>CM073442.1:10002500-20002500 GCA_037074515.1 Mimosa bimucronata
ACTTCGCTGTCACTTTCGCCACAGCGAAAGTCACGGCTAAGTCACTTTTTCTTGTTTCGTCTTAGCTTTGTCTACTTGTCAACTTGATGAAAGGGCCATAATTATTTGGTTATTGTATCAAAATATTCCTACAAAATTTACATAAAACAATATAAGAAATTAACTAGAAAAAGGATCAAAATCTACAAAAATAAACAATGATGTGCAACCAAAAATCAGATGAGCATTTTCCTATCTTGAGTATCCAAAATTTATCAATGATAGAACAAACATCAAGGAAAATATGCTAAAATGACATGAATTCGTGGGAGTTATCAGCGGCCAGATTCAACTTACCAGGGATTATTTGGAGCTTTGGGGTGCTAGGGCTTGGTTCTTGAATAGTGGGAAGCAAATGATTGAGCTTTGGAAGAGATTTGGAGCGATATCTCATTGGTTTTTCTTCTTCATCTCCAATTTCTTCTCTTATTTTTAGTTATGGCTATAATTTCTCCTTGGATTTGTAGCTTTTGGCTGATAATGAGTAGCTAAACTTTTTATCTGGGATTATTTTAAACCCTTGTATGGAATAACTCTTTATTACTCATCTTCTTTTGTGATTAATGTTATATATGTGTTTGTTATACTCTTTGCTTAATGTTTTTAAATGCTTGATCACCATTTACATGTTTTATTCATTTGATTGAAGCTTGAGAGAGCAAGATTGAACGTAGAACTTGGGTGAAATTGTGTAAGAACTTGAAATTTGCTTGATGAATGATGGGTTTGTTGATAAGATATAGATATACTTATTAACCTGACATAGGCATATTAAGGTTGGAGTTTGGAATTGGGTTTTGTTAATTTTACCAAAAGATTGGGCAATTGATGAAATGTGACACTTTTTCTTGACTTGAGAGAGCTTTTATAAGTACATTTTGAACCCTAGGTTAATGCATATATATTCATTGAAAGCATTTGTAAGAAGAGATTATTTAAAGATTATAAAATACTAGGGAGATAAATAATCCTAGGTACCATTTTATCCTTAAAAAAAATTAATTATGTTTATCAACTTCTATTTTTAAAGGTAGTTTTCTAAAAGATTACTCATCCAACCAAAATTTACTTTAGCTAAACTTAATTGAATTTACTAAGACTTTTCTTTAATAATATTTGTAACCAAAACTCCATAGAAACGATATATTCTTATTATTTATTACTTGACGCGACCCTCTGTGCGAACGTTCATACTAATTATAGTTTTTTACCCATCACATGTCATCTGGCCTGCCTTCAATCGACAAGATTTGGAGAATTTAATTAGATTAAATACATAGAATATTTGCTAAAAATCTAGTTATTTCTGAGTGGATTTTCTGCATGCATCCAAATATTCCCATTATACTAAACATAAGGGCATGTAGAAGGATATGTTCTAGTCATAGACTTTAATCCACTCTATCCTCTAAATTTTTTATTTTTCTTAAATTGTCCCCATTGATTGCATATTTTATTAATGGATTCTTTTGTAAGGAAGTAGTTTATAATTAAATGATTAAAATGAATATCTACATTTTTTAATCCATTTATCTTTAAAGAAATGCCTTGCTATCTTTAGATTACATGCTATAACATCATGACCTAACTGAACAAATACTTTTGATATTGATTCTTTAGAGGTTATGATATATATATATATGTCTTGTTATATAAGCCCCAGGGGACAAAAGCTACATTTTTGGTTTGGACATTAGGCCAACTTTTTATGTTTTTAATTGGGCTTACAACTAATAAAAGGCCCACTTAATGTTTTTCTCATGCAGAAATACACATAAGTTCATTTCGTTTCGTTTTTGGAGCTCAATATCAGTTAGTTTCATTTCAAATTATAGGTTTGGCTTCATTAAGGGTTTGGTTTGAATATAAATACAGGGTCAAAACCAAAACTCATTAAAAATATAGGGATTATTATTAAACTTAGACCAAAACTTTATAACCAAAACCAATAATTTGAAATTATAATGAATAAATCGAAATTCGATTCAATTGGAAAGACTAAGAATGATATTAACCCATAAATACATTTACAGGTGCCTATAAATTCATCATCAGAATAAATTAAGGGGGAAATTACTTTAAGGTCTCAACAAAGGGATATAATCAATAGAAAATTTTGATAACAAGTGAGCAATGTGAACTTATTGTCATTTATTACATTACAATTTGTCATGCTGGTGATTATTCCATTTTTTAAGAGATCTTATAGTAATTCGTTAGACTTTTTAAATAAAACTAATGCTGTTCCTATTCTCCCTTAATTAAATGTCTTGTGTGAGATGAGCTTTGCTGAATAACATAATTTTTTAGAGTTTGATCAATAGCATATAACTTCAAAAATTATCACTAAAGAAATATTTGTATTTTTTAAAATGATGCCAATTATACGAAATTCCAATCGTGCATTTGCAGTCGTGTTCTTTTTTTAAATTTTATATCTTCGAAATTTTGAATAATAACATCAATTAAAATCTGCTTAAATGACACTATTTAGATAATTTCATAATAAGTAGTATTAATTATTCTTTTAAAAATTACATTTTTAGTTTAGTGTCTAAATCTTCACAAACCACGGTTGCTTGCATGCATGAGGACAGGCGCATTGTATCAGGCGATTAAAATTTGTCATTTTTGTTATTGGGAAAAATATCATTAATTTACTCATGAGTTTACTTGCCCCCCTCATACTCGCACTAAGTATGTAACTATGTATGGATGTATATCATAACCAACCCGATAAAAAGACTAAATAATTTCAAGTTATGTTGATTCTTTATTCAAATGACATCAATGATCGTGACATTTTTGTAATCTATAATAATAAATCAATACAAAATATAAAATGTGTATATATACCAACTTTTTGTGTAAATAAATGCCCAAGTAAAAATAACTGATTTTAAAAATATTTGTCGATAGATGAATTCAAATTCTAAAAATAAATAAATATTCTAATTTCAATTGAAATAAAAGAGAGATGGAATATGAGAAAGGAAATCTTCTCTCTGTCTATATCTATATATTTCATATAATCATAAACGAGTTCGCTTTTCCGATCAGAAAAATAAACGAGTTTGCTTTCTTTTTCATATTTCATCTAAAATATTCCTGAGTTGATGACCAATTATATTGTCCCAATAGCAAACATCTTTACATCTTTGCAGAGGCCGTTTTTTTTTTTTCTTCTTTTGAATATAACAGAGGCTGGTTTTCAAAACCCAGACATTACCTCGATTATGTGTTTATATTGATTGTGATAAAAAGTTACTACTATAGAGAGCACCTTTTTAAGATATTAAAAATGAGTAGAACATGAATAAGGTATATATCAAAAAAAAAAAAAACGAACATGAATAAGGTATAATTCCAATTTGGTAGAAAGAACAACATGTTCAGATAAAAAGAAAGGGGGAAGGAGATAACAACATGTCCTGATGATATTGAGGCAATCATTGATGGTATTTGGGTGCCACATCCCAATCACCCCTCACAATCACATCATACATCGTCAAAACATGACTACGATCGACGGTCGATGTTGGGACCACGTGGCATGAGGATGGCCCCACATAGTGCATGCCAATACACGATTAAGAAGAAAATGAAATAATGAGCTCCTTTGGAAGAAAAGGGGCACTAAAGTACAAAATAGTGAGAGACATGAGACTTGAATATGGATATAGTATGTGTTATCTTCTTCACTTAGGTCTCTTGTTTCTTCGGATAAGGTTTCTCTACAATTCCTCGCTCCTCATCAAGGTTCAAAAACCCGGACCGGGCATCGACTCGGCCGAGGCACTGGGTCAAGGGTTAGAGGTTCAACCGAGGGTCAATTCGGGGTCGAACCGGTATCATTAAAATAATACAATTTAATAGTTAATACCTTGTATTGAAGCCCATAATTAATCAACTCAAGCCCAATATGCAGCCCACACTATTTCATACTACACATTGCTTTTATTCTAGATCATTCTTTATTGTATACGTGTCCCTTGATAAAAGGTTGCTGCCTCTCTCTCTCTATATATATATATACATTGATACACTGTACGTAGAAACCAAGTGGGGGAATAATATAATTTCATATTTTGGTTTTTTAAAATAATAATGAGGCCCAGCCCAAAATCAGATTGCACTTTTAAGTTTAACCTAAGCCTAGAAACATTTCATATCCACTCCCTTGTACCTACCCTTCTGCAGCACAACACGACAGCAGTCTCCACCATCTTCTTCTTCTTCTTCACTCTTCAGCCCTCACCAAATTTTTCATCAGTTTCGTCTTCCCTTCGTAGCCCTCCCTTCTCAGCCTTCCTCTTCTTCCAACCACCCCTCGCAGCCCACCCTTCTCGCCGTCGCCGCCCTCGTGAGCGAGTGAGATGATGAGAGATTGAGATCTGATCAGGTGAATCAGTAATTTTTTTTATTATTTCTGTTTGTCTGGTGCCGTTTTTGAGACAAGGGGTGCAGATCTGTTAACTCGGCCGACCCGGTTGGCCGGGTTTTGCAAAAACCGGCCGCTTCAACCGGAATATTCCGGGTTGATTCCCTCCCCGGGTGATGTGTGAAATGGACCGCTCAAGTCACCGGGTCGGCGGGTTCCCGGTTCAACCGGCCAGGCCGGGCCGGGTTTTTGAACATTGCTCCTCACCATCACCCATGAGCCCACTGTCCTTATTTTTCATGTTCATTTTTTCCTCCCTAAAACATTATTTGTTAGAATAGCTTTATTTATAAGCCATATTGACTTTCTGGCTAGTGTGCAAATTTACTCACAAAATATTCACGGATACACACTTTACATCAAAAACCTTCATTTGGTGCAAATGTGTGGAAGAATGTTGTAATACCCCAAATTTTAGAAAAGAGAAAATAAGAAAATATTTGGAATTTTGGGGTATTATTTTATATTTAAACAGTCTTATAAATAAATTTGAAAATTAAAGCAGATCTAGAGAAATTATTTTTGGAGTAAATTTAGATTAAATTGAAAGGGAAATAGTAATTAAAATTTTTAAAGAAGGGCATAAAGGGAGGAGTAAATAAAAATGACAATATCTACCCCTAATTGAAAATATCTTTAGTTATTATAGGAGAGGCAAAATGGTAAATTATCTATTTAAAATATCAATCCCTTCCTTCCTTCTTTATACCCAACATGTTCCTTCACCTTTTCTCTCACTCTCTCCCTCTCATCCCGATATCTCCCTCTGTATCCCACCCTCTCCATTTTCTCTCGAGCACAACGGATGTGAACGACAGCGAAGGTGGGCGATTTCACAACGGCGATCGGCTTGGGAGCGTGAGGAACATTGATTCAATCTTAGGTGAGCTCCTTCTTCCTCGTTTTCTTCTTTTTCTTGCCGAGTTGAGCGAGTTAGGGGGAAATTGAATCAGATTTTGAATGTTTTGGAATTTCTAAACTCATAAAAATGAAGTTTATGTTACGTTTTTGATGATTTGGGAAGTGATTCTGAGATATGATTTGAGGTTGGTCGGATTGCTCAAAGGACCCCAAATTGGGTACTGTTCACCGACTCTCTTCTTCAATTCTTCACGCAAAATGAACTTAATTAGTGTTTAAATGATGTTGGAAGTCGATTGGAGTTTATATTTGGAGTTGTATGCTTGATTTCTGGGATTTTCTGAATTTCTATCTATCCCTCTGTTTGGCCGAATTCTTGTTCTTGATTCTGTTATCTTGTGTTTCTCTTCCTCTATGTTTTGGGCTTTCTGAGCATGAATTAGGAAGGAGGAAATATATGTTTCGGATGAGTATTACATATGTCTCTTTAAAGGCTGGAATTTTAGTAAAAATAGTGTTACTGTTGTTTTCTCTAAAGGGTATTTGATAAAGATGATATATATATAAACAAATACTTGATTGCCTCTTAGTGAAGATTAGTATATATTGTTATATTGGCAATATTTAAACTAAAGCTAGATAATTAATGTAGGTAATGTGATAGGAGGTTAGTTATTGTTATAATTGCTAAAGTTTAGAATCGTTGTCTTGAGGATGGAAGTGTTTAGATTCGAATTCTAATTTAGTAATGATGGTGAAAAATATTTGGGTTCCAAAATGGTTACAGTTAAGACCTTAACTGGACTATTGGAGTTTATGTTAATCTCAATTGGTTTTATATTTAGACTTTAGGGATTAGTACTTTGTCACTTTATTGGAGAAAGTGACAGCAGGAAGTTTCTTTAATGACTAAAACATATTTGGAAGCTAATAGGATAATTACCCCTCTTTCTGGGTCACTTCAATTTTATAGATTAGGGGATGTGACTTGATAGGTTAAAGTTTCTCTTAATATAGAATTGGAACTTGCTGTTTGATGCTTATTTGTGTTGAATCAGTGGTTATCTAAACTTTGTAAGAGTTTTTAAGAGTTAGGAATTCTATTTAAAGGAGTATGATAGTCATTAATCATTTTCCAAAGAATGATGAATTATAAATGTGTGAGGTCCCTAATGGTATGAATTGAATCTTAATTATATTTCTCGGGGTTAGACTTGTTAGAATGATAAGTTTTGATGATAACTAAACATACCTTAGGCATAGGGAAGGGCTATGATAAAGATCAGAAATATCTTAGGCATAATCTGATAGAGAATCCTAAGTGTTGACCAATCGATCAGGGATAGATTACAAGTCAAATATCTTATGTCCAATCGATTAGAGAAGAATCAGAGATAGCGCCCAATCGATTAGAGGCCCCTGTAATCGATGAGAGAAACTAGCCTAATCGATTAGAGATGAATCAAGTTCAGATCACATAGCGCCTAATCGATTAGAGGCCCCTGTAATCGATGAGAAGATTTATCCCAATCGATTAGAGTCGTCCAATCGATTAAGAGACAAATGCCTAATCGATTAGAGTCATGTAATCGATTAAGAGAAGATTAAGCAATCTGAATATAATCTGATTGCAATCGATTAGAGGAATATGTGTAATCTATATGTAATCGATCAAACCTGCCTAATCGATCGGGCTTTCCCTGTAATCGATTAGGCGCATGAATTACTAATCTGATATTCAGTGATGCAGGCTATAATCTATAGGTAATCGATGTGTAATCGATTAGACATCAGACCCTGTGATCGATCAGAGGCATGTAATCTGAGTGGCGATGAGAAATATTCAAAATCAATGTCAAGCCTATTTTTAGCCTTCCAAGTACAGAGTTGTTCAGACCTACTTAAGGAAGTTTACGTTAAGACACAAGTTGATCAAAAGAGCCGTTGGAACTTACCTACTCTGTCAGCGATAGAAGAAGAGAGATGAGCTAAAGCAAAAGCAAGTACAATGGAGTAAATGCATAGCAGATTTCATCTTCCATACTTCACCAGATCACTCAACTCTCTTGATGTGTTCAACGGCCATATTTATAACGGATATATTTCCAAGAGAAACTATAAATGCTATTGGGAAGAAGTTAGTTGAAGAGATTGATTGCCACATTGATTATCTGTATCTACTGCATTAATACTCTCAACACTTTCTGCTCTCATACTCTTAAGTGTGTAACACAATCTGTTCAATTAAGTGAACAATTATTCTGTATTCATTTTTAAAGTGAGGATTACTCTTAAGATAGTGGGATCTTAAGAGTAGGGTGTAATCTTACAAAGTGTAAAAAGGAGTGATCAGTAAATAGAGGAGTTCTTGCTGTCACTTGTAAAGGCTATCAAGAGCCTGATTTAATCTTGAGGATTTAGTGGAACCCAACTGCAGGTTGGAGAACTGGACGTAGGCCAAGCTTGGGCTGAACCAGTATAAACTGTATTGTTTATCTTCAGGATTAGATTTCAAGAAGCACAATTCACCCCCCTCTTGTGCATTCCTGCCTGTTACATTTGGTATCAGAGCCTGGTTTTCTCAGTTTCATTGATCCCACGATCAGGAGAAGTAAAGATCTATAATGGCAGGATATGACAATGTGCTCTCAGAAGGCAGTTCAACCAATAAACCCCCTGGATTCAATGGTGAACATTATACCTTCTGGAAGATGAAAATGAAAGTGTTCATCAAATCATCTAGGTATGATCTTTAGAGGATAGTTGAAGAAGGAAATCTTGTTCACATGAAAACTGAAAATGGAGTTCAAGTGCCAAAGCTCCCTCAAGAACTAACGGATGATGACAAGGGAGACCTGGAACTCAACAGCCGAGCAGTCTTGATTCTCCAAAATTCCTTAAGTCAGAAAGAATACTTTAGAGTATGTCATTTGGAGACTGCCAAAGAGATGTGGGATGCCCTAGCAGTTGCTCATGAAGGAACCAGTGGTGTAACGACTAGAAGAGTTGAGCAACTAATTACTGACTTTCACTTATTCAAAATGGAAGAAGGAGAACCAATTAGGGAGCTAGAAATCAGATTCACTCACTTGATCAATAATCTTACAGCTCTCGGAAGAAGAATCTCAGAGGCAGAACAAGTTTCCAAAATCTTAAAGATTTTAACTCCTGAATGGCAAATGAAGGCTACTGCAATCCAGGAAATGAGAGGAGAATCTATGAGCTCCATCACGTCTCTGTTTGGAAGCCTAGCTGAGTATGAAACAACTATTAAAGTGCAAAGAGAACTCTATGGAGATAAAAAGAAAAAGAATCTTGCACTAACAGCCTCTGCAAAAGATGATGAGGATGAGGAAGATGAGGAGGAACTGGATGATGATGAGATGGCCTTTATGGTCAGAAAATTTAGAAAGTTCTTCAGAAATAGAGGAAGATACCAGAGAGGTGGCTAAGCAATATCAGAAAGGACCCCCAGAAGAATGCTCCTGTGTGCTATGAATGTAAGAAGCCTGGACACTTCAAGGCTGAATGTCCAAGTCTTCAAAGATTTAAAGAGAAAGAGAAAAAGAAGGAGAAGTTCCAAGGCAGAAAGAAAGCTTATGTTTCATCTATATGGGGAGACAGCTCGGATGAGGAGACTAGTGATGTTGAGGAAGCAGCCAACCTATGCCTAGTGGCTCAAGAGGAATCATCTGACAGTGAGGTATATTCTACTAACCCATCTTTTCAAGAGCTCCAAGATGCTTATGATGACATACATATTGAATTTGAAAAGCTCACAAAAAAAGTATCTATTCTAAGAAAAAAAAACAAAGAACTTGAAAAGAAAGCTGAAAAATCTGATTGTGAGAAATGTAAACAGAGTTCAGAGAAGGTTTTTCAAGAAAATTCTGATTGCAAAAATTGTGAAACTCTTCGAAAAGAAAATGGAAAAATTTCTGAAATTCTAAAGAAGTTCACCAAGAGCACAGAAACACTTGATATCATGCTAATGAATCAAAAGGCATATAGAGATAAAACTGGAATAGGGTTTGATTCAACTCCCAAAAATTTGAAAGAAAACAGATCTGTGCCAAAAGAGAAATCATACATGAAATTTTTCAGAAAAGCTTCAGAGTATTCATCACCTTTCTCTTTTTGCAATTACTGTAATAGAAAAGGTCATTCTGAATCAACTTGTTATCCTAAGAAAAATGGATTATCAAAATCATACAAGTGGGTCCCTAAAGGGACACATCAGCCTAAAGTCCACTTGGATCAAAGGCAGCAAACTAATCCCAAAGGACCCAAGAAAATCTGGGTACCTAAAATTGTTTAGTATGTGCAGGTATGCCTCAAAGCATCCAACAACGCAAAATGGTATATTGACAGTGGATGCTCAAGACACATGACAGGAGATAAAGAAAAATTGGACAACCTGATCTTGAAGGATGGTGCCAAAGTGAGTTTTAGAGGAAATCAATCTGGTAAAATCGCTGGAAAAGGAGACATTGGTCCAATTAAAGATATCTATCTTGTGGAAGGTCTCTGTCACAATTTGCTGAGTGTCAGTCAAAGTACTGACAGAGGTAACTGGGTAATCTTTGACTCAAATGAATGCCTCATAGTAGATAAGAGTGAATTAGCTATAGACAAATCAAATATAAATTACAGATTGAAAGCCAACAGGAATGGAAATTTTTATGTAGTAGATTTGAATCAGCATCTCTCAGAAAAATGTTTTATTAGCAATTCTGATAACTGTTAGCTATGGCATAAAAGATTAGCTCATGTTAATATGTCTCAACTAGAGAAATTAATCAAAAAGGATTTGGTTATTGGGATACCAAATATGAAAGTAAAATCTGATGTGGTGTGTGAAGCATGTCAAAAGGGTAAACAAACAAAGTCCTCTTTTAGACCTAAGAGGAAGTCACCACTACAAGACCTCTGGAACTAATTCATATGGATTTGATTGGTCCAGCAAGAGTGAAGAGTCTTGGAGGAAGTCTGTACACTCTTGTGATTGTGGATGACTATTCTAGGTTCACTTGGACTATGTTTCTTTCCTCCAAACATGAAACTTTTGATGATTTTTATGAGTTTGCTAAGAAAGTGCAGAATGAAAAAGACAAGAGAATCAGCTCAATCAGGACAGATCATGGAGGAGAATTTGAGAATCAAGACTTTCTAGATCTATGCAAAGAGAACGGCATCAATCACAATTTCTCAGCCCCAAGAACTCCTCAACAGAATGGAGTGGTTGAAAGGACGAACAGAGTACTCACTAAGATGGCCAGAACAATGCTAAATGAAAAGGAAGTATCTCAAGTGTTCTGGGCAGATGCAATGAATACAGCATGTTACATTTCAAACAGAGCCTACATTCGAAAGGGAATGGACAAGACTCCATACGAGCTTTAAAAAGGAAAAAAACCAAATGTAAGCCATCTCAAGGTTTTTGGTTCCAAATGCTTCATTCACAATAATGGGAAGGTAAACCTAGGTAAATTCGACCCAAAGTCTTATTCTGGAATTTTCATTGGCTATTCTAGTAGAAGTAAGGCTTATAGAGTATTTAATAAAAGGACTTCTACTGTTGAAGAGTCAGTTCATGTAGTCTTCGATGAAACTGACTCTGAGCAGAATATTTCAACAGAAGATGAATCAGTTTTTCAAAAGAAAGTTAAAAACTCTTCACAATTATTATCTCCACTAGATGAATCCCATGAGGAGGGACAAGAGGATGATCCTCATGATACACCAGCTGGACCCTCAGCATGGAAACATCACAGGGATCATCCACCTGAGCAAATCATCGGTGGGGTTAATGAAGGTGTTAAAACCAGAAATCGAATTCAAAATGAAATGCATTTCTCTGCATTTATTTCTGAAATTGAACCCACTTGCATTGAAGAAGCTTTAGAGGATTGTGATTGGATAGTTGCAATGCAAGATGAACTCAATCAGTTTGAAAGAAGTCAAGTTTGGGATTTAGTTCCAAGGCCTCCAAATTATCCTATTATTGGAACTAAATGGGTTTTCAAAAACAAACTTGATGAATATGGGTCTGTTGTCAGAAATAAGGCAAGACTTGTGGCTAAAGGATATAACCAAGAAGAAGGTATTGATTATGAGGAGACTTTTGCCCCAGTTGCAAGATTGGAAGCAATAAGACTTTTATTAGCCTTTGCATCTCTCAAAAATTTTAAACTTTATCAAATGGATGTAAAGAGTGCCTTTCTTAATGGTTATATCATGGAGGAGGTATATGTTGAACAACCTCCTGGTTTTGAAATCTCTACTAAACCAGATCATGTCTTTAAGCTTAAAAAGGCCTTATATGGACTTAAACAGCCTCCAAGAGCTTAGTATGAAAGACTAAGTAATTTCCTATTAGAAAAGGGTTTTTCAAGAGGAAAAGTAGACACCACTCTATTTATTTTACATAAGAAGAAAAATATGCTTGTTGTACAAATTTATGTAGATGATATTATTTTTTGTGCTACTGATGAATCTCTCTGTGAGGAATTTTCTAAGACTATGCAGGGAGAATTCGAGATGTCCATGATGGGAGAACTCAATTTCTTTCTAGGTCTTCAGATTAAACAAAGAAAGGATGGAATCTTTATTTCCCAATCCAAGTATGTAAAGGAGATCTTAAAGAAATTTGGAATGGACCTGTCCAAGGAAGAAGATACCCCAATGAGCTCTACAGTGGTAATGGATGCTGATCTAGAGGGAAAAGACTTCAATAAATCAATATATAGAGGTCTTATTGGTTCTCTCCTATATCTAACGGCCAGCAGACCATATATTCAATTTAGTGTGGGAGTGTGCGCCAGATATCAAGCTAATCCAAAAGAAACACATCACACATGTGTTAAAAGAATCTTAAGATATCTGGTAGGAACTCAGGAGCTGGGGTTGTGGTATCCAAAGGGAACTCAGGAGTATCTCATTGCTTACTCAGACTCAGACCATGCTGGGTACAAAACTGACAGAAAGAGTACGAGTGGTCAATGTCAATATCTTGGAGGATCCTTAGTTTCATGGGCAAGCAAGAAGCAGACATGTGTCTCTCTATCATCAACTGAAGCTGAATACATAGCTGTTGCAAGCTGTTGTGCTCAAGTTCTATGGCTCAAGCATCAATTAAGGGATTTGGGGATGGAATTTCCAGAAGTTCCAATCCTCTGTGGCAACACAAGCACCATTAGTTTGGCCAAAAATCCTGTGCATCACACAAGAACAAAGCACATAGATGTAAGGCATCATTTCATCAGAGATCATGTACAGAAGAAGGATGTCAGAGTGGAATTTATTTCAACACATCTGCAACTAGCTGATATCTTCACTAAGCCCTTAGCAATTGAACAATTCATGTTCATCATAAGAGAATTGGGAATGGTAAATCCCAATGAGTTGTAAGTTTGTGTAGAATTCTTTAATTTTCTAAAATTCATCTGAATTATTTCATGTTTTGATGATCTAGTACTAACTTAGGCATCGGAGTGCCAAAATAGAATTTTTGCAGGCTCTGCGTCCAATCGATCAGGCAACCTTAATCGATTACAGAGCATGCCCTGTAATCGATTAGACATTGATTAGAGAAGAAAGAAGGATCGATTAGGGAAAAAGGCACAATCGATCAGAACTGTCTGATCGATCACAAGGAAGGAGTAATCGATTGGGCATCGATTACTCATCATGGACCTATCGATCACAGCAATCCCTAATCGATCAGACGCATCTCATCGATCAGAGACTACACCCTGTAATCGATTACTCAGCATGTGTAATCGATTAGGCGTTAACGGTAACTTTTGTAACGTACACTTTCTCTGATAGTTACATGCTTTTCTGTGATTTCTCTCTCATATAAACTTGACATATGTATCTGAAGCATCATTTCGCACCATATTTCATTCGTTCTAAAGCATTCTCTCATCATCTACTCTTAAACCCTAACGTTCGAATCATCAAATCCCTTCGTAACCATCATAACTGTTGCCATTATTCGAATCATCATCAGACATAACTCCTCCAAACCAGTTACAACCTTTCGAATCATCAGACATATCCTTAACCTCTCTATATAAACCCTACCCATGGCTCCCAAAATGCGCATACCAAAGAACTACAGAGCCCATATTATCCCAGACACAGTTCCTTTGCCAGAAGGTGATCCTGCTTTAACCTACAGACCCTCATCACCTCCCTCAAATCCACCACCATCAACCTCTCATCTATTACCACAAATGGCCAAAACCCGTGGGTCTGCATCCAAATCCCAAACCAAAAGTCCTACTTCAGTCAGAGTCAGAGAACTCATTTCTGGGGATACAGAAGTTCCCATTGATTCATCATTTACCCAGGGTCCTATTGAGGATGCCTCAGAAGATATTCAGAGGAGATTTCTGCAACCAAGGTGTGGGTTTGTTGATATAGTCTATCTAGAGAAGAATGATTTTACTGTGTCTGAATAGTTGGAGCCCTACAAGCATTGGATAGGGATCAAGAACCACTATAATGAGAGGGTTATCAAGGCCTTCTATTCCAACATGAAGATTCATGTCCTTGAAACAGAAGGGAAAGTCATAGGAATTACCATATCTTCCAAAGTTAGAGGCAAGGCTTTCTCTTTTGATTGGAAGAATTTGAACCAATGGCTTCATATGGATAGGCCTAATATGGAAGAGTACAACTCTTGGCAGATAAGGGAAAAAATTTCAGATGAGGAACTCAAGCAGATCTATCAGCCAATAAGTCCTATTAAGGGTAATCTGACACCTGCTCAACTACCTCCTGCCTATAGGATTCTTCATTATGCTTATTCCAGATGTATGGTCAACAAGGCAGGAAACTTTTCCCTAATTCTTGATATTGATAATCATATTCTGCCCATGATGATCAACAAGATTCCCATCAACCCTGGACAAGTTATCTGTGAGGAATTTCTGCGGTTTCACAAGACCAAGACAGTGAAGACCACTATTCCCTTTGCTCAACTTGTTTCTTTCATTCTCTGCAACAACAAGATTTTCTGCCTTGAAGAAGAACAGAATAGGGAACCTCCTAAGTTTGATCTGACCACTCTGAAAAAGATGGGGATAAATCCCTTTGGACAGATTCCTTCTCAGCCTGATCCTACCATTCACATTGAAGAGGAACAGCCTCAAGAGGAATTTGGACCAAAAGACATTCCTGACCAGGGCCATGTTCCAGACCCCATGGATCAAGAAGAAACACCACATGCCTCTCCTGTGAGCCCTGCACCACAGTCACATTCTCATCCTTCAACATCTCTTCCAGATCAAGGGGTTTCCCTTCCTGCAAACATTATTGATGATCTGGTTGAGAGAGTTTCAGCCAGAGTTGTGGAAGAAGTGGCTCTGGAACATCAAGCCATGGAGGATCGATTGCTCAAAAGATTAGTGGCTACTTTGAATGACTCTGTGGTGAAATCTGTCAAGGAAAGCACCATGACCATTTTCAATGGGTATGATGCTGTGGTGAATATGCACAAGTTCTTGCACAATAGACTTGCTGGGCTGGAGGACATTCTCAGGCAATCTCATCAGGTCAACCTCCCAGGCTCTCCCTTATCCCCATTTGCTGGACATGAGGCACATTAGGTTTCTCCCATTCACTATTCACCCTCTCACTCTCATCCCTCTCCTCCTATTCCCCAAACACAAACCTCACCCAAACACACTCCTTCACCATCCAAACCTTCATCTCCCTCCAAACAACCTTCTTCCAGTTCCTCAGATCATCCAGACCCTCCACCCTCTCCTGACCACATCCTTACCCCTGCCTCTCATCATGCACCTCCCCAACAACCTCCTCCACCACCACCTTCTCAGCCTACACCTTCTCCTAAACCTGAAATTGCCAAGACTTATATCAGAAAAGGGAAATCTGTCCTGGAAGTCTCCCCTCCCTCTTTTGATGATGCCAAAAAGGGGGAGAAGATATTCAGTGTTCCAACTCCTGGAGAAAGCAGTCAGATTCAAGAAAAGGCTGTGGAAGCTGCCACCATTCTCTCATCTATTGCCTCTGAAATCCCTCAGATACCCCAAATTCCTGAGGAAGTCATCGTGAGCCAGACTCTTGAGGAAATTCATGAGCTTGCAGAAGCCATCAAGATAAGCATGGCTGAAGAAGAGGTGGTGGTAGAAGAAGCCTCAGATTCTGAAGTTGAAGCCACCACCAATGTTCCCCCAGAGTTCCCCCAGAAAATGCTGAAAATGTTCTGGAAGAAAACCTGGAGATGGCTATGGTCCTGTATGAAGGGGAGCCCAAACCTGTTGCTATTGACTTGTTGCCCCATT
Organism: Mimosa bimucronata; assembly: GCA_037074515.1. NCBI lineage: Eukaryota > Viridiplantae > Streptophyta > Magnoliopsida > Fabales > Fabaceae > Mimosa > Mimosa bimucronata. The sequence goes on from CM073442.1 coordinate 10,018,158, forward strand.
ATCTTCATCAGGCAGAAGAGCTGCATCAGCAAGTAGAAGAATTGTGCCGGACTTTGGCTCAGAGCCAAAAAGAAATGGAAGACAGAGATGCAGCAAAGGCTGAGTTGGCTGATTCAGGAAAGAAACATCATGAGCCTCAGCCTGTATTACCTAGATGGGGTGTTCAGAAGCAAGTTAAATTTAAAAATTCTGATCAGAAGAAAGTGATGGATCCCATTCAGACTACATCAGACTTTCTGAAATCTGATGAGGAAGAGGAGGGGCAAGAAGTTCAATCTGTTGATAAAGGGAAAAGAATCAAGAAAGTTGCCCCTAAGCCAGCTGTCAAAGCAATGCCAAGGAGGAGTACCAGGGCAACAAAAGGCATTGTAATTGAAGAACCTAAGCCTGCCCAACAGCCAGCTTCAAAGAGAAAAGTTGCACCTAAGGGGAAAGGAAAATCTGTCAAACATCCTCCTAAGAAGAAACAAAAGCGTCCATCTAAATTGGATGAGCTTCTGTCCTGGCTTCCTCCTCCATCTCCTCCTAAGAAGAAAGCTGTCACGAAGAAGAAGAAAGCTCCTGCTAAGATAAAGGGGGAAGAACTTGAGTCTGAGATACTTGAAGATCCATCAACTGACTCTGGAGGAATTAGCAGTGAATCTGGGGACTATGATCTGGACACATCAAAATGGAAGGATGACACTGATTCTGACTGATCCAGAAAACTTTCATCACCCTTAGCTATCCTCATATGCATCACTCACACTCTGCATATTTATTTGCTTCATAGTTTTTGTTGTCTTATTATCTGATCAATTATATTTCTCTTGTATTATTCGACTTATGGTTTATAATATGTTTATTATCAGTTCCCTATTTATTTCTGTCTCTTTACTTGTTTACTAAATTCATTGTTTTGTCATCATCAAAAAGGGGGAGAATGTTAGAATGATAAGTTTTGATGATAACTAAACAAACCTTAGGCATAGGGAAGGGCTATGATAAAGATCAGAAATATCTTAGGCATAATCTGATAGAGAATCCTAAGTGTTGACCAATCGATCAGGGATAGATTACAAGTCAAATATCTTATGTCCAATCGATTAGAGAAGAATCAGAGATAGCGCCTAATCGATTAGAGGCCCCTGTAATCGATGAGAGAAACTAGCCTAATCGATTAGAGATGAATCAAGTTCAGATCACATAGCGCCTAATCGATTAGAGGCCCCTGTAATCGATGAGAAGATTTAGCCCAATCGATTAGAGTCGTCCAATCGATTAAGAGACAAATGCCTAATCGATTAGAGCCATGTAATCGATTAAGAGAAGATTAAGCAATCTGAATATAATCTGCTTGCAATCGATTAGAGGAATATGTGTAATCTATATGTAATCGATCAAACCTGCCTAATCGATCAGGCTTTCCCTGTAATCGATTAGGCGCATGAATTACTAATCTGATATTCAGTGATGCAGGCTATAATCTATAGGTAATCGATGTGTAATCGATTAGACATCAGACCCTGTGATCGATCAGAGGCATGTAATCTGAGTGGCGATGAGAAATATTCAAAATCAATGTCAAGCCTATTTTTAGCCTTCCAAGTACAGAGTTGTTCAGACCTACTTAAGGAAGTTTACGTTAAGACACAAGTTGATCAAAAGAGCCGTTGGAACTTACCTACTCTGTCAGCGATAGAAGAAGAGAGATGAGCTAAAGCAAAAGCAAGTACAATGGAGTAAATGCATAGCAGATTTCATCTTCCATACTTCACCAGATCACTCAACTCTCTTGATGTGTTCAACGGCCATATTTATAACGGATATATTTCCAAGAGAAACTATAAATGCTATTGGGAAGAAGTTAGTTGAAGAGATTGATTGCCACATTGATTATCTGTATCTACTGCATTAATACTCTCAACACTTTCTGCTCTCATACTCTTAAGTGTGTAACACAATCTGTTCAATTAAGTGAACAATTATTCTGTATTCATTTTTAAAGTGAGGATTACTCTTAAGATAGTGGGATCTTAAGAGTAGGGTGTAATCTTACAAAGTGTAAAAAGGAGTGATCAGTAAAGAGAGGAGTTATTGCTGTCACTTGTAAAGGCTATCAAGAGCCTGTTTAATCTTGAGGATTTAGTGGAACCCAACTGCAGGTTGGAGAACTGGACGTAGGCCAAGCTTGGGCTGAACCAGTATAAACTGTATTGTTTATCTTCAGGATTAGATTTCAAGAAGCACAATTCACCCCCCCTCTTGTGCATTCCTGCCTATTACAAGACTTATGGGTAAAGTCTCCAATTATAATCAAGTACTTTAAGAAGAGTTATAAATAAGTATGATGTTGAATAAATAGGCTTGAATTCATGATCTGAAATCTTAGGACATTAGTTATGACTCTTTAAAACAGTGAAATGACTTTTAAAATTAGAAGGCCAAAAGGTTGCAAGTTTTATAAGTTGAAAGTGACAATGTTCGTTTTAGTATGGATAATGTTTGCATCTGATTTTTATTTACAATCTTGAGGTTTAAAGCGGTAATTGGGTGTTGAAGTATGGTTAGAGTATATTTTAGAAACATTTTAAGTTTTGCTAATTGTTATCTCTAAGCATTTAATATCTAAGTTTGAGGTTTAGTTCATAGTTATAGGCTTTAAATGGGTTATTGATAATGGGCACAAAGATTGTCTGAATTAATTTATGGTCGCTGTAGTGAAATTTTTCAAAGGTTTATATGAGTATTGAAGTGATAAATTAATGTTTTAGGTTCTCAATCCCAAGACTATTTTAAAGTATGATTTTTTTAATAGATATTTTTAATTGGCTTATTATAGCAGAAAGACTTATGAAGGGAAAATAATATTTAAAAGCTGGAAATTCCAAATTTTATTGAAGGATGTGATTTGATTTATGATACTTTATGAGTGATGTTTATGAGTGATGTTGATTTAAATTTGTTATGTTTACTACTCAATGTCTTCCTAGAGTAAGTGATTTCCTAGCTACCCAATCAATTTCATATGAACTGAATGGTGAAGAGATGAAAAGGAGCCTTAGTATGAAGATAATGGATATAAGTATCGATGTGATATGATGTATTCTTCTTGACAATTTTAGGATCATAATAGTAGAAGTTAAAAAACTAATTATCGTTGTTTTGAAATTCCTAATTGTTAGAAAGAATAGTTTGCATTATTGGTCGAACATTGAAAATAAGAAGATTAGTTGGAATAGATTAATTAAAGGGTCAGCTAATTATAACAAATCGTGATTTTTCACAGATATAAAGAATTGGGTAGAATTAAGCAAGTTAGAATTTGAGAGAGACGTATAAATTAATTGTAAATTAGATTCTAACATAAGCATACACAGGTATATAGGTTCTGATTCGTGATTAAAGTTTATCAAGATAGCAGAGAGAGAATGAGCTGGTTCTGGACTATGTTTTGGTATCCAGGTAATAGTTTATCTCATTACACTAAATTGTATGTATAATTTTATAATACATGTTGCATATAAATGGTAAGTCTTTTATTCCTTTCATGTTTGGAGTACTCCAGGGCTTAAGTGGGTCGTTCCCCCTTTACCAGATCAGTTACATTATGACTTTAAATGTTATAACGAGAAATCATGCAGGTAAAGCCTTCACTAGTTAACAAAGATATCGTTAACAGTGGTTGGTAGGTGTAGATCGCACACAGATTAGTAGGATAAATGCTATCATTATTTGTAAAAGTTTATAAAATATATACATGACAATACATGCATGAAATTTACAGTGAATGACATAAACTGCGTTGAATTGCTGTTTTACAGAGAAGCTGGGAGATAATAAGATGATTGAGATTAGAGCTTTGAAAATGGGCTCAACCCGCCAGCCCGTGGGTTGAGCAGGGTTAGTCCCAACCCATTAAAGTGCGAGCCGCACAGGCCCGCACCATTTAGCCTGCGGGCTAGCCCGCCAAATATATTTTTTTTATTAAAAAAAAAAGAAAAACTCTATTTAATTCATTAAGGCATATTTTAGACACTTCACTAATATAAATTGTAGTTGACATAACAAATTGTGGTGTTTGTATAGTATAATCTAAACTTTTTTAATAATATTGTTAATACAATAAAATTAGGAAGATATTTATACAAAAAAAATATATAATTGTGGAGTCCATATTTGTATATTGCTTGGAGTATTCTATTTTACTTGAGCCAATTATGATATATTTTTGTTGATTTAGAATTTTTATTTTTTTTATTATAGTATTTTTAAAACCAAAAAAAAATTTAAAAAAAAAACCTGGCAGGTTGGCGGGGGTTGGGGTTGGGGTTTTCCCAACCCATTAAGGTGCGGGCCGCACAGGCCCGCACCATGTAACCCGTAACCTGTCACGGGCCAGCCCGCAACCCGCGGGCTGGCCCGTTTTCCCAACTATAGTTGAGATAAGGCAAGAGTGCTGAAAAAAGATGAGATGAAGAGAATAAGATGATATTTTGAAAAGCAGGAATGTCTGTGGTAGTATTATCTGTATATAATATAACATTGAATTATTAAATTAATAGTAGCAAGCATAGAAAATAGAAGTGTATAAGTTTATAAAGGAATTTAAATTCCTAAATATTATGAATAAGAAATAGATATCCTAAGAGGATTAACGTGCTTTTAATTGTTTTATGAACCACTCTATTTTATAAAAAGTTTTATCTTGTTTTAATCTGTCAGAAAAGCTCATTCTAACAGCAATGAGATTGGAATGATATTTGGGAAGAAATTTTTTTGAATTTTTCCTATTTTTAGGCTTCTGGCATTAAAAATGTGGTTTTAATTCAATTAAAATACCATAGTATAGTGTTATGGTGTTACAAATGTTATAACCATCAACATGGCATATCGTCTCTTTTTTTTCTTTTGCATTTGGACAAGATTAAGTGAGCCCCAGACAAAAATTAATATATATGCTAAAAATGGTCATGACATTTTTGCACCATTTTAGAATATTTATATGCATTTTTGCACCAAAAAAAACTTTATAGCTTCATTTGCACAATTACAAATACTTTGTAAGTAGATTTACATATTAACTCAATATTTAATTGGGTTAAGGTGCATTTTGACTAAAAAGTATTGACCCAGAAGCGTCTGACACAATTAATGTTTTGACGGATTCTTGTATGCTAATAACGTTTTAAAATGGAGCATATTGGCCAATGCCGTTAAAAAGTACTTAATGGCCTCCGTTTGTGCTGACGTGGCACGGCACGTGTCATCACACCAGCTGACATGTGTCTCGCCACGTCAGCACAAATGGAGGCCGTTAGGTGCTTCTTAATGGCGTTGGCTAAAATGCCACATTTTAAAGGTTTATTGGCATATAAGAATCCTTCAAAACTTAATTGTGCAAGACGCTCCTGGGCCAATACTTTATTGGCAAAAAATGCACCTTAACTTTATTTAATTTAAAGTTTAAATTAAATTAGAGTTTGTTATTCCAATTATATACATCTCTTTTGTTTTAATAGCATGTGCCGCCTAATCAACATATAACTTGTCTGTGGGTAAAAACTTGAAGGATTGAGAAGTGAAGAGTAGAGAAATAGGGAGGTGAATGTAAGTAATTGAATAAAATATTTGATTGAGTAATTGGATTTAACCGTAAGTATAAGGATGGCAAGTAGTATAAAATTATCATTCTCACATAAATTTGTCTTAAAATCTTAATCAAACAACAGAATAAGTTAATTAAATTGAGGGTGAAGGTGCAAAAATGTCCATGTAGTTTGGTTCAAGGTGCACCCCACGAAGCTTTTTTTTGTCCAAAAGTGCCCACATAGTTACCAAAATGGGTCAGAAGTGCCCATGCTATCAATATACACTAACAGCGTTAAGTTTTTCAAAGTTAGGGAAAATAAAAGGTGCAAAAATACCCATGAAGTTTAGTCCCAAGTGCACCCAACACCGCGAACTGTTTTTTGGCTCAAAAGTGCCAATGTATTTACCAAAATGGTTCCCTCAATTGTAGCTCACAGAAATTTAGAGAAACAGAGTATGAAGATTCGAAATCCTGGGCAAATACTTGTAGCTCAAATTTTTCTCTATATTTTCATGCTCCAATCTTCCTTCATCAATGGATATATATAGGCATTTAAGAATGTAAACGAACATTGTGCAAAATTTGCCTAAGATTTCAATACTTTATTTCTTTCCTAGGTTTTTTTTCTAAAATTGCTTTTAAACTTACAGTTTTGAAAAATATTTTATTGAAATACAAAATTCACACCCCTCTTATGTATTTTCCCTGGCTAACATGTGTAAAGTAACAGCATAGGCATTAAAAGAATCATTTTGGTAACTACGTGGGCACTTTTGGGGGGAAAAACCTTCGCGATGTCGGGTGCACTTCGAACCAAACTTCATAGGTATTTTTGCACCTTTTATTTTCCCTAACTTTGAAAAACTTAACGCCATTAGTGTATTTTGATGGCATGTGTACTTTTGACCCATTTTGATAATTGCGTGGGCACTTTTGGGCCAAAAAAACTTCACGATGTTGGGCGCACCTTGGACCAAACTACATGGGCATATTTGCACTTTCGCCCTTAAATTAAACTAAACAAATTTTAATAGGAAAAAGGTTCAAAAACTATTTTATAGTAAAAATAAACAAATGAAGAGAAAAGTTTTATTCTGTCAATTAACTAGAGCCTATGATTAATTCTCATCATTGCATTTCATGAAATTTAATTATTTTCCCTTCAATTAGTCTTTAACGGACAACTTGTGTTTGCATAAGGTTCTAAATAATTTGAAACGCTCTTTCGGGTCAAAATCAAATTTATACTCTCATTAAACTGCACAATCTCTTGCTAATATTAATGAGAGTTAAGTTTAAGAACCAACCTTACTCTGACAATACAAGGTTAGTATATATATTTTTATTCTACTAGCAAATCATCTATTAGTTAATTTAAACTTCAAGTCTAGTATGATTTACCTAAGTTCTACATTTAACTATTGTTCATCGTCAAGTGTTAACAGTAAGGGTTCGGATTGCAAGTAATATAAAATGCCGTTCCTACGGAGATTTTGAGTAAAATCTTGACCAAATAAAAGACTAAGTAAATTCAATCAAGTTGAACCAAAAATATATTTTTGGTTGTTTGATGAAAGGTTGAAATGAAATCTATGTTTAAAACTATAAAGTGTTAAAAAAATCAATTGGTCTTTGACTTCAAGGAATAAATGGGGTATATGACTATTTATCCCCTTAGCATTTCATAATACTTGAAGAACTCCCTCTCAAATGGTATTTTCCCATGAATATATGTGTTTGTCTAAAGTTTAAAAACACTTGACTAAGCTCTCTCAAGTCAAAATCAAGTTTCTCTTTTCATTAAAATGCACAATCTCTTGCTACAAGTAATGAAAATCCACTTTAAAAACCAACTTTAATGTGACAATGCAAGGTTAGTAAATATATCTCTATTTTACCAACAAACAATCCATTTATCAAGTAAATTTCAAGCTAAGCATAATTTTAACCAAGTTCTACAGCTATATTAGCTCTTTCAAGTCAAACCGTATAAACATATCAATCTAAATGGTGGCCAAACACTTAGAAGCAAGAAGAGAAGGATAAAATCATCACATACATATCATTTACTACCAAAAGAATGGAAGAATCAAGTCTTAATCCATACAAAATTTAAAATAATCCTAGAATGCAAAGTTTAGCTACTCATGGAGCAAAAGTCACAAATTTGAAATGTAAATACAGCCATATCAAAAAGTTCAATAGGAAAGAGAAGGAAATTAGAAAAACCAAGAGGAATGAAGTTGAATCTCTTCAAATCTTTAATCTCCACTTGAATTTCCTTGAAAATACTTAAACCCTAGCATATGAATGCTCTAAAGTAGCCCCCAAGAAGTTCCTAACTCGAATGGATGTGCTTGTGTGCGAGTTGGGGTGTTTTAAAACCTTAAAATCGAGCTAATATGACAAAATTCGCAGTCTCTGTCAGTGCTTTGGTTGCGGCCAATAACTATCTATCTAAAATTTCTGGGTGCCTTTGGCTTCTACCAATTCCTTTCTGATCTTTTTCCTGCTTTCTTGGTGTACTAAATATTCTTTTCCACCTCTATTCCCTTGACTTTAGCTTCAAATGCAATTCAAATGTCGTTTAATTGACCAACTTCAACAACCTAACAAACAAAGAGTTCTACAAAAGCTGTTGTTGATAAAAGAGGGCAAAATGTTCACATTTAAATCAATAATTTAATGACTTCAACCCAAATATCAACTTGACATATTTTCCTATTATGTGTACATCAAAATAAGAATAAATCCACCAAAAAATTGTAAGAACAATAGGAAAATGTGCAAAAATGACATCAATTTTATGAGGTTAACACACCCCAAAACTTGAACTTTTGATCGCCTCAAGTAAAGCAAGTGATGTAAGAGTTAAATTCGCTAATCATCCACGTAATATCTAGGCATGATGATTTCCTCATTGGTTGTTCAAAATCATATACTCACTAGGAAAGAAATGGAATAGATGTGAATGCTAGATTTCCAAATTAAAAACAAATTTCCTACCAATTTTCAAAAATGTGTGTGTGAAGAGTAATAGAATAATTGTCTTGCAGTTATCAAGATCAAATGCAACATTTCAACATATATAAAGCATCATCAACATCAAGACTTCATAAGCTCAAAATCTCATCTCTCCCCACCACAAAATAATTCCACACAATTCTAAAATCAATGGGACTCTATAAACTTGTAATGTGGTTAGGGATAGGCTAGTGAAAGAAAAGTCAAGAGAGAATTTAAACATCTGCATCTCATTCATCTTCCTTCACTTCAAAAAATTTTATTTCAAGAAGAAACAACTTCCCCAAACTTGTTTTAAATTGAAACCTTTGTACTCTAAGTCTAATTGAGATAATTGAACTACTTTTTTCTTTTTCTCTTTCTTCTTCTTTTTTTGACTTAGGAGTACGCTATTGAGAACACCATGCATCAATTATATTCCCCACACCAATTTTATACCATCATGCACATTCACCAACCACCCAATCCTTTATACCAATGATTTATCACTTATCTCAAGATTTGGGTAACTCATGATTTTTAAAGTTGCTAAGATTAAGGTCTATTGTGGGTTCCAAAAAGAAATTTTATGTGGTTTTTCATTATAGGGCTCAGAGAGGGTGTAAAAGGATTTGTGTCATAGGTTGGTTTAAAAGGCTCAATATCATTTAAATAATGCCTAAATCATTTTTCAATTTTGTGTGAAAACATCTAATTGTTTTAAGAGATTAAAAAATGAGTTCTACAGCTTTTCAATTGAAAAAGAAAATATATGCCAACTTGCCACGAAATCTTCCAACAAAAGAATTCAAATCATTCCATACTAGATCTTTTGTGCAACAATTTTGTTCTCAAAAATTGCTAGAAATTCAGCTTTAAAATGCAAATCAATCATCCACAAATATTGACCACAATTTCCTATCAAACATATTACCAAAACAATTTTTTCATCATTGGATCACACACTAACCATAGAAGATAATTAATCAATCTAATGAAATTTAAAACATTTAAGATAAGGAACAATCCAAATATTCAAAATTGAGATCCATGTCAAATTAGCCAAAAAAACATTCTATCATCAAATCATTTCAATTCTAATCAAATTTGAATTGCAAGAAACTTCCATGAAATAGCTCTTTGCACTTCAAAATTGCTTACCCTTTGTTCAATCTGATGATAGACCTTCAAAATGCCAACAAGTCAAATCATTAAAAGAAAACAACAATTAAAAAAAATCAAATTTTAAAAGCTTAGATATACGAATAACCAACCACTCAAGTTTCTGGACTCATAGTTTCCCTTCCCAACACAAGTGTTTACTTTATAACTCAAACTTGAAATCGAAGTGAGATTTAGCGGGGCTTTACACTAATTCTAATTTAATTTCTTTTTAATAATTCTAACTTTAAATATATCTACTACTCTGCATATGTTCGATTGAGATAGCGAAATGTTATCTCGTTGTGGGTTGGACACTTTATTATTCCAAATTATTTATTAATAGGAACGATTTCCTATAGTTACGGGACTAGTTACAGGTTCAATGTATCTACATAGTGTCAGTGTCTTAAGATGAATTATAAGGTCTTTAAACGATACGATTCTATATGCTTTTTGAAAAATATAATTAACATTGGTTATATGTTTCTTTTTCTCGTTTTAAAAAAAAAAATTAAAGCTAAAATATATTTTTGATCTTTTAAGTTTGGGTAAGGTCCTCTTTTAGTCATTTAAAATTAACACCGTTAACTTCTCTAACAGAAAATACTGATTGGATAAATTTAAAATGCTTAGTCACCAAATAAATGCTAACATGTACAAATTTTAATATTTTTAATATATTCACTTTTTATATTTTTAAAGTAAATAACCTTTAAAAAAACAAAAATCAAGAAATAATACGTGGCTATTCTTCATGAGGGCGTTGCCGATTGTTTGCAATGGATGGTTGCCGACTCATACTTGTTGAAGAAATTTTAAAGTAGTCTAGATAACAATTCAGAGCAAAGGGTGTTTTAATATTGATGGATCTTAAAGATTTAGTAGGTTTTATTTATTTTTTTATTTGTAATATTTCAATTTAATTATAATATGTCAACATTTTAATGTTACCTTGTCAGCATTTTAAATTTACCTAGTCAACATTTTCCGTTAGAAAAGTTACAAATTTACAATGTTAATTTAAAAGGACTAAAAACATAATTTTCAAAATTGAAGGACTAAAAAAGGACATTGCCCAAATTTAAAGGACTAAAACTATACTTTTGCTAAAAAATAATTTACTCACTCAATTGTCAGTACTTTAAAATCGTTTTTTACTGTGATATTTCTATTCAAATTCAATATGATATCTTCCGTGCTTAATATTAGGCTTAGTTTACTAATTTAAGAATATTAAGATAGTTGAATAATATAAATTACTTAATTATGATATATATTACGTGATTTTTTTTGAAATACTTGCGTGATTAGATTTTACACACACATATATAATATAATTTTATTAGTCATGTGCATTAGTTTGGAAAAAAGGCAAATATAAGAGATAATTAAAATGAATAAATGTATTATATTTAAAAACAAATTTACTTCTAAATTGGTACTCATATTTAGGATTAGAGTCAATAGTAATATTAAATATTTTGTCCATTTTCAAAAATTTTACCTCTATCCTAACCCTCCTATAGAAGGAGGTGTAACACTCCAAATTTTAAAAAATAGAAAATAAGGAATTTTTAATAACATTGAAAAATAAATTAATGATATTTAGATATTTTAATAATTTTAAGGCTTATTTTCTTTAAGAAATAAAGAGAAATAATCAGGAGATAAAACTTAATTTGGAGAAAAGAGATAATAAGGATTTATTTAAAGTCTTGGGATGGCATATAAAAATTAAACAGCCTTATAAATAAATTTATGAGGCCAGGTGTATTTTTAATAATTTTTAAGATTTATTTTCTTTATTAGTTAAGGAAAAATAATTAGGAGATGAATTTAAATAAGGGAATATTTAGAACCTTGGGGTATTATTTAATATTTAAAAAGTCTTATAAATAAATTTGGAAATTAAAGTATATCTAGCGAAATTATTTTGGGACAAATTCAGATTAATTTGTAAAGGGAATGGTAGTTAAAATTTTTAAAGAAGGGCAAAATGAAAAAGAGGAAATGAAAATGACCATATCTGTCATTGGTTGGAAAATATCCTGAGTAATAGTCTGAAGGACAAAATGGTAAAATACCCATTAAAAATATCTATTCCTTCCTTTTAACACATACCCTCCACGTGTTCCTTCTATCCCTTTCTATTTTCTCTGCCTCCTTCTCTCAGCCCGATATTCCCATCATCCTCTCATCTCTCTTGTCTCACCTCCTCTCGTCCTCAACATTCTCAGCGACGATCAACGGCGTTCGACGGCGGCTTAGGGCGCGACGGAGCAAGCAAGGCTGGACCTAAGTTCAGGTGACTCTCTTCTCATGATTTTTGCCCTTCTTTCCTCTGATTCGTGCGAGATTAGAGAAGGAATCAATTTGATTTCTGGGGTTTTTGAGAGATTCTAAATTCATAAAACTGAAATTTAGGCTTCCATTTATGCGATTTGAGAAGTGATTTTGAGTGAGGGAACTTGTTCGATTGATTTCCTTCAAGAACCTGAATCGGGTACTGTTCACCGAGCCTCTTGATTCGATTTTTCTGCCTAAAACCACTCTTAAGCTTAATTAAAATTAATTAGAAGTAGGATAAAACCAATAAATTAAGTTGTATGTAGAATTCCTGAAGTTTGGAAATTTCTACCGATTTTCTTCTCTTTGGTTTCCGTTTGAATTTCTACCTTTTCTTCTTCAAGTCTGCTTTCTGTTGATGATGAGGAGAATGGAATTGATATGTAATGGTGAAAAATTGGTGTTGATTGTTATGGTTAAACTTTGTTTCCATTTATTTCTCTGCTTCCTTGTTCTGTTCGGCTAAGGAGAGAAAATTGATGGTTAAATGTTGAGAGGATTGAAATAGAACTAATATATTGCTGAGTGTTTTGAATTTCTGTTGATGGTGGTGTCCGGTTCACTAATGTGAGGATTAAAGAAAGTGTGGTGATTTAATAACCTATGGAAATGTTATGTGCTTGGATAGATATCTTCATATCTGTTTGTGCTTGATAAACATTTGGTTAATGTTCTGTACTTTTGAAGCATTTGGATCCTTAAAATAAAAATTAAATGGAGACGATTTGTTAAAGTAAGAACTTAATAAGCAATTGAATTGTTGGATTAATAAGGGAGAATGAATAATTGATTATGATATTTTGAGTCAAATCTTTGTAGCTCTGTTTTCATTCTCTCTAGAACCAAGTTTAGAAAATATGAAATTTTATGAATGGAAGAGTTAATGGTATTAGAACTGAATTAGAATTATTATCTTGTATGTTGAAACTTTGAATGTATTGCTCTATTTACTGCAATGTCTGATTACTCTGCTCTTTGATGATGAACAAATGGTCCATAACCTTAGTTAATTAAGTTTCATTGTTAAGGTTTAATGTAACCTTGGTGTGACAAAAACCTTGTTTTGTTCCCTTAATAGTTAAATTATCATTTAAGCTTTTTCTTTTTGTGTAAAGCTGAATTAACCATGGCATGCTTACCCTGAATGAAAATGTTAATAGATTATAGAAAAACTAAAGAAGATATTAGAGATGATTGTGGTTGTTGTATGTTGAATTTCTATTTGTACATCTCTGTGTCCTGTTTGTTTTGGGTGTTGGTTTATGAAGGTCGAACCTGCTTTAATTACCACAAATAAGTTAGCTTAAATGTTTGGTAATTCTGGTTATATAATTTGAAAATCTGGAAGTTGTAAAGGAATAAATGGTTAGAAAGGAAATTTATGTGATGGCTTAAAGATTTATTTGAGATGGTTTTAAGGTTCCTAAATGTTAAACCAGTGCTTGAAGATTTTAGTATTTGCATGTTAGATTATTCTCATTAGTAATGATAATTGAATTTGAAGAATATTAACTTGTTCCTATGGTCGTTTGCTCTTAATGTGAGTTCAAGTTTCTTGGAATGATAGAAATAACTGATTGAAAATTGATGGTGTAATTGGAAGTGTTAAGGAAATCTACAATAAGTAATTAATGCTTATTTCATGTAATTTGGGTGTTTAACCTTCTGAGGTTGAAGTCTTTGATTAGTCGAAATAATGTTGCAAATTGATGGTTTTTAAAGTAGGAAGTTACCATTTAAGTTGGCTAAATGTTGTTGTAGGGAATTTATTTGAATTAATTGAAGTTTATAGTTTTTAAGGAGAAGTTAGTTAAGTTGAGTAAGTTATTATATATATTAGAAGTGTTATGCAATATTGTTGAAGATATTAGAGGTTTTGTTATTATTAATTTAACTGGAATTTCTTTGTAGAAAATGAATTAAGAAATGTGAAGTAGTTGTTTAAGAATAAGAAGAGTCATTAACTTGTATTGTAATCTTGGAGTAAAAGTGTGTTATTATGAATTATAGGTTTCGATTTTATACTTAAGGAAGTAAGTACAAATGTAGATTTTTGAGTGTGTAAATTGTATAGAACATTTTGTGGCTAATGACTTAATTAAAGAATTATTGAAACTAAGTTTTCAAATCTGCAATGTTTTATAAGTTTGGATGTTTTGCTGTGGTTGTGATTTTGTTTCATGTCAACAATCTTTGTTTAGTCTCTTTATCAATTCCTAAAGTATGTAAGCTTTGTTTTATTAACAATTGGATCCTAAATAAGAGAAGAAGGTTGTGAATTAAATTTAAGAAAGTATTAGTTTTAATTTGTGATGTAATGAATTGGAAGTAGGTATTATTGAATTTAGTATGTGAAGTATTAACTCTAAGCTCAAAGGAAGGGAGTTGATTCTTAAAGTGGTAATTTAGTATGTAGTAACCATTTTAGAGATTGTAGAAATGAGATAGGATAATGTTAAATAACTTGAACAGATAAGTTAGATATTGAAGGGAATATTTCATAATGAATAAAGGTTAGTATAGGTTTATTGCTAAATTGTGCCTTCATGAGTCGTGTACGTGCTCCTTGTTGTATTCAAAGCTTTATGAAGATAAAATTAGCAATCTGTAATATTCTTTAATGAATTGAATTGTCTAGGGTTGAAAATAATTTACATTGTTAATTTATTTATTCTTGAGATATCTATAATAAATACAAATAAGAATATACGTATCCGCAGGTGAAAAATGGTTGTTTAAGTAATTGTGAACGTAATACTAAAGTTAGAAATATTGACTAAGACATATCCTAAAATGGGGGGAGGGTAGAAATATATAACACCATAGAATCGTGAGAGACGCTGAATAAAATTTATAAACATAGGTATTAATTTATTATCTATATATTACTTGGAAATATAGGTAAAGATAGTGAGATTAGTACGCCAAGGTATCTGGAACAGCAGGAGCCAGCAAAGGTTTAAGTTTGAAATTCAGGCAGCAGTTTATCTCATTACACTAAATTGCATGTATACTTTTGTAATATCTGTTGCATTTAAGTGGTATGTCTTTTATTCCTCAGTTGGAGTACTCCAGGCTTAGGTGGTTTGCTACCCCTTTGCCAAATCAGTTAGTTATAGTTTTAAATGTTATAACGAGAAGTCCTACAAGTAGAACCTCCGCTAGTTAACGAAGATATCGTTATTAGTGGTTGGGAGGTGCTTATGCCATCCAGAGTAATAGGATAAACACTATCATTAATTTGCAAAGGTTTATAAAATGTATACATGGCAATGCATGCATGAAATTTACAGTTAATTAGATAAACTGCGTTGAATTGCTGTTTTTCAGAGAAGCTGAGATATAGTGGATGATTGAGATAAGGCAAGAGTGCTGGAAGATGATTAGATGAAGAAATTAAGATTATGTTTTGAAAAGTAAGGTTATTTGTATATGATGTAAATTTAAATTATTAAATTAATAATAGAAAGAATAGAAAATGGAATTGTATAAATCTATAAAGGGATTTAAAATTTCCCAAGCTCTATGAATCAAGAATAGATACCCTAAGAGGGTTAGAATACTTTTAATTGTTTTATTAAACAAGTTATTTTATAAAGAGTTTTAAGTTATTCCAATTTGTCTGAAAAGCCCATTTCAACTGAAAGAAAGTTGGTTAAATGTTTTAAAGAAAAAGTTTTAAATTTTTACGTATTTTTGGGTTTCTGACACTGAAGAGTGGTTATAATTCAATTAAAAGTGTTATATTATAGTAGAAAATTTTAAGTATTACAGGAGAGACCACTCACACACCCAAACACCACTCACATACTTACTTGATGGGATTTGATCCCCCAAACTTCTCTACAAGAGGAATGGAGATGTTTGTGTGACGTGGAGTAGGACTAGCCATATAGGGTTTTCGAGTAGCATTAAATGTAAGATCACAATGTCAAATTTATATTTTTAAATTATTTATACAAATTTACACCTAATAAAAAAGCTTCTACCGAGAGATAGTACTAAGTAGTTTCAATCTTTCAATACAAACAATAAAGTATTATATTTTAGAGAAACCAATAAACAATTTTCTTACAAATAATTAATAATTTAATTAATTTTCTTAATTTCTTACCTAACCCCTACATTAATGATGTATAACTGTATAATCGATGGACTCTGCATTTGCTAGGACTTAGCTGAAAGTTCCCTTTTCTTAAAAGAAAAAAAAGGAAATAAATAATAATCTAAAATTAATATTTGAAAAATCGACTGAAAGGTACTTTATGAATCTCGAAATTTGATATAAGTGATTTGCAGTTGTTAACATTGTTATTTAACTAATGAATACTGTGTTAAAATCTCCCATATAATAAGATTTTAAATTTCAGAATATACCTATCTGTCATTCTCTCATCCATAATACTTTTCAAAAAAAAAAACTAAACGACAATCATTTTGCAGTTGAAACGCGAGGGGTCAATTCGTCAATCCAGTTGTTTTCTAGTCGACTTTTCAACATGGTACAGCGTTAGTGGTAGGGAATAGTTCCCTTATGTGGCAAACATTTTAGTGTCGTTTGTGTTTCGTGACCAGCACTATATGTTTTGTCTCATTTGCTATATTATTTATTAATTCGCACACTTAGTTGATTTACTTTTCACGTACACAATGCATTATTCTGATACATAATAATACGAAAAATAATATAAAAATACTTTCTGAATTTTGAAATACTATATGGGTGATTTGTAGTGTTAATATAGATACTCAATTAATTAAAATCTTATATAATAATGCTTAAAGGGACATTATTGGACTCGATTAAAAGCAAAATGTAGACGCGTGAAAAATAAAAGTGATAAACAACGCAGACGCAAACCTCCAAAAGAATTATGTCATAGCACACTCATATTTTAGGTTACTGGAGTTATAATTTGAAAAACTAACGTTTGAAAGAAAAATGCCTAGGGTAAGTGTTATCGTGTTAAGCCTAAAAAGCATCTAAAGAGAAAAGAGAGTCCAAAATCCAAATTGTACTCAACAATAATAAATAAATGAAAATAAGTGGGTTCAGTGTCATATTTTAAGACAAAAGGTTTCAAATGATGATGGTGTTTAAGAATGAGAGAATGAATTGATGCTTATTAGAACACACCAAAAATATATTTATACAATTCGACATAAAATTCTTATCTTATATATCTATATATATATATATATATCCAAGCATTTAAAACAGAAAAAAAATCCAATCCAAACAATCATTCAAAGCTGAGTTGATGTTACATCTTAACCTAAAAATTATAGGTTCTGATTAATTGTATGATTTCTTATTCCTAGTGTTAGTTTGAATGACATTCACATCTTGAAAAACTGTTAAAAATTGAAAAAGCTCATTGGCACCCTCTGCTATGTTTGATGTGTTATGTTGAGGCCAAGCGACTTTTTGGCGGAAGGTACTTAAGCTGGTTTTTAAAGTTTTTGGCTTTTTTTAGAAAAATTAAAACTTATGATTTAACTTTTCGAATCCCACATGGACATAGAGAAAATTTTGTCACGAGGTGTTTATCCTTGGCTAGAAGACCATAATGAGGGCATTAGTCACTACTATACTATCTGCGATAGTGGATGCCTGAATTTTATTAAAAAAATGAGATTTGTGAACTCTCATTTATCCAAAGAAGCCCTTATATGCGCTTCTTCTTTTAATCCAACTCTATTCCAAATGAGATTTCTCCACTTCCCATTCTAATATTCCTTTCGGTCCTAAATATATGATATATTTAACTACTTTGATTAAAGGTTAAAGTATGCTTTTAGTCCTTTATGTTTACACCAAGTTTCATTTTAGTCATTTATATTTGAAAAGTAAACTTTTAGTCCTTTATTTTTACACCCAGTTTCATTTTAATCCTTTATATTTGAAAAGTACACTTTTAGTCCTTTTTTGCTAACACTGTTAGTTCCATTTAACGGAAAATGCTGACTCACCAAATCTAAAAGGTAATTCTATAACTAAATATAGATAAAAATGACAAATTTTTAAAATATAATAATGATCATACTAAAATATTTAAATTTAAGCATTTTTTTGTCCACAATTAATTATAAAATGGCCTTTTAGATTTGTATTTTCCGTTAAATAAAACTAACGATATTAGACAAAAAGAATTAAAAGTGTACTTTTCAAACATAAAGAATTAAAATGAAACTTGAAGCAAACATAAATGACTAAAAGTATACTTTAGCCTTGATTAAATTAAAAATGTTAGTTATGTAAGTTAGTATATCGTGTTTTTTCTATAACATCATTGATCATCTTCCTTTATTTTCCTCCCCATCTCTTATCTCTTATTTAATTATATTTAGAATCAAGACTAACTCCCTAAAAAAATCCTGAATTTAGGAGCGAAGGGAGTAGTAGAAACCAACTCCACTGTTGATGTGTGTAAAGTATTTTCAAATTAATAGAAAGAAAGAAAAGCATGGCTTAGGATGAAAGTAAAGGGGAAGCGAGTGAGATGGTGAATGGGGCAAGGAGGAGTGGTGGGGGAACATGCACAGTAAGAACTAAGAAGAAAGGGAAAGGATGAAAGGTTGGATGAAGTAAGTCTCACCCACCCAAGAGAATCCTGCCTCCCCCATTCTTTTATTTGGATAAGATTTCAACCTTTCTCATCACCCTACTTTCGGTATTTCCCTATCTTTGTGCATCTAGGTGTTGAGTTTATATATGATATAAAAATCTATTTGTTGATATCTATACTTTTATTCAATTTAAATTTTAGTATATGTAGTTTTTATTTTCTAATAAAATGATTATTTTTGTTCAATTACAATTATTTTGTCATCTAACTTTATTTTATTAGCATGGTTAGTCATGGTATAAGAGTTAATGGTGTTTACAAGATAAAATTCAAGCATTTAATTATGATAGAAATACACATAGATACCAAAATCAAAATTAAATAAAAGTATATATACCAATAAATATGTTTTCCCATCCTTCAAATCCACAATACAATATTATAAGTCATCATTTACAAAAAATTGTGTAGCATTAACTTTTTCTTTTATTGTGAATTAGATCAAATGACTTATAATTGATGAAGTACTTATTACATTATTGTAATATGCATATATGTTGTATGAATAGTGGAATGTGATAGTCTAACACAATACTCTCTCCGATCCTAAATATAAGATATATTTATTTAATTTGATTAGATTGAGGGTGTTAGTTAAGTTAGTTAAAATCACATGATATTATCAATGTATCCTAGTTATCTACTTTTATCCCTACCGTTCCTCTTTTACTTGTTTATTATTGAGGATAATTCATATAGATAATTTGGAGAAAAGTTGATAACAGTTAGAAAGATGTTTTGTATTTATGACCAAACTTTCTTATCCAAATATATCATGTACTTAGGATTGGAAGGAATAATACTTTTTAACCTAAATTTTTTGAATTTGAATTTTTGAAAATGCAGTCTGATAAAATGAAGACTTGCTAATTGTCATGTAAGAAAAAGTCCAACCTATTAGATTGCAATCAGTCTATGCTCCAATATGTCTCCTAGTTGAAATGTGATTGGCCTAACATAGCATGTGAGTGATTTTCTTTATTAAGTGGAGATATTATTATAAATTAAAAATCATTGGATTGATTTTAATGATTTTAGATTTGATAGTTTCCTCTAAAAGTGGTCTGGATTAATATATAACATTAAAATTTTGATGTGAAGGCTTTTTTTTTTTTTTTGAACTGAGATGTGAAGGCTTAGATCTATAGTAAAAGCTGCAGTTGATAATTATATGTCACTCCTCTCATCTTATTTTATTTATAAGGGGAGAACGATTATTTTTGTCTTATTAGTAAGCTATGTTATTAAATTTTTTTATAAAAATATACAATTTTACCCTTCATTTATCATTATGTGAAATATGTATTTTTAAAATAAAATATATATTAAATATGAGTAATATCATAAAATTTGCAAAATTTAAAGTTGAGTTATTAAGGTTTAATGATTTTTTATTCAGTATAACATGTTAAAAAGTAACTCATATATATGATTATGAGCATGAGTGAATAAATTATGAGGGTTATTAAAGTATGAAAAACTACTTCCTCTGTTAGCTTTAAGATTTAGTTGACTAACCAAGCTTTAAGATTTAGTTGATTTTTTTGGAAAATCTTAAGAAAGTTAAATAAATTACTTATAAATGATTTACCTGGATTTTTTCTACAAACAATCTATTTGACTTATAAACTATGATATAATTTAACATTACATAACGTATGTTGTGATTAAGTGACTTGTTTAGCTTCCTTAATCTCTTTAAAAAAATTTAACTAATTCTTATCCTTCCTCCTGTCCTAATTATAAAATATAATTGGCTTTTTTTAAGAAACTAATGATGCAAAATAAACAACTTTAAAATTGTTTATAGTTATATTTTTTCTCAAAAATAATTTATTTTACTTATAAATTAACATATAATCTAGGGTTAAAGATCAGATTTACCCCGGAAGTATGCACAGTGGATCACGTCTACCCCGAAAGTTTTTTTTTTGGTCCAATTTTGCCCCGAAAATGTGCAAAGTGGATCATATTCGCCCTTTACCAGTAAAAAATTTTTAACGGTAAAGGGCGAATATTATCCACTTTGCATACTTCCGGGGCAAAATTGGATCCAAAAAAACTTCCGGGGCAGATGTGATCCACCATGCATACTTTCAGGGCAAATATGACATTTAACCCTATAATCTAATTACATGTTACATGTATTTAAATCTAGTGGTCTATTTTGTTTCCTTAATCCCTAAAAAAATCAACTGTATTTTATAATTAGGACTAAAAGGAGTAATAAAGAAGGGAAGGATCATTTTGTATGTATCTACTGTTTTTCTCAATTTTTAATTCAATACATGTGTTTCTTCCTGTAATTAAATCCTTTAATTTTATTAAGTTAGAGTTGTTAATTATTGAAATTTTAATATATGTTATTACCACTAGCCTCTATACAAGACCTAATTACGCTGACAGAAGTAAAGATTGAATTCAGAAAAAATACATTAGATGCTAAGTTACAAATTGATATCTATGTGTGTATATATATAATTACATTGGAAGTGACATAAAATAATATTGGATAAGAGATTCAATCGGTGGAGTAACGATATTAACGACTGCAAATAATCTATATGAGATTTTGAAATTTAAAAAGTATTTATCCGTTATTTGTCCATATGTATACCACTATGTTCCTATTTATAATTTCAATTTCCCCAAAACTTTTGTTCTTTATAAGTCCATTTTAGGATTAATTAATATAAGTGTAACCATTTTACCTCTAATAAATGTGAAAAAGAAATAAAGAAACTATAAACATTGGTATTTTGTGCGACTCTTTAACCATAAATATTGGTATTGTGTGTGACTCTTTATTCATAAATGATAGCAATATTATTAAGATTTATAATTTATAATAAAAAACGACATATTTAATATTATAGTAGCTTTCTAATATGAGAGAATTAGTTTAAATGACCTTAAAAACACACATATTGATAGATAACCTAGTTATCCTAAATTTTATGCTATGAATGAAATGATAGGAGGGGGGGTTTATGATGAAATTGATAGGATGGATGGATGGATGGCACGTGTGCGGTTGGTGAAGGCCGTGAATCACTGTCCACTGCCCACTACTCCTTCCACTCTTTGCCACGTGCCTCCCTCCGTTAACACCACCTAACTCTCTTCTTTCCAATTTCCCACCCATCTATCCAATTTTTTTTGCCAGAGTCAGACACCACCCGTCTATCCAATTATTTGTTTTGGATTGCAAATCTTTTTTTTTTTTTTTTTTGTGTCTGTGTGTGACTGCAAATCTTTCACTTCGGTCTTTTAAAAAGTGAATTTTGTAAGACAAAAATGTTGTGAATGTCTCATGATCAGAACTCAGAAATGATAAAACTTGCTTCAAATGTAGTAAATTTTGCTTAACTTTCTTTGATAGTTATCTTATATTCCCTCCGACACAAAATATACGGTTTTTTTAGTCAAATTGTGGTTTTTTAAAAAATAAATTAAAGTTATTTTAAAACAATACATGTGTATGAAATATATAATTTTTTTAAAAATACCCTTATTTATGAATGAGTAAGAGAGAAGATAATAATAAAAAAGAAGATGAAAGAGAATATGTGGGAGAAATTAATACATGGATAAAATGAAAAAAACATATTTATTACTTAAACAAAGTTAAATAGGACCTTATATTTTTTAACAATATTACTTAAAAAAAAGGACCCTATACTATATACAACGGGAGAAGTACATTATTTTGCATCAATTGTACAAAGTTGTTTGGTGGCTTGATGATTACTATGATTTTTGGTGAGAGATGGTGTGATTTAAGGTGATCAAGGTGGATCCTTTTTCTTTAATGATTTACAGGTTTCAAGGAATAATAATAATAATAATAATAATAATAATAATAATAATAATAATAATAATAATAATAATAATAATATCCCTTAAAATTATTAAATTGAGCTGAAATCTACAAGACTGTGTGTGAGACTAAATAAATTTGTATCCGTGGTTGTTAATGACGTTGAATTGGTTGTTATTAACAACTTTTCAGATAATTAATTGTCATTGATAGCTTAATCTTACCTCAATCCTAATAATTTAAATGTAATTCAAGGATTTCAAAGCATATGTTACTTTCCTCTTTTTTTTTTTTTTGATTCAAGTTACTTTCCTCTTATATTCAGACCCTGTATGTAATTGTTCTTTTTATATATATATATATATATATTTATATATATATAAATATATAAAATAAAGGGTAATATTATAAAAACACAATCATTTCAAGATCCTAAGTTGATCGAGTGGACTGACTTAGGATTTTGGGAATCAGAGTTACTAATTTAAGTTTCTCATGATTTTATATATTTGAAAAAAAATTGAAAAAGACCCAAACCAAATCGCCTAAAAAAAATGAACTGAACAACTTTAAAAATTGATCAAGCGTCATTTTTTGAACGGATCTATTTGGTTTGGTTTAGGTTTTAGCCAAAATCGAATTAAACAACACCCTTCAAACACGTTATAGTTATGCTTGACCTGAGAAAAAATATCTAGAGAAGGAAAAAAAATTCCCGATTCGCTTCTTAAAAAAAACAAAGAAATGCATCTGGAAAAGCCAAAAGCAAGATGTATTTTTCTCTTCTATTTTTCTAATAAATATTTTACTTGTAACATTGCATTAGGACATGGAGCTAGGATACTACCACGTTGCTTCCAGAAAATACAGATGCCTCTCGTTTATAGCAAATATAATACTCCATCTGATGGTAAATATAAGATTTAATTAAATTAAAGAAATTAGTTAAAATCATATGAAATTACTAAAGTACCATTATCATTAAAGAGTATCAATAAAGATAATTTGAGGAAGAATTGAGAAAAAATATAAAGAGATCTTATATTTAGAAACAAGCTTATGTCCTTAAATAAATCCTATATTTAATAACAGAAAATAGAAGTGATTTAGTAAATGGAAAAAAGCTGGTTGGAAACTTCTACCTTTTCTGTACGGATAACTTTTTTTACTGTGAATAGAAAATACTCCTAATGTCACCATATATCCATATATATATAAAAAAGGCAACCCAATATTTTGCTCCTTTCAGATCATATCCATAAAAACTACAAAAACACTTATGGCTAAACTTGATAATAGTACAAAATAACAGTTGGCCAATAAATAGTAGTACAGCATAACAGCTCAGCATATCTAACAAAAGTATCAAGTGGATTTTTTTTTTTTTTTTTTTTTTTGCCAACTGAAAAAGTATCAAGTGGATATACTTTGGATGCTATTTTACTCTTATAAACTCTGTATATCTATACAATTATTTAAAATCGACTCGAAAATCCATTATCCATAAAATATAAATGGGAGCTATATCTATAAAAAAATAGGGAAGGATTAAATTAAAGAAAGGCAAAATCACATAAATATACCGTCAAAAAATGAAGAGACAAATAAGTAACTTCAATTTGCATGATCCCACATCAGAACACATCTACAATATAAAATTTGGAAATGTTGTGTTTTATTTTTTTAATATATTGTCTCTCACTTTTTTCTTTTTTCTTTTTTGAGGAAAATAAAGACACATCATCACACCCAAAATTCAGTTCTAGCAAATTATCACACTTCAACTAAGCATCATAACCATTTAATAAATGGCAACAAGTTTTAACAAATTACTACACTTAGATAGTTTACTTTAAAACTTCACTATTTCACGTTATTCACAACACTCCCTTTGTTAACTCTCTCACAAAAAATCCCAATCACTTGTCATCGGAGCTCCTGGCTGCAGCCAAAGAGGGTGCTTATGTCAACTTCTTTTTTTTTTTTTGGTAAATTGATAGTGTACTTAACTCTAGTTACTTAACCACACTATCATAAATTATGTCAACTTCTTTTAAGTAAGGAGCCGATGGGTATTATTGCATAAAGGTAACATCTTAAAATAGTACTTCATGGCCTTATAAATATATGACATATAGAACCTAATTTAATCATTTTGACAATATTAGATAAGCTAGTTAATATGATATGTTTTCTCTAAAACAACCTAACAATACTCCTCTATGTCTACACTCCCTCTTTTATTTGAATATTGCTGAGGAATCATCAATAAGTATAATATTGAAGAAAATTGACAAAAAACATAAATAAATCATATATTCAAAGCCAAAATTTCAGTTAAGAAAAAGAGAGACCAAAATTAACTTCTCAAATAAATCCCGTTTCAAAAGGAGTATTTTAGTATATTTTTGTACTGATTCAAGGCTATGAAAATTAGAGTAATTATTGTAAAAAAAAAGGAAATTAGAGTAATTGATTTGTGATTTTCATCATTTGGAGGTATATACTTGAGATTTTATCTTGAGAAAATCTCAAAGAAGTACCTCATGAAATCCAATATAAGACATCACGGCTATTTTGAGTAACGATTTTGATTAAATAAGCAACAACATTAACAACTCTATAACTTATATGTGATTTTGAAATTTAAATGGTATTTTTTTAACAAAAAATTTCCTTTTCACTTTAAAAAAAACGACAACTGCTCTCTTTTTCAAAAAAAGAAAAATAATATTAAACAAATCCCATAACTTGTCAAAGACAACTCAAAATCCCATTATTAACAAGTGAAAAAGTCCCACTATAACAAATCATCATCAGGACTTATTTGATACTCCCTCCATCCCTTATTATAAGAGCCAAATAGTTAAAGAAGTGGTTGAGAGAGATAAATATATCTAAACTAATTGTTTTCTCAAGTTTGCCCTTATTTATGTAAGAGAGAGAAATGTGATAATAGTGTTATAAATGAGTATGAAAGAGAATGTCAATAGAGAGAATAATGATGAGTAAAATGAAAAAAAAAATTCATTAAATGTTTTGACAAATTATGATAGACTTTTATAAAATGATAGGAATAAAATCATTTAAATTTTTTATTCTTATATATAGGGACGGAGGAAGGAGTATTACTCACCTCCCTTGAAAATTGAAAGCAATCGTGTTAATGTCAAAAAGAAGAGAGAAATGTAGGTGGTGGCAGAAATGAATGAGGCAAAAGAGGCGAGTGAGCACAGGTAGTAGCCAGCAATACTACTAAAAGTCACAAAGAAGAAGAAGAAGAAGAAGAAGAAGAAGAAGAAAGAAGCCATACATAGATAGTTACATACCCATCCCTCTCCTTTTCTCCCCTCAACACTCTCACGTGCCCCTCTCTCTCTCTCTCTTCAATCTTCATTTCTCTCCACCCACCTATCCATGGCCGCCGGGACCACCGCCATGTCCCTCTCCCACCTGCCGGACGAGATCCTCACCCACATATTCTCCGCCGTCTCGGACACGCGCACCCGCAACTCCCTCTCCCTAGTCTGCCGCAACTTCCGCCGCCTAGAACGCCGAACCCGAACCTCCCTCACGCTCCGAGGGAACGCGCGTGACCTCCACTTCCTCCCCACCTGCTTCCCCTTCGTCACCAACCTCGACCTCTCCCTCCTCTCCCCTTGGGGCCACGGCCTCTTCTCCTCTTCCTCCTCCTCCTCCTCCACCTCCCTCCTCGCCCACCACCTTCGCCTCGCCTTCCCTCGCGTCACCTCCCTCACCCTCTACGTCCGTACACCCACCACCCTCCAAGTCCTCCTCCTCGTTCATTGGCCCGATTTGCGCCACGTCAAGCTCGTACGCTGGCATCAACGGCCCCCCTTGATCCCCAACTCCGACTTCTCCGTCCTCCTTGAGAGGTGTACGTCGCTTTGGTCCTTGGATTTGTCCTGCTTTTACCACTGGACCGAGGATTTGCCTCCCGTTTTGGTTGATAATCCCCTGACGGCTGCTTCTTTGAGGAGGTTGAACTTGTTAACCACGTCGTTTTCTGAGGGTTATAAGTCTCTTGAGATTCTGTCTATCACCTCGGTTTGCCCTAATCTTGAGAACTTCCTTGTGGCTTGTACGTTTGATCCGAGGTACCTTGGGTTTGTTGGGGATGAGGCTTTGTTGGGGATCGCTGCTAATTGTCCTAGGTTGTCGGTTCTTCATCTCGCTGACACGTCATCGTTGGGTGACCGGAGGGGGGATCCTCTGGATGAGGGTTACACTGCTGAGGATGCTAGGATTAGCCGTACGGGGCTGATTCAGTTCTTTTCTGGGCTTCCCTTGCTTGAGGAGCTGGTTTTGGATGTGTGTAAGAATGTGAGGGACAGTAGTTTTGCATTGGAAGTGTTGAACTCTAAATGCCCCAAGTTGAAGGTGCTTAAGCTGGGGCAATTTCATGGGATTTGCTTGGCCATTGGGTCACAGCTAGATGGGGTTGCTCTTTGCCACGGGCTTGAGTCTTTGTCGATTAAGAATTGTGCGGACTTGACGGACATGGGTTTGATTGAGATTGCTAGGGGGTGTTCTAGACTGGTGAAGTTTGAGGTGCAGGGGTGCAAGCAGATAACAGAGAAAGGGCTGAGGACGATGGCTTGCCTGCTTCACAAGACTCTGATTGATGTTAAGATCTCTTGCTGCTTGAATCTTGATACAGCCGCTTCCCTGAGAGCTTTGGAGCCGATCCGGGATCGGATCGAGCGGCTTCATGTGGATTGTGTGTGGAATGACTTGAAGGAAACTGATAATCTTGGGGAAACCATCCTTGCTTTCGACCTCAATGGGTTTGATGATGAACCGGGTTCTTCATCCCCCAAGGCTTCTGATGAGATTGTGGATTACTTTGGGAGCAGTGCAGATTTGGAAACAAGCAAGAGGAAGAGGCGGAGATGCGATTACGCGATGGAGGCGAATTGGAGCAACGGTAATGGTTACCTGTGCAACAGCTGGGACAGGTTGAAGTACCTGTCTCTTTGGATAGGAGTTGGGGAGCTGCTGACTCCATTGCCAATGGCAGGGCTGGAAGATTGCCCCAACCTCGAAGAGATTCGGATCAGAGTCGAAGGAGACTGCCGAGACCGGCAAAAGCTGACCGAGCGGGAATTTGGGCTGAGCATTCTCACATGTTATCCTCAGCTCATAAAGATGCAGTTAGATTGTGGGGAGACAAGAGGTTATGCTCTCACAGCACCTTCAGGGCAGGTGGATTTGAGCCTGTGGGAGAGGTTCTTCCTCAGTGGGATAGGCACTTTGACACTTCAGGAACTTGATTACTGGCCGCCACAAGATGAAGATGTCAACCATAGGAGCCTATCTCTTCCGGCTGCCGGCTTGATCCGAGAATGTGACACTCTGAGGAAGCTTTTCATCCATGGAACAACCCATGAGCATTTCATGAATTTCTTCCTCACGATAAGCAACCTGAGGGATGTGCAGCTTAGGGAGGATTATTATCCAGCACCAGAGAATGACATGAGTACAGAGATGAGAGTGGCTTCATGCAGCCGCTTTGAAGATGCCTTAAACGGTCGTCTAATCTATGATTGATCCATGGTGGAAGAAAATATTCTGGTCAAGGTTGTTCTCTGTAATGTGCAGTTCATCATGAAATATCTTTTTTCCGAACAACTTTTTATCAGTAACAAAGCGAGGTTCTGTTCCAAATTTTGAGTCATGAATAGAATATATCAATCTATGATACACAAGAATTAGGTATGTTGTTTGAAATGCATATTATGACATGCGAGGAGGGAAAAGATACAAAATTCAACTTTGCTTTTTCATTGCTAAAAAAGGAGGTACGTTTGAACTAGCGAATGATGAGAATTGTAACGATTATGTTTGCACAAGTATGGGAAAAAAAAGGGAACAAAATTCACGTCTACAAACATAAAGCCGGGAGGAACAGATGGTAAACAACTCTACCCAAAAAAAGAAAAAGTTTACTATGTACACAAAAGGTTCCCTCAGATTTGGCCCAGCAGAGAGTACTCGCAATCATGCAAGCGAGACAGGATCTCCTCACAACTTGGCCGATCATTTGGTTCTGCCCAACAATCTGCACCAACACCATCATCCTCATTCAAATTACAATGCACGGGGTAAAAACATTCGGATAAATTTACACGCCTCTTTTAATGTTTTACCATTTGCCTAGGATTGGAAAAAAACAAAGAAATAGAAAATAACTATTTTTCAGAACTATTATTGCTTGATGTGGCTTAGAGCAATATCATTGTAAAGCATAAAACATTGGGGTAATTAATTACAGGTCCCATGTAAGGGACTTAATTAAGATGATGTCCCATGAAATCACCTAATTAATTTGAGGTCCCTACCAGAAAGTTGTTATGACAGGCCAAAAAGTTGTTATAGCAGGCCAAAAAGTTGTTAATGACTAAGCCTTCACTAACAACTTTTTGGCCTGCTATAACAACTTTTCGGCCTGCAATAACAACTTTTTGGCCTGCCATAACAACTTGTGGCCTGAAAATCACTCTTAGTCTGTAACAACTTATGACCTTGTGATAACAACTTTTTGACCTGCAATAACAACTTTATGGGACCTCATATTAATTAGGTGATTTCGTGAGACCTTATCTTAATTAAGTCCCTTACATGGGACCTGTAATTAATTACCCCAAAAACATTTAACAGTGTTATTCACTAATACTGAAAAATACCAATTATCCCTTCTTTATACATGGTACATAAATAAAAAAAAAAAAAAAAATCAGTAAGTTTGTCTGAATAAAGGGCCGGTTTTGCATTGTAATTTTGTTGGGGGGTAAAATACACAGACAAAAGGTTTAAAATTTAAGTGAAAAGGAGCGTCTAACAAGTGACTAATTTTCTACACATTTAAAAAATATATGATTGGATTTTGTTATGTTTTCAGCACAGACCTGCAATAAGCTTGCCTATCGGGCCTTCAGGAATCTCCAGTCTAGACCCCTCGTTAGCAACAGCATAAACCACCTAATTGGCGTACAAATTTTAGCACCCAAAATGAAGCAAATGACAAGAACAAAGAGAGTAACATGAAAATGGGATCCATTATAACATACCCTTTCTGGTGGAATACCCTCCCAAGGTCTGCTCAAAGTACAAAGCTCCCACATCAACACCCCCAGGCTAAATATATCGCATTTTTCATTGAATGGTTCGTTCCGAATAAGTTCAGGAGCCATCCATTCCGGAGTTCCGGCCGATGAAGCGTCTTTGATGGTAGACTCTGTCATGATCCTTGAAAGCCCAAAATCACATATCTTCACAGTCCAATGTTTATTCACAAGACAATTTGCACTTTTCAGGTCTCGGTGAACTATCTTCATTCTGTGTATGCACATCAGCCCCCTACACCACCACCATGTGTGCTCATTTACAATAATAATCAAACAAATTTGCACACTTTCAGAGAAGAAATAACACAAATCTGTATGGCACCGAAATGCACTGAAATAAAACCAGTTTCACAAATAAAAACATTGTTTGATGCAAAGAAATAGACCCTTTAATGTGCAGTGACAAAGTTTACCAGTAATAACCAAGTAAATGAAGCCCAGAAATCAGAACTTAAGTTGCAAATTGCAAAAATTTCTTGAAAATCAAACTTATTTTTACGCAATATATTTATAATGTGATGCTTCTCAACATCCAAAAACTGATAAAAAAGTTAGGTCATCACTATTACGTCCATCATCCCAATGGAAATGGTTATGGAACACAGGTTTCTCGAGCGAAAATTGGGCAGTGAAATATTTTTGATCTACTGGACAACAAAGCACCTAATCAATGTGTCTAAAACCTGTTAAGCATGAAGACTAGTGGTGAGGATACGGTTCACACCTGCATATATCTCGCAACATCTTCAGTCTTCTCCGCCAGTTAAGTTTCTTCTTTTGGCCACTCAAATGGATCAAGTAATACAGTGATCCCATTTCCATGTACTCAGTAACCATTGACAAGCGTGGAGGCTTTGTGCACGCCCCAAGAAATAAAATTACTGCATAGAATATCATTGCCTGATCAAGAGCAGTTTAATTCAAATGAAACATGCAACATGCCCCAAGGAATAAGAACTCAGTTGTTTTTGCATCATTAATTATGATAGCCTGTAAGGATGAAATGAATACCATTTGGATGTCGGAGCCGGCTGGAAACAAACACACAAGAGCATCGAGATCAGGAACTGTTGGATATAACAGAAAAAAATCTGACAGAAAGCATAACAAGAAGAAAATACCTGAGAATTGATATCTCATTGCAGAAATCCTCCATGTTTTCAGCAGTTAAGTCTTGCTCCAGAAAAACCTTGATTGCAACGTCTGTGCCATTCCATACACCACGGAAGACTTCTCCGAAAAACCCTGGAAAAGAGTGATTTTTGCTTCTCATTTTGTCTTGAAATCAGAAAGCAATGGTCAACAAAGCCCTTAAAATCAGTTCCACACATAGTTATTCTTTCCTTCTCAATCTGTGTTTCTGATTCAGGGGAGTTATTGCGTTTCCGAGTAACGTCAACCATCACCCCAAAAAAAAAAAAAAAAATCTTATGCTCCAAAATCATGACAGTATTTTGACCATTTATAATAATCACGCATTCAACAGATGATAGATCAAGCAATGAAAGCTAGTCCATTCCACTTCAAGCCTAAAGCTTTCCAGCCACAATCAGCAAACAGAGCCATAAAGTATTACCTTGTATTCTAATTTTTCATGTCTCCTTCCTTTTATTAGGTTTAAAAAGAAAACTGATTACGAGAAGAAAAAAGGAAAAATAAGTAACAGATTGCATATCGTTCATTAAAAAAAATCATAGAGAGACAGCAAAATGAAGGTACGTTGATGGTGAAATGGCATTCCAGTAATGAGAGATCATTGTTCAAGAGCATCCCTTTGAAACATGCATTTTGCTAAATAAATCAAACAAGCCTAACAAGTAACAATACAATGAGATATAACCAAAGTTAAATGGACATCAACTTCTGCTTAAAATTCTTGTATTATACATTAACATTCTGGCAAGTAGACTAATTCCTGAAACCAAAGCACAGTTTCAAGTTTCGGATTTAAATTTACACAACAAATCAGAGAGAGGAAGTGGTTCATACAGGGTGAGTGGATCAAATGAATAAAAACAATATTCCCAGGTACAAAAACAAGAAGAATATAAGGGCCGGACCCTTTTCAATTGCAGAAAGCAGAGGAGATTTCAGTAAAAGAAAAAACAACATCAAACTGGAGGTTTACAAGTCATTTGAGTTACTAAATGTTGGGGGGGGGGGGGGGGTGGGGGGAGAAAGACAAAATTAATAAAAGCACTAGGCACAGAATATCACCTGAAAAAAACCCCATGCAAAAAAAAAAAAAAAAAAAAAAAAAGCAACTTGATATAGGCCCGATGCCGATGGCTTAATGCCATGAACCCTGCTTTGCTCAATTTGTCTTCTTTCAAGACTTGTTTCGTGCATTTCTCATTCCAAAAAAAATAAAGGACATAAAAAGAAAACAACCAACAATTGAACAGAAATCAGAAGTAAATGTATTCTCACTCCTTCGGACCAAGACATCTTTTATTCAGTCATAGCTACACGGGCGTGAGAGGGAGAGTGAGGGGGGAGCATGCTTGAAGAAAAAATGCGAAAATATAGACATGGAGTTGGCAAATTGCATTCGTTGTTAAAAACAATGGGGAGTAACAGATTTGGATCAGATTAATCTGTCACAACTCAACCCAAATCAGAAATGCAGAAATCCAATCCCATTCACGATCACAAATCTTGACCTTAACCCAATTTACACGCCAACAATATAAATCAAAATGATTTGCACAGTGAAAATCATAAAACACGCAATGCCGATAATTGTATCAAGTAATGCAATACTCACCAATCCCAACGCGCGTTCCAACAGTTATTTCTGAGAAGTCAATATTCCACTCTTCATATGGTAAGAGGGTTTTGTTATTTAACATTGAAGATTCAAGGACTTTATTCCACGTTGACTGCAATTCATTCACTCCATATCTCGATAGTCCACTTCTCTCAGATGTCTGACCCCTGTAACCATGCGGTGAAGAGGGTAACGACATTGCTTTTTGGGAATTTACTTGATCAGGTGGAAGAGAATTCAAAGTGGATCTCTCAAGAGCATCTCCCTGAAAATTTGACATTTGTTAAACTGCATAGAATCAGATCGACTAGGAAGATATTTATGCTTAAATACATAATAAAAAGTGATACTATAATCAGTAAAAAATCATTTTTTTTAACAATAAAGATACTGTAATCATTAAAAAAATCTCCAATGATCAGATGCTATAAATGCAGATACCAAACATCAGATTATCTTCTTGGTTTTACCAGTCATTCAACTTCAGTATTGACCCAGTTTGGGGACACAACCATCCATAGCATTAAACTTTTTTCCACATACACAAGGATTTAACCTCGGGCAACGATAAAAAAAATACATATTTTTTTGCCAACAGTCAAACAATATTACCAGCAACAGAACTGGTAAGAATATGACAGAACCAAAAGTCCAAAAAGTAGTAAAGTTAGCGCAACCCATCAGATGATCATTTGCCAACCATGATAGCTCCTCTAAGAAGTTTGCAAGCCAACAAATTATTTTATTTTAAGGAAAGAAAAATTAGATCAGTGGACCATAGCATCATTTAACAAATGAAAGTAATGGTCATCTATGATATAAGAGCAATAATATAGTAAAATGGGATCACTTAAGATACGATTTTGATTAGAAGCTGAAAGATAGACAGAAAGGTTACATAGGACGGTCCACTACTGTTCACACAATAATGCAGACGTACATTTTTCTGAAGGTCTCCAACGCTATTTGTATTATTTGCAGAATGGGCGAATGAGCTATTATCCACTTGCTCTCTCAAAAGACGATTCTGCTTCAGTGTTTCATTCATCGCACGTACAGCCCTGAATATATTACAGCAGATATCATATCAGCAAACAGATGATGATACTTAAAATAGTCAAATGAAGACCATCAAAAGGTCAACCACATGATGAAAGTATATATAACAATATGCACCCATTCTTTTGGTCATTTAGGAACTAGCTGAAATAGTCAATCACCTACTCATCATTCCGTTAAAGTAATTCACTAAAAAGCAGAGTCAGAATACAATTTCATGGCATCATACCGGAGAAACAATCTCTCTCTGTGGTGTGGTGTCAGGGAAAACAATATCTCAATTGCATGGCAGCTATAACTTTCGGTAAATAGATCCAAGTAAAAGCGGTAGAGGGTTGATTGATGTCATTTTCCCATATATTAAACAAAATACAGTTTTCCATTGTTCAAGAGAATAGTGAAAACGGATAATAGCAGCCTAAACCAACTTTAAGAGATTCTATGGCAAAACCCAAGATAAACTTAGACAATAGCAATGAAGGAGCTTTATCACACTAGGCGGGATCGGCTATATGGATTGCACGACGCCATTGTGCTATATCAAAAACCACATTTTTGGATAAAAATGTCAACTTAGAATATCATAAACAAAAAGTGAGAGGGGAAGAAAACAGGAAAACTGAACCCTATTATACCTAAGCATAGAAAATAACAAGTAAAGTGATTTATACATATAAGATAAACAACTTGATATGCTACATTCTTAGACAGCAATCAGCATCAAGTGAAACTATCATCAGTCGTATCCAAGGAACCAACAAGAGTAGGCATGCACCCAGAAATCACAATGAAGCAAGTACAATATAGGAAGCGTAATGGAAAAATGATCAACCTTACGATATCATCACCAATCTCAGGCGTAATGCTCATGCTTCTTCTTCTACTAATCCTACGAGCTTCTGATGAAGATGCACCATCTGACCTATAGAACAAGGATAATTCAACTTTTAATTCATACATATATACCTTAGTAGAAATCTATAAAGAACATATGCCTCCAGAGTAAAGACAAACAACCAGGAGTGATGATAGTTAACAAAAAACTATTATTTCCATAGTCCTCTGTCCACACCACCAGTAGTGATCATTATGGTTATGTTTCCTTTCTTAATTTCACTTGCCACTCTGTTGGCAGCTCTCTGGAGAAAAGCCAACTCAGCCAAACTCATTGCTTTTATCAAAACTATAACTGACACCAACATGCAAATCTTGAATAATAATGTTACAACCTAGTACAAAGCTCTAAGATAAAGTTTTACAGAACGATGTGGTGTTTAGTACCAACGCGAGTTTATGACAATGACAAAAGTGTAAGATACTACCTACAAAAAGTCATGTTTGATGAGATTGAATACAAATAAGCAAGCATAAGTGGCTTTGTTGGAGTATTATGCATAAATGTATAGTTGCTATGAATAAAATAATACCACCTCAGGTCCTAAATATAAAAGCTAGTTTGAGTTAACTTTTAGTCCTAAATATAAGGCTTTTTTCATTTTATCTCTTATATATCATTCTCCAAACTAATTTACATGACTTATAAACTGATATGTGATATAATGATACACATAAATTTTTTAGAAATATCATGTAGCTTATGCTATAATTAAATGATTTATTTAACTTCTTTAATCTCCCTAAATTGGTCAATTGAGCTTTATATTAAGGACTGGAGGTAGTATAACTATTACAGCAAAAAGGAAAAACAAGGAATCCGATATATTTCTTGACAAAGTTTAAAGTACTAAATACTGTGCAATTTATTTTATAATTTATAAACCATAAATGCCATAAATCAACTAAAGTTCAATAAATGTTCAATAAATCAGACCAAAAAATTCAGTGACAAGGCAGCCAAACATTGGGGAGAATAGAAATTAAAAATTTGGGAGACAACAACTCTCATTCAGACCACAGGGCGAACCCAAATATTTAGTAAAAAATAAAGCAGTTGACCACCACAGGAGACTTTAAAAAACATATACGACCATAAATTTAGCATGAAACCTTGATGCAGCCTCCTCATCAGCAAAGTCCCTGAATGCTTTCCTATCACCACTAAGCATGGACTGACCACGTGCTTTAAATGACGGATGCTCTGGACTGCAAAACATTATTTAAAACAAATGGAAAAAATTATAATAACTTATTAGCCGACCAAATTATATTAATACGTAAAATTTAGGGAACCTTGCTTCTAAATACAAAATATGATACGCTCTAATCAGACCAAAATGAAAGATTGCAACGACATTCTAGCATGATAGCATCAAATTGGCTCAACGCACAAACATAGATGTACACAATATACATCACATGCATGCACACCAATGTAAGATTTACACTCACACCATGATTATTTAAAAGTGATTTTTATTTATCAACTTGAAGTTATTTGATAACTCTGCCTATGTTTATAGCCAGTCCCAAGCCCGGGTAAAGGAAGAGGGTTGTGTTAGGCCCTGACAACCAGCTTGAAAATCTTGTCAAATCTCATGAACATGGATCAACGAAGAAATTGTATGAATGCTAGGTCTTTGCCCGTAAGCAACGCGCTGTACGGCTCGAGTACAGTGAGAGCCACAACATCCTCGCCTGAATGCGGTGTCAAATGAGCAAGGGCTACCCACAAGGTCGTTGCTTGAGTACAGTGAGAAGAGAGCAAAAACTGCTGCATCCTCGCCCGAATGCAGTGTTAAATGAGCAAGGGCTACTGCACCCTAATGGACGGAGGCGGCTAAAGAAGCTAGTTCGCGAGAGTAAGATCAGATTTGGTTCTTGGAACATTTGGACGCTAAACGGGAAGCGTTTTGAGGTGGCACAAGTAATGAGGGATCGTAAGATTTATATATTGTGCTTGCAAGAAACTAGATGGGCTGGAGAGGAAGCTGAAGAAATCGATGTTAATGGTTCCCAACTTTGGTACCGTGTTAGTATCATTACTGATAAAGAGCGGAGGAAGAATGTAGTGGAAGTTAAGCGGATTGAGGACCGAATCATATCTGTGAAAGCAATTGTGGGAAATAATACAATAAATATTATTAGTGCATATGCATCTCAAGTAGGGGCAGAAACACATTTTAAGGAGAACATGAATGGGCTGCATTTTGCAGCCCACCGCCCGCCTTGCCCATTAGAAGCCCATACCATTTCAGATTGGCCAAGACCAAGGCAGGCAAGACGGGCATCATGCCTATGTGATCTCTCCTTAGAATGGTTGAATCAAGAATGAAAAATGGAGGGCTATTGTTATTTACTGACCCATAAAAATAAGGTTATAAATATTATATATATAATATGCTATATATATCAAAATATTATAATTATAATAACATATTAACATGTAATATAAATATATAATATTAATCATGTATTAAAAAAATATATAATATTATTTATTTTGTGGGCAGAGCCAAATGGGCAGGGCAGCATACCATGCTCGATGCCCGACCCGCCCGCAAATATGCCTGGCCCAAACATGTCCATTTTTCATTGGGCCTATTTTTTTGG
Source organism: Mimosa bimucronata (assembly GCA_037074515.1). Taxonomy (NCBI): domain Eukaryota; kingdom Viridiplantae; phylum Streptophyta; class Magnoliopsida; order Fabales; family Fabaceae; genus Mimosa; species Mimosa bimucronata. The sequence goes on from CM073442.1 coordinate 10,055,179, forward strand.
GCTGGGCCAGGCATTTTTTGTCCGGGCAGGGGCGGGCGGCTGGGCCACGTGAACACCCCTACTATTTATAAAAAAAAGGGCGATATACAGAATTGTGCAAATTATAGGGGAATTAAGCTTATAAGCCATACAATGAAACTATGGGAAAATATAATTGAGCATAGGTTAAAATTAGAGACTAGTATTTCTGAGATAGTTTGGGTTCATGCCAGGAAGATCCACGACAGAGGCGATATATCCACTAAAGGGGATGATGAAAAAGTATCAAAGTAAAAGAAGAGACTTACATATTGTTTTCATTGCAAAAAAAAGGCGAATGATCGCATACCAATAGATGCACTTTGGAAAGCCTTGGAAAAGAAATGAGTGTGTTGCATACATTAAAGTTATACAGGATATGCATGATGGGGAGTTGACTAAGGTTAGAACGCGGGAGATGAGACAAAAGACTTTCCTATAAGAATTGGCCTACATCAGGGATAATCTTTAAGCCCATATTTAACTCAGTAGTAGATGTTCTAATTGAGCTTATCAAAGAAGATGTCCCTAAGTGCATGCTTTTTGTTATTGATATAGTCATTTTAGCTGAATCAAGAGAGGAGATTAATGATAAATTAGATATATGGAGAAATACTCTGGAGTCGAAGGGTTTTCGTCAAAGTAAGAGAAAGACAGAATATATGCATTGTAATTTTGCAAATAAACAAGTTAGAGGTGACTTGAAGGTTAAACTGGGAGATCAAACCATCCCTCAAATGACAAAGTTTAAGTACTTGGGATCAATTATACGACAGGATGGGGAGATTGATGACGATGTCAACCATCGAATTCAAACCGGGGTGGTATAAGTGGAGGAAAGCTACTAGAGTTCTCTGCGACCGAAGAGTACCCCATAGGGTAAAAGGAAAGTTTTATCGCACTGCTATAAGACCAGCAGTATTATATGGTAATGAATGTTGGACTTTGAAGGGACAACATGAATATAAAATGGGGGTAACTAAAATGAGGTTGTTGAGATGGATGTACGGTCATACAAGAAAGGATAAGATTCGAAATGACCATATACGCGAACAAGTTGGAGTGGCACCTATTAGTGAGAATATGGTAGAAAATCGTTTGAGATGGTTTAGACATGACCAAAGAAGGCAACTAGATGCACCAATGAGGAGGGTAGACCAAACAATCTGAAGTCCGATTAAAAGAGGAAGAGGGAGACCGAGGCGAACACTCAGTGAAGTTGTAGAACGGGATCTGTTAGTGAATAACATATATAAAGATTTGGTTACTGATAGAGCACAATAGCGTCATGCAATCCATGTAGCCGACCCCACCTAGTGGGATAAGGCTTGGTTGTTGATGTTATTGTAAAGTCATTTGATATTCTTGGGATTTATAGCTAAAAGAATTATTTGCTGCTGCTATTTGATGATAAATTGAGTCATTCAAGACCCAAGAAGAAACTAACTCATAGAGCCAACTAAAAGAAATTAAAGAAATAATGAATAATCTAACAAACTGACTAAGATTCCAACACAACAACCAGCAACTGCAACAACAAGACAACATCTGCATACTCATAATAACCACAAAAAAGAAAGGAGGTAGGACTAACCTGGAACTGGCTGTCCTCTGTTCAGCAATGACCTTTCTCCGACTACGCCGACCAAATGCAATTGCAATATTGGGTTCACTATGAGAAAAACTGAGGGAATTGACAAAAGAAATTCAACAAGAAACAAATGGCAGTTTATAAATGTAGAGAAAAAATGTTTCACGTACTATATAACAAATTTAACCCGATGAAAGAACAATTTGAAGGTGAATTAAAAAAGGGAAAATATAAAAGAAAGAAAGAAAAAAGCACTGCTTCCAGTGAAAATGAAATGATGAAAAAGGCTAAAAATAAAGATCTGGATGTAGCAAAGTAAATCACTACCTCAATTTCCTATCCAGACTGGTATTAGACCGTAACATCAAATTTCGCAAAGAAAGGCCTGATACATTTAAAGGAGTGTCAAATCTCCTCAGGAATGGCAGGTTCTCCTCCTTTTCAGTGCTGTAATAGAAAGCCAAGAGGATCAATGCTAGCCCACTAGATAACTCTCAAAATTAGCATGAATAGATTAACATAGATGCCAGAATACAATCTGCTTGTTCTTTAAGTGTTGGGTATTCAATTTTGGTCCAAAGGTCAGTGTGAGACTAACATGACTATAACTAAGCCAATGCATAGCCAGAGATTGAAATAAAAAGTATGAAAGCAAAACATTAAGCGTAGCTTTACACCTGTCAGGATCCACTTTCTCTGAAACCCCATATAAAGGACTGTTTGGTTCTAGTGGTGAATCACAGGAATCATTTTCTGCAGAATCACTCTCTCCTGCTGCCGAAAGATGTGTCATGAAAATTGCCTTGTTTGATCGAGGTAATAATTGACCAGGGCAACGCATGAGATCAACCAGTAGTTCCACAGAATTTAATACAACAAGCACTGACATATGCTTGTATTGGTCCACACATTCAACAACCCCATCATTTGGAAAGCCCTGTCAATGAAAATGTAAAAAAGTTTAATCTTTCAAAAAGTAGACATCATAGTAAAAATGAGATATTTATTATAAATCCTTTTGACAAAATGCTTTGTAACCAAATTAGAAGCTTTGTTGTTTTAGTAGTGAGTTTACTTATGATAGTGAGTATTGAGCACACCAGCAGAAATTAGTTCTTACCACCATGAGCCTACTTTCAAGACCTACGGTATCTGCTAACACTTTAAATAAGATAGCTCGATGACGGCATGAACCATTCTTTGTTTGTCCCAGTATCTGGGCACCACGATTCTCAAACATGTGGGAGGTTTCCTCTAGTGCAGCTTTTGCTGGACTTTCCATATTTGATCGCTTATAAAAATCAGAAACCTGTACAGACACAGCAGTCAACATACACGTGAAAAACCCTGTACCATGACTAGAAAATTCATTAAATAATGAATATAGGCAATGAGAAGAAAATATCATGCATTAGAGATGCTAAATCCTGTAATGCCCACCAACATTTATGTAATGATGATAAAATGACAATCAAGGAAAGAATTGCAGCTTACTGAAGTCAGATAACAGAAACTGAGAAATGCAAATAACTTGAATAAGCAAGCCCAAGAAAACATCGTGCATCATATTTAGAAAAAACTAAGTTGTGGGTTTTAGGTGTTCACTATCAGGTTCTCTAATAAAGACATGGCATGTGGATTTTTCTTTTACAGATTAGAACCACATCAATGGAATTTCCAAAAAAGTTTCTGCACGTGCTAAATTTTGATACGAGAACCTGACAGCTAACAACTTTGACTAGGTCTTTGTCCGTACACATCATTTGAGACAAGCTTGGATGGACTTGAAAAATATACTTCCATACAAATTTTAGGAAAGGAGAAAAGCCTTGTGCAAAACGGAAATATGGCCACAGCCATATATTAAGCTATCCTAAGACAGAACAGAACCCACACAATAAGATGCAATAATAATACATACTAGCCCAGCTATCTTTTTTATTATCGCAGCTGGATTTGAGTTCAATCCTTTAACTAGGGCAACGATCAATTGCTTCAACATAGATAATTTTTTGTCTTTCTCTGCGTCCACCAAAATGACATCAGCCTTTAGACCCTCTCCACCCAAAGCATGAAGCTCATCCATAGTAGGAATATTTTCAAAAATTTCCTTGAGCCTTTTATCCTGCGCATTATCAGACTAAACTATTAATACATGACAGAAAAGTTAAAGTAAGCACCATTTAGCTTACAAACCAAATACAAGGATACAGCCAGCAAACTCAATGATAAATGTGCAAGAAGTTATTGAACATCATCTTAAAACCAATATTGAGTAAAAGCCGCAATCAGAGCCAGGTAACTGAAAGAACTTAAACTAAATATACAAAACAGAAAAGGTTGTAATATGACAACTTTCTCACATTCAACTGTATCTTAACCAACTTGAATTCCCAATCAGATATTAGTTTCCCTCTCTTCATGAAAAATTATATAAATCCTTTCTTAAGCAATTAATGACCCCTGTAGCATGCAACTACTAAAATAAGTCAAAGACAGGTAGCCATTGCCTATGAAGCTTTTCAAAGTAAAAAAGGAATAACTATTATTTAGCGTGCAACTACTAAATAATAGTTATTTCCTTTTTCTTTTCTCAATGAAAGAGATAGTGGTATTTTACAGTACAGGGAACAAGATCATCAAAAAGATAATATCCAAGACAAATGGACCATAGCTTTCGCCTTTGACTATTATCCATGGCAGGGTAAACCCACAAAATTCACCTATTGAAGATAGTGACGGAACCAAGGCATTTTATGTCAACGTGTTTTTTAACACCTTAACTTTGTGTCATATCTGAATTCACCAGAATCCATATCAATTGTAGCCCTCATCTCACCTTCACCATTTAGTTACTAAACTTGATAGAAGATAGCATCTGCCACAAAATCTACATATTAAATCACAACAGCATTATAAAAATACCACCAAAAGATCCTCAAATTTTCACATTCTGACTTTTCAAGATCAAAAACCCTTATTCATATAGATCGGATATTAGAATACAATAAAAGAGAAATTCACATACACAGATCGGATATTAGAATACAATAAAAGAGAAATTCATATACGAATAAATGCAAATAATCCCTACATAAACATGAGCCATGTGAACAATATTATAAAAGGCAAGCACACTGCAAGCATGTGTCTTTAAAATTTTAAAACATGAACAGTAAAGATGCTTCATGCAAGAAATTTATCCGAAAGATTGAAAAATGTAAAGAAAGCGAAAAAAATAAAAACTAACAATAAGAGTTCTCTAGACACAAATTTTACAATAAATTTCATCAAAACCAGGGTGAAAATTGTGCAATAAGAAAAGGCTATCAAGTGCAAAACTCCATGGCAATATTTTAATATATTTTCCGCATGTATTACTTCCAGCAACAATCATATGCCAAAAAGGGGGGAGATCATCACAGGAAATGCTGGCAAAAAGAAACCAAATATTTGCACCAGAAGAAAAGGTATTAATAGATCCTCACAGGAATGACTGAATAAAAACCATTTGGTATTGGTTCTGAAAGCATTCCAGTGCGCCAGAGAATTTGTGATGCTCTATTAGGTGACAAAACATCTTGCTCAAATTGTCTAGGTGATTCTTTATTATTTAAGGTCTCTTCTTGAGAACCCAGAGAAACAGATCCAAATTTTTCAACAAAGTCTGATGGCCACCATGAAGAGTTTGATGGCCCTTGTTCTGCGGGCCCTGCATCATTTTGTCTCTCATCCATGTCCTAGTATATTTCGACTGTAAAATCATTTGGCCACAATTATTAACCCATAAGAGACATCAACAAGCTAAAAGTAAACTGGTGGCTTCAGCCACTTGAAACTGGAGTCCATGTGACCTGCAAGAACCAAAGTACCAAACAACAAGATACATGACATCAGTATGAAAAACAGTATCAGAATTTGAAAGAAAAGAAAATCATAAAATATTAGATACCACATGGAAGTGAAACATTCAAATTGAGAGCAAACAAGATTGCCATTAAAAATAAAACATGAAAACTTGTTCAATGCCCAAGTTCCACCAGTGTTTCAATATGCCCAGTGAAGAAAAACAGACATGGAAACTTGTCTTCTATCTTACGCCTTCAAAAGAAAAGAGACCATAAGACTAATGACTATCTAGACCTTCTGTTGAGTATTGAACATTTCCAACTCAAAGCAAGTTTTCCTTAAAACACAGAGAAGTCAGAAATTATTGTTCCTTAAGTCAAGGATGTAGCTACTGACCCAACTCTCTCATTAAGAATATCCGAAAGCCTGGCTTAAAGGACAGTACTTGCTTTCAGAGCAAGGGGTGTGAACAAATTCAAACCGCAAAATATTCAAATAATCAGACCATTTTTGTGAATAACAAAGATTTCACATATTTGTATATATTCCACATTCCCATGCATCTATTGCTTTCAATTAATATAATTCATAAATGGCTTCACAATTTACATCCATATTAAATTTCCCTTTATTATTTTCTTGATATAAAAAATCTTTTACATATCATATGAATTTTTTTCTTCATTAAGAAAATAACCTATAGAAGTGCCAAAGAAAATAGTGATTCGATCACCTAAAGCATGACCAACAACAATTTGTGCATGAAAAAGATTTAAGGTAAACCAGCAAGTTGAGCTCCACTTAATTAAGGGAAAAAAGTTTACCTTAGATCCAACACAAGTATATATAAAATACTATGCTACTAAGGCAAGTACTACTGTAGCAGTTCTAAAAATACTATTACTAAATTAATCACAAGGCTCACCTTATGATCCGTCCTTTCCTGTCGTTTTTTTTTTTTTGGCTTTCTTTTATAGTTTTTCTTTATATTAGACGTGATATAGTAAAGTAACATTCAAAACAATTTAATCGCACCAATTCCTTTTATAACTTCATCAGAAGCATCTATAATACTATTTCTTATTCTATCTTTCTATCTTCATCCAAGTATCTTCATTTTTATTATAATTAAACTAACCCACATCCTTAAATTCCCAGCTTAACCAAGCCATCCCATCTCAAGTCTATTATCTTCTTGATTCTTGGTCACGGTTTCTTTTACATGTTCTGTTCTTCCTTCCCTTCCTTCACTCAATTTGGGCTCAAAATAACAGGGAATGTCAATGGTTTCCATTTCTCAATCTATTTTGTTCTTTTCTTTGATGCTAATCTCTTCTACTAAGGATCATCACTTTTCTTCTCTCTCGATATTACACTAACAAAGCTATATGATAGTAATAGGAAAAGATTACAAAACCGTCCATTGAACGGGGACAAACCCAATTATTTCAGTAATAATGGTAAAACGCAGAAACTGCCTATTATCGCATCCAGAATCCAGAATTGGTATGAGAAACCGTAACATAAAAAATTTCAAAAGAAATATCAGGGCCACTGTTAAAAAATGCGGTAAAATTAAACTGTATGCAATAAAAGCTCTCAATTCTAACGTTCAGCCTCTGCAAGGATTCAGTTATTAAAATTGAAAGCGACAAAAGAAAACAGATTACAAGTTCAACAGCATTGGAATCAAATTATTGCTGATGAGAAATGCTCAGTCCCAAAGAAAGCCAATTTATCTCAAAACTGAACTCCAGTGAGGCCAAATCGCCCAATAAATCCAAAAATCAAAATCTGTATTCTTCAACGAAAAAACTGCTAATTCCCCAATGCTACGAAAGCCACCGGAAAAACCGCACTAAGAATCCAAATTCATCAGAAAGGCGAAACAAAACATAACCGAATTCAAATTGTCAACACAAAATGACAAAAAAAAAAAAAAAAAACGGGAAAACAATAATCAATAACACGCACAAAAGAAAAGATGAGCAAAATACCGCAAGAAGATCCAAGCATTTGAGCATAAATCGCGTATCTGGTGCAAAATCATTAGAATCTCAGAGCATAAACACGAAGGGCATCATCATTCATTCATTGATTCATTCAAACATCCCCCAGATATATCTATAGAATAGAAGCATTCAAGTCAGCGAAAGGAATAGAGAGAGAGAGAGAGAGAGAGAGAGAAGTGTGATGTAAAGGATGAAATGGGAAGTAGGAAAGAGAAGAGGTTGGGGATTTGATTTTCTTCGGAGGTATTTTTGATTGATCGAAGAAGAAAGCGATGGGCTATATTTCAGAGAGTTGATGTGCAGTGAGGAAGAGAGAGAGAGAGAGAGAGGTTGTAGGTCACGTGCGATGCAGGCCACCTCTATTCCATAGCAATACCAATATGTATGCACATATACATACAGTATTCACAGTTTCATGCCTCTATACTATTTCTTCTTCTTCACACATTTATTGTATTGTATTGAGTTGAATTTAGTCTAAATCCATAATTATAATTGTTGGAATTAATTGCTTAACAATTTTTATTTAATACATTTATTTTTTAGAGTTCACAGACCTTTTTTTTCAACTAAGATGGTCTACGTGCATTGTTCTGAGTCACAAACAACGAACTGCATTTGTAGATGTGATTAATTGTAGTAAATGGAGTAGTAGTGCATGTATTTTGCATTAAAATTGATGCAATTCATGAAAGTCAACTGTTGAAGGAGAATTTGACTTGAAAAAAGTACCCCCTCCGTCTCTTTTTATAAGAGCCAAAAAGGTAAAATCACACAGATTAAGGAAGTAGTTGAGAAATATAAATATGTTTAAAATAATTTTGTTTTCTCAAGTTTGCCTTTATTTATGATTGAGTATATAAGAGAGATACATGTGATAATAGTGTTATAAATGAGTATGAAAGACAATGTGAATAGAGAGAATAATGATGGGTAAAGTGGGAAAATGCTCATTAAATGCTTTGACAAATTTAGTCAGGCTATTATAAAAATGGACAAAACCATTTAAATTTTTTGCTCTTATATATAGGGACGGAGGGAGTACTACCTAGTCCTAGTGTAAAGTCTAGTTGACTAATTTAAGGAGATTAATTAAGTTAAATAAATTGGTTCATACCAATTTTGGTCTTTAAACTTTTAACCGATTTTAGTTTTAGTCTTTGAACTCTAAAATATGCGGTTTTAGTTTTTGAACTTTCACTCGATTTTGGTTTTAGTCCATGAACTTTAAATTTAGTGGTTTTAGTCCTTCAACTTTATTTTATGCTATTTATAACCATTAGTCCCTAAACTTTAAAATTTGTGGCTTTGGTCCTTTAAAATTCAGTGATGTCCAAGAGTTATAAGCAATACAAAGTTCGTAGACTAATAGATATAAACGACACAAAGTTAAAGCACCAAAACCACCAATTTTAAAGTTCAAGAACCAAAACCAAAATAGACCGAAAGTTGAATGGCCAAAATGCTAATTTTAAGTTCATGGACCCAAAAAAAAAAGAGTGAAAGTTAAAAGACTAAAAGTCATATTAGCCCTAAATAAATTACTAAATTTTGGTATATGTTGCACATGATATTCCAAAAAAAAAACTTATGTGTATAATTAGATTATATATTAATTTATAGGTCAAACAAATTAGTTTGAAAAAAATGATGAATGAAAGAAATGACTTTATATTTATAACCAAAAATCAACCACAACTAACTCTTATATTTAGGATAAGAAGTAGTATATTGAACGTGTTTATGAGTTATGAATGAATTAAATTTTGGGTGAATATCTTTTTGCTCTCTAGGATAATTGACCTTTTACCCATTCTCCGTGGGTTCAGCTGGCAAAAGAATTAGATATTCGACCATCTTGGCGAATATTTGATTCCTGGGGAATACCACTTAGTTGTGGTTCTAGTTGCGGTGCTTGGGGAGGAATCTCCACAGCTAAGTGAAGCTGGGCGGAACCTACCTGTGTTGACAAAAAAAGGGCTTGCTTGACATGTTATAGAGCCTACAAGGACATGTCCCAGTTGATCATGAGTTAGGAGTTCATTCCTTGAATTGTGGGTAAGCCCAACCCATTTCCTAAAATTTATCCATAAAAAAAAGGATAATTGACCTTTTAAATCTCATATAATAAGATTTATATAAAGTTGAATTGTTTAAAAATCATTAACAATATGAATCATTTTACGTACTCTGCATGTCTCATGACCTCAAATAATAAAATTCAAAGGATCCATAAGATTTTTTTTTTTTTTTTGACATGATATCCATAAGATGATACAAGCACCTATTTAAACTTTAAAAAAAAATTCTCAATATTTATTATGGATTTCAAAATTATATGTGCGCGTTGTGCATTACTGTATGTGGTATGTTCTATGTTGTGTGAATTTATTGTGCCTTTGTTACCAATAGAATGATTCATATGATCTACTTTGCTTATAAATTACTAATATGATAAATTCGTTGTAACTAGTGGTAGAGTAATTTGGCTCAACCGATATGAGACACCTCTTTTAAGACTTACTTTAAATAAGAGATTGCAAATTTGATTCACTGTGAATATATTAGTCGGGTGAGTCTCTTTATGCGGGTGAAAAATAGCAATATACATATTGAAATTTTTTTTTGTTGACAAAATATATTAATAATATTTTGATAGTATTAGTTTGAAGTCATTATGTTCTGTAAAAAACATTCCCTAAGTCAAAATAAGCTAATGGTTGTATTATTTTTTTTTTCTGTAATAGCTAATGTCACTAAAATGAGTGTTGAAGTTAACATTATGAATATTTATATATATATATATATATTGATTTTATGGTCTGTTGTTGCCATATAGATGTTGAATCTAACATTATGAATATTCATTTTATTATGAGGTACAAAGACATTCTCTTGCGTCCAAATTTTTCTTTAGCTAGCCACCATCACACGACTCATTTAGATAAATCTTTGTGTATATCATTATATTACATATTAATTTATAAATTAAATAAATTAGTTTGTAGAAAAACGACAAATATAGGATATACAAATTGAAAAAATGTCTATATAGACTTAATATTATTTTTCAACTAACTAACCCTTGTATTTAGGAATTTATTTTTTTGCAAAATACAATATACTAATATATAAGCATGCAATTTATAAAAATATATATACAGTACAAGCATGCAAATCATTTTTTCCGTACCAACAAGAAACATCATATTTATATAGGAGTAATATAAATTATTTTCCCTCCGTCCCATAATATAAGGTCTTTTTAACCAAATTGAGGTTTCCTAAAAAGTAAGTTAAAGTTAGTTAAAAACAATAGATATGTGGGAAATATACCATTTTTGCAAAAAGCACCCTTATTTATGAATGAGTAAGAGAGAGGTTAATTATGAAAAGAAGATGAAAGAGAATGTATGAGAGAAATTACTATATGGGTAAAATATAAAAAACATATTTATTACTCAAATAAAATCAAATAGAACATTATATTGTGGGACAAGATTATTAAAAAAATGGACCTTATATTATGAGACGGTGGGAGTAATAATAAGTAAAAACCAGAGCCGAAACAAAGGACTTTCATGGCTCTCTCTCTCTCTCTCTCTCTCTCTCGGGTACTATTAGTTGGTAAACAATATTGGTGGGCCCTATCTGGTCAATGGTCTCGAGCCAGTTCATAGCTCATACCATGATCGAGCTGCCATGCACGTGGGGAATTAATTAGGTCAAGTTGCTTTGCTTTGCTACTTATGTTTCCCAATTCATCTATCATCCGTGACTCTTTTATTTTGTAATATAAACTTATAAAAACTATACTACAGTTCTTTTCGAGATCCAATCCTTCTTTATTTATACTCTCTCGTCCTAATTATAAGATCACTTTGACTTTTTTGACTTTTTTTTCAGTACAAAAAAAAAGTTGTTTCAATCTCAAAAAAATCTTTTTTCCTCAAAACTAATTTATTCTACTTATAAACTAACATATAATCTAATTTCATGTGAAATATGTTATAATTTAGTGGCCTAATTTACTTCCTTAACTTCCACAAAAAAAAATTAAAGTGGTCTTATATTTAAGACCGGAGGGAGTATTAAACAACTCATGCTAAACATATAAAAATCATATTTGAATCTGATTTCCTGAACATATTACTATTAAGATTGTACGTCAAAATAATTATATTTGACGTATTCATTTAAATCGAATATATATGTCTCGTGTGAATTAAGTAGTTTACATAATGGCCAAGATGAGCTAGACTTAATGTTATTTTTAATCAACTCTCTATAATCACAAGATTGTGCGTATAATTTAATAGGTTAAAGATTTTATATTTTCAAGAATATTATATTATTTTAACACTTCATTACGAAAGCAATCAATCATTAGATAATGAATAATATTTTATTAAATGATTACTTCGACTCTTAAAAGAATAATTTTGATTTTGTGTAAGTAATGAATATTATTTCATAGTTGGCCAAAAAAAGAAGACGATATTATTTCATACAGTAACAATATTATATCACAGATTTTTAAAAGAATCAGAATATGACATTCCACTTGAAATGATGACGTAACACCGTCACTCAAATTTAACGTTGGAGATCCAATCGCTTGTCAAGTTGTTATAATCTCCATTATTTCTCATTAATAAAAAAAAAATCTCCATTATTTCATGTGAAGGAATCAATATTTATGTGCATCTAGAAGTAATAAAATTACCATGAGTATATAGCAACTCATGTAAGTTAAGAATTTATATATCGTATGCGATTTTTCTTAGATTCATTTTTTTTTTTTTTGGAAAAAGAGGTATTTTAATCAGTGTAAGCGTTGAAAAATAAAGAAAAAAATAAGCATAGTTTGAAACTAAGACATGGATTTAAGTTGCTTAGTTTGAAAAAAGATAGAGCATTCTTGGTTGCAACGAACAATAAAATTGTGACGAATATGCTTTTCCTTCCTTGCTTCCACTAGCATAAAGAAAGAGAGATGAAACTGCATTTGACTACGACAATTTAGAATTCTTAAATATATTAAGAAATCGGATAATCTATTTAATTTGCATATTGAATAATAGTACTCCAATTATATTGATTTTATTTTTTGAAATACGTCTCTACTGTTTACCAGGTCAAGATAAGGGGAAATATATTTTTAGATATATGCGTGCTGTAATTGTAATAATTTAACTAACATGTTGAAAGTATATATAAACTTTTACAGCAATAGAACTCAGAAAAAATGATGATAGAAAGAATCAAAACAAATACAGATATATCTTAAGAGAGATGATAGGCCATATATTGGTATTTTCCAACACAAGTAGGGCTTAGTGATAAAGATTTGAATCTGAAATTATTGAACATAATGGCATAATATATTTGCTTTTGGGAGGGAAAAATATTCGAAAGCAACACAAGGTCAAAAAGAGTCAATTGGCTTTTCTTTTTATCCTCTTTTCAAAAATCGAGCATGTTGATTTGGACTTTGCCAATTAAATTAATTATTCAGGAAAAGGCCCTATAGCAGGAACCATTTTAATTAATTAATTTTCAATATTAATAATTTATCATATAAATCGCTTCATTGTCCATAGCTTTTTCGGTGAGAGTCGAAACCACCTCTTTTATAAATGTTAACTACCATGAAAATTATATATTGGTTACTCTGAAAAATTAAGGGAAATATATGGTAATTAATTTTTATACTATAAATACGATATATGGATATGTGTCATCATTCAAAGGGTAATATTGTCGTTGGCAAAAAAAATTTCATATTATTTATACAATATTACAAATAGTTTAAATATAAATATAAATTTTGGCAAATAAATAGTGTACTAAAAGAAAAAGGCATGAGATGGCAGAGGTAAAAATTGTTAATTTATTTAACTTACATTTTAAGTGATCATGTTATAAATGGCATGGTAATTAATCCAAAAATATTTACATTATCATATGTTGACTTTATTTTTATATGGTATATTACATATTAAATATGAGTTAAGTTAAAAAACTTGTTAAATTTTAGAGTAGAATAATTAGGGTTTTAAGTTTTCCTGAGTATGTATAAATCATGCTAAAAGTAATTTAAAGATACCACCAAGCATTTGAATCAACTGGATGTAGGTTGTTCTAACTTAACCAGTATCGAGTTCGAGCACTAGGTATGCAGCCACGATAATTACTTCAAGGTAACGAAGTTCCTCCATTGTAACTAGTTGATTGCTAATAGTGCCGGATATCAGTGGATAATGTTGTATTTTTTCTAAAACAATCCAACCATCTTCTCTTATCCGCTCCACCATCTCTTACTTAATTATTGTTGGAGGAGTACCAATAGAGATAATTTGAAAAAAAAATTGACAAAAAATAGAATTAGATATTATATTTAAGACCAAGACTAACTCATAAATAAGTCCTATATTTAAGACATGAGGGAGTAATAATATACTATAAATAAAACATGTTAATTAGGGTAAGTTTTCTTCATTTAGCTATCTTTATACCTCTAGCCATACAAATATACTTATGGCAAATTGGTGCATCATTATCAAAGATTCTTTTCTATAAAGACAAAGATGGCTAGTCAACATAGCATGATATGAAAACAATGAAGTTATTATGTCTACTTTTATTTCATTCTTTGCACTTGAATAATTGGTTCAAGCTTTAATCAGGACATTAATCTCTCCAAGTTTGTCCTCTAATAACGACACGTGGCAACCTCTGGATAATTTTGTGCCCACATTTTGATTAATTTTCGTCCTTTTTCAATCACCCCAAATTAATTATTCTTGCAACATAATACTTTTGGTCAAAATCAATTACAGCAAGACAAAATTATGTGTTACTGTGTTATGATACTTTTTAAGTTTTAACCCAAAAAAAAAAAACAAATACTTCTGCCTATGATATTTTGAAAAGTATCCATCACGCCGGTAATTAATATTTAATTACATAAGTGGATAGAGTAATTAGAATATGTTGTAATGAACTCTGTGTGTGTAGAGGCGTTTTGACACAAAGAAATGGGATTCAAACGAACCAATTAAAGCGTTAGGTAAGGTATGGCTTTCATTTTAGGGTTTGACAAATTTAGCATATATAATATTAGGTGAAGTCATATACAAACTTAAATTATATGTATAATAATTTGCTCATTAAGTCAAATAAGCTAGCATTCAAATTCACGCATGCATTTAATATATAAGACACATATTTTAGTTCATTGATAAAGCAAGGTATGAAAGCTGGCTTCTTAAGTTAATTAGCACATTACTCTATTGTACTCAAAATAATTTATCTTCTTTTGCCACAAAACTAGGTCACCTCAATGCTTCAACGTACACCTTTGTTTAGTAACGTTTTAATTAAAATGGAATAATAGACCAACTGACAACATTCGTGTATCAATACACCTAAAAGTGGAAATAGCAATCTAAAATAGAACTGTGCATAGACATATAAACAATTTAAACCTCGATTATAAAAAAATTCATAGAAAATCATTTAAAATAGTCACACATATATTGAGAAAAAACAAAGAGAATATTTAACAAAATCATTGAACAGAACAATTTTGTTAATAATTTAATTTGTTGTTAATTGATAAAACACTATGATGTCCTGAAATTATGTAATCAATCTCATCTAAGGTTTGTTTGCTCTTTTACTGCCATTGATCATTCCTCATTCTTTTAGAGGGTGTTTGGAAAGGCTTATTTTAAGTTTTTTTGTGTTTATGTTCCTATATAATTTTTCTCTCACACATTTGTCTAGTTCATATAAAAATCATTTAAAATAAACCTATTCAAACACACACTTAATCTTCTCATGAATGCACATATATGTGTGCATTCATATTTATAAATGCACTTGATGAAGAATATAATCAGCATATATGCTTAAGAATATGGTAATCAAATATTCCACGCCTACCATGAACATGATGACTTGATCTAGACAATATCAAGGCTCTCAAGCTATATACCTATTCCTTTTATATAAAAAAATTAAATTATAAATCGAATCTTTGATTAGCTATGTATGATAAAGGGTTGAAAGCTTCTGTACAAAAATATATTAAAACAGTTTCTCCAAATTTGGAAAATTGTAATTTATTGAGACACTTGTGTATATCACGCGTCCTTTAATTTGGAGAGCATAAAAACAAAATATACATTTGTATCAAGCATCTACCTGTTACTTCCTAATACATTAAAATTATTAATTGTTTATAATAATGTGACATTTTTAAGCTTTGTATTTCACCCCAAAAAATTCAGAACTGGATATAAATTTATAACTGATAGACTAATTCATGTATAGAATTCATTGAAATCGCTCGTACACTTCTAATTGAATTTTTTGAGAATCGAGTGAGTAGAGAGAGAGAGAGAGAGTCTAAATTTTGTTAAGTTAATGATTGATTAGGATGCAAAAGATTATTAGAAAAACCGGTCCGAAACCCCCTGCATTTTTTTATGGTATTTTTCTCTTACTTTTCCCAATCTTAGCGATCCATCAAATCTTATGGTTGAAAATATATAAAAAAAAAAATAGATAAAAATATAAAGATAGTGTAAACTAGAAAATAAGGATAGGAGAGATAGTAGGAAAGATTTATGGACTAATATTTTATAATTTTTCACCCATCAGATTTGATGGATGGTTAGGATTAAGAAAAAGTAAGAGAAAAGCACAATAAAAAAATGTAGGAGTTCCAGACCGTAAAAAAACAGCACATGAAAGATAGGTTACCCCATGCACAACTAAATTATTTTTACTGCATAATTAAACAATTAAGTTAATTTCAAACATATATTAACACAAACAGTGAGAAAAAAGAAACTTAAAGACGTGACATAATAAATTATTATGAAAAGAATTTGAAAATTCGAGAGGCATAAACATACAAAATAGGGGATAGGCTAAGATTTATAACATAAAATAGCTAGGAAGTAAAGTTGATTTTGTTGCTTTGTGTTAGTAAAAAAAGGTGGGAGATTCTTCCAATAATTTTCCCTATAAAGAGAATTCCATATGCCTTTGACTTGGGTTCGGAGATAATTTCCATGCACAACATGCCTTTTCAACTTTGGAATTCTTTTGTTAATATTTTATTTCATTTTCAAAGCTTTATATTTATTCATCTTTATGAGAAAAAGGTAAGAAAAAGAACAACTTGTATATAGTCGGCGAAACTATATATGACGAGCTCTTTTAGCAATTTGATAAGTCTCGTAAAAGATATCTTTTTATTATCAATTATCGAAATACTTTACAAGTATATAAATGGAAAATGCAGGCTTTTTTTTGGTGATGAAGAAGATTAAAAGTAGAACTACAAGATTATTGATCATAAATTAATAAAATATAAAAGATTTTTTCATAGACATATGTGTACTCCAATTAGAGACAACCATGTTTGAAGCAGCAATAAGTGCGAATATCTGTTGCAATAAGAATTTGAAGAATAATAACTCAACGTTATGAGGGACTAACATATTCAATTAGACCTAATAACTCTGGTTGATATAAATGATTTTGGGGCTTATTTTAGGCTTTTCGCATCAGCTTTGCATGATTGCTTGCATCAAATACACACAAATTGAAATAGCAAAGCAAGCCCATATAAGTAACACAGGCCCAGAATCAAACAAAGTCCATATAATAATGATTACGCACTACAAAATGAAGTTTGATTTGATCAAATGTAAGATTAATTTTTTACTCAACCAAAAGAAAAAAGGAAAATATTTTTTGACCCAATAATGGAGAAAAATGAAAATAAAGGCTGGAGTGAAGAAATAGGACATGAAGAATTTAGGTAATAGTAGAATTTTAATCTTATAACTTTATAAAAGGTTTTGGTCCATCGCTTGATTTATAAAGTATTTCTTAATTCTTTAAGTCGAGTGTCATTATTATTAAATGATGATTTTTGTGCCCACCAACATTATTTTAAGAAACTAAATTTCAATGTCACCAGTTTTTTTTAGTGAAATTAACAATATGTCTGGGTTATAACACTTAAGTGATACTTTATGGAATTAAACGAACAATATTGAACCTTACTTAGTAAGGTCTTTTGTGAAAATAAATGACTAAAATAAAATTTTATGTATATAAAAGGTTAAAATTGCAATTTTATTCTGAGAAGTATTCATATAAGGCTCTTTATGAAAAATAATTTTGTCCTTTTTAAATTTATTACATGCTAGATATTTCTAGAGTGTAGTACCAACAACCTCACCTTTTAAACATTTATATGTTTGACTATGGAAAGATTAATGTTAAGGTTGGGGAAATGAGGGGTTTTTTACTCTGATGCTATAAACAGTAAATTTATTAACCATAATAATATACTTTTAAAAGTATTTACCCATATACTATAGTCAAAGTTGTTCACAAGTGGATGAAGTTTGGTTTATAAAGAAGTTGTTCAAGGTCTAAACAACTTTATTTTTGTCTTTTTCCAGTGTCATATCAAAAAGTGAAGTTGTTCATGGTTTGAACAACTTCACTTTTGTCATTTTCTTCTTTCTTCCCATGCAATTATTAAAAAAATTACAGACAACCTATCTTCCTTCATTTGCATGATCACGGGAAAGAGAAAGCCCAATGTATTCCTTTCCTTCCCATCAAATGGGAATATTTGCAGAAAAGGGAATATATTCTTATTCCCTCTTAAATCATCCCGCCTTGTCAACTCAAATGCATGTGAATGCACAGCCCTTTTCCATTAATATAATAAGTGTCTAGTAGTCTTCGCTGCTTCATCTCATCTTGTTGTTCTCCCTTACTTCATTTCCTCCGCCTTTTAAATTTACTTTGTGGTGTATCATTTCTTGCTTCAACTCACTTCATTTCTTCTTTCTGCTAACTTCATTTCTTCTTTCCTCACTTCCAGAATTTAAAAAATTTCTTGCAACTCACTTCATTTCTCTTTCTTGTTTTGTAGAGTTTGTTTTTTTACTTATCTCGTGGAGGTTGTGGTGTGTGCTGTGTTATATAATATTTATTTCAACTTGAAGCTTGAGTTTTCAGCTGATTAAGGTACATTCCTGTGGTTAATTACTATTTTAATTTTTATGTATTATTTATTTTGTTAAATGATAGAAGCAAGAGTGTTTCTCAAATTTTTGTAATTTTAGATGTAGATATGCAATTAATTTTCTTATCAGATAAATTGTTGTTAAATTTTCTTATCAGATTAAATATATGCACACAAATTAATAAAAAATAAGATTATTACATATTTAGAAAAGACTAATCCCATTTATAAGTATATATTTTTATACACAATAGTATAAAATATTTCTCTAAAATGCCTTTTTGTATCATGATTATATACTAGTTAGAGAAATCAGTTTGGAGAAACATAATAAATAAAAATGCTTAAAAGAAATTTATTATCTTCTTCAATATCTCCAAATTAGTTAAATGAGTGTTGATGAAATATGGGAGGTGGTAGTATGTGTTATACACACATATATACATATATATATAGTTTATTGTGGAAATATACTGGAAATAATTTGAAGCTATGTTTGACTCTTATTAATATAAGATCTAATTGGCTAACATTGGATAACTTATAAAAACAAGAGTTTCTACAAAAAAAATTTCAGAAAAACACATTTTTTTCGTCCTCACCCCACTCTCACATTTTTCCACACTTTTTATTTTCCAAATTTGAATTTTTTTTTTATTTAATAAATAACTGAAATGCTTTATTTTCTTACTTACCAATTTTATAATGAAATAAATTATTAATTCTTACGAAATTTTTATTGTAACGTGATATGAAGTGAAAATGATTATAAATATTTTATGTTATATATATATATTTAATTAGTGTTATTTTTAAAGTTTATAGTTAAACAGATTTCTATTTTTATTTATTGAAAATTTGTAAATAAAGATAGTTTTAGTATTCACAAGCTAAATGTGCTAATAATATATTAGTTGTTTATATTTGTAGTAATACTTGTTTTAGTATTAATATTTTTGAATGAATATTTTATGAAGTAGAATGGATGGTAGAAAGGAGACGGTGTGTATATTTGCCAACAGAAGAATATTAAATGGCTAAGCCAGTGCAACTTTTGAGTCAAATAGAGTGAAAGTAATTAAAGTTAATCCAAATATTACCTTGGATAGACTGAAAGAAGTTATTAGGCGAAAATTACGTCTTCCTCCTAATGAAATTGTGACAAACCTAGTATACAGATTCCCTACATGCATAAATCCACCGCAATACCAGTCATGCAATTTGGAAGATGATTCAGATGTGAGACAAATGTGGCAAGTGAGCCATCAATTCTGAACTCAATTAACATGTGTAGAGTTGTTTGCCAATATATGTGATTCTGAAGATGATGGTCTCATCGAATCACATCTTATAGAAAACAGCACTGGAAATACTCTCCCATCAAGTAGCAATCGGGTGAACATTGTGGAACAAGAATCTATGTTTAGCGATCATATTGAAAATTTCCCCCAATTTGGATCTCCCTTAGATGGTGGCAACAATGGTCCATCATGTTCTCATTACATAATTATTAATACATTTCTCCAATTATTATCTCATGATTATCAAATTATTTCATATTAGAGAGAGAAGGACGAGGTGGGAGGCGTCGGAATTGATGACAGGATGTGGAAGTTGTTCAAAGGCTGATGAAGTTTAAAAGTTGTTCACAACTAGATGAATTTCAATTGTACTTTTTCAAATATGTAATGAAGAAGTTCATCTAAAGTAGATGAACTTTTAAAGTTCATGTGCACTAGATGAAGTTTAAATGAAGCATTTTGGGAAATAATTTTCATCTTGTAGCATTTGGGTAATTTTCCAACTTCACCCTTCATTAAATGATGTGATTTCACACTTTCAACTTTAAACCTTCATTAATGACAAGGGTAAAGTGGGAAAAAAGTAATTTAATGCGGCGGTTGGTGCCTTATATTTGAGACTAAAAAATTTGGTTAGTTGATGCCTTATAATAGGGACCAGAGGGAGCATAGTATTTGAGTGTAATGTAGTTAGTATATGTAATATTGGAAATAACTAGAATTTTAAGGAAAAATTTATTGCTTTTAACCAATTTTATGATATGTAAGATTTGTTAGTTGATACATTGTAATAAGTACCAGATGGAGTATTTGATTACCCAATTTTACATTTTCTGAATCAAGGGCTGGTTACAGTACACTTTGCGGACCTTAGGTAGCGATGGACATTCTCATATGGTAACTCATGTAATTTGCCTCTTGAATTTCATATGGAGAAAGTGGAATTTGGCCTTACATGAAGAGAAAAGAGATAGTCCTTTCACAGTGTTTAATGAAATCCAACATGCAGGTTCAGTCCAAAAAAAAAAAACCAACATGCAGTTACTTTTGCTAGATTGGCAGTCTTTACCTTTGCACCCTGGTTCAACGCAGACCTTTACAAATTACAATAAAATCACATCTACTACTGAATGAGTTTGGTTGGGACATTATATTTCATAAATATAAAAAATTGGAAAATATACTATTGTCATTGAATCATTTGTCACAAATGGCCTACTCTTAAAGAGTTTCTATAGCAAAACGCCAAAACCAGACCACTCGAGGGCCAAACTTTCACTTTATGTCTTTGTGTTGCTCTTTTTGAGCTCGCAGCTCTGGACTGCGAAAACTAAACTCCACGCATGAGTTTACCATATATCATGTCAACACTCATTTCCTGCGTATTCCCAATAACTCCTCTAAAAAACTTAACTTCACTTGACTGAAATCTGGGCCCTTTTGTATCATTTTTTGAATGTTACTATGAGGACCATATCTAAGCCATGCTATTATAATTTCAGAGGTAGCATTTATGTCCGATGTCTATTTGTAACCTATAGACCATGTGATTTTCTTTAATACTGTATCATTTTGACCTTTTATAAGAAAAAACAATAATTTGAGTATTCAATCATTTTTTTAATATAATACTTCTCCTATCCTATACTAAAAGTTTGACCTAATTTGGTAGTTAACTTAGATAATAACTATAAGATCTTTTTTTAAATTTACCTATAATATTCATTTTTTTTATAAAATTATAATGTTTAACTTATAAAATTATATATAATCTGTTGCTACATATAAGTATTTCACACACATATATATACATATCACATATTATATAAGTTATGGTTAAAAAATTTATTTAAATTCATTAATTTATTCCAATAAAAAAATAAGTGTTAAAATAAAGACCAAATAGTATAATAATTTTCTCTTAATTTCGAAACAATCTGTTTAAATTTTATAAAATATATTTGTTTGTCTTAAAATATTATCACAAAAGTACTATATATATTTTTATAGATACAAAGTACTATGTATACCTTTCATTTCTGAAATATAATATCTGGTTGACAAATTTTTTTTTTTTTTTTGAGAAATTAAGGAAGTGACATGTGTCACTTAGTTATAACATAATTTGTGTATTATTAGATTATATGTTAGCTTATATTCCAAATAAACTAATTTAAAAAAATTCAGGCAAATCAATTTATAAGTAACTTATTTAATTTTTTTAGGATTTTCAAAAATAGTCAACAAGATCATATATTTGAAAACGGAGTAAACATTTCATTTATATTTGGAGAGTCAATCTTTATACTAAATGTAGGATCTATTTTTAATTGTTGTCCATTTGTTCTCAAATTATCCCCCATCATGATCCTTTATAATAATCAAATAAGAAAGTGAATTTGGAGTTAAGAAATATGATTAGGGTATTTAAAAAAAATTTAAATAATCAAATTAGATAAATATTTGAGCATCAAATCGGAGGACTAGGTACAAAGGTCCGGTCATCTAAACTATCATGTTCGGCATAACACTGCTCCAGTTGGGCTTATGATTCGATTGTGAACAAAAAAGCAGCATGGGTGGTGGATAAATCTCATTGTAGAGACAAGTACAAAAAAAAAAAAAAAATCTCATTGTTGAGAGAGAAAGTGGGAAACTAGATGGAAAAAAAAGAGGAAAAGTGAACTAACCAAGGCATATTTAACATTATAAAGTATTTTTTAAATTTATTTAGTATTCTAAATTATTATGTAGTGCATCTAGCACAACAAAATACTTTAATATTTCTCTTAAAATTATCACATTATAAATCTAAAATATAAAATGTGTATTATTTAATAAAATTCATGTTTTCCCAATAATTTTTTTTAGAAACATATTTTTCAAAATAATCATCCAAACAAATTTCATTTTTAAAAAAAACCACTTTTACTACCATCATTTCAAATATAAATCAAAGTTTTTAGAAGTTCTATTGAAAAGAAAGCCACATTTACCCCCTATAATCCAAACACCTATGTTATTAGAAGGGAGCAAATTTCACTTAATTGCGTGAATAGCTGAAAATTTCTACAAATACATATAGAAATTTCCATTTTAAACTTCAAAATTATTAAACAGAGGAATCTTGAGACTACTTGCTAAAAAGTGTACAGTTGATATACAACCAGCCAAAAATCATTATAATCATTAGTCACCATCCAAACTTGAAATCGGTATCTTATCTGAAATGAACATAAAGCAAGCAAACTATGAATAATTCGATTTCAAGGTCAAAAAAAGAAAAAGAATAATTCAACTCAAATAAAATTTCACAAAAGGTGTGACCAAAATCCAGTTGGGAAGAAAATGAAGCGATGAGGACCACTTGGGCTAGAGACAAAAAGAAGTAAACCCAATATTCATATTCATACAGCTTTCACATTAATTCCTTTCTTTCTTCTTCTTTCTTTCTGAATAACATGGCAATTATAAGCTTAAGTACGGAAACAAATTATAAAAGAGAGAACAACAGGAACAAAAAAAGGAGCTTGTCAATCATTTCATATCTCTTAATAATAAGTGATTTATAGGAAGCCTCTGGTGGAAGACTTGCCAGAGAAGGAACTTGATTTTTCCTATGATGATCTTGTAGAGAACAAAATTTGTTTGAGTTCAGAGTATGTAATAGCGTTCCATTGAATAGTTAAGACTTAAGAGAACAAAACTTTTAATTTTGGCATTTGAATTAGTATAATACACAATCTACATTTGCTTAAGCAATTATGGGCTACCTCAAAATGATCCCACATGTCCCACTAGAAATTTGTGTCCTCTTCACCACTATTAATTTTACCACCCACCTTTCATATAACCATACCAAATTCGCACAATGCTGTTCCAAGTGCTAGATTCTCATCACCACATACGAACTATGCTTTTAAGCACCAAACCCATGGAGCATGTCCCAAGTTCCATATCGAGAGTCTCACAAATGTAACGTGCTTTACAAATTTAAACAACCCTAATTTAGCTAGTTTATTCGGATTATACTCTCCATTTGGACTTGTCTTTTATAACAAAAATGCCTACGCACGCCAAATTCTGACTAGAGGAGGCGGATAAGTGTCATGGACTTGTAGGCTACTATGGTCTTTTAGGATGAAGCTCTCATTTAAACGTGTATTCGCTAACAAAATTTGGTTTTATTAACAAATGCCAGCATGATTTTATGGCAGCAGGCTAGTGTAGTCTTTTGAAAGTAAGCATTCCTTTAAACTTGTGTTCTACTACATAACTGGATTCTGTCAATAACCCCATCTCATTGCTATATTGAGTTAATCCATTTTTGAACTTTAAAGGTGACTTGTGAGAGTCCCATATGAGAAGGGGGCTGACTTACTTTAAAAGAGGGGCATAAGGTTTTGGGTTTCTTCAACACAAACTAGTGTGTTGGAGTGTAGATGTAAGGACTTGTACCCGTTACTCTATACCCAAAGTGTGCCATGATGACAAATTTTGGAAGTGCTTCCCCTACCTTAAAGTCCACATTAATTTCAGTGTTCCTCTTGGCATGTAATCTCCCACATCTTCACGAGATCTCACACCCATTGGCCCACCCCCATAAATGTAATCCCCCCAAAGGTTTCATTTTTAGCTCAACCCAGATTTTCTTTCTTATTAAATGCACTACCTTTTCAATTTTTATATGGAAATTGCCTCTCCAACCGCATAATAAATCGCCCACGTACCGACTTGATTGTTCTTTCTCTCAGTTTGCCTCTGCTTTCTGGCTTTTCCTTAGCAAGAAATTTAGTGGGTCACTACATTTTCATCAGCTTCTATGAGTAAGGTACGGTAAAGCTTGGGATTAACTTATTTGAAGTCGTTTCTTCCTTCCTGGGGGTATCTTTTCTGTCTTTAATATCTCTTCCCTTGTATATTTGATTATCTGCTCGCAATTCAAAATGCTGTACTCATCTCTCCTGAACCAACTTGTTATTTGGTCTCTGTTTCATTAAATTTCTCACAAATTTCTAGTCCACAAAATAATCAACCTACTTGAAGGACTCCGGTTTATGATATATGCATATTTCTAGTCTAATTATGTGCTTTACTGAGTAGTCTATAATCCACAGAAAGTCCAAAATATAGGAAGGTTGGAAATTGAGCCAAGATATAAGAAAATCCTTTTGATCAATTTGGAATATTTCTATTTAAGAGTCGGCTTAGGTTGCAGTATTTCTTAATCGTAAGCTTGATACTTATTTATTGCCTTTTCCCTTAAACTTCAGTTCATTTGAGTTTCAATTTGATTTGGCTGTGGTGTTTTTTGCATGACATCAGAATTAAAAGTCCATAATGGAAGAAAAGCAGTTAGATTTTAATCAACCATTTTTATCAGTGAGGCGGTTCTCACCAAAAGTAGCATCTGAAACTGAAAAGAAAATCAAAACCAGCAGCAAAATTTCATCCATAAGATCACTTTCTTTTCCAGATTACAAATCAGAATTGAAATCAGGTCCAGTGAGCCGTCCAGGAAATGTTCCTTTCTTATGGGAACACACTCCTGGAAGACCCAAAAATGAAGGGAAAAAATTACAAACACTGTTGGGTATTAAACAGCCTCCTCTTACTCCTCCAAATCTTCCTCCTGGGAGGGCCTCAAAAGATTCTGATAAAGTTTCTATAGGAATAAGTGCTATTTCTAAGAGTGCAACAAAAAAGAAGATTCTAAAAGAGATGATGCAGGAAAATGATAGTTCTGATTCAGATGATGATGATGGAGATGAGGCCTATCAAGATGCACTTGATACGCTTTCCACTACTGAATCATGCTTCATGAACTGCAGTGCAAGTGGCATGAGTGTGAAGGATGATCAAGAAGAAACACAGTCATTTGGAAGCTTCTCTAGTGATCAACAGGCACGTAACTTCATGATCGGTCGGTTCTTGCCCGCAGCAAAGGCTATGGCTTCTGGATCGCCTCCATATGCCTTGAGGAAGCCACCGATCTCACAAGAAGAACCACGACATGTTAAGGAAGTAGTATTAGTAAGGAGACAAAGGTACAGTCCGCTTAGGCAAATTGTTCTGTCACAATATGCTCAAGATATTGGTGAGGGAGAAAGTGAGGATGAATATGACACTGAAAGTGATGGATATGGAAACAATGCAACCAAAGTTTGTGGACTATTTCCTAGACTCTGCCTTTTGAATCCATTACCGGAGTTGAGAATGGAGGGTAGGGTGCCAAGCTCTGCAGCTTATGGGATAAAGGCCAAGTCAAGCACTACTTATAATGGGACTGGAAAAGAGGTACTCCTTTTAGTTCTTAATATGAGAGTTAGATAACTAATTTGTAGATTTTAAGGAAATCAATGTAGTTATTTGTAACAAGTGTATGTTGTTTCTTCTCATGTGTATTAAAACTACTGTTTTGATGAAAACCTCTTACGATATGCAATCAATACAGATAATTTTGAAAAAAAATTATAAATTTGGTTGACAAAGTGGATTGAGATATTAAATTTAGGATTAAAGTAAACCCCTATCTATTTCCTATATTTAGCACTGGAGGAAGGTACCATTAATTTCTTTTGACTTGTTTGTCTGTCTTTTCTCCTCACTTCATGTAAAGCTCTTATAATCTATTGTTTACCTATGTGGTATTTGCAGCACGCCCGAACTTCTCACAGGGAGAAGAAATCAGTATACTCCCAATATGGCTTTAGAGAAGAAAAAGTAAGAAATGGTACCGATCCACAAAAAAGAGGTAGCAGAAACTTAACAACCTTTGAGAGTAATCAAAGTGATTTTGGCTGTGCAAGCCCTGTAGTTGAGAAAATTCTCTATATAGATTCTGTGCATAAAGTTAAGTCACATCCAAATTCATCTTCTTCTGCAATGAAAGGTCAAGACAACCATACATGGGATCCTCTTGAAACTTCTGTCAAAGATAGAAGTTCAGAACCTCTTCTTGATTTGCCTTTTACCTGTTGTCCTGATAAATCCAATAATGATAAACAAATGCATATCACAAATCATTCCAACAAAACAGAGTTGACAAAGCCGTTAGAACAAGAAATCGACTTGGATAAGAATTTATTGATCGCAATTCCAAAAGTGACTCAATCCAAGAAAGCATTATCAGATAATTCTGTGATCAGCAATCAAGAAGCAATTAATTTGAGGCTCCCTCTTTCTCTTCCTTCACCAAAAGCTCCATCAGAATCTTGGCTCAAGAGAACTTTACCTACTATATCCTCAAGTCATGTTACTGCTAAAATTCTTGTACCTGGTCGAATTGCCAATAATACAGCAACAACACACGATCCTAAGTGGGAAAGAATTGGCAAATCTTCTGAGGTATGAAATGTTCATTTTTAGTTTCTCTGATTTACTTGCGTGATATATATCATTTTGTGCTACTACTGATGATGAGAGGCTTTTGTTTTTTGTTTTTTTAGGAAATACTGACAACAATTCCAGAAGATTGAACTTTGTTGGAGAGATGGTCAACGATGAACTGATTAGTTACTTTTTTGGGGCTGTATAAACGTTTTTGAACACTTTTCACTTGGTCACTGTATTATCTTCCAGGGTTTTGCTTCTGCTTTCATAAGTAGGTATATTTATATTTGAAAATGTAAATTATAATTAGCTTTAGTTCTTCATCATGTGATATGTAAATGTAGCTACATGTTTCAGTTGTAATTCTTTCTCTCTATATATACATGCATATATAATGTAGGAATACAATTTACAGAATACACTGTCAGCCGTAAATTTCAAATAATGCACAGAAATTGAAAAGGACTCGGATGGACATTCTATCTATACATAAGAAGTTTTCATATAGAGCCAAACTTACTATATATAGCAGCCAATGATGTAACAACAAATTTCAGTTATGTAGACCTATATTTGATAAGTCATCTTTACCATTCAAGGAAAAAGGGAAAGAGACAGATAACTTTAAATTCGTAAAATACTAAATTCGACCCCATTTATAAGAAATACTAAATATTAACTAAGTTAAATGATACGCATGGAGCTTATCAATTAAACCGCTCCTTTGTTTTTTTAATAAGAACCCGCTCCTTTGTTGATAGATATTTTTTTCATTGCTCACATATATCCTCCTCCTATTTCATGCAAACATATATGAGGTAGGGTCATATTTAGTCATACACTCCCATTCCTAAATATAAGATATAATTGACTTTTTTTTTTAGAGATTAAGGAAGCAAAACGAGCCGGTTAATCATAACGTATTTTGTGTATTATTATTTTATATGCTAGCTTATAAGTTAATAAAGTAGTTTAAAGAAAAATTCAGGCAGATCAATATATAAGTAACTTATTTAGCTTTTTTAATATTTTCTACAAAAGTTAACTATACCTTATATTTAAGAATGGATAGATCCAAATCTTGATTTGTGATATTATGATAGGCTAATTATTTTCACTACACTACCCAACCCGGTGGTTCCTTTGTAGATATTTTTTTTTTCAAAAAAAATCTCAATTGGCAACACTTCCTTTATTATTTAAGTTGGAAATGCAAAATTGCTTTCACTTCAACGTGCAATTGAGGCTTGGGTTATGTGTTTTTAATACTATACCCCAAGTCCAAAATACAAGAGTTAGTTGGAGTTAATTGTTGGGCCTTAATATAAAGCTTTTTATTTTATTTTTTTATTTTATCTCTTATATGTAACATATACTACAGTAACTTATTTATAGGATGGTAGAGTATTATATATATACGGAATAATTGAGTTTGGGATAATTGACTTTATGATCAGCGAGATAAATGCTGAGTCACCATGTGACCAAGTCAACAGGAAGATCTAAAATTTTTGGGCAAATTAGTTATTTAATCATTACAGTTTTACCGAGTTTATAACTCAGTTACTAAAATTTTGGTCATTTAACTATTCCGTCTCTGAGTCAAAGTGGACATGCTGATGTGACACAAGGCTGTAACCCATCATATGTGGCATCCTTGTCAGCATACATATTAGCATTATTATTACTCCACGTCTAAAAAAACAAAAAAAAAACAAAAGAAAGGTCCTAATTAAACTCTGGAAACTGTGCTCGCTGACCATCTCCAGATTGTCGACTTCGCTTTATTCTCGGTGCGATCATAAAAAAGAGTATGGGAGAAGGTTGAGATCGGATCATCGGAGATAGAGCTTCTTGCGCTACCTGCATCTCCCTGATTCAATTATCAAGCCGACATGATATATATATATATATATACACACACAAGAAAACTCTTTGCAAATCAATGAACTAATTACTCTTAACCTAACGAAAACCCCTGTGTTTTTGTTTCTTAGAGTGATTCTTATGTATGTAGGGGTTTTTGCGGGGCTTATGAGATAGTAATGAGGAATGGGGTGAATCCAAAAGTGTGCATGAGACTTAAAAGTGTAAGAGAGCGAGTGAGATAATGGGGATGAAGTGCGTGCAGTATTGGGCATTCATTTCAAATAAGAGGAGAGGGGGAGAGAGATGAATATATCAGTGCAAGGTGAGAGAGCGAAGGTGACATTCCCAGAAGGTGAGCGAGCCCAGATTGTGGAGGTTTGTACTGTCTCTGTTTAATTTATTCAGACCTTTCTTTTTTGTTTTATCAGATATGCAGCAATGGTGATGCTTATATGCTGATAAGATGCCACATATGCTGAGTTAATGCCCCTTGGTCCACTTTGACTAAAGGACAAAATTGTTAAACAACCAAACTTCAGGAATTAAGTCGCGACGAGTCAAAAGTTAAGGACTGAATTATAAATTCAATAAAACTGTAAGGACTAATGAATTAATTTTTCCTAAAATTAATTAATGTAATTTGAATGTTCTAAACTAAGCTTGAAGGCATTATAATTAATCATTATCAATGTCATTATTAATTAATTGAATTACACCAACTGATAATAAAATATATCATTATGTTGATCTGTCCTCTTTTATAAGTCCGGGAAAAAAATTTAGTCTTTTTATAAGTTCAATTTATGAGCAATTAATGTGAGTACAACACTATTGCCCTTCTTAATAAATACTCTATAGAGATAAGAAAGAGATGAAACACAAGATATATTCATATATATAATATTATTTAAATATGCATTTATAAATGAGAGATTGAGAGTAAGATAAGAAAATTTTATCAATATAGGTACTATTTAATGAGCTACTCCCTCAAAAATTTAAAATGTGGAACGGAGGGAGAAACCAACAAATGAAACCAATTTTCCTTAATAAGTGGAAATTAGGTAACATGTAATTATAAAACTGCCAGAGAGGTGCAGTGGTTTTTACTAAATGATCGATCTCTAGTTTCAAGTTTCAAACTCCAGAGAAACGTGATATAGTGTTGGAGATAATGGCGAGAGAAATACTGGGTATGGGAGATGAAGAAGCTGATATGAGTACTATCATTCCTCTTCGTAGTTCTGGTCTCATATTTTTCATTTTTGCGGCATTTGCTTCCTTGCTCATAATACCATTGGTTTTGCTTGCTTGTGCCGATGGTGCTGATGAATACTCCTCCAAAAAGAGAAGTGGTGGTGGTGGTGTTTATGGAGGCGGAGGTGGAGGTGGAGGTGGAGGCGGAGGCGGAGGCGGATGCGGCGGTGGCTGTAGTGGCGGCGGCGGATGTGGTGGAGGAGGTTGCGGTGGTGGTGGTGGTTGTTGAGAATTTTATGGTAACGGATCCATCATCTGAATTAATTAATAATTTGATTAATATTGTTGTACTCGATTCATATATTGATATTGCCTTTAATTATATATTGCTGTTGGGGGCTTTTTTTTTTTTCATATTATATATTATATGAACGCACAAATATATATAATCATAAACCACTCTCGTCATAATTATAAGTTTATTTTAACTAATTTCTCACATATCAGGTATTGTTAGCTAAGTTATTAAATATGCTGTGGATTGGATTGATAAAAAATTTTAAGACTACCCTTATTATAATATTCTCTCTCTCTGTACTCATAAATAAATCATTCTCACATTTTTCTCATCCATCTCTCTTTTCAATAAGAATTACATAAGGTTGGAGTTAAAAAAACAGAAGACTTATATTTATGACCAAAAATTTCTTCAAAAAGTAAACTTTTTTTATCAACAAAAATGTGAACTAAGGATATGTAACTACTAGCTTTAGATTAAGATTCACAATGTTAATGCTTAAATTGTTTTAGTAGTAAGGCCAGTTTTTAATAGGGGAGTTATTTAGCTAATTTAGGTAGATTAAATAAATGAGATATATTAGTTGACCTAATCTTGTTAAAATATGTTTGTTAAGATTAGATGCATGTTAATATGCAAAGGTAAAAATGAAAATCAAACATTTATTATTTTGATTTTTACATGTTGCCTTTAATAATATGGACTAAAAAATTTATCATGTTACCTCTTATAATATCAGTTGAAAGAATATCATCAAATAAAGAAAATATATAATCCAATTTACAAGCTCCGGTACATGCTCGTTTGTCGTCGTTTCAAATAATGCACAGAAATTGAAAAGGACGCGGATGGATATTCTATCCATATATAAGAAGTTTTCATGTAGAGCCAAACTTTCTATATAATACAGCCAATGATTTAACAACTTTCAGTTATGTATACCTACATTTAATTAATCAATATCAATGTCGTTATTAATTAATTGAATTACACTAACGGATAAAAGTATATGTACTCTCTCCGTCTCATAGATATAAGGTCTTTTTAATCGAATTACGATTTCTTAAAAAAATAAGTTAAAGTTAATTAAAAACAATAAATGTGTGGGAAATATACCATTTTTTTCTTCAAAAAACCCCTCATTTATGAATGAGTAAGAGAGGGTAATTATAAAAAGAAGATGAAATAGAATGTGTGGAAGAAATTAATGCATGGGTAAAACGCATTTATTATTCAAACAAATTAAAATCAAATAGGACCTTATATTTTGGGACAAAATGATTAAAAAAATTGACCTTATATAGATCATCGGATGGAGGGAGTATCATTCTGTTGATTGTTGATTTGTTCTCTTTTACAAGTCCGGAAAACAATCTAGTCTTTTTTTAAGTTTAATTTGGGAGCAATTAATGTGAGTATAACACTGTTGCCCTTGTTAAAAAATATAGAAAGAAGAAAGAGATGAAACACAAGATATATCTATATATAATATTATTTAAATATTCATTTATAAATCAGAGTAATAAGATAGGAAAAATTATCAATATAGGTACTATTTAATGATGTCCACTCACTCAAAAATTTAAATTGTCGACCGGATGGAGAAACCATATTTCCTTTTTTTTTTTTCCAAATGAAACAAATTTTCCTTAATACGTGGAACTTAGGTAATACATAAGAGAAATACTTAAATATTCTTAGAATATCACCTCATTTGTGCTCTACCCAATAAAAATGTAACACTTACACTAATTTTAATAGTAACTATCGTCCTTTTTAGCATTTATTTTTCTATTTTCCAGCAAAAATAAAGGATGACAATTACTATTAAAAATTAGGGTAGGGTTTACATTTTTATTGGTTAGAGTATAAATAACGTGGCACTCTAAGAATATATAAGTATTTCTCAATATGTAATTACAAAACTGAGAAACACTTGCATACTCTTAGAGTACCACGTCATTTGTGCTCTAACCAATTAAAATGTTACATCTACCCTAATTTTAATAGTAACTTTCATCCTTCATTTTTGCTGAAAAAAAAAAAGAAAAACAAATGCTGAAAAAAAGGGTGACAATTACTATTAAAATTAGAGTAGATGTTACATTTTTATTGGTTAGAACACAAATGACGTGTTAGTATGTAAGTATTTCTCTATAAAACTACCATGTGGTGCGGTGGTTTTTACTGAATGATCGATCTCTAGTTTCAAGTTTCAAACTCTAGAGAAACGTGATAGAGTGTTGGGTATAATGGTGAGAGGAATAATGACTATGGGAGATGAAAAAGATGATATGAGTGCTATCATTCCTCTTCGTAGTTCTGGTCTCATTTTTCATTCTTGCGGTATTTGCTTCCTTGCTCATAATACCAATGGTTTTATTTGCTTGTGCTGATGAATACTCCTACAAAAAGAGAAATAGTGGTGGTGGTGGTGTTTATGGAGGCGGAGGCGGATGTGGCGGCAGTGGTGGAGGAGGTTGCCGGCGGCGGCGCATCTGAATTAAATAATAATTTGATTAATATTGTTTTACTCGATTGATATAGATATTGCCTTTAATTATATATTGCTGTTGGTTTTTTTTATATCTTTTATTATATGAACTTACAAATATATAAAATCATAAAGCACTTGTCCTAATTATAAGTTTATTTTAATTAATTTCTCAAATATCAGGGATTGTTAAGTTTTTTCTTTTTTTTTTTTTGCCAAGACATACATATCATTGATTGTTAGTGAAGTAATTAAATATGCTATGGATTGATAAAATTTTTTAAGACTACCCTTATTATAATATTCTCTCTCCCCGCACTCATAAATTATTTTCACATCTTTCTTATCTTTCTCTCTTTTTAATAAGAATTACATATATAAGGTTGAAGTTAAAAAAACAATAGACTTATATTTATTACCAAAAATTTCTTCAAAAAGTGAGCTTTTTTAATCAACATAAATGTGAATTTATAATAAGGATATGTAACTACTAGCTTCAGATTAAGATTCACAATGATGTTTAAATTTTTTAGTATTAAGGCCGGTTATTAATAAGGGAGTTATTTAGCTAATTTAGGTAGATTAAATGAATGAGATATATTAGTTGACCTATTCTTCTTAAAATATGTTTGTTAAGATTAGATGTTAATATGCATAGGTAGAAATGAAGATCAAATATTTATTATTTTACATGCTGCCTCTTATAATATGGCCCAAAAATTTTCCTCTTAGAATGTGGGTTGAAAGAATATCAAATAAAGAAAATATATAATTCAATGCACAAGCTCCGTTACATCATACATGCTCTTTTGTCGTTTCAAATAATGCACGGAAGTTGAAAGGGACGCGGATGGATATTCTATCCATATATAAGAAGTTTTCATGTAGAGCCAAACTTTCTATAGAGCACAGCCAATGATTTAACAACTTTCAGTTACGTATGCCGACACTTGATAAGTCAGTTTCACTATTCAAAGAAGAAGGGAAAGCGACACATAACTTTAAATTCGTAAAATACTAAACCCTATAGTTAAGTTAAATAATACGTATAGAGCTTATCAATTAAATTGCTCCTTTGTAGATATTTTTTCCTCCTACTTCTATAATCATATTTGATTTGAAGTGCCAATCAGATACTAAATATGAACAACTCTTTCAAAATGGATTCAAATATTGATTCGTAACATTGTGAGAGACTAATTCTTTTTGTTAAACTCGCTTTAATGGTTCCATTTTAGATTTTTTTTGTTGGAAATGCAAAAGGTAATGCTTTTTTTTTATTAATTTCGGACCAAAGGCTGAATGAAAAAACTAACTAAAGCAATTGGTACACAAACAGTCCGAATGTCCTACTTTATACGTTAACACACATGCACTCCCATCCGATGTGAGGCTTAAGAGCACCCACAAGGGACCCCAAGCACGCAACGCAACATTGCACCCACAATTTTTTTTTTTTCAAAAAGTAATGCTTTTCACTTCAACATGCAATTGAGGCTTGGGTAATGTGTTATAATTTTTAAATATTACCTTTCTTCCAAAATTCAAGAATAAATTGGAGTTTATTTTTGGGCCTAAATTTATTTTTTTTATCACTTAAATTTATTACTTTTCTCCAAATTAATCTGACTTATAAAGTAATGTATATTATAATTATGCATATATATATACGTTCTTTAGAAAGATTATATGTGGCATACGTGATTATTGAGGAACTTATGTAGTTTCGGTAATTTCACCAATTTTATTAGTTTACTCAGCATTATAGGTAGGTAGAGTGTCGACTGCGGAATAACTGATTAATTGAGTTTATGATCAACGAGATAAACCGTGAGTCACTATGCGACCAAGTCAACACGCACACATGCAATTGATGTTATTTGAATGTTCTTTTTTTTTTTTTTTTTTTGCCGTTTGAATGTTCTAAACTTGAAGGCTTTGTATGTAGCCAATGTCATTGTCATTAATTAATTGAATTGCACTAACTGATGATAAAAACTTATGTATGATGGATATAACCGCTATATAATAACGTGGCCTCTCTAGTTTTAAACAGTAGAGAAAGAGGATAGAAATTGAATGGTGATAGAGTGTTAACCGTTGTAGGAGAGATGGCAAGAGAAATAATGGATATGGGATATGAAGAAGCTGATATGAGTACTATTATTCCTCTTCATAGTTCTGGTCTCATATTCTTCGTTCTTATGGTACTCGCTTCTTTGTTCATAATACCAATGGTTTTCCTTGCTTGTGCCGATGGTGCTAATGAAGACTCCTCCCAAAAGAGAGATAGTGGCGGCGGTTGCGGCGGCGGCTGTGGCGGTGGCGGTGGCGGCTGTGGTGGAGGTTGATTTTATGGTAACTGATCGATCATCTCATCTAATTATATGTTGCTGGTGTTTTTTTATATTTGATGTATATGAATATATGTATGTATGTGTATATAACTATACATATAATCATATATAGAAGACTTGTGATCGATTGGTACGGTTGATGATTATGATGATGATTCGTAACTACTTTAGATTAAGATTCACAATTTTAACGCTTAAATTATTTTAGTATTAAGGCCGGTTTTAATACAAGAGTTATTAAACTAATTTAAGTAGATTAAAGAAATGAGATACATTAGTTTATCTAATCTTCTTATACAAGGCTAAAGTATAGTTCTTTATGTTTACATCAATATCATTTGGTTCCTAAAATTTGAAAAATGTACTTTTAGTCATTTTTTGTTAATACAGTCATTTTTATTTGACGGGAAATATTTGCTCAACAAATTTAAGAAGTGATTGTGATAGTTTTATCATTATTTGCATTTCATTATGAGATAAGAGTCAATTTTGAGTGGAAAGTTTTTAGTAAGGATCAGTTGGTATTTAAAAGTTTTTAAATGATTAATTTCACCCTGAAAATTTACAAAATGTAGTAATTTTACCATGCGGTTCTCTAAGATTAAGTTTGACCATTAAATAAGTCAAAGATCCTATATAACATGCCAAATCATCATTTAATTTGCTGAAGTGGCACCACAGCTCATCACTCTCTCTTTCTTCCTCCCTCCAATGCGTCATCATCTTCATTACTGTCATAGGGAGATAGCGCCTGTCCAAACCCGGATTTCCGATTATTCTTCAGAATGTTAGGGTTGGAATGCGCCACAATTAAGCAGCAAGAACTTGCGAGCTCCACTTGCACAAGCAGATTTTGAGAACAAATGCCAGTTGTGGAAATTGGGAGAGGAAGAGGAAAAAGAAGAAGTTCGAAGGGGACTGTATATAAGCTTCCTCATCCTCCATCTCGAACTTGTGCTGCCTTTTGTTCCATATTACTTACCCTGGTCTTAACTATAAGATCAAGTTCAATATTTTAGAGACATTAAGGATGCAAAATATATTATTTTAAATTCGCTTATATTTATCATTTTCCTTCAAAAATAATTTATTTTATTCATAAACTAACGTCTAATCTAATTACATACAATATATGTTAACATTTTGTTGTCTATTTTGCTTTCGTAATCTCCACACAAAAATCAACTTGACCTTTAGGATCGGAGGAAGTATCTTCGGAACGGCCTTGGCACCGGCCTCGCCTTCTGATTTGGTTGCCGCCGCAATTTGCCCACCCCGTTTGCGTAGTGCGTTAACATTAAGCAGTTAATTCTGGGAATATCAAAAAGTCATGACATGGATTGATGAAGAGAAAGGCGAGGCAGAGCAGAAACTGAGCAAAGCAAATATAAATGAGGGAAAATGTGGGAAACTGAAAATAGAAGAGGAAGAGGGAAAGATAACCTAGCAAAAGAGGGAGGGGGATAGAGCGATGTTGAATGTTGAATGGGAAAATAACGAAGGGGAAAGGGGGAATTTTAATTAGAAAGAAGAGAAATTGGTCTACCTAATCTAATGGCAATCGAAATGAGGCCCTAAAGATGCTTTTACAATATGATATGAGAATCAGCAAGAAATGGTTTGCCGATTAGCTAACCTTCTTCATGCCAGGCACTGTTGGGTGGGGCCATGGGGTTGGGTTTCTGGGAGAATGAAAGAGGGAGGGAGGAAGAAAAAGGGATTGAAGAGGTGTGGTGCCACATGGGATGGGATGATGAGTTGGCCGTGTTACATAGGATATTTGATTTATTCGACGGTCAAATTTAATTTTAGAGGAGGACAGGGTTAAATTGCTCTACTTTGTAAATTTTCAAGGTGAAATTGATCACTGAACTTCCGGAATGAAATAGATCCCTATCCCTTTAATTATAGAATTATCGTTTAGATTTATTGAATCATCATTTTTATTTAAGTAAAACTAATGGTGTTAATAAAAGGACTAAAAATATATTTTTCAAATTAAGGAACTAAAATAATGAAATATTATACAAATAAAAAGACCAAAAGTATATTTTAGTCCATCTTAATATAACTATGTTAACATTAGATGTTGTATTGGTTTATAAACTAATTATTAGGGACATAATAAAGATAGGGAAAATGACAAAAAAAGACCCTCGAATTAGCAAAAGGACACTTCAGTACAACGAATTTCGGAAATGACGAGTCAGTACAAATCCGTACAGTGACTGAATTGTCCTTTTTCAAATTTAAAGGAAAAGTCCAAAATGCCCCTGGTTCAATTTTTTTTTTTTATATTTTCCCACCAGCCACCACCGACGGTGGGGCCCGCCACCGTTGGCCGCCGGCGGGGGCCACCCCACCACGTGCCACGTGGCAGCCCCACACCACGCCACGTGGCGCGCTGTGGGGCTGCCACGTGGCGTGTGTCCCTTTAAAAAAAGGGACACAAAATGTGAGGGGCTGGGAATCGAACCCACCCCCTCAGCTTGGTGGTCTTACCACCAGGCCACCAAGCCCCCTCATGATATATATTACAAAAGTAATATATATACTATATTTCATTCTGTTTGAATATTTTCCCATAAACGTTCAAGGGATTCCCAACTTCGCATAAGGGAATCCCAACTTCTGTTAAGGGATTCCCAAGATGTACATTACCATTTACCAACTTCCAAAATACTTCACCAACTCTTCCTCCTTGTTCCCAGAAACGTTCAAGAGATTCCCAACTTCGCATAAGGGAATCCCAACTTCTGTTAAGGGATTCCCAAGATGTACATTACCATTTACCAACTTCCAAAATACTTCACCAACTCTTCCTCCTTGTTCCCAGAAACGTTCAAGGGATTCCCAACTTCGCATGAATCCCAACTTCTGTTAAGGGATTCCCAACATGTACATTACCATTTACCAACTTCCAAAATACTTCACCAACTCTTCCTCCTTGTTCCCAGAAACGTTCAAGGGATTCCCAACTTCGCATAAGGGAATCCCAACTTCTGTTAAGGGATTCCCAACATGTACATTACCATTTACCAACTTCCAAAATACTTCACCAACTCTTCCTCCTTGTTCCCAGAAATGTTCAAGGGATTCACAACTTCGCATAAGAGAATCCCAACTTCTAGTAAGGGATTCCCAACATGTACATTACCATTTACCAACTTCCAAAATCTCTAATGAGAAGTTGGGAATCCTTTGACAGAAGTTGGGAATCCCTTAATAATAGTTGGTAATCCCTTGATAGAAGTTGGAAGTTGGTAAATAGTAATATACATGTTGGGAATCCCTTACTAGAAGTTGGGATTCTCTTATGCGAAGTTGGGAATACCTTGAACATTTCTGGGAACAAGGAGGAAGAGTTGGTGAAGTATTTTGGAAGTTGGTAAATGGTAATGTACATGTTGGGCATTCCTTAACAGAAGTTGGGATTCCCTTATGCGAAGTTGGGAATCCCTTGAACGTTTCCGGGAACAAGGAGGAAGAGTTGGTGAAGTATTTTAGAAGTTGGTAAATAGTAATGTACATGTTGGGAATCCCTTAACAGAAGTTGGGATTCCCTTATGCGAAGTTGGGAATCCCTTGAACGTTTCTGGGAAAATATTCAAACAGAATGAAATATAGTATATATATTACTTTTGTAATATATATCATGAGGGGGCTTGGTGGCCTGGTGGTAAGACCACCAAGCTGAGGGGGTGGGTTCGATTCCCACCCCCTCACATTTTGTGTCCTTTTTTTTAAAGGGACACACGCCACGTGGTGGGGTGGCTCCCGCCGGCGGCCAGCGGTGGTCCGCGGTGGCGGGCCCCACCGCCGGTGGTGGCTGGTGGGAAAATATAAAAAAAAAATAATTGAACCAGGGGCATTTTGGACTTTTCCTTTAAATTTGAAAAAGGACAATTCAGTCACTGTACGGATTTGTACTGACTCTTCATTTCCGAAATTCGTTGTACTGAAGTGTCCTTTTGCTAATTCGATGGTCTTTTTCTGTCATTTTCCTATAAAGATAAATATAAATCAAGAAATAAACTAAATGTTATCGCCACAACTTATTCATTTCTATAGCATATTTTCAAAATATGTTTGATACCATATTCCATCGAAAGCATTTCAACGTTATTTCTTCTTGAAGTTTAAAACTCATCAAAATAGAAGCAAATTAAACCTCAACTTGGTGCCAGCATATTCAGCACCTTCATTCATCTCATACATCAACAAAATTTTTGCACCATCATAAAGTCCAGAACCAATAATACTTTTAAGAAATAGTACTCAGCCTCTATATGTAGTAGGTAGGAACTCTCAAATGCCTATGTTCTCTCAACCAGCGCAGAGAATAAAATGTATCCCAGAGAAAAAGAAGAAAGATAAGAGAGAAAATTAGAGAGAATGATGGAGAAATTCTTATTCACTTCAATGCCTAATGTGTAGTAAATTGTCTTTTATTTATAGGCCACCAACCTCTAAGAGTTACACAAAATAAGTATCAAATTTAATCCTCATGAGTATACATATTGTAACTTTTGAATTATGGTAATAACAAATCCTAAAGATCGTTCATTAGAGAGGTTATGGAGGATAAGAAAAGTCAAGAATTAGGAAAGGTTATGGACATCTACATAGTCTAATATTTATAACAATCTCAATTGGATGTCTATAAACATGTATTGTGTCTCATTTAAAACCTTACTAGGAAAAACCCAATGAGACAAAAATCTTGTGAAGGAAAAGAGTACAAAATTATATATATTGAAACTACCTTGTTAAAAACCTTACCTGAAAAAATAAATCCAGAGGGAAAAAACCTTGTGAAAGGAAAAATGAGTATGGTATGGCGTTTGCTCTCCATGAATATAAAATCGATAACATTACTTTTAATCCCCTGGTGTCAATATCACTTTTGTCCTTTTTGTTTCGATAAATTATACTAACTTCTCAAGTGCATCGTTTTCAATGTTATTTGAGCATATCTTTCTTTTATCCGAATTATATATATATCCTTGACACATTGTCATCAAACTTTTGGTTGAAATGTATTTATCTAACATATCTCTATGATATATCTCGCGTCCTCATATTTACTCAATTTCATTATCCATTTGCGTACCTACAAAAAGTTAAATGTTCAAATTAAATTTCAACATGTAATCTCAACAAATATACAAATATTATCATATAATGAACTATTCATGATTTTGAAATCATCCAGGATTTAATAACTTGATTTATTAGTCAAGTAAAATCTAAACTTATTCATTTTCAATATATTTTCTAATTGACCTTATTTTGAATGATTTACTTGTACATGTTTCTGGAATTTTAGATTCTTCGAGGATTCTCATGTAAATGTCACAATGTCTAATTATTGACGTATATTTTCTTTTCATATAACGTCAAACTAATCATATATGTAAAATAACTGCATCCACCACAAAACAATACGCCTTATCGTAATCTCCATTGCCATTGTGAAAATATATATCTCATATAAATATTTATATCCTATAATAACCTTATTATTCAAATGTTTGGACTGCAAGTCTATAATTTTCACATATTGAAAATATAATCTTATTTTACTTTTGGTCAATCATTTTTATGTCTACTTCGCATGACGTATCTCTGTATAAGATCACCATTTAATCACATAATATCATTTTTAAAATTGTTATCGATAACTTTCTTCTTCTTAATTTCATTTTTCTTGTTGTGACATAATTTTTTAATATCTCTTTGTTAATTTTCAGGTACTTGTAACTCTTTTGAGGTTTTCAATTATTAATTATGTTTTTGCACTCTTCTGGAGCACCTACCTCCTTAATACGATCATCTCAATTATAAGCTTTTGTTATAAATTTACATTTGGAATAGATTGATTTCTCATGCTTTATGTATGCCGCATTTGTTGGAGTATTTTCAACTAGAATATGAGATTTGATAATTCTCATTTAGGTTGGTAATTATATATGGTAGATATTTTGTAATAATTTATGAGTGCAAAGTCTGATGAACATCTTGTTCATATTAGATGATTTACATTTGATAATAATAGTGCATTGAGTGGTAAGGTGATCTTCAACACATTAACGGAGCGCATAACTTTGAAGCTGACATACTTGCCAAGAGCGCATTGGAGACACCTTTTAGATTTCATTTAATTCTTTTAGATGATTTTCGTTTATTTAATTCTTGAAATGTAGTGTAGATTTTATTGTTTTCTATTTTATTAAAAAAAATAATAGTGCATTCAATGTGTTTTCTTTTCATGCTACTCGATTTCTTTCCCTCATGTTTAAAATAAATTTATTGAATTGCAAACAAATAATCACGCGATATAAGTATTCTAAATCCATTTGTTTACTTTTGAATAATCATTTTATTTTATTTAGAACCAAACAAGAAGAATCAGGACTCAACATTACAGGGAGAATCTTGTTGACTTGATGTCAATAAGTGCTGCAATATGTTATATCAAATACGTCTTGTAAACATTTAGGTTGCAAACTGACAAATCCTTGGATTTGTATGCTTTTGTGTGCTTAAATTGAGGTAATTAACATAATTGAGATGCAATATTGGTCCATAAGTGTTTAAATAATAATATAGATCCTTAAGTTAAAGTAGCATGAAAATAGGATTAAATTGCCATAATTGAATATCAATTAGCATTAATTGATTTTTAGGGCTCTTTGATTCTTGTTTGTTGCATTTTTACTTGTAGGGCTATCTAAGGACCAAATATGAAGGATCCAATATGAGAAGAAGCAAGAAAAATGGGGCTAGAAGCTGA
This sequence comes from Mimosa bimucronata, assembly GCA_037074515.1. Lineage (NCBI taxonomy): Eukaryota > Viridiplantae > Streptophyta > Magnoliopsida > Fabales > Fabaceae > Mimosa > Mimosa bimucronata. The sequence continues at coordinate 10,097,361 of CM073442.1, forward strand.
AATTTCAAGAAAAAAGGTCAAAATACATTCTGGACAAATTGTGAAAATTACAGAAAATGACCCTGAAATTTGAAAATTACAGAAAGGTCCCTCGCCGTGGCACCCCACAATGAGGATCCGAAATTTTTCTTTGCTTCTGTCCTTTGCCGTGGAACCCCACAGCGAGGCCCCAATTCCGCAGAACTGAAGCTGTCATTTTGGGCCAAACCGGGTCCAATTCATTTACCCACTTCTTGACCCGATCTGTGGACACATAAGGCACGAAAATGAACCCTAAAACTCATATTGGTAGCCACCATAAACCCTACCTCTCATCTTTCTCTCATTTCCTCTCATCTCCATCTTCCATCTTCCACCTTCTTCCACCCAAATCTCCATGTCTCCTCTACCTCCACTCCTTGGTGCTGGCTTTCACATGGAGGGCAGTAGTTAGGCTCCCTCATTCTTGATTGTGGGAGCCAATGGATGAGCTTGAAGCTTCAAAGGGGAGTTCTTGTTCTCCCACTCTCTCTTCCTTATGTTTAAGCATGTTTCTAGGATTCTAGGGCTTGTTTCTTCATTTGGTTGTAATTTTATTCCATATCTTTGTATGAGAGTGGTGGAAACAATTTGTCTTGTTTATTTTCTTTGTATGGATGCTTGACATTGCACCTATTGACTTGAACATATCTTATTTGTGTGGGTTCATCATTTAATATATGTTTTCTTGTTAAAATCTTGTGCTAAATGAGGGTTCTTGTTTAGTGGACTATGGTGTCAAGTGTTTGTGTTTAGAAATTAGCAAGTAAATCTACTAATTGCTTGAGTAACATTAGACTTCAACCTATTGGGTTTAATTTATTGGTTGGGATTCCACCAATGACTTGGGACTAATAGGTTAATCTTGTTGCAATGCAGGGTTCCGGTTGTAAGATCAAGAGTTCCTTGCGATTAGTAGGTTTAATTGGTTTTGGATTTGTCAAATTGCATGAGTGGCATTGGACTTCAATCCTAGAGTCTTGGTTTATTATGTGGGATTCCAATAATGAATTGAAACCCTAGGATTAATTAAGTGGCAATTCGGGGTTCCGGTTGTTGGATTAGGAGCCCCTTGTGATTAGCAAATTCACTTTGATTTTGAGCTTAATCAACTTAGGTTAAATTAAGTAATGTGCGGGGTTCCGGTATTAATTAAGTTAATCTAAGCCTAGCCTAGAGGGGTTCCTCTAGGGGTCTTTCAAAAATCAACATGAAACTCCCTAAAAATCTTTCGAAGCAATGATTCCCAAGGTTTCCACTTATCAAGAATGATTCCATTTTCATTCCCCTCCAAATCCCACTTTTATCTTATTTTTGTTTTACTTTTGAACATATCACACCTTTTGCATCTTTTCTAAATCAAAAACCAAATACAATATTTTTACCCGCTTTTGTTAGTTTGCATCTTAGCTACTAGGTCATCTTTTGCGTTAGGCTCAACAAGCGAATGACACTCAGGGGTTAGCTTCCACTATCCCCTTGGTTCTTATTTTCTTGAAGGGCAGACCCAAGGGCGCTACACACACACACTCTCAAAAAAGGTGCTCTTCACAAACTAATATAATAATCACATATGTAATTGAAAAGGGCAGGAAATACACAAGAAGGGGTGAATTGTGTATCTCAAATTTTTCAAACTAAAATAAGGATCAAATACACAGAGTTTATACCGGTTCGGTCCAACTCTTGACCTACGTCCAGTTCTCCAACTAAGTCGAGTTCCACTAGTGACTCAGGATTAAACCAGGTTGCTGAACACTTTTACAACTCAGAGAATTTTCTCACTAAGATCTCACTATCTCACCAAATTGTCTCCCTATTACACTTTGTAAGATTACAACCCTTTCCTATAAGACCCCAATATCCCAAGGAAATCACACAATGAATGGATTACAGATTGACAGGCTTGCTCACTTACTTGATATGATAAAATTACAGTTGAAAGAACATATGAGAGAACTCAGAATACTTGGATTGATTGCTAATTGAATTGGTAGTTGGATAGAACTTAATTCTCCACCATCCAAGTTTTGAGCTTCAAGGATTTTATATTGTCTTTGAGAAATTTATCCGTTGAAGCATTATAGCCGTTGAGAGAGAGTTAACTGATCTGGAGAGTTGATGATGTTTCTCCAAATACAATTAATGCTCCAGAGTAGTATTAGAGTAGATTTAGTGTTGTGTTGTTCTCTCTTGTTGGATTAAGCTATTGTCCAGTGTAGTACAAGTAACGGCTTCTTGTTGTTCTCTCTGTTTCTGTGTTGAGGTTGGTTTTTGTGTCCATCGTAAACTTCCTGAAATAAGTGACAAATCTCTGATTTGTATGGTTTTTATATGCTTAATTTGAGGCAATTAACATGATTGAGATGCAAGTTTGGTCCAATAATGCTCAATTGAATATCTTAAACTCTCTAGTGAAATGAGTATAAAATTAGGATTAATTAGCCATAATTGTAGATTAATTGCATAGATTAATTTATAGGGCTATTTAATTCTTGTTTAGTCTTGTTTCCACTTGTAGGGTCGTGCAAGGACCAAAGATTGGATACCGGACAAAGAAGAAAGGCTTTTCAAAGGGGCAGAGAAGAAGAGAGTTCGCCGCGGCCTCGCCGCGGCGAACAGACGGCGAGAGAGCACCCCAGGAGGCAGAGAACAAAGCAACTCGCCGTGGCCTCGCCGCGGCGAACCGACCCAATTTAGCCAGAAGCATTGTCACCTCGCCGCGGCTTCACCACGGCGAACTACGTTCTGCAGCTTATCAGTTCGCGAATTTCAGGCCCAATCCGGATCCAACTTGAACCCCACTCACTTGACCCGACTTGGGGGGGACTTAAAACACGAATCATACATCCCATTAGGGCAGATTTGGAGCCACCACTCACTCCCAAACCCTAACTCTCTCATTTCCTCCCATCTTCATCTTCCATCTTCCACCTTCTTCCTTCAAATCCTCTATGGTTCCTCAACCTCCACCTTGGTTGCTGTTCTTCCCATGGAATAGCAGCTAGGCTCCACTATTCTTGGTGATGGGAGCCAAGGGATGAGCTTGAAGCTTGAATAGGGGATTTTTAGTTCTAATCCTTCTTCCTCTTGTTGTATTTATGCTTTTCTAGGGTTCTAGGAGTATATTTATAACATTTGGTTGTGTTCTTCATTTCTATATGTTGTATAAGGGTTGGAAACTATTTTATGTTGTTTCTTTCTTGTTGAATGCTTGACATTGTGCTATATTAACTTTGAGTTTGATGAAATTTATGGGTTCATGATTTTGTTATTCTCTTAGTGAAAATTATGTGCTAATGCCAGGTGGCTTGGTTAGTGGATCAAAAGTGTTAAGTGGTTTTGCATGAATGAAATGGCATATGAATTGATTAATTGTGTTTAGACATTGGGTAATTACTCTTTTCAACCTTAATCTTTGTTTAGGTGGCCATCAATGAGTTAGGGTTAATTGAGAAACTAAGTGCAATTGTGGGGTGGCCCAAATTGTGGATTTAAAGTCTTACATGATTGGTTAGTTCTTGAATTTGTCAAATTGCATGAGTGGCATTGGACTTCAATCCTAGAGTCTTGATTTATTATTTGGGGTTCCAGTAATCGATTAAACTCTAGGATTAATTAAGTGGCAACTCGGGGTCCCGGTTGTTGGATTAGGAGCCCCTTACGATTAGCAAATTCATATTGATTTTGAGCTTAATCAACTTAGGTTAAATTAAGTAATGTGCGGGGTTCCGGCATTAATTAAGTTAACTTAAGCCTAGCCTAGAGGGGTTCCTCTAGGGGTCTTTCGAAAGTCAATAAAACTCCCTAAAAACCTTTAGAAGCAATGAATCCCGAGGTTTTCATTCATCAAGAATGATTCCATCTTCATCCCCCTCCAAATCTCACTTTTATCTTATTTTGTTTCACTTTTGAACATATCATACCTTTTTCATCTTTTCTAAATCAAAAACCAAATACAATATTTTTACCCGTCTTTATGAGTTTGCACCTTAGCTACTAGGTCATCTTTTGCGTTTAGGCTCCTCAAGTGAACGACACCCGGGGGTTAGCTTCCACTATCCCCTTGGTTCTTATTTTCTTGAAGGGCGGACCCAAGGGCGCGCTACACGCACACACACTCGAAAGAGGGAAATTCGGAGCTCTTCAATAAGTCATGTAAAATCTTCCAAATATAAAGTTAGTTAGACATGAGAAGAGTAATTAATTTTGAAATTTTCAGCTTGTCAATCGATGGCTGGATGGCCAATTAATTGCTACTCATGTCCAGCACTTGATGGCCTTCAAGTTGGTTTTGTTTTCTTCAGATTGTTAACTGCAACACTTGATGAAAATATTAGATATCAATTAAAAATAGTATGCAGCAATCGATTGGTAAGCTTCAATTGATTGATTTACTCGCTGATCGATGGTTGCCTGTTTTCTTCCAACAAAAGTAATAATCAATTACTCTTAATGTTATACGATTGATGATGATCAATCGATTATTTCAGTCCCAATCGATTGTATTTTCAAAGATTTATATTGAAGGATTGAGTCAACACTCGATTTGAAAAATACTAGCAATCGATTGTAGCAAGCAGTATTATTCGATTGAAAGTTCAGCAATCAATGAGTAATCAATGGCCAATTGGTTGGGGGACCTGAAGTTCAATCGGTTGCTGTCTGGCTATCGATTGTTCTTAACTTAGTTTTTCAAAATTGTTTCAAAACATTTTCTAAGTTAAGATATCTATAATTCTCATAGCTTAAGTCATGTTTGGTTATCATCAAAATTCTAAGGTTCAACAGTAATCATTTTATAGATGCATATCTTTCAAATTTATTGAATATTTATATAGTTTACATTATATTTGAATGTGCCCATCATGGGTTTGATATATTTCTAGAAATGTAAAGATCCATTCAAAATTACAACCAGTGATCTTTTCATTGTAAATTATATTTGATAACAAGCAGCACATAATAATTATTAAATTATGTTGGCTATGCAAGAAGAATTTTTTGGTTCTTCAATGGATATCAATGGGTAATATCGATATTATAATATTTTATATATATGACTTGGATGATCTAATAAGTCACACTAACAATAAATTTATTTGGATCGCTGAACTTCTATTTTACTATATCATGTTTCTTAACCAACATTAAACTTTTCAATTTCTATACTTAAGATCATAACATGGACTTCATCTTTGGGAGATAAATTAAGCTTTGTGAGGAAGAATATGAGTATAATTTCATTCAAGATTTAACATTAACTCACACTTGTATTTTAATAATCTCCCCCTCAAGTGCGTCATACTAATAAACTTCCCCTATTCATGTATTTTGATGATAGTGATAGTAGGCCAATAAACTACATTTTGTTTTGAAGTTCACCTACTTCCTTACTGACATACAAATATGAATTTTAATCCAATTGGGTTATCTTTTTTATACCCATCAATGAACTGAAGTTCTAATATCAATCCATGAGTCATGATTTTTATCATCAATTATTCTTCCACTCATAGAAAAAAAATCTATATTGGTTATTCATGAACTATATCAATTTTGCTACTTATAAGTTTTTCAAGAACAAACATATAAAATTGCATTTATAATTGATAACCTCTTGGCATTCATGTCGTTTGCCCCATTTTTTGGCTACTCAAATATAGGAAAATGTGCATGATATTTTTGGTTGCACATTTTTGTTCAATTGTGGATATTTTAGGCTTTCATCCTTGTTTATTATGAGCTTATCAAATTTATAATTTTGCAATGTATGTTTTGGCAAGATAATTACAATCAAGCCATTTGAGATATCAAAGATGATCAAAATAATGTCAAATTATGGGTGGAACACTTCATTTGCAATAGAGGCACTCAATTTTTCAGAAAAGAAATGAGCCCTGGCCCACTCTGTTTCGTCCATAGCTCATTCTAAAGAGTTCTGGGCCATGGCTCAGTTGATGAAACAAAACGCACAACAGCAACTAAGCGGAAAAAAGTTTAGGGTTTAAAGTGGTGAAACTCGAAGGAGGCCGACATTCTTCACTTCTTGAGCATTCTTTAGAGCTTTGTGTGCTAGAGTTTTAGGTCTTGGAGGAGTTTGCAGCAAAGGATTGAAGATTGGAAGAGATTTTAACTTCAAATTTCTGTTTTCCTTCTCCAATTTTCTTTCCATGTCTCATGTTCTATGATGATGCTGATATATGTATATTTTCTTTTTTATTTTTTGAACATGTGGAGCTAAAGCTAGGATTATTTTAAACCCTTATATTGATTAACTCTTGATTACTCCTCTCATTTTGTGATTAATGAGACATACGTGTTTATTTTATTCTTTTTCTAATACTTCTAAGTAATTGATCACCATGTATATGTTGTGGTCACTTGATTGCTACTTGAGAGGGTTAGATTGAGTATAAAATTGGGTAAAATAGTTAAGAATTTGAAGTTTGCATTATGAATGAATGGTTCTGTTGTTAAGAAATACAAGGGGAATAAATAAACTTATGTCTTATTTTATCCTTGAAGTTGAAAAATCATCTTGTTTATAATATTTTTCATTTAGCATAGGTTTATTTCACGTCAATCATGATATTGTGTTGCTTAAATTAGGCAAAAGTATGATAATCGCTACTTGACCAGGTTTTAGAATATAATCCTTGTGGGAACGATACTCTACTTATCACTTTATTATTTGGCAAGACCCATGCACTTGCAAACAGTAAGTTAATTATGGAAGTTTCATTAAGAAATTTATTATAATTTTAGCTTTTTTTGATAAAATATATTTCAAAAATTTTATTAAAATAAAAAGTTTCTAACACAGGCTCTGGCTTGAATTCGCCTATAACAACTCCCTCATACTCCCAACAATTTTCTCACGTTTAACCTAATTAAAATCATTTGTTTTAGTCTTGAACAAACTGACCTTGCTTCTAAGTACTCACCCAGTCACCCTCACATACACATTCAGAGCCTTCACATCATTAATGCAAATTTATATTATTGTTACAATGAAAGAGACAACATCGTATTTATTTCTCCACTACTACCTTGAGGACCAGGATTGCTGGCAGAATGATCTTGGATTAAACATGGCTTTAGAAAACTGGGTGGTTCCTTCTTCTCCTTCAAATTCTCTACTTGACCTTTAACTTCACCTGCTTCTGATAATTGATTCTGATGTCTCATGAAATGTAGGGTCCGATCTTTTTTATCACGATGATGAGCCTGCGTTCAAAATCACCTAATAATTAATCTGAAATTCAACAATATTAAAAAGGGTTAATGTCATTGTTGTTGCTAATAAGTCTGATGGAATCTTAGTTTTAGTAGTCCTTGTAGATTCAAATCAAGGTTTTTGGTCCTCTTAGTTGTATAAGGTCTTTGTTTGAGTTTAAAGGTGTTAACTAATACATGGATTAAAATTAAAACTCATTAAAAGTGTAGACACCAAAACCAAAACTCACTGAAAGTATATGGAAAAAAAAAAACAAAACCCAAACAAAAACTACAAGTTATGATTTATTTTAATACTTTTAATGAGTTTTGGTTTTGATCATTAAACTTACGTTAATATCATTAAAATCAAATAAAATCCTTATGAATGCTAACAATGATATCAACCCTAATATTATCAATGTATGTATAGGAAATTTATGCATACATAAATATGAAATTAAGGTTTCGGTAATAATTAATTACCTGGGCATCAAATTGAATGTTCCTGTTGATATAGCAATCTGTGTTTTTCCATGGACAATATTTGTCATCCCAATAAGGTTTGTCATTTCTTTCACGAGGAGGCCATTTTTTGTCTTCGAGAAATAGGTTAGGTCTAAGAGGTGCAATATTTCTTATTCTAATATTATTATTATTATTATCAGTAGCATAGTTAACCTGAAACAGGTGACACCCTCCAGTAATCTTGTTCCTTTGAATCATCATCCTTCTGTCTTTACCAGCCTCACACAACCCTAAGTCGTTGTTGCTCCACCCTACTGATGAACTTGATCTTGTCCCAGCTGGTTGATATCTACAAACAAAAAAAGAATTATGGATCTCATCTTTTGGGGAATAAAACGTTTTACTTCTTGAAAAAAAATCTCTAATGATTTACACATTAAAAATCTAATTTTTTTTAAAAAAAAGTTATGCCTTAAAGGTTATTCTTCTTTTATACATTGTGAATATTATTGTTAAAGATGTCCCAGTGAATTTATGTAATCAATATCTTGTTATTAATTATATATAATTATATATGCTGAAATATAATATTGGTACTCGTAACAGAGTACTCCGTCTATCCCTGTATCTAAGATGATATCTATCCTATTTTCTAATAACAGTTGAACCGTCTAATCAATAATTATGTTTTTTAATGGTATGAGGCAAAAATGAAATGTTGACATACTCTTGTACTATTAATTAAGTTGAGTAACTAAATTTCATTAGTATGTGTAAAACAGTAAAAAACACCATATATACATATAGAGGCCGAGGGAATATTATATAACGCCATAAAAAAATTTCACTTTCTATTTGCCAGCTATGTGTGAAATTGAGTTTTCATGTATAATACCTTGAAGAGCCGTGAGATTTAAAGTCGAATATTGGCTTCATAAGAGGTGATGTTGGGAGATAGTCATCGATCCCAAAGTGTCCTCCTTTTTGAGCACTACTAAATCTCTCGTACATATCCAAAATATGACCTCTTTGCCCTTGCATTAGTAAAGTTGCCCTATTTTGGGATAAAACTGAAGCATATAAAGTTTACAAAACCATGTCATAGATAAGCCTTTTGAAATTAAAGTTCATGTTGCCCAGTACTGGACGGAAATAATCTTTAGGTAGTATAAGGGTTAAGGTGTAAATACACCCCAGAAGTGTCAAAAAAATTCCGGATTTGCCCATGAAGTATTTTTCGTAGCAATGTAGCCCTGATACTACCCAAACATAGCAATGTCGTCCCTCTCCATTAACTGAGCACCTAGGGCTACATTGAGGTAGGTTTCGATACTTTCAGGGCTACATTGCTATGTTTGGGTATTTTCAGAGTTACATTGTTATGAAAAATCCTTCCAGGGCGAATAATGTGAGATTTTTTTGACACTTTTGAGGTGGATTTACACTTTAACCCATAATATAAATTATGTGCATTAATTAGAAACACAAATTTGAAACTTTAATTACCTTGGCCAGACTCGTCAAGCTTCTTGCTTCTATACATCTGCAGATGGCTTTTAACATGCGCAATGCTAAGTCCTCTCACATTCATCAACTGTAAAATTAACTTGGGCGTTGCTTCTGTACCAATTTCCATCATTAACATTAAAGAAGAAAATATTAGAAAATGAAAAATATAAATTCTTTGATTTTCTAATCATTTATTTTATCAAAACCTGTTGTAACAAACACAAATCTGAGAGAAAACCATATGTAACTCATCATGACACAAGGTAGAATGATAAGATTGAGTTCAAGGACAAATTCTACAAAACATGATCATATATTAATTAAGATAATATAAGTTGTTTGATTGAAGAAGTCACTTACTTTCCTGACCACCAAGCCTTTCAACAGCACGAACAAAAGCAAGATGGAGATCAGGAGTCCAACGAAGCCTTGGCATTTTGGATCTCACATATTGCCTCACACTACTACTACTTGTTGTTCTCTCTTTCATTTCTGAACTTGAGATGTTGTTGCTACTCACATTACCTTCTCCTGACGACGATGACGACGATCCTTCATTATTAACATCACCACCAATATCTCCCATGGCTTCTTTATTCAGGTCAAACATCAAACCCTTTTGGAGAGGAAAAGAAGAAGAAGAAAACGATGAAGATGGTTTGGCTCTAATGATGTAGTTGTTGTCATCTTCATTGTTGTTTTCGTGGGATATGAAAATTGATCTCTCAATCTCATGAGCCATGTTGGTGACTAAATCAATCTTCTGATGATAATTTCTTTTTTCTACATAGATGGTGAAGATAAGAAGAAGATTAACAAAAGATGTAGGAAAATCAAGTAGACTAATTAATTACTTGAACTGATTTTGTACCATAAATTTATTATTCCTAGGTATTGGGAATTCCCACACTCACCTATAACCTAAAAGAAATTTGAAAAACTATGCTTATGTTGTATAGAAGACTGCATCACCTACTAAAAGATACCTATCAATATATGGGGAAATGGTACATGAATTTAGAGCTGATCGACCAAAACAGATCCTACAAGAAACAAAATCAAAAGTTGAAAGATTAAAAATCCATGAACAAACTCTTGTTTCAGAATCAAAGCTATAGCTAGCAAGAACAAATCAAAAGGCAATAAATAAAAGAGTACGTCTGGTGCTTTTATGATGTTTTAATCCTAAACTCTCTCATCAGTTGACTTAATCCCCCCCCCCCCCCCAACACACACACACAAAATCGTTAGTTGTTCAAGAAGTGCAAGAGACACACACACACACAGACAGAAGGCAGAATACATATGCGTTTGTGTGCATACCATTACTATTGAAGCTAGCTAGAGAAAATCTTAGCTTTTGCTAAAATATGGATCTGATGATTTAATCAAATGAAACCAGCTCGATCGGTTGCAAGATCTAAACACAATATTGACTGGATTCGCTTATTTTCATTGATATCTGCGAGAGGCTGATCGAAAAATCATCACTTTGATGGAAGAAAAAAAACCTACTTATATTATATTTGTGGTGGGGGGGGGGGGGGATGTTTAATTTTATTCTGTATATATCGGACAGATTCTTCTGAGTTGCATAATTAACAGGTGGGAGTAGTAGCTAGCTTTTGACTGGAATAATATGTTGAAAAAATTATAAATATAAGCTTTCAAAAATATGAAAATACCAGGTCACCGCTCATCAAATATTCTTACACGCACGCACTTTATTAGTGTATGTATATATATATATTCGATTACGTTATCAATATAGTAAAAAAATTTCCCGTAGATGTAGGGGACAGAGGTCGGACATATACTACTTGTTATTATTTAATTAATTTTTTATTATTAGGATTGATATATTAGTATAGCATATTTGAGCTAGCTATAGCTAGTGTCTCGTACTCACCATACCCTCTTGATCATTCGGTAAGAAATTAAAAATGTAAGAGATCAAATACACATGCATATATATATACACACACACACACAAATACACACTCACATATGACCTCTATCTTGGACTATTGGTAATCATGTGACTTGATTAACATTATTTCTCTCTCTCATGCATCTTTTTGGACAAGTTGTCTTGTCTATATATTATTATATTTCCATAATAATCTCTATTAGTTGACCTCTGTTTACTGACAGCCCCCATTTGTTTTAATTAATGTTATATTTATATATTAACTAATAAAACACTAATTAGCTTTATATATATACATATACATATATGTATATATATTTATATGACCTCTTGGTTGATAGATCAGACATATACATCAATCAAGCAAAAATTGACTAATGTCGATACACACTAATCTGTCCCTTTAAAAAGTGAAAACTCTCCTAATTAAGAGTATTTTATCCAAGACATACATTCAGGATGCAAATATAGATACAATAGTAATCAAATGCACACACACGATTTTATTTACCAAAACATTGGAACTAGATTATAAAATTGTAGATACCAAATTACACTAAATAAAAGTTTAAGTACTAACAATCGAGTTAAAACTATATATGGAGATTGAATTGGACTGAGTCAAAATGTATTGATTAAACTAAGTTACTGCTAAGTCCAAACTTTAGAACTGTAAGATTAATTTATATATGTATATATATCATTCATCTGTACTTCCTTCTGTTGGTACACATACAGAGGATCCACGCCTCTGAATATATAACAATATCATTAAATTTCGTAATCCGTATTCTATACCAATAATTAACCCTGCGTTTATCATTTTCTCTGGAAAAACAAAGGAAATTTGTAGTGATCTATAATGAATATGCATGGGCATGAGTGTCTCTAAACTCGTGTAGCGAATAAGGCTAAATAATACAGTAGGTCAGGAAATACCGAGCTCCCACATCCCCAGACAGATAATAATCACTTAATTAACCTCGAAAAATTCGTGTGAGTATGTTTGTTTAAACATGTAATCGAGCATTATTTATGTAATAGTACTTGATATTACCACTAATCAAAAAAAGGACTTGATTTTACCAATATTTACCCGATTTCTTATATACAACCAATTTCTATCTGACTGGAAAATGCTTGTATTAAGCTGCACTCCATTCTATTTATAAAATATTTTCAAATTTAATATATGTTATATTATAAAAGAATAAATTCTACAAAAAATAAATGAAGGATAAAATTATAAATATTCATATGAATAATTTAATTATGTGACTTATCAATGAGACAAAAAAATATTCTCTCTGATTTAAAAATAAGTCCAGACGAGTAATATGTTCTTTTATAGAGAAAGGGGATGACGCTTGATTAAATAATCAAGAAAATAAATAAAGAGAGAACGAAGAAGCCAAAGAAATATGGTGAATGAAATTAATTAATTAGTTTTCATTGTTCGCTTGTTCGACTCTAATTCTGGCAACCGCCTTCCACTTTTTTTATTATTCATGGAGGAATATTATGTGATACTTTTCGTCTCTAATATATGTTCATATGCACCAGTAAAATAAAACAATAGAAAAAAAAAAAAGATGACTTTATATGAAAGGAAGATAGGTATGAATTGTCTTATAAAAAAAAGATAGGTATGAATTGAACTATGAACAATATTGAAGTAAATAGGAGACTTTATTAATTTTCGTGAATAATTTCAATCACATCACATGACTTAAATGGCCGGTGCCTTCCCTTTTACTAATTAATTATTTTTTTAAAAAAATCTTAATTAATCGTATATGTGTGCTATATATTGCATGACAAAATGTAAATAAGTGCGTGAATTTCAACAAAAGGTAAATAAATACTTTGATAATTTCATATATTTTTTCTTATACTTCATTCATTCCAAAAAAAGACCCAATTGACTTTTTTTGAAAATTAAGGAAGTTAAATGAGTCACTTAACCATAACATATTTTGTGTATAATTAGATAATATGTTAGTTTATAAGTCAAATAAATTAGTTTAGAGAAAAATTAGGCAAATCAATTTATAAGTAGCTTATTTCACTTTCTTATAATTTTATAAAAAAAGTCAACCAAATTATATATTTACAAACGGAGGGGTAATTATATATGGGAAAATCACAATGAGGTCCCACATAAGGCATTCAATCACAACCATGTCCCAAACAATCATCAAACTACATTTAAGTCCCAAAGGACCTAGGTGTAATTAAATGGCTTGTCATTGAATTGTCAATACCAGCTGTTTGAGTTGTCAATGCACACAAAATAGTTGTCAATGAAAGAGGTGCATTGATAACTCAAGGAGTTGCGATTGACAACTATTTTGTGTGCATTGACAACTCAAACAGCTTGTATTAATAACTATTGAATTGATACTCATCTTGTCCTATTTATAAGTCACTTTCAACATATTTCACACAGACCAAGGAAAGTCTTAAAACTCATTAACTTTCCACTAAAATCCAACAAATTTACAACTTTACCCATATTAATTATCCACTATACCACATGAAAATAAAGTCAACACATAATAAATGAAGGGTAAACTTGTACATTCATGCTCAATATTTAATTAGGTGACTTATATATAAGACCAAATAAAACATTCTCTCTCTGCCCTATAAATAGGACCAAAGGAGTAACTCATTGACAACTATTGCGCTATGCAGTGACAACTCAATGAGCTGGTATTGTTAACTAAATTTAATTATATCTAGGTCCCTTGGGACTTCAATGTAATTTGATGATTGTTTGGGACCTGGTTGTGATTAAATGCCTTATGTGATACTTCATTGTCATTTTTCCATTATATATCTACATTTTTTCTTAGTTAACTTAAGATATTTATAAATATCTCATATAATGAATTTTCGTGATTGTCGTTTGCGAATCCATGTGTGCGCGGGAAAAGAAATAACAGGATGGTAAGGTTAAAATGTGAAAAGGTAGAAGTCAAAAAAGTAGTAAAAACAAGATATATGTGTGTTAAACTAATTAATAAGACGGTCTTGTTATAATTGTCTCTTATATTTGATATTCCCTCGCACTGTCTCATTTTGAGGGTATCGTTTTCCTTGTGGTACAAGGATTTACTTTCTGTGTCCTATATATATATATATATTTTATATAAAATATATATATAATGGAGAGAATTGAACCATTCGTATATGACATCATAGAGATTATATTATGCAATTCAATAAACTAGGTATAATTTTGATTTGATCTTGACAGGTTATCGAGTCCCCGGAGAGAAATCATTTTTCAAGGATTAGGTTGGGGCTAAATGACACCCAAATTTGACTTATGGATTTGAGTGAGAGAGCATTAAATTTAAATAAGTAAGGGATTTAAATGAAGACAAAAATTCGAAGGATTAAAGAAAACGATTGGCTTATGGGAATTAGGGACATATGAGAAATTTAGAATATATAGAGAATTGTGTGTGAAAGTTCTACGTAAAACGTCGATGTTTGTCATCTTTTGTGCATGTGGGTAAGAGTTGACACGTACGTCTATTTTTTTTAACAACACTTGCACAGATAACCAAAGAATCTTGCCTCAGATTACACCTTAAAATTAATTATTATTTATAATCAAGCTTAATTTTAACTTTCGCCGCTCGCCAAAGGTCCATACTTCACACACATGCATGAGATTTATTATCATAAATATAATTTAATTTAAATTCAATTTTATGATGACTTGAACTACGTACTAATTTAATAAATATTTGTATATCATTTAGAATAATTTGATGACTGCAATAGGCTAGGTTTTTTTACTAAATTAATGGTATATATAATATCTTTCAAAGATTGTTATAAATATAATTTATTATCGTTGCAGATTCATGAATCAGCCACCATACATCTGCATGTAGAGTTAGCATATTATTAGATTTACATGAACTGTGTATTGTGGTTGTTTTCTTCTCTTCCGCATATTGCGTGGTAAGCAACGGCTAAAAAGTCATTTGGCTAATTGGCTTAATCACTTAAAGAAATTACTAAGTTATAAAGAATTATATCATTTGGAATACAAATTAGAGGCATGATTTTAGTTATTTAAGCCCCATTATTTTATGATCATATTATCATTCAAATGAAATGTAACACCAAGCGATGTGATACTCATCGATTATTTTATCTATGGTCAGCTATCCACCGCCAATAACAATGATACGAAGAAGGATTGATGGGATATGAGAAAATGGTTCTCTTATATCTTTTAATACTCCTTATTTTCCTCAATTCCTCTACTGTCCTACATCAAGGACACTTACTAATCATAAACTAGATTATAGTTTCACTTCTCAAGAACGTTGGGCGGGATATATAGTGAAGAAGAGGAAAATCCGTGTTGAATTAGTTGGCTACTGACAAATCCCTGATTTGTATGGTTTTTATATACCTAATTTGAGGCAATTAACATGATTGACATGTAAGTTTGGTCCAATAGTGCTTCATTGAATGTCTTAAACTCTCAAGTGAAATTAATATAAAATTAGGATTAATTAGCCATAATTGTAGATTAGTTGTATTGATTAATTTATAGGGCTCTTTGATCATTGTTTAGTCTTGTTTCCACTTGCAGGGTCGCTCGAGACCAAAAGAGGAAGAATTTTGCATAAAGAAATTGGCCAAATCGAGGATCGAGTTGTGGAGAAGGAAGCCAGCAAAAGCACAAAATTCAGCCCTAAAATTCTGTCCATCTGGCTGCAGCTAATAAACCTTCTGGCTGCAGCTAGGCAAACAAAGAGTAAGGGGTCGAGACTCTGTACTCCTGGCTGCAGCGAGAACGCAATTTTTCTGATGCGAAATTTTGCTGATATTTCGGGTTTTTAGGGTTCCAAATGGGTAGATCCGAGCTTGAATGACCTAGACCCGACTTCCTCACATATATTTCGAACTAACACCTCAGTCCCTTCATTCCATCCACCTCCATTTCATCTCCTACCCCATTTTCTCTCAAATCTCTCATCCCATCTTCCATTTTCCTTTCCTTTCACCCATGGCAACTTCTTCTTCCTCTCTTATTGGTAGCTTCCCCATGGAAGACAGCAGCTAGAGGGCATAAATCCTTGGTGATGGAGGCTAGAAGCATGAGCTTGGAGCTTCATTAGGGGAGTTCTTGTTCTCCCACTTTCTCTTCCTTATGTTTAAGCATGTTTCTAGGATTCTAGGGCTTGTTTCTTCATTTAGATGTGATTTCTACGAATTATCTTTTGTTAGAGAGTGGTTGAAACACTTGTAGCTTGTTTTCATTTGTGTATGATTGACATTTGTTCTTCATTTACTTAAACTTTGTTTGAATGTATGGATTCATCATTTTGAATGAATGTTTTAGTTAATATTTGTGCTATTTGAGGATTCTCATTTAGTAGACCACATTGTCAAGTATTTGTATTTGTGAATTGGCTATTGAGTTTGTTAAGCTGCATGAATGGCATTGGCCTTCTATCCTTGTGTTTTAATTTATTATGTGGGATTCCAGTAATTAATTGAACCCTGGGATTAATTAAATGGCAATTCGGGATCCCGGTTGTCGGATTAATAGCCCCTTACAATTAACAAATTCACTTTGGTTTTTAAGTTTAATCAACTCGGTGTTGGAGGGATTAGTAAGCGGGATTCCGATACTAATCCAGCCAATTCGAGCTTAGCCTAGAGGGATCCCTCTAGGGGCTTTTGTAATGAACCAAAGAGCTCCCTAAAAACAAATTAAAGCAATGATTGTCTTAAGTCTCTATTCACCAAGGGTTACTCCACCTCATTTAATCCAAATCTCCCGTTAAATTCAATCTCAATTCTTTCTTGAACATACAATACTTTTCACACAACTTTTATACCCAAAATCAACCAAAAAAATGTTTTACCCACTTTGTCAAGTTTGCATCTAGCTATTAGGTTATCATTTGCATTTTAGGCTCTTCAAGAGAACGACACTCGGGGGTAGCTCCCACTATCCCCTTGGTCCCTAAAGTTCTTGAAGAGAGGACCCGAGGTGGCACTGCTCCGACATAACCCCAACGGTTAGATACTCTTCAGCTACTGATCTAAAATATTAAAAAAGTTACATCGAATAGTATATGATGAAATAAGATTCTAACAACTACAATATGGGAGATTATGCTTTAAAAAAGAAAGATACAATGAAAAGACATGCGGAGAAATTGAAATAATTAATTGGAACTCTGAAAAATGTTGAACCAGTCAATAAATAAGAGGGGAAAACAATATATATTTATATATATAACTTAGATTAATAGAAGCTAGTCAACGTTTCAAAGGGAAATTAAACTATCAGTGAATTATTAATTCCACAATATATATTCATCACAATTTTGTTCAAACATTCGATTATTAGGTTATAAATGGAGTATTATGGAAGCCAACCTTTAGTGCGAAGAATGTATATGGTCAAATATTCCTCTCACATCACTCTCAATTAATCAAACATATCAAAGGGGCCTGAGCAATATTCAACGAAGCAATAAGACAGACTGATTAATTAGAATTTGCCCATACCGATAGTTAGAGACCACCAACCTCTATACACAATATGAATGGATAGAGCTTTAGGAGGAGTTGTCTTGGATTGATTCTTCATGCACCAAAAGAAAGATTGGGGCCTTCTTATGGAGCTAGATAGCTGGTTGAAATTTTGATTCTTAAAGCTTGCGTATACAAGGGGAAACCATTTAATATAAATCAATTTAAAAAAAGACTGGGGTTTTACACAAAAGGGAAAATGATTCTTGAGTTACCAATACTTCCTTCAATTTTCAATTTTCAATTTTTAATACGGTACTTGTATGATTTTCTCAGTATTAAATCCTTTGATCTCATTTTTTTAGTATTGTTAGTCAATTTTTCTCTATTAACATTATTAACCCCAGTACAAAAGCTAAATGTGCAAGCAAGGTGAAATTAAAGGGCTTAATAAGGAAAGAAAAACAAACAAATACCAAATTAAAAATTAAAGGAAATTATAGGCACCTCAAGAATTGTTTAACCTATATTTATAGCAAACACGTTTTATCACATGTTTACTGAAGTAAAGTTGGAAAAATAAATATTTGTGCTAGTTGGTCAGGTTAGTGAAAACGTGGCTCATAATTCACACAATATCGTGAGTTTAAAGTTTGTTGTTGATATGAGTGTGTGTAAACACCTCTTTTATGTGTTACCTGAGTTCATAAACATGTTCTAATATCCTGGTGAGTTATTATGACCCACCTCACTCAATTTTATTTGATAATAAAAAATACTTTTAAATTATTTTCAAATGATGTCATATATTTAAACTCATGTAATGGTAAAATATGAGATTACCAATATTTAATAGTTAGATCTCGAGTAAAAACTAGTAAACTACAAAAGGGCTTGTGTGATGGGGTGGGCGTGGTGACGGCGGGTATGGCGGCGACTATTTAGCCAACACACTCAGAGAGCGTATCTATACACAGAGAGAGAATAATGCCAAAGTGACAGTGTTAGTGAAGATGAAGTGAGAAAGATCACATGCCCTTGTTCTCCGGAGTCTCTCTCTCTCTCTCTCTCTCTCTCTCTCTCTCTCTCTCTCTCTCTCTATATATATATATATATATATTATTTTTGGCTTCTTACTACTACTATATTCACTATCATTATCTGCTTCTTTAATTTTAGTTTTTACTTCCTAACTTATACTAATTTATTACCAGTCAGAATCTCGAGAAATTCCCTTCATCCTAATAAAACAAAGTAAAAAATTCTATTACTAAGCTCGAAAGGTTTGTTTTTGGTATGTAAATTTTCAAGGTTAAAAAAAAAAGGTAATTGTGTGGTCGTCTTACCCTACTGATTCTCAAATTTTCTTAGATGATTTAACTTTTGGATAATTAGAGTGATACTCTCTCTCCCCTCCCTCCCTCTCTAAGCCAAGTACTTGCAAGAAATTTTGGACTTTTTCATAAACCACTAATTAGTTTTCAAAAACATTAAATATATTTTCTTTATGTATGCCATATATAATAAAAGTAGCGTTAGAAAGTAATAATTAATATTCCCTTGATCTTAAATTAGTTTGACCTTTTTAGAAAGATTAAGAATGAAAGAAATCTCTTTTTAGTATTGATATTCCACATTTTTTTTTAAAATTAATTTAACTTACTTATAAACTAATGTATAATTTAATTTCATACAATATATGTTAAAATTAAGTTATCTATTTGACTTTCATAATTTTAAAAAAATTAATTTACTCTTATCTTTAGGATTAGAAATAATAGATGTTAGTGTTTAGTATAATTGGTAAGGGTAATATAAGAAATCACATGAATTTTAAGACACATATAATAGTTTCAACTAATTTTATTGGTTTGTGAGAGATGGTGGTTAGTGTCTTATAAGAACTAGAGGGAGTACCTACTTAGGTCTTTATTTTAATATAATATAATGATTTTGTGTGCGTACAAGCACCCGCGGATAAAACTTGATTTTGAGAAGTATAAAAAATTGCTTGTTAAGGATAAATATAATAGTTAATGTTGCTTCATTTGTTTCACAATTAATTAGCTTGAGATATTACCTCAATTGAAAAAGAACCCAAACGAAATGCTAATATATTACCTTTTCATTTTCTTGTTTTTAGTCACATTAAGATGATTTAAACTTGGACTAGCTTTAGATGGCTCATGTCATTATATATCATTTATATGGAAGTAAATTACATAGGTTTTTAACTTAAACTTTATTTGATATAAGCAATAATAATATTAATTAATTGGTCAATTTCAAAATCAAAGTTCGTCTTTATGAACTCATGGCATCAAATGGCCTTGTAAAATAATGAGCTATCGACAGAATTTCAGTCGCCGTAATATATATTTTCAGTAATTTTTTGTTTTTTATTTTATACTATAATATAAATCTAAGAATATTCAGATTTCTTTTTGGGAGAAACAGAATATATTGAGATCTAAGATCTCTGTTTTGCATTTTCATAATGAAGGTTGGCATCCACTTGTATGAATATGTTTATTCTGGCACCCACTTGCGTCCTTCATAATGAAAAAATATATATATATTTTACTCAGACAATTTTGATGCCTTATGTGTTAATTTGAATACTTGTGCAATGTACAGTATTATTATTGTTAGTAATAATTTTTTAGAAGATATTACGCATATTAAAACCATGTTTAGCTTGTTGAAAAAATAATAATAATAAACCATGTTTAGCTATGATATTATATATTGACTCAATAAATACAATTCCTACTACTATACTTGTGGTACTATACTTCTGGTCCATATTATAAGTGTCAGTCAACATTTTTACACATACCAATAAAACATATTGAAATCATTTATTATGTGTAAACTTAATAAAGTTTTCTATGTTTACCCCTATAACATTTATTATACATATTTTATCTCCCCTACTTGCATTTAATATATAAAGGCAGAAATGGAAAACATGCATTTATCACTTTGACTTTTAGATGTTACCTCTTATATAATGGATCAAAAAATTTGTCATGTTACCTTTCATGTTAGAGACTGGAGGAAGTATATAATAATTTAATGAAAATATAATAAGAGGGAGAACAAATTAGTTAATGATGAGTTAATATGTCAAATCATAATATTCCCCGACCCTTAAATTGTTAATAACACTCACGGAGTGCTTTATTATTAATACTCTGGCAATCTTAAATTTTTTACTCCCTCTGTCCCAAAAGTCCCAAAATATAAGGTATTTTTAATCGAATTGTAATTTTTTAAAAATATAAGTTAAAGTTAATTAAAAACAATAAATGTAAAGGAAATATACCCTTTTTTTCTAAAAGTATCATTATTTATGAATTAGTAAGAGAGAGGGTAATTATGAAAAGAAAATGAAAGAGAATATGTGAGAGAGATCAATGCATGGGTAAAATGAGAAAAAAACACATTTATTACTCAATTACAGTCAAATAAAACATTATATTTTGAGACAAAATCATTAAAAAAAGGACTTTATATTATCATGGGATGGAGGGAGTAATATAATTATCACACTCGTAGCATAGTATATGGTACTCTCTTCGGTCTCAATTATAACGCACTTTCATCCAACCATGAGCTACCATTCCAAACGAAACATAAAGTAAAATCAAATTAAACTTTGAGTTAAGGGCAAAAAATACATATGTAATTTTGTTAAAAATTCATCTAACACTAAGTACCTTTTTTTTTATCAAAAGTGACCATAAACTTAGGCTCAAAAGTCACAGTTATCAATAAATAAGTTCAAAAATACACATGTGATTTATAACACCATAATTTTAAGACTCATTTCCAAATTAGATTAGTAATAGGAAACTTATTCAAACTTGTACTAGGATTTTAGAACATCAAAACCATAAATTTTTCAAACTTTTCTTTATTTCTGGAAAATTCTGAAATTCGGAAAACTTTTCCAAGAACTTAGAAAAATCATAACTAATTGCATAAAAATGATTTTGACATGGTTCAAGCCTCAAATAAAAGTTTGAAGAGTCCCCTTTCTGGAAAAAAAATATCAAATAGAATATGCACCAACTCATATGGTACAGTTTATTAATTTTCCAAATCTACCGTCACTCACACACCCAGAATTATTTGTCTGATTGAGTGATTTTTAATTGGAGGTATACAACTCCAATTCGTTTCGTTTTTGGGTTTCAAGAAAACCCTCTATGTCTAACATTTTATATAAATATTTCTGGATAAAAAGAAATTCATTTAATATATCAAATTGATCCATGAACAAACATAACTTATAGTTAAAACCAAGAATAACAGAACACTACTTCCATGTAACAATTCAAGATTCGAGATAGTGAATAGATTTCTTTTGCCCTGAAATATTTCCATACAATTAGTTATGACTTTTCAAAGTTTTTGGAAAAGTTTTCCTCATTTCATAATTTTTCAGAAATAAAGAAAAGTTTGAAAAAGTTATGGTTTTGATGTTTGAAATCCCATACAAGACTGAAAAAATTTTTGATTACTAATTTAGCTTGAAAATAAGTCCTAAAAGTAGGGTGTTACAAATCACATGTGTATTTTTTACTTTATTTAACAAAAACTGTGACTTTTGAGCCTAATTTGGAAGCTCATGGTCACTTTTAATCCAAAAAAAGCATTTGGTACTGGATGAACTTTTGATAAAATCACATATGCATTTTTTCACCCATAACCCTTAGGGGAGAATTACACATAGGTCGCAAGTAAGGGAATTAATTTCAGACAGGTCCTTTAACAATTTCTTCACTTGTTAATTAAGACTATTGTAGTTGTTAATAGTTGTCATTAACAACTCCTTGAGACCTCTCTGAAATTAATTCTCTTACTTAGGACCTATATACAATTATCGCCAAATCTTTAGTGACTTGTAATAAGAATCATTCCTTCATCCTAAAATATACCTTATAATCAAACCGAGGTATACAAAAAAAAATAACAAGGAAAACATGACATTTAATATTATTATATTCGCTGCGTCAAACAAATATGAACACGCTTGGTATGACCCGAAAAAGTTGTCATGGTACAATTAATATTTCAGAGATACCTAGTTAATTGCCAATGAGCCTTTAGCTCAATTGGCATCAATCCCCCCTCTATATGAGGGGTTGCGGGATCAATTCCCAAGTTGGGAATGGGAATGGGAATTTGTGTGCGTGTGTGTGAATGGGTGGGTGTGTAAGTCCCTCCTTTGGGGAGGGTCTAGGATAGGATAGATAAAAAAATAAATGAATAAATAAAAAATATAAAGATACCTAGTTAAGGAAACTCGTCACATCTTTTGGGCCTTGTATTCATTGTTTTATTGGGCTTATCTCAGTAGAATTAACTTTCTTCTTCTTCTTCTTGTTTTTTCATTAAAGATATCCCCATGCCACATATGGACTTGAGACTAATCTAGTTTAAGTCTTAGAATACAAATGATTTTTATCTCTCTCAACAAGTGTATCTTCAACTTATATTCTTCTACCTATGGGGATGATATCACTTGTCATCTCAAACCAACAACTTATTGGTGATTGTTTAACCTCTACTAACATACCTTCAATATCTTTTTAACTGTCAGGTTAAAAAAAAAGATTTCTTTTATTGGTTTCTTGCCCTGTCCCACTTGCATACCTTACTTACTACTGATTATATGAACTGTAATCCCCTCAATGTTTTTGTGTGTTTGATTTTTAGGCCGTAAACCCTGTCTTTCAGCGGAAGGCTTGGTGGTGATTTGTTTTTGCTTATACCTTTCCCTCCTCTATTGCTTGTTTCAGATCTGGTATGGATGTTTTCTCCTTTGATCTAGGTTAGATACGTTTGGTTGTTGTATTGTCTTCACATATCTGGTGGCTTGGGTTGGGGAAGATGTTGGTGGTGTTGGTCAGAATCTCTTGGAGCTGAAGTGATGTTGTTGTGGCTACTTCTCCTTTCCATGTAGTAGAGACTGTGTGGAGTTTGAGAATTTGCTTTCTTAGTAGTTATAGATCAAAAATTGATAGGGAAGGATCTTATGGGGTGGTTATTTGTACCCACATCTCTTGTCTCCAACATTAGGATCGGCGTTTCTCGTCTCTCTTGGCGGATGCAACTCATAGGGCTCTCAACATGTGATTTAGGGTTAAGGTTTGTGTTAGGGGTGTTGTTGGCCTTGGGCTTTACTTCTTTGTGTCTTGTTTTATTTTGGATTTGCATGTGTGGGATTAATTTTTTTTCCATTAAACTCAGAGTATTTACGGTCGATAGCAATGACTAATCCCCTTACCGCGGGTCCTCCACTTAAGGATAAATGGCTGGCCACAAAATGCTTTCTATACCCAATGGTGGGATTCGAACCCCCTACCACTTGGTTAAAGACCAAGTGAAGAACTACTAAGCCACACTTGCGTAGTTTGTATGTGTGGGATTATTGTGTATATGCTTTTAGGTGTCTCAATTTATTTTGGGTATTTATGTTAATTTGGGATAATACCTAATGAAATGGACCTTTTCCTGGCAAACTTCTTTTTTTTTTCAATAATACTGGTTAACATAACCTTAAAGGTTCGTTACAAACAGAGATCCTTCAACCTAAGTATCTTTTATCAACACCCACCTGCCGAATGAAAGGTGGTGGTTGATCAAATATGGCAAAAATTACATTTGAACTATGAGAATGCTTAACTAATTGGCCAGCTAAAACAATATGCTCCCCAAAGACATGGCGAATCTCTCTACTTTCCAAGAAGACTTCTAATAACACAAAGTAAAATAGCAATATGTAAATAAAATTACCAACGGAAAACATCTTTTGATTTTTTATAGAAACACCCCCCCCCCCAAAAAAAAACAAATAACTAATCTACAAATATTAAAAAAATTAATCAAGTTGATTGGAATTTTTTTTTTACCTGAATTATTGGAAACAAATGTGTTTATTTTCCTCAAATATCCTCCTAAATGTATTAGAAGTTAAGAAATGTTATTTTATAAAAACCCCTTTAACATATACAATCAATAGGAATACTTTAAAAAAATTATAAATTTAAGAAACATAGTAAATTTAAATATCATATTTTTTTAAAAAAAGTTACATATATAGCTCTTATATTTAAAACCAAAGAGGTATAACAAAGACGCACATTGTTAATATGGAATAGTAACAAGGGCTATGGAAAAGAATAGGATGGGGGAATTTGTAATATGTAGTATTTTCCTGTAATGGTATAATACTTCATAACATAAAGTAATCAATTAAGCTGAGGATGATGCAAAGTGAACATAAAATTATCTGATTTTTTATTCTCAGTAACAACCTCTGCCACTGCCTAGTGCCTACCTTATCATGAGTTCTTCATAACAGAATAATCAATCTAGCGGATTGTGCTGAGGTCAGATATAAGTCAGGGCCTATATAAGGGCATTATTATGTACAAACCAATGCCTAACTGACATAACCAAAACATATATATATATTAATTATTCCAATGACTTTAGACAACTCATTCCAGTACAAATTCCCTTTAACGTATCTTCCTAATATAAAAAAAAGGCCAATTTCTTGTAGTGTAAGATACAGAGAAACAAGAATAAATTTCAAGTTCTAATGACAGGACCTCTGTACAGCCCTCTCCTTATCACAAAATCATCAGGAGGTTGAAACTCTTCCAACCAAGTCACGTCAGAAAATTCAACTCCATTCACTTGAAGCTGACCTGCAATTGAAAGAAAAATGTCCATAATCCATATAATGCATAATCAGAACATGAATTTACAGTTAAAACCAACACTCATGAAACCAGGTTTGTGTTACCTGGAAGATCTTTCCGGGGGGATCGCCGGAAGTAAGTACAGTGTCTTCCGTGTTCAGAAGAGTAAGGTGGAGACAATATATCGAGAATTGCACAAGGAGTTATGGCTCTAAAACAATGAATGTTTCCTCCACTGGTAGGATAAAGAACTGTAGCAGGGGTAGGGGCTGTCATCTCCTTATTTTTTACAAGCTTTGCAGGTCTAGCTGAAAATCAGAGTTTGGTTTTGATCCAGTAAACCAAGATTCAGATATTTATTTTCCGGAAACAAAAACCAGACAATTAAAAATGTCAAAATATAATTTAAAAGGTACCATCCACAAAAAAAATCAAATAGAAAAACAGCTATGAAAAAATGATACACAAAGCAATCTTTCCAGACATTTTTCAAATTAATAAACCCACATGATTAAATAAACACTCTTAACTTTCTATACACCACAATTTTCTACTTCCTCCTTCATAAAGTCTTTAGATCATGCCAGGAAGCAGTAAATAGGCTTCCACATTCTATATAATCCCATGGCATCCTTAATTTCCTTATTTTCACCAAGAAATAGACGAAATGTACAGAGTCTATTAACACCAAGCCCATTCCATAATGGCTGCTGAACAAATTTTCTTTTTTTACCAATGCTTCTGCCTAAAAATTTTAAAATTCCATCTGGACCACGCACCTACCAAAGAGCTTTCCCTTTTTTATGGGTCTGACTGTTTGACTAGGGTTGAGACTTGATTTGAAAGCTCCACCAAAGGTCAAACTCAGAATACATAGTCATGTTTTACAGCTTGTCGTCTTCTGAAGCCTACGTCAAAAACTATCCAGGGCTTATCATAAGCATTGGCATAATTCAGTGATGGTTTAGTCCTCTACAGCCGGTAAAAATCTCTTTCAACACAATAGCAAGTTCCGAAGCCTGGGATTGACCAGGGAGAGACAACTAACAAGAGCAGGTTAAATATCCTGTCCGTGATTATATCAGCCATGCTATCATTTCACACTCAATTAATCTCCATCAAGTGGCAAAATATATTATTATACTGTATGTACAGTAATTGTTGTTAAATTGATATTAGGCTAAACATGAAGGAAGCAATTACATAATGAGCATTCTCCTCGTTCAGACTTGGACAACTTAAGTCCTTATGTTTCAAATTTGAATTATGAAAAACAAGCCAAAGACGGCCAGAAGGTCAAGAGAGCCTGATAAAGGCCAACATAATCAATAGTCATAGCTGGTCCAAAAGATATCAGTCATTGTACTTGTACTGCTGATGCATTAATAATATTTGCACTATACCTAAATTAATAGACCTTAAAAATAAAAGAAAGTATAACACATTTCGTTAACAGAACTGTTTAACTTTTTTCTACACATAACCATTTTTTTGTTGTTGCTAATTCTGCCCCTCTCCTTTTCCATTATTACTGATATATTAATGCAGATAGAAGCTAAAAACAAATACAATGATTTGGAACTTCAATCATCTGTGGCACAGATTTGATGTCTTTTGAAATTCTTTAACATTTTTTTTGGGGGGGAAGGGGGGGGGGGTATTAGGACCTTTCTTATCATCTTTCCTTCCATTTCCTCTCCAGGTCAAAACATAATGATAGGCTTTTTCCAGAAAGTACTAGAGCTAAGATAATACAAGTCGCATCAGTTTCGTTTCCCTTATCCAGAAAGTACTATAGCTAAAGCTATACAATATTAGCTTCCTTGAACGTGGCATGTCTTTAAACCAAGTAAGACCTCTACATTTATCTTCCTTAATGGAAGTGATGCTGTTCAACTTCCATGAGAATTTTGCAAGGGTTCAGACAGGTTACGACAAGGTGGAGCTCACCACATTTATATCTGACTCATTTCCAAGCAAAAACATAGGAAACAACGTTTGAATTACTAAAACTAAGTAGAGAACAGACCTTCAGTGGGATCAGCGGAGCCTGACAAATCAATCCAATCATAAGATTTGACATGCATTGAACCATATAAGAGCTTGCTCAACACTGTCATTCCAGGATGATTGTGAAGAGGAATCATAGATGAAGGTGGCATGCAAAAGATTCCAATCTGCAAAAATAAAATGCATGTTTCAGGTCTTATATGTTTATAGCCAATTTAAAGCCTGCATTTTGTAGAAAGTGCTAACTTTGAATCATACAGAGTGAGCATAAAATTGAGTTAATACATACAGAGAAGCTATCATCCTCATACAAATGTAAGTACTTAATTGGTGGCAATGATTGATGTGTCCCATTCCGTTCAAGCATTGAGCTAGACCAATTACGAACTACTTGTGCCTCCTGTTCAAGACCTACATCAGACGGCTTGATTTTTTCTGGGGAGAGAAAAAACTTTGTCAATAGCTAAAAAAAATCTAAGTTGGGCATGGAAACTATCGTGTAGCACTGGCAACAACTCTGAAAATTAATATTTTAAAAGAAGTAAAAAAAAAGTATAGAAAGAAATCAAATTAGTTTGATCAGGTCATGAGATAAAAATTTAAGATGAGCAGGAATTTCGCACATTATGTACCTGTATCTTAAAGTAAAGAGAAGGGGAAGAGAGAGGGGAGACAAGAGAGGTAAAACTGAATACTGCACTGAGATTACTCAACCAAAGACACAGCTTCTGATTTACAATTAATCCCCTTTATATAAGGCTAGCCCCCTGAGCCTATAACAGTTATATTCTCTTAATGACTAATAACTAATAAACTACTATAACTACCCATCTATTATTAATTACAATTTACACATCATATCCTTGATATGAGAAACAAGCAAACGTGTGTATTTACAGATCATGCCCACAAACAACACATACAGAAGAACTAGTAGTATGCTCAGTTGAGTAATTAAAGAGAATCCGTTATTTTTAAAAGTCACAAACTTGCATTATGCCTCCTAGTAAGGGGGAACAACTGACCCCTGTTCTATTGGCCACAGTGCAATAACCCCCCAGCATATCTTTAAAAACTTCAACTACTTAAAAGTATTAAAATACTCTTCCTGTTATTCAATATCCCTCTTCTCCATCCCTTCATCTTCCTCAATGAATATCACACGACTTTTAAACTTAGTACATTTGGTGCTATGATTAAAAAAAGGTAACAGGTTTAAATTATAAAAAATAAAAATAACTCATTCCCAAAAACAGATTGACAATAAATTGTTCTCAGCCAATCTCAACCTTTTATTCATGCCGGAGTACAATACCATACATCACACATCATTGT
Organism: Mimosa bimucronata; assembly: GCA_037074515.1. NCBI lineage: Eukaryota > Viridiplantae > Streptophyta > Magnoliopsida > Fabales > Fabaceae > Mimosa > Mimosa bimucronata. The sequence continues at coordinate 10,126,092 of CM073442.1, forward strand.
TACTACCAAAGAACAGAATTTCCCGGCAGTGAGGAAACAAAGCCAAGCTTAATCTAAGCCCCTTTTGGATACCATGCCTCTGACTCAAACTCTCCAGCTATTATTAAACTTAAGGTAGGCTCTAATCTTACTGCCTTGGATAATCTTTTTTGTTCTCGCATCAAGAAAAGTACATGGCAAAATGCAAGAATAGATATGGCCAATATGAAAGACATGCCAGTTGAAATATCCACACGAATTAGTCAGTCATTATGCATCGGCACACTGCTGAGCAATAACTTACAGTCATTTGAAATACACGAGGTTCACAAAAAAATATTCACAGCTTAATTCATCTTCAAGTTTAAGGAGAAAGCTGTAATTCATCTCCTACTATTGAAAAGAAAAGGAGGGGAAGGGGGAAGAGGAAGGTGATATTTCTTGAATTAGAGGAAGAACCCCAAAAAATGACATGCTTAACCAAAAATCTCAATCACTCAGCGCCAAAAGCCATTATTGACTCTTTCACTTCTCTGAAAGATGAATCCCTAAAAGTGGTTTTGAAAAAGCACAAAGACAAGATTGAAGATAATGAAGAAGAATAGAGAACAAGAGAAATTTTGATGCTGTATTGTCCTTTTACACATTATAAAGACAGCAAATTATCCAATTTATTTTACAAGTCCGGAGCTATTTAGTCTATAACGTGTTCACATTTCCATTTATTATCAAGAAATCAGACCACATAAAGGAAATATAGTTTCAGGCCTATTATAGCAAGCAGCAGACTTTAGGTAAGTGGTTCCAAATCAATTAGGTCATGAGAGTAACTCTATCTGCAGGTTAATATAGTATGTTTTTCTTTTTCAGTTTAAGTGACTCAAGCGAACGTTCCAAAGAAAAGTTTGTGAGAAGCAACACTTTTTACCATTTTGCAAACATCCATTTCAGCCTTCTGACACAGTGTGCCAAACACACTGATAGACATTATGCATCAAGGAAGCTCAGAAAACAAACCTATGGAGTTGACAACAAATATATGCATTAATGAGCAAAACCACCAAGGTAAAAAACCGCATACCTAACTTCTCATGAACTTTCTCAATGGCTTCGTCTGACACTGGTCCATCTGGTGAGAAAGAAGCTTTGCATAACCTATAAAGTCTCTGTATATAATATGGCATCTTGTAAAGGTGTAACCAACTTAACTACTGAGACCAAAGCCTCAAATCAGCAAGTCGATAACACCTTGAAAACGGATTACCGATTGCTATCAAACCAACAATAATGAATCTACATGATAGTAATCCGATCTTTCACGACAAACTTATGGTCACCTGTCCAAAAATATATGTAAAGATATGAGTTGCTACCTCAATATTCATATAAGATATCATACCAAGTTCAATGGAAAATGAGTATCATATTTAGGAAGCCAACCATTAGTTAAAAATCATTATTCAGATTTAAGTGCATTTTGCTCTTTCACTTTTTCAAAAGATGCATCCCGAGGAACTAGAATCTACTTGTATACAGAAATTAACTCCTCTCCTTTACGATTTGCCTTCAACAATATAACTGCTCCCTCGACATAAACAAGGTCAGATGGCAAACTCACGATTAATTCCAAAAAAAATTAAGACTTCATCACATTTCTCCTTCCAATACATTAAAAGAAGCATCCCCGAAAAATAGGTTAAGCTTGGAAACAGAAATTGACTAACCCCATCACAAGCTTTCAACATGAAAAAGAAGATAAGTTTAATAAATTCTTCCTTATTTTCTTCACTGACATAGAAAAATCAGTTCATAACAGATTCAAATGCAAAACTCCGCGAATAAAGCACTCATTTTTGGAACACACCAGAAGCATACACTATTAAACCCGGGAAAAAAATTCAAAACAGTGAACAAAATGAAGACCATACAAGCTAACCGATAAAAGAAGATAAACCGAGGACATGAACAAGTCATAGAAAAGATCAACAAGATGAAGTAGATCAGAATCTCAGTGTGGTGTAAGATTCCGACAGAAACAGCAAAACCCAAAAAAAAAAAAACAAGAATCGAAGGGAGAGTAAGGAAAAAGTACCTGGGATGTCCATGGAAGAGGATGAAAGAGATAATTGAAGATTAGGGTGTGGCAGAGAGAGAGAGAGAGAGAGAGAGAGAGAGAGAGAGAGGAGGAGGAGGAGGAAGGAGAAGGCGTATGAGCATAGAAAGTAAGCGAGGGATCGCTAATAACTAATGAGTAAATATGGTGAAAATGGAAGGAAGAAGAAGAGAGAGAGAGAGAGTGAAAAGGCCCAAGGAAGATCTTGGACACGTCATCACTCTGAATTCTTTTTCATTTAATTTTTTTTATAAGTTCGAATTTAATATAATTTAATTTAATTTAATTTGTGGATTTGCCTTTTTATGGACTTTAGAGCCACTTGAACGTCTCTTGAAGACAGAGATTAGCATACAACTACCATCAGGTTTAGCTGGATCCAGAACCTGTTTTTATTTGGATTAAAGCTGTATGCTTGCATGTCTCATCCTAGCTACTATGGTCCCTTTTAGAAGTCTAATTTATGGAAAATTTTTGGTCCACTTTGAGAGCAATTAGTTTGAGAATTACCATTTTACCCTTGTTGATAAATATAACAACAGAAGGAAGAGGTGAAACCTATTCTATAAAATATTATTTAAACATCTATTCATAAATGAGTGTAAAATTGAAAAAACTTATTAATTTATGTCATCTTCAATGAGTTATCTGTCTTTTCTTGTTGCGTGAGAATTAGATAATGCTCTATGGACTTATAAAAAGGAGTTATATTATTCATTCAATCTCTCATCATGAGGTGGTTTTTTAAAATTGGTTTATCTTTGACTTTGTTTGAATAATAAATGTATTTTTACTCATTCTACTCATTCATTACCTTCTCCCATACATTCTTTTTTTTTTTATTTGGGGGGGGGGGAGAGTTGATATTTTTTTAAATAAAATTTTAAAACAATCATATGGGCCTAGAAGATGAAAAGTTAACGGCAATTTATATAAGTTAACGGAGGTAGCATTTTAGTCTCATTTAAATAAGTTCATAAGTATTTTAACACCTAAAAAAGCATACGGTGTCAATGCACTTTTGAGAAAAGTTTATTGGCATTTTGGCCTTTAACCCTTAAAATAATCATATAAAAATATAGTGTAAGCCCCACTAAATTCAAAAGTAATAGCAATTTGTCTCTTTCAACATTGGTGATATTTTTGCCCCATTTTAGAAAGTTCATGGGTATTTTTGGAATTGAAAAAAATTTATAGTGTTGGACGCACTTTTGAGAAAAGTATGTAGGCATTTTTTATCATTTATCCTTGTTTTTTTACATCCAACTAAAAAATTATTAACAAAAAATATTTGGATTAATATAATTTTTGGTCTTTCAAATTTACATTATTTTGATTTTGGTCCCTTAGATTTCAAACAATAAGTCTTAGTTATTTTAAGGATAAAAAGGTAGGTTTTTATTAAATTACTATGATCAATATTTTAAACAAAATGAAATTTAAAGGGCAAAATGCTGTAGTTAGAAACTTGAAGGGTTAAAATCAAAATTATTGTAAATTTGATTAACTAAAAATTATATTGACCAAAAATGTTTTTATCAATTTTTTTCTGATATTAACATATCAAGTTTAACTTTAAAAATAACAATAATTGTCAAAAAATATTTTATATAGATTTTTTTTTACGAAATCTTGTTTTTTATTAATGGTTTTAAGGTTAGAGCACTGAAAATATATTTTACAATAAACTCAAGCCTTTTTCTCCTAACTATGCTTCAACACCTTGTTTTCTTTTTTTTTTTTCAATCAATTTATGGATAAAAATATGTATTCGGCATTTATACTGTTATGAACAATTATTACGTGCACACCTAGGGGCAGTTGTTTCATCAACATTATCCCTTTGAAGTCAAAAGTGAAAGAAACATTGTTAAGCCCAAAAACTTACTCTAATGAATTACTCAATCCGTCCCTTATTATAAGAGCTAAAGATTTAAAATCATACATATTAAGGAAGTTGTTGAGAGAAATAAATACATCTGAAATAATTTTGTTATCTTAAATTTGCCGTTATTTATGATTTAGTATATAAGAGAGAGAAATGCGATACTAGTGTTATAAATGAATATGAAAGAGAATGTGGATAGAGAGAATAATGATGGGTAAAGTGGGAAAAAACTCATTAAATGTTCTGACAAATTTGACCAGACTCTTATAAAAAGAGACAAAATCATTCAAATTTTTAGCTCTTATATAAAAAGGGACGGAGGGAGTAATTAGTAACAGTACATGCATTATATGCAAAATTCAACTGCTGAACAACTAAAACGTGGGATCCTTCATTATTTTGCATAGTATTTATAATTTTGAAATGATTTATTTTTATGAATTTTTTAGGGTTTATGTTTTTGAAAAAAAAAAATATATTAGATTGGTGTGCATATATAGATTTTATTATCAATGATATAAATATATTAGATAAAATAATACATAGGGGGAGCATGAGATCTCACACACACATACACGTATTGGTCAGCAAATAATGAAGTAGCACTATTAATACATTTTATTTATATATATACATATATGTATTATACCTGAGAAAGTCATTAAGTTTGCTGTGACAAACTTTCAAGTTACGTAATAAAAAATCTTGAGGCATGTATATGTATATTCACGATCGATATTTGAATATGATCACTTGTATTAATGAAACTGTAGTGAATATAATATTCATCTGAATTAAAGTTATATTGTAAGCGAAATTTATCTAAATGTAAGATGGGGAAAAAAACACATGAAAAGACTTGGTGTGCCATGTTCAACCACTATATCTTTTATTTGTTGACTTTCCAGTCTCTCAATACTCAAAGGTCACTTCGGTAATAAGAAAAACTTGCAACAATGATTAACCGTTCCATTTCCAATAAATAAAAGTTAACTAAACAATTTATTGAAGTGTATCTTGACTCTTTTTTTTTCACAAAAACCATCTTAATCTTCAATTATCTCTGTAATTGGTCCTTTATTGTGAGTAAGTAAAATATATAGATTTTGAGACAAAAAATATTACATAGACATTAATAATATTATCGATCTTTACAAATTACAATATATCAAAAAAAATTATTGAAATGAAAATAATATAATGTTTGGCCAAAAAACATAATAATATGATGACAATGTATGAGGGAAAAGGGACGTAGAGAGACAATATTTTTTTACAAAAAAAAAAATTAGTCCAGTTAAACCTTTTCATCCTGCATATAACCAGCTGGCTTTTGAAAGGAAAAAAGAGGACATTCCTTTCCATATTGGATTTAGACATATTTTTTTACTAATTACTGGAAAAACAATATATAATTTAAAATGTAAATATTCGTATAAAAAATATACTTATTTCCATCATTATAAACAATCATATGTTTACTATATATATATATATATATATATTTAAACTATAAATTCTGACAATTCATATATCGGAATATTATTTACATATGTATAATGTACATAAAACCTATTGTGCACTTATGGTTAATGCTTAATATTGCCGATTTCCACTGATGAAAAGAAAATCCAAGTTACAAATAAAAAAGTCTAACTACGTTTTATTTTTTTAACATAGATGGTATGGTTTATTAATAATTAATATTATTCACATCTCAATTCTTAACCGTTGAATTTTTTTCTAGCACAAAAAATCTCGACCACTGATGAGGTGCCAATTAATAAGATCATTTCACGTAGCAATTACACCAAAGCCACAATTTAAAGGTGCTAACATATTCCTTTCTTTTTTTATCTAATTTTACAAGCATCTAGAGTTGACTCGATCACTATTTTTAAAAAAAATATAATATCAATTTTAATTAATGCGCCCTTTAATTTGTTTGAAAAATAAATATACTCCAATGAAATGCTATAAGAATCTGAAATATGTGGTTTGAATGGCGTTTTCGTTTTATGCCCTTCTTCAAAGCAGCTTTATGGGTTTTTTCCCCTTAAAAATAAAATAATGTAGATCATTAAGGAAATAATATAAAAATATCTTCTGAATTTTAAAATCTTAAATTGGGGCTTTTTACCAATTGAGTATAGGTATTAATCTGTTGGGTAAGGTATTAATAACTGTAAATTACCTATCTAAGATTTTAAAATTTAAAAGACATTTTTCTGTTGTTTTCCCTTGATTGATTTGATTAGTTCTTCCACGTGATAATTTCAAAAACAAATAACAAAACGAATATTTTTAGTATTATTTATTTGCCCATTTGCACTTGGCGTTAAAGTGGAAACGAGACTGTTGTCAGTCAAAATTAATAATGCGTCCAATAAGACACATTGCCTTGGCTTTTTATCTCTCTTTCTTTCCCCTTTTTTGCTAACATAGTATTACACAAATACACACTGCTTCATCGGATCAAAACGAAACCTTTATAAATTTTTAATTATTAATTTCATGTGATTCGTCTTTAGTTATGACGAAGTGGTATTCTTATAGTTGTTCTTATCTTATCTTAAATTAATATAGGCATTCTAAATTCATCCTTTCTGTTGGGGAGAAAGTCATGTTTAGAGAGATAATATTGGATAGAAGTGAATAAGATCAGACAAAGAGATGAATTTATAATGTCAATATGTCCCCCAACATTATATAGAATATATTTTGTTTTCCAACTAACATATAAAAACTATTCATTATAAGTGGTATAATAAACTTTTTAAAATAAAATACTCCCTTATTTTAACCTCCTATTTGTAAGAGAACAAAAGTCAAGATTGAGGAAAACCATTGAAACTAGCAATAAGTCAACCACTATATAATAATGTAGAATATAAAGATCAAATGCACTTTAAATTAAAATATGCATTTTTTGGTATATGCCATTTTGAATGTGCATTCAATGGTTCTTTTTTTTAAAAAAAAAAGAAACTGAAGCATTCAATGGTTCACTCTTTGAAATATTTGTTACGGTGTTACATAAGTCCACAGATATGGACGAATAGAATTGGGCTTTATTACTGAATCAATCAAGTTGTGTGTAAAAGAAACTTAATTTAAATTGGCAAATAGGCCCACTTGTTTTTAATAAAAACAAAGAAGGGCCTGACCCCAAAACAAATTACATATAACTGTATGGGGATAAATATCCCAATATGTCGCTTCACATGGCTCTCCTACGTCCTACCATCAATGTAGAAGCATCCATTCTTCTATGAATTATTTGTTCTGCAAATATAGCAGCAATCTTATTTGATTTTTTAAAATGTATACTATTACAAACAAATTAGTCTCGTCTAATCATCTCTTTGATACAAACTTTAACCGTGGAAAACGCTTATTTTGGATGCTGTGTTATTAGTGAAGTTTGCAATCATATTTTTCAAGCCAAGATTCCAAATGGTAATCATTCCCTTGAGCGAAGGTTATTCTTAGGGGATGGTTGGTATGAGAGGAAGAGAGGGGAAGGTAAATTTTTAAAATTGAAAACAAATAGAGCTATAAAATCTTAATAAAGAGAATATGTAGGATGAAAGAGTATGAAAAATTAATGGGAAAATTGCACAGTAGTCCCAAAGAAGCAATTATACTACTCCAAGGTCCCAAAAAATCTCTTTATTATCATCAAGTCCCAAGAGACTTTGGTGCAATATTTTCCATTTGTCCAAAGACCCTTTTACCCCTCAATAAAAACAAATAGGATCAAGGTGATGTTGAATAGAGCAAATTGAAGGCGATGTTTGAACAGAGGAAGCCCTAAATGCAAGACTGAAATTCCTGTGAGAATGAGAAAGAGCGGAGAAGGAGGAAGGAGAAGATCGCAGGCCGGAGAAGAGTGGTGGCTGTCGAAGAGCAATAGATGGCAAAGATCAGTGGTCGGAGAACGGAGGAAAGCGAAGCAATGAAGGCGAAGATAGAAATCTTCTATTTCAATCAGTATGTGTTACATACTCTGACATTCGTTGCTTTGCATCTTCTCTCTGTACAATTCGTTTTTTGAAAGCTGGTTCGGATGAGAGTAAAAAGACACAAAGGTAACTAATATGACTTTTTCTGAACTTTGGGGTTTTCTTTGCTGGTTTCTTTTCCTCTTTGTGGCTTAGTGCTTGCATGCAAGGTTGATTTTTCAATCTAATTTTCAAAGGAAATCAAAGATATTGATGAGCACACAACTTGATTTCTCTGTAAATATATAGCTTTCCTCCTTTGTATACCATTCAATTTGTTGCTGGAATAAGAAAGTTGTGATTTTTTGTAATTGGAAGTATTATATTTTCACCTATCTTGGCTTTTTCATGGGGTTTTGTTACTGAAGTAAAATAGAATTTTGTGCAGGGACAGTGGGCTCCTTGTCATGCCATTTTGACAACTCCATTGCTTGTTGCTTTTGAACTACTTCTTTGTATACATTTTGAGAACCCTTATGGCATAGGAAACATTTCTTGTGGAATAACCATTTCAGGCTGTTTTTTTCCCTCCCATTTTTCTGTTGCAAGGAGCTTTTTGTATATAGGTCTCAATGCCTCATGATCGCCATGTTTGAAATTTAAGATGTTGATGCAACAACTGAAATTTCTTTGCAGATTGCTCTAATGCAGTAAATATTCAATTTTGTAGGACTTTTTGCTTATTCTTTTATGCTATTTCTTTTACAAAGTAAGTGAGCATTCAATGGAAAATACTTACATAATTGTGGATCCCATGGTGTGCCATTACAAAACATAAGAATAATTGTGAAGTACTCGATTCAATACTTATTTGTTATTGGAGGCCATATTTATTGACAATGCCATTTTTCCATCTTTGTGTCAATGGTTTCCACTTTGCCTAGAATATTGTTCAATCCTAGGACAGACTATCATTCTATGTAGATAATTAGTAAAAGATTTTGATCAATTTTTTTCTTCACTAATATATAACTGAATTTACAAATTAGGAATAATACTTTCTCCCCTGATATGGTGAAGAAAATGTTCTTGTGAAGGAGGTAAAGGCCTTGTTCATGTGGCTATAAAACCATTTATTGCATCATCTTCTCCTCATTTTTGAAAGAATTTGTTGAACCAGTAAATCTGAGCTGCATCAAATCATTAGCATATATATATATACATATATATATTTATTTGTTAAAGATCACTAATCTTCAATGCATTTAGTTGTAACTTACAACCATACAACAATAACAACAACAAAGCATTATCTCATTAGGTGAAAACGGCTACATGAATCACATAACAGTATTGTAACTTTTAAGCATGTCATCAGTATTTTTGATGAAGACAACAACTGATCTGTATACTTAGTTTAACTTTGTTTGTAGGGACTTATGTGGAGTGCATGTATTATATTGGCTGTAAATGTGGGATGGACAGGAGCATGATGATAGGGGTACACCATGCCCAAGTACTGTAGGGAGGAACTTCAGGAGGTGAAGAGGGGTTGTTTGCGGTGGCTTGTTACCCATCCCAACAATATACGTGATGATCAGGTCCTATCATTATTGCAAGGGAACCATTAGAAGAGGAAGATGAAAGCGCTGGCTATCACCCAAGAGGGGGGTGAATTGGGTGATAGAATAAAAAACTTAAAATTCTCTTTTATAAAATACTATGAAGGTAATCTTTAAAATCTCTTTCTGTTTACCACAGAGTATTTCAAAACTGTTAAATGCACAAGAGATATATATAAAGTAGATATGCAGGAAACTAAAAGAGTTAAGGGAAGAGATAATGCACACAGAATTTATCCTGGTTCGGTCAACCCTGACCTACATCCAGTCCTCAGGCTCCACCTGAGATTTTCCACTATCTTGTTTAAATCAGGCACAAGAGAAGCCTCCCACAGGTTTTACGAACATAGGTTCACCTGTCAACCTTTTCCACTGGTTTTACGAACACGGGATCATCAGCCAACCTTTTCAAAGTTTTAGAATCTTTCTAAACACTCCCCCTTTCTACCCGTAAGGTTACAACCTTGTTCTTAAAGCACCAAGCTTTAGAACAACCTCAAACAATAGATGATTTTATCAGAGTAATAAGTTCACTAAATAAACAGATTGTGATAATCACTGAAGTGCAGAATAATGTATGATGAAAATACATATTAGAGCTTCATAATCTGAACAATGTGGGCTTTAGCTCTTCTTTTCTAATGCGCTCAACTCATCATTTCCGGGCTCGCTGATATATAACTAATATTCTGTGCAGAGCCTCTATTTTCATTGCTGTTAGCGTATATTCATCGTGTGTGCGTCTATTTTTTTTATCGTTATTTCTCTTTGATGTCTTCAAGTCTTTATATATGTTTTGATGAATTTCTATCCGTTGGAGACTTGGAGAACTAGCCGTTTTGAGTATTTCTTTCTTCTCGTGCTTTGGCTAAGAGAGATGGAGACTCTGAGTAACGGTAACCTGCTGCTACCTACTCCTGTACTTGCTGTCAGATTTTTCACTAGCGCTAGCTCCCTTTGCTATCGCTAGCTTGACAGTGTAAAATCTGCACTTTAGAAACAATGTATTAGCTCAGCACGTATTGTGCTATCGATAGCTAACAAAGCTATCGCTAGCTTCATAGTGTAAATCCAGTACTTTGCTAAACAGATAAACATATAAAGCACAGCAGATGTTATCGCAAGCTTAGTCCATTAGCTCAATGATAAAGACAACATATCAGCTAAGGAATTTCATCAAGCATTCTCTATCGATAGATATGAGCATTATCGCTAGCATATTCTTTTAGTTCAATGTTCAGCGTACTAGCTATGTCATCTCTATAAGCATTCTTCTATCGATAGCTAATCCCATTGGGGTTAGTCACTTGTTTGCTCATTAGCTTAAGGATACTGAGTTATCTGAATATTCTAAGTTATTTCAGGTATCCTGTTATCAATAACAGCTTATGATATCGCTAGCTAACTATGTTAACTGATCTAACATTCTTTCCCTTTAGTATTTATTCATGTTATCAGAGGGAACTTAGCGATAGAGACAGAGTCTAGCGATATGATCTATTCTTATTTGCTTAGGCTAGCTCAAATCATTCTATTAGCGATAGGCTCTTAGCTTAGCGATAGAGAATTTGTTACCTATTAGATTTTACTTATTCATTGCTGAGGTAACCTACACTCTTTTACTTAGCCATTATGATTATTATCTCAATTCATTCCAGACTAAGTTACATGCTCTTATGTATGCAATCTGAACTTATGGACATGTTATGTGATCATGTATACATGCTTTCAATCACAGTAAACATATAGCAAACAGTCTAATAGATAGTAGGAGATAAACACTTTATACACACTTTTTGCTTCCTACTTTTAATTCTATATTTGACATCATCAAAACTAAGCATATCCAACAGAAGAAAGTATAGACAACATAGTATATTAGCCTTTGAAGTAGGAAGAGTGGGGAGCTATGAAAATTATATCATGTATTTTGGTTTTGAATTCATAGTGAACTATTTAATGACATCAATGTATTTTAATAACATTCCAGTAGTTAATGAAGCTTTTTATTGACATTATTAATTAGTTAATGGAATGAGTAAATGGTGTCTATCATCAGGTATGTCACAAAGTGTTGATCATGTCATAACTAATAGTAATGGATGCCTAAAATATGCAAAATTAAGGTAAATGTGTCAAGTGGGTTTTTAACGAGTGACAAGTGGGAAGGCCTATAATGACAACTCTCAAGGCCTGTATTAACAACTTCAAGACTTGTTAATGGGAATTTGGTACGCCTAACATCTGAAGTGAGTTTTTTATGAGTGACAAGTGGGAAGACATGTAATGACAACTCTCAAAGCCCGCATTAACAACTTCCAGACTTGTTAATGGGAACTGGGTATGCCTAACATCTAAAGTGAGTTTTTCATGAGTGAAAGTGGGAGGGCCTGTATTGACAACTCTCAAAGCCTGCATTAACAAGTTCCGGACTTGTTAATGGGAACTAGCCACACCTAACATCTGAAGTGAGTTTTTCACGATTGAAAAACGGGAATGCCTGTAATGACAACTCTCAAATCCTGCATTAACAAGTTCCAAACTTGATAATGGGAATTGGGTACGCCTAACATCTGAAATGAGTTCTTCACCAGTGACAAGTGGGAGGGCTTGTAATGACAACTCTCAAAGCCTGCATTAACAAGTTCTGGACTTGTTAATGGGAACTGGATATACCTCACAACTATTAACATTTCATTACTAAATTTTAGTCCTCAGCCACATATGAGAGACCATATTTTCTGAAATCAGTACGTCCAATATTTTATTCGCAATAACAAGGAGTCATTAGAGTAATCATATAGAAGTCATAAAGAAAAAAAGGCTTATACAAAATGACCAGAAGTCATATAGACAAAAGGCATATACAAAATGGCAAGTAATCATATAGAAAATATGCATCAACTTATTAAAAATATTTTAAGAACATGTTGTCCTATAGACAAATAACTTACAGTTCTGAAGACTAATTAGTATATTTATCACATATGACCAATACCCAAGTTGATAATTTGAGACTTTAGAAATATTAAACTTGGGGATTACCTTGGTGGTAGAAATGAACCCGATGAAAGCATGTGTTGAGGCAGTAGTTTGATGAATAAAATTGAGTTAGGAGCATGTATGTTACAGTGGTTGTAATTACATGCCTTCTAACTTGTCACTCGTGTAACAGATGAGGCATACTCAGTTCCCATTAACAACTCCAAAACTTGTTAATGCAGGCTTTGGGAGTTGTTAATGCAGGCATGAGGAGTTGTCATTACAAGCCTTCTACCTTGTCACTCATGTAAAACTAAGTTATCAGGCATACTCAGTTTCTATCAACAACTCTGGAACTTGTTAATGCAGCCTTTGGAAGTTGTTAATGCAGGCATGAGAAGTTGTCATTACAGGCCTTCTAACTTGTCACTCGTATAAAAGATGAAGAGGACTCAGTTTCCATTAACAACTCTGGAACTTGTTAATTCAGGCTTTGGGAGTTGTTAAGGCAGGATTAGGGAGTTGTTATTACAGGCCTTCTAACTTGTCAAGTGTAAAACTAATATATGAGGCATACTCAGTTTCTATTAACAACTCTGGAACTTGTTAATGCAGTCTTTGGGATTTGTCATTACATGCATTCATACTTGTCACTCGTGTAAGCCTCTTTTGACACACATACTTTTTGTATATTTTGGGTTTCCATCCTGTTAATTATGAACTAACCAACACTTCGTGACATACCTGATGATAGACACCGTATACTCATTCCATTAAATGATTAATAATGTCAACAAAGGCTTTATTAACTACTGAAATATTATCAAAATACATCAATGTCATTAGGTAGTTAACTATCAATTCAAAATCAAAATACATGATATAATTTTCATAGCTCCCCACTCTTCCAACTTCAAAATCTAATATACTAGTTGTCTTTGCTTTATTCCTCTTCTAATGGTTCCCCCACAATAATGATAAAACCTTATGACCTCGTACATTGTTGGGATGAGTAACAAGCCACCACAAACAACCCTTCATCAGTTCCTGAAGTTCCTCCTTAGAGTACTTGGGCATGGTGTAACCCTTATCATCTCTTGCTCCTTTTCATCCCACATATGCAGCTAAGACATACATCCACTCCACATGAGTCCCTACAAACAAAGTTGAATTATGTACACAGGCCAATTCCACATACAATTTAGGCAAATATTAATTACAAACTAACAAGTATACTCACGTATCACATTGAACATGAACTTTACCCCTATCTATTATTCATATCAGAAACCAATCTTGGTACAGAAACCCTCAAGAAATCATGATATAACAAATTCTACACTTCAACTGATGCCATATTCATACAAAACAAACTAAAAATCCCTATTTAAACTTTCATTAGTCAACCAATCCGCCACCATATTTCCTTTCCTATATACATGCCTAGCTTGCACTTACTGATCTGTATTAACAATCTCAGCAATATAATTCTGTAGCACGCCCACACAGTATTCACCATCAATAATAACTTTTATAACTGATTTGATAGCCATGGAATCATCTTCCACCAAAATCTTCCCAACCCCCATCTCCTTAGCAACTCTCAAACCCCACAATAAACCCCAAACTCTGCTACAACAGCACTGCACCTACCTAGCTCTTTCTTTTTGATAATTATTCTAGCTTTTGAACCTTCTTTGAAAACTTGAATACATAATGAAAATAAAAAAAGCAACACACAAATACAAATGAATCACACTGGGAGAAAACATAATTCAAAGATTCAACAATTCCCAAAACAGATCACATTTTCCCTCCTACATTACCCATATTAAATCTCGGGTTAAGGTGCATTTTGGCCAATGATTTGTTACAAAAAGTGCGCCCGGCACAATTATTTTTAAAATGTCCATATAAGCTAACCATCTTTTAAAATGGGGCAATTTGGCCAATACCGTACAGAATTTTGTTGTGCCAGGTGCTCTTTTTTGAAATAAATTATTGGTCAACTTGCCCCATTTTAAAAGATTGTTGGCTTATATGGACATTTTAAAAATAATTGTGCCAGGCGCGCCTTTTGTAACAAATCATTGGCCAAAATGCACTTTAACCTTTAAATCTCTAATTGAAGACTATTATCAACCTAACTTCCTCCCACCTTTCCCCCTGTCACTCACTGTTGAGCAAGCCAAGAAGAAGAAAAATCATAACAACTTCACATTCAATTAACATCAACCCTACACAATTAAATATCAATTTCATCCCCTTGCTCATGCTCAAAAACAACAATCACAGAGAAATAAGAGCAAATATTTTTCGGACCAAACAAGGGAAGAATTGTTGTTGAAATGTTGTCAATTCCATTAACCAAAAGATTCGTTTATTATTGTTCAAATCAATTATAAACATTATAAACAATTGTGCTACTTAAGTTGCTAAATTTTGCCTATATCAAAAAGTAGCAATACAATATTTTCATTGAGATGTCAGAATAGCAAGTAAACTCATGTCCTCATACTTAAAACAAGATTTTGAACAATATCTTCAGATTAGCATACAAAAATTGGAAACATCCAAGACTGCTAATTTCTTAAGTAACTCCACTATAAGTTTTTTTATATTTCACCATAACTAACATACGTATATTGGAAATGAAGAATAGCTGCTGCACATACATGTAACATTCAATTAAGACAGTTGACATTCACAGAGAAAGATTCAATTAAATATCAACCCTACACAATTAAATATCAATTTCATCCCCTTACTCATGCTCAGAAACAACAATCACAGAGAAAAAAGATCAAATATTTTTAGGACCAAACAGGGGAAGAATCGGACAACCAAGAAACACACCAAAATTCAGCATAGAAACTTATATCTTAACTCAATCTTGCTTTT
The DNA here is from genome assembly GCA_037074515.1 of Mimosa bimucronata. NCBI lineage: Eukaryota > Viridiplantae > Streptophyta > Magnoliopsida > Fabales > Fabaceae > Mimosa > Mimosa bimucronata. The sequence continues at coordinate 10,141,521 of CM073442.1, forward strand.
ATTCATGTTTCATTAGTGTTTCCATAGATTATGACCCGAAATCATCAAAGAAGGCGCCTGTGAACACTGACAGGATTGGGGTTTTTGGAGAGATTCGACTAACTCGATTCCTCACTCAACATCACTTCTCAAAACATCAAAATCGAAGTCTAAGCTTTCTTTCTATGAATTTAGAAACTTTCGGACCACAAGCTCTAGCTTGCCTTGCTATCCAAAAGAAAGGAAAGGATGAAGAACACATACCAATCGAAATCGAAAATTCCTAGCTTTGCCTCTTGCTTCACTTTCCTCCGTTTGTGGACCACTGATCTTCACCACCTACCGCTCTTCGTCGGCCACCGATCTTTGCCTTCCTCTCTCTCTCTCTCTCTCTCTTCCTCCAAGGAAGGAATTTCAATTTAGTGTTTAGGTCTTGCTATGTTCAACATCACCCACCGTATGTGCTTTTACTCAAGGGGCAAAAGGGTCTTTGGACAACTGATAATTTTTGCACCAAAGTCCCTTGAGACTTGATGATAATAAGGAGATTCTTTGGGACCTTAGAGTAGTATAATTGCTTCCTTGGGACTACTGTGCAATTTTCCCAAAATTGTTAATTAATAACTATTAGCCCCTCTCTTCTAATTTTTTTTAAACAATTCAACTTTTTCTAAAAGTTTCATCTACTCTAGTCCTTTACTCCTTTCTAAATCCTTTTTACCTAACATTCTCTAAAACTCCAAGAGTAGAGCAGTTTCCAAGAAATTAACTAAACCCTCCAATCTGTTCTCCATAAGTGTTTCATAGCCCGATCCACACGCTGCAATATTTTGTTCCTATCCTTGTCAATCATGCCTCAATTTTTCTGACCCTTGCAGTCACTTTTCATTGAACTCACCTCTTTCTTAAATCACATAGCGACTAGTTAGCTGAAAATAGCATGTGATTATATTTCTTAAATTCAAATTTAGCCATATAAATTATTAAACTTACATTATAGTATATTTTCACTCTTTACTATTAGCACCGATTAGGTCTGGGTGCTCATCGCGGATTGTTGGTCATCAAAGGTGACCCATCCATAGTTAGTTTTATTGATTTGCATTTTTAAAAACATTAACATACACCAAATCTAAAATAAATACAATTCTTTGGGGAAATTATTTACATGTCCCCGTGTAGGAATTTAAAGAATATAAGGTAAATCTCTAATTGAACTGTGGTCCATTTAGACTTTTTAGTTATATTAAGTTATAAACAAAAAAGTTGTGATCATCTAACAAAAAGTTATTGATTATTAAGAATTTAAAGAGTTTTTAATCATGCTCATGATGTTGTTACAAAGACAAATAAAGTTGTCACAATCTGGTCAAACGTTGTTAGTTACCTAAAAATTATAATATTTGTAAATGATACTCATAATGTTGTTCTAATGGCCCAAAAATGGTCACCGCCTAGCCAAACATTGTTAATGACTAAAAATTGGAACAATTATGAATTATTAGAACTTAATATAATTAAGGTCCCTACAAACCTCAATTTAATTAGAGGATTTCGTTGGTCCCCGTCTTAATTAAATTCCTTAGACCTGTAGTTAATTTCTTGAATTCTTTTATCATTATTTTTTCAAAAAAGTAGTTTTTATTTGATCATTTTAAATATGAAAGATGAAACTACATATTTCACCGCAACAATGAGTACCGAAAACATGGTTCCATTTTAATGCCAATAATTTTATTTAAAAAAAAAGCGCTATCACAACAAGTTTAAAATAGTTTTTGCAACTAAAATGCTGACAAAACATGACACTTAAAGCATACATTATCAGCATTTAATTGCGGAATTCGTACTTTTTTAACGAAACTAACTGTTTAGATTAACAATGCTAAATTATACCACTTAAGGTAAATTTAGAGAAATGAGTGTCTATTTTAACCATAAATTAATAAATTGACATTTAGATGCAAAATATCACTTCAACGTATAATCTAATAATCCCATAAAACTGCCTAGAAATACAAGAATCCATTCCGGGCTACCACCTTACATTTAATGTCAACCAAACTATTGAATCATACGGGTGCAACTTAAACGTCATTCATTTTCATCATCCACTCTTGCCCATTCATCACCATACAAAAGGGGAAATATCCTAAACGCGCACGGGCACACAAACAATATAATTAATTTCAACCTTACCATTCCACCAAATTGCGTATGCATCAATGATCAATGGACTCGTTAACTTTTTTGGTTATATACACAAATGAATTCTCCGTTGTTTTGCAAAATGATTAAAGACTACACATACTTTAAAAAGATCACAAGTGTACAAACATTTGCAACCCTTCGCTTCAATATCAAATCAAGCCATAGAATAAGATAAAATAATACTCCCTCCGGTCCTAATTATAAGATCGCTTTGATTGTTTTGAAAAAAATTAAGGATGCAAAATTAATCACTTTAAATTGTCTATAGTTATCTTTTTTCCTCAAAACTAATTTATTCTACTTATAAACCAACCTATAATCTAATTACATATGACATATATTATAACTTAGTGGTCTAATTTGCTTCCTTAACTCACAAAAAAAAAGTCAAAGTGATCTTATATTTAGGACCGGAGGGAGTATTGTTTTAAGTATGATATGAAATTACCAGTGCCATCCCACCCGCGGACTTTGACTGTTACACCTTATGGAGACAAGGGTTTGGGATCTCTATTTTCATTTATATGTATAAATATATATATACACACACATATTGATATCAATGAGCAACTAACTAATCCAAATCGTGAGAAATGGGAATGTAAAACCATAAAGAGGCATCATGCTATCTTTAAATAATTATTGCAACTACATATCTAGGTATCGAAGAAGATGAGACCGTTGATTAAATTAGAACAACCAACAATCAGTTGATTAAATCCATCATTTCCATTTTTGAAAAAGTAAAAACAACACTCACACTCAAGAACCATGTCTATATATACTCTACTGATAATAACTATAAGATTAAGTTGATCTTTTGTTTTTTAGAAATTATGGATGCAAAATAAAATCACCACTCCCTCCGATCCACATTATAAGATGTAGTCAACCATTTTACACAAATCAAGGAGATATAGTGTAGCCCTTTATTAACAATTGAATCAATGTGATTTTCCAATTTTACCCTTATATAGTTTATCATACACACTCTCTCTCCCCTCTTTACATTTAATATGCAAGAGTAAAAATGGAAATTAAACATTTATTATCTTGACTTTTACATGCTATATATCTCTTATTATGTGAACAAAAAAATTCACATGTTACCTCTTATAATGTTGATCGGAGGGAGTGTACAATATTTATATTTACCATTTTTCTCAAAACTGCTTTAACTTAATTGTAAAATAACATATAATCTAATTACATACTTCCTCTTATCCTTATTATAAAGCATCAACTAACAAGTTCTTTTGATCATTTTTATGAGGCACTTGTTGGTTTCTAAGAAGCATTAAATATGTTTCTCCATTCATACACTTATTAAATAAGGGTAGTGTGAGAGAATAATAATTAATATGGTATCTGAGTTTAATGTAATAAGTATGGGTAATATTGGAAAGCACTTGAATTTTAAGACAAATTTAATGCTTTTAATCAATTTTATTGGTATATGAGATTAACTTGTTAGCTGATGCCTTATATTAAGAATCAAAGGGAATATAACATATGTCAAATTCAGTGGTATATTTTACTTTTATAATCTTCACAAGAAAAAAGTTAACTTCATGTTATATTTAGTGCACGAAGGAGCATATAGGGGTGCTCACTACCCGTCCCATCCTGAAAAAAGGTGTTCCCGTCCCGTCCTGAACTTGTCCCGGTCACGATTGGGACGGGATGGGATCGGGATTGGGCTAGACAGGAAAGTTCCAAAAGTTTTTTTTTATAAAAAATAGCTGTTGTTCACAAAAAAGTATGGCCCTTTGGTCTGTTAGAAAACAAAGAAAAGAAAATCTTGAAAGTTTTTTTTAATTAAAATAGCTGCTGTTAAAAAAATGGCCATTTGGGCTGTTAGCAAACAAAGAAATGGGCCCAATATTGCTCACAAAAATATGTCTTATACAACATAATAAGCCACAAAAATAACAACAATAACACACATAAACTGGAATTGAAAGAAACTCCCATATTAATAAATAAACTTCAAATTAAAAAAATGTCTTCAAATGTGAGGTGCTACATATATAGCATAGTGGTAGTGGATAGGAAATTTGAGATTGATGAAGAATTGAAGGGATGAGGGACGAGATGGTGAGCGTGAGACTATGAGAGACTTAGGGTTGTATTTTTTTTAAAGAAAAAATGGCATGTATGCTCACAAATGAGACAGATGGCACATGTATTTTTTAAAAAATATATATATATATGGACACACACATATTTGGGGATGGGACGGGACGGGATCAGGACGACCCCGTCCCATCCTGAAGATGTGCTCTGTCTTGTTCCGGTTTGTCCAGTCCTAAAATGACTGTGACAGGACGGACCGAAACATGTTCAATATGGGAGAGGAATCCCTCCTTTTTTTGTATCATTTTCTCTCATTTTCTTTTTTAATAACCATTAAATCTTCTTTAAATGGTTCAGCTTTGGCGTTTATAATATCATTATTGAAAATCAATTAAAATATATTTTATATAAATCCAAATCTAAACTATTGTAAGAAGATTTAATAGTTATTAAGAAAGAAAATGAGGGAAAATGATAAAAAAAACAGAGGTTCCTCTCTCCCCCGTTGAACACACCTAAGAGCATATATATATATATATATACATATAATATAAAAGTAGTATAACTACCGACATTCAACATTTCCACCAATTACACAACGTCAACTTATTACCATAAATAAAATCCAAAGTAAACAAACATTCCAATCCCTCACCAACGCCATTAGTCGTCCTCATCTTTATTTTTTAACCAATAATAACACCCTCTGGCAAAAAAATGACCCAAGGCATATTTAAAACACATTCCATCTTTAATTAAACATCTAATTTTTGGCACAACAGGATTAGAAATACTAGCATAAAACAAGATAAAATATTATTTTCAGTGTAGTACGAAATTATCAATCCCATCCCCATGTACCCCAACTGATACACACCACTTGAACCAGAAGCACGTGACATGTCCATTTCTTGAAAAAGATCGATGCTTTTATATAGCTTCTGGAACAGGAATGTCCTCCTCCTCCGGCAAGTCCAAAACCCATTCTCCGTCGTCTTTCCGGCGAGCCATACCCTTATTCTTCTCCACCCACCATGAACCAGGAATCTTACACTCTTCCTTCAAGAACTCACAAGATTTATTCACCAAAGCCAAACTTCTCTTCACCTTCAACTCAAATTCACCTTCACTTCCGTTCCACCCTGCCACCACATGAAGCATCGCCTGCAAATTATGCCAATCACTAGGATTCTTCGAATCCTTCAAATATGGCGATTTCCTCGTATCAATCTCCAACTCTGTCCCTGTATACACATACCCCAGTAATCTCCCCGGGTAATGAGGGATCAAATCAATCTTGTTCCTTATGTGAAGAACCTTAAAATTCTGAAATTTCTTGAGCCTTTCATTAAATGCTTTATTTCCAACCTGAGGTGACCCAAAAACAAAAGCACAAATAGGAACATCAGTGACCCCATTCTCAACCAAATCAAACCCACAAAGAATCGATAAACTTGCTCCTAAACTATGCCCAACAAGAGTCACACTTGGGTTTTCATCTTTGTAAAGTTCCAACAAGCTCTTAACTTTCCTCTGTATTTGATCCCTCACACTTGTTTTAGTAAACTCCGATTTCGGGTCGTCCGAGGTGTAGATCGTTAACCAACCCCTCATCACCTTAGGAATCTTCCCATTTTCTTCATCATCATCAGAAGAAGAATCATCACCATCTTCATTTTCATGGCTAATCTGAAGTTCTTCAAGTGTACGAGGGCTTAAAAGAGACTTCGCAGAGTCAGGTTTAGCTCCCAAAACATCAACCCATTCGTAATTCCGTGTGGTCCCACGCCATACGATGTAGATTTCACGGCGGCCTTTGGCGGCGCTGACGTCATCGGAGGTGACGGCGATGAATCCGATCCAATTAGATTCACGATCCCAAGATTCTCTAGAGAGAGACTTGAGGAGAAAGGCCTCAGGAACACTTACTCTTGCGGTGGCGTAGAGAAAAGTAGCGACGGTGAAATCTTGTGGCTGATCAAACATGACTTTTTGGAAGAAGGATTTCTTGCCGTACCTGCTTGAGCCGCAAAATCGAGAGTTGGGATCGTTGTTGAAGGCGTCGTAGGTTGATTGAATGAGGTCGCCGCAGAGGAGAATGAGGTTTCGGAGGTTAAGGTTGAGAGGGTGGAGGAGATTTTTCCAGTCGGAGCTTCCTAGGAGTTCTGGCCATGTGGGGTTTTGTTGTTCGGTTTGGTTTTCGGTTTCGGACATTGAAACAGAGGAAGGAGTTGCAGAGAGGGATGGGGGAAGATGGAGTTGTTGAGAGAGAGGTGGTTTGGGACTTTGGAGTTAAAAGAAAAGGGAAGGAGATTTATAATAATATTATTGCTTTTGCTGATTAAGGTCTTGTGATCATTATGGCTATGGCTGCCCCACCAGTCACTGGTAAAAGTGGTGGTGAATGGTGATGATGCAGGGTGTGCTAGTCGCAGGTTGGGATGCCGTTCACTCTATGAATAGTTTTATATCACTTTATAATTGATGTTTGAGTTTAATACGAAAATAAATAAATAAATAAATAAAGGGAGAATGACACTAAGATTTGGTTGGATAGAAAAAATTATTAAAAAGTCTGATAAGGAGATTGAATAATTAATACTCTATTATTGTGTCTTAATTATAAGATTATTTTAATTTTTTTTTTTAGAAATTGGGGATGTAAAATTAATTACATTAAAAATGTTTATATTTATCTTTTTTTCTTCTCAAAACTAATTTACCTTACTTATAAACTATTTTATAATACAATTACATGTAAGATGCATTAAAATTAAGTAGTCTATCTGACTTTCTTAATCTCCACAAAAAAAATTAAAGTGATCTTATATTTAGGATCGGAATGAGTACGTCTCAAGGTACTTGCCTTAAAAACTTCAAAACATATTATTACCTTTTTACCCCTAAATGAATTTTATTTAACACAGTAAGTGTCGATGATCATCAATAGTTATCAATGGCCACATAAATATTTGTCAACAGTCACACAACAAGACTTGTTATGGATAAATTTTTAGATGTCAACTAGTTAGTCTTTATTAAGAATTTCAATTAGACGTAGCGTAATTGAATTTATTTAATAGGGGAAGAATTTTCAACTAGCTAGTCCTTGAAACATTATAATTAGTGAATATTATATTGGGACTTTTAAATTATTTTTTTTATGACCTGGATAAGCAGAGGGAGTATTATGAGTAGGGGAAAAAAGCAAAATATCATGACGATAAATAAATAGCCAATGGTGCAGTCATACAACATTACAACTACTAATAAATGTCAAATTACGGGAAACTGTTAGGTAGTCCTACCATTCATACTTCAAATAAATGTATCATGATTCAGAAAGACTTTCCGACCAAAAGAGATTCAAAATGATTTAAAATCTTACACGGCATAATTAGTAGTTCTTCATCCCAAATATAAATTACAGTTTTTGAGATACGATCCATAATTTTACAAGTTGGATTACGTATTTATGTGTAAATTTATTTATTTATTTATTTTTTTAACTTTCATTTGATATTTGTCTCTATAACTTTTTCATCACACTCAATTTTCATAAATGAAGGTATATATAAAAATTACATTTTGTATGCATTCATTGTTTTTTTCTAAATAAAAATTTTTTTACCACTCTGTTCCTTATTATAAGTCCACCTTAACTACTTCTCACATACAAATGAGTAGAAGTTATAGTATTAAACATGTTATATTTTTTAAAAAATTTTCAACTTTGCCCTCATTTAAGAATATGTGTTAAAATAATATTTTATGCATTATAAACCTTCTCTCTCATCTTTACTATTTCCAACATAGGGGTAAAATGGTCACAATAACATTAATTGATTCCAAAGTGGACTTATATTTAGGAACAAAAAATTTGTGGTAGTTGGACTTATAATAAGGAACAGAGTAGTATGTAGTTAAGGGTAAAAAATGCGCATATAATTTTGTCAAAAGTTCATCCAGCAACAAATGTTTTTTTTTACCAAAAATACACATGAACTTTCTACGCATATCCAACAACAAATGTTTTTTTTAACAAAAAATACACATGAACTTTCTACGCATATCCAACAACAAATGTTTTTTTTAACAAAAAATACACATGAACTTTCAAATTGGATCAAAAATACACATTTACAGTTAAATTAGGGTAAAAATACACATATAATTTTGTAAAAAGGTTCGTCCAGCACCAAGCGCTTCCTTTTAGAATATAACTGTAAATGTGTATTTTTTATCCAATTTAAAAGTTCATGTGTATTTTTGGTAAAAAAAACATTTGGTGCTGGATGAACTTTTGACAAAATCACATGTGTATTTTTTACACTGAACTCATTTAGTTATTTGTAACTTTTGTATAGGAGGCGAAGGAGTAAATCATATTTGGGTCCCACATTCTAATCCAGCCACTCACTAATTACGTCTCTCAATCTTCTCTTCTTTCCTTTGTCTCCCCTTTTAAAATATAACTTTAAATGAAAATTTTTGATCAAATTTAAAAGTTCATGTGTATTTTTGATAAAAAAAAACATTTGATATTGGATGAATATCGGATAAAAACCACATTTTTACCTTTAACCCATTTAGTTATTTGTAACTTTTGTATAGGATCTGAAGGAGTAAATCATATTTGGGTTCCACATTCTAATCCAGCCACTCACTAATGATGTCTCTCAATCTTCTCTTCTTTCCTTTGTCCCCCCCCCCCCCCCCCAAAAAAAAAAACCACTCTTGTTCTCAATGTTTTCTCTGGGATGTCTCGGTGTTATGCAGTGACTTTTCTTTTTGGGGGATATGTTTAATGTTTCCCCAGTTATGTTGGAGCTTGTGGAGCAGTCATGCATGAGCAAGCATGGAGGAAGCAAGGAGGGACACATACTCTGGGTTATATCACATTCATTGGCTGGTTTTTGGGTCTACTATCAATTTTAAGCTTTTTTGGTCTCTTCTGTATCATGTTTCTGCATGTATCCTTTGAGTTTGCACGAACTTAACTCATATATAATTGACTTTACCCATCATCTATTAGTTTGACAAGCTCGTTATCTTAAATGAACTGTCATTTAGTATAATAGGATTTTCTCAAGAAAAAAATGAACTGAGTCAGACTGCTAAAATTGATAACTGACCCCCGGGGGGGAGCTAGGGTGTTTAGTGCTTGGTAAAATAGTCACTCAATCTACTGCAAACAAAGAAATCAAAACAAAGAAACACATGCATCGTCCATTATAGTCCATGAGTTTCAAAATGCTCCTTTGTTTTTTAAAGCTTGTGAGCCATTCACCACTTTCTACACAATGCCGTACGAATTTGTATAAACAAGCCTAATCGAAATAGAGGACATTGCAGATTCCGCCAAAGTTGTCCGTAAGGACCTAGCTCAAGCTGACCTACTATGGCTATTTTCGCCTTTTCATTTGTGTTAATTTGATTTCCAGCATTCCAAAACAAACCCTTTATTTGTCTTTAGTATTTTACAGTGATAGTTGACCGGTACCAAAAAAAAAAATGGTCGTCGTTAGTTGGAGTAAATTTATAGCAAGTTGGCACTAAAGTCAAGTCACCTTCACCAGCTTAGTATTTTCTCGAGTCGTCTGCTAGGACCATAACCTCGGTGGAATAAAAATAACTTTGGGGCCCGGTTTGATTAAAAAAAAAAATTCTGATAGAAAGGGGAACGAATGGAATGGAAAAAAGGCTTAGTACTCACAAGAAAGGAAATGAATGAAATGAAAAATTTTATATTTAATTGGTTGAAAATGTTGGTAAGGAAACTCAGAAATATATGCAAATGTCCATATTCCTCTTAATGAATATTTCTTAATTAAACTCACTAATATAAGATTTTAAAATATTTTAAAATTAAATAATAATAAAAATCAATAAATAGATTATTTTTACTAATTATAATTTCAATAAATATTAAATGTTAATAAAAGATTATAATATACATAAATAAATATTCACGTACCCAAATTCGATTTTGCTTTCTAGAATCCATTTTGAAGTTTCAATATTGATTTGAAACTTGTTTTCATAGCAAATGAGTATATCAAATTCGAATTTGATAGCCCAAATTCGAATTTAAGTGTATCGAAATTTCTAGGAAATCACAATAATAATCTATTTCTTAGATTATATACACAATTTTAGATCCAAAATTTGGGGCAACTACGCACGCATAGACGAAAGGAAAAAAGAAAACAGAGAGAAACTTGAGAAAGCACACCATACATTATGTTTTGAACAAAAGGGAAAAAAACCCAAAACTATTCATCTTCTTTAAGCAGAGGTGGCGTGGCGGAAATTTTTCTTCTTCTTCGTCTCCTTCAACACTTTAGCACCTTGGCTATCCTTAGCAAAGGCCACTGTTCCTTTGCCGTTGGCGAAGTTGAGTACAAATGACGTAGTTGGGTGAGTGTGAGTAAAACACACACAAAGAAGGGGGGGGGGGGGAGAAGATAAAGAACATATATGAAGGATAGTAATATCCTTATCCTCTTCCATCACAGGCTAAAAATGCGTTCTCATCATTTTTTGTGGGATCCCATTTTCCAGCCTTTAAAGAAACATGAAGGGAGGCGGGAAAGGAAGCCATTAGAGGTACAGCTAAATAAACATGGGAGAAGGAGGGAAAATGCTGACTTTCCTTTTCTATGGGCCAGATTTCAGCGAAGCAATGGCCCTTTAGAAAGAAGGTAAAAAAGGAAAGAAAATTGAAATTAAAATAAAGAGAGGGAGAGAAATTGACAGAAGGAGAAGATAAAAAATTATAAGACCCATGGTTTATTCCCCTATAAAAACAAAAAATTATGGGGCCCGTCGTTTATAATTTCCATTGATGGAAAAATCGGACCGGACCGGTCGGTTCAACCGTGAACCTGCCACTAGTCCGATCCGGGCAATGTGAGAAACCGGGATGGAGGTTAAACCGTCCAAACCCGGGGGTTTAACCGACAACCCAGTCAACCCGGTGGTTGAACCGGGTCGGCCCCTTTTTTTAAAAAATAAAATAAAAAATATTTTATTATAATTCACCTAATTACTAATTTTCACTTAACTCAATTTTAGAAATTAGGAAACTATAATACTTTAAATGCTATTTTACTTGCATATACTTAATATTTAATTGTTGTTGCTTTTAATATTTGTATTTTAGTCTGTGGATTGTAGAATAATATTTATTTTTACGTATAATCAACTAATATTTTCTCTTTTTCCCTCTATAGAAACATTAAAATATTCATATTTGATGAATCATGCATACCTATCTACATTTACATTTTGATATCAGTGATTATTAATGTTAAAATCAATAAAATTTTATTATTTTAATATAACCGGTTTAACCCGGTCCGATCCCGATCCGACTATTGACCATTGAACCAGTGCCTCACCCAGTTTGATATCCAGTCCGATTTTTTGAACCTTGATAATTTCTACAATGACGACCCATAACACTAATTCACTAAATTTGTGATTTAACGGTGTCCAATCAAATTACGAGGGAGGAACGAAGGCAGACACATGCTGTCGTTTTTTATTTCTACTTGCTATAGACCCAATCACTTTATCCCAAACACTTGTTTGGGTGGAAAGTAGAGAAAAAGTATATCACCCTCCTTGTTATAAATTCATCTTAACTATTTTTTACATATTAAGGAGTGAAAGTTATAGCATTAAATATGGCTTATTTTCAAAAAAATTTCCAATTATACTCTTATTTAAGATTAGGTGTTAAAATAATATTTTATACATTATAAGCCTTCTTTCTCATCTTTCCTATTTTCAACATAGGGGTAAAATAATCATAGTAGCATTAATTGATCCCAAAGTAGACTTATATTTTGAAACAAAAAATTTGTGGTAGTTGGACTTATAATAAGGAACAGAGTGGTATTACCAAGTTCAGTTAAAAAAAAAACCAGCTGAAAGTTTTAAATTAATTTTATACGCTTTTAATATGTTTTGTTTATTAAAATTTTATAATAATATGTGTCTATTTCATCAAATTAAATTTATTAAAAATTTCTTTTTATCTACTCATAAACCAAACTCAACCAAGACTAACATAATTTGAGTTGGAACATCACTAACGGCGAATAAGAGAAGGCAATTATAAGTTCAAGCTTTTAATATTCATGATATATTATGAATAATACCAATTTGGCTTCTACTATTAGCTTTGTGCTTTAATCTCCTCTCTCTATCTCTTTAATAGTTCTTTCCACCCTTTACTTATTTCAATTTCATTTTTTTTAAAATTTCCATGGTCGCCTTTCCCTTCAAAATTTGTTAATGTCTCAATTTTTATTTTAATTAAGTAAAATTTCTAATTATATAAAATTTTCGTCAACTTCCAATAGATATACTCTGAATCTCTTCCCATCCATTGCGCTTTCATTAAGATAAAACTACATTGTTTCATTAAATAAAATAGGTTAAAGTATACTTTTGGTCCTATATCTTTGCATTAAATCCTCTTTTGGTCCCTTATATCTGAAAAGTGTACTTTTTGTCTTTTTTCACTAACGCCGTTAGTTTCATTTAACGGAAAATGTAATTTTATAATTAAATATTAATAAAAATGGTCAAATTTTAATATATAAGAATTATTTCCTTTAAATGAAACTAACGGCATTAGCGAAAAAGGACCAAAAGTACACTTTTTCAAAGTTAAGAGACTAAAAGAGGAATTGATGTAAAGATAAAAGACCAAAAGTATACTTTAGTCAATAAAATACAATCCAAACAAATTTTCCGAAATTAATGTTTTCTGTTTCAGAGGCAAAATGATTATCCCATACAAGGGGTTTTTTTTTTTTTTTAAATAAAAGGATATAATTTTATCTCAATTGAGACTCAATGGACGGAACCTAAATTGAGAGGTTCCAAATCCAACCCGCTCGAAGCCTGCATGGTTGGGCTTAGCACACTTGTCTTGTTTCACCTTAAAGGCCCAAAGAAATGTGCAATTAGTATTTTTTTTGTTTTTTTTTTTTAAGAAAAAAAGTGACTGGGAGGAAGCGAGAGAAGCAGAATCTTGGAGTTGAGGAAAGAAAAGAACATAGGAGGATCAAGGGGGTTGTGATGCGGGGAGGTAATTCGAGAGCAACTGAATCTGTGTGTGGTGTGACAAATTTGCTTAGAATGTCTGAATGATGCTAACGAGACCAAGGAAGACAATTCTTGATGATGGACCATTGGATGATTTGTTCGAGCGTCGAATTGTGATCTAATGGTTTCTTCATTTCTGAGTTTTCTGGGGGTGATTTTTTTATAAGAAAGTCTATTCTTTTGACCTTGCCTTCGTCTGAAGTGGCCTCTAGATATTATGGCTTTGGTTGATATAACCAAATCCTGCATCGATTCTATCAGACAGGTAATTGCTTTTTGATGATAAATCTTCTGTCCCATGTTGTGTCCAGGCTTTTTCATAATGCAGCAATAGTTCGTACATTTTTGTGAGGTGTGATTAATTCTTCTGTTTAATGACTGAAGGAAATTTAAGCTTCTTTAGTTTCCTTATATAAGCTGGTAAAAACAAAGGGCTGCAAAACTATGCTGGGAAATCAAAGATGTATTCCCTTTTGATGTCTGATGCCGATTAGGAGTTTATGATGCCTTTATTTCTTCCTTTAATGCCTTCATGTGGTGTGAATATTTTGCAATTAGACGTGCAGGCTCTTAGCTATCCTTTTCAAAGTGCTTAATTTTTGGTTTTTAAGCACAATATGAGATTAGACTTGGTTTAGTCTGCTTGATTTGAAACTAGTATTTTGAAAAGTAAAAATTAACTTGATGGAGTAACTTCCTTTTTTCATTGAAAGCTTTCCACGATTACATCCGTGGGATTAGGGGGTTGCTATTACAGTTGCAGTTATGCATCTAACGAGCTCCTTTGAATTTGAATGTTGCTCTTGAATACTAGCTTATTGTTCTTGTTACAGCTGTGCCTATGTGATCCTTTTCATCTGATAACTACCTGAATGTTCTGCATGGTCTGTCCTTTTTTCAGATACAAGAGCATATTGAAGGTGCTATTGTTTACTTAGATGCTGGATGTACAGAGAGTTTTCAGTTCATTGGTGCATACCCTGTGCTTCTGGATGTTGGTGCCCGAGCTATCTGCAGTTTGGAAAACATGTGTTCACTTGATGCGGTAAATAATTGGGTGATATGTTGCTCAATCTGTCTTTCTTTGCTTCCTGCAAGCTAAACAAGTTTGATAACTATTTAGCAGTCCATATATGTTTAAAGGAAGACAATTTCAGGATTATATCTTGCGTCTACAAAAATATTTTTAAAAAGATTTTGCTGTGAGACAGCATGAAATGCAATTAATGAATGACTGTTTGTTACTTGGCAGTTGGTTTTTCACTTCATGAGGGTACTTGCCCTTTCACTGCTAAACAAGTACGGCAGAGCTTATATGTAATATTTTGCACTTCAGTTGGCATGATGTGAATGGATGTTTCTCATTTGCTGATTTAATTTTTTTGAACTTTGTTCCAAATATTTTTATACTGTATTATTTCTCGATTTTGTTCAGGTAGGCTACCTTAATCATTGTCTACTTTTATTTATGGTTTGCTATTCAGGTGGTTGATTGGAACTCATTTTCTAGTCCTGCGACAAAACTTGTTGTAATCACATCGTGTTTACTAAGTGACACACATCGGTATATTTTACGATGCCTAAGCGCACATGAAGCCGTCCGTCAATGTATTATATTTACATCAATCTCAGAGGTGCTTATTAGTTATTGCTCTTGGCTACGTGTTGTATTGGTTTCATTTTTTTGGACTGTATGTGTCTCTGGATTTTATTAATTAGTTTGTTAAGCTCAATGTGGGGTTAACTTATGAACTTGATTTCATTATCTTAGTTTTTGTAATTTTATGACATTTAATATAGTAGTATTTAGGCCTTACATATTATGTGTCTTAGTTTGATTTAAATGAAAGCAAGGCGAACCTTTTTTTCAGAAACAGGTGATATTATATGCTATTTTATCGAGGGTGATGAGGTATTTGCCATACTATGTTTGTAGTTCTGTCAAACAGTTTTCTCTTCGTCATCTAAATTTTTGGCAGTCAACTGGCAATTGTTGTGGAGACAATAATTTTGTTTTTGACCTGGTCACTGCATAATTTCTCCTCTTCTATCAGTCTAGTGCAACTGTACAATGGACTCAATTTTGGTTGCAATAACCAGTGCTATATTCAGCGGCATGTAGTTCAGATCATTAGATTGACAAGCCTAATATAACGACTGTTGTATTGAATTATTGATACTTCATACTTTACTAATATCTATCCATGTAATGATGATCAACATGAGTTTTTAAAATAAATACATTACATTATTAAATAATGCTAATATTTCCTTCTATCCCATCTTATTGATATGATAATGTAATTAGGAATAGGGTTAGTTAATTTGGTTAGTTGAGTAGAGTCGGGCTTAGTACCGATACTTAACTAATGGGATTAATTAACTTATTATGTTTTGGGATTATTATTATATTTTGGGATTACTATTATGTTTTGGGGCTAATAAGGTTGAATTTGGCTTAATGAGTTTATTTTTAATTAGGCCTGGATGTAATACTAATCAGGTCAGTATATAAACTTGATTAGGGCATATAATATTTTTGTCTTGCATTTGAGTGATAATGAAGTTTCTCTTTTCCTGACTGCTGCCTTCTTTTTCTCTAAACCCTCTAAACTTCTGCTCTTCTCTCTTTCTACCCTTTTCTCTTAATTTCTTCAATACAGAATATTAATTCTATATCATATAGTTTTTGGAATAATCGAAAGTAATTGCAGATCATTGGAAGTTTTGTCAATTTGGATGATTTCAAATACTTTTGTAGTATGTAGTAAGTGCTGGGTGGAAGGCGTCAAGTCACCATATATGAAAAAACGTCAGTATAAGGGTTATAGTATATTTTGGCCTCTCATTTCGTGTCATACTCTGTTTTACTTAATGTACCTTTTCTTTTGATACCCTAATATTAGTTACAACGCAGACAGCTCATTCAACATTTCCTGATTCACCTCTGGGACCAGATGCATATCAAGAATATGAAGCCTTGCTGGTTCAAGATTATGAAGAACTAGTTAAGAAATCTGGGACAAAATATCGTGGAAAGCTTGAAGATGAAGGACATTCACACTCTACTTCCAGCAGAAAGGATGCTCTTCATCTTGAAGCTGGTTCAAATGCAAATTTATGTGAAGATAATCCGTTAGACTACATTGAAGATGCAGGGCCAAGATTGGGTGTTTCTGTTAACCATTTTCCTTTGATTTTATGTCCTCTTTCACCAAGAGTATTTGTTTTACCTTCAGAAGGGTTGGTAGCTGAAGCATACTTATCAACCGAACGTGAAGATTCCATTAGCCCTGGATTGCCTCCCATAAGTACTGGCGTGCTTTCTGATGCTGATGATGTGCCTCCAGGGGCAACTCTTACTGCACACCTTCTCTACCACTTGGCCTCAAAGGTAACTACTGATGTGCATCCTTTTGATGAGATGTCAGATTACTTCGGTGATTTATTTCAGAAGCTATATACTCGTATTTTTTATTCTTGTTGTCTATTTGACAGTACTTCTGGGTTCTTTCCCAGTTTAAAATTATTTAAACTATA
This sequence comes from Mimosa bimucronata, assembly GCA_037074515.1. NCBI lineage: Eukaryota > Viridiplantae > Streptophyta > Magnoliopsida > Fabales > Fabaceae > Mimosa > Mimosa bimucronata. The sequence continues at coordinate 10,158,450 of CM073442.1, forward strand.
TGTTGCATGGTGAAATTTCTGTTTTACAACTTCTTGGAAGAGTGTGCATAAGGCCTCGAGATAAAATGACTAGGTTAAACATATGTTGAAGAGTTTAACTTAATTATACATTTTTCACTGGTTGTTCTTTACAACCTCTCTTTAGGGGCTGGTATTTTGTTAGCTGTGGCTGTTCTATCCTATGATCATGACCATTATTTTTTTCCTTAATTATGTAGATGGACTTGAAAATGGAAATTTTCTCCCTTGGTGATATGTCAAAAGTAGTTGGGAAGATTCTTACAGACATGTCAAGTCTGTACGATGTAGGTCGCCGTAAACGATCGGCGGGGCTTTTACTCATTGATCGCACACTTGACCTTCTTACTCCTTGCTGCCACGGGGATTCATTAGTTGATTGTATGTTTTCATGTCTGCCCCGTAGGAGTAGAACAACTTCACACCCCCAATTTAAGGGTTCAGGAACCCAACTCAAACATGGCACTTCCTACCTGCAACGTGCTCCCTTAGATGTCCAGATACCACTTGGGAAGATCCTCAATGAAGAAGATTGCAAAATGGATAATGCTCGTCTTCTAGAAAGTGTTGAAGCTTTTCTTTGTGGTTGGAATTCTAGCTCCTCTGATTCTCAGATGTCTGATTTAATTAGTTTTAGTCAGAGAATTCACGGAAAGTCTCTAAATCCTGATGAAGAGATGCTTACTGGGTCGTTAATGTCCTCTGAAAATTTCCGCGGAACACCATTCTTGGAAGCTCTACTAGATAGAAGAACAAGAGATGGAGCCCTACTTGTAAAGAAATGGGTACAGGAAACTCTGCGCAGGGACAGTGTAACTATGAACGTGAAATCTCGAGCTGGTCATGTTACAAGACAGGAGTTGCAAGCTATGATCAAAGCATTGGGCAGGAGCCAATCATCTTTAGTTAGAAACAAAGGAATTATTCAATTAGCTTCTGCCACCCTATTAACCCTTGAGGAATCAATTTCCGCCAAATGGGATGCTTTCAGCAGTGCTGAGAAGATTCTAAGTGTAAGTTCTGGAGAAACCAGTCAAAGTCTTGCTGCTCAAATTGGTGATCTTATTAATCAGAGTGCTTTATTGGGATCACATGTAAATAAAGTAAAAAAGGAGCTCTCACAGGGGGTACTTTCGTTGCAAGATGCTTTCTTGTTGATGATTGTTGGATATATATTGGCTGGGGAGAATTTCCCAACTTCGGGGTCTGATGGCCCATTCTCCTGGCAAGAAGAACACATGTTAAAAGAAGCTGTTGTAGATGCCATTCTTGAAAATCCATCAGTAGGCAAACTCAAGGTTCTAGAGGGACTAAGGGAAGAGCTTGAAGCTAATCTAAGCAAGTCAAAATCAGAAGAAACAACCAAAGAATCTCCAAAGCTAGATATTGATGATTTTGATGATGATCAGTGGGGGAAGTGGGGTGATGAAGAAGCTGATGAGGGCAATAAAAATGAGCAAGTATATGATGACATGCAGCTGAAGTTGGAGTTGCGCGATAGGGTGGATCACCTTTTTAAATTTCTCCATAAGTTGTCCGACTTGAAAAGAAAAAATATACCAACGAGGGATGGATCATTGACCATGGAAACTAATTTTGGCGACGAGGCTTCCCTGGGAAAAGGATTACTCTATAAGTTACTAACAAGGGTGTTGGGCAAGTTTGATGTGCCAGGGTTAGAATACCATTCTTCCACTGTGGGGCGGCTTTTTAAGAGTGGATTTGGAAGATTTGGCCTTGGTCAGGTGATTATGCTCCCTTATCCTGTGCTGAAAATTAGTTCAACTTCGCTATTTTTTAGATTTGCTGACCATTCTCTCTCTCTCTCTCTCTCTCTCTATATATATATATATATATATATATTCCCTTGACGTTATCTTGATGAAAATGCTGCAGGCAAAGCCCAGTCTTGCTGATCAAAATGTCATTTTGGTGTTTGTGATTGGGGGAATCAATGGAGTTGAGGTAAAATTCCTATCTGCATCACTTACTATCCTTCATTTTACTTCTCCCCAAACTTCTTGGCTACCTTTTTGTGATTAGTTTGGTTTGGTTGTTTTTTTTTCCCCAAAAAAAATGACGTATTGCTTTCCCCCCTCATCCTCTCAAGTTTGTTCTCCTAATTCTTTGTCCTGTTAATTGTTTTTTTTTCCCCTGCCAAAAGGTGCGTGAAGCTCATGAAGCCTTGTCTGAAAGCGGAAGACCTGATATTGAATTGCTTGTTGGTGGAACAACTCTGCTCACTCCCGATGACATGTTTGATTTACTATTGGGGGAGTCCAGCTACGTTAGATCATTTCAGCAATAGTAAATAGAGACAAATCCGATCAAACTTTGTTTTTCTAAATCATGTATGATGTATTTAATTTCATTTTTTTTATTTTCATCACAAGAAAATAATTTTTAGCAGAAAAAAAAAATGTATTTGGCAATTCGCATCCTAAAGGATGAAAGAAAAATATGCAAAAATTAGATTATGGTTGATAATGAAGTAACCACTGTATCTGAAATTTTGGACTTCAGTGAGGATTATATTCTTGTATCTTGTACTTCTGTCTTCATAGACAAGCATCAGATTTGAGGTTATCCTATGATAGGATTGCTCATCTTGGCTATTTTTACTTGGGATTTGGATCTTAATTCAATCTTTTCAAATATCTCGGTACGAATTTTAAAATTTTTAAGTATCCAATTATCCCTATAATGTATATAAAGAGACTTCAATGTTTATTCTAGAACTTCTTGAGTTTATAGCATGTTTAAAAAGTACCTAAGTATTTAATTGTCCCGGTAATTTTACATCATCTCACTAAATCATTAATTTGTTGATGGGTTTAATATGATGGCAATTTTACAGATAAGACTCTTTTTACAAAAAAAAAATAAAATAATGAGATGAGATGATTGAATTATAGAACTAAAATTCTAAAATAATGTACTTCTAAAGACCAAAAGGTCTATATCCTATTCCTATATGCTCTCCATCAATATAGATCTAAGTAATGTTGTAAAAGCTGAACCGGAAGATGAGTCAGAAAGGTTAGTTGGTCACGGTTCGCATGGTCGGACTGATGATGTGATAATTAATTAAAACAACATTATATATCTATATATAAGAAACATAACCATATGGAATAAATATGAAATTTTAATATAAGTTAAAAATAAACATATTCAAGAGCTTTGATATAACATTTTTCTCAAATACCAAGGTATAACATGTTAAAATCATTAAGAGCGTGATTTGATTTACACATTTCGGGATTAAGGAGTACTTTTGGATAAGGGTTGGTTTTTTTATGGGTGACTACGTGTCTGTGTTTTCTTTTCAGCAATTTCAAAGTGAGTTATTTAAGTCGTCTTGTTTTTTTAAAAATCTTTCCTTGTTCATGTTTGAGCCTCGGCTTCCAGTCTGATAAGCAGTTTGAAGCGGTCTAACACAACTCACCCTTTAGAGTGGATGAACTATTCATAACGAGGGTAAGTATGCTTTGAGTGACAGTTGGACCAATCCAACAATCCGGTCCGAGTTTTGCAACACTGGATCCAAGCATACATATTAGATTAGTTGCCGATCTTTGTGGGTTTGGGTTGAGTGATGAAGAATTATGCATTCTCATTGTAAGGGAGAGAGTTCGATCCCACATTATGGTGCTTGGAGAGGCATTCTAAAATGGGGGTGCCTAGGTTCATGCATGAGAGTATAAGGTGTTGCACTACCTAACATTGGTATTGCATAGGAGGAGCCGTTCAAACTCCTTGTCCTTGCCTTTGGTTTAGCTCGAACCTTTGTCTAAAATTTTTGTACAAAAAAGGGGAAAACATATTTGTTGATACCTATACTTTTATTCACTTTTAATTTTGATTATTGGTATATTTTTATCTCCTATTAACGCCTCTAACTTTGATCTATTAGCATTGTTAATCGTTTTATTGTATGATTAGACTAACAATGTTAACATAATAAAATTTAAACATTTGATTAAGATAAAAAACAGGCGGTTACCAAAATCAAAATTAAACAAAAGCATACTCGTCGTGACTTTTTAAACTAATAACAAAGCTATACAAATTTGTTGGAAAAAAAGAAAATAAAAAATATAATAGATACAGTGACCCGATCCATGTTTGTATTCCAAACCCGGATCCATGTTCTTCCCCTTGTTGCATCGAGCTCAGTTGGATAGCCACCGAGCATCTGTGCTGCGTCTAAACCTCTGAAAATCCCTCTGCTTCAGTTTAATTCACCCTCACATACACACTCCTATGGCGGCCCTGAAGCTTCTTCTCTCTCAAGCTCGTCGCCATTACCTCACCAATCATCATTCTCATTTCCAATCTTCCCTTTTCCTTACCTCTCGAAGACCCCTTTCTTCTTCTTCTTCCTCACAATCCGATGATTCAGACCCAAAACCTCCACAACCCTCTTCAACTATACCCTCCCCAAACATTTCAATCCAACCCGTTTCATACCCAGTTAAACCCAAAGACCCTTCATCTCCAGATTCCACTGAATCCCCCAAAACCCAATTGCAAAATCAATCTCCAACACCCCCACCTCCTCGCCGTCCACGTGTACCAACATTATCGGAAGATAATGCAGAATCACATAGGCCTTGGACAAGGGAAGATATTCGGTATGTAAAGGACTCACCTTTGATATCGCCAGTGTCATATCCTATGAGGGTGGCCCCACTTCCTGAGGATAAGAGTAGTACTGTTGGTATTGAAGCAGGGAGGGATGTGAATGAAGAGATTGAGAAGGAGAGTAGGAAAATTAGGGCGGATGATCAGTTAAAGAGGAGAGTTATTAGAGCTGCTGAAGAGGAAAAAGTGAGGGTCCCTTTTCCAACTTTGATTAAGGTGAAGCAAAAGGAGAAGCCTCCTATCTTTGATTTGACTGAAGCAATTCGCCAAGTTAAGGTCAGGTGAAAAGGTCTATTTTTGAATCAAGAAATGAGGTTTTTGTTTATTGCTGAAACTTTGTCATGTAGTAGATACACTAAACTGGACAATGCAGTTGCTAGCTTAGGCCCCAAATTTAGTATTTGTCGTTGGTGCTAATAGAAGAGAAGAGAAAAGTCTGTGCGCTTGTGGAATTTATTTTGCAGCCATAGCTACTTTTATAGGATATCTGTATGCAAGTGAGTATCTCTTGTAAACAGCAATGTGTCAAAACTCCTTCCATGTTGAAGTGGACTAGAGAAAAGTAGCCTGTGCAGCTTTGCATATAAAGCAATATATAAACATTTGTGGTTTCCTGGTCTTATAATCTGAAACATATTACTAATTGCAGTGATGATCTGAAATTTACTGCAATCATTGACGAAAAGGTGGATCAATTCTACTTATGTATTATTTTTAATCTATTTTTCCTGGTATGAAGATCAATTTGGACTCTGTTAAAATATAATTGGAAGCATAACAATGCCATTTACAGATATATGAATATATCAATTTAAGCATGCACGTGCATGTTTGTATTCTGAAACAGTTTATTTGTCATACTATCGTTTAGCATTTTCTGTTTTAGAAATAAGGCTGTGTTAACTTTGATTCTATGGCAATTAATTCATTCTTTTTTGCTTGCATTTTTCAGTTCCAAATTTTTGGGGATTTGTATTGTCGTATACTTTCATTATATATAGTATTGTTCAATGGCATTGCACATTCATGGTGATAATCTGCTTCTTCTTCTTCTTCTTTTTTTGTTGAATTTGACATTGACCATTGGTAACTTCATTTGATATCTTTTATTATTGTTCAGGCCAATGCAAAAGCAAAATTTGATGAAACTGTTGAAGTGCATGTAAGATTGGGTATAGAGTCAAAGCGAACAGAACTGGTATATGTCAATATATCTTGAATATTTTATTGTTCAGTTTTGCTTCATTGTATATGAACTGCTTTATAAATACAATATATTCAACATGGTGTAGACTCTTTTTGGTTTCCTCAGAAGTTGGGAGGATGTTTTGTGAAAGATTAGCATTTTATGTTTCTTTCAACTGAATATAAATACATAAGTATTCATGTCATGCTGTCTAGCTGCTATGCACTGGAAGACTTTTGTATTATCTATAATGAATGAAGTACCCTGATCCAATCCACTTATATCCTTACTTTTCTATTGAATTGACAGTTATAGAGTCAGTATGACCTATTTTCTTTGGCCATTCTGTTGATAAGCAACAGTAAAATCCTGTCACATTATCATTCTGTTGATAAGCAACAGTAAAATCCTGTTATTGAATCATTTTGGAAGTTTTTCTCATTAATGCCTCCAAACCTGATCAGCACAAATTTCATTGTTATCTCGTTATAAACTTTTTTGTACTCACCTGCTGCGCTCATAATTATGTATTAGTGTCACTCATATTACAATAGGGGAATTACAATTTCAACTTTTTGTCAGGCAGTTCGCGGTACTATGGTTCTGCCTCATGGTGTGCCTAAGGTAATTTACAGGTGTTTATTTATTCTTATAATTGTAGTCTTGTCACCTAATTACGCACAGTTTCCAGGCCGTCAGTGTGGCTGTTTTTGCAGAAGGAGCTGATGCGGAGGAAGCTAGAGCTGCAGGAGCTGATATAGTTGGTGGTAAAGAGCTTATCGAGGAGATTGCTAGTAATGAACTATTCTCTTTCTCCAAGCAATTTCATTCATTACACTGATTAGCTTTTTACTGTAATAAATCTTTAAAAAGTGAATTTTCTAGTTATTTTGGTCTGCATACTCATGGGGATCAACTAGTATGTGTCCATTAAGGCAAATATAGGAGTATAGGACAATATTTTTGTTGAGTGGTTATATCCTTAGTTCAAGGAACGTGTTGATTAGTACTAATAATGTAGGGGACATGCTAATCACGATAGAGTGCCTCACCATTTGTAACTTGTTGTTTTGATGCTGATAATATGTAATTGCTCAAGTAATGTTTAATGCATTCATTATTTTTGAATCCAAAAATTTAAAGTATTATTGATCTTGTGCTTTCATAGGTGGTAATAACAAGCTTAGAGTTGATAAATGCTTCTCAACTCCAGGAATGGCACCTCATCTTGGAAAGGTATTTTGTAATTAGAATGGTTATATGCCTGTAAAATCTATGTCAAAGATTACTTTTTCTAGAGCTAATGTGAATTACTATGCAGATAGCACAATATCTTAGAAAACGTAGACTGATGCCAGACAAGAAGGTAAGCTTCTTAACACGTATTTGCCTCTTATTTTGTTTTCTTGGTTGAAAGTAAATTATACATCTTTAACTCTTGTTTGGCTGAATTGATATTTTCTGCAGCTAGGTACTCTGACCAGTGATATTCCTGGGCAGTTGAAAGAGCTAAGACGTGGTCGAGTTGACTTTAAAATGGAGAGTAAATCAATTGTGCATGCAGGGATCGGAAAGGTATAATTTTTTCTTCCATCTCATGATAGACCTCGTATATAAGGAATAGTAGTTGTGTTATCCATTACATATAATCCGCTATATACTTGCAATGATATCCACAGGTAACCTTCAAGGAGGATCAATTACGTGAAAACATAGGTGCATTCATGAATGCTTTGTTGGTTGCCAAACCTGCTGGTTTAAAGAAGAGTAAGTGGCACAGTTTTCCTTGTTAAACTTTGTATCTCCGGGTATAATTAATAACACACCCATATCCCCTCTTCTGATGGCCTTGATTGGCAAGTGGCTCAATCTGGCCTAAACCTTGGCAAGTGCCTTTGGGCTGTGTAGACTCCCCAATGGGGAGTCAACTTATAAAGACTTTCATTTGGGGTCCTTCCTAGAGACCTTGCTACAGCCTGTCGCAGTTATACTCAATTGTTATTCCATCAGGTTTACCTTCATTTACAGCAGTGCTGTTTTCCTTGCAACTGTTTGAGTCCCAAAACATCTAGAATTGGACTTGTGTTAGAAGCTCATACTTTTTACGAAGGGAAGTGGCTCAAATAACTTGAGTTCCCCCCCCCCCCCCCCCCAAAAAAAAAAAAAAAAAAAAAAGAAAAAGAAAAAAAACACTAAAAGATTTTATTGGCAGAGACCAATATTAGTTTGGCACTACAATTATTGTTTTTGTTTCTACATTACATGGTTTTGATATGATTGCCAATTGTATGTTCCAAGTAAGTCGACTTCTTTCTATTGATCTCGCATCTGTCTTTTTTGCTATTCAGCTTCAAAATATGCTGGGTATGTCCTATCTGTCCATATGTGCAGCACGGTAAGCTCATAAACCTTTGCTTTATTTTCATTTTTATTTGCTGCTTATTAATTCATTTAAAGTTATAGACTTTTCCATTCTAAGTGCGTATTTGAATCAAGATTCATCTGTATGGGGATAAATTTTATTCCTTTTTTCTTTCTTTCAAGTAATTCAGTTGAGTGGTAATGTTGCAGATGGGCCCGGGATTCCCTGTTTCAATACAATCCTTATCAAGAGCAGCTGATAATTACAAGTCTCTGAATGTTGTATGATGTGGCATGGAGCAATTGCTGGCTTCTGGCATCAATCTTAGTGTTGATCAGCATAATTTGGATTCTTTTTTTCTTTTTCTTTTTCTTTTCTTTTTTTTTTTGTCATCATTGATTCTATAAGGTTGCTCAATGCCCTGTGATATATGTGACAATTGATCGGCTAGACTTCCATTTTTGACATTTAGTGTAAGCTTATAGCATGCTAGGCTTTTATGGCAGTTTCAGAATCACCGTCTTGGAAATACATAGTCTAGATTACAAGCAGTTCAAGGGGATATTCCTAGGCTATCGAATTTTGCAGTTTTGGCTATCTGGTAAGTGATAAGCCACTCTTGGGGCTCGGATATTATCATAAATGAAATTTGAGGCAGTTTGATATTTAATATTTTTGATATTTTGAAAATTAGGCGATATTGGAGATGTTAGTGTATATATGGGAAATGGATGCTCTCCTCCTTTTCCCTCTAACATCATTGGATCAAATGGCGCAGATTAAACACTTTATAAAAATAATTATAATTATAATAATACTTAGAAGTCTCATAAATAAATTTAATTTGTCAAAATTTGGTTTAAATAGTTCATTATTGTAAGAAAAAATGAAAAATAAAATCTAAATTTATAGTAATAATCTGCAGTTTTGAACTGTTCAGACCAAATTTTAACATATTAAATTTATTCTATGGTTTTTAAGAATTATTTTTAAGTTTATAGAAATATTTAATGTGATCATAAAAGTCCAATGGTATGGTGTGAGAGGGGGAAAAGAGGGAAAATTAGAGTAGAGGCCAGTTATGAATGTTACATTCATGGGTCAAGGTTATAAGGTTAACTCGAAAAATAAATTTTACATTTTAAAAAATAAATACTACTCCTTTCAATCCTAAATATGACCTATGTAATTAATTTAATTAAGGATGATAGTTATGATTTTTAGTATGATGTGTTTTTTTTAAAACATCCAATCATCTTTTCTTATTCTTCCCCCATCTCTTATTTGATTGATGTTGGAGGAGCACCAATAAGGATAATTTGGGAAAAAGTTGACAAAAATTAAAATTAGATCATACATTTTGGACCAAAATTAACTCCCCAAATAGGACATATATTTAGGATAAGAGTATTAAAAAATATATGTATGGCTATTACTTATTTTAGTATAAAATTGAAATTTATAACTCTAAAAAATAAGAGTACAAATACATAAGTTAACTATTTAATTTAGGATCTTTCCATCCTCCACTTCTTGGGATAGAGGTGGGGGCTTATCAAAATTTGGAAGTTTTCTATTGATAAATATGAAAGTTTGGCTAATATATCTGCAAATTATCTTTGTATATGTACACTAACAAAACAAACTTACTAACCTTTATGCATCAAGAATCTAACCTCATCGGCATGATCCTTAAAATTACTCAAGTCACATCCTCAGCTAACTTAATTGCCTCAATGTCATTGTTACTTTTACTAGCTTATATGTATTGCTTTTACTTTTTTCGTTATGGGTATGTAATATATTTTTATTTAAGAGGGATTGTTCCCAATTTAGGATAAATAAATTTGGTTAATACACTTACTGGAGCGATTAATACCATTCATCGAATAGTTAACAACGTTTACCATTGTGACGACAATTGATACTAAGTTCTGATAGCGTGAAGTGGTTAATACCTTTATTTGGGTGGTTAATAACATTATTGGAATGGTTAATACCCCAAATTTACTCATTCCAAATTGAGAACAATCACTCTTATGTACTTTTCTATACATACTTTTCTAGTTTTTAGAGTTTATGAAATTAGAGCGTATTTATTTATCTTCTTTCCTCCCATTGTTTTTTACAATTCATAAGCAAAAAGTTAAGTAGCTATGGGATGAAGTGCATGTTTGGGTTAACTTTTAAAACCATGGTTTGAGTTCCAAACCATGGTTTTGAAAAATATTACCCAAACAGAGCAGTTTTTTGATAGAAGTTTTTTTTTCTAGCAAAACCATAGTTTGGGCTTTTAAACCATGATTTGGGAAAAAAATTATTTTTTCAGCTTTTACACGAAATACGGGATAGAAATATATCATTATTACATATATTATATTGATCTACCGAAAATGCCCTTATCCTCTCTCTTTCCCAACACATTAAATTTATGTCTTTTTTAATAATTTACACATAGAAAAAGTTATTCTCACAACAATCATCTAAACACTCTCATTTCATCAAAAACCATTTATTTTAACTTTTTTCAGTTTTTTTTTAAAAAGCTGAAAAAAAACACTTCTCTACTTTTTTTTTTTTTCTCCCTTCAAACCATACTTCTTAAAAGGCCCAAAACATTATTTATTTACTCATAATTTATTGTTGGTGGCTCATTTCATCCTCCTAGCGAGCTACAAGGTGAAAAGTGAAGCACATGCCAGGAGTTGGTGGATGTCCGGACGCGGACGGTAAAAGTAGATTGAAATATTCAATGATTCATCATTTCATTGTACTAACTCATCATATCATTGTACTAACCATGACCAAAACACAGGTCCCGAAAAAAAAAATGACCAAGAGGCTATTTGGTGCAACTGTGCAAGGGGAAGTGAGAAAGAAAGAAATTGAGAATTTCGTGGGTTGAATTTTAAAAAATTGAAAAAAATAATATTATAAAATTTGAATCAAGGGAAGAGTTTAGATAAAAGAGGGCAAAAATTAATTAAAATTTTTTAGAGTAATCTGTCTAATAATTTTTTAAAGTAATCTCGGAATAGGGGCCATCAGATGCACTGTTCATTCACTCTCTGACCACTTCCTCCAATCAGTATTCATTACTGACAACTCTGCCCCCTCTCCTTTCTCCTTACTCTTTCTTTACCTATTTTTCTTCTTCTTTGTTCAATCACCCCCCAATTTTTTCATTCATTTTCTTAATACCCCCAATCTTGGCAAAAGTGTGCCTCTACATTTTAAAATGGGATAATATAATTTTTGTTCCCTGAACTTTTACTTAATTTTAGTTTTGGTCCCTAAATTTTCAGATCGATGGTTTTAGCCTTTGAACTTTTGGTCAATTTTGGTTTTGGTCCCTAAACTTTAACATTGATGGTTTTGGCCCCTGAACTTTCAGTTAATTTTGGTTTTGGTCCTTAAACTTTAAGTCAATTATAGTCATGGGTCCTTGAATTTTAAAAAAAACTTAAGAAAATTAGGGACCAAAACCATAATTGAGTGAAAGTTCAGGGACAAAACCACAAATATGAAGTTTATGGACCAAAACCAAAATTGATCGAAAGTTCAAAGACCAAAACCACTGATTTAAAAGTTCAGGGACCAAAACCAAAATTGAGTGGAAGTTCAGGGACCAAAAGCTATATTATCCCTTTTAAAATTTTACCATCAAATTTTCATTTTTGGCTTGATATAATTCCCACAATTTCAACTTCGTTTACTATTGATGGATAATATTAATATACCATCATATTCACCTAGAGTCAAATATTTTAAAATTATTGTTTAAGAAAATATTTCACACTAGTTACACTAAAATTATATGTATATTCCATTCTTAGAAATCTTTACACAAATTGTTTCATTTGAATCTTCTTATAAGCTACATATAAATAAATTATTTAAATAAAAATCTATTACATTGAGTTAGATATAATAAATGTGTAACATATTGTGAAGTTCTTTTAAGTGTTTTTACTTATAGGGAGGATAAATAAGAGAGAATAAGTGTGAGTAAACATATAAAAGAAAATATATAAAAATATACAATCACCAAGAATTTATGAAAAAAATAAACATACTAAGTATAAAAATAAAAGATATTAAATGTTTAAACATTTCCAAATTGCAGGTTATAAAAATAATTAAACTCGTTTAAAAAATTAATATTCTATAAAAAGGAGTGAAGGAATTATTTAACAACAATTCATTTAATTATTCAGCGTAAACAAAAAAAAAAAAAAAAAAAACCATTAGTGGTAACAGAAATATTGATGGAAGCAAATAAGAGAGGGCCCACAAGCACAATGGCAAGATGACAAAAATGTAACAACTGAAGGACTAAAATGCAAATTCCTCATTCATGACTATTCTCCCCGCCACAAAACTCGCAGAGAAGAAACAATGCTTCGAAGTTCGAAGCTCCACACACACTCACTCTCTCTCTCTCTCTGACATTTACATTCTCACATCCTTCAACAGCCTAGGGTTCGGGGTTTTCTTCCTCTACTACTGTAAAATTTTCTCTGCAAAATGGAGACAGACGATGACTACAAGAGGAAGGCGGAAATTGCTTTGGTAGTCATTGTGGTGCTTGCTTCTCTTGCTGTGGTTTCTCTTCTTGTTGCTCTCAGCTACTATTGCTACATTCGCAACAAAGTCTCCCACCGCCGCAACAACCACAAGAGTTAGCTACATTCTCTCTCTCTCTCTCTCTGCTTTCTTTTTTTCCTTAATTTTTTTTGTTGGTTTATTATAAGGACTGTTTGCTAGCCAAGACTCTCTAACACGTAGAGGATGGAAGTTTAATGACTTGTCTAATTAACTAGAGGAATTTAGTGGCATTGAATTTCATGATGTTGGAAAGGAAATGATTGTTTGTTTTGTGGGAAAAGTTGTAAAAGACTCTTGTTATTTTGCTTAGTAACCTTCTCTAATTATTCCTGAATTTAAAATGTAGTCGCCTGGCATATCTATAAAATCTGATAAAATATATATATATATATTTATGGATTTCAATCACATATTACACAGCCTCATAATAAAAATGGAATCTGTTATTTGATTTTTTTTATGGATTTTCCCATGAAAATGGTGAGATTCGTCCTTAAAATTCTCTCACCTTCTCCCTGGCTGTGTTGTACAGTTGTTAAAAAGTGATTGACCCGATATTGTAAAGGATTAGTTAATGTACCAGTGATAATTATGTGATTGCCATGGTGGATTTGGTTGTTAACTATTACGCATCTAACATGCATCTGCGAAATGACGGCCTACATGCTGATACAGTGTGCTTTATTTGCTATTATTTGAAGATGTTGACCATAGTGAGAAAAGTGAATTTGCAAATCTGCAAGTTGTTGCTGAAAAGGGACTTCAGGTGTTCACTTTTAAGCAGTTGCATTCTGCAACCGGTGGCTTCAGCAAGTCAAATGTGATTGGTCATGGTGGATTTGGATTTGTTTACCGGGGAGTGCTCAATGATGGCCGGAAAGTCGCAATTAAGTTCATGGATCAGGCAGGAAAGCAGGGAGAAGAAGAATTTAAAGTAGAGGTATTTTCCTTCTTAAAATTGCATGTTAGTAGCTGTCTGTGTCTTTGGTAGTCCTGGTGATGAGGATACTTTATACTCCCTCCGGTCCTAATTATAAGACCACTTTGACTTTTTTGACTTTTTTTTCCAGTCCAAAAATAAAATAATTTCAGTCCCAAAAATAATCTTTTTTCCTCAAAACTAATTTATTCTACTTATAAACTAATTTATAATCTAATTTCATATGACATATGATATAATTTAGTGGTCTAATTTGCTTCCTTAACTTTCACAAAAAAAGTCAAAGTGGTCTTATATTTAGGACCGGAGGGAATACCTCATATAGAATGTGTATTAATCTGAAGAGTGAACACAAGGGCTTTAATTTGTCTCTTCTCTTTTGTCCAAGAATTGGATGTAGATAGTAACCAATGGATTGTTGTGCTGGTCATGTATTTCAGAGTTGGGTTGAATTGTTTGGTGACTGCAGGTTGAACTGCTAAGTCAGTTGCGTTCTCCATATTTGCTGGCACTGCTCGGGTACTGCTCTAATGATAATCATAAACTGTTGGTGTACGATTTCATGGCAAATGGTGGTTTGCAGGAACATCTTTATCCTGTCAGCAGTAAGTAGTTGATCTTTCAAAGTAAAAGTTGATCAAATATCTTTAGTTCATTGACGTATGAAGTTGAAATTCCATGAATGTATAAGGCAATGGTACTTGCTATTTACAGTGCAATATGGTATTTTCCCTTCTCAATCAACATCCCTATTGCTCTGTTCTCACCCTCCAGACAAAAAAAAAAAAAAAAATCATCTGTAATTTTTGCTTAACCTGACCTACTTTGGTTATATATGAATGAGAACCCTTCCACCCTAACTGCACAACTCTGTTAAGCCAATTTACTGACTGAGATTTATAGTCTTTCATATTACTTTAAGAAATTTAGAGGTCTTGTGCTTGAAGCGTGGAAGAAATGAGTTAAAGCTGTTTTTGCGGATGATTGATTTGCTTTCACTTTTAAAAATATTAAGCATTTGATTTCTTGGTCAGTTGGTCTGATTAGATATCTCCTGTTCTTGTTGTCTCCAAAGCATCTATTCATCAGGCAGCAAGGAACCGTAGACCATGTTCTGCTCTTGTTGAATTAAGTACATATCAATAATTGGGGTCTTTTAGGAGATGCTTCCTAATTTGCGAAACTTAGCTGGCTGAAACCCTTTCTATGAACTACTTATCAACACCATTCCTCGCATTTTATGCAATCTGGCCTATGGCATTGAAGAATCTGATGAGTGAGAACCTTTTTAATATATAAAGAATAGAAATTGAGCATTGAAGTGCACCACACGCTCAATAAGGCCAATATATAACTCTTAAGTTTGTAGGAGAATTACAAGGCTGGTTTATTTAATTAATCAAGTTCTTGTTGAAGTCTTGTCTGTTGAACTGAAGACTGATTTTACATAACACGTGAGGCTGTTGTGTTTTTTTTTCAAGTCCCAATCCTTGTTTCGAGGTCTTTTGGGTTGTTGAATATTGAATACTGTCTGTAATATCACATGACTGTGTTAATTATATAAAAGGGAATGCTGTCAACAAGATTATTGGTGTCTTTACCTTCCTCCATTTCCTTTTATGCGTTTCTACTGTTCTGTTAACTTCCCCCATTTGTCCTCTATGTAGACTCCACTGTTATGCCCATGAGGTTGGATTGGGAAACCCGTTTACGAATAGCACTTGAAGCTGCCAAGGGTTTGGAATATCTCCATGAAGATGTCAGTCCCCCGGTGATTCACAGAGATTTTAAGAGCAGCAACATTCTTCTGGACAAAAAGTTTCATGCAAAAGTTTCTGATTTTGGATTGGCAAAGCTTGGATCTGATAAAGCCGGTGGGCATGTCTCCACTCGGGTCTTGGGAACTCAGGGATATGTTGCTCCTGAGTATGAATCTAAGTTTTTATTTGCCATTGAATTATTTTGTTTATCCTGTATCTGTTGTTGCCATCGTTCCCTTACATCTAATTGTCTGTTTTGGTGTGGTTGATGGTCCAGATATGCACTAACAGGGCATCTAACCACAAAATCAGATGTATACAGTTATGGTGTTGTTCTTTTGGAGCTGCTCACTGGCCGAGTACCAGTTGATATGAAGAGACCACCAGGAGAAGGCGTTCTTGTTTCTTGGGTCTGTTGATCAGTCTTTTCGGGTTAATATAGTATTTGATCCTTACAGTTTACCTTCATTTTGTTTTGGTTTCTATTGTTTCAAACCTGTTAGAGTATTATTAGGACATATTTAATTTTGAATTAAATTAGAATCCCTATCAATTAGGTATATTAATTTAGATATTAGGGATATTAGTTGAGATATTATTTTAGGTAATTGTTCTAGATTATTCTCTCCTCTTGCATGAATGTATGATTAAGTCTGAATAAAGTTGAACCCTTTTATTTGTCTAACATGGTATTAGAGCGGAAAAGAATTAGGGTTCCAAAATTTCGCCGCCTTCTCTGTGTGTTGCCTTTTCCATTAACAGTGAGAGAAAGAGAGCACTGTTTGAAACTCTAGGGTTTCTGGTTCATTTTTTTATGGCTACTGTTCATCGTCTTGTTTTGCGGTACTGTTTGAGTTCACTGTGCTGTCTTTTCCCCCTTTTTTGCTGCATTTTTTGGCGAGTTTTGGCCGGATCTTCTGTGTGCAGTGTTGCCTCTTTTCCGGTGGGATTTTTCAGATTCAGGTGACTTTGTTTTTTGGCCTTTGCAGGTCTGTAATTTCAAATCTGTGTATTTGAATTTTCTGCTCTCCCTCTATATCGGTTATGGAGTTTGGATTTTTTTTGTTGTGAAGCCCTTGATGTCTTCGTTTGTTGCGGCCTTTGTGTGGTCTTTTAGATTAGACCCCTGGTGTGATTGCTAATTCTCTTAGTAGAATTTTATTGGTTTGAATTTCTTTTATGTGTGACATTTGGTTTAATTTTGTATTTTGGAGTTACCATCCCATTTCTGGCGAATCCTAATGGTGATTGCGTTCGGATTTGGTCTTGGGTTTACGGTGAGCTCTGGTTTGGTGTATTTGTGGCGTGAATTGGGTTGTTCTTTGTTGAGCTGTTTCAGGATTCAAATTTCAGATCTGGTCGTTGCGTCAGGTGCATGGTTTTGTTGCTCAGGGGGAGTGTGAAAGTTTTTTCTTTGTTGATCAGGGGATTATCTTTTAATAAATAATATATCTAAAGATTTGGTTTCCGATAGAGCACAATGGCGTCGTGCGATCCATGTAGCCGACCCCACTTAGTGGGATAAGGATTTGTTGTTGTTGTTGTTGATCAGGGGATTATCTTTATAACAAATTGGGTATTATTAAAATCTGTGCTCCAACTTGAGGGGAAGTGTTAGAATATTATTAGGAAATATTTAATTTTGAATTAGATTAGAATCCCTCTCAATTAGGGATATTAGGTTAGATATTAGGGATCTTAGTTGAGATATTATTTTAGGTAATTGTTCTAGATTATTATCTCCTCTTGTATAAATATATAATTAAGTCTATGAATGGAGTTGAACCCTTTTATTTGTCTAACAAAACCATAGGCTTTAGTTCCTCAATTTTTTTCGTCTAAAACGTTAGACCTATGGTTTGGTTTGAAATTATTAGAATTAAAACCTAAACGAGGGCAAACCATAGGGACCCAACAATGCATTAACCCTTTCCCCCTCCCATCAAGTTACTTAGATCATTAAATTCGCATGCCTGAATTTTATTTGTGGGCAAAAGTATCCTTTTTCAATATTTATTTCTCTCACAAAGTTATGTGTCCTGTTTCTATTTAGGCTTTGCCTCTTCTAACTGATAGAGAAAAGGTGGTGAAGATTATGGATCCTGCATTGGAGGGTCAATACTCCATGAAAGAGGTTGTCCAAGTAGCTGCAATTGCTGCAATGTGTGTGCAACCGGAGGCCGATTACCGGCCGCTCATGGCAGACGTGGTCCAATCATTGGTTCCACTGGTGAAGACTCATAGATCGACTTCAAAGGTTGGAAGCTGCTCTAGTTACCATGCCAATAATAAGTTGTCGCCTGCTCAAGATTCAGTTAGAGCAAGTGTATGAGAGCGTAAATGGAGTTTTAATATTTGCTTGTCTAACTTAGGTTCATGTACTGACCATGAACAGGTTAGGTTTGTGTATGTTTCATAGTCTGCAGGTTTCTTAGTGTATCCTTCATAGTCTTGAGCCATATCCCCAGCAAAAGGTTGTAATGGATATCGATGGCTCAAGTTGTACGAGAGATTTGACTTGGTTGAGTTAGTTTAACCAGCACCGAAAGGCTTTTGCTTATTTTTTATGACAACCCCCGAAAAGGTCTGATTAAATTATGCATAGTGGTTATTTATTAATCTTATGGTCACGATATTTTCTTGATAAACTAAAGTTTGGTTGAGTTGGGTATTAAAGATTCACCCTTGTCAAAAAAACAGTACTATCTCCTATCCTTAGGATGAGGGTCATCAGAATTTATTTGGAGAGGTTAATGAAACTCTAAGTTAATTATATGTATATAATAATTAGTTTGGATTATACTGCCACATAAGTTTATAGTTTAAGTAAATTAATTTTAAAAAAATATCACTCACATATATACTTTAAAGCAATTTATTTCATTTTCTCAATTTTCCCAAAAATTGAGTCAAACATAGAGTCTTATATCAAGAATTAGAGGCAGTATAATTTGGTAAAGGGCAAATGTACAATTTTAACAATAAAGTGTTGTGGTAGGAGCACTTGACATAAATAAATCTTTGAAGGGTGCTAATATATCTATAAGCTTTTCAAAAGGAATAAAACAAACAACACCATTTATTTTCCTCGAATGCCCGTTAATTTTTTAATCCATCCACTGTGTCTTTACTCTAACTGGAGTTTAGGGAAAATAAATGGCGTTAAATTTTTTGCTCTATTTAAAAAATTTGTTGATATTTTAGCACCTTTTAAAAAGTTTATTGGTATTTTTACACCATTCAAAATATATTTACACCGACACTGGTGATATTACACATGAGTTTAACTCTATAAAATTTTGGGTCAACATTTATGCTAAGGATTAGCCATGAGACATGCAAAAAGCAGCGCCAGCCTATGAAAGAAGAAAATTTGGACATGTGGGACCAGGGAAGCAGCTGGTCAACGAAGAGCTGATAAGGGCATTAGACGAACAAGTTTGACTCATCTTCCAACCCGGATCATTATCCATTGATTATCAACACATAGTTGGTCTAGTGGTATAAGGCCTCGTTAAATCCCTTTGAGGTTTGGAATTTGAATTATAGAAAAGGCACTTATGTTGAGAGAAGAAGTCACGAACCCCGAATCTTAAATAATCATTTGCTCGAATATTTGGTAATAAGATTCAGAAAAGGTATTGATTGCTAGTAGTTGATGTATAAAGATCAACTCAACCATTAATTATTGGTGTTCCCATAACTCTACCATATTCGCATTATTTAGTTATAGTAGTAAATCAATTTGTTAATAAAGAAGCATATTCATCATCTCCACACACTTCTTGATCTGTCTAATTAATGAATCTAAGTAAGTAGGAAGTAATTTGTATTTTTGAAATTCAGGTCCTTTAATATTCGATAACCTCGAATTTTACTTTTCAACCATAAATGAGAATAGTTCCCACTCTGTATTTTTTTTTTAAATTTATGAAATTTAAACTCTTAATAAAGAAAATTAAATTTCAAGTGTTAATTTGTTTTGTTTTACATGATTGTTCATTCCTGTTTGTTTGCTAATATTTTTTTTTCTTTTTGCCATACTTTTATGAGAGTTACTACTCCTTTACTTTTGTTTGCTATATATGTGTGTATGTCATACATTCGAACTCTCCCTTGTTCTTATTAGATGGTATTTCCTCCTGTCCATAATATAAGTTATCTCCTAAAAAGTTTTGGGTCCATAATATTATTTAGATGGTAATTAATGTTTCTTTGTCAAATTTGTCTTATAATTAATGTTTAAATATCACTCATCGTATTTTTCACTCTCATTCAAAATCTCATTCGAGGTAAAAATTGAAAAATAAACTAATTTTAAAAAAAGTAATGAGTTAGCTGTTCTTTCTTCATTTATATAGCCAATTGATAGAGTATTAATTAGAGGTGCCTAACAATGAAGACGCGAGGGAGTGTACATATTTAGCATGTGCAAGTGGCAATCATGAATAGTGATTGTCCAAGTAAGGCAAAGCAAAATATTTATTAGAGCATTAAAATATCGATGTCAGATTTCGCACTTCAAATCACATCGAATTCTTCTAAGTCCCACTATCATTCATTCAATCTTGAATTTTTCATCCAATTTTTTGTCGGCAAGTTGAGTGAAGTTACGTTTGATATTTTCAATTTCATTAAATGGATGATTTGAAACAATTGGTTAATTTAACTGTTGAAAACTGACATGTTTCTAACTCTCATACTAGTGTTGCCGATTAAATTCTCATAGCGTCTTAGAATATTCATTAAAGTCAAGGGGCATTGCTAGGATTAAAGCATTTTTCCCGGATATGATTTTTGTCGACGTTGATACAATTTTTTTTTAAAAAATAGTAGTATATGACGTGTAAAGAACAACAATCATCTCCTTTTTTTAAAATGAAAAATGTGATCAACTAAATGTAAATGCACACAATTTCAAGATTACAAGTCAAAGACCATGTGCAGCAGAGAAGTTTACTACTGTACTTATAACATCAGATCGAGAGAATAAAGGTCGCCTCAGAGGCTTAAATCATCAAATAAAGTAATCCTAAGTTGTTCAACATTTGTCTTTAATTTTTAAAACTAAAAATTTACATTTCATCAAGGGAGTATGACATCCAAGATGAGGCATCTACGTGATAATCATGTTCTTAATACATGTTGAATATCTTTGCGTGGCGTGTATCTCACTTAAATGTCTCATTTCGAGTATATCACATTCCTTACCTTGTTGATTTATAACTTCAATAGGTGATTGGATCCTCCATTTACCACTATAATTAGTTGGAGTTTCCAATGAATAATGTGAGCCAAAACCTTGTTAATTAAAGCCATGTTGTTTACATAATTAAAAACCAAATAAGATTGCGATTGATTTTGCCAAAGTTGAGGAGTAGAATCTTAATTCTTTCTGGAATTCCATAAATAATTCATCATTGGAATTTCTAATTAATCAGCCCGCCCACAGGAAGCGTGATAGTGGTTGTTAATTGAGCCATCAACATTGAGTAGGGGTGGAAATAGGTTAGGCCAATGTAGGCTTCAACTAAATAGGTTTGAGCCTGATAAAAAATGTAAAACTTAAGTTTGGGCTTGAGTCAGTATATAAGCTTTTTTTATGCTTGAGCTCGAGCCTTCAAAAAGCCTAACAATGCTTGAAAACCTATTTAAAATGCTACTTAAAATGTAAACTCTTAAATAGGTTTAAAAGTCTATACTTCAAATCCCATACATTACCCTTTAAATCTATTAAAATGCATATGTATGTCTCAAAAGGATTTTATGACTATAAAACTATATTATTTCGGTTACTTATATAGTAGAAACTATGATAAATTATCCATTTTGATGAGATTATAATATTTCATATAGGCATAGTTGGAATAAACTTGTTAATTGCAACAGTTTTTATGCTTGAGAAAGTCATACAAATTAGACAACAGTAGTAAGTTAGCATAGCATTTTAAGTATTTGAAAGCGATCAAAAAGATGTGAATGACTAATGAATGAAAGGGTTGAATTTTGTGTATAAGTAATTAGATATGAAGCTTAGAACTAAAGATAAGTTAGTAATGTTATAATTAATTTATATAATTTATTTTATATTGTATATCATAGAAATTATAAAACAATTAAATAGGTCAGACTTATAGGTTTATAAGCTAAGCCTTAGAGGAAAAAAGGGCCTGATCTATTTATCTAAATAAATATAACAATAGATTTCAACATGGACTATGGACTATTCAGTGGCATATTCACTAAATATGTTAGGCTTGAGTGTAGCCTGTAGACCACCAATAAGGGCCTAACTATTCACATACCTACGTCTACAAACAATCAACATAGTCTACGTTCGTTCTTTTGTTTTTCTTGTATAACCGACATATAGTAAAAGTGGCTTTGTACGTCGCCTTTTGACCAACGTAAATTGTGGACAAGATTACGTTGTTTGGTTATATATCCCGTGCTAGAGCTGATGTTTAAAGATCTCATCTTTTTTTTTTTTTTTTTTTGCCATAGTTAAAAGATCTCACGTTAAAAGATTTTCCTTCAATCTTTATCAAAAAAGAAAAAAGAGTTTCCTTCAATAATATCTCCGATTGTTGGCTTAGTCTAAAATTAGTTTCTCCGTTAAGCACAAAGCTACATAAGAAAATCTAATCAGGTTTAAACCTTTAAATTTAATTTATATGGTCTACGTTTGATCTTTTAGAAATCTATATTTTTAAAATAAATTATTTTAATAGGTATAAAATCTTAAAGAAAGATAATACATCTGAACTATCATTTTTTTTTCAAAATATAAATTTTTGGAATAAAGATCATTGGTCTAAAAACAATTAAATCTAAATAGTTTATATCTAATTAGCTCTCAATACTAAACAATAATGCTTAGTAGAAAAATTGGTTCCGCCCGGTCTACTTCCATCTCCCTTAAAGCTGAAGATCCCGTGCTTGAATTTATCCCTATCAGTTGCGTGCTTCCATTAATATGTGCAAATAGGCATTGGCCATTTCATTTGCTTGGACTCGGTTAAAGACTTGTATGCATATAATAATGGTAATAAAGTTCAAGGGATAAAAGGAAAAAAGTAGTGATAATTATGTCCAAGGGGGTAAAAGAAAAAAAAAAAAGGTTATACACACGCATTTGCTATTTAATTAGCTTAGACAATAGCAAAATGTCTTTCTCATCCAGCTAAGTTAGTACTAATTTTCTTGGGTAGCATGTGATAATCATATACTATAATAAAACTGAAACCTACTTTAGCAAATTGGTGGCGGAATATATAGTATAACGTGTTTCCATGAAGAAAATCTTCACTCCTAAAAAAATAATCACATCACTTTTCCTAACTAAAGCATGAAGCACTGAACCCAGAAGGATCCTATGCTTCTTTGCTAACTCTCTTCCTTTTTGCTTCAGATGCATTTCACACGTCTCCTTTTTACATAGTTTATTCACTTTTTTGTGTTTTATCTTTTGTTATTATCATTATTATTTTGCTTTCTCCTTTGGTTTTGCGACCTTGAAAGAGTCAAACTAGTACTGAAAGTGAAAAGTGAGAAGCTTCCTTTCCTGCGAAAAAAATATTACAAGGGTTTCGTATTGACTGATTTATAATTTATGATAATAAAATTTTTTAAACCTAATCACGTAATACTGAATTATAAGAAAAAATCACTATTTTTAGGGAATAACAAAATGACAAATATTTGCAAATGAAGTAAATACTTAGCTTAACTGAAATGTAATATGGGCGATCAGATCTATATACTTGTAGAGCATATTCTTTAAAAATAATAAATACAAATTATATTCGAAAATAAATTAAATTACTAGAAAATTGGTGCATATGGGCTATAGCTAAATTCGCGCACGTAATAGGTGGAATCTCAGTCCAGTTGCACATAAGAACTAGTCGTTATAAAATGGGTATTACAATTTTTTTTTATGAATGGTATTACAAATTTTAAAGTCAACAAAAACAATTAAACTGAAATAATTTTTAACTGAATCTCTCATTTTCAATTTTTTTCTTGGAATTTCCTCAATCCACCACCATATATTCAGTAGCTATGTATGATGTAGGAGACATAAAGAGGCAGATAAGACAACGTTAGTAGTAATAATAATGGTAGTATATAATCAAGTAGTAGTATTTTTTTAATTTTTTATAATATACGGCATTATCATAATAGCTGTACGTACCAAACCGGTGATTAGATTACAGGAAAGAGAAAATGACATGTAAGTCCCAATAAAATAAGATGCAAGATCCATTCAGTCTAATGTGAAAATTATTTGTTTAAAAATGTTAAGAGACAGAGGCACTTCATATGATTTTATATTTAGAAAAATCGGTATGTTAAAGTAACTCATAAATAGAAAGTACATATACTTCAATTCAATTCCTTCTAACCAATAATTTTTTTTTTTAAAAAATAAAACCTTTTCACCAATTTTCCAAATTTAAATTAAACATCTTATTTATAATTGAGACTAAAATCTCTACAAATATTTAAATTGATGCACCTGCCATTTTCCCCCAAAGGAAACACCAATCTAGGTAAGGGTCCCGCGGGGTATGTTAAATTAATGCAAAAACACAAATGCGTTTATTATTTCAAAAAATGAAACAAGCCTTCCTCTCTCTCACATGTATCTATCTCTTTTGCCAACTTGCTTTGGCTTTAGCTTGCTCTCTTAGTTATTGCACGAATAGCAAAACCGCGTGGAAGATAGCACCTATCTTTTGACGCTTCATCTCCCTCCCTTTCCTTATATATTCCTCTCTTTCCCTCCCACTCTTACTCACACAAACTCGTTTCTTCATCTTCTTTCCCTCCTTCTCCTTTCTTATTCCAAGTTTCAATATAAGCTTTGGCCATGGCTTCTTTTACCCATTTTCTCTTACTTTCACTCTCTCTTCTTTCTCTCTTTGCTTCTTCCACCAATGCTCAGCTCTCCCCCAACTTCTATGCCAAATCTTGCCCTAACCTTCAAACCATTGTCCGCAACACAATGAGGCAGGCTCTTGCCAAAGAAGCCCGCATGGGCGCCTCCATCCTCCGCCTCTTCTTCCACGACTGCTTTGTCAATGTACTTTCTCCATTATTCTTCTTTAAAATATTCACTTTATTTTTTATGTTGGTATTGTAATATTCATATCAAATATCAACGTGTATATATTGACTTAGTTTACTTGTTCAGGGTTGTGATGCTGGAATACTATTGGATGACACCGGAAGCTTCACCGGAGAGAAAAACGCCGGCCCTAATCAGTCAGCGAGAGGGTATGAAGTGATTGATGCTATCAAAACTAATGTAGAGGCTGCCTGCAAGGGCATTGTGTCCTGTGCTGATATCTTGGCCCTTGCGGCAAAAGAGGGTGTTGCCCAGGTAATTCATTAATTAATATTAATAATAATTAACCTTTTTTCCATGGTACTTAATTAGCTTATTGCAGAGTATTTGTTTGTCTGCCAGCTAGAATATATTAAATATTTTATTGATATCTACAACTGTACATATATAGATTATGTAGCCTTTACCTACATGCATGAAAGTTCCATGCACGAGATTGGACTTTAATTATATTAATTAATAGGCCTGTACTAGCTAGCTAGGTCAACATGATGTTCGATCTGAGAATGATGGGAAAGACGATTTTGTGCATAAATTAATACAAGTGCGTACCTAATAGCTAATAATTTATAATTTATAATTTATAATTTATAATGCATTAAATATGATTATATTAAAATTTTAGTTGATCTGATATGGAATTCAATGAATGGTTACGTAACAATAATATACATGAATAAAGTTGTATACCAGTAAAATTCAAGTCGTTTTCACAGCACATCACAAGTAATATATCCAATTAACTAATGTTTGTTTTTTCCCTTGCATTTCCATCAGTACGTATGAGCTTTTGCTTTCACACTTTCTTCCCCGCTTTATATCCATTCTCACCCTTCCTTGTGTTTTTTCCTTTTCTAAATAAAATAAATGTCGGTGCAAATCTCAAACAAAAGTCCATTATTTAAATTTTGTAGATAAGAAATAATTCTAAAAGGATAAGGTCTATATCATCTATGTACGAATCAATCACAAAATTTTTTTGGCTTTATTTGTCACTCAATAATTGAGCATTATATTGTCCTTATTATTATGTATGTGTTACATTACAGCTAAAAGGACCCTCATGGGCAGTACCACTTGGCCGGAGGGATGCAAGAACGGCAAGCCAAAGCAAAGCCAACAGCGAGATTCCAGGGCCGTCCTCCGACCTCTCAACCCTAATCTCCATGTTCGCTGCCAAAGGCCTCACCGCCCGGGAAATGACCGTACTTTCCGGCGCACACACCATAGGGCAAGGACAATGCAATTTCTTCAGGAACAGAATATACAATGAGAACAATATTGACCCAAGTTTTGCAGCCACTAGAAGAGCCACATGCCCTAGAAGTGGTGGTGACACAAACTTGGCACCCCTTGACCCTACCCCTACCAAGTTTGACAACACTTATTATACTGACCTTGTTAATCGACGTGGCCTCTTTCATTCGGACCAAGTGCTCTTTAATGGTGGCTCTCAAGATGCTTTGGTTAGGTCTTATAGCACCAATAGTCTCCTCTTCTTTAGGGACTTTGCTTCTGCCATGGTTAAGATGAGTAGTATTACTCCTCTCACTGGGTCCCAGGGAGAGATCAGGAAGAATTGTAGGGTTGTCAACTGATAGCGGTGTCTTTACCTAAACAACAATGTATAATGGAGTAATAATATAGGGCTCTAGAGGGTTTAGTTTAATGAATTGTGATTATTAGATAAGGTCTTGTTATTAATAGTCATAAGTTTGACTAAATGTGGACCTTGGATATATATGTGTGTGTAATTGTATGAATGACTCAGCTCATCAAGTGTTGTGAGTAGTGTCTCTTTTTGCCCTTTTTAATCAACGAATATAATGATTCCAAGTCTCGGTTTTTTTTTCATATTATTTTATTTTTTATAATGTTAGAATGGGAGTGTTATTTTGTTGATAAGCTAATGACAATCAATCATCAATAAAAAATATTAAAACTATTTGACCCGTACTATTCACAAAGTTAGGAATAGTCAATAGGATTAATAATTAATGTGATTTTTTTCTCACATCCATTTAATTAATACAAGATGTCTCTAATTCATAATTGAAAAATCAATTTGATTCGTTTGAAATTTTGAATATTAACAATAAAAAAATGAACTGTAACATGCGTAAATAACATCTCTAACCTTTTAAACATTACAATAAAGTAATAAACATTTATGAACTTTTACATTTATTTAGACAATTCTTATACTATTAGTTTTGTACTTTTGTTATCGGTTTATCTATAAGAATGTAAAGAATTTTTATATCTGCATATAATTCAAAGTTTGAAGGGTTACATAAAAAAAAAAAATAAAGTTTAAGTGATGCTAGTATATAAAATTGAATGCTTGGGATTGTTGGAAATATTGACTGGATATGTCATAAGGAACAAATCCCGCATTGTTTGGGAATTGTAAGGGTCCAAATAATAAGTGATATTGAACTACTAAATGGGTCAAGAGAATGAATAAACTTACACAAAAATGGGTCACTTCATGTGAAATCTGGCTAATATTCTCCACTCTTTAATTTGTGAGCAAGTTAAAATGTGGACTGTGTAATTTTTATTAGTCTATATTTATGGGATATGAAATTAATGATTTTGGAACAAATAAGGTTTTCAAAAATACCAAATAATTATTGTGGGATTTGTACGTTGGGTTTTTGGAGATCAGAAGCTGATTTCATAGATCACTCTTCATGCATACATGCATTGCTCATTATCTCCAGCATTTCATACGTTTTTGTAATATGTTTTTAAATTGATAAAAGATGGCTTTAAAGCCTTTTATTCCCTAATGTACAAGACTTTTGAGGTGAAACATGTATGGCTTTTTATAGCTAAAAAATGATTATTTGTTTACATTACTGCAAAAACTGCTTTTAATGTCCGTTAAGCTAGGGTTCTGACGTCCGTTAATGAAGGGTCATCGTTCTCAGTAACATTGAAAGGTATGACTTTTAATGTTTAATAAATAGCGATGTTAAAAGTCATACTTTTAATGTCTCTTATTACAAAAAAAATGGGGACGTTAATACTCCTTCCAACATGCCAATGTGTTAAATGGTGAGGAACTTACGATGTCATTTCTTGTTTCAACATTTCTTACTACGTAATATGAGACGTAGCATTTAATTTTTTTTGTGTTTTTACCACTTCATATAATTGTTTTGGCTTCCATCTGCTTGTGGCAGATCTCACACACTATACTCATATGTCATACATATAGAAACACAAATACAAAGCAACACATAATCATTATTCACAAGTCACTACTACAGAAATACCCTATTGCAGCGCAACAATAGCAGCGCTTATAAAATGTAAGTGATGGGATTGGTCTAATATGACCTATACCAGCGCTTATAAATAAAAGTGCTGGTATAGGTATAAGCATATAGCAGCGCTTAAGCGCTGGTATAGACCCCTGGGGTTTATTTCTTATATTAAAGAATAAGTAAAACAATTTAAAAAAAAATTGACAAATTGTTTTACATATTTTTTTCAACATAAAATAAACCCCAGGGGCCTATACCATATTTATAACAATTTTAAAAAAAAATTGGCAAATTGTTTTATATATATTTTTATATAAAAAATAAAGCCCAGGGGCCTATACCAGCGCTTAAGCGCTGGTATAGGACCATGGGGTTTATTTTTTATATAAAATAATATTGAAAACAATTTAAAAAAAATTGCCTAATTGTTTTAAATATTTTTTCAAATAAAAAATAAACCCCAGGGGCCTATACCAGCGCTTAGGGGCCTATACCAGCGCTTAAGCGCTGGTATAGGCCCCTGGGGTTTATTTTTTATATTAAATAATATTTAAAAGAATTTAAAAAAAATTGCCTAATTGTTTTATATATTTTTTCAAATAAAAAATAAAACCCAGGGGCCTATACCAGCGCTTAAGCGCTGGTATAGGCCCCTGGGGTTTATTTTTTATTTGAAAAAATATTTAAAACAATTTAAAAAAAATTGCCTAATTCTTTCAAATATAAAATAAAACCCAGGGGCCTATACCAGCGCTTAAGCGCTGGTATAGGCCCTTGGGGTTTATTTTTTATATTAAATAATATTTAAAACAATTTAAAAAAAATTGCCTAATTGTTTTAAATATTTTTTCAAATAAAAAATAAAACCCAGGGGCCTATACCAGCGCTTAAGCGCTGGTATAGGCCCCTGGGTTTTATTTTTTATATTATAAAATATTTAAAACAATTGATAAAAAATTGAAAAATTGTTTTACAATTGTTTTTAAATAAAAATTAAACCCCAGGGGCCTATACCAGCGCTTAAGCGCTGGTATAGGCCCCTGGGGTTTATTTTTTATATAAAATAATATTTAAAACAATTTATAAAAAATTGCCTAATTGTTTTATATATTTTTTCAAATAAAAAATAAAACCCAGGGGCCTATACCATCGCTTAAGCGCTGGTATAGGCCCCTGGGTTTTATTTTTTATATTATAAAATATTTAAAACAATTTATAAAAAATTGAAAAATTGTTTTTAAATAAAAATTAAACCCCAGGGGCCTATACCAGCGCTTAAGCGCTGGTATAGGCCCCTGGGGTTTATTTTTTATATAAAATAATATTTAAAAGAATTTATAAAAAATTGCCTAATTGTTTTATATATTTTTTCAAATAAAAAATAAAACCCAGGGGCCTATACCATCGCTTAAGCGATGGTATAGGCCCCTGGGTTTTATTTTTTATATAAAATAATATTTAAAACAATTTAAAAAAAATTGCCTAATTGTTTTAAATATTTTTTCAAATAAAAAATAAACCCCAGGGGCCTATATCAGCGCTTAAGCGCTGGTATAGGCCCCTGGGGTTTATTTTTTATATAAAATAATATTTAAAACAATTCCAGCGCTTAAGCGCTGGTATAGGCCCCTAGGGTTTGTTTTTTATATTAAATAATATTTAAAAAAATTTAAAAAAAATTGCCTAATTGTTTTATATATTTTTTCAAATAAAAAATGAAACCCAAGGGCCTATACCAGCGCTTAAGCGCTGGTATAGGCCCCTGAGTTTTATTTTTTATATTATAAAATATTTAAAACAATTTATAAAAAATTGAAAAATTGTTTTACAATTGTTTTTAAATAAAAATTAAACCCCAGGGGCCTATACCAGCGCTTAAGTGCTGGTATAGGCCCCTGGGTTTTATTTTTTATATTACAAAATAGTTAAAACAATTTATAAAAAATTGAAAAATTGTTTTACAATTTTTTTTAAATAAAAATAAAACCTCAAGGGCCTATACCAGCGCTTAAGCGCTGGTATAGGCCTAATTTTTACATTAATCAAGCTTTGGGATAGGCTGGTACTTTATTATTTCCCTCCAGCTAAATCCCTTCAGCTCAGAAATTTTCCCTCCAGCGTGAAATAAACCCTTAGCTTCCCTCCATTCGAAATAAACCCTTAGCTTCCCTCCATTCGAAATTTATTATGTTCCACACTCTGTCTCGCTCTCTCTGCTTCCGCCGATTTCTCTCCCTCTCCCTCTCCACCGGCATCTCTGCTTCTCCAAGAAGCATATCTTCTTCCATTTTTCTCGCCGTCCACCATTGTTCTCCCTTCATTCAAGCAGATCTTCGTCTACTTGATTCGAAACTGGTGGGTTGAAGTGGCAAAACACGGATCTCAGGTGATTTATTTTTTTCTAATGAAATTTCGATTTCCTTTCTGTTTTTTTATTTCTTTCTCTGATTAGTGTTTTATTGATTTTGATCGATTTGTCCTTAAGCTGGTGTGTTCTTATTTTCCCCTAATTTTTCATCAGTTCTGTCTATTTGTTGGAATCTGCAATTTTTAAAATGGAATTAGGTGGTTCAACGTTGGTCGATATATCATATATGTCATTCTAGGGCAGGACCACTTGGATCTTCTTCCTTCAAACTTCAACGTATTTCCCTTTCATAAATATATAAAAATATTATGTGAGCTACTGGGCATGTGTTGTGAAGCCATTTGTGGAATTATTTCCTTCAGAATATGGAAAAATTTGTGTGGAAAGATTCTTGTGAACTGGCTCATCATCAGCTTGTGACAGACACAGCCGTAAATTAAACTTCATTTCATATCACAGAGACTAGTCTCCGTAGTGGGTGAGTGGGAATACACACACATGTGTGTGTGTTTTAGGGAAGATCAGTAAAAAAAATGTCTGGTTCGAATGTACCAATAATGTACTCTCTATAATTTCATATATAGAATCTGGTACGAATATTTGAATTCAGGTTCTTTACACTAATAATGCGATCTGCTTGTGTGTTTTTTATCTGTATCTGAATTTCTGGGCAGCATATTTGGATGATAGTAATATTACAATAATGAGTTGGATGCTATGATAACTTAGTGTGTGACAGTGTGAGTCCCAGCTTTCAGATTCAATATCTATGGTGGTCCCTGCTTGCTTGCTTGCTGCTGGTTTTAATATGAGCATGAGTTGTGGTTAAAGGCTGCTTCATGTCATGCTTGAGGCCTGGATTAATCATGAGTGTTTCTGCATGTCTTGGTCTCAGAAACAGACCCTGAAAGCACCACTTCTTGCCATGAAAGCACAAGTTTCAGGGAGAAGCATATCCTAAATGTTAGCTTCACAACACATGCCCAGTAGCTCACACAAATTTATTAATTTTTCGGTGGTAGCCAGAATTTGTTTTCGGGGGTTGGAACTAGCAATTTCTACCTTTCTTAACTTATTTTAAAATAATTACAATACACTATAAATTAAGAGATAATACTAAAATTTGATATAAATGTAACAAAACATGTATGTTGAAAAGTTAATTTATGACCAAACAAGAATCATGATTATATGGTTGTAAATTTATCTATGTATACACCTTGCCTTGTATAGTAGTATTTGGTGTGATGGAGTAGAGTTCAATTTTTTCTTTAATTTTTGGAACTTAAGAATTGTCATTGATTGATAATGAATGAATTGTGATGTGGTTAATAATGTTTGGAAGTCTATAGGCAGCCATTAGCTTTCCATACATATCATTGCCCACTGAATGAAAGAAAGAAAGCAAATATGAAATAATTAAAAATAATAATGATAATTAAAAGTACTTTATGGATAGATAACTCATAAATTAATCACAAGATATTAATAACTATTGGCTAATATTGGATTGGTATATGCTATATTGAAGAATGTTATTATGAATTAGAAATATAAATGTTATGTTTAGGAAGTAAGAACAAGGGTTTGAATTTATGATTGCTTGATTAATGAATTGAATTTTTTAGGCTTAAAAATTATCCACATTTCAAATGATTTGCATTCCTAAGTTGCAACATGTTAAGAAATTTATAAAGACTTTGTTTATATGTTGTAGGAATTTCACCTAGCATTTGTTTGATTCACATTTTGATCTCCACCAAAAGTCAATTCAAAGAATCTATTAAGGTACATTTTTATGTTAGATGTTACAAATATGTGGTCTGTTAATATACATTTATGAGATTATGGCTTTGTAGAACTGGATATGTGAGCTGTAACTATGTTTTTCTGCTCGTTAATATATGCTCTGTGAATTCTGTTGTCGTGGGCTGTGGAAACATATTGAGTTGATTCTATTTATATAGTTTGCTATCCATTTCTATGTTAAAAAGAGAGGGCCTTGAGCCTGGGAACGTTCATTTTGTAGCCGTTATGCTGCCGATTTTTTGTTAAAAAAATAAGGTATAATCGTAGGGTGGCTACCTAATGAGTAATTCATAATGTACATCTTACCGGCACTTTCCTTTAGTAGGTTACCATGTTGGATCGGAAATGGATGTCTTGTGATCGGCGTTCAAGGGAATATATAGATGGAGCAAAAGAGTTCATTGAATTTGCTGCAGAGCATGCAGAGAATGCTAACAGAATTGTATGCCCCTGTATGTCGTGTTTGTATGGAAAGCGTCTTCGTTCTCTTGAATTGTTGGGTCATTTAATTTGTCATGGAATCGATCAGTCTTATACACGATGGACAAAGCACGGTGAGACCTATGAAGATGAATACGGAGAACGGGTACCTGATGTTAGTAGTACTTCAAATGTTGTTGACACAGACATGTGTGATGAGAGCGATGATCTTGAAGAAATGTTGAACGTGGTGGGTGAGGAGAATCCTGAAATGTTTGAGACACTGAAGAGCGATGCAGAGACGCCTTTGTATATGGGATGCAGCAAATACACAAGATTGAGTGCGGTGCTTAAATTGTATAACCTGAAGGCACGATACGGTTGGAGTGATGCAAGTTTCACCGCGCTGCTGTCCGCTCTGCGAGATATACTCCCAGAAGCGAATGTACTCCCCTCGAAAACATACGAGGCGAAGCAAATTCTCCGGTCCACCGGTATGAAATATGAGAAAATACATGCATGCCCCAACGACTGTATTTTATTCCGGAACCAGTATTCGTCGTTGGAGAAGTGTCCTAAATGCAGCACATCTCGGTATAGAAAGAAAGGTAAGAGTCCTTCTAAAGTGTTGTGGTACTTTCCGATCATTCCAAGATTCAGGCGCATGTACAGTAATGCGGATGTTGCAAGACTTTTGACATGGCACGCTGATGAGAGGATTAAAGACATCAAGCTTAGGCACCCCGCAAACGCCCCCCAATGGAAAAAAATTAATTACGAGTACCCTGAATTCGGTGAAGAACCGAGAAACCTACGGCTTGCATTGGCAACCGATGGAATCAATCCGCATGGAGTTCAGAGTAGTACTCACAGTACATGGCCGGTGATTCTGATGATATACAACCTCCCCCCAAATTTGATCATGAAACGCAAGTTTATGATGCTTTCCATGCTTATTTCCGGGCCTAGACAGCCCAGCAACGATATAGACGTGTACTTGGATCCTTTGATTGAAGACCTGAAGAATATGTGGGATTCGGGTGAGACGGTTTTTGATGGATGTAAGGAAGAAAGTTTCAAATTAAGGGCCATGTTGTTTGACACGATAAATGATTTCCCAGCGTATGGTAATTTGTCCGGATACAGCATCAAAGGATATGGTGCGTGCCCTATATGTGAAGATGATACCCATTCGATGCGGCTGGAGCATTGTAGGAAAAATGTTTACATGGGACATCGGAGGTTCCTGCAGTTAAAACATCATTGGCGGAGGTGGAAGAAGGCATTTAACGGGAGCTTAGAAGAAGGTAGGCCACCGAGGATATTGACCGGGGATGACGTTTGTGAAAAGGTGAACGCGTTGGAGAATGATTTTGGCAAGCCTTTTGCTAAAAATGTGTTGACAAGTGGCTGGAAGAAGATGTCCATATTCTTCGAACTCCCGTATTGGAAGTCCTTATACGTTAGGCACTTTCTGGATGTGATGCACATTGAAAAGAACATCTGTGATAACCTAATTGGCACGTTGCTAAATATGCAAGGAAAAACTAAGGATGGTGTCAATTCAAGGTTAGATCTGCTCAAGTTGGGAATAAGACAAGAGTTGGCACCTGTCGAGAGAGGATACCGCACTTATTTACCTCCAGCAGCATACACCCTTTCGAAGAAAGAGAAAAGATCATTCTGTGAGTTCCTGAATGGGATCAAAATTCCAGAAGGCTACTCCTCAAATGTAAAGAACCTTGTATCCGTGAAAGAGTTGAAGTTGAAGAACCTGAAATCTCATGATTGTCACATCCTGATGCAAAATTTCTTACCGGTCGGCATACGCAACATTTTACCCAAGAAACTACGTAGGACGATCACTAGACTGTGTATTTTCTTCAGGCTCATTTGTAGTAAAGTGGTTGATATAGGACGGTTGCAGGATTTGCAGAGGCAGATCATTCGTATCTTGTGCGAACTTGAAATGTATTTCCCCCCATCCTTCTTTGACATCATGGTTCACCTTACTATACACTTGGTCAAAGAGGTTCAACTGTGCGGCCCAGTCTATTTGAGATGGATGTACCCGATTGAGTGGTTCATGAAAGTTTTAAAGGGGTATGTCAAAAACAGATATCGACCAGAGGGGTGTATTGCTGAACGATACATCGTTGAAGAAGCGAGTGATTTGTGTGCCGATTACTTATCAAGTGTCGCATATGTTGGTTTGCCGAAGTCTCGTCACGATGGGCGATTATTGGGGAAAGGAATAAGTGGGTTCAACTTAATATGCATTTCGAATGCTGAAAAGGAGCTTGCTCACTTGTATATTCTTCACAACACTCCTGAGGTTGAACCATTCGTTGAAGAACACAAAAAACTCCTGCGGGAAATACACGGTGATAGAAATGAGAGTTTGATTACAAGGGAGCACAACAAAACATTCATTAGATGGTTCAATGCTCGCATTTGTCAGCAGTTTGATCTTAATGCTGGATCAGTTTCTGAAAGATTGTTTTGGCTGTCGAAAGGACCGGGTTTGCACGCATTTTCCTACACCGCCTATGCAATCAACGGTTACACATTCTATACAAAAGACCAGGATGAAAAAAGCACAATGCAGAATAGTGGAGTCACACTTGTTGCCGAGGCATTACATATATCCAGTGCGAGAGATACAAATCCTATATATGCGAAGATGGCATACTTTGGTGTGATTGATTGCATTTGGGAGTTAGATTACACCATGTTCAGGGTTCCTGTGTTCCGATGTCAGTGGGTTAACAACCATAGTGGACTGCAGTTAGATGAATTTGGGTTTACATCGGTCGACCTTTCTAAAGTTGCATATAAGGATGATCCTTACATTCTACCGTCCCAAGCATCACAAGTGTTTTACATTGCCGATCCTTCTAAGAAGAATTGGTCAGTTGTCATGCAGTCGAACAAAAATTATGCCGAACAAGTTGATGATGAAAGTAGTGATGATGATATGAATATGATAGAAGAGGATCCTTCATTTGATATGTTACTGGCAGAAGAGATTGATGCAGACGGATATGACGATGAAGATGAGCATGTTTAAGTAAGGAGTGATCATGAAGAAGGCATTTGGCTCAACACAACCCTAAATCCAACAAAAAAGAGGAAGCAAACAATTTTAGATAATATAACACAGAGGAAAAAGAGACGAAAGCCCTCATATTGATTTAAGTTTGTATGTATTTCTGTTTTACATTGTGAACTACTTCATTTAATTATTCTGCACTAAAATCATGTCTTGTTTCATTATTTTAATTTGCAGGAAAATGGATCCCCCCCTGAGCGACGAGGAAGAAGAACAACCGATTGTGGGGCCAGATATCGATGCGGGTAGACAGGCTGTTGAGGCGGATGCTACCCGTGGCATCACCCTTATGCGTAAACTACTCAAGCGCAGATCTCTGGGAAAAAAGACCAGACTTAAATGGAACGAAAATCACCAACCAATCGGGGAGACTGCGAAAGACCTCTCTGGTTTTATTGGATGCGCTGTTCGGCAGAAAGTGCCTATTACTATCACAGATTGGAGAACCGCGGGGAGCTGCAAGAACGAGGTTTGGTCAGAGATTCAGGTTAGGTGCCTTTTTACAATTTAGTTTTATTATGACAACATTGTAACTAGCAAATCTAATATGATTTCTATTGTTACAGACCATGTTTCATATTGATGATTCTCATAGGGAGTATGTCATGATGAAAGCTTCCAGAATGC
The DNA here is from genome assembly GCA_037074515.1 of Mimosa bimucronata. NCBI lineage: Eukaryota > Viridiplantae > Streptophyta > Magnoliopsida > Fabales > Fabaceae > Mimosa > Mimosa bimucronata. Next base: position 10,194,715 of record CM073442.1, read on the forward strand.
ATCGCGGTTTCCGTACAAATTTGACCAAGTACTTCCTGAGAGATGCAGACGGGGAGATCGTTCCAACACCCCCAGAGGCATTCGCAGGGTCAATTACCCAGGAACATTGGAATGAATTTGTGCAATCACGTTTGACACCGGAGTTTGAGGAAGTAAGTCAAAGAAATAGACAGGCGGCTAAAAGCTACGAATATCCGTATATGGGCAGACGAAAGAGCTTTCCTGAATTGGAGCAAGATATGGTATGTTAGTAACGTAACGCTTCTAAATACAAAATTATGAATACATGTTTACGTGATTAATTATGTGTTCACCTGGCTTGCTTGACAGATTAAGGAACAGGGCCTAGAAGGGAAGCCACCACGGCATGGCCTCTGGTTTCGGGGACACTCTCAAAAGGACGGTACCATCATTCACGACGAGGTCAGAAGAGTCCGTGAACGATGTGTAAGTCATTCTCTTGGACTTTGTAATATCTTTTTAACTGGTGACTTTGCTAAGTTAATATCTAACAACCATTTCTTCTTGTTATAGGATATGTTGTCACAAGAATACCCTGACGAGGTCAACAAATTTGGCCCCGATGATTTCCTGAGCAGAGCGCTCGATCGCCCTGAGTATTCGGGCCGTGTTCGGGGCACAGGTCTAGGGGTCACGCCCTCTTCTTACTTTGGCCGCCAACATAGGGCATCAAAAGGCGAAGTAAGAGCGTTACAAGAAGAAGTTCAATCTCTGAGGGAGGAGATGCAACGACGGGACGAGGAGATGCAATGACAGAATGAGGAACTGCATCGGAAGTACGAGCAGATGTTCGAATTTTACCAGCGATATAATGTTGCATCACAAACGTCCAACTTCGTGCAACAAGGTAACGTTCCTCCCGTCGACAGTCCAAGCATAAGGGAGAGCTGTACGATGCCGCGGGCCCAAATTCCTCAGGTAGTTCATACATTCTCTGCTTACAAACTTGCAGCGACATTGTTATATTATGCGTTGTGAGCTAATGTTGTCAACTCTTTCGTAGGGCGAGTCAGACTGCAGGCTGTATATCGATTACTCTTTCAGTGAAGTAGTTGCTAAAGGGAAGGTCTACAACACTTCCAACACGACCCTGCACAACTCGCCATTGCCTAAAAATGCACTGAGAGTAATGATTGAATCCTCCTACAACAACGCAGCACCAATACCGTTCCCTACTGATGAAATGACTAGTGTCCAAGATGCTATCGGTGCTTTCGTTGCTTGGCCCGTTGGTTTGATTGAGCCAACACCATAGGTGGTTATTTACTAATAGCATTTACACTAGCATTCATTGTGTTGGAAGAATGCTCTTTTATTTACATGTTTTTTCAGGGTACACGCTCTACCGGAAAGAAAGAACAAAGGCCTAATGTCCAAGGTACCGGTGGTCAAGTGATGAAGAAAAAGAGTTCACATACTGATCCATCATCACAGGTGATTATTTACTAATCAATTAAACTAGCATTCTTTTTTATTGGAATAAAATTTCAGACTTTCTATTTACATGGTTTGTAGGCAACAAAAGCCAAGGGCAAGAAGAAAGTACAAGCGCCTCCTGTTATTGAACGTACAAGCGCCGAGACGCCAAATCGTGCTCGATTGCGAGCATTTGCAGCCACCCTATCTCCCGAATTTACTGCCAATATTCCATTCGACAAGCGTGTATTTGGGGTGTCAAATATGGTTGAGCATGTTTTTAAGGAGCAGATCATGGACGTGCTTGATCAAGGATGGCTCGGTGGTACCGCTATCAATTTATGGATCAGGTATAAATGTGTTTTCATTGGGGTTTCGTTTAATGTCATTAGTTTACACTAATTGGGAGTTTGTATGGTTTCTTTGAAGGCACCTGCACGAACATGTCATGATTGCCGGGGATTATCTCTCGTTCGAATTCATAAGCCCCTATGACATAGCACATATTGCGGGCGTGAGCTATGACGAGCAGTCCGCGAAGCTTAAAAGGCGCTTTTCTTTAAAGGTAACAGGCATGACTTTATTCTTAGCTCCAATTAATACAGGGTAAGTCGATATGCATTATAGGTTTCATCGTATTCTTAGCTTCAAGCATCATTTATATATACTGACATAACGTTCTAAAAAATTTTAGGCAGCACTGGCTTTTGCTTGTCATCTATCCGCAAGCACAAGCGAATCCCATTATTTACTATTTGGATCCTGTGTATGGTGCTGAACCAGAAAGTCGCACAGCTTTGATGCGCCTCGTCAATAGGTACGTGAATGTCAGGATTCTTTGAATCCGTTGCATCATTTGTCATTTTATGACCCTAGCTAATAAAATTAATTTACTTTGTTTTGTTTCCAACGCATTGACCAGTTTTCGGTCCTCCGTTAACTTGAGTTATTCCAAAGCCCTTGACCAGAAAGATGCTTATAAGTGGCTCACAGTCCAGGTTCTATAAGTTATTCAATTTTTTAAACAATCTACTCAAACATAAAGTAAATGTTTCTCATATGATATCTGGTATTTTTTGTTACAGTGCCCCTTCCAACCCAATAACAACGACTGTGGATACTATGTGATGCAATTTATGAGGGATGTAGTTACACATGATCGATGTAGCATTCCATTGACAGTAAGTTTTTTATTTTGCCAACTCTAATTGTATTTGAACTTGTTATTAGATTTCAAGTAGATTTGATTGCCATTCAAATTTATCTCTCTGTGCAGTATTACCCAGACGCACGTTGCCCCTCATTGTCGAGGGAAAAAATGAATGCGCTAATTGAGGAATGGTGCACTTATGTTCTACCTCTTTTACACCAAGTATAAATGTAGATATATAATAGTATAGGCTGTTTCCCAATTAGAATGGTTGGTTCATTTGTACATTGCTCTCTGGATGAGTTATTGGTGTATTTTCGTTAATCTGTCAAGCAAGCCAGGTGATGTACTCCATTCCTTGCTACATGGACTGCAGGATTTGCAGAGACGGATATCTATCTTCAAAATCCTGTGGATGATTAAAAAAATCAAGGTTAATTATCTTATCACAAACTGTAATCTATAAAACAAGCAATCCCAAACTTGACTATCTTATTACCTAACGTGATGCCTGCTGCGGAGTCTTGAGTACAAGTCGTTTAGGCCACAAGATGAATGACCTAATCGCTGAGCCTAGTAGTTTTATTCCCTTATTGGGAAAGGGTATAGCTGCCCCATCCTCATTCTCCAGGACAGTGTCAACCGATACCTCAACTTGGTCCTCATGAATAGGTATATTATGGATGACGGAGACCTTCGAGAACTAGCGAGCTTTGGCGACCGGGCGTAGGCGAGGGATATCAAGATGGAGATAAAACTCTTTTCCGATATTAAGGTTGTCTTCTAGTATGGGACTTGAGTCGCCCTCAAGAATTGATTCTAAATGCACAGGTTGATTGCAGCTGCCCTTACCTCTTGGACCGCTGGACTCCAGTTGCACAGATTGGTTAGGAGATAGTGATGTGAGGCCGAGTTTTATGGTAGACACTCGGACCTGTTCCTTGACCTGCACCCAAATTTGCTCCGAAATTTTCCCTGTAAGCTGCTGGACATGTATCGCCACCTGCTGTTGGACCTGTGCAACAACCTCCTGTTGGAACTTCTCCTGGAACTGGGCCTACATCTCTGCCCGAACCCTGGCCACGATCTCCTCAGTGGATTCTCTGCGAGTGGATGATTAGGGTCTGCGACCAAAATACTTCTTTAGCCCAACAGTCTTAGGCTCCCCAATAACTCTACCAGGGTGGTCGGGCTTCCCCATTGCAGTTGTAGTTGCTAAGATGTCCATCCTCCCAAACGGTGTGAATGACCCTTGGGTGGATTGATCTTCAAGTTCGTCCTGCAATAATGATCGAAAAACTCATAAGTGGCAATGCACTATAAAGCCTTAAGTTAAATGAATAATCAACCAAGTAAAATACTTACAATCCTATTTGCAACTGCTTCAACCTCCGGATTTACGTATTTGCCTCCCCTATGCTTCCTTCCCTTAACCCACTTCGTATGACGTGGGATGCGTGAAGGCGGCTCTACAACAATGTTAGGATCAGCTTGTGCCGCTTCCTCCATTTCTTTAATTTGTGCCTCAATCAACTTTTCCTCCAGCCATTTGTAACCCCCAGAGACATGGTGTGTTTGTAGACATTCTTTACCTGTCGCTCTTGCTGCTTTTCGCTCACCTCCTGCGAAAATAAAACAAAGTTAACAAATGTGCTAACAATAAAATTTTAAACCAAAGTGAAAGAGCTATTTATGAAATATGCACACCTTGAACTTTGGGTCTAGCAGGGACGCAACAAACTTCTTTCAAGTCTCCGGGTCACGAAAGGGATAGACCTTACAGGGATCTTGACCTTGATACTCCTCCCCGATGTAATGTTTGCCTAACTTATTCTTGAAGTCCTTCTACTTCTTGCACACTTCATCCAACCAAAAATTCTTGAACTATTGTGTGTTAGGGACATTGAAGTTTTGCTGCAAAAAAGGAAAAAAATAAACTAATGTTAGTTGAGTTAACTAACAAAGCAAATACATATAAGGAACAAACAGATATTCAAAATATATATACCAAGATATCGGACCAACAGGCGTCCTTAATGGTATTGTGGACTTCCCTCCAATCGTTAATCAAAACATTTATCCTGTTCCTTGCCACAAACCAGACGTAGTTGGTGAATGTCACACCATTTTCACTGAGATTCAGGTCGTAGTAAAAATCAACGTGGATAGGCCCCATATTTGTCCCCTGACGGACAACAATGTCATTGAGCTTCGTCGCACCTTTACCCTTTTTTTGAGGGGGATCTCTTGGTTGCTCGTTGTCAGAACCGTCCACAATGTATTTGTTAACATGATCAAAAAAGGCATAATAACAAGAATTAATACATGAATTACTACTTCAATGAAATATCGAATGTTTTTTTAAAAAAATTGGCATAGTTTCCCCTTATAAATATGACATCCAAAATTACAAACTACCAAATATTTAAATACATACAATCCAAGTCAGTCCAATCTATCCATCTATTCCATGCAAATGCACAAAATTTCATTGAAGCAATACTAAGTATAAATCACAACATGGTAGCATAAATTACTAACTTTGAAAAATCAAATTTCAGGAGCATTTTACATCGAGAGAATCTGAAGCCTTCTTGAGCTCAATTGTGATATTTTGGGCTACTTCATGTTTTTTCATAGATATGAAAACATCAAGCATTTTACATTTGAAGTACCTAAATAAAAGCAATACTAAGAGCTCATGAGAACTTTTAGTATTGCTTTTATTTAGGTACTTTCTAATTGGAGCTCTTACCTGAATCTGTTTGAAGATGTTCCTCAAAATCATTTAAGTGTTTCATGAGAACTCTTAGTATTACATTTCAAGTTCTGCTATTCTGCCTTTCTATGCCTTAATTCAATTTCTTCAAAAATTTACTATTTCTGTCACGTCAAATCCTATGCCTGAGTTTGAATCTTAGTATCTACTATTATATTATATTTTATTTGCCGAATATAATTCATTCTGTACAAACCTAGTTGCATTACCGTGTCTCCTTTTTACTTACATCTCTTAACGAAGCACAAGTACATACCATCCACAATACTGAACATGTTAGTTTGGATTGCCAAAGGAAACTTAGTGAGTTTTTTTTATCGAAGAAACTTGGTGAATCATTAATTACTAACCAATGCAAAATAGGCCAAAATGAAAACAAGAAAGATTGAGGAGGCATACCTTAGTAAGTTCGATTTGGTGTTCTTCAGAAACAAGTGAAGATGATGACTTCGCAGAAAATAACTTCTTCCCATCCATTGATAGTAGCGATGAAGCAATAACCCAAATAAAACCTAGACAAACACCAGTGGCACAGTATGTTTAGGGTTTAAAACAAAACCCTAACAAAACCAAAGAGACAAAGCAAAAACCAGAGATACATGAAGTTCTTCAATGTCGGCCGCGATGAAGGAAAAGGAAGGGCGATCGAAACTTGAATGTCGTTCTTTAAAAAAGAGAAGAGAGAGTTAAGGAAGGGCAAAACTCGAATGGCGAGGGAGAAATCTTGCAAACAATGGCTAAATATCAAAGAAACGACGTCTCCAATTAATATAATAGGAGATGTCATTACTTATGACATCTATTGTTCCTTATTAAGAGACGTCATAACTTGCACCTCTTCAGCAACGACGTCTTTTATTTACAAAAATGCCACCGCCTTTTGTAACAGCCCAAGCCTCGCTCAAGATATTGTCTGCTTTGGCGACATAGCTATGCCTCTCATGGTTTTGTTCCTCACGGTAGGGATAATAGCCGAAGCCTCTCACACTCACCCTGAAAACACGTCTTTCTGGGTAGGGATGCTGCCCCTCAAGGGCCCCCACACTCACCCCGTACTCGATATTATCTTCTTTGAGGGGAAGGAGAGCCTAAAACCTTATATAAGCTTGCGACATCTCGAACCCAACCGATGTGGGACATTACAATCCACCCCCTTGGAGGCCCAGCACCCTTGCTGGCACACCGACATGAGCCTGGCTCTGATACCACTGTAACAGCCCAAGCCTCGCTCAAGATATTGTCTGCTTTGGCGACATAGCTATGCCCCTCACGGTAGGGATAATGGCCGAAGCCTCTCACACTCACATGTGAAAACACGTCTTTCTAGGTAGGGATGCTGCCCCTCACAGGCCCCCACACTCACCCCGTACTCGATATTGTCCTCTTTGGCACAGCAGAAGCCAATACCACAATTGTATTCAATTTTAAAGAAATTAAATCACTTTAGACATGTTTTTTAAAAAAACATGACTATATCACTCACTGTACCTTTTATGCACAAACACAACCAATTGTATTCAATTTTAAAGAAATTAAATCACTTTAGACATGTTTTTTTTAAAACGATAAGTCTAAACAATTGCTAAACTAAAATAGTTAATTCCTAATGACAAATCTCTTATTTGTAATGCTTTTATATGCCTAATTTGAGGCAATTAACATGATTGATATGCGATATTGGTCCGATAATGCCTAATGTAGAACTTAGACTCTTAGGTGAAATTAGTGTTAGATTAGGGTTAATTGACCATAATTGTAGATTAATTTGTATGAATTGGTTTATAGGGCTATTTGATCATTGAGTCTTGTTTCCACTTGCAGGGTCGCTTAGGACCAAAAGATTGGACTTGGGATGAAGAAAAAGGCCAAACTAAAGGGCAGAAATAAAGGCTCCTCGCCGTGGCTTCGCCGCGGCGAGCAGACGGTGAGATGCACCCTAAAGAGATAGAAAGGAATGGTACTCGCCGCGGCGAGCTCACGGCGAGAAAGTCCCAATTTTGGCAGAGAAATATGCTCCTCGCCGCAGCGAGCGGACGGCGAACAGCGCGTTCTGCAGAAATTTCAGTTGGCGTTTTTGGGCCTGATTTGGGTCCAACTTGACACCCACTCACTTGACCCGACTTGGGGGACATAAAACACGAAACTTAGACCCCATTAGGGTATATTTTGTTCACATTTCACATCCCCAAGCCCTAGCTTTCTCTTCTCCATCTTCATCTTCATCTTCTTCACCTTCTCCTTCCTTCCATCCATGGCTTCCACACCTTTCTCTCTTCTTGTTGGTTCTTCCATTGAGAGTAGCAGCTAGGCTCCACCATTCTTGGTGGTGGGAGCCAAGGGATGAGCTTGAAGCTTAAATAGGGGAGTTTTTCTAGTTCTAATCCTTCCTCCATTTGTTGTATTTTTTCTTTTCTAGGGTTCTAGGGGTGCATTTATGGCATTTGGTGGAATGTATTAATTGCATTTGGTTGAAGTGCATTTATTGCACTTGGTTGAGTGCATTTATGTCATTAGGGTTAGAAACTATGTTTATGTTATCTACTTCTTGTATAATGCTTGACATTGCTACTTATTAACTTTGAGTTTAATGAAATTTATGGGTTCGTAGTTTTGTTATTCTCTTTGTGAAATTATGTGCTAATGCAAGGTGGCTTGGTTAGTGGATTAATAGTGTTAAGTTATTTTCTTGAGAGAGATGGCATAAGAATTAATTGGTTGTGTTGAAACATTGGGCAAACACTCTTTAGGTCCTAATTTATTATATGGGTAGCCATCAATGGATTAGGGTTTAGAGAGAAATTTAGAACAATTATGGGGTGGCCCAAATTGTGGATTTAAAAGTCTTCCATAATGAATTATTTCTTGATTTTGAACTTAATCAACTTGGGTTAAATTGAGTAATGTGCGGGGTTTCGGCATTAATTAAGTTAACCTAAGCCTAGCCTAGAGGGGTTCTTTTAGAGTTCTTTAGAAATCAATTAAATTCCCTAAAAATCTTTAGAAGCAATGATTCCCCAATCTCTCATTCATCAAGAATGATCTTTATCCCATTCTCATCCAAATCTCACTTTTAATTCCCATATTTTACTTTACCTTTTGCACATACCAAACTTCATAACTAAAACCAAACAAAAAATGCTTTTTACCCGCTTTTTCAAATTTACATATTAGCTATTAGGAATCATATTACACTAGGCTCTTTGAGATCGACACCCAGGGTTAGCTTCCACTATCCCCTCGGGTTTAATTTCTTGGAGAGCGGACTCGAGGCGGCACTGCTCCGATACAAACCCCAATTTCCGAGCTCTTCACCTAACCATCACAACTTCATATAACCTTTAACCCAAAACAGAACCTAATGCCATTATCCATTAAAAGCTGAAACTGTAATTCATTCCTACCCAAACCACAACCAATAAATCTCCAAGATCTGCTAATAACACAGCCACATATATCCTAGATTTCCATTGCATTCTCATAGTTAACTTAATCTTAAAATCATAAAATCATCCCTTAACCATCAATCTTAAAATCACAAAATCATCCCTTAACCATCCCACATATTCAAACCAACTTCCACTTGATGTAATTCTCACTAATCCTTAACTTCCATCAAAATCTGGATTCACTACTTTATTTATTCTTTTCAGTCTTTTCTCTTCCGCTTACCATTTACTCCTTCCCATAACATCAAACCAAACAGTGAACCCAATATATACAAATAGAAATAAAAAGCCCCTAATTCGGTTGCCACAACTCAAGTACACAACTACACATGCTATTGTAATAATCAGTTCCCTATATTCTTGTACACTTCAGACTCCTAGCCTCTTTTGCTTATATCCAAAATCCAAAAGTTCCCCAATCACATCTTAACACTTACTTCAATTAAATTCTCATTAAAACTTCAAACTCAAACCTTCTTAAGCATCAAACACAATAAAACTTCTATTTATATCTAAACCAAACTCCCTTTTCATGAACAACCTAAGTTTAGCTTTCAACAAAAATCATCCATTGTAACCCTTGTAACTTTAGGCTTCTCAACAAGTTATCTAGACAAAGAAGGAAAGCAAAGAGACTTCATTAATAGTCATAACCCAACTAGGAGCCTGTAAACATATTTCAAGTGTGATTTATATGTTTAATTCACTTGTATCATATCAAAGAAATCTTAAAACCTTGGATATACCTTTCTATTTCAGTTTCTGAACTCTTAACACCAAGTATAACTATTAGGCATTTAAAATACTGAGTCATAAACCTCCAACCATCCATAGACACTGTAAAATACTTATGTAATGTTTGAGAACCTTAAATCAGTAGCAAAGATCAAATTTAATCCTACAAAATCATGATAAATCTCACTTCTATTTCTATCATTCTCTCTCATCACCACCGAAACATTACCCAAATAATCCTTCATAATTGCTTACCCATTATTTATCACTCTTTGTAGAAAACTCCTATTAATTAATTACAACTTCTCAACAAATATCCTCAACCTCTTCTGTTTAATCATCACTTACAGCCACTCATCTCATCTCTATTTCACAATCAAACATCAATTAAACTAGATATATATCATATGGAAGCAACTCTTAATAATCAACCTACCAGAACCAATCTCATTCAAACTATACTAATTATCATCCCATAGAAGTCTTGAACACTTACTGCCTATTTAGAAATCTCAAAACAGAAATTACAAATCAGATTTAATATCTCAGAACCGAACAAAATAAGAAAGAAGCAACTCAACATCCAAATTCATACTTAAATTCACCTATTTTTTAGAAAGCTTATTCCTAGAAACATCTGAGCTCCTACAATTACTTCAAAACCCTTTATAAGTTTCACAGTTTCAATAGATGATCTCAATTTAGTTCAAATTAATCTCATAGAAAGAAAGATAGGAACTAGAAACAAAAAGTGAAGCTTAGTCCAAAATCCCAAGTGCAGAGCAAAATAAATCATGAAAGATAATCATCATATTTAACTTTAAAACTTTCGATCTTCATATCAAAACTTTTAACATTAATTTCCAAACAGAACCTACAACCCCTTTATTCAATTCTTAGAGCTCCAAAACTAATTTATATTCCTATAATCCACCTTTGACACACAATTGGGCATACAACATTTTATATCAACTTTATTGTACTTTCATTATTATTTCATTATCCTCAACATCTCCCTAATCCTAGAAAAACTGAACCAAAACAGAAAGGATCTAATTTCAAAATCCCGCCCTTACTGGACTCGACCAAACAGAACAAGGGAGGACATAATTTTCGAACCTCCCAAAGCTCAAAATTTCACATGCATAACTATATACATCATTTCTATCCTAATCTCACATTCATTCAATCATCAATTTCAGTCACCCAAACAGAGGAATCGGATCAGAGAAGGAAGAGAAATCAAAATTGGTAAAATACTAAAAACCTCAGAAATCAAATGTATATTACCCTATATCAACTCCATTTTTCTTCTAACCTTGTTTAATCAAATTTTCAACCCAGAACCACCTCAAAAACAGGCCAAAACAGTAACAAGATTCTGGGGCTTTTGAAGAGCATCGGCCAAACACCAAACTACTACTCAAATCCTTTTACAACATCCCTAAATCGAAGCATAAACTCCCTTTTCACTGGTTTAACAAACCCTAAAATCTGAATCATCCCTCCTCCCCAAACTCGCTCGATCGACCAAGAAAAGGAAGAAAAAGGAAGGAAAGAGGCTCACCAGGCGCTAACCCAAGCTTCACATGAGTCTTAGCCGCTTTTTGTCGCCGTGCTCTGCCAATCTCCTCGCCGATCATTGCCTCCGAACTCAGATGAAAACATAGAGAAACAGAGAAGAGCTGAGGTGAGAGAGAGAACATGAATGAGAGGGAGAGAGTGGGGAAAATAAAGAAACACGTGGGAGTATAAAAAGTAAGGAAGGAATGAGATATTTTAATTAGATAATTTACCATTTTGCCCCTCCTACAATAACTAAAGATATTTTCAACTAGGGGTAGATATCGTCATTTTCATTTCCTCTTTCCCATTTTGCCCTTCCTTGGTAATTTTATTTACCATTACCATTTTCAAATTAATCTAAGTTTACTCCAAAATAATTTCGCTAGATATGCTTTAATTCCCAAATTTATTTATAAGACTTTTTAAATACTAAATAATACCCCAAGGTTCTAAATATTCCCTTATTTAAATTCATCTTATAACTATTTTTCCTCAATTAATGAAGAAATTAAACTTTAAAAATTATTAAAAATACATCTAACTTCATGAATTTATTTATAAAGCTTTTTAATTTCTAAATGCCACTCCAAGACCTTAAATAAATTCTTATTGTCTCTTTTTGAAAATCTGGGGTGTTACACCTTTTTTTCAATGTCTTATTTCTAATTAACGGATGTTAATCAACAACTTTAAAAGCATTTTATGTAGTAGTGATATAAATGAGATGCCAATTATGTGATGGCCTGATAGACTACTGAGAGGCTAACATGCTAACGTGAATTTCCTAATCAAGGCCTTTAAATTGTGCACCAGTATGAATGTTAAGCGTGTGTGGCTTTTGAATTTTAAGAGCACTTTTCCTTCTTCCCTTGAGTATTCTGCCTTATTGAGTTTATTTAGTATTTTCCTTAGTTCTTCTCCTTATATATTTTACAGGATGAGTTCGTTTAAACTTGGGGAGTGCTGTAACTTCTTTTGTCGGTAGTTGTTGAATAGCTCTTAAGGATAATGTCTTTAGACGTGACTCGAACTATGTATTTTATTGTTTGCAGGTGTTGCTGCCAACCGGATTTGCTTAGCACTAGAGAGGAGCTGGATGATGAACTGAATTACAACAATTTTGTGGTGACGCCAATAGGGATTATTGACATGCATATAGACTTGAAAATCCAAACTTTAAATGGGTTTATTATATATTTTTGTAAGTTAAAGAGGTTATTTGTAGCTGATTTCAAAATTTAGAAATGGCTTATGTAATTTAGCCTCAACAATAAATGAAATCAACATAGTATTTTAAGGACCAGCTATTGAAAATATTTTTCATTTGATTATACTCCCTCTAATCCTTATTATAAAGCACCAACTAAAAATTTTTTTTGTCCTAAATATAATTCATTAACCGCTACATTAATTGTTTTTTTCCATCCACTTTACTCTTATCATTAATGGAGAGGTTCAAAGTTGAAAATGTGAAGTCAAATTATTTAATGAGGGGTGAAGTTGAAAAAAGTGGTCAATTTAACCTAAATTTGATAACCCAACTACCATTCCTTACTTTGTAAGAATTTGTAACCAGTGACTTATAATAAGAAGCAGATGAGTATATATATATATATATAAAATGATGATATTACTAATAAAGAATATACCTATGTATTTTCATGTAATTAATATAATGGGCCATGCGTGATTCTAGCAGGAGTAGTTAAACATCGATTTCCCGGGAAATCTTATCATGAAAAGGATTAGGTGCTGATTGATTGACCGGTGCTGTGGGGGATATGTATATTTGTGTGTGAGCGTCGCCGACAAGCGGAGTTTTATCATATTTCCAGTATCTAGTTTAAATCTCTTTATATTTCCATAGCTTAGAAGATGGAAACATGTTTTGGGTTGATTAAAAGGGTAATTAATTACAAGTCCTGTGTAAGGGACTTAATTAAGATGAGGTCCCACAAAATCATTTAATTAATATTAGGTCCTACGAAGTTATTATTGCAGATTAAAAAGTTGTTATCGCAAGGTTACAAGTTGTTACAGACCAAAAGTGATTTGCAGGCAAAAAAGTTGTTATTGCAAGCAAAAAAATTATTAGTGAAGGCTTAGTCACTAACAACTTTTGAGCCTGCAATAACAACTTTTTGGCCTGCCATAACAACTTTCTGATAGGGACCTCATCTTAATTAAGTCCCTTACATGGGACCTGTAATTAATTACTCCCTGATTAAATACCATCCCAGATATTGAAATATGTTTTTAGAGGCACTCAATTTCTTAAATTTATTTTTTATCAAACACTTGATTGTATTTTCCTCATATTATTTATATTTAGCACCCTCATCAATTTTTTTTTTATGTAACATTTCATATCCAAAGTTTGGAGTTGTTAATTACAACTAAGAAAACTATTTTAAAAACAAAATTAAACATAAAAATATCTTAAAATGTTGTGTGTGATTGAAAAATATTTTAGGACAGAAAAAATTAGTTTGATATATTGAGTACCGTTGGAAAAAATATTTGATGGGGGAATGCAACTCAATCCACTCAAGGTTATGGCTTCGCGTAAGTTTTGGTGTGCTTCTTCAAAAGCTGTCCTTATGTAAACTAGTGCTATGGCTTTTTTCTTTCTGGAAATTTAAGTACGGAAATTAAGTACATGTTTTTAAGGTGAGAACTTAATTAAAATGAAGTTCTACAAAATTCTATAATTAAATTGAGGTCCATTCTATAATTGTTTGAATTTTTTGTTACAAATAACATTTGGCTTAATTGTGACAATTTTATGGATTTTTGTAACGATATTATGAGTATCATTCACAACTATTATAAATTATTGGTAACTAATAATGCTAAGTCAGATGGTGGCAACTTTTTAAGCCTTTTTAACATTATGAGTATCAGGTACATTTTTTTAAGCTTTTGGTTACTATTATCCTTTGTTAGATGATGACAATTCTTTTGCCAGAATTAGACACCGGTGTCTAATTAGAGAATTTTGTGGGACCTCATTTTAATTGAATTTCTTACGTAAAATCTGTAATTAATGTCTTTTTAGGAAAAAGCCTCCAAAAACTAATTTTTTTTATAGAATGCTTTTGAAAATCTACACTAATTTAAAAATACGTTAACGAAATCTGGGCATTGTCAGATTGTCAACGATGAGATGTGACACTGATTAAGACATTAGACGAATAAGTTGATTCATCTTCCCAACCAATCATTTTGGCTGTTTCTTATTTGTATTTTCGTGAACATAATCATTAATATAAGTATTACTAGTTAGTAGTGAATCATCAAAATCTTCTTCCTTAGTCCAAAAAAAAAAAAATCAATTTCTTCTTCCCTATGATCAATGCATAAATGTATCGATAAATCTAAATGATGATCTATGATTAATGTAAATAAGTCAAAGTGGAATTTATACTACTGAAAAATAGTGAACTAATAACATAATTTGCTGTAAAATAGACTATCTATAGATAATTAACATGTTAATTCACTGATTTTTTTAGTGATATATTCAATTTTTGATAATATAATAGGCTTCTTTTATTTTATTTCTAATAAATTCAGATATATTTTATCGAAATAAAATATTGAATTTGTTTAAAGATTTAGTATTTTTTTGTTCAATAAATATTTAATATTTTCTAATTTTACTATTTATTAATATACATTGTCCTTATAAATATAATATAGTTGTTTCTCAATTTTTATATGTTTGTGATGAATCTTGGCCGCCGCCAGAGACAGATAGACAAAAAAGAAGCTGGCTGGAGTCGTCTATACTCTACACCTTTAATAATGAGACGTGTTTGGTTGACTCGAAATTATTGATGACTACAAAGTTGTGTGGGGGGGATGATACCGAAGTGAACCAAAGTCTACATTTCCACACAAGACACGTCTAAATATATACTCCTCTGGTCCTATTTATAAGTGAGAGAGAGAAGGTTTTATTTGGTCCTATATATAAATCACCTAATTAAATACTCCCTCCGTCCCATAATATAAGGTCTTTTTAACCGAATTGCTGGTTCCTAAAAAATTAGTTAGAGTTAGTTAAAAACAATAAATGTGTAGGAAATATACCATATTGCCCTTATTTATGAATGAATAAGAGAGATGATAATTATGAAAAGAAGATGAAAGATAATGTGTGGGTAAATTAATGCATGGGTAAAATGGGGAAGAATACATTTATTACTCAAACAAAGTCAAATAGGACCTTATATCTTGGGACAAAATCATTCAAAAAATTGGACCTTATATTATGGGACAGAGGGAGTATTAAGTATGAATGTACAAGTTTACCCTTCATTTATTATGTATTGACTTTATTTTCATGTGGTATAGTGGATATTTAATATGGGTAAAGTTGTAAATTTGTTGGATTTTAGTGGAAAGTTAATAAGTTTTAAGGCTTTCTTTGATCTGTATGAAATATGCTGGAAGTGACTTATAAATAGGGCCAGATGAGTATCTTTTTAATATATTCACAGAGAAACAAAAGAAATACAGAGAGATGATAAATATAATAATGAAATGTGTATCTTATATATATAATTACATTCTTTTATATCTATTTTTTTTATGTATGTGAATGCATTAAACTAGGAATACAATGCTCTTTAATTCAATTATTTGATACTCAGTGCTATCTGATTTGATTTTAATATCAATGAACTTAGCTAAGATTTAAGAATGCTCTCTTGACGTAATTTTTTTAATTCATATTTGAGTATTTAACCTTGTTATATACACTTATACTCAATACTCCTTCCGAACTTAATTATTTTTAAGAGTTAGTTAATTGAGAAATTTATCTTAATAAAAAATGTGAGGGCTCAATCTTTTAATTCCTTACATTTGTTTTCCCCCTCAAATTATCCTTCATGTGTAATTAATATTCATGAATAATTTATATTTAAAACAATTAGAATCAATGGTATACTTTCTCAGCTCCTAAATATAAGATTCAGTTGACTTTTTTCATCATACAACCTGACGTATCTATTATTCCATTTATATACTACAATAACAACCGATAAAGTGTGACAAAAACTAATTTTATTTTACAAAACACGTTGAAAGGAAGCAGTTAGTGACTTAGTGTAAGCACCAAATGTCAGGCGCGCGCACACAGACTAGCTAGCTATATACTCCCTCCGGTCCTAAATATAATATCACTTTGACTTTTTTTGTGAAAGTTAAGGAAGCAAATTAGACCTCTAAATTATATCATATGTCATATGAAATTAGATTATATGTTAGTTTATAAGTAGAATAAATTAGTTTTAAGGAAAAAAAGATTATTTTTGGGACTGAAACTACTTTATTTTTGGACTGAAAAAAAATCAAAAAAGTCAAAGTGATCTTATAATTAGGATCGGAGGGAGTATATATTTATATAGGAAAATATCACAAACTTAAATTCACTTGTATTTAGCTTAGATCAAGGAAAATGTCTTCCATGTATAAAAAAAAAAAAAGGGAAAATGTCTTCCATGTATTAAAAAAAAAGGAAAATGTCTACCATATGGAGTACTACTATATACTAATAAAGTTAAAACCTGCTTTGATAATTGAAATATACAGTATAGTTTATTAACGTGTTCCATGAAGAAAATCTTCACACCTAATTAATTAGATCACGCTTCCCCTAACTAAATAAGCATGAACTATTGAACAGATCTAAGGATCCTGTGTGCTTCTTTTTTACCATTTTTTCCACTTGCTTCAGATTTTACATATTCTTTTGAGTTATATATTTTGCACTTCACTCCTTTGTTATTAGAGCCTTGGAAAAGTCAACTTCTCAAAGGTGAGAACAGAGAAGCTTCCTTCCGTGCGTGTGAATTGTATGACAAAGCTACTCCTGATATCCTTCGGGAATAACATGTTATAGATATTTGTAATTGCAATGATGTAATGATACTTTGTGCGAGACTAGCTAGTTCAATCAGAGATACTCAATCCCTCCTTATTATATGAGGTATTTAACTTTTTTTCACATATCAATAAAACATTTTAGAATCATTTATTATGAGTAGATTTAATACAGTTTTTCATTTTTACCTTTACTCATTTTTATATACATTTTCTCTCTTCTCCTTGCATTTACTAATATATAAGGGCATAAATGAAAATCATTCATTTATTACTTTAACTTTTGCATGATACCTCTTATTTTTTGGCAAAAAATATTGTCATTTTATCTCTTATAACAAAGATCGGGGGGAATATATTATGTTTATATGGTAGAGAGAGAATGCTTTATTTGGTCATATTTGTAGGGCATGTGATTAAATTTTATGTGTGAATATACTATCTAACCCTTCTTTAGTTATATATTGACTTTATTTTCATGTGGTGTAGTTGATATATTAAATAGGGGTAAAGTTGAAAAGTTATCAAATTTTATTGTAGAACCAATGAGGTTTAAGGTTTTCCTTGGTCTGTGTAAAAAATGTTAGAAGTGCCTTATAAATATGAAATGAGTACTTTTTTAGTTGATAGTGATAGGGCTAAAGTTGAAAAGTTGTCAAATTTCATTGTAGAATCAATGAGGTTTAAAGTTTTTCATGGTCTGTGTGAAAAATGTTAAAAGTACCTTGTAAATAGTAGGGAAAATGACAAAAAAATCCCTGCCAATTTGTAAAATCCCAATAACAACTTTATGATAGGTATTAACAACTCAAAATTCCTTATTTGGAATTTAGCAAATTGGAAGGGATTTTTTAATTATTTTTCCTAAATAGTACGTGAGTACTTTTAGTGATTTTTAATACACACATGTATACAAGTTATAACTTCTTTAGGCAAAAAAAAAAAAAAAAAAAAACTAAAAATTTGTTATATTGGTGGGTAAGTTGGAGCAAGTGATTTGATAAGTTTCTAATTAACATTTGCATCCTAAGTTTCCAATTAACATCCTCACGCTGATTAATTAGGTAATTTTCAAAAAGTTAAATTCAAAATATAAATCTCTAAAAACTTCCGAAGAATTCAGTAATTTTAAATGACTACTATTCTGAAATTTTCATATTACAGTGGTCTTCATTTGTCTTTCCCTGTACCACAGTAATACCTCATTTGTCCTCATTATAACAATGTATTTAATGTAATAATCCAAAGTTGGGATTAGATTAATTTAAAAACTCAAATGTAGTGTAGGGCCTTCCTTCTCTAGAAGTCACGGACTCGTGCAGAAAGCAGAAAATGCAGGGGACCTCGTTAATAAATGCGGAGGCATGGTACTTTCTTGAAATATCTGTAAAGTTAAAAAAAGGCCATCCTCTCAATCTCTGGCTCTTGGATTTTAATTTTATCTCTTTGCCAACTTGAGGCTGGTCAAATTGGCAAAATGATTGAGTCATATTCTATAACTTTGTTAGTTTAAATTTCTCCGATCCTTGGACAATACATGTAAACAATTCATAATTACTGATTTTTTGAAAAAATTATAAGAGAACTCTATAATTTATTTATAAATCGATTTACCTGAATTTTTTTTTAAATTAATTTATTTGATTTATAAACTATAATATAATATAATAATATATACACAACAAATATTATGATTAATTGACCTATTTAACTTTATTAATCTCTTAAAATACAGCCATCTCTTATATATCAAGAGGGTATCTTAATAAACATTTTTTAAAATCCCAAGGCATTTCCTGTCTCTCCAATGAGTCATAAAATCCAACTCATATAAACTTTTCCGGATAAAAGAAAATCTATAAAGCTAAAAAGGGCCCCTCTCTCTCTCTCATGCCCACACTTGGCCAACTTGTTTTAATTTGACTTGCTATATCAGTACTTTCCACGAAGCATAGCCGCGTGTGGAAGCAGCACGCATCTTTGACTCTTCGTATGGCTCACTCAGCTCTTCCTATATATTCCCTCTTTCCCTTCCACTCTTACTCACACAAACTCAATTCTTCATCATCTTCTCCATTCTCATTCTCATTTCCAATAACCTTTGGCTATGGCTTCCTCCACCCATTTCCTCTTACTCTCACTCTCTCTTCTTTCCCTCTTTGCTTCTCCTTCCAATGCTCAGCTCTCTCCCAACTTCTACGCCAAATCTTGCCCTAACCTTCAAACCATTGTCCGCAACACAATGAGGCAGGCTCTTGCCAAAGAAGCCCGCATGGGTGCCTCCATCCTCCGCCTCTTCTTCCACGACTGCTTCGTAAATGTACCTTTATTCTCCATACAACATTCTTCATTTTATGTTCATATATATATATATATGTTGGTTAATTGTTTTACTTGTTCAGGGTTGTGATGCCGGAATCCTCCTTGATGACACCGGAAGCTTCACCGGAGAGAAAAATGCTGGCCCCAACCAGTCGGCGAGAGGGTATGAAGTGATTGACACTATCAAAACTAACGTGGAAGCTGCATGCAGTGGCACTGTTTCCTGTGCTGATATCTTGACCCTCGCTGCAAAAGAGGGCGTTACCCAGGTAATTCATGATATACTTTAGGTCTTTTAGAAATAATACGTAATATATGTTTTAATTAAACAGTTTGTTTAATTTGTTTAATCCTTTCAAATAGGTTAATCGAGTCTTATATTAAAAACCAACTAGTAATAAGGAACCTATTCCATAGTACCCATGGCATATTTATCTGCCAATTCTTGAATATATTAATTATATATATATACACTACTGTACATAGATTATGTAGCCTTTTACCTGCGTGCATGAAAAAATCCGTGCACGATAAAGACCAGTCACGACAAAAAATCCGTGATGGATAGACGATTTGTGCATGAACGAAGTCTATTAACTATTGTTAAGTCTGATTAAAGTTAAAGTTTGGTTGAGACTTCAATGAATGGTGATCTTATCATATATATATTATAAATAATATAGGTGGATTCCATTGAGTTCAGGTCATTTTCACATCGCATTACGATGAATCTAACTCATGTTTGTTTTCTCCCTTACATTTTCCATCGCGACGAGCTTTTGCTTTCACACTTTGTACCGCACTTTCCGTTATCACCTTCTTCTCTTTTTTTTTCTTTATATTCTCTTCTGTCCTAATTATAAGATTACTTTAAGATTTTTGGAGAAATTAAGGATACAAAATTAATCACTTTAAAATGTTTATAGTTATATTTCTTTTCTTAAAACTAGTTTATCTACTTATAAACTATCATATAATACAATTACATGTAAAATACGTTAAAATTAAGTGGTTTATTTAGTTTCTTTAATCTCCACAAAAAAGTCAAAGTGATCTTATATTTAGGACCGGAGGGAGTAAGAAATTAATTATTATTTGTTAATGTCAATTCTCCAATTGATATTGAGAGTGGGCCCTCCAAATCTACCTATAATTCACTAAAACATGTCATATATCCTTCATGCATGTGTGTCTTCTCCTCTATCACTCATCATTTTCTTCAATAATTGTACTTATTATTCACTCAGAAAAAACATGTCGGTGCAAATTTAAAAAGTTAATATTCAAATAAAGATAAGATTTTCCGACAATTTAAATAAAAAAAATAATGACTTCAATTCATGTCCCTCAATAATTGAGCATTGTCCTTATTATTATGTGTTATGTTACATACAGCTTGGAGGACCCTCATGGGCAGTACCACTTGGCCGGAGGGATGCAAGGACAGCGAGCCAAAGCAAAGCCAACAGTGAGATCCCTGGCCCCTCCTCCGACCTCTCGACTCTGATCTCCATGTTCGCCGCCAAGGGCCTCACCGCCCGGGAAATGACGATACTTTCCGGCGCACACACGATAGGTCAAGGACAATGCAGTTTCTTTAGGAACAGAATATACAATGAGAACAATATAGACCCAAGTTTTGCCGCCACTAGAAGGGCAACCTGTCCTAGAAGTGGTGGGGACACAAACTTGGCTCCCCTTGACCCTACCCCTACCAAGTTTGACAACACTTATTATACTGACCTTGTTAATCGACGTGGCCTCTTTCATTCGGACCAAGTTCTCTTTAATGGTGGCTCTCAAGATGCTTTGGTTAGGACTTATAGTACCAATAGTGCCCTCTTCTTTAGGGACTTTGCCTCTGCTATGGTTAAGATGAGTAGTATTACTCCTCTCACTGGGTCCCAAGGAGAGATAAGGAAGAATTGTAGGGTTGTCAATTGATTGGTCAGCAGTATTAGTCCCTTGGTGATTTTGGTGTGTAAATGTGCGAAAATACCCATAAATTTATACCCAAATCGTGTTTGATATCAAACACCTTGAAGGTAAAAAATTACTCATGAAATTTGAAAATGACTGCAAGCATGTCACACTCCTTGAAGTCACTTAATGAGGTTACTTTTTATTCACAACAATAGTGTGGGCCCTACCACATGAGGTAACTGTCATTAAGTTATTTTAAAGGTTGTGACATTCTTGCTCCGGTTTGTTTTTCAAGTTTATTGGTTGTTTTGGACTTTTGAAAAGTATGTGTTTGCATATATTATTTGGATAAAAACTTATGGGTACTTTCGGACATTTATAACATTTTTATGGGGTCATTGGAAAGCAATAATCAAGGGCAGTAAGGTTTGAGTGGGTTTGATTAAATGAATTGTGATTTTTAGATAAGGTCTCGTTATTAGTCATAATTAAGTTGACTAAGTGGATCTTGGATATGTATTTGTATGGTACATGACACAGCTTATCAAGTGTTGTGAGCTGTGTGTCTTTATTCAATCAACGAATGATTCCAAGTGTCTTATTTTGTCATATCATTGTGTTTTATACGGTTGGAACTTGGAATAATGGGAGTTTTATTTATATTAGTAATATTATTTTTATTATTCAAAAAACAATCAATATCAATCTAAAATATAAAATTACTTGACAAAAAGAAATCTATAATATAAAATATTTTAACCTATGAAAGAACGTATAGTACCTAATCTGCATGGTTTTAAAGGACATGTCTAATTAATAAAAATTCTAATTGACTCATTTAAACACGGGAAAATTCCAAAAAAAAGACCCTCAAATTATCAACAGGACACTTTGCTACAACGAATTTTGAAAAAGACAGTTCAGTACAATGACTGAATTGTTCAACCTCAAATTAAAATGAAATGCCTAAAATACCTTTGGGTCAATTATGCCCTTGGTTCAATTGCCCTTGCTGAAATTACTCGTCAAAGTTGTGGGTTTCACTTTTTCAATACTATTTACAAACAAATCTCACCGAATTTGTTTGTTCAAATGGTTCGGTGGATGTCTAATGTTCTTTTTCATATTCTCAGTTAATGTATACACAAACAAATCACACCGCATTGATCAAGTATGTGACGCATCTTTAAAGTTGTTAGATTCCGCTAGGAGTAGCAGCACAATGAAGTTCAATTATGTATAAAAATTTTGCGTTGAGATTGCCTGTTTACAAGTTTTTTTAAGGGACAATTGCACATAAGTCTCAAGTAAGAGAATTAATTTCAGATAGGTCCCAAGGAGTTGTTAATGACAACTATTAACAACTGCAATAGCCTTGGTTAACAAGTGAAGGAGTTGTCAATGGACCTGTCTGAAATTAATTCTCTTGCTTGGGACATATTTACAATTCTCCCTTTTGTTAACCATTTTCTCAGTATACTGTTAGAAAAGAAGTAAAATCGTATTAACCATTATTGATCTCAATATAGAGATTTTGGTTGTTTGTATGTCATTGATGGTTAAAAATGAACAATATCGCTCATTTGCCAACTCTTTTAGAAAATTATTGATTAAAAAAAAGTTTGGATACAAAAATTTTTATAAAATAATTGGATCATAATCGATATGTTGAAACGCCATTATGATCCACTGAAAAATGCTTAGAAGAGTCAATGTTTATTAACAAGTGTCATAAATACTTGTTTGCTTAAATTTGATTGATAAATATGGTTAGGCTAAATTATAGAAACCTCCCTGAACTTTGGGATAGTTACACAGAACCTCCCCGACCTTTGAAAAATTTAAATTTAGAACCTCGAACATTTCATGTTTTGACTCTCAACTCTCTTACTGTTAAATTTTCGTTAAAGTTAACGGTTTTTATCTTGTTCAATTTTTGCACATTTTGTTTTGTATAATATGACAATCAAAATAAGTCTTTTCATTTAATATAAATAATAGTAAGTATATTTTAATTTTTTATTTAAAAAAAGACATGATAAAATAAATATTTTGCATTCATTTTAAGTACTTTTATTTTTAAGACATTCTATTTATAAAGTGTATGGTCTAGAAAATATTTTAACCCTTTCTGTTAAATATTTTATATTTTTAAAATATTTTTAAAAACTTAAAACTATATGTTAGTTGTCACTAGTTACTTTTAGAATGACATAGTATATAATAAAATAACATCAAAATGTGTAAATTACAAAAATCGTTAACTTTAACTATAATTTTTACGGTAGGGGAGTTAAGAGTCAAAACATGAAACATCATCAGGGGTGCTTAATTTAAATTATTAAAGGTCAGGGAGGTTATATGCAATTGACCTATAGTTTAGGAGGGTTTTCTATAATTTAGCCATATGGTTATGCAAGCTGAAACAAAAAAAATTTCACGCAATTATCTCATATACTAGTAAAATGAAATTGAAAAGTCATATTGTGACTTCAAAACGCCAATTTAAACAATATGATCCAAGGTGAGTAAAATATTTAGTTATACAAATTTTCATAACATTATTGGATCATAACCCATTGAAAAATAACACTGAAATGCCTTTAGGTTTGACAAAAGAAAAACACTTTGAAGAGTCAAATGTTTATTAACAAGTGTCATAAATACTTGTTTGTTCAAATTTGACTATCATAAATACGGTTATGCAAGTAGAAACATTTTTTTCCACACACTTGTCTCATATGCCAATAAAACGTAATTGAAAAGTCATATTGTCACTTCAAAATGCTAATCTAAACAACATAATTCATGGTGAATAAAAAAAGTTTGGACACAAAAAATTTCATAACATAATTGGATCACAACCCTTTAAAAAATTATCTTAAAATGACTTTAGGTTTGAGTCAATGTTTATTAAAAGGTGTCATAAATACTTATTTGTTTAAATTTTACTATGATAAATATTGTTATACAATTCGAAACAAACCTTCTTTCACACACTTATGTCATATAATAATAAAACGTAATTGAAAAGTCATACTGTGACTTCAAAACGCCAATCTCAACAAACATGATCCAAGGTGAATTAAAAATGTTTGCATATAAAATTTTCATAACATGATTGAATCATAACCCTTTGAAAAATTACATTGAACCGCCTTTATATTTGACAAAAGAAAAATGCCTTGAAGGGTCAATGTTTATTAAGAAGTGACATAAATACTTATTTGTTTAAATTTACCAGTGATAAATATGGTTATGCAAGCCGAAACAAAATGTTTTTCACGCAAATTATCTCATATACCAGTAAAATGTAATTGAAAAGTCATATGTTGACTTCAAAATGCCAATTTAAACAACATGATCCAAGGTGAATAAAATATTTGGTTATACAAATTTTTATAACATTATTGGATCATAACCCTTTGAAATATTACACTGAAACGCCTTTAGATTTGACGAAAGAAAAATGCCTTGAAGAGTCAATGTTTATTATTATTAACACGTATCATAAATACTTGTTTGTTTAAATTTGACTATGATAAATACGGTTATACAAGAAAAAAGAATTTTTGCCACACACTTGTCTCATATTCCAATAAAACGTAATTGAAAAGTCATACTGTCACTTCAAAACGCCAATTTAAACAATATGATTCATGGTGAATAAAAAAAGTTTGGACACAAAATTTTTTATAACATAATTGGGTCACAACCCTTTAAAAAATTATCTTGAAACGACTTTAGGTTTCACCAAAGAAAAACGTCTAGAAAAGTCAATATTTATTAAGAGGTGTCTTAATACTTATTTGTTTAAATCTGACTATGATAAATATTGGTATGCAATTCAAAACAAAACTTCTTTCACACACTTATATCATAAAACAATAAAATATAATTGAAAAATCATACTGTGATTTCAAAACGCCAATACAAACAAACATGATCCAAAGTGAATAAAAAATGTTTGGATATAAAATTTTTCATAACATGATTGAATCATAACCTTTCAAAAATTACATCAAATCGTCTTTAGATTTGATAAAAGAAAAACTTCTTAAAGAGTCAATGTTTGTTTATTAAGAAGTGTCATAAATACTTATTTATTTAAATTTAACTGCGATAAATATGGTTATGGAAGTGGAAACAAAATTTTTGTCATGCACTTATTTCATATACCAATAAAACATAATTGAAAAGTCATATTATCACTTCAAAACATCAATCAAAATAAACATAATTTATGTGAATAAATTTTACTATTTTTTGAAAAGTAATTGAACAAGTATACAATTTTTCTTGCCCGTACAACAATACGAGTTTAATCTGTTTTTTTTTTTTTAATAAAGAGGGGGTGTTGTGCTCAAAAATTAATTTTCAAAAAAAATTATAAATGAAAAATATTATATCCCCACATTAACCAAATCATACAAACCAAAGAAATACAATTAAGTTAATTATTATGGGTAAAATTTATGCAATTTTTTTTATTTTACTTTCATACCATTTACTTCCTTGGTTACCAAATATAAGACATATTTAGGAAGGTGATCTTATTCCTAAATATAAGACATATTTATATTTTTCCTCACATTTTTCCTATATTACCATATTGATACTCCTGAGTAATAAATAAGCAAGAGAGGAAGGATAAGAAAATAAATGTGGATGGTTAGAGTGTTTTGATAATATAATGTGATTTTAACTAACTAAATTAAAAATTTTAATATAATTGTTTCTCAATTTTTGCAAATTGGTGGTGCAACTTGGCAACAAACAGGCAGACAAAAAAAAGTTGGCCTATTATTCCCACATTCAAATTCCAAATCGTGGAATAGATCCCCATAACTTTAATATTGAGACGTGTTTGGTTGACCTGAAATTGTTGAAAACTACAAATTAAAGTTGTGTGTGTGAAATGATAACGAAGTGAACCAAGCTCTATAGCTCCACACAAGATGCTTTTATATATATATATATATATATATATATATATTTATATATTCACAAAGAGAAACAAAAGAAGAAAAGATAGATATGATGATAAATTAAATATAGTAATAATGAAATGTAAATCTCATGTAAATTTAATTACAATTACATATTGTTTTATATCGCATTATTTTTTTTATATATGAAGGCATTGAATAATTAATTCAATTTGTCTTAAATTCAAATATTTGATATCCAATGCTATCTGATTTGATTTTAGTATCATTGAACTTAACTAAGATCTGAGAATGGCCATCTATATATAGTTCGAAACTGCCCATCAAGGCCAGGTTATTATAGCATGTGTCTGTCAATTGCTAAATTGCTAATAATGCCAATGCTATAGTTGTAATAAAACTAAGAATTGAGAATACTCTCTTAATGTATTATATTTGAATATTTAACCTTATTATACTCAATATTCCTTCTAAACTTAAATGTGGGTAAGAGGTCGTTGTAAAATTTATCTTGGTGATGATAAATGTAAAGACTCAATTCTATTTATTTTAAACATTTATTTTTTTCAAATTATCTTTAATATGCGCAATTATTATGAATAATTATAATTTAAATTATTAAAACAAGGGGTATATTTTTAGAAATTATCTCCCACATTGTTATGAATAATTAATTTAACTAATTTTTAAGTTATATAAATTAATTATATCAATGGTTATGTTAACTTGGACTTGATTATTGATGTTAATCTCTCTCTCTCTCTCTCTCTCTCTCTCTCTCTCTCTCTCTCTCTCTCTCTCACACACACACACACACACACATTATATTGTCGATTGATGTTTATTAGTTGCTACTATTATTTTTTTATAGTATTACTCTTCTAATATTATGAATATATAAGTGGCAATCGTGAATAGTCATTGTCCAAGCATGGCAAAGCACAATACTCCCTCTGTAAGGCATTTTATAGTTAAATGAATAGGTGATGTTTATTATAAATCAAAGAGTGAGTCTATCAAGTACATTTTTAAATTGCCCAATTTTAAAGTGCTATGCAATTTTTTGGCGTTTAAAATTATTCATGATTTTACATGTGAGAAAATTTGGAAAAAATTGTATTTTCAAACAATTGTTTTAATAACCATATAACCATCCCTCCTCTTACAAAGTGGTTGGAGGTGTATTTGGACGGAACAAGATTCAGTGCTAAGCGTGAGATGAGTACGGGAGTCTTTTTCATTAAAGCTCGCTGATTCTTTTATTTCCATTCACTCACACCTCACTTGCGTCACCACTCACCACACCCAGCTAGCACGTTACATCCGTTTTTTTTGTCAAATGTATCACCCTTTTTACACTACAAAAAAACACGAAATTCCGTCAGAAAAAAATTATCGACGGAAAAATTTCCGTCGGTAATTTCTCCGTTGCTAATTAAATTAGCGACGGAAATTTTATTCCGTCGGTAAAAATTACCGGCAGAATTCCATCGGTAATTTTAGCGGCGAAAATTACCGGTGGAATTCCATTGGTAAATTTTTAAAAATATTTTTTTATTTATGCCACTTGTCTCCTCCCACACTCCGCCACGTGTCGCGCTCTCAAATTCTCTGAAATGTGGTGAGTTGCTACTTGAACTCGTGATCTCTTGCGCGCGTGCTGATGCCTTAACCAGTTGAGCTGTGAAGACCTTGTGATATTATTTGTAAACAATTATATTTATTATATTTATACTCCCACAAATATAATTATATTTAATCTTATATATACTTTACATTATATTTAAATTTATACATTATAAAATATATTTAATTATTAATATATAATTTACATATTAATAATTATTATTTTATTATATATATTATTAAAAAAATTAAATTAAATTTGTAATAAATAACATATTACTTAATAAAAAAATCAAAATTAAATTGTAATAAATATATATGTACGAATTAATATTTAGAAAATATATTTATTAACTATTATATATATAAAATAGTTAATAAATTAAAATAAATAATATTATTTTTTTTAATATTTTTTAAAAATTACCGACGGAATTCCGTAGGTAATTATTAAAAAATAATAAATAAATTACCGACAAAAATTCCGTCGGTAATTTTTTAATAAATAAATAATTTTTTAATATTTTTTTATAAATTACCGACGAAATTCCGTCGGTAATTATTAAAAAATATTAAATAAATTACCGACGGAATTCCGTTGGTAATTTTTTATTAAATAATTAATTTTTTAATATTTTTTTTATAAATTACCTACGGAATTTCGTAGGTAATTTATTAAAAAATAATAAATAAATTACCTATGGAATTCAACACAGAAGGTGCATTTTTTTTAAAGAAGTGTTACTTCTGCTCTACTTCCTTTTCCTTTCCTACTCGTGATCCTCCGCGCTCTTTCGGGACTCGCTCCCCCTACTTGGTATCAGAGCCAGAAGGTGAAGTAGAGATGTGTTGAATAGATTAATTTTTCTTCTATGCTATTAGATCTCTGCTAAAAAAAAGAGTTTTTCTGCTCAAATAGACTTATATTATAGTTCTTTGTTATTATACATGAGCCCATCCGTGAGATGTTTTAGGCCATAAGTCCAAGAGTTAGGCAGGCGGTTCCCTCACGCAGTAGTGTATAATAGCCGAGACACTATCTTTTGGCTAGAGTATAATTACCTTATTTACAGTCTTTAAGTATCATATTTAATCTCTTAGGCAAGTATCTAATTCATAGAAGCAAAATCATTTTAATCATCACACCACTACTGATCCGGAAGGTGAAGATACTAAGGAATGTGAGTATGTATCTCTGACTTTTTACTCCGTGCTTTCCTTCTCTTGCTTACTTTCTACTGATCATTCTCATATCCTGCTTTCTTTACGCCTTCCTTTTTTCACCATGTCCTTTTTATTTCGCTCATTTTCTTCTCGTCATGGTTGTAGTAGTTCTTCTTCTATTCCCATAAACACCTCAAATAACGAAGAAACCTCCTCAAAAACTTCTAAACATATTTTTAAAGAAGAAATTTCCTTTGAAAGCATAAACCAACATATTGATGATTGGGTGTTACCCCCAATAGCTTTAAATACACTCTATAAACAACAAGATAAAAGCTGGTTTTCTGCTTCTGACCATATATTAGAACTGTTGAAGAGTCAGTCTCTGTCCACCCTGATAAACATGATTTTTATCTCCTTTCTCAAAAATCCATTGAAAGACATAAGAAAAAATGGAACTTTTTACACGTGGGAAGTGTATAAGTGGCCATTAAACCCCTAATTCGAAAAGGTTTAAACGTCTCAGCCCTAGTGTGTCTATTAGATAATAGACATAATGACTTTTCAGATTCACTGCTGGCCGCAGCTGAATTTGGTCTCCACAATGGTCCAGTCTATTTTAACTGCTATCCAGATAGGATGGTAGAATTAAAAGACGAACAAGTCCGTGAAGTGTTAAAACTTAAACTTAAATTACATGGTTTAAACATGAAACAAGGATCTATACCTGCTACCTTAACATATCGGGTGCATTATAAGGTCTCAAACTCATCTAACTCTTTAGCCCAAGTGCCACCGGATAATGGCCAAACTATTATCTTCTTGACAGACCAAACCCATGTTAATTTAACAATCCCCAAAACTATTATGTGGAATGACGTTGAATTACCTAATGATTGGACTTTAGAAAAAGCTTCAAAACCTGCTCCTTGTCCAATAAATCAAGTAAGCAAAGTCACCCAAACAACTTATGGGACTGTTAAATTATCATTTGAAAGACCTAGAAGGTCTTGCTCTTTCAGTGTTAGATCTGCTTCCTTATACGAAGACTGTAGATCCAATATAGAACCAGCAAGGCATTCTTGTTCGTTTTCTAAACCTCCGTCTGTCATTTATATGCCAGCACCCCCTTCAACAACTCCCAGAAATATTCCTCCTCAAACAAATGTCCTAATCTAGGGAGTCGATAATTCGTCAAACATTCCTCAAACTAGTTATGAAAGAGCTGAAGACTCACTACCACCACAATCTCCAACTTATTCATCAATAAATGCAGGAGAACCTTATGAAAATATGCCTCTAAACGAAGGAGAAAACTTCCAACCCATTAATGTTTTAGAAAAACAGTTCTCTATCGATAAACAAACCCTTAGAGAAGAATTTTATTCTGAAGATAACCAACTTTAGAGAAAATGGTTTTCCCAAAACTTTAAAGGATCCAACAGACAAAATATCCAAAATAAATTTTACAGATTTCTTGAAAACATCCAATAAAATATTCCATTCTTCGACTGGTTTAGTGCTTACGCCCAAACCAGTAACATTAAATATCCTTTTACAAACAAAATAAACATGACCAAAAAGGAATGGAAATCCCCGATGGCTCAACAATTTCATCTAAATTTCCTCCTTCCAAAACAGTACAAATTCCCCAATTAATAGATGACCAAAATAACCCTATACTTGCTGTACCCTTCAAATATAAAATTTTAAAAAACCCAATTGACCCTGTCGATATAAAAAATATCTTAGAACAAAATAATTATACTAATCAATACCTCCAAACTTTAGGGGATTACGTGATCCAAAAAACAACTCCTATGCTTGACACTAGTAAATCACCAGTCCCTAAATTAGAGGCCCCACTCTTTAAACCATTCCAACTTAGCTCAAAGATTAAGTCAGAATTCTTAAATAACAGAGCTGATTTATTAAAACAAGTTGAGTATAAGCTTAGCCAACTCCAGTCCACCGTTGTCCCCGATACACCTCAAACTCAAACATCCTCATCCTCAAAAAATGTAATGAATATTGAAAAAGACTCTGACACAGAATCTAAACTTTCAGAATCAGCCCCACTTCAAATCAATAATCAAAATTGGAAAAAACCTTCTAAACTTTATTATTCCCGAGCTTCGCCTCCTGATATTTTATTAGAAGAAAGATTAAATCAGAATTTTAAATCATTCAGTGCTGATCACATTTATGAATGGAACATAGATGGTCAAAGTGAAACAAACATATTACAAATTCTTCAACAAATGACAATGGTAAGTACGGCATACCAAACCCAAAACAATGCCTCAGATGAATCCATTACCAACCTATTAATTAGTGGCTGGATTTTTCGGACAACTAAAAGGCTAGTGGGATAATTATCTCTCCTCTGAGGGCAAACTTGCCATATTTACCCTTGTAAAAACTGAAGCGGATGGAACACCCATAACATCTGATGGATGTTCTATTCCTGATTCTGTAAACACTTTGATTTTTACAATTATTAAACATTTTATTGGAGATCCATCTATTTGGAAAGACAGATCAGCAGAACTCTTCTCAAATCTTAAATGCAGAACTCTATCCGATTTTTGTTGGTATAGAGATAACTTTTTACAAAGAGTACTTACAAGAGATGATGCCAATCAACCATTTTGGAAAGAAAAATTCTTAGCTGGATTACCTAAATCTTTGGGTGATAAAGTTAGAGAAAAACTTCGAAATCAACATGATGGCAACATCCCTTATGAATGCTTAAGTTATGGACAATTGATTTCTTATGTCCAAAAGACTGCTCTTAAAATTTGTCAGGATGACAAAATTCAAAAACAACTTGCCAAAGAAAAAGCTATAAGGAGTAAAGAGCTGGGCACATTCTGTGAACAGTTCGGCTTTCCTGCTTGTAAAAAATCTAAGCCATCTAAACCGAGGCAGTTTAGAGATGACAAAACAACCTACCACAAGTATAAACAAAAAACAACCCCTAGGTGGCCACACGAAGAGTCTAGATCGCCACACAAAGAGTCTAGATCTAAACCCAAAAATAATCCTTCTCAAACTAAAATAAAATGTTTTAAATGTGGCAAACAAGGGCACATTTCAAAATACTGTCGTTTCACTCGAAAACTTAAAAAGATAAGGAATATTGACCAACCAATCCTTGATCAAATTAATAATCTTTTACTAGAATCTGAGACAGATGATACCAAAAGCTCTTCAGAGGATCTAAACAATATCCAAGATGATGACATTGAAGAATCATCCTCTTCTTCTATTAATGTCATTACTAAGGAACAAGATTTACTCCTTGACATTATCACTAAACTTCCTGATAATGAAAAGGGCGAATACTTGTTTAAATTTAAAGAACTTCTCAATGAAAACCCGAGTTCTTTGAAGAATAAACCATCATTAATCTCGAATAAATATGATTTAACATAAACCATAAACCGGTTCAAACATTCTGTTAAACCTGCAACTATACAAGATCTCCAGCATGAGATACATAATCTCAAAGCTGAGGTCTCTTATATTAAACTTCAACAAAAAACACATGCAGCTGCAATATCCCAAATTCAAGATATCCAGCTTGAATCCCATAAAACAAATGAACAACAAGCTCTTTCAGGTCATGAAACTGATGACCATGATGAAACATTTATTAATTTAATTTCTAAAGTGTTAATCCCAAAATTTCATATCCTTGCTAAAATCATTATCAATGATGAATTTATCCTAGAACAACCTGTTTTGTTTGATACAGGAGCAGCTTCTAATTGTTTTAATGAAGGCATTGTCCCTACCAAATATTATGAAAAAACAACTGAGAGATTTAGTGGCGTAGCCCAAACACCGCTAGATGTTAAATATAAAATTACAAATGTTGTTATTGAAAATAACGGATTTTGTGTTCAACAACCATTCATATTAGTTAAAAATATGGGGAATCAAATCATCTTGGGACAACTGATAACTCCTAGAAATTCATGATTATTTTAGTATATTTTGCTTGAGTTTTTGTCTATTATTTATACATTTTGGATACTCAAGAGGGAAAATGCTCATTTGATTTTCGGTTGCACATTATTGTATATTTATATAGATTTTGATTGTTTTTATAGTTAGTTTCTTATTTTGTTTTATGTAATTTTTGTAGGAATAATTTGAAGCAATAAACAAGAGAATTCAGTCCTCCACCAAGCTCCCAATTGAACAAAAATAAGAAAAAGCCAAAGATCAGCCCAAGAAATAAAGAAAGCAGAGCAAAAACACAGAATCAACGAGCCTTCGCCGTGGTTGCCTCTGCCACTTTTTGGGTGAGTTCGCCGTGATCTCGCCGCGGCGAGCGTATCACATTTTTGGATTTGTGGACTTCGCCGCGGCGAAGTGACGGCGAACTTCGCGTTTCTGCGCGTTTTGTGACAGAACAGGGGCGCGTTCTAACTGATATAAAAGCTAGGGCTTCGTTGTGAACCCTCATTCTTCGACTTCTGGGCATATTTTGGGCGTGTTTGGCTCTGCTAGGGCTTGGAGATTGGTGGGATTTGGCTAGGGCTTGGAGCTTCAGAGAGATTTGGGCTTCCTCTCTCGGTTTATCTCTTCCATCTTCATTCTCTTCTCTTGTTCTGTTGTAATGTTGTATATATATGCTCCCTTGGAGTTGTAGAACATGAGTAGCTAAATACTTTGATTTTAGGATTATTTTAAACCCTTGTATGTATTGATTCTTGATTCCTCCTCTTAATTTGGGATTAATGATATCTATGTGCTTATTTTACCCCGTTTTTAATGCTTCTAAGTGCTTGATCACCATTTAGATGTTGTGTTCGCTTGATTTAGGACTCGAGAGACACTACTACAGAAATGACCTATTGCAACACAACAATAGCAGCGCTTTTTAAAGGTAAGCGCTGGGATAGGTATACAACACCTATCCCAGCGCTTTAAAAATAATTCTAAGCGCTGGGATAGGTCATTTCCCCAGAATACATATTTATTTATTAAAACAATATCTTTCATATTTATTTATTAAAATAATATCTTTCACTTTATTATTTTTATCTGTTCTCTTTTTGCCTGTCTGATTATTTTATCATATGTTTTTTTATTTTTTTTTATTTTTCATCACCTATACCAGCGCTTTTTACTAATAAAGCGCTGGTATAGGTCTTACAAAACTATTTTTTAATTAGTATTTTTATCTGTTCTCTTTATGCCTATCTGATTATTTTATCATATGTTTTTTTATTTTTTTTTATTTTTCATCACCTATACCAGCGCTTTTTACTAATAAAGCGCTGGTATAGGTCTTACAAAACTATTTTTTAATTATTATTTTTATCTGTTCTCTTTTTGCCTATCTGATTATTTTATCATATGTTTTTTTTATTTTTTTTTATTTTTCATCACCTATACCAGCGCTTTTTACAAATTAAGCGCTGGTATAGGTCTTACAAAACTATTTTTTAATTAGTATTTTTATCTGTTCTGATTTTGCCTATCTGATTATTTTATCATATGTTTCTTTATTTTTTTTTATTTTTCATCACCTATACCAGTGCTTTTTACAAATTAAGCGCTGGTATAGGTCTTACAAAACTATTTTTTAATTATTATTTTTATCTGTTTTCTTTTTGCCTATCTGATTATTTTATCATATGTTTTTTATTTTTCATCCTATACCAGCGCTTTTTACAAATAAAGCGCTGGTATAGGCTTTTAATTAATATTTTATTTTTCAGTGTTTTAATAGTTTTTTTATAAATTATTTCAGAATTTTTTTTAAAAAATTTATGGGCCTATCCCGGCGCTTTATATGTATAAAGCGCTGGGATAGAGTTTCCCACTAATATATTCATTTCCCTCCATTTGTTCCCTCCCAAAATCCCTAGTCTTCTTCTTCGTCTTCGTCTTGCTCTCCGTTCAACCTTCTTACGAATGGTAATGAGTGAGAGTTCATCCTCCATTTCTTCCAGATCTGTGAAACCCGAAGCTCTTGTCTTCGTGTTCTTCGTTCTTCTTCTTCGTCTTCCTCTTCGGCCGTGTCTATTTCTTCTTCGTCTTCCTCTTCAACGTTTTTCTTCTTCGTCTTCCTCTTCTGGGTTCTTCTTCTTTGTCTTCAGCCCTTCGTTTTCCTTCTTGCAGGCATCTGATTTGTAGGCAGCTGGACTCCATCTTTGCATGCAGCTTGATTTAGGCCTCTGATTTGATTTTTTTTTTGCTACTTTGGACGCCATTTTTGCTGGGTCTTTGTCAATAAATATTGGTAAGTTTTTCTTGGCTTGATTTCTACTTGAAAGCATTAACTGACAATGTTTATGGGTGCTTTAAGTTTGCCTCTCAACCGTTTCACTGACATTGTTTGAAGCTGCCTTGTTCAGCATTTCCCTGTTCAGCATTTCCCTGTTCGCAAGTGTTTGAAGCTGTAGTAGCTTTTAATTGTTTCTTTTATATTTTACTATGTTTTAGGACACTTAAATTGCCCTTAACTATGAACTTGCCCAGCTTTGTCTATTTGTGATTTGATCATGCTAAATATTTTTATGTTACCTTATTCCCTCACTAGGTTAGATTATGTTTTCACTAATTAGTCATAATTAATGCTACTTTTGATTACTTATTCTTGTTTTAATTTCTAGCTTTGATGATTGGCTAGCATTAGGTGTGAATTGAAGCATTATGATTTACATACCTTGACAAAAGATCGGGATTTTAATGAAGTCATAGGATTAAAAAATATTGGATTAGATTGTAATGTAATTTGAAGATGTAATGGGGTAGTTTTGTTGTTGTTGTTGATCCTAATTTATAGGTTGATAAACTTTATTTTATTTTGATTGTTAGGTTGATCTAATTATGTTATTTATATGTTGTAGGAATTTGGACACACATTTTCTTGGTCCACATTTTCATCCTCCACCTAAAGATAAGTTAGAGAATCGAATCAGGTACATTATATGTAATGTTAGGTGCTAAGACTACTGTGTGGTCATTTAATGTACTTTTATGAAACACTTGGCGTGTGGAACTGGATTTGTGAGCTGTAATTGAGTTTTTCTGCCTGTGAATATATGCTCTGTGATGAGTTCTGTTGTGGTGGGCTGTCCATTTTTACATTAAAAGAAGGGCCTTGAGCCTGGGAACGTTCATTTTGTAGCCGTTATGCTGCCGAATTTATGTTAAAAAATAAGGTAACATCGTAAGGTGACTACCTAATGATTAAGTCATGCACATCGATCTTACTTCCACTTTCCTTTAGTAGGTTATAATGTTGGATCGGAAATGGATGTCTTGTGATCGGCGTTCAAAGGAATATATAGATGGAGCAAAAGAATTCATTGAATTTGCCGCTGAGCATGCAGAGAATTCTAACAGAATTGTATGCCCCTGTATGTCGTGTTTGTATGGAAAGCTTCTCCGTCCTCTTGACTTGTTGGCCCATTTATTTTGTCATGGGATCGATCCATCCTATACACGTTGGACAAAGCATGGTGAGACGTATGAGTGTTCTAGCGGAGACCGGGTACCTGATGTTAGTAGCGCCTCAAACGTGGTTGACACAGACATGTGTGATGAGAGCGATGATCTTGAAGAAATGTTGAATGTGGTGGGTGAGGAGGATCCTGAAATGTTTGAGACACTGAAGAGCGATGCAGAGACGCCTCTGTATGTGGGATGCAGTAAATACACCAGATTGCATGTGGTGCTTAAATTGTATAACCTGAAGGCGCGATACGGTTGGAGTGATGCAAGTTTCACTGCTCTGCTATCTGCTCTGCGAGATATACTCCCAGAAGGGAACGTACTCCCCTCGAAAACATACGAGGCAAAGCAAATTCTCCGGTCGACCGGTATGAAATATGAGAAAATACATGCATGTCCCAACGACTGTATTTTATTCCGGAACCAGTATGCGTCGTTGGAGAAGTGTCCTAAATGCAGCACATCTCGGTATGGAAAGAAAGGTAAGAGTCCTTCTAAAGTCTTGTGGTACTTTCCGATCATTCCAAGATTCAAGCTCATGTACAGTAATGCGGATGTTGCAAGACTTTTGACATGGCACGCTGATGAGAGGATTAAAGACATTAAGCTTAGGCACCCCGCCGACGCCCCCCAATGGAAAAAAATTGATTACGAGTTCCCTGAGTTCGGTGAAGAACCAAGAAACCTACGGCTTGCATTGGCAACCGATGGAATCAACCCCCATGGGGTTCAGAGTAGTACTCACAGCACATGGCCGGTGATTCTGATGATATATAACCTCCCCCCAAATTTAATCATGAAACGCAAGTTTATGATGCTTTCCATGCTTATTTCCGGGCCTAGACAGCCCGGCAACGATATAGACGTGTACTTGGATCCTTTGATTGAAGACTTGAAGCATATGTGGGATTCGGGTGAGACAGTTTTTGATGGCTGTAAGGAAGAAAGTTTCAAATTGAGGGCCATGTTGTTTGGCACAATAAATGACTTCCCAGCGTATGGTAATTTGTCCGGATACAGCGTCAAAGGATATGGTGCGTGCCCTATATGCGAAGATGATACCCATTCGATGCGACTGGATCACTGTAGGAAAAATGTTTACATGGGACATCGGAGGTTCTTGCCGTTAAGGCATCGTTGGCGGAGGTGGAAGAAGGCATTTAACGGGAGCTCAGAAGAAGGTAGGCCACCAAGATTATTGACCGGGGAAGACGTTCTTGAAAAGGTGAATGCGGTGGAGAATCATTTTGGCAAGCCTTTTGCTAAAAATGTATTGACAAGTGGCTGGAAGAAGAGGTCCATATTCTTCGAACTCCCGTATTGGAATTCCTTATATGTCAGGAACTTTCTTGATGTGATGCATATTGAAAAAAACATATGTGAT
The DNA here is from genome assembly GCA_037074515.1 of Mimosa bimucronata. Classification (NCBI taxonomy): domain Eukaryota; kingdom Viridiplantae; phylum Streptophyta; class Magnoliopsida; order Fabales; family Fabaceae; genus Mimosa; species Mimosa bimucronata. The sequence continues at coordinate 10,232,567 of CM073442.1, forward strand.
AACCTAATTGGCACGTTACTAAATATGCAAGGAAAAAGTAAGGATGGTGTCAATTCAAGGTTAGATATGCTCAAGCTGGGAATAAGACAAGAGTTGGCACCTGTCGAGAAGGGATACCGCACTTATTTACCTCCAGCTGCTTACACCTTTTCGAGGAAAGAGAAAAGATTATTCTGTGAGTTTCTTAGTGGAATCAAAGTTCCAGAGGGCTACTCCTCAAATGTAAAGAACCTTGTATCTGTGAAAGAGTTGAAGTTGAAGAACCTGAAATCTCATGATTGCCACGTCTTGATGCAAAATTTCTTACCGGTTGGCATACGCAGCATTTTACCCAAGAAACTGCGGACCACGATCACCAGACTTTGTATGTTCTTCAAGCTTATTTGTAGTAAAGTGGTTAATACAACGAAGTTGCAGGATTTGCAAAGGCAGATCGTTTGTACCCTGTGCGAACTTGAAATGTATTTCCCCCCTTCATTCTTTGACATCATGGTTCACCTTACTGTACACTTGGTCAAAGAGGTTCAACTGTGCGGCCCAGTCTATTTGAGATGGATGTACCCGATTGAGCGGTTCATGAAAGTTTTAAAGGGGTATGTCAAAAACAGATATCGACCAGAGGGTTGTATTGCTGAACGATACATCGTTGAAGAAGCGAGTGATTTGTGTGCCGATTACTTATCAAATGTTGAACCTGTTGGCTTTCCCAAGTCTCGTCACGATGGGCGATTAACGGGGAAAGGAATAAGTGGGTTCAAGCTGTTACGCATTTCGAATGCTGAAAGAGAGTTGGCGCACTTGTATATTCTTCACAACACTCCTGAGGTTGAACCATTCGTTGAAGAACACAAAAATCTCCTTCGTGAAATACACGGTGATAGGAATGAGAGTTTGATCACAAAGGAGCACAACAAACATTTCATTAGATGGTTCAATGCACGCATTTGTCAGCAGGTTGAGCTTAATGCCGGATCGGTTGGTGAAAGATTGTTCTGGCTGTCGAAAGGACCGGGTTTGCACGCATTTTCTTATACCGGCTATGCAATCAACGGTTACACATTCTATACAAAAGGCCAGGATGAAAAAAGCACCATGCAAAATAGTGGAGTCACGCTTGTTGCCGAGGGGTGGCATATATCCAGTGCAAGAGATACAAATCCCATATATGCGCAGATGGCATACTTTGGTGTGATTGATTGCATTTGGGAGTTCGATTACACCATGTTCAGAGTTCCCGTGTTCCGGTGTCAGTGGGTTAACAACCACAGTGGACGGCGGTTAGATGAATTTGGGTTTATATCGGTCGACCTTTCTAAAGTTGGATATAAGGATGATCCTTACATTCTACCGTCTCAAGCAGCACAAGTGTTTTACGTTGAGGATCTTTCTAAGAAGAATTGGTCAGTTGTCATGCAGTCGAACAAAAATTATTCCGAGCAAGTTGATGATGAAAGTAGTGATGATGATATGAATGTGATAGAAGATGTTCCTTCCTTTGAGACAATACTGTCAGAAGACTTTGATGCAGACGGGTATGATAACGAAGATGAGCCCGTTTATGTAAGACGTGATCATGAAGAAGGCATTTGGGTAAACACAACCCTAAATCCAACAAAAAAGAGGAAGCAGACAATTGTAGACAATATAACAAAGAGGAAAAAGAGGCGAAAGCCCTCAGTTTGTATGTATTTATGTTGTACATTATGAATTTTTTAGCCCTCAGTTCGCATACAATTAGCATGATTATATGTATATGCACTAAAATCATTTCTTGTCTAATTTTTTTTTCAGGAGAATGGATCCCCATAGTGACCAGGAGGAAGAAGAACAACATAGTGGCCAGGAGGAAGAAGAACAACCTAGTGAACAGGTAGCTATTGCTGAAGGTAGAGCAAGGCATGAGGCGAATGTTGTTCGTGGCAGGACCCTTATGCGCAAACTCCTCACACGCAGAGCTCAGGGAGTAAAGACAAGACTTAAATGGAATCCAAATAACCAAGCTATTGGAAAGTCGGCGAAGCTCCTCTCGGGTTACATTGGGTGCACTGTTCGGGACAAAATCCCTATTACTATTACGGATTGGAGAAGAGCAGGCGACAAACATGAGGATGTTTGGTTAGAGATTAAGGTAAACTACATTTTTACAATTAATGGCATATATGTCATCATAACATTGTAACTAACAAATTGAATATGATTTTTGATGTTACAGACTGTCTTTGACATCGACGATACTCACAGGGATTATGTGCTGCAGAAAGCTTCGAGAATGCACCGGGGATATCGTTCCAACTTGACCACATATTACCTGAGAGATGACGAAGGGGAGATCGTTCCAACGCCACCATCTATATATGCTGGGTTAATTACTCAAGAACATTAGGATGAATTTGTGCGACAACGTTTGACTGAGGAGTTCCAAGAAAGAAGTAAAAAAAATAGCCAAGCGGCTAAGAGCAGTCAGTATCCGTATATGGGCGGACGAAAGACATTTCCTGAATTGGAGGAAGATATGGTATGTTAGTAACACTTTTGGTTCCAAAATTATGAATAAATGTTTACGTGATTAATTTATACGTTCAACTGGTTTACCATGACAGATTGAGGAACAGGGCCTAGACTGTAGGCCACCACGGCATGGCCTCTGGGTTAGAGGTCACTCGCAGGCGGACGGTACCATCATTCATGAAGAGGTCAGAAGAGTCCATGAACGATGTGTAAGTCATTCTCTTGGAATTTCTAAATCTTTTCTAAACGGTGACTTTGCTAAGTGAATAACTAATAATCCTTTCTCCTTGTTATAGGTTTTGTTAACGCAAGAATGCCCTGACGACGTCAACACTTTTGGCAGTGGCGATTTCCTCAGTAGAGCACTCGATCGCCCTGAGTATTCAGGCCGTGTTCGGGGTGCGGGTGTAGGTGTCACGCCCTCATCTTACTTTGGGCGCAAAAAGAGGGCATCAAAAGGCGATGTTAGAGCGTTGCAAGATGAAGTTCTCACTATGAGGGAGGAGATGCTTGAGATGCAACGACGCAATGAGGAAATGGAACGACGGAATGAGGAAATGTAAAGGCGGCACGAGGAAATGGAACGACGGAATGAAGAAATGCAACAACGATACGAGAAGATGTACGAATTCTTCCAGCAAAGCAATGTTGCATCACAAAAGTCCAACTTCGTGCATCAAACTCACATTCCTTCCGTCGAGAGTCCAAGCATCAAGGATAGCTGTACGATGCCCAGGGCTGACATTCCTCAGGTAGTTCATACATTTTCTACTAACAAACTAACAGTGATTCTGTTATATTATCGATTGTGACCTAATGTTGACAACTCTTTCGTAGGGCGAGACAAAGTGCAAGCTGTATACGGATCAATCTTTCAGTGAGGTAGTTGCGGTTGGCAAGGTCTACAACACTTCGAACATGACCGTGCACAATTCACCGTTGCCTGAAAATGCACTAAGGGTATTGATTGAATACTCGTACAACGACTGGGCCTCGTTACCATTCCCTACTCCTGATTTGATGACTAGGGTCGGAGACGTTGTCGGTGCATACGTTGCTTGGCCCATTGCTTTGATTGTGCCAATACCACAGGTAATTATTTAGTAATAACATTTCCAATAGCATTCATTGTTTTTGAATAACGCTCTTTTATTTAAATGTTTTTACAGGGTACCCAATTTATGGGAAAGAAAGCACAAGTGGCTAATGTCAAAGGTACCCGTGGTTCAGCTGCTCAAATCAAGAAAAAGAGTACCCGTACCGATCCGTTACCACAGGTGATTATTTGCTAATTAATTTAAACTAGCACTCTTCTTAATTATTGGAATGAATTTTTAAACTTTCTATTTACATGGTTTATAGGCACCAAAAGCTAAGGGTAAGAAAAAAGTTCAAGTGCCTGATCCTGTGATTGAAGATACAAGCGTCGAAACGCCATATCGTGCTTGGTTGCGAGCATTTACAGCTACCGTTTCTCGCGATGCTATTGTCTTCATTCCATTCAGCAGGCCTATATTTGACGAGGTAAATTTCACTGACGCTCTGTCTAAAGATCAGGTAATGGAGGTGCTTAACCAAAGATGGGTCGGTGCGACGGTTATCAATATATGGATCAGGTATATATGCGTTTCCATTGTGGTTTCATTCAATGTCATAAGTTTTACACTAATTGGGAGTTGGTATGGTTTCTATGAAGGTATCTGCATGAACATGTCATGATCGCCGGGCGCAACGTTTCGTTTGAATTCATAAGCCCTTATTCGATAGCACAAGTTCCGGGCTCGAAACGTGAGGACCAGTTCAGAGCGATTCAAAGACGTTTCTCTTTAAAGGCAACAGCTAGAACTTTATTCTTAGCTCCAATTAATACAGGGTAAGTCTATACATATTTTTAGTTACGAGCATCATAGATATATATACTGACATAACGTTATAAAACATTTTAGGCTACATTGGATTTTGCTTGTCATCAATCCAATGGCACATGAAGAACCCATAATTTACTATTTGGATCCTATGGAATATGCTCTCCCAGATAATCGCCCAGATTTGATGCGTCTCTTCAATGGGTAAGTGAATGTCAACATTATTTGAATGCGTTGTATTATTTGTCACTTTATGCCCGATCCTAGCCAATAAAATTAATTTAATATGTTTCTTTTTCAGAGTATTGACTAGTTTTCAGGCCGATGTTCAGTTGAAGTATTCCAGAGCCCCTGACCCGAAAGATGCTTATAAGTGGCAACACGTCCAGGTTTTATAAAGTTATTCAATTTTTGAAACAATATATCCATAGTTAAAATATAATGTAAATGTTTCTTATATGATATATTTGGTGTTTCTTGTTACAGTGCCCCTACCAACCCAATAACAACGATTGTGGTTACTATGTGATGCAATACATGCGAGATATCGTTACACATGATCGACTCGGCATCCCACTGACAGTAAGTTTTATATTTTTCCAAATCTAATGTGTTTGTACTTGTTAGACTTCAAGTAAATTTACTTGTCATTTAAATGTGTTCGTGCAGTATTACCCAGACGCTCGCTCCTTCATGTTGTCAAGGGAAAAAATGGATGCAATAATTGAAGAATGGTGCACTTATGTGTACCCTATTTTCTCCAACATTAGATGATCCATTCATTTATTGGTATGCTTTTGTTTTCAACTTACAATGGTTGGTTTTATTGTACAATATTAGTATGACTTTTCTGGTGTGTATGTATATATGGTTTGGCTGGAATGGATAGTGTTGCTGGTTTTTTGCACTGATGCAGGAGGTTGTGAAACAAAAATAAGTGAATATTTAAAAAAAATAATGCCTATAGCAGCGCTTATTACGTAAAGAGTGCTGCTATAGGTTACCCTATACCAGCGCTCATTATGCTGGTATAGGGTAACCTATAGCAGCGCTCATTAAGTAATAAGCGCTGGTATAGGTTACCTATACCAGCGCTTTATACTTAATGAGCGCTGCTATAGGTATTCTATTTTATTTTTTTTAAAAAAAAATTCATATATGTATGACCTAAAGCTGCGCTTTTCATATTATGAGCGCTGCTATAGGTTACCTATAGCAGCGCTCATAACACAAAATAAGCGCTGCAATAGGTCATATGACCTATTGCAGCACTGGCTATAGCAGCGCTTAAAAGCGCTGCTATAGGGTCAAAAAAAACGCTGCTATAGGCTTTTGCTGTAGTAGTGAGAGCTAGGTTGAGTGTAGAACTTGGGTAAAGTAGTGCAAGAACCGGAAGTTTGCATGACGAACGGATGGTTTTGTTGGTAAGATAGAGATATACTTGCTAGCCTTGCATAATAACATTAGGGTTGGAGTGTGATAATTGGGTTCTATCAAATTGTGGCAAGAGATTGTGCAAAGAATAGGACTAAACACTTGTTCTTGACTCGAGAGAGCATTACAAGTACTCTTTGAACCCTAGATTAGCACGTGGTTTCGTTGAAAGCTTCTTGAGGGGAGGTTAATTGAGTTTTGAGAAGTACAGAAAGGGGGATAGATAATCCTAGGACCCTTTTTATCCTTGAAGTTGGGGAATCACTTGTTTATATTTTATTTTCTTATTTAAATTTCAATCTCAACATTTGTGTCACTCAAATTGGGCGAGAGTGTGATAATCATTGTTTGACCGGGTTTTGGACAAATCCTCGTGGGAACGATACTCTACTCATCATTTTATTACTTGGCGCGACCCGTGCACTTGCGGCGCGTGGCGGACAACAACCCTTTGCTGGTTCCATATTCCCATATCTAACTAGTCAAGATGGAATATCCTTTGAGCACTTAGGGAAAACAATTACATTCCCTTTTACACAAAAACCTAGAATAAAAGAATTAAATCTTCTTTATTCAAAACAACAGCAAATAAACTTTTTAAGAGAAGACATCTCTTTTAAACAAATTGAAACACAGCTAGCTCAGCCACAAGTTAAACAACGAATTCAAGACTGCTTAAATAAAATCCACCAAAATATTTGCTCGGATCTACCTAATGCTTTCTGGAATCGTAAAAAACATGTTGTTGATTTGCCCTATGAAACAAATTTCTTGGAAACTCAAATCCCAACAAAATAAAGACCTATCCAGATGACTTCGGAGCTTCTTGAAACTTGTAAAAAAGAAATTCAAGAACTTTTAAATAAAAAATTAATAAGTAAATCTAGAAGTCCATGGTCTTGTGCTGCTTTCTATGTTAATAAAAATGCTGAACTAGAACGAGGAGCCCCAAGACTTGTCATAAATTATAAACCTTTGAATGATGCTTTAAGATGGATTAGATACCCAATCCCTAATAAATCTGATCTCTTAAAACGATTATATTCTGCAAAAATCTTTTCAAAATTTGACATGAAATTTGGATTTTGGCAGATCCAAATATCTCAAAAAGATAGGTATAAAACTGCTTTCACTGTTCTGTTTGGACAGTATGAGTGGAATGTTATGCCTTTTGGGTTGAAAAATGCACCTTCTGAATTCCAGAGAATTATGAATGAGATTTTTAATGACTATAGCCAGTTCATCATTGTTTATATTGATGATGTATTGATCTATTCTCATTCAATTGATCAACATTTTAAACATATAAATTGTTTTATGAAGGTTGTCGAAACAAACGGATTGGTAGTTTCTAAACCGAAAATTTCTATTTTCCAAACTAAGATCAGGTTTCTTGGGCATTGGATCTACCAAGGGTCTATCACCCCTATAGACAGAGCCATTCAATTTGCTGACAAGTTTCCTAACCAAATCCTTGAGAAACAACAACTTCAAAGATTTTTAGGATGTTTAAATTATGTTGCTGACTTTATCCCCCATTTAAGCAACTTTCTTAAACCACTCCATCAGCGTCTTAAACAAAACCCTCCTCCATGGACAGACGTTCATTCCAATATTGTCAAGCAAATCAAACTCCAGGTTAAGCAACTTCCTTGTCTTAGCCTTTCTGACCCTTCTTCTTTCAAAATTGTTGAAACTGATGCCTCTGATATAGGATATGGTGGCATCCTTAAACAACGAGTTGACAATCAAGAAAAAATTGTCTCTTTCACTTCTAAACATTGGAATAGTACCCAACAAAACTATTCCACCATAAAAAAGGAGATACTGGCAATTGTTTTGTGCATTTCCAAATTTCAATCAGATCTTCTAAACCAAAAATTTCTTGTGCATATTGATTGTAAATCAGCAAAAGATGTTTTGCAAAAAGATGTTAAAAATCTTGCATCAAAACAAGTTTTTGCTCGCTGGCAAGCAATATTAAGTATCTTTGATTTTGATATTGAATTTATTAAAGGTACTTCTAATTCTCTTCCAGATTTTCTTACCCGTGAGTTTTTACAGGGTAGATAAGCCTAATCAACCAGACATGCCCAAAAATAAAAAAGCCTCAGATGACAAGGCCAAAGAGCCATCAGACGATAAACAATTAAGCATATTCCAAGATGCCCAAAGTCAAGATTGCTCCAGCCAAGAGCTGGAAGAATTTATTAAACAAATCCTGCAACAACATAGATCCCAAACTCAAGGATCTCCACAGTTGCAGCAATCTAAACAGGAGTCATCCACTCCATCTGGGTCATCAACCCAAAAACTTAAACAGGAGTCATCTACTCCTTCAGGGTCATCAACCCAAAAATCCCAAAACCAAACCTCCCCTAAACAAACAGTCGACTCCTATGCTCTGGCCTACACCCAAAAACAGATTCCACAAACCACATGGGGCCACATAGTCACTAAAAATGTACGACTCTCACTAAAGATAAACAACCTCTCATACCCCAAGAGATCATAACTAAACAACAATATGATCTATCCAACCCTCAGCCTAACCAGGTAACAATTGCATCCTCTTCAAAGGCAATTGTTCCACATACACCTGTGATATCCAACACAAAAGATAGCACCCCCTTTCTCAAAAAATCAAAAAACAAACGAAACATCATTCAGATAGAACCCGAATGGTTTCATCCCAACCCTAATCAAGTAGCTGCAAATATCTTTCCTTCTGGAATGCATTTTAAACCTTCAGCTATCCCAAAAACAAGAGAGTATTATGAACTAATTCTGGTTCATTCTGGATCTGTCGAGATAAAACATACCTCAGACAGGAAGAATGACAATGAACTAGCTTTCACAAGAATCCAAATTTTAAACATTCTTACTCCATCTCAATGGGGGCACGATTTATACAGACCAAAAAACTTTGGAATTAATTATTTTCCTGATGGATATAATTATTGGGATTATGTTGATGCTTGGTCTAATGTTTTTTGGTAGCAAAACTCCGGATTTTCTCATACTTGGTTCATCTATTTTAAAAAGGATAACAAGTATCAATTTCCTCATTGGTTTTTTCACTGGTGGGAATTTTTTGGTCCTTTAACTGAAATATTTCCACCTCCGGTTGTTAAAGCTTTTGAATTATTTAAACAAAAATTCAACTGTGATGATCCCTTTCCTTTGGATCTTCATTATTGTTCTAAACTATCTGTTTCATGGATTTTCTCCTGGAAATATGAATGCATGAAGCTCAATGAAACATCAAACCTCATGCCTGTCCTGCAGCGAGTCCCTTACTCCAGACGGTGGACAAAATTCGAAATTCCACGAGTCGACTCTGATGCAGTAGAAAAATGGTTTCAAGACAATCCCCAATTCCTTTGCATGACAGAACAAAGCAAATTCATTCACCAAAAATCAAGGATTGCTTCTCTTCTATCATCAACAGCGGATAAAACAAGTCTTGTAAACCAATTAACAGTACTGCTCCAAACACTCCAGGAACAAGATGCTCAACCCTCCCCTAGTCAAATCATTTCCCAGTTTACTTCAGAAGCCCAGGAAGAAGACGATTATGAGGTGGACTTAGGAGAGGACTGAAACATTCTGACACATTGTAAACAAGCACATGTAAAACACTGAACACTGTAGTATCACTGTAGTGTCGGTAGAACACTGTGCACTTAAACTGACTGGAACTGTTCAAACAAGTATCCAGTTTCCAGGTCATAAACACTGTTCAAGGGTCTATATAAGAAATGCTCAGCACCTAAAGAAGGGCAGAACTTGTTTTAGATCCGAATAGCCATTGTAGAGAGAGAGACTTAGAGAGAGAAGCTCTGAGTGTTCTGAGAGTCTCTTCCCTTCCCTTTCTTTCTACTTCCTTTGTTTCATTTCTTTGTAAGTTTAATGTTCTTTTAAATAAAGCTTTATATTTCCCAGTTATCTTATTACTTTCTGCATCATATCCTTACCTCTTCTGGGAATCAAGTAGGCTGTTACAATGAACTAGATTGGCAAGTTCTCCCGCCTCAGTTCATACGCCCTTTGATTTTTACAGAACACCCCCTTCTGCATCTGCATAGTTATTTATGTTTTAAAGAAGTGTTACTTCTGCTCTACTTCCTTTTCCTTTCCTACTCGTGATCCTCCGCGCTCTTTCGGGACTCGCTCCCCCTACTTTTTTAATAAATTACCGACGGAATTCCGTCAGTAATTTATAAAAAAAATATTAGTTTTTTAATTTTTTTTAAAAAATTACCGACGAAATTCCGTCGGTAATTATTACCGCCGAAAATCCGTCGGAAATTACCTGTTTTTTTGTAGTGTTAGTTTCATCATTTTCCCCTTCCTTTCTCTTTTCATATTCTTTTCTTCTTAAGTATTAAATGTTTTTAAAAATATAATAAGTATTAAGTATTATTATGTATTTAATAAAGAATAAAGAACAAGTTATAAGCTACTTTACAAGTATTAAATATTTAAGGGAGAATTGCAAATAGGTCCCAAGTAAGAGAATTAATTTCAAACAAGTCCATTAACAACTCCTTCACTTGTTAACCAAGGCTATTGCAGTTGTTAATAGCTATCATTAACAACTCCTTGGGACCTCTTTGCTTCTTCTCCACCAATGCTCAACTCTCTCCCAACTTCTACGCCAAATCCTGCCCTAACCTTTAGACCATTGTTCGCAACACAATGAGGCAGGCTCTTGCCAAAGAATCCCACATGGGTGCCTCCATCCTCCGCCTCTTCTTCCATGACTGCTTTGTCAATGTACTTTCTCCATTATTCTTCTTTAAAATATTTATTCTTCTTTCTTTTACTTTCATGTTCATATATTATAATATCCATATCAAATCATATCAAATATCAACATGTGAATTTATTGACCTAGTTTACTTATTCAGGGTTGTGATGTCGGGATCCTATTAGATGACACCGAAAGCTTCACCCGAGAGAAAAACACTGGCCCCAACTAGTCGGTGAGAGATGAAGTAATTGATGCTATCAAAACCAGTGTGGAAGCTGCCTGCAGTGGCATTGTGTCCTGTGCTGATATCCTAGCCCTTGTGGCTAAAGAGGGTGTTACCCAGGTAATTCATCAATACGAGCTTCGGTACTAAATATAAAACATATTTTCATTTTCCAAATTAAACTAATTTTTTGACATATAAACCGATATAATGTGATGATCAACTTAAGTTTTTTTAGAAATATCACGTTTTATATGTTTTAATTGAATATTTTATTTAACTTATTTAATCTCTTCAAATTATATAGTAAGCTTATCTTATATTAAGGATCAACTAGTAATAATAAACCTTTTTTACGGTAACTATCACATATTTGTCTGTCGTCAATTCTTGAATATATTAATTATTTTATATATATCTACTTATGTACATAGATTAGGTAGCCTTTACCTGCGTGCATGTGAAAAACCATGCACGATAAAGACCCTTCATGGGTCAAAATTTTTCTTTTCTCGTCATGATGGGAAAGACGATTTGTGCATGAACGAAGTCTATTAACTATTGTTAATTATAGTTAAAGTTAATATAGGAGGATTCCAGTGAGTTCAGGTCATTTTCACATCTCATTACGATGCATCTAACGCATGTTTGTTTTTTCCCTTACATTTTCCATCACGACGAGCTTTTGTTTTCACACGTTGTATCGCACTTTCCGTTATCACCTTCTTTTTTTCCCTTATAAGAAATAAATTATTATTTGTTAATGTCAATTCTCCAGTTGATATTGAGAGTGGACCCTCCAAAATCTACCTCTGTATAATAATTCACTAAAAATGTCACATATCCTTCATGCATGTGTATCTTCTCCTCTATCACTCGTCAATTTCTTTAATAATTGTACTTATTATTCACATAAAAAAATATGTCGGTGCAAATAAAAATAAATATTCAAGCAAAAATACGATTTTTCAACACTTGTAATTAAAAAAAAATCATGACTTTAATTCATGTTCCTCAATAATTGAGCATTGTCCTTATCATTATGCGTAATGTAAATACAGCTTAGAGGACCCTCATGGGCAGTACCACTTGGCCGGAGGGATGCAAGGACAGCGAGCCAAAGCAAAGCCAACAGCGAGATCCCTGGCCCCTCCTCCGACCTCTCGACTCTGATCTCCATGTTCGCCGCCAAGGGCCTCACCGCCCGGGAAATGACGATACTTTCCGGCGCACACACGATAGGTCAAGGACAGTGCAGTTTCTTTAGGAACAGAATATACAATGAGAACAATATATAGACCCAAGTTTTGCAGCCACTAGAAGGGCAACCTGCCCTAGAAATGGTGGGGACACAAACTTGGCTCCGCTTGACCCTACCCCTACCAAGTTTGACAACACTTATTATACTGACCTGTTAATCGACGTGGCCTCTTTCATTCGGACCAAGTTCTCTTTAATGGTGGCTCTCAAGATGCTTTGGTTAGAACTTTGAAAAGCACCACTTTCGAGTGTGTGTAGCGCTCCCTTGGGTCCGCCCTTCAAGAAAATAAGAACTAAGGGGATAGTGGAAGCTAACTCCCGGGTGTCGTTCACTTAAGGAGCCTAAACGCAAAAGATGACCTAGTAACTAGTATGCAAACTATTAAACACGGGTAAAAAGTATTGTATTTTGTTTTTTATTTAGAAAAGATGCAAAAGGTATGATATGTTCAAAAGTAAAATAAAGATAGGATAAAAGTGAGATTTGGAGGGGGATGAAAATGGAATCATTCTTGATAAATGAAAACCTTGGGATTCATTGCTTTGAAATATTTTTAGGGAGTTTATTATTGATTTTCTAATGAACCCTAGAGGAACCCCTCTAGACTAGGCTTAGGTTAACTTAATTAATGCCGGAACCCCGCACATTACTTAATTTAACCTAAGTTGATTAAGGTTAAAATCAAAGTGAATTTGCTAATCGCAAGGGGCTCCTAATCCAACAATCGGAACCGCGAATTGCCACTTAATTAATCATAGGGTTTCAATTCATTATTGGAATCCCACATAATAAACCAAGACTCTAGAATTGAAGTCCAATGCCACTCATGCAATTTGACAAATCCAAAACCAATTAAACCTACTAATCGCAAGGAACTCTTGATCCTACAACCGGAACCCCGAATTGCAACAAGATTAATCTAGTAGTCCCAAGTCATTGGTGGAACCCCATCCAATAAATTGAACCCAATAGGTTGAAGTCCAATGTTACTCAAGCAATTAGTAGATTTACTTGCTAATTTCTAAACACAAACACTTGACCCCATGATCCACTAAACAAGAACCCTCATTTAGCACAAGATTTTAACAAGAAAACATATATTAAATGATGAACCCATACAAATAAGATATGTTCAAGTCAATAGGTGCAATGTCAAGCATCCATACAAAGAAAATAAACAAGACAAATTGTTTCCACCACTCTCATACAAAGATATGGAATAAAATTACAACCAAATGAAGAAACAAGCCCTAGAATCCTAGAAACATGCTTAAACATAAGGAAGAGAGAGTGGGAGAACAAGAACTCCCCTTTGAAGCTTCAAGCTCATCCATTGGCTCCCACCATCAAGAATGAGGGAGCCTAGCTACTGTCCTCCATGAGAAATCCAGTACCAAGGAGTGGAGGTTGAGGAAACATGGAGATTTGGGTGGAGGAAGGTGGAAGATGGAGATGAGATGAAATGAGAGAAAGATGAGAGGTAGGGTTTGTGGTGGCTCCAAATCTGTCAAAAGCTCCTCATTTTCGACCTAATATGCTCCTGAGTCGGGTCCTAGAAGTGGGTAATTGAATTGGACCCGGGTTGGCCCAAAAAAAACAACAAAATCGCACATATGTCAGTGCGTGCTCGCTGTAGCGAGCATTTTTGGTCACCACAGCGAGATTGACAAAGAGCATAGCTCAAGTTTCTGTCTTTCTCGCTGTAGCGAGCATTTTTGGTTGCTATGGCGAGATGTACGGAATTTTGGGGCTGAATTTTTGTGCTTTGGTGCCTCCTTCTCTGCAACTCGCTCTTCAACCCGGCTAATTTCTTCATGCAAAATTTTTCCTCTTTTGGTCCTTCAGCGACCCTACAAACATTATTGTAATAAACAAGGATCAAAAAGTCCTAAAGATCAATTAATACAAATTAATCTCCAATTATGACTAATTAACCTCATTTTCATATATACTAATTCCACTTAAAGGCCTATGATGTTCACTAAGCTAATATGGACCAAAATTACATCTTAAATATGTTAAAAGCCTCATTTTTAACATAGCAAAACAATACAAATCTAAGGACTTGTCAAACTTATAGTACCAATAGTGCCCTCTTCTTTAGGGACTTTGCCTCTACTATGGTTAAGATGAGTAGTATTACTCCTCTCACTGGGTCCCAAGGAGAGATTAGGAAGAATTGTAGGGTTGTCAATTGATTGGTTGCCAGTATTAGTCCCTTGGTGATTTTGGTTGGTAAATGTGCGAAAATACCTATGAATTTATACCCAAATTGTGTTTGATAGCAAATGCTTTGAAGGTAAAAAACTACTCATAAAATTTGAAAATGAGTGCAAGCATGTCACACTCCTTGAAGTCACTTGATGAGGTTACTTTTTATTCACAACAATAATGTGCGCCCTACCACATGAGATAACGGTCATTAAGTTATTTTAAAGGCTGTGACATTCTTGCTCCTGTTTTTCAAGTTTATTGGTTGGTTTGGACTTTTGAAAAGTATGTGTTTGCATATATTATTTGGATAAAAACTTATGGGTACTTTCGGACATTTATAACATTTTTATGGGTTCATTGGAAAGCAATAATCAAGGGCAGTAAGGTTTGAGTAGGTTTGATTAAATGAATTGTGATTTTTAGATAAGGTCTCGTTATTAGTCATAATTAAGTTGACTAAGTGGATCATGGATATATGTATTTTTATGGTATATGACACAGCTTATCAAGTGTTGTGAGTTGTGTGTCTTTATTCAATCAACGAATGATTCCAAGTGTCTTATTTTGTCATATCATTGTGTTTTATACGGTTGGAACTTAGAATAATGGGAGTTTTATTTATATTAGGAAGATTATTTTTATTATTCAAAAAACAGTCAATATCAATCTAAAATATAAAATTACTTGACAAAAAAAATCTATAATATAAAATGTTTTAACCTATGCAAGAAGGTATAGTACCTAATCTGCATGGTTTTAACTTTTAAAGGACATGTCTAATTAATAAAAATTCTAATTGACTCATTTAAACATTAAAAATATTAAAACAATCAATTTTATTAGAATTATATAATCAATGCCAATATACTTATTTTCAAAATGTTGTATATACAGGGTGTTATTATTAGTCATAAGATTGAAGGTCAAAAAAATTAATTGTCATATAGCTTGACCGTGCGCTCTTTCTTTGACTGTTTTTGTTCTTTCTTTTTTCTTTTGTTTTATTGGGCTTGATGGCCATATGGATATTGATATGACAAAGCTTATCGGATGCTGTGGATGGTAAAGTGCGCAAGAGCCCAACACAATGATAATGAATTTCATACGGTAATAAAAACATTTTTACCAATCTTACAAAAACAGAAAAGCCACTTAACCATCGACAAATTAACGTCCATTGTTAAAAATTTGACCTTAACCCTTGACATTGCTAATGGTAATGAGCACAATTGCTCCTCTTCTAAGTGGTTATTTCCGAGGTAAAGTTACACCTTTACCCCTTATCAAATATGATGAACTCCTAAATACTTCCTCTGGTCATAAATATAAGAATTTTTTAGCTAATTTAATTAAATTAATGATGCTATATGTTAATTAGTATGTTGTATTTTTTTTAAAACACCTCCAACCATCTTCCCTTATTCCTTATCCTATCTCTTAGAGTATTTTATTATTGTTATGAGAGCACCAATAAGAATATTTTGGGAAGAAGTTGATAAAAATTATAATTAGGTCCTATATTTGGGATCAAGATCAACTTTCCAAATAGGTTTAGGACCGGAGGAAGTATTTACTATTTAATATTTATTTTACTTATGACTTAAGTTATTGCCAAATATGACCTAGAAGCTTATCTAACGTACCCTAAGCTAAGGTATTCCTCAAAGTGCTGATAAAACTCATTATTTACCACATATTTACGCATACCAGACTTGAAGATTTAACTTTATCACAGCACTATGTGAGAGATGCCATTATCTTCTTAGATTAGTTTATTTTAAGATACCGACTAGGTCATGTTTGCGGATACGGTGGGAGACATGAGAACTATCGTGCTCATCCAAATAGAGTTCGGCAGGAATAATGTGGGATATCACGTTTTCAATAAAAGGCAAATAAAAACAACTCACTGTAACTATTTTGCTGAAATTGCTCGTCGAAGTTGTGGGGTTTTTCACTTTTTCAATACTATTTACAAACAAATCTCACCGAATTTGTTTGTTCAAATGGTTCGGTGGATGTGTAATGTTCTTTTTCATATTCTCAGTTAATGTATATACAAACAAATCACACCGCATTGATCAAGAATGTTACACATCTTTAAAGTTGTTAGATTCCGCTTGGAGTAGCAGCACAATGAAGTTCAATTATGTATAAAAAGTTTGCGTTGAGATTGGCTGTTTACAAGTTTTTTTAACCATGATCTCAGTGTACGGTTAGAAAAGAAGTAAAGTCGTCTTAACCATTATTGATCTCAATATAGAGATTTTGGTTGTTTGTATGTCATCGATGGTTAAAAATGAGCAATATCGCTCATTTGCCAACTTTTTTAGAAAATTATTGATTAAAAAAATTGGATACAAATTTTTTTTTTTTGAAATAATTGGATCATAATTGATACGTTGAAACGCCATTATGATCCATTGAAAAATGCTTAGAAGAGTCTATGTTTATTAATAAGTGTCATAAATACTTGTTTGCTTAAATTTGACTGATAAATATGGTTAGGCTAAATTATAGAAAACCCCCTGAGTTTTGGGACAGTTATACAGAACCTCCCCGACCTTTGAAAAATTTAAATTAAGGACCCCTAACATTTCATGCTTTGACTCTCAGCTCCCTTACTGTTAAATTTCCGTTAAAGTTAACGGTTTTTATCTTATCCAATTTTTTCACATTTTTTTGTATAATATGTCAATAAAAATAAGTCTTTTCATTTAATATAAATAATAGTAAGTATATTTTAATTTTCATTTAAAAAAATACATGATCAAATAAATATTTTGCATTCATTTTAAGTACTTTTATTTTTAAAACATTCTATTTATAAAGTGTATGGTCAGGAAAATATTTTAAACACTTTCTGTTAAATATTTTATATTTTTAAAATACTTAAAATTATATGTCAGTTGTTACTAGTTATTTTTAGAATGACATGGTATATAATAAAATAACGTCAAAATGTGTAAATTACAAAAATCAAAAGGTTGGAGAGTTAAGAGTCAAAACATGAAACATCATGGGTGCTTAATTTAAACTAGCAAAGGTCAGGGAGGTTATGTGCAATTGACCTAAAGTTCTGGGGGTTTTCTATAATTTAGCCATATGGTTATGCAAGCCAAAACAAAATTTTTTTCACGCAATTATCTCATATACCGGTAAAATGAAATTGAAAAGTCATATTGTGACTTCAAAACGTCAACTTAAACAACATGATCCAAGGTGAGTAAAATATTTAGTGATACAAATTTTCATAACATTATTGGATCATAACCCATTGAAAAATAACACTGAAACGCCTTTAGGTTTAACAAAAGAAAAACGCTTTGAAGAGTCAAATGTTTATGAACAAGTGTCATAAATACTTGTTTATTTAAATTTTACTATCATAAATACGGTTTAGAAACAATTTTTCCCAAACAATTGTCTTATATGCCAATAAAACGTAACTGAAAAGTCATATTGTCACTTCAAAAAGCTAATCTAAACAACATTATTCATGGTGAATAAAAAAAGTTTGGACGCAAAAATTTTCATAACATAATTGGATCACAACCCTTTAAAAAATTATCTTGAAATGACTTTAGGTTTGAGTCAATGTTTATTAACAGATGTCATAAATACTTATTTGTTTAAATTTGACTACGATAAATACTGTTATGCAATTCGAAACAAAACTTCTTTCACACACTTATGTCATATAACAATAAACCGTAATTGAAAAGTCATACTGTGACTTCAAAACGCCAATCTCAACAAACATGATCCAAGGTGAATAAAAAATGTTTGGATATAAAATTTTCATAACATGATTAAATCATAACCCTTTGAAAAATTACATTGAACCACCTTTTGACAAAAGAAAAATGCATTGAAGGGTCAATGTTTATTAAGAAGTGACATAAATACTTATTTGTTTAAATTTACCTGTGATAAATTTGGTTATGCAAGTCGAAACAAAATGTTTTTCACGCAAATTATCTCATATATACCAGTAAAACGTAATTGAAAAGTCATATTTTGACTTCAATATGCCAATTTGAAAACATGATCCAAGGTGAATAAAAGATTTGGTTATACAAATTTTCATAACATTATTGGATCATAACACTTTGAAAAATTACACTGAATTTAGATTTGACAAAAGAAAAACGCCTTGAAGAGTCAATGTTTATTATTATTAACAAGTGTTATAAATACTCGTTTGTTTAAATTTGATTATGATAAATACAGTTATACAAGCAAAAAATTTTTTTTTACACACTTGTCTCATATGCCAATAAAACGTAATTGAAAAGTCATACTATCACTTCAAAACGCCAATTTAAACAACATGATTCATGGTGAATAAAAAAAGTTTGGACACAAAAATTTTCATAACATAATTGGATCAAAACTCTTTAGAAAATTACCTTGAAACGACTTTAGGTTTCACAAAGGAAAACGACCAGAAGAGTCTATGTTTATTAAGAGGTGTCATAAATACTTATTTGTTTAAATCTGACTATGATAAATACTATTATGCAAATTCGAAACAAAACTGCTTTCACACACTCATGTCATATAACAATAAAACGTAATTGAAAAATAATATTGTGGCTTCAAGACGCCAATCTAAACAAACATGATTCAAGGTGAATAAAATGTGTTTGGATATAAAAATTTTCAGAACATGATTGAATCATAACCCTTTGAAAAATTACATTGAAACGCCTTTAGATTTGACAAAAGAGAAACTTCTTAAAGAGTCAATGTTTATTAAGAAGTGTCATAAATACTTATTTGTTTGAATTTAACTGTGATAACTATGGTTATGGAAGTCGAAACAAAATTTTTTTCATGCACTTATTTCATATACCAATAAAACGTAATTGAAAAGTCATATTATCACTTCAAAATATCAATCAAAATAAACATAATTTATGTGAATACATTTTACTATTTTTTGAAAAGTAATCGAGCAACTATACAATTTTTCTTGCCCATACAACAATACGAGTTTAATCTTTATTTAAAAAAAAAAAAAGAGGGGGTGTTATGCTCAAAAATTAATTTGCAAAAAAATCCAGAAATAAAATAAATTATAAATAAAAAATATTACATCCCCACATTAACCAAATCATACAAACCAAATAAATACAATTAAGTTATTTATTATGGGTAAAATTTATGCAATTTTTTTATTTTACTTTCATACCATTTACTTTCTTCGTTACAAAATATAAGACCTATTTAGGGAGGTGATCTTATTCATAAACATAAGGCATATTTCTATTTTTCTCACATTTTTCCTAAATTTTTATATTGATATTCCTGAGTAATAAACAAGTAAGAGAGATGAATGTAAGAATAAACGTGGAAGATTAGAGTATTTTGATAATATAATATGATTTTAATTAATTAAATTAAAATTTTTTATATAATCAATTTAAATAAATATGTCTTGTAATAACTAATATGTTTAGAGCCTTTTTCTCTCGATTTAACGAAGAATTAATTTTTCTGAATAATAATAATAATAATACGCTCTATCAAGGATCAATGGAGGTTCCATGTGACCCATGTCCCTCTTTGATTTTCCATGCAAGGCTGTTGTTGCCTATCTTCCCCCGCACTCTCCCACACCAGATCACAAACCACAGCGGTCGTTACAAAGATGACGACAAACACAAACCACTCTCATTGGAGCGTGCTTTGCACGCCCCTCATACTCGCGTGCACCTTCTCTCCCTCCCTCCCTCCCCCCTCTCTATCTATCTATCTATTTATCTATCTATCTAATTCTAAACTAAAGCCCTCCCCAACACTATTCCTTCAGACACACACAGAGAAGAGAGAGAAAAATAATTGACAGACTAAGAGAGAGAAACAGAGAGAGAGAGAGAGAGAGAGTGTGTGTGTGATAGTGTGGTATTCTCACATGTCCTCCATGCCGTTGGTGCCGGACCAGCAACCACCGCTGCCGGCGGCGGCGGCGGCTTTACAACCTCCACCGCCGGCGATGGTGCCGGCGCAAGCTGAGAATGACAAGGTACTTTCCGTTAAACCATCCTTCTCATTGTACGGAAACGCCGGTTGTTTTCATCTCTCTCTCTCTCTCTCTCTACCTTCCATTGCCTGAGTGTTTGGTTGTCTTACATCTAACTAGCTAGCTTTGGTTTGAGTTGAAGCTTGAGCGATCTACTTGTTTTTTGGTGATTTAAGCTTGTTCTGTGAACTAGCCTTGCTCGCCGTAGTTTTTTTCCCGATCGGAGTGATTTCATGGATTTATTGAAGGATATTGTGAGAAGAGGCTTGGATTTGCTTTCTTTCTGGTTTTGTTTTAGTTTATGCTTCACGGTTGAGATCTTAATGTTGAAATGCAGTTAACGTGGCTTTTGTTTGATGGTTCTGATTAGAAAAGAAGGGAATCTAAAGAAGCGCATAATGCGGATTCCAGTACAAAGGCTCTCTTCCCTTTCGGAAATGATAGAGGGAGAGAGATTCTGAGTATTATGCTTTACTATTTAGAATATGAGTGGCGTTTTTTTAGCCTCTGGGTGACGAGTTCCTGAATTTCGAATCGTCTGCCTCTTTCACTTCAGAAAATTCCTTACCGTCTTTGGAGTATGATGATTTATCTTTTACCCTGAACTTATGTTTTATGCTTAGCTTTGTATATCTTCTGTCATCCAGGTTTAATTATGGTTGGATCTTCAGTTCCTTGCTAAAATTTTATATATGCTACCCTTGTATTGTCGTCTGCTCTTCAATTACTTCACTTTTACGTTTTCTGTGAGAGTACTCTCCTGTCAAATTGTTTTGGTATTGGTCTTTTCTTTTTTGTGCCCTTTGCGTTTGTTGCTGTTGCCGTGGATTGTTTCTCCTAATGTTTTAGTTTGCTTCAGGGAATCGATGTCCTTAGATTCTTTCTGTTTATTGTCTTAATTGATATGAAAGCGTTTCTTTGGTATGTGATGCTTTCTTGTGACTTGTGGACACCTGATTTAGCTTTATCTTTGTATATACCCTTTGTGGTCTTATACTTTCTCTTTCTTCAACTTCGTCTTCTGAATTCTGCCTGAACTTTTCTGGTATTCGTTTGATTATAATAGCTGTGGTTAATTGTTGTATCATTCTCAGCGATTAGATATTACATGTTATTCTTTAACTGTTGTTTGAACTTTGATGTAAGATATTGCTCCAAGTTTCTTGCAACATCTCATGTTATCATGCAGTAATTGAGTGGGAGTTGAAAACATTGACTATTAGTCAGTTGTGTTTATGCATGTGCATATGTGGCTTTGCCTTGTCATCTCTATGCCACATAATCTGCTCATAATAAGTTGTATCAAGAAAATGCTTCAGACTAAGTAAACAACCAAATTGATAATCAAACTCGGAGCAAAATGCGGTAGCTAACTAAATGGAACAAGTGATCATGAATAATGTGACAAGAATCTTGCAAATGAAGCTTTTATTTGGAGAATTGCTATACCATGAAAATGTCTACTTCTTGCCATATATTTCAGGAAATGTCAGCTACGGTCCTTGAGGGAAATGATGCAGTCACTGGCCACATAATCTCCACCACAATTGGAGGAAAAAATGGGGAACCTAAGCAGGTGGGATGTGTTTATAACCATTTTCATTAACCTCTTAATTTCTTGAAATAAAGACATCTTCTTAGACCCTCAACTTCTCTGTCTCAATTGCATGTCTGATTGTACATAATGATTCTTGTTTGAAATAAATATTCACTTCCTTATTTGGATGGGGCTGAACTAAATTTCCAAGTGGGGATCTAAAGTTAGTATGTTACTCTCTATGTTTGACTAAATTTTCAGTGATATGGTACTAACTGTCACCCCTTTTCCTTCAACCGTTTGTCTTTTAACGCCTTATAACCGGTCTTGAAAACTGATCATAATATTTATGGATTTCCAGTTTCCTTTTTTTTCTTATCCCCCTTTTACCGTCTTTATTTCTTTTTTTCCTGCTTCAGTTTTTAATAACATAAGTACTAAGGTCTCCTCTGATGTGTTTGTAGACCATCAGTTACATGGCAGAACGCGTTGTTGGGACCGGTTCATTTGGAATTGTTTTCCAGGTAAGGGTAAATCAATTTCTGGGTGAAAATTATTCTTCTACGCGTTTTCTGCCTTCTAGTATCTCATTTGGCTTCCTCTCCGTCATTTGGGGTCTTCTTGACCTATACAAAGGCAAAGTGTTTGGAGACTGGGGAAGCAGTGGCTATAAAGAAGGTTTTGCAGGACAGGCGGTACAAGAATCGTGAGCTGCAGTTAATGCGTTTGATGGATCACCCAAATGTCATTTCCCTGAAGCACTGTTTCTTCTCTACCACTAGCAGAGATGAACTTTTTCTCAATTTGGTTATGGAATATGTCCCTGAAACATTGTACCGTGTTCTAAAACATTATACTAGTATGAACCAAAGGATGCCTCTCATCTATGTGAAACTCTATACATATCAAGTATGAACTCTTCCTTGTTTCCTATTTATTTTTAAATTTGTTGTTGCTCATGCTTGAATTCTCATAAAAATTGGCACATGATGCTCAGATCTTCAGGGGACTAGCATACATCCATACAGTACCAGGAGTTTGCCATAGAGATGTGAAACCTCAAAATCTTTTGGTATGTTATTTCTGAACTGTACCTCCTTGATGCTCCCCACACATTTTTTCTAAATGTTTTGCATCTCTGTTTTGTAGGTCGATCCTCTCACGCATCAAGTTAAGCTCTGTGACTTCGGGAGTGCAAAAGTTCTGGTTGGTTTTAAAATCTTATGCTGCTCAGTCACAACAGCTCTTTTAACCTTTGTGTTTGCGATCGTAGTTAAGTCTGTTTGTGAATATGTGATGATGACCCATAAGCAAAAAGCCTTTGAAATGTAAATGCTGCTAGAAATCTTAGTCCAACATTTTGTTTTGCTGAACACATGGCCCTATGAATTTTCTCTATCATAAGAACAGTAAATGAGAGAAAAGTTGTTGGCCAGAATCTCATGCATTTTTGTTAATACTTAATCATTTATCAGCATGATGAAATTGCTGTGTGGGGGCTCAGCATATTAAAATATAAACTAGGTGGGGCCTCTGTACATTGAACAAAGTATGAGAAATGAGTTGTTCAGTTTGAGGCTTCTGGATAGTCCTGCATACTACAGATTTATATTATTTCTTTTCATTTAATTAATTGCAATATATATCAGGTCAATGGTGAATCAAACATTTCATACATATGTTCACGTTACTATCGGGCTCCAGAACTAATATTTGGTGCTACAGAATACACTACCTCTATTGATGTTTGGTCAGGTGGTTGTGTCCTTGCTGAGCTGCTTCTGGGTCAGGTTAGTGATAATTTACTAAAGAGTTGTTTTCCTTTTTTTCTTTCATGTTTCAAATTTTTGGTTATGTTGATTGTGCTTCTGATGGTTCTTGAATGTTTTCTTCAGCCATTATTTCCAGGAGAAAATCAGGTGGACCAACTTGTGGAAATCATCAAGGTGATCTGGTCTCAATGTTGATGATATCATGGTCGAATGAGTCTAGTTTAAGAGTGATCATTATTTGGGTGTCTTGTTGCAGGTTCTTGGTACTCCAACTCGAGAAGAAATTCGTTGCATGAACCCTAATTATACAGATTTTAGATTCCCTCAGGTTAAAGCTCACCCGTGGCACAAGGTAAAGGCATCTGGTCATCCATTTTTCTTTTGATATGCAATGCTCGAAATAAGGTTTTCAAAATGCAGACAAAAAAAAGCTGTCAAGCTTAATGTGAAATCAATTCAAGTGAATGAAGATAAGTGAAACTATTTTGCTTACAGATTCCAACGAGATGAACTTGATGCTGTTGTTATAGACATAAGTTTGCACTGGCTGTTAAAACTACACACACACATTCTTGAACCCCCCCCCCCCCTTTCTCTCTCTTGGGGTGTTTTGTGCATTGCACTAATTGCTATTTCCATGGTTCAGGTTTTCCATAAGCGAATGCCTCCTGAAGCAATTGACCTTATATCAAGGCTTCTCCAATATTCACCAAGTCTTCGCTACACTGCAGTGAGTAGTAAAACCCATATTATTCCCTCCCCTCATAAGAGGAAAAATGAAAAAAAAACTAACGGGTCTTGTTTTGTCTTTCTAAGGTGCTTTTGGTTAACCTGGTGTTCAAATATTTGTGATTGTACTGTGCCTATTACTAATGCATTCTTTTGATTTAAAGTACTCTTCAAAAATTCGCTTGATTCTCAGTAACAGCTTTCATTGTTTCAGCTGCAAGCATGTGCACATCCTTTCTTTGATGAGCTCCGGGAGCCCAATGCCCGACTACCTAATGGCCGTCCACTGCCCCCACTTTTCAATTTCAGACAGGAAGTATGTAGCTGATCGATTCCTTCTATCTTTGTGAATTGTCCATGCTTTCTTACATGACTGACAATAGCTGCCCTTGAATGTAACATATTTGACAAGTTTCTTTGCTGAGTATAAACATGAATTGCGGTATTTTAATTGCAGCTGTCTGGAGCATCACCTGAATTGATAAATAGGCTCATCCCAGAGCATATTAGGCGACAGATTGGTCTCAACTTCCCCCATCCCGTTGGTACATAGATGTAAAAAGACATCAAAGGGTTCAGATATTCTAGTAATCAACATGTAATGAAAGGATGGCCTGTGGTTGATTAATATAACTTAAGGTTATGGCGTAATATTCCGCAAAGTTCCTCCTCCTATGAAGATGTATGCATGTTCTGGCTGCTCAGCATTACCTGGAAATCGGTTCTTCTGTCTACAAGTTTAGTTGTAGAAAACTATTCCCTGCATCTGTACATTGTTTTTGATCAGATTCCAGAAAGCTAGGAGTATAAAATGGATCATGTCTATATATTTAGGAGTTGCCAGAGCCCACCAAATGTTGAAGGGCCTCGGTGGTATTAGTTCCGCTTGCTTTTTTACATAATCATAGTCAATGTTGTGTTCATGTTTAATCCCCTTGCTTATGACAATATCTTGGTTCCAAATCAGATCTATATTGTTTATTTTTCCTGTTGCCCCCTCCCTATTTGCCAAAATTTTTGCCTGTTCTGACTTTTGTCCATTGCAGCACCATAGAGGAGGAAAAGAATCATTCCAAAAGGTTGATTAGGTAAAAAAACTTGCAATTTCGTTTCCTTTATTGATCATTCTTGTATTTTTGTGCTGGGAATAGAAAAATATTTTCCCAATCATGTTCACCGATTTATGCCTACATATTGATGCAAACTTGATAATTACCTCTGGTAGCTGAAGCATGCTCGTTACTTGTGAATGATATGGTCAAGGGTTTGGTTAAAATAGCATGCAGTGTCCTATCAAACTGTTCATTTTCAAAATTACAAGTGTACTGTCAAGCTTGCCTGACATGAAGAATGACCTGGGAATTTTCGCCAAAGAAATCAAGAAATGAATGCTTGACTTATCTCAGGTTGACTGGAAAAGAATGAGTTGATTGCAAACGAAACCATAGTCGTTCACTTCCATTGTAGTTGGGGAAGCAGGAAGTGCTTGGATTGGAACTAATGGGGTTAGAAAATGAAATGTGGACCCTTGAAAATTAAAACTAGCCGTATTCAAAAATTATTGGACTAACAATGGGAAGGAGAAAGTACTTAATTGTCAAATTTTAAAGCATGTGAATTTTTATAATATCTAAAGGTTAACAATGAATTCATTGTATGAGGCCTTTTAGATAACAATATATTGAAAGGCTTGGTGATTGATAGAGGATAACAGTGTCATATATTAGCCAAACTCATTTAATGGGATAAAACTTGTTATTGTGAATTTTTACATAATTTGGAGATGGTAATACAAGAAGGACATTGTATGGGAACTACAGCCACATGTTGTGGATGTTGTTCATCTTAGCACACTGGCCTTGGTCCTTCATTGGAAATAAAGTAGTACTAATAGTAACATTCTCGAACATTAACGATGCCTCCTCCATTATCCTCAGTAATTGGAGCCTTCTATGTTCTCAGTACTCATAGCCTTGAACTCTTAAATTTTCCATATGACAAACTTCAAGAAGACAACGACTTCATGGATGGCATAACAACATTTCATAGTTTGTTGTCTCTTTATCTTTTTTTTAAGCTAAATTCAGAAAGAGATGGACACTGAATGCATGAAACAATTTGCTGACCAACTTAAATGAAAGAATGTAACTATGTAAGTGTGTATGCAATCTACTCCCTCTCTATGTAAACTCTCAGTTTTATTCTCTTTATCTCTTTCTTATCGGAACCTATAGAAGAAGAGGTCCCTAAGTGCATGCTTTTTGCTGATGATATAGTCCTTCTGGCCGAATCAAGAGAGGAGATTAATGATAAATTAGAAATATGGAGAAACACGCTGGAGTCGAAGGGTTTCCGTTTAAGTAGGAGTAAGACAGAATATATGCATTGCAATTTTGCAAATAGACAACTTAGAGGTGATTTGGAGGTTAAACTGGGAGAGCAAACAATCCCTCAAGTAACGAAGATTAGGTATTTGGGATCAATTATAAGACAAAATGGTGAGATTGATGACGATGTCAATCATATAATTCAAGCTAGGTGGTGTAAATGAAGGAAAGCTACTGGAGTTCTATGCGATAGAAAAGTACCCCATACGGTAAAAGGAAAGTTTTATCGTACTGCTATAAGACCAGCAGTATTATATGGTAGTGAATGTTGGGCTTTGAAAGGTCAACATGAACATAAGATGGGGGTAGCTGAAATAAGAATGTTGAGATGGATGTGTGGTCACACAAGAAAGGATAAGATTCGGAATGATCATATACGCGAACGAGTTGGAGTGGCACCTATCAGTGAGAAAATGGTAGAAAATCGTTTGAAGTGATTTGGACATGTACAAAGGAGGCCATTAGATGCGCCAGTGAGGAGGGTAGATCAAACAGTCTGGAGTCCGATTAAGAGAAGAAGAGGGAGACTGAGGCTTACACTCAATGAAGTTGTAGAGCGAGATCTTTTAATAAATAATATATCTAAAGATTTGGTTACCGATAGAGCACAATGGCGTCGTGCGATCCATGTAGCCGACCCCACTTAGTGGGATAAGGCTTTGTTGTTGTTGTTGTATCTCTTTCTTATCGGACTGTATTCAATAATTTTGGTTGGCTAAAAAATATTAGTGGTTTTAAATCATTTTTAATGTTCAACACAAAGAATACTGAAATGCCAAGGAGCTAAGAAAATAACATTTGCCTTTGCCCTATGAAATATTGGTCATGAAAACTTTGGGATGGGTGCTATCTTTTTAACTTTTCTAAGTAGATTGTCGGCATAAGCAACACTAAGAAAATGTAAATTATAGGATATCGTGTGATTAGGAACACTTCTTACAAGAGCTACAAGAGCCCCTCTAATGTTCTCTAATAGAAATAAGTAAAAAAAGAAAGGTAAATAATTTATATATTTACTATTGCTGGCTTGCTGCCCTAAACATTCAGCAAATAATCACCTTATACGGAACAGAACATGTCCTTCTCAATCAAAACTCAAAAGGGTTTTGCCATGATTAACCAATATGTTTACCATTCGAAGT
This sequence comes from Mimosa bimucronata, assembly GCA_037074515.1. Taxonomy (NCBI): domain Eukaryota; kingdom Viridiplantae; phylum Streptophyta; class Magnoliopsida; order Fabales; family Fabaceae; genus Mimosa; species Mimosa bimucronata. Next base: position 10,260,423 of record CM073442.1, read on the forward strand.
AAGATATTTCCTCATAACTCAGAATAGCACATCACCTCTATATAAACAACCTGTCTTTTGCATACCAATCCACATTATCTTCATCACATCCCAAACAAAGCTGATCTATTATTGTTCATACAAACAGTCAAACAGATATGGCTTCCAAAGGTCAAAGCCACTATATTCTTCTTCTATTTCTTCTTGTAGTTTCGAGTTCTCAAGTAACATCCCGGGCGCTTCCAGATTATGCATTCTTATCAGAAAATTTTGAGCAATGGGTTGCAGGATATGGTAAGGTATACAAGGATGCTATAGAGAAGCAGAAACGTTTCATGATATACAAGAGCAACTTGGAATTTATTGAGTCTTTCAGTGGTGCAGGGAACAAATCCTACAAGCTTAGCATTAATCAATTCGCTGACCAAACCGATGAAGAATTTAAAGCTTCACATAACAGGTACAAGAGGTCCCAAGGGCTGAGGACCTGCAAGAATGTTACCGATGTCCCCGCTTCCGTTGATTGGAGGAAAAAGGCGCTGTTACCCCGATCAAAGGTATACAACCTTAAGGCAAATCCTTTCAAATTGACTTAAGTTATCTTTTATAGAAAAACAAGTCTAAGATACACTTGATTCAATATTATCCAATAAGATGAACAACACAGCAATAGATGGTGTTACTTTGTTCATTTGTTTTTGTTTGTTTTTCATTCTAACTATGATTAATTGGAGTTATATTTTGTATAATTATATTTGGATGGGCATTTTCAAGTGTAGCAGCAACTGAGGGGATTCACCAAATTACTACAGGAAAATTAGTTTCCCTCTCAGTGCAAGATGTGGTAGATTGTGCTAAAGTTAGATGTGTGGGAGGTTAAATAGAAGATGGTTATGAATTTATCATTAAGAATGGAGGAATTACAAGTGAGGAAAACTACCCTTGCAACGGGGTTGAGGGCACTTGTGACACTAAAAAGGAAGCCTCCCATGTTGCAAAGATTGTGGGCTACGAGAATATACCTACCAATAATGAAGAGGCACTATTAAAGGCAGTGGCCGGGCAACCAGTGTCAGTCGCCATTGATGCCGGAGAATTTGATTTCCAATTTTACTCTGGTGGAGTTTTTACAGGGGATTGTGGTACAGAGTTAGACCATGATGTAGTAGTTGTTGGTTATGGAATTGTTGAGAATGACATTGAATATTGGATGATAAAAAATTCCTGGGGAATTGATTGCGGTGAGCAAGGGTACATGAGGATTAAGAGGAATGTAAGTGCCAAAGAAGGATTATGCGGTATTGCTATGGATGCCTCTTAGTAGTTTATGAATTAGTTATTTCAAGTTATTTTTTATCTTAAGTTGTGGGTGATTATTGGGAAATTATAAGCAGTGTCATGCTTTTAAGAATTGAAGTTAATTTTAGCAATGTTGTCTAAACTATAAATATCATATCATATTGTGTATTTTGTCAAGAATATGAATGAAGTATTATTCAAATAGTTTACCATTTTCTCTAGGATTTAGATAGGTCCTAGAGTTTACCCCAAACCCTTTCCCTCTCTTCCTTGTTACTCTCTCCTCTTCTAACTCTCTATTCTTCTTCTTTTTTTTTTTTTTTGTATAATTCCAACCCTCTATTCATAAAATTTCTGAGATTTCATATTATGGTTCTAGAGTTCCTCTTCTTCTCTACTCTTTCTCTTTTCTTTTCTGTTTTGTTTTTCCTCCTATTTGTACTTCGATTTTCCAGATTCTAACAGGAATTTGTTTTCCCCGTGACTTGTGGGCATAAGTGAATACGTATTTTCAACTATTGAGTTAATATGAGTTGTCTCTTGTGTATAACCTATATATATATATATATATATATATATAAGTTGTCTCTTGTGTATAACCTATATATATATACACACACACACTTTTGTTTTGTAAGACAGAATCTAAATGGAACTCGGTATCAAAATCAGCAGCAACAATAACTGCCAAAAAAACATAAAAACAAAGAATGATGCAAAAAATTAGAATATTAACGTCTAAAAGAATTGAGAAGTGTATAGAAAGAACTAGAGGCTTCATGGCAGACAATCAGACAACATATTCCATAATAACCTCAACTCGACTTGAAAATTTATTTCGATCTCTACTTTATGATGCCCTTCCTTCTAAAATAATCAATTGACTAAATGAGTCACAATCTAATGATGTATAGAAGATAGTGTATTTTAAAAAAGTACAAAAATAATAGCTCTGAGGCAAAATAAATGTAATTAGAAAAACACTGATTAATAATGTTATGCACAAAGATTCTTTATAAGCATTTTTCACTTGTTATATAACTGAGTCACTCATCTAACGGTGTGCTTGGCATGGAAATATAACAAATCAGCCCCGTAGTGTAAGACAAACTCCTAATTGAGAATTGGAAAAGGATGTAATATGCATGATATCTCTAGATGGAATTACCTTGTACTTTATGCCAAAGGGGCTTGAAGACTTGATTAATTTTTATATTTTTACATACATAGAAGCAATAATTCAGATTAGAAATACAGTCCAGCAAAAATGCAGCGAGTCACTTCCTCAATTACAAGTTATTTTACCCCAAATTTAAAAAATGGCGAAAGGAAGCTACATGATAGGGATCACCCAGTAACACCATTACCAAAAGCCAATCCTACAGCTGCATATTTACAGTGAGTATAAATTCTTCAACGAGGAATTACAAAAATGGTCTTACCTTGTCAAACAAGATAAACATATCCATCCAAATTACTCACTCTGGTTTTAAATATTAAAAGTATTTGCCTAATTTAATTAGATTAATGATATTAGTTAAGTTAGTTAAAATCACATGATATTGCCAAAATACCCTAAATAACTATCTACCTTTATTTCCACATTCCCTCTCTTATTTGTTTATTATTGAGAAGCATCAATAAGGATAAATTGAGGAAAAATTAAGAAAAATTGGACAATATCTTATATTTAGGACCAACCTCATCTCCTCAAATAGATTTTATATTTAGGACAAGAGGGAGTACTACAACCTGTATTATGAACAAAGGAGAATGACAATTAGTTTGATGCAATTGTTCTTTCCATGATATAAAGCCTTTACCTCTAAATTATTACATTTGGTGTTAAATACAAAATCATCTTAACTTTTTTTTTTGTGGAGATTAAGAAAATCAAATAGTTCACTTTTTTTTTTTTATCAATTTCGGACCAAAGGCTGAAGGGAAAACCAACTAACGTGGTTGGTACCCAAACAGCCCGAATGTCCTACTTTATACGTTAACACACACACACTCCTATCTGATGTGGGGCTTAAGAGCACCCACAAGGGACCCCCTAAGCACACACCACTGTGCACCCACAATAGTCTACTTAAGTATAGTATATGTTACATGTAATTAAATTACATACATTTGTTTATAGCAAAGTAAATTAGTTTTGAAAAAAAAAATGATAAATATACATACTTTAAAGTAATGTACTCTAAAATAATTTATTTAGCGAAGTGATTTATTTAGGATCATTAATCTCTACAAAAAACCCAACTTAACTTTATTTTTATTATTCATAACCGGAGGAAGTATAAGGTAGCAACTATTATCTGTCTTCGTTGCTCACCTTTTTAATTAAAATCTCCTAACAATAACTATAATTAAAATGAAAGTTGTGATGGTGGTTTCACTATCATTAGTTAGAGAAATAACATTTGCATAAAATAATCATCATTTTATAAAAGATGCTGATATTATGACTAAATTACCCATACCAATTTCTCAATATTCCAAGTTTACCTATGTGATGTATGCATCCAGCACCTTAGGTCGGCCTTTATATCACTACCAATTCCCATTCAAGAAACATGGGACCTTCTCATATCGCTGGAAACTCAACAGGGTATACCAATTGCCATTCAAGAAACATGGGACCTTCTCGAGTGGCGCTCTTATTACATATGGTTTAAACTGCTGCATGGCTAAACTCAAATTTAGACATTGGTTTTAGCTTGATTAAGGTCCTTAGGAGTTGATCCAAGTCCTTGTGGTTAAAAAAAAGGAAACATTTATTTGTTGGTGCCCATATTTATATTGAATTTTGATTTTGGCACCTATGTATATTTTTAACCTAATTAAATGCTTTAATTTTATTTTGTTAGCATCATTAGCTTCTATATAAAGATTAACAATATTAATATAACAAAGTTAGATGAGTTAATATTGGTAATTGAACAAAATTATGATTTAATTAGGAGATAAAAAATATAGGCAACGAAACCAAAATTGAATAGGAAAAATGACAAAAAAATCCCCTTCAATAAGGGAAAGAACAAATCAGTCTCTGAACATTTTCAAATCCTATGTCAATCACTAGGGATCAATTTATGATTTGTAATTGTTGAAAAATGACATAAATGACCCTGAAAACTTAAATGAAATAAAGGCAAAGAGAATTAAAAAATTAAGTCCCCCTCCCTTCCAAAAACACAGCTAAGACTCTCCCTGTTCAAGTAAAACGCAGCTGGGGTTTGGAGCAAAATGGAGGTGATGGCAAACGACGTTGACGGGGTAATGGTGGCTTGTGTATATGAGTATATTACATCATCTATTGTTTACTCCAAATCTTATTCTTTGCGTTAAGCTGCATTTAATGGTTTTTTTTACTGATTTAGTGCAAATGAACTTCATCTCCATTGTTTTAATTTGATTGATGAGTTCAAAGGTGTTTTTTTTCATGGGCTTTTCAAAGGATGTGTTGTTTTTATATTGAGATGGAATTAAGGTTGCGTCTTAAAGCTAAAGAGAGGAACATGATTCATTTTGGGATGCTTATGGAGTTAAGCTTGGGTCTGTCATAAAAAATATTGTTTAACAATAAATTTGTTGTCACTGAGTTGTAAATAGCTATGATGTAAATGTTAAAATCAATTATACAGTTGTTAACAGAGGGGCTCAGTTATTGTTCTGCACAAAATATGTAATGACATTAAACATGGGATGGAAAGTCTTGTCATTGAAAAATTAATTGTTAATTGCAAGGAATGAAAAAATGGCACTTGATGGAGGCTCAAGAGAATTAAAAGTATTATGTTATTATTTCCATGTTGGAGGCAAGTTTATAGGTAATTCTGAAGGTAAAATTGAATATAATGGAAGTGGTGTGAAGATGAAAACCATAAAAGAGGGGATAACATTTGAAGCTTTGAAATTGATGATATCATCATGGCTTGGGATGGATTCTAATATGTGTGATATGAAATATACTGTTAACTTTGATGATAAGATGTTGATAGATCTAAATGATGATGGTGAGGTTGGGAACAGATTTGATTATAATGATAAGATTGGGCATATCTATGTGGCATCAAAAGGGAATGATAATTTAGCAGACATAAGAAGATTTATCATTGTACAAGATGACATCAAGCCGTCACACAAGGACTTGCAAAAATACCAACTCAAGCTGAAGTTTCTCATGAAGTAGTGAAGTCTTTTGTTTTTGAAGAACCGACTCATTTTTTTGGGAGTTAGATTATGGCACTGTTCTGTCTAATTTGTAAATACTATGGCAGCAAATTGTAAATGATCTTTTTGGTTTAGTGACAAGGAAACATTAAGTGGCATGATGATCTTAGAATTGTAGATAGGTACCAAGTAAGAGAATTAATTTCAGACAAATCCATTGACAACTTCTTTACTTATTAACCAAGGCTATTGCAGTTGTTAATAATTGTTATTAACAACTCATTGGGACCTTTCTGAAATTAATTTTCTTGCTTGGGACCTATGTGCAATTGTCCCTAGTGTTTACTTGTCATTGAATATATAAAAAAACTCTATGTCAATGAAGGATGTGGTTTAATGTTGCTACTTTAGAGTGTGATTGTGATTTGCCACAAATTTAGTGTGCTATTAAGAATGAAGTTTAATTTCACTTGGACATTCGCAACAGCGAACATCAAAGTTGTTAATTGCTACAAAAACATTGTTAATATTTATGATAAAGTTGTTAATTTTTACAAATATGTTGTTAACGCTGACAACAATGTGTTTCCATCTCATATCCACACTACCAAAAGCAAATATGGAAGTTGTTAATCGTGATGCAAACCTTGTTAATGTCTACGAAGAAATTGTTAACACTGTAAGTTGATAAGCGCTATTAAGACTTTGTAAATTATAAGTACAAAATTGCTATGTGAGCTGTTAATCGCTATTCAGACCTTATTAATTCCTATAATGAAGTTGTTAATGCTTATGAAGAACTTGTTAACGATTGGAGCAAACATCTCATTCACACTGCCAGGCACAAAGTTGTAAGTTGTTAATCGTTATTCAGATTTTGTTAATTCCTATGATGAAGTTGTTAATTCTTACAAAAAATTGTTAAGAGTTATTCGGTTATATATTCAAAGAGACCTGTGAATAGACCAACAAGAAACATAGAAAAAAGAGAACTATCTACCATACTCCATTCAATACAAATTCAACCTTTTATACAACATAGGGAACTTTGTTCCATTCTCCATGAAACATACAAAAAGTGGAAAGCTTACAACTTGTCAAATTGTCTCAAAACATGTTAATTTTACAATAACTACAAAGATAAGTCCTAGAGTAACTTTGAGTGCAGTCCATCTACAATTAGGCTCGTCTAACTCGCTTTGTAATGGTTGGTTGTTCAAGAAGACCCATACTTCAACCAATCAACAATGGTAGATCCTGGAAATCAGATTTCTGCTGTATTGTCTGTGTCAATAGTCTTTGAAAAATCGAAGGCTATCTCTTGCTCTTCACAGTACTGTCAGAAACGTAGGGCTATCGAACCTTCTTGACACTGTAAAATTAGTAAGTGTGAGAATAAAGGTTTGGCAAAAAAAATGTGTGAGAATAAAGGTGACTTTTATTCAAAAAATTGAACCATTAAATAAAGGCCCATGAAACAATTTCATTGCATTTGCATGCATATGTGATTCCTCATATAAAACCTTTTTGGGTTTGAAGTGTGGAAACATCACACTTTCTACATATAAACTCTAGATGGTTTGGTCACAGACTTTTATATTATGCCAAAAACTGCATCAACTTAATCTCTAAATAGCATTACACAATGCAATACTACCATAAATATCAATTTTAACCATAATAAACATTTCAAATTGTTATGTCAGGGAGGCTATAATACGAATAGTTTGAGCAAATTTTCCAACCTTTGTTGAAAAAGAATAGAAGATGAGTTTTTAGGACACAAACAAGGGAAAAAAATATTACACTCACTTGAGGTAAGTTTAGAATGTATGTCTGCATATTGTGGTGAATAGCAAGCAAGAGCCTCAATTCTATCACGGTATTTCCTGCATTAAAATTGAAGTGCATACATAAGTTAAAAAGAAAAGCTATTGCATTACTTAGGAATTAGGAGAATCGTTTGAGAAGGAAAGTTAGGTAGCAGTTAAGTTCATAAGCATTACAATGATACTAGCATTTGTCAATACATTCTAATTCATAGAGTTTAGAAGTTTTGAAACTTAAGACAACTATTCATTCATTGATCAGAAATACAGATTCAAGCATTAAAACTCAATTAATTTCCCATGAAAAGTAAAAAGGCATCCAAGTAGCTCACCTTTCCATGATTTTTGACCTTTCCATAATTTAGATTATCAACAATGTCCCATAGTGAGTTCAAATCAGAAAATCAGTATATCAAAGACTATTGATACAGACGCTACAGCAAAAATCAAATTCCACAGAAATTCAGATTTAGGTGCTCAAATAAAAGTGCACAGAACTCACTCAAAAAACCAATGAAATCAAGTATGTTCTTGGATTGCACACAGCATAATTATGGTGCAAAAAATCATAGTACAAACCAACATGTCATAAGGCATAAGGTTCAAGTAGGTGGCCAAAATAAATCCAAAGGCAACTTATGCACTCAATATAACTCTGTAAACAGATCAAAAGTAGTGCAAATGACAGAACATATTCAAGTGACGGAAAGTACTATTTTTCTTCTCCTTCTTCCCTTCACCGTCATCATTCTCCTCCTCCTCTCCAAAGTAGCCAAGTCCTCAACATAAACCCCAGAACATATTCAAGAGATGGAAAACTACATGTTCAAGAGAAAGACACAAACTTATTCATTGGCATTATCGTTAAAGAGTTTCAAATCGCAACTCCAAAACATAAAACCTACATTGCAAATTTCAAAATCCGAATTTTAGATCGCCCAGATTTGACGGAATATAAAGTTAGAACAACATGGATTTGGCTTATCTATATTTAAAAACGGGCTTCCATGCCAAAATGGAGTTTCTTTTTAGACAATGGGGCGGCAACCACTAAGCTCTCCACTTCCTTTGACGAACACCACCGAATAGCGAAGACCAAAAATAGGGGCATTGATGAAGAATGGCTGGTCCGAAGTTGCTCTTCGACGCCGTTACGATGATGATATCACATGGCCAGGGATGATGGGGAAGAAAGGGTCAGCACAACGAGATTGGAGATGAGAGGGAAAGGCTTCAGCTATTCGACCCTGCCCTTTTTCCTTTCCTTTCACTTAGGGTAGATCTGTCTTTTGCTAACAAATGGAAATCCCAAATACATCCCTAGGGTCTGAAATGGGATTTTCCCAACAAATTGAAGGGTATTTTTTTTTGGTCATTTTTCCAATTGAATATGTGTTTTCCAAAAAAAAAAGGTTATATTTTCTCAACACTGGCTCTTCTCCGGACTCCACTCCGGTCGTTCTCATCGCCACCTGCTTCTATGGAATCCAAGTTATGATTCCTTCTTCAGTCATTCAAATTTCTATAGACTATCTTGTATTGTTGGGAAAGTTCGATTCTTTCCCCTCTTCTTAACCATGCTTTCTCGCCTATTACCCAAACCCTCCCATTTCCGACGCTTTGTGTTCATTACTTCAAATTCTATCTCACATCCCCAACCCCATTTCACCTATTCTGCCAATACCCAGAATTTTCCTACTTTCTCCAAGTACTTCTCCACCGATGGGAACAATAACAACAATGGCAGTGACCAATCTTCTTCTGGTGTCTGGAAAGATTTCAGGGAAAGTGAGGATAAGTTTGATGCTATGTTCGCAGGAAATAGCGGAAGATTTGATGGATTTAATGAAGAAGATGATGGCGCCAAGACCCCAGCCAACAAAGAACAATGGTGGTTAGAAGAGAAGGGTCTTGATAATGAAGATGAGGATGCTATATTTGAAAGGGTTGACAAGGAAATTGATGGGAAGAGTGGTGATTTTGGTAACCAGCTGGAACAATGGACCTTGCGGGAGGAACGGAAAGATGTGTTTAATTTCCAAGATATTGGAATGAATGAGGGTGAATTCAGGCCTGATAGTGGTCTTATGGAGAGTGAGACAATTGAGAATCCTGAGAAGCTTGAGAAGGAAGAGAAACAGTTGACTGTTGTTCTCAAAGGTAAATTAGGAGCCTTTTCTGCACATGATAGTAAGATTATTATTGGTAGAAATGCTCAGCTAGGAATGCAGTTTGTCGTTTTTTACAGCTAATTTAGTGGGTGATCAGTGATGATTCATGTTTTGGGGATCTTATTGTAAAGATTGTCATCTTCAGATGTAAACCTATTATTCTTGAAGCAAAAAATAGCTAAGAAATGGAATGATGAGTAATATGTATATTTTTTATGTTCAATCCTCATATGGTCAACTCTAATATTGTTGCGTTTTGTTATGGAAACTTATTTTGTAATTTTAGGTGTGAACCAATCCTTCTGAATAGTTTATAGGGTGGAAGTGGAATGTCCCTTAGACAACTCCTAGTGTTTTCCATTGCGCTGTTTGAAACATTCCTGTTTTAGGAAGACTCTGCTTTGTTTTATTCATTTGTTTCAGTCATATTTCTTTTTGTTTTGGGCTTCCACGCTTCTAGTTGTGTTGGTTAAGAAGAACCTAATGACAGCTGCAAACATTAAGAATGACAATATCAAAATGTTAAGAATTGAATGTGTTTACTAGTGCCATTGTTTCACATAGGTTTGCTGATAGTAAATGGTCGTACAGAAAGCTGGCAGTTTTATGGTTAATAATTACTTCTAAATCCATTGATGCTGAATGGAATGAAGAATAAGGTCAGTCATAAAATGATAATGCACAAAATTGCTTATGATATACAGGTGAAACTTAAGTAGTTTTCCTGCTACGAGGAGGATTTTTCATGTATGGAAGTTTCAGTCAGAAAAAGAAAAGGGTTTCAGTAAGGTGTAATTATTCAAGTCCTTGTTTGTTCTTTTTTGTTGCTTGGAGAGGAAGAGTAAAGATGAAACAGCACTATTGGTTCCTATAAAAAGAAAACATAGCACAAAATAGGAGGAAAATTCAGTGATAAATGCACTAAATATGGTGTATTTAATGTATGCAGAGAAAAATCACCAACTTTGAAATCAACCCACGCTGGATCATAAATTCTTTTTGTCTGTTGTTATAGGATATTGTAGTGGTTAATGAGTCAAACCTTAACCATTGGATACCTCCAGTAAGAATGTGAAAGTGATAGTTTGATGATGCTTGATTAAGGAAGCAATAAACAAGAAAAATCACTTGCAGTACCTAATCATATTCTATGAAGTGACGATGATTTTGAAGAGAGAACACTTTAGGGCATTCATCTTGAGCAATTGAGTGTAAAGTTTGGTCAGGACGGGTGGTTGCTCATGGTTTTCTATCTATCAGCTATTATACTTCTTCATTTCCACTTGGGAACCAAATACTGGACAATCATCAAATTAAACTGAGATGAGGACGCAGTTGGATCAACACATTTTCTGTTTATTTAATACAATTTTGTTCACTAAGTTACATTTTTTTTTTGTTATTTATGTGATACAAAGGCGTTACTTTCATTATGCATACGCATTGTAGTAAACAACTTCGTTTATTTAGTCATAGATCATGGAAAGCAATGTCTTTTTCCAAATGTTGAGAGAAAATATATAAAGTTTATATATGATTATTATTTTAATATTTGCTACTGTAGGACCCAATCGTGCTTTCGGTGATCTTATTGGTGATCTTATTGCTGCTTCTGGAATTACGGATGAAATGATTGATAGTTTGATGGCACTGAAGGACTTTGAAGGTGTTGATGGCTTGCCACCCCTTAGAGTAATAGAAGACATGCGCTATGAAAAGAGTATTAAAAAATCTACTAGAGCTGAAATTGAGCGTCAGAAACAGGAGGAAGCTGCAAAAGCAAGAGTGAGAAAAGTAGATGAGAAAGGGCGGGCCTATGGAACAGGAAGAAGGAAGTGTAGTGTAGCTCGTGTTTGGGTTCAGCCTGGCGATGGTAAATTTGTAGTTAATGATAAAGAATTTGATGTCTACTTTCCTATGCTTGAACATCGGGCTACTCTATTACGACCTTTCTCTGAGACAAAGACGTTGGGGCTTTGGGATGTCAATTGTACTGTGAAAGGAGGTGGTGTTTCAGGTAAGGCTTATGGCTGATAATGATATCATCTGTCTTTGCATTTCAATTCTTCTCATCTTTTATTACAATGTCCTGCACTCATATATTTGTAGAACCAATTTTTTGGAAGTTTTGGAGAAGACATTGTGTATTACTCCCTCCGTTCCTAAATATAGGATTTAGTTGACTTTTTTGGAAAATCCTAAGAAAACTAAATAAGTTACTTATAAATTGATTTAACTAAATTTTTTCTTTAAACTAGTTTATTTAACTTATAAGCTAACATATAATATAATAATATTCAAAATATGTTATGATTATGTGGCTCATTTAGCTTCCTTAATTTCTCTAAAAAAAGTCAACTGAGTCTTATATTGAACGGAGGAAGTACAATAGAAGAAAACATTTGGCATTTTTTCCCTTCCTGTACATGTTGCATTCATACTGTTGTAACAATTTGGTGAGCATCAATCATGATATATTGTTATATGTCATCTATCTTGGCCCTTTACCAAGCTATCTGCCTGAAATCATAAATTTGACATCAAAATCAATAGCTTGAAAGTAGTGATGACAAACTAGACAATGTGCATACTGTAACTGGAGTTGGATTTTCTATTGGATAATCATTAAAAGCATTTAATTATCTGGCAGTTTATATCACTTTCTCTAAACATCTGTTGTACATAATAGTTTGTATGTAAAAAATGTGTTGTGATGACAGGTCAAGTTGGAGCAGTTCGGTTGGGGATCAGTAGGGCTTTGCAAAGCTGGGAACCAGACTTGCGTCCCGCACTAAGAAGTGGTATAGCCGCTAAGCCTTCTATGGGTTACTTTATCTTGCTATATTTGCTTCAACACATCTCGTACAAAATATATATATATATATATATATATATAAGAATACGTTTTTCTACATTCCACTTAGAGAGATAGCTAAATTACTTTACCCTTGCAATTATTATTAAAAAAATAATAAAGTTTCCCTTCTATTGTAGAAAATTTATGCAGCTCTCACTTAAGACCACTTGGGTAGGCCAACAATTAAATCTCTTACCAAAGTACTTTCAATACAATTATTAATTATTTTATCAAAACATTGAAAATGTGTTTCTTAATACCATTACCAAGATCTTGTGTTGTATTTTTCTTCATGAATTAATCCTAACTCTACTGTGCCACCATCATGATGTACTAATATGTAGTTTATTTTTGAGCAGCTGGTTTCTTGACTAGGGATCCTCGTGTGGTAGAAAGGAAAAAGCCAGGAAAGGCCAAAGCAAGAAAAAGTTTCCAATGGGTCAAGCGTTAAATACTTGGAGCTTCTGCTCATGTACTATGAATTTTGTATGGAACATCTTGCTTCTTTCAATAAACTTACCACAATTCAATCGCCCTGTTCACCTGGAATAGAAAGAGACATTAGGATCTGTTTAGTTTTGGAATGAACATATGATGTTATCCTTGTACGATGCTATATCATGAAATTTTGGTTTTTGGCAGCATGAAGCTATGAAGTACTTTTATGTCTGTATTTATATAGACTTTTGGCGACCTGTGATTCAGTCATGGACTGTTGACATTGTGTTTACGTGGCCTTGGCCAGTTCAAGGACTGCATCTTCTCAAGAAGTATAATTCACAAGGCTCCCACTAGATAAGGTCTATGGATCGTCAAATATACAGAGTCTTACTTATGCAATCGGAGAGTTTGACATCTTAATCATGTGGCAGCAATATTTACCAATTAATGAACTTGCCTCTTGTTCTTCTAAAGTCTGATTGATTTTGAACTGTAATGCTATGCTACTTTCTGAACAAAACCTCTTGTGCTTTCATCCTTCAGAAACTGTGAATCACTTATACACACGACTTTACAAGAAAATAAACTTGATAATCACATCAGATTTCTACGGGAAATGCAGGGAAAAGGGAAGGAATGATCTGGAAATTTGAAACTTGGGATACTCCACTATATATGAAGTTTCTGGAAGAAAAGCTTGGAAAAAGGAAGGAAATGTGGTGAATTGTAAGTTGGGATGCAATATGATACATCCAAAAAGTAGAGCTAGTGCATTTTCTATTACCCCAAAACGAACTCTCCTAAGCCATTCCTAGTTTGACGTGAATTAACTTTATATTATTAATTAATAGAATTAACTCAAAGCAGTATTCCAGATGAAGGAAAATAGAATTACCTTGATCAAAATCAAAAGGTCGCAATTCCCCCCTTACCCCCTCGTTCTTCCTCCCAAGTTCCGCCTTGTCATGAAACTAGCTGTCAAATATCACCAAGCTTACTTCTGAGTTATATATAGTTTTGGACTGAGGTACAACTCTCTCAATGCTCCAACTAGTAGTTAGTTTTCATTTTTGTCACTTGGCTTGTTGTGCGGTAGTTTGATTGCGTAGGGAATAAAGAAATTCCAAATCTTGGAATTCTCTATGCTTAGAGAGCGTAAATGGTTTTTTTTCTCTTATGTAAGTATACTGTTTTTTCCCCAACTTCTATTCTTTTTCTTACTTAGGGGATGGGGCTATTCATTATTTATCACCTCAACCATAAGTAATTCAAGTTAAAATAAATAATATGTACAAATACATATGGGAAGAATACCCTTCCAAATGGAAATGGACTTGAAAATCGTTATGATCAGGTTGAAAATTCCTTAGCTCAACTTGTGAAGGTTTTCCCAACACATGTTTAGTCAATTTTTAATAGAAGATGTTGGAGTTGTGAATAGTTAACATGAACTTAAAAATTGATATGATCAAGTTGAAAATTTCTATTTTGAACTTATGACTACTAATGATGTATTTGACAATTAAAAGGGCATTAATGTCTTTTTGTAAGAAATAGAAATCACAAATTCCTCTCAAGGTCTGATTTTAAGATTTTTCAAATTTAAGGGATTGATTAATCATTTTCCATTTTCAAAGAGATTTATGTCGGGATTTCCCCATAAATATATGTAATTGTTTGAACCAGTATTGTAAAACCTGGACCGGATGGGAGAATCGATCCAACTGTTACCCCAGAGCATCGTTTGGCTCGTTCTGAATGGTTCAACGGCTTTAAAGGTTAAGCTGTGTTGGACCGCTTCGGGATGCCTATTGGACCCGAAACCGAGGGTCAATTTTGAATCGGAGAGGTTTTTAAAAAACCGAACGATCCAAATAACTCACCTAAAAAATACTTTAAAAAAATCAAATATACGTATCTACTTATAAAAAAACCAACTTTTGTCTATAAATACCCCTTAATCCCTAAATGTGTTAATCAAATCATGCTTTTTAATGATTTTTAACATACTATAACTTGGTATTTGAGGAAAATGTTGCATTAAAGCTCTAAAATATGTTTGTTGTTAAGTCATTTTAAAATTTCATATAGTTATATTACTTACACACACATATATATGATATTTTTTTAATTAATTATTACGGCATCGATTCGACTGTCAAATCAACCGGCCCAACCGTGTCCTACTAACATTTCTGGCTCACCTTCCGCTCCGACTTTTACAATATTGGTTTGAATAATTTTCAATAAAGTTTTTTTTTTTTTTTTTTTTTTTTTTTTTTTTTTTTTTTTGTAAAAATGTGAACAAGCAGGGGCATTTTGGTGAGAAAAGAAATATAAATCTCGCACCAACTCCTTCAAAAGCCCACCCACACCACAGTGTTTCTTCTCTCTATCTCCTTGAGCTCATTCGACAACATCTCTCTCTCTCTCTCTCTCTCTCTCTCTCTCAGGGTTTTAGGCTCCAAATTTCCTTAAACCCCTTAGACATGGCGGCGATTAGAGCGGCGGTGGCGGCGCCTCGCGGTCTAAGGCGGCTATTCTCAACCACTTCCTTTATGCCTCCTCCTCCCTCCCCTGCCGCCCCTGCTCGAGAGATGGCCGATCCCAGTCCCAATCTCTTCGTCTCTGGTTCGCCTTCCTTCACATCTCTTCTTCTTCTTTATGGATTTTGTGATGTGGGTTCCTTATTTTTGAGATTTTTTTTTAATTGCTCTTTCACCCCTTGTGGTTTTATCCTTTTTTTGGGCGTTTTCCCCTTTATCATTTACCTGTTTGTAAATAACTCTTCTTTTGAGGAAGATAGGTCAAGGCATTTATCTGCCTTAGCAATGGAACTGGAAATAGCGTAAAAGATGGCCAAATCACATTAAGTTAGTTTATTTCTGATTTTAGTTGATGATTTGCTTTGTTCCAGTCTGGAATATTATGGGATCACATTTTTTTTCCCTCAAAGAATGTTTTTTTTATTCTATTTTCCATTTTTCCAGCCTTTTTCTGAAGCCGTGAGGTGATATTTGGTATGTTTAGTTTATAACCTTACTCCGGTCATAGGACTTAGTCACATTTTAGTTAATTTACCTGAATTTTTCCCATAAACTAGTTTATTTGACTTTGAAACTAATACATAATCTAGTAATATAGTGCATATGTTACGACTAACTAATTTCGCTTCTTTAATATCTCCAAAAATTCTAACTAGGTCTTAATTAAGTACCGGAAGCAGTATTAATTCTGTAAGTGCTTCAAAAGGCATGTATAGGAAAGTTTATCATGAGATTTGTGTTTCATATAAGATGTAACTAGGTTTTACTTGTGCATGAGCTTAAAGTATAAATAGGTTTTTACAAATAGTTGAGGAATTAGTTGTCCGCATGCCGAAATCTTTAAGCATCATCCTTAGGTACCTGAAGGAATTGCTCTTTTCTAGTGCAACATCCTCATCAAAAGAAGAGAATGCCTTTCCACCCTTTTACTTGAAGCTCTGTTGTTGTTGGACTTAATGAATGCTAAATCCATTATTTTTCGATTGGGAAGTAATGAGATAATATCTATTACTTGTACAAGATGTTAAACTTTTGTGGACACCCCCCCCCCCCCCCAAAAAAAACATTTTGCAAAATAATCATGTACTTGTTCTTTCTCACTCAATGTAGAGTTTGTGACCTTCACATTTTGTTATATACGGATTCTTACTGTCTTTTATTTGTTGTATTTGCGAGAAAAAACCACAAGTTAGTTTTCTAGCTTTCATAGACTAGGGGAAATAATATAGTTTTCACTTAGTTGTGGTGTTCGGAATCGCAAAGATGTTTTGAGTGTCTACTGCAATGCTAAGACGGCTAACCTTGTGCAAACTAGGTTAATTCCCTTCTCACTTATAATATTTGAGTTGGTTATGGTAATATTCTATATTTCTCACATTTTCAGGGCTTAGCAAACGTACTACTACAGAAAAGCTGCGGGAGGCATTTTCCCAGTTTGGTGAAGTTGTTAATGGTTTGCGCCTCTCTATACAATTTAGGCTATGAACAGTTTCAGTCATTCAGTGTATTATTACATGTAGTTTTGTTCAAAATTCCACTTTTTTTCAACCATAACGGTTCTTGTTTTTGGTTATTTTCAGCTAGAGTGGTAACTGACAGAGTATCAGGTTACTCTAAAGGGTTTGGCTTTGTAAGATATGCCACTGTAGAAGAAGCTGCAAAAGGCATTGAGGGCATGGATGGAAAGGTAAGCCGGACGACTGGACTAAAATATTAAGTGTGGAGTTGGAGTTTTCTGGAGAGATTTAAGGAAAATTTACTTTTGAGCTTCCCTGTGTCTGTCTGGATTTGTTTGTTTTTGTGCGAGTATTCCTGGATGTTTCAATTAACATAAAGAGTTAAATTTCAACACGGCACCCTAGAAGGTAAAAGTAATGTTGCCTGAGGATGCATGCGTGGCCTTCCCTCACCTAATGTAGACCTTTTGCATACTCATCTAATGATTTTCACACCCATGTCTCACTCTGAGTTTTCATCAGAATTGTCGTTTCTCTGTTTATCAAAAAAAGAATTGTCGTTTCTCTACTGTCACTTGGAATTCAATACATAACTTTGAACTATTGAACAATTTTTGCTTCTGGTGTCATATGATAATATGAACGTTTTAGGTCACATGTGCTTTATTGACATGGCTATGGTTTATACAACTGATATCAACGTGTGCTATGTGATTGAAAACATGGCCTTGTGCATCTTACTGCTTTTGTGGTGTTCTTGGTCTTAGCTTTTTGAGTTTGGCTTGCCTTGATAGGCATATGTTGATATTCTTGGCTGCATTTTACTTCATCTGAAAATGGACTCATATTTTCCTTCATTGTATGCAGTTTCTAGATGGTTGGGTTATATTTGCAGAGTATGCAAAACCAAGACCACCACCGGGACAACCTGGACAAGCTATGCCTCCTCATTATGGCCAGCAATGATTCTTATTATTTACCTGGTGATTGTACCTCTATTGAATTGGTTTTACATTTGCTTATCTCAAAAACCAAAACATTATTTTTATGAAATCATGGGAAATCCTCTATTTCCTCAAAAGTTTTGCATGTCTGTTGTGGGAGATCAACCTTATGAACAATCTTATTGAAATGCAAATGTAGTGGAAGATTTGAGTTAATGCAGGAGCTCATATGACCTTGAACCTTTGGTGGATATATTTGGGTGTGTGTGTGTGTAGTTGTATTAACTTTGTCTTCGCACCAGGTCAACAATTCTTGGATCTGAAAAATGATGATTAGTTGCTTCATTTTTCCAATAATGGTATTTTAATGAAGCATGTCTTTCTGTTTAAGACAAACTATGCAAATATCTCATTTAGTTGAGAGGGCGTGGTTTAATGAGATGGGAGATGCAGTGCTTTCCGTGGTGATCAATTAGCAAGAGCTCCAGTTTGAGTTAGTGACAAATAAAAATTCAGCCCCTAAATTATGTGTGCATTGTTTTGAAGAGTAAACATGGATAGAATTGCATGGGGGTGGTGATGTTTCTGTCATCTGAGTTTATCTTGGGGGATAGTTAAGAAAACCACAAAACAAAATGATAGCCAATTTATAATGGAAAATTAATCATTTAATTTTATTTTGTTTTAACTTTTGTTAACTTGTACAAGTTTAATCACAAGTGATGGCTTTGGTAAGGAGGTCAAAGAAATGTCGAAAATGTATTATTATGGCAAAACAGGAGTTTAACTCGAAAAATACTTGGGAAAGTAGCTGTCTGATTTTATTTTATTTTTTTATTGATGCAATTCAGTCTTTATTTTTTGACTTGGTTGCAATGGGGAAAATTTAATGCTATGCCATCTTTGTCTCATCCAGCTGATCTTTTGTAAGAGTAAATCAATTTCCTTGTGTGTTTTTTTTTTACATTTTTTTATCACCCCACAGCATTTAGACATTTTTTTTATTACCCCACAGCATTTTGACAAATATAATTGTAAATATATTTGCGGCAAGTGTAGATCCGATTGTTACGTTCCCTATTGTGCCATTGTTTCTTCGCTTCTCCCACTCTCCCTCCTAATGTTTCAGCTCTCACTTATTTCATTTCTCTTCAATTTATGCCTTCTTTAATATATTTAAATTAGATAAATGACTTATATTAAAGACTATAGATGTAATATTTAGGGTCAAAGGTGTAAAATTTTCCTAACACATATATATTACCTCGATTGCTTATTATAATTTTACCAATTCATCTAATGAGGATTGGATTTGGACTCTTTCCTCTGCTTATCCAATTCTTTACTCTGAAATTACATAGTTTTGAAGTCAAATTTTTTGTATTTGATTTCATCATTAGATTTTACATAAAATAGTGACATTTTGATATCTTATAGAGGAAAAATGGTTCGGTTTTCAATTTTATATGATTTTTCAAAGATTTAATGCTTAAAATTCTATACTTTTTTCTAAGTTAGAGCATTACATGTTTTTAAAAATTATATAAAATTGAAAACTCAACCATATTTTTTGTATAAGATATCAAAGTGTCACTAATTTTATGTAGAATCTAATGATGAAATCAGACACAAAAAATTTTACCCCAAAATTATGTAATTTTAGGGTAGAAGTCCGAGGAAAAAGACCGAAAATGTAGAGGAAAGAACCCAAGTACAATGAGGATTACCTTTTGAGTTCTGAAAAAATTTCCTCCGGTAGAAGAATAACTTAAGTTTTGATATTTGTTTTTAAGAAAGAAAATTTATTAATCACGTAATATACATCATACATGAGTGAGTGTGGCCAAAACTTAACTATAGACTATATAATTATATATCTATAGTAAAATCATACAAGTTGAACTAAAAATGAAAGGGTCAAAACCCAAGTCAAGAATATTCAAAGACTACACGTCAATACCACATCCTCCTCCATTGACCATTCCAGCGAACGTATCATACAACGGCTGATCCATCGTCTCCGGCAAGTAAAACCCCAACACTCCGGCCACCAACCCGCACACGGCGAACACCGCGAACGGCAGGCCGCCGCCCAAAACCACCACGAACGGCGCCAATATCGCCCCCATCTGCGCAGCCTGCGTCGCACACCCCAACGCCGCATTCCTCACCACCGTCGGAAACAGCTCCGCCGTATATATAAACAACAAATTATACGTCCCTGCCATCCCAAATATCCCCAATATCCCACACACCATCTTCACCACCTTCCACACCCCCACATTCTCCATCAAACTCCCCAACAAACAAAACACCCCACTAAACCACAACGTCCCTATCGCCATCGGCCTCCTCCCGAATCGGTCCAACAACACCGCCGTTATCGTGAACGCCGGCATCTCCGCCACCGCGTTCAATACAACATTCATGTATATGTTGGTCTCCAGGTTCACAACGTTCAAACTCAACCCATAGTACACAACAGAACACAAGAAGTTGATCGCCACCGCGAGGAAGAGCCGTACCCGCGTCAACGGCGACCGGACCACGTCCACTATCGACCCGGTCACCGCGACGGCGTCGTCGTTGTAATTCTCATGACACTGTTGTTGTTGCTGCTGCAGCATGGTTTCTTTTTCGTCGTCATGTTTCTCATGACACTGTTGTTGTTGCATGTTTTCGTTTTCGTTGTTGTGTTTCTCATGACACTGTTGTTGTTGCTGCTGCATGTTTTCTTTTTCGTTGTTGTGTTTCTCATGACACTGTTGTTGTTGCTGCTGCAGCATGTTTTCTTTTTCGTCGTTGTGTTTCTCATGACACTGTTGTTGTTGTTGTTGCTGCTGTTGCATGGTTTCTTTTTCGTCGTTGTCATCGTCGAGGGCGAGGGTGATGTTGTCGGGGAGGCGGTTTCCGTTGCGGGCGGCGATGTGGGACATGATTTTCATGGCGTCGGAGGTGCGGCCGCGGACGAGGTACCAACGGGGGGATTCGGAGAGGAAGGGGAGGATGAGGAGGAGGAAGAGGAGGGAGGGGAGGGAGGAGGCTAGGTAGAGGGGGCGCCAATGGGGGAAGGCGAAGGCGACGGCGGCGAGGATGGCGATGCCGGTGGAGAAGAAGTAGAAGGTGGACATGCCGGCGACGCCGCGTTTGGTGGGGCCGACGGGCTCGGTGGCGAGGACGAAGGCGCAGAGGCCGACGCCGCCGGTGGAGAAGCCGGTGAGGAGGCGGAGGAGGAGGTAGGTGGTGAAGTTGGGGGAGAAGGCGGTGAGGCAGCCGAAGATGGTGTTGAGGAGGCAGACTATGGTGAGAGATCCTTTCCTTCCGAGGAAGGAATCTGAGAGATGGCCGAATATTCCGGCACCTGGAAAAACCAAACAAAATATATGTCATTATCTGATAAATGGAACTAATGACGATAACGAAAATGTATACTTTTAACAGAATTAATATGAAGTTAGCCAAAAAGTATTAAGAGTGTATTTTTCAAGTTTGATGGATTAAAGGAAGACTTGACACAATGATAAAAGACTAAATGTATAACTAGCTCTCTTCAAATAGTTATGGTCTTATTATTCATCTTCAAGATCAGAAGAAGCTGAAGAGGGTGAAGAGGGTTTTGCTGCGACAAATTTATTATCAATGTGTAATAAAGTTATTTTAGAAGATTGTTCATATTCTACATAGGTTTTCTAGTTTTAGGATATTATAGATTTTATAATTTTAAAATTGATACTTATCCTTCTTTTTTTTTTTTATGTAATATATTTATATAAAAAAACTATATATGTGGATATACTAAAAAAGGGCTTATTGAGTTGTTGGGGGGAAAGTTATAATTCCAACTAATTTTTTAATTTTTATAAATTGAAATTGAAGTAAAAGTCCATTAAGTATAGTATGATTTATGTTTTGATTTACTTTAATATGAAAGTCAGTTTGAAGTAAACTGTTTATGATATATTGAAAATTCAGTTTTAAAATATTCAAATATGAAGGTTTAAAATCAGAAACAAGGTTGGTTAAAAAAAAACAAATCAGAAGCAAAGAGAACCATGACAATTTTTTTTTAATCCAACATGTTTGTTGACTCAACTTTTTTAAAAGCACTTTCCTATGAACCAGGCCAGTTGATATCTTGGCTGGCAATGAAGAGGGACAAAGAATACTTTTTTCTTTTTAAAAAAATTCAATAGGAGTATCTTATGATTTAGCTTTATCATGAAGGAGGAGTAGATAGAAAAGGTACAATCTTTAGAGAAATAAATGAAAGAGACAACTGAGGAGGAAAAGGGTAAAACGCAAGGCACTTTATTTGCCGAGCTACAAATGCGATTATGGGCACACACATGCTCCAAATTAAATGGACATTGCACTACTCATGTTATCATTACTAGCCTTAGAGCCACCTTTCATTAAAGCATCTGCCTTTATTTCTTCTCTCATGCCCTCCCATCCCACTTGTCCCTACTTTCCTTTCCTTATTCTCCTCTTGAACTGTCGAACGGATCTTCTATTAAGAGAGGTAATGATATACTATATATGCTACTCACTGTTATCTACAAAAATAACATACAATCCACCCTACTTGTAGTAAAGAGCATGTAAATTACACATGTATAGTGTCTAATAAGAAATGCAACTCTCACTCTTTCATTCTTGCATATTCGAATTGAGGAAAAACAAAGCAAATAAAAAAGAAAAAGAAGGATCTCCCACCAGTTATACATAGAGGACTTTCAAGGTCATTGGCATGAGTTGCATAGAATTTCAAATGCACTTTATAAAAGTAAAAAAAAAAAGTTGGAGAAGACAGTAGAAAAGATGCATTGAGCCTCCAAAAATGACCCCAACCACACCAGCACATGATTACTGATCATATCAACCAAGTGAATATGACAGTAAAGCGTCATTTTAAATAAATACACTCTGAACTTGCATTTCAGATTTTACTAATCAAGATTTAAAAAAGTGGAAACAAAATGTTAATCAATCATGTTACTACTAAATTAGATTAGGCGACACGGAAAGCAAGCTCTGATTAGTTAATTTGTTGATCCTAACACGTGAGTCTCTAGCATCCACAAGTTATAACAAAAACCTTTTAAGAAACTACTGATAATTGGTTTGGTTGATCCTAATGCGTGAGTCTCTAGTATCCTCTAGTTTCTTTTGGCCACTATCTTCCCGGGGTCCCTACGTCCTGCCGTTTAGGATATGCTTTGCACAGAGAATCCGAATATTGAAGATCAATATGATATTTCCGACAAAACTTGGGATTCCCTGACTCTGAGCCTCAAAACGACAACCCATGTTAATCTAATCCAGTCTGCCCTAACACAAAACGACAACCACTAGCCTCGCTTTTGGACCATTTTGCTAATTTTCCTTCGTGGTCCCCATCCAAATGCCTCTTCTTTTATCTTCCAGATGGCTTTTTCTGCACTTACTTTTTCAGTTCCCACTTTATTACCAAACAAATGTTATCATTCAACTCAATGTCGTTTATATTTTAACTCTTTATGATTCACTTCATTGGTTTAAGCCCCATATTATATAATCATCACAATCCAACTTGCAAGTTTATTTTATGTATACCACTTTATTTATTTTTGTTAAATTAAATTTGATCAGATGTATTTCAGCCTACATCCTCGTGACTAGTCATCTCTGGCGAGATACGTTTGTTTAGCATTTTATTATTAATAAAATCTGTTTTAAAAAAACATTTCAACAAGATGGCATTGACTCACTGCTACTCTGGCATACATACTTATCTCGTTGAGTCATTGCGATCACATGAAGAAAAACATCCTTATGAGAGTAAAATCAAAGCAATCATATTTAAAATTAATTTTGTCCCCTCAAGATATTTAATCCTTCCTAATTATTGGACCACAACTAAATTATTGTGAAATCGATAGATAAATCTTTATGAATTTCAAAATCCCATTTAAAAGATTTGCACTAGTTAGTTAACGATATTCACTAACACTATTTCTATTTGGAAAAAAAAAAGTAGAGTAATGATATTCACTAGTTGGAGTAACTATATTCATCACACCAGAAGATTTTGAAATTCAAACAGGTATTTATATATCATTTTTCCTAAATTATTTCACTTTAAAATATTACATGTTGAAATTATTTTGTTATTTATTTTTATTTGTGCATTCCCAGTACCTCAATGTTATTTTCTTTCATACTATCGAGTAAAAAAAAAAAAAAACCACCACCAGTAATCGATTCTTATTTTATATCATAACTCTCGACTAGTTTCGGTTTTTGAGAGCTTGTGACTTCTTCTCCCTCCAACACAAGTGATTTTTCTGAAACTCAAACTTCAGACACAAAACAGTCTTATATCACCGCACCACACTAACTATGTGTTGGGTTGCCACTAATATTCTAGTATTCTGTGAGCTAAATATCAGAAGGATAATTTTAAACTAAAAACTCAATAATAAAAAATGAAGAAGAAAACAAATAGTGAAAGAGAGAAAGGTGAAACTGACCGATCATACAGCCACCGAAGAAGATAGCCTGAACAAGACCGACCTTATATTTCTCCCCACAAAACAAACCCCACTCAGCAACCGTCGACGAACTTGGGCCTCCGACCCATTCCCACGACCCGACTTGAAGCCCACAAACACTCCTCGCCGTCGGGTCACAACCCGACCCGTCAAGGCACCTCCAATCGGGTTCCCTATCGGCGAAGATCATAACCATGGTGTGAAAGGCCTCGAGGGCCCACGCAAGGCTCGTCAACACGAAGTGCCGGAGCTGCCATGGCCCGAGTTCGCCGCAGTATCGCCGTAGCATCTCGTCGATGGAGAGATTCTCCGGTTTGGAATCTCCGGCGGGATTTTTGGCGGCGGCCGCCGGATGCAGCAGCGGCGATCGGAGGCCATCGGTGGCGGCGGGCATGGCTGAGGATTTTTTGGGAATGGTTGGGTTTCTGTTTCTGTTTCTCTCTCACCGGCCTCACCTGTACAGTGAATTTTGGGCTTGTGGGTTTATATTATATATAGGTAAGCGGAATTGATGGGGCGGGGGGAATTCTTGTTTGGTGAAAAATTATCACATGAGTTGTATCTTTCTAATTCGTTGGTGGGTGAATACATCTCAATATCACAAAAATATAGGAAGTGTATGTGTGTATAAAAATATATCTATATCTATATTTTTTTTCCCTTGCCCCCTATCTAACTAGTTCCTATTCAAGAGGATCATCAGCTAATTAACTGATATTAAATTGAATTGTAATAATAGTTATCAATACAACTCATTACATAACATTAATATATATCATTTCAATTCCATTTAATATCGCACACATTCAATGTAATTTGATAATTATAAGAAACTTGATATTAATTAATTCTGTTCCATGTGATATAGTTGCAATTCTCCTCCTATCCATACAAAATATATCTTTCATTTAAAGATTAACCAGTACATATTATAAGGCTTGATGAGCATATGAGGGAGGATTGCCTGTCAAGGCCGCAAGGGTAACAAAATGATGCGTACCTCCTCCTTGCATTATGACTTTGAAAATATTCACAAAAGTGCATTGGTTAATCAGAAATTTGTCAATGAGTATTTTTATTTTTGAAAGTAATCGAAACATAGTAATTTACCTTTTTCCACTGAATGTCTTAACAATCAACATCAATCTTTAAACTATTAGGGTTGATTTTTAAATGACAAGGGAAACTTTGCTATTTTTTAATCTTTTTTTTTTTTTGCCAACAATTTTTTAATCATTTATGAGGTAAGAGTGTTCCTTAAAAACTTCTGGATTACAAATCAATTTTGTGGTTGCTTTTAGGACAAAAATAAATTTTAATTCACACACACCTATATATAATTATTGTATTATTTATCACATGAATTACTATATTATTAATTATTTCTAATTATTTTGGTTTTCGATTTTGGAACTTCTTAATATATCAAGTCAAATCCAGTCACAATTGACATCTAAATGTATTTAGTAATTACTATTTCTGAATCTTTATTGTTATTTTCTGAATTTAGTAAATACAAGCTAATTCAGATGGAGTTAAATATGACCATAGAAAGGCTACAGAACTCTATCATCAAATATTATGTTGGATATGTGTTATATGAGACCATTTTAAGTATGCACATTTTTACTTTTGCATGGCAGGGGCATTGGAAGCCGTGAAGGTATGGGAATTAATTATAGACGGCAATTTTCATTAAATTGAGTACTTAATGTGCAACTCGTTCCGTTATTTAATTTAAGATTTATTTATTTATTTAAAAAATATGATGAGGATGCATTTGATTTTGATGTGGGTTGTGCGATTCGAATATACTCTTATATCACCATTAAAAAAAACCACTATTTCGTTGGTTGTGGGGTCACGTGGACGGCATTGATGAAGACGAGGGGTTTGGAATTTTTTTTTTTAAAACAGAAAATGACAGTGATGGCTTTAATTAATTTCTTCACTAGGAGAGTAAGAGGAAGGACTTCTTTTTGGGTTGGGGTTGGCTGGTAAGGTGACGGGAAAATTACAACATTTTGGACCAAAGCCCAAACCACCAAATATTAAATTTCAAATAGAAATAAAAAAAACAAAAACAAATGACAGCTTGTAAACAGAATAAGATATCGTGGAATAATTTTGTATCATAAGCAAATAAAAGCCTTACTAATATAAAAATAGATGATAGCTCCATATAACTTCAAGTTATTAGTACTCTATATGATTCTCTAATTAAAATAACTATTTTTATAGAGTTTGAGGATCAATTTATTGATCTCGAACAATTTTATATCTTTTCTTTTATGGTCCATGGGTGCTGCAATTTTCTACGATTTAGATATTGTATATATGTATATATTCTTATATATGGAAAGTTTGAGTTTGAATTTTATTCGTTGTAAG
Source organism: Mimosa bimucronata (assembly GCA_037074515.1). NCBI lineage: Eukaryota > Viridiplantae > Streptophyta > Magnoliopsida > Fabales > Fabaceae > Mimosa > Mimosa bimucronata. Next base: position 10,287,049 of record CM073442.1, read on the forward strand.
TAATAATTTTGAATAATGATTCATCAATCATTTCGAAAGATAAACTACAGAAAAGCAGTATCTAGTGGCAGTTCGCGGTTTTAACCGTCACTAACAAGTTATTGGTTGTTCTAACATCTGCCACTAAAACTATTGTGGCTAATATTTTCTAATGGTTCTTACCAACCGCTAGTACATTGATCATCATCGCTACTAATTTAGTGGCAGAAAGGGACAACGGCCACTAATGAGTTAGGGCCAATTATTGATTGAAGTATAATTTAGTGACGGTTTAAAATCGCAAGTAAAAGCCTGTGAATTTTAAATTTTACAATTGGTTCAATTAGTAGCGTTTATTCAACCGCTACTAAAGCGCATATAATTAGTGGCATTACAAACCACCAGTTAAACCGTAACAAAGTTTTTAACCAATAATGGTGGTTAAAGAACTAATACTAGAGCTGACCAAATTAAAGAAAAAAATATATTCAATAAAATGATTATTAAATTAGTCGAGGTTAAATGTCATTTCTGTATGAAAATTAAATGTGTTTTATTTACTATAATTCAGAAATATTAATAAAATGATTTTACACATTTTCCTAATTAATGTAATAAGAATTGATATATTATTATGCAATTAATAAATACCACTCATATTATTTATAATGAAATATTTTGTTTAAATAATTGTTTGTGCAGTAAAATGTTAAGACAGTGATTAAAATGTTGAACCTGAAAAGGATAAAAAAATAAGTTAATAAAAAAAAGAACATATTTCAAAAGGGATTAAATAAATATGATAAAGACTTGTAAAACAGAAAAAGTGGAGAAGAAAGAAGCTTCATAGGAAATAGGGAGAAATGGTTTCAGACCAAATAGGATGAGTTGTGAGTGGGTGAATGAAATTTTAAGGGGAAGAGGTAGGTATTTATAGGGGATTGGGGTGGGAATTAATAGCGGTTTGGCTAGCGGTTACAAACTGCTACTAATTCAGTTTCCATCATGTTTGTAGTAGTTTGAAACCGCTACAAAATTTTAGATGTGTAAAAAAAAAATAAACATGAAGTTACAAGGAAATATATGAATGTTCTATATATAAAAAAGAAATTTATGACTGTTTATTACACACCACTACTATAAATGTTGCAGAATTGAAAAAAAAATTGTGGCTTCAATTGTCTTCTTGCTCCTGCCTAAAAAATAAAATATACAAATATATCAATTTTTAATAATAATTGTGTTGAAATTCGTATTATTTATTTGTAGTGAAAAGACTTACCTAACTAGTGGTAAATGTCTATCTTCTTCCGGCAAGAAGTTCTCGAAGTTATTCGGTTCAAAATGCTGACTGTCTAATGCGAGATTATCTTCGTCACCCATTTTGTAGAGATCCCGAGGCTTCATATGAACTACCATGTGCCAATCTTTATGTCTGTGATCTTGCATATAACAAACCTGCTGCGCCTCTGAGGCAAGAATATACGGCTCATCGTCTTTTACTTCCCCTGTCTGAATGCCTTGAGAAATTGACAGATGTGATGCCCAAGATGTCAACATTAATGGCTCGATAGGTTTTGGTATTTGCCCACAACATGGTGAAATGACCTTGATAATTTAACTCAATGATGTCAACAAGCTTCCCACAATATGAGACGCCTCCAAATTTCATGTTAGTATCACATGAGCTCGCATAACTCCTAGTACCAAACGTGTCAAACACTTTAGATTTTTGGGTGAACCTTTGCATTATCGCTCCCAGTGCATTGTTGGCGTCGTCAAACCAAGTTGACAGATTTCGGTAAACCTCGTCAGTAACCTCTTTCGGAACTTGCTCTGTCACCTGTTGGATTACCTCACCCATAAACCGCTCGGCTACCTCTTCTGTAATCTTATCTGTTAGGTTCTGGGTGATCTATTGAGTCAGATCCTCCATCAGAGACTCCAGATAAAAATCACTCCTAATGTGGCTGGTGATAGAAGGTTGGGTCGATGCAGTAGACTTGACTTGTCCGGCATTTAGCATATCCGTAAGTGCATGTGTCGTCAAAAATAGTATAGAAAAGGTTGCCATTCCAAGAGAGACTAAGGTAAAAGTGGATTAATCATTACAATTATGTTACTAATTAGGTTGAGTGCAAAGTTTTTGTATTTTGAAATTTAAATATAACCAAAATGAAAAATAATTTCAAGACAACATAAGTTTGCAGTTCATGAAATTTAATTAAAACCCTCTCAATTAGCATTAATGAAAATATGTGTTTGTCTAAGGTTCACAAATATTTGAAAATGCTTTCTCAAACCAAAATCAAATTTATACTCCCATTAAAAAATGCACAATCTCTTGCTACAATTAATGAGAATTATCATTAGACATCAACCTTAATTTGATAATGCTAGATTAGTAACTATATCTCTAAATTACCAACTAACCATTCATTTAAACCCTAAACTTCAAGTCTAACATGTTTTACCTAAATTCTACACTTAAATTATCTCTCTTGAGTATAATTTAAATGAACTAAACAATCCAAATGTTAGCCAATCAAATAAAAACATTAAGCACAAGGTAAAGCAACACATAATTATCATCAACAACTAAAAGAGAGTAATAATCAGTCTCAATCCATACAATGATTTAAAATAATCCTAGCACAAAAAACTAGCTACTCATGACTAACAAACAAGCAAAGTTGTATAAAAGGGAAAATGAAAGAAATCAACAAAACCCAAAAGATTGAGCCCGTAATCTCTTATCAGTTTTAAACCCCAACTCCAATTGCTTCCAGCTTCATTTACAAAGCTTCTTTTGCTCTATCTCTCACCCTACTTCAGTCGTTCTCCAAGTCCAGTAGAAAATGAAAATTGTTGCACCTTGGCACAGCACCTCAGGTCCTCAATTCAGTTGCTCCACGGTCCTCCCGTCCTCACGTGAAAATATATGAACCGAACCCAAGGTCCCTCTCTCACTCTCTGGTTTTCTTTTTTTTTTCCTGCTCTGGTTCTTGCTCAAGACGAAGAAGAAGATGTCGGTGAAGATGAACAGTGATGTGCCGCCCCTGCCTTCGAATCCGTGAACCTCTTTTGAATGTGTGTTGGTTTTAGGTCTTGGCCCATTTTTTGTCTAAACCAAACTTTTGTCATTTTATGCCTTTCATTAAGAATTTCAATTGAGCTCATTGGGATACACATGACTTCACCTTGTTAGAATAATAGGTTTTGATGATAACCAAACATATCTTAGGCATAAGGTAAGTGAGTGATAAATGTTTGGAATGATATGTCTTAGGTATGCATAGATAGCCCTTTTGATCAGAGATAGATTCCAAGTCAAGTTATTTTGTCTAATCGATTAGAGTTCAGTCTAAGTTGTCGCCTAATCGATTAGAGACCCCTGTAATCGATGAGAGATCTTAGCCTTTCGATTAGGAGAAATTGATGTAATCGATTAGGCTCGCCTGATCGATTAGAGGACCATTGCCTAATCGATCAGAGTCCTATAATCGATTATAGATAAATTGCCTAATCGATCAGAGTCTTATAATCGATCAGAGAAGTTGGTATGTGTAATCGATCAGAACCATGTAATCGATTAGAAGAGTTGTGAGTGATCTGAATATAATCGATCAGAGGTAAGTAATCGATTAGAGGAAGTTTAAGTGTAATCGATTAGTCTTGCTTAATCGATCAGGCGTCCCTGTAATCGATCAGGCTCATGAATTTCTAATCTATTGTTGAGTGATGCAGGTCCTAATCTATACATAATCGATATGTAATCGATCAGCCACCAAGTCCTGTAATCGATCAGAGGCTGTAATCTGAGTGGCGATGGGAATAATTCAAAATCAATGGCTAAAGCTATTTTAGGCTTTCCAAGTACAGAGTGCTCAGACCTACTTAAGGAAGTTTACGTTAGACACAAAATCTGAGCAATATAGCCGTTGGAACTCACCTACTTCCTCCAGCGATAGATAAAGAAAGATGAACAAAAAGCAAAGGAAGTACAATGGAGTAAATGCAACACAGGCTACATTCTCAACACTCCTCATCCGATTAAGATCTCTCTCTCTCTCTGAACAACTCTCAACGGTCATATTTATTACACAAGCTTCAGAGTGAAGAGTATAAAAGCATTGAGAAGCAGTTGGTTGAATTAATTTGATTACTTCATTAAAAGATCTTGTATCTACTGCATTCAATTCTCTCAACAATCACTGTTCTCAAATTCTTAAGTGTGTAACACAATCCGTTCAATTGAGTGAACAATTTCTCTACACTTGTATTTATTATCTGAGTAAGGATTACTCTTAAGATAGTGGGATCTTAAGAGTAGGGTGTAATCTTACAAAGTGTAAGGGGGAGTGATTAGTAAGGAGGTGAGCTCTTGCTGTCACTTGTAAAGGCTGTCAAGAGCCCGTTTAAATCTTGAAAAGCTAGTGGAACCCAACTACCAAGTTGGAGAACTGGACGTAGGCCAAAAGTTGGGCTGAACCAGTATAAACTGTATTGTTCATTAAAGTTTTTTTTTTAAAAGCACAATTCACCCCCCCCTCTTGTGCATTTCCTGCCTGTTACACACCTGATTGTTACAAAGAGAGTAAATGAAAGGAATAACAACAACAACAACATAAGAAACTATTCCTATGGAAAATTCTACCCCTTTTTCTTTGTCTTTTTTAATGATTCTTATAATTTACTTATTCTCTTACTTAATATCTAGCTAATTCTATTTAATTCAAAAATATTACTTTTACCATGAAATCATTTAGATAATACATCAATCCTATCCAAATCTTTGACAAATCCCTTTAATTTAACATTAATGCTCCCTAAATATACCCAAAATATGTCTCAAATATATTTAAAAATGGGGAGTCATCACACCCCCATACTTGCATCATATCTTGAGGCAAGATTTTGAATTCTAAAACAACCAAAGAAAAACATGGAAGCAAGATTTTAATGCAAACATTACAAAGTTAAATCAATTCAATCTTTCAAGAATCAATCAAGTCTTCATAAATATCTTTTCCATCTTCCAAAAATGCAAGTAGCAAGGCAAATAACTTGACAAAGATAAATAACACTAAGATGCCCCTTACAAGTCAAATGTTTGCACTCTTCTCTCACAATAATTAAGGGCTTGTGTTTCATTCCATTCCACCTATTGAAACTCATCTATCATAAGTTTGTCCATCATCTTAATCTCCACTTTTTAATCTCAATGCATTCAAAAATCAAAAGGACTTTTCAAGGGTTATGATGAATAAGGAAAGATAATGGAATGAGCATAAAAATGGAGGAATATTCCAATTAGTGCTAAGCATTCTAATGACAAACCTAAAGAGTGAAGTAATATCAAGCTAAACAATAAATACACATTTTACAAGTAAAATTGCAGACTTTATTCTTCTTGATTCAAACTCTCTTCTTTTTTTCACATTCTTATTGCTTTTCTTTATGAATCTCTTTCTCTTTTTATTTTTTTTCTTTCTCTTTCTTTTCATTTTTGTCATACATGTACTTTCTTTCTTTCTTTTTTTCACTATTTTTTTAAACAAAAAAAATTCCTTCACTCTTCTAAATTGCATAGCTTAACACTTATTAAAGTAGTGAGTGAATGAGAAAGAACAATTGCAACTTAAACAAAGGGCTATATAATCAATGCAATTTTTCTTTGAAGAAGGTTTAGGCTGAAAGGGGTAAATGCAAAGGATTTTATATGATAAGGATGGGCATTTGGCCAAACAAGCTATGAAAATGAATGCCTAAATCATCTTTGTACATGCAAAAAGGAATTTTAATCAAATTTTAAATAAACATTCTTAGAAGATAGAATCAAATTTTAATCAAACTCAATTCCTTCAAGTTCAAATCAAATCCACTTTGATATTGTTTACAAGTAAAATCCAAACTTCAAAAAAAAGTGAAAACTCTTTTTTATTTTTCTTTTTATCTTTTAAGAAATTTAAAAACCAATTTTTTTTTTTGTTTTCTAAGAAATTTATGTCTACAAAATAAAAAAAATGAAATTTTACAATTTTTACAAAACCTTAATTAAAACAAAATAAAAAACTCAAGGACAAGTCATACAAAATCAATGGTGCCCTTACCCTCATACTTATATGTCACATTGTCCTCAATGTGAACATGTAACATGAAAAGTAGTGGAAAATAAGAAATCATCCACAAACAAGTGTAGAAATGATAAAAATTTCTCAAATTCAACAGTTTCACCAACCAATTAACACAAACAAATGTCATGACAGTCAATTTCAAATATCAATCACCTGTAAATATCAACCAGAATTAGCATTCATCCCCAAAAAGAATATTGAGATGAATAAAACCAAAGAAAAGTAGAAGAATACTCCCCTTCCTTTTCTTGATCTGCACCCTCAGCTTATGATCTTTGTTATCAAAATGGAACACATCATCAGGGGCTACAACATTCCTACAAAATCAAAATTAAAACATAATATCAAATACTTGGGTTGCCTCCCAAAAAACGATAAGTTTATAGTCTTTAGCTAGACTTTGCAAGAGCAATTACTAATCATAAGTATCAAAAATCACAACTATCTTGTCTTCATTCCTCTTGTGACAAAAAGAATGTGACAAACATGAGAGTCCATTAAGACAAGAAACATGCACTTCCTCCATCAAAAATGAATTTGGAAGGCAAAGCTTAACCAAACTAATAGAAAGCTCTAACTTAACATTTTCACAATTGTCATCCATGCCCCCCAAATAGTTTGAAAAGCAAATGAAATCTACTTGACTCTCATCAGTAAGAGTCAAAGTATCAATAGGAGGATCAAGATCATATGTGGGGATTTCTTCTCTATTCTCTTGTTCAAGGCAACAAGCATCGGACTCCAAGATTGAAACCTCAACTAAACACTCATTATTGTTCTCTCCCTTATTGATTTCCAAATCACAATCACCCCCAAAACCATCACATGCTATTAGTAACAACTTCTCACTCTCCATAATCAAATTTTCACTTGAAATTTCCTTTTTCACTGAAACATCATTTGATATATCAGACAAAACACCCTTTTGTTTCAAAGCCTCAAAGTTGCAATTCCACTCATTTGGGGTGTTAACTTTTGAAGACCCAATGTATTCTTTTCTTGCCTAGTACTAATTTCATTTTCATTCTCTAGAAGATGCTGAAGCATATCCTCTATTGTAGGCTTCTCCCTATGGACAGGGTTAACTTCATCTACATGAAAAGTGGGTGATGACTCAAAATGTGAGAAAGAGAACAATTAGGATCTGAAAACATTGATTGCTCATGATTCCTCCTAAGGCTAAAAGTATCATCATACAAATGAGTTTAAGCCCTAGCAAAATCATTCTCCAAATAATCCAAGGTTGAGAAATGGGGACATTGTTCACTAAAATGATCATATCCACAATAATTGCAACAAATGTACTCATATGGAGCTTCATAAGCAAAAGAGTCATATTATGAATTTGTATAATCATTTTCATATTCAAATCCACCATTTGTCTCATTGGTCCACCAAGGATAATCCATAACAAAGTTTCCAATCAAGCAACTAACAAAGAAAAAAAATCACAAAACTAACAAAATTAACTAAAATTACCTAAGACAAACAAAAACAATGTGGAGAAAAAAAAAGACTCAACAATAAGTGATTGCACAATTGCAATAATTAACCACACAAGCCTTTGCCGTTAGTCCTTGACAGCGGCGCCATTGACTTGTCCGGCATTTAGCATATCCGCAAGTGCATGGGTTGTAAAAAATAATATAGAAAAGGTTGTCGTTCCAATAGGGATCAAAGCAAAAGTGGATTAATCATTACAATTATGTTATCGATTAGGTTGAGTGCAAAGTTTTTGTATTTTGAAATTTAAATATACTCAAAATGAAAAATAACTTGACAAAAAACAAAATTAAAAGTTTACTTCAAGACAAGATAAGGGTATGATTATTTATCACCATTTCAGTTCATGAAGTTTAATTAAAACCCTCTCAATTAATATTAATGAAAATATGTGTTTGTCTAAGGTTTATAAATATTTGAAAATGCTTCCTCAAGCTAAAATCAAATTTATACTCCCATTAAAAATACACAATCTCTTACTACACTTAATGAGAATTATCATTAAACATCAACCTTAATTTGACAATGCTAGGTTAGTAACTATATCTCTACGTTACCAACTAACCATCCATTTAAACCCTAAATTTCAAGCCTAATATGTTTCACCTAAGTTCTACACTTAAATTATCTCTCTCGAGTATAATTTAAATGAACTAAAGAATCCAAATGTTGGCTAATTAAATGGAAGCATTAAGCACAAGGTAAAGCAACACATAATTATCAAAAACAACTAAAAGAGAGTAATAATCGGTCTCAATCCATGCAGTGGTTTAAAATAATCCTAGCACAAAAACTATCTACTCATGACTAACAAACAAGCAAAGCTGTATAAAAGGGAAAATGAAAGAAATCAACAAAACCCAAAAGATTGAGCACATAATCTCTTATTAGTTTTAAACGCCAACTCCAATTGCTTCCAGCTTCATTTACAAAGCTTCTTCTGCTCTGTCTCTAACGCTGCTTTAGCCGTTCTCCAGGTCTAGCAGAAAATGAAAATTGTTGCACCTTGGCACGGCACCTCAGGTCCTCGATTTAGTTGCTCCACAGTCCTCTCGTCCTCCCGTGAAGATATATGAACCGAACCCAAGGTCCCTCTCTCACTCTCTGGTTTTCTTTTTTTTTTCCTGCTCTGGTTCTTGCTCAAGACGAAGAAGAAGATGTTGGTGAAGATGAACAGTGATGTGCCGCCCCTATCTTCGAATCCCCGTGAACCTCTTTTGAATGCGTGTGTTGGTTTTAGGTCTTGGTCGATTTTTTGTCTAAAACAAACTTTTGTCATTTTGTGCCTTTCATTCAGAATTTCAATTGAGCCCATTGTGAAACACATGGCTTCATCTGATTGTGACAGAGAATAAATGAAAGGAACAACAACAACAACATATGAAACTATTCCTATGGAAAATTCTACCCCTTTTTCTTCTTCTTTCTTAATGATTTTTATAATTTATTTTTACTTAATATTTAGCTAATTCTATTTGATTCAAAAGTATTACTTTTACCATGAAATCCCTTAGATAATGCATCAATTTGATATCCTATTCAAATCTTTGACAAATCCCTTTAATTTAATATCAATGACTTCCTAAATATACCCAAAATATGTCTCAAATCTATTTAAAAATGTGGAGTCATCAAGACTGAGCGCTGCCTGGCTTACTACTCCATAGATCACCGTAGATTTGACTCCGAATCTCATTCCGCGAATGCGGTCAGGGTGCTCACGAGGCCCTTATGTGGCCCTAGGGGAAGCAGTTGGATCTATATTATCCCTTTACGACTCCCTCAGCTCTGCCTCTCTCAGGTCAGTCGCAGCCTGCACACACAACATATTTTAAAACTTTTAATATAATTGTTATTAAAAATATAATAATCAAAACAAAAAATAAATAAATGCTTACAATGTACTCCTCAGCCTCCCTAGATGTTGCATTTTTGTCAGTATTCCTGTGATATCTCTTGTAGAAAAGACTGTATGTAACCTTCTTGCCTTGCTTCACAGTTTGGTCCTCCTGAAAATTATAATATTATTTACTATCAATATATAAAGAGAAAGCATTATTAAGTTTGACAACAAAAATTCATTATTTCATAATAGCTCTCTATATCCAACAGAAAATGGCTTCATCTCAACCGTATAATGAACCTTCTGTTTTAATCTGATGTAAATGCCTTTCTCCAACTTTCTCTGTTAATGTAAAATAAAATTGAATCATCATTATGAAAAAAATATTTTTTTCATGACTTAAATATCAGTACAATTATATTATCAATTATACATTTCCTTCGTCCGATCTCCTATATCTACCTAGGGATGGAAATAGGCTAAGCCTAGGTAGACTTCAATTAAATGGACCTGGGCCTGCATTAAAAATGTAAAACTTAAGCCTAGGTCTGGGCATGTATGTGAGATTTTTTTGAATCCTGAGCCTTCAAAAGGCCTGACAAGACCTGAAACCATATTAAAAATCCTATCTAAAATATAGACTTTTAAATAGACTTAAAAGTCTATATCTTTAATTCCATATATTACATTTTTAACATATTAAAACACTTATGTATGTCTCAAACAGATTTTATGGCTCTAAAACTAGATTTTTTCTATTACTTTTATCGTAGAGACTATGATAAATCATTCCTTTTAGGACTATAATATTTCATATAGGTACAATTAAAATAAACTTGCTAGTTGTAACAATTATTATGCTTGAGAAAATCATACAAATTAGAGAAGAGTGGTGAGTTAGCAATGCACCTTAAATGACTAAAAGAAAATCAAAAAGAGATGAATGACTAATAAATGAAAGGGTTAAACTTTGTGTATGAATGATGAGATGTGAAGCTTAGAGTTAAAGATAAGTTGGTAATGTTATAATTAATTAATTAATTTTATATTATATACATAATATAAATTACAAAAAAACTAAATAGGTCAGGTCTGTAGACTTACATATTAGGCTTTATGAAAAAGGCATGGCCTGTTAACTTAAATAGGCCTAACAATAGGTCTGATAATAGCCTGACCTATTTACTAAATAAGTTAGGCTAGGCTTATTATAGGCTAGGCCGTAGACCCCCTAATAAAGGCCTGGCCTATTCCCATCCCTATATATCGCACATATCTTTCCCATTGATCGGGCGAGACTCCACTAGGGACCATTGACAAATTTCTTATTTATAATGCTTTTACATGCCAAAATTGAGGAGATTAACATGATTAATATGCTATATTGGTCCATTAATGCTTAATAAAGATCTTAGACTCTTAAGTGAAATTCACTTTAAGATTAGGATTAATTGGTCATAATTGTATATTGATTTGTATTAATTAATTTATAAGACTATTTGATCCTTGTTCAATCTTATTTCTACTTATAGGGTCGCCTGAGGACCAAGAATAGGATCCCTGATGAAGAAGGAGGCAAAATACAAATATGAAGAATTGTGAGTTGGCCGTGACCTCGCCACAGTAAAGGCACGATGAACAATGGTTGAAGAAGTAGAGACGTTCATCGAGGCCACGACGAACATGGCTTAAAGGGCAGAATGATTTGTTGCTCACCGTGGGTTCACCACAGCGAACATAGGACAAGCACTCGATTTTGTAACGGACAGACTTGTATTGTTTTGGGCTAACTCGGATCCAATTCAAATACCCATTCATGATCCGACCTGAGGACACATAAAACATGAATTTTCAGACTCATTTGACAGATATGGATCACCCCAAACCCTAATTCTCACATTTTCTCTCATCTCCCACTCTTCCACGCCTTTATCTTCCACATTCTCTCTTTTAGATCTCCATGGCAACCATTTCCCCCTCCTTGTTGGTACTTTTATTATGAAGAGTAGCAGTTAGGCTTCCTCATTCTTGATGGTGGGAGCCAAGGGATGAGTTTGGAGCATAATTAGGAGAGTTTTAGTTTTAATCCATCTTCCTCTTGTTGTATTTATGCTTTTCTAGGGTTCTAGGAGTATATTTATGACATTTGGTTCTGTTCTTAAATTTCTATATGATGTATAAAGGTTAGAAACTATCTTTATGTTAGTTCTTTCTTGTTGAATGCTAGACATTGTGCTATATTAACTTTGAGTTTAATAAAATTTATGGGTTCATGATTTTGTTATGCTCTTGGTGAATATTTTGTGCTAATTCAAGGTGGCTTGGTTAGTGGACTAAAAGCATCAAGTGATTTTGTAAGAATGAAATAGCATAGGAATTAATTAGTTGTGTTAAGACATTGGCCAAACACTCTTTGGCCTTAATTCATTGTTTGGGTGGCCATCAATGAATTATGGTTTGGAGAGAAATGAAAAGCAACTGTGGGATGGTTCAAATTGTGGATTTAAAGTCCTTCACAATGAATTAGTTCTTAATTTTGAGTTTAATCAACTTTGGTTAAATTAAGTAATGTGCGGGTTTCGGCATTAATTAAGTTAACCTAAGCCTAGCTTAGAGGGGTTACTCTAGGGTTCTTTTGGAAAAAAACAACAAGAACTCTTAAAAATATTTTGAAGCAATGAGTTCCAAGGTTTTCACTTATCAAGAATGACTTTTATCCCATTTGAATCCAAATCTATATCTCTTTGTCCAATTTTAATTTTCTTTTGAACAATATCACACTTTTTACACAAATCTTATACCAAAAACAAAAAAAATGCTTTTGAACCGTCCAATTAGTTTGCATTTTAATTACTAAGTTATTTTTTGCGTTAAGCTTCTCAAGAGAACAACACCCGAGGTAGCTTCCATTATCCCTTTGGTCCCTAATTTTTTGAAGGGCGAGCCTAAGGTGGCACTACACCAATTTATCCCATTTTGGCATCTTTCAAGTGGCCGTTATTAGGGAGCCAAGTAATTGGTTCCCTAGTAGCCTGTTGTCAAACTTGCTCTGGTCGGGTGCTTCTAGTTGCATTTAGCTTAGATGCATGTTAGTTTAACTTTTATTTTTGCATATCATACTTTGAAAATCCTTAAAAATTAGTATAGACACTTTCTCTTTGCATTCTGATTAATTCCTCAAGCGGTGTGGTCCCACCCCCATTTTGATCATGATACATATCCAACCTCCGGTTCTTCCAAGCGTCACTCATCTTTGATTGGGACTAATTTTTGTATGTATTCCTCACATCAAACTTTTTCTGCAAAATAAAAAAATTAACTATAGCTAAAACAGTATTCCAATAATAAAAAATAATAAATAAATTTTAAATTAATTTAAATTACACGACCTTCACAATTTCATTCTACGCAAAGTCTTTTCTCCCCTTATCAATCTTCTCAAGTCAACTGCGTCATTTGGGAATCGCATATAATTCCCGCCAACATTGATGTAAAACTTGCTGTACAATTAACCCCTCTGGCCTCTCAGTTGTCTGGTGAACATGTTCTAGTCAACCTTCATCCTATACCTGCTTTGCGGGTTCTGCATATCTTGCACCGACAACCTCCTCTGGTTTATGCTACCAAAAGGGTATATGTGAATTTACACAATATAAGTATATTGTAACAAAATACTGTAATTGACTATATCTGAGAAAATCGGTAAGAAAATGAATTTCCTTTCCCTGAACTTGTACTTTATATTCGGTGGATCTACAGGCGGATCGTTTAAAGCACCCCACATCAACAGCATCATCGTGGTCCAGAAAATTCTGTATATCTTTTAACGGGGGCAGGTGGTATGAGTCTGGCATGTTCTGGTTAAAGAATTCATGGAGAACATGGTCTGGAACTTGCTCTTCCTCTAACCGGTGACACTCGATCTCCTCAAGCTCTTGCCTGCGACACTCTTCCTTTTCTTCCATTTGATCAGTCATTGGCCTCTTTCTTTATTGCGATCATTGTTCCTGGCCATGATGTTGACAAATTGAAGAGAAAAAATGACATAAGTGTTTATAAAATCTGTACGCTTCAAACGTCCTTTTCTCTGAAAAAACCCCATGCCTTTTCATTACCTTTTGCACACGTGCATTTAATGGTGGTTTTGCCTTAACTGCCAGTGATTGCTGGAGGTTTTAAGGCTAACCGCTGGTTAAACCACCAATAAAAAATGCACTTTACAAAGCGTCATTAATGCGAACTTCGGTTTAGTGGCGGTTATTAGTCAAATCGCTACTAATGAAATATAAACTGCCACTAATTATATATTCCTTCATTTTCCCACAGTTTATTTTCACAAAACTACCACTAATTATGAGTCACTAAATTTCGCACAAAATGCGCCACATTAGCAACGGTTTTCACAAAACTGCCACAAAATGCGCCGCTGAATTCTGTCACTAATTGTGGTTTTGGTCAAACGGTCAAAGTTAATGGAGGTTAACATGCACTTACTAGAGATTTGTGCCAACCTTTACTAATGTAACATGTAAGAAAGGTTGATGATTTATTTGGAATGGATTGAAATCGTTGGTGAGAGACCACAACATTTATGAATTATTAAGAGATGTGCGTAGTATATGATTAGATTCATGATTAAAGACATTTGAATACACATAAATTAATTTGCTTTTATATTTAAAGCACAATTCACTATTTTATAAAAACAATCGTTGCCTTGATGAGATGAGTTTTACTAGTACACAAGCTAAGTGGCTTTGTTCTTTTTTTAATATCTAAAAGTTTAGACGAATTAGGTCTCAGGGCTTACTAGAGCCAATTCTTTTACCAACTATACCAACTTTTGTTGGCCTAAGTGCCTTCGTTCTATTTTGAAACAAAAATTAAAATTTTTCAGTAATTTAATTTGCACTTGAAATTTAGAATAATTGAGGACATATTAAGCCCAAACAGTGTTTTTTTTTCATATGTTAAAAAGATCATTCTCACCATAACTTTATGTTCAACGGTAATTTGTAGAAATTTAGAATCCAAGTTTACTTGAATTTTATTTGTGAAACATTTTTTCTTCCCATTTGTAATTTCTACTCTCTCTAATTCTTTTTTGAAGGTCGTTTTAATATTTTTTTATTAAAACATAATGAGAAGCTTAAAATTTATAAACTCTGTATGAAATTAACAAAATTAAATTTTTTTTTCTTAGTAAATTCGTAGTCAAGTTAGAGTCAAATTTTAAAAAAGCATGGATCAACATTAAATGAAGCCATGCATATACATAAAAAAATACAATAAATATTCAACTTGTCGTACAAAAAGGAAAAATAAAAAAATAATAATTATTTATTGAGTGCCTTATAAGAAATGTTGAACAAGTAATAATTTGCTGAGACTATCCTTATATTAAAAATGTTAAAGGTGAGATAGGTGGTAGTACAATGTCCAGAGTTATAATTAATTTGCTTTGTAAAATGTTAAGGGTGAGATAGGTGGTAGTACTGTACAATGTACAGAGTTATGATTAATTTGCTTTGTTTTGGCCCCAAAAAAAAAAAAAATTTGCTTTGTGACAGCACATGTCACAGCTCCTCCTTAAAACTTACATTTAAAACGTCACTGTGTTTTTTCTTGTGTTGTGATATTAACTTTTTTTTTTAGAAGGATTTTTAAAAAAAAGTCGGATTGTAAGAAGTAATTTATGTTTGGATTAGTAATATTAGAAGTGACTTTTTTTCAATCTGACTTTTAAAACATGTTTGGATGATTATTTTGAAAAGTAAGTTTAGATGAAAATTACTAAAAAGGCATTATTGTTATTAAATAATACATATATAATATGCATATATTCTTATAGTTTAGAAAGAAAAAGTGAAATTTGGGTTTTTGAAGGATTTTAAAGGCTTAGTTTCTCCCTTATTTTAAGAAAAATAATTTAAAAAAATTATATTTTTAGCTCAAAGGAAAATATTGTGGGAGAAAATAATTAGAGATTATTATGATAAATTTTTGGAGATAAAAAAGAAATTTTATATTACAAGAAAATATCTTATTTAAAAATTTTAGGGGTCTAAATTCTAATAGTCTAATTTGCCTACCCACTTTATTAAATAACAAACAATAAAAAGTGTGGGACCCATCAGAAGCCAAAAGCCAGAAGCCAGAAGTCAAAATTCTTAACTTCTAGCTTTTGACTTCCCCACCGAACTTCTGTAGCAGAAGCACTTCTCCACTTGAAATCAATCCAAACATAACTTTTATCCTAAAAATGACTTCTCTGGCCCAGAAGTCCTTTTGGGCCCAAAAAAACTATCCCAAACATACACGTTGTTGCCAGTTCCATCAAAAGGCCAGGGTTCTTCTTTTTCGGCGGATAAATTTTGTCATAAAAATATCTAATATAAGTTCATAGTAGTTTAAACCTAAAGGCAAAAAAAGGTGAGTCCAAGAAGCTCCATTTCCTTCTTTCTTTTTATTTTTTCATTTCTTGGATTAGAATGGGACTTAAAATGATTTCTTAGCTTCTATGTATTTGGACTTTGGATAAGGAAAAAATTAGAAAGAATAGGAAGTTAGGAGATAAAAAAAAAAAAAAACTCCTAAAAATAATACTAGCTTTAATATTCCTTCCTAATTCTAGTTCTTAGTCTTCTATCCCCCCTAATTTTCCTTTTATTTCTTTTCCCTATCGAAACATAAGATTAATGAAATTTTAGCTTAAGCATGTGGGGGCTCATGATTGAACACATCGTTTTAGAACTATTTTTCATTAATATTAATTTTTTTTACCTATCTAATAGTATAAAAAGTCCGATACTTTTTTAACTTAAGTCTATTGAAAATGATGAGGGAGAAAATTAGAAATAAATACTTTCGATTTCTATACTTAGAAAAGAGTACTAATGTGTGTAATGGTGTTATTTCAATAATTATAATGTTAATATCCTTTTTATCTATTAACTTTGAAAATGAATAATTAAATTACAGTTTTTATCACACATCTTTTGTTGCAATATTTGTTTAATTTTATGCATGTGTATTTGTAAATTAATTGGTTTACATACGTGGAGCTTACCAGCTTGGATATTATCTAGGAGAATTGAATATTATTTTAAACAGACATATGAACATTGTTAAATTGCAGTTTATTAAACTTTCGTGCAATATACTAATTGTTTACTGAAAAAATGGTGAGGACTCACTTGATGTGAGATTGGGACATTGAATTGTTTATTCAACTAATCGAAACATAATTAAATTAATCTATATGTATACCGTGCAGTCAATCGGTATAATTTTAATAGAATGTGTATATATTATATAATCCTAATAAAACTAGTAATATGACCCAAAACAATAAAAATAAAGCTAGTAATATTTAAATAAAAATATATTAATCTATAAGTTGACGAAATAGACCTCATATAATTAAAAAAAATAGATTTACACTACAAAAAATAGTGAATTTGTAACATAATGTAGCAACATCATTTCCACTGACAAATTCCAGGGTTAAATGAAAAAGCTAATTTTTTAGCAACAACATACTTTAAGACGAATTTTGTGGTTAATTTACAGTGTTTTGAGTGTAATCAAAATATAAATATTATGAGTTGCTATTTTTTTTCCTCAAAAGATGTTGTTTTAGTTCTAGTGAGGGGTTTGACAAAAAAAAAAAAAAAAAAAAAAATTCTGGTGAGGGGTGAAAAAATGTTAAACTTAGTTTTGTTGACATATGTCCAAATCCTTTATCAGACCAGTCATTAAGAAAATTGTTTTTTTTTTTGGAAAACATTATGAAAATTGTTCACTAGCCGGTTTGAGGGACCAATTCAAATTAGATTTTTATACCATAAGATTCTCCAATTTTGACTGAAGAATGAAGGAAGAATACAAGTTGGATGATAATATCTGCGATGGTACATGAACACTGAAAGTGAAGGGCATGGTGAGAATTATTGTATCATTTTGGACCAAATACCATAATTTCAAAGGAAACAAAGTAAATAAAAGTCAAATTGAGGACACTTTATGAAGTCAGGTGCTTGTATTATAATGATACTTAGATAATTTCATTATATGATATCCACAAACCGACTGACAGAAAGATCTCAGGTTGGGGGGACGCGCCAAATCGCTCTCATCGACGTCAACGAAACTCCAGCGCTTCGGGCGCCAAGGGGGAAAAAAAAAAAAAAAACCAAGTTCCCCCCTATCTAATTTAGATATATTTAAAAAAATGAAATAAATTTTTTGGTTATAGAAAGAGATATATAATCTTATTTTATACATGAGATATATAATCTTTATAAAATATTCAACTATATGCAACATTAGATATTAAATGAATTTATAAATTAGCTAGGTTAATTAGTTTGAAAAAATAATAATTTTGGCAGATAAATTAGATAATGGTCTCAAATTAAATATACATATCTACCTCAAATTAGATCCGAAACATTTAGAAATACCAAAAAAGGAGGAGTACCGTATTTTACTTTTGGCGCCTCAACTTGCTTGAATGGTTGTTTTACAGATAAGAATGTTCTGGGAATCTCCCTCATGTTACTTGGACTGAAAGTAAAACAAAGAGGAAAATGGAGCAACAAGTTGGGGATGAAGTCAGCAATCTTTAGAAGTACGTAACAAAAACTACTCGAAGATAAGGTAAAAGCGACATCTTGCAAGTGATGAGACATGCAATTAAATTAATGTGTGGATCTAGGGTGAAAATAGGATAGGTTGACGTAGGTTTCAACTAAATAGGCCTCAACTTAATTAAAAATGTAGAATTTAAGCATAGATCTTAGCCTATATATAAGCTTCTTTTTATGCCTGAGCTAAGTCTTTAAAGTGTTTGACAAAACCTGAAAACCTATTTAAAAGACTTTAAAAAGTAGACTCTTTAATAGGTTTGAAAGTCTATACTTCTAATTCTAATACTGTTTTTTTAAACATTCTAAAACGCATATGTATGTCTCAAAAAGATTTTATGGCTATAAAATTATATTATTTCTGTCACTTTTATTGTAGAGAAACTATAATAAATTATTCTTTTTGAGATTATAATTTTTTATATAGGCAAATTGGAATAAACCTGCTAGTTGCAATAATTATTATGTTTGAAAAAAATCATACAAGTCAGAGAAGGGCAGTGAGTTAGCAATACATTTTAGGTATTTAAAATGGATCAAAAAGAGTTGAATGACTAATAAGTGAAAGGGTTGAACTTTTTGTGTGAATGATGAGATGTGGAGCTTAGAGTTAAGGATAAATTGATAATGTTATAATTAATTTATATAATTTATTTATTTTATATATCATAATAGAAAGTATAAAACAATTAAGGGTTAAAGATCAAATTTGCCCCGGAAGTATGCATGGTGGATCACATCCACCCCGGAAGTTTTTTTTGGCCCAATTTTGCCCCGGAAGTGTGCAAAGTGGATCATATTCGCCCTTTATCCTTTTTTTTGTCCATTTTTGCCCCGGAAGTGTGCATAAGTGGATCATATTCGCCCTTTACCGGCAAAAATTTTTTAACGGTAAATGGCGAATATGATCCACTTTGCACACTTCCGTGGCAAAATTGGGCCAATAAAAACTTCCGGGGCAGATGTGATCCACCATGCATACTTCCGGGGCAAATATGACCTTTAACCCAATAATTAAATATGCCAGGTTTGTAGGCTATGCTTGACCCAAAAAGGCTTGACATGTTTATGTAAATAGGCCTAACAATAGATATGAATATGAGTCTGATCTATTTACTAAATAATATAGGCTATCTTTATTGTAGGTTATGCCGTAAGCCTCTGATAAGCGCCTGGCCTATTCCATCTCTATGTTTGGTAAACATTATCCTATATATGCATTAAATATAAGTTTACTGCCTTTTATAAGGGCTTGCCAAATTCCCATTGGTTAAGGTGCATTTTGGCCAATAAACTATTGGCTCAGGAGCGTCTGACACAATTAATATTTGAAGGGTTCTTGTATACCAATAAACTTTTAAAATGGAGCATATTAGCCAATGTCATTACAAAGCACTTAACGGCTTCCGTTTGTGCTGACATGGCGTGACACGTGTTAGCTTGCGTGCTGACGTGGTGAGACATGTGTCACCTGGCGTGATGGTGGCGATACACGTGTCATCTGGTGTGATGCCATGTGTCACGTCACGTCAGCGCAAGCGGAAGTCATTAAGTACTTTGTAACGGCGTTGGTCAATATGCTCCATTTTAAAAGTTTATTGCTATACAAGAATCCTTCAAATGTTAATTGTGCCAAACGTTCCTAGGCCAATAGTTTATTGGTCAAAATGTACCTTAATCCAATTCTCATCTCCATGTTTGGCAAACATTATTTGATATATGCATTAGTTTATTGGTTGCCTTTCATCGTTATGTGTATATTATTCACTTGTCTAGATCAACCATGTGAAAATGAGGATATCTGATAGCGCAAACCGCAAATAGATGTCAACTTTAAATAATTAAGAGCCCAAATCACATTTGAACACTCAACTTGTTTGCAAACCACTCCTTGTCTCTAATCCTATATAGTTGGATGAGTAAAGGTAGCAAGAAAAATATAATGGCACTTGAAGGAAGGTGGATTTTTATTGTGAAAATAAACATACTGGGGACACAAATAGATAAAAAAAAGTGACTTTGTTTCTTAGACTTATATAACAACTAGATAGTTAAATTTTAAATGTGGATTAAGAAAATTAGCTACATTGGTTATTTCTAATGAAATTGTTTTGATTTCTATTAAATATCGTTGTTAATAATATACATTGAAACTACATTTTAATGAAAATTTTCTCGTACAATCAATATAGATACTTTAAAGAAAAATTATAAATTCAGGAGAGATAGTATATTGCATTAATATCTTCTATTTGAAACCTTTTGGTATGGCTCGTATGTGCTTAGGACATACTCCCTCCATCCCTATAGATAATCTCCCAAATTTTGAATTCACTTGTCATCCTTTATAAAGTCTCATACGAAATTGTCTCACTAATAAATGCATCTCTTTCTTATTGTACCCTCAATTAATTTCCCAAAATACATTCTCTTTTATTATTATATTATCTCCCCTTTGTCCACTCATAAATGACCAATCCAAAATTCCTATGCACTTTTCACCTTTCTTTTTTATAATCAGACAATGTTATTGGAAGTAGGTAAATACTCCCTCTTGTCCTAATTATAAGATCATTTTGACTTTTTTGAAAAAATTAAAGATATAAAATTAATCACTTTAAAATGTTAATAATTATCATTTTTCCTCAAAACTAATTTACCTTACTTATAACTATCATATAATACAATTACATGTAAAATATGTTAAAATTAAGTTTTCTAATTGGCCTCCTTAATCTAAAAAAAAGTTAAAATGATCTTATATTTTTTATATTTAGAACTGCAGGGAGTATTACATAAAAAGTCCTCTCACCTTAAGTTAGACAGCACCCTATAAGGAGCTTGGTACACAGATGGAAAGACAACACATAAAGGTGCAACTGAGACCACTAGCTCATTGGATCTAACTGGGACGAGCCGAAGCCCACATCTCGAATCAAAATCTCCATGCCTTCCTCCTGTGAGAAGTAATATCGCAAAACCTGTGCACTTTACACCTAACTATCTATACATAGACACTATCTGATCACGTTTACTATTAAAAGAAAAAAAAAACTGTCATTTGATTGAAAATGGGGTTTCCATTATTTATGTTGTTATTGTTTTTGTTAATAGGACATGATGTGGTTTCTATTACAAAGCCCAAACATAATTTACAAACGTTGGGCCTCCTCATTATTAGCATCCATACCGCATTTGGTTCTCACTCATCATGCTTTGCCCATGATCATCATGGCCGAGATGAAATCTAAGAATTAAGGTGCAATTATGTTACGAAAAGTCATTATTTAGGAGGGATGGTACACTCAAAAATTTTTAGTAGCAATTTCATCTTAAAAATAACCAAAACATTACTTCCTCCGGTCATAAATATAAGGGCTATTTACCTAATTTGATTAGATTAAAGATTTTAGTTAAGTTAATTAGAATTACATGATATTACCAATACACCCAAGTCGTCTACCTTTATCCTTACCTCAACTTTCTTACTTGTTTATTATTGAGGAACATTCATAGAGATAATTTAGGAAAAACTTGATAACAATTAGAAAATAGGTCTTATATTTGAAGCCAAACTCACCTCCCCAGATAGGTCATATATTTAGGACCGGAGGGAGTACAATTTTTCCTTTTTTTGTTAAAAATGTTAATAGTCAATATTTAATCGGCCAATATTAAAATTTTAACTGTTAGAGCGAATTTGCTCCTATTTTAAATACTTTCAATGCGAAATTGTTCTTCAAAAATATTCAGGATATTCAGCACTTTTGTGTAGTTGTTTTCTAGGTAAAATTGAACTTTATTCCAAAAATTTAATTTGAATAGTCTAAATTTAAAATTTTTAATATGCATTTTTTGTTATAATAAAGTATTTTTTTTAGAAAAAATGTCAGTTATATGATTACTTTAGTTTTTAACTTTTATATTTATTAAAATAAAAAATTGTTTTAAACATAAAAAGCCTACATTGAATATGTAACATTCAGAAATAATCTGATGATCTAGACCAAGAAGATGAGCACTCCTTTTGAAGGCAATGTAATGTGCTCATCCCTCAAATACTAGTAGTTTACTATGTTCCATTTCTTTGGAGTTCGGGACTTAGAGGTGTAAATCCTTGTCTTTTTTCCTTCATGATAAAATTTACACATCGATCTTTTCCCTGAATTCTTTTTTCAACACTGATCAGCAATTAGTTATTATTCGTAGACATTATGTTACAACTTCCCATTGTACTCTCTCTGATCCTAAATATATGATCATTTTAACTGTTTTGTTGTTGTGGAGATTAAGGAAGCAAAATAGACAACTTAATTTTAACGTATCTTACATGTAATTGTATTATATGATAGTTATAAGTAAGGTAAATTAGTTTTGAAGAAAAATGATAATTATAAACATTTTAGAGTGATTAATTTTGCATCCTTAATTTTTTCAAAAAAGTCAAAGTGATCTTATAATTAAAACCGAAGGGAGTATATACCTTTCATAAGAATTAATCAATATTTATTCCAAATAAGTCTAGGGGCCAAGACAGATTCATTGGACAGCCGACTGATCTTCACATCTCATCATGATAATGTATAGTATAACTAGTTGCTTATCTTTCCACTGATTGGTTCATATTATTAAAACAACACCAATATATATAAGAGTAAGTAAATTAATTGTCATTATTTTGTACCATACGGGAGCCAGTTTTTAGACAAACATATTATAAATTGACCTAAAACTTGTAGGGCCCCTTTCTTTCCCAAAGGATATAAGAACATACATTTTTCTGTTTGTCTTTTCATTTCCAACTGTATAAAAAAAAATCATTTTTCTATTTAATACTCCTTGATAAGACATATTTACCTAATTTGATTAAATTAAGGATGTTAGTTAATTTAATTAAAATCATATGATATTACAAATGTATCCTTATAATCTACCTTTACCCTTACTCTCCTTCTCTTACTTGTTTATTATTGAGGAGTATTAGTGGGGATAATTTGGGGAAAAGTTGGGAACAATTAGAAAGATGTCTTATATTTATAACCAAGTTCATCTCTCAAAATAAGTCTTATATTTATGACCTGAGGGGGTACATTTTAAACACACAAAAGCACACAAACACGTCAATACCAAATTTAAACTTCATACCTCATCCAAACATTATCATCCAAACATGACAGGTGATGTACATTGCAGCTAGGACAACTAGCCGTTTACATAAGTTGAAGAAATACACCCCACATATAATGCACGTTCAGTTATTCGTACTACTAAGTAAAGCCACAAAGCGAATTAAGGGAAGGCGGATAAATAAGATGATCATAGTGGCACAGGATCAAGGACCACAAGTTGAATAGAGTCCTTCATGAGTCCTCCAGAATGCGTGAAGTTATCGATATCCTTATACATGACATTCATGAAGCGGGTCAGATTTAGAACTCTCATCACAATTGGCTTTGGCACTTTGCTCGATCTCATCACACATTCTTCATTAATATCCTTCCACGCACTCTTTATCTTCTTCTCAAGTTCACCAATGACTTCCTCCTTTGACATTCCATATTCCCTCATATAGCAGTGTATCAGTGAAGCAATGTGCTCTCTTTTATGCTCAAACTGCACAAATTAACCACACGAGTTTGAAACTTCTAATATAAGTTATTGCCCCACATCTTGGTTTCCTACGCATATACTTTTTTTTTTTTTGCCCCACATCTTGGTTTCCTACGCATATACATATCAAGTTATATAAGGACATACATTAAAGCTTAGTTGACTAATTCAGTGTGAGAGAGTAATGAAACTAAATAAAATATTATTTATATCATATGTTACATAATAATTCTTAAAAACTTATACACGTGTATGTTAGAATGTATATCAAACAAATTAATTTAGAGAAAAATAACAAATATAAGAAATGAAATAAAAAAAAATCTTATACTACTCTATTATTTATTATAAGTCTATTTTCCTTTCCCTTCATTTATAAATTATTCTCATCTCTCTCATCTTTCTTTGTTCCCAACAAAAATTAAATAAGGTTAAAGTTGAAAAACAATAATTAATAACCTCTAATTAGACTTATGTTTATGTTTAAGAATAGGATTTTTTTAGTGGTTAGATTTATAGTAACCAACATAGTGATATTAATAAATGGAAAATAAAAAACAAGTAACTCTAATATTTAGTAACATAGGGTACCTCAGCTAGACGAGATGTCATCCATGAGTCTGCAAATGAGTGAGGCCGCTTTAATGACCTTAGGGTGAGTTTGGGCCCACTTGAAGACATCCTGTGAGGCTGTGTCTCCCATGCAGACACAAGAAATAGTGGAAAGAGCTGCATAACATGTTGATACAGTTGATATGTTCATATACTCCTCTGTTGTCGGAATATAGTTCTTATTTAGCCATCTTGCTTCTTCCATGTAGGCTTGCACTGCCTTCTTCAACTACCAAAACCAAGTTACAACAATTTAAGGGCTTATATGTATTATTAACCTTGTTAAAAGTTGACTTCATCCCAACAATTTTGTTAGTTCGGTAAAATTTAACTAATTTAATGTCATTTATGTTTGAATGAGTTTTTTTCTCCAAAAAGTTAGTTTTTCAAAGAATATTTTTTAAATGATAATTAAAAATATTTATAAAAAGTAGACTAATTAAATGTTAAATTAATTTTTGAGAAAAAAGAACCATGTGTCAATGATCACATATATTTTGTGGAGTTGATGTACTAGTAGCTATAGGCCTATAGTGATATCAACTGAAGGATGTAAAAAACGACAATATCACACACACACCCACACCCCCCCCCCCCCCCCCAAAAAAAAAACACACCCACCCACCTCTTGTTTGGCATAGTGAGCACTGTATGATCTTCCTTCTCTTCTCATGTCTTCCTCTATTTCTTGGAAAACGTTTACGAGTTCCTTGTAAAATACCTTGATGTACTCTGGGAGATCATCCAAGCATCTAATATCCAACCTTTAATAATAAAGCATTAGTTGAACTTCAGAAAAATGAGAATGAGAGATTTACTAATTTAATTCCTTCTAAATATTGATTAAAACTTGAGAATTAAAAAACTGATAAATAGAAACCTCTGGACTGCGTCATTGATGAGTTCTAGTTCATCAATGGTTCCATACGCATCGAATGTATCATCAACGATCGCTAACAGGCTAAGCACTTTGGTCATAAAGCTCCTAGCTTTAGTGTATTTTGGCTCAAAATAAACCGTAAGAATCCAAAAGCATAATTCCACGATCCTATTTCTTACATATGGTAGATTTCTTTCCACATCAAATATGTTCCACCACCTAATAACAATAAAGCAAATTAAAGTTTCTTGCATTTAAGTAATCAATACAACATAATTTTCTCAAAGTGGAAAACTTATTTCATCCAAGAACTTACTTGCAGAGATTGGCAAACTCCATCTGATGCAGTTTTTGGAGCATATTGAAATCCAATTTGGCCAGCTTCAAAAGGACTTGATCACATGAAGGGTGCAAGTTGTAAATGGAAATGTATTTTCTTGCCTCTATCCTTGGCAATCCCATGTAAGGACATAGCTTTAAGCTTTGTTGGAGTTTTGCTTCCAGAAAAGGGTTTGATTCGTTGGTGACATATCGAAGATGGTTCAGAGTGAAGGCAATTGCTTCGTCCAAAATGTCATCTCCATGAACACTAAGATGTGAAGCTTCATACAAACTCAGCAGCCCTTCCACATCTGTTGTTATCTTTTCACTGAAGTTTCCTTGCTCATCTTTGAACTTGTTGAACATATCTTACACACGCATAGTAAAGTCATTTATGTATAGTTACTAACAAGACAGATTGAAGGTAGCTGACAAAGAGAGGGAGGGAGGAGTAGCATAAATACTCCTCTAGTTCTATTCATAGTACAGAGATATTATGTTTATTTTGGTCACATTTATTAGTCACGTCATTACATTTTTTTAGTTTTACCCTTCATTATATTATTAGGTAGACTTTGTTTTTAGTGTATTAAATATGAGGTAAAGTTAAAAAAATGTTGATTTTAAGACCTAGTTAATGAAATTTAAAGTTTTTTTTTTATCAATATAAGATATGCTAACAATAACTTATAAGTAGGATTAGATGAATATTTACACACACGTACCAGGTGAAATGGGATATCCTTCTTGCCTAAGTAACTTAAATACTAGAGCTAGAGAATGGAGATCTCTAATATCAGTATGGGTCATTAGAATTTGATTATTCAGCACGTAAGTGTCGTGGATTTGCTGCAAAAGCTCATCAATTTCACGTTCAAAATGGTAGGACAACCCCAAACGTTGAATTGAATCAATGAGTTCAACTTTGGCTAATGGCTTCTCCATCGTTGATATAAGCATCTTCCTCACTTCTTCTTTCAATGGCTCAACTTGTTTCTCCATTTCTCCATCAACTTCCTACACAACTTTCAACTTAGAATTTTCAAATGAACAAAGAGAACAACAATTACACAATTACGTAAATACAAGAGATAGCATAAAGATTTACCAAAGATTCGGAAGCAAATTGAAGGAAATAATCCTTCCAAAGAGTGGGATGATAATCTGCAAGATGTCGACGTAAATGATCAGAGGTGTCAACATTATTATCGGTTGGTGATGAAGAATCAAAAGTCCTCGTTGAAGCAGCAAGGATAGACATCTTGTGACTTTGTTCTTAAAAGGCGAAAGGGATGTTTTTGAAGTATGCATCGACTTTGAGGTTTGGATGTGAGGGAAGAGGCAGGGGTATGAGTGGGTATTTATAGGAAATGTTAAAACATACCAATTCATTGGATTATATTGATATAAAAGCTAAAATTTGAAAATCTTAAGAAATTAAAACTAAATAAGTAATTATAAATTGATCGATTAGTCTAAACCTTCTCCCCAAACTAATTAATTATATTGTATGACTTATTAGTTAACGTATAATACAAACGTATATATATAATGATTAAGTGGCTTATTTAATTTTCTTAATCCGTCCAAAAAAGTCGACTATAGATTATAACTCAGTTCTTATAGTTTAATTTGTTGCATTTCAATCTTTATAATTCTCTAATTTTTGTTAAACTTTTAAGTCACTCATAACTCATCCAATATTAGGGGTGAGTATCGGTTTTTCGGTTCGGTTTTCGGTTCAAAACAAAAAAAAAACCGAAAACCGAAAAAGTGGGAAAAGGGAAACTGAAACCGAAAACCGAAAAACTGAAACCGAAAAACCGAATTATTTTCGGTTTGGTTTTACGGTTTTTCATTTTTTTTTTTGCTCTCAGATGGGTTTCCAGAAGAAGCAGCAGTAACTTTATAAAAAAGAAGAAGAAGAAGAAGCAGCAGTAACCTCAATGATTCAACTCCCCAACAATTGATTCACTAATCAAACCACTTCTCAGTCTCAATCTCAGATCTTCAAATTTCTAACACTAACAATGAAAACTTCAGCTACATTACTTCTCTTCTTGCTTCAATCTGTCCTTGCTTTTGGTTCTAATCCAGATCCAGTCATGGATTTCTGGTTACCGATTTCACCATCAAACCCTTCCTCGGTTCCTCCTGCAAAAACTCATCCCTAGCCATAGTCCACGACTTCACATTCTCCGGCATAAAATCCCCCGGAAACTTCAAGAAATCCGGATTCTCGGCCACACCTGTGAATTCAAAGCTGAAGCTCTTTCCAGGTTGTTCATTCACGCCGATTTCGACGTCAAAGACTTCAGAGCGTGTCATCGATCCCAGATAACGGCAAGCCTTGACCGATGATCTTGTTCTGCTGGATGAGATCGACGATAGCTGCACATATTCTGCTGCTGCACCGCTGTGTTCTGCTTCTATTGCACCACCGTGTTCTGATGAGAGTCGAGTTCAAGTGTGTGTTCTGGATTCGGTGGCGGCCTGGTGGAGCTCGACGGCGATGACTGCAAGTGAGGTGAATGGCAAACAACGATGGTGAGGAAAATGGTGACTGGTCAGGAAAATGGCGGAGGTTGATGCTGAGGCACTGAGGCAGCGTGGTGTGATGATGATGAAGTTCAGATGCTACTCATGCTAGGGTTAGTATTTTGGTAATTGGGTTCTTGCTTATTGGGCTTCCTATTAGTCAATTGGGCTTTCTTGTTCACTTGTTCTTCTTTAATATAAAATAAATTGTTGGGTTGGGTTTGGGCCTTTTTTTATTAATGACATTTCGGTTTTCGGTTTGGAACCGAATTATTTTTACAAAAACCGAACCATAAACCGAAGACCGAAAATGATGAAAATTGAAACCGAAACTGAAAAACCGAAAACCATTTGGTCCAGTTTGGTTTTCGGTTTGGTTCGGTTTTTGCTCTTCCCTATCCAATATGACACTGAGAGCTGCTTATTTGGTAGTCAGTACCCATCAGTGAAAAGGCCAACATCAACTCACTCCTCTCTCCTCCCCTCTCCCCATGGTTCACCTTCTTCTTCGTCCAGGTTTTTGAATCTAATTATGTCCCATGTGAGAGATAAACCACAATCAAGTTTCTGGTGATATTAAATCAAATTGTGATGATAGTTGTTAATATACCTCATTGAGGAGCATTGACATCTATTATTATAATTTGATTTAATATCACACAGGTCCTTAAAGATTTTAATATAATTTGATGATTTCAAAAGACTTGGTTTTAGTTAATTTTTTTTTTCATAGGATCCAGTAGCGATTCTCCATATACATATTCATACTTTTAGGCTTGGACAACATCTAAAGGAGAGGATAATCCGTCTAAACCAGGGTAATATAATCTATTTTTTTAAAATGTATTTCTATTTATAATTATACTATATTACATTATTTATCATATAAACTAGTATATTATTTATTATTAATTATTTTTTAATTTATTTTGTTTTTCGATTTTGGGACTTCTTAATATATCAAGTAAAATCCATACACAATTGACATCTAAATATATAGTATTTAGTAAATACTATTTCAGAATATGGTTCAGTTGTTATTTTTCCGAATTTATTAAATGCAAATTAATTCAGATGGAGTTAGATATGACAATAGAAAGGCTACAAAAAGCCGAACTAAAATTATAGCAAGGCATTTCTTTAATTTCTTTATTTAAAGATGTGCTGGCTTTTCAGAGCAGCAGCCATTTCATAATTTAAGTTAATAATTTAATAATGCAGGGAATAGCAGAAAGGCTACAAAACTATCATAAAATATTATGTTGTATGTTGGATTATATGAGACCAGACCATTTTTAAATACACACATATATTTGTTTTTGCATCGCAGGGAGACGTGAAGCCTTGAAGGTATGAGAATTAAATATTGGCGGCAATTTTATTAAACTGAGTACTTAATGTGCAACTCGTTCGTTATTTAATTTAAGATTCAGTAATTACTTCTTTTTCAAAAAAATATGACGGATGCATTCACCATAAAAAACCACTAGTTTCGTTGGTTGTGGGGCCACGTGGACGGTGGCGATGAATACGATTGGTTTAGAATTTTTTTTTCAAAAAAAAAAAAAAAACAGAAAACGATGGTGTTGGCTTTTAATTTCTTGACTAGGAGAGTAGAGGGAGGACTTTTCCTGGATTGGGGTTGGGTAATGAGGTAAAGGGAAAATTATATCATTTTGGACCAAATATTCAATTTTAAATAGTAATAAAAAACAAATGGCAGCTTGTAAATGGAATAAGATCATGTGGAATAATTTTGTAGCATAATCCAAGGTTATCAAATGGATCGGCCATTGAATTGGTCGATGTACTGGGTTAAAGGTCAGTTCGGAGCCAACCAGGGAGCCAGAAAAAGGGAATAAATTAAAATTTAAAAATAATTTCTATCTTAAATGTTAATTCAATACTTAGAATCACTAGCAAAATAATCATATAATTATTTAACATTCTTGACTATGTTAATTCAATACCTAGAATCACTAACAAAATAATCATATAATTATTTAAAATTCTTGATAATTTATTCAATGAGCAACAGGGGCCTTTTATAATGAGCCCGAGATACATTTAACTTACATTTGAATTTACATTTTACTTTAAAGTCTCCTGTAGTTGTCACGAGCACCTTTTCTGTAGCAATCACCTTTACGTCACTTTTTCTGAGCATCTTCCTGTAGCAATCATCTTTATATCACTGTCTCTGAGCATCTTCCTGCAGCAATTATGTCTTTCTTTTTCTTTAGCTTTACTATAGTGTCGACAATACCTAAAAATCAAGGTCAATGCCATAACAATCATCTTCATTCTCATTTCCATTATCAGGAGAGACTGAAGACTTTGAGCTGGTCTTAAGTTGAGATCATGTGGCTTGAGATGCAATTTCCTGTATTTTTTGCCCAAATTCTTCTGGCCCAAGGGCCTTTAAATCTTCCATAATTTTAGCTTTATTGACTAAAAATCATGTAGTAGGATGGGCCGCTTGCAAGGTTGGAAATTCCTTAAAAGAATATCCTGCTTGCCACCTTAGAACTTGTGTCTTATTGGCCCAAATTTCTTTATACTTTGGCCACCATTTAACTCTATATCTTCTAGCTAGATAACTTTATCGAAGTAGCAGGTTTTACCCCTTTAGTGACTGTAAATACCTAGCTGAAGATCCAAGGAATTCTGAATCGACTGCAGAATTCAAAGGGTTTTTCTGTATCTGGACAGTTTATCATTTGTTTAAACATCTTATATCCTTCCAGAAGAGCAGGGGGTAAAATTTGATGTACTGGTCCATGAATGCTAAACCATTCATAAAACCAACGAGGAAATTCTATAGTGTTATTGCTGGCAAGTTCTTTATCAAACCATATGAACCATGAATGGTTATAGTTTTTATAATATAGAACATTATACCAATCTTTTTTATAATCTTCATAATTGTAATCTAGGCCATGAAAATTAACTATAAATTTCTTAGCTGTATAAGGAGACCCCAAGCTTTAAGAGTCAATACTTTAATTATCTTTAACTAGCTAAAAGGCCTCTGGGTTTCAGGATCTTCTTTATGCTCTATAAGGGTCGAGTCTATGTCAACTAGGATAAGCTCATAATATCACCTATCCTTTTTCATATTTTCTGGAAGAAAATTCTAGATTCCTTTTATAGGGTGAATGGGAAAAATGGCTTTAATGGTTTGCTCAATTTTTGTACTTATATGTTCTCGTTCTAATAGACATACAAATTATACAAATTGTAACATTCACTTTGTAAAACCATTGTATTAACTATAAAACCGAATTTAATTCATTTTATTAGCCATTAAACCGAATGTAACAAGATTTTATCAATACTAACTATGTTAGGAAAAAGGGGTTTATGAAATAGAATACTAACATAGTTAGAAAAAGAGTTCAAGGTACCAATTTCAAAAATTATAGTTTAAATGTCTCACTATGATAGAAAATGATATTACTAAAAATACCAAAAAGGACTATCATAGTTAGATAAGAATTTATCTTATTCAAATAAGAGGAAATCTCCGATAGGGCAAGAGTAGAAACAACTCTCGCCAACACAACTAACATGGATATTTAAAAATTCAACCGTTCCATATAACAATCCATGTTAGAAAAGGAACATTTCACCTTTTAAATCAGTTTATCCATGTTAGAAAGAATTCACCTAACATGGATATAAAATATATGAATCATGTATCTAAATACCTTTGTAAATCTTTCTTTAAAAATATATTTAATCACCCAAGTAAATCATTAAATAAAATATCAAACTTTTTGATCAATTACTTAACATACTCCTGCCATGTTCAAGTATAGTAAAATATCCGGTAAAGTCTCAAACAACCATGGCAGGTAGAAAGAAATTTCGACCAATAGCTCATAACCAAAACACCGATAGAAAAGCAATACCAGTAGGTCTCAGGCTTATATGTTGGAAATGAACCGGTCCCAACCAAAAGAATAATGCATACAGTTATGCAAAAGTAAGAATGCGGAAGTGAAATATGAAAGCCTAAAGAAGTATGGCAATATAAAACACTTCTCACATAAACTCC
The DNA here is from genome assembly GCA_037074515.1 of Mimosa bimucronata. NCBI lineage: Eukaryota > Viridiplantae > Streptophyta > Magnoliopsida > Fabales > Fabaceae > Mimosa > Mimosa bimucronata. The sequence goes on from CM073442.1 coordinate 10,319,180, forward strand.
AAAATAAAAGCTCACTATGTTTTAGTGAGAAGCATAGGGCTCCTTTCCCCGAGTATCCGCTACAAAACTAGAACCTAAAAAGCAGCGAATTGAGGTAGACACGGTTATGTCTACTAACCACTTAACTACCAGTCTATATGTTTCGGTGTGTGACAGAAAGGTACAATGTGGGAAATATATAAATAATTTGAAATATGAGCACATACCAGGTAATCATGCAGTAATCTATACCAGGAAAAATAGTTAAAAATTTCATGTGTACCAATATTTTATAAAATAGTTTAAAATACATTTTTTTCACAATCATCCATAATGTTCGCCCTGCGAAGCGTTAGGTTGTCCCCTACCACTAGGTAGACCAGAGTGGAACTCGACGGGGATCTCAACACGTATCCAAAACCACGGAGAAGTGGAACTCGATGGGGATTTCAACCCATACCCAGCACCACAATGGGGGTAATGCTCAATGGGGGCTACCTATACCCAGCACACCAAAAGGCAGTACTCGATGGGGGCTACCTGTAATATTTACTACCTAATTATACTTTTAAAGATATTTTAAATTACCATTAACCCCAACTAAATCATTTGTTGACTAACTATGTTAGAAAAAGGAGTTTACTCAGACAATACACTAACATAATTAGAAAAAAAATGCTTTTTGTCGTTTCAATAAAATGTCAATTAAATATCCTAACCATGATAGAAAAATATTTCTATTACTAAAAGGCTATCATGGTTAGAAAAGAATTCAACATAATATAAATACCCTAACCATGATAGAAAAAAGGATTTCTATTATTAAAAGGCTATCATTGTTAGAAAAGAATTTATGATAATATAACAAGACATATCCATGTTAGAAAAGAATTTCCCTAATATGACAATGGCTAACATGGATAAATAAAGCCAACCTACCACCTGTTAATAAACCCATTAACAAACACCCAATAACATATTTGACCATTAAACACTTTTACAAAAAATATCTAAAACCATTATAACTTCAAATCTGTCAGCCATTCAACGTCCTCAAAATATGCAAAATCCCAATAGCCCATAATAATACCAAAATATTCGAAACACCACTAAAATTTAGACTGGCCTCTCAGAAAGGAAATAACATCAAGTTACCAAAATAAATATTCTAAAAAAATCCTCAATTTGAAAATAAGGAAGAAAAAGTGGAAAAATTAGCGGAAGCAAAACAAATGATATGAACCCCTATTTGTGGCAATATCTTCCGTCAAACTGGTCCAGAACTCACTAGCTTAGTGAGATGGTCTCGGATCCTTCCCTTGGTTTCCTATTGTGTTGCTAGGACCTGTAAAAATAGACAAAATGGGGGTAGACCCAGGTAACCACTAACTACTCGCCTACATGCGGTGTGTGCTAGCAAGGTGTTCAGTGGAGTATTATATATATAGGATTAAATCATATGACAAATACCAAATAAATGCATAGTCACATCAGTAATTGACAACTCATACATCTCAAAACATATGATCATCTCAGGATCAACAATCACAGCATCACATATCATCACATAACACTACACACATTATCATGAACGCGTAATAATTTCCTCAAAGCTCATACATAAATCATATATCTCAACACTACTTGTTATAATCTGATACAAGGTAAAACATAAACAATCAATCTTAACACCGATATCATACGGTCCATTAGGGATTCACAACCCTCGCCTGAGAATGGGGGCGTTCTCCCCAATTCGTCTTTCTGTTTCATATTATTTAGTCCTTGTGGGCCAACAAGGAACCTCATCGCGCGATGGCATTTTATTTATTTATTCGGTGTTCACACAATCAGCACAACATGTCATAAATGTACACATCCAACATATGGCACAAAGTCCATTCTAGAAATTCTCAAATTCAATCATGCAGATATCTTTAATAAATACTATAAATTTCCAAAACATACAGGTTCACACCTTTATGCCATTTAAAAATACATACTCCACCAAACATTTATATTATAAAATAAATCTTCAAATTCATGTTCGTCCATTCCATAGAAAATTCACAAAACTCAAGTTCCAAAAACTTACTAACCCACACACACGCAAACAAACAAGCAGAAGCAGTTACCTGGTAGCCTATACCGATCTCACAATAGCACAGCCCCCCTGTGCTATTTTAGCACGACTCAAACTCTACATATCAACACAAAGCAATTACTATGTACTAAAACAAAACACAATTCACAATTTAAACTCTCTATTATCTATTCTCAACTCCTGCCTACATCCTTTACAATTTAATTCCACCAAATTCAAACCTATACGATAACCACCAACTTACCCAAATCAACATCTACACTATATCTAACTAATTTGACCTTATCGGTATTATCGTTATACCCAAATAAGTCCCTAAATTCCATCGGTACACCTCAATTGTTCATCCTTATAGAATTCCTAAATTAAAATCAAGCATATGCTCTCTTTGAATACAAGAAAACACCCGTATAGATCATATCTATCCCGACTAATTCCTTCAACACCTTTAATCTACTTAAATAACCCAAACGATAAAACATAATCCATTACCAAGCATTAATTTTCAAAATTTTTCATGAATTCTAAGTTTTTCAATTAAGAAAATTATTTTAAATTCTCATGTCACCCAATAAACAAATATAAACCCATAAAATCAACCTACTAATTTATCTCAACAAATCTATGGTCACTTATTATCAAAACTCAACTCTCACTTCAAACCTAAGTCCCAATTTTTTGCTCTAATCACCCTAATATTAATGTCATTGAAAAGATAAAATTACATGTAAAAACTTTTATGAAGTAAGCTAAATCAAAAGAAGTGATTTTAGTCATCTAAATTATCTGTAAAGCTCACCTAGATCAGATCAATTCCAATGCTGCGCTCAACGACCAGAGGAACGAAAGCTCAGTGGCGCTCAATTCAATTGGGAAGACTAATGTGTTTAGGTATATGTATATATAGATACATACACACTTCACGTGAAAGTTGACGACGGGTGTTAACCTCTTGGATTTCATGACATTTTGGCATGTTTTATTCCAATTCTGTGCACCAATGTGTATATTTGTGCATATTTTGGGAGTTGAATGGAAGAAAATGTGCATTTGATTCTTGATTGCATATTATTGCTCAAATATCTATATTTTGAATATATATCTAATTGTTATAACCATTTTTGAAGGGCTAGGAGACATGAAGTGAAGATAAGATACATAGGAGGACAAAATGAAGAAGCAAAACTGCAGCCTCTAGTGCCTAGGCACTCTGATCAGCGCCCAGGCGTTAATCATTTGAAGAATTGGACAGAGAGCAGCAGTACCCAGGCACTACATCTAGCGCCCAAGCGCTCCATAGACAGAAGACTCCAGTGCCCAGGCGCTCCGTTTAGCGCCTAGGTGCTCCTATCAGAACAGCAAAACGTTGAGTTTTGCTGACGAAAAGAAAGGGTTTTTGGATGTTATATTCGGGCAGACTCAAAGGGGGTGGCATTCTCGACTTGCTGGGCATATTTTGGAGCTTTGGGGTGCTAGGGCTTGGCTCTTGAGGAGTGGGTAGCAAAGGATTGAGCTTTGGAAGAGATTTAGAGCTCCATTTCCTTGGTTTCTCTTCTTCATCTCCTTTCCCTCTCTTATTTTCTGCTTGGCTGTAATCTCTCCATGGATTTGTAGTTTTTGGCTGACAATGAGTAGCTAAACTAGTTATCTAGGATTATTTTGAACCCTTGTATGGATTAACTCTTTATTACTCCTCTCCTTTTGTGATTAATGATATATATATGTGTTTATTTTGCTCTTTGCTTAATGCTTCTAGATGCTTGATCACCATTTGGATGTTTTTGTTCATTTGATTGAGGCTTGAGAGAGCTAGGTTGAATGTAGAAGTTGGATGAAATTGTGCAAGAACTTGAAATTTGCTTGATGAATGGATGGTTTTGTTGATAAGATAGAGATATATTTATTAACCTTGCATAGTCATAGTACGGTTGGAGCTTGGAAATTGGGTTTTATTAATTGTTCTTGACTTGAGAGAGCTTTTACAAGTATAAATTGAACCCTAGAATAGTGCATCTATATTCATTGAAAGCATGTGTGAGAGGAGGTTAATTAAAGGTTATAATAAAATACAAGGGGGATAAGTAATCCTAGACTCCATTTTATCCTTAAAGTCAAAGAATAAATTGTAATTATCAAGTTCTATTTTTAATGCTAGTTTTTTACTAATTAACTCTTCCAACCAAAATTTGCTCTAGCTCAACTTAATTAATTTCACTAAACCTTCTGATTGATCACATTTGTAACCAAATCCTCGTGGGAACGATACTTTCTTATCACTTTATTACTTGGCGCGACCCGTGCACCTGCGGTACGAACAGCGGACCCCATGAATTATATTATATTAATATTATCATTATTATATCTTATTTTCTTTTCTTAGCCTTTTTATCTTAATATATTTTTTTATATGTATCTCTTCTTCTATCTTTATTTCTTTTTATTTGTTATATATATATAGAATAAATCTTAACATTAATTTAGTAACTCTCCCTAAAATTTAAATAATTAGCTAAGCTTTGGACCATATCTAAATGTGTGTGTGTATATATATATATATATTATTTCATAAGGGCAAGGATGTCTTCTACCTTATCTATTTTCATTTAAATCATTAACACAATCTCCTAATTATCTTCATCCTACTTATTCTGTGAAATAAATCCTTATTAATAAATCTTAATTCAAGTAGAAATTCCACCTTTCACCTAAATCTCTCCAACTAACCTCCATAAAATCCTCAAATTCAAATTAAATTTCAAAATTTAAATTATATCCTTCAATTCAATTAAATAAATAATTAATTATGTTTCTTAAAATAAGGAAAATACTAACCCTAGAAATCCCTAACATACCTCAATTTCAATAAGATAGCCATAATTTCCCGAATTAATTATTAAAATAATAGATAAAAATTACTAAATTGAAATTAATTTTTTAGGATGTTACACTACCCATACCCAATACACCTATAAAATAATTAGTCCATGTGGACCAACAGGGTACTTTATTACGTGATGGCAAGAGTATCCGAGGCATCGATGCTAGCTACCACAACATATGCATCACAAGCAGTAATAGCAATAAAACCACAAATCAGGCACTCGGCCTTGTCAGTGCTTCAAAACCATGCAATAATATTTTAAAACCATATATATACTCTTTTCAAGGTTTATGATGCAATACACAAATATAAATGCCAGATTTAACATAAAATCCCACATGACATTTTTATATCAAAATAAACAATATAAATCATATTGTATGTGCACCACTAGAACCCAAAATTTCATAATAATAATTATGAAAAATATAATTTCAAAAACCTTATTAACAACACACACACACACATAGACTAAGTAGCTAGTGGTTACCTTCAAGTAGAATTTCAAGGTACCTCAGTAAACCACGCTCCCTTTGCTCGACTCAGAATAAGTCACCGTCTACATAACAGTCATACAAAGTTAGGGAATTTAATTCCCTAACCAAAAGAAAATATTCATCCTCATGAAATTTATTCCCAATTCCTCCTTAATTCTTTCTCAACTAAACCATTAAAAATCCTCCGTCCATATCCATCCTACGATCCAAAATCCAATCCTCACATACCCAGGTAAATCTTTTCAACTCCCATAATATTTCAATTCAATCATATTTATCCCACCAACAGCCTTAATTTAATATCATAAATTTAGTAAAATCACCAGTCAACCTCAAATGTCCATCTTTTAAAAATTCCTCCTTAATCATTAACCTATTTCAAACTTTTTCAGTATAAAAATTTCACCAAAACAGCCAGATTAATATCATAATATAATCTAAAATAAACTCCCAAAAATCATCAATATAATCTCAAACAAGTCAGAGTTCGATATGCCCAAAATTTCCCCTAATCTCAAATTCCAAAAATTCCAAATAAATTGGAAAACCTCAAATAAATTACAACTTCCTTAAGAAAAATTCTAACTCAAATATTAGACCTCAATATAATAGATTTAGATATCCTAAAAGTCCCAACTCAGATAAGGCCTATTTTTGCAATATTACAGATCAGAAAACTAATGACATAGGTGCGTAGAGAATACTTACGGGAGCCTGAATATGGTCTTAGTTTGCCGAAAAAGCCATCGGTTCGGCGCAGGCGGGCTCTGAAAGCTCTGATGAACAAATATTTTGATCTATTTCCTAAGCACAGATCGGACCGAATATGAGTGGTTGAACAAAGTAGAAGGTTGGTGGAGGTGAATGGAGGTGAGAGGTGGCGGTTTTCTGGAGAGACTCACCGGAAAACTCTCACCCCAAAATCTCGTCGACGGAGAGATAAGAGGGAGGAGGGTGAGATAAAAGAGAGGAAATGACAGGGAGAAGGGAGGAGGAGGAGGAAGGAAGGAAGAAGAAGCTGAGAAATGGTGGCGGCGGCTGGCGTCTAGGCTGAGGAGAAGAAGAGAAGGAACAAGAGATGGTGAGGGAGCATGACAGAAAGAGAAAAAGAGAAGGAAAAGAGAAAGAAAGAAGGGAGGTCACAGTGGGGGGGGGGTCTGATGCATAAAACAAAAAGAGAGGAAAATGAGAGAGGAATAATAGTAATAATAATATTATAAAAATGGTAATGATGTTAGAGTGTGAGAGAAGGAAAGAGAAAAGAGAGATGACATGAGGGGATAGGTTTCCTGCAGGAGAAGGGGAAATGGTACGGGGAGAAAAGAAAGAATAAAAGAAAAAGAAAAAGGTTAGGGAAAATACACTCTAGGCCCTAAGATCCTCAAATAAGATTTTTTTTTGAACAAAAAATTTTCTTTTCACTATCAAAATTTTCCTATAATATCTTTTACTTATTTTCTTCCATAATAACCTCTTTTGAGCCTAAAAATAAATTCCCCAAAATTATTGTCCTTAAAATAAGGGAGAAACTAGGCCTTTAAAATACTTAAAAATAACTAAAAATTCTTCAAATATTCTCATAATCCATCATTACTCATTAATCAATTCCTAATTACCCCCACTAAACCTCAATTAATTTCTAGGATGTTACACAAATGACATAAAGTCTTTTGTAACATACTCAGTGGATGACCAGTTATTTGGGAATAAGAGGCTATAGGTTGAACAGAAGATGTCTATATTTGTGAAGAAGATGCCTTCACTAAAGATTGTGAGGTGGATGACCTCACTTGAGTACTTGTTGTAATTTGACTATTTGTAGCATAATTAGCTGGTCTCATGGACCTTTTTTCTATAGTTTGCTTTCGTGTCTGAGCTGGAGTAGCTAAGACGATTACTTTATCTTTATTGCGTCCTCCACGGGAGGAAAAGCCTCCGTGGGTACTCATGATATTTCTGTATTTAAATTTCCCTGTAGAAATTCTCTCTTCAAAAAATCTGGAAGAGATTATTTATTCCTTTAATAAATTCTATATCAAAATCAAAACAGGATAATCAAGACTGCCATCTGGCAAAAATCTGTTTTGAAACCAAATTCTTAACATTTTTTTGTAAAACATCTTTGGCTTCTTTACAATCAATACATAATAAAAAATTTTGATGTATCAAATCATCTTGAAATTTTAAAATGCATAAAACAATTGATAAAATTTCTTTCTTAATGGTGGAATACTTGGTCTGACTTTCCACCCAACTTCCTGAATGGTATCTCACTACTTGTTCTCCTGTATCTCCTTTTTACTTTAAAATTCCCCCAAAACCAATATCTGAGGCATTTGTTTAGACAATCTTAAATTTATCAGGGTCAGGGATCCCTAGACATGGTAGTTCTTTTGCTTGTAACTTAATTTTCTTGACTATATTGGTTATATTACTTTCCCAAGTAAGAGGGTTTTTTTTCTTAATCGCTTAAAGAGTGGTTGTATCTTAACTCTAAGGTTTGGAACAAAATCAGCTATATAACTTAAGCATCCTAAAAATCTCTGTAATTGATTTTTATCTTTAATCTCATCAGGAAATTTATCTGCAAATTCGATTACTCTACTTGTCGGAGTTATCATTCCTTGATAAATCTCCATGCCTGAAAACCTAATCTTACTTTTCATCTTAGTAGGTGATATTGCTAAACCATTTTCTTTAATAATTTCATAAAATTTACCTAAATGGTGAATGTGTTGTTCTATAGAGTTAGAAAACACAAATACGTCATCTATATAGACAATGGTAAAGTTGCTATAATCATTCATTATGTTCTGAAATTCTGATAGAGCATCCTTTAAACCAAAAGGCATTACGTTCCATTCGTAATGTCCAAATGGCACTGTAAAAGTTGTTTTATATCTATCTTTTTCAGCTATCTGTATTTGATAGTATCCAGATTTCATATCAAATTTAGAGAATATAGTTGCCTTATGTAATCTTGATATTAAATCTTTTTTATTGGGGATGGGATATCTAATCCATTTTAAAGTTGTATTTAATGGTTTGTAGTTTATCACTAGTCTAGGAGTTCCCCTTTCTATTTCTGCTACATTCTGGACGTAAAATGCTGCACAACTCCAAGGAGATTTACTAAGTCTAATCAGTCCTTTCTCCATTAATTGTTGTATTTAACTTAGCAGTCATTTGTATGGCTCTTGCTTTAGTAGGAATTTGTTTTTCATCAAAGTCTTTTTCATAAGGTAAAGTCACTATATGCTTTTTCCTTTCCCAAAACGCATTAGGGTGATATGCACAAATATTGTTTTTAAATCTCTTCTCTAAGGCTTCTATCTTTTTCTTAATGATTTCATTACCTATCTGTTCTTCAATTCTTTTATATTTAACTTCCTGTTGTAAATGTTTTATACGATTCTGTTTAGCCTTTATCCTATTTATTTTAAATATTGAACTGTCTTTTATAAGATTGATTTCTCACTCTATTGAAGTTACTAACCATTCAAAACTTACCTTTTTGCCCATTACTTTAGTTGTAATTCCTTTATAAGTTATTTTAAATGGTATTAATTGATATATAAAAGGGATTCCTAAAATAACTGGTTCACTTATATTTTGTACTAACATAAAAATATTCTTAAAACATATTCCTTCATTACATATATGTGCATTTTCTAGCTTATAATTTACCTGTAATCGGGAACCATTTGTTGCAGATACATTTTCTATAGTTTTCTCATAATATTTGGTAGGTATTAACCCTTCTTGAATGCAATTCACATTTGCTCCTGAATCTATTAAAACTACCACTGTTCTCGAGTATTCGTTATTAATTACTAAATTAACTTGACAGTACCATTTTTGGTATTTCTTTTAATTGCATTTATAAATTTATCATGATTTATGGTGGTTGTTATTTCATTATCAATTTTTCAGTATTTTCTGAAAATTAGCAGGAAATACACAAGAGGGGGATGAATTGTGTATCTTAAAAATTTTATGCAACTAAAACAAACACAAGCGATTTATACTGGTTTGGTCCTATCTCTGACCTACGTCCAGTTCTCCAACCTCAGTTGGATTCCACTAGTGAATCAGGATTAAACCAGGTTCCTGAATACCTTTACACTTTAGAGAATTCTCTCAGTAAGATCTCTCTATCTCACCGAATTCTCTCCCACTTTCATTTTGTAAAATTACAACCCTATCCTCTAGGATCCCACTATCCCAATGAAATCACTCAATGATAATGAAGGAGTTTACAGAATTACATAACTTGCTCACACACTTGAGCTGACAGGATTACAGTTTGAAGAGAAACTTAGAGAACTCAGACTTGAATTGATTGCAGTAGGATGTTGTAGTTGAATAACACTTAATTCTCTATTAACCAAGTATAGGCTTCAAATTCTTTTATATCGAGTTGTGAAAATATGCCGTTGTGAGAGATGAGTTCTGGAGTTTGATAGAGTATGGATGATGATTTTGCAATAGCAATTAATGCTCCAAAGCAGTGTTGGAGTAGATTTTGTGTTGAGTTACTTCCTCTCTCTTGCCTAGTTAAGTAGTCGTTCAGTGAAGTACAAGCGGCTCTTTGTTTCTATGTGTGTTGAGGTTGGTTTCTGTGTCCAACGTAAACTTCCTGAAATGGCACATATGATCTCTTCCAAATATAAAGTTAGTTAACATGAGAAGAGAAATAAATTTAAAATTTTATGTGCCAATTGATGGCCAGGCATGCCAATCGATTGAGGCCTTTGGTTCTTAATCGATTGCCTTCAGATTGTTACATGCAACACTCGATGGATATGTCAGTTATCGAATAAAATATATATGCAACAATTGATTGGATCATGTCAATCGATTGTCTAAGAGCCAATTGATTGCTTTCACTTTGGTTTGAACTTAAGTTCCAATCGATTGCTCATCGATTGTTCATGCCAATCGATTGCATATCCTACCTATCGATTGCTTATCTGACTGAATACTCTGAAAACTTAGAGCAACAATTGATTGTCTTAAGTTTGTATTGATTGAGACTCGCCAATCGATATGTCATTGATTGCTGATGCTCAACTCCAATCGATTGCAGTTTTGAGCCATCGATTGCTTAACTTAGATTTTGAGAAACTGTTTTCGAAATATTTTTGTAAGTTAAGATCTCATGATCCTATAGCCTAAGTCATGTTTGGTTATCATCAAAATCTGGAGTTCAACATTCTATCCCTTTTTGATGATGACAAAACATACTTAGCTTTTAAAAAAATTGGAAGTTTAAGAAACATGGGATTATATGAGTATTTTCACAGTATTTCATCAGATATATTTCAGAAGACATGTGTGAACCAGATATATATAACTCATGATCTTATTATGCAGTTAAGGTAAATACATATTCATATCAAATACATAAGAGATTCAAACATAATTAGCATTAGAACTGCAGAGTTAAGTATTATCAGTTACGATTCAAAATAAAGGATGAAAGGCATATGTAAGATGAATGCAAGTAGGAGGGGTTTGTATGGTTTAGTCTGAGTCTGAGCTTGATCCCTTCCCGTACTTATTCTTCAGATCGTAGTCTCCTGACTCACTACTGTAGCCTCCAGAATCAGTTGAGGGCTCTTCTAATTGGATCTTAGATTCAAGCTCAACTTTCTTCTTTCTTGTTGGACCCTTCTTTTTCTTGGGAGATAGGGGTTTAGTTTTAGCCACGATACTTTCAAGATAGCTTAGCTGTTTCTGCTTCTTCTTTGGAGGAGGCTTAGAGGTTTTTCCCTTAGGTGTTGCCTTCCTCTTGGATGTAGTCTTGGAAGCAGGTTTGGGGTTCTTTAATTACTATCTCCTTTAAAGCCCTCAACCCTTTTCTGGTTGTCATCTTTGGTGAAGGCTTAAGAGCTGTCATCTTGATCCTATTTTCTTTGACCACAGACTGGACCTCCTACCCTTTCTCTTCTTCACCAGACCCCAGAAATTGTGAGGTAGCCTGGATAGGATCTTTCTCAGCTGGCTTGCCCCTATAAGATACTTGTCTCTTGACCCCCCAACTGTTGATGGTGATGAGGCCACATATCTACTGAAACCGTCTGAGGTTCTTGATATAGTACCATGGCCATGCTCATGTCCTCCTCATCACTTGCATCTATGGGAACTTGTCTTTCCAGTACAACACTTGCATCTGAGCGAGGAATATTGGAAGATCCAGGATCTTCATGGGTCAGATCTTCAATTTGAACTTGTTCTTTCATGCTTAACTTGATTCCTTCTGCCAGTTCATGGATTTCTGGAAGAATCTGGCTCAGAGTGGCATCAGGAAAAATCTCCTCAGTTTGATATGCCTGTTCTTTCTGCTCTATTACTGTTTCTCCTTCTCCCTCTTTTTGTCGTCATCAAAAAGAGTTCTTTGTTCCAGGGGAGAGGGCTCTGAGGTGGTGGAGGTATGGGTGTTAGAGGTATTAATAGAAGGTATTGGTGAGGGAAGGTTTGGAGAGGTGATGGGGGCTGTGGATTTCTTTCTAGCATAGGTGTGAGAGGGATGCTTGGTATATCTAGGAGTGTGGGTGACAGAAGGTTCTATTGTAGGAGATTGGTGAGGAGATTTTGGAGGAGATGGTTCTTTGGGAGTGATTGGTGTTTGGGATGGTAATGTATGAGGAGACGAGACATTTTTAGTGAAGGGTTTTGTGGAGATTTGGGTGGTGATTTTGGTGGGGAGGTTTGAGAGGAGGTGTAAGGGGAAGGGTTTGTGGTCGCTGGAGGTGTGGCTTGTGGTTGGGGAACTAGAGATGGTGGAGTGGGAGAGGCTTGGGTTTGAAGTATGAGAGATGTGTTAAGCTGGATAGGAGAGTGATGAGGGGACGAGTCTTGTGAGTGAGCCTCATCTACTTGAGTAGAGGGACCTCCTATTTCTGAATCCATGAATCTGGGTCTAGCAGCCTCTCTTTCAGATGGATGTACAAATCCTAGCATCTTCTCTACATTTGCCACTCTTGCCTCCAAGTGCTTGATGATGTATACCACTACATCATAACCTTGGTAGACATGTGTGCCACATTCCTTAATGGAGGGTACCACAGATGAATTCATTGCTGCGACCAAATTCTTCAGTAACCTGTCCTCCATAGCTTGGTTCTGCACAGAGATTTCTTCCACCGGATTGGGGATGACATTCTGTTGCAAGTTTTCTGTCACCTTTACAACTACTTGTGCTATCACTTCTTTTGAGAGCATACTCCTTATGGTAGATCTAAACATGGATGGTGCAGAAGTGGTGGAAGCTGAGGACTGGGCCTCATCTTGAACTACCCTAGAGCCTTCTGCTGGTGCACTTTTGCTCTTGACTGGCTTGGGTGCAGACGGTTCCTATGGGCACCAGGGATCTCCATCTTCATCTTTTTGATGTGAGTTTCTGAGAAGAGTAGTACCTCATGTACATCGTTTTCCTCTAGGTATCATTCTTCTATAGAATGAATGATATTAATTAAGGAAAAGGGAGAGGAGTCTTGGAACTGGTGGACTCCCTGAAGGTCTTAAATTCTTTTGTGAGACTGTGCCCAAGATTCAGAGGATCTCCTTTAATCAAAGCAAGCAAGATGGTATTGTCCACTTGCTGTAATTGACTCAGGTTGCCTGCCTTGTTGACCATACACATGGAATAGGCATAGTGGATCAACTTGTTGTAGAATGACATGTCTGCAGGCTTTACACTATAGGAGTCTTTAGCTTCCCCAGATGGTTGATAGGTCCTCAAAACATCTGGTTCTAGGTATCTTTCTTTCTTCGCCACTGGTTGTGGAGAGGATTAGTGATCTTGAATTACTCATTCAAAGTTTTATAGTTGAAAAAAAAAGTCTTCCCTTTGACAGTGGAGATAACTTCAATGTCTACAATGTCATTGTTGGTGGTATGAGTGCTGTTGATCTCCATAGAGGAATAAAAGCTCCTCATTACTTCTTGGCTGTATGGCAATTTAATTTTCAAGAATTCTTTGTATTCTTGCAGCCAAGGAGATAGATCGATACCAATTTGGTAAAGATGATCTAGGTCAAAGCAGCACGTCCTTTTGTTTATGCTTCTGTGCCTGTAGAGATCACTAACAGGCAACTCTCCTTCTGTAACAAAATTTTCTGGAAGGACAACAGATTCCTCAGTGGTTCTGACTTTTGTCTTTCCCTTGCTCTTAGTATAAGTGGTTGGAGTAGACTTGGATTGAACCGCCCCCTTTTCAGAGTGTTTCTGGGAGGCATTCACTGAGTCAGCAAACGTGACTTGCTTCTTAGATGATGACTTGTCCTGAGAAGAGGATTACATTAAGTCTGCCATGACTTGTGCTTCGAATATATTGGGAGCAGTCCTTAATGTAACAGAGGGATCATCTAGAGGTAGATGAACCTTATCTTTTTGTACTTTTGGAACAAATTTGGGAGATTTTTCTGAGATTTCACTCTGGGTTTTCCTCTTTTTACTCTCAGTAGAAGATTTGGTAGGTTTCGAATTGGGTAGGATCATTTTAGGAGGCATTGTGGTTTGATAGAGAGGGATAGGTGCAATCAAAACGTGCAACTAATAGATTTCGAAAGGGTTTGAAGGGATTTGAATGCAGGAGCCTAATCTTTGGGAGAGGTTACAGTTTTTCGCTTTGAATAGATGCAGAGATTGATGAATAATGAATGCAAGATGATGCAACGGTCAAAAAATGGCAGTTATATAAGATTTTGGAGAAAGAAAAGTTACCGTTGGAATGTTACCGTTGGAGTTTCAATTGATTGGGAAGTTTGCCAATCGATTGGGTGCAGGAATTTTCTATCGATGATGAAGGTACTCAATCGATTGATGCCCTAGCAATCGATGGATTTATGTTGCACTTGAATGATTCTCATGCTGAGCAATTGATTGCTTATTGATTGCCCATTCCCAAGCTTCCGATTGATTGTGTTTGCAATTGATGGGCCAATGTTGCACTCGATTGGGTTACTAGCACTTGATTGGGCTTTTTCACCTGTGACTTGAAGCTTTTTAATTTTTTAATAGCAATCGATCCCCACTCGATGTCCAATCGATTGTTAAACATCTGAGTCAATCGATGGGAAGGACTGGCTATCGATTGACCTTGTATTTTCCTGCAACATGACCTGCAAAGAGTTTGCAAGCCACTCCGATGCCTAAGTCAGTATTTTATCATCAAAATATAGTGAGAATTCAAATAAATTCAAGAGGATTAAGAAATTGATACTATTTTTACAACTCATTAGGATTTACCATTCCCAATTCTCTCCTGATGTACATAAATTGTTCAGCTACAAGAGGTTTGGTGAATATATCTGCCAGCTGCAAGTGAGTTGGAATAAACTCCACTTTGACATCTTTCTTTTGAACATGATCTCTAATGAAATGATATCGGACATCAATGTGCTTTGTTCTTACATGATGTACTGGGTTCTTGGCTAAGCTGATGGTGCTAGTGTTGTCACAGAGGATTGGGACTTCTGGAAATTCCATTCCCAGATCCTTCAATTGATGCTTGAACCATAGCACTTGAGCACAACAACTTGCATCAACGATGTATTCTGCTTCAGTTGACGATAGAGACACTATATTATGTTTCTTACTGAACCAAGACACCAGAGAACCTCCAAGAAATTCACACTAACCACTGGTACTTTTTTTGTTAGTCTTGTACCCAGCATCATCTGAATCTGAGTAGGCCATGAGATATTCTTGAGTTCCCCTTGGATACCACAATCCAAGCTCCTGAGTTCCAACCAGATACCTCAAAATCCTTTTAACACACTTGTGGTGTGACTCTTTTGGCTTAGCTTGATATCTGGCACATATTCCCATACTAAATTGGATGTCTGATATGCTAGCAGTCAAATATAGGAGTGATCCAATCATTCCTCTGTATATGGATTGATTGAAATCCTTTCCACTCACATCAGCATCCAGTAATGCAGTAGAACTCATGGCACTACTACAAAAAATAGAATTCACGTCCCCATTTCACGTCTCTTTTTTAAATATGAGATGTAGAAAAAACGCGGTGGCAAAATTGTAATTATTTTGGGTATTTTCAACGTCTCTTTTTAAATAAGAGACGTTGATTCTTTTAAAAAAATGCGGGAAATACAAAATTTTAAAAATAAAGGTGGGATGCTTGCAGAAAAGGAAAAAAAAACGCGGGATTATTTTTTTTTTAATGAGAATCTACGTCTCATATTTATTATGAGAAGTGGAAAGTTACTTTCCACGTCTCATAATAGATATGAGATGTAAATTATTTTTTTTTTGTTTTTTTAATGAGAATCTACGTCTCATATATATTATGAGATGTGGAAAGTATATTTTTCACGTCTCTTAAAAGATATGAGACGTAGATTTTTTTTTAATTAGATGTAGATTTTTTTTTAATTAGACGTAGATTTTTTTTTAAATAAGAATCCACGTCTCATATCTATTATGAGACGTGGAAATTTTTTTTTTCACGTCTCTTAAATAATATGAGACGTGAATTCCTTCTCTGTAAACACTTACCACGTCTCTTAAATAGATAAGAGACGTGGTAAGTGAAGGAATCCACGTCTCTTATCTAATAAGAGACGTGGATTCCTTCAAAAAAGAAAAAAAACACATACATTATACACACATTGATCGATCAGGCTTCCATTTTCTTCCTCCTTCTTCTCCTTTCACCGCCGTCGCCATCTCCTTCTTCGGGTACAAGATCGAGCAAGGTTTGGGGTAAGCAACTTCGGGTCAGTTTGGGGTAAGCTTCTTTCTTCTTCGGGTCACCGCCGTCGCCGTCTCCTTTGTTCTTTCTTCTTCTTGTTTGATTTGGGTGAGGAAAGGGAGGAATCGATTCGAGTTGTGGGAGGGGTTTTAGGTGTTCTTAAACCCATAAAAATGAAGCTTAATCTTCGATTTTGACGATTTGTGAAAGATTTTGAGTGAGGACTTGAGTTTGGTTGATTTGCTTCAAGAACCCTAAGGTGAATCATTGTTCACCGGCGCCATTTATGGTGTTCTTGGGTGGAAATCGACTAAAGCACTTTTTCCCTCCTCATTACAAGGTTGGTTCAACGATCGCAGATTCATTCGAATAATCGCGATGGGGAAGCAACCTGTTAGGCTGAAGGCTGTTGTTTATGCTCTTTCGCCTTTACAGTAGAAGGTTATGACTAGCCTCTGGAAGGATTTGCCTACCAAGATTCACCACAAGATCTCTGAGGATTGGATCAGTGCCACTCTCTTGCTCGCTCCTCTTTCGCCTTTCCAGCAGAAGGTTATGACGGGTCTCATTTTCTTCCCTATCCTTTCTTGTGCTTTTGATCTTGGAAATGATGAGTTTTTTTATTTGATTTCCTTGTCTTATTTCCTTCATACCTGCATTTTTTCTGTATGTTTTATGGGTTTAGATGATTGTGACTACATAATGGCTTTCAAGTACTGATTCTAGATAAAAGAGCGCTTGTTATTATACTTTAATTGTTCGGTGTAAATCTTATTTTTTCTCGATCATCTTAATTATTGGCATGGTGTTGTAAGATTCTGCAATAGGAGGATGATGAATATGCTATGAAGTCCTAGTTTTAATTCACAAGGTTAGAACAAATGCATCAATCGTAAATTTCTTGTGCTAAGACAGATTATCAAATACTGTCATGAATAGTTGATTTTGTTTCACAACTCGCAAGGTTAATATGAATGCTTTGGCCAAGGATGAATGAGGGTTCATTTGATCAAATTTATCAATAGAGGGGGAGAGGATGAGGTAAGGAGAGGGGAGATTTTTACCGATTGATGTGCCTTCTATTGTTTAGAAAGTTATGCTTCTTTCATTTCTTGCGATCACGTAATCTTTCTTTGACATTGCAAAAGCTTCATCTTTGGGAGGAGAAACTCTATAATGAAGTTAAGGTGCGTGATGACTGTTTTATATTTCATTCTTTAAGTTGTCTTAGTTTAATTTAGTATGACTTGTTGGTTCTGTTCTTTATATTTGTATGTTGAGGGGCCAAGGAAGGGATACTACTTTTGAGCTCTACTTCATATGCAATATTTATAAGTTCGTTGCTATGAACACCAAACTTGGGGTTGATGAAATTCATGACCTATTGCTCTGTAATTGTGTCTGCCCCCCTTGGGTTACATGCAAATGAATATAATTACAAGAACGTTTGTTTAATATCTTAAAGTCCATGATTTTCTCTAGATGCCCTTTGTGTCAGTATTTATGTGTTTAGCTGCTTTATTGATGCATTTCTCTGCCGCATAACTGCAGCACAATTTGCTGTCATAAATCGCTGCTACTTTGCTGATTTTATGTGCTGATTTTTGTGTCAAGAGTGCTGAATTTCGCTGCTGAAATTTCATCCAAGTTGCTGCATATTGAGTTGTCAGACTTGTTGCTATTTTTGCTGTTATGCGCTGATTTTTGCTGCTTATGTGCTGCTGAATTGGTGAAAGTTTGCTGCAGTTTAAATCCCAAAAAGGTCCTTCAATAATTCCAAAACTCTACTACATGCATTGTTTACAATTTTTCCATTACTTAATATTTGTTGGTCGATAAGTTGCTCAATGTACTGTGATGTAGTATATGGATTTATTAAGAGGCTCAGAAGAATTGGTGACAAGGCTATCTTATTTATTAATCTAACTAAATCATACTGATTTCAGCACCAATTGTTATAGTTAAATTGGCTACACTAGTTCATTTCCTATCAGGTTGTGCCTGAGTTGACCATAGCCTTCCACAAAATGTTTGCTGAATGAAAATAGTTTGATTTGAGGCTCACACTGATGGAACTTGTGAATTTCTAGAACCAGTTTTCTTCGTTTTTTTAAAAGATATTCCAGCAGGAACTTATGGTGCAATCATAGTTGACTCATCTGACCCTATAGGTATACATATATATTTGTCTTGTCAACTTTTGGTTCTTCAATGGCAATCCAAATTATTTGTTTCCTAAACATATGAGATATCTTATTTGCTTCTTATCAAATATGACTGACTTGAACCTCATTATTGGCTGGCTTCATGTCAAGTTAATAGAAAGCTGAGACCAACACACTTTGTCTCATAGTTGTCCTTGTCTATGCATTTCTTATCTTTCTCTTACTTTTGCTTCTATTATTCTTTTTAAGGAGAGGTGAGGATGATACTCTTCCTATGAAAGCTATAGGTAGCACCTTTATGTGCTTTGTTTGTTTGAGATTCATATTGGTTTAATCATACAACGTCTAATAAGCATAATTCTTGTTCTATCTGTATTGTGTTTAATATATCCTGAAAGCATTTAGAAGATGCCTGTTACTTGACTCAGTTTCCTTTACATTTCTGCCATTGCTTGTTGAATTCATGCTCACTATTGTGGGGTTATTGTATTACTCGTTTTTGGTTTTCTTCCCCTCTTATTTTTTTCATTGTTTGTTAACGATTATCATTGTTTGTTAACAGGTTATAAACTTTGAAATGCCTCAAGGTGTTGCAGGATATGTCCGTTCAGTATTTGTTCAATCATTTTTTTCCTGTGTGTTTGTATAGAAACTATAAGTTTTCTGTGGTGCTTTAAAAAATTAATGCAGTTGGTTGGTAGTTTCAACCCCCATATTTAGGATCAAAGTTGTATTATAACATTTTTGTAATATTTGTTTCGTTATAAATAATAAAATTAGTTCATTTTTATAATTTTAAGTGTTGTATTTATATTATTCCGATAAAATATTGGGTTTTTTTATTGGGATTAATCATTCTAATTAAAAAATATTCTTTTTTTTTTAAAAAAACTTTCAACGTCTGTTATCTAAATAAGAGATGTGAAAAGTCTCACTTTCCACTTAAAAAATATTCTTTTTTTTAAAAAAAAAACTTTCAACGTCTCTTATCTAAATAAGAGATGTGAAAAGTCTCACTTTCCACGTCTCATTTTTGAAAAAGAGACGTGGAAAGTGAGAAAGTGAGACTTTTCACGTCTCATTTTTGAAAAAGAGATGTGGAAAGTCTCACTTTTCACGTCTCATTTTTTAAAAAGAGATGTGGAAAGTTGGCACTGGTCATTTTTCACATCTCATATTTAAATGTGAGATGTGAAAAATGCCAACTTTTCACGTCTCATTTTAAATGTGAGACGTGGAAAGTGGCCACTTTCCACGTCTCACATTTAAAATGAGACGTGAAAAGTTCTGACTTTCTACGTCTCCTCTATCCACGTCTCACCAAAAAGAGACGTGAAAAGTCTAAAAAAAGAGACGTGAAAAGTGTTTTTTGTAGTAGTGTGGGTGTGTCTTCTTCTTTTGATAAATCCATTCCAAACTTCTTCAAGATCTCCTTGACATATTTTTTCTGGGAAATGAATATCCCATCCTTCTTTTGCTTGACCTGAAGACCTAGGAAGATGTTTAGTTTTCCCATCATAGACATCTCGAATTCTTCCTACATTATCTTAGAAAATTCTTCACAGAGAGATTCATCAGTAGCACCAAAAATAATATCATCAACTTAAATTTGGACTACAAACATATTATTATTTTTGTGCAGTATAAATAGTGTAGTATTTACCTTTCCTCTAACAAATCCTTTTCCCAAGAGAAAATTACTAAGTCTCACATACCAGGCTCTTAGTGCTTGTTTGAGTCCATATAATGCCTTTTTAAGTTTAAAAACATGGTCATGTTTGCTAGAATCTTCAAAACCAGAAGGTTGTTCAACATATACTTCTTCCATGATATATCCATTAAGAAAGGCACTTTTTACATCCATTTGATAAAGTTTGAAATTTTTGAGGGATGCAAAAGCTAAGAGTAATCTTATTGCTTCCAGTCTTGTAACTAGGGCAAAAGTCTCTTCATAATCTATGTCTTCTTCTTGATTATACCCTTTTGCTACTAATCTGGCTTTGTTTTTCACAATCATCCCAGATTCATCAAATTTGTTTTTGAAAACCTACTTAATTCCTATTATTGGATAGTCCAGAGGTCTAGGAACTAAGTCCCAAACTTGGTTTCTTTCAAATTGATTGAGTTCTTCTTGCATTGCTATCACCTAATCACTGTCTGAGAGGGCTTCTTCAACACAAGATGGCTCAATTTCTAAGATAAATGCAGAAAACTGCATTTCTTCCCTGATCTACCTTCTAGTCCTTACACCACCTTTAATTTCACCTATGATTTGTTCTGGTGGATGATATTTATGTTGCCTCTAAGCTTGAGGTTCAGCTGGTTCATCAATATGATCATCCTCAGAACCTTCATGATTTGATTCATCAGGTGAACTTATTGGTTGTGTAACTGGTTGATCTTGAGGATGATTTTCAACAGATTTTGATTTTAAGGGAATCTCATCCTCATCCTCAAGTTTCTTTTGAAAATCAGTTTCATCAAAAACAACATGAATAGATTCTTCAACAACCTGAGTTCTTTTGTTGAAGACTCTATAAGCTTTACTTCTATTTGAATAGCTAATAAATATTACAACATCATATTTATGGTCGAATTTACCTATGTTTACCTTTCCATTGTTGCGAATGTAGCATTTAGATCCAAACAGTTTCAAGTGAGCAATATTTGGTTTTCTGCATTTGTAGAGCTCATATGGTGTGTTATCCATGCTAGTTCTAATATATGCTCTGTTTGAGATATAGCATGCAGTGCCATTGCATCAGCCTAGAAACCTTGTGACACTCCTTTTTCATTCAGCATGGTTCTGGCCATTTCTGTCAGAACTCGATTCTTCCTTTCCACAACTCCATTTTGTTGTGGAGTTCTTGGAGCTGAGAAGTTGTGACATATTCCATTTGTTTCATAGAATCCAGCAAAGTCACTATTCTCAAATTCTCCACCATGATCTGTTCTGATTGATGCAATCTCACAGCTTCTTTCCTTCTACACTTTCTTAGCAAATAACATAAAGGCATCAAAAGCATCATGTTTAGAAGAAAGAAACAAAGTCCAAGTAAACCTAGAATAGTCATCCACAATCACAAGAGTATATAGGTTCCCTCCTATACTTTTGACTCTTGTTTGTTTTCCCTTTTGGCATGCTTCACAAATAATATCAGTCTTAACTTTGAGTTCAGGTATGCCTATCACAAGATCATTCTTTACTAGCTTATTTAATTGGGACATGTTCACATAAGCTAGTCTCCTATGCCATAGCCAACAATTCTCAGTGTTACTAATAAAGCATTTTTCTTGTATAGATTGATTTAGATCAATGGTATAATAGTTTCCATCTCTTCTAGCTCTTAATTTACATTTCAAAGCAGCTTCTCCTATTTCTAAATCATTCTTATCTATAATCATGCATTCATTAGAATAAAAAATTATCCAGTTACCCTTGTCAGAGCTTGGCTTACACTCAGGAGGTTGTGACACAGGCCTTCTACAAAGTAGACATTTTTGACAGTTTGTCCATTTGTCTGGTTCACTTCTCTAATTCTAGCTATATTTCCTGACTGGTTTTCTCCAAAACTCACTTTAGCTCCATCCTTGAACTCAAGGTGTTTGAACTTTTCTTTGTTGATTGCACTATAGTGATGCGATCCCGGATCGTCTATCAAGGAGTCTAATGAACAATCCTATGGAAACTAAATGCAATTAAAGCTATAAAATTGGGGGATTAAGAGTAGGTATTTTTCATAAAAGGAATACAAAGACTTGCTTTTGGTATTTTTAGAATAAATATGGATAGGTGATGGAATGGGATGATGGGATGCTCTCTTGGTTAGGGATGACACGTGACAAACTATTAACTCACACTCTTGGGGAGGAGATAATTGGGTTAAGTTCAACACAAGTGGATACAATTAGCCATAGTTGAAGGAATAGATCAATTATGAACCACTCAACCTCAATAGACCAATTAGATTAACTATAATTCTATATCAACTAGAAGTAAGTTCCAATAAATAGAATAACTTGGGTCCCATCCAAGTCACTCAATATCATTCGGATCCAACAACCAATTAACATTAGATTATAATCAAACCATCCAACTTATGAAACTCTACCTAATCATACTCATGCACGTAGACTTGATTAGTGATCTAGTTCCTTTAGGAAAATTGATTAATGGAATTACCTAGCGCTATGGAAACTCAAAATCAATAACTCAAACCTACAAATCAATTCCCAAATAACACAACTATAAGAAGCACAATGGACTAAATTACCCAACAAATATGCTAGGCAATAAAATCAATATAGACTAACATAACATGATAATTTGGAAAGATAGACTAGAAGAAACCAAATCAATACATGCAAATATAATTCAACGATTACATAGTCTAGAATCTCAAAACAAATGAAGTCCGAATATAAGAAGAACAAATACTCTAGGAAACAAATGAAAATTCATGACTACATAATTGAAACTAACGAAACTCCCTAAAGTGGAAGAATAGCTTGCTTCACGTCATCCCGTCGTCCAAGAGAGCATCGAGCCGAATTAGTTCTTCATAGAGGAGGAGAAATCACCCGAAAGGATCAACAACTCGAACTCCATGGTGAACCGGTGAAGGATTATGGAATGGAGGACGAATTTACAAATACAACACACCAATTCTCTCAAGCACCGGACTCAGCATCATTCTAACCGGGTGAACCGTGATGATACGGAGAAAATCAGGACTAACTTGGGTGACTCACTGAGTGAGTCGAGTTGCCTAGGTTGAGTTTCTTTCCTTCAAAACCAGATCGTATGAGAGATTAAGAGGAGAGGGAGGAAAGATGAAGATGACCATAAAAGGAGATGAACAAGAGAGGGGGAAGAGGAGCAACTTAACCTTAGAGAAGCAACAAGTCGGACGACGCTGTGTGATTTAGATGAGGTGACTTACAGTCATTGAAAGTAAGTAAGGTGGTAGGGAGAGAGCAACACCAGATCAAAAGAATGAGAGAGAAGAGAGTGTCGTCCGCGCTGAAGGTAAGTAAGGAGTTAAGGTTGTGAAATTTAGATGGGCTTGGGCCCATGTTTTCTTGAAGAAATTTTTTATTCTGCAAAGAATTTTTAAAATCAATGTATAAGAAAGTGTTTTGAATATTTAAAGATGTTTGCAAAATTATATAATTTTTTTGAATATTATATCACATGTTCATATCCCACATTATCTCCTATAATCATGGAATTAATTTGTTTAGTATTTTAATTATTTGAGCAAAATTTAAATTATTTTTTAATAATTTTATTTTTCACCGGTCTGCCTTCGAGTTGACTTTAATTTGACCCATCTACCCTTAACTCTCTGTCTCGATCAGTTTACATGCCCGTCAGAGTTTGATAACCATAATTATTACATAAAAAAAGACCTCGCAACTTAAGTTAGACGGCACACTATTACACACATAGAAAGACAACACACAAAAGATATAGCTAAGACCCACTAGCTAATTGGATTTGGATGTGACTGAAGCCCCCATGTCAAATCAAAATCTCCTGTGAGATGGAATATCCCAAGACCTATGCACTTTACACCTAACTGGCTAGACACAGTCTGACCCTGTTTACTATCGGAAAAAAAAAAAAAACCTTTCGTTTGATTGAAAATAAGGTTTCATTGTTTTTGGTGATATCGTTTTTGGTAATCAGACATGATGTGGTTTCTACTTTCTATTACAAAACCCAACCCAAAGGCAAGGTGGGAGAGGAACCTTCTATTCCTTTTTTTTTTCCTTCTTCTCTCATATTTTATTTTTATAACTATTAGATTAACAATTAAATGATTCAAATTTAGTTCTATATTAAATACTTAATTTTATGTTCTTTCTTATTTATATCAAAATTCTTCAATTTACAGATAAGTAATTATTTTTCTTTCTTTTTATAATTTGACATTTTAATCCTATATTAATAAAATGTGGACCATTCAATTATTGATCTAATGATTACAAAGAGAGTATATAAGAGAAGAGGAGGAAAAGAAGAGGAGGGATCCCCAATTTGCAAACGTTGGGCCTCTCAATATTAGCATCTACCACATATGGTTCTCACCATCATGCTTTGGGCATGCTCATCATGGGGGAGATGAAATCTAAGAATTAAGCTGCCACAAAAGTAACCATTCCGGAGCATTGGTTGTACATCCAAAAATTTTTTAGAGGCAAATTTGATATGAAAATAACCAAAACATTGCAATTTTTCTTTTGTTCTTAAAAATGTCAATATGCAATGTCAATTTTTAATTGGCCAATATTAATATTTTAACTGTTAGAAAGAATTTGCTCCATTTTAAAATATTTTTAGTGGGAAATCGCTCTTAAAAAATTTTAGATATTCATCGTTCTTGAGTTATTACTTTCGAAGGAAAATTGCATTTTATTCCAAAAATTTATTTTGAATAGTTTAAATTTAAAAATTTTAATATGCATTTTTTGTTATGATAAATTACTTTTTAGAAAAATTGTTATTATCTTTTTTATTTTGTATTTATTAAAATAAAAAATTGTTTTAAACAAAAAAACCTACATTGAATATAGGGAAAAAGACAAAAAAATCCCTTCCAATTTGCAAAATCGCAATAACAATTTCATCATAGGTATTAACAACTTTATGATAGGTATTAACAACCATTAACAATTCAAAATTCTTTATTTGGGATTTTACAAATTGAAAGGGATTTCTTTGTCTTTTTCCCTTGAATATATGTACCATCCAAAAATATTCTGATGGTCTTGATCCAGACGATGATCAATCTTTTTGAAAGCAATGTAATGTGCTCATCCCTCAAAAAACCTACATTGAATATGTACTATTATGTTCCATTTCTTTGGAGTTGGGACTTGGAGGGGTAAATTCTTGTCTTTTCCTTCATGTTAAAATCCACACATTGATCTTTTCCCTGAAATCTTTTTTTTTTTCAACACTTATTGGCAATTAGCTAGTTGTCGTATATACTACGGAGTATTATGTAATGACTTCCTACTGTAAATCTTTTTCAGAAGAATTAATTAATATTTATTCCAAATAAATCTAGGAACAGATTCATTGGACAGCATACTCTTATCTTCACATCTAATCATGATAATATACTCCCTCCCTCCCATAATATATAATATATAAGGTCATTTTTTTAAACTACCTTATCCCAAAATATAAGGTTCTATTTGATTTTGTTTGAGTAATAAATATGTTTTTCCCCAGTTTACCCATGCATTAATTTCTCCCACACATTATTATTCATTTTCTTTTTGTAATTACACTTTCTCTTACTAATTCATAAATAAGGGTACTTTTAAAAAAATAGGTATATTTTCTATACATTTATTGTTGTTAATTAATTTTAACTAATTTTTTAGGAACCACGATTTGGTTGGAAAAACCTTATATATTAGGACAAAGGAGTATATAACTAGTTGCTCATCTTTCCACTGATTGGTTCATATCATTAAAACAAAATGCACACATATACACACACAAATATAGAACACGAAGTAATGAATGATCATTATTTTGTACTATTCGAGAGCCTGTTTTGAAGGCAAACATAATTATAAATTGGCCAAAAAGTTATAGGGCCACTCACATTCTTGAAGAAAACAAGAAGATACATTTTTTATAATACAACTTAATCACACTCACGCACACAAATATATCAATACTAAGTTCAGACTTCATATCGCATCTAAACATGATGGACGACGTTGTCATTGGGACAACTAACTGTTGACATAAGAAGATACATTTCACACTTTATGTCTGAAGAAATACACCCCATATATGACACTGGTTCAATTATTCGTACATCTAAGTAAAGCCACGAAGCGAACTGAGGGAAAACAAATTAATAAGATGCTCATAATGGCACAGGGTCAAGGACTACAAGTTGAATAGAATCCTTCATGAGTCCTCCAGAATGCGTGAAGTTATCAACATCCTTATACATGACATTGATGAAGCGAGTCAGGTTCAGAACTCTCATCACAATTGGCTTTGGCACTTTGCTTGGTCTCATCACACATTCTTCATTAATATCCTTCCACGCACTCTTTATCTTCTTCTCAAGTTCACCAATGGCTTCCTCCTTCGACATTCCATATTCCCTTATATACAAGTGTATCAGTGAAGCAATGTGCTCTCTTTTATGCTCAAACTGCATATTGCAGAAATTAATCACACAAGTTTGAAACTTCTAATCTAAGCTTATTGGCCAATATCTCGGTTTTCTAGCCCATGTACATATTTAGTTATACAATCTTCATTCTTTAATATAAGACTCAATTGACTAATTTGGAGAGAGTAATAAAACTAAATAAACTATTAAATTATATCATATATTTATACTAAAAAACTTATGTGTATCGTTAGATTGTATATTAAACATATTAATTTAGAGAAAAATAATAAATATAAGAAATAAAATAAAAATTTTTATAATTACAATAAAAAATAAACCACAACTAACTCTAATATTTATGATAGGATAAAGTACCTCGCTAGATGAGATGTCATCCATGAGTCTGCAAATGAGTGAAGAAGCTTTAATGACTTTAGGGTGAGTTTGCGCCCACTTGAAGACATCCTCAGAGGCTATGTCTCCCATGCCAACAAAAGAAATAGTGGAAAGAGCTGCATAACATGTTGATACAGTTGATACGTTCATGTACTCCTCTGTTGTCGGAATATACTTCTTATTTAACCATCTTGCTTCTTCCATGTAGGCTTGCACTGCCTTCTTAAACTACCAAAACCAAGTTACAACAATTTAGGGGCCTATTTATATTGTTAACCGTGTCAAAAATTGTCTTTATCTCAACTTTTTTCTTTTCAAATTGAAATTAGTTGGGTAAAAGTCAATTTATTTTGTCATTTATGTTTGAATATGTTTTTTTTCTTTCGCAAAGTTAGTTTGACAGAGAATTTTTTTTGAATGATAATATTAAAAAATTGATTTCAAAATATTTAAATAAATACAAAGGAACGTCAAAATCCAAAAGGCAGTAGTTATAAAAATCAAGGTTCAAAAAACCGGATCGGACATTGAACCAGGCGAAGTACTGATTTAAGGGTTAATGATCGGATCGGGTCGGACCTGTTATATTAAAATAATAAAATTTTATTGATATAAATATTAATAATCACTAATATCGAAATGTAAATGTAGATAAATATGCATGATTCATCAAACATAAATATTTTAATGTTTCTATAGAGAGAAAAATATAAAATATTAGTTGATTACACGTGAAAATAAATATTATTCTACAATTCACAGACTAAAATACAAATACTAAGAGCAATAACAATTAAAGATTAATCATATGCAAGTATAATAGCATTTAAAATACTATAGTTTCGTGGTTTCTAAAATTAAGTGAAGTGAAAGTTGGTAATTAGCTGAATTGTAACAAAATAAAAAAAACACATTTAGAAGAAAAAAAAAGGAGGAACCAGTTCAACCTCCCGATTTTGGGCAGGTTGAACCTATCATCCATCAGTTCAACTGCCCCTCCCGGGCCAATGTCTCACTCGGACCGGATTTGAGGCCGGTTTACTAGTCGGACTACCCGGTCTAGTCCGGGTTTTGGTTGCTTGATTTTCAGCAAAAAGGAAGTTGTCTCCAAAACTACACCAGTTGCCAAACATGATTGTTTTTTTTCAATTCGATCAAATGACTTTTTTGTCCCAACCAACCTTTACGGCTTCCTAATATTTTCCAAACAAACCCTATGTCAATTATCTCATCTATTTTGTGGAATTGATGGACAAGTAGCTATAGGCCTACAGTAATATTAATTCAAGCAGGATGTAAAAAACGACAATATCATTCACACACACCTCTTGTTTGGCATAGTGAGCACTGTATAATCTTCCTTCCTTGCTCATGTCTTCCTCTATTTCTTGGAAAACGTTCACGAGTTCCTTGTAAAATATCTTGATGTACTCTGGGAGATTATCCAAGCAACTAATATCCAACCTTTAATAAAGCATTAGTTGAACATCAGAAAAAAGAGAGTGATGAGAGAGATTTACTAATGGAATTTCTTCTAAATTGATCAAAACTTGAGAATTCAGAAACTGATAATTAAATAGTAACCTCTGGACTGCGTCATTGATGAGTTCTAGTTCATCTATAGTTCCATACGCATCGAATGTATCATCAACGATGGTGAACATGCTAATCACTTTAGTCATAAAGCTCCTAGCTTTAGAGTACTTTGGCTCAAAATAAACCGTGAGAATCCAAAAGGATAATTCCACGATCCTGTTTCTTACATATGGTAGATTTCTCTGCGCATCAAATATGTTCCACCACCTAATAACAATAAAACAAATTAAAGTTTCTTGCATTTAAATAATCAATACAACACCATTTTCTCAAAGTGGCAAATTATTTCATCCAAGAACTTACTTGCAGAGATTGGCGAACTCCTTCTGATACAGTTTTTGGAGCATATTGAAATCCAATTTGGCCAGCTTCAGAAGGACTTGATCACATGAAGGGTGCAAGTGGTAAATGGAAATATATTTTCGTGCCTCTACCCTTGGCAATCCCATGTAAGGACATAGCTTTAAGCTTTGTTGGAGTTTTGCTTCCAGAAATGAGTTTGATTCGACGGTGACAGATCGGAGATGATTCATCGTGAAGTCAAGTGCTTCATCTAAAATGTCATCTCCATGAGCACTAAGATGTGAAGCTTCATACAAACTCAGCATTCCTTCCACATCTGTTGCTATCTTCTCGCTGAAGTTTCCTTGCTCATCTTTGAACTTGTTGAACATATCTTACAGATTCATCGTAATGTCATTCATGAAAGACAGATTGATGAAGGAAGCAAACTCACACACACACACAGAGTAACATATATACTCCTTTAGTCCAATTTACAGTACAGAGATGGAACATTTATTTTGCACATATTTATAAGTTACTATCATTAATTTTTTTTTAAAATCTTATCCTTCATTATTTTATAAGACTTGTTTTTTCATGAGGTATATTGTATATTATATAGGGGTTAAAGTTAAATAATTGCTGGTTTTAAAGGATTACTAATGAAATTTAAGGTTTTTCTTAATCTATATAAATAGGTCAGAATTAACTGTTGATAGAACCAGAAGAATATACACACATACCAGGTGAAATAGAATATCCTTCTTGCCTCAGTAACTTAAAGAGTAGAGCTAGAGAATGGAGATCTTGAAGATCGGTTTGAGTCATTAGAATTTGATTATTTTGCACGTAAGTATCGTAGATTTGCTGCAAAAGCTCATCGATCTCACGTTCAAAATGGTAGGACAGTCCCAAAAGTTGAACTGAATCAATGAGTTCAACTTTGGCTAATGGCATCTCTTTCGTTGACATAAGCATCTTCCTCACTTCTTGTTTCAATGTTTCAACTTGTCTCTCCATTTCTCCATCAACTTCCTACACAATTTTCATAGACAACTTAGAATTATCAAATGAACAAAGAGAACAACAATGACATAAATACAAGAGGTAGCATGAAGATACCACAGATTCGGAAGCAAATTGAAGGAAATAATCCTTCCAAAGAGTGGGATGATAATCTGCAAGATGTCGACGTAAATGATCAGAGATGGCAACATTATTATCGGTTGGTAATGAAGAAGGGGCAAAAGTCGTCGTTGAAGCAGTAAGGATAGACATGTTTTGACGATGTTCTTAAAAGGAAAGGGGTGTTTTTTAGTATGCTTCGACTTTGAGGTTTGGATGTGAGCGAAGAAGGCAGGGGTATGAGCGGGTATTTATAGGAAATGTTAAAACAAATCGACTCATTGCAATATAGTATTCTCTCACTCCCTAATATAAAAACAAAAATATGGAAATGTTAAGAAAACCAAATAAGTTTTTTATAAATTGATTTATCTAAATTTTCTCTCCAAACCAATTAATTAGAGCTTATTAGCATAGTCTAATAGTATATAACATATGTAATGATTAAGTGGCTTATTTAATTTATTTAATCTCTTAAAAAAAAGTCAACTTAGATTGCATCTCAATTCTTATAGTTTGATTTGTCGCAACTTATTATT
This sequence comes from Mimosa bimucronata, assembly GCA_037074515.1. Classification (NCBI taxonomy): domain Eukaryota; kingdom Viridiplantae; phylum Streptophyta; class Magnoliopsida; order Fabales; family Fabaceae; genus Mimosa; species Mimosa bimucronata. Next base: position 10,349,626 of record CM073442.1, read on the forward strand.
AATCTTTATATATAGTTTTCTAGTTTTAATTAAACTTTTGAGTCACTCATAACTCATCCTATATGGCACTAAGAGTTGCTTATTTGGAATCTTTGTCAGCATCCCATTAGCAGAAAGGCCAACATCTCCTCGCTTCTCTCTCCTCGCCTCTCCCCAATGTTCACCTTCTTCTTCATCTACTTCATCTAGTTCTTTGAATCTAATTATATCCCATGGAAGAAAATCAACTATGATCAGGTCATTGAGTGATATTAAATCAAATGATGATGATAGTTGTCCATACAACACATTGAGTAGCATTGACATCTATTATTATATTCACACAAGACCTTAAAAGACTTCAATATAATTTGTTGATTTCAAAAGACTTGGTTTTAGTTAATTTTTTCCGTAGGATCCAGGTGCAATTCTCCCAACAATGTGTATATATATTCTTTCACTAAAAATGTATACAAAATATATCTTTTATTTAAGTGTTAATAGTCAATTTTGCCCGGAAAGTTTTAGCTCATGACCAATTTTACCCTTGAAGTATTTAATTTGTTTTGTCCAATTTTGCCTTGAAAGTATTAAAATGGAGCAATTTTTCCTTTTACCGTTAAAATATATATTTACGGTCAACATCTACTTTTTAATAGTCAACGTGAATTTTTTAACGGAGTAAAGTAATATTGCTCCATTTTGAAACTTCCAGGATAATTTTGAATTCAAATAAAACTTTTGAGGCAAAATTGGCCCTCCATAGAAACTTCCAACACAAAATTGGTCCTTAATAAAATATTTAAAGATTTACTGAGAATTCATACTGTTAGGCTCGAGCAACATCTGAAGGAGAGGATAGTCGTCTGAACTAGGGTCAACAGGACAGTGCATATAATCTATTTTTCAAAATGTATTTCTATTTATAATTAATTATACTATATTATTTATCATATAAATTAGTATATTATTTATTATTTATTTTGGATTTTGGGACTTCCTAATATATCAAGTCAAATCCACTCACAATTGACATCTAAATGGTATTTAGTAAATACTATTTCAGAATTTAGTTAAATTGTTATTTTTCTGAATTTAGTAAATGCTTTTATTCCGATGGGGTTAGCTGTGACAATAGAAAGGCTACAAAACTCTGTCATAAAATATTATGTTGTATGTTGTATTATATGAGATAATTTTTAGATACACACATATACTCGTTTTTGCATGGCAGGGACAAGTGAAGCCTTGAAGGTATGAGAATTAAATATTGCAATTTTATGAAACCGAGTACTTAATGCGCAACTCGTTCCGTTATTTAATTTATGATTCAGTAATTATTTTTTTTTAAAAAAATATGATGGATGCCTTTGAATTTTAGGGGTTAATATAACTTTTGGTCCATGAACTTTCACTCAATTTTGGTTTTAGTCCTTGAACTTTAAAAGTTTTGGTTTTAGTCCCTAAACTTTTGGTCAATTTTGGTTTTGGTCTCTTAAATTTAAAATCGATGGTTTTGGTCCTGAACTTTCAGTCAATCTTCGTCTTGATCCCTAAGCTTTAGGGATTAAAACCAAAATTGAGTGAAAGTTCAGAGACCAAAACCAAAATTGATTGAAAGTTCAGGGATGAAGATTAAAATTGATTGAAAGTTCAGGAACAAAAACCATCGATTGTAAAGTTCAGGGACCAAAACCAAAATTGATCGAAAGTTCAGGAACCAAAACCAAAAATTTTAAAGTTCAAGGACCAAAACCAAAACTGAATAAAAATTCAAAGATCAAAAGTTATATATATTAACCCTGATTTTTTTATCACCATAAAAAACCACTCACTACTACAGAAAATGCCTATAGCAGCACTTATTTTGGCCCTATAGCAGCGCTTATAAGCGCTGTAATAGCCAGTGTTGCTATAGTAAGCCTAACGCAGCGTTTGTTAAGCGCTGCGATAGGTGACCTAAAGCAGCGCTTAAGCGTTGGGATAGGTGATTTATTTTTTTAAAAAATAATACCTATAGCAGCGCTTATCTGAATAAGCGCTGCTATAGGTATTATTTTTTTTTAAAAAAATTAATTTTTATCCTTGCATCAATTTAGAAATTACAGACATTTTCCCCTTCTCGGCCCAGAAAACTCGCAGGAACAGGGGAGACAAGAATTAAATCCCAAAAATTCCCTAACCTCAAGAACACACATTAAATCCATTCCATAGTCTTAGAATTGCTAGAAATCACAAGCAATTAAACTTCAAAACAACAAACATCCGAAAATCCCAATTTTTGCTTCGGATAAACAGTGCCAGAGGAGGAATTTTGTGCAAAAATTGGTCCTATTCAACTTCCTTTCCCAAAATCGACACTCAAAACATCAAGAACAAGCCTCAAGCACCATTTCTATAATTTCAGAAGCTTCAAAAAATCTCAGAAATTCGAATCATTTCTCCCCATCCACTCAAAAATCGCGGCGGAAAAGAGAAGAAACAAGAGAAGAAGGCTTACCTAAACTTGTTTCAAGCTTCTCCGAACGTTTTCCACCGTCAAACGCCGTCGATGGGGCCGATTCCGCCGCTAGAAGACGAAGAACAGAGAAGAGAGAATGAGAGTATGTGTGCGTCGGTGAGAGAGGGAGCTTGTGTGTGTGTGTTGAGAGAAAGAGAAAGGGAAATAAAAGAAGAGTTTGTGTGTGTGTGTCATTGAGGAGGGAGGGTGGATGAAATTAGGGAGGGAAATAGGGGAAAATTGAGCGGGTGTATAAAAATTGGTATATTTAAAATTTGTTTAAGATAATTTTTTTTAAAAAAATTAAATCACATGGGCCTATAGCAGCGCTTAGCGCCCAAGCGCTGCTATAGGCCCCTGTGATTTAAATTTTATTTAAATAATATCAAAAACCAATTTTAAAAATACTAATTCATTTTAAAAAAATAAAGAAAATTTAAAAATACCTATTTAGGCCTATATAGGCCCCTGTCATTTAAATTTTATTTAAAAAAATATCTAAAACCAATTTTTAAAATACTAATTCATTTTAAAAAAGAAAACAAAATTTAAAAATACATATTTAGGCCTATAGCAGCGCTTAAGCGCTGGTATAGGCCCATGTGATTTAATTTTTATTTTAAAAAAATTGTAAAACAATTTGTCAATTTTTTTAAATTGTTTTAAATATTTTTTTAATACAAAAATTAAATCTCAGGGGCCTATAAGCGTTGGTATAGGCCCCTGGGATTTAATTTTTATTTAAAAAAAATTGTAAAAAAATTTTCCAATTATTTTTAAATTGTTTTAAATATTTTTTAATATAAAAAATAAATCACAAGGGCCTATACCATCGCTTAAGCGCTGGTATAGGCCTCTGGGGTTTATTTTTTGTTGAAAAAATATGTAAAACAATTTTACAATATTTTTTAAATTGCTTTAAATATTTTTTAATATAAAAAATAAACCCCAGGTTTGAATTTTTATTTTAAAAAAATTGTAAAACAATTTGCCAATTTTTTTTAAATTGTTTTACATATTTTTTAAATTCAAGGGGGTCCATAGCAGCGCTTGTGCTTATACCTATACCAACACTTTTATTTATAAGCGCTGGTATAGGTCATATTATACCTATCCCATCACTTACATTTTATAAGCGCTGCTATTGTTGCGCTGCAATAGGGTATTTCTGTAGTAGTGACTATTTTCGTTAGTTGCGGGGCCATGTGGACGGCGGCGATGAAGACTACTGGTTTAGATACTTTTTTTAAAACAAAATGACATTGATGGCTTTTAATTTCATGACTAGGAGAATAGAGGGAGGACCTTTCTTGGTTGGGGTTGGGATCAAATGTCAGTTCGGAGTAAATTTAGGGCCAAAACCGAAAGGGAATAAAAAATTTCAAGATAATTTTTACCTTGAATATTAATTCAATACCTTGAATGAATAACAAAATAATCATATAATTATTCAAAATTATCGACAATTTCTTTGACATATTGATATTATAGTAACAATCAACCATCTAATAACATTATATTAAGTAATCATTAAATATTCTTCATAGTAAAATATCAAAATAGATAAACGATAACAAAATATTCATCTATTGTCATTTAATCACTAAACTAATAGTTATTAACACCAAAATTATCATTAACTTTAACCAATATTATTTTCTACAATTCATGTCCCATAAAAAAATTTAGTTTGGCTTTAAATTACCAAACCTGGTCAACCCACTAACTCGTCGGGTTATTGGCCTAGGTTGAGCTCGGGTTGCATTGATTCACCCCAGGTTACTGGATTCCTGGGCCAATGGCCTACTAAGACCGGTTTCATGGCTAGATTGCCAACTTCTGGGATATCCAGGTCAAGCCGTTCCAAATTATATTACTATCGCATAATCACAATCACATAAAAGCCTTACTAGTTAATATAAAAATGGAAGATGCTTATATCAAGTTATTTATACCTCTCTATTCCTTGTTATAATTCCACTTTAACTAATTTTCATATACTAATAATTGTTACATAGATAATTAAATATGTCTTAGATTATTGATGAAGATTTCTAAAAGTACCCTTATTCAAAATCTCCCGGCCCTCTCTATATTTATAAATGATTCTCACATTTCTCTCTCCCCAACAAGAATTAAATAAAGCTAAAGTTGGAAAATAATAATTAATAACCTCTCAGTGGATTTATATTTATGAAGAAATTTTTTTTCAATAGTTGGACTTATAATAGGAAATAAAGTGTTTTTTTTTGTCAACTAAACAGAGTGGTATTCATTTCGTCAATTTCTCCAATCAATTGTGGACATTTGTCTTATTTTTGAACTATTGTCATTTAACTATAATTCACATTAAATAAATACTCCACCCGGTTTTTATTATAAAAGCCCGATAACTGAATCATGCTTCTTAGGAAAGCTGTTAAAAGTAATTAAAAATTATATATATGTCTGAAATAGAATTTTTTCCCAATATTACCCTTGTTTGTGATGAGATTATTAATTGAGAGAAATAGGAATATTAAATGAATTTGAAAGCGAGTGTAAGGAGGGGGTAAATATTAACATGACCCCACCGTTTATTTAAAGCAATACTTCAAATTAGTTAGGGCAAAGTAGTAAAAAATTCATTAAATGATGAGACAAACAAAGGTAAACTCTTATATTTTGGATCAAACCAATTCAAATTAAAATCCAGGCACTTATAATAAGAACCGAAGGGAGTCGAATACATGACCTTGTATGATTGGGGAACTTGATGTAATAGATATAATGAACTTGATGTAAGTATATGATCTTTATTTGTATAGTTTGTGGATCAATTTATCTCTTGAAAGATATAATTGCATATCTTTTTTTTTATGGTCTATGAATGCTGTAATTAAGTGGCTTATCTATTATATAATATAATAATATATAACATATATAATGATGTAGTGGCTTCTTTAATTCTTTAATCCCTTAAAAAAGTCAATTATGTTTAATATTAAAGAATGAAAAAAATACTTCTTAATTTACATTTATTTGCTTTCTCACGCCTGATGGGGGATTATAATCTGTTCTGTACACGTTTTTCATAATTTAGGAATGGGGGGACATTCATGTCTAAACACTTATGACTTAACTATCCATATCTCCCCCCCCCCCCCCGGGGATTATGATGTATTTTGTTAAGCAATTAATTGTTGTGGATAAAAGAATTAACTTTATGTTCAGCATCTCGTTCAAATTTAGTTGATATTATTCATAAAATGAGATGACATGAAATATAATTAAGAAGAGAAGTCAAAGGTATATATCTACCACCACTTGGGTAAGGGCTGCACTAATCCTGCATACTTAAAGAATGATATTAGTTTTCATGAAAAGGCTCATTCATTTCAATAAGCAAGAATAAAAATCATATCAATCCATCAAATTAAACATCATAATGTAGTGTGAACTTGGAAGATATAAAGATGCCTTTTTTAGGATACCGTTGGACGCTAAGTTTTTTTAGGGAGTATTTAAATCTAAATATATGTCTTTTTATTGCATAATGATGTTAGTGAGATACTCGAATTCTTCATAAAGATAATGGCCAAAAAGAGTAAGTTGAAGCCACGCAAGAAAGGGCAAAGAAGAAAATCAAATTAATGAGAAAAAAATTTGTTCCAGCTATAGCGAATAACATTAGCAGGATCTACAGGTTTTTCAAAAGCAATATTAATTAAAAAAATATTATCCATAAAGATGATGGCCAAATGGATATAGAGAAATCATACTTAATAATCTGTATGATTTTTTCGTTTTATATATTGGGTATTTATTGGAATTAGGATAGGTATGTCAAACCAAAAAGGGTCCCATTCAATTTTAACTAACCCGTTATTGTTTGATATTGTCGGCCAAAATCCTTCAAAGACAATACTATGCTAAAAATTTAGAACGCACGTTATCAACATTTCTGGCTCAAAAATATATTTTTTTTAAAAGTTATCTGTACTAGTTGAAGCTTGTACACAAAAAAGTAATTTGTATAAGAGAAAAACATAAAAAGTCTCATATTGAAAGTGTAGGAGGTGAATTAATAGTATATATTGGTGGGTTAAGTCCCATCACATTGATTGAAGCTTTTGTGATGGAAAGACAAAACCTAATATATATATATATAATTCATATTTCAATATGGTATGAGAGTGTGGGATTAAAAAAAAGAATATTTGTAGACCTAAAGCCTTTGAAACTTAAAAAAGAAGTATAAGCCTAGTCCCACATTGAAAGTGTGAGAGGTGAATTAGTGGTATATATTATTGGGTTGAGTCCCATCCACATTAGCTTGAACTTTTGTGATGGAAAGATAAATATATATATATATATATATACAATTAATTCATATTTCAACAATTTGAAGCAGGGCAAAGAAGAAGAATAATTCAATGAGAACAAAATATAAATTCATAGTTTGTTTACACCCACAGAAAAACTAAATTAATTTGCTATCGTCAGAACTTAAAAGTCACTTAATGATATTAAAAAAATTTTATTTCATTTTGTGTAGGTGTAACTGTTCTCATTATTTTAAGAGAAATTAGTTTCTTGTAATGCCATTGACATTTTTGGACTATAATAAAAAAACTTTTATTAAATGCCATATCATTATAGGCAGATCTTTTCATTATTATCTGTTTCCATTTTATATAGAGAACTAACAATAAGGACATTATTAAAGATATATAATTATCATGGTTAAGTTACCATAACTAATTGGAGGTGAGAATGATTGAACCGTATATAATAATGCTCCTGAAGTAGAAACTATTATCACAAATTAATTAACAAGTGGCACAGTGGCAGTGAATTTTATAATATTTTGCAAACTTTTCCCAGATTTTGTTGCCTATTTAAAATGTGCAAAATCCAAGGTGCTAGATTTGGATCCTTAATTATTTTTTTCTAATTATCCCAAAAAAAAAAAAGACAAAGGCGGACTGACATGTTTTCCAGCTCTAATCAAAGGGGTTGCCAGGACAATACAAATATGAAAATAATGTTTATATGTTTAATCAATAAATTAACCAATAAAAAGAATGATAGGATATGACATATTTTATTAAAAAAATCAAAATATAAATGTTAAAGCAAATTTTATACATGCATGAATAAAATGCAGATTATAACTAATAATGATTTTTTATTATTTCCTCAAAGGCGAAAAAAAAGAATTAATATCATTATTAATTATATTTGAATGATATGGACGGACACGATCATGAGTGTATGAATACATGCACACATAAGTTTGGAATGCATATAACTTTGATAGGTAAGATGAGCCCAACACATATGGACTAACGAAATTTGATCTAAATGATCCAGATTTGGTAACTTTTTTAATTGGTTTCTTTAAATAAGAACATTTTTTTTTTAAAAAAATACAACAGTTAAAAAATTATTCTATTTTAGATCTTGTATCAATTCAAATGTTAATTTAAAGAGATTAAAAAAAAAAAAAGATTAGATCTAGGCTATCCAAATCCGATTTAAGATGGCCGAGGCATGCAACGTTTTTGGCTAAACATGTGTTATCTTTCTGCATTGGAAGCTATATTTATAATTGCAATAATGTTCGTTTCCAATTAAACCACATCCATTGCTGATCTTTGTCTTCTTAAAATTGTCTTCCTCCAAAGCATATTTTTTTCGTTTCGATTTATTTGTTGCCATCATCCCAGCCATATATGGCTAGGAATTGGTTATAATATCCTTTTTTTTTAAGTTTGGTTAACACTTTAATTTAGCCATGGATCTAGGGAGCTGTTATAACTATACATGGAGATTTTATGTTTTGATTTGCAAACTTTTTCTCTAAGTTCATGTACCTCATGTCTGGTACATGATGATGTAAATGGTTATCGGTATAAACTTCTTAGCTCTTTTATCAAAAAATTAATTCAGCTACATCCAATCTATGTTTTTGAAGTATATATATAAATAGGTGCTTTATAGATTGGAAATGTCCTACTTTGCAAATAATGCGAGTATTACAATTTTAATTCACTATCTTTCAAAACTATTAGTCATAAGTATATTAATAAGATGAAAAAGAGGATCAAATTATTTAATAACATATCCTTGACTACAAAGCTTTGTGAAATACGTACGTAGAACTAAAAGTTAAAGCTTCAATTCTATACCATCATGCAGTGTAATTCTTCTCATGATCTATGTCATTGCATCAGTCTATGGCGATTGAAGAAGGAGGTGAAGAGAAGGTGAGAATGAAGGGGAACAAGGATGAAGGGGATGAAGATTTTAGTCTCAATGACATACACGTCAATTTCTCAAATACTGAAGTCACAATTTACTGATTTTACATCCATCGACTGAAATGGCATTTATGATTTTAAGGGATTGATTTGGGCTTTGACAATTTTTAACTGTATTTTATTGTCTTTCACCCTATAATTTCAAGCGTGATAAACAAGAAGGCTAGAATTAGATTTTTTTCTTTAATACAAGACTAAATGATATTACAAGGATGAGTCAAAATGTACAAGTTACATATAGTCATTGGATTAAAATTTAAACTAAAAATCCTAATGAAACAAGTTAAAGACATAACATTAATGCTAATAGAAGAAAAAACATGAAGTAAAGCTAAAACTTCCTGCCATGTTATCTTAATGCTAGACTGAGAACTTGCATAGGAAGTTGTATAAACCGCTTTCTTCACACAATGGATGTCAAGCTGGACGTTGGAAGCATTCTCAATAAGGCCCGTATTACCAATCCAAAAGAGTGAAGCTCTCAGACATTTAAGGTGAAATTCAGTGCCTGCAATTGTTTGATTCTTCCACAAAAATTCCTTCAAAGGAGATCCTTTGTAGCAAATGATCCCATGAAAATAATGCAATGCTAGCCTTTTGAATTTTCTCAGCAACAGACTTTAGCATCTATCAGAGGGATTGTGGAATTCAACTTGTGGCAACAAACATTATTGCTTCGGACATTGAGATGAAAACTAGAAAGCTAAGGATGTAATTTGTTATGCATTTTACCTCTTGTAAGATATTCAGAGGGTCAGCTTGCTTTCCACGGTGTAGTACCATATTTCGTTTCCTCCAAATCGTGTGGATCGAGTACTATGATAACTTGATGAATAAGAAAAATCAATCCATCATCAAATTAAATAGCAGAAGTAATGTTTGTTTAAGTCAGGCCTCGAATACATGAAAGCTTATAGAAGAAATCCCGATAAGCAATCTTCTAAACCAAATTGATCTTAATAAAGGACAAGTTACAAATAGATGTTCAAGACATTCCTCAGTATTACATCCAAATAGACACATAATAGAGGAGTTAATATGATGATTCTTCGGGACATCATTTGAAGGTAAGGTATTATTGAGTAATTTTCATAAGAATAGGAGATACTTGCAGGGGAGATGAAGCTTCCATAGGAATTTCTTCCAATAATAATCAAGAGGATTGCTATTAGATTCCTCTAAAAGGAGATGGGACATCACATACTCAACGGTGTATATTAGATTGCTATTGGGTAAGGCTAGAATTAGATTACCGACGGGGACTAGGAAGATATAGATGCAGAGTGAGGCCAATGAAGTAGCCTATCCAAAATTCCTGTGCACTTTTCACCTAAGTAAGAGTGTGTGTGTGTGTGATATTGTAGTACAGACACAATCTCATAATCTTTACGTCGGATCAAAAGACCTTTCTTTATTTATTTTTATTGAAAACGAAGTTTCATTATTTTTGTTTATTTGGTATTAAGGCATGATGTTGTCTCTATTCACAAAAAAACAAAACATAATCTGCTGACATGTGTGTTAGCCATCAAGCGTTAACCTCAAGCGCACGGATCGTAAGTAGTATAAAATATTGTTCCCATAGGGATTTGGACTAAAATCTTGACCAAGCAAATGGCTAATTGAATTCAATCAAGTTGAACTAATAAAATATTTTTGGTTGTGTAAAGTAATGTTGAAACCTATTTCTAAAAACTAGAAAATGATGAAAACAATTGTTCTTTTGAATTAAAGGATTAATTAGGGTCTAGGATTATTTATCCCCTCTGCATTTTATAAGATATGAAGAACTCCCTCTCAAATGGTATTTTCCATGAATATATGTGTTTGTCTAAGGTTCATATGCACTTGACTAAGCTCTCTCAAGTCAAAATGTTCGTCCTGCGCCGCAAGTGCACGGGTCGCGCCAAGTAATAAAATGATGAGTAGAGTATCGTTCCCACGAGGATTTGTCCAAAACCCGGTCAAACAATGATTATCACACTCTCGCCCAATTTGAGTGATACAAATGTTGAGATTGAAAATTAAATAAGAAAATAAAATATAAACAAGTGATTCCCCAACTTCAAGGATAAAAAGGGTCCTAGGATTATCTATCCCCCTTTGTACTTCTCAAAACTCAATTAACCTCCCCTCAAGAAGCTCTCAACGAAACCACGTGCTAATCTAGGGTTCAAAGAGTACTTGTAATGCTCTCTCGAGTCAAGAACAAGTGTTTAGTCCTATTCTTTGCACAATCTCTTACCACAATTTGATAGAACCCAATTATCACACTCCAACCCTAATGTGACTATGTAAGGCTAGCAAGTATATCTCTATCTTACCAACAAAACCATCCGTTCGTCATGCAAACTTCTGGTTCTTGCACTACTTTACCCAAGTTCTACACTCAACCTAGCTCTCTCGAGTCATAAATCAAGCGAACACAACATCTAAATGGTGATCAAGCACTTAGAAGCATTAAGAATGGGGTAAAATAAGCACATAGAATTCATTAATCACAAATCAAGAGGAGGAATCAAGAATCAATACATACAAGGGTTCAAAATAATCCTAGAATCAAAGTATTTAGCTACTCATGTTCTACAACTCCAAGGGAGCAAATATACACAACATTACAAATCAGAACAAGAGAAGAGAATGAAGAAGGAAGAGATAAACCGAGAGAGGAAACCCAAATCTCTTCGAAGCTCCAAGCCCAAGCTAAATCCCACCAATCTCCAAGCCCTAGCAGATCCAAACACGCCCAAAATATGCCCAGAAGTCGAAGAATGAGGGCTCACAACGAAGCCCTAGCTTTTATATCAGTCAAAACGCGCCTGTTCTGTCCAAAACGCGCAGAAACGCGAAGTCCGCCGTGGGTCTCGCCGCGGCGAGCCCACGGCGAAGTCCCAAAAATTACAGAATCAAGTGTCGGTTGCCGTGGCTTTCGCCGCGGCGAGCTGACGGCGAGCTCTCCAAAATAGGGGCAGAGGCAGATGCACTTCGCCGCGGCGAAGTCCACGGCGAAGTCTTTTGTTCTCTGCTTTCTTGCCTTTTTCTTTATTCCTTGGGCTGCTCTGGTTTCTTCTTATTTTTCTTCAATTGGGAGCTTGGTGGAGGGCTAAAATCTCTTGTTTATTGCTTCAAATTATTCCTACAAAAATTATATACAACAACATAAGAAACTAACTATAAAAACAATCAAAATCTACATAATTAACAATAATGTGAAACCGAAAATCAAATGAGCATTTTCCCTCTTGAGTATCCAAAATGTATAAATAATAGACAAAAACTCAAGTAAAATATACTCAAATATCATGAATTTTTAGGAGTTATCACAAAACCAAGTTTATCTTTTCATTAAAACGCACAATCTCTTGCTACAAATAATGAAAATCCCCTTTGAAAACCAACCCTAATGTGACAATGCAATGTTAGTAAAGATATTTCTATTTTACCAAAAAACTTTCCATTTATCATGTAAATTTCAAGCCAAGCATGATTTTAACCCAATTCTACACATGGATTAGCTCTCTCAAGTTAAACCCACATGAACAAATCAAACAAAATGGTGGCCAAACACTTAGAAGCATGAAGAGAAGGATAAAATTTACACACACACACACACCATTTACTACCAAAAGAGAGGAAAAATCAAGTCTTAATCCATACAAAGGTTCAAAATAATCCTAGAATGGAAGTTTAGCTACTCATGGAGAAAGAAATACAAATCTGGAAAACATGGACAGCCATAGAAGAAATTTCAGAGAAAAAAGAGATAAGAACAAGAAAAACTAAGGGAACTGAGGTTGAATCTCTTCAAATCTTCAATCTCCACTTGAATCTCTTTGAAAATCCTCAAGCCCTAGCTTAGAAAAGCTCCAAAGTAGCCCCCAAAGAAGTTCCAAGTTGAAAGAATATGTTTTTGTGCGATTTTGGGTGTTTTGTAACCTAATTTTCGAGCTGCTTTGTCCACTGTGTACTCTGTCAGCATTTTGACTGAGGCTAATAACTCTCAGCCAGGAATTTTTCTGGATTTTGCTGTGGCTAGGAATTTTGCCCGTGATTTTGGCTACGGCCAATAACTTTCTGTAGACTCATTTTTTCAGCTTTCTTGGTTGCTCTAATTCTTCTTTTCCACTTCTTACTCCTTTACTTTAGCTTTAAATGCAACTCAAATATGGCTTAATGGATTGGCTACAGTCACCTAACAAGCAATGACATCTACAAAAGCCAAAGTTGATAAAAATAGGGCAAAATATTCACATTTAAATTAAGAATTCAATGACTTTAACCTAAGTATTAACTTGGCACATTTTCCTATCATGCGTATATCAAAATCAGTGTTGTAAGAACCGGACCGGGCGGTCCGACCGGTTGGACCGTCGACCGCTCCATAGGTCGGTTCGGATTTTATGGTCTGACCGTTTATTGTGTTAAGCCGGATCGGGCCGTTTCCAGCCGGACATTGGACCGGGAACCGGAGTTAAACCGGGAACCGGGGCAGTTTTATAAAAACCGGGCGGTCCAATCTAAAACAAAAAAAAAGATGAAAAAAAATAAAATCAAGCCCAAAAAAACTCAAGTTCTTAAAAAAGAAACCCAAATTCATTAGCTTCATATCTTTCTCCCAAATTAAAAACCCCAACAACCATTTGAAAATCTTATGGCTGTGAAATTTGATCTCTAAAACTCCAACCAATTGGTGAGCATCATCTCTCTCATCACCATTCCTCTATTGTTGATGTTTAACGTCTCTTTCAAGCTTTTATTCTATATTTAGCACTTGTTGTCTTTCTACATTTTACATTTCTTTTAATATTTTTATCAGTTGCATATTCTATCTCTTACCTTTTGCATAACAAAAATTGCTTGTGTTCTTAACTTCCTAATTTTTCTATCTCGACAAAAATTTCTGCAACTGTGATCCTCAAATGGTCCTATATGCTTTCTTTGTTTTGCTTACCTAAAGACAAGAATAATTGTTTTCTAAGTCTGTAATGGCTATTTATTTCTCGGTCAATGGTCTTTCATTAAAAATTAAGAGGTGAAGGAACCATAATTTGTTTATATTTAATTTACATTTAAAAATCATATATTTTTCTTAATTATTACGTCATCGGTCTGACCTTCGGTCCGACCGATCCGACCGTGCGAACCGTGACCCGATGCCCTCTTCGGCTCACCTTCCGGTCCGATTTTTACAACATTGATCAAAATATGTATAAATCCACCCAAAAAGTGTAAAAACTATAGAAAAATGTGTTAAAATGGCATGAATTTCATGAGGTTAACAGTGTGGCCTGCTTATTAGCATCCACCGATTAAATATAAATTAAGGACAAATTAGAAATGTAAGGTCCTGAAGAGCACCGAAATGGGAAGAAATCGATGCAGTGCCGCCTCGAGTCCGCTCTCCAAGAAATTAAAACCCGAGGGGATAGTGGAAGCTAACCCTGGGTGTCGATCTCAAGGAGCCTAGTGTAATATGGTTCCTAATAGCTAATATGTAAACTTGAAAAGGCGGGTAAAAAGCATTTTTTGTTTGGTTTTAGTATGAAGTTTGGTATGTGTCAAAGGTAAGGTAAAAGGTTGGAATTAAAAAGTGAGATTTGGATGAAAATGGGATAAAGATCATTCTTGATGAATGAGAGATTCGAGAAATATTGCTTCTAAAGATTTTTAGGGAGTTTAATTGATTTCTAAAGAACCCTAGAGGAACCCCTCTAGGCTAGGCTTAGGTTAACTTAATTAATGCCGGAACCTCGCACATTACTTAATTTAACCCAAGTTGATTAAGTTCAAAATCAAGAAATAATTGATTATGCAAGACTTTTTAATCCACAATTTAGGCCACCCCATAATTGCTCTAAATTTCTCTCTAAACCCTAATCCAATGATGGCCACCCATACAATAAATTAAAGCCTAAAGAGTGCTTGCCCAATGTCTCAACACAATCAATTAATTCTTATGCCATCTCCCTCAAGAAAATAACTTAACACTCTTAATCCACTAACCAAGCCACCTTGCATTAGCACATAATTTTCACCAAGAGAATAATAAAACTATGAACCCATAAATTTCATTAAACTCAAAGTTAATAAATAGCAATGTCAAGCATTTGTACAAGAAGGAAATAACAATAACATAGTTTCTAACCCCAATAACATAAATGCACCCAACCAAGTGCCATAAATACACTTAACCAAATGACATAAATGCATTCAACCAAATGCCATAAATGCACTCCTAGAACCCTAGAAAAGCATAAATACAGCAAATGGAAGAAGGATTAGAACTAGAAAAACTCCCCTATTCAAGCTTCAAGCTCATCCCTTAGCTCCCACCACCAAGAATGGTGGAGCCTAGCTGCTACTCTCCATGGAGGAACCAACAACAAGAGAGGAAGGTGTGGAAGCCATGGATGGAAGGAAGGAGAAGGAAAGAAGATGAAGATGAAGATGAAGAAGAGAGAGCTAGGGCTTGGGAGTGTGAATGTGAACCAAATCTGCTTCTAGGGTTTAGGTTTTCATGTTTATAGGTTGCTCAAGTCGGGTCTAAGAGTGGGTATTAAGTTGGATTCGAAATGAAGGCCCAAAACGCGAACTGGAATTCTGCAAAACACAATTTTCGCCGCAAGCCACGGCGAGCTCTGTTCTATTCTGCCTCTTCAGGATTTTTCGCTGTCAGTTCTCCTCAACTCTGCCTCTTGGGAATCCACTTCGCCGCGGCAAAAGCTACGGCGAACTCACCTTTTTTCTGCTCCTTTGTTTGGCCTTCTTCTTCATCCCGGGTCTGATCTTTTGGTCCTGAGCGACCCTACAAATGGAAACAAGACTAAACAAGGATCAAATGGCCCTATAAACCAATTCATACAAATTAATCTACAATTATGGCCAATTAACCCTTATCTAACACTAATTTCACCTAGGAGTCTAAGTTCTTTGCTAAGCATTATTGTACCCATATCGCATCTCAATCATGTTAATTGCCTCAATTTAGGCATATAAAAACCATACAAATAAGAGATTTGTCAGGTCCCTGAAAATCTCAAAATTATTAATAGGTTCTAAGAGACCTATGCGTAATATAATGCGATTGTGAAATTTCCAAGTCTTAATGATAACTCCTAGAAATTCATGATATTTGAGTATATTTTACTTGAGTTTTTGTCTATTATTTATACATTTTGGATACTCAAGAGGGAAAATGCTCATTTGATTTTCGGTTTCACATTATTGTAATTATGTAGATTTTGATTGTTTTTATAGTTAGTTTCTTATGTTGTTGTATATAATTTTTGTAGGAATAATTTGAAGCAATAAACAAGAGATTTTTGCCCTCCACCAAGCTCCCAATTGAACAAAAATAAGAAGAAGCCAAAGCAGCTGAAAGAATAAAGAAAAGAAAGGCAAAGCAGAGAATAAAGGACTTCGCCGCGGCGAAGTGCATCTGCCTCTGCCCCTATTTTGGAGAGCTCGCCGTCAGCTCGCCGCGGCGAGCAACAATTGTTTTTGTGTTTTTGGACTTC
The DNA here is from genome assembly GCA_037074515.1 of Mimosa bimucronata. Taxonomy (NCBI): domain Eukaryota; kingdom Viridiplantae; phylum Streptophyta; class Magnoliopsida; order Fabales; family Fabaceae; genus Mimosa; species Mimosa bimucronata. The sequence continues at coordinate 10,365,927 of CM073442.1, forward strand.
GCCGTGGGCTCGCCGCGGCGAGACCCAAGGCGAACTTTGCGTTTCTGCGAGTTTTGGACAGAACAGGCGCGTTTTGACTGATATAAAAGCTAGGGCTTCGTTGTGAGCCCTCATTCTTCGACTTCTGGGCATATTTTGGGCGTGTTTGGATCTGCTAGGGCTTGGAGATTGGTGGGATTTAGCTTGGGCTTGGAGTTTCGAAGAGATTTGGGCTTCCTCTCTCGGTTTATCTCTTCCTTCTTCATTCTCTTCTCTTGTTCTGATTTGTAATGTTGTGTATATTTGCTCCCTTGGAGTTGTAGAACATGAGTAGCTAAATACTTTGATTCTAGGATTATTTTGAACCCTTGTATGTATTGATTCTTGATTCCTCCTCTTGATTTGTGATTAATGAATTCTATGTGCTTATTTTACCCCGTTCTTAATGCTTCTAAGTGCTTGATCACCATTTAGATGTTGTGTTCGCTTGATTTATGACTCGAGAGAGCTAGGTTGAGTGTAGAACTTGGGTAAAGTAGTGCAAGAACCGGAAGTTTGCATGACGAACGGATGGTTTTGTTGGTAAGATAGAGATATACTTGCTAGCCTTGCATAGTCTCATTAGGGTTGGAGTGTGATAATTGGGTTCTATCAAATTGTGGTAAGAGATTGTGCAAAGAATAAGACTAAACACTTGTTCTTGACTCGAGAGAGCATTACAAGTACTCTTTGAACCCTAGATTAGCACGTGGTTTCGTTGAGAGCTTCTTGAGGGGAGGTTAATTGAGTTTTGAGAAGTACAAAGGGGGATAGATAATCCTAGGACCCTTTTTATCCTTGAAGTTGGGGAATCACTTGTTTATATTTTATTTTCTTATTTAATTTTCAATCTCAACATTTGTGTCACTCAAATTGGGCGAGAGTGTGATAATCATTGTTTGACCGGGTTTTGGACAAATCCTCGTGGGAACGATACTTTTCTCATCACTTTATTACTTGGCGCGACCCGTGCACTTGCGGCGCGTGGCGAACACTTAATCATTGACAATTGTTAGTATAGTTTTGATTGGTTGTTAATACTTAATAACATATGTCTTGAGTATATTGATATTATTACTTGTTAATAATAAATGCAGTTGTTAATTAAGGCACATTAACTTATTAATGAAGGCATACTCCAACTTGTCAATATTCTTATTTGTCTAGTAATAGAGTACTGAGATAATTTCACAATTGCATTATATTACCTTCAGGTCCCTTGAGATTTATTAGTATTTTTGATATTCAGGGGACTTTATAGTACTCTCTTTGTTCCTAAATAGAATGCATATTTACCTAATTTGATTAGATTAAATATAGGGACAATTGCACACAAGTCCCAAGTATGACAAGTATTGACAATTTAGATAGTCATTGTTAACAAGTGAAAAAGTTGTCAATTGGACCTGTCTAATATTAAATTTTTTACTTGGGACCTGAGTGCAATTGTCCTATAAATATATTAGTTAAGTTAGTTAAAATTGCATGATATTATTAAAACACTCTAACCATTAGTTAAAATCGCATGATATTACCAAAACACTCTAATTGCTACCTTAATTCCTACCCTCCCTCCCTTGGCTATTTATTATTGAGGAGCATTAATAGGGATAATTTAGGGAAAATGTGAGAAAAAATATAAAGATATCTTAAATTTAGAAACAATCTCCTTTCCCCAAATATATCATATATTTATGAATGAAGGGAGTATTAGTTTGTTTTGCTTGGGACATCATCACCAACCACAATTTTCCCAATAAATAATGACAAGCACCATAGCTATTTGGTATCTCAAGGTACACGGTTTAGTGAAGAACTAAATAGATCATAAAATGGGTGAATTGTGTACTAATTTCACCTTGTCAAAAAAGATATATGGACAGAGTTATTTTGGTCGCAAAGTCTTAATGCGGATTAGATGGTTGATCAAATATTTGGTATCACTAGACCACGGCCCTTGTGGTCTAGTGGTACCAGAGGTTCCTTATGTGGCATTAGGTTTGGAGTTCGATCTCCAACTCAGGCTTGTATGCCTGCCGTCTCAAAAAAAAAAGGTAATATGAATAACAAATAAGAAAAAGTGGTCAGACACTTCTTTATCAATAATTTTGTACATTATGTAACAAATTATTGCATTTGCCATGAATAATTCATGTATATTTCAAATAAATTTAGATAATGTTGATAAAAATGACTTTTATTCCAAAGGTTAAGGGTAAAACATATACATGTGATTTTATCAAAAGTTCGTTCAATACCAAATGCTTTTTTTAAGGACCAAAAGTAACTCTGAACGTCCAAATTAGGATGAAAAGCTACACTTACAGTCATGGTCCAAAAGGAAGCTTTTGGTGCTGGACGAACTTTTTGACAAAATCGCATATATATTTTTTACCCTAATTTAACGATAAGTGTGACTTTTGATCATAATTTGGAACTTCAGAGTTGCTTTTGATAAAAAAAAACACATTTATTGCTGGATGAACTTTTGACAAAATCATATTTGTATTTTTAACCCTTAACCCTTATTCCAACCCACTTTTGCAAATTGAAAGTTGGCCGCGGAAAAATCCAATAAGTGTAATAATATTTATATTTACATAGATTTATACAAATAAGGGTCAGAAACTTTTTTTAATGATATATTAAAAAGTTAGATTTAAAAAATTCAATCATAAAAAAGCTAAAAGGTATAATGAGGTTAGAAAAAGTTGTTTTAACTCTTAAATAGATTGAGGAAAAGTCGCTTGTGCCTAAAGACAAATATAAATATCTTAACTTTTTTGCCTAAAGTTTAGACCGCCCTGTTATTCTTGTAGGACACAAGAAGATACATTTCACACGTACATAACAAAAAAAGCATTCCTGAGCAAAAAAAGGACAAAATAAATAAATAAATAAAGAACACCTTGTATTTTGAACCTGACAACTTCGACAACCTCATTTCGGAATAAGACGGTCATTTACCAGTAGTTAGGTGAGGCTTTTCACTACAAATAATTTAAACAAATTTCAACACCATTAGCAATACGAATTGATATACTTGTTTATTTTCTTTTTTGGCGGGAGCAAGAAGATGATTGAAGCGGTCAGCCGTAATTATTTTTTATTTTGTAAAATATTTATAACAATGTGTATCAAACATTCATATATCATGTTTTTTTTAACATAAACTGATATTTATGTTTTTTAAATGCAAAAACATTTAGTAGCTGTTCTGAAACCGCTACTAATGTTAAGTGGGAGATTAGTAGCAATTTAGAACCGTTACATAAACCGCTACTAGATCCCTCCTTCAGCCACTATAAATATCCACCCCCTCCCGACATTTCACTTCACACATACACCATTCCTCCGTCACTCCCTCCAAATTCCTCCCATTTCTGCTGGATCCAGCATTATTTTCTCTTCTATTCTTTTTTTTTGACAAATTAATATTTTAAATATTTATTTTTTAATTCGTATTATTGAATTTAATTTTTTATCTTATTTATTTAATAACTTGTTTCCTTTTTTTAGGTTTAAATATTGATTATTTTTGTATTTATACTGCTAAATTAAATTATTATTTATTATCCATAATGGTGTTACTACTTAATTTATTGTCTTATGTATGATTTTCTGATATAGTGGTTGTTAATAGTTGATAAAAATTTTGTTTTTTTTTCAATAATGAAAGTTCTATTTAATTGATTCTATTACCATTATTTTTTAAATTTTCTTAATGATATAAAATAGATTCTCGAATATTTAAATTTAATAGTTTTTTTTTTCATTTATTAACATTTAGTAGTTGTTTCGTAACTGCTACTAATTTCTCTAATTTTTTTATTATGGAATTTAGTAGCGGTTTGCCTAGCAGTTGCAAAAACCACTAATTTGAACGAGGGATAATTTTTTTTTAATGATGTCACTTTCCACTTAGTGGCGGTTTAAAACCACTAGTAACCTCTGAAATTTAAATTTCAAATTCTTGAGGTATTACCAGTGGTTCTATAACCGCCACTAAATTAGTGGCGTCGTTGATCGTATCACCAGCGGTTCGGATAACCGCCAGTAAATTTTTGTCACGGATGTTTTAGTGGCGGAGTTGAGAACCTCTAGTTACTTGTTAGTAGCGGTTTAAACTGCTACTAATCATCCTTTTTAATCGCTATTAAAGGCCGTCTTTTTTGTAGTGATTCATAGAGAAAGAGACTAAACACTTAGCACTTAATGTTCGTGATTAATGATGGCTTCTTACTTCATACCACCAAGATCATGAGTTAAAGTTAGGAAACTTCTAGATTTTCAAAGTGAAGTGTTGAATTATTTAGGAGAATTAAAAATTGGAAATAATTAAGGGATAGGATAAATGGAGTTTAGTTCTTATATGAAGATTGAGCTTATATGAATTTTGTGGAGCATATGGTTGCTGTCTCAAATTGAAGTTGGAATTTAATGATAACTACTCATTAGAGTTCTCTTATGTTTGACAAATGATGGTGTTTAAGGTTTAAATTCCTAAGGGATTTAAGATATATATATATATATATCTATATATATATGTTAGAGTTACTGTCTTGGAAGTAGCTCGCATGTTTCTATTGTTGTAATTTATGTATTTTGCTGGAAAGTTTACTAAATATAAAGGGAGGTTTAAACATTTATAATGGGGACTATTTAGTTGCAGAGTTTAAATAAGTATCTTGAGGACTTTAATAGAGATTAATGTAGGTGATGATTGAAGTTTTGATTATTGAATTATTGAGGTTAAAAGTGAGTTAATTCCTTATTAAACCTTAAAATAGGATGTCTCAATGATTGAGCAGGTATTTTGGAAGTTTGTGTGTGTATATTGATGCTGTTTGGATAATTGGTGTGTGCATGTGTTGAAGCAGAATTTTGGGATGAGCCAAAAGGAATTTACTCTTTGATGCTCCCTAGTGTGAGATAACAATCTTGGATTGTTCAAGCATTCTGACTTGATGGTTGGAAAAATTTTCAGGATTTAAAAGCAGTAATGTTATCTCAATCTTAAGTTAGAAACTGATTTAAGTGCTGTCCAATTCTTTAAAATGTTAAGTAAATTTTTTTAGCAAATGAGGAACTGTATTGAAGTCCCTATGTGATGTAAGGGTAATTTGGGATGATTAAAGCTCTCTTCAAAATGCGCAAGGTGTGAGTTGAGTCTGATGCTTGAATTCTAAGGAGAATTGATGATTATTTATGGTCTAGGTCGAGATTAAGGATATTTAGTTTACAGGACCATAAATATTGAACTAGGAATTGGGAATGGTTTTGAGGTTTATTAACCTATATTATGCTTATGTGTTCTATGTTATGAAGATTTAAGTTTTGAAAGATGTTAAGGTAGTGTGTGTGTGTTTATATATATATATATATCTATTTATTAGAGATCAAGTCTGAAATTTGGAAGGCATATTTGAATTATTGGAGATTGAGTCATTTTGATCATTCCCATAATAGAACCTAGCCACAGCTAAGGAGCTTATAGAAATTTGAATTCTTAAAGAAATATTAGTTTAGAAATACTAAATTGAAGCATCTGCTTAAAAGTTAAATAAAAATGTTCAGGCGAGGAGTAAATCACATGACTCTTTTCTATCCTTTGCAAATCTGGAGATTTTATGTATGTTTTCAAAAGTTTTAAAGAAGAGTCATAAGGGGGCTAAAACAAAATTTAAACAAAGAGTAATGAAGGTTTAAGGAAGGTAATTTACATATAGACTTTTTAAGAGTTGCTATTTAAGACATTTTTCAAGTGATTCTAGATTATTAAACTATTGATATTTGAAGAGCTCACCGATTGGGGTTTGTATCGGAGCAGTGCCGTCTCGAATCCGCTCTCCAAGAAATTAAACCCGAGGGGATAGTGGAAGCTAACCCTGGGTGTCGATCTCAAGGAGCCTAGTGTAATATGATTCCTAATAGCTAATATGTAAACTTGAAAAGGCGGGTAAAAAGCATTTTTGTTTGGTTTTAGTATGAAGTTTGGTATGTGCAAAAGGTAAAGTAAAAGGTGGGAATTAAAAGTGAGATTTGGATGAGAATGGGATAAAGATCATTCTTGATGAATGAGAGATTCAGGAATCATTGCTTCTAAAGATTTTTAGGGAGTTTAATTGATTTCTAAAGGACCCTAGAGGAACCCCTCTAGGCTAGGCTTAGGTTAACTTAATTAATGCCGGAACCCCGCACATTACTTAATTTAACTGAAGTTGATTAAGTTCAAAATCAAGAAATAATTGATCATGTAAGACTTTTAAATCCACAATTTGGGCCACCCCATAATTGCTCTAAATTTCTCTCTAAACCCTAATCCATTGATGGCCACCCATACAATAAATTAGGACCTAAAGAGTGTTTGCCCAATGTCTCAACACAACCAATTAATTCTTATGCCATCTCCCTCAAGCAAATAACTTAACACTCTTAATCCACTAACCAAGCCACCTTGCATTAGCACATAATTTTCACAAAGAGAATAACAAAACTATGAACCCATAAATTTCATTAAACTCAAAGTTAACAAGTAGCAATGTCAAGCATTATACAAGAAGGAAATAACATAAACATAGTTTCTAACCCTAATGACATAAACGCACTCAACCAAGTGCCATAAATGCACTTAAACCAAATGCAATTAATACATTCCACCAAATGCCATAAATGCACCCCTAGAACCTTAGAAAAGCATAAATACAACAAATGGAGGAAGGATTAGAACTAGAAAAACTCCCCTATTCAAGCTCCAAGCTCATTGTAACACCCCAAATTTTAGAAAATAGAAAATAAGAAATTATTTAAGGTTTTCGAATATTACTAAAACATTAAAAAGCATTGAAAAATAAATTTATGATATTTAGGCATTTTTGATAATTTCAAGGCTTATTTTCTTAAAGAAATAAAGAGAAATAATTAGGAGATAAAACTTAATTTGGAGAAAAGAGATAATAAGGGTTTATTTAAAGTCTTGGGACGGCATATAGAAATTAAAAAGCCTTATAAATAAATTTATGAGGCCAGGTGTATTTTTAATAATTTTTAAGACTTATTTTATTTATTAGTTGAGGAAAAATAGTTGAAAGATTGATTTAAATGAGGGAATATTTAGAACCTTGGGGTATTGTTTGATATTTAAAAAGTCTTATAAATAAATTTAGAAATTAAAAGTATATCTAGAAAAATTATTTTGGGACAAATTCAGGCTTATTTGTAAATGTGAATGATAAATAAAATTACCATTTAAGAGGAAAATAGAAAAAAAAAGGGAAATGAAAATGACAATATCTGCCCCTAGTTGGAAAATATCTTCATTGAAAATAAGGGGAAAATGGTAAAATACCTAATTAAAATATCTCATTCATTCCTTAATTATATACTCCCACGTATTCCTTTATTTTTCTCTCACTCTCTTCCTCTCATCCCGAAATGTCTCTCTGTTCCCTTACTCTCTCGCCTCATCCCTCTATCCTCACCATTTCCCCTCTCGTCCTCTGCTTCCTGCGAGAATCAGTGGCGACGGCGACGATCGGCGACGAGAGTATGGGTTATGACGCTCTAAGCCTAGGTGAGCCTCTTTTCCTTTGTTTTCTTCTTCTTTTGTTCCGATTCGAGCAAGGTTGAGAGGGGTAAATTGATTTGGGTTTCAGAGGTTTTGAAGCTTTTGAATCCATAAAAACGAAGCTTAGGCTTCGATTAACAACCCTTGTAAGAGATTTTGAGTGATTGAGTGGTTTTGATTAAGGTTCCCCAAATTTCTTCTTCCCTTTCACTATTCATCGATGCTGTTTTTGCTTGTTTATGGGCGATAATCAGTTCAAAGCTTAATTAAGCGTGATTAGGAGTGAGTTTAGGTTACTATAGTGCCTTGTATTTGGAGATTTCTGATATTGGGCGAATTTGATCCTTCTTTTCTTCTCTTTCTGTTCTGCCGATTTCTTGGCTTGAAGGGTTGATAATTGGTGATTAATTTAAGTTAGGATTATGATAGAATACATAATGATTTTGCCTTTGTTCTGTCTGATTCTCCCTTCTCTTTTCTTGTTCTGTTCGACTAAGTTCAGTAGGGGGAATTCAAGGGACTGGTTGTGATTGGTTCCCTTGTGTTCATCCGAATTCTTGCTCCCTCTATGTCGTTGATCCATTATTCATTGAGGAGTGTGTTTTGTGATGTCTAATTGAATGTTTGAAGCTGTTATATTTGGTTCGATTTTCCTCTGCTCCTCTGTTTTGGTCGTGGGGTCAATGGAGTTTTTGGGACCAGGGAATTAATGTTGAGTTTATATGGATTTATGAAGTTAATGCTTAATAGTTTATGGTTGATTGCTTTGTCTAGTTAAAAGGCTTTATAAGCTTCAGATTAATGAAGCTAAAATTAAGGGACTATGTTTTGTTAGGTGATGGAGTCTTAATATGAAGTAAATTGGTAGGCTTTAGTTTGATATTTGACTAATTGTTTAAATGAATGTTGTTAAATTTAAGGTTGGATTTAAGGACTATTTTATTTAGGTGTATCCGGATATCTAGCAAGTGTTCAAGGTTTTTATGAATGATGAAGTTGAAGTTTAAGAAGTAAAAACTGTGTTACAAGGTTGATTTCTTGATTGGGAGATATATGGAATGACTAAAGTGTTAGTAGGTATTTAATTGAACTGTAAGCTGTTAGTGCTTGAAGTTTCTAATTGCTAGTAAGTGTTATAGAAAAATAAAAGATCTTGAGAGAAAGAGATGAATGTATAGTGTAACTGAGGGTAATACTTCTGTTAATTTTGGAAAGAAGGAAAAAGAGAAATTAATGATAAGGAAGCAAGTATGAATGGTTGATTTAGTAGGATTAATGTTGTAAGGAAATTTATAGGAATCAAAGCTCACTGTTTTGAGGAACCATATAATGAAGTGTTAAGTTTGATTTTAAGGTTAGGATCACTACTAAAAAAAACACTTTTTAAGTCTCTTTTTTTGGACTTTTCACGTCTCTTTTTAGTGGGACGTAGATCAGGGAGACGTAGAAAGTCGGAACTTTTCACGTCTCATTTTAAATGTGAGACGTGAAAAGTTCCCACTTTTCACGTCTCATTTTTGAATGTGAGACGTGGAAAGTGGGACTTTCCACGTCTCACATTCAAAAATGAGACGTGGAAAGTGGGCACTTTCCACTTTCCACATCTCACATTCAAAAAAGAGATGTAGAAAGTGCCCACTTTCCACGTCTCACATTAAAAAATGAGACGTGGAAAGTGGTCACAGAACTTTCCACGTCTCCTTTTTGAATGTGAGACGTGGAAAGTTCCTACTTTCCACATCTCTTTTTTAAATGAGAGATGTGGAAAATACTTTCCACGTCTCTTATTTGAATAAGAGACGTTGAAAGTCTTTTTTTTTTAAAAAAAGAATATTTTCTTAATTAGGCTGATTAACCCCAATAAAAAAAATCCCAATATTTTATCAGAATAATAGGAATATAACACTTAAAATGTAAACAAAATGAACTAATTTTATTATTTATATCCAAACTAATATTACAAAAATGCTAGAGCCATATCAGTATTAGTTCAAAAAAAATAAAAGAGCCCTATCAGTATTAGTTCACCCAAACTGACTCTAACCTTTTTTCTATCTATTTTTCACCAGCAAAGACCTTAAACAAGATACCAAATGTTCACAGATGTGCAAACTTTAAATGATAAAAATATGTTTCAACAAGAAGTATGTTCCCAAAACAGTCCAGAACTAGTGAAAGACAAATAAGAAATTCGTACCTCAAGTTTCTTCCTTCTTTCCTTTACTCTTTTATCAATAGAAGCTGTTACTTACTGCAAATTCCAACAAACCACGATGAAACATAATGAGAAACATATAACCAAAGCCAGAATCCAATTTTATCTGTGCAAATAAAGAGGCTAATGCTAACTCTTTCTCATGGTCCATAAGGGAACAAATGGTTCCATATTAGTCCAAGATCAGAATCAAGAAATTTAGAATGAAGTGATACTAGCTTGGAAACAAAAAATGAACATGTTTCAACACAAATAGAAGGATAAAGCCGTAGAAATTTTCTACCGAGGTAGGTTAGAGATCCAAGTTATAAGGGGATATAGCCTTTGAGATTTTTGTCGGAGATTGTGATTCCGACGATGCGAGGGTCTGATGATGAGTTTTCTTGAAGGGCGACATTAGCTTCTCCATCCCTGGCCGAAGAAGACGAAGAAGAAGATGAAGAAGACGAAGGTAGATCGAAGAAGACGAAGGTAGAAGCTTGATTTGTGGACGTTCTAGGAAGAAGACGGAGGGAGAAGCCTGTGTTGTCGTGGTGAGAGAGAGAAGACGGAGGGAGAAGAGGCAAAGAGGAGGTAGGGAGGAGGAAAGGGTTATGTTTGGGGAAGCCTATTTTGTTTTTTTATATAGGAGACTTTCAATGTCTCACATATGTTTGTGAGACGTTGAAAGAGACTTTCAACGTCTCACAAACATATGTGAGACATTGAAAAGTGGGGTAATTTTATTTTTTTAAATTTTTTAAGGGACTTTCAACGTCTCACAATCATATGTGAGACGTTAAAAGTCTCTTTTCATGTCTCACAATTTTGTGAGACGTGGAAAAGGGGGGGCAATTTTTTTTTTTTTAAATTTTTAAGGGACTTTCAACGTCTCACAAATATATGTTAGACGTTGAAGGTGGTCAATCTTTTTTTTTAATTTTCAAGAGACTTTCAACGTCTCACATATGTTTGTGAGACGTTGAAAACAACTTTCCACGTCTCACATTTTTTGTGAGACGTGGAAAGTGAATTCCCGCCTATTATTTTGCCTATTTTCAAATTCCGAGCCCAAATTTCACAATAATCCACGTCTCATAAATAAAAATGAGACGTGGAAAGATTTTAGATTTTTTTTTAAAAAAAATTTGCCTACTTTCCACGTCTCACAAAAAATGTGAGACGTGGAAAGCAGTTTTCAACGTCTCACATTTTTTGTGAGACGTTGAAAACAACTTTCCACGTCTCACATTTTTTGTGAGACGTGGAAAGTGAATTCCCGCCTATTATTTTGCCTATTTTCAAATTCCGCGCCCAAATTTCACAATAATCCACGTCTCATAAATAGAAATGAGACGTGGAAAGATTTTAGATTTTTTTTTAAAAAAAATTTGCCTACTTTCCACGTCTCACAAAAAATGTGAGACGTGGAAAGCAGTTTTCAACGTCTCACATTTTTTGTGAGACGTTGAAAACAACTTTCCACGTCTCACATTTTTTGTGAGACGTGGAAAGTGAATTCCCGCCTAATATTTTGCCTATTTTCAAATTCCGCGCCCAAATTTCACAATAATCCACGTCTCATAAATAAAAATGAGACGTGGAAAGATTTTAGATTTTTGTTTTAAAAAAAAATTTTGCCTCCTTTCCACGTCTCACAAAAAATGTGAGACGTGGAAAGCAGTTTTCAACGTCTCACATTTTTTGTGAGACGTTGAAAACAACTTTCCACGTCTCACATTTTTTGTGAGACGTGGAAAGTGAATTCCCGCCTATTATTTTTCCTATTTTCAAATTCCGCGCCCAAATTTCACAATAATCCACGTCTCATAAATAAAAATGAGACGTGGAAAGATTTTAGATTTTTTTTTTAAAATTTTTTTGCCTACTTTCCACGTCTCACAAAAATTGTGAGACGTGGAAAGCAGTTTTCAACGTCTCACATTTTTTGTGAGACGTTGAAAACAACTTCCACGTCTCACATTTTTTGTGAGACGTGGAAAGTAATTTCCCGCCTATATTTTCCCATATTTTTTTGCTTGGCGCTCTTTTTTCAGAGAATCCACGTCTCATATTTAAAAAAGAGACGTTAAAAGTGTTTCACTTATTTACAATTTTGCCACCGCCTTTTTTTTACATCTCATTTTCAAAAAAGAGACGTGAAATGAGGACGTGAATTCTGTTTTTTGTAGTAGTGGATGATTGAGATTTAAGCAATGAAGGGTTGAAATTCTTGTGGTATTCTTGCTATATGTGTTAGCTTAATTATGGAAATTATTTTACTACCACTTGTTGTTGGTTGATTATTTAGCAATTGAGTATTAAGGATTGTAATTGGTGAAGAGGAATTTATATTAATGGAATTTGATTTTGTTGCCTCTTTGTTGGCTTGTGCTTTGGTGTTTTAGTGATGAAGAAGAAATGATGGTAATAGGATAAGAATGGTGTTAGGGAAGTGTCTGCTCCATTTAGGTTTGAATGAGAACTCTGATTAATTCTTGGTTGTTCTGTTCTGCTGGTAAATTATATTAATTTTAGAAGATGGATTCTATGAACTAGATGTTGAAATTTATTAGAAAAGATTATGTTGAAGTATGGGAACCTAATTGGGAGTATGGAAGGTATTTGTTTAGTTGACATGGAGATTGGTATTAATTGAAGTCTTTATTTTATTTTAGGTAATGTATAATTTAGAGTTTATCCTTGATATTAGCTTGAATAGTAAAGAAGTGGTGTAAGATTAGCTATAGAAGCAATTGAAGGGTATTTCTTTCTATGAAATTCCAATTGAGGTTTCATTGTGGGTGAGATATAGTTGCTTAGTTAAAGGCACTGATTACTTTAAGATTATGAGTTGAAGTACATATGTTTAAAGAAATCAAGTTTCAATATAAGAAATATGATTTATTTGGTGAGATTGTTTATCTTAGTGAAGTTGTAAATCTCTATTGTAGAAATTGTCCAGTTTATGTAAAGGCAGAGAAATAAGCATCATGGTTATTTGGATTTAAGGTTTCACTTTTTAATGGATAACGGCCTTAGGTTCTACTATGAGTTTAAGGTTATATGAAGTTGTGGTGTATGGGTTATGGTTGGAAGAAATTTTAATAGTGAGCTAATTTTTATGGACATGTTTGATTGTTATTTGATGGTGAAAAGAGGGTTTATATACTTTGATTTTCACATGGTTAATTTCAATTTAGATTCTAATTGAAGTTTAGTATATCTAAAGGATATTATAGTGTAGGTGGAAACTATAAATTTCTAAAAGTTTGAATTCATTTTTGTGCCTGGTTCTATGTCTGATTGCTTTGTTTTTTTAATATTAGGAAGTAATGATAGAATTAGAAATTAAATTTAATTATAGTTTGGTGGTTGGACTAGATTTAATAAGTTGAAACCTCTGTTCTATTTCCGTTATCTTAAAAAACATTTTCAGTGACAACAGTGAATCAGTTGTAAGCTACGATTCTGATAAGATTAAAGTTATACTGTACAAGAATAAGGAATTAATATATATAGTAGAAGATGGTAATGTTTAATAAATTAATTATGATTAAGTCATTGGGATTTTATATTTAATTTCGGAAAAGATGATAATGAGAATCAGAATTATTAATTGAAATAAATTATTTATAATTGACCTTTTAATTTTAAAAGGGGTTAAGATAATTATAGTAAACTGTAATCTTTCACTAATGCAAAGAAAGGGGTAGTATTAATTATATTAGGATCGTGAGAGACGCTGAATAATTACATAGAAGTGTAGGTATTAATTTACTATTTATATATTATATGTTAATAGGTCTTGATAGTAACATGAGATTGAGGAGGTCAGTGAAAAGGAAAAGAACAGATAAGGACTAAGCTCTGGTATCTAGGTAGCAGTTTATCTCATTACAGTAAATTGCATGTATTATTTTGTAATATCTGTTGCAAGTTTACATTATGTATGAATGTGATAAACCTTGTTAATTCCTGCATAGAAATTTATGGAATATTCCAGGCTTAGGTGGTTTGCTACCCCTTTGCCAAATCAGTTAGTTATAGCTTTAAATGATATAACGAGAAGTCCTGCAGGTAGAACCTCCACTAGTTAACGAATATATTGTTATCAGTGGCTGGTAGAAAATGTAGCGCAGTAAGTATGTATAAGTGTATTATTTGCAAAGGTTTATAAAATGTATATATGACAATGCATGCATAAAAATTTACAGTTAATGACATAAACTGCGTTGAACTGCTGTTTTTCAGAGAAGCTGGAATATAGTGAGATGGGTGAGATAAGGCAGGAGTGCTGGAAGATGACTTGATGAAGAAATTAAGTTTATGTTTTGAAAAACTAAGGTTATCTGTATATGATGTAATCTTAAATTATTAAATTAATAATAGAAAGCATAGAAAATAGAATTGTATAAATTTATAAAGGGATTTAAATTTCCTAAGTACTATGAATTAAAAATAGATAACCTAAGAGGGTTAGTGTACTTTTAATTGTTTTATTAACCACTTTGCTTTATAAAAAGTTTCCGTATTTTTGGGCTTCTGACATTGAAAAGTGGTTATAATTCAATTAAAAATTGCTATAATATAGTAGAAAATTCTAGGCGTTACACTCATCCCTTGGCTCCCGCCACCAAGAATGGTGGAGCCTAGCTGCTACTCTCCATGGAAGAACCAACAAGAAGAGAGGAAGGTGTGGAAGCCATGGGTGAAAGGAAGAAAGATGAAGAAGATGAAGATGAAGATGGAGAAGAGAGAGCTAGGGCTTGGAGGGTGTAAAAATGTGGACCAAAAATCTCTCTAGAGGGTTGTAACTTTTGAGTTTTATCTCTCCAAGTCGGGTCAAGTGAGTGGGTATTAGGTTGGATCCATTTAGAGTATGAAAACGCGAGCTGATATCTGCAAAATTCGCAGAGTTCACCATGGGTCTCGGCGAACTAGGTTTGCTTCTGGAATTTGTGGCCTGTTCGCCGTGTGTTTCGCCGTGGTGAAAGCCACGGCGAGCTGCATTCTTCTCTGCCTCCTTGGAGCTGTTTTCGCCATGAGTTTCACCGTGGTGAAGCCACGGCGAACTCCAGATGTTTCTGCCCCTTTGAAAAGCCTTTCTTCTTCGCCCGGAATCCGATCTTTGGTCCTTGCTCGACCTTGTAAGTAAAAAATAAGACAAGACCAAGATCAAATAGCCCTATAAATTAATCAATGCAATTAATCTACAATTATGGCTAATTAATCCTAATTTTATACTCATTTCACTTGAGAGTTTAAGACATTCAATTTAGCATTATTGAACCAAACTTGCATCTTAATCATGTTAATTGCCTCAAATTAAGCATATAAAAGCATTACAAATCAGAGATTTGTCAACTCCCCCACACTTAAACCTTTGCACTCCTGGACAAAGACAAATTTCAAAGCTTAAGCACAATGGTAAGCAAGTCATAAATGAGAATTTCAACATGCTGGATGAATATGAGCCAACGCAAATTGACAACCCTTCAACTAACAAGCAATGAGGAATGAAATGATGCTAAAGAGCTAACCATGAGTGTAGTGAATGCAATGAGGATGAGTAAAGGAGAAAGTCACTCAAGGATAAGTGTTTCACTCTTCTCACCATATTGGGTTCATTTTCTACTTTCAATATCCACTTTGAAGCACATTCTACTATAGGCTTGTAAGAATTCTAAGATCTTCACTTAAAAACAAGAAGTGTAATGCATCAAAAGGACTTTTTGGGTTGTAATGATGGAATGGGCCACATGGTGAGATGAAATGAAAGGAAGATGATGTTATGCATGCTTGAATGCCTAATTCAACTCAAAGCACCGATTGCAACTTGCTAGTGACCACACATGCCTTATTTTGCACTTTTTGTAATTTTTCAATTTTTCACATTTTCTTTTTCCTTTTTCACTCCTTTTTTTTCTTTCTGTATTTTTGTTTTTCTCTATATATGGCATGCTTATGTACAACCAAGAAGTGGCATTTTTCATATAATTCAAGCAATGATGCAACTTTACACATATTGGCAATTTATGCAAAACATCAAGCGAACGGCTCAAATAGGGTAACAAATGGAAGAAGTATTTGTGGCTTGTGTTTGGGATGTAGGGGTATGAATGAATGCCTCTATCATGTTTCATTACACCAAATGCAAGGAGTTTCGATCAAGAATGCAAACAAGTTCTAGAGAATAGCAACCAAGTGGATATCACACAAGAATAAACATTTAGGCTCAAATAAACCGCACGACATGGCTATGGCTAATTCTCCAAAACTCATAAACATAGATCAACTACAACTAAGATTCAACCATAAAGCACCAATTCCAATCAACAAAGTGTCAATCAAGAAGATAAGCCAAAAGCATCAACACACATCCAGAAGCATGAAACAATTCCCATATTGCCAAAACAATTCCAAAAACATCATGTCAAGTCCAAAGAGGAACAAAAGTGGAAGTGAGGAGTGTTAGAATCTTCAGTTTTGATGAGGACTGGTCCCATAGATAACATAAGTAAATAGAGTGTAAGTTACCCTTGAATTAAACAAGTAAAATCTAATAGGTAACAGATTACTATCGTTAGAGCTAGAGCCTATCGCAAATAGATAAAAAGCAATAGCAAATGAAGATTTAGAAATAACAAAGTCAATATCTATTGCTAAAGTCTTTCACTATCGCTAGAGTAAGAATATATCGCTAATGAAAGGCTCAACTATAGCAGATGGAATCTTAGCTGAAATCTAAAGTAAATATTTCTATAGCTAAGTGTATCCTTATCGCTAATAGATAGAAAGGAATAGCAAATGAAGACTTAGAAATGAGAAGTTAATATCTATCGCTAAAGTCTTTATCTATCGCTAAGAAATATCCTATCGCTAGAAGTTCATTGAGAACATGGATAAATGAAATGAAGAACATCTAGCAGAAAAATGAACCAAGTCTTTTTACTAATGGAATCAGCTAGCGATAACAAATGATGCTATCGATAACAAGTATAGCTATCGATATCTGTATACTTATTGAAATATCTTAAATACTCAGATAGCTAAACAAAACTTGAGATAACAAAGGTCATTAGCGATAACGCATCTAGCTATCGATAGGAGAATGTCCATTGTGATAACTTAGACAAACTGATAAGCTGATACATTGAACTAATGGACTAAGCTTGTGATAACATCTGCTGTGCATTACATGATTACTTGTTGTTCGGTCCGCAAGTGCACGGGTCGTGCCAAGTAATAAAGTGATAAGAAAGTATCGTTCCCACAAGGATTTGTTTACAAATGTGATCAAATAGAAGGCTTAGTGAGTTCAATTAAGTTGAGCTAAAGCAAATTTTGTTTAGAGAATTAACTAATGGACAAATGCTTTTAAAAATAAGAGTTGATAACCACAAATGATTCTTTGACTTAAAGGATAAAATGGAGCCTAGGATTATTTATCCCCCTTGTATTTCATAACCTCTAAATAACCTCCTCTCACAAATGCTTTCAATAAACATACATGTGTTAGCCTAGGGTTCAAAATATACTTGTAAAAGCTTTCTCAAGTCAAGAACAAGTGTCTCATTTCATTAATTGCTCAATCTCTTGTTACAATTAATAAAACCCAATTTCCAAACTCCAACCCTAATGTGGCTATGCAAGGTTAATAAGTATATCTCTATCTTACCAACAAAACCATCCATTCATCAAGCAAATTTCAAGTTCTTGCACAATTTAACCCAAGTTCTACATTTAACCTAGCTCTCTCAAGCTTCAATCAAATGAACAAAACATCTAAATGGTGATCAAGCATGTAGAAGCATTAAGTAAAGAGTAAAATAAACACATATATACCATTAATCACAAAAGGAGAGGAGTATTAAAGAGTTAATCCATACAAGGGTTCAAAATAATCCTAGATAACAAGTTTAGCTACTCATAGTCAATGAAAAACTACAAATCCAAAGAGAAAATGTAGCCATAACATAAAACAAGAGAGGGAAGGAAGATGAAGAAGAAAAACCAAAGAAATTAAGCTCCAAATCTCTTCCAAAGCCCAATCCTTGCTTCCTTCTCTTCAAAAGCCAAGCCCTAGCACCCCAAAATACTCCCAAGCTGCCCAGAAAGTCAAGAATGGTTGTTTCCCTTCGTTTCCTAGCTTTTAAAACCTCATTTCCGTGCTCAAATGATGCTGTGCGTTTTGCTGCGCGACTGAGCTGCGGCCCAGATTTTTGAGCCGCGGCTCAATTTTCTTCTGCCTAGAAATGAGCTGCGGATGAGCCGCGGTCCAGAATTGAGCTGCGGATGAGCTGCGGCCAACTTTTTGAGCTGCGGCTCAGTTTGCATATGGAAAATTTGATTTCTTCTCTTACAATATCCATGATTAGCCATCATTTTCCTCATCTTTGATTTCCCAAATGCCTTGGCTCTAATTCTCTTTCCTAAAACACCTCTTGCACAATAATAAATTTAATGAGCTCATATTAAACAAAGGAAATCCCAAAATAAGCACAATTTAGCACAAATTGCAATAAAAAACATCATGCGAACTTTTCTATCTTTGAGTATCCAAAACATGTACAAATGCTCCAAGAATATATAAAATCCAATGGAAAATGTGCTAAAAGACATGAATTCTAAGAGGTTAACACTTGTTTAGCTAACACCTCAAGTGCAGGAATTATACTATGCAGTTAGCGATAGTAAAGCATGCTAGTGCTATTGAAAAAGATGCTATGCAAGTACAGTTGTTGAAGACGTTCAGAATGCGCAGTCTATCTCTCTCTTAGCTTACTCTATGCATGAACAGTTGAAACTAGATCAGAAGTTTGAATTAGATGAAGAATAGCATTTATTGCTAACGGCTATGGACCTCCAACGACTATATTCAAACGGCCACATGAAGCTGAAAGAAAAGGCAAGCTGTGAAGATATAAATAGATCAAGACTTGCCTTTATAAGAACAACGATGGAACAGGGCTTTATGCAGAATTGTTGATTACATTGATTGAGAGCAAAACCTAGTGAGCCCAGAAATGAGGAAAGAATATTGAGTCAAGTAAATTAGAAAAAGAGAGCTAGAGCACTCATCGTTCAATCTGTTAAGCTCTAGAATTGTAATTTCATCATATATTCCTCTGTACTTAAGTGATTATCACAATCTGTTCATTAAGTGAACCTATTATCTGAAATCCTCTATTGTTTCAGATTGTTCTAAAGCTTGGTGCTTTAAGAACAGGGTTGTAACCTTACGGGTTGTAAGGGGGAGTATTTAGAGAGAATTCTAAAACTCTGTGAAAAGGTTGGCAGGTGATCCCGTGTTGTAAAACCTGTGGTAAAGGCTTCACAAGTGCTCGGCTAAACTTGTGGGTTGTAAAGGCTTCTCTTGTGCCAGGTTTAAACAAGAGGGTAGTGGAAATATCAGGTGGAGCCTGAGGACTGGATGTAGGTCAGGGTTAACCGAACCAGGATAAATACTGTTTGCATTATCTCTTCCCTTGACTCTCTTAGTTTCCAGCATATCTACATTATATATCTTAGTGCATTTAACAGTTTTAAAATACTCTCAGTGATAGACTGAAAAGGTTTTTGAAGATTTCCTTCTTTGTGTTTTAGAAAAGAGAATATTTGTAAAGAGTTTAAGTTTTTATCCCATCACCCAATTCACCCCCCTCTTGGGTGACAGCCAGCACTATCATTTGGTATCAGAGCAGGTCACTTGTTTAAAGGATCCAACGATCTCAAGTGAAAAGATCATGGCTGATTTTGGGTGTAACATGTTCTCTGAAGCTTTTGATTATACCATTCCACCACTTCTCAAAAATATTGATTTTTCATTTTGGAAAAGCTAGGATGAAGAGTTTTATAAGGTCATTTGATTATCATATGTGAAATGTTCTTACAAATGATTTTGATTTCAAACCAAGAAAGGATTGGACTGAAAAAGACAAGAAAATGTTTTCCTTGAACATTAGAGCAATGCAAATTCTGCATAAAGGCTTAACTGATAATGATTTTCAGAAAATCAGACTTTGCTCTAGTGCTAAAGAAATATAGGATTCCCTTGACTCCATATATGCCTCTAACTATCTTGTTGGAACTGAAAGTGTTGACAGTTCATCTGAATTTCAAAGTTGCATATCTATGGTTGATGAGCAATTGGAAGTTGAAATTGAAGAAGGAGAGATCATAGAACCCTTCCAAGATTCAGTCAACACAGAAGGACAAGAAAAAGATGGATGCCAAGAGCTCTACCTGAACAAGTCTGATCAATCATTCTTTGGAGCTCAAGATGCAGCTATGATATATAGTTCCAATTCCTATGTTTTTGAGAAAAACAATTTTGATTTGCATAAAGCTGATTTACTGCCTATCACTGATCATATTTCAAAGAGTAAAAATGCTTTAAAATATGCTGGAAAATATTTTAGGAAGAAGGAACATACAAATTCGTTTTTGTACTCATCTGGCCATCACAATAATTGCATAAAATCTCATGTTGCACATCATTCTATTATTTGCTATTATTGTGGTAAATCTGGTCATACTTCTCACACATGTAATATTAGAAGAAATTCAAATGTGAGAAATAAATTTGTTTGGGTTCCAAAAGGACATGTAAGGTCCAAGGCTAACAATGAAGGACCCAAGTACAAATAGGTACCAAAATGTCCATCTAGTGCTTTATGTGTGCAGACTGCTAATTCAAGGAGAAATGGGCATTATGGTGCAGAAGCTAGAAAGAAGAATCCAAGAGTTTCTCATACTTCAAGAAAAAGATTCATAGAATCTACATACAAAAGGAGAACTCATGGAAAAGCCACTGTTGCAACATCTAGTTCAAATCATAAGAAGCAGTGGACAGTAACAAGAAAAGCATGTTCTACCTCAAGAATGAGCTACCACAAAGTACCATTCAATTACCTTGAGGAGAACAAGAGAAATAGAATTCCTCATACACCAAGAAGAAGATTCTTGAATTCTATTTCACGAGAAAGATCTCTGCAACCCGGTGCTAAGTATATCAAAATTGTTTGGGTTAGTAGAAGCAACTCTCCAAGTATCTAAGGTAGAGGTATATCAAGGGTAAAATCTCCTACACTATTATCAGTAGCATTTATTGAGATTTTACACTCTGAAACCTTAGGAGTGAACATTGAATTGTATGTTGAAAGAAAATTGCCAAAATACTTACAATGTTCATAAGATAGACTTATATACATGCATATTGATTTGAAAAAGAATATATTTATATATATCTTTGTGCATGTAGTCATGATTAATTCACTATGCTCAACTATTCTGAATTAATTACATCTTTTGAAGCATGTGAATTATGCTGTTAATACCTACGAATTAACCATAGGCAGATCCAAATGAATTTGGATACTGAAGAAAAGAAAAAGAATTACAGTTCTGTAGGTAACAAGGACAGAAAGCTTCAAGACTATGATCTACATGGAAATTTACTCAAGTCTTGATGAGCTGAACTTTGTGCTTGGATTTTGGTGCTAAATCTGCAAAAGAGGATTGACATTATTCTACCAAAATCAAGCTACTGCCTGGACAAATGCAGTGATGGTGATATCTGTAACAGGCAGGAATGCACAAGAGGGGGTGAATTGTGCTTTTAAAATCTAATCCTGAGAAGACAACACAGTTTATACTGGTTCAGCCCAAACTTGGCCTACGTCCAGTTCTCCAACCTGCAGTTGGGTTCCACTAATTCCTCAAGATTAAATCAGGCTCTTGATAGCCTTTACAAGTGACAGCAAGAACTCCACTCTTTACTGATCACTCCCCCTTACACTTTGTAAGTTTACACCCTACTCTTAAGATCCCACTACCTTAAGAGTAAATCTCACTTTGATAATAAATACAGAATAATTGTTCACTCAAATTGAACAGATTGTGTTACACACTGAAGAGTATGAGAACAGTAAGTGTTGAGAGTATTGAATGCAGTAGATACAGATAATCAATGTGGCAATCGATTCTTACAACTAACTTCTATCCAAAGGCATTTATAGTTTCTTCTAAAAATATATCCGTTGACAATATGGCCGTTGAACACATCAAGAGAGTTGAGTGATCTGGTGGAGTATTGGAGATGTATTCTGCTATGCATTTACTCCATTGTACTTGATTTTGCTTTTGTTCATCTCTCTTCATCTATCGCTGAAAGGGTAGGTGAGCTCCAACGGCTCTTTTGATCAGAGTGTGTCCTAACGTAAACTTCCTTAAGTAGGTCTGAACAACTCTGTACTTGGAAAGCTAAAAATAGACTTGTCATTGATTTCGAATATTTTTCATCGCCACTCAGATTACATGCCTCTGATCGATCACAGGGTCTGATGTCTGATCGATTACATATCGATTACCTATAGATTATAGCCTGCATCACTGAACATCAGATTAGAAATTCATGCGCCAAATCGATTATAGGGGAAGCCTGATCGATTAGGCAGGTTTAATCGATTACAAACAGATTACATTATTTCTCTAATCGATTACTAAATTTTCTTACAATCGATTAATGTTCTCTAATCGATTGGGCTTAGAATATGTTCTGATCGATTAATGCTCTCTAATTGATTGGGCAATTTTCTCTTGATCGATTACTGGACTCTGATCGATTAGGCTAAGGTATCTTTAATCGATTAGACGACTCTAATCGATTACTTCAATTTCTCCTAATTGAATGGTCTATCTTTCTCTCATCGATTACAGGGGCCTCTAATCGATTGGGCGCTATTTGATTTATCTCTAATCGATTAAGCTTAAGTTCTTTGACTTGTAATCTATCCCTGATCGATTGGGCAAGACATAGGATTTTCTATTAGATTATCCTAAGATATTTCTGATCTTATCATAGCCCTTCCATATGCCTAAGTTATGTTTAGTTATCATCAAAACTTATCATTCTAACAATATCATTCTTATCCTATCTTATACTTGAATGAATATAATTTTGTTTGGATAATGAATGATTGTTCCTTTTCATTAGCAATCAATCTTTTACTGTCATGAAATATCTGTCAGATTGATATATGACTGAAAAGTTGGAATTGTGCATAGTTTATCTTTTGTGGAATTTATGAAATGCACAATTCAAATTTGTTTAGATTTCAACTCAGCATGTTTATAAAATTGCATTCATATATTTTGAAAAATATGTTCACTCCAGTTGCATTTAAATGATTTTTGAAAACTGGAAGATAAAGTTGAAACTGTTTCAATTCATCCTCATAAGATGTTTTTCAAAAATGCATGAGTTATCAAATGTCAGAACTTGTCAAATTGTGATTATCAGTATCACATATCTATGCAATCAATTGGATCTGTTTTGTCTGTGTTCGCTGTGCCAAATCTCAAAATTATGCAGGACTGACCAATAGATAGTGAGATTCACTATCGCTAGCTTATGCTGAACAGAGTTGTGTTTGAACAAAGATTTCCATCGCTGGCCTAAAGCATTATCGATAGCAAATGGCACTATTGATAGCGAGAAGGAGTAAGTGGAGCCTGAGCAACTGACTCAGCGTAGAATCTTGCCTGCTAGCGATAGTCATTGTCATTAGCGATAGCAAGTCTCTCTGACAACAACTTGACTAGTAATTTGAACTAATGAGTATGAGCCTTATTATTCAAAAATTCTTGCTCTCATTCTATTACTCAAATACTTTAACAATCACTATCATTTCTATGTTAGAATAACTAGAGTCTTGTGTTTATATTCTGATCTTGAATATTCTTATCATTTTGAACACAACTCTTAATAGTCAAGAAAATTGCTATGCTATAGTAGAGTCAATATCTGAAGCACAAAGCATTCACTCTCATGCTGTTATTCGTATGACTTTGGATATCTCATCTGATCTTTAAAAATGCAGCATTCTGACATATTTCCCTTATTATTGATTTCCATCATTTTTATCATAAGCATTGATTGTCAAAGCATTTGAAACATGATTTTAAAGTTTTTAAATCTACATCTCATGTATGCTGCATGATATCTTAAGTTTATGCTAAGAAGCCTGTTTATCAAATATTCCTTATGCTTTATGAAATATATCTTTGTTTGAATTCAAACTTAAAAGCATAAGAAATCTGCTTCAAGCTCTATTTAAAGATTCTATGTTTTTACTGAAAATGAATCATACTAATGATTTCAAAACAAGCTTCTGTTATGAGTATGATTTCACAGATTAGGAGAAAACTTGAAAGCTATCATTGACTGAGAAAATAAGAGATGGCCACTTGAAGGAACTTGAAGTGATCAAGATAAGCTACATTGTTAAGTCACTTCAAGATATACTTGGAAGAATGAATGTCAAAGCCATTACTCGTTGTACAGAGAATAAGCTCTAGCCGTCATGTGTAGAGATGAAACTGGCTACTTCAAGTATCCATTGAAGAAAAGCCCCTCCAATCTTGAATGAGCAATTCTATCCCTACTCTTTATTATTGATTAACATTATTCTGGATAGATTCTCTACTAGATCTTGATTGGATTCATTTGCATAAAATTCATATCAATGACATGTGCAAATATTAAAACTATTTTTTACAAATTATCATTGATCATGAAAAACCATCAAATTATGCTTCATTATAAGACACCTGAATTTGATGCTCACAAAAATCCCATTTTGATCATTAACAGTTCAAGTAATAACTTTGCTCAACAATCATACTGAATAATTTCATTTGAGCGAAAAAGAACTTATGACACTAGTGAATTCTGTGCTACTCTGTGTCACATATTCTGTTCTTTAGAATTGACTTGCCTTCAGAATCTATGAACTGATCTCATATGCATCAAAATTTTAATTTCTTGCTGAATAGATATTGGTGTCTAAATATATTGTTGTCACTACTTTGCATGATTAATATCAAACTTGCTCAATAAAATCTATTCAGAATGTCAAATCTTAAGTTTTGCAGAACTGACCCATCAATAGTGAGTTCCACTATCGCTAGTTGTATGCAGAACAAAAGCCTAAGTCTGAGTCAAGATTTCCATCGCTAGCTAAATGCATTATCGATAGCAAAGTCAGCTATCGGTAGATGGAAGGAGTAAGTGAACTAAAGTCTAAGTCACTTGCTCAGCGTGGGATCATGCCCGCTAGTGATAGCAGCTGGTACTAGCGATAACAAGTCACTTAATTGTTAGAATGCGAAACTTTTAGCGAGTATTCTTCATTGATGGTAAACTCTGAACTTATAAAAATAGATCTTTTGCATTCTGCATTCATTATTCATCTGCATTTTCTCTTCTACTCCAATCCTCTCTGAGTATTCAAGCCTACACTCTCTCTCAAAACCCTAAACCCTAAAAATGGCCAGAACCAAAGTTCCAAATGTAAGTGATGTTGAGGCAACCTCTAGCGCTAAACCCTCATCTCAATCCGCTAGCAAGAGGTCCAGAACCCAGAAAGCTGTGACATTCTCCAAAGAAGTGGTTGAATCAGGTTCCAATCGACAAAAGCGAACTACCACTGATTTGCCCTACTCAGAAGAACCCCTCGAAGCTCCAAGCGCCCTCTTTGCAAAACGAAAAACCTTAGATAGGGCTACAGTCTGGGTGGATTTGGAATATTTTAAGCAGAATGGTTTCGACTTGGATGCCTGGCTTCTACCCTACAAGAGCTGGCTCAGCATTCAGAATGACTATAATGAGGATGTACTGAGGTCATTTTACTCGAGCATGAAAGCCAAGCCAGAATATAAGAAAACGAAGCTGGTAAATATAGTGTTTGAGGCTTCTGTAAGAGGAAGGGGCATCTCCTTTAGTTGGTTAGCTATCAATAAAATTCTGGGGATATTTGAAGCAAAATACAACAAGTGGTATACCCTTGAACCTTACTCCGAAGAGGAACTTGAGGAGATCTATGAGACTGACTCCAACAAGCCAGCCAACATGCCTGTGGTCAACAGAATCCTTCACTACGTTTATACCAGAATAATGACTCACAAGGTAGGGAATTTCAGCAGCTTTCCCAAGATAGATAATTCCTGGCTGCCTAATTTGATCTCAAGGATCCTACTCAATCCTGGCCAACTGGTGTCTATGAAGCTCCACAGATTTCTATCTGATAAGTCAACCAAGGGCCCTCTTCCCTATCCTCAGCTCATGTCTTACATCCTGGAGTTCACAAAGATCAAATCAGTAAGGAGAAGAGATAACAAAAAATGCAAACAGCTTACCATCACCACACTCAGAAAAATGGGAATTCCTGTTAAAACAAATGGTGCTGGTTCTATTTCTAAAGCTTTTCATGCTCCTTCTACATCAGCTCAGTCTCAGCCTATTGAAGAAGAAACTCAATCTCAAAGGACTCCTCCTTCTATTTCTGTTGTCAAGACTTTTATTCCTTCAAAGGATGCAATTGAAGAGATTATCTTCAGGGTCTTTGCTGAATTCAATCTTGCCTTAGAAGCTCAGAAAGCAGAGTTAATGAAGCCTATTCTGGAGCTACAGAATCAGGTGAAGAATTTGGAAGATAATCTATGCCTCGTCCCTGAATATGTCAGACAAAGGAGAACATCTCCTCCCTCTGAAGGTACTTCATCTCATCATCATTCCCCTCTCTATTTCCAATCACCCTCTCATCCTTCTCCCCAACACTCATCTTCAACCCCTACTAGTTCTTCTCTTCATATCTCTCATTATCCATCTCCTCCCACCTTCAAACATCCTAACCCTTCTCCTAGCAATAGCCACCATTCCCACACCAAAACACCTACACCTCCACCTCCACCACAAACCAAACAGCCAACACCTCTAGACTCTCCTACCGCTAACCCTTCCCCTAGCGCTAGCCCACAAACACAAGCCCCACCCTCAAAAACCAAAGTCCCAACACCACAAGCAACCCTTATCGCTAGCTTATTTCCTAGCGATAACACCCATACTTCACCACCAATACAGCCAACCTCTATCGCTTCCACCACCACAAGCCCTCCTTCTCCTCCCATCTCTTCCCAAACTCCTGACCAACCCTCTTCATCTACCCCTGCCAATGATGATGACAAAAAGGGAGAGAAACAAAGGGAGAAAAATGTGGAGACTTCCATAAGCGCTGAAGCAATCAATCTAAGCATGGCAGAAGAAGGCACTACTAAAAAAAACACTTTTCACGTCTCTTTTTGCTGAGACGTGAATAGGGGAGACGTAGAAAGTCGGAACTTTCCACGTCTCATTTTAAATGTGAGACATGGAAAGTGGGCACTTTCCACATCTCCTTTTTGAAAATGAGATGTGGAAAGTGCCCAGTACCAACTTTCCACGTCTCATTTTTGAAAATGAGACGTGGAAAGTGCCCAATGTCAACTTTCCACGTCTCCTTTTCAAAAATGAGACGTGGAAAGTCCATTTTTTTTTAAAAAAAAAGGATTTTCTTTTAAATTAGGATGATTAACCCCAATAAAAAAAACAATATTTTATCGAAATCATAGAAATGCAACACTTAAAATGAAAAAAAAAAGAACTAATTTTATTATTTATAGCCAAACAAATATTACAAAAATGTTATAATACAACTTTGATCCTAAAAATTAAAGTTTTCAATCAATTAAATTAAATCCAACCAAATAAAAATGAAAATATATATTTTCCAAGGCTTTCTTGCACCTCAATGCTTGCTTCTCTCCAGTTTCTGTTAGTACTGATAAGTCCGAACTTCCCTGTGCATATATATCAGCAATTTAATGATTATATATGTAAGGATGCAATGGAAGGATGGTTTCTGATGTGAAACTCTAAATTAATAAAGCAGTTACCAGATACTTAAATTCACAAAAGTGCTATTTTTTAAGTATTGAACAACAATTGCAACAGTTTAAGTGATCTAAAAATATTTCAACTAAAGACACGAAGGAGGCAGAACTATACCTGAATCCTGCTTTCAGCATTCCAAGTGCTAAGACCATGCCTTATAAGAGTTACCGTCTTTGATGAAGAGATTGGCTCATTAGTCAGAGACGTTGTAGCTTGGTTGAAGTCATATGCACCACTGGTTAGAGGAAAACCATCAACAGCTACAAGTTTCTCTGCATAAACACCCCCATAAATAGAAATTTAACCCAGTAGTAAGTACAAGAATTACAATAAAAATGTAATTGTTTTCCATTACCTACATATATCTGTTATGAATTTAGTCCCACATAAACACCAGTGGAAACAAATAAAACACTTAACTTCTGAGACATCCCAAAATCATTCATCGTAAGAAAAGCTAACCAAAAGACATAACAATATAATGCCAGCCTCAAATGTGACTATCAAAGACCTTAACTCTACTTAGCAGAAAAGGGCAACAAGACATATAACAAAAGCAATCCTCCATAATCTTCACAAAATCAAGGGCGCTTAGATTGATATTATCTCAAATGAAAATGGTTTAAAATGGTTAAGCATAACAGTATGATAAGCAGATATGCATAAAGAGAGTTGCTCTGAAGAACTTACTTTCTCTCTTATCTGAGATGCTGAGAATATCCATCAATCTCCTTTACCTAAATCTTAAAAAAAATCATTTGTACACCAACTTAACAAGAGCTTCAGAAATTCAATTCCAGTTATAAAGCCAAAGCATCCATTAGCATCCCTAATCTCATTATAAGCATCCCATAGATACTACTCCCACAAGAACAATAAGAATAATATAAATCCTACTTATAACAACATGTCTTAATTTCACCCAACCACTTTACTTTGTTTCAAACTTACACTTTAGAAAATCTGAAACTTCCCACGTCATCAATAGCATCAAAACAGAGTACAAGGGGGGTTTGATTCAAAAGCACTGCTTAGATCCTCAAATTAAGCATGAATTCATATAAAACAATTTTGTAATCCACCACAACTTGATTCAAATCACTAATTTTATTGAAACACAGATCTGAATTCAAGAATTATCTTCACAACAGTAATTATACACAGAAAACCCAAATCAGAAACATCAATTCATCCATATACCAGAACAAGCACCCAAATTCTTTTTTTAAAAACAAAATAGTTTCAACTTCTTAAACTATTTTAGTACATTCAAAGCTTCAATTCATGGAAATATTGCAACCCTATCCATTAACAACAAGTTAGGACTAAGACAGAGCGCATAAAGGTTTAATTCGAAATCCCTTTACAGAATGAAAATTAACCTTACAGTGACAGGAAACATCTTTACCATATAACTAATAACTTTTAAACAATTGTTAGCTTCATTCTAGGATGAAATCAGAGGAAAATTCGTCAGTGAACAGAGGCCACAAAACCATTTGATCAAATGCAGCAGGAGTAAGCAAAACACTTTTTGATGCTAAATCTCTAATAATATCGGTTTGCATTCAAAACACTTTGACAAAAACAAACCAAACAGCCGGAAATCTCACCCAAATGCAGAAACTTCAACAACCAATTTACAAACTCCATGGTCATATCTAAAGCACCACAACAGCCACTGCACACACGGATCTAAAGCAAAAGCAAGTATTTTACAGTCAGATCGTCGATGCTTCAGCCTCCCACTATCGCTCGTTTCAGCCTCCCACCGTCTCAAATGGCCCTGTGACTGCGATTAGGGCTCAAAACAGCCTAGGCCTCACTCGAGTGCAGTGAAGAAGAAGAATAGGTGAAGAAACAGAGCTCACCGTCGGTTTAGTTGTCGCTGCTTGACAAAGAGCAAGGGATTGAGAGTGTTGCTTGACGGGGAAGGGGGAGAGTAGAGAGGAAATAGTGAATGAAGATGGAAGGAGGCTGTGCGATTAGGTCTCTCAAGCATTATCTGAAGAATGAAGATGTGCCGTCGGGGTTGCTTGGGGGTTCTCTCTTTTTTTTTTTGATAGTTTCCACGTCTCACTTTTAAAAGTGAGACGTGGAAACCTGTTTTTAATTAAAAAAAATTGTAGTATTCACGTCTCACTTTAAAAGTGAGACGTTAATACTATTTTTTTCCACGTCTCATTTTATAAGTGAGACGTGGAATCTTTTTTTGTTTTAAAAAAAATAGTAATCACGTCTCACTTTAAAAGTGAGACGTGAATACTATTTTTTCCACGTCTCACTTTATAAGTGAGACATGGAAACTTTTTTTTTTAAAAAAAATAGTATTCACATCTCACTTTAAAAGTGAGACGTAAAAAATGTATTTTCCACGTCTCACTTATAAAGTGAGACGTGGAAACCTTTTTTTTTAAAAAAAAAAATAGTATTCACGTCTCACTTTATAAGTGAGACATGAAAAATATGTCCCACAGGTTTTTCATGTCTCACTTTTATAAGTGAGACGTGAAAAAAGCATTTTTCACGTCTCACAAATTTTGTGAGACGTGGAAAGTTTTTCCCGCCTTCTTTTTCACCATATTTTGTATTTACTGCTTTTTTTTTGAGAATCTACGTCTCATTTAAAAAAGAGACGTTGAAACTTTTTCACATATTTACAATTTTGCCACCGCCTTTTTTCTACATCTCATATTTAAAAAAGAGACGTGAAATGGGGATGTAAATACTATTTTTTGTAGTAGTGAGGCTTAGTGGAGGATGCATCTAATAAGGAAGACAATGCCACAAACATTCCTCCTGATGATAATGAAGTTCAAGAGGAAGATATGAGTATGGCCAAAGTTCTATATGAGGGGGAGTATCAACTAGTCTCTGTAAATCTGATTCCTCACTATATTAAACAAGCTCAAGAGATAAACAAAGGGAGAAAAATGTGGAGACTTCCATAAGCGCTGAAGCAATCAATCTAAGCATGGCAGAAAAAGATTTAGTGGAGGATGCATTTGATAAGGAAGACAATGCCACAAACATTCCTCTTGATGATAATGAAGTTCAAGAGGAAGACATGAGTATGGCCATGGTTCTATATGAGGGGGAGTATCAACCAGTCTCTATAAATCTGATTCCTCACTATATTCAACAAGCTCAAGAGATACATGAGCAAGTTGAAGAATTTTTAGAAAGAACTGCTCAGTATCAAAAGGAAAGAGATGACAGAGATGCAGCAAGGGCAGAAACTGAAAAAGAGAAAGAAGTAAATCCTATTCAGACTACCTCCCAGAACCTGAAATTTAGTGGAAAAGAAAAAAGCATCAGAGGTCCAGTCTGCTCCTAAGGGAACAAGGATCAAGAAAACTGCTCCTAACCCCCCAGAAAAGAAAATCAGGGCAACCAAAGGAATTGTGATTGAAGAACCCAAGTCAGCCCCCAAGTCAACAAAGAGGTTAGCAGTGTCAAAGGGGAAAGGAAAATCAGTTAAGCCTCTTCCTAAGAAGAAACAGAAACAACAGACATATCTTGATAAGATATTGGAGAAGTTGAAGCCTCCCTCTCCTCTAAAGAAGAAGAAAGCTTCTGCTAAGAAGAAGAAGAAGACTGAGGTTGAGATTAACCCTAAATTCTTGGAAGAGCCTTCAACTGATTCTGGGAGAATAAGCAGTGAGTCTGGAGATTATGAGTTAAACACATCAAATTGGAAGGATGATACTGAGTTTGACTAAATTAAAGAGCCTGAATCATTCCCTGAAGCCATTCTCATATGCATCATACATAAACTGCACGTTTACCAGCTTTATATAGTTTATGTTTAGTATTTCTTTCTGCAATACACACGCACACTGACTTATCTCTATCAACTCTATTATTCTCTTTATTTTTTTACTTATGTTTTGTCATCATCAAAAAGGGGGAGAATGTTAGAATCTTAAGTTTTGATGAGGACTGGTCCCATAGATAACATAAGTAAATAGAGTGTAAGTTACCCTTGAATTAAACAAGTAAAATCTGATAGGTAACAGATTACTATCGCTAGAGCTAGAGCCTATCGCAAATAGATAAAAAGCAATAGCAAATGAAGATTTAGAAATAACAAAGTCAATATCTATTGCTAAAGTCTTTCACTATCGCTAGAGTAAGAATATATCGCTAATGAAAGGCTCAACTATAGTAGATGGAATTTTAGCTGAAATCTAAAGTAAATATTTCTATAGCTAAGTGTATCCCTATCGCTAATAGATAAAAAGGAATAGCAAATGAAGACTTAGAAATGAGAAGTTAATATCTATCGCTGAAGTCTTTATCTATCACTAAGAAATATCCTATCGCTAGAAGTTCATTGAGAACATGGATAAATGAAAGGAAGAACATCTAGCAGAAAAATGAACCAAGTCTTTGAACTAATGGAATCAGCTAGCGATAACAAATGATGCTATCGATAACAAGTATAGCTATCGATATCTGTATACTTATTGAAATATCTTAAATACTCAGATAGCTAAACAAAATTTGAGATAACAAAGGTCATTAGCGATAACGCATCTAGCTATCGATAGGAGAATGTCCATTGTGATAACTTAGACAAACTGATAAGCTGATACATTGAGCTAATGGATTAAGCTTGCGATAACATCTGCTGTGCATTACATGATTACTTGTTTAGCTAACAGCTCAAGTGCAAGAAATATACTATGCAGTTAGCGATAGCAAAGCATGCTAGCGCTATTGAAAAAGCTGCTATGCAAGTACAGTTGTTGAAGACGTTCAGAATGCGCAGTCTATCTCTCTCTTAGCTTACTCTATGCATGAACAGTTGAAACTAGATCAGAAGTTTGAATTAGATGAAGAATAACATTTATTGCCAACGGCTATGGACCTCCAACGACTATATTCAAACGGCCACATGAAGCTGAAAGAAAAGGCAAGCTGTGAAGATATAAATAGATCAAGACTTGCTTTTATAAGAACAACGATGGAACAGGGCTTTATGCAGAATTGTTGATTACATTGATTGAGAGCAAAACCTAGTGAGCCCAGAAATGAGGAAAGAATATTGAGTCAAGTAAATTAGAAAAAGAGAGCTAGAGCACTCATCGTTCAATCTGTTAAGCTCTAGAATTGTAATTTCATCATATATTCCTCTGTACTTAAGTGATTATCACAATCTGTTCATTAAGTGAACCTATTATCTGAAATCCTCTATTGTTTGAGGTTGTTCTAAAGCTTGGTGCTTTAAGAACAGGGTTGTAACCTTACAGGTTGTAAGGGGGAGTATTTAGAGAGAATTCTAAAACTCTGTGAAAAGGTTGGCAGGTGATCCCGTGTTGTAAAACCTGTGGTAAAGGCTTCACAAGTGCCCGGCTAAACTTGTGGGTTGTAAAGGCTTCTCTTGTGCCCGGGTTAAACAAGAGGGTAGTGGAAATCTCAGGTGGAGCCTGAGGACTGGATGTAGGTCAGGGTTAACCGAACCAGGATAAATACTGTTTGCATTATCTCTTCCCTTGACTCTCTTAGTTTCCAGCATATCTACATTATATATCTCTTAGTGCATTTAACAGTTTTAAAATACTCTCAGTGATAAACTGAAAAGGTTTTTGAAGATTTCCTTCTTTGTGTTTTAGAAAAGAGAAGATTTGTAAAAAGTTTAAGTTTTTATCCCATCACCCAATTCACCCCCCTCTTGGGTGACAGCCAGCACTATCAAGGAGAAGTTAAGAATTTTCAAATTTTTCCAACTTTTTGAAGCTAGAAACATAAACAAGATGCAATGATTTGTTAACCGACTTCACCCACTACAAAGCACATCCCTCCCCCACACTTAATTCCTACATTGTCCTCAATGTAGCAAAAATATGGATATACCAAAGAAAGTTTCAAAGCATGTTGAAATCAAGTGTGGTGAGCAAGAAGCTTTTATTACTAATCCTAACAATTTAAAAGCAACTATATCTACTTTTTCCTACTGGTAAGTTCCCTCCCCCACACTTAGCTCAAAAGCATGTATCAATTATAAAACAAAAGGATCAAGTAAAGAGGAAAGGAACAACCTCATGATCAAGGTGGTTGAGATGGCTCATGGTAGTGCTTGAGCAAATGGCCATTGACTTTGAATTTTGATCCGGTGGCGGAATCTAAAAGTTCAAATGCACCATAGGGGTAGGCTTGGATAACTTGGTATGGACCCTCCCACCTAGACTTGAACTTTCCTGGTAGGATCTTGAGTCTCGCCTTAAACATCATCACCTTGTCCCCTTCCTTAAAGTCCTTCTTCATGATATGCTTATCATGCATCATCTTCAACCGATCCTTGTAGATTAGCCCATTCTCATAGGCGTGCAACCGCAATTCCTCAAGCTCTTGGAGTTGCATCATCCGATTGGTCAAGGAAGACTCAAAATCGGCATTACAGGCTTTAATAGCCCAGTATGATTTATGCTCCAACTCCATAGGTAGGTGGCAAGACTTCCCATAGTCAACTCTAAAGGGTGATGTCCCAATAGGCGTCTTGTAGGCCGTCCTACATGCCCAAAGAGCTTCTTCCAATCGATCGCTCCAATCCTTGCGTGATGGCTTCACTATCTTCTCAAGAATGTGCTTCACCTCCCGGTTTGAAACTTCAGCTAGCCCATTGGTCTGGGGATGGTAGGGTGTAGCAACTTTGTGAGTAACACCATACTTGGCAAGAAGGGATTGGATGATCTGGTTGCAGAAATGTGTACCCTGATCTCTGATGATAGCTCTAGGAATGCCGTACCTGCAAAAGATATGAGAACGTAAGAATTTAGAAACAGTAGCGGCATTGATTTGAGCCTTTCCTAATACGCCTTGGGGTTCAAATGCAAAATTTAATTAACCAAGGATTGCACTAGTGGTGCTTTCCCGGATCGTCTCTCAAGGAGCCTAATGAACTAACCTAGGAAACTAAATGCATGAAAAGCTATAAAGTCGGGGTTTTTGAGATATTAATTAAGGAAACTAAACTAGATTCTTTTTGGGATTTTTGTTATTAAAGAAAGCAATTAAAATATATTTGTGAAAACTATTGAGATGAACATGGGTCTCTTGATGAATTGGGCAACCTTCCTAGCTTCTAAAATGACATGGGAGTTTTTAAACCAAGTTCTAATGCAAAACCTAAGGCAATCGCTCTTAGTCCAATTAACCTACTTAATCAACTAACGTGGCGCATCGCTCATTCAATTAATTAAATAGGCAATCGTTAAGTTTCAACTTGGTAGTGAAGATTCATGATAAACATGCAAGGAGACTCTCGTTAGAAGTAAATCGAACCATCTAACGTTGGACCTAGTGTCTAAACACACATACAATCGCACATGCATTCAACATATTCTAGAAATCCAAAAGGAATATAAATGAAGCATATCCATTGCATAATATCAAGAAAACAACACTTAGGTTCATACATATAAAAGACATCTCTTAATTACATGCATGACCATTTAAACAAAAGATCAAACAATAAAGCATACTTGTTCCAAGACCCATTACATATAACAAAAGGGATTGAAATACATAATAAGACTTAGACAAGAGAAACAAAATAACTCCCCATTAGAAACGTTGAAGCTCCGGTTGCCTTCCTCCATCAAGATCCCCACGAAGGTGCCTAGCCACTCATGCTCTCAAAGCAACAGCCCGCATATTGAATTGATAGCCCCATGAGAGTGTAGTGGAATGTTGGAATTCGGCCAAGAGAGAAGAGGAGAAGGGAGAGGACGAAAATTGAGAGAAGAGTGAGAGAGAGTGCTGAAAATTTTCGTTGGTTGCCTATATATAGCACAAGAGGCAATCCAAAAACCTTCCAAATTGGCCTAGGTGTCCTATTCTTTCTAGGATTAACAAATAGGAAAGGTTTGGGGAAAGAATTAAGAGAGAATGGGTGATAAATATGCAAATTCGGATTCCCCCCTCTATGGCACAAGAAACCACTCAAAAACTATCCAAAATGGCCTCCTGTTGCCTAATTTGGCCTCCCATAACATATAGGAAAGATTTCGGGAAGACCCAAGTACTCTCTCTCAAGAAATCTAGCCAAAATAGGAAATTGTGATTAGAATAATCAATTAGGAAACTTCTTATTCTCAATCAAGCCTAGGGTTGCCTATTCTTATAGAAATAACAAAAAGGAAATATTTTAGGCAAACCCAATCAACCAATCCAATAGGAAATTTCCTATTTTGCAAAAGTTCCCTTTTTTGTAGAAGTTTCCTTTGTTGTAGAAGTTTCCTATTTTGTTTTCTTCTTGCTTTGACCTTAATTCTTTGTACCTACAATGGAAATTTTAAGCTCATGTGAAGTATTTCAAGTCCATAAAAAAATAAATGCATGAGTTAAATGCCTAATATGCTCAAATTATAATGAAGATGCAATTAACTCTCTAATCTTGGACCCTAAGTATAAAAGTACCTAAATCCCCATTTAATAGCCTAGAACAAATGCTAATTTCCTATAATTAGTGGATAAAAATATGTAATAATCAAGTGCAATCAGGCATCATCTTTCCTAGTTGGGATTGCCTCAACCCATCTAGACACATAATTTACTGCAAGCAAAATGTAAGTAAATCCACAGGAAGGGGGAAAGGGTCCTATAAAGTCAATGCCCCACACATCAAAAACCTCACAAAAGTGCATGGGCCTCATAGGCATCTCGTGCCTCTTACCCCAACTCCCAAACTGTTGACATTTCTCACAAGACTTACAATAAATAAATGCATCTCTAAACAAAGTAGGCCAGAAAAATCCACACTCTAACACTCTCCTAGCAGTCTTTTTAGCACTAAAATGACCACCATAAGATAAAAAATAAGCATGGGTAAGGATAGAGTGGATCTCATCGTTTGGAACACAATGGCGGATGATCTGGTCATTACAAATGCGCCATAGAGTGGGTGGATCCCAGATGTAGTACTTGGCCTCCCTCTTTAATTTGTTGACCTGGAAATGAGATAAAGAAGAGGGAACCACATCAGCAGTTAGATAGTTCACAATATGTGCGTACCAAGGCTCAACAGTGGCCAAGGTGAACAAAGTAGAATCAGGGAAAGAATCAATGCAAAGATCAGAAGAAACAACTCCCCTTGTGTCAGGAGGTAAGCGGCTCAAGTGATCAGCCACATATTTTCAGCTCCAGCCCGATCCTAGATCCTTACATCAAATTCTTGCATCAGAAGAGCCCATCGCAGCGGTTTAGCCTTAGACTGGGGCTTTTGAAACAAATACCGCACAACTGCATGGTCAGTATATACTACCACAGAAGAGTTAATCAAATATTGTCTAAACTTGTCAAGCGTAAAAATCACAGCAAACAACTCTTTTTCAGTAGTGGTGTAATTAATTTGTGCGGAATCAAGTGTCCTAGATGCATATGCAATGACCCTAGGGACCTTGTCAACTCTCTGACTAAGCATGGCTCCTACCGCAAAATTAGATGCATCACATGAAAGTTCAAAGGGCAATTGCCAATTAGGTGCACTAATAATGGGAGGAGAAATCAAGGAAGATTTCAATGTGTCAAAGGCATGCTTGCATTTATCATCAAACACAAAATCAGAGTCCTTTTTAAGCAAAGATGAAAGGGGTAATGCAATTTTGGAAAAATTAGCAATGAAACGCCTATAGAACCCCGCATGCTCAAGAAATGATCTAACTTCTTTTAAATTGGTCGGATGGGGCAAAGATGCAATAACTTCCAATTTAGCCTTGTCAACATCAATCCCCTTTTGGGAGATCAAGTGACCTAGAACAATGCCACCATCTACCATGAAATGACACTTCTCATAGTTTAAAACCAAGTTCTTTTCCAAATATCTTTTCAAAACAAGTTCTAAACTAGAGAGGCATTCATCAAAGCTAGAACCATAAACAGTGAAATCATCCATAAACACCTCCATGTTATGCTCCAATAAATCACTAAAAATAGACATCATACATCTTTGAAAAGTATCGGGAGCATTACAAAGTCCAAAAGGCATCCTACGGTAAGCAAAGGTACTAAAAGGACATGTGAAGGTGGTTTTCTCTTGGTCCTCCGGTGTAATTGGTACTTGGAAGTACCCGGAGAAACCATCAAGAAAGCAGTAGTGAGACTTACCAAAGATCCTCTCAAGCATTTGATCAATAAAGGGCAAGGGAAAGTGGTCCTTTCTAGTTGAGGAATTAAGCTTCCTATAATCTATACACACTCTCCAAGAATTTTGGACTCTGGTAGGAATAAGCTCATCATTGTCACTCCGGACAACGGTAATTCCACTCTTCTTCGGTACTACTTGTACTGGTGACACCCACTCGCTATCAGAAATGGGATAAATGATCCCAGCACTTAAGAGCTTAGCTATCTCTTTTCTCACAACATCTAGAATGAGAGGATTTAGTCTCCTCTGTGGTTGCCGAATAGGCTTAGAACCCTCTCCAAGAGGATTCTATGTGTACAAATAGAGGGATTGATCCCTGGAATGTCAGCAAGAGACCACCCAATTACACCCCTATAAGACCTAAGAAGAGAAACAAGTTTACCCTCCTCAACATTAGAAAAAGCACTTGAAATAATAACAAGTAACTTATCACAGTCAGCAAGAAACACATATTTCAAGTTAGGAGGTAAGGGTTTAAGATCAACAATTGGGGGTTTTACCACAGAAGGTACCAACTCCTGAAGCTCAAGTGCAGCAAGTGGCAAAATTGTGTCATCACAAAGTGGGGAAGGAGATATGGGTGCTTCCTCAAATGCTGTAACTTCTCCACTTCCTAAGGGTAAGCAAGTATCCACCGTAGGTGAATCTAACGGTATAGCTTGTCTAACAGCGCCTAGGTGGTCAGCAGAACCTGCATCACAATCAGAAGAAACTTTCCCAAGACCATTGGGTGTGGGGTGAGCAGATAAAGTATCAACTAAACATGTAAACTCATCCAAATCATGTGAGGTGGAAAGATGATCATCAATCTCAATGCAATTAACACATTTCACATCACCAACACATGCACAACATAAAGATGTATGGGAGGGAGAAATGATGGGGGATGGCTCAACATGCTCAATCAAATCAAACCATATAGAATCACAAAGCTCATCAATCTCATCATCCACACAAGAAATTTCACTAATGCCTAGGTAAGTACAGTCATCACTAGCATTGCGCATGGTCTCATAAAACAGAAATTTGACCTCTTGGTCACCAGTTCCTATAGTGATTGTACCTTGTTTCATATCAATGATGGTTTCAGCCGTTCTAAGAAAAGGTCAGCCAAGAATCAAAGCACTATCACTAGGGTTGTCACTAGTCATGTCTAGGACATAGAAATCGGCCGGAAAAACAAGGCCTTTCACTTGCACCAAAATATCTTCCAAAATGCCTTTAGGATACCTAATTGCTCGGTCCGCAAGTTGGAGAACCACACTTGTGTCTCGAATGGATTGGGTACCCAATGACTCAAAAATAAAGGAAGGCATGACATTTATCGCAGCACCAAGATCTAATAAAGCATTTGAAATGGTGGTCTTGCCTATAATGCAAGGGATAGTGTAAGAACCCGGGATTTTGCATTTCAAAGGTAGTTGTGGTTTAAACAAAGCACTCACATTAGACCCCAATTGGATTCTTTCACTATGCTTGTATTTCCTCTTGTTGGTGCACAAATCTTTTAAAAACTTTGCCGACTTGGGCATTTTCTTTATCAAATCAAGGAGAGATAAATTCACTTCTACTTTGCTAAACATGTCAAACATTTCTTTATCACATTTATCATCCACAACCTTTTTGCTAGCCAAATATGAATGAGGAAAAGGAAGGTCAGAAACTTTTACCTCTTTACCTTTTTGGTGTGGCTCTTGGTTGGGTGAATCTTGTGTTTCAAAGCGAACTCCTCTCTTTCTTCTTGTGGAAAGCGGGGTAGCTAGGAGCTTTCTCTCTTCATTACTTTCACTTCGGACCGGAGGGGTCCGCATAGGCAAGGAGCTCTCCTCAATGGTCTTGGAGTTGGAACACTCCCCCATACCCAAAGATGGCTTATCACAAACAATCTCTTCATCAACATCGGACTCATCACCCTCAAGGTCTTGGAACTTGACTTTCTTGCCACTTCTCAAGGTGATGGCATTAAGGGACTTTGGGTTAATCATAGTATTAGAGGGGGAAGCCCCACTTGTCCTTGCTTGCTTGTCACTCAAACCATCCGACAATTGGGTCACAAAGGATTGAAGATTTGTTGTTCTAGTCTTCTATTG
Organism: Mimosa bimucronata; assembly: GCA_037074515.1. NCBI lineage: Eukaryota > Viridiplantae > Streptophyta > Magnoliopsida > Fabales > Fabaceae > Mimosa > Mimosa bimucronata. The sequence goes on from CM073442.1 coordinate 10,405,722, forward strand.
CTCCATCTTGGATTCAAGAGATGCAAACCTAGCATCGTTGCGAGCATTCATATCCTCATGCATTCTTTGTATGCTCTTGAGAATCCGATCACACGAATCATCCCCTCTTGGTGAATCTTGGGGAACTAAGGACCTTGGGGAAGAAGAAGAAGATTGGCCCTTATAATTGGTCATGGTATTGTTGTTGTTGTCTCTCCACCGGAAGTTAGGATGTGACCTCCACCCTTCATTGTAGGTGTTGCTATGGGGATCCCATTTTTGGCTGGGATTAGAGCTGGACCTCTCCCTGGTACATAGCATTGACATCCGCCGGCTCATTAGGACAAAGGCTACTAATATGCATCACTGACCCACAATGTTCACAACTAAGTGCAACTAATGCCTTGGAGGTAGAGGAAGTGGGAGCACACTGTTGCATGCTAAGGTTCCTCAACTCTGAAGTAATGAAGGCAAGCTGAGAAGTAAGTTGGGAACTCAAAGTATCCACCTTGGCCTCTAAAGAATCCATCCTCCTTGTCTGTTGTGGGTTGGAGCTCAACTCAAACACCCCCTTGGAACCTCTTCAATTATATTGTTGGGTGTTTTTGGCTCTCAGTTTAATCATAGCCCAAGCTTCCTCGGCGGGTAGGTCTTCCAAAGAACCACCAGCACTAGCATCCATTATGCCTCTCTCATTAGGCAAGAGCCCCTTGTGAAAATATTGAATCAACTATTCATCAATGATCTGGTGGTGGGGACACTTGGCTAATAACTCTTGGAAACGGCACCAATACTCATAAAAGCTTTCAGAAGGATCTTGTCTGATGGAATAAATGTCCTTCTTCAAATCCTCAGTCTTAACATCCTGGAAGTAATGCTTTAGAAATGCCCTCCTCAAATTGGCCCAAGAAGTGAGGGCATTCTCATCATGTCTTGGTAGGAGTCTAAACCACTCTTTGGCTTTTCCATCCAGCGACAAGTGAAAGACTTTCAACTGCACATCGTCAATATTCGCTCCAGCTGGTTTCATGCTTGTGCAAGCAAGGTAGACCCCATATATATGGCCATATGCATCCTCCCCTTCCAATCCTGCAAAATGAGGTAGCGCTGCAATTAGTGGTACTTTTATCTCAAAATCAGCATTTAGAGCATGATATGCAGTTTGGAATGGGTCGTATGTGACACCACTCGAGGTAACTTCCCTAATAGTACGCCTCCTAGGGATTTCATTGTTTCCTACTCCCTCACCCTCACCATTGTTTCCATTATTGCCATTGGGTGGTGGTCTGTGAGCCATAGGGATATCTAGAGGTATTTCTATGTGGATAGAGTGTTCAGTGTCTGAATGGGATGGACTGCTAGACTCCCCAAAAGAGGACTCTTCTAAGATAGGGCTAGAGGGACCTCCTTGATTGGCTCTCCTAAGTTGGTTAAGGTGTGGCTCAATTCCAAGGTTTAAGGATGGAAGGTTTGACCCTCTACTCCTTCTACCTCTCCCTCTAGGCATGCACAATGAGATATAAACAAGTAGAAGAAATCAAAAGCAAGTTAAAGTTAAGTCAAACAAGGCACAAACAAGTGGACTATCAACAGCAACCAAGACTTAGAATTTACAAAAGTCAAGTGAGAGTCAATGGTATGTGATGTATGTAAGTGTATGAAGTGTGTATGTACGAATATGGTGTGAGTATGGTGTGTATATGCAGCAAGAATGATCAGAGAATAGCGAAAGTCAGCGAAAACAGAGGCTGACATAGGTGGAGCTCATCGTCTCTTCGCCGCGGCGAGGAATCAAAAGTTTTTCGCTTTGAGGGTGAGTGTACGGCGGGAAGTGGCTGATTCTGCCACTGAACAAAAGGCAACTGCAGAATTTTTAGAAGCTAAAACAAGTTGAGTGAAAGCGTGATATACCACTTCAAACAAGTGCAAATCAGTCAGAGCAAGTATGCTACGCACAAGTAAGCTTCAAGCAACAAGAATGTGACTTGGGGGATAGATTCATGCACTCAATATCCAGCAAAGGACAGCTTCACAATTAGTGCAATAAAACTACCACTAAAGTAACCAAGCACAATAGTAAGTCAGTGAACCAAGAAAATGCAAAGAGCAAGCATCTATACCAATTGTCAGAGGTATTTCAAAATATGATATGCAAATATGAAAGATAAACTAAGATGCAACTAAGCTAAGATGCAACTAGAAGCTAGACTCGGCCAAAGCAAGTTTGACAACAGGCTACAAGGGAACCAATTACTTGGCTCCCCGGCAACGACGCTACTTGAAGAGCTCACCGATTGGGGTTTGTATCGGAGCAGTGCCGCCTCGAGTCCGCTCTCCAAGAAATTAAACCCGAGGGGATAGTGGAAGCTAACCCTGGGTGTCGATCTCAAGGAGCCTAGTGTAATATGATTCCTAATAGCTAATATGTAAACTTGAAAAAGTGGGTAAAAAGCATTTTTGTTTGGTTTTAGTATGAAGTTTGGTATGTGCAAAAGGTAAAGTAAAATGTGGGAATTAAAAGTGAGATTTGGATGAGAATGGGATAAAGATCATTCTTGATGAATGAGAAATTCGGGAATCATTGCTTCTAAAGATTTTTAGGGAGTTTAATTGATTTCTAAAGGACCCTAGAGGAACCCCTCTAGGCTAGGCTTAGGTTAACTTAATTAATGCTGGAACCCCGCACATTACTTAATTTAACCGAAGTTGATTAAGTTCAAAATCAAGAAATAATTGATTATGTAAGACTTTTAAATCCACAATTTGGGCCACCCCATAATTGCTCTAAATTTCTCTCTAAACCCTAATCCATTGATGGCCACCCATACAATAAATTAGGACCTAAAGAGTGTTTGCCCAATGTCTCAACACAACCAATTAATTCTTATGCCATCTCCCTCAAGCAAATAACTTAACACTCTTAATCCACTAACCAAGCCACCTTGCATTAGCACATAATTTTCACAAAGAGAATAACAAAACTATGAACCCATAAATTTCATTAAACTCAAAGTTAACAAGTAGCAATGTCAAGCATTATACAAGAAAGAAATAACATAAACATAGTTTCTAACCCTAATGACATAAACGCACTCAACCAAGTGCCATAAATGCACTTAAACCAAATGCAATTAATACATTCCACCAAATGCCATAAATGCACCCCTAGAACCTTAGAAAAGCATAAATACAACAAATGGAGGAAGGATTAGAACTAGAAAAACTCCCCTATTCAAGCTTCAAGCTCATCCCTTGGCTCCCACCACCAAGAATGGTGGAGCCTAGCTACTACTCTCCATGGAAGAACCAACAAGAAGAGAGGAAGGTGTGGAAGCCATGGGTGGAAGGAAGAAAGATGAAGAAGAAGAAGATGAACATGGAGAAGAGTGAGCTAGGGCTTGGAGGGTGTAAAAATGTGGACCAAAAATCTCTCTAGAGGGTTGTAACTTTCGAGTTTTATCTCTCCAAGTCGGGTCAAGTGAGTGGGTATTGGGTTGGATCCATTTAGAGTCTGAAAACGCGAGCTGATATCTGTAGAATTCACAGAGTTCGCCGTGGGTTTCGGCGAACTAGGTTTGCTTCTGGAATTTGTGGCCTGTTCGCCGCCACGGCGAGCTGCATTCTTCTCTGCCTCCTTGGAGTTGTTTTCGCCGTGAGTTTTATCGTGGTGAAGCCACTGCGAACTCCAGATGTTTCTGCCCCTTTGAAAAGCCTTTCTTCTTCGCCCGGAATCCGATCTTTGGTCCTTGCTCGACCCTGTAAGTAAAAAATAAGACAAGACCAAGATCAAATAGCCCTATAAATTAATCAATGCAATTAATCTACAATTATGACTAATTAATCCTAATTTTATACTCATTTTACTTGAGAGTTTAAGACATTCAATTTAGCATTATTGAACCAAACTTGCATCTTAATCATGTTAATTGCCTCATTAAGCATATAAAAGCATTACAAATCAGAGATTTGTCAATATTCAACGAAAAGAAAACGGAGAAAACTTAGGTCCATTTTCTTACAACCAGTGCCTCCAATTCCCCAATTGAAATATGACATGTGGACATTCAAACACGTCATCACTGAGGATTTGCAACTCTCCGTCTCTGTTACGATTCTCTGTCTCTGTTCCTATATGTTTAATCTCAAACCCTATTCCCATTAAGAGCAGTTTCGGTGGCCAACCTGACGGTGGTGCTTGATTTCTGGTGAGTGGTCATGATACCTGCTTTGTTTGGTTGATTTATTTTTTGGATCGCCTTCGATTTTGGATAAAGCAATATGAAAATCCATCTTTTTTTTTATGAAATTCAACTTCATGATGAAAATCAAATCACAAATATTTTTTGGGCCGATGCAAAAATGATTGTAGATTATTTTTGTTTTGGGGATATGGTGTCTTTTGATACTAATTATCGCACCATTTATAACTTAAGAAGCCTGAAATCATATGTTGTAAAAATTGAGAAATTGCAAGGGGAGTTTGAGTCTCTAATTGAAGCTGAATTTTTGTGGAATATATTTAAACTGAAAAGAGAGGATCTTTAGAGATATGTGAAAATGAATGTGGTTACGAATTTGGGTTGGAATTAAAGGTTGATCATTGTTATGGGATATAATTTGCTTAAAATGGAATATATTAGTGAGAGCAAGTGATTTCAATGTTACTTAAAGTTGTTCGAGGAATAATGAACTGTAAGATTTTTTACTAGTAAATTGTGTTTTGAAACTGAAATATGGTTTGCATCTAAGAGTCATACAAATTAATTGGTAATATAGATGCTAACCTCAACCTATAAACATTTATAGGTTTTACCTTTAATTTGTGTTCATCAAGGCAGCCAAGAGGAAAGGAACACTACTGCAGAAAAGGGTTTTAACATCCGTTATTAAAGGGTTTTAACATCCGTTCCGTAAGGGATGTCTATCTAAGTGATGTTGAAAAGTCGACCTTTTAACATCACTTTAAATAACGGATGTTAAATGTCAGACTTTCAACATCTCATATTATACCAATAAGGGATGTTAATCGTCCCAGAAAAAGCTGTTTTAAGATATTGTCAGGGACTAACGACATCACACGCTAAGAAAATAAGAGATCCCGTTTCTGCCGTCAGAGAAACAACATCCCTTATTATATAATAGGTGATGTTGTTTCTGTTTATCGACATCACTTGTTAACATAACAAGCGATGTTGTTTCTGCCGTCTGAGAAACAACATCACCTATTATATAATAGGTGATGTTAAACAACATCACCTATTATATAATAAGTGATGTTGTTTCTGTTTATCGACATCACTTGTTAACATAAGAAGTGATGTTGTTTCTTCTTTTTGACATCTCTTTTTTCCTTAATGAGAGATGTCGAAACTTTTCACTTTTTTTTTCAGTTTTATTTATTTGTTCTGATGTCCATCTGCATTTAACAAATCAGATTGTACTGTGATTAAAAACACACAATAACATAAAACCATCACAAAAACAAGTACACAATCTCAGCTTCTCAGACATTAATACGAAGAACTACACTATTCACCTAAAATGCATTAGTTCTTAACAATGCTAGTCAAAACAGTGGAATTAAAAAGAGGCCCTGCGCAGTGCCTCACTACCTATATATATACTCCCATCTTCTATAGCAGCTTTAATATATTGTTACTCATGTTTTTGAATCTTAAATATGATTCTATGTATGAATATCCATATATTATTAAAGCACAAGCTAATAATAAAAACTTATAACTAATAACACAACCTACAGAATCAGAGCCATTTAACATAGAAACAATACCACTATAACTCCAGAATTTGCAGAAATTACAAGACTCCAATATATACCACATATAATTCCCATTTAATCCCATCACCATCAGTTCTTCCTTATTATTGCACACGGACAAAACAGGGCAGAAAGGAAGAAATCCAAATTCCATATTTCAAGCATAAATTACACATACAACCACATGTATAAACTTCCTTTATGATCACTGCTTCAGAAAAATACACACACATAAGTCCACTGAACAGATTCCTCACATCAATCGAACTATCACAAAGCCTCAAAACAGATCAGGTTCCTAAATTTTTGAACTCTCACAAAACCACAAAATTTTCTAAACAATATTTAACCCCCAAATCGGAGTTCTCTCCAACTCGCACAAAATAGGAAGAAAAGAGGTTAAGAATGGGAAAACAGACCTGTACACGCGTCGTCGAAGCTCCTTGTCGCTAAAATCGTCGCTGTCGCAACTGCGAACGAAGAGAGAAGGCGGAGAGAACGAAGAGAAAGAGAGAGAGGAAACGGGCAACGGACAGGGGTTCGACAAAACCAAAAAAGGGAGGTAAAATCCAAAGCTCTTTGATTGTTCTGAGCTTTGGATCGGCGGAGTGGAGCGAAGCGGCAGACAGGGGTGGAGAACTCGAAGGAGGGGAACGGGAAACGGGGGAGTGGAGCGGCGGACTGAGATGGTGGAGCGGCGAAAGAGGGAGGGAAGTGGGAAATGAGATGAGAGGGAGGGAAGTGGGAAATGAGATGAGAGGGCCGGAGACGCGCGCGGGTTTTGAGAGGGAAGTGGGAAATAAGATGGGAGGGAAAGGCAAATGACATCACTCATTTAAAACGAGTGATGTTGTTTCTTAGAAACGATATCACTCATTTAATGAGTGATGTCGTTTCTAAGAAACAACATCACTCGTTTTAAATGAGTGATGTCGTAACTTACGACATCTCTAATTTATTTAGTTAGGGATGTCGTTTCTTCCTGAGCAACCATTTAATTACAAAATTGCCACCGCCTTTTTTTTAACATCTGTTTTATAATTAATAGACATTAATTAGGGATGTTAAAAGGCTTTTTTGTAGCAGTGGAAGCAGTATAGGACTTCAGGTAACCAAGTGGCAATTTTATTTCATGTCATATATTATGATGAATAATTACTGTCCGCTATTTAGCATATTCGCAAGCTTATGAGTCATCAAAAGTAGTATAGAAAAGATGTCGTTCCAACAGGGATTAAGGCAAAAATGGATTAATCATCCCATTTATGTTATCAATTAGGTTGAGTGAAAAGTTTTGCATTTTGAAATTCAAAAGTAACAAAAATGAAAATAGCAATTTGGAAAAATTTAATAGATTAAAATTGACAATTTGCAAAATAGAGCACTTTGAATTGGACAAGCCTAGGCCTATTTTTCCACTTGTATTCATGATACCCAATTGTTCCTTCTCTAATCATTAATACATATTATGTTATTGTTTGAAGTCTCATACATTCAAATAGCTCTTTCAAGCTTACTTAAACCTTAATTGACATTAATATGCACAATCTCTTACTACATAGTATTGTCAATTATCTTTATAAATAAACCACTTCAATTTAACAAAGCTTGGTTAGTGAATATCTCTATCTCACTAACACACTTCCAATGTTAAATTAGAATGTCAAGACAAGATTAGATTTAACCTAATTCTTTACCTAATTAATACTCTCTCAAACCACTAATCAGGCAAACAATCTAAATGTTGGCAATCCACATAGAAAACATTAAGTACAAATTAAACCCACAACATAACAGACAGTCATTAATTAGCAAAAGAGAAAAGAGTTTGGGTATCAATTCATACAAGCTTCAAAAATAAATCTAAAACAAATTAAATAACTACCAATTCATAAAAACCCAAATCCCTAGATTATACAAGAGAAATTAAAGAAAAATGAGAAAGAAATGAGAAGGAAAGATAGAAAACCACTGTGTAATCTTGAAAGCTCCAAGAACTTATCTTCTCCAAAAACTTCAAATCTTGCTCCCAATCTCTCTCTAACTCTCTAGGTTCTCAGCCTCGCACACTCTGGCTCGCTCTCTCACCCGCTCGAAGATGCTGAAGCTCGGTGAAGATGATGTGTGCGTGTGAAGTGCCCCCCCTGCTTGTCCCTCTCTCGCTCGCGGTCGCGGTTGGAGAAGATGATTAATTTCTGCACAGTGGCTGAACCCCACGTGACATGGCTGATGGAAATTAGAAGAAGGAATTAATGGTCTTCACCTGATTGCCAAAGAGAAAACACATGGGTTATTTATAATAATAATAATCCAAAATAGCAAAACTGAACCTTCTCTTTTTTTTTTTTTTTTTTTTTTTACTTTAAATTATTTTTACTTATATATTAACTCCGCCTATGTTTATAGCCGGTCCCAAGCCCGGGTGAAGGAGGAGGGTTGTGTTAGGCCCCGACAGCCAGCGTAAAAACCCCGTCGAATCTCATGAACATGGATCAACGAAGAAATTGTGTAAATGTTAGGTCGTTGCCCGTAAGCAACGCGCTGTATGGCTCGAGTACAGTGAGAAGAGAGCGAGAGCCGCTGCATCCTAGCCTGAATGCAGTGTTAAGAGAGCAAGGGCTAAAGGATAGGTCGTTGCCTGGTTGCAACGCGCTGTATGGCTCGAGTACAGTGATAAGAGAGCAAGAGCCGCTGCATCCTCGCCTGAATGCAGTGTTAAATGAGCAAGGGCTACCGCACTCTAATGGACGGAGGCAGCTAAAGAAGCTAGTTCATGAGAGTAAGATCAGATTTGGTTCTTGGAATATTGGGACGCTGAATGGGAAGCTTTTTGAGGTTGCACAAGTTATGAAGGATCGTAAGATTAATATATTATGCTTACAAGAAACCAGATGGGCTGGAGAGAGATCTAAAGAAATCGGAGTTAATGATTCTAAACTTTGGTACACAGGAAAGGTAAATGGGAGGAATGGTGTTGGTATCATTGCAGATAAAGAATGGCGGAAGAATGTAGTGGAAGTTAAGCGGATTGAGGACCGAATCATATCTGTGAGAGTAATTGTGGGAAATGATACAATAAATATTATTAGTGCATATGCACCCCAAGTAGGGGCAGAAGCACATCTTAAGGAGAAGTTTTGGGCAGATATTGAAGGGTTGATTCAAGGTATACCGGCAACCGAGAAAATTTTTATTGGAGGGGATCTTAATGGACATGTTGGGAAAGAGGCGGGATCATATGCAAGGGCGCATGGTGGTTTTGGTTATGGGGAGTTGAATAATGAAGGGCAAACAATTATCGATTTTTCCTTAGCATACAATCTTAAGATTGTTAACACATGCTTTAAGAAGCGGGAAGAACATTTAATTACATACAAAAGTGGAACTCACAAGTCACAAATTGACTTCTTTTTGGTAAGAAACCCTGATAGAAGGTTATGTACTAATTGCAAAGTGATTCCTGGGCATGGGGAGACCTCTCAGCATAGACTTCTAGTTCTTGATGTGAGAATTAAATGTATAAGACAAAGGCGCCGGGTAGTTTTGAACCGAAAGATCAAGTGGTGGCAGTTAAAGGGGGAGAAGCGAGAGATTTTTAAGAGAAATCTATTGGATGAAGGGGTATGGGAGCCACAAGGAAATGCTAACAGCATGTGGAAGAATATGGCTACGAAGATTGAAATGGTTGCTAAAGCTACTTTAGGAGAATCAAAAGGTTTTGGACCGCGAGATAAGGAGACTTGGTGGTGGGACAAGGATGTCCAAGAAAAGGTGCGGAATAAAAAGAATTGTTTTAAGGCTATACACTTGTGTAATACTACTGAAAATTGGGAAAAGTACCGCTTAGCTAAAAAGGAGACTAAGAAGGCAGTGAGTGAAGCTCGTGCTAAAGCATACGAGGGGTTTTATAAGGAGTTAGGGACAAAAGCTGGGGAACAAAAGATTTACAAGATCGCAAAGAGTAGGGAGAGAAACTCGAGAGATTTGGATCAAGTAAGATGTGTAAAGGATGAAGAAGGTAAAGTTTTGATTACTGACGAAGATATTAAGGATAGATGGGAGGCCTACTTTTCTAAGTTATTCAATGATGGAAGTGAAGGTCTATCTTGTGAGTTGGGAGATTTGACAATTAGTGAAGATGGACTTAATAGGTCGTTTTATCGTAGAATTAGAGTTTGGGAGGTTAGAGAAGCTCTTAAGAAAATGGAAAATGGTAAAGCAGTTGGACCTGATGGTATACCGATTGAAGTTTGGAAATGTTTAGGGGAGGAGGGTGTGTTATGGTTATCTGAATTGTTCAACGAGATTTTACGGTACAAGAAGATGCCTGATGACTGGAGAAAAAGTACTTTAGTTCCGATTTATAAAAACAAAGGCGATATACAAAATTGTGCAAATTATAGGGGAATTAAGCTTATGAGTCATACAATGAAACTATGGGAAAAGGTGATTGAGCATAGGTTAAGACTAGAAACTAGTATTTCTGAGAGACAGTTTGGGTTCATGCCAGGGAGATCCACAACTGTGGCCATATATCTACTAAGGGGATAATGGAAAAGTATCGAAGTAGAAAAAGAGACTTACATATGGTTTTTATTGACTTAGAAAAGGCGTATGATCGCGTGCCGAGAGATTTACTTTGGAAAGCTTTGGAAAAGAAAGGAGTATGTGTTGCTTATATTAAAGTTATACTGGATATGTATGATGGGGTATTGACTAAGGTTAGAACGCCGGGAGGTGAGACAAAAGACTTCCCTATAAGAATTGGCTTACATCAGGGATCAGCTTTGAGCCCATATTTGTTTAACTTAGTGGTAGATGCTCTAACTGAGCCTATAGAAGAAGAGGTCCCTAAGTGCATGCTTTTTGCTGATGATATAGTCCTTTTGGCCGAATCAAGAGAGGAGATTAATGATAAATTAGAGATATGGAGAAATACGTTGGAGTCGAAGGGTTTCCGTTTAAGTAGGAGTAAGACAGAATATATGCATTGCAATTTTGCAAATAAACAAGTTAGAGGTGATTTGGAGGTTAAACTGGGAGAGCAAACAATCCCTCAAGTGACAAAGTTTAGGTATTTGGGATCAATTATAAGACAAGATGGTGAGATTGATGACGATGTCAATCATAGAATTCAAGCTGGGTGGTGTAAGTGGAGGAAAGCTACTGGAGTTCTCTGCGATAGAAAAGTACCCAATAAGGTAAAAGGGAAGTTTTATCGCACTGCTATAAGACCAGCAGTATTATATGGTAGTGAATGTTGGGCTTTGAAGGGTCAACATGAACATAAAATGGGGGTAGCTGAAATGAGGATGTTGAGATGGATGTGTGGTCACACAAGAAAGGATAAGATTCGGAATGATCATATACGCGAACGAGTTGGAGTGGCACCTATCAGTGAGAAAATGGTAGAAAATCGTTTGAGGTGGTTTGGACATGTACAAAGAAGGCCATTAGATGCGCCAGTGAGGAGGGTAGATCAAACAGTCTGGAGTCCGATTAAGAGAGGAAGGGGGAGACCGAGGCTTACACTTAATGAAGTTGTAGAGCGAGATCTTTTAATAAATAATATATCTAAAGATTTGGTTTCCGATAGAGCACAATGGCGTCGTGCGATCCATGTAGCCGACCCCACTTAGTGGGATAAGGCTTTGTTGTTGTTGTTGTTGTTGTATTTTTACTTATATATTCTTATTTTATAATATTTCTATTTTAATTAAAACTAATGATATTAACAATGAAATCCTCTAAATAATGGACCAAACTGATATATATATATATATATTATATCAAAATCTTAAACAAAAACAATTAATTTAGGATCAATGACTCCTAAAATATACCAAAATATATATCAAATCTAATTAAAAATGGAGAGTTATCAATTACATAACATTTGTTACAGGTTTATATTATGAATGAATGTGATAAATCTTGTTAATTCCTACATGAAAATATTACTTCCAAGTTAATGAAGTACTTCAAGGTTAGGAGGTTAGCTATCCCTAACAAGACAAATATATTCAGAAAAATCTGATGGGAAGAGATCAAGTGTCTCATAGTCGACACAATTTATTAAATTTTCAGCCCTACCAGTAATTGTGTGGATTGTACTGAGGGCACATAACATAGGAAGTATATGTTTAATTGTAACATTTGTACATATTTATGAATTTTTATATATAGTAATGAATGAAATAAATTGCTACTAACATTCCCCCTAAACCTTATCCTTTCCTAACATGTTTTAGTTTAGCTGCTTGGGAGAATATAGTTGAGGAAGAAGAAGGTGGTATTGAAGAGCAGGAATGCTTTACTTTAGTGTACTAGTAGTTATACTCCAGTTACTTTAATTATTTTACTTGTATTTGGCAAAATAATTTTATTTAAATAATTTTTATTCTTCTTGTATAATTCTTCCACAAGGAGGTGTGACTTCAAGCACATGTAAAAGGCTATCGACCGAGATAGCCAAGTTATTATTTACTTATATTTATATGGGTAGATATGTCGTTTTTAGGCTTAGAAATAAACATGGACTATGATTTGGTAATTTAAATTTTTTTGTAACCGCTTGACATTTTAATAATTTGTAAGTTTTACACTTTGTCCAAAAAGCTCATTTCAGTAAAAGAAAATTTTTTACCAAGTGTTTCAAAGAAATAGTTTTAATTTATTCATGATTTTGGTGTAATGCCCTTCCAAAACCACCTTAAAATTATTGTGTAATCTACCATGGTAATAAAGAAATCAAAACCCAAATAATAAAATTTACCATGGTAGAATTTAAGGGCCAATTAGAGAGATTGATCAAATAAATATAACCTACTATGGTAAAAAAAGAATGAACCCGATTTAAGACTCTACTATAGTAGAAAATAATAAATCTTATTTTCTTACTAGCTAACTATGGTAGAAAAGAATAAAACTACATATGAAATGTCTACCATGGTTATTTAGAAAACATTTATTTTCATCAATACTTTTAATATTCTCTATGGTATAAAAGGATTTACCATAGTTAAACAGTTCCAGAAAACAGAGTATTAGGAAGCTAATCAAGGTAGAGAAGACAAAAATAATAAATTAGGGTCTACCTTGATTAAAAAAATGCGACAATAGTTGAGTAAATCTTTTTCTAACTGAAAGTTTTCATAATTTTAAATAATCCTAGTATCATGGTAATTAAACGTAAATCAATATAAATGTGCTCAATAAGCACAACAAAGTCTTTAAAACTCGCCCATGTATCTTCCCTTGTTTCTACTTGATCTTTCTCCTCAAAATGTTAACATAAGGGATGAGATTGACATCTCAGTAGCTACTGAAAGCACCTAACATACACCCACAAATCATGTACAATTATGTTATAAACAATTATATTCTACAAAATACTTCATTGTTTTTCACATATACAAATACTACGTCTTCTGTTCAAACATAAAAAAAAATTTTAAGTGGAAATGATTTGCTCATGAATGCATGTATCATGCAACCTCCCTTATATCCCCCATCCATCCTTATTCCGTTGACAAGAGCCATATGCTAACACATAGTCCAATAGAAACAGATCCATTTAATTAGATTGTTTCAAGCTCACCAGTACTTGAGATATGCCCGGCCAAAGGTATAGAGCTCAAGCATGGACTATGACTCCCCTCCTTAAAATAACAAATAAAAGGAGGTGCCACATGTCTCACTACTCCAATACAATCCCGACTAAAGGAAAACATGGAAGAATAGGCCCTGACAAGTGCCATCCACTGTGCAGTGAGTGATGCCATACCATGTGGTAAAAAAATTCATTCATCATACAATTTTCTCCTCTTAGCCCTATCCCATCACTATGTATGCAAAATGCTATGACAATTATATCAAACACTAGAAAATAGTGTATCATTCCAACCCACGCTACCATAATAGAGTTTCAAAGTACAAGTATACTTACAAATTAAATATATAAGCATGTTTCAAAAGATTTAACTACAGTGTACATAGCATCAATACACATAAGCATGCTTGAAATAAAATAGCTTATGTTTCATATAATATAGATAGGAGGCAAGCATGCTTAAAAAAAATGATCTAATATTCAAATTTCAGAAAACTGACTTAATAAAGGCTTCAATATAAATATAGTTATAAACAATAAATTTAGTCTTACCTAATCAAATAAAGTGATAATTGTTCATAATGTAATTACACACAATTACAAACATATATAAAAGAATTTTTCAGAGTTACCTGCTACTCCTTAGCTTACAAATAATTATAAAAAGTAATAAACAATACCTATTAATATAGGACTCATTACCACTCTAAAATTATTCAAAAAAAAAACTACTCTAGCTATTAAAGCTACCCACAAGAGAACCCACCCGTTATCTTTGTAAACAAACATACGTGTTTGTGGCTATCATGTGAAGAATATAATGCAAGCATTTGGAGGGAAAAAAAAACATGTAGTGAGGGATAAAATGTTGATAATTGGATTGATTGAATTATTGTTTCATTCTTTAAAGTCAAAGAGCCAAGATTGGACAAAAGTGAAGCGAAGTGGGGAATGAGGCAAATAGATACCTGACATGAGGGAAAGGATAAGATAGTCAAGGAAAAGAATCAATGTACACCCATAAAATGTTATAGTAAATGTTGAAAATTAAGAGAATAGAACAAATCAAAAGGAAGCTAATATATATGTATACACTTCTCTGAAGACAAAAATAGTTTAAGTGCTGAAAGCTATATCTTCATCTCATAAGACGAGACTGCTGGGGATTGGAGACGGTGAACTAAATTGATAGAAGAAAAATAATCATTAATAAAAATAATAAAGGATAAATAGTTTTACGGAGTGATAGAGGTTGATTAGTAACTTTTATATATATATATATATATATGTGTGTGTGTGTGTGTATAGTTAACGAGGAACTCAAATGGATATACACAAAGAAAGGATAAAAGAGACATGTGGGGTCTTGACAGTTGGTACAACACACATATATAAAGTGGAGGATCCTCTCCTCTTCTGTTCTCTCCTCTACCCCTGCTCTATCTCAAATTTTTTGTTTATTTTTATCATTAGATTCTACATAAAATTAGTGACATTTTGATATTGACCGGCACAAGAAATGAAGTCAAAACTTATATATTGGCCGGCACAAGATCTAACAAACACACCGTGAGTATTATAAACTAATTTTCTTTATAATCCTTTTCATTGGAGTCATATATGGCTGCTAAGATGAAAAAGAACAAAGAACATATCGCCTATTAATAATATGTTAAGACAATATGAAGGTATATATGATATATCATAAATAGTTTGATATGATCAATGTTAACGTCCCACGCCTTTACTAATAATTTTATTAATAATTTTATTCATTATTGTCCTTTTGATTGGATTCATATGCCGAAATAATTAAGATCTTGAAAAAGAGGAATAAAGAGCATATTCTTTATTAATAATATGAGAAGACAATACAATGAGAATAACAACCAACCCCTCTTAGAGAGAAGAATATAGAAACTATTAAACCTTGCTTTTATGAAGGAATTGGTGGTCATATTGGCAGAGGATCCACCAATAAAGCTGTAATGGAATTCTTCATGATGCCTCCAGCATGAGTGTAATTATCTTCTTCTTTGTAAAGCGCGTCCATGACACGAGCTAGGTTAAGAGCTGGCACTAGAAATGGCCTTGGCACTTTCAAAGGTCTAAGGAATTCTTCGTTCACATCCTTCCACGCATTATGAACAACTTTACGAAACTCTTCAACGGCTTCTTGCCTTGACACTCCATGTTCCTTCATGTAGCAATCAAGCGCCGACGCAACGTGCCCTCTTTTCTGTTCAAACTGAACGGAGTACAAAAGGTTTCAAAATCACTAAAACAAAGAAACAAACAGATAGCTATGGACATGTACCTCTGGTGATATCCTAATTTGGACCGCGTAAATTTGATTATTTTTAAAATGATTTTTTTAGTAAAAATTTAGCTTTTGGAAAAATTTGTAGTTAAGGGACTATTTTAATTTTGTATTCTATACTAATTAAAATAATCCTTTTTAAAAATATAAACTTTAATAAAAATCAAATTTGGACCATATAAATCAAATCCGCATCTTCAAATTCGATTAACTCTCCCTACTAAACATTGTGCCTAGTAGGTAAATTGGTTCCAATATTCTATAAGGTAGAAAGAGAATATCTTTTTATCACACACACACACACACATATACAAGTCACTTATATTACATTTTTCATATAAATATGCAATTTTGCTCTTTATTTGTTACTCCATCTGGTCCTAAATATATGACCTATTTGGAGATGTGAGCTTAGTTATAAATATAAGAACTCTTTTTAATTGTTCTCAACTTTCCCCAAACTATCCCTACTAAAGTTCATCAATAATAAACAAATTATAGAGGGATGGTGAGAATAAAGGCAGATGGTTGAGGGATGGTGAGAATAAAGACAGATGGTTGGGGTGCATTGGTAATATCATATGATGATTTCAATTAATTTAAATAAAATCCTTAATCTAATCAAATTAGGTAAATATATTTTATACTTAGGATTAGAGGAAGTATTGTGATAGACTTTGTTCTCATGGGTATTGTGTATATTATATGGAGATAAAGTTGAAAAATTTTAGGATAGACTTAATGAGGTTTAAAGTTTTATTTAGTTCGAAACATATTGAAAGTTATTTATAAATAGGATTAGAGCTCACAAGAAGGATTGACCATAATATTCACCACACCTATAAGCATGCCGCTAGCCTATAAGAATATTGACCTACCTCACTTGATACAATGTCATCCATGGCTCTGCAAATAAGGGAAGAAGCTTTGACAAGCTTAGGCTGACTTGTAACCCATTTGAACATGTCCTCAGTGGCAATATTTCCCAATCCAATGAAAGATATTGCTGAGAGCATTGAATAAGAACAAGAGACCATTGCTGTGTCAAGGTACTCCTCTGTTGTTGGTATGTAGTTTTCATTGAACCATTTGGCCTCTCTCATGAAGGCTCTCGCTAATATCTTCATCTCTGCCATGCATCAACATATATAAACCTTGAAGAAACAAAAAGTATGCATATGAAAAGTAATAACTATTAATTTAATCATGCATACTTCAGATATTGCGTAGTCAAGACTATATTCTCTTCCATCCTTCCTCATGCATTGATCCATTTCATCATAAACATTCCACAGTGCCTCGTAAGGTAACTTCATGTATTCTGGAAGATCATCCAGGCAGCGAATATCCCACCTTATACAATCCTAGATTGATCAGATAATAAACTATCTAGAGCTAAACAAAAATAAAACGTAAAGTTTATATATTTATGAGGATATACTAATAGTATACCTCTCAAGTGCATTAGTGAAAATGGTTAGCTCATCGATGGTTCCATAAGCATCATAAGTATCATCAATCAGGGATAAAACGGCCATCACTTTAGTGAGTATTAATCTTCCTAAAGAGTATCGAGGCTCAAAATAAACTCCAAGAATCCAAAAGTAACATTCCACAACCCTATCTCTTGCATATGACAGCTTTGTCGGCACATCCAAGTTGTTCCACCACCTAATAATAACCCCAGCAAAATCCATGAGTTGTAGCAAGAAAATAAGTTTAAGCTAAAGAGAATTCTAGAGCTCTAGTTATCACTAACTTAGTCTAGGCTTTCTATTGGTGGGGCATGAGCTAGAGAAACACGTGGCCCATGCATGCCCCCACACCACGATGTCTTTTTCCCCCTTTTTCTATAATTCAAATTCCAACATGACTTCTATACCATTTGCATAGTTCAAAAACCCGATTCAGTCCGGCGGGTCAGATAAGAAACCCGGCGACCTGGGCACTTGAGAGGGTCAATTTGCACACCTCTCGAGAGCATCCGAGTTGACTCTAAAAAACTCAGACAACCCGGCGGTTGGACTGGGTTGGCCGGGTTAAAAAAATTAAAAAATTTTTTCTCAATTAGAATTAGTTTAGTCCATAAGCTTTAGATCTAGATCGCACTCACCCACTGTAGTGCCACATCACCTTCTTTTGTTGCTTCTTATCTATTAATTAGTTTCTAGAGCAAATCTATGTGAAACAATCAAGATATATATTTGCTAAATTTCTCTTCAGATTTTTACACAGTTAAAATGCTTTTCAGTTGACACACACACATCATAACTGAATTATTTTAACAAATTAGGGGTTTTCATTTTATTAATGAAGCTGATACTGAGTAAGTCTTTCAAAGTGGTTTGGATAGTGATTTGAGAGTTTCAAAGTCTGTTGTTCTATTGACTTTATTTTTCCTTGGAAATTCGTCTAAAATTGAATCCTACTTAGGCTAGTGAAAGAGTTTCTACTTAGTTTTTGAATGATCTTAACAGTATTGATTGAGGGATTGCAAAGAACTAGTGATAGACATTCTTAATGTTAATGTATTGTGTTTTTAAAACAATAAGACTTTTGTTGGATTTTTTTTTTATATTTTGACATTAATATTGGTATGTTATGTTATTAATTGTTAAATTATATTATTTTAATGTGGCTGATTTGATCCCGAGCGACTCTCAATTGAGTCTCTGACCCTTGACCCAGTGCACCAGCCGAGTCAATTCCCAGTCCGATCGAGTTTTGGAACATTTACTGCTTGTTTAAAACAAAGAACAAATCTTAAAATGTTGGAAGAGAATAGATATACAATGATTAAGGGAATGAGACCACATCCTAACTCATAACCTTTAAACTTAAGTTTGTGGATCGCTCTAATTTATTATATAAATTTTATTAATTAAGAGATATTCTATTGAACATGAAATTTTCTATATCAACTCATCAACCCTACTCACACTTGAACATTCTAACAATTTTTAAAAAAAATAATTAAGGATGAAGATGACTTACCTGCAAATGTCAGCAACTTCTTTCTGATGCAAATTTTGGAGCACATTGAAATCTAATTTTGCTAAAGTTAACAAGACTTCATTATGAGAAGGATGTAAGTGGTAGATTGAAATATACTTATGAGCCTCTAACCTTAGCAATCCCCTATGAAGAGATTGCCTTAAGCTATTATGAACTTGTTGACCAAGAAATGTGTTTGGTTCAATTGTATTATTGATGGCCTGAAGCTGAGTAGAAATGAAAGCAATTGCTTCATCTAATATGTCTTCTCCATGAATACTCAAATAAGCAGCTTCGTATAAATTCAGCATTCCTTCCACATCGTTTCTAACTCTTTCACTGAAGTTTCCTTCTCCATCTTTGAACTTGTTAAACACATCTGGTTTGCACATAAATAATATTCACAATATATATGGTTACAATTTTAAAACATTTTATCATTTAAGTTTATGGCACATATATATAGACACACATACCAGGTGAAATGGGATATCCGTCTTGCCTCAGTAGTCTGAAAAGCAAAGCAAGAAGGCGAAGGTCTGCATCAAGAGTTAATTGGCCATTTTGAACGTAGTGCTTGTGAGTTTGTCGTAAAACTTGTTCAATTTCATCTTCAAAGTGATATCCCAAACCCAGTCGTTGAATTGAATCGATCAATTCAACTTTTGAAATTGAAGGCATCTCATTGGTAGGAACAAGCATCTTCCGCACTTCTTCTTTCAGAGTTTCGATGTGTTGCACCGTTTCACTATGATCAACTTCCTATATATATATATATTCCGGTAGTATTGGAAGGACAAATCAATTCATGCTCAGAACATGTAGAAAAAATGAAAGTGATGACAATTACCTAGATAAAAACTTAATAACATTCTTCCAACAATGCTTCATCAAAAAGTGAATCAGAAAGGTTAATGGTTTATCATGGCCCCCCGATTTTTAAACCGGTGACATAACAATTTAGTATAGGCTAAATTATACTTTTAGTATTAAGTTTGGCTAAAATCCTCTTTTAGTCCCTTAACTTTGAAAAGTGTGTTTTTAGTCATTTAAACTAACACCGTTAACTTCTCTAACGGAATATGCTGTGCTTAGTTACCAAATAAATGCTAACATAAACAAATTTTAATATATTTTTAATATATTCCCTTTTTATATTTTTAAAGTAAATAACCTTTAAAAAAATCAGAAAATAATATGTGGCTATTCTTCATGAGAGTTGCCGACTGTTTGCAATTGATGGTTGCCTACTTGTACTTGTTGAAGAAATTTTAAAACAATCTGGATAACAATTCAGAGCTAAGGGTGTTTTAATATTGACGGATCTTAAAGATTTATTAGGGTTTTAATTATTTATTTACTTGTTTTTATTTGTAATATTTTCAATTTAATTATAATATGTCTCTACAAAAAAACAACGATTTTTCGACGGAATTTTTTCCGTCGGAAATTCCTTCGTCGCAAACTGATTTTCCGACGGAATTGTTTTTTTCCGTCGGAAATTTTAGGCGGATTTTACCGACGGAATTCGATCAGTAAATTTACCGACGGAATTTCCGTCGGTAATTTATATTATTTTATAAATATATTATTATTTTAATTTAAAAATAATGTATTAAAATATAATTTTTTTAAAAATTTAAGCCGTCACGTGTCACTCTCTCGTGCTGCCACGTATCCCTGCCCACACGCTCTCTCGTGTCGCTTCCACAAATTGCCTTCAATTTTGTCGTTGGAGAGATTCGAACCCGCAACCTATTGGGGCATGTCTGATGCCTTAACCAGTTGAGCTACGAAGACCTTATGAAATTATTTACAAACTATTATATTTAATCTTAATATATTATGAAATATTTTATAATTATTAATATATAATTTACATATTAATAATTTTATTATTTTTTATAAATAATTTTTATATTCATATACAATCCATTATATTTAGTATTTTCGTTTTATATTATTAAATTATAATTATTTTTCATTTTATTTTATGACATTTTTAAATAATTATTTTATTTTATACATTATTAAATTATAATTATTTATCGTTTTATTACTAATATTTAATTATTTATTTAAAAAATAAAATATAATTTAATAACAAATTAAAATTAAATTTGGTAATAAATTTATATCTATATACGTGTATATATATTAATTTTAATTAAATATGTTTTATTTATTTATAAAATGTTTTTTAAAATAAATTAATTTAATATTTTTAATATATTATTTATAAATTAAAATTAAAATTTATTTATAAAATAATAAATAAAGTTACCGACGGAAAATTTTCCATCGGTAATAATATTTTATTATATTATTTATAAATTAAAATAATAATTTAAAAATAAAATAAAATAGTTAATTAAATTACCGACAGAAATTCCGCCGGTAATAATATTTTAATATTTAATTTAAACTAAAATAATAATTTATAAATAAAATAATATAATTAATTAAATTACCGACGAAAATTCCGTCGGTAAAATTACCGACGGAATTTCCGTCGAAAATCCATCGGAAATTACCGACGGAATTTTTTTCGTCGCTAAATTCCGTCGGAAATTCGTTGTTTTTTTGTAGTATATGTCAATAATTTAATATTGCCTTGTCAGCATTTCAAATGAACCCAGTGAGCATTATCTATTAGAAAAGTTAACGGTGTTAATTTAAAAGAAGTAAAAGCACACTTTTCAAAGCTAAAGGACTAAAAGAGAATCTTGTCCAAACTTAAATGACTTAAAGTATACTTTAACCTAAAATAATTATTATATTCATATATAATTTGTATATAAGTAATAAAGTCATGATAAATCTAATTATCCACGCAATAATACTGTATTATATGATAATTTTAATAAAATAACATCAATTTGACTACAAATAATCTAAAAATATAGTGGACTTTTTGTTAGGGTACCTTTTTTTTTTTACTTTTCAATATTTTTTCTGTCAAACCAAAAAGCCATAAAAATAGTTTTCTTATCCAAATGCAAAAATGGTTTTTTCTTTAAAAGAAATTAACATTAACTTTTAACCTCAAACAGTAAAAGAACAAAAAAAAAAGATGTTAACACATAAAAAGAAAGTGATGTAACTTTAAAAAACTTTAATACTTTGTCCACAATTTTGATTTCTCATAAATGCACGGTCATGATATATGTGTCTCTACCCAAAAAGAAAGAAAGCATGAATATATAGAGAAAAACAGAAGAAAGAAGAATAATTATTGAAGCAATAAAAATAAAGACATACAGAAGAGTGAGAGGCATATTGAAGGAAATGATCGGTCCAAATAGAAGGATGAAAATCTGCGCAGTGTCTTCTGTGGGTTTTATTGGCGGCATGAGCATCATGTTTTGATGAAGGAGGAACAGAAACTAAAGTTGAAGCAACAACAGAAGACATTTTGGATCCCTTCTGCTTCTTTTTTTTGTCACAGATCCCTTCTGCTTCAACAAAGGGTTTTCATGGCTGAACCACGTTTGCTTCTATGGGTACTTATACCAAACTTTGTGACTATTTTTCATCCTCAATATGTGATAATATTTGGAGTGCAAACAAGCGATAGCTACTTTTCATGCCACATGCAGGAAAGCTTATCGGTTGGATCATTCTCATGTACCGACAGTGATTTTGACTTCCATGTTCAACACGTTTTTAAATACTATAGGTTCTTTTTTGAGTTTGTTTTGTTTTCTTTAAGGGTATAAGCCTATTACTCTATTAGACCACTTGGTAACGTATGACCTTCTGTTTTGGTAAAGGATTCTTGTTAGGACACGTGGTGTTTCTCATTGAGATTATTGTGAGGGGCTGGCATTAATATGACGTGAGTGATGAGTTGCCAGAGTGGAGATAGGAAATAACTAATACATTTAAGTTATTTAATTTCTTATAATAAAGTAAACCAAATCTTATATCAGGCCTTTATTTCTAAATATAAGATTTGATTAACTTTTTTAGAAAATTTTAAGAAAGTTAAAAAAGTTATTTATATATATTTTTTGCCATCTAAAAAAAAGTTATTTATCTTAAAAAATTTATTTATAAATTAATTTACCTGAATTTTTAAATAAACTAGTTTATTTATCTTATAAGTTAACAATTTTTTTAATAATACATAAAATATATTATGATTAAGTGGCTTAATTAGCTTCCTTAATCTCTCCAAAAGAAAAGCCAACTAGTTCTTATATTAAAGAATGGAGGAAATTAAAAAAGCTAAATAGATTACTTAATTATAAAAGATGTTATATATTATCAAAATATATATCAATTTCCAAATTAGGCAATAAATTACTTATAAAATAAGAAATATAAATACTTTAAATAATTTATGGAAAATTTCAGAAAAAGACTACCCAAATATCAAAAGGATACTTTGATACACCCAATTTAATAAAAGACCATTCGATGCAAATGATATATTTGTCCTTAGCCAAATTAAAAGGAAAAGACTTTAATACCCTAAGGTTAATTAAGAATAGAAGACAAAGGAAGGGCTGTTAATAACTTCATATAAAGGTTTATCAAATTCGTATAATGGATTACCAACTTTGTATAATGGATTGCCAACATGTGTCTAGTTATTTACCAGCTTCCTAACTTTATCAAAATCTTGTTATTTGTTACCGATTTCGTATAAAGGATTACCAAATTCGTATAACGCATTACCGACTTTGTATAACGGATTGCTAGCATGTCTCTATCCATTTACCAACTTCCTTACTTTACCAAAATCTTGTTTGTTACCAGCTTTGTATAAATGTTTACCAAATTTGTATAACGGTTATCAACATATCTTTATCCAATTACTAACTTCATAACTTTACCAAAATCTTGTTGTTTGTTACCAATTTCGTATAAAGGTTTACTACGAAATTCGTATAATGGATTACTAACTTTATATAATAGATACCAATATGTCTCTATTAATTTACCAACTTCCTTCTTTTTTGTGGGCATTTTCGGTTTTTCCTTTTAATTTGGCTCTGGACTACTAGGTCATTTGCATTGAATGGTACTTTATTAAATTGGATGTATCAAAGTCTCTTTTTACTATTTGGAGTATCTTTTTCTGGAATTTTCTCAATAATTTATTTGACTTTCTAAATCTAAAAAAAAGTCAATCATTTGATCTTATATTAAGGACCAAAAAATACAAAAGATTCCATGATTAATTTTTTTATTGCAAAAATATAAATGAAAACTCCATGGTCGTCAAGAATCCCGTACATTTATCAGTATCTTCTCTGCCTCCTCTATTATTGCAAGGAAAAATGTTGAAATGTCCCTTCTACAAGTTTTTTTCCTTCTTAATTAGCAAAAAAAATGCCTTTTAAATTTCGAATTTTTGTATAACTAGAAGATTTTAATTAGTTGAGTAATGATATTTACTAGTTGAGAAATGATATCAACAACTACAAATTATCTATCTAGGATTTTGAAATTCATAATGTATTGTTATCATTTTCCAAAAGGTTAAGGATGCATGTTTATAAGATAAATAGAGTTTGTGTTAAATTTCCAAATTACCTATGACTAATAAAGATAAAAATATATAGGCCATTTCAGAATATAATAATAACAATTTTCTGCAAACATAAAATTTTCTAAAAACAATAATTCTTGAAAATATGAGACCTTTTAGGAAAGCAAACAATAAATTTTCAGAAAAAAACGGACCTTTATCAAGAAAAAAGAAAGAAGTATTTTTTAAAAAAAATTCATAGTGTTTTTTAATAGATTACAATATTGCTTCTATTTCAGACACTTCTGTTCAAGACGTTGTCAAACACTTAATATGTACTAATGCACATTTTCTCCAACAAAAATTTAAATCTTAATTTATTATATTTTGAGAAATTAACTCTCTGTTTTTTTTCACCTGTAAAAGGGTTTGAATGTTTGAACACACGTAAAAAGTAAAAAGTATGGGTAATTAATTACAGGTCTCGTATAAGGAATTTAATTAAAATGAGGTCCCACGAAATCGAGTAATTAATTTCAGGTCCTTGCCACGACGTTGTATTAACTTGTGACTTACGATAACAAATTAATGAGCATGTATAACAACTCTTATTCAGTAACAATTCTTGTTCAATAACAACTTTTGAGCTGTAATAACAACTGAATTAGCAGGCGATAACAACTTTGAGGGATATGAGATTAATTACGCGATTTCATGGGATCTCATGATGATAAGTAAGTTTCTTATCAGGATTTATAATTAATTTTTCCTAAAAAGTATGCATATATATGGTTGAAAAGGACTTTGCATAAATGGCATCCATGAAAGACAACTACAGAACATAAAAGCGAAGTTAGGAAAATGTACGGTGTTGATTTGATGAGAGGACAACAATTTAAAAATGTCCATCGTGATGAATGGTCACCTTATCAGTCCAAAAAAAAAAAAATGAATGGTCACATTAAGAATCTGTGGCTTTTGAGGGAAGAGATTTGTGGGGTTATAATCATAATGATGATGATCGGAGATAGTACAATTAGTGAAAGAAAATACAGCTCACATATCGGAGCAGGACTGTTTTCTTTCTCTCTCCTTCACAAATCGAGCAAATTAATTTTCAGCCATTGATTCATTTTTCAGTTTTTTTTTTTCATTTTAATTTTTTTTAAATTTTAAGTTAATATTATTTTTCCATTTCAACCACAAAAATTCTCTATCTCCTTCAAAATATAAACACCATATATTTTACAAACCATATGTATATACATTAAATAATCATATTTTGATTAAAACTGTACATTTTAGTGGGTCTTCATTTAATGTTATCACTTCAGTTCAAAAAAAAAAAATGTAATGCTTATCACAATGACCAGTAAAATGGTTCTCTGTTTTTTTGAAGAATAAAGTGCTTATCATCACATAATAAAATATAGATCATTTAAAATTTGATATGGATGGTTCAGATTTAAAATTCGAAATTAGCAATTTTTTCAATGATAAATCTAGTTTTTTGAAAAATATCAATTATAAGATTATCTTTAGGGAAAATTAATTAGAGGTCCCTGGGAGGACACATAATATTAGAAAAGTCCCACTAAATGCCCAAATTAAAGTAGGGTCCCAAGGGACCTCATTTTAATTATGTTCCATACCCAAAAGACCATTTTGCCCTCCTTATTATAATTGTCTAAATGTAAAACTCTGAAACTCATTCACTGTCACTCACTCTCCCTCCAGCAACATGACACGGTCAGCGAGTTCAAGAGCACTCACCAAGAGCTCTCCTTCATCCATCATCCATCATCCATCATCCATCTTCCGTCTTCGTCCAACTAAAATCATGGACTCTTGGATTTGTCTCTTCAACTAGTGGTATGTTGAGAAAATCAATTTTCTATGCTTGTTAGGAATCTGATTTTGGGATGAATGTTTTAAAACAAAGGTCAAAACTTTCCATATAAATCTAATTTTGGTTGAATGTTTGAACATAAAACATGCTTATACCCTTGTCTTAGTGATCTTTTGTTGCATTTATTTTGTAAATTGATTTCTCATTAGTTGTTGATGAGGGATTGGGTTGGTACTATGTTTAGGGGTGTATAAACTCTGTTTTTTCGTCCAAAAACAGGGGAAATCCGAAAAGGCTGTAGCTTTTTCGGTTTTCACATCAGTTGAAATTCGTATTGTCGTCAGAGCTCAAATAGTTGTTATTGCAGGTCATTCAGTTGTAAATAACAACTTTCTGGAAGACAGTTGAAATTTTGAATAAATTTTATTGGGGATGAGTTTTGTGCTCTGTTATGTTGTTCTAAGACATTGGTGAAGTAAAAGGTTGAAGTTTTGTTGGGTAACACCAATGTGTTAGTATTTTAATAAGGTGTTTTCATTACTTTAATATAAAGTTGTCACAGATGCTCATTAAGTCGTTATATCTGGTCATTGACTTGTGAGTAACAATGTTCCTGTGCAGGATAAATGAGAAGATGGCGGGGACATCAGGGAAGCATGTAATATGTTTGTTGCATACGGGTGGACGATTTATAAATGGTGAAGAAGGTGAGATGCAATATGTTGGGGGCAGTACCATATCAAGAACCATAAAGGAAAGCACTACTTATGGAGAATTGAGCACAATTGTAGCATCAATTGTTGGAGAGAAAGCTAGGGGAATAACCATGAAATTTAGAGTATGCTTTGATGATACAACAACTTATGTAAATGACACACACAACCCTCAAGCTTGTTTTGGAGAGGGTGTGAAACTAGTGTCACTACTACAAAATACCTTTTTCATGTCAATAATTTATGTTTTATAATTAAAATACTGACGTTGAAAAAAAACGCGGTGGCATTTTCGTAAATAAGTTAGAAACTGAGGGGAAACAACGTCACATATAATTTTATATGTGACTGAAACTTTCAACGTCACACATCATTTATGTGTGACGTTGAAAATCCATAAATTATTCATCAATAGTTGGCAAAAAAAATTTATTCATAAATAAATTATAAACTGGGGTGTTTCAACGTCACACATAATTTTATATGTGACATTAAAAGTTTGCACGTCACATATAATTTATGTGTGACGTTGAAACTCCATAAATTATTCATCAATAACTGGCAAAAAAAAATCTATTCATAAATCAATTATAAACTGCGGATTTTTAACGTCACATATAATTTTATATGTGACGTTAAAAGTTTCAACGTCACACATGAATTTTGTGTGACGTTGAAACTCCAAAAAACCACGTCACACATAAAAGTATGTGTGACGTGGTTTATCCCTAATTACCCCCTGAAAACATCAGATTCGCGCGCCCTCAGCTGCTGCTTTGCCAACCCTGGCGCTTCCTTACTCGATTTCCCTTGAAACCCTAACCTTCTATGCTCTGCATCGCTCAAATCCAAATCCCTCCATCGATGAAAATCTCCCAGCACAACCCCGCCATGGCCTCTCTGAATTTGCTCTAATCTCAATTTCTTCTTCTTCTTCTTCTTCTTCTTCTTCACCATGCCTAGTTTGGTTTCAGTAAAAACGCCACCGCATGTGGCTCCACTTCGAATCTCAGTGCTAGAAGCACAAACTCCACAAAGATCTACAGAGAAAAAAAGATTTGCTTTTTTAAAGATCTGCCCCTGCGATCAGCGATGCCAGCGGCATTGAGGCTTAATTTACGGCGGCGAGAAGCTTGGAGACCTCGTGCAACACCTGATTCCATGTCAGGTGAGTCTCCTCATTACATTTCTACTCCCAGATTCTGCGATTAATAGCGTTTTTAAGAGAAGGACATGAAAGGTTTGGGGTTTTTGAAATTCTAAACTGATCGAATCAAAGCCTTATGTGAGATATAGTGTTTTCCAAAAGAAATTTGTGCTTGCTAAAGCTCCTTAGCTGGGTTTTGAATTTCTTTGCAGGAGTTACTGCTCTTGGTGAAATTCTCTGATTTCTGACTCGATTCTAAGAGAAATCTGTGATGTAATGGGAGATGGTTAAGTTGGAATTAATTTATATGGTTTTATGTTTGATTGCTTGTAGATTATTAGGGGTTTGAGTATAAATGTTTTCTGCTCTGTTTTGGGGTGAATAGCTTTGAGGATTATGAACTATACTTTAGAATTTTTGAGATCTCTAGAAGTTCAGTGAAGTGGGTTCATAATGTGTGAAACCCGTGTGATTTGGGTGGGAAATATGTTTATCCTGTAACTGTTGAAGATTATTTTTCACTGGTCTCTGCATGTTCAAAGAGAAGATTACAATAAATATGTGAAATTCCAGAACAAAGTGTGAAGTTGTTCAATATATATAAGAAAACTGTGGAAGGCATGAATGAAAAAAGGTGTTTTGGGAATGTTAGTTATATAGGGAAGATTATGTATTGAAGATGAATACTTAGAAGCTGAAATGACTACTGATTTAAAGTAGTACAGTACAAAATTTACAGTTACGAAACAATACTTGGGATATGTTAAAGGGCTCTTAAATAAATGACTTAAGACTCTTAAGGCATTATTTGAAACAATGATGTTGATCTCATGAATTTTCCTTTTATGTTGGCCAATTTGTTTGAGAGAGTAAGAGTTTAAGGTTTGATGAATTTAATAGTTTACATGGATTTAGGCCATGATATTGTGTAGGATTGACGTGAGAGAAGAAAATTTCAAGAAAAATAATAAACTACGCTCTAAAGCATTAAGAATATAATTGAAGTTTAGAAATTTGTAGTTTACATAGCTTTTTTAAAGATTTGCTTGAAAGCTAGAGATTTGCACTCACGATGATTTGATGTTTGATGTCAATACCTTAGGTTTCTCTGCTGCTAACCCCCCAAGTGTTTTAGATCCCTGTCTCGCGGTAAATATTTCTTTGAACTACTTCCTTTGAGCTTTAGTTATGTTGATATAAGAGAGCAGAATTTAGTTGACAACTGACAAGCATAACACATTGTTCCTTTTGCTTGTTGTTTTATTCTTTCTTTTGGGCCCAAACCATGATACCGATGAAAGGGGAATTTTTATTGGTGCCAATGATACAAGATCTGTAATTTTAAGTACCAGTAATACTATTTCCATTGTTCCTTTACTTTTAAAAGGGTAATAATCTTTTTTTTCTCCTTTATGCTTAAATTTACTCCTCAAACAAAATCCCCAGCTAAATTTAAGAAAAGTAAAGAATGTATCAACTTAAACATCCCAGACTTAACAACATTCATATATTATATCTTGAGCATGGATAACATTGTGTGGTTCTTTAGATGATATTGGATGGTTGCAACAAGATCCTAGCATGCCTTCAGTAGAGGATGGTACTGAAAGATTCTACTCATCATGGTTTTGCTGTTTCGGTTCTTTCACATTTCAGTTTGTTGTTTGTTGCAGAAATTCAGGTGGACATTCTGCCACATTGCTAAAGTTCATAGTCAGGTGATTAAGCACCATGCATTGACCATGTAAATCCATTTTTTCTTTCATGCTAAAGTACTTGTTTTATTGTCATCTTTTTGCATTATTGCTGATAAACTTACTCTACCCATAATACACCAAAAACAATGAAATGAACTGATGTTTCATTTTCCTAACAAAAGGCTTCAGTAGAACATTGTGAACTTAAGCTTCATATTGGGAGCTATACTGGGGCTCTGAGAAGCATTTGATGCTTCTAAGACATAGTAAATGTGGGGTAGATGATGCGGCTGCATTGCCTCTGTATTGGTCAGACTTGAAAGACAAACTGAAGTACTATTGCAATCTACCTTTCTTGAGGTTTTGATTATTGTGACTGAAATTGTCTTTAATGCAAGTGAACATCAAAGGTGCTGCCAGATTTTATTTAGAAGTCAGAGTTCAATTGGTTAACGAAATTGGTTTTAGTTTGTTATTTTATATATCTGTTCTATCCAAGAGATGGCCATCATGTTGAGAAACTAATGCAGATTCAATATTTATTATGCTTTATGTGAAATGTGGTTCATTTATTTTCTTTCTCTTATTTTGGGATACTTTTATTATATTATAGGTATAATATGTGGACCAGTTTTGCTTATTTGGACATTAATTCGGGGTGACATGAAGATGGCAATCAATTTCCCATATCTCTTTTCACCTGGATTCATTGTATACTCTGCTTCCTATAAGATTTTTTCCTCATTTAATTTCATGGTGTCAGTCACCATTGGGATCATTAGGATTGTTAGGTTTATTGTTTTAATTTAGTATTATATCTTTTATATTTGCTAATATTATCTTTAATATTCAAATTATAATTTCTTAGGATATCGCTTGATTCAAATATTCAAATGTTTAAATAAGATATGTTAGTTATTTTGTTTATTTTATCTTAATTCCAATATTTTATAAGGGCATTTTTTTGGATTGAGGGTGATTCCAATCCAAAAAAATGCCCCTATTTTTTTTAAAATAAAATTGGACTTTCCACGTCACATATCATATAATAAGTGACGTGGAAAGTCCAGGCCGGACTTTTCACGTCACATATTAGATAATATGTGACGTGAAAACTGGCTTTTACATCACATATTATCTAATATGTGACGTGAAAAGTCCGGCCTGGACTTTTCACGTCACTTATTATATGATATGTGACGTGGAAAGTCCGACCTGAGACTTTTCACGTCACATATTATATGATATGTGACATAAAAAGTTCAACGACAGACTTTAAAAGAAGGCTTTTGTGAGACTATTGAGACATTCCACGTCACATATTTTGGTAACGTTAAAAGTCCTCTTTTCCACGTCACAAGTATTAACGTCACTTGAAAAAGTGACGTGAAAACCCCAAAATAAGTGACGTGGAAACCCCTTTCTGTAGTTGTGTGTATAGTGGCTAATTTTTTGTTGGACTACTTGTCCATGAATTATAACTAGTGCTGAATGGCAAGTAAGTTGTCCATGAATGGTAAGTTGTCTTTAATGACAAATGTGAAATGATTGTTATAACTGATTCTGTTATGAAACTTGTTATGATTGCCCAAAAGATTGTTATACATGCCCAGAAGGTTGTTATGGACAGGCCAAACGTTGTTATAATGATAAGGTCCTGTTGTATATATGTTAGTCATAATCTTGCCCGAAAGTTGTGACGATGGAAACCCATTTTTAGTTATCCCTGTGCTAAAAGGAAAATTTCAAGAAATTAAATGCCTTGTGACAGGTGCCCAATAAGTTGTTACCCATGGTCAGAATGTTGTTAAAGACAGCCCAGAAGTTGTTAGTGCTAAAAAGTTTCCACATTGTCAGTGGTGCCCAATTACTTGTTACTAATGCCCAATAGCTTATTACGCGTTGCCCAAAAGTTGTGACGATGGAAACCCACTTTTAGTTATCCTTGTGCTAAAAGGAAAATTTCAATTAAATGCCTTGTGACAGGTGCCCAATAAGTTGTTACCCATGGTCAGAATGTTGTTAAAGACAGCTCAGAAGTTGTTAGTGCTAAAAAGTTTCCACATTGTCAGTGGTGCCCAATTACTTGTTACTAATGCCCAATAGCTTATTACGCTTTGCCCAAAAGTTGTGACGATGGAAACCCACTTTTAGTTATCCCTGTGCTAAAAGGAAAATTTCAAGAAATTAAATGCCATGGATAACAACTTATTGGGCACCTGTCACAAGGCATTTAATTTCTTGAAATTTTCCTTTTAGCATAGAGATAACTAAAAGTTGGTTTACATCGTCACAACTTTTGGGCAAAGCGTAATAAGCTATTGGGCATTAGTAACAAGTAATTGGGCATCACTGACAATGTGGAACCTTTTTAGCACTAACAACTTCTGGGCTGTCTTTAACAACATTCTGACCATGGGTAACAACTTATTGGGCACCTGTCACAAGGTATTTAATTTCTTGAAATTTTCCTTTTAGCACAGGGATAACTAAAAGTGGGTTTCCATCGTCACAACTTTTGGGCAACGCGTAATAAGCTATTGGGCATTAGTAACAAGTAATTGGGCACCACTGACAATGTGGAAACTTTTTAGCACTAACAACTTCTGAGCTGTCTTTAACAACATTCTGACCATGGGTAACAACTTATTGGGCACCTGTCACAAGGCATTTAATTGAAATTTTCCTTTTAGCGCAAGGATAACTAAAAGTGGGTTTCCATCGTCACAACTTTTGGGCAACGCGTAATAAGCTATTGGGCATTAGTAACAAGTAATTGGGTACCACTGACAATGTGGAAACTTTTTAGCACTAACAACTTCTGGGCTGTCTTTAACAACATTCTGACCATGGGTAACAACTTATTGGGCACCTGTCACAAGGCATTTAATTTCTTGAAATTTTCCTTTTAGCACAGGGATAACTAAAAGTGGGTTTCCATCGTCACAACTTTCGGGCAAGATTATGACTAACACATATACAACAGGACCTTATCATTATAACAACGTTTGGCCTGTCCATAACAACCTTCTGGGCATGTATAACAATCGTTTGGGCAATCATAACAAGTTTCATAACAGAATCAGTTATAACAATCATTTCACATTTGTCATTAAAGACAATTTACCATTCATGGACAACTTACTTGCCATTCAGCACTAGTTACAATTCATGGACAAGTAGTCCAACAAAAAATTAGCCACTATACACTAGTTTCACACCCTCTCCAAAACAAGCTTGAGGGTTATGTGTGTCATTTACATAAGTTGTTGTATCATCAAAGCATACTCTAAATTTCATGGTTATTCCCCTAGCTTTCTCTCCAACAATTGATGCTACAATTGTGCTCAATTCTCCATAAGTAGTGCTTTCCTTTATGGTTCTTGATATGGTACTGCCCCCAACATATTGCATCTCACCTTCTTCACCATTTATAAATCGTCCACCCGTATGCAACAAACATATTACATGCTTCCCTGATGTCCCCGCCATCTTCTCATTTATCCTGCACAGGAACATTGTTATTCACAAGTAAATGACCAAATATAACGACTTAATGAGCATCTGTAACAACTTTATATTAAAGTAATGAAAACACCTTATTAAAATACTAACACATTGGTGTTACCCAACAAAGCTTCAACCTTTTACTTCACCCATGTCTTAGAACAACATAACAGAGCACAAAACCCATCCCCAATAAAATTCATTCAAAATTTCAACTGTCTTCCAGAAAGTTGTTATTTACAACTGAATGACCTGCAATAATAACTATTTGAGCTCTGACGACAATACAAATTTCAACTGATGTGAAAACCAAAAAAGCTACAGCCTTTTCGGATTTCCCCTGTTTTTGGACGAAAAAACAGAGTTTATACACCCCTAAACATAGCACCAACCCAATCCCTCATCAACAACTAATGAGAAACCAACTTACAAAATAAATGCAACAAAAAATCACTAAGACAAGGGTATAAGCATGTTTTATGTTCAAACATTCAACCAAAATTAGATTTATATGGAAAGTTTTGACCTTTGTTTTAAAACATTCATCCCAAAATCAGATTCCTAACAAGCATGGGAAATTGATTTTCTCAACATACCACTAGTTGAAGAGACAAATCCAAGAGTCCATGATTTTAGTTGGACGAAGATGGAATATGGATGATGGATGATGGATGATGGATGAAGGAGAGCTCTTGGTGAGTGCTCTTGAACTCGCTGACCGCGTCATGTTGCTGGAGGGAGAGTGAGTGACAGTAAATGAGTTTCAGAGTTTTGCATTTAGACAATTATAATAAGGAGGGCAAAATGGTCTTTTGGGTATGGAACATAATTAAAATGAGGTCCCTTGGGACCCTACTTTAATTTGGGCATTTAGTGGGACTTTTCTAATATTATGTGTCTTCCCAGTGACCTCTAATTAATTTTCCCTTATCTTTATTTTAAATTATATATTCATTAAAATAAATTTTGTTAAAATATTAAAAAAATAAAGTATAGACCATTAAAATGAATTTGAACGATTTAGATTTAGATTAAGATGATCAATTCATTATTCATTTTTATGATGAGCAAAGAAATGCATGCAGAGTTGGATGGGTTAATCAGCAGTAGCTTCAAAACCAAGCCCAATTACATTGCTGAAAATGATTCAAAAGATCCAAAACCAATTAAATAACCCAAGCCACCACATGGGAAGTCAATTAAAATATATAAATTGATCTGATTCGAATCCAATAACTGAAATTAATCACTAACATTACCTTGACAATTGTGCTTCTTTACACGAGAAATTGGATGATCCAATAGATTCTTCTCAGGACCGTAACAATTCTTGCTTTAAATGAAATAGATATTAAATCTTTGAAAAATCATAAAAAATTAAAAATATCATCGAGTTTTGTCTTTAATATATCAAAATGTTATTCTTTTAATAATGTAGAATCTAATGATGTAAAGAATCATAAAAAAAAATTGAGAAAGAGGTGAAAGGAGCTAGGAACAACTGAGAGGGACAGTTGACACCCCTCATCCGTCCAGATCATTCTCAAACTTAAATTAAAATAGCAAGTCTTATTAGAATACTATATAATATATAAAGCTACAACATTATGGCTCGATGGTTATGGATTCCAGAAGGAGTTGGACGACGTAATGTTTGAGGGAATTGCCATTGGTAAATCTGTCTTGTTGGTTTTCATACACAACTTCAGACACACGAGCCATATTGATGGCACAATCAAGCACAGACTTTGGTACGTTGTGTGGATTATTAAGACACTCTTTGTTAATATCCTTTCAGCAATTTTCGATGCCTTTGTTGATTATTTCATAGGCTTTTGCCAATGAAACTCCATATTGCTTCATGCAACATTCCACTCCTGAAGCAACATGCTCTCTCTCCTACTCAAACTACATGTTATGCCAAGAATACCATCAAACTCATTCCAGCGTTTCTTCCAATTAATACAAGTATGATATGTACTCATCTGATCCTATTTAATTAAAAGATAGAGAATTAATGAATTTTTTGTTTTATATAATAAGTCACATCATTAAATTTTTTTTTATATTAATCAACTTAATTGGTTTACTCGTTCATATATGATTCTGTAGACTTTGTTATAATGAGATGTAATATAATATATATATATATATATTAAATAGAAGTAAAGTTAAAAAGTCATTGGAATTTAAAATAGAATTAATGAGTTTTGATGTTTTTCCGTTCCAATATATAGAATATATTAAAAGTAATTTATAAATATGATCAAATGACTATATATAGAGTATGCATGACTTATTTTTCACTTTCAAGAAAAATATGTGTACGTTTTGAAGCTATGAGAAGATCTATACCATTTGTGTGAAACTAAAAATAAATCGTAAAAATTCACTCCTTATTATTATCATCAAATTTTTAATTATATATTACTAAAACTTGATATAAGTTTATATCAAAATTTTAAGTTTTGTTCTTTGTGACTAAATATTGCTTATCATTCCCTTGCTTCCTTTTATCAAATTTAAATAACAAAATTATGTAAATAAAAGAATTAGTTAAATATAATAAATATGTAAAAAAGGCTTATTTTCTCAAAACAACCTTATTTATAAACATGAAGAGAATGAGTGGAAAGAGTTATAAGAGATTAGTGAGTGAAAAAAAAATAAAGACATATAATTAATTAAAAGTAAAAATAGAAAAAATGCATTAAATATGTAAACATCTCCTTACTTACCTAATTTATAAAAACAATCAAAATCATTAAAAAGTTGAAGCATTCTAATAAAGATACATAGGGGGAGTATATCTTCTTATTTAGAACTTTCAATTGCCTAAAATGGTACCTTATGAGTGGCCATGTCATCCATGAGTCTGCCCATAAGTGAGAATGCTCTAACTACTTTAGGATTGGTAGAAATCCAATCAAACACCTCTGATTGCAAGATTTCCAAGGCCAAGAAATGAAGTTATCTGTAGTGGGAGTGAAGAAGAGAAAACTCCATTATCTTTGTACTCCTCATAGCTTGGAACATACTTTTCATTGCACCATTTGGCTTCCATCAAGCATGCATCAGCCCGGTCCATAAACTACAACCACATCATGTAATATAATTATAACCAAGTATAAATCGAATAAAACATGACATCATATATGTTGAAATTAACTTATTTGAGTAGGAATCCACCAACCTATCTCTTTCATAGGGGACCTTTCTGGCAAATTCTGATTCTTTCCACCACCTGTTATAATACAAATTAACAAAACCCTTTAATTACTATTATATTTTCTACTGATGATTACTAGTTTTTTAACATAACTATCTGACTAGACTAGGTTCAATCATTGATAGGCCTATTGAGTGTACAGCTTCCCAAAGATTTTTTCTACATTCACATATACTAAAAACTCTTGACCTTTTGCTTAAACAGTCAAATTAAAGCCTCTTTCCAGTTTTTACTAGGACCAATAACTGTTGGTACGGATTGTTATAAGTAAATATATACACATATATAACACTTCATTACTTACTTGGTGATATTGCCAAGTTTTCTTTGATGCAGATATTGCAGCGTATTGAAATCAAGTTTTGTAAAGTTGAGCAACATGATGTGATCTTGGGAAAGATGTTGCTGATGGCGGTAGAAAGACATGCAATGCCTTGCTTCTATCCTACGTAACCTCTTATGCAGAGGCTTATTTGAGCAGTGGCTCACACGTGCATAATTGAGACCAATCAAGGATTTAAGGTGAGTGTAACTGAAATGAAGAGCTTCTTCTAGAATCTTCTCTCCGTGAACCTCAAATTGTGAAGCTTCGTACAAGGCCAACATTCCCTCCACATCATCTTCGGCAAGATCTTCATTACCAAACTCTCCCTTCACGTCCTTGAATCTCTCAAATACATCTGTTTCATATAGTGCAAGTTCTTGAAAAGTAGAAAGAAAATCTCCTCTTTTAACAATGCAAATATTAATAGTGACAAAACATGAACATATACTATATCTCTCCATTTCTAAATATAAAACATATTTACCTAATTTGACCAGGTTAAAAATGTTAGTTAAGTTAGATTACTTGATATTATCAAAACAACAACATCGCCTACTTTTTTTTATTTATCCACCGGTATCCGGTGCTAATAACAACCGACTAGTTCGGTTGACGGGAATGTAGGCTTACAATTGGGAGAACCTTACTACCTCCAAGCAATTATTGCAGTTGCATACCTAGGGCTCAAACTCAAAACAACTGGTTAAACTAGAACAACTTACAGCCAACTGAGTCAGGCGTTTGGTGGTTCAT
Organism: Mimosa bimucronata; assembly: GCA_037074515.1. Lineage (NCBI taxonomy): Eukaryota > Viridiplantae > Streptophyta > Magnoliopsida > Fabales > Fabaceae > Mimosa > Mimosa bimucronata. Next base: position 10,443,105 of record CM073442.1, read on the forward strand.
CACCTACTTTTATTCCCACACACACTCTCTTATTTGATTATTATTTGAGCATAATTAGGAATACTTTAAGAAAAATTTTGAGAAAAAAAAATAAATAAGTCTTATATTTAAGAACAAGTTCACTTCCCTAAATATGTTATATATTTAAAAACGTGTATGTATATATACCAGATGAAATGGGATATCCATGTTGCCTCAGCAATCGAAAGTTTAAAGCAAGAGAGTGGAGATCATTATCATCTTCATCCTGCTTAATAACGTTGTTGTTGCTATGAATCTTTGTCAACGCTTCTTCAATTTCATGCTCGAAGTGGTAGGAAACTCCCAAACGTTGCACCCAGTCAATGAAGTTTGGCTTTGTTGAATGACTCAAATCATTGGAAGATATAACCATCTTTAGTTTCTCTTTTTGTACCTTATGTTCCATATATTGTCATCAACTTCTTGAAAAGTCACAGACGCACATGTCATCAACTTTCATATATCCCAGGTTGCACACAATGAAAGGTTGTATTGAATACCTTAGATTCAGGATCATATGGAAGAAACATATTTCCCCAAATGGTAGGAGCATAATCGACACATCTTCTTGTGTTGTCATGATGAGATGGTGCAATAGATATCGCTACCAATGTTGGAACTGAAATGAAATGCCTTTAATATATAGAAATTAAGAGCTTGATGATATATGTAAATGTGATATGAAACTTCAAATATTTATAGAGGATTTCATTACTTGAAACTACTTTTGTAACATCCCAAAATTTTAAAAAGAATTAATAAAGAAATATTTAGAATCTTGGGGTATTATTTTATTATTAAAAAGTCTTATAAATAAATTTGGACATCAAAATATATCTGGATAATTTATTTTAGAGATTAAACTTGGATTGATAGGTGAGATGGTGGTGATTAAATTGTAGGGGAGAAATAAAATGGGAATAAAGGAAATGGTAGAAATGTGATTAGGATATGAGATCAAGGGTAAAATGGGAAAAGAGAAGAATGTAGAAGGGCAAAATGGTCAAACAATTTATAAAAATTATATACTCCCATTTTCTTCCTCATTCCCGTCATCTTCACCATTATCTTCACCCTCTCTCTCTCTCTCTCTCTCTCACTATTTCCTCTTCTTCCTCTCGATCTCCCTCCGTCCTCCAGCGAGCTTCGACGGGAACGACGATTTCCGGCTGTAAGGAGCTTTCAAGTCACATGCAACACCTGATTCAACCTCAGGTGAATCCTCTCTTCCTATTTCTACCCTCTCTTTTGTCCAATTCAAGTGGTTTAGGGAGAGGTCCGATTTGGGGATGGAGGAATTTCAAAATTCTAAACCAATGGAAACGAAGTTTAAGTATAGAAATCAAGTTTTCCTAAAGGGTAAATATAACTTTTGGCCCCTGAACTTTCACTCAATTTTGGTTTTGGTCCCTGAACTTTAAAATTTTTTGTTTTGATCTCTAAACTTTTAGTTAATTTTGGTTTTGGATCCTGAACTTTAAAATTTTTGGTTTTAATCCCTGAACTTTTGGTCAATTTTGGTCTTGGTCCCTGAACTTTCAGTAATTTTGGTATTGATCTCTCAGTTTAAAAAAAAACTTCAAAAAAAAAGTTGAGGGACTAATACCAAAATTACGGAAAGTTTAGGGACCAAGACCAAAATTGACTGAAAGTTCAGGGAGCAAAACAAAAAATTTCAAAGTTCAAGGATCGAAACCAAAATTGACCGAAAGTTCAGGGACCAAAAGTTATATTAACCCTTTCCTAAAAAAAATTAGTTTACCCGAAGTATTGGAGTGGGATTTCGGGCTGTAAGGTGATTAGGCACTGTTCATCAACGATTTTTCTTTGATTCTAACCCAATCCGAAACTAATTAGTGTTTAATCGTTAGTAGGAGCCGATTTTCTAGCATGCATGGTTGATTTGTGGCTGCATGTTTAATTTTCGTTGAGTATTGAAATTTTTGAAGTTTTCATATCAGCGCTCTGTTTTGTTTGATTTTTGCTCTGTTCCTCTGTAATGATTAAACGTTGATAGGAGTATAATAGGGCTGATATATTGCTTTGCAATTTGGTTCTCGTTGAAGGATGGAAATTTGAAATTTTGGTTATGTATGCTCTGTTCGGCCATTTGTGTTTCAGTGAGGGGAAAGTTTGTTTTCTGGGGGAAGGCTTAAGGAATTGTTGAATTCGAAGGTTTTTCATGTTTGAGCTAAAGGGTGAAATAGTGTCTCCCTAATAGTGGCATGTTTGTTTATATTCCTATTATTGGTCAATCTCTCCTCTGGAATTATGTGACAGAAACGTGGGGTTAAGGAGAAGGATAAAGGAACGATAAACTTTGAATTCATACCTTGCTGTCATTCTTTTGCAATTGAGCATCTGTGATTACATTGCATTTTGGGCCTCTGTTAGTGCTTACATTTTACTAATAAGCTGTAGTAACATGTGTTATAGTACCTTATCTGTACTATACAGTTTTTGACAAATTCAATTATGCAAACTACTTGTTCTTATTGCTGTCCAGAAATTTGTTAAATTGCAATGAATTAAACTGCATATTGATGAGACTTTGTTGAAATTCTGTGTTTTTGCTAATATTATGTTTCTTTTGGTGCTATTTTGCTTGCCAATTCATGCCCCTAAGTCTGATTCCAATGTGCTTGCACTTTGACATCTTGAGATTTTTTTTTGTTGCTATATGTTGTCAAGTGTACTGTTTCTGGTTGCTGCATCAGACTTGCTAGTTGCTGCAATATTTGAGCAGTATGTGTAAATTAATTTTATATTTGATACCTTTCAGCATTTTTAATTCAAGAATTGTTTAGAGAGTCAAGTTACTTTGGCATGTTGATAGACTCACTACAAAAAAAGCGGCACTTAGTAGCGGTTAAAACAGTTGATTAGTAGCGGTTTTAACCGCTACTAAGTGGTTACTAGCGGTTTTACATTCCGCTAGTAAATCACCCGTGACTAACATTTAGTGGCGGTTATAAAAACCGCTGGTAATATGGTCAACACCGCTACTAATCCAGTAGCGGAAACAAAAACCGCCACTAATCAGATACTAGCAGCGGTTCAGAACCGCTACTAATGAGGAAAAATTAGTAGCGGTTTGTGAACCGCTACTGGATGCTCAAAAATATAAAAAAAATTCTAATCAGACCCAATTTTACTATTTGCAATAATGTTTAATTTTATAAAACTTTTTTTAAAAAAGTTAACATTAAACATTCATAAAAAAATTTTATCACATTTTCTCAATTGTTATATCCAAAATGATATGTCAAATAAATAATTCATAGTATGAAAAAAGGTGATTATAACTAATCAATTTAATTTAATAGTATTCAAATGAAGATAGTGAGTACGTACACATGAAAACAAAAACAAAAAAAGTTAGTAGATATATATGATTGAAAATTGAATGAAATAATTAGAATAAAAAAAATAAAAGATAAATTAATGAGATTGATGGAAAAATTAAGAGCATCAGAGGAGAAGAATTGAGAAGGAAGGTTTTATGAGGTTGAATGAAATGAGGAGAGGAGTAGGTATTTATAATTGTTGTAGGCGGGAATCAGTAGCGGTTTTAGTGGCGGTTAAGAGAACCGCCACTAACTGCACCAAAAACTGGTACTTGAGCATTTAGTAGCGGTTCTTGCACATTTAGTAGCGGTTCTTGAGAACCGCTACTAAATGTAGCGGTTATTTTTTGGAAAACCGTCGCTTAAATCGCTACTAAATTACGCCTACAATTAATAAATTTGTTAAGTTAGTAGCGGTTTTAGGAGAACCGCCACTAACTACACAAAAAACCGCTACTAATGAGTGTCGGTCTTAAGAGAACCGCCACTAACTATATGACCTTTCAATTTCTCGCGGTTTTTCCAACACAACCGCCACTAATGTGACGCCACTAAGTTTCCCGCCAATTGGCGCCACTTTAGTGGCGGTTTTGTGAGACTAACCGCCACTAAAATACGCCACTATCTTTGATATTGGTCAAACATACAGATTTAGTCGCGGTTTCTTATTAAAACCGCTACTAATATGTAATTAGTGGCGGTTTTAGTTTTCCGCTACTAAATGAACCGCCAGTAAACCATGTTTTTTTTGTAGTGACTTGCTTTCCTTCATTTCCTACCTGAAAACGTTTATCCATTTGAGTTGGAAAAGAAATTAAATCCCTCTTTATGTGTATGATTTTGTTATGGCTCTATCTATTTTAGTTGGCCCGTTAAAACAATACTTCCTTAAATTTGTTATAAAAGAGTTTTAGCACATTGAAAGTACGATGGATGATTTTGTTTTACGTTGAGAGCTAAACCTATGTTCTTAATAAAAAGGTATGGTTGTTTCGGTTAAGAAGAAAAGCTTCATTGGGTTGAAACTTTAAATGATTGGAATTTAATTGTTATGGGTTGGATTTTAACGATTGATCTGTTTAACATTTAAAGTTCTGTGTTTTTGAATCTTTTGTTGTCTCTACTGAAAGTATGATGGTTATTATGCGTAACTTTTAATTCAATCCGTAACTCTTAGATTTATGACAAATGCTGAAGACTTTTAGCTCATGGATTGAATCTAGTAGTGTTGGATCTTCAGTCTGCTTTTCTGCAATCTTGTGGCTAGAATGTTGTAGTTGGTGACAATTTCACTTTCGCCTATTTGTTATAACAAACCTAATCGAAATCAATGGATTCTTAATTCAAGTTTAATTTATTCTATACTTTCTTGGAAAAGTCCATGAAAGCTAATCCTTGTACTAAAATCCCTTTTCTATATTTGTGTCTTGGTTTCTGTGTTTACCATGTTTTGGGTTCTAGTATAGAACTTGTTAATGAAAATAATATGATAAAGGTTTTGCCACCGTTATTGATGTTAAAGGTTGGGGATGCTGAAAGTTTAATTATGTAATTAAGGCATAGAAACTAATTCTTAGCTATTATGGAGTGATTCTTGGCATAGCAATAAAGTTAAAACCTAATTCTTAGTTTGTGGTAAGTGACAAAGAATTGGTAAGTGTAGTCTTAGATATATATGTTACTCCCTCCGTCCCTATATATAAGAGTAAAAAATTTGAATGGTTTTATTCCTTTTTATAAGAGCCTGACATAATTTGTCAAAGCATTTAATGAGATTTTTCCCATGTTACCCATCATTATTCTCTCTATTTACATTCTCTTTCATACTCATTTATAACACTATTATCACATTTCTCTCTCTTACATAAATAAGGGCAAACTTGAGAAAACAAAATTATTTCAAACATATTTATATCTCTCAACTACTTCCTTAATCTGTGTGATTTTACCTCTTTGGCTCTTGTAATAAGGGACGGAGGGAGTACAGAGGAAGCATTAGAATGATAGTGAAGTACTGTTTTTAAATTAAGTAGTATTGCAATTGATCCAAAGTTTTGCATTAGGCCTCAAAGTGCTACGTAGATTGTGCTGAATTTGTTTGAGGTTTAATATAAATATGTATGAGTGTGTAAATGGTTGATTAAATGATTGCAAATATGGTGATTAAGTTAGAAATGCTAATTGGAATATATATATATATATATGTATATGAAAAAGGGAAGGGTAGAAATATATAATACTATAGGAACGTGGCTAAATAATTATACAAGAGCACAATTATTAATTTATTGTGTATATATATTACATGTAAATATAGGTAAAGATAGTGGCATAAGTTCTTCGAAGCATCTGGAGGGAAAAGAACCAGCGCATACTTGAGTCCTAAAGTACAGGTAGCAGTTTCATTCAATATCATTTATCATGTATGAATAATTGCATAACATCTTTTATAAATTTACGGTAAACTTCAGGGTCGAAAGACCGCTCTAACCTTGTCAAAAATATTCAGTGTATCGAAGTACTCCAAGACTAAAGGACTAGCTACCCCTAGTACAGTTTATATATAACTGAAAAGTTATATTCTGGAGGTTGACCCTTACAGGCCACACAATTTATTTTCCTGTAATTGTGTGGCAGTGCCTTGAGCACATTAGCATACAAGGTTAATGTTTATTGGTAACGTTTATATATATTTATGAATTAATATGCATGGCAATGAATGAATGAATTGCGTTAAATTGCTGTTTCAGAGAAGCTAGGAAAGGAGTAAGGTTTTTAGGATAAGATAGTATGAAGAAGCAGGAATGCCTGCTCTGTTTTGTACCATTGTAGATAGCTATTTTGGAACCTAGTTACCTGTGTAGGTTATAAGTTAAAGTAAGTAGAAAAAATTGGAAGTAGTTAATATATCACTGTGTGTATATGTAATAAGGTAGGAATGCACAAGAGGGGGGTGAATTGTGTTTTTAAAATTTGACTTGAATGACAACACAATTTATACTGGTTCAGTCCAAACTTGGCCTATGTCCAGTTCTCCAACCTTCAGTTGGGTTCCACTAATACTTCAAGATTAACTCAGGCTCTTGACAGCCTTTACAAGTGACAGTAAGAAGCTTCTCTCTTTACTTATCACTCCCCCTTACAACTTGTAAGATTACACCCTACTTTTAAGATCCCACTATCTTAAGAGTAATCCTTACTTGATAATAGATGTAGAACAATAGTTCACTCTTTTGAACAGATTATGTTATACACTGAAGAATATAATCAATAAGCTTTGACAAGTGTTAAGAGTATTGAATGCAGTAGATACAGATAATCAATGTGGCAATCAAAAATCTCTAACAAACTTCTTCACAGTAGCTTTTATAGTCTCTTCTGGAAATTTGTCCGTTGAGAACATATATCCGTTGAACTGATTAATCTGATATGGAGTGTTAGAAATGATCTCTGGGAAGCATTAACTCCATTGTACTTGTATTGCTTCAGTTCATCTTTCTTCATTTAATGTTGGAAGTGGTTGGTGAGTCTAACGGCTCTATTTCAGAGAAGGTTGCGTGTCAACATAAACTTCTTTAAGTAGGCCTGTGTATTTCTGTACTTTGAAAGCTTAAAATAGACATTCTGAATAAAACTTATCGCCACTTCGATTATAGCCTCTCATTGATCACAGAGAATGGATTCTGATCGATCACATATCGAGTATGTACAGATTACACCTGCGTCACTGAATATCAAGTTAGGAAATCATTCGCCTAATCGATTATAGGGGAAGCCTGATCTATTAGGCATATTTAATCGATTACAATTCATATTACATAATTCTTTTGATCGATTACACAATATCCTCTAATCGATTATAGTTCTTGTCTTGATCGATTGTAGCTCTTTAATCGATTAGGCTTGTTCTTCTTAATCGATTATTGCTTTCTGATCGATTATGCTAACATCTCTTCATCGATTATGTGTCTCTAATCGGTTAGGCTAAAATCTATTAATCGATTATGTGTCTCTAATCGATTGGGCTAATTCCTCTAATCGATTACAGGGGCCTCTAATCGATTAGACGGCCATATTTGCGGTGCTTAAATTGTATAACCTGAAGGCACGATACGGTTGGAGTGATGCAAGTTTCACCGTGCTGCTATCCGCTCTGCGAGATATACTCCCAGAAGCGAATATACTCCCCTCGAAAACATACGAGGCGAAGCAAATTCTCCGGTCGACCGGTATGAAATATGAGAAAATACATGCATGCCCCAACGAATGTATTTTATTCCGGAACCAGTATTCATTGTTGGAGAAGTGTCCTAAATGCAGCACATCTCAGTATGGAAAGAAAGGTAAGAGTCCTTCTAAAGTATTATGGTACTTTCCGATCATTCCAAGATTTAGGCGCATGTACAGTAATGCGGATGTTGCAAGACTTTTGACATGGCACGCTGATGACAGGATTAAAGACATCAAGCTTAGGCACCCCGCAGACGCCCCCCAATGGAAAAAAATTGATTACGAGTACCCTGATTTCGGTGAAGAACTGGGAAACCTACGGCTTGCTTTGGCAACCGATGGAATCAATCCGCATGGAGTTCAGAGTAGTACTCACAGTACATGGCCGGTGATTCTAATGATATACAACCTCCCCCCAAATTTGATCATGAAACGCAAGTTTATGATGCTTTCCATGCTTATTTTCGGGCCTAGACAGCCCGGCAACGATATAGACGTGTACTTGGATCCTTTGATTGAAGACCTGAAGCATATGTGGGATTCGGGTGAGATGGTTTTTGATGGATGTAAGGAAGAAAGTTTCAAATTGAGGGCCATGTTGTTTGGCACGATAAATGATTTTCCAGCGTATGGTAATTTGTCCGGATACAGCATCAAAGGATATGGTGCGTACCCTATATGTGAAGATGATACCCATTCGATGCGGCTGGAGCATTGTAGGAAAAATGTTTACATGGAACATCGGAGGTTCTTGCCGTTAAAACATCATTGGCGGAGGTGGAAGAAGGCATTTAACGGGAGCATAGAAGAAGGCAGGCCATCGAGGATATTGACCGGGGATGACGTTTTTGAAAAGGTGAACGCGTTGGAGAATGATTTTGGCAAGCCTTTTGCTAAAAATGTGTTGACAAGTGGCTGGAAGAAGAGGTCCATATTCTTCGAACTCTCGTATTGGAAGTCCTTATATGTTAGGCACTTTCTGGATGTGATGCACATTGAAAAGAACATATGTGATAACCTAATTGGTACGTTGCTAAATATGCAAGGAAAAACTAAGGATGGTGTCAATTCAAGGTTAGATCTGCTCAAGTTGGGAATAAGACAAGAGTTGGCACCTGTCGAGAGAGGATACCGCACTTATTTACCTCCAGCAGCATACACCCTTTCGAAGAAAGACAAAAGATCATTCTGTGAGTTCCTGAATGGGATCAAAGTTCCAGAAGGCTACTCCTCAAATGTAAAGAACCTTGTATCCGTGAAAGAGTTGAAGTTGAAGAACCTGAAATCTCATGATTGTCACGTCCTGATGCAAAATTTCTTACCGGTCGGCATACGCAACATTTTACCCAAGAAACTGCATAGGACGATCACTAGACTGTGTATTTTCTTCAGGCTCATTTGTAGTAAAGTGGTTGATATTGGACGGTTGCAGGATTTGCAGAGGCAGATCATTCGTATCTTGTGCGAACTTGAAATGTATTTCCCCCATCCTTCTTTGACATCATGGTTCACCTTACTGTACACTTGGTCAAAGAGGTTCAACTGTGCGGCCCAGTCTATTTGAGATGGATGTACCCGATTGAGCGGTTCATGAAAGTTTTAAAGGGGTATGTCAAAAACAGATATCAACCAGAGGGGTGTATTGCTGAACGATACATCGTTGAAGAAGCCAGTGATTTGTGTGCCAATTACTTATCAAGTGTTGCACATGTTGGTTTGCCGAAGTCTCGTCACGATGGGCAATTATTGGGGAAAGGAATAAGTGGGTTCAACTTAATACGCATTTCGAATGCTGAAAGGGAGGTTGCTCACTTGTATATTCTTCACAACACTCCTGAGGTTGAACCATTCGTTGAAGAACACAAAAAACTCCTGCGGGAAATACACGGTGATAGAAATGAGAGTTTGATAACAAGGGAGCACAACAAAACATTCATTAGATGGTTCAATGCTCGCATTTGTCAGCAGTTTGATCTTAATGCTGGATCAGTTTCTGAAAGATTGTTTTGGCTGTCGAAAGGACCGGGTTTGCAAGCATTTTCCTACACCGCCTATGCAATCAACGGTTACACATTCTATACAAAAGACCAGGATGAAAAAAGCACAATGCAGAATAGTGGAGTCACACTTGTTGCCGAGGCATTACATATATCCAGTGCGAGAGATACAAATCCTACATATGCGAAGATGGCATACTTTGGTGTGATTGATTGCATTTGGGAGTTAGATTACACCATGTTCAGGGTTCCTGTGTTCCGATGTCATTGGGTTAACAACCATAGTGGACGGCGGTTAGATGAATTTGGGTTTATATCGGTCGACCTTTCTAAAGTTGCATATAAGGATGATCCTTACATTCTACCATCCCAAGCATCACAAGTGTTTTACATTGCCGATCCTTCTAAGAAGAATTGGTCAGTTGTGATGCAGTCGAACAAAAAGTATGCCGAACAAGTTGATGATGAAAGTAGTGATGATGATATGAATATGATAGAAGAGGATCCTTCATTTGATACGTTACTGGAAGAAGAGATTGATGCAGACGGATATGACGATGAAGATGAGCCTGTTTATGTAAGGAATGATCATGAAGAAGGCATTTGGCTCAACACAACCCTAAATCCAACAAAAAAGAGGAAGCAAACAATTTTAGATAATATAACACAGAGGAAAAAGAGACGAAAGCCCTCATATTGATTTAAGTTTGTATGTATTTCTGTTTTACATTGTGAACTACTTCATTTAATTATTTTGCACTAAAATCATGTCTTGTTTCATTATTTTAATTTGCAGGAAAATGGATCCCCCCTGAACGACAAGGAAGAAGAACAACCGATTGTGGACCCAGATATCGATGCGGGTAGAGAGGCTGTCGAGGCGGATGCTACCCGTGGCATCACCCTTATGCGTAAACTACTCAGGCGCAGATCTCTGGGAAAAAAGACCAGACTTAAATGGAACGAAAATAACCAACCAATCGGGGAGACTGCGAAAGACCTCTCTAGTTTTATTGGGTGCACTGTTCGGTAGAAAGTGCCTATTACTATCACAGATTGGAGAACCGCAGGGAGCTGCAAGAACGTGGTTTGGTCAGAGATTCAGGTTAGGTGCCTTTTTACAATTTAGTTTTATTATGACAACATTGTAACTAACAAATCTAATATAATTTCTATTGTTACAGTCCATGTTTCATATTGATGATTCTCATAGGGAGTATGTCATGCTGAAAGCTTCCAGAATGCATCGCGGTTTCCGCACAAATTTGACCAAGTACTTCCTGAGAGATGCGGACGGGGAGATCGTTCCAACACCCCCAGAGGCATTCGCAGGGTCAATTACCCAGGAACATTGGAATGAATTTGTGCAATCACGTTTGACACCGGAGTTTGAGGAAGTAAGTCAAAAAAATAGACAGGCGGCTAAAAGCTGCGAATATCCGTATATGGGCGGACGAAAGAGCTTTCCTGAATTGGAGCAAGATATGGTATGTTAGTAACGCTTCTAAATACATAATTATGAATAAATGTTTACGTGATTAATTATGTGTTCACCTGGCTTGCTTGACAGATTAAGGAATAGGGCCTAGAAGGGAAGCCACCACGGCATGGCCTCTGGTTTCGAGGACACTCTCAAAAGGACGGTACCATCATTCACGACGAGGTCAGAAGAGTCCGTGAACGATGTGTAAGTCATTCTCTTGGACTTTGTAATATCTTTTTAACTGGTGACTTTGCTAAGTTAATATCTAACAACCATTTCTTCTTGTTATAGGATATGTTGTCACAAGAATACCCTGACGAGGTCAACAAATTTGGCCCCGATGATTTCCTGAGCAGAGCGCTCGATCGCCCTGAGTATTCGGGCCGTGTTCGGGGCACAGGTCTAGGGGTCACGCCCTCTTCTTACTTTGGCCGCCAACATAGGGCATCAAAAGGCTAAGTAAGAGCGTTACAAGAAGAAGTTCAAACTCTGAGGGAAGAGATGCAACGACGGGACGAGGAGATGCAACGACAGAACGAGGAACTGCATCGGAAGTACAAGCAGATGTTCGAATTTTACCAGCGATATAATTTTGCATCACAAACGTCGAACTTCGTGCAACAAGGTAACGTTCCTCCCGTCGAAAGTCCAAGCATAAGGGAGAGCAGCTGTAGGATGCCGCGGGCCCAAATTCCTCAGGTAGTTCATACATTCTCTGCTTACAAACTTGCAGCGACATTGTTATATTATGCGTTGTGAGCTAATGTTGTCAACTCTTTCGTATGACGAGTCAGACTGCAGGCTGTATATCGATTACTCTTTCAGTGAAGTAGTTGCCAGAGGGAAGGTCTACAACACTTCCAACACGACCCTGCACAACTCGCCGTTGCCTAAAAATGCACTGAGAGTAATGATTGAATCCTCCTACAACAACGCGGCACCAATACCATTCCCTACTGATGAGATGACTAGGGTCCAAGATGCTATCGGTGCTTTCGTTGCTTGGCCCGTTGGTTTGATTGAGCCAACACCACAGGTGGTTATTTACTAATAGCATTTACACTAGCATTCATTGTGTTGGAAGAATGCTCTTTTATTTACATGTTTTTTCAGGGTACACGTTCTACCGGAAAGAAAGCATAAAGGCCTAATGTCCAAGGTATCGGTGGTCAAGTGATGAAGAAAAAGAGTTCACATACTGATCCATCGTCACAGGTGATTATTTACTAATCAATTAAACTAGCATTCTTTTTTATTGGAATAAAATTTCAGACTTTCTATTTACATGGTTTGTAGGCAACAAAAGCCAAGGGCAAGAAGAAAGTACAAGCTCCTCCTGTTATTGAACGTACAAGCGCCGAGACGCCAAATCGTGCTCGATTGCGAGCACTTGCAGCCACCCTATCTCACGAATTTATTGTCGAGATTCCATTCAATAGCCATGTATTTGGTGTGTCAAATATGAGTGAGCATGTTTCTAGGGATCAGCTCATGGAGGTGCTTGATGAAGGATGACTCAGTGTTACGGTTATGACTTTATGGATCAGGTATATTTGCTTTTCCATTGGGGTTTCGTTTAATGTCATAAGTTTTACACTAATTGGGAGTTTGTATGGTTTCTTTGAAGGCACCTGCACGAACATGTCATGATTGCCGGGGATTATGTCTCGTTCGAATTCATAAGCCCCTATGAGATAACACATATTACGGGCGTGAGCTATGACGAGCAGTCCGCGAAGCTTAAAAAGCGCTTTTCTTTAAAGGCAACAGGCATGACTTTATTCTTAGCTCCAATTAATACAGGGTAAGTCGATATGCATTATAGGTTTCATCGTATTCTTAGCTCCAAGCATCATTTATATATACTGACATAACGTTCTAAAAAATTTTAGGCAGCACTGGCTTTTGCTTGTCATCTATCCGCAAGCACAAGCGAATCCCATTATTTACTATTTGGATCCTGTGTATGGTGCTGAACCAGAAAGTCGCCCAGCTTTGATGCGCCTCGTCAATAGGTACGTGAATGTCAGCATTCTTTGAATCCGTTGCATCATTTGTCATTTTATGACCCTATCTAATAAAATTAATTTACTTTGTTTCGTTTCCAGCGCATTGACCAGTTTTCGGTCCTCCGTTAACTTGAGTTATTCCAAAGCCCTTGACCAGAAAGATGCTTATAAGTGGCTCACAGTCCAGGTTCTACAAGTTATTCAATTTTTTAAACAATCTACTCAAACATAAAGTAAATGTTTCTCATATGATATTTGGTATTTTTTGTTACAGTTCCCCTTCTAACCCAATAACAATGACTGTGGATACTATGTGATGCAATTTATGAGGGATGTCATTACGCATGATCGATGTAGCATTCCATTGACAGTAAGTTTTATATTTTGCCAACTCTAATTGTATTTGAACTTGTTATTAGATTTCAAGTAGATTTGATTGCCATTAAAATTTATCTCTCTATGCAGTATTACCCAGACGCACGTTGCCCCTCATTGTCGAGGGAAAAAATGAATGCGCTAATTGAGGAATGGTGCACTTATGTTCTACCTCTTTTTCAATAAGTACAAATGTAGATATATAATAGTATAGCTAGTAGCGTGCTGTTTCCCAATTTGAATGGTTGGTTCATTTATACATTGCTCTCTGGATGAGTTATTGGTGTATTTTCGTTGCCTGGAACTGTATAGAATTGCTGGTATTTTAGCACTGATACAGGTGGGGTATATAAAATAAAATGAAATATTTAAAAAAAAAAATTCAATACCAGCGCTTACTTCATTAAGCACTGCTATAGGTAAATTTTAGCTGACCAATAGCAGCGCTTAAGCGCTGCAATAGGTTAAACTCCACTGGTTGGTTCACTCACTTGATCAACAACCTTTAGCAGCGCTTAAGCGCTGTTATAGGGCCAAAATAAGTGATGCTATAGGCATTTTCTGTAGTAGTGCATACTCATCCAGACTAACAAATAATGATGTGATAGAGCTCATAGATTCCCCTCTCATTTCTTGGATTGCAGCAGTTTTCATCCGCCATTCAGGAGTCAGATCCTCAAGATTTTGGAGACTAGCTCTGCCTCCGAAATCCTTCTTCCTAGAGCTGTAAGGTTGTTGATCAAGTGAGTGAACCTGATTTCCAGCTCCCTGATTGGCTCTCATTCTTCCATCTTGAATAAATGAAAATCAATAATTAGTTGCTCTACTCTTCTAGTCTTTACTCCACTGGTTCCCTCATGAGCAATAGCTAAAGCATCCCATATATCTTTGGCAGTCTCCAGATGACACAATCTAAAATATTCCTTTTGACTTAAGGCATTCTGAAGAATTAAGACTGCCCTGCTGTTTAGTTCTAAATCACCTTTGTCATCATCAATGTACTCTTGAAGAATCTTTGGCACTTGAACTCCATTCTCTATTTTCATAGGAATGAGGTTTCCTTCTTCGACTATCCTCCAGAGATCATATCCAGATGATTTGATAAAAACCTTCATTTTCATCTTCCAGAAGGTATAATGTTCACCATTGAATCCAGGGGGTTTGTTGATTGAACTGCCTTCTGGAAGCACATTATCATATCCTGCCATCTTAGATCTTTGCTTCTCCTGATCATGGGATCAGTAAGTTCTGAGAAGACCAGGCTCTGATACCAAATGTAATAAGGCAGGAATGCACAAGAAGGGGGTGAATTGTGCTTTTAAAATTTGACTTGAATGACAACACAATTTATACTGGTTCAGCCCAAACTTGGCCTATGTCCAGTTCTCCAACCTTCAGTTGGGTTCCACTAATACTTCAAGATTAACTCAGGCTCTTGACAGCCTTTACAAGTGACAGCAAGAAGCTTCTCTCTTTACTTATCACTCCCTCTTACAACTTGTAAGATTACACCCTACTCTTAAGATCCCACTATCTTAAGAGTAATCCTTACTTGATAATAGATGTAGAAGAATAGTTCACTCTTTTGAACATATTATGTTACACACTGAAGAATATAATCAATAAGCTTTGACAAGTGTTAAGAGTATTGAATGCAGTAGATACAGATAATCAATGTGGCAATCAAAAATCTCTAACAAACTTCTTCACAGTAGCTTTTATAGTCTCTTCTGGAAATTTGTCCGTTGAGAACATATATCCGTTAAACTGATTAATCTGATATGGAGTGTTAGAAATGATCTCTGGGAAGCATTAACTCCATTGTACTTGTATTGCTTCAGTTCATCTTTCTTCATTTAATGTTGGAAGTGGTTGGTGAGTCTAACGGCTCTATTTCAGAGAAGGTTGCGTGTCAACATAAACTTCTTTAAGTAGGCCTGTGTATTTCTGTACTTTGAAAGCTTAAAATAGACATTCTGAATAAAACTTATCGCCACTTCGATTATAGCCTCTCATCGATCACAGAGAATGGATTTTGATCGATCACATATCGATTATGTATAGATTACACCTGCATCACTGAATATCATGTTAGGAAATCATTCGCCTAATCGATTATAGGGGAAGCCTGATCGATTAGGCATATTCAATCGATTACAATTCAGATTACATAATTCTTTTGATCGATTACACAATATCCTCTAATCGATTATAGTTCTTGTCTTGATCGATTGTAGCTCTTTAATCGATTAGGCTTGTCCTTCTTAATCGATTATTGCTTTCTGATCGATTATGCTAACATCTCTTAATCGATTATGTGTCTCTAATCGGTTAGGCTAAAATCTCTCAATCGATTATGTGTCTCTAATCGATTGGGCTAATTCCTCTAATCGATTACAGGGGCCTCTAATCGATTAGACGGCCATATTCTTATCTTCTTGATCTAGCTCTAATCGATTAGGCTATTAGTTCTTTATCTTTGTAATCTATCCCTGATCGATTAGGCATCACTTAAGATTTCTTATCAGATTTTCTCTAAGTTATTTTCTGATCCTTTATCCAACCTATCTTCATGCCTAAGTTATGTTTAGTTATCATCAAAATATATTATTCTAACAGTATATATATATCCCTAATGAACAATACAACTGCATACATAGGTACGAGGGTTGTCATTCGAGATAACCCGCTATTATATTATTATAGTAGAAAAGATATAGTGTAAGGGTTTTTTACTTCCCAAAAGCTATCAGAAAAGGGTAGGTACATTAAGTAGATGCGAGTTCTTTTAATTGTTTTAATAACCACTCTATTTTATAAAAAGTTTTAAGTTGTTCCAATTGGTCAGAAAAGCCCATTCCAATAGAAATGAAGTTGGAATAATGTTTGAAAAGAAAAGGTTTTAAATTTTTCATTCTTTCGGGCTTCTGACATTTGCAAAAGTGGTTATAAATCAATTAAAATGCTATAGTATAGTAGTGAAAATTTAGGTGTTACAACTTTTCTTTTGGGTTTGGTGGGTAGGAACAATATTGAAACTACTTTTCTTTTGGGTTTGGTGGGTAGGAACAATAAATTAATAAATTAAAGTTACGAGTACTGAGCACCACTTTTAATTTCATTTTCTGTGGAAAACATGGAGAAATGCTTTAATTTATGTTTGGATTGAAGAAGGGAATTGTCACATCCCGTGAATTGAGGTGTGACAGGCTTGGAATATGAGAAAACCCACATCCTTTAAGCCCTTCCTATGTGTACATTTCTTCATTTATATCAATAAACATACTATAAATAAAAAAATAACATTTAGATATCTTATATATAAACAAGTTCATTTGTTATCTACATAAAAGTTTTAGTATGCTCTTCTCTGCTCTACAAGAGGAGCAAAGAAGTATTTATAATGCACAAGTTTACCTACTGAAAGTTTCACATCAATATATAAATATATATATACAACAACAATTTTATAAGAGGAGTTCTGCTCCGTACTAACAAGTTTTCAACAGATATAAGAAAGGTAAAGATCCTAACTATAGTTTATGTGGAGTACCTAAAAGGAGTTTTACAACAACAACAACAACAACAACAACAACAATAATGATAATACAAAAGTTTGTACTTTACCTTGACAAATGGATCTTCCAGGACAAGGCTTCAACTCCAATTCAGCACTAAAGCACTCAAATATTAGCAAGAGTTTAAGGTCAACTACACCATTTGAGATCAAAATATTTTTTCCACTGAATAGCTTCCCATATATAGAAATAATTAAAACAGTAAAGAAAATGACTTAAACATATTTAACTATTATTGGTAAAGTATGATAATAAAATTCAACTAAATTATAGCTTCATAAACATAAATGAAATAATACATAATATAACTAATCTAATCGAATCAAACCAAATGGTGACATAACAATATGTTTAAGAGAATTGGTTTAAAACAACAAGTCTCAGATCTCGTATTTTTGTAGGACTTCAACAGAACGAAATAACAAGTGTGGACACATAGTCCACGAGGGTAAATAACCAAGAGCAGCTTAAACCACGAACACAATCCATGAGAGTAAGTAACCAAGCAAGCTCAACATGAGGCCACGAAACAAACACAGGTACAAAACCCACGGTTAACAAGCGTGAGAATGAATTCCACGATATCAAGTGTGAGTACAGTGCCCACAAATGTAAAGCGAGCTCGAGTTTACCATGGCGCCCCAAGGAGTAATAGTACTATTGTTAGTAACCAATGTACTCTATTTTGTCCTCTCAAAAACCATTTTCAGGCGTGCTTGGGGTCAATTTACTTTCAACCAGCACAATGATCATTTAATAATTAAAGCTCCAAAGAATATTCATGAAATCAGACCCCAGCATGAAAGTTTCTAAAAACATTTCAAACAATTTATTCGATGCTAATCATCATGTAAGCTCTTCCAAAAGAACATCAAGCTCTAATTATTAAATGATCGAAACTTGTAAATGATAGAGACGATGAGCTCAAAATAGAGCTTCCAAAATATTCATACATGATCGAAACTTGTAAATGATAGAAATATTAGACAAAGTCAATTAGACTTCTAACTTCAACCAATAAACTTCAAGCTCTATTTTCATGAAACGCCAAATACTTGCTTTCATGAAAATAACCCCTTAAAAGTAAAAGTAATCATGATTAAAACATGTGAGGTATTTAAATATAGACATTCATAATCTAATAAGAGAAAATTTTTGTAAACTGATTGGAACGCTATTCACATACCTGATGTGCTCCCAAATATACAATTCCTCCTATTTATTAGCTTTTGATTAATTCACCCCTCTACTCCCCTATATTTTAAAGACAACAATATTATTATTTTAAATATAACTTGAATAAGCCTTTCATAATATTCCATGAAACAAGCAAGCTTAACGATTGAATTATAATTGATTCTCTTTAAAACATTTTCGCAAAGCATCTAATCACTTACTTTTAATTCCATTTTTTCTCCTTTGAGCTTTTTATCCAACACTTTATATGCAACCAACCTATAGCAAGCTTCAACGTATTATTTTGTTATCACAGCCACCAAATCATCACACACTCTAACTACAAATCATTTTGTATTTAAACACCAATTTGAAATAGTTACTCCAACTCCAAATGAGAATAACACCCGCTTTCCCAACAACCATCTTTCCAACATCATTTTATAACAAGACTTTCATTTTTGTTTTATTAGACAATATTTAACTCATAATCAACCCATGCAAGAATCCAAATTATTCACTGCAATAAAAAATAATATAACAAGCAACTCCAAATGAACATCTTTCTTTCAAATATTTTATCAAACGCCTAGTAGGAACTCAAGATTAACTCATGCAACAAACACTCAAAGTCATACAAGATACTCACAAACATCACTATTACAGAAAATGCCTATAGCGGCTCTTCGCTATAGTCAGCGCCGCGATAGGTTATTGACGATAGCGCGGCACTTAATAAGCCCGCTATAGGTAGGCCTATAGTAGCTCTTACTAGATAAGCACCGCTTTAGGCTTAACCTAAAGCAACACTTATTATTCAAAAGCGCCAGTTAGGCCATTTAATTTTAAAAAAAATTAAAAGCAAAAGCCTATAATAAAAAGCGCCCCTTTTAAAAAAAATTATACGAGAAGCCTATAGCGGAGCTTATACATGAAAAGCGCCGGGATATGATGCCTATAGCGGCGCTTATTTTTAAGAGTGCCGCTATAGGTTTTTTTAAAAAAATAAATCATTTATTTTTATACACATTCACCTGTATTAGTGTTAAAATACCAGCAATTCTATACAATTCTAGGCAATCCATATACACCAGTACTAAAAATCATTAATCATGAATTCTTCTTTTAGATGTTATATTTTAAAGTTTTGGACCACAAGAAAACAAGGAAAAAATGAGATTGAAAGAATAATTTAAAGCAGAGAAGAAGCAACCATGGAACAGAAATGGTAGAAAAAGCTCCCATGTATCTTTAATTCATCCAGATCTTCAGTATAATGAAATTCATTACTAACAGCTTAATGCCAAATCACTAACTAGCAAACTGGACAATCCAAACAAAACCATCACAACCCAAATGGAAGCATAAGAAATAGAAAATCAAATTCATAAATGAATTAAGTCCAAAAATGAATTAAATCCAAATTTTAGAGTCTAACCTTTGCTGACACTACAACCTAGGTTATTGTTCACACGCAAAGGATCAATAACATTAAAATGCGTGGAAACAAAGGTTTGCCCTTGATCTTCTTGACCGCCAGGGAAAACCGTGTATATTGAGTTACAAGCATCAAGAAATATCTTTCTAAGCAGTAAATCTCCACCATCTTTTCGAGGAGGTTCAACTGTTTCAATCAATAAAATTGACCAAAATAAGAAAGACAAGGCTACTTTCATCATCATGAAGAAGCACCCAACCAATTGAACTACCTGTAACATATGGGAGAGAACTAATGGGGTACTGGACCCCATAGGCTTACACATAAATTTTCCCAATCAAACTTACTAAAAAACTCCAGGAAATGATACAATACCTGTAGCAGCCAAAACATTATTGAATCATATAGATAGCCAAAAACATCAAATTAAAGTAAGATATGCCATTCTAGGTACCTCAAGTGGTCCAGCAAAAGAATTGTTGAAAACGTGAAATATGCATGTAAAGAACCAAAGTTTCTAAAGAATAAGTTGAGATGAGTCCATGGTGGGCACCAAGTATATATGGCTCTGTTTGTCACCGGCTGCAAGTGCACGGGTCGCGCTAAGTAATAAAGTGATAAGTAAAGTATCGTTCCCACGAGGATTTGGTCCAAAACCCGGTCAAACAATGATTGTTACACTCTCGCCCAATTTGAGTGACACAAATGTTGAGATTGGATATTAACAATTAAAATAAACCTATGCTAAATGAAAATAAAACTATAAACAAGTGATTCTCTAACTTCAAGGATAAAATGGGTCCTAAGATTATCTATCCCCCTTGTACTTCTTAAAACTCAATTAACCTCCCCTCAAAGAAGCTCTCAACGAAACCACTTGCTAATCTAAGGTTCATAGAGTACTTGTAAACGCTCTCTCAAGTCAAGAACAAGTGTTTAGTCTTATTAATTGCACAATCTCTTGGTACACTTTAATAAAACCCAATTATCAAGCTCTAACCCTAATGTGACTATGCAAGGTTAGCAAGTATATCTCTATCTTACCAACAAAACCATCCATCCATGCAAACTTTAGGTTCTTGCACTATTTTACCCAAGTTCTACACTTAATCTAGCCCTCTCAAGCATCAATCAAGTGAACCCAACATCTAAATGGTGATCAAGCACTTAGAAGCATTAGGAACAAAGTAAAATAAGCACATAGATATCATTAATCACAACACAAGAGGAGGAATCAAGAATCAATCCATACAAGGGTTCAAAATAATCCTAGAATACAAGTATTTTAGCTACTCATGTTCTACAACTCCATGGGAGCATATATATACAACATTACAAAACAGAACAAGAGAAGAGAATGAAGATGGAAGAGATAAACCAAGAGAGGAAGCCTAAATCTCTTCGAAGCTCCAACCCTAGCAGAGCAAAACACCCCTAAGAATGCCCAGAAGTCGAAGAATGACGGCCAAGAACGAAGCCCTAGCTTTTATATCACTTAAAACGCCCATGTTCTGTCAAAAAACGCGCAGCAGCGAAGTCTGCTCGCCGTGGCCTCGCGAGCTGCAAGTGTTTCTGCCACTTTTTGGGGGGTTTTGGCTCTCCGTCGGCTCGCCGCGGTGAGGTCACGACGAGCTGGGACCTGCCTGTAATTTTGGAAATTCGGGGACCTGTCTGTAATTTGGGAATTTCGAGGTCATTTTCTGTAATTTTTACAATTCGTCCATAAACTTCTATTTTTCCCTTTTTTTCTTGAAATTTCAGCTTCTAGCCCCAAATTCTCCCTTTTTTAAGTGTTCTTCTTAATCCCGGATCCCTTGGTTATTGTATCAAAATATTCCTACAATATTTACATAAAACAACATAAGCAACTAACTAGAAATGTGATCAAAATCTACACTAATAAACAATGATATGCAACCAAAAATCAAATGAGCATTTTCCTATCTTGAGTATCCAAAAATTATAAATGATTGAATAAAACCTCAAGGAAAATGTGTTGAAAATACATGAATTTCAAGAGTTATCAGGCTCTCATAATAACACCAGGCTTTTATCAGTATGATACTACGCTTGAATAAATGATTTTGATTAATCAGATTATCAACCTACAATAGAAAAAATTAGATTTATGTAAAAAAAGTATATTAAGCTAACATTTTCAAGGAGAAAGATGTGATGTGAAGCTTCTGTGATGAACCGAATTACCTCCTCAAGAAAACAAAGGGTACACAACCCTCCAAGCTGGTTAAATGATATGTCAACCGCAATGTTTTCAACAAGACATTTTATAATCTTCACCTGAAAATAAACAAAATCAGAGCGAAGTGTTCATTCCATAATACTACTAAAAGCACCTTCCCCAAACACCAAAAATAAAGCTTTTTATGTGAGTTTAAACTTAAGCAAGAAACTAAAAATGATAAGTGTAGAAACAACTAGAGTGTCCTTCAACATTTAGAAATATACTAAAAATGATAAGTGTAGAAACAACTAGCAGGTCCTTCAACATTTAGAAACATAAGTGCTAAGAAATACGTCACAATAAATCTACTGATCAACAGTTTTGAAGTGTAAAAAATAATTTCGATAATGGCTAAAGTATACTTTTGGTCCTTTTTCTTTGCATCAAGTCTTCTTTTGGTCCCTTAACTTTTAAAAGTACACTTTTGGTCCTTTTTCACTAACGCCGTTAGTTTCATTTAAAGAAAATAATTCTTATATTTTAAAATTTGACCATTTTTATTAATATTTAATTATAAAATTACTTTTTAGATTTGTTGAGTTAGCATTTTCCATTAAATGAAACTAATGACGTTAGCGAAAAAGGACCAAAAGTGCACTTTTCAAAGTTAAGGGACCAAAAGAGGACTTGATGCAAAGATAAAGGACCAAAAGTATACTTTAGCCTCTGATAATTAATAATTACAAATATTAGAAATGGTTTTTCCAGCCGACATATGCTTTCCTAATATTCCATGGCACTTGTATTTAATGGCTACTACTATATCAAGCTTCATATGTTTACAATACCCAAATTCCAACATATTTACAACTCTACAATACTGAAAACAAAATCTATAACAAATTCTGACATGATATCAAGTATGTGTATTTAAAAGATCATTCATACAACTTCCAAAAATTGGTGTTCCATTGATTCTTTCAATGTGGCAAAAATACACAAAAACATGTATACATTCATCATGTCAGCAGATAAGCCCCAACATTACATAGGATGGCATGATTTGCTATTGTGCAACGGTTGAGTACAAAATTATGAATGATGCTCCATTCCAAATTATTTGAAAGAAACCATATCCGCAAACGTAATTCCAAGTTATTCTCTTGATGGTGGTACACATGAACAAGTATGACCTGGACCATCATACATAAGTTTCAAGCAATAATTTCACCTGATATTTTATTCTTGAATTAAAAGAGCCACATTCACACATTGCATACTCTCATGTTCCAGAATCTTCAACATAATAGTGTGGAGCAGCATAAGACCTCAAAATTTCACTTGGAGAAAGAAGATTGCAAAACCACATTCAGAAAGAAATTACCACCAATGAATTAGGTTATTTAAGATTCAAAGCAGATTAAGCACATAAATCAACAGTAGATCAAATGTTGTGTTATAATGGAACCTACTTCTGCCTGGATGTACTGAACCTCCTTCGCATGGAACTCTGCATGCTCATTATTCTCCTCACTCTCCAGCATGTCACGAACCTGATGCGCCCATGTATCCTTCAAATTTTGATCTCCATAGAATGTTGTTAAGTCAATATCTCCATCAGGAAAATAAGTCTTGAGGGGCACAGACCCAAAGGTGAACACCTATAACAAAAACAACCAATTAATCAATCATTTGCGCAGATAGGTCTTGATGTTTTAATTAATAAAGCCAGAGAACTGAAGCAACTTCAGAATTGGTATGGCATAGTATCAAACCTCAGTGACAAGCCATACTACAAATTAACACAATGGCATTTCAGGCATAGGGTTCTAAATTAGAGGCTAAATAATGGTTGATACTACTAACATAAGATAACATTATTCAAAATCAAAACCTTCAATACTATTCTAAATTTCTTCAACGATGCGAACATGGGAGCATTTGAACAACGTGGGAAAGTCCATGGCTTTCAAGTCAGTGCCATTACCTTTCAACTATTAGACCTTTTAAATGTCAAATTTATTGATGCCTGACCCAACTTGAAATATACTGGAAAACCAATTTCTTGGTTTAGCATAGTTTTAGAATCGATTAGAGAGATCCAAAGTTAGTGACAGCCAAAATAATTCTCCCACAAAAATCAAAATTGACCTATTTGGCTATTGCTCTGAAATTTATTTCTTACTCTCATCTTATCACTAAACTGAAATCAACAGGAGAAAGAGGTACAGAGTTTTCTTACCCAAAATGAAATCAAAAAATGATGCAAATGGAGGTATTAGGGCTTGCGAAGGAGGAGCATGGCGGTGAGTTCGTCGAACACAGCGGCCAAAAGTTCGAATGACAGCGAGTTGAACGATTAATGGTGGCAAAGGGTGCGATTTTCGTAGAAAATCGAGATAAAGTATGAAGAAGACCAAAGCATTGAGTGAATGATAGCGAGAGAAAGTATGAAGAAGGAAAAGCCGGCGTCTTGGGGTGGTGGCATTAGATACAGTGTTGGGGTGGTGGCGTCGAGGTTTAGGTGGAGCACGGAGGCTTCTGAAATGACAGTAAGGGAATAAGACGAATGGGAGGGTTTTAGAAGAGGGAAAAATGAGAGGGAGGTGTAACTGGCAGGAATGCACAAGAGGGGGGTAAATTATGCTTTCAAAGTCTAACTTTGATAAAACAACACAGTTTATACTGGTTCAGCCCACACTTGGCCTACGTCCAGTTCTCCAACCTTCAGTTGGGTTCCACTATTCCTCAAGATTAAATCAGGCTCTTGATGGCCTTTACAAGTGACAGCAAGAACTCTCCTCTTTGATAATGAATACAGAATAATTGTTCACTCAATTGAACAGATTGTGTTACACACTGAAGAGTATGAGAACAGTAAGTGTTGAGAGTATTGAATGCAGTAGATACAGATAATCAATGTGGCAATCAATTCTTGCAACTAACTTCTTTTTAATAGCATTTATAGTTTCTCTTAGAAATATATCCGTTGATAATATGGCCGTTGAACATGTCAAGAGAGTTGAGTGATCTGGTGAAGTATGGAAGATGTAATCTGCTATGCATTTACTCCATTGTACTTGATTTTGCTTTAGCTCATCTCTCTTCTTCTATCGCTGACAGAGTAGGTGAGTTCCAACGGCTCTTTTGATCAAATTGTGTCTTAACGTAAACTTCCTTAAGTAGGTCTGAACAACTCTGTACTTGGAAAGCTAAAAATAGGCTTGTTATTGATTTTGAATATTTCTCATCGCCACTCAGATTACATGCCTCTGATTCGATCACAGGGACTGATGTCTGATCGATTACATATCGATCACCTATAGATTATAGCCTGTATAACTGAACATCAGATTAGAAATTCATGCGCCTCATTGATTACAGGGGATGCCTGATCGATTAGGCAGGTTCAATCGATTACAAACAGATTACACGATTACTCTAATCGATTACTAAATTTCCTATAATCGATTAATGCTCTCTAATCGATTGGGCTTAGAATATGTTCTGATCGATTAACACTCTCTAATTGATTGGGCAATTTTCTCTTAATCGATTACTGGACTCTGATCGATTAGGCTATGGTATCTTTAATCGATTAGACGACTCTAATCGATTACTTCAATTTCTCCCAATCGAATGGACTAATTTCTCTCATCGATTACAGGGGCCTCTAATCGATTGGGCGCTATGTGATCTGAACTTGATTCATCTCTGATCGATTAGGCTTAAGTTCTTTGACTTGTAATCTATCCCTGATCGATTGGACATGACTTAGGATTTTCTATCAGATTATCCCTAAGATATTTCTGTTCTTATCATAGCCCTTCCTTATGCCTAAGTTATGTTTAGTTATCATCAAAACTTATTATTCTAACATTCTCCCCCTTTTTGATGATGACAAAACAATGGATTTAGCAATTAAGTAAACAGTCCTAAAGAGACAGAAATAGAGAACTAATAACATACATATTATAAACCATAAGTCAAGTAATACAAGAGATGTGATGAATCAGACATATAATAAAACGAACTAGAAAGCAAATAAACATGCAGATTGTGTATGATGCATATGAGGGTAGTTAAGATGTGATGGAAGATTTATGGATCAGTCAAAATCAGTGTCATCCTTCCATTTTGATGTGTCCAGATCATAGTCCCCATATTCACTGCTAATTCCTCCAGAGTCAGTTGAAGGATCTTCAAGTAACTCAGACTCAATTTCTACCTCCTTTATCTTAGCAGGAGTTTTCTTCTTCTGGGTGACTGCTTTCTTCTTAGGAGGAGAGGGAGAAGTTTTCTGAACTAATTGGGCTAGAATCATTTCCCCATAACTCAATTGCTTCTGCTTCTTCTTTGGAGGAGGCTTGACTGATTTTCCTTTCCCCTTAGGTGCAGCTTTCCTCTTTGTAGTAGGCTGCTGGGTAGGCTTAGGCTCTTCAATCACAATGCCTTTTGTTGCCCTGGTACTACTCCTTGGTACTGCTTTGACAGCTGGCTTAGGGGCAACATATCAAACATATCAAACAGCTGGCTTAGGGGCAACATATCAAACATATCCTTGGTACTTCTTCAATATAAATTTTTTTAAAAATATCAAACATATCATGACGCTTATATTTATAAGAGCCGGGTTAGGCTAGTAAAAAAAATCAGCGAACCTATCTCGACGCTTTTATTTATAAGCACTGGGATAAGCAAAAAAAAAAAACAATTTACATTTCCTATCCCGGCGCTTAAAGGTATAAGTGCCGGTATAGAAAAATATAAATTTTTTAATAAAAAACCTATCCCGACACTTATATATAAGCGCCGAGATAGGTTTTAGAAATAATAAATAAATAAAAACTAAAATAGAAAAGCCTATAGCGGTGCTTATAAACAAGCGCGGGATGGGCTCTTATGCTTATTAGTGCCGCTATAGGTCAAATGCATACTAGCATCGGCGCTTAGAACTGTAAGCGCTGCTATTGTGGAGCCGCAATAGAGCATTTCTGTAGTAGTGCATCAAAGTTTCATAAGATTTCAAAGCAACCAATTTCTCAACAAATTTATTATCATCATTATTCTTCTTTGCAAAGAAACACTCAATATACACTTACGAGAAACATCATTCAGCATCCAATGGGAAAGAAAGAATTCAAATATATCACATACACAAAAGAAAATGAAGGAAGGAATAGTAAGAAGTTAGCTCACAATAGCAACAAAAGAATGACAAGAAAGAAGGACCCAACCCATCGAACAGAGGAGGGAGAAATAGACTAACGTTGCAGAACATCCTTAAAACTCAACTCCTTCAACAAATTGATGGTGTGGATGAAAAAAAAAGGAAAGGGAATGAGTGACTTCCATATGTGAGAGACATTGGATGGGTGGCTCTAGATATTTCTATGAATGGCTTTAGAAATTTCTCTTGTCCCCCCTAGTCAGTGTTCACCGATATGAAAAATGAGGAATGAAGGAGTAATGGGCAAAATCTGATTGGGTACAATTCAATTTATCTCTTTAGCTTTATTATTATTTTTATTTTTGTGAACATTTGAAGAAGGGTATAATGGTAACTTTGGGTGGGAAAATTTAGTCTAATACACATAGGATTCAAACCAATAATAAGAGACAATTCCTTAGATTCTACCAATTTTAAATATAAGAATAGGATACATGTGTAACACGTTACTCTAAGGACATTCTTTAGAGCCCTTTGATTAAGTTTGAACCAATAAAGCTATTTAGAAAACCCAAGAATGCCAAAAACTTAAAACTTTTCTTAAATATCTTACTTGGGCTTCTAACTTTGAAAAGTCATAATTAATTGCTTATAAACTCAAAAATAGTGGTTCAAAGCTCAAACTTTAACCCTTGAAATATTCTTTATAATCATGATACAATCTTGGCTCATTTTGGTCCCACTATCCTTTAAAAACCTTCTTATATTTTCCAAACTTATTTAGAATTTCGCAGGAAATTTCAGTTTTTACACATAACTTGTAAAATTCATATCTCCTAATCTACACGTCCAAAAATTGTGCATGATGTACCATCCCAATTTTTGTTCATAAGACTTAAAGTGATATTTATGAATGAATATCTTACCCTAAATGAAATTTAGGAAATAATATTTAAGTAGGAAAAATATATCTAAAATAATATATCAGGAGAGAGTTGTAATATCAAGTGATAATATTCAAAAAGGATAAAGATATCCAATCTTAAGGATATTAAGAATTAACATTCTTAGATATTTATTTATATTGATTTTTTTAAAGAGAAAGATAAGGATAAATCAAGTTGTAGGTATTAAATTAGATTATTCAAGATATATCGCATATATACACAAATAAATATTTAATAAAATAAGAACAATGAGAAGTCCCACATTGATTAAATGAGAGGGGGAGTGAACTCTAGGAGCCTATATATAGGAGGTGATAAGTTGAAATTAAACATATATTAAGATATTTTAGCCCAATTATGAGGCAGTCTCATTAAAATAGCTGTTGCGCATCCGTTAACCATTGGATCGAAGCAAAATTTGGTCACCATATTCGAGATATCCATCACGCCGTTTTCAACGGTTTGATCGTTGATAAGTGTTATATAGTTTGAGTTATTAAGTCCAAACTAAATGCATAGTAAAGATGAAATCCTGAGCGGTAAATCAGGTAATTGGTTTTCTTATCTGTCATGCATATCAGTATGTGGTTGTGAGTTTTTGTAAATTATATTATTATTGCTATCTTTTTTTATTATAAATTATTCTATGGATTGCTTTTACGAAAACCGTCTTGTGGGACATTAATTGTGAAAGAAATATGTTTTAATGGACTATATGATGCTTATTAGGATATTGTCTTGGTATGTTAATTGATTGTTATGGATCGTTAAAGGGTATGGAATTGTTATGACGACTAAGTTATATGATGGTTAAAATTTTAAACTTTAATGATTATGTTCATGAATATTTTCCTATGATTTGTGAGTCATATATGTGTTCTATGATAACATTAGAGATGATGAGAACGTAGTTGGGGGAGAATAATATTTTACCACGTGGTGAGGCCGCCATTCGGAGCTCTTTGGCTAGCCCAGTCGTAACCCACTTGTTCTACGAGGGTACGGCGCCCCACTTGTTCTATAAGGAGTTAATATGTCCACTTGTTCTATAAGGGACTGTCCCACTTGTTCTATGAGGGACCGCCCCACTTGTTCTATGAGGGGCTGTGACACCCCACCTGTTCTATGAGGGGGAACCCATGGTCCGGTTGTGTGATATGTGGATTTGGCCATCCACTCCACATAATTGGTGAGCTTTTGGAGTAACTAGTGACATCGGTAATTAACTTAGCCCATGGGTTCAGTCGGCGGGAATAAGGAGGATATAAGGGAGATTAACGATTGGGAGGTTATTGGTACTATGAATATGATTATCATTAGGTACTACGATCCTTTTCCCCCCTATGTTCTATGATCTTGGATTAGTTGTGAACATGAATGTTATTTTTGGCTTATTGATAAATATTTATGTGTATGATTATATATATACATGTTTTATAATGTCCCACCTGACACCTCACAAGCATGTGCTGGTGTGTACGGTGGGTAGGATAGCCGGTTACTAAGGCAGTGGTCTCATCCCGTTATACATGAGTACTTGATTTAAAGCTTATGATGTGTACTAAAATTCTGGAAAATATCACGGCTTAATTCAAACTATAACTTGACGAAATTGCTGCCACAAGTAAACCTATTCACATGCATTCATAATTATCTAGTCGCAGATATAGCGTTCTACTTAGAGTAGAGTTTAGATGTTTGGTTTCCTTATAGGTCTTTGAACTAATTAGGTTCCTTATGGAGTTTATACAAAAAAATCAAAATATAATATTTGTAAATGGAAAAATGCACAAGAGGGGGGTGAATTGTGCTTTTCAAAGATTAAACTTTAAACACAAAGACAATCCTTTATACTGGTTCAGCCAAACACTGCCTACGTCCAGTTCTCCAACTCCTCGTTGGGTTCCACTAACCAAAAGTTTTACAGACCAAGTTCACCTGCCAACCTTTACAAGATAGAGTTTTAGACTTCCTCTAAACACTCCCCCTTCCAAGTTGTAAGACTACAACCCTGTTCTAAAGTCCCAAACTTAAGAACAACCTCAAACAGTAGAGGATTTCAATAAATGAGTTCACTTAATGAACATATTTTGTTAATCACTGAAGTACAGAATAATCTCACTAAGAATAATAAAGCTTTGACCAGTGAGTAGATGAGAAATAATGAATGCTTGTTCGTCAGTTTGTTCTCTACTTCATAAATGCTCAAGACTTGGTTTTTATATCTCTTCACAGTTTTGCCTTTTTCTTTCAGCTTCATGAGTCCGTTTGAATTTGTCCGTTGGAAGCTCCTAGCCGTTGGTATTTAATGCTGGTCTTCATTTTGGTCATCTTTCATCTCTTACTTCATTTAATTCTTACAAGAGATGAGCTATGAGAGATAGGGACAGTGACTAACAACTACCTGCAACATTGTACTTGAGTAGCAGCTTTTTCAGTAGCACTAGCATCCCAAGCTATCGCTAGCTTCATAGAGTAAGTCCTGCACTTAGCCATTAGTTAAACATGTGTTTATCTTTATGCATGATGAATAAGGTAGTGTCTAATTTTCCTTTGGAAAAACCCTTTTCAATGAGGAATGTGCTAAGTCTCTCATACCAAGCTCTAGGTGCTTGTTTGAGACCATAAAGAGCCTTTTTAAGTTTGTAAACATGATCAAGCTTAGAGTTTTCTTCAAAACCAGGAGGTTGCTCAACATATACCTCTTCTTTAATATATCCATTAAGAAATGCACTCTTAACATCCATTTGATAAAGTTTAATATTTTTTATGGATGCAAAAGCTAGTAGAATCCTTATTGCTTCAATTCTTGCAACTGGAGCAAAAGTTTCTTCATAATCAATGCCTTCTTCTTGGTTATATCCTTTGGCAACTAATCTGGCTTTATTTTTGACAATTTGACCAGATTCATCAAGTTTGTTTTTGAAAACCCATTTAGTACCAATAATAGGATGATTTCTTGGTCTAGGTACTAAATCCCAAACTTGATTTCTTTTAAATTGATTAAGTTCTTCTTGCATTGCAACTACCCAGTCAAAATCAACAAGAGCTTCATTAACACAGGTTGGTTCAATTTCAGAAATAAAGGCAGAAAATTCTATTTCATTTTGTAGTTGCCTTCTGGTTCTAACTCCTTGTGACATTTCTCCAATTACTTGTTCAGGAGGATGATGCCCAAGATGTATTATGGAAGATTGAGGCTCATTAGCTTCATCTTGATCATCTTCAGAATTCACTATCGATGGCTTTGGTGCTATCGATAGGGGAGGTTTTGAAAAGTTTGAAACTTGATTTTCAGCGTTTGCTATCGATGGCTCTGGGGCTATCGATAGTGATCGTTTTAAAACTTGAGAAAGATCTTCATCCTCATTATCACAGAGTTGTTTTTCTTGAGGAGTTTCATCAAACACTACATGCATTGATTCTTCAACAGTTTGGGTTCTTTTGTTATATACTCTATATGCTTTACTCCTATTTGAATATCCTATAAATATGCCAATATCAGACTTAGGATCAAACTTACCCAGATTTACCTTTCCATTATTGTGGATGTAGCACTTAGATCCAAAGATCCTCAGATGGCTGATGTTGGGTTTTCTTCCTTTGTAAATCTCATATGGAGGCTTCTCCATCCCCTTCCTGATGTATGCTCTATTTGAGATGTAGCATGCTGTGCTCATTGCATCTGCCCAAAATATTTGAGGCACCTATTTTTCATTCAACATGCTTCTTGCCATTTCTGTGAGCACTCTGTTTTTCCTCTCAACAACACCATTTTACTGTGGAGTACGAGGTGTAGAGAAGTTGTGTTCAATACCATTTTCATCACATAACTCCATAAATTCCTTGTTCTCAAATCTCCTCTATGATCAGTTCTGATTGCTACAATCCTTGTGCCTTCTTCATTCTGCAATTTCTTAGCAAGCACACAAAAGGCATCAAAAGTTTCATGTTTTGAGGAAAGAAACATAGTCCATGTAAATCTTGAATAGTCATCCACAACTACAAGAGTGTATAGACTTCTGCCTAGACTTTTCACTCTTGCAGGCCCAACTAAATCCATGTGGATTAGTTCCAGTGGCCTATTTGTGGAAACTGTCTTCTTGATTTTAAATGAAGACTTTGTTTGTTTACCTCTTTGGCAAGATTCGCAAATTAAATCATGCTTAGTTCTAAAGCTAGGAATGCCTATGACTAGATCTTTCTTAACCAGCTTATCAAGTTGAATGAAATTCACATGAGCTAGTCTCTTATGCCATAGCCAACAAGTTTCATCATTTGAAGTAAGGCACTTTTCTTCAAGTTGTTGGTATAAATCTAAAGTGTATAGATTACCATTTCTATTTGCTTTTAATTTACACTTAAGATTTGTTTTATTTAATTCTAAATCTTTCTTATCAACAATAAGACATTCATTAGAGTAAAAAATAACCTAGTTACCGTGGTCAGTGCTTTGGCTAACACTTAGTAAGTTGTGGCAGAGACCATCCATTAGGTATACATCCTTGACAGGACCAACTTCACCAATTCCAGTGATCTTCCCACTCTGGTTTCCACCAAAGCTGACTTTGGCTCCTTCTTTTGTCACTAGATTTTTGAATTTGTTCTTGTCACCTGTCATATGCCTTGAGCATCCACTATCAATATACCATTTTCCTTTGTTTGATGCTTTAAGGCACACCTGCACAAATCAACCACATTTAGGTACCCAAACTTTCTTGGGTCCTTTAGGATTAGTCTTTGCCTCTGAGTTTGTGAAAAATTTAGGCACATTAGTTCCTTTATGAACCCACTTATATGACCCACTAATTCCATATTTCCTTGATTGCAGGTTGATTGAGTATGCCCCTTTTTGTTACAATAATTGCAAAAACTATATGGTGAAGAATATTCTGAAGATTTTCTAAAATATTTCAAGTATGGTTTCACCTTGGGTTCTTCCCATTTCCTTGAGGCTTTCTTTGGCTCATAGCCTATTCCAGTTTTGTTTCTAAATGCTTTTTGATCTTTCAAAATTATGTTTAGCATTTTTTAGCCTTTTGTAAATTTTTTTAAAGCATTTGAAAGCTTCTCTTTCTCCTTCAACAAATTTTCACAGTTAGAACAATTGTCAAACTTTGTTGAAGAATGATTTGCTATCGATGGAAGAGTGGCTATCGATAGCTTAATTTTGGGAGCTTGCTCTAGCTGCTCTTCTATCGATAGCGTAGAAGAGACTTTTGATACAGAAGAGGAAATATTTTTCTTGAGTTCTTTGTTCTCTTTTCTCAAACCTACAACTTCCTTAGCAAGCTTAGTTAGTTCAGTATGCATCTCATGATACCAAATGTAAATGGAAAAATGCACAAGAGGGGGGGTGAATTGTGCTTTTCAAAGATTAAACTTTAAACACAAAGACAATCCTTTATACTGGTTCGGCCAAACACTGCCTACGTCCAGTTCTCCAACTCCTCGTTGGGTTCCACTAACCACAAGTTTTACAAACCAGGTTCACCTGCCAACCTTTACAAGACAGAGTTTAGACTTCCTCTAAACACTCCCCCTTACAAGTTGTAAGACTACAACCCTGTTCTAAAGTCCCAGACTTAAGAACAACCTCAAACAGTAGAGGATTTCACTAAATGAGTTCACTTAATGAACATATTTTGTTAATCACTGAAGTACAGAATAATCTCACTAAGAATAATAAAGCTTTGACCAGTGAGTAGATGAGAAATAATGAATGCTTGTTCGTCAGTTTGTTCTCTACTTCATAAATGCTCAAGACTTGGTTTTTATATCTCTTCACAGTTTTGCCTTTTTCTTTCAGCTTCATGAGTCCGTTTGAATTTGTCCGTTGGAAGCTCCTAGCCGTTGGCATTTAATGCTGGTCTTCATTTTGGTCATCTTTCATCTCTTACTTCATTTAATTCTTGCAGGAGATGAGCTATGAGAGATAGGGACAGTGACTAACAACTACCTGCAACATTGTACTTGAGTAGCAGCTTTTTCAGTAGCGCTAGCATCCCAAGCTATCGCTAGCTTCATAGAGTTAGTCCTGCACTTAGCCATTAGTTAAACAAGTGTACGAGTGAAGCACAGTTGGTGTTATCGATAGAGAAATTCATTAGCTCAGTGTATACAGACAATGTATTAGCTATCAGAATGTCTAAGTTATTTCAACAAGTGATTTCCTATCGATAGCTGATCTCCTAATCGCTAGTGACCATGTTATCGCTAGTTCAATTTATTAGCTCAATGTATTTGCTATTTGTAAGTTATCTCAAGTGTTCTACTATCGATAGCTGATCCTGTTATCGCTAGTTATCTCTGCTAGCTATTCTAACATTTTCCCTTAAGATATCAATGTTGTTTGAGACCTTAGCGATAGAACCATATCTTAGTGATAGTGATATTTACTTTCAGTTTATTGCCAAGACTTCATTAGCTAATATTATCCTTATCTCTATTTTTTAGCAATAGACTCTCAATCTAGCGATAGTGTATCTGTTATCTATAAGACTTGACTTGTTCAACGTTTAGATACCTTATACTTTTCCTTAGTCATATACCTTGATTCTTATCTCAATTCTTTTCAGACTAAGTTATATGCTATCTGTTCATTTTTACTTATGTTATCTATAGGGTCCAGTCCTCATCAAAACTTAAGATTCTAACAATATTTAGACTATAAATTCCAAAATATTCCAATCCTCCTTTCCTTGGTTAGAGTTATGCTTGCTTCTCCTTTCCTCTAGAAGTGCTTGGTCCTATAGGTGGGACATAGAAACTGGGATGTGAGATTGGGGAAATTTCAGTAGCAATAATCACAATTAGTATATAATGCATGGTAAAAACTGTGCATGCAAAACAAGCCAATGAGAATAATACCTTACAAAACTATAAACTGTAAACTGTAAACTGTAACTAAAGCTATTTCACACATGATCATGGCAAAAATTAAGTAAGGATATTACATATTCTCATGCCTAACTGCAGCATAAATAGCAAAAACATACATACAACCAAACAAAATATACAAAATTGCAAATTAAAGCTACCCCTTGCTGAGTCTCTTTCTACATCACTTCCTCTCTGGTTTCCTTCTAGGAAAACTGATTGCAAATCAATCCCTAACTTAATAGGTACAAACAAGGAGATTAATTTTTTGTGCATATGACCAACTTTCTCCTACATTCCCACTTTAAAATTTCGGCCTTACCCCTTTAAAATTCCATTTCTAATTTTTAGCCATAAATCAAAACGTCTTCTATTTATTACATGCTATAACTTGAGGCCTTTATTCTTCATAAGCATGTGAACACTTTCTTCTCCCATTTAGAATTACTTCTATACAACTCAACACTTAATCTAACTATATAATTGTAAAAACTTGAAAATAGGGAGATAAAAATATACTTACCAAGAGCTTAAAATAACTTCTTACTAGAACTCCTTCTAACTAGGCCTCCTTGTCTCTCTGTTTTTCTTTCTCTTCTTCTCTTTATTTTTCTCTTCCTCTCTCTCTTCCTCTCTGCCTCACAACCACTCAACCTTCTCACATTTCCTTTCCTTGCATCCACTTCTATTTATAGGCCAAATTGAGCTTGGTGGCCAAGCATATAACAACTTGTAGAGAAAGCCACACGTAACTTGGAGATGAGGAAATTTTTTCATGAATTGCCATGTGTCCTTGCTAGAAAATGTGTGGCATTATATAGCATGCATAAACCATGCAGAAGGCCACGTCTATGAAGAGGCTTTTAAGACAAAAATGGCTTCTTCTTGAAGCCTAAAATTATCTCTTGTACTAAGAATAAGCCATGTGTCCTATTCACCTTTATAAATGAAGATTGGTTGGAAGCTTACTTAATAAAATTGTCTTTACTTGTAACAAGATGGCTAATTATTTTGGGACTATTTGACATGTCCTGGACATGTAAAGTAAGCTCCTTTATGATCCCAATGATAAGCTTCCAAATGAACCTTGCTACATATAAACTTTTGGAACTTAGTGGCAATTTATCTTGGCATTTTAAAATCCATTTAGGTGACTCATATGATGGTTAGGAGCACGTATACATCATGCAAAAAGGCTCTTAATCTTATAATAATTTCCCTTCTAAATTCTTAAATAACTCCATTTTCTTAAGGCTCTAATTATCTTCCTTAATATTCATTAACTAGCTACTTTAAAGCTTCTTAGATTTTTGGGATATTACAGTTCTCCCCCCGTAAAATAAATTTCGTCCTCGAAATTTAAAACGTACCTTATAACATAAAATCTGGATATTTCTGCTACATGTCTTCCTCCAGCTCCCAAGTTGCTTCTCTATAGGAAAATCATTTCCAGACCACGTTCACAAATAAGATGCTTTTATTTCTTAATCTCTTTTCATGTCATCGATGATCCTTTCCGGCTGTGCTTCATACGTTAGATCATCTTCTAGATCAACTTTATCATGTTCAATGACATGCTCTGGGTTTGGTTGATACTTCTTTAACTAAGAGACATGGAAGACATTGTGCAATTTGCTTAAATTCGAGGATAAAGCTATCTAATATACCACTGGTCCAACTCTGGTAAGAATCTCAAAGGGGCCAATATACTTAGGGCTCAATTTCTTAGATTTTATTGAATGCCCTATACCTGTGGTTGGTGATATTTTAAGAAAGACATGGTCTCCAACCTCAAACTCTAACAGTCTCTTTCTTTTATCTGCATAACTTTTCTGTCTGCTTTGAGCCGCTAATAGCCTCTTTCTTATAATCTTAATCTGTTCTACAGTTTGATCCACCAACTCTGGACCATACAAGCTTCTTTCCCGCCGTTTAGTCCAACAAAGTGGAGATGTACATCTTCTTCCATATAATGCTTCATATAGAGCCATTTGAATGCTCGTATGATAATATATATTATATGCTAACTCTTCTTGAAATCCAAAACACAAGCTCTTAACATATCTTCAAGTGTCTAGATTGTTCTTTCTGTTTGAACATCGGTCTGGGGATGGTAAGCTGTGCTATATTTCAACTGAGTTCTCATTGCATCTTGCAAAGATCTCCAAAATTTTGAAGTAAATCTGGGATCTCTGTCGGTTATAATACTATTCGGCACACCATGAAGTCTAACTGTTTCTTTCATATACACTTTGGCTAACTCTTCCAGAGTATAATTAGCTCTTACTGCTATGAAATGGGCTGATTTGGTTAGCCTGTCCACAATCACCCATATGGCGTTATGCTTAGCCGCTGTTGATGGTAAACCCATAACAAAATCCATAGTAATACTTTCCCATTTCCATTTTGGAATTTCGGGATTCTGCAAAAACCTTGAAGGTTTCTGATGTTCAACTTTTATTTTCTAGCATGTTAGACATCGGGCTACATACTTTGTTACATCAGTCTTCATCCCTGGCTACCAGAAATAAGACTTGAGATCATGATACATCTTGGTCATACCAGGATGAATAGTGTACTTACTCTTATGTGCCTCATCTAGGATTCTTTTTCTAAGTTCTGCATTCACTGGGACATAGACCCTTTTCTGATACATGACCAATCCAACAGGGGACAATTGGTATTCTTGGGTTTCTCTTCTTTGAATTTTTTCTCTTGGAAGACCAGCTAATTGATCTTGTCTCTGAACCTCATGAATCTCTTTACATAAGTCCCTCTGAATCTGAATTATGGTCAGATTCCCAAGTGCAATTGCAGATGTCAGGGTAAAATCCCTAACACTCTATTAACTCTTGTTCTTTGATCATCATAGATGCTACTTGAGCTACCTTTTAACTTAAAGCATCAACGTGATTTGAGCAAGTTAACTAGCACTAAGTGAGCAATTAATTAGAAATGAGTAAGAAACAATTGGAGATTTTTTTTGAACTGAGAAACAATTGGAGATTTTAAGTTAAAATAAAAGTTTAATTGCAAAAGGCTATTAAATAGAGAGGTGATTGAAAACACGCTAGTTAAAGATAAATAAAAGGCCTAGGGCTACTTATCCCTATTTTACTTCATGAACTAGTTAAATTATCTCATTATTAGCATCCTAATGAATTAATGTGTGAGTCCAAGGTTCAATTGCATTTGAAAAAGCTTTCTCAAGTCAAAATCAAATTTATGCTTGCATTAATTGCACAATCTCTTGCCACAATTAATGCAAGATATAATGCTCAACCAATCTCATAAAGACAATATTAGGTTCGTAACTATATATGTATGTTACCAACGAACCATCAATTTAAAACTATGAATTTCAAGCCCAACATGATTTCATTTAAGTTCTAAAATAAAATTCACTTTCTCAAGCCATATTTCATTTAACAAAGCAAGTGGTGATCAAGCACTTGTATAATGAAGAGCAAGATGAAAATCCACACATATACATTCATTCATTGCATCAAAGAAAGGAAATACAAATTTCAATCCATAAAATGGTTCAAAGTAACCCTAGAAAAGGGTTTTAGTTACATATAAATGTATCTAAAACAAAAACAAAAAGTAGGCAAGAGTTCATGACAGAAAAGAAAAGAAGAAGGAAGAAGAAGGGAAACTAAGATGTGTGAAGCTTAAATCTCTCCAAGCTCCTCCAAGTTTCCAAGCACTTCCCAAGCTCTCTCTTGCAGCTCCAAGACTCCCAAAATCGTGCCCATGTGTCTTATATCCATCTGAGCTCGAAAACCCTAAGTTATATCTCTGAAATTTTGGCTGAACAAGCAAAAAGCACAACTGCATTCGCACCACTCTCCGTGATGACTCCACGGAGAGCAAGCGTCACTTGAAGGTAGATGCCACCTTTGCTCACTGTCTACTTGCCATCTACTCGTTGTGGCAAGTCCACGACGAGTGACCCTTTCACCTCCTCTTTGCTCTTTTATTTGCTTGTCTTCCAATTCTTTTCTATTGCTTTGTTGCTCCGAGTTCTTCTTAGCTTTTTCCACTTGTCCACCTCTTCCTATACAAGAGAGGAAGAGGGTTGATGAGTTCTACAAATAACTTAAGTATATATTCATTAAGCTCCAAATTTCATACACATGAAACATCTTTCTTTGCTCATCTTTTTTTATTAGTTTTTGTTTTCTTTTCAAAACTTTATTAACAAAATTATTTACACCATCAAAATGACTAATCTCTCAGGTTGCACCCTCATGTAGACTATTCTTATGTTGCCAGACAAATCCATTAAGCACAGTCCAGTGAATCCTATCACCATGTTTTAATGACAAGTTAACTAGCAAAAACAACATTAAGATGATCAAAAAAGTTTATTAGATGCTAAGAAACATGCAGAAAAAAACATAGACCTACATCTACATCTTACATTACAAATTCAATAGTTGAAATGCCTTGGTTTTCAAAGCATGCTTGAATTGTCCATACTCAAATGATGTGGACACGAAGACGCCAATCGTAACGGCCAGGTTTTAGCACATGCAGAGGATCATAAAAGCTTGTCATATTTGTGAAAGGAAAGATAGAGCAAGTAATATAAGAATTGATAACACAAGAATGGAGTATGATATCCTAAATTTATAGGCCACATATGGCATAAGAAGTTAGTGGGCATGATGGAGCTAGTGGACATGATTTAGTTAGTGGGCATGATGCAGTTAGTAGATGTGATGACTCCCCATTTAACATTGATTTATGGCTTATTTAGAACTTATTTGGGGAGTCATCAATGCTAATTAAAGGAATTTTGAGAGCTGTTTAGAGAAAATTATGCAAATTTGTCATATAAGCTTAATTTAATTATTTTTGAAATAAATATGACAATTTATTAGAAAATTTGATTGGCATGATTCCCTCACACACGTATGCATGATTTTGATAGGCACAAATGGATATTATAAGCTAGGAAGGAGGAGAAGAGCAAAGGAAAAGAGTGGAGAAAGCTGGAGCTTAATTGCTGAAAATTGCTTGAACTTGCCTCTGGTGTCATGGCACTGCACCTGAGTGCCATGACACTGCACAAAAGTCCCTAAAAATCCTAAAAACGCACATCTTCATTTTTATCCTTTTTAAACACCTAGGGCACCAAACTTCAGAGAAAATCAGCCCCATTTCAACCCTAGAACCCTTGGGAATGGTAAGACTCATCTGTGAACACAATTACGAAGCTAGGGTTTGCAAAATTAGAGATTGAGAAGCAAAATTGGAAGAGTTTCTTGCCCTACGGTGATAGATTCTTCTTGTTTTCTTTAATTCTCTAATACTCTTGTGTATTAAACATGGGATCTCTT
This sequence comes from Mimosa bimucronata, assembly GCA_037074515.1. Lineage (NCBI taxonomy): Eukaryota > Viridiplantae > Streptophyta > Magnoliopsida > Fabales > Fabaceae > Mimosa > Mimosa bimucronata. The sequence goes on from CM073442.1 coordinate 10,483,285, forward strand.
TGTATTTGATGGTTTAATTCATTCATGAGTAGCTAAATCATTTGTTCTAGGATTGATTCAAATCTTGTATGGATTGCAACCTAATTTGTTTCCTTTTCTTTTAGAATTTGATGACTATTTGTGTTGACTTATCATGTTCTTAATGCCTCTATTTGACTGGCCACCTTTTAGAGCGATTTGTTCATCTAAATTATACTCGAGAGAGATAGTTCATGTGTAGAACTAGGGTAAATTAGACTAGACTTGAAGTTTAAATCAACTGACGGATGGTTTGTTGATAGAATAGAGATATATCTATCGACTTAGTTTTGTCAGATTAAGGTTGACTCTTAATGCGTACTTTCATTAATTTGTAACAAGAGATTGGGCAAGTTTAATGAGAAGTATAGAATTGATTTTGACTCAAGAGAGCGTTTCAAGTACTTTAGAACCTTAGGCAAACACAAGTTATCATTTAAAGACTAAATGAAGGGAAATTAATTAGGGTTCATGAAATACAACGGTAAGAATTAATCCTAGGCTTAGTTCATTGATAAATTAAATATTTCTTGTGCGTTTCTTTATTTCTTTCCTAAAATAGTTTTCAAAACCAGTTTTCTAAAAGAATTTGATTAGTTCAACTTAATTGAGTTCATTATCCTGTTGTTTGATTGGGATTTTAAAACAAATCTCTGTGGAATGATAATTTTTATACTACATTGCGATCCGTACTCTTGCTGGCGAACAGTATGATGTAGTTAGTGGGCATGATGGAGTTAGTAGGCATGATACAATTAATTGGCATGATGGAGTTAGTGAGCCTGAGAAGTTATCAGACATGATGGAGTTAGTGGGCATAATGCAGATAGTGGGTATGATTGATGGACACTTGGCGCAATATGGCAAGCGGACAAGTGTCAGAAGGGCATGCTAGCTACTCTACTTTTATATACATAAGATTTGCTAATTATCTGCTTAGGCACTCTTTTTATATAATAATGTTTATTTTTAATTTAAAGTATCGCAATTTCAAAATTTTCAAAATGAACATAAGTGTAATTAAAGCAATTTTATGAAATATTATGTAAGAAATCATACGACTAGAATTAGCTTTCGAAGAACAAGAGATAAAACGTATACACCACAACTTGATGAAGAGTTTCGCTAATTTATGTGAATAATGCTTGCTTATGGAATGATAGTACTTTCAATGAAAAGGTTAATTACTCCTCCGGTCTTAATCACAAGATCGAATTGATTTTTTTTTTTCAAAAATTAAGGATGCAAAATTAATCATTCTAAAATATTGATATTTATCTTTATTTTCAAAGCTAATCTATCTTACTTCTAAATTATCGTATAATATAATTATATGTAACATATATTTGAGTAGGAAAGAAGCATATATACAAAACCTACGAATAACAAGCGTGAGAATGACTCCCACAATTATCAAATGTAAGCACCGTACTCACGAATGTTAAGCGAGCTCGAGGTTAACCATGATACATAAAGAACTAACAATAAACTCATGAATAATCTACATGCCAAATAACCCCAACATGAAGGTTTACAGCAACATCTCATACTTTTCTTTCAACTTCAAAACTTAAATGTATCAGGAACATGAACAAAATTATAATAACAATAAATATATATTTCCTCTGATCCTCAATATAAGACATAATTACCTAATTTGATTAGATTAAGGTAGTTAAGTTAGTTAAAATCATATAATATTACCAAAAACACATAAACATCCTCTTTTTGTTCCCACCCCTTTTTTTTGTTTATTATCGAAAAATATTAATAGGGATAATTTGGGAAAACGTTGAGAAAACTTAGAAGCATGTCTTACATTTAGGACCAAACTTACCTTCTCAAATAGGTCATATATTTAGGAGCAGACCGTTATTGGCTCAATTTCAATATAAATCACAACTGTAACAATTTGAAACAAGTGGGGGTCATTGAGGCAGCAAGCTAGCAAGGATAGATAGACATATTGTGAATATATATCTCTAAAAGGAAAGGAAGGTTTTCGATGTGAGTGAAGAGGCTAGTCACATATGTCTAGTGTGAACCCAGTGCACCACGTCATTTGTGGTGTAATCAATCACAAGCAAATACATAAGATCTGACCTGGATTTTTCAATTTAACTTGGCATCCAAAAAATGACCTAGTACATAAAATAATTTGAATATCATGTTTTCAATTTTTTTATTTTAAAAGGTGAAAAATTATTTCTATCAGTTAGTTATTTTTTGGGATGCCAAGTCAGATGAGAAATTCCACATCAGACATAATGTGTTTACTTGTGATTGGTTAGACCACAAATAACATAATGCATCAAGTTCAAACAAGAATTACTTATATGTGTGGGTATTTTATAGGAAAAGTTAAAGCATCTACGGAGGGAACCACTTGCCATATAAGATCTCCACCGTACAAATATGCCTTTTTTTTAAAAAAAAAATCCTGATTAAAAAATTTTAATTAATCATTTTTAATGACATTTAAAAATTAATTTTATATGTTTGTTTTATATTTTGTGCACATTGAAATAATTTTTTAAATAGAAAAGAAAAAAATAAAAAATTCATATTTATTAGATGGGTAAAGGAGCAAAAATACTCCTTATCTTTTTCAAAAAGAGCTATTGACACCATAAACAAACTTTTGGTGCAAAAATACCTATAATGAGTCCAAAATGAGCCTAAAATACTAGAGCCATTAAGTTGAGCAAACTCTGTTACTTTCTATGTCCAACGTGGCAAAAGCTTAGGTTATGAATATTGGAAGGAGGAGCTTAGGTTATTTTTATCATTGGTCTGTGTACAAATTCGGTGGTACTCCCAGAGTACCTAAGAATACCTCCCGAAATAAGATAAAATGACAAAAAATATAACTAAATAAAAAAGTAATTTCATTTATCATCATAATATTATAGCTACTTTCATCCAATACATATACTCTTCAAAAAAAAAAGTAATGTTAAATCTGTTTAAAAAAAAAAGTAATGTTAAAGCAACATTTTCTAGGAAAGTATTCAGTAATTATATATATTATTTTATGTAATATTCAGGTAAGAAATTAATTTAAGATTTAAGTAAATTTTAAAAAATTAAGATCTTAAAAAGTCTGAATGATGATCATAAACTTCATTTATCATGTATGATGTATAAAAAATTGCAAAATCGATGAACACTCAATAAAAATCTAAACAACTATGCTAAACCTTTCCACTTGTTCTACGTACTTCCAAATGATAATCCTATGATAGTTGTGTCCGAGGAAATAGCATGTTATTATTGGATGTAAGTATTAATTGTGGGAAGATAATAGGTCAAATACGCTTTTTGAGCTGAAGAATTTGCATCAAATATGAAAACTGGAGACTATGGAAAAAAATGACCTCGATAGCTGAGCCAGACAAAGAATACCTCCGGAAGGAGTTGTGCTCAGTGAGCCATCGCCCTCCACTTCTCCCCATCCTTCCTTCTTCAACCATTTCTTTCCATTGCTCCATCTTTCTCCTATTGTTCCTTTACCGTCAACGATGGTCCAATTCCTTTATTCTAAAAATAATGAAATCCAATTGTTGAGACAAAAAATTACCCTTAATGGAATCACCCAGTTCACAATTACCTTAAGAAAAGCCCATATTTCAAATATACGAATGGTAGAACCTGAGATGGAAACCCAAACCATGAAATCCCTTACATCTAAACCCATCAAATCAACCTTTTCAAATACCAACCCAGAAAACTATCAAATTTGTACTCAAGATCAGCAAAAGTAAGGGTTTCATCGAATCTACCTTGAGCGGCGAGGCGGCGCCTGATGGCCTCAGTGATTTGGGTAATGTCTAGAGTAATGGATGGCATCAGTGCTGGAGAGGATGTGAAATGCATAGCAAAGAGACTTTTGAAACTCTTGAGAATGGAGAGCAAAGGTGATGCTTGAAAAATCCATGGTAGAACTTGTTCTGAATCTCGAAAGGCAAAAACGCCCAGAACGCATTCGAGATTTTCGCGTAATATTTGGATCTCTTTGTCAAGAAACGATTTTGTAAGTAACTAACTGGGTTTGCTCAATGAAAGTTGAAGAAGAAGCAGAGGATGAGGGCGATGACGTGAGAGTTTATGGGAGGGGGGGTCTCGTCACCCCCCCAAAAGATGGGTCTCATTCCGAAGCAAAAGATAGATACGCGTTTCTCTTGTTCATTCACATTTCACTGCCACATAGGATATTTCGATTTCGCCAACATGTCAAAATATTTAAACAAACGGTCAACTAACTCACAACATTTTAGGCCCATTTGGGATTTGGGATAGCTATAGGCATTTTGGCACCCAAAATTTGTTTACGGTGCCAGTAACTATTTCTGAAAAAGATAAAGGGTACTTTTGCTCCGTTACTCTTATTAGATTTGGAGGGTATGCTAAGCGTGGTGAACTTTTTATACTCACCATTCTAATAAATAGCATAAAAAAATCACTCAATCCAGGGATTTTAGTGCCATTGCTGCGGTGTAAAAAAGAGGAGTTTACAATATATTATGTGAGATGATCTGTACTTTTTAAATAATAATTTTTAACAGTGCAACTCAATCTTTAATTAACTCATAAATTTTGTATAAAATTTATTTTTTAAAAAAATTGACAAATGATTATGTTTATAATAGATCATATGCTTACCTACATGATGACAGTGAAACCCCTTTCACGTATCAATTAGATTATACCTCTAAATTTGCTCCACGCACCTTTGGGTGGGTGGAGGATTATAATCCCCATACGTTTCTCATAATTTGGAATTGCTGGGTCACTGTTGTAATAAAAAAACTAAAAGAAACGGTTAATCATTAATCACACGCATCAACTAGTACAATATTAATGATGGCCTATCCACTATATAACCTCTTAATTTAATATCTCTATCATTTGATTTGCTTTCAAATGGTTGGGATTTATTACAATTGTAAAAATATTATACAATCAATTATAAATAGATAATAATATTTTTCAATTACAATAGATCTAAACTATTGAAAGCAAATCTAACAGTGAGATAATAAATGGAGAAACAATGCAGTGGAGATGGCCCTAACTGCAACTTAGTGAGGGGTTACGAACAATAGAAGAAACTATTCGTTTCGGAAGACGTGTGTACGTTTAATACCCGATACAAATAATGCGAAAAATATCATTGTCTTTTTTTTAAAAAAAATGCCTAGAAAAAACAAATTAATCGCACATCTCATGATATTTTTCTTATTTTATTTTAAGATTACGTGCGTAAAAATATAATCTCTCTTTTATTAAGTTATATGTGGTTTATTAAGATATTACTACTTGCATAAAAAGTAAAAACATGTGTTCAACATTTCATTCAAATTTATCAGGTAAAAAAATTAATTAAAAAATGAAATTGCATGACACACTTTTAAATGAGACTCCACTAATGTTTATTATGACTTATATTTCATGAAATATAAGTGTGTTACTATTTTCTTTCACTTTTTTTTATCAGAAGTTTTCTCTCACTCGATTGTTTATATTAAACACACTTAGTGCTTGTTTGGTTTGGCTTCTAGGGGCCCAGAAGCCCGACCGAAACGCAGAAGTGGGGTGGTAAAAAAAAAAGATGTTTGGGTTCATTCATTTGCAAAAGTCCTTCAACTCAAAAGGGCTTTTAAACTAGCAAAAGTGAGAAGCTAATTCATGTGGCTTTTGGCTTCTCAAAAAGTCCTTCATTCAATAATGATAATAAACACAATAAATGCAATTTAAAATACTCACCTAACCTTTTTTCTTCTCACACCTCACACGAGCTCTCTCATCAGCTGCCCTTCCTCAACACAAATCGACCCTTCCTTCTTCCTCACAAGTGGCGGCGGCACCACCCAAAAACCATATCGACCCTTCCTTCTTCCTCACAAGTGGCGGAGGCACCACCCAAAAACCATATCGACCCTTCCTTCTTCCCACCTCCGTCTTCCTTCCTCTCACCCCTTCTTTCTTCTTCACCATCACCTACCCTTCCTTCTTCTTCACCGTCACCTACCCTTCCTTCTCCTCACCTCACACGCAGATCCATCACTATTTCTTTACCACCAGCTACGATTCCTTCGTCTCACCTGCAGTGGCGGCGTAAAGGAAGCTTGGAGGTTTGAAAATTCTCACATACCCCTTCCTTCTTATCATCCACACCTCAGAGCACACTCACCATTTCTTCACCATCACCTTCCCCTTCCTTCTTCTCACCCACAGCGGCGGCATGCAAAGGAAGCTTGGAAGGCACCAGCTGCTATCTGATCTCCTCCTCTTGTTCAACTCCTCTGATATGCTCGTTCTACTCTTCGACCTCTAGTCTCTGATATGCTCATTTTTTTCCTTTTGGTCGTTGGCTGCCGTTATCTCTTGGTTAGAGAAACATTTTGGTTTCCCCTATCTGCTCTTGTTCCTTCTTCTTGACTTGTTTCACATATTTAATTCATGTTTCCCATCCCCTTGTTTCAGAGACAGAGAGAAGAGAATCAGCAGGGGAAAGAGAAGAAAGTCTGCAAGGAACAAGGATTTTTTCCAAATAGGTATAGAGAGCTTGTTCTTTCTCTTTTTGGCATTCTTCTTGTTTGTGAGACAAAAATGTTTATTCTATTATTCGATCTCCTCCTCTTGTTCATTGTGCTCTGATCTGCTCGTCCTGCTTTTTAGCCGCAGGTTGCTACTTCCCCTCGAGCTACTCCTCCAAGTTTCAAGCACTCACAGGTTATATTTCGGTTTTTCACTACCACTCTGTTCTGATTCGTTTTCTTTTATTGTTCCTTTCTTTGATTCCCTTTATTGGTTTTTACCAATTAGTACTATAATGTGTTCCCCATTGCTGGCATTTTTCTATGATGAATTTCTATGAATTTGAGTTAGCATTTTTCGGTTGGCCTCAAATGAGTTTGAAATTGAATTCAATTTCTATGAATTTCTGTTTTAAATCGTATCAAAGTTGATAAAAAAGATGTAATATTTTATGTGGTTGAATTTCTATGAATTTCTGCCAAATTTCTCACTTACAAGGTTGAATTTTGATTTTTTTTTACAAACATGCTGATATGAGATTCTTATTGTTATACCAATAAGAATTGTGAATAAACAAAAGGCAATGGACAAAAGTAAAGCAGCATGGAATCGACCGACCACGGAACTTTTTATCAAAGAAATTCTTAAGCGAATATACCAGAAACAATGTAAAGGAGGATCACTTACAAAAGTAGGGTGGAAAAACATTGAAACTGCATTTAAAGCAAAATCGGGAAAAAAAATATGACAAAAAACCGTTAAAAAATAAATTTGATAGTTTCAAGAAAGATTGTACCCAATGGGAGGGACTCTTGAAAGAGACTGGCGTAGGTTGTGGCATCAAATGAGTGGTAGGAGAAGAAAAAAAGGTAAACACAATTGTTAAACTTAAGTTATAAAATGTAATATTACTTTAGATAGACTTTTGTTTTGATTGTTTGAGTTATTGCAGGAAAATCGGGAATATGAAAAATTTAGGTACAATGGGCTGCCTTTGGCAAAGGAGTTAGAAATAATATTCAAAGGTACGTCCGATTCCGGACAGGATCAGTTGGCACCATCTTCAACCCCCCAAGATAATGAAGACCAAGATGATGTTTACCGACCTAACATGGACCTACGAGAGGGGTCAGGGGACAGTAAAGAAGACCTTGGTGATGGTAGTGCAGGGTTTACAGATGAATTGACAGGTGTTAACTTGGCATCAAGCACTATAGCCAGTGGTCCTAGTGATTCAGGAAGTCATGGGAAGAGGAAGAGGAATGAAGGGTATGGTAAGAGAAAGAAAATAAAAATGCCAACATCAGAACAAATAGCTGATTCAGTAAATGTAATAGCTATCGCATCTCAGGATTAAATAGCGGCAATGAAGAAAATATATGAAGTATCAATTGCAGAGGTTACAGCTGAACTGCTTTGCTTTGAAGAAATTACAAATGATGATGAACTCATGTACCGATGTTTGAATGATTATGTGGTAAAACAAGACCTGGAGGGAAATTTTTATGGGTTTAAAGAAAAAGCCTGAAGTCCAATTGAAGTGGGTGCGACAGATGGCGTACAACCCACCAATTTGGCTTCAACCCCCAGCTTCTTGAACTTTATTTTACGACACTTTTGTGACTATTGTGCCTAAGTTAATGTTAGATGAACTATGCAAGTATTTAGTATGTTGAATGATGTATGAGTTATTTATGGTGGTAATTACAATATAATTAACTTGCCGTAGTATTTAGCATGTAGAATGTTGTATAAGTTGTTTTATGGCTCTTAATTTCTTTTGTCTTATGTGTCTATCTTATTTCTTTTGCCTTATGTGATTTAAGTATTTTGCCTTGTCATGTTATTTGCTCACACATCAATTTAACAACTCACAGGTTATATAATCAATGGCAAATTGGAATAATCAATTCACGGTGGAGGAAGATAAAGAGGCTCAGTTAATTTCCCTCTTGAATGATGAGATAACAGAGGCAGAAGAAGTAGTTGTATTGGTTAGTCAATATGTGATGCCCTATGTGTGCAAGGAACCATGTAGAATTAACGAGCAAACAGGACTAGAATTTGTCCAATATATTTTGAATGGCAACTCAAAACGTTGTCATGAGATGTTTCGAGTAGAAAAGCATATATTCCACATGTTATGCTCTAAATTGGTTGAACATGGGTTGGAAGATTCTAAAGACATCAGAGTTCAAGAGATGGTTGCCATTTTCTTACACATGGTTGGACATGGACATTGTAATAGGGTATTACAAGAATTATTTCAACACTCAGGAGAAACTAAAGCAGACATCTTCACAGAGCACTGAAGGCATGCTTCAATCTGGCAAGGGAAAATATCAAACCACTTGATCCTATGTTTCGTTCATGTCACCCAAAAATGAAAGATGATCCACGATATTTCCCATATTTTAAGGATGCTATAGGTGCAATTGATGGAACTCATGTACCATATGTGGTTAGTCATTCGGTTTGAGAGAAATATATTAGGAGAAAGGGATATCCAACACAAAATGTCATGGCTGTATGTGATTGGGATAAGTGCTTTACATTTGTCTTGGCGAGCTGGGAAGGTACTGCACATGATGCTCTTGTGTTTCATTCTGCTATCTCAACTCTATCCATGAATTTCCCCCATCAACCTGAAGGTAGTTTTTTCTCAATTTCAATTCAATCACTCTATCTTCATTTCAAATTTGCATTATTTTCATATTTTATAATGATTTCACAATTTATTAGGGAAATATTATTTGGTTGACGTTGGATATCCAACACCTATGGGATATCTTGGTCCATACATAAGTGAGCGTTATCACCTTCCAAAATTCAAGCGTCAACCGCGATTTGAAAATCATAATGAGACCTTCAATTTTTACCATTTAAGTTTGAGGTGTACTATAGAAAGGACTTATGGTGTGTGGAAGAATAGGTTTTAAATCTTATGAAGAATGTGCAAATATAAGTACCAAACACAGGTTCAGTTAGTTTGTGCAACAATGGCTGTACATAACTTTATTAGGAAAAATTCTCAATCTAATCTTCATTTTCGACAAGCCAAAAATGGAAGCACAATAGATGAAGATAATAGCCATCAAGTTCTAAAGGGTTCATCATCAAATTTCACTACATCATCTTCACCTCGAATGAATTCTCTTCGTGATAGAATTCGAGACCAAATTGTACGGGACATATGATCCAACTAACTATTATGTAATTCAATTGAACATTTAAATTTATATGATTTGTATTTTATATGCATTTTTATTTATTAAATATTTACTATTTTCAATTTTTTATAATTTTCATTTCACCTTTTTCTCTCTTAATTATAACAATATATGCATATTTTATTTGTGTATTATTTAATAATAGTAATGTAATTTTTGGTAACTTTTCATCTAAACTTGCTTTTCAAAATCATCCAAACATGTTTCCAAAAGTTAGATTGAAAAAAAAAGTCACTTATATCATCACAAATCCAAACATAAATCACTTCACACAATCTGACTTTTATCCAATCTTACTTTTGAAAAAGTCTTTCTGAAAAAAGCCAATCCAAACACACCCTTAATGTTGTCCGCCACTTTACTTTCATCGAAAATTCTCGTGAGGGCTAATTAAAAAAAAGAGTTGCATTTGATTATGAATGGATAAAAACTTTTCTAATTTATTTTCCTGCTAATAAGTCTGGACTACAAAATTATATTTAATGGTCCATTTGGTTCATTGGAAGTTGAAGTGGAAGTGAAATTGAAATTTTTTTGTGTGTTTGTTATGATGGAAGTAACTTCACTAGGGAATCCACTTCTACCAAAATTGATGGAAGTCACTTCCATCATGCCCCCATGGAACTGGCCACACTTTCATGGAAGTGAAAATCATTGACCATTACACCCTCATATATGAATAGACAACTTTATCCCTTCAACTTTTTCATATACATTTTCAACCTCCAAACTCAGCCTCCATCTTCACCCCCTTAATGTGACAACTTTGCCCATCTAGCTTCTTTCCTTTCTCTTCAACCTCAGTCTCGGCGACATTTCCATCTCCCTCATTACTGTACGTTCGTTGACGGTGAGGATAGCAGGGACGGCGGACGATGCCGGAGGACCAACCTTGCAACCCACAGCCATCCTCGTTGCTGGAAGTCCATCAACACTTCTGACAAGCAACAATGGTCCAATCTCGTTTTCCTCCACCTTCAGAAGGATTTTTTTCATTGATTTATCCCTTTTATGTTTTATAGTTATTGTCTATTTGCTCAAAAGAGAATCATTCGATCTCATATTTGCTACCAAAGGGGGCATCAGAACTTGCATCCTCCATGGTCACCCACCATCTTCGACATGGATGAAATCTTTCACAAGATCTACATTTGATTTGTAGCTGCTTCTTTTTTCTGGTTTTATTTTTGGCTTGTAGAGGTTCAGGCGAAGAAATGGTGGGATGATGAAGAAATGGGTGGTTGATGGTATTCTCCGGAGCGGTGGTTGTTCCAGGGAGAATATCCTTTCTTTTCCAAAGGCAATAGCAATTTGGTATTTTCACAAGAAAATTAACTATATATATATTAAAAATTAGGGAAAATCACAAGCATGTCCCTTCAAAAAGATTTAGTCACAACCAGGTCCCAAACAATCATCAAATTACATTAAAGTCCTAAGTGTTACAATAATGAGTTTTGATGATAACTAAACATAACTTGGGCATAAAGAAAGGTTGGACATAGATCAGGAATAACTTAGAAACAATCTGATAGAAAATGCTAAGTATTGTCCAATCGATCAGGATTAGATTATTAGTTAAGAAACTAAGGCATTGATCGATCAAAGATAGATCAAAGAAAGATTAGAAGTTTGAATCATAGGCGCCCAATTATCAGACAGTCCTGTGATCGATCAGAGAAGTAAAAATGAACTAAGTAATCTCAACGTGATTGATTGGAGGAATTAGAATAACTTAGTGTGATCGAACTGTTGCATCTGATCGATTAGGCCTTCCCTGTAATCGATCAGAAAGACTAAAATATAATTCAAGCCTAATCGATCAGAGAAGGTTAATCGATTAGAGAGTAGTGAGTAATCGATCAGAAAATACTTGTAATCTAAATATAATCTAAGTGTGATCGATTATGTATGCCTAATCAATCAGGGGCCCCTATGATCGATTAGGCGAGGTATTTTCTAATGTCATATTAAGTGAAACAAGTCATGATCGATGTATGATCGATCAGGAAACATGAAGAATGATTGATCAGAGACCAATGATCAATGTGGCGATAGGATTTAATTCAAACTAAATTATCAGCCTATTTTAAGCTTTCAAGTACAGAAGTTGTTTAGGCCTATTTTGAGAAGTTATCGTTACACACACAAAACTATCATTAGAGTTGTTTGACACAACAACTATGGTCTGCGATTAATGAAGAGAGAGAATATGAAGAAAACCAAGTACAAAGGAGTTAATGCTACCCAAAACACATTCACCTCAACACTCCATCTATAATCATCTCTCATCAAAGATCAAGCAACGAATATAATTTCACCAACGGACAGAATTTCAGAAACTAGTATAAAAGCCTTGATGAAGAAGTGGGTGGAGAACATTGATTGCATACATTGATTACTCTTGCTAAGCTATAGTTACAGCATTCAATACTTACCAACTTTTAGAGAGATCATTCATTGTCTTTGTACTTCAGTGTCTATCACAATCAGTTCATTGAGTGAACAAGTATTTCTATAATCTCATTTCAAGTGAGGATTACGCTTAAGATAGTGGGATCTTAAAAGTATGGTGTAATTTTACAAGTTGTAAGGGGGAGTGATCAGTGAGAGAGAGCTCTTACTGTGTGATCACTTGTAAAGGCATTCAAGAGCCTGATTGAATCTTGAAGGATTAGTGAAACCTAACTGAAAGTTGGAGAACTGGACGTAGGCCAAGAGTTTGGGCTGAACCAGTATAAGGGCTTGTGTCTCAATGTCCTAAGTTTTTAATTAGCACAATTTACCCCCCTCTTGTGCTTTCTTACCAATTACACTAAGGGACCTGGGTGATATTAAATGGATTGCCCTTGAGTTGTCAATACCAGCTCCTTGAGTTGTCAATGCACAACTTAATAGTTGTCAATACGATTGACAACTCAATAGTTGTCAATACCAGTGATTTGTCACCTTCCTAAACGCCAAGGGGTGTAAATGCAAAATATAAATTAACCAAGGATCGCACCAGTGGTGCTTTCCTGGATCGTCTCTCAAGGAGCCTAATGAACTAACATAAGCTAACTAAATGCATGAAAAGCTATAAAAAGTCGGGGTTTTTGTAATTTTGATTAAGGAAACTAACTTACTTCTTTTTGGGATTTTTGGTTATAAAGAAAGCAAGTAAAACAAGGTTGTGAAAACTATATGGAAAACATGGGTCTCTTGATGAATTGGGCAACCTTTCTAGCTTCTAAATGATATGGGAGTTTAAACCAAGTTCTAATGCAAAACCTAAGGTAATCTCTCTTATTCCAATTAGCCTAATTAATTAACTAATGTGGGTATCACTCATTTAATTAATCAAATAGGAAATTGTTAAGTTCTAACTTGGTAGTGCAAACTCATGATAAATACACAAAGAGGCTCTCGTTAAAAGTAGATCAAATTATCTAACGTTGGACCTAGTGTCTAAACACACATACAAACGCACATGCATTCAACATATACTAGAAATCCAAAGGAAATAAAATTAAAACACATCTATTGCATGATATCATGAAATCAACACTTAGGTTCATACACATAAAAGAACATCGCTTAATTACATGCATGACCTTTGAACAAATGATTAAACATTAAAGCACATTTGTTCTAAGACCAAATACATATAATAAGACACAAGGAATTACAATACATAAATAGACTTAGACAAGAGAAATTAAATAACTCCCCATTAAGAACGTTGAAGCTCCAGTTGCCTTCCTCCATCAAGATCCCCACAAGGAGTTTAGCTGCTCATGCTTTCGAACACAATCGAATGAAATTTGATGTTGGAAGTCATGGAATTAGAGTGGAAAGAGTGAAATTGATGTAGATGGATGAATTGAGGGTGGATTTTCGTGCAGAGGGCAGAGAGCTAGGGAATGGAAGGGATGAGAGTGAGTGAAAATTGTGATATGAATTGGTGTATGGAAGAGGAAATTTGGGTATAAATTTATAGATCAAAATATGCAACCCAAAAACCTTCCTAATTCCCTCTAGATTGCTTGGGGAGGTCAAATTCATCCTTTAGGAAACAATGGAAGAGGACCCAATCACTCAAAATTTGGAAATAACTTGATAGCTTCCTTATCAGTCTCAGAATCGGGCCCTCGCCGTGGTTGGATCTGGTTCGTTTCTCTGGCTCTCGCCGTGGGCTTCGCCTTGGACCCCCAATGCGAGGTACAAAATTTTCTTCTTTGCTTTTCTTCAATTAGGGCCTCATCCTTTGCAACTATAATGGGAAATTAAAGTATATGTGAGGCATTTTAAGTCCATAATCATGAAATGCATGAGTTAAAAGCCTAATATGCTCAAATTACCATCGAAATGCAACTAATTCCTTAAGTATGGACCATAATTTGTACTAAATTCCCGTTGAATTCTCCTAAATTGAATGCTAATTTCCCATTATTAGTGGTTAAAATACTATAATAATCATGCACAATCAACCAGTTATTTGAGTTGTCAATGCACAACTCAATAGTTGTCAATAACAGCTTCTTGAGTTATCAATGCATCTCTTTCATTGACAATTATTGAGTTGTGCATTGACAATTCAAGGAGTTGGTATTGAAAACTTAATGACAAGCAATTTAATATCACTTAGGTCCCTTGGAACTTCAATGTAATTTGATGATTGTTTGGGACTTGGTTGTAATTAAATCCCTTATGAGGGACTTGGTTGTGATTTTCCCTAAATATTATATCTCACTTCCATCAACATACCAAACACACTTTTAAACCCACTTCCCCTTCCATTTCCACTTCAACTTCCACCTCCATTTTAACTTCTACTTCCATTATTAAAAACTCTTCCATCAAACCAAACGGGGCATAAGAGATCGATTCCATTTTACTCTATCATCTTTGATAATTATAAACAACTAGCCATGGATAGGGATGGAAGAAGAGAACTAGTGAGATTGGGGTTGTGGCCGCCAAAATCTAATTTATTTTTGCTCCAGGTCTAGTATTTATAGGTTTTAGAAGAGACCCACTCGACTATGATATCCAAAGGCAGAATCTATCCAAAATATCTAAAATATCTTCAGCAGATATCGAGTTTGCCGTGGGTTCCTTTTCTGATTTTCTATTTATGCTGCGAATAAAAATATAATAAAAGAAGTATCTAATGTCATAACAATTAATTGTCTCCAATTAATCACCAATCATGACGTTGTTACCCTTATTTTATGATATTTCTATTTAAGGACTTGAAACATTATTTAAGCTTATATTATACCAAAATTGCATTATGAACATATTAAAGGCTTCAAATAAGCATATAAAACTCCTACAAATCTAAGTATTTGTCACCACGACAAAAATTATAACACGCTTCATTAACAGTACTGGCCTCAAAAATTTATAACATGCATCATCATTAGCTACAGCACTGCACGGGTCGATACGCACAATGCTTAGTATCCATCGTTTATGACTAGGACTAGTGGGGTATCTAATCCGGTTTGCTCCCGTAGCTTTCATCTCTCAGTGTCAGTGTCAGCCCAGCAGAGTGCTTTTGTTGTTGGTGTTCTTTCCGATCTCTACGCATTTCACCGCTCCACCAAAAATTCCCTCTACCCCTACCGTACTCTAGCTTGGTAGTTTCCACTTCCTATCCAGGGTTGAGCCCTGGGATTTAGAAGATACTTAATAAAGATAATGTCCCACAAAAATCCCTAAAATTAGGTTCCACAAAATCACCTAATTAAACTGAAATCCCTAATTCTGATCAGAAAGTTGTCATCGTCTGGTCAAATTTGTTATCATCTGGCTAAAAGTTGTTAGTGGCCAAAAGTTTAGAAAGCTATTACTGATGTTTATAATGTTGTTACAAAGCCTAAAAAATTTATCACCGTCTGGCCAAATTATGTTAGTTACCAAAAATTTATAACAATTCTGAATGATTCTCATAATGATAATGTTGTTACAAAGGCTGCAAAAGTTGTCATCATCTGGTCAAAAAGACCTTTCTCTTTTTATTGAAAATGAAGTTCCATTAATTTTTTTTTCTTTTTGGTAAAATAAGGCATGATGTAGTTTCTATCACACAAAAAACCAAAACATAATCGCTGACGTTGGGCCTGCTCGTTGCCATCCACGGATTATGAACAATATAATGGCCAGTACCATGCATAGCTATTTGGTAACTCAAGGTACATGGTTTAGTGATGAATCAAATACATCAACAAATGGGTGAGTTATTTTTATGCGAGAGCCAGTTCTGAAGACATATAAATCTTTACTTTTTTCCTAAAATATAGAATGCCCCATTTATTTCTAAAGGATACAAGAAGATACATTTCACACGTACATAACCAAAAAAAAACACTCCTGATGGCAAAAAAAGGGGAAAAAATAAAGAACACTCCAACGAATTAAAGGAACACTAATTAATGAGATGCTCATATTGGCACCGGATCTAGGACCACAAGTTGAATAGAATCCTTCATGAGTCCTCCAGAATGTGTGAAGTTATCAGCATCATTATACATTACATTGATGAAACGAGCGAGGTTCAGAACTCTCATCACAATTGGCTTTGGCATTTTGCTTGGTCTCATCACACATTCTTCATTAATATCCTTCCACGCACTCTTTATCATCTTCCTAGCTTCATCAGTGGCTTCCTCCTTTGAAACTCCGTATTCCCTCTTATAACATTGTGTCATTGACAGAATGTGCTCTCTTTTCTGCTCAAACTGCACAAATATAATAAACCACAAAGTTTGAGACTTCTAATTTAAGCTAGCTTAGTGCCTCAAATCCATTATCTCAAAACTCCAACCCGGTTCAGGTGGTGAGACTGGTGATTCAATTCACTTTTGAACTGGTCAACCATGATTCGCTTTATTTTTTTTTTCTCTTTATAGGCCTAAAACAAAATTGTTGTGAGTTAAAAAAGGAAAAAAAATAGTATATCATATTTGTACATTAGTAACTCTATTTTACAGAATTATATTACATGTAATTTATGCATGATCCTTCCGTTTATTTGTGAAATATTCTCTTTTGTATAGATTTAAATGCTATTCTTTTGTCAAGGTTATATATACTCCATCCGTTCCTAAATATAGGACCTATTTGAGGAGATGAACTTGTTCTATATAAGACATCTTCCAATTTTCCTCAATTTTTTCCCAAATTATCCTTATTGATACTTTTCAATGGTAAACAAGAAGGAGAGGGTGGATGGGAATAGATGATTGGGGTGCTTTGGTAATATTATGTGATTTTAACTAACTTACTTAAAGTCCTTAATATAATCAAATTAGGTAATTAAGTCTTATATTTAGGAATGGAGGGAGTAAATATTTTTGTATAATTTTAATTAAATATAATTCAATCATCACTTATCTACTGACCTTGGGTTAACCTTGATTTGACCTACTACCTCAACGGACGGATCACGGTTCAATCAGAGTAAGTATTGCTCAAAACTTGATTTTATATGTTTTAAAGAATTAAAGTACACATATAGCTATATATAGTTATATACCTCATTGGAGGCCATGTCATCCATGAGTCTGCAAATAAGTGAAGAAGCTTTAATGGATTTAGGGTGAGTCTGGGCCCACTTGAAGACATCTTCGGAGGCTATGTGTCCCATGCCAACAAAAGAAATAGTGGAAAGCGCTGGATAACATGCTGATACAGTTGATACGTTCATGTACTCCTCTGTTGTCGGAATATACTTCTCATTCAACCATCTTG
Source organism: Mimosa bimucronata (assembly GCA_037074515.1). NCBI lineage: Eukaryota > Viridiplantae > Streptophyta > Magnoliopsida > Fabales > Fabaceae > Mimosa > Mimosa bimucronata. The sequence continues at coordinate 10,500,810 of CM073442.1, forward strand.
CTTCTGTCATGTGCGCTTGCACTGCCTTCTTAAACTAACAAAACCGAATTACATCCACTTAATTAATTTAGATTTGATCAAAATCATTTACACACACACATATACCTCTTGTTTGGCATAGTGAACACTATATGATCTTCCTTCTTTCCTCACGTCTTCATCCATCTCTTCGAAAAAGTTCAGCATTTCCTTGTAAAATATCTTGGTGTACTCTGGGAGATCATCCAAGCAACCAATATCCCACCTGTGATAAATTAAGCATTCATTAAACAACAAAAGAGTGACGAGTGAGATACACATATATGGAACCATTTTCCTTACTAAGTGCAAAGCTTATTATAGAGAGTTAATCAAATCTAGACCTTTAGATTCAATTTGTATGACACATATTTGATTTTTTAAAAGTGTATCTCTCTAAACAAATTATTTTAATAGGTTTAAAATCTAATATAAAGATAATCTTTAAACTATCATTTTTTTCAAAAATATTATTTTACTATTTAAATCTTTCATTTAAAAACAATCAAATCTAGATTGTTAAAATATCTTATTAGTTTTTGTGCTTTGCAGGGGAACATACACACACACACACAAATTTCTTCTAGGTTCATCAAAACTCGAAATTCAGAAACTGATATAACTACCTCTGGATCGCGTCATTGATGAGTTCTAGTTCATCGATAGTTCCATATGCATCGAATGTATCATCAATGATGCAGAACATGCTAATCACTTTGGTCATAAAGCTCCTAGCTTTAGAGTCCTTTGGCTCAAAATAAACTGTAAGAATCCAAAAGCATAATTCCACGATCCTGTTTCTTACATATGGTAGATTTTTTTGTGCGTCAAATTTGTTCCACCACCTAATAACAATAAAGCAAATTAAAGTTTCTTGCAGTTAGATAATCAATACAACATAATTTTCTGAAAGTGGCAAACTAATTCCATCCAAGAACTTACTTGCAGAGATTGGAAAACTCCTTCTGATGCAGTTTTTGGAGCATATTGAAATCTAGTTTCGCCAGCTTCAGAAGAACTTGATCACATGAAGGGTGCAAGTGGTAAATGGAAATGTATTTTCGTGCCTCTATCCTTGGCAATCCCATGTAAGGACATAGCTTTAAGCTTTGTTGGAGTTTTGCTTCCAGTAACGAGTTTGATTCGACGGTGACAGATCGGAGATGATTCTGCGTGAAGGCAAGTGCTTCGTCTAAAATGTCATCTCCATGAACACTAAGATGTGAAGCTTCATACAAACTCAGCATTCCTTCCACATCTGTTGCTATCTTTACACTGAAGTTTCCTTGCTCATCCTTGAACTTCTTGAATATATCTTATGTATAGATTGCCACGTCATATATGTTTGGTTATTAACAAGACAGATTGAAGGAAGCAAATCTCACACATAGAGATTAGCATATATACTCCTCTAGTCCTTTTTATAAAAAGAGATATAAGGTTTATTATATGGTCATATTTATAAGTCGATCACATCATTAAAATTGTTTTAACTTTACCGTTCATTATACTATATATTAGGTTGACTTTGTTTTCACAATGTATATTGTATATATTGATTGAATGGGGTAAAGTGAGAAGTTGGTGATTTTAAAGTAGAGTTAACGACATATAAGGTTATTTTTATCCTTATAAAATATATTAGAAATGAATTAAAAATATGATCAGAAAAGTATATATTCACATACTAGGTGAAATGGGATATCCTTCTTGCCTCAATAGCTTAAAGAGCAGAGCAAGAGAATGGAGATCTTGAAGATCAGTATGAGTACTTAGAATTTGATTATTTTGCACGCAAGTATTGTGGATTTGCTGCAAAAGCTCGTCAATTTCACGTTCAAAATGGTAGGACAACCCCAAACGTTGAATTGAATCAATGAGTTCAACTTTGGCTAATGGCTTCTCCATCGCTGACATAAGCATCCTCCTCACTTCTTGTTTCAATGGTTCAACTTGTTTCTCCATTTCTCCATCAAATTCCTACACAATTTTCAAACACAACTTAGAATTATCAAATGAACAAAGAGAACAACAATTAGATAAATAAGAGATAGCATAAAGATACCAAAGATTCGGAAGCAAATTGAAGGAAATAATCCTTCCAAATAGTGGGATGATAATCTGCGAGATTTCGACGTAAACGATCAGAGGTTGGTGATGAAGGGGGAACAAGGGTCGTCGTTGAACTAGCAGGGATGGACATGATCTTGTGACTATATCCTTAGAAAAAAAAAAGGTTTTTGTGCTATATAATATGCTTCGATGACTTTGAGGTTTCTATTTAAGAGTGAAGGGTATGTGTGGCTTTTTATAGGAAATGTTGAAGCATCTAAGGTGGGATCGAGCAGATCTGCTGCAGTAAGATCTGGACACTTCAACTACAGTTTCAAACGTTCATAATCAAAATTTTTAATTATTAATTTCTAAATAAAATTATTGGAAAAATCCTAGAAAAAGACTCCGCAAATAACAAAAGAACACTTTGATAGATCAAATTTAACAAAGGACCAAAAAGTACAAATGAGCTATCTGTCCAAAATAAAATTAAAAGAAAAAATTGAAAATGCCCCTCAAAATTAAGATCCACTTGGTTGGACAAAGTAAAGAAGCAGAAGCTTCTATCATAAATGGTCCCAGGAGGAAGCAGCAAAAAGTGCAGCCTCCAATATGGCAAGCCTCGTTCGGAACAGTGTAAGTGTGTGTATTCTTTCTACAAAAATAGTCAAATGAATTGTAATACTATTTCATGTCTTTAATATATTAAATATAGTTTATAATGTAATTCACACTAAAAGCAATATTTTATATTAAGAACTATAAGTAGTATCATGTTCAACAAAAAGGTTCCGTGGTAAATCCTGAGCTCTTGATGTATATCAGAGTTAAGACTGTTTTAAAATCATCAATTATCACTAGTGGAATCCAACTGAGGTTGAAGAACTTGATGTAGGTCAGAGTTAAGACTGAACCAGTATAAATCCTGATATCTATATTTAAGTTGTTTGAAAAATTTTGATATACACAATTCATCATCTCTTGTGTATTTCCTGCCACTTTCACAAATCCTCGGCAACGATGCCAAAAACTTGTTCGCCTATAAGTGTATGAATTTGAAGTAGAATAAAAATATCATTTTCACAGGGATTTGTTTTAAAATATCAATAAAACAACAGGCTAATGAATTCAATTGAGTTGACTTAATCAAATTTTTATAGAAAACATGTGAGAAAACCATTTTAAGATAAGAATAGAGAAGCACACAAGGAAAGTTTTACTAAATCAATGAACTAGAGCATAGGATTAATTCTCACCATTGTATTTCATGAACCCAAATTATTTTCTCTTCATTTAGTCTTTAAATGACCCTTGTGTTTGTCCAAGGTTTTAAAGCATTTGATCTCTCAAGTCAAAATAAAAATTATACTTCTCATTAAAATTTCTCAATCTCTTGTTACAAATTAATGAAAGTTATTCCTTAAGAGCAAACCTTAATCTGACAATACTAGGTCGGTAGATATATCTCTATTCTACCAACAACCATCCATTAGTTGATTTAAATTAAACTTCAAGTCTAGTCTGATTTACCCTAGTTCTACACCTAAACTGTCTCTCTCAAACATAATTTAAATGAACACATCACTCTAAAAGGTGGTCAGTCAAATAGAGGCATTAGGAATAAATCAAATCAACACAAATAATCATCAATTACTAAAAGAAAAGGACAAAATTAAGTTTCAATCCATACAATGTTTGAATCAATCATAGAACAAACTCTTTAGCTACTCATGAATGGACTAAAGCAATAAATACCGAGAAATCCCATGTCCAAAACACAAAAGTAGTAAAGAACAGAAGAAAACTACAAAAGTCTTCTATCAACTCGGAAGGCAAGAATCTCTTCCAATTTTTCTTCTCACGCTTCGATTTCGTGAACCCCAACCCCATTCTTGCTTGCACAGATGTTTCTAATTGTTTATATGGTTTCTTCGGTGAAAAGGGGGCTGAGAGTTTGTCACATTTCGTGCTCTAGGTGTTTAAAAAGGATAAAAAAAATGATAAAATCGTTTTGTATTTTTCGCATAGTGTCATGGCAACAGAAGAAATTTTCTGTTGTTTTCCACAAATGAGCTCCAGCTTTCTCCACTCTTTTTATTCAATCTTCTTCTCCTTCTTTGCTTAGAATATCCACATTTACCTATCAAAAACATACATAAATGTGAGGGAAACTTGCCAATTAAGTTTTCTAGTAATTTATATTATTTTTCTTAACAATAATCAAATTTAGCTCATATGACAAATTTGCACAATTTTCTCTCAAAACCTCTTTAAATACCTTTATAGTTTCTAATATATTATAAATATGCTCTAAATCAATGATAAATTAGGAGTCATCACTTGTCTTCTTCTTCTTCTTTTTATAAGTAGTTAAAATGATATTAATATAACTCACTATTCTACATAGCTGTCTCAAATCAAGGGCAAGAATTTAAAGCAGTTAGAGAAGTTATCAGCCTGTCTTCTAAGAATTCTTTGGCTGGCAGCCACTATTACTTTATGTAGGAGATAATTTTGTTAAAACTAACTATCCCAACATGGATAAGGGTGGATCTTGTGTTAATTGGGAAACATGTCGAAAATTGTGGCTTAAAATCCTTGGAGTGTTGCTCTCCAGTTCTAAGGAAGTTAGGGAGTTGGTAAATTGGATAGTAACACATTGTTAATTCATTATACAAAAGTGGTAATCCATTATATGAATATGATAATCATTTATACGATGTTGGTAACAAACAACAAGATTTTGGTGAAGTTGGGAAGCTGATAAATTGGATAGAAATATGTTAGTAATCTACGAATTTGGTAATCCTTTATATGATGTTGGTAACAAATAACAAGATTTTGGAAAAGTTAGGAAGTTGATAAAATAAATAGAGATATATTGATAATCTGTTATACAAAGTTGGTAATCTGTTATACGAATTTGGTAATCCTTTATACAATGTTGGATGGAGACATGTTGCCTTTTCTTTGAGGGACATTTTTGGTTTTTCTTTTTAATTTTGCTTTGGACAGATAGATAATTTGCAGTGATTGGTCCTTTATTAAATTTAGTGTATCAAAGTGTCCTCTTTTTATGTTGGGAGTCTTTTCCTGAAATTTTCTCAAAGTTATCAATTTCACTTACAGCTGAGAAATTATCTTTATTTTATATTTTGTTTGTATTAAAATGACCATTTCGAATAATCAAAATAAAAAAAATTAATTTAAACCATCATATCAGTTTTGGACAGTGTGTTGTGATGATAAACTTTTGATACTAACTAGTCCATTTACCACTAAATTGAACGAAACTTGTTTCATACGTAAAGTATGTGAGTCCTCAATTGTTTAAATACAATTTCGACTATCCAAATTTAACAATTTTAAATAAAAATACATTTTGTAAAATACAAGAGATTAGATTTATAAACTAATTATATACACATTAAAAAATTTTAAAAAATAAAAATTTAAATTTAAATAGTCGAAATAGATATAGTCAGGGGAAAATTCCAGAAAAAGACCCTCGAATTACACAAAGGACAGTTCAGTACAACGAATTTCGAAAAGGACAGTTTAGTACAAATGACTGAACTGTCCAAACCCAAATTTAAAGGAAATGTCCAAAATGCCATTTGCTACAACTAAGTTGGGAATCCCTTAAGGGAAGTTGGGAATCCCTTAAGGGAAGTTGGGAAGCCTTATATGAAGTTGGGAATCCCTTATGGGAAGTTGGGATTCCCAACTTCCCATAAGGGATTCCCAACTTAGTTGTAGCAAAGCGCATTTTGGACATTACATTTAAATTTAGGTTTGGACAGTTCAGTCATTGTACTGAACTGTCATTTTAGAAATTCGTTGTACTAAACTGTCCTTTGTGTAATTCGATGATTTTTTTTAGAATTTTCCCTATAGTCAGTGCATATTTTGACACATCTTGATGGATAGTGAAACCACTTAATTCCGTGGGTATTAATTTATTATTGGACCAAGAAAAAGTATCAATCCATTAGATTTAGACTAGACTGTACGTCCTACTTAATTTGCTCCATAAAGTTTAGAATCACTGCACACGTTTACTTTGTTTTTTTGTTTTTTTGTTTTTTTTGTGGTGAAAACTGCACACGTTTCCTTTGTTTTTTTTTTTTCTGTGGTGAAAACTGCACACATTTCTTTTGTTTTTTGTTTTTTGTCAAAATTGCACACGTTTCTTTGCTTTTTTATTTGGTCAAAACTGCACACGTTTTTTTTTTGTTGGGGTCAAAATTGCACATGTTTCTCTAGATTTAGAAAGTAACATGTGTTGGATCCACCAACAAAATAACATATAGGTGATGGACTAGTTATAACTAAAATTAGGATAATAAATGCAACTAAAAAGTACAAAATAATAGGAGAGTGTTAATGCTACTTTATCCAGTTTAGAAATGTGGGGTCAATAGTGAGATTAAAAAAAAAAAGGAATGGCTAAACCGTAATTATACATCATGAAATATTCTCTTCTCCTTCATTTTCTGTCTCCATCAAAAAGCAAAAACTTGTGTTCAACATTTCATTCAAATTTAGTTTGATCAAAAATCATCAAATAAAATGTAATTAACAAAATGAAATAGCACAAATTTAAATGAGACTGCACCGATGTTTGTTATGATTTATAATGTGGGATTTCATGAAATACAAGTGTGTGTATTCTTTCTACCAAAATAGTCAAATGAATTGTAATACTATTTCATGTCTTTAATGTATAATAGTTCATAGTGTAATTCACACTAAAAACAATATTTTATATTAAGAACTATAAGTAATATCATGTTCAATAAAAAGGTTCCGTGTTAAACTTATTTTCTTTCAATCTGTTGTTTGTATTATATATAATTAATGTTGTTCCTCATTTTATTTTCACAATGAATTCGCCTGAGGGCTAATTAACCTAAATAAATAATGAGTCGTGTTGGATTATGTTCTAAATGGATAGAAACGTTTTTAACGCAATTTTTTCCTACCAATAAGGCTTGACTCCAAAATTGTACCTAAGAGAAATCGATTCCATTCTACTTTATTATATTTGCTAATTATCCACTAAGACACTCTTTTATATAATAATGTTTATTTTTAATTTAAAGTATTGCAATTTGAAATTTTTCAAAATGAACATAAGTGTAATTGAAGCAATTTTATTAAAGGTTATGTAAGAAATCATAATACTAAAATTAGAAGAGCTAACACATGTGAAAAGTTTCACTACTCTATGTAAAATAATGCATACTTATAGGATGATAGTAGTTTCAATTAAAAGGTTAATTACTCCCTCCCGTACTATTATAAGAATAAATTGAATTTTTTTTAGAAAAATTAATTGTAAAATTAATTATTTTAAAATATCTATATTCGTCTTTTTTTAAAATTAATATACCGAACTTATAAATTATTGTATAATCTATTTACATGTAACATGTATTCTGTAACACACCAAAGTTTGGAAAAGAAGAAATGATGAGTTATTAAAGTCTTGAGGTATTATTTGGGAATTAAAAAGCCTTATAAATAAATTTATTAAGTCGAGATATTTTTGAAGATTTTTTAGGCTTATTTTTCCATAAATTGAAGAAAAATAAATTTATGAATTTTATGGAAATTATATTGAGGCTTAAAGAAATTTATGATTAAAGAAGATTCCTAGTTTGATATAAGGATTTATTTCTAGAAATTATTTTTAGAAGAAAGACTAAATTGAGAAAGGAAAACACATTTGTTGGTACCTATACTTTTATTCAATTTTAAGTTTGGTACCTATATGTGTATTTTTATCATAATTAAATGTTTTGATCTTCACTACCACAGAAAACACCTATAGCGGCGCTTTTGAAGTGCCGCTATAGCTAGCGCCGCAATAGGTCACGAGACCTATACCGGCGCTTACAAAGCGCCGGTATAGGCCTCTCTATACCGGCGCTTTTTTAAAAAGCGCCGGTATAGGCTTATCTATACCGGCGCTTTCTGTAAAAAGCGCCGGTATAGGGTATCTATAGCGGTGCTTTTCATAAAAAGCGCCGGTATAGGTTATATTTTTTTAAAATATACAATTTGTTTTTTAATTCATACCCACCTGCATCATTGCAAAAATTCCAGCAATTCTATACAATTCCAGGCAGTCTATATACACCAGTATCTCAAACAGAGAAGAATATGTATAATAAGACCAAAAGTTATATTGTTCAGTTAGGAAAATAAACGTGCATACTACTAGTCAGGCTGTCCAATTTGAGAGAACAGAGGGTGTACATAACTACACCATTCTTCAATTAGCGCTGTCATCTTCTCCCTTGACAACATGAAGCAACGTGTGTCTGGGTAATACTGCGTATAGAAATTTAAATGACAATTAAATTTACTTGAAATCTAACAAGTACAAACACTTAGATTAGGAAAAATATAAAACTTACTGTCAATGAGATGTTATCTCGATCACGTGATACGATATCCCTCATATAATACATGACATAGTATCCACAGTCGTTGTCATTGGGTTGATGTGGGCACTGTAACAAAAAATACAGAATAGCATATAAGAGCAGTTACGTTCTGGTTTAAGTAATGTACGATTGTTTGAAAAATTGAATAACTTGTAAAACCTGAACTTTGAGCCACGGATAAACATCTTTCTGGTCAAGGGCTTTGGAATAATTGTACCCATTAGCTGCCCGATAACTAGTCAATGCTCTGGAAACAAAACATATTAAATTAATTTTAGTAGCTTGGGTCGGTCATATAAAATGACAGATAATACAACACATTCAAATAATGTTGACATTCACTTACCCATTGAAGAGACGCATCAAATCCGGGCGATTATCTGGTTCAGCAAATTCCACAGGATCCAAATAGTAAATAAGTGGATCCGGCTGTACTGTTGGATTGATGACAAGCAAAACCCAATGTAGCCTAAGACGTTTTATAACGTTATGTCAGTATATATATCAATGATGATTGGAGCTAAGAATACGATGAAAGCTATCATGCCTATACACTTACCCTGTATTAATTGGAGCTAAGAATAAAGTTCTGCCTGTTGCCTTTAAAGTGAAACGCCTCTTAATTGCTTTGAACTGATCATCACGTTTCGCACCCTCAATTTGCGCTATTAAATAAGGGTTTATGAATTCGAACGAGACGTTGTCCTCGGAGACTATGACTTCTTCATGCAGGTGCCTTCAAAGAAACCATACAAACATCCAATTAGTGTAGAACTTATGACATTGAATGAAACCACAATGGAAGCACATATATACCTTATCCATAAATTGACGACCGTAGCACCGACCCATCTTTCGTCAAGCACCTCCATGACCTGATCCCTAGAAAGAAGCTCATTGAAATTTGACTCGCCAAATATAAGCCTGTTGAATGGGATTGTGACAGTAGCATCGCGAGGTACGGTAGCTGCAAATGCTCGCAATCGAGCACGATTTGGCGTTTCAACACTTATATCTTGGATAACAGGAGCAGGCACTTGAACTTTCTTCTTGCCCTTTGCTTTTGTTGCCTATAAACCATATAAATAGAAAGTTTCAAAAATTCTTCCAATAAGAAGAGTGTTAGTTTAAATTAATTAGAAACTAACCACCTGTGACACTGGACCAGCTCGTGAACTCTTTTTCTTCAATTGAGCAGCTGGGCCACCGGTACCTTTTACACTAGCCACTTGTGCTTTCTTTCCCAGAGACTCTGTACCCTGTAAAAACTTATAAATTATAAAAGAGCGTTATTCCAAAACAAAGAATGCTAGTCTGAACGTTATTAGTAAATACCACATGTGGTATTGGCTCAATCAAACTGATGGGCCAAGCAACATATGCACCAACTACATCTCCGACCTTAGTCATCGCATCAGGAGTAGGGAATGGTAACGGTGCATCCCCGTTCAGGGAGAATTCAATCATAACCCTCAATGTATTTTCAGGCAACGGAGAATTGTGGAGGATCCTGTTTGAAGTGTTGAAGACCGTACCGATTGCAACTACTTCACTGAAAGATTGATCCTTGTACAGGTTGCACCTTGATTCACCCTACAAAAGAGTTAACAACGTAAGCTCCCAATCGATAATATAACAGTGTCACTACAAGTTTATAAGTACAAAAGACAAGAATTACCTGAGGAATTTGAGCCCTAGGCATCGTACAGCTATCCCTGATGCTTGGACTCTGACACGAAGGAACGTTACCTTGTTGCATGAAGTTCGACATTTGTGATCCAACATTGTTACGCTGGAAAAATTCGTACATCATATCTTGCCGTCTTTGCATTTCCTCATTCCTTCTTTGCATTTCAAGCACAGTCTCCCTCAGAGTATTGACTTCATCTTTCAACACAGAAACTTCGCTTTGTGTTACCCGCTGTTGGCGGCCAAAGTAAGCTGAAGGCGTGACCCCTATACCAGTGCCCCGAACACGGCCTGAATACTCAGGACGTTCAAGTGCTCTACTGAGGATATCGCCTTGGCCAAATATGTTGACCTCCTCGGGCGATTCTTGTGATAACATTTCCTATAACAAGAAGGAAGGATTATTAGTTATTAAGTTAGGAAATTCACTAATAAAAAAATTACAAAGTCCAAGAGAATGACTTACACAGCGTTCACAGATTCTTCTAACCTCTTCGTGAACGATGGTTCCATCGCTTTTGGAGTGTCCTTTGATCCAGACCCTAAACTGTGGAGGGTGACCTTCTAAGCCCTCTTCCTGAATCTGTCATGGTAAAACAGGTGAACTTATAAATTAATTACATAAACATTAATTCACACTTTTAGAAGCAAAAGGGTGTTGCTAACATACCATCTCGTACTCCAATTCTGGAAATGTTTTCCGGCCGCCTAAATAGGGATACGGACAGCTTTTAGCCGCCTGGCTATTTTTTTCGCTTCTTTCCCGAAACTCCTCTGATAAGCGTGATTGCACAAATTCATCCCACTCTGCTTGGGTTATGACCCCTTCATATGTAGATGGGGGTGTTGGAACTACCTCCCCGTTTTCATCTCTCATATATAATGTCGACAAATCTGAACGGAAGTTTCTGTGTATTTTTTAGGCTTTCTTCATGACATAGTCCCGGTGAGTCTCATCGATATGAAACACAGTCTGTAGCAATAGAAATCATATTAAATTTGTTAGTTACAATGTTATCTATCATGACGAAATTAAACTTAATTGTAAAAAAAATAGCTTACCTGAACCTCTGACCAAATCTCATTACGTATTTTCTTGTTTACTTTTCTCCAATCTGTAACTGTAATAGGAACTTTATTACGAACAGTGCATCCAACGAAACCGGTAAGGGCCTTCGCACTCTTTCCAACTAGTTGGCCATTGTCGTTCCATACAAGGGCTGCCTTTTTCCCCTTAGCTCTAAGCTTGAGGAGATCACGCATAATGGTCTTGCCACGACGAACTTGGTCCTCAACATGTGCTCTACCCTCATCAATAACTTGCTGGGCACTCTGTGGTGCTTCCTCCTCCTCAGGTACGTTTGGATCCATTGTCTTGTAAAATAATTAAACAATATACGATTTTAGTGCATGCATATGCATATAATGAAATAATTCGTAGTAAAAAAAAAGAAAATACATACAAACTTAAATCATTATGATGGCATTCGACTCCTTTTTCTCATTGTTATATTATCCAAAATTGTTGGCTTCCTCTTTTTTGTGGGATTTAGGGTTGTGATGACCCAAATGCCTTCTTCATGGTCACCCCTTACATAAACAGGCTCATCTTCGTCATCATATCCGTCTGCATCAAAGTCTTCTGCCAGTAATGTATCAAAGGAAGGATCATCTTCAATCATATTCATATCTTCATCATTGCTTCCATCATCAACTTGTTCGGCATAATTTTTGTTCGACTGAATGACAACTGACCAATTCTTCTTAGAAGGATCTGCAATGTAAAAAACTTGTGCCGCTTGAGACGGTAGAATGTAAGGATCATCCTTATATCCAACTTTAGAAAGGTCAACCGATATAAACCCAAATTCATCTAACCGTCGTCCACTATTATTGTTAACCCACTGACAGCGGAACACAGGAACTCTGAACATGGTGTAATCTAACTCCCAGATGCAATCAATCACACCAAAGTATGACATCTGTGCATAGACGGGATTTGTATCCCTTGCACTGGATATATGCCATGCCTCGGCAACAACTGTGACTCCACTATTCTGCATTGTGCTTTTCTCATCCTGACCTTTTGTATAGAATGTGTAACCATTGATTGCATAGGCAGTGTAAGCAAATGCGTGCAAACCCGGTCCTTTCGACAGCCAGAACAATCTTTCACCAACCGATCCGGCATTAAGCTCATGCTGCTGACAAATACGCGCATTGAACCATCTAATGAAATGTTTGTTGTGCTCCTTCGTAATCAAATTCTCATTTCTATCACCGTGAATTTCCCGAAGAAGTTTTTTGTGTTCTTCAACAAATGGTTCAACCTCAGGAGTATTATGAAGAATATACAAGTGCGCCATCTCCCTTTCAACATTCGAAATGCGTATTAAGTTGAACCCACTCATTCGTTTCCCAGTTAATCTCCCGTCGTGACGAGACTTAGGTAAACCAATAGGTTCAATATTTGATAGGTAATCTGCACACAAATCACTCGCTTCTTCGACGATGTATCGTTCAGCAATACACCCCTCTGGTCGATATCTATTTTTAACATACCCCTTTAAAACTTTCATGAACCGTTCAATTGGGTACATCCATCTCAAATAGACTGGGCCGCACAGTTGAACCTCTTTGACCAAGTGTACTGTAAGATGAACCATGATGTCAAAGAATGAAGGGGGAAATACATTTCAAGTTCGCACAGGATACAAACGATCTGTCTCTGCAAATCCTGCAACTTTGTTGTATCAACCACTTTACTACAAATGAGCTTGAAGAACATACAAAGTCTGGTGATCGTGCTACGCAATTTCTTAGGTAAAATGTTGCGTATACCGACTGGTAAGAAATGTTGCATCAGGACGTGACAGTCATGAGATTTCAGGTTCTTCAATTTCAACTCTTTCATGGACACAAGGTTCTTTACATTTGAGGAGTAGCCTTCTGGAACTTTGATTCCATTCAGAAACTCACAAAATGATCTTTTCTCTTTCTTCGAAAGGGTGTAAGCTGCCGGAGGTAAATAAGTGCGGTATCCTCTCTCGACAGGTGTTAACTCTTGTCTTATTCCCAACTTGACCATATCTAACCTCGAATTGACACCATCCTTACTTTTCCCATGCATATTCAGCAACGTACCAATTAGGTTATCACAGATGTTTTTTTAATATGCATCACATCAAGAAAATGCCTAACATATAAGGACTTCCAATACGGGAGTTCGAAGAATATGGATCTCTTCTTCCAACCACTTGTCAACACATTTTTTGCGAAAGGCTTACCAAAATCATTCTCCAACGCCTTCACCTTTTCAAAAACGCTATCCCCGCTCAATGTCCTTGGTGGCCAACCTTCTTCTGAGCTCCCGTTAAACGCCTTTTTCCACCTACGCCAACGATGTTTTAACGGCAAGAACCTCCGATGTCCCATGTACACATTTTTCTTACAATGATCCAGTCGCAACGAATGGGTATCATCTTCACATACAGGGCACGCACCATATCCTTTGATGCTATATCCGGACAAATTACCGTATGCTGGGAAATCATTTATCGTGCTAAACAACATGGCTCTCAAATTAAAAATTTCTTCCTTATAGCCATCAAAAACTGTCTCACCCGAATTCCACATATACTTCAGGTCTTCAATCAATGAATCCAAGTAGACGTCTATATCGTTGCCGGGTTGTCTAGGCCCGGAAATAAGCATAGAAAGCATCATAAATTTGCGTTTCATGATTAAATTTGGGGGGAGGTTGTATATCATCAAAATCACCGGCCATGTGCTATGAGTACTACTCTGAACTCCATGCGGATTGATTCCATCGGTTGCCAATGCAAGCCGTAGGTTTCTTGGTTCTTCACCGAACTCAGGGTACTCATAATCAATTTTTTTTCATTGGGGGCCATCTGCGGGGTGCCTAAGCTTGGTGTCTTTAATCCTTTCATCGGCATGCCAAGTTAAAAGCTTTGCAACATCCGCATTATTGAACATGCGCCTGAATCTCGGAATGATCGGAAAGTACCACAAGACTTTAGAAGGACTCTTACCTTTCTTTCCAAACCGCGACGTGTTGCATTTCGGACACTCCTCCAACAATGCATACTGATTTCGGAATAAAATACAGTCGTTGGGACATGAATGTATTTTCTCATATTTCATACCGGTCGAGCGGAGAATTTGCTTTGCCTCGTATGTTTTCGAAGGAAGTACATTCGCTTTTGGAAGTATATCTCGCAGAAGGGAAAGCAGTGCAGTGAAACTTGCATCACTCCAACCGTATCGCGCTTTCAAGTTATACAATTTAAGCACCACACTCAATCTTGTGTATTTGCTGCATCCTACATATAACGGCATCTCTGCATTACTCTTCAGAGTCTGAAATATTTCATGATCCACCTCACCTACCACTTTCAACATTTCTTCAAGGTCATCGCTATCATCACACATATATGTGTCAACTACATTTGAAGCGCTACTAACATCAGGTACCCGGTCTCCGCTAGAATACTCATACGTCTCACCATGCTTAGTCTAACGTGTATAAGATGGATCGATTCCATGACAAATTAAATGACCCAACAAGTCAAGAGGACGGAGACGCCTTCCATACAAACACGACATACAGGGGCATACAATTCTGTTAGCATTCTCTGCATGCTCAGCAGCAAATTCAATGAACTCTTTTGCTCCATCTATATATCCCCTTGAACGTCGATCACAAGACATCCATTTCCGATCCAACATTATAACCTACTAAAGGAAAACGTCGGTAAGATGTATATGACCTACTCATTAGGTAGCCACCTTACGATGTTACCTTACTTTCTTAACAAAAAATCGGCAGCATAACGGTTAAAAATGAACGTTCCCATGCTCAAGGCCCTCTCTTTTTTACATAGAAATGGATTGCCAACTATATAAACAACATCAACTCAATATATCTCAACAGCCCACCACAACAGAATTCACAGAGCATTTATATATATAGGGCATTAATAGTTCTACAAAACAAAAATTTCATACGAGTAAAATAAAACACCACACAATAGGATTCATCGGAATGTACCAAAACTCAATCATCTGATATGTCTCAGCCTGCTGAATTAAAGAAAGAAAAGATAAGACTTACTTCAAGGTCCTTTAGCTCAAAGTAAGCCCGCTAGCAACAATAGGATTCTTCACCTTCAAGTGTCGAGCAATAATCTGTAAATATTATAAGGAAAACAAAAAGCAAATAGATTTGATTTAACCCAACGTTCAAAGAAAACAAAAAGCAAGAGAGCAAATTGATATTTCCGTTCCATATGACTACATATCTTGATGGAGACTAAGGGAAAAGGCAGCACAATCCTAGAAACATAATCCTAATCTAAAATCTATGCTAGAAGAAAATAAAAGAGAGATTCCCCCAAACTTAATTACTATCTAATTAAGCCTCAATATAGCTTGCCACCAATGAAACAAATTCAATGTTCATTTTTTTTTCAATGACTCGATCCTCCTAAAAATCTCCAATCTGTTCAAGCTAATGACAAAAATCAGAAAATTTTAAAATGCTTCACAGTCCAATCTGTTCAAAGGTTTTCGGTTTTAATCAATCAAGATCATCGTTTAATGCAGCCCACAAGAGAAACAACTTCAAAATTAGCGACAACAATTCAGAGCAGCTTAAGAGTGAATTTAATCAGATTAAAAATTAGTGGCAGCCAGAAGAAACAGTCCAAACAACCCAAAATCAACTGATTAATCTAAATTTTATTTCCTCATCTAATCCTAACACAAAAACTAGAAACTAAACAATAAAGGGATTCAGAATTTTCTTACCCAAACCACAAATAGGGCAATTATACGACCAGTAATAGTAGTAGATTTCAGAACTTGTGAAAAGGAGTTCATTCCTACTATATATTTTGAATTAAAAGCAATTGGCAGGGAAAAAGAAATCTTAAACACAATTGCAGAAAAGATTGAAGAGACAAAAATGGAAGCAATTAGGACAAATAGAGAGAGAGAGGGTCACGATTACCTAAAGAGGAGGAACAAGCCAAAGGGAGGTGTGAGCTTCAGGTTTCCTTTTTTCGCTTCAGGTTTCCTCAGGAACTGTAACAGCGGCGAAATGAGGTCAACGCCGGCGAAATCTTGGAATCTGGCGGCCGAGGGAGGGAAGGAGTTGGTGATAACGGCGGCGAAGGAGAAAGAGGTGGAGACAGTTACGTTGTGGATGCCGAGCTGGTGGAGTGACAGGTGGAGGTTGCGGATGGCAGGGAAGAGGAGGTTGACGGCGTTAGGGGAGTTAACGAGGAAGTCGTTACCGACGGAGATGGAGGGGAAGGTGATGCGAGGGTGGAAGGGGAGGAGGTGGTGGTAGAGCCAGTGGATGGCAGAGGAGCGGTTGGTGGCGAGGGAGGGGACGAGGGAGTTGGGGATGGTGAGGAGGAGAGAGATGTTGGAGTAGAGGAAGGGTCGGATGGTGAGAGGGTCGGGGTTTTGGAATCACGGCGGCGGCAACGGCGGGAATGAGAGGAGGCCGTCGGCTTTGAGCTACCGGAGCCGGAGGGGGGGAGGAAGAGGCCGTCGGGTTTGAGAGGAGAGGCCGGGTTTGGGAGGATCGTGTGGGAGAGAGAAGGGAAAGTGATGAGGAAATAATTAAACAAATTAAAAAAGCAAGGGGCGGGGGAGCACGACGCGGACTGATGGGTGAAAAATTGGAGGGAGAATTTCCCTCCAATTTTTCACCTATACCGGCGCTTATTTGAAAAAGCGCCGGTATATACCTATACCGGCACTTTTTCAAATAAGCGCCGGTATAGGTTTTTAAAATAAAAAAAATGAAAAACATGAACAACCTATACCGGCGCTTCACGTAATAAGCGCCGGTATAGGGTCCTTATATAAAATAAAAATAAAAAACGATGAACAACCTATACCGGTGCTTTTTGTAATAAGCGCCGGTATAGAGTCTTTAAAATAAAAAAAGATGAGCAACCTATACCGGCGCTTTTTCAAATAAGCGCCGGTATAGGGTTTTCAAATAAAAAAAATAAAAGGAATATGAAGTGAAATCATATACCGGCGCTTTTTTTAAGAAGCGCCGGTATAGGGTTCCCTCTATTCCGGCGTTTTTTACTATAAGCGCCGGTATAGGCTCCTGTCTTATCTATACCGGCGCTTTTTACTATAAGCGCCGGTATTGTTGCGTCGCAACAGGGTAATTCTGTAGTAGTGCTTTATCTTCATTTGTCATTCAGCCGAGAGAAAGAAAGAGAGCTCGTCAGAGAGAAGGAGGGTCGCCGGAGTTCTATCACATGGCATTGTCGGTCCCGGAGGAGGAAGCTTTTCTTACATGTAATACCATATTTGAACTCCGGTAAATCTAACATTTCCATTTCTATCCTCTATTTCTCTGATTAGCATCGTTTATGGGAGTCAGCCTCGGATAGGTTGGGGTTTCTGAGAGTTTTTTTCTCGATAGATCACAACTCAACTAAAGCAACTATATGGCGGCTTCTAAGAGTTCTAAGCTGATTAAGCCGAAGCTTGAACTTTGATTTAAAGGTTTCCTAAAGAGATTCGAGCATTCATGAAGTTGTAGGCCTGATTCCTAAATTTGCATATTTTGGCATTTGTTCAAGTGCTTAGGCAAAAGGAATGTTGATGTGCAACTACTTGAACATCTCCAAACACTTCTTAAATTGAGCATTTTCCTTACACTTATTAAATCGTTGAGGAAAAAGTAGTGGATGCACAAATTTTAGTATGGCCTCTTCTTGCTTCTTTTTGTCATCCCTTCGCTTTTTGCTTTTTTGGCTCTAACAACATGTTTACTCTCCTCTTACTTCCTCTTTTTGATGCTATCCTCTTCCATGAAAATTTCTTCAGTGAAATCATCACATTTGTTAAGAGAAACTTTATCATGAGCATTATTGCACATTCCACTTGGTGTAGTCGCATATAGTATTTGCTTCTTATTTCCTACCATGATTGCCTTACATTCCTCAATATGATTACTTTTAGGATTTAGGATAGTATCACTTAGAAGACTTCTTTTTGACATAGCATTCGTAAGTAAGGCCAGCTGCCTCATTTGCAATTCAAGGTTCTTAATTGTTGTCTTTTGAAGAGAAATAGTCGCTTTAGTTTCAGCCTCTTCAATGTCTTGGTTAACTAAGATTTGAGCTAACATCTTTTCCATTTTAGACTCTCCTTCCTTAGTATGTATTTTCCATGATTGAATTTGAAAACTCGGTGGATGATTAGGCTTAACACCAAAAGATGAATGTTGATCCACAATATGTCCATTACTCCATGAGAAATTAGGATGATTTCTCTATCCTGGATTATAGGTCTAAGAGTAAGGGTTATTCTGAGAGTTTTGAAATTTATCCATGTAGTTGATAGATTTAGAAGCCATGTAAAGAGGGCAATGATCAAGTAAATTAACATCATTGCATTGATCACAAAGGTAGGGGTAGCATAGTTAGATTGCATACTTTGAGAGTTTCCCTGCTTCATTTGAGATTCTAATGACTTTATCGCTTATTTATTGAAGAGAGAATAACTGTCATTTGCATTTAAGAGTCTTCTTTAATAGTGGAAACATATTGTGTGGTTCTCCTATAAGTTCCTTGAGTGTTGTTTGTAGATAGTTGATCCAACAGTCTGATCACCTCATTAACAGGAACATTGTGGTATCCTCCATTAGTCATTGAATCAACCATCGCCTTAGATTGATGGTTAAGGTGATTGTAAAAGTATTTGAATTACCACCCATTTATCTATCGCATGGTTAGGGCATCGCTTCATCAGCATCTTATATCTCTCCCAAACTGCATAAAGATGCTCATCCTGGTGTTGCCTAAAACTCAAAAATTCATCTATAGTTTTCACAGATTTGTAATCAGAGAAGAATCAAGCTCTAAATTTGCTCTCGACCTGATCCCATGAATTAATGGATCCTTCTTGAAGGTTGTTGAGCTAGTCTCTAGCGGTACCTTGTAGAGACAGAGGGAGTAAGTGAACCCTTAGAACATCTTGAGGAACTCTGTTTTGCTTGAAAGAGTCACAAACTTCCAGGAAATACATTAGATGCTTGTTTTCATCTTCATTATAGAGCCCATGGAACATTCTAAGCAATTGCAACATCGTTATCATGATAAGTTTGATCTCAAATGAGTGTGCTGTCATCTCTGGCATCCAAATGCAAGACCAAATGCCCCTCATATTTTGGCTTGCAAAATTGTTCACCGTAGCTCTATCATATTCATAGTTAGCCATGGTTTTAGCCTTATATTCAGATTCAGCCTAAGTTTGGATTTTGGTTTGGGTCCTTCTTCAATGATATTCACTCCTTCAAGCATCACTTCCAATATTTCTAGATATATGCGTTGAGAATGGCAAAACGCACAAGAGGGGGTGAATTGTGGGTTTTTAAAAATTTAAAGCTTGAAACACGATACAATTTTATACTGGTTCGGCCAACACAATGCCTACGTCCAGTTCTCCAACTCCTCGTTGGGTTCCACTATACCACAGGTTTTACAACACTGGTTCACCTACCAACCTTTACAATAGAGCTTTAGACTTTTCCTCTAAACGCTCCCCCTTACAACTTGTAAGGACACAACCCTGTTCTAAAGCCCTAAGCTTTTAGAACAACCTCAAACAGTAGAGGATTTCAATTAATAAGTTCACTCAATGAACAGATTTTGATAAACACTTAAGTACAAATAAACTCACTAAGAGTAATAAAGACTTTGAGCTTTTGTGAGCAGAGAATAGATGAGAATATTAAATGCTAGTTTTCTCTGTGTGTGTGTGTGTGTGATTGAGTATTTCAACTTCTTCTTCATAAATGCTCAAGTCTTGGTATTTATATCTCGTCTCAGCATGCCTTTCCTTTCAGCTTCAAGAAGCCGTTTGAAATTAATCGTTGAGAGCTTATAGCCGTTGGCCATTAATGCTGTTCTTCATCTTAGTCAACTTTCTTCTCTTGCTTCATTTAATTCCTGCAGAGGGTGAACTAAGAGAAATAGAGTCTGTGAGTAACGAACACCTGCAACATTATGCTTGCATAGCAGCTTTATCAGTAGCGCTAGCTCCTTTGGCTATCGCTAGCTTAATAGTGTGAGTCCTGCACTTAGCTGTTAGCTAAACAAGTATTCATGTGAAGCACAGTAGGTGTTATCGCTAGTGAAATTCATTAGCTTAATGCTCAGAGACAATGTATTAGCTATCAGAATGTCAAGTTATTTCAACAAGTACTTTCCTATTGATAGCCAATCTTGTTATCGCTAGTTCATTTCATTAGCTCAAGTTATTAGCTATCTGAATGTCTAAGTTATTTCAACAAGCGTTCTATTATCGATAGCTAACCATGTTATCGCTAATGACTATAGTTTATTACTGCTAGTTGTTCTAACAGTCTCCCTGTGTGTTATCTATGTTATCTATGAGGCCTTAGCGATAGAGACTGAGCTTAGCGATAGTGATCTATTGTTCTTTGCCTGCTTAGGCTAGCTCAACTCATTATATTAGCGATAGTGAATTCTTAGTAATAGGAATATTTACTTTTCTTCAGATTATTGCTAAGTCTTCATTAGCTATTGTTATCCTAAGCCTTTCATTTGTTAGCGATAGGTTCTAGCTTAGCGATAGTGTATCTGTTACCTATAGGGTTTTACTTGTTCAATGTTAAGGTAACCTACACTCTTTTTCTTAGTCATATAACATGATTCTTATCTCAATTCATTCCAGACTAAGTTCTATGCTATCAGTTCATTTTACTTATGTTATCTATGAGTTCAGTCCTCATTAAAACTTAAGATTCTAACAAAATTCCGTTCCTCCGAGACAAAATGGAACGTTTGTGGAGGTATTCGTAGATGGAGCCTACTCTTGTGGTTCAGATATGGTAGGATGTGGGGGTTTTCTTCGGTGAACGGATGGTGAGCTCTGTGAGGCCTTCATGTGCAAAGTTCAAGGGAGTGACTGTCTTACAACAGAAGCTTGGGGAATTTTTTAGGGCCTCCGGCGTGCTTGGGAAAATGGCTTTCGGAATATCAAGTTATATTGTGATTCTTGGGAGGCACTACACTGGTGCGGAGTTGATACATCTGATCTTCATGAAGATAACCATGTATTTATGCCTATCCGAGAACTTCTGAATAGAGATTGGTCTACCCAGTTAATTCATATTGACAGGGATCATAATGTAAGCACAGACTTTCTGGCTAAAGAAGCTCTAAATAGAGGATATGGAGTGTAGGTTCTGTCAAAAGAATGGACGTACCTACTGTTGGCAGAGATAGGGATTACGTGCCCAGGTGATTCTATTGGCACTTGAAGAACTTTGAGTTTTCTGATTTTCTTTTTATTTTTTATTTTCCTAGGTATAAAAAAAAAAGTGACCATTCAGAGCATTGCTCGTACATCGAAAAAAATTTTAGAAGCAAATTTGATATGAAAATAACCAAAACATTGCAATTTTTCTTCTGTTCTTAAAAATGTTAATATGCAATGTCAATTTTTAATCGGTCAATATTAATATTTTAACTGTTAGAGCGAATTTGCTCCATTTCTAAATATTTTTAGTGCGAAACACTCTTAAAAAACTTTAGATATTCATCACTCTTGAGTTGTTACTTTTGAAGGAAAATTGCATTTTATTCCAAAAATTTAATTTGAATAGTTTAAATTTAAAAGTCTTAATATGCATTTTTTGTTACGATAAATTACTTTTTAGAAAAATTATTATTATCTTTTATTATTTTGTATTTATTAAAATAAAATTGTTTTAAACAAAAAACAAAAGAACCTACATTGACTACATGTACCATCCAAAAATATTCTGATGGTCTTAATCAAGACGATGAGCAATCTTTTTGAAAGCAATACAATGAGCTGATCCCTCAAAAAACCTACATTGAATATGTACTATTATGTTCCATTTATTTGGAGTTGGAACTCGGAGGAGTAAATTCTTCTCTCAATGCTAAAATCCACACATTGATCTTTTCGCTAAAATCTTTTCAACACTTATTGGGTGTGTTTGGCTAGGCTACTCATGTCCAAATAAGGACTTATTTTTGGGAAAAATGACTTATAATAAAAAAGGCCTTCTGAATGTTGTTTGGTTGGGCTACCCAAAATAAGGACTTATTTGGATAAGTTGATCAGATGAACTTATTTTGGGTCCAAAAGAACTTATTACTGTTGCAACACTGGGACCCACAAAAAAGAGCAAAGTTCATGCCATCCAAGAGGTGAATCAGGTGATCAATTGAATATGTGGGGCCCACTAATTAATATTTTTTTAAGCTATTCAATTTCATTTTTTATTTAATCAGGTGATCCCTCCTCCTCTTCTTCTTTTTTTATTTTCTTTTTTTTCCCACTTGTTGCCTTCCCTCTTCTTCTTCATTCAATAATATTCAATTAATTATATATATAATGTATTATGTATAAAATGATTCAATTAGTATATACATGTTTGCAAATAATTTTAATTAAATTTTCATTTTATTTTGTTTGCAAATAATTGTAATAAAATTTACATTTTTTTCCAGATAATTTTAATTTTTCTCTCAAAATCATCATAATTCAAAGATTTAATGGATAATTTAATTTAGTTCTATTATTCTCTAAAGTTCATGTCCTTTTTGGTCATTTTCATCTTAACCTTACTTTTCAAGAAGTCTATCCAAACATGTTTAAAAATTCAATTGACTTATAAGTTATTTTTTTAACAGCCCATCCAAACATAAAAGTCATTACACAATCTGACTTATTTTCAGTTTGACTTATATATAAGTCACTTTTCCAGAAGTCCATCAAAACACACCCATTAGCAATTAGTTAGTACTCGTATACCATTCTGTTCCTTATTATAAGTTTAACTATCACAAATTTATTGTTTCTAAATATAAGTCCAATTTAGGATCAATTAATGCTACTGTGACTATTTTACCCCTATATTGGAAATAGGGAAGATGAGAGAGAATGGTTATAATGCATAAAATATTATTTTAACACATTATTAAATAAGGGAAAAGTTGAAAAAATAGGATATATTTAATGCTATAACTTCCACTCCTTAGTATGTGAAAAGTAGTTAGAGTGGACTTATAATAAAGAACAGAGTGGTATACTATTATGTAATGACTTCCTAGTATATATCTTTTTCAGTAGAATTAATAGTTATTCCAAATAAATCTAGGAACAGTTTAATTGGACAGCCGACTCTTATCTTCACATCTAATCATGATAATATACTCCCTCGGTTATAATACAAGGTATTTTTTTAAGTGACCTTATCCCAAAATATATAAGGTTCTATTTGATTTTATTTGAATAATAAATGTTTTTTCCCAGTTTACCATACATTAATTTCTCCCACATATTCTCTTTCATATTCTTTTCTTAATTACACTCTCTCTTAATAATTTATAAATAAGGGTACTTTTAGAAAAATGGGTATATTTTCTATACATTTATTGTTTTTAACTAACTTTAATTAATTTTTTAGGAAACCGCAATTCAATTAAAAACATCTTATATATTGGGACAAGAGTATATAACTAGTTGCTCATCTTTCCACTAAGTGGTTCATATTATTAAAACAACATTAATGCGCGCGCGCACACACACACATATAAAGCAGGAAGTAAATGAATGATCATTATTTTGTACTACTCGAGAGCCTGTTTTGAAGACAAACATAATTATAATAAATTGCCAAAAAGTTATAGGGCCACTCTTATTCTTGAAGGAAACAAGAAGATGCATTTTTTATTTAATACTCCCTCAGGTCCTATTTATAAGAGCATGAAATTTGAATTATTTTGGTCCAATTTATAAGCTCTTATAGCTTGCCTTGGAATCTGTCATCATTTAATGCTATTTTTCCTATTTTGCCACTATTTAATAACACTCTCTTTCATAGTATTCATTAATACTCATACTTATATTTTTCTCTCTAGGCTCATTATAAATAAGGGCAATATTGGAAAAACAATTATTTTTCAGACATTATTTATAGCTCCCAACTAACTTTTACATGTTTTCTTAAGAAGCATTTTTTGGCGGCTGAACTCTTATAAATAGGACCGGAGGGAGTACAACTTAAACACACTCACGCACACAAATATATCAATAATAAGTTCAAACTTCATATCTCATCCAAACATGATGGAGGACGTTGTCATGGGGACAACTAGCTGTTGATATAAGAAGATACATTTCACACTTTATGTCTGAAGAAATACACACCATATATGACACTGATTCAATTATTCCTTCTACTAAGTAAAGCCACGAAGCGAATGAGGGAACACAAATTAATAAGATGCTCATAATGGCACAGGGTCAAGGACTACAAGTTGAATAGAATCCTTCATGAGTCCTCCAGAATGCGTGAAGTTATCAACATCCTTATACATGACATTGATGAAACGAGTCAGGTTCAGAACTCTCATCACAATCGCCTTTGGCACTTCGCTTGGTCTCATGACACATTCTTCATTAATATCCTTCCACGCACTCTTTATCTTCTTCTCAAGTTCACCAATGGCTTCCTCCTTCGACATTCCATATTCCCGTATATACAAGTGTATCAGTGAAGCAATGTGCTCTCTTTTATGCTCAAACTGCACAAATTAATCACACAAGTTTGAAACTTCTAATCTAAGCTTGTTGCCCCATATCTCGGTTTTCTAGCCCATATACATATTTAGTTATACAATTTTATTCATTCTTTAATATAAGACTCAATTGACTAATTTGGAGAGAGTAATAAAACTAAATAAACTACTAAATTAATATATAAGAAATAAAATAAAAAATCTCATAATTACGATAAAAAATCAACCACAACTAACTCTAATATTTATGATCTAATAAAGTACCTCGCTAGATGAGATGTCATCCATGAGTCTGCAAATGAGTGAAGAAGCTTTAATGACTTTAGGGTGAGTTTGAGCCCACTTGAAGACATCCTAAGAGGCTATGTCTCCCATGCCAACAAAAGAAATAGTGGAAAGAGCTGCATAACATGTTGACACAGTTGATACGTTCATGTACTCCTCTGTTGTCGGAATATACTTCTTATTCAACCATATTGCTTCTTCCATGTAGGCTTGCACTGCCTTCTTAAACTACCAAATCCAAGTTACAACAATTTAAAGGCTTATTTGTATTGTTAACTGTGTCAAAAACCGTCTTTATCTCAACTTTTTTTTTTCAAATTGAAATTAGTTGGGTAAAAGTCAATTTATTTTGTCATTTATGTTTGAATGTTTTTTTTCTTCAAAAAGTTAGTTTGACAGAGAATATTATTTGAATGATAATATTAAAAAATTGATTTCAAAATATTTAAATACATACAAAGGAAAGTCAAAATCCAAAAGGCCAGTAGTTATAAAAAGTAGATTTGATTGATTTTTCAGCAAAAAGCAAGTTGTCTGCAAAACTACACCAGTTGCCAAACATGATTTTTTTTCCCCCAATTCGATCAAATGACTTTTTTGTCCCAACCAACCTTTACGGCTTCCTAATATTTTCCAAACAAACCCCACGTCAATTATCTCATCTATTTTGTGGAATTGATGGACAAGTAGCTATAGGCCTACAGTGATACTAACTCAAGCAGGATGTAAAAAACGACAATATCATTCACATACACACACACACACACCTCTTGTTTGGCATAGTGAGCACTGTATAATCTTCCTTCCTTGCTCATGTCTTCCTCTATTTCTTGGAAAACGTTCACGAGTTCCTTGTAAAATATCTTGATGTACTCTGGGAGATTATCCAGGCAACTAATATCCAACCTTTAATAAAGCATTAGTTGAACATCTCAGAAAAAAGAGAGTGATAAGAGAGATTTAGTAATTGAATTTCTTCTAAATTGATCAAAACTTAAAAATTCAGAAACTGATAATTAAATAGTAACCTCTGGACTGCGTCATTGATGAGTTCTAGTTCATCTATAGTTCCACACGCATCGAATGTATCATCAACGATGGTTAACAGGCTAATCACTTTAGTCATAAAGCTCCTGGCTTTAGAGTACTTTGGCTCAAAATAAACCGTGAGAATCCAAAAGCATAATTCCACAATCCTGTTTCTTACATATGGTAGATTTCTCTGCGCATCAAATATGTTCCACCACCTAATAACAATAAAGCAAATTAAAGTTTCTTGCATTTAAATAATCAATACAACGCCATTTTCTCAAAGTGGCAAATTATTTCATCCAAGAACTTACTTGCAGAGATTGGCAAACTCCTTCTGATGCAGTTTTTGGAGCATATTGAAATCTAATTTGGCCAGCTTCAGAAGGACTTGATCACATGAAGGATGCAAGTGGTAAATGGAAATGTATTTTCGTGCCTCTATCCTTGGCAATCCCATGTAAGGACATAGCTTTAAGCTTTGTTGGAGTTTTGCCTCCAGAAAAGGGTTTGATTCGACAGTGACAGACCGAAGATGATTCAGAGTGAAAGCACGAGCTTCGTCTAAAATGTCATCTCCATGAACACTAAGATGTGAAGCTTCATACAAACTCAGCATTCCTTCCACATCTGTTGCTACCTTTGCACTGAAGTTTCCTTGCTGATCCTTGAACTTGTTGAATATATCTTATATATAGATTGCAATGTCATGTATGTTTGGTTATTAGCAAGACAGATTGAAGGAAGCAAATCTCACACACAGAGCACAGAGTAGCATATATACTCCTCTAGTCCTTTTTATAAAAGGAGATATAATGTTTATTTTATGGTCATATTTACAAGTCGATGACATCATTAAAATTTTGTAATTTTACCGTTCATAATACTCCTCTGATACCATTTGTAACATCCCAACGCCTCGTACTCAAAATTGTCCCCTTTGGGCCTTCTCATCCCTCACTGTTATAAAACGCTTCGAGAGGGGAGGTATCCAGACCCTTATAAGGTGTTTTTCCTTCCCCTCCCCAACTGATGTGGGATTTCACAGCAGAGATAGAATACTTAATTTGGCCGTATTTATAAGTAACGTCATTAATTTTTTTTTAAATTTTATCTTTCATTATATTATTAGGTTGATTTATTTTCATGGGGTATATTGTATATTAAACAGGGTGTAAAGTTGAATAATTGCTTATTTTTTATGTTTAGTTAATGAAGTTTAAAGCTTTTCTTTGTTTATATGAAATATGTTAAAAATGAATATTAATAGGATGTGAGGAGTATATATACACACATACCAGGTGAAATGGGATATCTTTCTTGCCTTAGTAACTTAAAGAGTAGAGCTAGAGAATGGAGATCTTGATGATCAGTCTGAATTATTAGAATTTGATTATTTTGCACGTAAGTATTGTGGATTTTCTGCAAAAGCTCATCGATCTCACGTTCAAAATGGTAGGACAGCCCCAAACGTTGAATTGAATCAATGAGTTCAACTTTGGATAATGGCATCTCTATCGTCGTCGACATAAGCATGTTCCTCACTTCTTGTTTCAATGTTTCAACTTGTTTCTCCATTTCTCCATCAACTTCCTACGCAATTTTCAAACACAACTTAGAATTATCAAATGAACAAAGAGAACAACAATTACATAAATACAAGAGATAGCATGAAGATACCAAAGATTCGGAAGCAAATTGAAGGAAATAATCCTTCCAAAGAGTGGGATGATAATCTGCAAGATGTCGACGTAAATGATCGGAGATGGCATTATTATCGGTTAGTGATGAAGAAGGAGCAAAAGTCGTCGTTGAAGCAGTAAGCATAGACATCTTGTGACTATGTTCTTAAAAGGAAAGGGGTGTTTTTTTGTAGCTAGTATGCCTCGACTTTGAGGTTTGGATGTGAGCGAAGAGGCAGGGGCATGAGTGGTTATTTATAGTAAATGTCAAAACATATCAACTCATTGCAATATAGTATTCTCTCTCCCTCCCTAGTATGAAATTTTTTTTTAGAAATAGTAAGAATAGTAAATAAGTTACTTATAAATTGATTTACTTGAACTTCCTATATCAAACTAATTAATTCAATGACTTTTTAGTTCATATATAATCTAATAATATATAACATATGTAATGATTAGGTGGCTTATTTAATTTCTTTAATTCTTTTAAATAAGTCAACTATAGATTGTAATTTAGTTATTATAGTTTAATTTGTCACAACTCATCAGTCTTTATAGTTTTCTAATTTTAATCAAACTTTTGAATCAGTAATAACTCATCCTATATGACACTGAGAGTCACTTATTTGACATCTTTGTGAGCACTCAATTAGCAGAAAGGCCAACATCTTCTCACTTCTCTCTCCTCCCCTCTCCCCACTGTTCACCTTCTTCTTCATCCATTTCTTTGAATCTAATTATGTCCTATGGAAGAGAATAAACTACAATCAGGTCCTTGAGTGGTATTAGATCGAATTGTGATGATATTTATCAATACAGCTCATTGAGTAGCATTGACATCTATTATTAAATTCACACAGGTCATTAAAAGACTTCAATATAATTTGATGATTTCAAAAGACTTGGTTTTAGTTAATTTTTTCTGTAGGATCCAGTTGCAATTCTCCCCAACAATATATATATATACTTTCACTAAAAATGTATACAAAATATATCTTTTATTTAAGTGCTAATAGTCGATTTTGCTTCAAAAGTTTTAACTCATGACTAATTTTGCCCTTGATGTATTTTTTGCTCCAATTTCACCCTGCAAATATTAAAATGAAGCAATTTTGCCCTTTATCATTAAAATATTAATAGTTAATGCCTATTTTTTAACAATTAACGTGAGTTCTTTTAATGGAGTAGAGTGATATTGCTCCATCTTGAAACTTCCAAGATAATTTTAAACCAAAAAAAAATTTCAGGGCAAAATTGGTCATGCATAAAAACTTCCAGGATAAAATTGGTTCTTAACCCAATATTTAAAGATTTACCGAGAATTCATAATATTAAGCTCGAGCAGCATCTGAAGGAGAGGATAGTCTGTCTGAACCAGGGTCAACATGACAATGCATATAATCTATTTTTTTTAAAATGTATTTCTATTTATAATTAATTATACTATATTATATTATTTATCATATATATTAGTATATTAGTTATTATTAATTATTATTTATTTTGATTTTCGATTTTGGGACTTCTTAATATATCAAGTCAAATCCACTCACAATTGACATCTAAATAGTATTTAGTAAATACTACTTCAAAATTTAGTTAAATTGTTATTTTTCTGAATTTCGTAGATGCAAATTAATTATGAGTTAGTGTGATGGTTCGGCATCTCATCGGGGTTCAATCCCCAACTCTTGTGAATGGAGCAAACTCTTTGGCCAGTCCTTTGCCGTTTCATGCACCGACCCGGGACGAAGGATTAATTTCATAGCGTCCGGCTGTAGGGATATCTTGATTCATATATATATATATATATATAAAAGAAAGGCTACGTACAAAACTGGGTCATAAAATATTATGTTGTATGTTGTATTATATGCGACAATTTTTAAGTACACACACACATATTTGTTTTTGCATGGCAGGGACAAGTGAAGCCTTGAAGGTATGAGAATTAAAAATTGGCGGCAATTTTATTTAAGATTCAGTAATTATTTTTTTTAAAAAAAAATATGATGGATGCCTTTGATTTTTATATCACCATAAAAAAACGGGAAAATTCCAAATAAATACCCCTCGAATATCAAAAGGACAAAAAGGTACCTCCAATATACAAAATGACATAAAATGGATCGTTCCCAATTTGGGATAAACAATTTTAAGGCAAAAAGACCAAAATACCCCTGTCTCCAATAACCACTCAGGTATGACTATTAACCACTCCCGTATAGTGATTAACTACTCTAGTATAGCTATTAACCACTTTGCTGACTCATTAGTTAAACTTGTTTTTGTGAAAGTTGTTAACTACTCTAGTATAGCAATTAACCACTTCAGTATAGCGATTAACCACTCCAGTATAGCCATTAACTACTTCACTGATTCATTAGTTGGGCTCAAATACTCTTATATTTGTGAAAGTCATTAACTACTCTAGTATAGCAATTAACCACTTCAGTATAGAGATTAACTACTCTAGTATAGTCATTAACTACTTCGCTTTGAAAGTGAATGAAGACAGGGGCATTTTGGTCTTTTTGCCTTAAAATTGTTTATCCCAAATTGGGAACGATCCCTTTTATGTCATTTTGTATATTGGAGGTACCTTTTTGTCCTTTTGATATTCGAGGGGTCACTACTACAGAAAATGCCTATAGCAGCACTTATTTTGGCCCTATAGCAGCGTTTATAAGCGCTGCAATAGCCAGTGTTGCTATAGGCTATTAAGCCTAACGCAGCGTTTGTTAAGCGCTGCGATAGGTGACCTAAATTTTGTAAAACAATTTTCTAATTATTTTAAATTGTTTTGTATTAAAAAATATTGTAAAACAATTTTCTAATTATTTTAAATTGTTTTAAATATTTTTTAAAATAAAAAATGAATCCCAGGGGACTATACCAGCGCTTAAGCGCTGGTATAGGCCCCTGGGGTTGATTTTTTGTTGAAAAAAATATGTAAAATAATTTGTCAATTTTTTTTAAATTGTTTTAAATATTTTTTAATACAAAAATTAAATCCCAGGGGCCTATACCAGCGCTTAAGCGCTGGTATAGGCCCCTTGGATTTAATTTTTCTTTAAAAAAATTGTATAACAATTTTCCAATTATTTTTAAATTATTTTTAATATAAAAAATAAATCCCAAGGGCCTATACCATCGCTTAAGCGCTGGTATAGGCCCCCGGGGTTTATTTTTTGTTGAAAAAAATATGTAAAAAAATGTTCCAATATTTTTTAAATTGCTTTAAATATTTTTTAATATAAAAAATAAACCCCAGGGGCCTATACCAGCGCTTAAGCGCTGGTATAGGCCCCTGGGTTTTAATTTTGATTTAAAAAAATTGTAAAAAAATTTGCCAATTTTTTTTAAATTGTTTTACATATTTTTTAAATTCGAGGGGGTGTATAGCAGCGCTTAAGCGCTGCTATATGCTTATACCTATACCAGCACTTTTATTTATAAGCGCTGGTATAGGTCATATTATACCTATCCCATCACTTACATTTTATAAGCGCTGCTATTGTTGCGCTGCAATAGGGTATTTCTGTAGTAGTGGGTATTTATTTGGAATTTTCCCTAAAAAAACCACTATTTTCGATGGTTGTGGGGCCACGTAGACGGCGGCGATGAAGACGATTGGTTTAGATACTTTTTTTTTTAAAACAGAAAATGACAGTGATGGCTTTTAATTTCTTGACTAGGAGAGTAGAGGGAGGACTTTTCTTGGTGGGGGTTGGGTAATGAGGTGAAGGAAAAATAATATCATTTTGGAGCAAATATTAAATTTCAAGTAGAAATAAAAAAAACAAGTGACAGCTTGTAAACAGAATAAGATAATGTGGAATATTTTACCTAAAAAAAGATAATGTGGAATAATATTGTAGCATAATCAAAGCTTATCAAACTTGGACCGACCACTGGACTAGTCAATGGAATGGGTCAAAGGTCATTTCATAATCAATTTGGGGCCAAAACTGAAAGGGAATAAAAAATTTAAAGAGAATTTTACCTTGAATATTAATTCAATACCTTAAATTACTAATAAAATAATCATATAATTATTGAAAAATCTAGACAATTTCTTTGACATATTGATATTATAGCAACAATCAACCATCCAATAAAATCAAAATAAGTAATTATTAAATATGCTTCATAGTAAAATATAAAAATAGATAAATGATAATAAAATATTCATCTACAGTTATTTAGTCACTAAACTAATAGTTATGAACACCAAAATTATCATGAACTTTGACCAATTTTTTTCTACAATTCATATCCCATAAAAAATTTAAATTGGCTTTAAAATACCAAACATGGTTAACCCAACAACCTGCCGGGTTATCGGGTTAAGCCCAGATTGCATCGATTTACCCCAGGTTGCTGGATTCCTAGGTCAATGGCCTACACATATAGGTTTTATGGCTGGATCGCCAACTTTTAGGATGACCCGACCAGGCGGATCCAGGTTAGATTATTATCGTATAATAACATGAAAGCCTTACTAATTAATATAAAAATGGAAGATAACTACATATAACCTCAAGTTATTAGTATATGATTCTCTAATTAAAATATTTTTTTTAGGAAAATAGTTATATCAAGTTATTTATACCACTCTATTCCTTATTATAATTCTACTTTAACTAATTTTCACATACCACTAATTGATAGTTAGATAATTAAATATGTCTTAGATTGATGAAAATTTCTAAAACTACCCATATTCAAAATCTCCCTCTCTATATATTTATAAATTATTCTCACATCTCTTTCCTATTTCTCTCTTCCCAACAAGAATTAAATAAGCCTAAAATTAGAAAATAATCATTAATAACCTCTAAGTGGACTTATATTTATGAACAAAATTTTCTTAATAGTTGAACTTATAATAAAGAACAGATTGGTATTCATCTCGTCAATTTCTCTAATCAATTGTGGACATATGTCTTATTTTTGAACTATTGTCATTTAACTATAAATTCACATTACATATATACTCCACCTAGTTCTTATTAGAAGAGCCTAATAATCGAATTACACTCCTTAAGGAAACTGTTAAAAGTAATTAAAAAATATAAATATGTTTGAAATATAATTTTTTTCCCCCAATAATACCCTTATTTATGACGAGATTATTAAGAGAGAGAAATATGAATATTAATAAGTATGGTGTAAGGAGAGGGAGGGGGATAAATATAAGCATGAACTCATCATTTATTTAATGCAATGCTTCAAATTGGTTAGGGGCAAAGTATTAAAAAATTCATTGAATGATGAGACGACCAAAGGTAGGTTTTTATATTTTGGACTAAACCAATTCAAATTAATTAAAATCTGTGCACTTATAATACGAACCGAAGGGAAAAAGATATATTGTCTTGTATAATTGATGGATATAAGCAACTTGATGTACGTATATGATACTTATTTTTATAGTTTGAGGATCAATTTATTTCTCAAAAGATATAATTGTATATTTTTGAATGGTCAATGCTGTAATTAAGTGGCTTATCTAGTATATAATCTAGTAATATATAACATATATAATGATTAAGTTATTACTTATTTAGATTCTTTAATCCCTAGAAAAAGTCAATTAGGTTTTATATTAAAGAATGAAAAGAATACTTCTTAATTCACATTTATTTGCTCCTCCCACCTGATTTTTTTTGGGGGGGGGGGGGGGAATTATAATCTGTATACGTTTATCATAATTTAGAGATGGGGGGATATTCATGTGTAAACACTTATGACTTAACTAACCATCTCTTTCTCTCCCCGATTATGATGTATTTTGCTAAGCAATTAATTGTTGTAGATAAAATAACTTTTTGTTCAGCATCTCGTTCAAATTTAGTTGATGTTAGTCATAAAATGAGATGACATGAAATACAATTAGGTTTTATATATATATATATATTAAGAAATGAAAAGAATATTTCTTAATTTACATTTATTTGCTCCTCACAACTGATGGGGGATTATAATCTGTACACGTTTATCATAATTTAGGAATGGGGAGGAGGGGGGGGGGGGGGGGACATTCATGTCTAAACACTTTTGACTTAACTATCCATCCACCCCCCCCCCCCCCCCCCGGGGCGATTATAATGTATTTTGTTATACAATTAATTGTTGCGGAGAAAGGAACTATTTGTTCAGCATCTTGTTCAAATTTAGTTGATATTATTCATAAAATGAGATGACATGATATATAATTAAGAGGCTGTTTATGTATATTCTATCTACACAATAGTAGTTATAACTTATAATAAATAAATTTTAGTTTCGTATTTATATAGCAAAGCCACTGCATATTAAAAGTATTCTTTCTATTTATTGTTTAATAATTAAATTATATAACTTAATGTTGTTCCTCATTTTATTTACATCATAAATTAGCGTGAGGGCTAAATAACAAAAAAATCGAGTCGTACTACAATATAAATGGATTCAAGGATTTTTAAGCGTAACTTATTCTACTAATAATGTTGATTCTAAACTTTTATCTAAAAGAAATGGAATCCTTAGTACTTTATCATCCCTTCTAATTTTCACTTTAGTTCACTCTTTTACATAATTTTTTGTTTTAAATAATTCAAAAGAGATTTTATAAAAAGTAATGTAGAGAATTATAACTTTAAAATTATCAAGATTATGTCCTCACATAGATGGTTTTTAATTTGAAGAAGAGAAGTCAAAGGTATCTACCACCACTTGGGTAAGGGGTGCACTAATCCTGCATACTTAAAGAATGATACGAGCATTAGTTTTCATGAAAAGGCTCATTAATTTCAATAAGCATAAATAAAAAAATATGTCGATCCATTAAATTAAACATCACAATGTAGTGTGAAGATATAAAGATGCCTTTTTTTAATAATTGTAAATTTATATATATGTCTTTTTATTGCATAATGATGTTAGGGATACTCGGAATCTTCATAAAGATAATGGCCAAAAAGAGTAAGTTGAAGCCGCACAAGAAAGGGCAAAGAAGAAAATCAAATTAATGAGACATTTTTCTTTCCAGCTCTAGCGAATAACATTAGCAGGATCTAAAGGTTTTTCAAAAGCAATATTAATTAAAAACATATTGATCAATCCATAAAGATAATGGCCAAATGGATACAGAAAAATCATACTTAATAATCTGTATGAGTTTTTTGTTTTATGTATTGGGTATTTACTGGAATTAGGAGATGTCAAACCAAAAAGGGTCCCATGCATTCAATTATATTTCAACTAACCCATTATTGTTTGATATTGTCGGCCAAAATTCTTCAAAGACAATACAAATCTAAAAATTTAGAACACAAGTTATTAACATTTCTGGCTTAAAAGTAAAATTTTTTTAAAAAAGTTATCTGTACTAGCTAGTGGTAACTTTTGTGTCGGATCATTCTATATCAAAAGTAAGTTGAAGCTTGGAAAAAAAAAATTAATTTGAAGCCACGAACGAAAGGGCAAAGAAGAATAACAATTCAATGTGCAGGTGTACCTGTACTCATTATTTTAATTTTTAAGAGACATTCGTTTCATGTAATGCCAATGAAATTTTTGGACTATAATAATAAAAAAAATCTTTTATTGAATACCATATCATGATAAGCGTATCTTTCCATTATTATGTGTTTCCATTTTATATAGAGAACTAACAATAAGGACCTTATTAAAGAAATATAATTATCATGGTTAAGTTACTATAACTAATTGGAGGTGAGAATGATTGAACCGTATACTATTATTTTCCTGAAGTAGAAACTATTATCATAAATTAATTAACAAGTGGCACAGTGGTAGTGAATTATTTTTAATTTGCAAACATTTTCCAGATTTTGTTGCCCATTTAAAATGTGCAAAATCCAAGGTGCTAGATTTGGATCCTTAATTATTTTGTCCTAATTATCCCAAAAAAGAAATAAAAGACAAAGGTGGACTGACATGTTTTCCAGGTCTAATGAGTGGGGGTACCAGACAATACAAATATGAAAAGAATGTTTAATGTTTATATGTTTAATCAATAAATTAACTAATAAAAAGAATGGTAGGGTATGAAATATTTTATTAAAAAAAATCAAAATATAAATGTTAAAGCAAATTTGATGCATGCATGAATAAAATGTCGATGATAACTAATAACGAGATGTTTTATTTTTTCCTTAAAAAAAAAGTATCAATATTACTATTAATTAAATTTGAATTATGTGGACAGACACGAAGCCATGGGTATATGAATACATGCGCACATAAGTTTGGAATGCATATAACTATGATAGGCAAGTTGAGCCCAACACGTATGGACTAACAAAATTTGATCTAAATAGTTCAGATATAATATTTTTTAATTGATTTTTAAATAAAAACATTTTTTTTCAAAATATAATAGTTAAAAGATTATTTTATTTTAGATTTTGTATAATTCAAATGTTTATTTAAAGAGATTAAAAATAAAAAAAATATTAGATTAGGCCATCCAAATCCGATTTAGTTGGCTGAGGCATACAACCTTTTTGGCTAAACATGTGTTATCTTTGGAAGCTACATATTTATAATTGCAATGTTCGTTTCCAATTAAACCACATGCATTGCTGATCTTTGTCTTCTTAAAATTGAGGAATTCTTGTGTGAATCCGGTGTACCATATCATTTGTACCAAATAACAAGTCTAGTTTGCTGTAGAATCGGGGCCTGTTCTGGGGCTTTTTTGTAATTTTCACAATTTGTTCATAAACTTATATTTTGTCTTTTTCTTGGATTTTCAGCTTTTTGTCCCAATTTCTCCCCTCTTCAAGGTTCCTACAATACAAAATAACCTTAAGAAAGATGAATAGCTCCAAATAATCAATTAAATCAAGAGTAATCACAAAAACATTCCAAAAATGCCTTTTTACCACTAAGTGCATGTAATTACTCTGGAACCTAATTTCTTCGCAAGATATTCATAAATTCCCAAATAACATGATGAAATACCTCCAAAATAATATGAAATATATGCAAATCTTGGGATTTGTCACTAGCACATTAGAAAATTTAAATCTCTTTAAATAAACATTTGAATTGCTCACGTGTGGCCTGCTCATTAGCATCCACTGATTAAATATAAATTTGAGAAAATTGAGTTCAAGTTTTAAATAAGGAAAATTAGTAATGTAAGATCCCTGAAAATATCAAAACTATTAATAAGTCCTAAGAGACCTATGCATAATATAATATGCAACATTCGCTTTGCAAAAACCATTTTATTAATCTTAAATCTGAATGTATACCAGATTTAATCAATACTAACTATGTTATAACATGGTTAGAAAAGAGTTCAAGGTAACAATTTCTTTAACATCAAGCTTGACTGTCTAACTATGATAGAAAAGGATATTACTAAAATACCAAAAAGGGCTATCATAGTTAGATAAAAATTTGCCTTATTTAATTATGAGGAGAATTCCAGTTAGAAAGAGGGTAGTGAGCAATTTCACCAAAACACAACCAACATGGATATTTAAAAATTCGACTGTTCCATATACCAATCCATGTTAGAAAAGGAACATTCCACCCTTTTCAGTTTATCCATGTTAGAAAGAATTCACCTAACATGGATATATATTATGTGAACCAAGTATCTAAATGCCTTTGTAAATCTTTTTTTAAAAATATAATTAATCACCTGATAAATCATTAAATAAAACCTGAAACTGTTTGATCAGTTACTTAACATACTCCTGCCATGTTCAAGTTTAATAAAATATCCGATGAAATCCCAAACAACCATGGCAGGTAGAAAGAAGTTTCCGACCAAAAGTTCATAACCAACACAAAGATAGAAAAGCAATACCAGTAGGTCTCAAGTCTATATGTCGGCAATGGACCGATCCCAACCAAAAGAATAATGCATACAGTTATCCAAATGTAAGAATGCGGAAGCGAAATATGAAAGCATAAAGAAGTATGGCAATATACAACACTTCTAGCATAAACCCAAAATAAAAGCTCACTATGTTTCAGTGAGAAGCTGAGGGCTCATTTCCCCGAATATCCTCTACTGAACCCGAACCTACAAAGCAGCAAATTGAGGTAGACACGGTTATGTCTACTAACCACTTAACTGCCAGTCTATATGTTTCGGTGTGTGACAGAAAGGTGTATATCAATATAATATATATATATAATTTGAAATATGAGCATATACCAGGTAATCATGCAATAATCTCTACCAGGAAAGATATTTAACAATTTCATGTATATCAATATTTTATAAAATAATTTAAAATACATTTTCATAATCATCCATAACGTTCTCCCGGCAAAGCATTAGGTTGTCCCCTACCACTAGGTGAACCAGAGTCGAATTTGACGAAGATCACAACTCATACCCAGAACCATGGAGAAGTGGAACTCGATGGTGATTTCAACCTATACCCAGCACCACAACGGGGGTAATGCTTAATGGGGGCTACCCATATCCAGTACACCGAAAGGTAGTACTCAATGGGGGCTACTGATAAATCCTTGGATTTGTATGATTTTGTGTGCTTAAATTGAGGTAATTAACATAATTGGGATGCAATATTGGTACATAAATGTTTGAATAATAATATAGATCCTTAAGTTGAAGTAGCATGAAAATATGATTAAATTGCCATAATTGAAGATCAATTAATTAGCATTAGTTAATTTTTAGGGCTATTTGATTCTTGTTTGTTGCATATTTTACATGTAGGGCTATCTGAGGACACAATATGAGAAGAAGCAAGAAAAGTGGGGCTAGAAGCTGAAATTTCAAGAAAAAATTCAAAATACAAGTTTTTGGACAAATTGTGAAAATTACAGAAAAGGACCTTGAAATTTTGAAATTACAGAAAGGTCCCTCACCGTGGCACCCCACAACGAGTCCCATAGCGAGGATCTGAGAGTTTTCTTTGCTTCTATCCTTTGCTGTGGCACACCACAGCGAGGCCCACGGTGAGGCCCCGAAACTTGCAGAAAATCAGCATCTGTTTTGGGCCAAATTGGATCCAATTCACTTACCCACTTCTTGACCCGACTTGGGGGCTATTAGACACGAAATTTGGGAACCCTAGGTTAGATTTGGAGCAACCACAAACCCTACCTCTCATCTTTCTCTCATTTCCTTTCATCTTCATCTTCCATCTTCCACCTTCTTCCACCCAAATCTCCATGTTTCCTCTACCTCCACTCTTTGGTGCTGGCTTTCTCATGGTGGACAACAACTAGGCTTCCCCATTTTTGATGGTGAAACAGGCAGGAAATGCACAAGAGGGGGGGGGGGGTGAATTGTGCTTAAAAAAAAAACTTTAATGAACAATACAGTTTATACTGGTTCAGCCCAACTTTTGGCCTACGTCCAGTTCTCCAACTTGGCAGTTGGGTTCCACTAGCTTTTCAAGATTTAAACGGGCTCTTGACAGCCTTTACAAGTGACAGCAAGAGCTCACCTCCTTACTAATCACTCCCCCTTACACTTTGTAAGATTACACCCTACTCTTAAGATCCCACTATCTTAAGAGTAATCCTTACTCGGATAATAAATACAAGTGTAGAGAAATTGTTCACTCAATTGAACGGATTGTGTTACACACTTAAGAATTTGAGAACAGTGATTGTTGAGAGAATTGAATGCAGTAGATACAAGATCTTTAATGAAGTAATCAATTGTCTTCAACCAACTGCTTCTCAATGCTTTTATACTCTTCACTCTGAAGCTTGTGTAATAAATATGACCGTTGAGAGTTGTTCAGAGAGAGAGAGAGATCTTAATCGGATGAGGAGTGTTGAGAATGTAGCCTGTGTTGCATTTACTCCATTGTACTTCCTTTGCTTTTTGTTCATCTTTCTTTATCTATCGCTGGAGGAAGTAGGTGAGTTCCAACGGCTATATTGCTCAGATTTTGTGTCCAACGTAAACTTCCTTAAGTAGGTCTGAGCACTCTGTACTTGGAAAGCCTAAAATAGCTTTAGCCATTGATTTTGAATAATTCCCATCGCCACTCAGATTACAGCCTCTGATCGATTACAGGACTTGGTGGCTGATCGATTACATATCGATTATGTATAGATTAGGACCTGCATCACTCAACAATAGATTAGAAATTCATGTGCCTAATCGATTACAGGGACGCCTGATCGATTAAGCAAGACTAATCGATTACACTTAAACTTCCTCTAATCGATTACTTACCTCTGATCGATTACATTCAGATCACTCACAACTCTTCTAATCGATTACATGGCTCTGATCGATTACACATACCAACTTCTCTGATCGATTATAAGACTCTGATCGATTAGGCAATTTATCTATTATCGATTATAGGACTCTGATCGATTAGGCAATGGTCCTCTAATCGATCAGGCGAGCCTAATCGATTACATCAATTTCTCCTAATCGAAAGGCTAAGATCTCTCATCGAT
The DNA here is from genome assembly GCA_037074515.1 of Mimosa bimucronata. Taxonomy (NCBI): domain Eukaryota; kingdom Viridiplantae; phylum Streptophyta; class Magnoliopsida; order Fabales; family Fabaceae; genus Mimosa; species Mimosa bimucronata. Next base: position 10,541,103 of record CM073442.1, read on the forward strand.
TACAGGGGTCTCTAATCGATTAGGCGACAACTTAGACTGAACTCTAATCGATTAGACAAAATGACTTGACTTGGAATCTATCTCTGATCAAATGGGCTATCTATGCATACCTAAGACATATCATTCCAAACACTTATCACTCACTTACCTTATGCCTAAGATATGTTTGGTTATCATCAAAACCTATTATTCTAACATTCTCCCCCTTTTTGATGATGACAAAACATTAGAAATAATTGCAATAACAGAATACATATAGAGATCAACAAGCAGACAACTGATATATATATATGAAACAATAATTCAGATATCACAAGGATACTGGCATTGTCTTTACGCATGGAACTAAATATATAAAAAATATAAAATGAGCAAAATATGAATGATGCATGTGAAAGGGTTTTTGGTGTTGCAGGGAGTATGGATTAGTCAGAGTCAGTGTCATCCTTCCAGTTTGATGTGTCAAGATCATAGTCCCCTGATTCACTGCTAATTCGACCAGAGTCATAGGAAGACTCAGATTCCAAAACGACTTCTTCCTTCTTCTTCTTAGCAGGAGCCTTCTTCTTCTTGGGAGGAGGAGGAGGCACTAAGGACAGAAGCACATCCAATTGGGATGGTCTCTTTTGTTTCTTTTGAGGAGACTTTGCTGCCTTTCCCTTCCCTTTTGGTGCTGCCTTTCTCTTAGCTGCAGGCTTGGAGACAACCTTAGGTTCTTCAATAACAATTCCTTTGGTTGCTCTGGTGCTCTTTCTTGTTGCAGGAGCAACCCTAGGTGCAGGCTTAGAGGCAGTCATTTTGATCCTTTGCTTTTTAGGTTTTGACTGAGCCTCTGGGCCTTCTTCTTCCTTGTCAGACTTCAAAAATTCTGAAGTAGTCTGAATGGGGTCCTTCTGAGCAGGCTTGACTGGATCCCCATATGTGTAGGTCTTTCTGACTCCCCATTTTGGAAATAGAGGCTGAGGGGATTCTTTCTCTTGAATTTTCTGACTCAAATCCCTAGCTGTATCTCTGTCTTCTCTTTCTTTCTGACTTGCAGCCAAGGTCTGTTCTAGTTCCTCCACTTGCTGGTGCAGTACATCTGCCTTATGAAGATAATGAGGCACCAAATCAATGTCAATGGGTTTAGGTTCCCCTTCATACAAAACCATGGCCATTCCCAGATTTTCTTCTATCACATTTTCAGCATTTTCTGGAGGGATATTGACAGTGGCCTCAGTTTCAGACTCTGTGGCTTCTTCTACCACAACCTCTTCTTCTGCCATGCTTAGCTTAATGGCTTCTGCAAGCTCATGAATTTTCTCGAGTGTCTGACTCATGGGTACATCCTCAGGAACTTGAGACATCTGAGGGATCTCAGAAGCTATAGCTGAGAGGATGGAGGCAGCTTCCACAGCCTTTTCTTGAACCTGGCTGCTTTCCCCAGGGGTTGGCACACTGAATATCTTCTCCCCCTTTTTGGCATCATCAAAAGGAGGGGGGGTTTCTAGTGAAGGAGCTTTGCCTTTTCTGGTATAAGTTTTGGCTATTTCTGGTTTAGGGGAAGGAGAGTGTGGTTGAGAGGGTGGAGGGTGGTGGATTTGAAGGGGGTGATGAAGGTCTATAGGTCAATGCAGGATCTCCTTCAGGTAATGGTACTGTATCAGAAACGACTTGGGCTCTGATGTTCTTTGGAATACGCATTTTGGGTGCCATGGGAAGAGTTTATGTAGAGGGCTCAAGGATTATGATTGGTGATTCGAAGGGTTGTAACTGGTGAGGGAGAGTTATGGCTGATGATGATTCGAGTAGTGGGTACAGTTACGATGGTTACAGAGAGATTTGATGATTCGAACGTTAAGATTTGATGAAGGATGAGGAGATGAAGAAGAAACAAAATGCAATAGAGTGCGAAATGATGCTACAGTTACATATGTCAAGTTTATAAGAGTGGGTGTGCTTAGAAAAGTAAGTAACTGTCAGATAAAATGTACGTTACAAATGTTACCGTTGACGCCTAATCGATTACAGATGTCGCGTAATCGATTACAGAGTGTTGTCTCTGATTGATGAGATGCGCCCAATCGATTAGGGGTTGTTGTGATCGATAGGTCCACGCTGAGTAATCGATGCCCAATCGATTACTCCTTCCTTGTGATCGATCAGACAGTTCTGATCGATTATGCGCCTTTCCCTAATCGATGCTTCATTTCAGCCTAATCGATGCTTAATCGATTAGGCGATGGATTTTCTATTCTGAGCCTCTAAGTCCTGCATAAATTTTGATCTGACACTCCGATGCCTAAGTTAGTATAATATCATCAAAACATCCTTAGATTGAAATAATTTTGATAACTAAAATAACTTACAATTCATTGGGATTTACCATTCCCAATTCTCTTCTGATAAACATAAATGGCTCAGTTGCTAGAGGTTTGGTGAAAATGTCAGCCAGCTGCAAGTGTGTTGAGATAAATTCCACTCTGACATCCTTCTTTTGCACATGATCTCTGATGAAATGATGCCTTACATCAATGTGCTTTGTTCTTGTGTGATGTACAGGATTTTTGGCTAGACTAATAGTGCTTGTATTGTCACAGAGGATTGGAACTTCTGGAAACTCCATACCTAGATCCCTCAATTGATGCTTGAGCCATAGAACTTGAGTACAACAGGTTGCAACAGCAATATACTCAGCTTCAGTAGAGGATAGAGAAACACATGTTTGTTTCTTGCTTGCCCAAGAGACTAAGGATCCCCCAAGATATGCACATTGACCACTGGTACTCTTTCTATCAGTTTTGTACCCAGCATGATCTGAGTCTGAGTAAGCCATTAAATATTCCTGAGTTCCTTTTGGATACCACAGCCCCAGCTCCTGAGTTCCCACCAGATACCTCAAGATTCTCTTAACACATGTGTGATGCATTTCTTTAGGATTAGCTTGATATCTGGCACATACTCCTACACTGAATTGAATATCTGGTCTGCTAGCAGTTAGATATAAGAGGGAGCCAATTAGACCTCTATATGTTGATTTATTGAAGTCCTTCCCTTCTACATCAGCATCCATCACCACTGAGGAGCTCATAGGAGTATCTTCTTCCTTTGATAAATCCATTCCAAATTTCTTCAAGATTTCCTTCACATACTTTGATTGAGAAATGAAAATTCCATCCTTTCTTTGTTTAATCTGAAGACCTAGAAAGAAGTTGAGTTCCCCCATCATTGACATCTCGAATTCTCCCTGCATAATCTTTGAAAATTCCTCACAGAGAGATCCATCAGTAGCACCAAAAATAATGTCATCTACATAAATTTGTACAACAAGCATGCTTTTCTTTTTATGTAAAATAAATAGAGTGGTATCAACTTTTCCTCTTGAAAAACCTTTTTCTAACAGAAAATTGCTCAACCTTTCATACCAGGCTCTTGGTGCCTGTTTAAGTCCATATAAGGCCTTTTTAAGTTTATAAACATGATCTGGTTTAGTGGCAATTTCAAAACCAGGAGGTTGTTCAACATATACTTCTTCCATGATATAACCATTAAGAAAGGCACTTTTTACATCCATTTGATAAAGTTTAAAATTTTTGAGGGATGCAAAGGCTAATAACAGTCTTATTGCTTCCAATCTTGCAACTGGAGCAAAAGTCTCCTCATAATCAATACCTTCTTCTTGGTTATATCCTTTAGCCACAAGTCTTGCTTTATTTCTGACAACAGTCCCATATTCATCAAGTTTGTTTTTGAAAACCCATTTAGTTCCAATAATAGGATAATTTGAGGGCCTTGGAACTAAATCCCAAACTTGACTTCTTTCAAATTGATTGAGTTCTTCTTGCATTGCAGTTATCCAATCACAATCTTCTAAAGCTTCTTCAATGCAAGTAGGTTCAATTTCAGAAATAAATGCAGAGAAATGTATTGCATTTTGAGTTTGATGCCTGGTTCTAACTCCTTCATTAACCTCACCAATGATTTGCTCAGGTGGATGATCCCTGTGATGTTTCCATGCTGATGGTCCAGCTGGTGCATCATGTGGATCATCTTCTTGTCTCTCTTCATGAGACTCATCTGGTGGAGTTAATGACTGAGTAGAATTTTTAACTTTCTTTTGAAAGGCTGATTCATCTTCTAAAGAAATATTCTGTTCAGAATCAGTTTCATCAAAGACTACATGAACTGACTCTTCAACAGTAGAAGTTCTTTTGTTGAAAACTCTATAAGCCTTACTTCTACTAGAATAACCAATGAAAATTCCAGAGTCAGACTTGGGATCGAATTTACCTAAATTTACCTTCCCATTATTGTGGATGAAACATTTTGAACCAAATACCTTAAGATGGCTTACATTTGGCTTTCTTCCTTTGTAAAGCTCGTATGGAGTTTTATCCATTCCCTTCCGAATGTAGGCTCTGTTTGATATATAACATGCAGTATTCATTGCATCTGCCCAGAATACCTGAGATACTTCTTTTCCATTCAGCATTGTTCTGGCCATCTCAGTGAGTACCCTATTCTTTCTTTCAACTACTCCATTCTGTTGAGGAGTTCTAGGAGCTGAGAAATTATGATTGATTCCATTTTCTTTGCAAAGCTCTAGAAAATCTTGGTTCTCGAACTCTCCTCCATGATCAGTCCTGATTGAGCTGATTTTCTTGTCTTTTTCATTCTGCACTTTCTTAGCAAACACATAAAAGGCATCAAAGGTTTCATTTTTGGAGGAAAGAAACATAGTCCAAGTGAACCTAGAATAGTCATCCACAATCACAAGGGTGTACAGGCTTCCTCCTAGACTCTTCACTCTTGCTGGTCCAACTAGGTCCATATGGATTAGTTCCAAAGGTCTAGTTGTGGTGACTTCCTTCTTAGGTTTAAAAGAAGACTTTGTTTGTTTCCCCTTTTGGCATGCTTCACACACTAAATCAGATTTAACTTTCATATTTGGAATCCCAATAACCAAATCCCTTTTAATTAGCTTTTCTAGATGAGACATGTTAACATGAGCCAATCTTTTATGCCATAGCCAACAGTTATCAGAATTGCTAATAAAACACTTTTCAGAGAGTTGATGATTCAAATCTACTTCATACAAATTTCCATTCCTGTTGGCTTTCAATCTATATTTCATATTTGATTTGTCTATAGCCAATTCTTTCTTATCCACAATGAAGCATTCATTTGAATCAAAAATCACCCAATTACCTTTGTCAGTACTTTGACTGACACTCAGCAAGTTGTGGCAGAGACCTTCCACAAGATAGATATCTTTAACTGGACCAATATCTCCTTTTCCAGTAATTTTGCCAGACTGATTTCCACCAAAGCTAACCTTGGCCCCATCCTTCAGGATTAGATTGTCTAGTTTCTCTTTATCTCCTGTCATGTGCCTCGAGCATCCACTATCTATATACCACTTGCTATTTTTGTTGGATGCTTTGAGACAAACCTGCACAGACTAAGCAGATTTAGGTACCCAAATTTTCTTGGGTCCTTTGGGATTAGCTTGCTGCCTTTGGTCTGTATAGACTTTAGGCTGATGTGTCCCTTTGGGGACCCATTTATAGTGTCCAGACATACCATGTTTCTTGGGATAACAGGTTGATTCAGAATGACCCTTTCTATTACAGTAATTGCAAAACGAGAAAGGTGATGAATAATCTGAAGCTTTTCTGAAAAATTTCCAGTACGATTTCTCTTTAGACACAGACTTATTTCCTTTCATGTTCTTAGAGAATGAATCATAACCAATACCAGTTTTGTCTCTATATGCTTTTTGATTCATTAACATGACATCAAGAATTTCTGTGCTCTTAGTAAATTTCTTTAAAATTCCAGAAATCTTCTCATTTTCTTTCACAAGGTTTTCACAGTTTTTGCAATCAGAAGTTTCTTGAGAAAACTTTTCAGAATTCAGTTTACATTTTTCACAATCAAAATTATCAGCTTTCTTTTCAAGAACTTTGTTTTTCTTTCTTAAAGCAGAAACTTCCTTTGCCAATTTTTCAAATTCAATATGTATGTCATCATATGCATCTTGAAGTTCTTGGAAAGATAGATCATCAGGATATACCTCATTATTGGAAGATTCTTCTCGTGCTACTAGACACAGGTTGGCAGCTTCCTCTACTTCACTGGCTTCCTCATCAGAGCTGTCCCCCCATATAGACGAAACATAGGCTTTCTTTTTGCCTTGAAATTTTTCTTTCTTTTTCTCCTTCTCCTTGAATCTTTGGAGGCTTGGACATTCTGCTTTGAAGTGTCCAGGCTTCTTACATTCATAGCATACAGGGACATTTTTCAGTGAATCTTTTCTGAAGTTGCTTGAGCCACCTCTCTGGAATCTTCCTTTATTTCTGAAGAATTTCCTAAACTTTCTGACCATAAAGGCCATTTCATCATCGTCCAGTTCTTCATCTTCTTCCTCATCCTCATCATCCTTTGCAGAGACAGTTAGTGCCAGATTCTTTTTCTTTTTATCTCCATAGAGCTCTCTTTGAACCTTGATGGTTGTTTCATATTCAGCCAGGCTTCCAAACAGAGAAGTGATAGAGCTCATAGATTCTCCTCTCATTTCTTGGATTGCAGTAGCCTTCATCTGCCATTCAGGAGTTAGAATCTTTAAGATTTTGGAGACTTGTTCTGCCTCAGAGATCCTCCTTCCAAGAGCTGTGAGATTGTTGATCAGATGAGTGAATCTAATTTCCAGGTCCCTTATTGGTTCCCCTTCTTCCATTTTGAACAAATGAAAGTCAGTGATAAGTTGTTCCACTCTTCTAGTTTTTACTCCACTGGTCCCTTCATGAGCAACTGCTAAGGCATCCCACATTTCTTTTGCTGTCTCTAGATGACAGACCCTGAAATATTCTTTTTGACTTAGGGCATTTTGAAGAATCAAGACTGCCTTGCTATTGAGTTCCAGATCATCCTTGTCATCACTCGTTAATTCCTGAGGGAGTTTAGGCACTTGAACTCCATTTTCTGTTTTCATAGGAACGATGTCTCCTTCTTCAACTATCCTCCAGAGATCATAACCTGATGATTTGATGAAAACCTTCATCTTCATCTTCCAGAAGGTATAATGCTCACCATTGAATCCAGGAGGTTTGTTGATTGAACTGCCTTCAGGGAGAACATTCTCATATCCTGCCATGATAGATCTTTGCTTCTCCTGATCGTGGGATCAGATGAATCTGAGAAGACCTTGCTCTGATACCAAATGAAACAGGCAGGAAATGCACAAGAGGGGGGGGGTGAATTGTGCTTAAAAAAAAACTTTAATGAACAATACAGTTTATACTGGTTCAGCCCAACTTTTGGCCTACGTCCAGTTCTCCAACTTGGCAGTTGGGTTCCACTAGCTTTTCAAGATTTAAACGGGCTCTTGACAGCCTTTACAAGTGACAGCAAGAGCTCACCTCCTTACTAATCACTCCCCCTTACACTTTGTAAGATTACACCCTACTCTTAAGATCCCACTATCTTAAGAGTAATCCTTACTCGGATAATAAATACAAGTGTAGAGAAATTGTTCACTCAATTGAACGGATTGTGTTACACACTTAAGAATTTGAGAACAGTGATTGTTGAGAGAATTGAATGCAGTAGATACAAGATCTTTAATGAAGTAATCAATTGTCTTCAACCAACTGCTTCTCAATGCTTTTATACTCTTCACTCTGAAGCTTGTGTAATAAATATGACCGTTGAGAGTTGTTCAGAGAGAGAGAGAGATCTTAATCGGATGAGGAGTGTTGAGAATGTAGCCTGTGTTGCATTTACTCCATTGTACTTCCTTTGCTTTTTGTTCATCTTTCTTTATCTATCGCTGGAGGAAGTAGGTGAGTTCCAACGGCTATATTGCTCAGATTTTGTGTCCAACGTAAACTTCCTTAAGTAGGTCTGAGCACTCTGTACTTGGAAAGCCTAAAATAGCTTTAGCCATTGATTTTGAATAATTCCCATCGCCACTCAGATTACAGCCTCTGATCGATTACAGGACTTGGTGGCTGATCGATTACATATCGATTATGTATAGATTAGGACCTGCATCACTCAACAATAGATTAGAAATTCATGTGCCTAATCGATTACAGGGACGCCTGATCGATTAAGCAAGACTAATCGATTACACTTAAACTTCCTCTAATCGATTACTTACCTCTGATCGATTACATTCAGATCACTCACAACTCTTCTAATCGATTACATGGCTCTGATCGATTACACATACCAACTTCTCTGATCGATTATAAGACTCTGATCGATTAGGCAATTTATCTATTATCGATTATAGGACTCTGATCGATTAGGCAATGGTCCTCTAATCGATCAGGCGAGCCTAATTGATTACATCAATTTCTCCTAATCGAAAGGCTAAGATCTCTCATCGATTACAGGGGTCTCTAATCGATTAGGCGACAACTTAGACTGAACTCTAATCGATTAGACAAAATGACTTGACTTGGAATCTATCTCTGATCAAATGGGCTATCTATGCATACCTAAGACATATCATTCCAAACACTTATCACTCACTTACCTTATGCCTAAGATATGTTTGGTTATCATCAAAACCTATTATTCTAACAGATGGTGGGAGCCAATGGATGAGCTTAAAGCTTCAAAGGGGAGTTCTTGTTCTCCCACTTTCTCTTCCTTGTGTTTAAGCATGTTTCTAGGATTCTAGGGCTTGTTTCTTCATTTGGTTGTAATTTTATTCCATATCTTTGTATGAGAGTGGTGGAAACAACTTGTCTTGTTTATTTTCTTTGTATGGATGCTTGACATTACACCTATTAATTTGAGCATATGTTATTTGTATGGATTCATCATTTAATCTATGTTTTCTTGTTAAAATCTTGTGCCAAGTGAGGATTCTTGCTTGGTGGATCATATGTCAAGTGTTTGTGTTTAGAAAGTAGCAAGTAAATCTACTAATTTCTTGAGTAACATTGGGCTTCCATCTATTAGTTCCAATTTATTGATTGGGATGCCATCAAGGAGTTGGGATTAATGGATTAATCTTGTTGCAATTCGGGATTCCGGTTGTAGGATCAAAAGTTCCTTGCGATTAGTAGGTTTAATTGGTTTTGGATTTGTCAAATTGCATGAGTGGCATTGGACTTCAATCCTACAGTCTTGGTTTATTATGTGGGATTCCAATAATGAATTGAAACCCTAGGATTAATTAAGTGGAAATTCGGGATTCCAGTTGTTGGATTAGGAGCCCCTTACAATTAGCAAATTCACCTTGATTTTGAGCTTAATCAACTTAGGTTAAATTAAGTAATGTGCGGGATTCCAGCATTAATTAAGTGAATCTAAGCCTAGCCTAGAGGGAGTCCTCTAGGGGTTTTTCAAAAATCAACATGAAACTCCCTAAAAATCTTTCGAAGCAATGAATCCCAAGGTTTCCATTTATCAAGAATGATTCCATTTTCATCCCCTCCAAATCTCATTTTTATTTTACTTTTGAACATATCACACATTTTGCATCTATTCTATTCAAAAACCAAATACAATATTTTTACCCGCTTTTTTTAGTTTGCATCTTAGCTACTAGGTCATCTTTTGCGTTAGGCTCCTCAAGCGAACGATACCCCGGGGTTAGCTTCCACTATCCCTTTGGTTCTTATTTTCTTGAAGGGCGGACCCAAGGGCGCGCTACACTGCACACAATCATGGTGCTCTTCAACTACTAATAACTCCTAGAAATTCATGTCATTTGAGTATATTTTCCTTGAGTTTTATTGAATCATTGATAAATTTTGGATACTCAAGATAGGAAAATGTTCATTGGATTTTTGGTTGCACATCATTGTTTATTTATGGTAGATTTTGATTGTTTTTATAGTTAGTTTCTTATGTTGTTTTATGTAAATATTGTAGGAATATTTTGATACAATAACCAAGAGATCCCGGAGTAAGAAGAACACTTAAAAAGGGGAGAATTTGGGGCTAGAAGCTGAAATTTCAAGAAAAAAAGGGAAATACAAGTTTCTGGACGAATTGTAAAAATCAAAGAAAAGGACCTCGAATTTCCCAAATTACAGATAGGTCCCCGAAATTCCAAAATTACATATAGGTCCAAGTTCGCCGTGGCTTCACCGCGGCGGACCCACGGTGAACTCCATTTTTCTCTGCCCCTATTTTTGCTAGTTCGCCGTGATTTCGCCGCGGCGAAACCCACGGCGAACCGTGTAACATCCCAAATTTTAAAAAATAGGAAATAGGGAATTATTTGATATTTTAAGGAAGGTAACTCGAATATTAAAAAGCATTGAAAAATAAATTTATAATATTTAGGTATTTTTAATAATTTTAAGGTTTATTTTCTTTAAGAAATAAAGAGAAATAATTAGGAGATAAAACCTAATTTGGGGAAAAGAAATAATGAGAATTTAATTAAAGACTTAGAAAGGCGTTGAGAAATTAAAAAGCCTTATAAACAAATTTATGAGGCTAGGTGTATTTTATAATAATTTTTAAGGTTTATTTTCTTTATTAGCTAAGGCAAAGTAGTTGGGAGATAAATTTAAATAAGGGAATATTTAGAATTTTGGGGTATTGGTTATTAATTAAAAAGTCTTATAAAGAAATTTAGAAGTTAAAACATATCTAGAGAAATTATTTTGGGGACAGACTTAGGTATATTTCCAGGTGATGATGGTAAATAAAATTATAATTTAAGAGGAAAATAGGAAATAGAAAATAGAAAAGACAATATCTGCCCCTAGTTGAAAATATCTTCAATTATAAAGGGAAGGACAAAATAGTAAAATACCCATAAAACAAAAATATCACACTCTCTTTAAATACAACCCATACACGTGTTCCTTCTCAAACCCTCTATTTCCTTTTTATTTCAATTTCCTCTGCAACTCTCTCTCTCTCACCGAACACACATATACACACACATACATCCTCGTTTTCTCTCTTCTCTCGGGCTCCCTCTGTTCGTCTTCGTTCTTCCGGCCTGGCGACGATTTCGACGGCAATCGGTGGCATCAAGGGGAGCCAAGTATTCCAGAAGCTTGAAGGAGCATTGGGTGAGCTTTTTCCTTCCATTTCTCCCTCTTTCTTGTCCGATTTCAGGCTTCAATGGGAGGGAGTGATTCGAAATTTTAGGGGTTTTCTGAGCTTCAAAATACTTGAAATGGATGCTTAGGTTTCGATTAATCATTCTTGGGAACGGATTTGAACAATAGAGTGGCTTTGGTGAGATTTTCCCAAATGTCTTCCTCTTGTCACTGTTCATCCGTCGGAAATTCCTTTTGATTTCTGGGTGAGCATCGATTGAAAGTTTAATTAAACGTGCTTAGGAGTGAATTTGAAGTCATGGAATGCTTTTTATGTTGAATTTCGGATTGATTCTTGGTCCATCCGATTTCTCTTTGTTGAGGTCGAATTCTTGTTCTTCCTCTTCTCTGTTCAGTTGAGTTTGTTCCTCTTTGGGTTGGTTCGATTTTTGCTCTTTCCCTGTGGTGTTAACGTTTTAAGCACACGGAATTGAGGAATGTAATTGAGAGTGAAAATTTCTGCTCTTCTTTCTCCTCTGTTTCTTGTCCGGCCAGGGAGTGTAAAAAAAATTGCTATGGATGTTTTATCTGCTCTGGGATGTTGATTGAAGATGCATGCTGATGGTTGATTGATATTAGGATTGTTAAATGTTCAATCTTTCTTTGTTCTTACTGCTCTGGCCGAATTCTTGTTCTTACAGGTTTGGTGGTTATATGGTTCTGTGATTATGATTCTTAATATGATGAAAAGAAGATAGATTGATGTTGATTTTGGATGTTTAATTTAGTAGGAATTTGAAATATTGAGTTAGGTTTAGTGGATGCTAATTGAATATGAATTTTTACATTAGAATATGGCAGAAACTTGTTGATTAAAATTAGAGGAATTGAAGTTTAATTCAGTATGTATAGGTTCGATTATAGCCGTTTAGGGTGATAGTAGAGCTTGAATTTCTTATCTTCTTGCTTGTCTTGAATTCGGTATTTGTTGGTTTTATAATTAATAGGGATTGTCTAAATATATGAATAATTGAATTTTATAAGGGGCTGTCCAAAGGCATCTTGATAGTCAGATTATTTGTATGTTAATGGAATTGAGGATATCTGGTCATATAGAGCAAAGATTGAATTAGAGATAAGTGTTTGATGTTTGAAATATTGAGTGATTAATTATTCAAGTTTTAGATTATTTAATGAGTCCGGTTTGAGGAATATATGAATTATAATGGGTGACTTAAGGTTAAAGGTGTGTTTGTGGATTCTTAAATTGATGAAGTTTTAAACTTGATATACCCATATCTATGTTTTGTTTGTGATGGGATCTTTGTTGGATACATAACCGTTACATATTAAGGAATATGTACAATAACGATAATTAGTTATTTATAGTTTAAATTTGAAGTTGGGGTATTTGTTGATGGTTCTTGGACAAGGATAAGATGAAGGATTAACCGTTGTTGATTGTATATGGTTTAGAATTTTGATTAAAATGCGAATTAAGGTCGTTAAAGATAGATTTGAATTGTAAATGAATTCTGGAATTAAAGAGGATGATGAATCTGAATGGTTTCTTGTTGAAAGTCCTTAAATATTAGTAGGTAATCTAATGGTTTTAAAATGTTTATGGATTATGGACTAAAATGGTTTGACTAATCTGATGTGGTATTAAATGTTTCTTTGATATGTTATTTAATCGATGAATTATAAGAATGAAGGGTTATTGTAAGGTTCACATTATTAGAACTTAGAATGATAAAGCAAGTATTCATGTAGAATTGATGTTAAGTTTTAAAGATTTCATAAATATTATCAAGGGGGAGTATGGTAGGTGTCTGGTAGTTTCATGACATGGAGTCATGCATTGGTCTTGCTATAACTGAAATAGGAGGATGTATTTTAATCAAAGTTTGAAACTAGCTTCTATGATTAGCTGAATGGGAATAAATAAATTAGATTCTGAGGATTTGTATTGGTGATAGGAATTAGTAACTTGGGAAGGCGAAATATTAACTCTAAGCTTAAAATAAGGGAATTGATTCTTGAAGTGGTAATTTTAGGAAATTATTGGAGATAACAACTAAGGATTTAATATTAATGATTATGCTTGGTTGAGGACCTTAAAGTTTGGACCTAGGCTGTTAAATTGGAAGTTATAAATTTCTAAAAGTCTAGATTTATTTATGTGCTTGGTTTGCCTTATATTTTGATAATAGGAAGTAATGATATGAATAGAATTTCAATCTAGCTACGGTCTGTTTGTTGGACTAAATATAATAAGTTGAAATCTCTGTTTTAGTTCTGATATCTTAAACAACATTTTCAGTGGCAACGGTGAATCAGTTGTAAATTATGATTTTGATGAAATTAAAACCTATACTGTACACGAATGAGAGAATAGCATATGAGAGAAGATGGTGATGTTTAATAGATTAATTATGATTGAGTCCTTGGAATTTTATATTTAATTTTGAAAAAGATGATAATAAGAATCAGAATTATTAATTGAAATAAATTATCCATAGTTGACCCTTTAAATCTTAAAGAGGATTAACATGATTGTAGTAAATTGTAATCTTTCATTAATACAAGAAAAAAAGGGGAGTATGAAGTATATTAGGACCCGCGAGAGAGACGTTGAATAATTATGTAGAAATTTAGATATTAATTTATTGTTTATATTAAATGTTAATAGGTCTTGATAGTTAAATAAATTGAGAAGGTCAGTGGAAAGGAAAGAAGCAGACAAGGACTAAGCTTGGAGTTCAGGTAGCAGTTTATCTCATTACAATCAAATTTGCATGTATAATTTTATAACATCTGTTTCAAATTTACATTATGCATGAAGGTGATAAGCCTAATTAATTCCTGCATAGTAGTTTATGGAGTACTCCAGGCTTAGGTGGGTCGCTCCCCCTTTGCCAGATCAGTTAGTTATAACTTTATATGTTATAACGAGAAATCCTGCAGGTGAGGCCTCCACTAGTTAACGAATATATTGTTATCAGTGGCTGGTAGAGAATGAGCGCAGGAAGTATGTGTAATTGTAATAATTGTTCAGATTTATAAAATATATACATGACAATGCATGCATAAAAGTTTACAGTTAATGACATAAACTGCGTTGAACTGCTGTTTACAGAAAAGCTGGAAGATAGTAGGATGATTGAGATAAGGCAGGAGTGCTGGAAGAGTTTAGATGAAGAAATTAAGTTTATAATTGAAAAGTAAGGTTATATGTACATGATGTAATTTTAAATTAATAAATCAATAGTAGAAAGCACAGAAAATAGAATTGTATAAATTGATTAAAGGAATTTAGATTTCCTAAGTATTATGAATTAAGAATAGATACCTTAAAAGGGTTAGTGTACTTTTAATTGTTTTATTAACCGCTTTATTTTATAAAGAATTTTAAGTTATTTCAATTTGTCGGAAGAGCCCATTCCAACTGACAAATAGTTGATTTAATGTTTTGGAAGAAAAAGTTTTAAATTTTTCCGTATTTTTGGGCTTCTGACATTAAAAAGTGGTTATAATTCAATTAAAATGTTATAGTATAGTAGTAAAATTCCAGACATTACAAACCGCGTATTCTGCTGCGCGTTTTGACAGAAAAGGCGGATTGAAATGAAATAAAAGCTAGGGTTTCGATCTCACTCGACATTCTTCAACTTTTGGGACATTTTGGGAGTGTTTTGCTCTGCTAGGGCTTGGAGCTTGGTGGGGATTTAGCTTGGGCTTGGAGCTTCGAAGAGATTTGGGCTTCCTCTCTAGGTTTATCTCTTCCATCTTCATTCTCTTCTCTTGTTCTGTTTTGTAATGTTGTATATATATGCTCCCATAGAGTTGTAGAACATGAGTAGATAAAATACTTGTATTCTAGGATTATTTTGAACCCTTGTATGGATTGATTATTGATTCCTCCTCTTATGTTGTGATTAATGATATATATGTGCTTATTTTACTCTGTTCCTAATGCTTCTAAGTGCTTGATCACCATTTAGATGTTGGGTTCACTTGATTGATGCTTGAGAGGGCTAGATTGAGTGTAGAACTTGGGTAAAATAGTGCAAGAACCTGAAGTTTGCATGGATGGATGGTTTTGTTGGTAAGATAGAGATATACTTGCTAGCCTTGCATAGTCACATTAGGGTTGGAGCTTGATAATTGGGTCTTATTAAATTGTAGCAAGAGATTGTGCGATTAATAAGATTAAACACTTGTTCTTGACTTGAGAGAGCGTTTACAAGTACTCTATGAACCCTAGATTAGCACGTGGTTTCGTTGAGAGCTTCTTTGAGGGGAGGTTAATTGAGTTTTAAGAAGTACAAGGGGGATACATAATCTTAGGACCCATTTTATCCTTGAAGTTGGAGAATCACTTGTTTATAGTTTTATTTTCATTTAGCATAGGTTTATTTTCATTGTTAAATCCAATCTCAACATTTGTGTTACTCAAATTGGGCGAGAGTGTAACAATCATTGTTTGACCGGGTTTTGGACCAAATCCTCGTGGGAACGATACTTTACTTATCACTTTATTACTTGGCGCGACCCGTGCACTTGCGGCCGGTGACGAACAGCTACCCATACCTAGTACACCTATAAAATAATTAGTCCCTGTGGACCAACAGGGTACCTCATCACCTTATGGCAAGAGTATCTGAGGCATCAATGCTAACTACCACAACATATGTATCACAAGCAGTAATAGCAATAAAAACCACAAATCAGGCACTTGGCCTTATCAGTGTTTCAAAACCATGCAATAATATTTTAAGACCATATATATATACTTTTTTCAAGGTTTATGATGTAATACACAAATATAAATGCCGGATTTAACATAAAATCCCACATGACAATAATAATAATAAAATAAAAATATAATTTCAAAAACCTTATTAACAACACACATACACACATAGACTAAGTAGCCAGTGGTTACTTTCAAGCAGAATTTCAAGGTACCTCAGTAAAACCACGCTCCGCTTGCTCGACTCAAGACAAGTCACCGTCTACACAACAGTCATATAAAATTAACACTGAAATTAAGTGTTCAAATACAAAGTTAGGGAATTTAATTCCCTAACCAAAAGAAAACATTCATCCTCAAGAAATTTATTCCAACTCCCTCCTTAGTTCTCTCTCAACTAAACCATTAAAAATCTTCCATCCATATCCATCATAAGATCCCAAAATCTAATCCTCACATACACAAGTAAATCTTTTCAAGTCCCATAATACCTCAAGTCAATCCTATTTATCCCACCAACAGCCTTAATTTCTTAATATCCATAAATTTACTAAATTACCAATTAACCTCAAAGGTCCATCTTTCAAAACTTCCTCCTTAATAATTAGCCTACTTCATCAATCTAAAAATTTCACCAAAACAGCCAGATTAATATCTTAATATAATCTTAAATAAACTCCCAAAAATCATCAATATGACCTCAAATAAGTCAGACCACAATATCCCCAAATTTTTCCCTAATCTCATAAATTCCAAAAATTCCAAATAAATTGGAAAACCTCAAATAAATTGCAAATTCCTTAAGAAAACTTCTAACTCAAATATTAGACCTCAATATAATAGATTTAAATATCCCAAAAACCCCAACTCAAATAAGGCCTATTTTTGAAATATTAGAGATCAGGGAACTAATGACATAGGTGTATAGAGAATACTTACGAGAGTCCGACATGGTCTTAGGTGGCCAGAAAAACCACCAGTATGGCGCTGACGAGCTCCGAAAGCTCCGGCCAAAGACTTTTCAAGCTCCTTTTCAAAGCACCAATCGAACTAAAAATGAGCGCAGGAAGCAAATAGGAGCTGTGAGAAGGTAAGGGGAGATGAAGAATGATGTTTTTCTGGTGAAACTAGCCGGAAAACTCCCTCCTAAAGTCCACCACTGCGGTGGACTAAAGGGAGGAAGAAAGAGGAAATGAGAGGGAGAAGGGAGGAGGAGGAATGAAGAAGAAGAAGTGGCTGGGGTGGTGGTGATGTAAGGCGGAGGAAGAATAAAGAGAGAAAGAGAGAGACGGTGGTAGTGGTGGTGTGTAAGAGAAAAGAAAAAGAGAAAGAAATGAAAGAAAGAAAGAATAGGCGTGGTCACGGGGGAGGGGAGGGGAGATTGAAGCAGGAACAAGAGAAGGAAAAGAGAGGTGAATAAATAATAATAATAATAATAATAATAATAATAATAATAATAATAATAATAATAATAAATGGTAATAATGTTTGAGTGTGATTGGAGAGGAAGAGATGGCGAGAGTGGGGGAAATAGGTATGGGGATAGGATAAAAATAGAAGAAAAAGAAAATGGGTAGGAAAAATACACTACTAGGCCATGAAATCCTCAAATAACATATTTCTTTTGAACCCAAAATTTTCTTTTCACTTTCAAAATTTTTCTATAATATCCTTTACTTATTTTCTCCCATAATAACCTCTTTTTGAGCCTAAAAATAATTTCCTTAAAATTATTATCCTTAATATAATGGAGAAACTAGGCCTTTAAAATCCTCAAAAATATCTCAAAATACTTCAAATATTCTTATAATCCATCATTTCTCATTAATCAATTCCTAATTACTCCACTAAACCTCAATTAATTTTTTTTAGGATGTTACATAATGCGATTGTAAAATTACCTAATTATACTCATTATTTAGTTGTTAATACATGTTGTGACAATTGTTAGTATAGTTTTGTTTGGTTGTTAATACTTTATAACATATGTGTTGAGTATATTGATACTATTACTTGTTCAACAAATGCAATTGTCAATTAAGGCACATTAATTCTTTATTTTATTTTATTTTTTTGGATCTAGCAAGCTTATTGCTTGCAGGTAAACCCATGATCACAGCCATCAAAGGCTATAGGCACATTAACTTGTTAATGAAGGTACCAACTGGTCAATATTCTTATTTGTCTATTAATAGAGTGATGGGATAATTTCACAATTTCATTATATTACCTTCAGGTCCCTTGAGACTTATTAGTATTTTGATATTTCAAATGACTTTATAGTGCTCTCTCTATTCCTAAATATAAGACATATTGATCTAATTTTATTAGATTACATATATTATTTAAGTTAGTTAAAATCACATAATATTATCAAAACACTCTAACCACCACCTTTATTCCTACTATTCGTCTCTTACTTGTTTATTATTGAGGAGCGTTAATAGGGATAATTAAGGGAAAATGTGAGAAAAAATAGAAATGTATCTTAAATTTATGAACAAACTCCCTTTCCAAATCTATCCTATATTTAGGAAGAACGGAGGAAGTATTAGTTTACTTTGCTTCGGACATCACCACAATTTTCCTAATAAATAATGGCAAGCATCATAGTTATTGATATCTCAAGGTACATGGTGTAGTGAAGAACTACTAAATAGATCATAAAATGGGTGAATTGTGTTCTAATTTCACCTTGTCAAAAAAGATGATGGACAGAGTTGTTTTGGTCGCAAAGTTTTAATGCGGATTAGATGGTTGATAAATATTTGGTAATATGAATAAGAAATAAGAAAAAGTGGTCAGACACTTCTTTATCAATAATTTTGTACATTATGTAACAAATTATATTATTTGACCATGAAGAATTGGTGTTGAATTCAGCCAGTGAGCCTTGTTGACACAGGTGGGTGATCGGGAAAAAGACCCACTTAAGCTAAAGGATAATAGCCTTTCACCCTTACTTATCCACTCCAGCTCTTGGACTTGCCTCATAACCTGCTCAGTCTTTCTTGAAGCATGCACATAATCAAGGCTTGTAAAAGTCCTTTGGTTATGGAAATGAAACAGAAACAGAAACAGTAGAGAAGAAGAAAAAATCAATGGAAGAGAGGAGGTTATTAATGTTGACCCACCAAGAAAGTCTTCAAGAGAGTCAAAACTTGATGACCCATCAAGGCCAAATGCGGGCCTATAAGATCATTTTCTAAATGGGATTTTGTTCATTTTTCTCCTACAAGAATTTTGCTGCAAATATGGTATATAAGCGAGAATTAACTATTAGGCTTATTGCAAGATTTTGCTCTCTAAGTAGAAAAGAGAAAAAGTTAAGTGTGCAGCAGTATTCCATGTCCTAGATTTCTCTACTGAGATGCAAAATTTTCCATTTTTCAGAAATTTAGCCTACATTTTTTATGTTGATTTCAGTGTTGTATTTTTTGTTCTTACATTATCCTTGAGGGCAAGGATCTCTTTGGGACAGGGGTATATTGATATGTAAAGCATATTGGATTGGGTACAAGGCTGTTATGTTCTGTTATTTCTATTAGGAGTAGTTGACTAGGATAGAGAATAAGCTTGTTAGCCGTTATTGATTGGCTTGGCTGATTTCAGACTTATAAATAAGTCTGAGGGGTCATTGTTCAAGTGCGATTAATGTCAATAGAATTTTAATTTTGAGTTTTGTTTTCTCTCTTTGTTTTCTCCCTTTCTCTCTGTTCTTTTCTGGAAACTACCTAACAGTGTAATACAATTTATATTTACATAAACTTATATAGAAAGGGTCAAAAACTTGTTTTAATGATAAATTAAAAAATCAGATTTAGAAAATTCAATCATAAAGAAGCCAAAAGATATAATGAGGTTAGAAAAAGTCGTTTAAATTCTAAAATAGATTTTGAGGAAAAGTCGCTTGTGCCTAAAGACATATATAAATCTTAACTTTTTGCCTAAACCGCCCTATTTATTCTGAAAGGACACAAGAAGATACATTTCACACGTTCACAACAAAAACACACTCATGACGGCAAAAATTTTGGGGGGGGGGGGGGGGGGGGAATAAAGAACACTCCGTATATAATTATGCATCGCAGATTGAATATCAATTTCGTACTCCTAAGAAAAGCCACACAACGAATTAAAGGAACACTAATTAATGAGTTGCTCATATTGGCACAGGATCAAGGACCACAAGTTGAATATAATCCTTCATGAGTCCTCCAGAATGTGTGAAGTTATCATCATCCTTGTATATGACATCCATAAAACGAGCCAAGTTTAGAACTCTCATCACAATTGGCTTTGGCACTTTGCTTGGTCTACCGGAGAATCAAATTCAACTCTTTTCAATCAGCTAGTGAGACTGGAGAATCAATTCACTTTTGAATCGGTCTACCGGAATTGTATTTATTTATTTTCTCTTTATAGGCCTAAAACAACATTGTTCTGAGTTCAAAAGAAAAAAAAAGCATATATATAATATTACACTTGCACTTAAGTAACTTTATTTTATAGGATGGTGAGTAGTTTATGTATAATTATTCTATTTATTTGTGAAATAATTTCTTTTGTATAGATTCAAATTCAACTCTTTTCAATGTTATACAGTATATAAATATTTTTGTATATTTTAATTAGATATAATATAATCATGACTTATGACCTTGGATTGACCTTGATTTGAACTACTATGTGTTAGATATTTTAATTATTTATTACATATATTTTTTATTATTATATTATATTTGTGAAATTAAAATATCTGTGTGTGGCCCGTTAGTCAGCTTAGGCCTAGTCAAGTTAATAGTTTTACTTAGTCTATTTATTTACCAATAATCTTAATTGAAGATAACGTGTGAACAATAGATTGAGTTAGAGCGATACTGGAAAACTGCTCCTCTGAGGTTCCCTGACTTGATATGGCAAATCCCCAGACCATCTCTCTGCTTGTTCCCTAGTTAGAAGAGATCCTGAAGTCTTTTCTACCAACCTAGCTCTGATAACACATGTAAGACTGACCATATGAAATACAATAACCTAATGAATCATATGGTATCTCACTATTAATCAGAGTAGCAGTGGAAGACTTAAAATAAATACCTCAAGCCATGCTTAGTTTATGAAATATAATGAAGTTATAAAGTTTCCAATTGGTCGCACTAGAAATTAGAAGCATAAAAATTAAGGAATCTATCAATTTAGAAATATCTCAAGATAAATTAAAGAAGAGGTATTTCAAAATTGATAGGTAATGCTCTTATTATGCTTCAGTCTATTAATGGATTGAGTCAAGACCAATGGAAATTAAGTTTTAGCATTACCTAATGACTACTTTTTGAATAGAACATAAATATTTGGAGTGATCATGTTTTCACATTTCAATAAGGGAAATTATTCCAAATGAAGACTTTATCTCATGATAGAAATGTGAGATCCTATAACAAGCAACAATATTTGGATATTTGTAAAGTTGCTAGTATGGAACATTAATTCAAAGATGTAGCATCCCAAAAATTTAATTAAGGATGGGTGATAATTTAATATTTAATTTTGAGACTAATTAAGGAGTTTGGAGAGCTTTATAAATAAATTCATGAAAATAGGAGTCTTTTGGTGACTTTTAAAGGCCTAGTTTCTCCATTAATTTGAGAAAATTTGAGTTAGAGAAATTATTCTCAGACCAAAGTAGATCATAATGGAAGAAAAGTGTATTGCATGTTTAAAGTAAATTTTTAGAAAGTGAAATGGAGAGCTTATCGTAATGAAAAATATCTTATTTTAATGATTTGAGGTCCTATTACTAATTTCTTTCCCTTATTTTCTTTTATTTTTCCTTATTCATTTCCTATTCCTTTTCTTCTGCTTCCCGTGTGCATTCATCCTTGCCATCACCATCACATTTTCCCCTTTTCGTCGGGTTCAGACAAAGACGCAAAGGAGTAAGAGAGAGACAGTGGGCGACCGCTGTTGCTGTCACCGAGAAAGAGGGCCACCATTGATCCTCCTCCCTCTTCCTTTCCTTTTCGTGACCCCCTCTCACCCTGTGGTTTCACCCCCATTCCCAACCTTCCCTGTGTGCGTCTTGGGCCAGCGAGAGAGAGAGAGAGAGAGAGAGAGAGGGCAGTGGCGGCTACTGCTGCCACCTTCGAAGGGATGGTCCCTCCATCCTCCTTCTATTCGTTCTTCCCTTCTTCCTTGCTCGTGTGTGTGTGCGCTGTGGGAAGAAAATAGAGGGTGAGGGAGCGATTTGCAGCCAGCGTTTTGGGGCAGTCCTGGGGTATTTTCTGGTGAGGTTTAGGTGACTTTAGAGAGCTTGTTAAGTTAGGTAAGTTTTCCTTCATTCCTTTCCTCTTTGTTCTTGGATTTTTTTCAAGAGAAAACTTCTAGGTTTTGTTTGATTTTTGAATTTCTGGCTTGATTGGGGCAATTGCCTGATTCTACATGTTTATTTAGACTATTTGATGATTATGATGTGGTTAGTTTGGTTGAATTTGGCCTATATGAGATGTGGTTCTCTTAAAATGGGAAGAAGATAAGTTTAGATTTAGAAATTAAATCTTCTGAATGTGAGGTTTTGATTTTAATTTATGATGTCTAGAGGATTGTTGGGGTCCAACGATAATGTTTGTTGAATTAAATTGGTAGGAACTTGAATAGGATGAGATTTTGATATTTAGGGTGCTTATGGGAGAGGTAGGTGTTGAAACTCTTATGATGGATGGGTAAGGACGAATTGGATAATGGAAATAAAATAGTGGGATTATGTTGGAGGTAGGTTAATAATGAACTTTGCTTTAGAAATATTGTGGAGGAAATTGGGTAGTTATATGAAGTGGTAAGTAAAGAAAGGGGATTATGTGTTTGAAGTAAATTGGAAGATGATTTTTAGTTTGGACTTTGGTTGGAGTAAAATAAACTCAATCAAGTCAAATTGGTGTATCTTGAATATGTTATGGGACCTTGTTGTGTGAAGCCTAGTAATTTTAGGAATGGCAATTGGAATTGGGGTGAGTTAAGAGTTTCCTTATATTATATGTAGTATCCTGGCTAGCCGTGTTGTAGCAATGGTTATATTTATATATTGTTAACATGTTGGAATTAAGCATATACTGATCTTGTAACCATTTCATAAGCACTTTTTGAGAACACTGCATAAGCCAAGAGCATGATATTTGCGGTGTTGCATATATTTTTTGTTGTTGTGTGGGTTTGTGTGTGCGTGTGTGTGACACTGGTTTGAGATTTGAGAATTGCCATCACGTAATGAGTACCTTGTTGGCCTACGATGACTAATTGAGAATGTAAGAGGAGAACACCCCTTACGGTTTGAGATCTAAGTATTTCCATCACGTGTTAAGATACCCTGGTGGCCTACATGGACTAATTGATTATGAAAGCGGAGAACGTCCCTTACGATTTAAGATTTGAGTATTTCCATCACGTGATGAGTTACCCTGTTGGCCTACAGGGACTAATTGAATATGAAAGGGGAGAATGCCCCTTACGGTTTCAGAAAGGGTAGAGAATCCCTTATGATCCGTACTGTGGTTCTAGGACGAGTAGAGAGTCCTGTTTGGTTCCACTTGTTTTCGGCGACTCGTACAACGATCGTTAGGGTGCTTGTGAATATTTATGAAATTGATTTTGGATACTGTATATTGAATATTTAAGGGTCTTAAAAAGGAATTCTAAACTTGAGATGTGTATTTACTTGATTACCTCTATGGTTTAGAAATATAAATATATATATACTTAGTGATGTATGAATATTTTATGAAATATAGTATCCCTTTAGGCGCTCTGCTAACCCACTCTACTCTTGTATTGAGTTGAGTTGTGGTTACTGAGACAAATTTGTCTCACCCTATCGTTGTTTACATTTGGGCATGTGATCATGCATTGTAGAGAGCAGAAGGGATGGGGCCACCGAACCGTATGGCGGTAATGGTAAAAGGGGATTTGTATATTGCCAAATTTAGACTACATTGTACTCGCTTCCGCATTCATATACCTTGAATTTTTTTTAATATGGATAACTGTATTAGCAGATTTACTGTATTCCGAATACTGGTTGCTTGTTGAATTGCATGATCCTATGGCCGAAAGCTTTACAGATTTGGTTGTAGCTTGAATGCTTGACAGGTTACTCACATGCATGTGATTGGTGAATGTGATTGATTATATGTGGTTAATTGATATGTTATTCTGTAATGTGGGCTAATATTGTATAATTCCGTGATTTTAGGCCCTAAGGCCAATTAGTGTGATTTTTGCTCGGCTACACAAGTTAAGTTTTATTAACTATGTTAGAAGGCTCTTTATCTAACATGGTTAACTTGATTATTAATTGTTAATCAGGTGAACCTTTACTAACTATGTTAGAGAAATCTTTTTCTAACATAGTTAGGGATTATAATCCATGATAGTATGATTGTTGTGTAAAGTGTTTGTCTTTTCTAGCATGGATTACTCTTTGAATTTATAGGAAAAATCTTTTTCTAACTATGATAGGGTATTGTTGTCATTGTAGAAAAAAATACTATTCCTATGACAAATCTCTGATTTGTAATGCTTTTATATGCCTAATTTAAGACAACTAACATGATTGAGATGCGATATTGGTCCGATAATGCTTAATGAAGAACTTAGACTCTTAGGTGGAATTAGTGTTAGATTAGGGTTAATTGGCCATAATTGTAGATTAATTTGTATGAATTAGTTTATAGGGATATTTGATCCTTGTTTAGTCTTGTTTCCACTTGCAGGGTCGCTCAGGACCAAAAGATCGGATTCCGAACGAAGAAGAAGCTGATTAAAGAGGGGCAGAACACTGAGCTATGAGGCCACGGCGAGACCACAACGAACATGGTTCAGAGATGCAGAGAAGAATGTAGCTCACCGTGGCCTCGCTGTGGCGAGCCCACAGCGAGCAGGGCCCCAAAATTCCAAAGAGCAATGTAGTTCACCGTGGCCTTGCCGCGGCGAGCCCACGGTGAATAGTACTGCAACAGCTCGTATCAGCACACGTTTTTGGCCTAAATTCGGATCCAACTTGATACCCACTCACTTGACCCGACTTGGGGGACATAAAACTCGAAAATTAGACCTCATTAGGGCAGATTTGGAGCCACCACTTACTTCCAAACTCTAGCTCTATCTCTTCTCCATCTCCATCTTCATCTTTCTCACTTCCTTCCACCCAAATCCATGGCCTCGTTCCTTCCCACCTTGGTTGCTGTTCTTCCCATGGAGTAGCAGCTAGGCTCCACCATTCTTGGTGGTGGGAGCCAAGGGATGAGCTTGAAGCTTGAATAGGGGAGTTTTTCTAGTTCTAATCCTTCTTCCTCTTGTTGTATTTATGCTTTTCTAGGGTTCTAGGAGTATATTTATGACATTTGGTTGTGTTCTTCATTTCTACATGTTGTATAAGGGTTAGAAACTATTTTATGTCGTTTCTTTCTTGTTGAATACTTGACATTGTGTTACATTAACTTTGAGTTTGATGAAATTTATGGGTTCATGATTTTGTTATTCTCTTTGTGAAAATTATGTGCTAATGCAAGGTGGCTTGGTTAGTGGATCAAAAATGGTAAGTGGTTTTGCATGAATGGAATGGCATAGGAATTAATTAATTGTGTTTAGACATTGGATAATTACTCTTTTCAACCTTAATCTTTGTTTGGGTGGCCATCAATGAGTTAGGGTTAATTGAGAAATTAAGTGCAATTGTGGGGTGGCCCAAGTTGTGGATTTAAAGCCTTGCATGATTAGTTAGTTCTTGAATTTGTCAAATTGCATGAGTGGCATTGGACTTCAATCCTAGAGTCTTGATTGATTATGTGGGGTTCCAATAATCGATTAATTTCTAGGATTAATTAAGTGGCAATTCGGGGTTCCGGTTGTTGGATTAGGAGCCCCTTGCAATTAGCACATTCACTTTGATTTTGAGCTTAATCAACTTAGGTTAAATTAAGTAATGTGCGGGGTTCCGGCATTGATTAAGTTAATCTAAGCCCAGCCTAGAGGGGTTCCTCTATGGTTCTTTTGAAAATCAACAATTAACTCCCTGA
Organism: Mimosa bimucronata; assembly: GCA_037074515.1. Classification (NCBI taxonomy): domain Eukaryota; kingdom Viridiplantae; phylum Streptophyta; class Magnoliopsida; order Fabales; family Fabaceae; genus Mimosa; species Mimosa bimucronata. The sequence continues at coordinate 10,566,929 of CM073442.1, forward strand.
AAATCTTTTGAAGCAATGAATCCCAAGGTTTTCATTCATCAAGAATGATTCCATCTTCATTCCCCTCCAAATCTCACTTTTATCTTATTTTTATTTTACTTTTGAACATATCACACTGACAAATCCTTGGATTTGTATGCTTTTGTGTGCTTAAATTGAGGTAATTAACATAATTGAGATGTAATATTGATCCATAAATGTTTAAATAATCATATAAATCCTTAGGTTAAAGTAGCATGAAAATAGGATTAAATTGCCATAATTGAAGATCAATTAGCATTAGTTGATTTTTAGGGCTCTTTGATTCTTGTTTGTTGCATATTTTACTTGTAGGGTCATCTGAGGACCAAATATGAAGGATCCAATATGAGAAGAAGCAAGAAAAATGGGGCTAGAAGCTAAAATTTCAATAAAAAAGTCAAAATACAAGTTCTGGACAAATTGTGAAAATTACAGAAAAGGACCCTGAAATTTCGAAATTACAGACCTGAAATTTGAAAATTACATAAAGGTCCCTAGCCGTGGCACCCCACAGCAAGGCCCACAGCGAAGATGCGAAAGTTTTCCTTGCTTCTGTCCTTCGCCGTGGCTTCCACAGCGAGGGCCACAAGCGAGGCCCCGAAATCTGCAGAAATCAGCATCTGATTTGGGCCAAACCGGGTCCAAACCAAAACACCCACTCTTGACCCGATTTGAGGACATATAAGGCACGAAATTGAAACCCTAAAGACAGATTTGGAGCCACCAAACACACACCAAAACCCTAGCTCTCTCATCCTCTCATCTCCATCTTCCATCTTCCACCTTCCTCCACCCAAATCTCCATGTCTGCTCAACCTCCACTCCTTGGTGCTGGCTTTCTCATGGAGGACATTAGCTAGGCTCTCTCATTCTAGATGGTGGGAGCCAATGGATGAGCTTGAAGCTTCAAAAGGGAGTTCTTGTTCTCCCACTCTCTCTTCCTTATGTTTAAGCATGTTTCTAGGATTCTAGGGCTTGTTTCTTCATTTGGTTGTAATTTTATTCCATATCTTTGTATGGGAGTGGAGGAAACAACTTGTCTTGTTTATTTTCTTTGTATGGATGCTTGACATTGCACCTATTGACTTGAGAATATGTTATTTGTATGGATTCATCATTTAATCTATGTTTTCTTGTTAAAATCTTGTGCCAAGTGAGGATTCTTGCTTGGTGGATCATCTGTCAAGCGTTTGTGTTTAGAAAGTAGCAAGTAAATCTACTAATTTCTTGAGTAACATTGGGCTTCCATCTATTAGTTCCAATTTATTGATTGGGATTCCATCAAGGAGTTGGGATTAATGGATTAATCTTATTGCAATTCGGGATTCCGGTTGTAGGATCAAGAGTTCCTTGCGATTAGTAGGTTTAATTGGTTTTGGATTTGTCAAATTGTATGAGTGGCATTAGACTTCTATCCTAAAGTCTTGGTTTATTGTGTGGGATTCCAATAATGAATTGAAACCCTATGATTAATTAGTGGCAATTCGGGATTCCAGTTGTTGGATTAGGAGCCCCTTGCAATTAGTAAATTCACCATGATTTTGAGCTTAATCAACTTAGGTTAAATTAAGTAATGTGCAGGATTCCGGCATTCATTAAGTTAATCTAAGCCTAGCCTATAGGGATTCCTCTAGGGGTCTTTTAAAAATCAACATGAAACTCCCTAAAAATCTTTCGAAGCAATGATTCCCAAGGTTTCCACTTATCAAGAATGATTCCATTTTCATTCCCCTCCAAATCTCACTTTTATCTTATTTTTGTTTTACTTTTGAACATATCACACCTTTTGCATCTTTTCTAAATCAAAAACCAAATACAATATTTTTACCCGCTTTTGTTAGTTTGCATCTTAGCTACTAGGTCATCTTTTGCTTTAGGCTCCTCAAGCGAACGACACCCGGGGGTTAGCTTCCAGTATCCCCTTGGTTCTTATTTTCTTGAAGGGCAGACCCAAGGGCGCTACACGCACACACACTCTCAAAAAAGGTGCTTTTCAGACACCTTTTGCATCTATTCTATTCAAAAACCAATTACAATATTTTTACCCGGTTTTGTTAGTTTGCATCTTAGCTACTAGGTCATCTTTTGCGTTTAGGCTCCTCAAGCGAACGACACCCGGGGGTTAGCTTCCACTATCCCCTTGGTTCTTATTTTCTTGAAGGGCGGACCCAAGGGCGCGCTACACACACACACTCGAAAGAGGTGAGCTCTTCATCCTATCACAGTTAGCAAAGTGATTGTGATTAGATAAGATGGTTAGTGTCCAATTTATAATTGGTTAGTGATTGGTTTGTGATTAGTAAGTAGCATCTTACTTAGGTGTTTTATTGTCCATGATAGTGATTATATTGTATTAATTTTGCATTTTCTATCATGGATAATATGGTGAATGTATTATAGGGTAGTTTGATTTGTATGAAAAATCATTTTCCTATCATAGTTAGTATTGTTAATTAATGTTAATTGTGATTGAAAGTGTTTAATATGGGATTATTTAGATATTAGTAAGTTGGACTTTACAAAAGAAATGTTGTTTGTTAAAGTTTCTCTATGATAAAGGAATTCATCAAGGTATATCCTCCTATTTGATGAATAATTCTTTTTGTATATTCAAGATATGTAATGTCTACATTGAGGTGGAATCTACCGGGTAACTTTCCATTTGGACATAAGGAAAGATATATGTGAAGTAATGGTATGGGTCAAATGGGATTCTGTTAGCAAAATTAAGAAGTCCTTTACATGAGTAAATCTCATCATGGTGATAATAAAGGTATCATGATGGAATCATATTGAAGAGCTCACCGAATGGGATAAAGTCGGAGCAGTGCCGCCTCGGGCCCTCTCTTCAAGAAACTTAGGGACCAAGGGGATAGTGGGAGCTACCCCCGAGTGTCGTTCTCTTGAGGAGCCTAAAATGCAAATGATAACCTAATAGCTAGATGCAAACTTGACAAAGCGGGTAAAACATTTTTTTGTTGATTTTAAGTATAAAAGTTGTGTGAAAAGTGTTGTATGTTCAAGAAAGAATTGAAATTGGATTTAAGCGGGAGATTTGGATTAAAAGGGATAATTATTCTTGGTAAATGGAACTTTTGGGAATCATTGCTTCAAAAATTAATTGGGAGTAAAAAGTGGTCAATTTCTAAAGAACCCTAGAGGAACCCCTCTAGGCTAGGCTTAGGTTAATTTAACAAACGCCGGAACCCTGCACATTAATTAACTTAACCTAAGTTGATTAAGCACTTGACCCAATTAAATCTATTAATCGCAAGGGACTATTAATCCTACAACCGGAACCCCGAATTGCAACCAAATTAGCCTATTAATTCCAATTTATTGGTGGAACCCTATCCAATAACTTGAACCCAATAGGTTGAAGCCCAATGTCACTCAAGCAATTAATAGATTTACTTGCCAATTTCTAAACATAAATACTTGACACCATGATCCACTAAACAAGAACCCTCATTTAGCACAAGATTTTAACAAGAAAACATATATTAAATGATGAACCCATACAAATAAAATATGCTCAAGTCAATAAGCTCAATGTCAAGCATCCATACAAAGAAAATAAACAAAATAAATTATTTCTACCATTCTCATACAAAGATATAAATGAGAATCACATCCAAATACATATAACAATTCCTAGAACCCTAGAAAAATTGAAATACGTATAAGGAAGAGAGAATGGAGAACAACACTCCCCTTTGAAGCTTCAAGCTCATCCCTAGAGCTCCATCACCAAGAATAGAAGAGCTTAGTTGCTCCTCTTCATGGGAGAAACAATAACCAAGGTGGAAGGAAGGGTGGAAGCCATGGATGTTGGGTGGAGAAGAGGGTAGAAGATGAAGATGAGATGAGAGAGTTGAGAGGATCAGGTTTTAGGAGGATGTGTGGTGAACCAAATCTACCTTCTAGGGTTTAGATTTAAGTACTTATAGGTCCCCCAAGTCGGGTCTAAGAGTGGGTATTCAAGTTGGATCCAATTCAGGCCCAAAATCGCGAACTGAAAAATTCTGCAGAACAACGTCTCGCCGTCCTCGCCGCGGCGAGGTGCATTGCTCTCTGCCTCTTTAGGGTTCCTCTCGCCGCGGCGAAGCCACGGCGAGCTCATGACTTCTCTGCCAAAATTAGGCCTTCCTCGCCGTCTGTCTCGTCGCGGAGAGGTGCCTTCAGTTCTGCCTCTTTGTTTGGCCTTTTTCTTCGTCCCGGGTCCAATCTTTTGGTCCTGAGCGACCCTGCAAGTGGAAACAAGACTAAACAAGGATCAAATAGCCCTATAAACCAATTCATACAAATTAATCTACAATTATGGCTAATTAACCCTAATCTAACACTAATTTCACCTGAGAGTCTAAGTTCTACATTAGGCATTATCAGACCAATATTGCATCTCAATCATGTTATTGCCTCAAATTAGGCATATAAAAACCATACAAATCAGAGATTTGTCACATATACATGGATAAGTTGAGAACATAATGATTTTGTCGATATCACTGGATTAGTGGGAGTTGCGTCATCTATATAGCATAAAATGAGTGATTCATTTATTGCTTATGCAAAATGATTTAAGTTGTTATAAGTGACTAAATGACTTTTGTTCAAAGTTGTGATAAAACAGGCTTGGGTGTAGTACTCTTTTAGATTACATAAAGGAATTATTCTCAAAATAATGGGAATATCATAAGTAACCCAAAATCACAAGTTGAACACTCATGAAAAGATGATACTTGTTATAAGTGACACCTAATATGAGAATAAATTTAGATTGTCTATATGTCTCTAAATGTCATCATCATATGGAAAAAGATGATGAGCATTGAAAGTGGCAGGAATGCACAAGAGGGGGTGAATTGTGATAATAAAAAATTTAATCACTGAGTCATAAAAAGCTTATACTGGTTCAGCCCAACTCTTGGCCTACGTCTAGTTCTCTAACCTCAGTTGGGTTACACTAAACTTCAAGATTAAATCAGGCTCTTGATTGCCTTTACAAGTGATCTTACAGTAAGAACTCTTTCTTACATATCACTCCCCCTACAACTTATAACATTACAGCCTACTCTTAAGATCCCACTATCTTAAGAGTAAACCTCACTTGAAATATGATTACAAAAACTTGTTCACTCAAATGAACTGATTTTGATACACACTGAAGTACAATGACAATGAATGAATATGTCTGAGAGTAGGTAAGTATTGAATGCAGTAAGTATAACTCAAAGGTGTATTCAATGTATGCAATCAATGTTATCACCAACTTCTTCACTAGTGGTTTTTATACAAGTTTTTGGATTTTGCCCGTTGGTGACCGTTTATAGCCGTTGTTTGATCTTTGATGAGAGATGATCAATCTGATGGAGCGTTAAGATGTAGATGTTATTGTGTTGCATCAACTCCCTTGTACTTGTCTAGCTTCAGTTCTTCTCTCTTCAATAATTGCAGAAGACAAATCTTATTTCAAACAGCTAATTTCTTAATTCTGTGTGTATAACGATAACTTCCCAAAATAGGTCTAACATACTCTGCACATAAAAGGCTTAAACATTCAAATCCATCGCCAGATCGATCATAAAGCTCCATTCGATCTTTGCTTTTGTTCTCTGATCGATCATACATAGATCAGGCTTAGATTATGACCTGCATCACTTAACACATGAAATTAGAATCCAGCACGCCTGATCAATAACAGGGTTATCCTGATCGATCATGCTTCATTAATTGATCATACTGAAGTTATTTCAGTTGATTCTGTATTATCATAATCGATCACAAGATACATTCACATATTCTCTAATCGATTAGGAAACTATGATCAAATATGCTAAGATCAAGACTTAAATTACAACTAAGAGGTCTTGATCGATCACAGGGTGTCCTGATCAATCATACACTTTTATTTGGTCACACTAAGATTACTATGTTTGATCGTTAATTAAGTTCAAGCTTCTCTGATCAATCATAGGGTGTCCTGATCGATTAGGCGGCCATACTTATAACTTATACTCATTCTAATCTTATCTTGATCGATCATACCATTAAATTATCGATTGATTAACTCTTCCAGATCGATTAGGCAATGACTGATGATTTCAATTAGATTATTCTAAGTTCATTTTAGTTCTAAGTCAAATCTTTCTTTATGCCTAAGTTATGTTTAGTTATAATCAAAACTCATTATTCTAACATTCTCCCCCTTTTTGATGATGACAAAACATAAGTTATAATCTGTGATTAGTAAAGAATAAAAAAGGACAAGTAATAATCTGATAAATATAGTAACTAGATCATAAGCATTATAAGTCATACATACAACTGACAATATTATAAATATAATAAGATCACATAAGAAGAATATCTAAGCAGAAAATTAAAGAGACATAGAATATTAGTGATGCACATGCAAAAGGATGAATGCATGTGGGGATGCTTTTGCTAGTTTAATTAGAATCAGAACCACTCAAGCCCTTCCAATATTTTGGGTTCAAATCATAGTCCCTAGAGTCAGAATTGTATACCCCAGAATCAGTTGAAGGCTCTTCTTGAAATTTTGGTGCATGCTCAACTTTCTTCTTCTTAGGAGATGGAGGCTTGATCTTGTCAAGAATCCTCTCAAGGTAGTTTTGCTGCTTCTGCTTCTTCTTTGGAGGAGGGTTGGATGATTTTCCCTTGGGTGCGACCTTCCTCTTTGAACAAGCCTTAGAAGCAGGCTTTGGTTCCTCAATTACTATTCCCTTTGCAGCCTTGGAAACTCTTCTTGTAGTCATATTTGTTTGAGATTTAGGAGCAGTCATCTTGATTCTCTTTCCTTTGACAACAGACTGAACCTCTTGCCCTTCTTCTTCTCCACCAGATTCCAGGAATTGGGAGGTGGTTTGAATAGGATCCTTCTCTTCCGGCTGGGATGACTTCTTGTAAATTACTTGCTTCCTGACTCCCCAGCTTGGGATCACAGGTTTAGGTAGAGTAGCTTGATCATCTTTCTCGAAGCCTCTACTTTTGCCATATCATTTTCTCTTGTTGGCTCTTGTGAATCCTTTTAGGAAGCTCTCTCACTTGCCTGTGAAGATAGGGCCAAGTATCTACAGATACTGGCTGTGGCTCCTGATACAGCACCAGAGCCATGCTTAGATCCTCCTTTTGTTCTTCTAGTACTACATTCTTATATGTAGAAGGAATGTTGATATGTGCAGGCTCTTTACTCAATCTTATTCCTTCTGCCAATTCATGAATATTTGGGAGAATTTGGTTCAACATGGCATCAGGAGAGATTTCTTTAGTAACTTGGGGCTTGGTGGCAGACAAGTCTTGCACATCTTCTGCTGAAGTTTTTGTTGTTGGCTATTGACTCACTTCAGCAGTAATGGAAGACAAAATGGCAGCATATTTAATAGCCTTCTCTTAGATAGCACTACTCTCCCCCTTTTTGTCAGCATAAAAAAGATAGGAGGTGACTTTGGTTTTTCCTTTTCTGGCATATGTGTGGGAGGGATCTGGTCTGGGAGTGTATGGAGTGGGAAAAGGATGTTGTGGAGTAGTTTGGTAGGTTTGAGTGGGTGTTAGTTCTTAGGGAGGAATGGCTTCTTCTAGGGATAATGGTCTGGAAGTTGGAGGAGTGGTTTGTGTTTGGGTCATGGGAGGTTCAATGGGAGTGGTTTGTGTATGGATGATTAGAGAGGTAGTGAGGTCCATATGGGAGTGAGGAGGGTCTTGGTCATCTGAGAAGTCTCCTTAGGGTATGTGCTTGGCCTGAGTGGAAGGTTTTCCCATGGAGGCTCTGAGCCTTTGGTCTGTAGCTTCCCTTTCTAAAGGGTGCACAAATCCCAGCAGGTTCTTCACAATGTGCAATCTAACCTCCCGATGCTTGATGATTTCCACCACTGTAGTATATCCTTCATACACTTGTGATCACTACTGTAGGGTGGCCACCAGCCTTTTCAGCAGTCTGTCTTCCATGGCTTGATTCTCTATGGATAGCTCCTCCAAGACACTAGGAATGACTTCCTTCTGCACTTTCTCTGTGAATTTGGCAGCAAGCTAATCCATCATATCTTCTGTGAATGTGCCTCCTTTCAGATTTAGGCACAGAAGGTTGAGATGACTGAGAAGCAGAGGAGTAAACTTCTTCATGACCTCCTTGATGTTGACCTTCTTCTTCAGGAACTTCTTCTTAAATTTGTGGTGGAACATTCCCTTGTGCAGGCGGTGGAAGTTTCATCTTCTTAAAAGTGATAATGTCACATCTGGGAGTCTCAATGTTGTTGTCTCCCTCTAACCACCAAATGTAGTTGTTGGCAAGGATGTATGAAATCAGTTGAGGAAATGGGAGAGGAGTCTTAGCAGACTTGGATTTTTGGAATCTGAGAAGTTTTTCACAGATAGTTGGCCAAGGTTGATGGGAACCTTTTTGATTAGCATGGCCAATACAAGGTTGTCTATCTCCAAAATATGAGTAATATTCCCTGCTTTGTTCACCATGCATTTTGAATAGTCATAGTGAATCACTCTGTTGACTGGGGGCATCTGAACAGGACGATCCCTTGACTGGACCCTCTGGTTGATAGGCCCTCATGAGTTCTATATCTGAATATTTCTCCCTCTCTTGCCAAACATTATATGCAGCCAGCTCTGACTTGTCCATATCTAGCCATTGATTCAAATCCTTACAGTTAAAAGATAACTTCTTCCCTCTAACTTTGGATGACACACTGATCCCTGTACACTTCCCTTCAGACTCTGTGGTGGAAACGGCCATGTTGGAATAGAAGGCTTTGATAACCTTCTCATAGTAATGATTCTTGATACCAATCCACTTCTTGTATGGCCTCAACCATTCTGACACGGGTATCCATTCTTCTCCAAATAGTCAAGGTCCGCATAGGCACATCTCTGCAAGATGGATTTCTTCTTAATGAAGTCTGAAGCATCTTCAATCGGACCTTGTGCAAAACTCAGATCTACTGGGACTTCTGCTTCCCTAGAAATCAAGTCCTTGACCTTCACAATTCCAGGACTCTTGCTTTCGGATTGAGAGGCTTGGGCTCGAGTTTCTGGCATTTTTGTGGAGGAGGGTTGTGAATTTGAAGGTTGAAAGGGTTGTCTGTATGTAAGAGCAGGGTCATTGGTGGGAAGAGGCACCGTATCTTCAACAACTTTAGGTCTGAGATGTTTGGGAATGATCATATTGGGTGCCACAGATTGGTTTATATAGGAGTATTAGGGGTTGCGACTAATGATTCAATAAATGGGAACGATTACAACGGTTACAAAGGGGTTTGATGATGGAAGATGATGGTTCTTGGCATTTTAGGTGCGAAAATGAATGCAAAATGATGCTACAGTTACAAGTGTTCAATATATTTAAGAGAGTAATGGTAAAACCCTAAACATCTGACAATAAAAATGATTGTTGTAAAAGTTACCGTTAGCACATGATTGAATCATGAGTGCTCTATGATCGAACACGATGTCTAGTTCTTGATCAAATGGGTGTGTGTAATAGATTAGGGATTGTTGTGATCAATTGGCTCCACGCTGGGTATTGATGCCTGATCGAATACCCCTTCCTTGTAATCGATCAAGTAACCTTGATCGATTGCTCCTTTTCCTAATCGATTGGTCTGTCTCCTTCTCACTCATTGTCTTCGATCATGATCAAAGCCTAATCAATCATAGAGTATGTTCTGTGATCGATCATGGTTTCCTGATCGATTAGGCGTTGGGAAGTATTTTTGACATAGAACCTGCAAAGTTTTAATTTGGCACTCCGATGCCCAAGTTAGTACTTATCATCAAAATATAATAAATCTAAAAGAGTTAAGGGATTGATGCTGATTTACAACTCATTGGGATTTACCATCCCAAATTCTTTTCTGATGTGCATAAATTGTTCTGCTGCTAGAAGTTTGGTGAAGATATCTACGAGCTGCAAGTGAGTTGGGATGAATTCCACTTTGACATCTTTCTTTTGTACATGATCTCTGATGAAGTAATGTCTGACATCAATGTGCTGTGCTTTGTTTTTGAATGATGCACTGGATTTTTGGCCAAGCTTATGGTACTTATGTCATCACAGAGGATTGGGACTTCTGGAAATTCCATTCCCAGATCTTTCAGTTGATGCTTTAGCCATAGAACTTGAGCACAACAACTTACAACAGTAATGTATTCAGCTTTAGTTGATGACAGAGAGACTGTACTCTACTTCTTGCTGAACCGAGACACCAAGAATCTTCCAAGGAACTCACATTAACCATTGGTACTTTTTCTGTCAGTCTTGTACCTAGCATGATCTGAATCTGAGTAGGCCATGAGATATTCTTGAGTTCTCTTTGGATGCCATAATCCAAGCTCCTGAGTTCCAATGAGATATCTTAGAATTCTTTTAACATATTTGTGGTGAAACTCTTTTGGTTTGGCTTGGTATCTGACACACATTCCCATACTGAGTTTGATGTCTAGTCCATTAGCAGTCAGATATAGGAGTGATCCAATCATTCCTCTGTATATGGATTGATTGAAATCCTTCCCACTTACGTCAGCATCCAATAATGAGTAGAGCTCACAGGGGTGTCTTCTTCTTTAAATAGGTCCATTCCAAACTTCTTTAAGATCTCCTTTACATACTTTGTTTGGGAGATAAATATTCCATCTTTCTTCTATTTGATTTGAAGGCCTAAGAAGAAGTTTAGTTGCCCCATCAAAGACATCTCAAATTTTCCCTACATAATCTTAGAAAATTCTTAACAGAGAGTTTCATCAGTAGCACCATAAATGATATCATCTACATAAATTTGTACTATAAGCATGCTTTTATTTTTATGTAAAATGAATAAGGTGGTATCCATCTTTCCTCTAGTAAAACCTTTTCCCAAGAGAAAATTGCTAAGTCTTTCATACCAAGCTCTTGGTGCTTGTTTGAGTCCATATAAAGCCTTTTTCAATTAGAAAATATGGTCAGGTTTAGTAGGATCTTCAAAGCTAGAAGGTTGTTCAACATACACTTCTTTCATAATATATCCATTAAGAAAGGCACTCTTTACATCCATTTGATAAAGTTTAAAGTTTTTGAGGGGTGCAAAGGCCAAGAGTAGTCTTATTGCTTCTAGTCTTGCAACTGCGGCAAAGGTCTCTTCATAATCTATGCCTTCTTCTTGGTTATATCCTTTAGCCACAAGCCTTGCCTTGTTTCTGACCACTATTCCAGATTCGTCAAGTTTATTTTTGAAAACCCATTTGGTTCCAATAATAGGGTAATTTGAAGGTCTAGGAACCAAGTCCCAAACTTGATTTCTTTCAAATTGATTAAGCTCTTCTTACATAGCAACTATCCAGTCACAATCTGCTAGTACTTCCTCAATGCAAGTAGGTTTAACTTCAGAAATGAAGGCAAAGAAATACATTTTATTTTGAATCTAGCCATTGGTCTTAACACCACCACCAACATCACCAGTGATTTGCTCAGGTGGATGATCCTTGTGATGTCCCCAGGCTAAGGGCTCAGCTAGTACATCATCAGAATCATCCTCTTGGCCTTCTTTAACAGATTCAACTGGTGATGTTATTGGTTGTGTAGAAGGCTTAGCTTTATGTGAAAAATCGGATTCCTCTTCTTCCAAAGTCTTCTTTTCAAAATCAATTTCATCAAACACTACATGGACTGACTCTTCAACAGTGGAGGTTCTTTTGTTGAAAACTTTATATGCCTTACATCTGTTAGTGTAGCCAATGGAAAAACCAGGATTAATTTTAGGATCAAATTTACCTAGGTTTACCTTTCCATTGTTGTGGATGAAACATTTGGAACCAAAGACTTTGAGATGGCTTACATTTTTCTTTCTTCCTTTGTAAAGCTCATATGGAGTCTTCTCCATTCCTTTTCTGATGTAAGCTCTGTTGGAGATGTAGCAGGCTGTACTCATTGCATCTGCCTAGAATACTTAAGACACTTCCCTTTCATTGAGTATTGTTCTGGCCATCTTAGTGAGTACTCTATTCTTTCTTTCAACCACTCCATTTTGTTGAGGTGTTCAGGGAGCTGAGAAGTTGTGATGTATCCCATTTTCTTCACACAGTTCCAGGAAGTCTTAGTTCCCAAATTCTCCTCCATGGTTGGTCCTGATTGAATTGATCTTCTGTCCTTTTTTATTCTGCACTTTCTTAGCAAACAGGTGAAAGGCATCAAAAGTATCATGTTTAGAGGAAAGAATCATTGTCCAAGTAAACCTTGAATAGTCATCCACAATTACAAGAGTGTATAGACTTCCTCCAAGACTTTTCACTCTTGCTAAACCAACTAAATCCATATCGACCAGTTCTAGAGGCCTAGTAGTGGAGACTTTCTTCTTTGATTTGAAAGAGGATTTTGTTTGTTTCCCTTTTTGACATGCTTCACACATTAAATCAATTTTTATTTTCATGTTAGGTATGCCAATAACAAGATCCTTTTTTACTAGCTTATCTAATTGAGACATGTTCACATGAGCTAATCTTTTATGCCATAGCCAGCAACTATCAGAATTACTTACAAAACACTTTTCAGAAAATTGCTGATTTAAGTCAAATGTATATAAATTTCCATTTCTATTAGCTTCCAGCCGACACTTAAGATTTGATTTATCTAATGATAGCTCTTTCTTATCTAATATGAGACATTCATCTAAATCAAAAATTCCCCAGTTACCTCTGTCAGTACTCTGACTGACACTTAGGAGATTGGGGCAGAGACCATCAACTAGGTAGACATCTTTGAATGTCCCAATCTCTTCAACTCCGACAATTCTTCCTGACTGGTTTCCACCAAAAATGACTTTGGCTCCATCTTTCATGGTGAGATGATCAAATTTCTCCTTATTTCCAGTAATGTGTCTTGAGCATCCACTGTCTATGTATCACTTATTGTTGTTGTTAGATGCTTTGAGACAAACATGCACAAACTAAGTAGATTTAGGTACCCAAATTTTCTTGCGTCCTTATGGATTAGTTTAATTCCTTTGGTCCAAATGGACTTTATGCTGTTGTGTCCCTTTGGGGACCCATTTTGTATAATCCAAACATAACATGTTTCTTAGGATAACAAGTAGATTCAGGGTGTCCTTTTCTGTTGCAGAAATTGCAAAAACTGAACGGCGAAGAATAATTAGAGGCTTTTCTGAAGAATTTTAAATAAGGTTTTTCTTTAGAAACTGGTTTCCTCTCTTTCAAAAATTTTGGAGTTGAATCATATCCTAAACCAGTTCTATCTCTAAAGGCTCTCTGATTCATTAGCATGATATCTAAAGCTTCAGTGCCTTTAGTAAATTTCTTCAGAATACCAGAAATCTTTTTATTTTCTTTCAAAAGATTTTCACAACTTTGGCATTCAAGATTTTCAACTCTCTGAGGAACTTCTTTTGTTGAAACCTGTTTACATTTCATGCAATCAGGTTCCTGAGCTTTCTTATCAAGTTCTTTATTTTTCTTTCTCAAAATAACCACTTTCTTTGTCAATTTCACAAACTCTATATGTAAATCATCACATGCACTTTGGAGTTCATGAAAAGATGGTTCAGAAGGGTATACCTCACTGTCAGATTCTTCTTGAGCTACCTGGCAGAGGTTGGTTGTTTCCTCAGCATCACTTGTTTCCTCATCTGAGCTATCTCCCCATATAGAGGAAAAATATGCTTTCTTTTTTGCTATAGAACTTCTCCTTCTTTTTCTCCTTCTCTTTGAATCTTTGAAGGCTTGGACATTTTGATTTGAAATGTCCAGGCTTCTTGCATTCATAGCATACAGGGGCATTCTTCTGAGAGTCCCTCTTAGTGTTGTTGGAGCCACATCTCTGGAATCTTCTTCCATTTTTGAAGAATTTTCTAAATCTTCTGACCATAAAGGCCATCTCATCATCATCAAGCTCTTCTTTATCTTCTTCATCCTCATCATCCTTCACAGGAGCTGAGAGAGCTAGATTCTTCTTCTTCTTATCCCCGTATAGCTCTCTTTGAGTTTTAATTGTAAACTCATATTCAGCCAAGCTTCCAAATAATGAGGTGATTGATCTCATTGATTCTCCTCTCACTTCCAAAATGGCAGTGGCCTTCATTTGCCATTCTTGTGTGAGAATTTTCAGAATTTGGGATACTTGCTCATCTTCTGAAATCCTTCTTCTAAGAGCAATGAGGTTGTTGATGAGATGAGTGAATTTGATCTCCAACTCTCTGATAGACTCTCCATCTTCTATCTTGAAGAGATCAAACTCAAATATTAGCTGCTCAGCTCTTCTGGTTTTAACTCCTGTTGTTCCTTCATGATGAGCAACCTCTAGAGCATCCCACATCTCTTTTGCAGTTTCAAGATGGCATACTCTGAAATACTCTTTCTGATTCAGAGAACTTTGGATGACCAGGATTGCTTTGTTGTTCAGCTCCATGTTGTCCTTATCGTCATCTATGAATTTTGTAGGATGTTTAGGAACATGTGTTCCATTTTGTATCTTTACAAGAACAATATCCCCGTCTTCTATGATTTTCCAAAGCATGTAACCATTTGCTTTGATATACGTTCTCATCTTCATCTTTCAGAAGGTATAATGCTCTCCACTGAAGTCAAGAGGCTTGTTGATTGAGCTTCCTTCAGGGAGATGTTGTCATATCCTGCCATGATGGATCTTTGCTTCTCTTGATCATTAGATCAATGAACTCTGAGAAGACCTACTCTGATACCAAATGAAATTGGCAGGAATGCACAAGAGGGGGTGAATTGTGCTAATAAAAAATCTAATCACTGAGACATAAAAAGCTTATACTGGTTCAGCCCAACTCTTGGCCTACGTCTAGTTCTCCAACCTCAGTTGGGTTACACTAAACTTCAAGATTAAATCAGGCTCTTGATTGCCTTTACAAGTGATCTTACAGTAAGAACTCTTTCTTACATATCACTCCCTCTACAACTTATAACATTACAGCCCACTCTTAAGATCCCACTATCTTAAGAGTAAACCTCACTTGAAATGTGATTACAAAAACTTGTTCACTCAAATGAACTGATTTTGATACACACTGAAGTACAATGACAATGAATGAATATGTCTGAGAGTAGGTAAGTATTGAATGCAGTAAGTATAACTCAAAGGTGTATTCAATGTATGCAATCAATGTTATCACCAACTTCTTCACTAGTGGTTTTTATACAAGTTTTTGGATTTTTCCCGTTGGTGACCGTTTATAGCTGTTGTTTAATCTTTGATTAGAGATGATCAATCTGATAGAGTGTTGAGATTTAGATGTTCTTGTGTTGTATTAACTCCCTTGTACTTGTCTAGCTTCAGTTCTTCTCTCTTCATTAATTGCAGAAGACAAATCTTATTTCAAACGGCTAATTTCTCAAGTCTGTGTGTGTAACGATAACTTCCCAAAATAGGTCTTACATTTTAGAAGGTCTGTCAAGCATATTCTTGCTTGAATAATGGTTGTAAGCTGCAAGTCATTAAGTATGTTACTAAATGTATATTAAATTTCATTCTTTACATATAAGGAAAATGTAATTATTGTTGAATGATTAGCCTTGCTTAGTTTATTGAGAATAGTTAACTACAAATAGTTAACATTATGATAAATCTTTACTATTACTGAACAAGTAGCTTCATGGAGGAATGCAAGATTGTTAAGCGGTCACTGATTGCTTAATTCCACTATGGATTGCTTAATTTAGTCATTCTTAGAGGCAAGTTACAAGATTTTCAATTAAAGAATTTCATCAAAGGGTTTTGAATTGTTAAATTAATTTAACCCATCAAGGGTGTTATATGACCATAAAAGCCAATCGGTCATAAAAACATATATAGTATAAATCCTTGTAATGAACTACATGCATTTAAGGAGATTAAAAGATCAAATACCTCATATGAGAGATGAATCACATTTAGTGATCTAGATGAGGTGTTATCAAGTGATGAAGTTCAATCTACAGTTTGTGATCTCAAGTTAGTACCTAGTTATGTGAGATCAGCAAACAAACAAGTAGGAACCGAATAGACGTTTGAGGTCTATTCATAAAGCGTTAACCCATTATGTAAGGGTGCTGCTTGTAATACATGGAAGTTATTACCCGTCTTAAAGGGGATTTATCGCCATGATTCTAGTAGTATAACCTTAATTAACTTGACAAGCCATATGACATACAATGTATGGGCCAAGAGAGAAAATGTTAGATATTTTAATTATTTTTTATATATATTATTTATTATTATGTTGTATTTGTGAAATTAAAATATCTTGTGTGTGGTCCTTTAATCAATTTAGGCCTAGTCAAGTTAGTGGTTTTACTTAGTCTATTTATTTACCGTTAATCTTGATGGAAGGTAATGTGTGAACAATAGATTGAGTAAGAGTTAGCGATACAGGAGAGCTGTTCCTCTGAGGTTCCTTGATTGGATATGGTAAATCCCCAAACAATCCCTATGCTTGTTCCCCAGTCAGAAGAAATCCTGAAGTGTTTTCTACGAACCGTGTTCTAAGCTTTCAGATCCTCTAATGTTAGACCGTGATTATGTGGATCTCTGCTTTAGATCAACTAAGCATGGCCTGAGATATTTATTTAAGTCTTTCGCGGCTAATCTGATTAATAGTGAGATACCATATAGTTCATTATGTTATTGTATTTCATACGGTCGGTCTCACACTACATACCTCAACCAATTCTGATTCATTGATCAGTCAGTATATTGCTCAAAACTCGGTGCAAAAAAATATTGCTCAAAACTTAATTTTATATGTTTGAAGGAATTAAAGTACATATATAGTTATAGTTATATACCTTAGTGGAGGCAATGTTTGTATGATATGATTAGTTTTGATGATGTCAAATATAGATTTAAATATAATGAGCAAAAAGTTTGGCTAAAGTGTTTATCTCCTACTTTGACTATCTATTATCTTATGTTGCTATGATTGAAGCTATTATATGAAGAATCATCAAACCATGAGTTTTCATGCATATATGATCACATAATATGTTCATAGGTGATTCTTTATGATTTGGGCTCAGATTGCATACATAAGTAAAATGAACAATTAGCATATAACTTAGTCTGGAATAGCTGAGATAAGAATCATAATAAATGACTAAGTAAAGGAGTGTAGGTTACCTCAACGATGAACAAGTAAAATCTTATAGGTAACAGATTCTCTATGGCTAATGCTTAAACCTATCGCTAACAGATGGAAAGCTTAGGATATCATTAACTAATGAAGACTTAGCAATAATCTGAAGAAAAGACAATACCTCTATCGCTAAGGCCTTCACTATCGCTAAGAGAATGAGTTGAGCTAGCCTAAGCAAAGAAAGAACAATAGATCACTATCGCTAAGTTCTGTCACTGTTGCTAAGGCCCCATAAATGACATGGATAACACAAAGGGGAAGTATGTTAGAACAGCTAGCTGTAATGAGCTAATAAGAGAATTAGCGATAACATAGTTGTTAGCGATAACATGGTTAGCTATCGATAGCAGAACACTTGTTGAAATAACTTATACATTCAGATAGCTAATACCTTGAGATAATGAAATGGACTAGCGATAACTTAGTCTCTAGCGATAACAAGATTGGCTATCGATAAGAAAATACTTGTTGAAATAACTTAGACATTCTGATAGCTAATACATTGTCTATATACATTGAGCTAATTAATGAATTTTACTAGCAATAACACTTACTGTGCTTCACTTGAATACTTGTTTAGCTAAGTGCAGGACTAACACTATGAAGCAAGCAATAGCCAAAGGAGCTAGCGCTACTGATAAAGCTGCTATGCAAGTACAATGTTGCAGGTGAACGTTACTTACAATTTATGTCTCTCTTAGCTCATCCTCTGCAATATTAATTGAAGCAAGAGAAGAAAGTTGACGAAGATGGAGAATAGCATAAACTGTCAACGACTAGTTCCAAGTTTCCAACCACTACTGCAGAAAGAGGATTCTAAGTCTGTTATTTTGGGGTTTTCATGTCACTTTTTTATGTGACATAAAAAGTAGTGACTTAGAAAAAATGGAGATTTTACGTCACTTAAAATAGGGGACATGGAAAGTCATATTTTCCAAATCACAACTTATGAAACAAGCAACGTAGATAAGTCCCTGAATAATTTTTTTTATTAAATGGCTGAGATTTCACGTCACATGTTTAGAAAAAATGTGACGTGGAATGTGGTGTGAAGAAACCACGTCACTTATTAGCCAAATAAGTGACGTGATTTCGGAGAAACCACGTCACATTTTATGGTTACATGTGACGTGGTTTCTCCAAAACCACGTCACTTATTTGGCTAATAAGTGACGTGGTTTCTTGCCAGGATATTTCACGTCACATGTTTCTAAACATGTGACGTGGATTTTTTTTAAAAAAAATTAAATTTTAATATTTTTGTTTGATCCCATTTTCTTTTTCTTGTTTTTGCTGTCTCAGAAAATAGATTCACCACAAATAGCAATCAACCAAGCTAACATAAGTAATCAATCATACTAACCATATATAACTTGTGTTTACTACTACTTCACAAACCATTAGTGTTACACAATTTAGTATTTTGTACAATGATCAATCATCTCTACTAACCAATTCCGAAAGCAAAAATTCAGCAACATTCTCACGAATTGAATCAAGATCTTCATCTGTAAATGTGTTGGTATCATAAAACTGCAACAATAAAGATGTGATGATCAATGCAAAGAAATTATATAAAACATTATATATTTATGTATTAACTGTATCAATCATACAAGAATTTAACTTATACCTGTGAGAATGATCCGATTCGTTCACTAATAATAATGTCAGAAATATATTTCATGACGTAATATCTGCACTCCTTATTGGTCGGTTGCCTAGGGCACTTCAATCACAAGAAACGGTATAAATTAATAGCAATCAATTTAATAAATCTCAATTGACTAACATTGAAAGAATTTAAATCAAAAGTACTTACTCTAGGTCTTTGTAGCACGACGTCTTGATGTTCTTGACCAGTTTTTTCCCATTGAATGCCACTGAGATATACCCCTAAAATGGAACCAAAATTAGTACATATATATATGGGACTAATTTATTTGGGACACTAGTATATAATAAAGATATTAACACTACTCACTCCAATAGGAGAGTTCTATGATAGGGGGTTATATTACGCTGCAACGAGTCAAACCAAACCAGACAATGATCCCTAGGGCAAACGATAGCTAGTACCCAGTGCTTACTGAAAGACATTAAAAATAATCATATCATTTACAAATGTGTATAATGATGAAAAGTTGGCAAAATGAAACAATCAAACTTACTCTTCAAGAATAGGTGCAAAATAGATAATTCCCCGGTTCACTGACATTTGATGGTTGACGTATGCCTGCATGTTGTCATCATAATTCCTCTTCTCCGCCGGGGTATTGAAATTATCCCTCATCACCAATGCCATTGGACTGAAGAATCTGTATTGTCCCCTGCCTAATCTGTGACACAAGCTGTGGAAGTACCTATATATCATAGACAAGTTGAAATCAAAAAGGGATTTAATAAGAAATACTGCTGAGACATAAAAAGTAACGGTCATTTATTACATAGTCGCTAACTCAAGCCATCCAAGGTCAATTTCCTGCAGCTTCAAAAACTCCCTGATATCTTGGGAACTGTCAAGCAAAAATTTGTATGTACGATCAGGACTGACTACTCCTGGAGGCATCATAAAGGGCACAAACTCCAAATTTGGCTGCATCTCCCGTAGGAGCCGGAGAGAAGGATATTCGTCTAAAAAGGTCTGCAGGGCGATGGAAAAAATCATTGTTATGTTATGCCTAAACCAGAAAAATATCAAACAAGCAGTCTCAAAACTTAAGTGTACATACCACATCAACCGGCTGGTCCGGCCCCTTTTGCGGGCTCTTGTGTACAAGATATCTAGGCCACAAGATGAATGCCCCGACCGCCTCGCCTAATTTGGTGACTTCATGATCGGGAAAGGGTACATCTGCCCCCGCCTCATTCCTCTGGACAGCTGTAACGAACACCTTCACTTGGTCCTCATCAATAGGAAAATTATGTATGAGGGAGGCGTTCGGGAAGTGGTGAGCATTGGCGACCGCGCGCAGGCGAGGGAAATCGAGATGGAGATAACACTCCTCTCCATAGTTAGGGTTGTTTTCTAGTGTGGGATTTGAATCGTCCTCATGAATTGATCCTAACTGTCCAGGCTGATTGCAGCTGTCTTTGCCGCTTGGAACGGCGGTACCGAGAGACTCCTGCAAGGGATGAAAATATACAGAGTAAGACTATAATTGATGAACCCGGAATATGGAAATCAACATATTTAGTAGATGATCAAACCTGATTATTTTGTCCAGAAGAATTCGACGTGAGTCTGAGCTGTACAGTAGATGCTCGGACCTGTGCCTCAACCTGCATCCGGATCTGCTCCGCCATTTGCCCATTAAGCTGCTGGATATGTGCATCCAACTGTTCCTGGAACTCAGCCTTCATCTCCGCCCGAGCCCTGGCCACAATCTCCTCAGTGGATTCTCCACGGGCGTAAGATCGGGGTTTGCGACCGAAATACTTGGTCAGCCCTACATTCCTCGGCTCCCCGATAACTCGACTGTGGTGGTCGAGCTTCCCAATTGCCGTGTCCAGGATGTCCATCCTCCTAGAAGATGTGAAGGACCCTTAGGTGGCTTGCTCCTCAAGTTCTTCCTGTAATGACCCAACAAAATCATAATTTGCAATGTGCTACAAAACCACAAGTTAAATGCATAAACAACCAAGTAAAATACTTACAATCCTCTGTGCAACTTTCTCAACCTCCGGAGTCACAAATTTTCCTTCTTTATTCTTCCTTCCCTCAACCCATTTCGTATGACGTGGGAAGGGCGGCAGAGGCTCTACAACAAAGGTAAGATCGGACCGTGCCGCTTCCTCCATTTCTGCAATTTTTTTCTGGGTCAACTTTTTCTCTAGCCACTTGTAACCACCCCGAGACATCGTGTGCTTATAGATATTCTTCGCTTGTCGCTTCTTTTGTTTTTCGCTCTCCTCCTGTGAAACTAAGACTAAGTTAGTTTACTAATATAATGTGTTAACAGTGCAATTTTTAACCAAAGTTAAAAAGCTATTTATGAAATATACAGACCTTGAACTTTTCGTCTAGCCGTGATGCAACAAAGTTCTTCCAAGTGTCTGGGTCAATATTGGGATAGCTCTGACCCGGATCTTGACCCTGCTTATCTCCAAAGACGTATTCTCTGGTCAGGATATTCTTGAAATTCTTCCACATCTTGCTCCTTTCTCCCAACCAAAAATCCTTGAAAAGTTGTGTGTTTGGGACATCGAAGTTTTGCTGAAAAAAATGATGAACACATTAGTTGAATTAAGTGGAAATAAGAATACATACATATTAGGAACAAACAGAAGTATAATGATAAAACATACCAAAATATCTGACCAACATTGATCCTTAACATCTTTGTTGACTCTCCGCCAATCGTTATCCAAGATGCTTATCCGGTTCCTCACCACAAAACCGACGTAGCTGACGAAATTCGCACCAACTTCCCCGATAGGATTCATGTCATCGTCAAAATCCACACGGATAGGCTGCACATTTGTCCCCTGAAGGACAACAACGTCATTGAGCTTCGTCGGACCTCTTCCCTTTCTCTGAGGGGGATCGTTCTGTTGCTGATTGTTATCACCATCTGCTATGTACCTGTTAACATATCAAAGATGTGATGAGTCACAATTCCACAACCTTCACAAAACCAAAACAAAAACATTAACAAGAATTAATAAATGATAATTCAAAATTGTTCTCACTTTATATGTTATCCCATATCCCCTCACAATGATCATTTCTAGAGGCAAATTGGTCATCATCATCTACCAATTCAAATTCACTTGGTTCAGGTGGTCCTGTGCCTAAAGGTTATATCTCATATAGATCTAAATTGGGAGCACGGTCCTTTTGCTTTTTACCTTGCAAGACTATGGACAATTGCTTATTTGCGGGATCTATTACATAGAACACCTGTTTCGCGTGACTTGCTAAAATAAAAGGCTCATCTCTGTACCCAACCTTCTGAAGATCAATTGAGATCATACCAGTATGGGGATCAATCACAACTGTGCTATTGTTAACCCACTTGCATTTGAAGATTGGAATTTTAAACTTTGTGTAACTAACTTCCCAAATTTCTTCAATTACGCCATAATATGCCATGGAAGCCAATCTTGGGTTTTTATCTTTCGAACTGGAGAAGTGCATCGCTTCGACTACCACCATAACGCCACTGTTTTGCATGGTGCTATTATTGTCCTGGGCCTTAATGTAGAAGGAATAACCATTTATGTCAAAAGAGCACCAAGTAACAACCTTAAAACGAGGCCCTCCGGCTAACCATCTTATTGTATCCGGCGCACCAGTCTCCTTTTCAACATACTCCTTGAACCACCCAATAAATGTCCTATTATGCTCGTTAGAAATCTGCATGTCACTCTTTTTCGGGTTCTTTTCTTTCAGGATCCTCTTATGCTCGTCCAAATAAGGCTGCACTTCTTCCATATTATTCAATATGTACAGGTGTGCTTGTAACACCTCTTCACGGCACATAGTCTTCACTTTAACGCCCCGTACCCCCTTACCGATCCCATCTTCATATCGGGGGATTTCCTCAATCCCTTTTAGATACGATTTGCAAAAATCCATTGCCTCCTCAACTAAGTATCTTTCAACAATTGATGCCTCAGGTCGATGTGAGTTCTTGGAATACTCTTTCAAAACTTTCATGAATTGCTTGAAAGGGTACATCCACCTCAGATAAACAGGGCCACATAGCCTTATCTCCCTTACCAAATGAACAATCAAGTGCACCATAATATCGAAAAAGGATGGAGCAAAGTACATCTCTAATTGGCACAATATAATGTAACCCTCATTTTCCAACTCGTCGAGCTTTTCAGTGTCGATGGCTTTGCTGCAAATCGCATTGAAAAACATACACACTCTTGTTATAGTCATCCTCACATCATCTTGCATAATGCCTCTTATAGCAACTGGTAAAAATTGTTGCATCAATACATGGTAATCATGCGACTTCATTCCAACCAATCAAATCATTCATAGACACAAGTCTCCTAACATTAGAAGAATAACCCTACGGCACCTTGATCCCACGTAAACACTCACAAAGACTTTTTTTCTCCTGTTTAGAGAGTGTATGAGCAGCAGGTTCCATATAAGCCCTCTTTCCATTTTCACTGACTATAGGATGCAACCGTTGTCTTATACCCATTTCAACCAAGTCTAACCGTGTACTGAGTCCGTCCTTAGTCTTCTCTTGTATATGCAACAACGTTCCAACAAGACTATCACCGACGTTTTTCTCCACATGCATCACGTCTATACTGTGCCTCACATCCAGAAATAGCCAATAAGGTAGATCAAAGAAGATTGACCTCTTCTTCCAAATGATCTTCTTAGAACCGGTCTTCTTCTTCTGTTTCTTACCGAATACCACATTAACATTCTTAACACGGATGAAAACTTCCTCCCCAGTTAAGGGGGTCGGAGCAGATCTATATTCAGATGAGCCATTAAAACACTTCTTTAGTCTACGATAAGGATGAAACTGATCAAGAAACCTCCTGTGACCGAGGTAAACGGTCTTTCTTTCATGTTTAAGCTGGTGGCAGTTTGTGTCCAACTCACATATAGGACATGCCATATAACCCTTCACACTGTAACCAGAAAGATTGCCATATGCAGGGAAGTCATTTATTGTAGTAAACAGCATAGCTCGCAACTTGAATGTCTCCTGCCTGTACGTATCAAACACATCGACGCCTTCCTCCCACAACATCTTCAAGTCCTCAATCAAAGGTGCAAGATAGACATCGATATCGTTCCCAGGCTGCTTCGGTCCAGAAATCATCATGGACATCATCACATATTTGCGTTTCATGCACAACCAAGGAGGCGGGTTGTAAATGACCAGCAAAATTGGCCAAGCACTATGTGTGCTACTGAGACTCCCGAAAGGATTGAATCCATCCGTACACAGTCCAAGACGAAGATTCCTCGGCTCACCACCAAATTCAAGAAACATTGAATCAATTTTCTTCCATTGAGGAGAGTCAGTAGGGTGCCGGAGATATCTTCCATCGGAGATTCTCTCATCACAATGCCATATCAGTTTCTTTGCTTCTGCCTCATTTGCAAACAAGCGTTTAAACCGTGGTACAATTGGAAGGTACCACATTACCTTCAAAGGTACCCCTTTCTTTGATCCATCATCATCACCAATGGCATCCTTTCTCGGCTTGTACCTCAGAGTATCACATTTAGGACACTCTTTCAGGCCTTCATACTCATTCATGTACAACACGCAATCATTAGGACAAGCGTGTATCTTCTTATACTCCACTATCATCTTGCTTAGAACTTTTTTAGCCTCATACATACGCTTCGGAAGCACATTGCCGGCAGGGAACATATCACTCAAAGCTTCAAGCAACTGCGAGAAACCCGTGTCCGCCCACCCATTTTCTGTCTTTATTTTCAACAATTTCAAGATGCCGGTCAACCGAGTATACTTAGTACATCCCGGGAACAACGGTGTCTTTGCATCACTCCGCAACTTGTCAAACTCATTAACCACAGAAAATGACTCCGCCCCAATGTCATTGATCATCTCGTCCATTCCATCATCACAAACATCATTCACCGCTGCTTCTACATTTTGTGACGTGCACACATGTACGGTACTTCCCAATTCCCCATGCCAAATCCACTTCTTATAACGGAGATTGATCCCATCACAAAGAAGGTGATCCCTTATATCATCAACGCTCTTACAATAAGCATTTACACACTTCACACAAGGGCATCGATACATGCCATTCTTACTAGGCACGTTTCTTTTGGCAAATTCAATAAATTCTTCCACCCCCATTTGATACTCTGTAGTGGTTCTCAATGCATGCATCCAACTACGATACATTCTAATTAACCTATGCCATATGTCCAACAAATTAGTCAAGTTTAGTTCACTACCTTGTGAAGAAATAGGCAAGCCATACACTTAACTTCACTTCATGCAAATTTTTTAAAAAATTTGGCAGAGTTTTCCCTTGTAAATGTGACATCCAAAAATTACATTTACAATCCAATTTCAGTCCAGTAAATACAAAAGCATACCATTACTAATTCAACACCAATCAAATGGGCATGCCATACATTTAACTTCACTTCATGCAAATTTTTTAAAAAAGTTGGCAGAGTTTCCCCTTATAAATGTGACATCCAAAAATTACATTTACAATCCAACTTCAGTCCAGTCAATACAAAAGCATACCATTACTAATTCAACACCAATCAGTAATTACAAAACCTATAATTTCACCCTCATTTGATGGAAATTAAACATTTCTCTACAATTAGTAAATTAAATACTCACTATGGAAAAATTGATAAGTAATTGTACAAAGTATGAATGATACGATAAAGTAATTGATAACCCACTGAGCAGAGAGCATCTAAACAACAGTCATTGAAGTAACAAAAATTATGATAAAGTAATTGAAGTAACAGCCAATTGAGCAGAGAGCATCCCAAACGCTGGCAAAAAAAATGGAATTCCAAACAAAAAAAGAGCAATAACCACGCATTCTGGGTAAGAGCCAAGAATAAGCCCTATTATGCAAATTCAGTGCAAGAGCCAAAAAAAATTAAAAAAAATAAAAAAAATAAAAGAAATGGCTTAGATCTCGCACCTGTGAGGGACGAGCTGAGGGAGCGAGAGACCTGAAGGACGAGCTGAGGGAGCGAGAGAGCTTCTTCAATGCCGAGAGCTGAGGGGTGAGGGAGCTGAGGGAGAGAGCTGAGGGGCGAGGGAGCTGGGGGGAGAGAGCTTCTTCAAATTAAATTTTTCTGGGGAGAGAGAGCTGAGAGCGAGTTTCTGGTGCGGCAATGAAAAATTTGGTGAAGAAGACGATGAATGGGGTTTTAAATACACAGGTTTTGAATTTTTTTTAATATATAACCACGTCACATTTTAGAAAATATGTGACGTGGTTTCTATGAAACGATGTCACATATTAACATATGTGACGTCGTTTAGAAGAAACCACGTCACATATTTCCTATATGTGACGTAGTTTCCTTCAAAAGAATCGTTTTTTTGTTTTTTTTTAATAAACCACGTCACATATTAAAAATATGTGACGTGGTTTCTTATAAAAAAATTAAAAATTTAATTTGGAGCCAACCACGTCACATATTTTTAAAAATATGTGACGTGGTTTCTCACAAATTTAAACCACGTCACATTTCTCCAATTATTGTGACGTGGTTTCTTCCTCAACCTGAAATTTAATTACAAAAATGCCACCAAGCTTTTTTCAATGTCAGTTTATAAATTAGTACGTGAATTAGGGACAAGAAATGGGTTTTTTGTAGTAGTGAACGGACAGAATTTTATCAGACCCTATATAAAGACCTGAAAACATCAGGAACAGACGACGGAATAGAGGCTTTACGCAGATTACACAGATTGACAGTAAAACACAAGTGATCCCAGAAATGAAGAAATAATGATGAATCGAGTGAATTAGAAAACTAGAGCTAGAGCACACATTGTCCAAATTGATAAGCTCTAGAATTTGTATCTCATCATATATTCGTCTATACTTCAGTGAGTAACAAAATCTACTTCTTAGAGAGAAGTTAGCCTTCATTGTATTCATTCTATCTTTGCGAGTGAGACTCAAGATTAGGTGATCTTGAGTGGGAAATAGATTGTGCTCTTACAAGTTATAAGGGGGAGCATTTAGAGAGAAGTCTAAAGCTCTGCTGTAAAGGTTGGCAGGTGAACCCGTTCTTGTAAAACCTGTGGTGTCCTTACAAGTTGTAAGGGGGAGTGGTTCTCAAGTACCCAGATTAAACTTGAGGGAAAAAAGGCTTCACAAGTGCCCGTCTAAACTTGTAGGTTTGTAAAGGCTTCTCTTGTGCCCAATTTAAACAAGAGGGTAGTGGATTGAAAATCTCATGTGGAGCCTGGGGACTGGATGTAGGTCAAGGGAATAGACCGAACCAAGATAAATCTCTGATTGCATCTCTTCTACCTTAACTCATATTTTTCAGCATATCTCACTTGCATATATCTTAATGCATTTCACAGTTTGAAGATACTCTCAGTGATAAACAGAATAGGATTTTAAATATCGATTATTGTTTTCATTGTGACTCTACAAAGAGATTATAGAAGTTTTATTATGTCACCCAATTCACCCGCCCCCCTCTTGGGTGACAGCCAGTATTTACAATGTTATCCATGAGTCTGCAAATAAGTGAAGTTTTAATGGATTTAGGGTGAGTTTGGGCCCACTTGAAGACATCGCCAGAGGCTATGTGTCCCATGTGGACAATAGAAATAGTGGAAAGCGCTGGATAACATGCTGATACAGTTGATACGTTCATGTATTCCTCTGTTGTTGGAATATAGTTATTATTCAACCATCTTGCTTCTGTCATGTACGCTTGCACTGCCTTCTTAAACTACCAAAACCAAATTACATCCATTTAATTAATTTATCTTTAGTCAAAATAATTCACACACATATATACATAGACACCTCTTGTTTGGCATAGTGAATATTATATGATCTCCCTTCTTTCCTCACGTCTTCATCCATCTCTTGGAAAACGTTCAGCATTTCCTTGTAAAATAAATTGGTTTACTCAAGTAGATTATCCAAGCAGCTAATATCCCACCTATAAATAGGCATAAAATAACCAGAAAAAAGAGAGTGAGGGAGATACACACACGCTCTCTTGTCATTTTTATAAGCAACAATTACCCAAATCATGCAAGACAAACTATTCGTTAAAATTGGTTTTACTTTAAAAAAATGTCCTAAAATATTATTTCGCATTCCCAAATTTATTATGTTATCTTTTGATTATTAAATTCTACATAAAATGAGTGACATTTTGATACCTTATAACTTATAAGCAAAAAAAACGGTGTAATTTTTAATTTTCCATTAAATCTTTGAAAAATCAGTATAAAGTGATATGTCTCTCCAAGAAAGAGATGTATATGTATACTAATTTCTTCTAAGTTCATCAAACACTCAGAATCCAGAACTGATGAAGTACCTCTGGATTGCTTCATTGAAGAGTTCATGTTCATCGATAGTTCTATACGCATCAAATGTATCATCAATGATGCGGAACAGGCTAATCACTTTGGTCAGCATTATTGTAGCTTGGAGTACTTTGGCTCAAAAAAAGCCTTAAGAATCCAAAATCTTAATTCCACGATCCTGTTTCTTACATATGATAGATTTCTTTGTGCATCAAATTTATTCCACCACCTAATAAAAGCAGACCACACCCAAACCGAGAATTATTAAAGCAAAGTTTCTACCATTATGACATCATTAGTACTCCCTTTGGTCCTTAATATAAAATGTAATTGACTTTTTTTATGAAGATTAAGGAAACTAAATAAGTCAGTTAATAATAACATATTTAGTATATTAATAGATTATTATATTAATTTATAAGTCAAATAACCTAAACTGAAGAAAAAATTCAGAAAATAAATTTATAAATAACTTATTTAACTTTTTTTAGTATTTTCTAAAACAGTCAACTATATTTTATATTAAGAACAGGAAATAGCTAGTAGAACATATTCTCAAGGAAGCTTAAGTAAAGGTACTCACTTAGCTTGCAGATATTGGCAAACTCTTTCTGATGCAGTTTTTGGATCATATTGAAATCGAATTTCGCCAGATTCAAAAGAAGTTGATCACATGAAGGATGCAAGTGATATATGCAAATGTACTTTTTTGCCTCAAGCCTTGGCAATCTCCTGTAAGGACTCTGCTTTAAGCTCTGCTTGAGTTTTTCTGCCGGGAAAGGTTTTGATTTGACCGTGACCAAGCGGAGACAGTTCGAGGTGAAAGCAAGAGCTTCGTCTAAAATGTCATCTCCATGAACACTCAAATGTGCAGCTTCATGCAAACTCAGCATTCCTTCCACATCTGTTTCTAACTTCCCATTGAAGTTTCCTTTCTCATCCTTGAACTTGTTGAACATTCCTTATATATACATGATAATATTTATTTTTAGTTATTAACAAGATAGATTGAAGGAAGTAAACTCACACACAGAGTAGCATATATGCTTCTCTATCCTAATTATTTAGTGAGAGAATGTTTATTATGGTCATATTTATAAG
Organism: Mimosa bimucronata; assembly: GCA_037074515.1. NCBI lineage: Eukaryota > Viridiplantae > Streptophyta > Magnoliopsida > Fabales > Fabaceae > Mimosa > Mimosa bimucronata. Next base: position 10,596,225 of record CM073442.1, read on the forward strand.
TTATGTCATTACCTATTTTTTTCTTTTTTCAATTTAACCCATCATTATATTATTAAAAAAGGTTGCTGAATTTTAAGTGGAGTTAATGAAGTTTAAGGTTTTTCTGAATCTATAAAAATATGCTAAAAATAATTTGTAAATAAGACCATAAGAGAAAAACAAATACCAGATGAAATGGGATATCCTTCTTGCCTCAGTAGCTTAGAGAAGAGAGCAAGAGAATGGAGATCTTGAAGATCGGTATGAGCAATTGGAATTTGATCAATCTCAAGTTCAAAATGGTAGGACAGCCCCAAACGTTGAATTGAATCAATGAGTTTAACTTTGGCTAATGGCTTCTCCATCGTTGACATAAGCATCTTCCTCACTTCTTCTTTCAATGGTTCAACTTGTTTCTCCATTTCTCCATCAACTTCCTACACAATTTTCAAACACAACTTAGAATCATCAAATGAAGAAAGAGAAACAACAATTACGTAACACAAGAGATAGCCTACAGATCCCAAAAATTCGGAAGCAAATTGAAGGAAATAATCTTTCCAAAGAGTGGGATGATAATCTGGAAGATTTCGAAGTAAATGATCAGAGGTTGGTGATGAAGAAGGAACAAGGGTCGACTTTTTTTTTTTTTTTTTGTGTGTGTGGACCAGAAGGGGTCGTCGTTGAATCAGCAGCGATAGACATGATCTTGTGACTATATACTTTAAAAGAAAAAAGAAAAAGGTTTTTCTGTTATATAATATACTTCGATAACTTTGAGGTTTGAGCTTTCTATGTAAGAGAAGAGTGAAGGATATGTGTGGGTTTTACTTTTTATAGGAAAATTTAAGGCATCTGAGGTGGGATTGAGCAGGCGTGCTGCTGTAAGATCTGGACCGTTCAACTACAGTTTCAACAGTTCACACTCAATATTTTTAATTATCAATATAATTTGATGATTGTTTGAGACCTGGTTGTGATTTTTCCTTATATAAAAGCCCAAAAAGTTGTCATCATCTGGTTAAATGTTCTTAATTACCAACAATTCGTACTAATTATAAATGATGCTCATAATATTGTTATAAAAGCTGTAAAGTGGTCACCATTGGTCCAAAAGACCTTTCTTTTTATTAAAAATGAAGTTTCATTAATTTTTTTTCTTTTTGCTAATAAGGCATAATGTTGTTTCTATCTCTAAAAACCAAAACATAATCTGCTAACGTTGAGCCTGCTCATTGCCATCCACTGATTATGAAAAATGGCCAGTACCATGCATAGCTATTTGGTAATTCAAGGTACATGGTTTAGTGATAAATCAAATGCATCAACAGATGGGTGAATTATTTTTATGCGAGAGCCTGTTTTGAAGACAAATATAAATCTTTATTTTTTGCTTAAAATATAGAATGCCCCATTTATTTCTAATGAATGTGTTCTAAAGGACACGTACATTAAAAAAAAAAAAAAAACACTCCTGATGGTAAAAAAAGACAAAAAATAAAATAAAATAAAGAACACTCCATTTATAATTATATGCATCACACGTTGAATTATTTCGTACTCCTAAGAAAAGCCACACAACGAATTAAAGGAACAATGATTAATAAGATGCCCATATCGGCACAGGGTCTAGGACCACAAGTTGAATAGAGTCCTTCATGAGTCCTCCAGAATGTGTGAAGTTATCAGCATCTTTATACATGACATTGACGAAACGAGTGAATTTCAGAACTCTCATCACAATTGGCTTCGGCATTTTGCTTGGTCTCATCACACATTCTTAATTAATATCCTTCCACCTACTCTTTATCATCTTCCTAGCTTCACCAATGGCTTCCTCCTCTGAAACTCCATATTCCCTCTTACAGCATTGTGTCATTGACAGAATGTGCTCTCTTTTCTGCTCAAATTGCACAAATATAATAAACCACAAAGTTTGAGACTTCTAATCTAAGCTAGCTTAGTGCCTCAAATCAATTCTAAGCTAGCTTAGAAGCTCAAGACATACCCACCACAAGACAATCACACAGATTCAGAAAAAGAGATTTTTTTTTTTTTCCCGAACATACCCCATACAGCAGTGTTTTATCGGGTTGAAAAAAAAAGAGAAGATGAATGAAACTTCCATGATCTCACGCAGCAGCAGTAACAGCATAAAGGAGGAGGAATGGAGAGAATAATAATCCAAACCTAGTCTTTAATCACAACAATGAGAGAAGAATGTCGCAGCACCAATCTCCATGGAAAGAGCAAATAAAACCACAAGTTGATGATGAAAATGAAAGATGCGGACAGCAGCAATAAGAAATAAAAGATTAGAGGTGCTGAAAATTTTCCCTATATGATTCTATTGAAATCAATAGAATGGGAGAAGGACGTAGCTTTCTGGAATGCAGAGCAAAGGGACGAAGAAGCAAGCAAAGATCCTTGCACCGTTGGTGGATTGAAACCAATGAAAGGAGACAGAGGCCAGATTCTTGGTTTATACCCCCAGCACACCGACAATAAATATCAAAAAGGAGGTGGAGAGGTAAGCTAAATGTAGGATTTTTTTTTTTTAAGATAACAATGCCTTTCCTTTAAGCTCACTATCAAGAAAATTCTGGTTACTTAATAATAATTTTTTTTTAAAAAAAAAACATAACTAAAATTTTGCTAGATGTTAAGACAAAAATAAAACTCTACTTGATAATGCTAGAATTGGCATTTGGTACCTCATACATCCTCCACCACTTCTAAAGCCACCTACAAGTTATACCTTAATTCTAAACAACAATATCTAACTACATTATAATTAAACTCATCACTAGTATTGCAGCTACAATGTTATTATTCAGGGTCGTTACAATAAGATCCCTTAAATAATGTGCCAAATTGATATTTTATCAAAATCTCAATAAATCCTTTTAATTTTGCATCAATGACTCCCTAACTATATCTAAAATATATATCAAATATAATTAAAAATGGAGAGTCATCAAAGAACATAATTAAGATGATGTTCCACAAAATTTTTTAATTAAAATGAGGTCCCATGAAATCACCTAATTAAACTGAGGTCCCTAGTTCTGGTCAGAAAGTTATCATCGCCTGGCCAAAAGTTGTTAGTAAACAAAAGTATAAAAAGATATTACTGATGCTTATAATGTTGTTACATAAAAGCCCAAAAAATTGTCATCATCCGACCATATGTTACTAGTAACTGACTTGTCTGGCATTTAGCATATCCGCAATCTCACATGTCATCAAAACATAGTATAGAAAAGCTTATCATTTTAACAGGGACTAATGCAAAAGTGAATTAATCACTACAATTATGTTATCAATTAGGTTGAGTGAACATTTTTGTATTATGCAATTCAAAAGTACGTAAAATGAAAATAGCTTGATAAAAACAAAATTAAAAGTTTAATTCAAGACAAGACAAGTGTAGGATTAATTATTACCATTGCATTTATAAAACTTAATTAAAACCCCTTCAATTAGCATTATAATAAAAATATGTGTTTGTCTAAGGTTTATAAACATTTGAAAATGCTCTCTCAAGCCAAATCAAATTTATACTCTCATTAAAATGCACAATCTTTTTCTACACTTAATGAGAATTATCATTAGGCATCAAACTTAATTTGACAATGTTAAGCTAATAACTATATCTCTATGTTACTAGCAAACCATCCATTTAATCCACAAACTTTAAGTCTAACATGGTTTACCTAAGTTCTACACTTAAATTATCTCTTTCGAGCATAATTTAAATGAACTAAACAAAACACATGGTTGCCAATCACATGGAAGCATTAAACACAAGGTAAATCAACACATAATTATCATTAATAACTAAAAGAGGGCAATAATCCGTCTCAATCCATCCAATAGTTCAAAATAATCCTCACACAAATTAACTAACTGCTCAAACTAAAATTAAAATCACGTAAGTAACATCACAAATTGAGAGTTCAGTCACCAGACGAAAAGAGTAAAGAGAAGGTAATAATTCACTATCATTCATCTCTTTTCTCCACTGCATGCTCCAGCCACCATATCCCAATTTCTTCCAATCTTGCTATGCTTCATCCACAGATCTAGGGGAAGGAGATGATGAAAATGGTTCGTCTCAGCTCCTTACTCTTCGCCCTTCACGACTTCTCCGACCAAGCAGCTCGGTGGCGGCGGCTTTCCACTTGTCAGCTCCAAATCCACCAGTCCTCCCGTGCTCCCGTGGAGATGGTAAGCAGAACCCACACCTCTCTCTTCTTCTCTCTCGCTCACTGATTCTCCAGAAGAAGATGAATGTGCACACTCCAGTTGCGTCGCGGCACCCTGCTATCTCCCCAAAACGGCACCGTGTTGCTGAAAGGAAGAAGGGAAAAATTAAAGTCAAACAAAACATATAATAATAATAACATCACTAGAAAGTGATGGATGCTCCCACGGCCCTTTTTCATCTTTTTTTTTTTTAAATTGTTTGCTTTTTTTTTCTTTTATACATATTCTTCTACTTAATATTAATATCTAAGCATTTCTTTTTCATTGGAAAATTATCTTTACCAACATATTCCTTAAATAATGCACCAACTTGATATCATATCAAAATCTCAAGAAATATTATTAATTTTGCATCAATGACTCCCTAAATATTTTCAAGATATATATTAAATCTAATAAAAAATAGGAAGTCATCATTAACCAATAATTCATAACAATTGTAAATGATGCTTATTGTTATAGCAAAAGTGGTCACCGTTGGTCCAAAGACCTTTCTTTTTATTGAAAATGAAGTTTGATTAATTTTGTTTTTCTTTTTGGTAATAAGGCATGATGTTGTTACTATCTCAAAAACCCAAAACATAATCTGCTAACGTTGGGCCTGCTCATTGCCATCCATGAATTATGAAAAATGGCCAGTACCATGCATAGCTATTTGGTAACTCAAGGTACATGGTTTAGTGATGAATCAAATACATCAACAAATGGGTGACTTAATTTTATGCGAGAGCCTGTTTTGAAGACATATAAATCGTTACTTTTTTCCTAAAATATAGAATGCCCCATTTATTTCTAAAGGATACAAGAAGATACATTTCACACGTACATAACAAAACAAAAAAAAAAACAATCCTGATGGCAAAAAAGGGGAAAAAAAATAAAGAACACTCCATATATATAATTATGCATCACACGTTGAATTATTCCGTACTCCTAAGAAAAGCCACACAACGAATTAAAGGAACACTAATTAATGAGATGCTCATATTGGCACTGGGTCTAGGACCACAAGTTGAATAGAATCCTTCATGAGTCCTCCAGAATGTGTGAAGTTATCAGCATCATTATACATGACATTGATGAAACGAGTGAGGTTCAGAACTCTCATCACAATTGGCTTCGGCATTTTGCTTGGTCTCATCACACATTCTTCATTAATATCCTTCCACGCACTCTTTATCATCTTCCTAGCTTCACCAATGGCTTCCTCCTCTGAAACTCCATATTCCCCCTTATAGCATTGTGTCATTGACAGAATGTGCTCTCTTTTCTGTTCAAACTGCAAAAATGTAATAAACCACAAAATTTAAGACTTCTAATCCAAGCTAGCTTAGTGCCTCAAATCCATTATATCAAAACCACAACCCGGTTCAGGTGGTGAGACTGGTGACTCAATCCACTTTTGAACCGATCGACTAGGATTCGATTTATTCCCCCCCCCCCCCTTCGTAGGCCTAAAACAACATTGTTCTGAGTTAAAAACAAAAAAACAACAGTATATTATATTTGTACAAGTAACTCTATTTTACAGGATTACATGTAATTTATGCATGATCCTTCCATTTATTTGTGAAATATTGTCTTTTGTATAGATTTCAATGCTACCCTGTTTTCAAGGTTATATATATATAAATTTATTTTTGTATATTTTAATTAATTACTCTCTCCGGTCTTAAATATAAGATTACTTTGACTTTTTTTTGTAGAATTTAAGGAAGCAAATTAGACCACTAAATTATAACATATGTCACATATAATTAGATTATAGATTAGTTTATAAGTAGAATAAATTATCTTTGAGAAAAAAGATTAATATAGACAACTTAAAGTGATTAATTTTGCATCACTAATTTCTCTAAAAAAGTCAAAGTGATCTTATAATTAGGATTCATGACATATCTGACCTTGGGTTGACCTTGATTTGACCTTCTACCTTAACCAATCTCGGTTCAATCAGTTTAAGTATTGCTCAAAACTTGATTTTATATGTTTGAAAGAATCAAATTACACATATAGCTATATATAGTTATATACCTCATTGGAGGCAATGTCATCCATGAGTCTGCAAATAAGTGAAGAAGCTCTAATGGGTTTGGGATGGGTTTGGGCCCACTTAAAGACATCTTCAGAGGCTATGTGTCCCATGCCAACAAAAGAAATAGTGGAAAGCGCTGGATAACATGCTGATACAGTTGATACGTTCATGTACTCCTCTGTTGTCGGAATATACTTCTCATTCAACCATCTTGCTTCTGTCATGTGCGCTTGCACTGCCTTCTTAAACTACCAAAACCGAATTACATCCACTTAATTAATTTAGATTTGATCAAAATCATTTACACACACACATATACCTCTTGTTTGGCATAGTGAACACTATATGATCTTCCTTCTTTCCTCACGTCTTCATCCATCTCTTCGAAAAAGTTCAGCGTTTCCTTGTAAAATATCTTGGTGTACTCTGGGAGATCATCTAAGCAACCAATATCCCACCTGTAATTAATTAAGCATTAACTAACAAGGAAAAGAGAGTGAATGAGTGAGATATACACACACATATATGGAACCATTTCCCCCTTACAAAGCTTAGTAGGAGAGTTAATCAAATCTCTAGACCTTTAGATTCGATTTGTATGGCCCATATCTAATTTTTTAAAGTCTATATTTTTCTAAACAAATAATTTTAATGAGTATAAAATCGAATATAAAGATAATATTTAAACTATCATTTTTTCAAAAAAAAAAAATATAATAATTCAAATATTTCATTTAAAAACAATCAAATCACCATGCATATTAGATCTGAAAGGTTTAGATCTAATTAAATCTCCTTACTAAACACAAATGCTTAGTAGAGAAACAAATATATTTATATATACATACATACATACATACATACTAATTTGTTCTAAGTTAATCAAAACTCGAGAATTCAGAAACTGATAAAACTACCTCTGGATTGCGTCATTGATGAGTTCTAGTTCATCGATAGTTCCATATGCATCGAATGTATCATCAATGATGCAGAACATGCTAATCACTTTGGTCATAAAGCTCCTAGCTTTAGAGTACTTTGGCTCAAAATAAACCGTAAGAATCCAAAAGCATAATTCCACGACCCTGTTTCTTACATATGGTAGATTTCTCTGCGCATCAAATATGTTCCACCACCTAATAACAATAAAGCAAATTAAAGTTTCTTGCATTTAAGGATTCAATACAACACAAATTTCTCAAAATGGCAAACTAATTTCATCCAAGAACTTACTTGCAGAGATTGGCAAACTCCTTCTGATGCAGCTTTTGGAGCATATTGAAATCTAATTTGGCCAGCTGCAGAAGGACTTGATCACATGAAGGGTGCAAGTGGTAAATGGAAATGTATTTTCGTGCCTCTATCCTTGGCAATCCCATGTAAGGACAAAGCTTTAAGCTTTGTTGGAGTTTGGCTTCCAGAAAAGGGTTTGATTCAACGGTTACAGATGGAAGATGATTCAAAGTGAAGGCAAGTGCATCTTCTAAAATGTCATCTCCATGAACACTAAGGTGTGAAGCTTCATACAAACTCAGCATTCCTTCCACATCTGTTGATATCTTCTTGCTGATGTTTCCTTGCTCATCCTTGAACTTGTTGAATATATCTTATATATAGATCGCAATGTCATATATGTTTAGTTATTAACAAGACAGTTTGAAGAAAGCAAACTCATATATACACACTAAGAGAGTAGCAGATATATATATAGTGCTCTTGTCTTAGTTATAGTACATAGATATAATGTTAATGTTGGCCATATTTATAAGTCATTCATTAATATTTTTTTTAATTTTACCATTCATTATACTATAATGCGGACTTCGTTTTCATTATGTATATTGCATCTATTGAATAGGAGTAGAGCTGAGAAGTTGCTGATTTTAAGGTAAATTAATGAAAAGTAAGGTTTTCTTTTTTTATCTGTATAAAATATGTTAGAAATGACTTATGAATATGACGAGAAGAGTATATATTCACATACTAGCTGAAATGGTATATCCTTCTTGCCTCAGTAGCTTAAAGAGGAGAGCAAGAGAATGGAGATCTTGAAGATCAGTTTGAGTCATTAGAATTTGATTATTTTGCACGTAAGTATCATGGATATTCTGCAAAAGCTCATCAATCTCAACTTCAAAATGGTAGGACAACCCCAAACGTTGAATTGAATCAATGAGTTCAACTTTTGCTAATGGCTTCTCCATCGTTGACAGAAGCATCTTCCTCACTTCTTGTTTCAATGGTTCAATTTGTTTCTCCATTTCTCCATCAACTTCCTACACAATTTTCAAACACAACTTAGAATTATCAAATGAACAAAGAGAACAACAATTACATAAATACACGAGATATATAGCATAAAGATACCAAAGATTCGGAAGCAAATTGAAGGAAATAATCCTTCCAAAGAGTGGGATGATAATCTGCAAGATTTCTACATAAATGATTAGACATGATCTCGTGACTCTAACCTTTAAAAGAAAAAAGGTTTTTTTGGACTTTGTAATATCCTTCGATGACTTTGAGTTTTCTATGTAAGAGTGAAGGATATGTGTGAGTTTTTATAGGGAAAGTTAAAGCATCTAAGGTGGGATAGATCCAGCAGACGTGCTGTGGTAATTAATGCTACAGTTTAACTACAGTTTCAAACGTTCATAATCAAAATTTTTAATTATTAGTTTCTAAATAAAAAGTGATTTCACTTAATTACAGCTGAAAAAATAATCTTTATTCCAGATTTTGTGCACATTAAAATGACTTTTTTAAATAATCAAAATATTTTTTTTATTTAAACCATCAATTTGGATGGTGTGTTGTACTGTGATGATAAACTTTTGATACTAACTAGTCCCTCTACCACCAAATTAAAACTTGTTCCATATGTAGATTATATTTATAAACTGATTATAATAAAAAATAAATTTGAAAAGATAAAAATTTAAATAGTGGATAGTAGATATAGTATGTGCATATTTTGACACATCCTTTTCTTTTCTTACTCACCCTATCCTAACCCTCCCATAGGATACTCACGCACCCATTTACACACCCAAATACACACATACATTTTCCCAACTTGTGAGGATCGAACCCCTACCTACCTCAATAAGAGGGGAGGGGCAATGCCATTTGAGATATTGTTCATTGGCTTGACACACCTTGATGGAAAGTGTGAAAAAAAAAATTCAATTCATTTTGATGGATCAATTTATTATTGGAACAAGAAAAAGTATCAATTCATCAGATTTCAGATTATATGTCTCTCTTAATTTTCTCGTTTTAATTTGTTCCATGAAGATAAGAGTCACTAAACACGTTTCTCAAGATTTAGAAAGGAGAAATTAGCATCCAACATCCACATGTATTTGTTTGTCAGTGTTACATTTAGTATTCTAACCTTATTTATGGTGCATTTAACATCTTGATGTTATTTTTTTATATTTCTAATATCTTAATCTTATTTGTAGTTCATCCAATAACACCCTATAACATAAATAAAATTAAGATGCTCGATGTAACTAGAAGGTAACATGTTCCGGATGCACCCATAAATAATATATATGGGGGATGGAATTATTATAAGTAAAATTAGGATACTAAATTTAGCTAAAAAAAAAAACCGAGAGTGTTAATGCTACTTTATCCAATTTAGAAATATGGGGCCAATAGTATGATAAAAATAATATAAGAAATGGCTTAACAGTAGTTATACATCACGATATTCTCTTCACCTTCCTTTTCTGTCTCCATCAATGAAGTCACCTTAGGTAGTTTAGGTATTTAAAACTTATAAAAAGAAAAACTTGTGTTCAACCTTTAATTCAAATTTAGTTGATAAATAATTATAAAATAAAATGTAGTAGCAATAAAAATAAAGACACACAGAAGAGTGAGAGGTATATTGAAGAAAATGATCGGTCCAAATAGAAGGATGAAAATCTGCGTAGTGTCTTATGTGGGATTTATTGGCATAAGCATCATGTTTTGATGAAGGAGGAACAGAAACTAAAGTTGAAGCAACAATAGAAGACATTTTGGATCCCTTCTTCAACAAAGGGTTTTCATGGCTGAACCACGTTTGCTTGTATGGGTACTTATACCAAACTTTGTCACTATTTTCAATCCTCAATATACTCCAGCTATCTCATAATATAAGGTCATTTTTATTGTATGACATTGTCCCAAAATATAAGGTCATATTTGACTTTATTTTAATAATAAATGCTTTTTTTTCATTTTATCCATGTATTAATTCTCCCACACATTCTTTTTCATCTTTTTTTTCATTATTACCCTCTATCTTATTCATAAATGAGGGTACTTTTAAAAAAATTATATATTTTCATACATTTATTGTTTTTAACTAACTTTAACTTATTTTCTAAAAACTCGCAATTCGGTCGAACCTTATATCATTTTCATATAGTCAAGAGATTTTAATTACTTGCGTGCAAGCTGGCGAGAACTTTTCTGCCACATGCACGAAAGCTTTTGTCGGTTGGATCATTTTCATGTATCGACAGTGATTTGACTTCCATGTTTGACTCGTTTTTAAATACTATTCAAATTATGTTTTTTAAAAAAATTGTTAAAATTTAATTGAAAGCTATAAATATATCTTAAATAAAGCTTTTTTTTAATATTATCTTTATTTATAATTATATTATTAAAAGAGAGAGAAACATGGGTATTAATGAATATAAAATAGAGTTAAGATAAAATAAAAAAAAAATGCATTAAATGATAGGACAACCCAATATAAATTCTTATATTTTAAACCAAAACAATTTAAAATTTGGAGTTTGACCGGGGGGTATTAGTCTATTAGACCACTCCATAACGTTTGACCTTCTGCTTTGGTAAGGGATTCTTGTTATGACACGTGGTGAGGTTTCTCATTGAGATTATTGCGCGGGGCTCGCATTAATGTGACGTGAGTGATGAGTTGCGAGTGGAGATAGGAAATAAGTGATACATCTAGTTTATTTAATTTCCTTAAATAAAGTTAACCAAATCTTATTTTGTGTATTCATTTCTAAATATAAGATCTGATTAATTTTTTAAAAAAAAATATTAAAAAAATTAAATATATTATGATTAATTTGCTTGAATTTTTTTTCAATAAACTAATTTATACATCTTATAAGTTAACATATTTTGTAATAATACATAAAATATATTATGATTAAGTGGTTAAATTAGCTTTCTTAATCTCTCCAAAAGAAAAGCCAACTAGTTCTTATATTTAAAAATGGAGGAAATTAAAGAAGCTAAATACTTTAAATAATTTAGGGAAATTACTGCCCAAATAGAAAAAGAGCACTTTGATACACCCAATTTAATAAAGGATCATTCGATGCAAATGACATATCTTTCCAAAGCCAAATTAAAAGGAAAAGACCCAAATAACCCCTAGGTTAATTAAGAATAGAAGACAAAGGAGGGGTTGTTAACAACTTCGTATAAAGGTTTATCAAATTCGTACAACGGAGTACCAACTTTGTATAATGGATTGCTAATATGTGTCTAGTTATTTACCAACTTCCTAACTTCATCAAAGTCTTGTTGTTTCTTACCAACTTCGTATAAAGAATTACCAAATTCGTATAATGTATTATCGAATTTGTATAACGGATTACTAACATGTCTCTATCCATTTACTAACTTCCTAATTTTGCCAAAATCTTTATGTTTGTTACCAACTTCATATAAATGTTTACCAAAATCATATAATGGATTACCAACATGTCTTTATCCAATTACTGACTTCATAACTTTACCAAAATCTTGTTGTTTGTTACCAACTTCGTATAAATGTTTACCAAATTCGTATAATGGATTACTAACTTTCTATAACGGATTACCAACATGTCTCTATCAATTTACCAGCTTCTTTTCTTTGGAGGGCATTTTCGATTTTTCCTTCTAATTTGGCTCCGAACAGATAGGTCATTTGCATTGAAAGATCCTTCATTAAATTAGGTGTATCAAAGTCTCCTTTTGCTATTTGGAGAGTTTTTTTTTCTGGAATTTTCCCAATAATTTATTTGACTTTATAAATAAAAAAAGTCAATCATTTGATCTTATATTAAGGACTAAAAAATACAAAAGATTCTATGATTAATTTTTTATTGTAAAAATATAAAAGAAAACTCCATGGTTGCCAACAACCCCGTACATTTATTAGTGTCTTCTCTACCTCCTCTATTAATGTAAGGAAAAATTGTTGAAATGTCCCTTTTACAAGTTTTTTTCTTCAAAATTTTAAGAAAAAATAAAAGAAAATTGTTCGCCCGCAAGAGTACGGATCGCAACGTAGTATAAAATTATCGTCCCACAGAGATTTGTTTTAAAACCCCAATCAAACAACAGGCTAATGAACTCAATTAAGTTGAACAAATCAAATTCTTTTAGAAAATAGGTTTTGAACACTATTCTAAACTAGAAATAAAGAAACAAACAAGAAAGATTTAATTTATCAATTAACTAAGCCTAGCTAGGATTAATTCTCACCGTTGTATTTCATGAACCCCAATTAATTTCCCTTCCTTTAGTCTTTAAATAACAATTTGTGTTTGTCTAAGGTTCTAATATACTCGAAACGCTCTCTCGAGTCAAAATCAAGCCTATACTTCTCATTAAACTTGCTCAATCTCTTGTTACAAATTAATGAAAGCACACATTAAGAGTCAACCTTAACCTGACAAAATTAGGTCGATAAATATATCTCTATTCTACCAACAAACCATCCGTTCGTTGATTTAAACTTCAAGTCTAGTCTGATTTATCCTAGTTCTACACCTAAACTATCTCTCTCGAGTATAATTTACATGAACAAATAGCCCTAAAAGATGGCCAGTCAAATAGAGGTATTAAGAATATGATAAATCAACACAAATAGTCATCAAATTCTAAAAGAAAATGAAACAAATTAGGTTTCAATCCATACAAGGTTTGAATCAATCATAGAACAAACGATTTAGCTACTCATGAATGGATTAAACAAGAAAATACAAAGAGATCCCATGTCTAATTCACAAAGCTAACAAGGAGTGGAAGAAAACAAGAAGAATCTATCACTGTAGGGCAAGAAACTCTTCCAATTTTGCTTCTCAACCTCCAATTTTGCAAACCCTAACTCCGAAGATGTGTGTACCGATGAGTCTAATAGTTCCTCTTGGTTCTAGGATTGAAAGGGAGCTGATTCCCCTTGAATTTTCGTGCCCTATGTGTTTTAAAAGGATAAAAAACGAATCTGTGTGAGTTTAGGATTTTTAGGAATTTTCACGCAATGCCATGGCACTCAGGTGCAGTGCCATGACACCAGAGGCAAATTTCAGCATTAAAATTCCAGCTTTCTCTACTCTTTTCCTTTGCTCTTCTCCTCATTTCTAGCTTAGAATATCCATTTGTACCTATCAAAATCATGCATAAAGGTGAGGGAATCATGCCAATCAAATTTTCTAATGAATTGTCATATTTATTTCAAAATTAATTAAATTAAGCTTATATGACAAATTTGTATAATTTTCTCTAAAAAGCTCTTAAAATTCTTTTAATTAGCATTGATGACTCCCCAAATATCTTCTAAATAAGCCTTAATCAATGTTAAATGGGAAGTCATCAAAAATGCCTTTTAAATTTCAATTTTTCATATAGTTAGGAGATTTTAATTATTTGAGTGATGGTATTCACTAGTTCATGAACGATATCACCAACTACAAATTATTTATCTAGGATTTTGAAACTCATAATGTATTGTTATCATTTTCCAAAAGTTTAGGGTGCATGTTTATAAGATAAATAGAGTTTGTGTTAAATTTCCAAATTATTTATGACTAATAAAGATAAAAATATATAGGCCATTTCAGAATATAATAATAAAAATTTTCTGCAAACATAAAATTTTCCAAAAACAATAATTGTTGAAAATATGAGACCTTTTAGAAAAACAAACAATAATTTTTCAGAAAAAAGGGACCTTTATAAAGAAAAAAGAAAGAAATATTTTTTTTGAATGAAATCATAGTGTTTTTTTATAGATTACAATATTCCTTCTATTAGAAACACTTCTATTCAAAACGTTGTCAAACACTTAATATGTACTAATGTACATTTTCTCCAAAAAAAAATTAAATCTTAATTTATTATATTTTGAGAAACTAACTCTTTTTATTAGAATCAACCCTCTCGCTTCATAAAAGACGTACCGTGTCAACATAAGAAAGGGTTTGAATGTTTTTTTTTCACATGTAAAAGGTTTGTATGTTTGAAAACACTTAAAAAGTATGCATATATATGGTTGAAAAGGACTTTGCACAAATGGCATCCATGAAAGACAAGTTGCGTAACATAAAAGCGAACTTAGGAAAATGTTTGGTGTTGATTTGATGAAAGGACAATAATTTAAAAATGTCCATAGTGATGAATGGTCACCTTAAGAATCTGTGGCTTTAGAGAAGAGATTTGTGGGGTTATAATTATAAGGGAAATTTGCAAAGTAGTATCAAACAAAGAAATATACGACTCCAAGGTCCCACAAAATGTCCTTACTATCAGTACCTTGGGACTTGATGATAATAAGGACCTTTTGTGGGACCTTGGAGTAATATATTTCCTTGAGATTAATGTACAATTTTCCCTAATTATTGGATGTATTTGGGATGACTTATTTTGGGGTAATTAAGTGCTTAAGGAATGAAAAAGTACTTAAAACCAGTTTTTGACTTTTGTGGTGTATTTGGCCCAGCTTATTTGCAATTTTGCTTATGGTCCATAAGCTACATACTTATAAGCATAAGCTAAAAAAAAGTAGCTTATGGCTTATGTCTTATGACTTATATGCTTTTTGGACATGAATGAAGGAGAAAAAGTCATTTTCCAATTACTAATCCAAGTATAAAGCTTATTATACAATCTGAATTATATAAAATCTAATTTATATTTAATCCTACTTATATAAAAGTTAGATTGAGAAAAAGTAATTTTTCTAATCATTAATCAAAACACACTCATGATGATGATCGGAGACAATACAATTAGTGAAATACAACTCACATATTGGAGGGGGACTATTTTCTTTCCCTCTCCTTCACAAATCGACCAAATTAATTTTCAGCCATTGATTCATTTTTCAGTTTTTTTATTTCATTTTCATTCTTTAAAAATTTTTAAGTTAATATTATTTTTCCATTTTAACCACAAAAATTCTCCAACTCTTCAAAATTAAAACACCATATATTTTACAAACCATATGTATATACATTAAATAATCATACTTTGATTAAAAATGTACATTTTAGTGTCTCTTCATTTAACGTTTATCACAATGATCAGTGAAACGGTTCTATGTTTTTTTTTAAGAATAAAGTGGTTCTCATCGCATAACAAAATCCAGACAATCTAAAATCTAATATGGATGGTTTAGATGTAAAATTTTTAATTAGCCATTTTTCAATGATAAATCTAGTTTTTTTTATAAAAAGAATTTTATTATATATAACACGATTACAAACTAAGACTCACTTATACAACAGCATAAGAGAGCCCGATATTATAATGCATACTGGAAAAAAGAAAGAACAAACCTAAACACGAAGAAAACAACTAGAAAATAAAAAAGCATAATAAGAGTAGACCCAAAACAAACAACAGTAACATACTCCAGTTGAAGTTGTTCTATCTGCATTGGATGATGGGCGAGATTGAAGAATTTGCCGTCCAAAAAGGTGAGAAAATGCAGATAGAAGACCTGCGAGGAACTCCAGATAGGAAACGTCACCACGAAGTACAAACCAAAGTCTATATAATACTTCACAATGTTAGCACCCACGAAAGGGTGATAAATGAAGCCAGAGAGAAAATCTCTGCAAGTATATTTGACGGCACTCAAAACAATAAAGACCACAAGATGCAGAGGAGCAACATGGAGTAGGATTTTCATAGTTGAATCACGCATATAACATGGTAACCAACCAAATCATGCCTTAACAAAACATCAACCACTTTATGAAAAAACCAAACGAACAAGAGGACGCTAAAATAACCCCAAAAGGCCAAAGTAAAGAGCACTACATGATGGACTTCTAAGTGGCTGCTGTTGAACTTAAGGTCCCCAATAAAATCTTTTTGTGAAATATAAATTATAATATTATCATTATTTTAAATTCTATATTCATTAAAATAAATTTTGTTAAAACATCAAAAAAATAAAATATAGACCATTAAAATCAATTTGAACTATTTAGATTAAGATGATCAATTCATTATTCATTTTTATGATGAGCAAAGAAATGCTTGCGAGATGGATGGGCTAATCACCGGTAGCTTCAAAACCAAGCCTAATTACATTGCTGAAAATGATTTGAAAGATCCAAAACCAATAACCCAAGCCACCACATGGGAAGTCAATTAAAATATATAAATTGATCCGATTCAAATCTAATAACTAAAATTAATCACTAACATTACTTTGACAGTTGTGCTTCTTTACACGAGAAATTGTATGATCCAACAGATTCTTCTCTGAACCCTAACAATTCTAGCTTTAAATGAAATAGATATTGAATATTTGAAAAATTATAAAAAAATTGAAAACATCACCGGTTTTTGTCTTTAATATATCAAAATGTCACTTTTTTAATAATGTAGAATCTAATTATGTAAAGAAATTAAAAAAAAAATATTTGAGAAAGAAGTGAAAGGAGGAACAACTGAGAGGGACAGTTGACACCCTCCATCCATTCAGATCATTCTCAAACTTAAATTAAAATAGTAGGTCTTATTAGAATACAATAAAATATATAAAGCTAAGATGTTATGGCTTGATTGTTATGGGATCCAAAAGGAGTTGGACGACATAATGTTTGAGGGAATCGCCATTGGTAAATCTGTCTTGTTGGTTTTCATACACAACTTCAGACACATGAGCCATATTGATGGCACAATCAAGCACAGAATTTGGTACGTTGTGTAGATTATTAAGACACTCTTCGTTAATATCCTTCCAGCAATTTTTGATGTCTTTATTGATTATTTCATAGGCTTTTTTCAATGAAACTCCATACTGCTTCATGCAACATTCCACTCCTGAAGCAACATGCACTCTTACCTGCTCAAACTACATGTTATGCCAAGAATACCATCAAACTCATTCCAACATTTCTTCCAATTAATACAAGTATCATACGTACTGGTCCTATTCAATTAGAAGACAGAGGATTAATGAATTTTTTGCTTATATAAGTCACATCATTAAAATTTTTTATATTAATAAACTTTATTGATTTACTCATTCATTTATGATTTTGTAGACTTTGTTTTTTTATTCAAAGACAAAATGATATTATAAGTAATCTAAACATTACGTGGTTTTAGACAATGGTGGCATTAAAAAGAAACTAACATACTACAGCATCATACTTGCAACTTGTGGTGGTTGCAAAACATATAGCAGAAAAAGTGTAATGAAATCTTGGACATCCTACAAAATGAAGTTGGAACCCCGGTGACTGTATTACCGAAGGGTTGATAAAGTTTTTCTTGATATTCGACACCATAAGAGTTGTCAATAGAAGCTGACATTCCCAAAGTTACTGTTATAGTGAAAGATCCTTATAACATATCAGAATATGACAATAAGATGAAAGTCCTCTTTTGTTTTTTTTTTTGAATGATGATTTCCTAGTCATGAATTAGAGGAGAGGAAATTATGGGTCTGCACTCATAATTATGATGGCTTGATGAGAAGGCCATTGAGGAAAAAGAGAGGTTACTAAAAATTTGTTGAATTACTTCCTGAGGTTGTGCCGATCCACCATTATTTACTAAAACATTCCTCTTAAACCATAGAGCATTAATCAAAATGATAACACCCATCAGCAAATGGCTTTGAGAAGACAAGGACATTAGAAACTGTTTTAGCCATACGAGAAGATCATTTAATGGCAGATTGTTGGGAGGCCTTAAGAAGAAGGAGCCAAACCATACCGCATTTGAAAAAGGGCAATAAAAAAAGATCTGGCTTATGGATTCGTCTGAAGGACATCCAATGGGGCAAGAACTTGTTACCTCCATATGATGAGTCCTGAGAACATTAATCGATGGGATAGCCTTATGGAGAAGTTTCCATATAAATAGGAGTTGCTTCCTTGGTAGAGATATGGACCATAAGAATCTCTAAAAGGATCTGGATCAGGCTGTGAAGTAAATATTGCATTGAATGGAAGTTGGAATCCTTGCTTGGTAGTGTACTTCCCTGAGCTGTTGCCAGTCAAATAATGAAATCCTTATTAGATCGGAATGATAGTGGTATAGATAAGATATGATCTGCAATCTGAGGAGAATATAATTGCCGAACCAGAGGAGAGTTCCATCTAGCAGGAATGGAGGATAGTGGGGTATGCGTAAGCATGTCAAAAACCTTATGTAAGTATCTAATTGTGCACTGCATGGGCCACCAAAGAGGGTGGTTGAGAGATACACCTGTACCGGTTCCTATTCTCCATTGAAGGTTGTTGATGATAAAAGATTCACAATCAAGAATATCATTCCATAGCCAAGAAGAATTATAAGACTTCAATAATCATTAATTTTTGGACCAATCTATATACTTCTTACCCATTGAAGTAGCTAGCAAGGACAAACCTTCAACTGAAAAAATGCGCCAAACTTGCTTATCCAGAAGTGATTTGTTGACAATATGAATTAGCCTGATACCTAACCCATCTTTTGTGATTGGTAAAACAAAAATTGGACCGACTAGACAAATGAATTTTTTTTGAATCGCCTTGATTGCCTCAGAAAAATTTCAAACATCTGCTATCAATTTTATTACACACAGCTACAGGTAGTTTAATACATGACAACACATGAATATTCGCAGTAGCAAGGACTGATTTGATCAAAGCTAATTTGCTTGCTTGGGACAGAAGTTTCGCTTTCCATGAAGCAGTGAGAGCCTTAATTGAAGAGACGACCTACTGATAAATCAAAGATTTATTCCTACCAGGGTCAACCCAAGTGCTAAGATATTTTCCTAATTGGCTGACAAAATGGATACCAACCTGATTTGCCAACAGAACCATAGAAGAATGTGAAACATTAGGGTTGAAGACAATTATAATTTTTCCTTGTTAATCACTTGACTAGATAAAGAACAAAATTTGTTAAGAATAGACAAGGCTGAATTGAAACCCGATTCTGAGGCATCTGTGAAGAGAAGAGAGTTATCTGCATGCAAGAGATGAGATATTGGATGGGCTGAACGACGCAGTTTAATACCCTGCCAAGAACTTGACAGTTCATTCTGAGCAATCAAACAGGACAAGACGTTTGCAAAGATGATATATAAGTAGAGAGAAAGAGGATCTCCCTGGCGAACTCCTCTTGTTGGATGGAAAAAACTTGCAATCTGACCATTAAAAAGAAGATTGTATTCTACCGTTCACTACAAAAAAGGGGGTTTTAGTAGCGGTTACATTAGTCGCGGAAGGCTACAACCGCCAGTAATTATGCTTTAGTAGCGGTTATAAGCACAAACCGCAAGTAAATACGAAGGTTTGACCACAAAAGTAGTTAGTTGCAGACATTAGTAGTGGTTTGGGAGAAAGAACCGCAACAAATTTGGCACACTTTGGCGGGATGAGTAGTGGCGTAAATTTAGTCGCGGTTCTGGAACAAAAAACCGCTAGAAAATGAATGGCCACTGAATTAGTGGCGGTTTTCAGACATTAGTAGCGGTTAACACCAAAACCGCCACTAATTCAGCGAACTAAATGCAACTGCATTTAATACAGGTTGAATTAGTCGCGGTTTCAGCTGCGGTTTTTGCTAAAACCACGACTACTAGTAGCGGTTCTTGGAAAACCGCTACTAAATTGAACAGTTTAAAAAGGCTCGTGCCTTTTCTCTGAAAAGGCACGAGCTTTTTAGAAAGAAAGTGACGTGACGTGACTTCGACGAGAAAGAAGAGGTCAAAATCATGGTGAAAAAGGGCGATCGCAGTATAGAGAAGAGGCCTATTATCGCTGAACAAGAGGAGGCTGAGGAGCGGCTTCGTAAGGAACAGGCTGAGCAGGCCGAGAGGGATCGTATAGAACAAGAGCGCATCCATATACAGAACGAGCCGATTCCAGAAGATGTAATCAACTCATTCTGGAGTGGAGGAGAAAACTTCGACGAGACTAGAGGAGGAGTGGATTTTGAGGATATGGCACGTTGGTTGGACTCTGAGGAAGATGATGAGGCGGGGCGCCCTAAACGATCCGCCGGAAGGTCCACCGGTGATTTGACCTTTGTCGAAATAGTGCCCCTCGGGGTCAAATGCAAGAAAATATGTAAAACCAAGGCTTGAGCAAAGTGGCTCAACCTCGGGTCGTCTCTCAAAGGAGTCAACTTATTTTGATGCCTAGACTAACCTAAATGCATTGAAAACCCAATAAACTGGGGGTTTAGTCATTGAAAAGTCTTTTTGGTATTTTTTTCAATTGTAGAAATATAAAGGGACTTGTTTTTGGCTTTTTGGATTTAGGAAAGCAAGTAAAAGTGGTTTGAAAAACTCTTTAATGGAATGGGTTCTTAGTGAAAACTTTGCAATCTTCATAGCTTCTCAAATGAATTGGGAGTTCAAAATCCAAGATCGAATGTTAAAAACCAAAGGCAATCGCCTAAGTCCAATTGACCTAGTTACTAATGCACAATTAGTCAACTAGCCAATTGTTAGAAAATCGCTTGGTAGTGGAAACCCTTGACAACACGCAATGAGTCTCTTCTTGAAGGTATAATATGACCCTTCAAGAATGGACCTAGTGTCTAATGCTAAGTACAAAAGGCAAATGCATTAATCCAATCTAGCAATCCAAAGTAAATAATCAATGCTACCACGTCAAATTGCATTATGCCAAGTGATTAACACTAAGGTTTATGCACATAAAAGCAATCGCCAAATTACATACATAACCCAAAAGAAATCTACCCCTACGAATAGAAATCATAGCACCTCTTGTTCCAAAATTACATATCAAGTAGAGACAATTAAGAATTTAAATCAATTACATAATCTAGAAACAAAAGAAGCTAGGAAAAACTCCCCTAATAAAGCATTGAAACTCCAATTGCATTGTTGCCACCAAGAAACCCCAAGAATTAGCCTTTCATCACCTTTGCTCCAGCTCCAAGTAAAGCACACAAATTTTCATACATGACAAATGAAATGGTATGTGATGGTGAAGGCCGAGGATGTGGTGATTGTTGGGTGAAATGGTGTGAATAATGGACTAAAAGAAATGGTGCTTGAAAATGGCGTGATTATGGATGAAATGGTGTGAGAGAATGATGCTTCAAGTGGAGAAGGAGCCCTTCAAAAATGACGTGCAGACCTTGATTTTTTTGAGCTGATGGAAATGGAGGGAAGGTGTGAATGGAGGTGGATTGTTGTGGTGATGTGCGTGTAGTGATGGAGATGGAAGCTGAGGGAGCTGAATGAAGAAAAATCAGAAATCGATGAAGCTAATTGATGGAAGGGAGGATGGGTTCCATCGGCCTTGGTGAATGGGGTGGAAATGGAAAGCCGACGGCGGCGGCGGTGAGGCGGTGAAGGTGAGGATGAGAGTGATGGTGATGAAGCTTTGTGTTGTTCGAAAATAGTGGCTGTGTAATGTGTCTCTCCGGTTTCAGGTGTGATTTAGGGATGAAATGAGCTTAGGGGCTGTTTGGTTTAAGGAAATTAAGCCCAAAATCTAAGGGTTTTTGCTAGATACCCAAATAAGCTTCCAAACGGGACCCTTACTCATTTAATCTCTATTTAAAAAAAATATAGAAATGAACCCAACAATTTTTATTCCATATTTGCCCTCCTTTAATCTCCCAAATTACCCAACTTGTCCTTGCCCAATTAAGATATGCAGTGCAGCGGGACCAAACTGTAATTTCTGAAATTCGGGTACTAAACTGTAATTTCTGAAATTCATGCCCTGTCCCTTCAAAAACTCCCTACAATGACAAATTCAAACACAAATGTAATATCTCAAGCCCATAAATAAGAAATGCATGAGCTTAAACCTTAAAATGCTCAATTTAGCACCAAAATGCAATTAACTCAATGTATTTGAATTCTAAGTGTAAAAGTGCCTGAATTGCCATGTTTTAGCCTAGGACAAGTGCTAATTTACTATAATTACTGGGTCAAAATATAAAATAATTAGGTGCAATCAACCGGTTACGAAGTACAAGTTCAGGGTAAGGAAATTCTATTTTTATTGTTTTTATCAGATAATTATAATTTTTTATCGCTCATTAAATTGAAATTGTTCCCTAAATTTTACAGACCCTTCTGGTAGCATAAGTGAGAAGAGGTTGACGGTGCAAGATGCGATGAACCTTCCGAGCGGGCACAGAGTTAAAGTTGAGTGGGACGACTTGACTAAATTACCGGTAGGACAAGGGGGCAACTGTACTCGAGGTTCGTCGGGGGTGTAGGCCAAAATTACCAGCGATTCCCGATTGACGCTTTGGACTGGAGGAAGATTGACGCGAACTCTAAAAAGTTCGCGTGGAACGAAATTGTTAAGGTTGGTTGAACTAACTTTGAGCTTATTTATTGTTTATTATTTATTATTATTAGAATGTGATTTTAATTAATACTATAAGAAATATTCTTGTTATTATGTATTGTTTATTGTTTATTATTTCTTATTTCTTATTTCTTTTCTGTTATTATTTGAATTTGATTTTAATAAATATTATAGGAAATGTATTTATTATTTCTTATTTGTTTTATGTTATTATTGGAATTTGTTATTATTTATTATTTTCTAATTAAACATAGTTAAATTTAATATTTTACAGAGGAAGTTTGATGTGAGGGACAGTCGCAAGAATTGGACAGAATCAAAGATGGGGGATGGTTGGAAGAACAAGCGGTTGGATCTGTTCAAAGAAAGAGATCGGATGGGGAGTAGGCCGTTTCAGGAGTTGGACGATGATGTCCCTGGTGGCGTCCCTGCAGATGCGTGGAAGAGATATGTGGGTTGGAGGAGGGGAGACATTGGGAAGGTATAATGAATAATATTATTGAATTGATATTGAAATATCATATTGAAGAAATATTTTTAAATTACTGATGATTATTTAATTTTATTTTATGTTAACAGAAGAGGTCACAACAAGGTCTTGCCGCAAAGTCGCATCAGAAGGTTCATCATACGGCTGGGACGAAGCCGTTTTCGGTTGGTTACAAAGAGATAGTATGAAGGAATGAAGCTTCGTTGTTTAATTTAAAAATAATTTATCTTTATATATTAATAACTATTTGTATCTTAATTTTCAGGCGGAAGAAGCTGCGAGAAAGGGCAGAAGGCTACCTATGGTCGTTTCTACCAAATAAAGCACAGACACGCCGACGGGAGCCCAACATCCAGGGAGGCTGAGGAGCAAATTGTAAAATTTTTATTTATTTATTTTTATATTATTATATTTTTAATAAAAACGACATCAAAATAAAATTGTTAATATGTTTGTGTGTGTAGGCTAGGATTGAAGAAGCGGAGAGAGAGATCGCCGAGTCGCAGGGGGACAATGTAGACCCCACTGCCTCGCTAAGGGCTGCCCTAGGGCCTCAAGAGCACCCTGGCCGGGTTTGCGGGATGGGATTCGGAGTTGACCTACGGTGGTGTACGGCAGGTCAGGCGACCCAGGCAGCAACCAGTCTACAGCTTCGAGCCAACCATCAACAAGTGGCCCGATTAGGAGAGACGCAGAGTATGAGGCTCAAATGAGGGAGAGACTCACTCATGAGATTACGGAACGGGTGACTAATCAGGTGTACGACCGACTGGACTCCTGGGTGCAAAACACCAATAGCACGCTGGAACGGATACAGCGAAGGTTCGACCCGGATGGATCTCCTTTGCGAGTACCACTACCTCCACGTCCACCGAAGCAGCCTCGCAACCGCTCTTCGGAGCATCAAGACGACGATCAGCCTCCTGCGGCGTAGCTCTAGGGTCTTTTTTTATTAGAATGTTTTTAATTTTAGGATTTCAGTTGAACATTTTTATATTTAAATGTTTGTTAATTATAGGATTTTAGTTGAACATTTTTATATTTAAATGTTTGTTAATTTGAATATTAGTTGTTCAAACATTTCATATCTTTAATGTTGCATAATTTTGTTAGTCGTTATTATCTAATTTAATTTTTACTTCACAAATGGCGATAATTTTTTTAACAGTTAAACAAAAAAGCTTCTCCGTGACTAATAAATAAACCGTTGTTATTTGTTTATTTTCTTATATAGTATTTGAAAAAAACAAGATATAAATAACATTAAAAATACAAAATAGCACATTTAGTAGCGGTTTCAAAACCGCCACTAAGTGAATAAATATTAAAAAATTTAACCTTAGTAGCGGTTTCAAACCACCACTAGGTTACTAAATATAAAAATAATTTAATACTAGTAGCGGTTCTAGAACCGCTACTAAATGTAATAATCAGACAGCTGCCACCTGTTCCTTTTCCAACGGTCTGATTGAGTTAGTTGCGGTTTTAGTAGCGGTTAAGGAACTGCCACTAAAGTCTAAATTTCATTTTATAAGCCCTTGATTCTTTCCAATTCATTTTCACATTTCATTCAAACTATTAAGTTGTTTCCTTCTTTGATAATATCTTCAGTCATATGATGGATAAATCTTGGATAAATTTGCCACGGACGTCCCCCCGCTATTTGGTTGGTGTTGACCACTTCTCAGATTTTGCTTTCAACCGCACCGGTGTTAACAATCAGATATTGTGTCCTTGTCCGAAATGTAAATTTAAGAAGTGGCATCCCAGAAATGTTGTGCGTGAGCATCTTATACTGAAACAATTCCCATCCAATTACACATTCTGGGGTATTCATGGCGAGAACGATGATGATGGTGGTGAAGTAGTTGCTCGAACATCTCAGGTTGGAATGCAGATCGACGATGACGATGATGACGACAATCATGTGGATCCATTTAACGATGTTGTGCGTGATGCTTTCGGGGTGCAAGGTGACGGCATCGGGAGTCAGGAAGGGGTTGAAGGACCACTCCCGGAGTTTTTTCGAAATGAAGCTGCAAAGAATTTTTTCGACCTTATGACGGATCAGATAAGCCATTGTTTCCAGGTTCTACTAAAAACTGCCTCATTTCGTTTCTAGTTTTGTCACATAAACGTTCGTTTTAGAATAAGAATAATGTTTATTCAGGGTGCAGTAAATATTCAAAACTATCATTTCTTGTCAAGCTCTATCATATCAAGTGCTTGTGTGGCTTCAGCGATAAGGGGATGTCAATGGTGTTAGAATTATTGGGAGATGCATTCTCTCAGGCAGAAATAGCACCATCATTCTACAAAGCAAAGAAGACTATTAACAAGTTGGGATTGAACTACACTAAAATCCATGCCTGCCCGAAGGATTGTATGTTGTACTGGGGAGACGACGCCGAGTTGGACAGATGTAAGCGGTGTAATGCGTCTCGGTACAAACAGGCAAAGAGGGGTCGAATAGCAACCAAGAAGCCTGCAAAGATTCTAAGATATTTCCCCCTGACTCCACGACTTCAGAGGTTGTATATGTCATCCAAAACGGCTGAGCACATGCGGTGGCATTCATCATAGCCCAACGTCGATGGGAAGTTGAGACATCCTAGGGATGCTGAGGCTTGGAAAGCGTTTGATGCTCGATTCCCAGAATTCGCCAGTGACCCGAGAAATGTCCGCCTCGCTCTTGCATCAGATGGGTTCAATCCGTTCGAGAATCTGAGCACTACGTACAGTATATGGCCTGTGGTATTGATACCGTACAACTTACCCCCTTGGATGTGTATGAAACAGAGCTCATTCATTCTTTCGAAGATTATTCCGGGGAAGAAAGCTCCTGGAAACGATATAGATGTCTACCTTCAACCGTTGATACAGGAGTTGAAGGAACTTTGGAGCAACAGAATTGAGACGAATGAAGCTTACAGTAAGACGCTCTTCACACTCTGTGCATCGTTGATGTGGACAGTGAGCGATTTTCCCGGATTGGCACATTGTCTGGTTGGAACGTGCATACAGGCAGAGCTTGCCCTAACTGCAACTTTGACCAAGACTCGGTCCGCCTTCCTCACAGTCGTAAGTGGTGCTTCATGGGTCATCGACGGTTCATTCCTGGAGGTCATAGGTTTCGGCTGCAGAAGATTAGATTTAACGGATCGCAGGAAATGAGGGATCCTCCTACGTTTTTGTCTGGTGCAGATATTCTTCAACAGCTTGAAGATGTTCACGTAGAGTTCGGGAAGACAGACGGCGTTCAGCCTGGGGGAAGAAGGGGACGCGGCCAGTCCCAGGGGGAAAACGTGCAGCAATGGTGAAAGAAGAGCATTTTCTTCGAGCTCCCCTACTGGAAATCTAATATACTTCGCCACTGTCTTGATGTCATGCACATCGAAAAAAATGTGTGTGACAATATTTTGTACACTTTACTGAACGAGTCTGGAAAGTCCAAGGACCATCTTCAAGCAAGGAAAGATCTGATGGCGATGGGAATACTTGAAGACGCATGGCCGAATGAGAATGACAAGTTTGCCCCAGCCTCATTCACACTGACAAGAGCCAACAAGGAAGTCTTCCTCTCCACACTTAAGGACATTAAGGTCCCTGAGGGTTATTCAAGCAACATCTCAAGATGTGTGGACATGCACTCTAAGAAGATTGTCGGGTTGAAAAATCATGACTACCACGTTTTGCTCCAGCAATTCCTACCTCTGGCACTTAAAAGCACATTGCCCCCGGAGGTGTCTAATGTTTTGGTTCAACTCAGTTCTTTCTACCAACGGTTGTGTGCAAAAGTTTTGGACAAAGCAGAGCTGGATCAATTGCAGGAAAAAATTGTTCTAACGCTCTGTCATATGTGAAAGTGGCAATCGCACAAGAGGGGGGGTGAATTGTGCTTCCGAAAATTAAAATGATAACAAATAAATGCAACACAGAATCTTTATATTGGTTCGGCCAACACTGCCTACGTCCAGTTCTCCAACACTTTGTTGGGTTCTACTAAGCACAGGTTTTACAACACAAGTTCACCTGTCAACCTTTACAGAGTTTTAGAATCCCTCTAAACACTCCCCCTTACTACCTGTAAGGAAATATCCCTGTTCTAAAGCACCAAGCTTTCAGAACAACCTCAAACAGTAGAGGATTTCAATAAATACGTTCACTTAATGAACTGATTTTGATAAACACTTAAGTACAGATAAAATCTCTAAAACAATAAATACAGAAAACAGAGAGCGATGAATGAGTTCGTGAATATTCTCATTTTTCGTCGTCATTTACATAAATGCTCGAGTTCTGTATTTATATCTCCTCTCAGATTTTGCCCTAGCGTTCAACTTCAAGAAGCCGTTTGAATTTAGTCGTTGGGAGCTCATAGCCGTTGGCATTAAATGCAGTTTCTTCATCGGGCTTAAACTTTCTACTCTAGCTTCAACTACTCTTGAGTAGGGTGAGCTAAGAGAAAGATAGACTCAGCGTTCTGAGCATCCGTACAAACTGTACCTGCATAGCATCTTTTTCAGTAGCGCTAGCACGTCTTGCTATCTCTAACTGCATAGAGTAAATCCTGCACTTGAGCTGTTAGCTAAACAAGTAACTATATAATGCACAGCAGATGCTATCGCAAGCTTTGTCTATTAGCTCAATGAGATAGAGACAATATATATCAGCTAAGATTGTCTAAGTTATCAAAGCATACTCTTAATGATAGATATTAAGGCTAGCATGTTCTCTTGGTTCAATTGTTCAGCGTACTAGCTATATCATATCAGCAAACATTCTTCTATCGATAGCTAATCCCATTATCGCTAGCAACTATGTTATTACCAAATTCATTTGTTCTCAAGCACTAGCTATCTGAATTTCTATTATCTGAAGTACTCTGTTATCGATAGCTTAACCTGTTATCGCTAGCTGATTCCATTTGCTCAAGGACATGGTTCATTGTTCAGCTAGTTATTCTTCCTTTTATTTATCCATGTTCTTAATGAGCCTTTAGTGATAGGATCTTTCTTAGCGATAGAGAATGACTTAGCGATAGATATTAACTTTGTTATTACTAAGTCTTCATTTGCTATGGCTCTGTCTATTAGCTATAGAGATACACTTAGCGATAGAGATATTTATTCTTAGTGTTCTGCTAAGTTTCCATCTGTTATAGTTGATCCTTTCAATAGTGATAGTCTTTAGCTCTTAGCGATAGAAATCTGTTACCTATCAGATTTTACTTGTTTTAATCCAAAGGTAACTTGCGCTTATTTACTTATGTTATATATGGGGTCAGTCTTCATCAAAACTTAAGATTCTAACAATATGGAGATGATATTTCCCTCGTCTTTCTTCACGGTCATGGTCTATCTCACTGTACACCTCGTTCAAGACGCAAAGATGGGCGGCCCGGTTCAATACCGCTGGATGTATCCCATAGAGAGGTCCGTTGATTCATTTTTCCAGTGGTTTCATGATTTTGTTTCAGTTACCTGATTGTACTTGTAATTACAGATACTTGGGGAAATTGAAGTCGTATGTGAGGAACAAAGCATCTCCAGAGGGTTCTATAGTAGAGGGTTATTCTGGTGACAAGGTGTTAACATATTGTTCGCGCTATTTTGATAATGACATCGAGACTTCATTCAACCGCCCTCCTCGTGTCGATGACAGCCCTACCAATGTCCAGTCACCTTCCAACACATTATTCCCGCCAGTCGGAAAACCAGTTGGAGGAAGTCAGTATTACAGGCTCACTCCCACTAAGAGGTTGCAAGCACACAGACATGTCTTGACAAATTGCCCTCAAGTGGAGCCTTACATTCAGTAAGAATTCTAACACTATATACACGTATCATGTTATTTTTTTATTTCCAAACCACATAAACCTCTGATATGTTCCATTGAAATTTAGGGATTTCCGCCGCTATGTTAAACGCCAACTACGAAGCCGCACAAGGTCATCTGCCGAGGTGGATAAAAAGGTCCATCGAGAGTTTCCGGATTGGTTTGCATAGAGGATACTCAATAACAACAATCCCCATGCGCCTGATATGATAAATCTAGCAACTGGTCCACTCGACCATGTCAGGAGATATACGGCATACAACGTCAACAGTTTCAAGTTCTGTACCATTGCAAGGGATGAAGGTTCTCTCACCCAGAATTCTGGAGTCTTTGGCACATTCGGGACAAGGAGTTATGCCAGCTCACGGGATACAGACATGCGATTTGGAGGCGTATCATACTATGGAAAGCTCGTGGACATCATCGAGCTTAACTATCAAGGTCATTTCACCGTGCCTCTCTTCAACTGCATGTGGGCAGACACCAGAACTTCTCGAGGCATTACATTGGACAGCTTGGGCATCACGTCCGTAAATTTCTCTAGGCTCATTCACACAGGGGAAATGGCAGATGATGAGTCGTATATTCTTGCCTCACAGGCGCAGCAAGTATACTATATGGAAGATCGGACACACAAAGATTGGCACATGATGATTCATATGAAGCCTCGTGACCTCTACGACATGGGTGACGAAGATGATCTGGAACTAGGCAGCCAGCATTTTGAACCTGAAAACTTCGACAACCTCATTTCTAAAGAAGACGGTCATTTACCAGTAGTTAGGTGAGGATTTTCACTACAAATAATTTAAACAAATTTCAACACCTTTAGCAATAGAAATTTATATATTTGTTTATTTTCTTTTTAGGCAGGAGCAAGAAGAAGATGATTGAAGCAGCCAACCATAATTATTTTTCATTTTATAAAATTTGCATAAAAATTTGTATCAAACGTTCATATATCATATTTTTTTTAATGTAGGTTGAGTTTTTTTTTAATTAATAACAACTAGTAGCGGTTCCAGAACCGCCACTAATTCTGCGGACAAATATTAGTGGCGGTTCATGAACCGCTGCCCAAACCGTTACTAAATGCCGCACAAAGCACTATAAATATCCACTCCCTCCCCTCATTTTTCTTCACACATTCATTCAATTCCTTCTCCCTCTCCATTCAATTTATCCTTAGTCTGACCGCCAATGCCTTTATTTTTTGTTTTGAAAACAATTTATCTTATATTTCTTTTTATTTTGTGTGTTTAATTTTCTATTCTGAATTTGTTTGTTTGCTAATATATTTTTTTTCAGGTTACAATATCGAATTATTTCCCATTTTTAGTGATAAAAAAGTTTAATTTATTATTTATAATATTCTTACAGCAAACATAATTAGTTGTTTATTTTTAACTATTTCTTTTTTTATTGTTTGATATATGGTTTTTTTATACATATGGTTGTTAATATAGTTGAGAAATTTTTTTTATTTTAACAATAAAAACATTTTGAAATAGTCTAATTTATTATCAGTATTTTTTCATTACATTTGATCATATGACATTGATTTTTGAATATCTAATCTGGACTTTTTTTTAACATCCTTAAACTTTAGTAGCGGTTTTGAACCGCCACTAATAAATTGGACCAATTCTTTTTTTTTAATTAGTGGCGGTTTGAAAACCGCTGCTCAAACCGCCACTAATAAATGGGCCAATTTTTTTTTTAATTTTTTTGTTTTTTAATTAGTGGCGGTTCGAACCGCCAGTAAATTGACAAATTGAATTTTTCCGACATTATTCTAATTTTTACATTAGGGGCGGTTTTTTTTATTTAGTAGCGGTTTCTATAACCGCTACTAATTAGTGGCGTCTTTGACTTTGTTACACGCGGTTACAATAACCGCCAGTAAATGTTTGTCACGGGTGATTTAGTGGCGGAAATATAAACCGCTAGTAACATGTTAGTGGCGGTTAGAACCGCTACTAATACACGCTTTTTTTGTAGTGGTTGTTAGACATTGAGAGATAAGATTTACCCATTTCATTGGAAAGCCCATACTAAACATGGTAGCAGCAATAAAATTCCAAGAGAGACGATCAAAGGCTTTTGAAAAATCAATTTTGAATGCTGCTAGTTTCCATCGGCCAGCTCTAAAAGAGTGAATGTGATCCATGAGCTCCGTAGCAAGCATTATGTTATCTGAAATAAGTCTTCCCTTCAAGAAAGCACTCTGATTCGCAGCAATAAATTCAGATAAAATTGGTTTTAGCCTGTTTGAGAGAATCTTTGCAAAAATCTTATAATTGACATTGCATAAGCTAATCAGCTTGAAATCCTTAACAACTTGAGGGTTGTCAACTTTTGGAATTAGAACAATATTTGTTTTGTTCATTTCTTTAAGAAGATGCTTAGAGTGCCAAAAAGATTGAACTGCATTGAGTAAATTAGGATGAACAATGTTCTAATTTTTCTGAAAGAATTTGGCAAGATATCCATCTGGGCCTGGCGCACTGTCTTTTAGAATGCCGAAGACTGCTTCTTTAAGTTCCTCAATCGTGATTAGCTTCATTAAGGAAGTAGACATGAGTGAAGATAACATAGGAATGTTCAGAGAGGAGAGTTGTAAAACAAGATTCTTTATACTTTGATCTAGATCACCAAGATAGATCCCATGAAAATGAAGAGAAAAAACATTAGATAACTCTTGAGTGTTAGAAATCCATTGACAATCTTGGCACTACAAGCAAGATATTAGATTCTTTGATTTTCGTTTGCTAGCTACTGCATGAAAGTAACTAGTATTCCGTTCTCCCTCAAACTGCCATTTCAGATGGGACCATTAAGCCTAAAAGCTAGCCTCACAGTCATAAAAGAATTCCAGGTGACACTTGAGATCTTTAATATCAGAGAGTTTAGGATTAGACAAGGATGACTCAGCAGATAATGATGAAGAAAGAAGAGATAATTGTTTTTCCAACTCCTTGATTTGAGCAGAAAGATTACCAACATGTGATTTACTCCAAGCAACTAAAGACGATAAAGTCCTGGATAGCTTACACTGCAGATTAAAACTAGGTGAACCTCGGGGAAGGTTGGCCCCAACTATTCCTGATGATTTGCTGACATTCAGGGAATCGATACCAGAAATATTCAAATTTCCTTTGCCTTATGGGACTAAGGGAAAAATCCAAATAAAAAACCAGAGGGCCATGATCAGATGCAGTGATACCCAAGGCTTGATAATGAGAAAAATGATAGGATTGCAACCATGAATTATTGGCTAGAGCTCGATCTAATTTCTCCAGTACTAAACAAGAGTCTTCCCAATATTTGACCAAGTAAATGAAGCCCTCTTTTGTGAGATATTGCTCAAATTTTCTTAATCTATGCATTGAGCAAACGAAGACATTCTCGAAGAGGAACCTACGGTACTCAATTTATCATCCATGTTGAGAATTTCATTAAAATCTCTAATGAGTAACCAAGGGTCCAGAATCACAGAAGCATTTGAAGAAATCCAGTCCCATAAAAGATGTCTGAAGGGTAAAGAGGGAGGGCCATATACAAACGACAAAAAGTAAACAGGGGGAGTTCCATTGGAAGATACTTTACAATGACAAAAGTAAGGGCTTAACTCAACAACATCAACTTTAAAATGCCTTTTACATGCAATTAAAGTACCACCCCCAGTCTTAATGGCATCAGTGCCTACATAATTATCATAATCCAAATTAACATATGGAACAAAAGACTTGGCCACAGGAAGTTTGGTTTCAGACAAAACAAAAACAAAATCAGGATTGTAGTTCATAACCAACTTCCTGCATCTTTGAACTGTTGTGGTGTTATGAAAACCACGGTAGTTCCAACTTAAGATTTTCATGGCACTAAGGGAAGCCTTGATCGGGCTGTTTCCATAGCCACTTAAACAAAATTGAGAGATCCAGAAGATTGCAAATCATTAGCCGATGAAAGAAAAAAAATTGCCAAAGGGGCTTGAGTAAGTCTGGCAGATGATAAACATGCTTTTTTGTGAGGAGGAGGAAAACATAAAAATTGTTAGAATCTTAAGTTTTGATGAGGACTGACCCCATAAATAACATAAGTAAAATGAACAATAAGCATACAACTTAGTCTGGAATAAACTGAGATAAGAATCATGCTAAAAGACTAAGTAAAAGAGTGTAGGTTATCTTAACGTTGAACAAGTGAAATCTTATAGATAACAGATACACTATTGCTAAGCCTAGAGTCTATCGCTAACAAATGGAAAGCTTAGGATAACAATAGCTAATGAATACTTAGCAATAATCTGAAGTCATATATCTATCGCTAAGACCTTCACTATCGCTAATACAATGAGTTGAGCTAGGCTAAGAAAGCAAAGAACAATAAATCACTGTCGCTAGCCTCTGTACTATCGCTAAGACCCCATAGATAACATGGATATCACAAAAGGGGAAGAATGTTAGAACAGCTAGAAGTAATGAACTAAGTCCGCTAGCGATAACATGATCAGCTATCGATAACATAACACCTTAAATAACTTAGACAATTCAGATAGCTAATAAGATTACTAGCGATAACGAGATTAGCTATCGATAGAGAAATACTTGTTGAAATGACTTATATAATCAGACAGCTAATGCATTTAGCCAATGAAATACACTAGCGATAACACCTACTGTGCTTTACTTGAATACTTGTTTAGCTAACAGCTAAGTGCAGGGCTTACACTGATGAACTAGCGATAGCCAATGGAGCTAGCGTTACTGAAAAAGATGCTATGCAAGTACAATGTTGCAGATAACCGTTACTCACAGACACTATCTCTCATAGCTCATCTTCTGCAAGAATTAATTGAAGCAAGAGAAGATAGTTGACTAAGATGAAGAACAGCATTAATTGCCAAACAGCTAAGAGCTTCCAACGACCATTTTCAAACGGCCTCATGAAGCTGAAAGAAGAGGCAAAGTTGTGAAGAGCTATAAAAGAAAAGACCTGATCATTTATGAGTATATGATGAACAAGTGACTCGCACACACTCAAAGACGAACTAGCTTTTATTATTCTCATCTACTCTCTGCTCACAAAAGCTCAAAAGTATTTATTACTCTTAGTGATATTCTTTCTGTACTTAAGTGTTTATCAAAATCTGTTCATTGAGTGAACTCATTATTTGAAATCCTCTACTCTTTGAGGTTGTTCTAAAGTTTGGGACTTTAGAACAGGGTTGTGTCCTTACAAGTTGTAAGGGGGAGCGTTTAGAGGGAAGTCTAAAGCTCGGTTGTAAAGGTTGGCAGGTGAACCCGTGATTGTAAAACCTGTGGTATAGTGGAACCCAACAAGGTGTTGGAGAACTGGACGTAGGCATTGTGTTGGTTGAACCAGTATAAAGATTTGTTTTTATATTGTTAAAGTTTATTCAATTTTCTAAGCACAATTCACCCCCCCTCTTGTGCATTTTGCCATTCACAAAAATTACCTCATTGAGAGGTTTTCTTTCTTTTTCCCATCACCTTCATTTGCTTTGGAAAATTTAAACTTTCATGACATTCCCAAATCATTCCAACTAAGGCATGCTTCTTGTGGTACCTATGATTTGCTGAGCTACCTTCATTAGAAACCACCTTACACTTTTTATGGATAGTGCACTTGGACTGAATTCCATTAGCTTTGCTAGAATTAGTACAAGAATCCTTTCACACTACAAAAAAACAGGTAACTTCCAAAGGAACAGCGTCGGAATTTCCGTCGAAAAATTTTCCGACAAATTACCGACTGATTTCCGTTGAAAAATACCGACGAAAATTATTTCATAAGAAATTCCGTCGGAAAACTTTTTTTCTAACGGAATATCCGTCAGTGATTTTATCATCTAGTAACGACGAATTATCTGTCAGTGATCCGTCACAGAATTTTTTTTAAAAAAAAATAAAACCCCTGATTAGAAAACATCATTTTGTCGCCTATCAAAACCTATTACCAGATCATCGAGTCCTTAGCCTCAACCCTTTACATTTCGTCATCTGATAAAGTCTTCAGCCTCTATACTTCTTCCTCCAATCCTTAATGCCGGCTCGAGTCCTCAGCCCTCAACCCTTTACATTTCGTCTCCTCTGAACGGTAGCCATTTTCCCATTTGAGCTTAGAAGGCCATTTCGTCTCCTCAATGCCATTAAAGCATTGGCACCCTCAGTCTCCATCCGGTGAGTATCAGCGCCGAATCTCTCCTTCTTCCCCAACATTTCATTTTCGTTTCCGGCACCAACATTTCGTTCGGCGAGCAAGGAGAGCGAATGGTTTCAATCTCGTTCAAGTGTAACCTCTCTCTCTCTCTCTCTCTTTTCTTGAGAAAAATTTCTATGTCCAATAAAATTAATTAGTCTTGGATTGTATATGTGTTTTTTTCCCATCTCGCTCTTTATTTCCAGGATTCAAGGTTTGAAGAGGAAGTTAACTGCTCACACAAATCTTGATTTGAATTTCACTCTCGAGTTATGCAAATTGCATGGTTTTATTTTTGCTGCCTTGCGAGGAGTGAACCTTTTTTATAATTTCAGTTACGGGCTTTTATCCTTGACATTTGAGTAGAATTGCATAAGGTTGTGAATGAAGTGTGTGATAGTAGAATTACCTATGTACGGTCAGATTCAGAGCTAATATGCGCTTGTTGTT
This sequence comes from Mimosa bimucronata, assembly GCA_037074515.1. Taxonomy (NCBI): domain Eukaryota; kingdom Viridiplantae; phylum Streptophyta; class Magnoliopsida; order Fabales; family Fabaceae; genus Mimosa; species Mimosa bimucronata. The sequence continues at coordinate 10,632,082 of CM073442.1, forward strand.
TAAAATTAAGGTAATCGATTTGAAGAGAAACGAAGTCTTTGATGTATCTTGAAGGAACATATATTGTTTGATTATAGTTATAAAGTGGTTACTCAATGGCTAAAGAGTTGGTTTCTTTCTTTTTTTGTTGTTGAGATTATTTTCTGTTTCATCACATATATCTTTTCAATGATTTTATGATATAGAATTGTAACTCTGAATGTGAAAGTAGAAATGAAAGAGAGGAAAGAAGGGGGAGTAAAGTTTTATTATACAGTTTTCATGCTTTTTCTTTACACAAATGTGATTAGAACAATTTTCTATTTGTCTTGAAAGCAATTAATGGAACTGTGGTTTGAAAGGGGTGAATACCTTGTGCAATGGAGTTTTATAGTCATATTTGTTGATTGCTCAGTTTCCTTACAATTTTGGAGACTTTCTTATTTGGATTTTTTGCTATGTGATTTTGCAAAAAAAAATGCAATAATTGTGCATGTGTTGACTTTATTGCATGTGGATTAGTAGCTGCTGAAAAATCATAGTGATTGTGGTCTTTGAATGCTAAAAATTAATGTTTTAACTTCCATGTTAATGTGATGTGAATTTTGAAAAAACACTCTGAATTTTTTTACTGTTTTCTTTGTTTCAGGGGGATTTATATTACCGAAAGTAGTTTGATTAGTGCTACAATTAGGGCAATCTTATAATGTAGTTAGGCTTAGTACAACTTATATTTTTTTTATCCTTTTGGTAAATTGTTGTTTAAAGTTGTTTAGTCTGCCTTTTATTAATTGAATTATGTTATGCTTTTGCTAAAGTGTTATTGTAACAACAATAAGTAAACATGCTCTTAAAGAACTACCTTCGCTACTATTAGCTTAACCTATTTTTTTTACTTACATGCTCTAAGAGTCAAAATGGTTTAGGATTAATTTAATGTTTAATTTAGTTCTCTTTTTGATGCTTCTCAGTCAAAGTTTCATTATCTCTTTTATCAGCTATTTCCTTTTACTATTTGATTTAGGATTAATTCATTGCTACCATTTTTGTATTGATTCAAATAGGATTGATATTGCTTGCACGGTTCAAAGTTTACATAGTATTTACATAGGATTTCTTTTTCTTAGAATTGAAATTCCAAATGGGTTACATTAGAGTTTGAAAGAGGGGTTGAAGAGTTTTTTGATCATGCACGTGGATCCATTCATTCTCAAACAATGGGAAAGCTTAGGTGTCCATGTGTGAAATGTAAATGTCGGCCATTTAAACCATTTGATGAGGTGAAGACACACCTTTATAGTATGGGATTTATGCCAGACTATTATATATGGATTAGTCTTGGAGAAAGCATAACAGAATGTGACTCACTTGTGTCTGAAAGACGAGGTGCCCTACAAGCCTCACCTGGGGCGCTTGGTAACCAACTAAGTCAATATGAGACAATGGTGATAGATGCAGCTGGACCGAGTTTTAGGGGTAATTATATGAAAGGATGGAAGATGAGCCAAATGCTTCTACAAAACCATTTTATGACATGTTAGATGCTGCACAACAACCATTGTGGGAAGGTTGCGAAGAGGAATCTCAACTTTCTGCAACTTTGCAGTTATTAAGCATTAAAGTTGCAACAAACATGTCTCAACAATCCTATAATTTAGTTTCCCAACTCATGCGGAGGACACAACCTAAAGACACTCTTATGCCTAAGGACTTTTACGAGGCTAAGAAGTCGGTGGCGAAGCTAGGTCTAGATTATAAGAAGATCGATTATTGTGTGAAAGGGTGTATGTTGTATTATAAAAATGATGAATGTGCAACCCGATATAAGTTTTGCGGTAAGGAAAGATGTTCCTCCGAAAGGTGTCATGGAAGGGAAAAAAGGTTTTAAGGAAGCAATTGTGGTACTTACCACTCATTCCATGATTCCAAAGATTGTTTGCTTCTAAGAAAACCGCAAAGGAAATGAGATGGCACTATGAAAATCGCTGTAGTTCCAATGCCATCTCTCACCCTTCTGGTGGTGCAGCATGGAGAGCTTTGGATAAGATGTACATGGACTTTACGTATGATCCAAGAAATGTGAGGCTTGGGTTGTGTTCTGACGGATTTACGCTATTTGGGAAATCTGAGAAGTATTATTCTTGTTGGCCTGTAATTGTTACTCCATATAATCTACCACCCGAGGTTTGCATGACATGAGAGTCTATGTTCTGGACATTGATCATTCCTGGTCCTAATAACCCGAAAGGGAAAATAGATGTGTACTTGCAACCATAATTAGTAGATTAATTGAAGTTATTGTAGAGTGAGGGGTTTGTACATATGATGCCTCACTGGCACAAAACTTCAATATGTGTGCTGCATTGTTATGGACAATCAACGACTTCCCTGCTTACGGTATGTTATCTAGGTGGATGACAATGGAAGACTATCATGTCCGATATGTATGGAGAACTCGAAAGCATTTCAATTGAAGCATGGGCGAAAAACATCGTTCTTTGACTGTCATCGTCAATTCATCCCCAATGGTCACCCGTTCAGGAGAAATAAAAACTCATTTTATAAGAATAGAGTTGAGCAATCAACACCTCTACCCTGATTGAGTGGATTTGAAGTTTGGCACATAGTGCAGAATCTGCCAAAGGTTATTGAGCATAGAGAACCTATTCCTATTGAAGGGTATAATTGCACTCATCATTGGACAAAACAAAGTATATTTTGGGAATTTCCATATTGGAAAAGTAACTTGATTCGTCATAATCTTGATGTTATACACATAGAGAAAAATTATTTTGACAACTTGTTTCACACTATCATGGACATAAAGGGGAGAACTAAAGATAATATACATGCGTGACTGGACTTGAAGGAATATTGTCGACGAAAGGAATATGAACTTTTTGAAAGAAATGGGAAGATGGTCAAACCGATTGCAAAGTACATGTTGAATTTAGAACAAAAATGGCAAATTTGTGAATGGATCAAGAATTTGAACCTCCCTGATGGATATGCATCTAATCTAGCCCGTTGTGTGGATATAAAGGAAGCAAATATGTATGGAATGAGGAGTCATGTATTCATGGAATGTTTGATTCCCATAGCCTTTGCTTGTTTGCCAGATGGTATTTTTAATGCTATTGCAGAGCTTAGTTATCTCTTTAAATAGCTTTGTTCATCTACCTTTATGGTAGATAAACTAGAGTTGTTAAAGCAAAATATAGTTGTTACATTGTGCAAGTTGGAAAAGGTCTTTCCCCCTGCGTTCTTTGACTCTATGGAGCAGTTACCCATCCACCTTCCATACTAAGCTAAAGTTGGAGGGCCTATTCAATATCGATGGATGTACCCGTTTGAAAGGTAATGAAATTTATTTTAATGGAGTTGCGAATAAAAAGAGGATAATACCAATAATGAATTTTATAAGACACTTGTGAATATGTGTAGTTCCTTTATACCTTGAAGCAAAAGGTAAGGAACAAAGCTCGGGTTGAAACATCTATATGTGAAGCATATATAATTGAAGAGATCACAATGTTTTGCTCGCACTACTTTGAGCTAGGTGTTCCACCAAGAATAACAAGGCCTATAAGAAATGAAAGTGGAGAATCAGAGTTGCCACCAATATCTATATTTAACCATCGTGGAAGACCATATGGAGAATGTAAATTCTGATTCTTGGAAGATGAGGAAGCAAAAGCCGCTACAAGATGCGTTCTAATGAATTGTAATGAGGTGCAACCTTACATGAAGTAAGTAATCTTAAAGTGTGACAACTTGAACATTATGCCAACTATATGCGTTGTTAACACATAATTTTTAATGCAGTCTTTTTGCTCAAACCTTGAAAGAAAAGAATCCTCAAATAACAGATTATCAAGTAGAATTTGAAATCAATGAAATAACAAAAAGGTTTTACCTATAGAGCATTCATATAGTGCTTTTCTATTCATTTATAAGTTTATCGTACAAGCCAAACTATTGCTTTCCTTAATCTAAATGTGGCCGCTCCTCAGGTCATATTTTGCAGATTTAATTTGGGTGTCAACTACTCCATTGTCACTTTTTTAGATTTTTTATGATTTTCCTCTCTAGGGACTCGATCATATCTAACCGCCCAGATTAAATTAATCAAAACCGAACGATACATTATATTCACTATGTTGTCATTCATGCTTGAATAGTTCAATTGTATGCTCTGTAATTATCTTAATATTTTTATTTTCTGACCGGTTCAACATTTTTGAGGAAAACAAATAGAGACGGGTAACTGAATAATCAAACTCTGAACAAATTTTAATTCTAACAACACAAAGAAATGGTTCTTTTTCAAAACTCCTAAAACTTGTGATCCTGAAAGTTAGTTATCGTTTTTATAAGGTCTTCAAAAGCCCCTCTCTCTTTTTTTTTTCTTTTGTAAATATTAATGAGAACAAAAAAATACTTCATTTGTAACATATACAAGAAATATTTTTTCTACTAAAAAATCAGTTTATGAACAATTCAAAATTTCTGCTTCACTGAGTATTATGTAGGCAGGTGGATATCTAACTTTTCTTTATCTCTTTTCCTGCTCAACTTGAAATGTGCAATTGTTAAGAATGTTGCAAGGTTAAACTAAATCAATCTAAGAGGCAAATTTAGTTAATCGAAACCTTATAATTATTTGTAGTGTTTTTAGAGTTGGATAAAATTGGACGGTCAGACCAATTCAACTGTCACCCAAAGGAAAGCAACTCCCTTTCTAGCTTTAGACCGTTTTAAGTGGTTGAGTTGGGTTTAATATAATTGGTGTTTAATATTATGAACCAAATTTTAAACCGGGAATTGCGTAAGAACCGTGAAAACTGAAATAAGTATTAGAAATACTATGAGGTTGAAGAAAAAGCAAAGCAATATCATATCGTAATTATAATCATTTAAAAAGAAGAAAATCGAAAGAAAGCCACCAAGGTTTTCTCCCTTCAATAACAATAAAAATTGCAAATTAAAAATCTTGGATATTTAGAAAATATGGAATGAAACAACAATTAAAATATTTACATGCAAGGTTGTCAAACTCGTAAGTTTTAATAAACTAGTGACAAAGATGTAAAATCGGATCGTATTTTATAAAATTTCTATAAAATTTATTGACTTTTCATACTTCATCAAGCTCAATAAGGAAATTTCTATAAAATTTATCGAATATGATCAAATAAAAATAATTAACATGAGATTTAAAGCAAATTGATATGATTATTTCTTGCACTACTACAAAAAGTACTTTTAACGTCACAAATTTTGGGGGTTTCCACGTCACTTTTTCAGGGGACATTGAATCAAGTGACATGGAAAATGGACTTTTAACGTCACATAAACAAGTGACGTAGAAAGTCAGAGAAACAACGTCACACATAATATTATGTGTGACCTTGTAAGTTGCTCGGAGAAACCACGTCACACATATAATATTTATGTGTGACGTGGTTTCTTTTTTTTTTAAAAAAAACGTTTTTAATTTTTCTATTCCCCGTTGATATTCAGCAATTTGAGAACAAAAACCAATAGCAAACCAATTTACAAGACTTATAAAACATTTTGGCAAGTATGCAATATTTGCAGCAATTACAACGTAACAGCAGTTGCAAACCAATTTACAATTGAACATTAAACATTCTATGGCAGACCAATTTACAAGACTTACAAAACCATTAAATATTCTATGGCATTTTTTGCAATTTACAATTGAGAAAAAAAAAGGCAGCAGATTTAGTTATCAGGAAAAAAAAAGGAAAAGAAGGAACCTGGATGAAGTGAAGCTGCGAACGGAGGCACGATTGAAATTGCTGAACCTGATAGGAGGAAAACAGAGCTGAAAAAAAACCTTGAACAAGTAAAAAAAAAGAACCCGATAGAAATTGCATATTTAATTACCAGAAAAAAAAAAGAAAAAAGAAAAGAAGAAACGAACCTGCAGCTGGAGGGTGAGGGGGATGGGGAAGCTGTGGGGGCGGGGAAGAGGGAGCTGAGGGCCGCTGGGGGGGAGCTGTGGGGGGGAGGGAAGGGGGGAGCTATGGGTTAGGGGGTGGGGGAGCTGTGGGGGCGGGGAAGGGGGTGCTGAGGGCCGCTTGGGGGGAGCTGTGGGGGGGAGGGAAGGGGGGAGCTATGGGTTAGGTGGTGGGGGAGCTGTGGGAGCTACGGGGTGGGGGAGCTGAGGGCACGGGGGTGGGGATGGGGGAGAGCTGGAGTTGATGGTTTTTGTTTTGGGGGGCGTGAAATGAAAAAATCAAAGTAGGGGGGCGGGAAATGAAAAAAAAAAAGAAGGGGACGGGTTTTCCATGTCACACCAAAATTTTGGTATGACGTTGAAACATTTTCCACGTCACACCAAATTTTGGTGTGACGTGGAAAGTGCTTTTCGACGTCACACTTAAAATTAAGTGTGACGTTGAAAAGTTTCAACATCACACTTAATTTTAAGTGTGACGTTGTTTCTTTCCTGTATGCACTCCTTTGTTTTCAATGTCACATTTTTAAATAAGTGACGTTAATTGGTGACATAAAAAGGGCTTTTTGTAGTAGTGTTGAGGTGGAAACGTAAAAACAGTAAACTCGATGTGTAAACTTATGAGTTTAACTGAATTTACACCTAATAATAATTTAATTGACTAGTTATACATTTTGGTTAGGTAGAAATATAAAAAGGGTAAAATCGGAGAATCAACTCACAAATTTTACAATAATATTTACTCCTAACGTAAGGACTAAAAGGCTGGATGATAGAGACGTGCAAGGATTGATTCACACTTGGCTTAGACACTTTTCAAGTGAAAAACATGCAGGCATGAAAATTAATCAATCAAAGTTTAAATTTCTATTGTAGGAGTGTAGCCATGCACTGAATAAAATTTTCTTTTATAACTTCAAAAAAAATTGTCTTTTGCTTATAAAAAAAAGTCCAATTTACTTCTAATATTTTTTAAAATAAAAATTTAAAACGTTTACTATTTATTTAAGTGCCTGACAGTCTCTACTGGGGGAGTGTAGCCATATTTAATGTTTGATTATGCCTTGAACATTTATAATTTCCTCTATAGGAAGAGATATATATATATATATATATATATGCATATAAAAATGTCCAATTTAAACTTATAATATTTTAACTATGAAAATTATTATAAAAAACCAAAAAAAATCAGTTACGTTGCATTTATATAATATATATGTTTGTCCTTATTTTGTGTGTCACTTTTTATTTTATTCAAAATTACATTTCTTTTACATGATTAATTTACATATAGTGTAATTTCATATATAATTATGATGTCGCCGATTTTTCCATCAATTTTAACCTTAATTTCTTTTTTGGCCAACATATCAATTCGACCTATTAACCATGATAAGTGATAAAGATGGTTTATTAACCTTGTTTTTATTTTAAAAACATTGATCATTAGTCTCAAGCAGAAACTGTACTATAACCACAAATTAATAAGTAGTCTGATCAATTTTAATCATTCGCACCCACCAACAAAATATAAGGAAATCAATAAATCCATGAGAGTATTCATGGCCGAAGAGATGTGAGGACTTCTTCTTTTTTTTTTTTTTAACATTTTGGACATTTGTTTCCCTGGGGTTTAGCTTTGTAAGTTGTAATGTCTCCTTCGGGTTATAAAACATGTTTTTTCGTATTAAAAAATAAATAAAACATCATTGTCTTCGCTCTTCATGTTGATATTTTCTCCATTTCCCGTACTATCTTCTATTTTGCCATTTTTGTTTAAACTTTCTTCGGACATATGTGTGCTCAAAACAGGTATAGTTTATTGTGATCAAATATATTTGAGTTGAACTTACTAGACGTTTATGTTTTTTAAGAATTTTTTATTTTAATCCATATACTCCTCCGGTCTTATTTATAGGGTAGAGAGAGGAGGTTTTATTTGGCACTATATATAATGTATGTCATTAAATTTTATGTGTGACTTTACTATTTAACTATTTATTTATTATGTATTGACTTTGTTTTCAAATGGTGCAGTGAATATTAATTAGAGGTGAAATTGGAAAGTTGTCAAATTTCAAGGTAGAATTAATAGGGTTTAGGTTTTCCTTGTTCTGTATTAAATATGTTAAAAGTACCTTATAAATGAGATTAGATGAGTACTTTGTATTTGTTGGTTTTGTTTATAGAATAAATCCCGTTTAAAAAGTTGGTCCATACAATCTTATTAATAATAGTTTGAATTTGCGTTTATTTGTGTTAACTTTGTAATATAGCGTTGACACTTTTTAGCATGCTTGCATGAACGGCAAACTACTATTGTTGTATGCCAAAAAACTGAAGCTTCTTAAAAATATAGAAACTTAGAGTGGGTTTAACACAATTGTTCTTGTCTAAGTATATATCACATTATGAACAGGGAAAATAACATTTTTAGCACCTTTCAAGAGAGATAATTTTATTCGACAATAGTGAATCATAGGGAATTTTATTAACCACTAATTAAGGTTTCTTGGAGAAAATTTTATGAGTAAACAAAGATGATCGCCGAGTCATCACCACTTCCATACTCAACAATTATGTTATATAAACATAATCAAAACAATAATTAATCCGGGACACAATCTAGAAAAATATGGATTAAGGTCACGCAAAGCTAAATGCGTCCAGTATCGTAAATATATTATGGTCCACTTTGTAGTCTTAAATTATTTTTCATCTGCATCCTGCACCCTAAAATATTTTTCAAAACACCACCCTAAAATTGCTACTCTAAAAAATATTTTATGGTATGTACCTTCATTTAAATGGCTTTTTTAGAGTTAATGACCAGGTGAAATTTATCATAACATATATTGTGAGCAAAATTTATCTTAAAAAAATTAATACTTTTTGGGTAAAATTGTGTCATATATGAGGGTTTTACTTTGATCATAAATATAATATCTCAATAAACTTTATATTTTAAATTTTGTAATTTTTTTGCAGATATTATAAGGTTTCACCATCCAGAGTAGTTTTAATACGCATTAATTAAATCACGTTGATTTGAGGCTGAGCATTATACTACAGTGGTTGTAACTTGTAAAGAGATGCTGAGATGGGCCATTGAAATATTAAATCCAAAATTCCTATGCACTTTACAACTATTAACGAGTCCCATATTGCCCCAAAAACACCATCATTAGATTGGACCAAAGGCCCTTTAATCTGATATATCAATGTGTTAGGCTTTTGGAGGCTTTTTCATCACAAAACCCAAACATAATTTTGGGCCTAGCCATTTATCCAAGTAATTCAACAGATGGAATATAAAGAATGAAGCAAAGTCTATCCCTTGAATAAGTTATGAACCAGTCGGTTACAAGAATTTCTAATTTCACATTATTTATGAAATATGAAAGAACCACCTCACAAATACAAATACAGGCGCCTAATCTTTGTATACAAAGAATCCAGCATATCCTTCAGTATAAGTACATTAAACTTTCCATGAACCTATATATAACCAAAAAGAGACAAATCAAATCATGGAACTATAAATAAATCAAACCTAAAACCTTAAACCGGTCAATGCCATGCTGAGGCTGATATCAGATTTCTACTCTTCCACCCCAATAACATAGCACCATCTTTCTCCACTAATGTATAATTCTCGGAATAGTATCTCAGCAGGCTCCTAATAACCGAATATAATTCACATAGCTGCTCATCGAATATTGTCGAAAACCCGCCATTGTCAGCCTAGACTTCCACTTGCCAAACAGTTCGTGTCGCTCGATCCTCTCCTTCCCTTCACAGGCAATGACATTCACAATATCCTTGGATAGACAATGTTGTTCTACGTTAATCCTTGTCTTGTTGTCTCTCGGAAGGGTCACATCAATGGACTCAAACATTGCCAGGTAGTAGTCCAATGTTTCTATGAACCTGTTGAAGAAAGGAGTTGTATTGGTGTTTGATTCTTGTTCCACCAATGTGACCACTTTTGGAGATAATGATTTTACCATTCTCAGCAGACCATCCCTTGGGTTATTCACATCAACACTTTCATCAGCCGTATGATGGAGCTGCAACGGGAAGTTCACTGCCAAGGCCTCACCGGGCCGGATGTCTAGCATGTCTATTACCGAGCCTTTGGATTGGCTCCCCGGTAATGGACACATAACTTCTAGCCCTCTCAATCAACTCACCAAAATCTTTCAGGTTATTTTCGGAAAGTGCTTTTGCACAAGAAATCAACAACTGTCTCAAATTACTAGGTGGAAAACCTTGCACTGATTCTTCCTCCATCGTTTTGTGACGTTTCTCTGCGTGTGCAGCTTCACTCAACCTCTGGCTACAGGTAGAAGCCAAAGAAGGCTGACCTTGAAAATTCTGTAAACGCCGGTCACGATTCCAAGATATGTTGCCACTAACATTCTTAGTGGAAGGGCTGTTTGATGTGGTGGCATCATCATTACCATTGTTAGGGGCCATAAGAGTTGATTCTATTTCAAGCAGAACATGTCTGATTTTCTGACTGCTATTTACATCATTTAGAAGAGAGCTCCTAGCAGATGAATATTAATGCGCGGTCCATCTTGGTAATGATCTATGTACCGCGATGAATTGTTCCAATTGTGATTGGTAAGAAATCTACAAAAGCTAAAGTTGATGAAAGAGGGCAAAATATTCAAGATTAAATCAAGAATTCAACGACTTCGACCCAAATATCAACTTGGCACATTTTCCTATCAGGTGTAAGTGAGATTATGATAGCCTTAGATGTCACATATAACAACCCTATATGCTATCTTTAATCAGAATAATAAATACAGCGGAAGTCGAAATACCTCTCGCCATTGCTATTGATTGATTAGAGAAGGATCTACGTGTAACTGCAAAACAGAACACTGTTAGAAATAACCCAAAGGCTCTTCTAACTAGAGTCCGGCACAGTGATGGTATCTGTTGTGATAGCCTTAACCAGTTAGGGAACCCGGAATTTAGAGAGAAGAGACGCTCTCTAGATGTGGTTATCTGCCGTATCAAAAATGATAGGTGTTGGTATGTTTTCCCCATCAGAAAACCCCCTTTATATAGATAACCTAGATATGAAAACCCTAACATTTGACTATTGGGCCTAATGTTGACTACGGGCCACCTAAAGATATTATTAATTATTAAATCCTAAATATATCTAATGTGATAATATAATAATACTAATAATATTAATAATAATCTAACATTCTCCCACTTGGCCCATACTCTGTATGTTAACTGTTCCCTTTAGTCAAATCAATTAAGGTCATACTGCAAGAATCATGACGATAAGTCCTTTATCATAAAGTATTACCTTTCATGTATTACCAACAGTATTCCTTACCTAATGGGTATTGCTCCATGAATAAACTTTCAAAACTTATATGTTTATTCGGTTCCAAAATAAAAACTTAAATGTTCATTAATCTCATCATCACCAAAAGTGTACACAACAACCATAGAGATAATAAACAAAATCCAAAATACTCATTGCACACCTCAATTACCCAAAAGACTTACAATCCCCATATGAGGTACATGTATAGAGAACTCATTTGGTCTCATCCCTTTAGTCAAAGGATCAGCTAGCATTTCCCTTATTCCGATGAGATCAACAGTGACCTGACCATCAGCAATTCGCTCTTTCAAGCTAAGGAATTTCAGCTCAATAAACTTTTTGCTTCCACTCCTTCTTTTATTTGCTATGGCCACTGCTGTCTTATTATCGCAATACATCTTGATTGGCCTGGAGATTGATTCTACAATCTTCAGTCCAGCAATGAAGTGCCTTATCCAGATAGCTTGTGAACTTGCCTCAAAACATGTGATATACTCAGCATCACAAGTAGAAGGAGCTGTGAGTGTCTGTTTGGCACTCTTCCAAGAAATAGCTCCCTCAGCTAATAGGAAGATGTAACCTGTCGTAGACTTGTTGGTGTCTACACATCCTCCCAGATCAGAATCTGAGTAACCCGTCACTTCAAGATTCTCTGTCCTTTTGTAAGTCAACATAAGGTGCTTGGTGCCTTGGAGATACCTAAACACCTTCTTTGCAGCTTCCCAATGCATTTTACCAGGATTGCATTGGTATCTCCCCAGCATGCCTACTGCAAAAGCTATGTCAGGTCTTGTGCAGACCTGTGCATACATCAAGCTTCCTACAGCAGAGGCATAGGGAACTTTTCCATCTCCTTTTTCTTTAATTCTGTGTCAGGACACTGACTTAGACTGAAGAAATTTCCCTTTTCAATGGGAGCAACGTTAGATGAACAGTTTCTCATCTTGAAACGCTCAAGAACTTTGTTGATATAGGTTTCTTGAGAAATGCCTAAAAGACCCTTTGCTCTATCCCTATGGATCTTAATGCCAATAACATAAGATGCCTCACCCATGTCCTTCATATCAAAGTTCTTAAACAAAAACTGTTTCACCTCACGTAACAGTCCTAAGTCATTGGTTGCAAGCAATATGTCATCGACATACAAAATCAAAAATATGGATTTGCTCCCACTATTCTTGTGGTATATACACTGATCCACGATATTCTCAACGAAACCAAATGAAGAGATTACCTCATGGAACCTTAAATACCACTGCCTGGAAGCTTGCTTTAAGCCATATATTGATTTTCCTAATTTGCATACCAAATGTTCCTTATCCTTTGCAACAAAACCCTCAGGCTGCTTCATGTAGACTTCTTCCTCAAGAACACCATTGAGGAAAACAGTCTTAACATCCATTTGGTGTAACTCCAAGCCAAAATGTGCAACCGATGCCATGATAATACGGAAAGAATCCTTAGTTGAAACAGGAGAAAATGTCTCCTTGTAATGAACTCCTTCCACCTGAGTGAAGCCCTTAGCAACCAACCTTGCCTTGTAGCGCTCAATGTTACCCTGTGAGTCCCTTTTGGTTTTGTAAACCCATTTACAGCCAATGGCCTTGGACCCATTAGGCAACTCTACAAGTTCCCATACATGGTTGTTTGCCATGGAATTCATTTCTTCATTCATAGCATTATACCACAATTTGGAGTTCTCACTTTTCATAGCCTGAGAAAACGTTAATGGATCATTATCAATGCCAATATCATAGTCATTTTCAACATTATACACTACGTAGTCATCTGGAATTGCCGGTTTTCTTGCCCTTGTTGATCTCCTTAACTCAACCTCTTGGGTTGGGTCAGGTTGCTCGTTTGGAACATTTTCTGTCACAACTGGTGGTAAGTCTGTGTGTGACAGGTGGACCTTCAGGTATATGTTCCATACGTCCCGCATGATCAACTATGGGTATTGGGACAGTCTCAATTGGCGTGACATATCTAGAGGTAGAAATGTCGCCAACAGCCGATGTCCCTTCCTCAATTGTGATAGGGGATCCCTCTATGTGATCGTCTACAATCTGATCACTCCCACTAATCACATCATTCTCAAGAAACTTGGCATTCCTAGATTCTACAAAACGCACTGAAGGTGGAGGACAATAAAACTTGTAACCCTTTGACCTGTCCGCATAGCCTACAAAGTAAGCTCTAATGGTCTTAGGATCCAATTTCTTTTCTTATGGGTTATACACTCTTACTTCCGCAGGACAGCCCCACACCTTAAAGTGATTTAAACTGGGTTTCCAACCTTTCCAGATTTCAAAGGGTGTCTTAGACACTGACTTTGTTGGAACCCTGTTCAAAATGTGTACGGCTGTCTTGAGTGCTTCCTTCCACAAGGAAATTGGCAGTTTGGAGCTACTCATCATGCTCCTAACCATGTCAAGTAAGGTCCTATTTCTTCTTTCAGCTACACCGTTCATTTGAGGTGAGCCAGGCATGGTATATTGTGCAACTATACCTTGCTCTCGAAGAAAATCCGCAAAAGGACCTGGCGCTTGTCCTTCACTAGTGTATCTACCGAAATACTCACCACCTCTATCAGATCTCACGATCTTTGTAACATCCTGAAAATTAATTGAGGATTTGTGAGGGTAAATAGGTATTGATTAATGATAAATAATAGATTATGAGAATATTTGAAGGATTTTGAGGTATTTTACAGGATTTTAAAGGCCTAGTTTCTTCCTTATTTGGACAATAATAATTTTGGGAGAGATTATTTTTAGGCTCCAAAGAGGTTAATATGGGAGGAAATAAATAAAGGATATTATGGGAAAATTTTGAGAGTGAAAAGAAAATTTTTTGTTCAAAAGAAATATCTTATTTGAGAATTTTAGGGTCTAGTAGTGTAGTTTTCTCTTTCCACTCTGCCGACACTCAGTTCCTCGTCAATAACTTGTCACTGTGCATCAATTATTATTCCTCAACCAATCACATTCAACTACTATTTATATATATTATATTATATTATTAATATAATATATTATTATTATATTATTATTATATTATATTATTATTTTACTATTCATCAAATATATATATATATATACTCCCTCTCCGTCTCACTCCCTGCCTCACTCTCTCACTCTCACACACTCTCTCTCTCTTTTCTCTCGTCTCTCTTTCTCTCTCTTTTGCTCTCTCTTTCCACCACCAATATTCCTATCATTAGACTTATCAGAGCTCGTTCATATAGGAATAGTAAGCTTTTTGGCCAACTAAGCACATTTTTGGATTCCCGTAAGTCTCCTCTACATTTCTATGTCATTAGTTTTTCGATTTGTTATACTTGAAAAATTAGACCTTGTCTAAGTTGGTATTTTTGGGAGTCCTAAAATTAATAAATTGAAGCTTAGGCCTCGATTATAAGTTTTTCTGAGTAGATTTTTCATTGTTGGAAGTTTTCCTAATTATTAGGAATTTTTGGATTTATGGAAGTTTTAGAAATTGAGGCTTTTAAATTATTCAAGGTGCTTATGGGTAAATTGATGATTTTTAGATGTTTATTAAGGTCATATGAGGGGATTTAATTAATTGATTTGATTGGAGTTTGCACTTAAAGAATTATTGAGGGATTATTGGATGTTAAGGAATTTTATAAATAGTTATTGGAAAGATTAATAATTTTGGATATATGTATAAATGGAGTAGAGATAAATTTTAGAGATAGAAAGGGAGAATAAATGTTAAATAGAAATTTAAAATAAGTAAGGGCAAAGAAAGGGTAGTAAGTAATTTATTTTCCAACATGTGAAATTGTTGGATAAATAATTAATTTTGGTTGTATGTATGGTTGTGTAGTGCTTCAATTGCACTAAGTTAGCACGGGGGAGCTGCACTATTGTGAGATTGGTGCCAGCTATCAGGTAACCGCTTTCTGCTTGTTTATGTGTGTGTGTAGTGTTAGTAAGTAATTTGAAATATTATTATTTGATAATTATGATGTTATATGGAGATGAGGTTTTGAATCACAGTTGAGATATGATTATCAATTGATGATTGATGAGATATGAAAATGAGATCTTGAAATATTATTATTTTTCATAATATAATGTCCTGTGGAATACTATTTTGGAATGGCATAAATTTGTGATTTGAAATATTTTAAACTGAAATATATATGATTTTGGAAACTATTTCATATATATGTAAATTCTGAAAATACTGGAAGGCCTGGTGCCTGATTGTGGTGTTGCATATCTATGTGTTGTTTGTGAGAAATTATTTGTGTATGTGACACCGGTGAATTGGAAATTGTGCCATCACGTGATGAGGTACCCTGTTACGCCACAGGGACTAATTGATATATTATGGGAAATAAAGGAGAAAAAGACGTAAGAGGGGAGATCGCCCCTCACGGATTCAGAAAGGACTGGGATCCTTCTAAATCCGTGGTGCGGTTCAGGGAGGGTAGAAAGTCCCTCGTGAATTGTACCGTGGTGATCAGGGGCGGGTGGAAGGTCCCGACTGGTCCCACATGTTCTCCCAACACTTCTATTAAGATTCGTTTGGGTTGTTTGTGATTATCAATGATATATATATATTATTCTTGGAGATGATTTGGGATGGATTATTTTGTACTTATAAACTGTGAAAGATATTTGGGACCAAGATATGCATTATATGTGAATACCTGAGCATATTGTTTGAACTGGTATATATACGTATATGTATTCCACTGGACACCTTGCTAGCACCCACCGCACTTAGATGAGTAGTCAGTGGTTGCGTTTGGGGCTACCCCCGTTGATCTCACTTTTGCAGGTCCTAGGAGCGAAGTAGGAGGTCAAGGGAAGGATCTGGGAACTTCTCACTGATATCGTGGGATACTCTGGACTAGAAGGACAGGAGGTATTGCCACATTTAGGATCATATTTGTATGATGCTTCCGCTGAACCTTGTTATTATTCTGGAGAAAATTATTGTATAATACCTATTATGGTATGGTATTTTGAGAATGATGTGTGGAGTTTAATCATGTATAATGTAATTTTCTGTTATTATAATGGGAAGAAAATTATATTGTGATGACAGAGATTAGAGTTGAGGTTTGAATTAAAAAGGTAATATCTAAATATTATGGAAAGATCTTTTTCTAACTATGTTAGTTATTTTATTAAGTTAATTCCTTTTTCTAACATAGTTAGCTATATAAACGTTTTAATGTTTAATTGTGAGTGTTTAATAGTGGGATTAGGGAGTTAATGTTACAATCTTGATTGGTTTCCCAATCTGTTTTTCTACTTCAGCCTTATATACCTTAAAGGCATCTAGTGCCTCACTTTTATTATAAAGCAGGTATATATACGTGTATCGCGAAAAATCATCAATAAAGGTAATAAAGTACTTTTGACCGTGCGCGGTTACGTCTGGGCAACATATGTCAGTGTGTATAATTTCAAGCAATTCAGAACTTCTTTTAGCTCCCTTATGTGACTTACTGGTCTGCTTTCCCCTTATGCAGTCCACACAGGTACCAAGATCCGAATGGTCTTAAGATGGAAGGATTCCTTCTTTAGTTAACCTCTTGATCCTGTCAGTAGAGATATGTCCTAATCTCTTATGCCACAAGCTAATAGAGTTCTCATTCATCATATTTCTCTTAACACCATGCATAGCAGAAAAAACATTTGAATATCCAGAGACAATTTTAAATAAACCATCAATCATAACAACCTCAGCAATTGGAGTAGAGTTCAAACTTAAATATTTCAAATCCTTTTCTAACAAAATACCATAATTAAATGGAATAAGTTTGGATAATGAAATCAAATTCCTCTTGTAAGAGGGTACATAAAATGTTTCTGGTAAGTCCAAAACAAAATTATTTGAAAAAACAATTCGAAAAGTTCCAATTGCTTTCACCGGATCTCCTTTCCCACTTCCTGATAAGACTTTAGTCTCATTGGGACGAGGAGGCCTGGTTGTTAGAAAGCCCTGCATGGTAGTAGAAATATGTATTTGAGCACCGGTATCAATCCACCATGTATCCTTTTGGATACTAACATTATGTGCTTCAAAAGTAACAAAGGACATTGGCATACCTTTATGCTCGAACCTGAGAGTGCTGGCTGCCACCCAAGAGGGGGGTGAATTGGGTGATAGACTAATTTTGTTTAAAAAAAACTTTTTTTTCTAAAATATATTGAAGGCAAGCTCTTTCAAAACTATTAAATGTACAAGAGATATATATAATGCAGATATGTTGGAAACTATGAGAGATTAGGGAAGAGATAATGCACACAGAATTTATCCTGGTTCGGTCAACCCAGACCTACATCCAGTCCTCACGCTCCACCTGAGATTTCCACTATCCTCTTGTTTAAACCGGGCACAAGAGAAGCCTACCAAGGTTTTACGAACACAGGTTCACCTTTTAACCTTTACAGAGTTTTAGAATTTCTCTAAACACTCCCCCTTATTACCTGTAAGGTTACCACCCTGTTCCTAAAGCACCAAGCTTTGGAACAACCTCAAACAGTAGAGGATTTCAATAATAAGGTTCACTCAATGAACGGATTGTGATAAACACTTAAGTACAGAGTAATGTATGATGAAATACAACTAGAGCTTTAATAATCTTAACAATGTATTGCTCTAGCACTTCTTATCTAATGCTCTCAATCTGAGTAATTTGCAATTCTGTATAATGCTCTGTTCATCGCTCGTTATATTCAATCGTTGATCCTATCCTTTTGGAAGCAGATCTTGTTCTATTTATATCTTCACAGATTGTCCTTTGATTCGGCTTCATATGACCGTTAGAATATGGTCGTTGGAAGTCCATAGCAGTTGGGGATAGATACTATTTATCAGCTGATTCAAACTTCTGAACTGTTTATGCGTAGAGTAGGCTAGACTGAGAGTTCTGAACACCTGTACTTTCATAGCAGCTTTTTCAGTAGCGCTAGCATGCTTTGCTATCGCTAACTGCATAGTATAATTTCTGCATTTGAGCTGTTAGCTAAACAAGTAAACATTTAATGTACAGCAGATGTTATCGCAAGCATAGTCCATTAGCTCAATGAGATAGAGACAATTAACATATGTTATATTGAAAGCATTCTCTATCGATAGACAAGAGCATTATCGCTAATACATCCCTTGAGAGTAATGCTTAGAGTTCTAGCAATATCATACCAACAAATATTTTACTATCGATAGCTAATCCAATTATCGCTAGTTACTTGATTGCTTATTAGCCTTAAGGATACAGATACAAGTATTCAGAGGTATTTCAAGGTATCCTATTATCGATAGCTAAACTTCTTAGCGCTAGCAACAATGTTAGCTCATTTGACACTAGCTATCTGAATGATTATTATCTGAAGCACTTTTGTTATCGATAGCTTAACCTGTTATCGCTAGCTGATTTCATTAGTTCAAGGACTTGGTTTATTTTTCTGCTAGCTGAGTTATCAATGAGCTTCTAGCAATGGATTCTTTCTTTAGCGATAGTGAATGGCTTAGCGATAGATATCAACTTTGTTATTTCTAAGTCTTCACTTGCTATTCCTTTCTATTTATTAGCTATAGAGATTCACTTAGCGATAGAGATATTCATTCTTATTGTTCTGCTAAGTTATCATTTTTCATTAGTGATGGATCTTTATTCTTGCGATAGAGAATCTGTTACCTATCAATTTTTTACACGTTTAATTCAGAGGTAACTTATGCTTATGTTTTCTATGGGTCAATCTTCATCAAAACTTAAGATTCTAACATAACCAAGCCTTTCTTTTATGGCAATCTTTCTTTATATGCCCTTTCTTCTTGCAGAAGAAACACCTGACATCCTTCTTCATGTCGGCCTTAGCAGGAGGAATCTTATTCTTTTTCCTTTTATCATTCCCCTTTTCCTGCTTCTTGCTGCCACCCTTATTGGAGCTTTCCACCATATGAGCTTCCTTAGGTGCACCCTTTCCCTTTAATAACTGTCTAGTCTCCTCTTGTACACACATGGACATGAGCTCATCAATTGTCCATATATCCTTATGTGTTGTAGGAGATTTTGAACTGTTTTGGAAGGGATTTCAAAATTAATTGCACCAAGAATTGCTCAGTTGGCTCCATATCGAAAGATTTCAGACGAGAGGATAAATCTCTCATCTTCATGATATGTTTCCGCACCCCGCCAAGACCTTGGAGCTCCATAGAGCACAACTCGAACATGATGGAACCACCCATCTGCTTATCAGTTGGCTTATATTGTTTCTCAATAGCTTCCAAGTATTCCTTGGCGGTAGAGCCGGTAATATGGGCCCAAGCCCGTGGGCCAACCCGAAACCCGTAAAAAAAATATGGTTATGGGTTTTAAAAAATAGGGCCCATATTAAAATGGGTATTTTGGGCCCGAACCCGTCAAGCCCAAGCCCGTGACGGGCTAACCCGTTAAACCCGTGGGCTAACCCGAACCCATTTTCCTTTTTTCTTTCTTTTTTTTTATTTTAAAACAAAATCAAATTAAACCCTAATAGTCTAATACATTTCCCTTCCTGACTTCCTCACTTACTGTCCTTTATCTTACTCTCACGAGCACGCCGCTTTCCCTTCCTGACTTCCTCACTTACTGTCCTTTATCTTACTCTTACGAGCACGCCGCTGATCTCTCACTCACTGGCCAGTGAATCGGCATTTAGTATTGGTGCACGAGTTCTCACAAAATATAGGAGTTCTCTTCTTCCCGATAATGTTAAATCCCTTATTTGTACTCGTAATTGGATGCTTGGTTTCCCTACAGAGGAGGATATCGATGGTAGACTATTTATATTTATTCATTTATCACATTCTATTTTATCATATGTTGTACTTATGACTATTGACGTGCCTCTATTTTGTTCCAACAATGGCAGATGTACCAGAGCAATGTGAGAATGCTCAGGCTCAAGATACTCTTGTTGCTTCAGACAATGCTTCAAGTTCAAATCTTATTAACATTGATTGATTGTTGATCATTGATGTTCAGGGATTTGCTGTATTTTGGAATATTTGAAGTTGAACAATATGTTCTATGTTTTACTATCACTTTTGTTATTTGTAATGTGTTAAAACCTTGAATTTGAATTTATAATCTTGTGTTGTATATTTGTATTATAATTATATTATAAAACCTCGGTCCTCGGGGGGCTCATTCGAAAAAAGGAAAAAAAAAGTGATAAAAAGGGGGTTTAAAATGGGTTTTTTTGGGCCCGCCCAAAACCCGAACAATATGGTCCGGGCCTAAAAATCAAGCCCATATTCAAAACGGGTTTTGTTGAGCCCGGCCCGTTTTTTGACGGGTTTTTTTGGGCCCGGCCCGAACCCGACGGGCCCGCCCATATTACCAGCTCTACTTGGCGGTCTCACACTTCGGAATTGCTTCCTGAAGGCATTTTTGGATCCTAGTCCTTATGAGTAGCATAGCACGACGATTATTCTTTTCCTAATAGCTATGGTACTCCTTAGTTTCCTCATCTGCTGAATCAACAGGCATAGGGGGCTTTGGAGTCTCAAGGACAAAGTCCATCTCCATGCACCTCAATTGCAAAAGGACATCATCCTTCCATTCAGAAAAGTTGTTGTTATCCAAAAACACATTCCTACCAGCTTGAGCCAATATGCTAGTGGGAAACATGTTAGTAGGTAACTGAGATGAAATATTAGCTGCGTTATTCAGAGAATCAAAACACAAATTAGACATATAATTTGAGGCAATCACAATTCACTGTGCCATGTATGCTTTAGAAAACCAATAAAAAGCATACAAATATAAATACGTATCACTAAAATCTACCTGTGGGCAAAGAAATTAGCATAGCATGTATTTATCTCAAAATGGTGGAACTAAAACACATTTATATCTCCTAATACCTGTGGGCAACTTAGGAAATAATAAGGTCATTTTATCCTACCCTAATTAAATATACTCTTATAATTATCTACCTGTGGGCAAAGATTAATTATAATTGTATATTTAATTACAATTGATATTTTCTAACCATATGTGATGTATGCAACTTAAGAAAAGGATGCTGTGGCTACTCCTTTAAGGCAAAAGCATATCACAAAATATCATAATGTGCAATCATTAAAATCAATTATATGCACATACTTTATTGGGAATTATTAAATTAATTTGACCTTTATTTAATTTAATAAAACTCCCACTAATTATAGCATCCACAAAAATATTGTTTAATAATTAATCTATAGCATATTTCACTTAATAATTCCAATATGTGAAATAGCCAAGATTAATTTTCCTAAATTTAAACAATTAAAAATGATGCTAAAATAATTACACATGCTAAAATATGACATATATAATTAAAACAATTATAAAGGTCAATATATTTAGCCATATATAATTTCTGGAATTTAAAAAACATAAATAGCTTAACAATTTAAAATATTAGAAAAGCCTAAAATAAAATTCCAGAAGTAAAATAGGACCCAAAAACTGAATTTTTCGCAGCACAAACATGCAATAAACAAAAATAGGCCCAAAATTGCAAGCCCAGAACTGAAATGGGCCCAGAAATGCGCAAAGAACAAATTAAAAACGGCCCAGAAAATATATATATATATTTTATAAGCCCAGAAACGGAAAGCCCAAATGGTCTAATTTTTTTTAAAAAAAAAATAGCCCAAACATCAGGCCCAAGTGCGCAGGCCCAGAAAGTTTGAAAATTCTGTTTTTTTAATAAGGCCCAAAAACGCCCAAAGCCCAAATGGGTGAGAAGGCCCAAAAGGCATTAAGTGAAACGCAGCATTTCACTAATGCCTGCTGCCCTCACCCGTTTTTTTTTATAAAAGACTTCTGAAAAACGAAATGGGCCAAGATAAAAGAAGCCCAAAACGCAACAACACAGGTATCCGGTTTGCAATAACCCTACCCAGCCCAAGATTGCGCGACCCGACACCTTCATCTTCTTCCTCAGCCTTCGCCGTCGCTGCAGCCACCATGAACGGCGATGCTGAGCTCCTTTTCCAGCGCCGTTATGGCCAGAAAAGCTCGGGTTCTCTCGTACAATCGAATGGAGATTTTATCTCCACAATTTTACCATGATTTCAACGTTCAAAAATTCAAAAAACCAAACGAAAAGTCAAACGAAAATCTGGTTCTTTGTTCTTCATGATGTGCAGCAAAAATTGGATCGATGTTACTAAAAAATTTTCAAAGGTTCAAAGAAAATAAATCTTTGATTTCAATTCCAACATGTTAGGCCGAATCATTATGCATTCTGCGCAACTGCTTTGTATATATATATTTAATATCAAACAAAAATATATATAAAAGCAACAACAGGCAACAAGACCAGATGAGAAAAAATTAAGACGATAATTCTCATGCATAAGCAGATCATAAACGACGAAATTACGATACAAAAATTAATTTCTTATGATCAACAACAATTATAATCACACATGCTAAAATATTGACCTCTTTTGAGCATTTTCAAGGTTTGTCATCAAATTGATCATGAGGCAAAGGAAAGCAAGATTGGAGCACAAAGAGCATTTACAGGGAAGTATCTTGCATTTCCAATTTTGATTAGAATTGAGTGATTTGATGATAGACTGTTGGTTACATTGATATGAATTTCAATTTTGTAAACTTGGGCGATTACTTGTCACTTTACTTAAAGTGAGATTTAGATTGATTTAGTATCCACTGAACTAAAATGTGGGTTCCAATGATAGAATAGTTGCTTAGATTATATGTTTGAGAGGAAGTTGTGGTCAATATTTTTAGATGCTGGATTTGCATTATTAAGACTGGCTTTCTGACCATTTTGAAAAATAAAATGAAATAGAATTTTTGGTACACTTGAGTTGGAAATGATTTGATAGCCTTTGTTTGGAGATGTTGTAGCATTTCAGTTTATATTTTCTTTCTCAGCTGATAGACTTTAGAACCTATCTTGGAATCTCTTGAGGCTTTGTAATGGTTTTTACATGAGTTTGGAAAATGATATGGGCATTCTTTTCAATGCGTTTGAGCCTTTCAAGTCAACCCTTGACATAATTCCATTTGCACCCTCTTTGAGCCTTATAATGAAAAACCATATGAATTTTCTTTTTGGAACCCACAATAGACCTTAACCTTAGCAACTTGAAAAAAAAACCATGAACTACCCGAATTTTGAGATAATTGATAAATCATTGGTAGAAGGTATTGGATGGTTGCTACAAAAATTGGTGTGGGAGTGTAAGTGGTGCATGATGTTCAATAGTCTGTACTCCAAAGTTATTGCAAGTTTATATAAAAAAAAAGATGGAAAGAAAAGAAAAAGAAAAAGAGTTTAGTTTCAATAAGACTTGGAGTGCACATACATCATTTTGAGATAAGTTTGGGGGAATTGTTTGAATATTGGAAGGGAATTTTGTATAGAAAAGAAAGATGAGCTACATATTGTCATTTATCTCAAGATATTTGAATTCTCTTTATACCTTTCTTTCTATGACCTTAACCCTTGGCCAAATTACAAGCCTATTAAGTCCCATTGATTTTGAATTTATGTAAGAAATTCTTTTGGTGGAGAGAGAGGAAGAGAGTAGGCATATGAAGTTTTGAATGTCAAGAGAGCTTAATATATATTGAAATGTTGCAATTTTCTTTTTGGCTTTTGCTGAAGAATTGTTCTCTAGCTTTGCACACACACACTTAATAAGTGTTGGGAAGTTTGTTCTTAAGGTGTGAGTTTTGCATTCTTCCATATTCCATTGATTTCCTATTGAATATATTTTCTTGAGCAACTAATGAGGAAAACTCCCTGCATGTATAGTAAGTGGATAATTCATCAATCTTTCAATCGTATCTTATGTTTTACTCGAGGACGAGTAAAAGTCTAAGTTTGGGGGTGTGATAACCTCTCGAAATTCATGTAATGTTAGCACATTTTACTTGAGTTTTATTCAATTATGGATAAATTTTGGATACTCAAGATAGGAAAATGTTCATTTGATTTTCGGTTGCACATCATTGTATATTTATGTAGATTTTGATTATTTTTGTAGTTAATTTCTTATGTTGTTTTATGTAATTTTTGTAGGAATAATTTGATGCAATAACCAAGGGATCCGGATTAAGAAGAACACTTAAAAAGAGGAGAAATTGGGGCTAGAAGTTGAAATTTCAAGAAAAAAAGGGAAAATATGAGTTTCTGGACGAATTGTAAAAATTACAGAAAAGGACCTCGAAATTCCCAAATTACAGATAGGTCCCCAAATTTCCAAAATTACCGAAAGGTCCCAGTTCTCCGTGAGCTCGCCGCGGCGAGCTCACGGCGAGCCAAAACCCCCAAAAAAAGGCAGAAACGATCATAGTTCACCGTGGACTTCGCCGCGGAGAACCCACGGCGAACTGCGTGCTCTGCTGCGCGTTTTTTGACAGATTTAAGTGATATAAAAGCTAAGGTTTCGATCTAGCTCGACATTCTTCGACTTCTGGGCATATTTTGGGTGTGTTTGGCTCTGCTAGGGCTTGGAGATTGGTGGGGTTTGAGCTTGGGCTTGGAGCTTCAAAGAGATTTGGGCTTCCTCTCTTGGTTTATCTTCTCCATCTTCATTCTCTTCTCTTGTTCTCTATTTCTGATTGTATATATATATGCTCCCTTGGAGTTGTAGAACATGAGTAGCTAAATACTTTGATTCTAGGATTATTTTGAACCCTTGTATGTATTGATTCTTGATTCCTCCTCTTGATTTGTGATTAATGATATCTATGTGCTTATTTTACCCCTTTCTTAATGCTTCTAAGTGCTTGATCACCATTTAGATGTTGGGTTCGCTTGATTTATGACTCGAGAGAGCTAGGTTGAGTGTAGAACTTGGGTAAAGTAGTGCAAGAACCGGAAGTTTGCATGACGAACGGATGGTTTTGTTGGTAAGATAGAGATATACTTGCTAGCCTTGCATAGTCACATTAGGGTTGGAGTGTGATAATTGGGTTCTATCAAATTGTGGCAAGAGATTGTGCAAAGAATAGGACTAAACACTTGTTCTTGACTCAAGAGAGCATTACAAGTGCTCTTTGAACCCTAGATTAGTACATGATTTCTTTGAGAGCTTCTTTGATGGGAGGTTAATTGAGTTTTGAGAAGTATAAGGGGGATAGATAATCCTAGGACCCATTTTATCCTTGAGGTTGGAGAATCACCTGTTTATATTTTATTTTCTTAGTTAAATTTTAATCTCAACATTTGTGTCACTCAAATTGGGCGAGAGTGTGATAATCATTTTTTGACCGGGTTTTGGACAAATCCTCGTGGGAACGATACTTTACTTACTACTTTATTACTTGGCACGACCCGTGCACTTGCGGCGCGTGGCGAACAGTGTTGAACAAAAAAATCATGGTTATTGTTAAACCAAGACATGAAAATTGCAATCAAATAAATCCCAAAATGCAAGATGCAATACTATACAAGTATGCCTAAACCTAAAATAAAAGAAAACGACGCAAAGATCATGGTATGTACAAACAAAAAGAAAACCTAAAATGCAACTAAACTAAATGCAACCTAAGAAAATGGACCCGGCCAAAACAAGTTTGACAACTGGCTACTAGGGAACCAATTACTTGGCTCCCCGGCAACGGCGCCACTTGAAGAGCACGAATTTCGAGTGTGTGTACGTGTAGCACGCCCTTGGGTCCGCCCTTCAAGAAAATAAGAACCAAGGGGATAGTGGAAGCTAACCCCCTGGTGTCGTTCACTTGAGGAGCCTAAAGCAAAAGATGACCTAGCAGCTAATATGCAAACTAACAAAAGCGGGTAAAAAGTATTGTATTTTGGTTTTTGGTATAGAATAGATGCAAAAGGTGTGATATGTTCAAAGTAAAACAAAAATAAGATAAAAGTGAGATATGGAGGGGAATGGAGATGGAATCATTCTTGATGAATGAAAACCTTGGGATTCATTGCTTCAAAAGATTTTCAGGGAGTTAATTGTTGATTTTCAAAAGAACCCTAGAGGAACCCCTCTAGGCTAGGCTTAGATTAACTTAATTAATGCCGGAACCCCGCACATTACTTAATTTAACCTAAGTTGATTAAGCTCAAAATCAAAGTGAATTTGCTAATCGTAAGGGGCTCCTAATCCAACAACCGGAACCCCGAATTGCCACTTAATTAATCCTAGAGTTTAATCAATTATTGGGACCCCACATAACAAATTAAGACTCTAGGATTGAAGTCCAATGCCACTCATGTAATTTGACAAATTCAAGAACCAATTAATTATGCAAGACTTATGATCCACAATTTGGGCCACCCCACAATTGCATTTAATTTCTCAATTAACCCTAACTCATTGATGGCCACCAAACAAAGATTAATGTTGAAAAGAGTGACTACCCAATGTCTAAACACAATTAATTAATTCCTATGCCATTTCATTCAAGCAAACCACTTAACATTTTTAATCCACTAATCAAGCCACCTTGAATTAGCACAAGATATTCACAAAGAGAGTAACAAAATCATGAACCCATAAATTTCATTCAACTCAAAGTTAAAATAGCACAATGTCAAGCATTCAACAAGAAAGAAACAACATAAAAATAGTAGCTAATCTTCATACAACATATGGAATTGAAGAACACAACCAATTGCTACACAAATGTCCCTAGAAACCTAGAAAAACATAAGCATAACAAGAGGAAGAAGATTAGAGACAAAACTCCCCTATTACATGCTCCAAGCTCATCCCTTGGCTTCCACCACCAAGAATGGTGGAGCCTAGCTACTGTCCTCCAAGAAGAAAACCAACACCAAGAAGTGGAGGTAGAGGAAACATGGATATTTGGGTGGAAGAAGGTGGAAGATGGAAGATGGAGATGAGAGGAAATGAGTGTGTTAGGGTTTGTGGTGGCTGTAAAATGGTTAGAATAGGCTAGGGTTCGACCAATTTCAGTTTAAAACAAGTGGGTATCGGGTTATATTTGATTTGGGTCGGATCCAAGTTGAAAAATCAGCAAAAACACGAAGTTGTTCTGATGCGCGTATGCTGCAGCACACATGTTTGTATGCCGCGGCATACCATACAGAGGCGCCAATTATGCATTTTTCTTTGTGTGTCGCGACACACATGTTTGTATGCCGTAGCATGCCATACAGAGGGGTCAATTCCTTATTTTTCCTACGTATGCCGCAGCACACATGTTTGTGCGCCGCGGCACACCATACAGAGGAGTTCCTCTGTTTTTGGCTACCTTGGTGCATCTATTTAATCTTCTTCTAAGCTTCTCTTCTTCTTGGATCTCTTGCTTTGGTCCTTGGGCGACCCTACAAGTAGAAATAAGACTGAACAAGGATCAAATAGCCCTATAAATCAATTAATGGAAATCAATCTACAATTATGGCTAATTAACCTCGTTTTCATGCAAATCTCACCTAAAGATCAATGATATTAAATGAGCATAATTGGACCAATCTTGCATCTTTTTCATGTTAGAAGCTTCAAGTCAAACACATAAAAACATACAAATCCAAGGATTTGTCAATAGAAGATGGTCAAACCTGCTGCCTTTGTTGAGAAGAATTTGATGACAGTCCAAGCTGTGTGGTAGACGCTCTGACCTGTGCCTCAATCTCCGCTCGGATCTGCTCCCCCAAATAACCTGAAAGAACTTCCTGGACCTTCGCGGCCACCTGCTCATCGAACTGTGCTACCATCTGCTGCTGGGATAAAGCAACCCGTTCCTCCAACTGAACCTCCATCTCCACCGGAGCCTTAACCACAATCTCCTCAGTAGATTCTGTACGGGTGGATCGGGATCTGCGGCCGAAATACTTGGTAAACCCTACAGTCCTAGGCTCCCCGAGTACCCGGCTAGGGCGATCGGGCTTCTCAATTGCCGTGGCCAGGATGTCCATCCTCCCAGAAGGTATAAAGAATCCTTGGGTGGTCTGCTGCTCAAGTTCTTCATGCAATGACCGAAAAAATCTTAAGTTGCAATGTGCTATAAAACCACAAGTTAAATAAATAAACAACCAAGTAAAATACTTACAATCCTCTTTGCAACTTCTTCAACCTCCGGATTGACAAATGTTCCTTCTTTAGACTTCCTTCCTTCAGCCCATTTCGTATGACGTGAGATAGGCGGCGGAGGCTGTAGAACAACGGTAGGATCGGACCGTGCTGGTTCCCCCATTTCTACAATTTTTTTCTCAATCAACTTTTTCTCGACCCACTTGTAACCGCTTGAGACATTGTGTGCTTGTAAATATTCTTTTCTTGTCGCTCCTTTTGTTTTTGGCTATTCTCCTATGAAAATAAAACTAAGTTAGTTAATTAATATAATGTGTTAAAAATTCAGTTTTGAAGCAAAGTTAAAGAGCTATTTATAATTTATACACACCTGGAACTTTTGGTCTAGCCGTTTCTTAACAAAGGTCTTCCAAATCTCCCGGTCAATAGAGGGATAGGCCTGACAGGGATCTTTACCCATCTTGTCCCCCCAGATGTAGTCTCTGGTTAAGAGATTCTTAAAATTCTTCCACATCTTGTGCGCTTCATTCAACTAAAAATCCTTGAACAATTGGGTGTTTGGGACATCGAAGTTTTGTTACAAAGAAAAATAAGAATAAAACACACATCAGTTGAGTTAACTTAAAAAACAAATACATGCATATTAAGAACAAACAGATAGATAATGATAAAACATACCAAGATATCTAACCAACATTGATCCTTAATGTCTTTATTAACTTCCCTCCAATCGTCAACCAAGATGCTTGCTCGGTTCCTTACCACAAAACCTACATAGCTCATGAAATTCGCGCCAATCTCCCCGATAGGATTCATGTCCTCATCAAATTCCACACCGATAGGCTGAACATTTGTCCCCTGACGGACAATAATGTCTTTGAGCTACGTCGGACCTCTTCCCTTTTTTCGAGGAGGATTGTTTTGTTGCTGATTGTTAGAATCATCCGCCATAATGTACCTGTTAACAAATCAAAGATGTGATGAGTCATTACAAGGCAACAACTTTCACAAAACCAAAACAAAAACAATAACAATACTTAATACATGATAATTCAAAAAGATTCTCACTTTAGGTGTTATCCCATATCCCCTCACAATGATCATTTCTAGAGGCAAATTGGTCGTCATCATCTATCAATTCCGATTCACTTGGTTCAGGTGGAATTGCGCACAAAGGTGATATCTCATCAAGATCTAAAGTGGGAGCACGATCCTTTTGCTTTCTACTTTGTAAGACTATGGACAATTGCTTATTTGCAGGATCCGTTACATAGAACACTTGTTTCACGTGACTTGTTAAAATAAAGGGCTCATCTCTGTACCCAACCTTGTGAAGATCAATTGAGATCATACCAGTGTGGGTGTTCGCCACGCACCGCAAGTGCACGGGTCGTGCCAAGTAATAAAGTAGTGAGTAGAGTATCATTCCCATGAGGATTTGTTCAAAACCCGGTCAAGCAATGATTGTCACACTCTCGCCCAATTTGAGTGAAACAAATGTAGAGTTTGAAAATGAAATAAGAAAATAAAATGAAGATAAAATTATAAACAAGTGATTCTCCAACCTCAAGGCTAAAGGGTCCTAAGATTATCCCTCCCCCTTGTACTTCTCAAAACTCAATTAACCTCCCCTCAAAGAAACTCTCAACAACACCATGTGCTAATCTAGGGTTCATTGGGTACTCGTAAAAGCTCTCTCACGTCAAGAACAAGTATTTAGTTTTATTTAAGTATATCTCTATCTTACCAGCAAAACCCTCTATTCGTCATGCAAACTTCAGGTTCTTGCACTACTTTACCCAAGTTCTACACTCAACCTAGCTCTCTCGAGTCATAAATCAAGTGAACCCAACAATCTACATGGTGATCAAGCACTTAGAAGCATTAAGAACGGGGTAAAATAAGCACATAGATATCATTAATCACAAATTAAGAGGAGGAATCAAGAATCAATACATACAAGGGTTCAAAATAATCCTAGAATCAAAGTATTTAGCTACTCATGTTCTACAACTCCATGAGAGCATATATATACAACATTACAACAGAACAAGAAAAGAGAATGAAGAAGGAAGAGATAAACCAAGAGAAGAAGCCCAAATCTCTCTGAAGCTCCAAGCCCAAGCCAAATCCCCACCAAGCTCCAAGCCCTAGCAGAGCAAAACACTCCCAAAATATGCCCAGAAGTCGAAGAATGAGGGCTCACAATGAAGCCCTAGCTTTTATTTCCTTCAAAACGCGTCTGTTCTGTCAAAACGCATCAGAACGCACGAAGTTCGCCGTCACTTCGCCGCGGCGAAGTCCCAAAAATTCCAGAAACAATTGTCGCTCGCCGTGGCTTTCGCCTCGGCGAGCTATCCAAAATGGCAGAATGAAATGTACTTCGCCGCGGCGAAGTCCTTTCTTCTCTGTTTTCTTGCCTTCTTTTTTTTTTCTTTATTCCTTGGGCTGCTCTGGTTCCTTCTTATTTTTGTTCAATTGGGAGCTTGGTGGAGGGCTAAAACCTCTTGCTTATTGCATCAAATTATTCCTACAAGATTTACATAAAACAATATGAGAAACTAACTATAAAAACAATCAAAATCTACATAAATAAACAATGATATGCAACCGAAAATCAAATGAGCATTTTCCTATATTGAGTATCCAAAATGTATCAATGATTGAGTAAAACTCAAGGAAAATATACTCAAATAATCATGAATTTCTAGGAGTTATCAGTGGGGTTCAATCACAAATGCGCTATTGTTAACCCACTTGCATTTGAAGATTGGAACTTTAAACTTGGTGTAACTAACTTCCCAAATTTCTTCAATTACACCATAATATGCCATGGAAGCCAATCTTGGGTTTTTATCTTTCGAACTGGAGAAGTGCATCTCTTCGACTACCACCATCACGCCACTGTTTTGCATGGTGCTGTTGTTGTCCTGAGCCTTAGTGTAGAAAGAATAACCATTTATGTCAAAAGATCCCCACTTAACAACCTCAAAACACGGCCCTCCGGCTAGCCATCTTATTGTATTCGGCTCACCGGTCTCCTTTTCAACATTCTCCTTGAACCACCCAATGAATGTCCTATTATGCTCGTTAGAAATCTGCATGTCACTCTTTTTCGAGTTATTTTCTTTCAGGATTCTCTTATGCTCATCCAAATAAGGTTGCACTTCTTCCATATTATTCAAGATGTATAGGTGTGCTTGTAACACCTCTTCAAGGCACATAGTCTTTACTTTGACGCCCCGTACCCTCTTACCGATCCCATCTTCATGTCGTGGGTTTTCCTCAACTCCTTTTAGATATGATTTGCAAAAATCCATTGCCTCCTCAACTAAGTATCTTTCAACAATTGATGCCTCAGGTCGATATGGGTTCTTGGAATACCCTTTCAAGACTTTCATGAATTGCTCGAAAGGGTACATCCACCTTAGATAAATAGGGCCACAGATCCTTATCTCCCTTACCAAATTAACAATCAAGTGCGCCATAATATCAAAAAAGGCTGGAGCAAAGTGCATCTCTGGTTGGCACAATATAATGTAACCCTCATTTTCCAACTCATCTAACTTTTCATCACTAACTATAGGATGCAACCGTGGTCTTATGCCCATTTCAACCAAGTCTAATCGAGCATTGAGTCCGTCCTTTGTCTTCCCCTGTATGTGCAACAGTGTCCTAACAAGACTATCACCAACATTTTTCTCCACATGCATCACATCAATAATGTGCCTCACATCGAGATATCACCGATAAGGTAGATCAAAGAAGATTGACCTCTTCTTCCAAATGATCTTCTCAGAACCGGTCTTCGTCTTCTATTTCTTACCGAATACCATGCTGAAATTCTCAACACGGCGGTAAACTTCCTCCCCAGTTAAGGGGGTCAGAGCAGATCGGTATTTAGATGAGCCATTAAAATACTTCTTTAGTCTACAGTAAGGATGGAACCGATCAAGAAACCTCCTGTGACCGAGGTAGACAGTTTTTCTTCCGTGTTTGAGATGGTGGCAGTGTGTGTCAGACTCACATATAGGGCATGCCAGATAACCCTTCACACTATAACAAAAAAGATTGCCATATACAAGGAAGTCATTTATTGTTGTAAACAACATAGCTGGCAACTTGAATGTCTCCTGCCTGTACGCATCAAACACATCTAAGCCTTCCTCCCACAACATCTTCAAGTCCTCAATCAAAGGTTCCAGGTAGACATCGATATCGTTCCCAGGCTGTTTCGGCCCCGAAATCATCATTGACATCATCACATACTTATGCTTCGTGCATAACTAAGGCGACAGGTTGTAAATGACCAACAAAACTGGCCAAGTACTATGTGTGCTACTGAGACTCACGAAAGGGTTGAAACCATCCGTACACATTTCGAGACGAAGGTTCCTCGGCTCACCACCAAATTCAGGAAACATGGAATCTATCTTCTTCCATTGAGGAGAATCAGCAGGGTGCCGGAGATATCTTCCATCGGAGATTTTCTCATCACAATGCCATCTCAGTTTCTTTGCTTCTGTCTCATTTGCAAACAAGTGTTTAAACCGTGGCACAATTGGAAGGTACCACAATACCTTCAAAGGTACCCCTTACTTTGATCCATCATCATCACCAACGGCATCCTTCCTTGGCTTGTACCTCAAAGTATTACATTTTGGACACTCTTTTAGGCCTTCATACTCTTTCCTGTATAACACGCAATCATTAGGGCAAGCGTGTATCTTCTTATACTCCATGCCCATCTTGCTTAGATCTTTTTAGCCTCGTACATACGCTTCGGAAGCACATTGCCCGCCGGGAACATATCACTCAAAGCTTCAAGCATCTGCGAGAAACCCGCGTCTGACCATCCATTTTCTGTCTTTATTTTCAATAATTTAAGGACGCCGGTCAACCAAGTATACTTAGTACACCCCAGGAACAACGGTGTCTCTGCAACTTGTCAAACTCATATACCACAGAAAATGACTCCGCCCCAATGTCATTGATCATGTCGTCCATTCCATCATCACAAACATCATCCACCGCTGCTTCTAAATTTTGTGACAGGCACGCATGTACGGTACTTCCCAATTCCCCATGCCAAAGCCACTTCTTATAACGGAGATTGATTCCATCCAAAGAAGGTGATCCCTTATATCATCAACGCTCTTACGATAAGCATTTGCACAATTCATACAAGGGCAAAGATACATGCCATTCTTACTAGGCACGTTTCTCTTGGCAAATTCAATAAATTCTTCCACACCCTTCTGATAATTTTTAGTGGTTCTCAATGCATGCATCCAACTACGATCCATTCTATTAACCCTATGCCATTTCCAACAAATTAGTCAACTTTATCTCACTACATTGTGAAGAAATAGGCATGCTATGCATTTAACTTCACTTCATACAATTTTTTTAAAAAATTTGGCAGAGTTTTCCCTTCTAAATATGACATCCAAAAATTATATTTACAATCCGATTTCAGTCCAGTAAATACAAAATCATACCATTACTAATTCAACACCCTTCAGTGATTACAAAACCTATAATTTCACCTTATTTTGATGGATATTAAACATTGCTCTACAATCAGTAGATTAATACTCACTGAAGGTGGTAAGGGATGAGTGGAAACCTACGTAGAAAACCACAACTCAAACCAATGTCACCACAACAAGTAGCTCTAATGCCTTCTCAATCACTACTCTAGTTCATTTAATGTTCATAACCTAGAAATCCAAGCTTCTTACAGCCCTAACAAGACTAAATTAGTGCAAAATTTCCAAAACAAATTCATAACACAAATCAATAAGCAACAGCAAAATCCTCAATAGCAAGTTCCGGCAACCATATGGAGAAATATGGCAGCAATACAAGAACAAAGTCGACTCCAAAAAGTGCAGCAGATTAGATGAAATTTCAGCACAAAAAAATCAGCAAACTGGCAGCCACATATCATCACCAAAAAGATGAATTATGCAACAAATTTTCAGCAACAATTTTGCTCAATACAGCAGCAATTTGAAGTGATTTATAGCAGCAAAATCAGCAAGTAGAACAAGCAAAATGTAGCAGTAAAATCATCATTTAGCAGCACATAAAATTGCACCAAAGAAACAAGCAATAATGCAGCAAAATTCACGACAATTTCAGCAGCAAAAAGATCAATTTGACAAACAAATTTGCAGCAATTTGAGCACAAAAACCAATAGCAAACCAATTTAGAAGACTTACAAAATAGTTTGGAAAGTATGCAAGATTTGCAGCAACTTCAAGGTAAAAGCAGCAATACCCCTTTTTTCCCCTTTTCCACATTTAAACATTCAAATCCAATTCAGTCCTTCAATTAAACATTCTATGGCAGCATTTACAATTTACAATTGATAAAAAAACAAAGAAGATTAGAGCATACCACAGGCAGAAAAATAATGACGAATCGCACGATTGAAGTTGCTGAACCCAATAGGAAAACAGAGCTGAAAAAGAAACTATGAGAGACAAAATGTGAATCAATTATGCATCTTTCAACTCTTCAATGGAACATAACTAAAAGTTTAAAACCAATATCACAGCAAAGGACATATCATACAAACACATTCATAAAGTTCATTATTTTATTTTCAATTGCATATTGGTAAAAAAACATGATTTCAGAAACAGATAACGTGGTGGAAAAAAAATTAAGCAGGATGAGATGATGACAAAGAAACACAAAAAGTTGTAACCAAAAAAAAAAGAAACGAAAAAAGAACTCACAGTGTAGCGAGCTGAGGGTCGGGGAGGGGGGATCTGACGGAGGGGGAGCTGTGGGTGGGGGGAGGGGGAGCTGGGGGTGGAGCGAGCTGAGGGTGGGGGGAGGAGGGGGGAGCTAAGGGTGGGGTTTTGGTTTTTGGGAAGCTGAGGGCGGGGGCAGGAGAGGGAAGGAGAAACACGCGGGATTTTTTTTTAAGGGGGGAGGGGGTTTTCAACGTCACACAATAAGTATGTGTGACGTTGAAAATCAAAACGACGTCACACACGTTCAATGTGTGACGTCGTTTTTTATTTTCAACGTCACACATACTTACTGTGTAACATTAAAACTCGGAAGATTATTTAATTAATTTATGAATTTTTTTAATGGAGTTTCAACGTCACACATAATTTATGTGTGACGTTGAAACTCTGCAGATTATATAATTTATTTACGAATAATTTTTTTATGGAGTTTCAACGTCACTGAAGAGCACTTGACCGTTAAGGTTATATCGGAGCAGTGCCGCCTCAGACCCTCTCTTCAAGAATTTTAGGGACCAAGGGGAAAGTGGGAGCTACCCCCGAGTGTCGTTCTCTTGAAGAGCCTAAAATGCAAATGATAACCTAATAGCTAGATGCAAACTTGACAAAGCGGGTAAAACATTTTTTTGGTTGATTTTAGGTATAAAAGCTGTGTGAAAAGTGTTGTATGTTCAAGAAAGAATTGAGATTGGATTTAACAGGAGATTTGGATTAAATGGGATGGAGAAACCTTTGGTGAATAGAGACTTAAGACAATCATTGCTTCAATTTGTTTTTAGGGAGTTCTTTGGTTAATTAAAAAGGTCCCTAGAGGGATCCCTCTAGGCTAGGCTTGGATTGGGTGGATTAGTACCGGAATCCCGCTTATTAATCCCTCCAACACCAAGTTGATTAAGCTTGAAAACCAAAGTGAGTTTGTTAATTGTAAGGGGCTATTAATCCAACAACCGGGATCCCGAGTTGCCACTTAATTAATCCTAGGGTTCAATTAATTACTGGAATCCTATACAATAAATTAAAACACTAGGATAGAAGTCTAATGCCACTCATGCAACTTAACAAACTCAATAGCCAATTCACAATTGCAAATACTTGACAAAGTGGTCTACTAAATGAGAATCCTC
This sequence comes from Mimosa bimucronata, assembly GCA_037074515.1. Lineage (NCBI taxonomy): Eukaryota > Viridiplantae > Streptophyta > Magnoliopsida > Fabales > Fabaceae > Mimosa > Mimosa bimucronata. The sequence goes on from CM073442.1 coordinate 10,668,332, forward strand.
AAGTAGCACAAATATTAACTAAAACATTCATTCAAAATGATGAATCCATACATTCAAACAAAGTTTAAGTGAATGAAGAACAAATGTCAAGCATACACAAATGGAAACAAGCTACAAGTGTTTCAACCACTCTGTAACAAAAGATGATTCATAGAAATTACATCCAAATGAAGAAACAAGCCCTAGAATCCTAGAAACATGCTTAAACATAAGGAAGAGAGAGTGGGAGAACAAGAACTCCCCTAATGAAGCTCCAAGCTCAAGTCAATAGTCTCCATCACCAAGGATTTGTGCCCTCTAGCTGCTGCCTTCCATGGAGAAGTCACCAACAAGAGAAATGAGAGTAGGTGCCATGGAAATTTGGGGTGGAAAGGAGGTGGAAGACGAAGATGAGATGAGAGAATGAAAGAGCTAGGGTTTGGGTGTGTGTTTTGTGGACTAAATCCGACTTCTAGGGTTTGGTTTCGCCTTTTATATGTCCCCTAAGTCGGGTCTAAGAGTGGGTATTGAGTTGGATCCGAGTTAGAAGCCCAAAAATGCGAACTGAAATTTTGCAGAACGCTCTTTTCGCCGTGGGCTCACCGTGGCTTCGCCACGACGAGCTAATGATGCTTCTGGCCCGTTTTTGTTCCGTTCGCCGTGGCAAGGCCACGGGGAACTAGCTTTGTCTCTGGAATTTTGGGCTTGTCTCGCCGTGAGCTCGCCGTGGCCAGTTTCTTCTGCTCCTTCGTTTGGCCTTCTTCTTCATTCCTGGTCCGAACTTTTGGTCCTAAACGACCCTGCAAGTGGAAACAAAACTAAACAAGGATCAAATAGCCCTATAAACCAATTCATACAAATTAATCTACAATTATGGCCAATTAACACTAATCTAACACTAATTTCACCTAAGAATCTAAGTTCTACATTAAGCATTATCGAACCAATATCACATCTCAATCATGTTAATTGCCTCAAATTAGACATATAAAAGCATTACAAATCAGAGATTTTTCAATCACACATAAATTATGTGTGACGTTGAAACTTTCAACGTCACATATTATTTAATATGTGACGTTGTTTCCCCTCAGTTTCTAACTTATTTATGAAAATGCCACCGCGTTTTTTTTCAACGTCAGTTTTTTAATTATCAAACATAAATTGGTGATGTGAAAACCCTCTTTTGTAGTATATAATATTGTCTTTTCCCAATCCGGATCAATTTTTAAAAAAACACTTTTCACGTCTATTTTTATTAGAAGTGGAAAGTGTTTTTCTCACGCGCCTATTAATTTAATAGACACAAAAAATATACAATTTTCAATGTCTCTCATATTACGTCCCACACAAAATATACTTGAAACGTCCAAAATAATGGATGAGAAAAACGCCTTTTTTATTAGTGAATTGATTATTAAAAGTTTTAATAGTTGAGATTTGAAGAGAAAATTTAGGGAGTTTGATCGGGAATAATTTGTTATTTTATTTTTTTGTCCTCCCTAGCACATAACTTTTTTCTTTGATCTCTCTCTCAAATTTCCTCCTTGTTCAATTATTAAATTGTAACGGTTCAGATTTTTTTAGAAAATTATTATAAAAAATTTAAATCATAAAATGTTAAAATATATGTTTTGTCCTTTAAGTTTATATCAAGTTTCAATTTGTTCTCTTAAATTTTAAAAAGTGCACTTTTATGTTTTTTATTCTTAACGTCATTAGTTTTATTTAACAAAAAATGCTTACTAATCAAATTTAAACATTAAAATTTGAAAAGTTTTAACTGCAAAATTGCAGCTTAAATTTGATGAGTTAGCATTTTTTGTCAAATATAACTAATGACGTTAAAAATAAAGAACTAAAATTACACTTTTCATTCTTATGGATCAACTTGAAACTTAATGTAAACTTAAATAATCAAACATTTACTTTAGCAAAAAATAAATAAGTACAAACTACTGAAATTTAATTAATCCCAAGAGTTTAAAAATTCACTTGTTTTTTAAAAATTTAAATTTCAAACATTGAAATACAATGTTGATAAACAGTTAGAAAAAAAATTAGAAGAGGACAAACCTCACGTGTGAAAAGGCACTAAAGAAAAATTTTTATTTAGAAAATATTGATGGAAAAACATAGGGTTAAATATCATTTGACCAATGAACTATTAGCTAAATATCATCTGACATAAGTATTTATAAAAAGTATATTGTATGCCAACGAAGTTTTAAAACTTAACAGAATGATAACGCCGTCAACCAACACCAAACAGCCATTATATTTTTAATTAAAAATTGTGTTTATGACATGAAAATACAAAAGTACCCTCCAACAAAAGAAAAATTCTCAAGTCTCTCCTTCCTCATTTTTTTTAACAACCCTTCCTCTTCTTCTCTAGCCCTCTTCTAAAAAAGACATATTCATAGGCCGAATTTCAGGAGAGGAGCCCACCGATTCCTCTGAGTTCCAATAAGGGTGAGATGGCCGTTAATTGACCTCCGTCACCCCTGATTGAAATTCATAAGTAGAAAAATCGAGAGTGGAGCCATCGGAGAGGCGTGGTGAGAAGTTTAAACTTTTACAGGTTTGAACAGAGACTCACGAGGCTCACATGACTAGTGTATGTCTTTAGTTTGAAGAACCCTAACAAATGTGTCAACATTTTGTCCATAAACAATGTCTTTGCATCGACAACAAAATTTGAGTTCACAGCTTTATGACTTATTACTAAGCTATTTGGTACAGGGGGAGTGGATATGAAATAAAATAGGGATAAGGGTTATAGTTGCCTCAGAAGTTTTAACCAATGATCGCTGAGTGTCTGTAAGTTTTTTGGATCAATTTTACCCAAAAGTAATAAAAATGGATCAATGTCACCCTCAAATTATCAACCCTAAAAGTCAAAGGTTAGTTAACTTCATTATATTGATGTGTCATGTCCAATGGCAATCCACGTCACTATTTTTTTTTCAAGTCAAGCTGTCATAGAGGACGGTGGTGCCGGTGCACCTGACCTGACCCTCATTTCGTACACATTTCCTTCTCCCACCTTCCTCACCCAATCCGATGGCGGCCATGAAGAACAAGAAGAACGAGTTCGCCATACTCGTCTAATATTACGCTGGTCACTGGCGGCGAGATCGATCGGCCAGAAGCACATGGAAGAAATAACCCACCCAAAATTAACTTTAAGTGAGTCGAGACAAGTAACTTAATAGGGAATCACGTAAGAAAAATTAACAGCTTCTGACTTTCCGCTTGGCAAATAACCCACCCAAAATCTTCTCATTTTTCATGCGCATTGTTCTTGATATTCTATCAATGCGTTTTGATTATTTCTTGATAAGCTTAAGTGCTGAATATTTATATCAATGTGAATACTGATATCTCTTTTGTGGCTGGAGAGAGAATGACAGAGAAGAAGGGGATGAGTTTAGGGATTGGAGAGCATTGTAGAAGACCTCAATCGAATTTAGGGTTTGGGATTGGGGCATTTGAGAAAGAAGAGAAGCAAAGGAAGAGGGTTGGGTTTGTTTTAGGGAATAGGGAGGAAGATGAAGCATCAATGGGACAATGGCGGTTTTTTTGGGTATTTTTGTATTTTCATGTCACAAACACACTTTTTAATGAAAAATGTAACGGCCGTTTGGTGTTGATCGAAGGCGTTGGCCATTCTATTCAATTTTAAAACATAGTTGGCATACAATATACTTTTTATAAATACTTATACTAGATGATACTTAACCAATAATTCATTAGCCAAAATGAAATTTAACTCAAAAACGTATATTCAAAGTTTCTTTTTACAGACGTAAAAAAAAACTAAATTAATTCAAAGATTGAAGCATAGGTTTTTTAAATAGATACATAAAAGTCAACGGAAACAAACACACCGTGAGTATTATAAATTAATTTTGTTTATAAGCCTTTTGATTGGAGCCATATGGCTGCTAAAATGAAAAAGAACAAAGAACATATATATTCTCTATTAATAATATGATAAGACAATATGAAAATATATACGGAATATCATGTACAGTTTGATCGGATCAATGTTAATGTCCTACATTTGCAAGCACACTGTTTAAGTATAAATAAATTTTATTCATTATTGTCTTTTAGATAGGAATATCTGCTAATAATTAAGATAACGAAAAAGAGGAATAAAGAACATATTCTTTATTAATAATATGACAAGACAATACAAGGATAATAACAACAAACCCCTCTTAGAGAGAAGAATATAGAAACTATTAACCCTTGCTTTTATATACGAAGGAATTGGTGGTTATATTGGCAGAGAATCCACCAATACAGCTGTAATGGAATCCTTCATGATGCCTCCAGCATGAGTGTAATTATCTTCTTCTTTGTAAAGCGCGTCCATGACACGAGCTAGGTTAAGAGCTGGCATTAGAAATGGCCTTGGCACTTTCAAAGGTCTAAGGAATTCTTCGTTCATATCCTTCCAAGCATTATGAACAACTTTACAAAACTCTTCAATGGCTTCTTGCCTTGACACTTCATGTTCCTTCATGTAGCAATCAAGCACCGACGCAACATGCCCTCTTTTCTGCTCAAACTGTACGTAGTACCATAGGTTTCAAAATTATTAAAAGAAAGAAAGAAACAGATAAAGAAACATTAATTATATATGCGTGCGCTATATGTACATACTTTGACCTCAGTGATATTTATAAGGTAGAGAGAAATTTTTTTTTTTTTTTTTTTGTACTTGTAAGTCACTTATATTATATTTTTCATATAAATATGCAATTTTACTCTTAATTTATTATTGTATAGATTTTGGTCTCATATAGCGATAAAATTGCAAAATTTTAAGTTAGATTTAATAAGATTTAAAGTTTCATTTAGTTTTGGTGGAGCATGTTGAAATTTACTTATAAATAGGATTGGATATCACAAGCAGGATTGATCATAGGACTTACCATACCATACCGATAAGAGTGCCACTAGGCTATAAGGATATTGAAGTACCTCACTAGATACGATGTCATCCATGGCTCTGCAAATAAGGGAAGAAGCTTTGACAACCTTAGGCTGGCTTGTGACCCATTTGAACATGTCCTCCGTGGCAATATGTCCCAATCCAAAGAAAGATATTGTTGAGAGCATTGAAAAGCCACAAGAGATCATTGCCGTACGTGTCAAGGTATTCCTTTGTTGTTGTTATGTAGTTTTCATTGAACCATTTAGCCTCTCTCATGTAGGCATTCGCCAATATCTTCATCTGCCATGCATCAACATATTCATATATATATATATATATATATATATATAAGCCTTGAAGAAACAAAAAGTGTATAAATGAAAAGTAATAAATATTTATTTAATCATGCATAGCATACTTCAGATATTGCATAGTTAAGACTGTATTCTCTTCCTTCCTTACTCATGTATTGATCCATTTCATCATAAACATTCCACAATGCCTTGTAAGGTAACTTCATATATTCTGGGAGATCATCCAAGCAGCGAATATCCCACCTTATACAATCATTGTTTGATTAGTTAATAAACTATCTAGAATCAAACAAAAAGAAAACGTAAATTATATATATATATATATGAATATGAATATACACACTAAAAGTACACCTCTTAAATGCATCGGTGAAAATGGTCAGCTCATCGATTGTTCCATAAGCATCATAAGTATCATCAATTAGGGATAAAACGGCTATCACTTTGGTGAGTATTAATCTTCTTGTAGAGTATTGAGGCTCAATATAAACTCCAAGAGTCCAAAAGTAACCTTCCACAACCCTATCTCTTGCATATGGCAGATTTCTTGGCACATCCAAGCTGTTCCACCACCTAATAATAACCCCACCAAAATACATGAGCAATAACAAGAAAATAATTCAACCTAAAGATATTTCTAGAACTCTAGCTAGTTGTGACTAGCTTAATCAGTCTAGGCTTTCTATTGGTGGGGCATGAGCTAGAGAAACATGTGGCCATTCCCCCACAATGACTTGTCTTTTTTCTTTTTTCTTTAATCCAAGTTGAAACGTGACTTTGATGCCATTTGCTAAGAACAAAATGTTGAAAGAGAATAAATGGACAATAAAAAAGGGAAGGGCATGCACCACATCTTAACTTAGAACCTTTAGGCACAAGTTCGTGGATCAATCTAATTTATTGTATATATTTTCATTAATTAAGCTCTATTCTACTAGATATGAGACTTAATTTCTATGTCAACCCAACCTTACACTTGGACATCCTAACAATTTCACAAAATAATAAGGCTCAAGAGGACTTACCTGCAAATGTCGGCAACTTCTTTCTGATGCAAATTTTGGAGCACATTGAAATCTAATTTTGCTAATTTTAGCAAGACTTCATTATGAGAAGGATGTAAGTGGTAGATTGAGATATACTTTTGAGCCTCTAACCTTGGCAATCCCCTATGGAGAGATTGCCTTAAGCTATTATGAACTTGTTGGCCAAGAAATGTGCTTGGTTCAATAGTATTATTGATAGCCTGAAGCTGAGTAGAAGTGAGAGCCAGTGCTTCATCTAATATGTCTTCTCCGTGAATACTCAGATAAGCAGCTTCGTATAAATTCAGCATTCCTTTCACATCGTTTCTAACTCTGTCACTGAAGTTTCCTTCTCCATCTTTGAACTTGTTAAATACATCTGGTTTGCACATACATAATATTCACAATATATATGGTTACAATTTTGAAACATTTTATCATTTAAGTATATGGCACACATATATATACACACATACCAGGTGAAATGGGATATCCATCTTGCCTCAGTAGTCTGAAAAACATAGCAAGAAGGCGAAGGTCTGCATCAAGAATTAATTGGCCATTTTGAACGTAGTGCTTGTGAGTTTGTTGCAAAACTTGTTCAATTTCATCTTCAAAATGATATCTCAAACCCAGTCGTTGAATTGAATCAATCAATTCAACTTTTGAAATTGAAGGCTTCTCATTGGTAGGAACAAGCATCTTCCTCACTTCTTCTTTCAGAGTTTCGATGTGATGCACCGTTTCACTATGATCAACCTATATATATATATATATATATATATATACATACCGGCAGTGTTGGAAGGACAAATCAATTCACGCTCAGAACAGGTAGAAAAAAAGAAAGAGTGATGACAATTACTTCGATAAAAACTTAATAACATTCTTACAACAATGATTCATCAAAAGTGAATAAGAAAGGTTAATGGTTTATCATGGCCCCCCGATTTTTAAACCGGTGACATAATAATTTAGTAAAAAATAATTATTTTCAAATATAATTTGTATATAAGTAATAAAGTCATGATAAATCTAATTATCAACCCAATAATACTGTAATATATGATAATTTTAATAAAATAACATCAATTTGACTACAAATTATCTAGAAATATAGTGGACCTTTTGTTAGGGTTTTTTTTTTTTACTTTTCAATATTTTTTTCTGTCAAACCAAAAAGCCATAAAAATAATTTTCTTAATTGATGCAAAAAGGGTTTTTTTTTTTAAAAAAAAAAGAAAGAAATTAACATTTACTTTTAACCTCAAACAGTAAAGGAAGAAAAAAAAAGATGTTAGCACATAAAGAAAGTGATGTAACTTAAAGAACTTTAATACTTTGGCCACAATTTTGATTTCTCATAAACGCACGGTCATGATATATGTGTCTGTATCCAAAAAGAAAAAAGAAAGCATGAATATATAGAGAAAAGCAGAAGAAAGTAGAATAATCAAATTAAAAATTAAGATTAAAAAAATGTTTTAGGGAGCCTATCCCAACGTTTTATACATAAAAAGCGCCGGGATAGGCCCAGAAAAATAAAAAAAATTGAAAAAAGAAATTATAAAATAATCACATTAATAAAACGAGAAAAATTAAAAATTAAAATTAAAAAAATGTTTCAGGGGGCCTATCCCAGCACTTTATACATAAAAAGCACTGAGATAGGCCTAGAAAAATAAAATAAAAAATCTGAATTAGTTTGAAAAAATAGAAAATTACGGGGGAAAAAGTTAAATAATTCAAAACTTGAAAGAAATATTAAAAGAAAAACTAAAGTCAACCCATAATCAAGCCTTATATAAAACAAATTTTAATAGATCAAATTTGAGCTTATCCCGGCGCTTTTGAGTATCCAATATCCAAGCGCTGGGATAGGCTTAAAATATGGAAGAAAAACACTACTACAGAAAATGCCTATAGCAGCACTTATTTTGGCCCTATAGCAGCGCTTATAAGCGCTGCAATAGCCAGTGATGCTATAGGCTATTAAGCCTAACGCAGCGTTTGTTAAGCGCTGCGATAGGTGACCTAAAGCAGCGCTTAATCGCTGCTATAGGTAATTTATTTTTTAAAAAAATAATACCTATAGCAGCGCTTATCTGAATAAGCGCTGCTATAGGTATTATTTTTTTAAAAAAAAAATTAATTTTTATCCCTGCATCAATTTAGAAACTACAGACATTTTCCCCTTCTCAGCCCAGAAAACGCGCAGGAACAGGGGAGACAAGAATTAAATCCCAAAAATTCCCTAACCTCAAGAACACACATTCAATCCATTCCATAGTCTTAGAATTGCTAGAAATCACAAGCAATTAAACTTCAAAACAACAAACATCTGAAAATCCCAATTTTTGCTTCGGATGAACAGTGCCAGAGGAGGAATTTTGTGCAAAAATTGGTCCTATTCAACTTCCTTTCCCAAAATTGACACCCAAAACATCAAGAACAAGCCTCAAGCACCATTTCTATAATTTCAGAAACTTCAAAAACATCTCAGAAATTCGAATCATTTCTCCCCATCCACTCAAAAATCGCGGCGGAAAAGAGAAGAAACAAGAGAAGAAGGCTTACCTAAACTTGTTTCAAGCTTCTGCGAACGTTTTCCACCGTCAAACGCCGTCGATGGGGCCGATTCCGCCGCTGGAAGACAAAGAACAGAGAAGAGAGAATGAGAGTGTGTGTGCGTCGGTGAGAGAGGGAGCTTGTGTGTGTGTGTGTTGAGAGATAGAGAAAGGGAAATAAAAGAAGAGTTTTTGTGTGTGTGTCATTGAGGAGGGATGGTGGATGAAATTAGGGAGGGAAATAGGGGAAAATTGGGCGGGTGTTTAAAAATTGGTATTTTTAAATTTGGTTTCAGATATTTTTTAAATAAATTTAAATCACATGTGATATAAATTTTATTTAAAATTTGTTTTAGATAATTTTTTTTTAAAAAAATTAAATCACAGGGGCCTATAGCAGCGCTTAGCGACTAAGCGCTGCTATAGGCCCCTGTGATTTAAATTTTATTTAAATAATATCAAAAACCAATTTTAAAAATACTAATTCATTTTAAAAAAATAAAGAAAATTTAAAAATACCTAATAGGCCTATATAAGCCCCTGTCATTTAAATTTTATTTAAAAAATATCTAAAACTAGTTTTTAAAATAATAATTAATTTTTAAAAAGAAAACAAAATTTAAAAATACATATTTAGGCCTATAGCAGCGCTTAAACGCTGGTATAGGCCCCTGGGATTTAATTTTTATTTAAAAAAAATTGTAAAAAAATTTTCCAATTATTTTTAAATTGTTTTAAATATTTTTTAATCTAAAAAATAAACCCCACGGGCCTATAGCAGCGCTTAAGCGCTGGTATAGGCCCCTAGGGTTTATTTTTTATTGAAAAAAATATGTAAAACAGTTTTCCAATTTTTTTAAATTGTTTTAAATATTTTTTAATAGAAAAAATAAATCCCAAGGGCCTATACCAGCGATTAAGCGCTGGTATAGGCCCCTGGGGATGATTTTTTGTTGAAAAAAATATGTAAAATAATTTGTCAATTTTTTTTAAATCACAAGGGCCTATAGCAGCGCTTAGCGACTAAGCGCTGCTATAGGCCCCTGTAATTTAAATTTTATTTAAATAATATCAAAAACCAATTTTAAAAATACTAATTCATTTTAAAAAAATAAAGAAAATTTAAAAATACCTAATAGGCCTATATAGGCCCTTGTCATTTAAATTTTATTTAAAAAATATCTAAAACTAATTTTTAAAATAATAATTAATTTTAAAAAAGAAACAAAATTTAAAAATACATATTTAGGCCTATAGCAGCGCTTAAGCGCTGGTATAGGCCCCTGGGATTTAATTTTTATTTAAAAAAAATTGTAAAAAAATTTTCCAATTATTTTTAAATTGTTTTAAATATTTTTTAATATAAAAAATAAACCCCACGGGCCTATAGCAGCGCTTAAGCGCTGGTATAAGCCCCTGGGGTTGATTTTTTGTTGAAAAAAATATGTAAAATAGTTTGTTAATTTTTTTTAAATCACAAGGGCCTATATCAGCGCTTAGCGACTAAGCGCTGCTATAGGCCCCTGTGATTTAAATTTTATTTAAATAATATCAAAAACCAATTTTAAAAATATTAATTCATTTTAAAATAATAATGAAAATTTAAAAATACCAAATAGGCCTATATAGACCCCTGTCATTTAAATTTTATTTAAACAATATCTAAAACTAATTTTTAAAATAATAATTAATTTTAAAAAAGAAAACAAAATTTAAAAATACATATTTAGGCCTATAGCAGCGCTTAAGCGCACGTATAGGCCCCTGGAATTTAATTTTTATTTTAAAAAAATTGTAAAAAAATTTTTCAATTAATTTTAAATTGTTTTAAATATTTTTTAATATAAAAAAAAACCCTAGGCCTGGGGTTTATTTTTTATTGAAAAAAATATGTAAAACAGTTTTCCAATTTTTTTAAATTGTTTTAAATATTTTTTAATAGAAAAAATAAATCCCAGGGGCTTATACCAGCGCTTAAGCGCTGGTATAGGCCCCCGGGGTTGATTTTTTGTTGAAAAAAATATGTAAAAAAATTTTCCAATTTTTTTTAAATTGTTTTAAATATTTTTTAATACAAAAATTAAATCCCAGGGGCCTATACCAGCGCTTTAAGCGCTGGTATAGGCCCCTGGGATTTAATTTTTATTTAAAAAAATTGTATAACAATTTGCCAATTTTTTTTAAATTGTTTTACATATTTTTTAAATTCCAGGGGGTCTATAGCAGCGCTTAAGCGCTGCTATATGCTTATACCTATACCAGCACTTTTATTTATAAGCGCTGGTATATGTCATATTATACCTATCCCATCACTTACATTTTATAAGCGCTGCTATTGTTGCGATGCAATAGGGTATTTCTGTAGTAGTGAAAATTCCAAAATTATATCCCAGCGCTTTTTAAAGGAAAGCGTAGGGATAGGTTCACACCTATACCGGGGCTTAGTTTTTTAAAGCGCTGGGATAGGCTTCCAAACACCTATCCCAACGCTTGTAGTTGTTAAGCGCCGTTATTGTTGCGCTGCGATAGGATATTTCTGTAGTAGTGTATCCAAAAAAAAAGCATGAATATATAGAGAAAAGCAGAAGAAAGAAGAATAATTATTGAAGCAATAAAAATAAAGACATACAGAAGAGTGAGAGGCATATTGAAGGAAATGATCGGTCCAAATAGAAGGATGAAAGCCTGCGCAGTGTCTTATGTTGGTTTTGTTGGCATGAGCATCATGTTTTGATGAAGGAGGAACAGGAACTAAAGTTGAAGCAACAACAGAAGACATTTTGGATCCCTTCTGCTTCAACAAAGGGTTTTCATGGCTGAACCACGTTTGCGTGTATGGGTACTTATACCAAACTTCCTCACTATTTTTCATTCTCAATACTCCCTCCGTCCCATAATATAAGGTCCATTTTTTTGAATGGCATTGTCCCACAATATAAGATTCTATTTGACTTTGTTTGAGTAATAAATGATTTTTTCCCCATTTTAACCATGCATTAATTTTCCCACACATTCTCTTTCATCTTCTTTTCATAATTACTCCCTCTCTTACTCATTCATAAATAAGGGCAATATGGTATATTTCTTACACATTTACTGTTTTTAATTAACTCTAATTAATTTTTTAAGAACCCATAATTCGATTAAAAAGAATTTATATTATAGGACGGAGGAGTATATGAATATCTGGAGTGCATATAAGCAATGGCTACTTTTTATGCCACATGCACGAAAGCTTTTATCGGTTGAATCATTTTCATGTACGTCCCGCCAGTGATTTGACTTCCATGATCGACACGTTTTTAAAGACTAGGTTTTTTTTGAGTTTGTTTTCTTTAATGGTATTACCCTATTAGACCACTCCACAACGAATGACCTTCTGTTTCGGTAAGGGATTCTTGTTATGACACGTGGCGAGGTTTCTCATTGAGACCATTGTGCGGGGAGGGCTTTAATGTGACGTGAGTGATGAGTTGCGAGTGGAGATAGGAAATGAGTAATACATTTAGCTTATTTAATTTCCTTATATGAAGTTAACCAAATCTTATTTTGTGCCTTCATTTTTAAATATAAAATTTGGTTAACTTTAAAAAAAAATAGAAAGTTAAAGAAGCTTTTTATAAATTGATTTGCCTGAATTTTTTAAATAAATTAGTTTATTTATCTTATAAGTTAACATTAGTTTTTGATAATACATAAAATATATAATTATTAAGTGGTTTAATTAGCTTCCTTAATCTCTCCAAAAAGAAAAGGCAACTAGGAGAATATTAAAGAATGGAAGAAATTAAAGAAGCTAAATAGACTACTTAATTATAAAAGATGTTATATATTATTAGAATATAAATCAGTTTACAAATGAGGTGAAAAATGACCTACAAAAAATGATAAATATAAATACTTTAAATAATTTAGGGAAAATTCTAAAAAAAGACTGCCCAAATTATAAAAGGATGCTTTAATACACCCAATTTAACAAAAAACCATTCAATGCAAATGACCTATTTGTCCAAAGCCAAATTAAAAGGAAAAAACCTAAATACCCCTACGTTAATTAAGAATATAAGACAAATGAGGGGTTGTTAACAACTTCATATAAATGTTTACCAAATTTATATAACGGATTATCAACTTTGTATAATAGATTGCCAACATGTGTCTAATTATTTACCAACTTCTTAACTTTATCAAAATCTTGTTGTTTCTTACCAACTTCGTATAAAGGATTACCAAATTCGTATAATATATTACCGACTTTGTATAATTGATTCCCAACATGTCTCTATTCATTTACTAAGTTTCTAACTTTACCAAAATCTTATTGTTTGTTACTAGCTTCGTATAACGGATTACCAACTTTAAATAACAGATTACCAACATACCTCTATCCAATTACTAACTTCATAACTTTACCAAAATCTTGTTGTTTATTACCAACTTTGTATAAATGTTTACCAAATTCGTATAATGGATTACTAACTTTGTATAACGGATTACCAATGTCTCTATTAATTTACCAACTTCCTTTTTTTTGGAGGGGATTTTTTTATTTTTCCTTTTAATTTGGCTTTGGACAAAAAGGTCATTTGCATTGAATGTCTTTTATTAAATTGGGTGTATCAAAGTCTCCTTTTGATATTTAGAGAGTCTTTTTCTGGAATTTTTTCAATAATTTATTTGACTTTCTAAATCTAAAAAAAAACAGTCAATCATTTGATCTTATATTAAGGACAAAAAAATACAAAAGATTCCATGATTAATTTTTTATTGTAAAAATGTAAAAGAAAACTCCATGGTCGTCAAGAATCCCGTACATTTATCAGTATCTTCTCTGCCTTCTCTATTATTATAAGGAAAAATTGTTGAAATGTTCCTTTTACAAGTTTTTTTCCTTCAAACTTTTAAGAAAAAATAACAAAAAAAGGCCTTTTGAATTTCAAATTTTCCTATAAGTTAGGTGGATTTAATTAAGTAATAGTATTTACTAGTTGAGAAACGATATCACCAACATCAAATTATTAGATTTTGAAATTCATAATGTATTGTTATCATTTTCCAAAAGTTTAGGGATGCATGTTTATAAGATAATTAGAGTTTGTGTTAAATTTTCAAATTACCTATGACTAATAAAGATAAAAATATAGATGCCATTTCAGAATATAATAATAACAATTTGGGAAAATTCTAAATAAATACCCCTCGAATATAAAAAAGACAAAAAGGTACCTCCAATATACAAAAGGACATAAAAGGGATCGTTCCCAATTTGGAATAAACAATTTTAAGGTAAAAAGACCAAAATACCCTTGTCTCTATTAACCACTCAGGTATGGCAATTAACTACTCCTGTATAGCCATTAACCACTTCGCTGATTCATTAGTTAGGCTTGTTTTTGGGAAAGTTGTTAACTACTCTAGTATAGCAATTAACCACTTCAGTATAGCGATTAACCACTCCAGTATAGACATTAACTACTTCACTGATTCATTAGTTGGGTTCAAATACTCTTATAATTGTGAAAGTTGTTAACCACTCTAGTATAGCAATTAACCACTTCAGTATAGCGATTAACCACTCTAGTATAACCATTAACCACTTCACTTTGAAAGTGAATGGAGACAGGGGCATTTTGATCTTTTTGCCTTAAAATTGTTTATTCCAAATTGGGAACAATCCCTTTTATGTCATTTTGTATATTGGAGGTACCTTTTTGTCCTTTTGATATTCGAGGGGTATTTATTTGGAATTTTCCCTAACAATTTTCTGCAAACATAAAATTTTCCAAAAACAATAATTCTTGAAAATATGATATATTTTAGAAAAACAAACAATAATTTTCAGAAAAACGGACCTTATTTATCAAGAAAAAAGAAGGAAATATTTTTTTAAAAAATAATAGAGTTTTTTTTTAGATTACAATATTCCTTCTATTAGAGACACTTCTATTCAAGACGTTGTTAAATAACATTTAATATGTACTAATGTACATATTCTCCAACAAAAATTTAAATCTTAATTTATTACATTTTGAGAAACTAACTCTTTTTATTAGAATCAACCCTCTCGCTTCATAAAAGACGTACGGTGTCCACATAAGAAAAGGTTTGACTTTTCTTTTTCTTTTTTTTAACCTGTAAAAGGTTTGAATGTTTGAAGTTTGAACACACGTAAAAAGTATGCATATATATATATATATGCTCTTCTGGTGCTATTTATAGGGTAGAGAGAGAAGGTTTTATTTAGTCCTATATATAAGTCACCTAATTAAATATTGAGTATGGATGGATGTACAAGTTTACCCTTCATTTATTATGTGTTGACTTTATTTTCATGTGGTATAGTGGATATTTAATATGGATAAAGTTGTAAATTTGTTGGATTTTAGTGAAAAGTTAATGAGTTTTAAAGCTTTCCTTGGTGTGTGTGAAATATATTAGAAATGACTTATAAAGGACCAGATGAGTATGGTTGAAAAGGACTTTGACTCTTTGAGCAAATGGCATCCATGAAACACAAGTTACGGAACATAAAAGCGAAGTTGGGAAAATGTATGGTGTTGATTTGATGAGAGGACAATAATTTAAAAATGTCCATAGTGATGAATGGTCACCTTAGGAATCTGTGGCTCTTGAGCGAAGAGATTTGTGGGGTTATAATTATGATGATAACGTTCGGAGACAATACAATTTCTGAAATACAGCTCACATATTGGAACGGGACTATTTTATTTCCCTCTCCTTCACAAATCGAGCAAATTAATTTCCAGCCATTGATTTATTTTTTTTATTTTTTTTTCATTTTTAAAAATTTTTAATTTAATGTTATTTTTCCATTTCAACCACAAAAATTCTCTATCTCTTCAAAATAAAAACACCATATATTTTACAAACCATATGTATATACATTAAATAATCATATTTTTATTAAAAACTTTACATTTTAGTGGGTCTTCATTTAATGCTTATCACAATAATCAGTAAAATGGTTTCTATTTTTTTTAAGAATAAAGTGATTATCATCGCATAATAAAATTTAGACCGTCTAAAATTTGATATTAATTTTTCAGATTTAAAATTCTTAATTACAATTTTTTCAATGATAAATCTAGTTTTTTCATAAATATCAATTATAAGATTATCGTTATTTTAAATTCTATATTCATTAAAATAAATTTTGTTAAAACATTAAAAAAAACAAAGTATAGACCATTAAATTCAATTTGAACGATATAGATTAAGATGATCAATAATTCATTATTTATTTTTATTACTAATGTCCAAGGTGCATCTGACACCTTGTAATTTTTTTTTAGTTCAAAAGTGTCCATCAACTTTCAAGTCAATAATGACTTTTCCATCAAACTAGTCAAATGAACGTTTCAAATTCAGACCAATAATGACTTATCCGTCAAACTAGCCCAACAGACGTTTCAAATTCGGGTCAATAATGGCTCTTCCATCAAACTGGCCCAATTTCTATTACTTGTTTTATGGGTAGGTTCCACACTGGAATTTCACAGGAATCTTATTTTTGTTGGGTGAGTTTGACAAATGAGTCATTATTGACCCGAATTTGAAACATCTGTTGGGCTAGTTTGACAGAGAAGTTATTAATGGCTTAAATTTGAAATGTCCGTTGGGCTAGTTTGACGGAAGAGTCATTATAAGCCCGAATTTAAAAGTTGATGAACAATTTCGAGTCAAAAAAAAGTATAAGGTGTCAGATACGCTTTAGAAATAAGTACATGATCATTTTTGACCATTCACCCTTTCTATGATGAGCAAAGAAATGCATGCAAGTTGGATGGTTAATCACCACTAGCTTCAAAACGTTACAGTGCTGAAAAATATATAAATTGATCCGATTCAAATCCAATAACTGAAATTAATCACTAAAATTACTTTGACAGTTTTGCTTCTTTACACGAGAAATTGTATAATCCAACAGATTCTTCTAAGGAGCTTGACAATTCTAGCTTTAAATGAATATTGAATCTTTGAAAAATAGTAAAAAATTGAAAACATCATGGATTTTTATCTTTAATATATTAAAATGTTACTCTTTAAATAATGTAGAACCTAAGGGTGTAAAGAATCAAAAAAAATATTTGAGAAAGAGGTGAAAGGAGGAACAACCGAGAGGGATAGTCGACACCCCTCATCCAGCCAGATCATTCTCAAACTTAAATTAAAATAGTAGTCTTATAGGAATACTATAAAATATATAAAGCTACGATGTTATAGCTGGATGGTTATGGGATCCAGAAGGAGCTGGACGACGTATTGTTTGAGGGAATCATCATTGGTAAATCTGTCTTGTAGGTTTTCATACACAACTTTAATTTAGGCACACAAGCCATATTGATGCATGGCACAATCAAGCACAGACTTTGGTATGTTGTGTGGATTATTAAGACACTACTCTTCCTTAATATCCTTCCAACAATTTTTGATGTCTTTGTTGATTATTTCATAGGCTTTTTTCAATGAAACTCCATACTGCTTGATTGCACCATACTTTTATACACTTTTCATTGATAAAATCAGTAGATTATTGCATGTTCTTGGGGTAATTGCACCTAATTAGGGTAATTTCTGGCTTTTACACACTTTGTTGGAATTTATTCTAGTCAAGGGCAATTTGGGCATAATTAGCATAAATTATTGTTAACCTATTTTCAAGAACATTTGATGCTACCTCTGGCTTGATTTTACTTGTAGATCATAGAAGAAGCATGCCCAATGGAAGAGCCAAGTTGCGGACAAGAATGCTGACGGAGCGCAAGGAAGCATAAGAAGGGGTTCCAAATTTCTGTCCCTCGCCGTGGCTCCCCCACAGCGAGGGCCACGGCGAGGGCACCCCAAAATGACATGGTTTCTGTCCCTCGCCGTGGAGCCCCCACGGCGAGGCCCACGGCGAGACCCCTCCTCCTGAGCTCTTTTCTGCCCCTCGCCGTGGCTCCCCCACAGCGAGGGCCACGGCGAGGACCCCTGTTATGTAGCCTTCTCTGCCCCTCGCCGTGAGCCTCCCACGGCGAGGCCCACGGCGAGGCCACTTCTCTTGCACCCTCTCTGCCCCTCGCCGTGAGAGGCCCACGGCGAGGCCCCGAAAACTGGAATTCTGCTGTGCGTTTCAGGAATTTTTGGGGGAGTATATAAGATAAATTTCAGACCCTTCTTCATTGTTCTAAGCTCCTCTAGTCCGAAAATCACCCTCTCTGCTAGGGTTTCCTCTCCATCTTCATTCTCCATCCAAATCTTCATCCACCCACTCAAATTCATCTCCATTCTTGTTGATTTTCTTGTTCTTTCTCCTTCCACCTTCCATTTCCACTCCATATTTCCTTCCATCTTCTTCATTCATGGAGGCTATCATCATGGGTCATCTAGGGCACGAATTTGAAGACATGAGAGGCTAAGTTCTTGGTGCTTTGGTGGTGTGAAGGTGGCTCTAGCTTCATGGACCAACATAGGGGAGTTTCTAGTCTACAATTTCTTATTTCCTTTGTATTTGGCTTCTACTCTTTTGTATTGGTCTTGTATATGGATTTAAGACTTGGGATATGTGATTGCTATTCATGTTTGTGAACTATATTGTGTATGCTTTGAATTTAATGTGATTGAGATATAATTTCCTATCTACTTGTGGTTGTATTCTTGGTTGTAGCCATTTTAGTGGTTGCTAGTGGTTATAATCAATTTCTTCCATGCATGAATGTTGTGGTTGCACTTCATGAGAGTTAAATTGTATTTGGTTCAAGGCATTTCACAAACCAAGTGGATCTTAACACTAACCCTAAGTAATGGCTATGAAAGTGGTTGCTAGATTAGTCATTAATTAGGGCTAGTGGACCCCTAGTGGTTGCTTGGGGATTTTTCAATTAGATTTGGTAAATTAAACTCCCTCTAATCATTTTGAAAGAAGAATTTGAGTCACCGAAGCACTACCGAAGCCCGTTTTATCAAATCACCCCTAATCCAAACTCTTGCCACTTTTCACTTATCAATCTAAAACACCAAAAACAAGTAACTGCTTTTGTTAATAGCTTTAGTAAATGAATCCTCAAACCAAAACCCCCATACCCTTTTTATCGTTTTAATTGCATTTAGTTAGCTTAGGTTGTTTAGAAGGACTCCTCAAGTGAAACGATCCGGGATTGTACCACTTTACACAATCCTTGGTAATTATTGTGATTTTAACCCCAAGGCGCATTAGGCAAAGGTTAAATCAATGGCGCCGTTGCCGGGGAGTCATTTTTGACTCCCTAGGTTAGCTAAGTGTCAATTGAAATTATTGACTAGGGGTAGGAGTCATTAGGATTAGATTTAGGTCATTTGCATTCTTAGGTTAGTTTGCAATTACTTGTTCTGCATTGTATAAAGTATGACAAGAAAATACCAAAAATACTGCTTGCTTTTTGCTCTTGCTTGAATTGTGATACCTGCTTAGGTGTATTGCTGGACTTTCTTGCACCTACTTGTGAATACTTGACTTGCCATACTTCCACACTCATATACCTCTCATACACATTTCATACTCATACTTTTCAACACTTCACACATATCATACACACTTTCACACCATACTCACTTGCATCATCATTCATCCATTTTTTCCTTGAATCTGTGCAAGTGCATCTTTGTTGAGCCTTCAGTCTACACTTGTTGTCTGTGCCTTGTGTATGACTCGAGGGAACCCTAGAAACCAAGAACTTTACCTTGAATACCCAGAAATTGAGAGACACCTTACTAGGTTGAGAAAGACAAAGAGAGGGGGAACTTCGGTTACATCCTTGATAGTTGAACACCCACCCTCTTGTGAGCCAAGCATTGAGAGTTCCCCAGAAACTGAGAGTGATACCAGAAACATGGAGGGGGATCACCATATTCTTGAAGTTCAAGTAGAGCCAAATCTAGGTGGTAATGGGGGAGGACAAGTGGTTAATGATGGTGAGCGACCTAGAAGAAGAACCATCAGGGAAGCCACCACAACCAGCCTTAACCACAACCCATTCATGACTGCATTCCCCACTATGAGCACTGATTATGAAATTAAAGGCTTATTGATACAATCCTTACCTAAGTTTTATGGTTTGCAGGAAGATGAGCCACATGATCACTTGGATGAGATCTTCATACATTGCAACACCATGAAACCAGTCAGAGCACAAGTGGAGGATGTCATGTGGAGAGTGTTCCACCTTACTCTAGAAGGCAAGGCTAAGCAATGGTACATGAGTCTACCTACTTTCAATCCAGATGCCCTCGCCTCCTGGGGCAACTTGAAGCAAGCCTTTCTAGAAAAGTTCTACCCAGCCACTAGAACATCTGCAAGAAGGAAAGAGATCAATTCCATCACTCAAGAGCCCGATGAATCTCTTTTTGATTATTGGTCAAGATTCCAGGACCTTTTGAAGAAATGCCCTCATCACCAAATTCCCGATGAACAATTAGCCCATACCTTCTATGATGGGTTGAGGGAAAGAGACCAAGACAAGCTGGATGCAGCCGCTGGGGGCTCATTCATTGATTATACACCTGAAGAGGCATGGCCTCTAGTTCGTAAGCTCGCTTTGGCCAAAGAGAAACATGGTTCCAGAAGATCAACTCGTAGTCTTCAAAGGGTTGATTCCACTTCTCTTCACATTCCTCAATTGGATAGGTTTGAGGCCGAATTCAAAGCAATCCACTCTAGATTGGACAAGATCTCAAGTCCATCTTCCCCGCCGGGTCCAGTTGGTAATGAGTTGGTGGGTCCGTCTTGTGATTATTGTGCATCACCTATGCACCTCTCAAGCGATTGCCCTTCTAAGCCGGAAGAATGTAATGCAATGTTCCAACCAAGGCAAGGCAACAATCCGAGATGGGACCCCTATTCCAATACATACAATGAGGGGTGGAGACAAAATCCAAAATTTAGTTGGCGCCAAGATGGCAACCCCCCAAGGCAATTCCAAGGGGAGTCCTCCCAAGCACTAACTCCTGTAAGAAAGGACCGACCCACTAATGACTTTGAAGAGTTGAACAAGTCCATTACTATGGGATTCCGCCATGTGGAAGGTCTCATTGACTCTAGGGCGAATGAAACAAAGCAATGTATGGAGTCAAGGTTTGAGAAGGTGGATAACCGTATGAGCCAATGGGAGACCAAGAGTGCTAACTTAGAGGACTATGTCATGAAGCTTTCAAACTCTTTCAATGAGCTTCAAGCCAAGGCAAGTGGTCCAACTCCGTCCAATACGGTCATCAACCCAAAGTCTTTGAATGCTGTTACTTTGAGAAGTGGGAAATCACTAAATCCCATGCCAACCAAGAAGAAGGTTCACTTTTCAAGTAGTGAAGGGGAGGATGATGATGAGCCAGTGGATGAGGAGATTGAAATGGAAAGCCCTACTTGGAGCCCACCATTGAGCCCAATGAAGTTTGCGCAGTCTGAGAGTGCTAAGGAAAAGGAACTTCAAGAAAGAAGGGCATTGACTAGAAAAGAGAAAGTGGTGGAGGATCCTGCAGTACAACCTCAAGAGGAGAAGAAGCACGACAAGCAATCGAGTATCAATGAGACAGGAGAGTGTAGCACACAAGATACCTTGGCCAAACCTCCGGCCAAGGAGGTAACTATCTCTCAACTCCCTTTTCCTCAAGCTTATTTTAAAAGCAAAAAGAAACATGATGAGGTTGTTGAAAATGAAATGCTTGAACTTTTTAGCAAATTGCATGTGAATGTGCCTTTCTTTCAACTTGTGAAATCTATGCCTAGTTACTGTAAATTCTTGAAGGAATTGTGCACCAATAAAAGGAAGTTTAGGCCAAATGAAAGAATTCAATTGAATCCTAGTGTGTCAGCTTTGTTCAAGCCTCAGTTGCCGGTCAAGTGCAAAGACCCTGGATCATTCATGATCCCTTGCACCATAGGGAACTTGACGGTGACAAATGCATTGTTGGATTTAGGAGCGGCCATTAACGTGATGCCTAGTGCGGTTTTCACTTCTTTAGGCATCACTGGTTTGAAAAAGACAAGTGTCATTTTGCAGTTGGCCGATCGCACACTCCGATATCCACAAGGTATTCTTGAGGATATACTTGTTAAGGTTAAAGACTTAGTTTTTCCCGCCGATTTCTATGTTCTTGACACCGCTAGCGAGCCATGTGAATCGACTATCATTCTTGGTAGGCCTTTCATGTGGACCGCCGGATCGGTAATTGATATGAAAAATGGTTTGATCACAATGGAGGTGGGAGAACATAAGATTAGCTTTAACATGTATGAAGCAATGCGACACCCCCATGAGGACTATTCTCTTCTAGATTTGAATGTCATTGATATTGCTGTGGAAGATGCCATTGAGGAGCATGAATTAAGCTTGCATTCATATGATTACACATCTGATCTTGAAGCTTATGACTCTTACTTTTCTACCCTGCCTTCTGTTCATTCTTTTTCTTCCTTAGGTGATGACGTGTATGACCTTGACTCACATGTAGTTGATTGTCTGCTTTCTGTCCCTTTGGATTTTTCTGTGATTGATAATGATACTGCTATTTTGGATATGAGCTCCACTAACCTTTCCTTGATGAGTGATGATATTTCTTTGGAAGATGGTAGTTTTCTTAATGTTTCAGGTCATAAGTTGGTTGAAGAATGTGAATTTGAGGTTGGAAGCCAAGAGTTGGCCGATTTGAGCTCAAAGGGTATAGCCCTCACCCCAACAAAAGCTACTTCACACTTGACCTTCTTTGGACCGGATCACCATGTGGTAAAAGGGCCACCTTCTAAACCCTCTTCCATTGATTCTAACTATAGACCTAGGATTTCTTCCCACACACTTAGATATTTGAATGATCTTGTTACAAGTTGTGATGTAGGTGTTGTGGATGACATTTCCCCAAGGCAAGTCGCTGCGGTAGATCAACCAAGTGTTGATTCGGCTCTTGGGAGGACCAATGAACAAGAGATGAGGTCTTTTGAGCCCATTCCACCTTTTCCAATTGGGTCTACAAAGGGGAGTTCTTCTTACACTTTAACTCTTCCTACTCTTGTTCCCTCTGTTTTGGAACCACCCATTTTGGAACTAAAGCCTTTGCCAAGCAATTTAAAATATGCTTTTCTTGCCCCCAATGACAAATTGCCGGTTATTATTTCTAATACCTTGAGTGCAATTGAGGAGGTAAAATTGCTTAATGTTTTGAAAAAGTATAGCAAGGCTTTAGGTTGGACATTGGCTGATATTCCGGGCATGAACCCCGCTATTTGCACCCATCAGCTTTTACTTAAAGAGGATTCTAGGCCTCTTAGGCAACCTCAAAGGCGGCTTAACCCCCTCATTCTGGATGTGGTCAAAAAGGAGGTCACAAAACTCCTAAGTGCCGGCATCATATATCCGATCTCGGATAGTGAGTGGGTTTCCCCGGTCCAAGTGGTGCCTAAGAAGTCCGGAATCATTGTTTTGAAAAATGAAAACAATGAACTTATTCCAACAAGGGTGCAAAATAGTTGGCGTGTGTGTATTGACTATAGGAAGTTGAATGATGCCACCCGAAAGGACCACTTCCCGCTTCCATTTATTGATCAAATGTTAGAAAGGCTTGCGGGAAAAAGCCATTACTGTTTTCTAGATGGTTATTCGGGGTATTTTCAAATTCCTATAGCACCCGAGGACCAGGAAAAGACCACTTTCACTTGCCCATTCGGTACTTTTGCCTACAGGCGCATGCCCTTTGGCTTATGCAATGCGCCGGGAACTTTCCAACGTTGCATGATGAGCATCTTCTCTGATATGCTTGATGATTGCCTGGAAGTTTTCATGGATGACTTTACTGTTTTTGGTGATTCGTTTGATTTTTGCTTGCATAGTTTGGAGCGAGTACTAGCTAGGTGTGTCGAGAAGAATCTGGTACTGAATTATGAAAAATGTCATTTTATGGTCACACATGGCATAGTTCTTGGCCACCTAGTCTCTAGCCGAGGCATTGAGGTTGATAAAGCCAAAACCGAGGTGATTTCGTCCTTGCCTTATCCCACTTGTATCAAAGAGCTCCGCTCTTTCCTGGGACATGTAGGCTTTTACCGGCGTTTCATCAAGGGTTTTTCCCAAATTGCATTGCCTCTTTCTCATTTGCTGCAAAAAGATGTTGAATTTGTTTTTAATGATGAGTGTAAAACGGCTTTTGAAACATTGAAGAAAACTCTTTTGGAGCCTCCTATTCTTCTTGCTCCCGATTGGTCATTGCCCTTTGAATTAGCATGTGATGCTTCCAACTACGCAGTTGGCGCCATGCTAGGTCAAAGGAGCAACAAGGCACCACATGTCATAGCCTATGCATCTAAGACTTTGGACTGTGCTCAAAGGAATTATACCACTACTGAAAAGGAACTCTTTGCCATAGTCTTTGCATTAGACAAATTTAGACAATACTTGCTTCATTCTGTGGTTGTCATTTACACTGACCATGCAGCTATAAAGTTTTTATTCACAAAGCCACACTCTTGCTACAAGAGTTTAATTTGCAAATCAAGGATCGCGTCGGCAATGCCAATTTGGTAGCCGACCACTTGAGTAGACTCCCAGACAACACCAGGGGAGTAGATCTTTCTGACTTAACTTGTGATAATTTTCCGGATTCCTCTTTGTGTGCAATTGATGTTGAGGTGCCTTGGTATGCTTGTTTAGTCAATTATCTTGTTTGCGCCCTCACCCCGGATGGCATGTCTCCCTTTCAGGTGCAAAAGTTAAAGAGAGAAGCCCAATACTATGTTTGGGATGAACCACACCTATGGAGACTGTGCAATGATCAAGTGATCCGGCGATGCATACCAGAATCCGAGTCCCTAGACATCCTCTCTGCTTGCCACTCGATGGTTTGTGCTGGCCACTATAGTTCTAGGAAAACTGCTAGGAGGGTCTTAGACGCTGGTTTTTATTGGCCTACACTTTTCAAAGATGCCTATGCCTTTTGTAAATCATGTGGTAAGTGCCAAAAATTTGGGGGGAGTGTGACAAAAAGACATGAGATGCCCCAACGACCCATCCTAGTTTGTGAGATTTTTGATATTTGGGGAATAGACTTTGTGGGACCTTTCCCACCTTCCTCTGGCTTCACTTATATCCTACTTGCAGTAGACTATGTCTCTAGGTGGGTAGAGGCTATCCCAACCCGAAAGGATGATGCACCCACGGTCTCTAAGTTTCTCAAGTCTAACATCTTTAGTAGATTTGGAGTACCAAAGGGTCTTATAAGTGATCGAGGAACCCACTTTTGCAACAAGCTTCTTGATAACTTGCTTGCTAAGTATGGGGTATCCCACAGAGTGTCTAGCCCATATCATCCCCAAACAAATGGCCAAGCAGAGGTGTCCAACAGGGATATAAAGCATATTCTTGAGAAAATTGTTAAGCCATCAAGAAAAGATTGGAGTGATCGACTCGAGGATGCATTGTGGGCATATCGGACCGCATTCAAGACACCCATAGGCATGTCTCCATACCGGTTGGTTTTTGGTAAAGCGTGTCATTTGCCGGTTGAGTTGGAGCACAAGTCCTATTGGGCCGTGAAATTATGCAATATGGAGTTGGATGCCGCCGGAAATGAAAGATGCCTTCAATTGCAAGAGCTTGATGAACTGCGCCTTCAGGCATATGAAAGCTCAAGGCTCTACAAAGAAAAAAACAAGTTGATCCATGATAGCAAGATCTTCAACCGCAGCTTCAAAGTTGGTGACCAAGTCCTTATGTACCAAGCCCGCTTCCGCCATGGTCATGGAAAGCTCACATCAAATTGGTTCGAGCCGTACAAAGTCACCAAGGTCAACAAATATGGGATGGTGGAGCTTATTGAAGAGGAGACTGGGAAGGAATTCGTTTCAAATGGACATCTCCTCAAGCTCTACCATGAACCGGTTGCCAAGCCTCCTTGAGGCCAGGTTGCTTCTTCTCCTTATCTTGTTTACTTTCATGCATTCTGGACTGGCTGGTTGATATTTTACTGTCATTGCATTGAACAAGTGTGGGGGAGGGAGCATCCTAGTAGAAGTAGAAAATTAGGTCTTTTTCATTCAATAAAATACCCTATGCCATTGAGGACAATGTCAATTTCAAGTGTGGGGGAGGGGACTAGGTAGTCTTCTTGCTTGATCCATTGATTTTATCATGTTATGTCACACTAGAGAAAATTTTCAAATTTTTGTCAAATGTTTTTCAAAAACTAAGGTTGATTTTGCTTCTTAGTCTTGTATTGTGATGAAGGGTCGCATTCAATACAATATAGGATCTAGTTGCATTCTCTACCTATTTTTACAACTTTCATTTCTTAAAAAACCTAGTGTGGCAAAATTTTGGAAAACCATGGAGCAAGACTGGATCTTACCCTTTGATTAATGAGCTTCATGAGCAATGGGAAGAATTCTAAGAATTATACATTTCATCCTTTCAATCTTCAAAGAGCTAGTGATGAGTTATCTTCAAGCATATGCATTGTGTTAATTGGCCTTGCAATTGGATTTTAATTGGCAATTGAGGTTAACCTTGTTGTGAGATTCTTGGGCCTATTTTCATTTCAAGAGTGTATACTTGCTTGATCGTTCAATTTCTAGAACTTGTCTTTACTCTTTGTCAAAGCTATAATTGCATACATGCATGAAGATGATTTAGGCGTTCATTTCAACACCCCATCTTTCCAAACACAAACCCACAACATTTCACTTTCCATTGTTCACCCATTTTGAGCTATTTCCTGGTTGTAATGCATTAATGTGAATTTTGTGATGAAGCATTGAATCTGAGCCACTTTTGTTTGTTGTTAATGCCATGTATGTGTTGAAGAAGAAAAAAAAGAGAGAGAAAATAGAAAAAAAAAGTGTGCATAAAAATGAAAAAAAAATGGGAAAGAAGAAGAAAAAGAAAGTTTGAAGAATAAGGCATTTCTTGGTGTGGCATCATTATTATTGAAATTATGCTCTCATGTGCTGTGTTCTTAAATTGTGACTTTGAATTGCATTGCAACCTTTCCTTTTCCATAACATGCAATCCATCTTGCCTATTCCATCATTTCAACCTTGCAAGTCCTTTTGATTCATACGTGATTGTATGCATGTGTGGAGATGTTAGGGTAGTTACAAGCTTATGGCAAATTGTCGTTTGAGCAAGTTAAGTGTGAAAAGATCCCACATGAGGTGAGCAGAGGGAAACACTATTATCTTGAGAGTCCTTTTTGCCATTGCTTATCCAATTGCTTTGCCAATTCTCCCTTTGCATATTCTTGATCATAATTCATGCTAGCTTGAGATTATTGATTGGTTAAACCTATTCTTCTTTGCATTGTACCCTTTGTCCAGGAGTACAAAGGTCTAAGTGTGGGGGAAATGATTGCACCATACTTTTATACACTTTTCATTGATAAAATCAGTAGATTATTGCATGTTCTTGGGGTAATTGCACCTAATTAGGGTAATTTCTGGCTTTTACACACTTTGTTGGAATTTATTCTAGTCAAGGGCAATTTGGGCATAATTAGCATAAATTATTGTTAACCTATTTTCAAGAACATTTGATGCTACCTCTGGCTTGATTTTACTTGTAGATCATAGAAGAAGCATGCCCAATGGAAGAGCCAAGTTGCGGACAAGAATGCTGACGGAGCGCAAGGAAGCATAAGAAGGGGTTCCAAATTTCTGTCCCTCGCCGTGGCTCCCCCACAGCGAGGGCCACGGCGAGGGCACCCCAAAATGACATGGTTTCTGTCCCTCGCCGTGGAGCCCCCACGGCGAGGCCCACGGCGAGACCCCTCCTCCTGAGCTCTTTTCTGCCCCTCGCCGTGGCTCCCCCACAGCGAGGGCCACGGCGAGGACCCCTGTTATGTAGCCTTCTCTGCCCCTCGCCGTGAGCCTCCCACGGCGAGGCCCACGGCGAGGCCACTTCTCTTGCACCCTCTCTGCCTCTCGCCGTGAGAGGCCCACGGCGAGGCCCCGAAAACTGGAGTTCTGCTGTGCGTTTCAGGAATTTTTGGGGGAGTATATAAGATAAATTTCAGACCCTTCTTCATTGTTCTAAGCTCCTCTAGTCCGAAAATCACCCTCTCTGCTAGGGTTTCCTCTCCATCTTCATTCTCCATCCAAATCTTCATCCACCCACTCAAATTCATCTCCATTCTTGTTGATTTTCTTGTTCTTTCTCCTTCCACCTTCCATTTCCACTCCATATTTCCTTCCATCTTCTTCATTCATGGAGGCTATCATCATGGGTCATCTAGGGCACGAATTTGAAGACATGAGAGGCTAAGTTCTTGGTGCTTTGGTGGTGTGAAGGTGGCTCTAGCTTCATGGACCAACATAGGGGAGTTTCTAGTCTACAATTTCTTATTTCCTTTGTATTTGGCTTCTACTCTTTTGTATTGGTCTTGTATATGGATTTAAGACTTGGGATATGTGATTGCTATCCATGTTTGTGAACTATATTGTGTATGCTTTGAATTTAATGTGATTGAGATATAATTTCCTATCTACTTGTGGTTGTATTCTTGGTTGTAGCCATTTTAGTGGTTGCTAGTGGTTATAATCAATTTCTTCCATGCATGAATGTTGTGGTTGCACTTCATGAGAGTTAAATTGTATTTGGTTCAAGGCATTTCACAAACCAAGTGGATCTTAACACTAACCCTAAGTAATGGCTATGAAAGTGGTTGCTAGATTAGTCATTAATTAGGGCTAGTGGACCCCTAGTGGTTGCTTGGGGATTTTTCAATTAGATTTGGTAAATTAAACTCCCTCTAATCATTTTGAAAGAAGCATTTGAGTCACCGAAGCACTACCGAAGCCCGTTTTATCAAATCACCCCTAATCCAAACTCTTTCCACTTTTCACTTATCAATCTAAAACACCAAAAACAAGTAACTGCTTTTGTTAATAGCTTTAGTAAATGAATCCTCAAACCAAAACCCCCATACCCTTTTTATCGTTTTAATTGCATTTAGTTAGCTTAGGTTGTTTAGAAGGACTCCTCAAGTGAAACGATCCGGGATTGTACCACTTTACACAATCCTTGGTAATTATTGTGATTTTAACCCCAAGGCGCATTAGGCAAAGGTTAAATCACTGCTTCATGCAACATTCCACTCCTGAAGCAACATGCTCTCTCTCCTGGTCAAACTACATGTGATGCCGAGAATAGCATCAAACTCATTCCAACGTTTCTTCCAATTAATGCAAGTATGATATGTACTCATCTGGTCCTATTTAATTAGAAAACAGAGAATAAATGAATTTTTTGTCTTATATATAAGTCACAACATTAATTTTTTTAAATTAATCAACTTTATCGATTTACTCATTCATTTAAGATTTTGTAGACTTTGTTATCATAAGATGTTATATAATATATATATATATTAAATAGAGGTAAAGTTAAAAAGTAATCGGAATTTAAAATAGAATTAACGAGTTTTGATGTTTTTCCATTCTAATACATAGAATATTAATTCGACCGTCATCTTATCGCCTTATGGTCAAATACAAAATAAACCAATGATTGTACTATAGGATACAACCTTGAGTCATTATCTCTCTTGAGAAGCCTTTTATTGATTCCTAAGTTATATAAATTAAATGTGATGAAATGCAATATATGAACAAGGGGAAGTAATTTTGGTTTTCTTTTGAATGAGTGTGAGTGCAAGAATGAAATAAGATCCTAAACTACGTATTTTTGATATTTTTATACAGATAGGATTGTGATTGTGAATAGAAAATGGATGAAGTGAATCTCTTGAAAATGGATTAGGTGCAACCATTGTTTTCTTAGGATAAAGGGAGTTAAACTATGGCTAATTATTAAATTGACCCTAGAGGAAACCCTTTAGGCTAGGCTTGAATTCGAATGATTACTACCAGAACCCAGCATATTAATCCTTTAAATTCAAGTTGATTAAGCACTTTAGCCTATATATATATATGAACCTGTTAATTGTATAAAGCTCTTAGTCCCACAACCAGGCCACCCCGCATTGCAACTTGATTTCCTCTAGAGTTCTAACACATTATTGGCTACCCAAGCAATGAATTAGGACTAAAGAGATGATGTCCAATACTTTTATACAACTAATGGGTTCGTTTACAACCAATTACAACTAAATCTCTCAATATGCTAAACCTCAAGGATACCCTTAAGTTCAATGTCTAATTAATGGCCACCCATATATAATTAGACATTGTTAATCATCACTTAATAAAATTGGGTTTTCTCTAAGTTCTCTAATATACCAAAACTCACCAACCGGCAAGTCTAATGTCTAAACTCATGAACACATTCATTCAAGCATTATTAAAACCCCTTAGAGTGTGATTATGGATTAGCAATGCTTTAGGTTAAATTATAATCCCACTTCAATCAAACTAGTCCAGTTGGCGAGAATGTAGACTTACAATAAGAATAACCTTGCTTCCTCCAAGTAATTATCGCGGCTGCATACCCAGGGCTCGAACTTGAGACAATTGGTTAAGTTGGAACAACGTACTAGCTAATCCAAGCGCTTGTGGTTCATCACTTACTTTTATTTACACCCTCCATATCTTGATTTCTTATTATTGATGAGCATACTTAGTAATAATTTAAGAAAAATTTGAGAAAAAATATAAATAAGTCTTATATTAGGAACAAGTTCACCTCCCTAAATATGTCTTATATTTAAAAACATGTGTGTGTGTGTGTATACACCAGATTAAATGGGATATCCATTTATGTTCCATATTGTCTTCAACTTTCTGAAAAATCATAGACGCACATGTCATCAACTTTCATATATCCCAGGTTGCACACAATTAAAGGTTGTATTGAATACCTTAGATTCGCCGTTCAGAAAAAAAAAAAAAAATACCTTAGATTCAGAAGGATATGGAAGAAACATATTGGCCCAAATGGTAGGAGCATAATCGACACATCTTCTTGTGTTGTCATGTTGAGATGGTGCGATAGACATGGCTTCCAATGTTGGAACTGAAATGAAATGCCTTTGATATATAGAAATTAAGAGCTTGATGATATATGAAAATGTGATATGAATCTCCAAATATTTATAGAGCATTTCATTACTTGAAACTACTTTTCTTTTGGCTTTGGTGGGTAGGAACAATAAATTAAAGTTACGACCACTGAGCACCACTTTTAATTGATTTTTCTGTGAAAAACGTGGAGAAATGCTTTAATTTATGACTGGGTTGAAGAAGGAAACTTGACTGGGGAAAAAATAGAGACGATTTATAATGAAAAATCAACATGAAAAAAATTTAAGTCTAACCAAAATTCTTGATTTGTTTTTCTAAATTTCCTAAATTTGTGATCTTTATATATAATTAATGTTTCTATAAGGTCGTCAAATGTCACTCTTCCTTTTTATTTCTCTTTTGGAGATATTAATCAATGATTAAAATCACTTCCCTCATGACTATTGAATTTTTTGGGCGATTATAAACAGCGTTCACTTGTGTTGTACTGTTGGAATATAATAGAGGATATATAGGTCTGTGGTCATTTATGGAGGTTGTTTGGAGGCTATTGTTATGATTTTGAAGGGTGTGTTCATGATACCCTTTATAGACATCATTGATATTAACTGGATTTATTCATGTGGATTGGCACCTATGACACATGTATAGAGAAGAGTTGTGTTTGGCTGATTATCTAACAAAGTGTTTACATAGTAATATTGTATGATTAACAATTGATATATCTTTAATTTAATCAGCCTCCACCGTACCTATAAGATAAAAGGTAGACCAAGACCAAGAAAGATATAAGTGTTAAATGTAATCTACACTACTACAAAATAGGGTTTTCACGTCACAAATTTTGGACTTTTCACGTCACATTTTGGTGTGACATAAATTCAAGTGACGTGGAAAACTGGACTTTTAACGTCATACCAAAAAGTGACGTGAAAAGTCATCTTTTTCACGTCACAAATTACAAAAATTGTGACGTTGTTTGTCAAAAATTAGAGTAGTACTGATAAAGATATGGCAGAGAAACCACGTCACAATTTAAAAATTTGTGACGTGGTTTCTGAGAAACCACGTCACAAATTACAGAAACCACGTCACAAATTTCCAAGTCACAAATTGGTAATGTGTGACGTGGTTTCTGGAGAAACCACGTCACAATTTACCAATTTGTGACGTGGTTTCCTGAAACCACGTCACAAATGAAACCACGTCACAAATTGGTAAATTGTGACGTGGTTTCTCCAGAAACCACATCACACATTTGTAAATTGTGACGTGGTTAATGTTTTTTTTTTTAAAAAAACGATGGTTAATTTAACTTCTTTTGGTTTCCCAATCTGTATTCATTGCAAATGTCACAGAAATAGATATAATGCAGATCAACAGTATACATTATTCACACAACATGTATACATAGCTATATTATAACTAAATCAAACTAAACATATATATACACACAAAAAATTCCATGTTTACACAACAAAGTATTTTTTGCAATGATCACTTTTTAACCAACAACAAATGAAAGAAAAAATTGAGCAATACTGTTACGAAGTGAATCAAGGTCTTTGTCTTCAAATGAGTTGTTTCCATCATAAAACTGCAACAATAATGGATGCTATGATTAATGCAAAGTTAGATAAATAAATCATATATTTATGTACTGATTGTATCAAGCTATAAATAAGAATTTAATTTATACCTGTGTAAAGGATCCGGTACAATCACTCTCAATAATGTCACATATATACCTCATGACGTAATACCCACACTCCTTATTTGTCGGTTGCTGGGGGCACTTTATAAATCACAAGAAATAGTATAAATTAATAACAAAATAAATAATATCTCAATTGACTAACATTGAATGAATTTAAATTAAAGGTAGTTACTCTAGGTCTTTGTGTCACGATGGCATCATCAATTTGATCGGTTTCTGCTGCAAAATGCCATTGTTGAATGCCCCTAAAAATGGAACTAAAATTAGCACATATACATGAAAATAATTTATGTAGCCCAAAGTAAAAAGTCATTAAAAATACTTACTTAGATAAGAGGGTTTTATAATATGAGGTTATATTATATCTCAAGGGGTCAAACCAAACCAGACGATGTTGTATGGGGCAAACGACAGCTAATGACCAGTGTTTACTGAAAGACATTAAGAATATTATGTCCAAACAGAAACATAACATTTGTAAATGTGCAAATAATGAAAAGTTGGCAAAAGGTAATAATGACACTTACTCTTGAAGAATAGGCGCAAAATAGACAGATCCCCGATTCGCTGACATTTGATGTATGACATAAGCCCGCATCTCGTCCTCATACTCCAGCTTAGCCTTGTCGGTTTTAAAATCATCTCTCCTTACCAAGGCCATTGGACTAAGGAATCTGTATTGTCCCCTGCCTAATTGGTTGCATAGCTGGTGGAAGTACCTATCATAAAATAATTGAAATTATAAAAGGATAGATGTAAAAATATTGCACAGACATAAACAGTAATAGTCATGTACAAATTCGCTAATTCGAGCCAGGCGAGGTCAATTTCTTCCATCGTCAAAAACTCCACAATACCTCGGTCACCATCAAGTAGAAAATCATATGAACGATACAGACTGACTACTCCTGGAGGCATCTTAATGGTTGTGGAGTGCAAAGATGGCTGCATCTCCTGCAGGAGTTGGAGAGAAGGATATTCATCTGAAAAGAACTACGGGCGATGAAAAAACCAATGTTATATATTTTTACAAACTGTAATATATGAAACAAGGAGTCTCAAAAATTAAGTGTACATACCGCATCAATCGGCGCCTTTTGTGGAGTGTTGTGTACAAGTCGTCTAGGCCACAGGTTGAATGTCCCGATCGTCTCGTATAGTTTGGTGACTTCATTATGGGGAATGGGTACATCTGCCCCCCTCATCATTTAAGATATTTGTAACAGACACCTTCACTTGGTCCTTCCCAATAAGCTTATTATGTATGAAGGAGGCGTTCGAGAATTGGCGAGCTTCTGCGACCGAGTGCAGGAGAGGGAAATCGAGATGGAGATAACACTCTACTCCAACTTCAGGGTCATTGTCTGGTGTGGGATTTGATTCATTCTCACGAATTGATCCTAACGGCACAGTCTGATTGCAGCTATCTTTGCCGCTTGGACCGCCGGTAGCAGGGGACTCCTACAGGAGATGGGAATATACAGAGTGAGCCTAATTGATAAACCCATAATTCGGTAATTAACATATATAAGAGATGGTCAAACCTGCTGTCTTTGTTGAGAAGAATTTGATGACAGTCCAAGCTGCATGGTAGACGCTCTGACCTGTGCCTCAATCTGCGCTCGGATCTGCTCCCCCATATAACCCGAAAGAGCTTCCTGGACCTTCGCGGCCAGCTGCCCATCGAACTGTGCTTTCATTTGCTGCTCGGATAAAGCAACCCGCTCCTCCAATTGGGCCTCCATATCTGCCCTAGCCTTAACCAATATCTCCTAAGTAGAATCTGTGCGGGTGGATCGGGATCTACGG
Organism: Mimosa bimucronata; assembly: GCA_037074515.1. Lineage (NCBI taxonomy): Eukaryota > Viridiplantae > Streptophyta > Magnoliopsida > Fabales > Fabaceae > Mimosa > Mimosa bimucronata. The sequence continues at coordinate 10,702,682 of CM073442.1, forward strand.
CCGAAATACTTGGTAAACCCTACAGTCCTGGGCTCCCCTAGTACCCGACCGAGGCGATCGGGCTTCCCAATTGCCGTGGCCAGGATGTCCATCCTCTCAGAAGGTGTGAAGGACCCTAGGGTGGTCTGCTGCTCAAGTTCTTCCTGCAATGACCGAAAAAATATTAAGTTGTAATGTGCTATAAAACCACAAGTTAAAGGAATAAACAACCAAGCAAAATACTTACAATCCTCTTTGCAACTGCTTCAACCTCCAGATTAACAAATTTTCCTTCTTTAGACTTCCTTCCCTCAGCCATTTCGTATGACGTGAGATGGGCGGCGGAGGCTGTAGAACAGCGGTAGGATCGGTCCGTGCCACTTCCTCCATTTCTGCAATTTGTTTTTCAATCAACTTTTTCTCGACCCACTTGTAACCCCCCGAGACATTGTGTGCTTGTAAATATTCTTTTCTTGTCGCTCCTTTTGTTTTTGGCTATTCTCCTATGAAAATAAAACTAAGTTAGTTAATTAATATAATGTGCTCAAAATTCAGTTTTGAAGCAAAGTTAAAGAACTATTTATAACCTATACACACCTGGAACTTTTGGTCTAGCCGTTTCTTAACAAAGGTCTTCCAAGTCTCCGGGTCAATAGAGGGATAGGTCTGACAGGGATCTTGACCCATCTTGTTCCCCCGGATGTAGTCTCTGGTTAGGTTATTCTTAAAACCCTTCCACATCTTGCGCGATTCATTCAACCAAAAATCCTTAAACGATTGGGTGTTTGGGACGTCGAAGTTTTGCTGCAAAGAAAAATAAGAATGAAAGACACATCAGTTGAGTTAACTAAAAAAACAAATACATGCATATTAGGAACAAAGAGATAAATAATGATAAAACATACAAAGATATCTGACCAACATTGATCCTTAATGTCTTTATCACTTCCCTCCAATCGTCAACTAAGATGCTTACTCGGTTCCTTGCCACAAAACCGATGTAGCTCACGAAAGTCGCGCCAATCTCTCCAATAGGATTCATGTCCTCGTCAAATTCCACACAGATAGGCTGAACATTTGTCCCGTGACGGACAATAATGTCTTTGAGCTTCGTCGGAGCTCTTCCCTTTTTTCGAGGGGGATTGTTTAGTTGTTGATTGTTAGAATCATCCGCCATGATGTACCTGTTAACAAATCAAAGATGTGATGAGTCATTACAAGGCAACAACTTTCACAAAACCAAAACAAAAACAATAATACTTAATACATTATAATTCAAAAAGATTATCACTTTAGGTGTTATCCCATATCTCCTCACAATGATCATTTCTAGAGGCAAATTGGTTGTTATCATCTATCAATTCCGATTCGCTTGGTTCAGGTAGAATTGCGCACAAAGGTGGTATCTCATCAAGATCTAAAGTGGGAGCACGATCTTTTTGCTTTTTACTTTGCAAGACTATGGACAATTGCTTATTTGCGGGATCCGTTACATGAAACACTTGTTTCGCATGACTTGCTAAAATAAAGGGTCATCTCTGTACCCAACCTTGTGAAGATCAATTGAGATCATACTATTGTGGGGTTCAATCACAACTGCGCTATTGTTAACCCACTTGCATTTGAAGATTGGAACTTTAAACTTGGTGTAACTAACTTCCCAAATTTCTTCAATTACCCTATAATATGCCATGGAAGCCAATCTTGGGATTTTATCTTTCGAACTAGAGAAGTGCATCGCTTCGGCTACCACCATCATGCCACTGTTTTGCATGGTGCTGTTGTTGTCCTGAGCCTTAGTGTAGAAAGAATAACCATTTATGTCAAAAGAGCCCCACGTAACAACCTCAAAACGCAGCCCTCCGGCTAACCATCTTATTGTATCCGGCCCACCGGTCTCCTTTTCAACATTCTCCTTGAACCACCCAATGAATGTCCTATTATGCTCGTTAGAAATCTGCATGTCACTCTTTTTCGGGTTCTTTTGTTTCAGGATCCTCTTATGCTCGTCCAAATAAGGCTACACTTCTTCCATATTATTCAAGATGTATAGGTGTGCTTGTAACACCTCTTCACGTCACATAGTCTTTACTTTGACGCCCCGTACCCCCTTACCGATCCCATCTTCATGTCGTGGGTTTTCCTCAATCCCTTTTAGATACGATTTGCAAAAATCCATTGCCTCCTCAACTAAGTATCTTTCAACAATTGATGCCTCAGGTCGGTGTGGGTTCTTGGAATACCCTTTTAAGACTTTCATGAATTGCTCAAAAGGGTACATCCACCTTAGATAAACAGGGCCACAGATCCTTATCTCCCTTACCAAATGAACAATCAAGTGCACCATAATATCGAAAAAGGCTGGAGCAAAGTGCATCTCTAGTTGGCACCACATAATGTAACCCTCATTTTCCAACTCGTCTAGCTTTTCAGTGTCGATGACTTTGCTGCAGATCGCATTGAAAAACATACACAGTCTTGCTATAGTCTTCCTGACATCATCTTGCATAATGCCTCTGATAGCAATTGGTAAGAATTGTTGCATCAATACATGGTAATCATGTGACTTCATTCCCACCAACTTCAAATCATTCATAAACACAAGTCTGCTAACATTAGAAGAATAACGCTGTGGAACCTTGATCCCACGCAAACACTCACACAGACTTTTTTTCTCCTGTTTCGAAAGTGTATGAGCAGCAGGTTCCATATAAGCCCTCTTGCCATTTTCACTGACTATAGGATGCAACTGTGGTCTTATGCCCATTTCAACCAAGTCTAATCGAGCATTGAGTCCGTCCTTTGTCTTCCCCTGTATGTGCAACAATGTCCCAACAAGACTATCACCAACATTTTTCTCCACATGCATTACATCAATACTGTGCCTCACATCGAGATATCGCCAATAAGGTAGATCAAAGAAGATTGACCTTTTCTTCCAAATGATCTTTCCAGAACCGGTCTTTGGCTTTTGTTTCTTACCAAATACCATATTGACATTCTCAACACGGCGTTAAACTTCCTCCCCGGTTAAGGGGGTAGGAGCAGATTGGTACTCAGATGAGCCATTAAAACACTTCTTTAGTCTACGGTAAGGATGGAACCGATCAAGAAACCTCCTATGACCGAGGTAGACGGTTTTTCTTCCGTGTTTGAGATGGTGGCAATGTGTGTCAGACTCACATATAGGGCATGCCATATAACCCTTCACACTGTAACCAGAAATATTGCCATATGCAGGGAAGTCATTTATTGTGGTAAACAACATAGCTCGCAACTTGAATGTCTCCTACCTGTACGCATCAAACACATCTACGCCTTCCTCCCACAACATCTTCAAGTCCTCAATCAAAGGTGCCAGGTAGACATCGATATCATTACCAGGCTGTTTCGGACCCGAAATCATCATTGACATCATCACATACTTGCTCTTCGTGCACAACCAAGGCGGCAGGTTGTAAATGACCAGCAAAACAGGCTAAGCACTATGTGTGCTACTGAGACTCCCGAAAGGGTTGAAACCATCCGTACACAGTCCGAGACGAAGGTTCCTCGGCTCACCACCAAATTCAGGAAACATGGAATCTATCTTCTTCCATTGAGGAGAATCAGCAGGGTGCCGGAGATATCTTCCATCGGAGATTTTCTCATCACAATGCCACCTCAGTTTCTTTGCTTCTGCCTCATTTGCAAACAAGCGTTTAAACCGTGGCACAATTGGAAGGTACCACATTACCTTCAAATGTACCCATTTCTTTGATCCATCATCATCCCCAACGGCATCCTTCCTCGACTTGTACCTCGGAGTATTACATATTGGATACTCTTTTAGGCCTTCATACTCTTTCCTTCTTATAGTCCATGCCCATCTTCCTTAGAACTTTTTTAGCCTCGTACATTCGCTTCGGAAGCACATTGCCTGCCGGGAACATATCACTCAAAGCTTCAAGCATCTGCGAGAAACCCACGTCCGCCCACCCATTTTCTGTCTTTATTTTCAACAATTTCAGGACGCCAGTCAACCGAGTATACTTAGTACACCCAGGGAACAACGGTGTCTCTGCATCACTCCGCAACTTGTCAAACTCCTGTACCACAGAAAACAACTCCACCCCATTGTCATTGATCATGTCGTCCATTCCATCATCACAAACATCATCCACCGCTGCTTCTACATTTTGTGACGGGCACGCATGTACGGTACTTCCTAATTCCCCATGCCAAAGCCACTTCTTATAACGGAGATTGATCACATTACAAAGAAGGTGATCCCTTATATCATCAACGCTCTTACGATAAGCATTTGCACAATTCACACAAGGGCAAAGATACATGCTATTCTTACTAGGCACGTTTCTCTTGGCAAATTCAATAAATTCTTCCACACCCATTTGATACTCTTTAGTGGTTCTCAATACATGCATCCAACTACGATCCATTCTATTAACCCTATGCCATTTCCAACAAGCTAGTCAAGTTTATCTCACTACATTATGAAGAAATTGGCATGCTATGCACTTAACTTCACTTCATGCAATTTTTTAAAAAAAATTGGCAGAGCTTCCTCTTGTAAATGTGACATCCAAAATTACATTTACAATCCAATTTCAGTTCAGTAAATACAAAATCATACAATTACTAATTCAATGACAGCAAACACACCAAATCCATTGTAAATAACAGAGCAGTAGCAACATTATGAGCATTAAAGAAAAATATCCCAACAGACCTATCAGCAAACGCAAAATCCATTTAACTAAGACTAGACCTTACGAAACAAGAGGTGAAATTGTACCAAATTCAATCGAAGTATGTAAGAGGAGGAATATGAATCAGAGGAGTGGCGGTGCCTGCGACGTCAAAAGATTTTGCACAAAGAGCCCCAATTGTGGAGGTAGCACTAGCAATCTTTAAGAAGTTATCTACTACATAATATCAACTTGAATCAGTGAAAAAAACCCATATGGTTTTACATGAACAATCCAAAAATGACACAAATCAAATAATGCTGAGAACTCAAATTTAATAATCCAAACTGTGGCACAAAATTCACCTCCTAAAGCTCCAATAAATTATCCACCAAAGCTTTACAAACAGAGCCACATCATAAACTGTGTGGTCAATCTTCAAAATTCAAATTGCACACTAAGAATTTATTTATTTATTTATTTTGGCATGTCCTCCAATATCAAGAATCTAAGTTCCCAAAATCCGATCACAGCATACCCAATTATATAAATCAACACTATCTATTTCAACTCAACTTTTAATCGCAATTAACAAAAACACAAAATCAGGGCATGCTCTTATTATGTCTACATTCAAGTCTTGGATTTCGATCAGAACAATTCAAAGCAGAAACATTATAAATCAAAAGTCAAATAGGCAGAAGAAAACCCAATTCAGATTTCACGATATAACCAATTTTACTTCTTCAATTCAGAAGAAAACTCAACGTCATGAGATTTGTGTGACGTTGAAAGAGCAGATGCACCAAAAGGAAGCTGTATAAGCAATCATATCTCAACAAAATTGCAGAAGATATGCCCTTGAAGAAACCCACTAGCCACAAATTACCATGAAGTTTAAGTTTGCTTCATGTCACCTAACCATATAAATCAAATAACAGTTCCAATACTAGCTAAAAAGCATGCCACAGTTTATTCCACATGTAGCTAATTGCTAGGCAAAGGAGGTACAAAATGGAGAAAACTGATCGAGCTAAATCAGCACCTACAAGTGTCACAGATGAAACAACCAGATGGAATTATCTAACCTCAACATGTCAAGGATTTAATCTTTTGTTATTGTCGTCCAAACAAAAGGTTTGACCTTTGAGGGAGTTCTAGAATTCCAATTTATCATTAACACATTGTTCCCTTGTAGAAGAATGAGAAATCAAACATTCCCAATGAGTTGAGAAACTGTAAGAATTGGTCATCCAACAATTCAAATTATGAGTACATAACATATTACAGAAGTCAGGGACCCCCAAACAACATTGCCTGATCCCATGCCACTTGTTTTTAATTCTTCCTTTCAGAAATAATTGTTGCAATGCCCAAAAGGGGCTAGAAAATGGTAGTCAGGCCACCACAAAAAGGTTTGAAACATCTTTAACACGCAATAGAAAGAACCAAAATGTTAAGGAATATCTTTGACAAGCATAAAAATTCAACAAAAAGCACTAAAGTCAGTCCAGACATTAATGGTTTCAGCTTTCTAAGGATTAATATAAGTTACAAGAAGGAAGAGAAATACTTCAAACTTACTTTCATATTTTTTTGTTTCGCAGGATTTAAAGGGTACATATTTGATCTGATGGAACATGACCAAAAAATATTACCACAACCCCCCATATCACTGATAAAACAATAGCAAGCAGATAATGCATCTGAACATGCAAAAAGTATAAAGGTACAGTTAGAAAAGTATGAAAACAATGAAATTCCCCTTTAAATAAATCACTTGTGCAAGCTGTAGTCTACAGATTTACTAAGCCTGACCAAACATAAACAACAACTCAAGCGGAAATATCACAGAAGTGTCGCTGCATTTCAATCACTAGCTATAATTTTACTGAGGCAATCTATCATGTATGTGAAAGCACAGCTTAATATCTCAGCACCCAATCCACTATTACACTAAGAAGAATCAAATTTCTCAACGTTATCTTATATTAAAGAGTAATTCAAGCACTAGGATGATATACAAGGGGATTAGAGCCAGATAAATGATGGAAAAATTCAGCTTGAGATTATTTGTCATCATATCATCCTCTCCAATGATCTTTCAAAATTCCTGAATCAATACTTGTTGCGATTACAAATCGGACACCTTGAGACCTCAAAGAAAAAATGTAAATGTTATATTCCCACATCAATCCACCTCAAGAATCAACCAACAACAATGAGTTCCGTAATTACATTAGCTTCTAACAATGAAACCAAAACTTTGCACATACTCATATCACAATTCTCTCGCTTAACTAATTTAAAAATCTGTAGATAACTAAAGGAATGCAACCCAATGCTTCCATTTTCGTTTTCAAGGCTTCAACTCCTAAATCTCTCAGATATTCAACAGTTTAGGAGGCCTAAATTTCAACTGACACTTCAGTTACAACCGAAAACAAAAACACAAGCAGAGAAAGAAGTTTCAGATTTAAAATCCCAATTGTAGAGCAAAAACAAATCATACAATGACCATAACGAACTCTTTAATCCTAATCTAAGCCTATATATCATCTTGCTCCAATTTAAGCCGAAAATTCGCAGGTTCAAAAATGGACAGTGACTTAAAAGGGAAAAATTGCAGAACCCAACCAACAACTCTGAAATTTATTTCCTATTCTAGTACTAACACAAAACCTGAATCCACAACAAGAAAGGAGTGAAGAAACGGCTTACCCAAATGGAATTAGGCTGAACCATCAAAGTAATGCAAACACACAAATCTCATGGCCAATGCAAATACTAAATCACATTACCTTTAAGCTACAGTAAAGAGGGAGAACACAGCCGTGAATCACTCCAGGGGAAGAATCGAGTGCAAGAATTTATGAGAGAGCTCCACGCCGCCGTGAATCACTCCAGGGGAAGAATCGAGTGCAAAAATTCAGCTTGAGATTATTTGTTGAAGCTCGCTGGAGGAAAGGAAAGAGAGAGGGAAGATGGAGCTGAGGGCGGGATAAATGGAGAGCTGAGGGCGCAAGACTGAAACCTTTTTTTTTATATTTCCCAGAGTTTCAACGTCACACATATATGTTGTGTGACGTTGAAACTTTTTTTTTTAAATCACGTTTCAACGTCACACATATATTATGTGTGACATTGAAACATAATAATTTTTTTTATTGAGTTTCAACGTCACACATACTTGTTGTGTGACGTTGAAACTAGTTATATTTTTTTTTAATAGAGTTTCAACGTCACACATATAATATGTGTGACATTGAAACAAGGCAGATTATTAAATTTATTTACGAATAATTTTTTTATTGAGTTTCAACGTCACATATTAAGTAATTTGTGACGTTGTTTCCCAAACTTATTTACGAAAATGCCACCGCGTTTTTTTTAACGTCACTTTTTTAATTATCAGACATAAATTGGAGACATAGAAAGGGTATTTTGTAGTAGTGCCATTGTTGATGAATGTAACTTTTTTTTTGGCCCAATAATTTAGTACTTCTTCAAAAACAATTTTTCGCTAAGCATATATATATGTATCGACCTATTGGAACTAATCCTATTTGAGGTTTTATTGGACACTATATATGGACCCTTTGTGCTAGACCCTAACATAAGAGGGCGATTTCAAATGAAAATGTAGTCCAAGAAGCAAAGTGATAAACAAATACTGCAAGCAAAATAAAGAATAAAGGGGTAGAAGAAATATAATAATAGATAATAAAATGAAACAATATAATTAATAAATTAAAACAATAATATATATAAATGTATTTATATAATATTAACTGGGATAGGACATGAATATAATGGGATATCCCAGTGTCCCATACCGACCATTTTTTATCCTATACTAAAACTTTTTATGAAGAGAAGGCTAGGAAGTGAGATCTAACAAAGAACACCTTTAGATCTAGGGAAAATTTCATTTTACCCCCATAATAAGGAATTAATTTCAGATTCCCCCCAAAACATTCTGAAATTTCACTGCACCCCCAAGGGACTAAAGTGAAATTAAATGTTTCAGCTAAAAGACCAAAATGTCCTTATTGAAAGAAGTACAAACGTTTTGGAAATTTCTCATATGTGTCTTGGAAATTCTCCATATGTGTCTTGAAAATTTTTCATATGTGTCTTGGAAATATAGTTGTGAAATTTTGGATGTTTTAGTTTTGGATTCCATTATTTTTGAGACTTAAAAATACTCACATTGATGTTGAAAATAAGCACAAATGTTTTGAAAAGTTCCCTCATATACGTCTTGGAAATTTCCCATAAATGTCTTGGAAATTCTTCATATGTGTCTTGGAAATTCTTCATATGTGTCTTGGAAATCCAGTACAAAATTCAATAAGGACATTTTGGTCTTTTAGCTAAAACATTTAATTTCACTTTAGTCCCTTGGGGGTGCAGTGAAATTTCAGAATGTTTAGGGGGGAATCTGAGATTAATTCCTTATTAGGGGGGTAAACTGAAATTTTCCCGAAGATCTAATCCTCTTGGTTGGTTGACTGTTCAAAAATTTTATTTCATTGAATATTATATTGGCAAGTGGATCGATTTAATTTTTCTTCATCTCTTCTTATTCAAAGTTGGATGGTACAATTTTGAAGATATGCGTGATTAAGTTGATCAAACTACAAAGTTATCGCGGCCGTTGATTATCACCCATGCATATGCCTCCCGCCTATCATTCACACACAAGAACTGATGACGTAGGAATGTAATCAGAAATAACAAGAGATATAAAAAAAAAAAATCAAGTTCCTTTTAATTTAGAGATGATAAATTATTGTAAAGACGCCTTGGGGTTAAACTCTATACGCTGCGGATATGAAGCCTACAGAACCATTTGATAATCAGTACGACTCAAGTGAGCCACGTGAATATATGTCATTGATTTTAACTTACTTATGTGCGTAAGGATGACGTGTCAGCTGCTCCTCCATTTCCCCATTCTCGAACGTTTTTTATTGTTTTTATCGTTAGATTATATATAAAACAAGAGATATTTGATATTTTATAGGTGAAAAATAATTCATACTACAAAAAAGTAATAGTAAATTGGTCACATAATTTCGTTGATAAAGATATCATTCCGTTGTTAAATCAAGAATTCCATATCTAATTGTTTAGCAAAAGTCCATTTTACGACGAATTCTCTATTTCTAATTCCATTACTAATTTATTATTTTTTAGTGGTTTTCAATTTTATGTGATTTTTTAAATATTTAATGTTCTAAATTAAAATGAACCCCATAATTTTATAACATTAAACCTTTGAAAATCACATAAAATCGACTATTGAACCATTTTTCTTCCGTGTGATATCAAAATACTGGTATCATTTATTACGTAGAACATTATGATAAAAACACATAAGAATGGGGAAAATAATTAAGGACGCAACTGAGGGCAACTGACATGACGCAGACACCCCATGTGCCCAGAGGAGAAATTCTTGGGTGCACTGGGTGCACCATGTAATCTGTACACTGACCAATGAGATCATGCCATGTTAAAATATTAAAGCTCATGTGGCACAGGTTTTTTAATAATTTTTAAATATTTTTATTCTAAAAAATTGTGCCCCTTCTCTCTCATGAAGTCACTTCTCTCATCTGACACCTTCAAAGTCTTTCACCTTCCGCTCTTAATTTCTCTGTGCCACATGCCTCTAAAGTCTCATCCCTCTTTAGATTAAAAGCATGAGAAGAAGCAGACCCAAAGTTGACCGGGGAAAGCAGAGCAGCCGGAGGAGAATCGAAGTCATCAGAAGTTTTGGGGATGAAGACAGAGATTCAAACCCAAAGCCAACCTATTCTTGAAATAAACAACTCGCGCACACTCCCTTTCCAAAAAAGATCAATGCACCAAGCACTACACTTAGATTTATTGGATTTGTTGCTAAAATATCAGTATTAAACCCGAAACTCCCGGCGGATGGCCAGTAACCCAAAGAAAGGAAAGAATCGGTTATATTTTTCATATGATATCATCATCTCCTCTTAGAATTTGAATTTTTTATAGTAAAAATAAATTGAATTATACTTTGATTTTTTTATCACTTCTTTTTCTTTTTTCATTTGCTTCATTATTATTATTGTAAATGTATTTATTAAGAATTTTTTTTGTTGATTCAAGAAAAAGTTGTACATTGATTCTAGGAATATTAATGATACATAGCAAAATATCTATATAGATCCTTTCTATGAAAAATTTTAAAAAATAATGTGATTTGCGGAATAATCTTACATTTACTCTCCATTTCAGATCAAGATCTGAAGAAACCCCAAAAATGCCGTCGACGCAAACTCAGATCTCAAAGAAGAAGTGTGAGAGGAGAAAAAGGGGGAAAACGGATCTATAGGAAATAAAAATAAAGGTGAGAAATTGGAGCACGAAAAATCGAGGGGAGGGTTGTTGAATGGGAGAGAGGGGAAAGAGGGAAAGTGGGGTTGAAAAGTAGATGGAGAAGGAAGAATAAGAATGAAGAAAGATAAACAAGAAGGCATAAATTGAAGGAGCCGTGAAGAAGAAGAGCGGTTGGTGTGAGCTGAGAAATTTGACCTTCAACAATGGGTTGTGTTTGGCTTTACCTATGTGTTATGTGAGCTTTGCATCCTTTATTTACATCTGTTCAAACTTCAAATTTTGATTGTGCATGGAACCTGGAAAATACAATGAGGATGAGACTTGGAGAAGAGAGGGGAAGGGAACACGAAGTGGAGGTTGAAGTGATGGTATCAGATAAGGGGAGAGGGGCACAATTTCCTAGAGAAAAAATATTAAACATAAATTATTAAAAAAACCTGCCAAGTAAGCTGCCACATGAGCTTTAATATCTTAACATGGCATGATCTTATTGGTCAGTGCCCATATTTTATGGTGCACCCAAGAATTTCTCCAAAAATAAAGGATCAAAATTAAATGGTTTCCATTTTTTTTTTTTTTGGCCCACTAAATTGTTTCCATTACCCCACACATTCAATTCACATCTCACAAACCCTATCTTCTTCTTCATATCCACGCAGTTATTTGAATATTGATCGACTTATCAGCTTCGGCGAGTTCTGTGAAAAGCTGAAAGGGATGAATCGAAGCTTGAGGTGGATGCTGGATAAATATTGCTCCAATTGATGAGTTGTCACAAGTTGGAGGATAAAGACGTGCGAGGATTGGCTTCACACTTTCTTAGACCTTTTTCAACAAGACAATGTCCTTCTTTGAAAAATGAAAAGCTCAATTTAAACTTTTAATGTTCTTTTAAAATAAAAATCATTACGCAAATTTAAACTATTTATCATTAACTTTGTTTTTAACATGTTTATATAATAATCATCTATATATTATATTTGTAAGTCATCTCAAACTTCTTTCCTTGTTCACCAATAGAAACCTTAAATCTCAATTTTATTCCTATTTAGTTTACACATACTATACCTTTATAAAAATAAAGTATACACAATAATAAATTAATGGTAAAATTGTACATTAAAAAATTAAAAAATGTAATAATGTGACGTATAAATATGATTAAAAATCTTCTTTCTACCTTATGAATAAGATTAAAGAAGTATGTTTTCAGTTATGTATATTTTTTTCTGGTAAAAAGAATTATGTATAGTTTTCAATTTTTTTAAACCTTTATTCATTTCCCATGACAAATCACGAAAATAAAAGTAATAAGTACAAGAGTCCAACAATAGTCTAGCCATGCAGGTCATGTGCTCATACTAATTACGATCATAAATAAAATATCTAATTTAGAAATAACTTTTGATTTATAATATAATATATTTTTCTATTTTATTTCTTATATTAATTATTGTTTTCCAAAACTAATTGTTCGTGAAAATTGCTACACAAGTGCACGTGTCAAGTTTAGTGTCATTCCGTAAGGACTATGTAATAAGCAACTTCATTAAATATATCACTATCTAAATTAGCTTTAGGTAAAAATCAAATGCTTGGTTCAAATTTGGTTAACAAAGATTACAATAAAAATAGCAAAAGATAGTTTTGAAATCAAATTCACATAATAGGAGAAGCCTAGACCTATTTATCCACGTGTATTTCATAATACCTAATAATCCATTCCCTAATGATAATTAATGCCTATTATGTTGTTGTTTGAAGTCTCATATATTCAAGTAGCTCTCTCAAACCTATTCAAACCTTAATTGACATTAGTATGTATAATATCTTATTATATACTATTATCAATTAGTCTTTTGAAAGAAACCACTTCAATTTTACAAAACTAGGTTAGTGAATATCTCTATCTCACAAGGTCGAAAAAGAGAGAGAGGCGAAAGTTGACATGATATTTGGATTCCTAGAGAGAGAATCTCTGTAGAGAGAGATTTTCTTCCTTCTTCATAGAGAAGAAGAAGAAGATCGTAGCAATCTGCAAATCTTCCATTGATTTGCAGAGTTCATCAAGATCATAACATACCCCATTAAATTCCTTTCGGGTTAATGGTAACTTCTGAAGCTCTCTCATTTCCTATTGGACAACATGTTCCTTCTTTCCTTCTCTCTGCTTTCGTGTTCTGGAGTTTTTTAGAGATCGCTATGAAATCTGCATGATAGCCCTATAATGTGAATCCGATTGCAATTAATTGTTAATTATTTTACCTTTTGTCTTGTTAATCGAGAATAATATTAATTGCATGGCCAATTAATGTTGTTCCTCAGTGGATTCGGTGACCTATCAAATTAAGAGTTCAGTTTTGGGAGGATAATCTGGGGAAATAGATTCGGCGCAGTCATCTATATTATAGGCAATAGAGTATTCTGATCGCCTTCTATCCTCTGATTCTGCTTACTGTTCATTGGAGGATAATTCTTTAGTAAGATTTTCCTCCTTAGCTTTAATTGCATGTTTAATCAGCTGATCGATTCGTCTTCCTCTCTTACTTTATCTATAAATATAACCACTTCCTTTGACTTTCAACATCAAACCATCTAATTTCCTCACTAGCTTTAGTCTCAACCTGTCTGCTCTTGGCCTTCGTTAAAGGCTTAAGTTGGCTCTTCAGTTTCCTGAACTTTCCCCTTCTATCCTTCACCATGTCTCATCCACCTGGATTCTCCCCCCACCACTCTGACTACCCACTTAGCTTTGATCCTATGGAGCTGGGTATTCAGAGACAAATGCTGAACAGCTATGGCATCGGCATCTTTATGGATGTTAAAGACTTCTGCATCCACTGTGTGCGTTGTAGGATGGCCTCAATATGGTCCCTTGAATTAACCTTCACTGTGGATGCTAAGATTAGGAACTTTTTTCTCATTCACTTTGACTCTCAAGAGGACCTTGACTATGTGGTCTTCAATGGACCATGGTCCATAGACAATGCATTATTCGTTGTTGATCGTCTCAAGGCCAACATGACTCTTCACACTCTGAAGCTTGCTGCGCTTCCAGTCTGAGTTCAATTCCGGAATCTTCCTCTAGATTATCACAATGCTTACTCTGCAGAACTCCTTGGAGATGTGATAGGGTTTTCACTAGCAAATGACTCGGGTAAGATTTGAATTCCATTGGAGCTTTATGAGAGTCAGAGTAATGATCGACCCGAGACTTCCCCTAGTACAGATGTGAAGGTTTATCTGGATGATAACACTGAGAAGATGATAGAATGCAAATATGAACGAGTATTTCGCTCTTGCCCAATCTATCATGTCATAGGTCATTCTATTCATCAATGTGATAGATCCATTATGCGCATAATAGAGAGCTTTGCTTATGTTGCCAACCGTACTGCTGCAAGGTTTGGTAATCGCTTTCTGGTCAGCTTCCAAGCTAGCGTGGCTAAAGGCGTTTAGCAAGATTGGATTAGACGACATAGGTCCAGAGGTTCTACTACCATTAGATACTCTCGCTTTAGAAGAGCCTATCGAACTATAGAATACCTCCCTCAAGATGCTATTATTCCAAGGAATCCAAATGCAAGTCGTTACTATTTCTCCTCAGATGATTCCTCATACTCTAAAAATCATCAAGAAGCTCCTTATGATGCTTTTCCAGTACCAGCTGTTGGTCCTCAAGTTCCTGATATCCCTACGGCTGAGGTAGAACAAATGACTGACCCCGTCCTAGTCCCAGATGAGAACTCTCCTCCCCCAGACTTACCAAACCTGAATTCTAACATGGATCACTCTCAGCCTAACCCAATCATTGAGCCTCTATTGGTTCCCATCCAAGACAACCACCCACAGGTACCACTAGACTCCCCTGTATATCCTGACACCCCCTAGTGAATCCCAAGGTATGGCACACTAAGTTAATGCTTCTACCAAAGATTCCCTTATTGAACAGATGATGGCTGATCATACCCCTTATTTTATGGTCAGCCGGAAAGGGCCTCCCCCAGCCAAAAAGCAAAAAGTTGATACCTTCACGGAAGATATGATGAAGGAAGTTACATACTTCATTAAAGAATGTGTCAGGATTTTCGGTATTAATGCTGAGTCAACTGAATCCCCCACATTCCTCATTCCAAATCTTGAGGTGGCCCACGCCCATGCTGACAAGTGGATTGTGATGAAAGCCACTCCTACTCATCCTTCCCTACTGTTATCCTGGTGGAACAAGTATAAGGAAAACTTGCCATCTGTGCCTGAAGCTTTTGCCATTTCTTACTCTTTTTTGGATGATGATAAAGTGACCTGGACTCTTACCACGAGAACTCATGATAACTTTATCCCGGTGGTGATGAATTATCCTCTATTCTTTTACTTAGTGAGTACCAAGGGCCCATTAGCTTTCACTAATGACACTATAGAACCAGAGCACAAAGGAGTTATCATCTTTTCCACTAAAGAAATTTTTCCTTCTGCTATTGATAAACCTATCTGGCAGCTACAATTAGAGTGCTCAAAACTCAGTCTTTTGATTCTTCTCCCAGTCCTAGGAAGCGCTCGCCAGATTCAATCATGCTAATGGTGCCACCAAACAAGAAAGCTCGCTCGGATGTTTATGAACCAAGCTCCTCCAATTCTACCAAGTGAATTTGGTTGTCTGAGGTCCCTAATATGCAAATAGATATGAACCATGATCGAAATGAATTCAAGTTCTCCCATTCTTGCCGAACCCCAAGCAATCCGAACCAGATAGCTTTGACAAATGGACATAGAAAGAACAAATGTTCCACCGTTTCCATTCATTGACAACCGAAAATACAATAAATGTTGGTAAGCAGATAAGGATTCCTCAAAACATCTCCTGATGGTATGCATTTGGACAATAATTTCCAAGTAAACAAAAGATTTTTTTAGAGGAAGTGATATAGACTAAAGAAGTTTCCAGAATAATTCATCCGGGGAATGGAAGGTGGTTGGTGTAAGACAATTAAATGCTGCCTTGGCTGAATAATGACCTGAGGAGCTGCCTTTCCAAATGATTTAATCTGGTTGATTAGTGTGAGACAGAGGTGCAGCCATAATTTTACTGGCAATGTCAGGTGAGTAGAGAGATCTAATTAAGTCAGTGTTCTATCTGTATGGCCACTAGGGACATGTTGTATGCAAGATGAGATCTTTAACTTTATCATCATGTGACAAAGTAGAAGACCTTGATTGCATGGGCCACCACAAGGGGTGGTTAAGAGGTATTTCATTACCATTCCCTACTTTCCACTCAAGCATTTTTAGAATTAGATCCGCACATGATAATAATCCCTTCCATATCCAAGACAAATTGTAAGGTTCCTTGACTAATTCCTTTTTTGTGAGATCCACATATTTGATTTGCAAAGTAGACCCAAGAAGTGACTATTTATCATTTGTGATGATTCGCCATAGTTGCTAGGCCAAGAGTGACTGATTTATTTGTTTAGTGGGTCGAATTCCTAGTCCTCCTGCTGGCTTTGGCTGAAAAAGTTGTGCTTTGTTAAGGAGATGAATTTTCTTCCTTCCATTCTTCGAATCTCCCCAGAAAAAGTCTAAACATTTACTGTCTATTTTATTACAGATGTGGTCAGGGAGTTTAACGCAGGAAAGCACATAAATATTGGCTGTTGAGAGCACTGATTTTAACAAGGTAAGACGTGAGGTCTGGGATAATAGCTTAACTTTCCATGATGCAGTCCTTCGGCTAACTGATGAGACAACTTGGTCATAGATTTTGGTTTTTGTTTCTTCCTGGGTCTATCTAGGTACCCAAATATTTCCCAAGGTTTGCTGAGTATCCAATCTTTAGTGTCTTTGCCAATGTGGATCTGGTGGGAGCAGGTATGTTTGGACTGAAAATGATGGTAGATTTCTATTTATTAATGGTTTGACCTAACCATTGACAGAACTGGGTTAAAACCTAATTAACTGTGTCAAACTCTTTCTGTCTCCCTTCCACAAATAATATGGAATCATCTGCATATAATAAATAGGTGATTGGTCTTGCTTCCGCTGAGATTTTGATCCCATTCCAACTGTTTACCTGTTCTGCCTTTAAGATCAAGCAGGAGAGAACATTCGACGCAATAATATAAAGGAATGGTGATAATGGGTCTCCTTGCCTAATACCATTATCAGGGGAGATAGATAAAGCAATCTGACCATTTATATGAATGTGATAATGCACTGTAGAGAGAATTTGGTGAATCATTCGCACCCATTTACCAGGAAAGTTCATTAATTCCAGAGCAGCTTGGATGAATGACCAAGATAAAGGCTTTTGAAAAATCTAATTTGATAGCAGCCAGCCGTTTCCTTCCTTTATATGCCGTGTGGATCTGATGAATGAGATATGTATCAATATAACATTGTTAGAAATCAATCTCCCTTTTAGAAAGGCACTTTGATTTGGGGCAATTAATTTCCCTAAGGGACCTTTTAGTTTATTGCACAAGACTTTTGATATTATCTTGTAAGACATATTGATGAGACTAATTGGCCTAAAGTCCTTGAAACTTTGTGGATGATCAGACTTAGGAATTAGGATAATATTAGTCTTGTTCAAAGAATGCAGAATATGTTCAGAATTCTAGAAGGAGCAAACCATTTCATAGATATCTTGGTGAACTAGATCCCAATTCCTTTGATAAAAGTCTGCATGAAACCCATCTAGTCCAGGAGCACTATTTTTTGGCAAGCTAAAAACTGCTTCTTTTACTTCATTCATAGAAAGGGGAATCAT
The DNA here is from genome assembly GCA_037074515.1 of Mimosa bimucronata. Lineage (NCBI taxonomy): Eukaryota > Viridiplantae > Streptophyta > Magnoliopsida > Fabales > Fabaceae > Mimosa > Mimosa bimucronata. Next base: position 10,720,493 of record CM073442.1, read on the forward strand.
CAAGGTTATAGCTTCATTCTGGCTGAGAGTAGGTAAATTTAAATGCTACATTTGCTGTCTTAGCTCTGATGGACTAACAGAGTTTGAGCCTTTGAAGATGTTAGTAAAATAGCTAAAAGCTAACCCTTTAATATCCTCAAAATTTGAAGTTCATTCTCCCTCGTTGTTTTTCAGTTTAGTGATTGAGTTCCTTGTTCTTCTGCGATTAACAAAGGAGTGAAAGAATTTAGTATTTCTCTCTCCTTGAGCATGCCAATTTAGTTTAGCTCTTTGTGCCCAATAACTCATTTCACAATCATAAAGGAATTCCAGCTCATGTCTATCTTGTAGAAGTTCTGACTCTCCTTTTGGATCAAGAAGACCAGATGAATTAGGCATTAAATTGTAGTTCTTCAGCTTATTTTCCAGATTTTGAATTCAGCTCGCTAAATTCCCTATTTGAGATTTAGACCAATTACTGAGGGTTTTCAAAGTAACTTGTAGCTTGCACTAAAGTTTGTAGCTAAGAGATCCTTGGTAAGTGTCATTCCAACAGCCTTCAATGAGTTTTTTACATTCAGGGAATTTGTACCACATTGGTTCAAACTTAGGTGTAGGTTTCCTGTTCAAAGGCAATTCTGTGGATACAATGATTGGATTATGATCAGAAGCTGTAATGGCTAGAGCATCCACATGAGATGAGGGGTATAGCTGCATCCAATTTAGATTACAGAAAGCCATATCCAGTTTTTCCATGGTTAGATTCTTACCTTTCCTGTTGTTTGTCCAGGTGAATTTTGGGCCTTTCTGTGTTGATATGGATAGTTGGCAATTTTCTATACAGTTTCGAAATTTACTTTGGTTACTTGAATTGCACAAGGCCGAAAATTTATCAGAAGGATGATAGAATTGGTTAAAATCCCCTATTAGTAACCATGGTTCCTTAGTGCTGTCAGATATCATCTCAATCCATTACCATAAAAGGTGGTAGTTAACATCAGAGGGAGGTCCATAGACAAAAGAAACATAACAGAAAGGAAACATATCATTACTAAGTACTTAACAATGACAAACTGTAGGGGTTAAGTCAAGGATGTCAACATGTAAATCAGGGTTCCAAGCTATCACAGTACCCCCACCAATATTGATTGCATCAGTACCAACAAAAGAGACATATCCTAAATTGACTAAAGGTTTACAAGCATCATCTACTGCCACTTTAGTTTCATAAAGGAAGACAAAATCAGGCTTATTCTTAGTAATAAGTTGCTTGCACCTTTGAACTACCGTGGTCTTCCTAAATCCACGGCAGTTCCAGCTAAAGAACTTCAAGGTTCCAAGGGATTTGTCCATGCCCATATTCAATAAGGGTAGTGGGAGAGAGTGATGATTAATGTGATATTTGATATTAGTGTAGTTATTATGGGTAATATTGGAAATCAATTAAATTTTAATACAAATTTAATGCATATAACTAACTTTATTAGTATGTGAGATTTGCTCGTTGGTGCCATATAATAAGAGCCAGAGGGAGTATAACAGTAATTAAAGAGTCTTGTTAATCTGGCTTACAAGTGGTGGAAAGAATAAGAGTTGACAAGAAAGGTCCCATATGCAAGAGTTAGGTTGGTGGAGTCCTACTTTTGGCCTTTAGCTCAGTCTTATGAGCCTCAATCCAGCACAGCAAGAATGGTAGCCAAAAAATTGGTTTGTACCATCTGTCTTCATGATGATACCTATGACCTCTATGGCACACTAAGGGTGTGTTTGGATTGACTTCTGGAAAAGTGACTTATATATAAGTCAGATGGAAAATAAATTAGATTGTGTAATGAGATTTTTGGATTAGCTGTGAAAAAAATGACTTATAAATGACTTATTTTCCATAAGTCATATTGTGTATATTTGGGTTAGTTGTAATTAGATGTAAAAAAATAAGTCAGAATTTGTGGGCCCCACCTTATAAGTGACTTATAAGTCAGAAATAAGCTGTTTTAAACAGCTTATAGCTTATTTTGACTTATAAGTTATAACTTATAAATCAAAACAAACATGCAAAATAAGCTATCAACATAATAAGTTCTTTTGGCCCCAAAATAAGTACTTATTTCTTGGAAATAAGTCAATCCAAAAACATGATATCAAAGAAGTTGAACTCTTCACAGAGGCCATCCACATGTTTAGTTAATCACATATTATATATTGTATTTACCTGTCCTGTCGCTGAAAGTAATCATGAATTATATACATATAAATTTTTGAATGTGTGTGTGACTTAATTATTCCTTTTGATTTTTTGATTATCAGATGGGACAAAGGTCCCACTGAAACACTTCCACAGTGCATGAAAGTGGTGTTTGACGCGGTCTTACAAGTGTGTAGCGAAATGGAGACGGTGACTGCAAAAGAAGGGGCGTCAGATGTTGTGATGCCACATGTTAAACAAGCCGTGTATATATAGCTTTATATCTCTTAATTTCATACTTGCATGTTATATTTTAATTTAATTTATTTGATTTTAACTTACTTATGTTGCATATTGTGTTTGTAGTTTATGAACTTGGCTGGGGCATACTTGAGGGAAGCAAAATGGTGCAGTGAAAAGTACGTTCCAAGCTATGAGGAGTACAAGGACAATGGATTTGTATCTTCCACTTGCCCACTTCAGATAACTTCATTTCTGGGCCTGCTTGGAAGTCTTGCAAGCAAAGAGGTGTTTGATTGGATTTTCACTAATCCGAAAATAGTTAGAGCTGTCTCACTCATTGGCAGACTCATGGATGACATAGCCTCTCATAAGGTACAACTTACACAAAGAAAGCTGATAACAAACGGGTTCGAAATCAAGGGTAATAATTGGAAATTTCAAAAAAGATATAACAAGCACTTAAGTACAAAGAAGATAATATCTATTCACGTCTTGTTTTGTGAATTTAGATATATGTTTCAGTGAGAATATTGCATTTATATCTAAATGACTTAAGCGAATTGATAAGACATAGCTCACCCTATATGCGCCTTTAATTTATTGCCTAATTAACTATTCAATGTGGGCCTTATTCATGCAGTCTAGCCCATGTTGAATCTGATTTCTTTCAATACACAAGAATTGAACCAAAATCAGAAGATATTATAAGCCATGCATAATTTTAGTTTTGACATAATTTTTATTGATAAAAACATGATAAATATAAGAGCAAATTGTACCATTTTTTTTTTGTTTCATTTAAATTGTATATATCTTCTCACTATAATTTTAAAAACTAACAGATACTAGTGCTCTTAAGAATAAAAAATAAAATAGATAAAGCATATATCTATATATCATACTTATATTAATTGGAGGAAAAGATGAAATGATGAAAGGAGTTTGATGGTTTTTCTTTTTTACTTTTTTTTTTTTTTTTTTGCATGAACATGTAGTTTGAGCAGGAGAGGAAGCATGTTGCTTCAGGAGTTGAATGTTGCATGAAGCAGTATGGAGTTTCAGTAGAAGAAGCCTATAAAATAATCGAACGAAGACATCAAAAATTGCTGGAAGGACATTAATGAAGAGTATGTGAACAATCCACATGATGTCCCAAAGTCTGTGCTTGATTGTGTCGCCAATGTGGCCAGAGTGTCAGAGGTTGTGTATGAAAACCTTCAAGACAGATTCACCAATGGGGACTCCCTCTAACATTATGTTGTGCAGCTCCTTCTGGATCCCATAACTACCGTTGAGGCATGATTTAGCTTTATAGTATATTTTATGCAATTAAGACTTGTTATTTTAATTTGTTTGTACTGTTATGTTGTCAAATTTAAGTTTGATGGTTATATGGAATCCTGCATGCTGTTATTGATTTCTACGTTTTTTTTTTTTTAATGAATGTGTTAAGGTGTAGCCACCCGGAATTATCATTGTACGCGTTTAACACTTTAAAGTGTTTAGCAGGGCAATTTTGCCCCTAATATATTAAAAATTAGAGCTATTCCCACACAAAACACGTATAACGCAAACCTCCATTAGAAAATGTGGTGGAAGGCAAGAGGAAAGGACGGTGGTGTTTTGCAACAACAAAAAAAGGATCTAACTCATGATATAAATTGCCATATATGGGGTGAAGGTGGTATTGGGGAAACCCATGAAAGTTGGCTCTAGGATTGTAATGGATCTCCCATTGCGGTGTAGGAAACATGAAAAATTTGTACTGTGTCTGGTCTTAAACACAAGAGTAGTTAGGGTTGACTTTTTGTCCTAACTATAGGTTAAGATGTTTTTTTTTTTTCCATTTTATATCTTATACCACCTCCATTTCTAAATATAAGATTTAATTGACTATTTTTTAAAGAAATCAAGGAAGCGAAATGAACCATTAAATCATAACGTATTTTGTATATTATTATATCATATGTTAACTTCTAAGTCAAATAAACCAGTTTAAAGAAAAAATTTAGGAAAATCAATTTTTAAGTAACCTATATAGTTTTATCAGGATTCTCCAAAAAAGTCAATTAAGTCCTATATTTAATAACGGAAGAAGTATTTATTATTCTTAAATTTGTAATTGTATGCCTTATAAATTGGTAAATAGTATTATATAATTATACGTATAATTTTTTCTTAATCTCCTAGATTAATCAATCCATATATTAAGGATTGGAGTAAGTATTAGCCATATCAGTAATCCTAATCCTTCTATCCCAGTACCAAATAGTGCTTAGGTTTGCTCTCCCTCTCCCAATTCTTCTTGTTTTCTTCTCGATTATGGATTCGCTTTCTCGGTTCAGTCCCAACAACATATAAAAGAAATATAGTATACATAAGAGGCGATTCATCTGAGATCGCCCACTTTCCCTTATTGATTCTTGTTATCCGTGACAATGGAGGTTTGATTTGCGGTGGGTTCATTAGATTCCTGACCTTGGTAATATGTCTTTTTCTCCTTCTTCTTAGACGTGTTTACTGTAAGGTTGATTGATTTCACCATCATCATATCGTATTTGGAGTCAAATAAAAAATAAACCACACTACAAAAAAAATGTATGTTTGTCACGGTTCTTATGTCACGGTTTATAAAACCGTGACAAATGTATGAAATTTGTCACACTGTGACAAAATCGTGATAAAAATGGGAAAAGAAAAAATTCGACATATTTATCATGGTTTTATGTAAAAAAAAACCTTGACAAATATTGCGCGAAGCTTCTCGCCATGTAGAGTGAACCACTTTGTCACAGTTTGGAACTCTAAAACCGTGACTAAGTTTTTTTTTTTTAATTTTTTTTAAAACATAACAACTTTTATTTTTTTCTTAAAATATAAAAATATTTGTCACGGTTTTAATTAGAAAACCGTGACAAGAGTGTCAAACGTTTGTCACGGTTCTTACTATAGGCGTTTGTCACGGTTCCTATAGTAAGAACCGTGACAAACGTCACGGTTTTTTATTTGTCACGGTTTTCTTGGTGAACCGTGACAAACCGGGAGTTTGTCATGTAACATTACCTCCAATCCCACTATTCACTCATAATATAAACGCTAACTATGTTGGAAAAGGAATTAACTTAATAAAATAACTAACATAGTTAGAAAAAGATCTTTCCATAATATTTATATATATTTCAAACCTTAATTCCAATCTCTGTTATCACAATATAACTTCCTTCCCAGTACAATAACAGAGAATTTCATTATGCATGATTAAACTCCACACATCATTCTCAAAATACCATACCATAATAGGTATTATATAATAATTTTCCCCTAGAACAATAACAAAATTCAGCGGAAGCATCATACAAAATATGATCCTAAATGTGGCAATACCTCCTGTCCTTCTGGTCCAGAATATCTCACGATATCAGTGAGAAGTTCCCGGATCCTTCCCTTGACCTCCTACTTCGCTCCTAGGACCTGCAAAAGTGAGATCAACGGGGGTATCCCCAAACGCAACCACTGACTACTCATCTAAGTGCGGTGTGTGCTAGCAAGGTGTCCAGTGGAATACATACATATATATCAATTCAGAAGCATGCTCAGGTATTCACATATAATGCACGTCTTATTCCCGAAATCTCTTTTCATCGTTTATAATTGTGGAATAACCCATCACAATTCATCCTCAAGAATAGTATATATATCATTGATAATTACAGACAACCCAAACAAATCTTACTATAAATGTTGGGAAAACATGTGCGACCAGTCGAGACCTTCCACCCGCCCCTGATCACCACGGTACAGTTCACGAGGGACTTTCTACCCTCCCTGAATAGTACCACAGATTAGAAGGATCTCTGTCCTTTCTGAATCCGTGAGGGGCGATCTCCCCTCTTTCGTCTTTCTCCCCTTTTACTTCTCATAATATATCAATTAGTCCCTGTGGCGCAACAGGGTACCTCATCACGTGATGGCACAATTTCCAATTCACCGGTGTCACATACCCAAATAATTTCTCACAAACACATAGATATGCAACACCACAATCAGGCACCAGGCCTTCCAGTATTTTCATGATATACATATATATATGAAATAGTTTCCAAAATCACATATATTATAGTTCCAAATATTTCAAATCACAAATTTATGCCATTTCAAAATAATATTCCACAGGACATTATATTATGAAAAATATTAATATTTCAAGATTTCATTTCCATATCTCATCAATCATCAATTGATAAACATATCTCCACTGTGATTCAAAACCTCATCTCCATATAACATCATAATTATCAAATAATAATATTTTAAATTACTTACTAACACCACACACACACATAAACAAGCAGAAAGCGGTTACCTGATAGCTGGCACCAATCTCACAATAGTACAGCTCCCCCGTGCTAACTTAGTGCAATTCAAACACTACACAACCATACATACAATCACAATTAATTATTTATCCAACAATTTCATATGTTGGAAAATAAATCATTTACTACCCTATCTTTGCCCTTACTTATTTTAAATTTCTATTTAACATTTATTCTCCCTTTCCATCTCTAAACTTTATCTCTACTCCATTTATACATATATCCAAAATATTAATCTTTCCAATACCCATTTATTTTAAACCTTAACATCCAATAATCCCCATAATTCATTACCAATTCCAATTTATAAAATTCAAACCTAACATATCCCCTTTTCCAAATCAAGGCCTACACCAAATTTAATTTAATTAACCTCATTAATATTTTTGTTGGGCATAAACTATACCCTTGAATTCATAATTACACATTTACCTACACAATATCCCACTTATCCAAAACTTTAATCCACCAATATTTTCTTGGGTCCAAATTCTAGTCAAACCAATCAATTAAATCTCCTCATATGACCTTAATAAACATCTAAAAATAATCAATTTAATTATTAGCACCTCAGATCATCAAAAGTCCTAATTTCTAAAATATCTATAAATCCAAAAATTGCCAATAATTAGTAAAACCTCCAATAATGAAAAATATATTAAAAGGAACTTATAATCAAGGTCCAAGCTTCAATTTACTAAGCTTAGGACTCCCAGAAATACCAATTTAAACAAAGTCTAATTTTTCAAGTATAGCAAAACCAAAAACTAAAGACATAGGGATGTAGAGGAGACTTACGGGATTCAAAAAATGTGCTTATTTAGCCAAAAAACTCACTATTCCTAAGTCAACGACCTCTGATAAGTCCAGTGATAAGAATATTGGTGGTGGAAAGAGAGAACAAGAGAGAGAGAGAGAGAGAGAGAGACGAGAGAAGAGAGAGAGAGAGAGTGAGACGGAGAGTGAGACGGAGAGGGAGTATATATATATTTGATGAATAGTAACTCAATAGTAATAATAATAATATAATATAATAATAATATAATATAATATATAAATAGTAGTTGAATGTGATTGGTTGAGGAAATAATAATTGAAATAGTAAGGTTCACGGGCGAGGAATGAATGAAGGAAAGAAATTATTGATGCAAGGGAGTGTCGGCAGGAGGAAAGAGTGGAAAATACACTATTAGGCCCTAAAATTCTCAAATAAGATATTTCTTTTGAACAAAAAAATTTTCTTTTCACTCTCAAAATTTTCCCCTAATATCCTTTATTTATTTCCTCCCATAATAACCTCTTTTGAGCCTAAAAATGATCTTTCCCAAAATTATTATCGTCCAAATAAGGGAGAAACTAGGCCTTTAAAATACTCAAAAATACCTCAAAGCCCATCAAATATTCTCACAATCCATAATTTCTCATAAATAAATTTCTAATTATTCTACTAATCCTCAATTAAATATTTAGGATGTTACATGTCACGGTTCAGCAATAGAACCTTGACAAACGTCATGGTTTTTTTAACAAAACCGTGACAACAGTGTACGGGATTGAATCCGTACAACGTTGGTCACGGTTTTTTAAAAAAACCGTGACAAAATGCAGGCCGATTTCACTATATAAACCTTCTTGTACTCAGCCGTTTCCACTCATTTCTTGTTTCCACATCTTTTCTCTCCTCTTAGAGGTATGTTTCTGGCTCTTCTTTCTTCTCTTTGTTTGGTATTTTATTTTTAAATGATTTATTCTTTTTGTATTATACTCATTTAATTCAAGTATTATCTCTAACAATTTCTAATTATTGTTTAAATTGTTTTATTGCAGGTGTCTTTCGAATTTTGTGAATATCATAATTATTCTTCTAAAAATATTTATTAATGGTATTTGGTAGCTTATAATTATAGACATTTAAAATAAAGAATTAATAATGTAATATTGGACGAATTATTGTATAAAATTTTTAAAATCGAATAAATTAAAAAAATGTTGTTTTTTTAATAAAAATACACTTTGTCACGGTTCTGACACTAGAACCGTGACAAAGTGTAATGGTTTGTCATGGTTTTAGTGAAAAACCGTGACAAAATTGACCCGATTGTGTGATGGTTTTTGGGCTTGAACCTTGACAAATAGCTCCTCTTGTCACGGTTTTTGGTTTCTATGTCACGTTTTTTAAAAATCGTGACAAATCCGCTTGTCACGGATGATTTTGTCACGGTTTTCAAAACCGTGACAAAGCACGTGTTGTTAGAATCTTAAGTTTTGATGAAGACTGACCCCATATATAACATAAGTAAATAAGCGCAAGTTACCTTTGGAGCAAAACAAGTAAAATCTGATAGGTAACAGATTTCTATCGCTAGAGCTAAAAACTATCACTATTGAAAGGATCAACTATAATAGATGGAAACTTAGCAGAACTCTAAGAATAAATATCTCTATCGCTAAGTATATCTCTATAGCTAATAGACAGAGCCATAGCAAATGAAGACTTAGCAATATCAAAGTTAATATCTATCGCTAAGTCATTCCCTATCGCTAAGAAAGATCCTATCGCTAGAAACTCATTAAGAACATGGATAAATAAAAGGAAGAATAACTAGCTGAAAAATGAACCATGTCTGAGCAAATGGAATCATCTAACGATAACAGGTTAAGCTATCGATAACAGAGTACTTCAGATAATAGAAATTCAGATAGTGCCTGAGAACAAATGAATTTGGTGATAACATAGTTGCTAGCGATAACACATTCAGCTATCGATAATAGGATACCTTAAAATACCTTTGAATGATCATTTCAGTATCCTTAAAGCTAATAAGCAATCAAGTAACTAGCGATAATGGGATTAGCTATCGATAGAAGAATGATTGCTGATATGATATAGCTAGTACGCTGAACAATTGAACCAAGAGAACATGCTAGCCTTAATATCTATCATTAAGAGTATGCTCTGATAACTTAGACAATCTTAGCTGATATATATTGTCTCTATCTCATTGAGATAATAGACAAAGCTTGCGATAGCATCTGCTGTGCATTATATAGTTACTTGTTTAGCTAACAGCTCAAGTGCAGGATTTACTCTATGCAGTTAGCGATAGCAAAACGTGTTAGCGCTACTGAAAAAGCTGCTATGCAGGTACAGTTTGTACGGATGCTCAGAATGCTGAGTCTATCTCTCTCTTAGCTCACCATACTCAAGAGTAGTTGAAGCTAGAGTAGAAAGTTAAGCCCGATGAAGAAACTGCATTTAATGCCAACGGCTATGAACTCCCAACGACTAAATTCAAACGACTTCTTGAAGTTGAACGCTAGGGCAAAATCTGAGAAGAGATATAAATACAGAACTCGAGCATTTAAGAAAAAGACGACGAAAAACGAGAATATTCACGAACTCATTCATTGCTCTCTGTTTTCTGTATTTATTGTTTTAGAGATTTTATCTGTACTTAAGTGTTTATCACAATCAGTTCATTAAGTGAACATATTTATTGAAATCCTCTACTGTTTCAGGTTGTTCTGAAAGCTTGGTGCTTTAAAACAGGGATATTACCTTACAGGTAGTAAGGGGGAGTGTTTAGAGGGATTCTAAAACTCTGTAAAGGTTGACAGGTGAACCTGTGTTGTAAAACCTGTGGTTAGTGGAACCCAACAAGGTGTTGAAGAACTGGACGTAGGCAGTGTTGGCCGAACCAGTATAAAGTTTTCGAGTTGCATTTATTTGTTATCATTTTGTTTTTGAAAGCACAATTCACCCCCCTCTTGTGCGATTGCCTCTTTCACGTGTATCACGGTTAAAAACGTGACAAACTTCCAATTTAAACCGTGACTAGTGTCATATTTTTTTGTAGTGCCAATAATCGATATTATAGGACACAACTTCGGGTCGTCTTCTCTCGAAGAGTTTTTTGTTGATTTCTAAGTGATCAAAATGTTATGAAATGCTTGTGAATCTCTTGAAAATGGATTAGGCGTGCAATCCTTATTCTCTTAGGATAATGGGATTTTCTTGGCTAATTACCAAATTACCCTTAGAGGAATCTCTTTAACCTAGGATTGAATTAGAATAATCGATCGGAATCCCTCATATTAATTCTTCCAAACCAAATTGATTAAGCACTTTAGCTAATGTATGGACTTGCTAGTTGAAATGGGCTTTAGATCCAACAATCAATATTCTGCATTGTCACTTGATTAATCCTAAAGTCTTAATTTATTGGTGGCATCCGATTTAATGAATTAAGACTAATGGATTGGAATTCAATGCCTCTCATGCAACTAACATGCTCACTAACAAATAATTTCTACTAAGTCCCTTAAAATACTGTACTTCAAAGCCATCTTAGTTTGAGTCCAATATCTAACTAATGGCCATCCATCCCATTAGATATTGTTAATCACTCCTTAGTAGCTAATTTCACCAAGTTTTCTACTATAGCTAACCTCACCGACCGGTAAATCTAGCACCAAAAGAGTGGAACTCCTACTCTTGAGACACCATTAAGCCCTCTTAGTGTGTGAGTAGGATTAATTAATGTAATTGGCTCAATGCAACCCAAATCAATCAAATTACATACAAGCAAGCATGAATGGAAGACGGGCAATGGAATTACAAAGAAACATATATATGACAACATAAAATGATGAGCACAATATTCAACATCAATCAGTCCATGACAAATTAGCATCCAACATTGACTACAAACATGATCAAATGAGTCTAACTACAAATTACAAAACCTAGACCTAGGAATTGAAAAAACCTAAAGCTACAACAAAGAATGAAACATAAAAGCTCCCCTTGTGTCGGGAGGCAAGCGGCTCAAATAATCGGCCACATGATTTTCAGCTCCGACAAGATCCTTGATCCTCACATTAAATTCTTGCATCAGAAGATCCCATCTCAACAGTCTAGCCTTAGAATAAGGCTTTTGAAACAAGTACCGCACACACAACTGCATGGTCAGTGTATACTACCACAGAAGAGTTAATCAAATATTGTCTAAACTTATCAAGCGCTAAAATCATAGCAAACAACTCTTTCTCAATAGTATTGTAATTGATTTGTGCGGAATCAAGTGTCCTAGATGCATATACAATGACCCTACGAACCTTGTCAACTCTGTGACCAAGCATAGCTCTTACCACAAAATTAGATGCATCACATGAAAGCTCAAAGGGCAAATGCCAATTATGTGTACTAATAATGGGAGGAGAAATCAAGGAAGACTTCAATGTGTCAAAGGAATGCTTGCATTTATCATCAAAAACAAAATCAATGTCCTTTTTAAGCAATGAAGAAAGGGGTAAGGTAATTTTGGAAAAATTAGCAATGAAACGCCTATAGAACCCCGCATGTCAATTGGTGGGATAAGGCAAAGATGAAATAACTTCAGTTTTAGCTTTGTCAACCTCAATCCCCTTTTGGGAGATCAAGTGATCCAAAACAATACCACTATCCACCATAAATGGCACTTCTCATAGTTCAAAACTAAGTTCTTTTTTAAACATATTTTCAAAACATGTTCTAAATGAGAAAGGCACTCATCAAAGCTAGAACTATAAACAGTGAAATCATCCATAAAGACCTCCATGTTATGCTCCAACAAATCACTAAAAATGAACATCATGCATCTTTGAAAAGTATCTGTAGCATTACATAGTCCAAATGGCATCCTCCGATAGGCAAAGGTACCAAATGGACATGTGAAGGTGGCTTTTTCTTAGTCCTCCGAAGCAATTGTTACTTGAAAGTACCCAGAGAAACCATCAAGGAAACAATAGTGGGACTTGCCGAAAATTCTCTCAAGCATTTGGTCAAGGAAGGGTAAGGGAAATTGGTCTTTTCTAGTATAGAAATTAAGCTTCCTATAGTCTATAGACACTCTCCAAGAATTCTGGACTCTAGTGGGGATGAGTTCATCGTTGTCACTCCGGACAACGGTAATTCCACTCTTCTTCAGTACTACTTGTACCGGTGACACCCACTCAGTATGAGAAATGGGATAGATAATCCCAACACTAAAGAGCTTGGAGACCTCTTTTCTCACCACATCAAGAATGAAAGGATTCAATCTCCTCTGTGGTTGCCAAATAGGCTTAGAACCCTCCTCCAAGAGGATTCTATGTGTACAAACAAAGGGGTTAATCCTTGGAATATTAGCTAATAACCACCCAATCGCACCCCTATAAGACCTAAGATGAGAAACTAGTCTACCCTCCTCAACATTAGACAAAGCACTTGAAATAATAACAGGTAATTTATCAGAATCAGCAAGAAAAACATATTTCAAGTTAGGAGGTAAGGGTTTAAGATCCACAATTAGGGGTTTTACCACAGAAGGCACCAACTCTTGCAACTCAAGTGCTCCAAGTGCTAGAGTGGTGTCATCACAAGGCAGGGAAGGAGATATAGGTGCATCTATGCATGCAGTAACTACTCCACTTCCCAAGGGTGAGCAAGTGTCCACCAGAGGCAAAGCTACCAGTGTAGGTTGCATGACAGTGTCTATGTGGTCAGCAGGACTTGCATCACAATCAACAGAATCTTTCCCAATACCACTAGGTGTGGGGTGAGCAGATATAACATCATAAGAGCAAGTAGAAGCATCAAAATCACGCGAAGTAGAAAGTCAGCTCTCAATCTCAATGCAAGTAAGGTATGGCACGTCATCAACATAATCACAAAATAAAGAAGTATGGAAGGGGAAATAACAGGTGATGGATCAACATCCTTAAATGAATTAACAAACATAGCATCACATAGCTCATCAATATCATCATCCTCACAAGAATTGCACTAATGCCTAGGTAAGTACAATCATCACTAGCATTGCGCATGGTCTTAGAAAATAGAAATTTGACCTCTTGGTCCCCAACCCCCATAGTGATTGTACCCTTTTTCATGTCAATAATGGTCTCAGCTATCCTAAGGAAAGGTCAGCCTAGAATCAATGTACTCTCACTAGGGTTGTTTCTTGTCATATCTGACACATAAAAATCAGCTGGGAACACAAGACCTTTTACTTGCACTAAAATATCTTCCATGATGCCCTTGGGATACCTAATTGTTTGGTCCGTATGTTGGAGAGCCATACTTGTATCCCGAATAGATTGGGTACCCAACGACTTAAAAATAGAGGTAGGCATGACATTTATCACAGCACCAAGGTCTAATAAAGCATTTGAAACTATGGTCTTGCCTATAATACAAGGAATAGTGCAAGAACCCGGGTCTTTGCATTTCAAAGGTAATTATGGCTTAAACAAAGCACTAATGTTAGACCCCAGTTGGATTCTTTCACTATACTTGTATTTCCTCTTATTGGTGCATAAATCTTTTAGAAACTTGGCCGACTTGGGCATTTTTTAATTAAGTCAAGAACAGGTAAATTCACTTCAACTTTGATAAACATTTCAAACATTTCTTTATCACACTTGTCATCAGAAACCCTCTTACTAGCCAAATATAAATGAGGAAAAGAAAGGTCAGAAACTTTTACCTCTTTACCTTTTTCTTGCGGCTCTTGGTTGGGTGACTGATATGTTGCAAAGTGAACACCTCTCTTACTTTTTGTGGAAGGTGGAGCAGCTAAGAGCTTTTTTTCTTGATCACTCTCACTTTGGACTGTGGTAGTCGGCTTTGGCAAGGAATACTCCTCAATGGGCTTGGAGTTAGAGCACTCCCCATTGCCGGAAGGTAGTCTATCACACACAATCTCCTCATCTACATCAGTCTCATCATCCTCAAGGTCTTGAAATTTAACTTTCTTTACACTCCTCAAGGTGATGGGATTGTGGAACTTTGGGTTTATCAAAGTGTTAGAAGGAGATGCCCCACTTGATATTCCTTGCTTATCACTCAAACCATCCGATAATTGGGTCACAAAGGATTGAAGATTGGTAGCTCTAGTCTCCTATTACTTTATTTTAGACTCAAGGGATGCAAACCTCATATCGTTGCGAGCATTAATGTCCTCATGCATCCTTTGCATGCTCATGAGAATTCGATCACACAAATCATCCCCTCTTGGTGAATCTTGGGGAACTAAGGCCCTTGAAGTTTGTCATGGTGGTGGTATTTTTGTCCCTCCACCGGAAATTAAGGTGTGACCTCCATCCTTTATTGTAGGTGTTCCTATGGGGATCCCATTTTTGGTTAGGATTAGAGTTAGACCTCCCCTGGTACATAGCGTTGGCTTATACCGACTCACTTAGGCAAAGGCTACTAATATGCATCACTGACCCATAATGCTCACAACTAGGTGCAACTAAGGCTTTGGAGGTAGAGGGAGTGGGAGCATACTGTTGCATGCTAAGGTTCCTCAACTCTGACATAATGAAGGCAAGCTGAGAAGTAAGTTGGGAACTCAAAGTGTCTACCTTGGCCTCTAAGGAATTCATCCTCCTTGATTGTTGTAGGTTGGAGCTTACCTCAAACGCCCTTTTGGAACCTTTTCTATTATATTGTTAGGTATTCTTAGCTCTCATTTTGATCATAGCCCAAGCCTCCTCTGTGGGTACGTCCTCCAAAGAACCACCGGTACTAGCGTCCATGATGCCCCTCTCATTAGCAAGAGCCCCTTTTGGAAGTATTGAATCAACTACTCATCAATAATCTGGTGGTGGGGACACTTGGCCAATAGCTCTTGAAATCAGCACCAATACTCAGAAAAGCTCTCGGATGGGTCTTGTCGAATGGAGTATATGTCCTTTTTCAAATCTTCAGTTTTAACATCTGTGAAGTAATGCTCTAGGAATGCCCACCTCAAATTGGCCCAAGAAGTGAGGGTATTTTCATCATGTCTAGGAAGCAGTCTGAACCATTCATTGGCCTTCCCATCCAACAACAAGTGAAAGACTTTAAGCTGCACATCATTAAGGTTTTCTCCCGCTGGCTTCATGCTTGTATAAGCGAGGTGGACCCCATAAAATGGCCATATGGGTCCTCCCCTTCTAAACACGTAAAATGAGGTAAAGCTGCTATTAGAGGCCCTTTTATCTCAAAATCAACATTTAGAGCATGATATGTAGTGTGAAATGGGTCGTATGTGACACAACTTGAGGTAACTTCCCTAATACTTCGCCTTCTAGGGATTTCATTATGTCCTACTCCCTCACCCTCACCATTATTACCATTATTAATATTATAGGCATTGGGTGGTGGAAGGTTAGCATTGGGAATGTTGGGTGGTTGTCGGTGGGCCATCGGTGGGATGTCTAAAGGTATCTCTATATGGATGAAGTTTTCGGTATTTGAATGAGAGGAAATGCTAGACTCTCGAGAAGAACACTCCTCCAAAATTGGGCTAGAGAAACCACCTTGATTGGCTCTCCTAAGTTGATTAAGGTTTCATTCAATCCCAAGGTTAATGGATGGAAGGTTTATTCCTCTTCTCCGTCTCCCTCTAGTCATGCACAATACAGCACAAAAAAGTAGAAGAAATCAAGTACAAGACAAGTCAAGGTTGAGTCACACAAGACACAGACAACAAGTGGACTTTCAATAGTAACCAAGACTTAGAATGTACAAAATTCAAGTAAAATGAATGGTATGTGATGTATGGAAGTGTATGTATGTGTATGAAGTGTGTATGTATGAGTATGGTATGCATATAAGGTGTATGTGCACTACAAATGGAGAGAAGATAGCAAAAATCAACTAAAATAGGAGCTATCAAGGGTAGCTCGCAGTCTATTCGTCATGGCGAGGCCATAGCGAGCAAGCAATGCTTCTGATCTCTTGGGGCCCTACTCACTGTAGCGAGGCCACGACAAGCAAGGTTCTTTTCTGCCTCTTCAGGGGCTTCTTCACCGTCGCGAGGCCACCGCGAGCAATGAAGTGTTCTACCCCCTTGGGTTTGGCCTTCTTATCCGGCATTCGATCTTTTGGTCCTGAGCGACCCTACAGGTGGAAATAAGATAGAACAAGAATCAAATAGCCCTATAAACTAATTCATACAAATTAATCTACAATTATAGCCAATTAACCTTAACCTAATGCTAGTTTCACCTGGGAGTCGAAGATATTTATCAAGCACAAATGGACCAAATTTGCATCTTAATCATGTTAATTGCCTCAAATTATGCATATAAAACCATTACAAATCATAGATTTGTCAGCGGTGCTTTGTGAGTGCCGCAATTAGGCCAAGATAAGCGCTGCTATAGGCATTTTCTGTAGTAGTGAAGGAAGAAATTAATAGATATAAAAGTAAATTGGAAAACAAATTCACAAACCTAAAAGGCCTGTTATTAATTCGTTATAAGAATTTGATAATCCTTTAAAAATTTGGTAATAAACAACAAGATTTTGGTAAAGCTAGGAAGTTGGCAAATGGATAGAGGCATGTTAGTAATCAGTTATACAAATTTGGTAACAAACAACAAAATATTGCTAAAATTAGCAAGTTGGCAAATTAGATGGAAACATGTTGAAAATCCGTTATACAAAGTTGGTAATCCTTTATACGATGTTGGATAGAGATATGTTGCCTCTTTTTTAGGGTATTTTCAGTTTTTTCTTTTAATTTTGCATTAGATAGATAGCTCATTTGCACTGATTGGTCCATTTTTAAATTTAGTGGGGTTAAGGCTCTTAAATACCCAGGGAGTTTTATTCAATGAGCTCTCAGCACCGAGAATTTTATCTTAAATTCCCTAGAAGTTTTATTTCATGGCATTAAAGCCCAAGGTTAACGGAGAGACAAAGGGACGTTTGCCACATCAGACTGAATGGGTGATGACATGGCTTGGCTTAAGGTTCTTAAATGCCCTCCCAGCATCCGAAATTTTTATTTTTGATCTTAAATATCATGGACATTTAAGATCCAAAGCAAAACTTCCAGATGTTGGGTGCTCTTTCAAGAAAACTTCTGGGGCATTTAAGAACCATAACCTAAGTCATGTCATCACCTATTCAACAAGGGTTGACTCTGATGTAGCGTTTAATCTGACGTGGCAAACGTCGATTTTCCTCTCCATTCACTTTGGGCATTAATGCTATGAAATAATACTTCTCGGGTATTTATAATCCAAAAAAAACTTCCTGGTGCTGGGTGCTTCTTGAGTAAAACGTCGTAGATATTTAAGAGTCTTAACCCAATTAAGTGTATCAAAGTGTCCTCTTGCTATTTGGGAATTCTTTTCCTGGAATTTTCCCAAAGTTATTAATTTCACTTACGTTGAAAAATTATCTTTATTTTATATTATGTTCACAATAAAATGACTTTTTTGAATAATAAAAAAAATTAATTTAAACCATCATATCAGATTTGGATAGTGTGTTGTGATGATAAACTTTTGACACTAACTAGTTCATTTACCACTAAATTGAATGAAACTAGTTCCATGCTTAAAGTATGTGAGTCCAGTATTGTCTAAATACAATTTTGACTATCCAAATTTAAAAATTTTAAATAATAATTTTTCAATAACAATACGTTTGTAAAATACAACAACTAAGAGATTAGATTCATAAACTGATTATATACATATTAAAAAATTTAAATTTAACTAGTCTAAATAGATATAGTTAGTGGAGATTTTGACAACTCTTGATGGATAGTGGAACAAATTAATTCCATGGAAATCAATTTATTATTGGATCAGGAAAAAGTATCATTTCATTAGACTGTACTTCCTACTTAATTTGCTCCATAAATATTAGAATCACTGCACACGTTCTTTTGTGGTCAAAACTGCTCACGTTTCGTTTTTTTGGGTCAAATCTGCACACGTTTCTTTGATTTTTTTTGTGGTCAAAACTGCACACGTTTCTTTTGTTTTTTCTTTTGTGGTCAAAACTGCACACGTTTCTTTTGTTTTTTTTTTGTGGTCAAAACTGCACACGTTTCTTTTTTTTTTTGGTCAAATCTGCACACGTTTCTTTGATTTTTTTTGTGGTCAAAACTGCACATGTTTCTTTTGTTTTTTCTTTTGTGGTCAAAACTGCACATACTTCTTTTGTTTTTTTGTGTGGTCAAAACTGCACACGTTTCTTTTGTTTTTTTGTTGTTGTCAAATCTGTACACGTTTCTTTTGTTTTTTTGTGGTCAAAACTGCATATGTTTCTTTTGTTTTTTTTGTGGTCAAAACTACACGCGTTCCTTTTTTTTGTAGTCAAAACTGCACATGTTTCTCAACATTTAGAAAGTAACATGTGTTGGATCCACCAAAAAATAACATATGGGTGATGGACTCATTATAAGTAAAATTAGGATAATTAATGCAACAAAAAACTACAAAATAACAAGAGAGTGTTAAAGCTACTTTATTCAGTTTAGAAATTTGGCGTCAATAGTGAGATAAATAAAACAAAAGGAGTGGCTAAACAATAATTATACATCACGGGATATTCTCTTCTCCTTCCTTTTCTGTCTCCATCAAGGTTCAAAAACCTGGATCGGGGATCGACTCAGTCGAGGCACATGATCAAGGGTCAGGGTTTCAACCGAGAGTCGACTCGGGGTTGAACCAACCACATTAGAATAATATAATTTAATAATTAATAACAAAACACACCAACATTAATGTCAAAATATAAGGAAATCCAACAAAAGTTTAACTGTTTTAAAAACACATTACATCAACAACATTGAGAATGTTTATCACTAATTCCTTACAATCCTTCAATAAAACTGAAAAAAGCGGCACAGGCAGAGAAACATACACACCAACACCAACAAAAAAAATGAATCAATACTATTCAGTGGAACTGAAATCAATACACAACTTCCAAGTTCAACTGAAATCAATATCCAAGTTCTCAGTCATTATTAAATGAACACTGCAACTGAAATCAATACACAGCTTCCAAGTTCAACTAGCACTTAAAAAATCTACAATGAATATCTTGAGCTACAAATCCAACGCATGAAGAATTTTAAATAAACATCCAAAACATTTTCTAGGTACCATTTGATATGAAGCCCTTTCCATCTCTAGAGGTACTAACTTCGTTGGCCTGAATGATTCAAGAAAGAAAGAAAGAAGTAGGGGAAATCAGAAATGAGAGACAAAATTAAGTAGAAAAAGAAAATAAAAAAATTAATTTGAAAACTAAGAACCTTCTAAATTCAAGAAAGATGAACAGTACACTCACCATCCTTCTGCTGTTTTGTGTTCAACGAAGCCGCAGTCGCCATCCTTCTCGCCAAGCACATGTAGCCACCCTTCTCGCCGAGCACGGAGCCGCCGCTGACACCTTTCTCGTCAAGCACACATAGCCTCCGTCGCCCCTCAATTAGGGCAAGAAGTGCCCAAGATTTGAAAGAAAAATGAGAAGCCAGTGACCCCTCAAGTTGATTCTGCACTTCAATCAGTGGATTTGATTTTCTTTTCTTGCACCAAACGGCGCCATTTCAGTCACAAGAACAACTTTTTTAAAAAAACGCCAGACCGGTGTCACCCACCAGGTCGCAGCAAACCCGGCCGAATCAATCCGGATATTCCTGGGTTGATTCCTCCAGTGGGTGATAGGTAGATTGGGCCGTTTTCTCCACCGGGTTACCGAGTTCCTGATTCAACTGGCCGGGCCGGCCTGGGGATTTTATCCTTAGTCTCCATTAAAAAGCAAAAAATTGTGTTCAACATGTCATTCAAATTTAGTTTGATAAAGAATCATCAAATAAAATGTAATTCAAAAAAATGAAATAGCACGGTTTTAAATGAGACTGCACCAATGTTTATTATGATTTATAAAGTGAGATTTCATTAAATATAAGTGTGTGTATTCTTTCTACATACATAGTCAAATGAATTGTGTTCAACATTTCATTCAAATTTAGTTTGATAAAAAATCATCAAATAAAATGTAATTAAAAAAATGAAATAGCACAGTTTTAAATGAGACTGCACCAATGTTTATTATGATTTATAAAGTGAGATTTCATTAAATATAAGTGTGTGTATTCTTTCTACATAAATAGTCAAATGAATTGTAATACTATTTCATGTCTTTAATATATAAAATATAATTTATAGTGTAACTCACACTAAGAACAATATTTTATATTAAGAACTGAGTAATATCATGTTCAACAAAATGGTTCCGTGTTAAACTTAATATCTTTCAATCTGTTGTTTGTATTTTATATAATTAATGCTTTTCCTCATTTTATTTTCACAATGAATTCCCGTGAGGGCTAATTAACCAAAGTAATATAACGAGTCACGTTGGATTATATTCTAAATGGATAGAAACCTTTTTAATGCAATGTTTTCCTACCAATAAGGCTTGACTCGAAAATTTTACCTAAGAGAAATCGATTCCATTTTACTTTATTATATTTGCTAATTATCCACTTAGACACTCTTTTATATAATAATATTTATTTTTTTAATTTAGAGTATTGCAATTTGAAATTTTTCCAAAATGAACATAAGTGTAATTGAAGCAATTTTATGAAAGGCTATGTAAGAAATCATAATACAAAAATTAGAAGAGCTGAAACATATATACCACAACTTGGTGAAAAGTTTCACTACTTTATGTAAAATAATGCATACTTATAGGATGATAGTAGTTTCAATGGAAATGTTAATTACCCCCACCCGTACTACTATAAGATTAAATTGGATTTTTTTAGAGAAATTAATTGTAAAAATAATTATTTTAAAATATCTATATTAATCTTTTTTTAAAAATAATATACCTTACTTATAAACTATAATATAATTTAATTACATGTAACATATATTTTGTAACACACAAAATTTTGGAAAAGAAGAAATGAGGAGTTATTTTATCATTAAGGCATCACTTCATCAGCATCTTATATCTCTCCCAAATTGCATAGAGATGCTCATCTTGGTGTTGTCTGAAGCTCAAAAATCCATGTCTAGCTTTCATAGATTTATCATCAGAGAAGAATTGAGCTCTAAACTTTCTCTCGACCTGATCCCATGAAGTAATGGATCCTTCCTAAAGGTTGTTGAACCAATCTCTAACCATACCTTGTAGAGACAGAGGGACTAAGCAAAGCCTTAATCATATTAAGGGACTCCGTTTTGCTTGAAAGAGTCACAGACTTCCATGAAATACATTAGATGCTTGTTTGCAACTTCATTATAAAGCCCATGGAACATTCCGAGCAATTGCAACACCATTATCATGACAGGTTTGATCTCAAGAGTATGTTGTCATCTCTGGCATCCGAATGCAAGACCGAATACCCCTCATATTCTGGCTTACAAAGTTGTTCACTGTAGCTCTATCATATTCATCGTCAGCCATGGTTTTAGCCTCAGATTCAGATTCAGCCCCAGTTGCAGTTTTTCTTTGGGTCTCTTCTTCAATGATATTCACTTCTTCAAGCATCACTTACAATCTGTCTCGATGTATGTGTTGCATATGCCGAATGGACACCTAAAAGAAGAAAACCAAAACGTGAGTATCAAACAAAAAAGAAAAAAATAAAAAAAACAACTATGAATAGAAATTATAAACTAACCTAACTGTTAGTGTTGGCTGTCACCCAAGAGGGGGGTGAATTGGGTGATAGGGTAAAATTAACAACCTCTCTTTCTTAAAACACAGTGAAGGTAATTTTTAAAATATTTTTCTGTTTATCACAGAGTATTTCAAGACTTATTAAATGCACTAAGAGATATATGATGTTAGATATGCTGGAAAACTAAGAGAGTTAAGGGAAGGGATAATGCAAACAGAGTTTATCCTGGTTCGGTCTACCCTGACCTACATCCAGTCCCCAGGCTCCACCTGGGATTTCCACTACCCTCTTGTTTAAACCGGGCACAAGAGAAGCCTTTACAACCCACAAGTTTAGCCGGGCACTTGTGAAGCCTTTACCACAGGTTTTACAACACGGGATCACCTGTCAACCTTAACAGAGGCTTAGATTCTCTCTAAACTCTCCCCCTTACAACTTCTAAGGTTACAACCCTGTTCTTAAAGCACCAAGCTTTAGAACAACCTCAAACAATAGAGGATTTTATATAATAGGTTCACTTAATGAACGGATTGTGATAATCACTTAAGTACAGAGGAATATATGATGAAAATACAATTCTAGAGCTTAATAATCTAAACAACGTGTGCTCTAGCTCTCTTTTTCTAATTTACTTGACTCAACATTCTTTCCTCATTTCTGGGCTCACTAGGTTTTGCTCTTAATCAGTGTAATCTACAATTCTGCATAAAGCCTTATTCCATCGTTTTTGTTATTGAAGCAAGTCTTGATCTATTTATATCTTCACAGCTTGCCCTTTCTTTCAGCTTCATGTGGCCGTTTGAATATAGTCGTTGGAGGTTCATATCCGTTGGCAATAAATGCTTTTCTTCATCTAATTCAAACTTCTGTTCTAGATTCAACTGTTCATGCATAGGGTAAGCTAGGAGAGAGATAGACTGCGCGTTCTAAACGTCTACAACAACTGTACTTGCATAGCAGCTTTTTTAGTAGCGCTAGCATGCTTTGCTATTGCTAACTGCATAGTATAATTCCTGCACTTGAGCTGTTAGCGAAACAAGTAATCATGTAATGCACAGAAAATGTTATCGCAAGCTTAGTCCATTAGCTCAATGTATCATCTTATTAGTTTGTCTAAGTTATCACAATGAGTATTCTCCTATCGATAGCTAGATGCGTTATCGCTAGTGACCTTTGTTATCGCAAGTTTGTTTAGCTATCTGAGTATTTAAGATATTTCAATAAGTATACAGATATCGATAGCTAGATTCATTATCGATAGCATCATTTGTTATCGCTAGCTGATTAGTTCAAAGGCAGTTTATTTTTCTGCTAGTTGTTCTTTCTTTCATTTATCCATGTTATCAATGAACTTCTAGCGATAAGATATTTCTTAGCGATAGTGAAGGACTTAGCGATAGATATTAACTTTGTTATTTCTAAGTCTTCATTTGCTATGACTCTTTGTCTATTAGAGATAGGGATATACTTAGCGATAAAGATATTTATTTTAATGTTCTGCTAAGTTTCCATCTGCTATAGTTGAGCCTTTTCATTTGCGATAGTCTTTAGCTCTAGCGATAGTGATCTGTTACCTATCAGATTTTACTTGTTTAATTCAAAGGTAACTTACACTCTATTTACTTATGTTATCTATGGGGCCAGTCCTCATCAAAACTTGAGATTCTAACATTCTCCCCCTTTTTGATGATGACAAAACATAAGTAAAAGACAAAGAGAATAATAGAGATGATAGAGATAAATCAGTGTGCGTATATGTTGAAATCATAGTTTATGTATTGCAGAAGGAAATACTAAACAGAAACTATAAAGATGGTAAACGAGCAGTTTATGCATGATGCATATGAGAATGGCTTCAGGGAATGATTCAGGCTCTTAAATTCAGTCAGACTCAGTATCATTCTTCCAATTTGATGTGTTTAACTCATAATCTCCAGACTCACTGTTTATTCTCCCAGAATCAATTGAAGGCTCTTCCAAGAATTCAGGGGCAATCTCAACCTCAGTTTTTTTCTTCTTCTTAGCAGCAGCTTTCTTCTTCTTTGGAGGAGAGGGAGGCTTAAGCTTCTCCAATATCTTATCAAGATATGTCTGTTGTTTCTGTTTCTTCTTAGGAGGAGGCTTAGCTGATTTTCCTTTCCCCTTTGACACTGCTTTCCTCTTTGACTTGGGGGCTGACTTGGGTTCTTCAATCACAATCCCTTTGGTTGCCCTAATTTTCTTTTCTGGAGGGTTAGGAGCAGTTTTCTTGATCCTTCATCCCTTAGGAGCATACTTGACCTCTGATGCTTTTTCTTTTCCAATAGATTCCAGGTTCTGGGAGATAGTCTGAATAGGATCCACTTCTTTCTCTTTTTCCGTTTCTGCCCTTGCTGCATCTCTGTCCTCTCTTTCCTTTTGAGACTGAGCAGTTCTTTCAAAAAATTCTTCCACTTGCTCATGTAGCTCTTGTGCTTGTTGAATATAGTGAGGAATCAGATTTATAAAGACTGGTTGATACTCCCCCTCATATAGAACCATGGCCATACTCATGTCTTCCTCTTGCACTTCATTATCATCAGGAGGAATGTTTGAGGCGTTGTCTTCCTTATCAGATGCATCCTCCACTAAGCCTTCTTTTGTCATGCTTAGTTTGATTGCTTCAGCGCTTATGGAAGTCTCCACATTTTTCTCCCTTTGTTTCTCCCCCTTTTTGTCATCATCATTGGCAGGGGTAGATAAAGAGGGTTGGTCAGGAGTTTGGGAAGAGATGGGAGGAGAAGGAGGGCTTGTAGTGGTGGTAGCGATAGAGGTTGGCTGATTTGGTGGTGAAGTATGGGTGATGAGAAGGTGAGTGAAAACAGAGAGGGGAATGATGATGTGATGAAGTACTTTCAGAAGGAGGAGCTGTTCCCTTTTGTTTAACATATTCAGGGACGAGGCATAGATTATCTTCCAAATTCTGCACCTGATTCTGTAGCTCTCGAATAGGCTTCATCAACTCTGCTTTCTGAGCTTCTAAGGCAAGATTGAATTTAGCAGAGACCCTGAAGATAATTTCTTCAATTGCATCCTTTGAAGGAATGGAATTCTTGACAACAGAAGGAGTAGAAAGAGGAGTCCTTTGAGATTGAGTTTCTTCTTCAATAGGCTGAGACTGAGCTGATGAAGAAGGAGCATGAGAAGCTTCAGAAATAGAACCAGCACCATTTGCTTTAACAGGAATTCTCATTTTTCTGAGTGTGGTTATGGTAAGCTGTCTGCATTTTTTGTTATCTCTTTCCCCTACAGATTTGATCTTTGTGAATTCCATGATGTAAGACATGAGCTGAGGATAGGGAAGAGGGCCCTTGGTTGGTTTATCAGATAGAAATCTGTCGAGCTCCATAGACACCAGTTGGCCAGGATTGAGAGGGATCCTTGAGATCAAATTAGGCAGCCAGGGATTGTCTATCTTGGGAAAGCTGCTGAAATTCCCTGCCTTATGAGTCATTATTATGGTATAAACATAGTGTAGGATTCTGTTGACCACAGGCATGTTGGCTGGCTTGTTGGAGTCAGTCTCATAGATCTCCTCAAGTTCCTCTTTAGAGTAGGGTTCAGGGGTATACCACTTGTTGTATTCTGCTTCAAATATCCCCAAAATTTTGTTGATAGCTAACTAGTTAAAAGAGATACCCCTTCCTCTTACAGAAGCCTCAAACACTATATTGATCAGCTTTGATTTCTTGTATTCTGGCTTGGCTTTCATGCTCGAGTAAAATGACCTCAGCACTTCCTCATTATAGTCATTCTGAATACTGAGCCATTTCTTGTAGGGTAAAAGCCAGGCATCCAAGTCGAAACCATTCTGCTTGAAATATTCCAAATCTACCCAGACTGTAGCCCTATCTAGGGTTTTTTGTTTTGCGAATAGGGCGCTTGGAGCTTCGAGGGGTTCTTCTAAGTAGGGCAAATAAGTGGTAGTTCGCTTTTGTCGTTTGGAACCTGATTCAACCACTTCTTTGGAGAATGACACAGCTTTCTGGGTTCTGGACCTCTTGCTAGCAGATTGAGATGAGGGTTTAGCACTAGAGGTTGCCTCAACATCACTCACATTTGGAACTTTGGTTCTGGCCATTCTTAGGGTTTAGGGTTTTGAGTGAGAGAGTGGGCTTGAATGCTCAGAGAGGTTTGGAGTAGAAGAGAAAATGCAGATGAATAATGAATGCAGAATGTAAATGACCTAATTTTATAAGTTTCAGAGATTACCATCAATGACGAATACTCACTAAACGTTTCGCATTCTGACAATTAAGTGACTTGCTATCGCTAGTACGAGCTGCTATCACTAGCGGGCTTGATCCCACGCTGAGCAAGTGACTTAGGCTTCAGTTCACTTACTCCTTCCATCTATCGATAGCTGACTTTGCTATCGATAACACTTTTGGCTAGCGATGGCAATCTTTGCTCAACCAGCTTTTGTCCTGTATACAGCTAGCGATAGTGAAACTCACTATCGATGGGTTAGTTATGCAAAACTTAAGATTTTACATTCTGAACAGATTTTATTGAGCAATCTCGATATTAATCATGCAAAGTGGGGACAACAATATATTTAGACACCAATATCTATTCATCAAGAAATCAAAATTTTGTGAACATCAGATTCAGGTGTCTTATAATGAAGCATAATTTGATGATTTTTCATGATCAATGATAATTTGTAAAAATAGTTTTAATATTTGTGCCATGTCATTGATATGAATTATATGCAAGTGAATCCAATCAAGATCTAGTAGAGAATCTATCCAGAATAATGTTAATCAATGATAAAGAGTAGGGATAGAATTGCTCATTCAAGATTGGAGGGGCTTTTCTTCAATGGATACTTGAAGTAGCCAGTTTCATCTCTACATATGTCAGCTAGAGCTTTTTCTCTGTATAACGAGTAATGGCTTTGGCATTCATTCTTTCAAGTGCCTTGATTTGCATAACTCATTCTTGATTACTTTAAGTCCCTTTACTTCATCTTTTATTTGCTTTGTCAATGATAGCTCTCAAGTTTTCTCCTAATCTGTGAAATGCTACTCATAACAGAAGCTTGTTTTGAAATCATTAGTATGATTCATTTTCAGTAAAAATATAGAATCTTTAAATAATTCTTGAAGCAGATTTCTTATGCTTTTAAGTTTGAATTCAAACAAAGATATATTTCATAAAGCATAAGGAATATTTGATAAACAGGCTTCTTAGCATAAACTTAATATATCATGCAGCATACATGAGATGTAGATTTAAAATCATGTTTCAAATGCTTTGACAATCAATGCTCATGAAAAAAAATGATGGAAATCAACAATAAGGGAAATATGTCAGAATGCTACATTTTTAAAGATCAGATGAGATATCTAAAGTCATACGAATAACAGCATGAGAGTAAATTCTTTTTGCTTCAGATATTGACTCTATTATAACATAGAAAATTTTCTTGACTATTAAGAGTTGTGGTCAAAATGATAAGAGTATTCAGAATCAGAACATAAACACAAGATTCTAGTTACTCTAACATAGAAATGATAGTGACCGTTAAAGTATTTGAGTAACAGAATGAGAGCAAGAATTTTTGAATAATAAGGCTCATACTCATTAATTCAAATTACTAGTCAAGTTGTTGTCAGAGAGACTTGCTATCTCTAATGACAATGACTATCGCTAGCAGGCAAGATTCCACGCATAGTCAATTGCTCAGGCTCCACTTACTCCTAGCTATCAATAGTGCCATTTGCTATCGATAATGCTTTAGGCCAGCGATGAAAATCTTTGCTCAAACACAACTCTGTTCAGCATAAGCTAGCGATAGTGAATCTCACTATCGATTGGTCAGTCCTCCATAATTTTGAGATTTGGCACAGCGAACACAGACAAAATAGATCCAATTGATTGCATAGATATGTGATACTGATAAGCACAATTTGACAAGTTCTGACATTTGATAACTCATGTATTTTTGAAAAACATCTTATGAGGATGAATTGAAACAGTTTCAACTTTATCTTCCAGTTTTCAAAAACCATTTAAATGCAACTGGAGTGAACATATTTTTCAAAATATATGAATACAATTTTATAACCATGCTGAGTTAAAATCTAAACAAATTTGAATTGTGCATTTCATAAATTCCATAATAGATAAACTATGCACAATTCCAACTTTTTAGTCATATAGCAATCTGACAGATATTTCATGACAGTAAAAGATTGATTGCTAATGAAAAGGAACAATCATTCATTATCCAAACAGAATTATATTCATTCAAGTATAAGATAGGACAAGAATGATATCACCATAACTGCATTTGTCTAGGCAATAGCTTGATTTTGGCAAAATTATGTCAATTCTCTTTTGCAGATTTAGCACCAAAATCCAAGCACGAAGTTCAACTCATCAAGACTTGAGTAAATTTCCATGTAGATCGTAGTCTTGAAGCTTTCTCTCCTTGTAACCTACAAAACTATAATTCTTTTCTTTTCTTCAGTATCCAAATTCATATGGATCTGCTCATGGTTAGTTCGTAGTTATTTACAGCATAATTCACATGCTTCAAAAGATGTAATTAATTCAGGATAGTTGAGCATAGTGAATTAATCATGGCTACATGCACAAAGATATATATAAACATATTCTTTTTCAAATCAATATGCATGTATATAAGTCTATCTTATGAACATTGTAAGTATTTTGGCAATTTTCTTTCAACATACAATTCAATGTTCATTCCTAAGAATTCAGAGTGTAAAATCTCAATAAATGTTACTAATAATAGTGTAGGAGATTTTACCCTTGATATACCTCTTCCTTAGGTTCTTGGAGAGTTGCTTCTGCTAACCCAAACAGTTCTGATATACTTAGCACCGGGTTGCAGAGATCTTTCTCGTAAAATAGAATTCAAGAATCTTCTTCTTGATGTATGAGGAATTCTATTTCTCTTGTTCTCCTCAAGGTAATTGAATGGTACTTTGTGGTAGCTCATTCTTGAGGTAGAACAAACTCTTCTTGTTACTGTCCACTGCTTCTTATGATTTGAACCAGATGTTGCAGTAGTGGCTTTTCCATGAGTTTTCCTTCTGTATTTAGGTTCTATGAATCTTTTTCTTGAAGCATGAGAAACTCTTGGATTCTTATTTCTGGCTTCTACATCATAATGTCTATTTCTCCTTGAATCAGCAGTCTGCACACATAAAGCACTAGATGGACATTTTGGTACCCATTTGTACTTGGGTCCTTCATTGTTAGCCTTGGACCTTACATGTCCTTTTGGAATCCAAACAAATTTATTTCTCACTTTTGAATTTCTTCTAATGCTACATGTGTGAGAAATATGACCAGATTTTCCACAATAATGGCAAATAATAGAATGATGTACATCATGAGATTTTATGCCACTATAGTAGTGATTAGGGGAGTACAACCTCTGGTTGTTTCTTTTTGAAAAATCTTTCTTCCCAAAACATTTTCCAGCATGTTTTAAAACATCTTTACTCTTTGAAATATGATCAGTGATAGACAGTGAATTAGCTTTATGCAAATCAAAATTGTTTTTCTCAAAAACACAGGAATTGGAACTGTATACCATAGCTGCATCTTGAG
Source organism: Mimosa bimucronata (assembly GCA_037074515.1). NCBI lineage: Eukaryota > Viridiplantae > Streptophyta > Magnoliopsida > Fabales > Fabaceae > Mimosa > Mimosa bimucronata. Next base: position 10,750,342 of record CM073442.1, read on the forward strand.
CTCCAGAGAATGATTTATCAGACTCGTTCAGGTAGAGCTCTTGGCAGTCATCTTTCTCTTGTCCTTCTGTGTTGACTAAATCTTGGAAGGGTTCTATGATCTCTCCTTCTTCAATTTCAGCTTCCAATTGCTCATCAATCATGGAGATGCAACTTTGAAATTGAGATGAGCTGTCAACACTTTCAGTTTCAACAAGATGATTAGTGATATACATAGATTCAAGTGTATCCCAAATATCTTTAGCACTAGAGCAAAATCTGATTTTCTGAAAATCATTTTCAGTTAAGCCTTTATGCAGAATTTGCATTGCTCTAATGTTCAAGGAAAACATTTTCTTGTCTTTTTCAATCCAATCCTTTCTTGGTTTGAAATCAAAATCATTTGTAAAAACATTCCACATATGATAATCAAATGATTTTTAAAACTCTTAATCCTAGCTTTCCAAAATCCGAAATCAATATCTTTAAGAAGAGGTGGGATGTTAAAGTCAAAACCTTCAGAAAACATATACACCCAAAATCAGCCATGATCTTTTCACTTGAGATCGTTGGATCCTTTAAACAAGTGACCCGCTCTGATACCAATTGTTAGTGTTGGCTGTCACCCAAGAGGGGGGTGAATTGGGTGTTAGGGTAAAATTAACAATCTCTCTTTCTTAAAACACAGTTGATTGTGCATGATTATTAAACTATTTTACCTACTAATAATGGGAAATTAGGATTCAGTTTAGGAGAATTTAATGGGAATTAAGTACAATTGCATGCATGGTCCATACTTAAGGAATTAGTTGCATTTCCATGGTAATTTGAGCATATTAGGTTTTTAACTCATGCATTTCATGATTATGGACTTAAAATACCTCACATATACTTTAATTTCCCATTATAGGTGCAAAGGATGATGCCCTAAATGAAGAAAAGGTGAGAAAAGCAAAGAAAAAGTTTCTGGTCCTCGCCTTAGCCCCTCACGGCGAGGGCTACGGCGAAGGACAGAGAGCACACAGCAAGTCAGTTTCCTCGCCGTGACTCGCCACAGCGAGGGTCACAGCGAGGGCCCGATAAAAATTCTGAAACGGAAGTTTTTAGTTTATTTCCAAATTTTGGGTGATTGGGTCTTCTTCCATTGTTTCCTAAAGGATGAATTCGACCTTCCCAAGTAATCTAGAGGGAATTAGGAAGGTTTTTGGGTTTCCTATCTTGTTCTTTAAATTTATACCTGAATTTCCTCTTCCAGAGCACCATTCACCACCAATTCAGACCACAATAAAACAATTCTCTCATCTCTTCCACCAATTCCTTCCTCCATTCTACAATCCTTCACCGGTTCACCATGGAGTTCAAGTTGCAGATGCTCTCAGGTGATTTCTCCTCCTCTATGAAGAACTAATCCGGCTCGGTGCTCTCTTGGACGACGGGATAACGTGAAGCAAGCTATCTTCCACTCTAGGGGAGTTTTTCATTAGTTCCAATTATGTAGCCATGGATTTCCATCTATTTCCTTGAGCATTTGTTCTTCTTATGTTTGGATTTCAATTATGTTGAGACTATAGGCTATGTAATTGTTGAATTTCACCTTTGTATTGTATTGGATCTAGTTTGGTTCCATCTATCTTTCAATTGACATTATCTTCATGAGTACTTGTTGATTTTATTACCTATCATTGTGTGTGGTGATTTAGTCCATTTATTTTATCTTGATTATGTCCTTTGGTTGATTTATTGGGTTTGAGCATGTTGATGTTGAGTTTCTTCTTTGCATGATTAAGTAATTCCATCAATTAATCTCACATAAGGAACAATACTATTGATTCAATACAATCACATGACATAATTGGATAAAGTTCTACACGTATGAGGATTTGATTATAAACTAATTTTGATTAGTTATTGGATCCGAAAGATATTGAGTAATTTGGATGGGACCCAAATTATTCTATCTATTGGAACCTATTTCTAGTTAATGTTAGACTATAATTAACCCAGTTGGTCTATTGAGGTTGAGTGGGTTGTCACCCACCTATTCCTTCAATTAAGACTAATTGTTTATTACTTGCATGAGCTTGGTCCAATTATCCCTTAATTCCCCAAGAGTGTGAAGTATATGCTTGCCACATGTCTACCCTAGCCAAGAGAGCATCCCATCATTCATATTCCATTAACCATTCATATTCACCCTAAAAATACCAAAAACAAGTCTTTAATTCCCTTTATGAAAAATACCAAAAATTCCTACTCTTATTCCCCAAGTTTTTATAGCTTTCATTGCATTTAGTTTCCCTAGGATAGTTCATTAGGCTCCTTGAGAGACGATCCGGGATCGCACCACTATAGTGCAATCCTTGGTAAAAATAATATTTTGCATTTGAACCCCAAGGCGTATTAGGAACGGTTCAGATCAACAGTGAAGGTAATTTTTAAAATATTTTTCTGTTTATCACAGAGTATTTCAAGACTTATTAAATGCACTAAGAGATATATGATGTTAGATATGCTGGAAAACTAAAAGAGTTAAGGGAAGGGATAATGCAAACAGAGTTTATCTTGGTTCGGTCTACCCTGACCTATATCCAGTCCCCAGGATCCACCTGGGATTTCCACTACCCTCTTGTTTAAACCGGGCACAAAAGAAGCCTTTACAACCCACAAGTTTAGCCGGGCACTTGTGAAGCCTTTACCACAGGTTTTACAACACGGGATCACCTGTCAACCTTAACAGAGGCTTAGATTCTCTCTAAACTCTCCCCCTTACAACTTGTAAGGTTACAACCCTGTTCTTAAAGCACCAAGCTTTAGAACAACCTCAAACAATAGAGGATTTTAGATAATAGGTTCACTTAATGAACGGATTGTGATAATCACTTAAGTACAGAGGAATATATGATGAAAATACAATTCTAAAGCTTAATAATCTAAACAACGTGTGCTCTAGCTCTCTTTTTCTAATTTACTTGACTCAACATTCTTTCCTCATTTCTGGGCTCACTAGGTTTTGCTCTTAATCAGTGTAATCTACAATTCTGCATAAAGCCCTGTTCCATCGTTTTTGTTATTGAAGCAAGTCTTGATCTATTTATATCTTCATAGCTTGCCCTTTCTTTCAGCTTCATGTGGCCGTTTGAATATAGTCGTTGGAGGTTCATAGCCGTTGGCAATAAATGCTTTTCTTCATCTAATTCAAACTTCTATTCTAGATTCAACTGTTCATGCATAGGGTAAGCTAGGAGAGAGATAGACTGCTCGTTCTAAACGTCTACAACAACTGTACTTGCATAGCAGCTTTTTCAGTAGCGCTAGCATGCTTTGCTATCGCTAACTGCATAGTATAATTCCTGTACTTGAACTGTTAGCTAAACAAGTAATCATGTAATGCACAGCAGATATTATTGCAAGCTTAGTCCATTAGCTCAATGTATCATCTTATTAGTTTGTCTAAGTTATCACAATGAGCATTCTCCTATCGATAGCTAGATGCGTTATCGCTAGTGACCTTTGTTATCGCAAGTTTGTTTAGCTATCTGAGTATTTAAGATATTTCAATAAGTATACAGATATCGATAGCTAGATTCATTATCGATAGCATCATTTGTTATCGCTAGCTGATTAGTTCAAAGACAATTTATTTTTCTGCTAGTTGTTCTTTCTTTCATTTATCCATGTTATCAATGAACTTTTAGCGATAGGATATTTCTTAGCGATAGTGAAGGACTTAGCGATAGATATTAACTTTGTTATTTCTAAGTCTTCATTTGCTATGGCTCTTTGTCTATTAGAGATAGGTGTAACACCCCAAAAATTCAAAAAGAGAAAATAAGGGAATATTTAGAATTTTGGGTATTTAGTTTATTATTAAAAATTCCTATAAATTAATTTTTAAACAAAAATGTATCTAGGTAAATTATTTAGGGGTTCAACTTGGATTAGTATTTTAAATAGAGTAAGGTAGCTTAAATTGGGTGGGTAATAGAAAAATAAAACATGTGTGGCAGAAATGTAAATTAAAATAATATCAGGGCAAAAGAGGGTAGATTAACCCAATTTAATATTATATACTCCTTTTCTTCATCTGCGCAGACCACACTTTCTTCCTCACTCTCTATTTTGTTTTCATTTCTTCTTCCTCATTCCCTCTCGTGCTCTCTCTCTCGGTTCAGCGGCCGCCGGCGGTTTCAGCGGCGTTTCACGGCGGACGGCGACTCGGATAGTGCATGCAAGGCCGGATTTGAGCTCAGGTGATTTTCTCCTCTCTATCTCTACCCATTTTTCGTCGAATTTGAGAGGAATCAGTTCGGGTTTTGGGTGAATTTGGGAACTTCAAACCTGTGAAATTGAAGCTTAGGCTTCGATTAACAATCTTTGGGAAGAAATTGTGAGTAATGTCGAAGCATCGGTCCAGTTCTTCCAAATTTTTGCTTTCGGTCACTGTTCATCCGAAGCAATCTTGGTGATTTCTGGGTTTTCAATGCTTAAAAACTTAATTAAACGTGTATTGGGGGTCGATTATAAGTGTAGAGTGCAATGCATGTTGATTTTGCTGAGGTTTGAAGCTTTTAGGAATTTTCGGAGAAAATTTTCCCCTCCCCTGTTTCGTGGCCGACGGTATGCAAGGAAAAAGAATTTGGGAAGTATAAATTTAGTGGGGAAATCATGATGGGTGTCTTATGTAACGAAATTTCTGAGTTGGGTATTGTGATTGATGGTTCTGCATTTTGGTTCTTCCCTTATTTTTCCTCTGGCCGTGAATTTTGTTCCTGTTCTGGTTCTTGTTCTTGTTCCTTGTTTTATGCTCTTTGTTCTTTGTTCTTTGTTTTGTATCTGGTTCAGCCGAATGGTTATTTGACCATAAAGGAACTGGATTTTTTTTTATTCTCTTTCTGTTCTGTTCTGGTTCGGTGATGTATGAAGGATGAACAATAGGATTTTTGAAATATTAATGTTGATGCTTAATCCCTGTGATATTTTCTGGGCTGATTGGTTTTATGTTTTGAGCGTGAAAATACTTCTTGTTCTATTTTGGTCCGTATATATATATATGATGAGGGTTATTGAGTAGCTGTGAGGGCTACAGTTAAATTCCTATAACCGTGAGGGTTATTGAGTAGCTGTGAGGGCTACAAATAAATTCCTATAACCGTGAGGGTTATTGAGTAGCCGTGAGGGCTATAATAATATAAATGGATATATGCTTTCATTAATTGCACAGAATGGAATTGTATATGAATATGTGTATTTGAGTGTATATGATAATAAGTATGTATGAAATAAACTGCGTTGAACCTTTGCTTTTCAGTGAAGCAAGAGGCAACCGTTTTCTTGGGATAAGGTAGTTATGAAGAAGCAGGAATGCCTGCTATATTTTGTACCATCTTTTGAATGACTATCTTATTAGTAATTGTATATGTTATATATATAGAATAGGGAAGTACAAGCTGGAAGCTTGTAGAGTATATAACTCTCTGTATCTATGTATCCCTAAACATAGCAACAACATAAGTAAGTAACGGGTTATCGACCGCGATGACCCCAATATTCTGATAGTAGGCCGGATAGATATGGTTAGATACCAACCCAACCTTAAGCTAATAGAAGTATAAGTAAAATACGTAAAACAAGACATCTTGATACACTAAGTAATAGATTTAAACACTATAAAAGGATCTTAATCATTTTAATTGGTTGATAACCACTCTATTTTACTTACAAATTTTGATTTATTCAATTTGTCTGAAAAGCCCATTCCAACTTCAATAAGTTGGAATACTGTTTGAAAATAAAAAGTTTTAAATTATTCCATATTTTTGGGCTTATGACGATTTAAAAGTGGTTATAAATCAATTAAATGCTATAATGAGGCAGTAAAATTTAGGTGTTACAATAGGCATATACTTAGCGATAGAGATATTTATTTTAATGTTCTGCTAAGTTTACATCTGCTATAGTTGAACCTTTTCATTTGCGATAGTCTTTAGCTCTAGCGATAGTGATATGTTACCTATCAGATTTTACTTGTTTAATTCAAAAGTAACTTACACTCTATTTACTTATGTTATCTATGGGGCCAGTCCTCATCAAAACTTAAGATTCTAACATACCTAACAATTCAAGCAAATTTTTCTAATACTAGCCTACGGTTGACCAAGAGATTCTTACAAATTGTTGAACCTCAAAGTTTTGATGATAACCAAACATAACTTAAGCTATAAAAATTATAGGTATCTTAACTTAGAAAATATTTTGAAACATGTTTTTTAAAACCAAATTAAGAACCATCGATAGTTTCTGAGCATCAACCATCGATGGGCTTCTGAGCATGTATTGAGTATTGAACCTTACAAAGAAATCATCGATTGTTATAAGTATTATCAATTGTCATTTGATGAATGCTCAAAGGAGTTTAAGGAAGAACAATTGATAGATAGATTGGCCATTGAATGTTGAAGGACCATCGATTGGTATTCTGGCCATTAATTGTAGTATCTGGACTCAAGTATTTTTTTCAAACATTTGAACTAACTATCGATTGCTTAAGTAAACATCGATGAATCAAGTTTCATCGATAGATAAGATTGTCCATCGAGTATTGATATATATGTTCAATCGATGAATGACATTTTCCATCGAGTTTTGTAGGAAATTATTCAGAGCATTGAGGCTTCCATCAAGTAAAGCATGAATACTCGATAGTCAAATACTTCCATTGATTGAAGAACTCCAGGAACAATCGATGGATGAGAGAATCATCGATGATTGAATTTGAAAGTTTGAATTTACTTATCTTTCCTATGATTAAGTGATAACTAACTTTATATTGCTTGAGTTTTTTGCTTGGTACATTTTAGGAAAGTTCCGTTGGATATAGAAGCCAAGTTAAACCACAGGCAGTGTACTTATTAGCTGTTGGAATATTTACACTTTAGATCAAGATTTGAGAAGCCCTTAATCATCAAATCAAGGGCAAATATTTTAGACAAAATGTAAGGAGTAATCTCAAGCATTGATCATCATTAAATCACTTTTGCATCTCAAATACTCTCAATGGCTAGTTCATTAAGATTGAATAGGCAAATTTTCATCAGAAGCTATATAAGCATTTGAGGTTGAAGCTTGGAAGGTAAGGACATTAAGTGCATTCCAACTAAGAATCCACGAGCTTTCAAGTCATCTACTGAATTCTCTCATCGCACTTCGAGCACAATATTATATACTCAATTGTGTGAGTTAGCATAACCTCATGTAATTAATTTTCCTGTGTGATTTCTTTAGGATATTGGGATCCTACTGAAAGGGTATAATCTTACAAAATGTAAGGTAGAGAGAATTTGGTGAGATACAAAGATCTTACTGAGAAAATTCTTTTGAGTTGTAAAGGTGCTCAGGAACCTCACTGGTGGAACCTAACTGAAGTTGGAGAACTAGATGTAGGTTAGAGTAAAGACTGGACCAGTATAAATCATGAGATCTATATTTTGTTAGAATCTTAAGTTTTGATGAAGACTGAATCCATAAATAACATAAGCAAATGAGCGCAAGTTACCTTTGATTTAAACGAATAAAATCTAATAGGTAACAGATCACCATTGCAAGAGTAAAAGATGTATTGCTAGATGAAAGATTCAAAAATAGCAGATGGTAACTTAGCAGAACAATAAGAATGAATATCTCTATCGATAAGTGAATCTCTATAGCTAATAGACAGAGCCATAGAAAGTGAAGACTTAGAAATAACAAAGCTAATATATATCACCAAGTCTATCTCTATTGCTACAAAAGATTCTATCGCTAGAAGTTCATAGATAACATGGATAAATGAAAGGAAATACAAATAGCAGAAATATAAATCAAAGTCCTTGAGCTATAGAATCAGCTAGCGATAACAAGTTAAGCTATCGATAACAAAAATGCTTCAGATAATGATCATTCAGATAGTTAGTGCCTAAGAGCAAATGAGTCAAATGAGCTAACATAGTTGCTAGCGCTAACACGTTTAGCTATCGATAATAGGATACCCTGAAATACCCTTTAATAATCATCTCAGTATCCTTAAAGCTAATGAGCAATCAAGTATCTAGCGAAAAGGGATTAGCAATCGATAGAGGAATGTATGCTGATATGATATAGCTAGTACTCTGAACATTGAGCTAAAAGAATATGCTATCGATAATACTCTTGCCTATCGATATAAATGCTTTGAAATACCTTATATTGTCTTTATCTCATTTGAGCTAATGAACTAAATTTGCGATAGCATTCTCTATACCTTAAATGATTATTTGTTCAGCTAACAGCTTAAGTGCAGAACTCACTATGAAGTTAGCGATAGTAGATCAACCTAGTGCTACTGAAAAAGCTGCCAGAAAGTACAATTCGTACAGACGCTCAGAACGTTAAGTCTGTCTCTCTCCTAGCTCACCCTACGCAAGAAGTAGTTGAAGCTAGAGCAGAAAGTTAAGCCCGATGAAGAAGCTGCATTAAATGCCAACGGCTATGAGCTCCCAACGACTAAATTCAAACGGCTTCTTGAAGATTGAACGCTAGGGCAAAATCTGAGAAGAGATATAAAAACAGAACTTGAGCATTTATTGAAAAGCGACGAAAAACGAGAATATTCACATACTCATTCATTGCTCTCTGTTTTCTGTATTTATTGTGTTAGAGATTTTATCTGTACTTAAGTGTTTATCACAATCAGTTCAGTAAGTGAACGTATTTATTGAAATCCTCTACTGTTTGAGGTTGTTCTGAAAGCTTAGTGCTTTAGAACAGGGATATTGCCTTACAGGTAGTAAGGGGAGTGTTTAGAGAGATTCTAAAACTCTGTAAAGGTTGACAGGTGAACCTGTGCTCGTAAAACCTGTGATTAGTGGAACCCAACAAGGTGTTGGAGAACTGGACGTAGGCAGTGTTGGCCGAACCAGTATAAAGTTTTAGAGTTGTCTTTATTTGTAATCATTTTAATTTTTGGAAGCACAAGTCACCCCCCTCTAGTGAGATTGCCTCTTTCATATTTAAGTTGTCTGAAAAATTTTGGCATACACAATTCACCCCCTTATGTATTTCCTGCCACTTTTAGAAATCCATGGCAACGATGCCAAAAACTTGTTCACCCTTAAGAGTACGGATCAAAAGTAGAATAAAAATATCATTCCCACAGAGATTTGTTGTTAAATATCAATCAAACAATAGGCTAATGAATTCAACTAAGTTGAACTAATCAAATTTTTATAGAAAACATGTGAGAAAACCATTTTAAGGTAAGAATAGAGAAACACACAAGGAAAGTTTTACTTAATCAATGAACTACAGCCTAGGATTAATTCTCACAATTGTATTTTATGAACCCTAATTATTTTCCCTTCATTTAGTCATTAAATGACCCTTGTGTTTGCCTAAGGTTCTAAAGCATTTGAAACATTCTCTCGAGTCAAAATAAAAATTTTATTTCTCATTAAAATTGCTCAACCTCTTGTTACAAATTAACGAGAGTTATTCCTTAAGAGCGAACCTTAATCTGACAATACTAAGTTGATAGATATATCTATATTCTACCAACAACCATCCATTAGTTCATTTAAATCAAACTTCAAGTCTAGTCTGATTTACCCTGGTTCTACATCTAAACTATCTCTCTCGAACATAATTTAAATGAACACATCACTCTAAAAGGTGGCCAGTCAAATAAAAGCATTAGGAATAAATCAAATCAACACAAGTAGTCATCAATTACTAAAAGAAAAGGACAAAATTAAGTTTCAATCCATACAAGGTTTGAATCAATCCTAGAACAAACTCTTTAGCTACTCATGAATGGACAAAAGCAATAAATACGGAGAAATCCCATGTCCAAAACACAAAAGTTATAAGAATAGAAGAAAACTAGAAAAGTCTACTACCAGATCGGAGGGCAAGAATTTCTTCCAATTTATCTTCTCAAGCTATGACTTCGTGAATCCCAGCTCCATTCTTGCTTGCACAGATGTTTCTAATTGTTTCTATGGTTTCTACAGTGGAAATGAGGCTGAGAGTCTGTCAAATTTCATGCCCTAGGTGTTTAAATAGGATAAAAAACGATGCTAATCGTTTTATATTTTTCGCACAGTGCCATGTCACTAGAAGCAATTTTCTGATGTTTTCCATAAATGAGTTCCAGCTTTCTCCACTCTTTTCATTCAATCTTTGTCTGCTTTCTTGCTTAGAATATCCATATTTACCTATAAAAAACATGCATAAATGTGAGAGAATCTTGCCAATTAAGTTTTCTAGTAATTTATCACATTGATAACTCCTAGAAATTCATGATATTTGAGTATATTTTACTTGAGTTTTTGTCTATTATTTATACATTTTGGATACTCAAGAGGGAAAATGCTCATTTGATTTTCGGTTTCACATTATTGTTAATTATGTAGATTTTGATTGTTTTTATAGTTAGTTTCTTATATTATTGTATATAATTTTTGTAGGAATAATTTGAAGCAATAAACAAGAGATTTTAGCCCTCCACCAAGCTTCCAATTGAACAAAAATAAGATGAAGCCATATCAGCCCAAGGAATAAGGAAAGCAGAGCAAAAACACAGAATCAACGAGCCTTCGCCGTGACTTCGCCGCGGCGAAGTGCATTTCATTCTACCCATTTTTGGGAGAGCTCGGCGTCAGCTCGCCGCGGCGAAAGCCACAGCGAGCGACATTTGATTCTGTAATTTTTGGGACTTCGTCGTGGGCTCGCCGCGGCGAGACCCAAGGCGAACTTCGCGTTTCTGCGCGTTTTGGACAGAACAGGGGCGTTTTGACTGATATAAAAGTTAGGGCTTCGTTGTGAGCCCTCATTCTTCGACTTCTGGGCATATTTTGGGCGTGTTTGGCTCTGCTAGGGCTTGGAGATTGGTGGGATTTGGCTTGGGCTCGGAGCTTCAAAGAGATTTGGGCTTCCTCTCTTAGTTTATCTCTTCCATCTTCCTTCTCTTCTCTTATTCTGATTTGTAATGTTGTATATATATGCTCCTTTGGAGTTGTAGAACATGAGTAGCCAAATACTTTGATTCTAGGATTATTTTGAACCCTTGTATGTATTGATTCTTGATTCCTCCTATTGATTTGTGATTAATGATATCTATGTGCTTATTTTACCCCGTTCTTAATGCTTCTAAGTGCTTGATCACCATTTAGATGTTGTGTTCGCTTGATTTATGACTCGAGAGAGCTAGGTTGAGTGTAGAACTTGTTAGAATCTTAAGTTTTGATGAGGACTGAACCTAAGAAAACATAAGTAAAAGTTACCTCTGAATTAATCTTATAATATCTGCCAGGTAACAAATCATCATTGCAAGAACAAAGATTTTTCTCTGATAAGAAATGGCATCTTAGCAGATCAATATTGAATGAGTATCTCTATCGCTAAGTGTATCTGTATATCTAATTGAAAGAAAGGAATAGCGAGTGAAGACTTAGAAATATCAAAGTCATTATCTATCGCTAAGTCTCCCTCTATCGCTAAGCAAAGGTTCCATCGCTAGAAGTTCATTGAGTTTATAAGAAGATGAAACCAGCAGATAAATGAACTAAGTCCCTAAATCAGCTAGCGATAATAGGATAAGCTATCGATAACCACAAGTTCTTCAGATAATGATCTTTCAGATAGCTAGTGCCTAAAAGCTAATGAATCATGAGCTGATATGTTTGCTTGCGCTAGAATGTTTATCTATCGATAATGGGATACCTTGAAGTTCTGAATTCTTTGATAAATTGTATCCTTAAAGCTAATAAGCAAATCAAGTGTCTAGCGATAGTAGTTTGAGCAATCGATAGAAGGATATATGCTGATATGATGCTTTTTAATCCAAGAGAAAATGCTATCGGTAAAAAGCTCTGATATTCCTTATACTGTCTTTATCTCTGAAGGATTAAGCTTGCGATAGAAACCTCTGTGCATTATATAACTATTTGGTTAGCTAACAGTTTAAGTGCAGATCACTATAAGATTAGCGATAACAGATCAAGCTAGCGCTAATAGAAAGCTGCCAGAAAGTACTGTTTGTACGGATGATCAGAGCGCTGAGTCTGTCTCTCTCTTAGCTCACCCTATGCAAGAAGTAGTTGAAGCTAAAGCAGAGAGTTAAGCCCGATAAAGAAGCTGCATTTAATGCCAACGGCTATGAGCTCCCAACGACTAAATTTAAACGGCTTCTTGAATGCTGAATCAAAAAGGGAAAATCTGAAGAAGATATAAATACAGAACTCAAGCATTTATTGAGTAGAGAGGAACAACGAGAATATTCACAAAGCTCATTCATTACTCTGTATTTATTGTCTTAGAGATTTCATCTGTACTTAAGTGTTTATCAAAATCAGTTCATTAAGTGAACGTATTTATTGAAATCCTCTACTGTTTGAGGTTGTTCTGAAAGCTTGGTGCTTTAGAACAGGGATATTTCCTTACAGGTAGTAAGGGGGAGTGTTTAGAGATTCTAAAACTCTGTAAAGGTTGTAACAGGCAGGAAATGCACAAGAGGGGGGGGGTGAATTGTGCTTTTTAAAAAAAAACTTTAATGAACAATACAGTTTATACTGGTTCAGCCCAACTTTTGGCCTACGTCCAGTTCTCCAACTTGGTAGTTGGGTTCCACTAGCTTTTCAAGATTTAAACGGGCTCTTGACAGCCTTTACAAGTGACAGCAAGAGCTCACCTCCTTACTAATCACTCCCCCTTACACTTTGTAAGATTACACCCTACTCTTAAGATCCCACTATCTTAAGAGTAATCCTTACTCAGATAATAAATACAAGTGTAGAGAAATTGTTCACTCAATTGAACGGATTGTGTTACACACTTAAGAATTTGAGAACAGTGATTGTTGAGAGAATTGAATGCAGTAGATACAAGATCTTTTAATGAAGTAATCAATTAATTCAACCAACTGCTTCTCAATGCTTTTATACTCTTCACTCTGAAGCTTGTGTAATAAATATGACCGTTGAGAGTTGTTCAGAGAGAGAGATCTTAATCGGATGAGGAGTGTTGAGAATGTAGCCTGTGTTGCATTTACTCCATTGTACTTCCTTTGCTTTTTGTTCATCTTTCTTTGTCTATCGCTGGAGGAAGTAGGTGAGTTCCAACGGCTATATTGCTCAGATTTTGTGTCTAACGTAAACTTCCTTAAGTAGGTCTGAGCACTCTGTACTTGGAAAGCCTAAAATAGCTTTAGCCATTGATTTTGAATTATTCCCATCGCCACTCAGATTACAGCCTCTGATCGATTACAGGACTTGGTGGCTGATCGATTACATATCGATTATGTATAGATTAGGACCTGCATCACTCAACAATAGATTAGAAATTCATGAGCCTAATCGATTACAGGGACGCCTGATCGATTAAGCAAGACTAATCGATTACACTTAAACTTCCTCTAATCGATTACTTACCTCTGATCGATTATATTCAGATCACTCACAACTCTTCTAATCGATTACATGGTTCTGATCGATTACACATACCAACTTCTCTGATCGATTATAAGACTCTGATCGATTAGGCAATTTATCTATAATCGATTATAGGACTCTGATCGATTAGGCAATGGTCCTCTAATCGATCAGGCGAGCCTAATCGATTACATCAATTTCTCCTAATCGAAAGGCTAAGATCTCTCATCGATTACAGGGGTCTCTAATCGATTAGGCGACAACTTAGACTGAACTCTAATCGATTAGACAAAATGACTTGACTTGGAATCTATCTCTGATCAAAAGGGCTATCTATGCATACCTAAGACATATCATTCCAAACATTTATCACTCATTTACCTTATGCCTAAGATATGTTTGGTTATCATCAAAACCTATTATTCTAACATTCTCCCCCTTTTTGATGATGACAAAACATTAGAAATAATTGCAATAACAGAATACATATAGAGATCAACAAGCAGACAACTGATATATATATATATGAAACAATAATTCAGATATGACAAGGATACTGGCATTGTCTTTACGCATGGAACTAAATATATAAAAAATATAAAATGAGCAAAATATGAATGATGCATGTGAAAGGGGTTTTTGGTGTTGCAGGGAGTATGGATTAGTCAGAGTCAGTGTCATCCTTCCAGTTTGATGTGTCAAGATCATAGTCCCCTGATTCACTGCTAATTCGACCAGAATCATAGGAAGGCTCAGATTCCAAAACGACTTCTTCCTTCTTCTTCTTGGCAGGAGCCTTCTTCTTCTTGGGAGGAGGAGGAGGCACTAAGGACAGAAGCACATCCAATCTGGATGGTCTCTTTTGTTTCTTCTGAGGAGGCTTTGCTGCCTTTCCCTTCCCTTTTGGTGCTGCCTTTCTCTTAGCTGCAGGCTTGGAGACAACCTTAGGTTCTTCAATAACAATTCCTTTGGTTGCTCTGGTGCTCTTTCTTGTTGCAGGAGCAACCCTAGGTGCAGGCTTAGAGGCAGTCATTTTGATCCTTTGCTTTTTAGGTTTTGACTGAGCCTCTGGGCCTTCTTCCTCCTTGTCAGACTTCAAAAATTCTGAAGTAGTCTGAATGGGGTCCTTCTGAGCAGGCTTGACTGGATCCCCATATGTGTAGGTCCTTCTGACTCCCCATTTTGGAAATAGAGGCTGAGGGGATTCTTTCTCTTGATTTTTCTGACTCAAATCCCTAGCTGTATCTCTGACTTCTCTTTCTTTCTGACTTGCAGCCAAGGTTTGTTCTAATTCCTCCACTTGCTGGTGCAGTACATCTGCCTTATGAAGATAATGAGGCACCAAATCAATGTCAATGGGTTTAGGTTCCCCTTCATACAAAACCATGGCCATTCCCAGATTTTCTTCTATCACATTTTCAGCATTTTCTGGAGGGATATTGACAGTGGCCTCATTTTCAGACTCTGTGGCTTCTTCTACCACAACCTCTTCTTCTGCCATGCTTAGCTTAATGGCTTCTGCAAGCTCATGAATTTCCTCGAGTGTCTGACTCATGGGTACATCCTCAGGAACTTGAGACATCTGAGGGATCTCAGAAGCTATAGCTGAGAGGATGGAGGCAGCTTCCACAGCCGTTTCTTGAACCTGGCTGCTTTCCCCAGGGGTTGGCACACTGAATATCTTCTCCCCCTTTTTGGCATCATCAAAAGGAGGGGGGGTTTCTAGTGAAGGAGCTTTGCCTTTTCTGGTATAAGTTTTGGCTATTTCTGGTTTAGGGGAAGGAGAGTGTGGTTGAGAGGGTGTGGGATGAGAGGCAGGGGTCAATATGTGGATAGGAGAAGGTGGGAAGTCTGGATGATCTGAGGAACTGGAGGAGGGTTTCTGTGAGGGTGAGGAAGGTTTGGAAGGAGGAGGAGTGGTTTTTGGAGAGGGTTGAGTGTGGAGATGTGGAGAAGAGGGATGAGATTGTGAAGGTGAGTAATGAATGGGTGATACCTGATGTGGTGCATAACCATCAAAGGGTGACAGAGGAGGGCCAGGAATATTGGCTTGATACTTTTCCCTGAGAATCTCTTCCAGTCCAGCAAGTCTGTTGTGTAAAAACTTGTGCATGTTTACCACAGCATCATACCCATTGAAGATGGTCATGGTGCTTTCCTTCACAGACTTGACAACTGAATCATTGAGAGCTGCCACCAATCTGTGCAATAATCTGTCCTCCATGGCTTGATGCTCGAGGGCCATTTCTTCTACTATTCTGGCAGAGACCTTTTCCACCACTTGATCAATAAAGTTGGCAGGAGAAGCGGGTGCTGCTTCTTCCTGAATCAGAGGCTCTTGATTAGGATGATGGCCAGGGATTTCTCCTGGTTCAAGTCCTTCTTCTGTAGGGGGTTCCTCTTCAATTTCAATATCTGGTAGAGGCTTAGAGGGGATGGAACTCTGCCCAAAAGGTTGCAACCCCATCTTCTTGAGAGTGGTCAGATCACACTTGGGAGGCTGCTTGTTGTGCTCGTCTTCCAACCAAAAAATTTGATTGTTGCACAGAATAAATGAAATAAGAGATGCAAAAGGCAGAGGAGTCTTAACAGACTTTGTCTTCTGGAACCTCAAGAATTCCTCACAGATGACTTGTCCAGGGTTGATGGGAATTTTGTGGATCAGCATGGGCAAGAGAGGATTGTCTATATCCAGGATAAGTGTGAAATTGCCAGCCTTGTTGACCATACACCTGGAGTAAGCATAATGCAGAACTCTGTAGGCAGGAGGTAATTGGACAGGCTTGAGATTTCCCTCAATAGGACTTGTAGGTTGATAAATCTGCCTGAGTTGCTCATCAGAAAACTTTTCCCTTGTTTGCCATGTGTTGTACTCTGCCATATTAATCCCATCCATGTGAAGCCACTTGTTCAAATCCTTCCAAGTGAAAGAAAACTTCTTACCCCTGACTTGAGAAGAAATCTTGATATCTGAGGTTTTGCCTTCTGCTTCCGTAACAGAAATCTTCAAGTTTGAGTAGAAGGCCTTTATGACTCGCTCATTATAATGATTTTTAATACCCAGCCATATCGCATAAGGTTGCAGCCATTCTTTGACAGGATAGCCATTTTTGTCAAGATACTCAATATCCACAAACCCACATCTTTGCTGTATGGACCTTTTCTGAATATCCTCTGAGGCATCTTCAATAGGACCTTGGGCATAGGAGGAGTCGATGGGAACCATTGTGTCACCAGAAATGAGTTCTCTGACTCTGACTGTGGAAGGGCTTTTGGCTGGAGACTTGGATGAAGTACCACGAGTTTTGGCCATTTGAGAGGTTGGTTGAGAGGTGGAGGGTGGTGGATTTGAAGGGGGTGATGAAGGTCTATAGGTCAAGGCAGGATCTCCTTCAGGTAATGGTATTGTATCAGAAACGACTTGGGCTCTGATGTTCTTTGGAATACGCATTTTGGGTGCCATGGGAAGAGTTTATGAAGAGGGCTCAAGGATTATGATTGGTGATTCGAAGGGTTGTAACTGGTGAGGGAGAGTTATGGCTGATGATGATTCGAGTAGTGGGTACAGTTACGATGGTTACAGAGAGATTTGATGATTCGAACGTTAAGATTTGATGAAGGATGAGGAGATGAAGAAGAAACAAAATGCAATAAAGTGCGAAATGATGCTACAGTGACATATGTCAAGTATATAAGAGTGGGTGAGCTTAGAAAAGTAAGTAACTGTCAGATAAAGTGTACGTTACAAATGTTACCGTTGACGCCTAATCGATTACAGATGTCGCGTAATCGATTACAGAGTGTTGTCTCTGATTGATGAGATGCGCCCAATCGATTAGGGGTTGTTGTGATCGATAGGTCCACGCTGAGTAATCGATGCCCAATCGATTAATCCTTCCTTGTGATCGATCAGACAGTTCTGATCGATTATGCGCCTTTCCCTAATCGATGCTTCATTTTAGCCTAATCGATGCTTAATCGATTACAGGGAGTGTCCTGTGATCGATCAGGCTTACCTGATCGATTAGGCGATGGATTTTCTATTCTGAGCCTCTAAGTCCTGCATAAATTTTGATCTGACACTCCGATGCCTAAGTTAGTGTAATATCATCAAAACATCCTTAGATTGAAATAATTTTGATAACTAAAATAACTTACAATTCATTGGGATTTACCATTCCCAATTCTCTTCTGATAAACATAAATGGCTCAGTTGCTAGAGGTTTGGTGAAAATGTCAGCCAGCTGCAAGTGTGTTGAGATAAATTCCACTCTGACATCCTTCTTTTGCACATGATCTCTGATGAAATGATGCCTTACATCAATGTGCTTTGTTCTTGTGTGATGTACAGGATTTTTGGCTAGACTAATAGTGCTTGTATTGTCACAGAGGATTGGAGCTTCTGGGAACTCCATACCTAGATCCCTCAATTGATGCTTGAGCCATAGAACTTGAGTACAACAGGTTGCAACAGCAATATACTCAGCTTCAGTAGAGGATAGAGAAACACATGTTTGTTTCTTGCTTGCCCAAGAGACTAAGGATCCCCCAAGATATGCACATTGACCACTGGTACTCTTTCTATCAGTTTTGTACCCAGCATGATCTGAGTCTGAGTAAGCCATTAAATATTCCTGAGTTCCTTTTGGATACCACAGCCCCAGCTCCTGAGTTCCCACCAGATACCTCAAGACTCTCTTAACACATGTGTGATGCATTTCTTTAGGATTAGCTTGATATCTGGCACATACTCCTACACTGAATTGAATATCTGGTCTGCTGGCAGTTAGGTATAAGAGGGAGCCAATTAGACCTCTATATGTTGATTTATTGAAGTCCTTCCCTTCTACATCAGCATCCATCACCACTGAGGAGCTCATAGGAGTATCTTCTTCCTTTGATAAATCCATTCCAAATTTCTTCAAGATCTCCTTCACATACTTTGATTGAGAAATGAAAATTCCATCCTTTCTTTGTTTAATCTGAAGACCTAGAAAGAAGTTGAGTTCCCCCATCATTGACATCTCGAATTCTCCCTGCATAATCTTTGAAAATTCCTCACAGAGAGATCCATCAGTAGCACCAAAAATAATGTCATCTACATAAATTTGTACAACAAGCATGCTTTTCTTTTTGTGTAAAATAAATAGAGTGGTATCAACTTTTCCTCTTGAAAAACCTTTTTCTAACAGAAAATTGCTCAACCTTTCATACCAGGCTCTTGGTGCCTGTTTAAGTCCATATAAGGCCTTTTTAAGTTTATAAACATGATCTGGTTTAGTGGCAATTTCAAAACCAGGAGGTTGTTCAACATATACTTCTTCCATGATATAACCATTAAGAAAGGCACTTTTTACATCCATTTGATAAAGTTTAAAATTTTTGAGGGATGCAAAGGCTAATAACAGTCTTATTGCTTCCAATCTTGCAACTGGAGCAAAAGTCTCCTCATAATCAATACCTTCTTCTTGGTTATATCCTTTAGCCACAAGTCTTGCTTTATTTCTGACAACAGTCCCATATTCATCAAGTTTGTTTTTGAAAACCCATTTAGTTCCAATAATAGGATAATTTGAGGGCCTTGGAACTAAATCCCAAACTTGACTTCTTTCAAATTGATTGAGTTCTTCTTGCATTGCAGTTATCCAATCACAATCTTCTAAAGCTTCTTCAATGCAAGTAGGTTCAATTTCAGAAATAAATGCAGAGAAATGTATTGCATTTTGAGTTTGATGCCTGGTTCTAACTCCTTCATTAACCTCACCAATGATTTGCTCAGGTGGATGATCCCTGTGATGTTTCCATGCTGATGGTCCAGCTGGTGCATCATGTGGATCATCTTCTTGTCTCTCTTCATGAGACTCATCTGGTGGAGTTAATGACTGAGTAGAATTTTTAACTTTCTTTTGAAAGGCTGATTCATCTTCTAAAGAAATATTCTGTTCAGAATCAGTTTCATCAAAGACTACATGAACTGACTCTTCAACAGTAGAAGTTCTTTTGTTGAAAACTCTATAAGCCTTACTTCTACTAGAATAACCAATGAAAATTCCAGAGTCAGACTTGGGATCGAATTTACCTAAATTTACCTTCCCATTATTGTGGATGAAACATTTTGAACCAAATACCTTAAGATGGCTTACATTAGGCTTTCTTCCTTTGTAAAGCTCGTATGGAGTTTTATCCATTCCTTTCCGAATGTAGGCTCTGTTTGATATATAACATGCAGTATTCATTGCATCTGCCCAGAATACCTGAGATACTTCTTTTCCATTCAGCATTGTTCTGGCCATCTCAGTGAGTACCCTATTCTTTCTTTCAACTACTCCATTCTGTTGAGGAGTTCTAGGAGCTGAGAAATTATGATTGATTCCATTTTCTTTGCAAAGCTCTAGAAAATCTTGGTTCTCGAACTCTCCTCCATGATCAGTCCTGATTGAGCTGATTTTCTTGTCTTTTTCATTCTGCACTTTCTTAGCAAACACATAAAAGGCATCAAAGGTTTCATTTTTGGAGGAAAGAAACATAGTCCAAGTGAACCTAGAATAGTCATCCACAATCACAAGGGTGTACAGGCTTCCTCCTAGACTCTTCACTCTTGCTGGTCCAACTAGGTCCATATGGATTAGTTCCAAAGGTCTAGTTGTGGTGACTTCCTTCTTAGGTTTAAAAGAAGACTTTGTTTGTTTCCCCTGTTGGCATGCTTCACACACTAAATCAGATTTAACTTTCATATTTGGAATCCCAATAACCAAATCCCTTTTAATTAGCTTTTCTAAATGAGACATGTTAACATGAGCCAATCTTTTATGCCATAGCCAGCAGTTATCAGAATTGCTAATAAAACACTTTTCAGAGAGTTGATGATTTAAATCTACTTCATACAAGTTTCCATTCCTGTTGGCTTTCAATCTATATTTCATATTTGATTTGTCTATAGCCAATTCTTTCTTATCCACAATGAAGCATTCATTTGAATCAAAAATCACCCAATTACCTTTGTCAGTACTTTGACTGACACTCAGCAAGTTGTGGCAGAGACCTTCCACAAGATAGATATCTTTAACTGGACCAATATCTCCTTTTCCAGTAATTTTGCCAGACTGATTTCCACCAAAGCTAACCTTGGCCCCATCCTTCAGGATTAGATTGTCTAGTTTCTCTTTATCTCCTGTCATGTGCCTTGAGCATCCACTATCTATATACCACTTGCTATTTTTGTTGGATGCTTTGAGACAAACCTGCACAGACTAAGCAGATTTAGGTACCCACATTTTCTTGGGTCCTTTGGGATTAGCTTGCTGCCTTTGGTCTGTATAGACTTTAGGCTGATGTGTCCCTTTGGGGACCCATTTATAGTGTCCAGACATACAATGTTTCTTGGGGTAACAGGTTGATTCAGAATGACCCTTTCTATTACAGTAATTGCAAAACGAGAAAGGTGATGAATAATCTGAAGCTTTTCTGAAAAATTTCCAGTACGATTTTTCTTTAGACACAGACTTATTTCCTTTCATGTTCTTAGAGAATGAATCATAACCAATACCAGTTTTGTCTCTATATGCTTTTTGATTCATTAACATGACATCAAGAATTTCTGTGCTCTTAGTAAATTTCTTTAAAATTCCAGAAATCTTCTCATTTTCTTTCACAAGGTTTTCACAGTTTTTGCAATCAGAAGTTTCTTGAGAAAACTTTTCAGAATTCAGTTTACATTTTTCACAATCAAAATTATCAGCTTTCTTTTCAAGAACTTTGTTTTTCTTTCTTAAAGCAGAAACTTCCTTTGCCAATTTTTCAAATTCAATATGTAAGTCATCATATGCATCTTGAAGTTCTTGGAAAGATAGATCATCAGGATATACCTCATTATTGGAAGAATCTTCTCGTGCTACTAGACACAGGTTGGCAGCTTCCTCTGCTTCACTGGCTTCCTCATCAGAGCTGTCCCCCCATATAGACGAAACATAGGCTTTCTTTTTGCCTTGAAATTTTTCTTTCTTTTTCTCCTTCTCCTTGAATCTTTGGAGGCTTGGACATTCTGATTTGAAGTGTCCAGGCTTCTTACATTCATAGCATACAGGAATATTTTTCAGTGAATCTTTTCTGAAGTTGCTTGAGCCACCTCTCTGGAATCTTCCTTTATTTCTGAAGAATTTCCTAAACTTTCTGACCATAAAGGCCATTTCATCATCGTCCAGTTCTTCATCTTCTTCCTCATCCTCATCATCCTTTGCAGAGACAGTTAGTGCCAGATTCTTTTTCTTTTTATCTCCATAGAGTTCTCTTTGAACCTTGATGGTTGTTTCATATTCAGCCAGGCTTCCAAACAGAGAAGTGATAGAGCTCATAGATTCTCCTCTCATTTCTTGGATTGCAGTAGCCTTCATCTGCCATTCAGGAGTTAGAATCTTTAAGATTTTGGAGACTTGTTCTGCCTCAGAGATCCTCCTTCCAAGAGCTGTGAGATTGTTGATCAGATGAGTGAATCTAATTTCCAGGTCCCTTATTGGTTCCCCTTCTTCCATTTTGAACAAATGAAAGTCAGTGATAAGTTGTTCCACTCTTCTAGTTTTTACTCCACTGGTCCCTTCATGAGCAACTGCTAGGGCATCCCACATTTCTTTTGCTGTCTCTAGATGACAGACCCTGAAATATTCTTTTTGACTTAGGGCATTTTGAAGAATCAAGACTGCCTTGCTATTGAGTTCCAGATCATCCTTGTCATCACTCGTTAATTCCTGATGGAGTTTAGGCACTTGAACTCCATTTTCTGTTTTCATAGGAACGATGTCTCCTTCTTCAACTATCCTCCAGAGATCATAACCTGATGATTTGATGAAAACCTTCATCTTCATCTTCCAGAAGGTATAATGCTCACCATTGAATCCAGGAGGTTTGTTGATTGAACTGCCTTCAGGGAGAACATTCTCATATCCTGCCATGATAGATCTTTGCTTCTCCTGATCGTGGGATCAGATGAATCTGAGAAGACCTTGCTCTGATACCAAATGTAACAGGCAGGAAATGCACAAGAGGGGGGGGGGGGGTGAATTGTGCTTTTTAAAAAAAAAAACTTTAATGAACAATACAGTTTATACTGGTTCAGCCCAACTTTTGGCCTACGTCCAGTTCTCCAACTTGGTAGTTGGGTTCCACTAGCTTTTCAAGATTTAAACGGGCTCTTGACAGCCTTTACAAGTGACAGCAAGAGCTCACCTCCTTACTAATCACTCCCCCTTACACTTTGTAAGATTACACCCTACTCTTAAGATCCCACTATCTTAAGAGTAATCCTTACTCAGATAATAAATACAAGTGTAGAGAAATTGTTCACTCAATTGAACGGATTGTGTTACACACTTAAGAATTTGAGAACAGTGATTGTTGAGAGAATTGAATGCAGTAGATACAAGATCTTTTAATGAAGTAATCAATTAATTCAACCAACTACTTCTCAATGCTTTTATACTCTTCACTCTGAAGCTTGTGTAATAAATATGACCGTTGAGAGTTGTTCAGAGAGAGAGATCTTAATCGGATGAGGAGTGTTGAGAATGTAGCCTGTGTTGCATTTACTCCATTGTACTTCCTTTGCTTTTTGTTCATCTTTCTTTGTCTATCGCTGGAGGAAGTAGGTGAGTTCCAACGGCTATATTGCTCAGATTTTGTGTCTAACGTAAACTTCCTTAAGTAGGTCTGAGCACTCTGTACTTGGAAAGCCTAAAATAGCTTTAGCCATTGATTTTGAATTATTCCCATCGCCACTCAGATTACAGCCTCTGATCGATTACAGGACTTGGTGGCTGATCGATTACATATCGATTATGTATAGATTAGGACCTGCATCACTCAACAATAGATTAGAAATTCATGAGCCTAATCGATTACAGGGACGCCTGATCGATTAAGCAAGACTAATCGATTACACTTAAACTTCCTCTAATCGATTACTTACCTCTGATCGATTATATTCAGATCACTCACAACTCTTCTAATCGATTACATGGTTCTGATCGATTACACATACCAACTTCTCTGATCGATTATAAGACTCTGATCGATTAGGCAATTTATCTATAATCGATTATAGGACTCTGATCGATTAGGCAATGGTCCTCTAATCGATCAGGCGAGCCTAATCGATTACATCAATTTCTCCTAATCGAAAGGCTAAGATCTCTCATCGATTACAGGGGTCTCTAATCGATTAGGCGACAACTTAGACTGAACTCTAATCGATTAGACAAAATGACTTGACTTGGAATCTATCTCTGATCAAAAGGGCTATCTATGCATACCTAAGACATATCATTCCAAACATTTATCACTCATTTACCTTATGCCTAAGATATGTTTGGTTATCATCAAAACCTATTATTCTAACAAAGGTTGACAGGTGAACCTGGACTCGTAAAACCTGTGGTTAGTGGAACCCAACAGAGTGTTGGAGAACTGGATGTAGGCAGTGTTGGCCGAACCAGTATAAATTTCGTGTTGAGTTAATCTCTTCTAAATTTTGTAAATAGCACAATTCATCCCCCCTCTTGTGCGATCGCCACTTTCAGAACTTGGGTAAAGTAGTGCAAGAACCGGAAGTTTGCGTGACAAACGGATGGTTTTGTTGGTAAGATAGAGATATACTTGCTAGCCTTGTATAGTCACATTAGGGTTGGAGTGTGATAATTGGGTTCTATCAAATTGTGACAAGAGATTGTGCAAAGAATAGGACTAAACACTTGTTCTTGACTCGAGAGAGCATTACAAGTACTCTTTGAACCCTAGCTTAGCACGTGGTTTCGTTGAGAGCTTCTTGAGGGGAGGTTAATTGAGTTTTGAGAAGTACAAAGGGGGATAGATAATCCTAGGACCCTTTTTATCCTTGAAGTTGGGGAATCACTTGTTTATAGTTTATTTTCTTATTTAATTTTCAATCTCAACATTTGTGTCACTCAAATTAGGCGAGAGTGTGACAATCATTGCTTGACCGGGTTTTGGACAAATCCTCGTGGGAACGATACTCTACTCATCATTTTATTACTTGGCGCGACCCGTGCACTTGCGGCGCGTGGCGAACACACATTTTTCTTAAAAATAATCAAATTAAACTCATATGACAAATTTGTAGAATTTCCTCTCAAAAACTCTTTAAATACCATTAATTAGCATTGATGACTCCCCAAATATATTATAAATATGCTCTAAATCAATGATAAATTAGGAGTCATCACTTGCCTTCTTCTTCTTCTTCTTTTTTTTTTTTGATAAGAAGTTAAAATGATACTAATATAACTCACTATTCTACATAGTTGTCTCAAATCAAGGGCAAGAATTTAAAGCAGTTAGAAAATTTATCAGCTTGTCTGCTAAGAATTGTTTGTCCATCAGCCACTATTACTTTATGTAGCAGATAATTTTGTTAAAACTAACTATCCCAACATGGATAAGAGAGGATCGGATCTTGTGTTAATTGGGAAATAGTCAAAAAGTTGTGGCTTCAAATCCTTGAAGTGTTGCTCTCCAGTTTTGAGGAAGTTAGGGAGTTGGTAAATTGGATAGTGACATGTTGTTAATTCATTATACAAAGTTAGTAATCCGTTATACGAATATGGTAATCATTTATACGATGTTGGCAACAAACAACAAGATTTTGGTAAAGTTAGGAAGTTGGTAAATTGGATAGAGATATGTTGGTAATCCGTTATACAAAGTTAGTAATCTATTATACGAAATTGGTAATCCTTTATACGATTTTGGTAACAAATAACAAGATTTTGGAAAAGTTAGGGAGTTAATAAAATGGATAGAGACAAGTTGGTAATTTATTATACAAAGTTGGTAATCCATTATACGAATTTGGTAATCCTTTATGTGATGTTTGATAGAGACATGTTGCCTTTTCTTTGAGGGATATTTTTTATTTTTTATTTTAATTTTGCTTTGGACAAATGGGTCATTTGCACTTATTGGTCCTTTGTTAACTTTAGTGTATCAAAGTGTCCTCTTGATATTTGGGGATTCATTATCCTAGAATTTTCCCAAAGTTATTAATTTCACATACAGCTGAAAAATTATTTTATTTTATATTATGTTCACATTAAAATGACTTTTTTGAATAATCAAAATAAAAAATTAATTTAAACCATCAAATCAGATTTGGACAATGTGTTGTGATGATAAACTTTTGATACTAACTAGTCCATTTACCACTAAATTGAACGAAGCTTGTTCCATACTTAGAGTATGTGAGTCCTATATTGTCTAAATACAATTTCGACTATCCAAATTTAAAAGTTTTAAATAAAAGTACATTTTGTAAAATACAACAACTAAGATTTGATTTATAAACTGATTATATACATATTAAAAAAATTAAAAAATTAAAAATTTAATTCAGTGCATATTTTGACACATCTTGATGGATAGTGAAACCACTTAATTCCATGGATATCAATTTTTTATTGGACCAAGAAAAGTATTAATTCATTAGACTGTACGTCCTACTTAATTTGTTCCATAAATATTAGAATCACTGCACACGTTTCTTTTGTGTTTTTTTTTTGTGTGGTCGAAAGTGCACACATTTCTTTTGTTTTTCTTTTGTGGTCAAAACTGATGCACACGTTGCTTTTGTTTTTTGTGTGGTCAAAACTGCACATGTTTTTTGTGTTTTTTTTTTGTGGTCAAAACTGTAAAAATTCCTTCTTTTTTTTTTGTCAAAACTGCACACGTTTCTCAAGATTTAGAAAGTAACATGTGCTGGATCCACCAAAAAAATAAGGGAAAATTTCATTTTACCCCCATAATAAGGAATTAATTTCAGATTTCCCCCAAAATATTCTGAAATTTCACTGCACCCCCAAGGGACTAAAGTGAAATTAAATGTTTCAACTAAAAGACCAAAATGTCCTTATTAAAAGAAGTACAAATGTTTTGGAAATTTCTCATATGTGTCTTGAAAATTCTCCATATGTGTCTTGGAAATTTTTCATATGTGTCTTGGAAATATAGTTGTGAAATTTTGGATGTTTTAGTTTTAGATTCCATGATTTTTGAGACTTAAAAATACTCACATTGATGTTGAAAATAAGCACAAATGTTTTGAAAAGTTCCCTCATATACGTCTTGGAAATTTCCCATAAATGTCTTGGAAATTCTTCATATGTGTCTTGAAAATTCTTCATATGTGTCTTGGAAATCCAGTACAAAATTCAATAAGGACATTTTGGTCTTTTAGCTAAAACATTTAATTTCACTTTAATCCCTTGGGGGTGCAGTGAAATTTCAGAATGTTTAGGGGGGAATCTGAGATTAATTCCTTATTAGGGGGGTAAACCGAAATTTTCCCAAAAAATAACATATGGGTGATGAACTCATTATAAGTAACATTAGGATAATAAATGCAACTAAAAAGTACCAAAAAAAAAACAGGAGAGTGTTAATGCTACTTTTTCCAGTTTAGAAATGTGGGGTCAATAGTGAGATAAAAAAAAAAAAGGAATGGCTAAGTAGTAATTATACATCACGAGATATTCTCTTCTCCTTCCTTTTTTGTCTCCATCAAAAAGCAAAAACTTATGTTCAACATTTCATTCAAATTTAGTTTGATAAAAAATCATCAAATAAAATGTAATTAAAAAATGAAATAGTTCAGTTTTAAATGAGACAGCATCAATGTTTATTATGATTTATAAAGTGAGATTTCATGAAATATTAGTGTGTGTATTCTTTCAACAAAAATAGTCAAATGAATTGTAATACTATTTCATGTCTTTAATATATAAAATATAGTTTATAGTGTAACTCACACTAAAAAAAATATTTTATATTAAGAACTATGAGTAATATCATGTTCAACAAAAACGTTCCGTGTTAAACTTATTTTCTTTCAATCTGTTTTTGTCTTATATCTAATTAATGTTGTTCCTCATTTTATTTTCACAATGAATTCGCATGAGGGCTAATTAACCAAAATAATATAATGAGTCGCGTTGGATTATATTCTAAATGGATAAACCTTTTTTAACGCAATGTTTTCCTACCAATAAGGCTTGACTCGAAAATTTTACCTAAGAGAAATCGATTCCATTCTACTTTATTACATTTGCTAATTATCCACTTAGACGCTCTTTTATATAATAATGTTTATTTTTAATTTAAAGTATTGCAATTTGAAATTTTTCAAATTGAACATAAGTGTAATTGAAGCAATTTTATGAAAGGTTATGTAAGAAATCATAATACTAAAATTAGAAGAGCTAAAACATATATACCACAACTTGGTGAAAAGTTTCAATACTTTATGTAAAATAATGCATACTTATAGGATGATAGTAGTTTCAATGAAAGGGTTAATTACTCCCTCACGTACTATTATAAGATTAAATTGGATTTTTTAGAGAAATTAATTGTAAAATTAATTATTTTAAAATATCTATATTCATCTTTTTTTAAAACTAATAATATACCTTACTTATAAACTAATAGTATAATTTAATTACATGTAACATATATTTTGTAACACACAAAATTTTGGAAAAGAAGAAATGAGGAATTATTTTAAGATTAAGGCATTGCTTGATTGACATCTTATATCTCTCCCAAACTGCATAGATATGATCATCCAGGTGTTGTCTGAAACTCAAAAATTCATGTAGCTTCCACAGATTTATCATCAAAGAAGAATCGAGCTCTAAACTTTCTCTCAACCTAATCCCACGAAATAATGGATCAATCCTGAAGGTTGTTGAACAAGTTTCTAATGGTACCTTGTAGAGACATTGGGACTAAGCGAAGCCTTAATCATCTTGAGGGATTCCGTTTTGCTTGAAAGAGTCACAGACTTCCAGGTACATTAAGTTCTTGTTTGCATCTTCATTATAGAGCCCATGGAATATTCTGAGCAATTGCAACATCATTATCATGACAGGTTTGATCTTAAACGAGTGTGTTGTCATCTCTAGCATCCAAATGGTTAACACCTCAAAATTTGGAAAAAAGAAATAAGGAGTTATTTAAGGTTTTGAGATGTTATTTAGAAATTAAAAAGCTTTATAAATAAATTTATAAAGTCAGAGGTATTTTGAGGATTTTAGAGACTTATTTTCTTTAGAAATTTGAAGAAAAATAGTTAGTGGATAAATTTTAATATGAGACTTTTGTGAAAATTATTTTGACGTCTAAAGAAATTTATGATCGAAGAAAATCCCTAGTTTGATAGAAGGACTAAACTGAAAGTAGGAAAAGTTTAAGCATCAGGAAAAATGAAAAGAAAATGGAAGGGCAGCATTGTCATTTTCACATCTCTCCAACCACTTATGCTCCTCTACCCGATTCATTTATCATGTTCCATTTCTTCTTTCTTTCTTCTTCGAGAATAGTTTTGGAGTTAGGTCCTGCATTGTCTCCGGCTGGGAGGCCGATTGGCACATGCAAGACTAGTTTTGGAGTTAGGTAAGTCATCTCAATCACCCTCTAGCCTTTGATTTTCTGATTTCGATGGGTTTGAGATGAGTGTTCCGATTTAGGTTAGAATTTTTGGGGTTTGTACCGATTAAATTCAAGATTGGAGTTAGGAAATATGGTTCCCTAAAGAAATTTGGGATTTCATTAAAGTTTTGGTCTGATTTTCAGATTTAATCAATTTATGTCACTGCTCACCGAAGAAACCTTTGAGATTTTGGTCTAATATGTAGTGAAATGGTGTTTATATTCAATTAGTATTAAAATTTAGTTGATGTTTGAGGTTGCATGCTTGATTCGGTTGGTTTTGTAGATGAACCTTCTTGCTCTGTTTTGGATTCAATTTCTATTCAGCCATGTATGGATTTTCGAAACTGATATCTTAAATGGAAATTGGGGGGGGGGGGGTAATGAAGTTTAATAATAATAATAAAAAAAAGAAGAAGAGATTTCTAAGATATCTATGTTCAAAGTTTTGATGAGTATGAGGATTTCTGAAAGGGTATCATGGGTTCAATTGTTGGAAGTCTTTATGCTGGACTTTGTTACTGCACAATGCACAAATTATGTTAAGCTGTGGTTACCGATGAAATTTGAAGGTGATAAAGTAATTTGGTTGATTATGGTATGATTCTCATTGTTTTTGTGTTAGCCAAAACAGGGAGTAATGGATCCAGGTCTGAACCGAATGAGTATGTATGTGTGTTGCTCTGTTTGAGGATAATTAAATTGGCCTTTGTTGTTCTAGATCATATAGTTTAAAATTTGGTAATATTAAGGCTAAGGGAATTCAATAGTGTTGTTGCATATGTGGCTACGGAAGCTTGTATAAAGTTGGTTTATGTGCATCTGCCTGGTTGAAGCTTAGCTTTGCGATGGCTGGATTTTAAGCCACAAATTTCAGTTTTTAGGACTTTGAAATCAATTCAGTATTTTATGTAAATGCTTTGTGATTCTTAAATGATATAGGTAAATTGAAGTGGTGAAGTATACTTTAAGATGTCTAAATTTTGATGGGATGATTAATAAAGAAGTAAAAATGTTGTAATGAGGTTATTAAGGCTAAACAAATGGCAGATTTTATTAAAATCCCCAAAGAATATAGGTGTTATAAATTGAAGGTTATAATGTGTAGTTTCCCTTGAATGATTTGAATCTCATTAAATTTTCTCTTAATGTATTTTAATGAGTAAATGATTAGGACAATGGGGATTCACTGTCGCATGATTCCAATCAAATGTTGTATTTGAAGTGCTTAAAACTAAGTATAAGTTACTGTTATATGATTGGAGAGGAGTAGAGATTTTAACATTTAAGTGTGACAGAAAGTTCACTGTTTTGAAAAGGGTTAGGTTGAATGTCTAAGGGGGCTTTTTGTTGTTTATTGAGGTGGGAAGGTGTTATCTGCATTTTTCCTATGTTTGGAATTTTGTTTTGAGAATCAAAGTTATAAGCAAGCATTGTGAAAGAAATTATCAGGGTAATGTGTCGTATATGTATTCAAGGATTTAAGAGTAATTTAACAATGATACTTGAAGATGTTGATTGGTTCTTAACATTGTTTTTGAAACAGAGGAATGGTAATATGAGTATAAATGAAACTGATTTTTATAGTAGGCTTTTTCAAACTCCTTTTATTTTCAACTTCTTCAAATGCTATGGCGTGAGATTTGGAATAAGTTCCTAGATATGTAAGGCACTGATGAGATATGCTTCTATTTGATTGATGGAAAGAGTTATTGGGCTGGAATTATTGAATCATCAAAGAGGGAGAAGCAATTAATTAAATGGGCTAAATGGTTAATACTTGTCTAATGGTATTTTAATTGATGATCTAGTTGTGTTTAAAACCTTGAAATCTTTCAGATTTATACCAGTAAGTTCTTTGACATATAGGAAAGGTGTAAATGATGGTATTAATGTTCATGACATGTTGGGATTCATAGAAAGAAAGGTATTAAAGATCAAAATGAGGTGTATGCTGAAAAGGAACAATTGTAATTGAATAATTGAAGTTTAGCTATATGGGTGATTGAATGTGCCATTGGAATATCAAAGTATAGTTTATAGATTTTATTCCTATTTTCTATTTTGAACAGCACCCTTTAGATTAGAATTAGCTCAGTTATGGTTTTAATGGTACTGGTATTAATTTCCTTGTATGAACATATGAACAATAAATGATTGATTCAAGTTTACTAGTTTATACCTTGAAATACTTGGCAACAG
This sequence comes from Mimosa bimucronata, assembly GCA_037074515.1. Classification (NCBI taxonomy): domain Eukaryota; kingdom Viridiplantae; phylum Streptophyta; class Magnoliopsida; order Fabales; family Fabaceae; genus Mimosa; species Mimosa bimucronata. Next base: position 10,781,450 of record CM073442.1, read on the forward strand.
AAGTCTTAACACAAGTTTAGGACCAAGTCGTTAGAGAGAGTTAAAGTTTAAATTGAGTAATATTTAAAAGCGACCCCTTTAATCTTAAAGGTTAAAGATAATTCCGGCAAATTATAAATTTTCCTAGATATAAAGAGTTGGGTAGCATAAAGTACATTAGGATTCGAGAGAGAGACGTGAAGTATAAATATAAAGATATATGTATTAATTTACCTTATTATTCACACACACACACATATATAGGTTTGACTTTTGATTTGTGTTCATCAAGATGGTAGAGAATAAAGGAGCTGGTTCATGACTAATCCAGGTAGCGGCTTCATTCAATATCATTTATCATATATTAATAATTACATAACATCTATCATAAATTTATGGTAAACTTTAGGGTCGAAAGACCGCTCTAACTTTGTCAGAAATATCTAGTGTATCCGAGTACTTCAAGACTAGAGGGCTAGCTACCCCTAATACATATTAGATATAACTAAAAAGTTATATTCAGGAGTTTGAGCATCAGATGCCACACAATTAAAGGCAAATAAATTTACATTAATTGTGTGGCAGTGCCTTGAGCACACTAGCATACAGGTTAATGTTTACTAGTAACGTTCATACATATTTATAAATTTTTATACATGGTAATGAATGAAATGAACTGCATTTTGAACTGCTGTTTTTCAGAGAAACTGGAAGAATGTGGGCATTTTGGGATAAGGTAGTATTGAAAGGTGGGGATGCCTGAACCAAGTCGTGGTTGGCGTAGTGGCTATCTCACTTCGTCGCTTAACTAGAGGTTGGGGGTTCGATCCCCAGCGCTGGGAATGCAGCCTGCCCCTTGGCCAGCACTTTGCCCTTAATTAGAGACCCCGGTGCGATGGGATTAGTCACTGCTTCCGGCGGTGGATACCCATGCTTCCATGCAAAAAAAAAAAGGTGGGGATGCCTGCTAGGAGGGTGTATTAAATATTTTTAGTATAATGTTTTATTTTACCTGTGCTTAGAAGAATAATTTTATTTGAATTATTATTATTCAAGTATCAATCCTCCATAAGGAGGTTTGATCACAAGCACAGGTAAAAGGCTATCAATCGAGATAGCTAAGTTGTTATTATTAGTTATATTTATAGTGGATAGAATTATTTATGTATAAATGTATTAGGATTATAGTTGATCTTAGATCACAGATACTATCACACAAAGTTAGAGATTTAAGGATCTAATATGGCTACCTAATTGATTAATAAACCACTTGTTTTTATATAAATTTTTTATATGGACCAATTTGTCATAAAAGTCCATTCTTTGAAAGAAAAAGTTTTAATTTATTCAGGTTTTTAGGCTCCTGATATCTATCAAGTGGTTCTAAATTGATTAAACAACTTTAATATAGTAGTATAAAAAGTAGGTGTTACAGAATGCAATATCGAATGCCCCTCATATTCCGGCTTGCAAAGTCGTTCACCCTAGCTCTATCGTATTCATCGTCAGCTATGGTTTTAGCCTCAGATTCAGATTCAGCCTCAGTTTGGGTTTTGGTTTAGGTCTCTTCTTCAATGATATTCACTCCTTCAAGCATCACTTCCAATCTGTCTAGATGTATGTGTTGCATATTCCGAAAGGACTTCTAAAAGACGAAAACCAAAACATGATTATCAAACTAAAAATAATAATAAAATAAACAACTATGAATGGAAATTATAAACTAACCTAACAATTCAAGCAAATTTTACTAATACTAGCCTAGGGTTGACCAAGAGATTTTTACAAATTGTTGAATCTTAGAGTTATGATGATAACCAAGTATGACTTAGGCTATGAAAATTATTGGTATCTTAACTTAGAAAATATTTTGAGACAAGTTTTTTAAAACCAAGTTAAGAACCATCGATGACTTGATGAACCATCGATAGTTTCTAAGCATCAACCATCGATGGGCTTCCAAGCATGTATAGAGTATTGAACCTTGCAAAGAAACCATCAATTGTCATTTGATGAATCCTCGAAGGAGTTTGAGGAAGAACAATCGACACATAGATTGGCCATCGGCTGTTGAAGGACCATCGATGGTTATTCTGGCCATCAATTGTAGTATCTGGGCTTTAAGTATTTTTCAAACATTTGAACTGACTATCGATTGCTTAAGTAAACATCGATGAATCAAGTTTTATCGATAGATAAGATTGTTCATCGAGTATTGATATATATGTTCAATCGATGACTGATATTTTCCATCGAGTGTTGTAGGAAATTCTTCAGATAATTGAAGCTTCCATCGAGTAAAGCATGAAAATTCGATAGTCAAAATACTTCTATCGATTGAAGAACTCTAGGAACAATCGATGGATGATAGAACCATCGATGATTGAATTTGAAAGTTTGAATTTACTTACCCTTCCTATGATTAACTGATAACTAACTTTATATTGCTTGAGTTTCTTGCTTGGTACATTTTAGGAAAGTTCTGTTAGATACAGAAGCCAAGCTAAATCGCAGATAGTGTACTTATTAGTTGTTGGAACATTTACACTTTGGATCAAGATTTGAGAACTCTTAACCACCAAATCAAGTGCAAATCCTTCAAAAAAATGCAAGGAGTAATCTCAAGCATTGATCATCATTAAATCACTTTTATATCTCAAATACTCTGTACGACTAGTTCATTAAGCTTCAACGGGCAAATTTTCATTAGGAGCTATATAAGCATTTGAGGCTGAAGCTTGGAAAGTAGAGACATTAAGTGCATTCCAACTAAGAATTCATGAGCTTTCAAGTCATCTACTGAGTTCTCTCATCATACTTCGAGCACAATATTATCTACTCAGTTGTGTGAGTTAGCATAACCTCTTGTAATTAATTTTGCTATGTGATTTCTTTAGGATATTGGGATCCTACTGAAAGGGTGTAATCTTACAAAGTGTAAGAGGGAGAGAATTTTGTGAGATAGAGAGATCTTAGTGAGAAAATTCTCTTGAGTTGTAAAGGTGTTCAGGAACCTGGTTTAAAATCCTCAGTTATCACTAGTAGAACCCAACTGAAGTTGATGAACTAGATGTATATAAATCCTGAGATCTTTAAGTTGTCTGAAAAATTGAGATACACAATTCACCCTCTCTCTTGTGTATTTCCTGCCACTTTCACAAATTCCCAACAATGACGCCAAAAACTTGTTCACCCGTAAGAGTATGGATCGAAAGTAGAATAAAAATATCATTATCACGGAGATTTGTTTTAAAATATCAATCAAACAACATGCTAATGAATTCAACTAAGTTGAACTGATCAAACTTTTATAGAAAACATGTGAGAAAACCATTTTAAGATAAGAATAGAGAAACACACAAGGAATGTTTTACTTAATCAATGAATAGAGCCTATGATTAATTCTCACCATTGTATTTCATGAACTCTAATTATTTTCCCTTCATTTAGTCTTTAAATGACCCTTATGTTTGTCTAAGGTTCTAAAGCATTTGAAACGTTCTCTCGAGTCAAAATAAAAATTATACTTATCATTAAAATTGTTCAATCTCTTGTTACAAATTAATGAGAGTTATTCCTTAAGAGCAAACCTTAATATGACAATACTAGGTCGGTAGATATATCTATTCTACCAACAACCATTCGTTGATTGATTTAAATTAAACTACAAGTCTAATCTGGTTTACCCTAATTCTACACCTAAACTATATCTTTCGAACATAATTTAAATGAACACATCACTTCAAAAGGTGGTCAGTCAAATAGAGGCATTAGGAATAAATCAAATCAACACAAATAATCATCAATTACTTAAAGAAATGACAAAATTAAGTTTCAATCTATATAAGGTTTAAATCATTCCTAGAACCAACTCTTTAGCTACTCATGAATGGACTAAAGCAATACATACAGAGAAATCCCATGTCCAAAACACAAAATTAGTAAAGAATCGAAGAAAACTAGAAAAGTCTACTACCTAATCAGAGGGCAAGAATCTCTTCCAATTTCGCTTCTCAAGCTTCGATTTCGTGAACCCCAACTTCGTTCTTGCTTGCATAGATGTTCTAATTGTTTCTATGGTTTCTTCGGTGAAGAAGGGGGCTGAGAGTCTGTCAAATTTTTGTGCCCTAGGTGTTTAAAAAGGATAAAAAATACGATGCTAATCGTTTTGTACTTTTCACACAGTGCCATGGCATTAGAAGCAATTTTTTGTTGTTTTCCAAATGAACTCCAACTTTCTGCACTCTTTTCATTCAATCTTCTTCTCCTTCTTTGCTTAAAATATCCACATTTATCTATAAAAAACATGCATAAATGTGAGAGAAACTTGACAATTAAATTTTCTAGTAATTTATCATATTTTTCTTAAAAATAATAAAATTAATCTCATATGACATATTTGCACAATTTTGAGGAAGTTAGGGAGTTGGTAAATTGGATAGTGACATGTTAATTCATTATACAAAGCTGGTAATCCGTTATATGAATATGGTAATCATTTATATGATGTTGGTAACAAACAAGATTTTGGTAGAGTAGGGAAGTCAATAAATTGGATAGAGATATGTTGGCAATCTGTTATACAAAGTTAGTAATCCGTTATACGAATTTGGTAATCCTTTATACGATGTTAGTAACGAATAACAAGATTTTGGAAAAGTTAGGAAGTTGATAAAATGGATAGACTCATATTGGTGACCTGTTATACAAAATTAGTAATTCATTATATGATTTTGGTAATCCTTTATACGATGTTGGATAAAGACATGTTGCCTTTTCTTTGAGGGACATTTTTGGTTTTCTCTTTTAATTTTGCTTTGGACAGATAAGTCATTTGTATTGATTTGCCTTTTGTTAAATTTAGTGTATCAAAGTGTCATCTTGCTATTTAGGGAGTCTTTTCTGGAATTTTTTCAAAGTTATTAATTTCACTTACAGCTGAAAAATTATCTTTATTTTATATTTTGTTCACATTAAAATGACTTTTTTGAATATCAAAATAAAAAAAATTAATTTAAACCATCATAATTTACCACTAAATTGAACGAAACTTGTCCCATACGTAAAGTATGTGAGTCCTCTATTGTCTAAATATAATTTTGACTATCCGAATTTAAAAATTTTAAATAATAATTTTTAAATAAAAATACATTTTGTAAAATACAACAACTAAGAGATTAGATTTATAAACTGATTATATATATATATATTAAAAATTTAAAAAAAATAAAATTTTAAATTTAAATAGCTGAAATAGATATAGTCAATGCATATTTTGACACATCTTGATGGATAGTGAAACCACTTAGTTCTATGTATCAATTTATTATTGGACCAAGAAAAAGTATCAATCCATTAGACTGTACATCCTACTTAATTTGCTCCATAAAGATTAGAATCACTACACATGTTTCTTTTGTTTAATTTTTTTGTGGTCAAAACTGCACACGTTTCTTTTTTTTTTTTTTTTATGGCCAAAATTGCACATGTTCCTCTTTTGGGACTAAAAACTACACATGTTTCCCAAGATTTTGAAAGTAACATGTGCTGGATGCACCAAGAAATAACATATGGGTGATGGACTCATTATAAGTAAAATTAGGATAATAAATGCAACTAAAAAGTACAAAATAACATGAGAGAGAGTGTTAATGCTACTTTATCCGGTTTAGAAATGTGGGGTCAATAGTGAGATGAAAAGGCCAAAAGGAATGGGTAAACAGTAATTATATAATTACTTCACGAGATATTCTCTTCTCCTTCCTTTTCTGTCTCCATCAAAAAGCAAAAACTTGTGTTCAACCTTTCATTCAAATTTAGTTTGATAAAAAATCATCAAATAAAATGTAATTAAAAAATGAAATAGCAATCTCAAATAAAGGCCAAGAATTGAAAGTAGTTAGAAAAGTTATCAGCTTGTCTTCTAAAAATTGTTTGGCCAGCAGCCACTGTTACTTTATGTAAGAGATAATTTTGTTAAAATTAACTACCCCACCCATGGATAAGGGAGGATCTTGTGTTAATTGGGAAACATGTCGAAAAGTTGTGGTTTAAAATCCTTGGATTGTTGCTGTCCAGTTTTGAGGAAGCCTGAAAATCACATGTTGTAAAAATTAAGAAATTGCAAGGGGAGTTTGAGTCTCCAATTGAAGCTGAAGTTTTGTGGGATATTTAAACTGAAAAGAGAGGATCTTTAGAGATATGTGAAAATGATTGTGGTTAAGAATTTGGGTTGGAATTAAATGTTGATCATTGTTACGGGATATAATTTGCTTAAAATGGAATATATTAGTGAGAGCAAGTGATTTCAATGTTACTTAAAGTTGTTTGAGGAATAATGAAGTGTAACATTTTTTACTAGTAAATCCTGTTTTGAAACTGAAATATGATTTGGATGTTGTAACTTTAGGTTTCCCAATGATGAATAACTTATATGGACGTTTAAACCCAAAATAGGGACTTTACAATGAAGCTATATATATTAGCTATATTAATGAAGCTGGAATTTTGTGAGATGAGTGATGATGTTTATAAGTTGATGAATCTGCACAAAAGGGAGCTGTCCGAATTTTAAATATGTGGAATGCTAAATGTATAAAATAGGATTTGAATAAGAAATTCAAGTACACTTTAGGATGTTTAAATTATGCTTTAAAATCTGGAAATTTATTTAGGCCTGCTGCCATGAGGTTTAAATGGAAACTATTAAGATATCATTATCGATTGTCAATTTGTGTCTTGTGGAATCCGTGGAAGAGCTGATTTAAGTCTTGAAAAAGTAAGTTAGTAGTTACATATTTCTAAGTGGTGCTGTGTGGAAAGTTTTGAAGGTTTAAAACTTGTTATAAATTGTTCTTTTGGATTCTAAAGCTGTTAACATCAGAATCTGATTTTGAAATCTTCCTTGAGGTTCCCAAGTGTTACATGTAAGGTTCAAAAAACCGGACTGGACATCGAACCGGACGAGACACTGGTTCAAGGGTCATTGGTCTGACCAGGTCGGACCGGATAAGACCGATTATATTAAAATAATAAAATTTTATTGATATTAACATTAATAATCACTAATATATCAAAATGTAAATATAAATAAGTATGCATGATTCATTGAACATGAATATTTAATGTTTCTATAGAGGGAAAAATAGAAAATATTAGTTGATTACACGTGAAAATAAATATTATTCTACAATTCATAGACTAAAATACAAGTACTAAGAGCAACAACAGTTAAATATTAAAAATATGCAAGTGTAAAATAGCATTTAAAATATTATATTTTCCTGATTTTTAAAATTGAGTGAAGTGAAAGTTGGTAATAAGGTGAATTATAACAAAATAAAAAAACATTTTTTTATTTTTTTTAAAAGGGAAACCGGTTCGACCACCCGGTTTACCGGTTCGAAGTGGTTCAACCCGGTTGTTTCCCGTGGCCGAGTCAATGGCACCCCTAGTTTAAATGGTCGTCCGGACCGGATTGCAGGGCGGTTCCCGGTTGAACCGCCCGGTCCGGTTTTTTTAAAACATTGGTTACATGAGTAATTCCAAATTATTCAAGTACACCTTAGGATGTTTAAAGGTGCTTTAAAATCTCGAAATTTATTTAGACTTGCTTTCATGAGGTTTAAAAGGAAAGCTATTAAGATACCATTAGCTATTGTCAATGTGTGTCTTGAGGAATCCGTGGAAGAGCTGATTTAAGTCTTGAAATTTGAGTTCAAGGTTACTAATTAACAAGTGCAAACAATGGAGCGCATATATATATATATATATATATATATATATATCTCAATTGAGAAACTTGAATTAAGGATTTCAAGTGTCAAATTTATTAGTCAAACATTGAAAATCAGAAAGTTTATCAAATAGACAATTTTAAAGTGATCATCTTATTTTAAAGGTTTAAGAAAGTTTTGGGCAAATTATAATCTGTCTAAGAGTTTGATAGTATAAAGTAAATTAGGATCTTAAGAGTCATACAAATTAATTTGTAATATAGATGCTAACCTCAACCTATAAACATTCATAGGTTTTACCTTTAATTTGAGTTCATCAAGGCAACCAAGGAAATGAAATGGTTTAGGACTTTTGGTAACGAGGTGGTAATTTTATTTCATATCATATATTATGATGAATAATTAATGCCCGTTGTTAGTATATCCGCAAGCATATGGGTCATCAAAAGTAATATAAAAAAGATGTCGTTTCAACAGGGATTAAGGCAAAAATGTATTAACCATCCCAATTATGCTATCAATTAGGTTGAGTGAAATGTTTTGTATTTTGAAATTCAAAAGTAACAAAAATGAGAATAGCGATTTGGAAAATTTTATAGATTAAAATTGACAATTTCCAAAATAGCGCACTTTGAATTGGACAAGTCTAGGCCTATTTTTCCACTTGTATTTTATGATACCCAATTATTCCTTCTGTAATGATAATTAATACATATTGTGTTGTTGTTTGAAGTCTCATACATTCAAATAGCTCTCTCAAACCTACTTAAACCTTTGCACAATCTCTTCCTATGTAGTATTGTCAATTAGTCTTTATAAATAAACCACTTCAATCTAACAAAGCTTGGTTAGTAAATATCTCTATCTGACTAACACACTTCCAATGCTAAATTAAAATGGCAAGCCAAACTTGGATTTAACCTAATTGTTTACCTAATTAATGCTCTCTTAAGCCACTAATCAGGCAAACAATTTAAATGTTGGCCATCCACTTAGAAAACATTAAGCACAAATTAAACCCATAACATTGTTAGTGCTGGCTGTTACCCAAGAGGGGGGGTGAATTGGGTGATAGAATAAAAACTTTTGATTCTTTAAGCAAAACACAAGCGATGTCAATCTTTGAAATCTTTTTAAGATTTATCAATATTTCAAAACATGAAATGCACTGAAGAATAAATAAGTTTGGTATGCTGAAAACTAAGAGAGTTAAGGGAAGAGATAATGCACACAGAGTTTATCTTGGTTCGGTCAACCCAGACCTACATCCAGTCCTCAGGCTCCACCTGAGATTTCCACTACCCTCTTGTTTAAACCGGGCACAAGAGAAGCTTACCACAGGTTTTACGAACACAGGTTCACCTGCCAACCTTTACAGAGTTTTAGAATCCCTCTAAACACTCCCCCTTACTACTTGTAAGGTAATATCCCTGTTCTAAAGCACCAAGCTTTCAGAACAACCTGAAATAGTAGAGGATTTCAATAAATATGTTCACTTAATGAACTGATTGTGATAATCACTTAAGTATAGATGAATGTATGATGAAACTATAATTCTAGAGCTTATCAATCTGACAATGTGAGCTCTAACTCTATTTTTCTAACTCACTCAATTTATCATTTCTGGGCTCACTAAAATAGAACTAATACTCTGTACATAGTCTCTTGTTTTTCATCTTCGTATCATCTCGTCATGAAAATGCTTCGTATATTCGCGCACTTGATTCTGATGTCTTCAAGTCTTTATATATGGTGATATTCTTTTCTAACCGTTAGAGACTTGGAGAACTAGCCGTTAGCACCTTTTCTTTCTTTTTATGCTTCAACTGATTTTGCAGAGGATAAGATAAGAGAGATAGAGACTGTGAGTAACGTTATCTTGCTACTACCTGCCACTGTACTTGCATATCAGCTTTTTCATTAGCGCTAGCATGATTTGCTATCGCTATCTTGACAGTGTGAGTCCTGCACTTAAGCTGTTAGCTGAAACAAATACTCATGCAGTGGATGTTATCGATAGGGTATTTCATTAGCTCAACAAGATAGAGACAATATATTAGCTAAGGTATTTTCAAAAACATTCTCTATCGATAGCTAATTCCATTATCGCTAGTAGATTGCTCATTAGCTTAAAGGATACAGTTATGTGAATATTCAAAGGTATTTCTAGGTATCCTATTATCGATAGCTAAACGTGTTAGCACTAGCAACTATGTTATCGCTAGTTAACTCATTTGTTTAGGCACTAGCTATCTGAATGTCTATTAACTGAAGTACTTTGTTATCGATAGCTTAATCTGTTATCGCTAGCTGATTCCATTAGCTCAAGGACTTGGCTTATTATTCAGCTAGTTATTCTTCATTTTATTTATCCATGTTCTTAATGAGCTTTTAGCGATAGGATATTCCTTAGCGATAGTGAATGACTTAGCGATAGATATTAACCTTGTTATTTCTAAGTCTTCACTTGTTATACCTTTTTATCTATTAGCGATAGGTTCTAGCTCTAGCGATAGTGATTTGTTACCTATCAGGTTTTACTTGTTAATTTCAAATGTATCTTTACATTCTATTTACTTATGCTATCTATAGGGTCAGTCTTCATCAAAACTTAAGATTCTAACAAACATAACAGACAATCATTAATTAGTCAAAGAGAAAAGAGTTTAGGTATCAATTCATACAAGTTTCAAAATAAACCTAAAACAAATTAACTAACTACCAATTCATAAACACCAAAATCCAGAGATTATACAAGAGAAATTAAAGAGATGAGAAAGAAGTAAGAAGGAAAGAGATCTAGAATCTTGAAAGTTCCAAGAACTTCTCTTCTCCAAGCCCCAAATCTTGCTCCCAATCTCTCTAATCTCTCTCTAGCTCTCTAGGTTCAATGCCTCGCACACTCTGGCTCGCTCTCTCACCCAGTCGAAGACGCTGAAGCTCTGTGAAGATGATGTGTGCCTGTGAAGTGCCGCTCCTTGCTTGTTCCTCTCTCGCTCGCGCTCGCGGTTGGAGAAGATGATTAATTTCTGCACAGTGGCAGTGAACCCCACGTGACATGGCTGATGGAAATTAGAAGGAATTAATGGTCTTTACCTGATTGCCAAAGAGAAAACACAAGGGGTTATTTATAATAATAATCCAAAAAACAAAAACTGAACCTTCTCTTTTTTTAAAATTATTTTTACTTATATATTCTTATTTTATAATATTTCTATTTTAATTAAAACTAATGTTATTAACAATGAAATCCCCTAAATACTGGACCAAATTGATATATTATCAAAATCTTAAATAAATACCTTTAATTTAGGATCAATGACTCCCAAAATATACTAAAAAATATATCAAATCTAATTAAATATGGGGAGTCATCAATTACATTACATTTGTTACAGGTTTACATTATACATGAATGTGATAAATTTTGTTAATTCTCGCATAGAAGTATTACTTCCAAGTTAATTAATTACTCCAAGGTTAGGAGGTTAGCTACCCCTAGCAAGACATATTCAGAAAAATATGATAGGAAGAGACCAACTGTCTCATAGTCAACAAAATTTATTAATTTTCAGCCCTACCAGTAATTGTGTGGATTGTGTTGAGGGCACATAACATAGGAAGTATGTTTAACATTTGTACATATTTATGAATTGTTATATATAGTAATGAATTGCTAATGGCATTCCCCCAAATCTCATGGTTTCCTAACATGTTTTTGTTTAGCTGCTTGGGAGAATATAGTTGAGGAAGAAGAAGGTAGTATTGAAGAGTAGGAATGCTTTACTTTAGTGTACTAGTAGTTATACTCCAGCTACAGTAATTATTTTACTTGTATTTGGCAGAATAATTTTATTTAAATAATTGTTATTCTTGTTGTATAATTCTTTCACAAGGAGGTGTGACTTCAAGCACATGTTAAAGGCTATCGACCGATATAGCTAAGTTATTATTTAGTTATATTTATGTGTGTAGATATGTTGTGTTTAGACTTAGAAATAAACATGGACTATGATTTGGTAATTTAAATATTTTTGTAACCACTTGACATTTTAATAATAATTTGTAAGTTTTACATAAAAGAAAATTTTTTACCAAATGTTTCAAAGAAATAGTTTTAATTTATTCATGATTTTGGGCTCATAAAAATACCAAATGGTTCTAAAATTGATTGAATAGCCCTATAAAGAGTGTTAGAATAATGAATTTTGATGATAACCAAACATAACTTAGGCATAAAGAAAGATTAGGAATGATCTTAGAAACAATCTGATAGAAAATACTAAGTTTTGCCTAATCAATTAGGGACAGATAACCAGCTAAGAATCTAAGATAATGATCAATCAGAGATAGATTAAAGTCAGATTAGAATGAGTAAAAGTTTGGAACTTAGGCTCTTAATCGATCAGGACATCTCTGTGATCGATTGGAGAAGCAAAGATAAGCTAAGTAATCTTAGTATGATCGATTAGAGAAATATGAACTACTAAGTATGATCGAACTGTAGCGTCTAATCGATCAGACCACCTCTCTGATCGATCGGTTAGACTAAATTGTAATCTCAATCTAATCTCAAGTCTAATCGATCAGAAAGGCATAATCGATCAGAGATTGGTAGGTAATCAATCAGAGAACAGTAAGAGATCGATCAGAGTATAGTATGTGATCGATCAATTGATCAAAGAATAGTGAGTGATTAATCATGAGAATATGAAATAATCTGAGCTTAATCAATTATATAAGCCTAAACGATCAGGGACCCCTGTGATCAATCAGGCGATGCGATTATCTAATAAATATTCAAGTGATGCAGGTCATGATTGAAGCCTGATTGAAGTGTGATCAATCAAGGTCATATGATCGATGTGGCGATACAATTTAAAGATGAATCTTTTTATGTACAAAATTGGTCAGACATAGAAATGAAGCTGTTTGTCACAATAACTACTTTCTACGATTAATGAAGAGAGAAGCTCTGAGGCAAACCAAGTACAGAGGAGTTAATGTTACCCATAATACATTCCTCTCAACACTTCATCTATAATCATCTCTCATCAAAGATCAAGTAATGGCTACAAATGGTCACCAACGGGCATATTTCCAGAATCACCTAAAAAAATGGAATGAAGAAGTTGGTGAACAACATTTGATTACTTGTACTGTATTCAATACTTACCAACTCTTAGAGAGATCATTCATTAATTATTGTACTTTAGTGTGTATCACAATCAGTTCATTGAGTGAACAATTTTTTCTGTAATCTCATTATTATACTTATTGCATTCAATACTTACCAACTCTTAGATAGATCATTCATTAATTATTGTACTTTAATGTGTATCACAATCAGTTCATTGAGTGAACAAGTTTTTCTGTAATCTCATTTCAAGTGAGGTTTACTCTAAAGATAGTGGGATCTTAAGAGTAGGTTGTAATCTTACAAGATGTAAGGGGAGTGATCTGTAAGAGAGAGTTCTTATTAAGAGGTCACTTGTAAAGGCATTCAAGAGCCTGGTTTAAATCTTGAAGTTTAGTGGAACCCAACTAAAGGTTAGAGAACTGGAAATAGGTCAAGAGTTTGGGCCGAACCAATATAAGCTATGTGTATTAAGTATCTAAATTTTTAATCTGCACAATTCACCCCCCTCTTGTGCATTCTTGTTACTTTCATTTTGTATCAGAGTAGGTCTTCTCAAAGTTCATTGATCCAACGATCAAGAGAAGCAAAGATCCATCATGGTAGGATACGATAACATACTCCCTGAAGGAAGCTCAATCAGCAAGCCACTTGGCTTCAATGGCGAATATTATACCTTCTAGAAGATGAAGATGAGAACGTTCATCAAAGCAGTTGGCTACACTCTTTGGAAAATAGTAGAAGATTGAGATATTGTTCCTGTTAAGACAAAAAATGGAATACAGGTTCCTAAGCTCCCTACAGAATTTTGAGAAGAAGATAAGGAGAACATGAAACTAATAGCAAAGCAATCCTAATAATTCAGAGTGCTTTATGTCAGAAAGAGTATTTCAGAGTATGCCATCTTGAAATTGCTAAAGAGATGTGGGATGCTCTAGAGGTTGCTCATGAAGGAACATCTGGAGTTAAGACTAGAAGAGCTGAACAATTAATCTCAGAATTTCATATCTTCAAGATGGAAGATGGAGAACCTATCAGGGAGTTGGAGATCAGATTCACTCATATGATAAACAACCTCACTGCCCTAAGAAGAAGGATTCCAGAAGCTGAGCAAGTGTCCAAGATATTAAAAATTCTTACCTCAAAATGGCAAATGAATGCCATATCTATTCAAGAAATTAGGGGAGAATCAATGAGATCCACTACTGAACTATTTGGAAGCTTAGCAGAATATGAGTCTATAATTAGGACTCAAAGAGAGCTCTATGGGGATAAGAAGAAGAAGAATCTAGCCCTCTTAGCTCCCACAAAAGATGATGAGGATGAGAAAGATGAAGAAGAACTAGATGATGATGAGATGGCTTTCATGGTCAGAAAATTTAGAAGATTCTTCAGAAATGGGAGAAGAATCCAGAGAGGTGGCTCTAGTAACACTAAAAGGGACTCTCAGAAGAATGCCCCCGTATGCTATGAATGCAAGAAGCCTGGGCACTTTAAATCTAAATGCCCAAGTCTACAGAGATTCAAAGAGAAGGAGAAAAAGAAGGAAACAAGTGATGCTGTGGAAACACCCAACCTTTGCCTGGTAGCCCAAGAAGAATCTGACAGTGAGGTATACTCTTCTTAACCTTCTTTTCATGAACTCCAAGACGCATTTAATAATTGACATATTGAGTTTGTGAAACTGGCTAAAGAAATAGCTGTTTTGAGAAAGAAAAATAAAGATTTAGAAAAGAAAGATGAGATACCTGAGTGCATAAAATGCCAACAGATTTCAACAAAAGAGGTTTCTCAAGAAAATTTTGAATGCAAGAACTGTGAAAGTCTTATAAAAGAGAAAGAAAAGATTTCAGATGTTTTAAAAAGTTTACAAAAATCACTGAGGCTCTAGATGTTATTCTGGTGGGTCAAAGAGCCTTTAGAGATAAAACTGGTATAGGTTATGATTCAACGCCCAAAGAGCCTTTAGAGATAAAACTGGTATAGTTTATGATTCAACGCCCAAGTCTCTGAAAGAAAAAGGGCCAGTATCTAAAGAAAAACCTTACTTACAATTTTTCAGAAAGGCTTCAAACTATTCATCACCATTTAGTTTTTTGTAACTTCTGTAATAGAAAAGAACACACTGATTCTACATGCTATCCCAAGAAACATGGTGTGCAAGGGCTATACAAGTGGGTCCCCAAAGGAACTCAGCAGCCTAAAGTCCATCTGGACAAAAGGCATCAAACTAATCTCAAAGGACCCAAGAAAGTTTGGGTACTTAAATCTATGTAGTTTGTGCATGATTGTCTCAAATTATCAAACAAGAACAATAAGTGGTACATAGTGTAACAGGCAGGAATGCACAAGAGGGGGCGGTGAATTGTGCTTTTTTCAAATTTAAACCTGAAGATAAACAACACAGTTTATACTGGTTCAGCCCAACCTTGGCCTACGTCCAGTTCTCCAACCTGCAGTTGGGTTCCACTAAATCTTCAAGATTAAATCAGGCTCTTGATAGCCTTTACAAGTGACATCAAGAACTCCTCTCTTTACTGATCACTCCCCCTTACACTTTGTAAGATTACACCCTACTCTTAAGATCCCACTATCTTAAGAGTAATCCTCACTATAAAATGAATACAGAATAATTGTTCACTTAATTGAACAGATTATGTTACACACTTAAGAATTTGAGAGCAGAAAGTATTGAGAGTATTAATGCAGTAGATACAGATAATCAATGTAGCAATCAATCTCTCAAACTAACTTCTTCCCAATAGCATTTATAGTTTCTCTTGGAAATTTATCCGTTATAAATATGGCCGTTGAAGTCCTCAAGGAAGGTTGAGTATTCTGGTAGAGTAATAGAGATGAAATCTGCTATGCATTTACTCTATTGTACTTTCTTTTGCTTTAGCTCATCTTTCTTCTTCTATCGCTGACAGAGTAGGTAAGTTCCAACGGCTCTTTTGATCAACTTGTGTCTTAATGTAAACTTCCTTAAGTAGGTCTGAACAACTCTGTACTTGGAAGGCTAAAAATAGGCTTAACATTGATTTTGAATATTTCTCATCGCCACTCAGATTACATGCCTCTGATCGATCACAGGGTCTGGTGTCTGATCGATTACCTATAGATTATAGCCTGCATCACTGAATATCAGATTAGTAATTCATGCGCCTAATCGATTACAGGGGAAGCCTGATCGATTAGATAGGCTTAATCGATTACATATAGATTATACATATTCCTCTAATCGATTGCAAACAGATTATACTCAGATTACTTAATCTTCTCCTGATCGATTACATGGCTCTAATCGATTAGGCATTTCTCTCCTAATCGATTGATGGACTCTGATCGATTAGTCTAAGGTCTCTTAATCGATTAGGCGAGTCTAATCGATTGGGCTAAAATCTTTTTCATCGATTACAGGGACCCCTAATCGATTGGGCGCTATGTGATCTGAGCTTGGTTCAACTCTAATCGATTAGGCTAGTTTCTCTCATCGATTACAGGGGCCTCTAATCGATTGGGCGCTATCTCTGATTCTTCTCTAATCGATTGGACATAAAATATTTGACTTATAATCTATCCCTGATCGATTGGTCAAGACTTAGGATTCTATATCAGATTATGCCTAAGATATTTCTGATCTTTATCACAGCCCTTCCCTATGCTTAAGATATGTTTAGTTATCATCAAAACTCATTATTCTAACATTCTCCCCCTTTTTGATGATGACAAAACAATGGTTTTTAACAAGCAAATAAGGAGACAGAATTAAATAGCGAAAAACAATAATAAACATATTATAAATCATAAGTCAGGTAATACACGAGAAATATAATTGATCAGATAACATCACACAAAAGAAAAACTGGAAAGCAGGTAAATATGCAGAGTGTGAAAGATGTATATGAGGATGGCTAAGGGTGATGGAAGATTTCTGGATCAGTCAGAATCAGTGTCATCCTTCCATTTTGATGTGTCCAGATCATAGTCCCCTGATTCACTGCTAATTCCTCCAGAGTCAGTTGATGGATCTTCAAGTATCTCAGACTCAAGTTCTTTCTCCTTTATCTTAGCAGGAGCTTTCTTCTTCTTGGTGACAGCTTTCTTCTTAGGAGGAGATGAAGGAGGAAGCCAAGACAGAAGCTTATCCAATTTTGATGGACGCTTTTGTTTCTTCTTAGGAGGAGGTTTGACAGATTTTTCCTTTCCCTTAGGTGCAACTTTCCTCTTTGAAGCTGGCTGCTGGGCAGGCTTAGGCTCTTCAATTACAATGCCTTTTGTTGCCCTGGTACTCCTTCTTGGTACTGCTTTAACAACTGGCTTAGGGGCAACTTTCTTGATTCTTTTCCCTTTATCAGCATATTGAACTTCTTGCCCCTCTTCTTCCTCGTCAGATTTCAGGAAGTCTGATGTAGTTTGAATGGGATCCACCACTTTCTTCATATCAGACTTTTTAAACTTAACTTGCTTCTGAACACCCCATCTAGGTAATACAGGCTGAGGCTCATGATGTTTCTTTCCTGAATCAACCAACTCAGCCTTTGCTGCATCTCTGTCTTCCATTTCTTTTTGGCTCTGAGCCAAAGTCTGGCACAATTCTTCTACTTGCTGATGCAGCTCTTCTGCCTGATGAAGATAATGGGGCAACAAGTCAATAGCAACAGGTTTGGGCTCCCCTTCATACAAGACCATAGCCAACTCCAAGTTTTCTTCCAGAACATTTTTAGCATTTTCTGGAGGAACATTGGTGGTGACTTCAACTTCAGAATCTGAGGCTTCTTCTACTACCACCTCTTCTTCAGCCATGCTTAACTTGATGGCCTCTGCAAGCTCATGAATTTCCTCAAGAGTCTGGCTCATGGTGACTTCCTCAGGAATTTTAGGCATCTGAGGGATTTCAGAGGCAATGGATGAGAGAATAGTGGCAGCTTCCACAGCCTTTTCTTGAATCTGACTGCTTTCTCCAGGAGTTGGAACACTGAATATCTTCTCCCCCTTTTTGGCATCATCAAAAGAAGGAGGGGACACTTCGAGGACAGATTTGCCTTTTCTGAGATAAGTCTTAGCAATTTTAGGTTTAGGAGAAGGTGTAGGCTGAGAAGGTGGTTGTGGAGGAGGTTGTTGGGGAGGTACAGGATGAGAGGCAGGGGTAAGGATGTGGTCAGGAGAAGGTGGAGGGTCTGGATGATCTGAGGAACTGGAAGAAAGTTGTTTGGAGGGAGAGGAAGATTTGGATGGTGAAGGGGTGTGTTTGGGTGAAATTTGTGTTTGGGGAATAGGAGGAGAGGGATGAGAGTGAGAGGGTGAACAGTGAATGGGAGAAACCTGATGTGCCTCATGTCCAGCAAAGGGGGATAAGGGAGAGCCTGGGAGGTTGACCTGATGAGATTGCCTGAGAATGTCCTCCAGCCCAGCAAGTCTATTGTGCAAGAACTTGTGCATATTCACCACAGCATCATACTCATTGAAAATGGTCATGGTGCTTTCCTTGACAGATTTCACCACAGAGTCATTCAAAGCAGCCACTAATCTTTTGAGCAATCGATCCTCCATGGCTTGATGTTCCAGAGCCACTTCTTCTACAACTCTGGCTGAGATTCTCTCAACCAGATTATCAATAATGTTTGCAGGAAGGGAAACCCCTTGATCTGGAAGAGATGTTGAAGGATGAGAATGTGACTGTGGTGCAGGGCTCACAGGAGAGGCATGTGGTGTTTCTTCTTGATCCATGGGGTCTGGAACATGGCCCTGGTCAGGAATGTCTTCTGGTCCAAATTCCTCTTGAGGCTGTTCCTCTTCAATGTGAATGGTAGGATCAGGCAGAGAAGGAGTCTGTCCAAATGGACTGATCCCCATCTTTTTTAGAGTGGTTAGATCAAACTTGGGTGGTTCTTTATTCTGTTCTCCTTCAAGCCAGAAAATTTTGTTGTTGCAGAGAATGAAAGAAACAAGTTGAGCAAAGGGAAGAGTGGTCTTCACTGTCTTAGTCTTGTGAAACCTCAGAAATTCCTCACAGATAACTTGACCAGGATTGATGGGAATCTTGTTGATCAGCATGGGCAGAATAGGATTATCAATATCAAGAATCAGGGAAAAGTTTCCTGCCTTGTTGACCATACATCTGGAATAAGCATAATGAATGATCCTATAGACAGGAGGCAGTGAGCAGGTGTCAAATTACCCTTGATAGGGCTCGTTGGCTGATAGATCTACTTAAGTTTCTCATCTGAAAATTTTCCCCTTATCTGCCAAGAGTTGTACTCTTCCATATTAGGCCCATCCATATGAAGCCATTGGTTCAAATTCTTCCAATCAAAAAAGAAATCCTTGCCTCTGACTTTGGAAGATATGGTAATCCCTGTGACTTTCCCTTCTGTTTCAAGGACATGAATCTTCATGTTGGAATAGAAGGCCTTGATAACCCTCTCATTATAGTGGTTCTTGATCCCTATCCAATGCTTGTAGGGCTTCAACCATTCAGACCAGGAAAACCATTCTTCTCTAGATAGACTATATCAACAAACCCACACCTAGGTTGCAGAGATCTCCTCTGAATATCTTCTGAGGCATCCTCAATAGGACCCTGAGCAAATGATGAATCAATAGGCACTTCTGTATCCCCAGAAATGAGTTCTCTGACTCTGACTGAAGTAGGACTTTTGGTTTGGGACTTTGATGCAGAGCCACGGGTTTTGGCCATTTGTTGTGATGGATGAGAGGTTGATGGAGGAGGATTTGAGGGAGGTGATGAGGGTCTGTAGGTTAAAGCAGGATCACCTTCTGGCAAAGGAACTGTGTCTGGGATGATCTGGGCTCTGTAGTTCTTTGGTATGCGCATCTTGGGTGCCATGGGTAGGGTTTATATAGAGAGGTTAAGGATATGTCTGATGATTCGAACGTTAGGGTTTAAGAGTAGATGAAGAGAGAATGCTTTAGAACGAATGAAATATGGTGCGAAATGATGCTTCAGATACATATGTCAAGTTTAAATGAGAGAGAAATCACAGAAAAGCATGTAACTGTCAGAGAAAGTGTACGTTACAAAAGTTACCGTTGACGCCTAATCGATTACATGTGCTGAGTAATCGATTACAGGGTGTAGTCTATGATCGATGAGATGTGTATGATCGATTAGGGATTGCTGTGATCGATAGGTCCATGCTGAGTAATCGATGCCCAATCGGTTACTCCTTCCTTGTGATCGATCAGACAGTTCTGATCGATTGTGCCTTTTTCCCTAATTGATCCTTCTTTCTTCTCTAATCGATGCCTAATCGATTACAGGGCATGCTCTGTAATCGATTAAGGTTGTCTGATCGATTGGACGCAGAACCTGCAAAAATTCTATTTTGACACTCCGATGCCTAAGTTAGTTCTAGATCATCAAAACATGAAGTAATTCAGATGAATTTTAGAAGATTAAAGAGTTCTACACAAACTTACAACTCATTGGGATTTACCATTCCCAATTCTCTTCTTATGAACATGAATTGTTCAGTTGCTAAGGGCTTAGTGAAGATATCAGCTAGTTGCAAATGTGTTGAAATAAATTCCACTCTGACATCCTTCTTCTGTACATGATCTCTGATGAAATGATGCCTTAAATCTATGTGCTTTGTTCTTGTGTGATGCACATGATTTTTGGCTAGACTGATGGTGCTTGTGTTGTCATAAAGGATTGGAACTTCTGGAAATTCCATCCCCAAATCCCTTAATTGATGCTTGAGCCACAGAAATTGAGCACAACAACTTGTAACAGCTATGTATTCAGCTTCAGTTGATGATAGAGAAACACATGTCTGCTTCTTGCTTGCCCATGAGACTAAGGATCCTCCAAGATATTGACATTGACCACTGGTACTCTTTCTGTCAGTTTTGTACCCAGCATGGTCTGAGTCTGAGTAAGCAATGAGATACTCCTGAGTTCCCTTTGGATACCACAATCCCAGCTCCTGAGTTCCTACCAGATATCTTAAGATTCTTTTAACACATGTGTGGTGTGTTTCTTTTGGATTAGCTTGATATCTGGCACACACTCCCACACTAAATTGAATATCTGGTCTGCTGGCCGTTAGATATAGGAGAGAACCAATTAGACCTCTATATATTGATTTATTGAAGTCTTTTCCCTCTAGATCAACATCCATTACCACTGTAGAGCTCATTGGGGTATCTTCTTCCTTGGACAGATCCATTCCAAATTTTTTCAAGATCTCCTTTACATACTTGGATTGGGAAATAAAGATTCCATCCTTTCTTTGTTTAATCTGAAGACCTAGAAAGAAATTGAGTTCTCCCATCATGGACATCTCGAATTCTCCCTGCATAGTCTTAGAAAATTCCTCACAAAGAGATTCATCAGTAGCACCAAAAATAATATCATCTACATAAATTTGTACAACAAGCATATTTTTCTTCTTATGTAAAATAAATAGAGTGGTGCCTACTTTTCCTCTTGAAAAACCCTTTTCGAATAGGAAATTACTTAGTCTTTCATACCAGGCTCTTGGTGCCTGTTTAAGTCCATATAAAGCCTTTTGAAGCTTAAAAACATGATCTGGTTTAGTGGAGATATCAAAACCAGGAGGTTGTTCAACATATACCTCCTCCATGATATAACCATTAAGAAAGGCACTCTTTACATCCATTTGATAGAGTTTAAAATTTTTGAGAGATGCAAAGGCTAATAAAAGTCTTATTGCTTCCAATCTTGCAACTGGGTCAAAAGTCTCCTCATAATCAATACCTTCTTCTTGGTTATATCCTTTAGCCACAAGTCTTGCCTTATTTCTGACAACAGACCCATATTCATCAAGTTTGTTTTTGAAAACCTATTTAGTTCCAATAATAGGATAATTTGAAGGCCTTGGAACTAAATCCCAAACTTGACTTCTTTCAAACTGATTGAGTTCATCTTGCATTGCAACTATCCAATCACAGTCCTCTAAAGCTTCTTCAATGCAAGTGGGTTCAATTTCAGAAATAAATGCAGAGAAATGCATTTTATCTTGAGTTTGATTTCTGGTTTTAACACCTTCATTAATCCCACCAATGATTTGCTCAGGTGGATGATCCCTGTGATGTTTCCACGCTGAGGGTCCAGCTGGTATATCATGAGGATCATCCTCTTGTCCCTCCTCATGGGATTCATCTAGTGGAGATAATGATTGTGAAGAGTTTTTAACTTTCTTTTGAAAAACAGATTCATCTTCTGATGAAATATTCTGCTCAGAGTCAGTTTCATCAAAGACTACATGAACTGACTCTTCAACAGTAGAAGTCCTTTTATTGAATACTCTATAAGCCTTACTTCTACTAGAATAGCCAATGAAAATTCCAGAATCAGACTTAGGGTCAAATTTACCTAGGTTTACCTTCCCATTGTTGTGAATGAAGCATTTGGAACCAAAAACCTTGAGATGGCTTACATTTGGTTTTCTTCCTTTGTAAAGCTCATATGGAGTCTTATCCATTCCCTTTCGAATATAGGCTCTATTTGAAATATAACATGCTGTATTCATTGCATCTGCCCAGAACACTTGAGATACTTCCTTTTCATTTAGCATTGTTCTGGCCATCTCAGTGAGTACTCTGTTCTTCCTTTCAACCACTCCATTCTGTTGAGGACTTCTTGGAGCTGAGAAATTGTGATTGATGCCATTCTCCTTGCATAGATCTAGAAAGTCTTGATTCTCAAATTCTCCTCCATGATCTGTCCTGATTGAGCTGATTCTCTTGTCTTTTTCATTCTGCACTTTCTTAGCAAATACATAAAAAGCATCAAAAGTTTCATGTTTGGAGGAAAGAAACATAGTCCAAGTGAACCTAGAATAGTCATCCACAATCACAAGAGTGTACAGACTTCCTCCAAGACTCTTCACTCTTGCTGGACCAATCAAATCCATATGAATTAGTTCCAGAGGTCTTGTAGTGGTGACTTCCTTCTTAGGTCTAAAGGAGGACTTTGTTTGTTTACCCTTTTGACATGCTTCACACACCAAATTAGATTTTACTTTCATATTTGGTATCCCAATAACCAAATCCTTTTTGATTAATTTCTCTAATTGAGACATATTAACATGAGCTAATCTTTTATGCCATAGCCAACAGTTATCAAAATTGCTAATAAAACATTTTTCAGAGAGATGCTGATTTAAATCTACTTCATACAAATTTCCATTCCTGTTGGCTTTTAATCTGTAATTTATATTTGATTTGTCTATAACCAATTCATTCTTATCTACTATGAGGCATTCATTTGAGTCAAAGATTACCCAGTTACCTCTGTCAGTACTCTGACTGACACTCAGCAAATTGTGACAGAGACCTTCCACAAGATAGATATCCTTGATTGGACCAATGTCTCCTTTTCCAGCGATTTTACCAGATTGATTTCCTCCAAAACTCACTTTGGCCCCATCCTTCAAGATCAGGTTGTCCAATTTTTCTTTATCTCCTGTCATGTGTCTTGAGCACCCACTGTCAATATACCATTTTGTGTTGTTGGATGCTTTGAGACATACCTGCACATACTAAACAGTTTTAGGTACCCAGATTTTCTTGGGTCCTTTGGGATTAGTTTGCTGCCTTTGATCCAAGTGGATTTTAGGCTGATGTGTCCCTTTAGGGACCCACTTGTATGATTTTGATAATCCATATTTCTTAGGATAACAGGTTGATTCAGAATGACCTTTTCTATTACAGTAATTGCAAAAAGAGAAAGGTGATGAATACTCTGAAGCTTTTCTGAAATTTTCATGTATGATTTCTCTTTTGGCACAGATCTGTTTTCTTTCAAATTTTTGGGAGTTGAGTCAAACCCTATTCCAATTTTATCTCTATATGCCTTTTGATTCATTAGCATGATATCAAGAGTTTCTGTGCTCTTAGTGAACTTCTTTAAAATTTCAGAAATTTTTCCATTTTCTTTTCTAAGAGTGTCACAGTTTTTGCAATCAGAATTTTCTTGAAAAGCCTTCTATGAACTCTGTTTACATTTCTCACAATCATATTTTTCAGCTTTCTTTTCAAGTTCTTTGTTTTTCTTTCTCAGAATAGATACTTCTTTTGCAAGTTTTTCAAATTCAATATGTATGTCATCATAAGCATCTTGAAGCTCTTGAAAAGATAGGTTAGTAGGATATACCTCACTGTCAAATGATTCCTCTTGAGCCACTAGGCATAGGTTGGCTGCTTCCTCAACATCACTAGTCTCCTCATCCGAGCTGTCTCCCCATATAGATGAAACGTAAGCTTTCTTTCTGCCTTGGAATTTCTCCTTCTTTTTCTCTTTCTCTTTAAATCTTTGAAGACTTGGACATTCAGCCTTGAAGTATCCAGGCTTCTTACATTCATAGCACACAGGAGTATTCTTCTGGGGGTCTTTTCTGATGTTGCTTGAGCCACCTCTCTGGTATCTTCCCCTATTTCTGAAGAACTTTCTAAATTTTCTGACCATAAAGGCCATCTCATCATCATCCAGTTCCTCCTCATCTTCCTCATCCTCATCATCTTTTGCTGAGGCTGTCAGTGCAAGATTCTTTTTCTTTTTATCTCCATAGAGTTCTCTTTGCACTTTAATAGTTGTTTCATATTCAGCTAGGCTTCCAAACAGAGACGTGATGGAGCTCATGGATTCTCCTCTCATGTCCTGAATTGTAGTAGCCTTCATTTGCCACTCAGGAGTTAGAATCTTTAAAATTTTGAAAACTTGTTCTACCTCTGAGATTCTTCTTCCGAGAGCTGTAAGATTATTAATCAAGTGAGTGAATCTGATTTCTAGCTCCCTAATTGGTTCTCCTTCTTCCATTTTGAATAAATGAAAGTCAGTAATTAGTTGCTCAACTCTTCTAGTCTTTACACCACTGGTTCCTTCATGAGCAACTGCTAGGGCATCCCACATCTCTTTGGCAGTCTCCAAATGGCATACTCTAAAGTATTCTTTCTGACTTAAGGCATTTTGGAGAATCAAGACTGCTCTGCTGTTGAGTTCCAGGTCTCCCTTGTCATCATCCGTTAGTTCATGAGAGAGCTTTGGCACTTGAACTCCGTTTTCAGTTTTCATGGGAACAAAATTCCCTTCTTCAACTATCCTCCAAAGATCATACCCAGATGATTTGATGAACACTTTCATTTTCATCTTCCAGAAGGTATAATGTTCACCATTGAATCCAGGAGGTTTATTAATTGAACTGCCTTCTGGGAGCACATTGTCATATCCTGCCATTATAGATCTTTACTTCTCCTGATTGTGGGATCAGTGGAAACTGAGAAGACCAGGCTCTGATACCAAATGTAACAGGCAGGAATGCACAAGAGGGGGGGTGAATTGTGCTTTTTGAAATTTAAACCTGAAGATAAACAACACAGTTTATACTGGTTCAGCCCAACCTTGGCCTACGTCCAGTTCTCCAACCTGCAGTTGGGTTCCACTAAATCTTCAAGATTAAATCAGGCTCTTGATAGCCTTTACAAGTGACAGCAAGAACTCCTCTCTTTACTGATCACTCCCCCTTACACTTTGTAAGATTACACCCTACTCTTAAGATCCCACTATCTTAAGAGTAATCCTCACTATAAAATGAATACAGAATAATTGTTCACTTAATTGAACAAATTGTGTTACACACTTAAGAATTTGAGAGTAGAAAGTATTGAGAGTATTAATGCAGTAGATACAGATAATCAATGTAGCAATCAATCTCTCCAACTAACTTCTTCCCAATAGCATTTATAGTTTCTCTTGGAAATTTATCCGTTATAAATATGGCCGTTGAAGTTCTCAAGGAAGGTTGAGTATTCTGGTAGAGTAATAGAGATGAAATCTGCTATGCATTTACTTTATTGTACTTTCTTTTGCTTTAGCTCATCTTTCTTCTTCTATCGCTGACAGAGTAGGTAAGTTCCAACGGCTCTTTTGATCAACTTGTGTCTTAATGTAAACTTCCTTAAGTAGGTCTGAACAACTCTGTACTTGGAAGGCTAAAAATAGGCTTAACATTGATTTTGAATATTTCTCATCGCCACTCAGATTACATGCCTCTGATCGATCACAGGGTCTGGTGTCTAATCGATTACCTATAGATTATAGCCTGCATCACTGAATATCAGATTAGTAATTCATGCGCCTAATCGATTACAGGGGAAGCCTGATCGATTAGATAGGCTTAATCGATTACATATAGATTATACATATTCCTCTAATCGATTACAAACAGATTATACTCAGATTACTTAATCTTCTCCTGATCGATTACATGGCTCTAATCGATTAGGCATTTCTCTCCTAATCGATTGATGGACTCTGATCGATTAGTCTAAGGTCTCTTAATCGATTAGGCGAGTCTAATCGATTGGGCTAAAATCTTTTTCATCGATTACAGGACCCCTAATCGATTGGGCACTATGTGATCTGAGCTTGGTTCAACTCTAATCGATTAGGCTAGTTTCTCTCATCGATTACAGGGGCCTCTAATCGATTGGGCACTATCTCTGATTCTTCTCTAATCGATTGGACATAAAATATTTGACTTATAATCTATCCCTGATCGATTGGTCAAGACTTAGGATTCTCTATCTGATTATGCCTAAGATATTTCTGATCTTTATCATAGCCCTTCCCTATGCTTAAGATATGTTTAGTTATGATCAAAACTCATTATTCTAACACATAGATAGTGGAGGCTCAAGACACATGACTGGAGACAAGGAGAAGTTTGATAATCTTATCACGAAAAATGGAGCCAAAGGAAGTTTTGGTGGGAACCAGATAGGAAGAATAGCTGGTGTAGGAGAGACTGGGACAGTCAAGGATATCGATCTAATTGATGGCCTATGCCACAATCTCCTAAGTGTTAGTTAGAGTGCTGACAGAGGTAACTAGGTAATATTTGATTCAAATGAATGTCTTATAGTAGATAAGAAAGATCTAGACATAAATAAATCAAATCTTAAATGTCAATTGAAAGCTAACATGAATGAGAATCTGTACACAGTAGACTTAAACCAGCAATTCTCTTAAAAATGTTTTATAAGTAATTCTAATAATTGTTGGCTTTGGCATAGGAGATTAGCCCATGTGAATATGTCTCAATTAGATAAGCTAATGAAAAAGGATATTGTCATTGGCATACCTAATATGAAAGTAAAAGCTGATCTATTATGTGAAGCATGTCAAAAAGGGAAACAAACAAAGTCCTCTTTTAAACCAAAGAAGGAAGTCTCCACTACTAGACCTCTAGACCTAATCCATATGGATCTAGTTAGTCCAGCAAGAGTGAGAAGTCTAGAAGGAAGCCTATACACTCTTGTAATTGTGGATGACTATTCAATGTTCACTTAGACTATATTTCTTTCCTCTAAGCATGATACTTTTGATGCTTTTCTCTTGTTTGCTAAGAAAGTGCATAATGAAAAAGGACAAAAGATCAGCTTAATCAGTACAGACCATGAAGGAGAATTTGAGAACCAAGACTTCCTGGAGCTATGTGAAGAAAATGGAATACATCACAATTTCTCAGCTCCTAGAACTCCTCAACAAAATGGAGTAGTTGAAAGAAAGAATAGAGTACTCACTAAGATGGCCAGAACAATGCTCAATGAAAGAGAAGTATCTCAAGTGTTCTAGGCAGATGCAATGGGTACAACCTGCTACATCTCCAATAGAGCTTACATTAGGAAAGGAATTGACAAAACTTCATATGAACTTTACAAAGGAAGGAAGCCAAATGTAAGCCATCTCAAAGTCTTTGGTTCAAAATTCTTCATCCACAATAATGGGAAGGTAAACTTAGGTAAATTTGATCCTAAAGCTAATCCTGGTATTTTCATTAGCTACTCTAACAGAAGTAAGGTGATAACTCCTAGAAATTCATGATTATTTGAGTATATTTGTCTTGAGTTTTTGTCTATTATTTATACATTTTGGATACTCAAGAGGGAAAATGCTCATTTGATTTTCGGTTTCACATTATTGTTAATTATGTAGATTTTGATTGTTTTTATAGTTAGTTTCTTATGTTGTTGTATATAATTTTTGTAGGAATAATTTGAAGCAATAAACAAGAGATTTTAGCCCTTCACCAAGCTCTCAATTGAACAAAAATAAGAAGAAGCCAAAGCAGCTCAAAGAATAAAGAAAAGAAAGGCAAAGCAGAGAATAAAGGACTTCGCCGCGGTGAAGTGCATTTCACTCTGGCCATCTTGGGAGAGCTCGCCGTCAGCTCGCCGCGGCGAAAGCCACGGCGAGCGACAATTGTTTTTGTGTTTTTGGACTTCGCCGTGGGCTCGCCGCGGCAAGACCCACGGCGAACTTCGCATTTCTGCGCGTTTTGGACAGAACAGGCGCGTTTTAATTGATATAAAAGCTAGGGCTTCGTTGTGAGCCCTCATTCTTTGACTTCTGGGCATATTTTGGGCGTGTTTGGCTCTGCTAGGGCTTGGAGATTGGTGGGATTTGGCTTGGGCTCGGAGCTTCAAAGAGATTTGGGCTTCCTCTCTTGGTTTATCTCTTCCATCTTCCTTCTCTTCTCTTATTCTGATTTGTAATGTTGTATATATATGCTCCCTTGGAGTTGTAGAACATGAGTAGCTAAATACTTTGATTCTAGGATTATTTTGAACCCTTGTATGTATTGATTCTTGATTCCTCCTCTTGATTTGTGATTAATGATATCTATGTGCTTATTTTACCCCGTTCTTAATGCTTCTAAGTGCTTGATCACCATTTAGATGTTGTGTTCGCTTGATTTATGACTCGAGAGAGCTAGGTTGAGTGTAGAACTTGGGAAAAGTAGTGCAAGAACCGGAAGTTTGCGTGACAAACGGATGGCTTTGTTGGTAAGATAGAGATATACTTGCTAGCCTTGCATAGTCACATTAGGGTTGGAGTGTGATAATTGGGTTCTATCAAATTGTGACAAGAGATTGTTCAAAGAATAGGACTAAACACTTGTTCTTGACTCGAGAGAGCATTACAAGTACTCTTTGAACCCTAGATTAGCACGTGGTTTCGTTGAGAGCTTCTTGAGGGGAGGTTGATTAAGTTTTGAGAAGTATAAGGGGGATAGATAATCCTAGGACCTATTTTATCCTTGAGGTTGGAGAATCACCTGTTTATATTTTATTTTCATTTATTTTCTTAGTTTATTTTCAATCTCATCATTTGTGTCACTCAAATTGGGCGAGAGTGTGACAATCATTGTTTGACCGAGTTTTGGACAAATCCTCGTGGGAACGATACTCTACTCACTATTTTATTACTTGGCGCGACCCGTGCACTTGCGGCGCGTGGCGAACATAAGGCTTATAGAGTTTTCAACAAAAGAACCTCTACTGTTGAAGAGTCAGTCCATGTAGTATTTAATGAAACTGACTCTAAACAAAAACCTTTGGAAGAGGAGGAATCTGACTTTACAAATAAAGCTAAGCCTTCAACACAACTAATATCATCACCAGATGAATTTCTCAAGGAAGGCCGGCAGGATGATTCTCATGATAAACCAGTTGAGCCCTCAGCCTGGAGACATCACAGGGGTCATCACCTGAGAAAATCATTAGTAATGTTGGTAGTGGTGTTAAGACCAGAGGTCAGATTCAAAATGAAATGCAATTTTCTACCTTCATTTCTCAAATTGAACCTACTTGCATTGAGGAAGCACTAGTAGACTGTGCATGGATAGTTGCAATACAATAAGAGCTCAATCAATTTGAAAGAAATCAAGTTTGGGATTTGGTTCCTAGACCTTCAAATTACCCTATGATTAGAACCAAATGGGTTTTCAAAAACAAACTTGATGAATCTGGAACAGTGGTCAGAAATAAAGCAATATTTGTGGCCAAAGGATATAACCAAGAAGAATGCATAGATTATGAAGAGACTTTTGCCCCAGTTGCAAGACTAGAAGTAATGAGGCTACTTTTAGCCTTTGCATCCCTTAAAAATTTTAAACTTTATCAAATGAATGTAAAGAGTGCCTTTCTTAATGGATATATTATGGAGGAAGTATATGTTGAACAACCTTCTGGATTTGAGGATTCCTCTAAACCTGATAAAGTGTTCAAATTAAGAAAGGCCTTGTATGGGCTTAAACAAGCACCAAGAGCCTAGTATGAAGACTTAGCAATTTCCTCTTAGAAAAATGTTTTACTAGAGGAAAGGTAGATACCACCTTGTTTATTTTACATAAAAATGAAAGCATGCTCAAAGTACAAATTTATGTAGATATCATCTTTGGTGCTATTAATGAATCTCTCTGTGAAGAATTTTCTAAGATTATGCAGGGAGAGTTTGAGATGTCTAAGAATTTTAAGATATCTGGTTGGAACTCAAGAACTTGGATTGCAGTTTCCAAAAGGGACTCAAGAATATCTCATGGCCTACTCAGATTTTGATCATGCTGGGTACAAAACTGACAGAAAAAGTACCAGTGGTCAATGTGAGTTCCTTGGAGGATCATTGGTGACATGGGCTAGCAAGAAGCAAAACTGTGTCTCTCTATCATCATTTGAAGTTGAATACATTGTTGCTGCAAGTTGCTGTGCTCAAGTACTATGGCTCAAGCATCAATTGAAGGACTTGGGAATGGATTTTCCAGAAGTGCCAATCCTCTGTAATAATACAAGTGCTATAAGCTTAGCCAAAAATCTAGTACATTACTCAAGAACAAAGCACATTGATGTCAGACATCACTTCATCAGAGATCATGTGCAAAAGAAGGATGTCAGAGTGGAATTCATTCCAACTCACTTGCAACTGGCAGACATCTTCACCAAACCTCTAGCAGCTAAACAATTTATGTTTATCAGAAGAGAATTGGGAATGATAAATCCCAATGAGTTGTAAAACTGTATCAGTCCCTTAACTCCTTTAGATATATTTAAATTATGTTAAGTTTTGATGATAAGATACTAACTTAGGCATCGGAGTGCCAAATTAACTTTTTGCAGGTTTTGTGTTCAAAGTGAAATTTTTATCGTCCAATCGATCAAGGAACCCTGATCAATCACAGAACATGTTCTGTGATCGATTAGGCTTCGATCAGAAGAAAGACAAAGGAGACAGCCTAATCGATTAAGGAATGAAGCCAATCAATCAGGATTACCTAATTAATCACAAGGAAGGGGTAATCGATCAGACATCAATTACCCAGCGTGGAGCCAATCGATCACAACAATCCCTAATCAATCAGATACACCCATTCGATCAAAAACCAGACTCTCTGATTGATCACAGGACACACGTGATCGATCAGGCGATATACTTTACAACGGGCACTTTCTCTGACAGGTGCATAGGTTTTTACACTTACTCTCTCATATATATTTGACGAATGTAACTATTGCATCATTTCACATTCTCTAGCATTCACACTCATTCATTTCCCTCCTTCTCCTCACTTATTTCCCTCATTCTCCTTCTAACCCTAACGTTTGAACCATTACCTTCCCTCACCAAACCTCTCTATAACAGTCGTAACCGAACACATTATTCAAATCATCATTCATTATAACCCCTCTGTAACTATTGCAACCTTTCGAGTCACCAGACACAACTCCTATATCTCTATATAAACCTCCCAAATGGCACCCAAAATGATCATTCCCAAAAAGTACAAACCCCAAGTAGTTGAAGATAAAGTCCATCTTCCTCCACACGACCCTGCCCTAACCTACAGACAATTCTCTCCACCCTCTACTTCTCAACTTTCCTCTGCATCCATGCCAAACACTCGAGCCCAAGCCTCCAAGTCAAAAAGCAAGATTTCTGGTGCTACTGTGAAAATCAAGGACTTGGTCTCTGGAGAGACAGAAATTCCTGTGGATCCTTCATTTGCCCAGGGTTCTATTAAAGAAGCCTCAGAAGATATTGAGAAGTGATCTATTTTGCAAAGATGTGGGTATATGGACATTGCCTATTTTGAGAAGAATGGCTATCCAGTGATTTATTGGTTGGGGCCGTATAAGAAGTGGATAGGGATCAAGAACCACTACAATGAGAAGGTCATCAAAGCCTTCTACTCCAACATGAAGGTCTCTGTTACTAAGTCTGAAGGAAAAATTATAGGAATCAGAGTGTCCTCACAAGTCAGAGGGAAGAAATTTTCTTTTGATTGGAAGGATTTGAATCAATGGCTTGATATGGACAAGCCAGAATTGGCAGAATACAACATTTGGCAAGAACGGCAGAAGTACTTAGAAATTGATCTGATGAAGGCCTATCAACCATTCAGCCCAGTCCAAGGAACTCTCAAACCAATTTGGATGCCCCCAGTCAATAGAGTAATCCACTATGACTACTCTAGATGCATGGTGAACAAGGCAGGAAACTTCACTCAGATTCTGGACATAGACAACCCAGTTCTGGCCATGATCATCAACAAAGTCCCTATCAATCTTGGACAATTGATCTGCGAGGAGTTCCTCAGATTCCACAAAACCATGACTACCAAAACTCCTCTTCCATTTCCTCAGTTGGTGTCTTTTATCCTGGCTAGCAACCACATTTTGTGGTTAGAAGGAGACAAAAACATGGAGCCTCCCAAATGTGACCTTGTCAACCTCAAGAAAATGGGGCTACCACCATTTGCTCAAGGGCATGCCCCAGCACCCCTTCAACAGGATGTTCATGAGGAAGAAGGTCAACCTCAGGAGGAGGAAGAAGAAGAAGTTAACTCATTTACCTCTCATTCATCATAATCATCTGTGCCCAAGTCTGGTAGAAAGGCCTCTCTGTCGGAAGACATGATTGCTCAAATTGCTGACAAGGTGACAGAGAAGGTTATCCTAGGAGTCATGGCAAAGTTAACCATGGAGCATCAAGCCATGGAGGATAGGCTTCTGAAAAGGTTGGTGGTAGCCCTTAATGATACGGTGGTGAAGTTAGTCCAGGAGTGTGGAATGACAGTGTTCAAAGGTTATGACACTGTGGTTGACATACACAAATTCCTCCACAACAGACTTGCTGGACTAGAGGCAATCCTCAAAGAGAAGCTTGACGTTGATCTTCCTGGCTCACCTATGACACCTTTTCCCTGGCCATGAAGCCCACATCCCCCATTCACTTTTCTCCTTCTCATCCTGCCTCTCCTGTCATCCCCACTCAAACCTCACCACACTCCCCTCAACAACCTATCCCCCAAACACAAGCTCTCCCAAACACACTCTTCCCTTATCCAAACCTTCCTCACCTATCAAGCAAACTACTTCAGACTCATCAGACAACCAAGATCCTCCTCCCTCACCTATGAACATCTCTACCTCACCACTCATTCCTCCAAATTCCTCACCTTAATATCCTCAAACACAAGCCACTCCACCCTCAAAACATAGCCAGATATACCCCTCAACCCATCAGTACACTACTCGGCCAGACCCTTCTCATATATATGTCAGAAAAGGCAAAGCCCCAGCCATTAAACCTTCTTCTACACTACCCTCTGTCCCTTTTGATGATGCCAAAAAGGGGGAGAAGATCTACAGTATTTCAACCCAAGGGGAAAGTAGTGTTGTTCAAGAAAGGGCTGTTGAAGCTACCTCTATTCTGACCTCCATTGCAGAAGAAGTATTTCAGAAGGCTTCCGAAGAAGTTTTCCCTAATGCAACTCTGACTGAAGTTCTTCCAAAAATCCATGAACTGGCAGAAACAATTAAGTTAAGCATGGTGAAAGATGCATCAGAAGAAGAAACCAAGGCCACCAATATCCCTCCAGAAGATAAGGATGTTGTACTGGAGAAAGACATTAGTCTAGCCATGGTGGTATATCAAGAAGAGCCTAAGCCAGTATCTATTGTTACTTTGCCTTATCTGTATCGAAGAGTGCAAGAAATGGTGGAAGAAGAAGCTGCAAGAGTCAGAGCTGAGCAAGAACAAAAAGCCAAGGCTAAAGTAGAAGCCAAGGTCAACGAAGAAGAAGAGGCTAAGGCTAAAAAGGATCAAGATGACCTGCCTAAGTTTGTAATTCTTAGTTGGGGTGCCAAGAAGACTTACATCTATCATAAACCCACCAAGCCAGTACAAAAGGACCCTGTTCAAACCACCTCAAAGTTCCTTCAGCTTGGTGGAGAAGAAGAAGGGCCAGAAAATCAATTTGTGGCCAAGGGACAGATAATAAAGATGACTGCTCCCAAGCCTCCACCCAGAACAATCACAACAAGAAAATGATCCAAAGCTGTAAAAGGGGTTGTGATTGAGGAACCAAAGCCTGCTCCTAAAACTGCAACAAAAAAGAAGGCTACACCAAAAGGAAAAGCATCCAAGCCTCCTCTAAAGAAGAAGCAGAAGCAGCTGACCTACTTTGAAAGGATGCTTAAGAAAATCAAGCCTCCATCCCTCCTAAGAAAAAGAAAGCTCCTGCTAAGAAGAAGAAGGCTGAGCCTAAAGCAGAAATTTATTTGGAAGAGCCTTCAACTGATTTCGGGAGGATACAACAGTGAATCTGGAGATGATGACCTAAATACAAAGTACTGGAAGGACTCGAGTGACTCAGATTGATCTAGCTAAAACCTCATCTCATTTTGCATCAACCATCTCACATTTGCATCATATATGTTTATATCTGCCTTTAATTAGCTCAGTAGATATTTTTGTTTTTTACTTCTCTTATGACTTTATCATGACTATAATGTTTTCTGTTGAATTGTGATATCTATTAAAGTGACTATGTTTATCAGAATTTTCCTGTCCAACTTTGTGCTTTCTGATTAATCATTGATTCTATCTTATGTTTTGTCATTATCAAAAAGGGGGAGAATGTTAGAATAATGAATTTTGATGATAACCAAACATAACTTAGGCATAAAGAACTTATAAAAGTGGGTAAAAAGCACTGTATTTGATTTTTGGGTATAAAAGTGGTGTGAAAAGTGTGATATGTTCAAAAGCAAATTAAGATTGGATAATTGGAAAATTTAGATTAAAATGGGATGAAATCAATCTTGATGTGTGAAAACATTGGGACTCATTGCTTCAAAAGGATTTTTAGAGATTTTATTGTTGATTTTCAAATAGACCCTAAAGGGACCCCTCTAAGCTAAGCTTAAGATAATTTAATTAATGTCAAAACCCCCCGCATTAACTAATTTAACCTAAATTGATTAAGCTCAAAATCAATAACTAATTAATTGTGCAAGACTTTAAATCCACAATTTGCGCTACCCCACAATTCCGTTCAAAGTTCTAATTCATTTATGGCCACCCAAACAATGAATTAAAGCTAAAAAGAGTGATTCTCCAATGTCTCAACACAACTAATTAATTCACCATGCTATTTCACTCATGTAAATCGCTTGATACTTTTAATCCACCAATCAAGGCATCTTGAATTAACACAAAATATTCACCAAAAGCATAACAAAATCATGAACCCATAAATTTCATAAAATCTAAAGCTAATGTAGCACAATGTCAAGCATCCAACAAGAAAGAAACAACATAGAAAGAGTAACTAATAATCCTCATACATCAAATAGAATTTAAGAACACAACCGAATGCTATAAATAATCTCCTAGAAACCTATAAAAACATAAATACAAGATGAAGAAGGATTAGAATTAAAACTCCCCTAATACATGCTTCAAGCTCATCCCTTCACTTCCACCACCATGAATGGGGAAGCCTAGCTACTGCTCTTCATGGAAAAGACACCAACATAGGTTGGGGTTTAGAGATTCATGGAGATTTCGAAGGAAGAAGATGGAAGATGGAGGATAGGGTTGAGAGAATATGAGAAAATATGAGAGTATTAGGGTTTTGGGTCTCCAAATCTGTCATAAATGACTCCGCAATTAGTGTTTTAGGTCATTTGAATCGAGTCTTATAAGTAGGTATTGGGTATAAACCGATTTGACCCCAAAAATCGCTTCTGGTTTTGTACAGGTTTCGCCCATTCGCCGTGGGGCTTGTTGTGGGCTCCCATATTGAGCCTCACTATGGAGAGCCACGGCGAACGAGGGGCTTTTCTGCAATTTTCAGAAAGTTCTGGGTCATTTTCTGTAACTTTTAGAATTTGTTCTGAAATTTGTATTTTAACTTTTTTTCTTGAATTTTCAGCTTCTCACCCCAATTTTTTACTTCTTCTCATCAGGACTCCTTCATCTTTGGTCCTCGACGATCTTACAAGTAAAATATGCAACAAACAAGAATCAAATAGCCTTAAAAATAATTATTCACTACTACAAAAACTATGATCTATGTCCCCATTTCACGTCTATTTTTCAAATATTAGACTTAGAAAAAAAAAGCGGTGGCAAAATTGTAAACATGAGAAAAGTTTTAACGTCTCTTTTATAATTATGAGACATGGATTCTAGAAAAAAAAGCGGTAAATACGAAAATGTGAAAAAGAATGTGGGAAGTAGTTTCTACATCTCATTAACGTGGATAATCTGATATTCTGTCTCATATTTTTTGTGAGACGTGGATACTTAATTCCATGTCTCATAAAAATATGAGACCTGAATTAAAACCTTTACACGTCTTATAAATTTTATGAGACATAAATTAAAACTTTCAATGTATCATTTAACTTATGAGACGTGGAAATTTTTTAATCCATGTTTCATAAAATCTATAAGACGTGAAAAGTGTTAATTCACGTCTCATATTAATATGAGACGTGGATTAACTTAAAAAAAAAGAAAGAAACACAATGTACTCTCTCTCTCTCTCTCTCTCTCTATCTGCTTCAAACCTCTCTCTCTCTCTCTCTATCTGCTTCAAACACAATCTCAGAGACTCGCCACGCCTCACAAGCACAATCTCAAATCTGCTTCAAAACGTTCATCGTTCGCTTTGTAATACCTAATTTTTCATTACTATATTATAGCATTTCAATTTATTTATAACCACTTCTCCAATGCCAGAGACCCAAAAGTACGAAAAATTTAAAACTTTTTCTTTCCAAACATCAATCCAACTTTATTTATGTTGGAATGGGCTTTTCTGACAAATTGATCAATTTAAAACTTTTTACAAAACAGAGCGCGGTTATTAAAAAATCTTAGATAACATATACATGTAAACTATACCAAAGTAGTAATCTTCTATAGTACAAATTATAGCAGGTATGCCTGCTTCTTCTCATACTACCTTATCCCTAAAGCTTGTCTCCTCTTTGCTTCACTGAAAACCAAAAGTTCAACGCAATTTATTTCATACATTCATATTATCATCTACACTCATATACTTATATATATATATATATTATAAATCTGTGCAAATAATGAAAGTATATAACCTTTTAAGCTATATACCATAAGCACCTACCAACCATTAATAACAACCTTGTTGCTAAATAATGGAGGTCTCTCAATCATTAATAACACCATCTTAATTAAATAGCGAAGGCCTGTCAGCCACTAATAACAATATCTTTGGTAAATAGCAGAGGCCTACCAACCACTAATAACAATATGTTTGTTAAATAGTTGAGGCCTACTAACCATTAATAAATAGTGAAGGCTTTACCTACAGGGTTTTCCAGTTACAACCATTAGATTATAAAAGCTAATCCATTGATAACAATTAGGTTATAAAATCTCAACTATTTATAACAATTAAGTTATAAAAGCTCATCCATTTATAACAATTACGTTATAAAAGCTCATCCAGTTATAACCATTTAGGTTATAAAAACTCAATCATTTATCCATAAAAGGAATAAAGACTTACCATTTAATTGCAACAGATATTACAAAATTATACATGCAAAATTAATGTTATGAAATAAACCGCTACCTGAATACCATAACATAATCCTGAGCCAGCTCTTTTCCTGTCCACTGACTGGATGAACTTAGGCCACTATCAAAGCCTATTTACACATATGTATAATAAAAGTAAATTAATACTTATACTTGTATATATTTATACTTAGCGTCTATCTCAGGTCTTAGTGTACTTAATACTACCACATTCTTTATATCTTGACACTTTACAATAACTATCTTGATCCTTTTAAAATTAAAAGGTCACTTATAAATAATCTATTCCAATTAATATTTCTTATTCTCAATGTTTGACTGATAATTACCTCAACCTATAATCAAAATTTACATCCTATAGGCCAACGTTATTATCCAAATCACTTGACTACCAAATTTGGGTAATCTCACGATCACTTCCAATAATCAGTTGACATATTCTAACTTAGAATCACATTTAAATCACACTTAAATACTCCTCTCGGTTCTAATTATAAGATCATTTTGACTTTTTTTTGAGAAATTAAGAATGCAAAATTTATCACTTTAAATTGTCTACAGTTATCTTTTTTCCTCAAAATTATTTTATTCTTCTTATAAACGAACCTATAATCTAAGTACATGTGACATGTGTTATAATTTAGTAGTCTAATTTGTTTCCTTAACTTCACAAAAAAAAAGTCCAAGTGATCTTATATTTAGGACCAGAGTGAGTACCTAAAACAAAATCTTAAGTATTAAGCACCACCTATATTCATAATCATTTGAACATCCATTTTCCTTTATACCTTACATTCCGTAATAATTAATTCAATTCAAACTTTATGTAATTCCGAAAGAAAACTGAAGGGAACACTTTTAGTCCACAACAGTAGCTATTTGACACAAAATTCTCATCTTTAATCAAGTTCTTAAAATAAAAATGGGAATTAGATTTTTATAGCCATATTATAACCTCAATTAGGAACACTTACTTTCTCTTTTCAAAGGATATATCAAGATTTGAGTTCTCAAATTTATTTAGTTTAGCTATATCAGATACATAACAACATACTCATTATTAACATGCTTATCCCAAAAAACAGCACTAACCCAAAAGCATAACTTAACCATTTAATGACTAAAAACAAAACAGATTAAGAGTGTTATTCACACAATCTTCTCCTTCAATCTCTAATATAATACTCCCTCCGGTCCTAAATATAAGACCACTTTGACTTTTTTTTGTGGAAGTTAAGAAAGAAATTAGACCACTAAATTATAACATATGTCACATAAAGTTAGATTATAGGTTAGTTTATAAGTAGAATAAATTAGTTTTGAGGAAAAAATATTTCTTTTGGGACTGAAACTTCTTGTTTTTTGGAGTGGAAAAAAAAAGTCAAAAAAGTCAAAGTGGTTTTATAATTAGGACCGGAGGGAGTATCTTCACCTCGTTTACTAGAAAAACGTACATTTTTTTTCTATTGGTACTTAATAATAAAGTATCACTTTGCTGATTATGAATAGAAACGGAGCATGGAAACAGTCAAATCAAAACTCCATTTCAAGCTTAAACAATTTAATCACGAAAACATTATCATCATCACCTCTTATCAACAACTTGCAACTTAAATTGCTCAAAACAGACGCATATAAAAACATAGCAGCAAGAGGAAATCTGAAAATTATAGGCAATTCAGAAATTGAATCATTGGAAATAGAGCAAAAATGGTTCATACAAATACTTTCCAAAAACCAACAAGAAGTCACACATGCAGCCACAAATATATGCTCTACTTTATCTTCATCATAGCCCAGGCAAAGAAGGAAGTTAAACCGAACAGAGGAACCAAAACTCAACATGCAAATCCATATACAAACATATATCATTCCTATTCTAATCTTAAACTCATTTATAACTATTCAAAACATTTGTTCTATACAAAAAAAAAATAATAAAATAACCTTTCAGTGCCTTAATAGTTTCAACTTTCAACAATTTTACTTCTCTTCTTTGAAACCTTTGTTGGCTGAAACATAAAAGAAGAGAAACTCACAGCCTTGATGCCGATTCTTTGTACTGCATTTCTATAAAGCTCACATCCTTCCTCATCTTTTAAAAATGCTTCATTTCCTAAAAATAAAAAGAAAAAAAAAACTCCAGATTTAACTGTCATACTTAAATCAAATTCTTAATATTCTCTTACTTTTTTTAACTACTCAACCATTTCAACGTCCATTTGCCTTTTTCTTATGGGCCATGTAGTTATGGTTTCAATTTGATAACTCCCAGTTTTGAAAACCACCCACAAGCTATTCGGTTCCCTAAAACATTAAAGCGTCAACCATTCAATAGTATAACAAAACATATATTCACACTGTTAAAGTATATAAATTAGCTTTTGAACTTTCAAAAGCCTTCAACTACAGCAAAGCTATGCGTTTTTTTTTTTTTTTTATCTTAAATGCTCACATTTAAACATCATGTCACCGATTTCATAAACCACTAACTATGATTTTTTTTTTTCTCATTAGGGAACCTGACAATATCTAAAGATTTGGTTACCGGTAGAGCACAATGGCGTCGTGCGATCCATGTAGCCGACCCCACTTAGTGGGATAAGACTTTGTTGTTGTTGTTGTTGTTGTATTAGGGAACCTGACACAACCACACAGAGATGGGTGCCAACGATGCAGCAAACAGAGCAGCAACACACAGTGACAACATTCTCTTACATCCACACACATGCACCACAAAAATAGACTCTATTATACTCTTAAACATCCTTTAAACCTTTTTGTTCATGGAACCTAAAACCTCTAAACAATGAACGGTAACCCAGAGGTTGAAGATCACAATTCAGAGCTCCAACAACACATGCAACAATGATTCTCTGAATAAAAGTCTTAATCTTTACTTGTTCTTGGCTTTAGTCGGTTATTCCCATCGAAAATTTCAACTTAGGTTCGGACCTCTCAATTCATCTCGCCCAAATCGGTGAAACCGAAGATAACATAAATTGAAGGAGGCTTACCTAAACTAGAATCAGGTCTTGCATGCACTTTTGGCTCACTTCTTCAGCAACATCGGCGGCCAAAAGCTTCGGCGATCCTTGGCTTGCTCTCTCTCTCTCTCTCTAGTGCTCGCGCCCACTCTCCATTCTAATTCGAAGTGCAGAATGAAGAAGGGAACAGATGGGTTTAAAAGGGGGTTTAGGACTTTAGGGGTAAAAATATTATTTTGCCCCACTCCTTTAGACTTTTTCAGTTTTTCAGTTTACTTCCCTGCAAATAATTCCTAGAAATTAATTCTCATGCCTAATTAGGGGTTTCCTTTCACCGTAGTTTTCTTTACGCCTCCAAAATAATTTTCCTAAAATTCTCAAATTAAAATTTATCTTCGAACTATTTTTCTTCAATTAATGAAGGAAATAAGCCTTAAAATCCTTAAAAATAACTCTGACCTCATAAATTTATTTATCTGGCTTTTTAATTTCTAAATAACATCCCATACCTTAAATAAATGGGAAAATTAATTACAAGTCCTTTCTAAGGAATTTAGTTATCATGAGGTCCCACAAAATCTCGTAATTAATCTCAGATCCCACGTGAAATCATGTAATCAATCTCAGGTCCCACGAAGTGGTTATTACCTGATCATTTAGTTGTTATCAGCAGACAGCAGCTTAAAGGTTGTTATTGAATAAAAGTTTTTACACATACTCATTTAGTTGTTATCGTAAGCCACAAATTGTTACACATGCTCATTAAATTGTTATCGTAGGCCAAAAAATTGTTAACGCGTGCTCATTTATTAGTTAGTAACTGAAAATTCCGTAATTACTTTTGACCAGATAATAACAACTGTTTGACTTATGATAACAACTTAATGAGCATGCGTTAATAACTTCGTGTCAGAGACCTGAAATTAATTAGATTTTATGGGACCTCATCTCAATTAAGTTTCTTACATAGTACCTATAATTAATTACCCCTAAATAAATCCTTATTATTTCTGATCTAAATTTGGGGGTGTTACACTGTTTCTCAGTGATTAGTGATAGATGAATGGACCATTGTTAGGTACTCCCTCCGTCCCATAATATAAGGTGCATTTTTTTTTAATGATCTTATCTCACAATATAAGGTCCTATTTGACTTTATTTGAGTAATAAATGTTTTTTCCCATTTTACCCATGTATTAATTTTTCCACATATTCTCTTTCATCTTCTTTTCATAATTACCCCCTCTCTTACTCATTCATAAATAAGGGCAATATGATATATGTCCTTACTTTTGTTGCTAAAGTAATCAATTAAAACTAGGTCCAACTATAAATGTACTATAGTGACAACCTAGGTCATTCTCCCATGGAGCAATTTGTGGGTTTCTCTAGGATTAAATTTAGGTGAATAATGCAATAAAATGAAGGACCTAAACTAAAATGCAAATCTAACTCCTAAAAATGAAACTAATCTATATGAATGCAAAGGTAATTTTTTTTGGGGGTTTTTTTTATGATGAAAAATTAAAATACTAATTAAAGAAACTAATGAACAACAAATGAAGAAAATGAAATCTGATTCAGTTACGGTAAATGGGAACAATTTAGGGATCACATGGAGTCAACTATCTTAGCCTAAATAAATTAATTAGACTAAAGGGAGATACAAGATATTGAAATTAATATACCTAATTAACTGTGTATTGTATGGGAAACCCTCACACAACACCTCATATTCCATTAGAGAACTCATAATGGACTAAGAGTTGGTTAACTAAATCTATTAAAACCAATACAATTTAATTAAAGTAATTGTGAAAATTATATTTTAGATTATCTAATTAAACAATCAAATAATCTACCACTCAATCAAACAATCAAGTGATAAAAACCCAAAATTTTGCAATCGAATCCACACTGACAATTAAATTAATAATGAAAACTCAATTATAAACTTAACTGCAATGTAAGGGTTTTTAAATATAAAATCCAACAAATAATAAAGCACAAATAAAATCCAATTATCAATTTAGTTCAGAAAATAAATGAGTCCTTAATCTAGAACTAGATTAATCTCAATTAATACAACCCAAAATTATTTAAAACTGAATAATCCTAAGTGTCTGATTAAAAAGATAAAGGAAAAATACTCCCTTATAGTCTTCAAGTGCAAACCCTAGGCTTAAGTTTTCTCCATGCTCCTCCCAAATTGCCTCCCAATTAAATTAAGCTTGCATCACAACCTTGCTCCTTCTAGAATTTATTGTTGTCGCCACTGCCATGCTGAAGGTGTATGATAAGTTTGGTGAATATGGGTGATCTTCACGTATGGGTTTGTGTGTATGTGGGTACAGGGGGAGTGAGTTCGTGGGTCCTGTACGAATAGGAATGGATTAAATGATCAATTGAAAGGAGTGAATGTGATCAGCTGCGCACAATGAACCCAAGCTATTCCCAAGGATTTGCGTTCGGCGTGATGGTTCTGAGCGTCTGCGTAAGCGTCCCTTTTATAAAATATGATAGAAGAATCTAGATATATGATTTTGATCCTAGAATATTCCAATCTTCTCTCCTAAATTTGTAAGGATTAGATAATATCTGTGATTTTTTTCAGACTTTAAAAATATTAATTTAATCACAATATATCTAAATAAATCTATCTATAATTTTTAAATCAGATATCTTAAAATTAATGCAGATTCATATTATTTCCCAAAATTGGCTAATAATTTAAATATATCATAATAAATTCAAATTAGCCCCAAATAATCCCCAAAATAAAGGAATAAGGTGGGATAAAATATATAAAATTATGGATTTATCAATTTTCTACATATTTATTATTTTTAACTAACTAACTAATTTTTTAAGAACCCATCATAATTCGGTTAAAAGGACCTTATATTATGGGACGGAGGGAATATTTCTGTTTTTTATTATTTGAAACCCTCTCTCCAAACATTGGTTCGTTGCCCAACCAAACCCTAACAGAGTAGTAATAGATTCAGTGTCTTTCAGTCTTAGGGGTTTTCTACTCTTTGAGTTAATTTTTTAGGGGTTTCACGGCTTCCGTGAGCGAGAGATCGACAGAGAGGAAGGGAGATCCCGGCGTTGCAGGTGGCGGCAACATTGCAGGAGAAAGAAGCCAAGGGTACCAGTAAGCTTTGATTCGAAATTTGTGGTGAGTTCCTCTACTCTATTCTACCCTCTGATTTCTCAGATTTGGGGTTTGAGTTTTA
Source organism: Mimosa bimucronata (assembly GCA_037074515.1). Lineage (NCBI taxonomy): Eukaryota > Viridiplantae > Streptophyta > Magnoliopsida > Fabales > Fabaceae > Mimosa > Mimosa bimucronata. Next base: position 10,825,228 of record CM073442.1, read on the forward strand.
GGAGTTTAATCTGATGAAATCTAAATGTGAGCATTAATTTAAAGGTTCCATGAAGAAATTTTGTATAGTGTATGATTTTTTTGTTGGATTCCTTGGAAGCCTTCTCCCTTATGTCTGTTCATTGAGTGTTTTCTAGATCTCTCTCTCTCTCTCTCACCCTCCCCCCATACGAGGAAGAGAAAGAAAGAAGATGCGTGATGGAGAAAGGCTGGAAGAATCGTGCTGGTGATGACAGTGGCAACGGTGATACAGTTGGGAGGTGAGATCTCTGTTCTCAGAGTTGACTGTTCATCACCGAATCTTGTGATTATTTTGCCTAAACTAAAGTTATTCGATGTGTAAAAATTTCTAAAGATTTATTGGAGTTGAATGTTACCACTGCATGTCTGATTCTTTTGGTTCTTAGAGGTGGTAAGTTTGTTCAAATTTGGCTGCCTTTATCAAATGACCATAATGTGTGTTTTATGCAGATATGCATTCATTTTTAGACTATTCCTTGATTATTTATAATCTTACTGGTCAATGTAGATGTGCAATTTGACTTAGTATCTCTTCTTGCTAATAGTTTTATCGTATTTATAGGTTTGTATATCTAGTAAGCCTAATGGTCAAGGTGCTAAAGGATTGGCTTGGCACCATGCAAGCTATCTTATGGAATTATCCCTATCAGTACAAGTCAAAAAGTTGCCTGGATGGGATATCTCTCACCTTTTGATCAATCTACTATCAATGTCGTAGTGAAGAAACTTCATTGAGAGCAGGAAGGTATGAGGATAAAATTTTTTAGGATATCTAGTTTGTTAATATTGTAGTGATTGCATGTAAATGTTGCCTTTTTTTGCTCTCTCATTGTCGTTCTCAGCTAGTGCAGACATTAAGTTACATGTAACGCTGGGAACTAATAGTCAAGATTCAACAAGATCAGAACTTGATTTGCGTGGCCGCTGGTATTATATTATTTCATTCAATTTCTTTTCTTATCTTAAAGAAGCTTTTTCTTGTGCCCTGACTATATTTGTTGTTATGTTTGTACCGTCAAAATATGCTATTTAATTTTTCTTGGATGTCCTTCATCATGCTTGCTCATTATTATTAATAGCACTAACATGATTTGTACTGTGAATTGCAATTTATTTGTCAAAGGGAAGCAGGAAACCCTTGCACTAACAGTACTGCTTAGATGTGTTACTATGTTTACAATTTTGTTCTGTTTTATTTTCTCTACTTTTGATGTATTTTACAAATATTTGGATTTATGTATTGTGTATTTGGATTTGTTACTTTTAATTGTATGTAGAGAACTTGTTTTGATGAAATTTGTCTATGTTTTGTCTGTTTTGTGTGAGGTTCAATTTTAAATTTTGTTCATATGTGAAGGAGAGTGGAGGTATGTGTTTTTGTGCAGTTTTTTTTTTTTTAAAAAATACTTTCCACATCTCTTTTTTGTATATGAGATGTGAAAAATGCCACTTTTCACGTCAATATTTAAAAAAAGAGACATTAGTACCTTTCACAGCATCTTCAACACCTACAAAATAAAAATGAGACGTGAAAGCTGGACTTTTTACGTCTCACTTTTGTAAGATGTAAAAAATGTCAATTTTCTACGTCTCCCCTAAAGAAGTCCCACCTAAAAGAGACATGAAAAGTCCAAAATATGAAACGTAAAAATTGTTTTCTATAGTAGTGAATGCTAATTGATCTTCAATTATTGAAATTCAATCATATTTTCATGCTACTTTCACTTAAGGGCCTAGATTATTATTTAAGCACTTATAGACTAATATTTCATTTCAGTTATGTTAATTACCTCAAATTAGCATATAAAACAATACAAATCTGAGGATTTGTCACCCTACCATAGTACTAGTAGAAAACACTTAGCATCATATCTTCTTCAATGCTTTTTCAATTTAGTTATTGCTTGGCATCGAAAGGGAATAGGAAGATTGCTGTCAAGACATTGAAGATGGAAGAAGGGGAAAATGGTTTATAGAGGATTTTATAGGAGAGAGCGGACGAGAAAGAGAGAGCCAATTGATTACTAAAAGGTGAAATAGTTGAAATATGAAAAGAAACTGTAAGGAGTTTAATCGAGTTAATTTTTTTATTTGAACATTTTATTTTATTTTATTTCCTTTTAAATAACTAATTTTTTTAAACTCCTTCCTGGCAAATAATTTTTCCCTTGATCCGTCTCCCTAATTTTCCCCTTTTTCAATTATTAAATTGTAACATGTTAAACATTTTTTTAAGAAATTTATTATAAAAACTTAAATCATTTAAAAATTAAAGGTTAAAGTGTATGCTTTGTTCTTTAAGTTTAATTTACATCCAGTTTCAGTTTGGTCTCTTAAATTTGAAAATGTGCACTTTTATTCTTAACGTCGTTAATTTTATTTAACGAGAAATACTAAATACTCATATATAAACATTAAAACTTGAAATCTTTTAGTTACAGAATTGTGATTCAAATTTGTTGAGTCAACATTTTCTGTTAAATAAAATTAACAATGTTAAAAATAAAGAACTAAAAGTACACTCTTCAATCTTATATTATGGATCAAATTGAAACTTGATGTAAACTTAAATTACCAAAACATCTACCTTAGCTAAATAAACAAATAAATACATACTACTGAAATTTAATTAATTCCAAGAGTATAAAATTTCACTAAATTTTTTTAAATTTAAATTTTAACCGTTGAAATGTTGATACAACGGTAAGAAAAAAAGAAGACGAGGATAGGCCTCACGTGTAAAAATGAAACAAGGAAAAACAAGTTTTTTCAGAAAATAAAAACTTATATTCTGTTATGAAAATAAAGAAAAGAAGAGAGATAGGGAGAAGAAGAGAGAATATAATAACTAGAAGGAAAATATGAGAGGATGAAACTATCACTTTCTCACTTGTGATTCAATGGTACAAATGCCTTGTACATGACCTCTATTTATAGCACTAAGTCATTGAAAACTATGCATGTGGTTACAAAAGAATAATGGTGAAGTCAGAGGTTACAAAGTTAAGGACATTTAGAAAGAAAAGAATCCTAAGAGGAATTCTAAGAGGAATGGTTATGGACATTAATTTTAATTTCATAACACTTCCCCTTGAATGTCCATATTATTGTGCCTCATTAAAACCTTACCAGAAAAAAACCATTGGGAGAAAAACCTAGTGAAGGAAAAATGTACACAATATTTATTGAAGTTGCCTCATTAAAAACCTTACTAGGAAAACCCAATGGGATAAAACCTAGGTTAAGAAAAAAATAGTGCAGCATGAAAATATCTCCCCTTGATGACAACATCACTTTATCTCTTTGAGTTTGCGCATTCCAATACTATATACTAATTTCTCAAATGTTTTTGTTGGAAGTGTCTTGGTAAATATATCTACAAGATTGTCACATGAGCGAATTTGTTGAACATCTATATTACCACTCTTTACAAGACCATGAGTGAAAATGAATTTTGGAGAAATATGTTTTGTTCTGTCTCCTTTGATATATCCTCATTTCAATTGAGCTATGCATGATGTATTATATTTATATAATACCGTCGGAACCTTTTGTGCAATAAGTTGATTGATTAATAGAAGGATTCCATTTGTGAGATGCTCAATTTGTAATCCAAGACAAAACTTTGCTCTCCCAAGATCCTTCATTTCAAATTTTCTTTTTAAACACTCAACTACTTTTAGAAGCTCTATAGGAGTTCTAATTATATTTAAATCATTCACATATACAACGATTATGACAAACTCTGATCCATTCCTTTTAATAAAAACACATGGGGAAATTGGATCATTTTTATAACCTTTTAACAAATATTCGCTAAGACGGGTATACCACATTTTTCCAGATTGTTTCAATCCATAAAATGATTTATGCAAGCAAATTGCATAATTTTCTCAGGAATTTTTATATGCTTCTAGCAACTTAAATCCTTCAGGGATTTTCATGTAAATTTCAATGTCTAAAGAGCCATATAAATAGGTTGTGACAACATCCATTAGACGCATGTCTAGTTTATTGCTTACTGCAAGGCTACTTAAATATCTTAAAGTGCTTGCATCCACCACAAGAGAATATGTCTCTTCATAATCAATGACAGGCTTTTGTGAAAATCCTTGTGCTACAAGTCGTGCTTTGTATCTAACAACCTCATTTTTCTCATTTTGTTTTTGCAAAAATACCCATCTATATCCAACGGACTGTACACCATTTGGTATTTAGATGATAGATCTAAAAACTTCTAGCTTTGAGAGTGAATTTAACTCTACTTGAATTATGTCTTTCCACCTTGACCAATCACTTCTATGTCTACATTCTTCAACTGATCTAGGTTTAAGATCCTCACTCTGATTAATTATTTCAAGAGTAACATTGTATGAAAATGCGTTGTCGACAACTATAATTTCTCGATTCCATCTTTTTCCCGTTGTGACATAATTTATTGAGATCTCTTCATAATTTTTAGGTACCTGAACCTCTTCTGGGGTCTTTTGATTAATTATGTCTTGGGTTTCACCTATAAGACTGGCCTCTTCAACTTGACCATCTTGATTGTGTGCTCCTTTTTTCTTTCTAGGATTGTTATCTTTGGAACTGATTGGTCTACCACACTTCAGGCGAGGCTTAGTTTCATTTGCAACTTTTAATTGTCCTTCAGGAACATCAATTCTAATTGGAGCATTTTCACCTAGAATGTGAGATTTTGTAATTCTCTTGAGGTCAGTAAATGCATCTGGTAGTTGACTAGCAATATTTTGCAAATGAATTATTTTTCTGAACTTCAAGTTCACATTGTTGTTGTTAGATATGATTAGTTTTGATGATAACAAATATAGATTTAAATCTAATGAGCAAAAAGTTTGTATGAAGTGTTTATCTCCTACTTTGACTAGCTATTATTTTATGTGACTATCTTGTATAGAACAGTTATAGATATATTGAAGCTATTATGGTTATTTATGGAGAATGATAAAAAGAATAAGAATAGAGATGTTAAATATAGATTTAAATCTAATGAGCAAAAAGTTTGCATGAAGTATTCATCTCTAACTTTGACTAACCATTATTTCATGTGAATATCTTGTATAAAGTAGTCAAAGAAAGAATGAAGCTATTATGCTTGTTTGTGGATAATGATATGATCAAATAAGATTAGAAATTGAATGAGAAAATCATGAAACATTTTAATTAGACTTGATATTAGAAGTTTCTATGCTCAATTGGAAGTTAAAAGAAGCTCAAATGGAGTCCAAATCATCAAATCATAAGTTCCCATGCATAATCGATCATAACAGAGTGCTTGTGATCGATCAAAGCATCATAATCAATCAAACCATGATAATAAATCATAAAAGAGTATGTATGATCAATCATAAGCTAATTGTGATCGATGGTGTTGATCAATCAAAATATGCATGTAATTGATCATACAACTACTATGTTGTTTCGTTCAGTCTAACCCATGTCTAGAATTTTGATCATATCTCATAGAATATAACTCTGATTTAGGTGAAACTTGTTTTGTATTAAACTAGACTCCCAAACAGGTTCATGGATACAAAGTTCACCCTCAAATGATTTATATCCAAGGAGCTATGAATTTTTCCATCTGCCCAATATTTCCACATCATGCATAAGACAGGAAGTCATGTTTTGGATCATATCTTTCAAACTAAAAATCCAATTGGGATAAAACATGTTTCATATGAAACTATACTTAATACCTGTTTTATGACACAATTTTCACTTTAAAAACGTTTCAAATGAGGGAGATATGAATTTTCAAAGTTTGCCCAGTAAACTGTCATTATGCATGAGTCTGACAGTCATGATTTTAATTATAACTTTTGAATATCAAAGATTTTGACAATGATTCTTTCTTCATTGAAAACTAGATTGAATTATCTTTCCATGGATATATTATATGCTAAATTTGGAGTTAAATTGATAGAGTTATGATTTTCCAAAGTTTATCCTTAATCTGAATAATGCCCAATCGATCAGTCATAAGTAATATAGCTAACCAATCGATCATAGTCATATAATCGATCAGAGAATATGTGAGTGATGCCTATGATCGATCATGAAAGCTTGGGTCCAATCAATCATCACTGCCTAATCAATCAAGCGAGGCAAATTATAACTAATCTAAACATGATCTAAGCATGATCGATTAAGGAGCAAAGGTATTGATCGATCAGAGCTAGTTGATCCATCTGGCGATAGAATTATATTATTCTTCTAACTTTGCTTTTCATATCAGAATGTGTCAGGCCTACTTTCAGAAGCTACTATTAGACACATAAACATGAGATTAGAGCCATTGAAGCAAAGATTAGCTATCTGCAATTAATGAAGAGAGAAGAACTGAACCAAACCGAGTAAAAAGAAGTTAATGCAACACAAGATCATCATCAACTCAACACTCCATCAAGACTTATCATCTCTCTCTCACACACACAATGGCTAGTTCTTCAAGTCTTCAACTGGCAAAAATCTATCAGACATTATATAAAGAGTTGAAGACAACAGAAGCAAGTGTGCTCGAAAAAGTGAGTTCAATGCAAACAGATTGAGAGCATAAGTGAGCCCAGAAATGAAAAGATCATGATGTGTTGAGTGAATTAGAAAAGAAAAGCTAGAGCACATATTATTCAAATTGTTAAGCTATAGAATTGTTATTCATCATATATCTTCCTATACTTCAGTGAGTAACAAAATCCACTTCCTAGAGAGAAGTAAGCTTTCATTGTAATCATTCTATATTTGTGAGTGATACTCAAGATTGGGAGATCTTGAGTGGGAAATAGATTGTATCCTTACAAGTTGTAAGGGGGTGGTTCTCAAGTACGCAGATTAAACTTGAGGCACAAAAGGCTTCACAAATGCTCGACTAAATATGTGGGATTGTAAAGGCTTCTCTTGTGCCCGATTTAAACAAGAAGGTAGTAGATTGAAAATCTCAGGTGGAGCCTTGGGACTGGATGTAGGTCAAAGGAATAGACCGAACCAGGATAAATCTCTGTTTGCATCTCCTCTTCCCTTAACTCTCATATTTTCTAGCGTAACTAACTTACACATTTGATTAACCATTTCATGTTTCATGATGTTTTCTTTGTGTAGTGAAAAATATCTTAAAGGGATTTACTTATTATTTTAACTGTGATTTTGAAGAACAAAGATTTCTCAGTTTTTATTCTGTCACCCATTTCACCTTCTCTTGGGTGACAGCCAATACTTACAGTTGTGTACGAGGATCTATATGAGATAGAGATAATATTTTCCATGTGATCTCTTTTTCCAGCTATTTATCATCTCCCCCTAATGTTGGAAAAATTGATTCATCAAAATGGCAATCATCAAAACATGTTGTGAACAAATCTCCAATTAATGGTTCTAAATAATTTATTATAGAAGGAGATTCATAACCAACATATATTCCCAACTTTCTTTGAGGTCCCATCTTTGTTCATTGTGGTAGAGAAATAGGCACAAATATAGCACATCCAAAAATTATAAGATGGGAAATATTTGGCTCTTGACCAAAAGCTAATTGTAATGGGGAGAGTTTATGATAACTTGTTGGCCTAATGCGTATAATTACTGTTGCATGTTACTGTTGCACGTAATATTGCATATCCCCAAGCTGAGATGGGAAGTCTTGTTCTCAAAAGCATTGGTCTGGCTATCAATTGGAGACGTTTAATAAATAATTCTGCCAAACCATTTTGAGTGTGGACATAAGCAACAGGTTTTCTATAGTTATTATAGTTGCCATACAATAATCAATAAAATTTTGAGATGAAAATTCACTAGCATTATCAAGATGAATTGTCTTAATTGCATGATCTAGAAACTGTGCTCTTAACCGAATTATTTGAGTAAGTAATCTACCAAATGCTAAATTACGTATTGATAACAAACACACATGTGACCGTCTTGTAGATGCATCTATTAAAACCATAAAATATCTTAGTGGTCCACATGATGGATGAATAGGTCCACATATGTCCCCTTGAATTCGTTTTAGAAATGTAGGGGATTTAACTCCAACTTTTATTAAAGAAGGCATTATGTTATTAATTTACCTTGAGAGCAAGCAGCACAAGAAAGGTCTTTAAATTGATGAATCTTCTGGTTCTTCAATGGATGTCCATGTGAATTTTCAATAATTCTTCGCATCATAGTTGATCCGGGATGACATAACCGGTCATGCCAAACAATGAATGTATTTTTATCAGCAAGCTTTTGGCTTACTATAACATTTGTCTCAATTGTTTTAATACTTGTCTAGTACAAACCAAAAGACAATGTAGGCAATTTTTTTAGGACACATTTTTCCTCATATCTAACATTTGTAATATGTAGATATTTAATATTTTTCTCACTGGTAGTCTTAATGTGATATCCATTTTGATGGATATCTTTAAAACTTAATAAATTCCTTTGAGACTTAGGGGAATATAGAGCATCATTGATGACAAATTTTATCCCTTTGGATAATATTATAATTGCTCTTTCGAAGCCTTCAATTTTTCTTGTATTACCTGCTATAGTATTGATGCTTTCCCTTCCTTATGTAAGAAAAATATCTTCTATCTTTAAGTATGGTGTGTGTTGTAGCACTATCTATGAGACATATGTCCTTATCATCCTTGTGTCCAACAAAAGCATGGTGAACATCCATATTCTAAAACTTTCAGAGCAAATTCGTGCTGATATAACGTGTTATGAAAATAAAGAAAATAAGAGAGATAGAGAGAAGAAGAGAGAATATAATAACTAGAAGGAAAATATGAGAGGATGAAACTATCACTTTCTCACTTGTGATTCAATGGTACAAATGCCTTGTACATGACCTCTATCCCTAAATCATTGAAGACTATGCATGTGGTTACAAGAGAATAATAGTGAAGTTTATGGCATTTACAAGCCATTCATTTAGAGGTTACAAAGTTAAGGACATTTAGAGAGAAAAGAATCCTGGAGGAATTCTAAGAGGAATGGTTATGGACATTCATTTTAACCATATTTTTCTCACTGTGCGATGCACTGAAGTTAAAAATAAAAATGAAATAAATTAAAGAACATAATTTCTTGAGAAACTATTTTATGATTAAAAATGTTACTTGAAAACAAAAAAAAAGTTTATTACATATGGATATAAATAATCTAAATCATTGATCGCAATTTTTTTGATAAAAGAGAAAAAATGAATTATTTTTTAAAGGCTTATTGCAAAATTGTGAGTTATCAAAATACATATTATATGTTCATTATATATTTGAAGACAACAAAAGTTGATATCATATGAATATAAATGATCTAAATCATTGATTGCACTCATTTGAATCAAAGAGAAAATATGAATTAATTTAATATGGCTTAACTTCAAAATTTCTGAGTTATTGAAATGTTGCTTTAGATATTCGTTTAATTTTAATCATAAATAAATGAGATGAGCAAATGTTTAAGTAAGTTTGACAACTGAAAATAATCTAATAATATTGATAAAACAATAATGATTTAAATCATAAATAAATATAATTCAACAACTGATCGATCATGGATTACATTGCAAAAGGAAAAAAAAGTAATTTTTTTGCTTGAAAAAAGAAAAAGTGATAGTTGACATATTTGTTATATTTTCACATTTTATAATTTTATTTTATGAATATTTTTTAATAAAAAATCTAATTTACAAAAGTCACCTAAGTAATTGCACCTATGATGTAAATGTTATATATATGTATGGTCATACGTATATATATTTATATGATTTGAACTTTGTAGATTTGGTTAAAAAAGAAACTATAAATTATTTTTAAAAGGAATGTTTTTAGATTTGTGTGAATTACCAAAATGAACATATTGATCTTCCTTTAATTTTATTCATAAATGTCTGTGATTGTTCAGTGAGATATGTAAGTATAAATTTTGAAAATAAATCATTCATATAGACAATAAAATATAGATTTAATTTGGAAATAAATGTTAGAGCACAGCTTATGGGCACGTTAGAATTTTGAAAATAAAACTATCAATATAAAATCAGTATCAAACGTGTGTATAATGCATTAATTATATGTGCCATTTCCACCTAGTTGATTTAAATTTAAAGAATGAACTAATATACCACTAATTTTGTTGATTGAAGGTGACTTCAGCAATTAGATGGACCAATAAAAAATGTGCTTGGACTTTTAGTGAAATAATATTTTTTTTGTAAGAATATTAATAAGGTAATTGTTTGGGAGGACTTCAAAATTCTCAATATAGTATATTTTTCCTTCAATTGATTCTCATTGGTATGTTTGGAGCAACGGAGTAAGATACAGATGACTATTTACTTTATACATACAAACTAAAGTTAAAATCCAAGTTGTTTTCTAGTATATTAAAAAAAAAGTTAAGCACCAAGTTCTTCATGTGTGCAACAAAAAGACAATCTTACATATAAAAATGATTTTGAAAATAAATGTACAATAAAACAAAAAACCCAAGGAGTCTAGATTGAAGATATAAACAGCCATTTTACATAGGACACAAAGGGAGAGGAAGAAGATGGCTGAACCTCGTGCCTCTCTCATCTAACTGTGTTGCTAATTCAACTCAGGTCTATCTCTTTTCATCTCACCAAGATCGTGTTCATTGTCTCTTCATTGGTTCAAGGTCTTAATGGAAACCCTTTGAACACAATGATGAATCTCTCCACCAATCGCCTTATGTACGTGTTGGGTAAAAGAGATTATGAACAGTATCCGAAAGGGCTTCCCTGACTGATCCCCTTTTCTTCACTCTTTATAGTTCATTTGATTGAACTCAGCTTGATAATACTTAAAATGTAACAACTGTAAAGTATCCTGATGCGATGCACATAATGTAACAAAAAATAATAAAAAAACTATAACAAAAAATAATGTAAACATAATTGTTAGGGAGAAATCAAAAAATGAGAGCAAGTAAAAGAACAAGATAAGTTGAATGCTTATAGAAGAATTTTATTATTTCATATTGTTCCAGAAGAAAAGATGAATTAGGTCACCTAAAAACCACTGCAAAGCAAAACTTATAAATAAAACAACATGAATGGTGAAAGGCTCTTCTTAGCCCTACAAAATGAAATTGCGCTATCAAATGAAATTTGCAAGATTATGGAAACAATTCCATTTATGAACAATGTTTTTATTCATTCTCAAAATTTTCTAATTGAATAATCATGGTTGCAAGCTTTATTATTATAAAGAATATATCATTAACTTATCATTTATCTTGAAAACAAAGAATTAAAAATGCCAAAATAAGTATATAGACATCCATATACCACATTAAGCGTGCAAAAGAAGAATAAGGTATTCTCATGAGGTTGGACTGTGGTGCTTGCCTGAGAGTCCTTGTTTTTTGTCCGAGTGCTTCCTAGAGAGTCTAGGAACTGGGTTTGAGAGAAATGATACAAAAGCAAAGAGAGATAATCACTAATATAAAAGGGTCCATTAATGATAAAATTCAAATTTTAAAGATGCTGAAACTTGACAATGGTAAATTGAAAGTTTGAATTTGAAATTGGAAGTAATGAAAGTGCGATTTGAATAGGTGCAATTAATTTGGAATTTTCAATATGATTTACTTTTCCTTAAATTGGGTTCTTTCCTTAGGCAATATTACATATTGTAAATCAAAAAGATATGTATTGATTCTTGCCTAAAATATAGCAACATATTTGAATACAATAATTAATTCCTAAACTTCAAAACCGAATATTGGATATTAAAAACAAATATATATGATTTGAATTTTTCATAAACAATAATAAATTAATAAGTATGTAAATGATCATGTATTCAAATAAGTGTAGTTTTTTTTTCTAGAGTTATGGCATATATTATAAATGAAATATATATGTTTGGATTGTTGCCTAAACTAATGACTTATTTGAACATAGTTATCAATTCGTAACTTTCAAAAGCCAAATATTGTAGATTGAAAAACAAAATTTATATGGTGTATTTTTTTTTGAAAAAACAATATAAAATTAAGATATATGTGAGAGTGCTGGCTGTCACCCAAGAGGGGGGGTGAATTGGGTGATGGGATAAAATCTTATATTCTTTTTAAATTCTTTTCTTTTCTGAACCCCAATGAAGGTTATCGTTAAAAACTTGTTAAATGCACAATCAATATACTGGAAATATAAGAGAGTTAAGGGAAGAGATAATGCACACAAGATTTATCCTGGTTCGGTCAACCCAGACCTACATCCAGTCCTCAGGCTCCACCTGAGATTTTCCACTATCTTGTTTAAACCGGGCACAAGAGAAGCCTACCACAGGTTTTACGAACACAGGTTCACCTGTCAACCTTATCCACTGGTTTTACGAACACGGGATCACCAGCCAACCTTTACAGAGTTTTAGAAACCTTCTAAACACTCCCCCTTACTACCCGTAAGGTTATAACCCTGTTCTTAAAGCACCAAGCTTTAGAACAGCCTCAAACAATAGAGGATTTTATCAAAGTAATAAGTTCACTAAATGAACAGATTGTGATAATCACTGAAGTACAAAAGATGTATGATGAAATACAAATCAGAGCTTAATAATCTGAACAATGTGTGCTCATACTCTTCTTTTCTAATGCGCTCAAACCATCATTTCTGGGCTCACTGATATATAACTAATATTCTGTGCAGAGCCTCTGTTTTCATTGTTGTTAGCGTATATTCATCGTGTGTGCGTCTATTTTTGTTGATCGCTATTTCTCTTTGATGTCTTCAAGTCTTTATATATGTTTTGATGAATTTCTATCCGTTGGAGACTTGGAGCACTAGCCGTTTGAGTATTTCTTTCTTCTCGTGCTTTGGCTAAGAGAGATGGAGACTCTGAGTAACGGTAACCTGCTGCTACCTACTCCTGTACTTGCTGTCAGCTTTTTCACTAGCGCTAGCTCCCTTTGCTATCGCTAGCTTGACAATGTAAAATCTGCACTTTAGAAACAATGTATTAGCTCAGCACATATTGTGCTATCGATAGCTAACAAAGCTATCGCTAGCTTCATAGTGTAATTCCAGTACTTAGTTTAAACAGATAATCATATAATGCACAGCAGATGTTATCGCAAGCTTAGTCCATTAGCTCAATGATAAAGACTCTATAGATAGCAAATCATGCTATCGCTAGCAAATCGTGCTATGGATAGCAAATCTTGCTATGGCTAGCGAATCTTGCTATGGATAGCAAATCGTGCTATGGATAGCAAATCTTGCTATAGATAGCAAATGATGCTATGGATAGCAAGTCATGCTATGGATAGCAAATCATGCTATAGCTAGCATATTCTTTTAGTTCAATGATCAGTGATAGAGAATTTGTTACCTATTAGATTTTACTTATTCATTGCTGAGGTAACCTACACTCTTTTACTTAGCCATTATGATTATGATTCTTATCTCAGTTTATTTCAGACTAAGTTACATGCTGTTATGTACGCAATTTGAGCTTATGGACATGTTATGTGATCATATATGCAATGCTTCAATCACAGTAAACATAATTTAATAGATAGTAGGAGATAAACACTTTATACACACTTTTTGCTTCTTACATTTATCTTTATATTTGACATCATCAAAACTAAGCATATCCAACATTCTCCCCCTTTTTGATGATGACAAATCTATCATGAAAAATATGTATGATAATGGGAACATTAATGTAATACATTTATCATGCTTTTCTTTCCCCCGATTTATGATATTTTTCATGCCTATCTTCTCCCCCTATTTGACATCAGCAAAAAGTTTTGTAACAAAGTTTCTCGCTCCCCAATGTAACAAAAATGTAAGGGATATCAAAAGTTTGTTGAAAACAATAAAGTTCTTTAAGGAATCCCAAATGTAAAAATATTTGACTCTATGTTTTCTGAAGTTTTGCCATAGATATGCAAGATGTTCAAACAAGGCATACAGATTTGACAATGCAATTTATCAACGAAGCATTAAATGAAAATTGAGAAAAGAGTTTAGAAAGTGCTCATTTATATTTGGCAAAAGAATTGATTGATCCATGAATCCTAGTGCCTTCCTCTCTTGATCTGCTGTATCTGATAAGCCGGTATTGATACCAATTTTTATTGGGAAAGTGTAAGCCGATCAGTGGTTCATTGTGCTTCTGCATCAATCCTCAGAGTTAATGATGTGTCCGTGTGGAATATTGAGGGATGCTCTTTCCCAGACTAATTTCTCCTGTCATCAATGTTTATCTTTCTTGCAAGGAGAGGGGTTAATATAATCAAGGATTATCAAAAATTGATACCAAATGTAAAGAAACCTTAATGTAAGATAACATCATATTGAGATCATGAAAGGAATCTATACGAGGAATCATCTTTATCATCAAAGGAGATGAGCTTTAAGATATACACATGTTAAATTTGAAGCTCCCCCTTAATCTATGCATTCAATTATTCCAGTCAAACAGGATATAGTAGATTAAGATCAAGCGGCAAATCTGACAGCAAGATATCAACCTAAGTCTTTTTATGACATGATCAGATTTACGCATTCATAGCCATATTCAAATCATATTTTAAGCATGTAAATCAGATCTAGTTAGATTTAAGCACATAGCAAGCAAGGATGCATAAGTGAAGGCTACTATTAGAATAAAACTTTGAGTCATCAGTTTCAAAAATATGAATGAAGCAGAAAGCCAGAATTAGCTACTGATGAACCAAAGAAATTTGTGTTCAGGATTTGTCAACAAAATCAAAATAAAATTCAGTCACAGATTTCTGGAGGTTGCAATCAAATTTGAAATCAATTAACTTGTAGAAACAAGATTGCAATGTCAGTATAAACAAAAATCAAGAAATCTGAGTTGAGGTATTTGAAATATTGAAATTGATTTGTCCATTTTTCCAGGTACAAATATGTCAAGTTGAGTAGTATATAAGCAAAATACTGATGGCAAAATCTGACACCAAATGGGCATCTATTTTGAACAGACTCTGATATGCAATTTTAAAATCAAGCTTGCCAAGTGGTGACAACTAAATTCAAACACCAAAATAAATTTTCAAAATCTCAGTGCATATGAGATTAATTTATAAATTTTAAGACAAATCATTTGCAGAGAGCATAGTGATAACACAGAGCAGAAAACAAATATCAAAACAGCTCAGAGATATAGTGGATAAAAACAAACCAAAAACCATGTTCTATCGATAGGCTATGAAGCTGGATCTTCTGGACTATCGATAGTATGACTGCAATCGATAGCTGCTTCTCGTTCAATTGATGAACCATGAAGCTATCGATGGCTGAGCACCATGAAGACTACTTGCTATCGCTAATAAGAGCTGCAACCTGTGTCAGGCAACTTGGTACCCATCCTTGGGTCCTCATAATATTAGTTGCAAAAGCTCCTGAATCTTATGCAAATAAATCCAATTAATAGCAAGTGGCAAAATCTTCCCAAAATGATATTTATCAATTATAAAGGGTGAGGGATAGAAATGCTCATTTAAGATTTGCTCAATCAATGATAGCCTTTAATCCTTTTTCATAACCTATAGAATCATACTCAAAATACAAGCTTGTTTTGAAATCATTAGTATGATTCATTTTTCCAGCAAAAGTATAGAAAACTCAGGATAAGGTTTGAAATAATTTGCTTATGCTTTTATGTATAAATTCAAATAAAAAATATTTTCCATAAAGCATAAAAGACATTTGATAAATAACTTTCTCAGCATTGGTTTAAGATATCATGAAGCATAAATGAGATGCAGATTTAAAATGTAAAATCATTTTTCAAATGTTTTAACATCCAATGCTCATGTAGGAATCTGTGCTTTGGTTCCTATCGCTAGGAGAGGAGTTAGCGATAGTGGATGGCAATATTGAGATGGAAGTCAACAATGAAGAAAATATGCCAAAATGCTTCACCATTTAAGGATTAGAGAACATATCCAAAGTCTTATGAATAAAGAAGGCTTTGAGGTATAGACATGATAGACACAATGACTTTGATATGACTTAGAGATTTTCTTGACTTTTAGAGCTGTGTTTAGAGTGATATGAATATTCAATATTAGGATAAACACAAGACTCTAGATACTCTGAAATGATAATGATTGATAATACATTTGAGTGATAGGATGAGGGATGGATTTTTGAATAATGAGGTATATGCTCATCAGTCCAAATAACTACTCAAGAGTTTAAGCATTTGTCATGGAATAGGTTAGCACAAATTAGGCACTACACAGCATATGGAAGTTAAAAGAAAACTTTAATGCATTAGTTTGAAACATTTCCAACTTTTGGTTCATAACAGATATCACCTTTCAATTTTCAAAGATAGCTTAAATGCAATTGAGGTGAACATATTTTTCAAAATGTGTGAATGCAATTTTATGAACCATGGTGAGTTGAAATCTAAACAAAATTTGAATTGTGCATTTCATAAATTCCACAAAATATAAACTATGCACAATTTCAGCTTTTAAGTCATATAGCAATCTGACAGATATTTCATGACATTTAAAAATGGATTGCTAATGAAATGGGAGACAAGCATTCATTATCAAAACAAAATTATATTCATTTAAGATAGGATAAGAATGATATCACCATAACTGCACTTGTCTAGGCAGAATCTTGCTATCGGTAATGAGAGTGGCTATCGCTAGCAGGGATGATCCTACAGTCTCGGACAAGCTCATCACTTCTCTTTCCAGCTATCGATAGCGGACCTTGCTATCGATAGTGCTTTTGATGGCAATCAGCTCTCTTGGCTCTGTCCAGCATATGCTAGCGATAGTGAACTTCACTATCGATTGGACAGTCTGTGCTTGCCCATGCAGTAGCTTGATTTTGGCAGAAAAGTTGATATTTTCTTTTACAGGTTCAACACCAAAATCCAAGCATGAAGTTCAGCTCATCAAGACTTGAGTAAATTTCCATGTAGATTTAGTCTTGAAGCTTCCTATCTTTGTTACCTACAGAACTGTAATTCTTTTCTTTTCTTCAGTATCCAAATTCATATGGATCTGCTCATGGTTAGTTCGTAGGTATAATCAACATAATTCATATGCTTCAAAAGATGTAATCAATTTAAGATAATTGAGCATAGTGAATTAATCATGTCTACATGCATAAGGATATATATATATATATATGAATATATTCTTTTTCTAATTAATATGCATGTATATATAAAGCTATCCTATGAACATTGTAAGCATTTTGCAATTGTCTTTAAATCCAGAATTCAATGTTCATCCCTAAGGTTGCAAAGTGTAAAATCTCAATAAATGTTACTGATAATAGTGTAGGAGATTTTACCCTTGTTTACCTCTACCTTAGGTACTTGGAGGATTGCTTTGGCTCACCAAAAGGGTCTAATAAGCTTGTGCTTGGGTAGCCAAGTTCTCTCATAAGAAACAGAATTCAAAAATCTTCTTCTTGATGTATGAGGAATTCTATTTCTCTTGTTCTCCTCAAGGTAATTGAATGGTACTTTGTGGTAGCTTATTCTTGAGGTCGAACATGATCTTGTTGTTGCTGTCCACTGCCTTTTATGATTTGAACCAGATGTTTCAGCAGTGGCTTTTCCATGAGTTCTCCTTCTGTATTTAGGTTCTGTGAATCTTTTTCTTGAAGCATGAGAAACTCTTGGATTCTTCTCTGTTGTCTTTGTACCATGATGTCCCTTTCTTCTAGAATTAATCTGCACACATAAAGCACTAGATGGACATTTTGGTACCCATTTATATTTGGGTCCTTCATTGTTAGTCTTGGACCTTACATGTCCTTTTGGAACCCAAATAAATTTATTTCTCACATTTAAATTTCTTCTAATATTACATGTGTGAGAAATATGACCAGATTTTCCACAATAATGGCATATAATAGAATGATGTGCAACATGAGATTTTATGCAATTATTGTGATGGCCAGAGGAACACAAACTGTTTTCATTCAAATGATCTTTCTTCCCAAAACGTTTTCCAGCATGATTTAAAACATTTTCAATCCTTGAAATATGATCTGTGATAGGTTGTAAATCAGTTTTATGCAGATCAAAATTGTTTTTCTCAAAAACACAGGGATTGGAACTGTATACCATAGATGCATCTTGAGCTCCAGAGGATGATTTTACAGATTCGTTCATGTAGAGCTCTTGACAGTCATCTTCCTCTTGTCCTTCTGTGTTGACTAAATCTTGGAAGGGCTCTGTGATCTCTCCTTCTTCAGTCTCAGCTTCCAATTGCTCATCAACCATAGATATGCAACTTTGAAATTCAGATGAGCTGTCAACACTTTCAACTTCAACAAGATGGTCAGAGGTATATATAGACTCCAGAGAATCCCAAATTTCTTTAGCACTAGAGCAAAGTCTGATTTTCTGAAAATCATTTTCAGTTAAGCCTTTATGCAGAATTTGCATTGCTCTAATGTTTAGAGAAAACATTTTCTTTTCTTTCTCAGTCCAATCCATTCTTGGTTTGAAATCAAAATCATTTATAAGAACATTCCACATATGGTAATCAAATGATTTTATAAAGCATTTCATCCTAGCTTTCCAAAACATAAAATCAATATTTTCAAGAAGAGGTGGAATGGTATGATCAAAACCTTCAGTAAACATATTATACCCAAAATCAGCCATGATCTTTTCACTTGAGATCGTTGGATCCTTTAAACAAGTGACCTGCTCTGATACTAAATGAGAGTACTGGCTGTCACCCAAGAGGGGGGGTGAATTGGGTGATGGGATAAAATCTTATATTCTTTTTAAATTCTTTTCTTTTCTGAACCCCAATGAAGGTTATCGTTAAAAACTTGTTAAATGCACAATCAATATACTGGAAATATAAGAGAGTTAAGGGAAGAGATAATGCACACAAGATTTATCCTGGTTCGGTCAACCCAGACCTACATCCAGTCCTCAGGCGCCACCTGAGATTTTCCACTATCTTGTTTAAACCGGGCACAAGAGAAGCCTACCACAGGTTTTACGAACACAGGTTCACCTGTCAACCTTATCCACTGGTTTTACGAACACGGGATCACCAGCCAACCTTTACAGAGTTTTAGAAACCTTCTAAACACTCCCCCTTACTACCCGTAAGGTTATAACCCTGTTCTTAAAGCACCAAGCTTTAGAACAGCCTCAAACAATAGAGGATTTTATCAAAGTAATAAGTTCACTAAATGAACAGATTGTGATAATCACTGAAGTACAAAAGATGTATGATGAAATACAAATCAGAGCTTAATAATCTGAACAATGTGTGCTCATACTCTTCTTTTCTAATGCGCTCAAACCATCATTTCTGGGCTCACTGATATATAACTAATATTCTGTGCAGAGCCTCTGTTTTCATTGTTGTTAGCGTATATTCATCGTGTGTGCATCTATTTTTGTTGATCGCTATTTCTCTTTGATGTCTTCAAGTCTTTATATATGTTTTGATGAATTTCTATCCGTTGGAGACTTGGAGAACTAGCCGTTTGAGTATTTCTTTCTTCTCGTGCTTTGGCTAAGAGAGATGGAGACTCTGAGTAACGGTAACATGCTGCTACCTACTCCTGTACTTGCTGTCAGCTTTTTCACTAGCGCTAGCTCCCTTTGCTATCGCTAGCTTGACAATGTAAAATCTGCACTTTAGAAACAATGTATTAGCTCAGCACATATTGTGGTATCGATAGCTAACAAAGCTATCGCTAGCTTCATAGTGTAATTCCAGTACTTAGCTTAAACAGATAATCATATAATGCACAGCAGATGTTATCGCAAGCTTAGTCCATTAGCTCAATGATAAAGACTCTATAGATAGCAAATCATGCTATCGCTAGCAAATCGTGCTATGGATAGCAAATCTTGCTATGGCTAGCAAATCTTGCTATGGATAGCAAATCGTGCTATGGATAGCAAATCTTGCTATAGATAGCAAATGATGCTATGGATAGCAAGTCATGTTATGGATAGCATATTCTTTTAGTTCAATGATCAGCGATAGAGAATTTGTTACCTATTAGATTTTACTTATTCATTGATGAGGTAACCTACACTCTTTTACTTAGCCATTATGATTATGATTCTTATCTCAGTTTATTCCAGACTAAGTTACATGCTGTTATGTACGCAATTTGAGCTTATGGACATGTTATGTGATCATATATGCAATGCTTCAATCACAGTAAACATAATTTAATAGATAGTAGGAGATAAACACTTTATACACACTTTTTGCTTCTTACATTTATCTTTATATTTGACATCATCAAAACTAAGCATATCCAACAATATGTACATGAGAACTGATTTTTATCAGTGTAGCTTTTTAGCAACCAATTTATTTTTAACAATGGAAATGAAAATTCAAAAGAAAAACTTTCCAAATAGAAAAATAATTAATACCCTATTGTCTAATTTTCTGACATATGTAAACACATTAATTATTTTGAAAATTTCGTAAGAAAATTTAATAGTTTTGATTTTAAATCATATATATATGTATGTACATCTTAATTGTTTCCTAAAATAGTGACTTATTTGAAGATAATAATTAATTTGTATATCTGAAAAGTCAAATATTACAGATTAAAAATAAATACATATAGATATATTTATGCATAAACAATATTACACTAAGAGGTATGTATGTGATAAAAACGGGAATTAATATAGAATACGAGTACCTTCTTAAAAGTAGATATATATGTATTATTTAATCATTGCTCAATATTAAATAACTTCCATACATTTATGTATTTAATCATTTCTTTGCTCAATTTTAAATAACTTTCAAATTAAAAGAGTACCTTCCCAAAAGTAGAAAATATGATGAGTAATGATTAATTATTGGCAATAAAATTTGAAATTAAGAATAAAACCTTCCATTATGACTTTGATTATGTGAACATGTTGACCAATAATTGAGTTAAGTGAATATGATGTCATTGGACAAATGGACCAATGGGATATAGATTTCATAAATATTCAAAGTTTCTTTTAATACGCATAGAAGAAAATAAATTGATTCGATCTAATGCCTTCATATTTTAAGCAAAGAAATGGAGTCAAAACTTATATACTGGCCGGCACAAGATCTAACAAACACACTGTGAGTATTATAAATTAATTTTGTTTATATAATCCATTTCATTATAGTCATATGGCTGCTAAGATGAAAAAGAACAAAGAACATATTCTCTTTTAATAATATGATAAGACAATATGAAGGTATGGTATATCATGTGCAGTTAGATATGATCAATGTTAATGTCCCACCTTTGCAAACAAGCTGTTTAATCATAAATGATTTTATTCATTATTGTCCTTTTGATTGGATTCATAAGTGCTAATAATTAAGATCACGAAAAAGAGGAATAAAAGCTTATTATTTGTTAATAGTATGGTGGCAAGACAATACAAAAGTATAACAATCAACTCTCCTAGAGAGAAGAACATAGAAACTATTAAACCTTGCTTTTATATGAAGGAATTGGTAGTCATATTGGCAAAGGATCCACCAATAAAGCTGTAATGGAATTCTTCATGATTCCTTCAGCATGAGTGTAATTATCTTCTTTTTTCTAAAGCGCAACCATGACACGAGCTAGGTTCAGAGCTGTCATTAGAAATGGCCTTGGCACTTTCAAAGGTCTAAGGAATTCTTCGTTCATATCCTTCCAAGCATCATTAACAACCTTACGAAACTCTTCAATGGCTTCTTGCCTTGACACTCTATGTTCCTTCATAAAGCAATCAAGCACCGACGCAACGTGCCCTCTTTTCTGCTCAAACTGTACATAGTACAAAAGGTTTCAAAATCACTAATGTCCCATTTGGTACAATGGAAGAGTTTTTTAATGGAAGTGGAAGTGAAAATGAAAATGGAGGTGGAACTAGAAGAGGAAGTGGAAGTTGAAATGAGGTTAAAAGTCTGTTTGGTATGGCTATAGAAGTGGGGTATTACTTTTAATTTATATATGCATTTATATTACAAATTTATTAGAATACCCCTCACTGGGAAAAAAAATTTCATCATCTTCCTCGTATAATCATCTTCATCATCGTTGTCACCATCATCATCTTCCCTTGCATGAATCTGGAAGTAATCTCATCTCCCTCAACATCTACGTCACATTCAACAACAACCACTCTCTCTTCTGACATTCCAATTCCAACAGCGCATCACTCTCTAATCCACACCTACACCGACGTCACCACCCTCAGCGAAGACCGCGCCTCCATTGACTTCGACTTCCTCATCCCTCCGCTCCCCTCCATGATCCTCATCTTCCTCTTCTCCACCCTCCTCTGTTCTTGCTAATCCATTTCTATCTGCATGTTACGCACCTCCAGATCTTGTATCTCCTTCCTCTCGTTGAGTTTCTCCCGGTAGCGGCTCATGGCCAGGACATTGTGAATCCGAATCTCAACGGTGAAAGACTACGGGGATCGATGGCTCCCACCACACCCTTGTCACTTGCTTCCCCACCTCACATCCATACCTGCTACCTTCGCTCACCACCATTGCCAGTTCTTAGGGTAAAATTGTCTATGCATTTTTAGTTCCATGAAACTGAACTAGTTCCATCGCAGGGAGGTTGGAACTGATATCCATCGATTTTGATGGAACTGAGTTCCAAAAAGAATTGAGATCCAACATACCAAACAATCAAAAATACCAATTACACTTCCATTTCCACTTATCATCCTCCAATTCCATCCAACCAAACGGGCCATAAAAGAAAGAAAGAAACAGATAGGGAAACATAAATTATATATGAGCGTCTATATGTACATATGTATAAATCACTTTGATTACATTTTTTAGATAAATATGCAATTTTACTCTTTATTTATTAGTATGTAATAACCTTTTTTATTGTGTATATTATACCAAGATAAAGTTGGAAAAAAGATAAAATTAGTGAGATTTAAAGTTTTATTTCATTCTGGTGAAACATGTTGAGAGTAATATATAAATAGGATCAGAGGTCACAAGCAGGATTGTGAAAGAGGCAATCGCACAAGAGGGGGTGAATTGTGCTCTCAAAATTAAAATGATGACAAATAAAATCAACTCTAAAACTTTATACTGGTTCGGCCAACACTGCCTACGTCCAGTTCTCCAACACTTCGTTGGGTTCCACTAACCACAGGTTTTACGAGCACAGGTTCACCTGTCAACCTTTACAGAGTTTTAGAATCCTCTAAACACTCCCCCTTACTACCTGTAAGGTAATATCCCTGTTCTAAAGCACCAAGCTTTCAGAACAACCTCAAACAGTAGAGGATTTCAATAAATACGTTCACTTAATGAACTGATTTTGATAAACACTTAAGTACAGATAAAATCTCTAAAACAATAATTACAGGAAAACAGAGAGCAATGAATGAGTTTGTGAATATTCTCGTTTTTCGTCGTCTTTCAATAAATGCTCAAGTTCTGTATTTATATCTCTTCTCAGATTTTGCCCTAGCGTTCAATCTTTAAGAAGCCGTTTGAATTTAGTCGTTGGGAGCTCATAGCCGTTGGCATTTAATGCAGCTTCTTCATCGGGCTTAACTTTCTGCTCTAGCTTCAACTACTTCTTGCGTAGGGTGAGCTAGGAGAGAGATAGACTTAGCGTTCTGAGCATCTGTACGAACTGTACTTTTTGGCAGCTTTTTCAATAGCGCTAGTTTGATCTGCTATCGCTAACTACATAGTGTGAGTTCTGCACTTTAAGCTGTTAGCTGATCAAATGATCATGTAATGCATAGAAGATGCTATCGCAAGCTTAGTCTGTTACCATAATAAGATAGAGACAATATATAAGGTATTTTAAAAGCATTCTCTATCGATAGACAAGAGTACCATCGCTAACATATTCTTTTCGTTCAATGCTTAGTGATCTAGCGATATCATACCAATAAACATTTCTCTATCGATAGCTAATCCAATTATTGCTAGTTACTTGATTGCTCATTAGCTTTAAGGATACAGTTTAAATATTCAAAGGTATTTCAATGTATCCTACTATCGATAGATAATCATGTTAGCGCTAGTAACTATGTTATCACTAGACTCATTGGTTCTTAGGTACTAGCTATCTGAATGTTTATTAACTGAAGCATTTTGTTATCGATAGCTTACTCTGTTATCGTTAACTTATTCCATTAGCTCAAGGACATGGTTCATTGTTCAGCTGGTTATACTTCCTTTTATTTTTCCATGTTCTTAATGAGCTATTAGCGATAGGATCTTTCTTAGCGATAGTGCTAGACTTAGCGATAGATATTAACTTTGTTATTTCTAAGTCTTCACTTGCAATGGCTCTGTTTATTAGCTATAGAGATACACTTAGCGATAGAGATATTTATTCTTAGAGTTCTGCTAAGTTTCCATCTGTTATAGTTGATCCTTTTAATCTGTTACCTATTAGATTTTACTTGTTTTATTCCAAAGGTAACTTGCACTTATTTACTTATGTTATATACGGGGTCAGTCTTCATCAAAACTTAAGATTCTAACAGATTGATCATAGGACTTGCCATATCTGCAAGCATGCCACTAATCTATAAGGATAGATATTGATGTACCTCACTAGATACGATGTCATCCATGGCTCTGCAAATAAGGGAAGAAGCTTTGACAAACTTAGGCTGGCTTGTGACCCATTTGAACATGTCCTCAGTGGCAATATGTCCCAATCCAAAGAAAGATGTTGTTGAGAGCATTTAAAAATAACAAGAGACCGTTGCTGTGTCAAGGTACTCCTCCGTTGTTGGTATGTAATTTTCATTGAACCATTTGGCCTCTCTCATGAAGGCTCCGCCAATATCTTCATCTGTCACTCATCAACATATATATAAGCCTAGAAGAAACAAAAACTATATAAATGAAAAGTAATAAATATTTATTTAATCATATACATACTTTAGATATTATGTAGTTAAGACTGTATTCTCTTCCTTCCTTCCTCATGTATTGATCCATTTCATCAGAAACATTCCACAATGCCTCATAAGGTAACTTCATGTATTCTGGGAGATCATCCAGGCAACAAACACTATTACAAAAAGTACTTTTAACGTCACAAATTTTGGGGGTTTCCACGTTACTTTTTCAGGGGACATTGAATCAAGTGACATGGAAAATGAACTTTTAACGTCACATAAACAAGTGACCTAGAAAGTCAGAGAAACAACGTCCACACATAATATTATGTGTGACGTGGTTTCCAGGAAACCACGTCACACATCTTACATTGTGTGACGTTGTTTCTTTTTTTTTTAAAAAAAATGTTTTTAATTTTTCTATTCCCCATTGATATACATACATTGCAAATGTCTAAATGCAGGTCAACAGATAATACACGACGATTTTAGTAGCAACAAGATCAATTAGACAAAATAAATCTTTAGCAATTTGAGAACAAAAATCAATAGCAAACCAATTTACAAGACTTATAAAATATTTAGGCAAGTATGCAATATTTGCAGCAACTACAACGTAACAGCATTTGCAAACCAATTTACAATTGAACATTAAACATTCTATGGCAGACTAATTTACAAGAATTACAAAACCATTAAATATTCTATGGCATTTTTTGCAATTTACAATTGAGAAAAAAAGGCAGCAGATTTAATTATCAGGAAAAAAAAGGAAAAGAAGGAACCTGGATGAAGTGAAACTGCGAACAGAGGCACGATTGAAATTGCTGAACCCGATAAGAAGAAAACAGAGCTGAAAAAAACTTTGAACAAGTAAAAAAAAACAACCCGATATTACCAGAAAAAAAAAGAAAAAAGAAAAAAAAACGCACCTTACAGCTGTGGGTGCTTGGGGGAGTGGGGGGAGCTGTGGGCACTGGGGTGGGGGTTGTGGGCGCACTTGGGGGGGAGCTGGGGTGGGGGTGGGGAGGAACTGAGGGCTCTGGGGGTGGGGGGACGAGCTGAGTATGCTGGGGTGGGGGAGCTGATGGTTTTTGTTTTGGGGGGGCACGAAATGAATAAATGGGGCGGGGGGGGGGGGGGGCGGGAAATGAAAAAAAAAAGGCAGGAGAGTTTTCCACGTCACACCAAAATTTTGGTGTGACGTTGAAAGTGTTGGAAATGAAATAGATTTTGGGGGGGGGGGGAAATGAAAAAAAAAAAGGCAGGAGAGTTTTCCACGTCACACCAAAATTTTGGTGTGACGTGGAAAACTCTCCTACCTTTTTTTTTTTCATTTCCCGCCCCCCCCCTCCAAAATCTATTTCATTTCCAACACTTTCAACGTTACACCAAAATTTTGGTGTGACGTGGAAAACTCCCCTGCCTTTTTTTTTTCATTTCCCGCCCCCCCCCCCAAATTTATTTCATTTGAAACACTTTCAACGTCACACCAAAATTTGGTGTGACGTTGAAAGTTGTTTTCCACGTCACACCAAAATTTTGGTGTGACGTGGAAACGTTTCAACATCACACTTAATTTTAAGTGTGACGTTGTTTCTTTTTTGTAGTTGCTCCTCTGTTTTCAATGTCACATTTTTAAATAAGTGACGTTAATTGGTGACATAAAATGGGCTTTTTGTAGTAGTGAAATGTCCCACCTTTATACAATCATTGTGACTAGTTAATACTTTGAATAAACTATCTACAACCAAACAAAAAAAAATATAAATTCTATATATTTACGCGTATATCACTAATAGTATACCTCTCAAGTGCATCGGTGAAAATGGTCAGCGCATCAATGGTTCCATAAGCATCATAAGTATCATCAATCAGGGATAAAACGGCTATCACTTTGGTGAGTATTAATCTTACTAAAGAGTATTGAGGCTCAGAATAAACTCCAAGAATCCAAAAGCAACATTCCACAACCCTATCTCTTGCATATGGCAGATTTCTTGAAACATCCAAGCTGTTCCACCACCTAATAATAACCCCACCAAAATCCATCAGCAATAGGAAGAAAATAAGTTAACCTAAAGAGAATTCTAGAACTCTATTTGTGACTAGCTTAGTCTAGGCGCTTTCTATTGGTGAGGCATGAGCTAGAGAAACATGTGGCCCATGCCCCTACAATGATATGTCTTTTTCTTGTCTTTCTCCCTTTAATCCAAATTGAAGCATGACTTTGATACCATCTGTTAAGAACAAGGAACAAATCTAGAAAATGTTGAAAGAGAATAAATGGGCAATGAGTAAGGGAAGGACGTCACATTTTAACTCAGAATATTTAGATTCAAGTTTGTGTTTCGTTCTAATTTATTAATCCCTTCATTTCTAAATATAAGATATATTTACCTAATTTGATGAGATTAAAGATATTAGTTAAGTTGGTTAAAATCATATAATATTACCAAACCATCCTAACCATTTGTTTTTATTTCAACCCTCCTTTACTCATTTGTTTTTTTTTTTTTATTGAAAAGTATCAATAGGGATGATTTGGGAAAAAGTTGAGATAAATTAAAAAGAATCTTATATTTATTAACAAACTCACCTCCCCAAAGAGGGCTTATATTTAGGAACGGAGGAGTATATATATTATTAATTCAGCTCTATTCTATTTAAATGAGACTTTCTATATCAACTCAACTCTACTCACACTTGGACATCCTAACAATTTTTTTAAAAAACTAATTATGGATGAATTGTGTTGAATTTAAAAAACCAGACCTCCATGAATGGAAGTTAGAGGTATCATCCAAGACATCATCAATTTCTTGGCTTCGAATGCTAGTTTCTCTTAGGACTTTACTCCTAGAACGGGTAATATTGCAGCTGATATGCTTATGAGGGAGTGTATCCTTTGTTATGGGTTACTCAACCATCACTCTCTTTGTCTATCACACTAGCTTCGAATGGTTATGATGCTAACGAACAGTCTAGGGACGATTCCTTCACAGCAACAAGGTTGGGTGTTGGTTAAATTCATTGTATTTGTTTGATGTGTGTTTCCAGTTGTTAATTTCCTTGTTGTAATTTCATTATCAAACCTTGTGGTATCTATTGTTATCAATACATGTTCTTTCAATTAAAAAAACGTCTATTAAATTAATAGACATGAAAAATATACAATTTTCAACGTCCCTTAGATTTACATACCACCCAAAAAAGATGTAAAAAGTCCAAAATAGTAGATGTGAAAAATGCCT
This sequence comes from Mimosa bimucronata, assembly GCA_037074515.1. NCBI lineage: Eukaryota > Viridiplantae > Streptophyta > Magnoliopsida > Fabales > Fabaceae > Mimosa > Mimosa bimucronata. The sequence goes on from CM073442.1 coordinate 10,853,398, forward strand.
TTTGAAGTCAGTGCAAAAAAAAAAAGCCTTTTGAAGTAGTGAATTGTTATTAAAATGTGTAATAGTTGAGATATGAAGAGAAAATGTAGGAATATTGATCGGGAATAATTCGGTATTTTTTTTTTTTTTTTTTTATCCTTCCTAGCATATAACTTCTTATTTGATCCCTCCCTCAAATTTCCCCCTTTTTCAATTATTAAATTGTAACGGTTCAGATTTTTTTTTAGAAAATTATTATGAGAAATTTAAATCATTAAAAAAGTAAAGCTTAAAATATATGTTTTGTCCTTTAAGCTTATATCAAGTTTCAATTTGTCCTATTAAATTTTAAAAAGTGCACTGTTATGTGATAACTCCTAGAAATTCATTATTATTTGAGTATATTTTCCTTGAGTTTTACTCAATTATTTATACATTTTGGATACTCAAGAGGGAAAATGCTCATTTGATTTTCAGTTGCACATTATTGTTTATTTATGTAGATTTTGATTGTTTTTATAGTTAGTTTCTTATATTGTTTTATGTAAATTTTGTAGGAATAATTTGATGCAATAAACAAGAGATTTCAGCCCTCCATCAAGCTCCCAATTGAATATAAATAAGAAGAAGTCAGAGCAGCCCAAGGAATAAAGAGTGCAGAGTAAAAGACCAGAGAAGCAGTGACTTCGCCGTGGCTTTCGCCGCGGCGAAAGTCACGGCGAGCTGAATAAGCTTCTGCCATTTTAGGAGAGCTCGCCGTCAGCTCGCCGCGGCGAAAGCCACGGCGAGCAACACTTGATTCTGTCATTTTTTGACTTCGCTGTGGGCTCACCGCGGCGAGACCCACGGCGAACTGCGTGATTTCTACGCGTTTTGGACAGAACAGACGCGTTTTAACTGAGATAAAATCTAGGGCTTCGTTGTAAGCCCTCATTCTTCGACTTCTGGGCATATTTTGGGAGTGTTTGGCTCTGCTAGGGCTTGGAGCTTGGTGGGGATTTGGCTTGGGCTTGGAGCTTCAGAGAGATTTGGGCTTCCTCTCTTGGTTTATCTCTTCCTTCTTCATTCTCTTCTCTTGTTCTGTTGTAATGTTGTATATATATGCTCCCTTGGAGTTGTAGAACATGAGTAGCTAAATACTTTGATTCTAGGATTATTTTGAACCCTTGTATGTATTGATTCTTGATTCCTCCTCTTAATTTGTGATTAATGATCTCTATGTGCTTATTTTACTCCGTTCTTAATGCTTCTAAGTGCTTGATCACCATTTAGATTGTTAGGTTCACTTGATTTACGACTCGAGAGAGCTAAGTTGAGTGTAGAACTTGGGTAAAGTAGTGTAAGAACCGGAAGTTTGCTTGGATGGATGGTTTTGCTGGTAAGATAGAGATATACTTGCTAGCCTTGCATAGTCACATTAGGGTTGGGGCATTAAAATTGGGTTTTATTAAATTGTAGCAAGAGATTGTGCAACTTAAATAAAACTAAACACTTGTTCTTGACGCGAGAGCGCTTTTACGAGTACCCAATGAACCCTAGATTAGCACATGGTGTTGTTGAGAGCTTCTTTGAGGGGAGGTTAATTGAGTTTTGAGAAGTACAAGGGGAGAGATAATCTTAGGACCCATTTTAGCCTTGAGGTTGGAGAATCACCTGTTTATAATTTTATTTTCGTTTATTTTCTTATTTCATTTTCAAACTCTACAATTGTATCACTCAAATTGGGCGAGAGTGTGATAATCATTGTTTGACCGGGTTTTGGACAAATCCTCGTGGGAACGATACTCTACTCATCATTTTATTACTTGGCGCGACCCGTGCACTTGCGGCGCAGGGCGAACATTATGCCTTTTATTTATAACGTCATTGTTTTATTAAACAAAAATGTTGACTAATCAAATTTTAAACATCCTGTACAGTTTGCTTGGATCAATGTCAATGTCCTACATTTGCAAACACACTGTTTAAGTATAAATAAATTTTAATTGTCTTTTAGATTGGAACATCTGCTAATAATTAAGAAAACCAAAAAGAGGAATAAAGAACATATTCTTTATTAATGATATGACAAGACCATACAATGATAATAATAACAAACCCCTCTTAGAGAGAAGAATATAGAAACTATTAAACCTTGCTTTTATGAAGGAATTGGTGGTCATATTGGCAGAGGATGCACCAATAAAGCTGTAATGGAATCCTTCATGATGCCTCCAGCATGAGTGTAATTATCTTCTTTTTTGTAAAGCGCGTCCATGACACGAGCTAGGTTAAGAGCTGGCATTAGAAATGGCCTTGACACTTTTAAAGGTCTAAGGAATTCTTCGTTTATATCCTTCCACGCATTATGAATAACTTTACGAAACTCTTCAATGGCTTCTTGCCTTGACACTTCATGTTCCTTCATGTAGCAATCAAGCACCGACGCAACGTGCCCTCTTTTATGCTCAAACTGTACGTAGTACCATAGGTTTCAAAATTATTAAAAGAAAGAAAGAAACATTAATTATATATGCTTGCACGCGTATATGTAGATACTTTGACCTCTGTGATATTTATAAGGTATAGAGAATTTTTTTTGTCGTACTTGTAAGTCACTTATATTATATTTTTCATATAAATATACAATTTTACTCTTAATTTATTATTGAATAGATTTTGGTCTCATATAGTGATGAAATTGCAAAATTTTAAGATAGATTTAATAAGATTTAAAGTTTCACTTAGTTCTAATAAAACATGTTGAAATTTACTTATAAATATGATTGGATATCATAAGCAGAATTGATCATAGGACTTACCATACCATACCTATAAGTGTGCCACTAGGCTATAAGGATATTGAAGTACCTCACTAGATACGATGTCATCCATGGCTCTGCAAATAAGGGAAGATGCTTTGACAAACTTAGGCTGGCTTGTGACCCATTTGAACATGTCCTCAGTGGCAATATGTCCCAATCCAAAGAAAGATATTGTTGAGAGCATTGAATAGCCGCAAGAGATCATTGCCGTGTCAAGGTACTCCTTTGTTGTTGGTATGTAGTTTTCATTGAACCATTTGGCCTCTCTCATGAAGGCGCTCGCCAATATCTTCATCTGCCATGCATCAACATACACACACACACACATATATGCCTTGAAGAAACAAAAAGTGTATAAATGAAAAGTAATAAATATTTTTTTAATCATGCATAAAATACTTCAGATATTGCGTAGTTAAGACTGTATTCTCTTCCTTCCTTCCTCATGTATTGATCCATTTCATCATAAACATTCCACAGTGCCTCGTAAGGTAACTTCATGTATTCTGGGAGATCATCCAAGCAGCGAATATCCCACCTTATACAATCATTGTTTGATTAGTTAATAAACTATCTATAATCAAACAAAAAGAAAACGTAAATTTTGTATATTTATGAATATACACTAAAAGTATACCTCTTAAATGCATTGGTGAAAATGGTCAGCTCATCAATTGTTCCATAAGCATCATAAGTATCATCAATTAGGGATAAAACGGCTATCACTTTAGTGAGTATTAATCTTCCTGAAGAGTATTGAGGCTCAGAATAAACTCCAAGAATCCAAAAGTAACCTTCCACAACCCTATCTCTTGCATATGGTAGATTTCTTGGCACATCCAAGCTGTTCCACCACCTAATAATAACCCCACCAAAATCCATAAGCAATAGCAAGAAAATAAGTCAACCTAAAGATATTTCTGGAACTCTAGCTAGTTGTGACTAGTTTAATCAATCTAGGCTTCCTATTGGTGGGGCATGAGCTAGAGAAACATGTGGCCATCCCCCCACAATGATTTGTCTTTTTTCTTTTTTCTTTAATCCAAGTTGAAAGGTGACTTTGATGCCATTTGCTATAACAAAATGTTGAAAGAGAATAAATGGACAATAAAAAAGGGAAGGGCGCGGCATGCACCACATCTTAACTTAGAATTCGTGGATCAATCTAATTTATTATATATCTTTTCATTAATGAAGCTCTATTCTACTAGATATGAGACTTAATTTCTATGTCAACCCAACCTTACACTTGGACATCCTAACAATTTCACAAAAATAATAAGGCTCAAGAGGACTTACCGGCAAATGTAGGCAACTTCTTTCTGATGCAAATTTTGGAGCACATTGAATTCTAATTTTGCTAATGTTAGCAAGACTTCATTATGAGAAGGATGTAAGTGGTAGATTGAGATATACTTTTGAGCCTCTAACCTTGGCAATCCCCTATGAAGAGATTGCCTTAAGCTATTATGAACTTGTTGGCCAACAAAAGTGTTTGGTTCAATATTATTACTGATAGCCTGAAGCTGAGTAGAAGTGAAAGCCATTGCTTCATCTAATATGTCTTCTCCATGAATACTCAGATAAGCAGCTTCGTATAAATTCAGCATTCCTTCCACATCGTTTCTAACTCTTTCACTGAAGTTTCCTTCTCCATCTTTGAACTTGTTAAATACATCTGGTTTGCACATAAATAATATTCACAATATATATGGTTGGTTACAATTTTAAAACATTTTATCATTTAAGTTTATGGCACATATATATAGACACACATACCAGGTGAAATGGGATATCCGTCTTGCCTCAGTAGTCTGAAAAGCAAAGCAAGAAGGCGAAGGTCTGCATCAAGAGTTAATTGGCCATTTTGAACGTAGTGCTTGTGAGTTTGTTTCAAAACTTGTTCAATTTCATCTTCAAAGTGATATCTCAAACCCAGTCGTTGAATTGAATCGATCAATTCAACTTTTGAAATTGAAGGCTTCTCATTAGTAGGAACAAGCATCTTCCTCACTTCTTCTTTCAAAGTTTCGATGTGTTGCACCGTTTCACTACGATCAACTTCCTATATATATATATATATATACCGGTAGTGTTGGACGGGCAAATCAATTCACGCTCAGAACATGTAAAAAATGATGATATGTACTTGGAAAAAAAAACTTAATAACATTCTTACAACAATGGTTCATCAAAAGTGGCACTGGACGTCGAATGAGACAGGTCAATGGTTTATCATGGACCCATCGATTTTTAAACCGGTCATATAATAATTTAGTAAAAAATAATTATATGAAGATATAATTTTGTATATAAGAAATAAAGACTATATCAAAAAAAAAGAAAGAAATTAATTAATAATAAATCTAATTATCAACATAATAATACTATAATATATGAATTTTTTAAGAAAATAACATCATTTGTCTACAAATTATCTAAAATTATAGTGGACTGTTTGTTAGGGTAAATTTTTTTTGAAAAAAAAAATTCAACCTTTTTTCTGTCAAACCAAAAGGCATAAAAATCGTTTCCTTATCAAATAAAAAAATGATTTTTAAAAAAAGTAACATTTACTTTTAACCTCAAACAGTAAAAGAACTAAAAAAGATCTTAAAACAGAAAGAACTTTAATACTTTGGCCACAAGCTTGATTTCTCATAAATTCACGGTCATGATATATGTATCTGTACCCAAAAAGAAAGAAAGCATGGATATATAGAGAATGGAAGCAGAAGAAAGAAGAATAATTACTGAAGCAACAAAAATAAATACATACAGAAGAGTGAGAGGCATATTGAAGGAAATGATCGGTCCAAATAGAAGGATGAAAATTTGCGCAGTGTCTTATGTGGGTTTCATTGGCATGAACATCATGTTTTGATGAAGGATGAACAGAAACTAAAGTTGAAGCAACAATAGAAGACATTTTATGTCCCTCTTCCGCTTCAACAAAGGGTTTTCATGGTTGAACCACGTTTGCTTCTATGGGTACTTATAGCAAACTTTTTGTTACTACTCCTTCTTTTGTTCCTTATTATAAGATAATGAAATTTGAATTGTTTTGGTCCAAAATTAATACCCATTAATACTCATACTTATATTTATCTCTTTAGTCTCATCATAAATACACGTAATATTGAAAAACAAGTTATATTTGAGACGTATTAATATCTTTCAACTAACTTTTAGATTGTTTTTTTTAAAAAAAAATGCAATTTGTTGGCTGGACTTCTATAATAAACACCAGAGGAAGTATTTCTCATCATATATTTGTATTGCAAAGTGCAAACAAGCACATATGACATAACTACTTTTTCAGGTCACATGAAAGTTTTTAGTGGTTGGATCATTTTCATGCACCGAGGGTAATTTGACTTCCATTTAAACACGTTCTTAAATACTATAGGTTCTCGTTTTTTGGCCAAATAATACTATAGGTTCATTTCCTAGTATTTGTACACCCTCTTTACTCTCAAATTGTACATATATAGATAATCTAGTAGCATGTTTTGGTTTCCTAATTAGAATGGGTGGTTTAATTGTACATTGTTCTCTGGATGAGTTAATGGTATATATGGATTGCCTGGAATTGTATAGAATAGCTGGTATTTTTGTACTGATGCAGTTGGGTCTATATAAAAATAAATGATTTATTTTAATGAAAAAAAACCTAAAAGCGCAATATAGGTAGCATAAGGTGGCGCTTTTTATTATAAGCGCCGTTTTAAGCCTTGCATTAAATATTTTTAAAAAAATTAAATAGCCTACACCGGCGCTTAAAGTTTGGAAGCGCCGGGATAGGCTGGCCTAAAGCAGCGCTTTTTATATAAGCCCTGCATCAGGCCTTTCATTTAATTTTTTTTTTAAAAAATTAAATGGCCTATCCCAACGCTGCTTTAGTGTTGTCTAACAAGGAGCTTACAAAGCATCGCGATTTCTCCTAAGGCCTATCCCAGTGCTGGCTATTGCGGCTAAAGAGCAACCGAAATCGGGAATAAATCGATGAGTGCCGCCTCTGATCCGTTCTCCAAGAAATTTGAACCCAAGGGGTAGTGGAAGCTTTCCTCGGGTGTCGGTCTCGAGGAGCCTTAATGCAATCGATGTCCTAGTAACTAGATGCAAAACAAGTGCACGGGTAAAAACATTTTTTTGGTTGATTTTAAAGTATAAAAGTGGTGTAAAAGTGTGGCATGTTAAAAACGAATTAAGATTGAATTAAGGGAGATTTGGATTAAAACGGGATAAAAATTATTCTTGATGAATAAAAGCCTTGGGAATCATTGCTTCAAAAGATTTTTAGGGAGTTTTTGTTGATTTTCAAAAGAACCCTAGAGGAATCCCTCTAGGCTAGGCTTAGATTAACTTGATTAATGCCGAAACCCCCGAACATTATTTAATTTAACTTAAGTTGATGAAGTTCAAAATCAAGAAGTAATTAATTATGAAGGACTCTTAGTCCACAATTTGGGCCACCCTACAATTGTTCTAAATTTCTCTCCAAACCCTAATTCATTTATGGCCACCTATACAATGAATTAAGGCCTAAAGAGTGTTTTCGCAATATCTCAACACAATAAATTACTTCTAATGCTATCTAATTTTTAATCCACTAACCAAGCCACCTTGTATTAGCACATAATTTTCAAAAAGAGAATAACAAAATCATGAACCCATAAATTTCATTAAACTCAAAGTTAATACAAAACAATTCAAGCATTTGAACAAGAAAGAAATAACATAATCATAGTTTCTAATCCTATTACAACATATGAAAGTCAAGCACACAACCAAATGCCATAAATACACTCCTAGAACCCTAGGAAAGCAAAAATATAATAAATGGAAGAAGGATTAGAACTAATAAAAGTCCCCTAATATGCTTCAATGCTCATCTATTTGCTCCCACCACCAAGAATGGTGGAGCCTAGCTGCTAGTCTCCATGGAAGAACCAGCAACAAGGAAGGAAGGTATGGAAGCCATGGATTTCGGGTGGAATGGATGAAGAAGATGAGAGATGTAGATGAACTTAAGAGAGAATGAAGGTTAGGGTTTGTGTGGTGGCTCCAATCTGACTTCTAGGGTTTAATTTTACATTTTATATGTCCAGAAGTTGGGTCAAGAGATGGGTAAATGAATTGGATCTGGTTTGGCCCAAAAATCAGCTTTTGAATGTGATCTGGTTTGGCCCAAAAATCAGCTTCAGATCTCTTGGGGCCCTGCTCGCCGTGGCCTCGGTTACTTTCTGCCTCTTCAGGGACTTGTTCACCTGGCCTCAATGAAGTGTTCTGCCCCCATTTGGTTTGGCCTTCTTCTTATCTGGGATTCGATCTTTTAGTCCTGAGTGATCCTGCAGGTGAAACTAAGACAGAACAAGGATCAAATAGCCCTATAAACTAATTCATACAAATTAATCAACAATTACGGCCAATTAACCCTAATCTAATGTTAGTTTCACCTGGGGGGTCTAAGATATTTATTAAGCACAAATGGACCAAATTTTGCATCTTAATCATGTTAATTGCCTCAAATTATGCATATAAGATCACTATAAATCATAGATTTGTCAACTCCCTCACACTTAAACATTTGTACTCTCGGACAAAGACAAATTTAAAAGTTTAATCACAATGATACATAAGGCATAAATGAGAACTTCAAATGCTAAATGAACATGAGCTAATGCAAATTGACAACCTCCCAACTAACAAACAATAAGGAATGCGATGATGCTAAAGGGCAAACCTTGAACGCAATTAATGCAATGTGGATGAGTAAAGGAGTAGGTCACCAAAGGATAAGTGTTTCACTTTTCTCACCAAATCGGGGTCATTTTTCAACTCTCAAGATCCACTTTGGAGCACAATCTACCATAGGCTTATGAGAATTCTAAGATCTCTACTTAAACACAAGAAGTGCAATGTATCAAAAGGGCTTTTGATGTTGTAATGATGGAATAGGCCATATGATATGATGAAATGAATGAAACACGATGTTGTGCATGCTTGAATGCCTAATTCAACTCAAAACACTAATTGCAACTTGCCAAAAACTACACATGCCTTATTTTGTACTTTTTGCAACTTTTCAATTTTTCACATTTTCTTTTTCTTTTTTTCCTCAATTTTTATTCTTTTTGTATTTTTGTTTTTCTCTATACGTGGCATGCTTATATACAAAAGCAGTGGCATTTTTCAAACAACACAAGCAATGATACAACTTTTACATATTGGCATGTTAATGCAAAACATCAAGTGAATGGCTCAAATGGGGAAGCAATAGAAAGAGTGTTTATGGCTTGTGTTTAGGATGATATGGTATGAAATGAATGTCTTTATCATGTTTCATTACACTACATGCAACAAGTTTTGACTAAGAATACAAAAAAGTTCTAGAGAATGGCAACCAAGTGGATATCACACAAGAATAAGCAAATAGGCTCAAGTAAACCTCACATATGGCTAATTCTCTGAAACTCATAAATAAGGATCAACTACAACCAAGATTCAACCATAAAGCATCAATTCTAATAAACAAAGTTGTCAATCACGAAGATTCATCAATAGCATCAACAACACATCCAAAAGCATGAAACATAATGTCAAGTCCAAAGAAGAACAAAAGTGAAAGTGAGGAAAAGTTTACAATTTTTCAAAATTTTCCAACTTTTTGAAGCTAGAAACATAACCAAGACATAATAGACTTTAACCCACTTTACCCATTACAAAGCATATCCTTCCCCCACACTTAATTCCTACATTGTCCTCAATGTTGCAAAAATATGGAAATACCAATTCAACTCAACTCTTGGGGTGAAGTGGAAAGTTGTGAAGTCCAATTCAAGATTGAAGCACAACACATAATCAACACCAAAAGAAAAATAGGGAGAAGACAAGAGTGAGTCCAAATGATAAACCAAGATAATTTTCAAATCATGTTGAAATTAAGTGTGGTCTTGGTGTGTGAGTAAGGAGCATTTATTTCTAATCCTAGGAATTGAAAACAACTACAACTACTCTTCCTAGTAGGTGAGTTCCCTCCCCCATACTTAGCTCAAAACATATATCAATCAATAATCAAATGAAGCAAGTAGAGAGGAAAGGAACAACCTCATGATTAAGGTAGTTGAGACTGCTCATGATAGTGTTTGAGCAAATGGCCATTGACTTTGAATTTCAATCTGGTAGCGCCATCTAGAAGCTCAAATGCACCATAGGGGTAGGCTTGGATAACTTGATATGGACCCTCCTACCTAGACTTGAACTTGCGTGATAGGATCTTGAATCTCGCCTTAAACATCATCACCTTGTCCCATTCTTTGAAGTCCTTCTTCATGATATGCTTGTCATGAATCATCTTTAACTGATCCTTGTAAATAAGCCCATTCTCATAGGCATGCAACCATAATTCCTCAAGCTCTTGGAATTGCGTGCATCATCCGATTGGTCAAGGAAGACTCCAAATCCGATTGGTCAGTATGATTTATGCTCCAACTCAATAAGTAGGTGGCAAGACTTCCTATAGACAACTCTAAAGGGTGATGTCCCAATAGGTGTCTTATAGGCCGTCTTATATGCCCAAAGAGCTTCTTCCAATCGATCATTCCAGTCTTTGCGAAATGGCTTCACTATCTTCTTAAGAATATGCTTCACCTCTCAGTTTGAAACTTCAGTAAGCCCATTGGTTTGGGAATAGTAGGCTGTAGCAACTTTGTAAGTGACGCCATACTTGGCATGCATGGACTGGATGATCCGGTTGCAGAAGTGTGTGCCCTGATCACTGATGATATCTCTAGGAATGCCATACCTACAAAAGATATGAGATCAGCATAAGAAATTAAAAACAGTAGCAGCATCATCTTTCCTTGTTGGAATTGTCTCAACCCATCTAGACACATAATGTACTACAAGTAAAATGTAAGAGAAACCACAAGAAGGGGGAAAGGGTCCCATAAAATCAATGCCCCACACATCAAAAACCTCACAAAAGTACATGGACCTTATAGGCATTTCATGCCTCTTACCCCATCTCCCAAACTGTTGACACTTCTCACAAGACTTACAATAAATAAATGCATCTATAAACAAAGTAGGCCAGAAAAGTCCACACTCTAACACTCTCCTAGCAGTCTTTTTATCTCTAAAATGACTACCATAAGATAAAAAATGAGCATGAGTACAGATAGAGTGGATCTCATCGTTTGGGATACAATGACGGATGATCTGGTCACTACATATGCACCAAAGAATAGTGGATCCCAGATATAGTACTTGCCTCCCTCTTCAATTTGTTGACCTGAACATGAGGCAAGGAAGATGGAACCACATCAGCAGTAAGATAATTCACAATATGATTAAGGTTCAACGGTGGCCAAGGAAAACAAAGAAGAATCTGGAAAAGAATTAATGCAAATATTAGACGAATTAGCTCCCCTTGTGTCGGGAGGCAAGCAGCTCAAATAATCGGCCACATGATTTTCAGCTCCGACAAGATCCTTGATCCTCACATTAAATTCTTGCATCAGAAGATCCCATCTCAACAGTCTAGCCTTAGAATAAGGCTTTTGAAACAAGTACCGCACGCACAACTGCATGGTCAGTGTATACTACCACAGAAGAGTTAATCAAATATTGTCTAAACTTATCAAGCGCTAAAATCATAGCAAACAACTCTTTCTCAATAGTATTGTAATTGATTTGTGCGGAATCAAGTGTCCTAGATGCATATACAATGACCCTACGAACCTTGTCAACTCTGTGACCAAGCATAGCTCTTACCACAAAATTAGATGCATCACATGAAAGCTCAAAGGGCAAATGCCAATTATGTGTACTAATAATGGGAGGAGAAATCAAGGAAGACTTCAATGTGTCAAAGGAATGCTTGCATTTATCATCAAAAACAAAATCAATGTCCTTTTTAAGCAATGAAGAAAGGGGTAAGGTAATTTTGGAAAAATTAGCAATGAAACGCCTATAGAACCCCGCATGTCAATTGGTGGGATAAGGCAAAGATGAAATAACTTCAGTTTTAGCTTTGTCAACCTCAATCCCCTTTTGGGAGATCAAGTGATCCAAAACAATACCACTATCCACCATAAATGGCACTCTCATAGTTCAAATCTAAGTTCTTTTCTAAACATCTTTTCAAAACAAGTTCTAAATGAGAAAGGCACTCATCAAAGCTAGAACCATAAATAGTGAAATCATCCATAAAGACCTCCATGTTATGCTCCAACAAATCACTAAAAATGAACATCATGCATCTTTGAAAAGTATCGGTAGCATTACATAGTCCAAATGGCATCCTCCGATAGGCAAAGGTACCAAATGGACATGTGACGGTGGCTTTTTCTTAGTCCTCCGAAGCAATTGTTACTTGAAAGTACCCAGAGAAACCATTAAGGAAACAATAGTGGGACTTGCCGAAAATTCTCTCAAGCATTTGGTCAATGAAGGGTAAGGGAAATTGGTCTTTTCTAGTAGAGAAATTAAGCTTCCTATAGTCTATAGACACTCTCCAAGAATTCTGGACTCTAGTGGGGATGAGTTCATCATTATCACTCCGGACAATGGTAATTCCACTCTTCTTCAGTACTACTTGTACCGGTGACACCCACTCAGTATGAGAAATGGGATAGATAATCCCAACACTAAAGAGCTTGGAGACCTCTTTTCCCACCTCATCAAGAATGAAAGGATTCAATCTCCTCTGTGGTTGCCAAATAGGCTTAAAACCCTCCTCTAAGAGGATTCTATGTGTACAAACAGAGGGGTTAATCCTTGGAATATTAGCCAATAACCACCCAATCGCACCCCTATAAGACCTAAGAAGAGAAACTAGTCTACCCTCCTCAACATCAGACAAAGCACTTGAAATAATAACAGGTAATTTATCAGAATCAGCAATAAAACATATTTCAAGTTAGGAGGTAAGGGTTTAAGATCCACAATTAGGGGTTTTACCACAGAAGGCACCAACTCTTGCAACTCAAGTGCTCCAAGTGCTAGAGTGGTGTCATCACAAGGCAGGGAAGGAGATATAGGTGCATCTATGCATGCAGTAACTACTCCACTTCCCAAGGGTAAGCAAGTGTCCACCAAAGACAAAGCTACCAGTGTAGGTTGCATGACAGTGTCTATGTGGTCAGCAGGACTTGCATCACAATCAACAGAATATTTCCCAATACCACTAGGTGTGGGGTGAGCAGATATAACATCATAAGAGCAAGTAGAAGCATCAAAATCACGCGAAGTAGAAAGTCAACTCTCAATCTCAATGCAAGTAAGGTATGGCATGTCATCAACATAATCACAAAATAAAGAAGTATGGAAGGGGAAATAACAGGTGATGGATCAACATCCTTAAATGAATTAACAAACATAGCATCACATAGCTCATCAATATCATCATCCTCACAAGAATTGCACTAATGCCTAGGTAAGTACAATCATCACTAGCATTGCGCATGGTCTTAGAAAATAGAAATTTGACCTCTTGGTCCCCAAACCCCATAGTGATTGTACCCTTTTTCATGTCAATAATGGTCTCGGCTATCCTAAGGAAAGGTCAGCCTAGAATCAATGTACTCTCACTAGGGTTGTCACTTGTCATATCTGACACATAAAAATCAGCTGGGAACACAAGACCTTTTACTTGCACTAAAATATCTTCCATGATGCCCTTGGGATACCTAATTGTTTGGTCTGTAAGTTGGAGAGCCATACTTGTATCCCGAATAGATTGGGTACCCAATGACTCAAAAATAGAGGTAGGCATGACATTTATCATAGCACCAAGGTCTAATAAAGCATTTGAAACTGTGGTCTTGCCTATAATACAAGGAATAGTGCAAGAACCCACGTCTTTGCATTTCAAAGGTAATTGTGGCTTAAACAAAGCACTAATGTTAGACCTTAGTTGGATTCTTCCACTATACTTGTATTTCCTCTTATTGGTGCATAAATCTTTTAGAAACTTGGCCGACTTGGGCATTTTTTAATTAAGTCAAGAACATGTAAATTCACTTCAACTTTGCTAAACATTTCAAACATTTCTTTATTACACTTGTCATCAGAAACCCTCTTACTAGCCAAATATAAATGAGGAAAAGAAAGGTCAGAAACTTTTACCTCTTTACCTTTTTCTTGCGGCTCTTGGTTGGGTGACTGTTGTGTTGCAAAGTGAACACCTCTCTTACTTGTTGTGGAAGGTGGGGCAGTTAAGAGCTTTTTTTCTTGATCACTCTCACTTTGGACTGTGGTAGTCGGCTTTGGCAAGGAATACTCCTCAATGGGCTTGGAGTTAGAGCACTCCCCATTGCCGGAAGGTAGTCTATCACACACAATCTCCTCATCTACATCAGTCTCATCATCCTCAAGGTCTTGAAATTTAACTTTCTTTACACTCCTCAAGGTGATGGCATTGAGGGACTTTGGGTTTATCAAAGTATTAGAAGGAGAAGCCCTACTTGATATTCCTTGCTTATCACTCAAACCATCCGATAATTGGGTTACAAAGGATTGAAGATTGGTAGCTCTAGTCTCCTATTACTCTATTTTAGACTCAAGGGATGCAAACCTCATATCGTTGCGAGCATTAATGTCCTCATGCATCCTTTGCATGCTCATGAGAATTTGATCACATGAATCATCCCCTCTTGGTGAATCTTGGGGAACTAAGGCCCTTGAAGTTTGTCATGGTGGTGGTATTGTTGTCCCTCCACCGGAAATTAAGGTGTGACCTCCATCCTTTATTGTAGGTGTTGCTATGGGGATCCCATTTTTGGTTAGGATTAGAGTTGGACCTCCCCTGGTACATAGCGTTGGCTTATACCGGCTCACTTAGGCAAAGGCTACTAATATGCATCACTGACCCATAATGCTCACAACTAGGTGCAACTAAGGCTTTGGAGGTAGAGGGAGTGGGAGCATACTGTTGCATGCTAAGGTTCCTCAACTCTGACATAATGAAGGCAAGCTGAGAAGTAAGTTTGGAACTCAAAGTGTCTACCTTGGCCTCTAAGGAATTCATCCTCCTTGATTTTTGTAGGTTGGAGCTTACCTCAAACGCCCCTTTGGAACCTTTTCTATTATATTGTTAGGTATTCTTAGCTCTCATTTTGATCATAGCCTAAGCCTCCTCGGCGGGTACGTCCTCCAAAGAACCACCGATACTAGCGTCCATGATGCCTCTCTCATTAGCAAGAGCCCTTTGTGGAAGTATTGAATCAACTACTCATCAATAATCTGGTAGTGGGGACACTTGGCCAATAGCTCTTGAAATCGGCACCAATACTCAGAAAAGCTCTCGGATGGGTCTTGTCGAATGGAGTATATGTCCTTTTTCAAATCTTCAGTTTTAACATCCGTGAAGTAATGCTCTAGGAATGCCCACCTCAAATTGGCCCAAGAAGTGAGGGTATTTTCATCATGTCTAGGAAGCAGTCTGAACCATTCATTGGCCTTCCCATCCAACAACAAGTGAAAGACTTTAAGCTGGACATCATTAAGGTTTTCTCCCGCCGGCTTCATGCTTGTACAAGTGAGGTGGACCCCATATAAATGGCCATATGGGTCCTCCCTTCTAAACACACAAAATGAGGTAAAGCTGCGATTAGAGGCCCTTTTATCTCAAAATCAACATTTAGAGCATGATATGTAGTGTGAAATGGGTCGTATGTGACACAACTTGAGGTAACTTCCCTAATACTTCGCCTTCTAGGGATTTCATTGTGTCCTACTCCCTCACCCTCATCCTCACCATTATTACCATTATTAATATTATAGGCATTGGGTGGTGGAAGGTTAGCATTGGGAATGTTGGGTGGTTGTCGGTGGGCCATCGGTGGGATGTCTAAAGGTATCTCTATATGGATGAATTTTTCGATATTTGAATGAGAGGAAATGCTAGACTCTCGAGAAGAACACTCCTCCAAAATTGGGCTAGAGGAACCACCTTAATTGGCTCTCCTAAGTTGATTAAGGTTTCGTTCAATCCCAAGGTTAATGGATGGAAGGTTTGATCCTCTTCTCCGTCTCCCTCTAGTCATGCACAATACAGCACAAAAAAGTAGAAGAAATCAAGTACAAGACAAGTCAAGGTTGAGTCACATAAGACACAGACAACAAGTGGACTTTTAGTAGTAACCAAGACTTAGAATGTACAAAATTCAAGTAAAATGAATGGTATGTGATGTATGGAAGTGTATGTATGTGTATGAAGTGTGTATGTATGAATATGGTATGCATATAAGGTGTATGTGTACTACAAATGGCGAGAAGATAGCAAAAATCAATTAAAATAGGAGCTATCAAGGGTAGCCAGCAGTCTAGTCGCCGTGGCGAGGCCATAGCGAGCAAGCAATGCTTCTGATCTCTTGGGGCCCTGCTCACTGTAGCGAGGCCACGACAAGCAAGGTTCTTTTCTGCCTCTTCAGGGGCTTCTTCACCGTTGCGAGGCCACGGCGAGCAATGAAGTGTTCTACCCCCTTGGGTTTGGCCTTCTTATCCGGCATTCGATCTTTTGGTCCTGAGTGACCCTACAGGTGGAAATAAGATAGAATAAAGATCAAATAGCCCTATAAACTAATTCATACAAATTAATCTACAATTATAGCCAATTAACCCTAACCTAATGCTAGTTTCACCTGGGAGTCGAAGATATTTATCAAGCACAAATGGACCAAATTTTGCATCTTAATCATGTTAATTGCCTTAAATTATGCATATAAAACCATTACAAATCATAGATTTGTCAGCGGTGCTTTGTGAGTGCCACAATTAGGCCAAGATAAGCACTGCTATAGGCATTTTCTGTAGTAGTGAAGGAAGAAATTAATAGTTATAAAAGTACATTGGAAAACAAATTCACAAACCTAAAAGGCCTGTTATTAATTCGTTATAAGAATTTGATAATCCTTTATAAATTTGGTAATAAACAACAAGATTTTGGTAAAGCTAAGAAGTTGGCAAATGGATAGAGGCATGTTAGTAATCCGTTATACAAATTTGGTAACAAACAACAAAATATTGCTAAAATTAGGAAGTTGGTAAATTAGATGGAAACATGTTGGAAATCTATTATACAAAGTTGGTAATCCTTTATACGATGTTGGATAGAGATATGTTGCCTATTTTTTAGGGTATTTTCAGTTTTTTCTTTTAATTTTGCATTAGATAGATAGCTCATTTGCACTGATTGGTCCATTGTTAAATTTAGTGGGGTTAAGGCTCTTAAATACCCAGGGAGTTTTATTCAAGGAGCTCTTAGCACCGAGAATTTTATCTTAAATTCCCTAGAAGTTTTATTTCATGGCATTAAAGCCCAAAGTTAACGGAGAGACAAAGGGACGTTTGCCACATCAGACTGAATGGGTGATGACGTGGCTTGGCTTAAGGTTCTTAAATGCCCTCCCAGCATCCGGAATTTTTATTTTTGATCTTAAATATCATGGACATTTAAGATCCAAAGCGACATTTAAGATCCAAAGCAAAACTTCCAGATGTTGGGTGCTCTTTCAAGAAAACTTCTGGGGCATTTAAGAACCATAACCCAAGTCATGTCATCACCTATTCAACAAGGGTTGACTCTGATGTAGCGTTTAATCTGACGTGGCAAATGTCGGTTTTCCTCTCCATTCACTTTGGGCATTAATGCTATGAAATAATACTTCTCGGGTATTTATAATCCAAAAAAAACTTCCTGGTGCTGGGTGCTTCTTGAGTAAAACGTCGTAGATATTTAAGAGTCTTAACCCAATTTAGTGTATCAAAGTGTCCTCTTGCTATTTGGGAATTCTTTTCCTAGAATTTTCCCAAAGTTATTAATTTCACTTACAATTGAAAAATTATCTTTATTTTATATTATGTTCACATTAAAATGACTTTTTTGAATAATAAAAAAAATTAATTTAAACCATCATATCAGATTTGGATAGTGTGTTGTGATGATAAACTTTTGACACTAACTAGTTCATTTACCACTAAATTGAATGAAACTAGTTCCATACTTAAAGTATGTGAGTCCAGTATTGTCTAAATACAATTTTGACTATCCAAATTTAAAAAATTTAAATAATAATTTTTCAATAACAATACGTTTGTAAAATACAACAACTAAGAGATTAGATTTATAAACTGATTATATACATATTAAAAAATTTTAAATAAATAAAAATTTAAATTTAACTAGTCTAAATAGATATAGTTAGTGCAGATTTTGACAACTCTTGATGGATAGTGAAACAAATTAATTCCTTGGATATCAATTTATTATTGGATCAGGAAAAAGTATCATTTAATTAGACTGTACTTCCAACTTAATTTGGTCCATAAATATTAGAATCACTGCACACGTTCTTTTGTGGTCAAAACTGCTCACGTTTCTTTTTTTTTTGTCAAATCTACACACGTTTCTTTGATTTTTTTTGTGGTCAAAACTGCACATGTTTCTTTTGTTTTTTCTTTTGTGGTCAAAACTGCACACGTTTCTTTTTTTTTCTTTGTGGTCAAAACTGCACACGTTTCTTTTGTTTTTTTTGTTGTCAAATATGTACACGTTTCTTTTGTTTTTTTTTTTTGTGGTAAAAACTGCATATGTTTCTTTTGTTTTTTTTTTTGTGGTCAAAACTACACGCGTTCCTTTTTTTTTGTAGTCAAAACTGCACATGTTTCTCAACATTTAGAAAGTAACATGTGTTGGATCCACCAAAAAATAACATATGGGTGATGGACTCATTATAAGTAAAATTAGGATAATTAATGCAACAAAAAAGTATAAAATAACAAGAGAGTGTTAATGCTACTTTATTCAGTTTAGAAATTTGGCATCAATAGTGATATAAATAAAACAAAATGAGTGGCTAAACAATAATTATACATCACGAGATATTCTCTTCTCCTTCCGTTTCTGTCTCCATCAAGGTTCAAAAACCCGGATCGGGGATCGACTCAGTCGAGGCACATGATCAAGGGTCAGGGTTTCAACCGAGAGTCGACTCGGGGTTGAACCAACCACATTAGAATAATATAATTTAATAATTAATAACAAAACACACCAACATTAATGTCAAAATATAAGGAAATCCAACAAAAGTTTAACTGTTTTAAAAACACATTACATCAACAACATTGAGAATGTTTATCACTAATTCCTTACAATCCTTCAATAAAACTGAAAAAAGCGGCACAGGCAGAGAAACATACACACCAACACCAACAACAAAAATGCATCAATACTATTCAGTGGAACTGAAATCAATACACAACTTCCAAGTTCAACTGAATCAATATCCAAGTTCTCTAGCTGTCACTATTAAATGAACACTGCAACTAAAATCAATACACAGCTTCCAAGTTCAACTAGCACTTACTAACTTCGTTGGCCTGAATGATTCAAGAAAGAAAGAAAGAAGTAGGGGAAATCAGAAATGAGAGACAAAATTAAGTAGAAAAAGAAAATAAAAAAATTAATTTGAAAACTAAGAACCTTCTGAATTCAAGAAAGATGAATAGTACACTCACCATCCTTCTGTTGTTTTGTGTTCAACGAAGACGCAGTCGCCATCCTTCTCGCCAAGCACATGTAGCCACCCTTCTCACCGAGCACGGAGCCGCCGCCGACACCTTTCTCGTCAAGCACACACAGCCGCCGTCGCCCCTCAATTAGGGCAAGAAGTGCCCAAGATTTGAAAGAAAAATGAGAAGCCAGTGACCCCTCAAGTTGATTCTACACTTCAATCAGTGGATTTGATTTTCTTTTCTTGCACCAAACAGCGCCATTTCAGTCACAAGAACAACTTTTTTAAAAAAACCGCCAGACCAGTGTCACCCACTGGGTCACAGCAAACCCGACCGAATCAATCCGTATATTCCTGGGTTGATTCCTCCAGTGGGTGATAGGTAGATTGGGCCGTTTTCTCCATCGGGTTACCAAGTTCCTGATTCAACTGGCCGGGCCGGCTTGGGATTTTATCCTTAGTCTCCATTAAAAAGCAAAAAATTGTGTTCAACATTTCATTCAAATTTAGTTTGATAAAGAATCATCAAATAAAATGTAATTAAAAAAATGAAATAGCACGCACTACTACAAAACAGGGTTTTCACGTCACAAATTTTGGACTTTTCACGTCACTTTTTGGTGTGACATAAATTCAAGTGACGTGGAAAACTTGACTTTTAACGCCACACCAAAAAGTGACGTGAAAAGTCATATTTTTCACGTCACAAATTACAAAACTTGTGACGTTGTTTGTCCAAAACTAGATTAAATTGATGTTGGTGTGGCAGAGAAACCACGTCACAAATTGGTAATGTGTGACGTGGTTTCAGGAAACCATGTCACACATTAAAAAAATGTGACGTGGTTTCAAGAAACCACGTCACAAATTAGTAGTGTGTGACGTGGTTTCTTGATAAACCACGTCACAATTTAAAAATTTGTGACGTGGTTTCATGAAACCACGTCACACATTACTAATTTGTGATGTGGTTTCTCCACAAACCTCGTCACAAATTAATAGTGTGTGACGTGGTTTCCTAAAACCACATCACAAATTTTTAAATTGTGACGTGGTTAATTTTTTTTTTTTAAAATGATGGTTAATTTATCTTTTGGTTTCCCAATCTGTATTAATTGCAAATGTCACAGAAATAGATATAATGCAGATCAACAACAGTATACATTATTCATACAACATGTATACATAGCTATATTATAACTAAATCAAACTAAACATATATATAGACACACAAAATTCCAAGTTTAGACAACAAAGTATTTTCTGCAATGATCACTTTTTAACCAACCACAAATGAAAGAAAAAATTGAGCAATACGGTCACGAAGTGAATCAAGGTCTTTGTCTTCAAATGAGTTGTTTCCATCATAAAACTGCAAAAATAATGGATGCTATGATTACTGCAAAGTTAGATAAATAAATCATATAATTATATAATGATTGTATCAAGCTATAGATAAGAATTTAATTTATACCTGTGTAAAGGATCCGGTACGATCACTCTCAATAATGTCACACATATACTTCATGACGTAATACCCACACTCCTTATTTGTCGGTTGCTGGGGGCACTTTATAAATCACAAGAAGATGATCCCTTATATCATCAACGCTCTTACGATAAGCATTTGCACAATTCACACAAGGGCAAAGATACATGCCATTCTTACTAGGCACGTTTCTCTTGGCAAATTCAATAAATTCTTCCACACCCATCTGATACTCTTTAGTGGTTCTCAATGTATGCATCCAACTACGATCCATTCTATTAAACCTATGCCATTTCCAACAAGCTAGTCAAGTTTATCTAACTGTTTTAGCTATTGAGTTATACTGTTTTAGGATAAAACAACAAATTCAATAATAGTACTAATAGTAATAAAATTCAAGATAACCAAAATGGAGTGGAGAAATTGCTTACTCAAATGAAGTCAGACCCAACACTGAAATCGCAGCACCAAGATGAAGTGGAGAAATTACTCAACTTCTACTTATAATGTTTCTGGAAAAGCAGGGGTTTTGTTTATGGTCCTCCGAATTTAAATGAGTAGATGATAAGCTAGAACATGAGCACTAAAGTCACCCATCCTACAAACAATAGTGTAATAATATGAGGGAGATTAAGAAATGAGAATGAAGGCTCAAAATAAAGAAACCAAGTCAATAAATTTGACCACAATAAGTATCATGTTCATACAACTCAATTCGACATATCTTTATGCTTATAACAGCCTGTGAATTCAAAATAGTAAAAGACAACAATAGTCCCATATCTCCTAAGATCATAACTTCTTAATTCACAAACTTTCTTTCTAGTCTCAATTAATTCTATCACAAACTACATGTAACTACTTTAACCACTCTTTATAGTTTCTTCTCTTTCAATCACCATTGTTCCTCAAAGTTTAGCTACCATTTACTCCGTTCCATAACATCAAGATATAAATTCTATTTATTTTGCTATTTAACAGCAAAATTCCAAAACAATCAGTAAACTTTGTCTCTATATACACTTAACACCTAAAATACTTGCATTAGCCTCAAAAAAACTAAATACTAATCAAATATCACAAACAACACTTTATAACTAGTTCTTAAATTTAAACAATCCAAATCAGTTTTTAAACTCACTTCAATTGCCCAATATCCCTTGCAAACTTCCTTTACAACAAACTCCAATTTAGTAAAATGAATGCAAAGAGAAGGTAGGCTTTTTGCCCAAAGCAGCTGCACAAAGAGCATCAATGATCTGAACAAGTTTGAACATTGGTCCGTGATTCCTTGCAAAGAGAAGGTAGGCTTATAGATTACTACCTTTAACTATTGGTCTTAATCAGTTAAAGGAGTTTTGGATGCTTAAACATAAGATTTTTAGTTCAAAACATGTGTAAATGCAAAAATAAAAATAAAAATTGAGTTCGTTCTTTCTAATTGAATATGTGATGAAAGCGTTGGATCTAACCCAATTAAATAATAATATATAAAGGGGTGGAATTGAATTAAATTGTATGGTAGTTTGTAAGAATAAATATAAGGAGAATTAGATGATAAGCATACAAGGAACATTCAAATTATACCAAATCAGAGCAACAATCGGCTTATGCAGAGCAAGGAATCGCATATGAGCATAGGAGAATCTGAATCAACATGCAGTGACAAAAATCATCTCACAACTACAACAAGAACAACATCATAACAACACTTTCTGTCCCTGTACACCACCCAAACAGAGTAGAGTTCCAGATAAAGAAAAATTCAACATGCATAGGAAGCAAAGTCACTTACATTACAAAAATTCTTTCTCCTTCATCACTGAATCAGAGCAGAAAACAGAGGGAAATAAAGAAACTGAACGGAACATAGGAAGCAAAGGAAGAACAGGAAAATCAGAAATCTTCAAAGTCACTTACCACCCAAAATTTCAACATGCAAAACACAAATCATTGCTTTCTACTCTTAAACTTATCACCCCCAAAATTTAGTCCCTCCAGCCCGCCAAATTCGAACGAAACAGAGAAGGAATAAGAAAATAAACAGAAATTTCACAGTGGTTGAAGAATAATGGAACATACATTTCTTCACGGATTCCATATCGGCACCGGAGCAACGAGCGGCGTTAACACCTTTATCATTAACAAAATGGGATTTTGGTGATTTTGAGATCTGAAGTTAGAAAGACTTCATAAAAATCAAAACTTGAAGAGGATGAAGGAAGAGGATGCTCACCTGACCTCGGATCAGGTGTTGCATGCGTTGAGCTGTGGAAGGAAGGAAGTATGAGATTTGCAGAGCAGTGGGGCGCGGGACGGAGCTGGGGGAAGTATGAGACTTTCGTTTTTGTGTTAAGAAATTGGAGGGAGCTGGGGGGGACTTTCAACGTCACAATTATATTATTTGTGACGTTGAAAGTCCCAGATATATTTTTTTTTTAAATTTTTTTTAAAATTTCTTTGACTTTCAACGTCACAATTAGTATAATTGTGACGTTGAAAGTCACGGATAATTTTTTTAAAATTTTTTTTAAAATTTCTGTGACTTTCAACGTCACAATTAGTATAATTGTGACGTGGAAAGTCACGGATAATTTTTTTAAAATTTTTTTAAAAATTTCTGTGACTTTCAACGTCACAATTAGTAGAATTGTGACGTTGAAAGTCACGGATAATTTTTTTTAAATTTTTTTTCTGTGACTTTCAACGTCACAATTAGTATAATTGTGACGTTGAAAGTCAAGGACAATTTTTTTAAAATTTTTTTTAAAATTTCTGTGACTTTCAACGTCACAATTAATTTAATTGTGACGTTGAAAGTTACTAATTTTTTTAAAAAAAAAAATTTTAAATTATTTTCTGTTGACTTTCAACGTCACACTTAGATTAAGTGTGACGTTGAAAGTTAAAGCCAATTTTTTTATTTTTTTCATTTTAAACATACAACGTCACAAATGCTTAAAGTGTGACGTTGAAACTTTCAACGTCACAATTTAAGGTTCGTGTGACGTTGTAACTCCCTCCACCAGCAACTTAATTACAAAAATGCCACCGCGTTTTTTTTCCATGTCACATTTATAATTATGTGACGTTAATTGGTGACGTGAAAAGCCTATTTTGTAGTAGTGACGGTTTTAAATGAGACTGCACCAATGTTTATTATGATTTATAAAGTGAGATTTCATTAAATATAAGTGTGTGTATTCTTTCTACATACATAGTCAAATTAATTGTGTTCAACATTTCATTCAAATTTAGTTTGATAAAAAATCATCAAATAAAATGTAATTAAGAAAATGAAATAGCACAGTTTTAAATGAGACTGCACCAATGTTTATTATGATTTATAAAGTGAGATTTCATTAAATATAAGTGTGTGTATTCTTTCTACATAAATAGTCAAATGAATTGTAATACTATTTCATGTCTTTAATATATAAAATATAATTTATAGTGTAACTCACACTAAGAACAATATTTTATATTAAGAACTGAGTAATATCATGTTCAACAAAAAGGTTCCGTGTTAAACTTAATATCTTTCAATCTGTTGTTTGTATTTTATATAATTAATGCTTTTCCTCATTTTATTTTCACAATGAATTCGCGTGAGGGCTAATTAACCAAAGTAATATAATGAGTCACGTTGGATTATATTCTAAATGGATAGAAACCTTTTTAATGCAATGTTTTCCTACCAATAAGGCTTGACTCGAAAATTTTACCTAAGAGAAATCGATTCCATTTTACTTTATTATATTTTCTAATTATCCACTTAGACACTCTTTTATATATAATATTTATTTTTTTAATTTAGAGTATTGCAATTTGAAATTTTTCCAAAATGAACATAAGTGTAATTCAAGCAATTTTATGAAAGGCTATGTAAGAAATCATAATACAAAAATTAGAAGAGCTGAAACATATATACCACAACTTGGTGAAAAGTTTCACTACTTTATGTAAAATAATGCATACTTATAGGATGATAGTAGTTTCAATGGAAATGTTAATTACCCCCCCCCCCCGGTACTATTATAAGATTAAATTGGATTTTTTTAGAGAAATTAATTGTAAAAATAATTATTTTAAAATATCTATATTAATATTTTTTTAAAACTAATATACCTTACTTATAAACTATAATATAATTTAATTACATGTAACATATATTTTGTAACACACAAAATTTTGGAAAAGAAGAAATGAGGAGTTATTTCAAGATTAAGGCATCACTTCATCAGCATCTTATATCTCTCCCAAACTGCATAGAGATGCTCATCTTGGTGTTGTCTGAAGCTCAAAAATCCATGTCTAGCTTACATTGATTTATCATCAGAGAAGAATTGAGCTCTAAACTTTCTCTCGACCTGATCCCATGAACTAATGGATCCTTCCTAAAGGTTGTTGAACCAATCTCTAACCATACCTTGTAGACAGAGGGACTAAGGAAAGCCTTAATCATATTAAGAGACTCCGTTTTGCTTGAAAGAGTCGACTTCCATGAAATACATTAGATGCTTGTTTGCAACTTCATTATAGAGCCCATGGAACATTCCGAGCAATTGCAACACCATTATCATGACAGGTTTGATCTCAAACGAGTGTGCTGTCATCTCTGGCATCTGAATGCAAGACCGAATGCCCCTCATATTCTGGCTTACAAAGTTGTTCACTGTAGCTCTATCATATTCATCGTCAGCGCCTCAGATTCAGATTCAGCCCCAGATTCAGATTCAGCCCCAGTTGGGGTTTTTCTTTAGGTCTCTTCTTCAATGATATTCACTTCTTCAAGCATCACTTCCAATCTGTCTGGATGTATGTGTTGCATATGCCGAATGGACACCTAAAAGAAGAAAACCAAAACTTGAGTATCAAACAAAAAAAAAAAAAAAAAAAAAAACAACTATGAATAGAAATTATAAACTAACCTAACAATTCAAGCAAATTTTTCTAATACTAGCCTACAGTTGACCAAGAGATTCTTACAAATTGTTGAACCTATGAGTTTTGATGATAACCAAACATAACTTAAGCTATAAAAATTATAGGTATCTTCACTTAGAAAATATTTTGAAACATGTTTTTTAAAACCAAATCAAGAACCATCGATAGTTTCTGAGCATCAACCATCGATGGGCTTCCGAGCATGTATTGAGTATTGAACCTTACAAAGAAATCATCGATTGTTATAAGTATTATCAATTGTCATTTGATGAATGCTCAAAGGAGTTTGAGGAAGAACAATCAATAGATAGATTGGCCATTGAATGTTGAAGGACCATCGATTGGTATTCTGGCCATTAATTGTAGTATCTGGACTCAAGTATTTTTTTCAAACATTTGAACTGACTATCGATTGCTTAAGTAAACATCGATGAATCAAGTTTCATCGATAGATAAGATTGTCCATCGAGTATTGATATATATGTTCAATCGATGAATGACATTTTCCATAAAGTGTTGTAGGAAATTATTCAGAGCATTGAGGCTTCCATCAAGTAAAGCATGAATACTAGATAGTCAAATACTTCCATTGATTGAAGAACTCCAGGAACAATCGATGGATGAGAGAATCATCGATGATTGAATTTGAAAGTTTGAATTTACTTATCTTTCCTATGATTAAGTGATAACTAACTTTATATTGCTTGAGTTTCTTGCTTGGTACATTTTAGGAAAGTTCTATTGGATACAGAAGCCAAGTTAAACCATAGACAGTGTACTTATTAGCTGTTGGAACATTTACACTTTAGATCAAGATTTGAGAAGCCCTTAACCATCAAATCAAGGGCAAATAATTTAGACAAAATGTAAGGAGTAATCTCAAGCATTGATCATCATTAAATCACTTTTGCATCTCAAATACTCTCAATGGCTAGTTCATTAAGATTGAATGGGCAAATTTTCATCAGAAGCTATATAAGCATTTGAGGTTGAAGCTTGGAAGGTAGGGACATTAAGTGCATACCAACTAAGAATCCACGAGCTTTCAAGTCATCTACTGAATTCTCTCATCGCACTTCGAGCACAATATTATATACTCAATTGTGTGAGTTAGCATAACCTCATGTAATTAATTTTCCTGTGTGATTTCTTTAGGATATTGGGATCCTACTGACAGGGTGTAATCTTACAAAATTTAAGGTAGAGAGAATTTGGTGAGATACAGAGATCTTACTGAGAAAATTCTTTTGAGTTGTAAAGGTGCTCAGGAACCTCACTAGTGGAACCTAACTGAAGTTGGAGAACTGGATGTAGGTTAGAGTAAAGAATGGACCAATATAAATCATGAGATCTATATTTAAGTTTTCTGAAAAATTTTGGCATACACAATTCACCCCCTTATGTATTTCCTGCCACTTTTAGAAATCCATGGCAACGATGCCAAAAACTTGTTCACCCTTAAGAGTACGGATCAAAAGTAGAATAAAAATATCATTCACACAGAGATTTGTTGTTAAATATCAATCAAACAATAGGCTAATGAATTCAACTAAGTTGAACTAATCAAATTTTTATAGAAAACATGTGAGAAAACCATTTTAAGGTAAGAATAGAGAAACAAACAAGGAAAATTTTACTTAATCAATGAACTACAGCCTAGGATTAATTCTCACAATTGTATTTTATGAACCCTAATTATTTTCCCTTCATTTAGTCTTTAAATGACCCTTGTGTTTGCCTAAGCACTACTACATAAATACCCTATTGCAGCGCAACAATAGCAGCGCTTATAAAATGCAAGAGATGGGATAGGTATAATATGACCTATACCAGTGCTTATAAATAAAAGTGATGGTATAGGTACAAGCATATAGCAATGCTTAAGCGCTGCTATATGCCCCCTGGGATTTAATTTTATTTTGAAAAATAAGTAAAACAATTTAATAAAATCATTGGAAAATTAAGAAATGGAAAATATATTAAAAAAATACTTATTTAGCCCCCAGGAATTTAAAAATTAGATAAAAACAATTTGATACAATTTTAAAAATATGAAACAATTAAAAAGAAACAAAAGCATTTAAATTGTTTTTATTAAATTGGGTTACATATAAAAATTAAATCCCAAGGGGCCTATAGCAAGCGCTGCTATAGGCCCCCTGGGATTTAATTTTATTTTGAAAAATAAGTAAAATAATTTAATAAAATCATTGGAAAATTAAGAAATGGTAAATATATTAAAAAAATACATATTTAGCCCCCTGGGATTTAGAAATTAGTTAGACAAAAATATTTTGATAAAATTTTAAAAATATGAAACAATTAAAAAAAATAATGCATTTAAATTGTTTTCATTAAATGGGGTTACATATAAAAATTAAATCCCAGGGGGCCTATAGCAGAAGCGCTGCTATAGGGCCCTTGGGATTTTTTTTTATTTGAAAAAAACATTGGCAAATTAAGAAAGGGCAAATATATTAAAAAATACGTATTTAGCCCCCTGGGATTTAGAAATTAGATAAAAAAAATTTGATAAAATTTTAAAAGTCCGAAACCATTATTTAAAAAAGCAAAGCATTTAAATTGTTTTTATTTATTTGTATTACATATAAAAATAAAATCCCAGGGTGCCTATAGCAGCGCTTAAGCGCTGCTATAGGCCCCCTGTGATTTAATTTTATTTTGAAAAATAAGTAAAAAAATTTAATAAAATCATTGGAAAATTAAGAAATGGCAAATATATTAAAAAAATACTTATTTAGCCCCCTGAGATTTAGAAATTAGTTAGACAAAAATATTTTGATATAATTTTAAAAATATGAAACAATTAAAAAAATAATGCATTTAAATTGTTTTCATTAAATGGGGTTACATATAAAAATTAAATCCCAGGGGGCCTATAGCAGCGCTGAAGCGCTGCTATAGGGCCCCTGGGATTTTTTTTTTTATTTTGAAAAAAACATTGGCAAATTAAGAAAGGGCAAATATATTAAAAAATACGTATTTAGCCCCCTGGGATTTAGAAATTAGATAAAAAAATTTGATAAAATTTTAAAAGTCCGAAACCATTATTTAAAAAAAACAAAGCATTTAAATTGTTTTTATTTATTTGTATTACATATAAAAATAAAATCCCAGGGGGCCTATAGCAGCGCTTAAAACAATTTGATACAATTTTAAAAATCTGAAACAATTAAAAAGAAACAAAAGCATTTAAATTGTTTTTATTATATTGGGTTACATATAAAAATTAAATCCCAGGGGGCCCATAGCAGCACTTAAGCGCTGCTATAGGCCCCCTGGGATTTAATTTTTATATTGGAAAATATGTAAAACAATTTAAATTGTTTTACATATATTTCAAAATAAAATAAAATTTATACCAGCGCTGCTGTAGGCTTGCATATACCAGCGCTTAAGCGCTGCAATAGGCCTCTTTTTTTTTAATATTTGGCGCGTTTTCCTCCCCAAATTTCCCCAGACATTTAATTTTCCCTCTTCTTCCCAAAGCTCCTGTCGGCCCTAACTCGAAGTTGAAGTCTCAATTCGCCAAATTTCGTCAGCTTCTTCTTCGTCTTGTTAGTCTCCAACCATTCACTTTGTCACCCACTCGACGCTGCCACCCACTCGAAGTTGAAGCTCTTCACCCAAGTCTCCAGTGACAGCGCCGAGTCATTCCGAGTTCGCTCGTTCTCCGATTGAAGCAAGCTCAGCAATGGCAGCGGTGAGCAGTCCTGTTCTCTGTCCATGAGTGTTCTACCAGATCTGTTCGAGTTTGGACTTTGCATTACTAGAGTAGGCAGGTATTATTTTGTAGCCCGAGATTTGCTGCAAATGTTCGATTGCTCTGATATTGCTTGCTTAGTCACTGATAATCAGAAATTTTGTTTGTTGTGTTTGGTTGTGGTCTGTTCATTGTTCTAATTTTGTAGCCTGAAATGTGCTTTTTCGTTTTTGTTTTTTAGAGAATGGTTATTGTAATTTTAGTGCTTTGAACTGGTTGGCTGATCACTAGTGTTCGATTAGAGCAATTTGTTTGGAATTATGGTGTGAAATGTGGATTATTTGATGGAAACATTTTCTCAATCAGTCCTTCACCCATTTCCAGCAATCTGGGTGGTTTTGGTCAAACAAGTGTAAGTAGTTTTAGTTAAATAGATGTTTCAAAATGTTTTAGATTCTTAATCTTGTTTATGTATCACAGCCTAAGTAGTTTTTAATTTTGATTTTGTTCATTTAAAGGATAGATTTAATTTAGTTCTTGTTTATTATGACTTTGTGATTGATTTGTACTGACTATATTTGCAACCATCACTATCAACACCTTTCCAAATAGGGCAAGCAGCTCAAACTAGTGGTCCTTTTGGATTCACTAATTTTGGTCAGACGCAACCTGGTCAGTTCAATCTATTCTCTATCTTAATATTATTTATTTGGGCTGCAGTGATTGAATTACTATAAATTGACGCTCCATTTTATTCAATGAAATTGGTAATTTAAGAATCACGGGAATGTATTAGAGTTGTTACGGACTAGTGCATGTTTGACTTCTGCCTAAGTAAATAGTCTTGATGTTTTTGAGTGGCTAAAATCGGAAGTCTTGGAGCTAAAACTATGGAAATTTCAAGATTAAGGAAGAATCCAAATGTCTTTGAATTTTTATACAAGATACCAGTTTTGGGTTGCTTAAATGTGATTAAAAATTAACTATCCTACAGATGTAAATTTAACTATTAGTTAAGGTTTTTTTTTTAATAAGTATGGAGTTTGGTAAGTTTTAACAAAGGGTTTGCAATAACTATCAAATGTATAAAGTATCTAAATAGGAACTGGAATACAATTGGTATATTTAATAGTTAGATATATTTGAGGTATTGATAAGTTTGTCAAGTGATTAGCAAATACATAAACGTGGGTGTATTTAACACTTTGATAGAGAAGCTTGGAAGTAATATATAAAATTAATGTTTAGATTGTTGAGGATAGTAGAGTTCTAGAGAGTTTGCATCTGTATTACTGCTTTTAAAATTTTAAAGGTATTTGGCTAAAGACTTACTATGTTAGTGTCATATGTACAAGTGTGTGCTCAAGCCTTTCTTGGCCACATTATTGTTTTGAATATAATAAGGTTTATTTGAATATGGGTAATGTGTGTGAAACTAATTGCTTACAATTTTGAAGTTTGGTTCATAAATATTGAAGACTCTAAATGGGTATTCAATTAAAGTTGGGCATTTCACTAGTTTACAGTTAGGGGATTAATTACTTGATTTTTTTATAGGAGCCTACAGTTGCCTCATAGTTTGTTGACAAAAAGGGGGACTAAAAGTGAGATACTTTTGAATAGTTTGAGAGCTTATATTAATCAACTTTGCCACATATAAGGTATGTTCTTAATTTTCCTTTCTCCATTGAATTATGAGTAATCTAATTGTGGTTTCATTAGAGTCTCATGTCTAATTTTGATGTGGTAGTAATTGTGTATTTGTGCCCATTAATGCTATATATGTATATATGCTCTGTGAGATTTGTTGTTAAAGACTGGAAAATTATTGAGTTGATGATTGGTATTTTGTGGGCTATCCATTTCTATGTTAAAAATAGGGGCCTTAAGCCTGGGAATGTTCATTTTTAGCTGTTATGCTGCCGATTTTTTGTTAAGAAAATAAGGTAACATCTTGGGGTGGCTACCTAATGAGTAATTCATTATGTACATCTTACCGCCACTTTCCTTTAGTAGGTTACCATGTTGGATCGGAAATGGATGTCTTGTGATTGGCGTTCAAGGGAATATATAGATGGAGCAA
The DNA here is from genome assembly GCA_037074515.1 of Mimosa bimucronata. Classification (NCBI taxonomy): domain Eukaryota; kingdom Viridiplantae; phylum Streptophyta; class Magnoliopsida; order Fabales; family Fabaceae; genus Mimosa; species Mimosa bimucronata. The sequence goes on from CM073442.1 coordinate 10,884,944, forward strand.
AAAAGTTCATTGAATTTGCTGCAGAGCATGCAGAGAATGCTAACAGAATTGTATGCCCCTGTTTGTCATGTTTGTATGGGAAGCGTCTTCGTCCTCTTGACTTGTTAAGTCATTTAATTTGTCATGGAATCGATCAGTCTTATACACGATGGACAAAGCACGGTGAGACCTATGAAGATGAATGCGGAGACCGGGTACCTGATGTTAGTAGCGCTTCGAATGTGCTTGATAGAGACATGTGTGATGAGAGCGATGATCTTGAAGAAATGTTGAACGTGGTGGGTGAGGAGAATCCTGAAATGTTTGAGACACTGAACAGCGATGCAGAGACGCCTTTGTATGTGGGATGCAGCAAATACACAAGATTGAGTGCAGTGCTTAAATTGTATAACCTGAAGGCACGATACGGTTGGAGTGATGCAAGTTTCACCGCGCTGCTGTCCGCTCTGTGAGATATACTCCCAGAAGCGAATGTACTCCCCTAGAAAACATACTACGCGAAGCAAATTCTCCGGTCGACCGGTATGAAATATGAGAAAATACATGCATGCCCCAACGACTGTATTTTATTCCGGAACCAGTATTCATCGTTGGAGAAGTATCCTAAATGCAGCACATCTCGGTATGGAAAGAAAGGTAAGAGTTCTTCTAAACTGTTATGGTACTTTCCGATCATTCCAAGATTTAGGCGCATGTACAGTAATGCGGATGTTGCAAGACTTTTGACATGGCACGCTGATGAGAGGATTAAAGACATCAAGCTTAGGCACCCCGCAGACACCCCCCAATGGAAAAAAATTGATTACAAGTACCCTGATTTCGGTGAAGAACCGAGAAACCTACGGCTTGCTTTGGAAACCGATGGAATCAATCCACATGGAGTTCAGAGTAGTACTCACAATACATGGCCGGCGATTCTAATGATATACAACCTCCCCCCAAATTTGATCATGAAACGCAAGTTTATGATGCTTTCCATGCTTATTTCCGGGCCTAGACAGCCTGGTAACGATATAGACGTGTACTTGGATCCTTTGATTGAAGACCTGAAGCATATGTGGGATTCGGGTGAGACGATTTTTGATGGATGTAAGGAAGAAAGTTTCAAATTGAGGGCCATGTTGTTTGGCACGATAAATGATTTCCCAGCGTATGGTAATTTTTCCGGATACAGCATCAAAGGATATGGTGCGTGCCCTATATGTGAAGATGATACCCATTCGATGCGGCTAGAGCATTGTAGGAAAAATGTTTACATGGGACATCGGAGGTTCTTGCCGTTAAAACATCATTGGCGGAGGTGGAAGAAGGCATTTAACGGGAGCTTAGAAGAAGGTAGGCCACCAAGGATATTGACCGGGGATGACGTTTTTGAAAAGGTGAACGCGTTGGAGAATGATTTTGGCAAGCCTTTTGCTAAAAATGTGTTGACAAGTGGCTGGAAGAAGAGGTCCATATTCTTCGAACTCCCGTATTGGAAGTCCTTATATGTTAGGCACTTTCTAGATGTGATGCACATTGAAAAGAACATCTGTGATAACCTAATTGGCACGTTGCTAAATATGCAAGGAAAAACTAAGGATGGTGTCAATTCAAGGTTAGATCTGCTCAAGTTAGGAATAAGACAAGAGTTGGCACCTGTCGAGAGAGGATACCGCACTTATTTACCTCCAGCAGCATACACCCTTTCGAAGAAAGAGAAAAGATCATTCTGTGAGTTCCTGAATGGGATCAAAGTTCCAGAAGGCTACTCCTCAAATGTAAAGAACCTTGTATCCGTGAAAGAGTTGAAGTTGAAGAACTTGAAATCTCATGATTGTCACGTCCTGATGCAAAATTTCTTACCGGTCGGCATACACAACATTTTACCCAAGAAACTGCGTAGGACGATCACTAGACTGTGTATTTTCTTCAGGCTCATTTGTAGTAAAGTAGTTGATATAGGATGGTTGCAGGATTTGCAGAGGCAGATCATTCGTATCCTGTGCGAACTTGAAATGTATTTCCCCCCATCCTTCTTTGACATCATGGTTCACCTTACTGTACACTTGGTCAAAGAGGTTCAACTGTGCGGCCCATGAATTGAGCGGTTCATGAAAGTTTTAAAGGGGTATGTCAAAAACAGATATCGACCAGAGGGGTGTATTGCTGAACGATACATCGTTGAAGAAGTGAGTGATTTGTGTGCCGATTACTTATCAAGTGTTGCACATGTTGGTTTGCCGAAATCTCGTCACGATGGGCGATTATTGGGGAAAGGAATAAGTGGGTTCAACTTAATACGCATTTCGAATGCTGAAAAGGAGCTTGCTCACTTGTATATTCTTCACAACACTCCTGAGGTTAAACCATTCGTTGAAGAACACAAAAAACTCCTGTGGGAAATACACGGTGATAGAAATGAGAGTTTGATTATAAGGGAGCACAACAAAACATTCATTAGATGGTTCAATGCTCACATTTGTCAGCAGTTTGATCTTAATGCTGGATTAGTTTCTGAAAGATTGTTTTGGCTGTCGAAAGGACCGGGTTTGCATGCATTTTCCTACACCGCCTATGCAATCAACGGTTACACATTCTATACAAAAGACCAGGATGAAAAAAGCACAATGCAGAATAGTGGAGTCACACTTGTTGCCGAGGCATTACATATATCCAGTGCGAGAGATACAAATCCTATATATGCGAAGATGGCATACTTTGGTGTGATTGATTGCATTTGGGAGTTAGATTACACCATTTTCAGAGTTCCTGTGTTTCGATGTCAGTGGGTTAACAACCATAGTGGACGGCGGTTAGATGAATTTGGGTTTATATCGGTCAACCTTTCTAAAGTTGCATATAAGGATGATCCTTACATTCTACCGTCCCAAGCATCACAAGTGTTTTACATTGCCGATCCTTCTAAGAAGAATTGGTCAGTTGTTATGCAGTCGAACAAAAATTATGCCGAACAAGTTGATGATGAAAGTAGTGATGATGATATGAATATGATAGAAGAGGATCCTTCATTTGAGACGTTACTGGCAAAAGAGATTGATGCAGACGGATATGATGATGAAGATGAGCCTGTTTATGTAAGGAGTGATCATGAAGAAGGCATTTGGCTCAACACAACCCTAAATCCAACAAAAAAGAGGAAGCAAACAATTTTAGATAATATAACACAGAGGAAAAAGAGACGAAAGCCCTCATATTAATTTAAGTTTGAATGTATTTCTATTTTACATTGTGAACTACTTCATTTAATTATTTTGCACTAAAATCATGTCTTGTTTAATTATTTTAATTTGCAGGAAAATGGATCCCCCCTTGAACGACGAGGAAGAAGAACAACCGATTGTGGAGCCAGATATCGATGCGGGTAGAGCGGCTGTCGAGGCGGATGCTACCCGTGGCATCACCCTTATGCGTAAACTACTCAGGCACAGATCTCTGGGAAAAAAGACCAGACTTAAATGGAACGAAAATAACCAACCAATCAGGGAGACTGCGAAAGACCTCTCTGATTTTATTGGGTGCACTGTTCGGCAGAAAGTGCCTATTACTATCACAGATTGGAGAATCGCAGGGAGCTACAAGAACGCAGTTTGGTCAGAGATTCAAGTTAGGTGCCTTTTCACAATTTAGTTTTATTATGACAACATTGTAACTAACAAATCTAATATGATTTCTATTGTTACAGACCATGTTTCATATTGATGATTCTCATAGGGAGTATGTCATGATGAAAGCTTCCAGAATGCATTGCGGTTTCCGCACAAATTTGACCAAGTACTTCCTGAGAGATGCAGACGGGGAGATCGTTCCAACACCCCCAGAGGCATTCGCAGGGTCAATTACCTAGGAACATTGGAATGAATTTGTGCAATCACATTTGACACCGGAGTTTGAGGAAGTAAGTCAAAGAAATAGACAGGCGGCTAAAAGCTGCGAATATCCGTATATGGGCGGACGAAAGACCTTTCCTGAATTGGAGCAAGATATGGTATGTTAGTAACGCTTCTAAATACAAAATTATGAATAAATGTTTACGTGATTAATTATGTGTTCACCTGGCTTGCTTGACAGATTAAGGAACAGGGCCTAGAAGGGAAGCAACCACGGCATGGCCTCTGGTTTCGGGGACACTCTCAAAAGGACGGTACCATCATTCACGACTAGGTCAGAAGAGTCCGTGAACGATGTGTAAGTCATTCTCTTGGACTTTGTAATATCTTTTTAACTGGTGACTTTGCTAAGTTAATATCTAACAACCATTTCTTCTTGTTATAGGATATGTTGTCACAAGAATACCCTGACGAGGTCAACAAATTTGGCCCCGATGATTTCCTGAGCAGAGCGCTCAATCGCCCTGAGTATTCGGGCCGTGTTCGGGGCATAGGTCTAGGGGTCACGCCCTCTTTTTACTTTGACTGCCAACATAGGGCATCAAAAGGCGAAGTAAGAGCATTACAAGAAGAAGTTCAAACTCTGAGGGAGGAGATGCAACGACGGGACGAGGAGATGCAACTACAGAACGAGGAACTGCATCGGAAGTACGAGCAGATGTTCGAATTTTACCAGCCATATAATGTTGCATCACAAACGTCGAACTTCGTGCAACAAGGTAACGTTCCTCCAGTCAAAAGTCCAAGCATAAGGGAGAGCAGTTGTACGATGCCGCGGGCCCAAATTTCTCAGGTAGTTTATACATTCTCTGCTTACAAACTTGCAGCGACATTGTTATATTATGCGTTGTGAGCTAATGTTGTCAACTCTTTCGTAGGGCGAGTCAGACTGCAGGCTGTATATCGATTACTCTTTCAGTGAAGTAGTTTCAGAGGGAAGGTCTACAACACTTCCAACACGACCCTGCACAACTCGCTGTTGCCTAAAAATGCATTGAGAGTAATGATTGAATCCTCCTACAACAACGCGGCACCAATACTGTTCCCTACTGATGAGATGACTAGGGTCCAAGATGCTATCGGTGCTTTCGCTGCTTGGCCCGTTAGTTTGATTGAGCCAACACCACAGGTGGTTATTTACTAATAGCATTTACACTAGCATTCATTGTGTTGAAAGAATGCTCTTTTATTTACATGTTTTTTCAAGGTACACGTTCTACCGGAAAGAAAGCACAAAGGCCTAATGTCCAAGGTACCGGTGGTCAAGTGATGAAGAAAAACAATTCACATACTGATCCATCGTCATAGGTGATTATTTACTAATCAATTAAACTAGCATTGTTTTTTATTGGAATAAAATTTCAGACTTTCTATTTACATGGTTTGTAGGCAACAAAAGCCAAGGGCGAGAAAAAAGTACAAGCGCCTCCTGTTATTGAACGTACAAGCGCCGAGACGCCAAATCGTGCTCGATTGCGAGCATTTGCAGCCACCCTATCTCCCGAATTTATTGCCAATATTCCATTCGACAAGCGTATATTTGGGGTGTCAAATATGGTTGAGCATGTTTTTAAGGATCAGATCATGGACGTGCTTAATCAAGGATGGCTCGGTGGTACGGCTATCAATTTATGGATCAGGTATATATGTGTTTCCATTGGGGTTTCATTTAATGTCAAAAGTTTTACACTAATTGGGAGTTTGTATGGTTTCTTTGAAGGCACCTGCACGAACATGTCATGATTGCCGGGGATAATGTCTCGTTTGAATTCATAAGCCCCTATGAGATAGCACATATTACGGGCGTGAGCTATGACGAGCAGTCCGCGAAGCTTAAAAGGCGCTTTTCTTTAAAGGCAACATGCATGACTTTATTCTTAGCTCCAATTAATACAGGGTAAGTCGATATGCATTATAGGTTTCATCGTATTCTTAGCTCCAAGCATCATTTATATATACTGACATAACGTTCTAAAAAATTTTAGGCAGCACTGGCTTTTGCTTGTCATCTATCCGCAAGCACAAGCGAATCCCTTGATTTACTATTTGGATCCTGTGTATGGTGCTGAACCAGAAAGTCGCCCAGCTTTGATGCGCCTCGTCAATAGGTACGTGAATGTCAGCATTCTTTGAATCCGTTGCATCATTTGTCATTTTATGACCCTAGCTAATAAAATTAATTTACTTTGTTTCGTTTCCAGCGCATTGACCAGTTTTCGGTCCTCCGTTAACGTGAGTTATTCCAAAGCCCTTGACCAGAAAGATGCTTATAAGTGGCTTACAGTCCAGGTTCTACAAGTTATTCAATTTTTTAAACAATCTACTCAAACATAAAGTAAATGTTTCTCATATGATATCTGGTATTTTTTGTTACAGTGCCCCTTCCAACCCAATAACAACGACTGTGGATACTATGTGATGCAATTTATGAGGGATGTCGTTACACATGATCGATGTAGCATTCCATTGACATTAAGTTTTATATTTTGCCAACTCTAATTGTATTTGAACTTGTTATTAAATTTCAAGTAGATTTGATTGCCATTCAAATTTATCTCTCTGTGCAGTATTACCCAGACGCACGTTGCCACTCATTGTCGAGGGAACGAATGAATGCACTAATTGAGGAATGGTGCACTTATGTTCTACCTCTTTTTCAATAAGTACAAATGTAGATATATAGTAGTATAGCTAGTAGCGTGCTGTTTCCCAAATTAGAATGGTTGGTTCATTTGTACATTGCTCTCTGGATGAGTTATTGGTGTATTTTGTTGCCTGGAACTGTATAGAATTGCTGGTATTTTAGCACTGATGCAGGTGGGGTATATAAATTAAAATCTAATATTTAAAAAAAATTCAATAGCAGCGCTTATTTCGCTAAGCGCTGCTATAGGTAAATTTTAGGTGCCCTATAGCAGCACTTAAGTGCTGCTAAAGGTGACCTTTAGCAGCGCTTAAGCGCTACTTTAGGCCACCTATTGCAGCGCTTAACAAGCGCTGCTATAGGCCTAATAGCCTATAGCATCACTGGCTATTGCAGCGATTATAAGCGCTGCTATAGGGCCAAAATAAGTGGTGCTATAGACATTTTCTGTAGTAGTGAAGGTTCTAAAGCATTTGAAACGTTCTCTCGAGTCAAAATAAAAATTTTATTTCTCATTAAAATTGCTCAACCTCTTGTTACAAATTAACGAGAGTTATTCCTTAAGAGCGAACCTTAATATGACAATACTAAGTCGATAGATATATCTATATTCTACCAACAACCATCCATTAGTTCATTTAAATCAAACTTCAAGTCTAGTCTGATTTACCCTAGTTCTACATCTAAACTATCTCTCTCGAACATAATTTAAATGAACACATCACTCTAAAAGGTGGCCAGTCAAATAAAAGCATTAGGAATAAATCAAATCAACACAAGTAGTCATCAATTACTAAAAGAAAAGGACAAAATTAAGTTTCAATCCATACAAGGTTTGAATCAACTCTAGAACAAATTCTTTAGCTACTTATGAATGGACAAAAGCAATAAATACGAAGAAATCCCATGTCCAAAACACAAAAGTAATAAATAATAGAAGAAAACTAGAAAAGTCTACTACCAGATCGGAGGGCAAGAATTTCTTCCAATTTATCTTCTCAAGCTATGACTTCGTGAATCCCAACTCCATTCTTGCTTGCACAGATGTTTCTAATTGTTTCTATGGTTTCTACAGTGAAAAAGAGGCTAAGAGTCTGTCAAATTTCATGCCCTAGGTGTTTAAAAAGGATAAAAAACGATGCTAATCGTTTTATATTTTTCGCACAGTGCCATGTCACTAGAAGCAATTTTCTGATGTTTTCCACAAATGAGTTCCAGCTTTCTCCACTCTTTTCATTCAATCTTTGTCTGCTTTCTTGCTTAGAATATCCATATTTACCTATAAAAAAACATGCATAAATGTGAGAGAATCTTGCCAATTAAGTTTTTTAGTAATTTATCATATTTTTCTTAAAAATAATCAAATTAAACTCATATGACAAATTTGCAGAATTTCCTCTCAAAAACTCTTTAAATACCATTAATTAGCATTGATGACTCCCCAAATATATTCTAAATATGCTCTAAATCAATGATAAATTAGGAGTCATCACTTGCCTTCTTCTTCTTCTTCTTGTTTTTTTTTTTTTTTTGATAAGAAGTTAAAATGATACTAATATAACTCACTATTCTACATAGTTGTCTCAAACCAAGGGCAAGAATTTAAAGCAATTAGAAAATTTATCAGCTTGTCTGCTAAGAATTGTTTGGCCATCAGCCACTATTACTTTATGTAGCAGATCATTTTGTTAAAACTAACTATCCCAACATGGATAAGAGAGGATCAGATCTTGTGTTAATTGGGAAATAGTCAAAAAGTTGTGGCTTCAAATCCTTGAAGTGTTGCTCTCCAGTTTTGAGGAAGTTAGGGAGTTGGTAAATTGGATAGTGACATGTTGTTAATTCATTATACAAAGTTAGTAATCCGTCATACGAATATGGTAATCATTTATACGATGTTGGCAACAAACAACAAGATTTTGGTAAAGTTAGGAAGTTGGTAAATTGGATAGAGATATGTTGGTAATCCGTTATACAAAGTTAGTAATCTATTATACGAAATTGGTAATCCTTTATACGATGTTGGTAACAAATAACAAGATTTTGGAAAAGTTAGGGAGTTAATAAAATGGATAGAGACAAGTTGGTAATTTATTATACAAAGTTGGTAATCCATTATACGAATTTGGTAATCCTTTATGTGATGTTTGATAGAGACATGTTGCCTTTTCTTTGAGGGATATTTTTTATTTTTTCTTTTAATTTTGCTTTGGAAAAATGGGTCATTTGGACTTATTGGTCCTTTGTTAACTTTAGTGTATCAAAGTGTCCTCTTGATATTTGGGGATTCTTTATCCTGGAATTTTCCCAAAGTTATTATTTTCACATACAGCTGAAAAATTATTTTATTTTATATTATGTTCACATTAAAATGACTTTTTTGAATAATCAAAATAAAAAATTAATTTAAACCATCAAATCAGATTTGGACAATGTGTTCTGATGATAAACTTTTGATACTAACTAGTCCATTTACTAGAGTCGGGAATTCGGGCCGAGCCCGTCGGGCCGGCCCGTTTAGGCCCTAACCCGAGAAGGGCCAGGCTTTGATTTTAGACCAAAAAAAGGGGACCGGGCTTAAACGGGCCGGCCTGTCGGGCCGCGGGCTTAGACGGGCTAGCCCGCGGGCCGGCCCGTTTATTGCCCCTCCCTTTTTTAAAACGTTTTTTTATTTTTATCTGCTCAAAGAGTTAAATGGGTATGCTATTTTTGTATATATGCATATAGACGATAATAATTTAAATACTTATTATGTTATATTCAAGTCCCATATGTCCCACTTTTATACTTTAATTCATTATTACTAAAAATATTCTATGTAATTGTGGTGTGCTTCTAGTTCTAGACTTAGTACATAATTTAAGAGTTGTTGAGTTGGTATATAGCAATGCGCTAATGCTTGATAAGTTTGTATTTAAATATAATTTGGATCATATATATTTATATTTTTTATTATAGGTCCATTATTTTCGTTAGCAATACATATTCAAAATTAAGAAAAAAATATTTAAAAAAGGCGAAGCCCGTGGGCCGACCCGAGGCCCGACGACTCAAGGGCCGGGCTTCACAAATAGGGGTTTTTTTATTTGCGGGCTTTAAGCCCGGCCCGCCCGAATTCCCATCTCTACCATTTACCACTAAATTGAACGAAACTTGTTCCATAGTTAGAGTATGTGAGTCCTATATTGTCTAAATACAATTTCGATTATCCAAATTTAAAAGTTTTAAATAAAAGTACATTTTGTAAAATACAACAACTAAGATTTGATTTATAAACTGATTATATACATATTAAAAAAAATTAAAAAATTAAAAATTTAATTCAGTGCATATTTTGACACATCTTGATGGATAGTGAAACCACTTAATTCCATGGATATCAATTTATTATTGGACCAAGAAAAGTATTAATTCATTAGACTGTACGTCCTACTTAATTTGTTCCATAAATATTAGAATCACTGCACACGTTTCTTTTGTGTTTTTTTTTGTGTGGTCGAAAGTGCACACGTTTCTTTTGTTTTTCTTTTGTGGTCAAAACTGATGCACACGTTACTTTTGTTTTTTGTGTGGTCAAAACTGCACATGTTTCTTTTGTTTTTTTTTTGTGGTCAAAACTGTAAAAATTCCTTTTTTTTGTGGTCAAAACTACACACGTTTCTCAAGATTTAGAAAGGAACATGTGCTGGATCCACCAAAAAAATAACATTTGGGTGATGAACTCATTATAAGTAACATTAGGATAATAAATGCAACTAAAAAGTACCAAAAAAACAGGAGAGTGTTAATGCTACTTTTTCCAGTTTAGAAATGTGGGGTCAATAGTGAGATAAAAAAACAAAAGGAATGGCTAAGTAGTAACGAGCATGTGGTCCCCCGTGTTGAAGGCAATAAGTAACATTATCAATAATGAGATCGTGAATGGTTATAACATGTAGTAGAAGCACCGTAGAGGGTGTATTGATTTGAAAAAAATGTTATCTACTCAAAATAAATCAATATAAGCCACGATTACATATGAATGCAATTACTTAACTAATGAACAAATAATTTTAGTGATAAAAAAATCCTTGAAATGAAGGCTTACATTAATTTGCAATGTTTATAACATGTCTTTATTTCATTCTGAAATGAAATACAGGGTTACTCTGCATTTATTAGAAAAGTTGAAGCATTATTTCGATTTACCTCATTTGCAGCATAAATATTTCTTTTAATAAAGTTAATCAAGCTTGTGCTATTTTTGACTTATGAGTGCATTGACTTTGAAAACCATGTTATTTACGTAAAAATAAAGAAATATAAGGGCACGATTAAGTATACATGCAATTACTTTCCTAAACAACATATATTTTTAGAGATAAAAAAAGGGAATCATAAGCAAGATGTGTTAAATGATGGCAACATAGTCAAGAGAACATTACTTTTTATTAGTGAAATTGTAGTTAATTTGAATTTTTTTAACTTGTAGTCTATCTTGCGTGATATAGAAGGAGTGTTTATTGTAATAAATTGCATATTTTTACTTTTTTGACAAATGATTGTGATGGATTCCTATTTTTTTATGAGGAACATAAATCATATTATTTTTCATATAAAATAAAATAAGAAGCAAGAAAGATAAAATTTAGGGAAAATATCATAAAACTCCCTCTATAATAAATTAATCTTAGATTTCCCTAACAAATTTTGAAACTTCACTTTGGCTCAATAGGGAAAAGTGAAATTAAATGTTTTACCTAAAAGACCAAACTGTTTTTAATGAATTTTGCAACCATAATCCAAGAAACATATGAGGAATTTTCAATACAATTGTGCTTCTTTTTAACATCAATGTGAAATTTCTAAATCTAAACAAATCATGAAGTCCAACATTGAAGCATCCAACATTTCATAATTGGATTTTCAAGACACATATAGAGATTTTCAAGACGTTTGTGTTTATTTCCAACATGAACATGAGAATTTCTAAGTCTAAAAAATCATGGAAGCCAACACTATAGCATCCAACATTTCACAACTAAATTTTCAAAACTCTTATGGGGAATTTTTAAGACATTTGTGCTTCTTTCCAGCATCAATATGAGTACTTTTAAGTCTCAAAAATTATGGAATCCAACACTAAAGTATCCAATATTTTACAACTGGATTTTCAAAACACATATGGGGAATTTTCTAGACATATATGAAGAATTTTTAAGACGTTTGTGCTTCTTTCAATAAGGTTATGTTGATCTTTTAGGTAATATATTTAACTTCACTTTGTCCCTTGGATGCAAAGTGAAATGTCAGAAATTTTTTTGTCGGAATATGATAATAATTTGCTAAAGGGCGGTTATATGTTTTCAGTAATTTAGAATAAAAAACAATTTATGAAATTTGACTGATATGAAACCATGTTATATTGTATATTGACCATGGGAAAATTATGCATTTAATCTTCGGTCATTTTACTTTTGATTGATTGTTTATGTGAGCTTAAGATAACTATATATATGCATTTGCTTACTTTTAAGCTTTTAAGGGAAGGTTATCAAACAAATAAAAGAAGGGAGAATTACTCTAAAGCCTCAAGTAAATGATTTGATGACCAAAAAGTCAATGACAAGTATGTGCTTCGTGCTTGCATGCATAAAGTAATATTCATTACATAGTATGTTTATAATATATGGATTTTTGTTAAAAAAAAGTTATCTTCTTAAAATAAAGCAATATAAGCAAAGATTAATTATGTATGCAATTATTTAATTAATTACTAAATAATTTTGGAGATAAAAAAGGAATCAAAGGCAACATGTGTTAAACAAAGACAACTTACTAAAGAGATTATTAGGTTCTATAATTGAAATTCAAATAAAAAAAACTCAAACCATATAGGGTAGAGTAACTCACAAAATAAAATATAATTCGTCAAAAGATCTTTGAAATGAAGGCATACTTTAATTTGCCATGTTTAGAACATGTCTTTATTTCTTTCATATAGAGTTACTCAAGCATTTTATAGAAAAGATGAAGCCTTATTTGATTTGCCCCATTTACAATATACATCTTTTTTTTCATTAAGTTAATTGAGTTTATGTTATCCCTGACTTTATGGGTACATTGACTTTGAAAACCATGTTATTTCCGTAAAATAAAGAAATAAAAGGGCATGATTAAGTATTCATGCAATAGCTTACCTAATTAACAAATATTTTTAGAGATAAAAAAAGGAAATCAAAGGCAAGATTTGTTATAATAAATTTGAATTTTTTTACCTATAATCCATATTGTGTTATATGTAATCCAAAAAAATCTCAATAGTCTGGAATAACCTTCATGGATTTCAGCATTTACAACATCCTTAATTTAGTCAAATTAGTCATATATTCAAGTCACTTTAAAAAATAATAATATGCCCACTCAAATTCTGAAAAATGCTCACGAGTCACGACAAACCTTTGTTCCTGATCCATCAGAGACAGGATAAGGAAAAAAGACTAAATTCGGTTAAAAAAAAGATAAATGAAATTAAGGGCAACAAATGTGGTGGTGTTTTTGAGTTGTGTGGCTATGGTGAAAAAAATATCTCCTGCCTTAGTAATAGTGTGTGGCTGGTGTGGTGCCAAGAGAATGAAAAAAATATAAAAATGCTAAAAGAAAAAAGAAGAACTTTTATCGAAATATGAATATAATATTCACTGTCCTTCTTCCTTCTTTATCCATATGTTATTTTCCTTCGCCTCATAACTCCATTTGAAAGTTCAGACAAAAAAAAAACTCCATTTGAAAGCTGTTGGGTTTTCTTTTCTTTTTTCGGTTCTTCCACTTCCTTCTTCATCTTTCGGCTGGATCAGAAGTTTAGTTCGCTCTTCTTCTTCTGTGAGCCGTTCAACCTTTGGTGTTGAAACTCTTCACTAAACATCTTCCTTTCTCCTCTCCTTGACTTTGAAATATCACCCCCTTATTTAGTCTTCAAGAACTTCTTCCTTTAGAAACCCCAACCTTCTGATGAAAAAAGAGCTTCTTTTTCTACCATCTCTCATCAATGTCAGCAAAGGTAACTGTGAAAATAAGCAGGGGATGAAGAGTGGTATTGGCACTTTTTTACCTTCATTTTCCTTCTCATTGATTTATTTCCCATAGAATGATTTGAAGACTTGATAGCTGATAAAAATCTATAAAACAGTTGTGAGAGTACTGGCTGTCACCCAAGAGGGGGGGTGAATTGGGTGATAGGATAATTTTAAGACCTTTTTCAATTCTTTAAACTCTTACTGAGAATATTTCAAAACATGAAGTGGACTAACAGATATAAAAAGATAGACTGGAAATCAAGAGAGTTTAGGGAAGAGATAATGCACACAAGATTTATCCTGGTTCAGTCAACCCAGACCTACATCCAGTCCTCAGGCTCCCCCTGAGATTTCCACTATCCTCTTGTTTAATCCTGGCACAAGAGAAGCCTACCACAGGTTTTACGGACACAGGTTCACCTGCCAACCTTTACAGAGTTTTAGAATCTCTCTAAACACTCCCCCTTACTACCTGTAAGGTTACCACCCAGTTCACAAAGCACCAGGCTTAGGAACTACCTCAAACAGACGAGGATTTTAATAATAGGGTTCACTCAATGAACAGATTGTGATAAACACTTAAGTACAAATAAGGTGTAAGAAGAAATACAACTAGAGCTTAAGTATCTGAACAATGTATTTCTCTAGCTCTTCTTTTCAAACATTCTTAATCTAAGGAATTTGCCATTCTGTATAAGGCTCTGTTCATATCTTGTTTTCGTTCGCTGATCGTTCCTTTCTGTAAGCAAATCTTGTTATATTTATATCTCCATAGATTGCCTTTTTAATAGTCTTCATATGCCCGTTAGAAAATAGACGTTGGGAACTTTTAGCCGTTGGACATTCAGCTTTTGATCTAGTCTTTAACTGTTCATGCGTAGAGTAGGTTAGACTGAGAGCTCTGTACACCTGTACTTTTATAGCATCTTTTCAATAGCGCTAGCATGCTTTGCTATCGCTAATTGCATAGTATAATTTCTGCACTTGAGATGTTAGCTAAGCAAGTAATCATATAAGTGCACAGCAGTTGTTATCGCAAGCAAAGCTCATTAGCTCAATGAGATGAAGACAATATAAGGAATATCAGAGCTTTTTATCGATAGCATATTCTCTTGGATTAAAAAGCATCATATCAGCATATATTCTTCTATCGATTGCTTAAACTACTATCGCTAGATACTTGATTTGCTTATTAGCTTTAAGGATACAATTATCAAAGAACTCAGAACTTCAAGGTATCCCATTATCGATAGATAAACATTTTAGCTCAAGCAAGCATATCAGCTCTTGATTCATTAGCTCTTAGGCACTAGCTATCTGAAAGATCATTATCTGAAGCACTTATGGTTATCGATAGCTTAACCTATTATCGCTAACTGATTTAGGGACTTGGTTCATTTATCTGCTGGTTTCATCTACTTATAAGCTCAATGAACTTCTAGCGATGGAACCTTTGCTTAGCGATAGAGGGAGACTTAGCGATAGATATTAACCTTGATATTGCTAAGTCTTCACTCGCTATTCCTTTCTTTCAATTAGCTATACAGATACACTTAGCGATAAGGATACTTATTCATTATTGGTCTGCTAAGTTATCATTACTTATTAGCGATATTTTTCATAGATCAGTCTTCATCAAAACTTAAGATTCTAACATTCTCCCCCTTTTTGATGATGACAAAACATAAGCATAAAATTAATGTACAGAACATATATCAGTTTAAAAAATAATGATACTGGAGAATGTTCGAAGCAATCATTGAGATAAGAGATGTACATTTGAATTTTGATAATTGTAAAAGGAAATATAAAATTGTCAATCATTCAGATTATGAAGAATGCACATGAGAAAGGTTTTAGGGAATGATTCAGGCTTTTTGGTTTATTCAGAATCAGAATCATCCTTCCAATTTGAGGTATCTAGATCATAATCCCCAGGCTCACTGCTTATTCCCCCAGAGTCAGTTGAAGGATCTTCCAGCAATTCAGGATCAGTTTCAACTTCAACCTCAGATTTCTTTTTCTCCTTAGGAGCAGCCTTCTTCTTAGTAGTAGCCTTCTTCTTCTTTGGAGGGGAAGGAGAAGCTTTTTGAAGAAAATGGGCTAGCATTCTTTCCCCATAACTCAATTGCTTCTGCTTTTTCATTGGAGGAGGCTTGACAGATTTTCCTTTCCCCTTAGGCACAGATTTTCTCTTTGAAGGCTTGGAAGCAGATTTGGGCTCTTCAATCACAATTCCTTTAGATTCCCTGGATTTCTTTACTGGAGATTTGGGAGCAGATTTCTTGATCCTTATCTTCTTAGGAGCAGACTGGACCTCTGATGCCTTTTCTTTTTTACTAAGTTCCAGGTTCTGAGAGGTAGTCTGAATAGGATCTTTTTCTTTTTCAGCTTCTGCTCTTGCTGCATCTCTATCCTCTCTTTCCTTTAGAGATTGAGCAGACCTGTCTATGAATTCTTCAACTTCCTCATGCAGCTCTTGTGCTCGCTGAAAATAGTGAGGGAGCATATCTACAGAAACTGGCTGGTGCTCTTCTTCAACTGTTACCATAGCCATGCTCAAGTTTTCCTCTGGAATTTCATTATCAGGAGAACCATCTGGATTTGCTGACTCATTGATTTCCTCATTATCAGATGCATCCTCCAGTTGGCCTTCTACAAAGTCTTTTTCTGCCATACTTTTGTCCCTTTGATTCTCTCCCTTTTTGTCATCATCATTGGTAGTAGTAGGTGAGGAGGGTTGGTCAGGAATTAGAGAAGAGATGAGAGGAGAAGGAGGGTCTGATATAGTGGTAGCGATGATTGGCTGAATTGGTGAAGTAGGAATCCTATCGCTAGGGATGGTGCTATCGATAGGGGTTGTCTGTGGTGATGGTACTCTGGTGATTGGGGTTGAGACTCGTGCTTGAGGGCTAGCGCTAGGAGAAGAATTAGCGGTAGGGGTATCTGTAGGAGTTGGGATTTTGGTTTGAGAAGAGAGTGTGGATGATTGGGTTTGAAAAAGATGATTATCGCTAAGATGTTTATAGGTGGAAGGAGATGGGTAATGTGATAGGTGGAGAGAGAGAGTGAAAATGAAGAGGGGGATGATGATGTGATGAAGTACCTTCAGATGAAGGAGCTGTCCTTCTTTGTTTGACATACTCAGGGACAAGGCATAGGTTTTCTTCCAGATTTTTCACCTGAGACTGAAGTTCACGAATAGGCTTCATCAACTCTTCTTTTTGTGCTTCCAAGGCCAGATTAAATTCGGCAGAGACCCTGAAAACAATTTCTTCTATTGCATTCTTGAAGAAGGTTGATTTTGATGTAACAGGAGCAGAAGGAGGTGTTGCTTGACCAAGATTATGCTGCTGCTGAGGAGAAAGAGTTCTCTGAGATTGAGTCTCTTCCTCAATAGACTGAGACTGAGCTGATGCAGAAGGAGCATGAGAGGCCTCAGAGTTAGATACAGCACCACTTGATTTAACTATAATCCCCATTTTTCTGAGAGTGGAGATGGTAAGCTGTTTGCAACTTTTATTGTCTCTTTCTCCTGTAGATTTGATCTTTGAGAACTCAAGGAGATAAGACATGAGCTGAGGATATGGAAGAGGGGCCTTGGCAGATTTTTCAGATAAATATCGGTGAAGCTCCATTGATATCAACTGCCCTGGGTTTAAAGGTACTTTTGAAATCAGATTGGGCAGCCAGGGATTGTCTATCTTGGGAAAACTACTGAAATTTCCTGCCTTGTGAGTCATTAATCTTGTATACACGTAATGTAGTATTCTGTTGATCACAGGCATGCTTGCTGGCTTATCAGAGGAGTTTTCATAAATTTCTGCAAGTTCTTCCTCGGAATAGGACTCAGAGGAGTACCACTTATTATGCTCTGCCTCAAATATCCCTAAAATCTTGTTAATGGCTAACCAGTTAAAAGAAATCCCCCTTCCTCTCACTGTCGCCTTGAACACAATATTGACCAGCTCCTTTTTCTTATACTCTGGCTTGGCTACCATGCTCGAATAAAATGACCTCAGAACATCCTCATTGTAGACATTCTGAATACTGAGCCAGTTCTTGTATGGAAAAAGCCAGGCATCCAAGTCGAAGCCATTTTGCTTAAAATATTCCAAATCTACCCAGATCGCTGTCCTATCTAGGGTTTTTCGATTTGTGAATACAGCGCTAGGGGTTTCGAGGAGTTCTTCTGAGTAGGGCAAGTCGGAGGTAGTTCGCTTTTGACGTTTAGAGCCTGATTCAACTACTTCTTTCTGGGATTTGGACCTCTTGCTAGCGGATTGAGAAGAGGGTTTAGCGCTAGAGGTAGCCTCGACATCACTCACACTTGGAACTTTGGTTCTGGCCATTTCTGGGTTTAGGGTTTTAGGGTTTTGAGATAGATGAAAATGCAGAATGTGAGTTCAGAACATCGGGAGTAGAAGAGAATGAATGAATGCTGATGCAAAATGATTCCCTTTTATAAGTTTTAGGGTTTAGGATTTTACCATGAAGTACATCAACTGACGTTCCGCATTCTGGGCCTTCTTAAGTGACTTGCTATCGCTAGGAAGAACAGCTATCGCTAGCAGGCATGATCCCACGCTGAGCAAGTGACTAAGATTTGTCACTTACTCCTTCCATCTATCGATAGCTGACTTTGCTATCGATGACGCTATTAGCTAGCGATGGCAGATTTTGCTCAACCAGCTTGACCTGCATACAATTAGCGATAGTGAAACTCACTATCGATGGGTTAGTTTTGCAAAAACTTAAGATTTAACATTTGGAGCAGATTTTATAGAACAAAATAAATGCCAGTCATTCAAAATGATGACCTCAATATTATGCTATTTAATCTAATCATAAGGTTCAGCTCATCAAGACTTGAGTAAATTTGCATATAGATCAAAGTCTTGAAGCTTTCTCTCCTTGTTACCTCTACCTTAGGTACTTGGAGAATTACTTTGGCTCACCCAAGAGGGTCTAATAAGCTTGTGCTTGGGTAGCCATGTTCTATCATGAGAGATAGAATTCAAAAATCTTCTTCTTGATGTATGAGGAATTCTATTTCTCTTGTTTTCCTCAATGTAATTGAATGGTACTTTGTGGTAGCTCATTTTTAAAGTAGAACTTGTTCTTCTTGTTGCTGTCCACTGCTTCTTATGATTCGTACCAACAGTTGTAGCAGTGGCATTTCCATGAGTTCTCCTTCGTATGTAGATTCTGTGAATCTTTCCTTTGAAGTATGAGAAACTCTTGGATTCTTCTTTGTCGACTTTGTACCATGATGTCCATTTCTTTTAGAGCTAATCTGCACAGATAAAGTACTAGAGGGACATTTTGGTACCCATTTATATTTGGGTCCTTCATTGTTAGCCTTGGACCTTACATGTCCTTTTGAAACCCAAATAAAATTATTTCTCATATTTAAATTTCTTCTAATATAACATGTGAGAGAGATATGACCAGATTTTCCACAATAATGGCATATAATATAATGATGTGCAATATGAGGTTTTATACAATTATTGTGATGGTCAGAGGAGTGCAAATTCAAATTGTTTTCATGCAAAAGACCTTCCTTCCCAAAACATTTTTCAGCATAATTTAAAACATTTTCAGTCCTTGAAATATGATTTGTGATAGGTTGAAAATCAGTTTTATGTAAATCAAAATTGTTTTTCTCAAAAACACAGGGATAGGAATCGTATACCATAGATGCATCTTGGTAGTCATCTTCCTCTAGATCTTCTGTGTTGAATAAATCTTGGAAGGGTCCTGTGACTTCTCCTTCTTCAATCTCAGCTTCCAATTGCTCATCAACCATAGATATGCAACTATGAAATTCAGATGAGCTGTCAACACTTTCAACTTCAACAAGATGGTCAGAGGTATATATAGATTCAAGAGAATCCCAAATTTCTTTAGCACTAGAGCAAGGTCTGATTTTCTGAAAATCATTTTCAGTTAAGCCTTTATGCAGAATTTGCATTGCTCTAATGTTTAGAGAGAACATTTTCTTGTCTTCATCAGTCCAATCCTTCCTAGATTTAAAATCAAAATCATTTGTAAAGACATTCCACATATGATAATTGAATGATTTTATAAAACTCTTCATCCTTGCTTTCCAAAATGAAAAATCACTATTTTCAAGCAGAGGAGGAATGGTAGGATCAAATCCTTCAGAAAACATAATGTTCCCAAAAATAGCCATGATCTTTCCACTTGAGATCGTTAGATCCTTTAAAACAAGTGACTAGCTCTGATACCAATTGAGAGTACTGGCTGTCACCCAAGAGGGGGGGTGAATTGGGTGATAGGATAATTTTAAGACCTTTTTCAATTCTTTAAACTCTTACTGAGAATATTTCAAAACATGAAGTGGACTGACAGATATAAAAAGATAGACTGGAAATCAAGAGAGTTTAGGGAAGAGATAATGCACACAAGATTTATCCTGGTTCGGTCAACCCAGACCTACATCCAGTCCTCAGGCTCCCCCTGAGATTTCCACTATCCTCTTGTTTAATCCTGGCATAAGAGAAGCCTACCACAGGTTTTACGGACACAGGTTCACCTGCCAATCTTTACAGAGTTTTAGAATCTCTCTAAACACTCCCCCTTACTACCTGTAAGGTTACCACCCAATTCACAAAGCACCAGGCTTAGGAACTACCTCAAACAGACAAGGATTTTAATAATAGGGTTCACTCAATGAACAGATTGTGATAAACACTTAAGTACAAATAAGGTGTAAGAAGAAATACAACTAGAGCTTAAATATCTGAACAATGTATTTCTCTAGCTCTTCTTTTCAAACATTCTTAATCTAAGGAATTTGCGATTCTGTATAAGGCTCTGTTCATATCTTGTTTTCGTTCGCTGATCGTTCCTTTCTGGAAGCAAATCTTGTTATATTTATATCTCCATAGATTGCCTTTTTAATAGTCTTCATATGCCCGTTAGAAAATAGACGTTGGGAACTTTTAGCCGTTGGACATTCAGCTTTTGATCTAGTCTTTAACTGTTCATGCGTAGAGTAGGTTAGACTGAGAGCTCTGTACACCTGTACTTTTATAGCAGCTTTTCAATAGCGCTAGCATGCTTTGCTATCGCTAATTGCATAGTATAATTTCTGCACTTGAGATGTTAGCTAAGCAAGTAATCATATAAGTGCACAGCAGTTGTTATCGCAAGCAAAGCTCATTAGCTCAATGAGATGAAGACAATATAAGGAATATCAGAGCTTTTTATCGATAGCATATTCTCTTGGATTAAAAAGCATCATATCAGCATATATTCTTCTATCGATTGCTTAAACTACTATCGCTAGATACTTGATTTGCTTATTAGCTTTAAGGATACAATTATCAAAGAACTCAGAACTTCAAGGTATCCCATTATCGATAGATAAACATTTTAGCGCAAGCAAGCATATCAGCTCTTGATTCATTAGCTCTTAGGCACTAGCTATCTGAAAGATCATTATCTGAAGCACTTATGGTTATCGATAGCTTAACTTATTATCGCTAACTGATTTAGGGACTTGGTTCATTTATCTGCTGGTTTCATCTACTTATAAGCTCAATGAACTTCTAGCGATGGAACCTTTGCTTAGCGATAGAGGGAGACTTAGCGATAGATATTAACCTTGATATTGCTAAGTCTTCACTCGCTATTTCTTTCTTTCAATTAGCTATACAGATACACTTAGCGATAATGATACTTATTCATTATTGGTCTGCTAAGTTATCATTACTTATTAGCGATATTTTTCATAGATCAGTCTTCATCAAAACTTAAGATTCTAACAAGTTGTTCATTAGTAACCAAGCCGGTTGGAGCTTCGGCCAACGAAGACAAAATGAAGAAGGCAAATATGAAGTGTGGAAGAAGACAAAGGCGGAGATCCATAGAGAGGAAGGGTCTCCTTCAAATCTAAGTGCTACCCAGTAAAATGAAGAATGGAGACACAGCTCATTCGTTAAAGATTCTACATTTCTACCTCAGAAAATAAAGTAAAAAAAACATCAGTTCAGAGGTTAGAACTCCCCCTTCCTGGGGAATAAATTGCTAGGTTTTGTGTACGAAGCTCATCTCACCTGAATCAACCTGCAAGCACACCCATATAGCAACAATGAGAATCTAGAAAAAAGGAAAGAGTCAAACTAATCAGATACCCCACCTTCTTGCTCTGCCACGTCGCATCGGCCAAATATTTCTAAATCAAACACCAACAATATCAAATATTTCTATTGATGCAAAAGATAGATGAAAGAAGAAACATGGAATGGGTTGTAGTTTAGGTACTTTTTCTTCAATTCATTTTCCTTCTTAAATTACTGAAAAAGCCTTTAAAACGATTTTCCATCAGGAATCGAGTTGTTTGGAGGTATGGCCGATAAAGCCAAAATGTAGGAGGTTAAGATTATGTATGATGGCACAGAGATGCTTTTGGGTGAGGTTGTAGATGAGATTGGGGAGGTATGGTTGTGTTGACAGATGCGTTGGTGGTTGAAATGATGCAGAAACATAAAGGACCAGAAGATCATACCACAAGAAGAGTGTTACACAGAGACTTACTGATCTATCAAACACAATCAGGTCCGATTGTGGAAGTTTTTCTTTTCTGGGTTGGTCTATTTTTGCTCGATCACTTTGTAAAGAACCATACAAGTGGTGGAATATAGTGTTTGTTGGAGGATGGTGGTGGAATATAGAGTTCACAGGGGATGTGATGACGAACTTTCTGATAAAGATCCATGGAAGTTTTGGGGAAGAAGGAAGATAGAAAGGGAGTTATGGAGAGTAGTGAAGAATGAGTAAGTGCATTGCTGAATGATATTTGAAATGGAACCTGGAATTATTTGAATTCAAATTCAAAATTTGAAAGATTGGGGGGAAGGGAAAAGAATGGGAGACAGATAAGTTGAGTTTCATGGAGGGGAAGAAAAGAAGTGAGGACAAACATAAATGAAGAGAATTGGTGGGGCCAGAAAGTAGCCTAACAAATTGGTGGAAGGGCTATCTGTGAGAGACATAAGCCAACACGCAGCCCAACACAACAATAACAAATGGAAGAAAAATAAGATGAACAGGAAACTGAGTGAGGAGCCAACAAATAAGCCATTTTGGAGCCGGCTTACAGGCCTTGATTTAAGAAAGATAGGATTATACATCACGAGATATTCTCTTCTCCTTCCTTTTTTGTCTCCATCAAAAAGCAAAAAGTTATGTTCAACATTTCATTCAAATTTAGTTTGATAAAAAATCATCAAATAAAATGTAATTAAAAAATGAAATAGTTCAGTTTTAAATGAGTTAGCATCAATGTTAATTATGATTTATAAAGTGAGATTTCATGAAATATTAGTGTGTGTATTCTTTCTACAAAAATAGTCAAATGAATTGTAATACTATTTCATGTCTTTAATATATAAAATATAGTTTATAGTGTAACTCACACTAAAAAAAATATTTTATATTAAGAACTATGAGTAATATCATGTTCAACAAAAACGTTCCGTGTTAAACTTATTTTCTTTCAATCTGTTTTTGTCTTATATCTAATTAATGCTGTTCCTCATTTTATTTTCACAATGAATTAGCATGAGGGCTAATTAACCAAAATAATATAATGAGTCGCGTTGGATTATATTCTAAATGGATAAACCTTTTTTAACGCAATGTTTTCCTACCAATAAGGCTTGACTCGAAAATTTTACCTAAGAGAAATCGATTCCATTCTACTTTATTACATTTGCTAATTATCCACTTAGACACTCTTTTATATAATAATGTTTATTTTTAATTTAAAGTATTGCAATTTGAAAATTTTCAAATAGAACATAAGTGTAATTGAAGCAATTTTATGAAAGGTTATGTAAGAAATCATAATACTAAAATTAGAAGAGCTAAAACATATATACCACAACTTGGTGAAAAGTTTCAATACTTTATGTAAAATAATGCATACTTATAGGATGATAGTAGTTTCAATGAAAGGGTTAATTACTCCCTCACGTACTATTATAAGATTAATTCGGATTTTTTTAGAGAAATTAATTGCAAAATTAATTATTTTAAAATATCTATATTCGTCTTTTTTTAAAACTAATAATATACCTTACTTATAAACTAATAGTATAATTTAATTGCATGTAACATATATTTTGTAACACAAAATTTTGGAAAAGAAGAAATGAGGAATTATTTTAAGATTAAGGCATTGCTTCATTGACATCTTATATCTCTCCCAAACTGCATAGATATGATCATCCAGGTGTTGTCTGAAACTCAAAAATTAATCTAGCTTCCACAGATTTATCATCAAAGAAGAATCAAGCTCTAAACTTGCTCTCAACCTAATCCCACGAAATAATGGATCAATCCTGAAGGTTGTTGAACCAGTCTCTAATGGTACCTTGTAGAGACATTGGGACTAAGCGAAGCCTTAATCATCTTGAGGGATTCTGTTTTGCTTGAAAGAGTCACAGACTTCTAGGAAATACATTAAGTGCTTGTTTGCATCTTCATTATAGAGCCTATGGAATATTCTGAGCAATTGCAACATCATTATCATAACAGGTTTGATCTCAAACGAGTGTGTTGTCATCTCTGCATCCAAATGTGTAACACCTCAAAATTTGGAAAAAAGAAATAAGGAGTTATTTAAGGTTTTGAGATGTTATTTAGAAATTAAAAAGCTTTATAAATAAATTTATAAAGTCAGAGGTATTTTGAGGATTTTAGAGACTTATTTTCTTTAGAAATTTGAAGAAAAATAGTTAGTGCATAAATTTTAATATGAGACTTTTGTGAAAATTATTTTGAGGTCTAAAGAAATTTATGATCGAAGAAAATCACTAGTTTAATAGAAGGACTAAACTGAAAGTAGGAAAAGTTTAAGCATCAGAGACCAAAAATGAAAAGAAAATGGAAGGGCAGCATTGTCATTTTCACATCTCTCCAACCACTTATGCTCCTCTACCCGATTCATTTATCATGTTCCATTTCTTCTTTCTTTCTTCTTCGAGAATAGTTTTGGAGTTAGGTCCTGCATTGTCGCCGGCGGGGAGGCCGATTGGCACATGCAAGACTAGTTTTGGAGTTAGGTAAGTCATCTCAATCACCCTCTAGCCTTTGATTTTCTGATTTCGATGGGTTTGAGATGAGTGTTCCGATTTAGGTTAGAATTTTTGGGGTTTGTACCGATTAAATTCAAGATTGGAGTTAGGAAATATGGTTACCTAAAGAAATTTGGGATTTCATTAAAGTTTTGGTCTGATTTTCATATTTAATCAATTTATGTCACTGCTCACCGAAGAAACCTTTGAGATTTTGGTCTAATATGTAGTGAAATGGTGTTTATATTCAATTAGTATTAAAATTTAGTTGATGTTTGAGGTTGCATGCTTGATTCGGTTGGTTTTGTAGATGAACCTTCTTGCTCTGTTTTGGATTCAATTTCTATTCAGCCATGTATGGATTTTCGAAACTGATAAGGGGGGGGGGGGGGGGTAATGAAGTTTAATAATAATAATAAAAAAAAAAAAAGAGATTTCTAAGATATCTATGTTCAAAGTTTTGATGAGTATGAGGATTTCTAAAAGGGTATCATGGGTTCAATTGTTGGAAGTCTTTATGCTGGACTTTGTTACTGCACAAATTATGTTAAACTGTGGTTACCGATGAAATTTGAAGGTGATAAAGTAATTTGGTTGATTATGGTATGATTCTCATTGTTTTTGTGTTAGCCAAAACAGGGAGTAATGGATCCAGGTCTGAACCGAATGAGTATGTATGTGTGTTGCTCTGTTTGAGGATAATTAAATTGGCCTTTGTTGTTCTAGATCATATAGTTTAAAATTTGGTAATATTAAGGCTAAGGGAATTCAATAGTGTTGTTGCATATGTGGCTACGGAAGCTTGTATAAAGTTGGTTTATGTGCATCTGCCTGGTTGAAGCTTAGCTTTGCGATGGCTGGATTTTAAGCCTCAAATTTCAGTTTTTAGGACTTTGAAATCAATTCAGTATTTTATGTAAATGCTTTGTGATTCTTAAATGATATAGGTAAATTGAAGTGGTGAAGTATACTTTAAGATGTCTAAATTTTGATGGGATGATTAATAAAGAAGTAAAAATGTTGTAATGAGGTTATTAAGGCTAAACAAATGGCAGATTTTATTAAATTCCCCAAAGAATATAGGTGTTATAAATTGAAGGTTATAATGTGTAGTTTCCCTTGAATGATTTGAATCTCATTAAATTTTCTCTTAATGTATTTTAATGAGTAAATGATTAGGACAATGGGGATTCACTGTCGCATGATTCCAATCAAATGTTGTATTTGAAGTGCTTAAAACTAAGTATAAGTTACTGTTATATGATTGGAGAGGAGTAGAGATTTTAACATTTAAGTGTGACAGAAAGTTCACTGTTTTGAAAAGGGTTAGGTTGAATGTCTAAGGGGGCTTTTTGTTGTTTATTGAGGTGGGAAGGTGTTATCTGCATTTTTCCTATGTTTGGAATTTTGTTTTGAGAATCAAAGTTATAAGCAAGCATTGTGAAAGAAATTATCAGGGTAATGTGTCGTATATGTATTCAAGGATTTAAGAGTAATTTAACAATGATACTTGAAGATGTTGATTGGTTCTTAACATTGTTTTTGAAACAGAGGAATGGTAATATGAGTATAAATGAAACTGATTTTTATAGTAGGCTTTTTCAAACTCCATTTATTTTCAACTTCTTCAAATGCTATGGCGTGAGATTTGGAATAAGTTCCTAGATATGTAAGGCACTGATGAGATATGCTTCTATTTGATTGATGGAAAGAGTTATTGGGCTGGAATTATTGAATCATCAAAGAGGGAGAAGCAATTAATTAAATGGGCTAAATGGTTAATACTTGTCTAATGGTATTTTAATTGATGATCTAGTTGTGTTTAAAACCTTGAAATCTTTCAGATTTATACCAGTAAGTTCTTTGACATATAGGAAAGGTGTAAATGATGGTATTAATGTTCATGACATGTTGGGATTCATAGAAAGAAAGGTATTAAAGATCAAAATGAGGTGTATGCTGAAAAGGAACAATTGTAATTGAATAATTGAAGTTTAGCTATATGGGTGATTGAATGTGCCATTGGAATATCAAAGTATAGTTTATAGATTTTATTCCTATTTTCTATTTTGAACAGCACCCTTTAGATTAGAATTAGCTCAGTTATGGTTTTAATGGTACTGGTATTAATTTCCTTGTATGAACATATGAACAATAAATGATTGATTCAAGTTTACTAGTTTATACCTTGAAATACTTGGCAACAGAAGTCTTAACACAAGTTTAGGACCAAGTCGTTAGAGAGAGTTAAAGTTTAAATTGAGTAATATTTAAAAGCGACCCCTTTAATCTTAAAGGTTAAAGATAATTCCGGCAAATTATAAATTTTCCTAGATATAAAGAGTTGGGTAGCATAAAGTACATTAGGATTCGAGAGAGAGACGTGAAGTATAAATATAAAGATATATGTATTAATTTACCTTATTATTCACACACACACACACACACACACACACACTTATATAGGTTTGACTTTTGATTTGTGTTCATCAAGATGGTAGAGAATAAAGGAGCTGGTTCATGACTAAGTTCTAGTATCCAGGTAGCGGCTTCATTCAATATCATTTATCATATATTAATAATTACATAAACATCTATCATAAATTTATGGTAAACTTTAGGGTCGAAAGACCGCTCTAACTTTGTCAGAAATATCTAGTGTATCCGAGTACTTCAAGACTAGAGGGCTAGCTTCCTTTAATACATATTAGATATAACTAAAAAGTTATATTCAGGAGTTTGAGCATCAGATGCCACACAATTAAAGGGAAATAAATTTAAATTAATTGTGTGGCAGTGCCTTGAGCACACTAGCATACAGGTTAATGTTTACTATTAACGTTCATACATATTTATAAATTTTTATACATGGTAATGAATGAAATGAACTGCGTTTTGAACTGCTGTTTTTCAGAGAAACTGGAAGAATGTGGGCATTTTGAGATAAGGTAGTATTGAAGGGTGGGGATGCCTGCTAGGAGTGTGTATTAAATATTTTTAGTATAATGTTTTATTTTACCTGTGCTTAGAAGAATAATTTTATTTGAATTATTATTATTCAAGTATCAATCCTCCATAAGGAGGTTTGATCACAAGCACAAGTAAAAGGCTATCAATCGAGATAGCTAAGTTGTTATTATTAGTTATATTTATAGTAGATAGATTTATTTATGTATAAATGTATTAGGATTATAGTTGATCTTAGATCACAGATACTATCACACAAAGTTAAAGATTTAAGGATCTAATATGGCTACCTAATTGATTTATAAACCACTTGTTTTTATATAAATTTTTTATATGGACCAATTTGTCATAAAAGTCCATTCTTTTAAAGAAAAAGTTTTAATTTATTCAGGTTTTTGGGCTCCTGATATCTATCAAGTGGTTCTAAATTGATTAAACAACTTTAATATAGTAGTATAAAAAGTAGGTGTTACAGAATGCAATATCGAATGCCCCTCATATTCCGGCTTGCAAAGTCGTTCACCCTAGCTCTATCGTATTCATCGTCAGCTATGGTTTTAGCCTCATATTCAGATTCAGCCTCAGTTTGGGTTTTGGTTTAGGTCTCTTCTTCAATGATATTCACTCCTTCAAGCATCACTTCCAATCTGTCTAGATGTATGTGTTGCATGTGCCGAAAGGACTTCTAAAAGACGAAAACCAAAACATGATTATCAAACTAAAAAAATTAATAAAATAAACAACTATGAATGGAAATTATAAACTAACCTAACAATTCAAGCAAATTTTACTAATACTAGCCTAGGGTTGACCAAGAGATTTTTACAAATTGTTGAACCTTAGAGTTACGATGATAACCAAGTATGACTTAGGCTTTGAAAATTATTGGTATCTTAACTTAGAAAATATTTTGACACAAGTGTTTTAAAACCAAGTTAGGAACCATCGATGACTTGATGAACCATCGATAGTTTCTAAGCATCAACCATCGATGGGCTTCCAAGCATGTATAGAGTATTGAACCTTGCAAAGAAACCATCAATTGTCATTTGATGAATCCTCGAAGGAGTTTGAGGAAGAACAATCGACACATAGATTGGCCATCGGCTGTTGAAGGACCATCGATGGTTATTCTGGCCATCAATTGTAGTATCTGGGCTTTAAGTATTTTTCAAACATTTGAACTGACTATCGATTGCTTAAGTAAACATCGATGAATCAAGTTTTATCGATAGATAAGATTGTTCATCGAGTATTGATATATATGTTCAATCGATGACTGATATTTTCCATCGAGTGTTGTAGGAAATTCTTCAAATAATTGAAGCTTCCATCGAGTAAAGCATGAAAATTCGATAGTCAAAATACTTCTATCGAT
The DNA here is from genome assembly GCA_037074515.1 of Mimosa bimucronata. Taxonomy (NCBI): domain Eukaryota; kingdom Viridiplantae; phylum Streptophyta; class Magnoliopsida; order Fabales; family Fabaceae; genus Mimosa; species Mimosa bimucronata. The sequence goes on from CM073442.1 coordinate 10,913,989, forward strand.
TGAAGAACTCTAGGAACAATCGATGGATGATAGAACCATCGATGATTGAATTTGAAAGTTTGAATTTACTTACCCTTCCTATGATTAACTGATAACTAACTTTATATTGCTTGAGTTTCTTGCTTGGTACATTTTAGGAAAGTTCTGTTAGATACAGAAGCCAAGCTAAATCGCAGATAGTGTACTTATTAGTTGTTGGAACATTTACACTTTGGATCAAGATTTGAGAACTCTTAACCACCAAATCAAGTGCAAATCCTTCAAAAAAATGCAAGGAGTAATCTCAAGCATTGATCATCATTAAATCACTTTTACATCTCAAATACTCTGTACGACTAGTTCATTAAGCTTCAACGGGCAAATTTTCATTAGGAGCTATATAAGCATTTGAGGCTGAAGCTTGGAAAGTAGAGACATTAAGTGCATTCCAACTAAGAATTCATGAGCTTTCAAGTCATCTACTGAGTTCTCTCATCATACTTCGAGCACAATATTATCTACTCAGTTGTGTGAGCTAGCATAACCTCTTGTAATTAATTTTGCTGTGTGATTTCTTTAGGATATTGGGATCCTACGGAAATGGTGTAATCTTACAAAGTGTAAGGGGGAGAGAATTTTGTGAGATAGAGAGATCTTAGTGAGAAAATTCTCTTGAGTTGTAAAGGTGTTCAGGAACCTGGTTTAAAATCCTCAGTTATCACTAGTAGAATCCAACTGAAGTTGATGAACTAGATGTATATAAATCCTGAGATCTTTAAGTTGTCTGAAAAATTGAGATACACAATTCACCCTCCCTCTTGTGTATTTCCTGTCACTTTCACAAATTCCCAACAATGACGCCAAAAACTTGTTCACCCGTAAGAGTATGGATCGAAAGTAGAATAAAAATATCATTCTCACAGAGATTTGTTTTAAAATATCAATCAAACAACATGCTAATGAATTCAACTAAGTTGAACTGATCAAACTTTTATAGAAAACATGTGAGAAAACCATTTTAAGATAAGAATAGAGAAACACACAAGGAATGTTTTACTTAATCAATGAATAAAGCCTAAGATTAATTCTCACCATTGTATTTCATGAACCGTAATTATTTTCCCTTCATTTAGTCTTTAAATGACCCTTATGTTTGTCTAAGGTTCTAAAGCATTTGAAACGTTCTCTCGAGTCAAAATAAAAATTATACTTATAATTAAAATTGTTCAATCTCTTGTTACAAATTAATGAGAGTTATTCCTTAAGAGCAAACCTTAATCTGACAATACTAGGTCGGTAGATATATCTATTCTACCAATAACCATTCGTTGGTTGATTTAAATTAAACTACAAGTCTAATCTGATTTATCCTAATTCTACACCTAAACGATATCTTTCGAACATAATTTAAATGAAAGGTGATCAGTCAAATAGAGGCATTAGGAATAAATCAAATCAACACAAATAATCATCAATTACTTAAAGAAATGACAAAATTAAGTTTCAATCTATACAAGGTTTAAATTATTCCTAGAACAAACTCTTTAGCTACTCATGAATGGACTAAAGCAATACATACAGAGAAATCCCATGTCCAAAACACAAAATTAGTAAAGAATCGAAGAAAACTAGAAAAGTCTACTACCTAATCAGAGGGCAAGAATCTCTTCCAATTTCCCTTCTCAAGCTTCGATTTCGTGAACCCCAACTTCGTTCTTGCTTTCATAGATGTTCTAATTGTTTCTATGGTTTCTTTGGTGAAGAAGGGGGCTGAGAGTCTGTCAAATTTTTGTGCCCTAGGTGTTTAAAAAGGATAAAAAAAACGATGCTAATCGTTTTGTACTTTTCACACAGTGCCATGGCATTAGAAGCAATTTTTTGTTGTTTTCCAAATGAACTCCAACTTTATGCACTCTTTTCATTCAATCTTCTTCTCCTTCTTTGCTTAAAATATCCACATTTACCTATAAAAAAACATGCATAAATGTGAGAGAAACTTGACAATTAAATTTTCTAGTAATTTATCATATTTTTCTTAAAAATAATAAAATTAAGCTCATATGACATATTTACACAATTTTGAGGAAGTTAGGGAGTTGGTAAATTGGATAGTGACATGTTAATTCATTATACAAAGCTGGTAATCCGTTATATGAATATGGTAATCATTTATACGATGTTGGTAACAAACAAGATTTTGGTAGAGTTGGGAAGTCAATAAATTGGATAGAGATATGTTGGTAATCTGTTATACAAAGTTAGTAATCCGTTATACGAATTTGGTAATCCTTTATACGATGTTAGTAACGAATAACAAGATTTTGGAAAAGTTAGGAAGTTGATAAAATGGATAGACTCATATTGGTGATCTGTTATGCAAAATTAGTAATTCGTTATATGATTTTGGTAATCCTTTATACGATGTTGGATAAAGACATGTTGCCTTTTCTTTGAGGGACATTTTTGGTTTTCTCTTTTAATTTTGCTTTGGACAGATAGGTCATTTGTATTGATTTGCCTTTTGTTAAATTTAGTATATCAAAGTGTCATCTTGCTATTTAGGGAGTCTTTTCTGGAATTTTTTCAAAGTTATTAATTTCACTTACAGCTGAAAAATTATCTTTATTTTATATTTTGTTGACATTAAAATGACTTTTTTGAATATCAAAATAAAAAAAATTAATTTAAACCATCATAATTTACCACTAAATTGAACGAAACTTGTCCCATACGTAAAGTATGTGAGTCCTCTATTGTCTAAATATAATTTTGACTATCCGAATTTAAAAATTTTAAATAATAATTTTTAAATAAAAATACATTTTGTAAAATACAACAACTAAGAGATTAGATTTATAAACTGATTATATATATATATTAAAAATTTAAAAAAAAATAAAATTTTAAATTTAAATAGCTGAAATAGATATAGTCAATGCATATTTTGACACATCTTGATGGATAGTGAAACCACTTAGTTCTATGTATCAATTTATTATTGGACCAAGAAAAAGTATCAATCCATTAGACTGTACATCCTACTTAATTTGCTCCATAAAGATTAGAATCACTACACATGTTTCTTTTGTTTAATTTTTTTGTGGTCAAAATTGCACACGTTTCTTTTTTTTTTTTTTATGGCCAAAATTGCACATGTTCCTCTTTTGGGACTAAAACCTACACATGTTTCCCAAGATTTTGAAAGTAACATGTGCTGGATGCACCAAGAAATAACATATGGGTGATGGACTCATTATAAGTAAAATTAGGATAATAAATGCAACTAAAAAGTACAAAATAACATGAGAGAGAGAGTGTGTTAAAGCTACTTTATCCGGTTTAGAAATGTGGGGTCAATAGTGAGATGAAAAGGCCAAAAAGAATGGGTAAACAGTAATTATATAATTACTTCACGAGATATTTCTTCTCCTTCCTTTTCTTTTCTGTCTCCATCAAAAAGCAAAAACTTGTGTTCAACCTTTCATTCAAATTTAGTTTGATAAAAAATCATCAAATAAAATGTAATTAAAAAATGAAATAGCAATCTCAAATAAAGGCCAAGAATTGAAAGTAGTTAGAAAAGTTATCAGCGTGTCTTCTAAAAATTGTTTGGCCAGCAGCCACTGTTACTTTATGTAAGAGATAATTTTGTTAAAATTAACTACCCCACCCATGGATAAGGGAGGATCTTGTGTTAATTGGGAAACATGTCGAAAAGTTGTGGTTTAAAATCCTTGGATTGTTGCTGTCCAGTTTTGAGGAAGCCTGAAAATCACATGTTGTAAAAATTAAGAAATTGCAAGGGGAGTTTGAGTCTCCAATTGAAGCTGAAGTTTTGTGGGATATTTAAACTGAAAAGAGAGGATCTTTAGAGATATGTGAAAATGATTGTGGTTAAGAATTTGGGTTGGAATTAAATGTTGATCATTGTTACGGGATATAATTTGCTTAAAATGGAATATATTAGTGAGAGCAAGTGATTTCAATGTTACTTAAAGTTGTTTGAGGAATAATGAAGTGTAACATTTTTTACTAGTAAATCCTGTTTTGAAACTGAAATATGATTTGGATGTTGTAACTTTAGGTTTCCCAATGATGAATAACTTATATGGACGTTTAAACCCAAAATAGGGACTTTACAATGAAGCTATATATATTAGCTATATTAATGAAGCTGGAATTTTGTGAGATGAGTGATGATGTTTATAAGTTGATGAATCTGCACAAAAGGGAGCTGTCCGAATTTTAAATATGTGGAATGCTAAATGTATAAAATAGGATTTGAATAAGAAATTCAAGTACACTTTAGGATGTTTAAATTATGCTTTAAAATCTGGAAATTTATTTAGGCCTGCTGCCATGAGGTTTAAATGGAAACTATTAAGATATCATTATCGATTGTCAATTTGTGTCTTGTGGAATCCGTGGAAGAGCTGATTTAAGTCTTGAAAAAGTAAGTTAGTAGTTACATATTTCTAAGTGGTGCTGTGTGGAAAGTTTTGAAGGTTTAAAACTTGTTATAAATTGTTCTTTTGGATTCTAAAGCTGTTAACATCATAGTCTGATTTTGAAATCTTCCTTGAGGTTCCCAAGTGTTACATGCAAGGTTCAAAAAACCGGACTGGACATCGAACCGGACGAGGCACTGGTTCAAGGGTCATTGGTTTGACCAGGTCGGACCGGGTCAGACCGATTATATTAAAATAATAAAATTTTATTGATATTAACATTAATAATCACTAATATATCAAAATGTAAATGTAAATAAGTATGCATGATTCATCGAACATGAATATTTAATGTTTCTATCGAGGGAAAAATAGAAAATATTAGTTGATTACACGTGAAAATAAATATTATTCTACAATCCATAGACTAAAATACAAGTATTAAGAGCAACAACAGTTAAATATTAAAAATATGCAAGTGTAAAATAGCATTTAAAATATTATAGTTTCCTGATTTCTAAAATTGAGTGAAGTGAAAGTTGGTAATAAGGTGAATTATAACAAAATAAAAAAACATTTTTTTATTTTTTTAAAAGGGAAACCGGTTTGAGGCGGTTCAACCCAGTTTTTCCCGTGGTCGAGTCAATGGCACCCCTGGTTTAAATGGTCGGCCAGACCGGATTGCAGGGCGGTTCCCGGTTGAACCGCCCGGTCCGGTTTTTTTAAAACATTGGTTACATGAGTAATTCCAAATTATTCAAGTACACCTTAGGATGTTTAAAGGTGCTTTAAAATCTCGAAATTTATTTAGACTTGCTTTCATGAGGTTTAAATGGAAAACTATTAAGATACCATTAGCTATTGTCAATGTGTGTCTTGAGGAATCCGTGGAAGAGCTGATTTAAGTCTTGAAATTTGAGTTCAAGGTTACTAATTAACAAGTGCAAACAATGGAGCGCATATATATATATATATATATATATATATATATATATCTCAATTGAGAAACTTGAATTAAGGATTTCAAATGTCAAATTTATTAGTCAAACATTGAAAATTAGAAAGTTTATCAAATAGACAATTTTAAAGTGATCATCTTATTTTAAAGGTTTAAGAAAGTTTTAGGCAAATTATAATCTGTCTAAGAGTTTGATAGTATAAAGTAAATTAGGATCTAAGAGTCATACAAATTAATTTGTAATATAGATGCTAACCTCAACCTATAAACATTCATAGGTTTTACCTTTAATTTGAGTTCATCAAGGCAACCAAGGAAATGAAATGGTTTAGGACTTTTGGTAACCAGGTGGTAATTTTATTTCATATCATATATTATGATGAATAATTACTGCCAGTTGTTAGTATATCCGCAAGCATATGGGTCATCAAAAGTAGTATAAAAAAGATGTCGTTTCAACAGGGATTAAGGCAAAAATGTATTAACCATCCCAATTATGCTATCAATTAGGTTGAGTGAAATGTTTTGTATTTTGAAATTCAAAAGTAACAAAAATGAGAATAGCGATTTGGAAAATTTTATAGATTAAAATTGACAATTTCCAAAATAGCGCACTTTGAATTGGACAAGTCTAGGCCTATTTTTCCACTTGTATTTTATGATACCCAATTATTCCTTCTGCAATGATAATTAATACATATTGTGTTGTTTGAAGTCTCATACATTCAAATAGCTCTCTCAAACCTACTTAAACCTATGCACAATCTCTTCCTATGTAGTATTGTCAATTAGTCTTTATAAACAAACCACTTCAATCTAACAAAGCTTGGTTAGTAAATATCTCTATCTGACTAACACACTTCCAATGCTAAATTAAAATGGCAAGCCAAACTTGGATTTAACCTAATTCTTTACCTAATTAATGCTCTCTTAAGCCACTAATCAGGCAAACAATTTAAATGTTGGCCATCCACTTAGAAAACATTAAGCACAAATTAAACCCATAACATTGTTAGTGCTGGCTGTCACCCAAGAGGGGGGTGAATTGGGTGATAGAATAAAAACTCTTGATTCTTTAAGCAAAACACAAGCGATGTCAATCTTTGAAATCTTTTTAAGATTTATCACAAAGAATATTTCAAAACATGAAATGCACTGAAGAATAAATAAGTTTGGTATGCTGAAAACTAAGAGAGTTAAGGGAAGAGATAATGCACACAGAGTTTATCCTGATTCGATTAACCTAGACCTACATCCAGTCCTCAGGCTCCACCTGAGATTTCCACTACCCTCTTGTTTAAACCGGGCACAAGAGAAGCCTACCACAGGTTTTACGAACACAGGTTCACCTGCCAACCTTTACAGAGTTTTAGAATCCCTCTAAACACTCCCCCTTACTACTTGTAAGGTAATATCCCTGTTCTAAAGCACCAAGCTTTCAGAACAACCTCAAACAGTAGAGGATTTCAATAAATATGTTCACTTAATGAACTGATTGTGATAATCACTTAAGTACAGATGAATGTATGATGAAACTATAATTCTAGAGCTTATCAATCTGACAATGTGAGCTCTAACTCTTTTTCTAACTCACTCAATTTATCATTTCTGGGCTCACTGAAATAGAACTAATACTCTGTGCATAGCCTCTTGTTTTTCATCTTCGTATCATCTCGTCATGAAAATGCTTCGTATATTCGCGCACTTGATTCTGATGTCTTCAAGTCTTTATATATGGTGATATTCTTTTCTAACCGTTGGAGACTTGGAGAACTAGCCGTTAGCACCTTTTCTTTCTTTTTATGTTTCAACTGATTTTGCAGAGGATAAGATAAGAGAGACAGAGACTGTGAGTAACGTTATCCTGCTGCTACCTGCCACTGTACTTGCATGTCAGCTTTTTCATTAGCGCTAGCATGATTTGCTATCGCTATCTTGACAGTGTGAGTCCTGCACTTAAGCTGTTAGCTGAAACAAATACTCATGCAGTGGATGTTATCGATAGGGTATTTCATTAGCTCAACAAGATAGAGACAATATATTAGCTAAGGTATTTTCAAAAACATTCTCTATCGATAGCTAATTCCATTATCGCTAGTAGATTGCTCATTAGCTTAAAGGATACAGTTATGTGAATATTCAAAGGTATTTCTAGGTGTCCTATTATCGATAGCTAAACGTGTTAGTGCTAGCAACTATGTTATCGCTAGTTAACTCATTTGTTCAGACACTAGCTATCTGAATGTCTATTAACTGAAGTACTTTGTTATCGATAGCTTAATCTGTTATCGCTAGCTGATTCCATTAGCTCAATGACTTGGTTTATTATTCAGCTAGTTATTCTTCCTTTTATTTATCCATGTTCTTAATGAGCTTTTAGCGATAGTGAATGACTTAGCGATAGATATTAACCTTGTTATTTCTAAGTCTTCACTGGCTATACCTTTTTATCTATTAGCGATAGGTTCTAGCTCTAGCGATAGTGATTTGTTACCTATCAGGTTTTACTTGTTAATTTCAAAGGTATCTTTACATTCTATTTACTTATGCTATCTATGGGGTCAGTCTTCATCAAAACTTAAGATTCTAACAAACATAACAGACAATCATTAATTAGTCAAAGAGAAAAGAGTTTAGGTATCAATTCATACAAGTTTCAATATAAACCTAAAACAAATTAACTAACTACCAATTCATAAACACCAAAATCCAGAGATTATACAAGAGAAATTAAAGAGATGAGAAAGAAATAAGAAGGAAAGAGATCGTAGAATCTTGAAAGTTCCAAGAACTTCTCTTCTCCAAGCCCCAAATCTTGCTCCCAATCTCTCTAATCTCTCTCTAGCTCTCTAGGTTCAATGCCTCACACACTCTGGCTCGCTCTCTCACCCAGTCGAAGATACTGAAGCTCTGTGAAGATGATGTGTGCCTGTGAAGTGCCGCTCCTTGCTTGTTCCTCTCTCGCTCGCACTCGCGGTTGGAGAAGATGATTAATTTCTGCACAGTGGCAGTGAACCCCACGTGACATGGCTGATGGAAATTAGAAGGAATTAATGGTCTTCACCTAAATGCCAAAGAGAAAACACAAGGGGTTATTTATAATAATAATCCAAAAAACAAAAACTGAACCTTCTCTTTTTTTTTAAATTATTTTTACTTATATATTCTTATTTTATAATATTTCTATTTTAATTAAAACTAATGATATTAACAATGAAATCCCCTAAATACTAGACCAAATTGATATATTATCAAAATCTTAAACAAATACCTTTAATTTAGGATCAACGACTCCCAAAATATACTAAAACATATATCAAATATAATTAAATATGGGGAGTCATCAATTACATTACATTTGTTACAGGTTTACATTATACATGAATGTGATAAATTTTGTTAATTCTCGCATAGAAGTATTACTTCCAAGTTAATTTATTACTCCAAGGTTAGGAGGTTAGCTACCCCTAGCAAGACATATTCAGAAAAATATGATAGGAAGAGACCAACTGTCTCATAGTCAACAAAATTTATTAATTTTTCAGCCCTACCAGTAATTGTGTGGATTGTGTTGAGGGCACATAACATAGGAAGTATGTTTAACATTTGTACATATTTATGAATTGTTATATATAGTAATGAATTGCTAATGGAATTCCCCCAAATCTCATGGTTTCCTAACATGTTTTAGTTTAGCTGCTTGGGAGAATATAGTTGAGGAAGAAGAAGGTAGTATTGAAGAGTAGGAATGCTTTACTTTAGTGTACTAGTAGTTATACTCCAGCTACAGTAATTATTTTACTTGTATTTGGCAGAATAATTTTATTTAAATAATTGTTATTCTTGTTGTATAATTCTTTCACAAGGAGGTGTGACTTCAAGCACATGTTAAAGGCTACCGACCGATATAGCTAAGTTATTATTTAGTTATATTTATGTGTGTAGATATGTCGTTTTTAGACTTAGAAATAAACATGGACTATGATTTGGTAATTTAAATATTTTTGTAACCACTTGACATTTTAATAATAATTTGTAAGTTTTACATAAAAGAAAATTTTTTACCAAATGTTTCAAAGAAATAGTTTTAATTTATTCATGATTTTGGGCTCATAAAAATACCAAATGGTTCTAAAATTGATTGAATAGCTCTATAAAGAGTGTTAGAATAATGAATTTTGATGATAACCAAACATAACTTAGGCATAAAGAAAGATTAGGAATGATCTTAGAAACAATCTGATAGAAAATACTAAGTTTTGCCTAATCAATTAGGGATAGATGGTTGGATATGCTTAGTTTTGATGATGTAAAATATAGAGTTAAAATTAGGAAGCAAAAAGTATATATAAAGTGTTTATCTCCTACTGTCTATGATATTATGTTTGTTATATATTTCCTGTGATTGAAGCATTGCATATATGATCACATAACATGTTCATAAGCTTAGATTGCATTCATAAGAGCATATAACTTAGTCTGGAATAGCTGAGATAAAATCATAATAAATGACTAAGTAAAAGAGTGTAAGTTACCTTTGAATTAAACAAGTAAAATCTTATAGGTAACAGATTCTCTATCGCTAAGCTAGAACCTATCGCAAATTACTTGAAAGCTTAGGATAACAATGGCTAATGAAGTCTTAGCAATAATCTGAAGGAATGTCAATATCACTATCGCTAAGATATTTACTATCGCTAATACAAAGAGTTTGAGCTAGCCTAAGCAAGCAAAGAATAGATCACTATCGCTAAAGCTCTGTACTATCGCTAAGGCCCCAAAGATAACATGAATAAATATTCGGGGAAGAATGTTATATCAATTAACATAGTTAGCTAGCAATAATGGGATTAGCTATCGATAAAAAAATGCTTATTGAGATGACAGTTAGTACGCTGATCATTGAACTAAAAGAATATTCTAGCTAGAGCATGATTTGCTATCCATAGCACGATTTGCTATCTATAGCAAGATTTGCTATCCATAGCACGATTTGCTATCTATAACATGATGTGCTAGCGATAGCACGATTTGCTATCTATAGCATGATTTGCTATCTATAGAGAATACTTTGAAATTCCTTAGCTGATACATTGTCTTTATCATTGAGCTAATGAACTGCACTAGCGATAACACCTATTGAGCCTTTATATGATTATATGTTTAGCTAAGTGCTGAAATTACATGATGAAGCTAGCGATAGCCTTGTTAGCTATCGATAGCGCAATACATACGAAGCTAATACATTGCTTCTACTGTTGCAAATTTACATTGTCAAGCTAGTGATATCCAAGGGAGCTAGCGCTAATGAAAAAGCTGCTGTGCAAGTACAATGTTGCAGGTTACCGTTACTCATTGTCTCCATCTCTCTGCAATATTAGTTGAAGCAAGATAAGAAAGAAAACTGACAACGGCTAGTTCTCCAAGTCTCCAACGGACAGAAATTTATCAAACTCTATATAAAGACTAGAAGACATCTGGAACAGATGATGCACACACAACGCATATACGAAAACAACGATGGAACAGGGCTTTATGCAGAATTGTAGATTACACTGATTGAAAGCAAAATCAAGTGAGCCCAGAAATGATGAGATGAGCGCATTAGAAAAGAAGAGCTAGAATAACCATAGTTCAAATCTTTAAGCTCTAGAATTTGTATTTCTTCATCATATACGAGACTGTACTTAAGTGATTATCACAATCTGTTCATTTAGTGAACTTATTACTTTGATTAAAATCCTCTATTGATTGAGGCTGTTACAAAGCTTGGTGCTTTAAGAACAGGGTTGTAACCTTACGGGTAGTAAGGGGGAGTGTTTAAAGAGATTCTAAAACTCTGCAAAGGTTGGCAGGTGAACCTGTGCTCGTAAGACCTGTGGTAGGCTTCTCTTGTGCCCGTTTTAAACAAGATGATAGTGGAAATCTCAGGTGGAGCCTGAGGACTGGATGTAGGTCTGAGTTGACCGAACCAGGATAAATTCTGTGTGCATTAAGCCCTTCCCTTTACTCTCTTAATTTCCAGCATATCTATCTTATTTACTCTTTAGTATATTTCATGTTCTCAGTGATAAACCCAAAAGAATCTTAAAGATTGTCTTCACTGTGTTTTAGAAAGAAAAGTGTCACATTTTACACCATCACCCAATTCACCCCCCTCTTGGGTGACAGTCAGTATTTAAAATTGGTATCAGAGCAGGTCACTTTTTTAAAGGATCCAACGATCTCAAGTGAAAAGATCATGGCTGATTTTGGGTGTGACATGTTTCCTGAAGGTTTTGATCATACTATTCCACCTTTCCTTGAAAATATTGATTTTTCGTTTTGGAAAGCAAGGATGAAGAGTTTTGTAAAATCATTTGATTATTATATGTGGAATGTTTTTATAAAAGATTTTGCTTTCAAACCAAGAAAGGATTGGACTGAAAAAGATAAGAAAATGTATTCCTTGAACATTAGAGCAATGCAAATTCTGCATAAAGGCTTAACTGAAAATGATTTTCAGAAAATCAAACTTTGCTCTAGTGCTAAAGCTATTTGGGACACTCTTGAGTCCTTATATGTCACTAATCATTTTGTTGAAATTGAAAGTGTTGACAGCTCATCTGAATTTCAAAGTTGCATATCTATATTGATGAGCAATTGGAAGCAGAGATTGAAGAAGAGATCATAGAACCCTTCCAAGATTCAGTCAACACAGAAGGACAAGAGGATGATGACTGCCAAGAGCTCTACCTGAATAAGTCTAGTCAATCATTCTCTGGAACTCAAGATGCAGCTATGGTATACAGTTCCAACTCTTTTGTTTTTGAGAAAAACCATTTCGATTTGCATAAAGCCAATCTTATGTCTTCCACTGACCATATTTCGAAAAATAAAGATGTTTTAAAACATGCTGGAAAATGTTTTGGGGAGAAAGATCTTTCAAATTTAAACAACTTGAGTTTGCACTCCTCTGGCCATCACAATACTTGCATAAAATCTCATGTTGCACATCATTCTATTATATGCCATTATTGTGGAAAATCTGGTCATATTTCTCACACATGTTATATTAGAAGAAATTTAAATGTGAGAAATAAATTTATTTGGGTTCCAAAAAGACATGTAAGGTCCAAGGCTAACAATGAAGGACCCAAATATAAATGGGTACCAAAATGTCCATCTAGTACTTTATCTGTGCAGATTAGCTCTAAAAGAAATGGACATCATGGTACAAAGGCGACAAAGAAGAATCTAAGAGTTTATCATACTTCAAGGAAAAGATTCACAGAATCTACATACAAAAGGAGAACTCATGGAAAAGCCACTGCTGCAACTGTTGGTACAAATCATAAGAAGCAATGGACAGCAACAAGAAGAGCAAGTTCTACCTCAAGAATGAGCTACCACAAAGTACCATTCAATTATCTTGAGAAGAACAAGAAAAATAGAATTCCTCTGATATCAGGAAGAAGATTCTTGAATTCTGTTTCTCATGAGAGATTTCTGCAACCCGGTGCTAAACATATCAGAACCGTTTGGGTTAGAAGAAGCAATCCTCCAAGTACCTAAGGTAGAGGTATATCAAGGGTAAAATCTCCTACACTATTATCAATAACATCTATTGAGATTTTACACTTTGCAACCATAGGGATGAACATTGAATTCTGTGTTAAAGACAATTGCAAAAATACTTACAATGTTCATAAGTTAGCTTTTTATATACATGCATATTGATTTGAAAAAGAATATATTTATATATATCCTTATGCATGTAGACATGATTAATTCACCATGCTCTACTAACTTGATTTGATTATACCTTTTAAAGCATGTGAATTATGTTGTTAATACCTACGAACTAACCATGAGCAGATCCATATGAATTTGGATACTGAAGAAAAGAAAAGAATTACAGTTTTATAGGTAACAAGGAGAGGAAGCTTCAAGACTATGATCTACATGGAAATTTACTCAAGTCTTGATGAGCTGAACTTCATGCTTGGATTTTGGTCTTGAACCTGTAAAAGAAAATATCAACATTATTCTGCCAAAATCAAGCTACTGCCTGGACAAATGAAGTTATTGTGATATCATTCTTATCCTATCTTATACTTGAATGAATATAATTATGTTTGGATAAAGAATGACTGTTTCTTTTCATTAGCAATCAATCTTTTACTGTCATAAAATATCTGTCAGATTGCTATATGACTGAAAAGTTGAAATTGTGCATAGTTTATCTTTTGTGGAATTTATGAAATGCACAATTCAAATTTGTTTAGATTTCAACTCAGCATGCTTATAAAAATGCATTCATATATTTTGAAAAATATGTTCACTCCAGTTGTATTTAAATGGTTTTTAACAACTAGAAGATAAAGTTGAAACTGTTTCAATTCATCCTCATAAGATGTTTTTCAAAATACATGAGTTATCTAGTGCCAGAACTTATGCATCCTTGCTTGCTGTGTGCTTCAATCTAGCTAGATCTGTTTTAGCATGCTCATCTGAATTTACGATGAAACAGTCCATTAGTTTTGATGATGAGATGTTGTTTATTAAAGATTCCTTCATGCTCTCAATATGACATTATATTACGTTAAGGTTTCTTTTAATCTTTACATTTCGTAGACAATGAACCACTGATTGGCTTACATTTTCCAATAACAATTGGTATCAATAACGGCTTATCACATACATCAGATCAAGAGAGGAAGGCACTAGGCTTCATGGTTCAATCAAATCATCTTGCCACATATAAATGAGCACTTTCTAAACTCTTTTCTCAATTTTCATTTAATGCTTCTTTGATAAATTGCATTGTCAAATCTGTATGCCTTGTTTGAACATCTTGCATATCTATGGCAAAACTTCAGAAAACATAGAGTCAAATATTTTTACATTTGGGATTCCTTAAAGAACTTTATTGTTTTCAACAAACTTTTGATATCCCTTACATTTTTATTACATTGGGGAGCAAAAACTTTGTTACAAACTTTTTGCTGATGTCAAATAGGGGGAGAAGAAAGGCATGAAAAATATACCAAATAGGGGGAAAGAAAGACATGATAAATATACTACATCTATGTTCCCATTATCATATACCAAATAGGGGGAAAGAAAGACATAATAAATATACTACATCTATGTTCCCATTATCATACATATTTTTCATGATAGATTTGCCATCATCAAAAAGGGGGAGATTGTTGGATATGCTTAGTTTTGATGATGTCAAATATAGAGTTAAAAGTAGGAAGCAAAAAGTATGTATAAAGTGTTTATCTCCTACTGTCTATGATATTATGTTTGCTATATGTTTACTGTGATTGAAGCATTGCATATATGATCATATAACATGTCCATAGGCTTAGATTGCATTCATAAGAGCATATAACTTAGTCTGGAATAGCTGAGATAAAATCATAATAAATGACTAAGTAAAAGAGTGTAAGTTACCTTTGAATTAAACAAGTAAAATCTTATAGGTAACAGATTCTCTATCGCTAAGCTAGAACCTATCGCAAATTACTTGAAAGCTTAGGATAACAATGGCTAATGAAGTCTTAGCAATAATCTGAAGAAATGTCAATATCACTATCGCTAAGATATTTACTATCGCTAATACAAAGAGTTTGAGCTAGCCTAAGCAAGCAAAGAATAGATCACTATCGCTAAAGCTCTGTACTATCGCTAAAGCCCCATAGATAACATGAATAAATATTCGAGGAAGAATGTTAGATCAATTAACATAGTTAGCTAGCAATAATGGGATTAGCTATCGATAAAAAAATGCTTATTGAGATGACAGTTAGTACGCTGATCATTGAACTAAAAGAATATGCTAGCTAGAGCATGATTTGCTATCCATAGCACGATTTGCTATCTATAGCAAGATTTGCTATCCATAGCACGATTTGCTATCTATAGCATGATTTGCTAGCGATAACATCATTTGCTAGCGATAGCATGATTTGC
This sequence comes from Mimosa bimucronata, assembly GCA_037074515.1. NCBI lineage: Eukaryota > Viridiplantae > Streptophyta > Magnoliopsida > Fabales > Fabaceae > Mimosa > Mimosa bimucronata. The sequence goes on from CM073442.1 coordinate 10,929,337, forward strand.
TATCCATAGCAAGATTTGCTATCGATAGCACGATTTGCTATCCATATAATGATTTGCTATCTATAGCATGATTTGCTATCTATAGAGAATACTTCGAAATTCCTTAGCTGATACATTGTCTTTATCATTGAGCTAATGAACTGCACTAGCGATAACACCTATTGAGCCTTTATATGATTATCTATTTAGCTAAGTGCTGAAATTACACGATGAAGCTAGCGATAGCCTTGTTAGCTATCGATAGCGCAATACCTACTAAGCTAATACATTGCTTCTACTGTTGCAGATTTACATTGTCAAGCTAGCGATATCCAAGGGAGCTAGTGCTAATGAAAAAGCTGCTGTGCAAGTACAATGTTGCAGTTTACCGTTACTCATTGTCTCCATCTCTCTGCAATATTAGTTGAAGCAAGATAAGAAAGAAAACTGACAACGGCTAGTTCTCCAAGTCTCCAACGGACAGAAATTTATCAAACTCTATATAAAGACTTGAAGACATCTGGAACAGATGATGCACACACAACGCATATACGAAAACAACGATGGAAAAGGGCTTTATGCAGAATTGTAGATTACACTGATTGAAAGCAAAACCAAGTGAGCCCAGAAATGATGAGATGAGCGCATTAGAAAAGAAGAGCTAGAGCAACCATAGTTCAAATCTTTAAGCTCTAGAATTTGTATTTCTTCATCATATACGAGACTGTACTTAAGTGATTATCACAATCTGTTCATTTAGTGAACTTATTACTTTGATTGAAATCCTCTATTGATTGAGGCTGTTCTAAAGCTTGGTGCTTTAAGAACAGGGTTGTAACCTTACGGGTAGTAAGGGGGAGTGTTTAAAGAGATTCTAAAACTCTGTAAAGGTTGGCAGGTGAACCTGTGCTCGTAAAACCTGTGGTAGGCTTCTCTTGTGCCCGTTTTAAACAAGAGGATAGTGGAAATCTCAGGTGGAGCATGAGGACTGGATGTAGGTCTGGGTTGACCGAACCAGGATAAATTCTGTGTGCATTAAGCCCTTCCCTTTACTCTCTTAATTTCCAGCATATCTATCTTATTTACTCTTTAGTATATTTCATGTTCTCAGTGATAAACCCAAAAGAATCTTAAAGATTGTCTTCACTGTGTTTTAGAAAGAAAAGTGTCACATTTTACACCATCACCCAATTCACCCCCTCTTGGGTGACAGTCAGTATTTACACAGATAACCAGCTAAGAATCTAAGATAATGATCGATTGGAGATAGATTAAAGTCATATTAGAATGAGTAAAAGTTTGGAACTTAGGCTCTTAATCGATCAGGACATCTCTGTGATCGATTGGAGAAGCAAAGATAAGCTAAGTAATCTTAGTATGATCGATTAGAGAAATATGAACTACTAAGTATGATCGAATTGTAGCATCTGATCGATCAGACCACCTCTTTGATCGATCGGTTAGACTAAATTGTAATCTCAATCTAATCTCAAGTCTAATTGATCAGAAAGGCATAATCGATCAGAGATTGGTAAGTAATTGATCAATCGATCAGAGAACAGTAAGAGATCGATCAGAGAACAGTATGTGATCGATCAATTGATCAAAGAATAGTGAGTCATTAATCATGAGAATATGAAATAATCTGAGCTTAATCAATTATATAAGCCTAATCGATCAGGGACCCCTGTGATCAATTAGGCGATGCGATTATCTAATAAATATTCAAGTGATGCAGGTCATGATCGAAGCCTGATCGAAGTGTGATCAATCAAGGTCATGTGATCGATGTGGCGATGCAATTTAAAGATGAATCTTTTTATGTACAAAATTTGTCAGAGCTATTTTAGGAAGTTTACGTTACACTCAGACACAGAAATGAAGCTGTTTGTCACAATAACTACTTTCTACGATTAATGAAGAGAGAAGCTCTGAGGCAAACCAAGTACAGAGGAGTTAATGTTACCCATAATACATTCATCTCAACACTTCATCTATAATCATCTCTCATTAAAGATCAAGTAATGGCTACAAATGGTCACCAACAGGCATATTTCCAGAATCACCTATAAAAGCATTTGATGAAGAAGTTGGTGAACAACATTTGATTACTCACATTGATTACTCGTACTGTATTCAATACTTACCAACTCTTAGAGAGATCATTCATTAATTATTGTACTTTAGTGTGTATCACAATCAGTTCATTGAGTGAACAAGTTTTTCTGTAATCTCATTATTATACTTACTGCATTCAATACTTACCAACTCTTAGATAGATCATTCATTAATTATTGTACTTTAATGTGTATCACAATCAGTTCATTGAGTGAACAAGTTTTTCTGTAATCTCATTTCAAGTGAGGTTTACTCTAAAGATAGTGGGATCTTAAGAGTAGGTTGTAATCTTACAAGATGTAAGGGGAGTGATCTGTAAGAGAGAGTTCTTATTAAGAGGTCACTTGTAAAGGCATTCAAGAGCCTGGTTTAAATCTTGAAGTTTAGTGGAACCCAACTAAAGGTTGGAGAACTGGAAATAGGTCAAGAGTTTGGGCCGAACCAGTATAAGCTCTGTGTATTAAGTATCTAAATTTTTAATCTGCACAATTCACCCCCCCTCTTGTGCATTCTTGTCACTTTCATTTGGTATCATAGCAGGTCTTCTCAAAGTTCATTGATCCAACGATCAAGAGAAGCAAAGATCCATCATGGCAGGATACGATAACATACTCCCTGAAGGAAGCTCAATCAGCGAGCCACTTGGCTTCAATGGCGAACATTATACCTTCTAGAAGATGAAGATGAGAACGTTTATCAAAGCAGTTGGCTACACTCTTTGGAAAATAGTAGAAGATTGAGATATTGTTCCTGTTAAGACAAAAAATGGAATACAGGTTCCTAAGCTCCCTACAGAATTTACAGAAGAAGATAAGGAGAACATGAAACTAATAGCAAAGCAATCTTAATCATTCAGAGTGCTTTATGTCAGAAAGAGTATTTCAGAGTATGCCATCTTGAAATTGCTAAAGAGATGTGGGATGCTCTAGAGGTTGCTCATGAAGGAATATCTGGAGTTAAGACCAGAAGAGCTGAACAATTAATCTCAGAATTTCATCTCTTCAAGATGGAAGATAGAGAACCTATCAGGGAGTTGGAGATCAGATTCACTCATACGATAAACAACCTCACTGCCCTAAGAAGAAGGATTCCAGAAGCTGAGCAAGTATCCAAGATATTAAAAATTCTTACCTCAAAATGGCAAATGAATGCCACATCTATTCAAGAAATTAGGGGAGAATCAATGAGATCCACTACTGAACTATTTGGAAGCTTAGCAGAATATAAGTCTACAATTAGGACTCAAAGAGAGCTCTACGGGGATAAGAAGAAGAAGAATCTAGCCCTCTTAGCTCCTACAAAAGATGATGAGGATGAGAAAGATGAAGAAGAACTAGATGATGATGAGATGGCTTTCATGGTCAGAAAATTTAGAAGATTCTTCATAAATGGGAGAAGAATCCATAGAGGTGGCTCTAGTAACACTAAAAGGGACTCTCAGAAGAATGCCCCCGTATGCTATGAATGCAAGAAGCCTAGGCACTTTAAATCTAAATGCCCAAGTCTACAGAGATTCAAAGAGAAGGAGAAAAAGAAGGAGAAGTTCTAGAGAAGAAAGAAAGCATATGTCTCTTCCATATGGGGAGATAACTCAAATGAGGAAACAAGTGATGCTGTGGAAACACCCAACCTTTTCCTGGTAGCCCAAGAAGAATCTGACAGTGAGGTATACTCTTCTTAACCATCTTTTCATGAACTCCAAGACGCATTTAATAATTGACATATTGAGTTTGTGAAACTGGCTAAAGAAATAGCTGTTTTGAGAAAGAAAAATAAAGATTTAGAAAAGAAAGATGAGATACCTGAGTGCATAAAATGCCAACAGATTTCAACAAAAGAGGTTTCTCAAGAAAATTTTGAATGCAAGAACTGTGAAAGTCTTATAAAAGAGAAAGAAAAGATTTCAGATGTTTTAAAAAGTTTACAAAAAGTACTGAGGCTCTAGATGTTATTCTGATGGGTCAAAGAGCCTTTAGAGATAAAACTGGTATAGGTTATGATTCAACGCTCAAAGAGCCTTTAGAGATAAAACTGGTATAGATTATGATTCAACGCCCAAGTCTCTGAAAGAAAAAGGGCCAGTATCTAAAGAAAAACCTTACTTACAATTTTTCAGAAAGGCTTCAAACTATTCATCACCATTTAGTTTTTTGTAACTTCTGTAATAGAAAAGAACACACTGATTCTACATGCTATCCCAAGAAACATGATGTGCAAGGGCTATACAAGTGGGTCCCTAAAGGAACTCAGCAGCCTAAAGTCCATCTGGACAAAAGGCATCAAACTAATCTCAAAGGACCCAAGAAAGTTTGGGTACTTAAATCTATGTAGTTTGTGCAGGATTGTCTCAAAGCATCAAACAAGAACAATAAGTGGTACATAGATAGTGGAGGCTCAAGACACATGACTGGAGACAAGGAGAAGTTTGATAATATTATCACGAAAAATGGAGCCAAAGTAAGTTTTGGTGGGAACCAGATAGGAAGAATAGCTGGTGTAGGAGAGATTGGGTCAGTCAAGGATATCGATCTAGTTGATGGCCTATGCCACAATCTCCTAAGTGTTAGTCAGAGTGCTGACAGAGGTAACTGGGTAATATTTGATTCAAATGAATTTCTTATAGTAGATAAGAAAGATCTAGACATAAATAAATCAAATCTTAAATGTCGATTGAAAGCTAACATGAATGAGAATCTGTACACAGTAGACTTAAACCAGCAATTCTCTTAAAAATGTTTTATAAGTAATTCTAATAATTGTTGGCTTTGGCATTGGAGATTAGCCCATGTGAATATGTCTCAATTAGATAAGCTAATCAAAAACGATATTGTCATTGGCATACCTAATATGAAAGTAAAAGCTGATCTATTATGTGAAGCATGTCAAAAAGGGAAACAAACAAAGTCTTCTTTTAAACCAAAGAAGGAAGTCTCCACTACTAGACCTCTAGACCTAATCCATATGGATCTAGTAGTCCAGCAAGAGTGAGAAGTCTAGAAGGAAGCCTATACACTCTTGTAATTGTGGATGACTATTCAATGTTCACTTAGACTATATTTCTTTCCTCTAAGCATGATACTTTTGATGCTTTTCTCTTGTTTGCTAAGAAAGTGCATAATGAAAAAGGACAAAAGATCAGCTTAATCAGTACAGACCATGAAGGAGAATTTGAGAACCAAGACTTCCTGGAGCTATGTGAAGAAAATGGAATACATCACAATTTCTCAGCTCCTAGAACTCCTCAACAAAATGGAGTAGTTGAAAGAAAGAATAGAGTACTCACTAAGATGGCCAGAACAATGCTCAATGAAAGAGAAGTATCTCAAGTGTTCTAGGCAGATGCAATGGGTACAACCTGCTACATCTCCAATAGAGCTTACATTAGGAAAGGAATTGACAAAACTTCATATGAACTTTACAAAGGAAGGAAGCCAAATGTAAGCCATCTCAAAGTCTTTGGTTCAAAATTCTTCATCCACAACAATGGGAAGGTAAACTTAGGTAAATTCGATCCTAAAGCTAATCCTGGTATTTTCATTAGCTACTCTAACAAAAGTAAGGCTTATAGAGTTTTCAACAAAAGAACCTCTACTGTTGAAGAGTCAGTCCATGTAGTATTTAATGAAACTGACTCTAAACAAAAACCTTTGGAAGAGGAGGAATCTGACTTTACAAATAAAGCTAAGCCTTCAACACAACTAATATCATCACCAAATGAATTTCTCAAGGAAGGCCGGCAGGATGATTCTCATGATGAACCAGTTGAGCCCTCAGCCTGGAGACATCACAGGGGTTATCCACCTGAGCAAATCATTAGTAATGTTGGTAGTGGTGTTAAGACCAGAGGTCAGATTCAAAATGAAATGCAATTTTCTACCTTCATTTCTGAAATTGAACCTACTTGCATTGAGGGAGCACTAGCAGACTGTGCATGGATAGTTGCAATACAATAAGAGCTCAATCAATTTGAAAGAAATCAAGTTTGGGATTTAGTTCCTAGACCTTCAAATTACCCTATCATTGGAACCAAATGGGTTTTCAAAAACAAACTTGATGAATCTGGAACAGTGATCAGAAATAAAGCAATATTTGTGGCCAAAGGATATAACCAAGAAGAAGGCATAGATTATGAAGAGACTTTTGCCCCAGTTGCAAGACTAGAAGTAATGAGGCTACTTTTAGCCTTTGCATCCCTTTAAAATTTTAAACTTTATCAAATGAATGTAAAGAATGCCTTTCTTAATGGATATATTATGGAGGAAGTATGTGTTGAACAACCTTCTGGATTTGAGGATTCCTCTAAACCTGATCAAGTGTTCAAATTAAGAAAGGCCTTGTATGGGCTTAAACAAGCACTAAGAGCCTAGTATGAAGACTTAGCAATTTCCTCTTAGAAAAAGGTTTTACTAGAGGTAAGGTAGATACCACCTTGTTTATTTTACATAAAAATGAAAGCATGCTCAAAGTACAAATTTATGTAGATATCATCTTTGGTGCTATTAATGAATCTCTCTGTGAAGAATTTTCTAAGATTATGCAAGGAGAGTTTGAGATGTCTATGATGGGAGAACTGAACTAAACTTCTTCCTAGGACTTCAAATCAAGCAGAAGAAAGACAACACTTTTATCTCCCAGATAAAATACGTGAAGGAAATTCTGAAGAAGTTTGGGATGGATCTATCCAAGGAAGAAGACACCCCCATGAGCTCAACTACATTACTGGATGCAGATGTAGAAGGAAAGGATTTCAATCAATCCACATACAGAGGACTGGTTGGATCTCTTCTATATCTGACTGCTAGCAAACCAGACATCCAATTTAGTGTGGGAATGTGTGCTAGATACCAAGCCAAACCAAAAGAATCCTACCATAAATGTGTCAAAAGAATTTTAAGATATCTGGTTGGAACTCAAGAAATTGGATTGTAGTTTCCAAAAGGGACTCAAGAATATCTCATGGCCTACTCAGATTTTGATCATGCTGGGTACAAAACTGATAGAAAAAGTACCAGTGGTCAATGTGAGTTCCTTGGAGGATCATTGGTGACATGGGCTAGCAAGAAGCAAAACTGTGTCTCTCTGTCATCATTTGAAGTTGAATACATTGTTGCTGCAAGTTGCTGTGCTCAAGTGCTATGGCTCAAGCATCAATTGAAGGACTTGGGAATGGATTTTCCAGAAGTGCCAATCCTCTGTAATAATACAAGTACTATAAGCTTAGCCAAAAATCCAGTACATTACTCAAGAACAAAGCACATTGATGTCAGACATCACTTCATCAGAGATCATGTGCAAAAGAAGGATGTCAGAGTGGAATTCATTTCAACTCACTTGCAACTGGCAGACATCTTCACCAAACCTCTAGCAGCTGAACAATTTATGTTTATCAGAAGAGAATTGGGAATGATAAATCCCAATGAGTTGTAAAACTGTATCAGTCCCTTAACTTCTTTAGATATATTTAAATTATGTTAAGTTTTGATGATAAGATACTAACTTAGGCATCGGAGTGCCAAATTAACTTTTTACAGGTTTTGTGTTCAAAGTGAAATTTTCATCGTCCAATCGATCAAGGAACCCTGATCAATATAATCACAGAACATATTTTGTGATCGATTGGGCTTCGATCAGAAGAAAGACAAAGGAGACAGCCTAATCGATTAAGGAATGAAGCCAATCAATCAGGATTACCTAATCAATCACAATGAAGGGGTAATCGATCAGACATCAATTACCTAGGGTGGAGCCAATCGATCACAACAATCCCTAATTGATCAGATACACCCATTCGATCAAAAACTAGACCCTCTGATTGATCACAGGACACACATGATCGATCAGGCGATATACTTTACAATGGGCACTTTCTCTAATAGGTGCATAGGTTTTTACACTTACTCTCTTATATATATTTGACGGATGTAACTATTGCATCATTTCACATTCTCTAGCATTCACACTCATTCATTTCCCTCCTTCTCCTCACTTATTTCCCTCATTCTCCTTCGAACCCTAACGTTTGAACCATTACCTTCCCTCACCAAACCTCTCTATAACAGTCGTAACCGAACACATTATTCAAATCATCATTCATTATAACCCCTCTGTAACTATTGCAACCTATCGAGTCACCAGAAACAACTCCTATATCTTTATATAAACCTCCCAAATGGCACACAAAATGATCATTCCCAAAAAGTACAAACCCCAAGTAGTTGAAGATAAAGTCCATCTTCCTTCACGCGACCCTGCCCTAACCTACAGACAATTCTCTCCACCCTCTACTTCTCAATTTTCCTCTGCATCCATGCCAAACACTCGAGCCCAAGCCTCTAAGTCAAAAAGCAAGATGTCTGGTGCTACTGTGAAAATCAAGGACTTGGTCTCTGGAGAGACAGAAATTCCTGTGGATCCTTCCTTTGCCCAGGGTTCTATTAAAGAAGCCTCAGAAGATATTGAGAAGTGATCTATTTTGCAAAGATGTGGGTATATGGACATTGCCTATTTTGAGAAGAATGGCTATCCAGTGATTTATTGGTTGGGGCCGTATAAGAAGTGGATAGGGATCAAGAACCACTACAATGAGAAGGTCATCAAAGCCTTTTACTCTAACATGAAGGTCTCTGTTACTAAGTCTGAAGGAAAAATTACAGGAATCAGAGTGTCCTCACAAGTCAGAGGGAAGAAATTTTCTTTTGATTGGAAGGATTTGAATCAATGGCTTGATATGGACAAGCCAGAATTGGCAGAATACAACATTTGGCAAGAACGGCAGAAGTACTTAGAAATTAATCTGATGAAGGCCTATCAACCATCCAGTCCAGTCCAAGGAACTCTCAAACCAATTTGGATGCCCCCAGTCAATAGAGTAATCCACTATGACTACTCTAGATGCATGGTGAACAAGGCAGGAAACTTCACTCAGATTCTGGACATAGACAACCCAGTTCTGGCCATGATCATCAACAAAGTCCCTATCAATCTTGGACAATTGATCTGCGATGAGTTCCTCAGATTCCACAAAACCATGACTACCAAAACTCCTCTTCCATTTCCTCAGTTGGTGTCTTTTATCCTGGCCAACAACCACATTCTTTGGTTAGAAGGAGACAAAAACATGGAGCCTCCCAGATGTGACCTTGTCAACCTCAAGAAAATGGGGCTACCACCATTTGCTCAAGGGCATGCCCCAGCACTGTTCAACAGGATGTTCATGAGGAAGAAGGTCAACCTCAGGAGGAGGAAGAAGAAGAAGTTAACTCATTTGCCTCTCATTCATCATAATCATCTGTGCCCAAGTCTGGTAGAAAGGCCTCTCAGTCGGAAGACATGATTGCTCAAATTGCTGACAGGGTGACAGAGAAGGTTATCCAAGGAGTCATGGCAAAGTTAACCATGGAGCATCAAGCCATGGAGGATAGGCTTCTGAAAAGGTTGGTGGTAGCCCTTAATGATACAGTGGTGAAGTTAGTCCAGGAGTGTGGAATGACAGTGTTCAAAGGTTATGACACTGTGGTTGACATACACAAATTCCTCCACAACAGACTTGCTGGACTAGAGGCAATCCTCAAAGAGAAGCTTGACGTTGATCTTCCTGGCTCACTTATGACACCTTTCCCTGGCCATGAAGCCCACATCCCCCATTCACTTTTCTCCTTCTCATCCTGCCTCTCCTGTCATCCCCACTCAAACCTCACCACACTCCCCTCAACAACCTATCCCCCAAACATAAGCTCTCCCAAACACACTCCTCCCTTATCCAAACCTTCCTCACCTATCAAGCAAACTACCTCAGACTCATCAGACAACCAAGATCCTCCTCCTTCACCTATGAACATCTCTACCTCACCACTCATTCCTCCAAATTCCTCACCTTAATATCCTCAAACACAAGCCACTCCACCCTCAAAACATACCCAGATATACCCCTCAGCCCATCAGTACACTACTCGGCCTTCTCAGACATATGTCAGAAAAGGCAAAGCCCCAGCCATTGAACCTTCTTCTACACTACCCTCTGTCCCTTTTGATGATGCCAAAAAGGGGGAGAAGATCTACAATATTTCAACCCAAGGGGAAAGTAGTGTCGTCCAAGAAAGGGCTGTTGAAGCTACCTCCATTCTGACCTCCATTGCAGAAGAAGTATTTCAGAAGGCTTCCGAAGAAGTTTTCCCTAATGCAACTCTGACTGAAGTTCTTCCAAAAATCCATGAACTGGCAGAAACAATTAAGTTAAGCATGGTGAAAGATGCATCAGAAGAAGAAACCAAGGCCACCAATATCCCTCCAGAAGATAAGGATGTTGTACTGGAGAAAGACATGAGTCTAGCCATGGTGGTATATCAAGAAGAGCCTAAGCCAGTATCTATTGATACTTTGCCTTATCTGTATCGAAGAGTGCAAGAAATGGTGGAAGAAGAGGCTGCAAGGGTCAGAGCTGAGCAAGAACAAAAAGCCAAGGCTGAAGTAGAAGCCCAGGCCAAAGAATAAGAAGAGGCTAAGGCTAAAAAGGATCAAGATGACCTGCCTAAGTCTGTAATTCCTAGTTGGGGTGCCAAGAAGACTTACATCTATCATAAACCCACCAAGCCAGTATAAAAGGACCCTGTTCAAACCACCTCAAAGTTCCTTCAATTTGGTGGAGAAGAAGAAGGGCCAGAAAATCAATTTGTGGCCAAGGGAAAGATAATAAAGATGACTGCTCCCAAGCCTCCACCCAGAACAATCACAACAAGAAAATGATCCAAAGCTGCAAAAGGGGTTGTGATTGAGGAACCAAAGCCTGCTCCTAAAACTGCAACAAAAAAGAATGCTACACCAAAAGGAAAAGCATCCAAGCCTCCTCCAAAGAAGAAGCAGAAGCAGCTGACCTACTTTGAAAGGATGCTTAAGAAAATCAAGCCTCCATCCCTCCTAAGAAGAAGAAAGCTCTTGCTAAGAAGAAGAAGGTTGAGCCTAAAGGAGAAATTTATTTGGAAGAGCCTTCAACTGATTCTGTAGGATACAACAGTGAATCTGGAGATGATGACCTAAATACAAAGTACTAGAAGGACTCGAGTGACTCAGATTGATCTAGCTAAAACCTCATCTCATTTTGCATCAACCATCTCACATTTGCATCATATATGTTTATATCTGCCTTTAATTAGCTCAGTAGATATTTTTGTTTCTTACTTCTCTTATGACTTTATCATGACTATAATGTTTTCTGTTGAATTGTGATATCTATTAAAGTGACTATGTTTATCAGAATTTTCCTGTCCAACTTTGTGCTTTCTGATTAATCATTGATTCTATCTTATATTTTGTCATTATCAAAAAGGGGGAGAATGTTAGAATAATGAATTTTGATGATAACAAAACATAACTTAGGCATAAAGAACTTATAAAAGTGGGTAAAAAGCATTGTATTTGATTTTTGGGTATAAAAGTGGTGTGAAAAGTGTGATATGTTTAAAAGCAAATTAAGATTGGATAATTGAAAAATTTAGATTAAAATTGGATGAAATCAATATTGATGTGTGAAAACATTGGGACTCATTGCTTCAAAAGGATTTTTAGAGATTTTATTGTTGATTTTCAAATAGACCCTAAAAGGACCCCTCTAAGCTAAGCTTAAGATAATTTAATTAATGTCGAAACCCCCCGCATTAACTAACTTAACCTAAATTGATTAAGCTCAAAATCAATAACTAATTAATTGTGCAAGACATTAAATCCACAATTTGCGCTACCCCACAATTCCGTTCAAAGTTCTAGTTCATTTATGGCCACCCAAACAATGAATTAAAGCTAAAAAGAGTGATTCTCTAATGTCTCAACACAATTAATTAATTCACCATGCTATTTCACTCATGTAAATCGCTTGATACTTTTAATCCACCAATCAAGCCATCTTGAATTAACACAAAATATTCACCAAAAGCATAACAAAATCATGAACCCATAAATTTCATAAAATCTAAAGCTAATGTAGCACAATGTCAAGCATCCAACAAGAAAGAAACAACATAGAAAGAGTAACTAATAATCCTCATACATCAAATAGAATTTAAGAACACAATCGAATGCTATAAATAATCTCCTAGAAACCTATAAAAACATAAATACAAGATGAAGAAGGATTAGAATTAAAACTCTCCTAATACATGCTTCAAGCTTATCCCTTCACTTCCACCACCATGAATGGGGAAGCCTAGCTACTGCTCTTCATGGAAAAGACACCAACATATGTTGGGGTTTAGAGATTCATGGAGATTTCGAAGGAAGAAGATGGAAGATGGAGGATAGGGTTGAGAGAATATGAGAAAATATGAGAGTATTAGGGTTTTGGGTCTCCAAATCTGTCATAAATGACTCCGCAATTAGTGTATTAGGTCATTTGAATCGGGTCTTATAAGTAGGTATTGGGTATAAACCGATTTGACCCCAAAAATCGCTTTTGGTTTTGTACAGGTTTCGGCCATTCGCCGTGGGGCTTGTTGTGGGCTCCCATATTGAGCCTCACTATGGAGAGCCACGGCGAACAAGAGGCTTTTCTGCAATTTTCAGAAAGTTCTGGGTCATTTTCTGTAACTTTTAGAATTTGTTCTGAAATTTGTATTTTAACTTTTTTTCTTGAATTTTCAGCTTCTCACCCCAATTTTTTTACTTCTTCTCATCAGGACTCCTTCATCTTTGGTCCTCGATGATCTTACAAGTAAAATATGCAACAAACAAGAATCAAATAGCCCTAAAAATAATTATTCACTACTACAAAAACTATTATCTATGTCCCCATTTCACGTCTATTTTTCAAATATTAGACTTAGAAAAAAAAAAGCGGTAGCAAAATTGTAAATATGAGAAAAGTTTTAACGTCTCTTTTATAATTATGAGACGTGGATTCTAGAAAAAAAAAGCAGTAAACACGAAAATGTGAAAAAGAATGTGGGAAGTAGTTTCTACATCTCCTTAACGTGGATAATCTGATATTCTGTCTCATTTTTTGTGAGACGTGGATACTTAATTCCATGTCTCATAAAAATATGAGACCTGGATTAAAATCTTTACACGTCTTATAAATTTTATGAGACATAAATTAAAACTTTCAATGTCTCATTTAACTTATGAGACGTGGAAATTTTTTAATCCATGTTTCATAAAATCTATAAGACGTGAAAAGTTTTAATTCACGTCAAATATTAATATGAGACGTGGATTAACTTAAAAAAAAGAAAGAAACACAATGTACTCTCTCTCTCTCTATCTGGTTCAAACACAATCTCAGAGACTCGCCACGCCTCACAACGCACAATCTCAAATCTGCTTCAAAACGTTCATCGTTCGCTTTGTAATACCTAATTTTTCATTACTATATTATAGCATTTCAATTTATTTATAACCACTTCTCTAATGCCAGAGACCCAAAAGTACGAAAAATTTAAAACGTTTTCTTTCCAAACATCAATCCAACTTTATTTATGTTGGAATGGGCTTTTCTGACAAATTGATCAATTTAAAACTTTTTACAAAACAGAGCGCGGTTATTAAACAATCTTAGATAACATATACATGTAAACTATACCAAAGTAGTAATCTTCTATAGTACAAAATATAGCAGGTATTCCTACTTCTTCTCATACTACCTTATCCCCAAAGCTTGTCTCCTCTTTGCTTCACTGAAAACCAAAAGTTCAACGCAATTTATTTCATACATTCATATTATCATCTACACTCATATACTTATATATATATATATTATAATCTATTCCAATTAATATTTCTTATTCTCAATGTTTGACTGATAATTACCTCAACCTATAATCAAAATTTACATCCTATAGGCCAACATTATTATCCAAATCACTTGACTACCAAATTTGGGTAATCTCACGATCACTTCCAATAATCAGTTGACATATTCTAACTTAGAATCACATTTAAATCACACTTAAATACTCCCCTCGGTTCTAATTATAAGATCATTTTGACTTTTTTTTGGAGAAATTAAGAATGCAAAATTCATCACTTTAAATTGTCTACAGTTATCTTTTTTCCTCAAAACTATTTTATTCTTCTTAAAAACGAACCTATAATCTAAGTACATGTGACATGTGTTATAATTTAGTAGTCTAATTTGTTTCCTTAACTTCACAAAAAAAAAAAAAAAGCAGAGTGAATACCTAAAACAAAATCTTAAGTATTAAGCACCACCTATATTCATAATCATTTGAACATCCATTCTCCTTTATACCTTACATTCCGTAATAATTAATTCAATTCAAACTTTATGTAATTCCGAAAGAAAACTGAAGGGAACACTTTTAGTCCACAACAGTAGCTATTTGACACAAAATTCTCATCTTTAATCAAGTTCTTAAAATAAAAATGGGAATTAGATTTTTATAGCCATATTATAACCTCAATTAGAAACACTTACTTTCTCTTTTCAAAGGATATATCAAGATTTGAGTTCTCAAATTTATTTAGTTTAGCTATATCAGATACATAACAACATACTCATTATTAACATGCTTATCCCAAAAAACAGCACTAACCCAAATGCTAAATGAGCTCAAAGCATAACTTAACCATTTAATGACTAAAAACAAAACAGATTAAGAGTGTTATTCACACAATCTTCTCCCTCAATCTCTGATATAATATCTTCACCTCATTTACTAGAAAAACGCACATTTTTTTTCTATTGGTACTTAATAATAAAGTATCACTTTGCTGATTATGAATAGAAACGGAGCATGGAAACAGTCAAATCAAAACTCCATTTCAAGCTTAAACAATTTAATCACGAAAACATTATCATCATCACCTCTTATCAACAACTTGCAACTTAAATTGCTCAAAACAGACGCATATAAAAACATAGCAGCAAGAGGAAATCTGAAAATTATAGGCAATTCAGAAATTGAATCATTGGAAATAGAGCAAAAATGGTTCATACAAATACTTTCGAAAAACCAACAAGAAGTCACACATGCAGCCACAAATATATGCTCTATTTTATCTTCATCATAACCCAGGCAAAGAAGGAAGTTAAACCGAACAGAGGAACCAAAACTCAACATGCAAATCCATAGACAAACATATATCATTCCTATTCTAATCTTAAACTCATTTATAACTATTCAAAACATTTGTTCTATACAAAAAAATAAAAATAAAATAACCTTTCAGTGCCTTAATAGTTTCAACTTTCAACAATTTTACTTCTCTTCTTTGAAACCTTTGTTGGCTGAAACATAAAAGAAGAGAAACTCACAGCCTTGATGCCGATTCTTTGTACTGCATTTCTATAAAGCTCACATCCTTCCTCATCTTTTAAAAATGCTTCATTTCCTAAAAGTAAAAAGAAAAAAAAAAAACTCCAGATTTAACTGTCATACTTAAATCAAATTCTTAATATTCTCTTACTTTTTTTAACTACTCAACCATTTCAAAGTCCATTTGCCTTTTTCTTATGGGCCATGTAGTTATGGTTTCAATTTGATAACTCCCAGCTTTGAAAACCACCCACAAGCTATTCGGTTCCCTAAAACATTAAAGCGTCAACCATTCAATAGTATAACAAAACATATATTCACACTGTTAAAGTATATAAATTAGCTTTTGAACTTTCAAAAGCCTTCAACTACAGCAAAGCTATGCGTTTTTTTTTTTTTATCTTAAATGCTCACATTTAAACATCATGTCACCGATTTCATAAACCAACTATGATTTTTTTTTTCTCATTAGGGAACCTGACACAACCACACAGAGATGGGTGCCAACGATGCAGCAAACAGAGCAGCAACACACAGTGACAACATTCTCTTACATCCACACACATGCACCACAAAAATAGACTCTATTATACTCTTAAACATCCTTTAAACCTTTTTGTTCATGGAACCTAAAACCTCTAAACAATGAACAGTAACCCAGAGGTTGAAGATCACAATTCAGAGCTCAAACAACACATGCAACAACGATTCTCTTAATAAAAGTCTTAATCTTTACTTGTTCTTTGTTTTAGTCGGTTATTCCCATCGAAAATTTCAACTTAGGTTCGGACCTCTCAATTCATCTCGCCCAAATCGAAGATAACATAAATTGAAGGAGGGTTACCTAAACTAGAATCAGGTCTTGCATGCCCTTTTGGCTCACTTCTTCAGCAACATCGGCTGCCAAAAGCTCCGGCGATCCTTGGCGCTCTCTCTCTCTCTCTCTCTCTCTAGCGCGCGCGCCCACTCTCCATTCTAATTCGAAGTGCAGAATGAAGCAGGGAACAGATGGGTTTAAAAGGGGGTTTAGGGGTAAAAATTGCCCCACTCCTTTAGACTTTTTCAGTTTTTCAGTTTAGTTCCCTGCAAATAATTCCTAGAAATTAATTCTCGTGCCTAATTAGGGATTTCCTTTAACCATAGTTTTCTTTACGCCTCCAAAATAATTTTCCTACAATTCTCAAATTAAAATTTATCTTCGAACTATTTTTCTTCAATTAATTAATGAAGGAAATAAGCCTTAAAATCCTAAAAAATAACTTTGACCTCATAAATTTATTTATCAGGCTTTTTAATTTCTAAATGACACCCCAATACCTTAAATAAATGGGAAAATTAATTACAAGTCCTTTGTAAGGAATTTAATTATCATGAGGTCCCACGAAATCTCGTAATTAATCTCAGATCCCACGCGAAATCACGTAATCAATCTCAGGTCCCACGAAGTTGTTATTGCCTGCTCATTTAGTTGTTATCAGCAGACAGTAGCTTAAAGGTTGTTACTGAACAAAAGTATTTACACATGCTCATTTAGTTGTTATCGTAAGCCACAAGTTATTACACATGCTCATTAAGTTGTTATCGAAGGCCAAAAAATTGTTATCGCCTGCTCATTTAGTAGTTAGTGACTGAAAATTCCGTAATTATTTTTGACTAGATGATAACAATTGTTTGACTTACGATAACAACTTAAAGAGCATGCATTAATAGCTTCATGTCAGAGACCTGAAAATAATTACGCAATTTCGTGGGACCTCATCTCAATTATCCCTAAATAAATCCTTATTATTTCTAATCTAAATTTTGGGGGTGTTACACGGTTTCTCAGTGATTAGGTGATAGATGAATAGACTATTGTTAGTTATTTCTGTTTTTTATTATTTGAAACACTCTCTCCAAAAATTGGTTCATTCGCCCAATTAAACCCTAACAGAGTAGTAACAGATTCTGTGTTTTTCAGTCTTAGGGGTTTTCTGCTCTTTGAGTTAATTTTTTAGGGGTTTCATGGCTTCCGTGAGTGAGAGATCGAGAGAGAGGAAGGGAGATCCCAGCGTTGCAGGTGGCGGCAACATTGCAGGAGAAAGAAGCCGAGGGTACCAATAAGCTTTGATTCAAAATTTGTGGTGAGTTCCCTCTACTCTATTCTACCCTCTGATTTCTCAGATTTGGGGTTTGAGTTTTAGGAGTTTAATCTGATGAAATCTAAATGTGAGCATTAATTTAAAGGTTCCATGAAGAAATTTTGTATAGTGTATGATTTTTTTGTTGGATTCCTTGGAAGCCTTCTCCCTTATGTCTGTTCATTGAGTGTTTTCTAGATCTCTCTCTCTCTCTCTCACCCTCCCCCCATACGAGGAAGAGAAAGAAAGAAGATGCGTGATGGAGAAAGGCTGGAAGAATCGTGCTGGTGATGACAGTGGCAACGGTGATACAGTTGGGAGGTGAGATCTCTGTTCTCAGAGGTGACTGTTCATCACCGAATCTTGTGATTATTTTGCCTAAACTAAAGTTATTCGATGTGTAAAAATTTCTAAAGATTTATTGGAGTTGAATGTTACCACTGCATGTCTGATTCTTTTGGTTCTTAGAGGTGGTAAGTTTGTTCAAATTTGGTTGCCTTTATCAAATGACCATAATGTGTGTTTTATGCAGATATGCATTCATTTTCAGACTATTCCTTGATTATTTATAATCTTACTGGTCAATGTAGATGTGCAATTTGACTTAGTATCTCTTATTGCTAATAGTTTTATCGTATTTATAGGTTTGTATATCTAGTAAGCCTAATGGTCAAGGTGCTAAAGGATTGGCTTGGCACCATGCAAGCTATCTTATGGAATTATCCCTATCAGTACAAGTCAAAAAGTTGCCTGGATGGGATATCTCTCACCTTCTGATCAATCTACTATCAATGTCGTAGTGAAGAAACTTCATTGAGAGCAGGAAGGTATGAGGATAAATTTTTTTAGGATATCTAGTTTGTTAATGTTGTAGTGATTGCATGTAAATGTTGCCTTTTTTTTCTCTCTCATTGTCGTTCTCAGCTAGTGCAGACATTAAGTTACATGTAACGCTGGAAACTAATAGTCAAGATTCAACAAGATCAGAACTTGATTTGCGTGACTGCTGGTATTATATTATTTCTTTTCTTATCTTAAAGAAGCTTTTTCTTGTGCCCTGACTATATTTGTTGTTATGTTTGTACCGTCAAAATATGCTATTTAATTTTTCTTGGATGTCCTTCATCATGCTTGCTCATTATTATTAATAGCACTAACATGATTTGTACTGTGAATTGCAATTTATTTGTCAAAGGGAAGCAGGAAACCCTTGCACTAACAGTATTGCTTAGATGTGTTACTATGTTTACAATTTTGTTCTGTTTTATTTTCTCTACTTTTGATGTATTTTACAAATATTTGGATTTATCTATTGTGTATTTGGATTTGTTACTTTTAATTGTATGTAGACAACTTGTTTTGATGAAATTTGTCTATTTTTTGTGTGAGGTTCAATTTTAAATTTTGTTCATATGTGAAGGAGAGTGGAGGTATGTGTTTTTGTGCAGTTTGTTTTTTAAAAAAATACTTTTCACATCTCCTTTTTGTATATGAGATGTGAAAAATGCCACTTTTCACGTCAATATTTAAAAAAAGAGACATTAGTACCTTTCACAGCATCTTCAACACCTACAAAATAAAAATGAGACGTGAAAGCTGGACTTTTTACGTCTCACTTTTGTAAGATGTAAAAATTGTCAATTTTCTACGTCTCCCCTAAAGAAGTCCCACCTAAAAGAGACATGAAAAGTCCAAAATATGAAACGTAAAAATTGTTTTATATAGTAGTGAATGCTAATTGATCTTCAATTATGGAAATTCAATCATATTTTCATGCTACTTTCACTTAAGGGCCTAGATTATTATTTAAGCACTTATAGACTAATATTTCATCTCAGTTATGTTAATTACCTCAAATTAGCATATAAAACAATACAAATCCGAGGATTTGTCACCCTAGCATAGTACTAGTAGAAAACACTTAGCATCATATCTTCTTCAATGCTTTTTCAATTTAGTTATTGCTTGGCATCGAAAGGGAATAGGAAGATTGCTGTGAAGACAATGAAGATGGAAGAAGGGGGAAATGGTTTATAGAGGATTTTACGGGAGAGAGCGGATGAGAAAGAGAGAGCCAATTGATTACTAAAAGGTGAAATAGTTGAAATATGAAGAGAAACTGTAAGGAGTTTAATCGAGTTAATTTTTTTATTTGAAAATTTTATTTTATTTTATTTCCTTTTAAATAACTAATTTTTTTAAACTCCTTCCTGGCAAATAATTTTTCCCTTGATCCCTCTCCCTAATTTTCCCCTTTTTCAATTACTAAATTGTAACATGGTAAAAAAAAATTTTAGAAATTTATTATAAAAATTTAAATCATTGAAAAATTAAAGGTTAAAGTGTATGCTTTGTTCTTTAAGTTTAATTTACATCCAGTTTCAGTTTGGTCTCTTAAATTTGAAAATGTGCACTTTTATTCTTAACATCATTAATTTTATTTAACGAGAAATACTAAATACTCATATATAAACATTAAAATTTGAAATCTTTTAGTTACAGAATTGTGATTCAAATTTGTTGAGTTAACATTTTCTATTAAATAAGGTTAACAATGTTAAAAATAAAGAACTAAAAGTACACTCTTCAATCTTATATTATGGATCAAATTGAAACTTGATGTAAACTTAAATTACCAAAACATCTACCTTAGCTAAATAAACAAATAAATACATACTACTGAAATTTAATTAATTCCAAGAGTATAAAATTTCACTAAATTTTTTTAAATTTAAATTTTAACAGTTGAAATGTTGATACAACGGTAAGAAAAAAAGAAACGAAGACGAGGATAGGCCTCACGTGTAAAAATGAAGCAAGGAAAAACAAGTCTTTTCAGAAAATAAAAACTTATATTCTGTTATGAAAATAAAGAAAAGAAGAGAGATAGAGAAAAGAAGAGAGAATATAATAACTAGAAGGAAAATATGAGAGGATGAAACTATCACTTTCTCACTTGTGATTCAATGGTACAAATGCCTTGTACATGACCTCTATTTATAGCACTAAGTCATTGAAAACTATGCATGTGTTTACAATAGAATAATGGTGAAGTTTATGGCATTTACAAGCCATTCATTTAGAGGTTACAAAGTTAAGGACATTTAGAGAGAAAAGAATCCTAAGAGGAATTCTAAGAGGAATGGTTATGGACATTCATTTTAATTTCATAACATTTCCCCTTGAATGTTCATATTATTGTGCCTCATAAAAACCTTACCAGAAAAAAACCATTAGGAGAAAAACCTAGTGAAGGAAAAATGTACACAATATTTATTGAAGCTGCCTCATTAAAAACCTTACTAGGAAAACCCAATGGGACAAAACCTAGGTTAAGAAAAAAAATAGTGCAGCATGAAAATATCTCCCCCTGATGACAACATTTTATCTCTTTGAGTCTGCGCATTCCAATACTATATACTAATTTCTCAAATGTTCTTGTTGGAAGTGTCTTGGTAAACATATTTACAAGATTGTCACATGAGCGAATTTGTTGAGCATCTATATTACCATTCTTTACAATACCATGAGTGAAAATGAATTTTGGAGAAATATGTTTTGTTCTGTCTCCTTTGATATATCCTCCTTTCAATTGAGCTATGCATGATATATTATATTTATATAATACTGTCGAAACCTTTTGTGCAATAAGTTGATTGATGAATAGAAGGATTCCATTTGTGAGATGCTCAATTTGTAATCCAAGACAAAACTTTGCTCTCCCAAGATCCTTCATTCCAAATTTTCTTTTTAAACAATCAACTACTTTTAGAAGCTCTACAGGAGTTCTAATTATATTTAAATCATTCACATATACAACGATTATGACAAACTCTGATCCATTCCTTTTAATAAAAACACATGGGGAAATTGGATAATTTTTATAACCTTCTTTCAACAAATATTCGCTAAGACGGGTATACCACATTCTTCCAGATTGTTTCAATCCATAAAAGGATTTATACAAGGAAATTGCATAATTTTCTCGAGAATTTTTATATGCTTCTAGCAACTTAAATCCTTCAGGGATTTTCATATAAATTTCAATGTCTAAAGAGCCATATAAATAGGCTGTGACAACATCCATTAGACGCATGTCAAGTTTATTACTTACTGCAAGGCTAATTAAATATCTTAAAGTGCTTGCATCCACCACAGGAGAATATGTCTCTTCATAATCAATGACAGGCTTTTGTGAAAATCCTTGTGCTACAAGTCGTGCTTTATATCTAACAACCTCATTTTTCTCTTTTTTTTTTTTTTTTTGCAAAAATACCCAACTATATCCAACGGACTGTACACCATTTGGTATTTGGATGATAGATCTAAAAACTTCTAGTTTTGAGAGTGAATTTAACTCTACTTGAATTACGTCTTTCCACTTTGACCAATCACTTCTATGTCTACATTCTTCAACTGATCTAGGTTCAAGATCCTCACTCTGATTAATTATTTCAAGAGTAACATTGTATGAAAATGCGTTGTTGACAATTATAATTTCTCGATTCCATCTTTTTCCCGTTGTGACATAATTTATTGAGATCTCTTCATAATTTTTAGGTACTTGAACCTCTTCTGGGATCTTTTGATTAATTATGTCTTGGGTTTCACCTATAAGACTGGCCTCTTCAACTTAACCATCTTGATTGTGTGCTCCTTTTTTCTTTCTAGGATTCTTATCTTTGGAACCGATTGGTCTATCACACTTCAGGCGAGGCTTACTTTCATTTGCAACTTTTAATTGTCCTTCAGGAACATCAATTCTAATTGGAGCATTTTCACCTGGAATGTGAGATTTTGTAATTCTCTTGAGGTCAAAAAAATGCATCTAGCAGTTGATTAGCAATATTTTGCAAATGAATTATTTTTCTGAACTTCAAGTTCACATTGTTGTTGTTAGATATGATTAGTTTTGATGATAACAAATATAGATTTAAATCTAATGAGCAAAAAGTTTGTATGAAGTATTTATCTCCTACTTTGACTAGCTATTATTTTATGTGACTATCTTGTATAGAACAGTTATAGATATATTGAAGCTATTATGGTTATTTATGGAGAATGATAAAAAGAATAAGAATAAAGATGTTAAATATAGATTTAAATCTAATGAGCAAAAAGTTTGCATGAAGTATTCATCTCTAACTTTGACTAACCATTATTTCATGTGAATATCTTGTATAAAGTAGTCAAAGAAAGAATGAAGCTATTATGCTTGTTTGCGGATAATGATATGATCAAATAAGATTAGAGATTGAATGAGAAAATCATGAAACATTTTAATTAGACTTGATATTAAAAGTTTCTATGCTCAATTGGAAGTTAAAAGAAGCTCAAATGGAGTCCAAATCATCAAACCATGAGTTCCCATGCATAATCGATCATAACAGAGTGCTTGTGATCAATCAAAGAATCATAATCAATCAAACCATGATAATAAATCATAAAAGAGTATGTATGATCAATCATAAGCTGATTGTGATCGATCATAGGGTGTTGATCAATCAAAATATGCATGTAATCGATCATACAGCTACTATGTTGTTTCGTTCAGTCTAACCCATGTCTAGTATTTTGATCATATCTCATAAAATATAACTCTGATTTAGGTGAAACTTGTTTTGTATTAAACTAGACTCCCAAAAAGGTTCATGGATACAAAGTTAAACCTCAAATGATTTATATCCAAGGAGCTATGAATTTTTCAATCTGCCCAATATTTCCACATCATGCATCAGACATGAAGTCATGTTTTGGATCATATCTTTCAAAATAAAAATCCAATTGGGATAAAACATGTTTCATATGAAACTATACTTAATACCTGTTTTATGACACAATTTTCACTTTAAAATCGTTTCAAATGAGGGAGATATGAATTTTCAAAGTTTTCCCAGTAAACTGTCATTATGCATGAGTCTGTCAGTCATGATTTTAATTATAACTTTTGAATCTCAAAGATTTTGACAATGATTCTTACTTCATTTAAATCTAGATTGAATTATCTTTCCATGGATATATTATATGCTAAATTTGGAGTTAAATTTAGAGAGTTATGATTTTCTAAAGTTTATCCTTAATCTGAATAATGCCCAATCGATCAGTCATAAGTAATATAGCTAACCAATCGATCATAGTCGTATAATCGATCAGGGAATATGTGAGTGATGCCCTGTGATCAATCATGAAAGCTTGGGTCCAATCGATCATCACTGCCTAATCAATCAAGTGAGGCAAATTGTAACTAATCTAAACATGATCTAAGCATGATTGATTAAGAAGCAAAGGTATTGATCGATCAGAGCTAGTTGATCCATCTGGCGATAGAATTATATTATTCTGCTAACTTTGCTTTTCATATCAGAATGTGTCAGGCCTACTTTCAGAAGCTACTATTAGACACATAAACATGAGATTAGAGCCGTTGAAGCAAAGATTTGCTATCTGCAATTAATGAAGAGAGAAGAACTAAACCCAACCGAGTAAAAAGAAGTTAATGCAACACAAGATCATCATCAACTCAACACTCCATCAAGACTTATCATCTGTCTCACACACAATGGCTAGTTCTTCAAGTCTTCAACTGGCAAAAATCTATCAGACATTATATGAAGAGTTGAAGACAACAGAAGCAAGTGTGCTCGACAAAATGAGTTCAATGCAAACAGATTGAGAGCATAAGTGAGCCCAGAAATGAAAAGATCATGATGTGTTGAGTGAATTAGAAAAGAAAAGCTAGAGCACATATTATTCAAATTGTTAAGCTTTAGAATTTTTATTCATCATATATCTTCCTATACTTCAGTGAGTAACAAAATCCACTTCCTAGAGAGAAGTAAGCTTCCATTGTAATCATTCTATATTTGTGAGTGATACTCAAGATTGGGAGATCTTGAGTGGGAAATAGATTGTATCCTTACAAGTTGTAAGGGGGTGGTTCTCAAGTACGCAAATTAAACTTGAAGAAGAAAAGGCTTCACAAATGCCTGACTAAATATGTGGGATTGTAAAGGCTTCTCTTGTGCCCGATTTAAACAAGAAGGTAGTAGATTGAAAATCTCAGATGTAGCCTTGGGATTGGATGTAGGTCAAAGGAATAGAGTGAACCAGGATAAATCTCTATTTGCATCTCTTCTTCCCTTAACTCTCATATTTTCTAGCATAACTAACTTACACATTTGATTAACCATTTCATGTTTCATGATGTTTTCTTTGTGTAGTGAAAAATATCCTAAAGGGATTTACTTATTATTTTAACTGTGATTTTGAATAACAAAGATTTCTCAGTTTTTATTCTGTCACCCATTTCACCTTCTCTTGGGTGACAGCCAATACTTACAGTTGTGTACGAGGATCTATATGAGATAGAGATAATATTTTCCATGTGATCTCTTTTTCCAGCTATTTATCATCTCCCCCTAATGTTGGAAAAATTGATTCATCAAAATGGAAATCATCAAAACGTGTCGTGAACAAATCTCCAGTTAATGGTTCTAAATAATTTATTATAGAAGGAGATTCATAACCAACATATATTCCCAACTTTCTTTGAGGTCCCATCTTTGTTCATTGTGGTAGAGAAATAGGCACAAATATAGCACATCCAAAAATTATAAGATGGGAAATATTTGGCTCTTGACCAAAAGCTAATTGTAGTAGGGAGAGTTTATGATAACTTGTTGGCCTAATGTGTATAATTACTGTTGCATGTAATATTGCATGTCCCCAAGCTGAGATGGGAAGTCTTGTTCTCAAAAGCATTGGTCTGGCTATCAATTGGAGACGTTTAATAAATAATTATGCCAAACCATTTTAAGTGTGGACATGAGCAACAGGTTTTCTATAGTTATTATAGTTGCCATGCAATAATCATTGAAATTTTGAGATGAAAATTCACTAGCATTATCAAGATGAATTGTCTTAATTGCATGATCTAGAAACTGTGCTCTTAACCGAATTATTTGAGTAAGTAATCTACCAAATACTAAATTACATATTGATAACAAACACACATGTGACCTTCTTGTAGATGCATCTATTAAAACCATAAAATATCTTAATGGTCCACATGATGGATGAATAGGTCCACATATGTCCCCTTGAATTCGTTCTAGAAATGTAGGGGATTTAACTCCAACTTTTGTCAAAGAAGGCATTGTTATTAATTTACCTTGAGAGCAAACAGCACAAGAAAGGTCTTTAAATTGAAAAATCTTCTGATTCTTCAATGGATGTCCATGTGAATTTTCAATAATTCTTCGCATCATAGTTGATTCGGGATGACATAAACGGTCATGCCAAACAATGAATGTATTTTTACCAGCAAGCTTTTGGCTTACTATAACATTTGTCTCAATTGTTTTAATACTTGTCTAGTACAAACCAAAAGACAATGTAGGCAATTTTTCTAGGACACATTTTTCCTCATATCTAACATTTGTAATATGTAGATATTTAACATTTTTCTCACTGGTAGTCTCAATGTGATATCCATTTTAATGGATATCTTTAAAACTTAATAAATTTCTTTGAGACTTTGGGGAATATAGAGCATCATTGATGACAAATTTTATCCCTTTGGGTAATATTATAATTGCTCTTTCGAAGCCTTCAATTATTCTTGTATTACCTACTATAGTATTGATGCTTTCCCTTCCTTTACTTATGTAAGAAAAATATCTTCTATCTTTAAGTATGGTGTGTGTTGTAGCACTATCTATGAGACATATGTCCTCATCCTTGTGTCCAACGAAAGCATGGTGAACATCCATATTCTAAAACTTTCAGAGAAAATTCGTGCTGATATAACGTGTTATGAAAATAAAGAAAAGAAGAGAGATAGAGAGAAGAAGAGAGAATATAATAACTAGAAGGAAAATATGAGAGGATGAAACTATCACTTTCTCACTTGTGATTCAATGGTACAAATGCCTTGTACATGACCTCTATTTATAGGCCCTAAGTCATTGAAGACTATGCATGTGATTACAAGAGAATAATGGTGAAGTTTATGGCATTTACAAGCCATTCATTTAGAGGTTACAAAGTTAAGGACATTTAGAGAGAAAAGAATCCTAGAGGAATTCTAAAAGGAATGGTTATGGACATTCATTTTAACCATATTTTTCTCACCGTGCGATGCACTGAAGTTAAAAATAAAAATGAAATAAATTAAAGAACATAATTTCTTGAGTAACTATTTTATGATTAAAAATGCTACTTGAAAACAAAAAAAAAAGTTGATTACATATGGATATAAATAATCTAAATCATTGATCGCAATTTTTTTGATAAAAGATAAAAAATGAATTATTTTTGAAAGGCTTATTGCAAAATTGTGAGTTATCAAAATACATATTATATGTTCATTATATATTTGAAGACAACAAAAGTTGATTTCATATGAATATAAATGATCTAAATCATTGATTGCACTCATTTGAATCAAAGAGAAAATATGAATTAATTTAATATGGCTTAACTTCAAAATTTCTGAGTTATTAAAATGTTGCTTTAGATATTCGTTTAATTTTAATCATAAATAAATGAGATGAGCAAATGTTTAAGTAAGTTTGACAACTGAAAATAATCTAATAATATTGATAAAACAATAATGATTTAAATCAGAAATAAATATGATTAAACAACTGATCGAGCATGGATTACATTGCAAAAGGAAAAAAAAAGTAAATTTTTTGCTTGAAAAAAGGAAAAGTGATAGTTGACATATTTATTATATTTTCACATTTTATAATTTTATTTTATGAATATTTTTTAATAAAAGATCTAATTTACAAAAGTCACCTAAGTAATTGCACCTATGATGTAAATGTTATATATATGTATGGTCATACGTATATATATTTATATGATTTAAACTTTGTAAATTTGGTTAAATAAGAAACTATAAATTATTTTTAAAAAGAATTTTTTTAGATTTGTGTGAATTACCAAAATGAACATATTGATCTTCCTTTAATTTTATTCATAAATGTCTGTGATTGTTCAGTGAAATATGTAAGTATGAATTTTGAAAATAAATCATTCATATAGACAATAAAATAACGATTTAATTTGGAAATAAATGTTAGAGCACAGCTTATGGGCACGTTAGAATTTTGAAAATAAAACTATCAATATAAAATCAGTATCAAACGTGTGTATAATGCATTAATAATTATATGTGACATTTCCACCTAGTTGATTTAAATTTAAAGAATGAACTAATATACCACTAATTTTGTTGATGGAAGGTGATTTCAGCAATTAGATGGACCAATAAAAAATGTGCTTGGACTTTTTGTGAAATAATATTTTTTTGTAAGAATATTAATAAGGTAATTGTTTGGGAGGACTTCAAAATTCTCAATATGGTATATTTTTCCTTCAATTGATTCTCATTGGTATGTTTGGAGCAACGGAGTAAGATACATATGACTATTTACTTTATACATACAAACTAAAGTTAAAATCCAAGTTGTTTTCTAGTATATTAAAAAAAAGTTAAGCACCAAGTTCTTCATGTGTGCAACAAAAAGACAATCTTACATATAAAAATGATTTTGAAAATAAATGTACAATAAAACAAAAAAACCAACGAGTCTAGATTGAAGATATAAACAGCCATTTTACATAGGACACAAAAGGAGAGGAAGAAGATGGCTGAACCTCGTGCCTCTATCATCTAACGGTGTTGCTAATTCAACTCAAGTCTATCTCTTTTCATCTCACCAAGATCGTGTTCATTGTCTCTTCATTGGTTCAAGGTCTTAATGGAAACCCTTTGAAGACAATGATGAATCTCTCCACCAATCGCCTCATGTACGTGTTGGGTAAAAGAGATTATGAACAGTGTCCGAAAGGGCTTCCCTAACCGATCCCCTTTTCTTCACTCTTTATGGTTCATTTGATTGAACTCAGCTTGATAATACTTAAAATGTAACAACTGAAAAGTATCCTGATGTGATGCACATAATGTAACAAAAAATAATAAAGAACTATAACAAAAAATAATGTAAACATAATTGTTAGGGAGAAATCAAAAAATGAGAGCAAGTAAAGGAACAAGATAAGTTGAATGCTTATAGAAGAATTTTATTATTTCATATTGTTCCAGAAGAAAAGATGAATTAGGTCACCTAAAAACCACTGCAAAGCAAAACCTATAAATTAAACAACATGAATGGTGGAAGGCTCTTCTTAGCCCTACACAATGAAATTGCGCTATCAAATGAAATTTCCAAGATTATGGAAACAATTCCATTTATGAACAATGTTTTTATTCATTCTCAAAATTTTCTAATTGAATAATCATGGTTGCAAGCTTTATTATTATAAAGAATATATCATTAACTTATCATTTATCTTGAAAACAAAGAATTAAAAATGCCAAAATAAGTATATAGACATCCATGTACAACATTAAGCGTGCAAAAGAAGAATAAGGTATTCTCATGAGGTTGGACTGTGGTGCTTGCCTGAGAGTCCTTTTTTTTTTGTCCGAGTGCTTCCTAGAGAGTCTAGGAACTGGGTTTGAGAGAAATGATACATAAGCAAAGAGAGATAATCACTAATATAAAAGGGTCCATTAATGATAAAATTTGAATTTTAATGATGCTGAAACTTGACAATGGTAAATTGAAAGTTTGAATTTGAAATTGGAAGTAATGAAAGCAGGATTTGAATAGGTACAATTAATTTGAAATTTTCAAAATAATTTACTTTTCCTTAAATTGGGTTCTTTCCTTAGGCAATATTACATATTGTAAATCAAAAAGATATGTATTGATTCTTGCCTAAAATATAGCAACATATTTGAATACAATAATTAATTCCTAAACTTCAAAACCGAATATTGGATATTAAAAAAATATATATATGATTTGAATTTTTCATAAACAATAATAAATTAATAAGTATGTAAATGATCATATATTCAAATAAGTGTAGTTTTTTTTTTCTAGAGTTATGGCATATATTATAAATGAAATATATATGTTTGGATTGTTGCCTAAACTAATGACTTATTTGAACATAGTTATCAATTCGTAACTTTCAAAAGCCAAATATTGTAGATTGAAAAACAAAATTTATATGGTGTATTTTTTTTTTGAAAAAACAATATAAAATTAAGATATATGTACATGAGAACTAATTTTTATCAGTGTAGCTTTTTAGCAACCAATTTATTTTTAACAATGGAAATGAAAATTCAAAAGAAAAACTTTCCAAATAGAAAAATAATTAATACCCTATTATCTAATTTACTAACATATGTAAACACATTAATTATTTTGAAAATTTCGTAAGACAATTTAATAGTGTTGATTTTAAATCATATATATATATATATATGTATGTCTTAATTGTTTCCTAAAATAGTGACTTATTTGAAGATAATAATTAATTTGTATATATGAAAAGTCAAATATTACAGATTAAAAATAAATACATATAGATATATTTATGCATAAACAATATTACACTAAGAGGTATGTATGTGATAAAACCGAGAATTAATATAGAATACCTTCTTAAAAGTAGATATATATGTATTATTTAATCATTGCTCAATATTAAATAACTTCAATACATTTATGTATTTAATCATTTCTTTGCTCAATTTGAAATAACTTTCAAATTAAAAAAGTACCTTCCCAAAAGTAGAAAATATGATGAGTAATGATTAATTATTGGCAATAAAATTTGAAATTAAGAATAAAACCTTCCATTATGACTTTGATTATGTGAACATGTTGACCAATAATTGAGTTAAGTGAATATGATGTCATTGGACATATGGACCAATGGGATATAGATTTCATAAATATTCAAAGTTTCTTTTAATACGCATAGAAGAAAATAAATTGATTCGATCTAATGCCTTCATATTTTAAGCAAAGAAATGGAGTCAAAACTTATATACTGGCCGGCACAAGATCTAACAAACACACTGTGAGTATTATAAATTAATTTTGTTTATATAATCCATTTCATTATAGTCATATGGCTGCTAAGATGAAAAAGAACAAAGAACATATTCTCTTTTAATAATATGATAAGACAATATGAAGGTATGGTATATCATGTGCAGTTAGATATGATCAATGTTAATGTCCCACCTTTGCAAACAAGCTGTTTAATCATAAATGATTTTATTCATTATTGTCCTTTTGATTGGATTCATAAGTGCTAATAATTAAGATCACGAAAAAGAGGAATAAAAGCTTATTATTTGTTAATAGTACACTACTACAGAAATGACCTATTGCAGCACAACAATAGCAGCGCTTTTTAAAGGTAAGGGCTGGGATAGGTATACAACACCTATCCCAGCGCTTTAAAAATAATTCTAAGCGCTGGGATAGGTCATTTCCCCAGAATACATATTTATTTATTAAAATAATATCTTTCATATTTATTTATTAAAATAATATCTTTCACTTTATTATTTTTAATTAGTATTTTTATCTGTTCTCTTTTTGCCTATCTGATTATTTTATCATATGTTTTTTTATTTTTTTTTATTTTTCATCACCTATACCAGCGCTTTTTACTAATAAAGCGCTGGTATAGGTCTTACAAAACTATTTTTTAATTAGTATTTTTATCTGTTCTCTTTTTGCCTATCTGATTATTTTATCATATGTATTTTTATTTTTTTTTATTTTTCATCACCTATACCAGCGTTTTTTACTAATAAAGCGCTGGTATAGGTCTTACAAAACTATTTTTTAATTAGTATTTTTATCTGTTCTCTTTTTGCCTATCTGATTATTTTATCATATGTTTTTTTATTTTTTTTTATTTTTCATCACCTATACCAGCGTTTTTTACTAATAAAGCGCTGGTATAGGTCTTACAAAACTATTTTTTAATTAGTATTTTTATCTGTTCTCTTTTTGCCTATCTGATTATTTTATCATATGTTTTTTTATTTTTTTTTATTTTTCATCACCTATACCAGCGCTTTTTACGAATAAAGCGCTGGTATAGGTCTTACAAAACTATTTTTTAATTAGTATTTTTATCTGTTCTCTTTTTGCCTATCTGATTATTTTATCATATGTTTTTTTATTTTTTTTTATTTTTCATCACCTATACCAGCGCTTTTTACTAATAAAGCGCTGGTATAGGTCTTACAAAACTATTTTTTAATTAGTATTTTTATCTGTTCTCTTTTTGCCTATCTGATTATTTTATCATATGTTTTTTTATTTTTTTTTATTTTTCATCACCTATACCAGCGCTTTTTACGAATAAAGCGCTGGTATAGGTCTTACAAAACTATTTTTTAATTAGTATTTTTATCTGTTCTCTTTTTGCCTATCTGATTATTTTATCATATGTTTTTTTATTTTTTTTTATTTTTCATCACCTATACCAGCGCTTTTTACTAATAAAGCGCTGGTATAGGTCTTACAAAACTATTTTTTAATTAGTATTTTTATCTGTTCTCTTTTTGCCTATCTGATTATTTTATCATATGTTTTTTTATTTTTTTTTATTTTTCATCACCTATACCAGCGTTTTTTACTAATAAAGCGCTGGTATAGGTCTTACAAAACTATTTTTTAATTAGTATTTTTATCTGTTCTCTTTTTGCCTATCTGATTATTTTATCATATGTTTTTTTATTTTTTTTTATTTTTCATCACCTATACCAGCGTTTTTTACTAATAAAGCGCTGGTATAGGTCTTACAAAACTATTTTTTAATTAGTATTTTTATCTGTTCTCTTTTTGCCTATCTGATTATTTTATCATATGTTTTTTTATTTTTTTTTATTTTTCATCACCTATACCAGCGCTTTTTACGAATAAAGCGCTGGTATAGGTCTTACAAAACTATTTTTTAATTAGTATTTTTATCTGTTCTCTTTTTGCCTATCTGATTATTTTATCATATGTTTTTTTATTTTTTTTTATTTTTCATCACCTATACCAGCGCTTTTTACTAATAAAGCGCTGGTATAGGTCTTACAAAACTATTTTTTAATTAGTATTTTTATCTGTTCTCTTTTTGCCTATCTGATTATTTTATCATATGTTTTTTTATTTTTTTTTATTTTTCATCACCTATACCAGCGCTTTTTACGAATAAAGCGCTGGTATAGGTCTTACAAAACTATTTTTTAATTAGTATTTTTATCTGTTCTCTTTTTGCCTATCTGATTATTTTATCATATGTTTTTTTATTTTTTTTTATTTTTCATCACCTATACCAGCGCTTTTTACTAATAAAGCGCTGGTATAGGTCTTACAAAACTATTTTTTAATTAGTATTTTTATCTGTTCTCTTTTTGCCTATCTGATTATTTTATCATATGTTTTTTTATTTTTTTTTATTTTTCATCACCTATACCAGCGTTTTTTACTAATAAAGCGCTGGTATAGGTCTTACAAAACTATTTTTTAATTAGTATTTTTATCTGTTCTCTTTTTGCCTATCTGATTATTTTATCATATGTTTTTTTATTTTTTTTTATTTTTCATCACCTATACCAGCGTTTTTTACTAATAAAGCGCTGGTATAGGTCTTACAAAACTATTTTTTAATTAGTATTTTTATCTGTTCTCTTTTTGCCTATCTGATTATTTTATCATATGTATTTTTATTTTTTTTTATTTTTCATCACCTATACCAGCGTTTTTTACTAATAAAGCGCTGGTATAGGTCTTACAAAACTATTTTTTAATTAGTATTTTTATCTGTTCTCTTTTTGCCTATCTGATTATTTTATCATATGTTTTTTTATTTTTTTTTATTTTTCATCACCTATACCAGCGCTTTTTACGAATAAAGCGCTGGTATAGGTCTTACAAAACTATTTTTTAATTAGTATTTTTATCTGTTCTCTTTTTGCCTATCTGATTATTTTATCATATGTTTTTTTATTTTTTTTTATTTTTCATCACCTATACCAGCGCTTTTTACTAATAAAGCGCTGGTATAGGTCTTACAAAACTATTTTTTAATTAGTATTTTTATCTGTTCTCTTTTTGCCTATCTGATTATTTTATCATATGTTTTTTTATTTTTTTTTATTTTTCATCACCTATACCAGCGCTTTTTACGAATAAAGCGCTGGTATAGGTCTTACAAAACTATTTTTTAATTAGTATTTTTATCTGTTCTCTTTTTGCCTATCTGATTATTTTATCATATGTTTTTTTATTTTTTTTTATTTTTCATCACCTATACCAGCGCTTTTTACTAATAAAGCGCTGGTATAGGTCTTACAAAACTATTTTTTAATTAGTATTTTTATCTGTTCTCTTTTTGCCTATCTGATTATTTTATCATATGTTTTTTTATTTTTTTTTATTTTTCATCACCTATACCAGCGCTTTTTACGAATAAAGCGCTGGTATAGGTCTTACAAAACTATTTTTTAATTAGTATTTTTATCTGTTCTCTTTTTGCCTATCTGATTATTTTATCATATGTTTTTTTATTTTTTTTTATTTTTCATCACCTATACCAGCGCTTTTTACTAATAAAGCGCTGGTATAGGTCTTACAAAACTATTTTTTAATTAGTATTTTTATCTGTTCTCTTTTTGCCTATCTGATTATTTTATCATATGTGTTTTTATTTTTTTTTATTTTTCATCACCTATACCAGCGCTTTTTACTAATAAAGCGCTGGTATAGGTCTTACAAAACTATTTTTTAATTAGTATTTTTATCTGTTCTCTTTTTGCCTATCTGATTATTTTATCATATGTCTTTTTATTTTTTTTTATTTTTCATCACCTATACCAGCGCTTTTTACGAATAAAGCGCTGGTATAGGTCTTACAAAACTATTTTTTAATTAGTATTTTTATCTGTTCTCTTTTTGCCTATCTGATTATTTTATCATATGTCTTTTTATTTTTTTTTATTTTTCATCACCTATACCAGCGCTTTTTACTAATAAAGCGCTGGTATAGGTCTTACAAAACTATTTTTTAATTAGTATTTTTATCTGTTCTCTTTTTGCCTATCTGATTATTTTATCATATGTCTTTTTATTTTTTTTTATTTTTCATCACCTATACCAGCGCTTTTTACGAATAAAGCGCTGGTATAGGTCTTACAAAACTATTTTTTAATTAGTATTTTTATCTGTTCTCTTTTTGCCTATCTGATTATTTTATCATATGTCTTTTTATTTTTTTTTATTTTTCATCACCTATACCAGCGCTTTTTACTAATAAAGCGCTGGTATAGGTCTTACAAAACTATTTTTTAATTAGTATTTTTATCTGTTCTCTTTTTGCCTATCTGATTATTTTATCATATGTCTTTTTATTTTTTTTTATTTTTCATCACCTATACCAGCGCTTTTTACGAATAAAGCGCTGGTATAGGTCTTACAAAACTATTTTTTAATTAGTATTTTTATCTGTTCTCTTTTTGCCTATCTGATTATTTTATCATATGTCTTTTTATTTTTTTTTTTTTTTTCATCACCTATACCAGCGCTTTTTACTAATAAAGCGCTGGTATAGGTCTTTAATTAATATTTTATTTTTCAGTGTTTTAATAGTTTTTTTATAAATTATTTCAGAATTTTTTTAAAAAAATTTATGGGCCTATCCCGGCCCTTTATATGTATAAAGCGCTGGGATAGAGTTTCCCACTAATATATTCATTTCCCTCCATTTGTTCCCTCCCAAAATCCCTAGTCTTCTTCTTCGTCTTCGTCTTGCTCTCCGTTCAACCTTCTTGCGAATGGTAATGAGTGAGAGTTCATCCTCCATTTCTTCCAGATCTGTGAAACCCGAAGCTCTTGTCTTCGTGTTCTTCGTTCTTCTTCTTCGTCTTCCTCTTCGGCCGTGTCTATTTCTTCTTCGTCTTCCTCTTCAACGTTTTTCTTCTTCGTCTTCCTCTTCTGGGTTCTTCTTCTTTGTCTTCAGCCCTTCGTTTTTCTTCTTGCAGGCATCTGATTTGTAGGCAGCTGGACTCCATCTTTGCATGCAGCTTGATTTAGGCCTCTGATTTGATTTTTTTTTGCTACTTTGGACGCCATTTTTGCTGGGTCTTTGTCAATAAATATTGGTAAGTTTTTCTTGGCTTGATTTCTACCTGAAAGCATTAACTGACAATGTTTATGGGTGCTTTAAGTTTGCCTCTCAACCGTTTCACTGACATTGTTTGAAGCTGCCTTGTTCAGCATTTCCCTGTTTAGCATTTCCCTGTTCGCAAGTGTTTGAAGCTGTAGTAGCTTTTAATTGTTTCTTTTATATTTTACTATGTTTTAGGACACTTAAATTGCCCTTAACTATGAACTTGCCCAGCTTTGTCTATTTGTGATTTGATCATGCTAAATATTTTTATGTTACCTTATTCCCTCACTAGGTTAGATTATGTTTTCACTAATTAGTCATAATTAATGCTACTTTTGATTACTTATTCTTGTTTTAATTTCTAGCTTTGATGATTGGCTAGCATTAGGTGTGAATTGAAGCATTATGATTTACATACCTTGACAAAAGATCGGGATTTTAATGAAGTCATAGGATTAAAAAATATTGGATTAGATTGTAATGTAATTTGAAGATGTAATGGGGTAGTTTTGTTGTTGTTGTTGATCCTAATTTATAGGTTGATTAACTTTATTTTATTTTGATTGTTAGGTTGATCTAATTATGTTATTTATATGTTGTAGGAATTTGGACACACATTTTCTTGGTCCACATTTTCATCCTCCACCTAAAGATAAGTTAGAGAATCGAATCAGGTACATTATATGTAATGTTAGGTGCTAAGACTACTGTGTGGTCATTTAATGTACTTTTATGAAACACTTGGCGTGTGGAACTGGATTTGTGAGCTGTAATTGAGTTTTTCTGCCTGTGAATATATGCTCTGTGATGAGTTCTGTTGTGGTGGGCTGTCCATTTTTACATTAAAAGAAGGGCCTTGAGCCTGGGAACGTTCATTTTGTAGCCGTTATGCTGCCGAATTTATGTTAAAAAAATAAGGTAACATCGTAAGGTGGCTACCTAATGATTAAGTCATGCACATCGATCTTACTTCCACTTTCCTTTAGTAGGTTATAATGTTGGATCGGAAATGGATGTCTTGTGATCGGCGTTCAAAGGAATATATAGATGGAGCAAAAGAATTCATTGAATTTGCCGCTGAGCATGCAGAGAATTCTAACAGAATTGTATGCCCCTGTATGTCGTGTTTGTATGGAAAGCTTCTCCGTCCTCTTGACTTGTTGGCCCATTTATTCTGTCATGGGATCGATCCATCCTATACACGTTGGACAAAGCATGGTGAGACGTATGAGTGTTCTAGCGGAGACCGGGTACCTGATGTTAGTAGCGCCTCAAACGTGGTTGACACAGACATGTGTGATGAGAGCGATGATCTTGAAGAAATGTTGAATGTGGTGGGTGAGGAGGATCCTGAAATGTTTGAGACACTGAAGAGCGATGCAGAGACGCCTCTGTATGTGGGATGCAGTAAATACACCAGATTGCATGTGGTGCTTAAATTGTATAACCTGAAGGCGCGATACGGTTGGAGTGATGCAAGTTTCACTGCTCTGCTATCTGCTCTGCGAGATATACTCCCAGAAGGGAACGTACTCCCCTCGAAAACATACGAGGCAAAGCAAATTCTCCGGTCGACCGGTATGAAATATGAGAAAATACATGCATGTCCCAACGACTGTATTTTATTCCGGAACCAGTATGCGTCGTTGGAGAAGTGTCCTAAATGCAGCACATCTCGGTATGGAAAGAAAGGTAAGAGTCCTTCTAAAGTCTTGTGGTACTTTCCAATCATTCCAAGATTCAAGCGCATGTACAGTAATGCGGATGTTGCAAGACTTTTGACATGGCACGCTGATGAGAGGATTCAAGACATCAAGCTTAGGCACCCCGCCGACGCCCCCCAATGGAAAAAAATTGATTACGAGTTCCCTGAGTTCGGTGAAGAACCAAGAAACCTACGGCTTGCATTGGCAACCGATGGAATCAACCCCCATGGGGTTCAGAGTAGTACTCACAGCACATGGCCGGTGATTCTGATGATATATAACCTCCCCCCAAATTTAATCATGAAACGCAAGTTTATGATGCTTTCCATGCTTATTTCCGGGCCTAGACAGCCCGGCAACGATATAGACGTGTACTTGGATCCTTTGATTGAAGACTTGAAGCATATGTGGGATTCGGGTGAGACAGTTTTTGATGGCTGTAAGGAAGAAAGTTTCAAATTGAGGGCCATGTTGTTTGGCACAATAAATGACTTCCCAGCGTATGGTAATTTGTCCGGATACAGCGTCAAAGGATATGGTGCGTGCCCTATATGCGAAGATGATACCCATTCGATGCGACTGGATCACTGCAGGAAAAATGTTTACATGGGACATCGGAGGTTCTTGCCGTTAAGGCATCGTTGGCGGAGGTGGAAGAAGGCATTTAACGGGAGCTCAGAAGAAGGTAGGCCACCAAGATTATTGACCGGGGAAGACGTTCTTGAAAAGGTGAATGCGGTGGAGAATCATTTTGGCAAGCCTTTTGCTAAAAATGTATTGACAAGTGGCTGGAAGAAGAGGTCCATATTCTTCAAACTCCCGTATTGGAATTCCTTATATGTCAGGCACTTTCTTGATGTGATGCATATTGAAAAAAACATATGTGATAACCTAATTGGCACGTTACTAAATATGCAAGGAAAAAGTAAGGATGGTGTCAATTCAAGGTTAGATATGCTCAAGCTGGGAATAAGACAAGAGTTGTCACCTGTCGAGAAGGGATACCGCACTTATTTACCTCCAGCTGCTTACACCCTTTCGAGGAAAGAGAAAAGATTATTCTGTGAGTTTCTTAGTGGAATCAAAGTTCCAGAGGGCTACTCCTCAAATGTAAAGAACCTTGTATCTGTGAAAGAGTTGAAGTTGAAGAACCTGAAATCTCATGATTGCCACGTCTTGATGCAAAATTTCTTACCGGTTGGCATACGCAGCATTTTACCCAAGAAACTGCGGACCATGATCACCAGACTTTGTATGTTCTTCAAGCTTATTTGTAGTAAAGTGGTTGATACAACGAAGTTGCAGGATTTGCAAAGGCAGATCGTTTGTACCCTGTGCGAACTTGAAATGTATTTCCCCCCTTCATTCTTTGACATCATGGTTCACCTTACTGTACACTTGGTCAAAGAGGTTCAACTGTGCGGCCCAGTCTATTTGAGATGGATGTACCCGATTGAGCGGTTCATGAAAGTTTTAAAGGGGTATGTCAAAAACAGATATCGACCAGAGGGTTGTATTGCTGAACGATACATCGTTGAAGAAGCAAGTGATTTGTGTGCCGATTACTTATCAAATGTTGAACCTGTTGGCTTTCCCAAGTCTCGTCACGATGGGCGATTAACGGGGAAAGGAATAAGTGGGTTCAAGCTGTTACGCATTTCGAATGCTGAAAGAGAGTTGGCGCACTTGTATATTCTTCACAACACTCCTGAGGTTGAACCATTCGTTGAAGAACACAAAAATCTCCTTCGTGAAATACACGGTGATAGGAATGAGAGTTTGATCACAAAGGAGCACAACAAACATTTCATTAGATGGTTCAATGCACGCATTTGTCAGCAGGTTGAGCTTAATGCCGGATCGGTTGGTGAAAGATTGTTCTGGCTGTCGAAAGGACCGGGTTTGCACGCATTTTCTTATACCGGCTATGCAATCAACGGTTACACATTCTATACAAAAGGCCAGGATGAAAAAAGCACCATGCAAAATAGTGGAGTCACGCTTGTTGCCGAGGGGTGGCATATATCCAGTGCAAGAGATACAAATCCCATATATGCGCAGATGGCATACTTTGGTGTGATTGATTGCATTTGGGAGTTCGATTACACCATGTTCAGAGTTCCCGTGTTCCGGTGTCAGTGGGTTAACAACCACAGTGGACGGCGGTTAGATGAATTTGGGTTTATATCGGTCGACCTTTCTAAAGTTGGATATAAGG
Source organism: Mimosa bimucronata (assembly GCA_037074515.1). Classification (NCBI taxonomy): domain Eukaryota; kingdom Viridiplantae; phylum Streptophyta; class Magnoliopsida; order Fabales; family Fabaceae; genus Mimosa; species Mimosa bimucronata. The sequence continues at coordinate 10,968,794 of CM073442.1, forward strand.
ATGATCCTTACATTCTACCGTCTCAAGCAGCACAAGTGTTTTACGTTGAGGATCTTTCTAAGAAGAATTGGTCAGTTGTCATGCAGTCGAACAAAAATTATTCCGAGCGAGTTGATGATGAAAGTAGTGATGATGATATGAATGTGATAGAAGATGTTCCTTCCTTTGAGACAATACTGTCAGAAGACTTTGATGCAGACGGGTATGATGACGAAGATGAGCCCGTTTATGTAAGACGTGATCATGAAGAAGGCATTTGGGTAAACACAACCCTAAATCCAACAAAAAAGAGGAAGCAGACAATTGTAGACAATATAACAAAGAGGAAAAAGAGGCGAAAGCCCTCAGTTTGTATGTATTTATGATGTACATTATGAATTTTTTAGCCCTCAGTTCGCATACAATTAGCATGATTATATGTATATGCACTAAAATCATTTCTTGTCTAATTTTTTTTTCAGGAGAATGGATCCCCATAGTGACCAGGAGGAAGAAGAACAACATAGTGGTCAGGAGGAAGAAGAACAACCTAGTGAACAGGTAGCTATTGCTGAAGGTAGAGCAAGGCATGAGGCGAATGTTGTTCGTGGCAGGACCCTTATGCGCAAACTCCTCACACGCAGAGCTCAGGGAGTAAAGACAAGACTTAAATGGAATCCAAATAACCAAGCTATTGGAAAGTCGGCGAAGCTCCTCTCGGGTTACATTGGGTGCACTGTTCGGGACAAAATCCCTATTACTATTACGGATTGGAGAAGAGCAGGCGACAAACATGAGGAGGTTTGGTTAGAGATTAAGGTAAACTACATTTTTACAATTAATGGCATATATGTCATCATAACATTGTAACTAACAAATTGAATATGATTTTTGATGTTACAGACTGTCTTTGACATCGACGATACTCACAGGGATTATGTGCTGCAGAAAGCTTCGAGAATGCACCGGGGATATCGTTCCAACTTGACCACATATTACCTGAGAGATGACGAAGGGGAGATCGTTCCAACGCCACCATCTATATATGCTGGGTTAATTACTCAAGAACATTGGGATGAATTTGTGCGACAACGTTTGACTGAGGAGTTCCAAGAAAGAAGTAAAAAAAATAGCCAAGCGGCTAAGAGCAGTCAGTATCCGTATATGGGCGGACGAAAGACATTTCCTGAATTGGAGGAAGATATGGTATGTTAGTAACACTTTTGGTTCCAAAATTATGAATAAATGTTTACGTGATTAATTTATACGTTCAACTGGTTTACCATGACAGATTGAGGAACAGGGCCTAGACTGTAGGCCACCACGGCATGGCCTCTGGGTCAGAGGTCACTCGCAGGCGGACGGTACCATCATTCATGAAGAGGTCAGAAGAGTCCATGAACGATGTGTAAGTCATTCTCTTGGAATTTCTAAATCTTTTCTAAACGGTGACTTTGCTAAGTGAATAACTAATAATCCTTTCTCCTTGTTATAGGTTTTGTTAACGCAAGAATGCCCTGACGACGTCAACACTTTTGGCAGTGGCGATTTCCTCAGTAGAGCACTCGATCGCCCTGAGTATTCAGGCCGTGTTCGGGGTACGGGTGTAGGTGTCACGCCCTCATCTTACTTTGGGCGCAAAAAGAGGGCATCAAAAGGCGATGTTAGAGCGTTGCAAGATGAAGTTCTCACTATGAGGGAGGAGATGCTTGAGATGCAACGACGCAACGAGGAAATGGAACGACGGAATGAGGAAATGCAAAGACGGCACGAGGAAATGGAACGACGGAATGAAGAAATGCAACAACGATACGAGAAGATGTACGAATTCTTCCAGCAAAGCAATGTTGCATCACAAAAGTCCAACTTCGTGCATCAAACTCACATTCCTTCCGTCGAGAGTCCAAGCATCAAGGATAGCTGTACGATGCCCAGGGCTGACATTCCTCAGGTAGTTCATACATTTTCTACTAACAAACTAACAGTGATTATGTTATATTATCGATTGTGACCTAATGTTGACAACTCTTTCGTAGGGCGAGACAAAGTGCAAGCTGTATACGGATCAATCTTTCAGTGAGGTAGTTGCGGTTGGCAAGGTCTACAAGACTTCGAACATGACCCTGCACAATTCACCGTTGCCTGAAAATGCACTAAGGGTATTGATTGAATACTCGTACAACGACTGGGCCTCGTTACCATTCCCTACTCCTGATTTGATGACTAGGGTCGGAGACGTTGTCGGTGCATACGTTGCTTGGCCCATTGCTTTGATTGTGCCAATACCACAGGTAATTATTTAGTAATAACATTTCCAATAGCATTCATTGTTTTTGAATAACGCTCTTTTATTTAAATGTTTTTACAGGGTACCCAATTTATGGGAAAGAAAGCACAAGTGGCTAATGTCAAAGGTACCCGTGGTTCAGCTGCTCAAATCAAGAAAAAGAGTACCCGTACCGATCCGTTACCACAGGTGATTATTTGCTAATTAATTTAAACTAGCACTCTTCTTAATTATTGGAATGAATTTTTAAACTTTCTATTTACATGGTTTATAGGCACCAAAAGCTAAGGGTAAGAAAAAAGTTCAAGTGCCTGATCCTGTGATTGAAGATACAAGTGTCGAAACGCCATATCATGCTCGGTTGCGAGCATTTGCAGCTACCGTTTCTCGCGATGCTATTGTCTTCATTCCATTCAGCAGGCCTATATTTGACGAGGTAAATTTCACTGACGCTCTGTCTAAAGATCAGGTAATGGAGGTGCTTAACCAAAGATGGGTCGGTGCGACGGTTATCAATATATGGATCAGGTATATATGCGTTTCCATTGTGGTTTCATTCAATGTCATAAGTTTTACACTAATTGGGAGTTGGTATGGTTTCTGTGAAGGTATCTGCATGAACATGTCATGATCGCCGGGCGCAACGTTTCGTTTGAATTCATAAGCCCTTATTCGATAGCACAAGTTCCGGGCTCGAAACGTGAGGACCAGTTCAGAGCGATTCAAAGACGTTTCTCTTTAAAGGCAACAGTTAGAACTTTATTCTTAGCTCCAATTAATACAGGGTAAGTCTATACATATTTTTAGTTACGAGCATCATAGATATATATACTGACATAACGTTATAAAACATTTTAGGCTACATTGGATTTTGCTTGTCATCAATCCAATGGCACATGAAGAACCCATAATTTACTATTTGGATCCTGTGGAATCTGCTCTCCCAGATAATCGCCCAGATTTGATGCGTCTCTTCAATGGGTAAGTGAATGTCAACATTATTTGAATGCGTTGTATTATTTGTCACTTTATGCCCGATCCTAGCCAATAAAATTAATTTAATATGTTTCTTTTTCAGAGTATTGACTAGTTTTCGGGCCGATGTTCAGTTGAAGTATTCCAGAGCCCCTGACCCGAAAGATGCTTATAAGTGGCAACACGTCCAGGTTTTATAAAGTTATTCAATTTTTGAAACAATATATCCATAGTTAAAATATAACGTAAATGTTTCTTATATGATATATTTGGTGTTTCTTGTTACAGTGCCCCTACCAACCCAATAACAACGATTGTGGTTACTATGTGATGCAATACATGCGAGATATCGTTACACATGATCGACTCGGCATCCCACTGACAGTAAGTTTTATATTTTTCCAAATCTAATGTGTTTGTATTTGTTAGACTTCAAGTAAATTTACTTGTCATTTAAATGTGTTCGTGCAGTATTACCCAGACGCTCGCTCCTTCATGTTGTCAAGGGAAAAAATGGATGCAATAATTGAAGAATGGTGCACTTATGTGTACCCTATTTTCTCCAACATTAGATGATCCATTCATTAATTGGTATACTTTTGTTTTCAACTTACAATGGTTGGTTTTATTGTACAATATTAGTATGACTTTTCTGGTGTGTATGTATATATGGTTTGGCTGGAATGATGGATAGTGTTGTTGGTTTTTTGCACTGATGCAGGAGGTTGTGAAACAAAAATAAGTGAATATTTAAAAAAAAATAATGCCTATAGCAGCGCTTATTACGTAAAGAGCGCTGCTATAGGTTAACCTATACCAGCGCTTATTACATAATGAGCGCTGGTATAGGTAACCTATAGCAGCGCTCATTAAGTAATAAGCGCTGGTATAGGTTACCTATACCAGCGCTTTATACTTAATGAGCGCTGCTATAGGTATTCTATTTTATTTTTTTTAAAAAAAAATTCATATATGTATGACCTAAAGCTGCGTTTTTCATATTATGAGCGCTGCTATAGGTTACCTATAGCAGCGCTCATAACACAAAATAAGCGCTGCAATAGGTCATATGACCTATTGCAGCACTGGCTATAGCAGCGCTTAAAAGCGCTGCTATAGGGTCAAAAAAAACGCTGCTATAGGCTTTTGATGTAGTACTGGTATGGCAAGACAATACAAAAGTATAACAATCAACTCTCCTAGAGAGAAGAACATAGAAACTATTAAACCTTGCTTTTATATGAAGGAATTGGTAGTCATATTGGCAAAGGATCCACCAATAAAGCTGTAATGGAATTCTTCATGATTCCTTCAGCATGAGTGTAATTATCTTCTTTTTTCTAAAGCGCATCCATGACACGAGCTAGGTTCAGAGCTGTCATTAGAAATGGCCTTGGCACTTTCAAAGGTCTAAGGAATTCTTCGTTCATATCCTTCCAAGCATCATTAACAACCTTACGAAACTCTTCAATGGCTTCTTGCCTTGACACTCTATGTTCCTTCATAAAGCAATCAAGCACCGACGCAACGTGCCCTCTTTTCTGCTCAAACTGTACATAGTACAAAAGGTTTCAAAATCACTAATGTCCCATTTGGTGCAATGGAAGAGTTTTTTATGGAAGTGGAAGTGAAAATGAAAATGGAGGTGGAACTAAAAGAGGAAGTGGAAGTTGAAATGAGGTTAAAAGTTTGTTTGGTATGGCTATGGAAGTGGGGTATTACTTTTAATTTATATATGCATTTATATTACAAATTTATTAGAATACCTCTCACTGGGGAAAAAAATTTCATCATCTTCCTCGTATAATCATCTTCATCATCATCGTCGTCATCATCATCATCATCTTCCCTTGCATGAATCTGGAAGTAATCTCATCTCCCTCAACATCTACATCACATTCAACAACAACCACTCTCTCTTCTGACATTCTAATTCCAACAGCGCATCACTCTCTAATCCACACCTACATCGACGTCACCACCCCCAGCGAAGACCGCGCCTCCACTGACTTCGACTTCCTCATCCCTCCGCTCCCCTCCATGATCCTCATCTTCCTCTTCTCCACCCTCCTCTGTTCTTGCTAATCCATTTCTATCTGCATGTTACGCACCTCCAGATCTTGTATCTCCTTCCTCTCGTTGAGTTTCTCCCGGTAGCGGCTCATGGCCAGGACATTGTGAATCCGAATCTCAACGGTGAAAGACTACGGGGATCGATGGCTCCCACCACACCCTTGTCACTTGCTTCCCCACCTCACATCCATACCTGCTACCTTCGCTCACCACCATTGCTAGTTCTTAGGGTAAAATTGTCTATGCATTTTTAGTTCCATGGAACTGAACTAGTTCCATCGCAGGGAGGTTGGAACTGATATCCATCAATTTTGATGGAACTGAGTTCCAAAAAGACTTGAGATCCAACATACCAAACAATCAAAAATACCAATTACACTTCCATTTCCACTTATCATCCTCCAATTCCATCCAACCAAACGGGCCATAAAAGAAAGAAAGAAACAGATATGGAAACATAAATTATATATGAGCGTCTATATGTACACACTACTACAAAAAGTACTTTTAACGTCACAAATTTTGGGGGTTTCCACGTCACTTTTTCAGGGGACATTGAATCAAGTGACATGGAAAATGGACTTTTAACGTCACATAAACAAGTGACGTAGAAAGTCAGAGAAACAACGTCACACATAATATTATGTGTGACGTTGTAAGTTGCTCGGAGAAACCACGTCACACATAATATTTATGTGTGACGTGGTTTCCAGGAAACCACGTCACACATAAATATTTTGTGTGACGTGGTTTCCAGGAAACCACGTCACACAAAATATTATGTGTGACATGGTTTCTTTTTTTTTAAAAAAAAACGTTTTTAATTTTTCTATTCCCCGTTGATATTCAGCAATTTGAGAACAAAAACCAATAGCAAACCAATTTACAAGACTTATAAAACATTTTGGCAAGTATGCAATATTTGCAGCAACTACAACGTAACAGCATTTGCAAACCAATTTACAATTGAACATTAAACATTCTATGGCAGACCAATTTACAAGACTTACAAAACCATTAAATATTCTATGGAATTTTTTGCAATTTACAATTGAGAAAAAAAAGGGCAACAAATTTAATTATCAGGAAAAAAAAGGAAAAGAAGGAACCTAGATGAAGTGAAACTGCGAACGGAGGCACGATTGAAATTGCTGAACCCGATAAGAGGAAAACAGAGCTGAAAAAAAACTTTGAGCAAGTAAAAAAAAAAACAACCCGATATTACCAGAAAAAAAAAAGAAAAAAGAAAAAAAAACGCACCTTGCAGCTGTGGGCGCTGGGGAGGGTGGGGGGAGCTGTGGGAGTTGGGGGTGGGGGGTGTGGGCGCTTGGGGGGGTGGGGAGGAGCTGAGGGCGCTGGGGGTGGGGGGAGCTGAGGGCGCTGGGGTGGGGGAGCTGAGGGTTTTTGTTTTGGGGGGGAGCACGAAATGAATAAATGGGGGGTTGGGAAATGAATAAAAAAGGCAGGGGAGTTTTCCACGTCACACCAAAATTTTGGTGTGACGTGGAAAACTACTTTCAACGTCACACCAAATTTTGGTGTGACGTTGAAAGTGCAGGGGAGTTTTCCGTCACACCAAAATTTTGGTGTGACGTTGAAAGTATTGGGGGAAGTTTTCCACGTCACACAAAAATTTTGGTGTGACATGAAAAACCACTTTCAACGTCACACCAAATTTTGGTGTGACGTTGAAAGTATTGGGAGGGGCGGGAAATGAAAAAAAAGGAGGGGAAGTTTTCCACGTCACACCAAAATTTTGGTGTGACGTGGAAAACCACTTTCAACGTCACACCAAATTTTGGTGTGACGTTGAAAGTATTGGGGGGGGGGCGGGAAATGAAAAAAAAAGGAGGGGAAGTTTTCCACGTCACACCAAAATTTTAGTGTGACGTGGAAAACCACTTTCAACGTCACACCAAAATTTTGGTGTGACGTGAAAAGTTTCAACATCACACTTAATTTTAAGTGTGACGTTGTTTCTTTCCTGTGTGTTTTCAATGTCACATTTTTAAATAAGTGACATTAATTGGTGACATAAAAAGGGCTTTTTGTAGTAGTGACATATGTATAAATCACTTAGATTATTTTTTTTAGATAAATATGCAATTTTACTCTTTATTTATTAGTATGTAACCTTTTTTATTGTGTATATTATACCAAGATAAAGTTGGAAAATTTTAAGATAAAATTAATGAGATTTAAAGTTTTATTTCATTCTGGTGAAACATGTTGAGAGTAATATATAAATAGGATCAGAGGTCACAAGCAGGATTAATCATAGGACTTGCCATATCTGCAAGCATGCCACTAATCTATAAGGATAGATATTGATGTACCTCACTAGATACAATGTCATCCATGGCTCTGCAAATAAGGGAAGAAGCTTTGACAAACTTAGGCTGGCTTGTGACCCATTTGAACATGTCCTCGGTGGCAATATGTCCCAATCCAAAGAAAGATGTTGTTGAGAGCATTTAAAAATAACAAGAGACCGTTGCTGTGTCAAGGTACTCCTCCGTTGTTGGTATGTAGTTTTCATTGAACCATTTGGCCTCTCTCATGAAGGCTCCGCCAATATCTTCATCTGTCACGCATCAACATATATATAAGCCTAGAAGAAACAAAAACTATATAAATGAAAGTAATAAATATTTATTAAATTGACAAATCTCTGATTTGTATGGTTTTTATATGCCTAATTTGAGGAAATTAACATGATTGAGATGCAAGTTTTGGTCCAATAATGCTTAATTGAATATCTTAAACTCTCAAAGAAATAAGTGTAAAATTAGGAGTAATTAGCCATAATTGTAGATTAATTGTAATAATTAATTTATAGGGCTATTTGATCTTGGTTTTATCTTATTTTCACTTGCAGGGTCGCTCAGGACCAAAAGATCGAACCCGGAATAAAGGTGAAGGCCAAATAGAGAAACAGAAACAAAGTGACTTCGCCGCGGCGAGTCGGACGGCGAACGCACCCCAAAGAGGCAGAGAAAGAGTGAGCTCGCCGTGGCTTCGCCGCAGCGAGCCCACGGCGAGAAAGGCAGAAGAGGTCCAGAGAACAACACACTTCGCCGCGGCGAAGTAGACAACGAGAATCGCATTCTGCAGAATTCAGTCGCGAATTTTGGGCCTGATTTGGATCCAACCTGAAACCCACTCACTTGACCCGACTTGGGAAAGATAAAACACGAAATACACACTTCCTTAGAGCAGATTTGGTTCCCATTTTACACCCCCAAGCCCTAGCTCTCTCTTCTCCATCTTCATCTTCTTCATCTTTCTTCCTTCTTCCATGGATTCTACACCCTCCTTCCTTGTTGTTGGTTCCTCCATGGAGAGTAGCAGCTAGGCTCCACCATTCTTGGTGGTGAGAGCCAAGGGATGAGCTTGAAGCTTCAATAGGGGAGTTTTCCTAGTTCTAATCCTTTCCCATTTGTTGTATTTATGCTTTTCTAGGTTTCTAGGGTTGCATTTATGACATTTTGGTGGGTTGTATTAATGGCTATTGCATTTGGTTGAGGTGCATTTATGGCACTTAGTTGGATGCATTTATGACATTAGGATTAGAACTTATGTTTGTATTTATGTTGTTTCCTTCTTGTATAATGCTTGACATTGCTACTTATTAGCTTTGAGTTTAATGAAATTTATGGGTTCATAGTTTTGTTATTCTCTTGGTGAAAATTATGTGCTAATGCAAGGTGGCTTGGTTAGTGGATTGAGAATGTTAAGTTGTTTGCTTGAGGGAGATGGCATAAGAATTAATTGGTTGTGTTGAGACATTGGGCAAACACTCTCTAGGTCCTAATTTATTGTATGGGTGGCCATCAATGGATTGGGGTTTAGAGAGAAATTTAGAGCAATTATGGGATGGCCCAAATTGTGGATTTAAAAGTCTTGCATAATCAATTATTTCTTGATTTGGAACTTAATCAATTTGGGTTAAATTAAGTAATGTGCGGGGTTCCGGCATTAATTAAGTTAACCCAAGCCTAGCCTAGAGGGGTTCCTCTAGGGTTCTTTAGAAATCAAACAAACTCCTCGAAAATCTTTTGAAGCAATCACTACTACAAAATAAGCATTTAACGTCATCAATTAACGTCTCTTATATAGAAAACTGACGTTAAAAAAAACGCGATGGTAATTTTGTAAATAAGCTCAAAATTGAAACGAAACAACGTCACATATTTGAAATATGTGATGTTAAAAAGAAACAACGTCATATATATAAAATATATGACGTTAAAGAAAAAACTTGGTGGCAGTTTAGTAAATAAATTGAAAATAAAAAAGAAACAACGTCACATATTTTAAATATGTGACGTTAAAAAAATGTGGTGGGAGTTTGATAAATAAACTGAAAATAAAAAGGAAACAACGTCACTTATTTCTTAAATAAGTGACGTTGTATCTATTTGCCTCCCTACACTCGATCTCAATTCACAGACCCTAATCCCTTCTCATTTCTCATTCTCTTCCCTCCCCCCGCGAACCCTGTCGGCCTCGGCTTCTGTAGCGACCAAGCTCTCTAATCGTCCATCAATCCATAGAGCACGTTAGAGAGTTGGCGTTCTCCACCGTTAGTCGCCTTGGCCATCGCTCGTTGCTCTGTGTGTGTATGCCGTCTAAACCCAAACCCTAGATCTTCCTTTGAATCTTCCATTTCCTCCCTCTGCTTTCTCTGCAGTGTTCACAAATTTGCTTCTCTACCGCCGATAAGGACTTGCTTCTCAAGAACTTCTTTGCTGAAGTCAGTGGAGTTGATCTTGCCTCTGAGCAAGCTTGAACTTGTTCAAGGCTTGGTCGATGCTCTCAGCGTCGTTCGTTGGAAATGCCACCAGGTTGTTTCTTCACTTTCTAACTTTCAATTTCTTCCCTTGATCATTTCAATTCCACACTTCCCCCTTTAATTAATCACTCACCCCATCTCTCTAGTATTGAACAGAGGTTAGATTTCTGGTAATGTTAGGCTATGGGGATATTCTGATTACCTGATCTTTGTCAGTTATAAGTAATGAATCATTGATCACACTTGAGATCCTATTTGTCAATCAGAAATGAAAAAAATATTAATATTGCCTTTCAGGCACCAGTATGAAGAATTTAACGGTTTCTATATTCATGTATTGTGGGTGGGATGTATGTGGAATATATGGTTTTATGTTGTATGTGTGATCATGGTAATGTCATTTAAGGTGCATATGCGAGGCGAGTCTTATGATTTAGTATATTGTTTTGCAGGGGGATGCTGATAGTGCATTAGATCGTCTGTAGCAGTAGAAGAAAGCTGAAGTCAAGCAACAGTAGAAGAGGATGATAAATTTTCTTCGAAGTCTTGTTGCAAGTTAGTTATATTGGAGAATTATTATTAAGTTTTTGTTAGTTTAGTTATGAATGTGGTTGCTATACCAGTTTTGTATTTTCATTGGTATCAATTCAATGCCCTCTGTGTCTTGACTAATTTGATGCTTTTGGAAGTGATTTGAGAATTGATTGGTTTCCTCCTCTTGGTGTTGACTGCAGTGTTTTGCGTTTTGTTACAATTATCAGTTTGGTTATTGTATAGTTCAGTAAATATAATGATTCTGGTAAAAAAAACCTAGTATAACGATTGAGCTGATAATGGCAATCGTATGATAATGAGTTGCAATGGAAATAACTGTGCTGCCTAGCTTAATATGCTCTGTTCTAACACAGAGGCAAACATGACACATTCAAATCGAAAACTAGTTTGTCTAAACGATGGTCATAGGCAAGCCGTCAGCTGACCTATCTGAACTTTTGTGATTCTGATCAAAACAAGTTATACTCTTCATATATGTAAGGTGAACTTATGGGATATCACTTGTCCTAGTTACTTTCTTTAATTTTTGAAATTTAAGATAGTGATAGATGGTGGCATATATTCTATTGTATCCCCAGCATTCCCATCTGCTATAATTAGTGCACTTAAAAAATATGACTGGGGTGTTCTATCTTTTGATTTTAAAGTATGCAAAACTAATCTTCCTAGTAGATCTATAATGAGAGCCCCTGGGAAGGTTCAAGGATCATATATTGCTGAAGCTATAATAGAACATGTGGCATCTGCACTTTTAATAGATGTAGATTTTGTGAGAAGCATTAATTTCCACACATACAAAAGTCTCTGCACTTTCTACCAGAATTCTGCAGGTCAACCTCTTGACTATATCCTAGTTTCAATATGGAATAAGTTAGCTATTTCTGCAAGGTATGAACAGAGGAGAGAAATTATATATCATAGATATATAATTTCTTTGATTTGCTAACTATTCTGTGGAACTTCCTGCAGAATAAATTATACCATATTGAAATAACTAATAATTTGCTAAAGAATTATTTAACTTTGCAAAGCAGTTAGATTTAAATATTGTTAATTATACCCCTGATTATGGTGTGGGTGTAGCACATAATGCTATCATTTGATACTTCCTTTATGCGATAATTTATTGGGCAACTAATGGAAATGAAGTATGACTTTCATGCATGTTTGGCAGGAAACTTAGCATATCAACTTTATATGTGGTATTTTAGACTCAATATATAAAATGTATGCTTGCCAGTAGACTTAAAGCATATAGAATTTGATAAGCATTCCATGAAAAATTACACCATTAGAACAATGATTAAAATTGATTGAAGAGAAATTATCTGTAAATTATTTAAAGCTTGAAGGAAATGAAAATAGACAAGTACCTCTGCAAGTAATAGACAAGTTTTTGGAATTTCAACTTGCAGTATTCCAATCCAAAAAATTGCCCTATTTTATAATTCAAATGTTTATGCAGATGGCACTTTTTTGGATTATGAGTGATTCCAATACAAAAAATGCCCCTATTTTTTTAAAAAAAAAATTGGACTTTCCATGTCACATATCATATAATAAGTGACATGGAAAGTCCAGACCGGACTTTTCACGTCACATATTAGGTAATATGTGACGTAAAAGCCAGACTTTTCACGTCACATATTACCTAATATGTGACGTGAAAAGTCCAGCCTGGACTTTTCATGTCACTTATTATATGATATGTGACGTGAAAAGTTTGACCTGAGACTTTTCACGTCACATATTATATAATATGTGACATAAAAAGTCCAACAACAAACTTTCAGAGAAGGCTTTTGTGAGACTATTGAGACATTCCACGTCACATATTTTGGTGACGTTAAAAGTCTGCTTTTCCACGTCACATGTATTAACGTCACTTGAAAAAGTGACATGAAAACCCCAAAATAAGTGACATGAAAACCTCTTTCTGTAGTAGTGAATGATTCCCAAAGCTTTCATTCATCAAGAATGACCTTTATCCCATTTTCATCCAAATCTCACTTTTAACTCTAATCTCTTACTTTACCTTTTGCACATACCAAACTTCTTATCAAAACCAAACAAAAATGCTTTTTACCCGTCTTTTCAAGTTTACATTTTAGCTATTAGGAACCATATTACACTAGGCTCCTTGAGATCGACACCCCGGGTTAGCTTCCACTCACCCCTCGGGTTTAATTTCTTGGAGAGCGGACTCGAGGCGGCACTGCTCCGAACCTAAACCCTTAACCAAATTTCCGAGCTCTTCATTAATCATATACATACTTTAGATATTGTGTAGTTAAGACTGTATTCTCTTCCTTCCTTCCTCATGTATTGATCCATTTCATCATAAACATTCCACAATGCCTCATAAGGTAACTTCATGTATTCTGGGAGATCATCCAGGCAACAAATGTCCCACCTTTATACAATCATTGTGATTAGTTAATACTTTGAATAAACTATCTACAACCAAACAAAAAAAATATAAATTCTATATATTTACGTATATCACTAATAGTATACCTCTCGAGTGCATCGGTGAAAATGGTCAGCTCATCGATGGTTCCATAAGCATCATAAGTATCATCAATCAGGGATAAAACGGCTATCACTTTGGTGAGTATTAATCTTACTAAAGAGTATTGAGGCTCAGAATAAACTCCAAGAATCCAAAAGTAACATTCCACAACCCTATCTCTTGCATATGGCAGATTTCTTGAAACATCCAAGCTGTTCCACCACCTAATAATAACCCCACCAAAATCCATCAGCAATAGGAAGAAAATAAGTTAACCTAAAGAGAATTCTAGAACTCTATTTGTGACTAGCTTAGTCTAGGCGCTTTCTATTGGTGAGGCATGAGCTAGAGAAACATGTGGCCCATGCCCCTACAATGATATGTCTTTTTCTTGTCTTTTTCCCTTTAATCCAAATTGAAGTATGACTGATACCATCTGTTAAGAACAAGGAACAAATCTAGAAAATGTTGAAAGAGAATAAATGGACAATGAGTAAGGGAAGGACGTCACATTTTAACTCAGAATATTTAGATTCAAGTTTGTGTTTCGTTCTAATTTATTAATCCCTCCATTTCTAAATATAAGACATATTTACCTAATTTGATGAGATTAAAGATATTAGTTAAGTTGGTTAAAATCATATGATATTACCAAACAATCCTAACCATTTGTCTTTATTTCAACCCTCCCTTACTCATTTGTTTTTTTTTTTATTGAAAAGCATCAATAGGGATGATTTGGGAAAAAGTTGAGACAAATTAAAAAGAATCTTATATTTATTAACAAACTCACCTCCCCAAAGAGGACTTATATTTAAGAACGAATGAGTATATATATTATTAATTAAGCTCTATTCTATTTAAATGAGACTTAAAATATCAACTCAACTCTACTCACACTTGGACATCCTAACAATTTTTTTAAAAAACTAATTATGGATGAATTGTGTTGAATTTAAAAAACCAGACCTCCATGAATGGAAGTTAGAGGTATCATCCAAGACATCATCAATTTCTTGGCTTCGAATGCTAGTTTCTCTTTGGACTTTACTCCTAGAAGGGGTAATATTGCAGCTGATATGCTTATAAGGGAGTGTGTCCTTTGTTATGGGTTACTCAACCATCACTCTCTTTGTCTCTCACACTAGCTTCGAATGCTTATGATGCTAACGAACAGTCTAGGGACGATTCCTTCACAGCAACAAGGTTGGGTGTTGGTTAAATTCATTGTATTTGTTTGATGTGTGTTTCCAGTTGTTAATTTCCTTGTTGTAATTTCATTATCAAACCTTGTGATATCTATTGTTATCAATACATGTTATTTCAGTTAAAAAAAGGTCTATTAAATTAATAGACGTGAAAAATATACAATTTTCAATGTCCCTAAGATTTACATACCACCCAAAAAAGATGTGAAAAGTCCAAAATAGTAGATGTGAAAAATGCCTTTTGAAGTAGTGAATTGTTATTAAAATGTGTAATAGTTGAGATATGAAGAGAAAATGTAGGAATGTTGATCGGGAATAATTCGGTATTTTATTTTTTTATTTTTTTATCCTTCCTAGCATATAACTTCTTATTTGATCCCTCCCTCAAATTTCCCCCTTTTTCAATTATTAAATTGTAACGGTTCAGATTTTTTTAGAAAATTATTATGAGAAATTTAAATCATTAAAAAAGTAAAGCTTAAAATATATGTTTTGTCCTTTAAGCTTATATCAAGTTTCAATTTCTCCTATTAAATTTTTAAAAGTGCACTGTTATGCCTTTTATTCATAACGTCATTGTTTTATTAAACAAAAATGTTGACTAATCAAATTTTAAACATCCTGTACAGTTTGCTTGGATCAATGTCAATGTCCTACATTTGCAAACACACTGTTTAAGTATAAACAAATTTTAATTGTCTTTTAGATTGGAACATCTGCTAATAATTAAGAAAACCAAAAAGAGGAATAAAGAACATATTCTTTATTAATGATATGACAAGACCATACAATGATAATAACAACAAACCCCTCTTAGAGAGAAGAATATAGAAACTATTAAACCTTGCTTTTATGAAGGAATTGGTGGTCATATTGGTAGAGGATGCACCAATAAAGCTGTAATGGAATCCTTCATGATGCCTCCAGCATGAGTGTAATTATCTTCTTCTTTGTAAAGCGCGTCCATGACACGAGCTAGGTTAAGAGCTGGCATTAGAAATGGCCTTGGCACTTTTAAAGGTCTAAGGAATTCTTCGTTCATATCCTTCCACGCATTATGAATAACTTTACGAAACTCTTCAATGGCTTCTTGCCTTGACACTTCATGTTCCTTCATGTAGCAATCAAGCACCGACGCAACGTGCCCTCTTTTCTGCTCAAACTGTACGTAGTACCATAGGTTTCAAAATTATTAAAAGAAAGAAAGAAACATTAATTATATATGCTTGCACGCGTATATGTAGATACTTTGACCTCTGTGATATTTATAAGATAGAGAGAATTTTTTTTTGTCGTACTTGTAAGTCACTTATATTATATTTTTCATATAAATATGCAATTTTACTCTTAATTTATTATTGTATAGATTTTGGTCTTATATAGCGATGAAATTGCAAAATTTTAAGATAGATTTAATAAGATTTAAAGTTTCACTTAGTTCTGGTGAAACAAGTTGAAATTTACTTATAAATAGGATTGGATATCATAAGCAGAATTGATCATAGGACTTACCATACCATACCTATAAGTGTGCCACTAGGCTATAAGGATATTGAAGTACCTCACTAGATACGATGTCATCCATGGCTCTGCAAATAAGGGAAGATGCTTTGACAAACTTAGGCTGGCTTGTGACCCATTTGAACATGTCCTCAGTGGCAATATGTCCCAATCCAAAGAAAGATATTGTTGAGAGCATTGAATAGCCGCAAGAGATCATTGCCGTGTCAAGGTACTCCTTTGTTGTTGGTATGTAGTTTTCATTGAACCATTTGGCCTCTCTCATGAAGGCGCTCGCCAATATCTTCATCTGCCATGCATCAACACACACACACATATATATAAGCCTTGAAGAAACAAAAAGTGTATAAATGAAAAGTAATAATTATTTATTTAATCATGCATAAAATACTTCAGATATTGCGTAGTTAAGACTGTATTCTCTTCCTTCCTTCCTCATGTATTGATCCATTTCATCATAAACATTCCACAGTGCCTCGTAAGGTAACTTCATGTATTCTGGGAGATCATCCAAGCAGCGAATATCCCACCTTATACAATCATTGTTTGATTAGTTAATAAACTATCTATAATCAAACAAAAAGAAAACGTAAATTTTGTATATTTATGAATATACACTAAAAGTATACCTCTTAAATGCATTGGTGAAAATGTTCAGCTCATCAATTGTTCCATAAGCATCATAAGTATCATCAATTAGGGATAAAACGGCTATCACTTTAGTGAGTATTAATCTTCCTGAAGAGTATTGAGGCTCAGAATAAACTCCAAGAATCCAAAAGTAACCTTCCACAACCCTATCTCTTGCATATGGCAGATTTCTTGGCACATCCAAGCTGTTCCACCACCTAATAATAACCCCACCAAAATCCATAAGCAATAGCAAGAAAATAAGTCAACCTAAAGATATTTCTGGAACTCTAGCTAGTTGTGACTAGCTTAATCAGTCTAGGCTTCCTATTGGTGGGGCATGAGCTAGAGAAACATGTGGCCATCCCCCCACAATGATTTGTCTTTTTTCTTTTTTCTTTAATCCAAGTTGAAAGGTGACTTTGATGCCATTTGCTATAACAAAATGTTGAAAGAGAATAAATGGACAATAAAAAAGGGAAGGGCGCGGCATGCACCACATCTTAACTTAGAATTCGTGGATCAATCTAATTTATTATATATCTTTTCATTAATGAAGCTCTATTCTACTAGATATGAGACTTAATTTCTATGTCAACCCAACCTTACACTTGGACATCCTAACAATTTCACAAAAATAATAAGGCTCAAGAGGACTTACCGGCAAATGTAGGCAACTTCTTTCTGATGCAAATTTTGGAGCACATTGAATTCTAATTTTGCTAATGTTAGCAAGACTTCATTATGAGAAGGATGTAAGTGATAGATTGAGATATACTTTTGAGCCTCTAACCTTGGCAATCCCCTATGGAGAGATTGCCTTAAGCTATTATGAACTTGTTGGCCAAGAAATGTGTTTGGTTCAATAGTATTACTGATAGCCTGAAGCTGAGTAGAAGTGAAAGCCAGTGCTTCATCTAATATGTCTTCTCCATGAATGCTCAGATAAGCAGCTTCGTATAAAGTCAGCATTCCTTCCACATCGTTTCTAACTCTGTCACTGAAGTACCCTTCTCCATCTTTAAACTTGTTAAACACATCTGGTTTGCACATCAATAATATTCACAATATGTATGTTACAATTTTAAAACATTTTATGATTTAAGTTTATGGCACATATATATAGACACACATACCAGGTGAAATGGGATATCCGTCTTGCCTCAGTAGTCTGAAAAGCAAAGCAAGAAGGCGAAGGTCTGCATCAAGAGTTAATTGGCCATTTTGAACGTAGTGCTTGTGAGTTTGTTTCAAAACTTGTTCAATTTCATCTTCAAAGTGATATCTCAAACCCAGTCGTTGAATTGAATCGATCAATTCAACTTTTGAAATTGAAGGCTTCTCATTGGTAGGAACAAGCATCTTCCTCACTTCTTCTTTCAGAGTTTCGATGTGTTGCACCGTTTCACTATGATCAACTTCCTATATATATATATATATATATATACCGGTAGTGTTGGACGGGCAAATCAATTCACGCTCAGAACATGTAAAAAATGGGAATGGTGATGGCAAGTACTAAGAAAAAAAAAAAACTTAATAACATTCTTACAACAATGCTTCATCAATAGTGGTACTGGACGTCGAATAAGAAAGGTCAGTGGTTTATCATGGTTCCGCCCACTTTTAAACCGGTGATGTAATAATTTAGTAAGAAATAATTATATGAAGATAAAATTTTGTATATAAGAAATAAGTCATAATAAATCTAATTATCAACATAATAATACAATAATATATGAGTATTTTAATAAAATAACATCATTTGACTACAAATTATATAAAAATATGGTGGACTGTTTGTTAGGGTAATTTTTTAAAAAAAAAATTCAACATTTTTTCTGTCAAACCAAAAGGCATAAAAATAGTTTTCTTATCCAAATAAAAAAAATGATTTTTTTTAAAAAAAAAAGTAACATCTACTTTTAACCTCAAACAGTAAAAGAAGTAAAAAAGATGTTAAAACATAAAGAACTTTAATACTTTGGCCACTAGTTTGATTTCTCATAAATGCACGGTCATGATATATGTGTCTGTACCCAAAAAGAAAGAAAGCATGGATATATAGAGAGTGGAAGCAGAAGAAAGAAGAATAATTACTGAAGCAACAAAAATAAATACATACAGAAGAGTGAGAGGCATATTGAAGGAAATGATCGGTCCAAATAGACGGATGATAATCTGCGCAGTGTCTTATGTGGGTTTCATTGGCATGAACATCATGTTTTGATGAAGGTGGAACAGAAACTAAAGTTGAAGCAAGAATAGAAGACATTTTGTGTCCCTCTTCCGCTTCAACGACAAAGGGTTTTCATGGTTGAACCACGTTTGCTTCTATGGGTACTTATAGCAAACATTTTGTTACTACTCCCTCCGATCTTTATTATAAGAGCCAGAAATTTAAATTGTTTTGATCAAAATATAAGAGCTTGTCTTAGACTCTATCATCATTTAATGTATTTTTTTTTATTTTACCCCTACTTATTAACATTTTCTTTCATAATACTCACTAATACTCTTATTTATATTTCTCTCTTTAGTCTCATCATAAATAAGGGTAATATTGGAAAATAAGTTATATTTCAAATGTATTAGGGTGTGTTTGGATTGGCTTCTGAGAAGTGACTTTTTTTCAATTTGACTTTTCAGAAGTAAGATTCACTACTACAAAAAACCTTTTTAACATCGCTATTTAACATCAGTTAATCATGAAACAGATGTTAAAAAAGAGGCGGTGGCAATTTTGTAATTATGTGGTATGTGGAGAAAGAAACGACATCACTATTTATAAAAATTAGGGATGTCATAAGTAACGACATCATTGTTTCCAGTTAAAAAAAAAGGCGGTGGCAATTTTGTAATTAAGTGGTATGTGGAAAAAGAAACGACATCACTATTTATAAAAAGTAGGGATGTCATAAGTAACGACATCACTCATTAAAAATGAGTGATGTTGTTTCCAGAAAACGACATCACTCATTAAAAATGAGTGATGTCGTTTCTTAGAAACGACATCACTCATTTTTAATGAGTGATGTCGTTTCTAAGAAACGACATCACTCATTAAAAATGAGTGATGTTATTTGTCCGGAGCCCAATTTTCCCCTCTTTTTCAATTCCCGCCCCCTCTTCCCCACTTCCCCGCCGCCCAGTTTTTCACAATCTATTTCAATTTCAAAGCCCTAAGTCCTATACTTCACAGCTTGCTCTCCCTCTCTCTTTGCTTTTCCCTCTCTCTCACGCTCTCACCTTGCTCTGCCTCAGGTTCCTTGTTCCAGTAGCGTTCTCCGGCCCTAACTCTAGGTAAGCTCTTTCCTCCTATTTCTCCTTCTCTCTAGTCCGATTTCAAGCTTGAATGGGAGATAGATATTCGAAAGTTGGGGGGTTTTGAAGCTTTTAATCCCATGAAAATGAAGCTTAGGACTTGAATAAGAGTATTCTTGAAGTGATTTTGTAAAGGAATGATGTTTGGTGTTCGATTTCCGTTGATGTGAGCTTCGGGTACTGTTCATCCGACGCCATTTTTCCTGATTTTCGGAGCTTCATTGTTTTGAAGCTTAGTTAATCTTGTTTAGGAGTAGGATTAATGCTATAAATGGGCTTTGTATGTTTATTATTGATGTTTGGGAATTTTTGGAAAATTTCCTCCTCCCCTGTTTCACTTTGATCCGACAGGTTCAAGGGGGAAGATGTTTGGAAAATTTATGATGCTTGATGATTTATGGTTGATGCTAATTGAAGCTTATAAATGAGCTTCGGGTACTGTTCATCACTTAATTAATGCTATAAACTTATGGTGAAAAATGTATTAATTCTGTTGATATAGATATCTGTCTCTATATGAGTGTATATGTGTAATTGTGATCAGTAAAATGTAGATGGACATCAGAACAAATAAATAAAACTAAAAAAAAAGAGAAAAGTTTTGACATCTTTCATTAAGAAAAAAAGAGATGTCAAAAAGAAGAAATAACATCACCTATTATATAGTAGGTGATGTTGTTTCTCTGGCGAACAGAAACAACATCGCCTATTATATAATAAGGGATGTTGTTTCTCAGAAATGACATCTCTTATTTTCTTAGGATGTGATGTCGTTAGTCTCTGACAATATCTTAAAACGGGTTTTTCTAGGACTATGACATCCCTTTTAGTATAATATGAGATGTTGAAAGTTTGACATTTAACATCCGTTATTTAAAGTGATGTTAAAAGGTCGACTTTTCAACATCACTCAGATAGACATCCCTTACAGAACGGATGTTAAAACCCTTTAATAACGGATGTTAAAACCCTTTTCTGCAGTAGTGATTAGATAAAAGTCAGATTATGTGAAGTAATTCATGTTTGGATTTGTGATGATAGAAGTGACCTTTTTTCAATCCAACTTTTAGAAACATGTTTGAATGATTATTTTGAAATGCAAATTTAGATGAAAAATTACTAAAAATGATATTATTTTTATTAAATAACACATATATAATATGTATATATTCTTATTAAAGGCTTAGTTTCTCCCTTATTTTAAGGAAAATAATTTTTTTTAAAAAAAATATTTTTAGCTCAAAGGAAGATATTGTGGGAGAAAATAGTTAGAGATTATTATGGTAAATTTTTGAAGATAAAAATGAAATTTTAGATTAAAAAAAAATATCTTATTTGAGAATTTTATGAGTCTAATAATCTAATTTTCCTACTCACTTTATTAAATAATACATAACAAAACGTGAGACCCATCGGAAGCCAAAAATCAAAAACCAAAAGCTACAAAAATTTGCTTCTGACTTTTAGCTGTTCAAAAACTCTTTTGGGATAAAAGCTCTTTTTTCTATTGCTATCCCAAAGATAAGAAAAAGTGAGAAATAACTTCTGACTGTGGGGTTGGGTTTCTGGATGGCAAAAAGCCATTCCAAACATACATATATTTAATAGCTTTCAACTAACTTTTAATTTTTTTTTTTTTTTAAGAATCACAATTGACGGGCCGAACTTTTATGATAAGCATAGGAGGGAGTATTTCTCTTAATATATTTGTAGTGCAAAGTGCAAACAAGCACATATGATATAACTACTTTATTTCATGCCACATGAAAGCTTCTAGTCGTTGGATCATTTTTATGCACCGACGGTGATTTGACTTCCATGTGCAACACGTTCTTAAACACTATAGGTCATTTCCTATACAGGGATATAAGTGTCCCAGAACATTGGATAAAGTCTGACCATTTCTTTTGGTAAGCGATTTTTATTACCACGTGTCTCATTGAGATTATATTGTGTAGGGCTGGCATTAATGGGATGTGAGAGGTGAGTGGTGAGTTGCTAGAGGAGAGGATTATATTGGCCAAGCTTAGTATACTCTCGAGTTTATCTAGGAATATTTAAAAAAAAAAAATTTAGAAAAAGACTCTTAGAATATGCGAAAAAAACAGTTGGATGGAATGAATTTAAAAAACAAACATTTACATGCCATGAACATATTTATCCTTTTGTAAATTTAATGAAAATGACAAAAATACCCTTAAACAAAATTTATTTTAAAAATAGGACCCACCATCGGCAGCTAGAGCTTCGACCCATTTTCATTAAAATATGCAAAAGATAATTGGATACAACGAATTTTTTTTTAAAAAAATATTTACATGCCATGGACATATTTATCATTTTGCAAATTTAATGAAAATGGCAAAAATAACCCTTATAACAACATTTTTTTAACAAAAAGGAGCCATCATCGGCAGTCAGGGCTCCGACAGCTGCTGATCGACAGGGAATCCACCGGCATCGAAACTCCAGTCGCCAGCCAGTGGGAGTTATTTTATTATTATTGTGTGGGCTAATGCAAAATGAAAGAATGAATAGAAAGTGAGTGGATGTGATTCAAACCCACTACCATGCAGTGGGGGCTTGGTTCCCAAGTCTATATTACAAACAAAAAATAAATATAATATTTCATTCTTTCCCAATACTTTATCAAATTCTATTTTTGCTTTACCAACGCATCTTTTCTTTTATCAATTTAGTCATTTGTTTTACCAACAACGCTTTTGGGTGCTCAATTGTTTCTACCAGCTTACTCCTTAATTTTATCAACTCTGTGTCTTGTTTTACCAAATTTGTCTTTTCCATAAAAAAATAACTATTTTGTTTTACCAACTACTTGCTTGAGTGTACCACTTATTTGATCTTATCAACTTGTTCATTAACGTTATCAACTTCTGGTTTATTTTCCCAAACTTTTCTTTTATTTTACATATTGATCGAATCTTTTATTTTACTAACTTCTTCTTTTATATTACCAAAAGACTCTTTTGTTTTACCAAAAGTTAGATAAAAAGTTGATAAAACAAAAGACTAAGTTGGTATATAAAAGAAAAGTTTGGGAAAACAAAATCAGAAGTTGGTAACATTAATGCACAAGTTGGCAAGAACAAATAGACAAGTGGTACACCCAAATAAGTAGTTGGTAAAACGAAATACAAATTTGGGAATAGAAAAGACAAACTTGGTAAAACAAAACACGGAATTGGTAAAATTAAAGAACACGTTGATAGAAGCAAATAGAGCACCCAAAAACGGTGTTAATAAAATAAATAACTAAATTGATAAAAGAAAAGATAGTTTGGTAAAAAAAAACAAAATTTGGGAAAGTATTGGGAAGGAATGAAATATGATATTAATTTTTTGTCAACAATATATATATAGTTGGGCACCAAACCCCTATTGCATGGGGGTGGCTTCTTGCATAACCCCCCAACAAAAATAAAAAATAATAATAAAATAACTCCCACATGATGGGTTCTTTTTTAGAAAAATAATAAATTTTATTTAGAGGTATTTTTGTTATCTCCATTAAATTTGTAAGAGGACAAATAGTCCTTTGCATATTTTGAGAGTCTTTTCATGTATTTTCCCATTTTTTACTTGATATGTAGAGAAATTAAAGAAATTACATAGATTATTTAATTACAACATATATTATATAACATATGTCGTTAGATAATATAACGATTTACAAGTAAAGTTTGTATAAAAGATGGTAAATATAAATATTTTAAAGTAATGTATTTGGTTTTCTTAATATAAAAAATGTGAATTATTTGATCTTATATTAATTAAGGATGAGAGGACTACAAAAGATTTTATGCTTAATTTTTTTTATTAAAAAAGAAAGAAAAAAGAAAATTCCATGATCGACAAGAATCCCGTGCATTTACTGGGTATTCTCTGCCTCCTCTATTATTGTAAGGAAAACTCATCGAAATATCCCTTTAAAAAGTTTTTTCCTTCAAAATTTTAAGGATAGATGCAGGTTTTCTTAAATAAACAGAGTTTAGTGTTGAATTTTCAAATTACCTATGACTAATAAAGATAAAAATATTTAGGACATTTCAGGTTATAATAATAACAACTTTTTTCTGCAAACATATTTTTTTAACAAAAATAATAATTCTTGAAAATATTAGACCTTTTATGAAAAAGAAACAATTTTTTTTTTTCAGAAAACAGAACTTTATCTAGAAAAAGATTTTTTTTTTTTTTGAAAAAAAACGTATTGTTTTTAATAGAGACAAGATTGCTTCTATTGAAGACATTTTTGTTGAAGAATCAAACATTAAATGTGCATATCCCAACAAAAATTTAAAACTTGATTTATCATACATTGTGAGAAACTAACTCTTTTAATCAGACTCAACCTTATCACATAATAAAACAAGGTGTTAACAGAGCAAAAAGTTTATTCTGTTAAAAAACAGAAGAAAAAGTTTTAAAACATGAAAAAAAAGATGCATATATATATATGGTTGAAAAGGACTTTGCATACATGGCAATATAGCATCCATGAAAGACTAGTTACGGAACGTAAAAGCGAAGTTAGGAAAATGTATGGTGTTGATTTGATGAGAGGACAATAATTAAGAAAAGTCGATAGTGATGAGGGGTTACCTTGAGAATTTGTGGCTTTTTCAGGGAAGTGATTTCAGATTTGTGGGATTATAATTATAATGATGATGATCCGTACAGATCACACGTTAGAGGAGGGCCAGAGGGCCTATTTTCTTTTCCTCTCCTTCACAAATCGAGCAAATCAGTTTTCAGCCATTGATTCATTTTTCAATCTTTTTATTATTATTTTTTAAAATTTTCAAGGACACAAAATACATTATCAAGATTATTTTTCCATTTCTACCACACAAATTCTCTATATCTTCAAAATTAAAACATTATATTTTAAAAATCACACACGCACACACATTAAATAATCATATTTTGATTGAAATTTTACATTTTAGTGGGTCCTCATTATGTACCCATAATAAGTAAAGTGGCTTTCTTTCTTTTTTCTTTTCCCAAGAATAAAATGGTTCTCATAGTTGAAATAAAATTAAGACTATCTAAAATTTGATATATGGTTCGTCTATGTTTAATATTTTCAATTGACAACTTTTTCAATGATAAATTTAGTTTTTTTAAGAAATGTTAATTATAATATTATCTTTATTTTGAATTATATATCCATTAACATAATTTTTTTAAAACATTAAAAAATCAAATAGGGACCATTAAACTCAATCATTAATATAAACTCTTCATTATTTTATTTTATGATGAGCAAAAAATGTGCTTGGGAGTTGAATGGGCTAATCACCAACAGCTTCAAGACCAGGCCCAATTACATTGCTGAAATGATTGGAAAGATCCAAAAACTAAATAAATAATCTAGCAACCACATAATATGGAGGCAATTAATTGAAACAAATCGATCCGATTCAAATCCAATATTTAAAAACACAAGAAATTGTATAAACAATTGTATAATTGAAAAAATACAGTACATTATTTTAATATTTATTACTTTTATCTAAATTTAATTAACATTTTGAAACGCATAATTTTAGTAATTGTTGATTGTAAAAAGAGCTACAATCTCTCATCCATTGAGGCTAGAGAATATGAATCTGCCCAGAGAGTAGTATTTGTCTTTCTAAAATTTGTCACAAATTAAATATTTTTTGCTCCAATGTATTATCTTCTGCCTCGTTTATATATATATATATATATATATTTGCCATAACTTAAAACACCCTCATAGACTTTGCACAAGGTTCAAACTTGTAACTTTTCGTTTAAAAAAGTCTTAAGGAAAATACTTGGAGTCAGCTGAGCTCTAAGAACCCAACTTCTACCTGATATTCAACTGTTCTTAATTACTCACTCCGGTCCTATTTATAAGAGTTCACCCGTCAAATAACGCTTCTTAAGAAAAACATGTAAAAGTTAGTTGGGAGCTATAAATATGTCTAAAAAATAATTGTTTTCTAATATTACCCTTATTTATAATGAGACTAGAGAGAGAAATGTAAGTAGGAGTATTAATGAATAGTATGAAAGAGAGTGTTAATAAGTATAAGTAGGGGCAAAATAAGAAAAATAACAATAAATGATGACAAATTCCAATGGACCAAAACAATTCAAATTTCGGGCTTTTATAAATAGGACCGGAGGGAGTACTACTCACAGTTTTTTTTTTTTTTTTTGGTCAAGGGAATTACTACTCACAGTTTAATGAAAGACGATAAAATTAAACTAACATAATGGGTTAACCATATATATATAAGCTTTCAATTTCTTAATTATAATTTGAACAAAAATAATTCTCCCAAAAGTTCTCTTATATTCAAACACAAGGAGTATATATATTGAAATAAAGGCATGTGCATTCAATCACACGTCAAATTCCTGCTGATGACACGTGCGAATGTTATTAGCTGACTGGCGACAATTTCATTGTTCAAACTTCAACTATGGACAGCGTTATTGTTGGTCCAAGAAAGAAACTATGAACAGCGTTGTAAAGAAAATCGAATTCTATGCAACTATAACAACGCTGTACTACCCCTTATAGTATTTTCTTTTTACTGAATAATACATTTTCTATTAATGAAAATTCTAGGAATACAAAGATAAGCCAGCAAACTTGGAAAATCAAATACATAAGATAGCAATGCCAATAATACTGATGTTAGCAAATACCAAATCTTTACAAGCATTGAGAAGAAGATACAAGAACTCCATTCGGCTCTTAAACATCCAAAGCTAGAAGATTTAACAAAGAAAGTGATAGTTCAAATACCATCTGATTGGGCACACTTCCTTACGAGCTTCAGTTGCTAGAGAATTAGTTGCGGCATTCCCTTCCCTTGGGTAAAACAAAGTGAGATCCCAATTTGAGATGCCAAGAGATTGAGGATTTCATGAATCACTACTTTACATCACCACTCATGTAAAGTAGAGTTATTATTGTCCATACTTTGTTTCAGCAAAAGGCAATCAGTTTCAAACTGATTAGAATCATAACTATAAACTTGAATAAATGGAAGACTTTATTGTACATCGCCACTCTTGTAGCCGCTTGAATCATGTCACTTGGATTAGGATCCTTGAAGTTGAAGACTTTATTATTTCTCTGCTTCCAAATGAACCACAAAATGCAAACTATCAAGGATAATTCGTTGGCCTTAAGATCCGTTGAGGCTTCAGTCAGAGAAAGCCACCATTGGGAGAAATTCACAATATTAGGCCCATCAATTCTGACCCCGAAATGACATCCAAACCAAATACATCTAGTCCATGGACACATGAAAACAGATGCTCTGAGGTGTCAAGAGATTCTTCACATATTGGACAAGTTTGATTCAGTGCTCTCTTCCTAGGAAATAGCGTATCCTTTGTTGCCACCGAATTAGTTAAGTAGAGCCAGAGAAAATGTTGCACACGGGGGACTGCATTAATCTTCCAAATGAACTTCCAACTAGCTTATGAAAAAGATACCGAGGAGGATGGTAAATCTCCTCCAATTCTCAGTGTAACACCTCAAAATTAGTATTACAAATAATAAGGAGTTATTTAAGGTTTTGGGGTGTCGTTTAGAAATTAAAAATCCTTATAAATAAATTGATAAAATTGGAGGTATCTTTAAGGATTTTAGAGAATTATTTTCTTGAGGAATTGAAGAAAAATAATTGGGAGATAAATTTTAATATAATGATTTTAGGTGAATTACCCTAAGCTCAAAGAAAATTATGGTGGGAGAAAATTTTTATTTGGGTATAAGGGTTAAGTTTTAGGAATTGTTTTCAGAAGAATGATTAAACTGAAAATAATCAAAAGTTTGGATTTTTATGAAAGGACAGCTTATCCCTGGCAGAAAATATTTCTTAGTTTGGCAAGAGGGGCAACATGGTCTTTTCATTTTCTTTAACCCTCAAAACTCTCCAAGCCGAAATCATCTTCATTATTCATCATCTCAGTTTTTTTTCCTTCTTCCACGTGAAAGAGAGAGCGAGTGAGAGCTTGAGAACGACGGCGACTTCTCGGCGCCGGCGACGGCAAGGACGGAGGAGGAACTCGTATGCAAGACCATATTTTAGCTCAGGTGAGTATTCTCTATTCATTTCTACCTCTTTTCTTCCACGATTGGATAGTTCGGAGAGTTGGGGTTTTGATCTAAATTTGGGATTTGGGGGTCATGGGACTTTTCACCGAATAAAACCTTCAAGATCATGATTAATATATGGGATAAGCTTAAAATCGGTATTGTGGTTCTTGAAGCTGGGATTTTCAAAGTTTTAGGATGAAAGTTACTGTTCACTGACGCCTTTGGGGGGTGATTTCGCGTTGGAACTTAGTAAAGGCTTGATTAAACTTAATTAGGAGTAAGATTGAACTAATAGATTTGAATGCATGTTGAATTTTGTGGAGTTTTGAAATTTTTACAATTTCTAGTCTCCTCCTTCTGTCTTATTCGATCCTCTGATGTTGGTCTTTGATGATAAATAAATGATGAAGAAGTTATGATATTTTAATAATACTGGCTGGCTGTACAATCCTCATGCTTCCTTTGCTGCAAGTTGTTTAAATTTTATGTTTTCAGCTCTTTAATTTCTTTTGCGTGCGTTGTAGGAAATTTTGATATTGCCTTGGATACCTGCTTGTTGATAATAGAATTAATATGATATTATGTTATATTTTGGACAATGAAATGAAGAAGAAAAAGGAAATTCCAATATTTAAATACTGGATTAAAGTTGATGTGATGAGAGCATATTCTCAAGTGAAAGAGCTATCTTGCTATATGCTGCATTACCTTTTGCTCGACATTACCTTTTGCTCGAGGTTTTGAATACGTAGAGGCATGTTCTGGATAGCGATGGAAATTGAAAGTCATAATTCAAATGGTTATCCTGAGGTTTTGACTTGATGTACTATCATACTAAGAAGGCATTTAAGTTCTGTCATTAGAGAGAATTGAGGATTAAGTAAAGTTTAAAGCTGAAATTTTCTGGATGTTTGTAATATTGTTGGAAGTCATAGGTTTGAATGTGAGTAAACATTGTGAACTTTAATTGATTATTTCTTACTAGATTTTAATGATGTGTTTTTTTAGTGGAAGTTCCTAGTAATAGAAACATTTGCATTGACCCAAATTCTGCAAAAGAAAAGGGATATCTTTTGTGCCATTATTTTGGCTTGCATGAGCGAGTTTATATGTACTTTTAGGTTACTTCTTTGGGGTGCTCAACATGCATGGTAAAGTGGCTTATAATTGGGTACACAATTACATGGCTGGGTAATCCTTGTGATAACAAGGTATATTGTGATTTGTCGTAGGTGTGTCAATGAAGGTAAAGATTTATACTTGATATGGAGAATGGTTCTGCTGGGAGAGACAGGAAGTCACTCTCAGAACCTTGCAATTCCTTTTACCGTCTGAATTGGATGACCATTGCATTAAACATTAAAAGGTGTATAAGCTTTCGTTTGTGTTAGTTAGAAACAACAACAACAACAACCAAGCCTTATCCCATTAGGTGGGGTCAGCTACATGGATCGTATGACACCATTGTGCTCTATCAGTAACCAAATCTTTAGATATATTATTATCTAAAATATCTCGCTATACATCTTCACCAAGTGTACGCCTGGGTCTCCCTCTTACTCTCTTAATTGGACTCCAGACTGTTTGATCTACCCTCCTCACTGGCACATCTAATAGCCTTCTTTTTTTTTATGAATATAATACATTAAATAGATAAAAATACAAGACTGGACCCTAAGAAAAGTTAAAACTAGTAAACCTATGTAAAATATTTATACAGTCACGCAATATTATATTAGTCCCTGATACTAAAGAAATTGATTTAGTAAATATCCTCCTTAATTTTGGATCTGCCGAACGAATAGAAACAGAATAATTATATACGGGTTAGAAATGCATTGCTGGTTGCATAAGAAAAGTAAGCCCTGTCTCAAGTGAGAGAAGATGACAGTCCATTTATCTTGCCCTCGACCCTTGTTAAAACTGAAGTCCTTAACCCATTCTCTCTGAAAATAAAGAGATATCCGAAAAGATGAAGAGTCATTTCGTTTAGATTTAGTAATCTTAGAAACGAAAATGACCTAGTCTTGAACTATTAGAAGCTGTGAAGAAGATTCCATCAGACTACCACGTGATGCATTGGGTCCCAGATTGGGAGGAATAGAGGTGATGATATCTTGAAATTGGATTTGTGATTGGACTATATGAATTACTTGATGAGGATCAACCATAATATGATCTGCGAGCCTTTTATTTCTGTAGAACCAAATATAATAGAGTGCCCATTAAATCATGCAACCAACAGATGGTGAGCTATTTATTAATGTATCCAATAACCAACCGATTGCCTAATCCTGAGAAATGCTATATGATAATAGAGCAGGAGATAGACCAAACCAGATCGCTCGAGCCCAAGGACATTGAAAAAAATGTGGTATAAAGTCTCATTATCACAAGAACAAAACAAACAATCAGAATCCATATTGAGGTGATGTTTGATTAAATTAGCTCTGACAGGAAGTGAATCCCAAAGAAATCTCCATAAGAACAAGGCCAATCGAGGAATAAGTTTTAAATGTTTAATTTGCTGCCAAAATGAATGAAAGTCAATTAACCCATTACAATTGGTGTGGAGATTGGTGATTTGAGCCTTTCCTAATATGCCTTGGGGTTCAAATGCAAAATATAATTTTTACCAAGGATTGCACTATAGTGGTGCGATCCCGGATCGTCTCTCAAGGAGCCTAATGAACTATCCTAGGGAAACTAAATGCAATGAAAACTATAAAAACTTGGGGAATAAGAGTAGAAATTTTTGGTATTTTTCATAAAGGGAATTAAAAACTTGTTTTTGGTATTTTTAGGATGAATATGAATGGTTAATGGAATGTGAATGATGGGATGCTCTCTTGGCTAGGGTAGACATGTGGCAAGCATATACTTCACACTCTTGGGGAATTAAGGGATAATTGGACCAAGCTCATGCAAGTAATAAACAATTAGTCTTAATTGAAGGAATAGGTCGGTGACAACCCACTCAACCTCAATAGACCAACTAGGTTAATTATAGTCTAACATTAACTAGAAATAGGTTCCAATAGATAGAATAACATGGGTCCCATCCAAATTACTCAATATCCTTCGGATCCAATAACTAATCAAAATTAGCTTATAATCAAATCCTCATACGTGTAGAACTTTATCTAATTATTTCATGCGATTGTATTGAATCAATAGTATTGTTTCTTAGGTGAGATTAATTGATGGAATTACTTAATCATGCAAAGAAGAAACTCAACATCAACATGCTCAAACCCAATAAATCAACCAAAGGACATAATCAAGATAAAATAAATGGACTAAATCACCACACACAATGATAGGTAATAAAATCAACAAGTACTCATGAAGATAATGTCAATTGAAAGATAGATGTAACTAAACTAGATCCAATACAACACAAAGGTGAAATTCAACAATTACATAGCCAATAGTCTCAACATAATTGAAATACAAACATAAGAAAACAAATGCTCAAGGAAATAGATGGAAATCCATGGCTACATAATTGGAACTAATGAAAAACTCCCCTAGAGTGGAAGAATAGCTTGCTTCACATCATCCCATCGTCCAAGAGAGCACCGAGCCGGATTAGTTCTTCATAAAGGAGGAGAAATCACCTGAGAGGATCTGTAACTCGAACTCCATGGTGAACCGATGAAGGATTGTGGAATGGAGGAAGGAATTGGTGGAAGAGATGAAAGAATTTGTGTCTTGTTATGTGTATTTTCGTGCTCCCTCCTCCTAGGCACACTAGGCAACATATATATAATCCAAATTGGCCTAAGGTCTCCTATTCTGACTAGGATTATCAATTAGGAAAGGATTGGGGAAGACCCAATCACTCAAACTTCAAGAAACCTAGTAAAGTTAGGAAATAGTGAGTAGGATAATTAATTAGGAAACTTCCTAACCTCAATCAAGCATAGGGTTGCCTATTCTTGTAGAAATAACAAACAGGAAATATTTTAAGCAAACCCAATCAATCAATCAACCAATCCTAGTTGAAATAGGAAGTTTCCTATTCTTGTTGATTTTACCAATTAGGAAGGATTATAGGCCAATTCATTAGGCTCAATCAATCAATTCAATTTCCTAATTAGTAATTTCTTGTTGTGTAGAATTTCCTTTTTCTTGTAGAAGTTTCCTATTTTGTTTTCTTCTTGCTTTGACCTTAATTCTTTGCACCTACAATGGAAAATTTAAGCACATGTGAGGTATTTCAAGTCCATAAAAAATAAATGCATGAGTTAAATGCCTAATATGCTCAAATTATAATGAAAATGCAATTAACTCTCTAATCTTGGACCCTAAGTATAAAAGTGCCTAAATCCCCATTTAATAGCTTAGATAAATGCTAATTTCCTATAATTAGTGGATAAAAACATGTAATAATCAAGTGCAATCAATTGGCCTAGAGTAGAATTTTACAACCATCAGCCACGATATATCTACCAATGGAATTTCCAGTCCAACAAAGAGAATCCTGAGAGTTGAATATAGAAAAGGGCGTAGAAATGATTTGATCTGCTACCTGAGGAGAATACAATGATTTGACTAATGCAATAATCCAACATCCCCTATGATGCAGTAACAAATCGTGAACTATAGCAATAGACAGTGGACGATTACACTGCATTGGCCACCATAAGCGGCTAAAGAGGTTTATTTGTGAACTGTAACGTCTGGAATTTTTATACTATACTATAACATTTTAATTGAATTACAACCACTTTTTAATGTCGGAAGCCCAAAAATACGGAAAATTTAAAACTTTTTCTTTAAAACATTATACCAACCTTCTGACAGTTGGAATGGGCTTTTCGGACAAATTGAATAATTTAAAATTTGTAACTAAAGCAAAGTGGTTCATAAAACAATTAAAAGTACATTAACCCTCCTAAGGGTCTATTCATAATTCGTAAAATTGAAATTTCTTAATAAATTTATACAATTATATTTTCTATGCTCTCTATTATTAATTTGAGAATTTAAGATTACATGATGTACAATTAACCTTACTTTTTATAACATAATCTTAAATTCTTCAATTAATCTTCCTTCAACACTCCTGCCTTATCTCAATCATCTTACCATCTACCAGCTTATCTGAAACAGCAATTTAACGCAGTTCATTTCATTCATTACCATGCATAATAATTAATAAAAAAATATATATAACTAAAAACATGTCTGTATGGGTAGGGATGTTGCCCCTCTGTGGCCCCCGCACTCATCCCATATAAGTAATCATTAACCTTGTTGCTAGTGCACTTAAGGCACTACTGTGAGGTTTAACCTCCTGAATATAACCTTTCGGTCATAACTGAACTGTACTAGGGGTAGCTAGCCCTCTAGTCATCGAGTACTCGGATCCCATGAATAATTCTGACAAGGTTAAAGCTACTATAAATTTATAAAACATGCTATGCAATTATCATACATGATAAATTATATTGAATGAAACTGCTACCTGTATCCTGAGCTTACTCTTCACTGTATTTCTTCTCTTCTACGTATTCTGGGAATTCGATCCCACTGTGTTGTCCTAGAAATATTTATAATACCGAAATAATATATCAATGTCTAAATTTATGCATAATAATTAAACGTCTCTCACGTTCCTATAGTTCTACCCCTTTCTATTTTAATACTATTAAATCTAAATTTCTAGCTAAATGATTAATCATACCATTGTCAATCAACATTGCGCAAGCACTAATTAATACATACACAACATGAACATCAAACATAAAATGTTCTTACTATTTAAATTAACTAACCTTTCTTGTCCATTAATTAATAATTAAATAACCTTACATTCATTATAGCTCCTAAATCTGTAAATTTAATTTAGCTATAATTAATTCTCAAATTATCGCTAAATGCAACAGTCCCTATTTCTAATTGAATTTGAAGTTTGCCCTAGTCTTTAAAAATCCTTAAGCAATGAATTAAATTTCCAAACTAAACTCCCAAGTCCTTAGCTTAACTCCACCAACCATACATATACATTTCAAGTAATAAATCACCAATAAATTTCCATTTATCTACTTCATCCTATCTTAATTCAAACTCCAACCAATTAAGGAACCACCACTTCAAATTCTACCACATAGCAACATATGAATTAATGCCAATCTTAGATAATTTATTTTTAAAGCTTTCAGACATCTTCTTGAGATTAACAATAGCAATACTAATTAATCTTTAAGAATTTTAAAAAGAAATTATAACTAATTCAAAGTTTCAAACTTAAATTTCTTATTAACATTTTTCTTTTAAAATGCTTAGTTTCAAAACAGTCCAATTAAATGATACAACACATCATTAGACTTTCTTACTTCAATGAACCCAAATAGCATCTTTCAATATTCAATTAACCTTCTACTCTACGTTAATAGTCACTGAAATCATTACTCAGGCAGAACCAGAAGAGCAAAAATTCATATATTCCAGCATGCTCAACATCGAACAAATAGAGGAAAGTAAGAACAGAAATTCTAAAAATGTAAATCCATACACTTATTCTAATCCACCTTTATTATTATCTTATCTTTCTTTAAGCCCTATTTAATTCCCACAATCCACACATTAGATTCAATTTATTAAATCTCCAATCATATGCCATCTTCCTCATCATCAATGGAAACAAGGCAGAAAATAAATCACTGACAACACAATACTTGCATTCCATAAGTTTCCAATAAACCACCATCAATCACATTCAAACTCACAACTATTTAGTACTCAACTAAACAAGACAATTAACCATTCATAATCCCAACTTCATTGAATCAAAGCTTAAACACAACTACTCAAGACAGAACCCATAACATAGAACCTTTTGGTTCCCAAAATCACAGAAATTCCAGGTCTAAGTATCAATCAGTTTGGTACCAAAACAGGGCAATAAAAATGATAATTCGTTCAGGTACGGAGGCAAAAAATGGGAGTTCAGAATCCCATTCAAAATCCTCAAAAATGCTAACTATAGTTCAATTCAAATATCAGCAAAAACCTCTCCCTTAACAGTAATCTGGCCGAGCAAAGAGAATCAAAAGAGAAAAATGAGAACAATTACAACTTCAATTAACATCTACCATAAATCATCAAGCATAAACCTTACTTCCCCTTTATCATATAACAAAACACCATCACCATACAGGAAAAGAAATTCGCCCAAACAAAGAGAGGAAAGAACAATAATCAAGCACCCAAAAAGGGATGGGGACTCGGACAGCAGAACAAGAACAAAGGAATACGGAAAACAACAAATAGCAAATTCTAAGATTAATCGAATTAGGCATTCAGAGCACCCATTCCAAGTTCCAATTCCTACATGTTTTACTTCAAAATTTCCCCTTTCTCGGCCCAACCATTCGCAGCAACAGGGGAGACCAAGAAATTATCCAGAAATTCCTTCACCTCCAACAACCCACTTACAACCTATTCCATAACCTTAGAATTACTAGAAATTATGAGTAATTAAGCTTCAGAACAACAAACTCCCAAAAATCCCAAACTTTGATTCGGGTGAACAGTAACCCGATGGAGAAAATTTGAACAATCTGACCCAATTCGACTTTCCTTCCAAAATCAACACCCAATCAGTCAAGAACAAGGTCTAAGCACCATTTCTATGAATTCTGAAGCTTTAAAAACCATCCAAGAATTCGAATCCTCCCTCCCCCTCTCGCTCAAATTCGCGTCAGAAAAGAAGAAAATGAGAAGAAATCCCTCACCTAGGAGTGACCCAAGCGTCGTGCGTCTTCCTCGCTGCTCCGTCGCCGGCCGCCGTCGTTGGTCTGGCTGTGGCCACCGCTGCTTCGAAGAGGCAGAGAAGAGAGAATGAGAGAGTGAGGAAGTGTGTTTTGGTGAGAGAGGGAGTGTATCGTGTGTGTGTATATGCATAGGGAGTAGATGAATAAGAAGGAAAGTGAGGGACACGTGTGTGGTTTATAATTAAAGAGAAGACTGATATTTTTTTTAACAGGTATTTTACTATCTTGCCCTTCCCTTTTTAATTGAAGATATTTTTAATTAGGGGTAGATACTGTCTTTTCCATTTTCTATTTCCTATTTTTCTCTTAGATCATAATTTTATTTACCATTATCACTTGGAAATATACATAAGTCTATCCCCAAAATAATTTCTCTAGATATGTTTTAATTTCGAAATTTATTTATAAGATTTTTTAATTAATAACCAATACCCCAAGATTCTAAATATTCCCTTATTTAAATTTATCTTCTAACTATTTTCCCTGAGCTAACAAAGAAAATAAACTTTAAAAATTATTAAAAATATACCTGGCCTCATAAATTTATTTATAAGCCTTTTTAATTTCTGAATACATTTTCAAAACCTCAACTATATCTTTGTTATCCCTTTTCTCCAAATTACGTTTGTATCTTCTAATTAATTCTTCTTTGTTTCTTAAATAAAATGAGCCTTAAAATTATTAAAAATACCTAAAACATCATAAATTTATTTTTAATGCTTTTTAATATTTTAATAATATTTTCTAAATCTTAAATAATTCCTTATTTTCTCTTTTTCTAAAATTCGGGATGTTACATGAACCATTCCCAAGTAGCCAACCAAGACGATTCGTAATCAAGCCCTGAACTGCAAGACTTTGATTCCAAAGTGATGCTTGAATTGATCGAGGAGTGATTAAACCATCAAGCTGTTGAGAAAGATACTTCGGCCGTAAAACCAAATTTATTAAGAAATCATTTGCAGCAGAAAAAATCCTCCAAATATTCTTTGCTAGCAAAGCTTCATTTAAAGCATTAGTTCTTCTAATACCCAAACCACCATCCTCTTTTGGTCGACAAATGTTATTCCAAGCAAGTATATGCATTCGTTTACTATCATGGCTGAAACCCCAGAAGAAATCAGCCATTCTCATATCAATTCTATGAGCAATGTAATCAGGAAATTTAATGAAGGACATGGGATACACCAATATCGAGGAGATCACAGATTTAATGAGAGTAACATTCCCAGCCTGAGATAATAATTTAGATTTCCACATCTGCAACTTGTGATCGATCTTGTTGAGAATATCATTATAGAGTGGAGAACGCTTTTTACCTAAATCAACATAAGTGCCCAAATATTTTCCCAATTTATTTGCAAATCTAAAGCCCATGAATGAAGATAGCCGAATTTTCTCAGCATTCTTAACATTTGGACTAAAGACCATCACAGATTTTGAACTATTCACCTTCTGCCTGCTAAATGCCCATATAGGTGC
The DNA here is from genome assembly GCA_037074515.1 of Mimosa bimucronata. NCBI lineage: Eukaryota > Viridiplantae > Streptophyta > Magnoliopsida > Fabales > Fabaceae > Mimosa > Mimosa bimucronata. Next base: position 11,006,035 of record CM073442.1, read on the forward strand.
AACAAATCATTTACCATTTTAAATGCATTTACCTCCGCTGGCACAATTAAGAGAGTATCATCAGCATCCAAGTGGGATATTGGTAGTGAACCTCTGGCAATAGAGAGACCTTTCCACAAACTTGAATTCTGAGCTTGCAAAATGAAAGAAAATAAAATATTAGCACATAAAATATAGATATAAGGCGATAAAGGGTCATCTTGTCGAATACCACATTTCGGGAAAAAAAAAGCAGGAGATGGCGATCCATTAATAAGGACCTGATAAGAAGCAGAAGAAACACATGTCATAATCATACTGATCCAATTCAATGGAAAGCCCATCCTCTCAAGTACTGCATGAATAAAATTCCAAGAGAGTCGATCATAAGCCTTTTCAATGTCAATTTTCATTATACACCAACCTCCTTTTGCTTTCTGAAAAACTTCAATTTAGCCATTAGTTCATTAACAACCATGATATTATCATAAATACGCCTTCCTTTAGCAAAGGCATTCTGAAAAGGAGAGATAACTTGTTGCATAATACCTTGTAGTCTACTGCACATAACCTTGGTAATTATCTTATATAATACATTGTAGAGACTGATGGGACATAAATTATTGAACAATTGAGCCTGGCTACCTTTGAGAATCAGGGTAATAAAAGTGTTGTTTAATACTGAAGGAAGGGTTTGAGATGAGAAAAATTGGCTAACCACATGAAAAACTTCTTCTCTCAATAGGGTCCAATAGGATTGGAAAAATCTTATATCAAAACCATCAGGTCCAGGAGCACCATTATTGACTTAATGGCATTATCAACTTCATCTATAGTCAAAGGTTTGTATAACACTTCCTTTGATGCAATGGAAGTATTAGTAAATCTAGATAAAAAATGATCCACAGCTAGCCTAGAAAGTTGATACTCCCCTTCCACCCAGTTTTGATTATGGTCCTTTAATCTAATAATGTGGGAAGAAATTCTCCTCTTTTTCACCAAATCGTGAAAATAAGAAGTATTTTGATCACCAAATAAGGACTTGTTCAGCCGAGCTTTCTATGACCATAATTCTAATTGAGTTCGGATTGAAGTAATGTGCTTATCAATTCCAAGTAGATGCATATTGTTTTGTAAATTGACTAAAATTGATTCCAAGAAACTGATACGATTAGCAATTGTACCCACACTCCATTTGTTCCATAACTTTAATTCTTCTTTTATATTTTCCAATTTGCAGACAACAGACTAGATAATATCAAGCTGAGCAGGTGACTTCCAAACCCGTCTAACTATCTCACCACATTGAGGAAAGTTTAGCAAAAAATTTTCAAATCAAAATGGCCTTAAAAGCCGAGACTTTTCAGAGTGAACAGAGAATAATAAAAGAGCATGATCAGAACCAGCAATAGATAACACCTGAAGTTGAGAATGAGGAAAATGGTTGAACCAAGAATTATCACACAAAACCCTGTCTAACCTTTCCCAAACTATTTCTTCATGCTTTCTGTTGTTGGTCCATGTGAACCAGGATCCCTTCGAAGGAAAGTCAATTAGTTGGGAATTAGCCATAAAATGATAAAATATGACTTATCCAAACCAATTCAAATGATTTTTTACTATTTTCTCACTAATATGTGCCACTCCAACTCTATGCGTATATAGTCATTTCGAATCCTATCCTTTCTTGTATGACCATACATCCATCTTAACATCCTCATTTCAACTACTCCCATTTTATGTTTATGTTGTCCCTTCAAAGCCTAACATTCACTACTATATAATACTGCTGATCTTATAGAGTACGATAAAATTTCCTTTTTACTTTATAGGGTACATTCCGATCGCAGAGAACTCCAGTAACTTTCCTCCACTTATACCACCCAGCTTAAATTCTGTAACATCCTGAAAAATTAATTTCAATTTAGTGATTTTTATCTATTATTTTAATAATTAATTTGGGAAATTATGATTATCTTATTGAAATTGAGGTTTGTTAGGGATTTCTAGAGTTAATATTTTCCTTATTTCAAGAAACATGATTAATTATTTAATTGAATTGAAGGATATAATTTAAATTTTGAAATTTAATTTGAAAGTGAGGATTTAATTTGGATCTGAGGTTTGATTTGGAATAGAGGATTTAATTAGAATTTAAGAATTTTATGGATATTAATTAGAGATATGTATGGTGAAAGGAGAAACTTCTATGTAAATTAAGATTTATTGATAAAGATTAATTTAACAGAATAAGTAGGTTGAAAATATATGATTAGGATATTATATTGATAATTTAAATGAAAAATCTGAAAATAGAAAATGATATACTTGCTCTTATTAAAAATAAATAAATAAATAAATAAATATTTGGTAGGATCCATAACTTAGCTAATTATCTAAGTTTAAGGTTAGCTAATTATCTAAATTTAAGGTAGAGTTATTAAATTAATGTTAAGATTTATTTTATATATATAGCAAATAAAAAGAAAAGAAAGAACACGTCTGGAAGAAAAGAAAGATGTATATATATAAATATATATAATACTACATAAATGAATAGAGAATGGGGGAAAACAAGATATATATATATATATATATACACACACATATATAATATAAAAAAAGGAATATTATAAAAAAAAATTAAGAAAAGAAAACGATATATAATAATGATAATATAAAAAAAAAATACGTGGGGCCATTATCCTTTCACACGTGCCGTGGGTACATTTTATATATACCCCCACAATCCCAATCCCTAACCTCTTATCACTTGTGCGTCGCACTGATGGAAGCCATTCGTCTTTTTTTTTTCTTTGCTCGTTCGACAGCGTCTTCGGCAATGAACTGGTTTGTGAGTTTTACGGATAATTTAGATCACTTCTTTTAACTTAACATCCTTCATAAAAGTTTTTACATATAATTTTATCTTTCCAGTGATAGTAATATTAGGGTGATTAGAGTAAAAATTAGGACTTAAGTTTGAAGTAGGAGTTGAGTTTTAATAATAACTGACCATAGATTTGTTGAGGTAAATTAGTAGATTGATTTGATGGGTTTAAATTTGTTTATTGGGCTGTTTGAGAATTTAAAATAATTTTCTTGATTGAAAAACTTAGAGTTTATAAAGTATTTCAAAAATTTCTGCTTGGATAATGTATTATAGTTTATCGTTTAGGTTATCAAGGTTGATTAAAGACATTAAAATGTTTAGCTATGATAGAGTTTATCCTTATGATGATTTTTCTTGACCTGAATAGCTTTAAGTTTGATTTTAATCAAAGAAATATATGAATTTGGGTATTTGAGGTGAAATTATGGAATTTAAAAGATCATTTGGACTCAACGATAGTGCGGGTAATGTTAAATGGGCTAGGTTTGATGTATGAATTGCTTTGGGAAAATTGGGTTATCTTATAGGTTTGAGTCTAGTGGAATTAAATTGTAAAGGCTATAGGCAGGAATTGGGAATAGGTAATAGAAAGTTTAAATTGTGAATTGTGTTTTGTATTAGTAGATAGTAATTGTGTTATATGAATATGTGTGTAGAGTCTGATTGTGCTGAGTTGGCACGGGGAATGCTGCACTGTTGTGAGATCAGTGCGAGCTACCAGGTAACTGCTTCTGCTTTTTTGCGTGTGTGTGTGGGTTAGTGAGTATTTGAAACTTATAATTTTGTGATTGGCTATAGTCTCGATGAACATGAATTTTGAAAGCCTATTTTATAACATAACCTGTTTAGTGGAGTATGTATTTTGAACTAGCATGAAGATGTGTATTGTCATGTTTGAAACGATATTATACATTAAAGGTTATTGCATGATTAGATTTTAAAGAATTACTGGATGGGCCTTGTGCCTTATATTTGTTGGTGCTGCATACAGTTGTGATCTGATTGTGGTGATTGTGTATGTAATACCGGTTAATTAAATAAAATGCCATCGCGCGATGAGGTTCCTTGTTGGCCTACAAGGACTAATAGAAAATAAAGACGATAATGGGGAGAATGCCTCCGGTCTCAGGCGAGGGTTGTGAGTCCCTACTGGACCGTAATATGATACCGGTAATTTTTGTGACACACTGTGATTTATGATTTTGGTATTATTTTATGTGAATGACATTTGAGAAACTATTGCATACTGATTGATGATTGAGAAGGTTTGGAAAGGGATATTGGATATTATTATACATTTATTTGGTATTTGTCATATGATTTAATCATATATATATTAATACTCCACTGAACACCTTACTAGCACACACCGCACGTAGGCGAGTAGTTAGTGGTTACCTGGGTCTACCCCACTTTTATCTCACTTTCGCAGGTCCGAGTCACGGAGTAGACGGTCAAGGGAAGGATCCGGGAGCTTCTCACTGATATAGTGAGTTCCTCTGGGGTATTAGGACAGGGGTTATTGCCACACTTAGGCTCATGCATTTTTATGCTTCCGCTTTGATTTAGCATTATTGTCTCTTAGATTTGATTTGCAATTTCCTTATATATCATTGTATAAGTGCACTTATCTGTATTAGTCCTACTGCATTGTAATTAGGTTGTTTTAAATATCCATGTTAGGCAAATCCTTATCTAACATGGATTAACTATTTTATAAGTATTTACGATTTTAAATATCCATGTTAGCTTCATAATTTTAGAAAGTTCTTTTTCTAACATGGATATATTTGATTTATAAGTGTTGTTTTATTATCCATGTTAGCTTATTCCAATTAGTTAAATTATTTTCAAACATGAGTTACTTGTATAATGTTAAATTCTTTTCTAACTATGATAGGCGCATTTTATTATTTTGGAAATTCCTTTTCTATCATAGTTAGATCGTGAAAATTGTTTTATTAAAAATATTTATGAAAATTCTTTTCTAACTATGTTAGTCATTTAAAATAAGACAAATCCTTTTTTTCTAACATAGTTAGCTGCTAAAATGGTTTTTGAGGTTGGTTAATGGCGACTTAAAATGTTTTTAAGGAAGCAATTGTTACAAATTCTATGGTTGATATCGTCATCAATCTCATCATCTTGTCGTGTAATTGATCCCAAGTACTTAAATTTTGTCACTTGAGGGATTGTTTGATCTCCCAGTTTAATCTTTAAATCACATATAGGTTGTCTATTTACAAAATTGCAATGTATATATTCTGTCTTACTCCTACTTAGACGGAAACCCTTCGACTCCAGAGTGTTTCTTCATATCTCTAATTTATCGTTAATCTCCTTTATTGATTCAGCCAAAAGGACTATATCATCGGCAAAAAGCATGCACTTAAGGACCTATTCTTCGATAGGCTCAATTAGAACATCGACTACTAAGTTAAACAAATATGGATTCAAAGCTGATTTATGATGTGGACCAATTCCTATAGGGAAGTCTTTTGAGAGAAATTATTCATTTAGTTAGTGAGGTAAATTGTAATGAATGGTAATTGTTGAATCCTTAAGTGTTACAAAGGGTAGTTTATATTATTGGATTGGGGTTAAAGTATTCATATGATGTTGGAAAAGTTAGAAAGAAAATGTAGGTATGATTTTAAAATATAAAGTTATCTTTGGAAAGTAAGTGGGAAGATATATTTTGCTAAATATTCTATCAATTAAGGCTTTAAAATGATAAATGGTGAGAGTTCAAGTGTTAATTGAAATCTGAAGGTTCTCAAGTGTTAAATCAAATGAGTGAGCAAGATTTCTAAGGAATGATTCCGCTTGAAACAAATGGTCAAAGCCTGAAGGATGATTTTGAAGTTTTTAAGATGTATCTAAAAGGGCTAAGAGGAAGTAAAACAAAACCATGGCTGTGTCTTTGATTCAGAATTTGAGGTTTAGAAGTCAAATGTAGACATGTCATATTAGATAGTAGTAGTATGAGATGAATTATTATAAATTCTTAATTTATTTTGGTGGGTATAATAGCCATTGCAGAAATTTATTTATTTGAAAGGATAAACATTAAGTAAATTTCATTGAAACTTAGTTCTTTATGTTTTAAGGTTGAATGAGTTATTGAGTTAATCTGTGTTTATAAAGAGATATGGCTTGGATTAATGGAAACCTGTTTTGTGGATGAGTTAAAGATTTAGAGTTTAAAGTTTTGAGCAGAAAAGTTTCACATCGTTAATGGAGGGAACCTTAGGTTTTAAGAAGAAATGGATTGAGTGAATTAGGTTGTAATGTGTGATGTTTATGGCTGTGTGGTTCAATATGAATTGGGGAAGAAGATTGAATTAATAAGTTTTACAATTAAGAAGATGGAAATTAGAAGGTAAGAAAGGATAAGTGAATTTTGAGGAATTCAAGCGAATTCTTTACTACTTTGTTTTTTGTGTTCTCTCTCTTTGTGTTGAGTTTGTGTATTAGGCGGTATTTCTGTAGTTAAGGAATGCTAGGAGTAATGTTGCTTAATGTTTATGCGTGATTGATTTATTTATACAAATAAGGAATATACTCACTATAATTTTAAATTGAATCTTTGGACATAAGTGAGTTATCAAGTAAAGTATGGGAATGATTCGGTTTGAATCTGATTGTGAATGTGGTAGATGATTCTTAAATCTGAAATTTGTGTTACAGATTTCCAAAGATTGTTATGTGGGTATTGTAATGTTGAAGGTGAATATTTTGAGGTTATAAAATAAGTAACTATTAATCATTAAAGGATTAAGGTAGTTTTGGTAAATCATAATTTACCTAGACAAAGAATAGGGTAGTGTTAAGCATTTAGGATCTGAGAGGAACGTATATTATATATATATATATAGTTTAAATCATATCCTCAACCCAAATGTATAAAGGTTTAAGAGTTACTTGAGCTCTCGAAAATGAAAAGGAAAGGGGCCAGTTTAGAACTAAATTCTGGAAATCAGGTAGTAGTTTCATCCCATATCATTAATCATATATGAATAATTGCATAACATCTGTTATAGATTAACGGTAAACTTCAAGGTCGAAAGACCACTCTAACCTTGTCAGAAATATTCAGTATATCAGAGTACTTCAAAGACTATGTGGCTAGCTACCCCTAGTACAGATTAAAATAGGTATAACCAAAAAAGTTATACTCAAGATGTTGGCCTCATAGGTCACACAATCAAATTTATGAGATTTTCAAAAAGTATGGCAGTGCCTTGAGCACACTAACATGCAGCATTAATGTTTATTTGTAACATTTATACAGGTTTATGAATTGTTATGCATGGTAATGAATGAAACAAACTGCTATTGGGATTTCCAAAAATCTCACACTTTCCTAACATTTGTAACCATAGCAGCTTGGGAGAATCTAGCTTAGGAAGAAGGTGGTATTGAAGGCCTGCTGAAGAAGTGTATTGAATAGTTTTGTTATATTATTTTATTTTACCTATGCTTGGCAGAATAATTTAATTTAAATTATTATTATTCATGTTGTATCAATCCACTATAAGGAGGTCCGATTACGAGCACAGGTAAAAAGGCTATCAACTGATAGCAAGTTGTATTGGCTATCGACCAAGATAACCAATTTTTATTTAGTTATATAGGAAGAAAGGATCGAACCTGGCTACTTAATTGATTTATAGTCACTTGACATCTAAATATTACTTCATCTGGTCTTTATTATAAGGTACTAACTAATAAAATTTTTAGTCCTTAATATAAGACACCAAACACCGCATTAATTGCTTCTTTCCCACTTTAGCCTTGTTATTAATAGAGGTTTTTTGAAAAAGTAAGTCATATGATTTAATGAAGGGTGAAGTTGGAAAAAATGACCAATTTAACATAAATTTAATAACCCAACTACCAATGTGCCTTATAATAAGGACCAGAGGGAGTAGTTTACAAATTTTATGATTTGTCTTGAAAGCCCATTTTATAATAGAGAAAATTTTATTTACCATTTCAAAGAAAAAGTTTTAATTTATACAGATTGTTGGGCTCTTAGTTTTATTAAGTGATTCTAAATTGATTAAATAGTCATATAGTACTATAAAAAAAAAAGGAGTCACACTCTAGGAATTTTTCAAATGACTGTAACCTGCCATAATAGAAAATGCACCATCTTTGGAAGGAGTCCAAATAAGTTTGTCTTTCAAGTTGCTAGCAAGAATTGGGGGATTTATAATTTCATTCAGGTGGTCTTGGGGTAACAGGGCATGAATAAGGGACAAATCCCACCTACCATCAACAATTAAATATGAAACATACCCCCTATAAACAATATGGTTATGTTAACAAGAGGTTTAGGAGGAAAATCAATATTAGGTAGCCCCTTATGTCCCTAAATTCTGATTGAAGTACCATCCCCAATATCCCAAAGCAAATCATTTTTTATCAAACCTTCTCCGTTGATGATACTAGCCCAACACCAAGAAGCTTTATGACCCTTTCATGTATCAATGAATTCATCATGAGGTAGTTAAATTCTTTTCAAAACTTGAACCTAAAGGTCATTAGGATTAATTAAGATGAGCCACGCAGTCTTGGCTATAAAAAAGTCATTCATAGTGGAAAAAAGCGGAATCCCATACCTCCACGTTCTTTAGAATTAGTAAGGTATTCCTAAGCCTTCTAATGATTTCCACCTCCTTCAACCTTACTATCCCACCAAAAAGTCAAAACAAAGCGTTTTTGCCCCTTATATGTTTTGATGGGAAACTTGAAACAATTCATGGGGTAATTGGGGATAGCGTTAACAACTGGCTCAATCATCACTTTCCTTCCGACATATGACAAAGTGGTTTGACTCCATCCTTGAACTTTATATCTCACCCTTTCTCTTACATAGGCCAATGCTTGGTGTTTAGTTTTACCCCAAACACTTGGAATACACAAGTATGTTCCTTGATCTGTAGAGGATTAAATACCAAGAATCTGCTCCACAATGGCTTTGAATTTGGGAGTAGTGTTGGTTGAGAAAATAATGCTAGACATCTCTAGATTAGCTGATTGACCTGAAGCTCTTCAGTATAGATTGAGAATCTTTGCCAAGTTTACACAGTTACTCCACTAGCATTCATAAAGAAAAGGGCGTTATCAGCAAAGAAGTTGTGGGAGAGCTCTGGACATTTATTACTCACCTTAATCCCTTTGATGGACTTTGCTTGAATGCTCTTATGAATCATGTTGGATAGGACTTCCACCATAAGTGAACATATACGGAGAGAGGGGATCGCCTTGCTTAAGCCCCTTCTATGAGTAGAGCTGGGAATCAGGGCTGGCCCTTTAAGGCATAGGGCCTTAAAAGGGCTGGCCCCAAAAACCTGAGTAGTGCAAATATTCCTTGTTTTTTAAAGCCCAACCCTCGAATGGTTAAGCTCAAGGCTGGCTCACCCCGATTAGCGTTTATACACTATTTTTAATCTTTTTTTATAGAAAAAATTAAAGCAAGAAAATCCTTATCATCAACACAAATATCAATTTTAAGTTACAATACAAACACCAACAAGCAATAAACACTAAGAAATTATCAAGCAATGATAAATATTGTCCATATTTATAAATAAGTCATGCAAAATATATGTTTACCTTCAAATAATTGTTTTAATGAATATTGTCCATATTTATAAATGAGCCACTCACTAAGAAATTATCAAGCAATAATAAATAATTGGAATTAGGTATTATGGTTATTTTACCTTTAATTAATTGCTTTATTTTATAGTTGTTATTTTTTATTAAAAAATATATGTGATAGGCTTAAAGGGCCGGCCCTTTGAAGCCCTCGGCTCTACATGGCCAGCCTGTTAAGCCTGATTCCCTTCTGGAGCCTCCAAAATCAAAGTCCGGCCCTCCAAGTCAGGGCCTAAAAGGGCCGGTCTGATGGGCTCGGCTCGAATTACCAGCTCTATCTAGGAGTGGTAGATCTTGTCTCCTGAAACATACAAATTCAAACGCACAGATTTTATATATCTCGTAACAAGAGAGACCTTATCATCACTTAATCCTAGTCTTACAAGTACTTGTTTAAAAAAAATCACATTCAACCCTATCATAGGTTTTACTCATCTATTTTAAGAGAAAATCCATATTTAGAACTTGTTTTTTCCAAGGTAATGATATACTTCATGAGCAATAATGATATTATCATAAATGAGTCGACAGGGACAAATGCACTTTGATTATGAGATATTCATGCATCTAAGAATGGTCACATATGAAGAGCAAAAATTTAGAAATGATTTTATATGAAAAATTACAAAGTCTAATAGGCCTAAAATGAGACATATGCTCTAGTTTCTCGAACTTTTGGAATAAGCACAACATTAGTGTCATTAATATTAGACAGATTAGATTTACCATCAAAGAATTCAAAGACCATATAATTTACCTGAAAAGCCATCTCAACCAAAATCCTTATTGCCACCCATACTGAATACAACTGTACGGATTTCTTCAACCGTGATTTTTTGCATTAACTGTTGATTCGTTTGTAGGTCAATCCGAGGATCAATAAAGTTTAGTGTTTCCTTTATATCTCTTGCACCAGAAGAACATAACATATTTTGATAGAATAAGGAAATATTAGAAGCAATATCATCTTGTTTTGTTAGCCATCGGTTTTCATCATCTTTGATCCTAAGAATACTGTTGATTTTCTTGGGTGTGATGGTTGACAAATGGAATAATTTAGAATTACAATCTCCCGCTTGAAGCCATTGGATTCTAGATCTTTGCCACTAGTATTCTTCCTCTCGGTCAAGAGCGACTTCAATATCTGCTTTTAACTTCTTTATCTTCCTTTTGGACTCCACAATAGTATTATTTTGGGAAAGCTTAGCGAGCTTAGGGTTAGATTAGCAATCATTTTCCTGTTATTTAGGAACTCCTTTCTGCTCCACCAAGACAATTCAACTTGACAAGCAGCCAAACGGGGTAGGAAATCATTAATAAAAGAACGATCATTTACCTTAATATGATACCAACCACAATTCACTACTTATATGAAATTACAGTGAGCTGTCCACTTGGCCTCAAATTTGAAGTCTCTCCTACGAACATTCCTCTTATAGTAGTAGCAGACTAAAAGCAGATGATGGTTTAAGCCCATAGAATTAGTGTGAAAAACTTCAAAATGGGAAAATTTTCCCTTAGAGTGATATTGCCAAGAACTCTATCAATTCTTTCTTTAACTATAGTTTGGTTTCTCTATTATTGCAATAGGTATATCAATAACCATTAAAACCCAGATCAATGAGGGCACAACTGTAAGTTAAGTTTTTGAAGTTAATGATATTCCTCAAAGCTCTTGGGTTCCCTCTTGATTTTTCTAGAAGAGAAGCTATATCATTAGAATCATCTACGCACATCCAAGACTAGTGTGAATTATGTTTTAAAAATCCCTCCTGATCCATCAAGCTACCAGTTTTCTTTAGTTCTTCCTAACATGAGAGTCTCTCTTTTTTGTTAGGGGGACCATACACAACTTTTATGTATGCAGGAGTATCAAAAGCATTTAGAAAGATACTAGTGTGAATTATGTTTGGTGAAGAAGAGAGAATATTCAAAGTAATTTCATCAATCCACCATAAAGCTAAACATCCACTTTATCCAACAGGATCAACCAACCATCCATTCACAAACTTACATTTATTACGAACTTTAGAGATATATTTCTTTTTCTCCTTTGTTTCCATTATAAAAACAATTTGGAGTTTGTTTTTAAAACATTCCTCTTTGAAATTTTTTAGCTGCTAAGGGAACCCCAAGACTCTGACAGTTCTAAGATAAGGTATTCATTGTGAATCAGTAGTTGGTCTCATCCAACCACCGGTGTTTTGCAAGGAGGAAGAAGAATTGGAATGAGAGTTACCTCCATTGAAGACAAACCACTCTTAAGGGAAGTCTATTTCATGCTCAACTTGATTTGGTGTCTTTGCAGCAACTTTAGAAGATAAGATATTTGATCGAATGCGTTACTTTAATATGCGAACAGATTTCCTTGAGGTCAGATCATGCCTTGCCTTTTTCTTCTTATCAGATAGAGGATGGGATATTTCGAAAAACTTTAGGCACTTTTTCCTCTTTGGTTCATCTAGTTCACCATCATCAGATCCACGCCTTTTAAGATGAATGCTATTAAGTTTCAAGGTGACCTTTGAAACAGGTGAAAGCATACCATATGGGATGATTGCTTTAGAAGCCTCTAAATACTCTGGAGCGTTCGAAAGCTCCATGGTGGTCTCCGTTTGGTATCTAATTGAAAAACTGGGCTTAATTTTGGGTGGGCTCAATGTATCTTCTCTAATTTCATTAATATGGGCCTTAAGGAGAGATTTATTTTGGCCCACAGAAATAAATTTCCTCCCTCCCAAGTTAAGTAGTAGTTTGTTTACATGCCCGTTAGTCCCATGAATCACGCCATTTTGAGAGGGTTCCAACTTGTACAAATAGTTCGTAACAGCTTCTCCCATTTGCTCGTTAGGTGACATTGAATGCATATTATTATGGGTTGATGCCATATCTGAAGAGATACTAGAGATTTCACTTGTGATAGCCACAAATTCGCTCTTCTCCTCATTGAATGGCTTGTAAGAATTACGCCTTGTATCATGCTTTCCTAAAGTGATGGGCTTCTTTGCAAGGTACCCGTTAGGGGGCATCGACAGTGGCTCGGCCTTCTTCTTCATCTGCACTGCCTCCACCCATCTAGTTTCATGTACAATCAAAGATTCATCAAATAGTTTTCACATGGGAAATTCTGAGCCAATTGCCAAATTCATGATCATCCTCACCATCATGATCATCCTCCTTTACCTCCTTACATACTTTTTCATCGTGGCCAATTCGACCACATTTGTAACTAAAGTTTCGGAGACGTTCACATTTAATGGAAACCTATATAGGATCTTTCTCCTTCCTTGGTACCTAGAAACCCGTTTCAAGATGATTATTCAGATTGACAAGGCACCGAACCCGAATGAAGCTCATGTAAAGCTTACCATCAATATTGCGATTCTCAAACATTAGGACCTCACCTACCTCCTCTTCAAGTATTATCGCATTTCCTTTATCAAAAGCTTCCAAGGGAAGGCCATGGAGTTGTACCTAAAAAGGGGAGGAATTAAAATTGGCTTGCGGCAGGAGCGTAAATTCCTCCCATAATTGAATACTTAACAATAAGCCTTGTATCGACCATGGATGTCCCTTAAGAACTACCTTCTTCAGTGTTCGCTCTCTACTACTCTAACATATCCCCATTATGACTTGAAGATAATACATGGCCGATGATGACACAGAGAAAGAAAGTAGGGAATTCAGAGGATGCAAGAGAAAAGGCTACCAGGGGAACCTCACAAAAACTCTCACCAGTGAGAGAGAACAAAGAACTCTGATGGGGAGAGGGACCGAAAATTCAGAAAAACTAGTATTGGCAGCTTGCCTCCTTATCCTATTGATACATAATATTTTGTTCATATAGAGTCAATCCTATAAATAAATAATAACGTGACATTGTCTTAAAATTTAATGCACTTTATTTATTTTTATCTCTAGTTTGTTTTTTTTTTTTTACTTTTTTACACTATTTTTACCTTGGTTAATTACATATTTATCCCATCAATTCTTCACACCCATTCTTTACGCTCATCTTCTTCACAAATATAAGGTATATTTGAAAAAAAATACACCATATAATACTTTTGGACTTTACTACATTGAAAACATTTTATAAGGTATGACTACCAAAATCATGTGGTTCAAAATGTTAGTTAAAACAATACATGAATAAGTTTTTTAATTATGCCATTATTTATATTTTTTAAAAAGAGTAGTACTATATGAGAGACAATGAGTAGAAATTTATTGTGGGTGGAGAATTGAATAAGTGAAAACAGTGGCATATATTTAATGGGAGTAAAGATAGAGGGCAAAGGCTCTTAAATACTCAGGAAGTTATACCTAAGGAGCTGCCAGCACCAGGAATTTTTTTGGGACCTTAAATACCATGGAAGTTAATTTTGGTAGCTATGTTGACCATTTTTAACGGTGTTAACTTAATTAGCGTTAAGTTGACACTCTGGCTTGACACATAGTGGACACGTAGCTTGGGTTAAGGTTCTTAAATGCCCTGGAAGTTTTCTCGAAGGAGCATATACCACCCGGAAGTTTTGCTTTGGTTCTTAAATGCTCCGGAAGTTTTCTCGAAGGTACTCCTTAAACCAAGCCACGTCATCATCCAATCAGTCTGACCGAGCAAACGTCTGTTTTCCTCTTCATTCACTTTGGGCATTAATGTTACGAAAATAATACTTCTTGGGCATTTAAGGTCCCAAAAAAACTTCTTGGTGCTGACAGCTCCTTTGGTATAACTTCCTGGGTATTTAAGAGCCTTTACCCAAAGATAGAAAGGGAAAATGATAAATAAATACATCTTGAATTTTGAAATCTCATATATGAGATTTTAATTAGTTGAGTAATGATATTCACTATTGAGTAATGATATCAACAAATATATATCATGTATCACCCCAAAATTTAGAAAATAGATATAAGGAATTATTTAATGTTTTGAGAATGTTATTAAAATATTAAAAAGCATTAAAAATAAATTTATGATGTTTTACATATTTTTAATAATTTTTAAGGCTTATTTTCTGTAGGAAAGAAAGAGAAATAATTAGAAGATAAAATTTAATTTTCAAAAAGAATTAATAAGGAAATATTTAGATTCCTGGGATATTATTTAATAATTAAAAAATTTTATAATTAAATTTGGGAATTAAAGTATATCTAGATAAATTATTTTTAAAATAAATTCAGATTAAATTGAAAAGAAAATAATAATTAAAATTTTTAAAGAAGGATAAATGAGAAAAAGGAAATGAACGTGATAATATATGTCCTTAGTTAGTTAGAAAATATCTAGAGTACTAGTATGAGGGGCAAAATGTTAACTTCACCCTTTAAAATATCTCAACCTGCTTATTTCTCTTACTCCCCTCCCCATGTGTTACTCATTTTCACCCCCCTCTCTCTCTCTCTCTCTCTCACAAACTCAAGTACCCCTCTCTCGCCCACACCTCCTCTCTGTTTCTCTCTGCTTTCTTCGGCACTCAGCGGCGAACGACGGCGGATTAGGCGGAGGCCGGGGACGAAGGGTGATGGAAACACACACAAAGCTTGGGATAGCTTTGGGTAAGGATCTTCCCTCCATTTGCCTTCATTCTTCTCTCTCTTCTGGGTCCGATTCAAGTGAGGTTTGGGGGGAAGTCAATCCGATTTTGAAGTTTTAGGGGTTTTTAAACCTGTAAAAGTGAAGCTTAGGCTTCGATTTTGATGTTTTGGGAATGATTTTGGGTGATGATTTGGTGTTGCTTGAGTTGCTTTGGAATCCCTGTGACGAGTCACTGTTCACCGAAGCCTCCCATGGTGTTTTCCGGTGGCAACTTGACCCAAAACCTTAATTAAACTTGATTAAGAGCCATATTTAACTAATAAATCAAGTTGTGTATATAAATTTTGTGAGGTTTTTGGATGGTCCAATTTTTCCTCTGTTTGGCCGAAAATTCTTGTTCCTTCTCCTCTGTTCTTCATTTATGCTCTGCTCTGATTGATCTTAAAGGGAGAAAACGTAGTTGTGGTTGATTGTGTTGGGTGATTGTTAATGGAATGAGAAGTTGGTAGATTTTCTTTTCTTCCTTTGTTTCATTCGTAGCTGTCGGTTCCAGGGGCTGAAATTTATGAGTCTATAAATTTAAGATTAAGAAAGGGATAATGGATTATTTTGTACGTTGAATTTCAAAGCTTAGGAAGGCTGCGGGAATCCAGTTGCTTTTGCTCTCTTTTGTTCTTCTTGAATTCTGTCCTGTTCGGCCTGAGTGCAGGGAAGAGGAAGAAGAAGTAATGGAATTAAACATATTGAACTCTGAGTTTTGCGTGATTTTTGTTGTGCTCTGTAATTATGAACTTCTTCCTACTGATTCTGTTCAATTTTCTGCTCTATGTAGTGGTACCTGAACATGTGAAGTTGGTGTTATGTTTGGAATCATTGTAACTGACTGTAATGCATATGAAATTAAGGGTGTCTAAGTGACTAACCATTGATTGCATGTTGATTCTCGTTGAACTATGAAGAGATTTTCGGGTTGTTATGCTCTATTTTTTTCGGTGAGTGGATGCTTAAGTTTCATTCAGTATGCGATATATTAAATTATGAAATTGATGTTTTGTTTTGGTGCAATTTTCTGCCGGGATGTTGTATTGGATTTCAAAGGTTGAAATCAACTCTAATTCATACATATAAGATGACATGAATGTTTGGGGATTTTGGCTGTATAAGAGTGTATCGTGTGATAGAGCAGTGCAAGAATCTAGGTGGATTTATTTTGGCTGAAATGGAAGTATATTGGAAGGGGTTTATATAAGGAAACAGTGATTGTAGGTTTATAAGAGTGTTTGAGAAAAGATTTTTTTAGTGTATATGGGTATTTGGTGCTGTTGTTAATGACCAGACCTCTAGCCCTATTCTGGTTTAGTTCTGTTGGTGTTTTAATGTGTGAAGTTTCTGATTTATTGATGTTGGAATATAAATGATAATTAAAACCTTCCTATTTTCCTATTGAATCTTGATTTTTCAACATTATTGAGAGATTGTATTCAAATTATAATTGATGATTGAAATGACAGTGTAATTGTTCGCATGATGAATTTTACTTGAAGCTGATGTTTTTGGAAACTGTAAATTATTTTATAGTTTATTTGATGTCGCAATTTGAGTATTACATTACATGTTAAAATTACATTTGAATAAAGTAAATGTCGTTAGATGAAATGAAGCATTTATTAATATTGTGACTTCTTAATGATGTTTATAAGGATTCTTATAACACTTTCTTTATCTATTTGGTCTTGTGGCTAGCATTGCACAATACACTTCTGTTCTATTATTTTATAAGTACTGATAGTGTCTATCCAAGGTTTATTTACTGGGAAGAAATTTGCTCTCTCTTTAGAATCAATATGCTTAATTTGGGTACATTTTATTCCACTCAACATGCATTCATGTTGGGTCCAGGCTTACACTTTGGTTTCTGCATTTGTATATGAATCTTTCGTTCTATCAGTGATGATTTAATGGTGTAACCTATTTAATTGTTCTTATATATTTTGGGTTTAACCTTAAGGAATAGAGAATATAAATTCTGAGCCCAACATTAGAAAGATACTAAGTAGCCTTCTTATCTATTAGGGCTTGTTTGGTATAAGAGATTTAGAGGGGATGGGAGGGGAGAGAAAATTTTTGTGAGCTGAATTTAAAAAAATTGAAGAAGTGGGGTTGTAATTATTAAACAAATATTAGATATAAGATAAAAGAATAAGAGAAAATGATTATAAAATTTTAACTCCACATAGCTAATTTTCTTAAATCCAACTCAAAAAAATTTTCCCTCTGCCCATTTTCCCTCCCTTCCCCTCATACCAAACAAACCTTTAAGGTATAAAAGTTGCCCTTTCAATGAGTTAACTTCTGTGTCTTCGAAAATGGTATAGTTTGGATAATGGGACGTGGTATTGGGGATGATTTGAAACTGGAATTTTAAAGTCTTGAGAAGAAAATTTTTATGTTGGGAATAAGTGGGAAGATATGTGTTGCGAAATAGTTTCTTGATTAAAGTTTTAAAATAATAAATAATGAGAGTTTAAGTGTCATTTGAAATCTGATTGTTGTAGTTGAGGTCCTCAAGTGTTAAATGAAATGATTAAGCAAGCGTGCGGGATTTCTAAGAAATGGTTTAGAGACAAGAATAATGAATTAACAATTGGTTCACTGAAGAAGACAGTTTGATTTAAAGTACTAAGGAAATTTTGGTGCTTGTGTTTGTTTATGTGAGTATTGTTTGATGATTGTAAACTGTTGTTTGATGATGATGTGATTACCCACTAAGTTAGAGAATAGAAATTAAATATATATTAGATTTGGGAATTGTAGTACAATAGGAACGAAAGAGATGCTGAATTATTATGAATAAGTATAGATATTAATATATTATTTATGAATTATGAATAATGATAGGGAAAAATAGTGGTGTTGAATTCTCGGGTTATCGGGAAAAGGAAGGAGCCAGCTAAGGTTTGAATTTTCGATACATGTAGCAGTTTATTTCAGTAACAATTAAATCACATGTATAATTTTATAATACCTGTTGCATTTTAATTGATAAGTTTTAATTCCTTTCATGTTAGAGTACTCCAAAGCTTGGGTGGTTAACTACCCCTTTACTAGATTAGTTAGTTGTAACTTTAAATGTTATAACGAGAAACCCTGCAGGTAAAGCCTCCACTGGTAACGAATATATTGTTAACAGTGGTGGGTAAGTGCTTATAGCACACAGATTAGTAGGATAAGAATTATCATTATTTGTAAAGGTTTATAAAATTTATACATGTCAGTGCACATATAAGAATAACAGTTAATGAGATAAACTAAGTTTAAAATCACTGTTTTCAGATAAGCTAGATGCAAGTTGAGTTTTGGGGAAAGGTAATATGAAGAAGCAGGGATGCCTGCTATATTATGTACCTACGTAGTTAGATATTTTGGTAACCAGTTATTTAGATATGTTATAAGTTTAAGTAGACAAAACAAACTTAAAGCCTATTTAGTAGCTAGTACAAAACTGTATATATGTATGTATATATCACTAATGAACCGTACAGTGCAAGTACAGGTAAGAGGGTTATCCCCTGAGATTACTTGCTAATGTAGATAGTTAAATAATATATAATCTATGAAATTTATATATATATATATATATATATATATTATAAAGGAAGTTTGACTCCCTAAACACTATCAGAAAAGAATAGCTAGATTAAGTAGATTTAAGATTTTAATTGCTTTAGTAACCATTCTATTTTATAAAAGTTTAAGTTGTTCCAATTTGTCTGAAAAGCCTATTCCAACGGAATTGAAGTTGGAATATTGACTAAAAAGAAAAAGTTTTAAATTTTTCATAATTTTTGGGTTTTTGACATTAAACAAGTGGTTATAAATAAATTAAAATGCTATAATATAGTATTAAATTATTAGGTGTTAATTATCACTTATCTGAGATTTTGAAGTTCATAAGTATTTTTCTGTCATTTTCCTAAATAGATCAGAAACACAAATTTGAAATTTCACAAAAAAGAATCTATTTCTTTTATACTTTTGGACTTTGCCTGTTACAAAGAGAAAATCCACATGACTGATCAATAAACGTGAAGAAAGGACTTTGTCATATGCCTTAGGGTCATTATCAAGAAATAGTCTAAGGGACACAATATAGCACAACATCGTGTCATTCTCTCTATATGAGCTTTTTATTGGTTTCTAAGTGAACTAAATATCATGAAACACAATATGAACAAGGGAAAATAATTTGGTTTTCTTTTAATGATTATATGAATGCAAGAATGTGATTAAAATCTTACATTACTTATTTATGGTGTTTTGCATAAAATGGATAGTGAATGGGAAATGGATGATGTGAATCTCTTAAAAATTGTTTCGTGGCAATCATAGTTCTCTTAAGTGTACGTGCTAGAATAGATAGGTTGAGTTAGGTTGATCAACACCCATGACTAGTTGAGTGCTAATCCCCCTAACAGAAGCCTAATTGAAACTAGCAATCCAAATCCAACATTATGCATTAACACAAACAATCAAGACCTTATATTGACAAATGATTTTCATAGCATAATCAAGCAATTGTCCTATTAGCCCAAGTATAAGACTAATGCTACTAATTAAACACAAGTGTCAAATGCACAATATCAAACCCAAGTTTTTACTAAGTCCATCAAAATAGCAAACATCGTCACTTCATTATTGGAATATCACATAATGAACCAATACTCTAGGAACAAGGCTCAATGTCTCTTATGCAATTTGAAAAATTTAAGAGCCAATTATCAAATACAATTGCTTGACAACATGGTCCATTACATGAGAATCCTCAAACAATACATAATGTTGACTAAAACACTCATTTAAAATGATGAATCCATAGGTCTAAACAATGGAGTTAGGTTTAGTGAAAAAAAGTTAACCAATCTAAGTTTAAATTTCTATCGAGGCTGAGAATTGTGTAGCCATATCTAACGTTTGATAATGTATTGAATAGAATTGTCTTTAATGAAAATATATTTCATGGTTGAGCTACGTTTGCTTGTATGGGACTATGGGTACCTATAGCGAACTTTGTTTACTATTTCTCATCCTCAATATAACATATATTTGTAGTGCAAACAAGCAGACATCTGCTTTTCATGCCTCATGCATGGAAGCATTTATCAGCTGGACCATTTTCATGTACTGATGGTGATCAGTCACGTTATTAAATATAAGTTGTTGTTTTATTGTCACTTGGTTGTATTACAAGTTAAACTAATGAAAAAATTTTGTTTCTAAATATAAATCTATTTAGAGGTTATTAATGTTTCTTTTCGAAATTTTGTTTTATTTAATTCTTGTTGAGAAAAGATAAAAAGAAGATAGATGAAAGATAAGAGAATAATTTATAAATGTACATAGAGGAATTTTGAGTAAGAATAGTGTTAAAATTTTTTATTAATTTAAAACATTTAATGATCTAACTATGTAAAGGCAAAAAAAATTTTTATCTAACTATTAAATGAAAATTTTTGTTAAAATGCTATTATAACAAGCAACATATACAATTTATGAGTTTACTAGGCCAATTGATAACGTCATGGTTCAAAAAACCGGCCCGGCCCGGCCGGTTGAACCGTAAAACCCGCGACCTGGTGAGGACAACAGCTCGATTCAAGTATCACCCGCTGAAGGAATCAACCCGGGAATATCCGAGTTGATTCGGCCGGGTTTAGGCTGCCCGGCGGGTGAGAAGGGTTGGCCGGGTCTTAAAAAAGACGCCTTTTAATCACTGGACAGAGTCATTTTGAACGGACCTAGTGAGCGACGGCAAGAATGGGGGAGGAACGACAATGGGAGAGGCGACAGTGAGAAGGAAGTGAAGAAGTGAAGAAGATGAAGAAGAAGGGAGAGGCGACGGTTTTCATTTTCTTACGTGAGATGCAGAGAGAGGGAAGCGAAGAAGTGAAGAAGATTGAGATGCACAGAGCATATGCGGCTGAATGAGTGAATGGCAAAACAAAGCAAAGTATAATGAGGGAATGAGGCTACCTAGGGTTTTAGTTTGGGCTTGGGCCTCATTAACTTAAAAAACAAAAAAATAATAAAACCAATTTTTAATTCTGGAAATCCTATTTACAAAAATTTAATAAGGAGTAAGTGAAATAAAGTAATTCATTTAAACCCAATTGTGTCCCCTTATTAAGTAGCCACATGTAAAAAACATTAAATAAAATTTTTTATTGTATTTTCTTATATTTTGACAGTAATAATGATTGATCTTGATGTGTTTTGTTATTAACTAATTAAATTATATTATTTTAATGTGGCCGGTTCAACCCCGAGTCGACCCTCGGTTGAACCACTAACCCTTGACCCAGTACCTCGAACGGTTCAATACCCGGTCCGGGTTTTTGAACCTTGGATAACGTAGGACCTTCTATTATGGTAAGGGATTCTTGTTATGAAAAGTGGTGAGGTGTCCTATTGAGATTATTGTGCCGGGCCGGCATTAATGCGATGTGGGTGATGAGTTGCTTGTTACTGTTTATCTAGATATCTCGTAAGGAAGTGTTTTTAATTTTATCCTTGTATCATTTATTATACACACATTCTAGAGGAATGTCTCCTTTTCCCTTATATCCTTTTCTTCACTTTTATTTCTTAATAACCACTAGATCTTCTTTCAATGGTTCAGATTTGGATTTATACAAAATATATTTTAATTGTTTTTCAATAATGATATTATAAACACCAAATCTGAACTATTAAAAGAAGATCTAATGGTTATAAAGAGAAAAAAGGAGGGAAAATGATATAAAAGAAAATGAGGCGTTCTTCTCCCCTCTATCCCCTATTCTGTAATTAATATGCAAGGGCAATGATGAAACTCAAATATTTATTATCCTGATTTTTATATATTACTTCTCATAATGTAAACAAAAAAATTCTCATGTTATATCTTATATTATGAATTGAAAGGAGTATTATATAACATTAAATTGACTTTATTTAAGTAAATTAAAGAAAGTAAATAACTATTTAATTATAATATATGTTTTACATTGTTAGATTATATATATATATTTACAAGTCATATAATATATGAGTTTATACTGATAAAAAATAATCAATGAATTTAAAGAAAAAAATGATAAATATAAGTACTTTAAAGTAGTTTATTTGACTTTTCTTTTACCAAAATTTATTTGACTTTTCCAGTCTAAAAAAAAAGTTAACCATTTGATCTTATGATACGGGGCCCATCAGTATATATATATCATCCTTTTTTCTTCTGTTCACACCGGCGGCGGACAAGGGTGGTCAAGTAGTCTCGGATATGGTGGCTAAATCATCTAAGGAGGTTGATGCTTTGGATCGTAGTAGAAAGAAGATTAGTCAAGTTGAAGGAGGAAGCCCTCTTGGGCGTCCACTGACAACGTGCCATGAGGATTGGATGGCTGGTGACATCGGTCTCCCAAAGAAGAATATGAAGAAGAACAATATTACACAGAGTTTGTATAAGGATGCATGTGTAAATGATGAGATAGTAATGGGCGATGGTGAAGATAAGGATGAGGATGAGGATGAGGATTGGTGGCAGGACGATGGATGGAAATCATGTATCACGGTGGATACCACTGGCAAGGTTCCTAATATTGTTCTCTCTGAAAAACCCAGGGATAAAATGGCGAGATGATGAAAGCATTCCTTGATAGTTTCGGTGCTGGGAATGATGGTTAGAGAGGATATAATGGTTAGGAAATTGGAGCAATTGTGGGGTGATGTTGAAACAATAGACGTTGGGGCCGGGGTTCTTTCTAGTTAATTGTAATTAAGAGGGAGACAACATATGAAATGGCGTTATCCGAGGGCCCGTGGTTAATTTTTGATCATTATATTAGTGTGCAACCTTGGAGACCTGATTTTCACTCGGAAGGTGAGAAGGTTTCTCAAATCACAGCATTTGTTCGTGAAGGAAAAATTATAATTAAATGAGGGAGAGAGAGACAATATACCAAACGGATCCATGTTCGGATCCGAGTCAAAACTCCGGAGCTCTATGATTGGTTCTTGAAGAACCCACGCAAAATTCGGACTACTGGAAAAACCAGAGTCCAAACATGTGGCACAGCAAAGCACCACACAAGAAAGAATATAGAGAGAATGAGAGAGTCGGAAAACTCAACAAATGGTGTTTTTAGAAATGAAGGGGAGGCTTCTATTTATAGAAGAAGGTTGGGGATATTTTGGGAATACAAAATATCCACTACCACTACTCATAGCTTAGTCAGCAATCATCGCCTCTCTTATTTGACCAATCAGATAATTGAATAATTAATTGATTAATTAATTAATCAATTAATTACTCATGGCTGAGTCAGCAATCCAAACCTTGTTCATTTGACCAATCATATTAATTAAACACTTAATTAATAAATCGGTTGGGAATTACTGAGTCAGCAATCCGCAACTTTCTCATTCGACCAATCATATTAATTAAACAATTAATTAATAAATCAATTGGGAAAATACTCATATTTCCCAATTAATTAATCCAACCCATCAAGGGCAGATATAGGCCCAAAATTCCAACATCTCCTACTCGCACTTGATGGATTGACCATCTTGTGGGTATCATATCTTTCTTGCTTCATACTTGGTGTCTGCCGTGTCCGCGTAGGCACCATGTCCTCGATTCAGGTTCTTGTGTACTTCTTGTGTACTAGAAGTCCTTTATACAGGATCAGCACACATGGATACCCTAGTTGTACCTGCAAGTAATATGCAAATTGCCTCAAATACCCCAGATTTACCCATACACATTACACATATCATATCTAATCCCTCACAAGTTAATTCTAGCTTAACTCAGATTGCCTCTTGATGACTCCCCATTTAACATTGATTTAGGGCTTATTTAGAAGATATTTGGGGAGTCATCAATGCTAATTAAAGGAATTTTGAGAGTTTTTTAGAGAAAATTATACAAATTTGTCATATAAGCTTAATTTAATTATTTTTGAAATAAATATGACAATTTATTAGAAAATTTGATTGGCATGATTCCCTCACATTTATGCATGATTTTGATAGGTACAAATTGATATTCTAAGCTAGGAAGGAGAAGAAAAGCAAAGGAAAAGATTGGAAAAAGCTGGAGTTTAATTGCTGGAAATTGCCTCTGGTGCCATGGCACTGCACCTGAGTGCCATGGCACGGCGCGAAAATCCCTAAAAATTCTGACTTCGCACAGATTCGTTTTTTTATCCTTTTAAACCATCTAGGGCACGAAAATTAAAGGAGAATCAGCCCCCTTTGAACCCTAGAACCCATAGGAACCATTAGATTCATCGGTGCACACATCTTTGGAGCTAGAGTTTGCAAAATTGGAGGTTGAGAAGCAAAATTGGAAGGATTTCTTACCCTACGGTGATAGATTCTTCTTGTTTTCTTCCATTCTTTGTTACTTTTGTGAATTAAACATGGGATCTCTTTGTAGTTTCTTGTTTAATCCATTCATGAGTAGCTAAATCGTTTGTTCTAGGATTGATTCAAACCTTGTATGGATTGAAACCTAATTTGTTTCCTTTTCTTTTAGAATTTGATGACTATTTTTGTTGATTTATCTTGTTCTTAATGCCTCTATTTGACTGGCCATCTTTTAGAGCGATTTGTTCATTTAAATTATACTCGAGAGAGATAGTTTAGGTGTAGAACTAGGGTAAATCAGACTAGACTTGAAGTTTAAATCAACTAACGGATGGTTTGTTGGTAGAATAGATATATATCTATCGACCTAGTTTTGTCAAGTTAAGGTTGACTCTTAATGCATGCTTTCATTAATTTGTAACAAGAGATTGAGCAAGTTTAATGAGAAGTATATGTTTGATTTTGACTCGAGAGAGCGTTTCAAATATGTTAGAACCTTAGGCAAACATAAATTGTCATTTAAAGACTAAAGGAAGGGAAATCAATTAGGGTTCATGAAATACAATGGTGAGAATTAATCATAGGCTTAGCTAATTGATAAATTAAATCTTTCTTGTTTGTTTCTTTATTTCTAGTTTAGAATAGTGTTCAAAACCTATTTTCTAAAACAATTTGATTTGTTCAACTTAATTGAGTTCATTAGCCTGTTGTTTGATTGGGGTTTTAAAACAAATCTCTGTGGAACGATAATTTTATATTACGTTGCGATCCGTACTCTTGCGGGCGAACACCTCCTTTTGTGCTTAGTATCCACACTTACAAGTTACTCAACTAACAAGTAAGGGATCGATCACAGACACTAGCACAAATGCGTACTTCAGGGTAAGTCTTCCTTCCCACTAGACATCAGTCAGGGTTGGCTTGGTCGCTTTCCCAGTATTTGACCTATTAGGTCGAATCATTCATGACCATAAGGTATAAACTAAAGTAGCTGTCGCCAAGTCAGTCCTTAATGATGTTGTCAAAGTCAGTGTGGTCAATGCTCGTATTGCTAGGAAGTTTATTTCTATGAAAGTTGTGTCCTTTGATTCTTTTTCAGTCACTGGGTCGTCATCATTTTCACTTAACGAAGACGTGCTTCTCAGGATATCTCATACCCTTTATATATTGACCCTATTATTCCTTACTTAAAGGAAGAGTTACAGATAAAGCTATTGACCCTCATGGTCATTGAACATTTAAGTCCAATCTGTACTATATCTATTACTCATAAGGTGTCGTTGTGACTTTCTTGGAGGGCATTCGGTTAACTATAAAGACAATTAATGTGAGATCATCTTCCAACACGAGGTTGGAAGTTTCACTTGTACTTACTTAACCATGTCAAGGAGAGTTCTATCTCTCCCTTTTGACAACTCCATTAAGAGTGTTAGGCATTGTTAGTCTTTTAACAATTCCTTTCTTAATTACACAGCACTTCGAACTAATCATACAGGTATTTTCAGCCTTTGCTAGATTTGAAGACCTTAACTGCGATTGATTCTCAACTAGTTGAAGGCGTTGTCTGAAATATTTCAGAGCCTTTTATTAGTATGAGGTTTCACAGACATGGTCATTACACATGAAATCAGAGATAAAGACTATACCTAACTCTGTGTTTTGCCCTCTTGCTCATTTGGTTCACAAATTCATAGTATACCAATTGCAAAGGATATTTGTCATGGTTGTCTAAAGGTTACTTTATTGTGTTGCCATATGATTGTGCTCACTTAGGAATTTTTCCTTTTGAGCTTATCACTTGGCAAAAACTCTTTTGCTCCTTTTTGATCATTTCTCTTGATCAATTTGTGTATATGGCAAAATGGAGTCATTATCTCCAATATAAATAAACCATTTGAGACAATATTAGATTTAAGAGATTCTGTCCCATTGATGCTTAGCTAAAGGGCTGATTGACACAATGTTTTATCAATTGTTTAGAGCATAGAGTGTATTTTTTGGTACTGGGGTGGTCTGCTATACAGAGTTAACGTGTATGCTCCAATCCCCTTGACTTATACTCTTATACCCAAGTCTATCATCCACATAGGATATATTTCAGCCATAAAAGTAGTGCTTGATGCACATGTGAAACAACTTTGAAGCCTCTCACTTGATATGACATTTCTTAAAACAACCTTCATCAGGTTTAGTTTTTCTTCAAGGTTTCTCACCTTATTAGACGTAGGTTTTAGGAACAAATCCTTTGACTCGTTAGTTGTTGGTATGATAAAGGTATTATGTAAGTTGTTGGTAGTCAGATTGGAGAAGTGTTTCAGGTGGATAGAAATACATTAAAACAGACGAAGGATAGGTTTGCAAGAGTCTGCGTTAAACTAGATCTGATTAAGCCTCTTCTTCCAAGTATTAAGATTAATGGGATTGAAAAGAAGGTCGAGTATGAGGGTCTTCACATGATGTGTTTTTAAGTGTGGGAAATATCGACATGATGCGAAGCATTGTAATGCTGTGCCAATCGGTTCAAACCAAGCTAAGAAGATGGAGAAGAAGGTCTAGCAAACAGCATCATCAAAATCTGGTGTAGAGGAGGCAGCTAATGGAGGGTGGATGGTGGTGCAACGAAATTGGAAAGGAAGACAAGGGGGAGGATTGAAAGGAAAGGGTAGGATTGGCGTAATTATGGGTGTTCGGTCATCGCAAGTGCACGGGTCGCGTCAAGTAATAGAGTGATAAGAAAAGTATCATTCCCACAGGAATTTGGTTACAAATGCGATCAAGCAGAAGGCTTAGTGTATTAAATTAAGTTGAGCTAAACAAAGTTTTACTTTGAAGAGTTAACATGTAAAGTTAAATCACTAAAATGTTACTTCTTTTTAAGAGTTTTGAACAAGAAAATGACGTAGAAACACTTGACAAATTAGATAAGAAAATCTAGGGTTACCTCTCCCCATTTAACTTCATGACCCCGTAAATTCCTTCCCTTTTTAGTACCCAATGAATTTAATGCATGAGTTCAATGTTCAATTTCATTTGAAAAAGCTCTTCCAATTCAAAATCAAATTTTTACTTGCATTAATTGCACAATCTCTTGCCACAATTAATGCTAGTCATAAATGCTCCACCAACCTCATATGAACAATGTTAGGTTAGTAATTATATCTCTATATTACCAACTAACCATCCATTTAAAACCATAAATTTCAACTCTAACATGATTTCACCCAAGTTCTAAAACAAAATATACTCTCTCAAGTCATACATCATTTAACACATCAAGTGGTGATCAAGCACTTGTATATTTTAAAGCAAGATGAAAATCTATACATAAACATTCATTAAATACATCAAAGGAAGGAAATACAAGATTCAATCCATCAAATGGTTCAAAGTAACCCTAAAAAAGGGGTTTAGTTACACATGAGTAAATAAGAAACGAAAATGGAAATTAACAGAAGAGTCATGACAGAAATTAGAGAAGAGGGAAGAAGAAAAGAAACCAAGATCACAAACTTGAATCTCTCCAAGATTCTCCAAGCTTCCTAGCTCTTCCCCACTCTCTCCTCCAGCTCCAAAATGTCCCAAAATGTGCCCTAAATGCTGTCTACCCGTCTTTGCTGGAATTCAATGCTTTTTATCTTCTTCAGATAGCGTGAGTTAAGTAAAACGCACAGCTTCAGATATTTTCGCCGTGACCTCGCCGCGGCGAAGTCACGGCAAAAAAATGTGGCATCCAGAGAACACATACACTCGCCGTGGGCTCGTTGCGGCGAGGTCACGGCGAGATCACTTTGCTCCTGGTCTCTTGTTTTTCTTCCTACTCATTCTGCATTTCCAGAGCCACTTGTGTCTCTTTGACTTTCTCACTTTATCACCTCTTCCTATATGGGACGGAAAGAGGGTTGATGAGCTTTACAATTTAATAACACACACAAATTATTAAGCAAAGAATCATTAAGCTCTAAATTTCATGCATGTAAGCTTTCTTCTTCGTTAAGGTTTTTCTCTGAATTTTTATGTCCATTTCAAAACTGCACTTTCAAAAATATATACACAAATGTGGAAAAATGTGATGAAATATGTGAAATTTAGGAGCTTATCAATGGGGTTGAAAATCAGGACGTTAATTCTGGATCAAGATTTGATGCATTAGTGAGAGTTAACCATGATGATTTGAAAGAAGCAGAAATGATGGAGAAGTCTGAGGCGTCGAATAAGGTGAATGATGGTGTACCATTTATTAGACCTAAGATCTTTACTAAGGATCTGTTTGGTATGAGGGGAGGGGAGGGAAAACAGGTGGAGGGAAAAAAAATTTTAGTTGAACTTAAGAAAATTAGCGATGTGAGGTTAAAATTTTATAATCATTTTCTCTTACTCTTTTACCTTACATCTAATATTTGTTTAATAATTACAACCCCACTTCTTCAATTTTTTTAAATTCAAATCACAAAAATTTTCTCTCCCCTCCTCTCCCCTCTAAATCCCTCATACCAAACAAGCCCTAAGTCGTAGAAGAAAGAGAATCAAGCTCAGAAGAGTGGGCCTCAAAAAGAGATTTCACAAAATGTACCAACCTCAAGGGTTGCCTATATTGCTGTTAAAAATAGAATGAATATTAATGAGTCCAAGTATGAGGAGAAAGGATTAGGTAGTCTGGGGGCCAAACCCAAACAAGTGCTCGTGGAAAAGAATAAGGAGGGGAATGAGGTCTCTATTAAAAGCAATTTGAACGTTGGGCAGAAACAAAGAGTTGATGATCCATTGGACCAGGGAGCAATAGATAAAAATAATAATAAGATGATCATCAGGGACAATCCGCTTTCCACCGTGCCAGGAGATGATGTGGAAATAGAAATTGGGTCTTCTATGCCTAGTTCAAGTCTTAGTGTGATCAAGGTGCCATTTGTTTTTCTTTCAATTGGTTATTATGATGAATATATTGATATGGAATACAAGAGGCACTGGGGGCAAAGCATTCATGCCGCTTGTCCTAGAATTACGACGCAAATACAGGTATATATTCTTGGCTATACTTGAACCGAAGCAAAAAGGAGACAAAGCAGAGAGATGGAGGAAAAGACTGGGATTTAATGGGGTGGAAGTGGGGGAAGTATCGGGGTTTAGCGGAGGTATATGTCGTTTCTGGGACACTGGGATAAGCTTTAAAGTGATTGAGAAGCATGAGTAGGTCCTTCATGGTTTATGTAATGCAGGGACGAGGGAAGAGTGGGTTTATCTGTGATGTATGGGAATTCTAATTTTCAAAAATGCAGACAACTTTGGGATTCGCTTGCTCGAGTTAAAGTTTTGGGTCTTGTCCTTGGTATTATTGTGGTGATTTTAACACAACACTTTGATCGGAGGAACATGTATCTACTGCCAAAAACAAGGTACCCCCGAACAGCAGCTTTATTAATTGGGATTCGGTGTCAGCTTTGTGTGAAATTGATGCAGTAGGCCGTCGCTTTACATGGGGATGTACTGGGTGTTCAAGAAAATTGGTTAGAATGTTAGTTTATAGAAATTGGATGTCAAAGACCCAAATGCTAGTGTTACTCGCCAAAATTTAAAACCGATCATTGCCTATTGCTAATTAAGCTGGATAGAAATCAAGAGAGAAGAGGAGGTCAGAGACCATTCTTTTTCTTTTTTTTCCCCTATGGGTGTCTCACAAGGATTTCCCGGAGGTAGTTAAAAGAGCTTGGTGTCCTTCTAAAGATTTGGAGTTGAATGTTGAGAATTTAAATGGGACAATTCTTTTTATTTTTTTGATAAAAAGATGAAATGATATTAATTATAAAAGGATTACATAGTTCTCACAACATTCAGAAAAGGAAAAAAAGGCGCAACAACATTGTACTGGCTAATAGAAATAGATCCTATATTTATTGAACGATATGGTTTGAGAAATTCTGCAACATCTCTGGCTATAATATGTTTCACAGTTGGAGCCCATCTTGAAAAATCAATCATTCGTTTGTAAACATTCCTGATTGTCATCTGATCCTTGGGGTAACCTGAGATATGAATCCAGTGTAGAGCAGCTCTGAAACATGCAAGATTAAAAAGATGACCAGGAAGGGTTCTCCACTGCCAACTAAAGTCATGAAGTGGTTTTCCTCCAAAACAAATGAGGGTGCAGCAATATGAAGAAAACCTCCCATTGATCATGATGCATTGCATAAGAAGACATAGAGTACTTGTTTTAGCCCCTTGTGGCTTATTGGTAGAGAAAGCCATTGTGGTAAAAGATAAGAGAGAAAAAGTATCTCTAAGGATATCTTGATGCTGGGAAATGCTTCCAGTATGAGCCACTAAGTCTCTTTTGAACCAGAGAACAATGAGCATGACAATAATACCTTTCACCAAGATGTCTTTACTTACATTAGATAGAAGGAACCTTTTTAACCATTTGATCAGCTCATTGATGGGAAGATGAGTAGATGGGCATACTAAAAAACACCCAAACCAAACAGCTTTTGCAAGACTACAATCAAAGAAAGTATGATGAATGGATTCCTCAACAGAACAGCCAAAGTGGTATAAACCGTTCACTGCGAAATGATGAGCCTTTAAAACATCAACAGTTGGTACTGCTTTATGAATAAGTTTCCACATAAACAGTAATTGTTTCCTAGGAAGAGAGATAAACCATAAGAACTTCCAGAAGTGATCAAAACTAGGCTGTACAGTGAATTTTGAATCAAACAATTTTTGATAGCCTAATTTTGCTGAATAGGTCCCAGATAGGCTACCTGACCATATTAGAAAATCCTTTCCACACAGACTTGAGACTGGGGTAGATAAGATACAATCGGCTACTTGACCAGGATAAATTCTTCTAATTAAGGATGTGTTCCATTGAACGGGGTTCCAAGGATAAGGGGTATGCATAAGCAAGTCAGAAACAAATTGAATTTCACCCGAGTTTCTAATTGAGCCTTGCTTGGGCCACCATAATGGGTAGTTGACTGAGATAGATGAACTAGTACCGACTTGCCATTTAAGGCTATCAGTAATGAAGGGATACATTCAAGGATGTCATTCCACAACCATGAAGAATTATATGGTTTTTTAACCATTGCTCCTTTGACCAATCGATGTATTTCTTTCCCATAGTCATTGCTAATAGATATGACTGATATGCTGATATGATACGCCATATTTGCTTCGTAAGGAGGGATTTGTTGACTAATTCCATGGGCCGGATACCCAAACGTCCTTGATTCACTGTTAAGAAAAGGTGATTCTTATTAGACAGATGCATCCGATTTGCTGAACCATTATAACCCTAGAAGAAATTCAAACAACGACTATCAATCTGGTCACAAACTTTAACAGGAAGCTTGATGCATGAGAGGATATGAATGTTAACCGCTGCAATAACTGATTTTATCAATACCAGACGACTTTCTTGAGACAACAATCGAGATTTCCATGAAGAAGTTCTAAAATCAATCGTACTGAGTACTTGCCGATAGATTAAGTATTTGTTCCTCCCAGGGTCTACCCATGTGCCCAGATATTTACCAAGCCTGCCTAAGAAGCTGATGTCAATTAACCGGGAGAGTTGATTGTTGAGCAAGTAAGAAACATTTGGGCTAAAGACGATGCTTGACTTATTCTTATTTACCAATTGCCCAGACATCTCACAGTATCTGTTAAGCACAGATGTAACCACGGCAAAAACCTTTCTCTGAGGCTTCAGTGAAAAGAAGAGAATCATCAGCATAAAGAAGGTGGGTAATAGGATGTGCTGCTCGACATAACTTAATACCCTTCCATTCATCTGACAACTCCTATTGCAGGATTAGGCAAGTTAAAACATTTGCAAATATAATATACAGGTAAGGGGATAAAGGATCCCCTTGGTGAATACCCCTATTAGGACAGAAAATACTTGCAATTTGCCCATTGAACAACAGATTATATTCGAGCATCGAAACATATTGGGATATAAGATTTACCTACTTCATGGGAAAGCCCATACTAAAAAGCACTGCTGAAATGAAGTTCCATGAGGGACTATCGAAAGCCTTAGAGAAATCTATTTTGATTGCTGCTAGTTTTCTTTGACCCACCCTTGAAGAGTGAATATGATCCATGATTTCCATTGCAAGCATAATATTATCCGATATAAATGGGACTATTCAAGAGTGGAATAAGAATGTCTTTGGAGACTTAAACAAGAAGAAGGGGTTCCTGTTGAAAAGATTGGAAAAAATTGGTAATGGAAGGGAGGATAGGGTGGTAAAGAAGACCCAAGATGTTTTATGGGCTCAAATGGAGGAGGTATTGGCACAGGAGGAGATCATGTGGTTTCAAAAATCGCGTTGTAATTGGTACACGACTGGCGATAAAAACACTCGATATTTCCATGCTATGACTAATAACAGGAAAAGAAGGAATCAAATTGAAGCTTTGGAGGATGATAATGGTAAATGGGAGTACAACCAAGAAAAGATAATTTAGATGGGCTTAAATTATTTCTAATCGCTGTACGAGGAGGATGGAGAAGAGTTAAATAATGTTAATTTTGGCATGACATTTCCCTCTCTCTCAGATGTGGATTTGCGTACGCTTGGGTGGGATTTTAATCATTAAGAGGTAAAGCAGGCTCTTTATGTAAAAGGCCCATTGAAAGCACCGGGTGTAACACCTACTTTTTATATTATTATACTAAGACATCTTCATTGTTTTATCAACACGCCGAAAAATTTGAATAAATTAAAACTTTTCTTACAAACATCAATTTAAACCATTTTTTTTTTGTTACCCAATGGGCTTTTACTACAAATTGACATAACTTCAAACTTTATATAAAATCAAGTGGTTTATAAAACAACTAAATAGATCTAATCATATTTGATAGTATGAAGGGAGCCAAAACCAGCATTATATTTCTGTTATATATATGACATGTATCCCTTACTTATCTATACTTCTACTTGTCATAATGACAAATAATTGGAGTTACCTTGAACAATAACCCTTTACCTACATATGCTGCTATACTTCTCCTAAATGACATATATGTACAAATTATATAAGTATACAAGTTTCAAGCTTGCTTTTCTTATCCTAATCTTATAACATATACTGATAGAGACATCAAAATATATACACACACACACATCACAGTACGTACAACATAAAGCAGGCATCCCTACCCTTCATCTTACAACCTTACCTAAAAGCAACACCTTCTCTTTGCTCCTCTGTAAAAACATGTATAAAATAGAGTGAGATTCAAAGAATCTCAACAGCAATTTATTATAGTCATTATTGTATATAACAATTAATAAACCTGTGCAAACATTATAACATTAATAATCTTTGTACAACTAAGGATAACAATTATCTTTGTAAACTGTATGCCCTTTGCACCTTCCAGCCACTAATAGTAGTGGGGTGTCTTCCAGCCATCAATCATAGTGGGGTCTCTACATTTGCAGGGTTTTTGATTATAACTTTTAAGCTATAACAAATCTGTCTGGTAAAGGGGTAGCAAACCACCTAGCCATGGAGTACTCTAACAAGAAACTGAAAGGGTTAAATGGTTACTAAAAAAAATTGTAACAAATGTAATGAAATAATTCATATATAATCATTGATATAGAATAAAACTGCTACCTATGCTTAGAACTTAAGTTCGGGCTTGCTCTTTTCCTTCTCGATGCTTTGAGGAGCCTACATTAATATCATTACCTATATTTACATCACATGAATAATAAAGTAAATTAATACTTATATATTTATATTTAGCAGCTCTCTCTTAGTCCTAATTCACTTTTGCTACCCAACTCTATTATCTCTGGTAATGTATGATTTGCCGAACATTTTCTTGAACCTTGTATAATAAAAAGGGTCATTTTTTAAATAATCTACTCTAATTGATTTTTCTGATTCTCAATGTTTGACTAATTAATACTTCAAAAACTATTCTTTGTAATCATAACATTTCTATATCACACCTTCACAAACTAGTTCGCACATTGTAAATTTTTCTCAAACAACTACCTGATTAAATCATTATTTCTTCTTAATTCCTTAGCATTCTATCCTCAAAGCTGTACCCAAGTAATCTCCCAATATTAGATAATTCTTTCATCTTTGATATCCTTCATTGATCCTTAAAGATCATAGAATTAATCACCTACAACTGACAGTCACATAACTGTTAAATTATATTCAAATACTTGCAAAACTTTCCCACTTGTACACTAAATCCTTCTTTAAGGAATCTTTGAGAAGCACTTACAAATTTCCCCCAAACTGTCTACCGTTCAAATCCCTTAAACATCTACTTAATCATTATTTTGGAAGGATAAAAAAACCAGATTTCAAATAACAATATAACTCTCTTACAATTAAAATCTGTCACCTTAAGGAGAAGAAACTGAGATCCCCATTTCACATCAACTTCATAAATCTAAGAACCTCCATCATGTCTTAACACATTTGGGACATTTTTTTAACACTTAGGAACTTCAACCAGAAATAACAATCACTTTTTGTTCTCTAAGCCAGACAATACCACCCACTATACCTTCTATGCACAAACACAAACAAAGTACAAGCTTCATCTTGTATTTTTTTTTGGACGAAGCTTCATCTTGTATTCAATCATGGTTTTTATACCAAAATGAAATCCCCAATGTATAAATCAGCATCGCAGTAAGCTTAAACGAGTTCTTTGACTTTTAAAACTTGATGCTTTGTTACTAATCACTTCACACACCAAGCACCATACTATTAGTCTCTTTGTAAAGCTATGAAAATTCCAGCAACTTAGATCAAAACACTTCTTCAACATTCATTGTCTTACTCCTCTTTTAAACTCCTTGGGATGTTCATTCTGAAGAAAATTAAGCTTCAACAGTTTAGTATAGAGTTTAAAGCTGATTTCAAACTTCACAAGATCAAGTTCATGTTTTAATAACATTCAACGCATTCCATCACTTTAATCCAACCCCCTGAGTAATTGTTAATAATTTATGAAATCCCAAAACAACAATAATGATAAGTTTTTAAAATTTTAAAATATTTCCAATGACAGCACAACTTACCTTGAAAACATAATTTCAGTTTCAAAGAAGAGAGGAAAAAGAAGTAATCACAACAATCCAGAAAATTCTAGCTTCATGTAAGTTACCCTTCTGTGAGCATTAAACAACTTATCTGTCATAACAAATTCAATGCATCCCTAATGTCATCACTTCACACGTCAAACATCAGTTTTCAGCTGACTTATACTTCAAAATTCTAGATTGGTTTCTTCTAAATCTCATACAAAACTCTAATCTCAAATCTGGAATTTCTTTTTCAGTCTCATATTAACATTTTCTGTCATCAATTTAGCATCCTAAAGCATTCTTTCTTGCCTTGAATCACGTTTTTTGATATTTTAGGACTCCAAAACAGAACTATACTTTAAATCATCACAGCAACTTCCTCATTAGCTTTTATCCTTAATCATCATCTCAAACCTTACTTTGAACTTTAAGATATCATAAACCTTTACAACATTTATATCATACTCTAATGTATATTTTGAAATGTTCCAATATCCACACACATATATAATTTACACCTCTTTTAAATTCCAAATAGAATATGCAGCTTCATACTATCTTAAAACGTCAGCCAATTTTTTTTTTCCAATGATAAAATAAAAAACACACGTGAAAGCTAATTAAATCTCCTTTAAAGTATTCAACTAAACTTCAAAATTTCTACACCAAGGCTTTAGCTTCGCATATAAAATCAATACTTGCAGGTTTCTTTAATTTAACAACAAAGAAGCCAAAACCATAAATTAAAACAAGCCCTTGGTTTGATCAGCAAATAAAAACAGAGCATAAAGACTCATCTTCAAAAATAGCAGAACAAAATAGCAACGGTGAATTCAGCAATCACACATATAAAGCCGCAATCATGCGTACAACCATACAAATCAACTATAATGCACTCATAAACACCTTTAATAACTAATTCCTCTTTGTGAGCCCTAAAATTCTTCTCTTACTTCCAAGAAAGACGTCTGCCATCCTGGGCCAAAGAGGCAAGTCCATAAAAGATAGCCCATGTAACGAGTCATCGTGACTGTTCTGGGCCAAGACGAGAAGGCATCATCTCGTGACAAGAAGCACGATGTGACAGGAAGACCCATACTCTCCGCAATTGCACGCAACGGATATAACGGAAATACTTTAAAATAAAGGCTACGTGGTAGCTGAAGAAAGAAGTAACTCCTAAAGCCATTAATCTTAGAATCTAAGAAATAATTAGCCATAAAAATGAATCAGGGGACAAGGAAGAAAGGGGGAGAGGAAATCCCAGGACGGTTACCACTTTCTCAGCAACGATAACCAAGAGCAAGGGAATAAAGGAAAGGGGAGCTGATAAGAGAGAGGATCATCTGAACATTTCTAAAAACAATCACTGAGCGACCAAGAGAGCTGGAGGCCTACTCTATTTGATGAATCTTTGGCACTTTCAATTGAATCATTTGTCTTATTTTGTGTTTAATTTCTTTGTGCAATTCTTGTAATTCGATTATATTCCCTGAAAATTCATCGTATCATCACGAAATTCTTTTATTTGATTGTTGGTGACCTTTCATTTCTGTTTTTGCAAGTTTCTTGAATTCGTAGTGAAGAAAATACATGGCTTTGTGCTTTCCATTTTTCAACCACTACACTCTTGATTTGATCGGAATCTAATAACTTTAGACCATGAACCGTAACCCTAACTTAAAAACCCCAAATCAAAATCAAGAACTCACATGCAAGCTTGATTCCTTTGAGAAAACCTTTCATCTAGACTTAATCTCTGTTTTAATCGATTTAAACTTCCAAAATACCCCAAACCTCAGATCGAATCCTCACTCAAAACGACCCTAATCAGAGGAATAACAAGTAAAAATAGAAAGAGGAGGCTTACCCTAAGCCAAATCGAGCATTGCATGCGTTAATAGAGCTCGTCGTCACCGGAATCGCCTTCACCGTCGCCTGAGGCCGCTGACGCCATGAGGAATTGAGAGCACGAGAGAGGGAGAGCGAGTGAAAGTGAGAGATGAATGAGGGACATGGAGGGTGAGGGAAAAAGCGGTCCGGAACGCCTGCATTTCTTTATTGTACTTTTGTCATGCTTTTCCCTAATCTTAACTATCCATCAAATCTGATGGTTAAAAATATATAAGGAAAAAAAGAGGTAAAAATATAAAGATAATGTAAGCTAGAAAATAGGGATGGGAGAGATAGTATGAGAGATTTGTGGGACAATATTTTATAATTTTTCAGCCATTAGATTTAATGGATGGCTAAGATTTCGGAAAAGTAGAAGAAAAGCACTATAAAAAAATGCAGGCGTTCCAGACAGCGAGAAAAAGAGGGAGGAAGAAGGGAACTATAATTATAATTTCTCAAATTACAATTTTACCTCATTTGTCATACTAAAAGGAAATTTCCAACTATGGGCAATTTTGTCCTTTAATTTTCTTCCAACTTTTCTTCCTCCCATAATACCCTTACTCTAAATTTTTAATTGCTTTCTAATTGAATTTTGATCTAAAATTAGTCCCTAAAATAAATCTTCAAGATATGTCTAATCCCATAAATGTATGTTTAGACTTTTAAATTTTTAAATAACTCCCATTGAGTCGAAATCTTTCCTTATCATCTATTTTCTTAATTTTGGGGTGTTACGCTGGGTCTTTATGGGCTTAACCCATTGTTTTTTCAAAGTCAATGGGAAATACTTGGTGAATCTATCTCCTCAATGATTCGTAGCACGGGTTCGGATCCGAAGGAGATTAGATATGTTAATGATACTAATGTTGTGTTGACCCTGAAGTTAGATTTCCCAAAAACTATTAAGGATTTCAGACCTCTTAGTTTGTGTAATGTTATATGGATTAAGGAGCAAAAATGGACATGAATTTTTACCTAAGGTGCATGTAACACCATATACTTTTTGGAGGTGCAAAGTACTTATCAACTTGTGAAATTGGAGCAACAATATCAACACTGTTAAAAGAAGCTAACTTCTGTTAATTACAATTGGAAATTATTAAAGTGTCGTCACCTTAAAAGAAAAAACCTCTCTATCTATCCTTCTGATTCATCCATCTACCTTCAGAAATTCATCCTCATCATCATAGAAAGGGCCCTCAAATACATTGCATCAACATTCAACAATTTACTCTGAGACTTTAAACTATATTATTCTGAAGGATCCATCAATACAATGTATTGTCATATGCTCAAGAGGTTTGTGAAGATGGCTTCAAACTATATTCTTCTGTAACTTTAAACTTTAAACTCTTACCATCTTCGACGCCCATCGCTAATCATTGTTCTCTACCCTCAGACCTATTTTTTGAATTTACCTCATATCTGTCAAGATGGGATGAGTGAATGACAAATCCTTGGATTTGTATGGTTTTGATATGCTAAAAATGAGGTTTTAAACATCATGGAGATGTAATTTTGGTCCAGTTGTGCTTAATTAAGATCTTAGGCCCTTATGTGAAATTATGATAAAAATATGATTAATTTGCCATAATTGGTAATTAACTAGAAATAATTAATTTCTAGGGCATTTGATCCTTTTTCTATTATGTTTTTACTTGTAGGACCATTGAAGAATCATGGGTGGAACATTTAATTTGTAATGGGAAAAGAAAACTCAATTTTCCAAAAGAGAATTGGGCCGCAGCTCAAATTTATGGGCCATGGTTCACTGCCTTACAGAGAAAAACTAAGTCACAGCTCAAATTTCTGCGCCACGGCTCACTGCCTTACAGAGAAAAACTGAGCCGCGGCTCAAATTTCTGGGCTGCAGCTCAGTCGCATTCTGCATAATTTTTTCTGGTTTTTGGGCCCAATTCAAGTCCATACACGAGACCCACTTCTAGGACTCGACTCATAAGCATATTAGGTCGAATTTTGAACCTATTTGACAGATTTTGGAGCCCCCAAACCCTAGCCTCCATATTCTCTCTCAACTCTCTCATCTTCATATTTATCTTCTTCCATTTTCCCTTCCTCCACACTATGTCCATCACTTCTTCCTTCCTTGTTGGTGTTCCTCCCATAAAGAGCAGCAGCTAAGCTCCCTTATTCTTGATGGTGGGAGCCAATGGATGAGCTTGAAGCTTCAAAGGGGAGTTCTTGTTCTCCCACTCTCTCTTCCTTATGTTTAAGCATGTTTCTAGGATTCTAGGGCTTCTTTCTTCATTTAGTTGTAATTTTATCCCATATCTTTGTATGAGAGTGGTGGAAACAACTTGTCTTGTTTATTTTCTTTGTATGGATGCTTGACATTGCACCTATTGACTTGCGCATATGTTATTTGTATGGATTCATCATTTAATCTATGTTTTCTTGTTAAAATCTTGTGCCAAGTGAGGATTCTTGTTTGGTGGATCATATGTCAAGTGTTTGTGTTTAGAAAGTAGCAAGTAAATCTACTAATTGCTTGAGTAACATTGGACTTCCATCTATTAGTTCTAATTTATTGATTGGGATTCCATCAAGGAGTTGGGATTAATGGATTAATCTTGTTGCAATTCGAAATTCCGGTTGTAGGATTAAGAGTTCCTTGCGATTAGTAGGTTTAATTGGTTTTGGATTTGTCAAATTGCATGAGTGGCATTGCACTTCAATCCTAGAGTCTTAGTTTATTATGTGGGATTCCAATAATGAATTGAAACCCTAGGATTAATTAAGTTGTAATTTGGGATTCCGATTGTTGGATTAGGAGCCCCTTACAATTAGCAAATTCATCTTGATTTTGAGCTTAATCAACTTAGGTTAAATTAAGTAATGTGCGGGATTCCGGCATTAATTAAGTTAATCTAAGCCTAGCCTAGAGGGATTCCTCTAGGGGTCTTTCAAAAATCAACATGAAACTCCCTAAAAATCTTTCGAAGCAATGAATCCCAAGGTTCCCATTTATCAAGAATAATTCCATTTTCATTCCCCTCCAAATCTCTTTTTTATCTTATTTTTATTTTACTTTTGAACATATCACACATTTTGCATCTATTCTATCCAAAAACCAAATACAATACTTTTTTACCCGCTTTTGTTAGTTTACATCTTAGCTACTAGGTCATCTTTTGCGTTAGGCTCCTCAAGCGAACGACACCCAGGGGTTAGCTTTCACTATCCCCTTGGTTCTTATTTTCTTGAAGGGCGGACCCAAGGGCGCGCTACACGCACACACACTCGAAAGTGGTGATCTTCAGTGAAACAAGGAAGAAATTAAGTAATCGGGTTCTTGGTTTAGATCTGGAAAGTTGAAAAAAATGCATAAATTGAATCGATTGGGAGAGATGAGAGTCATCATTGTCACAAGTGCATATTTTGTATTCCCTATTAGTGGAGGATGCTGCCGTCATTGGTGAAGGATGCGACTGCTGACGTCGCCTGCGTTTGAGAACTGGGAGCATGAAGGATGTCGTCTTCCATAGCTGCTGCCATCGCTTGTGGAGGTCCTGCCTTCACCATTCGTGGAGGACAGCGCCATCATTGGTGAAGGATGTAGTCACCACGGTCGCCGCCTGGGTTTGAGAAGAAAGCGGGAAGATGAAGGGAGAACGGGGAAGAGATTTGAGAAGGGTATGAAAGGAAATAAAAAACAGAATTTTTATTTATTAAATAATGTGGGTCCCACTAACAAATGTTAGTATTTTTAACGGTATTGGCATTTTTGCACCA
This sequence comes from Mimosa bimucronata, assembly GCA_037074515.1. Taxonomy (NCBI): domain Eukaryota; kingdom Viridiplantae; phylum Streptophyta; class Magnoliopsida; order Fabales; family Fabaceae; genus Mimosa; species Mimosa bimucronata. The sequence continues at coordinate 11,047,256 of CM073442.1, forward strand.
ATTTTACAAGTTAATGGGTACTTTTTTACCTTCAAAAAGTATATGGTAGTAGATGCACCTTAGGTAAAAGTTTATGGGCATTTTTGCCACTTAACCCATGTTATATATAAGATTTCAACAAAGGCAGTTTCTATGCATTTTAGAAGGATAATTCCAAAGGTTGTTTCTCCGAATTAGTGCAGTTTTTTTCCTGAAAGGCAAGGTATAGATAATATAATTGTTGCTTAGGAGGTTATTCACTCAATGAACATGAAGAGCGGAAGAAAGAGATTCACGACATTAAAGATTAATTTAGAGAAGGCATATGACCGTGTCAGACGGTCTTTTATAATGAGAGTTTTAGAAGAATTGGCTCTACCTCAAAATCTTATCAATTTGATTAAATGGTGATGATTCTTCCTCTAGGTAGCTCATGTGGAATGGAGATAAGGGAAGGAGTTTTGAGCCATCGAGAGGGTTACGTCAGGGGGAACCTTTATGTCCATACTTATTTGTACTGGTAATGGAGAAATTTGCACACTTGATTCAACAGGAGGTGACGGAAGATGGGTGGAAGCCTTTCCGTTTACGGAAGAACAAAACCCATGTGTCCTATTTGTTTTTCGCTGACTATTTGTTCTTATTTGTACAAGCTAATTTGGAGTAGGAAGCTATTTTAAAAGCTTGTTTAGATGATTTCTGTGCAACGTCTGGGGAGTAGGTGAATAATGAGAAGTCTAGAATTTTTTTCTCAAAAAATGTATGTGAACCATACGAGAGTTCAAGAAATCAGTGATTTCATGGGATTTACGTGGTGTGCAGACTTAGGTAAATATCTTGGAGTGCCCTTGCATGATAGTCGTTTTACTAAGCATACTTATGAGCATGTTTTAAGCAAGATGGATAAGAGGTTATCCTTATGGAAAGCCAAATTATTATCTAGTACAGCTAGGCATACTTTGGTGCAAGCAATGATGTCAACTATTCTGTCCTATACTATGCAAATCGTTCCCTTATATAAAGTAACTTGTTCAGAAATTGATAATAGGTCTAGTCTTATGTGGGGGTGCAATAGATCAGAAGATAGAAATTGATAATACATGTAGAAGTTTTTTTGTGGGGGAGCAATGCATCGAAAGCTAGAATGCATCTGGTGTCTTGGGAAAGTGTGTGTGTATGAAAAAAAAAAGGAAGGTGGGCTTGGTTTAAGACAAGTAAAGGTATAGAATAATGCTTTCATGATAAAGTTGGGATAGGGCTTATAAAAAAACAGAGAGACTCATTATGGTTTCGTCTTATTCAAATATGGTTGTGGCTCGGACTTATTGCCAGCAATTTCTAAGAGATAGCAGGGCTCAAGAGTTTGGCAAGGAATTAGTAGCAGTTAGGAGAAGGTTCATTCTGGACTGAAATGGAATTTAAGGAACGGTTCTTCTGTTTGCTTTTGGGATTCCTCTCTATTCTCATCATCTTGCCTTAGGAAGTGGTTACGCTCATTGAAGGTCAAATTATTATACGAAGGGAAGATGATATACCAGTTTGGAGATACTCTTCATCTAGTGATTTTTTGACTTGATCAGCATATGATAGCCAAACGCTGGTGGTGTATAATACTGATAAATGGACATGGAAGAGATTATGGAAACTTCACGTGCCTCAAAGGTGCAAAATGTTCCTGTGGCTAGCTTGTTGGGAGAGGCTTTTGACATATCAAGCTTGGGTCGTCAGAGGCATGTCCTTAGCATTAGATTGTACATGCTGCAATGGAGCAACGGAGGACGTCTTTCATGTTATGCGAGATTATCATAAGGCTTTTAAGGTATGGACACAATTACTTCCAAGCACACACTGGGCAGTTTTCTTTCATAAATTAAACATGAAGCAGTGGGTCAAATGGAGTTTATTGAGTAATTTTGTGGTCGATGGATTCAAATGAAACATTTGGTTCCCCATTATTTGTTATCAACTGTGGCTGGCCAGAAATAACAGAGATTTAATTATGTGGGTTTAAATCCGTTTTCTATTATTGCAAAGTTTAGGGCCTGTATTGGATGAGGTGGAGCATGTATTTTTTATAGGTGAGGAATGTCATTAATAGCCGGTTATTGGATAGCTCCAAGTAGAGGGTTTATGAAAATGAATACAAATGGGGCGTGCCTAAGTACAGGCAGTTCCATTGCATGTGGTGAATCATGAGGGACAAATCTAGGTGTGTCAAGGGAGGTTTTTAATCAAAGACAAATTTCATTAAAAAGGTAAAAAGATTACAACATTAAAGTATTAAATAGTAAGACAATTAGAACTAGAAAAAGGAAAGGAAAAAGCGGTAGAAATAAGGCTAGAAAGTTCCCTATCCTTAATAAAAGAAACAACAAAGAAGCTAGATGTTAAAGTCTTAATATCACCTCCAATTGCCATCTTCTCTGCAAGTGAATAAACAAGTCCACAATTTGATGTGATACACAGAGAGGAATTCTCCATATTACTGTTCCAAGCCAAAATCCAGACTAAAATTACATGAAGACATCTTGGAGTAAATCCTGAGGAGAGAGAGACATCCTTATGCCAGATGAATGTGTGGATCAACTATGAATGAAAGAAAATCTGAGACAAGCAATATGTATTTCTATGCTTTTTGAACTTAACCAGTTTTATTAACTAGTCAGTAGAAGTATTGCTTGATGAAACACAAGTGAGAGACACTCTAGATGTCTTGGATTGAATAGGTCCATATTCAACCACTATTTAAAGGAAATAACCTGCAAAGTTTGTTTGATTAAGGCTATAGGAGAAAGAACACCACCTTGGTGAACACACTGATTCCTATACAGCCAAACATTATTGAGAAGTAAAATGATATGTTCCAAGATGTAAGACTGATTGCTATCTTTCAGTAAGAAAACAATGGATATAAACCATGAACGAAAGGAAGTTAAATTCTCCCAATCTGATAGGATACCTAGTAGACCAAACAAGATGGCCCTAACAAAAGGGCATTGACAGAAAAAATGTTCCACAGTTTCCAGATAAATGCACCTAAAAACACAATAAATATTAACCTGGAGATGATGATTTTTCAAGATGTCACCTGAAGGAATGCATCTACAAAAGAGCTTCCAGATAAATAAGACATTCTTTGATGGAAGCATAATAGACCACAAAAATTTCCAAAATAACTTATCTGGAGAATGGCAATTTGAGGAAGATAAAGAATTAAAACATTCCTTTGCTGAATAAACCCCGAAGGGACTACCTTTCCAAATTAAGCAATCTGGCAAGTTTGTGAATGAGAGAGGTACATATATTATCTTTACAGCAATGGGAGAAGAGTATAGGGATTGCACCAACTGAGAGTTCCATTGATATGGAGACATGAAGTATGCAGGATAAGATCTTTAACTATATCAATACTCGATGAAGTTGGTGATCTAGATTGCATAGGCCACCATAAAGGGTGGTTGAGAGGAATATCAATACCATTCCCTACCTTCCATTCAAGGTTATTAAAAATAATATCTGTACTTAACAGCAATCCATTCCAAATCCAAGAAGAATTATATGGATGTTTGATGAGTTCTTTTTTAGATAAATCTACATATTTAGCTTGAAGGGGAGAGCCAATAAGCAATTTCTTACCAATCGAAATGATACTCCCAATTTGTTTTGCCAAAAGTGATTTATTAACCTGTTCTGTTCGTCTCATTCCTAATCTACTCAGATTTTGACTTGAAGAGGTGAGATTGATTAAGAAGATGAATCTTCTTCTTTCCAACATCTGATTCGCCCCAGAAAAAATCCAAAAATTTGCTGTTAATTTTATTACAGATATAATCTGGAAGCTTAACACATGATAAGACATAAAATTAGCAACTGACAAAACTGATCTGATCAAGGTGAGTCTGGAGGCTTGAGATAAAAGTTTTGCTTTCCAGGGAGCTGTTCTCCTATTGATTTCAGAGACCACCTGATCATATATCTGATGCTTATTTCTCCCTAGGTCAATCTAGGTACCCAAATATTTGCCAAGTTTTTCTAAATAGTTCATTTGAAGAAGGCCAGCTAGAGAAGATTTTTCTGATGAAAGGATATTTGGGCTGAAGATAATCATAGACTTACTTTTGTTCACCGATTACCCTAACCAATAGCAAAATTGGTCAATGATTTGCTTGGCTGTTTCAAAAGCTTTCAACTTCCCTTCTACAAATAACAATGAATCATCGGCATAGAGGAGATGAGTGATGGGTTTTGCATTGACTGAAATTTTGACTCCTTTCCATAGCTTAAGTTGCTCTACTTTTAGAATCATAGATGATAATACATTAGAAGCAATGGTGTAAAGAAATGGAGAGAGAGGATCACCCTGACGAATTCCATTATTGAGAGAAATGGTGAAAGCAATTTGATCATTAATATGAATCTAATAATGAACAGTAGAGATACATTGATAGATTATATGCACCCATTTTGGAGGAAAATTCATCAGTTCCAGAGCAACTTGAATGAAGGACCAAGACAGATGATCAAAGGCCTTAGAAAAATCTAATTTAATGGTAGCTAGTTTTTTCCGACCTTTATAAGCAGCATGGATTTGATGAACAAGATCTGCAGTCAGAATTACATTATCTGTAATATTAATCGCCCTTTGAGAAAAGCACTTTGATTAGGTGCAATAAATTTAGATAATATAGCCTTTAGCCTATTGCATAAGACTTTGGAAATAATGTTATAAGAAACATTGCTTAAACTAATAGGCCTGAAATCCTTGAAACTTTGCTGGTGATCTGACTTGGGAATTAAAATAATGTTTGTCTTGTTCATCGATTTCAAGAGATGACCAGAGGCCCAAAAGGAACTAATCATGTTAAAAATATCCCTGTGAACAAGATCCCAATTCCTTTGATAAAAATCAGCATGATACCCATCTGGACCGTGGGCACTATTTCTGGGAAGGCTGAAGACAGCCTCCTTCACTTCACACAAGGACAGTGGAGCTAATAACTCATTAGATTCTTCCATACTTAGCTGAGGCAAGTTTAAGGTCTGCATTTCCTGCTTTAATGAATTTGTATCTATTGAGGCAGGACCCTTGAAGATGTTGGAAAAATAATCAAAATCTAAGCTTTTAATTTCCTCAGAATCTGTAGTCCATTCTCCCTGAGAATTTTTTAACTTAAGGATAGAATTCTTAACCCTTCTTCTATTAACAAAAGAGTGGAAGAATTTCGTGTTTCTTTCTCCATGAGCATGCCAATTTAATTTGGCTCTTTGAGCCCAATAACGCATTCACAATCATACAAGAATTCCAACTCATGTCTATCTTGAAGAATTGCTTGTTCAATCTCAGGATTTAAGGCATTAAAATGAGTGAAGGACAAGGGATAACTCTTAAGTTTTTCTTCCAGTAATTGAATTCTTTTAGGAAGGTTACCCACTTGACCCTTGGACCAATTCTTAAGAGTAGTCAAGGTAGATTGCAATTTACATTAAAGAATATAACTCAGAGATCCTTGATAGTAATTAGACCTGCTTTCTTCAATTATCCTATGACAATCTAGATAATTATACCATAGAGATTCAAACTTAATTGAAGGTTTTTTAGGTGCTTCCAGAAGAGTAGACACGATAATTGGACTATGATCAGAGGCAGCAATGGCTAAAGCATCTACATGAGAAAGTGGAAAGAGATTCAAACAAGATGAATTACAAAAAGCCATATCCAATCTTTACATGATCAAATCTTGACCCCTCTGATTATTAGTCCAAGTGAATTTTGGTCCTTTTAAGTGAGATTATATAGATAACAATTATCAAAACATTGCTTAAAGCTGTTTAGATGGCTAGAATTACCAAAGTCTGATGATTTTTCTGAGAGCTGGAAGATTTTATTAAAGTCACCAACTATTAACCATGGTTCTTTGATATTGGGGGACATCATTTCAAACCATTCCCATAATAAATGATGATTCACAGCAGAAGAAGGACCATAGACAAATGAAACATAACATAAAGGAAATATTTCATTACTAGGCACTTTACAATGACAAACAGTAGGGGATAAGTCTAAGACTTCAACATTAAGATCAGGATTCCAAGCTATCAAGGTACCACCCCTAGGTCTGATTACATCAGTGCCCACAAAAGACTTAAAACCTAAGTTAACGAGAGGTTTACAAGCAACTATTACTGCTGATAGTTGACAAATCTCTGATTTGTATGGTTTTTATATGCCTAAATTGAGGAAATTAACATGATTGAGATGCGATATTGGTCCAATAATGCTTAATGTAGAACTTAGACTCTTAGGTGAAATTAGTGTTAGATTAGGGTTAATTAGCCATAATTGTAGATTAATTTGTATGAATTGGTTTATAAGGCTATTTGATCCTTGTTTACTCTTGTCTTCACTTGTAGGGTCGTTCAGGACCAAAAGATCGGACCCGGGATGAAGAAGAAGGCAAAACAAAAGAGCAGAAACAAAGTGACTTCGCCGCAGCGAGTCAGACGGCGAAAATCATCCCAAAGAGGCAGAGGAGAAGTGAGTTCGTCATGGCTTTCGCCGCGGCGAAGTGGACGGCGAACGGATGAATCTGCAGAATTTTCAGTCGCGAATTTCGGGCCTGATTTGGATCCAACTTGAAACCCACTCACTTGACCCGACTTGGGGGACTTAAAACACGAAATACACACTCCCTTAGGGCAGATTTGGCTCACATACACCATCCCAAGCCCTAGCTCTCTCCTTTCTTCATCTTCATCTTCATTTTCTTCATCTTTCTTCCTTCTTCCATGGATTCCACACCTTCCTTCCTTGTTGTTGGTTCTTTCATGAGGAGCAGCAACCATTCTTGGTGGTGAGAGCCAAGGGATGAGCTTGAAGCTTTAATAGGGGAGTTTTCCTAGTTCTAATCCTTTCCCATTTGTTGTATTTATGCTTTTCTAGGTTTCTAGGGTTGCATTTATGACATTTTGGTGGGTTGTATTAATTGCTATTGCATTTGGTTGAGGTGCATTTATGGCACTTAGTTGAATGCATTTATGTCATTAGGGTTAGACACTATGTTTATGTTTATGTTGTTTCCTTCTTGTATAATGCTTGACATTGCTACTTATTAGCTTTGAGTTTAATGAAATTTATGGGTTCATAGTTTTGTTATTCTCTTGGTGAAAATTATGTGCTAATGCAAGGTGGCTTGGTTAGTGGATTAATAGTGTTAAGCTATTTGCTTGAGGGAGATGGCATAAGAATTAATTGGTTGTGTTGAGACATTGGGCAAACACTCTCTAGGTCCTAATTTATTGTATGGGTGGCCATCAATAGATTAGGGTTTAGAGAGAAATTTAGAGCAATTATGGGGTGGCCCATATTGTGGATTTAAAGTCTTGCATAATCAATTATTTCTTGATTTTGAACTTAATCAACTTGGGTTAAATTAAGTAATGTACGGGGTTCCTCTAGGGTTCTTTAGAAATCAAACAAACTCCTCGAAAACCTTTTGAAGCAATGATTCCCAAAGCTTTCATTCATCAAGAATGACCTTTTATCCCATTTTCATCCAAATCCCACTTTTAACTCTAATCTTTTACTTTACCTTTGCACATACTAAACTTCCTATCAAAACCAAACAAAAATGTTTTTTACCCGTCTTTTCAAATTTACATTTTAGCTATTAGGAACCATATTACACTAGGCTCCTTGAGATCGACACCCCGGGTTAGCTTCCACTAACCCCTCGGGTTTAATTTCTTGGAGAGCGGACTCGAGGCGGCACTGCTCTGAACCTAAACCCTTAATCAATTTCCGAGCTCTTCAATAGTACAGGCTGTCACCCAAGAGGGGGTGAATTGGGTGATAGAATACAAATTGTAAAACTTCTCTTTCTAAAATACAATGAAGGCAAGCTTTTCAAAACTATTAGATGCACAAGAGATATATATAATGCAGATATGCTGGAAACTAAGAGAGGTAAAGGAAGAGATAATGCACACAGAATTTATCCTGGTTCGGTCAACCCAGACCTACATCCAGTCCTCAGGCTCCACCTGAGATTTCCACTATCCTCTTATTTTAAACTGGGCACAAGAGAAGCCTACCACAGGTTTTACAAACACAGGTTCACCTGTCAACCTTTACAGAGTTTTAGAATCTCTCTAAACACTCCCCCTTACTACCCGTAAGGTTACAACCCTGTTCTTAAAGCACCAAGCTTTAGAACAGCCTCAATCAATAGAGGATTTCAATCAATGTAATAAGTTCACTAAATGAACAGATTGTGATAATCACTTAAGTACAAACTCGTATATAATAAATAAATACAAATTCTAGAGCTTAAATATTTGAACTATGGTTGCTCTAGCTCTTCTTTTCTAATGCGCTCATCTCATCATTTCTGGGCTCACTTGGTTTTGCTTTCAATCAGTGTAATCTACAATTATGCATGAAGCCCTGTTCCATTGTTGTTTTCGTATATGCGTTGTGTGTGCATCGTCCGTTCCAGATATCTTCAAGTCTTTATATAAATTTCTGTCCGTTGGAGACTTGAAGAACTAGCCGTTGATAATTTGCTTTAACTAATCTTGCAGAGGATAAGACAAGAGAGACATAGACTGTGAGTAACGTTATCCTGCTGCTACCTGCTATTGTACTTGCATATCAGCTTTTTCAGTAGTGCTAGCATGATTTGCTATCGCTAACTTCATAGTGTAAGTCCTGCTCTTAAGCTGTTAGCTGAAACAAATACTCATGCAGTGGATGATATCGATAGAGTATTTCGTTAGCTTGAAAAGATAGAGACAATATATTAGTTAAGGTATTTTTCAAAGCATTCTTCTATCGATAGACATAAACATTATCGTTAGCATATTCTTCTAGTTCAACATTCAGTTCACTAGCTATATCATCTTTATAAACAACCTTCTATCGATAGCTAAGCTTGTTATCACTAATTACTTGAACATTAGCTAGAGGATACTCAGCTTGCAGAATATTCTAAGTATCATATTACCGATAGCTATATCTGTAATCGCTAGCAACAATGTTAGCTCATTTGACTCATTTGCTCTCAGGCACTAGCTATCTGAATGATTATTATCTGAAGCACTTTTGTTATCGATAGCTTAACTTGTTATCGCTAGCTGATTTCATTATATTAGAGACTTAGTTCATTTATCTGCTGGTTTCATTTACTCATACATTCAATGAACTTCTGGCGATAGTGAATGACTTAGCGATAGATATTAACTTTGTTATTTCTAAGTCTTCACTTGCTATGGCTCTTTGTCTATTAGCGATAGACTCTAACTCTAGCGATAGTGTTCTGTTACCTAATATTTCACTTGTTAAATTCAGAGGTAACTTATACTTACGTTTTCTATTGGTCAGTCTTCATCAAAACTTAAGATTCTAACAACTGCTACTTTAGTTTTAGAAAGAAAAATAAGATCCAACTTATTCTTATCTATAAGTTGCTTGCACCTTTGAACTGTCATAGCTTTCACTACTACAAAATAATTCTATCGCGACGCAACAATACCGGCGCTTATAGTAAAAAGCGTCGGTATTGATAAGCAAGGACCCTATACCGGCGCTTTCCAAAAGAAGCGCCGGAACAGAGAAGCCTATACCGGCGCTTGTTATGAAAAGCGCCGGTACAGGCTTTCAATAATCTTTTTTTTTTATATTTTTTTTATTTTAATACCATATACCGGCGCTTACTATCAAAGCGCCGGTATAGGGTGGTGAGTCATAACATCTATACCGGCGCTTTATGTATAAGCCCCGGTATAGGCTGTCAATTATCTTTTTTTTATTTTATTTAAATACCATATACCGACGCTTACTGTCAAAGCGCCGGTATAGGGTAGTGAGTCTTTTTTTTTTTCAGAACACCTATACCGGCGCTTTAGGTTGGAGCTCCGGTATAGGTTCGCCTATACCGGCGCTTTGTATAGTAAGCGCCGGTATAGGCGAATAAATGGAGGGAATTTCTCCCTCCATTTTTTCTCCCAGCCGGTCGCCGTACTTAATTACTCCCCCTTCCTTTTTTTTGTTTTGCCTCATACTTACTCCCTCTCCACGCGTCTCTTCCCTCTTCCCAAACGCCGCTCGACCTCCCCAACGGCCACCCTCCCAAGTCGCCGGTTCCTCCCAACTCCGGCCACTCTTTCCCCCAACGGCAACCCTCCCAAGTCCGGTTCCTCCCAAGTCCGTGATTCCTCCCAAGTCCGGTTCCACACTCTTTTTCTCCCTCCTGGACCGACAGCGAGGATCTCAGAGATCGTTTGAGAGAGAAGAAAGCAGAGCTCGCCGGAAATAGTGAGACCCGCCGTCGCCACTGTGTCTCGCCACTCTTCTTCTCATCCACCTTGTTCGTTGGTGTTTCTATTTCGGTCAGCAAACTCTTTTTCCCCTTGTGTATGCTTCTGAATAAAGATTTATTTTTTTTTAACTTTGATTACTAGTTTTTGCTTCAATGGTGTGTAATTGGATATTATACGTCTTCCCTCGTCATCTTGATTACTGGGGACTTGTATACTTAGTGCAGTATAGAACAGTTCCGCCTATGTTAATAACCCTACTTGATTTTAATTGAAACATTGTAAAAGCTGTACTTTTTTGTTTTTGGGGTTTGGAATGCTTCATTGCGTGTTTTATTCAGTTCTATTCTTTTCTTATCCATGAGCATGAAAGTAGAGTTATGGAAATAGTTAAGTAAAGAAAACGTGTCCGGTTTAATTCCCTAGGACTATTCTTTGAAATTTGGCAACAATACATTTGCATAATATGACACGCGCACATACTTTTATACTGCATCCCTGTATATTTTTGTTCTTGTATCTATTTTATTGTTAATTTTATCATATAGAGCTTGCCAGTATGATTTTTAACCTCTTGTGGTCCTTTGCATCTTCTGTTTTCAAAAATGTATTCCGGTTGAATCTTCATAGCTAATGGTCATCTTCTATTTTCTAGTTCTTGAATTGGCCACCACCAAACTGTTTCATTTCTTTACTCATGCTTTGAATAATTGATTTGTATTAAGGCATTGTCACCTTGCCAAATTTTCTGCTCTGAGGTGGTTATCATTGAATTTACAGTTAAGCATTGAATTTTGAGTGTTGAAGTTTTGGTTTAACAGACTGTTTGGTTGTTCATTGATTCTGACTAAATTGAAAATCAGATTATTAAATTGAAAAGGACAATATTATTGAATTGCTCAAATTATTAAATTTCAGCTCTTGATGGTTCATATCTCCATGCATGTATCTTTTTTTAAACTTCTTGTTCTTTCATGATTGATTCTAAGATTATTATTCCTTCTGATTTTCCTTATAGTATTTACAGATTATTGCTCGACACTTTAAGGTGAAGAATCATATTGTTGCTAGCGGGCTTACTTTGAGCTAAAGGACCTTGAAGTAAGTCTTATCTTTTTTTTCTTTAATTTAGCAGGCTGGGACATATCAAATGATTGAGTTTTGGTACTTTCGGATGAATCCTATTGTGTGGTGTTTTATTTTACTCGTATGGAATTTTTGTTTTGTGGAACTATTAATACTCTATATATATAAATGCTCTGTGAATTTTGTTGTGGTGGGCTGTGGAAATATATTGAGTTGTTTATATAGTTGGCAATCCATTTCTATGTAAAAAAGAGAGGGCCTTGAGCCTGGGAATGTTCATTTTTTAGCTGTTATGCTGCCGATTTTTTGTTTAGAAAATAAGGTAACATCTTAAGGTGGCTACCTAATGAGTAGGGGTCATATACATCTTACCGATGTTTTCCTTTAGTAGGTTATAATGTTGGATCGGAAATGGATGTCTTGTGATCGACGTTCAAGGGAATATATAGATGGAGCAAAAGAGTTCATTGAATTTGCTGCTGAGCATGCAGAGAATGCTAACAGAATTGTATGCCCCTGTATGTCGTGTTTGTATGGAAGGCGTCTCCGTCCTCTTGACTTGTTGGGTCATTTAATTTGTCATGGAATCGATCCATCTTACACACGTTGGACTAAGCATGGTGAGACATATGAGTATTCTAGCGGAGACCGGGTACCTGATGTTAGTAGCGCTTCAAATGTAGTTGACACAGACATGTGTGATGAGAGCGATGACCTTGAAGAAATGTTGAATGTGGTGGGTGAGGAGAATCCTGAAATGTTTGAGACACTGAAGAGCGATGCAGAGACGCCTTTGTATGTGGGATGCAGCAAATACACAAGATTGAGTGCGGTGCTTAAATTGTATAACCTGAAAGCACGATACGGTTGGAGTGATGCAAGTTTCACCGCGCTGCTGTCCGCTCTGCGAGATATACTCCCAGAAGCGAATGTACTCCCCTCGAAAACATACGAGGCGAAGCAAATTCTCTACTCTACCGGTATGAAATATGAGAAAATACATGCATGCCCCAACGACTGTATTTTATTCCGAAATCAGTATGCATTGTTGGAGAAGTGTTCGAAATGCAACACATCGCGGTATGGAAAGAAAGGTAAGAGTCCTTCTAAAGTCTTGTGGTACTTTCCGATCATTCCGAGATTCAGGCGCATGTTCAATAATGCGGATGTTGCAAAACCTTTGACTTGGCATGTCGATGAAAGGATTAAAGACACCAAGCTTAGGCACCCTGCAGATGGCCCCCAATGGAAAAAAATTGATTATGAGTACCCTGAGTTCGGTGAAGAACCAAGAAACCTACGGCTTACATTGGCAACCGATGGAATCAATCCGCATGAAGTTCAGAGTAGTACTCATAGCACATGGCCGGTGATTTTGATGATATACAACCTCCCCCCAAATTTAATCATGAAACGCAAATTTATGATGCTTTTGATGCTTATTTCCGGGCCTAGACAACCCGGCAACGATATAGACGTCTACTTGGATCCATTGATTGAAGACCTGAAGTATATGTGGAATTCGGGTGAGACAGTTTTTGATGGCTGTAAGGAAGAAAGTTTTAATTTGAGAGCCATGTTGTTTGGCACGATAAATGATTTCCCAGCATACGGTAATTTGTCCGGATATAGCATCAAAGGATATGGTGCGTGCCATGTATGTGAAGATGATACCCATTCGTTGCGACTGGATCATTGTAAGAAAAATGTGTACATGGGACATCGGAGGTTCTTGCCGTTAAAACATCGTTGGCGTAGGTGGAAAAAGGCGTTTAACGGGAGCTCAGAAGAAGGTAGGCCACCAAGGACATTGAGCGGGGATAGCGTTTTTGAAAAGGTGAAGGCGTTGGAGAATGATTTTGGTAAGCCTTTCGCAAAAAATGTGTTGACAAGTGGTTGGAAGAAGAGATCCATATTCTTCGAACTCCCGTATTGGAAGTCCTTATATGTTAGGCATTTTCTTGATGTGATGCATATTGAAAAAAACATCTGTGATAACCTAATTGGCACGTTGCTGAATATGCATGGGAAAAGTAAGGATGGTGTCAATTCGAGGTTAGATATGGTCAAGTTGGGAATAAGACAAGAGTTAGCACTTGTCGAGAGAGGATACCGCACTTATTTACCTCCGGCAGCTTACACCCTTTCAAAGAAAGAGAAAAGATCATTTTGTGAGTTTCTGAATGGAATCAAAGTTCCAGAGGGCTACTCCTCAAATGTAAAAAACCTTGTGTCCATGAAAGAGTTGAAATTGAAGAACCTGAAATCTCATGACTGTCACGTCCTGATGCAACATTTCTTACCGGTCGGCATACGCAACATTTTACCTAAGAAATTGCGTAGCACGATCACCAGACTTTGTATGTTCTTCAAGCTCATTTGTAGTAAAGTGGTTGATACAAAGTTGCAGGATTTGCAGAGACAGATCGTTTGTATCCTGTGCGAACTTGAAATGTATTTCCCCCCTTCATTCTTTGACATCATGGTTCATCTTACAGTACACTTGGTCAAAGAGGTTCAACTGTGCGGCCCAGTCTATTTGAGATGGATGTACCCAATTGAACGGTTCATGAAAGTTTTAAAGGGGTATGTTAAAAATAGATATCGACCAGAGGGGTGTATTGCTGAACGATACATCGTCGAAGAAGCGAGTGATTTGTGTGCAGATTACCTATCAAATATTGAACCTATTGGTTTACCCAAGTCTCGTCACGACGGGAGATTAACGGGGAAAGGAATTAGTGGGTTCAACTTAATACGCATTTTGAATGTTGAAAGGGAGCTGGCGCACTTGTATATTCTTCATAATACTCCTGAGGTTGAACCATTTGTTGAAGAACACAAAAAACTTCTTCGGGAAATTCACGGTGATAGAAATGAGAATTTGATTACAAAGGAGCACAACAAACATTTCATTAGATGGTTCAATGCGCGTATTTGTCAGCAGCATGAGCTTAATGCCGGATCGGTTGGTGAAAGATTGTTCTGGCTGTCGAAAGGACCGGGTTTGCACGTATTTGCTTACACTGCCTATGCAATCAATGGTTACACATTCTATACAAAAGGTCAGGATGAGAAAAGCACAATGCAGAATAGTGGAGTCACAGTTGTTGCCGAGGCATGGCATATATCCAGTGCAAGGGATACAAATCCTATGCACAGATGTCATACTTTGGTGTGATTGATTGCATCTGGGAGTTAGATTACACCATGTTCAGAGTTCCTGTGTTCCGCTGTCAGTGGGTTAACAATAATAGTGGACGAAGGTTAGATGAATTTGGGTTTATATCGGTTGACCTTTCTAAAGTTGGATATAAGGATGATCCTTACATTCTACCGTCTCAAGCGGCACAAGTTTTTTACATTGCAGATCCTTCTAAGAAGAATTGGTCAGTTGTCATTCAGTCGAACAAAAATTATGCCGAACAAGTTGATGATGGAAGCAATGATGAAGATATGAATATGATTGAAGATGATCCTTCCTTTGATACATTACTGGCAGAAGACTTTGATGCAGACGGATATGATGACGAAGATGAGCCTGTTTATGTAAGGGGTGACCATGAAGAAGGCATTTGGGTCAACACAACCCTAAATCCCACAAAAAAGAGGAAGCCAACAATTTTGGATAATATAACAATGAGAAAAAGGAGTCGAATGCCATCATAATGATTTAAGTTTGTATGTATTTTCTTATTTTTTTTACTATGAATTATTTCATTATATGCATATGCATGCACTAAAATCGTATATTGTTTAATTATTTTACAAGACAATGGATCCAAACGTACCTGAGGAGGAGGAAGCACCACAGAGTGCCCAGCAAGTTATTGATGAGGGTAGAGCACATGTTGAGGACCAAGTTCGTCGTGGCAAGACCATTATGCGTGATCTCCTCAAACTTAGAGCTAAGGGAAAAAAGGCAGCCCTTGTATGGAACGACAATGGCCAACTAGTTGGAAAGAGTGCGAAGGCCCTTACCGGTTTCGTTGGATGCACTGTTCGTAATAAAGTTCCTATTACAGTTACAGATTGGAGAAAAGTAAACAAGAAAATACGTAATGAGATTTGGTCAGAGGTTCAGGTAAGCTATTTTTTTTACAATTAAGTTTAATTTCGTCATGATAGATAACATTGTAACTAACAAATTTGATATGATTTTTATTGCTACAGACTGTGTTTCATATCGATGAGACTCACAAGGACTATGTCATGAAGAAAGCTTCAAAAATACACAGAAACTTCCGTTCAGATTTGTCGACATTATATATGAGAGATGAAAACGGGGAGGTAGTTCCAACACCCCCATCTACATATGAAGGGGTCATAACCCAAGCAGATTGGGATGAATTTGTGCAATCACACTTATCAGAGGAGTTTCGGGAAAGAAGCGAAAAAATAGCCAGGCGGCTAAAAGCTGTCCGTATCCCTATTTAGGCGGCCGAAAAACATTTCCAGAATTGGAGTACGAGATGGTATGTTAGCAACGCCCTTTTGCTTCTAAAAGTGTGAATTAATGTTTATGTAATTAATTTATAAGTTCACCTGTTTTACCATGACAGATTCAGGAAGAGGGCTTTGAAGGTCACCCTCCACGGTTTAGGGTCTGGATCAAAGGACACTCCAAAAGCGATGGAACCATCGTTCACGAAGAGGTTAGAAGAATCCGTGAACGCTGTGTAAGTCATTCTCTTGGACTTTGTAATTTTTTTATTAGTGAATTTCCTAACTTAATAACTAATAATCCTTCCTTCTTGTTATAGGAAATGTTATCACAAGAATCGCCCGAGGAGGTCAACATATTTGGCCAAGGCGATATCCTCAGTAAAGCACTTGAACGTCCTGAGTATTCAGGCTGTGTTCGGGGCACTGGTATAGGGGTCACGCCTTCAGCTTACTTTGGCCGCCAACAGCGGGTAACACAAAGCGAAGTTTCTGTGTTGAAAGATGAAGTCAATACTCTGAGGGAGACTGTGCTTGAAATGCAAAGAAGGAATGAGGAAATGCAAAGACGGCAAGATATGATGTACGAATTTTTCCAGCGTAACAATGTTGGATCACAAATGTCGAACTTCATGCAACAAGGTAACGTTCCTTCTTGTCAGAGTCCAAGCATCAGGGATAACTGTACGATGCCTAGGGCTCAAATTCCTCAGGTAATTCTTGTCTTTTGTACTTATAAACTTGTAGTGACACTGTTATATTATCGATTGGGAGCTTACGTTGTTAACTCTTTTGTAGGGCGAATCAAGGTGCAACCTGTACAAGGATCAATCTTTCAGTGAAGTAGTTGCAATCGGTACGGTCTTCAACACTTCAAACAGGATCCTGCACAATTCTCCGTTGCCTGAAAATACATTGAGGGTTATGATTGAATTCTCCCTGAACGGGGATGCACCGTTACCATTCCCTACTCCTGATGCGATGACTAAGGTCGGAGATGTAGTTGGTGCATATGTTGCTTGGCCCATCAGTTTGATTGAGCCAATACCACATGTGGTATTTACTAATAACGTTCAGACTAGCATTCTTTGTTCTGGAATAACGCTCTTTTACAATTTATAAGTTTTTACAGGGTACAGAGTCTCTGGGAAAGAAAGCACAAGTGGCTAGTGTAAAAGGTACCGGTGGCCCAGCTGCTCAATTGAAGAAAAAGAGTTCACGAGCTGGTCCAGTGTCACAGGTGGTTAGTTTCTAATTAATTTAAACTAACACTCTTCTTATTGGAAGAATTTTTGAAACTTTCTATTTATATGGTTTATAGGCAACAAAAGCCAAGGGCAAGGAGAAAGTTCAAGTGCCTGCTCCTGTTATCCAAGATATAAGTGTTGAAACGCCAAATCGTGCTCGATTGCGAGCATTTGCAGCTACCGTACCTCGCGATGCTACTGTCACAATCCCATTCAACAGGCTTATATTTGGCGAGTCAAATTTCAATGAGCTTCTTTCTAGGGATCAGGTCATGGAGGTGCTTGACGAAAGATGGGTCGGTGCTACGGTCGTCAATTTATGGATAAGGTATATATGTGCTTCCATTGTGGTTTCATTCAATGTCATAAGTTCTACACTAATTGGATGTTTGAATGGTTTCTTTGAAGGCACCTGCATGAAGAAGTCATAGCCTCCGAGGACAATGTCTCGTTCGAATTCATAAACCCTTATTCAGTAGCGCAAATTGAGGGTGCGAAACGTGATGATCAGTTCAAAGCGATTACGAAGCGTTTCACTTTAAAGGCAACAGGCAGAACTTTATTCTTAGCTCCAATTAATACAGGGTAAGTGTATAAGCATGATAGCTTTCATCGTATTCTTAGCTCCAATCATCATTGATATATATACTGACATAACGTTGTAAAACGTCTTAGGCTACATTGGGTTTTGCTTGTTATCAATCCGACAGTACAGCCGGCTCCACTTATTTACTATTTGGATCCTGTGGAATCTGCTGAAGCAGATAATCGCCCGGATTTGATGCGTGTCTTCAATGGGTAAGTGAATGTCAACATTATTTGAATGTGTTGTATTATCTGTCATTTTATATGACCGACCCAAGCTACTAAAATTAATTTAATATGTTTTGTTTCCAGAGCATTGACTAGTTATCGGGCAGCTAATGGGTACAATTATTCCAAAGCCCATGACCAGAAAGATGCTTATCCGTGGCTCAAAGTTCAGGTTTTACAAGTTATTCAATTTTTCAAACAATTGTACATTACTTAAACCAGAACGTAACTGCTCTTATATGCTATTCTGTATTTTTTGTTACAGTGCCCACATCAACCCAATGACAACGACTGTGGATACTATGTCATGTATTATATGAGGGATATCGTATCACTTGATCGAGATAACATCCCATTGACAGTAAGTTTTATATTTTTCCTAATCTAAGTGTTTGTACTTGTTAGATTTCAAGTAAATTTAATTGTCATTTAAATTTCTATACGCAGTATTACCCAGACACACGTTGCTTCATGTTGTCAAGGGAGAAGATGAAAGCGCTAATTGAAGAATGGTGTAGTTATGTACACCCTCTGTTCTCTCAAATTGGACAGCCTGACTAGTAGTATGCATGTTTATTTTCCTAACTGAACAATATAACTTTTGGTCTTATTGTACATATTCTTCTCTGTTTGAGTTACTGGTGTATTTGGACTGCCTGGAATTGTATAGAATTGCTGGAATTTTTGCAATGATGCAGGTGGGTGTGAATTAAAAAACAAATTGTATATTTTAAAAAAATATAACCTATACCGGCGCTTTTTATGAAAAGCGCCGCTATAGATACCCTATACCGGCGCTTTTTGTAAAAAGCGCCGGTATAGGTGCTTTTTATGAAAAGCGCCGCTATAGATACCCTATATCGGCGCTTTTTTAAAAAGCGCCGGTATAGGCCTTTTCAGTTTCAATAAAAAACTAATTAAAAGATACCTATACCGGCGCTTTTGGGTAATAAAGCGCCGCTATAGAGGGCCTATACTGTCGCTTTGTAAGCGCCGGTATAGGTCTCGTGACCTATTATGGCGCTAGCTATAGCGGCACTTCAAAAGCGCCGCTATAGGGGTCAAAAAAGCGCCGGTATAGGTCTTTTCTGTGGTAGTGTTTTTTGAAACCACGGCAGTTCCAACTTAGGATTTTCATGGCTCTATGGGAAGCTTTCCTTGGGCCACTTCCCTAGCCACTTTGACAGAATTGAGAAATTGAATTAAAGATTAATGAAGAGGAAATGAGAAAATGAGAGTATCCATGGAGGATGGAACTAAGTTAAAAGATGATACGCACCTCTTCTTAGAATGAGGAGGAAAATCAGCAAATTCCCTCCATAGATAGTCATCAAAGTCTTTCAGAATCTTTCGCTTCCCTGGATATTTCCTATCATCTTCACTTGAAAAATTACAGTCCTTGAAAGATTTGTCAAAGACATAATCATGAAAAATATATGAAGGAATCAGCACTTCCTTCTTAGAATAGATCTTAGCCCTTTTGAATGATACAACAGAGGAAGAAGAGTGATATTCATACTTGCGCTTTCTAGAAAGAAAGTCCCATAAACATGATTGATGTTCATTCATGAGCTTTCTATTATGAGCAACCCACAAACAAGGGCGTTTAATATATGAACTGTAACAATTACTACCTAATTATACTTTTAAAGATATTTTAAATTACCATTAACCCCAACTAAATCATCTGTTGACTAACTATGTTAGAAAAATGAGTTTACTCAGACAATACACTAACATAGTTAGAAAAATGCTTTTTGTCGTTACAATAAAATGTCAATTAAATATCCTAACCATGATAGAAAAAGATTTCTATTACTAAAATGCTATCATGGTTAGAAAAGAATCCAATATAATATAATTACCCTAACCATGATAGAAAAAGGATTTCTATTATTAAAAGGCTACCATGGTTAGAAAAGAATTTATGATAATATAACAAGACATATCCATGTTAGAAAAAGAATTCTTCTAAGCAGAGTAAAAAGCTAACATGGATAATTAAATTTCGACCAATCGTCTGAATAAATCAACTCATAACCTTTGGATATTAAAAGCTCTAGATAATAACTAAAATAAAACCTCCGTGATAGACAATCCATAAAATCACCATAATTCATAAATATCCTTAAGCAGATCTAGGAATAAATTTGGTAAATGATGAACATAAAACAAATAAGTCCACTAGACTAAAACCGGTCCAAAAAGGAATACCATCAGTCGTTCAAACCAACACTTGCAAATTTAAAATCCTTAAAAATCAAAATAACAACAAAACTTAAAAATGAGCGGAAGCAAAATCAAATGCAACATGTCCCTAAATGTGGCAATAATCTCTGTCCCGCTGGTCTAAAGACTCACAATCTTAGTGAGGTAATTCTAGATCCTTCCCTTGGTTTCCCTTTACGTTGCTAGGACCTGTAAAAATATGATAAAAGGGGGTAGACCCAGGTAACCATTAACTACTCGCCTACTTGCGGTGTGTGCTAGTAAGGTGTTCAGTGAAGCATTACTAGATATACATCAAACTGAAACGTATGACAAGTACCAGATAAATGCATAATAATATCTAATATCCCTTTCCAAACCTTCTCAATCATCAATCAGTATGCAACACTTTCTCAAATGTCATTCACACAAAATAATACCAAAATCATAAATCACAATGTGTCACAAAAATCACCGATATCATATTACGGTCCAGTAGGGACTCACAACCCTCGCCTAAAACCGGGGGCGGTCTCCCCATTATCATCTTTATTTTCTATTAATCCTTGTGGGCCAACAAGGAACCTCATCACGTGATGGCATTTTATTTAATTAACTGGTATTACATACACAATCATCACAATCAGATCACAACTGTATGCAGCACCAACAAATATAAGGCATAAGGCCCATCCAGTAATTCTTTAAAATCTAATCATGCAATAACCTTTAATGTATAATATCGTTCCAAACATGATAATACACATCTTCATGCTAGTTTAAAATACATACTCCACTAAACAGGTTATGTTATAAAATAAGCTTTCGAAATTCATGGTCATCGAGACTATAGCCAATCACAAAATTATAAGTTTCAAATACTCACTAACCCACACACACACGTAAACAAGCAAAAGTAGTTACCTGCAACTTGCATCGATTTCACAACAGTGTAGTTTCCCCCTCGTGCTATTTGACACAAATCAAACTCAATAAGAAACAAATATAAGCTCTCAGTCTTCCACAAACTCAAACCCTAACCTTAGTCTCTCCCTATCTCTTTCACTCTCTCACTCACGTCGGCATTATGCGAAAAGCAAATGAAAATGCGCTGAAGGATCATGTATATATACACCCACACACAAGAAATGGATCTATCCGGATATGTATATATTATATATATAATAATAAATGATGGAAGGAGAGTATCTACACTTCACACCTTGCTCCCGTGGGATCACATGGTGGGTGCCCACGTGGCACCCACCAATTGGTGTGCGTGTATATATATACACACACTAAATGCGTGTGTGTATATACTATATTTTTTTTTTAATAGAAGGATCTGGGGGTTACGCCACCCCCTTGGGATCACATGGTGGGTGCCTGGCTGGCCCACTTGCCACCCACCTATTGGTCCATATATATAATTATTATATATATACACACAACCATACACATATTTTTATTTAAAATATTAAATCACTTAATTATAATTAATTTAGTATCCCACCTAGTCCTACTATATATATATATTATATATATCTGTAGATAAACATATTTATTTAAGATAATAAAACACTCAATTATAATTAATTTAGTAAATCTCCTAAAATTTAAATAATTAGCTAAGCTTTGGGACTTATCTAGATATATATATATATATATATATATTATTTCATAAGGGCAAGGATGTTTTCTAGCTTATCTATTTTCATATTTTCATTTAAATTATTAACACAAGCTCTTAATTATCTTCATCCTACTTATTCTGTGAAATAAATCCTTATTAATAAATATTAATTCAAGTAGAAATCTCCCTTTCACCTAAATCTCTCCAACTAACCTCCATAAAAATCCTCAGATTCAATTTAAATCCTCTTATCCAAATCAAACCTCAAATCCAAATTAAATCCTAAATTTCATTTTACATTTCAAAATTTAAATGATATCCTTTAATTCAATTAAATAATTAATTATGTTTCTTGAATTAAGGAAAAATGTTAAACCTAGAAATCCCTAAAAAACCTCAATTCAAATAAGATAGCCATAATTTCCCAAATTAATTATTAAAATCCTAAATAAAATCATTAAACCTTGAATTAATTTTTCAGGATGTTACATGAACAATCTTGAGCCAAATTTTCTAATTTTCTGTTACAACTTCTACCACCCATCGCATCCCCATTCTGAGATACATCCGCCTTAGGAGAAGGCACAATACCCTTTAATTCAGAATTACTCCCTGTAGAAATCAAAACAAAAGAACTGGACTCATTCTCATACTTGTACTTTCTAATATAACCATTCAATAGACGAGGCCATTTACCATCCAAACTATCCAAATCAGAGTTTTCCAATTTCCTTTACACATGATCCCCTCATCTCAACTTCAAGTTTAAGTCCAGTCTACTTAAATTCAGAATGATACCATCCAAAGAAAGCATCATATTCCACTGTAACAGATTTATTGCCCACAACAAAAATTGAAACTATAAATTACAAAACCTAGACCTAAAAATTGAAACTATAGGTAGAACAAAAGATGAAACATAGAAACTCCTCTTGGAAGCTTTGAACTCATGCATCTTTGCCCATATTCAAGAGTTACAAACCCTAGCCTCTCATGACTTCAAAGATAGCTTCTAGATGGAGTGTTATTCTCGGCCATATCGTGTGGGTACGGAAAGAAGTGGTGGGGATGAAAGATAGATGGAAGAGAGTGGAACAAAGTGGAGGTTAGGATGGAGGGTCGGAATGGAAGAGGAAGAGAATGCGACTGGAGATGGAGTAAAGGAAGTGTCTCCAAATGAGCTAGAATTTGTGTATTTACATATTGGACTCGGTTTTGGAGGTATTTGGGTAGGATTCAGTTCAGTTAGAATCCTTTAATCCCAAAACAACCAACAAAATTTGAGTTAGAAAATTCACAGGTTCGCTTTGATGACCACCAAAAGTGGTCACCACAGCCACCAAGTCTTGGTTACTTCTGCCACTTAAATTAGTCGTCAAAGAGACCAAGATTTTTTTTTTTTTTTAATCTTCCATCACTTAAGCCATTTTTCAATTTTGCTTCCCTTCACATTTTTTCCTCCTTTTTTGGGCTTCTAAGTTTCCTGCAAGTACCAAATGCAGCCTATATACAAATCATGGGATTTGTCCAAGCCAAGAGTAGCAATGCTCTACTAAAAAAGATTCTTGAATTAACGTAATCACTTTAATTATTTTCATGCTTCAAACAAAACGAAGCCAAACACAACCTTCAACTCATAAACAAAACATAGTAACCAACAATAAAAAAGCATTATTCGATAACCTAGGAAGTATCTAGAAATATATATCCATATCATCACTCTCAAATTTAAATTAAAATAGCAAGTCTTATTAGAGTACTAAAAAATACATAATGCTTTGATGTCATGGATCGATGGTTATGGGATCCAGAAGGAGTTGGACAACGTAATGTTTGAGGGAATCGCCATTGGTGAATCTGTCTTGAAGGTTTTCATACACAACCTCTGACACACGAGCCATATTGATGGCACAGTCAAGCACAGACTTTGGAACGTTGTGTGGATTATTCAGGCATTCTTCGTTTATATCCTTCCAGCAATTTTTCACTTCTTCGTTGATTATTTCATAGGCTTTGTCTACTGAAACTCCATATTGCTTCATGCAACATTCCACTCCTGAAGCAACATGCTCTCTCTCCTGCTCAAACTATACGATATACATATTCAACCAAAAATACCATCAAACTCCTTTCATCATTTTCTTCAAATTAAAACAAGATATGTACTCCTCTGGTCTTGAGAGCGAGAGGGAGGTAGGGAGGGAGAGGGAGAGAGTTATTGTTCAATTTAAAAGTTACATTTTTTTATTTTCCTTGTTAATGTATAATTTCACACATTCATTTTTTTATTTTGTAGGTAGACTTTATTATCTTGAGATGTAGTGTACATTAAATATATGTAAAGCTAAATGGTTATTGACTCTTATAATATATTTAATGATTTATAACTTTTTTCCTCGTTTCAGTTAACAGTGTTAAAAATGACTTATAATTTAATATTATAAACATGAGTTATAGTATGTTTTATATGACTTATTTTTCATTTTTAAGAGAAATATGTGTATGTTTTAGAAGTTGCGACAAGATGTATACCATTTGAATAAATCTAAGAAAAAATCGTATATAACTCACTTCTACACTTATCAAAAAATGTATTAGTACTAAAACTTGATATCAACATTTTTAAGTTTTATGATTTAGATTACTAAATTACATGAATAAAAAATTAGTTTAAAATAATAAATATGTAAAAATGAGGCTTATTTTCTCAAAACATGTTCATGAAGAGGAAGAGAATGAGTGAAAAGAGAGACAAGAGAGAATAAGTGAAAAAATACTATCAGAGAGACACATAATAATTAATTAGAGGGGTAAAAATAAATAAAAAATACATTAAATATTTAGGCATCTCCAACACGTAGCTTACATTAAAAAATTTTGAAGATTTGGAGGGAAGTATATCTTCTTATAATTACTTAGAACTTTCAATTTTAAAGCGGTACCTTATGAGTTGCCATATCATCCATGAGTCTTCCAACAAGTGAGATCGCTCTAACTATTTTAGGATTTGTGGAAATCCAATCAAATACCTCTTTGGTTGCAAGACTTCCAAGGCCAAGAAATGAAGTTATCTGTAGTGGGATTGTAGAAGATAAAACCCCATTATCCTTGTACTCCTCATAGCTTGGAACAAACTTTTCATTGCACCATTTTGCTTCCATCAAGTATGCCTCAGCCAAATTCATAAACTAAAACACAGTATGTAATATAGTTAACCAAGTGTAAATCGAATAAATCATAACATCATATATGTTGAAATTAACTTATAGAGTTATCGCCTATGTACATTTTGTTTAACACAAGGCATCACAAAATTTGACGTCCCTTCTTTTGAAGTCACCATCTCCATTTCGTTGCACAGTTCTACAACTGCTTCAAATACAACTTTCATGCACTCTGGAAGTGATGCAATAGGACTTGCATCCCATCTGATAATAATAAAATCATAAAACGGAATAATAATTGAGTCACACACACACACCCATAAAATTCATGATTAATTTTCAGTGACAAGCTAAGATATTGGTAAATACAATATGACCTGTGGATAGCATATGTGAAGAGTTCAAGTTCACCAAGTGTGCCATAGACGTCATAGGTATCATCAAGAAGACAGATAATAGAAACCAGTTTGGCAGTTAACATTCTTGCGGTGCTGAATTGAGGCTCATAAGACTTAGCTAAAGGCCAAAAGTAGGACTCCACCAACCTATCCCTAGCATAAGGCACCTTTCTCGCAAAATCCGATTCTTTCCACCACCTGTAATACAAATTAACAAGACCCTGTAAGTACTATTATATATTCTACTGATCATTACTAGTTTTTTGATTATATAATTATCTTACTAGACTAAATTCAATCATTGATAGGCATAATGAGTGTTGCTCTTCTAAATATTTTTTCTACATGCATGTACATATACTAAATTCAAGACCTCATGCTTAAACAGTCAAATTAAAGCCTCTTCCCATTTTATTAGGACCAAAACTTTGTGGTAAGATTTGTTATAAGTATATATACATATATAACACTTCACTTACTTGGTGACGTTGCCAAGTTCTTTCTGATGCAGTTGCTGAAGCATATTGAAATCAAGTTTTGCAAAGTTGAGCAACATGATGTGATCTTGGGAAAGATGTTGCTGATGGTGGTAGAAAGACATGTAATGCCTTGCTTCTATCCTACGTAACCTCTTATGCAGAGGCTGACTTAAGCAGTGGCTCACACGTGCACTGAGACCAGGACTTAACTGTTTGTTATCAATCGCGGATTGAAGGTGAGTGTAAGTGAAATGAAGAACTTCTTCTAGAATGCTCTCTCCGTGAACCTTTAATTGTGAGGCTTCATACAAGGCCAACATTCCTTCCACGTCATCTTTTGTAAGATTTTCATCGTTAAACCTCCCCTTCACGACCTTGAATCTCTCAAATACATCTGCTTCATATATATGTGTGTGTATTGAACAAATCAACTAGTGATATATAGTGCTTCAAAAGAGAAAAAAGCTCCTCATTAGATAATCACTACTGCAAAAAGCCTTTTTACCACAGTTAAAAAATACTTCCTATGTTACTAAATATAAGATTCAGTTGAATTTTTTTTTTTTTTTTGAGTAAATTGGTGTTTAATATTATGAACCAAATTTTAAACCGGGAACTGCGTAAGAACCGTGAAAACTGAAACAAGTATTAGAAAGACTATGAGGTTGAAGAAAAAGCAAAGCAATATCATATTTTAATTATAATCATTTAAAAAGAAGAAAATCGAAAGAAAGCCACCAAGTTTTTTCCCTTCAATAACAATAAAAATTACAAATTAAAAATCTTGGATATTTAGAAAAAATATGGAAAGAAACAACAATTAAAATATATACACGCAAGATTATCAAACTCGTATGTTTAAGTAAACTCATGATAAGGATGTAAAATCGGATCGTACTTCATAAAATTTCTATAAAATTTATTGAATTTTCATACTTTATCAAGCTTATAATAAGGAAATTTCTATAAAATTTATCGAATATGGTCAAATAAAAATAATTAACATGAGATTTCAAGCAAATTAATATGATTATTTCTTGAGATGTAAACGTAAAAACAAGAAACTCAATGTGTAAACTCATAAGTTTAATCGAGTTTACGCCTAATAATAGTTTAAGTGACTCGTTATACATTTTGGTTAGGTAGAACCATAAAAAGGGTAAAATCGGAGAATCAACTCGTAAGTTTGACAACAATATTTTCACATAACGTAAGGACTAAAAGGCTGGATGATAGAGACGTGCAAGGATTGATTCACACTTGGCTTAGACACTTTTCAATGTGAAAAACATGCAGGCATAAAAATTAACCGAGTCCAATTATGATTTATCAATGGAGTTGGATTTAGTGAAAAAAAGTTAACCAATCAAAGTTTAAATTTCTATTGTAGGAGTGTAGCCATGCACTGAATAGAATTTTCTTTTATAACTTTTTTTTTGAAAAAAAAAAAAAGAATTGTCTTTGCTTGTAAAAAAAGTCCAATTTATTTCTAATATTTTTTAATATAAAAATTTAAAACGTTTATTATTTGTTAAGTGCCTGACAGTCTCTACTGAGGGAGTGTAGCCATATTTAATGTTTGATTATGCCTTAAACATTTATAATTTCCTCTATAGGAAGATATATATGCATATGAAAAAGTCCAATTTAAACTTATAATATTTTAATTATAAAAAACTAAAAAAAAAAAAAAGCAGTTTCGTTGTGTTTATATAATATGTTTGTCCTTATTTTGTGTGTCACTTTTTATTTTATTCAAAATTACATTTCTTTTACATGATTATTTTACATATAGTGTAATTTCTTATATCATTATGATGATGTCGCCGATTTTTCCATCAATTTTAACCTTAATTTCTTTTTTGGCCAACATATCAACTCGACCTATTAACCATGATAAGTAATAACCATGGTTTATTAACCTTGTTTTTATTTTAAAAACATTGATCATTAGTCTCAAGCAGAAACTATAACCACAAATTAATAAGTAGTATGATCAATTTTAATCATTCGCACCCACCAACAAAATATAAGGAAATCAATAAATCCATGAAAATATTCATAGCCGAAGAATGTGAGGATTTTTTTTATTTTTTTTTTACATTTTGGACATTTGTTTCCCTGGGGTTTAGCTTTGTAAATTGTAATGTCTCCTTCGGGTTATAAAACATGTTTTTTCGTATTAAAAAATAAATAAAACATCATTGTCTTCGCTCTTTATGTTGATATTTTCTCGGGCCAATTGCACATAGATCCCAAGCAAAAGAATTAATTTCAGAGAGGTCCCAAGGAGTTGTTAATAACAACTATTAACAACTGCAATAGCCTTGGTTAACAAGTGAATGAGTTGTTAATGGACCTGTCTGAAATTAATTCTCTTGCTTTGGACCTATTTGCAATTCTCCCTATTTTCTCCATTTCCCGTACTATCTTCTATTCTGCCATTTTTGTTTAAACTTTCTTCGGACATAAGTGTAGGGTGGGTGCGTGTGATCAAAACAGGTATAGTTTATTGTGACCAAATATATTTGAGTTGAACTTACTAGACGTTTATGTTTTTAAGAAGTTTTTATTTTAATCCATATACTCCTCTTGTTTTATTTATAGGGCAGAGAGATGAGGTTTTATTTGGTCCTATATATAATGCATATCATTAAATTTTATGTGTACTATTTCGCCCTTTATTTATTAAGTATTGATTTTGTTTTCATATGGTGTAGTAAATATTAATTAGGGGTGAAATTGGGAAGTTGTCAAATTTAGAGATAGAATTAATGGGATTGAAGGTTTTCTTTGTTCTGTGCTAAATATGTTAAGTGCCTTGTAAATGAGATCAGATGAATACTCCCTCCGGTCCTAATTATAAGACTACTTTGACTTTTTTGACTTTTTTTTCTAGTCCAAAAAAAAGTAGTTTCAATTCCAAAAAAACATATTTTTTCCTCAAAACTAATTTATTCTACTTATAAACTAACATATAATCTATTTTCATGTGACATATGTTATAATTTAGTGGTCTAATTTGCTTCCTTAACTTCCACAAAAAAAAGTCAAAGTGGTCTTATATTTAGGACCGGAGGGAGTAGTTTATATTTGTTGCTTTTGTTTGTAGAATAAATCCCGTTTAAAACGTTGGTCCATACAACTTTATTACTAATAGTTTGAATCAGAGTTTATTTGTGTTAACTTTGTAATATAGCGTTGACACTTTTAAGCATGCTTGCATGAATGGCAAAACTACTATTGTTGTATGCCAAAAAAACTGAATCTTCTTAAAAATATAGAAACTTAGAGTGGGTTTAACCCAATTGTTCTTGTCTATGGACAGGGAAAATGACATTTTTAGTACCTTTCAAGAGAGATAATTTTATTCGACAATAGTGGATCATAGGGATTTTATAAACCACTAAGGTTTCTTGGAGAAAATTTTATGAGTAAACAAAGATGATCACCGAGTCAACACCACTTCCATACTCAGCAATTATGTTATATAAACAAAATCAAAACAATAATTAATCCGGGACACAATCTAAAAAAATATGGCTTATGGTCCAATTTGTAGTCTTAAATATTTTTTCATGTGCATCCTGCACTCTAAAATATTTTTCAAAACACCACCCTAAAATTGCTACTCTAAAAAATATTTTAAGGTGTGCACCTTCATTTAAATGGCTTTTCTAGAGTTAATGACCAGGTGAAATTTATCATAACATATATTGTGAGCAAAATTTATCTTGAAAAAATTAATACTTTTTAAGTAAAATTGTGTCATATATGAGGTTTTTACTTTGATCATAATATAACATCTCAATAAACTTCATATTTTAAAATTTGTAATTTTTTTGCAGATATTATAAGGTTTCACCATCCAGAGTAGTTTTAATACGTATTAATTAAATCACGTTGATTTGGGGCTGAGCTTTAGACTACAGTAGTTGTAACTTGTAAAGAGATGCTGAGATGGGCCATTGAAATATTAAATCCGAAATTCCTATGCACTTTACAAGTTACAAGGAGTCACATATTGCCCAAAAACACCATCATTAGGTTGGACCAAAGGCCCTTTAATCTGATATATCAATGTATTAGGCTTTTGGAGGCTTTTTCATCACAAAACCCAAACATAATTTTGGGCCTAGCCATTTATCCAAGTAATTCAACAGACGGAATATAAAGAATGAAGCAAGGTCTATCCCCTGAATAAGTTATGAACCAGTTGAAAGAATTTCTAATTTCACATTATTTATGAAATATGAAAGAACCACCTCACAGATACAAATACATGCGCCTAATCTTTGTATACAAAGAATCCAGCATATACTTCAGTATAAGTACATTAAACTTTCCATGAACCTATATGTAACCAAAAAGAGACAAATCAAATGTTTGGAGATACATCATGGAAATATAAATAAATCAAACCTAAAACCTTAAGCTGGTCAATGCCATGCTGAGGCTGATATCAGATTTCTACTCTTCCACCCCAATAACATAGCACCATCTTTCTCCACTAATGTATAATTCTCTGAATAGTATCTCAGCAGGCTCCTAATAACCGAATTCACATAGCTGCTCATCGAATATTGTCGAAAACCCGCCATTGTCAGCCTAGACTTCCACTTGCCAAACAGTTCGTGTCGCTCGATCCTCTCCTTCCCTTCACAGGCAATGACATTCACAATATCCTTGGCTAGACAATGTTGTTCTACGTTAATCCTTGTCTTGTTGTCTCTTGGAAGGGTCACATCAATGGACTCAAACATTGCCAGGTAGTAGTCCAATGTTTCTATGAACCTGTTGAAGAAAGGAGTTGTATTGGTGTTTGATTCTTGTTCCACCAATGTGACCACTTTTGGAGATAATGATTTTACCATTCTCAGCAGACCATCCCTTGGGTTATTCACATCAACACTTTCATCAGCCGTATGATGGAGCTGCAAGGGGAAGTTCACTGCCAAGGCCTCACCTGGCCGGATGTCTAGCATGTCTTTCGTCACATCAGGACCGAAAACTGGCAATCCATGAAACTCAACTGGGATGTTAAATTTCTCAGAGATCATGGCCAACCGTTTCCCAACCGCCTCTAGCCCATCACCACGAGCGTATTTAGAGACAGGATCATCAATCCCTGTGATCCTAACATAGGGAGCCCCACTTGGTCTAGCTGCAAGGGCTTGAAGGAGAGTCACCCATTGAGTTCCCTGAGCAATCTGAAAGTCTATGATGTGAATACAGTCCTCATTTCTGCAAGCTTCTGCAATGGCTCCATTGGCAGCCATGTAACCGAATTTCAAGTATGGGCAGATTTCATACAGCAAGTGCATATAGGAAAGCAAGTCTTTGCCTTCCGGCTCCTTGCACCGGAGAGAATGATAGATGTTGTTCCCAGATGCCTCCTTCCTCGCAACAAGCCCTTCTACCAAGTAAGCACCGAGCCTTTGGATTGGTTCCCCGGTAATGGACACATAACTTCTAGCCCTCTCAATCAACTCACCAAAATCTTTCAGGTTGTTTTCCGAAAGTGCTTTTGCACAAGAAATCAACAACTGTCTCAAATTACTCGATGGAAAACCTTGCACTGATTCTTCCTCTATCGCTTTGTGACGTTTCTCTGAGTGTGCAACTTCACTCAACTGTTGGCTACTGGTAGAAGCCAAAGAAGGCTGACCTTGAAAATTCTGTAAACGCTGGTCACGATTCCAAGATATGTTGCCACTAACATTCTTAGTGAAAGGGCTGTTTGATGTGGTGGCATCATCATTACCATTGTTAGGGGCCATAAGAGTTGATTCTATTTCAAGCAGAACATGTCTGATTTTCTGGCTGCTATTTACATCATTTAGAAGAGAGCTCCTAGAAGATGAATATAAATGCAGTCCATCTTGGGGATAATCCATGGATGGCGATGAATTGTGCCCACTGTGATTGGTTTCCAGAGAAGAGTCACAAGAAGGGCTCACACCAGAAAGGATCTCACTATAATTGTGTTTATTATTATCCTGGCTGTCACTCAATGTTGAGAGAGAATCGGAATCAAAGTGATTCGAAAAGGAGGAATTAGGTGAGTTTCCCAAGTCAATTTTCAAGGATTCAAGCAGCCTGCTCGGTACCGCTGAGAAAACAGGATGAGATGATGAATTAATTAGTCCAGTATCAGTCTCACTGTAACTGAAAATCTGCTGAGAGTCCATGCTACAAGGGATTAAGAAGCAATCCTTAAAAGGGCTACTAGCAAATCTAAAAAAGCATCAGCCTTGGAATTTTTTACGTCGCAGATCAAAAAATGAACCAAAGGTGTCTCTAAGTTTAAATGACAGAAGATACGCCTGCTACAACAATAAAGAAAGATGCTCTGTAAATATCCAGCACAACCAATGAAGAATAAAAATGAAATGAGCTATACAAAGTTATAAACACAAAAGCAAACACATATTGACTCATAGGACAGATTGAATACATTAAAACACATAATGACTTCACATGGAAAACATTCAAGCACCCATCTTCACCATGTACTTTGAAAAGTAAACAGCAACCGAAGGTATTTTCTCTTCATTACTTTGTTTGGCTACCAAACATTAATTACACAGACACCGACCAGAAGCACAACAAAGATGAATTTATAGACTATTTTTCCTCTTCCAAATACAAAAAAATCGTTCCAAACGCATCAGTCCTAATCTAAAACACATAAACCATCAAATTCATACGAAATCACAACATACGTATAGATACAGAAAGCTGACAGAGAATCAAGCAATTACAGTTCCGAATGCAAATGGGAAACAAATTATTTCAGAACTAAACACACTCACAAAAACAATACAGCAGAACATTTTTCCCACCGACCTTGGAAAGGCTTTAAATTTATACATGAAGGATTTCATGACTCATGAAAGCTAAGAGACAAACAAAAACCACAAACCAAAGCTTATGAAGTTAAGTCATAGCCAGAGGAATTCATATGGGCTTTTCAATCAAAGAAAATGAAGCTCCTCTTCATTGAAAAGCAACAACATAAAAATGGAGAAAACCCCAAGAAAAGTAAAATCGATTACCTAAGAAACAATTCCAATTCAACCCCAAGAAGCTGAAAAGCTGGAAACTTTCGCTAACTTTCTTTCTCTTTGATTCTGTTCTCTGCGTTTGAATGGAATGAAAGCAAGTTTCAGGGTGGGGTTTAAGAGAAAAGGTCGTTGGGAAAATGAACTTGTCGCAGAAGAATTCGTAATATATATAGAGAGAGCCAAGAGGGAGCAAAAGATAAGGGGGTTTGACGGATTTCTATGATTTTGACAGTATAACGGCGAAAGGAGTTTGATGGGGTCATCAATGAACAGCCCAGCGTTAACGGTAACGGAGGTGATTAACGGCTGAGACCGCCGACCAAAGGTACACACGTTTGCGAAGACCATAAGAACATTCCAAGCTTTTTAATACTGTAATTTATTAATTATTAATTCTGGTCAGATTCCTCATTGAAACTGTGGGTAAGCACATCAAATTCGAACCCAAACATTGCATTGTTTTGAAGGTTTGGAGGTTTTCCTACTGTGAGTACATTCACATCAACATGACTAAATCATGTGCTCACAATGGGTCTTTGTTTTGCCTTCAATTGAATCAAATTGTATCTATTTGACCTCCATTTTTTTGATCCAATAACTTTTGGAGAAAGAAAAAAATTAGATGACATTATTTAGATATTTTTTCATGACATTGTTTTGTGAAAAAGGAATCTAAATAGACTCCATTTGATCTAACTAGAGGCTAAATGGAAAGATACATCAATGGAGAGATCCATCAACCACTCATGACGCCAAATATCGATAGATAATCCAAAAACATTGAGTTGTATTTTGGGATATTTGGTGAGACCAAATTTGAGTTATTCCAATACTAAAATTTGTAAGCATTTACCGTTGAATAAATGGGAAACCACCTCATCTAATAAGAAGGAGAACACAGATTAAAATTCAAGAAAGATGAGAACACAAATTAAAATTCAAGAAAGACACTTGTTGAGAGAGACGAAAACCATTTGTTTTCAAAGTGTAAAAAATGATCAGTCTTAGCCTCTTAGGTTTTGAATAGCTTGTGAATATTCTTAATTCAACCTAAAAAGGGAATTCGTAAGCATTTTAAAAGGTAAAAATTACCTATAAGTACCAGTCCAGAGAATTTACTACCCAAATTCAGATAATAAATTAATATACTTTCGGGATATAAAAAACTTAAAAGCTGGTACTTTATACTCCTCCCATCCTAAATATATAACTATTTAACTAATTCGATTAAATTAAATATGTTTGTTATATTAGATAAAATTGTATGTTTTTTTTTATAAAACACCCCAGTCACCACCAAACACTTAATTTAACTGGCTGTGGGTTGTTCTAATTTAACCAGTGATTATTTGGAGGTAGCAAAATTCTTTGAACAGGATTAGTAGGTTGCTTGTATCACTGGATACCAGTAGATAAATAAAAAAAAATCCCTATCATCTTCTCTTATTCTCTCCCATATCTCTTACTTGATTATTATTAGAGGATCATCATTAAGGATGATTTAAAAAAAGTTGACAAAAATTAGAATTAGATCTTATATTTAGGACAAAAACTAACTCTCCAAATAGATTCTATATTTAGGATAAGAGGGAATATATATACACACACATATATATCAAGCACCATTTGATAATTACTTCTAAAAATGAAAAATATGGTTGATAGTTCATGCGTCACAAATTATTCTTGAAGTTACCAAACACAATTTTAATTTGACACATGTAAGAGCTTTCGTCTCATATTTAAACGTATTACTATATTGCACAAGCAACATCACTTTAGGGCCTAAGTATTCACTCAACTATGTTTGACTTTTTATGACAATGTTACAATGTGATGTGGACAGGATAGCTCCTAAGGTCCTACCTAATCTTTATTTCAAAGCTACATTGTCCAAGTAAATATATTTTCTTTTACATTGAATAAGATTTAAAATATAAACTATATAATACATATAAATAATATGTATTATATCTTTTCCTCATGTTGACAAAAATATTATATTTTTTACCTTCACTGTAT
The DNA here is from genome assembly GCA_037074515.1 of Mimosa bimucronata. Lineage (NCBI taxonomy): Eukaryota > Viridiplantae > Streptophyta > Magnoliopsida > Fabales > Fabaceae > Mimosa > Mimosa bimucronata. The sequence continues at coordinate 11,082,109 of CM073442.1, forward strand.
AATGTATACTGAAATATTAGCCATGATAGTTAGAATTTGGATCATGATAATTAGAATTAAAATTATAGTAGTATTAGTTAAAATTTCTTACTTGAATGTCAATAATTATGAAGAAGATGAATCCAACTAGAAATTTGCCAAGTGTGAAAGAATAAAGATGGGGAAGGGGCAGAATGTGAGAAACAAAGCCATTGGGCCCAGGGCAACTCAAAATTTCCATTTGAGTATATGGTTTCCATTATCTATAGTTAAAAATATATAAATATTATCATATATATATAATAAAATTAAGAAAAAATATTTTTGAATTAAGCAAAATCATTCTAATTAAGAATATAGCAATCAAGAATTAATCATATATGTCGGCGAGCCAAGTGATACCAAACTCTTTCTTTAAATTTGTCTTATGTATGAGGTTATGCACTTAACCTTTTATATAATATATGTGTGTGTGATTAGTGTGTGTGAAAACTAAGGGACGACAAAAAGAAAAAAAAATTAAACGGAAAAAAATTCAATAACCAACAGCATGCTTATGCTTATAACTTCGTTCATTAATCATAATTAATTAAATTTTCTATGTTAAGAGAGATAAGTTGGTGATGCGATCATCGAATTAAATCAAGTAGGTGCTGAGGGTAAGCATATATTTATTCTCAAGCCATATATATTACTCCATCTAATTAATCTACAATATAAGTCATTTTAACTTATACACAGGAATAAATAAAACAATAAACTTATTTAATATGTCCTCAACAGAAACATCTTTTTATTTTTAACCTTTTATAAAGAACGTTGATTAATTTTAAGGAGAGCAAATATAATGATTGTGTAGATTGGAACTGAGTATTAATAAAATGGACAAAATTACAAAATGAGCATTATTTATCATTCCAGTTACTTATATTTTGAACGAAAACTGTTATCTAGAGGTGTTCTACTCTATTATAGACCGAAAGGAGAGTGTAATGCACCTTCTCATCAATAGCAGAATTAATGAGCCTTAGATTATATTATGGTCACGTTTTATTTGTTTTGAATTGATTACTTTAAAATAATTAAAGTATATGATAATTTTTAGTTTAAGTAATTCAGATTCTTCTGTGTGTCCCACGTTCTCATGCACCCTAAGACACAGCAGAGTAGTGGGATTTGTTCATTTGTCTGCTTAATATCAAGTCGATGAAGTTTCCTCATTCACATAGAGTCATTTAGAATCACTTCGTTACAACAAGCATCGAATCGCATTATCTATATATACCAAAGCTTTTTAATAAACTTTGTACTACACATATTGACATGTCACCCCATCCTCTATTTAATTTCTAGTAACATATGGCACTGTCGCCACTAATGTTTCAACACACATATTTTAATAATAAGCATACTTTTTTGAATTAGATTGATATATACTAGCCACATATTATCATAAGCCAGATTGAATTCACAACTTTTCATTTTCATGAGAACTTTCTTACTATTAAGTAATAAATAAGTAACCATCAAACGTGGTTTATTTATAAGATTAAATTAACTAATCTGAGGAGATTCGAAGGTTAAAGTTTATTTTAAATTAGTTATATCCATCGTTTTTCTCTAAAGTAATTAACCTTTTATAAATTGATATATAATTTAATGACACATAAAAGTATTTTAGAGATATTATATAGCATATACTATAATTAAGTATAATTTATTTTACTTCCTTAATTGCTTGAATTAGTGAGATCTTATTTGAGTGTAGGCATGTAGTAGTTTAGCAACAGGCAGTACTTAGCAGTATGTGTAATGGAACATAATCAATAAAAGAGTGAGAAACATCCAAAAAAAATTCGACCATACAAGGTTGTTGTGGTCAAGAAGCTTTTGGACATGAAATTGAAAATCCAAGCATAACATTATCAATTAGTCAAATTGAAATATTGCGTTGAGCTAATCCATGGATTTTGTGAAAGCAATGGGAAACAAAAGTGTGTTTCCTTTTCTTTTAATAACGCAATTATAATTATAGAATATTAACAATAATATATTATTTAATGGCGACAGGAGAAATGATCACATGTGAAATGAATTAGAGATAATGTGTTCCCATTTGGTTGACTGAGCAAACACGTGGAAAGAGAATGATTAGCTGTCTACGCGCCACGTAGCAATCAATCTCAATGAACAGGGTGGGGCCTATATGGATATGGCCTCGTTGAATAAGTCAAACCCCCTCTATGATATGATATGGGAGAGTAATCACTTTCCTTTACTTCATTTTCTTCCCATTTTCCTTTTTAATGGTCATTATATCGATTTTAAATGATCTAAATTTAGTGTAATTTTTTTATAACATAAAATTTTAATAATAATGTTATAAATATCAAGTCTGAACCATTTAAAATAGATCTAATGATAAATAAGGAAGAAAACGAAGAAAAATAATGTAAAAAAAAAAAGGAAACGTTGATCCCTCATCTTGTATTTATTTCCTTAAAAAAAACGTATCATAGATTTCGGCCTTCCATTGTTTTACTCCCAACTGTCCCAAGCCTAAAAGTTCTTAGACGGGTGCTGGAGTTCGAAATTTATGGCATTGATAATGACATGATAATTACGGTCTGCATGCCAATATAATGGCTTGTATTTGCTGGTAAAAAAACTTATATTTAAAAGAAGAAATGGAATATAATATGCAGTATACACACACATGCAAAACATATATGCTGTCACACAAATTATAACTTCAAATTTACTGTAGATTCCATATCTGAAAGAACATCTTAGACAAACGATCTGACTAAACTTATTCTGCATGTGCATGTTAAATATATGATTTTTTTTTAATTTTTCTTAATTTTTTCCCAAGTTACCCCTACAGATGCTCCTCAATAATAAACAAATAAGAGAGAAAGTGTGTGGATGAGATAGATAATTAGGGTGTTTAGTAATATCATGTGCTTTTAACTAATTTAACAAAAATCCTTGATCTAATGAAATTAAGTAAATGGGTCTTATATTTAGTACCGGAGGAAGTATATCTCTATTTATAGTATTATCCACTCCTATCAAGCAATCAACCTATTAAAATCATGAAAAAGATTCAAGACTAATATTTGATGCAGCCAATAATAATAATAAAGGTTATTAGGGGGAGTATATTTGTTTTTTTATATTGGAGAAAGCTCCCCAATAAAAATAAAAAAATTGTTGAGAAGGGAAAAACTAGAGTAACATCACTTTGCGTGCACCAAAAATTTTAGGTGTTTTTCAGTAATAAAACTTTTAATGAGATGCCTTTTCCCAATTTTTTTATTAGTGGTCAAAGGTTTTTGGCAATTGAATTTTTTATGAGGGTTTTATTTTCTCAAATTTACCTTTTTCTTTTTTCCAACATATTTTTGGTCAGGGGTTTTTGTTTTTGGGCTCATTGAAGATATCCATCCATATCGACCAGATTATGCTGTTTTGCTTAGGCCCATAAAACTCGAGTAAGGCCCAATTCTATATTTGGTCGAAATACATGTACCACCTGATTCGTTTGCTGTTGTGAAACAGGGATGGAAGCCCTCATACGCCCCTTTTTTTTCATTCTTACTTTTCTCATGGAAATTTGATTCAAATTAAAGTGTTATCTGGCAAAGAATTAAGGTTCCTCATCTTGATATTTTTACCTATAATTCCTTCTAAGGATCTTCCTTCACTTGGATAATAAACTATGGCTATGTTTGGTTTGGCTTTTTTAGGGCCAGGGTCAGAAGTACTTCTTCGCCGGAAAAGTCATTTTTGTGATAAAAGCTATGTTTGAGTTGATATAAGGTGGAGAAGTACTTCTGCTCCAGAAGTCCGGTGGAGAAGTCAAAAGCTAGAAGTTAAAAATTTTGACTTTTGGCTTCTGGCTTTTGGCTTTTGATGGGCCCCACACCTTTTTATTGTTTGTTATTTAATAAAGTGGGTAGGAAAATTAGACTATTAGACCCCTAAAATTTTTAAATAAGATATTTTCTTGTAATATAAAATTTTTTTTATCTTCAAAAATTTACCATAATAATCTCTAATTATTTTCTCCTACAATATCTTCCTTTGAGCTAAAAATATATATTTTTTTAAATTATTTTCCTTAAAATAAGGGAAAAACTAAGCATTTAAAATCCTCAACAAGCCCCAAATTTCACTTTTCTTTTCTAAACTATAAGAATATATGCATATTATATATGTATTATTTAATAACAATAATGCCCTTTGTAGTAATTTTTCATCTAAACTTACTTTTCAAAATAATCATCCAAACATGTTTTAAAAGTCAGATTGAAAAAAAAGTCACTTCTAACATTATTAATCCAAATATAAATCACTTCTTACAATCTGACTTTTTTCCAAAAGTCCTTCTAAAAAAGTTATTCTGAAAAAAAACCAATCCAAACATAGCTATTTAAGAAACTTGCTAAGGGATTTGGTAAAAGTGAATAGGCTTCAAGAAGATGTCTTGACATAACAACTCTGTTTTATATTCACACAAATGATCCAGCAGAAGATATCTTAGTTTCGACTAACCATTTTAAAGTTTCACTTATATATCTCAAGAAATTCCTCCCCCACCCCACCCCGTTACCCCTATTTTTAAAATGGGGGTAATTTTGTGGTATATTTCTATTGTTTTTTATATGCTGTGTTAATCACTCAAAAAAAAGTCCATGGACCAAAATTAAAAATTACATAAAAGTGGGAGGCTTAAGTTAATTTTAACATATAAATAAAATAAAACTTATTCGTATTTGGCCGTTAATGTTAAACCTAACTATCTAATATAGGAGACCAAATAAACTATATAAATTACCTATAGTAACAAGTAGCATATATCATATGATCTTTTTAAATTACTTTTGTATAGTCTTAAATTATATATCAACTAATCATATAATAAACTAGTCTAAAGAAAAATGACAAATATAAAAAATAAAATAAAATGAATGAGACATTCAAGACCTAAATTCACTTACAAATTAATTAGAATGAGTATTATCTCTAGTAATTAATATAAGATTTAGTTTACTGTGCAAAATGTAGTATAACTCTTACGTGAAATAATGTAACATGAGGAGCAATCATCCATGTTTCCCATCGACTTTGACTACAAATAACATATACATACATATTAAGAGGGGGAAGAAAAGCACATGAGAGCACATGTGGAAATGAAATATGGAGGAGGAGGGCATGATGAGATGCTGAGAATTCACACATGCTTACTTCCTTTTATTAGTTTTACAACAACAACAATATATAATAATAAAAATAATAATAATAGCAAATGTGTTTTGAGTCTTCGAGTTCAAGTCATACGGACGTGCCCACCATCACCATGTGCCATTGTGGCCACATTTCTCTCTTTAAATATCACTCTATTTTTTCTTTCAATACAAAAATTGTTATAGTAATAAAGTATTATATAGAAACAACGAATCACACTCTTTGTTGGCAAAAAAGAAGAAAAAGAAGCAATGAATATATATCCAACCTGATGGGATGATCCCCTTCAATCCTTGCCAGCTAGAGTAGTGTATGTAAATGGAAGTTTAATTTGCAAGCCATTCATCAGCACATGAACAATCATATATTCTGTACTCCATGAAAAAAAAATGGGTAAAAAAATTCATGTTCAAAAATATTTATTGACAGGAAATATTTAAATTTGAGTAGCGATGATATTTTATTTTATGAAATCATACAGATATATCACTATTTTATGCATGTAAAAATATATGAAGTCATTTTTATTAATTAAATTTTTAAACTAGAACTTTTCACATTCAGATTTTTCTTAAAAAAATTGACTATATGTAAAATTGGAGCATTAAATTATAAAATTGATTCCATGAAAAACATATATAGGCACTTGTTGCCTTGTTAGACTCCATGTTTCCCTAACATAGGAATTGAAGACCCGATTGGCGATACTTTTTCTGATGGTTTGTTTCATCAATAACTCTATATCTATATATATATATATATAGAGAGAGAGAGAGAGAGAGAGGTAATTAATTAATTACAGCTCCCGTGTAAGGGATTTAATTAAGATGAGGTCACATGAAATCACCTAATTAATCCGAGGTCCCTACCAGAAAGTTGTTATGGTAGGCCAAAAAGTTGTTATTACAGGCCGAAAAGTTGTTATTGTAGGCCAAAAAGTTGTTAGTCACTAAGCCTTTACTAACAACTTTTTGGCCTGCAATAACAACTTTTCGACCTGCAATAACAACTTTTTGGCCTGCTATAACAACTTGTGGCATGAAAATCACTCTTAGTCTGTAACAACTTGTGACATTGCGATAACAACTTTTTGACCTGCAATAACAACTTCGTGGGACCTCATATTAATTAGGTGATTTTATGGGACCTCATCTTAATTAAGTCCCTACACGAGCCTATAATTAATTACCCCATATATATACACATATAATATTTGGATCTGTATACATGATGCTCCTAATATAACGGATAATCCAATTATAATGAGACGTGTGTGTCACCACCTACTACCGTGGCAACATATTGGGAGTAGGTAGGCGTCCGATTCAAAATGCACAGTTTTTCATCCATTTAAACGTAGACATGTTCCTCGACCATTGATGGTAATTTCTTAGTATCTATTTATCTAATTAAATTAAATTAAACATGTTAATAAAATTAGTTAAAATAACATTATATGACTAATACACCCTAATTATCTACCTATATATTTATCCCCCCCTCTCAGTCTCTCTTGTTATTATTCAGAGCATATTAATAGGGATGGTTTACAAAAAAAAAGGGGTTGAAAACAATTAAAGTGATAGTTTTTATATTTAAAACCAAATTCATCTATTCAAATAGATCATATATTTAGGACCGGATGGAGTAATTAAAATAAATAATTTGGCGTTGATAAGAGAAGTTTAATATGAATTTGATTTATGAATCTTAGTGGATTAAATTGATATGGGCAGATCATTATTTGAACATAATCTAGAATCATATGTGTATTGTTGTAGAGCTTTTATTTAATTTTGTGACCGTATATTATTTCTGAGTGTTGAGAACAGCCAACCAGGCACTTACAAACAACAAAAGCAACATCGATGAGAAGTTTGACCTTAGCAACAGGACAAAACAAAATAATAAAATAAATGTAAGTGATTAATTGATTTTGAAATATATATATTGACATTTGTAATAACAATGACATAAAAAATTAAGCTACACTGCAGGAAAAAAAAAAAAACTGACGCACTATTTATTTTAAAGTTCAATCTTTATCTTCTGATGACGTGATATGTTCTCTTAAACAGTCAATTTTGTATATCACGTTAACTAATGCGAAAATTCTAGAAAAACATCCAATAATTCTAGATCAATTTCGTTTTATGCTCTTCGTTAGCTGTTTACAATATTTATTGAGCAAATGACAACATGTTTTGGCAGGAATAACTGATTTGCAAATTTCAAATTCTGAAAATATTTAAATGAAAATTTCCCTTTACTGATTATAAAGGGTGCATCAGGAAGATAATTAACAATCACACTAATTTCCACTAACATCAGTCCAAGTTGGTGTGATATACTAGGATAAATTTAAGGCTAAATTTTACCTTAACTACCATAAACTTTATGTGGTGTACAAAATATCTCTCATTATTTTTAAGACTCCACACTTAATTTTTCTTTCTCTTTTAACTATATAGAAGATTCTCCTCTGAATAGTTTTATCCGTTACATAATTATTTATTGTTTGAAGTTTAAAGAGGTTGAATGTTATGTATTTTTTTTTATTCAAAGGCAAAATGATATTATAAGTAATCTAAATATTATATGGGCTTAGATAATGATGGCGTTAAAAAGAAATGAACTACAGCATCATACTTGCAACTTGTGGTGGTTGCAAAACATATAGCAGAGAAAAGTGTAATGAAATCTTGGACATCCTGCAAAATGATGTTAGAACCCGGTGAGTTTATTATCAAAGGGTTGATAAAGTTTTTCTTGATATTCCACACCATAAGATTTGTTAATGAAAGTCCTGTCAGTGCAATCCAATTCAAAGTTGAACGAAAACATATCATGGCAAACAATACTGAGGATGAAAGCTGAAGTTCCCAAAGTTGATGTTGTAGCGGAACACTCTTATAACATATCAGAATATGACAATGAGATGAAAAATCCTCTTTTGTTCTTTCAAATGATGATTTCCCAGTCATGACCTGAAGGAGAGGAAATTACGGGTCTACACGCGTAATTGTGATGGTTTAAGGAGAAGGCCATTGATGGAAAAGAGATGTTACTAAAATTTTGTTGAATGACTTCTTGAGGTTGTGCCAACCCACAATTATGTATTAAAACATTCCTCTTAAACCATAGCGCATTAATCAAAATGTTAACACCCATTAGCAAATGGCTTTGAGAAGACAAGGACATTAGAAACTGTTTTAGCCATGCTAGAAGATCATTTAATGGCATATTGTTGGGAGGCCTTAGGGAGAAGGAGCCAAACCATACCGCTTTTGCAAAAGAGCAATAAAAAAATATATGGTTAATGGATTCGTTTGAAGGACATACAAAGGGGCAAGAATTTGTTACCTCCATATGATGAGTCCTGAGAACATCAATCGATGGGATGGCATTATGGAGAAGTTTCCATATAAACAGGAGTTGCTTCCTTGGGAAAGATATAGACCATAAAAATCTCCAAAAAGGATCTGGATCAGGCTGTGAAATAAATGCTGCATTGAATTGAAGTCCGAATCCTTGCTTGGCAATGTATTTCCCTGAGCTACTACCAGTCCAAATAATGCAATCCTTATTGGATCGGAATGATAGTGGTATGGATAATATATGATCTGCAATCTGAGGAGAATATAATTGCCGAACCAGAGGTGAGTTCCACCAAAACTCATCATTAATAAGGATTATTTTTAGTTTAAAGAGGTTGAATGTTATGTATAAAACTCAACATTAATAAGGATTATTTGTATATCACCTTAAAGGAGTTATTTTTTTTATAGATTTAAAGAAATTATTTATGAATGAATTAACATTGAAGGAGTTTTAATTATATAATTTAGCCAAAATTCAAAAGAAAGCTGTGATTTTAGGGTTAAACTACATATACATAACTAAATTCATTTCACATACGGACTCTTAGTTCAATCAGTAAAACCATGATCAAGTGTGACTCATGAATTACCACCACATCATTCAAATCCTCTTAACATTAAATGCAAAACATTGGTTGAATGCAAATAATTAATAAATATAAATAAAAAATGAGTTCAATGGAGCCATAATTTAAGAGGTGGGGTTCATGTTCCAAAATAAGATTTTTGTTTGCTTAAATTCTTCACTTCCCACGCTTTATATCAAATCAAAATTTGGTCATTTAGGTGTGTTAGGTTGGCTGTTCACCCTCTTATATTTCTTACCTTTTTTCCGTACCCAATAATTAATTACTTGCTATATCAACTAATAGCTTCTTCATTTGTCTATATCTCCCTCCAGATTTCTTTTTTCCTATTTCTTTTTTGGGCTTAGGATGACCACTTTTCTATGTTATCCGCCACCATATTACGAACTAAAATAATTATCATGATAGAATTTGTAGAAAATTTTATAACTTTAAATTAATTATGTTGGCTCTATTTATTATAGGAGTCAAATACATTAATTCACCGTCTGTTTACATAGAAACTTTTCTAAGTCTGATTTCATTACTTTTTTGTTGTTATAAAAAAAATACATTAATTCACCCTATGTTTATAAAATCTTTTCCTTTATTTAATTATATGATGCACAAGTCTCTCTATATGTTTAATATTTTTATTTTGATTCATGTAAAAGTTAAGTTTGACTCTTAATTAAATTAAGGGTGTGCGTGGATATTGTTTCCATCTCTGGCTTTTTTTATTTTTCTTAATTCAAAAGAAGGGTTAAATTGGTCTCCAGAGATTGAACATATAGGCTAGGAGGCGATGAAATTAGAACGGATAAATTGTTACTACTGATGTTTTTAATTCAAGAGTTATTTAATTAATTTTTAGCATATTAAAGAAGTATAATAAATTGTTTAATTTAACAAAAACGTGATATAATCTCCCTAAAATTTTTTGTATTATACTTCATCCGGTTCTAATTATAAGATCACTTTAACTTTTTTAAAAAAATTTTAGAATACAAAATTAATCACTTTAAATTGTCTATAATTATCTTTTTTTCCCCAAAACTATTCTATTCTACTTATAAACTAACATATAATCTAATTACATATGACATATGTTGTAATTTAGTGATCTAATTTGTTTCCTTAACTTATACAAAAAAAGTCAAAGTGGTCTTATATTTAGGATCGGAGGGAGTATTAGACTATAAGTCATTTAATAAATTAAATAAATTAGTTTGAAAAATATGATAAATGTGAATAAGATGGATTGAGATATCGTATTTTAAACTAAACTAGTAACACCTCCGTGCGATGCACGGATCGTGTTATCCCAAAATTAAATCATCAAAAAAGAGAAATTGTTCTTGTTTGGAACAAACAAAACTATAAATAAATCACTTATAAGGAGTGTAATTCGAAAATTTGACTATTTGCAAAGAAAACTTTAAGGAAATTCCAGCACCGGATTTATTGCTATTACAGGATGCAAATTTGTAATGATTAATAATTGAATTGTCATCTTTAATTTTTTCAATTCACAATGTATCTGGAATTTCGGTGGAAGATGGTTTAAAATTCATCTGATTTGGTAGATATTTGCAGAAAAGGCATATTTATTTGTTTGTTTTTTTCCTAAAATATTCACAATGTATTTGGAACATCGATGGAAGACGGTTTGAAATTCATTTGATTTGGTAGATGTTTGCGGAAAATGTATATTTATTTATTTATTCCCTAAAATAGTGGTGATTGATTCTAAACTGAGTAACCCATTTATTGTTGTTAATTGGGAGTTTAATTTGAAAATTTGACTATTTGCAAAGAAAACTTTAAGAAAATTCCAACACCAGATTTATTGTTGTTATAGGATGCAAATTTGTAAATGATTGAATCAGAATATTTAAGTTGAAAATGTTTAATCTTTATCGTACATGTGGACCAATTGCAGAGTCTAGACAAGATGACATCAGCGTACATATGGATCAATGAGGTTGCTGCTAGGAGCTTTCAAGAAGTATATAGATTTAACCCTTAAATAGGATACACATATAATCAATATGAATGGTAAAATTTAGAGTTAGAGTTTTACTTGACTTTTTTTGTCAACGTTTTACTTGTCTTGATAAATTGGACAATTCACAAACAATTAAAAATGCAACTTATTGGTTAAATTTAACTTTGTGAAAACATACATAATTTTTTTAAAAAAATTATGTTAGCTGATAGTAGTTTAGAGAAGGAGTGTTGAGCTTAGAGATGAGTATATGATGATATTGCTTTTTAATCAAAGTGACGTAAATCAATTAATAGGATGTACTCGCCTCACATATACCTTTAATTCATTGTCTAGCTATTTCTATTTACTGCGAGGCATATTCTAATCTCCATTTTATTTATTTTCCCCCCTTATTCCTGAGCTTATAATACTTTTTCAATTTTAGAATTCTCGATTCATGTTTTCATTTCTTTTATTTGTATGAGCTTATATATATACATATATATATATATATATATTATAACACAGCTTATATACTTTTTTAGTCAGCCCTCATGTCTGCAAAATTTTCTCAAATTAACGTTCATTTTTTTTATTTAATATTCAATTTTCTTTTTCTTTTTTCCCCATTGATGACTCTAATTCCATTACTTTTATATACCTTCTTTAATTCCATGTGGGACATGCCTAATAGGCAGGGGTGATATTTTTAATATTCGTTGGCATTGAGAAAAAGAGGTAACAGGGCACCAAATATACTTATATAAAAAGACAATGAAGAAGGACAGAGGTAGCAAGCAATAATAACATAAATAACCATCAAGTTCGACTGCACGACCACTAAAATGGACCCACGTGTCCACTTAATGTGGGTCTTTAATTAAAATACGCACACATATTATTAATATGTTTTTCTTTTTCAAAATTTAAAAGACAAAGAGGAACCTTTTGCATTTTGTTTGACTCTTTATTATCAACTTATTTTTAAAATCCACGAATTTCATGATTTTTGTAAAATTCAATAATACATGCATTTAATTTCTATTAGAAAATACCTCTTTATTACATTATTTTCTTGATTCGAAAAAAATAATAGGACTAATTATTATAATTAATCGCATTTTTATAAATTAATAGTAATGATTTATTATATTTCTTTTGATTATTTGTCTTGTGTTTTATATTTATATAGACATTGATTTTAATACAATTTCATGAAGTTTTACTGCCAATTACCATTTTTTATAAAATGACAATTTGTATATATTAAAACGTAATTTTACATCAGTACTACCAATTACGTTAATCTTTATTCTTTAATTACTTTGTTAATTTTATTTTCTATTTTTATCTTAACAGTTAGTGAAAGTTATCAAAATTCAAAAATAGTTAATTTTTCAGACAACAAGAAATGTATCAACACTTTTACTTCATATTTTGGCACGTACATATTCTAAAATAAAAGTGCATATTCTAAAAATAAAGGGTGAATCGTAAAAAATGACCATGCACTTATGTTCAAGGTGCATCTGATACTTTGTACTTTTTTTTGCTCAAAATTGACCATCAACTTTCAAATGCGGGCCAATAATTATTCTTCCATCAAACTGGCTCAACGAAAGTTTTAAATTTGGGCTAATAATGACTCTTCCGTCGAATTGGCCTAACATATATTTTAAATTTAGGTCAATAATAACTCCTCCGTCAAACTGGCTCAACAAAAATTAGATTGATGTGAAATTCCAGTGTGGGACCTACCCATAAAAAGGTAACGGAAATTGGGCCAGTTTGACGAAGGAGCCACTATTGGCCCGAATTTGAAATGTTCGTTGGGTTAATTTAACGGATAAGTCATTATTTGCCTGAATTTGAAATGTCCGTTGGACCAATTTGGTAGAAAAGTCATTATTGACCTGCATTTAAAAGTTGATGGTCAATTTTGAGCCAAAAAAAAGTACAAGATGTCAAATGTACCTTGGACATAAGTACATAGTCATTTTTTACCTTTTACCCAAAAATAAAAGTGCATAAATAGTCTCTTATGTTTATTATAAAAGATTACTTGAATGAAGAAAAAAGAAAATTAATTACAGGTCTCATAAGAGGAAGTTAATTAAGATGAATTCTCACAAAATTCTCCAATTAAATTGAGGCTTCTAGGAATCTCAGATACATGAACTTTTAATCAATCACAACTGTCTGAAATTTGGTTACTAACAATATTTGGCCAGGCGATGACAATTTTTTGGGCCCTTATAACAACATTACGAGTATAATTCACAACTGTTAATTCTTAGTAATTAACAACGTTTAGCCATATGATGCAACTTTTTGGAATATCATTATGGATATTATTCGCAACTGTTTAAATTTTTTATTATTAACAACTTTTGATCAAACGATAACAATTTTTTAATTTAGAACTTAATATAATTAAAGTCTCTAAAGACCTCAGTTTAATTAGAAAATTTCATAAAGTCTTATCTTAATTAATTAAGTTCTTTTTATGTGATTTGTAATTAATTTGCCTAATAAAAAATCCATTTCCGTTATAGTTCAACCCTATCAACGTATAAGGTCATTATTCTTATGTTGTTTTATTATTTTCTTTCTATATAAATGACGGATTAAATTTTGCATTTTTATATTTTAACATTTTTACATAATTCAATAAAAGTCAATCATCTAAATATATAAAATAATATTTCAAGAAAAAATGAAATACCATTTCTTAAAAAACAAAAAAAGTGTGAAAAGTGAAGTGAAGTTTTGAAGTTTTCCATGTTTTGAATAAATGTCCCGCATCATGAGATGTCTAAATCATCATCAAAAGTCAATTTTTGAATTTTATTTTATTATATTCTCTGTTTTGTTTTTTTTTTCAAAATTATGAAAAAGTAGCGACTTGTCCATTTTTCTCATTCTTTTTTGTGAGAGGGTATGCTCTGTGCAGTTTTTAGTATTTTTCCTATTCCATATGACTCTCACTCTACGGTCCAATTGTTGCGCTGCTGAAACCTCAAGCTGATTGATTTATGCTTCTTTCCCTAAAGATTCTCTTCCCTCCTTATTGTTCACTGTGAATCCCATTTCAAAGTGTGAAAAAAACCATTTCTTCTCGCTTTTACTCTTCTGGGTTTCAATTAAGTTCTTCTTCTTTTTGGGAAAGCGCGTTACTTTTTCAACTCTGCAATGAAATGGTATGTAAATTTCTGTTTTCAGTTCTTTTTTCTCGTGTTTCAGATGCCATGTTTCGATCTGTCCGCTGATTTCCAGGAAGGTGTGTTCTTTCTGCTGTTTCGTCATGTGGGTGCTTGCGTGAACATGGATTTTTGTTTTTTTGTTTTTTGTTGTCATTGCGTATGACACTTGTTTGTTTGCTGAGAAAGAAAAGCTTGAGTTTAATGAAAGAGAAGGAAAATTAAAATAACCAAGTTAGATGCATTTGGTCAAAAGCCTCTACTAGTATCTGTTGAGGTTAAGCAGTTGTTGACCTGTTCTCTCCTCACTTTTTATTTCCTTATCCTTTAGTCTCCAGTGTTACCTATATCAAGGTAAGATTTGAAAACTAGATAACAGATCAAGTGTAGGTGGTAATATACTTCAGCTGAAGGAGAGGAATGAACCTTCTTCATGTTAGTATTTTATCATCCGGCCTTCTCTTTATTGGGTTTCAAGAGAAATTTCCTTCTCTAGTATCTAAATTTTCAAAAGAAGGGGTTGCTTTTGTGTAGTATTGTTTCCCTATTTGCTCAATTGTTTCACACAGTAGTGTCAAGCTCCGGTTTTCTCTGCTGACTTCATAAATGCTTCTGGTTTATAATTCAAAGTAATAGTCCATAGTTTATCACTTGCTATTCACTCTAATAAGCCATGGAGTGGAATTTAAATGTTGATTTGATGTGTAGTCATTGTTCTTCTTCTTCTCAGGTGTATGCTATGATTCAATGGATTGGATGATCAATAGGGAATAGAAAAGGCACAAAAAAGAGGAGATGAAAGAGGAGTCGATAGGATTGATAATTGGAATTTCCATTGGTGTGGTTATTGGAGTGATTTTGGCTATTTCTGCACTGTTCTGCCTCAGATACCATAGGAAGCGTTCACTAATAGGCAATAGCAGTTCCCGGAGGGCGGCTACCATACCCATACGTGCAAATGGCGCTGATTCTTGTACTATTCTATCAGACTCAACACTTGGTCCAGAATCACCTGTAAAGTCTGGAAGGAATGGATCAGCTTTCTGGGTTGATGGATTTAGGAAAAGTAGCATGGTTTCTGCATCTGGAATACCTGAGTATTCATACAAGTATGTGTTTCTGATAATAAAATGTGCATGCTTTTATGATCTATGTGCATTGAAGAAAAACTTGTTGGATCGCTAGAATGTTTTAGTGGACATTCTTTTGATTGATGTGATGATTGAAGTGAGCGTTGTTTGTAACTTATATTAGAGTTCGCTATATTAGTTGGACTTAATAGATGAAAGGCTACATTTTGCATGTACCGTTGGGCCCTTCTGTTTTTTTGTTTGATATGGTGTTCAAACTTTAGGGATCTGCAGAAGGCAACATATAATTTTACGACGATCATAGGACATGGTGCGTTTGGTCCTGTTTATAAAGCTCAGATGTCTTCTGGGGAGACAGTTGCTGTTAAAGTTCTTGCAACTAATTCTAAGCAAGGGGAGAAAGAATTCCATACAGAGGTTGGGATAGTTACTGTGAATCACTTACTAGCTTATGGAATCTTTCTTACATTTAATTTCAGCGTTATATATTTAGACCTGAGAATTTTAAAAACAGAGTAACTTGAATAAATGAACGGTGAAAGTATAACTAAGAAGGAAAAAAAGAATGATGTTTTTGAATATTGTTCTCAGATACAGTATCATTTTAAAATATTGGAAAACGAAATGCATTATTATGACCTTATGTTGAATTGAAAGTTTGTTGCACAATCTCTAATTATCTTGGAGTTAATTCTTTGTAATGATGAATTTTGCTTCTTTGAAGAGTAAATGATCAATTTTCACATTTCATATTATGTTGAATTATTGTCAGGTGATGTTATTGGGGAGGTTACACCATAGAAACCTGGTGAATTTAATTGGATATTGTGCAGAAAAAGGTCAGCATATGCTGATTTATGTCTACATGAGTAAAGGCAGCTTGGCTTCTCACTTGTATAGTAAGTTTCCTCTGTCTTTCCGCTTGATAAATTTCAAGCATTATAGCATTCCATATTGATTCCACTCGTAAAATCCGTATAGGTAGTGTAACAATATAACCATTATTTGGGAACTTAGGTTTGTAATTGGACTACTGGGTAATAATTAGGGCTCTAAGTAAAGGCTTTTATGTCCTGGCTTTTCTATGGGCACATAAGTGGGATGGGGAACCCTACTCCAAAAGTTAGTTGTTAAGGTGGGAGAACCAATGCACTTGCATACCCTATTGAGCATCCCATTCTTCTCAACGTGGGACTTGATATCTCCATCAGTTTTGTTAGCCCATGTCTTGATTTATTGTAGGATTATGAAACTGATTGTTATTCAGATACCAATTCTCACTGAGATTTCTACAGCTTGTATATAGGCCCACTATCTTTGTATTTCTCTTTTTTTCTGTTTCTCACTAGCTACATAGATGACTGCAGAGAATATGGATTCAATTGCAAATGAAATTAAAATCAGTTTTGTTGTCTCTATATTCAGGTGAAGAAAACAAGGCATTGAGCTGGGATTTGAGGGTTCATATAGCCTTGGATGTGGCAAGAGGCTTGGAATATCTTCATGATGGGGTTATTTTTTCCCAAGTCATTAGCACCATTCTATTTCTGTGATGTTTGTTTGCTGTTTAGTTACAAATGTTGTTTATGATCACTTCAGGCGGTTCCTCCCGTGATCCATCGAGACATCAAATCCTCAAATATTTTGTTGGACCATTCCATGCGAGCTCGGGTATGATATTCACGGAGAAAAAGATATAATACAAATGCTAAATGACTAAGCCTATATGCGTTCTATTGTGGTAATTAGTGTTGAATTAACCAGGTTTCAGATTTTGGGCTATCAAGAGAAGAGGTGGTGGATAAACATGCAGCTGTAAGGGGAACCTTTGGGTATCTTGACCCTGAGTATATCTCTTCTGGTACTTTCACTAAAAAAAGTGACGTGTACAGCTTTGGGGTCTTGCTTTTTGAACTTATTGCTGGCAGAAATCCTCAACAAGGTCTTATGGAATATGTTGAGCTTGTAAGATCTCTCTCTCTCTCACTCACTCATTCTTACCCAGAGGATTTTGTGGTTTTGAGTGATCTATAATACATGATTAGGTTTTTTTTGGTGTAGTTTGTTGGGTACTTGCTATTAGTTTCTTCAATAAAAGTACAAGTGACTCTTTCATAAAATGGTCTTCACATAACATGATTGTATTAAGGAATTTGATTACAAAAACTTGTGCAGGTGCATGTGCAGCTTTGTTTACAAACCTAAGTGGGTTCTTTAGGTGTTTTCATTTTAGTCTACCTGATAAAAGTATAAAGTGTGATATTTCTAAATAGTTTCTTCACCTGACATACTTCTACTAAAGAACCATATAATAAACATCTAATAGACACCATATTTTTTGTCCATTTACTTCTATGATAACTGTAGTGAAAATTTCATGTTGTGATTCAATGATCAGTTTTTGAGCTTAATGTATGCTATAAAATTGATGGGTGATTAGGCAGCAATGAACACTGAGGGTAAAACTGGTTGGGAGGAAATTGCTGATGCTTGCCTAGAAGGCAAGTTTGATGTGCAAGAGCTGAATGAGGTTGCAGCTCTTGCATACAAGTGCGTGAACCGTGCCCCGAGGAAACGTCCCTCGATGAGGGACATAGTGCAAGTTCTGACACGGATTCTGAAGTCCAGGCCCCCCAGGAATTACCACCGGAAGGCCTTGTCTGCAACTACTGATGAAGTAGCTTCCATAGATGGTGATCAACCAGAAACTAGGATTACTGTAACTGACCACAGGCGAGAAGAGTCCGTTGATAGTACAGTTGATGTCTATGAAGTATAGAAGTTGGTTTTGCTTTTTAGCTTCATTTCCCCCCTTTTTTTTTGTTAAAAGGTAACATTTTCATGGTTTGGTTTTGCTTTTGAATATATCTATTGTGGCCGTATATAATATGGTGTAGGGTTTGGTTACCTTGATTGGCGATCATCATTCCCTGGATTTCTGTAACTTTTTTCTTTTTTTTTTTTTTACTCTGATCCTTTTCCATTGTTTTGACTTTGTACATTGAATACTCCAGGAATGAAAATGAAGAGAAAGAAACCAAAAGAATGCTGTTACCTTTCATGCTTTTGGAAGTATCTCGTTTTTCATTTCATTCATTAATACACAATCCGTTTCTAAATATAAGACCTACTTGAAAAGGTGAGCTTGTTCTTAAATATAAGAACTCTTTCTAATTTTTTTCAAATTTTCCTTATTGATGCCCCTCAATGATAAGCAAGAGAGGGAGGGAGGGAGGGAGGGTGAGAATAGAGGTAGATGGTTATGGTGTTTTAATAATATTATATGATTTTAACTAATTTAATTAACTTCTTTAATCTAATCAAATTAAGTAATTAGATCTTATATTTAGGAACAGAGGGGGTAATTAACATATAGGTTACCGAGTTTGCTAAATAAAAACATACAAGTCACTCGCTGCAATTGTTGGTCTTCAGAGTTTAATCTAATTTTGGTCATAGTTGTTTTTAGTTCTAAAGTTTAATGTCGTCGTCAATTGAGTTAGAATCAGAATTCGGTAAAAATATAAAAATTGTTGAAAGTGAGAATTAAAACCAATATTATAAGTTTGGTTTAGGTCTGAGTACACAATAATGTTAACTTTATCTAGTCCATATGAAATTATTAAGATTAAAGCCCATGATTTAAAATTTAGAGACTAAAACTAAAAGTTGGTAAAGCAAAAACTTGATGCTACTATTCAAACTGTAACGTTAGAACTTTCACACATTTTTTGATAAATTTCTCGTTCCAAGACAAAAATAGAAGGAACTAGTTAAAAAAAAAAACATTTTCAAGGATTGACTTGATGGATCAAGCTAAAAAAAGTCTCCATGAAGCTGCTCTTACACTGTTATTCTTTTCAACGAAAAGAGGTTTCTTCAACTTCATATTAATATTATTATTGGTTCTTACAATTTGATCAACTCTTAATTTTGGTCCTTATATTCTCAACTAAGTATCTAATTAACTATAGGGACTAAAACCATAACTCAAACTAAATATTTGTAACATTTTAGGATCAAAACTAATTATTTGAAACTGCATGGAACAAAACTAAAATCTATCAAACTAACAATGGTATTAACTCTAAATAAGGTAAAAATGTGTGCGAACCTTGTACTGGCAATAAGCCACAATGATATAGAGAACAATGAGAATGGCTAGATTCCATGGTGCAGGAGGTTTTGAAAGAGATGATAGCTTTTGACGTCGTGCGTGAAGTCCTTTTGGCATAGAAAATGAAGAAGCTTTTGAAAATCTCCCAATGATCTTCCCAACAAACTGTGAAATTGTTTCCAGTTTGTATAATGCCAGTAGAATTGCACTTGTTATAACCCTAAACATCGTATGCTTTAGGCCACCGCCATATTCCATAAAAGATGAATTCCACAATGTAACAATGAAAAATAACCCCACTATAGATGCAAGTAGAAATACTTTGTAATTCGCCATTGTTAGAGTTTATGTTCAATGGGCAAAAAAATGATGAATATATGAATATATATATATATATATATATATAAGGAAACTTTGTGGTTTGCCAAATAATCTGCATTAATTGGTTCAAGTTAGTTTTAATTACCGCATCTATAATTTGAATTTTTTGTTAATTATCTCAATTTATATTTGATATGATATCAATTACATTCAATGCCTTTTCTATTTGGTCTATACTTTTAAATTTCGTAAAGTTGACCGTCAGAATATTACTATACATATATTGGCGTGCAATTAATTGGATTGATTTTTATTCGATGACAACATGTTTAAACATTTTGAATAAGAATTAAATAACTCATGATTGCTTGACCTTCAATCACCTATATATATAATCATTCTATAGCAATTTTGTCGGCCAATTGTGTTCAAATTTTTATTATTTTTTATATTCGTTTCATCGTTTATCCCTTGCTGCTAAAATTTTCTTTCCGATTTTATTGGCTTTTTTAAGTTTTGATTTGATGTTGCCTTTTATTTATATGAATAGATAAATCCCTCAGTTAGGCTGTAAGTGAGCTAATTAATAACAAGGATTGATTAGATGCATGAATATCATTTGCAAATTTTTTTGCAACAAAATTGATTTTATTTGGTTGTATAGAATCAATCACAGTATTATTAAATTAGCATGTACACTTTTGGTATCTTTTATATGTTTCTACTATTGCTTCAACAACTTTTGGGGACTAGCCTCTTCTATAAGACCCATTTCTATAAGCATACGTTTTTTTTCTAAGCACATGTATTTGAGGCACCATCGCCTGTCGAACACTAAAAGTGGATACTTTTCCCAGCGAAGATTCAAACTTTGGGTCCTCACATTGTGAAGAACTAACCCCTTTTATTAGACCCAACTCCGTTTGTTTGTGCATGTGCCTTTTGAATTATGCCTGATTTGCTATCATTGAAGTTGGGCTTGGCCCAATAAGAAACATAACGGTCCAATATGTAGACAATCCTTATTTCGATCCCTGATATAAAATCAAATTGATTTTGTTTGAAAAGATTAAGGAAGTTAAATATACCACTTACTTATTGATACCATATGTTGCATGTTATTAATTATGTACAAGTTCTATAAGTTATATAAGTTAGTTTGTTTGAAAAATGATAACTATCAATACTCTAAAATCATTTATTTTAATTCATTAATTTTCCTAAAAAATTAATTTAATCTTATATTAAGGAGAGCATATTCCAAGGGGAAAAGGAGGGTTATTGATAGATAGGTATGGAATTGAATACAATTGCTAGGCATTTGGAAGGCATAATGAATTCATATCTGCAGCACTTTTTTCCCTTATCAAAACATTTTATAGCCCTTAAGAATATAATGATATTGACCTTACAATCTTTAGAGACTTATGATTTGAAACAAGCACTTCATGGCTTTTTCCTTCTGTATAGAACCTCATGCTTTTTAATTATTCCACGTCCTCAGAAGATTTAGAGATAGCATCTAGCCTAACCCTTACTCTTAAACGAACACTTGTATGTATATCTTAGGCATCATCTTCAAAAGTTAATTATACAAACTTAATGTTAATAATTCAACTTTTTAAAAATTTTTGAACTCAATGGTTTTCTTGGAGTTAATTAACCCTACCAAATGAGACAAATTATCAAGTGTATTTGGCGTGAATATAACAAATAACCACCTTTCATAGGATGGAATCAAACAAGCCATAAAGTCATAAACTGACTACATTACATATTAAAATGAAATAGTGCATTTGAATATTATTATTATTATTATTATTATTATTATTATTATTATTATTATTATGTTTCCATTCCTTTTTTTTAACCTTTTTGGATAGATAATTACGTAATCATCGTCCCTTTTCCCCAACAATAGCTATAGTCCTATTTAGACTTTGGGCAGAGCAAATTAAAATCCATATCCAAATTAAATATTCTATTTCAATGACTTTCATTACAAGCAATCTCTTTATTAAGATTTTATCCTAATGAGGGACAAGATGAAGAGTTCCGAAATATTCAAAAATAAAAAATATATTTTGCTCACGTCTCCTTTAAAAAAGTATAGAATTTTTTTTTTAAAACTGAAAAAAAGTATAGAAACAATTGACTATCATGTAGGTGAGAGGAAGGTTACTGGCGAACCTTTTCATTTGTATAATATTTATTTATTTTTCATTGGGCAATAATATGTAGATTTAATTATAACCCTCCCATGAAGGGGTCAACACACCGCTCATCTTATACTTCCCCATTACTTCAATTAAGAATTTTAAATAATAGTAAGTATATTTGTTTAGGCAGCTAATAAAAAACAAAATCTCTCATACTCTTAACTAAGCATATCATTAAAATAATAAATATCATTTTTATTTTTTATTTGAAAAACGTTTGTTGGGGGCCAACAGTACAGTGCTTGGTCTTGCTTGCTTTCCACCAAGCATGAGTTGGGAACATGATAGTGATGCAAATCCTGCCAATACTAATAGTGTTATATTTATACTTGCCCATAGTTCAAAGATTCCCAATCTCTTCTTTTTGTACAACTATTTTTTTTAAATCAGACACTGTACATTGTTGGCTGTATTTACTTTTTTTTCTGATATCTTTTTAATATGGGTTAATACAACTTTTGATCCCTGAATTTTTACTCAATTTTGATTTTGGTCCATGAACTTTCAAATTTGTGGTTTTAGTCATTGAACTTTTGATCAATTTTGGTTTTGGTCTCTGAACTTTATATTTGTGGTTTTGGCCCCTGAAACTTTGTGTCATTTATAACTATTAGTTCCTAATTTTTTTAAATTTTTTTTAAAGTTCAAGAACCAATGACTAAAATTGACTGAAAGTTCGAGAACCAAGACCAAAATTGACTGAAATTTTAAGGACCAAAACCATCTATGTTAAAGCCCAGGGACCAAAATCAAAATCGATAGAAAGTTCAGGAATCTAAACCAAAATTGAGTGAAAGTTCAGGGACCAAAAGTTATATTAACCCTTTTAATATATATTTTTTCAAGTGGAGCGAGTATACTCCTCCACCGCAGAAAAAGTTAATCATGTCAAAAATTATAATTTTTTTAGTACAGTGGACAAGTGACTTTTTTCTCAAAGAAAAAATTAATGTTAAAGCAATTTTTTTGGCTCTTATCTTTTCTTTTATGTTTAAAACTTCTAAAAGTAAATTTTTAATACATAAAAACATTATATCCAAATATAATTCATATTACACTAATAGAATTTTACTCCAACTTCGTTTTTGTAAAAGCTAGTTTAATTTAAAGTCACTTTTACAAACTTGTCAATATAAACAAGCCTACTGATAGCAAAAAGATAAATCCCTCCCAAATAATATGCTACATGCACAAGATTTGTGATCCAACATCCAAGTACTTGGATTAACTGATATTCTGATAAGCGTGATGGTCTAGTCTAATGTAATCAATATCTCAAGTTCGAGTTTAAACATGTAATAGTGAAAAACCTTAATATCACCTAACAAAATCACACATCTGGATTAGTATAGATCTATGAGTTTTTCAGTTACCTAGAAGCTAATAAAGTTATGATTCAAAACCCTTGACCAAATTTTAGGCCTTCACTCAAATCCAAATGTAGAGCAGCGGCGCCGTATTTTAAGCCTTTCACTCAAATCCGCCTTTGGATTCTGCTCATGTTCACTATGCATGCGCCCATCGCACATCGGTATCACTTCCCTATCTTTGATCTTACTCTTTTCATCTCTAAATTTTTTTAATTTAATAATTAATTCCCAAATTATTCCAATCTATCATATCCTACACAATCGCTTGCTACTACACAGTACACCCCCCCCCCCCTTTATATTGTATGATATTTATTGTTATTACAAGGATTAATATAAAATTTGGTTCTTTAGCTCGCTCTCATTTTAGTTTTGGTGCGTTAGATTTTAGAAAAGGGATTTTGATCCTTTCATGACCAAAATAGTCCAGGTCTTTATTAATATCTCAAGTTCATCGCTTTAAACAAAATAAAATTTACTTGATCAAATCCAAAATAGAGATAACCTTCATAAATCAAATATTGCATTGATCTTAATATAATATAATTTATGAATACTCAATAGTGATATATTATCAATTAAATTAAATTATTTCAAAAAATTTCAGGGAATTAGTGAAGAAAATTTTTAGAAAGAAAAGGCTTATTATAATTTTAACATTTCTTATAACAATATATTGATTGATTATTAGGCCACATGATTTCAGGGACGATTCCAATCATCATGAAACATGAACACATGCAGAATGTTGAACACCACTCCATGTGGCAACCATGCACGGCAACACCCTATTTTTTTCCTTTCTCTTACTTTTTTAAGTTTTAACCATACTTACTAAACTTTCTATTTATTTATAAGATATAAATATTCATTTTACGTAAGGATTAAATGTAAATAATACAATTAGGTTTAATTAGTTATTAATCCTACGTATTTATTTTTATTTCAGGATAACATGTTAGAAGATGAATAATTATTTCTATTTATAAGACAAATTATGAAATTTGAGAAATATTTAATTTTTTAAACTTGTCTTCGTTGGATGTACCATGTAAGAATGTATGTAATAACTTACTATAAATGTCATCTTCCCTAGCAAATAAAGCATACATTAAATAAAAGCAAAACTAATAAAATGAAAATAAGTTTAAGATGAACTAATTAAATGAGTTTATTGAGTATTACTCTACTCCTATTTAAAACAGAGAGCTATTTATAAGACAAGTTATTAAATTTTTCATACGTATACATGTAACCTTATCTTTGATTTATTATTGTATAGACTATGTTCTTATGATATACTCCCTCCGGTCCTATTTATAAGAGCTCAGCCGTCAAAAAACGTTTCTTAAGAAAACATGTAAATGTTAGTTGGGAGCTATAAATGTGTCTGAAAAATAATTATTTTTCCAATGTACCATTTATTTATAATGAGACTGGAGAGAGAAATGTAAGTGGGAATATAAATTAATGCTATGAAAGAGAGTGTTAATAAGTAGGGGCAAAATAGGGAAAATGGCATTAAATAATGACAGATTCCAAGGTAGGCTCTTATATTTTTGACCAAAACCAT
Organism: Mimosa bimucronata; assembly: GCA_037074515.1. NCBI lineage: Eukaryota > Viridiplantae > Streptophyta > Magnoliopsida > Fabales > Fabaceae > Mimosa > Mimosa bimucronata. The sequence continues at coordinate 11,107,171 of CM073442.1, forward strand.
TCAAATTTCGGGCTCTTATAAATAGGACCGGAGGGAGTATTAAATAGAGATAAAATTACAAAATCATTATAATTTAAGGCAGAGTATGAGATTCAAGGTTTCATTGGATGGTTACAGTGAAACCTATTGAAAGAGGAGTATATGAGAACTAACAATAATTGGTGCGTGTTATTATAATTACTACTACCATAAAATGGCAGGCACAAGTTCAAAGATTCAAAGCAATGGCCATTGAATAGTATGACTTAAAGATATTTTAAAAATGAATATTTAACATTAAATAAATTTAATACTCATAATTTATCATATTGAATAAAGCAATTTACGTGAAGTTCATATCTAAAGCCATTGAATATGGTCAAATGAAAAAAAAAACTAACACAAGATTAAGAGATTGTAAAATGATTATTTTAAGTAGAAACGTAAAAATAATAAAATCGGAGAGTAAACTCATGGATTTTGCTGAATTTACAACAAATACAATTTTAATTAATTCGCGACACATTTTTATTAGTTAAAATTGTAAAAGTGGTAAAATCAGAGAGTAAACTTACAAATTTGACAAGATTAAAATGGAGTACTCTAGATAGCAAAAGCCATGGTGTAGGGTTAATTAAAAAAGGGAAAATTTCAGAAAAAGACCCTCGAATTACACAAAGAACAATTCAGTACAACGAATTTCGAAAAAGACAGTTTAGTACAAATGACTGAACTGTCCAAACCCAAATTTAAAGGAAATGTCCAAAATACCCTTTGCTACAACTAAGTTGGGAATCCCTTAAGAGAAGTTGGGAATCCCTTAAGGGAAGTTGGGAAGCCTTATACGAAGTTAGAAATCCCTTAAGGGAAGTTGGGAATCCCTTATGGGAAGTTGGGAATCCCAACTTCCCATGAGCCTTCCCAACTTCTCTTAAGGGATTCCCAACTTAGTTGTAGCAAAAGGCATTTTGGACATTTCCTTTAAATTTGGGTTTGGGCAGTTCAGTCATTGTACTGAACTGTCTTTTTCAAAATTCGTTGTACTGAACTGTTCTTTGTGTAATTCGAGGGTCTTTTTCTGAAATTTTCCCATTAAAAAATTAATAAGGTGATTAATGACACCAAATGGGGCGCGTGGATCCATAATTGAAAAACGAGAATCAAGGCATTTATTAAAAAACTAATCCCTCCCCCTTTCCTATAATGTAGTGACAGGCAAGGCAACATCTTCACAGAGAAAGAGAAGGCTCTGCGTCAAAGGGTGCAGCAATTATCTATATATATATATGTATATAAATATATGTACCAGAGAAGAAGAAGAAGAAGAAAGAAGGAGAGTGATAATGGAGAAGAGAGAGAAAGAAGAAAGGGGAAGAAGATATTGTGTGACAGGAGCATCAGGTTACATCGGATCATGGCTTGTTCAATCTCTTCTTCAACGAGGCTGCTTCGTTCATGCCACTGTTAGAGATCCTGGTTCGTTCTTCTTTTTCTTTTTGTTCTTTTTATGTTCTGCTTGTTCTATAAAAAAATGATTGTGCCTTAATTGACTGATTAGAATGATAAGACTTTGAGCTAATTATGATCTGTATTGCACTCTGGTTTTGGGGTTCTTCCTCATGATTTTTTCTTCTTCTTGTTGTCTGGGGTTTGTTTCCTGAGTCTGAATAGTTTTTTTTCCTGATCTGAGTCTGAATAGTTTATTGCTTTATCTCTTGAATATGATGATTTGGGTTAAATAACATAATTTAGATGTAAATTAAATAATGCCGTGTCTGCTTTGATTACATGAGAGAATTGTAGAGCTAGAAAAGGGTGACTTAAACCCACAGTACATTATTTTCGAACATGATTTTAATTTTCAAAAATCAACAACAATAGAACTTAAATCTAATTAAATTAAGTATATACCTACCTTTAAATTAAGCAGAAGTTATGTACTGCATGCATAAGCTGTATAGAGGGTGACTCTTTAGTTTAGTAGAGGTGGAAACAGGTCATGCCTGTATTGTCAAAAGGAGACCTGAGCTTAACCTGTGACCTATCATATGCCATTTTTTATGCCTAAGCCTGGCTTGTACACAGGCCTGTCCTGTTGATAGGCTTGTTAAGAGGCCTATTAATTTAATGGTAATTTAATCTTAACTAATTATAATATTGTATGTAAAATAAATAAATGTTATATAGTATAAAAAATAATATGAATAAAAAATATATTTTAAAAATATTATTTAATTGCTTAACAGGCGTTTTTTTAGCCTGAACTTTGCCTATTAAGCATAACAGGCACACCAAAAAAAAAAGCATTAGCCTAAGCCTGATCTGAAAATAAACAGGTCAGGCCAAGCTTTAGCAGACCGGCTGGACTATTCCCACCCTTACTTTTTAGGGCCAAAAGAGGAGAAGTATTGAGTGTGTCTCTAGCTAGTTGTGATGTTTGGTTACAAACGGTAATTACAGCGAAGAAGAAGGGAGAAGCACACACGTATACAGAATCAAGAATATATAACATTAAATAATTGCCGGTTAAAATGAAAATCCATTATATATGGGGAGGTGAAGTTTGTGCAGCCTAATATATCACGGTTATGTATAACTGCTAATTATAATCCCAAATAATTAATGGTTAAATGCCTGTTAATTTTGAATTCATGTTATAAAGCTATTAATTATGAGAAATCTAGGATGGCAAAAGAAATTTGGGAACTCCAGGCCTCATATCAAAGGTTAGCTTAGAAAAAAAGTACTCTTTGTAGCACTAAATGTAAGAGATAATAGAAGTGTTTCTTTTGATATGCTAATTAAACAGGGTTTTAATTCGCTTTATTTATCGAATTTATATTCCCCCCCCCCCCCCTAAAACTCCTTGTTTTGCTGGAGAAGGTGAATTTCTCCCATTTTAGGATGTTATCTTAATTACCCTAAAACATGCAAGGCCTCATGTGTTCATCTAGAAAAAATTTTGACTCCCAAAAGTGAACATATAGCAAATGAAGAGAGGAGGGAGACAATAACAAGCTACCTCAAATTTGAGCCATTGCTTAGTGTTGTCATGTCCCTCAAATCCAAAATGCACTCATAATTAATCAATCACGTACTAGTCTAGAAGAATCTGTTGCTTTCTTCTTCTAGTGTCCTCTTCTTTTTCTTTACCCCTCCTCCTTTTTTTTTTTTTTTTGCCAAGTTCATCTCATTTTTGGGTGAACCAAGGACCTCCCAAATTTGAATAATATAATGTGTGACTTAAAATTTGTATTATTTTATTGATGGAATGAATGAATGAATGTGGGGGCCAGCAAAGTCAATGCACTTAGTGTCACTGTGGACGGAGAGTGAACGGCTGAGATTGTTCAGAGCAGATTTGGATGAAGAAGGGAGCTTTGATGAAGCTGTCAACGGCTGTGATGGTGTCTTCCATGTGGCTGCTTCCATGCAATTCCATGTTCCTCAAGATCATCACCATCCCAATATTGGTAATTCAATTAATCCCCTTTTTTGTTGCATTAACTCAATTATAAATGCATACCAACTTTCTTCAGACATTAACTAAATTATACTCATCTGGTCCTATTTATAAGTCACTTTCAGCATATTTCACACAGACCAAGGAAAGCCTTAAAACTCATTAACTTTCCACTAAAATCCAACAAATTTACAACTTTACCCATATTAAATATCCACTATACCACATGAAAATAAAGTCAACACATAATAAATGAAGGGTAAACTTGTACATTAACATAAATATTTAATGAAGTGACTTATATATAGGACCAAATAAAACCTTCTCTCTCTGCCCTATAAATAGGACCGGAGGAGTACAAATTTATCTTTTGTTTTTGTAAAAAGTTTGTATAAATTTTGAAAAGAAGAATTTCTGTGGATTGATGTTTTTTTAAAAAAAAAATTATATTTATTTTTAAAATAATAAGAAATTATATGTGATTTTAGTGAAATATAAATTTTTTATTAACTTAAAGGATAAAAAATTTAAATAACTTTAAGTTTTTAACTAAAGTTAACAGTTTTGGATAATTTATTAATTCATACATTGTATTAATGGACACTATCGGATAGTACTTTTTAATAAATGGGCTTAGCGAAAATCCAAAGCAAAAAATCCTGAGAGGCACCTGTTATAGTCTGAATGAGCTAATTCTTGGGCTTTAGGCTAACAAGAAACTTGGCCCGTTCCAACCCAACATATCTGTGTACACACATAACAATCTTCACACACACACACACATGAATATAACAATTTGTAACAGCTAGCAAGTCGCTTGGCTTGTGAAGAGAAATTGTGTGGCTTGCATTGTACATGATTTCCTGCGAGGTGGTCTGATTTCTCTTTGTAAATGTCTTGTAAAAATATTGAACTCCATAATTATTTCAAGTGCTTGTGTGGATTCCACTAAACTAACTTTTTAAATCACTTTTACCCTTAACCAGATAAAAATCTCTATTTACCTCATATAACTTAAAATCAATTCTCCAAAGTTTATATAATCGGACATATCTCTTTAATTCTGTTGTGTTTGACTTTTGCAGAAGCCTACGTTGAAGCAAACATAATTGAGCCGGCAATAAAAGGAACCATCAACCTTCTCAAATCATGCTTAAAGTCAAAATCAGTGAAAAGGGTCATTTTTACATCTTCCATTAGTACCATCACTGCAAAAGAAAGCAATGAGCAGTACAAGCCCATTGTTGATGAGTCCTGTCAGATTCAAGCCGACCAAGTTTGGAACACTAAAGCCACTGGCTGGGTAATGCTCAAACATGAAACTAAAACACACGTAGAACACGCAAGCTCACCAAACAAATCTGATATGAATAGGAAAAGGGTAGAAACAGAGTAGGGAGAGGAAAAAAAGAACAGAAAGTATGGAGGGAGATGAAAGATTATAGCAGAATTTTGGGAAGGGAGAGAAACAGCATAAGGGAGAGGAAAGAGAGAAGCTTAAATCACCATATTCTCATTCATTTCAAGTGTATCAATACAATAGGTAAGATGTCCAATTTAATGAAGTGAAGGAAACAACTTTAATAATATAATACTAGAAGACTCTTGCAACTTGTAGAACAACTTGTAAAGTCACAAAATCCAATTTGAACTTGACAACTTGTAAAAATAATATAAACTATTGGTACTTGCATATCTACTAGTCAAAATAGAGTTAGAAATCAATTTCTTCTTCTATAGGTCACTTCATATTTCTTATCAATTATCCCCTGCTTGGAGAACTCGGTTCCTGACGAGTTAAAATAGAAGCACATATTTGGGGAGGGAATGGTAGAAATCTCTAAGGCACTTCAATTTGGAAATCCTTTCCAACGAATGAGATAGTGAAAAATGAGGCATTTTCGAGAGTGAACAACTTGTTGGGGCTGATTTAGAAAACCCTTCCAATGAACTAGGTTGATGTAGAAGTTATCATTGAATAGGACAATATGCTCTTTCATAACCACAACAACCTCAGCATAATGTGTAACATGAATATGATGGATTTGAACTTCTGTCTTGCCAAAATTTCCAACATGGAGAATCTCTTTAGCCTATGACTTATGCTCTTTAACTATCAATTCAAAATTTTGATTCAATCCAAGATCATTGCCTACATATTTTGTAGAGATCTTTTCTGACTCAGTCTTCTCTTGCACCTTAATAACCCGTTCATCATCTTCATTTACTTCCTTGACTCCTCTGTTCCATTCACAATAGAAAATTCAATTTTAAGACCATTCATGCTGTTGGTATCTTTCTGTGGCTCGTATAGGAGATGGATTGAAGAATGTACTATTTTCAGCTTTTGAGAAAGTTGTCTCACCTGATGTCTTTTCCTTTATCGGATCAGAGTTGTTTGCTGTAGCTGCTTTAAGGTCAATAGGCTTCTATGGATGCTGCTGAAGATCATTCATTGAGGTATCTTGTCGACATTTCCTTTTATCCCTTTCTTGATTCGAACGTTGTGGAATGCGATCTATAATTGCATTGAATTGTTTTTCCCATGAATCATCTTTGTGTTGCTCATAAACTTCTTCATCATGTTGGTGATAGTTAGCATACTCATTTTGGTGATGATCCTCTTATTCATTCTGATGAAGAATAGAGTGCTCCGGCTGGTTATGTTGTTGATCAAGAGACTTATTATACAATTGGCTTTGATAATGAGCTAGAGCATACTTTTCTTTCAACTTTTTCTTCATCTCACCCCATCTTACGATCGGAGGTCGATCTAATCTTTCAAAGTCTCTTTCTTTATTCTTCCAGTACTTTTATGGCTGAACCCAAAAGTTTCAACTTTATGAATCGGGCTCTTTCAAAACCACTTACGTCATACCACTCAAAGTAATCTTCCATTCTTGCCAACCACTTCAGGAAATCACTAGGATCTAGTCTTCCATCAAACTCTGGGGCTTCTTTGGGCATCCTTCTGAAGCTTCCTCGACTGCTTTTAAAGGTTGTGTCACATGACTTATAATGATGCTCTATAGGGTCTCGATCATACCAAGTATCATCCTCATTCATAAATACATTATAATTGATGAGTTCATGGGGAGGATAACTACTAGGCATGTAACCATTAATTCCAAGGGTGTGACCAATCTTAAGGGAGCTAGGCCTAGATTGATAAAAGATTTCCTAGTAATAACTTGGCCCTCTTATATTTCTAGGCCTTTCAAGAACCCTTTGTTGTCTCCTGATGCTCCCTGGCATATCTTGAAAGTAAAAAGTTTATCTTTTTCCCTCAAATAAAGGCTTTCAATGCTGATTCTTGCATATAGTATAGTCCAGAATGCAAAGAAAGTCCCAAAACAGCTCAGAAAATGCAGAAAACAGTTTTTGGGTGCTTCTAGGTAGTGTTCTGCATTTTTCCGGTCACGGAAACTGCCTAGGAGAGTAGGAACTCAGGCTCTGATACCAAACTGATGTAAAACACATTTAGAACACTCAATCTCACACAAAACAAATATGATATGAATAGGAAAAGGGTAGAAACAGAGTAGGTAGATAAAAAAAAGAACAGAAAGTATGGAGGGAGATGAAAAATTAGAGCAGAATTTTGGGAGGGGAGAGAGACAGCATAAGGGAAAGGAAAGAGAGAAGCATAAATCGCCATATTCTCATTCATTTCAAGTGTATCAATACAATAGGTAAGATGCCCTATTTTCGAGTAAAGGAAACAACTTTAATAATTAAATACTAGAAGACTCTCGCAACTTATATAAACTTGTAAAATTACAAAATCCAATTTGCATTTGACAATCTGCAAAAATAATATAAACTATTGCTACTTGCATATCTACTAGCCAAAATAGAGTCAAAAATCAATTTCTTCTTTTATAGGTCATTCCATTTTTCTTATCACTCTAACATATGCCAAGTGATTATTACCCATAAAAAAATGTTTCTTGATAATATATACGTATATATAAATACACTATATTGAATGATTTGGCAGGTTTATGCACTTTCAAAGCTTTTAACAGAAGAAGCGGCATTTAAGTTTGCACAAGAGAATGGCATTGATCTTGTGTCAGTCATAACTACTACTGTTGGTGGCCCATTCTTCACTGCTTCTGTACCCACAAGTGTTAAAGTTTTTCTATCACCTATTACAGGTAATTTATTTGACCACCAATCCACATTTTTAATCCTAAACATGTATGTTTCACTTCATTTTAGGGTATGTGTTGATAATGGATCATTTATAAGCTTTTTATATAAATAGTAAGACACTAGACACATGACTTTGAACATTCACAAAGATTATAATGAGAAAACTACTTATTTCTAACAGTGATATGTTAACATTGATACAACTACTTAGGGATTTAGTGGCCTTTTTCCATGTTCGTTTGTGAAAAAGTGTAAGCAAAATCTATCCTAAATTATGATATAGAACGCAGGGGAAGAAGTGATACAGACAAATGCATAACAAGCCATGTGTGGCCCACAGACAACACAAGACAAATAAAACATGAAAATGTCCACGTTGTCCAATGAGAACAGTCTGTTGTGTCTGATACAAGTGTCCAACATGGTGTCATTTTTGTTTCACTATTCAACATTGATCTCTTGAAAAGCCATCCCTATTGGAATCACTTGAAACAAAACACAATATATTCGAGTCACACAAGAGTAAGAATATAATATAATGAAGCACTCCTTATCCCCGAGATTAAACAAACACTTCTTGTAATGAGCTAGGGTACAGAATGGCAAAAATTCAAAATTCAGGAGAAGAGAGGGGAGAAAAGCTTGGTGCCCTCTGGCCATGCACCATATGTTGCCTTTTATTGGCAGAGAATGCAAACAAGACCATTGAAACACATAATGGTGATTGACTTTAAGGACAACTAAAAGAGCAATTTTAAACATTGATCAATGATGGTTTAGTGCAATTAAAACAATTTAAAGCTATTTAAACCAGTTAATGATGAAATGAAACCAGTTAATTAAAGCACAAAAGCTCCAATGGTCAATTATAAGATTCTTCTCCTTAGCCCTTTTACTAGCATAGGCTCACATCTTAGTATACACAAAACCCCAACAATCTCGCCTATGACCTGTGTGAAACGGAATACCTTGATACAAAAAAGAGACTTGTTTTGCTTGAAAATTACCTTTGATAGCTAATATAAGTTTGAGCAAATTAATGCTGGATGCAGGTGAAACTGAGTTCTTCAAGATATTATCTGCTGTAAATTCAAGGATGGGGTCAATATGTGTAGTTCACATTGAAGATATATGCAGTGCCCACATATTTCTAATGGAGCATACCAAAGCAGAAGGGAGATACATCTGCCGCAGCCAAAGTTGTTCACTGTCCAAGTTATATTATCACCTCTTCCAAAAGCATCCTTGCTCAAATATGCAGAGGTAACAATTTTATGAATATTCCCTTCTTAAACCAGCTTTAAATCTAGCTATGTTTAGACTAATAACTAAAATTTTAAGTCTCTAGTAATGTTAAATACTCCCTCCTATCCTAAATATAAGACCTATTTACCAAATTTGATTAGATTAAAGATATTAGCTAAATTAGTTAAAATCACATGATATTACTAATGCACCCTAACCATCTACCTTTATTCCTACCCTCCCTCTCTTGCTTGTTTGTTATTGAGTAGCATTTTTAGGAATAATTTGGGGAAAAATTGTGAACAATTAAAAATAGGTTTTATATTTAGGACCAAACTTACCTCCCCAAATAGGTCTTATATTTAGGACCGCAGGGAGTACTTCTTAAAGATGCCTGATATATTAACTAAACACTAAAGCTACTTCATGGACCAAATTGTTATTTTACTGATATTTTAATTATTTTCATTTGAAGCTTTGTTTTTGTTTGTCTTTTATATTACTGCATATTATCTGTAGAATTACTGATGTAAGTGATGAGGAAGTTCGTCCTGAGATATCATCAAAGAAGCTAAAAGATTTGGGATTCAGCTACAAGTATGGCCTTGAAGATATAATTCATCAGGCAATTTTGTGCTGTCAAGATTATGGCTATTTACCTCCTGTGAACCAGTAGATTATTTTACTCTCTACATTGCTACCTGTTTGTGCATAATTAATTATCTTATGTAGATTCGTTATTAGGTTTTTTAATAGATTTTCCAACACAATAAATGTGGTCATATCTAATTCCCCTCAAACCCACCTCATAATTCCTTCCTGAATGTTTGGTATATGTTACTTTCTATGGCAGTTGCAAAATTCATAGCCATCATTTAATGATCATGAGAAATGGAGGGCCTAGTTCCCCAAAAAATGTAGCGCACTTTGCAGCGTATTCGTGTACCGGCCTTTAAGAAATTATTGCATACACTTGATATTAAGACAAGTATAAGAAATACTTGTTTGGATTAGCTTATTTTAGGTATATTTGCGTTATACAAATTAAATATGTTAGAGGAGTTTTGTCTCACAAAATTTACACTATATGGCTGGAGAGAACCTTGTTCTCATATGCATCAAAGGCAATATTGTAGAAAAGATTGTGGCATAACTGTAAAGTAGAAAAAAAGTGAAAATTATTAAAAACAAAAAGTCATGTGAAAGGAAAAGATATACCTAATATTAGAAATAGCTGCAAAATATTGCCATTCCTAAGCTAGTTTTTCAATGAAGGCTGCATAACTTTGATAATTCAGTGTCATATCTGAGCAGCCTCTTTTCAAACTGTGGTTTGCTATGTCTCCCATATGTTCTGGCTTAATGAGTATGGATTTTGAATGATTTAAATAAATAGGTATCACAAATAAGAGTGTCTTGCTTGAAAATCAGACAATTTTTATCATTACACCAAACACCAATATCCTCTAATCCATATTAATGAAAGTTCAACTAACATTACAAATATGTTCACAAACTGAGAGATTGGATTATTAGAATAGCATTAGGAAAGTGAAAACACAGAAGGAACCATATTAGGAAGACTAAAGTGTGTTTGTATTAAGGATTAGAAAAGTGACTTATATATAATTCATATTGAAAATAAGTCAGATTGTGTAATGAGATTTATGTTTGGATTAGCTGTGAAAAAAATGACTTATAAATGACTTATTTTTCATAAGCCAGATTGTGTAATGAGATTTATGTTTGAGTTAGTTGTGATTAGCTGTGAAAAATAAGTCAGAATTTGTGAGATCCGCCTCCATAAGCACTTATACTTCATTCATAAGATCTTTTTTTCTCCTTTTGCTTATTTTGACTTATAAGCTATAAGTCCAATTAACAATAAGCCAAAACAAACACACACAAAAAATGATCTTCCCATTTTAAGTGCTTATATTGAAAATAAGGACTTATTTTCCTATAATAACTCAATCCAAACACACCATAAATGTAGCAAGTACGGATCCTTAAAAAAATCACATCTCAAAAGTTAATTGTTAGAGTTGAAAGACTTAAAATATCATAAAGTTCCCTACCTTCATGATATGGGACTTATGACACTGAATTAGAGAAAATACATTGTCTAAAAGTCATGCACTGTCCTTTTTGCATATATAGTTCTTAATTAGGCATGCATGAGAAAATGGTGAGGTCAGGATCAATTGTTAATATGAAAGAGAGATTACTCAAATCAAAGGGCTCCCAGTTCAAAAATTTATAAAGTAAGTCTCTTTATTTGTCAATATGTAGTTGTAGTTGTTGAGGGACTAGCAAATTAAAAAAGGGTTATGCCCATTGTTCTTGACAAGTTGGATTTCGCCATAAATATTTGTTTTAGAGTTTAGACTTCAAAGTTTTCAACACATATTCATTAAATGAACAGAGAAAGTGTTTCATATATGTTTATGAGGGTTTGTAAACATTTATGAGCTGCATGTGCTTCAGACCTTAGAATAATGCCTATCTGTTATATCTATGAGCTGCGTGAACAATATTATTGCATACACTTGATATTAATGCCTATCTGTTATTTATACTTATTGCAGCGTATTCATATTGTAATATTCAAAAAGTATTTCAATTTCACCATTTAAGAATTTAGAACAGTAGTAAAATAATGTCATATTTAGAATACAAGTAGCAAATATAAACATGCATATATATATATATATTTATACATATAATTAGGGGTGGGAACATGTTAGGCCCATCTGTGGCCTGTCACAGACCTAATAATTTGATATTAAATAAGTATAATATTATATGTTAAAAATAAATATTATAAAATACACAAAAGAAAAAATATATTTCAAAAAAAAAATACTATTATTTAATTGCTTAACAGGCCGGCCTGGCAGGTCTAACAAGCTTTTTAGCGAGCTTGAGTGATAAATCCCTGATTTGTATGGTTTTAATGTGCTTAAATTGAGGCAATTAACATGATTAAGATGCAATATTGGTCAAATAATGCTTAATGTACATCTTAGACTTTTTAAGTGGAATTAACATGAAAATGAGGTTAATTAGCCATAATTGGATATTAGTTTGTATTAACTGATTTCTAGGGCTTTTTTATCCTTATTTATTGCAATTTTGTTTGGAGGGTCGCCGAAGGACCAAAAGAGGAAGAAGTTTGTATGAAGAAATTGGCCGAGTTGAAGAGCAATTTGCGGAGAAAGAGGCAGCGGAAGCACAAAAATTCAGCCCCAGAATTCCGTACATCAAGCTACAATGAGCAAAAATGCTCACAACAGCGAGAAAGACATAAACTTGGGCTGAGCTCTCTGCGCATCTCGCTATAGCAACCAAAAGTTCTCACTGCAGTGAGCACGCACTGACAGATTGCGATTTTGCTGGTTCTTTGGGGGCCAATCCGGGTCCAATTCATTTACCCACTTCTTGACCCGACCTAGGAGCATATTAGGTCAAAAATGAGGAGCATTTGACAGATTTGGTTCCACTCTAAACCCTAGTTCCTCCATTCTCTCTCAACTCTCTCATTCCCATCTCTCATCTCCCACACTTTCCACCCCAAATCTCCATGACATTCACTTTCCTCTCTCTTGTTGGTGACTTCTCCATCAGAGGTAGCAGCTAGGAGGCATAAATCCTTAGTGATGGAGGCTAGTAGCATGAGCTTGGAGCTCTATTAGGGGAGTTCTTGTTCTCCCACTATCTCTTCCTTATGTTTAAAGCATGTTTCTAGGATTCTAGTGCTTGTTTTTTCATTTGATTGTAAATTCTCTGAATATCATTGTTAGAGAGTAGTAGAAACACTTGTGTTCTTGTTTTCATCTGTGTATGCTTGATATTTCTCTTCATTGACTTGAATATTGTTCAAATGTATGGACTCATCATTTTGAATGAAAGTTTTAGTTAAGATTTTGTGCTAATTGAGGATTCTCATTTAGTGGATCATGGTATCAAGTAATTGCATCTGGAAATTAGCTCTTGAATGTGTTAATTTGCATGAGTGGCATTGGTCTTCAATCCTAGAGTTTTAATTTATTATGTGAGATTCCAATAATTAATTGAACCCTAGGATTAATTAAATGGCAATTCGGGATTCTGGTTGTTGGATTAGGAGTTCCTTGTAATTATCATATTCGTTTTGGTAATGAACTTAATCCGCCAAACCCAAGCCTAGCCTAGAGGGATTCCTCTAGGGATCTTTTTAATTAACTAAAAAACTACTTGAAAACAATCTGAAGCGATGATTGTCTAAGCCTCTAATCACCAAGGATTACCCATTCCCATTTTAATCCAAATCTCCATTTTCGTCCAATTTTAATTTGTTTTGAACATATCATACTTTTACACCAAAAACAAAATACAAAATGCTTTTTACTGCTTTTATCAAGTTTACATCTAGTTATTAGGAATCATATTACATTTAGGGCTCCTCGAGAGAACGATACTTGGGGGTTAGCTTTCATTATCCTCTTGGTTCTTATTTTCTTGAAGGGCGCACCCAAGGGCGCGCTATACCGTATACAAATCTCGGTGCTCTTAATTGAGCCTAGCTTGACAAGCTTAATAGGAAAAAAAAGCATAAGCCTGGGCCTGGCCTGAAAATAAACTGGTCAAGCCAGGCTTTGGCAGGCCAATCGCAGGCCCCTGAGACCGATTGGGTTATTCCCACCCCTATATATAATTGAAAGAACCGTCAATAATTTTGTATGTAAATTAATTCTTCATTATTCTTAGACACCCAACAAGAAAACTATTTACTCAATGAAGAGGGAGGACAACTAGAACATCCTTTGGGCTCAGCAATTTCATATACTTAAAATACTCTATCTGTGCCTTATTATAAGGCACCAACTAACAAAATTTTTGGTCCCAAATATGAGGCACCAATCGCCACATAAATTACTTTTTTCTTACTTTATCCTTGTCATTAATGGATGATCGAAGTTAAAAATATTAAGTTATATTATTTTATGAGGGTAGAAATTGGAAAAAATGGTCAATTATGCTTAAATTTAAGGACCCAACTACCATTAATTGATTTGTGAGAATTGGTAATTGATGCCTTATAATAAGGACAAGAGGGAGTAAGAATAATAACAGCAGCAAAAATTAAATAGTTAAGCATTAATTGTCTTTTGGTGGTCTGACTTAACCATTTAATTTAATTGCAAAAAAATTTTTATATCACAGCATACATATGCATAATGTATGTGAGAGTATGTATTTAAATGCTTGAATATATGACATACACTCCTGCATTATTGGGCATATACTTTCATTTAGGATAGATAAATTAGAAAATAAATTAACTTGTAATGAAAATGGAATCTGACCTTTGGATATTGCTTCATAGTTCATATAGAGCATGATGCTGTGCTTCATTCTAGGCTGTACTTTTTATTTAAACGAACCTATGCACATGCCTTTTTTTTTGTCAAAATTAACATATACTCGTGTTGTTTTTAAATTAATATGACATTATTTAATCTTACAAACCTGAATAATTCTTACATCTTGGTAGGCTTACACAAAACATGGCTCATCTGTAAAAACGTACGAGCCAAACATTCTCAAAAACTTCATTGTTGGAGTTAATTATTATTTTGGCCCTTCACTTATATACTGTTCTTTCAATACGTTCCCTCATTGTTTAAAGGGAGAATTGCAAATAGGTCCCAAGCAAGAGAATTAATTTCAGACAGGTCCATTAACAACTCCTTCACTTGTTAACCAATGCTATTGTAGTTGTTAATAGCTATCATTAACAACTCCTTGGGACCTCTCTGAAATTAATTCTCTTGCTTGGGACTTATGTGCAATTGTCCCTTGTTTAAATTCTTCTTGATCTCTTCGACAATTTATATATTCCCTTTTCAAGTCAGTCCCTCTCCCAACTCAACTTTCTCTGTCAAATTGCTGACCAACAGTATATAATTGTTGCCATTATACACTCTTAAAAATTTATATATTCAACCATTGAGTAGAGTTCAGCTGCAATAAGAAGTTGCACTAATAATTCAATCATAGATCCAATGTTTGACTCCTGAGTATACAACTGCATTAGATACTCGTTGGGAGAGCTTGTCATCCGCAATGATCTGAATCTATATATTCAAGACACATTATTTATGTCATGAAAATGTAGTTTGTGTCTTTGTGACCCTTGCATTCATATGCATATGTGACATAAACTAACAATAAATTGAGAATCAAGGTTTACAAATGACAACAAAACAAGGAAGAAGAGAAGAGGGATTAAACAAATAAAGCTCCTCAATGTTAGAATAAACCCCAAGTTTGCCAGCCAAAGAATCAAAGCCATTTTGCAACTCAACCATGTCCTTCACATTCTCAATTGGCCTATGAACCCTACCTGCAATAACCCTACACACTATCAACACCTTCCTCTTCTTCTCACCATCATCATCCTCCACACCCTCCAAAGCTCTTCCACTAGTTGATGTCGTGAATATCCCGATCCCGGTCCCATTCTTAGCCTCTTCCGTGACAGAGAAGCCATTTCTGATGATTCTGCATACACAACAATCCTCAGAAAGGCAAGTGGTGGTGGTGGAGGTGGAGCCAAGAGAGCATGAGAGAGTGGTGGCGTAGAAGCGAAGAAGTTCATTGCCATCGGCGAGGCAGCGAGGATGCTTCTTAGGGAGTTTGCTAGCTCTCATCTTCACACTCTCTCTGCACTCTTCAAAGCGAGCTAAGGTTTTGTGAGTGTTGTGAATTTTGAGAATCTTGTCCGTTATTCTTGAATTATAGTAGTTCTTCTCAGGCTTCATCATCCAGCTTGTTCTGCATATTATCTCCACTATTTTCCTTGATGAGTCCCCTTCCACAAGTTCTGTCACTGTTCAAATTTCAAATTTTAATTAATGCACACTAACATGTTGAAGAGGTTAGATACAAAATCTTGTATGTAGCCGATGAAGACTTTAGTTCAGTTTTCATTAATGTTTTTTTTTCAGTCAATCAGTAGTATGATATAAACAAACAAAATGGAATCAAATCGACGATTTGACAAAATTATACAAGCATTTCCATAAAAAATGCTACTTCCGCAAAACAGGCTATTAGCATCGTCCCATGATATTCTCCTGTAGTGCATCCACCGATTGAGCTTTCTGTTATTATTCATGAAGACTGTAATGGCTTATCTGGTATTGGCTGATTAGCCATTTGATTTTCTTTATTATATCCAAAAAAATGCTACTGCAATCCCGAATATAATCCACAATTGTCCAACTTAGAGAGATTAAAAAAAATAATTAAACTAATTAATTATAACGTATGTTACATGATAATTTTAAACAACTTAACTTGTGTGTGTTATTATATTATATATCAATTTATACTCAGACAAATTACTTTAGAAAATTGTGTTGTGCCACTTCCTACCTAATTCTTCAATTTTAAATTTATATTCTTTTTACTATAAATGCGAAATAAATTGAAAAAAAGTCACCCATTAAAAAATTAATTTATGAGAATAACCTAAATCAGGTATTTTATGTGAATAAAAACCGGTAAGCAATTCTTATAAAGTGTAAACCCTTTTTAAGTGCCAAAAGGAATGTATAGTTATAAACTAGCGCTAAAATACAAAAATGTTGTTGAAACTTGAAGATCAATCAATAATTTTTTTCAAAAGAAAAAAGTGGAAATCATATCAGTTTTGTATGTCTCAAAAGCAGAAAAAAAAAACATAAATTAGTTTAAATAAGAGAAAATGAAGATTGAAGTGAAACTAAAGATTCCATATCTCATAACACACAAAAGAACAAAAAGGAAATCTGAACATATCATCACATAAAGAAATATCCAGAATCTGTGTGGCCAAAACAAGATAAGAAAACAAACAACCAAATACAAAACAAACCTGCATGTTTTGAAACATGATGAAATTCAGCATCTTCCCATTTACTAACTTTCTCTCCACATTTGCAACAACTCCCACAACAATAATCCCCATTTGAATTATCCACCTCAATTGAAAATTTATTGCTAGTCCTTCCATATCCTCCTTCTGTATCTGATATCATCAAAGGTGAAGACTTTTTTGGAGTAGAAGAAACACTGTTGAGCTCAGAGATGGGGTTGCTTAGAATGATATGATGGGTGATTGGGTTGAGGAAATCGCTACTTCTGATGGATCTTGGGCTGCAAATCGGAGGCTTATCGGAGGAGATTCTCCGGCCGGTGGTGATTCCTCCATTTATGACGGCGTCTTTGAGATTGGTGAAGCTTTTGGAACAAGAACAACCGGGTCGTAGGGTTAAGTGGGTCTTGGCATTCGGGTCATGAACATCAGAAGTTTGTGATTTGCAGTGAAGAGAGTTTTTCAGAGATAACCAAACTCTTGTCATCTCAGAATTCTGTTGTTAAGCCATTACCCACATTGATACTCTCTCTCTCTCTCTCTCTTTTTTTTTGGTAAAGTTTGTTTCTTTTTTTTTTTTTTCCCTTTCGTTTTTTGTTTTGGAGTTTTGGGAGATGGGAAGACTCTCAGAGGAAGAGGAAGAGGAAGAGAATGAAATGAATGAGAAGAGTGGAGAAATGGGGTGTTATATAATAGGAAGATTAGGGAACTTTGGGGCTTTAGGAAAACAGGACAACAAACATGGAGAGACCGTGTTCGGTGGCGCTATCCATTGAGACATTATGTAATTTTATGACACTTAAAATGAAAAAAAAATAAAAATAAATAATAATAATATTGTAGTAGTAGTCTCCCATGCATGTTTCATACTAGTTGACTGAGTTTTTTTCTTCATGCCCACATGGACTTGAATTGATAATGATATTACAAAAAATAATTATAGTAAATGTCATATATATGAGAAAAAATAAGAAATATTCATTAAATAATAATTACGAATAAAAAAAATCCCTACTTGACAGCAAAGCTGAATGAAATAGCTTCAGTAGAATGTACGCCTTATAAAATATGTAAATTTATATCCTAACTAAAATGTCAAGAGCTGGAAAGATGATCACTGGACTGTTAACATTGAAGAAAATACATAGAAGTATGTACACGTGAGCGCAAGTAAAGATGGGATGGTGTACAAGATTACATCAGTTTATGCTAATCCATGTGGACGTCGTCTTTGGCGTCGCTTTTCCGCTTTGAATGAAGGGATAGATGGGGCTTGGTGCATTGCGGGGGACTTCAATTGCACACTTTATAACCACGATCGAAGATCCACAGCTAGGTCACCAACTCTGGCGGACAAGGAATTTCTTAACTGGGTTGAATTATCGGGTATTGAGGAAGTTCATACTAAGGGTCCTATCTTCACTTGGGCTCGTAGTGGTTGCGAAAGTAAACTTAATAGTTAATAGGGTGTTATCTAATAATGCTTTTCAAGAGAGATTTCCAAATGCGACAGCCACAATATTGTATAATTTTAAGTCTAATCATAGCCACTGCATGAAAAAAATAATTTGTATTTCTTTCTCCTTCCACATATCATTTCACGCGAGATCTTTGAACCCAAAGGCTGGCCTCACAGTCATACAAAAATTCAAGCTGATGTTTGGTCTCAGAAATATCATGCAGAGAGCTATATGACAGCGACATCGATGATGAAATTCTCGATGATATGGGTAAGAGCTTGGATTCCATTTCCTTAATTCTAAAGGACAGATTACCAATGTTTAGCTTGCTCCAATAAAAAAGAGCATCAATTGTTCTGCGCAATTTGTACATTAAATTGTAGCTTGGAGAACCTCTTACCTGTTGATTCCAGCTTTGGTGAATGACTTCATCACAAGCCTTAGATAGGAACCAGAAGTCCTCAAATTTCCTCCATTTCAAAGGCTCAGTTCATGAGTGGAGGGAAAAAATTAGAGGGCTATGATCTGAGGTAGCAATACCTAAAGATTGCAGGTGAGAATAAGGAAAAACATCGTTTGGTTGAATGGTAGGGGTTCATCCAATCTTAACCAAGGTTAGAGGTTCGACCCTGTTTATATGGAGTATATTAAAATTCTCGGCCAGCTATCTCATCCTTTGATGTATCTATAATCAGCGATTCAATTTAGTTTGCGGTCATTAATGCTTTTGAAAGATAACATGTACAAGACAAGAAATAAAAAAAATTAAAAACAATAGTTTTTCCCTTACCCCAATATACCAATGCTTGATCAATATTGAAAACTTAGTGTTACTAATAGCTTTTGTGTTGGGCTCCACTATCACATTTCTAATACTAAAGCATTTCATTGGGCCTTTTGATCATAAAAAATATTAGAACATTCGGATTAATCATGTGAGGAGAATTGATTGATGCAAATCGAACCCATGAACACATTAATAGCACTATCTCAACATACTTCCAAGCCCAACTACAGTTGTTGCCAGTTTATTCGTTTTGATTTGCTTTTCTTGATATCTTGCATTCGCTTGTGCCCGGTGTTATGTTGAAATACTCCTTTTGTTCTAAATATAAGATTATTTTAACTGTTTTGGTGGAGATTAATAAAACCAAATAGATTACTTATTTTAATGTATCTTAATTGTAGTCGTAGTTTATAAATAAGATAAGTTGGTTTTTAAGAAAAAAGATAACTATAGACATTTTAAAGTGATTAATTTTTCATCTTTAATTTTTTTGAAAAAAATCAAAGTGGTCTTATAATTAGGACCGAATGGAGTATTTTATGCTAAACCCTACATACTTTATTAAGCTCATATAATTTTTTTTAATGTATTTCATTTTATCTTTATAAATAAAACTCATCTAAAAAGTGTGGCCAACTATTGTTAACATGCATGCTTATATTTGAATTTAGATTTAGATATCTAAATTATTAAACTTCAAAACTAAATTTGATTGATTTAATGTAAAGATATAAACTTAATAGTAAAATACACTCCTTCTTTCCGAAGGTAGTAATATCATTTAGGATGGGAGGAAGTATTATTTATATTTTGTTAATATCATAGTTTGTTAATCAATATAAAAAACAAATATAGTTTTTTATTCGAATACCAGCAATTTTTTCAGGTTAAAAAAATAGCCCAAAATTTTTCCTAAACTATCAATCATTCAACATATATCTAGAATAATTTTTATCATTAATAAATCTTAAATAATATTAGTTCTATTTTAATTTATAACTTATAATCATGTCTTATCGTATATGCAACTATCTATAAGATTATGGGTGTGTTTGGATCGACTTATGAAAAAGTGACTTATATATAATTCCGATTGAAAATAAGTCAAATTGTGTAATAACTTTTATGTTTGGATGAGCTG
Source organism: Mimosa bimucronata (assembly GCA_037074515.1). Classification (NCBI taxonomy): domain Eukaryota; kingdom Viridiplantae; phylum Streptophyta; class Magnoliopsida; order Fabales; family Fabaceae; genus Mimosa; species Mimosa bimucronata. The sequence goes on from CM073442.1 coordinate 11,127,307, forward strand.
TGTGAAAAGTGACTTATTTTCCATAAGTCAGATTGTGTATGTTTGGATAAGTTGTAATTAGATGTGAAAAATAAGTCAGAATTTTTGGACCCCACCTTATAAGTGACTTATAAATCAGAAATAAGCTGTTTTAAACAGCTTATGCTTATTTTGACTTATAAGTTATAAGTTACTTATAAGTCAGATTGACAATAATCCGAGACAAACATACAAAATAAGTTATCAACAAAATAAGTTACTTTTGTCCCAAAATAAACACTTATTTTCTTGAAAAAAGTGGAGCCAAACACACTGTATAACCATTAAAAGAAATTTCCCTTCTACCACCAAACATTTTGATCAATTGTGGTGAGATTTCTCCCAATCTATGCCTACATTCTTACAAACCGAATTAATCAAATATTAGTAGTGCCAGCTATTAGTGGACAAAATAAAATTTACAATCTTTTTACAAAAAAAAAAAAAAAGAAATTTACCATCAAACGTTAATATGTACTCCCCCAATCATAGAGTAAATTAATTATATTGTTTATTATTTAATTCACATATCTTATCTTGTGGTCCAAAAAAAACTTGTTGATTACTACTATGGTCCTGAACATACAGTTGATTTTTTTAAAAAATTCTAGAAAAGTTAAATAAATCACTCATAATTTAATCTGTCTGAATTTTTTATTCAAATTAAATTAGTTTGTTTGACTTATTATGTAATAATTTATCACATATGGGATGATTATCAAACTTATTTTGCCTTATTAATCTCTCCAAAAATGTCAACCATATCTTTTATATTAGGGATAGGTGAGAATATTATTCATAATCATAGTTTTTTTGTTCAAATTAATAATAATAATAATAATAATAATCATAGTTACGGTAGTCATTCGGTCAGTTGCAGAAAATAACCGTGGCGTTTTCGTCATTTTCTCATCGCTGCTTAAAATTTAAAAAAGAAAAAAAAAAAAGACGAACGAGACAGTCTTCGACAACATTCCAAAACCTAATCATAACCGTCCATATCATTACTAATCTGACGGCAGTCATTATCAATCCGCGTACTTCAACATCATTGGCCTAAACAAAGCCCAACCTACTATATATTAAACGAGCGATCCTCTTCACACATCCATTCTTTTCTCTCAACTATCTCACACCCCAAAACCTCTGTTTCACATTTCTGATTTCTCAGTCGCTCAACAAATTTCTGCAATCATAAAATCTCAACGATGGCTGGTAGAGGAAAAACCTTAGGATCTGGGAACGCCAAGAAGGCCACATCAAGAAGCAGCAAGGCTGGCTTGCAATTTCCTGTGGGTCGTATTGCTCGTTTCTTGAAGGCTGGAAAGTACGCCGAGCGAGTCGGTGCCGGAGCTCCGGTTTATCTCGCCGCTGTTCTTGAGTATCTCGCTGCTGAGGTTAGTTTCATTCATTGATCACCGATTTGGGTTTTTATGTTTGAATAAGTGTAGTTGAGCAGTTAATTTGATATAGGGTTTCTAATCTGGGGTTTGGATCTCCTATTTTTCCGTGAAATTTTGTGTCTTTTTTAATCTTGCCTCCTAATTTGGTATCTTGAATTTTTGAAATTTGAATTTCCTTGGATTTGGATATCTGGAATTTCAGGTTTAAGTGTGATTGCGCTGTTAATTAGATATGGGGTTTCTAATTAGGGGTTTGGATTTTCTTATTTTCCTTGAAATTTGGCGTCTTTTTGAATCCTCCCTCCTGATTTTGCATCTGGAATTTTGAAATTTGAAATTGAGTTTTGTTGGATGAGACCCCTGATGTTGGGTATCTGGTATTTCAGGTTCGGATTTCCCAATTTTCTATTAAATTTGGTGTCTTTTTGAATCTTGCCTCTTAATTTGGCGTCTGGAATTTTGAAATTTGAAATTCTTACAACTTCTAATCTGGGTTCAAATTTTCTAAATTTTCCATGAAATTTGTTTCCTTTTTGAATCTTGCCTCCTAACTTGGTATCTTGATTTTTTGCAATTTGAATTTGAATATCATTGTGTGAGTTATCTGATGTTGGATATCTGGAATTTCTTTCAGGTTCTTGAGTTGGCAGGAAACGCAGCAAGAGACAACAAGAAGACACGTATTGTGCCTCGCCATATTCAATTGGCTGTTAGGAATGATGAAGAACTGAGCAAGCTTTTGGGAGATGTGACAATTGCTAATGGAGGTGTGATGCCTAACATTCACAATCTTCTTCTACCAAAGAAGACAGGAGGCTCATCAAAGGGCGCTGGTGGTGATGATGACTCTTAGATTTTAGGCTGAAGACGTTTCTGAGGCCATTTCTCTTTTACGTGATTCACTGTCTAATGTAGTTTCATTTTCATTTTTCTTTGTTTCAATATTGGGTATTGATCCTTTGTGCTCTGTCGACTTAGTTTTTAGCTTTAGTTAGGGTTTCTGATTGTAATGTGAATAGAAACTAGTACTTCTTATGATTTCTTCAACGAAGATATTGCTGAAATCTTAAATTGTTTCTCTCTTCCATTCTTATGTCAATTCCTTTCCTGTTTCGTTTTAAACTTGTTAAAATGCTGAATCTTTTGCCTATCATTCATAGTGCTATGAACGTTTGTAAGTCTTTGAAGGATGTTCGTTAAATTAACCGTGATAAAGGGAATTTGCTTATCACCCTTCTTCGTTTGCTCTTGTTGCATTAGAGATGGCGTTTCTATTATTGTTTTCCTTTTATACAACTTGTGTTTCGCGAATGGCAAGTTGTTGTTTTTGGGGATGATTATTAATCTGGAATCTTTACTGATGCTGCATTTTGGCTTGACATTTCCTTTTTGTTGTTCTCTTCTAATAATCACTGTAATTAAATGGAGGAAAGTGGGCATTTGGGTTTTGTGTGTTGATACTAAATCAGTAGGATTGTTTATTAGTCATCATGTGATTTATTTACTATAAACTTGCAAGATCTTGAGGTGGTTATCGTCCGGACTCATCTTCATGTCGTAGCAGATTTTGTTGTTACCTTTGAGTGTGCGTTCCCCGAAGGTATTATGTAATATTTCAAATCATTTGTAAAAAGGTTTTTTTTTTTCACACAAATCAGCGGGTATTTTCCTTCCATTGGTCCTTTTTTTCCCCCTAAAAATTCAGTAGTTGAAAGCGCGATGTGTTAATGATAAAACTTAATCCCCCCACTAGCCAGCTAATCAAAATTCAAAATTTTTGGCCTTTGTATTTAACAAGCACTATTATGTTTTGTTTGGCGCCCTTGCCTTTCCTCGCAATTTCTCGATTCTTTAATCATTGGGGTTGCGAGTGGGGACCATTGGGGAGAATTAGGGGCAAAAAATCAATGGGGACCCTCGTTTTCATTTGGCAAATTGAGACCAAACGAAGTTTGAAATTAATAATTAATAAATATTGAATAACCAAAAAAACCAAGCAGAGACCGACCCAGTTTTCCGCCGAACAGTCTTTTTTATGATATAACCTCATCTATTTAGATAACAAACATAGGTACCTTCGTACATACATATTGGAGAATTATCCTATATATAGCTCTTTTCAATTCCTTTTAAGATCAATGGCCATTTGTGCAAGGGACAAGTGTTTTCCCATCGCGTTGTAGATGTCTTAGGTTCAACCTCCTTTATCAACATGGTCGTGTGTTTTTGCGTTGCTTGTTATAAAAAATATTCTTTTTAAGGTGGCTGGAATTTGAGGGCATATGATGATTTCTGAGAAAAGGTTCTATTTTTTTTTTTGGTCAAAATATGAGAAAAGGTTCTATTAACCTCTAATTAAATTAAATGTAGAACTCAAGTTTTCATATAAAATATAAGGTCATTGACTACTTTTAACTATCATCCTTAATCCACAAAATTTAATTAGAAGGATCTTATGTACCACTTTGTTCCTTATTATAAGTCTACCCTAACTACTTCTTACATACGTAGGAGGGGGAGTTATATCATTAAATATGTCATATTTTTTAAAAAAATTTCAATTTTGCTTTCATTTAAGAATGTGTTAAAATAATATTTTATATATTATAAGTCTTCTTTCTCATCTTCCCTATTTCCAACATAGGAGTAAAATAGTCACAATAGTATTAATTGATCCCAAAGAGAACTTACATTTAGGAACAAAAAATTTGCGGTAGTTGGACTTATAATAAAAAATATAATGGTATTTAGAATTGTGGAATATGATTTACTCCATTCAACCCCTTATTATAAAAGTTCAACAGGCAAAATCACACATATTAAGAAAATGGTTGAATGAGATAAATATATTTGAAATAACTTTGTTTCTCCAAGTTTGACATTATTTATGATGGGTAGTATAAGAGAGAGAAAGAGAGAGATATAGATTAATAATGATAAGAACTAATATGAAATATTTAGAAATAATGAAGGGCAAAATGGGAAATAGTCATTAAATATTCTGACATGCCTATGCAGATTCTTATAATAAGAGACAAAACCATTCGACTTTGGGCTCTTATAATAAGGGATGAGGGAGTATTTACTTAATAAAAAAATTAAATTATTTAGAAGATAATTTCTCAAAGGTTTTTTGTTTTGGAAAAATTATAAAAAAAATATCCGGAAATATCAAAATTCCTTACCAATTTTGCTATTATACTTCTTTAATTATATACTATGTTTGATAAGTAAAGGATAGCAAGTTCTGGTATAAATTATTGAATTAGGAATTTCAAATTCTGAAAGTATGTAATAAGAATTTACCATTTTTTATATGGATATCATACGGTCAATTGGTCAAACCTATATGCTAACAACAAATATAAAATTAAATGAAAATTTAAATCTTGTGAAAGAAACGTTTGTATGGAATATGGAAGTAGAATTATATATTGCCAACAACGATTGGTAGAGTTAAAAAAAAAGTTGACTTTATGCCTTGAATTCAAATGTAAAGCTTATGGGTGAATATTTGTAAGGCAAAATTTCAGAAAAAAACTCTCAAATTACTAAAAGAACACTTTGCTATACCGAAATTTGGAAAGGACCAGTCACTACATTTGACTGCACTGTCCATACTCAAATTAAATGGGAAAGATTGCAATGCCCTTGGTTCAAATATTTTTTTTAAATAAAGGCCCCTACCACCGTCCGTTGGGGCTCACCACCGCCGAAGCTCTGGTAGCCGGCCCCCCGCTGCCATGTGGCAGTGGGGCCACTAGGCACATGGCATGTGGGGGGACAAAATAATGGGAATTCCCACCCCCTCCACATGTTGCCAACATGATTGTTTGTTATATATATTGCAAACAATATATATTCTATGTATTATTCGTTCCCAGAATTGTATAAGGGATTTACAAATCCGGATAAGGCATTACCAAATTAGTATAAAGGATTATCAACATGTTTCTATCTAATTACCAACATCATTACCAACTTCTTTTCTTTGTTCCTAGAATTGGATAAGGGATTCCCAAATTCGGATAATTAAGGGATTACCAACATATTTCTATCAAATTACCAACATCATTACCAACTTCTTTTCTTCGTTCCTAGAATTGGATAAGGGATTCCTTTCCTAAAGGTAATCCCTTATCCGAATTTGGGAATTACCTTTAGGAATCCCTTATACAATTCTGGGAACGAAGAAAAGAAGTTAGTAATGATATTGGTAATTGGATAGAAATATGTTGGTAATCCCTTATCCGAATTTGGGAATCCCTTATCTAATTCTGGGAACGAAGAAAAGAAGTTAGTAATGATATTGGTAATTAGATAGAAACATGTTGGTAATCTCTTATCTGAATTTGGGAATCCCTTATTCAATTCTGGGATCGAAGAAAAGAAGTTAGTAATGATGTTGGTAATTGCATAGAAACATGTTGGTAATCCCTTATCCTAATTTGGTAGTGCCTTATCCAATTATGGGAATCCCTTATACAATTATGGGAACGAAGAAAAGAAGTTAGTAATGATGTTGGTAATTGGATAGAAACATGTTGGTGATCCCTTATCCTAATTTGGTAATGTCTTATCCGGATTTGGGAATCCCTTATACAATTTTGGGAACGAATACCACCAAGCCAACATATGGAAAGGGCAGGTTCAATTCCCACCCCCTCCCTCCACTTTCCCATTTATTTTGCCCCCAACATGCCACGTGGCCGGTGGCACCACTACCATGTGGCAGTGGGGGGCTGGCCACCAGAGCTCCAGTGATGGCCAGGGGTAGTGGGGGCCCTTTATTTAAAAAAAATATTTGAACCAAGGGCATTTCGGTCTTTTCCATTTAATTTGGGTATGGACAGTTCAACCAAATGTACTGACTAATCATTTCCAAATTTCGGTATAGCAAAGTGTCTTTTTAGTAATTTTAGGGTCTTTTCTGGAATTTTCCCTATTTGTAAATACCACTAAGTGTCATTTTGGTTGTGAGGCATATTTTGATCGCAGTGGACCCCCAAAAATCAACTCAGTCATACATTGTAAAAAAAATAGAGTAAAATTATATAATACAGATAATTTACCTTGAAAACGTGGGAAAAAAACAATTATTCAAGAAAAAACTTCCACAGAAACAAAAAAATTTGATTATATACTATCATGATACATCCTCCCCCTTCGGAGACACAACATATCAACAATAAAGAATTATGAATGAAGAATTAAGACTACCCAACTACTACTGATCCAGAAGATGGCAGCTTCTTCTTGTTGTAAGCCGTGAAGCTAATCCCTATTTAGGGGTCATCGTCTTCCTTTAATGAATTGTGAGTGGTTAATTACTTTGTCTGATGTCAGCTCCTGTGAGGTCAGTTAATGTACATGCAGTTAATTATGAACATATTCTTACGTTTGAGAGTACCACTTCCAAAGTTTGACAAAAGAATTTATATGGAGGTGGTACACCAAAAAAAGAATATGGCCAACTTACCTAAAAAATTTCTATGGACTCTCATCATCTGAACTAAAGTCATCCATCCTCCTATCTGATAACCCTGAAAGAAGCATCTTTTGTAGTGGTGGTGGGCGAGTAAGATTATCATAAGAAGGAGCCTTGGAAAGCTCTTGTTTAGTATGAGCTTTTGCTGCTGTTGCTGCCTTCTTCTGCTCTTCTCCAACTTGCTTGCATACCTTATCCAGTATGACCAAAAAGTCTCGTACAATCACAAACAATTTTAACCCTTCATCTCTCCCTGTGTTCCCATGGAAATAGTCAACTGTGCTCTTCACTAAAGATGTGATTCTCTTCTCTTCTTCCAGAAGATTCACGATAGCTCTTTCAGCATTCTCCACAAAACTCTCCAATGTCAGATGAAACCCTCCTTTGTTTTCTCCTCCTAACTCCTTAAGCTCTTTGTTCAAGAATTCTTTGGTTTTCAAGAGAGATTGACCAAATTTTATAGTGGTTCCTATTAAAGCATCAGAATCTAGAGCCGCTGCTTTCTTCACATTCTCAAGCTCACTGCTCAATCGAGATACCACCTGGAGGCCGAGTTCACGATATCTCTCTTCGGACTCCATGGAGACTTCCTCTAGCAGGTCATCTGTTTTAATGCTAGAGAAACTCTTGCTCTCTTTCGTTGTACGGACTGCTCTTATGCCCTCAGACCGGATTATCTCTTTAACCACAAAGTGTAAGAGTGTAGTTTTGCCATCTACTCCTTTAACATCAGACAGTTTAAGGAGTGTATCAAGTTTAAATGCTTGTGCACCACCACGGAATGTTCCATCATTCATACGGTTACCAGTTTTGAGAACAGCTTCTAGAAGCTTCAGGAACAGTCGGCTACCTTTTAGTTCTGTACTTGCAACCTGACATATCAGATGATGGTAAGTTAAGAAATTCCAAACCAAGGGGATTACACTGAATGATTGTGTATATACATTTATATGTTATAATCAACCGGAAAAAACCTTCCAAATACCTATTAAAGAGCATAGCCAATAAATTCAATATGTAAGGTAAGGATTTTGCTAAAAAAATGTAAGGTAAGGAGTTGTGCAATAAAGCTGTCCTACCTCTAAAACTGCAAAAGATTCCTTGGTGAGGGTGAGCTCCTCTTGAATAGTACCCATAAAAAGAAGTGATTCCAGTCGTTTAAAAGCAAATGGAATATCAACGAGGGCTTTAAGAAACCTGTCAGCAGGCCTAAGTTGAGCCAGGTTGCCATTGAAAAGTCTAAGCTTAAGTTCTTCGTCAGATGTGGGTGCCATCTTGAGCAAGGATTGGATGAATTCTGGGGGAAGCTCATTTCCTGATCATCCAAACAGAAGTTACAAAACCTTCTTCTTATAAGTAGAAGCACACACATTAGATTGTAATCATTTTCTCTATGTGCTGCCATGTATTACTTTCCCTGATAGATTAAACTTTTGTCAACTCACCACACAGAACAAGTTTTGAAGAAAATAATGCCTATTTGATCGATCAATATTAATGTAGTTATCTATATTACTAAAAAGAAAATATGCATATAACAGATACAAAATTAACTTCACAAAGAGCACTTTGCTTATAGTCTACCGACATATTTCTCATGGCAAAAACTCAGTTTTGACGTAGTTGTGTTCTCATGAAAACATGCCATTGGTCAAATAAGGAGGTAGATTTACCAGATGCCTAGCAGCATAATACCATAGCAAAAAGAGAGAAAAAAAAAATCATACTTTTGAACAAGTGAAATACAAAGAGTTATATAACCACAAAAAGTTCACCGGTTTCAAGTTTTCTAAGATATGAGAACTAGTCTCAGCTGTAGAACTCTTCCTCATTATGTTATACCGGCGGAGATCTCCATATGCATGAATATTTCACCAGAATTTTCTCACTCTTAACATCATATATAGTACTCCCTCCGGTCCTAATTATAATATCACTTTAACTTTTTTGACTTTTTTTTTCAGTAAAAAAAAAAAGTAGTTTCAGTCCAAAAAAAATATTTTTTCTTCAAAACTAATTTATTCTACTTATAAACTAACCTATAATCTAATTTCATATGACATATGTTATAATTTAGTAGTCTAATTTGCTTCCTTAACTTCCACACAAAAAAAGTCAAAGTGATCTTATATTTAGGACCGGAGGGAGTATTTCCTTATGTACCTACGACTGTCCTAAATTTTCTATATTAAAACTCAGATTAATCTACTTCTATTGTAACTTGTTTTCAGAAGCTCATTTCAAGACTGCACATCATAGCAGCATACTGGCACACGTTTGTGTACATAATAAGTTGTGAATCTCTGGCATTTAGGCTAGAAATACTAACTATGTTTACAAAACTACGGAGCTTATGATGTCCATTGTTGACTTTCCCAGTCCAACTCATCATAATTTGGTCAAATAAAAGTCCAACTCATCATAAATCTACAAAAGGCTTGTGAGTGTTTCTCCATGAAAACCTAGCACTATTCTTGCTTATTCAATAAATCTCAAGGGAATATTAAAAGTTTCAAAGAGAAACACCTTCACGAAGTGCATCATAAACTTCTTCCATTGTCACATTCAAAGCTCGCAATAGAATTGACAAATTTTGAGCTTTCTTTGCGTCAATGATCTGGATAAACTGAGGTGCATTTTCCATGGAGGCAGATCTTTTCTTGACTTCACCATTGCTTTTATCTGTATTGGCATAGCCAAAAAGTGTCTCCATCATTTCTTCATCAACCCTGTCGAAATGTTTTCCATTAAAAAATTAGTAGATATTGTTAAGTCATTAATCGTGAGCAACAAAAACAGTTCATGATTTATTTGTTCCTTACTGGAATGATCCTGCTTTAAGCTGATTCCAAACCATTGTTTCATCTGAGTTGGCTTGAACCTTATCCCAGAAGAAAGGTTTTAACTTAGCCTTTTGAGCACCTTCTGAATCAGCAGCTACTTCAGATTCTGTAGCTCTCGCTTTTTTCTCTATGACTAAAGGGCGTGGACCCTTTACACCTAGTGGTGGAGGTGGTCGAGGAGGGCCTTTACCATTCTGAGAAGGAGGAGGTGGTGGTGGTGGTGCACCAGCACCTTTTTTGGCACCAGGTAGTGCTGGTGGTGGTGGAGGAGGCTTAGCAGCAGTTTTGGGTGGCTGTGGGGGTGCAGCAGGAGGAGGAGTGGAAGTAGTGGAATTACTAGAAGGTGGCTCTGGGGGAAGGGGATCTAGCATTCCAGTTGGTGGTTTCAAAGGGCTCACTCCCACCCTACCAGGAGGAGGCTTCAGGTCAAATGATGGCCTGGCAGCAGCATTAGTACCAGCAAATGCTAGTGGAATTTCCTGCACATCAGATCCGACAGGAAAATTGCCATTAAGAGATGACACCTTTTTTTTGGATCAATTGAATTATTATCATATGAATGAAATCTAAATTTCTGATCTCTTACTGAATTTCCAGAAGAATTATTGGGAGAATAACCTGAAAAGCCAAAGTTAAATTTATCAACACTTTTAAAATTGGGCAAGAACAGTTCATCTTGCTAGAGCTATAGGTATCAATGCTGTTAATACTTTTGCAAGAAGTTTAATTTTATGTTTGGTCACGGCCATGCAATCTAGCTATCCTTAAATTATGGTTGACATTTATCCTAATTTATGGTAATAATTGCTTATTTTTTAAAAATATGAGTAAAAGCATCGCACAACTTTTCAGTACCGACTACTGAGCACATTAATGTTTCGGTGCAGACAGAAACATAAAGATGATATGTACCTGTGGAAGAGTAGCCACTTCTGCTCACGCTGAGAAGGGGCCTCTCATCATATTTTCTAACCTTCCTGTTGCCACCACAAGGACAACACAAAACACAGAGCAGTACCACTAGTAGCGTTCCTGACGTACAAGCTGCAGCAATAGTAGCTATATCCTCATAGTTAACACTTTTCTTCTTCTCTTCATCTTTTTTCTTATCTTTAGCATACATCACCGGTGCGGGAGGTCCCTCATTTGAAGGTAAAGATCCAGATTTATTTGGCAGTGGAGATTGTGGGTCTTGAATGTGTATATATGAGTTAACTGTATGGCCAGGGCCAGGGGTTTTGGATACGTGTTGAGGCAAGCACAAACCCAACTTTTTTCTTGGACAATTCGATATGGAATCATCATTGGATACACCTTGGAGCCGAAGATTATTCTTTCTCAAACATTGGCAAAAGGTTTGCTTTGACTGAGGATAGCAAGCATTCAATTTGTGGATGTTCTCTCCTAAAAATTGAGTCTCTGAACCAATATCATAAGTGCAACTGGATGATGATTTATGTGGAAAGCTTAAGTTGAGATTTCTAACTTCTTCCTTCAATTGAATCAGATCCACAGAGCAATTGGTCCGTAATTGCTGTACCTGCAGTCATGAACTAAAACCAGATTTAGCGTCTATCTACCAATTCTTAGAACAATGGTTCTTCCCTTGTCGCTTGTTCTCTCATCAGACAAATTATGAAAGGAATCAAATTCCTGTAAGTTCTGTGGCAATTACTAAACATGGCATTAGGAATAATTACTTGAGTGAACTTTTAGAAACTCATCTCTTCGATAAGTGAGAGTCCATGCTCATGCAAATCTGGTAGAAAGTAATTGACTTTGAGTCAAATCTGATTCAAGCACAAGCAAATATGCATTAAAAAGATCATGTTATCTTTCTTGATAGATTTACGATATTGCCAATTTAACTCACAAACATACAGAATGGCAAAGCGTATTTTATACCACAAACATTGTCTGACAGACTACCTAATAAAAATCATGTTCTCATCCTAAATCAAATCAAATTTAATTTTAGAATACTGATAGACATTTCAATTATCACAACTGACTCCATAAGACTATAAGAAATAAATCTGTAAAAATATCTAAATATTGAAAGAAGGAAAAACATTTAGCTATTGTTCCTGAGATCAGCAATCAGATCTTAGTTATAGAGGTGTGTGTGACTTGGTATGATTAATTTAGGTGCTAATTAAGGCCTTGCCGGATAAATAGAAGGCAGAATTAAATGTCTTAATTGATGTCCAGAGGAATTTAAGGACATGAACATAATAATAGGCTGCTATAATAACACTCTTTGTATCTCAAAGCATCCATGCAATTCGCCCATTTCACGTTGGGGAAGTAGGATCTTTAGTCTCTGTGCTGCTTAAAGTCTAACTTATTGTGTCAACTAAAAACTTTCCCTTGAATCAGTAGGAAAAGTATGAAATACTTTACGCAACTTGAAGCCTTAAGATAACTTCAATTCTTTCATTATCACTTTAATGACAGTTTTAGACTTTTAGCTAGTAATTTTTACGGCCAATATCTTTTTGGCAACTTTGGGTAAAGATCAAGAAGGCCTTCTTTTACTTTTGACTTCATCAGGAATAATGGTTTTAAGATGGAAAATTGGCCAAAGACTATAACTAGCAATTTGCTGAAAAAGAAGCAGGGAGGCCAAAGAATAACTGGGATGATCTTGTGAAACTCTTGACAGGCTAAGACAGTAAAGGTAAGAACCATAAAATTCGCAGCAATGTTGAAAGACTAGTCAATCCCATATAAAAAAAGTGATCGATGGAGACATATGGGGAAGCAAAAACGCAACTTGAAGTATTTGATAATCCTAGCATGCATTAGTCACTCAAAACCTCAAATAAGTGCACGCCACTGCTAAGGACGCAACAAAAACGATATATAATCATATATAAAGATACCAAAGATATTTTTTTGCATGTACGTACATTTTCATGGCCTTTTTTCTTAAAAAAAATAACTTAAGCTCTTTTGTCGTTGGCTTTATTTTCTGGTTTAAGCGAGTGCAGGAATTTTGAGGTCAATAGATATCTCTCTCCAACAATTTGAATAAAATTCTTCTCTCAAGAGCTTTTTAAGGAACAAACTTTGAAATGAATCTCGGAGAAAGCATAGCTGGGAGACCTTCAGAAAAAATGGCATACACAAATCAAATCTATATGAAGAAGTGAAAAAAAGTCTCACCGTATCCTCATCAAACAATACAAAGGCGGGATCAAGCAGTTTGCAAAGGAAATCTTCCTGTGTTTCTTCAGTATCTTTCGAACTAACCGATGTCGTTGCGAGAAGAACCAAAAGAACGCACAAGCTAACCTTTGAAATAATCATCATTCCAATCCCTAAATTTGCTTCTCATTTCACAACACAAGCCAACATCCAAAATTTTCGATTTCTTCTCCTTTAAATAATATCCCTATTTCTCTAGCACAAAATGTAGAAAATATCCCTTTAATTCATCAAAATCAGATCACGTTGCCTCCAATTACAACAATATAGCCAAAACAATCAATTAAACCCTTAATGAAGTTCAAACCAAGCCATCAGATCCACAGATTCACCTGAGATTTCCTTGTTCCAGAGGAAATGCGAAATGTAGCTCTGTTTCTGATCAGATCAACGGAAAAAACAAGCTCACATGATCATTGGCTATGGAATTAAACGAAACGAGGCTTGATTGAATGTAAAAATGTTGAAGAAGCTGATAAAAATCAAACGGAAATTAAAGAATGAGGATTGAGATTACAATTGTATTGTATGAAATTGAGATTTGCGAATAACAGAATAATTCTTGGCGCGCGAATGGCCGTCTTGACAATGATTTTGTTCGTTGGGATTATGGCGGCAACTTAGGAACTCAATCATCTTCTTTCTCTCTCTCTCTCTCTCTCTCTCTCTCTCTAAGATTTATTTTCCTCTCTTTTTTTTCCTTTAATTTTATTGTATTTTTTTTCTTCTAAAGTTGGAATATTTGTGGAAATCTATTTTTTCCCTTCTAATTTTATAAGCCACAACATCACATTTTGAAATTGAGACTTATTTTCTCTATCTTTGGCAACATTATTCATTGTCGAAATAAATAGGAAAATATTGAATTGTCTTGATAAAATAACTCCTTAATTTACTATGGGATGAATTTTTTTTCCTAGATACTTTTAGTTTCAATAATTGTTAGTTGAATTTTTTTTCTTTGATACTTTTAGTTTCAATAATTGTTAGTTAATCTTTATAAATGATGCCTGTGAAGATCCAGACTCAATATTGCTCGTTTAGTATTTATTATGCATAATCATAACAATCTAGCCGAGCAAGACTAGCCATGGCAATTCGGAATATGGTGACTTGACCATAGAATCGGTCTGAGTACACTAACCCTGAAGGTCCATCAACTCATGTAATATGGCTTGTTGTTTGGTTGAATATGTTTAGTTTTTTAAAGCCATTTAAATTTATTTTTATAGGGCATGAGTTGTATAAAGTAATATTGATCAAAGTTCATGATAATTTTTTAATACAAAAAATTAATGATAATTTTGATGCTAATAACTATTAGTTTAGTGACCAAATGGCTATAAGCATATACATTTTGTTATCATTTAATCTATTTTGATATTTTGTTATGAAGAATACTTAATGATTACTTATTATAGTGTCATTGGATAGTTGATTGATAATATAATGTTAATGTGTCAAAAAAAGTTGTAAAAAAAATTGAATAAATATCTATACATAATTATTTTGTTAGTGATTCAAAGTATTAAATTAATATTCAATGTATAGATTATTTTTAATCTTTCTATTTCCTTCCAATTTGGTCCATGGGTTTACTCCGAGCTGAACCACTACCTTGACCGGTACAGTGGCCAATCCAGATTTGATAACCTTACTTATAAGTCATAAATCTTCTGATTTAAGAATAGTTAACACAATTTTAAAAGATGCATAATCGCATGTGTTTTTCTTTTAAGTAAAAAGTAAATCCAGTTAAGGTTACGAAATATAATACTACATATGCTTCCTGATCCTAATGGGCTAGACTCAGCCTATGCCTTGATCTTACGGGCTAGGGCCCATATGTAATAAAAGCCCAAAATCATATGTATATGCGTTTTGGATTTTAAATTGGAGAATGATGACAAATCCTCAGGTAGGTTTAATAACAAATGCTCTGGCAAAAAAAAAATATTAGACTTAAAAGAAAAAAGGTTTAGTAAAAAATGCCTGCAAAAGTTGGACCATATTGTAAAGGTGTTGACTCATAAGCAACTCTATAAGCGCACTCTTAATCTGAAAGTCTATCCTGACCTTAGCCCTAGTTAACTTTTGAGATGCAACTTACCTACAACTTTTTATATTAAATGTGAATAGCATACAACGATAAATTTCAGTACGCAAAATAGAAAGATTAATTCATGCTAATCACATGTAGTTAAAACTTTTTGAAACCTTTTGATAATAGCATTTTATTTTTTTAGACCTCATAGTGATTTCCCTTCAAAAACAAATTTTTTCAAAAACCCTATGCATTTTATTGTTTTAGACCTCATAGTGAATTTCCTTAAAAACAAATCTTTTTCAAAAACCCTACTCCAAATTGGAACTACACTATAAACAAACAGCAATCCAAGCAAGTTAGTTGTTCCCTTGTTTGGCTTAAGACATATACATGTACACGTATTTATATCCCTTGTGGTCGAAGTATGGTCACATTCCCTAAGCAGTTCCAAATAACAAAAACAAAAGGATATTGTGTTGTTTGGTGATATTTATTCCAACCATGAAGTAGTAGCAGACACACCAGAACATGGGAGCAGTAGACAACAAATGTTGCACAAAATGTCAAAACCTATTGCACCATTACCTCATCCACCTTGTCTCCTCTCAACTGACTCAATTATTTCACATGATGTTCAAATTCTCACCATACTCTCTCTTGGGGTATCCTATGAAAAATAAATAAATGAATATAAAAGAATAGGAAAAACTATGAAAAATAAATAAATGAATATAAAAGAATGGGAAAAACTGGAGATGCGGGGTATCGATCCCCGTACCTCTCGCATGCTAAGGTCACGTTTGGTTCGCTGAAAGTGGAGTGCTAGAAACGGAAAATGGCTAATTTTCCTTAGGCTTACCTTGTTTGGTTGGCAATGGAAAATTACTGTTCATTTCTTTAGTAACCCATCTTCCTTTATACACGGGAGAATAGAATCCTTTCAGTTAGCTAAGGAAAATAAGCTCTTTCATAGGAAAATTCAGTGAAATACCAAACTGCCCTTAATCATCCCTCTCTCCCTTTTGTCTTCCCTGCGCAGCAACCACAGTCGACGACTATGAGGAAGAAGAACATCCATAACTCACTGGTGCTCTCTCCATCTATCAATTTCATATACCGTTGCTTGAAAAACTGAAACCGGCAGCACGAATGGATGGATGATTGCTAGGCGAGAGGAATCACTCTGAGAGGACAACACCATTGATGCCGATGACAACACAGGGTCGAAGATCTCCGAAGAAGACGACTGAGAGGGAGAGCGGAGCAGCGTCGCGGTGTGGAGAGGAAGCCGATCGGCAGGGAGTGGAAGATTTTGTATATGTGTGCCATGTTCACGTGGAGGAAAGGAGAAAAAATTAGATATGGTTTTTTATTAAAAAACTTGCCATTTTTCCTTTCTTTTTTTCTTCATTTGCCTGGGTATACTTGGGTTTATTTTTTTCCTTGCTACATCTGCTGCGCATTTATGCTTGTGGGTAAACACCCAAAAATCTAGATTGTGTGATGTGTGTATATTCTGGGTGGGATTTTCAGAAATTTTCATGTAAATAAATTCGAATTTGCACACTGGAAACAAGTTTCAAAATCGAGTTTGAAACGTTAAAATGGATTTTTAAAATACTCATTAAGGGCAATATGGTCATTTACATCTATTTCTGAGTTTCCTTACCTCTATTTTCAACCAACCAAACATAAAAGTTTCCGTTCCATTCCATTCTTTTCCTGTGCGTACCAAACGCATTAACTTCCTTTCCATTCCATTCCTTTCATTTCCATTCCGTCCAAATATTTTCTGTGAACCAAACGAGCCATAACCGAGCGCTCTACCATGAGCTACATCCCCTTGTCTATGCTGTTGTTGACTCTTATTGATAATACGAGAAGTCTTTTACTCAAGCATGTCAATCTCAGCATGTAGACGGTGAGACAGAAAAAGTGACACGTGTCGAGTGTCAATGAAGTGTGAAAAACTCAAAAAGGTCAAAAACAAAAATAAAAGTGATAATGCAGAAAGCAGAGACGGTGGAAAAAGATTAAAATTTAAAATAGGGTGTGATGCCAAATGTCGTTGAGCTTTCATCCGGCACAAAAACAAAAATAAAGAATGTCGTTTAGCAGAGGAGAAGGCTAGTGTACTGTGCCGATCTCCCAAATTCTTATATTAATTAATTAACTAATTATTTAATTATGTCAGTGTTTGCTTGTTATGCAATTTATTGGGAGGATGCTTCATGCTAACCACAATAAACAATAAGACTCTCCTTTTTGCAGGCAAAACCAAAAGATAAAGTTATCTCTAGATTAGATCTAGTCTGAACATGCTCTTGGCTTGATTCTTTCCATTTATTGTAATTAATTTAGAGAATATTAGTTAAATTATACTGTTTTTTTTTTCAATTTTAAGATCTTACGTTCAATTGTTTATAAATAATAAAATGCAATGAATCATAACTAAACTGGTGGCTTTTCAGTTTAAAAACATGTTGTTATTGGGCGGCATTGTACACAAGTCTGGTAGAATCTCAAAAAGAAATAAATATATGTAACTTTGTTCCTTATATCAAAAAAAAAAAAAAAAAACCTTTGTTCCTGGCTTCCTGCATGAATCAGTTTTTACACATCAAATTCATGGAAGTTTCTAAATGTACTTATTATTCCTTACAGATGAAATTAACTCGTGACATTTGGTGTAGCTGAAGTTATGAAAGGGCTGATGTTCCCAGGCCTGCAAATGCCATAAACATTAATTAATTCCAGGCTTTCTTATTAAGCAGCATCAATAATTAGTGGGGTATTTTTCCACTACTCTCATACAACATCGGGTTTGTAAAACTAATAATTAGTGTAATGAACAAGTAGTGATGATAACAACAAAATTGAGCCAAAGTGGATAACTCTGTTGATCATGTGCAAGTCAACCAGATCAATCTGGTTTTAAATTATTCCCCCAATTATGTAATCTCTAAAATAATGCTTCATTATTTGTAAACCCAATTATCAAATTCAAAAATATTAAATCACCCTTTAATCATTGACGACAAAATAAAATAATTTGGTATGGGATGTTATATATAAGTTACTGTATTTTTGTACGGAATTCCTGTCTGACAAATACAAAGAGAGTAATAACTGGTCACACCTAACTGATGTCTGTGGTGCATCTGAAGGGGAAAAAATTGAAGAAACTCTAATTAATTATGATTTGTGAGATGAATTACTTTTCATACTTTAACCACTATATTGCTTCCTAATCCAGCAATCTCTCCATAAAGCAACACTTCATCGCTCATAGAATCTAGATTTCAACCCCAATAAAAAAAATCTTATCACAAGAATTTCAACTTTATGCTTATTTTTATTAAGAAAAATCTTACATCTTTTCATTCATAAAAGAGATGATCGACTGATTTAGCAAAAATTAAAAAACTAAATAACTTATTCAATTATAACACATGTTAAGTGGTTATTTGGAAATACTTATGTGTAAATATTAGGCTATGGATTAGCTTATAAATCATATAAATTAGTATAAAAATGATAAATATAAGAGATAAAGTGAAACTAACTCTTATATTTAGGACCTAAATTACTTCAAGACCAACTCTTATATTTAGAACATGAGTATTTAATATTTATTAATTTATTTTACCACTGGGTGGGTTGAATTAAATTTTTTTGAAACTTTACATACTACAGGTGCTATAAAAATCAAATTAAATTTAATATGTGTTCATCAACATATGTTGGTTACAATGAAATGAATTTTGAGTGCTTAAGCGTAAAGTCTCATGTTTATGTCTATGTGAATGTAAAAAAAATATTAGAGATGACTATCCTCAGTTGGGCCCGATCGATAATAATTCAAATTTGCTTTGGTTAAATAATCATATAAAAATTAATGTGTGCTTAAACATAAAGTCTCATGTTCAAGTCCATATGAATGTTTCCATGAGAAAATTAATTGTGTGTGTGAGAGTTCTCCCTCCTTGCCCCAATCTATGAATATATATATATATATATATATATTTGGCAACACAGTCTATGAACATATTTAAGTGTTGGTCGATCACAAAATATGGTGTCTACCATCTTGCAAATATCCATGAGGTCACCATTTGACGGTGGATGGTTTATGCCTTTTTGGTTGTACAATTGAAGAATCAATTCATCATACCTTCTTTCCCTGTGGTCTGATCAAAACTGCTTGATTTGGGTGTTTTTCGTTACGACCCCCATGTCATCTCTCTATTAATGATATTCTGATCTGGCTTGAACACTTCCTTTTCGCTAATAGAGATAATGAACCCTTGGTGAAAGGCATAATTGCCCTCCTAAATGTCATTTGGTTGAAATGCAATCATACAATACACAATGGTAAAATTCCTCAGCCTCAGAATATCATAAGAGACTCTCAATCTATAGTCTCTTTTTCCTTTATGGCTTTCTCCTCCAGCCCAAAACTTCAACAATCAGTCATTGACAAATTGCCTTCTTCGATGCATTCCAATAAATGGAATTTGCTTACATACTGCCGCATCTTGATAAGTTTTGGTGGGAGTCCACTTCGAGGTATAACTTGGAAGCGTCATTCTATAGCAGGTTCTCTTTTCAATCTTGCTTGTTTCAGGTTGGCTATAAACTGGATTCATTGTTCAAGATACCCCATGGAGCACCTTACAATCTGCAATGTTTACAAGCAACTGATTGATTTCTCATGATGGGCTTCAACAATGCATCACATCATAGTCAAAGATATTGCTGAAATTCTTAAGGCTTTCCGTTTAATCACTATAAGATTATTACCGATTGCACAGTATAATGCTTTTGTTTCTACTTTTCCTTTTCTGGATGTTATAAAACTTTTGCAATCATTTACTATTAATATCATTTTGTCTTTTAATAAAAAAAAATGCTTTTTGACCCATTATTGACTTCAATCCTTTGCTTGAAGGCAAGTCAATTTATCGACCTTTTTTAAAAAATCAAACCAATTAATAAGATATATATATATATATATTGAAAAAATTTACTTATAGTTCATTTTATCCCGTCCAACCAATTCATCAATCATCAAGTGATACATGGATTCAATCAATAAATATCATTTAACGTCGTTATCACCCGTCTCCCTCCCACCACCAGGCGCTCATCTCTCCATCTTTGTTCTCTCCCGTCTACCTCGCCCACCCGGCGCTCATATCTTCCTTTCGATCTATTGACAAAGAAAAGTTAAGCCCCTTTCAGTGAATGGAAAAATCAGTTTATCGTCACTATAGAGTCAAAACAGTTGTGGCCTGAAGATGTTTACAATTAGCCGCTACTAGGGTTATAAATCTACGCCTTGTGAGAATGGAAACGGAGAGAAATAGTGTCCATTGAGTATCTGTTATTAAGTACATGTGGTATTTGATTATTGGTGAACTGGTTGCACTAGGCATAATGAACTGGAGGCAATTAAGTTTTCTCCTATAAATATATTTACATTCAAAAAATAATGACAAATAGAGTCCTTACTTTCTTCAACACTCAGTCAACTTTTCTACCCGCTAGAATTCTTCAATTGTTTCAGCTATAATTATTATGGGTGAGAAATTTGTTATATTTATCATATTAAAGAGTCATACTCGTAATTATTCCCTCCAGTCTCTATTATAAGAGGTAGTTAACTTTTTTACACATACCAATAAAAACATGTTGGAATTATTTATTATAGGTAGATTTAATAAAATTTTCCATTTTTACTCTCACTCATTTATTATACATACTTTCTCTCTCCTCCTTTTATCACACTACAAAAAAACCAGTAATTAGCGACGGAACAATTTCCGTCGGTAATTTCCGGCGGAAATTCCGTCAGAAAATTTACCGGCGGAATTACCGACGGATTACCGACGGAATTTTCGTCGGTAATTTTAATTAATTATATTATTTTATTTATAAATTATCATTTTAATTTAAATTAAATATTAAAATATTATTACCGAAGGAAATTTTCGGCGGAATTTTCGTCGGTAATTTAATTAATTAATTTATTTTATTTATAAATTATTATTTTAATAATAATTAAATATTAAAATATTATTACCCACGGAATATTTTCCGTCGGTAATATTAATTATTTATTATTTTATAAATAAATTATTATTTTAATTTATAAATAATATATAAAAATAAAATATTATATTAATTTATTTTAAAAAATATTTTATAAATAAATAAAACTTATTTAATAAAAATTAATATATACACGTGATGTAAATTTATTACAAATTTAATTTTAATTTTTTATTAAATAATATTTTATTTTTAATAAATAATTAAATATTAGTAATAAAAACGAAAATAATTATAATTTAATAATATATATAATAAAATAATTATTTAAAAATGTCATAAAATAAAATGAAAAATAATTATAATATAATAATATAAAATGAAAATACTAAATATAATGGATTGTATATGAATATAAAAATTATTTATAAAAAATAATAGAATTATTAATATGTAAATTATATATTAATAATTATAAAATATTTCATAATATACTAAGATTAAATATAATTATAATAATGGGAGTTTAAATATTATAAATATAATAGTTTGGAAATAATTTCACAAGGTGTTCGTAGCTCAACTGGTTAAGGCATCAGATATGCTCCAACAGGTTGGGGGTTCGAATCTCTCTGAAGACAAAAGTGAAGGCAATTTGTGGAAGCGACACGTGGCGGTACGAGAGAGCGACACGTGGTTGGATGTGAGAAGGGACACGTGGCAGCACGAGAGTGCGACACGTGGCAACTTAAATTTTAAAAAAAATTAAAAAAATTACCGACGGAAATTCCGTCGGAAATAATATTTTAATATTTAATTTAAATTAAAATAATAATTTATAAATAAAATAATATTATTAAAATTACCGACGGAAAAAAAATTTCGTCGGTAAATAGATTTGCGACGGTGGAATTTCCGACGGAAAAAATTCCGTCGGAAAAATTTTTTCGACGGAATTCCGTCGGTAAATTCCGTCAGAAAATCACTGTTTTTTTGTAGTGTCATATAATATACAAGGGCATAAATGGAAAACAAGCATTTATTACTATGACTTTTACATGTTATCTATTATATTTTGAACCGAAATTTTTTTCATAGTACCTCTTATATTTTGGATCGGATAGATTAATAGCAAAAATTCAAGAGCAACGTTTTCAGAAAAGCGAAGGGAAGAAAGGGTTGCATGTGGGGTTGGGCTTATAATTCGTTCAATTTTTCTTTAAAAAAAAAAATTTAGAAAGAATCAACGCCAAAGTGTCATATATGAAAACGATTTTTATTATTATTATTATTTGCATTGGTCATTTTCTTTAAAATTGATTTTTAAAAAATTTAAATGGCAATGGAGTTAGATTCACACATAAGATCAGAGACAGCCTTAACAACGAAAATTCTTGTCTATGTACAAAGTTGGAAGCTTGTACTTGAGATTTCAGAATACACCTGCGGATGGAATCACTTAAACGAACCTGCATCTATAATTATTTCTTTGAAATTTTACCGACATCAATATAGAATCTGGTTTTGGTCTATGTAAGAGATTATGTGATAGGGGTATCTATCTTCAACTTGTTTCTTTAGGGAGTGAATGTGAAATGTGACTATCACCCTATTAATGTATTATATTTGTACATACTTATCTGAAAGTATTTATAGATAGAAATGACTATTTTTGTTTTATTTATAAGACATGTTCTTGATTTTCTCTAACAAATTCTCTTATATCTATCCCTATTAAATGTTGGGGCATGTTATCCAATATGAGTAAAGTTAAACTTGTCAAATTTTAAAACACAGGTACATTTTTTAAGGTTTTGTTTGATTCTCCCAAAATATACTAGAAATAACTTATCATTAAGATAAAGATGAGTACAATGTGACATAGGTGAAGTTGAATGAGAAGAAAAATTGAGAGGAAAGAAAATTGGAGTAGAGAAAATAAATAGGAAAGAAAGTTGATGAAAAAATGTTATCATCCCTCTTGTTTGGATAGACGAGAGATAATATAGAGGAAAACAATTGATAGATATCTAAAAAACTAAAGTACCCTTTTTAACTAAAATTATATCATGTTATTAAAATCAAATACTATCATAATGCATCATATTAATATTAACACCATGAAATAATTTAAAACCAAATTATTTGTTAAGATATATATTTTTACAGTATTATATTTTAATACCGAATGCCTTTGAAGGGGGATAGATTTTCTTCCAATTCTCTCAAATTTTTTTCTCCTCTCACTTTTCCTTTCCCATCTAAAGAGGGAGAACACAAATATCTTCGATTTTTTGTTTAATTTTCTTAATTACCCTGTTTTCTCACCGTCCAACGTGGGAGGGAAGAGGAGAGGTCAATTGATGAGTTATAGCGAATACTAAAAGTAGAAGGAGGCGGAGAGGAAAAAGGAAAGTGATGGGAAAAGGACACAAAAGAATGAAGCTTACCACCAACGAGTGAATGGAAACTCTTAACCACTTCTCTTCTTCATCCATGTGCCCTAATTTATTGCCCTCTTTCTCTCTTCATCTACTCTCTTTCCCTTAGAAACTGCCTTCCCTATTACTCCCTCCAACCCTATTCATCATTAACAAATTTTGAGCTACTTCCTTCCTTTTATATAAGTTAAGGTTAAGGTGTAATATATA
Organism: Mimosa bimucronata; assembly: GCA_037074515.1. Classification (NCBI taxonomy): domain Eukaryota; kingdom Viridiplantae; phylum Streptophyta; class Magnoliopsida; order Fabales; family Fabaceae; genus Mimosa; species Mimosa bimucronata. The sequence goes on from CM073442.1 coordinate 11,151,021, forward strand.
TTACCAATGAACACCTATCTGAGGAGCGTATAGCACAAATAACTGTTGGATGGTACAGATGTGATAATACACTTTTAAAAATGGAGCAAATTTATCAATACTGTTAACAAGCCAAAACGTCCGTTTATTTTTTTGTCTACTTTAATTTTTTGTGGGCCCACTTTTTAGAGGGTAAAATAGACAAATGTTTGGAGTTAATTTGATGGCATTAGTAAAATTGCTCCATTTTTAAAAGTTTATTGTTATATTTACACAATCCAATAGTTATTTACGTTGGACGCTCCTTGGACAATTGTTTATCGGTAATATTGTACCTTAACCCTAGAAGTTATTTTTCTTAGTCTACTCCTATTTTTTTCACAAGTTTGTGAGATAATCCCGACAAAATATATCTAATACAAATACAAATCCAATTAAAAAGTTCTTAAATTTTAAGATAGAATATATTTTGTTCCAATGACATTATAATGGAATGACATGATGTTCTCCTGCAAAGAAGAAGTCGTATATTTAATCACACTTATAACTTAATTCAACCCCTCTAATTAAAATAAGGGTACGCTTCATATTTGTCAGAAAATTCATTGATTCCCTCTGACTGATTTTAACTATTTTTATCTACATATATGATTCATAGAGCATTCTTGGGCTGGAGTTCCTTTTATTTGCTCTGAAAAATCAAAGAGAAAATACTTCACTCCCATCTCACGCAACACATACGAACTTATTAGTACCTTATGCTACTTTCCCAACAAGATTCGCAAAAGTTTTGATTCGCAGGTTCTTCCTGCTGGATTCTGATTCCCTGCCCCCGCATAATATAATGCTTCCTTTTTCCTTTTCTCTCTTTTCTCAACTTTTTTCTGCATAGCAGTTTAGAAATATACATTAGAACAAGGATATGTGTCTTTTTTTCATCACCAAAACGGATATGAAAACAAACATGCACCTATATATATTTATATTATTTCTTTAATAAATATATATATTATTTCGTTCTTTTAAATTAAAATTCAAGGAGAGTTATAAACTGATGGTATTAACATATACTCGGCAAGACTGGAAAGATATCCTCCCTCTAGTGTTATGTTAATTATAAGTAAAAACTACCAAATTTTATTGGTATAGTGCATGCTAAATATAGACAAAATTGGAAGGCTGATAGATTTTAAAACTGAAATTACATGGTTTAAGTTTTTATTAACTGTAGTGAAGCGTGTTAACAATGATTTATAAAAAGGATCATAATGAATAATTACCACTATGATCTTTTTTATAACTCTAGATTACCTAACTAGTAACTTCCACATGCCAAGGAAAATTATTTAACTCATTAAATATGACCTAAATTATTATTATTTTTTTAATTTTACCTTCATTTATAAATGAGTATTCGAATAATATATTATACATTGTGTTTCATCTCTTCTCTCTCTCTCACCCCCCTCCTCTCTCAACAAGGACAAAATTTTGTAACGCTAACATTAATTGCTCTCAAATTGTATTTATAATAAGGACCAAAACTTTTTTATAAACTAGATTTATATTCGAGTAATACTAATTAGAATAGGAGGGAGTACATTATTTTCTTAGCAATAAATACATTGGCTTGCTAACTAAAACAAAAAAAGGGGCGTGAGGGCATATTAATTTTGAACGCTTTTTTTACAGCGTGAAACAAAATGAATGGATGGATGCTTTGAGATTGCTTTATGAGTCAAGAAGATTAGGTGATGATCAATTGTTGGTGAATATCTCTCTGTCGGGCTGTACTACTCCTCCTTATAATTAATTGACTTAATAAGACAATGCTTATTCTTCATTCCCAAATCTATGGTGGTAAAGTGGCCTTTAAGCACTTGCAAGTTATGAGATTACAAGTTTGGGATTCAAGATTTATCACTCTAGAATTTAAGCTCTTAATTAGTGTTATATATATATATATAACATCATACTTATATTAATTTTCTATGATTATTTTCAGATTCTCTATTTACACATGGCCTTGTGTCCTATTTATTTTATATGAGTTTACAATTAAATGATAATGATTAAAAAATAGAACTTATGGTGTGTATGATTAAATAACTTTATATAACACATATTAAAATTTGGGAAAATTAATTACAAGTTCCATGAAATGAACTTAATAAAGATGAGGTCTAACGAAAGCCCTAATTAAACTGAGGTCAATCCCAAAAAGTTGTGAACGACATGCCAAAAATTATTATCTTCAGGTCAAAAGTTGTTATAGACTGGTCAAAAATTGTTAGTGACAAAGAGTGCTTGGTCACTAATAACTTTTGACCCGACGATAACAATATTTGATTTGACAATAACAACTGTTGGCCTGACAATCACACTATTTAAACTCTTAGTCGGTAACAATTTTTGGCCAAACGATGACAAATTCGTGGGACCTCAGTTTAATTAAGGGATTTCATGCGATCTTATCTTAATAAAGTTGCTTCCAACTTGTAATTAATTTTTCTTCAAATTTTGACCTAACTATTTTTCATATATGAGTGTCTCAATTTGCTAATTTTATTCTTTCCCTGCTACTCTAATTTCAATAACTTCCTAAAAAAAAACATCCCCACCTAATATCACTATGACGTAAGTTTTTTTTTTCTTTTCTTTTTCTTAAAAACAGCCAACTTAATGTGAAGCGTTGCCTACGTTTATTACTGATTACTTATGTCATATTTTTTTCTTAGAAAAGTAGAAATATATTATAAAATACAATATTCTAATATATATTCTAAGCCCTTGATTCCCTTTCAATTTAGCGTTGCAGTTGATAATTTATAAAATAAATATGCAGCATAATATGTGCATGCATGCATCTCTGTTTTTTTTAATTCAGTATTTTTGATTTTTAATTATTTTTCAGAAACTGGTATTGGACTTGCAATTAGAATAAATTAAAGAACTTCATATTCGTTTGCATTTCATCCAAGAATGCTCTAAATTATTTGAGACTATCATTTACATTTTGTTTGGATGCTCTATAATTGAGAAAAAGTATTACGGTACATGTATATATGTCAAATTTTTAATTCAGTTTAAATTTTCTATGTCCACTTAAAATTATAATGTAAGCATGAAATTTAAGGCTACTAATAATCATATGTATTATATTGTTCATAACTTTTATACGTAATATTTTTTTTAATTTATGTATTGATTGATGATAAAATATATCTATTATCATAACTTTGTCTGCACTGTGATAAAATATATCCATAATCATAACTTGTTTTTAAACTTAAATATTGCTTGATTCAATTAGGGACAATTAAGTAGGAGTACTTTGATACTAATAGTGATGTGTGATGAAACCTGACATCTAATTAAAACTAAAATTTTCTAATTGATAATGATAATAATATAATATATAACAATAAAAAACAAGTATTTATTGTGGGTACGTAGGTTATGATACTACCAATTACCAAACTATCATTTTCATTTGTTTAATTTTTTTATAATATTTTTTGGGCAAGTGATAAATATTCTTAATCATTACGCACGTACATCATTTAAATATATATAACTCACCAGAAGATTACGACTAAAGCATATTAAGTTAATGCAGCTACCTCAACTTCTATATTTATATACAAAAATTGTTCAATCATAATTGAACATTTATGATATCCATACCCACTTTTTCCCCCTTCTTTTTTCTTTTATCATTATCATTATTGTTCCTATCCTAGCTTGGTATCTTCCATTTTTAAATTACATTAATTAAGTGTATCATAATTTACTTAGTAGTTCAAATATTTTTATAGTGAATTATTGTTTGGCGATAACATGATTTCTCCTTTGGCCAAAAAAAAAAAGATAACATAATTTCTGCAAGTTGGCCCTAATAATTTTCTTGAGAATTTTATTTGAACAATTTATTTCAAATTAATAAAATCGTTATATATGATTTAAATCATTTCATAACACTACTTGTTATTGTATTGCTAGACAGCTAGTTGAATAGTAATAGAGAAAAAACTAATAATTTTTTTGGGAAATAATTTTGAGAATCTCTTTTTTGCCTCGGGGATTTTTTCCTATCACTTAAAAGCCAACAACAATATAAAATTATCCGTACAAATTTTAGGACCGTAGTTAAAAAAAGGGAAAATTAAAAAAAAAACCCTCAAAATAGCTAAAGGACAGTTTGCTACACCGAAATTTGAAAATAAAAATTCAGTACAAATAACTGAATTGTCCAACCCAAATTTAAGTGAAATGTCCAAAATGTCCTTACTATAACTAATTTGGGAATACCTTATGGGAAGTTGGGAATCCCATAATTGAACCAATGACATTTTAGACATTTTCTTTTAATTTGGAGTTGGATAATTCAGTCATTGTACTGAACTGTCTTTTACAAAATTTGTTGTAGTAAAGTGTTCTTTTGGTAATTTGGGGGTCCTTTTTGGAATTTTCCCAAAAAACAATGGCTGTTTTAAGGCTATTTTCCCTTTCTTTTTGAAAAAAATATTCCTTAAGAAAATATACTTCATGAACCTTCAAATGATTATTTTCCATGAGTTCACTCTTCAACAATTCTAGCGCGGACTTATAAATTGTCACATGTGTAACTGTCATCATAATAAAATATTGGGTACAAAAATATCACTCGTAATTTAAAAATGGTGTAAAATTGTTTTTCCGTTAAAATATTTTAACTGCCGTTAACTCATTATGTGGAAAAATTTTGTGTGACCCACAACTCAATTTAACCTCCATTGACCCATTTTGGCTCAAAAAACAATTTTACACCATTTTTCAATTACGAGTGGTATTTTTGCACCCGATATTTTATTATGGTGCCAGTCGCATATGTGACAATTTACGAGTGGTATTTTTGCACCTTCACCCACAATTGTATTATGTATTAGTCCCTCAAATTATACATTTGTTACATTGAAAAAATTATATAGTTAAACTTACATACTTGATAAACATTTATTAAATCAAATTATTACATTCAATTTTAAAAGAATTTGAGTTATGAGTAATAAGGTTTGATTAGAAAATAAACTGAAAATCTAAAAACTATACATATCGCAATCTAATTGAAAAATTCCATATAGGCGTAGATTTATTACGAGAAAATTGCTTTCAAGATCCGAGTAAACCAAATTAATATTATAAATTCTCTTAAAATTAAAAAAATTACTAATAGGTCTCAATAGACCTAAGGTAATATGATGTAATTGTTGAAATTATCTCATTACATTTAATAATAAACAAATAAGAGCATTAACAAGTAGTAATAACAAAATATTTAAGAGTAAGCAAAACTATAATAACAACTATCATAACATGTAGTAATAACTAAGCAATGATGGTAACTTGATAATTTTACAATTGTAATTTATTATGTATAAATCCGTTAATATTTTTGAGATTTTAAGGGATCATACAGTATTAATTCATCATATTGCCATCTGAATGCAATTTTCCCATTTATTAAGTCAACTAACTTCTACGAAAAAAATAGAAATTAGATAGCAGCACGTCGTGTAATTTAGAAAATAGGATTGATATTGATGGCCAGACACGTAATTTTACAAAATACTCCGTATTACTATGAAATTCAGAAAATTTTCATCTCTGATTTCTGTATTCAAAGAATCTCTCACTCCACGTGACCGTCACCGCTATATTGTTGGAAGACGAACACTCCAAAAAATTTCAACTTTCAGTAAAAATCTACTCCCACAACGTAGACCCAAATTCAATCTCTCTTCTCTACAGATCCAGAAATCCCAGAGAACAGAAGAAAATCATAACCCATTTAACAATTCCCTTTTGAATTTCACAGATTTCTTCTCTCTCTCTCTCTCTCTGTGGTTTCATGAATCTTCCTGCTCGCTAAAGCAATGGCTTTGATAAATCGTTAGCTTCTTCCTTCTGATACAATCAATGGCCCCACTTTCTCTCTCCCTCTAATTCCCCTTTTTCTGTGTGTGTTTGGTCGTGTGCTTCAAAATGGTCACTCCCAACCACAATCGCCCTCCACTATCACTCTCTTCCCCACCTTCTTCTACCTCTTCTCCCCCAAAGGTACAACCTTTCTTCTTCTTCTTCTCATTTCCCCAGATTTAATTTTCACCATTTTCATTCTCCCCCATAAATTTTGCTTCAACATTTTGCTTGATTTTGTGATCTAGTCTTCTTTTCTTGTTTTACTCATTGTTTGTATTTTATTTTTCTGGTTGAGGTTTTAGAAGTTTGTTGGTGATGAGCTACCTGTAGATAGAGACCGACAAATTGGTGGAGAAACAATGGTGGGAACTCCGATTAATGGTAGAGCTAGGCAAGCTTTTATGGTGGTTAATGGTGGCCATGATCTTGGCCCTAGTAGTGCCCCTCCAAGCAATGCTGGTTCAGATTGTGGTATTATTGAGTTTACCAGAGAGGATGTTGAAGCTTTGTTGAATGAGAAAGCCAAGAGGAAGGACAGGTTTAATTATAAGGTTAGTGAAAGCTCAAGCTTTTTTTTTTTTTTTGGGAGATGATGCTCTATATTTGTATTTCCTTTTTTACCTTTTTGGAGTTGATGGATTTGGATCTTATTTGTTTGCTCCTATTTTAACATCAAATTATGGGTTTGTAGGAGAGATGTGAAAATATGGCGGAATATATTAGAAGGCTAAAGATTTGCATCAGATGGTTCCAAGACCTTGAGCTAAGCTATTCATTTGAGCAAGAAAAGTTGAAGAATTCACTTGAGTTATCCCAGCAAAAATGCGTGGAGATAGGTGAGGTTTTGCCATATTTTTTCTCTCTGTTCTTGATCTAACCTCATTGATGCGTTGACTAATACATTTAGATTCATTTTGATTATAGAGATACTTCTTAAACTCAAGGAAGAAGAACTGAATTCAATTATTGTGGAAATGAGAAGGAATTGCACTAATTTACAAGAGAAATTAATAAAGGAGGAATCTGAAAAGCAGGTAAGGGAGATTTCCAAGTCAGTTGGAAATTATTATCCAGATGGAATGTTATTCATAAGTACTCTCTCTTTTCTTGTTGAGTAATAAAATGTTTGTATACACAAGGCTGCAGTGGAATCACTTGCCAAAGAAAAAGAGGCTAAGCTTAATATTGAGAGGACACAGACTTCTCTGTCGGATGACCTTGGAAGGGCTCAACGTGAGCTCCAAAGTGCAAATCAAAAGGTAAAGTGGTAATGATATCCTATTGCATGAATTTATTTCCATTTCTAATTAGAATCTTTTTAATCGTGATAGTGATTATACCAGTTCGTTGTGATTAAGTGTCCGCATCTATTGGCTTCTGCAGATATCGTCACTCAATGAAATGTATAAGCGGTTACAAGACTACATAACAAGTCTACAACAATACAATGGGAAGCTTCATACAGAACTTTCTACTGTTGAAGATGAACTTAAGCGTGTGGAAAAGGAGAAGGCTACTGCAGTGGAAAACCTCACCATGTTAAGGGGTCAACTTACTCTGTCCCAAGTAATTTCTTTTTTTTTTTTCTCTTTTTTCGGTCAACTATTTCACTTTGGTACAGGTAGTCTGCAAAATCGTCAGAGACATGAAATTCTCATTTTAAGCACAAAAGGGTGCGATTTTTTTTTTCTTTTTATTGTTAGGAAGAATCTTATAATGTGATATTCTATCTTGTTGGTCTTTGGCTGTCTCTTTTACTGAGAAAACCTTTTCATGTTTTCAAGTCTCCTGTGTTAGCCCCACACTCCCTCAATACTGTGTTGCGTGGTGTAAAATCTGATTGGGTACAGCATTACACTTCCAAAGGTTTATTTGACACATGGTACCCATAGAATAGAAGTATTCATTTGAGAATTTATCAGCAGTTTTTAATTAAATATTTGTAATTGAAGGAAATTATGAAAGAAAATAGTTCGATGGTCAAACAAGTGGCCACAAAGAGAAGCACAAACAAACATTTCTCCTATTAGTTAGCTTAACACTATTGCAACCTTCCTTTCAAATCTTTGTTCTAAAAGTTGATAAGTCGTTTTATTAAATCTAAACCAATGTGAAATCTGCTTTGCAGACCTTATTCGTGCTTGTGCTTGTGAGTGCTTCTCTGTCCCTTGCTAGCATGAAAGGGATAGAGATGAAGCTTCAAATTAGCAGCATCGTGTTCATCCTACAGCACTCTAGCGCTGTGGTTGTTTATTATATACTTCGGAAGTTGGTGGAATTTCATATTAAGTACCTTAAAAAATCTTGTATTTATCTTTAGTTTGAGGATGCATAGATTTTATCATATTGTAGTTGTACTGGAGGGCCAAAAGTGCTTAATCCTTGCAAGTTTCGTGGTACAATTTAAGCTATATGTAAGTCTTGAAAGGCAAGTTATCATGCTTTTTTTTTTTTTGGGTGAAGTTTAAGCATGCATAGACGTGGCTTGTGGATTCGCTGTGACCTTGAACTTTGAGATGACCAAATCTGTTGAACTTGGTTATCTATTCTGCTTGTTCTATTTGTACTTGACATGAAGCTGGTATCTTACACAGTTTCATTGGTTCGTTTGTTAGTCTTCTCGAGAAGAGGCCATAAAACAGAAGGATGCTTTGTCTAGTGAAGTCGGATCTCTTAGAGGAGAATTGCAGCAAGTCAGAGAAGATCGAGATCGCCAATTATCTCAAGTGGAAACTTTAACTTCTGAATTAGCAAAATTAAAGGAATCTACAGAAAAGTCCTGCAGTGAATTGGACACTTTGAGGATAAAAGCAAACGAACTAGAGGTTGGCTTTTAACCAGTCTCTTGAGTGAACATTCTTTCCTTATTTTTATGTGTGCTGTAGATGATGAGTTTCCTTCATAGGCAAGATGTTCTATGCAAGATAGTCAGATAAAAACATTACAAGAGCAGTTAGCAGTTGCAGAGAAGAAAGCACAGGTAATGTGGCATTAAGTTATGAGAAAATATTACACACCGGTCTAACTTGTTCTTGGATGCGTCAATCCTGGTTGAAGTGACAATATATTGCTTTCCTAAATCTATGATATGGTTGTTTTTGTATTTTATCAGGTGTCTGATATATCTGCACTTGAGACAAGGACGGAATTTGAAGGGCAACAAAAACTTGTAGATGAGTTACAGAGACGCTTGGCAGATGCAGAATCCAAACTGATAGAAGGGGAGAAGCTGCGGAAAAAGTTACACAATACCATTCTGGTGATTATCTAATCCAAAAGTAGTTGACAATAAAAAAAATCTGTGCAGTAGTAATTCTTCATTTCAACAGGAATTGAAAGGGAACATCCGCGTGTTCTGTAGAGTGCGCCCTTCATTGCCTGATGAAGCTTGTAATGCAGACAACAAGATTATCTCTTACCCCACATCAATGGAAGCTTCTGGACGAGGCATTGACTTTAACCAAACCGGTATGCAGTTTGTTGCCGTCATCTAAGTTCTTTTTGCATATTAATGTATGTATTAGTTATTGATCTAATTCTATCATCAACTCACATTACTCTTGCACTTTCTTTAGGCCAAAAACATTCTTTTACATTTGATAAGGTTTTTGCGCCAGACGCAACACAAGAAGAGGTTTTTGTAGAAATTTCACAGCTTGTACAAAGTGCTCTTGATGGCTATAAGGTAATTTCTATGCTTTTCTTTTGGTCCCCTTGATAGATTATTTAACAAAGTGTTAATATAAAAAAATACTGATGGTTGCATAATTCTAGCTGATAATCATCAAGAAAACACGATTCTAACCCTCTTTAAATGAGTACTATATGTATTGTTTGAATTGGAATTTTAACTTTCTTTTGCCTGGTATTCTTTTAGTTTTTGACCTGTTGGTGCTCCAAATTACATTAATCCATTCGTATCCATTACATGCATGCCTCATCTATTCTTTTAAAATTGGTTCTTTTCCAGGTTTGCATTTTTGCCTATGGTCAGACAGGGTCAGGGAAAACCTATACAATGATGGGCAGACCTGGACACCCAGAGGAGAAGGGGTTGATACCTCGATCATTGCAACAGATATTTGAAACAATGGAGTCTTTGAAATCCCAGGGATGGAAATATGAAATGCAGGTGACAGAGTACATTCCTCTTAGTTTAAGTTTAACATGTCATAGCAATCAATGTGTTTATTTAAACTTTTTGTTAATAAGGTTTTTCCTACATAATCACAGGTGTCAATGTTGGAAATATATAATGAAAATATTCGGGATTTGTTATCTACGAATCGATCTTCATCAGATGGAACACGTACAGAAAATGGCACTCCTGGAAAGCAGTATGCGATCAAACATGATGCCAATGGAAATACAATTGTTTCTGATCTTACAGTAGTGGACGTTCGGAGTGTTAAAGAGGTTGCATTTCTTTTAAATCAAGCTGCAAATAGCAGGTGACTAATTCAGAATGTTTGTTTAGTTGGCATTGTCTTGTGTTGCATTTATAGGAGTTTAAGACGATGAATGAACTTCTGTCAGCAGTATATAACTATACTTCTAATGTATTGAAGTGGGGAGGTCAAAAGATTGGGTCGTATTCTTTTGGTGTTTCTAATCAGGTTTTTCAATAAAAAAAATGACACGCAGATAATCTTTTGGCTTGGAACCACATTGCTAAGTTCTTTAGGAGGGTTTTAATTTCATGAATCATAATATTGTTAAAGATCCTCATGATAGCACTTTAGCTACTGAATATAGTTTAATTATTCATAGTGTAATGTTCTCTTGATTTGAGTGGATTCCAGAGGTAATGCATAACTAGTTTTCTTTAAAGCCGTATGTTGTTGCCATGTAACATTTTGACTTGTTCTTCTCCTGTAAGTCAAATTATTCTTCTTTTAGCTGTTGGATTTAACTATATCTTTCTTGCTCTTCTTTTTGCCCCGTGTTAGGTCTGTTGGAAAAACCCAGATGAATGAACAATCATCAAGAAGTCATTTTGTTTTCACTCTTCGGATATATGGTGTCAATGAGGTACACATTTTTCTTGTCTGATACTAATAAGAGCATGTTTCCTGTTTCATGTTTCATGTTGCATGTTGGTCCTGGATAGTAACATAACCTAATTCTTTACTTTGCTAGAGTACTGACCAACAAGTGCAAGGTATTCTGAATTTAATTGATCTTGCTGGGAGCGAGCGGCTTTCAAAAAGTGGGTCCACCGGGGACAGGCTGAAAGAAACTCAAGTATGTAAAGCCATAATGTTTTCTGTATCATATGATTATATCCATGATTGTTTGATTTCAAATAATAAATTTGTCTTCACCCCACTTTTAATAATTAAATAAAATTGTCTTCCATTTCAAACCAGGCAATCAACAAAAGTTTATCATCATTAAGTGATGTTATATTTGCATTGGCCAAAAAGGAGGATCATGTGCCCTTCAGGAACTCAAAGCTTACATATCTCCTTCAGGTAAAAGGTTTTTCATTTAGGCAATCTTTGGTTTATTGATTTATACTGCAAATTTGGTGTTTCCTAACATTCTAATTCTGTAATTAAAGATAAAAATAACCATAAAACAAAGTTCTGGCTCCTGCAATTGGTCATAATGACCATAATCTTATCGTCTCTGAAATCTGAATTATTTGTCCAAACTATAATTTATTCATTGAAAAGAAGTACTAATGTTGTTCTTTGGTCCAATTATTGAACAGCCTTGCCTCGGTGGTGACTCAAAGATACTAATGTTTGTAAATATCTCTCCTGATCCTTCTTCCGTGGGAGAATCGCTGTGCTCACTCCGTTTTGCCTCCCGGGTGAATGCATGTGAGATCGGAACTCCTCGGCGACAAACCAATGGTCGTACCACTGACTCACGCTTAAGCTATTTTTAATCCTTCCTTTAGATGTACACATCAAAATCAAATACCTCTCCTAATCATATTTGGTGCCACTGGTACAATGCTGCTGTGTGTACTACAATAAAAAAACAACAAATGAAATTAAAGAGTTTGATTCTAACATCGATCGGGAATTATAGTTTGTATAGTGAAGAAGCCACTGAATCTGCATCAGCTGAAGAATCTTCCACTCTGCTGTACGTCATATATTTATTCATGACATTTCCTTTGCCATGAGGAGGTGTCTTTCTCTGGGGATAGCTTGTGAAACATGCTCTATTATTGAATATAAGAGTTATCTGTATGATTATATATTTATTTGTCTATTTATTATGATACCTTCTTGTTTGTTAGAGTATAATTAGGTACTGTTTAATAATTAGGAAATATATACAAGTTAACACTTCTCTTGAAGATCGCACATTTCCCCCTCCCTCTTGTCAGGAGAAAAAAGAAAAAGATATTCCAAAGCGCAGATTTTTATGGAATTTGATATGGAACAAATATGTAATTTTCATACTAGGCCAAGTAAAAGAACAATTAATTTTGATTTGAGATGCAATCAAATTGTTTTGTACAATGAAGACATTCGGTCCATGACTTCGTGGAGCATAGCTGAAGTTTCCCGATAAGATGCTTCTGTTTCAGGAAAATTCTTCCTCCTTGCAGCATCTTCAAGCTGCAAATACAGGGAAATTCATTATGCCAAGAATCAATGTAGTTCTTGAAAAAAAAAACCAAGTTAGAAAGACAGGTAATGCTTTTAATTCTTTTTACCTTTTCAAAATTGTCAAAAAGTTTGTTAGCCATATCTGTAAGTGGCTGCTTATCATCCAAAGAAACTGCAGAAATGACCTTATCAAAGTCATAGTACATGAAAGTAGACTTGAGCCTGAGATACTTCCTGACATAGTTAAGTGTATCTTCTGCAACCAAATCCGCCATAGCCAGGAGATCAAAAGCATATTTCTTAATCCTATACACACTTCCCTTCACCCCAATGTTAGCCATATAGATCCCCTTCTTCAGAAATGAACGAGTCCCCGTCTTCTCATTCGCAAGCTCTGACCATCAAAATGACAAAATCACAATCTATAGAGTTCTAACAAACCAGAAGGAATGAAGAAGAAGGAAGCTTACGGTTAGAGATTGAAGGAGATGGCAAGGGTTCTTCATACCAGAAGCCATTATCAAGAGCAAGTGAAGGGTTGTTGTGAGAGGAACTTGCAGTGAGAATGAAGGAGACAAGTCCTATGGCTGCTCTTCTTGTGATCACAACAGGACATTGTTGTGCAGGATGTTGCTGTGTTTGGCTTCCATGAAGACCAACTATCTGAAACTGAAACTGTCTTCTTCTCTTAAGGTTATTGTGAGTGTTTAGGAGGATGGTGATGGAAGGTAAGGAGCTTGAGACTCCATTTAAGTTTGCTAGAGAAGTCATTTTTGTGAAGCATGCAGTGAGTTTCAGTTGCAGTTTAAGCTGTTATATCCCCTCACTAATGCTTCCTCCAACACCACAAGGACATCATACCCTATCCTCATTGAGGGTGATTTTGTAATTTTATTTTCCCTTTTGGGCTTTGATTTGGGCCCAATAGTTTGGAATTGGAGGGCATACTTCTTTGGGCTCATAGCCTATTTAGAAGGATCCAAAAACAGAAGTTTAGGATTGTTACCCACTCACCCATGCTTTTATAATAAATAAAAAATCTGTATCCCCTACTTTTTTTTTTAAAAAAAAATCAGACTTTATCCCCTACTTCGGAATCATCTGGTTGCAGCAATTTAATTTTTGGATAGGATTAAACTCTCTTTCTCTTTTTAATACGAAAAGATAAGAAGGGATTCAGAACAAGCATGATCTGTAGATATAGAATGGAATAACGATGGCCCACACAATGCGTGCCAGTCTACAGTCGGTATACACACATTATTATGAATATGATAAACTTCCTCTAATTTTAAATATATAATATATTTATCTAATTTATTAAAATGTTAAATGTATAACATTTTTCTCTGAAACACCTTAATCATCCTTAATCATCTTTCTTAATTTTCAAACCGTCTTTTACTTGATTAATATTCAAGGAACTTCGATACAGATAATTTGAGAAAAATTGACAAAATTTAAAAATATATAATCAATTTAAAATCAAGATTAACTTTATAAATAAATAAATTTTACATTAAGGACAAAATGAAGTATTATATTATTTTAAGAAATTCAAGCATTATCAAGCTTGGTTGAAGTTAACTCTTACGATTTTTTTTTTCTGATTAAAGCATTGATATTTTAAAAGGGAATAGCAATATTTTCACTCAACCCAACTTCATCAACTTGTATTAAATAGTTTGCACCCAATCATTTGGATGTTGAAAATAAATTAGAAGATTCAATCACTTGACAAAGTCTAGGTGAGACTAAGGTCAAATTTTATCCTCATTGAAACAACGGTTCCTTATATGAATAAGAAACTAATATTTTACGGTGTTTTTAGCCAATCCACGACCTATCCAAATCCCAATAAAAGTGTCTTTTTTTCAGGATAGGCTTGAAAGAATATTAATCCAGACACATCATATAGTTATAGCTTAGGTTGCATAAAGTAGTTAATTAATGAAAAAAAAATATTGTACAACTTTGTTTGGACACCACTAGAGTTATAATGCATATATTAATGTGTATACATTTCGCTGATTTGAGACCTACATTATCCTAAATTGTGACATCAACTTCAAAAAAAAAAGTCAAGTCATTTATGTTTTAGAAATATCAATAAAAAGTGATTGCTTAAAATTTTTATTAGTTAGTATATGAAATCAAGTAGTATATGAATGAAATCTTTCAAAGTATCCTCTATATAAAATATATTAAATTGGGATGTTCGTTTGCTACTGGTTTAAGATTTTCGTTTGATACTTTGTTCTTAAGGTTTGATACCAAAGCGCTCTCCAAGCTATTCGCACAATACTTATTGCTGCGTTTCCTACTTAAGTTAAATCATCATTTCCAAATAGAAAATAATACTTTGGTTCATCTTAGTTTGAATCATTATAAGTTATTGTTTCATGTTATTATCAATGTAGAAGAATTTGTTTGCTTTTAATCAAGTGGGATCGATATGGGAGGATCAACTAGCATTGCTCCTAAATTAGTTGGAGGTTGAAGCATATGAAACTGAAATTAGTTGAGTTTCAAGGCGTTAGGATCTTTGACGACATTGACCATTCAACTAACATTGCAAGAGTGTTGCAACCCCATGTAAATTTTGTTTACACGGAATACAATCAACTCTCTTGATCAGTGTTTCGTAAAGTTAAGGGGCTAAACATTGAAAGAATCCATGTCATACAAATAAAGAAAAATAAAATGGGGGTGGCGTATGAGCTACAGCTGGGGGAAGAAATAGATTAGTAAATAGATGAAGAGGAAAATGATGAAAAGGTAATTGAGAGAATGACGATGAAATGATGGAGAAAGCATGTGAGGAGGCAGGTGAAGAGGAAACAGCTGGTCAAGAGACAAATTACGAGGAATAAAATGAATTCCACTTATGTATTTGAGAGAAATGAGATTACGTTTTAAATTTTGTGGTGTTGTTTTTTGTGCATTGTTTTGGTTGTTTGAGATTGAATTGCTAAACCATTTATGTTAAGATTGTCTTGAACCTCATTTACCAAAAAAAAAAAAGATTGTCTTGAAACTTCTATTGATGTAACCTTGCAATTAACCTCTTTTATCAAGTAATGAGGTATTAGGCCTTGTTTTGGGCCTACCAACAAAAAATTCACAACTCAAAAAACGCTTGTTAATATTTAACAGGATCGGCTATAGACACATTGTCTATATCCACACGTTTATATAAGATCTTTTTAAAATTTATTTAGTCTTTATTTAATTATTCCTATTTTTATAACATTATGTTCTTTTCTAAGAACATCTAACAGAGGTGTTTAGCCAATTATGAACTAATTGTGCGTTAGAGATAGAATTGGGGTGCATCATGGACAGCTACATAGATAAAAATGAGACAGATGATTAATGTTCAGGTTTTATTTGCAGCCCAACATATCACAAGTTAGAAATTAAAGCAAAGAAGATGACTAGCAAAGCATGTTCTTTAATTTCAAAAAGAGAGAAAATGTTGTTCATTTTCTTTCGGGAACTAAATTATTTAAACGGTCTATTTCTTAATTCGACGCATCAAATACTTGAGTGAATTGGATAAAGCCAACACCCACCTAATTTTTCTTCATATCAATCCATGTCGCGTCCTCTTCAAAAGGGATAATATTAAATTGTTAATTATTCTGATTTTTCAGATAATTATTCCGATCATTTCTGTTTCAGTTTTGTAATATTAAGAAGCGCATAAAATTTATTTTTTTCAATAAATTTTTTTTATCATCACAACTAATACCTATTAAAGTATTAATTAGTTTTCATTTGAACCGAGTCAGTCTGACTAATAAATGGAGGATAGTTTCCCAACCTATATTTTATTTCAATACTTCTAGTCACCTAACCTGAGAAAAAAAATTGACTTCGATTTTCAAACAATTAATTTTGTAATTCTAATAACAACTAAATATAAAAAGCCAACAAAGGTTAGTCTAATTGGTAAAGGGTTTTGACTCATAACTATAAAATTGTGGGTTTGAATTTCACCGATGTGAGGACCTTGTTGGTTGACGATCTGTAAGTACCTCTGTAAGTGCTCTTTGAGTCTGAAGGCCTGCCTTGACGCTAATGAACTCTAGGACTCAACGCACCTAAACTTTTTGTTATAAAAAAAAATATGAAACAGAAATGTTTATATAATTTTACCTATACTAGAACATTAAATATTTAAAAAATAATAATCGCTTGTCTTTCTTTTATATATTGAAAAGAAAAAAAAAAGAGAGGATATAAGGGGAATTAAAAAAAAGGCAACATACTTAAATGCAAATCTGAACACATGATTCTGATGCTTTGACAAAGCATTATAATAATAACTATATATATAAAGCATCCTTCTCAGAAAGAAGAGCTATGAAGGAGAAGATGAAGGGGCAAGAGAAGATGAAGAAATCAAGGGTCGTGAGAATAGACTCAAAGAGTGAATGGGAAAATCAGATGAGAGAAGCAACCAAGCAAGCGTTCCCTGTACAATTTCTCTCTCATGGATCCTTCTTCTTCTCCTCTTTCATTTTCTCTCTCTGGTCTCTGCAACATTATCATTATTATTATTAGTATTATTTGACTGAGTAGAATTGAATGAAAATAAATGGTTTGCACAGGTAGTGGTTCACTTTGCAGCTAGCTGGTGCATGCCTTCTGTGGCCATGGATCCCTCCTTTCAAAATCTTTCTTCTTCCTATCAGCAAGTCTCCTTCTTCATGCTTGATGTTGATGAGCTTCAGGTAATTCACTTCAATTCTCACTCATCATGCTTCACCCCTCATACTTTTTTTTTTTTCATTTTATTTAGAGGTACAAGCAGTCGCCACTCGCGGCCTAAAGTTGCAAATAGGATCAAATACGTGAGATTATTTCATGTCGTTAGGCTACGCCTGAGCCCACAAAATTATGAGTATTAGGAAAGTCTTCACAGATTTGGAAATCTTAAACATTAATCCCAGGTTCACACATATATTAATGGTACTAGTAGTTATTAACATATACAAATTTTGCAGATAATCATTCTCACACACACACACACATTTATTCTATTAATAAATAATATAATTTCAGGTAGGCTTTTGTCGGCAAGGAAATTCTCCTCTCATTTATGGTCATTTCCCCTCTTCTTCTCTAATCCTAATTATCCATTAAATCTGACGGTTGAAAAAGTATAAAACATGATAATACAAGTGTCTTGTATTCTCTCTACCACCTCCTGGATTCTCCCCTAAAATTCTCCATTATTTCTTCTCATTTTTTTTACCATCAGATTTAATGGATGGTTAAAATTAGGGAAGAAAACCATAGAGAAAAGGAGGCGTTCCTTGCCATGCTTTTATAGAGTTTTACTCTTTGATGTTCATTTGTTCTTTTTCCTTTTAAATTTCATGTGTATTACATATGAATCAAAATGATTTTTTCCTTTTAAATTTCATGTGTATTATATATGAATCAAAGTTATTCTTCACCTAAGTTGAAAGATGAGAAAGACTTACACAGGCATAAGATCTATCTTAATTTGGTCCGGTCTTACACAAGAATAAATCCTATTTCCTTCCGCTTAAAAAATGTACGTGATCCTTTCTATTCATATTTCTTAAACATTCCAATGATTCGGTAAGGGTCTATTGGTTTGAAAACTCATTTGTATTGATTCAAACCCACTAATAAATTATGTTATTAGTTTTTACCTTTTTAATTATATATAGCTATAAATAATTTAATTTACGTGAATTTCTCGATTGTGTGGAATGTGTAGGAAGTAGCAACAAAGATGGAAATTAAAGCTATGCCAACATTTGTGATGCTAAGTGGAGGGCATGAGATAGACAGGGTGGTGGGAGCAAATCCTGAAGAGCTCAAGAAAAGAATTGATGCTTTTCTTGCTTCTACATCATCTACTCACAACTCTCTCTAGATCTTCAAATCATTTTCCTCTTTTTATTTATTATTATATATAATGCCTATAATCTAGACTCCAAACGGCTTTACCCCTTTTCCTGTTTGATTTTCATTCCTGGTTGGATTGAATTCATTTTTATTTTGATTGTGTTTGTCCTTTGTTTTCTGTAGCATGTGCAAAAGTATTGTGTTTTTCTTTTTCTTTGGAAATATATTGGCCTTGTTTGTGTAGGCGTATATGGCCAATTTTCTATAATGCTTTTTACTTTTAAGAGATAGAGGAGGCAAGATTGGATTGAAAATTTGTTTTATTTATAATTTTGCTCCTACATTATTTTCTCATCACTGAAAATCAGCATAAGTTTTTAAGGTTCTTAGATGCGACTTATAAATATGGAAGTTTAACTTAAGAATATAGTATAAGTTCGTAAATTTCATTTAGAAGTAACGCCACTCAATGTATTCATAAGAAAGCTAATTTGTAAGTATTAACGGTAACATTCTATAATAAATATTCCTTCCGGTCCTATTTATAAAAGCTCAGCCGTCAAATAACGCTTCTTAAAAAAACATGTAAAAATTAGTTGAAAGCTATAAATATGTTTTAAAAATAACTATTTTTCCAATATTACCCTCATTTATGATAAGACTAGAGAGAGAAATGTAAGTAGGAGTATCAATGAATACTATGAAAGAGAGTGTTAATAAGTAGGGGTAAAATAGGAAAAATGGCATTAAATGATGACAGATTTCAAGACAAGCTTTTATATTTTGGACCAAAACAATTCAAATTTCAGGCTCTTATAAATAGGACCGGAGGGAGTAATTACCATGCCATGTGGCAACTTATTGGCTGTGGATTTGTGCGTCTGTGACTTCAATTAAGATGCATTTTCCAAGAGATGATTAATTAAGTTGAAAAGATAATTCTATGAATGGCTATATTTGAAATATTTTATTTATAAGGACCGGATTAAAAAAATACTATATTGAAAATATTTTATTAATAAGTAATTAAAATAATTTTTAAAACCTGTATATTAATATATCAGACTGCTTTAATTATTGTTGATGTCATTGCTCATTATTCCAGACATTGATTATCACAGGCTTTAGTTTGCCCACAAATGGACACCACCTTTCACTTGCATGTTTCGGTTTGATTAGAAAGAATGATATACCTACAACAAGCAAAGAGTGTGACGAAATATGATCAGAAGTTTAGGAACTATAATTATTTGTTTAAAAAATATAAAACAGAAACTCAATAATTTTTTTTATTTTTTTATATGTTATGTAAAATTCTTTCTATTTATTATGTCAACTTGTTCTCCGATTATATGCATAGTAATGTGTTCTATTTTTTATGTGGATTTCTAATACAATAGTAATGTTTTTCAAATTAATGTGACATATGACCATATGTTATTGGAGAATTTGGTATAACAAATATAAGAAACTTGATCTTAAATATTTTCCTTTTTGGACATATGAATTAATATCATTATCAATAATTATATATTACTATAAAATATCACTTTACGACTTATTTTCACTATATACACGTAATAAATAGTACTTCTCTATTTTTAAATATCAGATTCAGTTGACTTTTTTTTAGAGATTAAATAAGCGATCCAGATAAACCACTTAATCATACCATATTTTGTGTGTATTATTAGAGTATATATTAGTTTATAAGTCAAATAGACTAATTTAAATAAAAACTCAAGTAAATCAATTTATAAGTAACTTATTTAGTTTTCTGAGGATTTTTCAAAAAAATCAATTAGGTCCTATATTTAAGAATGAGGGAGTATTATTTATCATTACTTGTTTATTTTTCAAATTTAATATAACGCATTAGTAAATGATAAGTTAAGCTAGGTAACGATCAGGTCAGGCCTAAGTAATTTATCTGGTTTAAAAAATGACAATGAAAGTAGGAAATCAATTTGTCGGGGGTATGAAACTATGAATCATTTTGTGGTTATTTCTCTCCTTTTTCCCCTCTTCTTTTAATGTTCTTCATATCTTAATTAAAAATCAAACATTAAGATTTAATATCTTATAAAATTATAATACTTCATTCGTTCCTAAATATCTAATTTAATTGACTTTTTTAGAAAATCCTAACAAAACTAAATACATTACTTATAAATTGATTTGCATTATTTTTCTCTAAACTAGTTTATTTGACTTATAAACTAAGTAACTAACATATAATTTAATAATACACAAAATACATTATGATTCTGTTGCTCGTTTCGTTGCCTTAATTTCTACAAAAAAAAGTCAATTAAATCTTATATTTAAAAATAGGAAAATAGTAAATATGAAAAGTTGAAAACTGTTACAACTTGGTCTTCACACTTCTCAGAAATAGGTTGGTGGACTATGTGAAAATATAAAAAAGTAAAACTACACATTTAACCATTTAATCTCACACATGGTAATATTGTGATCTCTTTCTTTTACTTATTTTTTAGGGAGGATTACAACTATGTTCTAAGAAAGAAAATTAATTACAACTAGGTCCCAACAAAATGTTAAATTACATTGAAGTTTCTAGGGACTTTGGTGATATTAAATCGTATGTGTTTGGAGTTGTCAATGCAACTAAATGAGTTGTTATTGACAACTCTTTAAAAATCTAGTTGTTATTGACAACTCAATGAGTTGTATTAACGACTCTTGACACATTTGAGTTAATATCACGCATATCTCTAAGGATTTCAATGTAATTTAATGATTTTTTTAGACCTAATTAAAATTAATTACCCCAATAAGGCCTAGTTATAATTCTCTCTATTTTTTTTTACTTCATAGCCTTAAAGTTCTCACACTAATATTTTGAAATTGACATAACATCATGAAATATTGGCATGTCAAATTAATTTTTAAAATAACAAATCATCATTTGAAACTAACGAAATTAGGATGACTAAAAGTATAATTTTTTAAATTAAATAATTAAGAGATTCAATTAAAGTCTAATACAAAGTAAGTAGACTAAACCTATGTAAAATAATGAATTTCCATCATTCATTTTTCAATCCAACAATAAAGATGAACCGAGTAGAAGAAAAGGAGAGAAAGGGATTGGGAGAGGATAAAGGGTCTGATCTCTATAATTTCTGCCATACAAAAACGACACAAAAAACAAAAAAACAATCTCTATGATTTCTGAGTTGTTGCCCACGTGCTAAAAAACTCTCTCTCTCTCTCTCTCTCTCTCTCTCTCTCTCTCTCTCTCTCTCAGAGTCGTTTAACCTAATCAACTTTCTCACAACTTTAATCTCACCTTCAATGATGCCTTTTCTCTTTTACCCACTCATAAACCCCACCTCATTAAATTTACCCAACACAATAATGTAGTCTTCATAAACTTCTAAACGTGACAAGTTACTTATCAACAAATAATAATGAAGTAACTTTTTCAACAAATAATATTATTTTAAAGTATTACATGAAAACCGTGGCTCACTCTACATCAATCAACAATGCGGATTTTTTTATGAAACTACTTTTTTGGGTCTTATATCCTTCTTGTTCTCAGGTAACATTAATTTTTTTATATTATTATAATCAATATAAATTATTTTTTGGACTAAATTTTTGTACTTTATCAGCTGGTCTTAAATTTCAACGATATCTTTTGTCTTAAATCCCCACACCAAACCCCACTTCCATTAAACTTACTCAATTACAGTCACATGGTTTTCATTTTTCAAACGTTACTATCTCCCAGTAAGTAAAACAACTAATCACATCACCTTCTCTTCTAATTTAAAAAATTGTCATAATTAAAGCACTACACCGCATAATAAATATAATATTTTCCAATCATATGAGATAAAATATCTAGTGTTTATGTGCTTTCACATTTTCAGCTGTAATATGTATAGGATGAAAGAAACGTTGGCAATTGATAATTATTATATTTTTTGCCCTGGGCAATCGGTAGTTATTAATTAAACAATGATCCCCCGAGTCCACCAAGGCCCTTTTCTTGTTTACCTGAACCAAAGGTCTTGATTTTACGTATTTAACATGGAACATGTGATTATTATTTTATAATTATTATTAAGTAAGCTTAGATCAAACAGAGGCGATGATGCCCCCTAGAGGGCTTTGATTCTGATAACATCTGTCATCTTTATAACTCACTTATGACATGCAACAAAACATTAACATTCATTGTACTGGATTGAAATTCAACAATTTCTAATTTATACATAAATGTATATTGTATCCATGAGAACAAAATCTACATAATAATAAATAATAAATAAAATTGTATGTTTATATCATTATATGACAAGTTTAATAATGTGACTTATTAATTTTTTTTCCTTCTCTCTTCCGTTATGAATATGCTCAGAGTTGCATGTGACATGTGAATATAAATAATAGTATAAAAGTTGGCCCAAAAATAAACAGTAATAAAAATTGGCACAAGTGGTGGAAAATACCATTTCTTGTACTTATTTTGTCGGAAGCAAATCTTCCAAGATTTGCTATAAATTAAACGTGAAATTTGAATGGATAGTTATTTTTTCAAATAACTTATACTCGTTTTTTTAATAAAAATAATTTATACGCGTTACCCTTGAAGTAATGTATAGAATTACTGTCACATTAAACTCAGTCAAGATGCTCTAAAAAAAAAATTGGCAAGAATTAAAAAAACAATCTTTTTAGTTTAGAAGATTGCACAATCTAGATGTGTGCGTGGTGTGTGTCTCAGCTTGAGCTTAAAGTCAACCATAAATCATCAAACACAAGTCATAACTCATAACCCTTTCAAGTTTCAATTCTCAATAGATACGTATCATTCTTTTCAAAAAATTTATTAAAAAACAAAAGAATAATAAAGGTATTTTTGTTGCAGAATATGCATAGATGTTCACTAGAATAAAAAATCGCATTACATTTTATTGCTGTTTTAAGTTTAAATGTTTACATAAAAGATTTGGTGGCCGAAAAGAAATTTTTTTTATAACACCGAAAAGATTTTTTTTTTTAACTTCAATTAAAAGCCATATTTATATATTAGTGAGAAAATTAAAAAAAAAATTATGAGTGTAATCTATCATGAAAATGTTTGCTTGACCCTTGAAATTACATTTTAATGCTCCCTCCGTCCCTTCCTCCCCCCATTCGTTCCTACTTTTCTTAGGTATAGCTGTTGAGTTGGAGACATTCTTGCCATATAAGATGGATTTATAAATTACTAAGATAATAATGTAAAAAATAAAAATATAAGAGACTGACTGAGTCATAAAAAGATAAAAGTTCAAGAACAGAGTGATATTAAGTCGTAATATTGAACTACAAGTAAGTCAAAACTTAAAAGTCAAAGTACTAAAAAAATTAATTTTCCCTTTTTTTAAATAACATCTTTAGATTGTGGTTAATCACACTCTCTGTTCATAAATATAAAATCTAGTTAATTTTTTAGAAAATTTTAAGAAAGTTAAATAAGTTACTTATAAATTGATTTCATTAAACTGTTTCTCTAAACTAATTTATTTGATTTATAAATTAACATATATTTTAATAATACATAAAATATGTTATGATTAAGTGACTGATTTAGTTTTCTAAATTTTTTTAAAAAAATCAATTAAATATTATATTTAGAAACAGAGTTAAGTAAAAGAAACACTCTCATCCCCAGAGGCCAGAACAGAACACAAGTGTTTAAGAAAAAAATAAAAAGGCCATGTTTTGTTGATACAATAATTGAAGGGATCAAGAAAAATCCAGGCTTGAAGCCCACACCAATAACTGGATCCGGGTCCGAATTCGGATCCTAGTCAGCAAATGCCGACGAATCTCATGATTCATCAGTAATCACCACTTGCGTCTGATAATTCATTTCTTCCTCAACCCATTACCAAGGAAGGGGGAAAAAAAAACAAAAAACAAAAATTTAAATCAACACAATTATAAAGTTCTCTTTTTTCCTCAAATTGTGCTAATTTCTCATTAAACTGTTTGGTTCCCAGAAAAAGAAGAGACTCTGGAGATCCAGAATTTCCCGGGAAACTTGACCCCATAATGGTTTCCCCGGAAAACTCAAATTGGTTTTTCGATTATGGCCTGATTGATGACATATCTGTCCCTGATGGTAATTTCACTGTCCATGCCTCTGGTTTCACTTGGCCAGCGCAAGCTTTGAATGGTTCATCAAATGTCAGGTAGTTTAATCATTAATCATTCAAAGTTTCGTTTTTTATTTGTTGAATGCCATGTTTGTTTTTCCCTTTTAACGGATTGTTTAGGGTTTTGATTCTACTTGCTAATTCTTTTGCTTCTTATATATTCCTATGAAATTCTTAACTTTCGCTGTTTAGGCTATTGTTGCTTGATTCATGGAAGAATGTACTTTAAATAGTATAGGCCTTGCAATTATATGCATGAGTGTCAATTAAAAAGAACAAGTGAAGGTGAACGTAGTCCTGGTTGGATTAGAATTTTGGATACTTGAACTTTAAAATGCAATGATTTATCTCAATGGGTTATAAAAAGTTCTGTTGATAAGTGATCCAGCATCTCCTCCCCATGTACTTCCGACATGAACTATGAAGTCCGGGCAATCCCTTGCAAATTCCATCACCAAACCCAATTATAGTTCTAAACTTGCCCGCAAATTTTGGTGGTAACATTATTCCGTCTAGTTATGTTTTATTTACAACATTCAAACGAAAGGCAACTGAGCCAAGCTTAATAATATCAGTGGATGTGACAAGTAGGTTATTCATTATTCAAATTGAAAACAAAGGGGAAAGAATGCCTTAATTTAATAGACTACTAATTCAGGAACTAGTCAGTAACTATGCTATTTTGGGGAGGCCCCTTTTGTTGTGAGGTGAAATCTGAAGTAGAGACATGCCAGCTAAATATTTGATGAAAACCCCTATCATAACCAAGAAAAAGCAGCTGATAAGAGATATCAAATATGATGGGCGATTTAGCATTTTATGTTCTGTTATAATTCAGAGAGGAGAAATGTTACATTTTAAAGTGAGGGTGCATAAGTTGTAAATATTTTGCAATTTGAGAGAGTTATGTGTACATTCCCAAAGAAATATATGGCTTTCTTCGCCACAAATTGAGTCTAAAATTGTCTAATGGGTACTTAAACTTTTAATTATCATAGATAGCTTCGGTAATGCAGAATGAGAAGATAACTATTTTGATTGTTTTATTATCTAAAAGTAGATTCTTATGAGGGATAATTATGGATTTGAATGAGTTACTGGGGGTAATTTAGGATTACTTTGGAATTATCAGTTTTAGTGTTTAGGACAGATAGGGAATTGTGCTTATTCAAGAGTGGTTGATTTTTCTGCAATGCATTTTCTGATTGATGACTCGTGTTTATGCAAACATACAACCCTATGTTATTTCTGTTTTCTTTTGGACAACAAGAATAGAATGGAAGGGTGAGGGGGAGGGGGTGTTTGCAGAAGTGAATGACTTTGTAATTGCTGGGAGGGATCCGATTTCACAATTATTTGTTTTGTGGAAGCCTCTGTTTTTGTGGAAATTTTTTCTTACCAAAGAGTACAAATATGTTGTTCAAGCATTAAATCCAATCTGTATGTGCAATGTCGATATTTGCATCCTTATTTCTGAGTTTTTCCTTTTTTTCCTCTTTCATTTTCTCTATGAATATTCACTTCTGCTGAATTGTGTCTCTGTTGCTGGTCAATCTGTTCATTTTATTTTCAATTTCATCCTACAAAATTTTGATTTTAAGGATGAATCTGTAATAGAATCTCAGTATTTTTGAAAATGAACGCTATCTTTGGCACAGTAATTGTATGCTTGCAGTTGAATTTGATCCATAGATTATATCATTGAAAATATGAGTTCAACCTGTCATGGATGGTTGGTTTGTCGGAATATATTTTTGGTGTATATAACGATGCTTTTATATCTCATTACCTCCCTGCTATTAAATTTGTTTAGTTGTTAGAAACATGGTTGTACCAGTTTAATTCCAATGCCTTCTCAACCCCTCCCTTTTCTTTTCCACTCAATCTGTAAAGAAGTTACTGATCATTCCCCTTCTTTTATGATGTCATTTGTTCCTAGCACGGAAATTGATGGCTCGTTGGGGGATTCTGATGGCCTGAAAGAGTCTGGTTCAAAGAAGAGGTATATATATATATATATTTTATTCTCAGTTTCTGTTTAAATACTATTGCTTTCTATTTGTATCTTATGTACCAATAAAAATTCAAGACTCAAATTAAGATGCTGATGCGATTCTTTAAATATCAGAATAAACTTTCAACAGTGTTGATGGGGATTACTTTTTGCCATTATTCCCGTGTCATCTTTCTTTGATTTTAAGCACCAATTTCCCCCTTAAAAATTTTTAAACTTAAAAATTGACTTGATCGAATGCTGATAACTTCTGCTTGAAGTAATTTATCTAACATTGTCAGTCCATTTTCTGGTTCAGGAGTAGATCTGATTCATGCACTGCTTCCAGCTCCAAGGCATGTCGTGAGAAATTGCGGAGGGATAGGTTGAATGACAAGTAAACTTTCTGGCCCCCACCATTCCTTCTGTCTTTCATTATTCTCCATGTGGCTCTGTGTGTAAATGTGCATCTGGGGTATGTACCTGATATGCTTGGCATGGTTAGGTTTGTTGAATTAGGCTCCACTTTGGAGCCCGGAAAGCCTCCCAAAACAGACAAAGCTGCCATTTTGATCGATGCTGTGCGGATGGTGACACAGTTACGGGGTGAAGCCCAGAAGTTGAAAGATTCAAATGCGAGTCTTCAAGAGAAGATAAAAGAGTTGAAGGTGAGGCATCAATTCATACTCATTACAAACTATCAAGGATGGAATGATTCGCTGGGTTGCATGATGTTCTTGATTACTACTTCTTCCATCAAGATTTCTGCCACAAATTTAGCATCCTGACATGTTGAATGAGAAATCATGGAAATTTTTAGAATCTGAACCACGTTAAATTTCCATGTGTAGGCTGAGAAGAATGAACTCCGTGATGAGAAACAGAGGCTCAAGGGAGAGAAAGAAAAGTTAGAGCAGCAGCTGAAAACCATCAATGTACAGCCTAGTTTCTTGCCTCCCCCACCTGCAATTCCTGCTGCATATGCTGCTGCACAAGGCCAAGCCCCCGGCAACAAATTGGTACCGATTATCAGTTATCCAGGAGTTGCCATGTGGCAATTTATGCCGCCAGCTGCAGTGGATACTTCACAGGATCATGTACTCCGTCCACCAGTTGCCTAAGCTGGGCACTGTATGAAAATATTTGAGCATTCCTTTTGGCTCAAAAGCTTGTATTCATCTCACCAACAACATACCTTCTTGGCTATTGTACTTTTCAACCAATTGTTTTAACCGCACACCTGATGATGGTCTTGGCTCTGAGATTGTATTTTGCATCTGATACTTTTATGAAGTAAATGCTGGTGTTTGCATGTAAATTGTTAATAAGCTTATCTGGCTACTCTTCTCTTTGGTTGTGATGATGCATTATATCTTTGGATGATCTGTGGTGTCAGGTACAACAGATTGTTGTGTTGGTTTAGGCTTGTGAAATATTGCAGAGGAAATTCTTGAAGAATTGCTTTACAACCAAGGAAGACATATATTCTGCTTTAACATCAAATCTGTTGTAGCCAATTTAAATTCTGCCTGCGTTCATGCATTAATGCAACTGGAAGTGTCTTTCATGTATTAATGTATTGGACCACTATGAAGTAGCATTTGGAAATTTCATAATTCTAAATCAGTTTCATTTACCTTTATTAGCTATTAACCATACCTAATGATCAAATGTGACAACTGATGAGCTAATGACGACAAATTTTAGTAACAACTATGGATGAAGTGGGATTTTTAAATTCTGAAAGGTATTTATTTGAAATTCTTCAAAAAAAGCACACATAAATCACCTATGAGCTCAGAGCTCCTACCATAAAACTAATATTATGAGTTTACACAGCTTAGTGCTCGTAAAAAATTTTGACGAGCACAGTATGCTCATAACCAATATTTTTTTTTCGTAAAAAGGACAATAATTCATTAAAAAGAAAAAGTACAATACAGAATTACATAATTCATATAAAAGGCAAAGAAGGAACATAAACAAGAGAATGCTTCTTCATAAATTTTGACAGCTTCTTTTCATCAACACACGTAGGAATAAGATCTGAATTCTTTGAGCATGAGTTGAATATCCACCTTACAAGGGAAAATTGTCATTTTTTGCCCAGAAGTTTTAGCTTTTGAGTAATATTGGCCCGGAAGTTTTTTTTTGAACCAATTTTAACCCGGAAATTTACAAAACGTAGTAATATAGACTAATTTTATAATATAGAGATGCCTCAAAAGGTCTATATTGTTACATTTTGTAAACTTCCAGATCAAAATTAGTCAAAAAAAACTTCCGGGCAAAAAATAACCATTTTCCCCACCTTTACAATATCAGTCAGCAAAGAAGATTGGGACAGCAAAGGATGATTTGATACTGTAGAAATAACTGTAAGATTTTGATCAGGATGGAATAGGTCACAAGCTTGTATCCAATGAATTCATTGCAGCCGTGGTATCTCTGAGGTTAAAACTAGAAGAATGGAACTTGACTTTTTTCTATTCAAATCTGGACTGTTAAAATATCAAACTATTCATATTTAACTTAATTTTTCTATTTAAAATAAATGTGAATTTTAATGTATATAGAATTTAAAATAAAGATAATCTTATAAACATCACTAGAAGAATAAATTTATCATTTCAAAAACTATAATTAAAAATTTAAAAGTTTTCCTTGCCCTAAAAGAAGAACCATAGTTAGAATATAGTCAATATTACTGTTTTGCGTCCCTCTCATCTTAACTTCCACGTCATTGTTCTTTTGTATGAATTATTGTGAGGTTTTTCTTCTGGTCTAGGAATCTTATCTGAAAGCATATCTGAGACAAACTTCTCCATATGAAAGCAATCAAACTGGTCACTACTACATCTTAAATGGCATCCCATCTTCACAGAACTCATTTCCTATCTCTTCATATTCCAAAGCCAGTAACTTTCCCTTTAAACTCCCTTACTCACTGCTCATTTATCCATTCATCTCCAACTAATCAATGTCTACTACGCCAAAACAGCCATGTCTCCTTCCTCAAAGCTACCCCAACCACACCCATCATCCAATCTTCACTCTCTTCTTCTCCAAACCCACCCACATCAAAGGAGGAAGCCATAAATCAAGCCAAAATTTCCCTTTCAACAGCTTTAGAGAAACCCCTCAACAACCCCAAACTAATAGGTAAGCTCAAGAAACTGAAGCAACCCAGGTTCAGGATTGAGATTCCCATTGTGGATGACTCACTGGAATCATTAACCCAACTTGCCCTTGATGTGTTTGATAAAATGCCTATTAGAAGAAAAGGTTCTCCGGTTAAGACCTTAATTTTATGGCCCAAACCCACCTTAAAAGAAGCTGCCATCAAAGCCTTTCTTTCTAGTTCATCTACATCTAGCCAGATTGAACATGTGGATATTCCTTCACTTACCAATGTTGATTCCAGAGTTTTGAATTCTGCTGATGTTGCTATCTTTTTGGTTCCTGAGAGTTCCCAATTGGCTGTCTTGAAATCAGTCACTGATGTGTTTTATCCAAGGCCAGTGGTTTTGTTTAACCCCAAATGGGCTTTTGAGGAGGAGGGTGATTTTGGTGATATGAGTGGGTTTGTGGGTTCTTTTGAAGTGCTTTATTCTTTTATAGGATTAGAGGTAAGAGGGGTGTTGAGCAAACGAAAAGGAGTGGTTTTCAAGTGTGTCAGAGATGGAGTTGTGAGTGGAGAAAGATGGGTTGTTCATGTAGAAGAAGGGGACGAATTGAAGGTAGTCTCGAGGTTTAAGGCCAGGCCAACTATTGGTGAAGTTGAGAATGTTCTTTACAATCTGATGGCTATAAATTCACCTGTGACAAAATCTGCCAAGTTTCTCAAGGATTTGGTGTCCAATGTAACTGGGAAAAAGAGAGAGTAGCTGAAGAATTGTGGTTCGATTCCAGGTCTGAAAGTAAAATATGTGAATATGTCTGGAAGAGGTTAGGTACATTACTGAAAGTCCTTGTGTGAATTAAGCTTGTAATTCTATTTGTGAATTTCAACTTAGTTCTCAGATTTTTCTTTCTCTGATATTATGGTTTATGTCTGGATAGGTAGTGATGCTGCCTGAATTAAGAGATTTGTCTTTTAAGTGAAATGTGATTGGAATGGTTCACCACTCTTTTCTTCACCTTGCATAATTTTATTGCTATGCCCATAGCTTTTATATTCCTTTCTAAAGAAAGCTGTCTCATTTTATACATATGTATTTGATCTAAGAAGGCTCATACTTACAATATGACTTGAAGAGAGAAAGAATCTGAGAACTTCCGTTGCAGAGAATTTAAAAGATATAAAAAATGAAAAAATAAAAATAAAAAAGAAGGGAGCATTATGATATATCATGATTGTGTCCTTGTCGTCGAAGGCCTTATGCTTGGAAGAACTCTCATTTTCTATTTCCCTTGTAATCCCATATACAAATCCCATTTCATCAGCTCATCAGAAGGATTTGATATTCTTAAGATCCAAGTTATGATGCCCGAATATTACAGCTCTTGATGAACTTATCTGAGAAGTTGACATACTTAGTCCACAAGGGCCTTAGCTGTGGAAAAGCTATGTCTAACCATGGCTTTGCCCTGCCGTTAAAATGGATAACACCAGCACTCTCAGCATCGGAAAAGCTTGTATTTTCTTGATATCCCAACCCCAGCATGTGCCAGAACGGATCAATTACGTGGACATGACCATGGAAGGCTATCAATCCAGGAGGTAATGTTCCTAGCTGCCAAAGACTCAGGTCTGAATTTATATTCTGCTCAAGGAAAACAAAAATATCAGCGCATTTTTGTATACTCTCTAATGGAAACTCAAACTTCAATAATTTATTTCTGTTATGACAGGATGAAAGATAGACATACCTGCTCAACCCAATAATAGTATGCCTGGCTTATATTGGTATTCCTCCAAGCTTCAAGATCAAATATGTTCATGCCATAAGCCCAAGCACATTCATCAGGGTCGAAGTTTTTGGCTATCAAGGGGTGAGAAAAGTTCAAATAGCTTTTCAACCTCTTTGACATCACAAACTTATCTTCGCCTGTACATGTTTCAACTGCTCCATTTACTTTTCCATTCATTTCAACGTCCCAAAGAGGTGAAAGATCAGTTTGTACGACAATGTCATCATCTAGGAATACTACCTTGTTTAGACTTGGGAACAACTGTCACCAAAAAAAATATCTTGATGATCAGCATTACAGAAACAAAAACAGGGGCTACTTGACTAGTTAGGTTTCATTTAGCCTAAGTTTCTTAAGACTGACTAGGCAAGTCCTTTTAACATGCAGATTACGAAAATGCTTTAAAGACTCCATGCTGGCTTTAAGAGCAGAACCTAAAAATGGTAGGCTGGAATTCAAGTAGTTCAGTTCAACAAAAAATAAACCATAATTATCTTCCTAATTCAAATAAAACTACATTTTTCGTAAAATATAGTTTGGTCTTAATGGCCTTATTTGATCTGGTTCAATCTACAGCCGAATAGGATGGGTTTAAAAAGCCTTCTTTCAAAACCAAAAGGGCCAACAAGCCTGCCCATATGACTCACCATATGTCTATTTTTGGTCCAAAAAGAAAAGGAAAACATATCTTGCCATGCATGCTACTCTTTTTACCTCTGGAAGATGTATCCTTATGTGGTTCATCAT
Organism: Mimosa bimucronata; assembly: GCA_037074515.1. Lineage (NCBI taxonomy): Eukaryota > Viridiplantae > Streptophyta > Magnoliopsida > Fabales > Fabaceae > Mimosa > Mimosa bimucronata. The sequence goes on from CM073442.1 coordinate 11,183,258, forward strand.
TGAGTTATACTTGGGACTCAGAGCTTGAAGTTTTGCTGCAACAACCTGTGGTTTCTCGATACTATTCGCCACTATAGCTGATGATCCACCTCTGAACTGTGACCTAACTTGTTGATCTTTCTCCATTGCTTCAAGAACAGGCACCTTTCCCTTTGTAAACCAATCAAAATGGTGCAATGCCTTGACCTCGATTATAGCAGGCGACAGAGGGTGCAATGAGAACCAAGCTTGCATGGGATAGTAAGTCTTTCTATCTGTAATAATGTGCAGGACCACCTTGCCGGGTCGCCTAGAGTTTCGGACCAGTGAGGTGGCAACCACAGAGGCAGCCAAAACATTGTCTGATGCAAGAACAAAGTGGAAGTAGGAGTTATCAACCAAGGCAGGGACTAGTTCTGCAGGTGGAAGCTGGAGGCGAGCTTGTGCATTGTTGGTGTGCTCACTGGCCAGCCTCAGGTCAAGGCAATGGAGTTGCTTAGGTATGCTGCTTGATGCTACATGGCGATATAGGTATTCTTGGATTTTGGCCGTCCTGGTCCTCTTTTCCATGAGAATGACCTATGAAAAAAAGTTCAGCTAACTTGAATGAGGAAGTGGACCAAATGAAAGTAAAAAAAAAAATTGGACTTTTAAGTTTGCTTAAACTCAAAGGAATTGAACAAAACCATTAAAGAATAATATGGTTCAGTTAGTTTAGATTTCCCCCTCATTCTTCTTGATTTAGGCCAATTCGTAAATAATTAACTAAATTAATAAATGCTGAAAATATATGCAAATTTTGTAACAGATGATTGAACTGAATTGCTTGGATCTCATTTAAAGAAAGTTAAACTGAACTGATTTGATATGCTTTTAGGGCCAATTTGGTTAAGATTAAGGAAAAATTTATTTTAGAGAAAAAAATTCTTAGTTCAGTTAAATGAGGTAGCTCTTGGGAGAACCTCAAGTTAGATATAAAGTTTTTGTTCAAAGAAATCTCTCTCTCTTTCTCTCTCTCTCTTTTTTTGCCATCGTTCAAAGAAATCTCTTTTCATCTTATGTTAATTAGCTATTTGGAATAGTTTATCAGAAAAAGTTGAAAACAAATTTTCTAACACATCTTTCATGATTAGCTTAAAGTTCTATTAACAACTATTACCTCTTGTTTGGCTTAACTAGAATATTAATATAACCAAATGCCTTTGATTATTCCTTTAGGTAAAAAAGCAGGAGAATATTAAATTACCATTTCTCTGAGTCTGGTAGCAAATGTTTTGGCATCATATCCACCTTCCTTCATTTCAGTCATGAAGTCTTCCAAAGTCTGTGGAATATCTGATCTTCCTTCTACTTCATCCTGGTCAACGGGTTCATCTAACACTTCGTATATCACTTCTGGGACCTATCAAAATTCAGTGTCAATTTCTGTTTGTAATAGAAACTTGAGCTAAAGTATCGCAAAACATACGCATGATTTGAAGAGTTGAGGAAATTACATTTGATTCAAGCTTTTTTCCCAGAATCCTTGGTCCTAGTTTTTTCCCCAGGCAACCTACAAATATAAAAGTAAATCAAATAGTCATCTATATGCTTATATCACAATTTCACTTGTCCTAAGCTCAGAACTAATTGATGATTTTCAGTGTTGAAATAGGTCCTTCACAAATTATTTATTTATTTATTTCTATAAGAAACCACAGCTTCTCTGAGATATGAAAATGGATGAGTTATTTAACTTATTTTTAAAAGTAAAGAGGTGGCAACCTCTAAGTCAAAATCTCCCCCAACAGTATCGACTGACAAATCCTGACCATCGATATGTTTTCAGGGTTTTTGAAATGATCAAATCAAGCCAATTAGGATTTACTCAATTTGTAACATTGAATCAAAAGTGGTTGGGCCTCATAGTAATAATAATGTAGTAGCGTTCTGGCCAAAAAAAAAAAAAATAATGTAGTAGCGGGTTTAAATCCTAAAAATAGCCTATCTATTTGTAGGGTTAAAGTCTATTTGTAGGGTTTTTTTTTGGCCAGTCTATTTGTAGGGTTAAAGTCACGTGTACATATCCTTCTCCAAACCTAAGAGCTTTTTGTACTAAGCTGCCCACGACATTGAACCATAAAGGATAACAATAACAGAGACTCCATAACATGTTTGGTTTTTTTTTTTTTTTTTGTATTGATTTGCCATTTCATGAATTATTATATTCTCTCTGAAATTTGGCCGAAGTCCCAAAAAAAGGAAAAAGAATTAACAGAGTACATTTGTTTCGTTCGTTAACTAAATATTTTGTGTTGCTCATAAAAAAAAAAAACTAAATATTTTGTGCCCAAGTAATACATAAAAACGATAATAATGTTAAACTTTCTAAAATCTTATTCCTGTATTTCTAATATATAATTTGGAAGAAAGAATGGGAGTCAGAAAACAATAATTTATATGGAGTATTAGAGAAGTGGCCAGAATTTTATAATCCATATTAATGACTTCCAAGTTAAATAGCATACAAATCCAAAGCTTCTGATACTTGTGCGTGTGTAGATATATATATATATACATGTATATATATTTATAACAGAAATGTAGGTACCTATGGTAGAGCACTTGAAATCTCCTTCAATGGAATCCACAGCAGTCAAAACGAAGACAAAACGAAGAAGGAAAGTGAATAGCAGGAGAACATAGAAGAGCATCCTGTAAGACACCTTCCTTGATGCAATCTTCACTTTTATGAAATCTTTAAACCCTTTTGCAGGAAGCACTGTCACATGCCTCAAACTAGGTGATATGTGAAGCTGCATTTTTTTGTCTGATCAAAAACTCACACACCAGCCTTAATATATATATATATATATGGATTGCTCCTACTTCTTAATACAAGTTAATTCTTCTTCATTGGCTGGAGAACTGATCAGCACCTGAAAAAGATCATGAACAGAGAGAGAAGAAGAAAAAGGAAGAAGATGAAGAAGTAGAAGAAGAGAATGTGAGGTTGTGTTATGGTGTAAAAGGGTAATAAGAGTATAGATATGTGTTACCTAACGTTGCTTAGCATTTGGGAGAGACGAAGAGAGGAATTTGAGGGTTTTTATATATATAAATTTTTAAGGTGAAATTGGGGTTGTTAAAGAGAAAGAGACATGGGACTTAGAGGATGGGTGATAGATAGAAAGCTTGTTCTTTCTTTGTTTCATTCAAGCTTGGTTTTCAATGAGGAGATGAAGTAAATGCAAATGAAGAAATCTAAGCAAAATAAAAATAATGATAATAATCTTGTAACAAAAATAATTAATAAAACATGCCATGGTAAGCATGTTTTTTTCCCTTCAGTTGGACTATTTTTATTGTTTGGTGAATGCTTGTTGGCAGCTTTGCCTGCAAATAAAGTTTAGTTCTTTGTAGAATATATTATGTTGAGTTTGGACTGTGACAGATGCAGGACTTCTACATGGAAAATGACCAGCTCTCTCTCTCTCTCTCTCTCTCTCTCTCTCTCTCTCTCTCTCTCTCTCTCTCTCTCTAAGGTGGGATGGAGTGAAACCTCAGGAAGCAATTACAAATATAGTACTTCAAAATTTATGATGTCTGTTCTTTTAAGAAAATGTAGAAAATCAAAGGTGAACAAACCCTCCTGCAGCCTTAAGAAATTTACGTGTAATGTAATATTATAATTACACTTGTTATTAGTCGGTGAGTATATGTAGTATATGATTTAGAAGAACTTATTGTTTTTTTTTCTCGTCTCATTGATGGGGTGAAATTTATAAGTAGGATTGGTTCATAAAATAGTAATATTCATAAGATTAATAAAATAGCTAAAAATAGACATGTTGACACATTGAAAATGTATAAGTTTAATATTATTGTTAGTTTTTAATTTAAATTTTGGTCCTTATATAGTTTTAAATTGTTGATCTTTTACCTTATACTTTTAACGAGTTTTGATTTTGTACTTTGGTTAAGATATTTATATAAAGATAAAAAATGATATCAAACCTTTTTAATTAATGCAATTTCTCTTATTATAAGTTCATAAACATATATATAATAAATTTGTTTTATTAATTGTTTAATCATCAAATAAAAATTGTAAGTTTAGTGTTTTCTTTGTAAAATATAGGTTTGAAATTGTGTTTTTTTATATGTCAAAAAAAAAAGAAATTGTGTTTTATACTTTTTTCCCCTTTTTGATGATGCTAGCAATGACCATTGAAAGGTGTTAATTAGGATAACAATAAATATCTTGTGGAATTATCAGTAACTTGAACAGTTAAAAATCAACATGATGAGAAGTCACTTACGTATTACAATTTTTTCTTATCAGCCTTACCAATTACAGTACAATGTTATTATCAATTGTAAAATTGTTACCAATATGATAAAGATCTAGGATATTTAATTATATGCTAGTCTGAAAAATGAGCTATATTATCTATGGTTCATATCCACGTGAGTGTATATTTTGCACAAATCAACATGATAAAATCTGCCTTCTTATTCTCACCTTCATTCCACCTTTTTTTTTTAATATTTTATGTTCATTTTTTCAAACTACCCTATTTTTCTTTTGTTTGCTTTATTTATAGATAGTCTGCATTACTAACAACTAATTAATTTAATTTTCGGAGCCCAAAATGATAGTACCTCACTACCTCCAAATAATTATCATGATTGCATACTCATAGCTTAAATATAAGACCATTAATTAAGTTAGAGTAACTCTTTATCAATTGATCCAAACACTTGATGATAGATTATCCTATTTTTTTTCCACCTATGTTCAAAAACAATTTCAATATTCGTATTTAACAAGTTCAACTAATAATTTTTTAATAAAATATTTTTCAAAAAATTGAAAATTCAAACATTATCCTTATTTTAAATTTTGTAGACATTAAAATCATTTTTAAAAATGATAAAAGTTAAAAAAAATATTAAATTTAAACAGTTCTTGTTGTTCTTGAGACTTTATGATTACCAAAACCACTTCCAAACCTATCTCTCAGTATCAATTCGACCTCTTGATAATGCGGGAGGACCACATACCTCAGCACCAACATAGCTCACAAATATTGATCACTTGCCAGCGTATCTAATCCTTTCTTATAGGAAGGGGTGTATAATCTACAACCTCATTTTTTAGAAAAAAAAGTACGGTATATAGGATCATTTGAGACACAAGCTCCTGGCAACCTTATATTTATTACTCCCTCGGTCCTAATTATAAGAGTCAGTTAATTTTTTTGGAAAAATTAAAGATGCAGAATACACCACTATGAATTGTTTATATTTGTCTTTTTTTCCTCAAAACTAAGTTATTTTACCTATAAACTATCAAATAATCTAATTACATTTCGCATATATTAAGATTTAGGGGTCTAATTTGCTTCCTTAATTTCCCCAAAAAAAGTCAACTGGCTCTTATAATTAAGACCGGAGATAGTATTAATTAGTAAAAGTGGCTTTAGTAAACATGTTAGTATATAATATATGAGTAATTAATTATGTGGGTGCTATTTTGCAGTATTAATTATTTGCATTTAGGTAGAAGAACTTCCATCTTATCAATTCCTTTATTGGCATATTTAAATGTACTACAAACTCATGAATGGAAAGACCATATGCTTCTAAATTTTTTTGTCAGCAGACTTGTAATCTCTTTAACCAAACGCAACCTACCATAAATTAAAATGTGTTCATTAGGTTCTTGCTTTGAGCTCAACTAATTTGAGTAAGGATCAACTTTAGGAGTCAAATCAAAATAATAAATAGATACTGAAATATCTATTAAAATAATCTCTCTCTCTCTCTCTCTCTCTATATATATATATATATATATCAAGTTGTACTATATATATTATGAACAAAATTTATTTTTCATACTTACGTGTGAATTACACAGATAATATAAGAGAAACTTTTGGAGTTGAACACTTACCTAAGTTGAACTATTCAATGGCTTAGCTTCTTATAACCCTGTCAAGACCAGAATTTAATGGCTTCTTCATTTATTTTCTGGGCAGCAAGATGATTATGAGGAGGACTTGAATCAAATTGTGTTTGGCTAACAAAGTTCAATGATCAATCTTTTAACAACGTGTGATGCAGCTAGCTTACAAAATCTGGAATATCCACATCTTTGTGTTCTTCATAATAATAATTTAAAATTTAAAAATTCATTAGTTTCAACGTGGAAGTTTCCACCACCTATATATCTTTATTATTATTTGACTTGTCTTCTATTTTTTTTATATGAATAATTACGTATTTTTTAATGGAAAATAAATGAATTACATATGGGACAATTTTGCAGAAAATAGAAACAAACAATATTGAGGCCATGATGTGACAAGCTTTATCTATAAAAACAAAATTAAAGAATATATGTGCCTTAAGCTGAATTCATTTTTATTATTTGTTTATTTTTGTGAAGATATAGGAGTACAAATTCAATGAAACATAAACAAAATAAGTTTGCATGAAAAAAGAAGCTGTCAAGTAGAATTCATAATAATATTGTAAAATAGTTGTGATCAATTTTGAACTGAAAACTTCATTTAGTGATAATTTTTCAATTTATAGTATTATATATATGAGTTAATTATTAATTTAACACATTTATTTACTATAAATCATCTCTTTAATAAAGTACTTCATAGTTATCAACTATATATTGTTCTGCCATTTCATTATCTATAGTATATATGAAAATGATTGAGTATCATGCAATAAATGAAACTGAACTAGCTTCTTTAATTTTGAAAGGAAATAGAAGTTGGTATCAAAAGTGAGAGAAAAACATGACCTATCAATGTTTGGTAATATGTAGTAATATTATTTCTTAATCATAAATATGATAATTATTTTTGGGATCAAAGACACTACGCTATTATTGATAAAACACATGTCTTAGAGTTAGATAATCCATAAATTACAAAAGTAACTAAAATATAGTTTTCAATATTGATATATGACATTAAGACTTGAGGGTTTTATTGGATATACGATGTTAAATGTTTTCTTGACCCTCATTTCAACTTCAATGTTGATGTGCCAACAAATATATATATGTGAAAAGTGAAATATAATACTGACAATATTTAGTTTACAAGTTAGAGTGTTTTTTTTTTATTTCAATCAATATATATTGTAATTAAATTATTTTTGAAGTAATGACGGCCATGAAAACACTTGGTCTTATATGAATGGGAAATTGATGAGAATTTTAGAAAAAAAAAATTGAGGAAAATGATTTCAAATGCTTTATCTGCAAGTCTACTGATACATTATTTTCTTGTTTCTCAACCACTTTAGTTGTAGCACTTTTTTGAACGAGTCAATTACTTAAGCCACGTGTCAAAATGTAATTAATTTCTTGTTCTTATTAAAAATATGATTAAACGAAAAGACATTTTTTTAAGTACTCCCTCCTGTCCTAATTATAAGAGTCAGTTGACTTTTTTTAGGGAGATTAAGGAAGCAAATTAGACCCTTAAATCTTAATATATGTGACATGTAATTAGATCATATGATAGTTTATAAGTAAAATAACTTAATTTTGAAGAAAAAAGACAACTATAAACAATTTAAAGTGGTGTATTTTGCATCCTTAATTTTTCCAAAAAAGTCAACTGGCTCTTATAATTAGGACCGGAGGGAGTAGTTTCAAATCAAGAGCTTGTGGCAATTGAACAGAAGAAGAGCAACTCTGTTTCTGTATGATATTGTTTTAATGTTTTCTTTTCACCATTTTTTTTCTTTTTGGATGAAACACTACTACCATCCACATTAACCTTCACCTAATCCACGAATGGCGGCTCCCATACACTTGAACTTTCCTTCTCAAGGTGCGATTTACACAGAGAAATAGATGACCATTTACATTGAACTTCCACCTATGCTAAGGTTTGCTGTGTTCTAACTGCCTTCCCTTTAAATACCCCTGCGTTTCTATTCAACCATATTTGACGGGCTCAAAATTGCAAAGCAAACATCCCATCTAACACCATAAATCTGGATTTTCTGGTGCAAATTCCAGCTCACCCAAGATGACACATCATGAAAGTAAAAAAATCTTCTTGTCAGCTCCCTTGTTATTACAATCTCTAATAGCATGCATGACACTCACATGGGCTCCTGCACATCGATAGCAATCTGCATTTGCATGCACATACCAAGTAGATCTCATTCCATTAGTCATTAAACTCTCACCTTCCAAATCTTCCTCCATAAGGTCCCATGAGTGTCCGTATGATGATTGGCAGTCAGCTCATAAGCCGTCCTTATTGAGAACTCCCCACTATGTGAGAGTTTCCAAATAACACTATCACCTCTTGTCCTTGTTGGATCCGGCGATACTCTTTGAATAGCATGAATCACTGAGTGAGGTAAATAATTCACAAATTTAGGCCAATTCCACTCACATAAATTTGTCAAATAATCACTCACTAGATCATCTCTTACATGATCTGGAAGGTATCTCACACATAAATGCTGCAACGCGTTGTGATGAGGCACCCACACATCTTTCCAGAATTTTATTCTATATCCCGTACCAACTTTCCAACCCATACCTCCCTCTGTTTTTCCCCAGACATTCCTCATGCCATGTTTGAGAAGCTGTCTTTGGATTAGTAACAGTGGGCAATATATCATCACCACACTTATACTTCTCCCTCATAAACTTCACCCATAAAGCATCCCTCCTTTTAACTAAATCCCACCCTAACTTCATCATATAAGCTTCGTTTTGCTTCCTTGCATTACGAAGTCCCAATCCACCACATCCTTTCGGTTTACACACTTCATTCCATGACACTAAGGATGGTCTTTTACGAATTCCATAACTCCCCCAAAGAAAACTCCTACACTTCTTATCAATTTCATCACATGTACTACCAGGCAACCAAGAGGATTGCATGGCATACCCCGGTATTGCAGCCACCACTGAAGACACTAACGTATGTCTCCCTGCCAAAGATAACACATTTACCTTCCAATTTTTCAAACGATCCTCCATCTTCAATAACACATACTGATACGTGCTCTTTGAGACTTTCTCATGATGTAAGGGAACACCAAGATATTTACCAAGATCCGTGGTCAATGTAAACCTTATAAAAGAGCTTATCTCTTCATTTCTTTGATGACATACATTTTGAGAAAAGAAAATCCTTGACTTTATTAATTCTTTCACCAGAAGCATAGCAAAAATCATCCAAACATGTCCGAATAACAACTGCTTGATCCATGGATGCTTTAACAAATAAGATTAAATCATCAGTAAAGAATAAGTGGGATACCTTAAATCCATTTTTATTCAACTAAAAAGGAAGTCAGTTTCCCAATTGCACTTCATGTTGAATCAGGTGCGCAAGCTTCTCTATTGCTAGAACAAACAAATAAGGAGAAATAGGATCCCCTTAGCGCACTCCCCTAACAGAAATAAAAGGAGTGCCAGGATCGCCATTCCATAAAACCTGTATCTCTGCCATCTTAAGAGAACATTCAATGAGATCAATAATCATAGTCAGAGTTTGAATTTCTCTAAGACAAGATAGCACAAAATCCCAACTTATCTGATCATAAGCCTTTTCAAGATCAATCTTCAATGCCATATATAAAACCCTTCCTCTTCTTCATTGTTCTCATTAAGTGAACAATCCCCAGCGTAAGAATAATATTATATGCACTTTGTCTGCATCACTTGCTTAGGCAAAATAATGGGTGGTATCACTTGATTCATTCTAATAGCTATAACCTTCGTAATAACCTTGTAAATAACATTACATAGGCTAATATGATGGAAATCCCTAATAGATTGAGGCATGTCAATCTAAGGAATGAGTACTATATTAGTCCCATTAACTTGCTTAATATTCTAGGGATTTTGAAAAACATCCTGGACTAGATTCACCATTGCTTTGCCAACAACCTCCCACTGATTTTGAAAAAATAATAGGTTTAACCCATCAAGTCCAGGAGCTTTAAGAGGACCCATACTAAACAAAGCATTCTTAATTCCATTCTCCGTAACTATGCTCCCCAACATATTAATCAACTCCATAGGAACCTGTGGAAAAGTCAAACCAAAGTTCATTGTTGAACCGAACTCCTCTTCTTCCGTATATAATTGCTGAAAGAAACTTGTACCCTCTTGTTTCAACTCCTCCTCTGAGTAAATCCATTCACCATTCTCTTTCATCAAAGCCTCAACTTGCTTCCTCCTTCTTCTACTATTAGTAATAGTATGAAAATACTTTGTATTTTTATCACCCTCCACATACCACTTACATCTTGATCTCTGTAACCACATAAGCCCCTCTTAAATCAAACATTCTTCTAACTACTCCCAAACTTTTTTAATTCTTTCTTCTCTATCCGGTCTACTCCCTCCCTCTGGATTCATTTAGTTGGTCGAGCTGATGTAGCAGGTTGGCTTTTCTTTGATTCACATTGCCAAATGATATCTTGTTCCAATCAAACACGTCTATCTTAAACAAGTCAACATTCTCCTCCCATGTTCTACTCTGCTGCCAACAATTCTTCACCACACTTGAAAAGGACTCGTCGGTAACCCATGGGGCGAAGAATTTAAAAGTTCTATTTCTACACGACTTCCTATTAACTCCACACTTCAACAGTAATGGGCAATGATCTGAATTGTACCTAGGAAGGTGCACAATGGAAACTCCTTCAAACACAGATAACCACTCATGGTTTGCTACCACTCTATCAATCCTGCTTGCCACCCTAAGGCAGGCTTCTGTGTAGTGACTCACTATCATGTCCATTTAATTTCACCTGCTCCTACACAGAAGCCTGCCTTAGAGTGTCGATATTTTTCAACAAATTAAGCAAGCTAGGCCCATCCACCTTCTCACCTTGCCCCTTACTTCTAGACCGGCCCAATTTAATATTTGCTCCTACCTCCAATCTAGCCGTAGCATCCATCAGTAAAACAATGTTATTGCTTGGTCCTTTTTTCCCTGCTTCTTTAATTTTTACCACTGTACTCTTGGGGTAACTCGGTGTTCACCATAATTTGCAACTACAAGTGTACGGGTTAAGTTTAATAGTATAGGTTAAGAGAGGGTTGTCGTTCCACTAGGATTATGTTATAAGCAAGTTCATCAAATTCATCTGAATCCAAATTAGCAATGAGAAAAAGGCATGTGATTTAATAAAATCTAATTAGTCAAAAATGGCAATTTGTAAAACAGAGCGCTTTAAGTAAATTGAACACAATGGGAAAATACTATTATAATGTTTATTTACCCACTTTGTATTTCGTGATGCTCAATTACCTCTTCTCTGATGATAATTAATAAATATTAAGTTAATGTTTGAAGTTATATCCATTTGAATAACTCTCTCAAGCTTACCCAAACCTTAATTAACTCTAATATGCATAACCTCTTACTACATATTATGTTAATTAGTCTCTACAAACATCCCACTTCAATTTTACAAAACTTAGTCAATGAATATTTCTATCTTATTAACAAACTCTCAATCATAACTTGGAATTTTAAGACAAGCTTGAATTCAACATAGTTTTATGCTTAATTAATGCTTTCTCAAGCCACTAATTAGGCTAACAAGCTAAATGTTGGCCACCGCTTAGGATAAATGAAGCACAAATTAAATTCACAATTTAATAATCATTAACCATCAAGAGAGAAAAAGTTTTAAGTATCAATCCATACAAAGTTTCAAAATAAACCTAGAAAATGAGTTTAGCTGCACATGAAGAAAGAAAACTCAACAATCAACATCTTAAACATGTCCAAATGCTCAGAAAATATAAAAGAGATAGAAGAAAAATGAGAACACAAGGAGAGAACCGACGACAAAGAATTACTCCATCTAACTTCAAGAATCTCCTTCTCCCAAGCTCCCAAATCCTTCGCCAAGCTCTCTCTTGCTCTCTTTCTTAGTGTTTTCAGCTTCAAAAGTCTACCCAAAGTGGTCCCTTCTCGAAAAATCGGCCAACAATAACTTTTATCCTCTTCATTTTGTGTTTCAAAACTCAAAACACGCAGCTGTATTGATGGATTCTCGCTGCAGCAACCAAATTGCTTGTTGTAGCAAGATTGACAAAGAGTTGGCTCACTAATACATGGAGCTCTTTGTAGCAAGCTAAATTGCTCGCTGCATTGAGAAGCATCAGTAATGCCTCCCTCAATTTGCTTTGCTATGCACTTCTCCTTGCTTCCTTGTTGCTCTACTATCAACTCCTTCCCATCTTGGTTTCTTTTCCTCACAAACTAAAGAGAGAAATCATCAATTCTACACAATTTTTATGGTGAGAGGAATTCACACATTTTTACATGTTATTTTCCTTTGCAAGTATATTATCAACGCACATATTAACTTAAAGCATGTGAAAAGTGTATGAAATTTTTCTAAAGGTTAACACTCGATCTTTTTCAACACACCACCATTATTCCTAGCTTGCCCTGTAGACACCTAGCCCTGCAATTTAATCTGCCGTGACGCCAGCTGTCCCTGACTATTCGGCATAACAACCTCATCTTTCAGGCCCGTATCTTTTGTAGCTAATGATTGGCTTGGGCTTGGGGTATCAATTTCCGAATTATTTGCACTGATATTACTCCCAACATTAACTCTTTCCGCCTTCCTTCACAATCAATGGGTCAAACTGAGATCCCCTCCCCTCCCCTTCCCATTATGGTTTCCTTTTGTTACTTTCCATTATGGTTCTCATCCCCTTCCCCAGACTTCTCCAAATTTCTTTGGGGGCAATGGTCTGCATCATGGCCATATCTCCCAAACCCAAAACAAATTAGGTGTATGCACTCATATTGCACTTTGGTTACCTTCCCATTGATTAAAATAAATGGCCTCAACGGTGCCGCTAAATTAATCTCCACATAAATTCTTGCAAATCTTTCTTTCTTCCTTTTGATAGTCTGAGTATCAACTTTCAGTATTGTTCCTATTTGGGATTCCAAAACATGCAATGCACCTTTATCATAATGATAATGATCTAAGGGGAGTTTTACAAACCTAATCCACGCTGCAATCTTGTTAACAACTTCTCTCTCCAGATCAAAATCAGGCTTCCATGGTTGGACTGAAATATAGTGATAAAAAAGAAGCCATGGACCACCTATTAACGCCAACTCATAATTAGACTTCTCAGAAAATTGGACAACAAAGAAACTTGCTTCTACATCAATGGCTTCCACCTGCCCTACCTTTGCCTAAAACTATTGCATTTTTGCTGATAAATACTCCCTCCATCCCACTATATAAGGTCGTTTTAACCGAATTGTGGGTTCCTAAAAAATTAACTAAAAACAATAAATATGTAGAAAATATACCATTTTTTCTAAATGTACCCTTATTTATGAATGAGTAAGAAAGAGGGTAATTATGAAAAGAAGATGAAAGAAAATTTGTAGAAAAATTAATATATGGGTAAAATAGGAAAAAACACATTTATTACTCAAACAAAATCAAATAGAACCTTAAAAAATGAACCTTTATATTATGGGACGGAGGGAGTAAATGGGATCCACCATCCTCCCCAATAACTTTATAATTAGTGCATTCTCGCACTTCTTTGCTAGTCTAGCTTTCTCCTCAGCAGAAAATATCATATTGGGACCAAGTGAAGTCATGTCCACTTTAATTCCGTTCTTCCAACCTTCCCCTCTCCACCAGTCCTCTTCCAATTCCTCCACCACATCTTTTGCATTCATCACAGCTTCCTTGAAGGAACCCCATTTAGATTGCTTGGCCTCCCCTTTACTCTCTGACGAGCCTCTCCCACCAGCTTCATTAGCAGGAGCCTTCATGTCAACATCTTGCATCCATTCTTCCTCTCTTGGAGTTATGCTACTAGAACCAGAGAACTCACCATCAACCAGACGAAACTTCTTTCTACTTCTTTTCATAGCATCTCTCTCTTCTGGTGAAGGCGCCGAATTTCCCCTCTCACGCTCTCTTTCTTTTCACCTTTTTCTCCTCCATTGTTTCCTTTCAAACTTTCACATAGGTTTTTTTATCAAATTTAAAAAAAAAAAATCCACATAGGTTTGCCCAAAAGGAACTTCCATAAATGGGAAAATGGGCATTTTTCACGTACCACCGGTGCTTAATATAAAAACTAATGAGACTGAAAAAGTTCAATAAACTATTTAATTATAATATATGTTACACGATCATTCTAAAATATATTTATATATATCATTAGACTATCATTTATAAGTCAGGAAAACTAATTTAAGAAAAATTATATATATATATAAAAAGATTAAAAAAATTCTTATATTTAATATTAAAATTACCTCTAAATTAGTTTTTACATTTAGGACATGTTATAATATTAATTCTGATAAGAGAATTAAATACAATTATGTTACTTGAATTTTATATAATACTACTAAGTCTCGAGAAATTTTATATTTGCGAATCAAATTATTTTACTTACAAGTCAAGTTTATATATTAATACTTACAAATCAAACATTTATAAATATAAATTGTGTTATTTACAAGTGAAAGTCATAAATATCAAACTACATGTAATATATTATTGTTAGAAACATTTCAATATATGTAACTTTCTTTATTAAACCTGTGGATAACTTTTCCTAAAATTATTAGGTTAACCCATTTGTTGCTACTGATATTTTTATTTAATTTTGATTTTATTTCATATGTATTTTTCATCTCAATTAAATGTTTTAATTTTATTTTGTAAATACCATTATCTATTATACAAAGGCTAACTTTACTAATAGAGCAAAGTGATCAGAAGAACTAGTAGTGATAACGAGTAAAAGTGATGATTTTATTACACATAGACACTAAATCAAAATTGAATAAAAATATAGATACCAATAAATGAATTTTCCAGATTATAAATATTTCTTTATGAGAGAATTAAAGAAAAGTTTATATTTATAACATAAACAACACATCAATCATTAATTTCCCTTGTTTATTTCCAATCTATCTCTTTAAATTAAAATTCGTTCCAAACATAAGTAACCTAAACACAGCCCTCTTTTCTTGTTCTATTCATTGATGTCCCAATTCTAAAGACTTTTTCATAATTCATAACCGAGGCAATCTCAAATGCATAGAGACCATTGTATAATAAAAGGGAGCCAAAACACGTGAAAAGCAATTCTACTATATGTACACATTACAAATACTTTTATTATCATACAATATATCTGTTATGTACAAGTTTGACGGAAGAAATCTAACAGAAAGTAGCTTCCATAACATCGCTTTGTACTCTGAGAGGCCTTCACTCCTCAAGTTTCTCTGCCCCTCCAACAATTTTGTATTAACACTGTAAATTAAGCCTCCAGTTTGAAATAAAAAGAATATTCCCATACCTGAATGGGGAAAAAAAAAATAGTAAATAGACTAGCTTATTATCAATTAACTGAGTATGACATCTATAAAATGAAGTACAAAGAAGAAAGTACATCCAAAGCAAATAATTCTGTAGTACCTATTATCATCAACTTGGCAATTCCACTTGATTGATTGACTCAAGAAAACACAGTTCAATCATCATCAAGAAACTTACCATGTAAGAAAACATCTAAACTCGAAAACCAAAGTATCTCCCTTTAATCCACATTGTCGTCCTCTTCCAAGTGATTCTCCATTTTCAAGCCTTCTTTTTTACTATTTACAGGCATGAGTTGAGCCTCCTCCATATATGAGTGCTCTCTATTATTTACAACCTCATGGCAAGTATTGGCTTCAAAGGTTTCATTGTCATTCTTATTTACATAGCCGTTATTTTCCAGTGATCCCAGATGATCATTCCACTCCGACCCTTCCACATCGCTGTCAGCAGAGTCCAAGTTACTTCTCTCTGCAACTTTGTCTTTTCCATTAATCCCAGAATTCAGATGTAGCTGTGGTTCATTTACTTCACCATTTACAGTAGAATTCCTGTAAATTTATAAATATATATGGAGTAAGTTACCACTATGCAGAGTTTCCAAAGTCAAACAAGACATCAAAGTTCTTAACATAGTATAGCCTTCAAAATTTAATTATAGTTATAATTACAACAATAAAAGTATACTCCCTTCGATCCACATTATAAGAGGTTAATGAAAAAAAATTTTGTCCACATTATGTCAAGATAATAAATATTTAATTTCCATTTTATCATTGGAGAATCTTATACGTAAAGAGGGGAGGGAGGGAGGGAGGGAGAGAGAGAGAGAGAGTATAATAAATGATACACGGATAAAATCGAAAAAATTTCATCACTTTTGCCCATAATAAATGACTAAACTAATACTTCTTTGGTTTGCGTGAATTGGTTGACAACCTCTTATAATGTAACCTGAGGGAGAATCTAAAAACTATAGATATTAACTTATTGTTTCACCAAACCTCGTTTGTTGGAAATTTTGAGGCTGAAGACAGTCAAAAATTGGAATTAAGTTCTTGGCCCTAGCTTCAATTACATGCGTTGGAAATTTTTCGATCTCAATTTCCCCTTCTGAAGCAGTTTCTTCACTCAATAAGACCTCCTCGTTCACCATTGAATGAAAACATATCTGGTTGGCAACAGAAATATTCATTTGACTGGCAACAAAAAGAATGCGTGACAAGCATTAATAGATAATTTATATAGTAAATAAATAAAACCTCTCGCTTCGCCCACACCGGAGTTTGAGCTTGGTGGATCTGAAGTTCAGCCTCTGAAAAATATAAATGATTCTCTTCCTTAAGATGATAATTCACTTTCATAGTTACATCCTTGAGTTTCGAGTTATCGATATTCTCATCCTTCATCTCTACAGGATATATTTTGTTGCTATCTGAAGTTCCATTTTCACCATATATGTCTACATTATCTTCTCGATCTCTTCGACTCTGTTTCTGGCATATATTCCATTTCTGAATTGCCTCAACAACCAATCTAGAGTCAGCCTCTAATGCAGATTCATGGGCCTGCGTTGTTAATCCAGAAACAACTAAATCTTGACCCATTGATGTGCCCAGAGCATACTGTATCATAGAACCAGCGGATGAAAAGACCAACAGGTGATATTTTGTCTTAAAACGGTTCCCATCAACATATGAGGCACTCCCTTTGCCATTACAAAATGATGAAGCAATAACTCCAGACTGAAAGCTTGTCCTACCTGCAGCAGCAGCAGCTGCACCACTTAAGCCTCTCCAACCATTATTTCCATTTCTAATTCTACATACAACAGAAAGTGCGATTGGCGGCCCCGCTACACACAGACTTTGTTGTTTAGGAATTTGTGAGCTTGAATTAGAAGGCCAATGAACTGCTGAGTCAGTCATAACACCCATTCCACCATTTTTTGATGAAAGACTTGCATCATAAGACTGAATATTTACAGATCCTCCTAGAGGATTTATGGCAAACAAATGGCTAGTACCTCGTGAGGAACTAATCATAATCCAGTTGCTATCATCACTGAAACTGATATCCTGAATTACCTGAAAAATTCAAAATATATAGATGAGAACTATCCCTGTGGCCTTTATGAACAGATGCATACATACAAAAGGGGGAGAGATAACAGGAAAGTGTTCACTAACTGCATTTGTGACGCCACGTTGTAGCCTGTAAAGATGAACATGAGTAGGACAGCCCTCGGATGCCAAATTGTCAGAGCGTCCAGGTATTATCTTAAAAACATTAAAGTTGTGCCCCTGAACTGATCCAGTCACTAAAATAGTGCCGCTAGGATCAAAGCATAAAGCTGAAATTGGACTTTTGTGGGCTCGGAATTGAGCAACAACACCTTTACTAACAATGTCTCTGACAATAACCTGACAGAAAGCACAAATTATCTCAGGAAAAAGGCATTGAATTTAGGCTGCATTGAGAATATGGAAGATTTTGAGAAAAAGAAAAGGGTGAGAGGAAAGTATTTTTAGTTAGATTTGGTAGATGCCACAGTAGTTCATTTGGAAAGAGAGCTTCTCTTGTTCATGGGAGAGAGCTTTTTCATTCACATTCTCTCTCTCATTTCCTTTTTGTACCAAATGAGACATTAATCGCTTCAATACAAAATAGAGTAAAAAAGCTCATATATGAGAATTATTTGCTTCTATTTTCCCCCTTCATCACTTCATTTTCCAATAAATTCAACATAAGTAAACTCACAAGAAATTTGGAATTCACAACAGCCTCTCATGTCCAGAAAGCGTCAGTAAAGATAGGTCTAGAAGCAAGGATAAGGGCTGGCACTAGAAAAAAATTTCTGAAAATTAACCAGCACATAAAACCACCAAGTAAAGCCTAAGATGAGGAAACATTGGTATAACAGAGCCTAAAAGTGAATCAACCACAGAAGTTGCCTAACCACTTACAAATGAACTGAAGTCAGGAAGAAATAGTACTAACCATTCCATTATTATCCGAATCACCCAAATGGCCATTACTGATTCCATTTCCCTTCCAGCTGGAGTTCACAGAAGGTGAAGAACCATTGCCATCAGGTCGTAACTCAGAGCAGTACCTAGAAAGCTTTTTATACCCTATATCTCCAAGTGTGACTATCCCAGCAGCAAGTTGCTTGCTGGACTCTGTGGCATAGTGTGCAACCAAGCTACCATTTGAAGAAAAACCAGGAAAGCTTGCAGAAGGTGCCACATGTTGCGGATTAACACGCCCACAATTTGATACTACAACAGGGCTTCCGCTATAAGCCAGCCATCTGGGACCCACCGACAGTGGTCCATAACCTATACCTCCAGAAACAGGACAGCTCATAACAATTGGATTGATGAGCAGAGTATATTCCCTTTCTAATGTAGTGGCACTGAAACAGTGTATCTGCAAGATAGAAGCTCAACTAAACAATCTGAGAAAGGTGCTAAACAATCTGAGAAAGGTGCTTGTCATTAGATATCAACAAGATGTTGAAATATAATACCTGAGTGGATTGAGCAACAGCAACGACACGAGAACTGCACCTAACAGAATAAATAGCTGATCTAAGCTTTAATACATGTACATATGATTGGGATTTCAAAGAATAAAACTGAACAGTAGTTGGCAAATAAATGCCATTCACTTGGTCATGGCAGTTTAAAGTGCTCCCATTACAAGGGGAGGTAAAACCATTCTTATTGTTACCGCCTCCAGCATAAATTCCATCGGTACAAACAACCAACAGTGGACGGCTGTCTGCAAACTTATCTTCCGATCTCTTTGATGCAATTGGTTTTGATAGCATTTGCATAAAAGAAACAGGACCATCATGTCTGGAAGCTATGTCTTGCACATTTTTGGAATCTTCAACATCCCAAACCTGGAATCCAGTTCGATAGCCTAGAAGAAGAACTTGCCAGATGACACCCCCCTCCACCTCTGCCTTGTCAAACCCAGCCCAGATAACCTTTACAATTTTAAAAATAATTGATATAAATCAACTCATTCACATCCATGAATTCAAATACGCATGCTCCATAAAAAATATCAATCACAATCACTCATTAAGGAGAAAGGCTACAACAAGAAATCTAAGGAACCAAAAGAAAAAAAAAAGTTTGAAGACTGGAATCCTCAGAAGACAATAAAAAATCACACAAAAAGAGCTCCATAACTAAAATTGGTCCAAAAATGGAAATGCAACAACAATGTGAACAAGGAGAATAATTCAGCGTTGATAATACTTGAGTATAATGTAACTCATATTCTTTGAACACCAGTCTTGTTTGGTGCTATCATTCTCTGAACCATAAAAAACCCATATCCTCTTAACCACCTACATATGACAAGGGGCATAAACTCAATCACATAAAACTCCATCAATTCAATAAGAATAAAAAGAATGTGAGAGATACTCCATCCTTCCAAATTTGATAACATCAAAAAGATATTATCAATCTGTAATGATCCACACCCCAATCTATCGCATACCCCACAACAACACCGTCGTACTCTTTCATAAAGAGCAAATAACACCAAAATGGAAAGGAACTAAAATTTCCGTGAAAAACCTTCCCTGTCTGAAAACAGGGGTGCCCACTATCATAGCTAGAGTGACAATGTGACATTTAACTTTTGATTTAATAATAATATTTTTTAAGAATAACCATATCTTGTCAAAATCACATATGCAAAACAAAAACATAACCCCCCATAGCTATCAAGAATACAAAGAAAAAAATAATTTACATAAACTCAACAAACATTCAACCGGTGAGATATCTGTCACTAAAGGATAAATAAATCATAACCACAACAAACTTCCTATATAATTTTGCTGAATACCAGAAAAGACGTACATGACTAACCAAAAAACAAAGATAAAGTGAGATTAGAAAAACAATGTAAATATAAATAAATGGAGATACAAAAGCAACATAAATTACAAAAAAATAGAGATACCGTAACCAACACAGCTGTTTTAAATATATCAAACATCATATAACCCTATTTCATAGTGAGAAAGCCAAGTAAGACAGATTGTTTGACCAATCATTCAGCAAAAGTAAGCCTGTCAAGTGTCAACAGCTCAACAGACAAAAAGGCAATCAAAACTACTTAAACCAAGGTCTAAGCCACTAATCTGAGACCACACAACATTTGCTTTCGAAGGCGACAAAAATCTGTATTCCATAAAGAGCTTCCTGATCTATTTATGCATATTCATCAAGGCGTATAGTCCAAGACGGCGAACTACATAAGTTTGAAAATGTAGTTTAAGAATCATTCTGTCCCATGTAGGATTGCAAAATGAACAAGATATGCAATGTTAAACTAGCATTCATGCTCGCCTATTTGGGTAAAATGATAAACCACTAATCTCCACCCACAAAAAGAAATTGCACAAGACAAACTACCTTCTGTTATAGGAAATCAACACCAATACAACAAAACCAAAAAGTTTCACAAACATCTCGGTGCAAACCAGTACCAAATTTCAGCTTTTGCACCAGTTAATGATGACAATCAACAATTCCTTTTACATGGATTAAGTTGAAGACTAACCCCATATGCTAAAGCAAAAACTCATACCTGATCATGGTCAGCATCACTATCCCTATCAAGAATCGAAGAAGCAACCGATGCCGCAGAACGAGCAACGGTCGAAGCACCAGAAGAAACGACCCTCAAATAGCTTGAAAGAGCACGAAATGAGCTTGGAATCAATCCATTGGTTCGCCCTGATCGAGGCATTGCACCTCCTTGATGTAGTTTCTGTTCATCTTTCCTCATTCCCAGAACCCAAAGTAACTAAAAAATAGAAGCTGACTTCAAGAAGAACAATCACCGATTCTTCAAATTTTGTACACCTTCAAATCATAACATAACCCACCGTGAAGAAAATAACCGCATCAACTCACAATCCGACACGTCACAACTGTCTTCATCCCTTAGCGAAAACATACAAATATCAATCTAACCCCCAAAAGCTCACAACTCCACGCAAATCAAAACTCGTCGCGTTGCACCTCCAATCTTTCAAGTAAAAAATGTTCCAAGTTTGGTTAAAAAGCCAAAATTCAAGCTACTATCAACTTACACTTGAATCCACAAAAACAAATGACTTCTTCTTCCTAGGTCCTAGTAATTACAATCAAATTAATCCAACAATTTACAGAGAAAGATTGAAACTTTTTTGTGTTTTGAATTTGGGATTTGAATTAATATGTATCCCAACAACAACAACAACAAAAATAAAGAAATTAATAGTAACAAGTAAATGGGTAATCGGTGTTTAAGACCCAGAAAAGGAAAACCGCCGAGAAATCGCAGAAAACACGGAAGAGATCTGGGTAGAGAGAAACAGTGACGTGGTGGGGAAGGGGAAGGAATCGAGGAAGGCTAGATAACAAAGGAACCCATCAAAGAAAAATATGAAAGAAAGGACTCGCCTTTCAAGTCTCTCCTCTTCACTCTTCCTCACAAAGTCTCAGCTTTTTATTATTATTTTTTTTTAATTTTCTTTTTTGGGTTTTCGGGGTTTGGTGAAATATTTTAATTTGATTTGATCTCTCAAGAATTCAACTGAATAACAATAACCGCACTAATCCTCGATGGCGGTCACTCTCGTTTTCTCTCTCCCTCTCTCCCTTCTTTCTTTCATCTTCCTGTTGGATTATTAATAATTTAATATCCACCTTTTCTGGTTTAGGTTCATGGCACGCAATTATGGCTAATTAATTAAGAAATCCATTCGGCGATTATCTGATTTTATTTATTTACAACTCACCATGTTAGAATCAAAAGATATCCCTTTTAAATGAAAGAATCGGGCCACTAGATTCAACTTTCTATAATTCCAAAAAAAAAAAAATAAATAAACTTTCTAACTTCACCCATGTTCATTATTATTGATCCTCCTGTGATTCCATTTCTCATTTTCTTGGAATGACTTATTTACCTTTATATTTAAAAATAAATGGTCTAAATGTAATATTTTATAGGGTTAAAGGTCATATTTACCCCTGAGGTGTGCAAGGTGTACCATATCTGCCCCTGAAGTATTTTTGGTCCAAATGTGCCCTCGCAGTATGAAAATGGATCAATTTCGCCCTTTAACCGTTAAAATTTTAACAGTCAACGTCCACTATTTAACGATCAACGTGAGTTTTTTAATTGTCAAATGGCGAAATTGATCTATTGTCATACTCCGAGAGCACATTTATTACCCAAAAATACTTCAGGGGCATATATGATACATCTTACACACTTTATGGGCAAATATGACATTTAACCCTATTTTATATAACATTATTATAATATTTTTTAACATATAAATTAAAAATTTCAACATGTTAAGTTTTGATATAGATTGTGTGCAATTGTATTATAAAAAAATTAACATATATAATATTATAATAATAATTTAATAAGACATCACATATGGGGCCATTCATATTTTTGATCTAATTGTAAATATGAGATTATGAGAAGATAATCAGAGGAATGATAATGAGAGAAACCCAACCCTTCGTTAATTACTACATTATATCTCATAAAATAAAATTAAAAAAAAATCATAAATGAATAATAAAATGAGTATAACTCATAAAAATTGGGCATTGTGGCCCCACAAGAATTGAGTTTGCCATCTTTTTTTTTTTTTTTACCCTCATAATCTTTTTAGTTTAAGTTGATAAGCGGACGCTTGGCGTTTTGCTTTGTGAAGTGATATGGCCCCATTCTTAATATTTTAAAGTATTAATAGCACCTCAAAAAAGGGTGTTAATTGCCCCTAAAAAATGGTCTAAGGTAATTTTTGCAAAAAAAACTTAGTTTAAAATGCTGATTTGCACACAGTCAAATACTATAGAATATATATTGATTGCACCTATTAAAAAGTTTTGGGGTGAAATCTTATTCCTATAATCGATACCTCATTTAGGATAAAAAAAAACACATGATGTGATCACATTTTGACTAGTTGATGTTAATTAATTTTACAATGCATGAGATAGGATTTATCTGTTGATAAAAAAAAAAAAAAAGATAGGATTTATCTCATACATGTCAATGGGTTCATGGTTTAGTTTCTTGCTGTATTTATTTAAACCATTTTATGGTACATAATAACATGATTGACATCTATGTTGTCTAATATCACTATTTAACATCGCTATAAATTTATGATTTTTTTTCTTTTTCCAACCATTCATACATTATATAATCTTTCTATTGTGTGTGTAAACTTGAAGAAACCAAATGAATAGAAGTATAAGGGTACTTCGGCCAATAACACTTAAATGTTTTATTAAACTTTTTTGAGGGGGTGTGTGTTCTTTTCCTTTAATAAAATGTTTGGATGATAGCAAATAATATATAACTAGTCTAATGATATAAGGTCATACTAGATTGTTGAGGTCTAGAGTTCGAATTTTCATAGGAATTACTTGTATTAGAATGGGAGGCCATGAGCCCTGATACTAAAATAATCTGTTCAGATGATGTTTGATAATAAGATCTAGAAATTGTATCTTTTACCATTTGATAGTATAAAAAAAAGTGCAGGAAAAAAAAAAGAAAAAGAATATGATGAGGGAAAACTTCATAAAATAGTAAACAAAATTAATATTGTTATGAATTCTTCTATGTTTTTCTCGCTAATTTTCTTCCCATCAAAAGTCAAAACATTGGATAAGTGACCGGTCAAAAAATCGGATAAGTGAAGAAGATGGAAAAAAAGGAGTTCCATTTATGACAATAATATTAAGCATAAAAAAAATTCAACACACTATTTTAAAAGAATGTTTGGTATGGATGAAAATAAATATTTCTCCCTCTAACATATATGAGTTAATTAAAAAATTTATTTTGATCTTAAATGCAATATCTTAATCACTTTGAATTTACAACTTTTTTCTAAAACGTCTTAAAGGTTTTATCAAGAGTTAGTATATAAATAATTAGAACATGGTATAAATAGTTAATTTTCTTAATCCCTGAAATTTTTTTATTCTAATTCCTCCATTTAAGATTATGTTTTGTTTTTTAAATAAAAATAATGTTTGTTACGTTGATAAAGGAAAAAATATGATATATATATATACACACACATATATATAGAAAGCATACGTGATAAGTTGAGGAGTCACATACAATAAGTAAAATGGATCTTATAATTTTTTTGATCTCCAGTTAATTATTATATGAAAGTTAAGAAAATTAATTATTACTTTTAAAATGTTAAAATTATTTTCAATATAAGATATAATAAGTAAAGGAGATTTGGTTTAATAAGTAAAAAGCCCAGTCAGCCACCAACTCGGTGCAGGTCACGTGACCTACAGCTCGACCTTCGCTTTTTGAGGCTTCCTCCTCTACCCACATCTCTATGTGCCCGCAGCACTTCCATATGGAGAAAGATACACTTTATAGATCTCAGTATGCCATCTCATCACCATTTCTATCTCGATCTTAGCCGATCTCAGAGATACACGAGCTACCATAGATCCCTCACCAACGAATAGCGTACTTTCCTCTTAAAATATCCCTTGAATAGCCGGATGAACCACTTGAGCCACTGTAACTTATATTTTAGACATGAGGAAGAACTGGCATATTGTTTATCTTTACATGTTTGTGTATTATTTTCTCTTTAAACATGATTATTAGGGCCATATATTCATCGAGTAAACATAACAATTACCCTACGTTTAAGTGAGAATAATATGAGAGATAATAAAAACCCGAGGTGTGTGGTTAAGTGGCAAGAACTCATTCACTCTTAACCAGTTGTCGATAGTTAGATTCTTAGTATTGGGTATGGAAAAGTATTAAATCTCCCGGGCCAGCTGTCTCACCCTTGAGGTGCCTACAAATCAGAGGAAGATTAGTTTCCCACCTGTCATGTGGGAGGATACCTTGATCTTTGATAAAAAAAATATGAGAGATAAAATAATACTAAGTTAAAACATCCAAAAATTGGACTTCTTCTTATCATCATCATTAATACAAAATCAAGTTGATTTTGTTTGGGGATCAAGAAAACAAAATAAAATACGTAATCATAACATATACTATTTACTCCCTTCGGTCCTAAATATAAGATCACTTTGACTTTTTTTTGTGAAGGTTGAGGAAGCCAAATAAACCACTTAAATTCAACATATTGTACATATAATTGTATTATGCGATATTTTATAGTAAGGTAAATTAGTTTTGAGAAAAAAGATAACTATAGACATTTTAAAATGATTAATTTTACATCTTTAATTTCTCCAAAAACAGTTAAGTTGATCTTATAATTAGAACCGGAGGGAGTATCATCATATTATATGTCAATTTATAAGTCAAGCAAATAAATCCTAATGAAAAAGTATAACTATAAATGACTTAAATGATTTACATCACTTCATTAATCTCAACCCCCCCCCCCCCAAAAAAGTCAATTTACTCTTATATTCATCCTATTCTCTTCCCCCTATTTTCCTTACCTTTTCCTCACTCAAACATACGGTTAAAGTTGAATATATTGTTTAACCGGTATTTTATGGTGACACGTGTGAAAGGGTAGGCGTATAATTATTTAATCATAATTAGTATAAGGATGATACGTAGATGATGGAAGGACACTACTGTTTAGTACTTGTA
Organism: Mimosa bimucronata; assembly: GCA_037074515.1. Taxonomy (NCBI): domain Eukaryota; kingdom Viridiplantae; phylum Streptophyta; class Magnoliopsida; order Fabales; family Fabaceae; genus Mimosa; species Mimosa bimucronata. The sequence continues at coordinate 11,209,316 of CM073442.1, forward strand.
CGCAAAGCATTTTGGAATATGGTTTGTTTGACAGGCTGGGGTAAAGAAAAAGCCAAAGCTCATTAACAAAAGGAACAAGAAATCCTAAAGCCAAAACAAGCCAAGCAAAAGCTAACCTCCCTCACTTTGTCTTAAAGTCAATACAATCATTCCCATCCATTAGTCAACAAATTAATGAAATGTAAAAGCTCTGTGGTAAGTTTGTTTTTCTTTTTTTATAAATGCTTTGTGTTATGTTTCTGCACAACATTTATTGTGTGTTACGCATGGCATGCTTACATTTATAGATACATATGCTAATCAATATTAATGCATGCATGTATTCAATGGTCGTTATTTTCAATAACTTCCCGTTATTGGTCCTTTTAATTTTAAAGTGATCGTCACTAGCCTCAATGGTATTCATTTATTCTGGTAAAAAATGCTCTTCATGAGTTCATGTGTTTTGTTTTTAATTGGGAAGAAAACTCTATAGAGTCCCCGTGATTTTTCTCCCCATATTTTCTCCTCCCCTATTTTCTCTCATAATTCAAACAGGTGAAATTTTGTTTTCTCTCCCATATTCCCCCTACTTTTTTCTTCCTCTAAGTTTTCTTCCTAACCAAACACACTATAAAAGTCCATCTCCTCGTTGAGCTCCTCTCCATCCTCAATCCCCATTGTTGAAGAGATCTTCACCCCCTCCTCATAAGTTGTCTCACAGTGGGTTTTATTTTAAATACAAGACATTTTTATTGTATCAATTATATTTATAATTTTTTCCAAACTTAATTTATATGAATAATAAACTGATATATAATCTAATGATATACATAGTTATTCTAAAGAGAGAATGTGATATATGCTATAATCAAATAAATTTTTAGTTCCATTAATTGACTACTTCATCGGATCCATAATATAAGAGGTAATATGAGAATTTTTTTCCACATTATAAGAAATAACATGTGAAAATCAAGATATTAAATGCTTAATTTTCATTTTACCAATGCATATTAAATGTAAAGAGGAGATAGAGTTAATGTATCATAAATGATATAAGGGTAAAATTGGAAAATCATATTAATATTACTCATAATAAATAACTCCATTATGTTTCCTTGATTTGTGTAAAATGGTTTACTACCTCTTATAATATGGACTGGAATGAGTAGTTTTGATATTAAATATATAATTATAATAATTTTTTTTTAACTTTTCAAACCAATCATCTCCCCCTAGATTTAGTACTTCTCTCTTTTTCCCTTTTCATCCACTCATGTCCTTTGCCACCAAATTATGCCATTTTGGGGTCAAATTTCTTGTAGTTGTTTTTATAATTAGATTTTATATAAAATTAGTGACATTTTGATATATCATGGGAGAAAATTTGTTAAGTTTCAATTTTATATGATTTTCAAAGATTAAAAAATTTAACTTGAATAAAACCTCATTATTTAAAGGATTAAATATATAAAACTGAAAAATCAACCATTTTTCTCCCATAATATATCAAAATATCATAATTTTATGTAGAATCTAATGATAAAAACAACTACAAGAAATTTGTTCCCAAAATGGCATAATTTGGGGGCAAAGACTGGATCATATGGGATGGAAAAATGAGAGAAGCCAGTCCTTAGATTTAGAGCAAAAGTTTAATACTTGGTTTGTTAGATCAATTAATCTTGTAGCATGGTTACATGCCATATCCTGACAGGCACTGGAAGGGCTATTTAATACTCTCTCCAATCCAAATTATAAGAGTTAATTGACTTTTTATGTCAAAATTAAGAAAGAAAATATATACCACTAAATTTTAATATATACTATATATAATTAGATTATATTTTAGTTTTTAAGTAAAATAAATTAAATTTTGTTGGCAAAAAAAGTAAAATTAATTAGTTTTGAAAAAAAAGACAAATATAAACAATTTAAAACAGTGTACTTTGCATTTTTAATGTTTTTTTTAAAAAAAAGTAAATTACTCTTATAATTAGGATCGGATAGAGTAGTATTTAGCGACAAATTATGGTTGCTCTTGGTGGTTGGTATATTGGCCCCTTAACTAATTGGTATGAAGTTTGACTCTTTGGTATAAGGAAATCTCTTATTGACACGCCCTAACTCTTATAGTGATCCCGTCATGTGAGAGGGAATTAGTCTGTTGCTCGCATACTTTAATAATGCAATAAAAAAAAGTGTCAATACCAATAGTTTTGATATTCAAAGTATTGATAATTGATAATTAATCTTGTAGCTAAACAAAAGTGGACAATGCGATGGCTAAGTTGAAGGGTAGGGAGGCGCAAAAGAGCCGTAAATGGGATTGTCCTATCTAGCAAAAGATGGGGATGAGAGCGACAGAGAGAACAAGTTGGGGCATGTGTTTTGTTGTGGGTCCCGCCTATTGCCAAATCTAATCTCCCATCATTCATTATTGTCATTTTTCCTCCTTTCACCTCCCCTCCTATAGAGATGTGAATTAGGGTCAGCCCGGCCCTACATGATTAACCCTTTAAAGGTCAGGGCCTTAAAAAGGTCGACCTGAAAAGTTTAGGTAGTATAAATATCCTTATTTTTCAAAACCTGACTCTTGAATGGTCGGGCTCAGGGACGGCCCGGCCCGGCCCTATTAACGTTTATACACTATTTTTTTAAAGCAAAAAAAATCTTTATCGTGAACATAAATATCAATTTTAATTTACAATACAAACATCAACAAGCAACAAACACTAAAAATTATGAAGCAATGATAAATATTGTCCACATTTTTAAATAAGGCACACAAAATATATGTTTATCTATAATTAATTATTTTAATAAATATTGTCAATATTTATAAATAAGTCACTCACTAAGAAATTATCAAACAATGATAAATATTGGGAATTATATATTATGGTTTTTTTACCTTTAATTAATTGTTTTATTTTGTAGTTGTTAATTTTTTAAAAAATATATAAATATATGTGTGTGACAGGCTTAAAGGGCCGGCCCATTAAGCTCGATTCCCTTTTGAAGCCTCCAAAATCAAAACCTAGCACTCCAAGGGCCAGGGCCTAAAAGGGCCGGCCTGATGGGTTCAGCCCGAATTACCATCTCTATCCCCTCCTGCCCACCAATTACTAAAATGGTAAAGGGGTCAGTCTAATAACTCCTGAGTTTCTAAGTCTGAGGTAAGAGATTTTAATTAATTGGTTCATCATATTAATTAGTTGAATAATAATATTAACAAGTGTGAATAATCTATTTAAAATTTTAAAATTAAGAAGGTATTTTACTATCATTTCCACATTACTAAAATATACTTACATATTTTTTTATATCTAAATATAAGATATACTTGTCAAATTTACTTATATTTAAATGGTTAGTTGTCAAAAGTTAACATCTCACGCAACACCCTATAACTTTTATCATAAAGAAGGTTATGTGATCTATAACTAAACCAAGAAAATAGTGGTGGTTATTTCAAAAACAGAAAGAAAGAAAAAAAGAAAAGGAAAATAGTGGTGGTTTGTGAGATTGGTGTATGGGTCGCCTTATATATACATACATATATTGGGGGGGGGGGGGTTAAATTATTTTAGACAAAAAAACGGGTTAATATAAGTTTTGATCATTGAACTTTTATTCAATTTTGGTTATCATCTTTAGAATTTAAAATCGACGGTTTTAATTCTTAAACTTTTATTTATATGATAAAGATTTCTACCTTCCATTCACCATCTCTGCATCTCACGAGTGACTAGGTTTTTCACTAGAGTCCAACCCTTTGTCTTCTTTATTACAGTGACAATCAAGCATATTCACCAAATATGCCTTTGGTGGCCATACTGCCCCCATTGATACCTGAATGTTGAAAGTACTATACTACCTGTTTCTGGTTTGTTGCTGTGGTGGGCTTGTTGTCCTCTTTGTCTTATTTGCCTTGTCTGGTTTTCTTGGGCATTCGCTACCCTCTCATCTCCTTGTGCTTCGCTTAGTATATTTGTGGGCCTCTTACTTCCAATTATTGGGATGGGATTCTTTTTTTTTTTTCTTTTTTCTTTTGGGACCGAATGGATGGGATTCCAAAAATGAAGGGGAAAAAAAAAATCAATGCCATGTAATTAACACATAAATCAAACAAAATATCATCATTTTATTAAAAAATATCTGTTACAATTTTTTTTTAAAATCTGAACAAGATAAACTACTGGTAACTTGATTTATCTGAATTTATTTTCCAAACTAATTCATTTAAGTTATCATATAATCATATAATAATAATAATAATAATAATACATAACATATCTTATGATTGAATGACTTATCTTCCATCCTGAAATTTTTTACAAATATATTAGTTTCTAATTGTAGGACTTGATTAGTTTTCTTGATAAATTCTAAGAAAGTTAAATAAGTTATTTATAAATTAGTTTGTTTTAATTTTTTCTTTAAACTAATTTATTTCACTTAAAAATTACTCTCGGTTCTTAAATATAGAACCTAACTAATTTTTTTTTGAGAATTCTAAGAATGCTAATGAAGTTATTTATAAATTGATTTACCTAAACTTTTCCTTAAACTAGTTTATTTAATTATAAGCTAACATATGATTTAATAATACACAAAATACATAATGATTAACTCATTTTTGTTTGCCAAAATGATTAACTTATTTAGTTTCCTTAACTTCCCCCAAAAAGCTAACAGAGTCTTACATTTTGGAACGGAAGAAGTAACATATAATCTATAACAAACAAAATACGTTAAAATAAAAAAGGGAAAATGTTGATTAACCCCCACAATAGTAGATTAATCTTAGATTCCTCCCAAAAAAATCTGAAACTTCATTTTGCCCCAAGGGATAAAGTGAAATTGAATGCTTCAGTTTAAAGATCAAAATGTTTTTATTAAAAGAAGCATAAACGTATTGGAAATTCTCTATATATGTGGTTACAAAATTCAATAAGGATATTTTGTTCATCTAAGTCAAACATTTAATTTCACATTGCCATCTCAAGACATGAAAGTGAAGGTTCAGAATTTCTAGATGAAATGTGAGATTAATTTGCTGTTATGGGGTTAATTTAATTGACATTTTCCCAGTAAAAAATGCCAACCAAATGGGAGTAACACTATCAAATACTCTCTCTATCCCATAATATAAGGTCCATTTTTTTGAATGACCTTATCCCAAAATATAAGGTCCTATTTGACTTTTTTTTTGAATTTCTTCCCCCAGTGTCCCACACCCTTTGGGTGTGGACTAATCCGGAGTCGCCCCAAGGAGGGACTTCCCAGGGATCGATCCCAAGACGTGGCGGGTACGTGGCGCATTACCTTCCCCTTTCAACCACCGGACCAAGCCCCCTGGGATCGATCTTATTTGACTTTGTTTGAGTAATAAATGTGTTTTTTTTCACTTTATCCATGCATTAATTTCCCCACATATTCTATTTCATCTTCTTTTCATAATTACTCTCTCTCCTACTTATTCATAGATAAGGGCACATTTGGAAGAAAAAATGGTATATTTCCTACAAATTTATTGTTTTTAACTAACTTTAATTAATTTTTTAGAAACCCTTGGGTTAAAAATACCTTATACATGTGTTTGGATCCTACTTTTGCAACCTAGAAGCACATCGCCAACGTGGAAGTCATTTTAAAAAGGGAAAATGACAGAAAAGACCCTCGAATTAGCAAAAGGACACTTCAGTACAACGAATTTCGGAAATGACGAGTCAGTACAAATCCGTACAGTGACTGAATTGTCTTTTTTTCAAATTTAAAGGAAAAATCCAAAATGCCCCTGGTTCAATTATTTTTTTTTTATATTTACCCACCAGACACCGCCGGCGGTGGGGTCCGGTGGCCGCCGGCGGGGCCCACCACGTGCCACGTGGCAGCCCCACACCACGCCACGTGGCGCGCTGTGGGGCTGCTACGTGTAACACCTGGACTTTTACTACTATAATATAACATTTTAATTGAATTATAACCACTTTTTATGAATATTCGAAGCCCAAAAATACGTAAAAATTTAAAACTTTTCTTTTAAAACGTTAGACCAACCCTCTGTTGGTTGAAATGGGCTTTTCAGACAAATTGAAATAATTTAAAACTCTTTATAAAATAAAGTGGTTAATAAAACAATTAAAAGTACACTAACTCTCTTAAGGGAGTCTATTCATAATTCATAATACTTAGGAAATTTAAATCTCTTAATAAATTTATACAATTATAATTTCTATACCTTCTACTATTAATTTAATAATTTAATTTTACAACGTATGCAATTAACCTTACTTTTTATAACATAATCCTAAATTCTTCATATAATCTTCCTCCGGCACTCCTGCCTTATCTCAATCATTCTACCATCTACCAGCTTATCTGAAACAGCAATTTAACGCAGTTCATTTCATTCATTACCATGCATAATAATTAATAAATAAGTATAACTGAAAAACATGTCTGTATGGGTAGGGATGTTGCCCCTCTGTGGACCCCCGCACTCATCCCATATAAGTAATCCTTAACCTTGTTGCTAGTGCACTTAAGGCACTACTGTGAGGTTTAACCTCCTGAATACAACCTTTCGGTCATAACTGAACTGTACTAGGGGTAGCTAGCCCTCTAGTCATCGAGTACTCGGATCCCATGAATAATTCTGACAAGGTTAAAGCTACTATAAATTTATAAAAACATGCTATACAATTATCATACATGATAAATGAAATTGAATGAAACTGCTACCTGAACTCCAAGCTTAGTTCTTATCTGCTCCTTTCCTTTCCACTGACCTTCTCAACTTATGCTACTATCAAGACCTATTTACATGTAATGTATAATAAATTAATATCTATATTTCTATGTAATCATTCAGCGTCTCTCTCGGATCCTAATATACTTAATACTACCCCAAAGCTTACTTTCTAAGTAAATTATGTTTTACCCATATTTATTTAGAACTATGATCGTCCAAGATTACTTTATTAATTTGCTTATATTAAATTTTCTTATTCTCAATGTTTGATCAATAGTTTACATAAGAACCATTATTTAAAGACCTTGACTATTTATTATTTAGCATATAAGTTCAACAGCAAGTTCAAACTTAATTCCTTATTGCAAGATTTATAAACCAACCTTACTATAATCCTATTTATTTTGCTTCTTAGATTTAGTCCTCATGAATTCTCAGAACAGGAACGGAGTAAGACTATTCAAATTTAAACCTGATTATAATCAATACCAATTTGATATTACAACGACTTAGGTCTTGAAGAACACATCGAAACAACCATTTAATCCTTCTAACATTCATCAAATTGCTAAACAAGACAATAGACTTCAAATAAAACTTCAAGATTTAATCAATCAATCTCTTAAAATAAAACTCAAATCTTAACCAATCATAAATTGCCTAATCACAACTATGTACCTTAAATAACTACATCAATCCTTCAGAAATGAAAAGTTCACTTGTTTGCCTCGTAAGGCCTTACATAGATATGCTTAGTAAGTTTCCAAATTCTACTACACAATAACATAAAAGTCTTCACTAAATAGACCAACAAATCATGCATTCTTGTTTTTGTGACTTTATTTTGTTTAACCAACATTTCTAAAATAATTACCAAACAACCCAATGTGCAATAGTAAAACTTTACCTCTAGCAACATTATCTTAAACATTCTTCTAGAAGCCATTGGCATTAATATCTTTAAAAGTTTAAATAACAAATCTTATCCTTTTTAAATTTGGATTTCATCAAAATCCCTATTTCCAACTCTAACCATTTCATTCCAAACTTGAGACTCTTTATTACTAATCACTTGGCACATCAAGTACCATACTATTAGTCCTTTTGTAAAGCTATAGAAATTCTAACAACTTAGATCATTCGTCTACAAAGTTCTTAAATTCATTCTTTGTAAGTTTAAGTTACACTCATAACTATATCAAATTTGTGCATCCAAAATAACAGCCTACAACCATTTATTATTTTTTTTTTTCAAGAGTCTTGGCTATTAAACTTAATCCTCGAAATCTGCATATAGTCAGCTTCACATTCATCCCCTTATCAACTTGTACGGTACTACTATCAAAACAATAAATGTTGACCAGGAAAGACTCGAAATATGCTTTGAGCTTCAGCAATAAAACATCAAACTATATTAGAGTTCCATCCTTAAATCTTCATTGCGAATCTCTAAATCAAACTCAGATTTTTAAAGAATACATATCCATAATTCTAACAAAGAAAATGCTTAAACTTTTTCCGTCTAAGATTAATCAGAACCTAAGCAACTAAAATCATTTTCCCCTGCTGCAATTGCTGAAGAACCAGTAAAAATCACAGCAATTCTCAAAGACTTCCAAAACTAGTTTTTCCACCACTAAAACCAGAAATTCCAATACATACACCCAACATATCAGATCATAAACTATCTCTCTTTTATTCCTATCTTCATTATCATTAAAACTCCCTTCCCAATTTAGAAAATTCGGCCAACAGAGAAGAACAAGAACAAGATTAGAATCAAACTCCTCAAAGGATCATTTCATTATATCTTTCCTAATCTCAAATTTATAAACTCATAAATGGCAGCCCTTTTGACCAGCCGAACCACAATCAAGAAAAAGAGAAAACACAAATAATCTACACCATCAATAATCAATCATACAAAACAAGATACTAATTATATTCTAATCCTATCAGTACTAAATCATTTATCAAAACCTCCCAAGGCAAAGAAATCAAACAGAACAGAAGCAATCCTCAGGAATTTTCAGAGCAACATTAAATGCAAATTCCATCAGAACAGATCATTCAACATGGAACCAGGAAAAGAACAAGAAATCTGACGGCAGAGAAGGAAGAAATTCGAATGAACAGGGCAGCAGGAAAAAGGGAATTGAACAATTATTAACTATCAACATCAAGCAACTCAAACAAGTCGATTAAATCCTTCACTATTGAGCATAAATTCGCCACTTCCCTTTCCATTTACCGGCAGCGACACTGAACAGGGGAGGAAGAAGAGAAAAATTCAAAGAAAAATCCTAAGCTTCAATAATCAACATACAAAGCAACAAATATGCTTAAATTTACTCCTATTAATGTTTAATTAAGCTTTAATTCATTGAAACAACCAGAAATCAACAAGAATTTCGTCGGATGAACAGTGAATCGATTTGGGCTTTTGAAGAAATCAACCAAATAGCAAACCATTACTCAAATTCCTTTTCAGGGTTTGTTGATCAGATCCTAAGCTTCATTTTAATAGATTTAAAGGCTTCAAAATCTTAGATTTCAAATTGCCCTAACCCCCCCCAAATTCGCTGAAATCGCAAGAGAAAAGAGAGAAGGACGGAGGAATGGGAGCTCACCCTTAGTCGCTCAAGCCCTGGACATGATTTGGAGCTTCTCACCGCCGTTCCTCGCTGCTCTGGCCGTCGTTCGCCGTCGCAGATTGAAGAAATCAGAGAGAGAAAGAGGAACAGAGGGATTTTCGGGAGAGAGGGTGAGGAATGAGAGGAAGGAACCGGGTGAGGGAGTATAATATAAAGGATTAGGGGAAAATTAAAGTTCTGACCCCTAAAACTTTCTTCTTTTCGTTTTAAATCCCTAGAGTCAACTTTTAATGTTTTCAGTTTAGTCCCTTCTCTGAAAAATAATTTCTAGAATTAAATTCTTATATCATATTAGAGATTTTTCTTACTCATAAATTTCTTTAAGCCTTAAAATAAATTCTCCTAAAGTTCTTAAATAAAAATTTATCTTCTAATTATTTTTTCTTTATTTTCTAAAGAAAATAATCCTTAAAATTATTAAAAATGTCTAAAACATCATAATTTCATTTTTAATGCTTTTTAATATTTTAATAATATTCCTTAAATCTTAATTAATTCCTTATTTCCTATTTTCTAAAATTTGGGGTGTTACAATTCTCCCCCACTAAAATAATTTCGTCCTCGAAATTAAGAAGAGTTTTCTTACTATTAAAACTCTTAGTATTATTTTATATCACTGTTCTGAAGGGTTTCACTCATAACTTTACCGGGTAACATGTTTTCATCAAATCAATTTATCATTAACTAAGATAAGCTAACACATTTATAATTAGTTTTTACATTACAAGTTTAATATGCAAAAATACATATTGTAACAACATTCATTAATTATGAAGGTGTATACTTATGTATCTTTTAAGGATTTTTAACAATACATTTTCAATTAGATTTGTTTTTTTTTTTTTTCAATTAAATGGGTATACCTATTAATTACTTAAAGATATCAAACAAACAACGTTTGATCCAATTGACTAAGTACCTAGCAAGCATGAACGATTATTCATTCATCCTAAGTGAAACAACTATCAATCGCATACATTACTCTTCCCTCTTAATCACCTAAGATTAACCATACCAGAGAGGGCAATACAAACAGAACATACACATGTTATCAATCGGACAAAATAACATTTACCAGCATAGAGTAATAATTAAATAAAAGTCAAACCAAAACAAAATCACATATTACATACTCTCTGTTTAAAGACATAACAAAACAAAAGATTTTATACAATCATTTATAAATCAGTCTCCTTATTGAAAAATAAATATATGAAATTTAAATTACACAAAACACATCCAGTATAGCTTATAATTAATACAAAAATTCCACATATAAAATCATAGAATCAAACAAATTTTAAGCTTTATGACATTAATTTCTCTCATTTAAAACTTCGTCTAGCTTGAAAATTTGTATAACATACAATATTTAATTATCATCTTAACAATCCTAACACAATCTTTTCCTTAATAGTTTTCATGATTCTTCCTGAATTTCTTCTTTGATTGCTAAACAAATCTCTATGGATTTTCTAATCCTTACTTACTAACAATACTATAGACCATCTCCGGAAATCTAAATTAAATATCCTTAGATGAACCTAAACTTTACTTTTTATTGCTCTTGGTCATAATCTATCCTGAACATTATCGTATATTGCTGTATCTATGAGGTCTAACTACGATCTCTATACTTTCCTCTTCGATCTAACTGGGGTTCCTTGTCTGTTTGTCACTTTATTGCTCAATCTCGATATTATCTGCTCTAAGTAGGGATGCTCCCATGGCTATGGGCCCCACACTCACCTCTTGCGGTTTTGTTTGTCATGGCAGGGATGATGGCACGTAGCCCCCACACTCACCCATGAAAACACGTCTTTCTCTTGGATCCACTCCGATCCCATCTTCTTTCTTTTCTTAGATACGCTTCTCTTACTCTTGGTCAATCTGTCCCGCTACATTGATATAAAGTTTCCCCTTTTTGCCTGGCCAGGGCTTCTTTTTAAATAGAAGGAAAACCAAATACCAATGCAGTCAAGGATATTCTTTGACCAAATTTCATCTCTGATTTAGGTTTTGTCTAATAACTGTTCTGTAAATAATCTTTGGCATTATACCTGCTAAATGCTAAATCATGTAACTTGGTAACCTCTCACAAGGTTTTCCCACAACTCAAAATTCACACTTTCAACTAGTCATAACTTTATACAGGTACATATATACCTCTACAATTCTAATCTTAAAACATCTTTCTACCAGAAAATTCTCAAATTACTTAATCACTAATCTTAACCTCAATAATACTACTAAAATTCAACTTAGTTCCTTTAATGATCAATTAATCCATCAAAAGTCGATAGGCTTACCATCAAGTAATTGAGTTTAACTTAAATTTCTACATATAAGAGTCCTTAAATAGACTTTGAGTCATTGACTTGTCGATCTTTTCTATTAATTTACTGTCATCATTATATCAATTTCCTGTAATACTCTCGAAATATTCGAAATTTCCATAATATTCTTTCATAATTCACCCATCAAACTTCTTATAATTGCCCATAAAGAACCTATAAGCATCCTTCAACCTTTCTTTTTGCTAAATATTCTTCTAACTTTAAGGTAAACCTTTATTTTCTAGGGTAAAACTTTTCCCCATAGTCAAAATTTTGATCCACCTTCACTAAAATGTCAACATAATTCACTTCTAATATCTATATCTCACTTCTTATATTCCTTCAAATGTATAAATAATAACTATTATCAGATCATTTATTCCGATCAAATGTGCTTAAACTTAAACTTGAATCCTTCAAAATCATTTATCTTCACCATCTATTATCCTCATCTCTGTAAGATGCCTACCTAAGAATCCAATCTGCTGAACCAGCTTATCAATGGCAAACTTGCTCTGAGTCAGTCAATTCACCAAGACCAGACTTCAAAAGAAAATTGATAATTGGTTTCTTTACATCTTGAATATACTTTTCCAAAGATATTCTAATGGTTTCTTTTGGTCAATTTCAAGGGAAATTCCTACTTCCTCTTCTATGTTTCTAATCTGGGTAGCCTAAAACCATAATATTTTGAAGGTGTTCTAATGGTCTCTTTAAATGACCAACTAATGAGCAAAGTATTCTAGCTAACCTATGCCAGAACCTCTGCTCTGATACCAAAATGTAACACCTGGACTTTTACTACTATAATATAACATTTTAATTGAATTATAACCACTTTTTATGAATATTCGAAGCCCAAAAATACGTAAAAATTTAAAACTTTTCTTTTAAAACGTTAGACCAACCCTCTGTTGGTTGAAATGGGCTTTTCAGACAAATTGAAATAATTTAAAACTCTTTATAAAATAAAGTGGTTAATAAAACAATTAAAAGTACACTAACTCTCTTAAGGGAGTCTATTCATAATTCATAATACTTAGGAAATTTAAATCTCTTAATAAATTTATACAATTATAATTTCTATACCTTCTACTATTAATTTAATAATTTAATTTTACAACGTATGCAATTAACCTTACTTTTTATAACATAATCCTAAATTCTTCATATAATCTTCCTCCGGCACTCCTGCCTTATCTCAATCATTCTACCATCTACCAGCTTATCTGAAACAGCAATTTAACGCAGTTCATTTCATTCATTACCATGCATAATAATTAATAAATAAGTATAACTGAAAAACATGTCTGTATGGGTAGGGATGTTGCCCCTCTGTGGACCCCCGCACTCATCCCATATAAGTAATCCTTAACCTTGTTGCTAGTGCACTTAAGGCACTACTGTGAGGTTTAACCTCCTGAATACAACCTTTCGGTCATAACTGAACTGTACTAGGGGTAGCTAGCCCTCTAGTCATCGAGTACTCGGATCCCATGAATAATTCTGACAAGGTTAAAGCTACTATAAATTTATAAAAACATGCTATACAATTATCATACATGATAAATGAAATTGAATGAAACTGCTACCTGAACTCCAAGCTTAGTTCTTATCTGCTCCTTTCCTTTCCACTGACCTTCTCAACTTATGCTACTATCAAGACCTATTTACATGTAATGTATAATAAATTAATATCTATATTTCTATGTAATCATTCAGCGTCTCTCTCGGATCCTAATATACTTAATACTACCCCAAAGCTTACTTTCTAAGTAAATTATGTTTTACCCATATTTATTTAGAACTATGATCGTCCAAGATTACTTTATTAATTTGCTTATATTAAATTTTCTTATTCTCAATGTTTGATCAATAGTTTACATAAGAACCATTATTTAAAGACCTTGACTATTTATTATTTAGCATATAAGTTCAACAGCAAGTTCAAACTTAATTCCTTATTGCAAGATTTATAAACCAACCTTACTATAATCCTATTTATTTTGCTTCTTAGATTTAGTCCTCATGAATTCTCAGAACAGGAACGGAGTAAGACTATTCAAATTTAAACCTGATTATAATCAATACCAATTTGATATTACAACGACTTAGGTCTTGAAGAACACATCGAAACAACCATTTAATCCTTCTAACATTCATCAAATTGCTAAACAAGACAATAGACTTCAAATAAAACTTCAAGATTTAATCAATCAATCTCTTAAAATAAAACTCAAATCTTAACCAATCATAAATTGCCTAATCACAACTATGTACCTTAAATAACTACATCAATCCTTCAGAAATGAAAAGTTCACTTGTTTGCCTCGTAAGGCCTTACATAGATATGCTTAGTAAGTTTCCAAATTCTACTACACAATAACATAAAAGTCTTCACTAAATAGACCAACAAATCATGCATTCTTGTTTTTGTGACTTTATTTTGTTTAACCAACATTTCTAAAATAATTACCAAACAACCCAATGTGCAATAGTAAAACTTTACCTCTAGCAACATTATCTTAAACATTCTTCTAGAAGCCATTGGCATTAATATCTTTAAAAGTTTAAATAACAAATCTTATCCTTTTTAAATTTGGATTTCATCAAAATCCCTATTTCCAACTCTAACCATTTCATTCCAAACTTGAGACTCTTTATTACTAATCACTTGGCACATCAAGTACCATACTATTAGTCCTTTTGTAAAGCTATAGAAATTCTAACAACTTAGATCATTCGTCTACAAAGTTCTTAAATTCATTCTTTGTAAGTTTAAGTTACACTCATAACTATATCAAATTTGTGCATCCAAAATAACAGCCTACAACCATTTATTATTTTTTTTTTCAAGAGTCTTGGCTATTAAACTTAATCCTCGAAATCTGCATATAGTCAGCTTCACATTCATCCCCTTATCAACTTGTACGGTACTACTATCAAAACAATAAATGTTGACCAGGAAAGACTCGAAATATGCTTTGAGCTTCAGCAATAAAACATCAAACTATATTAGAGTTCCATCCTTAAATCTTCATTGCGAATCTCTAAATCAAACTCAGATTTTTAAAGAATACATATCCATAATTCTAACAAAGAAAATGCTTAAACTTTTTCCGTCTAAGATTAATCAGAACCTAAGCAACTAAAATCATTTTCCCCTGCTGCAATTGCTGAAGAACCAGTAAAAATCACAGCAATTCTCAAAGACTTCCAAAACTAGTTTTTCCACCACTAAAACCAGAAATTCCAATACATACACCCAACATATCAGATCATAAACTATCTCTCTTTTATTCCTATCTTCATTATCATTAAAACTCCCTTCCCAATTTAGAAAATTCGGCCAACAGAGAAGAACAAGAACAAGATTAGAATCAAACTCCTCAAAGGATCATTTCATTATATCTTTCCTAATCTCAAATTTATAAACTCATAAATGGCAGCCCTTTTGACCAGCCGAACCACAATCAAGAAAAAGAGAAAACACAAATAATCTACACCATCAATAATCAATCATACAAAACAAGATACTAATTATATTCTAATCCTATCAGTACTAAATCATTTATCAAAACCTCCCAAGGCAAAGAAATCAAACAGAACAGAAGCAATCCTCAGGAATTTTCAGAGCAACATTAAATGCAAATTCCATCAGAACAGATCATTCAACATGGAACCAGGAAAAGAACAAGAAATCTGACGGCAGAGAAGGAAGAAATTCGAATGAACAGGGCAGCAGGAAAAAGGGAATTGAACAATTATTAACTATCAACATCAAGCAACTCAAACAAGTCGATTAAATCCTTCACTATTGAGCATAAATTCGCCACTTCCCTTTCCATTTACCGGCAGCGACACTGAACAGGGGAGGAAGAAGAGAAAAATTCAAAGAAAAATCCTAAGCTTCAATAATCAACATACAAAGCAACAAATATGCTTAAATTTACTCCTATTAATGTTTAATTAAGCTTTAATTCATTGAAACAACCAGAAATCAACAAGAATTTCGTCGGATGAACAGTGAATCGATTTGGGCTTTTGAAGAAATCAACCAAATAGCAAACCATTACTCAAATTCCTTTTCAGGGTTTGTTGATCAGATCCTAAGCTTCATTTTAATAGATTTAAAGGCTTCAAAATCTTAGATTTCAAATTGCCCTAACCCCCCCCAAATTCGCTGAAATCGCAAGAGAAAAGAGAGAAGGACGGAGGAATGGGAGCTCACCCTTAGTCGCTCAAGCCCTGGACATGATTTGGAGCTTCTCACCGCCGTTCCTCGCTGCTCTGGCCGTCGTTCGCCGTCGCAGATTGAAGAAATCAGAGAGAGAAAGAGGAACAGAGGGATTTTCGGGAGAGAGGGTGAGGAATGAGAGGAAGGAACCGGGTGAGGGAGTATAATATAAAGGATTAGGGGAAAATTAAAGTTCTGACCCCTAAAACTTTCTTCTTTTCGTTTTAAATCCCTAGAGTCAACTTTTAATGTTTTCAGTTTAGTCCCTTCTCTGAAAAATAATTTCTAGAATTAAATTCTTATATCATATTAGAGATTTTTCTTACTCATAAATTTCTTTAAGCCTTAAAATAAATTCTCCTAAAGTTCTTAAATAAAAATTTATCTTCTAATTATTTTTTCTTTATTTTCTAAAGAAAATAATCCTTAAAATTATTAAAAATGTCTAAAACATCATAATTTCATTTTTAATGCTTTTTAATATTTTAATAATATTCCTTAAATCTTAATTAATTCCTTATTTCCTATTTTCTAAAATTTGGGGTGTTACACTACGTGGCATGTGTCCCTTTAAAAAAAGGGACACAAAATGTGAGGGGGTGGGAATCGAACCCACCCCCTCAGCTTGGTGGCTTGGTGGTCTTACCACCAGGCCACCAAGGCCCCTCATGATATATATTACAAAAGTAATATATATACTATATTTTATTCTGTTTGAATATTTTCCCAGAAACGTTCAAGGGATTCCCAACTTCGCATAAGGGAATCCCAACTTCTGTTAAGGGATTCCCAACATGTACATTACCATTTACCAACTTCCAAAATACTTCACCAAATCTTCCTCCTTGTTACCAGAAACGTTCAAGGGATTCCCAACTTCGCATAAGGGAATCCCAACATGTACATTACCATTTACCAACTTCCAAAATACTTCACCAACTCTTCCTCCTTGTTCCCAGAAACGTTCAAGGGATTCCCAACTTCGTATAAGGGAATCCCAACTTCTGTTAAGGGATTCCCAACATGTACATTACTATTTACCAACTTCCAAAATACTTCACCAACTCTTCCTCCTTGTTACCAGAAACGTTCAAGGGATTCCCAACTTCGTATAAGGGAATCCCAACTTCTGTTAAGGGATTCCCAACATGTACATTACTATTTACCAACTTCCAAAATACTTCACCAACTCTTCCTCCTTGTTACCAGAAACGTTCAAGGGATTCCCAACTTCGTATAAGGGAATCCCAACTTCTGGTGGGGTGGCCCCCGCCGGCGGCCACCGGAGCTCCGGCGGCGGGCGGTGGCGGGCCCCACCGACGGCGGTGGCTGG
This sequence comes from Mimosa bimucronata, assembly GCA_037074515.1. Taxonomy (NCBI): domain Eukaryota; kingdom Viridiplantae; phylum Streptophyta; class Magnoliopsida; order Fabales; family Fabaceae; genus Mimosa; species Mimosa bimucronata. Next base: position 11,226,618 of record CM073442.1, read on the forward strand.
TGGGTAAATATAAAAAAAAATAATAATTGAACCAGGGGCATTTTGGACTTTTCCTTTAAATTTGAAAAAGGACAATTCAGTCACTGTACGGATTTGTACTGACTTGTCATTTCCGAAATTCGTTGTACTGAAGTGTCCTTTTGCTAATTCGAGGGTCTTTTTCTATCTTTTTCCCTTTTAAAAACAAAAATACATGTTTGGATGCTCTTTTTTTGTGAAGTACTTATGGTGCAAAAATCACTTATTTTTAGAAGCTCAAAATTTTCACTTCTCACTTTTGGCTTTTGACTTCTAGTGGGTTCCACGCCTTTTGTTATGTATTATTTAATAAAGTGGGTAGGAAAATTAGACTGTTGAGCCCTAAAATTCTCAAATAAGATAATTTCTTTTAATCTAAAATTTTCTTTTTATCTCCAAAAATTTACCATAATAATTTCTAACTACTTTCTCCCACAATATACTTCTTTGAGCTAAAAATATTATTTTTTAAAATTATTTCTCTGAAAATAAGGGAGAAACTAAGCCTTTAACAAGAATATATGTATTATTTAATGACAATAATGCTCTTTTTAGTAATTTTTCATCTAAAAGTGCTTTTCAATATAATCATCTAAACATATTTCTAAAAATCAGATTGAAAAAAAGTCACTTCTATCGTCACAAATCCAAACATAAATCACATAACACAATAATTGGATGCTACAACGATGGACGAGGGAGTATCAGGTAGTATATTACATTGGGAAAATATCATTGAATGCTCAACGATTGGAGGACGTTTGGATGGATTCTTGTGCAGAATCTCGTCGTCTTCTTCTCCCCTCCGATTCAGTAAACGGCGTCGTTGACTACAGAGGCCGCCCTGTCCTCCGATCAATCTCCGGCAAATGGAAATCCGCTTCCTTCATCATAGGTACTCTACTCCACTTTCTCCTCCTCCTCCTCCTTCTCCTTCTTCTATTGATTCTACTTTTGTGGATGAAAATTCAAAAGGTGTGGAAATGGGAGAGAGATTTGCGTACTACGGAATATTATCGAATCTCATAACCTATTTAACGGGACCTTTTCATCAAACCACTGCTTCAGCTGCTGTTACCGTTAACGTCTGGGTAGGAACGTTGTCTTTGCTTCCTCTATTTGGCGCCATTGTTGCAGACTCTTATCTTGGTCGTTACCGTACTATTATTATCGCTTCCCTTCTTTACCCTCTGGTAATTTCATCTACTTTATCTTTTATCTCATTTCCTTTTCTTTCATTTCTTAATTAGTCAATCCATGTGTAATATACCTACTTAATTAGTTTGGGTTTAGATTTAAGTTTGATGGATTAATTTTGGACCAAATGTTATTTAACTAGTTGCTATATTTAGAACTGGAAGAGTAATAAATTGATTCATTTGTTTATGCCTGAAACGACTGCCATCTTTATTACTGCTTACTTTTTTGGGGACCACGGTAAAAAAAAAAAAAAAAAGTTTTGTTAAAAGAGGAGTTGAAAAGCCAATATAGATAGATTAAAAATGTTTGATACTTTGATTTGCAATTGCCCGTATTTACGAGCGTTTGAATTGACATTTGTAAGCTTCATGTTTTAGCGAATTTTTCAAGACTTAATTGTCATTCCTCCTTATTGTTTTTTTATGAATATTAATCACTATTTATTTATTTATTTATTACTCATTGAAGCGAAAAATTGATGATTATGACCTCTAGTTTGTATGCATTGCAGGGACTGGGGTTATTGGCAGTGTCAGCTATGTTTCCTTCTCCAACCGATTCTGAATCACATCCTTCCCAAATGCAAGTGATGTTGTTCTTTATTGGACTTTACTTGGTGGCCTTAGGACAGGGAGGGCATAAGCCTTGTGTTCAAGCTTTTGGGGCTGATCAGTTTGATGAACACCATCCAGAAGAATTGCAAGCCAGAAGCTCATTCTTTACTTGGTGGTATTGTGCTTTGTGTGCCGGCATCTTGGTCGCTCTCTTAACCTTGAACTATATTCAGGATAACCTTAGTTGGGTCCTAGGATTTGGAATCCCCTGTCTTGTAATGATCATTGCATTGATTGTTTTCTTGCTTGGAACTAAGACTTACAGGTTTAACATTGAAAGGCATGACAAGAGTCCTTATATGAGAATCGGCCGTGTTTTTGCAGCAGCTTTAAGAAATCGGCGAAAATCATTGTCAATCACTGTGATTGGTGAGGAATCTTGTGCCCACAAAGCCCACCAATGTTCCAATCAATTCATGTAAGAAAAATTTAGTTGGTTTCCGCATGCTCTCAGAACCTGTCATATTGAATCTTAGTTTTACAGTAGCAGCAATGTGGGAACCTGTTTGAACTACTCTTTGAATTTGTTTGAGCAGCAGCATCTTCTTTACAGTATCCTGTTTAGTAAGATGACACTCTTATCACATCAGACATAGCTATCAAAGAGTAAACATGTGAAAACCAACCTCATCAAAATCATGATCAATTTTGATAAAAGAATAGTTTCTTCCTAATGTTCTGAAAACTACATAATCTTGGTAGCATTTTTAGAAATAATCTTGAACGTCATCCAATACTATCTCTTGTCGCTATTATAGGACACCTTCTAAAAGTATTCTTTAGTCCTTGATATAAGTCACTTAGAGGGTCATTAATACTTATTTGTCAATTTTATCTCTGTAATATAAGTCACTTAAATAATCATTAATGCTTATTTGTCAATTTAAATCCCTGTAATATAAGTCACTTAGAAGGTCATTAATGCTTATTTGTCTATTGTATCCTTGTAATATAAGTCACTTAGAGGGTCATTAATGCTTATTGGTCAATTTTATCCCTGTAATATAAGTCACTTAGAGGGTCATTAATGCTTATTGGTCAATTTTATCCCTGTAATATAAGTCACTTAGAGAGTCATTGATGCTTATTTGTCAATTTAAATACAGTTCGTCATACTTTCCTCTCTCCTTGTCAAAACCTCATTAATGAGGGTGAAGTTGAAAAAATTTATTAATTTAAAATATATTTAACGAGTTGACTGTCATTCATTAGTTTATGTGAGTTAGTTGAAAGTGCCCATTAACATGGCCATAGGAAGTACTTGATAATGTTTCATTTGTTGGAGTGTCACTATATTCTCCAATGTAGATTGTTTGGATTGATGATAACATTTATTTATTTATTGCTCTTTACTAGGACAGATTTCTCCACAAAGCATTGCTTGGACCAAATGAGGAAGCTTGTAGCCTTCTTGAAGTAGAAGAAGCAAAGGCCATACTTAGACTTATCCCAATCTGGGCAACAACTTTAATCTTTGGCATTGTATTTGCCCAAGTTGCTACTTTCTTCACCAAGCAAGGGGCCACTATGAACAGAACCATATCTGCAGGCTTTGATATACCTGCTGCTTCTCTCCAATCTCTTGTCTACGTGGGCATTGTCATTTTCAGTCCCATTTATGACCGTGTATTTGTGCCAATCGCGAAATCCATCACTAAAATACCTTCAGGCATCACAATGCTACAAAGAATAGGAACTGGAATATTCATTTCCATTATTACAGTAGTAGTTTCTGCTCTTGTTGAGGCAAAGAGACTGAGAACAGCTCAAGAGTATGGCTTAGTTGATGAATCAAATGCGACTGTCCCAATGAGTGTGTCGTGGTTGATTCCTCAGTACGTGTTGTTCGGAATAGTCGAGGTTTTCACCATGGTTGGTCTTCAAGAATTTTTCTATGATCAGGTCCCAAACGAAATGAGAAGCATGGGTATTGCTCTCTACCTGAGTATCTTTGGTGTGGGAAGCTTCTTAAGCAGCTTTCTGATCTCTGTGATAGAGGAAGTAACAAGTAAAGATGGACAAAGTAGTAGCTGGTTTGCTAATAATCTCAACCAGGCACATCTTGATTACTTTTATTGGTTACTTGCTGTGCTTAGCGTAATGGGATTATCTTTATTCATTATCTTTGCAAAATCTTACATGTATAATCAGAAAGGAAGGATCTAAGGGCAAGGATAGCCTGTTTCTTTGTTTTGTCACTTTAGGATGTATATTATATAGAGAAGAAAATTAATGTTAAGGTACATACATTATTGTGTAGAAATGAAGAGCTTCAGGAATATGTAAAATATTTTGGTTTCCAACTGTACAGCAATTCTTCAGCTATATGGGTAATTGACTAATTGTAAGGGTTATCCAATCTTATATCAATTTTGTCCAATGGGAATAATTCTTGTTACTAAGCATGATAATTGGGATTCAGCCTTATGAGCGCCTAGTTTGGATTGTGCTAGTTTAAATTTTACAACTGGATGGTCATGAGTTTAAAGTTATACTCCCTCCAGTCCTAATTATAAGACCACTTTGACTTTTTTTCCAGTAAAAGAAAAGTAGTTTCAGTCCAAAAAAAAATCTTTTTTCCTCAAAACTAATTTATTCTACTTATAAACTAACCTATAATCTAACTTCATATGACATATGTTATAATTTAGTGGTCTAATTTGCTTCCTTAACTTCCACAAAAAAAGTTAAAGTGGTCTTATATTTAGGACCGGAGGGAGTATATTGCATTTGGTTCTTAGTACAAGTCCATTAATTAATTTTCAGAAACTAAAGAAGTTAAATAAACTACTTTATCAAAACATATGTTACATGATATTTATGAAAAATTTATGCAAATCATTAGATTATATATCAGTTTATAAGTTAGGCAAATTAGTTTGAAAAGAATGACAGATATAAAAAATAAAATGAGAAAATGCCTCATGTATATGAATAAAATCAATTACAACAAATTCTTATATCTAATAGCAGAGTTAGTAATATTTATTGAATACCTAAAATAATGGAAAAATTAATTAGAGATCCCAAAAAAGAAACATAATTAATATGTGGTCTCACAAAGTTATAATCACTTGGTCACAACTCACAAGTTATTATCATCAGGCCAAAAATTGTAATTTAAAAATCCGTAGAACCTCATCTTAATTATATTTCTTCTTTAGGGCTTATAATTAATTTTCCCCAAAATAAAACTGCATTGAATGCACTTCTTTTGTTTTCTTAAAAAGTTCGTTTTATAACTAAGCATCGTCCTACCCAATCGAAAGTAATTATTTTCAAAATGTTATCTACATTTAGGCTCCGTTTGCTTCGATGAAGACCCGCCTATGGAAACAGAAAAACACCATTTTCCTTCGTCTAAGCGTGTTTGCTTAATAGAATAAGTCTGAAATTCATTTCCTGCCTCCCCTGAAATTCCTTTAAAGAGCTAAAAATGGGTTCTCACCATTCATTTCCTGCCTCCCCTGAAATTCCTTTAAAGAGCTAAAAATAGGTTCCCACCAAAAATGGTGGGAACCCATTTTCCTACGTTCAATGGGAGCAGCACAAGACCAAAATGCCCTTAACCATTTGAACTTCATCTTCTTCAACTTTCTGTAGTATGGGTCTTCATCATGGAAGCATCATCGGCACAACGGGGGAGAGCAATAGTGACAGACTGTATCTTCTTCTTCATCATCAACGGGAAGTCAATTTAAAGGTTTCCTTGTTCATTGCTTTTAGAAAACAGCGCCTCCAGGAGGAAAACGAAGATCAATGTAGAGAAGAAACAAATATAAGAAAACTATCATCGACTCCTCTTCTTGTCAGGCCTTCGCTCTCGCCCAAATGGCAAAAAACATCAGTGGCATCTTCACGAAGATGACGAAGATTGAAGATCTGATTGGAAGATTTATAGGAGAATGTGGGTTAAGATCTAGAAGGATGGTTTATAGGAGGAGGTGGGTTAAATGTGCAGATCTTTTTTTTCTCTTCAAAGAACGAAGCAGATCTGAAATAGATAGGGGGAGATTTATTTTACATCATATTATTTATTATTAATTAAGATATGGTAGATCTGAAGAAGATCTCGGCAAATCTTTTTTTATTTCATCGTATGATACTATTTGATTGATTGCTTGATTGATGCATTTCAATGCCACTCTTCTTATTCTTGGTTTCTTCATGTCAAACTTGTTGCCATATTCAAATTTTTTCAGAAATTCTAATACAACTAAATTCGAATTTGGGTAATCAAATTTAAATTTGGTCAATCATTTGAGGTGAAAACAAAGGCCAAAATTCGATTTTGGCACATTAAAACGGATTTCAAAACAAAGGTCTAGGATCTAAAATTGAAGCACAGTATTTGAAAATCATGTCTATATGATAAAGATATGGTAGAACAATTTAAATATCTTTTAGTTGAGATAATCTAAATTCCCTATTTTTAGTGAAATAATACAATTTAAAAGATAACCTAGATTTTATTTCATATCCTAACAAAACATAATCTTCATATTATTATATATTTTATCATTTATTTATTATTTTTAAATTATTTAATATATATAACCATTTTCTGGAAACTAATAATAATTTTTAACTTGTATTAATAAATATGTTTTATTATATTTTAAAATAATTATATTGTATTAATTATTGAATTTTTAAATTTAAATATAAATTTTATTAATTAATAATCATTAAGGGCAATATGGTCATTTTTGCATATTTCTGAGTTTCCTTATCACCATTTTTGATCAACCAAACATAAATTTTCCATTCAATTCATTTACATTCTTGTGCGTACCAAACGTGTCAGCTTTCCTTTCTATTCCTTTCCATTCCATTCCTTCCCTTTCAATTCCATTCCATCCTAATGTTTTCTACAAACCAAACGGACCCTTAAGCAAACTCTAAATCTATTTGGTCCAACAGTGAAACGCGGGGGGGGGGGGGGGTGACTTTAATGACGAGGAGAGAAATACACCAATTGAATTCTAAATTAATCGAAACATAACAACTTAGCAGGTTTCAATCCTAATCCTAGTTACTTAGTTACTTCATGTGTTACTAAACATGAGACATATTTGGGAATGTGTGTTTGTTTTTAAATATAAGATTTTTTTATATTTTTTCTAAATTATCTCCATCAATATCCTTCAATAATAAATAAATAATAGAGGAAGCGAAGGAATATTATGTGTGGTTCTTTTTGGTAATATAACGCGATTTCATGAAACTTGATTAATACTCTACTTTTAATTTAAACAAAATAAATAAATATGCTTGTTGTTTAGGAACCTACGTCACAGGGTAGGCTAATTACGTTCGTAACATTGCAAAACCAGTTCATAGAGAATGGTGAGTTACATGAGAATGTGTTCTGTTAACACCATGTGGGAGAGATTCTTGATAGAGTAGCAGTTCGATTTTATAATAATTTGTGTCAACATCATCAGCCATTGTCATGGAAATGATCCTCAGGATATACTACTATTTTATTGCCTCATTCATCAATCCGAATCCCAATCATGCTTTCTCTAATTTCTGTGGCAGCAAAAAAAAAAAAAAAAAAAAAATCCTCACCACCATCTCCGACGACGTTTGAATGGATTCTGATGCAGAAACTTGCCGTCTTCTTCTCGCCGGCGATACAGTAAACGGCGTCGTCGATTACAGAGGCCGTCCTGCCGTCAGATCAATCTCCGGCAAATGGAAATCCGCTTGGCTCATCATCGGTACTTCACTTTATTCACCATTTAACCTAATCTAATTTCTTCGTCACTTTTTTGTTCGTTCATTTACTGTACTTGGTTGCTAAACAAGAAAGCTAAATAAGTTAGTTAGAAATCGATTTATCTAATTTTTTTCCCTATAAATGACTTATAAGCTAACATATAATGTAATACTCTACACAAAATGATTATGTGTTCATTTAACTTCCTTACTTACTCCAATAAAATATCTGAGTCTTACTGATGAACTAATTCCTAATTATTTTGGAATGAATATGAAATTGAAATAGGTGTGGAAGTGAGTGAGAGATTTGGGTACCATGGAATTGTGTCAAATCTCATAACCTATTTAACTGAATCTTTCCATCAAAGCACTGCTTCAGCTGCTGTTACTGTCAATGTGTGGGTTGGAACATTGTCGTTGCTTCCTCTATTTGGCGCCATTGTTGCAGACTCTTATCTTGGTCGCTACCGTACTATTATCATAGCTTCCCTTCTTTACATTCTGGTAAAATCTGGTTCATCACCTTTATGTTTAGTGAGAATGATGGATAAATTACATTCTCAATTTCAAAATCAGATAGGCGATGTGTAGTTGTGATGAGACTTAGAAATTCAGGAGATATTTATCTCATTTCTCCTTATCTTTACTTTTCCTTTCCTTCCGTTTCTGGGTCATATATTAATGTTTGTCACTTTTTATTTATTACTCATTGAAGTGAATTTTGGATGATTAAAAGTTACCTTTGGTTTGTATGAATTTCAGGGATTGGGGTTATTGTCAGTGTCAGCTATGTTTCCTTCTGTAACCAATTCTGAATCCAATCCTTCTCACATGCAAGTGATGTTGTTCTTTATTGGACTTTACTTGGTGGCCATTGGACAAGGAGGGCATAAGCCTTGTGTTCAAGCTTTTGGGGCTGACCAGTTTGATGAAAACCATCCAGAAGCATGCCAGCTAGAAGCTCATTCTTTACTTGGTGGTATTGCACTATGTGTGGAGGAATCTTCGTCGCTCTTTTAACCTTGAACTATATACAGGATAACCTTAGTTGGGTCCTAGGATTTGGAATCCCCTTACTTGCAATGATCATTTCAATGATTGTTTTCATGCTTGGAACTAAAACTTACAGGTTTCACATTGAGGGCCATGACAAGAGTCCCTTTTTGAGAATTGGCCATGTTTTCGCCGTAGCCTTGAGAAATCGGCGAAAATCTTTGTCTGATATTGTGATTGATGAGGAATATTGTGCTCACAAAGCTAACCAATGTTCCAAACAATTCATGTAAGAAACTTAGCAGGTTTCTGCATGTTTTTGGAACCTGTTATACTGAATATTAGTTTTACAGTAGTAAAATGTTGGAACCTGTTTGAACTAATGTTTGAATTAGTTCGACAATTCAACTAGACTCTGATTGAGTGGAAGTATCCTCTTTACAGTGTCTTGTTTAGTAAGATGACACTCTTATCACATCAGAGAGAGATGTCAAGGCGAAAACATGTGAAAACCTAGTTAATCAAAATTCTTAACAATTTGGATACAAAGATGAGTCACTTTCTACATGTTCTGAAAACTATGTAATCTTGGGAGCAGTTTTGTGAAATGATGTTGAACATAGTTACTTGATAATGCTTCCTTTGTTGGAGTGGTGCAAAATTCTCCAATGTAGATTATTTGGATTGATCATATAGAGACTTCTTTGACTATATTAACATCTATTTATTTCACTTTGCTGTGACAGATTCCTCCACAAAGCTTTGCTTGGACCAAACGGGGAAGCTTGTGGCCTCAATGAAGTAGAAGAAGCAAAGGCTATGCTTAGACTTATGCCAATATGGGCATCAAGTTTAATCTTTGGCATTGTCTTGGTTCAAATTCCTACTTTCTTCACCAAGCAAGGGGCTACCATGAACAGAACCATATTTTCAGGCTTTGATATACCTGCAGCTTCTCTCCACTCCCTTGTCTATCTGGGTGTTATTATTTTCAGTCCCATTTATGACCGTGTATTCGTGCCGATCGCAAAATCTATCACTAAAACACCTTCAGGAATCACATTGCTACAAAGAACAGGAAGTGGAATATTTATCTCCATAATTACAGTAGTAGTTGCTGCTCTTGTTGAGGTAAAAAGACTGAACACAGCACAAGAGTATGATCTAGTTGATGAACCAAACTTGACTGTCCCAATGAGCGTGTCGTGGTTGATTCCTCAGTACTTGTTGTTTGGAATAGCTGAGGTTTTCACCATGGTTGGTCTTCAAGAATTCTTCTATGATCAGGTCCCAAACGAAATGAGAAGCATGGGTATTGCTCTCTTCTTGAGTATCTTTGGTGTGGGAAGCTTCTTAAGCAGCTTTCTGATCTCTCTGATAGAGGAAGTAACAGGTAAAAATGGACAAAATAGTAGCTGGTTTGCTGATAATCTCAACCAGGCACATCTTGATTACTTTTACTGGTTTCTGGCTGGGCTTAGTGTTATGGGATTGTTTTTATTCATTATCTTTGCAAAATCTTATATATATAATCAGAAAGGAAGGATTTAAGGACAAGGATAGTCATAGTCTGTTTCTTCGTTTTGTCATTTTTGGATGCAGATAGACAAAAGTAATGTGGTATATACATTGTTGAATCGAACTGAATCCTCAGGAATATAGGAGATGCTTCCTTCTGTGCTTTATGTCGGATATATTTTGAGAATTGATTTTGGCATTAAACGTAGTTCCTATTTATGATTTTTGTTCATTTTTTTTCTAAATTATCCTTATTGATGTCACACCAACAATGAATTAAGAGAGATGAGAGGAAGATAAGTAATATGATATCATAACTTATCAATTAAATTAGATAAATAAGTCCACAATTAAAGAGCAGAGTGATACTTTCGTTTCCAACTAAGCTCTTATTTCTTCATTTACATGGGCATTGACTAATTGTAATGAGTATCTAATATTATACCTGTTGTCTGATGGGCATTACAATTGATAACTAAGCAAGAATTGGGATCAATGGGGTTGGCTCAAGCGGTAAGTGATGAATTAAGGTTTGTATTGTTGCTGAAAGAGGTGCCTACATTAATACCGATGGGCATGAGCACCTAATTGGGATTGGGATTGTACAAAACTACAAAATTAGACTGGATTGACATGAATTAAAAATTACACCAATTTCTTTTATTCGTGACATGTCAATTTTTTTTTTTTTTTTTTTTTTTTGTTTATCCTTGAAGTAAATTTTAAAATTTAGTTGATGTAATAAATTTTTCAAAAAAAGATCAAACAACAAGGGAAAGTTCAAATAGGTCATGAGATGCTACTGAATTTGGACATGCTGCAAAAACAAATTAGCAAAATATGTTAAATTAAAATTACTACCATCAGGGAGAGAATGATGAGCATGTTCCACTACGGCTATTGTAATATTATTAGATATTAGATTTTGAAGTCAAAGAAGAAACAATTGAATGCAGCTAAGATATGAATTCAAACAATAAACTCGGCATTTAATTACTTCGTTCTAACAAATTATCTTTGCAAAATCTTACATATATAATCAGAAAGGAAGGATCTAAGGACAAGGATAGCCTATTTCTTTGTTTGGTCATTTTAGGATGTATATAGAGAAAATTAATGTTAAGGTACGTGCATTATTGTATAGAACTGTAGCTTTAGGAATTTGTAAAATACCTTGCTTTCCATCTATACAACAATTCTTTCTTCTTTTGTATGGGTGATTGACTAATTGTATACTACAATTGCAGCTTCTTGTTTACTTCGTTTCAATTGTAGTTTTTACGTTTATTTTATTTTGTTGTAATGCGTTTTTATTTTCCGTTTTAATTGCCCCCAACTTAGTTCTCACCTAAAACTGGTTTAAAGTTTTATATGTATCGTTGAATAAATTGACTTTTATATTAAAAAAAGATTAATGTATACCAATTTTGTCCTATGGGCGTCCCAGATAACTTAGCATGAGAATTGGGATTCAGTCCTGATGAGAACTTAGTGTTTTGTAATTTAAAACTGGATGGATGGGTTAAAATTGTCCCTTGTTGCGGTTTTAAATATAAGGTCTATTTATCTAATTTGATTAAATTAAAAATTTTAGTTAAATTATTTAATGTCACGTAAAATTACCTTTATTCACACACTCCCTCTCTTGTTTGTTCATTATTGAGGAGCATCAATAGGGATGATTTGGGAAAAAGTTGAGAAACATTAGAAAGAGATCTTATATATATTTAGGACCAAATTCACCTCCACAAATAAGTCTTATATATAGGAGGGGAGGGAGTACCAATTTTTCAATCAATTTTTTTTATTTGTGAAATATCAATTTTTGTTTAATGATCGTAGAAGTAAATTTCAAAATGCAGTTGATTTAATATTTTTTTTTTAAAAAAACGAGAAAGTTCAAAATCTCAGGAAATGCCATAAATTTGGATACGCTGCAAAGAGAAATTAGTAAATTATGTGAAATTAACAGGAAAAATTGATGATAAAAATTCAAATATAATCATACTCAATTGACTAAAACTGGCTGTGAGATTATGATAGCCTTAAATATGACATATAACAATCAAATATGCTATCTTCAATCAGAATAATAAATACAGCGGAAGTCGATATACCTCTTGCCATTGCTATTGTTTGATCAGAGAAGAATATGCTTGTAACTGCAAAACAGAAACTGTCAGAAATAACCCAAAGGCTCTTCTAACTGGAGTCCGGCACAGTGATGGTATCTGTTTGTGATAGCCTTAACCAGTTAGGGAACCCGGAATTCAGAGAGAAGAAACGCTCTCTTGTTGTGGTTATCTGCCGTATCAAAGATGATAGGTGTTGGTGTGTTTTCCCCATCAGAAAACCCCCTTTATATAGATAACCTAGATATGAAACCCTAACCTTGACTATTGGGCCTAATGTTGACTACGGGCCACCTAAAGATATTATTATTATCCTAAATATATCTATTGTGATATTATACTAATACTAATAATATTAATAATATATCTAATATCTAATAATAATAATCTAACATTCTCCCACTTGGCCCGTACTCTGTATGTCAACTGTTCCCTTTAGTCAAATCAATTAAGGTCATACTGCAAGAATCATGGCGATAAGTCCTTTATCATAAAGTATTACCTTCCATGTATTACCAACAGTATTCCTTACCTAATGGGTATTGCTCCATGAATAAACTTTCAAAACTTAAATGTTTATTCAGTTCCAAAATAAAAACTTAAATGTTCATTAATCTCATCATCACCAAAAGTGTACACAACAACCATAGAGATAATAAACAAAATCCCAAAATACTCATTGCACACCTCAATTATCCAAAAGACTTACAATCCCCATATGAGGTACATGTATAGCGAACTCTTTTGGTCTCATCCCTTTAGTCAAAGGATCAGCTAGCATTTCCCTTGTTCCGATGAGATCAACAGTGACCTGACCATCAGCAATTCGCTCTTTCAAGCTAAGGAATTTCAGCTCAATAAACTTTTTGCTTCCACTCCTTCTTTTATTTGCTATGGCCACTGCTGCCTTATTATCGCAATACATCTTGATTGGCCTGGAGATTGATTCTACAATCTTCAGTCCAGCAATGAAGTGCCTTATCCAAATAGCCTGTGAACTTGCCTCAAAACACGCGATATACTCAGCATCACAAGTAGAAGGAGCTGTGAGTGTCTGTTTGGCACTCTTCCAAGAAATAGCTCCCTCAGCTAATAGGACGATGTAACCTGTCGTAAACTTGTTGGTGTCTACACATCCTCCCAGATCAGAATCTGAGTAACCCGTCACTTCAAGATTCTCTGTCCTTTTGTAAGTCAACATAAGGTGCTTGGTGCCTTGGAGATACCTAAACACCTTCTTTGCAGCTTCCCAATGCATTTTACCAGGATTGAATTGGTATCTCCCTAGCATGCCTACTGCAAAAGCTATGTCAGGTCTTGTGCAGACCTGTGCATACATCAAGCTTCCTACAGCAGAGGCATAGGGAACTTTTTCCATCTCTTTTTTCTTTAATTCTGTGTCAGGACACTGACTTAGACTGAAGAAATTCCCCTTTTCAATGGGAGCAACGTTAGATGAACAGTTTCTCATCTTGAAACGCTCAAGAACTTTGTTGATATAGGTTTCTTGAGAAAGGCCTAAAAGACCCTTTGCTCTATCCCTATGGATCTTAATGCCAATGACATAAGATGCCTCACCCATGTCCTTCATATCAAAGTTCTTAAACAAAAACTGTTTCACCTCACGTAACAGTCCTAAGTCATTGGTTGCAAGCAATATGTCATCGACATACAAAATCAAAAATATGGATTTGCTCCCACTATTCTTATGGTATATACACTGATCCACGATATTCTCAACGAAACCAAATGAAGAGATTACCTCATGGAATCTTAAATACCACTGCCTGGAAGCTTGCTTTAAGCCATATATTGATTTTCCTAATTTGCATACCAAATGTTCCTTATCCTTTGCAACAAAACCCTCAGGCTGCTTCATGTAGACTTCTTCCTCAAGAACACCATTGAGAAAAGCAGTCTTAACATCCATTTGGTGTAACTCCAAGCCAAAATGCGCAACCAATGCCATGATAATACGGAAAGAATCCTTAGTTGAAACAGGAGAAAATGTCTCCTTGTAATCAACTCCTTCCACCTGAGTGAAGCCCTTAGCAACCAACCTTGCCTTGTAGCGCTCGATGTTACCCTGTGAGTCCCTTTTGGTTTTGTAAACCCATTTACAGCCAATGGCCTTAGACCCACTAGGCAACTCTACAAGTTCCCATACATGGTTGTTTGCCATGGAGTTCATTTCTTCATTCATAGCATTATACCACAATTTGGAGTTCTCACTTTTCATAGCCTGAGTAAACGTTAATGGATCATTATCAATGCCAATATCACAGTCATTTTCAGTATTATACACTACGTAGTCATCTGGAATTGCCGGTTTTCTTGCCCTTGTTGATCTCCTTAACTCAACCTCTTGGGCTGGGTCAGGTTGCTCGTGTGGAACATTCTCTGTCACAACTGGTGGTAAGTCTGTATTTGTGACAGGTGGACCTTCAGGTATATGTTCCACACGTCCCGCATGATCAACTATAGGTAGTGGGACAGTTTCAATTGGCGTGACATATCTAGTGGTAGAAATGTCTCCAACAGCCGATGTCCCTTCCTCAATTGTGCTAGGGGATCCCTCTATGTGATCGTCTACAATCTGATCACTCCCACTAATCACATCATTCTCAAGAAACTTGGCATTCCTAGATTTTACAAAACGCACTGAAGGTGGAGGACAATAAAACTTGTAACCCTTAGACCTGTCCGCATAGCCTACAAAGTAAGCTCTAATGGTCTTAGGATCCAATTTCTTCTCTTGGGGGTTATACACCCTTACTTCCGCAGGACAGCCCCACACCTTAAAGTGATTTAAACTGGGTTTCCAACCTTTCCAGATTTCAAAGGGTGTCTTAGACACTGCCTTTGTTGGAACCCTATTCAAAATGTGTACAGCTGTCTTGAGTGCTTCCTTCCACAAGGAAATTGGCAGGTTGGAGCTACTCATCATGCTCCTAACCATGTCAAGTAAGGTCCTATTTCTTCTTTCAGCTACACCGTTCATTTGAGGTGAGCCAGGCATGGTATATTGTGCAACTATACCTTGCTCTCGAAGAAAATCCGCAAAAGGACCTGGCGCTTGTCCTTCACTAGTGTATCTACCGAAATACTCACCACTTCTATCAGATCTCACGATCTTGATTGGTTTCCCAATCTGTTTTTCTACTTCAGCCTTATATACCTTAAAGGCATCTAGTGCCTCACTTTTATTATAAAGCAGGTAGATATACGTGTATCGCGAAAAATCATCAATAAAGGTAATAAAGTACTTTTGACCGTGTGCGGTTAGGTCTGGGCAACATATGTCAGTGTGTATAATTTCGAGCAATTCAGAACTTCTTTTAGCTCCCTTATGTGACTTACTGGTCTGCTTTCCCCTTATGCAGTCCACACAGGTACCAAGATCCGAATGGTCTAAAGATGGAAGGATTCCTTCTTTAGTTAACCTCTTGATCCTGTCAGTAGAGATATGTCCTAATCTCTTATGCCACAAGCTAATAGAGTTCTCATTCATCATATTTCTCTTAACACAATGCATAGCAGAAAAAAACATTTGAATATCCAGAGACAATTTTAAATAAACCATCAATCATAACAACCTCAGCAATTGGAGTAGAGTACAAACTTAAATATTTCAAATCCTTTTCTAACAAAATACCATAATTAAATGGAATAAGTTTAGACAATGAAATCAAATTCCTCTTATAAGAGGGTACATAAAAAGTCTCTGGTAAGTCTAAAACAAAATTATTTGAAAAAACAATTTGAAAAGTTTCAATTGCTTTCACCGAATCTCCGTTCCCACTTCCTGATAAGACTTTAGTCTCATTGGGACGAGGAGGCCTGGTTGTTAGAAAGCCCTGCATGGTAGTAGAAATATGTATTTGAGCACCGGTATCAATCCACCATGTATCCTTTTGGATACTAACATTATGTGCTTCAAAAGTAACAAAGGACATTGGCATACCTTTATGCTCTAAAACCAAGCCTTTCTTTTATGGCAATCTTTCTTCATATGCCCTTTCTTCTTGCAGAAGAAACACCTGACATCCTTCTTTGTGTCGGCCTTAGCAGGAGGAATCTTATTCTTTTTCTTTTTATCATTCCCCTTTTCCTGCTTCTTGCCGCCACCCTTATTGGAGCTTTCCACCATATGAGCTTCCTTAGGTGCACCCTTTCCCTTTAATAACTGTCTAGTCTCCTCTTGCACACACATGGACATGAGCTCATCAATTGTCCATATATCCTTATGTGTGTTGTAGGAGATTTTGAAAGTTTCATACTGTTTTGGAAGGGATTTCAGAATTAATTGCACCAAGAACTGCTCAGTTGGCTCCATATCGAAGGATTTCAGACGAGAGGATAAATCTCTCATCTTCATGATATGTTCCCGCACCCCGCCAAGACCTTGGAGCTCCATAGAGCACAACTCCAACATGATGGAACCACCCATCTGCTTATCAGTTGGCTTATATTGTTTCTCAATAGCTTCCAAGTATTCCTTGGCGGTCTCGCACTTCGGAATTGCTTCCTGAAGGCATTTTTGGATCATTGTCCTTATGAGTAGCATAGCACGACGATTAATCTTTTCCCAATAGCTATGATACTCCTTAGTTTCCTCATCTGCTGAATTAGCAGGCATAGGGGGCCTTGGAGTCTCAAGGACAAAGTCCATCTCCATGCACCCCAATTGCAAAAGGACATCATCCTTCCATTCAGAGAAGTTGTTGTTATCCAAAAACACATTCCTACCAGCTTGAGCCAATATGCTAGTGGGAAACATGTTAGTGGGTAACTGAGATGAAATATTAGCTGCGTTATTCAGAGAATCAAAACAGAAATTAGATATATAATTTGAGGCAATCACAATTCACTGTGCCATGCATGCTTTAGAAAACCAATAGAAAGCATACAAATATAAATACGTATCACTAAAATCTACCTGTGGGCAAAGAAATTAGCATAGCATGTATTTATCTCAAAATGGTGGAACTAAAACACATTTATATCTCCTAATACCTGTGGGCAACTTAGGAAATAATAAGGTCATTTTATCCCACCCTAATTAAATATACTCTTATAATTATCTACCTGTGGGCAAAGATTAATTATAATTGCATATTTAATTACAATTGATATTTTCTAACCATATGTGATGTATGCAACTTAAGAAAAGGATGTTGTGGCTACTCCTTTAAGACAAAAGCATATCACAAAATATCATAATGTGCAATCATTAAAATCAATTATATGCACATACTTTATTGGGAATTATTAAATTAATTTGACCTTTATTTAATTTAATAAAACTCCCACTAATTATAGCATCCACAGAAATATTGTTTAATAATTAATCTATAGCATATTTCACTTAATTATTCCAACATGTGAAATAGCCAAGATTAATTTTCCTAAATTTAAACAATTAAAATGATGCTAAAATAATCATACATGCTAAAATATGACACTAAAATTAAAACAATTATAAAGGTCAATATATTTAGCCATATATAATTTTTGGAATTTAAAATATATATGCTTAATAATTTGAAATATTAGAAAAGCCTAAAATAAAATTCCAGAAATAAAAATAGGAGCCAAAAACTGAATTTTTCGCAGCCCAAATGGGTTCTGGGCAAAAATAAATAAAATAGGCCCAAAAATTGCAAGCCCAAATGCATTCAGAAATTTTTTTTTTTAAAACAAGTCCGAAATCCAGGCCCAATACACGCGTCGGCCCAGAAAGCTTGATTTTTTTTTTTTTAAATGTAAAAGGCCTCATGGACCCAAGCCCAAAACAGGCCCAAGAGCGCAGGCCCAGAAAGCTTGAATTTTTTTTTTTTATAAAAGGTCCAGAACGCACAAAGAGGCCCGGTTTTAACAACCCTACCCGGCCCAAACGCAATATGACCCGGTTCCTTCATCTTCTTCCTCAGCCGCCGATCTGCAATTTCAGGCGCGATTCCGGCGACCTCAACCACCGTTAACGGCACCGTTATGGCCGGAAAAAGCTCGGGTTCTCTTGTAACTTAATGGAGATTTTATCTCCTTGATTTTTCCATGATTTCAATGCTCATAAATTCGAAAAAACAAAACAGAAATTCAAACGAAAATCTGGTTCTTGTTCTTAATGTTTTTTCAAAATTTTAGAGAGCTTCTTCAGCGAAAAAAAAAATTGCCCACAAGGAACTGAAATAAACGTTATAACAAGCGGTTCGATTTTCTCCAAAAATAATTGGTTTCATTTAGAAAATCCAAAAACCCAAACTTTATTTCTGAAAATTTGAACTTTATGAAAAAACGGAACCTGATGAAAAATTGTTGAAGCTAAAGAGAAGATATCATAATTGAAAATTTTCCCAAAGTCCACAAATTTTTCAACGGCAATCACAGGTTTTCTATTCACAAGAAAACATTAAATTGGCAAGGACAATTAAAATATAATTGGCAGATCATATAAACCAAATCATCATACAAAAATTAATTTCATATGATCAACAACAAAAAGCAAGGTAGAGAAAATTAATGGCTCTGATGCCACATGTGAGATTATGATAGCCTTAAATATGACATATAACAATCAAATATGCTATCTTCAATCAGAATAATAAATACAGCGGAAGTCGATATACCTCTTGCCATTGCTATTGTTTGATCAGAGAAGAATATGCTTGTAACTGCAAAACAGAGACTGTCAGAAATAACCCAAAGGCTCTTCTAACTGGAGTCCGGCACAGTGATGGTATCTGTTTGTGATAGCCTTAACCAGTTAGGGAACCCGGAATTCAGAGAGAAGAAACGCTCTCTTGTTGTGGTTATCTGCCGTATCAAAGATGATAGGTGTTGGTGTGTTTTCCCCATCAGAAAACCCCCTTTATATAGATAACCTAGATATGAAACCCTAACCTTGACTATTGGGCCTAATGTTGACTACGGGCCACCTAAAGATATTATTATTATCCTAAATATATCTATTGTGATATTATACTAATACTAATAATATTAATAATATATCTAATATCTAATAATAATAATCTAACACTGGCCTCCATGGTCGCTCCAGGCGACAACTCTCGGAATCCTGCAAGCACAGAATGATTCGTTCTATAATTGATATATAGAATATATGGGAGAATTTTAAATAAGGACCCGGTAACAAATTAATTTAAAAGAATGACAAAAAAATTCTGAAATATCATTGCAGGATTTGGGTCATCAATTAAAATTAAATTGTTGTGGGAAAAGACGAAAAATCTATCCCCTCTGACCCTCTGTCTCCTTTGACACACATCTCTCTCTCTCTCTCTGTCATACAAGCACACCACTCATGGTCATTTAAATAAGAAAAATTGTCATTTGAATAAGGGAAAAAACTCATATGAATAAGAAAAAAAGTTCATATGAATAAAACTCAATAAAAAATAAAATACCTCTTTGACCCTTTGTCTCCTCTGACACTCTCTCACTTCTGACGCTTTTTGACACATCTTTCTTTCTCTCACACACACATCACTCATAGTCATTTGATTAAGAAAAAAGTTCATTTGAACAAGGTTCAATAAAAAACAAAATACCTCTCTGAACACACTCTCTTTTGACAAACAAACACTCACTCACTCTCTCTCTCTCTCTCTCTCTCTATCTCTCACTCATCTTTCTCTCTCTCCCATACACTCCACTCATGGTCATACGAACAAGTGAAACGGTCATTTGAACAAGGGAAAATCTCATATGAACAAAAAAAAACTCATTTGAACAAGTGAAATGAAGTGTGTGTAAGAGAGAGAAAGATGAAAGAAAGAGAGTGTCACAGAGGGAGAGAGTCTCAGAAAGGCCATATGAGGGGGTGGGGGTCAATAAATAGGGGGTTTTTAGTCTTTTTCCATGTCATTTTAACTTCACTTCAAGACCTTGAACCTGCAATAAAATTTCAGAATCTTTTGGTCATTCTTTTAAATTAATTTTCTATCGAGATCCTTATATGAAATTCTCCATAGATATTACTATATGATTTTTAACAAAAAAAAAAAAATCTTTTGACAGAATTTATATTTAAAAGATATTAGTATATTCCAATCATCGCTAATAAAATCAGTCGTCCCAGTGAGAGATAGATAAAGTACTCCCTCCGTCCCTTATTATAAAAGCTAAAGAGGTAAAATCACACAGATTAAGGAAGTAGTTGAGAGAGATAAATATGTCTAAAATAATTTTATTTTCTCAAATTTACCCTTATTTATGTAAGAGAGAGAAATGTGATAATAGTGTTATAAATGAGTATGAAAGAGAATGTAAATAGAGAGAATAATGATGTGTAAAATGTGAAAAAAGTCATTAATGCTTTGATAAATTGTGTTAGGTTCTTATAAAAAAAGATAAAACCATTCAAATTTTTTGCTCTTATATATAAGGACGGAGAGGGTAATAAAGATGATCAGGATGTTACATTAGGCAAGGACAAATGATAAATATATCAGTCACACTCATTCATTGAAATTACAAAACCAATCCCGAGGCAAGAGTCCCATGCATCGTTTTTTCTTTGGGAGCGACATTTGATTTGATATTCTATACATGACATTATTTGTTGTTCATCATAAATTACTGATTAATCATTGACTGGTACATTATACACATGTACATATGCTGATTATTTATTTCGGCAGTAAATATAAACTTTGGTTACAGGTAAAAAAGAAAAAATATATATATCCATATAAACTTTGGTTAATTCAATAGATCAAATTAAAAAATATTTAAATTATTATATTGAATAAAAAACGTATCAGTTTCCCTAAAATATTCCTCTTTTATATTATTAAATATATGAGCCGGGGCATAGAGATTCTATAATCAAAACACACACACACACAAATGTATTGGTAAAATTCTAGAAATAGACTTCACTAATAGCAAAACGACATTTAGATGCACCCAATTTAACAAACAACCACCATTCAATGCAATTGATTTATCTGTCTAAAGACAAATTAAAAGGAAAAGACCAAAATACCGCTAGGATAATTAAGATAGAAGATAAAAGAAGAGGTGTTACCAACTTCGTATAAAGGTTTATTAAACTCGTATAATGAATTACCAACATTATCAACATGTTTCTATCTATTTACCAACTTTCTAACTTTACCAAAATCTTGTTGTTTGTTACCAACTTTGTATAATATATTACCAATATGTTTCTATCCATTTATCAACTTTCTAAATTTACCAAAATCTTGTTGTTTGTTACCAGCTTCGTATAAAGGTTTACTAAATTCGTATAACGGATTACGAACATATTTTTATCCAATTACTAACTTCTTAACTTTACCAAAATCTTGTTATTTGTTACCAACTTCATATAAAGGTTTACCAAATTCGTACAATGGATTACTAACATGTCTCTTTCCATTTACCAACTTCCTTTTTTTTGAGGGGCATTTTTCAGTTTTTCCTTTTAATTTGTCTTTGGACAGATAGAACATATGTATTGAATGGTTCTTTGCTAAATTGAGGGTATCAAAGTATTATTTTGCTATTTGGAGAGTATTTTTCTGGAATTTTCTCTATAAGATTCCTTCAAAAAACGAAATCTACGTATAGGACTGAAATAAATATTATTCCCTACTGTCCTTAATAAAAGACTTATTAGGGGGTTGTTTTTTGTCCTAAATAAATTTTATAACTTATTTTTATTTTTTCATCAATATTTTGCAACATTATTGTTTTTATACCACTCAACAATATCAAAGTAAGAAATGGGGTGATAATTAAAGATGATTAAAGGGTTTTTTAAAAAATATATTATATTAACTAACTTAACTAACATTTGTGATCCAATCAAATTAGATGAATAGGTCCTAACCAACATATAGTTGGTCTAGCGGTGTAAAACCTCGTTAGATCTCTTGAGGTCTCGAGTAACCCCGAAACTTGAGTAGTCAGGTACTCGGATACCTGATAATATGATCCAGAAAAGGCACAGGTCCTAGTTTTAGGATGAGATATAATATATTCTTGATCTTGATATATTTGAAGAATAATATGATTTGATCTATGTTTTATTAGTTATTAGTTTTTAAAATTTTATACAAAAGAATCACAGTCTCACTAGGGGAAGCATTTAAAAGTACGAAGTACTCCCTCCTGTCCTAATTATAAGACCACTTTGACTTTTTTTGTTTTTTTCCAGTAAAAAAAACATAGTTTTAGCCCCAAAAAAATATTTTTCCTCAAAACTAATTTATTCTACTTATAAACTAACTTATAATCTAATTACATGTAACATATGTTATAATTTAGTGGTCTAATTTGTTACCTTAACTTCCACAAAAAAAAGTGAAAGTGATCTTATATTTAGGATATAATGTATAATTAAAAATCATTGTTTTATGGACAAAAAAAAAAAAATTAAAAATCATTGTTTCATAAGCAGTACTGTACTATAACGTGATGGCCCCTCAAAGTATCTTAAATATATATATATATATATATATAAATTCCCTGACAAGAGGCTGGGATCCAATGTTACGCCGCGAAAATCATATAACAAAACCTCTAATCCCACCGTCTTGATTAAGCAAATTTAGTTGGGAATTTTCGTACCACAACATAACCTCGTCTTTATTTAATAACTTGTTCATTATTGAAAAAGTTAGTACTGCGACAATCCACCTTCTGATTTCGTTTCTTGGTAAAGATCAAGTTAAATCGACGATCTTACAAGCAGGGTAGTTAATATGATACTCCCTCCAATGTATATTATAAGGATACTCACTTTTTTTTTATATAAATCAAGAAAATATAGTGGAATAATTTATTACAGATAAATTAAAAATTAATGTGTTTTTCTAATTTTACCATCATACCATTTATTATATACTCACATTAACTCTCTACTGATTACATTTAATATGTAATAAAAAATAGAAATTATTTTTACTCAAAAAAAAAAAAAAAATTAAACATTTATTATATTAACTTTTCCATGTTAGTCTAATAGTAATGGTTAACAAAAAAAAGAGTGAATGGTTAAAAATGACCCTGTATTTATATCAAAAGTGCATCTGATACATTGTACTTTTTTTGGCTTAAAATTGTCCATCAACTTTCAAATTCGGGTCAATAATGACTCTTCCGTCAAATTGGCCCAACGGACGTTTCAAATTCGGACCAATAATGACTCCTCCGTCAAACTGACCCAACGGATGATTCAAATTTGGGTTAATAATGACTCATCCGTCAAATTGGCCCAACAAAAATTAGATTCATGTGAAATTTCAGTGTGGGACCTACCTATAAAAAAGTAACGGAAATTGGTCCAGTTTGATTGATGAGTCATTATTGGCCTGAATTTGAAACGTCCGTTGGGCCAGTTTGACGGAAAAGTCATTATTAACCCGAATTTGAAAGTTGATGGACAATTTTGAGCCAAAAAAAAGTATAAAATACCAGATACACCTTAGACATAAGTACATGCCATTTTTGACCCTTTACACAAAAAAAAAAAAAAAAATCTCTTTCCTCTTCCATACTAACTTACACTACCACGTGCCACACGTTTGCTTTTATGCCCTGCCAAACCAAGTCACGTGCTTGGCAACTCGCGCCCATTGTTATCTTTCTGTAAGAAAGAAGAAACCTTTCAGACAGCTCCACAGAAAAAAAACGCCAACCCCATCATCTTCGTTAACCTGCAAATCACTCTCTCCAATTTAAATCCTTTAATAACCCCAAATTCTCCGATCCAAAATCCAATCCAGTTTAGATACACCCCACCATTCTTTACTTTCAATCTTTTTCCTTCTCCCCATCTTTTGATTCTGTCGGTGCTATCTTTATTTTTCCCTGTTTCCTTTAAATTTTTTTTTAAAGATTCAAGCTTTAGCATTGATCATCCAGTTATGGAGTCTATATTGGCGAGAGCATTGGAGTATACTCTCAAGTATTGGCTCAAATCATTCTCTAGAGATCAATTCAAGTTGCAGGGTCGGACGGTGCAGCTTTCGAATCTAGGTGAATTTTGATGTTGTCATGCTCGATTTGGTTCGTTTTCTTGATTGGATTGTGGTGGTTAGATGTTGATTGTGTTTGGTTTTGTTTGCATTTTTTTTTTTGGTCAGATTTAAATGGGGATGCTTTGCATTCGAGTATTGGATTGCCACCTGCTCTGAATGTTGCGACGGCGAAAGTTGGGAAATTGGAGATCATAGTTAGTAACTAACTTGCTATACTGATATGACCAAATTGGGTTTGTTGATGTCTTTTATTTTTACTACTTGATTCAGAAGGATCAGAAGTGAAATGGAGTCTGCGAAACACAATTTTGGCTTATAAACGCTGCTTTATTTATACTGCTTCTCAGCATTGAGTTTTCTATTGCCAATATGTACTTTACTTTTTCGTTCTCTATTTTCCCAATGGTTTACTTGTTTTGTTTGTTATGTGTGATCTTTTTAGCTTCCTTCAGTGAGCAATGTACAAATTGAACCCATCATTGTGCAAATTGATCGACTAGACTTGGTTCTTGAGGAGAATACTGATATCGATGCATCAGCAAGTCCAAAGTGGTATTGAGATTGTCTCTTGGTTATTATTATGTTTCAGGATTGTCATGGAGATGCCTTTTCCATTGGATAATAATTTTTTTTTTCCTTGTTTTAATATTGTTGTATATGTAGTGCCCCACCATCTACTGCCTCCACAAAGGGTAGCGGATATGGTTTTGCTGATAAGGTTTGATTTCTATCCTAGCTTATTTGGATGCAAATGTTGTAGTGATCTCCTGCTTTTAGCTTATATGCAGTACCATGCCATCTGCTCACTACCTGCCATTCAGCATGACATAATCCTGTGTGGATTTAGTTACCTCCTAAGATAAACCTATCACTTGTCTATACAGAGACTTTTATTTTCAGTGTCACTTATTGCAACTGACTGTGGTCAATCATCAGATTGCAGATGGAATGACTATACAGATTCATACTGTCAATTTGTTACTTGAAACTCGTGGAGGGGCTTGCCGCCAAGGGGGATCAACTTGGTAAATTCCTCTTTCCAGTAATTCAATATTGAGGAATCTTTTCAATTTTTCAATTCGTCTATATTCTTCTATCACTGTCAAGTGTTATGGGTCTCAAATTCTCAATAAGCTGGATCATATATCATCATCCTGTTTTGTAAAAGTCGATCCATTATTTAAACTAGTTCTCTTCTGATCGAGTCAAAGTATAGTTGGTGTTTCTGTTCTGTGGAATAGCTCTGAACATAAACCTGATGAATTGAATTCTACATTTATACCCTTTTGAAGGCTAGGTTATAAATTGCCCTGAAATTTACATATGTGCATCCCCCTTTGCTGACTTTGGTTGTAGGGCACCACCTATGGCATCTATCACCATATGCAATCTTTTGCTCTATACCACAAATGAAGAATGGCAGGTAATTATTTTTGCAAGAGTCATGCTTACGATTGTTTTCTTGACTTGACTCGTGAATGAGGCACTTTCCCATCGCAGGCTGTAAATCTTAAGGAAGCACGGGATTTCTCGAGCAACAAGAAGTACATTTACGTGTTCAAAGTACTATACTACCTTTCATTAGTTTGAACCTTTTTGTTTGCTTGTGTGCATAGCTGGATGGAGATGGCTTTCTGTTCTTCATATTGCTCTTCTACATTCTGTGATCTGTCCCTATTGTGTACTGTCATCTATAATATATATCTGCTATATTTCTTGATTTTGATTAAACTATGTTTGCTTTAGTTTTTCCCCTTCTAGATAATAATTCAACATTTTTTCTCTCCAGAAACTTGAATGGGAATCTTTGTCTATTGATCTTTTGCCACATCCTGACATGTTCACGGGTTCTACTTTAGGCCGCTCTCAAGAGGGAGCGAACCAGAGAGATGATGATGGTGCCAAGAGAGTTTTTTTTGGAGGCGAGCGATTCCTAGAAGGCATATCTGGAGAGGCATATGTAATGAATATAATTCCTCTATTTGATTTCTCACTCTGTTTCATTCTGAGGCTTTCTCTGTGACAGTATTTCCGAAATTCCATGATTTTTAGATTACAATTCAGAGAACTGAATTAAACAGTCCACTTGGGCTTGAGGTTCAGTTACACATCACTGAAGCTGTGTGCCCTGCATTAAGTGAACCAGGTAAGGGAAGGGACATGTAGACTTTTTGTGTCTTTCGTGATTGTATAAATGTGATGTGGGATTAATTCTTTGTGTATGATTAGGACTGCGTGCTCTTCTCCGCTTTATGACGGGTATATATGTATGCCTAAACAGAGGAGATGTTGATGTTAAGGCTCAACAGGTTTTTAATTTCCATTTTTTTTTTCATTTGGAGAAAACATTTTATTGTTACTTTGATTACTAGTAATCATTGAACGAGGTACCTCTTGGTCAGGCCCTTTAGGCTGGACCATGAGAACCAGTTTTACAAATTATTGTTACTTTGTTGTGCGGAAAAAGGAAATTTTTTCCATCTCTTGCTTCATCTAAGTCTATCTGTTATGGCATCATGACAGCGGTCCACAGAAGCAGCTGGGCGCTCTCTTGTCTCTATTGTCGTGGACCACATATTTTTTTGCATTAAAGATACTGGTTCGCCTTTAGCCCTGAATACTCGATTTTAATATTGATTTAACAAGTCCTTTAATCATTTTTTGGGCTTATAGTTTATGTACATACACAAGCAAATTGATCAAATAACTGATATTTTCATGCAGAGTTCAAGCTTGAGCTTTTAATGCAGTCTCTCTTCTTTTCTCGGGTAATTTTTTCTTGATGAAGTTCATATGTTCTGTCCTAGATCACTTAACCATCTTTTGCTGATTCTCCTTTTCTCGAGCGATTATTCATGTTATTATTCCTTGAAAGGCCAAAAGTTATTTTGCTTATGCAGTAGGCAACCTTCCCTTTCTCAAGTGGGCTTATGTGGTTCAGTTACACATTGCTATTACTGATGAGTGATTCAGGATTAGATAAAAAATATAATATATGTAGTCCGTTTATGTGTTTTATGGTAAAATTGATATGGTTGATTTATGTTCTTAATCATAGTAAGATTTTCATTGATATGCTCTTTTGTTTCATTCTCTTTCCCTAAAATATTTATGTTATAGGTTTGTGTATCCTGCTTTACTGATAGAAGTGTCAAACACCATTGACAAATATACACTTTCCTTTCCCTTAAATGTGTGGTCATGTTCTCTGTCCCTTTGCTGAGCCATGTAGTTGAAGTGCTTTAGAAGTGGAAGTCATTTGTTTTGATGCCCTTTTTGCAGGCTAGCATTACGGAAGATGACGACTCTAACCTAACAAAGATTACAATTTCTGGACTATTTCTGAGGTTTGCATCTTATGCACCCGTCCTTTTTTGGGCCATCCATCTCGTACTCCTGTCTGAATAACAATAATTGTAAGGGTTGTAGGTCAAAATTCTCATCTGTGTTTGTAGGCAATATTTTGAGTGGAAAACAGGAACCAATGATTCTAAAAATATTGAAATGGAAAAGGACAATAGGAAGAAATTTGAATTTCTTTTTTTACTAAGGAGTGGCAAAATTCCATACTTGACTATTTTGATGCTTATTAGTTAACATGAAAAATGTCAGCATACAATTTTCATAGTTTATAGTAGTAATTGCTATTATATGACTGAATTGTGGTTTTTGTTTCCTGTAATGCAGGAATACCTTCTCACGCCATCCATGTACCTTGGTGCAACCCTCAATGCATGCTATGACAGGAGAAGCTTTCCATGTGCCAGAATTTGGTTAGTTATTGTCAGAGGACTCAATTTTAGCAGATGCCTGTTTTGTTTGTCTACTAAGGATTTTTGAATTGCTTGGCAGCTAGGAGCTTTTGTCCTCCTATATACCCATTAGGTGAACAGAAGTGGCAACTGATTGAGGGTACCCCTCTAATATGCCTTCATTCCCTACAGATCAAGCCTTCTCCACTTCCACCAGCCTTTGCTTCTCAAACTGTTATTGACTGTCAGCCTCTGATGGTATGTCTAATTCTCTCAATTTATGGCCTTTTAGTGTCTGTATTTTATTTGTTTTCAATCATTTTCTCTGATGAACGATGATCTTTTTATACTTTTCAGGTTCATCTTCAAGAAGAATCCTGCTTGAGGATTTTTTCTTTCTTAGCTGATGGTATTGTTGTCAATCCTGGTGATGTTTTGCCAGATTTCTCAGTAAATTCTCTTGTTTTCACACTAAAGGAACTAGATCTTACAATTCCCTTTGACGAGACCCAAAGAAATATTCCTGAAAGCAACATGGACAATGCAGTCCAGAGCTTCTTTTCTGGAGCAAGGCTTCATATTGAAAGCCTTTTGTTTTCAGATTCACCCTCTTTGAAACTAAGAATGCTGAACCTGGAGAAGGATCCTGCTTGTTTCTGTCTTTGGGAGGATCAACCGATTGATGCTAGCATTAAGAAGTGGACTGCTAGAGCATCACATCTTTCTTTGTCCCTAGAAACATGTAAAGGAGAAACTGGGTCGCAGAATTCTCTTGGGTGGAGTTCTGGATTATTGAGATGTGTTGAACTGAAAGATGCTTGCGTTGAAGTAGCTATGGCAATGGCTGATGGCAGTCCATTATTAGAAGTTCCTCCACCCGGGGGTATTGTAAGGGTTGGAGTTGCATGTGAACAATTTTTATCCAACACTTCTGTTGAACAGTTATATTTTGTTCTTGATCTCTATGGTTATTTCGGGAGAGTTGGTGAGAAAATAGCAAAAGTTGGAAAAAGTAAAAGACTGATAGATGCTAGGGAGAAATCTTCCAGTAGAAAGCTTATGGACAACTCTTCTGGTGTAAAGTTTACGGACAAGGTTCCTTGTGATACTGCTGCAAGTTTAGCAGTGAAAGACCTCCAACTTCGATTTCTGGAATCTTCTTTAATGAATCTAGAGGAAATGCCTCTAGTGCAGTTTATTGGAGATGATCTGTTCATTAGTGCTGCTCATAGAACCCTTGGTGGTGCTGTTGTTGTTTCATCCACTTTACGTTGGCATAGTGTTGAGATAGATTGTGTTGATGCTGAGGTGCACCTGGGACATGGAAATGGCTCAATTTTGAATTCTGTTGAAAGTATTTCCTCAATGAGTAGTAATGGATATCCTCAATTAAAAGCTGTATTTTGGATTAATAACAAAAGGAACAATCTATCAAATGGAAACGCTCTCTCATTTCCTTTTCTTGATATACGCATGGAGCATGTCATTTCATTAAATGAACAAGACATAGAGTCACATAGTATGAATGCCTCAGCTTCTATTTCTGGTGTTCGTCTTGGTGGAGGAATGAACTATACCGAAGCCCTGCTGCTTCGTTTTGGAATACTAGGACCTGATGGGGGCCCTGGATTGGGACTTCGTAAAGGGCTAGAAAACATACAATCGGGACCGTTGGCTAAACTCTTTAAGACAGGACCTCTGGTTGTTGATAATGAAGATGGTATGGAATGGTGCTGAATTTTTTAGTTGTTTGTGTTTGTTTGATACATAATAGTTTTTCTCCTATTCATCTTCTTTACATGTTTGTTTGTTTTACTTGTAATTTTATTCTCATCATTAATACGATTTTATCCAGATGGAAGTGTAATTGAAGGGAAGGAATCCAACTTCTTACACTTGAAGCCAGATGATGTGGATGTTTCTGTAGAATTGAGAGATTGGTTATTTGCTCTTGAAGGGGCTCAAGAGATGGCTGAAAGAAGGTGGTTCTTCAGCCATGAAGATGTAGGCAGAGTTGAGAGGTGTTGGCACACAACTTTCAACAATCTACGAGTACATGCGAAAAGCAGCCCAAAGGACGTTACTAGTGAAAGAACACAATTGAATGGAATGCAACAGTTTCCTGTACAGCTGATTACGGTAAAGGAAAAGCTCTTTCTGCTCTGGATTGGGATTATGGATTTCTCTTACTGCTTTCCGGAATGAAGTTATATTATACTTTGGTGTCAATTATTGGTGAAAGTTTAACACTTGTAATTGAGGGGCAAGAAGTTGAAATGAAGATACGCATTAGGAAATCTTTGATCTTAATCACAGTTGTTAAAATTGGATCAAAGTCAATCATTACATTTATCACATAAGTTTTAATTCTCTAATTACTTTTAAATTGAATTAGAAATAATTCATTGTCAGAGATATCTAAACTTTCTGCCAAAAGATCAACATCTTTATTTCTGACTGCAGCATAAGATCTTCATAAAAATATCATAGGTTTCCATGGTTGAAGTTCAATAGTTTTTTGTTTTCTTATATAAGTTCCCTTTTCTTTCTTTATTTTTTCCTTTTGAATTCTCCTGTCTTGTTCCACTTCATCCATTCAGTTTACTTTTTTTCCTTCTAGTTAATGCAAAACCTCTCTCTCTCTTTTTTGTTGGCTTCACATGTGTGCTATCATGGATGGTAAGACTTGCATACACCTCAACATTATATCATTTTTGCCAGACCTTGTTCGATCTGAAAGAACTAAATGGTCATGCATGTATTGGATATTGTCAATCTATCTTAGAGAAATAAGTTCTGCCCTCTCATTATTCTTCTCTAGATGACATTCTTTGGGGAAGATTTTAAAGAGGATCAATGTAATTTCTCTTGCAATCTGGTCAGCATTTTAATTTTAATTTTCATGAGTTATATCATGTTAATTGTGTATTTTACAGCTTTGCATTGATGTTTAACCACCTATACTGGTGGTTGGTTTGTGCTGTATTAGATTTCTTTGTTGTTGGGGTGGTTGAAAGGTCTTTGTGCTGGGAACATTGGTTAAAATGGACTACCGTGAGGCCAAGTGCTCTATTCTTGAATTTGTTATATACCGATGTCTGTACACTTTAATCAAGGATCACTTCAACCCAAATGTATAATCTCTTGAAAGAATGAAGGTAGCGAGGAACTTTGACCACCTGGTTTTAAAAGTTCCGGTACAACATAAATCTCAAGAATCACTTCATTTCATAAGATGATATGAAGATTTAGGACTGGCCAAATTACTAATTATAACAAAAGAAATGCATGTTGAACTAAACACTGCACATTTACACTTTGCAATGGAAAGCAAATATTGGTTGTTTCTGGTAACATACTTTTGGCTTACTCACTGTTTGTTGATTTAAACTGTATTTTAATTTTTCATTTCTGTGGGCCTATTATTATTAAGACATATTTTGTTAAACCCTGTGCTTACTGTGACTGAGCTTGCAGGTCGGAGTTCAAGGGTTGGAGATTTTCAAGCCCCATACACGGAAGGAGGTTCCTTCATCCATGCTAATTGCCAATGGGATTAAACAGCCCACTGACACAGTTGGGGGAGCTGGTCTTGAAGTTCGCTTGGTACTATGTGAGGACAATGTTGATGATGAAATGACTAACTGGAAAGTGGAAAACGTAAAATTCTCAGTTCAACAACCGGTAATAGGATTGTGTTATTTCAAGTACATTACCACTATCTCCTTTTTTTGTTTGCCCCAGTTGAGGTTTTGTTTGACAAATGATTTGTTACGCAGATTGAGGTAGTTGTAACCAAGGAAGAGTTTCAGCACCTTGCTTATCTGTGCCAATCTGAAATTGACTCAATGGGTCGGATTACAGCTGGGATCCTACGGCTCCTTAAGTTGGAGGGTTCTGTTGGCCAGTCTGCAATGGATCAATTAAGCAACCTAGGTATGCTGTCGAATGCCAAGTGCATAATTATATTTTTTTAAGAGCAAATTCTTACTCTTGGAAATTTTGTTTCATATATAATTATATGACTGAAATAATGATCAACAGTAACTTTGATGGTACAATAATCTGGATCTGTGGATGGAAAAAAACACTATCTAAAGTTAAGCAGCATTTTTTTTGGTAAAAGATTGAACATGTCAGATAATCCAATAATTTGCTAGATTACTTCATCCCTTAAATTTGTATTCATGCGGATTTAAGCATCTTGTCTCTTCCGCTACTGATTGCTTGATTAGCTTTAATTTTCTTTTGTTCCTTTTAAACCTTATAAACTATTGGATCCTTACTTGGACTTGTTGCATGTAGCTTTGGTTTGTGTTATTGTCACCTGTTTTTGTTATCTTCTGTCCATCTCTAATATGTAGTGATTTGCAGGAACTGAAGGCATCGACAAGATTTTCTTCCAGAGAGAAGGTAGTGTTCGATCTCCATCGTCAACCCCCATCAGCCGATCTCCATTGTCAACGCCCATCAGAGAGAGTCCAAATAGATCAAAGAGACGAACTTTGAATTTGCTAGATGAAGCAGTCATGGATTCACAGGCCAAACTTGATGCTTTAATTACTGAAGTTGGTACTTCAGAGACTTCCAGTCAGCACCTTGCTGCTGTGAACGAAATCCGTCAAAATATTGAGTCCATGCAGAATCTATTGATGCAATTGAGGAATCAACTTTAGGAGGATCACAGCTAAAATCATTCAATTCCTATTGGTTATCATTCTTTTGTAGATAGCATACAAGTCCATTTGCTGAGTGTTGTACAAGTTAGGCTGAGGTTGAATCTCGTCATCAGTGTAACATAAAAATTTTGTTTTCTTGCATCATAGAAAGTTATAATTCAAAGTTTTAGTCTTTTAGATTGTCATGCCTTTTTATTCAGCATTTCAAATGGTGACAGTTAAATAACATACAGAAGTGCAGATTTATTTTACAAATTATAGCAAGGAGCGAAAGACATTTGAAACTTTAAGACTTTTTTTTTGTGGGGTTTTGGTGCCGGCAGCACAATGAGGTTGTCCTGTTCTCCTTATGATGAACCGTTAAATCCTAAAAAACCAACTTTCTTGACTTGAGACGTATGAGTCCTAAAGTCTAGAGAAAATAAAATGATATAGTTAAGTAGATAAATAGTTCTGATTATGTAATAATAAAAATGCAATAAAAGGGAAAACTTCCCTTCTAATACATTCCAAGCTTTTGCCTTTTTTTATTACATCCAAGCTTTTGCCTTTAACAATACATTGTTAACACCCCCCCCCCCCCCCCCGGGGAAAATATATTAAATGTTATATATAATATTCAGCACTATAAAATCCAAATCCAAATATTATTGGACTTAAGACAATTCACACAGATGTTTTAACTTTTTGGTTCATCCAAATATGAACCCAAAATTTCATTCCCAACCAGTCATAATGTTTCATACATCTGAGAGGGAACAAGGTAAAGTTCACTAACAGGCCACATAACGAGTCCCTTCACGTTATGTTGGCCCATTTAAGGGGATGAAAAAGGGGCCACAAATTCCAAAGCTCATCCATTCCTAAGGTGATGATCAAACCCGTGACCACCACTGGTTAAGGTAAGAGATACCCTTACTATCTCACATGGGCCCCTATAGTTTGACTCACCATATTTTCGCTTATAAGAATACTTTCCATCAATTTATAAATCGGTAGAAGGCCAATTTTCCTCTTTTCGTTGCTAAAAGAATATTTCCATCTTGGGGATTGATTACTCAAACTTGAATACCATGATTAAAGGTATCCATCAAATTCATTCTCAACGGTAAAATATGTTGCCTATAACTTTTCCTTAAGCAATATGATATTTAACGGTCCAATGGCGATCAACATTAGCAGGAAGGTACATAGAGACTATTTAACATGTATAACAAGAAAAATAGTCAACATCCCAGCCATCACTAACCATATAACACTATCCTGATATGTTCACTCCAGTCACATAAGATGTCATACCACAAAATTCAGTCTCGTGACAACTAAATAAGTGTTGATCTATAAATACCATGTAAAGGCAAAGTAAACTACGTTCCCATGTCAGTGACTGGTTATACCAAATCTACTTCAAATTAAAGCTCTTGTGGATCCTACAAGATTGGATCACATGAAAATCAGTTAGGTTGTGGAATTCGTGACAGCATCCCAACGCCATATAGTCCCATCTTCACAGCAGCTCAAAATAGTACTACAACACAACAGGATGGCTTTCCAGTTAAAAAAAGAAAAAGAAAAATAAGGACAAAAAAAAGAATATAGAGAACCAAGATTTAGAGTCTGTTGAGGAAAATTGAACCAAAATTTCGTCTGTGAGTGTGTGAAGGTTTACCTTCCGTCGTAAGACATAGCAGTTTGTCTAATAGGCGATTTTGATTGAGCATGAGAAAGCCTAAAAAGAAAGTGAAATGAAATAAATTTTGTTAAGATTTCACATCGACCAATTCACTTTCACGGGTAGGAAAAAAAAAAAAGATGGTCAAATAAAAGCATATGAACAATTTACTTTAATCTACAATCAGATTCACTAACATAAGCCTAATTGAATGGATTGAAACAGACCTTGCAACGAGAACAGGAGGGCTTGACTGCAATTCCCAAACAAAAATTTTTCCTTCTCTGTTCCCTGATGCACAAAAAGGGCATAATACCTTCATTTATCACACCCAAGAAGGGGAAACGGCTAAAAATTACTCCCTCCGGTCCTAAATATAGGACCTATTTGGGAAGTTGATCTTGATCCTAAATATAGGACCTAATTCTATTGTCAATTTCTTCCTAAATTATATTTATTAGTGCTACTCCAACAATAATCAAGCTAGAAATAGGGATGGGAATAAGGGAAGATGATTGGGATGTTTTAGAAAAAAAGCACAACATACTAACTAAAATAACAAACAATCTTAATTTAATCAAAATAGTTAAATAGGTCCTATAAATAGGACGGGAGGGAGCATGTAATTACTCCCTCACTATCAAAGCACAGCACAAAAATAGTTCCACGCCATAGGACTGGTAAAGGCCATACACTATAAAATGAAAGTATATAAAACAGAACTTGCAATTGATTATGCAACTCTTACCAATCGCAGCTGCATTGTAATGGAAATCACAAGAAAACTTGATGAACCATATATCACACTCAGGAACTGGGTATTTCTGAAGGATGTCTGCTACACCCTAAACAAGACCACCAAAGAAAACCTTGATTCAAAAACAGAACAATGGATCCTGAAATTTACTAAAACTAACACAAAAAATAAATCTCAATAGTGCAGAAGACAATAGCTCAAACCTCCCCTGGAGTCTGTTCCTTCACTTTAGGTTCCCACAAGACAATTTCGTTGTCAACACTCTGGAAACATTACAAACCATCACTTTGGGAATTAACAACAAAATTATTGCAAAGGCTGGTAAACTATTAAGACCATTTGTGCTAAACCAGTGGTTTAGCATCTAGAAACCTCATTCCCTAGGACAAGAAGCATAGTTGTAATAAATACAAAGTTGTCATTGATTTTAAATTCTTCACTTTTATAACAGATAGCGAAGGCTGTCAAAGAAACATTAATTTCGGCTGGACCTTAGTTTCTCCTTAGAGACAAACACACTAAAATTCCACCTGGTACAAAACATACTGACACTTATAAGAGCAATCACTCACCTTTGAGAGGATAAAATCACCAAGCCACCTATTACAGTCAACGTAATTTGTATGAACCGAAGCAATGAATACCTGAAATCGAATACAATTATAATAGATTTTGATATGTAACTTCAAATAAATTTTTACTTACAGGAAACTGAACATATTTTGTGGGGAACTTAGAAGGAAGATCTGTCCATGTAAATGATTTCTCTACATAAGTCCAGAATTCTGCAGCAACATAAAGGACACAACATGATGGGAAAGAGAATATTGGCATATCAAGATCTTAGTAATGCTGTAACATAAAACTTCCAATAAAGTTCATGCTACACTGAAGTTACATAATTAACAAGCATTATTACATTACTAGATAAATAGGCAGAGATAGTCATATTCAGAATTGCAACAGCTAAAATATCATCCAACATCTTTTTGCCCAAAAAAAAAAAAAAAATATCCACACTCTTCTCCAGAATAAATTGTTCTTTAACATTTCCTTGTTTAGAAATTTCATATTTTTCATTACGATTATGCCATGCAATGCAACATTGGCCAAAAAGAAAAGTTAAAATGGCATAAACAACATCAGGATATACGAAATCAGCCACACAAAAAATTATTAAATTTCAATCATACCCTTCATGGACCAAATCTTCACAGTATTGTCCATGCCACAACTTGCAATTCGATATATGTCTGATGGATGAAAGTCCTATAATAACCAAATATTGTCAGTACTAGTAACATCCAAAATCCTTAACCTCACATTCTCTGCACAACATACTTACTACACTCAGAACTTCATTGCGATGACCCCCAGCACCAGCAAATATCAAAATACATATTCCCGTATGAACGTTCCATAATCGAACAGACTCATCCTGGTCAATTTTTGACATTATTATAAGAAAATATAGATAATATTTGAGTCAGTTAAACAAAAAAAGGTCATTCTGTTTACTTTGCTAGCAGACACCACAAGTGATGGCTTCAATGGCTGAGTTCTGATTTCATTTATGGAATCCCCATGGCCAACAAAGCTCTGCAAGAATATCAGTATCAGGTCAAAAGAAAGTAAAAAATTAACATATTTTCAATGGTCAAGATATCTAGCTTCTAGAAATCCTTTACATTCTAAAAATCAAAAGACTGACTGCTAGGCAAACTCTTAACTAACATCCTACATGGAAAATGAAACTCTTACAATAATCTGGTTCCACTGCTTCATATAGACAGATCAAATTCCATCAATA
Source organism: Mimosa bimucronata (assembly GCA_037074515.1). Lineage (NCBI taxonomy): Eukaryota > Viridiplantae > Streptophyta > Magnoliopsida > Fabales > Fabaceae > Mimosa > Mimosa bimucronata. The sequence goes on from CM073442.1 coordinate 11,263,501, forward strand.
ATATCATAAAAATGAGCTCAGCCAACTACAGTTTGAAGATGAATAATACTAGAAGGACTTGCAATACCTTGTGTATCTTCTCACTGCCAGCATCAATTACTCGGATTATACCATTGAATCCCCCAGCAACTACATAAGGGTTCCCATCAATGTTACATGCCCAACTTACAGTGTAAAAAGACTCATCCTTCTGGTCTACACAACAAATTAAAATTGCATCAATCTTCCACAAATATTTTGTTAAACTTTAAATAGAAGGGCATTAGATGGCAATCTTCACTTACATCTTCATCAACGTATGATTGCAAAACAGCTATAACTCCTCCTTCAAGACATTGATAAACAGTAACCTAATTGATATAAAAAAGGAAGAATATTACAATTTTTCTTTAATGAAAGATTTCCCATTAACTCACTAGAAAGATACAAGGAACTAGCTCCAATTCTGTTTAGTCAGAATATTTATAATAAATCATATAAATAAGTGCCAGTTGGTATAATATTAGAGAATATAAGCAGAACATAAATGGCCAAGCACCACTATAGAAGACCCAACATCTGAAGAGCCCAAACTATAATCAACTTCATCTGCTTTCATTTGAAAATGCACGATTACAGCTCTAAGATGCAACAAAGACATGCATAGTTATTTCTAAATGAAACATTTCTTTAGACTTTTCTTTTTCCAACCTTGCTACCTACATCAGCAACACAATCAATCAACCCAAGCCATCAACAAGTATCCACTCTCCAGCATCGCGTGCATGATCTAATGAGCCATTAAACAAAATCAAAATATTAAAACTCCTAACGTTTTCCCAGTTCTCCCTTTAATTAAGAAATGACTGCACGATAGCTAAGGGCGAAACCCATTACTAGAATTGCCTAAGCCATCCTACATGGAAGGCTAGAAGCCACCACAGAGACAAATGAGAAAGAGAAAAACACCACAGCTCCAATTATGATAACTTCAAATTGTCAATGAATCCCTTAGTTTAGATGAGAACTAAAAACCCATTGGAAGCAAATAATCAAAATGAGCCATTAAACAAAATCAAAATGTTATAACTCACAATGAATCTCCATATCCCCTTTAATTAAGAAATGATTGCTCGATAGCTAAGGGCAAAATCCAATCCTACGATTGACTGACCATCCTACATGGAAGACTAGAAGCCACCACAGTTCCAATTAAGGTAGCTCTGAATTGTCAATGAGTTTCATTGATGAAAACTAAAATCCCATTGAAAGCCAATGAATCCATCCATCACATGCTACTAGTGCTAATTGAAGCCAATATATACATCAAACGAGAGAAATATGCAAATAAGAACTGAAAAAGCACAAATTTTGAAAAGGGTAAAAAACGCAGGGAACAATTAATCACGTTTAGTGAACATTTTTGTCCAAAACAAAAACAGAGAAAGAGAACACAAACCCTATTGCCACCGACGGTAGCAAAAACATTGAAGTAGCGGGAATCAATGAAATTGAAAACGACGGCGTACAAAGGGCGCTTGCCCTCTTGAAGGCGATTAGTGACCTTGAAATCCTTCTTCCTTGAAGTTGTCAAGGTACCCACCACAGGTTCACAGCCCAAAGCAACGGGAACAGGTTTTGACATTGCAACAAAGATTACTACAGCCAAAATTTCACACCCAAAGTTTCAAAGTTGCGAACTTTATTGCAGGGTCGCAATACCCACTACAGTGAAGGACAACCTACGCGCGAATGGGTTCCAGTACTCAAAGGCGCCGATTTCGTGAATTTAATCCTAGCCCTTCACTTCATCTAATGGATATGGATAAAAACACAATGGATTTAAATTAGGGAAGAGTGCAACAAGGGAAAAACACATTTATATTTTGTTAAAACAATAAACTAGTAGGACGATATGTGAAGTTTAAATGATCTGAGGTGGGGCATTTTTACTGGATACAGTACAAATGAGCTGCTACTCTTAGAGTACCTAAATATTTCTCAGGATTTGATGATTAAGGGAATGCGATAATCCACTTAAGTTATAGTAACAAATTTTGACTTGATCTTCCTTAAAAAAATATTTTAATGCAACTAACATTAGATTTATGTCAATAATGAATTTATACATGGGTTAAATTAGTTAGAGAAAACTACTGCATATAATCATTAATATAATGTTTGATTGACTAATTTAGGGAGATTAAGTAAATTAAATAAACTATTTAATTATATCATATGTTACATGATTATTCTGGAAAATTATGGCTATGTTTGGCTCGGTTTATTTCTAGGAAATAAGTGTTTATTTTGGGGCAAAAGTAACTTATTTTGTTCGTAGCTTATTTTGCATGTTTGTCTCGGCTTATTGTCAATCTGACTTATAAGTAAATTATAACTTATAAGTCAAAATAAACATAAGCTATTTAAAACATCTTATTTATGACTTATAAGTCACTTATAAGATGGGATTCACAAATTCTGACTTATTTTTAATATCTAATCACAACTTATCCAAACATACACAATCTGACTTATGAAAAATAAGTTATTTATAAGTCACTTTTCACACAGCCCATTCAAACATAAAAGTCATTACACAATCTGACTTAATTTCAATCTGACTTATATATAAGTCACATTTCCATAAATCGATCCAAACATACCCTATGTATAGTAGACATAAGAGATACAATAAATTAAAAAGACAACTGTATTGAGGTTTTAAATAAGAGAATTAATACGTGGCAAGTTTCAATGAATGAATTGTTAATGACAACATTATTAATAGGTGTGATTGTTAACAAATGAAAAACATTAGTGACAATTCAATACAAATTATCAGACATTAATTCTCTTACTTCTTGGAACATCAGTACAATTATTGCTAACTTAAAAAAAGAAATGTCTCTATATTTTGGGCAAAATTCAATATCAATCAACTCTTTTATTTTTTCTTGCGAGTAAAGATCAAATCCAATATCCTAGCTAATTCTAAAGGAGTACACTGAAAAGAAAAAAAAGAGAAAAGAAATTACCTACAAATTTCATATGAAAAATTAAATAGAGAGGTCCCAAAATTACATATACCAATATATATATTGGAATCAGAATGAAATTATTAGTACTTATAAATATTTTTTCCGATTAAAAAGCTCTTCATGAAATAAGAATTGAGATTTGTGTGAGAAATTTATCAGAGTATGAAATGATCTGCTACAGGGTGAAAAGACACATCCTTCTGGCCAATCAAGTTTCATTTTTTTTTTATCAACAACTCAAGCTTCAATTTTTTTTTTTAATCAAAAACTCAAATTTCATGTAATATCACTGAACTATTGCTTTAGAACAAGCAAACTCACCCTCAACATGTACCAGGGGGCCAGGTCTATGCAGAACCTTGACGTGTGTAGTAAACATGCAAGATCACTGAACAACTACTATATGACCATACACACACGCACACACATGCAAATACCTTATCTTAATATCTCAAGATGTTGGGGCTACACATGTTAAGAATATTATTGTGACCTTTCTAACGCCATGGAAGACTGGAAGTAACAGAGCTTTTGCTCAAAGCTTGGAAGAAAATCTCAGTACACATTCTTTGCTAAAGATGAACACACACACACACACACTGATCTACCCAATGGATTCAAATACCCAATATGAAATTCTCTCCAAAAAAGTAGGCAACTTTTTGTTCCCTTTGGGAAAATCAGTGAGTATCAGGTCCCAATCTAAAGACTTCTTCCATGGCCCTAACAATAGACATAAGCTCGCCTGGAATTAGATAACTTGAGTCAATTTCATTATCATTCATCAATGGCATCTGTATCTGATTCTGATTCTCCCTCTCCTTCTCACAGATCACAAATCTACAGATTGGACATTGACCTTGACTTCTCAGCCATGGCATTATACAATCTTCATGAAACATGTGCTTGCAAGGTGTCACCATTACCTCTTGTTTTGGAACAAAATCCTCTAAGCACACTGCACAACTTTTTCCATCTTCGTTCCTCTTTTCCTTGTTCTCCATCTCCTTCAATGCAGTAGCACCTTTATTAGGGTCTCTATAGTAGAAGCTCAATTTCTTTGCTAACATTTTTGAACTTGGAATATTATTGGGTTCGTATATTTCTCTCTTCAGCTTGCTCATTGCTCTAGATCTTGGATTTTCTGTTGTCCTTGGAGTTTGTGTGTCTGATTGGCTTGTGGATCTTCGAGGTGGTATCGATTGCTGGTGAGTTTCTCTTAGCCTAGGATTTAATCCCATTCCTGTATCTCCATTGAGAATGTGTCTTCGTGCTGGAAAACTGCAAATTGCTTTAAGATTAGTGAATGAATCAATCTGGGTTTTTTCTGGCTAACTACAAATTCACAAGTTTATGCAACTAAATTTTTCTCTAAATTAATTTACTTGACTTATAAGATAACATATAATCTAAGAATATATAAAATATGTTATGATTATGTATCTTATTTAGCTTTCTTAATCTTTTCAAAAAAAGTCCACTAGCTCTTATATTTAGGAATGGGGAAGTAGCATGTTAATATGAAATTTAGAACTAGTGTACAATGTCTATATGGAGAATTAACATTGTGTGAGTTTAACCTGTCTTCCAAAAGTCGAGGATGATTCAGTGCATTTGATGTTCTCTCTTCCTGAAAATACTGAGAAGAAATACAAATATGTTAGCTAGCTTCTTCAACAATGATGTATAGCTCAACTTTCTGATACTATGAACATTGATTTAGCAAGACTCTGCTATTATCTTTGCTGAATGCAACTTTCTCGGTGCTTAGACGAGTCTGGGCTATGGATAATATGTCTTAAATCAGCATCAATTATTGGGGCTAACATTATCTTTAAATAACAGTGTGATATTTTGATGTTACAAAGTCTGAATTTCTGATTAATTCTCTAATAGTAGCTTGCAAGTTTCTTTAACATTGGAATATCTAAGAAGCCAAGAAAGCAGATTGTACTTACAGGAGTGGCTTGTCTAGAAGAAGATCGGTAGAATACTGGCACATCGTAAGAGTCACTGCAATAGATAATTCCCAACTTAAATGTTCTAAACTTGCACAAATTGAATAGTAATCGACATATCATCTATATTTCTCTATGTTATCTATGGTAGAGTTTTGTTTTAATTATAATTGAGCCTTGTATTCTATACCAAAATAGTTTAAGCTACTTCAGGTTGAGCTTGTATTAACCATATACTTTAACAAGTATATGATTTCTATAAAACATGAAACAGACCAGTATGCCTATGTCTTCTTACATGTAAAATGATCTAATTTTGTTCAATAAAGTTTCTACTGAATTAAGAGAAGAAAAGTCGTGCTCTAGTAATCCCATTTACTTGTGAGTTTGTAAGTTTGTGAATTGTGATCTTACTCAGGTGTGCTGTAGAGTCCTACATGCCTTCTATCTGCCATATACCATGGAGGATTCTGTGGATTTGGTGTCGTATGAACCTGATACCAATATTTTTGAATTAAAAGAGCAAAAACTGACGGTTTGAGGTTATAAGTAGAATTGAACATGCAACCCCCTACTTACATGAGAATTTGCATGAATACATACCACTAGATTACAAGGCTACTGGCACAAATATCTTTGCTTTACAATTATGATAGCTCAACTTTTTTAAGCTATGAACATGATTCAACAAAAACTCTTTTATAATTGTGTAATGTAAGTTTTGATTCTTAAATAAATATTGAATCATGGTTATTTTATCTTAACCTATCAGCAGTCAGTGTGGGGAATATTACCTTAACGTTAGAGATGAAGAAAGAAAGTACCAAGGCAAGAAAGAATAGTATACTTACTGGAGTGGCATGTCTTGAAGAAGCTTGGTAGTACACAGGCACCTCATAAGAGTCACTTCTGGAGAAAAATCCAAATTTAGTGCTATAAACATTGCAAATTTATAACAATCGATGCATGCATCCATATTACTCTTTATATGTTACAGTATGTACTAATTGTAATATAGTTATGAATTTGTTAATATAGTTATTACTCAGATAATGATATGTATTTCTAAACAATTGCTTCAATAACTAAATTAAGCGTGAATCATTAAGTTTGTAATATAGGACACTATATTACTAATCTTCTCATGATTTGATTACCCCAAGACTTCATCTTCTTCAATTGACAAGCATTTGCAGACTATTCATAACCAGTATATATACCATTTTCTTTTTACATGTAAAGTGGTCTATTTTGCTCTATTAAGTATTTGCTTAATGAGGACAATTCATTCTTTAATAATCTCATTTGACATTTGCTAGAGTTTGTAAGTTTTATGAAATCTGGCATTACTCTGATATGGTGTGGAGCCCTGCTTGCCTTCTATCTGCCATATACCACAGAGGATTCAATGGACTTGGTGTCATCTGAGGCTGGAAATAACAATATAAAAATATTTCAGTGTCTATAACAATGATATTCAACATCTTGATACTATGAACAGGATTTAACAAGATTCTGCTTTCATAGCTGCTGATTGTAAGCTTCTCTGTCTTAACCTTGCAGCAATTGATGGAGCAAGTATGACTTCAAAGAGCAGTGTGATATTTCACTCATCTCACAGTTCAAATTTTTGAATAATCTTTTCTGAGATATGAAGAAGAAGATGGAACTTACAGGAATAGTACGTGTAGAAGGAGAAGCAGACACCTCAAAAGAGTCTCTATGGGTGGGAATATGGTAACCAGAAGCTCTAACACCAGTTCTGCGAGACTCAGGTGAGAGAGCTGAATTATTGATGTTGCTATTCATTATTTCACTTTCCTCCTCTTGGGCATCTAAATTTTTTCTTACTGTATATGTAAATATGGCTTTTGTCAACTTGGAGGGGCTTTCTTGGCTTTGTTTATTATTTCTGCTGTCATGAAGAAGATATAATTGTCATGAATTTCTAGCTGCTTTATATGTTATTCTGATGCAAAGTTTGATTCTGCCATCCATTTTCAAGATGCTCTCAGGTGGTGGGTGGCCTCTGCAGAGAAATGCAAGCCAGGGAAATGAAGAAGGAATCACATTCTTAAAGTGTAGATGGATTCTTCAACTTTATCCTTTCTTAAGAGTGGCTGCTTGCTAAAAAGTTATTTTCACAACTGAACAGATGGCTTCATTTGAGTTGAAGGGAACAGCTACATCAGAAGCTGCTGTATACATTCATGTGCCACAAATTTCCCCGGTTACATAGTTGTGGGAAATGGGGTTATTTTGGAGGGGAATCTTTTTGCCGATATAGAAAGTCATGAAAGATAACGATATTGAATTGAAGGCTTGTCTCTTGCTAAAAAATACTCAGCTCAACATTTCTGATTTTTGTTTTTGATATGATGTGCCTGAATTTACGAGTGGGAATGGGATTGAACATGCAGCACTTCAACCAGTTCTAATGTACTTAGAGAGAGTTTCCTACCAATGCAATGGCAACTGTAACCTCTCACTTATAGGAAGTTTCTTGCATACTGCAAGGGCATCAGCAACATTTCAAGGGTTCAATTTTTAAGTTCTATCTACTTGCGTTCAAATATGATATATTGAATTTAAAAGATAAAATTTAATTAATTAAAGTCGGTAAAAGTGGTAATACCATTTTTGTCTTTTCATTGAATATTTTGGAGTTTGATTCCTAACGCGCATAGAGCAAATCAAGATGAAAGATGCTTGCTTCTTGTCTTCACTTTTTGTCAGGGGAAAATTTCAGTTTTCCCCCACAATAGGGAATTAATATCATATTCCCTCCCTAACTTTCTGAAATCTCACTAAGCCCCTACGGGGGCAAAGTGAAGTTAAATCTGGAAGGTTCAAAGACCATTTTACCCCTGAACAAGAAAGAGCTAATGACATAAATAAAAGTGAACCAAACTTATTCTCTTCCCCTCTTCCTCCCTCTGCACAAGACACTCCAACCCACTCTCTCTTGATTCCATGATTTCTGAAATCACCTAAGTTCACCCCGACCAACTCCTTCCTAGATTCCATGATTCCAAAAATCATATGAGTTATCAATGTTTTCATTTGAATGTGTGTTTTGAAGACTTTTAGAAGGCAAGGAGGTCAGTGTTGGTGACAAGCTGTTGGAATCAGTTCCTAATAGAGGTAAATGCTTATCCCAAAGTAGAAATTTGTCATCTCTTTAATCTAAACCTTTGAAGACTTATACTATGTTTTAGAAATTCGTCAAATGTTCCTAGGAAATTTGTCATACATGTCTTGGAAATCTATCATACGTGTCTTGGAATTCGCTGAAAATATGAAACAGGTACCAAATATAGCCTTTGAAAACTTGAACTATATCTCAGAAATTCGTCAAATGTGTCTGGGAAATTTGTCATATATGTCTTGGAAATTTGTCATATATGTCTTTGGATTCATTGAAAATATGAAGTAGGTACAAAATATAACCTTTACTATGACTTAGAAATTTGTCAAGTGTGTCTGGAAAATTTGTTATATATGTCTTGAAAATTTGTCATATATGTCTTGAAATTCGCTGAAAATGTGAAAAAGTATAGCCTTTGAAGACTTGTACTATGTCTTATAAATTGGTCAAATGTGTGTAGAAAATTTGTCATATGTGTCTTAGAAATTTGTCATATGTGTGTAGAAATTCTCATGGCTGCTATAAATAACATGTATTGTTGTTCAAATTACACTAATGTACGTGTAATTTCAATTATTGTATTAGAAATTATTAGAATGTGTGTGAAATCATGTATTCATAATCTCTGATGTTGTAAATAAGGTTATTTGTCTAGTAAGTTGTCATATGTGAGTGCAAATGGAGCATATGTTCTTGTGAATGTCATTGTTTGTCCTAAGCTCAAAGTAGAATATGTTAGTTGGTTGACTATATATTATGAACACATGTGATTGGTAGTCCAAATGAAACTTGAGTATAATTATTGGCAAGTATAATCAATGTTAAGGTAACTTGTCCACAAAGTATGAAACTTTGAGTTGATATAATACAATTGTTATGTTGATAAATTGTCTATTTCCGTTGTAAATTTCTAATTGATTTAATTTTGCCATGTGATTGAAATGTGAGAATTAATTATGTGCAGCAACACACTGTGAGAATGAGTAGCAGTTATGCAAAGCAATTATTTTGCATCTTTCATGTGGGAGGGAAATATGTTAAGAGCTTAGATGGAAAGATGATATATGATAGTGGGATTGTAAATGGAATAATGATAAGTAAAGGGATTTCATGTGAAGACCTTAAAAATTTGATAGCAACAGATATGTGGCCGAGAAGTGGTGGATTCAACATGAAGTACACAATTAGTTTTCTGTGGGACACATTATTGGACCTTGTAGATGATGTTGAAGTTGCCTAATTGATTAACTACAACAATACCAATGTGCATATGTTTGTTTGTAAGAATGTGGAAGAGTTGAAATAAGCATCACAAGTGGATAACATAGAAGAGTAAGTTATGAAGTTTCTTATGAAATTTTGCTCATGGAACAAGAAGTTGTGATATTCAACAAAGTGAATTGTAATTTATGAAGCTTTACTTGTATTTGCAGGATAGACGATTTGGCTTTAGGGTCAGAACTGAAGGAGGAGATATTCGGGTCAATCTTGCATTGCGTGAATGCTCTTGCAAAGCTTGGCAGATGTCAGGTTTGCCTTGATCACATGCATGCGCTGCTATTAAGGAGATATGTGGGAATGTACATGCATATGTGAAGAATTGCTTTTTACTGGCAAGTCAGCAAAAAATTTACAACAAATCCATGATTCCCATTAAGACATATGACATCCCTAAGCCAGACTTCCTCAAATATGATGATTACTCATCAAATGTCTTATTAAAACCACCATTGACTTCTCGTCCAACAGGAAAACCAAGAGTTAAAAGGATTGAATCACAATTTCAAAACAAAAAAGTGTATCATTGCTCGAGATGCGGTGAGGCTGGTCATTCTGTGAAGACTTGCAGGAACCCCAATCCTAGCTGAAATGTGTAGTAGATGTAGTGGTTTTATTTTGGTGTTGAGCATAGCTGCTTCATACATAGTTATGAATGTATCTCAACTTATATATTTTTGGTGGTTGGGAAAGCAGCTATTGTGTGCATAAACATAATATATTTTGGCTTTTTGTAATCAAATGTAAATGCCCTTTTGAATTTCAGGATGGTATTTTGTGGCTTTTGGACCTAAATACCAAGATGAAATTTGCTTATAACTATGTAAATGTACATGACTTATATGAATATGACAAGTTATATTATATGAGATAACATCATTTGTATTGCTGGTAGCTTTAGTGTTAAGATTTAAAAATGTTGATCATGACAACCATGATGAGTATGAAATTATTTTTTTGGAGGCCCCTGGGTAGTTGTGGCAACATTATAAAAACCTGCATTGCCAAGAGTTTATCTGCATATGAAATCTGTAACCAAACTTTTTAGCTATGTATCATTAAAGTAGCCTAAATTCTTCCAATTTTTTGACTTATAAAATCTTGACAATCATGTTGTAAAAACGCAAGAAAGTCTTGGAAATCCATCGTATATGTCTTGGAAATCCATCATATGTGTCTTGGAAACGCAAATGTCAAATGTGTCTTGGAAATGCATGTGAAATGGAAGCATGAATTTAACTAGGAAGATTTATGAGACTTGGAAAATTACGACATATATGTTGGAAATTCGTCATATATGTCTTGGAAATCCATCATATGTGTCTTGAAAACGCGAATATCAAATGTGTCTTGGAAACGCATGTGAAATGGAAGCATGAATTTACCTAGGAAGATTTCTGAGACTGGGAAAATTACGACATATATGTTGGAAATTCGTCATATATGTCTTGGAAATCCGTCATATGTGTCTTGGAAATCCGGATATCAAATGTGTCTTGGAAACGCATGTGAAATGAAAGCATGAATTTACCTAGGAATATTTCAGAGACTCAGAAAATTACACGGGTAAGTTGGAAATTCGTCATATATGTCTTGAAAATTCATCATATGTGTCTTGAAAATATGTCATATGTGTCTTGGAAATCCATATGCGAAATGGAAGCATAAATTTACCTAGGACGATTTCAAAGACTCAGAAAACTACACGAGTGTTGGAAATTGTTCATATATGTCTTAAAAATATGTCATATGTGTCTATGAAATCCATTTGCGAAATGCAAGCATTAATTTAAATTACATGATTTCTGAGACTTGGAAAATTACGATATATATGTTGGAAATTCGTCATATATGTCTTGGAAATGTGTCATACTCTTCTTTGATATGCAAAATTGAAATGGAACATGAATCGGTTAGACTTGTCAAATTACGAGAGTCATGTTGGATATTGTTGTATATGTCTTCCAAATGCATGATATTTTACATGTTAAATTGGACAATTCTGGAGACTTGGAAATCTACACACTTATGAAAATCCACACATAAGTGTTGGAAATTCATCACTACAATGAGCAACCATATTTTTTTAAAAAAAAGCCCTATTGCCATGCAAGTGACAACAATTTCCAAAATGTAACTACAATGTCATCATTACAAGGCTGCACATAAAATGATTTTAAGCCTCAAAAAGGGACTTTCACATACCCTACTTAGACTACATATAAATTGGCAAAAGACGAGTTTAACAACATCAACACAAAACCAAAGTGCAACAACACTTCGATGCCAAAATGAATTATAATTTTAACAGAAGTATTAACAATGATAAGCTATATCTTCCTTTTTCCATTAGTTTTTCCTACTTTCAGTAACTTTGTTGCAGCATCATTGATTGAATTTGTTGGATAGTTGATAAGCCACCACAAGTAGTCTTTCCTCAAGCTACCAAATTGTTCCTACATAAAAAAATATATGCCAAACTTTGTTTAGGACATTGTGAACATTGATTACAAATATTGCACAATTCCAAACATATGGCATATTATTGCTCACAAAAGCCTCATCTTCACATATGAATAGATGTTTGAATTGAATAATCAGATAAACAAACAGAGACGTGTTGGAAGCAAAGAATAATCAATGAATTTCTTCCTAAAAAATCATATTATTGCTGACAAAAGCCTCATATTCAATAGAGTAATCTCTGCAATTTCAAGCACAGCCAGCAAAAATAAAAAAGAACAAAAATAATTCTGGGCCAGTGTAGTAGCATCACTTCATTACAATATTTATTCCAATCACTTACAAATCCTCTTGATGTTTCCATCATTTTTTACAAAATGATTGAATATAATGAATTTTGAATTCTTTTCTTTATTACAGGAATAAGTTCAAATTCTCGATCAACCAAAAGATTCATTGGAGTTCAATTCTAAGAGCGGAAATCTTCACAACTTAATGCAGAAAGGCTTACCCAAACACGTTTATTAGAAATCTAGATAGGCTAAATCAAAACACCTTTCTTCTAATAGAATACCTCGATTTACTTAGAACAAGTAAATCCTATATTATTCATGAATGTCATTTTCAACCCCATGTCAATCAATAAACAATCCAACTCTATCATATAAATGTCTTTTGCTGTAACTTAAAAAATCCAGCTTCATTACCAAAGCTGACAACCTCATTTCAAAGTTCTAGTTTAACTTTAAATGTCCTTATTTACGATTTATCATTGGAAAACCCAAGTGATTTAGGTTGAAATAATATAATTCCCAACTTAATAAAATCCCCTTATCCACTCAATTATCTGTTTCAATATATCACCTAAATTCTGATTACATCTCCAATCACCATTACCCTTCTTTTGCACTTTCAATTTCTATTGCTTGACTATTGACCATAACATAATATTGTGACACTTGAAACTTTCGTTTCCAATGGTATTAAATTCAAATTCAAAACAGCATTTCCTTACTCCACAAACTCATCTATATTCATGATTAATATAAGAACTAACTCTATTTGATCTTACTACCAACAATCATATTACATAACTATTAATCTTTATTCTCAATTTTCTATTCACAGAAAAATCCTATTTACATTGGCCATTTATGTCTCACAAGCTCCTAACACGTTTTAGCTCAATACTCAGCAAAACACAATCTTTATTCCATCAGTGACACATTCAGAAACAGAGGAACGATTCTGCAGACTTAAAGTTGTAGCTACTTCATCATCAAAATATATGGTTAACTCATTACATAGCTTTCAACTGAATTTTTTTAACTTTACCTATTTTAAATAAATAGAGTATCCAACGAAAGAAGACAAAAAATGCAAAAAGTCACAGTTATGTATAAAAAAAGACAGAAAACCTGGACGCCACACAGAGCAGAAATGCAGAGAGAGTCAGCAAGATAAGAGGAAGAGGTTGTTGCAGCAAGAGAAGAAGATGTGGAATGGAATTCGACAATGGAACAAAGATTCACTAAATCGGACTAAGAGGTTCAGAGCTGAAATGAGACATACTTCAACAAGGTTTCGGTGACCTTAGCAGGACGAGCAACTAGAAATTTTCCCTTTGTTCTTCGGGTTAAGAAAGGAGAGAGAAGGGCATTGAGAGCATAATACCAGAAAGGAAAGGCACATTGATAAAAATCTACACACACAAACACAAGCGCACATATAAGTTATTATGATGAACAAGAAAGAAGAACACACAATCCATTGACAAGCTTACATTTTTGGCGACCTAGTTTTCTTACAAGATGGCAAGTGCTAGCATGCTTGGTGGCAACAAAAACACCTCACAGCGACGTCGTCAGCTCCACCGCCGTTGTCACTGTTGTCACAATGGAAGTGGAAGAAGAGAGAGAGAGACACGGTACAACAACGACATCGTGACGAGTGTAACATCCTGAATTTTAAATTACCAATAAATGTGTATAATTCCTGAATTTAGGAAAAAGGCAATAAGGAGTCATTTAAAGTTCTCAGGTATCTCTAGAAAAATGCAATAGCTTTATAAACAAATTCACAAATTTAGGGTATTTTGGAGGATTTTTAAAACTGATTTTCGATATAAATTAGGGAGGAATGATTGGGTATTTATTTATAATTTATGAAATTAGGGAAATTATTTTTTTAAAGCTTAAAGGAACTTTAGGGGGATAAAATTTCCCAATCTAACATAAAAATGAATGTCAGGAAAATAATATAATCTTTTAGGCCTTAATTGTAAACTATTTCAAATTTGAGGGCACTTTAGTAATTTTTCCCTACCCAACAACCCTAATATTCCCTTATATATATTTCATGTTTCTTCCTCATGCAGGAGCCGCCGCACTGCACATACACCACACTTCTTCCTTCCTCTTTGTTGCCGCACATACACACACGCACCACACATCTTCCATCTCTCTTGCAGCACACACACTCGGCCTTCTCCTCAACCCGTCGCCCTTCTCCCTCAACCACCTTCACCATCTACATCACATCAACGCCGTGAGTGAGAGCCGTGAGAGAGAGAGAGGCCGCCGAGAGAGAGAGAGAGAGAGAGCTTGGCTTTCATCTTCCTCACCTTCGATCCCCAAGCATAAGAACGTGGGAGGGCGAGAGGGCCACCGGCGAGGTTGAGCGCCGTCGTCAGTCCGTCGTTTCCGTCGTGATGCCGGTTCTTTCATTCTTCTTCCTTGTTTTCTGAAGCTGCAGTCAGAATCTCCCTACCTCCCTTGCCATTTGTTGTTGTTGTTTCTGTCTTCATTGGGACTCTGATCTTGCTTGATTTGAGCACGGGGGCGCGTCTACGGTAACCTTTGGTTTAACTTCAATGAGGTAACTACTTCTGTTTGTTTGCGTGTGTGTGTGGGTTAGTAAGTTTTTGGAACTTGAATTTTGTGAATTTTCTATTGAATGGATGAACAGGAATTTGAAGATTTATTTTATAATATAAACGTTTGGTGGAGTATGTATTTTAAATGGCATGAAGGTGTGAACTTGTATGTTTTGGAAATTTATAGTATTTATTATAGATATCTGCGTGATTGAATCTGAGGATTTCTGGACTGGACTTTGTGCTATATGTTGAATATGTACATTTACGATGTGTTGTACTGATTGTGTGAACACCGGATAAATAAATAAATAAAAAAGCCATCGCGCGATAAGGTTCCTTGTAGGCCCACAAGGACTAAATAACACAAAATGGAAAGACGAATTGGGGAGAACGCCCCCGGTCTCAGGCGAGGGTTGTGAGTCCCTACTGGACCGTATAATATAACGGTGTTATTGATTGTTGGATTTTATTTATCTATATATTGGATTGCAATATATGAATGTGAATATGTGATTTTATGTGTGATTTATATGAATGTGAATGTGTGATTTTATGTGTGATTTTGAGGAACTGTCACGTGACGATAATTTATGTGGAAATATATATTATGATATTGTCTTGCATTGAAATGGTACTGCCTCATGTATTCAATTCAGTTATACTTAGTAATACTCCACTGAACACCTTGCTAACACACACCGCACGTAGGCGAACAGTTAGTGGTTACTTGGGTCTACCCCCATTTTATCTATTTTTATACTGGTCCTAACAATGCAGTAGGAAACCAAGGGAAAGACCTGGGACCGTCTCACTAAGCTAGTGAGTTCTGGACTGGTTTGACGGAAGATATTGCCACAAATAGGGATTCATATTGTTTGTTTTGCTTCCGCTCATTTTTCCACATTATGCTTCTTTATTTTCAAATTGAGGATTTCTTTTAGAATATTTATTTTGGTAACTTGTTATTTCATTTCTGAGAGACCGGTCTAAACTTTATTGGTGTTTCGACTACTTTGGTATTTTTATGGACTATTGGGATTTTGCATATTTTGAGGACGTTTAATGGCTGAGAGATTTGAAGTTATAATGGTTTTAGTTATTTTTCGTAAGAGTGTTTTAATGGTCAAATATGTTATTGGATGTTGTGAATGGGTTGATTGACAGGTGGTAGGTTGGTTTTATTTATCCATGTTAGCCATTGTTGTATTAGAGAAATTCTTTTCTAACATGGATAATCTTCTGTTATATTATATTAAATTCTTTTCTAACCATGATAACCCTTTTAATATTAGAAATCCTTTTCCTATCATGGTTAGGGTAATTATGTTATGTTAAATTCTTTTCTAACCATGATAGTCTTTTAATATTAGAAATCAATTTTCTATCATGGTTAGGGTATTTAATTGATATTTTTATTCAAATGACGAAAAGCCTTTTTCTAACTATGTTAGTGTTTGTTTTAGTAAACTTCTTTTTCTAACATAGTTAGTCAATAAATAATTTTGTAATTGCTAAATGGTAATTTATTGTATATTCAAAAGTATAATTAGGTAGCTAATATTACAGCTGGTATCAGTTTTATGGTGTAAAGACCTGGAAGGTGCTGTGCATGTGATTGTTTTTGTTCCGTCATGCATTGCACGTGCATTAGTGATATTGTGGCAATACATTTCCCGATCATTTCCTTTTAAGTTTTGCATTGTATGATTGCTTCTTATCGGTGTAACTTCCATCCGTAGGTGGGTGGGAGAGTATACCTCGTACTATTTAGGTCTTATGGATTATATATTTATGTCTATAATGTTATGTGGTACATTTTCCATCCCAGGATGAGGAGGATAGTAAGGTCGATAAGGACCTATTTAAAAGATTGAACAGCCTAAGTTGATAAATAGTAAGTTCTGATGGGAAGTATTTTGTCAAGATTCTTATGTGATGTGTGCAATTATTTAATTGGAATTGGAATTTGTTTAGGCTTTATCCAGTTTTGTTGTAAAAAAAAACCTATCAATGGTAAGGGAAAATGGAAGATCATGGGAGTTTGGCTTAGATTTAAGTCTGCATGTGTAAATTTTGTGTGGGGAGTTGAAATATTTGAACTTATCTCCTGCTTTAGTTTGGTTATTATAGTAATTGGAAGAAAAACTTTGATGTTTAATATTGCTCTATTTAAGGATTAATTGATGGGTTTTGGTGATCCAAGGTGAATGAAGGGTTAATTACGAAGGAATTTGTATTTAAGGATGATTGGGATTCCAGTTAGATGTAACCGAAATAAGGAAACTATATATGAGTCGATCAAAGTTATATGTTAATGATTGAATGACTGATTTCTAATTTGTGTAGTGATTTCGAGCTTTCTACTTTACTTTCTGTTCTTGATTATTTGAGTTTTGCAGCTACTGTTTATGGCTGAAATCTTTGGATTCTCACCCCCAAAATAAGTGAAACTAATGATTGAAAGCGTGTAAGATGTTTTAGGAGCCAAAGATGTCTCTACGTGTAGGTTGTGAGTGTTGTAGTCTGGTTATGAATTGTCTTTCTTGCTTCTGTCTTGAGTGCATTTTAGATGATTAGAGTTTCGATCTCTATTATGATAAGTTAGACAATTATGGGGATAGATTATTTCATATTGATAGTAAAATTTGAAGTATATATGTTATAATGGATGTCGTTATGCATACTTGAGGTTATAAATGGTGATTTTCGGAATTAAGTAGTTGAGGTGCAGTTCTGAATTTATTGATACTCAAATTTTAGGATTGTGTTATCAAGGATTTACATCTTAAAGGTGATTAAAAGCTGAATGGTGTCGAGCTGTGGCCTTGGTGTACCGGAATTTTTGGGTGATGTTTCTTTAGTTCTTTAAGTTCAAATACTATGATGTTGAGGCTAAGGGTGTGAAGATTGAGAAATATGGTTGTTGAGGATTTTTGAAGGTATAATTAGTGGTAGTATAGCAACATAATGAATATGGGTAAAGTAGGAAATTTCAAATTCTTGGAATGTGATATGGAAGTAAGGAAATACTTGTTGATTCAAAGGAACTTTAATCTAAAAAGAATAACAAGAGCTAGAGAACCTATATGTTTAGTTTTGAGGGAGAATTTGTAAATGCGTGCAGTATTGGTTGTTTTATTATAAGCTAGTAAAGTCATAAGTTGAATGTTTAGTGGGACCGAAAATTGTATTTAGAGAAATCGCCAAATCTAATTCTCAATGATTGTTAATTCTTGCTAGTTTTATTGGAAAATTTGATGGATAATATGGCTTCAATATGGTGGTTTTGAATATGTTTATACCTTTAAATATGAGGATTTGATTGAGTTGTATAATGAAAGCTAAGATCGGTTGATGGTTTTGGAAATTTTGAGGACTTTCGGTGATTTAATGACTTAGTTTAAATAAGGCATAGGAAGGATCTTATTAGGTTTGATTTATTGATATTGGGTTAGAAGAAATTTTTAACAGATTGAAGGTAGTGAATGTTAGAGCTTGGTATGGAATTCAAAAATTCAAAGGAGTTTTGTGATACTTTTAGTTCATGGACATATTGATACTAATGAATAGTTTCGTTCGGTCAAAATTGTTGGGAATTCATTGAGTGAGTTGGATTGATAGGAGATGTGGTAGTGACTTTGAAGATCTAAATATTTTATAATCGTTATGAATTGATGGTTAATGAGTTAAGAACCTTACCAAACTTGAGATTGGAAATTGTGTTATAGGAGTTGAGTTTAATTAAGGGTGGTTAGTTGAGATTTTAATGAATTGGATATACTATGTTATTTTGAATTGGGAACTATTGAACATGAATTGTTACTTAGGCTTGCTAATGGAGACCCATTTATATGTAAGAGGTTTGGCTAGCAATCTAATTAGATGGGGAGTGATCTTTAAGTCTATAGGCATTCTATTAGAGAATTATGAAAATCGTCTGGTAAATGATTAAGTAAATAAATTATATCTATAGAGAGGTTATGAAGTTGCTGTAATTGGAGTAACAATTAATCTAACTTGGTAGCTGGCATATATTGTAAATGCAAGAAGAACCGTAATGGGCATAGGATGTTAAAATTTTCTAAAGTCAAGTTTGAAATTGAAATTTTAGTTGGAGGGTAAAGTAATTAGGCTGAATAATGTTAGAGAATCAGAGAATAGAGTTACTTAAATTGATTTTTGTATGCATATTGAAGTTTTGGGAATGAGGAAATGCTGTTCGAAGGGGTAATTAAATACGTTGATGAAGATTGAGGCTTGTTAGTATTAATCAAACATAGGATTTTTATAAATATGTTGATGAAATTAGTTATTCATGTTGTACGACTATAGGAAATAAAGAGTAAAAGAGTGTTTGAGTGCCTTGATGATCAATTGATAGATTTTAGTTTAGAACATGATTGGAGTTTGGGGCATCTAATTGATATTATGGAAGAGGTCAAAGGATGTTTGAGAATTTGGGATAAATATTACATATTTAAGGTCTCTAAATAGAATTGAGTATTAATTAGTTCTAATTGAGCTCCTAAACATTAATAAATATTCAAGTATATTCGAGGTTGGGGTATATAGCTTGAATTACTATTTTAAAGCCTAATTAATTTCGAAGTTAAAGTATAATTCCTTCAAGTAAGAGGGTGAACCGAGTTAAAGATGATGAAGTTGGTGATTGCTTGAGTTGGGTTAAAGGAACCTAGTGAAGATATAGTGGATGTTGGGGAATGATATTAAAGATGGCAAAGTGGAGTAATTGATTATGAATCTGATGTTATATGATTATGTAGAAATTTTCTATGTGAGGGATTGTTGGATTGGTAGTTCATTTTAGGTTCCAGTAATTAAAGTAATTAGATTATGCCCAGTGTTAAGAGTGATTTTTCTATGGTTTAAATTGTTTAGAACTTGAAGAATAAGATTCCAAGTGCAAAATAATGATTAATGGTTATATAGTGAAAGCGGAAGTGGAATGCTATCTGAATAAAGATATGGAAGTGGAAATAAGTGAAAGTTTATGTGGTTTCGAAATTCATGGGCGAGTTGATGATAATTGGTTAGAAGTTTAGTACAATTGTGGAGCTTATGATAGTTATTTTTGAGATGCTATTGTTTTAGGGTTAAATTATGAAAGTTAAGTGCGTTGTTTCAAATATGCGAGATATCCAAAAGTTAAAGAATTGGGACTTTTAAAAATTTATGATTGTGTTTTTGGGTCTAAAGCATCACATTGTCCCTTTAGTGCCCAACATTTACTACTATATAACATTACTGGTCTAATGGCTGTTCGATAAAACTTCCCTTTTACCTTATCCTATACTTTACGATCATATAACCCTAGTAGCTTTTCTCCATTTAAACCACCCAGCTTGAATTCTATTATTAACATCACCATCAATTTCACAATCCTTTTGTATAATCGAGCTTAAATATTTAAACTTGTCCACCCGTGGTAGAACCTGGTCACCCAATTTAACTTCTATATCCTTATGCATTTGTCTCTTATCAAAACAACAATGCATATATTATGTCTTACCCCTACTCAGTCGAAAGCCTTTTAGCTCTAGGGTCCTTCTCCATAATTTTAGTTTCCAGTTAATTTCTTCTCTTGATTCACCTAAAAGGACTATATCATCCGCAAAAAGCATGCACTTAGGAATTTCTTCTTGTATATTTGTAGTTAGGACGTCCAAAACTAGATTGAACAAATATGGGCTCAAATTTGAACTTTGATGAAATCCAATTTTTATTGGAAAGTCATTTGTTTCTCCCCTAGGTGTTCTAACTCTAGTCATTACCCCCCTATACATATCTTGAATGGCTTTGATATACCCAACACACACCCCTTTATTTTTCAAAGCTTTCCAAAGTATTTCTCTTGGTACACAAGATTACATTCAAATAGCATCAGAAGGAATATATTTGGAAAATTATTGTACTCAATCGAGACAAAAGAACAAAAGTGATGTTGTCACCAGGGGGAGTAAAAGTGACAATAACATTGTTGTTGTGAGGAAAAGTGAAAGTGATCATATATTCAGGGGGAAATAATATTATGCTGTACTCTTTTTCCTTTAATCAATGTTTTATCCTACTGGGTTTTCCTGATAAGGTTTTTAATGAGGTAGTTTTGATAATTATTGTGTACTCTTTTTCCTTCATTGGGTTTTTGTCCCATTGGGTTTTTCCTATTAAGATTTTAATGATGCACAATAATATTTGTTTATGGACATCCAAAGGGGAGTGTTATGAATATTGGTGCTACATGAGTGGATGTCCATAATTCCAAACTCTTAGGATTCTTTTTCTTATAACCTCCCAATGAATGGCTTGTGGGAGTTTATTATGATTATTGCCATCAAACTAATCTTTATTCCTTTGTAACCATAGTTATAGACTTCAATATGTGAAGGCCTATAAATAGAGGGCAAGCATAAGGCATTAGTACCAAGAATGATAAGTGAATGAGAAATGCTCCATTCCTTCCTCTTCTTATGTCCTGTCTTATTATCTCATATTCTCTAAATCTTTCTTTTTTCCTCTTATTTTTATAACACGTTATCAGCATGGCGCTCTTTCCTTTGCTTCGATACATTTCCATTAAACCCCTTAGTAGATAAATTGCTTCTGTAGTTGACCTACCCGGAATGAAACTAAATTGATTCTCTGAGATACAAGTCTCACGTCTTAACTTGTGTTCGATCACTTTTCTTACAATTTCATTGTATGGCTCATAAGCTTGATTCCTCTGTAATTTGCGCAATTTTGAATATCTCCCTTATTCTTATAAATAGGGACTATAATACTTTTCCTCCAATCATCAGGCATTTTCTTAGACTTTAGAATCTCATTAAATAGCTTAGTAAGCCATAATACACCTGTTTCTCCCAAACATTTCCATACTTCAATAGGAATGCCATTAAGCCCAACAGCTTTGCCATTTGCCATTTGCCATTTTCATAAGAGCTTCCTTAACCTCTCTAACTCTAATTCTACGATAGAATGTAAAATTGAGTTCCCTTTCACTAATTGTAAGATCATCTAACTCATTAATCAAAGTTCCCTATCTCTCATTGAACAATTTATGAAAGTATATCTCTCATCTATCCTTACTATCAGCATCAATCACCAAAACTTTACCGTCTTCATTCTTTACGCACCTCACTTGATCTAAATCCCTCGATTTTCTCTCTCTAATATTTGCAATCCGATAAAATTTTTTGTTCCCCTGACTTTATTCCTAACTCCTTATAAAACTCTTCAAACGTGCCATAACAGTTAATAATAATAAAAAAAAAATTTGGCCGGCAAAACCAACAGTCTAATAACTAACGAGTCTACTAGTCTATCAACATTTAATCAAGTGGCTACTGGGTGGATTCAGATTAATCACGTGGGTAGTTGGGTGAGACATACAGAGCGTCATAAAAAATCTTGTGTATATATATATACAGCATTAATTTTATTTATAATAATATCTTTCTAAACATTAATTGTAAATGAAAATAAATAGCTAAATTCTGACGTAGGTTCTTATACGTGTATACCCCCTCCCTCCGTTCTTAAATATAAAACTTATTTGAGGAGGTAAACTTATCTAATTATACAAATAAATTTGTCAAAAAATTATGTAAAATATGCTATAATTAAACAAATGTAATTCTGGCCAGCTATTGGGGGCCACATAACCCTATGTATTCAACGCTCAACCAACTAAGCCAAAGGAGGACACACAGTCTCCATCTTCATCCCCCAAAAGAAACTAGTGGAGGATCTCCTTATTTCTTTGACTTCACGTACTGGCTCGGCCATTGGGAATAAAGGTTCCCTGAATTCATTAGAGCCACAAACGTCAACTTTATTAGAGCCAAAATGGGATCAATGGCTTGCAGGATTCAAGCATGCATGGTTCCGTTATTTATAATGTATGTTCATTTGGAAGCGAATGCAATTTAGAGCTTAGTCAATTCCAAGAATTTATTTTGGGTTTTGAGCAGTCAGGTATTTTATGAACATTATATTCTGTTTTGCACGACAAAATATGAATTATTAGAGCTTAATTAGTCAAGTCCAAGAAATAATTAATAGCAACAATTTTACAAAAAATTTTTTGAAAAAATTATTTTATTAGAAAATTTATTATCTAAGCTACCTAAAATTTGTTTAAGGGTCTAGGTGCACCTATATATCTTTGAGTTTAACTTTATTTTAGCAGTGTTCAACCTGCATTAAATTATGTGCAAAATGAAAGACATTTGCATATAGTTAAAGATATACTACACACAACTAAAGAAGAGTTGCACCTACTAAAGATGAGATAATGAATGATTTTTCAGCAATTCCCCCCCCCCCCCCAAGAATGCTTTAATATTGAGAAATTTAAACTCTTAATTTGTTTTTCAACTAATGAAACCCCAAATGAGATTGTATGTGAAGCATTGAAGAGTATGAAGAAAGGAGACTCTTCACAAATAAGATTGTATGTGAAGCTGTGAAGAGTGTGATGAATGAAGAGAGTGAGATTGCCAAACAGGTCAGAGCTAACCATACTAAACTCACAACTTTGAGTCCAGTTAAATTGATAATTTTTGCCACCAGCTTCAGGATTTACTCAAATGATGATCCATATTTTCAATTGGGTAAGCTAGCTAGCAGCTAAATGTCAATTAACGTATGCATGTGATTTTGCATGCACTTTAATTAAATGAAGTGTTTGGTTTAGAATTTAGATATTCGTTCTTTAAAATTGTTAATATGAAACTTTATAGTGCACACACACATATGCGTTTGAATATAAGTGGGGTCGTTTATACCTATGTCTATCAGTATATTTTTTTAATAATGGTTTAATTACAATCACATATACACTGAGATGAATGTATGCAAATGAAATAGAGAAAAAGAAAAGATTAAAGTTTGTATGCATTCTTAATCTTCAACTTGACAATTTACTCTAAATTACAGTTTACTTTTTCTCTAACTGGGTGCCAACTTAATTCCACCATAAATTTAGATAGAAATACAAGAGAGGGCAGAGGAAAAAGTTAAAAGAAATTAGTGTAATTTAAGAAGGAGGTTATGTTTATAAAAATAGTAACAGTTTTAACTTTAAACACAATTCTTCTATATGTAACAGGCACCAGAGTCAACGTTTCAGCATTATTTTTTCTCAAAAAAGAAACGTTTCAGCATTTATCCACCAATAGAGTACAGAAGGAAAAAAACTGTGTTCACATTTATCTTATTTTCTGCTTTTATTCCTCTTGTTTAAACTGCTCATCAGGTCATGATATTAATGGCTTAAAACTCCTTTTAAGATTGTCTATACCACGTCCAATTCTCTTCGTCGCCATGTGATATTTGTACTTTAAATTTTGTTCAAAATGTCATTTTATTCTTTCTTTCATTTGTATAAAGTCCAGGCTCTCTCTGGGCAAAATTACAGAATATAAGAGGCTAAATCTTGCAATATTCACAATTTCATTCTACCATGGAAGAATCTCTACACATAGCAATGTATCCATGGTTTGCAATGGGACACATAACGGCATATTTACAATTATCCAACAAGTTAGCCAAAAGAGGACACAAAATCTCCTTCTTTGTCCCCACATTGACGCAATCCAAAATACAGCATTTAAACCTTCATCCTCATCTCATCACCTTCTTCCCCATCACCATTCCTAAAATTGAAGGTCTTCCTAATGGCGCAGAGACAACTAATGACGTGGCTGACTCTTTCTTCCCACTCATTATAACAGCCATTGATAGTACTGAGAAACAGATTCAAAATCTTCTCATTAATCTTCACCCAAACTTTGTCTTCTTTGATTTTGCTTATTGGCTACCAAAACTAGCTCAAAGCTTGGGCATCAAGACTGTTCAGTACTGGACTGTTTCTGCAACATTAATAGCTTACATAGAATCATTCAAGAGACAATATCATGGGACAATAACAAAGTTTTCTACGTTTGACCCCTTAATGCTAAATGTTATTGATGGACTTCCTGATTTTTTGTCCTTGAAGCTTTATGTGTATGAAGCAAAAATATTGGCTAGGGTCTTGGAATCTGACTTTGGTAGTGGTGTTCCTTTCATTGATAGAATGGTTAATTCAGGTTTGCCAGATGCAATTGGATTCAAAAGCTGTAGAGAGATGGAGGGTCCTTTTTTAGATTATCTGGAAACTTTATATGGAAAATCTGTTTTGCTTTCTGGTTCTCTTGTACCTGAGCCACCTACCTCTTCTTTAGAGCAGAAATGGGTTCATTGGCTTGGAACATTCAAGCATGGTTCAGTAATTTATTGTGCGCTTGGAAGTGAATGCATATTACAACCCAATGAGTTTCATGATTTGTTATTGGGTCTAGAGCTCACAGGTATATAACTTTTCACTTATTTGCTTTTGAGAAAATTAATTGTTCATTTTATGTAGTTTAGACTCCATTACAACTTAGTCTTTACTCATCTAACTCATTTTCTCAAATTTCAGCCCTTTAGTCATTAGTCTCTGCACTTTAAGAATCATCTAGTCTGTAAAGGGCTGTAACGGAGTCATGAAGTGTTGAATTATATATATAAAGTCTATTCTTTATTTTATCTGAAATGTACAGAGTCTATTCTTAGTAGATTAAGGCTCAGACCCAATACAAGTGAGTTATCACGTGAATAAGGAGAAATATGAGTCCATAGAGGGAGTTTAGCGAGTTTTCCCTTCATAGTTTAAAAGTTTAACACATGTAAACACACTAATGTAGAAAGGTTTTGAGGACTCTGCTTTTGTTTCCTGTTCTCCCTAATCATCCATATCTCTTTAAAAGTTCTCTCTCCCTTCAATAGTATTATTTACTTGGTGCTATGGTTTTGTGTGGGCAAGTTAATCATACAATTAGATTCATGGTACACACCAAAACCTTATATTTGGTATAAGGATCAATGGATTAAAATATTAAGTTACTAAATTCATTAAAGGATTAAGTTACTAAATTGTTGCTAAGTCCAATCATAAGGACTAAATGTCTAATTTTCCCTTATATTTGTTTTGGGTGTTACAAATGGTTTATTAATATAATTTGATGCATAGGTATGCCATTTTTCGCGGCTCTAAGACAACCGAGTGGATTTGAGACAATTGAAGCAGCTTTACCAAAAGGGTTTAAACAAAGAGTTGAAGGGAGAGGGAAGGTACATGGAGGATGGGTACAACAACAATTGATTTTGGAGCATCCATCTATAGGGTGCTTCATTACACATTGTGGGACAGGTTCTTTAACAGAGGCACTAACGAATCGTTGTCAGTTAGTTTTATTACCAAATAGAAGTGACCAATTCTTCAATGCAAGGTTGTTGAGCAGAATCTTCAAGGCTGGGGTTGAAGTGGAGAGAGATGAAGAAGATGGTTCTTTCACTAAAGAATCTCTTTGTGAAGCTGTGAAAAGTGTGATGGATGAGGAAAGTGAGGTTACTATGGAAATCAGACGAAATCGTAGCAGATTGAGAAGTCTCTTACTTAGCAATGATTTAGAGTCTAGTTATATTGATAGCTTCTGCCAAAAGCTTCAAGATATACTCAAATGATGACACAATCACACACTTGCAATCGTGCAAAGGTTAGGCTCTTGGATAAACCTTGTTGGGTGTTGTATTCTAATGACACCAAATGTCTTCTTTATTAAGTCTTTCTTAAATAGGAGGTAGTGAGTTTGAATTATCAAATAAAGGGTATAATGAGTGTGTGAGTTATAATAAAAAACGTGATAAATGCTTCCAAATAAATTTGTAGCATATTAGAAAATTGTCAATTGATATTCAAATTCCAACTCTTTTTTACAAAAAAAAGTTTATATAAGTTAGGTGTCTGGGGCTCAGCAAGATTTACAGAGGTATATATTTAGAGATCAGCCACCAATAAGGTATTCATATTGGACTCAAAATCTTATAATAATGAGTCAACCGTTTTACTAATTGGATTAACCTTTGTTGACAAAAATCCCAACTACATCATTAAATTTTGAGAATATCTATCATTTTCAATTGAGGATCCATCCTTACCTTGTGCTCAATGGGGTGAGCCGTGAGGGTGTCTTATGCTTGTTGTGATGGCGCTTGTATTGAAGGTGGATTAATGGATTACTTGATCTAACAAGAATTTATAATTTATAAATTTTTTTATGACATATTTGAATGGATGAATAAAATAGCTTTAAATAAGAATATCTTTATTAATTAGTAATTGCTTCATTTGGAAATTCACTGCAATTTGCAAATGAAAAATGGATTGAAAAAAAAAGGAACATAATAGAAAAATATCTTCTAAATTTTAGAATCTCATATTGGAGCTTTTAACTAGTTGAGTCACTATATTAACTAGTTAAGTATATGTATTAAGTATTAATAATTGCAAATCACCTATAAAATTTTTTTTGAAATTGGGAAGTACTATTTTTCTATCATTTCTGTTGATGCTAAAATTTGGGACAGTAAATTAAGGATTTAAAAAGAAAGATCTTTATTGATAATCGGGGCCATCAGCAACGGTGGTTACAAGATGATTTAATCAATACAACGAGAGTATCCTTAAGATGCTGAAAATTGTAGCTGGTTGAGTTCAGAGAGTATTCTCAATGTTTCAGAGAGCTTGTATGTGCTTCTGGTCTGGTTTCATCTTATAGTTATTGGCTTCTTAGTGAACTTGGTTGCCCCGAAAATATCAGCGACAGTCGTGGGATTGTGGACGTTGAGGGCGACAATCTATATCAGTTGGCAACTGTCTCCGTGTCGCATGGGTCGTTAGGTCTTGCCGAGTCCATCAATTTGAATTTAAACTTACGTGGCTGACGTTGCAAAACTGAAAATGGCGTGCCGTGGGCTTACTGGGCTTGGACTAATCTACACAGGCCTAAAGGTGAAAGCAGGGTCCAACAATTTCCATTTTCCAGCCCAAAGATGGAAATAGGGTCCAACAATTTCCATTTTCCACCAAATAAAAAAAAAAGTTTATGCATCCAAAGTTGATGGTAAAGCATGGCAATTTCGAAAGCGTCGTTATTATTGCCGCGGGAAGATGATTCCTTCGTCTTCGTGTCGGGCATACTTCTTACTCCAACCAATTCTCAGTAATCACTCACATTCTTCAATGACGAATTAGCTCTTCAATCATAGTCCAATCCCAAATTTTCACTCTGCTTTGTTTCGTTGTGCAATTAGAAGGGGAGAAAACAAAAACAAGTATCAATTTGCGATTGAAAATGACGGAGCCAGACAGAAATTGGGATTTTCACCTTAGAACCTTGTCTAATAGTGCCAGAGATTCCAATACCGCTAATGACCCTGCTTCTGATCCCCTCCTTCTTCAATCCGTGAGTCTTTCTCTCTTAAATCCTTACTTTCTATTGTCTTCTCGGTAGAAAATTTGATATATGTTTTTGTACCTTGAATTATACGGCCAATCTCTCGATTATTTAGGGTTTTATTTCAACTGTTTTAACGGGTGCCTTGGTTGGGTTTGATTAGGTGAAAAAGCTTCATCAAATTTGTTTGGATGAGAATTCTGAGGACTTGATAGCAAGAGTTTTTCCGCAAATTAACAAGGTTTTTCAACGCGCGGTGGCTTCGATATCTCAATCTCAGACCTCTAATGGCCTTCTGTTGCTCGTATGTAATTTTTTTTTTCAAATATAATATTTGATTGGTCTCCGGAGTAATTTTTCATCTATGTCGTGTAACATTCAATCCTTAAAATTTGAATATAGTTGTTGTATTCAGTGACCAGATATTTAACAATCTTTCAATTTGGTTGATACTTGATACTTAAAAGTTTATACTCTAGCATATCTTTGTTGTTACCTTTAGTTAAGTTGAGATGCATACCCTTTTTTTTGGTCCAAATTGCTGTCATTGATGTATGTAATGTGTTCTGAGCGTAGTCCAGACTTGCAGGTTTATTTCACATCAATGGAGCAACTTCTTTACCAACTTGTAAATTATAAATAGATTTTTGTTTAATTAGTATTATCTTTGGACTTCCAATAGCTAGAGTAAAGAAATTTTTTTCCCTAAATAAAAGAAAACAAAAGCAAAATGAGTTAGTTAGTTCAATTCCACTAGAAATCCACATCCCTAGTTTATTTATTCATTGTTTCTTGGATTTGTTCGGTTTCTTCTCTGGCTTTCCTTTGTTGGTTTAAAAGTTGGTTTGTTGTTCTGGCATATGTTTTTGCTGTGTGTGTGTATATATCATTGGTTCTTATATTTTTCTTACATGTTATGTCAGGCTATTCTTCAGTTTTTCCTGGATTTTGGAGAGGTTGTTCTTCATGATGCTGATCCTAATCTCAGGATTTTTTTTCGTTCATGCTTGAGCAGGTAACTATAAGTTTTGAACAGGCCAAAATATACTATGGCTCTAGCAGATAGGGAAATGGGAAAATGAGATAATTGGTGATGCACTTGTTCTGTCAGATTTGATTTTTATTTATTCGGATCAAACAGCACGAATTCTGTTGTTTTGTTCTTATTCCTTTTAAGCAAAATCCTTGCAGAATCTATATATATATATATTATATAATATAAAAACTTTAGCAAGCTACATTGTTCATGAGTGATTAAAAATGCGGCTTATTTCTTAGATTCTATGCAATGCATGAGATCCAGTCCAATTATCGTCCATTGTAGGGAGTTTGCCGATCCTGTTGTGGCAGAAGCAACGCTTGAGTTTCTCATTATCAACAGAAAAAAGTTTCAAAGTTCCTTCCCAAACCTGTTGTCTCAGGTATTGGCTAAGTTATTTTGAGCGTTTCATTTTTGTGTTCGATTATTTGTATGATATATCAAATGAAAAATCCTTCACTATCTTTGAATTGTGGGTTCCGGCTTCCAAGCCATATGTTTGGCAGTTCAGCAATTTTTTTGGCCAATATTTTTAGTACTGGAAATTGAGGAAATCCACGGTGTCCAAAATAATGTCTGTTGTTCAGGCCAAAAATATGTCTGATACATTGTCTTTAGCAACTTAACCCGTGATTCTTGACCATGTTGCCCTTCTTTACCATGTGTGGGCCTGTGTGTATACATATATCTGATGCTGTTAGAACTGTTTTCTTGGCAGTTTTTCCCACTGTTGTTAAAGCTTGTCGCATGGCATGGAGAAAGGTAAGCTGTTCTTTTAGGTTGTGGCAGGGTTACAGAGTTAGTGCCTTTGTTTCTATTGTGAATTAATAAATTTAAATGATAGATCTTTAAGGCTCTGACATTAATGATCAGACTGTAACTACCTACGTTTTACTTAGTTTGGCAGCATGTAATTCATAGGTTTTTTGCCTTCTGAGTACTTTTTTTTTTTTTTTTGATAAAGAGGGAACACACAAAATCTACACTACAGTACAAGAATTAAATAAATGAAACTCATCTAAAGGAAGTAAATGAAAACCAAAAGGCATCTCCAAGGTGCGCTTAGCAAGAAGATCAGCTTCAAAGTTATTATCTCTGTTAATATGTTGAAGATCAACCATCTACTCCTTGTTCAGCATATGATGATTTTCAAGAATTAAATTCCAGTTTTCATGAAGATCATTGGTTGCATCTTTTATGAGCCTGATTGCCTCTAGAGAATCATATCACAAGCAAACTTGCTTATGGTTCCCATCCCATGCCCTTCGAAGACCAATAAGGCATGCCCACAGTTCTGCTGACAATGAGTCTCCATTCTGAATATTCAGCATAAAAGCTTCAATGACATTGCCATTGTGATCTTTAATAGTTCCTGCACAGCCTGTTTTTCCATCCTTATGAGAGTAAGCACCATCAACATGAACAATCACCCATCCCTCCATCTGTGTTCGATTTTGATCCTCCCTAACACCTTTCAAGCCATGAATTTTAGCTCGATTTAGATGAGTTCTTACTGCGTTAAAACTAGACAAGATTGCTTTAGCCTTCAAAAGAATTCCATGAACATTTAAGTCAATATTATTGAACACCTTTTCATTACGTCATTTCCAAATCAACCAACAGACTATCACAAATAACTCTTTCCAAGAGCCATCACACCAACATTTCATTTAGGTTCATATAACACTAGGGCCAAATTTCACAGTTAAAAAATCTCGAACGGAGATTAGGCTTAACTACAGAAAGCCATAAAGATCTAATCGCAGCACAATCCCTTAGCATATGGATTGAATCCTCAACCTCATGATTACACCAAATACATGACGCTGACTCAGCAATACCTCTTCTCATTCTTGTCTCATTAGTAAGGAGCCTATTATGTAATGTAAGCCAAAGAAAAGATTTGCACCTTTGAGGCACCCCTAACTTCCAAATTTTATTCCATAACGGATTTGCTCTAGACTCTCCCCCTGCAGAACATCATAGGCTGATTTGATGGAGAAAGTCCCATGCTTCTCATGAGTCCACCGCACTACGTCCTCATTCCCTCTTTCCACACATTCAGATCCTTTTAACACATGATCCCAAGTGGATTTGATTCCTTTCCATAAACGTGAGCCAGGACGCGATCTAATAATGTTAGGAATTAAGTCATTTCCACAATGATATTTACTTCTCATGATTTTAGACCACAAAGCCTCTTTGTTATTGATCAAACCCCATCCCGCCTTCATCATAAATGCCGTATTTTGCAATCTAGCATGACGAAGACCTAACCCCCCACTTCTTTTTGGCTTACATACCTCATCCCAAGCTACAAGGTGCACTTTCTTTTCCTCATTACTTGATCCCCAAAGAAACTGTCTAGCACTCTTGTCAACCTCATCATAAATTGCAACCGGAAGATCACATGTTTGCATAGGGTAAAGGGGAATTGCTTGGACTACCGAAGAAACAAGAGTATGCCTACCCATAAGAGAAATAGAATTAGCCTTCCAAGTAATGAGTCTAGATTTGACTTTATCCACAATGTATTGATAAGTGGCCTTCTTCACTCTATTATGATGAAGAGGAACTCTTAGATATTTCCCCAGATTGTTAGTGCTTATGAAACCCAGTTCCTCACTAAGTTGTGAAATATGAGTATGATTAACATTTCGAGAGAAGAAAACTCTAGACTTACTACGACTGACCTTCTAGCCTGAGAAACTACAAAAAGTATCCAAAGTTCCAAACACCTTTTAATCACCTGCACCTGATCCAAAGAAGCCTCTGCAAACAAGATAAGGTCATCTGCAAAGAACAAATGCGTAATAGGTGGGCCATCTTTATTAAGTCTAATGGGCTGCCAATTATGATTGTTTATCTCCTCCTGAATCAAATGAGCAAGCTTCTCAATACAAATAACAAATAAATACGGAGAAATAGGATCACCTTGTCTGATGTCACGAGAAGGACAAAATTCCTGGGTTTTACTTCCTTCCCAAAGAATCTGCATCGTCAGAGAAGATATACAATGATGAAGAATGTCCCTTAAATTCCGAGGGATTTTGATCTCCTCAAGACAGCTCATAATAAAATTCCAACAAAGCCTGCCATAAGCCTTTTCTAAATCAATTTTAATAGCCATAAACCCTTTCTTTCCTTTCATATTTCTCATTGAGTGGATGACTTCTTGAGCAATAATAACATTCTCCTAAACAATAATAAGTACTTTCATTATTCATTTGCAGCTTTCTTATGTTGACTATTCAACTCTAAGAGAGGATGATTAATTATTGTATGGAAATTTTAAAAATTTTAACCATGATCTTTTCCTAAACAAGATTGCTGCATTTACACTCTTGGGCTGGACGTGTTTACAATGATTGCAATGGTATTTAAGTAAAGTTAATTGAGAGGGGAAGTTAGGAAATTGTGAGCTAATTATACATACTATCGAATAGTTCTGGACTCTTCTGCAGCTAACATCTATTTGGTATCAGTAATTCTTAGCTGAATCTTTTGTACCAGTATGTACTGTGGAACACATTGTTAAATGTTTATTAGAGAAGGAATCTTTCAGTTTCTTCTAAAAACCTGATGAAGGAATATTGCTTGAACAAGGTGCTTGGAAAGAAGCATGACATAGAATATTTAGAAGAAATTGTCTTTTCTTGTGCTTAAATTTGATTTTTAGATGTCAATATAGACATGTATGGATCCATAGATCCATTTATTGAATGTTATCCGGATTATTGTCCAATCTTTTTTATTTGATCTTGCAGATTAGGGAAACTGTTCCTGAAAGTTTTACCAGGATTGATATCATCTGGGTCATTCCTTCCTCTGTTTATATCTCTAGTGGACTTGCCAAGTACGTTCAAATTTCATAGGCATATGATTTCTGTTTACCTCCTGGTTTAAAATTTGTTAGTGCATCTCATCCCTATTTGGAATCAAGGCAAGATTACAATTGAAGAGAAACAAAAAGGTCAAAGGAAAGAACCTAATAGCAACCAGTCGCCATTCCATCTCTGGGGCCCAAGAATGGGAAAGAAAGAAAAGCAAATCTTGGCAGTAGTCTTTAATTATTAATAAAAGATATTTGGGCATAACAGATATCCACCAAAAAAGTGATCCACCAAAAAAAGTGCAATAAGCTTGAGGATTTCGGGGTATCTGATGATGTTCTTTTTCATATTTCCTAGTTCTGGTTGTGGCATTGGAGAAGGTAGAAAAAAGCTCTGGACCATTGCTTGGAACTGGTATAGCTTCAATTCAACAAAATGCAGCTCCTAAGGTTATCTTTGACACTATTAATTGGAGAAAATTTAGTCACAATTGGACAAGTCTATACAATATAAGAAAATTTGGTTACTAATGGTGTAGATGCTACTTGCCCTTATGGATGAAGCCTATACTGGTTCAACTATAGAAGATGGTGCAGGAGATTTTGAATCCGAGGATAGCAGTGCTATTGATGTGGACAGCCCTTTGTTCCTTGAGCTTTTAAAAGATGAAAATGATGGACTCGCTGTATGGTCACTTTTTATCTCACTGGTTGCCATTGTTTAGTCCAAGTTATTGGTTCTTGTTATCTGGAGGGTTCAGTTCAAGTTGTTTTGCCAATTATTCTCAGACATTATGCATATTAAGCAATTTTTTATCACTTAAAGTGAATATCAGTAGAAGTTTGTTGCCACTCTTAAATGTTCTGTTTTTTGACAATCCTAAAATCAATGTTAGGCATTTCCTTCTGTAAAGTAATGCGTAAAGCTTCCCATTCTAATCATTATTTTGAATTGATTCTCTTTATATGTTTAATGTTTTTTTGCACCTTTTTATTTTTAGATTGATATTGTAATATATTCACTCGGTTATAATCAGATAATTGCCAGCCTGACCATTGGAATTAAATCGAATTCTTGATTTTAATTTAGTGACTTTTTCCACATAAGGTTCGGTTGCCAAATGATTAGATCTAATGATTATTGTCCTCATTTGATGTTGTAATATTGAGTAAAACCATTGGTGGCAGCATTATGATTAATCAAAGTTCCAAGCTGTTTAGGTGGATTAGTCCCTGACTTTTCAAGTTCAAATAATGTCGTGCATGAATCAAAGCTGCTTAGTGTTAAAAATATATTGTGAGCTCTGAGATTGCTCATTGGAATTAAATTCTTCCTAGGCCTTGAAGTAAGTTATATTATATGCCAGGAACGCCACTGGACATCTCCAGGGATGGCTGCATTATTACAGGGCTCAGTAAATAGTCCTTATTCTGATAGGCTGAAACAAGCACTCACTCTGGTACCTCCCCTCCTTGATTTGTACTTCTCCATAGCATTGCACGAAGTCAATGAGTGTAAGTTCTTGCACAAAAATCTTTGTGTGGCATTTGTGTTATTTTAATTATACATGGTGAGAGTTCATTGTTTGTAGTATCTGTCCAATTATGTAAAAGACATTCATGAGATGGCTGTGTTACAAGTTTTTTAAATTCATTTTCAGCTTTGATGTGCGCGTTAATTCCTCTGCTTATGTCAAGATATTCTACAATATTTCCTGACAAAAACTTTTCTTATGAGGTATACAGTGAAATTATTGAAATTATCTTCCCTTAGCATGACAGGTTCAAACAGCTTTTGAGAACTTGCAATTTCCATTCTAAAACATCCTCTTACCGTCGATGTTTTCAAATGGTTTTAGGTTCACAAGAGGGTATTGGAATTCATGCTCTCTGCTTTTCAGCACTCCCCAAATTTTGTAGCTCTTTTGAAGGTACTGTTTTTATGATATACTGCTTTTATTTAATATTTTAAATCAATTGTAGTTAATTTGGTGTTGAGTGCAATCTACTTTATATATTTTTAAGATGATTGAGCCTTGTGAGTGTATAATTTTGGTGCGAGGTTAATAGAGTCAATTATTGCTCATAATTATTTTCAGAAAGCCATGGCTTATTGGCTTGTTGCTCATATGAATACTTTGCAGAAACCTATAATGGACAAACTGGGAGAAGCTTATGACAGCCCAGAGAAGGTTAGCAACCATTTCACTAATGTCGAGGGAGGGAGTTAGTAATGCAACAAATTTTGTTGAATATACATTGATTGTTGTCTAGACAGAATTGGCGTTGCAATTATGTTGGGCTGTAGGAGAGCACGGTGGAGGTGGTGAATCTCACAAGGATGAAGCACGGGAGCTTTTTGAGAGTTTAGAACTACTACTGTATGAAAACCTAGCAACTAGGTATGACATTCAAAACCCATTGCCTCCTGCAGTTTAGAGATATTGATGTTGAATCATCATTGTTTAATGTTTTCATCTACTTCTGTTTTCTTGGAAGTCGTTTGGGTCTACCGCCAGACATGTCCCGTAATTCTAATAAGGAGGCATATAGTAAGTCATCACAGTCCAGGCTTCTATGTTTTGTGGTAACAGCCATTGCAAAACTTGCTACACACCACCGAGAATTACTCCCAAGGGCGCGTGTATCGTTGGGCAAGGTTTTTTTTTTTTTGTGTGTGTGTGTGTGTGTGCGCGTGCGCTCGCTGGTTTTTGCAAGTAAGGCGTAAGCCTGTTGCTGTTGGTTTGATTAGTTCTCCATTTAAGTAAGGATTTGCATTTCAGGTGGCTCGATCTCAAATTTCAGACGCTAGGGTATGGAGATGTGCCCGTGATTTCCTGGGTTTAATGAATGAACCTGCCATTTGTTCTTCTATATTGGGTCCTTCTCGACCCTCACAAGGTACCAAGAAAAAAGCGGGCAGCATAAACTGGAATGAAGGAGCAACAAAGATGATTGCTCATATTCCTTTTTACCTCCTTGGGGATCTAGAAGGTGAAATGTCTTTTACTCTTTTTTTTTTTCCTTGTCTCGTTTCTCGGTACTGTTGGGTTGCTCAGTCTGCCTACATGTAAACACTTGAAAATTTGAGTTTGTGTAAAGTAGTAGAGCAACTATTGCTGTTACTTTCTCTTTAGTACTTGAGAGTTTAGTTCAAATCTGCTAGAGGAAATGTGGTATTTACATTATTTTGGCTCTTTTTTTTCAGGGGCACCTTTTCATGATTTCTCAATCTCGGATGTCATTCCTAGAAAATGAAAGCCAAATTGCCAATTGTTTCTTGATTATGGTCGTTCTATTTTCATATTGGGCAATTAGTGAGTATGTCATTACAGATGTTTGTGCAATGGTTCAAGGCTAAGGAGTATATTTCTACACTGGTTACTATTTATCAATTCCTATTGTAAACATTTGCTTTGAAAATTGAATTTCAAATTCTCTAAATTAATTGTACTCACATTCTTTCTATGTCATTTATTTTTAATTCGCTTGAGGTGTAATTCAAAGAATCTAGATTTGAAAAATCGGGATAAACTTGGTTGGCATGATGTCCGATCTATCATGTTCTCTCTCATGCGTTTACAATGCAAAGAAGCCATATTGGCTTAGTGTACGATCAATATTAATTCAGTCAGTGACCTTACCATCCACATGCGTAAAATATAGGAGACTTATTTAGAAAAGTGATTTTAAAAGGTAACTGCACTTGCCTGAGCCACCTACCTCTTCTTTAGAGCAGAAATGGGTTCATTGGCTTGGAAGATTCAAGCATGGTTCAGTAATTTATTGTGTGCTTGGAAGTGAATGCATATTACAACCCAATGAGTTTCATGATTTGTTGTTGGGTCTAGAGCTCACAGGTATATACCTTTTCACTTATTTGCTTTTCAGAAAATTAATTGTTCAGTTTATGTAGTTTAGACTCCATTACAACTTAGTCTTTACTCGTCTAGCTCATTTTCTCAAATTTCAGCCCTTTAGTCCATTAGTCTTTGCACTTCAAGATCATCTAGTCTTTAAAAGCCTGTTATGGAGTCATGAAGTGTTGAATTTTATATATACACAAAGTCTATTTATTTTTACTACAGAAAAGGGTTTCTATGCCTGTTATTTTGGGGTTTTCATGTCACTTTTGTATGGGATATAAAAGCAAGTGACATGGAAAAATTGACTTTTCACGTCACAATAAATAACAGACATGGAAAGTTAGAATTTTCACGTCACATGTTATAAAAAAAAGGGACGTGGATAAGACGCAAAATGTTGAGTTTTGTCTGTTAGGTCTCCAAGAAACCATGTCACAAGTTATATAATGAGTCAGGAGAAACCATGTCACTTATTACTCTAGTATGTGACGTGAATTCCATTTTTTTTTAAAAAAAAATTAGTTTCTTTTTTGTTTTCCCCCATATTTTCATACATTGCATTGCTGATGGAAACAGATTATTACAACGTTAACAGATGTAAACCATCAATCAGAGATATAACTAATTTAATCAAACTAAACATATATACATGTGACTTTTGCTACTACTACACAAGCAAAAAATTTCATTTTTACACAACTTAGTATTTTGTACAATGCTCACTGATTTCTACTAACCAAATCCGAAAGAAAAATTAACTTGGGAATGCAAAGAAATCAAGAATCAAATTGGGAAACAAGCAAGAACAATTTCAAGAACAACCTGGAAATCGTGTTCTTCTAATTGAAAAAGTAAATCACTTAATGTAACAAATGTAACAAAACACCTCTCATCCTGGAATATTTAGAAGTGGATTTTGCATGATTATTTCCCTGAAATCGGTTAGGAAAATGACATTGAAGAAACAGAGACGCATACCTGCCATTGAAGGAGCGGCAGAGTAAGAGGGAAGAAAGAAAAGGAAATCAATAAATTAAGAATGCTTGAATACATCCGGTAGCTAATTAAAGGTATATACATTTCAAACAAAGCAAGGAAAAAAAACAAAGCAAGAAGTAATGAAATTAGTAGGACGGGTAGCTAATTAAAGGTGTACGTACACATTTCAATAACTAAGAATGATCGACAAAAGAGCTTAGAACTCCAAAATAAGAAGATAGAGAAAAATGTAAAGATACAAAAATGCAGTACATAGAAAGCAAAAACCCAAAAGGAGAGAGAGGGAAGCTAAACTTGAAGAAGTAACAGAACAAAAGAAGAGGAGTAAGAAGATGAATTGAGGGAGATGAGGGTTTGGGAGAAAGAAGAGGAAGTGAGGGAGCTGATGTTTCGATCGGGTCAGAGAAGTTATTAGCTAAGAGAGGGAAATGGGTAACTGAGGGAAAAAAGGCCCCCCTTTTTTTAAAAAAAAAAATTTAAGAAACAATGTCACTTGTATGCTTAATATGTGACGTGGAAAGAAACCATGTCACATATAAAAAAACCTGTGACATTGTTTCTTCTTTCCGCGTCACATATCAAAAAACCTGTGACATTGTTTCTTATTAGTTAAGAGAGGGAAATGGGGAGATGAGGGAAAAAAAGGCGCTTTTTTTTTAAAAAAAAATTTAAGAAACAATGTCACTTGTATGCTTAATATGTGACATGGAAAGAAACCATGTCACATATCAAAAAACCTGTGACATTGTTTCTTCTTTCCACGTCACATATCAAAAAACATGTGACTTTGTTTCTTGAAACAATGTCACATGTTTTTGAAACAATGTCACATGTTTTTTGATATGTGACATTGTTTTTTTTTCACGTCACATATCCTCCAATTTAGGGATATTGTTTCTTCTTGGGTCCCAAATTTAATTACAAAAATGCCACCGAGTTATTTTTAATGTCAGTTTTATAATTGACTGACGTTAATTAGGGACAAGAAATGGGCTTTTTGTATAGTGTTTATTTGAAATGTACAGAGTCTATTCTTAGTAGATTAAGGCTCAAACCCAATACAAGTGAGTTATCATGTGAATAAGGAGAAATATGAGGCCATAGAGGGAGTTAAGATGAGTGTTTTTCATAATTTAAAAGTTTAATACATGTAAACACACTTATGTATAAAGGTTTTGAGGACTCTGCTTTTGTTTCCTGTTCTCCCTAATCATCCATCTCTCTTTAAGTTCTCTTCCTCTCTTCGATAGTATTATTTACTTGGTGCTTTAGCTTCATGTGGGCAAGTTAATCATACAATAAGATCCATGGTACAGCCCAAAACCTTATATTTGGTGTAAGGATCAATGGGTTAAATGATTAAGCTACTAAATTGTTACCAAGTCCGATCATAAGGACCAAATGTCTAATTTTACCTTATATATGTTTTGGGTGTTACAAATGGTTTATTAATATAATTTGATGCATAGGTATGCCATTTTTGGCGGCTCTAAGATAACCGAGTGGATTTGAGACAATTGAAGCAGCTTTACCAAAAGGGTTAAACAAAGAGTTGAAGGGAGAGGGAAGGTACATGGAGGATGGGTACAATAACAATTGATTTTGGAGCATCCATCGATAGGGTGCTTCATTACACATTGTGGGACAGATTCTTTAACAGAGGCACTAATGAATCGTTGTCAGTTAGTTTTATTACCAAATAGAAGTGACCAATTCTTCAATGCAAGGTTGTTGAGCAAAATCTTCAAAGCTGGGGTTGAGGTAGAGAGAAATGAAGAAGATGGTTCCTTCACTAAAGAATCTGTTTGTGAAGCTGTGAAGAGTGTGATGGATGACGAAAGTGGAATTACTAGGGAAATCAGACAAAATCGTAGCAGATTGAGAAGCCTCTTACTTAGCAATGATTTAGGGTCTAGTTATATTGATAGCTTCTGCCAAAAACTTCAAGATATACTCAAATGATGACACATTCATATCCTTGCAGTTGTGCCTAGGTTAGGCTCTTGGATAAACCTTGTTGGGTGTTGCATTCTAATGACACCAAATGTCTTCTTTACTAAGTCTGTCTTTAATATGAGGTTGTGATTTTAAATTCGATAAAGGATATAATGAGTCTATGAGTTAAAATAAAAAAGCGTGAAAAATGCTTCCAAATAAGTTTATTTTATATTAGAAAATTGATATTCAAATTCTAACCACATCTTTCTTTATAACAAAAAGTTCATGTGAGTTAGGTTTTAGGGGTTCATCAGGGGTTACAGAGGGATTTACAGATTGGCCAATCTTTGTTGACGTAAATCCTAACTATATCTTTAAACGTGTTCCGTTGAGAATCCATCTTCGCCTTGTGCTCCTTTTTTTTGTTTTTTTTTGTTTTTTTGGGGGGGGGGGGGGGGGTTTGTCTTATGCTTGTTGTGATGGCGGGTTGTGTTGAGGTTCTATCAATCGATTAGGAATACTTGATCTAGCATGAATTTATAATTTATAAATTGTTTTTAAAAATGTTCATTTCATTTACATGACATTTTTTAATGGATAAATAAGATAATTTTAAATAAGAATATGTTTATTAATTAATAATTGCTTTTATTGGAAATTCACTGCAAGTGAAAATCAGATTGAAAAATAGGGGAAAATGACAAAAAAAATA
Organism: Mimosa bimucronata; assembly: GCA_037074515.1. Classification (NCBI taxonomy): domain Eukaryota; kingdom Viridiplantae; phylum Streptophyta; class Magnoliopsida; order Fabales; family Fabaceae; genus Mimosa; species Mimosa bimucronata. The sequence continues at coordinate 11,303,975 of CM073442.1, forward strand.
GAAGAATTTCAAAATACCAAATAGGATCAAACTCACCTCCCCAAATAGGTCTTATATTTAGGACTAGAGGAAGTATACAATATAAAACTTTCAGCAAGCTACGTTGTCCATGCATGAGCGATTGAAAGTGCGGCTTACTCCCTCCGTCCCTATATATAAGAGCAAAAAATTTGAATAGTTTTGTCCTTTTTTATAAGAGCCTCACACAATTTGTCAAAGCATTTAATGAGTTTTTTCCCATTTTACCCATCATTATTCTCTCCATTCACATTCTCTTTCATACTCATTTATAACACTATTATTATATTTCTCTTTCTTACATAAATAAGGGCAAACTTGATAAAACAAAATTATTTCAGATATATTTATTTCTTTCAACCACTTCCTTAATCTGTGTGATTTTACCCCTTTGGCTCTTATAATAAGGGACGGAGGGAGTATTTCTTAGATTCTATGCAATGCACGAGATCCAGTCTTATTATTGTCCATTGTAGGGAGTTTGTTGATCCTGTTGTGGCAGAAGCAACGCTTGAGTTTCTCATTATCAACAAGAAAAGGTTCCAAAGTTCCTTCCCAAACCTGTTGTCTCGGGTATTGGCCAAGTTCTTTTGAGCATTTCATTTATTATGGTCGATTATTTTGTATGATAGATCAAATGAAAAATTCTTCACTATATTTGAATTGTGGGTTCCGGCTTCCAAACCATATGTTTGGCAGTTCAGCAATTTTTTTGGCCAATATTTTTAGTACCGGAAATTGAGGAAATCCACAGTGTCCAAAATATTGCCTGATGTTCAGGCCAAAAATATGTCTGATGCAATGTCTTTAGCAACTTAACCCGGTGATCCTTGATTATGTTACCCTTCTTTGCCATGTGTGGGCCTGTGTGTATACATGTATCTGATGCTGTTAGAACTGTTTTCTTGGCAGTTTTTCCCACTGTTGTTAAAGCTTGTCGCATGGCATGGAGAAAGGTAAGCTGTTCTTTTAGGGGTGTGGCAGGATTACAAAGTTAGTGCCATTGTTTCTATGGAGAATTAATAAATGTAAAATATAGATCTTTAAGGCTCTGACATTAATGATCTGACTGTAACCATCTACGTTTTACTTAGTTTGGCAGCATGTAAGTCATAGGTTTTTGGCCTTCTGAGTACTTTCCTTATTCATTTACAGCTTTCTTATGTTGACAATTCAACTCTAGGAGAGGATGATTAATCATTTTATGGAAATTTTAACCATGATCTTTTCCTAAATAAGTTTGCTGCATTTACACTCTCAGGCTGGACGTGTTTACAATGATTGCAATGGTATTTAAGAGTTTAAAGTTAATTGAGAGGGAAAGTTAGGAAATTGTGAGCTAATAATACATTCTATGGATTAGTTCTGTACATACTCCTAGTCTTCTGCAGCTAACATCTCTTTTGTATCAGTAATTTTCTTAGCTGAATCTTTTGTACCAGTGTGTTCTGTGAAACATTGTTAAATATTTATTGGAGAAGGAATCTTTCAGTTTATTCTAAAAACCTGATGAAATAATTGCTGATAGTGGTGTTCGACCACCACAGGTTCAAGTAAAATAATTGCAAGACGCACTGAGCACATGGCTACAGTTCCATACAATTATTAAAACGACAAAACACAATCATAAAATCCTTAATCGTGCGTATATCTGCTGCGATATTTTGACTCCATTGTTCGATCGTTTCTTTGATGTTAGAAACACAATCGAGATCCAACATAGTACCAGCAATGTACATATGTCTTTGCTGGACATCAGGTGGTCTCTGCGTTCCTCCATTCCGTCCTCTTGTCTCAGAATAGTTATCATAATTACGTGGTTGCTGTAAGATCGTAAAATCTGTTTGGTTTGAAGGTTTTGGAGGGGAGGTGAGGGAATGAGAGGAATAAAAGATAAAAATCCTTTTTTGGTTGGATAAAATGGAGGGGAGTAGAGGGTTGGATTTTTGTCTTCTAGTAGCCCCTCCTCTCCCCTTCTTGACCCCTCAAATTTGGGATATTTTTGGAGGGAAGAGAAATTTTGTGTACCATGTTGTCCAAGTTACCCATGCTAATTTTTCGAAATTCCATGCTTGCCCCTTCGACTAAAAAACCTTGGGAAAATTGCAGTAGGGTCCCAAGTAAGGTAAATTATTACTCTAAGGTCCCTTAAAATCTCAAAATTATTAGTAAGTCCCTAGGGACTTGAATGCAATAAAATGGAATTACTCACCAAATTCAGTTATTAACGAAGGCTTATTCAGTTGTCAACGAAGGCATATTCAATTGTTAATGATGTCTTATCGAGTTGTTAATGAGGTTTATCACATTTCCCATCAGACTCCATTAACAACTCAACAGGACTTCACTAACAACTGAATATCGTCAGTAATATTAACATACATCTTACATCAAAATATCAGTTTATTACTGACCGTATTAATTGTTAACGAATGCTTATTTAGTTGTTAGCCAAATCTTGTTGAGTTGTTAATGGGGTCTGATACTAAATGTCATAAACGCCAGTAACAATTTAACAAGCCTTCGTTGACAACTGAATAGGCCTTCGTTAACAACTGAATTTGGTGAGTAATTCCATTTTATTGCATTCAAGTCCCTAGGGACTTGGTAATAATTTTGAGATTTCAAAGGACCTTAGAATAATAATTTACCTTATTTGGGATCAGGGTGCAATTTTCCCAAAAACCTTTTCCTCTTCGCTGGCGCCTTGTTCTTCTTCTAGACGCCAAAATTCGTCCTGCTCAAGTGATAGAAGTCGTGGCTTTTGTTTATCTGATGTTCAAAAAATAATCTTTTATTTCCATGTATTCATTATTCACCCAGATTCCTCTAATAAATATTACTAGTATAATATATCATGTTATATTTTTTTTTTATAAATTATCATGTTATATTTTACGTATAATACGTCATTTTTAAGGATTTTTATATTTATAAATAAATAAATAAAATTCTCATATAAAACTTGTAAAAGAAGAGGAAAATATATATATAAAGATACATGGACATATTTGTCAACTTATAATTAGTTCCTATTCCCTACCCTCTTAAACCAAACAACAAGAAATTAAACTTCCCTTTCCCCACCCTTCAACCAAGCAAAGCCTATAACCTCCCTTCCCCTACCCTCAATGAAACTCCCCTTCCATTCCCTCAGTTGAACCAATTAAACATAGCCTAAAGCTACTTGATGCAGTTGACATTGCATCAGCATTGTATGTAGTTACTCGAACCTGTGGTGGTCGAACACTACTATGAAAACCATCTACTTTTGTCATTCGTATTCTAACAGATTGCTGACTTTTGGGTTCAGACTCTAAAATGACACTAGTGGTGTCACTAAGAACGCTTGCCTTGCTTCTTGGCATTTGAAAATCCTGCTGAGTGTTAAAATAATGCAAAAGGTCGTGAAGCACTACTCAAAGTTTTATAGCTTGATACAATCGTATCTTGATGCAGAATGGGAAGGGGAAAAGGGAGATGAAAGAGAATGTATGAGAATAGAAGAGATAGGGGAATGAAGGATTTAGAAGAAGAGACGAGAGAAAGAGAAGTTGTAACATCCTAATAATTTAATTAAGGATTAGTGGTAATTTAAGAATTTATTTTGGGATTAATTAAGGAATCTGGGAGAGTTCTATAATCAAACTTAGGAAATTGTGGTATTTTAGGATATTTTTAAATGCCTAGTTTCTCCCTAAATTTGAGGAAGTTAGAGTTGGAGAAATTATAATTGGACTTAAAATAAATTATATAAGGAGAAAACTCTTATGAGATAGTTAAAATAAATTTTTGGAAGTAAAAAAGGGAATTTTATCTCAAAAGAAAATATCTTATTTAAGAATAGAGGGGCCTAGTAGTAATTCTCTATATTATTTATTTTATTTTCCCCCTTCATTTCCTTATTCCCTTCTTCCTCTTCGTCCTCCCCCGAACCAAACCCCTTCCTCCTGCCTCTTCATCCCTCTCTCACCCTCCCTCTCCGTCGACCAACCAGGGGGGGCGGCAACTTCGTCGCCGTTAATGGCGACGACGGCAGCAGCTGGGGGAGCCGCCGTGGCTCCCTCCCCCTTCTCCATTTATTTTCTTCTCCCTGTTTCCCCATTTTTTTCGTGCGAATTTGTAAGAGAGTGAGGGAGGAAAATGTGGCTGTTTTGGCTGGCGTTTGGGCGGCGGTTTGGGCACTTTTCCGGCGGGTTTTCAAGTGACATTGGAGAGCTTATGGAGTTGGGTAATTTTTCCTTCATTCCTTTCCTATATGCTCTTGATTTTCAATAGAAACTTTAGGGTTTGTTGATTTTCGAATTTCTGGCTTGATTTGGGGCAACTGTCTGGTGCTACACGTTTATTTAGACTACTTGATGATGTTAATTTGGTTAATTTGGTTAATTTGGTTTAATTTGGCCCTATGTGAGATTTTACTTGCTTAAAATTGAATTAAGCTAAGTTTACGACAAGAAATCCTTTAAATTTGGGCTTTTGAACTTGATTTATGATGTCTAGAGGGTTATTAGAGCTCAACGATAATGTTGGTTGGATTATTTGGTTCAATTTAGAAATAGATGAAGAATTTGAGTGTCTAGGTGCTTTGGAAAGGTAGAATGTTGCTGTGGATTTTATTGATCATGGAATGATAATTTAGGTGAGTTGAATGAGGATGTTGTGTTAGGTTTGAATGTTATTGAAGGAGAATTTTGACTTATAAGGATTTTGGGAGAATTTGGGTAGTTATAGGAAGTAGTAAGATAAGAAAGAAAGGACATTGTGTTTTTGGGATTCATGTTGATTATGGATAAATTGGGGATGGTGTCATTTTCATTTATGTTAGTAAAAGATATAGATTGTTGAAATTGGAAGAAATTTGAGTAGAGTTGAACTTTGGGGATTTTGAGATGATATATGGTCTAAATCTTTGAAATAGGTTAGAGAGTTAAATTTGAGAATGGTTATTGGGCGAAGTAAGGATTATACTTTTTTATTTTTGTTAGTTGATTAATAATGATGTAGATTGTTGATAATTGAAATATTCAAGCGATTTGTGGAGAGATTGATTTGATTGAATTTTGTGTACTTAAAGAGGGGAAATTTTCCTTGCATGCTTGGGAGATTGATATGAATGATGAATGAGAAATATTGATTAGTGAATTCTAAGGTGTAGGGTGAGTGTGATTGTTGGTAGTTAATGGTTGGGAGTACTCAGTTGGTGGTACAGTGGAATGGTAAAGAATTGTGGTTACTAATTGAGAATGTTACTCTAGGCCTAAATTGCGAAGTTAGTATGTACAATGGAAAATAGGAAGGTTGATTTGATCATGTAATGGTAAAGAAGTATTATAAAGGATTATAATTACTAATTGAGGATGGATGTTGTTATATGCTCGGTATGGGTTTAATTTAACTTAACCGAGACAAATAAATGTAATTAGGATTCTTTATGTCAATGGAATTTCTTTTTGGGCTAAATCTCAAAGTGGAGGGTCAATGTTGTTTGAAAAGTGTCTTGATCGGGTGTATGTATGTTTGTGGTGATTGTAGATATTGGTAGATCGGGCTGAGCTCGAGTACTCCGCGTTTCTGGTATTCTCTTTTGTTTTTTGCTATTCCAGGTAACCACTCTCACCTCACTACTTGGTTGTGTGTGATGTTAGTTGGGGATTTTCCAAAATCCCTTTTATATATGTATATATGCTTATAATGAGAGATATATTTCAAATGTTACTTTTATATTAAATCAGTCTATTGGGTACTTTAATATCATAGCTATTTTAATATAATAATATCAAGTGATTTGTTATAATGTCTGTATTATCCTGGTTGTTTATGTTGGCGAAATTGGTATAATCTCTGTTGTGGTGTACTGGGTATGGGTAGCCCCCATCGAGTACTACCTTTCGGTATGCTGGGTATGGGTATCCCCCATCGAGCATTACCTCTGTTGTGGTGTACTGGGTATGGGTAGCCCCCATCGTGTACTACGTTTTGGTGTGCTGGGTATGGGTAGCCCCCATCGAGCATTACTCCCGTTGTGGTGCTGGGTATGGGTTGAAATCCCTATCGAGTTCCACTTCTCCGTGGTTCTGGGTACGGGGTGAGATCCTCGTCGAGTTCCATTCTGGTCCACCTAATGGTAAGGGACAACTTAATGATCCGCAGTATGATTATTAGGGATATTGTGAAGAATGCATTTTTGAAACTAGTTTGTAAAAGATTGTGATATATGGAATGTTAAACTTATTTTCTGGTACCCTTTAGGCGCTCTGCTAACCCATTCACACTTTTGTATTGAGTTGAGTGTTGGTTATTGAGACATGTTTGTCTCACCCCGTGGTTATTTCTATTTTTGCAGGTGGTCATGCCTTGACTAGGGTGCAGGGAAAGGGGATGAGGCCAACCGGTTCACATGAATCGGTGAGTTGGCCGGTAGAGCTATTTTTGGAGCTGTATATTGTCACATATAGGCTTGCATTCGCTTCCGCATGTTTATGTACTTGATTTCTATTAACTTCTGGATTGACTGTATTATTATTGGCTTGAATTCGATTTAGTGTACGGGTTTTGTTTAATAACCATGTTAGAGGAATCCTTATCTAACATGGTTAAATCAACTGGTATTTGTTAATTAGGTGAATTTTTACTATGTTAGGGGAATCCTTTTCTAACATAGTTAGAGTAAATTATCCATGATAGTATGATTGTTGGAATATGTGTTCACTTTTTCTATCATGGATAATCAATTGAATTCCTAGGTAAACTTTTTTTTTTCTAACTATAATAGGGTTGTTGAATTGTATGAAAAATCTTTTCCTATCATAGTTAGTATTGCTATTTGTGATTACAGTTGATAGTGATTGGTTATTAGAGGTTAATTATCGATTAGTAGGAATGATTTTACAGAAATAGAGCAAGAAATGAGAGAAATAGAAGAAAAGAGATAGATGAGAGAATTTAGAAGAGAATAGAGGTAAAGGAAAACTGATATTTGACGTGTTATTTATAGACCTCAACCAAACCCTAAAAATTGATGACAGAATATTCTAGAGATGCAAATCACAATCAATGCTGATTGATGACAATTAAATCAAAATAAAACTAGAACATTTTATAAATTAAAACTAAATGCAAATCATAATTCATAATTAATACTAATTGATAACAATCAAATAAAAATGAAAACAAACTATTTCTCTAATAATGATTATAGAGAATCTCTTGAAAATCCCAACAAATAATAATTTCCTAATTTCCATATCCTACCATTTTTCCCCCGCTTGAAAAAACTCAGCTCCTGACGAGTTGAAAGAGATGTGTAAGTTTTCGAAGGGAAGGGCAGTCTGAATCATCAAAGCGGTTTATTGATCTGGGAGCCCTCTTCCAATAAGTGAGATACCAAAAGAGAAAACCATTACAAACAACTTGATAATAATGAATTTCTAGAAAACATTTCCAACAAATGAGATAATAAAAGAGAAACCCAAGGAAAGAGTGAACTTGTGAAAACTTCAATGCTACGTTTTTATTTGGAAACACTATAAAAAAGCGGGCTTTAATAGCGGTTACATTAGTAGTGGAACACCAAGACCGCCAGTAATTATGAGTTAGTAGCGGTTACAAGTGAAAATCACAAGTAAATATGACGGTTTGACCATAGAAGTAGTTAGTGGCGGACTTTAGTAGCAGTTTATGGGAAAAAACCACAACAAAATTGGTGCCCTTTGGCGGGATTAGTAGTGGCGTAAGTTTAATCGCGGTTTTAAAAGGAAAAACCGTGAGAAAACGAATGGCCGCTGAATTAGAGGCAGTTCATAGACATTAGTGGCGGTTTTGGTCAAACCGCCACTAATTGGTAGCGAAATAAATGCAACTGCATTTATTACAAGTGCAATTAGTCGCGGTTTGAGCCGTGGTTTTTGCTCAAACCGCGACTATTAGTGGCGGTTCTAACAGAATCGCCACTAAATGCATTAGTTTAAAAGGCTCGTGCCTTTTCTCTGAAAGGCACAAGTCTTTTTTAGAGAGAAAGCGACGTGACGTGACTTCGACCGATATGAGAAATAGCAGGCGTATTTTGTCCTATATTCAATCAAAATCATGGTCAGAAAGAGCGATCATAGTAGAGAGAAGATGCCCATTACCGCTGAACAACAAGAGGAAGAGGAACGACTTCGTAAGGAACTGGCTGAGCAAGCCGAGAAGGATCGTATAGAACAAGAGCGCATTCGTATACAGAATGAGCCGATTCCAAAAAATATAATCAATGCATTCTAGAGTAGGGGAGAAAACTTGGACGAGACTGGAGGAGCGGATTTCGAAGATATGGCACGTTAGTTAGACGAGGAGGAAGATGAAAACGCGGGGCACCCTGAACGATTCACCGGAAGGTCCACCGGTTATGAAGTACAAGTTCAGGGTAAAGAAATTCAATTTTTACCCTTTTTATTAGATAATTATAATTTTTTATCGCTCGTAAAATTGTTGCCTAAATTTTACAGACCCTTCTGGTAACATACGTGATAGGAGGTTGACAGTGCAAGATGCGATGAACCTTCCGAGCGGGTACCAAGTTAAAGTTGAGTGGGACGACGAGTTGACCAAACTACCGGTAGGATAAGGGGGTTAACTATACGGTAGGTTCTACAGGAGTATATACCAGAATTACCAGCGATTCCCGATAGACGCTTTGGACAGGTGAAAGATTGATAAGAATTCTTAAAAGTTCGCGTGGAACGAAATTGTGAAGGTTGGTTGAACTAACTTTAAGTTTTTTATTATTTATTATTTATTATTATTATTATTAGAATGTGATTTTAATTAATACTATAGGAAATATTCTTATTATGTGTTATTTAACATTTATTTATTATTATTGGAATTTGATTTTAATATTAGTTTTAGAAATTGTATTTATTATTTCTTATTTCTTTTTTGTTATTATTGGAATTTGATTTTAATAAATATTATAGGAAATTTATTTATTATTTCTTATTTCTTTTTTGTTATTATTGGAATTTGATTTTAATATTAGTTTTAGGAAATGTATTTATGATTTGTTATTTCTTATTTATGTTTGGAATTTGATTTTAATATTAGTTTTAGAAAATGTATTTATGATATGTTATTTCTTATTTGTTATGTTTGGAATTTGATTTTAATATTAGTTTTAGGAAATGTATTTATTATTTCTTATTTCTTTTTTTGTTATTATTGGAATTTGATTTTAATATTAGTTTTAGGAAATGTATTTATGATTTGTTATTTCTTATTTGTTATGTTTGGAATTTGATTTTAATATCAGTTTTAGAAAATGTATTTATGATTTGTTATTTCTTATTTGTTATGTTTGGAATTTGATTTTAATATTAGTTTTAGGAAATGTATTTATGATTTGTTATTTCTTATTTGTTATGTTTGGAATTTGATTTTAATATTATTTTGAGGAAATGTATTATGATTTGTTATTTTTTCTTTGTTATGTTTGGAATTTGATTTTAATACATCTTGTAGGAAATGTATTTATGATTTGTTATTTGTTATTTGTTATGTTTGGAATATGATTTTAATTATTATCATCATAATATTATTTAACCATAGTTAAATTTTGTATTTTACAGAGGAAGTTTGATGTGAGGGACATCCGCAAGAATTAGACAGAATCAAAGATGAGGGACGGTTGGAAGAACAAGCGGTTGGAGCTGTTCAAAGCAAGAGATCAGATGGGAAGTAGGTCGCTTCAGGAGTTGATCAATGATGTCCCTAGTGGCGTCCCTACGGATGCGTGGGAGAGATATGTGCGTTGGAGGAGGGGAGACATAGGGAATGTATAATGAATAATATTATTGATATTGATTTGATATGGAAATATCATATTGGAGAAATATTTTTGAATTACTGATGATTATTCAATTTTATTTTACGTCAACAGAAGAGGTCGCAACAAGGTCTTGCCGCCAAGGCGCATCAGAAGGTTCATCATACGGATGGGACGAAGCCGTTTTCAGTTGGCTACAGAGAGATGGTATGAAAGAATGAAGCTTTGTTGTTTAATTTAAAAATAATTTCATTTTATATAATAATATTTAGTTGTATCATAATTTTCAGGCGGTTGAAGCTGCGAAGAAGGGGCAGAAGGCTACCTACGGTCGTTTCTACCAAATAAAGCACAGATACATGGACGAGAGCCCAACATCGAGGGAGGCTGAGGAGCAAATTGTAAAATTTTATTTAATTATTTTTTTATTATTATATTTTTAATAACAACGACATTAAACTAAAATTGTAAATATGCTTATGTGTGCAGGCCAGGATTGAAGAAGCGGAGAGAGAGATCGTCGAGTCGCAGGGGGATAATGTAAACCCCACTGCCTCGCTCAGGGTTGCCCTAGGGCCTCATGAGCACCCTAGCCGGGTGCGCGGGATGGGATTTAGAGCCTGACCTTCGGTGGTGTACGGCAGGTGTAATGTCCCACATCGGCTGGGTTTGAGGTGTTCCAAGCCTATATAAGGTGTTGGACTTTCCTACCCATCAGGACGCATTTTCACGGGTGAGTGTGGGAGGCTAGGCCATTATCCCTACCGTGAGGAACAAAACCGTGAGGGGCATAGCTATGTCGCCAAAACGGACAATATCCTGAGCGAGGCCTTGGGCTGTTACAGTGGTATCAGAGCCATGCTCGGGTCGGTGTGCCAGCGAGGGTGCTGGGCCCCCAATGGGGGTGGATTGTAATGTCCCACATCGTCTGAATTCGAGGTGTTCCAAGCCTATATAAGGTGTTGGACTCTCTTACCCATTAGGACGCGTTTTCACGGGTGAGTGTGGGAGGCTAGGCCATTATCCCTACCGTGAGGAACAAAAACGTGAGGGGCTCTTGTCCGCTAAAGCCGCAAGTGCACGGGTCGCGTCAAGTAATAAAATGATAAGTAAAGTATCGTTTTCACGAGGATTTGTCCAAAACACGATCAAATAGTTGATTGTCACACTCTCGCCTAAGGTGAGTGATACAAATGTTGAGATTGAAAATTAAATAAGAAAATAAACATATGTTAAATGAAAACAAAATTATACACAAGTGATTCTCCAACTTCAAGGATAAAATGGGTCCTAAGATTATATCCCCCTTATACTTCTCAAAACTCAATTTAACCTCCTCTCAAAGAAGCTCTCAATGAACTCACGTGCTAATCTAGGATTCATAGAGTACTTGTACAAGCGCTCTCGCGTCAAGAACAAGTGTTTGATCTTGTTAATTACACAATCTCTTGTTATAATTAATAAGCTCAAATTTTCAAGCACCAATCCTAATGTGATTATGCAAGGTTAGTAAGCATATCTCTACCTTACCAACTAAACCATCTATTCATCATGAAAACTTCAAGTCCTTACACTATTTTACCCAAGTTCTACACTCAATATAGCCTTCTCAAGCATCAATCAAGTGAACCCAACATCTAAATGGTGATCAAGCACTTAGAAGCATTAGGAATAGAGTAAAATAAACACATGGATATCATTAATCACAACATAAGAGGAGGAATCAAGAATCAATCCATACAAGGGTTCAAAATAATCTTAGAATCAAAGTATTTAGCTATACATGTTCAACAACTCCATGGGAGCATACATATATACATTCAGAAACAGAGAACAAGAGAAGAGAATGAAGATGGAGAGAATAAATTAAGATGAGAAGCCCAAATCTCTTCAAAGCTCCAAGCCCTAGCTAAATCCCCACCAATCTCCAAGCCCTAGCAGAGCAAAGCACTCCCAAAAAGCCCCAAAAGTCGAAGAATGAAGGCTGGACTCGAAACCCTAGCTTTTATTTCAGTTCAGTCCGCCTTTTGCTGTCAAAACGCGCAGTTTCGCACGAAGTTCGCCGTGGCGAGCCCACGGCGAAGTCCCAAAAGTTCCAGAAACAATTGTAGTCGCGGTGAGCTCACGGCGAGTTAACCAAAAACAGGGCAGGGGTAGATGCTGTTTACCGTGACTTCGCCACGGCGAAGTCTCCTTTATTCTGGTACTTTGCTCTGGTTTCCTCTTTGTTTTGTTCACTTGGGAGCTTGGTGGAGGGCTATAATCTCTTGTTTATTGCATCAAAATGTTCCTACAAGAATTACATAAAACAACATAAGAAACTAACTATAAAAATAATCAAAATCTACATAAATAAACAATGATGTGCAACCAAAAATCAAATGAACATTTTCCTATCTTGAGTATCCAAAATTTATCAATGATTGAATAAAACTCAAGGAAAATGTGCTAACATTACATGAATTCTTGGGAGTGATCACACCCCCAAACTTAAACTTTTACTCGTCCTCGAGTAAAACAAAATATGAGATTGTTAGATTGATAGATTATCCACTTACTATACATGCAAGTAGCTTTCCTCATTAGTTTCTCAAGAAGATATATTCAATAGGAAAGCAATGAAATATAGAAGAATGCAAAATTCACAAATTAAGAACAAACTTCCCAACAATCTCCAAGTGTGTGTGTGTGGAGTCAGAGAACAATTCTTTAGCAAATGTCAAGAAGAAAATTGCAACATTTCAATATATATTAAGCCCTCTCAACATTCAATCTTCATATGCCTAATCTCTTCCTCTCTCTCCACCAAAAGAATTTTTCTTACATAAATTTAAAATCAATGGGACTTGATAGGCTTGTAATGTGGCCAAGGGTTAAGCTCATAGAAAGAAAGGTATGAAGAGAATTCAAATATCTTGAGATAAATGACAATATGCACCTCATCTTTCTTCCTTCTTCACACAAAATTCCCTTCCAAAAATCCAACCCCTCCCCCAAACTTATCTCAAATTGATGTATTTGCACTCCAAGTCTTATTGAAACTAAACTCTTTTCTTCTTTTTTTTTTATAAACTTGAAATGACTTTGGAGTACAAGCTATTGAACATCATGCACCACTTATATTCCCCACACAAATTTTTGTACCATCTTGCACATTTAGCAACCAGCAAATACCTTCTACCAATGATTCTTCAATTACCTCAAGATTTGGGTAGTTCATGGTTTTTTAAGTTGCTAAGGTTAAGGTTTATTGTGAGTTCCAAAAAGAAAATTCATATGGTTTTTCATTATAAGGCTCAAAGAGGGTGCAAAAGGAATTATGTCATGGGTTGGCTTGAAAGGCTCAAACTCATTGAAAAGAATGCCCATATCATTTTCCAAACTCATGTAAAATCATTACAAAGCCTCAAGAGATTCCAAGATAGGTTCTAGAGTTATCAGCTAAGAAAGAAACTAATGATATGCAACCAAAAATCAAATGAACATTTTCCTATCTTGAGTATCCAAAATTTATCAATGATTGAATAAAACTCAAGGAAAATGTGCTAACATTACATGAATTCTTGGGAGTGATCAGGGGCATAGCTGTGTTACCAAAGCAGACAATATCCTGATTGAGGCTTGGGCTGTTACAGTTTTATTGTAATATCCCACATCGGCTAGGTTTGAGGTGTTCCAAGCCTATATAAGGTGTTGGACTCTCCTACCCATCAGGACGCGTTTTCACGGGTGAGTGTGGGAGGATAGGCCATAATCCCTACCGTGAGGAATAAAACCTTGAGGGACATAGCTATGTCGCAAAAGCGGACAATATCCTGAGCGAGGCCTTGGGCTGTTACAGCAGGTCAGGCGACCCAGGCAGTGACCAGTCTTCAACTTCGAGCCAACCATCCACTAGTGGTCCGATTAGGAGCGACGCTGAGTATGAGGCTCAAATGAGGGAGAGGCTTACTCATGAGATTACGGAACGGGTGATGGATCAGATGTACGACAGACTGGAGTCCTAGGTGGAAACAGCCAATAGCACGCTCGAACGGATACAGCGGAGGTTCGACCCAGATGGATCTCTTTTGCGAGTACCACTACCTCCACGTCCACCAAAGCAGCCTCACAACCGTTCTCTGGAGCATCAAGACGACGATCTGCCTCCTGCGTAGCTCTAGGGTCTCTTTTTTATTAGAATGTTTGTTAATTTCAGGATTTCAGTTGAACATTTCTATATTTAAATGTTTGTTAATTTGAATATTTGTTGTTCAAACATTTCTTATTTTCAATATTGCATAATTTTGTTAGTTGTTATGATCTTATTTAAATTTTACTTCACATAGGCTGATAATTTTTCTTAACAGCTAAAAAAAAAAGTTTCTTCGTGACTAATAAATGAACCTTTGTTATTTGTTTATTATCTCATACGGAATTTTAAAAAAAAGATATAAATAACATTAAAAAAAGAGGAAAATCAGTAGCAGTTCTGAACCGCCACTAATATATAAAATATATAAAAAAAATTAAACTTAATCACCACTAATTTCAAAACACTTAGTGGTGGTTAATACTCAGATAAATGTCACATGTTCCTATTCCAACGGTCTAATAGAAATAGTCGCGGTTTAGTAGCGGTTTTGTAACTGCTACTAATTAAATAAACATTATTTTCCACCCCATACGCTCCCAACGGTAAAAAAAGTCTTCATGGCGTATTTAGTAGCGGTTTTGTAACCGCTACTAGAGTCTAGGTTTCTTTTTATAAGCCCTTGCTCCTTTCCAATTCATTTTTACATTTCATTCAACCTATTAGGCTCTTTCCTTCTTTGATAATATCTTCAGTCATATGATGGATAAATCTTGGATAAATTTGCCATGGACGTCCCCCTGCTATATGGTTGGTGTGAACCACTTCTTAGATTTTGCTTTCAACCACACGGGTGTGAACAATCAGATACTGTGTTCTTGTCCGAAATGTAATCTATTACACTTAAAAAATAAAACCTTCCCGCCAAAACCTTTTATCAATACTCTTCCACACAATCCCTATACAAATGGTCAGCTCTTGACTCATATTCCTATTCATAAGCTGCCCTCTCCTGCCTCTGTCCACTCAAATGTAATGCATTGCCAATTTGCCAACTAGGACAGAGTGAAATGGGCGGGACAATCTTTAGGTTGAATTCAAAATTTGAATTCGAATTCTCCCTCCTCATTTGACCAAATAAAGTCGAATGCTAACCATTTGTCCCCATATTTGTAATTTGTAATTGTAATAGCAACAACCAACGTCTGCAGAGCTTTAGTGGTGGGATTTCATGGTATGACTTTTTTCAAGACATTAACTTGAGCTATTGTCCGAGCAAAGTCCTATGCGGCTTATGTTTTTTATTGCTTCTCACACTTTCAAAGTATCATTAATGCTTTTTCCAATTCATTAATTTTTTTCATTGCATGTATTTAATGTTTTCCACCAACACAAATACGACAGGATAAATGCAGGGCCAAATCTTTGCCCTTATGAATTGAATGCCTTGCACATAATTTATTATTTGCTGGTAGTTAGAAGTCATTTACCTGCGTCTATGAGTGTGGTTGTTGTTCTGCAATAATATCTTCTCCTTTTGTTCCTTTATATTAAGGCTTGTGTTGTGCTCTGTTTTACGTTTTATAGGTGAGGTGGATTTGCACACCCTGTATTCTCAGCTTATTTTCCCCTGTGAAGGCTCCTTTCGAAGAAATATGGCAGAGTATCCAACCACTTACTTGTCTGATATCCACCCTGCACATCATGATTTCACAGTCACCATCAAGATTGATCGTGCTTTCAATAGAGAGGTTATAAACTTCGTCGGCCCGTCTCGCCGCCGTATGAAGGAGGTCGTCTCAGTGGACTTCATTGTTTTTGACAAAATGGTAATCTCCTGCCAACCCATCATTTTTTTGGTAATATTTTGCCCCAATGTTTACATGTTGCCGTACATTCAAATGTCCAGGGTACGCGCATGTTAGCCGAGTTACGATCTGAATCATCACGAGGGCGATTTCTATGGATGATACACACTGGAGTAGTTTATCAGTTAGTCTGTCCTGCCGTGGAGGTTGGTGGCGAGGGTGTACATGAAGACTACCATCTGGTGTTATATGAAAAAACTCAGTTGCTGGATGCCACAGGTCAATTCCCACCAATGCCATATAACATCAAACTCCTGTCTCAGGTTCCATGGTCTTTCAAGCCTGAAGAAGGATTTTTTGGTAACTTGGCCCTTATCTTTGTCGTCCACTCCGAGCCATTATTATAGTTTGCTGTAGTAGATGAGTCTAATATTTTCCATGCATTAGATGTCCTAGGATTTGTTAAGTATTGTTCTCCTGTAAGGAAGGACAATTATGCAGGCTACTGTGAGAAGGAATTCGCATTAGTCCTTGAAACTTGCAAGAGCAGGGGTGGCTGGTACATTCATTTAAAACTAGAGCCATAATCCTTCATTTTTACCGCCCTGTCTTACTTGCTGAACATTTCAGGGCCAAAGACGAAGTAAGATGTTGGTTGAGGGGTGCATGGGTGGAGGCTGTACACAAGACTGTTCGAGCAGCGATGAACGGCACAGGACCTGTTTTTGTTCATGTCAGATATGTTGTCTCATCCCAACCTTTAGGCGAGTTTTTTTAAGTATGCCAAATACATTTTCATTCTTAGTTTTCTTATAGATCGATCTGCACATTTTCTTATGTACAGCTGATTTTCATGCAGGTATTCCAACGGTGTGCTCATATAGTGATGCAACTACCCTCGACATTGACCCACCAATTCCTCAAGTTCAGTTACTTAAAAAGAAGATGATTGACATTGAGTAGTCCTCTCCCATTGTATTAAGCTGAACCTATTTTTTCATATCACACTCTACTTCCATTTATTTACTTCTTATTATGTTATATGAGATAAATTTGGTGTATAATATTCAAGCAGGTTTGTACTTTAATGGGAGGATAAAACTTTATGAATGTTTTTTTTAATCTATATGGTCATATATTTGATAATTTATGAATGTATGCTTTAATGTATTTATTTGATAATTTATGAATGTATGTTTTAATGTATTTATTGATAATTTATGAATGTATGCTTTAATGTATTTATTTGATAATTTATGAATGTATGCTTTAATGTATTTGGTCTTATATTTGATCCATGCTGTAATTTTATATGTGATCCACGCATTAAATTATGCTTCTTTCTATATCCAAAGTGTTGTAAAGGTGATGTAGAGAAAGCGCATAGAAAAGGACAAAGTCACTTTATGAATGTGAGATTTATGAATCCACGCAGTAAATGTATTTTTTATCCACACATTAAATTTACTAGATTTGAGGACATAACTTTCCTCATTTTTTCTTCTGACGTTTATGTGCCTCATGATGCTTTCTAAGTTAATTCTTGAAATATTAACATATAGCAATGTGAGAAGATTTACAGAATGGTTTCCAAATAGAACTTATGTACCATTTTTCACAATTTGATATTTGGGCTTCATATATTATGAACCCATAACATAATTTTAAGCCCATGAGAAAAAAAACATACATTTGTCTTTGTTATCTGAAATCCAAAAGCGTCAGACCTGAATCCCATTCCACCTACCACACAATGACACGCTACCATCCTTCCTACGACTACTATTTCACTTCGTTTGGAAAGCAGTGTTCATGGCTAAGCACAAAAAGATGGAAACCGTCTTTCTCTATTAATAAAATCAAAATAGCAATAGCGGCACAGAGAAATCCTCACTCCTCCACAAAACCAAGTTCAATACCTATATCAGCTGCAGATGGTAGGCCATGGGATGAATGATCGTCATTAAACCCTTCTTCTTCAACCCTACTGTCCTCTGGGTCCTCCCCCAATGTAATGGCATTGCTGAAACTCATATTTTGGATCCTCACCACATTTAAAGGCATAATTTTCAGGTATGTCCTTGAGCTTAAGTCCTGTATTAGCAGCTGTTGTGTATTGTCCTGAGGAAGCCGTAATGTAAGGAAACCTCGTGATGACTTGATGTATTCTAGGTATTGTGTTGAATATTCTTCAGAAAAGGTTGTTTCCCATTCATGGTTGTAAAATCCTTCACTTCTTAGTAATCCATAAATGCACTTAAAGGTGAAATAACGGCTTCCATTCCAGCTCCATGACCCCACTGTAATAGCCCTGTGTTCAACTGTGACAAGGCCATATCTTTCCTGCATCAATGGGGTTATAACTTCATAAACATAATTATTGTAAGGATCATAACAGATAGCATTCACACATATGTAATCTAAGTAAGGGACGCAATTAATATCTAATGGACCACACCATAACTGTAGGTATTTAATCCCTACTTCTCTCCAAAGTCTGACGATGTTGAGGAATGTCTCCACGAAATCGGTATAGGGGGATGGCATTGGTATGATGTATTTGGACTTAAGTAACAACGATGTAGAGGAAGGTAGTCTCATATAAATAGCGATTTCATCTTATGGGTTATTGCGTTTCACCTTTTTGGTTTAACTATAGCCCATTTAGTTCACCTTAAAAAGATACGGTGTAATCAGGTCATAGAGTGGTTAGATTCCAGCCCGTCACGTTTATTTCCATATGCTTAAATCTAGAGTTAAAAGCACATAGAAAAGGACAATGTCACGTGTCGAAAGGCTTGGAAAGGACAAGGTCTTACGTATTTGGTTCAACAGTAGCAATGCATTTAATGTTCTCTATTATTTCCCATAGGGCTGGTCACTGCATTAAATAGCCGTGTATCACACTACTTCTCAATCGGCGGTTTTACAAGTTTGTGAATATCAACTACTCTTGGCAGAGATATGCACGATCTCTCTTGCTGAGTGGTTCATCTAAATGTCAAGCATTTATTATTGATTATACCTTTGTGACTAATAGAAGAAGAAAAAGAAATCATCCTGAAGTTGTTTATTTAGGTAATAGCACTTACGTATTTTCTATATTGGTTACTATAATTATTATAACATCGTGTGAGTACAATTTTTGTGCTTGATAATGTTACCCGTTCTTATACAGATGAAGGGGACCCTGTTCATGCATGTAAATTTTGCCATGCAATGATGTGGTTTAATGAGAGGGTTAAGAAGGACAGGAAGCATAGGCGTGTCAATCTCTTCTCTATGTGTTGCTTACAGGGAAAAGTTGTTTTACCACCCTCTAAAGTTCCACCTCCTGTATTTCAACATTTGTTTTTTGAAAAAAATTCTGAAGATTCCAAAAACTTCTATGAGAACATTAGGCAATACAACAACATGTTCTCATTTACTTCAATGGGAGGGAAGATTAATCATGCAATTAATAATGGAGTAGGACCATATACATTTGTGCTATCAGGTATGAATTATCACACTATTGGGAATCTAATGCCACCTGAAGGAGGGAGGCCTGTATTTTCACAACTATATATCCATGATACAACAAACGAAGTAGCCAACAAGATAAATGCTATTAGGTATGCCTATCAACTACATTTACATGTATTAGAATACCTTCCTATTTTAATCATTGCACTGTAAATACTTCATTTTAATGTACAGATAAATTTATGCCTTTCTCTTCCTACCACACAATGAAAATAAATAATTTCCTATAATCTTGCAGCAAACAACAGAAGGAAAACAACATCAGTGCAGCTATTGTTGAAGACATAAAGAAGCAGTTGGATGAAGTTAATCCATTTGTCAAACAATTCCGATCGGCTGGAGAATTGCTATCATCACCAAACAAACTAGCATTAAAGATGGTTTTGCTTGGAAATAGACAACATGATGGTCGCACATATAATGTGCCTACTGCATCTGAAGTTGCAGCTTTGATCATTGGTGATATTGATATGAACTTTCACTTTAGAGATGTTATGATAGAAACATGTGCTGGATCTTTACAACGAATCAATGAATTACATGCCTCTTACTTGCCCCTACAATATCCTCTGCTTTTCCCATATGGGGAAGATGGCTACAGAGATGACATCAAGCATCGTGAAGACACATTGTTGGTTACAAACTCAAGAAAAAGGGTCAGTATACGGGAATACCTATCCTACAAGCTGATGATTAGACAGAACGAGTGTTCTACATTACTTCATGCTTCAAGGTTACTACAACAATTTATTGTAGATGTTTACACAATGCTTGAATCACAAAGACTACTATGGGTTCGGACACATCAAAAGGACCTACGTGTAGATCTTTATAAAGGTCTTTCTGATGCTGTGATTAATGGAGAAACCGATGCTTCATCCACTGGAAAGCGTATTGTATTACCATCTTCATTTACAGGGGGAGCTAGATATATGATGGGCAATTACCAAGATGCAATGGCTATTTGTCGGACAATTGGATATCCCGATCTCTTTATTACCTTTACATGCAATCCTGCTTGGCCTGAGGTCACACATCTTTGCAATGAGATGAACATTAATCCATCTGAATGCCCACAAGTATTATGCAGGATATTTTACATCAAATTACAACGCTTTATGAAGGTCTTGAAGGAAGATAAACTATTTGGGAAGGTTAAAGCAGGTAATCATCAATCTTTTTTATTTCAAATTATGACAGATGCATATACATATACAATTAAATAAATAGTTAATGGATGACCATGCATATACAAGTCAAATGTGTTCAAAGTGGATGAAATGTTCATGTGCTCAAGAAAAAATTATTTTCTTGGGAAAAACAGGTTCATTGAATTTACTTGCAGGATCTCTATGTTTTGCAACTAATTCTGGAAATGCAAAAGTGGATCCAATATTTACGCTGCCTACAATTATAGCTATTATTTTCATTTTATGAATTATATTCGCAGCAATCAAAATACAATGAAGTTGTGAATACCTAATGTAGAGATTTATAACTATTTCAGGAGCACACTATATATATTGAGAGAATGCTATACAATTTTGATACTTGTGGTAGCTGTAAGATTGTAATTGTCCAGTAATTCTTACTGGCTTTTGTTTTACATATATGTGCATTTGAGCAATATCATTCTATCATAGATATTCCAACATTGTCTCTAATGCATGCTTCAATCATGTGGTACTTGGGCTTCACGTGTTCAATGTTAACTACTGCACAGGCCTGGGTTTCCTTAATTTCATTTTTAAGAAATTTCACCTGTGCTAACTCAACATTCTTTCTAGGTACTGTTTTCCGGGAACATACAATTTTTATATTATCTTACCATTTTGTATTAGTCCTAAACTGATAACATTGACCATCAATTAATAGCATCTTATTATATAAATGAAGCCTGCATTTGCATTTTCTTGAATCCTGCAGTTGCATCTCCTAATATCTTTCGTTGTGAAAACAGAGATTTACACGATCGAGTTCCAGAAAAGAGGACTCCCCCATGCTCACATCCTAATTTTTTTGGATGAATGTAATAAGCTCTCTGATCCTTATGCTATTGACAAAATCATCTCCGCTGAGATTCTCGACAAGGAAATAGATCCTGAGCTGCATGAGTTTGTTCACAAATTCATGCTTCATGGACCATGTGGTCATGACAAGCCTAATGCACAGTGCATGAAAGACAAAAAGTGTTCAAAGTACTTCCCAAAGAAATTTAATAATATTACGACGATGGATGATGATGGTTATCCTACATATAGACGTAGGGATGATGGGAGAACGATTGATTTGAAAGGTGTCCCATTGGACAACAGGTTCGTTGTTCTTTATAACCCCACCCTACTGAAGATGTTCAATGCTCACATAAATATAGAAAAGTGCAACCAATCCACTGCTATAAAGTACTTATTCAAGTATATAAGCAAAGGAAATGATAGAGTAGTGGTTGGCCTTTTTGACAACAGTCGGGATGGTAGTGGAAATGTCGTTTTTGATGAGGTCCAACAGTACCTTAATTGCAGATATGTTTCTGCTTGTGAGGCCTCTTGGCGTGTTTTTGGCTTCCCCATTCACCATAGATATCCTTCTGTTGAACGGTTAAGTTTCCACCTACCGAACCAGCAGTTAATTGTTTATTCAAGTAAAGAAGACGTATCTGACTTACTGGAAAAGCCTCGCGTATGTGAATCGCAGTTTCTTGCATGGATGGAAATAAATGAAAAAGATATTGATGCAGCTAGATTAACTTATTCTGAGTTTCCAAACAAGTATGTGTACCAGAAGAACAAACGTAAATGGAAGAAGAGGGAAAAATGATTCTCAGTTGGTAGAATGGCTCATGTTTCTCCATCTGCAGGAGAACTATATCATCTTCGTCTTCTATTAACGCATGTTCGAGGCCCAAAGTCATTTGATAACATCAAGAAAGTGGATGGGGTAATATTTGATACGTTCAGGGAGGCATGCTTTGCACGTGGCCTTTTAGATGACGATCGTGAGTTCGTATTTGCAATAAAGGAGGCATCTACATGGGCAAGTGGTAGAAGCTTAAGGAAGCTCTTTGTCACAATGTTGTTGTGTGGATCTTTACATAGGCCAAACGTCGTGTGGGAGGCAACTTCATCTCTTCTTTCAGAAGATATGCTTTACATACCCAGGAATGACCCTACCCGTTCCTGTACGTACAAATAATATTAATTATCTTACCTTAGGTTTGCATATTCGATTTTTAGTAATTTCAACTTCCAAACAAATAATTTACATGTTCTTCAACAGGGATGCAGATCACTGTACACCAGAAGGAACAAGTTGCACTCCAGGAAATCAATGAATTACTTCATTTAAATGGAAAGACCCTACATGACTACAGCTCAATGCCTATTCCAGAAGACTTGCAACCCTTTGATATTTCAAATCATCTAATTATGCAAGAGCTAAATTATGACAGGAATGCACTGGGAATTTTTTCTTCGAAATTGCTAGGATCACTTAATTCTGATCAGTTGAAAGTTTACAACGGCATCATTGAAGCAATAATGTCTAAGAAAGGGGGGTTTTCTTTGTCTACGGGTTTGGTGGAACTGGGAAAACTTTCTTATGGAATGCACTGGCATCATCTCTCCGTTCAAAAGGAGAGATTGTCTTAACTGTTGCATCAAGTGGAATTGCAGCAACATTGTTACCTGGAGGGAGGACAGCACACTCACGTTTCGCTATTCCCATACAGATAAATGAGTTCTCAGTATGTTCTATTTGGCAAAACTCACCGCTGGCAAATCTTCTCAAGGCAACATCACTAATCATATGGGATGAAGCTCCAATGGTCCAACGTTTCTGTATGGAAGCATTCAGTCGGACATTGCAAGATATTATGCACTGCAACCTACCTTTTGGTGGAAAGTGTATTGTCATGGGTGGTGATTTTAGACAAATCCTTCCAGTAATCCCTAAAGCCTCAAGAGCTACAATTGTGGATTATTGCATTAATTCTTCTCACTTGTGGAATCACTGCAAGATATACCAACTACATCAAAACATGAGGCTTAATTCATCAACTAATCCAATTGTGAATGAGAAAGTTCAGATGTTCTCTAAGTGGTTATTAGATATTGGAGATGGGAAGATTGGGACAACGATAGATGGTGTTAGTCAAGTCGACATACTAGAAGATTTGATAATAAAATCTCAACATAATCCAATTGAAGCAATTGTTGATTGGACATATGACTGCCTGCTCTCCAATTTATCATGCAACTCCTTCTTCAATGATCGTGCTATCCTTGCTCCAACAATCGAAATGGTTAACCAGATCAATGACCATATGTGTTCTCTACTACCAGGTGAACCTATTGAGTTCCTTAGTTGTGACACCATTTGCAAATCGTCATTAGAAAGTGATAGCATCGATAACTTATACACTACAGAATTCCTAAACAGCATTTCAGCATCAGGAATAGCCCCTCATAGGCTTGTGCTCAAAGTTGATGCACCAATAATGTTGCTCAGAAACATTGACCAAGAAGGAGGTCTTTGCAATGGTACTAGGTTAAGAGTTACTAAGATCGGAAAGATGGTGATACAAGCCATGACATTAAATGGGTCTAAGCCGAATGAGAATGTTCTAATACATAGAATGGACATGAATCCATCAGAGTCAAGATGGCCTTTCAAGATGCAAAGAAGACAATTCCCAATTACACTATCATTTGCAATGACAATCAACAAAAGCCAAGGTCAATCATTGAAGAAGGTTGGCCTATATTTATCAAAACCGGTTTTCACACATGGCCAACTTTATGTTGCACTCTCAAGAGTTAGGAGCATAGAAGGACTAAAAATAGTGTTAAGTGGGGACAAAAAAGAAGAAGGCAACACGACAACAAATGTGGTATACCAATAAGTTTTCATGAATGTTGATCAACGGTAGTAAGAGGTACTAACATGACACAATGACAGTATGCCTTTTGTATTTTAGTGATCGTTTGTGATAACCTATAAGGTTGCAAGATGTCATGAACCATTACCTATTTATAGTTTAATCATGACTATATTCTTATATAATTCAAACATTTTTTGCCATATTTATCTTTAAACGCTGCGCATTGTTCAATTCATTTTCCCATATCTGGTGGCTAAATCTGTTGCGCTTTTTTGTGTAGGAATTACATTTATGTGTTGTTGACTCTGACTGCAATATTGCAAGGGAATAAGTACATTCAGACAATTTTGTTGGGAAAAACAGGTTTGACATACATCGACAGTTGATTTTACCTTTCTAAATCATGCAAATTCAATTATTGACATTAGTGGAAACATTTACTTAATGGTGTTGTGGATAAAAAAATAATTATATACCACAAATTCCCAGCCACGTAATTTCCCTTTAATTTGCTGCTTAATCACATACCGAAAGTAATGAATTCTGACCATGTCTGTCATATAACTTTTTGCACGTAATTCTATGCTACTTTGTCCCTGTCTCAATCAAAATGCCATGCAACTTATTCAAGTTTTAACATAATCTTCATCACAGGTAGGCAATTGTTGTACCTTTTTATTTAAACCTTTCAATTTGTTCAACCAATTATATACTTTCTATTCGTTTCATCAGCTACAATTTATAGTTCTCTTGAACAATGATTATTAAATTGATTCATTGTATATTAACAAAGCAGAAGTGGCACAAATAATGTCAAGCAAGCTGACTATATACTTTGGACAATTATGTAAGAGTAAGCCAACAATTGCACAAGCACATGTCAATATATGTGCAGCAGTTGTTTATGCTAAAATGTACACCTTCTTTCCTTTGATGAAGCTTGAAACATGTCGTCCCATTTCAACCACTTAATATGTTCCACGAGAGGTCCATCCTATTTAAATTCCTTTTCAAAGAAAGATATTGTAAGTTCCTGTCTCACTATTAAAAATTTGATTGAATACCTTATAGTGTTCTTGGAGGTGATTGAAAAATGAAATATATTGATTATAACATTGGGATTTAATATGTCCGATTAGCTTTAACAATATTTTTGGACAGGTACTGCCGAAGAGAAGGTGAAAAATAATGGATGCTTTTGGTTTTTGCATATGAGATCCCGAGCCCGGTGATGATCATTATTTTGTTGTTTCAAAGGACAACACTCCTGTCTGATATCTTTTTTGTTGCTGCCAGTAATTTTCCGCTAAATGTCCACATTCATTTGCTGATGGCACAATTACTTGCTCATTGATTATTTTGTGAACAATTGTCGCTAAATGATAAGGCAAACTTTAGTCTATGTACAGCTGACTCCTGTAATTTACTTTTCCATTTAAACTCATGGGATGAATGATTCAGCATTTCATTATATTACAAACACTTTAAATTACAATCAGAGTAACTATATCTGCCATGATTCATGGTTCGTGATAGTACTATGGGAAAATTATCAAACTTTATGTAAGATTTAAACAGGTGATCAAGAAGATCAATTCAGAACTATTTGCATAATTTGTCAACAATTTAGCGAAGGAAAGATTCACCCGTGCATCGCACGGGAGGTCCAGCTCGTTTAAGTAGTGGCATCCCAGAAATGTTGTGCGTGAGCATCTTATAGTGAAACAATTCCCATCCAATTACACATTCTAGGGTATTCATGGCGAGAACGATGATGATGGCGGTAAAGCAGTTACTGGAACATGTCAGGTTGGGATGCAAATCGATGATGACGACGATCATGTGGATCCATTTAATGATGTTGTGCGTGATGATTTCGGGGTGCAAGGTGATGGCATCGGTAGTCAGGAAGGGGTTGAACGACCACTCCTGGAGTTTTTCTAAAATGAAGCTGCAAAGAATTTTTTCGACCTTATGACGGAAGCAGATAAGCCATTGTTTACAAGTTCTACTAAAAACTGCCTCATTTCATTTCTAGTTTTGTCACATAAACGTTCGTTTTAGACTAACAATAATGTTTATTCAGGGTGTAGTAAATATTCGAAACTATCATTTCTTGTCAAACTCTATCATATCAAGTGCTTGTGTGGCTTCAGCGATAAGGGGATGTCGATGTTGTTAGAATTATTGGGAGATGCATTCTCTCAGGTAGAAATCGCACCTTCATTCTACGAAGCAAAAAAAGACAATTAACAAGTTGGGATTGAACTACACTAAAATCCATGCCTACCTGAATGATTGTATGTTGTATTGGGGAGACGACGTCGAGTTGGAGAGATGTAAGCGGTGTAATGCGTCTTGGTACAAACATGCAAAGAGGGGTCGAATAGCAACCAAGAGGCCTGCAAAGATTCTCAGATATTTCCCCCTGACTCCACAACTTCAGAGGTTGTATATGTCATCCAAAACGGCTGAGCACATGCGGTGGCATTCATCAGAGCCTAACGTCGATAGGAAGTTGAGACATTCTAGGGATGCTGAGGCTTAGCTTGGAAAGCATCTGATACTCAATTCCCAAAATTCTCCAGTTACTCGAGAAATGTCTGTCTTGCTCTCGCATCAGATGGGTTCTATCTGTTCGGGAATCTTAGCACTACGTACAGTATATGGTTTGTGGTATTGATACCATACAACTTGCCCCTTGGATGTGTATGAAACAGAGCTCATTCATCCTTTCGATGATTATTCCAGGGAAGAAAGCTCCTGTAAACGATATAGATGTTTACCTTCAACCATTGATATAAGAGTTGAAGGAACTTTAGAGTAATGGAGTTGAGACGTATGACGCTTACAGTAAGACGCTCTTCACACTCCGTGCGTCGTTGATGTGGACAGTGAGCGATTTTCCTGGACTTGGCACATTGTTTGGTTGGAACGTGCATACAGGAAGAGCTTACCCCAACTGCAACTTTAACCAAGACTCGGTCCGCCTTCCTCATAGTCGCAAGTGGTGCTTCATGGGTCATCGGTGTTCCTTCCTGGAGGTCAAAGGTTCCGGCTGCAGAAGATTAGATTTAACGGATCACAGGAAATGAGAGATCCTCCTGTGTTTTTGTCTGGCGCAGATGTTCTTCAACAGCTTGAAGATGTTCACGTAGAGTTCGGGAAGACAGACGGTGTTCAGCCTAGGGCAGAAGGGGACGCGACCAGTCTCAGGGGGGAAAATTGCAGCAATGGCGAAAGAAGAGTATTTTCTTCGAGCTCCCTTACTGGAAATCTAATCTACTTCGCCACTATCTTGATGTCATGCATATTGGAAAAAAATGTGTGTGACAATATTTTGTACACGTTACTGAACGAGTCCGGAAAGTCCAAGGACCATCTCCAAGCAAGGAAAGATCTGATGACGATGGGAATACGTGAAGACGCATGGCCGGATGAGAATGACAAGTTTGCCCCAGCCTCATTCACTCCGACAAGAGCCAACAAGGAAGTCTTCCTCTCCACACTTAAGGACATTAAGGTCCCTGATGGTTATTCAAGCAACATCTTAAGATGTGTGGACATGCACTCTAAGAAGATTGCCGGGTTAAAAAGCCATGACTGCCACGTTTTGTCCAGCAATTCCTACCTCTGGTAATTAAAAGCACACTGCCCCCTGTGGTGTCTAATGTTTTGGTTCAACCCAGTTCTTTCTATCGACGGTTGTGTGCAAAGGTTTTGGAGAAAGTAGAGCTGGATCAATTGCAGGAACAAATCGTTCTAACGCTCTGTCATATGGATATGATATTTCCCCTGTCTTTCTTCATGGTCATGGTTTATCTCACTGTACACCTCGTTCAATACGCAAATATGGGCGGCCCGGTTCAATACAGCTGGATGTATCCCATAAAGAGGCAGCTGATTCATTTTTCCAGTGGTTTAATGATTTTGTTTCAGTTACCTGATTGAACTTGTAATTGTAGATACTTGACGAAATTGAAGTCGTACGTGAGGAACAAAGCATCTCCAGAGGGTTCTATAGCAGAGGGTTACTCTGGTGACAAGGTGTTAATATATTGTTCACACTATTTTGATGATGACATCGAGACTTCATTCAACCGCCCTCCTCGTGTCGATGACAGTCCCACCAATGACTAGTCACCTTCCAACACATTATTTCCGCCAGTCAAAAAGCCAGTTGGAGGAAGTCAGTATTACAGGCTCACTCCCACTGAGAGGTTGCAAGCACACATACATGTCTTGACAAATTGCCCTCAAGTGAAGCCCTATATTCAGTAAGAATTCTAACACTATATACATGTATCATGTTTTTTTTTTATTTCCAAACCACAGAACCCTCTGATATGTTCCATTGAATTTTAGGGATTTCTGCCGTTATGTTAAACGCTAATACGAAGCCGCACAAGGTCCTCTGCCGAGGTGGATAAAAAGGTCCATCAACAGTTTCCGGATTGGTTTGCATGAAGGATACTCAATGACAACAATCCCCATCCACCCGATATGATAAATTAGCAAACGGTCCACTAGACCATGTCAGGATATATATGGCATACAATGTCAACGGTGTCAAGTACTGCACCGTTGCAAGGGATGAAGGTTCTTTCACCCAGAATTCCGGAGTCTTTGGCATATTCGGGACAATGAGTTATGCCAGTTCACGGGATATAGACATGCAATTTGGAGGCATATCATACTGTGGGAAGCTCGTGGACATCATCGAGCTTAACTATCAAGGTCATTTCACCGTGCCCCTCTTCAACTGCATGTGGGCAGATACCAGAAATTCTCGAGGCATTACCGTGGACAGCTTGGGCATCACGTCCATCAATTTCTCGAGGCTTATTCACACAGTGGAAGTGGCAGATGATGAGTCGTATATTCTTGCCTCACAGGCGCAACAGGTTTACTATGTGAAAGATCATAAACACAAAAATTGGCACATGGTGATTCATATGAAGCTGCATAACCTCTACGAAATGGGTGACGAAGATGATCTGGAACTAGACAGCCAGCATTTTGAACCTGACAACTTCGAGAACCTCATTTCGGAAGAAGACGGTCATTTACCAGTAGTTAGGTGAGGATTTTCACTACAAATAATTTAAACAAATTTCAACACCATTAGCAATAAAGATTTATATATTTGTTTATTTTCTTTTTAGGCAGGAGCAAGAAGTAGATGATTGAAGCAGCCCGCCACAATTATTTTTCATTTTGTAAAATTTTTATAACAATGTGTATCAAACATTCATATATCATGTTTTTTAAATGTAGTTTGAGTATATTTTTTTTAAAATTAGTAAATCTGCGAACAAAATTTAGTGGCGGTTCAAAAACCGCTACTGATGTTGCGGACGCTTTTTGTAGTGGTTTCTAACCGCTGCCCAAACTGCCACTAAATCCCGCTCAGGGCACTATAAATATCCACTCCCTCCACTCATTTTTCTTCACACATTCATACAATTCCTTCTCCCTCTCCTTCTAATTTATCCCCAAACCGACCAGCAATTTTTTCTTTTTTCTTTTGTTAACAATTTAACTTAATTTTTTTTATTTTGAGTCTTTGATTTTATTTTCTGAACTTATTTGTTTGCTAATATATTTTTTTTCAGGTTACAAGATTAAATTTTTTGTCATTCTTACTGATAAAAAATTTTTGATTTATTATTCATAATGTTGTTACATCATACTTAATTTATTGTTTATTTTTAACTAATACTTATTTTATTGTTTGATATATGATTTTCTTATACATATGGTGATTGTTAATATAGTTGATAATTTTTTTTATTTTAACAATAATGAAATTTGGAATTAGTTGAATTTATTATCATTACTTTTTCAATACATTTGATCATGTAAAATTAATTCTTGAATATCTAAACGTGTTTGTTTTTTTTCCACCCTTCAACATCTAGTAGCGGTTAAGAACCGCTACTAATTCCAAACTTTTTTCAATTATTTTAAATAAAGTAGTAGCATAAACTGCTACTAGTAGGGGCGGTTTGAACAGCAGTTCAAATCGCCACTAATAAAATTGAGGCAATTGTTTTTAATTTTTTTTTTCATTTTCATTAGTGGCTGTTTGACCAGCGGTTGAAACCGCCACTAATGTGAGGAGGGAAATTTTTTTGATATTATTCTAATTTTTTATTTAGTGGCGGTAAAACCGGCTACTGAATTAGTGACGTCGTTGACCTTGTTACCCGTGGTTTTAATAACCGCCAGTAAATGTTTGTCACGGGTGATTTAGTGGCGGAATGGAAAACCGCGAGTAACATGTTAGTGGCAGTTAGAACCGCGACTAATCAACCTTTATAACCGCTACTAAAACTCGCTTTTTTTTGTAGTGACACTCTCTCCAACATGTGAGGTACCAAAAGAGAGAACCATTGATAGAGTGGCTAGTTTGATCATTGAGAACATCTGGAAAGCCTTTCGACAAATAAGGTACTGTTAGAGTAACTTGTTCAACAAAGGAGTACTGAATTTGGCTGATCCAGGACATTGATAAGATGAGGTTATAGTTTGATAATCTTGAATGTCCATAGTTCCAGTTAAGGAAGGATATCTCTTCATCAATGCAAAGTAACTAATATACTCATCAAAAATAAACTCCTCACTATTGAAATAAACATGATTAGTATTATCACTAATGTCAATCGTATGATCAATCTGATCCTTGTTGGCCACAACCTGATAATGATTCACCTTAGTTATAAAAGTATCTAGTGGTGTTTGGTGTAGAACATGTTCTGGTGGGGTCATCTTGACGGCATGAGTGAGTTCCACTGCTGGAGATAACACCTCAGGTGTCATAATCGCATCTTCTAAGTCTAAGGATGAATCTTCTACCTCTGTTGACTTAGTTGCTTGGATTGTTTGACTCCTCCCATGAGTGTATGGATCTCTGAGACGTTGGCGAATATCCTCTACGGCCTCCGGTATCCTAAAGCATTCTTGTTTCAACTCTTCATTATACTCACTGTTGGTCTTACTGTATTCCTTAATAACCTTGAGACGTTGGAACAAAGCCATATACATATCTAAATCATTGAAACTTTCTTGCGCCATTATATACTTTTCTTCTGTTTGGGATCCATTTGGGTAGAAGCTATCATATTCATAGTATTCTTTATTATCATAATACTCTTCTTTGTCATATTCTTCAAAATCATTATATTGAGCATTATATTGATATATGTTGTCATATTTATACAAACATCCTATCGATGAGTATTATATAGCATGCTTCTTAGGGTTTTAAGGTAAGTTTCAAACCTATAAAAGGTTCCCAAGTTGCCTCCACAGAAAAGGTGAAGACCCTACTTAACAAGTCTAACCCTAAGAGAACTATACAGCTCCGCAGGGATTACTCTTGCTGAATAGGAAAGAGCGTGAGCGAGATATTCACATTAGCCTCAGAGGGTTCTACAACCCTGCAGGAAACCGTTAGAAATCTCTACTAACTTTGGATAGAATGAGACCCGTGTGTAGGGCCGAATGTGTGTGAGGATTTATGTCGATCCTATGGTTCAGAATTTAATGCTGAGTTAAGCGAAGAAAATAATAATCAATATAAATTAAAGGATTACTCAAAAGTAAATTAATTGAGAAAAAGAAAACTATTTTTTTGTGCCCTTCTTTTTTTTTTTTTTGCTTTTTTCTTTCTTTCTTTGTCTTTATTTTTTTCTTTTTTTCTCAAAACTTTTTCCCCTTTTTCCCCTAACTTTTTTCCTACATCAATTTTTTTTCTTCTTTTCAACTTTTTTTTGCTTTTTTTCTCTAGAATAACAAAATAAAATCAACAAAAATATAAAAATTACCAAATGATGCCTTGCGAGGATAAAGCTTGAAACTTTCTCCAAAAGTTCTTCTGGCCAGTTCTTCTGAACAGTGATTCCTGTTTATGAGGAGATATGAAATTTCAGAAATCACGTAAAAGCAATGTAAAGTAGCAAAAATACAAACTGGACGCTATAGAAAGCTTTTAAAAATTTTGAGAATTGATTTTGAAGGCTTATGCGAGCAGAAGGGAAGTGGAACTCGACTTTAATACCAATTGATGCAGAACGGGAAGGGGAAAAGGGAGATGAAAGAGAATGTGTGAGAATAGAAGAGATAGGGGAAGGAAGGATTTAGAAGAAGAGAAGAGAAAAAGAGAAATAGAGCAGTAAATGAGAGAGATAGAAGAAAAGAGAGAGATAGAGGAGAGAATTTAGAAGAGAAGAAATAGAGGTAAAGGAAAACTAATATTCTTGTTCAAATTCATCAAACGTACAAAGTAAATAATTGATGTGCTATTGATAGGCCTCAACAAGACCCTAATAATTGATGACAGAAAATTCTAGAGATACAAATCACAATTAATGCTGATTGATGACAATTAAATCAAAATAAAACTAGAACATTCTATAAATTAAAACTAAATGCAAATAATAATTAATACTAAATTATAAAAGGGAAAATGACAGAAAAATACCCTCAAATTAGCAAAAGGACACTTCAGTACAACGAATTTCGGAAATGACAAGTCAGTACAAATCCGTACAGTGACTGAATTGTCCTTTTTCAAATTTAAAGGAAAAGTCCAAAATGTCCCTGGTTCAATTATTTTTTTTTATATTTGCCCACCAGCCACCGCCGGCGGTGGGGCCCGCCACCACCGGCCGCCGGAGACCACCCCACCACGTGGCGGCGAGGCCCACCACGTGCCACGTGGCAGCCCCACAGCACGCCATGTGGCGCGCTGTGGGGCTGCCACGTGGCGTGTGTCCCTTGAAAAGAGGGGACACAAAATGTGAGGGGGTGGGAATCGAACCCACCCCCTCAGCTTGGTGGCTTGGTGGTCTTACCACCAGGCCACCAAGCTCCCTCATGATATATATTACAAAAGTAATATATATACTATATTTCATTCTGTTTGAATATTTTCCTAGAAACGTTCAAGGAATTCCCAACTTCGCATAAGGGAATCCCAACTTCTGTTAAGGGATTCCCAACATGTACATTACCATTTACCAAATTCCAAAATACTTCACCAACTCTTCCTCCTTGTTACCAGAAACGTTCAAGGGATTCCCAACTTCGCATAAGGGAATCCCAACTTCTGTTAAGGGATTCCCAACATGTACATTATCATTTACCAACTTCCAAAATACTTCACCAAATCTTCCTAC
This sequence comes from Mimosa bimucronata, assembly GCA_037074515.1. Lineage (NCBI taxonomy): Eukaryota > Viridiplantae > Streptophyta > Magnoliopsida > Fabales > Fabaceae > Mimosa > Mimosa bimucronata. Next base: position 11,337,264 of record CM073442.1, read on the forward strand.
TTGTTACCAGAAACGTTCAAGGGATTCCCAACTTCGCATAAGGGAATCCCAACTTCTGTTAAGGGATTCCCAAGATGTAAATTACCATTTACCAACTTCCAAAATACTTCACCAACTCTTCCTCCTTGTTACCAGAATCATTCAAGGGATTCTCAACTTCTCATAAGGGAATCCTAACTTCTGTTAAGGGATTCCCAACATGTACATTACCTTTACCAACTTCCAACTTCTGTCAAGGGATTACCAACTATTATTAAGGGATTCCCAACTTCTGTCAAGGGATTCCCAACTTCTCAATAGGGATTTTGGAAGTTGGTAAATGGTAATGTACATGTTGGGAATCCCTTAACAGAAGTTGGGATTCCCTTATGCGAAGTTGGGAATCCCTTGAACGTTTCTGGTAACAAGTAGGAAGATTTGGTGAAGTATTTTGGAAGTTGGTAAATGGTAATGTACATGTTGGGAATCCCTTAACAGAAGTTGGGATCCCTTAACAGAAGTTGGGATTCCCTTATTCGAAGTTGGGAATCCCTTGAACATTTCTGGTAACAAGTAGGAAGATTTGGTGAAGTATTTTGGAAGTTGGTAAATTGTAATGTACATGTTGGGAATCCCTTGAACGTTTCTGGTAACAAGTAGGAAGATTTGGTGAAGTATTTTGGAAGTTGGTAAATTGTAATGTACATGTTGGGAATCCCTTAACAGAAGTTGGGATTCCCTTATGCGAAGTTGGGAATCCCTTGAACGTTTCTGGGAAAATATTCAAACAGAATGAAATATAGTATATATATTACTTTTATAATATATATCATGAGGGAGCTTGGTGGCCTGGTGGTAAGACCACCAAGCTGAGGGGGTGGGTTCGATTCCCACCCCCTCACATTTTGTGTCCCTTTTTTTCAAGGGACACACGCCACGTGGCAGCCCCACAGCGTGCCACGTGGCACGTGGTGGGCCCCGCCGCCACGTGGTGGGGTGGTCTCCGACGGCCGGTGGTGGCGGGCCCCACCGGCGGCGGTGGCTGGTGGGCAAATATAAAAAAAATAATTGAACTAGAGGCATTTTGGACTTTTCCTTTAAATTTGAAAAAGGACAATTCAGTCACTGTACGGATTTGTACTGACTCGTCATTTCCGAAATTCGTTGTACTGAAGTGTCCTTTTGCTAATTCGAGGGTCTTTTTCTGTCATTTGCCCTTTATAAAAATCAAATCAAAATGAAAACAAACTATTTCTCTAATGATGATTATACAAAATCTCTTGAAAATCCCAACAAATAATAATTTCCTAATGCTCATATCCCATGATATCTAATGTGCGATCAATATTATGCCTGAACATTTCCTCAGTCTTTTTGAGGATGACCCCTACTTCTTTACTTCCCTGTTCTCTAAGGAAGTCTCTTAATTCTGCAATATCAGAACTTAGTTTGGGGACTTGGTTTGTTAATAGACGAATTTCACCTTCAATAGTCTCAAGACGATTGTTTACGTCACTGAGGTTATTCATGAAGGAAAGCGATGTAGCTTCTAGTTGAGCATCAAGAATTTGTTCAGGCATGACCTGCTTTTCTGAAGACTTGCAGCATGAAAGCTCATGTTCTCCATTTGGCTTTTGAATACCCAAAAGTGGGGTATTATCCACCTTCTTCATTATTCCCGGTGGGGTGTCTGGTCTATTTATCGTTTCCTCTCTCATTCTCTCAAGAACTGAAAGCTGATTTTTTAGAGCTTTTAGCTCTAACTCCTTTAGGAATACCTCTTCTCTCAACTCATTGATTCTCCTCTCCATTTTCTCTACTAGAAAATTTAGTTCTCTAATGAGGATATCTGCTATGAACTTGTGAGGTCCTTTGATGTATTCAACCTCGAATTTAGAGGCTTCACAGAACATTTGCTACCGGACTAGCCGGGCATGTCGATAAAGTTCATAAATCTTTTTAGAGGATAAAAATCATTTAAAACTTTTATTATCAGTACGAATTATGAACTCTGCCAACAATTCTTTTTCATTATGGTATCCACTTTTCGAGAGTGGCTTCCCACTCTTCTACTCCTCATCCTCTTTCCTCCTCTACTCCAAAATTATATAGTGTTGGGGTCAAATTTTTTTGTTTAATTTTATCATTAGATTTTACATAAAATTAGTGACATTTTGATATCTTATGGATAAAAAATGGTTTAGTTTTCGATTTTATATGATTTTTAAAAGATTTGATGCTTTAACTTAAAAAAAATACAGAACTTTAAACACCTTTTTGCTTTTAGTACAGCTGCCCATGTAAGGTCTAACTTGTGCATGCAATGGATATTCATACTACCCAATGGGTTCCATAGCATGAAATGTGAGTCTCGTATCGGAAGACTTTAGAGGCTGAGGGCGCAGAGCGATTGAAAGCTGAAGGTTGAAGACTTGAAGGTGACCAGATGAGAGAGGTGACTGACTTTTTCATTGGAGAGAAGGGGGCACAATTTCCTAGAAGAAAAATAAAATATTTGACAAACATTATTAAAATAACATGCCACATGTGCTTTAATTTATTAATAACATGGCATTAGCTCGTTAGTCAGTTGCACCCAAGAATTTCTCATGCAGAGATCTGCCTCTAAAATAAACTGGTCGCGGATGGTAAAGTGGGATAGATAGGACCATGTCTTCTTACCCATTTTGCTATCCTTTTAACCTCTGTGGTTGATGCAGAACGGGAAGGGGAAAAGGGAGATGAAAGGGAATATAGAGATAAGGGAAGGGAGGATTTAGAAGAAGAGAAGAGAGAAAGAGATAAATTAAGGAGAAATGAGAAAGATAGAAGAGAGACAGAGGCAAGGAAAACTGATATTATTATTTCAAATTCATAAGACGTACAAAGCAAATAGTTGAGGTGCTATTTATAGGCCTAAACAAAACCCTAGAAATTAATGACGGAACATTTTAGAGATGCAAATCATAATTAATGCTGATTGATGACAATCAAATGAAAATGAAACTAGAACATTCTAGAAACCAAAACTAAATGCAAATCATAATTAATACTAATTGATAACAATCAAAATAAAACAAACTATTTCTCTTATAATGATAATTATAGAGAATCTCTTGAAATCCTAGCAAATGATAATTTCCCAATTTCCATATCTCATCATTTCTCCCCCGCTTGAAAAAACTCGGCTCCCGACGAGTTGATAGAGATGTGTCAGTCTTGGGAGGGAAGGATAATCAGAGCAATGTATTCATCTGGGAATCCCTTCCAACAAGTGAGATACCAGAAGAAAAAACCATTACAAGCAGCTTGATAACATTGAATCTCTGGAAAATCTTTCCAACAAATGAGATAATAAAAGATAAACCCAAGAGAAGAGTTGTAACACCCCAAATTTTAGAAAATAGGAAATAAGGAATTATTTAAGGTTTTGGAATATTACTAAAATATTAAAAATCATTGAAAAGGAATTTATGATATTTAGGCATTTTTAATAATTTTTAAGGCTTATTTTCTTTAAGAAACAAAGAAATAATTAGGTGATAAAACCTAATTTGGAGAAAATAGATAATAAGGATTTATTTAAAATCTTGGGATTGCATATAGCAATTATATAGCCTTATAAATAAATTCTTGAAGTCAAATATATTTTTAATAATTCTTAAGATTTATTTGCTGTATTAAGTGAAGAAAAATAGTTAGAAGATAAATTTAAATAAGGAAATATTTAGAATCTTGGGGCATTGTTTAGTAGTTAAAAAGTCTTATAAATAAATTTGAAAATTAAAACATATCTACAGAAATTATGTTGGGACAAATTCAGATTTATTTGTAAATGGTAATTTACCATTTAATAGAAAAATAGAAAAAGGAAAATGAAAATGACAATATCTGCCCCTAGTTAAAAATATTTTAGTTATAGAAGAAGGGACAAGATGGTAAACTAGCTAATTAAAATATCTCCCACCTTCCTATTTCTTTAGACTCCCACGTGTTGCTTTTCATTTTTCCCTTATCTTCTTCGATTTCCCTCTGTCTTCACCCTCACTCTCGTTCTCTCTACTCTCCAAGGTTATTAAACCCGGACCGGGCACACGACCGGTCCGGTCTAACACATGGCTCGGGGCTAAACAAACTCGTCCTTGACTCGGCGAAACCGGAGTAACCCGTGGCTCACTCGGGTGACTCGCCGAGTAGGTCGAGTCACCGGGTTACCTTTTTACAACCTCAGATCCTCAGATCCAAACATTTTTTTGGGTCAAAACCTCAGATCCAGACATGAGAGAGGGAAAAGATAAGAAAGAGATGAAGAAGAAAAAAGAAGACAGAGTAACATAATAGTTATGGCAGAAAAGAAACATAGATGTTGAGATCTGAGAGATATAAACTGCTTGGACGATGCTACTTCTTTCATGCTTTCATCGATCACCGGAGAAGCCAAGACGTTGCCATTTTTTTTATTGCTTAGAAGAAGGAAAAGAAGCTTTTGCATGAGGCAGTGTAGAAAGGATGAAGAACAAGAGATGTGTGACCGTGAGACCGTCCTGATGGTTTGAACTTTGAAGATAAGAAGGAGGGATAGCATTTGTCCTTTGGGTCTCTTGATTTGTCAGACAATTGGAGTGGTGAGAGAAAAGAGGTCACGTGGGAGAGATAGGATGAAAAGAAAGATGGAACAAATACATATAAAAAAATAAAAACAGGAGAGAGAATGAGGCATCACGTGGGACTGGGAGCAATAGGAAGAAAAGAAAGAGGAAAAAATCTATATTAAAAAAATTTGAATCAGCCAATTTAAGAAAGATAAAAAAGAAAAGAAATAAAAAAATATGAAAGAATATTACATATATAAATAATTTAATACTTACAAAAGATGGATATATATTCCATAATTATTCTTTATAATTAAGATATAAAAATTATAATCCATTAAATTACTACCGGTCTGGCTACCGAGTCAATTCATGACTGACCCACTAACCCTTGACCCACTGTCTCGCCCGGTCTAGACTCCGGTCCGGGTTTAATTACCTTGCTACTCTCACTCTCTGCGCTCTCTCGTTCTTCATTGTGCCAGCGACGAGGACAGCGAGAACGGCGAGGTTCAGCTCGGAAATGTGAAGAACACTGATTGGATTCTTGGTGAGTTTCTCCTTCCTTCATTTTCCTCTCATTTCTGAGCCGATTTCAGTGAGTTTGGGGTAGGGATTGATTCGGATTTTAGGGTTCTTAGAGTTCCTAAATCCATTAAAATGAAGTCTATGTTCAATTTCAACGAGTTGGAAGTGATTTTAAGTAATAAAACCCAGTTTAATCGATATCCTTCAAAAGCCCCAAATTTTTTTTACTGTTCCCCGTCGGATTTCTTCGATTTTTCTTCCTTGAAGCCAACGATTATTAGTGTTTAAATGGTATTAGGAGTAAATTAGGATGGTTATCTATCCTTGCATGTCTGATTATGGTTGATGAAGTTTGATCCTCTAACTCTTGCTTCCCCTGTTCAGCGAGCCAACGGTAAGAAGAGTGAAATTCTCTATGCTTGTGTTGATTTTCTTCTGTGATTGTTTTGGTCCGATTTCTGGATTTTTGGCCCATAACAAACATGTAATGGAATTTATTTAAGATGTTGCATTTTCTGCTTCCTCTGTTATGATTTTCGATTCCTTGTTCTGTTCTGGGCTCTGTTTTGGCGCTGATTGGGGAATGATTCTGGGTTAGTTTAAAGATTAATTAAATTTAGTTGGAAGTAAAAATTAAGATGATAAATTAAGTCTTGAAATTTATATGAAATGGATAGTGGAGGTTTGAGTTTATACCCAATCCGGTCATAAACTTCCCCTGCTCTGTATATGTGTTGTTCAAGTAATTTTGGGGTTGTTAAAAGTGTAAGAATGTCAGTGGAATATTAGAAATGGCGGCCTAATGAGTTTTAATTGAGGATGATAGTCTTTGAAATGTAGAAATATTTTGTAGATCATTTAGTTTCTTTCTTGAAAGTTGGCAATAAATTGGAAGTTGATATTAGATATGTTTGAGGGTTATGTAGGGTGATATGGTGCAAAGGAATTGATGTACTTGAAGAAATTACTTTTAGATTCGTTGGATTCCTCTATGCTGTTGTGTTGAAGGCTAAAATCTGGTCATGATAAAGTGAACAAGTGCTGTTTGAAAATGCCTTGATAGTTAGAAAAATTGTAAGCTAAAGGATTTGGAGGATATTGGTAATTTAGAGAGAAAGCTATATATAAAGTGGGAATGGTTTCACTTAGAGGGCTGTGGGTCTTTAGGAAATGAAACATGAGAGAAGTAGTTCAAGTGTAAGAAATGGATCAAAGTATGTTATTAATTTTGTAAAAGGATTGTAAGCAATAGAAAGTGGGTTATTTTAAGAAATCCTTAATTTGTTGTTGTTGCTTAGGTGTATATGGGTTCAACTCTTTAGTAATAGGAAGAAATATTTATGAGTACGAATTGTATGAGTTGTGAAGGTTAAATACGTATTTTAGTAGTTAAAGCTTGAGGACTAATATAGAGTTGTTTGCTGTAAATATTTTAGCATAAAAGAAGAAGAAAATATAATTGTGATTTAAGGAATTTTCTGGAAATAATTAAAGAATGTTAAACATACTAGAATCTAGAGTTTTGAAGTTATGGGTGCTTAAAGATTTGGTTTTGGGAACTAGCAAAATGGAAAAGGGAAGTTGTTCTTGACAAATTTAAAACGTTATATACATAAGTCCTTTTTACTGATTAAATGCTATACATAGGATTTGAGATTGAAGGAACCACTGATTGTAAATGATGTTATAACAAATCTTTTCTGGATGTTGAATTCCAATTGATTAATTTTAGTTTAGATTCTAATTGAAGTTTATAGTTTTAAGGAAAAGTTAGTTAAGTTGAATAAGTTATTATATATTAGAAGTGTTATGTGATATTGTTGAAGATATTAGAGGTTTTGTTATTATTGATTAAACTGGAATTTCTTGGTAGAAAATGAATTAGGAAATGTGAAGTAGTTGTTTAAGAACAGAAAGAGTATTTGACTTGTATTATGATCTGGGAGTAAAGGTGTTATTATGAATTATAGGTTTCGATTTTTATACTTTAGGAAGTAAGTACAAATGTAGGTTTTAAGTGTTTAAATTGTATAGAACTTATTGTGGTTAATGACTTAATTAGAGAATTATTGAAACTAAGTCTTCAAAATCTGCAATGTTTTATAAGTTTGGGGGTTTTGTTGTGGTTATGTAAGCTTGGTTTTAGTAACAATTGGACCCTAAATAAGAGAAGAAGGTTATGAATTAAGTTTAAGAAAGTAGTAGCTTTAATTTGTGATGTGATGAGTTGGAAGTGGGTATTATTACACTTATATGTTGAGTATGGGTTAATCTTTAAAATGTCACATTCACTTGTACGTGTTCGTATCAATTGAACCATTGGTCTTCTTTATTAGTAACAGGAAAATTATATATAAGTTAAGCAAAGGAAAGTCATTCTAAACGCTAGTATTAAAGTATATGATTGTTTGGAAATGGAAGTAGCTAGTACTTAAAGTTAACAAGGGAAGGATAGTAATATAGGATCGTGAGAGACGCTGAGTAGTTATATATAAGCATAGATATTAATTTATTATTTATATATTACATGTAAATAGGTCCAGATAGTGGCATAAGTTGAGAAAGTCAGTGGAAAGAAAGGAGCAAGCTTAGGACTAAGTGCTGGTATCCAGGTAGTAGTTTCATTCAATATCATTTATCATGTGTGATAATTGTATAGCATGTTTTATAAATTTATAGTAGCTTTAACCTTGTCAGAATTATTCATGGGATCCGAGTACTCGATGACTAGAGGGCTAGCTACCCCTAATACAGTTCAGTTATGACCGAAAGGTTATATTCAGGAGGTTAAACCTCACAGTAGTGCCTTAAGTGCACTAACAACAAGGTTAATGTTTACTCGTATGGGATGAGTGCGGGGGCTCACAGAAGGGCAACATCCCTACCCATACAGACATATTTTTAGTTATACATATTTTCTAATTATTATGCATGGTAATGAATGAAATGAACTGCGTTAAATTGCTGTTTTAGATAAGCTGGTAGATGGTAAGATGATTGAGATAAGGTAGGAATGCTGGAAAAAGATTTTATGGAGAATTTAGGATTATGTTATAAGAAGTAAGGTTAATTGTATATGATGTAATTTTAAATTATTAAATTAATAGTAGAAAGTTTAGAAAATAGAATTGTATAAATTTATTAAGAGATTTAAATTTCCTAAGTATTATGAACTATGAATAGACTCCCTTAAGAGAGTTAGTGTACTTTTAATTGTTTTATTAACCACTTTATTTTATAAAGAATTTTAAGTTATTTCAATTTGTCTGAAAAGCCCATTCCAACCAACAGAGGGTTGGTCTAATGTTTTAAAAGAAAAGTTTTAAATTTTTAGTATTTTTGGGCTTCTGACATTAAAAAGTGGTTATAATTCAATTAAAATGTTATAATATAGTAATAAAAATCCAGGTGTTACAAGAGTGAACTTGCGAAAACTTCAATGAGGCATTTTTATTTGGATGCCCTCTTCAACATGTAAGGTACCAAAAGAGAGAACCCTTGATAGAGTGGCTAGTTTGATCATTGAGAAAATTTGGAAAGCCTTTCCAACAAACAAGGTATTGTTGGAGTGACTTGTTCAACAAAGGAGTACTGAATTTGGCCGATTGAAAACGTTGATAAGATGAGGTTGTAGTTTGATAATCTTGAATACTCATAGTCTCAATCAAGGAATGAGTTACTTTCATTGGTGCGGTATAGGAGACATACTTACCAAGTATAAACTCCTTACTTTTAAAGTCAACATGTTTAGTGTTACCGCTAATAACAATCGTATGATCAAGCTGATCTTTGATGGCCATAATTTGAGTAGGGGTTACTTGCACTTGTGTAGATTGAACGTCTTGATCCTTACTAGAATTATCTTGATCTTTGATTAAAATGAGGTTAGAGTCTTCACAGATCACAAGATTATCCAACGGTATCTGTTGTGGGACAGGTACTGGAGGGGTTACTTCAATTATATTAATGGGTTCCACAGCCGGGGGGAACATTTCTATTAAAGCTAAAATTGCATCTTTTGCATTTGAAGAAGGATTTTCAACCTTAGTAAATTTCCTCATTTGGGATGAGGTCTCTTTCCTTTCAGCTCTCAACTCACGCAATGAATCTTGTATCTCTTTAACCTTAGTCATTATGTCATCCAACAGTTGTTGTTTTTCAGCTTCAGCTTTATAACGTTCCATGGCGGCCTCATATTCTTCTTTATCTTGGCGTCGTTTCTGAACGGTTTTAACATACTTGTAAAAGGCTTCATAGTCTTCTTCAGCTTTGCGACGTCTTTCAACCCTCATATAATCTTCTTCAACTGCACGTGGGAAGAATTTGGGGTAGTGATAACATTCTTCTTCTTCGTATTGATGGTTGTCAACGTAATGATATTGACGACGGCCAGTGTAGTTATATTGTTGTTGATAATTTGGGTACTCATATCGGTATTCATCATCTTCATATCTTCGATAGCTTTCATAATCATGTCGATGCTGAATATACCAAGGCGGAGGACCATATTTGCATCGACATTCTCGACATGGGCACCCTTTAAAGCCCATAGTTACAAAGGGATATCATGTCTCTTAGTGTTTTAGGGTGGTTCTAAAGACTTAGAAAAGGCTCCCAAGTTGCCTTCACCAAAAAGGTGAAAACCCTTCTTAACAAGGCTAACCCTCAGGGAACTCTACAGTCCGCAGGGGTTATTCTTACTAAATAAGTAACAACCTGAGTGAGATCTTCACAGTAGCCTCAGAGGGTACAACCCCGCAGGGAAACCATTAGAAATCTCTACTAACCTAGGGTAGAATGAGACTCGGGTGTAGGGCCGAATGTATGTGAGGATGTGTCGGTCCAGGATTGAGAATTTAATACTGAGTTAAGCGAAGGAAATAATAATAATCATTATGAATCAAGGAATTACTCAAAAAGTAAACTAGGATTGAGAAAAATGAAACTCTTTTTTTTTTTTTGTTGCTTTTTTTCTCTTTTTTTCTTTTTTTTCCTCAACTTTCTTTTTGCCTTTTTTTCTAACTTTTTTATGGCAAATTCTTTCCTTCTTTTTTTTTTCTTTTTTTTTTTTTGCCTTTTTTTCTAGAACAACAAAATGAAATCAACATAAAAAGAAAAATTACCAAATGATGCCTTGCGAGAATAAAGCTTGAAACTTCCTCCAAAAGTTCTTCTGAACGATGATTCTTGTGTATGAGGAGATCTGAAATTGCAGAAATCACGAGAGCTTTAGAAGGCTTTCAAAATTTTGAGAATTGATTTTGAAGGCTTAAGCGAGCAGAAGGGAAGTGGAACCTGGCTCTGGTACCAATTGATGCAGAACGGGAAGGGGAAAATGGAGATGAAAGGGAATATAGAGATAAGGGAAGGGAGGATTTAGAAGAAGAGAAGAGAGAAAGAGATAAAGCAAGAAGAAATGAGAAAGATAGAAGAGAGACAGAGGCAAGGGAAACTGATATTATTATTTCAAATTCATAAGACGTACAAAGCAAATAGTTGAGGTGCTATTTATAGGTCTCAACCAAACCCTAGAAATTAATGACGGAACATTTTAGAGATGCAAATCATAATTAATGCTGATTGATGACAATCAAATGAAAATGAAACTAGAACATTCTAGAAACCAAAACTAAATGCAAATCATAATTAATACTAATTGATAACAATCAAAATAAAATAAACTATTTCTCTTATAATGATAATTATAGAGAATCTCTTGAAATCCTAGCAAATGATAATTTCCTAATTTCCATATCCATCAGTGGTGTTGTTGTAAGTCCAGCTCCACACCTGCTTTTGCTTTAACTTCTTCGGGAAGGAAATCCAGAGTTGAGCAATGCTTGCTTGGGAGGTAATCTGCCACGTAGTTCACATTGCCTAGAAAACGCTGCACTGCTGTCTTGTCCTGCAAAGCAGGGCTCATCTTTGCAATTTCATCCCGCACATGTGGCTGCATCTTATGTGTCCATTTTTCAAATTCCAACCTAGGAATCTCTAACTTTAGTTCCACACAACTGTACCTTTTTCTTTGAGAAAACAATACCTGCCTGTTTTACCTTTTGTAAAACACTTAAGGGATGCTTAGAATCACTATAAACAATTAAATCATCTCCATAAATAGACGCAAACTTTCCAAATTTTCGGAAAATGTTATTATCCATGAATCTTTCGAAATATTCCAGGTGCCTGTTTCAAACCCATTGGCATAACAAGATATTCATATAAACGTTGAGGGCATGAAAACGCAGTTAAAGGAATAGATCTCTCTTCCATTAGAATCTGATAAAACCCTGATTTAAGATCAAAAGTAGAGAAACATTGTTTACCTCTCAGTCTTTCGATTAAATCATGTCTATTTGGTAGAAAATAACTATCATCAATTGTAGCTTCCTTAAGACGCTTATAATTGATAACTAGCCTTTCTGAAGACTTACCTCTCAGTCTATCCCTTGAACAAGGAGCTTGGAAAGAAGCATGACATAAAATATTCAGAAGAAATTGTCTTTTCTTGCACTTAAATTTGATTTTTAGGTGTCTGTTATAGACATGTATGGATCCAAAGATCCATTTATTGAATGTTATCCGGATTATTGTCCAATCTTTTTTATTTGATCTTGCAGTTTAGGGAAACTGTCCCTGAAAGTTTTACCAGGATTGGTATCATCTGGGTCATTCCTTCCTCTGTTTATATCTCTAGTGGACTTGCCAAGTACGTTCAAATTTCATAAGTATATGATTTCTGTTTACCTCCTGGTTTATAATTTGTTAGTGCATCTCATCCCTATTTGAAATCACGGCAAGATTACAATTGAAGAGAAACAAAAAGGTCAAAGGAAAGAACCTTATAGCAACCAGTCGCCATTCCATCCCTGGGGGCCCAAAAATGGGAAAGAAAGAAAAGCAAATAGTGGCAGTACTCTTTAACTGTTAATAATTAGGGCATAACAGATATCCACCAAAAATGTGCAATAAACTTGAGGATTTCGGGGTATCTGATGATTTTTTTTTTCCTTTCATGTTTCTAGTTCTGGTTGTGGCATTGGAGAAGGTTAGAAAAAAGCTCTGGACCATTGCTTGGAACTGGTATAACTTCAATTCAACAAAATGCAGCTCCTAAGGTTATCTTTGACACTATTAATTGGAGAAAATTCAGTCACAATTGTACAAGTCTAATATAAGAAAATTTGGTTACTAATGATGTAGATGCTACTTGCCCTTATGGATGAAGCCTATACTGGTTCAACTATAGAAGATGGTGCAGGAGATTTTGAATCCGAGAATAGCAGTGCTATTGATGTAGACAACCCTTTGTTCCTTGACCTTTTTAAAGGATGAAAATGATGGACTCGCTGTATGGTCACTTTTTATCTCACTGGTTGCCATTGTTTGGTCCAAATTATTGGTTCTTGTTATCTGGAGAGTTTAGTTCAAGTTGTTTTGCCATTTATTCTCAGACATTATGCATATTAAGCAATTTTTTTTTTATTTATCACTTAAAGTGAATATCAGTAGAAGTTTGTTGCCACTCTTAAATGTTCTGTTTTTGACAATCCTAAAATCAACGTTAGGCATTGCCCTCTGTAAAGTAATGAGTAAAGCTTCCATTTCTGCACCGCAAGTGCACGGGTCGCGTTAAGTGATAAAGTGATAAGAAAGTATCATTCCCTCGAGGATTTGGTTACAAATGTAATCAAACAAAAGGTTTAGTGAGTTCAATTATGTTGAACTAAAGCAAATTTTGGTTGGAGAATTAACTAATAGAAAAATGCCTTTAAAAATAGAAGTTGATAATTATAATTAATTCTTTGACTTTAAGGATAAAATGGAGCTTAGATTATTTATCCCCTTGTATTTCATAATCTCTAAATAACCTCCTCTCACAAATGCCTTCAATAAATATACATGTATAAGTCTAGGGTTCAAAATATACTTGCAAAAGCTTTCTCAAGTCAAGAACAAGTGTCTCATTTCATTAATTGCTCAATCTCTTTTTACAATTAATAAAACCCAATTTCCAAACTCCAACCCTAATGTGGCTATGCAAGGTTAATAAGTATATCTCTATCTTACCAACAAAACCATCCATTCATCAAGCAAATTTCAAGTTTTTGCACAATTTCACCCAAGTTCTACATTTAACCTAGCTCTCTCAAGCTTCAATCAAATGAACAAAACATCTAAATGGTTATCAAGCATATAGAAGCATTAGGTAAAGAGTAAAATAAGCACATATATAACATTAATCACCAAAAGAGAGGAGTATTAAAGAGTTAATCCATACAAGGGTTCAAAATAATCCTAAATAACAAGTTTAGCTACTCATAATCAATAAAAAGCTACAAATCCAAGGAGAATATGCAACTATAACAGAAAACAAGAGAGGAAAGGAAGATGAAGAAGAAAAACCAAAGAATTAGAGCTCCAAATCTCTTCCAAAGCTCAATCCTTGCTTCCAAGTCTTCAAAAACCCAAGCCCTAGCACCCAAAATGCTCCAAATATGTCCAGAAATTCGAATCTCCCTGCTTCCCTTCTTTTTTCAGCTTTTAAAACCTTATTTTCGCGTGATATTGATGCTGTGCGTTTTGCTGATGTGAATGAGCTGCGGCCCAAAAATTTGAGCCGCGGCTCTTTTTCCTTCTGTGTAGATTTGAGCTACGACTGAGAAACTGAGCCGCGGCCCAGTTTTTTTAACTGTGGCTCAATTTGCTTTAGGAAAATTTGATTTCTTCTTTTGCAATGAATTATTCTATCCATGATTTGCTATCATTTTCATCATCTTTGATTTCCCAAATGCCTTGACTTTAATTCTCTTTCCAAAACACACCTTGCACAATAATAAATTTATTAAGCTCACATTAAACAAAGAAGACATCCCAAAATATGCACAATTGAACACAAATTGCAAACAAAATCATCATGCATATTTTTCTATCTTTGAGTATCCAAAGCATGTACAAATACTCCAAAAATGTATAAAATTCAATTGAAAATATGACTAAAGACATGAATTCCAAGAGGTTAACACACCCCCAAACTTAGACTTTTACTCGTCCTCGAGTAAAACCAAAGATAAAACAACTAGATTGGTCAATTATCCATTTACTATGCATGCATGAAATTATCCTCATTAGTTGCTCAAGAAATAAATTCAAGAGGGAAGTAGTGGAATATTGAAAAATGCTAGATTCACAATTTCAGAGCAAGTTTGCCAACAATTTCAATCTATGTGTGTGTGAAGCTAGAAGACAATGTAGTTACACTTGTCAAAATCCAAAACAACATTTCAAATTCAATATGTATGAAATACCCTTAAATTCAAGACTTCATTTTCCTAATCTTTTCCTCTCTCTCCGCAAAAGAATTATTTCTCATAATTAAGAAAAATCAATAGGACTTTGTAAGCTTGTAATGTGGCTAATGGTCTAAGTGTTTAGCTCTTTGAAAGAATCGGGAAGAAGGAATTCAAATATCTTGAGATAAATGACCACATTCCAATATTTTTTTTTATGCACAACTTTTTCTTTATAGAAACTCAAAATTCCCCCCAAACTTATCTCAAATTGGTTCTCTGTACTCCAAATCTTATTGGAATTGATTTTCTTTTTCTCTTTTTTTTTCTTTTTTTCTTTTCTTTTCTTTTTCTTATACATATTTTTTTTTGAAATTGGAGTACAAATTTCTAACTATTACAAACACTGTTTCCCTTCCCACACATGATTCTACATTTACATACACCTTCAACAACCATACCAATCCTAACCACAGTAAAACGTCAATTATCTCAAGATTCAGGGTAGTTCATGGTTTTTTAGGTTTTAAAGGATAAGGTTCAATGTGGGTTCCAAAAAGAAAATTCTCATAGTTTTTCATTATAAGGCTCAAATAGGGTTCAAGTGGAAATAATATCATAGGTAGGCTTTAAAAGGCTCCACCGCATTTAAAAGAATGCTCAAATCATTTTTTAAAAAAATTGTGGGAGATCATCAAATTGCTTCAAGAGATTTTAACATAGATTGTAAAGTCCATCAATTGAGAATAAAATCAAATCTAGACCGTTCATATGAGATCTAAACGGTCTACATATACCCAACTCTCCTACTCATAATTTTTATAAGCAGGGAAATCTGTCCCCGTGTGGTGTGTGTACATACCCATATTTCTGTGATATAGAGATATAGTACTACCTAACATTAATCTCAACAGCAATCTTAAATATACAAACATATATAGGTGTGTGTATTGAATGTTTGAGTATAACAAACTATTCATGTCATTGTTTGCGTTAAGATCTTCGATTAGAAAATATATACTGCTAATTTTTTTTTTTTTTGGGTCAAATATACTGCTAAAATTTAAACCATCACAAAAATATTTTTTTTATGAAACATTTGAAAAAGAGCCAGAAGATGATAAACTGAATAATCCAAAATAAACAAATAACTAAACAAGTCAACCTACCACATCCATAAACCATTCAGCAATGTCGATTGGGTTCATTCTCACATAAGCAAAATCTCGAGAAGCTTCAACCTCATTAATGGGGTGAGAATCAAAGAAGGGTAAATTTTCAGGCTCACCAATCTCAACCATCTTAATAATCTTGTCAAGAGTTTTTTCAACATACATTCCCAAAGTGTCTTATGTATTCAACACCATTTAGGGTTTCACATTTCTCATTTCCTTCCAGGCGCTGCCAAAAGATATCTCCTGAAACAGCCAGCTTGGTTAACTCTTCCATGGCTGAACTTGAGTTCTCATTGGCTCTGCACTGAAAGATACTGCAGGAAGAGGGTCATTTCCTAACTCTGGATTTTGGTGTCCTTCTTGTTCATCAACTATTGGATTTGAGGGTGAACCAGGGCCATTTGCTTCCTGATCATTCGAAGTAGCAGAATGAACAAATTATAAGGTAACAACACAAAAACAAAATAGACATGTAGTTTTACTCTTGGCATTATTACAATGTTTAGAGGGATCTCTTTGAACTCTTCACACACATTTACTCAGATATATATGGTACTAATTATAATTATGTTTTAAATTTGGTAGAATAGGGTGAGACCTAGCTATGATGACACATGTTTATATACACCCTATTACAAGTATAAGTTTATTTGGAGAAACACTACTCCATGGCGCCTTCTTCAAGATCATCAGGTGCTCTCATCTAAAATCTAGAATGTGAGGGGAATAGAGGTGCCAACCTCCATGAAGGCTCCACACTATGGTACTTCGATTGACCTTTTGTTGGTTAGACCCATTATAGGTAGCAATTTCTAAGGTCATCAGGTGCTTTGACTCAAAGACTAGTTTGTTGAGTGGGAGAGTTTGTTATTTAAACTTATAAATTATACTTCACTTACGATATTTCCTATGCAAGAATTGGGAGATATCTCCTTTAAACATGTGTCATATGCGAATTTCATGAAAATCAACATAATTAATGGAGTAACTTATATGCATATGCATATGTGTGTGTTTTTGTGCGCGCGTGTGTTGTTTCAAAACCATGTTTAACAAAAACATATGTACTGTACTTATGTTTTATGCTTGAACTTGGAATTAGCTAAGCTTATATAGGAATGGATTTGTTAAAAGTCACAGATGAATAGACTAGGAATTATGCATTATATGAATTAAAGTTGGGGTTACAGGTCCAAACATTGGTAAAGGCAATTATAGCCCTAATTTTTTTTTTTTATTATTTAAGGGAGTTTCGTTCTTACATATATAAAATGATTAGATGAAACAAGAGGGGATATGTATATTGAAATTCCATCTGTAAAATCAAGCTAATTAGTTACCTGGTTTAAATCTAAATCATTCAAGCCGCTTCCTGACCTTACCCTGTTCTGTTCCATCTCAGCAATTTCTCGGTTTAAAAATCTGATCACACATTCAAAATCAAAATCCCATGTATTTTAATTTCCTTAGTCAATTAAGCGCACCCAGAAATTAAAACATCATTTAGATATATAAACCAAAAATCAAAAGCACTCATAAAATCAAAATGTTTAAACTAATCCAAATCTCAAAGGAACATTAATTACACACACACAAAAGTTAATATCTAATTCTATTATATATATATAATAGCTAATTCTGTTGGCAATAAATATATATATATATATATATATATATATATATCCTGAAACCCTACTCGATAAGTGACTCATCTTGACTCTCAATCAGTCCAGGCAATCTAAAGAGTTCTTCATCATCTCTCCTTCTTCAAAGTCATTTCTGTTCTGATGACTCCTACCTTCCATATGTAATACCTCTCTAATTGAAGCTGCTAGTAAAACCAAACATGCGAAACTGGTTAATCAATGTGCAGCTATGTATGAGTCATACCAGAAAAGAACTAATCTGGGGTATATATACACATAGAGATCAATGGGAGAGAATTAATCTGAGAAGTTATAAAAGGAAAAAGGATGTTTATATGGAAAATTTTTTTTACACATACAGATACAATGAATATAATGAATGCAGGTAATGAGAGCAATTGAGCAGCTATTATTCAGCTCTCTCACACTGAGACTTTTTTGAGTAATTATGTACATGAATCTGAAATTGGTAAATGTGAGTGAATGCTTGATATAATAAAATTAAAGCCATTCAGCAGTAAAGGCGTATTATTTTATTGTTAGGTTCAGTGTATTTCTTGACAGACTGGAACCTTACGTGGCAGAATTCTCAGAAGAACATTCAGAATTGAAAAATAGAAAAAAATGAATTCCGCTCATAATTTTTTGCCCTTAATTTTTAACAACAACTTTAGGGTTAATGAAATCTTTAACCCATTAAGTTCGTTCTCATTTTGATTTTGACATCTCAAGTTTTAAATAAATGATTTTGATCCAATAAATCTCATTTCATTTAAAACTTTAATCTTCATAATTTAATAAATATCTGGGTCACTTTGGCCTTAGAATAATCCAAGTCTCTAATTTGAAATTTGAGGTTCAAAAATTATATTAACCCCCATAATGTACTTGTTGGGATTCAAAGTTGGAATGTTTTGTCATCTTATTTTGATTTATTTTCAATGTGTTGAAACAGAGTTACATTCTGAAAGAAATACACTTGCTTCGTTAAGTTTTTCGGAGTATATTCCACGAAAATCAAACTACTGGAAAATAAAATCCTCCCAAATTATTTAATCATGAAATTCATATTAAAATAGGTTGTTACTAAAAAATTAGCTATGGAATCTCTCAATTTAACAACAAAATTTTGTTTTTATTGACTGAATTCCATTGTTAAATTCCGAAGCTAATTCACTATTTTTTGTAGCATATATAATCAAGAAATATGCTTGATCGGGATGCCTCTCTTATGGATTTTTTTTTTTTTTTTTTTTTTGAACAAGGTGGGTTTCAAAATCAATTTGCCCAACTTGTAGTCTAGCTGATCCTATTTTTAACTAAAATGTATAAGTTTAGGTGATTTAGGTTTCTTTTGCTCACCAAGGATTTCTAAGCTTAAACAAACTCTGATCTTCCACCATCAAAGTTCTCAATTCTCATATCATAAATCAACAACATATCGATATAGCAGAAGTTGAACTCTTATAAATTACAATTAAACAAACTCACTCTCATCAAACGGACCAATATCTGTATTAGCTATTTTCATTTTCCGCATAAAGTTGATGGACCAAAACCACCAATATAAAGCTTAGAGACCAAGACCAAATTTGATTGAAAGTTCAAAGATCAAAACGTCAGATTTTGAAATTCAGGGATCAAAATCAAAATTACTGAAAGTTTAAGGATTAAAAATTGTATTAACCCTTAAACATATCTAGACTATCTAGATCTCATCTAGAGATCAATATTTAATTTTTTAGATATGTTTAATTAGCTCTAGATTTTTTTTAACTCTCTCTACTCATTTTTTTATAAATAGAAAAAAGGATTCTCGTTTCATTATTTATGTCCTCATTGTTAATATCTTAATAGCAACAATAAAAAATTGTCTTCTCAGTTATTTAGTCCATAATTAAATTGTTAATATCTGATTGTGTATTTTTTTTTTATTCCGCATTTGTTACTTTCTGTTATGGGGCTTCACGGTTGCGTATCTTGGTAGGTTTGCTGTTGAAGCCTTTTTTATGAATCATTTAATTTAGTTTGTAATAAAATCGTCTTTGTTAAAAACATGGCAACAATACAAACGCACAAACATAAAGATATGTTCACCAAAAAAAGGAAGATAATTTTCGAACTAATAAATATATAATTTTGAATGGAAGTTGATGACTCGTATCATGGATTTAAAGCATATTTGAAGTATATTTGGGGAGTCATCAATGCTAATTAAATATATTTTAAGAGTTTTTGAGAGAAAATTGTGTAAATTTGTATGAGCTTAATTAATTAAATTATTTTTGTGAAAAATGTGATAATTTATAAGAAAATTTAATTGACAAGTTTCCCTCACATTCATGTATATTTTTTTATAGGTAAATATGGTTATTCTATGTAAGGAATGAGAAAAAGATTGAAGAGAAAGAGTGGAGAAAGTTGGAGCTTACTTATAAAAAATAACAGAAATTTGTTTGGTGCCATGGCACTGTGGCGAAAACCCGAAAACGTATAGCATCATTTTTTAACCTATTTAAACACCTAGGGCACCAAATTTGAGATACTCTCAGCCCCCTTTTCAACCAAAAACCCTAGAAACAATTAGAGACATATGTGCAAGCAAGAGCGGAGCTAGGGTTCATGAAATTGGAATTTGAGAAGAGAAATTGGAAGAGATTCTATAGTTTAAGTGTAGAAATTGGGTAAATCATATTAGATTTGAAGTTTAAATCAACTAGCAGATTATTTGTCGGTAGAATAAAGATATATCTATTGACCTAATATTATCATAATAAGGTTAACTCTTAAGGATAAATTCTCATTAATTTGTAACAAGAGATTGAGCGATTTTGATTTTAATGAGAAGTATAAATTTGATTTTTACTTATGGATAGAACGCTTCAAATACTTTAGAACCTTAGGCAAACACAAGTTTTCATTTAAGATTAATTGAAGGGAAAATAATTAGGATTCATGAAATATAACGATAAAAATTAATCACAAGTTCTAATTCATTGATAAAGTAAAACTTTCTTGTGCGATTCTTTATTTATTTAGTTTAACTTAATTAAATTAATTATTCTGTATTAGATTAATTCATAGTACCCATGGAAACAATATTTTTATACTACTTATTAGGATATGTACTCTTGCGAATAGAACTTAATATTTTAGAACATTATTCAGCAAACCCATATATTGAAGACTCTGATTATACTCATTATAGTTATGCTTATTTCTAATCATAAAGCACTTGATCACAACGATTTAGTGCTTCGATATTACTTTATGATCAATGAATGAAAGCAGATATCAAATTTGTCGTTTTATAATATAACCCAAACACATGTAATGAAAAAAAATTCGGGTTATTCCATCGAATCCATCTCTTTGATTATTCGCTTTCTTTCAAGCCAGACAAGAGTCTAACAAACAATCGCAGAAAACAAAACCTGATCTAAATTTAGCTTCATTACTTGCTTATTGTGGTGGTCGAAAAACGGATAATGTGTAACGATATTTTTATAATGTTTTTTATGAGGATTACAGAATGGGAAACGATTTGGGTCATCAACAATCAGATAACGGTGTCGGGACGGTACAATGGATTACAAAGAACGAAAATAACTAGATGAATATAGGGAAATTAAATACAAGATGATTTTATTAACAAGAACAATGAAAAAGATGGTAAGACGAGATCGGGAAAATGCTCTATGATGTGAGTGTGCTCGAGAGTGTTCAGGTGGTCCTCTCCAATCTATCTTCCCTGTTTTATCTCCTTTGTCATTCAAAAACTGCTCCTTAAAACGTGGGGAAGTTGTTCCGCTTTTTCCTCCCCATAATCTTCCCCGTTACCAACTCCTTGGCTCGGTCTCCCTTGGGTGGTTGGCTCCAGGAGCCGAGATATTCGGATCGGAGAAGGACTACTGCATCCACCTGCTGCCACGTGGTTCTCTTCGTGGAATAAATCCATTCGGTGGCTTCTAGACATGTTCCTCAATGGATCGATATCTTTCTGCTAGTGCATTGTTCGGCCCAAGAGACTTGGATTTGTTTCGATGATACCTTTTAACCATATGGACTCGTGTGTGTGGATCCCCTTCTCAGGCCCAAGAGTCGTATCCCGTCATTTAAAATTGAACTCAGTTTTTTGGGTGTACACTCATATATATAGAATAATTTTTATTTTCCATATATATATATATATATTTAACGAAGTACCCATCACTATATATGTATGTATGTAGGATCAATAGGGTTATTAAATAAAGGCATATGATGATCTCTACACATCTTTGTTTGCGCGGTGGAAAACAATGTAACAGTGCAAGTCTACATCATTGATTTAATATGTCTAGGGACGACCCAGTGGTAAATTTTTATAGGAGGGTTATCGGGGAAATTTTTGTGTATAATCGCATACTGATACACTACGTACCCACGCCTTAGGCATAATATGTTTAATATCATGGCCTTTCTATATATAAAGATGATAAATTTTTGTGATCCAACAATATTCCTTATGTGGATATGTTGAATCTTTTTTCATGGACGGCAAAACGCTAGAGAGAGGGACCAATCTTATGATAAGCTAGCTGCATTTAAAGCTCCTGTTTGTTTCTCGGGAAAGTGGTTTTCTTTATTTGCCGTCATGATTGTTTATCATCATTGATCTATGTGGTGTTCGTCAAATACCAATTCTCATTTATTGTAGTTTTCAATTGGAACTAATACGGAAGTCCTAATTTGCTATGAGTCCCACGTTAGGATATTGATTATTTTAAAAGAGGCCTTATAGATTTTGAGTTCTCCAACTAAAACACACCTAACTTGTGGAGAGTGGTTGTCCCGTTAACATATGCTTACGTATGCTTATTATAATGATGTTTTTATTGAAAGCTAAGTAATTTAAGAGAACTACATGCCTAAGAGGTTGATTAGTAGGGAAACGAGTGAAGTGATATAGTGTGGATTTGAGTTTCTCTCAACTTTAACAACTAATTTTTGAAGCGGAGTCATCCCAAAAATTTATACTTTTTATAATTGTGCTTTCATTGAAAGCCTACTATTCGGGGGATGAGATACATGTAAGGGGTGTGATTTTCCTAATTAACACCATAGCTCTCTCTTGGTGTGGGACCCCTAACACACTTTAATGTTTTGGCATTCCTTTCAACGAAAATAAGGCGGCTCTTGGTAAGATGAAAGTGTGGGTTAGATTGAATCTAAATCATATATAAAATCATACATGATTGATAATATGCAGTTAAGAATCTCATAATGCAATTCATCTGTAAAAGTATCATATCAATATGTAACTTCATAGTGAGTCTCATTATACACGAGTTAATACGGCTATCTTAAACTTTTTGTAATGGATGGAAACATTTTTTTAGTTACAAAATTCCATTACAAACACATCAACAAGTTCTCATTAATTGTTCAATTTGTAAGGATCAGATCTTCCATATGTAGTTTGAAACATGGGAATAGAAATCAAGTGAACATTTCTTTCTTTCTTTGTTTTGTTCTAGTTTAAAGGAATGGAATGGAAGGGACATCAATATCCAAGTCGTTTTCTTCGTATTTAATTTACGTAGAGGCTAGTCTCATATATGATGATAAGAAAAAGAAGAATTGGAGGCCGAATTTAATACGCAGAGAAAGCAAAATTTATGAAATGAAAAGCATATGCTGAAAAAGCAGGAGGAAAATGTAGGATATAGGGTTTTTGCTTTAATTAATTTATCAGTTTGTACTTTAATATAATGATGACGCTATGATAATCAAAACTACAAGTTCTCTTATCTTTTGTGTAAAACTGGCCCAATGCGAGTACATATTAATGATCCTTAACCAAAGATATTTTCCTATTTAAATTAAATTATGGTCCCATTTGCTATTATTTCAGTTTACTAGCAAAACTATGGGTAAATAATTAAAATTCTATTGACATTGGAAAGGGAACATGTATTGAATTTAAATATATTATTTTGCTTCTTTCCTATGAGTCATTTTAAAGAAAAGAAAAATGCACCACCAAACGTTTAGATCAACTAACGGTTAGTTATTCCAACTTAACCAATGATCTTGTATTTGAACCCTAGTTATGCAGCCATAATTGATGTAGCGAATTTTCTCCCTTATGAGTTTACATTCCTGCGAATTAGATTAGTTAGTTGTTAGTAACACTAGACACTAGCGGATGAAATCCAAAAAAGAAAAATGCAAAAATGCAAGAGTATTATGATATTTGTTGTAACTGTATATCTTCACAAAGGAAAATAACTTGGTTTGAGGAAAGAATCTATTGAACTATACAATAATGAGACAGAGATATTAGAGTATAATTTACTAACTTAATTTATCACATAATAACAATAATTGATATTTATTTCTTTTCGACTGAATGAAACTCTACATTGAAGATGCCGTATAACAATTTATTAAGTGTTAATAATCCTTATTAAACTTATGAGCACTAGTCCTTCACAAAAGTAATTAGTTAACAGATGAGCAAGGTATGTGAGGGACTCAGAGATAAATAAATATTAGAAAGATAATATAATTAATATATATCTTTTTAATAAGTTAGGATCTTAAGGCTTAACCTAATAATGATAATTAAATATTGAAAGAGCCACTGACCAGAAGCCTTTGAAAAAAACAAAAACACAAGGCCTTTGACCTCAAGGATATATATGTTTTTCAACAAAATATAATGTATAGTTGGGACTCCACTAACACTCCGTAGTGGCCTCAACTCAAAACTAATAATAAGGTCATTGATAATTTTTTTGCCAACAGTCATTGATAATAATTAATTAATTAATTTCATGGTTTAAGCTTACAACTGAACATAATTAACATGGAAAATAATGTCTCTCACATAAAGATGACCTTGGGGCTCACCAACAATTTGGATGCCACATCGCAGGGTTTGTAGCCTTGTCATCACCACTTTTACTAATATGATATTGATATGTGTCTGTAGCCTTTATATATATGTGTGTATATATATGTGTGTGTAAAAATTATTATGTGGCATGTCACAGCTCATGATGCCAAGTTAACAAGAAATTTTTTTTTTTTTTGGCCAGAAGTTAACAAGAATTTATTGATTAATTTTTAATTGGAACCTTGAGATATGTATATTGATGACTCGGGGCAGATATTAAATAAATGGATTATTTAACGATCGATTTGAATCTATAAAAGTAATTACAGGAGGACACATTATTCTTCATCACACAGTAATTAAGAAATTGAATCACCACATATATACATACAATCAATAAAAGGAAGCGATTTATATAAGAATAATACATAAGAAGGGGAATGATGACCTGAATATATCCCTTACGGGAATATTAGACTGAAACAAGCAGGATGCATAAGAATATTTTTAAAACAATACAGACAAAAAAAGTACGAGACTAGAATGAGCGGGGAAAAAAAAAAAAAAAAGCTTTGTTAATTATTTCAAGCGAAGTCAGACCGAATTACTAATTCGAAACATTAATTAATTAGAGGAAAATTTATTTGGCAAATCTATGTTGGTGCTTCCCCTGTCGTCTTCACCACAAATCCCTAGATCTCTCACACTATTTTAACTCCTCCAAACTTCTATGACTATGACCCACACCCAAAAGATTCCCACAAAGTCTCCATCATCGTTTATTAAAGTTAGCTCTATATTAATTATTTTTGAATTAGCAGTGACTCCATTATAATTATAAAAAGTAGGCAATCATTTTACATAAATGAAAGAAATATAATAAAATCATTTATTATGGGTCAATTTGATGTGATTTTTTAACTTTACACTTATATAATTTATTATACATACACTCTCTTCTCTTTATATTTAATATGTAATAGTAATAAAAATGAAAATCAAATATTTATTATATTGACTTTTACATGTTACCTCTTATAATGTAGACAAAAAATTTTTATATTACCTCTTATAATGTGAACCGGAGATGTCCCGTTCACATTACAAGAGGTAGCCAACCAAATTACACAAATAAACAAATCATTAGTTAAATTGTTTATTACAGGTAAAATTGATGTACTTTTCTGATTTTATCATTAAATCATTTATTATGTACTCCCTTTCTCCTCTCTTTGCATTAAGAATTCTCCAAAGGTAAAAACTGGTATATTTATCATTTTGAAATTTTTATATTATCTTGTATAATGTGAACAAAAAATTCCATGTTACCTTTTTTATAATGTGAACAATCGAGTAATATATATAATTCCCCTCCTAAAGAGGGTGGACCTCAAAGTAGTAATAAGATTGTTACCAAGTAACATACAAGTCACAAGTTTAAAACTACAAAACAATCTCTCTATTTACACGGACAAATATGCTTACTTCTATATCCCTCCCTAAACCCACCTTAAATATTGGAATAGCCTCTCCGCTTATGAGGCAGTATACATCTATCCTCTCTAAATATCCTCACCTGGCAAAAGCCATGTGCATTGGGCCCCTGTATGTTATTCTCCTCCTATACACACATATATATGTGCTTCCTTTGAGAGACACACTTGCCTCTTGAGAAATAGCAAGCGACCAAATTCCTCCTTTTTTTTTTCTGTTCATCAATGGGATCTATAAGCAAAGATGGTCTGCCTTCTAATGAGGAGGAGAGCGGTTGGACTACATACTTTGATGACTTCTTCAACAACCACAAGTCTTGTTGGTCTATATCTTCTTCTGTTGTTAATAGTTCCTCCTCTCTACTTTCTGATGCTACTTCTTTGATCCATTTGGCTGCCAAAAAAGGAACTCATCACAGTGATGCTCATCAAACTTGTGAGGAAGAATTTTCTATGAAAAATAAAAATCTCAGCTTTAGGACTACATGTAATTTCAGGAAGAGGAAGAAGCCCCAATCAGTTAATTTCATTATGGATGATGATGATGATGTGCTTCAAGATACTGCAACTTCTCCTCTCATCAATGGTTTCAAGGTTATTTACTTTTCTATGTCTTCTTTTATTAACTATCTCAGGGTGCATTCCAGTAACTATATTTTACTGTTGTTTCAACTAGATTCCTATTTTTATTTTTGAACCATTTACGGTCTATCTTCTGGCTATTTGGAAAGAAAATGATAAACAATAATAACAATAGTGAAAATGTGAAAAGTGTGTGTACATAAATATTCTACTTGTTCATTTTCTTCTTGTTCCAAATACAGCTTTCATATTAAGACTGAAATAAGATTATCTAGGTAATTAAATTAAAAAAAGTTGGTTTCCTTGTGTTTGGATATTTTTGAAGAAGAAAGGTAGTCGCTCGGGCAGAAAAGAGATGGGTTTGAAAGCTGGGAGGCACAGTACGTGACTGCTCAGAAGAACTGAAGAAGAGCCTTTACTTTGTTTAGTTCTTTCGTCTTTGTGGATTATATCTATAGATTGAATAATTCCATCCCCCCCCCCCCCTCTATTTAGTTCATGAAGATAATCATGCAATGTCATACATATATATATATATGTATGTATGGTATATAATGCAAATTGAACAACTGAGTTTTAGTTTCACTATCTCTACAACTTTTGAAAGTAGTCTCTCCCTCTCTCTTCTCTCCACATGTATGTATATATGCATTTGATGGATAGATTATTAAATAGTGTGTCAGTGATAGCAAATAGCAGTTGCTATATGTGTGTATATATCTTGTACAATTACTTGCAGAAGCAGAATATACTCTCACAGAAAAGTATACGAAATTAAACTTATATAGGAAACGTAAAGGATAATCAGAGAATGGCGAACTCAAAATGATGAGTGAATAACTGACTACTTCTTCTGTTACTTGATTTATATAAGAGCAAAATAACTAAGATATCAAGGAAATTAACTAAATTATTTATTTCTAACAAGTTTGTGTTAGTTTTCCAATAACAATTTATAATTATATGCTTT
Organism: Mimosa bimucronata; assembly: GCA_037074515.1. Taxonomy (NCBI): domain Eukaryota; kingdom Viridiplantae; phylum Streptophyta; class Magnoliopsida; order Fabales; family Fabaceae; genus Mimosa; species Mimosa bimucronata. Next base: position 11,364,402 of record CM073442.1, read on the forward strand.
ATAACTATCCCTTGATAAAAGCTCTCTAACTACAACTACGTGAGGAAAAAATTATAAATTATTTGAAGTTGGGCAACCTGGATGACTTCTTATTACTTAAATGTTAAAAAATGGAGTGTGCTCTCTGTGTGTATATACCCAGACGATCTTACAAATGGAGTGAGTAAGTTCAATCCTTGAGGTAGTTAAGACATTGGAGGAGACATATTCACAGCTGATATATTGGAGATTCCTACATATTGAGCCAGGTAAATACGAGTTTGCTTATCACGCTAGCACACTTATAAAGACATACTCCCTCCTATCCTAATTATAAGATCACTTCGACTTTTTTGACTTTTTTTTTTCAGTCCAAAAAAAAGTAGTTTCAATTCAAAAAAAAATTATTTTTTCCTCAAAACTAATTTATTCTACTTATAAACTAACCTATAATCTAATTTCATATGATATATGTTATAAGTTAGTGGTCTAATTTGCTTCCTTAACTTCCCAAAAAAGGTCAACGTAGTCTTATATTTAGGACCGGAAGAAGTATCTTAGTAGATCATGAGTTAATTTTCCTACTTTTTAGACTGTGGGTGAGCTCAATCCTTTTCATAAAATCTTGCTATCAAAAAAAGATAAGGATATATATTATTAAGCTTTATTAAAGAATTATTTTCCAGCGCCAACGTGGGCATATTTATTATTTTAAATGTTGTCCTTCATAATGTGATGTTATATAGGTGCAGGTACGTTGCTATAGGTTTGTAGACTATATAATTAGTGCTTGAAAATGATTTGAAAGACAATAAATGATATGATCATCAAGCGATGTTACCATATATATTGAATCATCCAATTGGGAAGAATCGAAGATTTTTGGGCAGTATTTGTAATTTGGAGGTAGCAGCCCTATAAGTTTAGGGTAGAGAGGAATGATACATGAAGAGATGGGCACGACTTGAAACTATATGCCAATTGCCAGCTAACATATAATCATGTTCTCGATCCAGAATGGCCTTAATTATGATCCACAGTTAATGGGAGGGATTCCAGAAGAAGAATATCAATGTAAAATATACTATAGAGAACTGTGTTATTACACATAAACGATACGGTTAATTTTTAGTTCAGTGAATTGATTAAGGAGACCGTTTGAACAAGTTAGCATAATCAAAATTGAGTTTGCATCGCGTACTCACTTTTCAAATTTCCAGCCTTGTCAGTCCATTTTTACTTTTGTCAATGGTGTTATAGCTAGTGATAGTGGAAGCTCTCTGCAACAAGTAGGAGGTCGCGAATCCAATCCTTCTTGTAATACACACACACACACACACACAAATATATAAGCCATTAGTACCATGCCCTTTTAATTAGAAAGAAAAATATCATTTCTACTTTTTTGTCCCTTCACCCCTAACAAACTCTTATTTATGATGTCAACGTGTCAATATACCACTCTGTTAGTTAATATAAAATAATATATCCAAACAAATAAATCAAACCCATGTTTATGTTGATCAAGTACATGATTATGCAGCAGAATTTTTTTGAATAATCATGTTTATCCATAGTAAAAAAATAAGTCAAAATCTAATCTACCTTTAGATATCAGACTATTAGTTAGTTATTTGTTAAAAAAAGACCATTAAAGGTAATGCTTCAGCTGCTTCTACAATCAATAATTCTGTAGCAGCTGCACAATGTTGGCTTCATCTTTCTTTGACGCACAATTTCTTCATCAGCTTCTTGCTAGCTTCTTCTGATCTCTTCACTACACATGGCACAACAAACGCAAAACGAAACTTAGAGAGTACCCAAAAAAAAGACAACAAAACGCATGTTCATGTGTTTGCATGTTTCTAGCAAGTGGGCCTTTATTTCTTTGCAATGCATGGTACAACCATTCCCTTTGCCAGCCACCTTTTTTTCATTTCCAAACGATTTCTAGAAATTACATTGGTTCTCACAAATCCAGATTGAGTTAGGTCGGACCATATAAGTGTAAATTTTTTTTAAAATTTTTTGCAAGCGCACGAGTATTCTTCTATATCACCTCTTCCTCTTTGAGTAGGAAGTTGAATCTTACTCCCTCATGTTGTAAAGACTAACAACTTTCACTGAACCAATCCTTGCTAGTGTATAGGTGTAAAGTTCTTCTCAAAGTAATGTAGCTGCATTTTAAGGTTTTTTTTTTAAAAAAAATAAAATAAGGAAGTTATAAACAAGATTGGACCCACGACCTTTTCCATATTAGATAGCTTTCATACCACTAGGTTACAAAGTCTTTGTATTGGCATAGTAACCTCAACTAATTCGTTGGTTGGTTTGGCTTATTTTTTTTATTTAATGTAGCTTATTTTTTTTAACTACAATGGTGGATGCTATTGACATGAGGTTACAAGTAGGATTGAACTCATGACCTAGTGGGTAGCTTTCATTGCATCGGGCTACAAACTCTTCGGCATAGTAATCTGGTCTCTTCCCGTGTGTGGGACAATGTCTTTCTGGATTTTGTGGGCCTAGTCATATTCCCTTCTTCAGGACTTAACTTTCTTGGGCTTCATCTCTGGGCTATGGTATTAACTTTCTTGGGCTTCATCTCTGGGCTATGGTATAAGCCAATGTTTTCGGCCCATTTAGTACGACTCAAAATAATATATCTAGCAAATTAGCTCTAAGGGCCATGTTTTGATCTGTTCTAGCTTTCCATCAATGCTTTTATCCCTTTTTACTGATTTTTCATTATTCTTATCATTAACATTGAGGGTTTCATATATTTAAAAAAGGGGTGAGTGATTGTGTCAAAATCTTGAAGGCTTACTTAAAATGTTGAAACCATGAGTCATATCAAACATTTATATTTCGGATGAATAGAAGAAGGAAATTATCTAAGTTGATTTCAAAGTGCATTAGTTGCTAATTGGGATGTGAATATGCGAGTTGATTTCAAAGTGCATTAGTTGATAATAGGGATGGGAATATGCCTCTCTTATCAGAGGCCTATAGTTTGGCTTATAATAAGTTTAGCGTAACTTATTTAGTAAATAGTCAATACTCATATACAGGCCTATTTAGGTAAATATGTCAAGCTTTTTTTGTAAGGCCTAGCTTATAAGCCTACAAACCTGGCCTATTTAATTGTTTTATAATTTCTATTATGATATATAATATAAAATAAAGGATTATGGGTCAAAAATACACATGTGATTTTGTCAAAAGTTCGTCCAGCACTAAATTTTTTTTTTTTACCAAAAGCAACTCTGAACTTCCAAATTAAGATCAAAAGTCACATTTATCATTAGATTAAGATAAAAATACAAATGTGATTTTGTCAAGAAGTTCGACCAGCACAAATCGCTTTCTTTTAGACCATAATTGTAAGTGTGATTTTTGATTCTAATTTGGAAGTTTAGAGTTACTTTTGGTAAAAAAAAAAAGTAGTGCTAGACGAACTTTTGACAAAATCATGTGTGTATTTTTTACCTTAACCCTAAAATAAATAAATTATATAAATTAATAATAATATTACCAACTTATTTCTAGCTTTAAACTTCACATTTTATCATTCATATACAAAGTTCAATCCTTTCACTAATTAGTTGTTTACCTCTTTTTGATCACTTTCAAATACTTAAAATGCATTGCTAACTCACTACTCTTCCCTAATTTGTATGATTTTCTCAAACATAATGATTGTTGCAACTAGCATGCTTATTCTAATTATACCTATATGAAATATTATAATTTCAAAAAGAATAATTTATCATAATTTCTATGATAAAGTAATGGAAAAATTTAGTTTTATAGGCATAAAATATTTTTGAGATATCATATGCATTTTAATAGGTTTAAAGGGTAATATATGGAATTAGAAGTTTTAAGCTTATTTAATAGTCTATATTTTCAGTAGGCTTTCCGGCTTTTTGAAAGCTAAGGCATAAAAAATACTTACATATAGGCTCAGATCCAAGTTTAAGTTCTACATTTTTAAATAGGCACAGGCCTATTTATCTTGACCTGTTTGGATTAGCTTTTCCAGAATAGCTTTTGGGAAAAAAGCTAAAAAATAGTGTTTTGAGAATGGCTTTTGAGCAGAATAGTTTTTTTTTGTTGGAAAAAATGGCTTTTAATAAAATGAGAGTGTTTAGATAGTTGTTACCAGAATAGCTTTTTTTTTTGTGTAAAGTACCAAAAAGGACATTAGCTAATGTGGTATTTATCTTTATGGGAAAAATTTTATTTCAAACATTTAAAACATCAAATCATATAATTAATAACATAATTTAAAAAATTACAGTAACAAAATAAAATGATAACTAATAATATATGTAATAAAAATTACTGTAGAGATATAATTCATTTTTAGATATTAATTATGTTTAACAAAATTATATATTTTAAAATATGTAACTTAAACAATAGTTAAATATTTAATGGGTAAAAATGGAACCTGAAAAAAATAAAAGTGGTGTTTTGTAATGTGGTATTTATATTTAAAGGAAAAAATCTATTTCAATGATTTAGAATAGTGAGAGGACACCGGGAGGAATGAATTAGAATAATGGGTAACAAAATTTATTTCAATGATTTAGAATATTAAACACCCTAAATTAAGAAAAAAGGGACACTGGGAGGAATGAATGGGAGTGAAAGCAGAGTGAAGAAATAGAGGAGGAAACATAGGGGTAATTTTGGGTGAGAAATTTATCATCCAATTCTTTACTCAACCAACCCCACAAAAAGTCAAAAAGAAAAAAAAATAGCTTTTTTCATAAACCATGGTTTTAACACCAAAAACCATGGTTTTATTTTGAAAATAGCTTTTCCAATTTTTCAGTGTGTTTGGGTGTCTTTTTCCAAAAACCATGGTTTGAGTTTTTTTTTTTTTTTTTTTATCACTCAAACAGGCACTAAGTAAGAATAGCAAGATTTGGATTGTTTTAATTCATGATACTTACCTCATTATACCAAAATAATATATTACTAATTAAAATGCAAACGTATCATCTTATCAAATTGAGGACTACGTACGTGAAATTCTATTTATGTCCATATGATCTTTTAGTTATATTTAAGAGATTAAATAAAAATATTTATTTCAAGAATTAATTAAACAATCTGAATTATAAAAGCTAGACTAAACTATATATTAACAAAAATAAATGAAAAACCATCAAAAAGTAGTCATTCATAAGACTTATTGTGTTTGTTTGTATCAAATTTAACATCAGTATTAATGAACAATATTTTTAATTTAAAATAAATGTAGTATTTATGGTTGATAAGAAGTACAATATTTTGTAGGGAAAATCTCAAAAAAATCCCTATAAAATTAAAAAGGCTAAAGTATACTTTTGGTCCTTTATCTTTGTATCAAATCTCTTTTTAGTCCCTTAACTTTAAAAAGCGCACTTTTGATCCTTTTTCATTAACGCCGTTAGTTTTATTTAATAGAAAATGTTGACTCAGCAAATCTAAAAAGTTGTTCTATAATTAAATATTAATAAAATGGTTAAATTTTAAAATATAAGAATTATTATACAAATATAAACATATTTTGTTCGCATATAACTATAAAAGCATCATTTAAATATGTTGAGTCAGCACTTTCCATTAAATAAAACTAACGGCGTTAGCGAAAAAAAACTAAAATTGTACTTTTCAAAGTTAAGGGATCAAAAGAAAATTTGATACAAATATAAATGATCAAAATTATACTTTAACTAATGAAAAAAGATAAATCAGACCATTGAATTAGGGAAGTAAGTCTTTAAGGAGGAATATGATATTTCCATATCTTATTATTAAAAAAGATAGATATCCTTAATAATTTTGTGTAAACAAAAAGAAAGTGAGTTGTGAATATTAGCATTAATTATGAAAATTCCATATTTCTTAACTTAGAATTCCTGACCTGTCCTTTTTCAATATTAAGAGGGGTTTTTTTTTTCAAAAAAGGTACCTATTTTACAGTTATATTATATGCAAAAATATTTAGACATACAATCAATCCAACGGCCATATGATTTTTTATTTTTTTTTTTGCAGCCGCCATTATCAAGATTCAAGAAGAAAGGAAAAATAGTCATATAATCCAACGGCCATGGTAAAATATAGAGAGCATTCTTACATCTTTCACCATCATTTATTTATTTAATTATTTAATTACCCTTCCAGATTTCCTTCTTTTTTTTGTTTTTTTATTTTCCCATCGGCGATTCATATAGCTCACAGACGTAGCCTTCGGAAAATCGAAGCGAGGCTTCGTCTGAAGAAGAAGCTGCTTCGATCTCTTGTTATGCTCTGAATCTCACCGATTTCGCCTTCTTCTTCTTCTTCTCGCATTGTGAATTCCTACTTCTGCAACCATGATTTCAACTAGCAAGCTCAAATCCGTCGATTTTTACCGGTCAGAATCTCCTCCTTCATTTTATATGTCTTCAATTTCCTGATTCCCCCTCCCTATGCGAACCTTTTGTGTGATTCTGCTTCAGATTATTGTGTTTTCGAGCGTCATTTTCAATCTCGGCTTTGTTATTTATGATCCTGGCATTTTTGTTAATTTTATAAGAGAATACGACGTTGATTTTTTTTCTTAACGGATCGATCTGACGGAATGAATGGAGTGATTTATCGTTTTTTGTGATCAAGTTTAATACGTATGTGCTGGAGGAATACGAGTTTGTTTGTGTTAGAAATGTGATAATATTAATCACTTAAGAGTTTGGGTAGTTTGGTTTCCTCATGTAGGTTCTAACTTCCACTGATAATTATTCTCCCTGTCCGTAATACTGTTTATCTTTTGTGCTCTTCGTGGTGTCTTTTCCTCCCAAGTAGGTTCGTTCATTAAGTATGAAAATAGTTTTTTTTTTTTTAAGAAAATATCTATTGTCTATTCTCTTGTGGGGAAGGGGCTTGGAACGGATTTGTGATTATTAACGCGTAGAGACTTCCGTTGACTTGATGTTTGTTGTTATTTGTTGGCTTAATATTTTGTCTTCTTACCCTGCTCTCCCAAAGTAAGACATGTGCGTTCCAATTTTACATGCTTGTTAATTAATGGACTGGTTTACTAACTGAGTGCATTTCTGCTTTTCATCACCTTTGGAATCTGGGATTCTACTAGTTACTGACCATCTTGGTCTGTCTTTTGAGTGAGGAAGTAGTAGTTAAATATTTACCTTCAGGAACTATTTCAATCTCAAGAAAAGTCTGTTGAAGCTAGCCGGTAATTGGCTTATGGAAGTGCTAGGAGGGCTGCTATTTATGGAACCTTTCATTAGCACAGCCTATTAATTGGCCAAATAGTACTCAAACCCTTCTCCCCTTATGTTTTGAAATATGCTACTGATAGGCGACTGCTATTATTTCTGCTTTAGAGAGAGAGATAAAGCCAGTGTTTGTTGTTGGTATGTAAATTGAATTTGTAAATCACTATATTGCTTGAGGAGACTGAAATGTATAGGAATGAAAATGGTGGTGTTGCTTGTTGACTTGTGATATCTAATGAGCTGTTTTAATAATATAATGAGTTTCCTTGAGATAAGTATGTAATATGTTGCTTTATTTGCAGAAAAATTCCAAGAGATTTGACTGAGGCGTCGGTATCTGGAGCAGGATTATCTATAATAGCAGCCCTCTCTATGATGTTTTTATTTGGAATGGTCAGTATTTATTTCCATCTTAGTTGCAATGCTCATGGCATGTTTATCATAGAACTAGGTATAATAGCAGCCCTCTTTATGATGTTTTTATTTGGAATGGTCAGTATTTATTTCCATCTTAGTTGCAACTTTCATGGCATGTATACCACAGAACTTGGTCCAATACAATGCTTACTGTTATGCTTCAGAGCATTCATCCTCATTATGTCTTTCATTAAGCGGTTTTGTCAAATTTCTTTCTTACAATTGGTTGTTAAAACTTAATTGATCCATACTGTACAAACTTGATTGCAGGAACTAAATAATTATTTGGCTACCAGCACCTCTACATCTGTGATTGTTGATAAGAGTTCTGATGGGGACTTTTTACGTATGGATTTCAATATCAGGTAGAAACCAAATTAAGCATCTTCTATATGTGGTTCTATTTCATATAACATTTCCCTTTGCTATCTGCATGCACATCTTGAACATACATAGTATTACAGCATCATGGATTTTCATCACAGGATCTCAGCGTACCGCAAAAAGGCGGCATCTTACTAGTTTTGTTTTGTGGTTCTTCTTTGTCTATGATGCAAAGCCATGCTGAAAAATTTACGATGATACATGCGTTTGGGAGTGTCAATGATTTTATCGGTTTGTCAATTTCTAGGATGTTGATGAAAATTATTGGTAGTTTGACATTGTGGAAGAAAAAATGATTACCCAGAATGATGGGAGGTTAATATTTTAGTGCTGTGATAATGTTGTTCTGAACTAGAAATAGTACAATCTTTTCACGCCTTTAAGCTGCTTTATAAATTGGGTTGATAAATAGCATTCTATCAAATTGGGCTTGCTTACTATGATATGGTTGAATGTTCAGAAATGATGAAAAACCCGGACTGGACCGGTTCGACCGGTTCAACCGTGAACCGGGCGCTGGTCCGGTCCGGGCAAGGAGAAAAAACGGACTGGAGTTGACTCGGTCAACGGCCGGGTCAAACCGGCTGAACCGCCCAACCCGGGTGGTTCAACCGCCAACACGTTCAACCCGGTGGTTGAACCGGGTTGACACTTTTTTTAAAAAAAATAAAAAAAATATTTTATTATAATTCACCTAATTACTAATTTTCACTTAACTCAATTTTAGAAATTAGGAAACTATAATACTTTACATATTATTTTACTTGCATATACTTAATATTTAATTGTTGTTGCTCTTAATATTTGTATTTTAGTCTATGGATTGTAGAATAATATTTATTTTTATGTGTAATCAACTAATATTTTCTCTTTTTCCCTCTATAAAAACATTAAAATATTCATATTTGATGAATCATGCATACCTATCTACATTTACATTTTGATATTAGTGATTATTAATGTTAATATCAATAAAATTTTATTATTTTAATATAATCCGGTTTGACCCGGTCCGACCCCGATCCGACCATTGACCCTTGAACTAGTGCCTCACCCGGTTTGATACCCGGTCCGGTTTTTTGAACCTTGTTCAGATGGGAGCAAGATGTGGTTTTATAATTGTGAATCACTGTTCATATTTATAATTTATAAACTCTCCTAATCCGGGCTAATCCACATTCTCTTGTAGTCTTCCAGCGCTCTCATGTGAGTTTGCATCAATTGATGTGAGCGACGTGTTGGGAACAGTAAGTTTCTACCGTTTCATTGGTTACATCTGAATTTTTGTTATGAAAAAGATATATGCTTCTGTTTTAGGATACTTCTTTCTCAACTTGGGTTCTTTAACAAGTGAAACACACTACCTTAGTTGACTGATGTTAAGTTCCCCCCTCAAATTGAATGATGAAAGAAGTTTCAATATCTGTAGTTACTTAATATTTTAATCCTCGTAGAGTAACATAAGTCGCGATATCTTGTTTATTAGATCAATATTCTCCATTTAAAACATTTATAATGAAGGGAGATAACTTATGCAATGTAGTTACTTAATATTTGCTTAATATTGTTCCAGCAGAAAACATTGCTTCAACTTGTAATGTTGGTTGTTAGTCTTTTTAAGGGTTCTTCATATCACTTCGAAAATTATGTTACAGATTCTTATCAGTTGAAGCCCTTTAGCCATACCTGTGAAACATCACAAGTACTTGATATGGACATAAATTTTTTTAAAAAATAATTTAAGCACTTTTTCTATATGTTAATATTCTGTAACTGTATTAGCAGAGTTCAAAGTTTCATACATGTGCTTCATCATTTTCATATTCAGTATGCTTACTCATTTGGATGCTTGTTTCTTGATGTTTCAACCCTTGTCCTTAATCTGTGATCTCTTATTTTCAGAGCAGGCTGAATATAACGAAAACAATTCGCAAGTTTTCTATTGATTCACATTTGAGACCCACTGGCTCTGAGTTTCATTCAGGACCAGCTGCAACCTACGTTAAGCATGATGTTGAAGTGGATGAAGAGTCCACTGAAGGATCTGTTTCGCTTTCAGGAAGTAACTTCGATAAATATGCTCATCAGTAAGTGGGCAGGGAATAAGGCTTTTTTTCATGGCTGATTGCAGGTTACATGACAATTATGCATTATTTACATTATTCCAAATAATCTCTTTGCAGGTACCCAATTTTGGTTGTAAATTTTTATGCTCCTTGGTGTTACTGGAGTCAACGCTTGGTAATCATCTGATAGTATTTCTTTTAATGGATAATGGTGTTGTCGATAACAAATCAGTTGTTGATTTGTTCTTCTCTTTCTTCTCAGAAACCCTCATGGGAGAAGGCTGCTAAGATAATAGGAGAGAGGTACTGTATCATTGGTCCATTGTTCCTATTGTTTCCTTGAAATTACCTTTTCAAAATTAGAAAGTTTATTTCACCCTCCCCTTCTTTGGAACCGTTTGTGATGTCTTATTTTCACTTGAAAATCCAATATATAATTTGAATGATTACATTTGCACAGATATGACCCAGAAATGGATGGGCGTATTCTTTTGGGGAAGGTTGACTGCACTCAAGAAGGTGACTTGTGTAGGAGGTACTATTAAATTTGTAAACTTCTTCTGGTTAGGCTTAATTATTATTTTTTGTGTGGAGAGTCACTTGCAGTTGATTTGCTCAACTCCTTTCCTACTCTGTTCCTTTTCAATTTTGAACAGAAATCTAAATTTGTTTCTTTCTTTATATATTTGGTCTTTCTAACAGAAACAGTGTAAATTGGTTTACCTTGAAAATAAGTGTTGGGATAGCTATTAGCTATTAATTTAAGGGGTAATTAATTATAGGTTCCATGTAAGTAACTTAATTAAGATGAGGTCCAATGAAGTCTTGAAATTAATCTCAGGTCCCACAAAGTTATTATCGCCTGCTCATTAAGTTGTTATCGGTAGCTCAAAAACTGTTACTGAACAAGGGTTAAACAGTTGTGATCATTAGGTCCGAAATTGTTATCGTCTGGTGAGTCAGTAACAACTTTGAAGCAGGCCATAACAACTATTTGGCCTGCTGATAACAACTTAATGAGCATGCGATAAGAACTTCCTAGCAGAGACCTTAGATGAATTTCGTGATTTCGTGGGGACTTTATCTTAATTAAGTTTCTTATACGAGACTTATAATTAATTACCCCTTAATTTAATGCATAACTCATAATTGCCTAGTACAAACCTGCACTTTGTTTTGGTGGAAAAGGGGTGGAGGAAGGAAGATATGTGAAGGAAAAATGGGAGATAATTGCCTTATTACTGTATTTAATTTTCCAAAATAGAAACTTGGAAGTCAAGCACATTTGGTCCATTATTGTGGTTGATCCCTGAAGTTGGGGAGGACCCAAAGACCTGTGTATGGAATGGATGGTTTATTGTTCTTCAGGTTAATTTGTTATCTTCTTTTTGTTTAGTTTTCTAAGTTTCCTGTCCTCTTTTTATTTTCAACTGTGTTTCTATTGACATTTAATGTATATCATTATAAATGTCCAGGAATCACATACAAGGGTACCCCTCTATTCGCATCTTTCGTAAAGGATCTGATGTTAGGTAATGATATCATCTTGATGTATTATCATTATTTATTTTGTTTTCTTTTGATGCTTTCAGTACCTAGTTTTTCCATACTCACAAATAATAACAAATGATTTTCAATTATGTAATTTTTTATTGCTTTAGTTTGATAGTCAAAGCCCCGCATACATGATAACATACATATTAATGCCTCACAATGCATAGTCTGGAATGGGTAATGGCAAACTTGAGTATCTGCTACACTCCATGGTCATTTTGGGTGTTATGTGCGTCATTAATTACTTAATTACTTAGTTAGAATGCATTTCCCTTAGCGTAATGAATTTTTTTATTAAAAACAAACATAGAACGAACCAAATAGTGTTTTCGGAATGTGATTAATGAGTAGTAATGAAGGAAAAACATAAAAAACAATAGTAAGGGGATGGGAAAATGTAGCTGATGGTTCGAAGTAGAAAAAGAATTGGCCATTGTGTCCTAAAATTGTATGTTGCCTTTGAAAGCACCTTATTGGAGCTTGAAATTAGTTGTGTGGAGGGCACATGTGGAAGGAATTAAAGTTAATTTACCAGGAAGCTGGATTTTATTTCATTAAACCTCTCAATTCATCTATTACAGGTGGACAATGCCACTTTTTTATAGTTTTTGGTGGTCCGGTATATTTACCGGTCTCTAATTCATTTCAGCCTATGATCTGTTGACATAGTGTTTGCTTTCTATGTGTGCATCATCAAGATCGCCTCCTTAATCTGTAATATTTTTAAGAAGCTTTGGATTTTCTGAATAAATCTTACTTTTTGAATGATTTTACTTCTTCAGAAATGACCATGGACATCATGATCATGAAGCATATTATGGAGATCGAGATACAGACAGCTTGGTCAAGGTACACTGCTACATGCTATATTAACTGCAAATTTGCATGATCCCAATCCTGTTTAACGTCAAAATTAAACTACGTGATTGTAATTACTATACACCATTGTTTATCTTCAAAAGAATGAAACATTAAATGATGTGAAATTTCTTTCCTGCAGACTATGGAAACTTTGGTGGCATCCATGCCAGGTGAATCTCGGAAGCTGGCTTTGGAGGATAAATCCAATGCAACCGGAGAGCATGCAAAAAGGCCAGCACCTTCATCAGGGGGATGCAGAATTGAAGGATATGTGCGAGTGAAGAAGGTAAACTGTTAACATAGCTAAAAACCAAATAAAAATAAGACTAAATTAGAATGAAACAAGGAAAATAATGATAATAATGATGATGATGATGATGATGATGATATTAAAGCTGAAGCTTTTCTTTTTGAATTTTCATATACTCTTTTTTCCCTTGTTTTTTATAATGTAGATTTAACTTTCCTATTTTAATAAGAGATATGATATCTTAAAAAAAAATCCCCATTTAATGTCTCAAATCGACATCTTTTTAAATTGCAACAAAATCTCTTAATTTTTAAATTGATAACTCCCCAAATATAATGAATATATTGGAAAATATACTAAAATTGGGGATTCACCAAACATCCAGCTCTCCTGAAAAGAAATGCTTCTTTGCATAATTTAGATATTGTCATGATTGCCGATTCCCTACATGTTTTTTTGCTGGAAGAAGCCGATAGGTTATATTCCTAGCCTTTTTATCTGGATATTTCTTTTTCTTGTAAGTTGTAACTGGTTCCGCAGGTGTCAATGTTAGCCACAGTAAATGGATGAGATAGGGAATGTGACCTCCTATTTGTGATGACTGAAAGTTAAATAAGCATTTTTGCTGTCTGCAGGTTCCAGGAAGTTTAATCATTTCAGCTCGATCTGATGCCCATTCTTTTGATGCTTCTCAAATGAACATGTCTCATGTCATACACCACTTGTCTTTTGGAAGAAAAATCTTACCTAGAGTTATGAGTGATGTAAAACGCTTAATACCTCATGTTGGTATCAGCCATGACAGGCTGAATGGTCGGGCCTTCACCAATAATCGTGATATAGGAAATGTTACTGTAAGTTTAACTCCCCTATCAACACTTTTGGTATAATTGACTTTGCTATTGGAATCTCTGGTTAGCTTCCTCATTTTTCAGTGCTTTATAGTTGCAGACTAATATACAGTGTAGAATGCATGGATACCTAGGGGTCTACAGAACTTGCTAAGTCTAGAATCACTAACATTGTTTGTCCTATAAATCTTATTTTGCATCCGTCTTGCCTGCCAATCTGCTTGAAATTTATTGAGTAAACAATTCTCTGAAATTTTAACACTAGTCAGCAATGGAATTAGCAAAAGAAGTGTGCTCTCTTGTTATGTTGAACATTATACTTAATAAGAGGGTGTATTCAAGAGTTAAAGACAAGTGACAGATAGTAATGAGTTCCCTTTCTTTTGTTTGGACCTTTATAATAAAGAAGGAAAATGATTTTATTTTAAATGAAATAAAATGTTATACTACTATAATTTTTACAAATTTATAGCCTTTGTTTGGATGATTACTCTATTGCTTTGAACATTGAAATCCCATGAGGGAGTAATGTTTATTTATATTTGTTATAAAATCATGCAAATAGGAAGAACTCAAAAAGATGAAGGTTGTTCAGATTTGTTTTGGAGAGTTATTTGAAAACTCCTTTCTCCTCTCCTTATAAGAACCTTCCAAAATTTGGGAAAGTTTCAATGAAATATTTTCTTCCACTTCATGTATCTCCCTTAGCCTCCATCCAATCATGCTGCAAGAGGCCCTCCCCAAGTCTTAAATGTACTTCTTACACCCTTCGAAAGACATAAACTTGTTTATCTTAAATTTGTTTTGGATATTGGTTAGGCATGCACCCTTATTTTATGATTAATGGGCCCAAATACTTATCGACCAATTTAGAAATTCACTTCTTAGGTACGTTTCCTTAGTCATTGAGACAACTCAATTCATTATTGAAGCCAACTGTTATCTTTTGTTAACCGTAATATGGATTTCTATTTCCCTGTCTATGGATTTATTCTCTACATAGTGCAGAATCTATAGAATCTTTGATATATGGATATTGAGTCAGATAACCTCTCAACATTACAAGCATCTTGAATCTGTGTGTGCAGATTGAGCATTATCTTCAGATTGTTAAAACAGAGGTGATAACTAGGAAGGATTATAAATTAATTGAGGAGTATGAGTATACAGCACACAGCAATGTTGCTCAGAGTTTACACATTCCTGTTGTTAGGTTCCATCTTGAGCTCTCTCCGATGCAGGTATGTAAATGGACTTGGTATATTTCAATAATTTCCTCTCTTCATCCCTTAGTTAACTTCTTCCTTGACATGGAATGCTTTCTTCTTATGTATTTATTTATTATTTTTATCAGGTCTTAATAACAGAAAATCAGAAGTCTTTTTCACACTTCATTACAAATGTCTGTGCTATTATTGGGGGTGTTTTCACGGTTTGCATCTCACTTTATGGTTCCATACTTAGTATTTAATTGTATTGTACCTATTATTGATTGTTGACTAGAGTTCTCAATATTTTCAGGTGGCTGGAATTCTGGACTCGATTCTGCACAACACTTTTAGAATGATGAAAAAAGTGGAGATTGGGAAACATTTTTGATAGATTGGCTATAAATTTGTCTAGCCTATAACATAGGACTTCTCATTTTGCTATACCCAACTTGACTAGAAATTTCTTTTTTAGAAGTCTGTTCTATTGATAAATAAAAGCCATAAAATGTTATTATTCTCCAGTTGTTGCTCAAGAGTTAAATTGCGAGCTCTGTTATGTATTCATTATTTGCTCCCCTTGAATCCGTGCTCATGTTTTAATGGTTGAGGAAAGCTAGCAGGTATGACAGTATAGATATGCTAATTAAGATTTATGTAATGTGTTGCAGCCTCTTCTCTAATTTCCACTTGTAATCAGCTCAAAATCTTAATTACCTAGAATTTATCTGAAAAACAGAGCAAGGTTGTAGAATGAATAAGATGTACCAATTTGGACGGAATCAAGCTGGAAGGATATTGTTTTTCCCATGTAAAAGGCTTCAAGAGCTTTTACCTTTTCGTGGAATTTTAGAGCACTCTTGTATGATTTTTATAAAATTAGTTGTGATTTTTTGAGTTGGACCAAATTATACTTTTTGGTACAATGCTTGATTCCAACCGTCTAAGGCAGTGCTTTATTTAATTTAAATTAATAAAACCAGACCCACAAAAAGAATGGTATTATTTCATTACATGTACAATATTTTTACATCTTGAAGAATGAGAAAGCACACAAAAGGGAACACAAATTATTGTCCTCTCATTTATCAAATATCATGGCAAATAAATGTCCCAAACAGCATCCAAACTTAAGGCCGAAGACCTGTTTCAATACAGAACTGTGGCATAGAAAACCATGACAAACCATAAAAAAACGGAAAGAAAATCATACACAACCCATCATATATAGACTCTTATATTTAGAAAGATAAAAACAGAGTTGAAGCCATGAATGCTCCAACAGTTCCAACAAAGGTGCAAAACAGTGAAGAAGCACCATTGGCATTAGGAGGTGGAGGCTCACTAGCTGGAGCCTGTGTCGGGGTCGTCCCGGTGGAGGTCGTCGGGGACGGAGCTGGAGGAGATGAAGCTGCAGAAGGTGGTGGAGACGGAGGAGATGCAGTGGCAGAAGGAGGTGGTGAAGTGGTGTTGGAAGGAGGTGGTGAAGTGGCGTTAGAAGGAGTTGGAGACGGTGGAGAAGCGGCAGAAGGAAGTGGAGATGGAGCCAAGGTAGTAGAAGAAGCCAAGGGAGAAGGAGAAGGTGCATTTGATGAGGATTTGGTTCTATCAGCTAACACAATGACCACAAGCTTCTCATTCTTAAGACAATTATCTTTATTCCCACTAATGAAAAAGTGATGGCCTGAGTGATCAAACTTGTACACTGTGTGCCCATCCGTGTACTTTGCAATTGGTGCATTAGTATTGCAATTGGCATAGTCTTCACTTTTCACTTCTAGTACTGAGTCTTGCCCAGAATTGTAGTTGAAAACTGCAATCATCATCATCATTTATTTTTATTATTTGTCTACATTTTTCAGTGAGTATTTCTAATCCTTTCAACAAGATTAACCACCCTAAAGTATCTTTCCACCATCATCCGCTAATGAAAGAATAATCTTAAAATATTTTCCTAGTAGCACACAATATATAATAATTAGGATACTACTGAGAAAATATTTTAAGAATAAAATTACTTTAATGAATTGAGTAATACTGAAAAAATACTTTAGGGTGTTAAATGTCTAAACAATTATGTTAAAGTACATGAATGCAACTGAAAAAAATATTTCAAACTGTTGTGTTGGATGTAACTAATTAACCATAAAATACAAATAGATCAAGACATTAAAGTGTGTTTAATGGATCTCACTCTCTAGTTAAAGAGGACACATAATCAAATCTCTCAACAAACAAACGCACTTGTTAGGAGATGCGAAAAGTCTTTAAGCTATAAGCCTAAAAGAAGATTATAATCTTCATCAAATAAAGAAAAGAAATTTGTGTGTGAGAACTTTACCTAGGGAGTCTCCAATCTGAAAACGGCTCTTTTCAGCCCAAGTATTGTAAGGATTGAAATTAGGATCACTTGGAACTGTCCAACCTTTTTGTCCTCCAACTACGAACTCATACGCACCACTCTTCTCCGCTAACAACACCAAACACAACACCCCCAATATCACTCCATTCATTGCTTTGCGATTGTTTCTTCCCATAGTTGAAAAATTCAACACAAACGATGATCAACTAAATATTACTACAGAGAAGGAAGAATCAAAAAGTCTATTGCAAGAAATGTTGGGGCAAGTTAACTGGGGATGCAATAAGGTAAGGGGATTTAAATAAGTAGGTGTCAGAAAGAACAGTGAGGTGGAAGGCTTTTTGTTATTCTCTTCCTCTCTTTGAGGTTTACTTTGATTCTGGTGCAAAGCATATTATAAGGTTCACTTTTATTATTTGTTTTTAAGAGTAGAGTGACTGAGAGCTCTTTTTGAATCTTTTTTTCTTATTATGTAACTTGGCTTGTGGGTTTATGCATTGCTTCGGTGTTTATCAGAATATTCATGTCTTGTGCTTTGGGGCTACCTATATCCATCTCATCCTGCCCTTGCTGTATTGTTTCCTACATTCATTAATCCTCAAAACTTACTCTTTATATCATCAATCACAACATATATACGTTTCATCCCTGCAATTATTACATTAACATTTCCCAACATGCAAGATACATATATACTAATCGCTCATTATACATCATATAAGTTTATATAAAATTATATTTCATTTTTAAATTAGAAATTTTATTCAATATTACGATTATATATTTTTGGCCAATCATTTCCTTAACGGGCAAACTAAGGTCGCCGACTCCACCTCTTTTTTGTTCCTTCCTTTTATAGTTAAGCCTTAAAGTTTATAATTATCAATAACCCTTTAATGAAAACTTCTCTATATATAGGGTTGGATCCTGCTTTGAACTTCAGACAGTTAATGTAAACTTTTTAATTTAAAATAGCATCAATATATTAGTGTTGACTTTTCAGAGCTCATCAAAGATAGTCCCCTATCTTTTACTTATTTATATCACACAAAATAAAAATCATGTTAAGCTAAGTTTTATCTCCCATAGAAAAGGTTGGCCTTTGACCATCCAAATAAAGAGAACCTGAACACAAATTTCTATTCATGCACACGTATATTTCTTTTTTTCTTTTGGTAATTCATATATGTATATTTGTTTCTTCTTGAAGGTTATATAATTTACTAAAAATAGAAACGGAAGAAAGAAGGAAAGTTTGAAATAGGAAAACTCGAAATTACATTTAAATCAGAAAAAAATTGGAAAAATAGTAATGGAAAGAGAAATTAAGAAATTTAGCAAATAGACAGAGGCCAGTAAATTATGGTCGTGAGGTTGTGAATCATCTATCTCACCCATTGAACAGGGTATTACTCCTACCTTGTTCATGCACAATGTTCATCAAAATGCCATAGATTTTACATTTAATAAAACTAAGCAAAAGAAAAAAGAAAAAAAAAAGTGTTTCTCCCCACGTACAATTCCGAGCTCTGTCTTGCCTCTAGATCCGTTTGAATTCTTCTCTCTAAAGATCAAATATTGAACAAATTTTTGTTTGTTCTGGATTTGCTTAATTGTTACGTTTTTTCAAAGGAGTCCAGATTTGATCGTGTGGTGAATATATATATATATATATGTTATATAAATATATATTGATTTTGTTGGGAATCATTTTAGTGTTTTTGGGATGTGGAGATCAGAAAATGGAGAGGCAGCTGATTCTTACTATGAAATCAAGCCTCAGTGTATCGATAATGTCCCCAAGACCCGATTTAAGATCAAGGTCAGCCACCATTTCCTTAACTACGCATATTAATTTTCAGATGAAGAATTACGAATTGGAATTTCATATAATGAACAAGTTTCGTTACATACATACGTACGTACATAGTTTTCTTTAAAATATGGATCTTATATATAATGTTGTGTAATTTTGTGTGGTGCAGTCTGGAAAAACCCTTAGTGTAAGAAAATGGCAAGCCGCATTTAATCCAGATGGATATCTGGATATTGGCAAAACACTTGGCCGAATCCAACGTGCGGTAATAACATTCATATCATCATTCTGTAAAATACTTATATATATGAGATTGTATATGAAAATCGTTTGAGGTGGTTTGGACATGTACAAAGAAGGCCATTAGATGCGCCAGTAAGGAGGGTAGATCAAACAGTCTGGAGTCTGATTAAGAGAGGAAGAGGGAGACCGAGGCGTACATTCAATGAAGTTGTAGAGCGAGATCTTTTAGTAAATAATATATCTAAAGATTTGGTTATCGATAGAGTATAATGGCGTCGTGCGATCTATGTAGCCGACCCCACTTAGTGGGATAAGGTTTGGTTGTTGTTGTTGTATATGAGATTGTATATGTATCTTCGTGTTAGTTGATAGGTAATTACGTGGGTTAGTCATCTGTTAAATATGAAGACAGTTTAATCTTACCCATGTATGGTTTTGGTGCACAAGCTGTAGAAGTTGTACATGCAGTTAGAGTTTGTACTTCCTCCGTTCCTAAATATAAAACCTAGTTGACTCTTTTTTGAAAAAGTTAAGGAAGTTTAATGAACCACTTAATCATAACATATTTTGTGTATTATTAAAGTATATGTTAATTTAATATGTCAAATAAACTAGTTTAGAAAAAAAGTTCGGCCAAATCAATTTATAAGTAACTTAATTAGCTTTCTTAATATTTTCTAAGAAAGTTAACTGCGTCCTGTATATTTAAAAGTTAAAAGGGGGGTATGTGTTTGTTTGGAACTGCTTATCACAAATATATACATTCACGTGAGATGAGATAAAACTCTTATCATATACTTACTCCTATTCACGGTAAATTATGATTAGAAAGCTGTCTTTAAAGGTTCCGATTGTGATTTCAAACAAGTCTTGTTTTCAAGCTAAATAACATCAATGTTTTAATTTTTGGAAGTGTTGAATAATAATTATGATTTATTTTTGTTAGTTGTCAACCAAAATATGATATCACCTGTGTTATAGTCCTTCATTAAAAAGAAGAGCTCTCTCTCTCTCTCTCTCTCTCTCTCTCTCTCTCTCTCTCGGGTTATATATATATTGTATAATATTCTTATATAAATACACACACACACACACATTTCACGAAGACCAAATAAACTAATATGATTTGAATGTTTTATTATTTGATTTGCTTTTGAAACCTGCAGGGAATACATCCATCAATAAGAGGAGAAGTTTGGGAATTCCTACTTGGTTGCTATGACCCAAATAGTTCAACAGAGGAAAGAAACCAGATAAGACAGCGCCGCAGGTATACAATCAATCATTTAACTAATTAATTAATTGAATTACTTGTTTTCCCATTTCATAATCATTGTTAATCAATATATTCATTTCTTGTATGTGTATATATATATAGGGTGCAATACAATACGTGGAAGGAAGAATGCCACCATTTGTTTCCACTAATAGGAAGTGGTAAATTCATAACAGCACCAGTCATAACAGATAAAGGCCAACCAATTCAAGATCCTTTAGTTCTCTTGGAAACAAAATCCGGAATCAATGGTGTAGTTATTCCTCCTCTTGATAACTCTAGTGCAAATACCTTGAAAAGAGTAACCGACAAGAGAATCATCCAATGGATGTTAACTCTCCATCAAATAGGTTTGTTTCCCTTAATTCCATATTTTCAATATAAGCCAAGAGTTTATATATAAAGGGTTAATACAATTTTATCATCCTTACATTTTGATCAAACTTTGATTTTGGTTCTTGTGATTTCAAATCGTCGTTTTTTGTCCCCATAATTTCATAAAGATCTGAATTTAATGATTTTAGCTTTGGTTAATGCCATTAAGTATAGTCAACTGTAGCTTTGATTTTGATCCCTTTACATGGACCTTACAAGTTTAATCTCTATATTGGACTGTGTTAACTTTTAGTTAGCACTATCAAACTCAAACCAAATTCTTATAGAACTAAAGGACAAAAATTACAATCTAAAACGGAAAAATGACAGGAAAATACCTTATGAATCTTAAAATCTTATATATATAATTTGCAGTTGTTAATATTGTTATTCAACCAGTGAATACTGTTGCTCAGGTCGTTAAAATCTCCTATATGAGATTTTGAAATTCATAAGGTATTTATATGTCATTTTTCAATTTGAAATTGCATAAACTAATACTCCCTCCGTGAAGAACTATTTAGGGAGATGAGTTTGTTCCTAAATATAAGACATCTTTTTAATTTTACTCAACCTTTCCCTATATTATTATCCCTATTGATACTTCTCAATAGTAAACAAGTAAGAGAGGTGGGGGATAAAGTTAGCTGGTTAGGGGGTTTTGGAAATATCATATGATTTTAACGAACTTAACTAGCATCCATAATATAATCAAATTAAGTAAATATGTCATATATTTAGGAATAGAGAGAGTAATATATATTAGCCCGTTAATTAATATTATATGTGTATGAGTGTGATCTTGCTTTTTTTTTTTTTTTTGCACAAACTTATAATGCCAGGATTGGACGTGCTTCGCACTGATAGGACATTGGTGTTTTATGAAAACCAAGATAACTTGGCCAAATTATGGGATATTCTCGCTGTTTATGCTTGGGTAGATACAGATGTTGGTTATTGCCAAGGTCTGTCTTTTAGTTTAATCTGTTTGATCTTACGTACCCATTAGGAGTTAATTACTAATTAATGATGGTCAAAGCCTGAAGATTAATTATAGGCAGATTCTGATCGCAGGAATGAGTGATCTATGTTCCCCAATGATAATGCTTTTGGATGATGAAGGTGATGCCTTTTGGTGCTTTGAACGTCTCATGCGCAGATTGGTAATTAATTAAACTTGTCATTTTGAACATGCATGTACCCATTATTAAATATTGTTTTTCATTATAAATATAGGATAAATACCAATTTTGTCTTGAAGTATTCGCTGGGTAGCGATTTCGCCCCTGAAGTTTTTTTTATAACCAACATAATGTGTCAAGTGTAATTATGTCGCCCTAAACTGATGACTTAATCATTAACGAATGCCACATCACGTTCCACATCAAAATAAAGATGAATCATTTTTGCCCTCAAAGTTTTCCTCGATGAGCAATTTTACCTCGGAAGTTTTTGGGGCGCAATGTTAGGACACGATGTGGTGTCAATTAATACTTCCGTGAGTTCAGAACGGCACTGTTACATTTTTTATATTTCTGAAGTGATATTTGTCTAAAAAAACTTTTAAGATAAAATTGTATCTAACGAATATTTTTGGGGCAAATTGGTATTTATCCATTATATATACACATACATGATTCTAATTATGGTATTGAATTGGTAAAGCGAGGGAATTTCAGAATTAGTGGTACCTCCGTTGGTGTGGAGTCACAGCTCAGTACTTTGGCTTCAATTACTGAAATCATTGACCCAAAACTTCATCAACATTTGGGTATGTATAGCTATACTTTCTACAAGTTAAACTACAATTAATCTATATACTCTCTCCGTTCCTAAATATAGGATCTATTTGGAGGGGTAAGATTGGTCTTAAATATAAGACCTCATTCTTATTATTCTCAAACTTTCCCAAAATTATCACTATGAATGATCCTCAATAATAAACGAGTGAGATAGTGAGTGTAGGTATAAAGGTATATGGTAAAAGTGTATTGATAATATCATATGATCTTAACTAGCTAACCTCCTTAATTTAATTAAATTAGATAAATAAGTCTTATATTTAGCACGAGAGGAAGTAATTAAGTCCCTCCTTTATAGAGCCTTAACATGATTAACTAGTTTATTGTGATCTTAACTATATATTAAGATAACATGTTAACTTACTAACTGTGTCTAAATATGTTGCAGAGCATCTAGGTGGAGGTGATTATCTATTTGCTTTCCGAATGCTTATGGTTTTGTTTCGCCGAGAATTCTCCTTCTGTGATTCTCTCTACCTTTGGGAGGTAATATATATAATGTTAGCTAGCTCCTAAATATAACAACCAATTTGGGATGACTTTTGGTCATATTTTTTTTTTTAATTTCATCTCTTCTACTTATTATTTTTTAAACTAATTAATTTGACTTATAAGCTGTTCCACATACGTTTTGGAATTATTTTCCTTACAAATAAAAAAGATGTGGTTTAGGAAAAGCTAAGCATATATAGTTTTCATTTAAACAGTTTAGATATTCTAGATATGTCTAGCTCATACTAATCATTTTTTTTATGAGTAGATAAATTGATTTGGCAAGTTTTTCAAAAATACATATGCTATAATCATTTAGTTTTATTAATTTTCCCATTATTTATCAATGGAGCCTTATACTCTCTCTGGACCTACTTATAAAATTAAATTGATTTCTTTAGAAAGATTGATTAAGCAAAATAAATTACTTTAAAGTATTTATACTTATCATTTTTCTTCAAAACTAATTCACTATTTAGTCTCATGTTTTATAGCATATATTATATTAAATAGCTTATCTTGTTTGCTTAATTTCTCCAAATAAATTTAATTCATAGATGATGTAGTAATATGTTCCATGGATTACTCCTTAACTAATCTATTACTTTTCTGGTACTTGGTCTAGTGATGAAATTAAAAATATGAACACAAACATATATATATATATATATATGATTACAGATGATGTGGGCTCTAGAGTATGATCCGGACTTGTTCAGGATGTATGAAGAACCAGATACAGAGAGTGAGAAGGCAGAAGAAATGAAGAGAAAAGCAAAGTGGAAAAGCGATCAATGTGGGAAATACGAGAAAGAGAACCTTAAGAACAATTCTCATGATTCTCCTCTTCCCATTTCTGTCTTCCTCGTTGCTAGTATTCTCAAAGACAAGAGCTCTAAACTCCTCACTGAGGCTCGAGGCCTCGACGACGTCGTCAAGGTTCATTACCTTTCACTTCTTTCTTTCTTTTTGCATTACAACACGTGTTGAAAATTACCTCGTTACAAAATTTATTGACCAAATGTGTCAAATGACCTACATTCTTGAGCAGGGGCAACTCTTATTGGATTATGTTTAATACATCTTTAATTATATTCGAATATCTTCCATTATGCACAGTTAACACATAATTGGAAGAGTTACATCTGGGTTAGGATTCTCTTGACATACATAACATCACACGTTCTCTCTATCTCCCTTAGAATCCAATCTCCACTATCAGATCCAAATCTGAAATATTAATTCTCTTACCGTTGAGTTTTGGATGTGATGGTGGGGATTTGATTTTAAGAAAAAAAGGGGGGGAAATGGCACATCATCTTGAGTCTTTCAACAAATTTCAGCTACCTTCGGCTTGGGGTTTTTTTAGCTATTATCCTCTTTCATTTTGTAATTGATTGATATCACTAGTACTCTAACTATTATTATTTTCAGATTTTGAATGACATAACTGGCAATCTAGATGCAAAGAAGGCTTGCACAGGAGCAATGAAACTCCACAAAAAGTATTTGAAAAAGGTTGTGTGTATATATAATCTCTGTCATTTTACGTCATTGCATATTTTTCATTTCGCTATTCATTTTTTCTCGTTACTATTACTTTCATTGATATATTCTTTCTTATATAATATAATGTTTTAGGCACCCAAGAAGAGTTATGGTACCATGCCGGAGCATAGTTCTTAACACTTTTAATTTTGTAATCAAGCCATTGATCATTTCATAAAATTCAGCTTGGATTTCACAAAAAATTAAAATGGTTGCTACCACTTGAAATCTTCCTTGAGAGAAAATGTATGTTAATTGTAATACTTTTTTTTATTTTACCTTTTTTTGTATATTTGGACAAATTGACAGAGGTTCTATACAGTGATTATTTTGTACAATCTTCTATTCTTTGTAGTTTGTAACGATATGTTATTAATATCATTGACTAATTTCAAAAGATTAAGAAAATAAAATAAATTACAGCAAAGCTGACTAAGTTTCATATCACATAAAATTGACATAATTATATAATTTATAACATACATTATAATTAAGTAGTTTATTTAACTTTTCTAATAATCACAAATAAAGTCAACTTAATCTTGTAGTATAATACTCCCTCCGGTCCTAAATATAAGATCACTTTGACTTTTTTTTGTGGAAGTTAAGGAAGCAAATTAGACCACTAAATTATAACATATGTCACATGAAATTAGATTATAAGTTAGTTTATAAGTAGAATAAATTAGTTTTGAAGAAAAAATATTATTTTTAGGACTGAAACTACTATTTTTTTGGATTAGAAAAAAAAGTCAAAAAAGTCAAAGTGGTCTTATAATTAGGACCGGAGGGAGTATATTCTTATAGAGGGTTGGCTAATTTGGTTTAGGAACTTCGTTTCAATAGAGGTTCATGATATTGGGTTCAATATTGCAACCATTATCCTTATCCTTGACACTACTTTTGAAAAAGGCAAGTTCACAAGTTGTCAGCGGATTTTTTATTTTTTTTTTTGATAAATAAGAAACAGAATTCATTCATTGACAAGGGATTACAAACAAAATTACATACTAGCAGCTTCTCTCATCAATCATCTTTGCGGAGAGGAGGCTGTACCAAACTTTGATTATTTTGATAAAAATAAGTGTCAGTACCAAACTTAGATTATTTTGCTTAGTAATCTGTAATGAACAGATCTTCCCTCTAAGTATGTCTAAAAAGTAAAATCAACTAGCCAGTTTCTATTTACAGTAACTCTAGTATGATCAATAACATCTCTAAAGGGGTGGGTATTAATCTGCAATGAGACTTTTTCTAAACAAGTTACTTCCCAATTTCCATTGCAATGTTTGTTTCTCATTAAACATTTAAAGAGTCATTCAAAACATCTGTCTAAGGATCATAAAACAGATCACATACTGTGCCGCCCAAAACATAAGCCTATCCTATCATATCTTGGACACAACTTAAACCCTCCACACCAAATAATAGCAAATGGATCACCTTGAGTCATCAAACTCCATGTTTTAAGCAATGTGCCCAGCTAAAGTAAGAATTTTGACATGTTTCTTCATCCTCAACTCATGCGGGACTGGCCCAAAAACTCTCGTCCCAATCGGCTGCCCTTGCTTGTCAACCAACACCACTGCGTTATCATCAAATCTGACCTCACTGCCATCACATCGCCCCTTTTGCATGGCCGCACGCACAACTACGCCATACACAACTTTTCCCTTTTTAACTTTTCCATTGGGATGGGCTTCCTTTACTGATGCAATTATGGTGTCTCCCAATCTTGCCCCTCTCCTCCCTTTCAGAGGTTGTATGCACATAACTTTCTTAGCCCCTGAATTATCCACAACCTTGAGAACAGTCCTCATCTGTATGAAAGTGCGCCACTGCTGCTAAAGTGCATAACACTTTTTAGTTGGAAGGGCAATCATAACAGAGGATGGCAAAGAGTTTGAGTAATGCAAAGATATATATATATATATATATATATATATATATATTTCCCACTCTAAAACAAACATGATCTGGTTCTCATTCCAGACATGACAACATTGATATAAGAACAAATTACTGACAATGTTTTTACCATAGAAAGAAAATAAAAATATAATCATTATCAGGATGGAATAGATATCAAAATATTTATACGTGTTCGAACAATCTTAAGTTAACATCTCATATCAACATAAAAGTCTTGTACACAAACCTGAGACAAGAATTTGCTGCATAAGGTCTCTTGTGATGTGGTGATTGAACCAGATAAACTACTGCCTAGCCCACCAAGCAGAGATTGGCCCACTAAATTGATTTCCAACATGAGAAACAGAGCGAAATATGTTAACTACTTCAAAAATTTGCCTTCAAGAGTTAAAGTCACTTATTGTTTGCATTGGAGGGGAAAATAAAGGATATAATGTCAGAATCAAACATGCCGAATATCATTGAAGAATAACACAATTTTGTGCAGTGCCACACCAATCCACCTTTACTTTAACC
Organism: Mimosa bimucronata; assembly: GCA_037074515.1. Taxonomy (NCBI): domain Eukaryota; kingdom Viridiplantae; phylum Streptophyta; class Magnoliopsida; order Fabales; family Fabaceae; genus Mimosa; species Mimosa bimucronata. The sequence continues at coordinate 11,391,611 of CM073442.1, forward strand.
CATCACTTCCCTCTCTTTCTTCTTCCTTTTTTTTTTCTCCCAAAATTTCAATCCACCTAATTACGTTTTTCTATTTCATCACTGAACCCAGATTTCAATCCAACACCATAATGATCACACTCTCCCAGCTTCTTGACGGAACTGGATTAGCTCATCCAAAACCCAAATTTCATGCCAATGGAAGGTAAGATTACAATTACATCTCTGAACTAAACTTAGTGTCATGCTACTCCAGCAGAAAGGAATTCTTAATAGGAAATGTAAATTGAATGCTAGACACTACCAATAAATCAGATTTAGGCTAAAAAGAACAAAAACAAGGTACCACGAGAAAGTTTAGATGCAAGACTTGCAGCCATATAGGGAAACAAGATTGAATGAACGGCGTCGATATGGAGGGAGGAGCGCTTCAACTGAGAAGTGGAGAATCAGAGGAAATGCTGGTGAGAGCGAGGGAGAAAAGATCTGACTTCGATTGAGAGACTACGGTGACGGCTAACGCTTTGAGGCTGAGCTGAGAGGAACGAGAAAATGTGAGAACAAAACCTATACAATTACAAGATTGAAAAAGAAATATAAATATATATATATATATATATATATATTTTGTTTTGATCCCTGAACTTTCAGTTAATTTTGGTCTTAGTCCCTGAACTTTCAATAATTTTGGTATTGGTCCCTCAATTTAGAAAAAACTTCAACAAAAAAAAATTAAAGTTGAGAGACCAATACCAAAATTACTGAAAGTTCAGGGACCAAGACCAAAATTGACCAAAAGTTCAGGGACCAAAATCAAAAATTTCAAAGTTCAGGGACCAAAACCAAAATTGACCGAAAGTTCAGGGACCAAAACCAAAATTGAGTGAAAGTTCAGGGACCAAAAGTTATATTAACCCTATATATATATATATATAAAGAAATACTCCATCTTCAAATATATAGATAAAAATTAAAATTAAGTCGTATATTAAAGATCAATACTAACTCTCTTTATAAATCTTATATTTAGAACTAGAGGGAGTATAAAGTAGAGGTGGAAATCACCACTCAAATCTTCAAAGTATTTTTTTTTTCCATTGTCATTATTACTCCATTTATTCCTAAATATAAGATATAATTACCTATTTTGATTAGATTAAGGATGTTAGTTAAGTTAGTTTAAATCATATAATATTATCAAAACACCCTAACCATGTACATTTATTCACACCCTCCTCTCTTACTTGTTTATCATTGAAGAACATCAATAGGGATAATTTTGGGAAAAAAATTGAGAAAAATTAGAAAGAAGTCTTATATTTAGAAACAAATTCACATCCCCAAATAGGTCAAATATTTAGAAATAGAGAGAGTAGTATCTTAAAATATTTTTGGATGCAATCAATTCTATTGTGTTTGGTGGCTTTTTTTTACCTGGTGAACACAATAGACTATGAATGTTAAAAAAAGATGAGAGACTTTTGTGATTAATTTTTTTAAAAATATTTTAGGGTGTAAATTACACCAAAAAAAAAAAATGGAGTGCAGATTGTATCCTAAAATGTTTCAGCATGGTAGTTAACGTTGCACCTAAAAAGTAATTCAAGGTGCCCAAGCACCTTAAGCCAAAAAAAAGCCTTGACCTTTTATTTTAATAGCATGAGGATATTAGTTAATATTATATGTTTTTCTAAAATACGTTAATTATCTTTCTTAATTCTCTTCTTCACTCTCTTACTTAATTATTATTGTGTGATCATCAATATAGATAATTTTCAAAAAATATTGACTAAAATTAGAACCAACTCTGTGTTTAAGACCAATATTAACTTTTTGAGTGGGTCCTACAGTTTTGTTAAATTGAGTATATTTTTATTTATATTTTTTTTTTCTACTAAATATTTGTAGAGTTACTCTTAATTGGGTTGAAAAAAATTTAGGGAAAGTGACACTAGGTTCTAAAAAAATTGATATATTAACAACTAGGTATTCAACCAAACTTACATAAAACGATGGAGTTGTAAAATTAGCTGTTACAGTTGCAGACAATACATTTAAGTTTTGAATTAACTCTCACTTTGCAAATGAGATTTCTATATGTAGTCCGAATTGATATCGGCAACATATATTTTCAAAATGTTTCAGGAACTTAATTGTCATTAATTCTAGAGCCGGAAATTCGGGCGGGCCAGGCTTAAGCCCGCGAACAAAAAAAGACCCTTTTTATTGAAGCACGGCACTTTTTTTTTTTTTTTAAATTTTAAAGAAGAAAAAAAAAAAGCTCTCAGGCAGAGCCGCAGAGAGAGCAGAATCTGAGAGTGAGAGGAAGAAAACAAGACACAAACCAAGTGAGTGAGTATCTTATATTAGGCTTCCACAATCTTTCCCATGGCAATACTACTGAATCGGATTTGGTTTACGTGGGAAAGCAATGATTTTTGGTGCTAAATAAATACTAAAGATACATATTTGCTATCTATTTGGACACCCCCACTTGAAAATTGTTGCAAATCAGACACCCAGATGGCCAGAATCAATTATATAAACAAATTACTATCTTATTATTACTCTTATATAAGCTTCAGAGAATCAGAGAAATAGAATCAATTTAATATAAAAAATTCCAACTTCCAGACCACGAAATCAAGTTAATGAACAAAAGGAACAATAAATCTCAACTTCACTAACCTCACAATAAATCTTCAATGTGGTGAGAGCCGAGAGAGAGAACAGAGAAGACGAGTCAGACTTCAATGGCCAAAGCCCAAAGACCGGTGCCGATTCGACGTTTCCGGCGCGGAGATGTGGAGGCGAGGCCGAACAGATCAAAAGAATGCTGACTTTCTAAGAGATATTGAAGAAGGGAATCAGGCCGAAGATGAGGGAACTGTGAACTGTGAACTGTGTGAACTGTGAACTGTGAACTGAAGGCTGAAGGTGAAGGGATTAGGGAATTAGGGTTTCATTTCATTTTTCAATTTCACTTTATTAGTTTTTATTAGTTGAATGAAAAAAAAAATGATATGTTATACGGGCTTAAACGGGCGGCCCGCGAAAGCCCGCGGCCCCGACACTTAAATTTCATTCTTCACTAATCTATTTTATGAGCATGCTTATAATCTATTTTATAATTTATAATTAAGCATGGGTTCCATTCTTCTCAGCTCAAGATCCTAGCGGTATGGATGGCTGGGAATTACATGACTGTATTTTAATTTTTTGTTTTCAGTGTTACTGTATTTCCTCTTATTGCTAAGGTTTAGGTCTTGTTTGTGGCATTCTAGTCGTTGTTTTCTCCTGGTTATGATTTGTTTTCGGTTAGAATTTGTTTCTTGTTAAGTTTAAAGTATTGCCTTGATGAACTATGTAAATGGTATTATGCTGAAAGTAATGGAATGAAGGAAGATTTGAGCAAAAAGAAAAAAGGTAAGCCTGGAATTTTTTCCCCCTACAGTTGATTAGTGCAAACTGGTACCCCTTGGATCTGGCATAAATATCTTATCCTTAAAACATGTATAATTTGCCAATAAACAAAAAACAAATCATAGTGTGCGTGTGCGTCTAAAATTCTTATCACTAATTATTCTGTTGAGCCGTCTTGGAATCCACATAAAGTTAATTACATGAACTCAGTGATTTACCAATGTTGATGATTTGTTCCATTCACCTGGGGGTGTGAAGTGATTGATTAATTAATGGTCATCTTCCATGTTGATATATGATCAATCTTGTAAAATTAAGACATCGAACATCCTTATATATACATCAAATTATAGCCGGGAAAACGGGCCAACCAGCGGGTTTTGTAACACCCCAAATTTTAGAAAATAAGAAATAAGGAATTATTTAAGGTTTTGGAATATTACTAAAACATTAAAAAGCCTTGAAAAATAAATTTATGATATTTAGGCATTTTTAGTAATTTTAAGGCTTATTTTCTTTAAAAAATAAAGATAAATAATTAGGAGACCCTAAAACTTAATTTGGAAAAGAGAGATAATAAGGATTTATTTAAAGTCTTGGTATGGCGTATAACAATTAAACAGCCTTATAAATAAATTTATGAGGCCAGGTGTATTTTTAATAATTTTTAAGGTTTATTTTCTTTATTAGTTAAGAAAAAATAGTTATGAGATAAATTTAAATAAGAAAATATTTAGAACATTGGGGTATTGTTTGTTATTTAAAAAGTCTTATAAATAAATTTGAAAATTAAAGTATATCTAGAGAAATTATTTTTGGGGACAAATTCAGTCTTATTTGTGAATGTGAGTGGTTAATAAATTTACCATTTAAGGGGGAAAATAGGAAATGAGAAATGAAAAAGATAATATTTGACCCTAACTAAAAATATCTTCAATTAGAAAAAGAAGGACAAGACAGTAAAATACCTAGTAAAGATATCACACTCCTCTTTTAATTTTTAATTTATGTATTCCACATGTCCTTCTCAAATATTCCATCCTCTTCTTATTTATTTCATTCCTTCTGCCTTCCTCCTCCGCCCGAAATCTCTCTCGCTCTCCTCTCCCTCTGTTCTTCGAAACGCAGCACTCCCTCCGGCCTCCATCGACGGTGATCGACGGCCCTTCACGGCGGAATACGCTCAAGAGGGCGAGGGTCATCTCAGGTGAGTTCCTTTTTCTTGTTTCCTTTCTTCTCTGGTCCGAAATCAAGTGAGTTGGGGGGGAGAAGTGATTCGGATTTTTGAGATTTCTGAAGCTTCCGAGCTTATGAAACTGATGCTTAGGGTCGATTCTTGGTTGATTGAGCGTTGATTGTAGGAGAGAAGCTAGAAAAGTTGGGAATTGCTCCTAAGAACTCCGTCGGGTACTGTTCATTCGACGGGGATTTGAGGGATTTTTGGGTGTTTCTTGTTTTGAAGTTTAATTGCTTGCGATTTCTAACAATTCTAAGGTGGTGAAAGGGATTGCAAGAGTGATTTTGTGGATTAAGGGGTTTTTGAAACATTTCTTCTTCCTTCCCTGTTCTGCGAATCCGTCGGGTTCAAGAGGAGAAAATTTTTGTAGAATATGTATGTACGAATTGGAAGTTGGAATAAGTGTTTTGGATGTGTGATTTGATGAAGTTTAGATTGTTGTTCTTGTTCTCCCCTGTTCTTGCTCTATGCTGGCCGAATGCAAGCTTCCTTGTGGTTGCTTGATTTTCGTTCTTTCCCTTGGTAAATTGACATTTTAAGCATATGAAAAAGATAATGGAATAGGTAAACCTGATTGTATGTGATTTCTTGTTCTTCCTCTTGCTTCTCTGCTCTGTTCGGCCAAGGAGACTAAAATGGTCATTGATGTTAATTTTGGTTTGGGATATGAGCTGAAATTTTCTTACTTGTGATTGCTTGATGTAGCTTGTTAGTGGGTCAATTTCCCCTGTTTTTGATCTGTCTAGCCGAGAAAGGAAGAAAAGAGAAAGGATAAAATTTTGTATGCTCAATTCCTGCTTCTTTTCCTCTGCTTTGTTTTGATGCAAGTTTCTGTTGGGAAAATTGTATTGGATTTTAAGGGATGAAATTAACTCTAATTCATACATATAAGATGACCTGAAGGATTGGGGTTTCCATTCAGATTTGTATTGTTTGAACTTGATGTTTGCTTTGTATGGGAATTAATTTAAGAAATGTAGGAAGTTGGATTAGTTGTTCTTTGATGTTAGAAATTTTGAGATGTTTATAGGATTTAAAGCAAAGAGTTAAAGTGATGAAACAAGTAACTAAAGATGCTAGAATTTTTGAATATATGTTCTTGTTGATAACTAAGAAGCTGAAATAGAATTTATTATGTGTAATTGAAATTCTCTTATGTGGAAGTTCTGTAATTTATGTAAATTCTAGATTTAATGAAATTAAAATTAGGATAAGAATGAAGTTTAACTGATTTGAGATTTGTGAATTCTTGTTCCCATTGCTTCTCTGTTCTGCTCAGTCAAGAGAGGTAGAAAAGTGTTATTGATTTTCTGTTTTGGTTGGGAGATGAATTGAGTTTGTTTACTTGTGATTAATTGAAGAAAAGGGAGTAGGAAGTGTTATTGATGTTGGTTGTAAGTTTTAGGTGCTGAAACTCTAATTTCTGGTTAGTGGCTGATCATTGTTTACAATGGTAAGAAAAGAATAAATGATGATGTTAGTTTAATAGGAATTAAGTTAAGAAAAGTAAGAAGTTGAAATGGTTATTCTTTGATTTGTTGAATTTGATTTGAAATGTAAATTGAATTGAAATTGTTGGGTTAGGAATGGTGATATTGGTTTAATAGAAACTAAATTAAGAAAAGTAGAAGTTGAAGTGGTGGTTCTTTGATTTGTTGGATTTTGAATTAAGGTAGGATTTAATTAGATAGCAGAAATTTGATTAGTGATTTGTTGTTTGAAATTCCAAGCCAATATGTTGAGTTGGTTATGATTGATTAGAGATAAGAAGCTGTAAGTTGAATTGGAAATATATGTATTTATATTTAGTATGTCAGTTTAATTTAAGATAGTAAAAATACTTTTATGTTTGATGTTTTGTTGTTGATGTGTAATTAATAATTTAAATTGAAGGTAAGTGGGTATAAAATTTAGGGTAGTTGTTAAAAATAAAGAAGGTTGTTTAAAGGATATAAATGTGTTTTAAAGCACCAAAGCATCCATTAGAATGATGAGAAATTTGTGATATGTTAATTGAGTAAATGACTAAACTCTTAACAATTATTTCTGGAAGGATTTTCTTTGATTAACTAGTGTTTGAAGTTCCCAAATATGAAATAAGTTATAATTTCAAAGACTTCTCCTTTCTACTGTTATGTTACAGAAAATAAGTTACTACATCAGCAATTGCTAGTTAAGGTGTGATATAGGTGATTGTTTGTTAAAGGTGATGTGAATGCTTTTGACTTGCTTTGAGTTTGTTTGGTAATTGAATTATGTAAGTTATGTCTGTAGTAAATAGATCCTGAAAGAGAGGAAAGATTAATAACTTGTATTATAAAGTATGAAATAAGTAAGTTCTTATAATTTAGAAATTTTAGTATTAAGTGAATTAAAGTTGTGTTACTTTGCTCTATTATGTTGCAAGTTTATAATTGCTTGATGGAATTGGTAATTAATGATGATATTCAAGAAATGAATTTTCTTTCAATTTTATTGAAGATGGTGTGATTAACCATTTAGCTAGAAATTTAAATTTTATAGTATTAGAAATAGAAAGGGGGTAGAATTATAGGAACATGAGAGACGTTTGACTATTATGTCTAAGTTTATATATTAATATATTATTTTATACTATAAATATTTATAGGACAAATTTGTGGGATCGAATTCCCAGAGTACATAGAAGAGAAGAAATACAGTGAAGAGTAAGCTCAGAATACAGGTAGCAGTTTCATTCAATATCATTTATCATGTATGATAATTGCATAGCATGTTTTATAAATTTATAGTAGCTTTAACCTTGTCAGAAATATTCATGGGATTCGAGTACTCAATGACTAGAGGGCTAGCTACCCCTAGTACAGATTAGATATGACCGAGAGGTTATATTCAGGAGGTTGAGCCTCACAGTAGTGCCTTAAGTGCACTAGTATACAAGGTTAATGTTTACTTGTATGGGATGAGTGCGGGGGCCACAGAGGGGCAACATCCCTACCCATACAGACATGTTTTTAGTTATACATATTAATTAATTATTATGCATGGTAATGAATGAAATGAACTGCGTTAAATTGCTGTTTCAGAGAAGCTGGTAGATGGTAAGATGATTGAGATAAGGCAGGAGTACTAGAGGAAGATTAGATGAAGAATTTAAGATTATGTTATAAAAAGTAAGGTTATCTGTACATGATGTAATTTTAAATTATTAAATTAATGGTAGATAACATGGAAAATAGAAATGTATAAGTTTATAAAGGGATTTAAATTTCCTAAGTATTATGAATAATGAATAGACCCCCTAAGAGGGTTAATGTACTTTTAATTGTCTTATGAACCACTCTATTTTAGACAAAGTTTTCTTAATTATTCAAATTGTCCGAAAAGCCCATTTCAATAGAAAGTATATTAGTGTAATGTTTGAAAAGAAAAGTTTTAAATTTATTCGTATTTTCGGGCTTTCGAAACTGAAATAGTGGTTGTAATTCAATTAAAATATTATAGTATAGTAGTAAAAATCCAGGTGTTACAGGTTGCCTATGCGGCCCGCACCTTAAAAGGTTGGGAAATCTCCAACCCTAACCCTCCAAGGCATGGTTCCAGCTCGTCATTTTTTTTTAATTTTATTTTTTTAGCTTTTTTACTTTTTTATTTTAAAAAATGACATAATAAAAAAAATTCTAAATCAACAAAAGTTTATCATCATTGCCTCAAATAAAATATAATACTCTAAGTACCATAAAAAATGGACTCCATAATTACATTTTTTTTTTGTATAAACATCTCTCTAGTTTCATTGTACTAACAATATTATTTATAAAGTTTAGATTATATTATACAAATACCACAATTTGTTATGTCAACCACGATTTATATTAGTGAAGTGTCCAAAAACTACCTTATGAATCAAAAAGAGTTTTTTTTCTTTTTTTAATAAAATATATATATGGTGGGCCAACCTGCCAACTCGCCGGCCATACAATTCGGCCTGTGTGGCCCACCCTCTGGCGGGTTCGGATTTTCCTAACCCTAAACCTGCTCAACCCGCGGGTTGACGGGTTTAGCCCATATTACCGGCTCTACATGAAATGTAGGAATCTTTCAAGGATAAAGAAAACAACTGTATAAAAGTAAATCAAATAATGCAAAGATCATCATTCGCTCGAGATCAGAAGGTGTGTTGAGCTTATACTATTTAATGTATGGAAAAAAAAAGGTTGAACAACTATGAACTATCTAATACAAGTAATAATACAGACGTACGTATTATGAAGTGCTGTACGTATGAAAAATAAAAGACTAAATTAAATCTGCAACAAGGAAAAAAGAAGTGTAGGTGGATGGACTTAAAAATTGCAAGTAGTCGAACAAATTTCCACACACTCACTTTTTTGCTTATAATAACGTTCTGTACGTATTATATCACACGATCCATTTACAGAAAACACAGGCCTTTGCATCACCCATGCATATGCCTCCACGGTTCTTCATCATAAGCTTCCACCATCTCTTCTCTGCCCCCTATAATATTATTTAACCATCATCATAACCATATAACCATGCTCATATAATTAAGACTTAATCATCATGAACATGAATACACATGCATACACTCCTCGGGAACTTTTGTCCTAATTTGAGGTGAATTTCGGTATTAAATATGAGACGTTTTGTCATTTTAACATTTATATTTATTATGTTTTTATTTAATTTCAAACTAATCAACCTAATTAATTATCTGATATGTAATTCAATATTACATAGAAGTGTGTTGGAGTGATGATGTCACATATGTTAAAATTAAGAACTAACTCATGTTCATAATATAAAAGCCATTTGATTAATTTATTTGAAGAGGTGAAGGAACATAACTAAGTTATTTAATTATTTATAAATACTAATTGGTTTAAATTATACACAAGTTTATAAGCATCCTCTAATTAGTTAACCAACTCTTATATTAATAATTTAATATAGTAATTTATTTAGTTTTTTTAATCTCTCCAAATTAAATCAACAGGTTTTACATTAAAAGGGGTAGATGAGTGTATATATACACAAATACATTATTTATGTAACACAATACACATACAAAGAAAAGAGCTTAACAAGATATACTACGTACCGGGAAGCAAAACAAAGAACCAGAGTTAACCATTAAAGTGTTTCAATCATCACAAGTAACAGCCATTTTCCTCAGAACTCATCATTGCAGTCATCAAGAATGTGACCAAAGCTACCAAAATGACTGCAACTATGGAAGAAGACGAAGCCTGACGATGCCCAAAGCTCTTTGCAGGAACATAAGGAGGAAGAGCACACTCCTCACCATTAAAATACACCTTCGTAGGAAACCCATCTTTCCTTATATCAAAATCCTTAATATCCTTCTTATTAAACGTAATCACCGTTTGTTGTTTCCCTGGCACCCTAGGATCATACAAATGTGTCCCATTGGTCTCTCCAACCAAATAATTCATACCCTTCAACCCATTGAATATCATGGTGGTAAGATTGTCAACCCTTGTGGTGTTAAAAGAGAAAACCTTCTCAAAATTCCGATATGATCTCTCAAAAGATACCGCCGAAAACCAATCCTCAAAGGCATTATCGTCCCAATTAAATATCGTCATCCTCGCTGTCCACCCACCTACACTGTCAGAGTTAACATGCCAGTTTATGCTAACAGGACAATTATCACCACATGGTAGTTTTTTAGGTAATTCATGGTGTTTCAAAGAGGCCCATGCTTTTGCCTTCAATGTTCGGTTAACAAATGGAACGAGAAGTGCCTCTGGTGGGAGGAGCAACGATCTACCGTCAGGATCACACATTTTGGTATCAGAACAACCACATGCACAAGTGTTGCATGGGATTACCGAGTCGTTGTAGAAAGCAGAAAATGACACACAACAACGGTTTTGTTTGGGCTTGGGCTTTGTCATGTTACAGCCCACTTGCCAGCTAGCAACAGCGAGGCTCACAGCCTGAAGCCCACTTGGGTCAGGGAACTCCTGTGGGCTGACCCTAATGGGCCGCCCACATTTATACACCGGGTTGATCACTCCGTCTACGGCCCACTTCAACGGCGGCGTGATGGCGGTGGCCGCCGCGTTATCCGGCGGCATCTTCATGACGCCGATCTGGAACACCGACCGGGACCGGCTCGGGTCGAGGGACGGCGGCAAGACGGTGCCGTTCCGGCAACAATACGGGAGTTTTCCGATGTTGTCGTCGGCGGCGACCGCCGGCGGGAGGTCGGAGAGGACCGGGTTTTTGGCGCAATCGACGCCTTGTTGGTTGAAATTGAAGTCGGGGTAGAATTTTCCGGCGGGGCCGTAGAGGCATTGGGAGAGATCTCTGATGTGGGAGAAGGAACCTTTCATGGAGCTAATGAATTCACCTTTTTGCCATTCCCATGTGATGTTCCAATGGTCAAGGCGGGCGAGTGGGTGGCGCGTGTCAATGGTGACCTGCGCGTAGTAGTTAGTTTTGGTTGCCTGAATCACGTCGTAGCCTATGGTGACGTCGGAGTATCGTCGTGGAGGGAATTTTGTTCTCCTCTTGTTTAGTATTGTTGCTTTTGGGTCCTTCTTGCAGCACACAAACATTTCCGAACCTATTATACATCAACAACAACAACTGAAATTCAAAGTAAGCATTCACAATATACACACATATATACATACATATACACATATATGTGGGGGGGTTTTGCCACATATGCAACTCAATCCTCATAATTTATTTTATAAGCTAAATTTTGATTAGCTACAATACAGCTTAGTTCTTATAGTTTTCGCCATTAAATTATAAAAAGGTTATGATTATAGAGGCTGATTTGTAACGAGTAAAAGTTTAGGAACCGAATTAAAAGTGGATTAAAATTATAAAAGGTAAGAAATGAGTTCTAATCGAGTTAAAACTATACAGACCTATATGTTAATCTTAATTTTCCCTATTTATATTTGGGCTAATGGCATTATTTGTTTTTATAGTGTCACCAAATTTTAATTTTGTTCTATATAATTTCAAATCTTTGAGTTTGATCTATATAGTTTCATAAGTACTAAGTCTAAATATAAAGACAAAAACTACAGCTCATTTGAAATACATGGATTTGCTAAACTCTCACACCAAATTCTTATAAAACTATGGAAAACAAGTTACTTTAAAAATAATAATAACAGAGACAAGATTAGTCAAATGCCAGCCAGGCCAACATTAAAATTGCATCAACTCAACACTAAGGATTAAGGATGTTATTAACCATACATTTATGGATAGAGATAGATAAAATCAATTTGTAATAGGGAAAAGAAAAGTTACCTTGTCGTGTTGCGGCAGGACACTTAAAGCCATCATTAACAAGTCTGATAGTCTTAGGCATAGGTGTGGATCCTGATTTGGCACCAAACATAGTACCTTTCATCTTAATAATAACAGACATTAGATCAAAATCATTAGCCGTATCAATGGCAGTCTTCAAATCCGTCATGTTACTTCCAGCCATCATCGTCCCATTACTAACGTTGGCAGGAAAATCTCCAGCGTCAAGTAAAACGGCACCGTCAGCTGACACCAAAATCTCATTGTGTTGAAACCCAATAAACATGTTCCACCCTACAACTTCCTCGTCACCCACGTTTGTTAACGACGCTTCCGCTTCAAACGCCCAAGATTGCTTTGACACGTTCTTCACGTGTGGGAATTCCTTTGTCCTTCCTTTTAGTGTGTACGTTAAGAAAACCCCGTCACAGTTTTCCATCTCCTTCGGTCTTTTTATCGTCTTTACTCCGCCATCACCATTGTCGTCCCCGCCTATGTTGTAATCTTGTCCATGACATACCATGGATTCCCAAGATATGAGAAACAATAATAAGAAGGAAGTGAATTGGAAGGTTGAGAATGCCTTCCAAGGAACTTCCATTTTTGTATTGTTTTTTTTTTTCCTTTTGTTTTAATTGTTCTGAGTTATTATGGGTTTTGTTTGTTTGTTTTTCTTAATGGTGAAGGAAGATTATTAAATTGAACAGCGACGACGAAGAGGAGTCGGATTGATCGTGGTGGTGGCCGTGGTTTTTTGTTGAGAGAGGAGATTGGTGAAAGAGAGGTGTGGGTGAATTCTGGTAAAACCCAGAATCATGGAGGGAGCTAGAGATAGAGAAGTTTGAGAGCTATAAATGGGAAGGAAGAATGAGAGACAGGGGTCCTTGTTTATTATATTCCTCTGATTTTCTCGTCTGTTTCGGAGGACATGCAAGAAAACGGAATTATGTTTTATTAACTAATTGTTTTTCAAGGGTGCTTGCAAATATGATAGTTTCTGGTGTATATCTATTTGAATTTTGTTTGTTTTACATATTCTATTATTACAACTACAATGGGGGGTAGTTTTTTGAGGAGACAATCTCGGTTCAGTTGCATGGGTCAATAGGTGGTGGTCATGTGCTCATTTTGAAACTGAATATTTTTTTTGTTCCTGATTTAATTACATTTATATGCCAATAATATCGTTGGTTCTCAGGAACTGTTGTGGTTAGAACCAATTGACGTTTTCCTTCAAGAAATAGGGTTGGCTCTGTTAATTTAGTTAGATACTGATTCTTTGCAGTTACATGAATGCAACTATTATAGACTTAAAAAGAGAAACACAGCGACACAAGAAAATTGGGTTGCATTTTCATTTTCATATTTTATAATTACATCCTTCTCTTTTCCTTCCTTCCCTCTAAACTTTTTACTATAAGTCCCAGCTGAAACACACTTGTTGTTGGGAGAAGTAAAAATGTTTTGCGCTTTAAGCCTCGAATGAGAAATAATACAGAATGAAGATGATACCCACTTTTGTGCTGGCATAACTTCATCTACCACAAAGATGATGCTAGTTCGCAATAATCTCCTCCACAGTAATGTGTTCAGTATGCTGGGACTTAGGCTCGAGATCAATGAATTGATTGGACTTACTAGCTAGGTGAGAAATGTTAACCCTCCCTTGCCTCTTGATATAGTCAGCAACAGCTTGCATCTCTTCGAGAGATATGTAAATATATTTTCCTGTGTCACCCATCACGCCAGAAAGCATCCCTGGTACCCAAAACAGAACATACAAAAAAAATATAAACCTTGAAAGGGATCAAGCTATATATGTAATGCAAAAACGAATAAAATCTCAAAATGTGCATGCGTTACATATGAAACAAAAGTACTATGGCAATCATAACATTACAGCAACAAATAAAAATGTCCCAGAAAAAAGTCAAATAAGAGATGTTTAATGTGTGATAATTGCTATTTATTATTATGTCTAGTCATTCAATTAGAGATGAAACCTTCGTATAGGTGCAGCCATGGGAGGTTCATTTATAGCTTTTCATCATCGGATAAGGCACAATCATTTACCCAACTCCAAAAGAAAGAAATAGTGGCACTCACCCATATTATCCAAGGAGGTGATGCGATCAATACATTCCTGTACCCAATTCAGGGTTATATCAGACAAGGACGGCCAGGGAACATATCAACAAAATATACGAAGACAGCACAAACTAAAACAAGTGATTCAGAAATAGAGCCTTGATAATATTTTTCCCATATGAATTATGAAGAGAATTTCATTCCATGATGAGAAGAGAGAATAAAACCAAAGGAAAAAATAAAAGGTAACAAAAACAGAGGATAAAGGCTCCTGTACAATCAAAAGCTACTTTACAAAAGGAAAAAAAAAGGACTCTAATTCAGAAGTGCCTGTCTATCCCGGGGAGGAGCCCCACAAAAGAAAGAAGTTTATCACTATTACTCCCAGATTATAAGTTTCCCTTTGGCCCTTCAAAATCAAGACTTTTTAAAGTCTTCAATTGAAATTTCTGCAAAGTTATGGATGAGAATATCAAGTGGTAAATAAGGCAATTATGACTTTTTAAAGTCTTCAATTAAAATTTCTGCAAATCATGACTTATAAGTTTCCATTATATGCCTTCAGTAGAATTCACAATTATTTACTCTATTTCATCCATAAACTTTTGTAGCATATAATGGATGAGAATATCAAGTGGAAAATAAGGCAATTGAAAGGCTTAAGAAGAGAAAATGTACCTGTGTCCTTAATTTAAATTCGGCAGCAAGATCTTATAAGGGAACACATTTGTGCTTCTGAATCATAAAACATTATTACAAATGAATTAAGATGGCTACAAAAACTCCTTAAACGTGGCAATGCAAATCTAAGCTAATTGTTAGTAGTTTTTGGTGCCCTGCTGAAATATATGAATTTCACACATCTAGTAAGAAAAATAAGGAAACTAAGAATTTCACAAAGATGGAAATGTCTGCTATCAAGTCTTTGATTAACCACCTTGAGCCTCTTCCAGAGTACCTTCACCATCAACTAAAAATTCACCTTTCCACTTCTCAAACTCTAATGCAGCAGCTTCCTCCTCCCTGGCTTCCAAAAATAGCGAACCACAATGCAAGGAATGATTTAAACCTCATGTAGCAGAAAAGCCAAGAAGTTCAACTTTTAGAAACTCAACTCCAGGAATTCATGAACAATCTACTTTAATATTCTGATCGAACCTTGACAACACACTATCTATCAATTTTGGACACCCCAAACGAACAACCTTTCATCCTTTCGGTAAATTTAATGTACAAACTACTTTTCCCTTCAGATTTCAAGGCATGTCTTAACAGGAAGCAGAAATACATATTATTCTAGTCGCTTCAACAAAAACAAAAACAAACAAAATAAAAAAAAGAAGAAGAAGAAGAAGAAAACACTAAAGGTTTGAACAGTACCTGTCGGCGAGCTTTCCTCTCATGCAGTTTCTTGTCCATTTTCCTTTATGCTTTAGCCCCATAATTACCAGCACCAATAGCTTCATCATCACATTCCTCTACAGTTTCTACACCAAAATTTATTTTTTTAATGATACGTTTCCAAAGGTATAATCGAATTTAATGATGCGACGAGAAGCATGGAAAGAAAAGCAAGCAGTGTTTCTTCCATTTTTCTTCAAATCTTTGTTGGCAAAAAAAAAAAATGTGGAAATGATTTTTGAAATTCTCTGTTAAGCGAATTACACAAATTGAGTTCTGGTAAGCGTAGAGCTTGACGGAGAGAGGAACTGAGAACTGACGAGTTTCCGGATTTCCGAAACGACGTCGTTAGGGGCTCTTCTGTTTCGTACAATATGAGTTTTAAATTTTTTTACACACTCTAGTTGTAAATTGTTGATTGAAAATAACAAAATTAGTTTAACAAAGAATTTTTTTTTTTTTTTATTGAAACACTATATTAATTATAGTAAAATGAAAGACAGCAAGCTACGTCTTTATATTACATAGGCCAAGCCCAATTAAAAGTAAACAAACATTGGACAAACCAAAAGTGGGTTGGCCGATAATGCTTTAACGAAAACAACAGTTGAAAAAGTTACTAAAGAGGCTTTAAATTGGCTACAAACGAATTGAGCACCATGCGAGTGTCCATAGATTCTCGGTTTCACCATCAAAGTGATGTGCAGTAAGAGAGCAGACACATATTTGCAACATTGATGGATTATTAGTTGCTAGTTGATGTAGTCGAACAAATTTTTTCCTATAAAATAATTTAGTAACCTTTTTTTTAGAAATTAAAGAAAAGAAACGAGCTATTTAAATAATAAATATAATGTATTTTATGTATTACTCCCTTCGCTTCTAAATATAAGACTTATTTGGAGGGTTGGTTTTGGTCCTAAATATAGGACCTAATTCTAATTTTTTGTAACTTCTTCCCAAATTTAATTTAGAAAAAAAAAACATAAAACACTAGTTGATATAACTAACATCCTTTATTTAATCAAAGTAGTTAAATATGTCATATATTTAGGATTGGAGGTAGTATTAGATTATGTGTTAAATTATAAATCAAATAAATTAGTTTAGAGAAAAAATTTAAGCAAATCAATTTATAAATAACTTAATTTAGATTTATTAGGATTTTTCAAAAAATAAAATCAATTAGATCATATATTTAGGGAAGGAGATGCTAATTAATAAGGAGTTAGGGAGTATAATCTACTTTCACACAATCTTGCAATTGCAATGCAACTCCAACATGTTTTTCATCAAGTCATATTTCCCTTGTAATTGCCATCTCCATTAAGTTGTCTCTTCTGGTTAATAATTTAACTTAATATTTTTTTTCTATCCAAAATGTAAGAGGTAACATGGCAAATTTTTTTGTCTAAAATATAAGAGGTAATATGGAAACGTCAAAATAATAAATGTATGTTTTCCATTTCTGTCATAATATATTAAATAATGAAATGAGAGAAGGAAAATGTGTAGAATAAATGAGTAAGAATAAAAATGAAAATTCAATAAAAAAAGAGTAAAAATAAAAAACTTTATTAAATATACATATAATAAATGATTTTAACATATTTTCTTGGTATGTATAAAAGTGTTCACCACCTCTATGAGTTTCTTGAGGGATGGATCGTTTTTAATGGACTCATCATCTTCTCCAAAAAATTTAGTATTATAATTTCTCGCACACTAAAAACGATTAGAATAGAAGAATAGATCTCAGAATTTCTTTTCCATTATCGTGATATTTCATTCATGGTTGGAGATATTAAACTTCTCTCCTTTATAACATGTGTATTCAACAACAACAATAACTAAGCCTTATCCTATTAAGTGGGGTCGGCTATATAGATCGCACGACATCATTGTGCTTTATTTGGAACCAAATATTTAGATATATTATTTATTAAAAGATCTCCTCTACAACTTCATTGAATGTACGTCTCAGTCTCCCTCTTCCTCTCTTAATCGAACTCCAAACTGTTTGATCTACCCTCCTCATTGGCCCCTCTAATGGCCTTCTTTGTACATGTCCAAACCACCTCAAATGATTTTCTACCATTTTCTCACGAATAGGTGCCACTCCAACTCATTCGCATATATGATCATTCCGAATCTTATCATTTCTTGTGTGACCATACATCCATCCCGACATCCTCATTTCAGCTACCCCCATTTTATGTTCATTTTGACCCTTCAAAGCCCAACATTCACTACCATATAATACTGCTGGTTTCATAGCAGTGCGATAAAACCTCCATTTTACCTTATGGGGTACTTTTCTATCGCAGAGAACTCCAGTAGCTTTCCTTCACTTATACCACCCAACTTGGATTCTATGATTGACAGCGTCATCAATCTCACCATCTTATCTTATAATTGATCCCAAATACCTAAACTTTGTCACTTGAGGGATTGTTTGCTTTCCCAGTTTAACCTCCAAATCACCTCTAAGTTGTTTATTTTCAAAATTACAATGCATATATTCTGTCTTACTCCTACTTAAACGAAAACCCTTCGACTCCAGTGTGTTTCTCCATATCTCTAATTTATCATTAATCTCCTCTCTTGATTCGGCCAGAAGGACTATATCATCAGCAAAAAACATGCACTTAGGGACCTCTTCTTCATCGGCTCAGTTAGAGCATCTACTACTAATTTATAACACGTGTATTATTCAAATAAAATTATAATATTTCAAATCTGTTATTTCATTAAAAAAACCTGTTGAGATGTTACTTTAAAATAATCAAATGTAGATAAATTGAACTATTGAAATTTAATTGCAAGACTTCAAAAGAGAAATCAACTCGCCATCTGTTTGCTTGTGAAGATAGGTTCCATATAATTGCACAAAATTTGACATCAATTTGTATTTTATATTGATAGAACCTTGTTAACCCCCGCCCCCCAATGTTGGCTAAGTTACAGTTGCAATTGTACAAAATAAATCAATTTAATTTTTCTAAGTATTATTTAAAATCAAAATATGAAGATTCAATACTAACGTGACAAAAATGCTGGGACCTTGTAACCAAATGATACCAAACATCTTTCTTAAAGGTTAAATGTAAACACACACACACACATATGAGAGTTGAACTATTTGTAAAAGGTACTATCACATATGTGATACATATGATATGACATATGGCAGAAACGAAATACTGCCATAACAAACATACCATTCAAAATGATTTGTTGCCATCCTATATCCCTACAAAGAGATAATAGTACTAAAATATTTTATAATTATTCTATTTTACTTAATTCCATAACATTTTTAAAATGTTATTGTTCATTTTTGTCCCGAAAGTAACCATAAATGAGCGCCAGTATCTAGAAGTAAAAAGAAGAATATTTTTACCAAGGAGTGTTTAAATAATAGGAAATTTAGCCTAACATTGAAAACGTTAAGTTTAACCGTTAAATCATTGTTTTTAACCAACTAATGCTGATGTGGCTTCGTCACCATATACATGTCATCATTTAAATGTCCATTTTTGCTCCGAAAGTAACAATCAATGAGCGTTTTCAAATGTATCCAAATCGAAGGAAATTTGTCCAAACCGTTACTCAAATTTGAGTTTAACCATTAAATAACACATAACACTCCACATTGCAGCCAATAATTCATCTCGTCACACACCTTATGACTATAAATCATTTGAGTTACATATAGAAAAATTAAAAGAAAAGGAAACGGAAAAAATAAAAGCATCCCCCATTCTCCACACATACTAGTTTCGTTATCATCATCTTCCTCTCTCACTGTAATAAATGACAAAAATGGACCTTAATCCTTTATTTAATATATATTATTTTTTAAACAATAAAAATGTCAATTTTACATAATCTCATAATTTGATTCTCATCAATCACGATTCATTTTTGTTGTATATGAAAAATGGATTATTAAGTGCAATACGGAGTGCCACGTGTTATTTAATAGGGTTAACTTAATTTTGAATAACGGTTCAATCAACTTTATTTTGATTAAGATACTTTGTTGGCAAAACACTCCTTAATATTTACATTCAGGGCAAAATGACTCAAATAATGTTATGTATATGGTGACAGAATCACATCAGTACCTGTTGGTCAAAAAGGAAGATTTAACGATCAAACTTATTATTTTTAATGTTAGGGTATATTTACTACGATTTGGACACTTCCAAAATAAATTAATGTTATTACTTCCACATACTCAACACTTTTTTGAAGTATGAATGCATAGATGCGCAAGCTAATGCCTAACGCACAGCTTGCTTGGCACTTGAAAGAATCACTCGATGGAATAACTCCTTGATATAATTGTAACTGACGATTGAAATTTTGAAGTTATAACCAGGGTAATTAAACCCGAACTGGCAACTAACCCGGTCAATGCAAATGGTTGGAGGGTCAGTCCATAATTAACCCGTGAGTCAGCTCGATGAAGAATAAAAAATTAACCAAAAAATATCCAACTAACAATAACTTCCAAATTCAAACAATAACTTCACTTAATCATTAACCAAAAAATAATCCAAATATCAATATTGTTTACAAATTCTTTGACAAAATGACATCATATCATATCATACTACCATCCAATGACACAAAATGGTTAGCAACCAATTAATACCTAATACTAACTATTCATCATATCAAAATAGATATAACAAAAATTTTTCACCTTATAACTACATCATCGACATATGGAAATCTACAAATTAGAGAAGACCAAACACCCGTTTCCAATCATTTCCTCGTGCATCCAAACCTTATAACTATCGAGAAAGGAGTACCAAATGAAAATAATCTATACTTTCTTTTATCAAAAGCAGATTCAGAAACCATTGCGATTTCACCACTAAGTTTATCTAGAATCAGATCATCTTTATAATGTTTCAAAGCCAAGTTAATTTACTAAGTCGGGTACTAGAATCATGAGTACCAAATGCCATACCACGCGCGTAAATCATCTGAAATAGGAATGCTTTGCAAGACTGCTTTAAAATTCTTTCACACGCATTATTGAGGACCACGACACATAATGTCATAACTCCCATAATCCCACATAACAGACGCTAGAAAACAAGACTAGAAATGTCAAATAACATGTAAACAACAAAGCATAGGAGCCTCACGCAGACCGAGGCAGGTAAGAGTGACTAGAAATGTCAAATAACATGTAAACAACAAAGCATAAAAGCCTGACTCAGACCGAGGCAGGTAAGAGTTGATTATCAAGCTTCCAGCAGCTCAGAAACCATGAATCTTGATATGCTCCTTCTTCACAATACCAGCCTGTTCAGGACACAATAAAAACACCCAATGAGATTATAGAAATAGAAAAAAGAGTCTACAGTAATTTAATCACATAGATTGCACCCAAAAACCAGTTACAAGGAAGAAAACACAAAGATTGAGAGCACTAAATGGCCTTGCTCTGTGCTTCTCCAAAACATCTTGATACAATGACTACCCCAATTACACTGATAGGAAAAAACCTCCAATCCACCCAATTACTGTCTACTGACCAATAAAGAATTCGATTTTTACCCAAATGAAAAGGTAAATCAATTCATTCAAGTATATGGTAGTGACAATTACTCCCAAGTTAAAAAAAAAAAAAAAAGAGAGAGATGACCCAACATAATGGAACAGTCAATATAAGCAATTTTTTTACCCAAATGGACAGCAGCACCAAGCCATCAGAATACATTTTTGAAATTCAGAACAGCATGGACTCATGGCTGAGATGATCATTACCTGAACAAGGAAGGTAGACACATTCTTCCTCTGATCCCCTTGGAGTTGAATGACCTACAGACAACACCTTTTAGTCAATTGAAGAAACAAGAGCATTGTCTGATACTAGTAGTCAACACCAACCTGTCCGAGCTCTGGGTCTTGGACTACAGTGCCATTGCAGCAGAACTCTTTCTTGAGGTCTTTGAGTATCTTGTTGTAGCTGAACTCTTTCTTCAATCCCTGGACAGTTGTCAGGCTTTTTCTACCATTCCGCTGCTGTATGCGAATATGAACATACTCCTTTGTTCCAGCACCTGAGTCCTCAGCATTTGCCTCAGCAAACGGATCTGCAAATGATTCCATACATTCAGCACAGCTTACAATAAAATTGTAAATATGATTCAACAAACCCAACAATTGCAATCAGAACAAGTGTCCTACCCTGAATGCAAATAAACTAGGAGAACTTATAACAAAAAATGTCCAACAAATACACAATAAAGTGAGAGAAGTAAAGTCAACCACCGAAATCAGAATCTCAACATTTCCAATGAAGCAACCTAATCAACAAAATATGAAGAAATTACAACATACCAAAGGCAGTAGGAATCTGAGCGTCTAATTCAGACATGAAATTTAGCTCTCCTGGATTGAAGGTCCCACGAACCAGATTGCTCAGGCCTGGATGGAGAGAATTATGTTAACTAATACACGATGTAACAAGAATACAAAACCAAGAAGGTATTGAGAAAACAACGCAAAACCCATGCACACAAGGTTTTAGAAAATGATAAATCTCAAACTTAATTCTCTCAAGCAGCCTAATAATAACATCCTGAGTGATAAGATAAAAATAGTCAAATTATGATAGCTTGAACAAATTCAACAATCATTTACAAAAAAACCTCCCCATAAATTTTGAAAATCAGACTAGTTTAAATTTAAATTCTCAAAATTTCACAAAAGCAACAAAAGAGAAGGAAAAATAAAAGAAAACCCTTATCCCTTGAGCCATGTTAATAGCATAAGCCACTAGTTATTAAGCACAAAACAACACACAAAAGCAAGATCGCAATTTTATCCTTGTAGACAACATCTTGGGATCTATCTAAATTAAAGCACCTATAAAAGAAAAACCTCAGCAAAAACAACAACTTTAAGGAAAAGAAATATCTCTCAATTCAACCGAATACACGATTCCTGCCCGAAACATCAGATCAAAAACCAATAACCCCCCCCCCCCCCAAAAAAAATACCTTAAAAGTTTCGCGAACAATCAAACCGAATCCTCAACATCAACAAAAGCAACCCCGATAATATTCAGATACATATTACAGACTAACAACGAAGAACCCAAACCAAGTGTAAAAAGATCGAAGAGAAGAAAATTAGATCTAAATAATGAAGAAACATAAAAATACCTGATCCAAAATTAGGGTTCCGACACGTGAGAAAGCGGGGAGTAAATGATCTGAAACCCTAAATTGGATAAGGCTGAAGCTGAACCTTCTCTCTCTATGTCTCGCTTAACCAAGGATTCGATATAAAAAGAGAGAGAGAGGATTTATAAAATAATAATAATAATAATTAAAAAAAAAGTCTTTTTCGGAGGAGAAATAGAGAAAACGCAAGGTGAACAAATATCACGACGGAATGCAGACTTGTACTCTCAGAAGTGAGGGAGGTAGTACACGCGCTTGTTAAACAGATGCCACGTGCCGTAAGTGGCCTCTTGGACGGGAAGATCAGGCGAGTATAGCTTTTTCTGGTAGCTTTCAGATTGTGGATTGTATTTGGGAGGGAGGGTAAATACGTCAATGGACATAAAGTTATTTTTTTTGGGGTCAATAATGGACATAAAGTTCTGATTCTCTGGACCAACAATTCACGCGCCGAGCATAATCACACCGTTAATATCATTATCATCTCTGTCTCTATCTCTATTAAAAAAAAATATCATTATCATCTTCTAAATCGAAGGGTGGGGGAATATATGTTTATATATCACTTTTTTTTTAGGATTAATACAACTTTTAGTCTTTAATTTTCGGTCAATTTTAGTTTTGGTTCCTAAATTTTAAAATTGTTGTTTTGGTCATTGCACTTTCTGTCAATTTTGGTCTTGGTCCCTGAACTTTAGATTGGTAGTTTTGGTCCCTGAACTTTGTACTATTTATAACCATTGGTCATTGATTTTCAAGTGTTTGTAAAGTTCAGAGATTAAGACCAAAATTGACTTAAAATTCAGGGACCAAGAACAAAATTGACCGAAAGTTTAAAGACAAAAACCATTGATTTTAAAGTTCAAAAACCAAGACCAAAATTGACCAAAAGTTTAAGGACCAAACCGAAATCAACTGAAAGTTCAATAACTAAATGTTGTATTAACCCATTTTTTATCAACAATAATCAATTTTGATATTAATTATATCTTAAATTAATATCATTTTGTTTTTCCTAATGTTTATCGAATTTTGGTTTTGATAATGTAATTTTAAATAGTTTGTGTTTATCTCAAGGAGACCAAAATCCATTAAAAAAATAAAAGCGTGGATTCAAACTAAAACTTAATGAAATTATAGAGAGAAAAAAAAACAACTATTTGAAGCGGAACCAAAACAAAAGTTCTAGTAACCCTTTGATTTTAATTCATTTGCACAACATCAAGTACTTAATATAATTTAATTGGTTAATATGGGAAGATTGATTAATGAAGTTAAATAAAATATTTAATTATAACATATATTTCACGATATTTCTTAAAAACTTATGTGCATTATTAAATTATGTACATTATTAATTTATAATTAGGCAAAAAAGTTTCAACAAAAACTTTAAATATGAGATGAGATGAATAATATATTATGCTCCTTCGGTCCTAAATATATGACATATTTTATTATGTGAGCCTGGTCATAAATATAAGATTTCTTTATAATTTTTCTTAAATTTTTCCCAAATTATCTTTATTGATGTTCATCAATTATTAACAAACAAGAGATGGAAGGTGTAGATGAAGATAGATGGTTATGATGTTTGATAATAACACGTATTTTTAATTAACCTAATAAACACCATCAATCTTATTAAATTAGGTAAATATATCTTAAATTTAAGACCGAAAAAAAGTACTTAAAAGCAAAGGTCAACATTAACTTACTTTTATATGCATATGTCCAAAAGTGGTGGTATGAACATTTTTTACAACAAAATATTAGGCAAGGGTTTAGACTTACCCAAACTAAGGGATGTGGGTTTGAACGGTTCCTCATAGATGATACCAATGTCAGACAGGATAAGTCCTAATACCCTTAACTGTGAACCTAAGCACCTCGCTCTAAGACTCCCTTAATTACAAGCGCAATAGCGGGGGAATCGGACATTTTCTCTTAGAGTGAAAAGACATACCGCTCTAGCCACGCAAATATGACCTAGTGGTTCTTCACTTGGCTCCTTAACCAGATGGTGGGGGTTCGAATCCCACTGTTGCGCATGGAGACAATTTCATGGCGAGCCGTTTACCCTTAAATATAGGACTCGCGGCAAAGAGATTAGTCAGTGCAATCAGCGGTAGATATTATGAGTTTAATAAAAGACATACCGCTCTATCCTTATTTATAAACCCAACAACCTCAAAAATTTTGTCCCTTATTGTAAGTCTAGTTTGTGACCAATTAAAACTAATGTGATTATTTTACCCCTATTAAATGTAAAAAAGAAAAAGGACATATTCAATTATATAATTTCCACCATTTGGACTGTGAGAATTGGTTGAGATAGGGCTTGTAAACATGAACAGAGTGGTAATTCTTTATCATTGAACCCATAGTGACGATAGGTGTATTAACATTAATAACAATAATAATCCATAATGGTAAGGCCAGAAATCACAAGCCCAGATTTGGGCCCCAAAAACACATATAAAGACCAAGTGAAATATGGGTTCAGTTTTGGGTTTTGCGTCTATGAACCTCAGAATTACACTACACAGTCCACAAACCTAATCTACAATTGGAAAACCCATAATAAGCACCTTGTTCTGTTGTTCATCGATTTTTGGTTGAAGCCGTAACTCCTCCTCCTACCAAAGCACAGTGAATTCTTTCAATGGCTCCCGTTGGTCCTAGATCCGGCGAAGCGATTTTCGCTAGTGTTGAGCGTGTGGTAAGCAAGCAAGCAATAATTCTCTTCTCTCTTTCACTCTCTAATTTGTTTTCCCGACTAAGTCCTGCAAAATGACATCGCTTAAATTCACGGTTTCCTCTATTTCTAATCGATTATTATTATTATTATTTGATCGATCCTATAGGCCGGAGTGTGTTTTTTTTTTTTTTTTTGTCTTTCCTTTTTCTGGTTTTCTGATGAATTTGGATCGATAATCCTGTGATGGGTGTCTGACTTTCTTGATTTTGTTTGCACTAATGTATTGGGTTGGTCGTTCAGAATGCAGAGCTGTTTACTTTAACATATGGGGCGATCGTGCGTCAATTGCTTACAGATCTGGAAGAAGTTGAGGAGGTTAACAAACAGCTTGATCAAATGTACGATTGAGAACCTCCTTTTGGAAATTCCATATTTGATTCATCGTTGTTCAATTTCTTTATTCTTTCTTTTTTTTTTAAAAAAAAAAAAATCTATTTACATTTCTGTTTTGACATTTTCCCAGATTGATACAACTAGCTAGTTGTTCGTATATTTTTACTGTTTGCTTTCATTTTGTTAATTCGGATAATTGGAGGTTATAGTCTTGCTGATAGTTATTCATTTGTCCTCAAAGTTTTTAGCTTTGACGATGACAACACGTGCATTTACTTATTTGAATGTACTGGTTGGTTCTTTTTCAGGGGTTATAATATTGGAATCCGTTTGATTGATGAGTTTTTGGCTAAATCTAATGTCTCAAGATGTGTTGACTTCAAAGAAACTGCTGAAGTTATAGCAAAGGTGATCGATCTTTTGTCATTTAAGTTCTTTAACATTCAAGGTGATAAATATAAGAGACTTATCTAATGAGGAGTTGTTTTAGTTAAGAAATGAAGGAGCTACTCACCTCCCTTAAAAATGTGACTTTTGTTCTGAAATTATTTTTCTTTCTGTCATGTGCATTGTAACCTGTACTAAAATTATGCGTGTTCTTCTGAGGCCCCTAACACATTTTTCACTCTAGCACTTATATTTGACATTACATTTCTTCCTAATGTTGACATGGTACCATCTTTGTTTTATGCCTTTGGCTGCTAAATCCAAACATAATTTCAGTGGCTTTCATCGTGCATAATTGATATCAGTTTGACGTGGTGAGCAACTTAGTTTTTAAGCTTAATAGCATAAAGCCGGATTGCACCATTTGTACTTGAAATAGAATGATCATTGACCCATTAATGCTCTCTCAATACGTTGTGCAGTGCATAATTACATGGTCATACTTATTTTGCAATAATCAGTGCACCTGAATTTTTATTATCTTATCAGGATAGATTGTAAATTTCTGATAGCGAACTTACTACTATGGGGGCATGGATAAGGCCTCAGCTACGGCGAACATGCAACCAAATTTTATCAAGGAAAAAAAAGAAACCATATTTATTGGCTCACACATATAGATTATCTTTTGGCTTGCTATGTATAAGCTTCATGATCTGTAAAGCCTTTGTGAATTCATCAGGAATGACTTGAAGAAATCATAACTTCGTTGGAGTTTTAAATGGAATTGAGGGGACAGCTGTGTCAGCTAGGAACTCTTCTTTTTATGGATTGTGACAGATATAATAAGTGAATTTTTATATGGATCAAAATTCTATTAGAGGATGGGTTATTCACCCAAGGCCTTTTGGGGAAACATATTCTAACCTACCATTTGTTTGATATGAATATAACATGCATAACCAAGTATTAATACTAAAGTTCTTGATAATGCCAGCAAAGAAGATCTAATTCTTATGACTTGGATGTAATTGATTCTTACATGATTTTGTGTTTCTTTTTCTTCACTTGTCAAGGGGCGTGTGCGCTAGCACGTGAGCGTATCTGTGTAAATTTTAAGAATTATGATCTAAGATACTGAGCATTACTTTCATTGTTATTTGTCGTAAAAGAAAATAGGTTGCATCTTGGTCACACACATTATGTATATCAATCTGAGGGTTATCATGTTAAAGTGAATCTATTGACTATCTTCCAAAGTCCAATCCCTTTGAATTTAATTATATCTATTTGGTTTTAGTCACATGACACAGTCAGTTAGGGCTATTGATGTCTGGTTCAAAGATGATACAGTGGATTGACTGGTATAGATTTTGATGAGCATTGTAACCTTTATGAAAATGGAGTACACTTTGGTTTAGTTTGGCCAGGCAGTGTGCGTGCACACAGTTTGACACGCTTCGCTTTGTTTTTTTAATACAGATCGGTTTTAAAATGTTCCTTGGTGTTACTGCTTCTGTGACCAATTGGGATGCTGAAGGTACGTGTTGCAACATTGTTTTGGAGGATAATCCTTTGGTGGACTTTGTTGAGCTTCCTGATACCTGTCAAGGTCTTTACTATTGCAACGTCTTAAGTGGAGTCATCAGAGGTGCCTTGGAGATGGTAAACTTCTGTTGCTATGTTACCCCAGTTTTACATATAGCTCCAACGTACTCCCTTAGGACCTAACATGGGAGTTGATCTTAGTGTCAATTGTAGTACATATATCTAATTTTTGTCAACTTTTTTCAAACTTAATAATCAAGTAAGAGGGGGGAATTAAGGAAGATGATTAGGGTGTTATAGGAAAAACATGTCGTATTAATTAACTTAACTAACATCCTTAGTCTTATTAAATTAGGTGAATAGGTCATACATTTAGGACCTGAGGGAGTGTTTACTTTAGTAGTCTATTCTATAGCATCAGACTAGAAGGCTGGGAAAGTATAGGATTTCGAGCTGATTCTCCTTTGATTAGTGGCTATCTGAATCATTTGAATAGATGAGTTACTCAAAGTTGAATTAACTTGCTCACATGGTTTAGGCACGGTTAGTGAGGGAGCAACCTTTTTATCAAAATTTAGCCTTTCAGGTGGCCATTACCTTTCTTTTTTGGTTGCGTTTTATATTCTTTTATAATTCCTATAGCAATTTGCTGTTATTCTAAATTCAACACTTTTACTCAAACGCAATAAATAGGTCTAGTCAATATTTCCCTGTTGCTGGTAAGTTTAGTTTTCTTAAGACACTGATAATTTGAAATGAACTTCCAATTTAATCAGAAAACATAATAATATTCCTAGTCCTTGAAGAAAGGAGGCATGACTTTAATATGCTGTTCATGGTTTATTGTTTATTGTGAGATCTACCTATTAAATATGCGCATATACCTGTCTCTCAATTCACTGCTCTTCTTCCTCTGTATATCCATGTTCAGGTATCCATGAAGACTGAGGTTACATGGGTCCGTGATATGCTTCGAGGTGATGATGTCTTTGAGTTACAAGTAAAACTCCTGAAGCAAGTTCCTGAAGAGTACCCATACAAGGACGACGAATAAATTTATAAACTATATAATGCTGTGATGTTACGTGTATACTCAAGATGTTTATTGTTTCATCTGCTCTGAAGTATAGAATATGAGTAGTTTATCTAGACTCTAATTTGTGTACTTGATGAATTGTTAGAATAGAAATTGTTGGTCAAGTTATCATATATGATCTTGACGTTGCAGGAGACTCTGATTTATTTTGAGAAATCTTCTGATATTATGTTGTGTGAATTCCTCCGGTAATTATTAGACTCTAGAGTGGCATGAGAAAAGGCGTGTTATACTAATTGACTAACTTAATTAGCATTTTTAATCTAACTAAATTATGTAAATAGGTCATATATTTAGGACTAGATGGGGTAATATTTTTGAGCTACTGAACAGCCATCACCGAAGAGTAAGATAAAGCAATTGTTATGAATTGTATTAGATTAAATATTTTATTTGTATATGGTGAAACCGTCTGCAGGTCATTAGATGCGCCAGTGAGGAGGGTAGATCAAACAGTCTGGAGTCCGAATAAGAGAGGAAGAGGGAGACCCAGGCGTACAGTAGGGGAAGTTGTAGAGCGAGATCTTTTAGTAAATAATATATCTAAGGATTTGGTTAATGATAGAGCTTAATGACGTCGTGTGATCCATGTAGCTGACCTCACCTAATGGGATAACGCTTGGTTGTTGTTGTTGTATGGTGAAACAGGTGGCGGAGCCAGGGCTTGAAGTCAGAGAGTATTTTTTTTAATGAAAGACAAAATGATATTATAAATAATAGAAATATTACATAGGCCTTAAAGATGGAGGTGTTGGAAATAAATTAGTTATAGCAGCATATTTGCAACCTATGGTAGTTGCAAAACATACATTAGAAAAGAGATTAAGGAGATCTTGAACATCTTGTAGAACCACATTGAAACTTGGTGAATTGATAGAAGAAAGGTTGACAAAACTTTTCCTGATATTCCACACTATTAGAGAAGTCAGACTCAATCCTGTCAGTGATATCCAGTTTAATGCTGAACAAAAACATGACATAGCAAACAGTGTTAAGGGAGAGAATTCTCATTTCCAAAGTTGTTGTTGTAAAAGAAAGCCTTTATGACATCAAGATATGATAGCATGATGAAGGTCCTCGCTTCTATTTCCTAATGATGACTTCCCAATCTTGGATTGGTGGGGAAAGGATTGTGATTCTGCACTTTGGGATGTCAAGAGGTGAGGAGAAAGCCATTGACGAAAAAGATATATTAGTAAAAGTCTGCTGAATGACTTCCCGAAGTTGAGTATATCCACCTTTGTGCACTAAAACATTCATTTGAAACCATAATGCATTTATCAAAATGATAACACCAAGAAGCAGATGTTCTTGAGAGGACAATGACAGAAGAAACTGTTTAAGCCATGACAATAAATCATCTAGCAATAGGTTAAAGGGAGATCTTAAGGAAAAAGAGCCAAATCATAACGCTTTTACAAAATGGCAACAAAGAAAATATGATCAATTGATTCATCCGGAAGAACAGCCAAAAGGACAAGAACTCAATATGTCCATATGATGAGTCCTTAGTACATCAATGGAAGGAATAGCCTTGTGGAGAAGTTTCCAAATAAATAAGAGTTGCTTTCTAGGGGGAGCTATAGACGATAAGAACCTCCAAAATGGATCTGGATCAGGCTGAGAGGTATACACCGAATTGAACTGAAGTTGGTAGCCAAGCTTTGTCGTGTACTTTCCTAAACTGCTATCGGTACGAACAATGTTATCCTTATCGGATGGGAAAGATATTGGAGTGGATAAAATACGATCTGCAATCTGAGGAGAATAAAGTTGTCTGACTAGAGAAGAATTCCATCTAACATGGATGGAAGAAAGAGGAGTATGCGTAAGCAAGTTAGAGATTATATGGATATCTCTAATTGTACACCGCATGGGCCATCAAAGAGGGTGGTTGAGAGAGATAGCTGAACCTGTACCTATTCTCCATTAAAGATTGTTGGTTATAAAAGATCCACTATCAAGAATATTATTTCAAAGCCAAGAAGAATTACAAGGCTTCAATAACTATTGGTCTTTTGACCAATCTATATACTTCTTGCTCATAGTAGTTGCTAATGAAGAGGAATCATCAGCAAAAATAATTCGCCAAACTTGCTTAGCCATAAGGGATTTATTGACAATATGCATAGGTCTAATACCTAATCCTCTTTTAGCAATTGGTAGAATAAGATTGGAGCGATTGGACAAATGAATTCTATTCGAATCTCTTTGATTTCCCCAGAAAAAGATCAGACAGCTGCTATCAATTTTATCGCAAATAGCGATTGAGAGTTTAATGCATGACAGCATATGAACATTAATAGCAGCAAGTACAGATTTCATCAAGGCTAACCGACTTGCTTGGGATAAAAGTTTCCCTTTGCATGATGCAGTGCTGGATTCAATTGAAGAGATTCATGTTGATAGATCAAGGACTTGTAGACAGCACATGAACATTAACAGCATCAAGTACATATTTCATCAATGCTAATCGACCTGCTTGGGATAAAAGTTTCCCTTTCCATGATGCAGTGTGAGATTCAATTGAAGAGATTACCTGTTGATAGATCAAGGA
Organism: Mimosa bimucronata; assembly: GCA_037074515.1. NCBI lineage: Eukaryota > Viridiplantae > Streptophyta > Magnoliopsida > Fabales > Fabaceae > Mimosa > Mimosa bimucronata. Next base: position 11,422,946 of record CM073442.1, read on the forward strand.
CTTATTTCTTCTAGGATCAACCCAAGTGCTAAGTTATTTCCCTAATCAACTGACAAAATGAATGCCAACTTGATAGACTAAAAGAACCTTGGAGGGATGAGGAACATTGGGGCTAAAGACAATGCTAGATTTGTCCTTGTTGGTTACTTGACCAGATAAAAAAAATATCTGTTAAGAACAGACAGTACTGAGTTAAAACTTGATGCAGAAGATTTTGTGAAAAGGATATAATCATCCGCATATAAGAGATGCGATATTGGATAAGCCGAGCGACACAATTTAGTCCCTTGCCAAGTAATTGAAAGCTCGAATTGGGCAATCAAGCAATATAGAACATTTGAAGAGATCATATATAAATAGGGGAAAGAGGGTCCCTTTAGCGAGCTCCCCTGTTTGGATGAAAGTCTGAGAGTATAAGATAACTTAAGAGTTAATAATTAAAAATATAATTACACTGAGCCTAAGGAGGTAATGACTTAAGTATAATGAGCAAATGTTTTATTTTCAAAAATCATGTCAAGGAGGTTAATGTGGTCTTTAATATAAACATGCCTTCTCCATTTCTTATCTCGATCATTATAATAAAGTAATAAATTTTTTTTTAAAAATATCATAAATTTGATGGCAAATCGTTTAAATTAATTTTAATTTGCAGTTGTTGAATCGACACAAAAGATTTTGATAGAAGATGGTTAGTTATTTAATAATTGCTTCTTCAAAAATCTTTCCTTGTTTTCTTATTCAATATTTAGAATACTTGCATCTTCGGTCAAAAATATAAGATCACTTTGATTTTTTTTTTTAAAGTTAAGGAAGTAAATTAGACCACTAAATTATAACATTTGTCATATGTAATTAGATTATATGTTAGTTCATAAGTAGAATAAATTAGTTTTGAAGAAAAAAGATAACTATAGATAATTTAAAGTGGTTAATTTTGCATCCTTAATTTCTAAAAAAAATTAAAGTAATCTTATAATTAATACCGGAGGGAGTACTTCGCCAAAATTATCTAACGGCACCACTCAAAAACTTTACAATTATTTATAAAAAAAATTATGAAAAGCGCGCACGCGATATATAGCAAAATTTTTAAAAACATGATAAAATCTCTATTAAATTATTATATATGAATTATTAATAATTATTTTTAAGAAGAATAAATAGGACATATAAAATAAAAGGATGATTTTGTTGAGATTGGTTTTTATTGAAGACTAAACTAAGTTTTGAAAAAAAATATCTATAGATATTTGAGGGGCAAAAAAATCCAAAAAAAATAGTGTTGTAAGTTAAAATTCAATATAATTAAAACCGTTAGTGTGTAAAAGATTTGTTAGTTTTATGTCTCTTTAATCACATCTCACTTGGTTGGTGCCTACAAAAACAATATTCACAAGGGAAAATTCCAAATAAATACCTCTCCAATATCAAAAGGACACAAAGGGGCCTCCAATTCTCAAAAGGACACAATGGGTATTGTTCCCAATTTGGGATAACCAAGTTTGGGGTAAAAAGACTACAAAGCCCCTTAGTGTTTGCCTTCACTTTCAATAACATTTGAAATGAAAATCAGAAAGGAAGCCCTCATCTCCTTCATCGCAAGTCGCCCTCCAAGACCTAACGCCTTCTCTCCTTCATCGCAAGTCACCGGCGTCTCCAATCAGAGTGGAAATTGTCGGCCATTGCTCCTACAACTCGTTTCTTCACCTATTGAAACCGACAGATCGCTCCTCGATCAAGTCGTGTGACTTGAAGCCGAGCCCGCTGATTTCAACATAGCAAGGTAATTGTAGTTGAATCTTTTGCTCCTTGATTGTGGTGAAACCTTATACTACTCCAAGTTGCTACTCCTTGATTTCTACCCCAATTTTTTTTTTCAATGTGTATCTTTCGATTGAGATTTTCTTGTTGACTATTTATTGTTCAAAGTTTCCTTTGAGCCTCTCAATTTTTTCCTCTTTTTTGTCAGCCAAGCCTTCTGCACTTCACTCAATGTCTTCTTTTAGATCCAGGATCCCTTTCTTTGTTTCTTCCCTATTGTCATTTTGTGTTCCCCCCTTTTGTTGCTGCTCTGGATTCACAGCTTTTTATTTGTGCAATTGCATCTGCAATGAATTTTAATTCTGAGGAATTATTTTTACTAATGATGGAATTCAGTTGAGTTGGAGTAATTTTTCTATCTATTTTCTTTTCTATATTTTTTTATTAATTTTGAAAAAGATGAATGGAATGCGTTGAACTCAGTAAAATGATGGGTGAAATGCAGAATCACAACTTCATCTAATCATGAATTTTATTCCTAATTATTAGAATATCATAATACTGCACCTAATTTGTAGTTAATTGAAAGGAATATATGTTTAATAAGAAATTCACGTGGATACCAAAATAATCAAAAGATTTGGTGGGCATAGAATTTGAGATACTAACTTTGTCAAGAAATGAATATATGGGAGCCAACTATGAATTTAACAGTAGGACAGAAGCGGCTTTGGTTTGGGACGCGATGTCTTGCATTTGACCTTGCCTACCCCAAATGAGACTTTAATCAATATAGCAACATTTTCAACATAAAAGGAATAAAAAAATTCAAAAAATAGATGTAATGATCTGACTGATAATGATTTAAAGCAAATCATATCAATTCATCAATAAAAATGATATGAGTCAAGTTAGTTTGATGATTAAGTTAAGCTTGCTGGGATATATGATTGCGTCGGGGGTTGCATGGAGGGAGGCATCTTCTTTTTCATGAGATGAGGCAGACAAACTGACCTCAAAAGGCATAAGTCTGAGGGGAGGGGAACAAAAAGTTCGACATAGGTGCTAGCTTAATCACCCATTCACTCTGAAACTAACAGGTTCTCGAACGTTAAAATCTGGTGTGATTTGGTTGATCTTGTTTGGTTATTATTTGTGCTAATTGTGGTTCAATGCTGAGTTTCTTTGCTTTTGTTAACTGACTAATCAATTGGCGTTTCTGATTTTGGGGTAATGAGCTAAATCCTATTGACTGAACTGATTTTTGGTATTTCTTTACACTTGTTGGCTACACAAAAACAACTTAAATTTTTTGTGCAATTGGCTTCTACTTTACTGGTTGTTTTAATGTTTGATGGGATTTGAAATTGAAATGGAAAGAAATGAAGCTTGAAGAGTTTATTTCATTGTTTCATGGGATATGAGAAAGAAGGTTATTTTGCTACTGTCAATTGGATATTCACTTTGTAACTGAAATTTTGTGGGTTTTTAACTATATTTGTATTAAGTTTAGGTATCTTTTGCTTATGAATTTTAGCTTTTAAGAATCTGAAATGTGCTTTGTTTTAGCTATTGAATGACTTAATCTCACCTTGTTGGAATAGTGGGAACATGTTTTGTAGGTGGATGTAATTATATATTATATTTTGAAGAAATGTACTATAAAGGAACACTAAAAGCATGGATGTAATTATCTGTTTTGTTTATGTCAGACACTTGAAAATGATTTTGGGAATTTGCACTTGAAAATGATTTTAGGAATTTGCTTGGGTGTGAAATGTTAAGACAATTTGTTTTATGAGAATGGTTATATTTGCTATAATATTTGTGAAAATGGTTTGAGTAACTGAATGGAAGAAGTTGTTTTGTAGGTCTGAAAAATGGAGTTACAAACAGGAAGTACAAAAGAGGTGCAAAATGAAGACTTCCAAAATGGCTATATACTGTTTTGCAAAGAATATACAAAGATTGCAAAGAAGGAAGGAAGGAAATTCAAAAGTATGGATGACCACCATGTAGAGATTATGAATGCATGGAAGGCTTTAAGTGGTGACGACAGGAAGGCATATAGCAATAGGGTGAAGAAAGCGAGGGGAACCAAGGAAAAACGGAATAAGACAGTTGCTTTCCAGACCCGTTGCTCAATAAGCCAGTTCTACGATTTGGTGTGCTATGTAAATAAGAATGCCAATTTGAAGGCAAGAGTTAAAAGGTTAGGGTTTGGGAATTTGCTAAACATGGGATGGACGAGACTCCCGCATGACTTCGCTGTAGCTGTGCTGAGATATAAGTCAAAGAACAACAAAACGATTAAACATGTGACAAGATTTTTGTTGTTTCACTTTTGGTGTTAACTCTTTTAAATTGCATTAGTTATGTAAATTAATACTTATGTAAATTGTTGTTGGCAAAATATTGTGGAATGTGCCATTACTATTTAATTGTCCAAAGTAACATGGTCATTTTTAGTTTATATGTGGCTGAACTTCGCACAGACATATTAACATGTTAACATGTTAAGTATGGGGATTAACCATATTGAAGTGGTTAATCGCCATATTGGAGTAGTTAATTCCCCCAGTCTTGTGGTTAACGATTTTCAGGAGAAGAAGCGTTTTTTAGCCCAATGAATCAGGGAAGTGGTTAACTAGTAGAGTATAGGCATTAACCACCATAGATTTCTTACGTGACTTTAAATGCTTGTTGTTGAGAAAGTGGTTAACCACTTGTCTATGGGGATTAACCAGTCAAGTATGACGATTAACAGTCGAGTATGGGCATTAACCACTCGTGTATGGACAGATTTCTTACGTGACTAAAATGCTTGTTGTGGAGAAAGTGGTTAACCAGTTGAGTATGGGGATCAACCAGTAGAGTATGGCGATTAACCAATCGAGTATGGGCATTAACCACCACAGATTTCTTATGTGACTTTAAAATGCTTGTTGTAGAGAAAGTGGTTAACCAGTTGAGTATGGCTATTAACCAGTCGAGTATGGGCATTAACCATCACATATTTCTTACGTGACTCTAAAATGCTTGTTGTGGAGAAAGTGGTTAACCAGTTGAGTATGGGATTAACCAATCTAGTATGGGCATTAACCACCACAGATTTCTTACGTGACTTTAAAATGCTTGTTGTTGAGAAAGTGGTTAACCAGTAGAGTATGGGGATTAATCAGTTGAGTATGGCTATTAACCATCACATATTTCTTACGTGACTCTAAAATGCTTGTTGTGGAGAAAGTGGTTAACCAGTCGAGTATGGGCATTAACCACTTCAGTATGGTTAATCCCTATACTCAGGTTCTTGTGAAAGTGGTTAACCAGTTGAGTATGGGGATTAACCAGTCGAGTATGACGATTAACCAGTCAAGTATGTGCATTAACTAGTGAAGTATGGGGATTAACCAGCCAAGTATGGGCATTAACTAGTGAAGTATGGGGATTAACCAGCCAAGTATGGGCATTAACCACTCGAGTATGGGGGTTAAACACTCAAGTATGGGCATTAACCAGTGGAGTAGGGGCATTAACTAGTCAAGTATGGGGATTAACTATCCAAGTATGGGCATTAACTAGTGAAGTATGGGCATTAACTAGTCAAGTATGGGGATTAACCAGCCAAGTGTGGGCATTAACTAGTCAAGTATGGGGATTAACCAGCCAAGTATGGACATTAACTAATGAAGTATGTGCATTAACTAGTCAAGTATGGGGATTAACTAGTCAAGTATGTGCATTACCCAATTGAGTGGTTAATGCCCCTACTCCACTGGTTAATGCCCATACTTGGCTGGTTAACCCCCATAATTGACTATTAATGCCCATACTTGGCTTGTTAATCCCCATACTCCAGTGGTTAAAGCTCGTATTTGACTAGTTAATCCCCATACTTCACTAGTCAAGTATGGGGATTAACTGGTCAAGTATGTGCATTAACTAGTGAAGTGTGGGGATTAACCAGCCAAGTATGGGGGGATTAACCAGCCAAGTATGGGCATTAACTAGTGAAGTATGGGGATTAACCAGCCAAGTATGGGCATTAACCACTCGAGTATGGGGGTTAAACACTCAAGTATGGGCATTAACAAGTGGAGTAGGGGCATTAACTAGTCAAGTATGGGGATTAACTAGCCAAGTATGGGCATTAACTAGTGAAGTATGTGCATTAACTAGTCAAGTATGGGGATTAACCAGCCAAGTGTGGGCATTAACTAGTCAAGTATGGGGATTAACCAGCCAAGTATGGACATTAACTAGTGAAGTATGGGCATTAACTAGTCAAGTATGGGGATTAACTAGTCGAGTATGTGCATTACCCAATTGAGTGGTTAATGCCCCTACTCCACTGGTTAATGCCCATACTTGGCTGGTTAACCCCCATAATTGACTATTAATGCCCATACTTGGCTTGTTAATCCCCATACTCCAGTGGTTAAAGCTCATACTTGACTAGTTAATCCCCATACTTCACTAGTTAATGCCCATACTTAACAAGTTAATGCCCATATTGGACTAGTTAATGTAACATCCCAAAAATTTAATTTAGGCTTAGCAGCAAATTAAGAGTTGATTTTTTAGATTAATTAAGGAGTTTTGAGAGTTTTATAAATAAATTCATAAAAATAGAAGTATTTTGGGAATTTTCAAAGACCTAATTTCTCCCTTAATTTGAGAAAGTGAGGATTGGAGAAATTACTATTTACCCCAAAAGAGATCCTTGTTGGAGAAAATATCAGTGGGATTTAAAATAAATTTTTAGAATAAAAAGGGGTGTTTTATTCTAAGGAAAATATATCTTATTTTGAGAATTAATGGATCTATAAGCAATTTTCTTATCTAATCTATTTTAATTATTTTTATATTTCCCTCTTTCTTTCCTTCTTTTTCCCCTCCCTCTCTGCAAAAACACGACACACACACACCATCACCATCTCACCACCACACTCACCTTCCTCCTTACCTTCGGCGGTCAGAGAGGGGAGCGGCGGCGCGGCAACTCGCCGCCATTGATGACGTCTCCGGTGAGGGAAGTTACTGGGATTCCTTCCGCCTTCCCTGTGTTTCCGTGTGCGTGTGTGTGCTTGCATCGCGTGAGGGAGATCGTGAACGGAGGGTGACGTTTGGTCGGTCGTTGGGGGCTGTTCTTGGGTGGTTTCCGGCGGTCCTCCGACGATAATGTAGAGTGTGTAAGATTCCCTATATTTTCCCTCCACTTTATGCTTGATTTCTTGAGTTTTTTCCAAAGAATAAAGTTAGGGTTTGTTTGATTTTTGAATTTTCTGGCTTGATTGGGGCAATTGCCTTGTGCTACATGTTCATTTAGACTACTTGATTATTGTAATGTGGTTAATTTGGTTTAATTTGGCCCTATGGGAGATTTTGCTTGCTTAAAGTTGAATTAAGCCAAGTTTACGACAAGGAATCCTTTGGATATGAGCTTTTAAACTTGATTTATGAATTCTAGAGGGTTATTGGAGTTAAACGATAATGTTGGTTGTGGTTATTGAGTTGATTTAGAATTTTGTTGAAAATTGGGAGTGTTAGGTGTTTTAGGGAAGTATAATATGGCAATTGATTTTTATTGAAAATGGAAGGATAATTTAGGGGAGGTAAATGAGGATATTGGATTATGTTGAATGTTGTTGAAGGGGGATTTTGATTTATAAGGATTGTGGGAGAATTTGGATAGTTATAGGAAGTTGAAAGGCAATAAAGAAAGGAAGTTGTGCTCCCTAGGATTCACGTTGATTACGGATGAATGTGATATTCTAATATGTTTATCATTGTTAGTAAAAGATTATAGATTGATGAAATTGAAATAGAATTGAGTAAAGTTGAACCTTTGGGATTTTGAGATGATGTACGGTCTAAATCTTTGAAATAAGTTAGTGAGATGAATTTAAGCGAATATAGTGGATTGAGAATAAATGATGGTTCTGATTTGTTGAGTTTGATCGTATTCAGAATTGGTTATAATTTGGAAGTTGTAAGTGAATGATGTCATGATTATTTTAGGTGAATTGATGTTGGTGATTGATTATTAATGATTTAGATTGTTTGAAAATTAGTCAATTGCAACAAACTTTGCTATCCCTGAAATTATGAGTTGTACTTGTGTGCACATGCTGGAATGATTGGAACCACGAGGTTTCCACATTACCATGTTCTATTAGATGAGATTGGTTGCTCTGCGGATGAGCTACATGAATTGATATATTCTCTGTCATACGTGTATCAGTGGAACACAACTGCCATATCGTTGGGCGCAGATTGGTTGACCTGAACTGGAAGATCGCATGTTACGGTATAATTATTGTTTTTGGGCCAGTTCAGGTAACCACTCTCATCTCACTACCTGATTGTGTGTGATGTTAGTTGGGATTTTCTCAAAATCCCTTTTTACGTATGTTTATGCCCACTGGTACACAAGTTGAAATTTTAAATGCTATGTTTATATTAAAAAGCCTATTGGGTACCTTTGAAATCCCTTTTACTTTCATATGAAAAAAAAATGTCTTGTGGAATATTACTAGTAAACTGGCAAAAATTTGTGATTGGACATAATTGAAACTGGAATATTTGTATGCATTGGATTTGAAATTGTAGCATGATGCATATTGGTGAAAATACTGGATAGGCCAAGTGCCTGATTGTTGGTATTGCATACATGTGTATTGTTGTGTTAGTTTAGCATCGATGCACTGGATACTATTGCCATCACGTGATGAGGTACCCTGTTGGCCCACAGGGACTAATTATATTATTGGTGTACTGGGTATGGGTAGCCCCCATCGAGTACTACTTTTCGGTGTGCTGGGTATGGGTAGCCCCCATCGAGCATTACCCCCGTTGTGGTGCTGGGTATGGGTAGCCCCCATCGAGTTCCACTTCTCCGTGGTTCTGGGTACGGGTTGAGATCCCCGTCGAGTTCCACTTTGGTCCACCTAATTGTAGGGGACAACCTAACGTTTCGCAGGGCAAACGTTATGGATGATTGTGTAAAATATATTTTGAACTGCTTTTACAAAATGTTATCCCTTGAGTTTGTAAAAGATTTTTAGTTACGAAGTTCTGCATGATTGTCTGGATATACTTTTGATGATATGGTGGTATATATATTACTTGTGGTTTAAATACTTTTATGTGGTACTCTTTAGGCGCTCTGCTAACCCACTCACACTCTGGTATTGAGTTGAGTTGTGGTTACTGAGACATGTTTGTCTCACCCCGTGGTTATTTACATTTTTGCAGGTGATCATGTACAGACCAGGGCGAAGGAAAAGGGAATGGGGCCCACCGGTTCACTTGGAACCGGTGAGTTGGCCGGTAAAGTTATTTTGGAACTGTATATTGCCATATTTATAGGCTTGCATACGCTTCCGTGCATTTATTTTTCCGAATACCTGTGTACGCTGGATGACTGTATTTAGTTTTTACTTGTATTAATGCTTGATTAATGTGAAGTTAGGATTATAAGTGTATTTCTAATAACCATGTTAGAAGGCTCCTTATCTAACATGGTTAAACCATTTATTAACTGTTAATTAGATAAATTTTTACTAACTATGTTAGGAGATTTCTTTTCTAACATAGTTAGGGTAAATTATCCATGATAGTATGATTGTTGGAATATGTGCTCGCTTTTTCTATCATGGATGATCATTCGAATTGCTAGGCAAATCTTTTTCTAACTATGATAGGGGTATTGTTGTAATCGCACGAAAACTCTTTTTCTATCATAGTTAGCAGTGGAAAATAATTAAATTTAATGGTTGGGGTTTAATTATAATTAGTAAGTAAGATTTTACAGAAAACGTTCTGGATAATTAGTACAATCTTTTTCTAACTATGATAGGGTCGTTGAATTGTATGAAAAAAAAATCTTTTTCCTATCATAGTTAGTGTTGTTAATTATGATTACAATTGATAGAAATCGTTTATTAGAGATTAATTATCGATTAGTAGGAAGGATATTACAGTTAATGCCCATACTCGACTAGTTAATGCCCATTCTCCAGTGGTTAACGCCCATACTCCAGTAGTTAATGCGCATACTTGATTAGTTAATGCCCATACTTGGCTGGTTAATCCCCATACTTCACTAATTAATACACATACTTGACTAGTTAATCCCCATACTTCACTAGTTAATGCTCATACTCGAGTGGTTAATGCCTATACTTGACTAGTTAATCCCCATGCTGGACTAGTTAATGCCCATACTCGAGTGGTTAATGCCCATACTCCAGTGGTTAACGACTTTCACAACAACCTGTGTTTTAAGCCTAAGTAGGAAATCCGTGCTGGTTAATGCCCATACTCGACTAGTTAATACCCATACTGAAGTAGTTAACCACTTCCCTGATTCATTGGGCTAAAAAATGCTTCTTCTCCTGAAAATCCTTAACCACGCCACTGGAGGAATTAACAACTCCAGTATACCAATTAACTAATTGTTGATATGTGTGTGCGAAGTTCAACCACATATAAACTAAAGGTAACCATGTTGCTATGGACAATTGAATAGTAATGGCACATTCCATAATATTTTGCCAACAATAATTTACATAACTATTAATTTACATAAATTTACATCCCAAGCATATACAACATAAATAACTGATCAAACTCTTCATGACTCACTCCACCTTCTATTTTCTCAAAAATATCTGAAAAAGGCAATGTACGATACTCCTCCAAGTCCTGCAATTGCACATTGCTGTCACTCACTTCAGCTTTCACCTCCTTTCCTTTATCAGGAACTCCTAACAATTCGGCGACATCATTAGCTCCAATCTCCAAAGAATTCCCCCTTATTCTAATCGATTTTGTAGGGGATCATATGATCTTAGCACAGCTGCAGCGAAGTCACATAGTACAATCAATGTTCCTGAATTAAAAAGACCTTTGCAAAATGGCTTCAAACAATGTACAGCTCTCATTACTTGATTTAAAACAAGACAATTTATGAACACAATTTAAAATAAGACAATATAAGGCTGGTTTTGTAAGGGATGTAAACCTATTGTCAAAATCTAAATCAACATATCATCAAAATGGCATTAGATTAGAGAACAGAAATCTAACTAATAGAGATTCCCAAGTGGGCATGTCTCAATATTTGCTCTCACCATTGTGAAGACAATGTTTTATTGAAAGGGTGAGGGAGAGGATTAGGACTATTCGAAACAACTCCTTAGTCCTCATGCTATTATAGCCATAACAAACACTGCAGTCTTTTCTTGCTCTAGAAATTTGACAAAGAAAGAAATGATGATAATAATAATAAGACTCCATAGCAGAGTTAAAAGGCAATTTTTTATGTCATAAGACGATGAAATATAAACAGATATAATAAAGATTTCTCAGCATATAAGTAGAATTAATGCAAAAATGAATTGAAAGAACAAAACAAAAATAGAGTTTGAGAACACCTACTCTATCTTCTTTTAAAATTGAAATTTGATAACAACTATATTTATCACTATCAAAAAGATTAAGAAAATAATAGGATATCATTTGCAACATTAAAACTAGGCTACTAATTTGACATAGTGTCTATTACTGATGTTTGCAACAGGCAAAAAAAAAACAAAGAAAAAAAGAAAGAAAAAAAACAGCAGCACAAGTTGCTAACTTGCTATATATTAACATAAACAAGGTGCCATGAGAAAGATGACACTTACGTGGGTGAAAACCTGTACTTTGCCTAAAAATATGAGGGAATTATGAAAGGTCTTAATATTTTGGTCAATCTTTTAACAAAATATGTAACTAAAAGCAGCTACATTGTGATCCCAAATTCAAATGCAAATTACATAACTATTTTGTCTTCCCAAAGCAAGACATTGCTGCTATTTTCAAACAAATCAGAGCAAAGATTATGAAGCAGAAAGCGGTATCTACATTAATCAATGCTTCGTGCTTCTATTTTACCACAAGATAGAAGAAGATAGGTAACTTGTAATTCTACCTTTAAGAGTGAAAGTTTATACTGTAAAAAAACTTATTCAGCTAAACCACCACAGATTTCTAGCAACTTTCAGGCCAACGCCGCCGATCTTGAGCAATTTTCAAGCCTACAACTCCCATTTCAACCCACAGCTACCTTTTAATCAATAAGCCCTGATTATTTCAAGGAGAAATACCCACCGATTTTGACCTCAATTGGAGACGCTAGTGACTTCAACCACGATGGATAAGCCGAACTTCAACCATCACGGCATACACCGCCTACTCCCATGAACGAGATGAAGGAGGATGCTTGGGGGTATCGCGATTTCAATGGAGACGAGGGGTGGGTTCGTTTTTTGCTTCTTTGTTTTCAGAGAGGGATCAGATGAGAAAAATGAGAGTGATGGACTTCAATTGGAAGCACTGGTGACTTCAACCATGATGGAGACTCGGGGGCTCATGATGAACGACGATTTCGGTTGATGGAGGACACTCAAGGGCTTGCGATGATGGATGATTTCCTTTGAAGCACGATTTCTAGGCTCTTGCTACTTTTTTGTTTTTGTTTCAAATGGGAAATGTGAAGGAGGATGGTAAGGGCTGTTTAGTCTTTTTACCCCAAACTTGTTTATCCCAAATTGGGAACAATACCCATTGTGTCCTTTTGAGAATTGGAGGCCCCTTTGTGTCCTTTTGATATTCGAATGGTATTTATTTGGAATTTTCCCTATTCACAATCACCTGGTCAAATAAAAAGTGACATATGGTGGGCTACTCAATTGAAATTTTATATATGTTCTATGTTGAATGCTTGTTTTCTAATTAAATCTACAGGTTTCGCCGACATGAATTCATTACATTAATTTCCCTTAATTACAAAATTAATTAGCCTCCTTTTTCTTAATCTGAACAATTACATCACGCCAAATCATGCTACTTTCGTCACACTCATAGTACCCTCGAAGAAGCATTGTGCCATATTCCACATTTGTCATGATAAACCATCATCAATGTTTTATATAATTATGAATATGAATTGGAAACATCTTACTTCTAACCAATGATCCAATAACGATGATATATTCAAAACATTTTGTTATTCAGTTTGTTATATTAGTTAATTACAATAAAAATAAAAATCAATTTCATTGATTATTAATTATTATATTAACCTATTATATATAATAACATTCATAGTAAGTCATCTTATTCAAAACTAAACAATAACTAATTATAAAATTTTATTTTAGTATTTAACAGTTACAACTAATGTTTATAATAAAAATATAATCTCAAGAACCCCTCATCAATTATTGTTCAAAATATGAGGATGTGGATTTGGTTCTAAATATAATATCCCTTTCTAATTTCTCCCAACTTTTCTCCAAAGTCTCTTTATTGATGTCCCTCAATAGTAAACAATAAATGGTGTGAATAAGAGTAAATGTTTAGGCTTTTAGGGTGTTTTGAAATATATGTGATTTTAACTAACATCCTTAATCTAATCAGATTAAGTTAATAGGTCTTATATTTACTATCGAAGGGAGTGATTTTATTTTATTTTTGTTAAACACCACCCAGTAATCTAGTGTCTATTGATGACTAGCTAATCTAGACGGGTAGGAGTGGGTCATATAGGCAAGGGGAGTAATTTGAATGACCGAAGTGATGAATCCTCCACCGGAGCACAATAATGGCCATCGTATAAAATGAGATCTATAATTAATTCACCATTCCACAAAAAACTTTATTTGACATTTGACTAAACTTGGCATGAATTTTGAGCGCCACTTATAAAGAACTTTTATATCTAAATATTTTTTTATTAAGAATATATAAATATATATATATATAGATATATATTGTTTGAGGTCCCTGTATATATACGTGTTTCATATCATGTTTTTAACTATGTGTCGGTCACCTTATAACCCAATCAAATTAAAAAAATTTTAAGTGTTTTTTAAGTATGGGATCATAGATTTGATCTTTCCATAAATAAGTTTCTTCTTATAAAGAATGTAAGAAAAAAATAATACTCTCTTTAATCCTAAATATAATTCACATTTATCTTAGATGTTACTCCCTCCGGTCCTAAATATAAGACCACTTTGACTTTTTTTTGTGGAAGTTAAGGAAGCAAATTAGACCACTAAATTATAACATATGTCACATGAAATTAGATTATAGGTTAGTTTATAAGTAGAATTAATTAGTTTTGAGGAAAAAATATGTTTTTTTGGAACTAAAACTACTTTTTTTGTATTGAAAAAAAAAGTCAAAAAAGTCAAAGTGGTCTTATAATTAGGACCGGAAGGAGTATTAGATTAAGGAATTTAGTTAAACTAGTTCAAATGACATGATATTATTATAACACCCTAATCATGTACTTTTATTCTCACACTATTTCTTTTGTTTGTTTATTTTTAAGGGAGTATCAACACGAACAACTTGAGAGAAATTTAGATAAATTAGAAAAAAAAAAGCCTTACATTTATAACCAATATCAACTATCAAATATATTCCATGGGTAACTTTGTATCAATTCATTCACATCCTGCAAGCCTCATTGTTAATGAAACAATAATTTAACCACTGATGTTAATTTATATACTTGTAAAAGTAAGAAAGATATTTGACCCAAAAAAGTAAGAAAGCTAATTGAAGAGCACCGCGAGTGTGTGCGGTGTAGCGCGCCCTTGGGTCCGCCCTTTAAGAATATAAAAACCAAGGGGATAGTGGAATCTAACCCCCATGTTTCGTTCGCTTGAGGAGCCTAATGTAAAAGTAACCTAGTAATTAATATTCAAACTTGTAAGAGCGGGTAAAAAGTATTGTATTTGGTTTTTTTTTTATATAAAATAGGTGCAAAAGGCATTACATGTTCAAGGGTAAAATAAAAATAAGATAAAAGTGATATTTGGAGGGGAAGGGAAATGGAATCATTCTTGATAAATAGAAATTAACTTTGAGTTTCATTGCTTCAAAAGATTTTTAGAGGATTTCATGTTGATTTTTGAAATACCCCTAGAGGAACCTCTCTAAGCTAGGCTTAGGTTAACTTAATTAATGCCAGAACCCCGCACATTACTTAATTTAACCTAAGTTGATTAAGCTTAAAATCAAAGCGAATTTGCTAATTGTAAGGGGCTCATAATCCGACAACTGGAACCCCGAATTGCAACTTAATTAATCCTAGGGTTTAATTAATTATTGGAACGCCACATAATAAATTAAGACTCTAGGATTTAAGCCCAATGCCACTCATGCAATTGACAAATTCAAGAACCGATTAAACCTACTAATTGCAAGGAACTCTTGATCCTACAACTGGAACCCCGCATTGCAACAAGATTAACCTATTAATCATAATTGCTTGATGGAACCCCAACCAATAAATTGGAACTAATAGATGGAAGCCCAATTTACTCAAGCAATTATTAGATTTACTTGCTAATTTCTAAATACAAATACTTGACACCATAATCCACCAAGCAACCCTCATTTGGCACAAGATTTTAACAAGAAAATCACAAATTAATTGATGAACCTATACAAATAAAATATGCTCAAGTCAATAGGTGCAATGTCAAGCATCCATACAAAGAAAATAAACAAGATAAGTTGTTTCTACCACTCTCATACAAAGATATGGAATAAAATTACAACTAAATGCATATAACAATTCCTAGGACCATAGATAAACTTAAATACACAAGAGAAAGAGAGAATGGAGAACAACACTCCCCTTTGAAGTTTCAAACTCATCCCTTGGCTTCCACCATCAAGAATGGGGAAGCCTAGTTACTGTTCTCCATGAAGAAAACACCAACAAGGAGGAAGGAGGTGTCTGCCATGAAGTTGGAAGAAGGAAAATGAAAGATGGAAGGGATGGAGATGAGAGGGAATGAGAGAAAATGGGAGGCTAATCTGTCCAAGGCTCTCCAATTTCGACCTAATATATCCCTCAATTCGAGTCACAAGTGGGTATTTTAATTTGGACTCGATTGGCCCAAATATTAGCTACCTATTCGCAGCTGATATCGCACGCTCGGCGAGACCACGACAAGTAAGGTTGCTTTCTGGCTCCTATGGCCAAGTTCTCCGTGAGCTCGCCCCTTGATCAGCCCTCCTTCTTCATCCAGGATCTAATTCTTTTGATCCTTGGTGACCATGCAGGTAGAAATAAGGCAAAACAAGGATCAAATAGTCCTATAAATTAATCAATACGAATTAATCTACAATTATGGCTAATTATTCCCAAACTTACACTAATCTCACCTAAGAATCTGAGATCTTATTTAAGCATACTTGGACCAAATTTACATCTTATTTATGTTAGAAACCTCAATTTAAGCATATAAAATCATTACAAATAAGGGATTTGTCACTAATGTTCCAAAAAAGGAAGCTTAGGTCTAGCAATATAATATGTGGCTCATTATAATTATATAATCAGTTTGTTCCATGCATTTTCACCTAGTAAGAAAGTTGCTGCAGATTTTTGTCCCTTTAATTCCTTCAGGTGATGAAATCTGCTAGGTAAAGTGACATAAATTATATTCAAATCACTTACTTAGTGCACATTGACCAGAAAGTAACAATAATGACCGTAGTAAAGCTACTTCAAAATTAGTAGTTATATAGTACTCTCACTGTCTCACATGTGTACCATGGCTACTGCAGGCAAAAATTTAAAATACCTTAGTAGATTGTGTTATTTACGTCGATTTTAACTATTACTAATGTAGAATGCTTATTTTCCACTCAAAAAATATCCATTTCCATGGCATTTTCGATTACATTCCGTAGTTCAAAACCAAAAAATTATATTACTGCAGAATTAAAACTAATTTTATGGGAGAATTTCAATATAGAACCCATGCAGGCAATTAATTTAAAAGTAGGACCAAAAGATTATGAAATATCACTTGAGTCTTGTGGAGTAAACTGAAATTAAATTGGGAGGACAAAAGACCACAATGACCCTCTCTCTCACACCCACTTGTTCGTATGAGCTTTCCCCTTATTCATATGAGCTTTTTCCTTATTCATATGACAATTTCACTTCTTCCTACTCTGCTTCACATAACCTCTGACACTCTCTCTCATTCACAGGCATCTGACACTCTCTCTCCGTCTCTGGCACACTCTCTCTCATATCTCTCTCTCTCTTTGTCTCAGACACACACACTCCATTTCACTTGTTCATCTCTCTCTCTCTTTTTCTCTGATACACCCTCTCTCATATTTCTCTTTATCTCTCTCACACCCTCTCTCATATCTCTCTCTCTCTCTCACACACACACACACTCCATTTCACTTGTTCATATGAGTTTTTACCTTGTTCGTGCTCTACTTCACATGGCCTTTGACACTCTCTCTCATATATCTCTCTCTCACAATCCATTTCACTTGTTCATATGACTATTTCACTTATTTGTATTCTGCTTCACATGGCCTCTGGCACTCTCTCTCCTTCACATGCCTCTGACACACTCTCTCTCATCTTTCTCTCTCTCTCTCTCACACACATACTCCATTTAACTTGTTCATATGAGCTTTTGATGACTCCTAGAAAGTCATGATTATTTGAGTATATTTACTTGAGTTTTTGTCTATTATTGATACATTTTGGATACTCAAGAGGGAAAATGCTCATTTGATCTTCGGTTGCACATTATTGTATATTTATATAGATTTTGATTGTTTTTGTAGTTGGTTTCTTATGTTATTGTATATAATTTTTGTAGGAATAAATTGAAGCAATAAGCAAGAGATGTTAGCCCCCCTCCAAGCCCTCAATTGAACAAAAATAAGAAGAAGTCAAAGCAGCCAAAGAAATAAGAAAGAAAAAGGCAAGAAAGCAGAGCAAGGCACCAGAGAAGCAGGGACTTCGCCGTGGAGTTCGCCGCGGCGAAGTGAATCTGCCTTTGCCCCTTTTTGTGAGAGCTCGCCGTCAGCTCGCCGCGGCGAAAGCCACGGCGAGCGACACTTGATTCTGTAATATTTTTGGGACTTCGCCGTGGGCTCGCCGCGGCGAGACCCACGGCGAACTGCGCGTTTCTGCGCGTTTTGGACAGATCAGGGGCGCGTTTTAACTGATATAAAAGCTAGGGCTTCGTTGTAAGTCCTCATTCTTCGACTTCTGGGCATATTTTGGGCGTGTTTGGCTCTGCTAGGGCTTG
The DNA here is from genome assembly GCA_037074515.1 of Mimosa bimucronata. Classification (NCBI taxonomy): domain Eukaryota; kingdom Viridiplantae; phylum Streptophyta; class Magnoliopsida; order Fabales; family Fabaceae; genus Mimosa; species Mimosa bimucronata. The sequence goes on from CM073442.1 coordinate 11,440,858, forward strand.
GAGATTGGTGGGGATTTGGCTTGGGCTTGGAGCTTCAAAGAGATTTGGGCTTCCTCTCTTGGTTTATCTCTTCCTTCTTCATTCTCTTCTCTTGTTCTGATTTGTAATGTTGTATATATATGCTCCCTTGGAGTTGTAGAACATGAGTAGCTAAATACTTTGATTCTAGGATTATTTTGAACCCTTGTATGTATTGATTCTTGATTCCTCCTCTTGATTTGTGATTAATGATATATATGTGCTTATTTTACCCCGTTCTTAATGCTTCTAAGTGCTTGATCACCATTTAGATGTTGTGTTCGCTTGATTTATGACTCGAGAGAGCTAGGTTGAGTGTAGAACTTGGGTAAAGTAGTGCAAGAACCGGAAGTTTGCATGACGAACGGATGGTTTTGTTGGTAAGATAGAGATATACTTGCTAGCCTTGCATAGTCACATTAGGGTTGGAGTGTGATAATTGGGTTCTATCAAATTGTGGCAAGAGATTGTGCAATAGAATAGGACTAAACACTTGTTCTTGACTCGAGAGAGCATTACAAGTACTCTTTGAACCCTAGATTAGCATGTGGTGTTGTTGAGAGCTTCTTGAGGGGAGGTTAATTGAGTTTTGAGAAGTACAAAGGGGGATAGATAATCCTAGGACCCATTTTATCCTTGAGGTTGGAGAATCACCTGTTTATAATTTTACTTTCTTTTATTTTCTTATTTCATTTCAATCTCAACATTTGTGTCACTCAAATTAGGCGAGAGTGTGACAATCATTGCTTGACCGGGTTTTGGACAAATCCTCGTGGGAACGATACTCTACTCACTATTTTATTACTTGGCGCGACCCGTGCACTTGCGGCGCGTGGCGAACAGCTTTCCCCTTGTTCATATGAGATTTTCCCTTTTTCATATGACCATTTCACTTATTCGTGATTTGCTATATGTATGTAGAGGTGCAAATAGGCTAAGCTTTTATAGGCTTCTACTAAATAGGCCTGGGCCTGATTAAAAATGTAAAAATAAAGCCTTGGCCTGAGCCTGTATGCAAACTTATTTTTAGGCCTGAGCTTGAAAAAAAGGCCTGACAATGCCTGAAAGCCTATTTAAAAGCCTTCTTAAAATGTAGATTCTTAAATAGGCTTAAAAGTTTATACTTATAATTCCATATATTACCCTTTAAACGCATTAAAATGCATATGTATGCCTCAAAAAGATTTTATGGTTATAGAACTAGATAATTTGATAATGTTATAATTAATTTGAATAATTTATTTTATATTATATATCATAGTAAAAATTACAAAACAACTAAATAGGCCAGGCCTGTAGGCTTGTAGGCTAGGCCTTACGAAAAAAGGCCTGACTTGTTTACCTAAATAGGCCTAAAAATATGCCTGATTATAAACCTGGCCTATTTACTTAATAGGTTAGGCTAGACTTATTGTAGGCTAGGCCGTAAGCCCCAGATAAGGGCCTGGCCTATTCCCATCCCTATATGTATGTAACTGAAACACATTATATTAATTATATCAGGCCATAAACAATGGGAAAACTCATATGAACAAAGGGAAAGCTCATATGAACAAGTGTGTGTGAGAGAGAGAAGGTGTCAAAGAAGCCATTAGGGGGGTGGGGTCAATAAACAAGGACCATTTGGTCTTTTTCCATATTAATTTAATTTCACTAAAGAACCCTGAACCTGTAGTGAAATTTCATAAACTTTCGGGAGCAATATGAAATTAATTGGGTACTATGGTCCTATATTGAAATTATCCCTAATGTCTTTGCATACCATTACTAATTACAAATCCAACTATATATTACTCCCTCTGCTCATTAATGTATTAATCATTTGAGGAGATGATATTGATCTTAAATATGTAAAATATATATTTAATTGTTGTCAAATTTTCTAAATTACTCCTGTTAATACTCCCTCAAAAATAATTAAGAGATATATTGAGAGAATTAAGGAAGATGGTTAGATTGTTTTAGAAAAAAACATGTCACATCAACTAACTCTAAGAGCTCATCATTGTGATTAATGATTTTCACTAAACTTATTTCCTCTCTTAATCCTTAATATAGGAACTATTTAAATGAAGAAATTTGACTACAAACGATACCTTACATTAAGCATCGGAGGGTATCACTCAAACTGTCTGCATGGGAATGAACAATGTATTGACATTTAATTATACGGTACACACTTACAGTTTTTTTCTTATATAACAAAAACTCTTAGCCAAGCCAACAAGACAAATAGGATGATTGAGATATAATTTTCTTTGGCGACTTATGAAGAATTAAGGGGTTCAACTCCAACTCAATGAAACTAGCTAGGTATGGCTAGCATGAGACTTATTATAGCCCTTTCTTCCTTCCTTCCTTTCTTTTCAAAAGCCCTTTAATTTCTTTTATGATAAATACTTAAAACAGTTCTTTTGTAGTTCTTAGATAAGCATTTAAGAAAATTTACAGACTGTGCTTTGTTTGGACAATAATATTATATTAAAGTATAGACTATAGAGACTAGATCTTGTGCTTGAAGAGCCCTCGTTGCACTTTTGCAGCTATGGAGAAGCCAATAACAGATAAAAGAAATTGAAATTGTAAAAAAAACGGGTTTGCAGGAACTAATGATAACTTGGTCCTTTTTCAAAATTCTTGCCAGTTAATTGAAACAAATCTCCTCTCTTCTTTTAGCATATTTCCGGAGATATACTTTTATGATTTTGTTTGGTTATGCTTTTTACACAATTTTTTTCAATGCATCAGAAGTGTTATTAAGCTTTTGCAACAAAAGTGACCGCCCTTTGTGGAAAGCATAGTGGAAGTTCTGGCCCACTAAGTGAGATATCATCAAATCCCATATATTTCCGTGAGATCAATATTGCTTGCCAAACAGTATTTGATGATGTCATGTTTTATTAACAACCAAATCTTTAGAAAAATTGATAAAATAGCCTTCTCTTCAGTCTTCTTATATCTCTTCTCATGTAGGACTCCGTACTATTTGATATATCCGCCTCACGAACACATCCAATCATCAAACCCCCGCAAGACCCAATATCTTCAAAGGTGTTTGGCTTAATGCCTCACATACAGTGGCTCCAGTTTCCTCACAATGTATATCATAATATCAAGACAAATTGGAGGCTTGCACAAGTGATGAAAGACGCAAAATGGGTGGGAGTCAACCCTAACCCTAATGCTATCTTCTCTGGGTAAGGTGTTATGTATCACTTTCAGGAAGAACTATGAATAGTTATCATATGTGTGCGCAGTAATGGCAAACATATATGTGATGTGCTTCCTCTATCAATTATGTGTAGCAGTACCCATGGGGAAACTGACAATGAATAAATATAAATGTCACAATTGAATGTTCATTTGGAGCTGCTAATCATAAGCTCAGTAATGTAAGTCGAGAAATTACGCTCACATGTATGCTTCATACACCATAGATCACGATTAAAGGGTTGTTTTGAAAGTTCCAATCACCATGCCTAACAGGCCTTAGGATAATCGGCCAAAAACATATGGACTTTGCACATTTTGGGAAGAACATTATTAGCTCTAGCTAGAGCTAGCGTAGTTATTAATTAGAGATAAGTGGCTAGCTATCGATATAATTCTTCTGGTAGTTAATGTAAGATTTAACTAGGAAGTTTACCTGGTCTTAAAGGTGAAATCTATTTCTAATTTTTGTAAATTTTCTCTGAATTACTCCTATTGATGTTCTCTTAATAATAATGAAGCAAAAAGGAGGGGGGAATTTAGGTAAATGATTAAGGTGTTTTAATTTTAAAAAAATGTCATAATAATTAATTTTACTAACATCTTTAACCTAATTTAATTAGATAATAGGTATTACATTTAAAAAATGCATTGAAGCTGATTTAATATGTTAAAAGTAATCAATCTAGGCATTGAGTAACGGACAGAAGCATATATAGAACACACTATTTCTGCTTTCAAGTGATATGTTGAACCATATGTAGTTGCTGCTGAAAAGATATATTGAACCAACCAGTGTAGGGGTTTCAGCTGCTTAAACACGAGGTTATGAGTTTGAGTCCCTATAAATATCAAAGATGCTTTTAGGAGGGATACCCTAACTAGATTTAACGATACTCAAACTTAATCCAGTCAAGTCAAATAATCATATGATATTAATCCTGTCAAATAATCATTTCTGTTTCTAGATCATACTGTGTAAATGATCAATGTTTTTTGTAGGCAAACCAAAAAGTGTTTTGGATCTCATCCGAAAAAATTATGATTACTTCAAAGTCTTTTTAAGCCATGCCATTTATATAGTACAACAAAAATGTGTGCGCGCGCGCGCTCTTCAATTTTCAACAGCACCATCTAGCTAGGAAGAGCCGACAATCAAAATATCTTTATCAAGATTAAGTGAATAGGCCTAAAATGGCACAGACTGTAATGGCAAAAGAAGTGCAATGTGAAATTCTCATGTCTTTTATTTGTCTGTCTTTTTTTGCCAATTTTTATTTGTCTGGGATGATTAATTATACTAATTAATGCATGCATATTGAGTATTGGAGTATGCGGAAGCTTAAAACACAGAGTAGTTGCGGCTAGCAGAAAAGATGGAGAGATTTTCTGTGGCATGTTTATTACTTTCAGAGAGTATAGATACAAAACTGAGAAACATGTCAAACAAACAAATTGGTGATAAAATGGGGATCTCTAGGTTAATTTCTTGCTTAAAAGTACATTAATGCAGATAGGGAAGTGCGAGAGAAATTTATCTACGTAGTGCATGTTAGATATTTTATGTATTTTATATATTATTTATTAGATATTTTATTGTTATGTAAAGATATTCTAAAATTCATTACATCCTTTATAGTTAATTATTTTGGATATACAATGAGATATTCTAGATATTAAAATATCTCTTATGTGTGGTCCGCACGTTAGACACATTATGATTGTTGGTCTAGGGTAAGTTATTGGGAAAATTAATTTGGGGTCCCTTGTAGAACACTTAATATAAGAGAGGTCCCACTAAATGAGGAAATTAAAGTAGGGTCCCAAAGAACCTTACTTCTATTATGTTCCAAGGCCAAATGACATTTTTGCCCTCCTTATAATTAACAAAGGAAAAGCAGCAAAGTCACTCACTCACTCAGTTTAGCGAATTGAAGGCAATGGAGGAAGAGCACTCACCACCAAGAACATGAAGACATGACTTCATCTACCTTCCATCATGTAGAGACCTAACTTGGATTTATCTCTTAAACTAGTGGTATGTCCAGAAAATCAATTTCCCATATTTGTTAGGAATAAGATTTAGGATGAATGTTTTAAAACAAAAGTAAAAACTTTCCATAGAAATCTAATTTTGGATGAATGTTTGAGTATAAAAGACATATTTATATGTAAACCTTAGTGATTTTTTGTTGTACTTATGATATAAGTTGGTTTCTCATTTATTGTTGATGAGGGTTTAGGTTGATGCTATGTTTGGGGGGTGTATATGCTCTGTTTTTTGGTCCAAAAATAAGGGAAATCCGAAAATGTTGAAGCTTTTTCGGTTTTCACATCAGCTAAAAATTGTATTGTTGTCAGATGCTCAAAGGGTTGTTATCGCATGTCATTCAGTTGTGAATAACAACTTTCTCGAAGACAGTTAAAATTTTGAATGAATTTTATTGGGATGGGTTTTGTGCTCTATTATTTCGTTCTAAGACAGGGGTGAACTAAAATGTTGAAGCTTTGTTGGGTTACTATCAATGTGTTGGTATTTAACAAGGTGTTTTCATTAAATTGATAGAAAGTTGTCACAAATGGTCATTTAGTTGTTATATCTAATCATTTACTTGTAAATAATAATGTTCCTATGCAGGGTGAATAAGAAGATGGCAGGCACATCAAGGAAGCATGCTATATGTTTGTTGCATACAAGTGGACGATTTTTAAATGGCAAAGAAGGTGACATGTAATATGTGGGGGGCAATACCATATCAAGAACCATTAAGGAATGCACTACATTGAGCTTTCATAGTGACAATGTATTTAATCACAATATCTGTTGAGTTTCATAGTGATATTGTATTTTGGGCATGTGTTAGAAAGTTATGAGCCTAGTTGACAAGTTGTAAAAATTATTGGTATTAACAACTTATGGTTTTATGATAACAAGTTTTTGGGCAGGGTTGTAACAACGTTTAGGCTGTTTGTAACAACTTTTTGACCATGTATAACAAATTATTAAGCACTAGTCACAAGGCATTTAATTTCTTTAATGTTACACTTTAGCATAGGTATAACAAAATGGGATTACCTTTGTGACAACTTTTGGACTGTCCGTGACAACTTCTTGGCCTTCTATAACATGTTAATGAGCACCAGTCACAAGGTGTAAAAATTTTGGGTTGTAATAATGTTTGAACTATTTGCAACAACTTTTTTTACCATGCGTAGCATGTTATTGAGCACCAGTCACAAGACATTTAATTTCTTTAATGTTGCATTTTAGCACAAGTATAACAAAATGTGATTGCTTTCGTGACAACTTTAAGGATGTCCGTAACAACTTCTTGGCCTTACGTAACAAGTTAATGAGCACCAATGACAATGTCTAACAATTTTAAGTACTAACAACTTTTGGGATGTCTGTAACAACTTCTTGGCCTTTTGTAACAAGGTAATGAGCACCAGTCATAAGTCATTTAATTTCTATTAAGTTGTATTTTAGCACAAGTATAACAGAAAATGGACCTTCTGTAACAACTGATTAACTAGATTCACAAGTGTCACAAAATGTGAAAATGAGGTACTTGGGAACAAATGTAGAAGAAAATAACACAATCATTATAACAACTATAGGCTAGGCACTTACAATGTTTTGAGCTTCGTGTAACAATTATATGAGCATCAGTTACAATCGTAAAAAACTTTAGGCCAATAACAACTTATGAGCAAGCGGTAACAATTTTTGGGCCTTCTATAACAACTGATTGACCAAGATTCATAAATGTCACAAAATGTGAAATTGAAGTACTTGGGAGCAAATGTAGGAGAAAATGACACAATCATTATAACAACTTTATGCCAGGCAGTTACAACGCTTTCAGCAATAGGTAACAACGGAATGACCAGCATTCACAAGTGTTACAAACTATTGTGACACCATCGTAATGAGCATCACACACAAGTTCTATAAAGCCTTGCTACCATCAAAGACCAAGTGTTGTAAATTGTCTATATGTGGTATTTTAGCATACATGTACAAGAAAAATGACCCTACTGTCATAACAATGTTTGGCCTAGGAGTAACAACTTTTAGGGCAATTGTAACAACTGTATGGGCAATTATAACAAGTTTCATAACAGATTTGTAACATAATCAATTCTCACATAATCAGTTCACAGCTATCATTGACCACCATTTACATGGCATTTACCACCATTTACAATTCATGGACAAGTAGTCCAACAAAAAATGATTGACTATACTTCAGTTTCACACCCTCTCCAAAAAAAGCTTGAGAGTTGTGTGAGTGTCATTTACAAAACAATGACATATGCATTTACAAAAAGTGGCAGACACATACAAAAAATTACTGACACATACTACAAAAAAATGCCGGTTTGTAACCGTTAAAATCGTAAATTTGTCACGATTTTAATCGTTACAAACACATTGGTCATAGTTTTAAACCATCCGTGGCAAGCTGGTTTGTAACGGTTTAGACAAATTGTTACACACATATGCAAAAACCGTGACAAGTGAGCAACAGTTTTGTAACAGTTATTAGTAACAAACCGTTACAAAACCCTATCTAAAACTCGGACCAAACTGCGAAATATAATCACACTTTTTGCACACAAAAAGACCGTGACAAATTTGTTCTTTGTCATGGTTTAAATCATGACAAACAAACCGTGACTGTTTTTGTCAACTGTGACAAAACAGTTTGTTATCACATTTTATTTTAAAAACATGAAATTTGTCACGGTTTTTTACATAATTGCCACATTTTGTTTGTTTAATTTAAATACTAATTATAAATTATTTATGAAGTAATTAATTACTTGAAAACATTTTTAATCTGATGTTTGTTATTTTAATATTCTTTAAAAAGCTTTTTCGTTTACAACATATATAAGATTACTTTCATGTAGAAAAATAATTATCATTGTTCAAAGATAAACATCCTGCAATGAAACTATTCAAAAAACATAGAAATTATTTAAAATAACAATTAAATATGTGAATAAAATAAATAACAAAACTGATTTAAGGAAAAGTTACCAAGAAAAGATGAAGTAGCACAAACATGGGTGGGTGGAGGAGAGGAGATGAGTGTGTGTAAAATGGGGGGATAGGGTTTATATAGGAGTCCGCATGCAAGTTGTCACTGTTTTGTTCCCAAAGACCATGACAAATGTTGCTTGAAATTAATTAAAAATTTGGGCAACATTTATCACGGTTTTGATAGCAAAACCGTGACAAAGTGGCGTAATTTGTAACGGTTTTGCTCTCAAAACCGTAACCATGTCAAAGTGGTGCAATTTGTCACGGGGTTTGCTCTCAAAACTGTAACCGTGACAAATGTTGACCCATTTTTTAATTAATTTCGGGAAACATTTGTCACGGGTTTGGGTGCAAAATCATGATAAATGTGGCATCATTTGTCACAGTTTTGAGCCATTAGTGATTGTTTAAATCATGACAAATGTCACGGTTGTTTTTTTAGGGCATTTGTTATGGTTTTGCTCCAAAACTGTGGTAAATGTATTAAATTTTTCTGTTTGTCACAGTCTTTGTGTCGAACCGTGACAAATTCCGCACATTTGTCATGGTTGTGGTTAACCGTGATAAAAAAACCTTTATAAATGATGTGTTTTTTTAGTGACACATATATCAAACACATTTAATGCTACAATTGTTTAGATTGGATTTGGATTCTTACACGTATTGGCGGTGTGTCCAGCCTCATGACATCATCCACAATGTGTTTGTTTCATGGTTATTCCCCGAGTCTCCTCTCTAACAATTGATGCTACAATTGTTCTCAAACTTTATATGTATTGCCTTCCTTAATGGTTCTTGATATGGTACTGCCCCCATGCATTGCATGCCACCTTCTTCTCCATTTAAAAATCGTCCACCTGTATGCAACAGACATATTATATGCTTCCCTAATGTGCCCGCCATCTTCTTATTCACCCTGCACAGGAACATTGTTATTCACAAGTAAATGACCATATATAACAATTAAATGACAACTTTCTATCAATTTAATGAAAACACCTTGTTATATACCAACACATTGATGGTATCCCAACAAAGCTTCAACCTTTTAGTTCACCCCTGTCTTAGAACGAAATAACAAAGTACAAAACCCATCCCCAATAAAATTTATTCAAAATTTTAATTATCTTCCAAAAAGTTGTTATTCACAATTGAATGACCTATGATAACAACCCTTGAGCGTCTGACGACAATACAATTTTTAGCTAATGTGGAAACCGAAAAAGCTTCAACCTTTTCGGATTTCCCCTGTTTTTGGACCAAAAAACAGAGCATATATACCCCCAAATATAGCACCAACCCAAACTCTCATCAACAATAAATGAGAAACCAACTTACATCATAAGTACAACAAAAAATCACTAAGGTTTGCATATAAATATGTCTTTTATACTCAAATATTCATCCAAAATTAGATTTCTATGGAAAGTTTTTACTTTTGTTTTAAAACATTCATCCTAAATCTTATTCCTAACAAACATGGGAAATTGATTTTTTGGACATACCACTAGTTTAAGAGATAAATCCAAGTTAGGTCTCCACATGATGGAAGGTGGATGAAGTCATGTCTTCATGTTCTTGGTGGTGAGTGCTCTTCCTCCCATCGCCTTCGCTGAACTTACTGAGAGTAAGTGACCGACTTTGTAACTTTTCTTTTGTTAATTATAAGGAGGGAAAAAATTTCATTTGGGCTTGGGACATAATAGAAATAAGGTCCCCTACTTTAATTTCACCATTTTGTGGGACCTCTCTTATAATAAGTGTCCTACAAGGGACCCCAAATTAATTTTCCCTAAGTTATTTGGCCAACATATTATTATTAGCCTTGATCGAAGGTTATTAATAATATGGTAATGTTTAAGCGGTATAGATATGTTTATTTATATGTAGAGACATATCCATTCACGTACTCGCTTATATAAATTAAAGGGGTTCCTTGACTCGAGACATCAATTGTAACAGACCATCATTGTGCATATCTTCTAGTTAGAAGATTCTTTTTGTTATTTCTATTTAAGTTCATTGGGCTTCATGGTTTATGAATTCTGTCTTGAGATCAAATAACATGGCGAGAGGCATTTATAATTTAAGTCTTCCTCTGTTAACTGTGAGATTGGTAGAAATTCTATAAGCCTGTCTGGTTTTTATAAGGGTTAAATGTCAATTTTGCCCTCAGAAGTTTTGGCTTAGGACTGATTTTGCCCCGGAAGTTTTTTTGGTTGAAAATTGCATTGGAAGTTTCAAAACATAACAAAATCGGCCTATTCCGTTAAAAAAACCCATGTTGACTGTTAAAAAGTTGACGATGATCGTTAATATTTTAAATGTAAAGAGCAAAATTGTTCTATTTTAATACTTTTAGGGCAAATTGGACAAAAAAATACTTCTTGGGTAAAATCGACCCTAACCTAAAACTTTCAAGGCAATATTGACCCTTAATCCTTTTTTATAATTAGGATTTATTTAACATTGCATACTCATTAATTCTCTTCCAAAGAAAATTCCTCCAATACTGCCAGATATATTCCATGATAACAAATAGTATCTTTGATAATTGTTCACCACACGCCGTAAGTGCACGGGTCGCGCCAAGTAATAAAATGATGAGTAGAGTATCGTTCCCACGAGGATTTGTCCAAAACCCGGTCAAACAATGATTATCACACTCTCGCCCAATTTGAGTGATACAAATGTAGAGTTTGAAAATGAAATAAGAAAATAAAATGAAGATAAAATTATAAACAGGTGATTCTCCAACCTCAAGGCTAAAATGGGTCCTAAGATTATCTCTCCCCCTTATACTTCTCAAAACTCAATTAACCTCCTCTCAAGAAGCTCTCAACGACACCACGTGCTAATCTAGGGTTCAAAGAGTACTTGTAATGCTCTCTCGAGTCAAGAACAAGTGTTTAGTCCTATTCTTTGCACAATCTCTTGCCACAATTTGATAGAACCCAATTATCACACTCCAACCCTAATGTGACTATGCAAGGCTAGCAAGTATATCTCTATCTTACCAACAAAACCATCCGTTCGTCATGCAAACTTCCGGTTCTTGCACTACTTTACCCAAGTTCTACACTCAACCTAGCTCTCTCGAGTTATAGAAAGAAAGGTATAAAGAGAATTCAAATATCTTGAGATAAATGACAATAAGGAGCTCATCTTTCTTTTCTATACAAAATTCCCATCCAAAATTCAAACCACTCCCCCAAACTTATCTCAAAATGATGTGTGTGCACTCCAAGTCTTATTGAAACTAAACTATTTTCTTCTTTTTCTTTTCTCCTTTTTTTTTCTTTTTTTTTTATAACAACTTGCAATGACTTTGGAGTACTGAACATCATGCACCACTTATATTCCCACACCAATTTTTGTAGCAACCATCCAATACCTTCTACCAATGATTTATCAATTATCTCGAAATTCGGGTAGTTCATGGTTTTTCGGGTTACAACGGTTAAGGTCTATTGTGGTTTCCAAAAAGAAAATTCATATGGTTTTTCATTATAAGGCTCAAAGAGGGTGCAAATGGAATTATGTCAAAGGTTGGCTTGAAAGGCTCAAACTCATTGAAAAGAATGCCCATATCATTTTCCAAACTCATGTAAAAATCATTAAAAAGCCTCAAGAGATTCCAAGATAGGTTCTAGAGTCTATCAGTTGAGAAAGAAAATATACACTCAAATACTACAACATCTCCAAACAAAAGCATCCAAACCATTTCCAACTCTGTGCAAGATTTGGTTCAGAATTGTCAGAAAGCCAGTCTCAATAATGCAAACAAGCATTCAAAAATATTAACCACAAGTGTTTAGTCCTATTCTTTGCACAATCTCTTGCCACAATTTGATAGAACCCAATTATCACACTCCAACCCTAATGTGACTATGCAAGGCTAGCAAGTATATCTCTATCTTACCAACAAAACCATCCGTTCGTCACGCAAACTTCCGGTTCTTGCACTACTTTACCCAAGTTCTACACTCAACCTAGCTCTCTCGAGTCATAAATCAAGCGAACACAACAATCTAAATGGTGATCAAGCACTTAGAAGCATTAAGAATGGGGTAAAATAAGCACATAGATATCATTAATCACAAATGAAGAGGAGGAATCAAGAATCAATACATACAAGGGTTCAAAATAATCCTAGAATACAAGTATTTAGCTACACATGTTCAACAACTCCAAGGGAGCATAAATATATACATTCAGAAACAAAGAACAAGAGAAGAGAATGGAGAAGGAAGAGATAAACCAAGAGAGGAAGCCCAAATCTCTTCGAAGCTCCAAGCCCAAGTCAAATCCCCTCCAAACTCCAAGCCCTAGCAGAGCAAAACACCCCCAAGAATGCCCAAAAGTCGAAGAATGAGGGTTCTGAACGAAACCCTAGCTTTTATATCAGTAAAAACGCTTCTTATCTGTCCAAAACGCGAAGTTCGCCGTGGGTCTCGCCGCGGCGAGCCCACGGCGAAGTCCCAAAAATTACAGAATCAAGTGTCGCTCGCCGCGGCGAGCTGACGGCGAGTTATCAAAAAGGGGCAGAGGCAAATGCACTTCGCCGCGGCGAGTCCACGGCGAAGTCCTTCCTTCTCTGGTGCTTTGCTCTGTTTTCCTTATTCCTTGGGCTGATCTTTGGCTTCATCTTATTTTTGTACAATTGGGAGCTTGGAGGAGGGCTAAAATCTCTTGCTTATTGCTTCAAATTATTCCTACAAAAATTATATACAACAATATAAGAAATTAACTACAAAAACAATCAAAATCTATATAAATATACAATAAGGTGAAACCGAAAATCAAATGAGCATTTTCCCTCTTGAGTATCTAAAATGTATCAATAATAGACAAAAACTCAAGTAAATATACTCAAATAATCATGACTTTCTAGGAGTCATCAATAATCTGTTCGAGTAGTTTCCACACATTCATATCTGAATAAAGGGAGAAAAGAGGAGGAAGGAAGAAAACCAAGAGAAACTAGACGAATAGTGGAGAAAGAGAAGAAAGGTTCATCTAGTTTCACAGCTAACGTGCGGCATCCTCCTACTTTCCTTTTAGATCATTCCAAATAACTTCCATATCAACGTGATCGTTCAAGGAGAGAAATTGGAGCCTTATTTGGTGCTGTCTTGTTACAAATCAATTTAAAATCCTTTCAGCTTCACTTTTATTGGTTTTCCATATCACTTGGGTGTAATTATTATATTTACTGTTTTTATTATTGGATTTATGTCCATTCATTTTTTTCAGATATTATGTCAATTTCATTTATTATACATCGTTAGTTCAAGATTTAGGTTTCTCTCAATAGCATTTCTCTTAGGATCTCTTAGAAACATCCATCATATATATTCATAAATTCAAATGGTTAGAAAAAGACATCTCACACAACTTTTAAGATTGTATATCAACGTAAAATAATAAGGAGATCTGTTTTCATAGAAGACAAGCTTCTTTTTTACAATCAATGTTTCAGATTTTTTTCTAACGGATGCTGAGGTAAAAAGATATTGAAATATAAACTTGGCTAATTTTATTTGTAACATTTCTCCAAATCCAAAATAATTAGAATTTGAGGTGAAAATTAACATGAATCAATTATAATTAAACATCCGCGCGATAGTGTGTGGGTGGGGATCGGATAATTTGTTGATGAATAAAGACTCTTTTGTTTTCCTCCTGAATCGATTTCACGTGCTTCACCATAATAAATACGATATAAACCCATACACAGAGACACAATCGGGGATATATAGTTTGTTATCCTTTACTGTAATCATGTGGTGTTTTATGAGAGTTTTATCAGGTCATCTTTTTCTTATTTATTGTTTAACCCTTTAATATGACTTCATGATGAGTTTTGTAAGCTATAGCTTATTTCAGCCTATAGAATGAGGGGTGGCTAGCTCAACATTCCAACAATACAACATTACAAATAGTAAAGTCAAATCACTTGTTCAATCCTTTCTAATAAAGTGTTTATTGTATTGGCTATGAACTTTCATCTGGTATGAATATGATTATTGAATTTATATGATTTTTCTACTTGTTATTTTAATTAATACCAATATAAAAAATATCATTAAAGTCCCCCACCTCATTCCTTTGTAATATATATATGTGTGTATGGGGGAAATGTGTTTAATTAGTAACAAATAAAATGTATTATTGCGGAGGTTAAGAAAGCCAAATAGACCACTTATTTTTAACGTTTCTTATATATAGTTGTATTATATGATAGTTTATAAGTAAGGTAAATTAGTTTTAAGGAAAAGAGATAACTATAGACATTTTAAATTGATTAATTTTGAATCCTTAATTTCTCCTAAAAAGTTAGAGTGATCTTATAATTAAATTAGAGGGAGTAAATGAGAGTTAAAAATCAAACTCTCAACCAATTATTTAAGGGATAAGAGTCCCTACCACTTACGACTTACGCTAACCTAAGTTGGTGATGTGATAATTTGCTTTTTATTTACATGTTAATGAATTAGCATCTAATTTAATTTCAAAGAATATGATCATTCATTGTTGATTAATTCCTCCATAGTTTTAAAAATAACTTACTTAAAAATTAAAAAAATTAGTTAAATCAGTTATTTGTAAAAAAATATTGTGAAATTTTTTAAAGTGCCCATTTATAATTATTTGCATTAGAAATTAATCATTTAATGAAAAACTCACTTACTATGTGCAATAAATTAAAACCAGTAAACGCTTGGATCAACTGATCGTGAGTTGTTCTAATTTAACTAGTAGTTTTGTGTTTGAACCATGGGTATGCAGCCATGATAATTAATTGAAAGTAATAATGGCCCCCTATTTTAGGTCTACATTCACATAAATCATATTAGTCGATTATTAGTATTACCGAAATCCAATGAATAAATCAAAAACAAAAAATGTGCAATTAAATAGAGTGTTAATAAAAAATTATAAATTTGAGAAATAATTAACTATTAATATATTTAAGAATCGAAGGAGAAGTTATTATTGATGGACATTAATTTGTTTGGATTTTAAATTATAATGAAAGTTATGCAAACAATTCAGTTAAAAAAAAGTTATGTAAACAGTTAATACCAGTAATTTTATTTGCGATATACCAATTTAATATAAAAATTTTAAAATATATTTATTTAATTACGACCTATTCAAGAACAATTCAACTATATAGTTAAAACAATAGACATTAATTTTTCCCAAAAATCTAAAAAATAATTAAGCTTGCATCCAGATTACCTGAATATTCAATTCCATTTTTTTTAAAAAAAAAATCTATTTAGTAAATTGTTGCTAAAATAATGAGCAGTTACGCTTATTTATCTATCAATATAAATATAATAAGTGATCCATAAATGATGAGAAGTAATTAAAGAATAATTATGTAGTGTGTGCTTTTGGGTTTGAACGCGTGTTCTTCAATTTAACCATAGACTTATAATCAGCATATAGTGGCACTTCACACTATGAATTGTTTTTTTTTTTTCTTATGTATAAATATGGACCAATCTTCTTTGGAAACTCCCTCTCATTCTCTCGCTGGCTGGCTGCTTTCACTTCGTTTCATTTGTTGCTCACATTAACTAGGAACAAATCATACAAATAAAAATCACATTCTCTTTATTTTATGCTTAGCTTGCTTTATTATTACTTAAAGAAATCACAAGCATTCAAGGTCTTTCATCCTACCTCTTTCTCTCGAGTGATCCATCAGGTAATTAAACCAAACTCAATCAAGAGTTAGTTAATATTACATCCGATTCTTAATATAATATTTAGTTTGCATTATATTTTCATTTTGCACAATAAACTATATCTTACACTAAGAACAAGAGGTATACTATTTTTTCAGCGCTTTCATTTATTACTGAAAAGGGATATATTATCATATAGTAGTATTCTCTTATATATATATATAGTTGTAGGTGAGTTATAAATTTTTTTGGACAGCCTCAGATCTTTGTGATCCCCACTCTTTAGATACTTCCTCCTATATAGGATATAGTTGGTTTTTTTGAAAATCCTAAGAAAACTAAATAAGTTACTTATAAATTGATTTGCCTGAATTTTTAATCTAAACTGGTTTATTTGCCTTATAAACTAACATATAATCTAATAATAAACAAATACATTATGATGATTAACTGGCTCATTTAACTTTCTTAATCTTTAAAAAAAAACCAATTAGATCTTATATTTAGAAATAGAAAAAGTATTAATTAATGAGTTTCCTCTATTCTGCAGGTTGTCGTTGCAATATATTACTGACCTGAGCCATCACACAAGTTCATCATCAGGTGATATCACACACCAGCTTATATTGCTGCCCTCTTCATACAATAATTTTTTTTGTTTTATCTTGGATTATTATAAATTGATTATATATGGAATAAGTAATTGATATGCTCACAAAAAATATTACTAATATCATATAAGATCCAAACATACTTACCAGCAATTAGTTGTCAACGTGAGTTTTGTGATATTCAAAAATCAAACACTCAAATCTTTTATCAGATTAAAACTTATAATAAATAAGATGTACATTTTTTTTTTGCCAAAGATGCACTATATTACTATATATATATGAAACATTAATTCATAAATATACATGCGGAAAATTATAACTAAAGTTATGGTAACCACCACTTGGTGAAATATTGTGTTGCATTTTTAAGAAAACCCTAGGTATTATAAATGTGTAACTCTTCATCATAAAGTTATTTTAAATGATCATTATGTAAGTACTGGTTGTCACCCAAAAGGGGGTGAATTGGGTGATAGAATGAAAACTTACAATCTCTTTACAAAATCACAATGAAAACAATAATTAATGTTTAAAATCCTTTTCGGTTTTCACTGAGCGTATTTCAAACTAAGAAATGCACTATGAGATATGCAAGTTAGATATGCTAGAAAATATAAGAGCTAAGGGAAGAAGAAATGTGCAATCATAGATTTATCCTGGTTCGGTCTATTCCTTTGACCTACATCCAGTCCCTAGGCTCCACATGAGATTTTCAATCCATTACCTTCTTGTTTAAATCGGGCACAAGAGAAGCCTTTACAATCTCACAAGTTTAGCCAGACACTTGTGAAGCATTTTCTCCCTCAAGTTTAATATGGGCACTTGAGAACCACTCCCCCTTACAACACGTAAGAGTACAATCTGTTTCCCACTCAAAATCACACAATCTTGAGTATCACTCGATGTACCTTACTTCTCTCTAAGAAGTGGATTTTGTTACTCATTGAAGTACAAGAAGATGTATGATGAAATGACAATTTTTGAAGCCTCATAATTTAAGCAATGTGTGCTCTAGGTCTTCTTTTCTAATTCTCTAGTCTCATCATCATCATCTCTTCATTTTTGGGCTCACTTTTGGTTTTCTCTCAATCTTTTTGATCTGTGTTGAGCCTCGTTCCAGCCTCTCTTGTTTCTGTTGTCTTCAGCCCTATATAGGGTCTGATAGATTTTCCCCCATTGGAGACTTGAGGAACTAGCCGTTGTGAGAGAAAGATGAACTGGAGTGTTAATGGTATTTTAGCCGTTGTGATAATGGCTCCAGAGATGTTTATCAGTTGTGTTTAGCTTTTCTCTTCTTGGTTTAATTTGTTATCCAGAGTGTCTCAATAGTAACGGCTCTCTGTTCTTTCTGCATTCAGAGTTTTGATTGGCTTCTGTGTCCAACAGAACTTTCCTGAAACAGGACAGGCAAAAACTCCAAAAATGTAAAG
The DNA here is from genome assembly GCA_037074515.1 of Mimosa bimucronata. Classification (NCBI taxonomy): domain Eukaryota; kingdom Viridiplantae; phylum Streptophyta; class Magnoliopsida; order Fabales; family Fabaceae; genus Mimosa; species Mimosa bimucronata. The sequence continues at coordinate 11,458,886 of CM073442.1, forward strand.
TTAGTTAAGTATAGGAAAAGTAATTAAATTTGAACTTTCAGTTTATCAATCGATGTCTCGACCAGCAATCGATTACTCTCCATACTTGGCAATCGATGGCACTCGGAGTGTTCTAATTTTCTTTCGATTATCACCTGCAACACTCGATTGAAACATCAGCTATCAATTGAACATATAAACACATAATCGATGGCCATATTGTCTATCGATGGAACTTTATTAATTGATGGTGGATTTAGCAATCGATAGTCTTTCAAAATTTTGAGAACTTCTAACTTAGCATGACAATCGATAGTCATGCTAATCATCGATAGAAAAATCAATAATCTGTATGCACTCTGAGCCCCATAAATGGTTGTAATATCAATTCCATCGATGGTTGATTCAACAATCGATGGTTCTTTGCCTTCTTCTACTTCAAAAATTAGTTTCAGCAAGATGGGAGAAATTTTGAAAAAATCATAACTTTCTCATTTCAACTCTAAATTTAGCTTATAATATATCCCCAGAAAGCTCTTTGAACCTAATTTTAAATGAAGAAATAATCATTACCAAACTCAGTATTTTTCGAAAGTTATAATCAAAATCATGACTGTCAAACTCATGCACAACTGAATTTCTAGGCAAACTTTAGAAAATCATATCTCCTTCAATTTAAATTCTTTGATAGTGAAACTTGTGTTCATGAAACGGTTTTAAATTCAAGTTTCATCTAAATCAGATTTATATTTTGAGAGATATGCTCGAAAAGATGATTGCCTACTACTGCGGACTTGAAAATTCTGGGAAGACTTTAAGAATTCATAGCTCCTTGTATATAAATTATTTATGTATGAAATTTGTGTCTATGAATTTTGTTGGAAGTCTAGTTTCATACAAATCAAATTTCACCTCAATCCGATTTGTATTCTATGAGATACGACCAAAACACTGGACCAGGTCAGACTGGACATTCCACTCGATTGAACTCTGAACAATCGATTATTGCTCAACAATCGATTGGAAAATCACCCATCGATTGTTTCAGAGGTCTAGCAATCAATGGCTAACACTTTCCAATCGATTGTTGACCGCCCAAAACATAAAATTCACCTTATGAACATACCATATGATCATATATGTATAGGAACTCATGGTTTGATGATATGGACTTCATTTAAGCTTCTTTTAACTTCCAATTGAGCATAGGAACTTATAATATCAAGTGTAATAACATGATTCTTTATTTTCTCATTGAATCTCTCTTATTATTTGATCAGATCATGCTCCCTAAACAAGCATAATAACTCCATTCTTTCTTTGACTAATTTATACAAGATATTAACATGAAATAATGGTTGGTCAAGGTTGGAGATGAATACTTCATGCAAACTTTTTGCTTACTAGATTTAAATATATATTTGACATCATCAAAACTAATCATATCTAACACATTATTGTTATTTAAGTTATTTTGGTTCATGAATTAACGTATAAGATTTATGAATCTAATATATGGTTATGACTTTTTGATTGAGAGGTGTTGATTTCAAAATACATCACTTCATGATCTATAAAATATCATGTACAATTTTCTTTTTCATATCTTCTCCATATATACTCGACAAAATAAAGGATCAATCCGCCAACAACAATTAAGGATTTGGGGGAGCAGAAATTTCTTTTCTGGGTTTATAAAGTTCATCATACTATAGTTTTTGTACTGTTGTCTCTGCTGCAACATCTGAACCTGAATATATGTTCCTTCTATATGTTTATTTAGAATCATCAGAGTTAATATCACCACCAATTATAGACATTATACACTGTAACTAGAATTATGCACACACATATTGAATAATATTTTCTTCAACATTATCTATTAGTATTTGTTTTTATCATCAATTAAACAAGTCATTATAGTTAAACATTCATTTATTTAAATATACGAAATTAAAAACATTATTTTTGTTACAATTTTTAAATTTAGAGAATTATTCACGAAAAATCCCAAATTATGTCTGCTAACTAGTGTATATATATAGAGGACATCCATTATGCATTCTGAAAGACTTTGTTTGGCTTCTTCTTCTTCTTCTTCTTTTTTTTAGTGCGAATAAAATATCTCCATACATGTATTCTAATATATCCTGCTTGAAAAAACCCTATTTCTTTCTGGTCTTCATCAAATTGCTTCAATATTTACTTCCAATTCATAAAATTTTTCAGGAGAAGTAGAAGCAGGAAAAAAAAATGGATTACGAACCTCCACTGCCAGAAGCCTGCAAGAAACTTCTTGAAAGCTCCTTGTCATTAGACACAAGAACGACGACTACAGAAGGGAAATCATCATCAACGGTGGAGATCAGTGTTTGTGAGCTGCCTGTGATTGATCTTGACCGTTTAAACAATGCAGATCATGTTAAGAGAGAAGAGTGCATGAAGGATATAATTGAAGCTGCTAAACAATGGGGTTTTTTCCAAGTTGTGAATCATGGGATGTCACAACAATTCTTACAGAGGTTGTTGTTGGAACAAATGAAGATGTTTCATAGACCTTTTTCACAGAAATGTCAGGAAACTTCCAGAAGTTTCACCTACAAGTGGGGAAACCCTCTTGCTACTAATCTCAGGCAACTCTCTTGGTCTGAAGCCTTCCATATTCTTCCACATGAACCAGAAAATATGGTGGACGACCATCACAAATGTCTGAGGTATAAAGTCTCACACACACACACACACACACAAACATCCTTTTGTTTGATTAGGTTTCATGAAAACTTATTCATGTTTTTCTCTATTCCATCTTTGTGAATTTGTGAATATTGGGTACTCCGTCTTAAATGTGGAGCTAAGTAGGAAATTTTTTTGGTTTCAGCCAAATTATAATATGTTTTCCTAAAGTTAGCCCGATTGATTACGTATCTTAGGAGTATTTCTATGGAAAAGGGTCATTTCCAATGAAAATAATTAATTTGTATAGATCAAGGAAATTAGTTATTTATAAAAAAGATGTGTATAGGTAGTTTTAGAAAATCTCATTTGGTCATTTGTGCATAATGTTCGCATTAACATATACGCTAGCTAACTCATTCTTGCAATATATTAGCTCATTAATAAATTAAGTTGGATTGACTAAAAAGTTCTTATACATTTTACTTCCTCCGTTACTAAATATAGAATCTAGAAACTCCTAAAAAAGTTAAATAAGTTACTTATAAATTAATTTACCTGAATTTTTTCCATAAACTAGTTTATTTAACTTATAATCTAATAATACACAAAATATATTATGATTAAGTGACCCATTTAGCTTCCTCAACTTTTCCCAAAAAAGATTAACTGGATCCTATAGTCAGGAACGGAAGAGGAAGTATAAGTTTTTTTCATAATAAAATTTACTTCCACTCTTACAATTTATTTGTCTCGATTCTATTCTTTCCCGTTTCCACGGAGAAGATTTTTATTAAAATTATAGATATAGATATAGGTAGGCACCTTTCTCTGTTTATTATATATACACAAATTATTAAAATATCATGACATTTCATAAATTTTGCAATTTATACTACTATTATAGTAAGAATATCATAGTTTGTTATCTTTATTTATCTCATTTTATGATCTTTTTGTCAAGTGTCATTACGTTTTAAACTATCTGTTCACTTGCTATTAAACAAAATCGTAATTATATACAATTAAATTTTTCTTACGAGCTTCGTCTATACTCTGTATATATATTCTCAGATCAAGCACTGAAGCTTTTACCAGAAAGGTTGGACCACTGGCAGAAATGCTGGCGGGAATTCTCGGGGAGGAGATGAACATGAAATGCAGCTATTTCAAAGAAAGGTGTTTGCCAAACACAAGTTTTATTAGGCTGAATAGATACCCACCATGCCCAATTCCCAAACATGTATTTGGGTTCATGCCTCACAGTGATTCCACTTTCCTCACCATTGTGTTTCAAGACCAGGTTGGGGGATTGCAATTGCTCAGAGATGGAAAGTGGATTTTAGTCAAACCTAATCCACATGCTCTCTTGGTTAATATTGGCGATTTATTTCAGGTATATATACCTTCCTCACCAATATCCCTTGACTTGGGATTTCTACATATAATAATGGCTAAATTATATAAAATGCCTCTAAATTAAACTATATGTGTCGTGTGTAAATAATCTCTCTAATCTTTTAAAACTTTATCCCTCAATTAAATTTCTCTGAACTTTTATATTTATGCAAATAACTCCCATATTCATGTCTTCTCTTGGTAAAATTTGATATTTTGGGGTTATATGCATAGAAGCTCGAAAATTTGGGGTTTAATTTATTGTAAAATTTCAAAAGTTAAGTAGTTGTTTTTTCCTTTTATAACCCTTGGCTCATCTGGTTTTTAGTGTCTTTTATCGATTCTATTACTAAGTATTCAAGAAACCTACTAATACATAGATCAAGGTTTTATGACCACAATGTCTCTCTCATAAGTCTTTTTTAACAATATGATATTCAAACTCAATTCGCACACTTTGTGTTATATGGTCCACCACTAGACTAAATATTCTTGGGTATGTAGCTAGGGAGGTTGTTTACATATGATTTAAAGTTTAGGTATATAATTCAGCAAAGAAACCTAAAATTCAACAAAGAAACCTAAGGTGTTTTTTGGGAGTTATGTATAGGAGGGAAAGGGAACTGAAGGTATATTAAGAATATGGTTAAATCATGATTTTTCTCTTCTTTTTAAGGAAACTTAATATATAAAAGGGGAAGGACCTTAGAAAATTTAGGGTTAATATAAGTATTGATCCTTGAGGTTTCCCTTCATTTGGGTTTTAGTTTATGAAGTTTGAAACCAGTATCAACGTTTTAGTCCCTCAAGTTTACTCCATATGTGGCCGCTGGTCTCTCATGCATTAACGGTGTCAAAATTGCTTTTGTATCACTAACGTCGTTAAATTTGTGATGACTGAATGAACTGATGTGGCAAAAATGCTTACTAAAAGATATATGAAAAAAAAAAAGCAGTGTTTTTATAAAGTCATCTTCAGCTCCATAAGCTGTCGATGGCTCTAATCACCTCCCTCCTTCTCTCATCTTAGACTTCAATTCAACCAATTATTTTTCATTTTTTTCCCCACATTTTGTAGCATCCAGATGTCGTTCATTTCCCTCTTCTCCGTTTGCCAAAACTGAAGAGACTCCCAGATCTTTGTTTCTTATGCTTGATTTTTTTTAATCGAATATATACTGCTGGAGGAGCAATGGGTAGAGGAATAATGAATTTCACATAGCGGTGGCACCGAAAAGGTGTGAGCTTCAGGTGATGCCAACGGTTTTTTTATACGTCCAAATGAGTATTTGTTGCATAAGTGACTTAACATCGTTAACATATGAGGGACTAACAGCCACGGATGGAGTAAACTTGAGGAATTAAAAACTAAATGAAGGGAAACCTTAAGGATCAATAATTATATTAACCCAAAGTTTAGTGACTTGCTTTTGACTTCCTTCTCTTGGCTCACAGTCCATAATGGGTAGATACATTGCACGAGGATATTTTAAACATATCATTATACTGATCGTTACGTAATTTCATCATACGCTACCTTAAAAAATGCTCTTTGATGATGGACTAATTCCATCATCACTGAAATCATCTTTTAGAAGTGCCGTAGAAATCTCTATTTTTCTTCTGGTATAGTAGCTAGAGATAATTAATTAATCAGGTTCATGAACTTCGGGTAAATATATCACATATATACATGTATTGAATTGGCATGTGTGTGTATATGTATAAATGTTTTTCAAGTGGACTATAATTACCCAGAAGGCTTATCAAATATCAATATCATCATGCATAATGTATATTCATAATGGCCAACCAACTTAAAAAATTTTCAATTTTCATCATCTTCCTTTTTTACATTTCCAAAATCATCGGCCGCAAAATCTACATGCATACCATTATTGAAATTAAACTAGCTAGGCCTGAAAATGACAGTAAGGAGATGCTTCCAGATGTGGGGACGAATAAGAATCAGAATAATAGGAAAAACTAAAAACAAGACCCCACCAAGACAGCCTTCTCACACACACACACACACACACACAATTTCTTGCTTAGGACTTAGCTCTTCTCTCTCAGCTGAAAGCAGAAACTTGATGAGAAAAACATACCTTTGAAACTTGAATACTTATGTGATATATATATATATATATTTGCAGGCAGTGAGTAATGGAGTATATAAGAGCATAAGGCACAGAGTGATGGCTGCACAAAAGATAGAGAGATTTTCTGTGGCATATTTCTATAATCCTTCATATGATGCAGTGATAGAGAGCCATGGCACACCCAAAGTTTACAGAAGCTTCACTTTCAGAGAGTACAAACAGCAGATTGAGAAAGATGTAAAGGAAACTGGTGATAAAGTGGGGCTCTTTAGGTTTCTTTTGTAGTTAATTGAAAATTGATTAAAGGAATGTAATTATTACTCTATGTTGTTGTAGTTGTGTTTAATCAATATCATATAAGAAAAATCATCATTACTATTTGAGTTGGTGGCATAGTTGAATCATCTTAATAAAGAAAGGTCATTATTCATATTTAAGTCTTAAATAGTAATGTTATTACTGGAGCAAAAAGTTAATTCATTAACCCTAAAATTATGTAAGAAATTCAGTTACCATAATCACATTTTCAGTTATTGTAACAAATAACATAAATACACACAAGGAAATCATTCTTGATTTACATATATATAGTTTTGTTCAATTTTTAATTTGATAGTTGGTGTTTTTAATCTTATCTAAATCCTTTAATCTTACTCTTTTAGCACCATAAGCCTTTGTTCAGAGGTTAATAATGTTAATAGAGAAGAGTTGCATGGGTTAACACTTAGAAGAGTCAAATTGAAAGATGTTCGCACCGCAAGTGTTCAGGTCGTGCCAAGTAATAAAATAATAAATAGAGTATTATTTCTACGAGGATTTGGTTCCAAAACCTGGTCAAATAGCGATTATACACTTTTGCCCAATTTAAATGAGACAAATATCGAGATTGAAGAGTAACTATGAAATAAATTTATGCTAAATGAAAACAATATTATAAACAAGTGATTCTTCAACTTCAAGGATTAAATGGGACCTAAGATTATTTATTCCCCTTGTATTTCTTAAAATCCAATTAACATCTTCTCAAAAATGTTCTCAATGAATTTATGTGCTAGTATAGAATTCACAAAGTACTTGTAAAAGCTTTCTCAAGTCAAGAACAAGTGTTTGATCTCATTAAGTGCTCAATCTCTTGTTACAATTAATAAAACACAATTTCAAGCTCCAATCCTAATGTGACTATGTAAGGTTGGTAAGTATATCTCTATCTTACCAACAAAATCATCCATTTATCATGCAAACTTCAAATTCTTACACTATTTCTCCCAAGTTCTACATTCAATCTATCCCTCTCAAGTATCAATCAAATAAACACAACATCTAAATGGTGTGATCAATCACTTAGAAGAATTAGGAAAAGAGTTATCAAGAATTAATCCATACAAGAGTTCAAAATAATCCTATAATCAAAGTTTTAGCTCCACATGTTCAGAAAATCCAAGAGAATATATACATATATCAGCACAATCATAGAACAAGAGAGAGGGAAAGGAAAATGGAGAAGAAAAATGAATATTTGAAGCCAAAATTCCTTCCAAACTTCAATCATTTGCTTCAAGCTCCTCCAAGACCCAAACCCTAGCACACAAAGCACCAAAGAATGCCCAAGAAGTGAAGAATGTCGGCCCCTTTTGATTTCTCCCCTTTGAACCCTAAAATTTTTGTCTAATCAATGATGTGCCTATTGCTGTTGCACCTGAACTGCGGCTCAATTTACTTCTGTGTTGAAATGAGCTGCAACCTAACTTTTGAGCTGCGGCCCAGTTTGGTTTTGTCATTTTATTTTCAAAACAGAGTGGGTTGTGACTCATTTCTTTTCTAAAAAATTGAGTTCTTCTATTGCAAATGGAGTGTTCTATCTATGATTTGGCATCACTTTGATCATCTTTGAATTGTCAAATGGCTTGATTATAATTCTCTTACCAAATCATACCTTGCAAACTAATAAATTTGATAAGCTCATAATAAACAAGGAGGAGGAAAGCACAAAATATGCACAATTGAGTAAAAATGTGCAACCAAAAACATCATGTACATTATCCTATATTTGATTATCCAAAATATGCACAAATGCACTGAACATTGTATAAAACTCAAGAAAAATGTGCTAAAAAGACATGAAATCCTAGAGGTTAACAAAAGATTTAATACACATTCACCAAAAATTAAATATAAAAGGAAACTAAACATGCCTCAAGAATGATTTTTCTTTTATATGTGAGGGTCCCTAAATTAATTAACAAATGAATATCAAGCAGAAATTTGATGGATGCATATTTTTTTGTTAATTAACACACCTTGTGATAGATAACAGGAAAAAGTAGTGAGCAAAGTGAATTTATAGGAGGAAGAGAGTAATTAGTCACCATGATTACATATGGTACAAAGCATGCGAGAGAAGTTCCATCAACCAGCAAAGTGTAAAGGGAAAATAAATAAAGACTCTTCAGTCATCAAAAGGTTAATTTAATGCACCGAATTTCAGAAAGGACGGATCAATACAATTGGCTGAATTGTTCAATGCAAAATTAAATAAAAAGTCCAAAAACCCTCAAAAAAATATTCCTCTTCGTTACTAGAATAGTATAAGGAAATATCAAATTCTTTATTACCAGAATTATATAAGGGAATGTCAAATTCTTCCTCTTTATTATCATAATGATATAAGAGAATACCAATGTAGTTAAAGTATACTGGTAATCCTTTAGCCAAAATTGGTATTCCCTTGTAAGAATTTGGTATTTTCTTATACACTTTTGGTAATGAAGATGGAGATCTTTGAAGGCTTTTTGGACTTTTCCTTTCAATCTTGCATTGGACACTTCAGTCAATTGTACTGATCCGTCCTTTTTGAAATTCAGTGTATCAAATTGTCCTTTTAATAATTAGAGAATCTTTATTTGTCTTTTTCCCAAGTGCAAATTGAACGTATGTTTTCTCAATATTTCTTTTATACAGACAGTGATGAGACTTAAGACTAATGATTAATTTTACAAAGTCCCTTTAGAGCATCTTGTGGTTGTTTCTTTTTTTTTTTTTTTGGCTAATTTTAACCACTCGATTGGAGTTGTGTGTGTCTATTTATTAATTGGCTGATTAATTCACTAACACTGTCTTAATTCTGTTCATTATTGATTTCATAAACATTAATGTTTAAAAAAAAATTCAAACATCAACTTTGTACCGATTTTCTCATGAATTTGTGAAAGAGTACAGATGGTGTTAATTAAGAGTGCAGATGGTGTTAAGTAATTTTTCTCACTACAAATATAACAAATCAAACATTTCAAATCAAGAAAAAGTAGTTTTTTTAATAATTATATTTTGTTCCTTGAAAAATTAAAAGCACAGGCTTAAACCACTGATTAGGGAAAGCCGACTGGGAGGAAAGTCGCGATTTGATTTCAAGTTGACTAATTGCAAGACATCACCAAAACACAAGGTCCCATTGCTATATGTGTCGCTTAAAAATCAACTATATGTGATGAGCTAATTAATTATCAATTAATTTATCCACATCTTGAAATTTAGTGACGTTAACTGTTGTCGGCAATACATACTACTGCCAATTAGAGCTTGCAATATGGACCGGCCCGTCGGGCTGGGCCCAAAAAGCCAGTTTTAAATATAGACTTACCTTTTAACTCAAGACCTTATTGTTTGGGTTTTAGGCTAACCAGTATTAAGCCCATTTTATATTAATTTTTCACATACAAAAAGTATTAGTTATTCCATTTTGTACACAAAGTATCGGTGCTATATATAATTTAGGCCCTTTTATCCCCTTATCCCAATTTCTTTATGCTGACTTGACTTTTGTGAAATTTTTTTTACCGCTCTTCTCCTAAACTAGTAAATAACTGGTGTCATATACGTTATGCTTTAGCAAAATGATTTAAAATTGTTAAAACTTCTCTGTTAGATTAGAAATATTATTTCAGTAACTGGACTCAGCAATAAACAATAAGAATGACATAAGTTCATAGCAAAAAGTAGGATTAGATAACAAATGCATTTTAAACAAACTATTCTTTATTACTTGAAAAACACTCCAAGAATAAAAAATTAAGTAATGAGTGAACAAAAGCTAAAGTTCGTTAATACAACATTGTTTATATAGAGGCCTTTAAACTAATTACCATGTAATTATGATGATTACTTTTGCAAATTTGCTGCAATTCATTTTTTTTTAATTCCGTGTCTAACGAAGGTTTGTTTTGATTTTTTTTTTTTATTTTTTTTTTGCTGGAATTCAACTTGTCATTATAGAAAATGAGATTTTTTTTGTCGTTGCGATGGAAACCAATATTTTTTTTTTATTGTGTTATGCATGGGGTTTATATTTGAATCTTTGCATTTATCCATCTGGTGTATACATTATAGTTAGGAGCCTTTTGACCTCTTCCTCACTTGGTCAACAACTAATATTTCAGGAGAGAACTTTGTCAATGTCTGAGAATAGGGTTTTTTTTATTAAAAAAAATAAGAAGAAGAAGAAGGAAGGAAGGAAGGAAGAAATAAACAAAAAGGGGAAAACGGGTTCGAGTTGGCTCATAGGTTTGTCAAGTTAGCCTGCCACGGGCTCGGACTTAATGGCTTCTGGCCTAAAAGATCCATTTGAATATGAGCTATATTTTCTAAATCCATAACTATATTTTTTTTATGGGTTTTGGGTTGACCCACAAGTTCTAACTCGTATTATCAGTTCTACTCCCAATGTCACTAAATTTCAACATATAGTATAAAACATGAACATATTGTTGAAATTGTTGTATTAGCTTTGTTTCTAATATAATGTATAATTGATTTTTTTAGAGATTAAATAATCTAAACAAAATAGCTTACGTTAATCAAAATATAGTGTTTTATTTAATTATATATCAGTTTTAAATTCAGACATATTAGTTTGAAGTAAAACAATAAACATAAATACTTTAAATTATCTTATTTAACTTTCTTAATTTTTTAAATAACTAAACTATAAATATAAATATACTGAGGGGAGTATACACTATTTTGGTTAATTAGTTTTCATTATATTATTTCTTGGTGTGCGCATGTAATTAATAGTCTTAGATATTTTTGTTTAGAGCTGGTGTGGGGCTTTGAGATATGATCCTAGTGGCAGTGATTGAATAAATTAATATAGACAAATAAATAGATTATTGGTATTAATTTTTTTAACACAAAGCTTAAGTAAAGCACATTATTTATGGCTTTCTCATGGCATGATTTTATGTTAATTTTATTTTAATTTATATATAGATTAGAGTGGCGGTAGTAAAGACAATGAGACTGTTGAGATAACAAAAGAAAACATGAGTTTCATAATTAATACTCCCTCCGTTCCATAATATAAAGTCCATTTTTTTTAATGATCTTGTCCCACAATATAAGGTACTATTTGACTTTATTTGAGTAATAAATGTTTTTTTTTTCATTTTACCCATGCATTAATTTTTCCACACATTCTCTTTCATCTTCTTTTCATGATTACCCCCTCTCTTACTCATTCATAAATAAGGGCAAAATGATATATTTCCTACACATTTATTGTTTTTAACTAACTCTAACTAATTTTTTAGGAACCCGTAATTCGGTTAAAAAGACCTTATATTATGGGACGGAGGGAGTATTTATTAAGAGAAGTTGAAATGACATCAATTGAAGAGAAATGATAGAAAATTGTGCCAGGTGGTTATTAGGAGTTAGGACACATACATATACAAGACTGATGCATAGAAGATAATGGTACATCTAATAGTAGAAAGAACAAGTTTCTAGTATTATTATGCACACATAATTCTATTTCTGCTTTTGAAACTCTAGGGGAAAAAATGCTAAGGAAGCATCGTCTCAATGTCTTCAATGTCTCTGATGTATATCTATTTGCAATCACGAAGAAGATCTTGATCGATGATTCTATTCATTACTTGTCAATATACCAAATCAATATGGTTTGGTGTTTTTCAATTCAATTCAAAGGGACATCCTTTTTGGACTTCAAAGTAGGGCTCAAAGACACTTTAAACCATCATCAAGAGTGGAGAGTTTCTCTCGTGAGGGAAATAATCATTATCATCAATGTAATTTGGAAAAAGCATAATTGGGCTGTGGAACATGGATAGTAAGTTGCCCAACCTTCACGTCGTTAAGGAAATCTTAGGAATGACCTTATTCGTTGTCTCCATCTCAACATATTTGTGTAAGGATGAGCACTCAAAGGCTAAAGACTAGGTCATCATTTTTCATTAATTGCAAGTAAAGAGAGATATTAAAGGATGTCATGTTATGATATGTTTTGAGGGTTCAATCATACACCAATTCAATTGGACGAAAACCGACACAATAAACTCCTTTTTATACTACATATCAATGTTTTAGATTATTCCTTCGTTGAGTTTAAGGATATATATATATATATATATATATATATTTATATATATATTTATATATATATATACCGCGTAATGACTATCCTTGAGCAAGAACTCGTTGCAGATTTGGTGCATCAACATGTCATTCACCTCTAAACCAATCATTCAAGCATATCACGTTAATGTAGCAAAACTAAATTCTTCATCCAGTCCTAGTCCTAATTATAAGATTAAGTTGATTTTTTTGGATAAACTAAGGATGCAAAATAAGTTAATTTAAATTGTTTATATTTATCTTTTTTCCTTAAAACTAATTTAATTTACTTATAAACTAACATATAATTTAATTACATGTAGCATATATGATAATTTAATGGTATAATTTGCTTCCTTATCTCCACAAAAAAAGTCAACTTGATCTTATAATTAGGACTTAAAGGAGTATTCAAAACCTACTTATGAATTTCCCTCCCTTTTAATATTTGCGCCCTTTTTTTTGTTTCTAAGAAAGACTTAATTCGTTGTACTCTGGTTCTAATTTTTTTTATGGCTTTGTGCATACATTAGTACTTCGTATCATAATTATATTGCAATAGGAATAAAGTAATATGGTTAAAAATTAAATAAAACTTTTGCAGTCTGGCTTGGTTGAAGATTTTTTTAATTAAAAATTATTAAATATTTTTTAAAAAAAATGACAATTAAAATATTATAATTATTTAACGTTTGTACGCGTTACAATAATTTTTGTTTTAAAAAAATAAACGTAAAAAACTTCGATCTAAACAATTCAAAATAGATATGAAATGTATGTGGTGATAAGAGCATTGAAAATGGTTCAGTTTGGCTTTACCATAGCAGAATCTAAATATTGAAAGCTGATTCAACCCGAAACTTGAAAACTTATGACACACACACACACACACACACTTGCCGGCAGTGAGCTAGTAATGGAGTTTATGATAGCATGAGGCACAGAGTGATGGCTGCACAGACAATAGAGAGATTTTCTGTGGCATATTTTCATAATCCTTCATATGATGCAGTGATAGAGAGCCATGGCACACAAAGTTTACAGAAGCTTCACTTTCAGAGAGTATAAACAGCAGATTGAGAGAGACGTCAAGGAAACTGATGATAAAGTGGGGCTCTTTAGGTTTCTTTTGTAGTGGAAAATTAATTAACGGAATGTGAACAAGGTTTAAATATAGAGTAATAAGTTAAATCAAATTATTACTCTATGTTGCTGTTGTTGTTGTGTTTAATCAAAATCATGTAAGATAAATCATCATTACAATTTGAGTTGGTGGTATTGTTGAGTCATCTTAATAAAAAAGGTAATTATCTATCTATCTATCTATCTATCTATCTTCTAATATCTACGTTTAAATCTCATGAACTCTTTAGTTCAAAAAAAAATCTCATGAACTCTTTATCATTGGTCCAAGTTAACAATCTTGAGTCAATTTCAATGTTATAATATCACTGGTCCAAGTCAGCATAAAAATATCAATTTCAATTACTAAAAATACAATTTAGGAAGAGATTTTACCGAAATTTAATCTTGATCCAATTTCAATTACTAAAAATAAGGTTAAAAAAAGGATTATTAAAATAAAATCATTAATTCTCATGCATTCCATCCACTCAATCTTCAGATTTTCATGGTCAAATAAAATTCTTCAGCTTTCTATTTCAAAGTTTAAAATTCAAATTCAAAGGCTTTTTTAAATTAATACAAATTCCTCTAATATCTACCTCTAAATCTCATAAACTCTCTATCATTAATCCAAGTCAGCAATAAGAAGACTAAAATTTATATCTTTGTGGGGAATTTGTGCATATGAGACATATAATAAGAAGACTGAGGATATGGAACCACCCATCATTGTTCTGATTCGTTTTGCTCCATGTTCATTTATTGATAAACTAAAATTTCATTAGATTTAATGATAAACGAATAATTATAATGCCAATGGATTCATGATTTAATCATCATTTGCTTATTTAAATAAGAGTATGGCCACCTCAACAATGCATTCGATGTAACCAAGGTTGTATTCGACCCAGATATTCCAGAGGCAAAGATTCTAACTGAAAGGTGACTAATGTAAACATATAGAGTTTTCTAAATTAATATGTCCTACGGATTATTTCAATTCTTATGTTAAATATTTTGTTTCTTAAATGCAGGCTAAGCTAAGACTCGTGTGGCAGTCAATTGTTTAGCCATATATCAAATCCTGATAGTGGAAGCTATTCAAAAGAATCTCTTTTGACTTTCCGCACAAGAGTAACTGTGGCTTACATAAACAAAGTCAAAGAAGTAACATTCAACAAACATATATTCTAATCATTATTTCTAATTTCATACATTTTTATAAGTGATGCATATCATCCTCTGAACCTAACAGGAATGTGATGTGATAACAAAGGTCACTATTCAAAAACTTGAAACACTTTATGGTTGGTCATATGATGGTTGCCCATTCGATAAGGAGTTGGAGTATGATTAGAATCATGTTCTAAAGTGCTTAAAATGTAATAAGGAAGTGCTCATGACTGTGTCAAAGTAATCGGACGAACCTTATTTAACAAAGTGTCTATCATTAATATCATAATTTATGATCATATTCTGTTTGCTCCTTAGGTATAAGGTTCACTTCAAGGTTTATGACTCCACTGGAAAGTGTTCAATAATGTTGTTCGATCGTCATGCAACGAAGCTGTTCGGAAAGTCTGCTGCTAAGATGAAAGAGCAATTGGTTGAGGTTAAATACTATTTTATGTAATCTCTATTATATATGTACAGATATAAATGTTCCAGTAATTTATTTTAAATAGTTTCAATTTTCATGTTAAAGGAGGGTATTCCCAATTCATTCCATGAAGACTTGGACAAGGTGTCTGGAAAAGTTATTTTAGTGAAGCTCAGAATTAGGGATAACAACATCAGGCACAGGTCTTCAAGCATTGCAGTCTCCCAGATTTGTTTAGATGGTGAATTGATCAACCAATTTACCTATTCCGATTGAGAGGTAATTTCTCATTTATTTCAAAACTTTAATAAATAAAAAATTTATAAATCCATAAAATTTGGTAAATTGTACCAATTCGTTTTGGTCGAATTATAATTCTACTTTTGGCAAAAAAAAATATAATTATACTAATTCATAATTGATACATTGATTAATTAATGTGACTTATTGTTTAAGTTAACACACATCATTTTATTGGACTGACAATTTCGCTCTTATTAACAGGATAATATGCAAGTTGGCATTGAGGTGAATTTTGCATTTGTATATGTGCTTTTTTGTAGGGCATTTTTCATCTGCCTTATTAATTACCTAATCAGATTGTTAGTGATTGCAGGAGTCTTCGGCTTCACACAGCACCGGCATTAATACTTCAAAGCTTGATGTTAATGAAGACTCTGACTCAACCACTATATCACAATTTTTTACTCCTCCTGAGAGTATGACCAAGTGTAAGAAAACCACTAATAATTCATCCAATAAAATCGACGAAATTGGTTTGAGTGACTTTGCCCCGCCAAGATTAAAATCCAACAAGACAGTCCAAAAGCTAAAGAAATTTAAGAAGGAGAAGTAATGGGAGTCAATGAAGGCTGAACTTTAAAAAATGTTTTTGGAATCTGCAAGTTACTGTCAGTGATCTTTTTGTATGTTTAGTGTTTTTTATCATGAATTTCATTTCCTTAATAATTATGATCTTCTTAGTGTTCAGTTTTAATGTTTTCTATTTAACTTTGTGTTGTCATTACTGAATGAAATTTAGGCTTTGAATGTTTGTCTTCCAGATCGAATTTGAATATAAACGAAACACCTATCTGACTTGGGCGAAAAATTCAAATTCTTTATTTCCATTATCAAAAAATTCAAATTCTATTAACTCATTAAGAAGTTGCGATAAAATATTATTGTGGCTTTCAAATTCGAAAAATTCAAATACATTAGCTGTCATGCCTAAAAAATCTTATCAATATGTAAAGTAACTATGTTACCCATAAATGTGTAGATATTTTCTTTTTTTGCCGCAGAAAAATGTGCAGATATGCTATTTCATATAATTTCTTTTTTTATAAGATAAATGAATAAATTATTAATATTAGTAAGTATAACTATAATCAGCAATTTATTCAAATAGCCTATTTCCATTGCTAACGTGGCATATTTTCCATAATTGTTGAATTAAGTTTTAAATAAATAAATAGTCACGGTTGGAGATGCAAATTTTATATTTTGTAATAAGAGAAAAAATGGAAACTTAGTTTTGTAAACAATATTTTGGGAAAGTTGAATCAAATTAGTAGGATTTGTAAACATAATAAAAAAAATTTAATCATCACCTAAATCCCTTTATTTTAGTATCAATGACTCCCCAATTATATCCAAAATATGCATCAAATCTAATTAAAAATGGGGAGTCACCAGATTTCCAAAAAGAAATGGAGAACCTAAATTAGTAGGATTTGTAAAAATAATAAAAAAAATTCAATTATGACAATCAATATTAAATGCCTAGTATGTTATGCCTAATAAATCTCATTGAAAATACTTATATTATCAAATTATCTCTAAAACAATTGGACTACTAAAAAGAGAAAACATATTTTATGCCTAATAAATTTTATCATCTACAAGTAACATATCAGATTAAATACACGGTTGAATCAATTTTTCAAGAACATAACAACCATGAGTTGTTATAATTTGTTGTTATAATGCGTTGCCTGTTATCAATGGAATATTACATCACATATAAATTAATATTAATATTAATATTAATAATATAACTAACTTAGCAATTTATTCAACTACCTTATTTCCATTGCTGATGTGGTATAATTTCCATAATTATTCAATTAAGTTTAAAATAAATAAATAACCACGGTTGCATATAAAAATTTTATATTTTGTAATCAGAAAAAAAAAAAGGGAAACTTAGTTTTGTCAACAATATTTTAGGGAAACTTGGATCAAATTACTAGGATTAAACATAATAAAAAAATTCAATTATGATAATCAATATTAATTGCCTAATATTTTGTCACATGTGAAGAGTGTTAAAGGCTTGAAAATATTAATCTTGGACGACAAAAGAAGAAGTATAAGCAAGACCAATAACGTAATATACAAAGAGGTTTTCCAAAATTTGTACACCAATTGACCTCATTTATTTTACAATGGAAAGAAATTTCTTTTAGCTTTACAGTTATAATTTTTTCGCAACCTGAATTGCATTTACATAATTTTTATTTAGGTGTTCAGATTGTGCATATGCATAATTTTTACTTTATTACAATTACTACCGAGTACGCATCTCTTATGAAGATATCATTCAGCTTAAGTCATCGTTAGTGTCGAACGCTTAAGTATTACTCATCGCATAACGTTAACGCGCGGGTCTAGAGTCTTGTCATATCTAAATCTCAACTAATAATATTATTGGAGCAAATAAAAAGTTAATTTAATTAAACCTAAAGTTCTATAAGAAATTCATTTACCGCGTATATAGCATTTTCAATTGTAACAAATAACACACACATATGGGGGAAACTATTCTTGATTCTTGATGTACATATAGTTTTGTTCACTTTTTAATTTGGTAGATGGATGTTTTTCTTCTTATTTTTAAATCCTTTAATCTTACTCTTTTAACATTATCATTTATCAGCTTCTGTTTATGGAAAAAAAAAAAAAAAAACACTATCAGCTTCTGTTCAGAGGTTGATAGTATTAATAATAGAGAAGAGTTACATGGGATAACAGTTTTAAAAGAGTCATCAAATTAAATTAGAATATTTAATAACTAGAAAAACATATACTCCCTCTGATCCTTATTATAAGGCACCAACTAACAAAATTTTTGGTCCTTATTATAAGGCACCAACCGCCACATTAATTACATTTTTCCTACTTTACCCTTGTCATTAATGAATGTTCATAGTTTAAAATGTTAAGTTATATCATTTAATGAAGGGTGAAGTTGGAAAATATGGTCAATTAAGCCTAGATTTAAGGACCCAACTACCATTCCTTGGTTTGTGAGAATTGGTAGTTGGTGCCTTATAATAAGGACCAGAGGGAGTATATCAAATTAAAAATAAAAAGGAAAGTACATATGCCTCAAAAATGATTTTTCCTATATGTGTGAGGACTTTGAACTAATTAACAAATGAATATCAAGCAGGAGTTTGATGGATGTTTTTTTTTTTGGTTAATTAACACACCATAGATAATAGGAAAAAGTAGTGAGCAAAGTGAATAATGCGATAGGTGGAAGAGAGTGATTAATCATCATGATTAGATATGGTAGGACCACAAAGCATGCGAAAGAAGTTCCATCAGCCAGCGAAGTGCAAATTGACACATCTTTTCTCAATATTTCTTTTATACAGACAGTGATGAGACTTAAGACTAATAATAATTAATTTTATAAAGTCCATTTAGAGCATATTGTGGTTGTTTTTGGCCAATTTTTAACCACTCGTTTGGAGTTTTGTGTGTGTCTGTATATTGATTGTCTGATTAGATCTTAAATGGGAAAATTCTAAATAAATACCATTCGAATATCAAAAGAATAAAAAGGTACCTTCAATATACAAAAAGACATAAAAGGGATCGTTCCCAATTTGGGATAAACAATTTTAAGGTAAAAGGACCAAAATGCCCTTGTCTACATTCACTTTCAAAGTGAAGTGGTTAATGGCTATACTAGAGTGGTTAATCTCTATTCTGAAGTAGTTAATTGCTATACTAGAGTAGTTAACGACTTTCACAAATATAAGAGTATTTAAGCCCAACTAATGAATCAGTGAAGTAGTTAATGGCTATACTGGAGTGGTTAATCGCTATACTGAAGTGGTTAATTACTATACTAGAGTAGTTAACAACTTTCACAAAAATAAGCCTAACTAATGAATCAGCGAAGTGGTTAATGGCTATACTAGAGTGGTTAATTGCTATACGGGGAGTGGTTAATGGTCATTCCTGAGTGGTTAATGGAGACAGGGGTATTTTGGTCTTTTTGCCTTAAAATTATTTATCCCAAATTGGGAACGATCCCTTTTATGTCATTTTGTATATTGGAGGTACCTTTTTGTCCTTTTGATATTCGAGGGGTATTTATTTAGAATTTTCCCTTAAATCATTAACACTGTCTTCATTGTGTTCATTATTGATTTTATTATCATTTATGCTTAATAAAATTTTCAAACATCAACTTTGAACCCATTTTCTCATGAATTAGTAGCTGGTGTTAATTAATATTTCTCACTTCTATAAATCAAACACTTTTTTTTGGGCCAAATATAAATCAAACACTTCAAATCAAGAAAAAATAGTTTTTTTATTAATCCTATTTTGTTCCTTGAAAAATTAAAAGCACAGGCTCAAACAACCGAGATTAGGGAACGCCGACTGGGAAGTCTGCGATTTGATTTCAAGTTGTCTAATTGCAAGACATCACCAAAACGAAAGGTCCCATTATATGTCCCGCTTACATATCAAATACTCCATGTATTTTTAAAGATAAGATCTAATTATCTATTTTGATTAAATTAAAGAAGTTAGTTAAATGAGTTAAAATCACATGATATTAGCAAAGCACCCTAGTCATTTATCTCTATTCTCATTCTCCATCTCTTTGCTTGTTTATCATTGAGGAGTGTCAATAGGGATACTATGAAAAAAATTGAGAAAAATTAGAAAGAAGTATTATATTTAGGAATAAATTCACATATCTAAATAAGTCATTTATTTAAGATCAGAGGGAGTAGCATATGTGATGAGCTAATTAATTAATCAATTAATTTGTCCGCATCTTGAAATTTAGTGACTTTAACTGTCGTTGGCAATCCATATGAAACAAAAATATGTGGTTAAAATTGTTGTTCTAGATTCGTTTCTTATCCAAACATAAAATAGCATATATCAATTCATAATTCAGACATATTAATTCGAAGTAAAACAACAGATATAAATACTTTAAATTATCTTATTTAAATTTTTTAATTTTTCAAAATAAATAAACTATAAATATAAATATGCTGAGGGGAGTATATGCAATTTTGGTTAATTAGTTTTCATTATTTAATATTTATTGGTGCGCGCATGTAATAGTCTTAGAAAGTTTTGTTTAGAGTTGGTGGGGCTTTGATTTGAGACATGATTCTAGTGGCAATATTTGGGTAAATTAATATAGACAAATATAGTGATTGGTATTGATTTTTTTGACATAAAACTTAAGCACGTTATTCCTGGCTTTCTCATGGATAACTTTATATTAATTTTATTTTAATTTATACTCCCTCCGATCCTAATTATAAGATCACTTTGATTTTTTTGAAAAAAATTAAGGATACAAAATTAATCACTTTAAATTGTCTATAGTAATCTTTTTTCCTCAAAACTACTCTATTATACTTATAAACTAACATATAATCTAATTACATGTGACATATATTATAATTTAGTGGCCTAATTTGTTTCCTTAACTTCCACAAAAAAAAGTCAAAGCAGTCTTACATTTAAGACGGAGGGAGTATATAGATTAGACTGTGGTTGTAGACTAGTAGTAGAGACAATGAGATTGTTGAGATGTATGTATCCCTACAGAAGAAAATATGAGTTCAACTGGATACAACTCTAAATTCAGATTAGATATGAAGCGTACGTGATGATAAGAGAATTGAAAATGGTCCAGTTTAGCCTTACCATGGCAGAACCTTGTATTGGAGGTTTAGTTCAACCAAATAGGCAAATACAACTCTGAATTCAGAGAGCGCTTTTTTACAGATCACCCACCGAGATACTTTTCATATTGATGACATGATTTGAATTCATGAGTTTGTAGGTTATAAGTTAATGGGACAATTGCACTTAAATCTCAAGTAAGAAATTTAATATCAGACAGGTCTATTGACAATTTTTTCAGTTGTCAATATTCATCATTGACAACTCTTTAGAATTTCTCTTAAATAAAATCCCTTACCTAAAACTTTTGAGTGTAATTGTCCCGTCGCTAATTCCTTAAGTTGGCCCCAAATATAATGGCAAACAATTTTTTTCCCTTGTCAGAAATAATAGTAATATAAAATATATGAACGGCATTGGGGAGAAAAATTACCCAACAAATATTTTTAATCTAATCATTGGTCAAGAGTTAAACAAGTTCAATTTAAAAAAAAAAATACACCGTCTAGTCCAATCGTATCAGTTATGCCCATTAAAGGACCCATCTCTGGAACCACTAAATAAACTTCCTTGGCCCAACAACAACAATAATATGGGCATGCAATTTTTAACTTGCAGTGAATATTACTTTTTTTACACTATCAACTAGTAATTGAAACATTTTCTATTTCATATTATATTATTAGGTATCTAAGCAATTGAAAACTATACATTCAAAATTTTTGTATTCCCCTTCCAACACAAGTGACATTTCGGAACCTGCATTAAAAACCTCAAAAGATATAGCCGGAGACGTTATACTACTAAATCATCTATGTGTTGATGTAAATATTACTTTTCTTATTACTATTACATGATCTTTCCCCAAATTTCCAAAATAATATTTGAATAAATCATTTTCACTTAAAATTAAGATTTAACACTACCAAAGACTTATTTCAACTTATAAGAGATTAAAATTCCTCCTATTATTATTGGTCAAAAAGGTAAACCCTCCAATTAAAAGTAACAAGCCCATTTACCTCTATGTAGGGGTGAGTAAAAACAAACCAAAAACTGAATCGAATTAAATTCAGTTTTTTTTTTCAGTTTTCGGTGTATATTCGGTTTTTTTAATTTGGATTTCGATTCGATGCCTTAAAATATATTTCAATTAAAACCAAAATAATAAAAAAGATTCCATATCTTTTTAATACAGTTAATTTTCAAGACTTAAAATTTAAAAATGTATTTTTTGTTTCTCTTATGTTAATTTTAAAAAATGATATATCATTCATTGATATTTATTTTTGTGACTTTTTATTACGCTTTTTTTTATCATGAAGTAATGTTAATTATTTATTTTGTTTGTATTTTGCATTTCTTAGAAATCTTATCTTATATTTATAGTTTATATTTTGCATTATCTTGTTTGTGATTTTGTTGATGCTGTTAGGTTTATAATTTATATTAAGTTTTGTTTATTAAAAATCAAAAAATTTTAATGTAATTATAAAGGCAAAAAAATTTCTTAATTCAGTTCGTTACATTCAACCATTCTTAATTCGGCTTTTACCAAAAACCAAATGCTCACACTTACCTCCATGCTTTTCATAGGGAGTTATACTTGCAAATGTAAAAGTTATTTTTATTTTTTATTGATATTTTCCTCAATTGCCTCTATTAATACTCTATCATTATTGATAGAGTAATCCAATAACCACTTTGATTGGCTTGATGTGATTATTTTCGACCTAACCTATGGTCTCGTCTTCGAAACTTAAGCATGTTGTCGAGATAATTACCAAAAGTTGGAGTAGAAGAGTTCCCCCAAATGTGGGCCAGTTGGCATACATCCTTGTGAACAGGATTATTGTGTGTCCTTCTAACTAGCTTAACTAAAACCCTTCTTCTTATATACTCCGATCCATCCGATCCTTAATATAAGATTTAGTTAACTTTTCTTTGAGGAAATTAAGGAAGCTAAATAAGATGATTAATAATATCATGTAATGTATTAGTAGATTATATATTAGTTTACAAGTCAAACAAACTAATTTAGAGAAAAGATATTAGCAAATCAATTTATAAGTAAATTATTCAATTTTTTTATGGTTTTACAAAAAAGTCAACTAAATTTTATATTAAGAATCAAAGGAGGAATTATACAATTATAAATACAACCTATCCAATTTTATTATCAATTTTAAAATAAGGGAGAACACTTTTGTCAGTACCTACACTTTTATGTAATTTTGATTTTGGTAAATGTATGTATTTTTATCCTGATTAAATGCTTTAATTTTATTTTGTTAGCACAGTTATCTTCTATATAAATGCTAACAATACTAATATAACAAAGTTAGAAGAGCTAATGGTGGTAATTCAACAAAATTAATACTTAAATCAGAAGAGAAAAGTACACATATGCGAAAATCAAAATTGAGTAACGTATTGCTACCAACCAACATAAAATAATCATCATTAAACAATAATGGATGAAAATGTCAAGGGAAAATACTAGAAAAAGACCTTCAAAAATAAATTGGTCCTTTTTGCAAATTTAATAGAAATGACTAAAATACTCTAAAAAAAATTTTTAGATCCCCCAAACAATTTTGAAACTTCACTTTTCCCCCAAGGGGTAAAGTAAAATTAAATGTCTTTGATACAAGAATAAAATGTAATTATTTAAAAAAAGCACAAACTTCTTAGGGATTCCTCATATGAGTCTTGAAAATCCAGTTATGAATATTGGATTCCATAATTTTTGAGATTTGGAAATACTCACGTTGATGTTAGAAAGAAGTACAAACGTTTTGAAACTTTCCCCATATGAGTCTTGCAAATCTAGTTGTAAAATGTTTGATGCTTTAGTGTTGGATTCCATGATTTTTTAGACTTGGGAATACTTACGTTGATATTGGAAAGAAGTATAAACGTCTTGGAAAGTCCTTATATGTATTTAGGAAATCGGGTTGTGAAATATTTGATGCTTTAATGCTAGATTCTATAATTTTTTAAACTTGAAAATGCTCACGTTGATGTTGGAAAGAAGCACAAACGTTTTGGAACCCCCCCATATGGGTCTTACAAATTTAGTTGTAAAATGTTGGATGCTTTAGCGTTGAATTCCATGATTTTTGAGACCTGGGAATACTCATATTGATATTGAAAAGAAGTATAAACGTATTAGAAAGTCCTTATATGTGTTTAGAAAATCGAGTTGTGAAATGGTTGAAACTTGGGACTACTCACGTTGATATCTGACAAATCTATGATTTGTAATGCTTTTATATGCATAATTTGAGGAAATTAACATGATTAAGATGCGATATTGATCCAATAATACTTAACACAGAACTTAGACTCTTAGGTGAAATTAGTGTTAGATTAGGGTTAATTGGCCATAATTGTAGATTAATTTGTATGAATTGGTTTATAGGGCTATTTGATCATTGTTTAGTCTTGTTTCCACTTACAGGGTCGTGCAAGGACCAAAGATCAGATCCGGGACAAGGAAGAAGACCAAACGAAGAGGGCAGAATCATCTGAAGCTCGCCGCGGCGAGGAGCTCACAAAAGGACCAGAGGCAATGTTAGCTCGCCGTGGGCTTCGCCGCGGCGAGAGGAACCCTCAAGAGGCAGAGAGCAACTCACCTCGCCGCGGCGAGGGGACGGCGAGCGGACATTCTGCAGAAAAAATCAGCACGCGTTTTTCGGGCCTGTTTTGGATCTAACTTAATACCCACTCTTAGACCTGACTTGGGGGACCTATAAATACTTAAATCTAAACCCTAGAAGGCAGATTTGGTCACCCACAACACACAAAAACCCTAATCCTCTCAACTCTCTCATCTCATCTTCATCTTCCACCTTCTTCTCCACCCAACATCCATGGCTGCCACCATTTCCTCCACCTTGGTTGATGCTTCTCCTATGAAAGGCAGCAGCTAAGCTCATTTATTCTTGGTGATGAAGCTCTAGGGATGAGCTTGAAGCTTCAAAGGGGAGTGTTGTTCTCCATTCTCTCTTCCTTATATGTATTTCAATTTTTCTAGGGTTCTAGGAATTGTTATATGTATTTGGATGTGATTCTCATTTATATCTTTGTATGAGAATGGTAGAAACAATTTATCTTGTTTATTTTCTTTGTATGGATGCTTGACATTGAGCTTATTGACTTGAGCATATTTTATTTGTATGGGTTCATCATTTAATATATGTTTTCTTGTTAAAATCTTGTGCTAAATGAGGGTTCTTGTTTAGTGGATCATGGTGTCAAGTATTTATGTTTAGAAATTGGCAAGTAAATCTATTAATTGCTTGAGTGACATTGGACTTCAACCTATTGGGTTCAAGTTATTGGATGGGGTTCCACCAATAAATTGGAATTAATAGGCTAATTTGGTTGCAATTCGGGGTTCCGGTTGTAGGATTAATAGTCCCTTGCGATTAATAGATTTAATTGGGTCAAGTGCTTAATCAACTTAGGTTAAGTTAATTAACGTGCGGGATTCCGGTGTTTGTTAAATTAACCTAAGCCTAGCCTAGAGGGGTTCCTCTAGGGTTCTTTAGAAATTGACCACTTTTTACTCCCAATTAATTTTTGAAGCAATGATTCCCAAAAGTTCCATTTACCAAGAATAATTATCCCTTTTAATCCAAATCTCCCGTTTAAATCCAATCTAAATTCTTTCTTGAACATACAACACTTTTCACACAACTTTTATACTTAAAATCAACAAAAAATGTTTTACCCGCTTTGTCAAGTTTGCATCTAGCTATTAGGTTATCATTTGCATTTTAGGCTCCTCAAGAGAACGACACTCGGGGGTAGCTCCCACTATCCCCTTGGTCCCTAAGTTTCTTGAAGAGAGGGCCCGAGGCAGCACTGCTCTGACTTTATCCCATTCGGTGAGCTCTTCAATATCGGAAAGAAGTATAAACGTCTTAGAAAGTCCTTATGTGTGTTTAGGAAATCGAGTTGTGAAAGGTTTGATGCTTTAATGTTGGATTTCATGATTTTTGAGATTTGAAAATACATATGTTGATGTTGGAAATAAGCACAAACGTTTTAAAAAAATCCTCATATATGTCTTCGAAATCGAGTTGTGAAATGTTGGATGCTTTTGTGTTGAATTCCATGATTTTTTATATTTGGAAATGCTCACGTTAATGTTGGAAAGAATCACAAACATATTGGAAATTCTCTTTATGTGTTTTGGATTTTGATTACGAAATTCAATAAGGACATTTTGATACTTTAACTGAAATACTTAATTTTACTTTGCTCCTTTGAGGGCAAAGTGAAGTTTAAGATTTGTTTGGGAAATCTGAAATTAAATTGCTATCAAGGGAGCTATTTGATATTACCCCTTCATCTAATGGTGTGAATGAGGAAAAGAGGGAAGTGGACAAGGAGAGAATCCACTCCCAACCACTTGAGTGTGTTTGGATTGACTTATTATGGGAAAATAAGTCCTTATTTTCAATATAAGCACTTAAAATGGGAAGATCATTTTTTGTGTGTGTTTGTTTTGGTTTATTGTTAATTGAATTTATAGTTTATAAGTCAAAATAAGCAAAAGGAGGAAAAAAAAAAGCTTATGGAGGTGGAGCCCACAAATTCTGACTTATTTTTCACAACTAACCCAAACATAAATCTCATTACACAATTTGGCTTTTGGAAAATAAGTCACTTATAAGTCATTTTTTTTCATAATTGATCCAAATATAAATCTCATTACACAATCTGACTTATTTTTAATCTTATATATAAATCACTTTTCTAATCTTAATCCAAGCATACTCTGGTCACCAAGCCCACCTCCAAAATAAAAATAATAATAATAAAAAGTGATTTCACCTACAGACAGTGGCGGCATTCGTAGCTCTAGTAGCCGATGGGGCATGTCCTTTTTCTAAGAAAAAAATTATTTTTTGTTTAGTGTATTTGGTAATTTCCATTAAATTTGTAAAAGGATATATAGGTCTATCTCACCTCTATGTCCCTTTTTTTGCATCCAACCCCTTTGTATATTTGTCTATTAGGAGAATTTTACTGTAGGACCACTGTAGCAAATTAACTTAAAAGAAGGATCACAGGAATCTGAAATTTCACCGCAAGCTGTGGGTCCTTAAATGAAATTAAAATGCTTGGCAAAAATAACTAAAAGCCCTTGTTTAATTGAAGGATCTCAAGATGAAGTTGATTGGCTTAAGTACTCATCTGACACAGGAAGGACAAGGCAACCACACGTATGCATGAAGGAAAGAGGAAGCTTGATGAGGACGATGAACACGCATAAGAGTTGAAGGATTTCAACATTAATGAAGCTTTCAATGGTGTTAAAAGAAGTGAATATTGAAAGGTTGGCGAGGTATGTTTATGGGTATCTCTTTCTTTGTCTCTCCACCTCCCGTTCTCTCTCTCTCACTCTCTCTCGTTATGGCTCTCACTCTCGTTCTCTCTCTCTCTCTCTCATTGTATCTCTCATAATGCACAATGAAATAACTAGGAAGCATGAAGGAACCCACTAATGGTCTCTCTTTGGTATCTCTCATAATGCACAATGAAATATTGAACCATTTGTCATATGCTCCAGTGCATGATCAAGGAAATGGGCATATGAACAAGGAAATTCCCATATAAACAAAGAAATCGTCATATGAAAAAGCAGTAATAAATTGAAGTTAACATGGTCTGTCGAGTGCATGAACAAGGAAATGGCCATACGAACGAGGAAATTCCCATATGAACAGAAAATCGTCATATGAACAAGCAGTAATAAATCGAAGTTAACATGGTTTGTCCAGTGCACGAACAAGGAAATAGCCATACGAACGAGGAAATTCCCATATGAACAAGGAAATCTTCATATGAACAAGCGGTAATTAATTGAACAACACAGGGCATTTCCAGTCCACGAACAAGGAAATCATCATATGAACAAGTTAAAGGGCCATATGAAGAAGCACTAATAAATTGAAGTTAACATGGTATTTCCTTGTTCATATGAACATTTCCTTGTTCATATGCTGATTTCCAGGCCTCGAACAAGGAAAACGTCATACGAACAAGGAAATCTGCATATGAACAAGGACAGACCATGTTAACTTCAATTTATTACTGCTTGTTCATATGACGATTTCCTTGTTCCTGTGGGAATTTCCTCGTTCGTATGGTCATTTCCTTGTTCGTGCACTGGACAGACCATGTTAACTTCAATTTATTACTGCTTGTTCATATGACGATTTCCTTGTTCATATAGGAATTTCCTCGTTCCTATGGCCATTTCCTTGTTCGTGCACTGGATAGACCATGTTAACTTCAATTTATTACTGCTTGTTCATATGACGATTTCCTTGTTCATATGTCCATTTCCTTGGTCGTGCACTGGACATACCATTTTAACTTCAATTTATTACTGCTTTTTCATATGACGATTTCCTTGTTCATATGGGAATTTCCTTGTTCTGTTGTTCATATGCCCATTTCCTTGTTCATGCAATGGAGCATATGACAAATGGTTCAGCATTTCATTGTGCATTATAAGAGATACCAGAGAGAGATCATTAGTGGGTCCCTTCATGCTTCCTAGTTATTTCATTGTGCATTATGAGAGATATAATGAGAGAGAGAGAGAGAGAGAGAGAAAGAGAGAGAGCCACAACGAGAGAGAGAGTGAGGGAGAGAACGGGAGATGGAGGGACAGAGAAAGGGATACCCATAAACATACCTCACCAACTCTTCAATATTCACTTCTTTTAACACCAATGAAAGCTCCATTAATGTTGAAATCCTTCAGCTCTTATGCGTGTTCATCGTCCTCATCAAGCTTCCTCTTTCCTTCATGCGTACGTGTCATTGCCTTGTCCTTCCTGTGTCAGATGAGTACTTGAGCAATCAACTTCATTTTGGGGTCCTTCAATTAAATAAGGGCTTTTAGTTATTTTTGCCAAGCATTTTAATTTTATTTAAGGACCCACGGCCTGCAGTGAAATTTCAGATTCCTGTGGTCCTTCTTTTAGATTAATTCGCTACAGAAGTCCTAGAGTGAAATTCTCCCTTATTTATTTTAATGGTTTTTTTCTTTTATTTTCCCAAATGTTAAATGTTAAAAACACGTTAAAAAAACAAAAAAAGAAAACATGATTTTCTTGCAGCAATTCGAGCGAGTTGGTGAGTTGACGCGCCGCCAAGTCCCAGTCGAATCTGCGTTTCCCGGCGGTTACAACTTCAGTTGAAGGAAGATAAAACGCCGGCGGAAGTAATAGGAAGAAGACAACAAAGAAACTGATTTCTTCTTCATTATTAAGCTTAGATGCGTGCCTATAACGTTAGAAACCTCTGTACACTCAGTGGTCTTTTCCGTTCGTCAACCTTAAAAGTCAAAACTTCTAAGCCCCAATCATACCCTCTTGTTTCTTCCATTCATGAAGATGAAGATGATGACTTTTCGGACCTTGATGGTGATTTTCACTCTACCCGCAATGCTCTCGAGTTTGAACGACCCTCTGATTCAGGTGGGTACTGAAAATTTTGAAGTAGGTCATTGTATTTATTGTGATTGATTTTGATTTTTTTAGTTTTCCTCTTCTGGTTTCATTTTCTTGTGATTAGTGTATGGATGACATTATTATGTTACTGGTATTTGGCTTGTCTCTATTCTGTTAATATCGCCATACTTGTGCAAATGGTTTTTTGGTGATTATAATGTGGCCTGCATTACGTTATTGGGTACTTTTATGAAGTTCAATGATTGAAAGCTTAAGGTTTGCCATGAAAGTTGTTATTTTTAGTTTGTTTTCAGTGGAATTATAATATTGGTATTTGTTATGTCGGGTAGTTTGTTTATGTGTGAATTCTCAAATTTTGAACGTTTTGCTGCAGGGAAGTTGCCTGACCTGGTGTCTAAACAGATTTCTTCTATGTTGTCTGGTGAGTGTTTGTATTCTTTTCCCTATGGAAGAAATGTTTTCCCCTTCTTCCTTAACAAGGCTGTAGATGAAGCTGGAAATAGTAACAAGGTTTTTGGGTGATTATCTGGTATTTTGGAAAAACACTCTTTTTCCGGGCAGTGATTGCTTCTCTGTTGTAACAGATCAAAAGAAACTTCCAAGAGGTCAAGTTCGAAAGTTGGCAAAATTTGAGTCTTCTTTAGATTTATCCATTTTGAAAGATGATTCTTCAGAACTTGATGGCAAGCCTAAGCTTACACGTTTCAAGGACCTTGACTATGCACCACCGTCTCGTTCAGGTATGTAATCTAGTGAGCATGGAAGTAGAATTTGAAAGGACACCCAAGAAGGGATTTGCAGTATGTCAAGATATTTATTTCCACCATATTTATTTTCAATTTTTCACTCCAACCCACTTTTGCCTTTTCAAGACTTATCTTCAATCCTATGAAGCATGCCCTAATTCTGCATGTGGCCTCTGTACATTAATAAAGCTCAATGAGTAAAATGTTGATGTTTGCAGAAAAATTGATAGTTTAATTTGTCTTATCACTAATCATGATGCATGTTTCTATCTTGTCGGGCAACTTATGTGTAAAAACCTCATTCTCAAACATTTTATTGCGGAATATTCATCTAATTCAGTATCTAAGAAGATTTCTTCTTTGTTGTGCAGTAACTGTATGTATAGTATGAGAGGCTTTTCTACTTTTTCAAGGCCAATTAAGACAGTAGATGAAACTCAAATTTGTTGGTACATGTTGCTTTGAGAGAGAAAAAAATATTTTCCTTTCAATAATTTTTCATTTTCAGAATTTGATGGAGCACAGAAGAAACTTTCAAGAGGTCAAACTCGCCACTCTTCAAAAATGGGATCCTCTCAAGCCTTGTCCATCTCTGAAGATGATTTTTCGGAACTTGACAGCGAGCATAGTCTTTCTAGCCGTGAAGCACTTGACTTTGTGCAACCCTCTGTTTCAGGTACATAACCCAGTGAGTACATTGCTGTTCTTGGAGGAAGATGTGAAGGAAAATTTCTGGGAGACAAACAAAAGTGTGCAATTTGTCAAGATATTTAATTTATTTGCATTTAATGTACAATTTTTACCCCTACTTGCGTTTACTTTTCTCAAGGGTTCACGTCTACTAAGCATGCTCTAATTGTACCCATGGTTTTTGGGTAATTAAGAATTCATGTGCATTATATTACTGGGTATGATTATAAAGCTGAATAAGTTATTAAATATTGAGGTTTGTGTTAAATTTTGTTAGTTTCATTTGTTTTCTTGCCCAATTTTAAAACTGGTTTATGTCATGTTAGGCTATGTATGTATGAAAATCTTATATTTCAGACATTTTTCTGCAGAGAATTCACCTAATCTCAATACCGAGCCAATTAGTGATATACTGTGTGGTAAGTGTAATTAAACTTTACGGTGAAAGATTTTCCTTTACCTTTGCTAAGAAGGAATATAGTTGAAGCTGGACTGTATGAATATCTGTAATTTTGGGAAAAGAAACCATGTTATATTTGTCAGTCCTGAATCTGCTATTTTCAGAATTTGACAACCAGTTTGTTACAGATGGGAAAAATTCTTTTTAAGAGGTCAAATCACACTTACCAACATTCACTATTTAGGGCAGGGTTTCGTCTTAAATGGAGGGGGGGGAACCCTCTTTGGAAGCTTGCCAAATGCTTTATTAAAGATAACTTTTTAACCAAATAAAAGCTTATCAATTAAAAGTTCTTTCACGGATCTGGTAGTTTTGGTTGAATTACAGCATCGCCTCCAGGTATTTTCGTTTATAGTGATGCAACTAAGATGTACATTGGCCTATTTTGTTGAAAATAAAAGATATGTGTTGGCTTATTCCCTTTAAAGAACACGTACACTGGCCTATACATGTTTAGTCTTTCCCTATCTATTTTTAAACTTGTTTCCTCTTTCTTGAGAGGTTTGATTATTTTGTTGCACTTCTTTTAGCAGATGGCCGAGGAGATGGTGTAAAAAAAGTGGACATTGAACTAGATTTACCATGGATACTTGGCCCATTTGGTGGGAGTATATCGCAGCTACAGAAAGAGAAGACTCGTGACAGAAAGCAAAAGTGGATTTTTAAAAAGCACACGCTTAAAAATCGCTTTGATAGGGTAGTTAAATTTTGTGCAGATAAACTGGGTACCAAGGCTACTGTGGAAGTGTTAGGTAAATTGGGAAGAGAAACAGGCATGAAAGAATACAATGCATTAATAGAAGTATGCATAAATAATGCAAGGGAAACCAATGATGAAGAAGTGGCAATCGAAGAAATGAGCAAGGCTTTTCGTCTTTTTAGAGAAATGAGAGAACAAGGTTATGAAGTACGAGAGGAAACGTACAGCCCTCTTCTTGTGTGTTTAATTGACATGGGTATGGTTGAAGAATTTCAATTATTCAGTGAGGTAATCAAAGATGAGAATCCCAGTTCAGTTTCAAGATTGGGTTACTATGAAATGATGCTATGGCTTAGAGTTGATAACAAAGAAAAGATTCAGGATCTTTGCAACTCTATTGCAGTCAATGATGGTATAGACTCTTCTGGTTTAGGAGGTATGAAAATTTTAATTTTCCTGAGCATTTTTCAAGGCTTGGTTTTTGCTTGCTTAACCTTTTCCCTTAACATCTAGGACTTTTAGCCAAAACAGATGTGAGGATCTCATAAGTATTTCTAAATTACTTATAACTATAAGAACAAGTAGATTGTCCTTGATGGCATTTTCTTGCCGTTTAGATATGATACTTCTTCGCATGAGGTGGGAATAGCAAGTGACACTGTCTGTGGATAACTGCGTTAAATGAATTTGTCTGTCATTGTAATGCAATGAGCAGATTTATCTTCTCTCAAATCTGAGCTCTAATAAAAACATGGTGATTGGTGGTGTAAATGCTATTTGTGCTTTATTTTATTCTGTTACATTCTGCTCTGAGGATATATCCTCCAAAAGTTGTACATTATTCTGTCTATCAAATTATTTTTTATATGAATTATTTTAAGTACATTGTGGGAACTAAAGTCATTAGTGTAAGTGTTTAAATAGCATGGCTACTGACATACAATTGGAAGAATCCTGCTTTCTACGCCCGGAAATTCAGTTACTTTAAATTTTTATTTTTGTGTTGTACTATAGAGTCTAACTGGATTCAATTCATGTTGCAGAAAGTTATTTATTGGCATTTTCTGAAAGTGATTGGAAGGAGGGGCTTTTACAGCTGTTGGAAACTATAGACATAACAAAGCTTCCATCTACAGAATCTGTAGCAAGTATTTTTAAATCATTGGGAAGGCAATCCTTGGACTCCTTTGCAGAAAAGTTCCTCTCAGCTTTCAAAATATGTGGTACGCGTTTGATATTAATGTCTAATTTAAGCACCTGTATGTGAAGTGTTAAAGGTCACATTTGGTTCTTTCTAAAAGAAGGAAAAACATATCTGATTCTTTTGTATATCTCAGAATACTCGCATAGAGACATATGCTATGATGGAATAATTTATATTTGGACTGTAAGGACTCGTGATTTTCCAAGAAAGTTACTATATTAAAGACTATTGGACATTACATCTTATGGTACATTGATGTTTGCATCTTGCATTCTTAGCAGCATTGCATGCTCAAAAATAACATGCCAGTTAGAGATTATTACATTTGATGTTAAAATTTTTATGTTTAATTTGACAGTTGAAAGTTATTACATTAAAGACTATTAGAAATTGCATCCATTCCAATTAAGTTGTTTTTACTTCTTATTTCCCTTTTAACTAAGGCTTATCTGTTTTTTAGTTGTTCTTTATAACACTTAAATGTGTTTATGATTAGCTCCAGTGTTCTGTTTTGATTGGGATCAGAATACTTTTAGTGTTTAGTTTAGATCAGGATAGAGTGATGCTACTTTTGATAGGTACATATCTTAATTGAGTAAGAGTTAAGAGTGTGCTGCTAGCAAAATATATTAAGAGGATTATCAACCTTGAACGTCTATATGGTATTAAAGGCACATCAAGTTGAACCAAAAGCCTAAATAGGGCCTACCAAAGCCTTTTGAAAAATTAACCCCAGGATAAGTGGTCAAGCCAAGGAGGTTGCAAGAAAGTTCATGATAAGCCACCAATTAGAAGCCTAAACTAAGTGATGGGAATCAGGAATTAATGGTGACCCATAAGAGAATAACTGGAATTGAGACAAGTCCTTTTACCCAAGAAAAATGGGAGTTATTACATAACACTACTTCAAAAGACGGACCAGAACCCTGTGGAACACAAAAATTTGGGATTGTAGTACTCTAACTCTAGCGGGATTTGGTCTTGGAGAAGAATAGCTCCTATCTGGGAATATCCAACTTGGAGAAGGGAGCGTATTGGAAATTATGTCTATTATGCTAAAGTTGTTTCTTATTTTAATCATGTGCTAATTAAGCTTATTTATTGTAGTTATTTTGTTTCATTTCTTGCATTCAATATTATGTTGAGTGTTCTCTTTTGATTAGAGTAAAACTAGTTTAAGTATTTTGTTTAGATTAGAAAAGGGTTATTCTATTGTTGGGTTTTGTCTTTTAGTTGGAGTAGGAGTTTAAGTTTCGTCATTAAATTAGAATTGAGTCTGCGCTCCTCTTTATTGCTTTATATAACTTTCTTTCCTTCTGATAAAATAAGTTCAAATGTTTCTTAACCTTGATTTGTTACCATTACACCTGCTATTTAGTAGAAGACAAGTTAAGAATTCAAGAAAGACATGTGGAATCCTCATGTCCTGATTTAAAATTTAATACTATTGAATGTAGTGTAGTGAGTAAAACGCCATATTTTCTTGCCAGCCTAAGCAATGGTTTCTTGACACTAAAATTTTCAAGATCCAATCCTCTTTTCCATGGCCTGTCTTCAACCCATCACTACCCGCATTGACTGAAGTAAACCCCTTGTGACGTAGCATTAACTAATCTTGACTTAATTATATGCTACTTTTGTTTTTGTATTTTGGAATAGTTCTTGAATTTTGACTAAATTTCTTACAAGGGACCTGAAAATTTCTGATAAAACTGACAAATCTATGAACCTTGACCCATGGGTCAGAAGAGAACCAGACCAGAATTCATGATATAAAAGGTTGAGAATCATTAGATGCCAGTTCTGTTCAAGCATGAGTTTCAAACAAATTCTACTTTTAATTAACTAGCTGCTATCTGACTTGAGTTATATTTTAGCTAAAATTGTTGAGTTAGGTTTTTTGAATGCTCTACCTAGATGTCTCTAGGGTAACATTGGTGGCCAAAATGTGATCACACAGAAGGCTTAAGTATTGGGTGTATCAATTAATTTTTTTCGTTCCATGTATTTAAATGATCTCCTTTCATGCTGCAGATGATGAAGCAAATAATGTTACAAACTTCATTGCCAGTTATGCCATTAACCTACCACATTTAGCGGTGAGGAACTTTTTATGGATTTCGCTAGTAATTTCCCTGAAGCCAGCATACTATGAGGCATACATGTGTTGCCTCAGTTTGCTTCTTCTAGAAGCATGTATCCGTTTCTAACTTGATACCTCATCCATAACAGGCAATGTGTAATTTTTGCTACTTTGTGTTAGCATAGAAGATATAGTGCATAGATTAATTTGAAATTTCATGAAGAATGTGCAAATGTGTGCTTTTTGGTTCTGTGAAAGGTTGAGGATGTCGTCTTGAAGTTCAAGGATTTGCACCAAAAACTGGAAGTTTCACCTTCATCCTCATCTTACGAGAAGCTCATTAAACATGCATGTGACTCACTTGAGGTATAACTGCACTTTTTGCATTTTATGTTTTTGATAGCATCAAGTGGCTGGAAGAACTTCTATTAGATCTTTTGGCTCTGCTTTCTTTAAATTTTTTGCAGGATATGATTTTTAAGTCAATGCTGCTTGGATTAGTTTAAATGCCAAATCAATTTAACAACTCCTTCATAGTTCTCATAATAATGACCTGCCAGCTTTCAAGTGATATAGTTGAACCATTTTGTTCTCTGCTGGCTATAAATTATAATCAACTTCCTGTATTATAGGATGTTGGGTTGGTCTGCGAAATCTTGCCGGCCTCCTTTGGCATTGCCAACTACTTGGTTCAGCCTATCTTGAGAAGGAAAAGGCATTTTAAATCTTTATCTGATCAATGGTTATCGTGTAATGTAGTGCATGTCATCCTTGCAAAATAATAATATTTTTCTCAAATAATACCATCTTTCTGAAGCACTCGCGTAGAAAGCGATGTCTCTTTATCAGAAGATCATTTTAATAATCTTATAAATGAAAATAGTTTAGTTATTTTGTTCATATTTCGATCCTCTGTACCAAGCATCTTTAGTTTTGGATAAAGAGAATTGGAAGATTTGTAGCAACTTGGAACAACTAGAGAGCTGAAGAGATGAGGATAAAACCCCTCTCTCTCTCTCTGGAACAGATAGGCCTGAGATTCTAGGAGGACTATAATGGGATGGACGACAGACCCGGTCACGATCTACTAAAGGGAAAGTAGCCCGGAGATATTGGTTCGAATCCAATTCGTGAGATGACAGTGATCTTTATATTTTTGGCCGTGGCCATAATGTGCTGTTTTTTGCGAATTCATTGAAAAACCCTCTTCAGATCAGAGCCTCGGGGCTGGGGAGGCTATAATAGACACTATGAAACTGTACAAGATGAGCTGCATTTTCTCTATATACATTTTATTGCTTAGAGCTGATGATAAACGTCCTAAATATTGTAATCTAATGTTTGAATAGTCAATTTCTCATATTACAGAGATCATAATGTCTTTTCTTCTTGATGCAAATGACTTTATGATTAAACTATTGTGTTTTGAATATACCCCGAATCAGCTTGTCTATTGCATATGGATTGAACTTTTATTTTCATTTACAATGCAGGTGCATTTAGCTCTTAAGATTGTCTGTGAAATGTGTGAAGCAGGCTTTACCTTTTCTACTGAGGTGTTAAACTCCATATTGCGAAGTGTTGAAGAAACATGTGAATATAATTTGGTATGATGCACCTTCTAAGCTACAACTTCCTTGTTTTTCCTTTGTGTTGCGACTTACATCTGATCTGTCTTCTATTTCTTTTGTCGAAGGTCCACTGGATCTATTCCATAGTATCTCACTACAGTTTGAAGGCAAACTGTGAAACATTCAGTCGTATGATATACTTGTGCACCAGGATGAAAGATGTAAGTTGTAATTAGTGTTTTTATGATTCAAATGCTTTTGTGCATTTGTTTTACACTTTTTCTTGACCAAATTTTACTAGATATTATTATGCTTTTGGTTTGGAAATAACTTTCTGTAAAGGCCAACAATGTAGCACACTTATACATTTGCTTCTAATGCAGTTTGAGAGTGCAGATAAGATGCTTGGTGATTTGGAAGGAATGAATTTGAAGCCTACGTCTAGCATGTACAATGCTATTATGGCTGGATATTTTAGAGAGGTGACATTATTTGTTTATAAAGATGCTTTTCACTTCCTCTTTCAGACCTTTTAACTTTTAGGCTTCTCTGAGTAGATTGAAATGCTTTGCATAAATTGCAAATATTTATTGTAGCAATGTGTGTGGGTATGTGAGGGATTTTGGAGGCTTATTTTCTGTTTCCCTGTAAATTAGTGATAGAGTCCCAAAACCGTTTCTGATTTATTCTAGGAAGAAGAAGAAGTCAGCCTAAGCATTAGGAGTCTGTTTATGTTATTTGTTTTATTATGTGTTGCTGTTATGTTTTTATTTATTTGTAAAAAATAAATCATGCTGTGCCATGATCCGTAGTAGTGGGAGTCAGTTATGTAGTATGTGGCAGTTTGTGTGTCAGTTATTTATTTTCACATAAAACAGAAAATATCAAAAAAATAGCCTCTTCATTTCTGGTTCTACCAATTAGCAATTCTGTTTTAACATCAAACATAAATTTACAACTGTTGCTACCAACCTACAGAAAAAAAAAAAAAACTGAATTACCTAAAATTAATGCAGTATCATATAATCTAGAACACCTGGGAATAGTATCATAAACTAAGCTTTTGACTAAGGACTTGTCAAGAGGAAAATATACATCCCTGTACGATAAACATGAAGTTGTAGGACATTCTGTTATGATATATAAGCGAGTGAGGATACCACCCCCAAAAGCTAGCTCGTGGGGGGGAAGAGCCACACCACTTATATACCCCATCGAGAGGCCGAACCTACTCGATGTGGGACTTGGTTCATTACTCCAGTCCCATAACATCCTGCCCTCCCCGGGTTCTGGAGTAATGAACCAAGTCCCACATCGAGTAGGTTCGGCCTCTCGATGGGGTATATAAGTGGTGTGGCTCTTCCCCCCCACGAGCTAGCTTTTGGGGGTGGTATCCTCACTCGCTTATATACCATAACAAATGGTATCAGAGCCGAAACCGGCCTCTGCCCGGGTGGCTCCGCTGGCTCTCTCCCAGCGGCGACTTCCGCCCGGCGTGGACGCAGGCCTCCCGGGGAGGGCAGGATGTTATGGGACTGGAGTAATGAACCAAGTCCCACATCGAGTAGGTTCAGCCTCTCGATGGGGTATATAAGTGGTGTGGCTCTTCCCCCCCACGAGCTAGCTTTTGGGGGTGGTATCCTCACTTGCTTATATACCATAACACATTCATTGGCATTGAAAGTGGAAGGGCATGTGATTTCTGGAAGAATATCATATTCCAATTGTTTCTCCTTCGAATCATGTATATCAGGTTGTTTTATGATGAATTTTAAGGGCTGCTGAATTGCCTCCTATAGCAACTGTTTAACATTGCCTTTTAACTGCGCCAGATAAATCCAGTGCTTGTAAATCTCAATACCATATAATATGGAAATATCTATTTATTTTCTGTGTTGAGACCTATCTCCACTTACTTTGTTATATATGACCATCCAGTCTTTTGCTTTCAATTGTATATTCCACCTGTCAAATCCTTGCCACCATGTTTGCTGATGTTGATTAGCAATTTACTATCAGATATGTTTCTTGTTTGTGCTATATCATGGATCACATAATGTCATTGTGCTATATCAATAACAAATTATTCAGATTTATCATTCATTAATAAATCTTGTTGTATAATGTGATCAGATATAATAAAACAGAGAAATAGAAGCCTAATAATATAACAAGAGAAAACAAATAGGAAATACAGTGCTGACTTTTAGAGACAAAGTAGTGATACACCATGTGATAAACATGGATTTTTAGCGGGAACAACATGCTGACATTAAGGAATTTTAACACTTCCCATCAAGTTGGAAATAGCTTGGATCTAAATCTGCCAATCTTCCTTCTCAGAATTTGATGGTTATCTGAAAACTTTCTTCCTAACCTTTTATTGTTTTTTTTTTTTAATTTTGGTTTCTGATCCTTTTTCTTCTTCATTACTCCTTGCCACGGATCCTTCTTATTTGGTCTTCCTCTCTTCACTTAGTTGCAACCAATGTTAGCTTTCCGCAAGTTCTTGCCCAATGCCATTTGTGGACATTACTGCCTTGTACGCCTAGAAATTGCACAAGGTCACATGGCTTTAGCCAGTCCCATGACTTTCAACTTAAATTCGTCCTGGCACTGCAAAAAATGTAATAGTGGTTTCTACAGATGATGGACTGGTTAAAATGTGACTGCTGTGAATGGTGAGCCCTGATTATTGGTATAACTGTGTAACTAATCGTTTTTATGTGGCATCTTAAAATGTATGAGGGTAAGCATTAAGCACTTGTTTCATTTCATGCATTCCTCTTCTTACCCCCCCCCCCCCCCCGCCCTTTTTTTTTTCAATTTTGCAGAAAAACATTGATGACGCTTTGAGGGTGTTTGAGCGCATGAAAGATGCAAATATCAAGCCTGATTCAACTACTTACAACTATTTGATTGGCAACTCTAAAACTGAAGAGGATATAATTAAGGTATGTTGGATCAACTGTGTCAATAATTTCTTTCATACCTCTTTTAGATAATCGAGCGATGTTCAATTTTTGTTTGGCATACGGTTACAAGTTTAGCATTCATGCATTGATCCTCAAAGAATTGAAATGACTTGCCACACCAAATATATGTTATAGTTGCTGAGTAAAATATTATTTTGATCTCGGATTAACTGGAGTGGGTAATAGATTTTCTGTTGATGTAAACTCTATAATATGCATCTTATGCTTCAAAATTTTGAGATACTAATTAAGCGATCCGCTTGATGTAGTATTATGAAGAAATGAGGCAGTCTTACTGCCAACCTACAAAGCAGACTTTTGTGGCCCTTATAACTGCTTATGCAGCCTGTGGACAGTTGGAGAAGGCAAAACAGGTATGGGCACAAGCAGTATTACTGCCTGGTTCTAAACCTAATAGGAACATAGATGCATTATGCATTATTTATGTAGCCAGTTGAACACGTGTTGATGAACAATTTCACCCACACCTGCCATGATTATATGGGCTTCAAGCATTATATAATATACCACTTCATTATCCAAAACCAAAAGAGATAAAGAAGCATTCTGAAAGCATAATATATCTAGCCATTTAAATTTGCATGTAGAACTGTCAGTGTTATATAGCCATTTAAACTCATGCATGGAAGTTGAGGTTGGATATTTAGGCTACCTTCCTGTTTGGTATTTAGTTCTGCGTCAAGAAATTTGAAATTGGTGGACACAGCATTATGGTTATTTTATATTAGTATTATCATTTGAACATATGATCGTTTTATTATTTGCATAAAGCGCTAGTTATTTTGTTAATTAATCATTCATGTTTCAGGTGGTCTCAGATCCAGACATTCCTGCAAAGAGCTTAAATGAAATCAAATCTGCTCTTCTCTCAACTCTGGCATCACATGGGCAATTGTCGGATTCTATTCATATTTACGATGAAATCAAGGAATCTGGAAACAATCTGGAGCAAAAAGCTGTTATAAGTCTTATTGTAAGAATAATAATATATTTGCAACTTGTATAGTTCCTCTCTTACAAGTATTTATAACCAACTTATGGATATATTTATAGGAGGGCCACATCAAATCTGATGGGGAGTTGGATAGACTGTTTCTGCTACTAGAAGAATTGACTGATCCAGACTATTGGGTAGATGGTTGCTTTAGAATTATTATGTTCTGTGTTGAGAACGAGCATTTAAGGTTTGGTATCCGTTCTATAAAATTGTCCTGACATGAAATATATTCTCCAACTTGCTTACACTCAATGGTATGTTGGATCAGTGCTGCTGTTGATTTGATCAAGCAACTCAATGGTAAAATTCAGGATAATGAGCTACTCATGGAAGTTCTTTTGGATCAGGTTAGCTCCATTACTCACATATTAATTTTTACATAGCTAGCTTCAATATTATGAGAAAAGTTTAATATGTTGGATTACTAATGCGGTTTGTTATTTTTATTAAATATGACGGAATATTTACTTAAAGTGAAGTACAGTGAAATTCAGGCTTCTTTATACCTTTCTGCATCATTATGTTTGTTCTATTACTAATAATTGTTGATGCAATTCTGCTTATAATATATGTATAGGTGTTTTCTACAATTGCATCATCAGAGTCCACGCATTTGAAGTTTGGCCTAGACCTTTATTGGCTGATCAGGAAAGTGCTTGGCATTGTGCCTTCACGGCAATGTCTGGACTTTCTTCTAACTGCTTGTGCCAATGCCAAAGATTTGCAAAACATTCGTAAAATTTGGAAAGAATACCAGATTGCTGGATACCCTTTTAATGTTTTAAGTTATGTGAGGTAGGTTCTTATGTTATGATATCTCTAGACATGTTCAATGTTTCTGCAGTTTTTCTTTTTCAAAAAAATTATTTACTCAAAAAGTTGTTCTTTTTTATTGTTTTGATGGTTGCAGGATGTATCGAGCTCTTTTGGTTGCAGGAGATCATAATTCTGCCAAACTTGTGCTCAAGAAAATTCCAAGAAATGATCCCGATGTTAATCGTGTCGTCAAACAATGTCAAAAAACACATGATGATCTTGCCTTGGAGAAACTAACCAAGAAAATGGATAGAAGAGAAAAGGAGGAAGATTTATTTGACTCTCATTAAGGCAATGCCAATAAAATTTTGTAGGCCAGTTAAGAAATGTGTTCCACGAATGTAGCAAACATTGTTCAATTAGATATATGAATTCGTGGGGTACTGTTTTTAGAGATATAGTTTGATTCAATGCAGAAAATGTGTATAAATTTATATTATTCAGCTGTGGGGAAATTTTAAAATATTTCAGTTTTTAATTTAAACTCACATCAGTTTTCCCCCCTCTGCATTTTCAATGTTAATGATGGGTTTAATACATAGCATATTCAAACAAAACAAAACTTACGGTGACTACCACAACGATTAAAATAATAAAAAAAAAAGTTCTCGTTAGAAATTATTACTACTACATATCTTCCAATGAATCTCAGATTTTTTTTTTTTTTTGGTAAATATGAATATCAGGTTTTAGTAAATACTCCCTGTCCTTTTCTTTCATCAAAAAAGTAAATATTCATCAGTTACAGCGAACATGAAGTTAAATTTATAGCACAAATTACTTGATGAATCATTATTAAACATTTAAACTTTTTAAATATTACTTCCTGGTTCTAAATATATGACCTATTTGTGGAGTTGATTTTGATCCTAAATGTAGGACCTAATTTTATTTTTTGTCAACATCTTCCCAGATTATTCCTATTGGTGCTTCTCCAACAATAATCAATTAAGAAATGTGGATGGAATAAGAGAAAATGATTGTGGTGTTTTAGGAAAACACACTAAATAACTAAGGTAACTAACATTTCTTAATCAAATTAGTTAAATAAATCATATATTTATGACTTGAGGGGTACCTCTACTATAATTTATTAGGAAAAGACTTCAAGTCTAATACGGTATTTCTTTATGTCCTTCCTTCGAGATAAGCAAAGTATAAAAAAAAATATACTTCCTCCATTCCTAAATGTAAGAACCAATTGACCTTTTTTTAAGAGAAATTAAGGAAGCTAAATGAGCCACCTAATCATATCGTATTTTGTGTAATATTAGTTTATAGATCAAATAGACTAGTTGAGAAAAATTCAGGCAAATTAATTTCTAAGTAACTTAGCTTTCTTAAGATTCTTCAACTAAATTCTATATTTAGAAACCAGTATTATATTTTTCAGTCACTCCTACTAGGATTATTAAAACAAACCTATACAACTTTTCAAGTCAAAAGTCAGAGTTAACATAAAATTAAACTTTCGAATATTAAAAAAATGCAGAATAAAAAATTGAAAAATATTTTAATCCATATTATACCATTGATTTTTGTTTTTCTAAAGCAAAGGAAAAAAAAAAATCATCACTACACTATCATATCCTCATATCCTCCATCATCATATCACCCTGAAAAGGCCCAAGAAAAAAAAGGGATCATTTTTAGAAAGAGTAAGCAACAAGAATGGCTTGCCTGCACCTAGCCTTGGCTTGTTCAAGCCTCTCATTTACAGTCTCCTCTTTAACAGCAGCCTTCACCATAGCCAAATCCATCTCCATTAGCTTCAACACTCTAAAAAGTTCAGTCACCATTCTCTCTTCCACTTTCCCATCATCTCTCAAAACCTCTGCTTCCTCTCTTGCTCTCTCTGCAACTATCTCCCCTGCTTTTGCCAGAAGCTCTGTTGACCCAAATTCCTTCCCCATTAACTCCTCAAGCTTCTCCAAGAAATCTGCAATCACATACCCAATGGGTTTCTCCAATTTGATATCTTTTGTTCTCTTCCATCCAATCTCAAAGTTTGGTGGCTCTGCCTTGGAAAGATCAGAACTTTGCTTCCTTCTTTCTCTGAGGATTTCAGATCTTCTTCTCTTCTCAATTGGGTATGTTTCTGGGTTGTTCAGTGTGCTGGAGGTGGAATCTGGGGTTGGGAATTCTGAAGAGGAGCATTTTATGGGAGTTTGCTTTCTGGGTTGGATTTGAATGAGGGACTTTGAAGGTTTGTTTGGATTGAAATGGGTTTGATGATGAACAGGAGAAGAAGGGGATGACAAGAATTGGAGGGTTGTCGAAGCCATCATATGATTATTGGAAGCAGAGTGTGTAAAGGATAAGGCTCTTTGGTCTGAATGTATATGTATATCAGTATATATATGGTTCGTTGTGAAATATCTGGCCTGCATGGTAAACTGGTGGTAAAATTGGGACAGATTTTTTCTTTTTTTTTAAAAAAAGGAAAAATGTGTAAACGTTTTAAAACTTGCGATTATTTTCCATGACTGAATTTTTTATATAAATTATACTTCCATAGTTCCATAATATAACACAGATGATTTTGTTTAAGAGAGATTAAGGAAGCTAAATAAGTCATTTAATTATAAAATAATACATATTATTAAATTATATATGAGCTTATAAGTCAAATAAACTAGTTTATCGAAAAAAAATTCAGATAAGTTAATTTAAAAGTAACTTATTTACCTTTCTTA
The DNA here is from genome assembly GCA_037074515.1 of Mimosa bimucronata. Taxonomy (NCBI): domain Eukaryota; kingdom Viridiplantae; phylum Streptophyta; class Magnoliopsida; order Fabales; family Fabaceae; genus Mimosa; species Mimosa bimucronata. The sequence continues at coordinate 11,503,595 of CM073442.1, forward strand.
TGATTGTTCAAAAAATTTAATTAGATCTTATATTTAGGAAAGGAGGGAGTAGTTTTCATTTTAAAATAATATTTTTACTTTAATATTTTTTTATAATTTAGGAGGCTGTTTGGATACCTATTCTCACAACAGTTATTTTTTTAAGAACAAAACACAAAAAAACTTGTTTGAAAACTTGTTTTCAAATAATTGTTTTCGAAAAAAAAGTTGTTTTTTTAAATAAAAAAAAACAAAAACAACTTTTTCTTGTTTTCTAGTTTGTTTTTAGTCTCTAAATAATTCTTTTTCACTCATTAAAAGTCTAAGTATACCACCTATTCAACACCCAAATTACATCCAGAAGGTCGCGATATCATTGACAACGACGGAAACTGCAATGTCACCAACAGCGGTAGCGACCTCACAGACAACTACGACGGACGCCACCTCACCGACGACATCGACCGCAATGTCAACTACTGCGGCGGCGGACACAACGTCATCGACGACGAAGAAAAATGCAACGTCATCGACGACAAAGGCTGCGAGATGTCACCGATGACGATGAAAATTGTACCGTCACCTGCGATAGCCGCAATGTCACCGACGACGATGGCAGACGTGACATCACCGACGACGATGGCAGACGTGACATCACCGACGACGACACCAAAACCAATGTCACCGATGATGGCGGCGTATGTGACATCATCGAAGACAACGGTGAACGTGACGTCACCGACGACAACATAAACTGCAACTAGGGGTATTCACGTGGCCCAGCAGCCCGGGGTGCCTGCCCCTGCCCTGACAAAAAATGCATGGCCCAGCCCGAAAAAAATATGCCCAACGAAAAATGAGCATATGTTTGGGCTAGGCATGTTTGCGGGTGGGCCGGGCATTGGGCATGGTATGCTGCCATGCTCATTTGGCCCTGCCTACAAAATAAATAATATTATATATTTTTTAATACATAATTAATGATATATATTACATATTAATATGTTATTATAATTATAATATTTTGATATATATATAGCATACTCCCTCCGGTCTTAAATATAAGATCACTTTGACTTTTTTTGTGGAAGTTAAGGAAACATATTAGACCACTAAATTATGACATATGTCACATGTAATTAGATTATATGTTAGTTTATAAGTAGAATAAATTAGTTTTGAAGAAAAATAGATAACTATAGTCAATTGAAAGTGATTAATTTTAGGGAAAATTTCAGTTTACCCCCCTAATAAAGAATTAATCTCAGATTCCCCCCTAAACATTCTGAAATTTCACTGCACCCCCAAGGGACTAAAGTGAAATTAAATGTTTCAGCTAAAAGACCAAAATGTCCTTATTGAATTTTGTACTGATTTTCAAGACACATATGAAGAATTTCCAAGACACATATGAAGAATTTCCAAGACATTTATGGGAAATTTCCAAGACGCATATGAGGGAACTTTTCAAAACATTTGTGCTTATTTTCAACATCAATGTGAGTATTTTTAAGTCTAAAAAATCATGGAATCCAAAACTAAAACATCCAAAATTTCACAACTATATTTCCAAGACACATATGAAAAATTTCCAAGACACATATGGAGAATTTCCAAGACACATATGAGAAATTTCCAAAACGTTTGTACTTCTTTCAATAAGGACATTTTGGTCTTTTAGCTTAAACATTTAATTTCACTTTAGTCCCTTGGGGGTGCAGTGAAATTTCAGAATGGTTTGGGGGGAATCTGATATTAATTCCTTATTATGGGTGTAAAATGAAATTTTCCCTTAATTTTACATCCTTAATTTCTCCAAAAAGTCAAAGTGATATTATAATTAGGACCGAAGGGAGTATTATATATATACTATTTATAATCTTATTTTTATGGGTCAGCAAATAACAACAGCCCCTATTCTTCATTCTTGATTCAACCATTCTAGGGAGTGATTACATGGGCATGATGCCCGTCCTAGCGTTGCCCAGCCCGAAATGGTATAGGCTTCTAATGGGCAGGGCAAGCGGTGGGCTGCAACTCATGTTTTAGGCTGGGCATCTGGTAGGGGTCCTGCCTTGCCCAACCCTGCCTATGCACACCCCTAACTGCAACATCATTGACGGAGTCAAAAACTGTAATGTCACCAGCGGCAGTCGTGACGTCCCCGATGACGACGAGAACCACAATGTCACCGCCATCGATCGTGAGGTCAGTGACAATGACTGAAAATTCAATGTCACCCACGATGACGAAAACCGCAATGTCAGCAACGACAATAGAAAACGCAACGTCACCGATGATGACAAAAACCCCAAAGTCATCGGCGACGATGGCGGACACGACGTCACCGACAACGACTTAAACTGCAAAGTCAACAATGATGACGAAAAATGCACCGTCAACTGCGGAAATCACGATATCACCAACAACGACGGAAACAGCAACGTCACCGACGACGAAGGAAACCACAACGTCACCGTCAGCGATCGCAACTTCAATGACAACAATAGAAAACGGAACATCACCGACAACGGTTGCGACATCAATGACAACGGCAGTGATACGTTACCATCACAACTATTTTAGACAAATTTTTAGTTATATTTTGTTTTCAACACTAGTTTTAAAAACAATTTAACCAAAAGGATTGTTTTTTTTTTTTCAAAACATATTTTAAGAAACTATTAGTCAAACATATTTTTTTTGTTTTCTTGTTTCCAAAACTTGTTTTTAAAAACAGAAAACATAAATCAAAACTAAACAGCCCCCTATATTTTCCTTACTTTTAATTTTTCCTCGGAATGAGTCTGGTTTAGTCTATTCTTTGGTTAACAAAAGATTGCATCACAGAAAATTAACATGCTTATGGATTTTTTGCTAATTGAAGTAATTTTTTATGAATTTTTTTTTTCTGTACTGCAAATATATTATGTTAAAAATTTTGGCCTAAAAACATATTATATTATAATATTTCTTCGATTTATTTTTAACGTACAGAAGCACAGAAAAACGAATTCATATTTTCGTACAAAATGAAAGGACTTAAAAATGTCGCCAAAAACTTCATGGAAATGACAAAACTCATCTGAATTTTCTGACATCCATTATACCAAGCTTTCCAATAACACATGATCTTGTTTCCTATTTTTTTCATGTAAATAATATTTTAAAAGATAGGGCATATAGATTTAAAAACTTGACCTAATTTATAATAAGAACTTGATCTAACTATAAAAAGGATAAATATACTATACACTTCCTTATTGTACTACAAAAACAAATTTGAAAACTGTTGCAAGACGGGTTTACAAATTGCTTCCTCCTTTGTTACAGAAAAGTTATATTTAAAAAAAGGAAAAAAGAGAAATGAAAGAAAGAAAGAACGAACAAATGAACATCTTTCTTCTCCTTCGGAACTAAGGTTATCATCAATGAAGATATAAGAATATAATACTGGAGAGGGCTTCTTCCAAAACTGTTTAATATCGATGGAAGAAATAAAAAAAGAAGAAAATTGAGGAAATTCCTAAGAAACCACCATACTGTGCCCACCCACCACCCCACAAGTCGGAAGATGCTTTTCATGAGGAAGAATATTACATTCCACTGAGGGAAAAAAGAATCATCAACATTAACAACATCTAAATAAATCCAGACTTTCTTTGTTTTTCAAGGGCTGCCTGGATCCTCTTCTGACTCTTCAGCCAAAGATTCTAACATGCTTATTACTTCAGTAGTGTCATCCAAATAATACTTTGCTTTGCTGGGTTTTTGTCCAACTGTGCAAGCGTATACTGAACAGTTGCCAGCAAGAATATTTCTGGACATGGCCCCACTAATTATTTCAAACATGTCCTCATCTGATCTGTCATCACCAACACATAACACAAAGTCAGCCTGTCTACCTCTCTCAGCCATTGTTGAAAAGATCTTTTCTGCAACTAATCCTTTGCTCACATCCTGCAAAATAGACCCCGGAAAATCATCACAGAAGAATTAGTCCTTCCCTGTGTAGTGTGCCGCAGAACCATTCAGCTATTCCATTGATAGTGACAGTAGAATTTGAGTTTAAAGACTTTAACAGCCAAATTAATCCAAGCCATAACATAGGAAGAATGTAAGACGAGAGGTTCCAAGGCTCTGTTAATTTTTCAGAATCTCAGATAGGATAAGGTAGGGAAGGTTATTGAATCCAGTGAACTGAAATTGAAAGCTATTTACAATCACATAAAGGCTATTTTCAAGTATTAAACTCTGATTGGGCTGAACTAATAACAGAATGAAGCCAGTCAACTCAGAAACCATTTAATGACAGTAGCATCATGAAAAATCACATTAGAAGTGTGACACAAGATTGAAAACTCAAAATCCACAAGATAAAATGATGAAATAAAATTTTCTCTTGATATATGGAAATAATAAAGCATTTCTCAGGCATCAGTTGACTGAAATTTTAAGCATATATACCTGGGGTTTCACTTCAACAATGAACTGACCACTCTTCACAGCAACAGGTTCATTGGCCAAAACACCCTCGAGATGATCCAACATTTCCTTGGCCTGAGAAGACCCAAAACCAAGGTCTGCATCCCTATATTGCCAGACTAAAGCACTTTCCTTTTTTTCAATGCTAGAACCATCAGTTGACTCTGTATATAGTTTCATTACAGGTTCAGCAATCTGCATCCATGCAAATTCGGAGCTCTTACCAACAACTTCCCACTGTTCACTTTGAGACCATCTGAAAACAAGATCAAATTTTATAAATATGAGCAAGTGATAGTATAGTAAATAAAGAGGAAAGGAAGAAAGCCAAATTCCAGGAACGTGTACAACTGTCCAGTTGATTCACCAAATTACTTCACACAAATTACTTGCTTAATAAAATTCATCACAGAACATGTTCTCTACAGATTTTCAATTTTTCAAGCTAATATAAGAGTGGATAAGGGTAAGTCCGCAAAATGGAGATCAATGCACAAAATTGTGTCATAAATTCAATAGACCAAAGGAATAGCCCGACTATCAATCGAAATGAATGCATGTTTCAGATGATGTTCATGCAATAAGTAATCTTTGCAATGCAAAATAATGATACACAATAAATGACACAGTGTATCCCAGCTTCCTATTGCACTCACTACAACATATCTACAAAGCACATGTGAGCACGCACACAAACACACAGATAAGGAGAAAGATGTCACACCTCAAGAAGTACCCATGTTCTGCTGCAATACCAAGCTTTTCACAGGGAGTAAACCACATGCTTAAGCTATCCCTACCCCTTCCGCTAACAATGAAAACTACATTTTTGGGGTCTGCACATAGTGTGTTCAAGGTGGAGACAACCTCCTGAGTAGGACTCTTATTAATGGAGTTCTGTGGCATTACAGTACCATCATAATCCAACAAAATGGCCCTGCTACTTGCCCTCCTGTAAGCTGAAACCATGGCATCGATTGATAGCTTTTTAAAATTGGGGTCAAGCGCCACCACTCTGAAACCAAAACTAAGTCCTATTCCCCAACACCTTTTCCTTAGAAGATCTGTGCAAGCCCTCTCCATATCTTGCAAGAAACTGCGTGACCAATAAGCCACATCATGAGTACTAACATACCGGTAGTGCTTTTCATGCCGCAACTGTTTCTCTTCATCATTCATTGAGACGGCCTCATTCATGGCTTCTGCAGTTGTTTCAACATTCCAGGGGTTGACACGGATAGCCCCACTGAGTGACGGAGAGCACCCAATAAATTCAGATATTACAAGCATACTCTTCTTCAATCCACTAACATCAGAACTTGATTCAGAATCAGATATTCCTTGTCTACAGGCAATATATTCATAAGGAGTTAGGTTCATTCCATCCCTTACAGCTGAAACAACTACACACTCAGCAATCCTGTAATATGCAACTTTTTCAGTAATTGGAACTGATTTATCAATAAAAACAATTGGCTGATAACCAGGCCGCCCAAATACTCTGTTGATCCTGCTGCAGCTTTCTTGTATCTCATCTCGGATTTCATCTAATTGTATCCCTCTGCCCCTGGGTGGATTTACAATCTGTATCAGCACAGCTCTTCCTTGCCATTTAGGATGTTGCTTGAGCATCTGCTCCATAGCCAAAATCTTCAAATTAATTCCTTTAAAAATGTCCAAATCATCAACACCAAGCAGCACTGTTTTTCCTTCGTATGCTTGTTTGAGTTCCCTAAACTTACTCTCCTCATCCGTCATTTTCATAACAGATTCAATCCGACCCATGTGAACTCCAACTGGCATAATTTTTATACTGATAGTCCTTCCATAATATTCCAATCCTAAGTAGCCCCTCTTCGACTGATACTCAAGGCCCAACATACGACTGCAACAGGAGAGGAAATGACGAGCATAATCGAAGGTGTGGAAACCAATAATATCAGAGTTAAGCAAAGATTTTAGTATCTCTTCCCTCACAGGAAGAGTCCTGTACATCTCAGACGATGGAAAAGGACTGTGAAGGAAAAATCCTATTTTGACCCTATTAAAGCGCCTTCTAATAAAGCTTGGCAGAACCATCAAATGGTAATCATGAATCCAAATATAATCATCCTCTGGGCTAATTATTTCAACTACCTTCTGAAAGAAAAGTTTATTTGCCAACACATAGGCTTCCCAATAAGAGCGGTCAAAACGCTGGCTTTTATCAGTTGAAAGTGGCAACATGTAATGAAACAGTGGCCATAACTGCCTTTTGCAAAATCCATCATAAAATTTTTCCAATACATTAGGGGGCAGAAAAGTAGGAACACAGTTGAATTTTTCTAACAAGTACTGTGATACATCATCCTGTTCAGAAGGATCAACATCAACCCGCAGTGACCCAACATAAAGAACCTCCATCTCTTCTGGAAAACCATCCTTTAGCTGTAAAAGCAATGAATCCTCATTCCAACTGAAACTCCATCCTTTGTTATCCTCCTTTCGCTTCCCTTTCAAAGGAAGCTGATTCGCAACAATGATAATCCGATCATTGGAAGCAGCTGATGGATTATCAGAAGAAACACTCTGAGTATCATCAAGTTCAGAGATCATCCCAGGAACACTCATAGCCCTAGGCATCCGCCTCCTTTCCTTAAGTTCCTTTCCCATCGCAGGGAAATTCCCTGTAGCCAAATCTAAAAGATTTGTATACGACTTGGACATCATCTTTACTTCTCTCTATGTGACGGAATCCCACAAAGCTTTTCCTCTCTGCAAATAGGGGCAAAACAAAAGAATTGAAACCATTACAAATGCACAGTATTGACATAGCTACAGGGAAAACAAAATCCACAAAATGGCAATCTTGCGCAGTAACATATGACGTGTCATTTCATCATAGACAAGTAAAGAGAAAAAACAATCATCATAATAGAGACTCAATGAGGCATATATTCTAATCTTACAGTATGCAAAAAGCCCTAGATTCTTTAGCACCCAATATGGTTTACATCACAATGAGCAAAGGAATTAACCCCTTCAATACAAAACATTCCACCAATAAACCTCAAGTCCAGTCATTTCAAAGAAAAAACAAGATCAATGACAATGATTTACACACCCTAATATCACCCCAAAACAAGAACTTCAAGAACACCAAAAAGATTTCAATTGTTCAACAGCATTGGAAAAAAAAAAAAAAAAACCTGGCGATTGAAGCAGGAAGTAATCGTTATCGTTAACGTTACAGCAGAAGATTGAAGAGGAATTCAAAGGGGGAATTTTGTTTTTTCAAAAATAACAAGAGAAATCTCGCATGTTCTCTGTATTTACAAGATCTTCCTTCTTCTTCTTTGGCTTCTCGTCTTCCCTTCCCTTCTTCTCAAGAAAACAATGAAAAAGGAAAAAACACTACGAAATGGTGAAATGGGAAAGCGCAATGAATGAATGAATGAATATTCAGAGAATTATATATATTTCTTCCACAGATTGATATTAATATTATCGTTCTTATATGGAAGGAAGTGAATGAGTGAAATGAATAAATACCAAATAATAATAATAATAATAAAGTTATTTATTTATTTATTTATTATTTATTGATTACTAATTGCACAATTTAATCGTGAAGGATCATCGGGCGTTTGGAGGGAGTGTCAGCTGAGGGGGTGACGAATGGGAGTGACAGCCAATGGGAGGGCTGGGTTGGGTCAATGGGGGGTAGAATGGTAATTGTGTGGGAGGGGAATGGCCAATAGGAGGGGGCTGTGAGGGAGGGAAGGGTGAGGATAGGAAGAGGTGAAAAAGAAAGTGGATAAGGTTGGGGAAAGTGCCAGCTGGCGAGAGGGGAGTATTGACCACGCGCTGTGGAGGTTCCAGCTCAGACTCTGACACGTACGCGGACACGGTAAGGATCCGTAGTTGTACCACGCTAACCTATTTCTGGCACTCCCACCCACTTTTTCTTTTTCTATTTTTTATATATTATTCAATTTAATATTACAATATTCATATTTTAATTTTTTTTAATATAATTAATAATGTTAGTATTACTATTACTGTTAATGTTAAATAGTCTTGACACATCATCATTTATGGGTTCAGCTAGCGAAATGATTGGGCATTCGACCATCTTAACGAATGTTTCTTTCCTAAGGAGTACCACTTAGTTGTAGTTTCAGTCGCGGCATTTGGGGAGACATCTCTATGGATAAGTGGAGTTGGGCGAAACCTACCTGTATGGACAGAAGTAAAGAGCATGCTAATCATGCTCCAATGATAGGTTCAAATGGATCATGAATTAAGAGCCCGTTCTTGGATTGTGTGAGTGAGCTTAACCGTTTCCCTAAATTTTTATTATAAAAAGAATGTTAAATAATATTTATTTTCTTGAGGAAACATTGAAATTCAACTCCTATAGAAAAAATGGCCAAAAACAATTGCTAGAGGAAAAATTGTGAGAAATTGTTTGATTTTTCAGCTAATATTATGGGATGCCAATGAGGATTAAAATTTGGTGAAGTGTTGTTTTAATTGGTTAGGCCATAAGTGAGATTAATGTAAAGATTTCTCTAATCTAACATGGCACTTGTGTAAGAGAAAATTCAACACCACATTTACTTTTTTCATATGTAAGGTATGCGTTAGGGAAAAATTAAGGTTCCAAAGTGCCATGTATGTTAGATTAAAATTTTCCACATTAGATTAATATACTTTTGGTGTGTTTGTTTGTGACTAATCAAATAAAAAGTGATGTGATGGACTAAATTCATGCAAATTCTCTCAATTTTTTAATCTTTTTTCTTATCAATGGTATCTTCAAGTTACCTTATACTTGGAACTAATCCTTTTAGATTTTCATATCTCTCAACAAGTGTGCTTTCCAATATTAGTATTTATGCTCCCCTCTTTAATGAGAACTAGAGTCATTTACCATCGCAACGAATAGCTTGTGGGCTATATCCTCTAGTTTTAAATTCAAACGCTAGGTAGGTTGATTTTTGGTCATCAATATCATGTGTCTTTTCATCTTATTTTCTATATTTTTTTTAAAATAATTTATACTCTCTCCAATCCTAAATATAATATCACTTTGATTTTTTTTATTTTGAGATTAAGGAAGCTAAATAGACCACTTAATTTTGACGTGCCTCACATGTAACTGCATTATGTGATAGTTTATAAGTAAGATAAATCAGTTTAGAGGAAAAAAAGATAACTATAGACATTTTAAAGTGATTAATTTTGCATCCTTAATTTCTTTAAAAAAAAGTTAAAGTGATATTATAATTAGGATCAGATGGAGTATAATCTAACGGTACATATAAATTTTTTAAAAATATCATGTAACATATTTATAATTGAATAGTTTATTTAGCTTATTAAATTTTTTAAAATTAATTAATTATGTCTTTTATATTAAGAACATTTAATAATAGTATAAAAAAATGCAATCAGGACCTGATTATCAGGAATTCTCTTCTTAAATTATATATCTAATTTTCAAACGTTACTCTCCCAATCACGTCATTATATTTTATCTAAAAACTTGGAATCGAAATTAATTGTATTTATAGTCTAATTGATGTGGATTATCCCCATACCGCTAAGTAACGAATTCTAAGTATATTTTTTCCAACTAAGTCTAGTTGTTAGTATAAGAATCTTGTTAATAAATAATTTATAAATATTTTTTTGTGATCAGAATCAGGCCCGTGCTCTGGAGATACAATTCCCTCCAACTTTTTCCTATCTTGAAAGCTTTTAAATTAGTTTGAGTGATGTTAACACTTAACAGAGGATAACACAAAAATATTTTGTTGTTGGCCAAAAAATACAAAAATATTTATATTTTAGTGATATGTTTTCTTTTTCGATCAAATTAATGATATTGTTTCCCTTTCTTAATCTTTACATAACAGTGTATCTTTATTTATTACTCCCAAAAGATACATATCTATTAGGTCATCGTATGGTAAAAGTAGAAGATGAATGGGAAACAGCTCATGATGACTCAGCATCGAGCATAGTACACAAAACAAAGGAAGAATTTACTGTGTTTTTTTAGGTCATTTAGAAAGATAATTTGCAAGGGCTTAGGACCTTAGGGTTAGCACGTGCAAGAAAAAACGAGAGAGAGAGAAATGGAATTAAAAATATTAAATATTGTAATGATTATATTTAAAAACGGTTTCTTAAATCAAAACCTTTGAACAAGGACTGAGAATAACTATTATCCCACTGAAAAAGATTTCAAAAATTTTATATAAAAATTACATCAAACCATACTAATTACTCGGCCTACTACAAAATATCATTACGATCTTTCATAAATTTTATGCAACACTATTAACTCTGTCAATAATGAAAGAGTTTCTACAGTAAGAGCTGTAACTAAATTTGTTTCACCATCACATAACATAAAATTTTAGTAATTTATTTTTGTCCCTTAAATGTTAGTGACTGGTTAAAGCATTAATTAAAATGTGACAAAATAATGTGAGTGTGACGGCCACTATATTTCAATGTTTAAAAATTTAACCTTACGGATGAAGGTTAGGCCAGTTGTCGTGTAATCTATGTTGAAATTCCCAGATTTGACAATTGACAACAATTGCTGACGTTAGAGAAAAAAGTTTAATTATCTGAAACTACATGCGATTAAAATAAAGAAAAAATAATAATTAAAGGTCCCATAGAAAAAATATAATTAAGATGAAATCCTACGGAATTGTAAATAACAACTTCTGCCCTGATAATAATAACTTTTAGTCTGGTGATAACAACTTAAAGGACCTTATCTTAATTATGTTTCTTCCATGGGACCTCTATTTAATTTTCCAAAAAAAAAAAAACTTCATTCATATTTACTATGTTAGAAGATTTTGTTTTTTGAAAGAAAATAAAGTTAAATGATATTTTTATTGAATCAAAATATGTAATGTGGTTTTGCCCCCAAACTTGACTTTTTTTCTTCTTTTTTTTCATTTCTTATTAAAATATGTTTCCCTAAAAGGCTAAAACAGGCCCAAATAAATGGATTTTATATTTTTAAATTATTTAATTTGTCGAATGTCATTGATATTCTTTCATCTAAAAACAAAGTTAACCTTGAACTTATATTTGAGATAATGGTTTCATAGTTGATCTATAAATGATAAATATAGCTTTGGGGCTGGCTAGCTCGTTTTGGTATGCAGAATTGACTGAGTTAATAAAAATCTATTAATCATGAATTTGATCTTCATGGTTTGAAAATTTTCAAATACCTTTTATAATTTGATAATGTGTTCAATTATATTTAATGTACTTTTTCAATAATTTGTCGTACATCCGGTCCTACTTGGTAGAAAAAGAATATTTTATTTGGTCATATTTATAAGTTACATCATTAATATTTTCATGTGAATATAATATTTTACCTTTCGTTTATCAAATGTTTATTTTGTTCTTATGTAGTATAGTTGATTTTATTTGATCATTGGCGTTGAGTATAGAGAAGTATTAAGTCTCTCAGGCCAGCTGTCCCATCCTTGAGGTGCATACAAATCAGCATAGGATTAGTCTTCCACCTGTCGGGTAGGGAATACCTTGATCATTAATTTAAAAAAAGTTGGAAAGTTATTAATTTTAAAGTAGAGTTAATAAAGATTAAGGTTTCCTTAGTCTGTGTATCAAATTGGAAATGTCTTATAAATAGGATAGATGAGTGTGTACTTTTATTTTTACCATTTTTTCATATATATATATATATAAACACAAAAAATTTAAAAAGTTCGATGAACTTAAAATATTTAAATAGAAGTTATGAATTTTTAACTGTGCACCCCCCAAAGTGAAGGAACATGATGTTGTGAATTGTCTATGTAGGAAACGTGCTTTTTTTTGTTTTGGGACTGAATGTGGGAAACGTGTTTGGGTCAATGAGAGTATAAATATGATTAGGTGCAGCGAAAATCATTTCACAACAAACCCCTTGGTCTTGTTCCACAAAGGGTAATTACCTAAAAACCAAATAAACAGGTTATGCCAACGCTTCAATGCCCACCTAAAATGAAATCATCTAACACATAAAAATCAACACCCACAAAAATATTTCTTATGTACATAAGTTCATCTCCTTAAATTTATATTAAATTTTAGATTTACTTCTTTAAATTTATCAAATATATTTTCAGCTCTGTAATGTAAACATAGTAGGGTCATTAACTAGTGGCTATGTGTGAATTTAACAGTGAGTCTATAATTAAATATTCACATTAATTTGAAATTTGAAATTTACAAATTAAAAAAATACTTAACATAGACCATAATGAAAATGTCGTCTTATATAAACTATTAACATTAACAGGGGTCGATCTATAAATATGGTAAACCCAAGGGGAACAAAAAACAAACGGTATCCCTCTGTCTCATAATGTAAGGTCTATTTTTTTAATGACCTTATCCCAAAATATAATGTCCTATTTGACTTTATTTGAGTAATAAATACTTAATTTCCCATTTTACCCATGCACTAATTTCTCCCACATATTCTCTTTCATCTTCTTTTCATAATTACCATTTATCTTATTCATTCATAAATCATGGCACTTTTGAAAGAAATGGTATATTTTCTACACATTTATTGTTTTTAACTAATTTTAACTAAATTGTTAGGAAATCACAATTCAGTTAAAAAACCATATAAACTGGGATGGAGGGAGTACTAAGATCTTAACATTAAAAGATTGAAAACACATTTATAAATTTAAAGGACAACATTTGATGTAAATATCAAGAATCAAAACCAGTATATCAAATTAACTCAGTTCCATCTCTTCTCATTCAGCCAGGTATGTTAAGATTAGCATGACAATAAAATCAATAATTTTAATTGAAATACTCCCTCCGGTTCTAAATATCAGACAACTTTAACTTTTTTTGTTGAAGTTAAGGAAGTAAATTATACCACTAAATTATAACATATATCACATGAAATTAGATTATAGGTTAGTTTATACGCAGAATAGATTAGTTTTGAGAAAAAAGCTTTTTTTTTGGAGTGAAACTATTTTTTTTTTGGACTGAGGAAAAAAAGTCAAAAAAGTCAAAGCTTATAATTAAGATTGGAGGGAGTATAATTGATTTTAAACATTGTCTTTGATGTTAATTTCCTGATGAGAAACATGGCAGGACGTATCATTTCTAGTAGTAAGATTTTTAAAGGCATGCCAAAAGAAATCTGTAAAACACGAGCACAATAGATAAGACTAAATAGTAAAATAGAACTTTAAATTTTATCGTATATTAAGATTATAATATATTATTAAGTTATTTCATAAGTAATATTAATTTATTTTGGGTTAATATACGTTTTAGTGTCTGAACTTTCACTCTGATTGATTTCGGTCCCTATTAAGTTCAGGGACAAAAACAACTAAAACCAAAATTTTCGAAGTTCAAAAGCTAAAACCAAAGTAAAAATAAAAGTTCAGACAACCAATAGTTACATTATCCCATTAGTTTGACATCTTTAATCTTTAATTTAAAAAATAATGAATAGACAGGGGGGGTAGTTTGTTTTTTCTCTTTAACTGAGAAATATGCAAAATTTGGGCTTGAAATGTAGGGCTTTACCCCAGAGGGAGCCCTTCCAGAAATTCTCAAGAGCCTGGGCTAAACCCAGGCCCAAGAGGGGGTTTGGAAATAGTTTTCAACCAGCAATAGACGCGCCTCGGTTATTACCTCACTAGCTGCGTCATTGCCCCAAGCGCAAAGATACCTCATAACATACTCATCACCTCCTTTTTATATGCCAACCATGCCGTTCCCTTTCTCCTTCCTCTCGATGTGGGACTTCATCTACCACCATCAGTCCATCACTATCTAATCCATTCACACATTACACAACTTATCTTATCATTGAACCGCCTATCGCTATACGTTCATGAGGATAAGAAAACATTTCAGCAGATCCCATCTGTTTCATAATCAAGCTTTGTAAGCCTCCTTTCGTATTTCGGGACCAAGCACTTATGGCGAGTCTAAGACAAACGAAGAAAGTTTTGAAGTCTTGGACAAGTATTCAGTTCTGGCATGATTTTGCAATGGATGTGTATATGGAGTATGGGTTCATTAGTATTACAGATAATGGTTCTTTGGGGTTACGTTTTTTTTTTTTTTTTCAAAATCTTCTGGTGCTTTTGTTGCAGAAAATGCAGTTTTCTAAGTTTTCTAATTTATAGTACAATAGATAGATGCAGTACTTTCATTTCATGTGTTTAGTGTAACAATTAAAGAAGATGATCTCCTTGTCCAACAAAGGTCGTGATTCTGTTTACATCGTTACTTCTGAATAGGAGGAAAGTGTGAGATTTTGTGAACAGTTAATCTCTTTTACCAAGTAAACTGGGTTTCACTATTTTTCAGACAGTTCAACTCTCTCTCTCTCCCTACTTCCAATCCTATGATTATTTTTCCAATTCCAATGGTGGTGTTATAGGGTAATCCCATATTATATGGTATTTTGATTGGTACTAGATTACCCATATTAAACATGAATACATGGCATTATCTGATCTCAATCTCAATCTTGATCGGCGGATCCTATCTTATCAACAAGTTGTCCCCATAATATTATATTCCTATAAAGTGCTATGTTTAGGTATAAAATAAAAGTAGCTATGCTTGAGTATTTTTTGAAAATTTTTATTTTCAATCCAATATGTGTTTGATTTTGAAACCTCATTCACATTTTCCTTCCAACTCCCAAAATTATTTTCTCCTCGAGTTCTTTATATTGCTCTCAATTTCTCTCTAATTTCTCCCTCATTCTTCACAAATTGTCCTTTAATCCTTCCAACCAGTCCTTGTATTTAGATCCGATATACTCCCTCCGGTCCTAAATATAAGACCACTTTGACTTTTTTTGTGGAAGTTAAGGAAGCAAATTTGACCACTAAATTATAACATATGTCACGTAAAATTAGATTATAGGTTAGTTTATAAGTAGAATAAATTAGTTTTGAAGAAAAAATATTATTTTTGGGAATGAAACTACTCTTTTTTTGGACTAGAAAAAAAAGTCAAAAAAGTCAAAGTGGTCTTATAATTAGGACCGGAGGGAGCAGTAGCTTTTTGGGTTACAAATAAGTTCAATAAACTAGATTTATTATAAAAACTTCATAACCTAAAGATGTTATTTTTCTTCCTGATTCATCTCAAAACGCTATATCCGTCTTTGGTCATATCCTATGGTCTTCGTAAGTTCATATTCAGTTATTCACTCTATAAGTGCGTTTCAACTTTTGGATGGGGATTGGGGAGGGCCTTTGCGTGTATCAAGGGGCAGCCTCTACTAACAAAGTAATCTCTCTCTCTCTCTCTCTCTCTCACAATTTTCAACAAATTATAATATAAAAATTGGTTTTTAAAAATAAAATGGGAAAAACTACGTATGCGTCTGAAAATTGGAAATTCTTGTACCAATACTGTGTTTGTAAAATTCCTTTTTTATGGAAATATATCATATCTTTCTCAACAATAAAATTTTTAATGATTTTTTTTAAAGATTTTTCACAATTTATTAATTATCATGCCCAGCATGATTATTTTTAGACTTTTTGCACGACACGGATCTGCTGTTATTTTTTATAAAAATGAAAGGGACAGCAAAAGCTTACTCAGACTCCATTGCGATAATTTGATAATGATGGCCATTGGCCAGCAAAAGAAAAATGATAATAACTCTTATTTTAAAGAAAAGATAATACCATTTTATATACTTAAACTTTCACTCCATTTAAGTTTGGAGAATTACTTTCAGATTTCAAGGTAGGTAGAAAATTAATATCAGAAAAGTCTCAAATTAGAAAGTTAATATCAGAAAAGTTCAAAGAAGCTGTCAATGACAAATAAAATAGTCATTGTTAACTAAAGAAAAAGTTTCATTGACAACTCCTTAGAATTTATCTGATATTAATTCTCTTTCTTGTGACTTTTATGCAATTATCCCTTTAAGTTTTGATATCTGAAACCTTAAAATCAGTAGTTTTAATCGTAAAACTTTCATTCAATTCTGGTTTTAGCCCTTAAATTTTAAATCGATTGTTTTGATTCCTACCGTTTATAACTGTTGGTTCTCGATTTACCAATTTTTTTTAAGTTCATTGATTCATGGTTATAAAAGTTACAAAATTAAATAATTAAAATCACCTATTTTAAAGTTTAAGAACCAAAGTTAAGTGAAAGTTTAAGGAATATTGATCATTGGGCAAATGTACAAAAATGACCATATAGTTTGGATCAGGGTATAACCAACACAGCATAGTTTTTTCAGGCACTTTGGTTATTAAAATAGGATAAAAGTGCCCATGCCGTCAATATATATTAACGGCGTTAAGTTTTTCAAAGTTATGTAAAATAAAATGTGCAAAAATACCCACGAAATTTGGTTTGAAATGCACCAAACACCACGAATTTTGTTTTTTTTTTTTGCCCACATAGTTACCAAAATGATCCTTTAGTGCCTATACCGTTACTTTACACATATTAGGCGGGAGAAATACATAAGAGGGGGTGCGAACTTTGTATTTCAATACAATATTTTTAAAAACTGTAAGTTCAAAAGCAATTTTAAAAAACATTTAGGAAAGAAACAGAGTATTGAGATCTTAGGCAAATTTGCACAACATTTGTTTGTATTCTCAAAGGCCTATATATAACCATTGATTAAGGAAGATTGAAGCGTGAAATTACAAATTTTAGCTACAAGTATTTATCTAGCACTTCGAATCTTCATACTCTGTTTCTCTAAATTTCTGTGAGCTTAAGTGTTTATCATATACTTTGTTTGATCTGCAAGCATTTGCCTAAGATTTCAATACTCTGTTTTTTTCTCATCTGTTTTTGAAAAATTGATTTTGAACTTAAAGTTTCGAAAAATATTTTATTGAAATACCAAATTCACCGCCCTCTTATGTATTTTTCCTGCCTAACATGCGTAAACTAACTGTAAAGGTACTAAGGGAACCATTTTGGTAACTACGTCGGCACTTTTAGGCCAAAAAAACGTTCGCAGTGTTGGGTGCACTTCGGACCAAACTTTATGGGTATTTTTGCGCTTTTTATTTTCCCTAACTTTGAAAAACTTAACGCCGTTAGTATATATTGATGGCATTGGCACTTTTGTCTCATTTTGGTACATACGTGGACACTTTTATGCCAAAAAAAACTTCATTATGTTGGGTGCACCTTATACCAAACTATATATAGGCATTTTTACACCTTTTTAAAACATCAATCAATATAATTCTCTAAATCCCGTAGTAACACCGTTAAGAAACCGTTAACTTCGGTTCAATCATCTACATTCAATACTAACACCATTAAGAAACCGTTTATCGACCATTCATATTCCAAAGTTCAACTCATGATTAAGAGTGTCATTTATCGTGACTTTTAATATTCTAGCGATTGATTACTCGACCATTCACATACCAATGTTCAATTCATGATTATGAGTGGCATTTATCATAATCCTTCATATTCTAACGATTGGTTACTCTATATATATAATTTATATTGTGAGATTATTTCTCGCTCAATCGGATGGTTTCTCTTCTTCACATAAGCTCATTTACAGTCTTCAAGTTCTTGCTTCTGAGTATCATTTACTTTCTGTTTTTCATAGACATGATTATATGAAGGTTGATGCCTTGAAACGGATATATGATTGATTATGTTTTCTTCCTCTAATTTTTTTAGAATTATTACTTTATTGTTTTTTTTATGATATTAGGAGAATTGATGTGAACATATATTGTTTTTCTCTTTATTTGTGTTTTGATCAATCATTTCTCTTTCTCTTTTATTGATTGAGTATGTGTTTTCTTTCCTTTTTTCAAATATAAATATGAATATATATGAGTATCCTCCCTTTCCTTTTTGTGGTTTATAAGAAGATTGATACCCACGAAAATGTATGGCTTGTTCTCTTTTCTTTCTCCGTTTTTTATTGAAGTTTTCACTTTTGTATTTCTCTTCCATTTTTATCATAGATATAGGTGAGTAATTATTTTTAATTTACATTCACATACACTCTTTGAATTCTCAGTGGACTACTTGCTTAATGTAATTGCTTTTAAGTGTTCTTCTTTTCATGACAATTGTTATATTTTTTTAACAATTTTGAAATAAAGCCCTTGTATCTCAACAATTCTAATTTAATTTAATTTTGTTTAGAAATTTATTCCAATGTTTATCCACTTATTTTATAAATCCTAAGACTAGCAATGTGTTGTGAAGAAGTTAGATAAAAATATTTTGTAGAAAACCCTGGAAATTAGGCTTGATATACAATACTACTTAGCAATGATGGATTCAGATGCCTTGAAATATTATAATCTCTGCTTACAAAAGTTTGAAGTGCTTCTTATGATCGTCTTACTTTTTCTATAAACACAAAACATGGCATTTTAAATAATTTTTAAGTGGAATGTGAAAGGACTTGGTAGAAATATTTGGAATTTTCAAATCAATAATCATGAACTTTTAATGTTGTATGAACCTTTTATAAAATGGATTGTTATAGGAATGTGTAGGGGGTTGTTAAATAATATGAAAAGATTTGGTTCGATTTTTTTTAAGATGGCACTTATTTAAAAGAATATGAAAGGTTGTGACTATTATTTTCAGGCTTCTCATATCTTTAATTACTAATTAATCTTCAATAGAATATGAAATGAATTGTTGAATAAAAAGGATATGGTAGAAATATTGAGGCTTTTCAAATCCACAATGATGAAATGTGAAAGGGTAAAATTAATATCTTTGGGTTTCTCAATAATGACTATGTTGTCATTATTGACATAAAAAGTCATATTGGAAAATGAAGAGGTCATGAATTACATTATATAATAATTCAAACGACAATGATTATCTATAGTAAATTTTATTTCCATCATCATATAACATTTATCTCAAATTTCATTAAGTTAAATTTTAATTTGTTGGACTTTTAATGTAGACCCATCATCAATCACTTTGTAGAGTCATTCACTTAATTATAAGAAAAATGAAAAGATATCTACATTAATTGATACTGCCTCCAATCCCAAATATAGGACCTATTTAACTATTTTGTAAGATTAATGTTAGTTAATATGATTTTTTTTAAAACACCTCAATCATCTTCCCTTATTCCATGCACACCACTTACTTTATTATTGTTGGAGGAATACCAATAGGGATAATTTGGGAAAAAGTTGACAAAAATTAGAATTAGGTCATATATTTATGACCAAAACCAACTCCCCAAATAGGTCTTATATTTATGATCGGAGGGAGAAGTATAATTAGTACAAGACCCTTTTTATTAAAAGTCTTGGTGAAAAGGCTGGGGACTAAGGGATGTTGTATGGTACACTGAAATAAAGGAAGTTGTATCAACCCCAAAATCCCATATAATGAGGCAACTTTCAATAGATTTATACACTATATTCATGAACTGCGGACATATTTTTCTCCATCCTTTGGATATGATATAAATTTTTAAAATGTACCTAATAAATGGGATATATTTTGAATATATAATGTTGCAATGTATACTTCTTCTTGAGAATTAAAAAACTCTGACATTTAATTATTTTTTAGTTCAAATATAACTTAATAACACATGTAATTATAGTTAATTTCTTTTTTTTTGTGGAAATAACTATTATAAATTCAACAAAGAGGCTCTATGATTCAAATATCTTTACGGAATAAAAATGAGTTATTATTGATTTCTTAAAACTATAAAATATATCAAATAAAAAAATTTAAAATAAATAATACAATCCGTGTAACATACGAAAATTATTTCTTGTTATTATTATAAGTCGTAAATCGTAAATTGTAATGTGTGTATTCTTAAACGCTTTTGGACTTTTGTTTTGTTGGTCGAACGCCGGTGAAGCACGTAGAAGAATTGTTTGGCCGCTTGGTTTCCTTCTCTATACGATTCCCAGAATCTAGCACCCATCTCGCGACAGTTGTAAATTCTTATTTCCCCCCCTTTATGCTCAACCAAATTTTCAATCTCTCCGTGAATTTTTCAATGATTCAACCAAAATATCTCTCTCTATAACGTCAAATTCCCACAATCATATTTTAAAAATCACACCTTTTTCTCTTCTCCTCTCCCTTCCCTCTGTATCAATCTCTCGTTTGAATTCCGAATCGAAAGAAAGGGGAATAACTGAATTAGGGCAAAAGAGAAAGAGAAAAAAAAAAACGCTCATATGGCTGGCTACAGGGCTGATGATGAGTATGATTACCTGTTCAAGCTTGTTCTGATCGGTGATTCTGGGGTTGGTAAATCCAACTTGCTCTCTAGATTCACTAGGAATGAATTTAATTTGGAGTCCAAGTCTACTATAGGTGTTGAGTTTGCTACCAAGAGCTTGAATATTGATGGCAAAGTCATCAAGGCTCAGATTTGGGATACTGCTGGCCAGGAAAGGTTTGTTCTTTGATTCGATGCCCTTTTGATTGATTCATGTGTTTATTTGACTGTAGTTAAAATAGTTAACTATTGTGATCATGTTTCTGGGGTTGTTTATGTTAATTCCCATATTTCTTTGGTATTGGAAAGTGTGTTCATATCTTTGAAGTTTGTTAAGTATTAAGTCTGATATGGGGGTTCTACGAACCTTCCTGCTTCCTGTTTCTGACTATCGTGAAGTTTCTAATGACGTGAACACTGTTTTATGGATGATAGGACTGTCTTTGTGATTTAATTTGGACTTATCAAGAAGGTTTATGTCTTTGTTGGCTGGGTTATCATTTTTTTTTTTATCTCGGTAGATTTGATATTTGACCTTTTGTGAGCTTATTTCTTTTATTAACACACTATATTGCTTTAGTGCTGGAAAGCGTGTTTATTTCTTCCAATTTTGTGAATTGTAAGCTGGATGGGATTGGTTTATGATTTGAAGGACATGAACACCGCTGTATGAATGGCAGGATTATCCGATGTATCAACAAGGTTATTTATTTTTAGCTTTGCTTTCTAATTACTTTATCTTGAACCCAATGGGGTTGACAGGCTTAGTTCGTTTTTCTTTGGAAAACGATTCTCATTTATCTGAAATGAATATTGATGCATGCCTATGGATTCTGAAGGTTACTCATGTGAGTGAAATATAGCGTTCAGTCCTTTATGCACCGTGGTATGTAGTTCAATGATGTCTTTATTTTGTAGTCTCCTATCTCTTAATTTAGTGGGAACTTTCTGTGTGAGCTACATAACATCTGTTATTAGCCTCCGGCTAATCAATCGATTTAACCTTCTGCTCTTTTGGCGCCTTGGATCCAATAATATGGCTGTTGTCATTCAGTCAAAATTTTAAGTTGGTTTTGATCCCCATTAAACATTTGTTTTATGCACATACATGAGCTTTTTGTCAGAGATGATAAAATTCTGATTAACTTGCTTAATCTTCTCTTAATTTCTCTTATCTCTGTTTAAGATTTCAATACAAGAAAGGAAAAGAAATTGTTAGCAAGACAACTCTTTTCAAATTCTCTGTCCTTTGGACCATCTTATGTCTTCAGTCTACACATCTGTGCCTCAACCATAATGCCTGCAGAAGTCGGAATGATTTGAAGATTTTTGGATTTCTCATAGAGCTTTCCATGAGTTTTGACTTTCAAGCTAATAGATTGCGAGGAGATTCTTGATCTGAGATCTGGCTAGTATGGATGTGATGTGATGGCTGCATGGGCTTTCTAAAGATCATTCTATGTTGGTTCATCAATGATAAGAAATCAATTAGTTGATGTTGAGGACCCGAAAAAGGTGTCTCACTTTGTGCATAGCAACATTTTTAGTTCAATATATCCTAATGATGGACTTGAGTAGTGTTTGGATGGGTTTTTCATTTTGAAGTTTTTTTTTTAATTTAAAAAATGAGTAGCTTAGAAAGTTTTTCAAAGCTTACAGCTGCTTTTGGTAAAATGCTGTAAACAACTTTGTTTTGCTTTGTGGACTGAGTCTAATTTGGCTCTGCTAATATATTTGCACTTGTTAATTCATTTTATTCTAATGTGTGTAACGGTTGATTAGTATAATAGTGAATTAGTGCTGTAGTGCTGCAAAACTAGATTAGAAGGCATGGCCATGAATTTTCTTCCATGCCGTGTTTGATTGTCTACTTCGGGTGGATATAGCCTTCGCATGTGGAGTAGGCTGTAGTTCTGGAAGAAGTGGAGTCTTTGGAATGAAAAGGAGAGGTCTCGAGCTTGAATTTTCTTTTGAGCATGAGGAATGAGCAAGGGACTTGTTGGTCTGTAACTCTAACTATGATAACAAATAGAATGATAGGTGAGGGGAGATTGGGACTGAAAGCTATCATCTACACACATGAGAAGACAATAAGTTTTTTTTTTTTTTTTTTTTTTTTTTTCAGAAGCAAATGATGTGTTCCATTCCATTGACCATTTTCATGTGCATTTCTCTTATAAATGGGTCTATATTCCAACAGTCAACTTAGCATCTCTTTGCTCAAAAAAAAAAAAAAAAATTAGCATCTCATAGTATGTTTTGTTGGCTGAAGTTTACTTAATGAGCTCAGTTTGCTCTGGAAGAGTGAAATGAAATATTTATTTATCTTTATGGGGTCCTGGGGCATGCCAATTTGATACAGCCCATGTTGTATATTTCAGGAAAATTACGGGATTTTATTTCAACAAATATCAATGTATGATGAAATTTGACTTGGTACTATATGTTATTGTAATAGGTATCGTGCCATAACCAGTGCATACTATCGAGGAGCTGTCGGTGCCTTGCTTGTGTATGATGTAACACGCAGTGCGACATTTGAGAATGTTTCAAGGTGGTTGAAAGAGTTGAGGAACCACACTGACCCCAGCATTGTAGTGATGCTTATCGGAAACAAATCTGACCTTAGACATCTTGTTACAGTCTCAACAGAAGATGGGAAATCTTTTGCTGAGAGGGAGTCACTCTACTTCATGGAGACTTCTGCTCTGGAGTCAACCAATGTTGATAGTGCATTCACTGAGGTTCTTACTCAGATATACCACATCGTGAGCAAGAGGGCGGTCGAAGCTGGGGACCGTGGAGATTCCTCGTCAGTCCCAACGAGAGGACAGACGATAAATGTCAAAGATGATTCTTCGGTTTTCAAGAGATTTGGATGCTGTACAAACTAAGGTGGGTTGTCCCCCCTGTGACAGGTGATTTTCATAGCCTGTGTGATTTTGTAAATGCATACTTGGGAATTGTGATTATATTTGGCAGAATAAGACTATTGTTTGATATTGTTTGGACGATGTATTTTACATGGGAAAATCCTAGGATCTAAGTTTCTTAAAACAGTCTTTAAGAAGACATTTGAAACAGGGGCAAAAACTTCTGCTTGCCCTGCCAGGATTGTGATTTTCCCACCAATTACTGTGCCCATAGTAGCAGTTTGATTCTATTGAGATTGAAATCATAGTCTATTTTGCAAAACGGTCTTGATCCTGATTATGACAACACTGTTGGAGAATCACTATAAGCCTATGTTTGGATGGGGGAAATTATGGAGGAAAGAATACCAGAAAGAAAAACTCTGAAAAATAGTAAATTTCTTGCCACTTAGGGGAAGTTTTCATTCCTTGGGTCCCCTCCCTCTTATTTCTTACCCCCCCCCCCCCCCCCAAAAAAAAAAAAAAAAAAAAAAACACCCAAACATAACCAAAGGTTCCAAGGATGAATGTAATCATGGAAAAAATCTTACAAGCGAGTAGTATATAATGACAAGTTCTTATATGGGAAATGTCAAAATGTCCATGCTACTCTAACTCTTTGGTTATAAGGGCTTTCTATTGATTTTAATTGGGACCTCATGGTGAGTCTCACAAGAATTAAAAGTCAGTGTCATCATGGATTATTCTGAATGCTATTGCCTTATTGGTGTATTGGCCTCTTTATCTTATTACATCATTAAAGAAAAATATATGATTATATTAATACAAAAAATTTTGTTGAGATTATGCAACAACTATCGGATACTTATTGAAAGCACTGACCAAGTTTGCTCCCCTCTCTCCATCTGCGCTGCATTTAGGTTGATTCTTCATTTTTTTTCCCCAAGACATTTGGTATATATTGGCATTTTAATATCATTGACATTTTATTTATTTGCTTATTATCATAAACTAAAACCCCTATTTTAAACATCTTTTGACAGTGGTAAGATGAAAAGAAAGGGTGTCAAGTAAATGTCACTCTCATGATTAATTTCTTCCTTCGCAGTAAGTTTTCCATTGAACAAGAAATCAAGAATAACAAAACTTGCAAATATATAGATCCAGTAGCAGTAGCCATTTCGTTTACTTTTTTTTTTTTTTTGACCAGACCCATTTCGTCTACTTAGTTGATTGATATTGATACTAGTATAATATAATGTAAAAATATAAAATTTAAACGAACTCACGTTATGTACGGAGGAATGTATTTAATTGTTTTAGTAACGAGTCTAAATACCTTTGCATTTCATTATTTTGGGTTATTGTCTATTCTTGCCGAGTAAGTAACTACGAAAATGTATTGATTATTTGAAAGCTTTGTAAATGCTATTTTTATCTTGGAAGTAACTGAAATATTACAATTTCGCCCTTTTCTAGTCATCGTCAATTTTCAAACAATGAACATTAATTTCAAAACATTTATGTAAAGTTTGCTCTTTTTTCTGATACTTCTGAGATAAAAAAAAAAAAAAAAAATTCTCCTGGACAACCAATACATTACTTCTAAAATAAAAATTGACCATGATCCAAACATATAAGAAAACACCAGTGCTAGCTAGAAACTTGTGATGTGACAAAAATTTACACATGACATGAAAGAAGTAATCATAATAAGAAGCATTATTAATCAAAATGTACAAGACCAAGGGACATAGAAAGAAGAGAAGAGACATGAGCTGTAAAATATATTATTTAATTCAAAAGAATTTTTTAATCACTACCATATATTATTCCTCCCCCCATTTCCTATTACCCACGATTATCAGGCAGCGAATAGTATACATATATATATATATTAAGAAAAAAAGACGCAGAGCCCAATACAATAATTACCCTGTGATCCCGCCGCACCGGATCACACCCTCTGTGGGAATATTCCGTCGCCGGAAAACCACGGAACATTCCGGCAACTCACCGAGATCAGCAAAAAGAGACTCATCTTCATCTTCTTCATTATTATATTCTCTGACCGCCACATCTTCCAGATCTCCGGCGAAGATAGGGCTTTCGAGAACTCTGGTATTCGATGCCACGTCATCGAACCATCCGAATTGGCCGTAATCGCCGTCGAGATCGAGATCGGGGTGGCCGGCGAACGCCGTGAGGTTGGAGTCCGATTGGGTCGGAGCGCCGTCGTTGGGGGCGGCGACGGCGTGGGGCTTGGCGGCGGGGAGGGAGTGGTTGTGGTCGTGGGCGTAGGTGACGATGAGCTTTGTGGGGTCCACACGGCTTCTCTCTACTTGTTTCCTCGCTGGACAACCCTTTGAACTACTGCATCGGTAATATCCCCTGCCAAAATAAAAAATCAATTAAATTATGGATTGAGATATAAATTATAATGGAGACATTAATATTCCCTCCTCTCTTTCTTACAAGAGACCCACAATTAAATTATACTCCCTCCTGTGTTAAATATAAGAGGTGATCTAGCAATTTTTTTTGGTCTAAAATATAAGAAGTGATATGCTGAAGTTAAAGTAATAAGTGTATATTTTCCATTTCTGTCATTGTATGTTAATAAATGTAAGGAGTAGAGAGAAAGTGTGTATAACAAATGAGTAAGGGTAAAAATAGAAAACCTTATTAAACCTACCCATAATAAATGATTTCAATATGTTTTATTTATATATGTAAAAAAGTTGACTACCTCTTATAATAGGGAACGGAGGGAGTACTTCTTAAGAAAACTGTTAAAAGTCAGTTAAAAATCTTAAATATGTCTGAAATATAGTATAACTTTTATTTCAATGTTACCCTTATTTATGTTATGTTATTCACTTATTTAAAACATTGTTTCCACCCCCCCCCCTCTCATAAATATAAATATCACCCATCGTTTATTCAATATAATATTTCAAATTACTTAGGGGTAAAATAGAAAAAAATGCATTAGTTGATGGGACAATTCAAAGCGGGCTTTTATACTTTGGATCAAACCAATTCAAAATTCGGGTTCTTATAATAAAATTTGGGAGAGTAATATTATAAAAACAATATTTCTTCGTCATTTATATATAAG
Source organism: Mimosa bimucronata (assembly GCA_037074515.1). Classification (NCBI taxonomy): domain Eukaryota; kingdom Viridiplantae; phylum Streptophyta; class Magnoliopsida; order Fabales; family Fabaceae; genus Mimosa; species Mimosa bimucronata. The sequence continues at coordinate 11,530,341 of CM073442.1, forward strand.
AGCTCGAATGTTAAAATCACGTAAGTTAAGAAGGTAGTGAACATGTCTAAACTAATTTCTTTTTCTTAAATTTGTCCTTATTTATGATGAAATATATAAGAGAGAAAAATATGATAATAATAATGATATAAATGAGTGGGAAAGATAATGTCAATACAAAGAATACGAATCAGTAAAAATAGGGGAAAAACTTATTAAATAATTAGACAAATTTAGAAAAATTATTATATAAAAAAGGGTTAAACTCACCTAAATTTTGGGATTTTATGTATTTAAGGAGTAACGACTGAAGTCTGAAGGAGTATATATCGTGGGATATAATAATAATATAATTTAATAATGGATTAGGTCATTAGGATCACATTTCAAAAAAAAAAAGCTAAAAGACCCTAAGCGCGTGTTCCCAATCGCAGCATTAGTGTCGGTTCAACATTTCGCATGCTTGAATTAATTTTTCCTATTATATAAGTACTATATTCTATTATTCTTCAATTTTTTTTCAGAAATATATTAGGGTGAGATACTATCTTTTACGCTCATTTTAATTTTCATGGTAAAATTGGAGCTTTCTAGGTAGTTTCAAAAGCTACACATCTTTGTCTTACATTAAAACACAAAGTACAATTATGTGTGATTCTTTCGATAACTTATCCAAAATTATTGAGAACATAACAATAAGTTTTACAAACTTTGGCGTGCTAATTTACGAGAATAGGATAAGGAACATGAAATTTCACTTTATGGAAGTTGCTAAATTTTTAAGCAACGAAAAATATAGTGCTTTCTGGCCTAAGTAAATGTGAGTAGTATTATTACAAGAGAATGTTAATAAAGAATGTATTATGTGTAAGCAGAGAAAGAATGAGAGAAATAAAATTTAAATAAAAGGGAAAATCGGTAAAAACTTCACATTTGAAATTTTAATTAGCTAGAAAAATTTGAGTTCACTGTTTAGTGTTTTTGGATTGATTAATTATGAGCTACTCTACTTTAATTAGTGATCTCATATTTAAACCCTGCAGTGAAATGACTCTTCCCATTACTACGTACATTCCTGCAAACTAAACTAATTGGTTGCTATTAGGACTTTATACTAAACTTGACTTTTCCCTACACGAAATCTTATAATTTATTGAAATATATCAAGCTATCTAAGAAAACTTTCAAATGGAATTTGTTTATAGATTTTACTTTGAAAAAGTGTGGGGGGAATCCAATTAAAAATGAAAACAATTAAAGAAGCTAATTAATATTCCTTCCGTTCCTACATATAGGATTTAGTTGAATTTTTTGGAAAATCCTAAAAAAGTTAAATAACTTACGTATAAATGGATTTGCCTTAATTTTTCTCTAAACTTGTTTTGTTTATTTGACTTATAAACTAACATATAATTTAATAATATACAAAATACGATATGATTAAATGACTTATTTAACTTCCTTAACTTCTCCAAAAATAAATGTTAATTAGGTATTATATTTAGGAATGGAATGAGCATAATTAGTATAATATGCGTGAAAGCAACGCGGATCAGATCTCGCGTGAGCTATGATCACACTTTAGAAGACAACACTACAAGCGCATTTTAGCACAGCCGCCTTTGGTTTGGCAGTTTCTTCGCCGGCCGGCGACATCGCACATCACCTTAATTCCCAATTCTTACTTTTTCTATAAACTCACCACATTGCTTAATTAATCCCACAATTTAGCTCCTTAATTACATGATTAGTGAGGGTTAATTACCTGGGATAAGGAGAGCCTTTGATGGGCTTCTGGCCGTACTTCCTCCAAGCCCAAGAATCGGACGGTGGATATGTCTCTCCTTTGCTCTTAGATCCCTCCACGTCACCGATCGGTACCACCACCACCTTCTTCTTTATCCCCTTCCTACGTACAAGTACAACCACATAACGGTAAGTTCGTTATATATATGTATGTCATCACACCTTCCTAACTACCAAAAACAAAGCCAAAAAAAAAAAAAAGAGAAAAATCAAAACATATCTAATTAACCTTTTCTTGGGAGATGGTGCTGTTGTGTAGATGTCATCGCCGGATGACGGCGAGTCTTGTCCAGTCTCCGGTGGAGTCTCGGATTCTTCCGGGGGATCGAATCGATGTGCCATGATAGAAAAGATTTTAACTTTAAAGGGTTTTTTGGGGAGTGAATCTAAGTGTTGGTGGATTGTGATTTTTGTGAGGGTATATATGGAACTTTTTGGTATGTGTATGTGTATATGGAATTGATGAGAGTTACTAGGTGGGGGAAGCTAAAGGGGAAATAATGGGTAGGTGGGGTTGCAGCAGAAGGAAGAGTACGGTGGCTGGAGAGAGAGAGAGAGAGAGGGAGAGAGAGAGAGGAGAATTTGGAGAAAGGAGAAGGGAAATGAGAAGAGCCGCCATATATGATGACAGATAGGTAAAGAGGGAGAGTAGTGTAGTTTAATGTGGACGTGCGATGCAATACCTAATAAATAAACAATTATATATATGGATTAAGGGCATTCATATATATAAACAAATGTTTTTTTAATCCATTTGATTGGCTGGAACTTCTGTATGATTCGTGAGAATATAGCAAACTAAATAGGGCTAAGATTGGCGAAAAAATTATATATACAACTCTTGTTATATTTAGAGGGTAGAAAGAGAAAACTTCATTTTTGTTCGTTCTATTCATAAGTCATATCGTTAAATTTATTGTATGAATGTATAATGTTACCATTTATTTATTATGTATTAATTTTGTTCTCATATAATGTAGTGGATATTAAATAGGGATAAAGTTAGAAAATTGTCAAAATTAAAAGTAAAATTAATAAGGTTTACGATTTTCTTTGGTTTTTATGAAATATGTTGAAACTAACTTAATAGGACCAAGTTAAATGAGTAATTCATTGGGTTAATTTCAAATCATACACACACACATGCATCATGTAAAATTTGATTATTTGGTTTCCCCCTGCTTGGTTTATCATTTGTTTAGTGGTGCATATAAGTTTATTCATTTAAAGCTAAGTATGTACCTGTGACAAAATTAAATGAATTGTATGACGATCTAACCTACTCTTAAAAAAATGAGGAATGACTTTATTAACATCTAATTTCCGTATGGAGTAAATTAAATCATGTCAATATTTATCTGCTCATTCTTATCTCTATAATTTATATATACATGAACAATCTCTGTATTTGTATATACACCTAATGAATCGTTGAAAAATTGCTCAATTTAATTAGAAGCCACAAGCAATGTAATTCAATGTATTGGGTTAGCATGCAATGCAGAGTAGAAGCACCATTTGGTTCAAAATGAGATTGTGTGGTGGAATAAGGGATAAGAAATAATTAGAATTCAATCAGATAAATTAGGGTATTCATTAAGTTCTGAAAAAGAATATTTCTCCATTAAAATTAAGATTTATTTGAGTTATTATCTTCTAATATGTATTTTGTTATCTTTAATTATGGTTCTGATTTTATTATTATTTTATATTTCTTTTTTAATACTGAAAATTTAGTAAAGGTGTTGGGCTCACTCATAATTCAAAAGTATGGCTCCTAACTCATGATCAACTAAGGTCTGTAACTATGTGCTCTAGAGTATGTTAAACAAGTCAATTTTTCTATCTATACATGCAGGTTGCCCAACTTCACTTAACTATGGAAATTGCCATCGTACCCCAAAAGCCGTGACTGGAACCACAACTAAGTGGCACTCTCCAAATCGAACACTCGTCAAAATGGTTGAATGTATGACCCTTTTACCAGTTGAACACACAGAAGATATAGGTTTTCATATTTCTAGAGCTTTATAGAGAAAAATTAGGGTTACCAGTTGTTCTGAGTTTTTGATGATTGAATAAGAGTGACATTATTGTCGTGCCTCATCTCTTTTCTCTATCTCCTCTTTTCCTTACACATTCTGCTGCATCGTTGTGTTTTGATGGATGAATTGTGTTCTGTTGAAGATAGAATTGGTGTTGAAAAAATCTAATCAAACTTATCAGTTTAACTAGTTAAACGAAAAATTAATCACATGATTGATTTGGAGATGCGTTAAATTGGACTGCCAAAAAACTAGTGATATATTGGTAAAAAACTTGCTGCTCAAAATTTACAGAACTTTTGGTCATAATTTTTTTGGTTACTTTTAAAATTTAATTCGTGTATTTTAGTTATGATTCATGCATGTATATACCTAATAAGTATTGAGAAATGAAGGACAGTGGACAAATAGGTAGGATATAGCATGCATGTGTTTTACTTCAAAACTATAAAATAATAAGTATATGAATTTAAGCCACCGACTATATTTATTGGATATATAGTGCGAGTTTTTGTACTATATGTTAGTATTGGTTTTTACTTTACATATTTATTTGCTGATTATTATGAATAATTTTCATTTTAACTTTATATATTTATATATATATATTTAAAATACATATTAACTGGCTGATTAATTCCAACACATTATTGGTTATATGATGGCTTAAAACCCTAATTTTAATTGAGGAAGGTCACAGATTTGTATCTGTGCTGTGTATTGGGTTTGTGTATGTTGTTAGGATTATATATGTAAATATATCTATTTACTAACACGTACACACACCCCATGTTAGGGAAAATTTCTATTAAAAATATGAAAAATGTATATATCATGTCAAGAAAATATATTACAGATAATGCCTATTCTCAAACATCACATTCCATGTCTTTTACATTCAAATTGAAATGTGTGAACCCAAATTCAAATTTTTTCGAAAAGTATTCATCATAATAAATGAAAAAAAAAAATCTTCTCATTGTAAAAAAATGCATAAAAAGTATATATGAAAAAATTACAGCTTTCTGTATGCTATATTCCCCCTCATGGATTCTTGCAATGAGAAATCAAAATAAGATGAATTCTATATATGTGTGTGTACATGTTCATTTGGTAATAAAGTTCATGTCTCATTATTTAAGGTTCCATAATGGGACACATTGATTAACGAAGCAAATCAATTTATAAACTATTACCTCGAAATTATCATCAATTTATCTTAAATAAATTGATGAGATAAGGATGACATATACGCAATGTCGTACTTATTTCATAATCATATATAAAAAGCTATCCATGCTCGAAACCAATAAAAGTTATATTATTTGATTAAAAAAACTTAACGTATCTTCTTCCACATCTTATTTATAAAATTATTTAAAAATAATTCATTTTTGTTATAAGATATAAAATAAAATATTATTCATCAAAAAAATAAAATAAAATAAAATATTCATTCCTGAAAAAATATTTAATTAAGCTTTTCAGTATTGCTAGCTCCTAATATTTATCATTCTTTTTCGTTTGCTTTTTTACATATCAAAGCATGGGTTTAAGAAAGTTAAAAACTTTTTATTGAGATAGAAGTAATACAATATATGTAAGTTAACAACTTTTTTTAAATCGGATAAATTACTAAAATCTTATAACTAAAAGTAATAATTTATTCATAATCTCAGATGAAAAATTTACCAATTTTCCTGCTCCGGTTCCATCGATCGCTTTGATAATCCATTGGCCTAAATTATAATTAATCAAGTAAACAGTCCCAATCTTATATTATATTGTTTTTGCCAACTGGTTACTCATTTATTTTATTAATATTAAAGTACATATCATAACGTTATTTTTTTATTTAATTTGTTATTCACATGATTATGATAATGAATGAATAATTCATATTTCAAATGCTGTGTCTGACAGGAATATATTATTAGATGATTTTAAATTGGAACCTAGTGATTTCCATTAAAATAATGATATGATTAAGGAAGGGAGCATTCGTTCTTTTGTTAGAAGGAGGGTGGGTGGGATATTAAATATAAAGGATTATTTCATTATAAATTAATAGGTCTTGAAATTCACCTAATTTTGTTTGGATCTTGAAGCGGACCTATGAAAGGGAAGAGAGAAATCAAAAAGAAATTTAAATTTAGAAAAATATTTAATCGACAGCGTCCTTTTGTATTTTTCTATTACATTATTCTTCCCGCGATACCTACATAACAATTGGATAGTGATGTTATCAATCATTAAGAAATCTATAAATTTTATATTTTTATATAATTTGGACCAAAATAATATTTACATTTATTCTTAAAATAGTTATATATTTTTTGGGGAAAAATTAATTACTAGTCACATGAAAAAATTTAATTAAAATGAGATCCCAAGAAATCCAATAATTAAACTGAGGTACATATAGGAACCTTGATTATATTAAATTCTAAACCAAAAAGTTGCCATTGTCCGACAAAAGTTGTTATTGACAAAAAAATTTAAAAGTTGTGTACAATGCTCGTAATATTGCTAGAAAAACCTAAAAATTGCCACAATCGGCCCAAATGTTGTTAGTTACCAAGAATGTATAACGACTTTGACTTATACTCATAATATTGTTATAAAAGCTCAAAAAGTTGATGTCTAGTCAAACATTGTTATTGATCAAGAATTTAAACATTCCCTATGGACTTTAGTTTAATTAGGGTGTTTTGTGGGATCTCAATTTAATTAGAGGATTTCATAGAACTCTATCTTAATTAAAGTCCTTCCAAAGGACCTGTAATTAATTTTCCCTATTTTTTATAACTTAATATTGACATGATTATTTTTTTCCTAAAATATATTTTTAATTTTTCTAACAACTACATCAAATTTCTAGTTTTCGTATTTTAGTTTTTACTATAAAAACTGATAATTTATTATCATAAATAAAATAATTTCAAACTAAATATCATCTATACTTTGCTAGATACATATACGGCTCATTCCATTTATTTTTTTAAACACAAATAGAATCAACAAATACTAAAATTACGACATCTACAAATAACGATTATTGAATTATCAACTAAATCCATAGTTGAATTAAATTAAAAATAAAATAAATTTTTGATAAAAACTAATTTCAACATAACATAAATATATTATATATCTAATTTTGTAGCAATATTTAATCCTTAATTTTTTTTGAAAAAAAAAATCTAAGCAGATTATGGAGCTTTAAAGGCAGTCAAAGTTTTATACGTGATTATCTCGTAATTTTTTTATGTAAAGGTCCAAGATATCAGTAATATTGACTCAATTTCAATCTGACATCATCGTGTTACTCAATTATGTTTGTCATAAAGCTAAAGATGTGGAAATTAAACAACGCTGAAAATGTCTGGAAATAACATAGAAAAGCTGAGAATATAATATAGACAATGATATCAGATTGAGTTTGAGTCAAATAACTAATAAAGTTTACGTTACTTTAAATGTATTTTGATCCAAAATTGAGAATTTTCTCAATTCTCAATTCAGAGGAACAAGACTTTTCTTGTAACATATACTTGTACCAAAAATAATTTCTGTACGAATTAAGAGATCTTTGTTGAAACATTTTTAAAATGAAGGTTTTTGAGAAGTCATGTTATGCGAAGTGTAATATGATAAATTATAACACTAAATATAATGTCTATTCAGTTTTCCTAATTAAAAACATATATTAAAAGTTATAAGTAAATGTTGTAAATGAACGGTTATGTTGATTTTTAATAAAACCTTATGTGGAAAAGTTATTTTATATAAATAACTTAAGTTATCTTAGTTTATGAATCACTACTACAAATATCCTTTTTTATCGCACTTATTTTCTTTGTTTTGCAGCACTTTTGCAGTGCTACATATGTCTGTGCTACAATTGATTTATGTAGCGCTTTAAAAGTGTTACAATTGAGTGGGTTATATGCACCACTTTTTCACAAAAGCTTGACAAAAGACTATTTTATATATCAAAATTAAATTATTATTTTTGTAATATATGTAGCATTTGATTGGTAAAGTGATACCTAAATACATCTGATTATGTCACATTTCATAGACAAAATGCTACAAAATATTATAATTTTTATCAAATTTAATAAACAATATGTAGCGCTTAATTTTTTATTTTGTCCAACTCTTAATTTATTTTTTGAACATTTATTTTTTGATAATTTTTATATAAACAAATTCACGTTAATTTGTCCAAAACTTTCTCACGTGAAGAAAGAATTCAACATCATAATTGGAAAACAATTAACTTACAATTAACAACTAACAAATAAGAATGATAAAGCATAGGAAAACTGAAAACTGAATACAGAGCATAGGCCATGGCTTCTGGTACGAGTCTGCAACTCATATTTGAAAACCCATTGCCTGAAAAACCAATGCCCATGCAATCTCTCTCATTCAACCGAATCAGAACCGGCAAAACCATTGATGATTCCTCCTTTACTGAGTTATTTGGTGAACTCCATTTCAAGAAGAGTCCTCGACCAGCTTCACCATCATTAGACCTTAGTTATGACATAAACTATACCTCTGTTTCAAGTAACCAAGAGGGTCTTGATTTCGATGATTCATTGCCACAAAGCCCAACTCCTCTTGAATCCCTCTCGTTCAATAAGATTAGACCCACAAGACCCATTGATGAATCTTCGATTACATAATTATTTGGTGAAGTCCATTTCATTGAGAATCCTACTACACCATCCTCTTCTTCATCTGCCCCTGTTTCTACTTCACCATCAACAGGCCTTCAAAAGCCAGATCAAAAAGATGTTTTTGACTCAAAACATAACACCCTGGAATCAAGCCACATCATACGTCACAAGAGTAGCAACAGTTTTTCATCGTTTAATTCTGAGAGTCTGCATTTTTGAGAGAAACCGAAGGAGTGGAAAACGTTCTTGTCTGTGCATCTGATAGTGGGGCAAGTGGGGTAAATAGAGTTCAAAATATATTAATTAAAGCGGGTATTAAGGGTGGGTTACTTTCTTTTTTTTTCTTTCTTCTTTTTCTTCTTATCTTTTATTCACCTTTAGATTGAAAAAAATAAATGGTTGAGATTTAATATTTTTTAGAAGTGTAGGCCTAAATTTAGATTTGGGTGATTCAAATAGGAGTTTCCCCTTTTTAAATAACATTTTTTCATATTTAATTTTAATAAATTTTAAATGTTATTTATGTAGCACTTTTCTATGAAAACATTACAAGTGACTCCATAAATACTTTTAAAAAGTATTTGAGAACATTTTTAACTCTTTCTCAATCAAATGTTATCGTAGATATTTTTGTTTAAATATTAAAATAAGTTTTTTTAATGATTTTTTTTGTAGCACTTATCTTAGAAAGTGTAACAATGTACTTTTTTCATGTATACTTGTTGAAAAGTGCTACAATATGTTAACTATTACCTAGCACATGTATCAGCAAGCGTGACAAAATGGTCATACATTTTAAGATGTAGCATTCTTTCATCCAAGTGTTACAAATAGAGTGTTCCAAAAAGGGTTTTGTGTAGTAGTGAATTAAGATATGAGTTTATGAATATAACATATTATTATAATTTTTCAATCAAAGAAGTATTGCTTCAAAGTGGTACCATTTCATGATCTAAAAGTTTCTTCACCATAGCTTCACTTGTGACATATGATGCATAACACACCTCAACAATAAGAGATTAAACAAATTGAAGTGTGCACAGAGATTGTGGCTTAAGTATAGGAAATGTAGTTTATATTTAATGGTATTCATTGCATCGCATGAGAATTTCACTGATTAAGTGAACTTGCACACTTTAAGATAAAAATATACCAAGACAAATTAAGCACAAAATAATTAAATTTTACCCACACCTAGAAAACGTTGTACACAATAATCTTTTTCTTCATCTTCATATAGTCTTCGTACGACAATTCCCACAGACAACGTTTGTTTGATTTATTCAACAGGGATTCAAGAATATCTCTGGATCAATGTTAATGTTATTCGTATACTACCAATGTTCCTAAATATAGGATCTTATTCAAATTTTTATTAACTTTTTTTAAAATTATCCTTATTGTTGCTACTTCAATAGTCATCAAGTAAGAGATGTGGGAATATAAGAGAATAATGATTATGATATTTTAGAAGAAAAAAAATACACCATAGTAACCGATATAACTAATATCCTTAATTTAATCAAATTAGTTAAATAAGTCTTACATTTAATTCAGAAGGAATATTATATTTTAGGCATTCAAACCATCAGGATAGAGTTTAAATGGCGAAAATTCTATGTTGAAAAACAAAGTTTTACAGGAATTTCCTGAGAAGCAGCCTAATAAGTCTTTTTTTGGACCAACAGAAGCAGCCTAAGTTGAAACAGCATTGGATATTACAACATGAGGCCTGAGACAAGACAAATTAAGTTGCTGCATTACTTTTTCAATGGTCTACTGTATTATTTTAACACCAGCCATCCATCAATATAAAACATAAAATATATAGTAATAAAATAGCATTATTTCTTTTATTTAATAAGGATATCCTCAACCTACTTCAGGTTTGAGATAAACCCCTTTCTAAACTTAGAACATAGATGGTTTTTATTTCTCTAGATAGATGTACTCCCCAGAAATTGAATTTATGCTATCTTTCTTATGGGGCTGATGTTACTTACAATCTCATCCAACTCCTTATTAGTGTTATAGCCATATGATCAAATATTATAACTATGTTTTATATATATATATATATTTACATGTTTATTTTTAAACTTCATGTAATACAGCGAGAAAGTAGACTTTTCAATTAATTATAATAATTATAATGAATGATGCGCGCAATCTGTGACACAATAACTCATTTTTATTTCTAATTTTATATAATGAACAGACATATATTATTTTTCTGTATATGCCGACACTTTTGACACACATTTTTTATAATGCACTGAATATCTTTAATTAGATGGAGGAAACAAACTGGAAAGAGGCCAGGCTTCACTTATTTTTTTGGGGTTCTTGTTCAAATAGTTATTTGAATCATCTATGTGACCACTTGGATAGAGATGGCATTTTATAACTGAGTTGCTTGTAGATTTTTTTTGGGTAGGTTGCTTACGAATTTTTTTATTGATAGGCTTTTAATATCTCAAAGGCATAACATGGCATAACTTTTATACTGTATTATATATAGGATTCAGGGGCTTCTCTATTACACAACCCCTCCATCTAGTAGTACCTCTACCATTTGATTTGCTTTCAATGGTTGATATATATTACAATTGGATAATATATTATACAATCAATAATAAATAGATAATAATATTTTACAATTATAATAGATCTCGACCATTGAAAGCAAATCAAATGATAGATGTGCGAAAAGTGGAGAGGCCCCTTGCCCTATATATAGAGATATATATATTGTCTAATATGTTTTATGATTGAATATATTTTGAATAGAAGATATTCTCAAACGTTAACAGTAATTTCGATTTTTAAAAATAGTTATAAACTTATAATATAATGTTAAAGATGAACGTCTTGAGTTGTCAAAAATTAAAGAAGCAAATGATATTAAATGGTGAGTCAACATTAATATATATAATTCAAATGGGAAAACTAACATGAGAGTGAAACTCTAAAAGGAAAATAGTTGTAAAGTACTTATTATTTAAAAGTTTTAATAGCTGATAGGACTTGATATATCTTTATAGATGTAGAAAGTATCAGCATTTAGTAGTATTTCATACATAGAAAGCATTTGTACCCAAATTTTAATTTGGTGATCTGACCTATACTTTTTTTGTTTTCCAATTTAACGGCGCAGACACTCACATCTTAAGGTTACAACCGAAATCGAACATGTAACCTCTTATTTATCGGGGTGATGTCATACAGTTAGACAACAAGGCCTTTGGTGACTAATAAAATTTTTAAACAAGTTCTCTTGACTTGTTTTCTCAAACTAAAACCATGGAATTAGGGGAAATTAAGACATTTTCATCTGGCAATACACAAATAAAAGCTAATGAAAGTTGCTTATGATCACAGAAATAATCAATGGAAGAAGAAGAACACATTCTGAAGCTATTCGATTCGTACTGGTTCAAGACCACAATTTTGACCCATAAGTCACCTTCATCTTCGTCTTCGTCTTCAATCCAAACCATGGCCTCCACCACCACAAGAAATAGTTCTTTATGTGAAGGAAGTCACAGAAAAAGGGTCATCATCATAAGATTCGACCCAGAATAGAGCTTGATGATGAGATTAAGGAGCTAAAAGGATTTATGGATCTAGGGTTTGTGTTCTCCGAGGAAGACAAGTATTGTTCGAGGTTGGTGTCTCTCATTCCTGGGTTGCACAACATGCATATGGGAAGAAAGATGAAGAAGAAGAAGAAGAAGATGATGATGATGTTGATATAAGTGTGATTTTTAGGCCTTATTTGTCAGAGGCATGGGGTGTTTCAGAGCAAAGGGAACTAATAATAAGGAATAAAGGGAATATTAATCCATCAATAATACCGTTTATTAGAACTAATGAGATTGACATAAAACACAATCTTAGGATTTGGGCTCACTCTGTTGCCTCCACCATTCACCCTCTTCATAAGTTAAAGTGAGTTTGCTTTGCGATTAATTACATGATTTTTTTTCGAACAAAGTGTTTAATTACATGATAATGATGTGCAAAAGGTCGTTTATGTTTTTATGATATACCGTGTTATTTGTAAGGATATAATACTCGTATATGTTAGAAGATATATACTACGTACATTTGTGATGGTACCCAAAATCATTGTTAAATGATACTCCCTCCAATCCCTGATAAATCAGTTAATTTAAATAAACCTAACTTGATTTCTCTAATATATTTATATGCAACATTAAATTATATATCTATATATATATATATATATATTAGTTTATATGTTAGTTTGAGAAAATATGACAAATATAAAAATTAAAATTTGGAAATATTATATTTGAGCCATATTCAATCCCTAACTAAGCTTTTATACTAGAGATTACATGTAGTATCATTTTTTTTAAAAAATAAATCACTCATAATTTATAAATAATACATGTTATATTTCATGTAATGTGTGGGAGGATGAATTTATTTGTCTCAATTATAACTATAATATTACAATGTTGTGAAATACATTAAGAGAGTTAAAAGTGATATGTGAAAACATTCATGAGGCGTTTTTGAACGTGGGAATTAAATATATTGCTGCTGCGTGCTTCTTTTTATCCTGCAGATAATGCTCCCTATTTATAAATATAAAACATATTTATCTAATTTAATTAGATTAATGATACTAGTTAAGTTAACTAAAATTACATGATATTACTAAAAAAATTCTAACCACTTACTTTTAGTCTCACCCCTCTCTTACTTATTTATTATTGAGGAGCATAAATATGGATAATTTAAAAAAATTTGAGAACAAATAGAAAGATATCTTATATTTAAAAATAAGTTCACATAAAGAAAGAAATAACATATTTAGGAACGGAGGGAGTAGTTAATTAAAAAAATTGTTTTGATACTAACTGTGAGTTTGTTAAGAAATTTGTTTTGATATTAAATAATGTTGAGATGAAAATAGTTTTATTGAGTAGAGCCCACAATTTGTGTTTGAGGGTGTAAGGTGTTACTCTGCCTGATATTAATATTACATAAAAAATCCGTTTAAGCATCTTACCCCCTAACTAGGGTTAACCCAATACTAAAAAATTCACTTTCACTGCACATATTAAAAGGGTTTTACTTATCTCTAATCTCTATTATAATGTAGTTAATTTATCACGAATATTTTCTAAAAGAGTACTAACAATTTATACCAAGCAAATAAAAGTGATTAAAAAAATAACTTACAGGGAATAGAAATAAAATATATTAATGCATGCATAGAAATTTGAAGTAGAATCTCATGAACTAATATTCTTTTGTTGATAGTATACGTTATTTGAAGAGTCATCAGAACTTATTTTTTAATTTTATCCCTATAAATAATTGGTACATGTTTTTTACCTTTTTGTTCACCTTGAAAACCAAAACTTTTATCAATAACTATAATAATGTTAAAGTTGTAAGTTTCTATCCATTTAAAGTATAATTAAAGAGTGAAAATGTCAATTTTTAGTGGTGTTAATTACTCGAAATTGGCGCCCAGCATAAGAAAAACAGAGGGACTAATTCATCAAACATTCAGGACAGGAGAGATTAATCAGATTATATATCATTCGGTTAAAAAAATCAGAATATATATCTATCATGTGGGTCAATTTTGTTGTCATGGTTTCGTTAGACTTCACGCAGAGAATCCGATATTTGTTTATTCCAAGGAGTAATGATAGACACTCTTTTCTCTTTCACTTTTGTCCTTTTCTTTTCTTTTTTCTTTTTGGCAATAATTGAACAGTTAAATAAAGGGAAACTGACAGAAAAAGACCCTCGAATTAGTAAAAGGACAATTCAGTACAACGAATTTCGGAAATGACGAGTCAGTACAAATCCGTACAGTGACTGAATTGTCCTTTTTGAAATTTAAAGGAAAAGTCCAAAATGCCCCTGGTTCAATTAATTTTTTTTTTAATTTTTACCCACCAGCCACCGCCGGCGGTGGGGCCAGCCACCGTCGGCCACCGCCGGCCGCCGGAGCTCCGGTGGCCGCCGGCGGGGGGCCACCCCACAACGTGGCGGCGGGGCCCACCACGTGCCACGTGGCAGCACCACACCACGCCACGTGGCGCTCTGTGGGGCTGCCACGTGGCTTGTGTCCCTTTAAAAAAAAAGGGACACAAAATGTGAGGGGGTGGGAATCGAACCCACCCCCTCAGCTTGGTGGCCTGGTGGTAAGACCACCAGGCCACCAAGCACCCTCATGATATATATTACAAAAGTAATATATATACTATATTTCATTCTGTTTCAATATTTTCCCAGAAACGTTCAAGGGATTCCCAACTTCGCCTAAGGGAATCCCAACTTCTGTTAAGGGAATCCCAACATGTACATTACTATTTACCAACTTCCAAAATACTTCACCAACTCTTCCTCCTTCTTCCCAGAAACGTTCAAGGGATTCCCAACTTCGCATAAGGGAATCCCAACTTCTGGTAACAAGGAGGAAGAGTTGGTGAAGTATTTTGGAAGTTGGTAAATAGTAATGTACATGTTGGGATTCCCTTAACAGAAGTTGGGATTCCCTTAGGCGAAGTTGGGAATCCCTTGAACGTTTCTGGGAAGAAGGAGGAAGAGTTGGTGAAGTATTTTGGAAGTTGGTAAATAGTAATGTACATGTTGGGATTCCCTTAACAGAAGTTGGGATTCCCTTAGGCGAAGTTGGGAATCCCTTGAACGTTTCTGGGAAGAAGGAGGAAGAGTTGGTGAAGTATTTTGGAAGTTGATAAATAGTAATGTACATGTTGGGATTCCCTTAACAGAAGTTGGGATTCCCTTAGGAGAAGTTGGGAATCCCTTAAACGTTTCTGGGAAGAAGGAGGAAGAGTTGGTGAAGTATTTTGGAAGTTGGTAAATAGTAATGTACATGTTGGGATTCCCTTAACAGAAGTTGGGATTCCCTTAGGCGAAGTTGGGAATCCCTTGAACGTTTCTGGGAAGAAGGAGGAAGAGTTGGTGAAGTATTTTGGAAGTTGATAAATAGTAATGTACATGTTGGGATTCCCTTAACAGAAGTTGGGATTCCCTTAGGCGAAGTTGGGAATCCCTTGAACGTTTCTGGGAAGAAGGAGGAAGAGTTGGTGAAGTATTTTGGAAGTTGATAAATAGTAATGTACATGTTGGGATTCCCTTAACAGAAGTTGGGATTCCCTTAGGAGAAGTTGGGAATCCCTTGAACGTTTCTGGGAAGAAGGAGGAAGAGTTGGTGAAGTATTTTGGAAGTTGGTAAATAGTAATGTACATGTTGGGATTCCCTTAACAGAAGTTGGGATTCCCTTAGGCGAAGTTGGGAATCCCTTGAACGTTTCTGGGAAAATATTGAAACAGAATGAAATATAGTATATATATTACTTTTGTAATATATATCATGAGGGTGCTTGGTGGCCTGGTGGTAAGACCACCAAGCCACCAAGCTGAGGGGGTGGGTTCGATTCCCACCCCCTCACATTTTGTGTCCCTTTTTTTTAAAGGGACACAAGCCACGTGGCAGCCCCACAGAGCGCCACGTGGCGTGGTGTGGTGCTGCCACGTGGCACGTGGTGGGCCCCGCAGCCACGTAGTGGGGTGGCCCCCCGCCGGCGGCCACCGGAGCTCCGGCGGCCGGCGGTGGCGGGCCCCACCGCCGGTGGTGGCTGGTGGGTAAAAATTAAAAAAAAACATTAATTGAACCAGGGGCATTTTGGACTTTTCCTTTAAATTTCAAAAAGGACAATTCAGTCACTGTACGGATTTGTACTGACTCGTCATTTCCGAAATTCGTTGTACTGAATTGTCCTTTTGCTAATTCGAGGGTCTTTTTCTGTCATTTTCCCTTAAATAAACAATAAATGTACTTATGAATTATGATAAAGGTCTTCTTTGCATGTATGCAACTAATTAAGATTATTGGCTTTGCTTAAAAAACCCCTTTGGCCTTTACACCTCACGTAATATAAACAGTTGCATTTTTTTCATTATCAATATCAGTAGGGGTAATTAATTACAAGTCCCGTGTAAGAGACTTAATTAAGATGAGGTCCCATAAAATTACCTAATTAATCTGAGGTCCTTACCAGAAAGTTGTTATGGCAGGCTGAAAAGTTGTTATTGCAGGCCAAAAAATTGTTAGTGACTAAGCCTTAACTAACAACTTTTGGGCCTGCAATAACAACTTTTTGACCTGCCATAATAACTTGTGGCCTGAAAATCACTCTTGATCTGTAATAACTTGTGACCTTGAGATAACAACTTTTTGACCTGCAATAACAACATCATGGGACCTCATATTAATTAGATGATTTCGTGAGATCTCATCTTAATTAAGTCCCTTACACGGGACCTGTAATTAATTACCCCATATCAATATCCATATCAATAAGAAGTATACCACCGTGTTGATCCTAAAAATGAGCTTTTATATATTGAATATGGCTATGCTTATCAAGTCCATTTTGTCTTCCAAAAGATTTGAATTTTTTTATTTGTAATATGACATTTAAAATTCAAACTTTTGATAAGAATGAAGCAAAAGTTTTCTCATCAATCAATCTTAAAAAGATCGTAAACTTTAATTGTCAATCTGATGTTTAAATTCTGATATATTTTTAAAAGTAAATATACTAATAGAAGTAGTAACAAAAAATTGATAATCTAATTGAAATATTTAACTACAAAATATAAGATAAACATAAAAAATTAAATTAAATACAGATAGATAATCAGATACTTTTATTCATTATTTTGGAAACATATATCCCAATCATCTATATATCTATGATTTATTATTTTCAATTTTTTAAAAATATATATTATTTATTAAATAATACTGTTTAAATATATAATATTCTACACTTTGAAGATAATTTCATTGATGAAAAATGACAAGTTAAAAAATTATGCGGACATAATACAAAGTTTAAACTTTTAACTGATAATTATTTAGAAATTAGGAATAATAACCCGTACAACCAAAATAAAATAATAAAAAAGACGTGATTATTACATGTGATCCAAAAGTGTAAATAAATTTCA
Organism: Mimosa bimucronata; assembly: GCA_037074515.1. Lineage (NCBI taxonomy): Eukaryota > Viridiplantae > Streptophyta > Magnoliopsida > Fabales > Fabaceae > Mimosa > Mimosa bimucronata. The sequence continues at coordinate 11,547,898 of CM073442.1, forward strand.
TATAATTAAACATTGATGTAGCTCGTATGGTGTAAAATCCTATATTTTGATTGAGGATTAGAAGCTAATTAGTTTTGAATTATGATGATTAATAATGCTTGGAGGTTGATTAGGTTGAATTGAGGATAAGGGTATTTAAGTAATTTTGAAAAAATTGGGACTGTTTGCCGTGGACTTGCCATGTCAAATGCATTTTTGAGGTTCACTATGGGTTGCACCAAGCCATTCTGTGTCGTTCGAAAACAAAAAAAATTTGTTTTTAAAAGATGCATCAGTGACATTTAGTGAGGAAAAAGACAAGAAATTTGGAGAGAGACCCGATTGGGCTCTGCTAGGGCAAGAAGTCCCAAGGGGTTGAGTTGTTTTCAAGCTTTCTAAGTGCCTAGTAAGTGATTCTAACTAATTTTCTCCCTTTTCATCCATGATCTTTTAGATTTGGGGAAGTTGAAATTTTAGGGTTTATGTTGAATCCGAAAATCTATGAGCTGTTTGCTGGTTTTTTAAGTATCGATAGAGCCTAATAAAAGTTTTTAATGGTTAGGGTTCTTTAGATTTTAGCCTATATGAGATTTTTCTTGATCTAAATCTTAAATAAGCTATGGTGGATAGGGATTCCAAAAATTATGTTTAATCTTAAGGTTTTGGTAGTTTTCCTAATTTTCTTTGTGTTTATCTATGATTCTAAATGGATTGTTTTGTGGAGAGATGGTGTAATTTGCATTTTGAGTGTTCAAAGAGAAGAAATCATTGTGGTAGGCTTGAGAGATTGGTTTGTAAGGTGATTTAGGATTATGTGATGATTGTTTTATTATATTGGAGATTGATAATTGATGATTAAAGTAGTGGGTAATTGAGATTGGGTGATTTGTGATGTTAAATTGTTTTGGCCTAGGCTTGAATTGTGGAATTAATATGTGAAATAAAGAGGAAATGTTGATTTAATGATTAAGGTATAATTTGGGTGTGAAGAGTTATGATTAATGATTGGAGATGTTTTCTTAGGCTTGAATTGGGAATTGAAGTTGAGTGGGGTTCTTGATTCAAGAGAGAATGGAGAATGGTTGTTGTAGTTGTTTTGGGAGCAAGTCATTTAACTCATCAAAGTTAAATAAGCATATTTTAATTTCTTTTATTTATTGGGGTCTTGTGGTCTAAACCCAATTTGTAAGGTCAATGTTATTTGAAATATGTCTTGACTAAGTGTATGTATGTTAGTGATTTTAGACTTCGATGGGTTAAGCTGAGCTCGAGGTTTACATTATTCTGGTATTTTCTTTTGCTTTTGATAGATAATCTCAGTTAACCACTCTCACATTGCTTATGCTACATTTGTGTGTTTGATGTTAATTGGGATTTTCAAAATTCCTTATATTTTAGTTAGTATGATATGAATCAATTTTAAGCACTATTTTAGTATTTCAAACGTCTATTGGGTACCGTATTTTAATTGCAATTATTGAAAGTAATATGATGATAATGAAAGGATTATTGTGACTGTATTTCTGTTAAGTATTTATGTTCTGGATATCATATGATATATGGTAAGAAATGTTTGTGAGAATGATTATTTCATATGACATTGCATTGTGCCGTCGAGCGATGTAACCCTCACTTGGCCTACCAAGTGATTATTTGTACTGGTCATCTTGATTCTAGACAGGGATTATCCCCTTATTGTAGACAGGGGGAGAATGACATCCTATATTAGGCAGTGGCACAATGTCATATCATGGTATATGGATATGTTGTGTTTGAATTGCATTTGTTCCCATCATCGTATATATACATTGTATATTGGAAGAATAATTGTTAAGTAAACGTTTTCTGAAACATGGTACCCTTTAGATACCCTGCTAATCCACACTCACTTGTGCAATGAGTTAAGTTGTGGCTGCTGAGAAATGTTTATCTCACCCTGTGGTTATTTACATTTTTATAGGTGATCGTGTTTGACATGTTATTCTATGGAAAGAGCTATGTTGTCTTATTCCGGGTTTGTAGATCCGATGCCCAACATGTGGTTATATTTGTTATTGGCAGGTGCTATTATTAACCATGTTAGATCGGTTCTTTCTAACATGGTTATATTGATTTGTGATGATCGGTGAATGATGAAGTGATATCTTGATTTCTGTTTTATAACCATGTTAAATCAATTTTTCCTTACAGTTATAATGAGTGATTAATGGGTTGCATGATTAATGATTAGGGACAATTGTATATGTTAGTGCTGGCTGTCACCCAAGAGGAGGGGTGAATTGGGTGATAGGGTAAATTCAAAACTTCTCTTTTCTAAAACACAGTGAAGGTAATCTTTACAATCTATTTCAGATTGTCACAGAGTATTTCAAACCTGTTAAATTCACTAAGATATATATAATGTAGATATGCTGGAAACTAAGAAAGTTCAGTGAAGAGATAATGCAAATATAATTTATCCTGGTTTGGTCTACCCTGACCTACATCCAGTCCTCAGGCTCCACCTGAGATTTCCACTACCCTCTTGTTTAAACCGGGCACAAGAGAAGCCTTTACAACCCACAAGTTTAGCCGGGCACTTGTGAAGCCTTTACCACAGGTTTTACAACACGGGATCACCTGCCAACCTTCTCACAGAGTTTTAGAATTCTCTCTAAACACTCCCCCTTACTACCTGTAAGGTTACAACCCTGTTCTTAAAGCACCACGCTTTAGAACAACCTCAAACAATAGAGGATTTCAGATAATAGGTTCACTCAATGAACGGATTGTAATAATCACTTAAGTACAGAGGATTTTATGATGAAACTACAATTCTAGAGCTTATCAATCTGACAATGTGTGTTCTAGCTCTACTCTTCTAAATCACTCGATTCATCATTTCTGGGCTCACTTGAATATGACTGTTACTCTATGCAGAGCCTCTGATTTTCATCTCATATCATCTTGTCATGTAAATGCGTCGTGTGTGTTCGCCTGTTTCTGATGACTTCAAGTCTTTATATATGGTAGTATACTTTTCTATTCGTTGGAGACTTGGAGAACTAGCCGTTGTCACTTTTCTTTCTTCTCTTGCTTCAACTAATCTTGCAGAGGATAAGATAAGAGAGACAGAGACTGTGAGTAACATTATCCTGCTGCTACCTGCCACTGTACTTGCATGTCAGCTTTTTCATTAGCGCTAGCTCCCTTGGCTATCGCTATCTTAACAGTGTGAGTCCTGCACTTAAACTGTTAGCTAAAAACAAGTACTCATGCAGTGGATGTTATCGATAGTGCATTTCATTAGCTCAAAGAGATAGAGACAATATATTAGTTAAGGAATTTCAAAGCATTCTCTATCGATAGACATAAACATTATCGCTAGCATATTCTTTTAGTTCAATGAACATCGTACTAGCTATATCATTTCAATAAGCATTCTTCTATCAACAGCTAATCCCATTATTGCTAGTTACTTGATTTCTCATTAGCTTAAGGATACTGAGTTATATGAATATTCTAAGTAATTTCAGGTATCCTGTTATCGATAGCTTAACGTGTTAGCGCTAGCAACTATGTTATCGCTAGTTAACTCATTTGCTCTCAGGCACTAGCTATCTAAATGTCTATTATCTGAAGTACTCTGTTATCGATAGCTTAACCTGTTATCGCTAGCTGATTCCATTAGCTCAAGGACTTGGTATATTTTTTTGCTAGATGTTCTTCTTTTCATTTATCCATGTTCTTAATGAACTACTAGCGATAGGATATTTCTTAGCGATAGTGAAGGACTTAGTGATAGATATTAACTTTGTTATTTCCAAGTCTTCACTTACTATGACTCTTTGTCTATTCGCGATAGGGATACACTTAGCGATAGAGATATTTATTCTAGAGTTCTGCTAAGTTTCCATCTGTTTAGTTGAGCCTTTCATTAGCGATATATCTTTACTCTAGTGATAGTGATCTGTTACCCATCAGATTTTACTTGATTAATTCAAAGGTAACTTACACTCCAGTTACTTATGTTTTCTATAGGGTCAGTCTTCATCAAAACTTAAGATTCTAACAGTATATAGGTCCCAAGTAAGAGAATTAATTTTAAAGAGGTCCCAATGAGTTATTAATGACAACTATTAACAACTGCAATAATCTTGGTTAACAAGTGAATAAGTTGTCAATAGACCTGTCTGAAATTAATTATCTTGCTTGGGACCTATGTGCAATTCTCCCTTATGATTATATGTTGTTTTTTTAAATAACAAGGTTAGAAGAATTATTTTCTAACATGGTTAGGTGTTTCATTATCCATGATAGATTCTGCTTCATGATAAGGGTTGTTCTTTCTATAATGGATAATGCTTATAATATTAGAAAACTCTTTTTCTAACTATGATAGGGTTATTGTAACTATAAGGAAAATCTTTTTCCTATCATAATTGACACTAATTATAGTGTATGATTTGATTATTAGAGATTTATTATATATTAGTAAGTAGGACTTTATATATGGTATATTGTAAGCTTCTTGTTCCTGTACAAAGTAAGATTACGCATATTCATAACTTATAAAGTGGAAGTTTTATGTACTAAACTGCTGTTTATAGTTTTTTTTTTAAAGAAAATCAAATTTGCAAATGAAATAGGGCAATAGACCCACCAATAAATATGTGGTGATGAGTGGGGGGTCCTACCCGAACTACTTTTAAAGGCAAATTAAAGAACAATTAGAGATTGGTACCACACACAAACCCCTTTTGGATTCATCCCCTTCATTGATTTCTCCACTCACTCAAGTCAATAGCCGCAATATTCACTTTTTAAATCTGTATCACATTTTCTATAAGCTCATTCACCTTCAATTCTTTATACCTATCCGATAAAAATATAATCCTGTAATTTTTATAAGCTTTAAATAACTGATTATGCAAACATTCACCTTTTAGACCTTTAGCACATTTTCCATAAGCTTAATCACCTTCAATTTTTAAACCTATCCGATAAAAAAAATATACTCCCTTCTTTTTAATAGTAAAATAAGAACTAAAATGCTGCTTAAAATTAATTAAATGCAATAAATATATAAAAATATAAATTATTTTTTAAACACTCTTCAAGCGAATGAATAAGAAAAAGAAATCAGAGACACATACAATTAATTGGTGATTAGAAAATGAACAAAAGTTAAACGTCAGAAATCTCAAAAGTGAAGCTTAAAAAAAGATCACACTCATTCAAAAATTTCAAGTTTATAAAGAGGATGGGAGGGAGTACTTAAAGTTTGTTTGGATGTAAAAGTAAATTAAAAATATATTTTTTGAACATTACCTTCATCTAACAATTGGTTGGTGAGTATAAAAGAAAATTTAAAAAATATCGTCAATAAAATGTTGTTTCATATGAATAAAACCAAGATTTTTTAATTTTTCGATTTTCTATAAAAATGTTTATTTTTTTAATAACAAAAAATATATCTTAAAATAAGTTTTTCTGTTTTTTATTTTTAAGAACAAAAAGTGTCCTGAAAACAAGAAATTACGCAGGCTCTAAATGCGTTACTAATTGTGTCAGCAGAAGACCAAATTAGATGCTGAACGCCGATGAAACTTGACCACAACGACAATAAACGACCCTTACTTATGTTCTGGTATCTTATATTTTTTTAAAAAAAATTGTTTATCATCTTTTAAATTCGGGTCCATAATGACTTTTCTGTTAAACTGGTCCAACGGATATTTCAAATTCGAGCCACTAATGACTCGTTTGTCACACTGACCCAACGGACGTTTCAAATTCGGATCAATAATGACTCATCCGTCAAACTGTCCCAATTTCTGTAACTTTTTTATAGGTAGGTCTCATATTGGAATTTCACAAGAATATAATTTTTGTTGGGTCAGTTTGACGGATTATTTATTATTGACCCAAATTTGAAACATCTGTTGGACCAATTTGACGAAAAAGTCATTATTGACCCGAATTTAAAAGTTGATGGACAACTTTGAGCCAAAAAAAGTACAATATACTAGTTGCATCTTGAATATAAGTACATTGTCATTTTTAACCCTTTACTCATAATGAAACTCTAACACCAGCTGAAATTGACTATTAGCCAAGGTTTTCATAAATTATTTTCAAATTAAAAAATGTTACTTGCACAAATAATCTACAAATATTATTTTATAGATGGCTATCTCTAAAAAAAGTCAATGATCCTACTCAAATCTTTTAAAGATCAAGCACTTGTATAGTTTACTCCATGGAAATTTGTCCATAGGTCATGTGGCTATTTTGTTTTTAACTCTAATAATTTGTTCAGTTATTTTTTCTAAACTAAGCAAAGTCATATTTCACTCCAAATCTGTAATTTGTTTACTTATCTATCATTCCCTTAGTATTATACTATTATGTATGTTTGTAATTGCAATAAAAATGAATTTTGATATTAGTATTAAAAATATGTCTTACTCTTAGTTGAAGTCATTGTACAGTTTTTATTGCGAGCACTAAATAACGTTCGAAGCTAAAATTTAATCGCCTCCCTTTTTACTACAAACTTGTTCATCATCTTAATGCATTTACTTAAAACCACTTTAGTGCTTATCATAAATCCATTTTCCAAATAATGAATCTTCTAGATGTTTCGTATCAATATCGATCACAAAAATCCACCGTGTTGATCATTTTTTGGTAGTGGAAATGTCCTGTGTTTAGTAAATGCAATAGTGCAATCTAGTGGGCCAAAATTACTGGGTCCTACATATGCTGTTTAATGGTGGTTCCTGATATTTAATTAATCACAGGTATTCTTAAAATAAATCTCGATAAAGTTTCCGGGGAAAAGCGGGGGGAAAAAAGAGAGAATCATCGAGGGAGTTGATAGAAACAAGTCTCATCCCTTCTTCTATCTTTTCTTCAAACAAATTTTCTAGAATTTCGAAGCAAATAACATTATAACAAATCACAATATACACTATACGTTAGTTGTAAATAATATGGCTAATTTTTTAAAAAAGTTTCAATTAAGTTGGATAAATTTCCCTCTTCCCCAGGAAAACAGGATAAGTGATAAATCCAGGTCACGTGCAGAAGAAAAAGAAAACCAAAGCTTTCACATGATTTTGTCTATTACCATATTAAATTGCCCTATCTGTTAGGTCTAAAGCAAGGGTATTTTAAATAGCCTTACCGAAATAATTGGGAAAAGATTAGAGGAAAGGAAAGAAGGCTTAATTGTAATTAAATTATTTAAATGAAATAGATTCAGTGTAGGATGGCAATGAAAGAATATTGTAGTATCATGATTCAAGATGCTTCAACTAAAATATTATTTGTAGATGAAAACAAAGACATTAATCAATTCAGATAAATCCGTTTCCCTCTCCCAGCCTTAAAGCCTAGGAGCTAGTCTATGATGTGTGTCAGAAAGAATCTGTTGAATTATTAGCATTTGATCTTGTTTATAATAAAATTATGTCATTCTAACTTGAAAGTTTAAATGATTTGAATTCAGATCACCTTTGACATGATGCCATTTAAAACTAAATAATCAAAGCATTAAACAAATGAAATTTCAACTCGACTGATGTTTAATTCAGACTTCAAACTCAACTTTTCTGCTATTTTTTTTTTTAAATTTAAATACTCTATTCAAGCCTTCTGATAGGAGGAGTAACAAAAAAAAAAAAAAAAGAACAAAAAACAAAAGACTAATACATGAGACTAGATCTCTATATAATTATTTTTGTAATTGTGGAAGATTCAAATGAATTCCTTGTACAGTCAACTCGTACAGAGGGTCAACAAAAGTGTGCCAAAGGGTATTAAGCGGGCTTAATCGTTTTAACGTTCACTTCGATGAATTTTCATCGTTTTCTTAAGCAATCAGATGATAGAGTAAAAATCAAGCAAGAAGATTTATTGTCTTTTCAAATCCTTAGCAATTGTTTTGAGTTTGCATAAGGAATAGATGATTGGCAGGCTCTCTTCCCGAGGAGCAGGGAAGTTTTCTTCAAGCTAATTTCTTCAATTTTTAATTCTTTTTAAATATAATTTATCACTTATCAGAGTCATATTTACCTCAGAGTTGCTTGCATATACAATTAGGACTAGCTAATGAGAAGTAAACTTCATGAGATTTGATGACAGCCTATGGATGAATTAATTACAATGGATTCATTAAGATACCGAACGTATAGAGAAAAATACTTGTGTCAGTTGTCCTTGCCAGAGGATGCCTCTGGAAGTTTGAATGTTGGAGGCTTGTCGACGCCCCTCCTTGAGTACTCCCTCCATCTTCGTGCCGCCGCTGCAGCTCTCTTTTCTCTCTCTTTGACTTCCTCCTCTGCAAGAAGTTATCATTTTGACGATAAGCAGCAAATACATAGAAACTCATGTTTAAGGTAAATGATCAAGCACTTCTAAAACATACAGACGTAATATGTTTAGTGCTTGTTAGATACCGAGTATTTGAAAACATTATCGATCTCCAACAATAGTGAAGTACTAACACAAAGTTGTAAATTCCTCGTACCTGTATTTTTGTAGTCTTTTGGTTTGCCCCAAAGGTTGTCCCAGTAAGAATTTGTATTGTCAGAACCTTTCTGCTTCATCATTCTCCTTTTCGCTTGTTCCTGGGACCCACACATCACTGTTTAGTTATGGTGGCAACCGTGAGGTAATTTGAAAACTAATTCTCTAGTAACTATGCAAAAATTGCATTATTGGAACTGCAGAACTGACCGTTACTTTGAAAGAATAATATACTTGACTGCTCTGGAAATGTACATTATTCACCGTTTCAATCACACCCTATACTAATCTATTCAAATATATCATATGCCAAATCACTAAATTTCATATATGCTTAAGTTTAAAGAACTATTAAGTTCAGGGTACTGCTCATTCCATGATAATATTGTGGATGCTGATATTCCTAGATTGCCTCAGACTTTCAACAATTTCCACATCTATTTCATGCCGGGACGAGAACTCTCTACTTTCATGCACTCCTTCCTTTCAGTTTTCAATGTATTTACTTCTTTTATTTGATGAATATCATTTTATAAGACTTTTTACTTTTTAATAGAATTTGTCCTTGATACAAAAAAAAAAAAAGTAATTTCAGGGTACTGAACAATTGGGGTGCAATCACATTAGGAACTTGTAATGTAATAGAGGAAAGTTTGTCAAACTATTTAATTTTTGCATCTGTTATTTTCATTAAGAATCTATCCCCTTTCCAGATCATAGCTGGTCAAAAAACAATAACTTCACAACACGATCCAAATAACCATTACTTCATAAATAAAAGGCGGTCAGAACTGCATGCACACAAGAAATTCTTCACGTATCTATGTGAAATTGAAGCTGAATTAGATTATAGAGGACTACTGACCAAGACTTTTGTCTGCCTCTTTTCCCATCTGGAGCTTGCCTGAAATGAGCAAGTATATATCTTGTTACATAAATGCATTACTAAAGTACTCTAGTATATAGCATAATAGGTTAAAAACAGAAATTTTGATGGCTTTTCTCATAAAATGAGCTTGAAACATCGTAAACATCCACTCTACATGATGAAAGCACAGAAATGAATCTAGCAGTTTAAATGTCCAGAAAACGTGTCTCTCAATTCATGTTATGATAACCTTTCAAAAATTCTTTCTGGAGTCCAGATAAACAAATTTCAAAATTCTAGGTCTTTCAACAAGATAAAATAAAATGCATAGTTATGGAGACTGGACTGTTATTTGAGATTAGGAAAACCATGTCAACCTTCAAAACGTCCACCAAATGCAGATGATAAATTAGAAGAAAGTCTATGAGGATTTAGAAGTGGATAAACCAATAGCCATTGCACTATCTTACCATTCTGAAAACATCCAATGATGATCCCATTCCTGAAAGCATCAGGGCAACCTGTTCATAACTAAGAGTCAGTAAATATAGAGTAGTTTGAAAAATATAAAGAGTCAGTAAATATAGATTAGTTTAAAAAGATTTAATTGGATAGAATGCATTTGCATGTCCAGATCCCATTATGAATATAACATGTTAATAAATAAAATTGGCTACTAGATTTCAGCTGATTGAAGAAGCCCACTTCTCATAATCATATGGAAACTATTTTTCTGCTCAAATTGCGAATTGTTTTTGTTAAACTTATATGTTGTCTAGTTTTCCTTCTTCTACTTAGAATGACGCTTCTAATTAGAAGAGCCAGAGATTAATGATTTAAAAATTAAGAAGGTTAAATACTCCAGGTTCATATGCCTTTAAGAAGTTTAAGAAGGTTAATTTACAAACTGCTCTTTCGTGAAAATTGTCCTACACATATCAGTTGCCAACAATGAGAGGGAACAGCAACTTTAAGTTAAGGAGGTGATGACAGGATCATAAGATGATGGAGAATGTAGGAAAAAAAAAAAAAAACTGGAATAAAGGACTTTCAGATCAAGGTCTTACATTGACTCTTTCTACCCGCCGCATTTCATCTTCGAGTAATGATAGTTGTGCCGCAGATGTCCAATGAATGCAGTCAACAGGGCTGATATACAGAAACTTTGTAAGATCGATTTTCAACAACAAAATTGGGAGTCACTAAGCAATTCAATTTTTGCAGTTGAAGTTCTAAACCTCACATATTAAACAGATGCAACAAGATAGACTTCAGTAAAACACAATAATTTCTATATTGATCTATGATAATCAAACAAGTATGGGACTGGCTGGGGTCGGGACCCTGCTATCTATACAATTTATCAGATTTCAACTATTATATGATTTTTCAGTTCCAGGATATTTGACATCTCGCCACCTTAGATCTCAACAGAAAGGTTCAAATGATGGGAAGCCTCAGGCTTGATAAATTTATTAGATTTGTTTGTCTGAACTAGAAAATATAAATAAAAGAAACATAACCATCGTACAGACATAATCATGAGCTTATCAGATGGGATTTGGACTTGGAAGTTTGAATCAATTTCAGTTCAACTTAACCTCATTTGATTGTTTATTACTTTTATGCAGCTGAAATCAGGTAAATAATTGAGTCTCACGAATAATCTCTTGATTTCATAAAGCTCAATCCACCATCTAAGCCATTCTGTAACAGTATAATAACTAATGAGTTAGCACTATTCTAACATGAGACCTGGATGCAGCGGTTGACTAAGAAGATTTTAACCATAATCACACAATTGTCAAACTAGAAGAAAGGCAATAAAGAGACTTCATGAAACAGTAAAATTAATTTCGAAACAGTCAATTTTTGAACCCCATCGCTTCCTGTAAAACTATTCATCATCAATTGGAAAGTACATTTTCACCTTACAAAGCAGAGAAACTAAGATCACAATCAGAAATGCAACTGGAATACAGACAGGCAGTTAAAGCAAAATTTAAAATATATTTTTCAAAAGCAACACCTGGCGACAATCAACATTTAGCCAACAGTTGAAGCAGCGTTTAATCAAGATTTCAGTATGCTATATCAATTAAAATCATGAAAAGTATAGAAAAGAAACGTATGCCATCTTAAACCAAGCACAACAGTGCATTAACTTACCAACTATCAATTGCTTGTTGAACTAATTCAGTTTTTCCACATTGGCTAAACGCTCTGGCTCTTCCATAGTCTTCCTCTATTGCAAACACATCAGAAGCCACATTGGCGCAATTTTTACAACCTGTATAAGAATTTTCAGGGTAATTGCATGATATGCTTTGTAATTAACTATTCAAGAATCCAACCTTAACATGAAAAACTTGCTAGATATGCCACGCCATTGCCATCAAGTAAAGTCAAAGAAAGAATGACTATACCAGTAAACTTGCATTCAAAAAAGACTATTCTTTCAAAGGATGATAAACTGACAGCCAATTTATTTCTTTCAGAGATATGAAGGCGGCCATTGATATGTTTGCTCGGGTTAATAATGAATACCAATTATAAAGCCTTGAACAACTTCAATTTTTGAAAGTAGTAGTCCTTGACAATTGGAGTGATATCAAAATCTCTGTAACAAAGTGATCAAAATTATGATACTTAATGTCCTATTCCTTTACTCACAATTAAGTTTCAGCGCAAAGTATGGTAAGTTTCTGCTAGTCTATGCTTCAAGATAAAAAATAATGAGGCAATGAGCTGCTATGTGAGGGGCATTTTTGACAAATTGATAAAAACAATTGACAGAACTAACACCTTAACAGGTTTGAATTTAAGTAATTCTCAACAAGGTGCTCATAAAATGCTCTTGCTGTCTCAAGGAGTTAAGGGAATTTCAGTTTTAACGAGTGAGTAGTACAGTAGACATACCTATGCAGCTGAACTCGTCAACGAAAACATGATCTTTTGGACTAGAATCATCCAAGAAGGGATTGACTGAAGTCAAAGAATACCCGTGAATTTCATCATAAACCATGCGTTGAACAGGATCACTGAGTACCTGCACTGCAACAGTCAATTTATCTATAATAAAAACACAAGATAAACTTTGTAGTACATGTTTTCTTCAACCTCAAATATAGATTGTTATTTCAAAATGAACCCACCTCATACACTTCATTAATGAACATGCAAAAGTTTGTCGTCTCAGGATCATCGCCACTCAAGTCTGGATGGCAAGATTTCATACAATTGTAGTAAGCCTTCTTAATCTGCTCCGGCGTTGCATCTGGAAGCTAGAAAACCGTACCCACCAAAAATTACCAAACAATACATCATTAAACAAACAGCATATCCACTCAATTTAACAATCTGATTTGTCCTAATTTTCGCTACATACTTTGTTTTTCCCCCTCCTATATTCACGAAGAAAAATAGATCAAAAGTTCCACTTAAGCATGCATGTTAGACTTCTAGAGTTAAGTCCAATAGAGTTTCACTTTTCTTATTTCTCAAAAGATGACGTCATCGTCAAACTCATACTCCATATTTTCTCATAGCTTTAATAGCATAAGACGCTAAATTCAAACGATCGCATATTATCATTTCAACGGAACCGAAAAAATTACCAAAACGGAACACAATAAATCGACGATCACATATTTTCACAACAATTTTCCTTGGAAGCAAGCAAAGAGGGAAATCAGAGTAAGGATTCTGATGAATTACCAGGCCAAGAACAGCGTAATAGTCATCGGCAACAGAATCAGTGAGAATACTAGAGGTTGAATCCTCAGCGGCAACCTTAACCCTAGTATTAAAACATCTTCGCTTTGAAGAATGATTGCTAAATTTGCAATGAGTGGAAGTTTTGGCGAGAATACGAAATGAAGATGGAGAAGTGAGATTGAGTAAAGGATTATGGATTTTTAGGGCTTCAGTGTAAACAGGAGATAGTAAATGAGCCATTTCCGATGCGAATTTGAACAGAGAGGAAGAAAGAGAGAACAAAAAGCAGCTTCTTCTTCCTCCTTCCTGGGAAGATGGAAGCAAGCACAGAGATTTTAAAAAACAAAAGAAAAATAAAAGAAACGGAAAAAAAATTGGTCACTGATTTTTTTTTTTTAAAAAAATTAATTTTATTATTTTGGGAAAATGACGGTAAATTAACTTTAGAATTTGAAAGAACAAATCATTCCTTTCAATTATCAAAATTCCAAAATCAGATTTATAGAAGCAACTGAGATTTTCAAATTTGACTAAAGACACATGTATGTGTAGTTGAGTTGATTTTGTTGATGTGAGTTTTGAATTGTTAAATTAAATTAGGAAAATCATTATCATAAAATTGGAAGTCTCTATTTTGAACTTATGAATATTAATATTAGCATATTTTCAATATTAACCTTGAATTTACAAGATTAAAATAGGTATCTTCAATTTTATTGTAACGTTTTTCTATATTATATTAACAGTCAAGATCATTGGCCTAGGGAAAAATGGAAATAAACTGTGAATTGTTAATTTAGAGTTGTAAATTCCTATTTTAAATATGTGATCACTAACAAAAATTATTAGTGTACCTTTGTCTCTTTTAGGGTGATTTGACATATCCCTAATTCAATGGTTTTTATTTCTCCTTTTCAAATTTATAGGGATTTTTTTTTAGAATTTTCCGTTTTATTTTTTAAAATGTGGGGAAATTACAATTTTTGTGAGGAGGTAATATTTTTGGAGGGAAATGCTGAGATGGCAAATGGAAGGCCATTCATGTTTTTGGAATCAGAGAGATGAATCTGGGGAGTGGGGAAAGCCCGTTTTAGTTGAGATGGGCACGTGTCGTCACGTGCAGGCTTGCTTCTTGGCCCCTTCACCGTTTTGGATAATTGCTTGCTTCAACCAAGAGGCAACGATTAACAAACACCGCAGCAGCAAAGCAAGAGATTCTCATTTTTGCAACACCAAACTAGCAAGCTCTAGAAACAGAGGAGGGAAATAAAGAAAAATATTAAGAGAAACAAAAAATTTTGAGATGAAGATATGCGAAAAATACGCCTAGAATTATATTTTTAGTTTTTCAAAATTTATCAATTTTCAACTTCAGATAATTTTGATGGGGTGCCAATGATTTTGGCAGCATGTGACGAAGTTTCAGGAGACATGGTACAAACTTACCTTCTTTTTTTTTTTTGAACTGACATACTTACATTGTCGAAGATACGATTTTTTCTCTTTTCTTTTTTCTCAAGAAATTAATACATATTCCTTGTTGCCAGAAGAAGAAGAAATTACATGTACTCCTTTTATTCCTTGAATAAAAGGATGATGGTCAATATCGCTGTCACCTAATTAATCCTTTAATTAATTATTCATTTGTTATTTTTAAAAAGGCGGTAGGATTTTTTTGTAGAGGAGTGCTTTATCAATTTTTTTTTTAACTGAGAGTGCTTTATCAATTGGAAAAGTGCATATGAGTATAACCACATAAAATTATCTTTTTTATTTTCTGGAAAACCAAAATTATCTCTTTCCCGCACCAGGCCAATTTTGGACTACAAACTTTGATTTTTTCCCCTTAATTTCAATATGAATTGGATATCTTCTGTCTGCGTTTTTCTGTGCGTAGGTGAACCTAACTTTGTTTCTTCAAAGACAAAAATGATAAATCCTAAAAAATAGGGACAATTAAATATATTTGAATAAACACTCACCCAAAATTTTTGTGGATGTACTCATATTTGAAATAACAAATAAGAATTTTGATCCTGTATATGACAGTCACACAGTAGTATGAGAAAGTAGGCCCACTAAAGTAGGAACATGTTCCCCTACTCATAAAAAAGATGATGAGTAGAGAAAACTTAACATATATATAATTATAAACAATCAATGTGAGATCTAAACAGTTTACATACGTTTTATGAATAAGGAAACCGATTCCACGAAAGTAAACGTCAAAGTGATGTTTCTGGAATTTCATGATAAAATTCTTATTATCAATCTTAACTCGAGAAATTTGAATCAAACAACGTAATTAAAATGAGCAAGAGTTAAATTAAACATCCAATAACAGTTATTGGGTACATGGAAACCACAAACATTTTCATTACATGAAAATAAGTAAACGCAAGTATATCATAGGATAGACAAATTCATGATGTACGATTTTACATTAATAGAGTGGAATTGTTAAGCAGTTGGATAAGAGGAATCCATGGCAATTCCACATAAACCTTCCTTAGCATCTATGTTTCTCTTCATCCTCACATACCCCTCTTCGCCCCATTCAGTTCCCCAAGAGTTTTTCACAACCCAGTATTCAATACCATCATTAGTCACACCATAACCAACTGCAGTAACACCATGATCCAACTGAGTACCACATTCTCCGGTAAAAATCCCGCTCGAATAAAATTGGAAAGAACCATCTCCGGCATCAATGGAAACAGACACAGGCTGGTTGGTCACGGCCTTCTGAAGTGCTAGCTCACTGTTAGCAGGAACTTTCTCATAGCCCTTAATTTGAACGACATGGGATGCTTCTTTCTTGGTGTTACACTTTCCATCAGCTGCAGTGTAGGGGTAGTTTGCTTCAGTGGTAATTCCTCCATTTTTAATGATGAATTCAAATCCGTCTTCCATGTAACCACCCTCACAACCTTGGTCAACACCTTTTGTGTCACAGTCAACTAGTTCTTGCTCTGAGAGGGACACCAATTTTCCTGTAGTTAATTGGTGGATCCCTTCTGTTGCTGCAATAGTTGAAAATGCCCAACAACTCCCTGGTTTAACAAAAAAACAGAAAGTTTAATTTGACGTAAACATAATAGTTTATTCAAATGTGTTTCTTATCAGCCAATGAAATAAAAGAGAATTAAAAAACCAAAATAAATCATATGATTATATATGTTGTTGTGTTGTGTAATCTTACCACATTGGCCTTGATTCTTGATGGGAGTAACAGCTCCTTTCTGCCTCCAATCCACAGAAGCAGGAAGATCAGTTACATTCTCGTACCTAAGCAAAGACATGGTCCTATGTGATCCTTTATTGGACCTCTTCAAGCCATTACGAATGGCTTTAAATTCTTCATTGGTTTGATCTGCAAACTGGTTGATACTCAGCTTGTAGGGTTTGGTGCTATCAGAATTGAAGGACTCAATGAACTCAACATTTTTCATGAATATCTCAAACCGTTTTTCCTTCTCTGCAACATCCTTATACACTTTCCCATATTTGGCCATCCATTGTTCATGTCTTTCCGATAAAGTTGATTCTTGAAGCTTTCGGGACACAGCTCCGGAACTCCAGATAGTGAGAATGAGCAACAATGTTAGAACAAAGCGGTTTTGACTGCTGGAAGCCATACTTGAATGAATTTTGGTATGAAGTATATAGATTGTGGTTAAGAGAAGCTCTCTTAAATTGGTATGCAAAAGGATGGCGAGAGAATGATTTATATAGAGATGATATAATCTTCATGACAAATATTTTAATGTCAACTTGCAAATGATGAAAAACAAAACGCAAATAAGATTCCACATTCTGGTTTAATTTTTGATCAATACATGTCTATTATTAAAATATGAACTCTTTTGTTACTAAATATAAAAGCTAGTTTTGAAGTAATTTTAGTCCTAAATATAAGATATAATGACACACATAAATATTTTAAAGAAATTATGTAATATATACTAGCTATAGTCAAATAGTTTATTTCGATTTTTTTAATCTCCATAAATTAGTCAACTTTTAGCTTTTGTATGGATGAACATGGCTAGTAGAAGAAATTATATATATGTGTGTGAATTATCAATAAGAATATCAGATAAAAAATATATCAATAAGAAATTATATGATGTTTTATTACAAGTTATAAACCAATGTGACTCAAATTTAAACTTTAAGTGAAGCATACAATCCAATTCAAGAAAACTTACAAATTAAAGTTCTATATGATTTATTTTAATTTATGTACTCTTAACATGAAAATATTTTCTATATCACGAATCAAAGTATAGCGACTAGAATTTTGTCGTGTATAAAGAACATTTTTTGACCCGGCAAATAATTAGTTTTGACTTTTGTGGGGAATATGCATAAAATCTGTGTTCCGTACATCTATCGAAGCAATGATAGTTTCGTGGTCAAAATTAACTAATAATATACAATATAAACCGTTAAATGTCATATATGTTCTATTTTTTGAGCATACAAAACAAAAGAGAGGCTTATCTATAGCTATTAGTTAGGACCTAGTGGTTCTCTAAATTACGTATGACATGGAAATCCTATGATTTGGATTTTCTTATTTATGAAGATTCCATTCCCAACTATCTCCTTCTTCATATATATATATATATATATATATATATATATATTTGAACTGACCTTCTTCATATATATTAGTCTACATCAACCATCATGAAAAATATTAAAATATATCAGAAAAATTAATTTAATCTTTTCACCAGGTAATTATATCGTGAAGCTTACGCAGCATTTATATAGGGGATTTGTCCCCATTTCACCCAAAAAAAAAAAAAAAAAACTTACGTAGCATGTAGGTTTCTTGACATACATTTCTTCTTAGTTTTGCTATTAATTGGATAGAGTGTGAAAGTAGGTAGGTATCTTTTTCTGTTGAAACGGATGAAACCTTTTAATGTGATGCATTATTAATAGCAGAGTGGATCTCAAATATAAGAGCCAATTTCAAAATAATTGTGGTTATAAACATAAGTCTTTTTCTAATTTTATCTCTTAATTATATTTATCATTTTTTTAAACAAATGTGCTTGAGTTATAAAATGATATATAATTTAATAATACATATGAGTATTTTGGAGAGATAATATAATAAATGATTGAATCAAGTATTTTATTTAATTCATTAATCTCCCCAAATAAATCGACTTATTTTTTTATTAAGGATCAAATGTAATATTATATTGCTTTTACGTCTAAAAAAACCTCTAAACCTGGCTTAGCTTGTTTATATTTCCTATAACATACCGACAAACAAGTATATGCAGTTTTGCAAGTATTATGATTTTGTTTGAACTGTAAGATAGATAAGACAATGTTGGCTTCTTGCAACTTGATAAACCATTCATGTCTTGAAAATCCTTATCTTAAAGTTTTTTTATAACGATTATGTAGGTAACGTACGTTCTTATTTGGATAACGTGCATGTAAATCTCTTTTTTTTTTTTTTTGAAAGAAAAATATTAAGAGTTGCGGATGGCATATATGTACATTCAGATATTGGAATCATTAATTTGAATTATATATATTTTTATTAAGTATTCTCTGGAAGTAGAAATTTTCTTTCCCATAACACACATGTATCCATATTCGAGGCACTCGAGCTCAACATGGAAAAGCCTCTTCACAAGTGCAAATTTAGTTTAGTTGCAACCGTCATTTCTTTTAAACATCATATCTCTAAATTTCTTTGAATTTGCTTCATTACACATGTATTGAGAAAACAGTGATGAATGGCGTAGAAACCCATAGTTGTTTTGATTAGATCCCAGGTTGTTTACAAATTTGAGGCTTAAACCTTTGACATTTCAATCATAAGCAAATCCCTAAAATTTGCAACGCGAGAATTAATGATCGAAATTTACTTACTTGAGGAAATTAAACTGCAACATTTTTGTAACTTTAGCGATATTTTCGCTATTTGTATCGTAATAATACAATAATATATTGTGTTGAACATGCATGCATGTCAACACATTTTAAGAAAATCAAATTCATGATATATATTAATATAATTGTACAATAATAGAGTGAAATTGTCAAGCAGTTGGATAAGAGGAATCCATGGCAATTCCACATAAACCTTCCTTTGCAGCTATGTTTCTCTTCATCCTCACGTATCCTTCTTCACCCCATTCAGTTCCCCATGAGTTCTTCACAATCCAATATTCAGTACCATCACTAGTCGCACCATAACCAACCGCAGTAACACCATGATCCAGTTGAGTACCACATTCCCCAGTAAAAACCCCGCTCGAGTAAAATTGGAAAGAACCATCTCCAGCATCAATAGAAACAGATACAGGCTGGTTGGCCACAGCTTTCTGAAGTGCTAGCTCACTGTTAGCAGGTACTTTCTCATAACCCTTAATTTGAACCACATGGAATGCTTCTTTTTTGGTGTTACACTTTCCATCAGTTGCCGTGTAAGGGTAGTTTTCTTCAGTGGTAATTCCTCCGTTTTTAATGATGAATTCAAATCCATCTTCCATGTAACCACCCTCACAACCTTGATCAACACCTTTTGTGTCACAGTCAACTAGTTCTTGCTCTGAGAGGGACACCAATTTTCCTGTGGTTAGCTGGTGGATCCCTTCTGTAGCTGCAACAGTTGAAAATGCCCAACAACTTCCTGGTTTCATGTAAACAAAAGTTGATGTGAACAATACTGTATCTTACTACTTTTCTCATGAACAAATGAAACACAACAAAGGAGAGAGCAAAAACAATATAAAATCATGATTATGTACATATGTTTTGTGTGAATGATCTTACCACATTGGCCTTGGTTCTTGATGGGAGTAACAGCTCCTTTCTGCCTCCAATCCACAGATGCGGGAAGATCAGTGACATTCTCGTACCTAAACAAAGACATGGTCCTAGGTGATCCATCTTGAGATCTTTTCAAGCCATTACGGATGGCCTTAAATTCTTCATTGGTTTGATCGGCAAACTGGTTGATGCTTAGCTTGTAGGGTTTGGTGCCATCAGAATTGAAGGACTCAATGAAGTCAACATTTTTCTTGAATATCTCAAACCTTTTCTCCTTCTCTGAAACATCCTTGTACACTCTACCATACTTGGACATCCATTGTTCATGTCTTTCTGATAATGAAGATTCTGGAAGATTCCGGGAGAGTGCCCCAGAACTCCAGATTGTGAAGATGAGAAACAAAGTTAGGACAAAGTGGTGTTGGCCGTTGGAAGCCATATAAATGAGGTGATTGGAATAATATTGGACTTAATAGAGTGTAGATTGTAAGAGAGAAGCTCTAGTACTTGGTAATGGTATGCAAAAGGGCAGGGAGGGATTTGATTTATATAGAGATGATATTCTATTCATGACAAATATTTTAATGTCAAATTGCAAATAGAAAACAAAGTGTAAATAAGATACCCCATTCTGATTTCTGAACAATATACGTCTATTATTAAAATAGAAAGAAAATTTTATGTGTCTGAGAATTATCAATCAATATGACTTAATTATATATTTAAATTTTATATGAAGCATACAATCTAATCCAAGAAAACTTACAAAGTTGTAGGAGTTATTTAATTGAAACTCTTAGCATGAGAGTATTTATTCTTCAATTAACGAGTTGTTTTATCGAATGTTAAATTGGTGTATGTCGGCATACTATAATGAGATCAAATTAAGGGAAATTAAGCATCCCAAAAAATTATTTTAGCATTTGATAAATAAATAAATAAAAATTAAAAGTTATATATCACGAATCAAACGAATGGACTACAATTTTGTCGTGTAATATATAGAACAATTTTTTTGACCCGGCAAATGATTAGTTGTGAACTTGTGCAGAATAAGCCATAACGTTGGTGTTCCGTACGTCTAACTTCTAAGATGTATTTGACAGCTCTGTGGTGAACATTAACTTCTTTTGCCAACTGTGCTCAACACTATACTGCATTTGGATATTTTAAATATAGAACACATTTACTTAATTTAGTTATATCAAGAATATTAATTAAGTTACTACTTAACATGATATAAATTTTTTTTAAAACATCTTAATTAGTTATGGCAGTATTAATAGGAATAACTTAATAAAATCATGATAAAAATTAGAAATATGTCATATATTTATAACCAATATGAACTTCTAAAATAAGTCATATCGTAAGGACTGGAGGTAGTATAATATGAATCATTGCCCATCATAAATTACATTCGGTTAAAGTTCCTCTGACTAATTTGGGGAGATTGAAAAAATTAAATAAACTATTTAATTACAATATATATGTTATATGATATTTATGAAAAGCTTATGTATATAATTATATTATATATAATCAATTTATAAGTTATACAAATTAATTTAAAAAATAATAGCTGTAACTGATAAGATAAAAATTAGCATTTCATTTAAGACCAAAAATAAACTTTAACTAAATCTTATATTTAAAATCGGATACAGCATGTTGTATTGGGGTAGGCATGCAAAACAAAAGAGGGGCTTATCGATTGAAATTAGCTATAGGGGTGCTCTAAATTACGTACATGCTATGGAGATCCTGTAATTTGGATTTTCATATTTATGCAGATTCCATTCCCATTCATCTTCTTCTCCTTCTTCATTAGTCTATATCAACCATCTTAAGAATTATCAAAATACATCAGAAAAAATTATCTCCATCGTCTCATCAGATAATAATACTATAAACTTACGTCGCATATATGTTGGTTTTGCAGTCAATTGGATTACGTGTGAAAGTACTTACGTACGTACCTGTGGTATCTTTTTCTGTTGAAGGTGATACATCCTGAATTATTTGAAAGTTGAAACCGATGATCTGAAACCTTTTTATCTCTGTTATGCATTATTTAATATTATTGCTTCTACTACTAAAAAACTATCATGAGACTTGTTTGTGCTTCCTATAACATACAGACGAACCGCAATTATATGAAGTTTTGCAAGTGTTATGATTGTTTGAACAGAAAGATAAATTTGACGATCATGGCTTCTTGCAACTTGATAAACCAACTGTCTTGAAAGACCCCTCTCTTAAATTTTTCTGTAACTGACTGTAGAGGAAACGTGCTCTTGTGAATTATGTATATGCATATGCATTTCTAATTTTATTTTTAAAAAAGGAATGAGAAAATTCCAGAAAAAGACTCTTGAATTACCAAAATGACACTTTGATAGAGCGAATTTCGAAAATGACCAGTCAGTACAATTTCGTACAGTGATTGAATTGTCCTTTAACAAATTTAAAGGAAAAGTCGAAAATGCCCCTGGTTCAATTATTATTATTTTTTTAATAATGGGCCACCGCCACCACCCACCGCCTCCGGCGAGGGCCACCCCGCCACGTGGCAGCCCCAACATTCCATGTGTCATGTTGGGGGAGGGGGCAAAATTAAAAATAAGTAAATGAACCATGGGCATTTTCGTCTTTTCCTTTAAATTTGTTAAAGGACAATTCAGTCACTGTATGAAATTGTACTGACTGGTCATTTCCGAAATTCGCTGTATCAAAGTGTCCTTTTGATAATTCGAGAGTCTTTTTCTGAAATTTTTCCAAAAGGAAGGAATGGCATATTATTCATGCATGAGATATTGGAATCATTTATTTGATTTTATATGAATTTTTTATTTTTTAATTGAAATTTCATTTTAGATATGAAAAAGGATAGTTATAAAAAGTTTAAAAAATATTGTACATTCAAATACAATACTACATCTAACTGTAAGCTAATTAATGGATGTTTTAAAAAGTTAGTTAAATTATTTATTTGTCACAAATATATATTGGTTTCCCTAAAATATCCTATTTAATCATGTATTATTTTTAATGAAAACTCTAACCATATGTAATAAACGGGGATATTTTGATAAAAATATTATAAATCTAAAAGATAATTGATGTCTAATATTTAAGATCAAAATAAACTATTTATATGTAGCTCTTCAATATAAGGAAAGAAGTGAACATTTCATATGGCAACTCAATGGATTTTTTATCATGATAATAGGGATTGAAAAATTGTTAGTAGCAGTTTCTTCTACAATATCTAAGCTCTCAAGATTCAAAATAAAAATAATCTTTTAACAAGCAATTTCATTTTAAAAAATTATTGTTGATGTATGGTTTGATGTATAATTTGAAGCTTATATTATACTCTTTGGGGCCAAAATGAGTAGTTTTTATTGTCTCACAGACCATCTTAATGTATTTTTCAAAGGTTGCGACTGATACTAGTTGTTTTATATAAAATGACATTATTATTCAAACATAAGTAACAGGCTAGACACGAAAAAATACAATGGGCTTTTGAAAAATCGAATAACAATTTAAAGCACACATTAGCTCAATGTAAAGAGAACATTATAAACAACCCAACACAAATTAAACTGAAACATAAGGCATATATAATAAACAAAGCCAATGGGTTTTATAATTATTTCCAAACTTGTGAAACAGCCTTTTATTAAGATCCAATTCTTGAGTTTTGGTAAGCAATGTTGATTAAATATAATATTGAATGGAGTGTTCAAGTCATTAACTTAATTGTCATATTCAGCGTACAAACTCTTTAAATATCCAATAGCCTCTTGACACATGAAGATTTAGTTCAGTTGCAAGCCTCGTTTCTTTTAAACATTATTTCTATAAATTTCTTTTTTAATGTGCTACATTCACAGGTGTATCAGAACATAGCATGGCATAAAATCTCATAGTTAGTTACTTTGATAGAGCCCAGGTTGTTTGCATGCTTAACCGCTGACAAGTCAATTACAAATAATTGAATTGCTAAGATTTTCAAGGAGATTTGATGTATTGAAATTCAGTACTTGGGGAAACTTCAACATTTTTTTATAAACTTTAGGAATGTTTTGCTATTTGTTATATATATTATATGCAATCACTGAATGTCAACATATTTTAGGATAAGAAAATTCATGACAGTTATACATTAAAACATATAGTGCAATTTTTAAGCGGTTGGATAAGAAGCATCCATGGCAATTCCACATAAACCTTCCTTGGCATCTATGTTCCTCTTCACCCTCACGTATCCTTCTTCACCCCATTCAGTTCCCCAAGAGTTCTTCACAATCCAATACTCAATACCATCATCGATCGCACCATAACCAACAACAGTAACACCATGATTCAAACGAGTGCCACATTCTCCTGTAAAAATCCCACTTGAATAAAATTGGAATGAACCATTTGCTCCAGCATCAATGGCAACAGACACAGGCTGGTTGGCCACGGCTTTCTGAAGTGCTAGCTCACTATTAATAGGAACTTTCTCATGACCCTTAATTTGAACAACATGGGACACTTCCTTGTTGATGTTACACTTGCCATCTGTTGCTGTGTAGGGGTAGTTTGCTTCAGTGGTAATTCCTCCATTTTTAATAATGAACTCAAATCCACCTTCCATATAACCACCCTCACAACCATGGTCAACACCTTTAGTGTCACAATCAATTAGCGCTTGCTCTGAGAGGGACACCAATTCCCCCGTAGTTAATTGATGGATCCCTTCTGTTGCTGCAACAGTTGAAAATGCCCAGCAACTTCCTAAATTCATGCAAACAAAAGTTGACATATAAACAATAGATACTCAATATTTTCCCCATATCTCAATGAAATTGAGTAATAGAACAACAATAGAAGTAGCATTAGCTAGCTAACACCATCTTATTTGCTTATACATTCAAACTTAGGTTTAGCGTAGTAGTAGTTCTTTCGGCTTTTAATATAACGGCAACTTAACTAACTTGAGTAATTAAGAAAATGGTATCAATGGGTTAGTTATAATAAGTGTGATATGATTTTCCTAAAATACCCTTATGTAACAATAGATTAGCTTTAAAAAAAATGAAAAATACGGGAAATAAAGTGGATTCACATCCTATATCAAATCCAACCCCAATTAGCTCATGTATTTAGGATTAAAAGGGGTATAAGGTGAAATTCAAAAGATGAGAATGAATCGTGAATATGTGTGTGTATGTGTGTGTTATGTGTGAATAATCTTACCACATTGGCCTTGGTCCTTGATAGGAGTAACAGCTCCTTTCTGCCTCCAATCCACGGAAGCAGGAAGATCAGTGACATTCTCGTACCTAAACAAAGACATGGTCTTAGGTGATCCATTATTAGACTTCTTCAAGCCATTATGAATGACCTTAAATTCTTCATTGGTTTGATCCGCAAACTGGTTGATGCTGAGCTTGTAGGTTTTGGTGCCATCAGAATTGAAGGACTCAATGAACTCAACATTTTTCTTGAATATCTCAAACCTTTTTTCCTTCTCTGAAACATCTTTGTATACTATACCATACTTGGCCATCCATTGGTCATGCCTTTCTGATAACGAAGATTCTTGAAGCTTCCGGGAATACACAGCCCCAGGACTCCAGATTGTAAGAATGAGCAACAATGTTAGAACAAAGTTGTTTTGGCCGTTGGAAGCCATACGTGAATTTGTGTTTGGTATGAAGTATTATAGATCGTAAGAGAAGCTTTTGATGAGTTGGTATGCAAAAGGTTACTGAGTGAATAATGCTTTATATAGTGATGGTAAGTTCTTCATCATATTTAATTATTTTCATGTCAATTTGTTCCTCATTCTGATTTTTGAACCATGATGCTATATATTATAAGTTTAACATTATGGTATATTGTTATAGCACTATATATCGTAGAACTTTTGAAAGATGCTTATGACCATTATTTTAATTAGCACTATTTATTTTAGCTTTTAATATAATGAAAATGGACAAAGGTTATATATTATGGATCAAACGCTAAAACTGGCTAGGCTCTTGTCCATTTTAAAACTGGCTAGTTTTGATGATGTAGATTAATACATCAAATAAATTGTTCCGTCTCAGGTGCTTTCATCAATTAGGCCAACATCAACTTTTATAAATGTCATGTTCTTGCATGCTTCTATTACAAAACAAAAGCGCTCGATCTCCAAATTAGGTTGTACTTGGGGATCCTATAATTTGGGGTTTCTTATAATTTATACAGCAAATTCCAACCGTTTTCCTTTTTAATTTAATTTGAGTCTGACCATCAATCATCTTCTTTATAAAGTCAATATATATTGACTCTAATCCTTAATATCATATTCTTTCCGTTTCTTAATATAGGATCTAATTAACTTTTTATAGAGATTAAGGAAGATAAATAAGTCACTTAATTAAAACCTATTTATATATTATTAGATTATATGTTATATTATAAATAAAATAAATTAGTTTAAAGAAAAAATCCAGACAAATAAATTTATAATTAATTTGTTTAGCTTTCGTAGGATTGTTTTTTTAAAACAAAAATCAATTAGATCTTATATTTAAAAATGGAGAGAGTATCTAACTATTATAACTGAACTTTTTAATTAAGATATATTTTAATTAATGACCGGGGAGATCGAGTATATTAAAAAAAGTTTAATTTCATTGATAGTCTAATCAGATAATGGCGTAAAGCTTACGTAGGAAGGTATTCTTTTCTAATCAAAGGTGTCACAGCCTAAGTTATTTGAAACTGAAACATTGTATTCTGTTGCAATATTCTTGAATAATTTTTTTCTTCTACGCATTGGGGAAAAGCCGTAAAAGTGACCTAAATGTTTATATATACTTCACATTACATATAGACAAACAAACAATGGAGTTTTACACGTATTCTATGTTAATTTGTTGGAACTATATATAAGATATATATAGAAGTTGATATATACAGACTCATGTCTTGAACTTGAACTGTTTCTTCAATCCTTGTCTAACCGATTATGGAGGTAACGTACTCCTATGAATTATACGTGTTCCTTACTCATTTGAGTAAAAGACGTGTGGATGTGTGTGTGTGTGATTTAAATTAGTTAAACTAGTTTAATTCAGATGGTTTTACATAATTATTGTTACGTTTATTTTTAATTTTTATTTTTAAAAAGTTCAACCACTCAAATTATACCTTTTTTGAGTCCGGTAAGTTTATTCCCTAAGATTAGATTAGTTAGTCCTTTATGTGTAAAACCATTGACATATGGATGGACGATGTTAAAAAGGCTTGTTGGACATTAATGTTGCACAAATAAGTTAATGTTGACAAGTTGGATCTGATTAAGCACGAGTCTATATAGACTATATAAGACTGAACTATTTTCAGATTTTCCCA
The DNA here is from genome assembly GCA_037074515.1 of Mimosa bimucronata. Lineage (NCBI taxonomy): Eukaryota > Viridiplantae > Streptophyta > Magnoliopsida > Fabales > Fabaceae > Mimosa > Mimosa bimucronata. The sequence continues at coordinate 11,575,190 of CM073442.1, forward strand.
CCATTGTATGCACCGTTATAGTCCACATAGATTATGCCTAAAAGAAGTTTTAAACATAAAAGACTAACCAATCTAGTGGAGTTAACTTAAAGAACCCAACAAAAAGGAGGGAAAAGCCTGAGGTACCTTATATAAAGCTTGTTAAAATGAAAACTATATTTGAGTATCTGCAAGCTAGCAAAATGCATCTAGCCTCAGTGGTAAGGAATTTAATTGCTAATAAGCTCTTACATATGTACAATATTGACATACAATAGTGTGATTACAAATTTATCTTAAACGTTTTCATTGAAGAGTTAGTTTGCCCTAAAAAGACTCAAATGTAATAACATTGTCTTACCCGATTATAAAATTAGAGTTGACTATTAAACTATTGACATTGACCATTAATATTTAAATGATAAAGGGTAAAATTACCACTTTTGACATTTTCAGCGTAACATTAGCCCCATTTAATTTCAATATTGTTATTGGTGTTTAGGATGTCACAATTTGACCAACACCAAAACTGATTCCCAGTTTGATCCACCGCCTTTTACTTCTGAAAGTCTACAATGCCAATCCAGTGTAATGAATAATACTCCTATACAGTAACTTTTTTATAATTTTACATTGATGATTCTAAAATTAGACTTTTTATCCTTTCATGGTTGACTTATTCAGTAAAGTATTATTATTGGATATCACGTATATCTTTTTTTTTTTTTTGCCAGAAAAAAAATATTCTCTTATGTTAGCCTAAGATTGGTTTAGGGAAAAAGACAAATAAATACACTCCAATTTGCAAAATCCCATTAACAACTTCATGATGGGTATTAACAACTTCATGATAGGTTGTTGTGTTGTTAATACCTATCATAAAGTTGTTAATGGGATTTTACAAATTGGAGGGTATTTATTTATCTTTTTCCCATTGGTTTATTTGCCGCCGTCTTTTTGCGGGGACAGAATAAGTTAGCCTAAGATCATGTAAAAATCTTCTCTTACCAAATTGATTTGTTTATGGCATTTTTGGCTGACCATTTTGAAAAATATATATTTCTCTTAAAAACAAATTTTGTTTTTGATTATATGAGATGTCTGTCCTAGATTTTTTGGGAAAAAAAAAATAAATAACGTCATTTGAAGTATGGAAAAAATTTTAATTTAAAAAATTTCCAGTGTTCTACAAAATCTCACTATTATTGCTTTGAAAACTCATTTTCTCATAGCCATCCCAAAAATCAGATGTTAAGTCAGAGTAACTTTAAATGGCATAAAAGTAAAATTTGGCATCACATAACCTGATGCCAAACTTATGTCAAAAAAAAAAAAAAAACTGGTGCCAAACAAGCCCAAATTGTCATTTAACTTAACAGAGGAACAGAATCCTGACGAAATTATTTAAAGGAATATAATTATTTAAATTATATGTTTTTTCCTCTTTTCGTTTTGCACAAGAAAATAAATATTCCTCTTTTAAACAGAATCACCATAGCAACCAGCACAGCCAATAGAAAGAAAATAGTAGCAGGATCTGAAAAGATGTTTGGCTTTTCGGCATCATCAGAATCTGAGAAGTTGTTTGGTTTTTCTGCATCATCAGAATCAGAAAAGGTGTTTGGCTTTTCTGCATCATCTGAAAAGACGTTTGGCTTTCCGGCATAATCAGAACCCATCTTCTCAGCTGATGAGAATCCAAATAATTTGTGAAGGTAACTTGAAGCACCGCTTAGCATTTCAGCTACTGAGCACTTCACATTCTGCATAAAATCGTTGAAACTGTGAAAGAAGCCATTTGTCTGGCTGCTATTTTCATCGAAATAAGGCATCTCTTCCAGCCTTACATAACACTTGTTCGGTTCAAAGCAAACGACTGCAGAAGAATTCAGCTTCAGAATTAATTATAAATGAAAACAATTAAGGGTTGAGGCCCGATTTTGCACATGAAGTTTTTGCGTAGCATCTGTAGGTATCCAGAAGACTTTATTTAGATCAATATCAACCTAAAAGCGTTAAAATAAGGTCAATGTCACCCTGGCCGTTACGGTCAGTATTAGCTTTTTTTGACGGCTAGGGCAACTTTCACTACAAAAAAACACGAAATTATCGGCGAAATTTACCGACAGAATTCCGTCGGTAATTTAAATTTTCCGACGGATTTCCGACAGAATTCAGTCGGAAAAAAATTACCGACGAAAATTTGTCCGTCGGTAATTTCCCCGTTACTAATTAAATTAGCGACGGAAATTTGATTACGTCAATAATTTACCGATGGAATTCCGTCGGTAAAATTTTAAAAACATTTTTTTTATTTATGCCACGTGTCGCTACCTTGGCCCGCCACATGTCGCACTCTCAAATTCTCTGAAATGTGGCGAGTTGCTACTCGAACTCGTGACCTCCTGCGTGCGTGCTAATACCTTAACCAGTTGAGCTATGAAGACCTTGTGATAATATTTGCAAACAATTATATTTATTATATTTATACTCCCATTAATATAATTATATTTAATCTTATATATACTTTATATTATATTTAAATTAATACATTATGAAATATATTTAATTATTAATATATAATTTACATATTAATAATTATTATTTTATTATATATTATAAAAAATATTTAAATTAAATTTGTAATAAATAACATATTAATTAATAAAAAATTTCATAATTAAATTGTAATAAATATATATATGTACGTATTAATATTTATAAAATATATTTATTAACTATTTAATATATAAAATAGTTAATAAACTAAAATAAATTAATTATTTAATAAATAAATAATTTTTTATTATTTTTAAAAAAATTACCGATGGAATTCCGTCGGTAATTATTAAAAAAATAATAAATAAATTACCGACAGAATTTTGTAAGTAATTTTTAAAATTAATTAATTTTTTATTTTTTTAAAAAAAAATTACCGACGGAATTCCGTCGGTAATTGTTTAAAAAAATAATAAATAAATTATCGACGGAATTCCGTCGGTAATTTTTAAAAATTAATTAATTTTTTATTTTTTTACAAAAAATTACAGACAGAATTTCGTGGGTAATTGTTTAAAAAATATTAAATAAATTACCGACGGAATTCCATCGGTAATTTTTAAAAATTAATTCATTTTTTATTTTTTTTTAGAAAATTACTGACAGAATTCCGTCGGTAATTATTAAAAAAATAATAAATAAATTACCGACGGAATTCCGTCGGTAATTTTTAAAAATTAATTCATTTTTTATTTAAATTTTTAAAAATTACCGACGGAATTCGGTAGGTAATTATTAAAAAAATATTAAATAAATTACCCACGGAATTCAGTTAGTAATTTTTAAAAAATTAATTAATTTTCTATTTTTTTTAAAAAAAATTACCGACTGAATTCCGTCGGTAATTGATTAAAAAATATTAAATAAATTACCCACGGAATTCCGTCGGTAAATTTACCGACGGAAATTCCGCCGAAAATCCGTAGGAAATTACCGACGGAATTTATTCCGTCGATAATTGCCTGTTTTTTGTAGTGTTTGCTCCGTTTTTAACACATCTCCTACGTAAAATCTTTCAGCACAAAATTGGATCATAACCAAACAATTGATGATGGCTACCTTTCTTCTGTGAACGAAGGAAATCATTCAGCACAGGGTTTTGCATTATCGCACTCCAGACATTGCGGTCAGTAAGAATAAAAGCTACAACAGCCTGAAAAAAGCCAAAGACAGTGAAACTGATTGCTGATCCTTTTAAGTTCTGCATTGACTCTCATGTTGAGACGAAGCAATCACTATATTACTACTTTACCTGGGCCTTAGGATTGTCCCTCAGATATTTAAAAGCTTGAAGGGCACGCTTTGGCACGAGTTCAGATTCAGAAGATTTAGTCTTTAGCTCTGAATGAGGAGACTGATCAGAGACTCTACTACCATTAGAAGAAACCTCAGGTTTGTTGGAAGAAATTGAGGACAAGTATATCCTTAAAAGTTCCAAAAGAAACAAAACAAGATCTTAGAATAGAGAGTTTCCATGACATTCTAATAATTTAAATGAAAATTTTCTTAAATGCAAACAACAATACACATCCACACACACACACACACACACACACACACACACACAGACAGAGCCAGGGGCTGTGACAGCAGCACATGGATATATGACAAGAACAACAAGCCTCATCCCACTAAGTGGAATCGTTTAACTGGATCGCATGATGCCATTGTGTGTCAACAACCAAACCTTTGGATTGATGGATATATTTATTTAAAAAAAAAAGCAGAGAAACCTAAATTACATTAAATTTCATCACACATATAGAGACAATAAAGAGACCATTAATAAACAATGACTGTGGAATTACAATAAGATGATCATAAATTAGAAATTAGAACAATGTATTTCCCATCTTAACTATTAAACCGCTCCATTTCTTAATCTGCTAGAATACAGTGGTTATAACATTCTGTCCGTCTGTCGTCACTGTTTCTCAAAACACCTGAACTAGAAAAAGTGAGGCTAAGGCTTGTACTATCCAACTGTAGAGAATCAAACGAAGGCAAACACAAATACAAATATAGATATTCATCTCTAGTTCTCCATCATCACAGACATGAATTTTAGTGGCATGAGGAGTGAGGACAATAATGAGACCCTTTACATTGGAAGCTTCTGCAACTGACAACTATACATTGTTTATTGTTTAATACTATAAATTTTCATAACAAATAATGAGAGAGGTCCAAACTCCAAACACAGCAGAAGAGGCAAGAGCAATCAAATTTAATGCCTCACTCAACCCTATTAGACAGTAAATGGGGCCTCCGCTTCTGTTTCAGCCAGGGAATTTCTCTCTCTCATATCTCCTAATTGTGTATCCATATCCCTAATATTTCTTCAGTCATATCATGAGTTCACTCTTTGAGATGTTGATAGACGTATCACGTATATCTTATTTTATTGTTTCCCAACATAAACCTTCCCAAACAATAATAATTGCAATAATCAGAACAAGCCAAAGCTGAAAATTAGAATATCAGCGATATAGAAACGAAGAAGGCGATTTTCCAACCCAAACAGTTGAGGAAATGGCACGCCTAGCAGCCAATATCAGCGATGTAGAAACGAAGAAGGCGATTTTCGATATTGGGGGATTTAAGGCTCCTGGTCCTGATGGAATACAGGCTATCTTTTATCAGGAATACTGGGAAGTGGTTGGTGGTTCTATATGTGACCTGGTGCAAACTTGCTTGCAAAACCCTTTCAAGATAAAAGAGATCAATAACACCAATATTGTTCTCATCCCCAAGGTGGACAATCCAGAAAATATCAGGGACTTCAGACCTATCTCTCTATGCAATGTTCGTTATAAAATCATCATAAAGATCCTAAGCAACCAGCTTCGTGATATCATGGGGAGAATGATAGGTGGTCACCAATGCAGCTTCATTGCGGGAAGACAAAGTAGTGATAACATTATCATAGCTCAAGAGGCTATCCATTCCATGAGGACCAAGAAGGGTTCAACGGGATGGATGATGATCAAGGTAGACCTGGAAAAGGCCTATGACAGATTGGAATGGGGTTTCATCCGCAATACCATTTTGGAGTTAGGCTTGCACGAGAGGCTAGTCGAGGTGATTATGGCATGTATATCATCCTCAACCTTTCAAGTGTTATGGAATGGAGAAGCTACTCAGTCTTTTAAACCAAACAGAGGGATCCGCCAGGGAGACCCAATCTCTCCGTATATATTCACCTTATGTATGGAGAAATTAAGTCACATCATCCACGACAATATTGAGGAAGGGCAATGGGAGCCTATGTATCTTAGCAATGGGGGACCCCCCTTATCCCACTTATTCTTTGCTGATGATTTAGTTCTTTTTGGAGAGGCTTCGGAGAATCAGGCAGAGGTGATGATGAATTGCATTAAAGCTTTTTGTGAGGCTTCTGGGCAGAAAATGAATAGAGCAAAGACTAAAGTGTATTTTTCCAAGAATATACACTTCAATAGAGCCTTTGATTTGAGTCGGCATATGGGAATAGGTTTGACTGGGGACTTGGGCAAATACTTGGGAATACCTCTCCTTCATGAGAGACCTTCTTATGTAACCTTTGCACCAATCCTAGAAAAGGCCAAGAGGAGACTGGCGGGATGGAAAAGAAGCTGCCTTAGCATGGCGGGTAGAGCAACCCTAATCAAAGCAGTGCTATCTGCCCTTCCATCGTATCACATGCAGACCATGCTCCTCCCAAAGGGGCTCTTAAGGGACCTTGAGAAGAGAAGTAGAAGTTTCTTGTGGGGTGAGAATGACCATGAGAGAAAACTTCACCTCCTCTCATGGGATGTGGTCACCAAAGGTAAGAATGATGGAGGACTAGGAGTTAGAGACCTGGGCAAGCAAAATGAAGCCTTCATCATGAAACTGTGTTGAAATCTTTTACAAAACCCCAGTGCCTTATGGGTTCGAGTATTGAGAGCCAAGTATGGATGTGGCCCTCAAGTCATACCTTTGATTAAGAAGCGTAAGAGTGCTTCCATTACCTGGCGTAGCATATGTGAGGTCTGGGAGAAATTTAAGAAGGGGATTGGAGTCAAAATTGGAAACGGATGCCAAGCGTCTTTCTGGTTTGATAATTGGTCAGAGTTGAATAGACCCCTGGTGGAGCTAATCCCTGGTTTTGAAGCTTTTGCGAGCAAAGAGAAGAAGGTGGTGGATTATTCTACTCCCTGGGGGGAATGGGATAGAAACAAATTGGGGAGATGGTTCCATCCTCAAGTTGTGGAGCGTATCATGCGTGCACACTCACCCCGTGAGGAGAGAGGAGAGGACATATTCTATTGGAGACCATCCTCTGATGGTCGTTTTTCAGTTAACTCTGCCTATCATTTTCTTTTTGCAGGTATTCATCGTACGGAGGACCGATTGTGGAAAGCAATCTGGAAGTGGACGGTTCCGGAAAAGATCAAGACCTTTATGTGGATGTTTGCTCATGGAAGAACTCATACTAGCGTCCTGAGAAGTCAAAGAGGCTTGGCGCCATGCCCTTTTGGATGCACCGAAGAGGAGAACTCTATGCATCTTCTCCGTGACTGTGTAAATGCTAGAGATCGTTGGAACACAGTTGTCAAAGACTCGATGATGGACCGTTTTTTATCCTTAGACGGCTCAGATTGGCTTCGATGGAACCTAAAGCATGAAGCAGGGAAGGACTTCACAAGGAAGATCAATTGGTCTACACTTTTTGGATATATCTGCTGGGACATATGGGTAATGAGATGCAGGAAACTGTTCGAGGAAGAACCAGATGTGGAGCAAGGAGGAGTCATCGATAGCTTCCTAAAAGCCACTTGGGACAAGGAGCTGGTATCACTATGCAAGTTCTATGCGACACCTGCAGAGGACTACAGAAGCTCCCCTACCACTCCCCAGGGGGCCATTAGACTTGAGACCGACAGATCAGTTCGAGAATCTGGAGAAAGTAGCTGTGGAGGGATCATTCGAGACTCATCTGGAGAATGGCTTGGGGGCTATGCATCTAAACTCACTAATATTCCGCCAACTATTGCGGAACTAGTGGGGATAGTGCAAGGCCTCCAACTATGTTGGAACAAAAATCTCAGGAATATCATAGTTGTCACAGACTCTTTCGAAGCAATAGACTTGATTCTAAGAGGGTGTGCAGTGAACCACCCTTTTCGAGATGTTGTGGAGGATGCTAGACTTCTGTTTACCAAAGACTGGCGCATTGACATATCCCATACATCTAGGGAAGGGAACCGACAAGCAGACCGAATGGCTAAGGAGGCGCATAGCATGGCAGGAAATTTCTACTACTTTACCCACCCACCAGACTTCCTGGATGGGGTCTAGTCTTGTTCACATATGTTGTATTTGTTTGTATTGTTTAGCACTTTGTTGATGTGTAATCTCTCATGAGCAATTGATATTCAGTTATTACTCAAAAAAAAAATTAGAATATCCAAAAACAATGAGAGAGGTCAGAAGTCCAAGCACAGCAAAAGGGGCAAGAGGAATCAAATTTAATACTACAGTCAACTCTATTAGACGGTAAATGGGGCCCTAATGGCTTCTATTTCAGCCAGCAAAATTCTCTCTCTCGTATCTCCTAATTACATATTCATATCGCTAACATAAGCATTCCCAAAACAATATAATTGCAATAAGCAGAACAACCAAAGCTAGAAATTAGACTAACAAAAAAAAAAGAAAAACAGAGAGAGAGAAAAACAAAGAACCCATATAAATATAATTGCAATAAACCTTGCAAAACAATATATTCCCTGGTACAAATCTAATTAACTTTTTTTTGGAAAATTTTAACAGAGTCAAAAAAATAATTGATTTACTGGCAATTTTTCTTTGAACTAGATTTTTTTACTTATAATCTAATAATATATACAAAATACGTTATGATTAAGTGGTTCATTTCGATCCTTAAAACTCTTTCTTTTTTTTTTAAAAAAGAAAAAAGTAAACTAGATCCTATATTTTGTAACCAACAAGTAATTGCAATACTCAGAACAACCAAAGCTGGAAATTAAACTAACCAAAACAAAACAGGGAAAGAAGAACCCATATTTGTGGAAGCTAACACAAATGAACCAGATTATGCACTTAATAAGCAATCCTACCTAGTATATCATAATTTTGAATGACAGATGGTTAAAATTCCCAAATTGATTACTACTTTTTTTTTCCCTTCAAATAAAAAACGGTAAAACCCCAAAAAAAGAAAAAGTTGACATACTGATCAATAGCTTCTTTAAATTCAATGGTGGCTTCCTTGGCTTCCTGAAGGCTAGGCACACCACCATTGAACACAAGCCTAGGCATAGGCTCACCAGCCTCCATAACCAACTCACTCGCATCTTCATCAGCAAACTCCCAACCATCCACATCCCAAGGCGCCACCACGTCAGCTGCCACATGTTTCGTTTCCGACGATGATGACATGGCGGCTGACGCCGGACATGACGGCTCCATCGCCGATTGGCCTGACGCCGGCGAAAACGTGGGGCCACGGAAAGTTCCGTTGGAGACCTTCATCGCGTTCCTCATCACCCCTCCTCCCATTTTTTTTTCTCGGATAAAAAAAAAACAAAAGTTCAGAGTGAAGAAGAAGAAGAGTGGTTTTGGTTCCTTGCTTACAGGTGAAGAGAAGAGAAAGGCACACCAAATTTTATATGAGATTGGATTCCCTCTCTTTTCTTTTCGTTTTTTTTTAATGTGAATTGATGCTCTTGTTCCAACGCCATCGGATTAACTTTGTTAGAGGGGGCCACAAGTCACATTAATTCCTCTACATGGTGCCACGTATGCTTCTAAGTGGGCTCTTGTACAAAAATGCTGCATACAGTAAATAAAATTATGCTACATAAGAAAATTATTTACTAATATGCTACAAATAAGTTGTTCACACAAAAAGATCGATTTTAGAAGTTGTTTTGTTTTTTGAGTGAACATTTTTCATTTGATTTCACTTTTTTTTTAAAAAAAATAGAATATTTTTTTAAAAAAATCTATCTTCTTATTTTCTTCCTGTATGATTCCTTCTTCAATATTTTCCAAATTCTCAATGTTCAATACTTTCCTCCTTCACAATGTACTCTCTGCACAAGCACTCCATCCTCTCTCAAAGACACTTCAATCAACAAGCACCCATCACATTACAGTGTCTAGAACTTGTTAAAATTCTCTTCACACTCTCATTGCTCTAAATTCTTTTCACATTGTTAACGAGACAAATTCTCTCTATTCCCTACTTTCTCCTCATTCTTGCCTTATTTTTTTTTTACTTTCTTATCCCATTTTCAATTTTATATTGCCGGTGTAAGATATGTTTTGTGTAGTTTGATTTGTTAATTTCTTTGTTTATAATATATAATTTGATTTTTTTTAATTATGTTTACAATATCTATTTTCTTGATATTTTGATTTTTAGGCAGTCAAGTAATTTAAAAAATCAGCAGTGAAGAAAAGGAAGGATGGTTTTGGTTCCTTACTTACAGGAGAAAGAAAAGGCCCACCAAAATGAAGATAGGATTGGATTTTTTTTAAAATGTGAATTGATGCCCTTCCAACGCCATTGGATTAACTTCGTTAGAGGGGGCCACAAGTCACATTACTTCCTCTACATGGCGCCACGTATGCTTCTAAGTGCCTGTTTGGCAAACCCAAAAAAAAGCACTTTTTTGGGCAAAACCTAGGTTTTAGAATCAGAACAGACAAACACTCTCAGCTTTTTCAGAATAGCTTTTAACTGTCAAAACCTAGGTTTTGGTTAAGTCAGACAAACACTCACAGCTTTTTCAGAATAGTTTTTTGGTCTGCAAACCTAGGTTTGGGGCAGAAAACCTAGGTTTTGCCAGAAGCTATTTTTTTCTATAATCTCAGAAGCTATTTTCCAGAATCTATTATCTAAAAGCACTTTTTCAGCTTTTTTCTCAGAAGCTATTCTCCAAAAGCTAATCCAAACAAGCTCTAAGTAGGCCTTTGTGCCAAAATACTTCTTCTTCTTTTCTTTTCTTTTCTTTTTTTCCCCACCAAAATGCTGCTTCTTCTAAGTGGGCTTTTGTACCAAAATGCTGCTTGCAGTAAATAAAAATACCAATATGCTACGTAAGAAAATTATTTACTAATATGCTACTGAAGTGGCTTTTTAAGTGAATCACTTCAGAATAACAAGTTGTTTGACGGAGAACAATTTTAGAAATCATTTTTTGAGTGAACGATTTCCATTTGATTTGACCTTTATTTAAAAAAATATTTTTTTTTAAAAAAAACCTGTCTTCTTCTGTTCTTCTTGTATGATTGCTTCTTCAATATTCTTCTCATTTCCAATGTATTCTTCACTATCTCTCAAAGACACTTCAATCAACCAACACCTATCTTACCTAGTGACACTACAGTGCGTAGAATTTGTTTAAATCCTCTTCACACTCTGATTGTTCCAAAATTTTCTCACATTGTTAACGAGACAAATTCTCTCTACTCCCCAATTTTTCCTCATTCTTCCTGTACGATTCCTTCTTCAGTATTCTCCTCCTTCCTAATGTTCAATATTCTCCTCCTTCCAAATGTATTCTCTGTACAAGCACTCCATCCTCTCTCAAAGACATTTCAATCAACCAACACCCATCTTGCCTAGTGACGTTACAGTGCCTATAATTTGTTTAAATTCTCTTCACACTCTCGTTGCTCCAAATTTTTCTCACATTGTTAATGAGACAAATTCTCTCTACTCCCCACTTTCTCCTCAGTCTTGCCTTATTTTCCACTTTCTTATCCCATTTTCAATTTTATATTACTGGTGTGAGGTATGTTTTGTGTAGTTTGATTTGTTAATTTCTTTGTTTATAATATATAATTTGACTTTTTTCAGTTACATTTACAATAATTATTTTAATATTTTGATTTTTGGGCAATTAATAGAAGGCTCAATAATTTAGAAAATCAGCTGTGAAGAAGAAGAAGAAGAATGGTTTTGGTTCCTTGCTTAGAGGAGAAGAGAAAAGGGCCCACCAAAATGAAGACAAGCTTGGATTTTTTATTTTTTTGAAAATGTGAATTGATGCTCTTCCAACGCCATTGGATTAACTTCGTTAGATGGTGCCATGTATGCTTCTAAGTGTAATTATTCAAGTGTGGCGAAGTGTAATTTACAAAATTAGAGCTGGTTTACCAAAGGTTTTGTGGTTCAGTTGTGGATCACAATTATCATTTCATGGTGTTAATAAATAAAAATAGAATTTATGCTCATTACAATGGTATCTTTTGTTGGGAGATGGTCAATCAAAAAGCGTAGAGTAAAGTGCTATAGAGCAGAGAAGTTGGGACGTCGTCTCGGTCGACTGATCGGAGAGGGCTAGCTATGAAGGATTCAGACTGGAGGAACTGGCTCGCAAAAAGGCATAGTGAAGTGTCGTTGAGTGGAACTGTCGGGACATCAACCCTCAAGAGGGATGTATCGTCATAAGTCCCACATCAAGAAGATTTTCTTAAGAGATGGACCTTATAAGGCTTTGGTCCCCAACCCCCAGAAAATTAATTTTTGGAGTGTGGTTCTCTTAAGGGATTGTGCTCATTACAAAAAACCAACACTTTTTTATGCTATGATTATGATTAAGTAGTATATTTTCTTTTTTTACCAATATTAAGTAATATATTAAACTTCTTTAATCCCTATAAGCCAGTTGGATCTTATAGAGAATTACCGTCAAAAAATAATGATGAAACTTTATGTTTGATGTCCATATACCATACAAAGGATGAGGAATTCTTAGGTACTCCCAGAGTACCACCAAATTTGTACTCTGACCAATAAGTTGGGGACACATGGCGCAACGTTATCACATGTGGCTGCTGAGGTGTGAGCACTCTCCCCCCTCTTATTTTAATAATTTACCTAAAAACCTGTGCATTTATTTACTCTTTATTTTCTCTAATTTCTCTGTCCCTCCCTCTTCATACCAAATCCTAAATCCCTACCCTGCAGTCCCGCACCCTCTCTGATACCCCCCCCCCCCCCAAAAAAAAAAACCCTCCCTTACCTCTCTCATGTTCTTATTTATTTTTCTTTGATAAAATCTGGATACAAACCAGAAATAATAAAATTTTCCCTTCATTTTTCCCATTATGAATTTATTTACCGTTTACACTTAATAAAACATTGTAATTAAAATTATATCTGAAATTAATTAATGTATCGGTATTTTTTTAAAATAAATAGTCAAATAATAACCTTATGCTCACATATTTATTTCCACCAAATATAGATTTTAAAGATAAACACATGTTCTGTTAGTACTTGATAAAAAAGGTCAACCCTAGATTTATTATGATCTTAAATAAGTAAATATGACATTTCCATCAATTTTGGCTCCTAAATTTACAATCTCTCCTAAAGTGTTCTTTTGATAGTACACATTGAGGTGTTTTCGTTAAGAAGTGATTCCAATATGCACACATATTTATTTTATTAAACTTGCATTTTGTTTTTAACATGATTTGAAAAATAAGTATGCAAATTTTCAAGATAAATATACAAATTTGAGGGTTCACTTCTTGTCTTAGAAATTCTGTTATTTTTGTTGGAAATCAACATACTTATCTTGAAAATTTTATAAAAAAATAAAATTATAATTACATATTCAATTAAGAAAAATTATAATTAAAAATTTAAAATTAAATGAATTGGTATATAAAAATTTTAAGGAATGAAAATAAATCAAATTTTAAATTTTGTATGAAGACAAAGAAACTTAAAATTTGTTATTATTACACATATAATTTTAAATACAAGCTTTTATTAAGTGTAAAATGTAAATAAAATTCTAAGAATAAATATCAAATCAACTCCAAGTTTAATTTGAATTAGCTTGTCCTATTTTTTTTTTCTTTATTATTTCTGGTTAGTATCCAGATTTTATTAAAGAAAAATAAATAAAAACATGAGAGAGGCAAGGGAGGGAAAACGAGAGGTGTGGGGGGTGGTAACGTCAGAGACTTAGGGGGGATTTGGGATGAAGAGAGAGGGATACAGCTGTGAGAGAAAATAAATAGTAAATAAATGCACAGGTTTTTAGGAAAATTATTAAAATAAGAGGGGGAGAAAGTGCTCACACCTCAGCAGCCACATGTGATAAAGCTGCGTCATGTGTCCCCATCTTATTGGTCAGAGTACAAATTTGGTGGTACTCTGGGAGTACCTAAGAATTCCTCACAAAGGATTGCTATTTGCTACACAACATGGCGTAACAGTCTGACCACTTTCGTCATATGGCGGCCTCACGTGTCAAAACACTTTCGTTATCATGTACCACTCTGTTCCTTATTATAAGTCCACCTTAACTACTTCTCACATACTAAGGAATTGAAGTTATAGCATTAAATATATCATATTTTTTCAACTTTACCCTTATTTAAGAATATGTATTAAAATAATATTTTATACATTATAACCATTCTCTCTCATCTTCCCTATTTCCAACACAGGGGTAAATTAGTCACAATAGCATTAATTGATCCCAAAGTGGACTTATATTTAGGAACAAAAAATTTGTGATAGTTGGACTTATAATAAGGAACAGAGTGGTATGCACTAGATATGTAAGTATTCTCGGGCCACGAACCACAACTTACAGAATAAGTGGCATGGGATTGGACACTCTCACTCAAGGCCAAGGGAGAGTTGGGAATCAAGGTCGCTGGTCCTTAAAGAACCAAGCCGAAAATTTTGGGTAGTACAAATATCATTATTTTTTAACTCTGACCTTCGAATGGTCAGAATCAAGGCCGACCCAACTTGATTAGCACTTATACATTATTTTTTAATCTTTTCTATAGAAAAAAAATTAAAGCAATAAAATTCTTGTTATCAACACAAATATTAATTTTAAGTTATAATACAAACACCAGCAAGCAACAAAAATTAAGAAATTACCAAGCAATGATTAATATTTTCCATATTTTTAAAATAAGTCGCACAAAATATGTGTTTACCTTAAATTAATTGTTATAATAAATATTGTCTATATTTTTAAATAAGCTACTCACAAAGAAATTATCAAGCAATGATAAATATTATGAATAAGTTATTATAGTTTTTTTTACCTTTAATTAATTGTTTTATTTTGTAATTATTCATTTTTTAAAAAAAATATATGTGACGGGCTTAACCCTGTAGGGCTGACCTGTTAAGGGAGAGAATTCGTCGGCCGCGGTGTTAGGGAGGAATCCCATAACCAGGTGAAGCGGCCTCGTTTGGCACTTATTCTCACATGCTTAATGCTCTTTCAGCTTGGTTAAAGTTGAGACATGTGTACTCTCCTATCTCGCCTATCGTCTTTACAGTCATGGATCATGAATTAAGCAACCCACCCTGAATGTGGGTGAATTCAACCCATTTCTTAAAATTTGTTAAAAAAAGAGAATAAGTTGAATGTGGGTGAATTCAACCCATTTCTTAAAATTTCTTAAAAAAAGAGAATAAGTTGTTATTTGAATCAACAATTTAAATAATTTTGAGTTATATAGAACGCACATATGAGTCGAATTATATTTTAAAAAAAAACACTTAGTTTAAGTCATCTCTCAAAGTGGCATTGGCTACTATTTCCAAAGTCAAGCTCATAATTAAAAATCAAGAATTTTAATTATAATTATGAATTGGAAAAAACATGAAAATATACACCTAACTCAACATTTAAGAGAGAGATTGAGAAAAGATATCATCCACATCCTAAGAGGCTACTCGCATGCAAAGAAGTTATAGTCTCTCCTCTTGATTACCCTACACAAATTTCTCATCTTCCTTGACTCATTTGATAGACATGTTTCAACGAAAGTTAGAGTCATGATTGAGATCTTCCTTGACAAAAGTTGTCGATTTTTTTTTTTAAGAAAATAAAAACTAACCCTAGCGCTTCTTTGTTGTCCAAACCAAACCCCTAACCCCCCCCCCCCAAAAAAAAAGTAGCCCAATGAAAGTATCACATCCGAATTCTTCCACATACACATCTTGTATAAATTATGTTTGAGCTTTAGATTAGCCAAATGTATAATTTATTGAAATTTACATCTTATAAATGTTTATTTTTCTCAAAAGTTGAAGATACTTATACTATATATTATGATATTCAATAATAATAGTATATGGAAATGTCTTTTTCATATAAATTTATATTTTTTTAAAAACACTATTCACAATTAGAAAATTAGGGAGGCTTCTATTTAAAAAAGTTTATATTTATATTCTCTATTTGATTTGAAGTGTAATGGTGTAAGTGTATATAATATTTTTTTGGTAGGTCGGGAATCAATATGATATAACTGCGTAAGTGTATATGTATAGATTAATATAATATACTTATTTTAAAGCCTCTTACTCCATTCTGTTATTTAAAAAATACCACTCTTATCTAAATAGGCTTGATTTGTTACGTTTTAGTTCGCTTTTATTTTTCGTTGTTGTAAAACTTTTTATGGTTATTAATATCATTTTGTCTTTTATCAAAAAAAAAATACTACCCTTTTTTTAATTCATCTATCTATCATTCTACCTATAAATACTCTTTTACTATTCATAAGACATCCATAACTTATGATTTGTCAATCCCCTTTTAATAATGTCATCCAAATATATAATACTTCTTTAAAAAAGTCCCCTTTGTTTTATTTTTTGTTTTCATTAAATTAAATTTAGATTATTTTATAATGAGACGTCCATAACTTCTAATTGGTCAATCCCTTTTTAGTGACATCATCCAAATATCCCCCACAATTATTTATAGATTTATGGAATTTTAAGCTAAAAATAGTAGATCCCTTTTTATATAATGTTTTTTTTAAAAAAAAGTGCACTTTGTTTTAGATTTTGTTTTCATTAAATTAAATTTTTTTGAAAACTTAATACTTTTTCAAAATAATAAGTCTAGATCATTTAAATGAGATTTAGATAATACTGGTATATTTATCTATCTATAAATACTCTTCCACTATGTTACTATTCAAAAGACGTCCAAATTAAATTTCAAGGTGAACATATGTGATTTGCTGTTAAACATCTCTTGGACAATGATTTTGCAAATTAAAACTTCATTATATCGCAAGGATATGACATTCCTTCCAAGCTCTCCTCTGTTCCCATTAAAATTTGAAAATGTCCCTATAGGCTATAGGTGAATAATAAAGAGGATTAGATACAAATCTATCTATCTATAAATACTCTTTCACTATGTAATAATTTGGTTATATGATTTGTATAAGTATTATGCCTTTATCTATATTTGTATAATGATATAAGTTAATACTTCCCATGACCCCATGCAAACAAATTTATGATTTCTTTTTTTGAACTGAAAGGCAGATTTATGATTTCAAGCAATGTTTTAAAAGCAGGACCGGAACTCTAGCCGAAAATAGCAACGGGTCATGGTTCAAACGGTCATAATATTTAATTATAAACAATAATATATATTCATGAAAGTATAAATATAATTAGTTTAATTTAGTGAAAAGTTAATAAAATCCCAATATATCTTCTAGATTCAATTTGATTTTTTTTTGGGTACATTGTCCAATTTTATTTTGTTGTAAAAAGAAATATTGTATAAATTTATGATTAATTTTTTCCGACTAAATTTTAACATCAAAATACATAAATATAAGACTGAGATTTTAATTGATTTACTAAAACTAATTTGAGTAGCAACATTCTTTTTGCCCAGAAAAAGCTGGGAAAAGTTACAAATTTACTCTTATTCAGATGTATTAAAAATAAAATTTTTGGAGACAATCACATTAAACGAGGAGCTTAGCTAGTCATGCCTGGAAAGAAGAAAATCAGAGAAGTGACATATAACCTCTTTTATCCAATGAATATTGTATTAATATGACCCAATGCATTCTTAGGTTAAAGGGCATTTTCGCCCCGAAAGTTTTCCCATAGGAGCTGTGGGTGTCTAGAAGTTTTGGAAGGGGCAATGTTGCCCCGAAAGTTTAAAAAATGGGGCAATGTTGTCCCTCCGTTAATGTACCTAACGATCAACTGTTAGTTGACCAAACTCTAGTGGCGTGGCATGTCCATGAGGTATCCATCTAATCATTCTTTTTCCACCTCAGAGTTTTCGTTGGAATTTTTTTTAAAAAAAAAATCTCACCTCCTCTTCCCTGACCCTGACTCAATCATCCCAATCCCCCCATCATCACCACAAACCTTCATCTGCTTTCAACCTCTGTGGCCAACGACCTCCATCGGCCCTCAACATCCGTCACACATTTACCTCAATTTCCATCCCCTCATATTTCCTCACATTCTTATGCAAATATGAGACCAGAGTTCCTTTATTTTCTTGAAAAAAAAACGAGAAATCAATATACATTCTCATCGAGAGCGAGCTTCAATGTAGACTCATCTTTGTGGCACGCATGATTGAGACCGGAGACCTTTAAATCGAGGGCGAAAATAACATAGTCCTTCTCAAAAAGCCTCTCTCTGACCCGATCTATTTCTAATTCGAGGTTCGAAACTCGGGAAGCGATAGCCATAGAGGTAATCTTGCGAGCCAGATCAAAGAGAATAAGAACCCTAAACAAAGCTCTATGAGAGTGGCATAAAAAACAGCAAAAGCCAAAGGCCACAGTAAAGATGGAATGAGGTGAAGCAACTTATAAAGGCAATAATCCTTCCCCCATGAAATCCTAATTTGAGAGTGGGCTTTAGACCGAAGATGAAAACCCAAATCAGATTGATCTACAACTCAAATCTGATGCGACTTCAATCTCGTCGGCTGTTGGGCGAGGTGAATCGAGGTTGTTCTTGACTTATCATAGTGCCTGTTTGGGTGACTTAAAAAAAGTGTTTTTTTCACCAAAACCTAGGTTTCAACTTTTTCCAGACAAAGAGACAAAAAAAAATGAGAAAAACTATTTTCAATACAAAACCTTAGTTTGGGGTGCCAAAACCTAGGTTTATAGAAAAGCTATTTTTTGCTGCTTTTTGGGGTTTGGTTGAGCAACTATGGGGCCCACTTATATTACACCCCAAATTAACCCCCCTAATTTTGTTCCGTACCCCTATTCTCTAAATGAAGGAAGGAAGAATCCACCACAATTATAAGTTTTTAGGTTTTTTTCAAAATTTTATAATTTGTACAACAAAATTTGTGCAGTATTTTTTAAAAAAATTATTATTTATTATATAATTTGATCATTTAAATCTTTGAAATAAAATTTTTCCTTTAAATGCAAATACCACATTAGTTATGTTCTTTTTGATAATACTTATCAAAAAGTGATTCTGATAATACTTATCCAAACACTCTTATTTTTAATAAGTCATTTTTTTCAGAAAAGCTATTATGCTCAAAAGCTATTGTCCAGCTTTTTTCTCAAAAACTATTCTGAAAAAACTAATCCAAACATACCCATAGTTTGACAGAGATGAATCGAGGTTGTTTTAATGATGAATGGATTGTTTCTTTAATTTTTGTTGATTTGAGTTGGCCAGTGGAGGATTTTCCGACGAGATGATTTTTAATTCCTGGGCTGCTGGGCGTGGATGCAAGCTAAACGAAGAAGATGAGTTTTTGGGTGGAGAGTATTTTATTATTTTTAATATTACAAATAGAAATACTTTTTTACAAATATATTAGAAATACTTATTTCAATTAAAAAGCATACCACACTTTTTAGGAGAATCTTCTTCAAATCCATTTGAAATTATTTATGATATCTTCCATATCCCCGATTCACTCTAACAATTTTCCTTGCGTAATTATTTACAAATTTTATGATTTTATGACATTCCCACTTATCTCCATCAGATTATTTTTAAAAGATAATGAAAGTATCTTCTTCAAATAATAAGAAATCTGTTTTCTGTTATCATATTATGATTATTTTGAAAAAGTTAAAACACAATGAGATAAAAAGTGAAAATCTAGAGAAATTTCACTAATATATATAAATTAAAAAATAGTACTTTTTAATAGAGAAATTTCACATTTTGGAAAATAGTACGGATGAACAAAAAAATTGTGAATTAAAAATATAAGGTGAAGACTTTAGTTTTTTCCCCCCAAAAAATCTGAGGTGGAAAAGAATGATGAGGTGGATACACATAGGCATGCCACATACCAGAGATTGGTCAACTAATAGTTGACCGTTAGGTACCTTAATGGAAGGACAACATTACCTCATTTTTTAAACTTCCGAGGCAACATTGCCCCTTCCAAAACTTCCAGACACCCACAACTGTTGTGGAAAAACTTCCGGGGCGAAAATGCCCTTTAACCCTAATTAATATCTTCCCTCTTCCACTTCTGCCTCTTGTTCAAATTTCAGATCTTTAGCCAGGCATCCCTCTCACTCGTTCAAGAAAGTAAAATCCAGCCACCCTCATTATATCTCTCTTTTGTGGAGCTTATGTTCGATCATATGGTCTTTTTTAATGCAGGGAGCTGCTTTTCTATTTCTCTTGTATGTTTTTCCTGCTCATCATATTGTCTCTTCTTTCTTCTGTTCTCCTTAGAGGCTCATTTTGTCTGCTAAAATAGACGGCGCCTGAAAATTTTCAGACCGTCCGGTTATTGAAAATCCGGAACGTGTCCCGGCATAAAAGCAGAATCTGGCCTAATACCGGCTGAAAGACGGCTCATCCAGGTCCAAATTACAAAGCGGTTTCACCTAAAAACCAACCTGTTATCATGTCCGGCCACCGGTCCGGAAGGTCGGACCGTCCGACTCGGCTCGGTTCCAAAAACACTGAATTCAAGTAGTGAATACCTGTAATCATCGAATCACTTGAAAAATATGATCCATGCTATGTACGGAAGGCCCATCTTGTTATTACAATATAACATTAACAAATCGTTAAATATAAGAGATTCAATACATTTTTATAAAATAAAATTGAGTAGTTTTTATCAAATATGAAAACAATATTTGTTTACCAAATGCATGATGAAATGGAGACACGGAATGAAAAGAGTTTTTCTTTTCGATATTGGGTCCTTTTGAAATAACCAAGGTTGCCAATTTACTTTTCATGTATGCTTTCAAGTATCACAAAGTCTTTTTTTATAAAATGCAACAATGTCGAAAAAGGAAATTAAAAAGAAGAAGAAGAAGAAAATCCAACTCATCATTTCCTTCCAACTCTACTATTGGCACAAGATAAAGCAAGGAACAAACAATCGATTTTGCAAATGGCAATAATTAATAAATATATGCCTTAAAGGGGTGAAAATAGTTGAAAAGAGAGATAGACTATCCATCATCCGTATATACTTCCATTTTTCTAAAGCGACCTTCCATAATCATTGCTTGATTTAGTGTAAATTAAATAAACATGAATAAAATCCAGCTGGATTTTGATCCTTTCCCTTGGCACTTGTCACAACATCTTTATCTTCAAAGTTGGAACACATTTTTTTTTTCGACAGAAGTTGAAACACATTAGAACAAAAACAATGTTGGAAGATTATTAGAACATAATAAATTTTGATCATTAAAAAAAAAAAGCAGAGGTTCTTCTTCATCTTCCTCACCAATTCTTTCTTTACAATCTCTCCCACCAAACAAACAGACAGACCTCCCTCTCTAAACCCTAGCAACACCTACTGATCATTAGACTATAATTGCAGAGAACTAATTCAAGATCATATAAATACATTTATATAAAATATATAGATATATATATATATATATATATTTATATATGAACACGATGATGGTGACAGAGGAAAAGACAATAATAACGAAAGCCGTGTTGAAAAACAGGGTGGCATGTTAAGTTTTTCCTTCTTTATTTTTATCTCAAAGCCTCGAGTCCTTTCTTCTTCCTCACAGGCTTCTTCAGTTTCATACCAACTGCAAAAAAACCAACCCACAGAAACAGAATTAGCCTATAAAAAAATACCCAAAAAACTCTAAAATATCACCACAGAAAGCGTTGTGGCGTTTCTCTGATGATCTGAGCCTATATAGGAAATTAAATAATGCAGGCAAAAGTTGAAGAAACAAACAACCATATCAAGCAATTGACTTAATCAAACATTCAAACCCTCTCTTGTGAACTTGTTGGTCCCTGTAAATTTAAAGCTAAATTATAGAAAACCCCCATGAACTTTGGGTCAGATGCAGATAACATCCCTAACATTTGAAAGTTCAAATTGAGCACCTCTAACGTTTCATATTTTGACTCTCAACCCCCCTACCGTTAAAATTGCCGTTAAAGTTAACGGTTTTTGTCATTAACAATTTTTATCATTTTTAATTATATACCATAACATTTTACAAAAAACCCCTTAATAACTGACTTATAATTCTAAGTATTTTTTAATACTGAAAAATAAAAAAATATTTAAAAAAGGATTTAAAGTGTTTTCCTGACTATACACTTTATAAATAAAATGCTTTAAAAATAAAAATACTTAAAATGCATATAAAATATTTGTTTGATCATGTATTTTTTAAATAAAAAATTATAATATACTTATAATTATATATTAAATAAAAATGGTTAATTTTTAAATGACATATTACACAATACAAAATTTTAAAAAAATTGGATAAGATAAAAACCGTTAACTTTAACGAAAATTTTAACGGCAGGGGGTTGAGAGTCAAAACATGAAATGTCAGGGGTGCTCAATTTAAACTTTCAAAGGTTAGGGAGGTCATCTGCAATTGACCCAAAGTTCAGGGGGGTTTTATATAATTTAGCCTAAATTTAAAATACCCTTCTTTCCACTTAAAGTAAAATGTGAAATTTTTTTCAATTAGATTGCTTCCAAATCAGATGTTTCAAGTACAAAAATTCTCTGACACACACCAGTACCTGGAGAAATGGTGATATGTATAATCCTATGCTCCGTATGATCTTGCAGAACAACAATTGAAATATGAAGATTGAGAAAGTCCAACTCAATCTCTCTCTTCTATCTCTCACACACACTCTCACACTTCTACTAAAAACTAAGCTTCAAAAAATCGAACCGGGCATAGAATAAGATGAGGCATTGGTGTAAGGATCAATGGTCGGGCCGGGGTTAGACCGGGGTCCAACAGGTTATATTAAAATAATGAAATTTTATTGATATTAACTAATATGAAAATGTAAATGTAGATAGGTATGCATAATTTATTAAACATGAATATTTTAATATTTCTATAGAAGAAAAAAGAGAAAATATTAGTTGATTACACATAAAAATAAATGTTATTCTACAATCCACAGACTACAAATACTAAGAGCAACAACAATTAAATATCAAACATATAGAAGTAAAATAATATGTAAAATATTATAGTTTCCTAGTTTCTAAAATTGAGTGAAGTGAAAGTTAGTAATTAGGTGAATTATAGCAATATAAAAAAAATCACATTTTGAAAGAAAATAGAAGAAGTAGAAACCGTTTCAAACCCTGGTTTTGGGAGAGTTGACCCTGGCGAATCTTGGTTAGTTCAACTTGCCCCCCGAGTTGAAGCCCCAGCCGGACCGAATTTTCGGGCTGTTTGGCTGTTCACCAATCCAACCAACCGGTCCGATCCGGTTTTTAAAACAGTGGGAACAATAGAGTAAATGGGTAAGAAAGCGATAGGAGTAGATATTATGAGCAAATTAAATAAACTATTATTATTTCTTTTTATACATCAACTACTATGCAATCTTCTCAGGACCCTCATACCAAGTACGCGAGCAACTGACTACTCTAATTTTGGAGTTTGTAGATTCCCTCCCAACACAAGTGTCCCCTCTAAAACTTAAACTCGAGAGCTTAAGTGATTTAAGGGGCCTTACACCGCTAAACAATGCTTCGTGGTAATTCCACCATTTTTAATGATGAATTCAAATCCACCTTCCATATAACCACCCCCCACAATCATGGTCAACACCTTTAGGGTCACAATCAACTAGCATTTGCTCTGAATGGGGCATCGATTTTCTCGTAGTTAATTGATAAATCCCTTCTGTTGCTGCAACAGTTGAAAATGCTCAACAACTACCTGGATTTATTAAAACAAAATTGACATATATACAATAGATACTCAATATTTTCCTCATATCTCAATGAAATTAAGCAATAGAATAATAGGAGTTACACTAGCTAGCTAACACCATCTTATTTGCTTATACATTCAAACTTAGGTTTAGTATAGTAGTACTTCTTTCGTTTTTTAATATAAGGGCTACTTAACTAACTTGAGTAGATTAAGAAACTTATCAATGGGTTAGTTATAACAAGTGCTACCTGATCGATTTTCTTAAAATACCATAATGTATGCACCAATAGAGCATATCTATGCTAGTTTATAAGTTAGATAAATTAGTTTTAAAAAAATAAATAATATGGGAAATAAAGTGGATTCACATCTTATATTTAGATCAAATCCAACCCCAATCAGCTCATGTATTTAGGACTAACGGGAGTATAAGGCAAAGTACAAAAGATGAGAATAAATCATGAAAACACAGACACACACACACGTGTTGTGTGAATAATCTTACCACATTGGCCTTGGTTCTTGATGGGAGTAACTGCTCCCTTCTGCTTCCAATCCACGGAAGCAGGAAGATCAGTGACATTTTCGTACCTAAACAAAGACATGGTCCAGGATGATCCATTATTGGACCTCTTCGAGCCATTACGAATGGCCTTGAATTCTTCATTGGTCTGATCTGCAAACTGGTTGAAACTTAACTTGTAGGGTATGGTGCCATCAGAATTGAAGGAGTCAATGAACTCAACATTTTTCTTGAACATCTCAAACCTTTTTTCCTTCTCCGAATCATCCTTGTACACTTTACCCTACTTGGCCATCCATTGCTCATGTCTTCGTGATAATGAAGATTCTTGAAGCTTCCGGGACACAGCCCCAGAATCCAGATTGTAACAATGAGCAACAATGTTAGAACAAAGTGGTTTTGGACGTTGGAAGCCATACGCGAATATTTGTTTGGTATGAAATTCTGTTACGGATTGTAAGAGAAGCTCTTAAGTTGGTATGCAAAAGGTTATTTAGCGATTGCTTTATATAGTGATAGTATGTTCTTCATTATAAATATTTTCACGTCAATTTGTTCCCCATTCTGTTTTTTGAACCATGATGCTATATATATATATATATATATATTATAAGTTTAACAGTATGGTATATTGTTGTAGCACTATTTATTTTAGCTTTTGATATCATAAAAATGGACATAAGTTATATACTACCTCCGGTCCTAATTATAAGAGCCATTTGACTTTTTTTTGGGAGATTAAGGAAGCAAATTAGACCCCTAAATCTTAATATATGTGAAATGTAATTAGATTATATGATAGTTTATAAGTAAAATAACTTAGTTTTGAGGAAAAAAAGAAAAATATAAACAATTCATAGTGCTCTATTTTGTATCCTCAATTTTTCTAAAAA
Organism: Mimosa bimucronata; assembly: GCA_037074515.1. Classification (NCBI taxonomy): domain Eukaryota; kingdom Viridiplantae; phylum Streptophyta; class Magnoliopsida; order Fabales; family Fabaceae; genus Mimosa; species Mimosa bimucronata. Next base: position 11,600,123 of record CM073442.1, read on the forward strand.
AGTCAACTGACTCTTATAATCAAGACCGGAGGGAGTATTATGGATGAAACGCTAAAACTGGCTAGGTTCTTGTCATGTATTATAGAGAACATGTTTAACCCGGCAAATAAGTTTCGATGATGCAGATTGATACATCAAATAAATTGTTCCGTCTAATTAAGGTGCTTTGATCAATTAGGTCAACAGTAACTTGTATAAATGTCCTGTTCTTGCATTCTTCTATTACAAAAGTGTTCTCCAAATTAAATTACGTATGTACTTGGGGATCCTATAATATTGGGTTTCTTGTAATTTATGCAGCAAATTCCTACCATTTTCCTTTTTAATTTAATATATTTGAGCCTGTCCATCAATCATCATCTTTATAATTCAATATATAATGCCTCCTATTTCTCTTTAAGACAAAAATTGTCTTCGGTTATATATTAAATGGCCGGCCTAGCTTTTTTGGGGGAAAAAATAAATAACATGTCATATGAACTATGAAATTTTTTTAATTTTAAAAACTTTCAACAATCACATTTTTTCCAAACATTTAAATCTTGATTAAAAAAATAAAAAAGTACAAAACAAGTAAAACCTGCTGAAAAGTCCTGTCATAGAAGTAAAGCCGGTGCTCTACAAAATATCTCACTTCTGATCCCAACACTCATTTTCTCGTAAGCCATCCCAAAAATTCAGATGTCAAGTCAAAGTGGCTTTTAATGGCATAAAAGTCAAATTTCACATCAAATAACCTGATGCCAAACAAGCCCTTTGTCATTTAAATCGACAGAGGAATAGAATCCTGACGAAATTAGTTAGAGAAGTAAAGCCAATGTTCTACAAAACATCTCACTCCTAGACACCAATCATACCAATAATCTTGGAAAATTTAGCAAACCAAATCCCATCTTAAACAAGTAAAATCCACCTCACATAGATCTTATACACACACAACTAAGGGTGTGTTTGGCTCGCCTACTTGCAGCCAAATAAGTCCTTATTTTGAGAAAAAATGACTTATTTTCAGAAAAAGACTTATGAGCATGTTTGTCTCGATTTATAAAAATAAGTAACTTATAACTTATAAGTCAAAATAAGTATAAGTTCTTTTTTTCAACTTATGATTTATGACTTATAAGTCACTTTTTTTTGTGGACCCCACAATTCTAACTTATTTTACACATCAAATCACAACTAACCCAAACATAAATCACTTTTTCAAAAGTCCATCCAAACATACATCTCATTACACAATATGACTTATGACTTATAAGTCACTTTTTTTAATAACCCATCCAAACATAAATCTCATTACACAATCTGACTTATTTTCAGTTTGACTTATCTATAAGTCACTTTTTCAGAACTCCACCCAAACACACCCTAAATGTTAAGGCATTTGGTCCAAAAGGTAAACCTGATAAAGTACATCAGCAGCTATGAAAGCTCGACGAATTCGCAAGGGATTCAAACTCGTTTAAACAGAACCACCACAGCAACCAACACAGCCAATTGAAACAAAGTTTCTGCCAAAGTAGCACGATCTGAAAAGATATTGTTCGGCTTTTCGGCATCATCAGAATCTGAAAAGATGTCTGGCTTTCGGAATCATCAGAACCCATCTTTTGTGATAAGAACCCAAATAAGTTGTTAAGGTAATCATCAGAACCCATCTTCTGTGATAAGAACCCAAATAAGTTGTGAAGGTAACTCGAAGCACCGCTTAGCATTTCAGCTACTGTGTCCTTCACATTCCGCACAAAACCATAGAATCTGTGAAAGAAACCATTTTTCTGGCTGCTAGTTTCATCGGAATCAGGCATCTCTTTCTGCTTTACAAAAGACTTGTTTGGTTCAAAGATTGCGACAGAAGAAGAATTCAGTTTCAGAATTACTTATACAGCATCACTATATTAATGAAAACAATTAAGGGTTGAGGTCCAATTTTGCACATGAAGTTTTTGTGTAGCATCTGTAGGTATCCGGAAGACTTTATTTGAACCAATATCAACCCAAAAGTGTTAAAAAATGATAAATGTCACCCTGACCGTTAAAAATGTTAACGGTCAATGTTAGCTTTTTTTGACAGTTAGGGCAACTTTGCTCCTTTTTTATCACATCTCCTACGTAAAATCTTTCAGCACAAAATTGGATCATAACCAAACAACTGATGATGGCTACCTTTCTTCTGAAGGTAATCATTCAGCACAGAGTGTTGCATTATTGCAATCCTGACATTGGGGTCGGAAACAATAGAAGCCACAACAGTCTGGATAAAGCCAAAGACAGTGAAATTGATTGCTGATACTTTTAAGTTCTGCATTGACTCTCATGTTGAGATGAAGCAATCACTATATTACCACCTTACCTGGGCCTCAGAACTGGCACTTAGATATTGAAAAGCTTGACAGGCATGCTTTACATTCTGCATAAAACCAATGAAACTATGAGATAAACCATTTTTCGGGCTGCTAATTTCATCGGAATCAGGCATCTCTTCCAGCACTACAGAAGACTTGTTTGGTTCCAAGCCAGTGACTGCAGAAGAATTCGGTTTCAGAATTAATTATACAACATCACTATATTAATGAAAACACTTAAGGGTTGAGGTCCAATTTTGCACATGAAGTTTTTGCTTAGCATCTGAAGGTATCTGGAAGACTTTATTCGAACCAATACCAACCCGAGAGTGTTAAAATAAGAGAAATGTCACATTGGCCCTTGAAAATGTTAACGGTCAATGTTAGCTTTTTTAATGTTTAGGGCAACTTTGCTCCCTTTTTACCACATCTCCTATGCAAAATCTTTTAGCACAAAATTGGATCATAACCAAATAACTGATGATGGCTACCTTTCTTCTGTGAATGAAGGAAATCATTCAGCACAGGGTTTTGCATTATCGCACTCTGACTTTGGGGTCGGAAACAATAGAAGCCACAACAGTCTGGAAAAAGCCAAGGCCAGTGAAATTGATTGCTGATACTTTTTAAGTTATGCATTGACTCTCATGTTGAGACGAAGCAATCACTATATTATTACTTTACCTGGGCCTCAGAACTGGCACTCATAAATTGAAAAGCTTGAAGGGTAGGCTTTGGTACGAGTTTAGATTTAGAAGATTTGGTCTCTATCTCTGAATGAGGAGATTGAGCAGAGACTCTACTACCACCAGAAGAAACCTCAGATTTGTTAGAAGAAATTGAGGACAGGTATATCCTTAAAAGTTCCAAAAAAACAAAACAAGATCTTAGAATAGAGAGTTTCCATGATATTCTAATAATTTAAATGAAAATCCTCTAAGTGCAAACAACAATACACACCCAAACACACACGCGCGCGCGCGCGCAGAGAGAGAGACAGGTTACAGCAGCACATGGAAATATGACACGAACAACAAGCTTTATCCCACTAAGTGGAATCGTTTATCTGGATCGCACAACGCCATTGTAATGTATCAACAACCAGATCTTTGGATAGATGGATATATTTATTTAAAAAAACAGAGAAACTTAAATTACATTAGATTTCATCACAAAATATAGAGACAATTAATAAACAATGACTGTGGAATTACAATAAGATAATCATAAATTAGAACAATGTATTTCCCAGCTTAACTATTAAACCACTTCACTTCTTAATCTGCTAGAATACAGTGATTACAATAATCTGTCTGTCTGTCGTCACCATTTCTCAAAACACCTGAACTAGGAAAAGTGAGGCTAAGGCTTGTACTATCCAACTGTAGAGAATGATACGAAGGCAAACACAGATACAAAGATAGATATTCATCTCTAATTCTCCATCATTACATATATAAATTTTAGTGGCATGAGAAAATTTGAAAATAATAAGACCCTTTACATTGGAAGCTTCTGCTGCAACTAACAACTATACATTGTTTATTGTTTAATACTCCTATAAATTTTCACAACAAATAATGAGAGAGGTCAAAACTCCAAACAAAGCAGAAGAGGCAAGAGCAATCAAATTTAATGCCTCACTCAACTCCATGAGACAGTAAATTTAACCCCACCAAGTACATATCATAATTTTGAATGACAGATGGTTAAAATTCCCAAATTGATTACTACTTTTTTTTATACTTCAAATAAAAAACGGTAAAACCCAAAAATGGAAATTAACATACTGATCAATAGCCGACGATGATGTCATGGCGGCGGACGCAGGACGCGACGGCTTCATCGCATTCCTCATCACTTCTCCTCCCATTTTTTTTCTCCGATCAGAAAAAAAGTTCAGGGTGAAGAAGAAGAAGAAGAGTGGTTTTAGTTCCTTGCTTACAATATAGGAGAAGAGAAAGGCACACCAAATTTTATATGAGATTGGATTCCCTCTCTTTTTTTTCCGTTTTTTTTTCAATGTGAATTGATGCTCTTCCAACGCCATTGGATTAACTTCGTTAGAGGGGGCCACAAGTCACATTACTTCCTCTACATGGCGCCAAGTATGCTCCTTTTTAAGTGGGCTTTTTTACCAAAATTGTAGTAAATAAAAATCCCAATATACTACATAAGAAAATTATTTACTAATATATGTTACAAATAACTAGTTCGCACAAAGAATGATTTTAGAAGTTGCTTTTTGAGTGAACAATTTCCATTTGATCTCACTTTTTCTTAAAAAAAGAATATTTTTTTAAAAAAATCTGTCTTCTTCTCTTTTTCCAGTATTATTTCTTCTTCAATATTCTCCAAATTTTCAATGTTCAATATTCTTCACCTTCACAATGTACTCTCTACACAAGCACCCCACCCTCTCTCAAAGACACTTCAATCAACAAGCACCCATCACATTATAGTGCCTAGAACTTGTTTAGATTCTCTTCACACTCTCATTGCTCCAAATTCTTTTCACATTGTTAATGAGACAAATTCTCTCTACTCCCTACTTTCTCCTCATTCTTGCCTTATTTTTCTACTTTCTTATCCCATTTTCAATTTTATATTGCTGATATGATATATGTTTTGTGTAGTTTGATTTGTTAATTTCTTTGTTTATAATATATAATTTGATTTTTTCAGTTATGTTTGCAATAACTATTATCTTGATATTTTGATTTTTAGGCAATCAAGTAATTTAAAAAATCAGCAGTAAAGAAAAGGAAAGATGGCTTTGGTTCCTTGCTTACAGGAGAAGGAAAAGGCCCGCCAAAATGAGGATATGATTGGATTTTTTTCCTTTTTTTTGGAAAATGTAAATTGATGCTCTTCTAACACCGTTGGATTAACTTCGTTAGAGGGGGCCACAGGTCACATTACTTCCTCTACATAGCGCCACGTATGCTTCTTTCTGAGTGGGCTTTTGTACCAAAATGCTGCATACAGTAAATAAAAATACCAATATGCTACGTAAGAAAATTATTTATAATATGCTACAAATAAGTTGTTCACCCAAAAAACGATTTCAGAAGTTGTTTTTTTAGTGAACAATTTCCATTTGATGTCACTTTTTTTTTTAAAAAAAAGAATATTTTAAAAAAAATATGTCTTCTTCTCTTCTTCTTGCATGATTCCTTCTTTAATATTCTCCAAATTTTCAATGTTCAATATTCTCCTCCTTCACAATCTACTCTCTGCACAATCACTCTACCCACACTCAAAGACACTTCAATCAACAAGCACTCATCACATTAGAGTGCCTAGAACTTGTTTAAATTCTCTTCATACTCTCATTGCTCCAAATTCTTCTCACATTGTTAATGAGACAAATTCTCTCTACTCCCTACTTTCTCCTCATTCTTGTCCTATTTTTCTACTTTCTTATCCCATTTTCAATTTTATATTACTGGTGTGAGGTATGTTTTGTGTAGTTTGTTTTGTTAATTTCTTTGTTTATAATATATAATTTGATTTTTTTTTTTTGCAGTTATGTTTACAATAACTATTATCTTGATATTTTGATTTTTAGGCAGTCAAATAATTTAAAAAATCAGCAGTAAAGAAAAGGAATGATGGTTTTCGTTACTTGCATACACGAGAAGGAAAAGGCCCACCAAAATGAAAATACGATTGGATTTTTTTCCTTTTTTTTAATGTGAATGGATGCCCTTCCGACGCCATTGGATTAACTTTGTTGGATGGTGCCATGTGTTAAATTACTTTCTCTACATGGCGAGGGATGAGTAACGGGTAGGTACGGGTGGCCCGTGAGTGTACCTGTTACCCACCCTTTTATAATACATGGGTACAGGCTTACCCCTACCCTGTGTACATACCCGTTTGACCCGTAATTAAACGGGCCGAACGGGTACTGGTTAAACGGGCGGGTAGCCCATTTACCCGATTAACCCATTTAAAAAAAAGAAAAAGAAAAAACCTAGCGTACCTGTGCTCACACAACACAAACATCTCACATTAATTTTTAAAAGTAAAGCTAAAAGTTTAAGCATCACAGATTCGTCTTTGCATTCAACATCCATACAAGAAAAAGTGTTTAAATAAATTAAAATTATTATTACAAAACTCCATTCTCCAATCTCCAGCTAGCAATCTTGACCTACAATGCAATGATAAATGCTAGCAATCCTATGACGAGTTTATAGAGTTTTAAAAGCTTGCCTTTAGACTAGCTTGAAGACCCCAAATGAGTGGAAAGCAATATATATCCGAACAACACCATGGAGTATATATAATGTTAAGCATTTAACACGTAATTTACAGAAAAAGGAGGAAGAGAGATCCCAGACTCAACATATCATGCATTCATGCGAATAAAGCCAAAAGAGCTCACTAAGGTTCATGCTTTTGAACGCTTGCACCTCTCACAGGCTCAATCATATATGTATATCAATATTAATGATTATTACATCCCCAAAATCTAATTAAACAAGGCTCATGAATATATTTGTCATGAATTTCGGTAAATATAATGACAAGCAAGCTCATCTTCCCAAAATTGATCATGTTTATTTTTCAAATTTTGGGCAAAATATGTAGACTGCCTCATAGAATGAGAAAAATTGAAATAAATGCTAGCAATCCTATGAGCTTGAGTGTGAGTCAATGAGTGTGTGAGAATGTGAGGTGATGTCATTCAAGAAGTGAAGAGGGTTTTTTTGTTTTGGTAATATAAGGGTACGGGTAGGTAACGAGCCACCCATGACCAAACCCGTACCCGTTTATTATATATGGGCGGGCCCCTCCTGTTTGCACTATAGGCCCAAAACAGGAGGGTTTAAACGGGCAAAAACTCGTGGGCTGCGGGCGGGGCCCGAGAGTTTCGGGCTCTTTGCTCACCCGTACATGGCGCCATGTATGCTTTTAAGTGTAATTATTCAAGTGTGGCGAAGTGTAGTTTACAAAATTAGAGCTGGTTTAGCAAATATTTTGTAGTTTAGTGGTGGATCACAATTATAATTTGATGATGTTAGTAAAAAAAATTACGACTTATACTCATTACAATGGTATTCTCTATTAGAGATGGTCAATTGGAAAGCGCCGAATAAAGTGTTGTAGAGTAAAGACATCGAGATGTAGTCTCAGTCGACTGATTGGAGAGGGCTACCTGTATGTGAAGGATTCTGACCGGAGGAACTAGCTAGCAAAAGGGCCGAGTGAGGTGTCGTTGAGTGGAGCAACCTGGACATCAGCTCTCAAGGGAGATGTATTGTCACAAGTTTTATACCGGTGAGGTTTCCTTAAAAGACGGACCTTATAAGGCTTTGGTCCCTAACCCCCAACAAATTAGCATTTGGGGTGTGGTTCTCCTAAAGATTTGTGTTCTTTACAGAAAACCAACACTTTTTTTATGTTAAGATTAAGTGGTATATTTGTTTTTTTTTTTTTGCCAATATTAAGTAGTATATTATATTTGCCTTCTTTAATCCCTAAAAAAATAAAAAGCCAGTTCAATCTTATAGAGAATACCCATTGTGTGTGAAAGAATAATGATGAAACTTTATGTTTGATGTACTTATACCATGCAAAGGATTGCTATTTGCTGCACAACATGCCATAAATATCTGACCACTTTCGTCATATGGCGGCCCCACACGTCAAAACATTTTAATTTCGATAGATGGTAGTGCCATGTATGCACTAGATATGTAAGTATTCTAGGGCCATGAAGCACAACTTACAGAATAAGTGGCACCGAACTGGACACTTTCACTTAAGAGTTCAATCTTTGGGTCGGTCGCGGTATTAGAGTGGCACCCCATAACCGTGTGAAGCGGCCTCTTTTGGGGCTGATTCTCACTTGCTTAATGCTCTTTCAGCTAGGGTAAAGTTAAAACATGTGTACTCACCTATCTTGTCTCTTGTCTGTAAAGATGTAGATCATGAATTAAACGACATACCTTTAGAATGTGGGTACCTTTAGAATGTGGGTGAACTCAACCCTTTTCTTAAAATTTTGTTAAAAAAATGAGAATAAGTTGTTATTTGAATCAACAATTAAAATAATTGAGTTATATAGAATGTACATGAGTTGAATTATATTTTAAAAAAAAAAAACATAGTCTAGGTCATCTAAGTCATCTCTCAAAGTGGCATTTCCAATGTCAAGCTCATAATTAAAAATCAAGAATTTGAATTATGATTATGAATTTACAAAATATGAAAATATACGTCTAACTTACAAGTACAACATTTAAGAGAGAGATTGAGAAAAGATATCATCCACATCAATGATAAAAAACCGGACCGGCGTGTTCAACCGTGAACCGGCCAATGGTCCTGTCCGGGCGGGCCTCAAAACCGGGAGGGGAGTTGACCCGGCCAAGGACCGGGTCAACCCGGGCGAGGGTCAAGGACCGGGTTAGCCCGGAAAAACTGGCCAACCCGGGGGTTGAACCGGGTTGGCCTTTTAAAAAAAAATCATTTTATTATAATTCACCTAATTACTAACTTTCACTTCACTCAATTTTAGAAATTAGGAAACTAAAATACTTTAAATGCTATTTTACTTGCATATACTTAATATTTAATTATGGTTACTCTTAGTATTTATGTTTTAGTCTGTGGGTTATAGAATAATATTTATTTTCACGTATAATCAACTAGTATTTTCTCTTTTCCCCTATATAGAAACATTAAAATATTCATATTTGATGAATCATATATACCTATCTATATTTACATTTTGATATTAGTGATTATTAATGTTAATATCAATAAAATTTTATTATTTTAATATAACCGGTTTAACCCCGGTCGGACCATTGACCCTTAAACCAGTGCCTCATCCGGTTCGATGCCCGATCCGGTTTTTTGAACTTTGATCCACATCCTAAGAGGCTCCTCGCATACAAAGAAGTCATATAGTCTCTCCTCTTGACCACTCTACCCAAATTTCTCATCTTCCTTAACTCATTTGATAGACAGGATTCCAAGGAGAAATTTTAACAAAAGTTAGCGTCATGATTGGGATCTTCCTTGACAAAAATTGTCAATTTTTTTTTAAATAAAATAAAAACTAACTCTAGCCCTTCTTTGTTGCCCAAGCCCAACCCCTAACTCCAAAAAAAAAAAGGCAGCCCATATGAAATTATCACATCCGAATTCTTCCACACACACATATTGTATAAATTATGTTTGAACTTTAGATTAGCCAAATGTATAATTTATGGAAATTTACATCTTATAAATGTTTATTTTTCTCAAAATTTGAAGATACACATACTATATATTGTGATATTCAATAATAATAGTATATGGAAATGTCTTGAGCATATAAGTTTATATTTTTAAAAAAACACTATTCATAATTAGAAAATTAGGGAGGTTATATTTAATAAGAATATATTTATATTCTCTATTTGATTTGAAGTGTAAATGTGTAAGTGTATATAATATTTTTTTTGGTAGGTCGGGTAATTAATATTATCCAGTTGAGAAATTAACAACACTAGAGACATGTCTTAGCCTGCCATATCCAATTGGTCAAAACAATAAATGACCCAATTTTTTCAAAAAAATCACAATTTTTTATAGATATATTTCTTAAAAAAGTTGCTTGCAATTGCAGTTGCTCTATTATTATTGGTAAAAAAACCATGTTGATGCATGTGGCTTTTGACAAACAAATAAAAATGAAAGGACAAAATTATATGTAGTACCCCAACCAAATGAATGATTCTCATTAAATATAATTAATCTAATTCTTATCGTTATTATCTTCCTCATTCTCTGACCAAACTTCAACTTTATTTTTTCGTTAGGACCTCATATATGATTATATTTTATTGCCCTATAAAATATAATTAATATAATTATTATTAATTTTTTATTTATCAGTGGGTATGATTAAAATATTGACGGAATCATTGAAGAATCCTGCATGCTAATGATACGGCCATTTGAATAATTGATAATTTGATATTATTGTGGACATGTATATGGGCGCTTTTAAGCCATTTAAGAATTAAACTTGTGAATATTGATAGCCACAAGTCAAAAGGGAAGGTTTGTGTCCAAATTAAAGGAGAAGATAAACACATAGAGCATTCCAGATTAATGCATGAAAATCTATCAATGACGCTGACTGCCCTCAACATCCTTTAAGGTATATACCCCATCCATCCCTTTTAAATGGCAGATATTTTTTTTTTTTTATAAAATCTTATATTTTAATACATATATAAGGAATTTTATAAAAATATCAATTATCAAGTATGTGTTTCTTATAGTTAGGAGGGTAGTAACTACGTAAGTGTGGTTTAGTGGTTTCTTAATTGGTCCCTTAACCAAGTGGTGGGTGTTTGAATCACACCCTTTGGTATGGAGAGCATTTCGTAGCCAACAATTTACCTTAAACGGAGGACCCGCTGCGAGGAGATTAATCACTGCTATCGGCGGTGGATACCCTGAGCTTAATAAAATAAATAGCTAGGAGGGTGGTATACTTTTATTAAAAGTTTGGTTAAAAAATTTGATAATTCCGTAAAATGATTAAATGATAAGAAAATTCCAAATAAAGTATTATATATTTAAAATTCCAAAAAAAGAATTACATAATTAGACATATGAATTTTTTTTCTATACACACACACATTATTCTTGTTGTGCTTAACGTGATTTTCTTAATAAACCAATATGAACTTGTAATCGAATTACTGCTATTGCTTCCCACGCAACTACTTTACCTCACTTGATCAATGATTAATTATTACTGTTTTTTTTTAATTCATCGGTGATACTGATTCATTATTGTTACCTTTTGAAATTCACATTATTTGACTCTACTACAAATGAAATACTGTCAGTAAAAAATCTTCTCAAGATAAGATTATATTTATATATTGTAATTCAATGCACTGATGTTTATTTAATTGGTGAAAAAAATTAAGTTGTTTGCTGAGATGGTAAATAGACTCATTATTATATAGTTGAGAACACAAATTAAAATAAACATGATGTGTATTTATTGAAAGAGACTAAAATAATTTACTCCATCCGTTTCTAAATATAAGACACCTTAAAATCACATAATATCATTAAAACACCTTATCCACCTATATTTATTCCCATCCTCCCTATTTTACTTATTAATTATTTGGAAGTATAAATAGGAATAATTTAGAGAAATGTTAAGAAGAATTAGAAAGGGATTTTATATCAAGGAACAAGCTTATCTTACATATTTATGTATTATTAGATTAAATATTAGTTTATAAATCAAATAAACTAGTTTTAAAAAAATCCAAACAAATCAATTTATAAATAATTTATTTAGCTTTCGTAGAATTTTTCAAAAAAAGTCAATTAGCTCTTATTAATGGAAAGATTATCTGATTTATAATTGATTTTTTTAATTAAAATATATCTTAATTAAATACCTGAGAGAGTATATTAAGAAATTTACTCCATCCATTCCTAAATATAGGATCCATTTGACTTTTTCAAAAAATTGTAAGAAAGTTAAATGAGTTACTTATAAATTGATTTACTAGAATTTTTTCTTTAAACTAGTTCATTTGACTTGTAAGCTAATATATAATCTAATTACATACAAAATATGTTATGATCAAGTAGGTTATTTAGTTTCTTTAACTTTTACAAAAAAATCAACTGGTCTTATAAGAACGGGAAGTAATTTTTTTTATCAAAAAAGAATGGCGTAAAGCTTATGTAGAAAGGTATTGAGCATGTTTGCTGGACTTTTTTGCTCAAAATAAGTCCTTATTTTTGCTCAAAATGATTTAAAATGAAAAAGCCCAGCAGGTGTATGTTTGGCTGGATTTAAAAAAAAGGACTTATGGAAAATAAGTTCAAATAAGCACAAGTCTTTTTTTTTCTAGCTTTTTTTTTTTTTTTGTCTAAAAGCGCTTATTTCTGTTGCAATCCGTGGGGCCACAAGTGATCACTATGCAGATGGAAGGGGGCCCACGACGTGTTCACTAAGCAGAAGGAAGGGGGGCCCATGACGTGTTCACTTATTTTTTTCTAGCTTATTCTTTTTCTTTGGAAATAAAACCTGCATCTTATTCCAAAAAAAAACTGCATTAAATTTTTATTTTGATTAAATTTCCATTTTTATTTTGTTTTCAAATAATTGTAATTAACTTTCTATCTTAATTTTTTTTGCAGATAATTTTAATTTTTAACACAAAATTATTATAATTTAAAGATTTAATGAATAATTTTAATTTAGTTCTATTATTCTCTAAAGCTCCTATCCTTTTTTGTCATTTTCATCTTAACCTTACTTTTCAAGAAGTCAATCCAAACATATTTCAAAAGTTCAATTGACTTATAAGTCATTTTTTTAACAGCTCATCCAAACATAAAAGTCATTACACAATCTGACTTATTTTCAATTTGACTTATATATAAGTCAATTTTTTTAAAAGTCCATCCAAACACACCCATTCTTTTTTAATCAAAGGTGTCCTGCGTTATTTGAAACTGAAACATTGTAATCTGTCGCAATATTCTTGAATAATTTATTCCTTCCACGCTTTGGGGGAAAAAAAGACCATAAAAAGTGACCTAATTGTTTATACTTCACATAACATATAGACAAACAAGCAACGATGGAGTTCTACAAGGAAGAGGAACCCCTCCTCTTCCTTTCTCTCCTCTTCTCTCCTATTCATTTTTTATAATCATTAGATCAATAATTAAATGGTTTAGATTTGACATTTTATAATTTGTGATCAAAATATTAAATTATAAAAAGAAAAATAAAATTTTATGCAAGTTGATAAATTTTGGCATGAATAACTTATTACTATAATAAAGAACATACAATCAAGTATTTTATTATAGAACTCAATCTATGCCATTCAATTATTGATCTAATAGTTATAAAAAGGGAATAGGAGATGAGAGTAGGGAAAGGAAAAGGAAAAGGAGGGGTTCCTCTCCCTCGTTTTACACATACCTCCTTAACTCTTGCAAATTTAGTTATATAAACTGATGTCATGATCTTGAACTGTTTCTTTAATCCTTGTCTAACTGATTATGGAGGTAACGTTCTCCTATGAATCATTTATGTTCCTTACTCATTTGAGTTAAAGACATGTGGATGTGTGTGTGATTTAAACTAATTAAACTGGCTAAATTTAAATAGTTTTACATTATTCTTGTTAAGCTTTTTTAGATTTTTAAAAAAAAAGTGAAACTGTTCAAATCAAATTTAGGGAAAAGTTGTTCTCATGTCCTTGCAATTTACAGGCCAAGTTTTGAATGAAGGTTTTAATTTTAATTTTATTTTTTTATCGAATCCAGTAAGTTTATTTCGCAAGTTTAGTTAGTCCTTTATGTGTAAAACCATTGAATATGGATCAATCACGTTAGAAAGACTCACATTGATGTTGCATGAATTAGTACGTTTGACAAGATGGATTTGATTGAGCACAAGTGAGTTTATAGTTTTTATATAGACTATATGACTGAACTATTTTCACATGCCTACCAAAATTTTAACACTATTAATCCTTATTTAGAAGTTTTAAACATAAAAGACTAACCAATCTAGTGGAGTTAACTTGAAGGATCCAATAAAAAGGACAAAAAAAGCCTCAGTGACCTGATTCAAAGCTCATCAAAATGAATATAAAGTCTTTAGAATAAACTTTTCGTTGAATTTAAAATGTGCATATTATATGTGCACTATACATATATTTGAGAATTTTCAAGGTAAAATGTTGCATCTAGCCTCAATGGCAAGGAATGTAATTGTTAATAAGCTCTTACATATGTGGTAGAATATTGACAGACAAAAGTGTGATCGCTTACAGTTAATTTCAATGTTGTTACTTTCAAGGGACATCGCTTCTTACTTCTTCTAGGAGCCTACAATGCCGGTCCAGTGTTATGAATAATATACAGTAATTTTTTTTATAATTTTATATTAGACTTTTCTTTTTCTTTAGTTTGACTTATTAAGTATTCATCTAATCCTATATATAAAATACTTTCAACATGTTTTATACTTATCAAAGAAAACCTTAAACCTTGTCAACTTTACCTTAAAATTCAACAACTTTTCAACTTTAACCATATTTAATATACAATATACTTCATATTTTAATAAAATCAATATATAATAAGTAAAGTGTTTAACTAGTATATTCAAATGAAAAATTTAATAATATGACTTATAAATAGGGCCAAATAAAATCATCTCCGCCTACTCTATTTATCTGCCACAGTCTTTTGTGGAGACAGAATTAAGGGTGTCCGAACTCGGGACCGGGACGCGGAATCCTTGTTCCCGGATCCCGGTCCCAGGATGGGGCCGTGACTGATTTTCAGTCCCGGTTCCGGGAATTCCCGGTCCCGGTAATGGTTCCGGGAATTCCCTGAAACATTTTTTGCAGCAACTGGATTTTTTTTTTAAAAAAAAAAATTGGACCTGATTCCATCAACCCAATTAGATATGAATCTGTAAGAAATAAGAAAAACAAGAGTGACACTGATTTCAGCAGCAAAAACACCTATAGTATTAGTTGCCAAATTCCACAAACAGAGAAATATAAATAAAACATTCATCATTCACCTACCAAAAGTCCAAAAACATGAAAATTATATATATATATATATATATATATATAAACTTCAAATGTCATTTCATGTAAAAGAATCACACAATGATTTTACTGTCCTTTATTATTTTCTTCTTGTCACCAATCATACAAAAAAAAAAATGCCGCCAAATACATGTGTTTCTCACCCTTGTCCTTCAAAGTAATAATGGTATGAAACTCATGAAACTTCTAATCAAATAATGTAAGAGGTGAAAAACAAATGTATATGGCAGAGGTGTTCGTGTATCAGTAAAAGCCACCCATTCCTTTTTTTTTTTTTTTTGGACGAAACACCCATTCCTTTTTACTTTTCCGTTTTTAGGGGGAATGAAATTGGGCTTTACAGTGGAATGGGCTCAACATTAAAGTGTTTTAAACGCCCACTTGTGGACTAAAAGACTAGACTTCTATTTTTTTTAAGACTTCTATTTTTTTTAAGATATATATATATCCGGGACCGGGAATCTAGGAATTTCCGGGGCCTCTCCCGGCTTCCGGTCCCGGATATTTTCCAGTCCTAGTCCCAGTAGGCCGGGACCGGGAGAAGATAGACACCCTTAGACAGAATGACTGGCCTAAGATTCCGTAAAAGTCCTCTTTCCAAATTGATTTGTCTATGGCATTTTTGGCTGACCTTTTGGAAAAGTATTTTCTACTATTTCTCTTCAAAACAAAAATTGTTTGCGGTTATATGAAATGATCGGCCTAGCTTTTTTGTGGAAATAAATAAATAACATGTTATATGAACTATGAAGAAAATTTTAATTTTCAAAACTTTCAATAATCACATTTTTTGAAAACATTTAAATCTTGATTAAAAAAATAAAAAAGTATAAAACAAGTAAAACCTGCTAAAAAGTTCTGTCATCAGACTTGACGGAGGAATAGAATCATGATGAAATAGAGAAGCAAAGCCAGTGCTCTACAAAATATCTCACTTTTGATCCCAAAACTCATTTTCCCATAAGCCATCCCAAAATCCAGATGTCAAGTCTGAGTGCATGTTTGGATCTTCCGTTTTCAGCCCAGAAGGCTGTTGGAGAAGGAGAAGTCAAATTTAAAAAAAAAAATATGTTTGGATGGGCTTATTTTCAGAATGACTTTTGATCTAAGATGATTTCTGCAACGTCAAAAGTCAGAAGCAAAAAAAAAAAAGTGACTTTTGGCTTCTGGTGGGTCTCACACCTTTTGTTATGTATTATTTAATAAAGTGGGTAGAAAAATTAGACTATTAGACTTCTAAAATTATCAAATAAGAAATTTTTTTTAATATAAAATTTTCTTTTTGTCTCCAAAAATTTACCATAATAATTTATAACTACTTTCTCCCATAATATACTCCTTTGAGTTAAAAATATTATTTTTTAAAATTATTTTCCTAAAAATAAGGGAGAAACTAAGCCTTTAATAAGAATATATGTATATTATATATGTATTATTTAATAACAACAATGCCCTTTTTAATAATTTTTCATCTAAACTTGCTTTTCAAAATAATCATCCAAACATGTTTCTAAAAGTCAGATTGAAAAAAAGCCACTTCTATCATCACAAATCCAAACATAAATCACTTTACACAATCTGACTTTTATCCAATCTTACTTCTTAAAAAGTCATTCTGAAAAAAAGTCACTTCACATAAGCTCAATTCAAACACACCCAAAGTGGCTTTTAATGGCATAAAAGTCAAATTTCACATCACATAACCTGATGCCAAACAAGCCCTTTGCCATTTAAATCGACAGAGGAATAGAATCCTGACGAAATTAGTTAGAGAAGTAAAGCCAATGTTCTACAAAACATCTCACTCTTAGACACCAATCATACCAATAATCTTGGGATATTTAGCAAACCAAATCCCATCTTAAACAAGTAAAATCCACCTCACATAGATCTTATATACACACAACTAAATGTTAAGGCATTTGGTCCAAAAGGTAAACCTGATAAAGTACATCTGCAGCTATGAAAGCTCGACGAATTCGCAAGGGGTTCAAACACGTTTAAACAGAACCACCATACCAACCACCACAGCCAATCCAAAAAAAGTTCCTGCCAAAGTAGCAGGATCTGAAAAGATATTGTTCGGCTTTTCGGCATCATCAGAACCCATCTTATCAGGTGATAAGAACCCAAATAAATTGTGAAGGTAACTTGAAGCACCGCTTAGCATTTCAGCTACTGAGCGCTTCATATTCTGCATAAAACCATTGACACTGTGAAAGAAACCGTTTGTCGGGCTGCTAGTTTCATCGGAATCAGGCATCTCTTCCAGCTTTACGGAAGACTGGTTTGGTTCAAAGCCAGCAACTGCAGAAGAATTCAGTTTCAGAATTAATTATTATATTAATGAAAACAATTAAGGCTTAAAATCCAATTTTGCACATGAAGTTTTCACATAGGATATGTAGGTGTCCGGAAGATTTTAGTTGAATCAATATCACCCTGGAAGCGCTAAAATAAGAGCAATGTCACCCCAGCCATTAAAAATGTTAATTGTCAATGATAACTTTTTTCAAGGTTAGGCCAACTTTGATACCTTTTTAACACATCTCCTACACAAAAACTTTCACCACGAAATTGGATCATAACCCAACAACTGAAGATAGCTACCTTTCTCCTGTAATTGAAGGAAATCATTCAGCATAGAGTTCTGCATCATCGCACTCCAGACATTGGGGTCGGAAATGATAGAAGCCACAACATTCTGGATAAAGCCAAAGACAGTGAAATTGATTGCTGATGCTTTTAAGTTATGCATTGATTCCCATGATGAGACTAAGCAATTGCTATATTATTACTTTACCTGGGCCTCAGGACTAGCACTCAGATATTGAAACGCTTGAAGGGCATGCTTTGGCACGAGTTCAGATTCACAAGATTTAGTCTCCAGCTCGGAATGAGAAGACTGAGCAGAGACTCTACTACCATCAGAAGAAACCTCAAGTTTGTTGGAAGAACTAGAAGACAGGTACATCCTAAAAAATTCCAAAAAAAAGAAAGATTTTAGAAATGAGTTTCCATGATATTCAAATGAAAATTCCATGAAGTTTAACCAACATTACACATCCAAACACCCACAGAGAGAGAGAGAGAGAGAGAGAGAGAGAGAGAGAGAGAGAGAGAGAGAGAGAGAGAGAGAGAGAGAGAGAGAGAGAGAGAGAGAGAGAGAGAGAGAGAGAGAGAGAGAGAGCAGCAGCAGCACATGGATATACAACAATAACAACAAGCCTTATCCCATTAAATGGACTTAGTTACCTAGATCACACGGTGACATTGCACTATATCAACAACCAAATCTTTGGAAAGATGGATATATTTATTTTAAAAGAAACAGAGAAACTTAAATTATATAAGATTTCATTGCAGAGAGCAGCACATGGATATACAACAATAACAACAAGCCTTATCCCACTAAATGGACTTAGTTACCTAGATCACACGGTGACATTGTACTATATCAACAACCAAATCTTTGGAAAGATGGATATATTTATTTTAAAAGAAACAGAGAAACTTAAATTATATAAGATTTCATTGCACAATATAGAGACAGAATTAAGAGCTAACTAATAGACAACGACTGCAGAATTACAATAAGATGACCCTTAATTCGAAGAATCTGCTTGAATAATTACAATACTCAGTCGTCATCATTTCTCGAAACCCCTGAACTAGAAAAAGTGAGGCTAAGGCTTGTCCTATCAAACTGTAGAGAATGAAACGATGGCAAAAACAAATACAAGGATAGATATTCATCTCCATCATCACAAACATAAATTTTAATGGCACGGGAGAATTTGACAATAATCAGACCCTTTACATTGGAAGCTTCTGCTACTGACAAATATACATTGTTTATTGTTTAATACCATATGTTTCATAATAAACAATAAGAGAGGTCAGAACTCCAAACACAGCAGAAGAGGCAAGAGGAATCAAATTCAATGCCTCACTCAACTCTATTAGACAGTAAATGGGGCCTCTTCTTCTGTTTCAACCAGGGAACTTTTACTCTCTTGTGCCTCCTACGTCGTACAATCCATGTAGCCGACCCTCCTAAAGATATAAGGTTACATTGTTGTTGTTGTATCCCCTAATTATATATCCATACTCCTAATACTTCTTTAGTTATATCATGAGTTCATTCTTTAAGATGTTGATAGATGTATCTCTTATTTTATTGTTCCCCAACATAAACCTTCCCAAACAATAACAATTGCAATAATCAGAACAAGCCATAGAGGAACACTCCATAAGGGAAAGAACCCATAATTGTAAAAGCCAACACAAATAAATTAGAATATGCACTTAATAATCAACTCCACCAAGTATGTCAAATTTTCTATTTTCCTCAAATCAAATTCTAGTCCCCAATAAGAGAAAAAAAGGGTAAAACCCAAAAATCAAAATCAACATACTGATCAATAGCTTCTTTCAATTCAGTGGTAGCATCCTTGGCTTCCTGAAAGCTAGGCACACCCTTGAAAACAACCCTAGGCATAGGCTCCCCAGCTTCCATAACCAATTCACTAGCATCTTCAGCAAATTCCCAATCATCCACATCCCAGGAAGCCGCCGTGTGTAACGGCGCCGCCACGTCAGCTGCCGCAGGTTTCGTTGCCGACGATGATGACATGGCGGCCGACGCCGGACGCGACGGCTTCATCGCCGATTGGCCGTACGCCGCCGAATACGGTGGGCCCCGGAAACCTCCGCTAGCGACGCCGAGACCGGCGACCTTCATCGCGTTTCTCATCGCTCCTCCTCCACCCATCTTTTTTTCCTACTCCGATCAAAAAAAAAAAAAAAATCAGAGTGAAGAAGAAGAAGAAGAATGGGTTTGGGTCCTTGTACAGGAGAAGGGAAAGGCTCACCAAATTTTAGATAAGATTGGATTCCTTTTTTTTTTGTTTTTTTTTTTTTTTTGAAATGTGTGTTGTTGCTCTTCCAAGTTCCAACACTATTGGATTAACCTCGTTAGATGGCGCCACGCGTCAAATTACTTTATCTACATGGTGCCACGTATGCTTCTAAGTGTAAGTGTAGTTCAATGTGCACCTAACCATGAAGTTTTTTCTGGTCTAGAAGTGTCCATGTAGTTGCCAAAATGGGTCAATAATGCCCATGCAGTCAATATACATTAACAGTGTTAAGTTTTTTAAAGTTAGGGAAAATAAAATATATGTAGTTATGTAGTTACCAAAATGGTTCATTCAGTGCCTATGACACTACTTTACACATGTTAGGCAGGAGAAATACAAAAGAGGAAGTGTGAATTTTGTATTTCAATAATTTTTTTTAAACTGTAAGTTCAAAAGCAATTTTAAAAAATAGATAGGAAAGAAACATAGTATTGAAATCTTAGTCAAATTTTACATAACGTTTGTTTGCATTCTCAGAGACCCATATATATTCATTGATTAATGAAGATTGAAACATGAAATTAGAGAGAAAAAATTGAGCTACAAGTATTTGCCTAGGACTTCGAATCTTCATCCTCTGTTTCTCCAAATTTCTGTGAGCTTAATTTTTTATTATATACTCTACTTGATCTGCAAGTATTTGCCTAATATTTCAATACTCTATTTTTTTCTTATTTGTTTTTGAAAATTGATTTTAAACATAAAGTTTTGAAAAATATTTTATTGACATACCAAATTCACCCCCTCTTGTGTATTTTCCTGCCTAATAAGTGTAAAGTAATAGTATAGATACTGAGGAAACCATTTTGGTAACTATGTTTTTTGGAGCAAAAAAATTTAGCAGTGTTGGATGCACTTTGTTCCAAATTTTATTGGTATTTTTGTACCTTTTATTTTCCCTAACTTTGAAAAATTTAATGCCGTTAGTATATGTTAACGGTATGAGCACTTTTGACCCATTTTGATATTTATATGGTCACTTTTGGGCCAAAAAAAACTTCACAGTGTTAGGTGCACCTTGGACCAAACTACATTGACATTGTTGCACCTTTGCCCATTGTTCAAGTGTGGCCAAGTGTGTAGTTTGCAAAATTAGAGCTGGTTTACCGGAGCCATTGTAATTTTGTGGTGGGAGGTTACGGGATTCGATCAAGTCATAATCTCATGCCATTATTAAAAAGCAACAATGACTTATGCTTGATATAACAATATTTTTATTGGGAGACTGTTAATCAGAAAACACCGAATGAAATACTGTAAAGTAGAGATCGACGTCGTCTCGATCGACTAATCAGACGGGGCTACCTACAAAGGATTGATCAGAGGAGCTGGCTGGTAAGGCAGAGTGAAATGTCGTTGAGGTTTCATTAAAAGACGGACCTTATAAGACTTTGATTCTCAACCCTTTACCTTTTGTGGTTTGTTTCTATTAAGGGTTTGTGTTTTTTTTTTTTTTTTGACCAGCTATTAAGGGTTTGTGTTGGTTACAGAAAAACAACACTTTTTTATGCTATGATTAAATAGTGAGTACAATTGTTTTTCTTTTTACCAAAATTAAGTAGTATTGAGTTCATTAGTCCCTATAAAATATATATAAAAAAAAAACCACGTTGTATGCCAATAACTAATGATGAAGCTTGAGTGTTTTATGTGCTTATAGCCTTATACCATTCAAAGGATCGCTATTTTCTACACAAACATGGCGTAAAAATCTGATCACTTTCGTCACAGGCGGCCCCACATGTCAAAACAATTTCGTTAGATGAGTATCATGTATGCATTTGATTTAATCTTTTCCTAATCGTCTTGGGGTTAAATACAAAATTATTTATTAACCAAAGATTGCATTATAGTGGTGCAATCCCAGATCGTCTCATAAGGAGCCTAATGGCTAATCTAGGAAACTAAATGCCATGCAAACGAGGTATAAAAGGGGTTTTGTTGGGTTTTAGTATGGAACATGCAAAATGAGCTTAAATACAATATTTTTTATTCTTTCCTTAATGAGGTGGAATGGTTGGATGGGTGGAGTGAAGTTAATGCAATGAGATGGATCTCTAGAGTTTAGATGAGGTGGCAAACATTGATTCAAATCATTTGGGGTTCAATTCATCAAGTCTAATAAAATAATCCCCAAGCAATCACTAGGGATCTACTAGCCATAATTAATGACTAATCTAACAACCACTTTTATAGCCATTACTTAGGGTTAGTGTTAAGATCCACTTGATATGTGAAATACTTTGAGTCAAAACACTTGTGGCTCTCATAAAAGTACAACCACAACAATTATAAATGGAAGCAATCAAATAAGCCCACTAGCAACCACTAAAATGAGATTAATTTCATGCAACCACAATGTAGATAGGAATTAATAACTCAAGTGTTCAAAGCCCAAAATAGACACAAACTAGTTCATACATGATGTGATGAGCTAACTTAGATTAGATTAATGTTTCTTTCTCTTACAATTACTCACATACCCTAAATAGATCAACTTGATAGAATCATCAACACATGGCCAAACAACTCAATATCAAGGAGAACTAATAAAACATACATATATAATCCATAAAGTACTTAATACATAATCCTAATCCAAATTAGCAAAATCAAACATCAACCATACATATCTAGAATCTCAATCCAATACATAAATCCAAACATCACCAAAAGAAGTTCAAATAAATATAGAAAAAATCCTAAATACATATGTAGAACAAAGAAAAACTCCCCTAATGAAGAACTCATGCTTGAGCCACCATCAACCCATCCTCAAGAGATGAAGAACCCCTCAATCAAACATAGAAACTCTAAGAGAAGCTCCAAAGAGAAACCTCATGTGAAATTCCATGGAAGGAGAGGGTGGAAGAAGGTGGAAGATGAAGAAGGTGGAGGTGGAAGAGAGGATGAGAGAGTTGAGAGGTTTTTAGGGTTTTGAAAGTGAATGGGGGTGGAAAAGATGAAGGAAATGAGGCACTAGGTCGAAATTTAAGTAAGGGAGTCTGGTCTAGTGAGTTTTGGGCCGGATCCTACCAATGGATACCCTAAAAACCAGCTAAATTTGTGTGATATTAGCTACCTAATTATACTTTTGAATATGCTTTAAATTACCATTCAACAATTACAAAATTATTTATTGACTAACTATGTTAGAAAAAGAAGTTTACTAAACAAACACTAACATAGTTAGAAAAAGACTTTTCGTCATTTGAATAACAATACCAATTAAATACCCTAACCATGATAGAAATTGATTTCTAATATTAAAAGGCTATCATGGTTAGAAAAGAATTTAAAATAACATAATTACCCTAACCATGATAGAAAAATGATTTCTAATATTAAAAGGGGTATCATGGTTAAAAAAGAATTTAACATAAGATAATTACCTTAACCATGATAGAAAAAGGATTTCTAATATTAAAAGAGGTATCATGGTTAGACGAGAATTTAACATAAGATAATAGAAGATTATCCATGTTAGAAAAGAATTTGTCTAATACAACAATGGCTAACATGGATAAATAAAGCCAACCTACCACCTGACTGATCAACCCATTCACAAACACCCAGTAACATATTGGACCATTAAACACCTTTACGAACAATATCTAAAACCATTATAGCTTCAAATCAGTCAGTCATTCAACGTCCTCAAAATATGCAAAATCCCAACAGTCCATAATAATATCAAAATAGTCGAAACACCACTGAAATTTGGACCGGTCTCTCAGAAAGAAATAACATCAAGTGACCAAAATAAATATTCTAAAAAAATCCTCAATTTGAAAATAAAGAAGCAATACGTGGAAAAATGAGCGGAAGCAAAACAAGTGATATGAATCCCTAATTGTGGCAATATCTTCCGTCAAACCAGTCCAGAACTCACTAGCTTAGGAAGACGATCCCGGATCCTTCCCTTGGTTTCCTACTGCGTTGTTAGGACCTGTAAAAATAAGGGGGGTAGACCCATGTAACCACTAACTGCTTGGCTACGTGCGGTGTGTGCTAGCAAGGTATTCAGTGGAGTATTATTAAGTATAACTGAACTGAAAACATGAGGCAGTTACCATTTAGATGCAAGACAATACCATAACATATATTTCCACATAAATTGTCGTCATGTGACAAATAATCAAAATCACACATAAAATCACATATTCACATTCATATATTGCAATCACATACACAGATAAATAAAATCAAACCAATCAATAACACCGTTATTATACGATCCAATAGGGACTCACAACCCTCGCCTGAGACCGGGGGCGTTCTCCCCAATTCGTCTTTCCATTTTGTGTTATTTAGTCCTTGTGTGCCTACAAGGAACCTCATCGCGCGATGGCATTTTTATTTATTTATTTATCCGGTGTTCACACAATCAGTACAACACATCATAAATGTACATATTCAACGTATGGCTCAAAGTCCAGTCCAAAATTTCTCATATTCAATCATGCAGATACCTTTAATAAATACTATAATTTCCAAAAAACATACAAGTTCACACCTTCATGCTATTTAAAATACATATTCCACTAAACAGGTTATATTATAAAATAAGCTTCCAAAATTCATGTTCATCAAGACTATAGCCAATCACAAAATTATAAGTTTCAAATACTCACTAACCCACACACACACGCACACAAACAGAAGTAGTTATCTCCTTGAAGTTAAACCAATAGTTACCGTAGACGCACCTCCGTGCTCAATATCAAGCAAGATCAGAGTCTACACATAATGTCACATACACGCACCTAATTAGTACTTAATCGAGTGCTACTATTTACAATTTAGGGAATCAATTCCTACAAGGCTCTTAATGTTGCTTTGGGTAATTAAATGATCATTACGCGGCTAGATCAAGTTAATTTAACACATATCAAGCCTATTAGATCTTAACCATCCATTTAACACTTTAACCAGTCTTATAATACCTAGTACCCTCAAGGCAACAATACAAGGTTCTAATATCATGAATTACAGAGAAATCCTTCTTCCAAACGATTAAATTACCGCCAAATGATCTAATAACCACATAAATCCTCAAATCCATGTCACCACATAGTTAAGTCTTTTGATTCTTACTTTCCAAAAATCTGTACCATTTAGAACTACTTACCCACACGTATGCCCTTCTAATTACCTTACAAATTCTAATATTTAAAGTAAACACCTTAAAACTTCAATATTACAATGTTACTTCTAGAGTCATTAAACCCATACCTCTGTTCTTACTTCCAATAAGAATTATAATGTCTACTAGTTTCAAACCATTTCTATGATCATTGACATTGCTCACATTCCATCCCTACGTATGTACAACTGCAATAATTCTCTTACATCTGCACCAAAATTTCAGTCTTTACGGCAACCTACTGTACAACACAAACTAATGTAATCTAAAATAACCAATCCATACCAGTTTTAGCTAGCTGACATAATAGCTTACACAAACTGGAAATCAAAACAGGAGGGTGGAGAACTTGCTTACCGAATGGAAAAAAAATCAGAAAAGAGCAAGAGCTGAAGGGATTTGAAGTTAGCGCTTGCAAATAAGAGAGATGGAGGGAAAAGACTATGATAAACTGAAAAGAGGGAAGGCCTCCCTTAACGCCGATAACGCTCTACGACTCCGACGAGCACTCCCTCACACTCTTCTCTCTCTCTCTCTCTCTCTCTCTCTCTCTCTCTCCTGGCAGCCTTGATCTTACACGGTGCTGATGAAGAACGAAGGAGAATGGTGAAGGTGGTTGAGGGAGAAGGGCGACGGGTTGAGGAGCTAGAAGCCGAGTGTGTGTGCTGCGAGAGAGAGAAGACGGAAGCGATGTGGTATGTGTGTGTATGTGCGGCAACGAAGTAGAAGGAGGAAGAAGACGAAGTGTGGTGAGTTCTGCGCGGCGCTTTCTTTGCATGAAGAACGTGAAATATATATAGAAGCGGAATATTAGGGTTGTTGGGTAGGGAAAAATTACTAAAGTGCCCTCAAATTTGAAATAGTTTACAATTAAGGCCTAACAGATTATATTATTTTCCTAAAACTCACCCTTATGTTAGATTGGGAAATTTTATCCCCCCTAAAGTTCCTTTAAGCTTTTAAAAAAAATAATTTCCCTAATTTTGTAAATTAGAAATAAATACCCAATCATTCCTTCTTAATTTATACTTTAAATCAAATTAAAATCCTCCAAAAATACCTTAAACTTGTGAATTTGTTTATAAAGCTATTGTATTTTTCTAGAGACACCTGAGAACTTTAAATGACTCCTTATTGCCTTTTTTCCTAAATTTGGGAATTATACACATTTATTGGTAATTTAAAATTTAGGATGTTACAATTCGCGCATCTATCAGCATCCTCACCGTGGCCCTCGTTGTGGGAGGCCACAGCGAGGGGCAGAAAAGTTGCTAAAGTTTCGAGCCCTCGCCGTGGGGTGCCACGGCCAAAAGTTGCATTTTCGTAATTCTCTCCAAATTTGACAGATTCACTTTTTTTGTTTATTTTTGACATTTTCAACCTCTTTCTTCAATTCTCCCAATTGACCTACAATGAAAATCAAGCACAAATGTAATATGCAAAGTCTATATTAAGAAATGCATGAGTTTATGCCTTAAAATGCTCAATTTAAGATCATATTACAATTAACTCAATGCCTTGGAACTCTAAGTACACAAGTGCCTAAACTATCATGTAATGGCATATATCAAGTGCTAATTTCGCATAATTAGTAGGTAAAAATATGTAATAAACAAGCACAATCAGCACTAGATATGGAAGTATTATTATCAGGCCATAAAGCACAACTTACAGAATAAGTTTAATTTTGGGAGAGAGTTCAATCTGAGTGGGTCATAGTATTCCTAAGTGAAGCCACCTCTTTTAAGCTAATTCTCACGTGCTTAATGCCCTTTTGGTTAGGGGAAAGTTGAGACATATGTATTCTTCTATCTATCCTGTAAAGTTGTGGATAATGAATTAACGACCTGCCCATAGAAAGTGGGTGAACCCTGTAACATCCTAAAAATTAATTGAGGATTTAGTGGGGGTAAATAGGAATTGATTAATGATAAATAATGGATTATGAGAATATTTGAAGGATTTTGAGGTATCTTTGAGGATTTTAAAGGCCTAGTTTTTCCCTTATTTGGACAATAATAATTTTGGGAGAGATTATTTTTAGACTCAAAAGAGGATATTATAGGAGGAAATAAATAAAGAATACTATGGGAAAATTTTGAGAGTGAAAAGAAAATTTTTTGTTCAAAAGAAATATCTTATTTGGGAATTTTAAGGCCTAGTAGTATATTTTCTCTCTTCCTACTCACAAAATATTTCCTGCCGACAGTTTCTTTTCTTCCTGTGCACTTTTACTATTTCAATTATTAATTCTTCAACCAATCACACTCAACTACTATTTATATATTATATTATATTAATATTATATTATTTAAATATTATATTATTATAATATTATATTATTATTATTAATTATATATATACACTCACCCTCCGTCCCTCACCCTCACTTTCATTTTCTCTCTCTCTCTCCCACTCTCACGTCTCTCTTGCTCTCTCTCTCTCTCTCTCCACCATATATTTATTCCTATCACTGGACTTATCAGAGTCCGTCGGCATAGGAATAGTAAGTTTTTCGGCCAAATAAGCACGTTTTTGGAACCCTGTAAGTCTCCTCTACATTTCTATATCATTAGTTTTTCGATTTATTACATTTGAAAAATTAGACCTTGTCTAAGTTGATAATTTTTGGGAGTCCTAAAATTAATAAATTAAAGCTTAGGCCTCGATTTTATGTTTCTCTAAGTAGATTTTTCATTGTGGGAGGTTTTTCTTAATTATTGAAATTTCTGGATTTTTAGATATATTGAAAATTAGGGCTTTTGATGATTTGGGATGTTTATGGTTAAATGGATAATTTTTAGATATTTATTAAGGTTATATGAGGAGATTTAACTTATGGATTCGACTGAAATTTGGACCCAAGAAAATATGGGTGGATAAAGTTTGAAATTAATGGGATTTTATGTAGGTAATTCTGTAATTCCGGATGTTGGATATGGGTTTATGGATTTATGGGATTAGTTTATACTCCACAAAAATAATATTTAATTAATAATATTTATCATTTAGTGATATTTTTTTATCCGGAATAAAAAAATGTATGAATATATTTAGGGGTAGTTTAAGGTAAAATTGTGTTAGAATATTTAGGTAGAGTTGAGCAATATGTTAATAGATATTTATATTGATATTGTAGAGTCTCATTAAGAATTACGGAGTGACTTTGTGTGATTATCTGTGAGCTAAGGAGCAACAGGTAACTCTGGAAATTTCTTTCGTATGCTTGTGAATTATGTGTAGTTTTATTTTAATTAATTATCACACAATAATAAGTTTGTCACTTTTCAAGCATGCTTGCTTATTGCCTATTTGCTATGGAAAATAAATTACGCTTGTTTTATTTTAAGCATGCTTGAGTATATTGAGTATATCTGAGCGGATAATTATTTATGAATTATTTATGGTGTAATGATAATCGCATTTGCATCCATGAGGGGTTAAGATTTGAAGAGGAGTTATATGATATCCGTACTACCACGTGGTAAGCCATCACTCGGTGCACAGTGGATGGCACTTGTCAGGGCCCCTCCTTCCATGTTTTCCTTTGGCCGGGATTGCATTGGAGTTGTGGGACATGTGACACCTCCTTAGTATGATTCTTTAAGGAGGGGAGCCATAGTCCATACTTGAGCTCTGTATCTTTGGCCGGATACATCTTAGGTACTGGTGAGCTTGAGATAATTCAGTTGTATGAATTAGTTCTCTATCGGACAATATGTGTTAGCCTATGGCTCCAGTCAGCGGAATAAGGATGGACGGTGAAATAAGGAGTTGCATATTGCACATATAAATATTTATTTATGAGTACAATTCATTGAGAATTTAAATGAAAGTTTTCCTTATGTTGGGTATATATATTTGAAAGCCATAAGTTATATGAAGAACTACATGTGTATAATTGGTTAAATTAGAATTATACGTGATTTGCTTGTGTATGTTAGGATTTTTCGGTAGTTACTGAGATGTCGATCTCATCCTATTATTAACATTTTTCAGGTGAATGACCTAATAGGAAGCAAGGGAAGACACTTGAGAAGTGAGCTTTGAAGGCTCTTTGTACTACTTAAGTTTATGTTATGTTGTATTTATTTTGCCATGGACTTAAGACTTTATGTTTTATTATGTTGTATAAATTATCGTGAAGTTTTAAGATTTTCACTATGACATGGGACGTATTTGAACTAAATAATTATCTATGCTGGATATTGGATAATTTTAATGCTATAATAGCATTTTGGTTGAGTGCTTGAACTAGAATTTTGGGGGGTGTTACAATTTTGGTATCAGAGCTACAACGTTTCTTGGCTATTTGTTTGGCTGTTTTGTTGAAAAGTTTTTAAAATAAAAAAAATTTGATCATATTAAAGGTCATGGCAAAGTAAATACCATAGCATGTGTCTTCCCTTTATTTTAGATATAGAATTTGTTTTGGTTATGTTGTTTAGCTTACCTAGACTCCTCTTGGTATTATCTATAGGAGGGAAGAATGGTAAACACTCGTAGGACTAAGTCAGCCCCAGTTATGCGTCCTCCCCAAAATAATGATGAAATCTTACGGGATTTACGTGATTTGGTCCTAAGTATTGACCAAAGGGTAAAGAGGCATGACGATATTTTGGCTGCAAAGAAAGGTCAAGATGAGCACGTGGTAGTGGAGGATGGACCTGTTAATGAAAAAGAACCTAGTGATCAACAATCTGAAGGTGATCACTATAGAGGTTTTGAGTCAAGAGGCAGCAGTGGCTCACAATCTCAACGCTCCTCCGTATCCATTACCCAAGTTTGGGTTAATTTTAGGAAGTTTAATCCTCCTAAATTTGAAGGAAAGCCCGATCCAGTTGAAGCAGTGGAATGGTTGAGGCAACTAGAAAAGATCTTCAAGATTGTGGTATGCACCTCTCAACAAAAGATGCTAATTGCGGAGCAGCTGATGCAGAAGGCAGCCCAGGAATGGTGGGACAGCACCAAACTTGATGATGTGTACTGTGATTGGGAAGAGTTTAAAGAAAAGTTCTTGCAATATTACTTTCCTGTTTCTCTTAGAGTTGAGAAGGAAACAGAGTTTCTTACTTTCCAACAAGGGAATCTGCATGAAGATGAATTCATTGCTCGTTTCAAAGAATTGTCAAAATACTGCTCGTACACTCAGAAATATAAAGACCCTAAATGGATGTGTGACCGCCTGGTGGAAAAAGCTAAGCCTGAGTTAAAGACAGCTTTAGCGCCATTTCTGGACGAAATAACAAGTTTTGACAGGATGTGTAACAAGCTGCGTACCACAGCTAGAAGGATGAGGGAGGAAGAAGTTGAGAAGAGGAAGGAACTCCAGGCTCGATCTGCATCTTTCATGAGACCAGTAGGAGGGATAAGTAAGACTAATAGCCATAGCTTTAGTGGTGTGAAGAAGCGGTTTAACCAGCCTTTAAGGAATCATTCTGGTGGGCCTTCCAGGAGTCATTTCAGTGGACCACCAAGGAGTCAATTTAGTAGAGGACAAAACTCTTTCAAGAGCTCTACAGCACCTACCATAAGTACTGCTAACAGCCAGAAGTGTGACAAATGTGGGAGGGTACACCAAGGGAATTGTCTGATCTGTTTCAAGTGTGGAAAGCCGGGCCACATCTCTAGGTATTGTGAGGATGGCTCTCGAGGAGCCAGTGATGCTAGAACTGCAATTCCAGGCAGAGTGTTTGCATTATCACAACAGGAGGCTAGTGCTGCGCCAAACTTAATTAAAGGTATTCTCAAACTCCAAGGCTTTGAAATTTAAGCTTTATTTGATTCTGGTGCAACGCACTCGTTTATATCTGTTGCTTCTGTACCCCGTTTGAAATTGTGTGCATATGAGTTGCCTTTGATATGATTATTTCCACACCGGCTGGAGCCTCGGTGAAAACTTCTAAAGCTTGTTTGAATTGTTTAATTGAGTTTGATGGTAGGACCTCCACAATAGATCTTGTATGTATACCCATGAAGGGTATTGATGTGATAGTAGGGATGGATTGGTTGTCAGCAAATGGCGCCATCCTTGATTGTAAAAAGAAGACCGTAGCTCTAGCGGTCTCTTTTATGCGTACAAATAGGCCACAACTAATGTCATCAGTACGTGCTGAGAAGAATATTCGTAAAGGTTGTCACGCCTACATAGTATTCTTCTCTATTCAGGCAGAAGTGGAGGAAGGGGTGGATGAGATCACGGTGGTGAATGAATTTCCCAAGGTATTCCCGAAGGAAATGATTGGTTTGCCTTCAAAAAGAGAAGTGGAGTTTTCTATTGACCTTGCACCCGGGACAGAGCCTATATCTAAAGCCCCTTACCGGATGTCCCCATCAGAATTAGCAGAATTAAAGAAGCAGATTGAGGATTTAATGGAACAAGGTTTCATTAGACCTAGTGTGTCCCCTTGGGGTTCGCCCGTACTTTTTGTAAAGAAGAAGGACGGGAGTTTAAGGTTATGCATTGACTATCGTCAATTGAATAAAGCAACGATAAAGAACAAATACCCTTTGCCTAGAATCGATGACCTTCTAGACCAGTTGACCGGAGCATCCATATTCTCCAAGATTGACTTAAGATCCGGCTACCACCAATTGAGGGTCAAAGCTGAAGACATCCCAAAAACTGCCTTTAGAACTAGATATGGCCACTATGAATTTCTGGTTATGCCCTTTGGGCTAACTAATGCCCCAGCTGTTTTTATGGACTACATGAACCGAATCTTTAGGCCTTACTTGGATAAATTCGTAGTTGTCTTTATCGATGATATCCTTATCTACTCTAAGGATGAGGAAGAGCATAAGGAGCATCTTCGAATTATTCTGCAAGTGTTGAAAGAACATAAGCTTTATGCCAAATTGTCTAAATGTGAGTTTTGGCTCAAAGAAGTAAAATTCTTGGGCCATGTTGTATCAGCTGAAGGAGTGGCAGTGGACCCTAGTAAGATTGATGCAGTGTTGAAATGGGAGAGGCCACAAAGTGTCACAGAAATTAGAAGTTTTCTGGGATTGGCAGGCTACTACAGGAGGTTTATTAAAGGGTTTTCACAGATAGCCATGCCTTTAACCAAATTGACTAAAAAGAACCAACCGTATGTTTGGGACGATAAATGTGAAGCAGCCTTTCAAGATTTGAAGACTAAGTTGACTACTGCACCGGTTCTAGTGATTCCAGATCCTACTCAGACTTTTACCCTTTACACAGATGCTTCCAAGAAAGGTCTTGGTTGTGTGTTGATGCAAAATGGTAAGGTTGTCGCTTATGCTTCACGGCAGTTGAAGCCACATGAAGAAAATTACCCCACCCATGACCTAGAGTTAGCAGCCGTAGTGTTTGCATTGAAGATTTGGAGACACCATCTCTATGGTTCGCAATTCGAGGTCTTTAGTGATCATAAAAGTTTGAAGTATTTGTTTGACCAAAAGGAGCTTAACATGCGGCAACGAAGATGGATGGAGTTTTTGAAAGATTATGATTATGAGTTAAAGTATCATCCAGGGAAGGCAAACGTTGTAGCAGATGCCTTGAGTAGAAAGTCGATCCACGCAGCCCAGTTGATGGTTAAAGAACATAAACTGTTAGAGGATATGCAGAATGTGCCTATGGATGTAATGACAGGTTTGATCGCTACTATGGAAGCACTAACCATTGAAAGTACGACTTGGAAGGAAATTAAATTTGCTCAATTTGAAGATGAGTATCTATTGAGCATTAGAGAGGAGGTTGAAGAAGGAAGGGAGTCAAAATTTGAAATTGGTGAAGATGGAATACTGAGGTATAAAGGAAGAGTTTGTCTCCCTAATGATGGAGAATTAGGGAAGCTCATACTTGATGAAGCTCATAGGAGCAAATATACTATTCACCCTGGAGCAACCAAGATGTATCATGATCTAAAGCGGAATTGGTGGTGGCAAGGTATGAAGAAAGATGTGACGAAATTTGTTACTCGTTGTTTGACTTGTCAGAAAGTCAAAATTGAGCACCAGAAACCCTCAGGGTTAATGCAAAACTTACAGATTCCAGAATGGAAATGGGATAGCATCTCAATGGATTTCATCATGGGTCTACCTACAACTGCATCTGGAAACAATGCCATTTGGGTAATTGTCGATAGATTGACCAAGTCAGCACACTTCCTAGCTATCAGGGCAGATTACTCTCTTGAGAAGCTAGCGCGTATCTATTTGAAAGAGATCATAAGATTGCATGGGGTTCCAGCGAGTATTATATCAGATCGAGATCCACGTTTCACTTCAAGGTTTTGGAGATCATTGCAGGGTGCCATGGGTACTCGGTTAAAATTCAGTACTACCTATCATCCCCAGACAGATGGACAAACAGAGCGGACTATTCAGACTCTAGAAGACATGTTGAGAGCCTGTGCAATTGAATTGAAGGGAAGTTGGGATATTCACCTTCCTCTAGCAGAGTTTGCCTACAACAACAGTTATCACTCAAGTATTGAGATGGCTCCTTATGAGGCATTGTACGGAAGGAAGTGCAGATCTCCTCTTTGTTGGACAGAATTAAGTGAGAGAAGTTTGTTAGGTCCGGATTTAGTGGATCAGACTACTCAAAAGATTAAGATGATACAACAGAAATTGCTTACCGCCCAAAGCAGACAGAAGAGTTATGCTGATAGGAGAAGGCGACCATTGGAATTCATGGTAGGAGAGCATGTGTTCCTGAGAGTCACCCCGATGACTGGAATTGGAAGATCGATTCAAGCAAAGAAGCTCACCCCTCGTTTCATGGGTCCTTATGAAATTTTAGAGAGAGTGGGACCAGTGGCTTACAGAATTGCATTGCCTCCGCAGTTATCGAATCTCCATGATGTTTTCCATGTTTCTCAATTGAAGAAATATCATGCAGACCCTTCTCATGTGATTGAGCCTGAGGAGGTCAAGTTGAGAGAAAACTTGACGTATAAAGCTGAGCCGGAGAAGATTTTAGACGTTAAGGATAAGCAATTGAGGAACAAGACGATTAGACTAGTTAAGGTATTTTGGAGAGGTATGACTCCAGGGGATGCGACCTGGGAAACCAAAGAGCGCATGCGACGAGAGTACCCTTACTTATTCCCTGGGTAAGCTAGGTTTATTGAGTGATTTTATATGTTGTAAGTGTTGTGTTCGTTTGTTTTGGGGTTATGTTAGCAGAATTTTGGGGACAAAATTCTTAAAAAGGTGGGGAGATTTGTAACATCCTAAAAATTAATTGAGGATTTAGTGGGGGTAAATAGGATTGATTAATGATAAATAATGGATTATGAGAATATTTGAAGGATTTTGAGGTATCTTTGAGGATTTTAAAGGCCTAGTTTTTCCCTTATTTGGACAATAATAATTTTGGGAGAGATTATTTTTAGACTCAAAAGAGGATATTATAGGAGGAAATAAATAAAGAATACTATGGGAAAATTTTGAGAGTGAAAAGAAAATTTTTTGTTCAAAAGAAATATCTTATTTGGGAATTTTAAGGCCTAGTAGTATATTTTCTCTCTTCCTACTCACAAAATATTTCCTGCCGACAGTTTCTTTTCTTCCTGTGCACTTTTACTATTTCAATTATTAATTCTTCAACCAATCACACTCAACTACTATTTATATATTATATTATATTAATATTATATTATTTAAATATTATATTATTATAATATTATATTATTATTATTAATTATATATATACACTCACCCTCCGTCCCTCACCCTCACTTTCATTTTCTCTCTCTCTCTCCCACTCTCACGTCTCTCTTGCTCTCTCTCTCTCTCTCTCCACCATATATTTATTCCTATCACTGGACTTATCAGAGTCCGTCGGCATAGGAATAGTAAGTTTTTCGGCCAAATAAGCACGTTTTTGGAACCCTGTAAGTCTCCTCTACATTTCTATATCATTAGTTTTTCGATTTATTACATTTGAAAAATTAGACCTTGTCTAAGTTGATAATTTTTGGGAGTCCTAAAATTAATAAATTAAAGCTTAGGCCTCGATTTTATGTTTCTCTAAGTAGATTTTTCATTGTGGGAGGTTTTTCTTAATTATTGAAATTTCTGGATTTTTAGATATATTGAAAATTAGGGCTTTTGATGATTTGGGATGTTTATGGTTAAATGGATAATTTTTAGATATTTATTAAGGTTATATGAGGAGATTTAACTTATGGATTCGACTGAAATTTGGACCCAAGAAAATATGGGTGGATAAAGTTTGAAATTAATGGGATTTTATGTAGGTAATTCTGTAATTCCGGATGTTGGATATGGGTTTATGGATTTATGGGATTAGTTTATACTCCACAAAAATAATATTTAATTAATAATATTTATCATTTAGTGATATTTTTTTATCCGGAATAAAAAAAAATGTATGAATATATTTAGGGGTAGTTTAAGGTAAAATTGTGTTAGAATATTTAGGTAGTGTTGAGCAATATGTTAATAGATATTTATATTGATATTGTAGAGTCTCATTAAGAATTACGGAGTGACTTTGTGTGATTATCTGTGAGCTAAGGAGCAACAGGTAACTCTGGAAATTTCTTTCGTATGCTTGTGAATTATGTGTAGTTTTATTTTAATTAATTATCACACAATAATAAGTTTGTCACTTTTCAAGCATGCTTGCTTATTGCCTATTTGCTATGGAAAATAAATTACGCTTGTTTTATTTTAAGCATGCTTGAGTATATTGAGTATATCTGAGCGGATAATTATTTATGAATTATTTATGGTGTAATGATAATCGCATTTGCATCCATGAGGGGTTAAGATTTGAAGAGGAGTTATATGATATCCGTACTACCACGTGGTATGATTCTTTAAGGAGGGGAGCCATAGTCCATACTTGAGCTCTGTATCTTTGGCCGGATACATCTTAGGTACTGGTGAGCTTGAGATAATTCAGTTGTATGAATTAGTTCTCTATCGGACAATATGTGTTAGCCTATGGCTCCAGTCAGCTGAATAAGGATGGACGGTGAAATAAGGAGTTGCATATTGCACATATAAATATTTATTTATGAGTACAATTCATTGAGAATTTAAATGAAAGTTTTCCTTATGTTGGGTATATATATTTGAAAGCCATAAGTTATATGAAGAACTACATGTGTATAATTGGTTAAATTAGAATTATACGTGATTTGCTTGTGTATGTTAGGATTTTTCGGTAGTTACTGAGATGTCGATCTCATCCTATTATTGACATTTTCCAGGTTAATGACCTAATAGGAAGCAAGGGAAGACACTTGAGAAGTGAGCTTTGAAGGCTCTTTGTACTACTTAAGTTTATGTTATGTTGTATTTATTTTGCCATGGACTTAAGACTTTATGTTTTATTATGTTGTATAAATTATCGTGAAGTTTTAAGATTTTCACTATGACATGGGACGTATTTGAACTAAATAATTATCTATGCTGGATATTGGATAATTTTAATGCTATAATAGCATTTTGGTCGAGTGCTTGAACTAGAATTTTGGGGGGTGTTACAAACCCAACCCCTTTCTTAAAATTTTATTAAAAAAAAGAGAATCAGTTGTTATTTGAATCAATAATTTAAATAATTTTTGATATGCAACATACATGAGCCGAATTATATTTCATAAAACAAAAAAAAATTACTTATTTCAAGTCATCTAACTCGCAACATTTAAGAGAGAGATTGAGAAAAGACATCATTCACAAAGAGGCTCCTCGTATGCAAAGAAGCTGTCTCCTCTTGACTACTTCTACACAAATTTCTCATCTTCCTTAACTCATTTGATAGACATGATTCTAAGGAGAAATTTAATTTAACAAAAGTTTGAATCATGATTGGGATCTTCCTTAACAAAAGTTGTCAATTTTTTTTTTTAAAAAAATAAAATAGCGTTTCTTTGTTGTCCAAACCCAACCCCTAACTCAAAAAAAAAAAAAAAAAAAAAAGAATAAAAAAAAGGTAGCCCATATGAAAGTATCAAGTCCGAATTCTTCCATACACATATTGTATATATTATGTTTGAACTTTAGATTAGTCAAATGTATAATTTATTGAAATTTACATCTTATAAATGTTTATTTTTCTCAAAATTTGGAGATACGTATACGATATATTGTGATAATTGATATACAATAATAATAGTATATGGAACTGTATTGAGCATATAAATTTATATTTTTTAAAAAACAATATTCACAATTAGAAAATTAGGGAGGCTTCTATTTAAAAAGATTATATTTATATTCTCTATTTGATTTGAAGTGCAACTGTGTAAGTGTATATAATATTATTTTGGTAGGTCGGGTAATTAATATGATCCAGTTGACAAATGAACAACACTAGAGACATGTCTTAGCCTGCCATATCCAATTGGTCAAGACAATAAATGACCCAATTTTTTCAAAAAAAAAAAATCACAATTTTTTATAGATATATTTCTTAAAATAGTTGCTTGCAATTGAAGTTGCTCTATTATTATTGAAAAAAGACATGTTGATGAATGTGGCTTTTCACAAACAAATAAAAATGAAAGGACAAAATTATCTGTAGTACCCCAATCAAATGAATGATTCCCATTAAATGTAATTAATCTAATTCTTATCATTATTATCTTCCTCATTCTCTGGCCGAGCTTCAACTTTATGTTTTTGTTAGGACCACTTATATGATAATGTTTTATTGCCCTATCAAATATAATTAATCTAATTATTATTAATTTTTTATTTATCAGTGGGGATGATTAAAATATTGACGGAATCATTGAAGAATCCTGCATGCTAATGATACCATTTGAATCATAGTTAATTTGATACTATTGTGGACATGTATATGGACCCTTTCAAGCCATTTAAGAATTAACCTTGTGAATATTGATAACCACAAGTCAAAAGGGAAGGTTTGTGTACAAATTAAAGGAGAAGATAATCACATAGAACATTCCAGATTAATGCATGAAAATCTGTCAATGACACTGACTGCCCTCAACACCCTTTAAGATAATACTCCATCCACCCCTTTTAAATGGAAGATATTTTTTCTCTCTATAAAATCTTATATTTTAATACATATATATACATATATCAGGAATTTTATAAAAATATCAATAATCAATCATGTGATTCTAATAGCTATGAGAGTAGTAACTAGTAACCATGCAAGTGTGGTCTAGTGGTTCCTCACTTGGTCCCTTAACCAAGCGGTAGGGGGTTCGAACCTACCCTTGGGCATGTAGAACATTTTATGGCCAACATTTTACCTTAAATGGAGGATCCAAGTCGAAGTAATTAATGACGGCTATCAGTTGGATACCTTGAGTTTAATAAAAAAAAAATAGCTAGGAGGGTGGTATACTTTTATTAAAAGTTTGGTTTAAAAAATTTTATAATTCCGTAAAATGATTAAATGATAAGAAAATTCCAAAAAAAAAGTATGTTATATTTAAAATGGAGGTAATAAGAATTACATAATTAAACATATTAATATTTTTCTATACACATACACACACACTATTCTTGATATGCTTAACGTGATTTTCTTGTAATGGACTTATTGTTGTTGCTTCCTACGCAACGACTTACCTCACTCGATCAATGATTAATTGTTACTGTTTGCTTTTGTTTTTCTATTCATTGATGGTACTGATGATTCGTTATTGTTACCTTTCGAAATTCACATTACTCCATATGAATTGGTGAAAAGAAGTTGTTTGATGAGATGGTAAATAGACTCATTATTATATAGTTGAGAACACAAATTAAAATAAACATGATGTGTATTTATTGAAAGAGACTAAAATAATTTACTCCATTAGTTCCTAAATATAAGACATGTTAAAATCACTTGATATCACTAAAACACCATATCCACCTATATTTATTCTCACCCACTCTCTTCTACTTGTTTATTATTTGAAAGTATAAATATGAATAATTTAAAGAAATGTTGTAAAAAATTAGAAAGATATTTTATATTGAGTATGCTTATCATCTTAATTAAATAGGTCTATATTTAAGAGAAGAGTGAGTACAATCTAAACCTCTTTAATCTGAATGTGATATGAAAAAAAAAAGGAGTAACGTGGAACTGTTTAAGATTTTTAATCAAACTAATTTAACAAACTGCAAATAAGCGTAGTACATTGAGGAAAGTCAAAGTGAAGGAAAAGTGGTAGGGTGGGGGGCCCACACACAGTTTAAAAACCGTGACTGGCCCCACATTTCCCGCGTGAACGTAACGCCCCTCCCCACCGGGCCCCACTGCCTCCTTCTATAAATTTATAGAGATTAATGTAATATATACTTATTTTAAAAACTCTTACTCTTTTTTCTTTTTTTAAAAAAATACTACCCTTTGTTTCTATATATAAGAAATTCAATACATTTTTATAAAGTAAAATTGACTAGTTTTTATCAAGGGTTAAATGTTATATTTACCCCGAAAGTATGTATGGTGGATTACATCTGCCCCGAAAGTTTTTTTGGGTCTAATTTTCCCCCAGAAGTGTGTAAAGTGGATAATATTCGCTCTTTACAGTTAAAATTTTTTTACCGGTAAAGGGTAAATATGATCCACTTTGCACACTTTCGAGGCAAAATTGGACAAAAAAAAAAGGTAAAGGGCAAACATGATCCACTTTACACACTTCTGGGGCAAAATTGAACCAAAAAAAAAACTTTCGGACAGATGTTATCTACCGTACATACTTCCGGAGTAAATATGATCTTTAACCTTTTTATCAAATATGAAGACAATATTTGTGTACCAGATACATGAAATGGAGATACGGAATGAAAAGAGTTTTTCTTTTTAATATTCGTTCCTTTTGAAACAACTAAGGTCGCCAATTTACTTTCCATGTATGCTTTCAAGTATCGCAAAGTCTTTTTTATTTAATGCAGCAATGTCGAAAAAGGAAATAAAAAAAGAAAAGAAAAGAAGGGAATCCAACTCATCAGTTCCTTCCAAGTCTATCATTGGCACAAGACAAAGCAAGGAACAAACAATCAATTTTGCATATGGCAATAATTAATTAATACTCCTTCCTCCGGTCCTAATAATTATAAGATTACTTTAATTTTTTTTAGAAAAATTAAGGTTGTACAATTAATCACTTTAAATTGTCTATATTTATCTTTTTTCCTCAAAACTAATTTATTCTACTTATAAACTAACCTATAATCTAATTACATGTAACATACTCCCTCCAATCCTAATTATAAGACCACTTTGATTTTTTTGACTTTTTTTTCAGTCCAAATAAAAATATCTTTTTTCCCTCAAAACTAATTTATTCTACTTATAAACTAACCTATAATCTAATTTCATGTGACATATGTTATAATTTAGAGGTCTAATTTGCTTCATTAACTTCCACAAAAAAAGTCAAAGTGGTCTTATATTTAGGACCGGAAGGAGTATGTTATAATTTAATGGTCTAATTTACTTCCTTAATTTCCACAAAAAAAAGTCAAAGAGATCATATATTTAAGACCATAGGGAGTATATGCCTTAAAGGGGTGAAAATAATTGGAGGGAGAAAGAGAGAGAGAGCTCTCCCCTGGGGTCCCACCAAAGGTGGGCGTACCTTTCGGGCCTCTTCGATTGGGGGCGCCAGGACTAGTCGGTTGTCGAGGGTCCATGCTGGTAAATCCGGCGTTGACCTTCAGGTTAACGCCGGATACCTGGACGGTGGTGCAATCGAAGGCCAAAAATGGTCCAAGCATTCATAAAGAGAGAGAGAGAGAGAGAGAGAGAGTACCCATCATCTGTATATTCTTCCATTTTTCTAAAGCAACCTTCCTTAATCATTGCTTTATTTAGTGTAAATTAAACAAACATGAATAAATTCCAGCTGGATTTTGATCCTTTCCTTTGGCACTTGTTGCAACATCTTTATCTTCAAAGTCGAAACACATTAGGACAATGAAAGGTTGGAAGATTATTAGAACTTAATAAATTTTGATCATGAACCAAAAAAAAAACGGCAGAGGTTCTTCTTCATCTTCCCCACCAATTCTTTCTTTACAATCTCTCCCACCAAACGAACAAACAAACCTCCCTCTCTAAACCCTAGCAACACCTACTGATCATAAGACTATAATTGCAGAGAGCTAATTCAAGATCACATAAAAATATTTATATATATATATATGAACATGATGATGGTGGTGGTGATGACAGAGGAAAAGACAATAATAACATAAGGAAAGCCCTATTGAAAAACAGGGTGGCATGTTCTGTTTTTTTTATTTGTTTTTATCTCAAAGCCTCGAATCCTTTCTCCTTCCTCACATGCTTCTTCAGTTTCATGCCATCTGCAAAAACCAATCCACAAAAACAGAATTAGCCTATAGAAAAAAAGACACAAAAAATCTTTTTTTTTAAAATAACCTAAAATATCATTAAAAGCTTTGTGGCTTTCCTCTGATGATCTGAGCCTATGGGAAATAATGCAGGCAAAAGTTGAAGAAACAAACAACCATATCAAACAAACCCTCTCTTGTGAACTTGTTGGTCCTCGTAAATTTTAAAATACCCTTCTTTCCACTAAAAGTAAAATGTGAATTTTTTTTTTAATAAGATTGCTTCCAAAAATCAGATGTTTCAAGTACAAAAATCCTCTGACACACACCAGTACCTGGAAAAAAAGTTATACGTATACAATCCTATGCTCCGTATGATCTTGCAGAACAGTTAATGAAATCTGAACATTGAAAAAGTCCAACTCTCTCTCTCTCTCTCTCTCTCTCTCTCTCTCTCTCTCTCTCTCAGTGCAATACTGTTTTGTTAATACAAAAACAGAGCAAATGGGTAAGAAAGCGACAGGAGTAGATATTATGAGCAAATTAAATAAACCGTTACTATTTTTTTATATATCAACCTGCCAATATACCGAGTAACTGATTCGAGACATCAACTATACCATGTATCGGTAAATAAATTATTACTATTGCTACTATTATTATTATCCTTACTGTCATCAAAATAAATCATCAAAAATACAAAGCGCCACATGATATGTCCCCCAAATTCAGAAAAAGAAAAACCAAAAAAAAAAAAAAAAAAATAAAGAAGCAGATCGATCTCAAAAATTGATGAGAAGAATCAAAAGCTCTCGATGTGATCGGAATGAATTACCTTGGGGTTTACAGTGAGGGGGATCTTCGAAGAGTGAAAGAGAGAGCTGTTTATGAGCGAGACCAATATCGAACAAAATCAAGCCAGATTTAGGATCATCAACGATGATATCCTTAACAGGGAGCCAAAGGAAGAGCTCTTCCTGGGACAAACCTTCGACACCGATGAGACTACCAAAAGTCAGATTTGCCCTCACCACACTCTCGAAGAACACTCTGTTCTCGTACTTCGTCAAGCAAGGGCCGTCCAGGAAAACCTCCAATAAGCCGTTATCGGAGAGCGTGTACGATTTCACTTCCTCTGGTAACAGTCCGGCGGGTAAGCCCTTTGAGCGTAGGAGGTCATGGATGGAGAATGAGGAGAGAGAGGGAAGAGAGAGAAAGAGGAAGAGAGAGAAAGAGTTAAAGAAGAAGGCCATGGAAATGGCTTCTTGTTTTTTTTTGGTTGCTCAGAGCTACAAAAAGAGAAAGGTACAGATCACATGTGGAAGAAAGAGGGAGGGTTTTAGGGACATGGAAACATTATTTTAACATTGCATTATACACTTATTAATTTACCATACTACCCTTCAACTTCATCACATTTTTTGTCATTCATGTGCTCCGAAAGTCCAAATCTAGGCAATAGGTTTTATTTCGGTGCAAATTTTTTTTTATTTTAAAAAAAAATTATTGGGAGCTTCCTTTTATCTAATTTTTTTAAATAGAAATATGCATACATATTACATACCACTCCGTTCCTTATTATAAATCTAACTACCACAATTTTTTATTCCAAAATATAAATCCACTTTGGGATCAATTAATGCTAATGTGACTATTTTACCCCTATATTGGAAATAGGGAAGATGAGAGAGAAGGGTTATAATGCATAAAATATTATTTTAACACCTATTATTAAATGAGGGTAAAGTTGGAAAAATATGATATATTTAATGCTATAACTTCCACTCCTTGGTATGTGAGAAGTAGTTATGGTGGACTTATAATAAGGAACGGAGTGGCACCACTTTGTTCCTATTTATAAGTCAATCTTATATAATCCATACATACCAAGAAAAGGTAGTTAAGTCATTGGAAATGTCCATAGTTGATCAATCTTTCCAATTCGACTCGTTTAAGAATGAATATATTACATTCTCTTTCTATATTTATTAACATTCTCTCTCACGTTAATTAGGGGTAAAATTGTATTCACCAAAAAAATATGGGTAAAATTATATTACTCACATTAATTACCGATAAAATATACTTATAATAAGGAACGAAATTTTTCCACAAACTGAAACTTACAAATAGGAACATAGTGGTAAGTAAGTTCAGATTGACCTACTGTGAATCATTTCACAAGGTGATCTTGTGTTTGAGTGCTGAATGTATGGTCGTAGTAATTACTTGAAAGTAGCGGAAATACCTGTTATGGACTTAGATTCATTATATGAGCCAGACTAGTCGGTTGCTTCCAAGGAGCGTTGAATGCAGGTGGATTAATAGAAAAGATGTAGTTGATACAACATTAAATTATGACAGCAGTATGCTTATTTAATAAACTTATATGTTTTTATATTTTACTTAAAGTGTTTGATTATTGCAATTTTTGTGAAGTACAATGATAAAAATGATAATTGGTGGGATTTTTAAAAAATTAAAATCTTTAAACATTATGTAGATTAATTAATATCTACACTTCTCCCAGAGTCATTATTCATGTCTTAAAAGCTTATATTCAATATATTTTCATTTATATATGGTAATACGTTTAAAATATCGTTGGCCGGTTAAAAAAAGTTTAAAACATCGTCCTTACATGACATAGAATGTGTGTATGTATAAGTAAGGTTGTTTATAAAAAAATTAATATTCCCTCATGCCTTTAATATAAAATTTATTTTAGAAGAGCTTCTACTCAA
Source organism: Mimosa bimucronata (assembly GCA_037074515.1). Classification (NCBI taxonomy): domain Eukaryota; kingdom Viridiplantae; phylum Streptophyta; class Magnoliopsida; order Fabales; family Fabaceae; genus Mimosa; species Mimosa bimucronata. The sequence goes on from CM073442.1 coordinate 11,644,202, forward strand.
AGTGTATTTTAACTATTATGGGCTCGATATCCCATGTAAAATTGTAAATTTAAGGTATGTAAATTTAAGGAAAGTGAATATTGTAACTTTCATATAAAGGAATAATAAATTGTTTCTATACATTGTTTCTATACTTTTTATAAGGCAATGCAATCTTGTAATTTTCCCTAAAAAATGGTGGGTCTGTAATGTTTGTTGGTTTGTATTTATGATATTATTAACGTAGTTGTTGGATCCTTGCTTGCTTGATGTGTGTTTTAATTTATCTTGAAAGTTCCAAACATTGTTTGCAGTAAATTAATTACAATGTCTGTGCTTAAGTTCCCTTCTCCCAAAGTAAAAGCAAAATGATTCTACATAATCCTCTATCTTGTTATGAATTTAATTAATGATTACCATGAATTAAAAATAATATTCCACATTAAAATAACTTTGAAATTAATCTAGGTTTGTAACGTAATTGAGTTCTGAGAGTTGAAGAAGTCTGTCAGTCATTTGGTTACAGACTAATTAAATTTTTTCACCAAAAAAATGGCATATTTAAATCTTATACCATACCCATTTATTTATTGGATCAATATAAAAAAGTAAATGTCTTCAACTTTTCAAGAATGATAATATAATGTGTGTGGCAAAAAAGAAATATATTATAAGGATGTGCACAGACAGATTTAATTTATCATTATTACTCATTTTACTTATTTGAATCATCTTTCATTAAGCAACTATAGGTCTGTTGCTCAATTGAAGGATGTAGACAGTCTAAATTGTTCTGAAGAGTTAAAGGCAGGAAATTTATATTTATACTTTATTTCATCTTATTTTAAAGACTAGAATACATAATTAATTGATATTCTAGCAATAAATTAGAAGATTCAATAGAATGCGCTATATTACTTTTTTTAATTAATTCATTTTATGCTTAATACACACATATAAGTATACAACAATAAAAGGGAAATTAAATTATTAATATCAATTCGCCAAAAAAAAATTATTGGTATCACGGTCCAATACAGCAATATCGTAATGTGACATGTCTGGTATATTATGAAGTATAGTCATAGTCGCAAAAGTGATAAACATGTGCTGGTGGAGGAGGAGGAGGAAGAAGAAGAAGAAGAGTGAGTTTGGTTGGGAAGAGGAACAAGACGGTGAACAGCAAGTGAGAAGAGGCGGGAGAAGTGAAAAGGTGACTTTTTTTGCTGATGTAGCTTTAAAAAAAGATGCTAAATAAGCACCTTTAAGCGCCACATGGGATATGGGATGAGGTAAGAGGGTCTTAGAAGCTTTTTAAAAATTAAGAAAATATAGAAATTGAGTGGGGACAAGTCAAACTATAGCGTGAGTTGTAAATTCGGTGAAATTATAAGGATTAAATAATTAATTTTCTCATAAATAAATGAATGTTTCTAAATATTATATATTCCATCCGTTGATATGACTTATTTACACAGTTAATCCTTATTCTAAATATATAATTTAGTTCTAATTTTTGTCAATTTTCATAAACCACCTTTAAAATGATGCTCCTTTAATGACGATGACGATCAAATGAGATGTGGGAGAAAATAAAGTAAGATGATTAAGATATTTTTAAAAAAACATATAACACATAAACCAACGTTTTAATATATTCGAATTAGGTAAACATATCATATATTTAGGATTATATATTATATTATATTACATTATATTATATTAAAGGAAGTGGGGTCCAATGAAGGCTTGTGTGTGGGAAGTGAGTGAAGGGGCATTATGGGAAGGAGGGGATATTATGATGATGATCCCGAGAGCTAAAGTCGGAGCAATTGATAAGGAACACAATGATCATAAGATATTGTTTTAAAAAGCAACGCATCATAATGATTAAATGAATTCAATTTAACCATGGTTAAGAACATAGGGCTTTTTGGTCAACACAATAACCCAGAAAAAACGAACACAGTGGGGAAATAATGCAGGACGGATGGGCATAATAATAAAATAATAAATTATTTTTTCGAAGATTAAAATAATAAATTAAAGAAAATATTAGATGTTTTGTTTAATTTTTTATTTTTTATCTGACCAGTGGTATTTATAAAGCACTCTTAACCTGATACTAATCTATTACGAAGTTGAGGCTGCTGAACATATCTTATTAATCCATGTTTATCTCAGAAGTTACCGCAAAAGAGCACTGAATATTTTGAATTAACTTAAAGAAAATTTTTGCTCCGGAAGTGTCCAAACTATAGCAAATTTACCCTCACTATTCAAAATGTTAATTTTGACCTTTAAATACTACTTTTCGACCAATCGATGCTAACATGGCTCTGTCATCATATACACGTCATCATTTCAAAATTTGTTTTTGTACCAGAAGTAACCACTAAAGGGCGCTTTTATCCCGGAACTATATAATTCGTAGTAAATTCATCTGAACCGTTATTTAAAATTAACTTTGACTGTTAAATGACACATTACACTCCATAATGCACCCAATAATCCATTTCATCACACACCTCATCATCCCAAGTTATTTAAATTACATCTAAAAATTAAAAGAAAAAAAAAAAAGCACCATCCATTGGTATCCCCCGTCGAAACTCATTTTCGTGATGACATTGTCGGAGACAAATTGGCTGCCATTACTCTCATTATAATCACCCCTCTGAATTTGTTCTTGTTATTGTGGTTGTTTCTGCTTAGTATTACCCATTTGAAGTGACATCGACGCCACATCACACTTATGAAGCTTCGCCGTCAAAATTGCAGAGAGATACTTTAAAGAAGACGATTGTGGCTCATTGGGATTAAACGAAAAGTTGGTTATTGCCTTTGGTCCACTCATCAGCCTCGCATCTTCATCGTAATCTCTAGCTGCATCCTTCGCCGTTTCGAACGTTCCAAGACATATTCTTGTGTTCTTGTATCAGAAACGTTTCAATTACAGAGTAATGAGAGAGGAAGGAAAGAACCTTTTCTATGAGAAAGAGATTTGCAGATGGGGGTGACGGATTTCAGAAACCTATGATCCCTAGTACCCTTGGCAAACACCTTGATAATGTTGTTGATGTCTAGCCATTGTGGAGGAAGAAGAAACGTTCTTGAGAGTTTGGAGAAGAGGGAGAAAAAATTGCAGAAGAGAGAGAAGGAGACATTGAATTGAAGATGCACAATTTTCTAAGCAAAAAATATTAAAAAAAAGTAGAGATGGAAGGAGGTGACACCTAGCCGGACACGTATGATAAAAATACATGAGGTGTTTTGATTTCATTGGTCAGTGCACAAATTAAGTGGTGCACTAGATGCATCCAAAAATTTCTAATGAACTGGTTGTGGATGCTAGCTGCATTTGGCCCATGTGTAAAACATGCAGTAATTCAGATCCCCCCACATGGGACCACCATCTCTTTTTCCAGCAAACAAAATATAAATACCTTCCAATAATTTTTTGAGATACAAATAATTAAATTATAAAAATTAAAAAAGAGATATAAACTGTTTAAAAACAATAAATTTGGGAAAAATAATTTTTCCCAAGAAGACACTCTTATTTATGGAAGGAGTTAGGATGAGTGAGATAATTAATTTTGAGAAACTAACAATAAATTATTTATTTTGCCACAATGTTTGACAGACGGGACCGAAAGGATATAGGTTCAATTCATGTGGTATAATCACTTTCATGAAGTAAAGTCCGGTTTGTATTATCAAGCGGATAGCGTTATGAAATATAATGAAGAATTTATGACATAAATGGGAAAAAGATAATAAAATCTCTTTAAATATTATAGAGGACAATTCAGTCCCTCAATATTTGAAAATCACATATAAAACCCTAGGGACGTATTTATCTCTTTCTTTCTCCTGCTGCTTCTCACTCTCATCCACTTTCGTCTTGTAAGCTCATCTTCCTCACCGGAGTCAAAGAGCAGGTCCAGAATGGTGTTCATCATCAACACCTATATTTTCCTTCTTCCTTGTTCCTCCATGTTCGTCGACGTAGGGCTCGATAGTTACAGCCCCCATCTGTAAAGAAAAAACACCATTTTTGAATATAAACTCATATATAAACTCAAGTAGGCTATCTCTATATTTTTCTAATTCATATCCTATCAATCTCCTTAATCAGGATTCGATGTTTTTTTTGTGCTGCTTCTATTATGCCATAACACAGCTTTTGATTAGAAGAAAAGCATTCGCTATTTCACTTTCATTTGTTATGTGATAAGTTGCTGTTTAGGTGCTAGTATTTTTTCCCAAGTTGAAATAAAAATGTTTTATCATGTGTCATGAGTGTGTTTACGTTGAGGATATGCTACATAATCAAAAAGATTTTTTTTATTTGTTGTAACCATGGTAAAGCGTCGATGTTTATGTGGATCATGTACATTATTCATGTTGTAAAGAAGCTAAAAGTGTTGATTGTGGTATATAATTTTTTTTTGCTGTAAGGGGAATTGCATTGCACGGTGAGAATTTTCCCTTTTTTCACATTTCTCTTGGGTGAATTAGAAAGGTGAGAATTTTCCCTTTTTTTTCACATTCCTCTTGGGTGAATTAGGTTCATCCAAGAGGCAGCTAATGAGAGGCAATGCGATTAGAAGAGTCAATGGAACATGCTTTACCAAAATTTTGTCTTCTTTCTTTACATTTGATGTAACTATGAAGGATGGTAACTGAAACATTCTATCATCTTAAAGTTTAAAGGTTAGATCATGTTTGAAGTCATGATATATGTCATTTTGAGAAGTCGAGTACAGAAAGTTCATAATAATTTAGCAGTGATAATAGCAGAGCAATTTTGGCTGCAGATAACTAACATTAGAATTGATAAAAATAAAAACTGTATAAATTGATGGATATATATAACTATGAGACATTTATTGGAGATATAGAGTTATAGAATTTCATTATACTATCATAGACCTAGATAGTTATAGTGTTTCAGGATTCAAATGTAGTCTGGAATAGGGAAAAAATTTACAATTTGAAAATTTGGTTGTGCATGGGTTGTGATTTGATTATGCAACTTATCATATTTATGAGTTTCCTGTAGATGCTCATTTTTTGCTGGCTGTTGATGTGTGCAATAAAGATGTCTACTATACTCGTCAAGATTTCATTTTACATTTCCTTATTTCATTTTCCTAATCATTGCTTCAGAATAATTATTGAATAAACAAATAGCAACTGTGTCGATGAATTGTAGTACTCATAATATGTAGAGTGATTGTCCTGAGGAGCTTAAGCATGTATATTCATTTTGTTGCACATAAAGAAAGATGAATTTGTGAAAGCTCGAATGAAGCGTGTTCCTTTCTTTAAGGAGCAAGCAAGCATTATAAACGAGACAGGAAAGCTCATGAAAATGGATATAGAGAAGCTAATACTTAGAGAAGAAAATAGGTTCCATTTTGTGAATGAAGTAGCAGGTGAGGCCAATGCTTACGTTGATAGCAACAGGGATGAGTACAATGGTATAAAGAAGGGAATTTTGCATGTTTTAAGCAACCGAGTGAATGATACTAGTTTTTATAGGCCGGATGCTCATTTTGTTAATGCTTATTTACAAGTTGTTTCTAGTGGCACTAAAGTTGTTAATGCTTATGTACAAGAAAAGTTGTTAACACTTGTAACATTGGTTTCCATCTCATATTCATATAATACCATTGTAAATCTGTATGTTAAAGTTGTAAATGGCTATGTACAAGTTGTTGCTAGTGACACATTGGTTTTCATCTCATATTCACATTTCCAACAACAAAAATATAAGTTATTAACTGCTATGTAGACCTTAGAAATCCATATGCTAAAGTTGTTAATACCTATTTAGAAGTTGTTAATAGTGACACTTGATTTTCATCTTAAATTCACTACTGTAAGTTGTTAATCACTATACTGGCATTGGAAAAACCTATAATAAAGTTGTCAATACCTATAGCAAACTTGTTAACAGTGGTACCGTTTGGTTTTTATCTCAAATTCACTTTGGCCAAAAAAAATTGTAAGTTGTTAATTGCTATGTTGGCATTATGATAAAGTTGTTAATACTTATGACAAACTTGTTACTAGTGACACCAATTGGTTTCCATTTCAAATTCACTTTGGTAAAGCAAAATTTCAAGTTGTTAATCACTATGCTGGCATTGGGAATCTCTATGATAAAGTTGTTAATACATGTGGTAAATTTGTTAATAGTGCACAGATTGGTTTCTATCTCAAATTCACTTTAGCAAAAGCATAATTTTAAGTTGTTAATCGCTATACTGGCATTGGGAATCTCTATGATATAGTTGTTAATACATATAGCAAATTTGTTAAAAACAAAACCAATTGGTTTTCATCTCAAATTCACTTTGGCAAAAGCAGAATTTTAAGTTGTTAATCACTATGCTGGCATTGGAAATCCCTATAACGAAATTGTTAATACTTTTGGCAAACCTGTTAACAGTGACACCATTTGGTTTTCATCTCAAATTGACTTGGGTGAAAGCAAAATTGTAAGTTGTTAATCACTATGTTGGCATTGGGAATCTCTATGATAAAGTTGTTAATACCTATGACAAACTTGTGAAAAATATATTGTTCACTTTTGTATAATTACTTGTAAGTGGTCAATTATTTTCATAATTATATATAAAGAAACCTGTGAGTAGATCACAAATAAAGCCAACTGATGAATTCTAACAACATTTTTTACAATATATCAAATGTGGAATGATTACAACTTGTCAAATTGTCTCAAAACATGTTAGATTGACATTAACTGCAACTTGTCATGCATATACAATCAGACTCGTTCTATTTGCTTGGTAGTAGTTGGTTCTTCAAGAACACCCAATGCTTTATCCTTTGCATCGTTCATTCAACCTCTACTTTCTTTAAAGATTGGATTGTTTCATCCCTGAATCTAGGCTATCAATAAATGAAAAAAAAAATAACCACATAAGATCAGAGAAAATATGCCATACTCCATATTTTCATTTCTTTAAGATTGAAGAGACTATATTGAACAAGCAGAATGGGACTTGCATATAGCAGCACAAGCAACTAAATTAAAGCCTCGCTTCAATTCTTACATATTAAGATAGAAAAGAGAAATAGGAGAGATAGGGAAAAGCATATACCTCACTAGACCTAAAGCAGCCATCAATACTAAATTCTTTACCTAATTATGTTCCAGAAGAGAGATTAGGCACCTACTCTTTTTCTTAAATCAAGGGATTAAAATAGAAGCTAGTATTTTACAAAGTTGAAGAAAAATTAAAAAAAAAAAAGAAGAATTAAAAATAGAGATATGGAGAAAAATAAACTTTGTCAGCAGCAATTGCTATTGAAGCAATGTTGTCATTATTTAAATTCTGCAAGCTTGAGATAATCTGCCAAAGAAACCAAGCCCATTGTTAATAAACCTATTTGAAATATATGAAGCAATAACATAATAGCAACATATTTTTATGAGAAACAGTGACATGCAAATACATTTGAATAAATATAATTCTAATTTTTTAGAATAGAATCAAAGGAAGTGATATACTGACATATCAAGTGTTTTACAAAGTATTAACATCCATTTCTTCATTTCAAACCCTTATAAATGAACACAACCCATATTTCTGCAAATCCCCTTGATTGATATTAATGCCTTTTATTGTTACAATATGAACTACTTGGTCCATTGCATTTGCAAGATTAATTTGGAGGAAAAAGGGGAAAAAAGGATAGAAAGTCGAAAGCTTCGTCTTCTTATTCATTTCTATAGTTACACATAGACATAGAAACTTGAAATTAATCAATTAAAACTTGATGACTACTTTTATGTTTATTGGTCAATTTAAATTCACCATTAAATAACCACATTCACATTTCACGGAGAAAAGGTCAAAATGTCACATTGACTACAAAGAGTAACCTAACAATCAACTCGAAACAACAAAATGCCATCAACAATATTGCACAAACATCAACTGGGAAAGTGGCAACAACGGAACAATTATAATTCAAAAGATGCATTAACATGAAATTAAGAGCCTCAATTGGATTATTAAGCGATCAACTTTGGTCAACATGCTTACTGGAAGCAATAACACCTAATATTCTCCATTAAAATAAAAAAACAACCCAATAATCAATATGAAACAAGACAACTGCAACTAACAATATTGAACAACCATCTGTATGGCAAGGAATTGATTCAAATGCCTAAACTAAACAGAGTTAATTAACAAGAGATAAAAAAAGGGTAAAGGTCCAATTTTGCCTCGGAAGTAACCCAGTAGGAGCTGATTTGCCCTGAAAGTAACAAATAGAGCTTATTTACCCTGGAAGTAGTAAAAACGGCGCGTATTAGCCCCCAGAGGACACTGAATGCTCCCTTTATTATTGGTCAAAAGTCCAATTTCGCGCCCATTTTGTTACTTTCGGGGTAAATAAGCTCCATTTGTTACTTCCGGGGCAAATCAGCTCCTACTGGGTTACTTCCGGAGCAAAATTGGACCTTTACCCGATAAAAAAAGGGTTCAGACCATACAATAAAAAACAAACAAGACTTAACATTGGGTAAAAACCGAGTGTATTGAATCTTATATGAGATGAACAAAAAAACTAAATGGTAACTAAATAGTTTCACAAAACAACATATACCCTAAATTGCAACTTCAAAAAATCCTAATTTCAAATCGCCCATAATTGAAGGAATATGAAATATAACAACAAGGAGATAGCTTACCTAAGTTCAAATATGGGTTTGAATTCGAAAATGGCCTTTTTCTTTCGGTGATGGGGCAGCTTCGCCAAAGAACAAAGAAGAAGGAGAATATCAGTCGTGATGAAGGAGGACTGGTCCTAACCTACTCTTTGATGCCGGTGAGGGGGATGATTTCATGTACCGAAAAGGGATTCAACTGGTGAGGAGAGGAGAGATGATAATGATCTCGACCATTAGGTGTCTCTTCGACCCCTACCCATCCTTGCCTTTAGTTAAGGGGCAACTTCATCTTTTACAAACATTTGGAAATCTCAAATTCATCCTTAGGGTTTGACATGTGATTTCCAAATGTTATGGGACTAATTTGTCCTTTCTATTATATTCAAGGGTATTTTTGGGTCTTTTCCCGAAAATAATATCTTTAGATATATCTTTTATTGTCAGCAATATTTATAAATAGTTACACATAAAGAGGTTATGTAATCTGTCCTTCATTTGTTTTCTTTATGAAATCAAAATGATAAATAATATACATGAACATAGGAGATTATATAGCTAAAGTTAAGAGAGAGTGAGGTTTAGGGAATGAGATATTAATTAATAATACTCCCTCCGGTCCTAAATATAAGACCTATTATGGAGTTGGTTTTGGTTCTAAATATATGACATAATTCTAATTTTTGTCAAATTCTTCCCAAATTAACCATATTGGTGTTTCTCCAACAATAATCAAGTAAGAGATGGGGTAGGAAATAAGGGAAGATGATTGGTGTTTTTTAGAAAAAGTATGTCATACAAACTAACATAAATAGCATCCCAAATTTAATCAAATTAATTAAATAGATCATATATTTAGGATCGAAAGAAGTATATCATTTTAATACTAAGGGGTGAGCAACAAGCTGGTACGTGAGGCCCATGGGTGCACCCGTTACCCACCCGTTTATCTTACAAGGGCTCAAACCCATTTGGCCCATAATTAAACAGGCTGAACGGGTACAGGCTAAACAGGCAGGTAAATGTGTTACACATTTAGTCAAAATGATGAAGAAGGAAAATAGAAGGAAGAATGAAAAACCAAGTCAACAGAAAATCTAATGGATGGAGAAGGAAAATAAAAGAATGAAAAACCAATTCATTTAGCCACAGAGAAGATGATTAGGGGATAGAGATAATGATTTGTAATGGCGTGATTGCCTATTGATTGTTATGTTTTTTTTATTAGTCTACTGATTGTTATGTTTTTTATGATGATACTGATTTGTAATGGGGATAGAGATAATAATTGCCTACTGATTATTTTTTTTATATTTATAGAAATAAAATTTGATACAAGGCCATATCCCACGTATGTAGTGGGTCCATGATTTTAGGATCTAACAAGACTCATTCAAAATTTAAACTGATTACAATAAATGGAATTATTCAGATATTAAATAAACAATAGCAATTAGTTGCCCAGTTCAAAAAAATAGCAATCAGTTGCAACGGACTAGAAAAAAACAAAAAAATAGAATCAAAATCGCGCCCAATTTCTAATGCAAGCCATATGTAGAACGGTAGAAGGAAGAAGACAAGTCCCTATTCAAATAAAGTAGCCCATTAATAAAACAAATTCATTAATTCATCATTCAAGTAAAAACAAAAAGAAGATTTTAAAGGAAGATGGTGAAATGTGAAAGCAGATGAATCTGAAAGTGGGTCTCACTTGAAGGCTTCAAGTTCCAGAGGACAATGATGACGATGGGAGATGCTTGGAGTTTGGTCGGCCATGATCTGCTTGGATTTGGAGGACGACGACGCACGGAGGAGCGACTGAGACTTGAGAGACGATGAGAATTCAAAATAGAAGAAGAGGGAGACGGTGAGAGAAGAGAGTTTGAACCTCAAACTTTGATGGATACAGAAGGGAGAAGAAGAGAACTTAAAACTTTGAACTTAAAAGAAGAGAAAATCGGCGAAAATTGTGAATCGAGGGCCACAATATGATAAGGTAATGACGACAATCTGCTCGGAGACGATGATAGATAAAGATCCGAGTGGCTTCAACCGAGAGGGTGTGAGGTGACGTGAGATTGAGAGAGTTAGGGTTATGGTTAGGGAAGGGTACGAGGTGTTGAGATTGAGATTAAGAGGATTAAGGGGGTAAGGGCACGAGGTCAAAGAGTGATGAGCCAGGTAGAGTGAATTTTTAAAAAATAATATATATGTATATACGGGCGGGAAACGGGGTACACTTGGGCTTGGCCATACCTGTTCTCGTACCCGTATATATAAACAGACGGGCCCCCCCTTTACATTATGGGCTCAAAGCGGGCGAGCTTGGACGGGGCAAAATTTGTAACATTTACTTTCTTAAACATATTTTAAAATACATTTTAAGTTGCCATTGGCTGATTTCAAAACCGATTTAGAACTAACTATGTTGGAAAAAGGAATTAACTAATAAAATACTAACATAGTTAGAAAAAGTTTTCCATAAATTTCTATTTATATAAATTCTAAAAGCTAACCATGATAGGAAAAAGAGGTTTCTAAATTGCAATTATAATCTATCATAGTTAGAAAAGACTTCACTTAATCAAGTGGGGAAATATCCATGTTAGAAAAAAAAGTTCAAGTAGACAAATAGTGCTACCATGGATATAAAAGCATTTGGTAAATCTCTAATGATTATCCATGTTAGAAAAAGAGTTTCCTAATAACCTACTAATATGGATAATTAAACATACATATACTATGATAGAAAAGAACATTGTATCATGGTAATTAGAAGAAACTATATACAACATCATGGCACAACATCCTCAATTAATCTCATCGTCTTAAAGTACACAATATAACCAAAAGTTCAATCACCAGATAACAATAAAACTGCCGAAAATAGACTGGTCCAAAAATACTAACCATCAACCAACATATTTTAGAAAAGCCAATTAGTAGTCTACAATCCAAATAAGAAACAATGACTGAAAATAAAGCGGAAGCATCGCAATGTTTGAGCCTAAGATGTAGCAATGATCCCTATCCTAACGACCAAGAGGAAACTCACTATATCAGTGAGAAGCTCTTAGATTCTTCCCTTGACCATCTACTCCATGACTTGGACCTGCGATAGTGAAATAAAAGTGGGGTAGTCACAAAGTAACCACTTACTACCTGCCTACATGTGCGCGTGTGCCAGTAAGGTGCCAAGTGGGATGATATAATATATAGATGTATGCATAATAATCCATGATACACATATTTAAGTATAATGCCAACATCTCAACCATAATTAGTAGAAAAGTCTTATATTGATACAAAGTATTATTATTCATAAACCAGTTCAAAACAATTTCTGGTAATGTAACATTTACTTTCTCAAACACATTTTGAAATATATTTTAAGTTGCCATAGACTTATTTCAAAACCGATTTAGAGCTAACTATGTTGGGAAAAGGAATTAACAAATAAATTACTAACATAGTTAGAAAAAGGTTTTCCATAAATTTCTATTTATATAAATTCCACAAGCTAACCATGATAGTAAAAAGAGGTTTCCAAATTGCAATTATAATCTATCATGGTTAGAAAAGATTTCATTTAATCAAGTGGGGATATATCCATGTTAGAAAAAAAGTTCAAGTAGACAAATAGTGCTAACATGGATATAAAAGCATTTGGTAAATCTCTTATGATTATCCATGTTAGAAAGAGTTTCCTAATAACCTGCTAACATGGATAATTAAACACACCTATACCATGATAGAAAAGATCACTTTATCATGGTAATTAGAAGAAACCATATACAACATCATGGAATAACATCCTCAATTAATTGCACCGTCTTAAAGTACTCTATATAACCAAAAGTTCAATCGCCAGTTAACAATAAAACTACCAGAAATGGACCGGTCCCAAAATACTAATCATCAACTAACATATTTCAGAAAAGCCAATTAGTAGTCTACAATCCAAATTAGAAACTATGAATGAAAATAAAGCTGAAGCATCACAGTGATGAGCCTAAGATGTGGCAATAATCCATGTCCTAATGACCCAGAGGAAACTCACTATATCAATGAGGAACTCCCAGATCCTTCCCTTGACCGTCTACTCAGTGACTCGGACCTGCGAAGTGAGATAAGAGTGGGGTAGTCCCAAGGTAACCTCAGAGTATTACATATTGGACACTCTTTTAGGCCTTCATACTCTTTCCTGTATAACACACAATCATTAGGGCAAGCGTGTATCTTCTTATAGTTCATGCCCATCTTCCTTAGAACTTTTTTAGCCTCATAAATACGCTTCGGAAGCACATTGCCTGCCGGAAACATATCATTCAAAGCTTCAAGCATCTGCGAGAAACCCGCATCCGCCCACCCATTTTCTATCTTTATTTTCAACAATTTCAGGATGCCAGTCAACCGAGTATACTTAGTACACCCCAGGAACAACGGTGTCTCTGCATTACTCCGCAACTTGTCAAACTCCTATACCACAGAAAATGACTCCGCCCCAATGTCATTGATCATGTCGTCCATTCCATCATCACAAACATCATCCACCGCTGCTTCTACATTTTGTGACGGGCACGCATGTACGGTACTTCCCAATTCCCCATGCCAAAGCCACTTCTTATAACGGAGATTGATCCCATCACAAAGAAGGTGATCCCTTATATCATCAACGCTCTTACGATAAGCATTTGCACAATTCACACAAGGGCAAAGATACATGCCATTCTTACTAGGCACGTTTCTCTTGGCAAATTCAATAAATTCTTCCACACCCATTTGATACTCTTTAGTGGTTCTCAATATATGCATCCAACTACGATCCATTCTATTAAACCTATGCCATTTCCAACAAGCTAGTCAAGTTTATCTCACTACATTATGAAGAAATTGGCATGCTATGCACTTAACTTCACTTCATGCAAATTTTTTTAAAAAATTGGCAGAGCTTCCTCTTGTAAATGTGACATCCAAAATTACATTTTACAATCCAATTTCAGTTCAGTAAATACAAAATCATACAATTACTAATTCAATGACAGCAAACACACCAAATCCATTGTAAATAACAGAGCAGCAGCAACATTATGAGCATTAAAGACAAATATCCCAACAGACTTATCAGCAAACGCAAAATCCATTTAACTAAGACTAGACCTTACGAAACAAGAGGTGAAATTGTACCAAATTCAATCGAAGTATGTAAGAGGAGGAATATGAATCAGAGGAGTGGCGATGCCTGCGACTTCAAAAGATTTTGCACAAAGAGCCCCAATTGTGGAGGTAGCACTAGCAATCTTTAAGAAGTTATCTCCGACATAATATCAACTTCAATCAGTGAAAAAAACCCATATGGTTTTACATGAATAGAAGCCCGAGCAAGAAAAAAGGAAATGATACAAATTATTTAATCCTTGCACCTTTTACATACTCCATTCATTTAAACCTTGAACACTCAAAGTTCTAAATGAAGCTAAATCAACATTCATTTGGATAAACAGAAACTCCAAACATAAATAATCATGCCCACTCAAAGCCAAAGTAATCCATGTTTGGAAAATATATAGCATACCCACTCCAAACTTTAACATTTGCATGTTCATGCCTATGACTTTAAACTTTAAAGTTAGCTAGCAAAAGTCAAGGGATTGAACTCAATGCCTACTAGAAAACCTCCATTCACAAGTGAATAAAAGTACACAAATATCTCCCATCTTTCTAGTAATGCAATTATAATAGTTGGGGAAACAATTAAATATTGGTTACTTAAGTTTTAAATTTCAACAATTTATCTATGGTTCCACCAAATTCGATGACACAGACATTGTCACGGATGAAATTGGAGGTGGAGAAATCAACCCCATTAACAGAAATACAAGAACAAAAAACAAGAAATAGAGCATACAATCCAAAGATCTTATGCTTTTATATATCACCCAAAAATACACATCATTAACACGGATCAAAACAAGCAAAACATAAAACAAGATTAGCTTCTATCTCTCCATAATCCTATTCTCTATTCTCCTTTCAACACCACACTCAACAAGAAGCAAATCAAAATGGTATACAATCACACAGAATAAAGTTCTAATTTCAAGCTTAATATCAATTAAACTTCCTCCCCCTTTTTCACCTGTCCACAGCCGAAATGCACTAAGCCAAGAATAAGAAAAATTTTCACAATTTCATACACCCAATTAAACATCAATTTGATCCTCCTATTCATGCTTAGAAATGAAAACCACCGGGAAAGAAGAACAGATTTTCAGCTCCAACAGGAAAAATTGAACAACCAAGAACACAGCAAAATTCAACATGTAAACTTATCCCTTATCCCAATCTTGCTCTTTCTCAAATTTAATCAAAGTTTCCATTAATTTTCCACCTTGAAACCCGGCATACAGTGGCAGGAGTGAAGAATTTGGGGGTCTTGAAGAAATTCAACCAAAATGAACTCCCCACTCGAAATTACTCCCCACATTGTCCAAAATCCCCAGCTTTCAAATAGACCTCCCCCAAAGCTTACTTAAGTCAGCTAAAAGAGGAGGAAGATGGAGGGAAAAACTTACCAAAGGCCGTGCCACACCACTGTGATGCGTTGTTCTCTGCTATCGGCTGGATTCATCAAACCAGTGCTTGCATGTGCCGTCGAAGCTCCACGCCGTCATCAGACCAGAACGAGAGAGTGGGAGAGGACTTGAAAAATGGAAAGGGAGAAGGGAGAAGAGGTGAGATTCACGCTATCGCGGTTTGGGGGAGCTTGGGGTTTGGGGGAGGAATTGAACGATGGTGGCTTGTAGAGCTGAGGGCGCGGCGTTTGGGGGAGCTTGGGGTTTTTGGGAGCTGAGGGCGCGGGGTTTTGGGGAGCTTGGGGTTTTGGGAGCAGAGGGCAGGGGAGGTGGCAGAGCTGAGGGCGGGGGAAGGTGTGAGCTAGGGGCGCGAAATGAAAATAAAATAGGGGGAGCTGATAAACGACGTCACACATATCAATTGTGTGACGAAACGACGTCACACAATTGATATGTGTGACGTGGTTTCAACGGAAACGACGTCACACATATATAATGTGTGACGCCGTTTCCAAAAAAATGAAAAAAATGAAAAAAACGAATTTTGTTAAAAAAATGAAAAAAAAATTCTGTGACTTTCAACGTCACACTTAAATTAAGTGTGACGTTGAAAGTCACGAATTTTTTAAAAAAAAATTAAAAAAAATTGCTGTGACTTTCAACGTCACACTTAAATTAAGTGTGACATTGAAAGTCACAATTTTTTTTTAAAAAATAAAAAAAAAATTCTGTGACTTTCAACGTCACACTTAAATTAAGTGTGACGTTGAAAGTTACAAATTTTTTTAAAAAAATGAAAACAAAAATTTCTGTGACTTTTAACGTCACACTTAAATTAAGTGTGACGTTGAAAGTCACGAATTTTTAAAAATAAAAAATAAAAAAAAATTGCTGTGACTTTCAACGTCACACTTAATTATCACAAATTTTTTTTAAAAAAATGAAAAAAAAAATTTCTGTAACTTTCAATGTCACACTTAAATTAAGTGTGAATTTGAAAGTCACGAATTTTTTTAAAAAAAAATTAAAAAAAATTGCTGTGACTTTCAACGTCACACTTAAATTAAGTGTGACGTTGAAAGTCACAGCATTTTTTTTTAAGTTTTTTAACAGACAATGTCACACATATCTAAAGTGTGACGTTGAAACTTTCAACTTAATTACAAAAATGCTACCGCGTTTTTTTTTTCCATGTCACTTTTATAATTATGTGACGTTAATTGGTGACGTGAAAAGTCTGTTTTGTAGTAGTATATAAAAATAAGAGAAAAGAAGAAAGATGGAGAGGAATAATGAGACAAAGACGTTAGAAGAGGGAGGAAGGGAGCATTTCTCATTCACTTGTAATTCTTGGTACCAATGCCTCATACTTGGCCTCTATTTATAGACCTCCATACATAAAGTCTATAGCTATAGTTACAAAGGAGTAAAGTTGGGCATAATGGCAATAATCACACAAAACTCCCGCAAGTCATTCAGTGGGAGGTTATAAGAAAAAGAATCCTAAGAGTGTGGAGTTATGGGCATCCACTCATGTAATAATATTCATAACAGGTATATACTTGTCTTATATATATATATATATTATTCCTATTGAATGTCACATTACTTTGTTTTGTGTTCCAGGATTGGAGAAAGAAGGCAAGGCTTTGGAACTTATCAACAAGAACATTAAGAGCTCATGCATTGCTTCAGAATTTTTTAAGATGCATCCTTATTTGCCTGTTATGTGTTGAAGAACATCCAAGGTTAGGCCTAGCAAGTTCTTAGTGATTCTAATGCCGAGAAGTAAAATGGAGTTAGCTAAGCGTAATCAACCAGGTTTCTATTTGAGCAGGTTCTCAGGGGAAGAAAATTCCCCCCAACCTGCAGAATTTGGAACATCCAATGAGATAACCAAACCTCAATTGATCGTTGGATGAAAAATCAAAGTATTCAAGATTCATATGGTATTTAACTATACATAGTATTCTATAATCATTTAAAGAACAACCAATGCATCGCATATGTATACGTCTGGTTAAAGATAAAGCTTAAAGCGTATGACCCTCAAGATCGTAAATTTAAATCATGCTACTAGCATGAGGGTCTTGCTGATGGGTGTGATGTCTCTCTGTAAAATTTTATAAGAGAGATGTGTCTATCAAAGGCCTTGTAGTCTATTAGTATGATATGGCCTCGATAAATGGAAGGTTGTGAGTTCGATTCCTTTTGTAACTCTAAGTCATTAATGTCTGCTCCTTTAATTCAAAGAAGAAGAAAAGAGATGTGTCTTCAAAACAATTCATGAATATAATGATGTCTTGAACTTTGATATCTTGAAGATATATGTAGACATTCATATAAGCCCAAGATACAACTAATCCAAAGCCCAACCCACTGGCATACAGACATTCTCTAATGTTTATGTATAAATTGAAACTTGTACAATTAAATATAATTTAAATACTGAAATCTTAATTTTCTTCCATAATAATATCAAAATTAATTTATTACCTGAGAAGTATTAAAAAGATCCGTTTAATATCGATCAATATTTATGAACTTTTAAAAGAATAGAAAATGTACAACAATAATATATAATACACACTGGGAACAAGCAATAGAAATGGAGTTCCCATTCCATTTCTATGAAAAATAGTAATTTTTCAGTGAACCAAAGGAGATGTAAGGATATTATTAAAAATTGTTCTCTCACACACACAAAATAAAAAAAAAGCTTTTAGCTAAATTACCCTAATTTTCCTAATATTAGAAAAACTGGTATCTGTTCTTTTAAAAATGTTAAAAAATTGGCTTAATACAACTTTTAGTCCTTGAACTTTTAGTCAATTTTGGTTTTAATCCCTAAATTTAATATCTGTGGTTTTGATCCTCAAACTTTCAGTCAATTTTGGTCTTGATCCCTGAATTTTAAAATCAATGGTTTTGATCCTCTAACTGCTACTTTTTATTAGCAATAAAATTAATCTCTACTAATTATGTGATTGTCAGGCGGTTAATATGTAATTATGTAAGAGTTTTTAAGTTATACTTTTTTATTGTTATCCTAATTAATAGATATACTTATTTTCAAGATCTTACCCATCAAAATTTTTGTATATTAGAAAAAATATCATATTTATATTTAAGAGACATAATATTATTGTTGGGTGGTCAAGAGATCAAGTGACTTCTGATATAAATACATATAAAAATATGACCTCAATCACTATATATGTATTCTTGCATTAGATTTTGCCAATTTATGAGGTGAATGATTAGGCTATAAACTATGAATGAATATACCTAATAACCAGCAGAAATGAAAGTCTTAGAACGTATAAAAGATTATATATTATGCCATGTGAGCTGATGGAAAATCTTTAAAAAAAAAAAAAAAAGCATGTCTATAACACAAAGTAATATCACCAAATAATATTGCAGATAATCAAGTACCAACTAATTCCCTATCTTCAATCTAAATTCATATTCTTTTCATGATCTTCGATCAATATATCGTACCACAAAATTGATTTTGAATTATATGTTATAAGGTTCGTTGGTTCAGGCGAAAACTGTACTATTTTACGCCACTCATTCTCATCTGTATGCAATTAAACCAGTATTTATATATACTCTAAATACAATATATCATAATATTATTCTTATATGGAACATCAAGGTAATTGGTTTATCATAATCAGAATAATTTTTTAAAAATAGATATCGAGCCTTATGTATTACATGAGCTTATGACTATTTGATAGTGTATATATATAGTGACATGCCCTTCTAAGATGAATTATGTTAAGTAGTTGCTAACTTTTAAGTCTACAAGCGTGAGCCTCCTAACAATTTACAATCACAATTACTAATAAAATAAACTTCTTCAAAAACCTAACATAAACAAACCAAACAAACTAGTATAATCCAAGACTATCCATTAAAAAATTGTATAATGATTGAACCTACAAGTTTTTTTTTTCTCTTGACAGTGAAAGGTGTAAGCATATGAGGCTACATAATGAAGAATGGTCCTCTTATTTATGAAAATTTCATGTAATTTAATTAGCACATGAACCAATGATGAAGCGAAAGATAAAGTCATATATAGTTGGTAATGAATACGATTAACATACTTAATTAACTAAGGCATATGTCAAATGTGGTTCCGGTTGGTACTTGACAATAAGCTTAATTAATATATATACGTGTGTGTCTAATTTGGCCAAATTTTGTTCTCAGATCGCTTCATATTACACATGCATGACAGTATCATCTAATTAATTAATTAATTATTTGATATTGTTTTGTCTTATCCTCCTCAAGACGTTACTACTAGCGTGAAGGAAAGGGCATATGGCTAATTAAAGTTTGACATCTTTTTTTGGGCAGCTTCAGTCATCTTGAAGACTTATATGACATAAAAACAATTTGTTTAATTATTATTTATCTGAGGATTGATGTAAACTTCTCAACAGGAAGCTTATAAAAATCAAATTTTTGAAGTAAATATGTATGTTAGTACTTGATAATCCTACTAAAGATCAGAGTGGTTGAAATCTGTAGAAGAACATCATGTCGTAATTTAACAGTAAACAGAAATCGAAGAAGACTTTTTTAAAAAAAAAAAAATTGGAGGTAAAAAACACGTCAGATTGAAAGCACCATACATATATATATACATATATATATACATATATATATATAATCTCTAAAGAAAAGATCAACTTGTCGAAAGGAAACAGCACTATAATCAGAGAAATCTCTGTCACTCACTGATTTGCCTCATTTTAATTAGCATGAATATGCTGTTATATATATATATATATATATCCTCTCAGTCATTATTTGACTGAAGAGCTCTGAAAGCATGAATTAATTAACATGCCTTTTTTTTATGAGAAACAAATAAAAGAGGAGTTGTCTACTTTTTACATGTGGACCTTGTATATATATTAAATCTAAAATAAGTTATATTCTTCATGATCAATGAATAGTGTTGTTTTGTTCGGGTCTTATAGCCCAACTAACACTTAGCGTCTTTATAATAGACTTCTTAAACGTAGAGTTGTAAGTTTATAATAAAACAAAGTCATGAATTGAATAGTCTGATTTATAATTTGTGGATAGTATGGCTTCTCATTTAAATTTATTAGACGTATTAATATTTATATTAATTTAAGCGCACACCACTGATATAATTTATGATCATTAGTTTATAATTATTATTAATTTTAATAGTATCCTGTGTATTTTTTTTCTAGAAACAAATAATTTCAGTTAGCAAATATTTTTCATCACATAGATTATTATAGAAAAAGATTCAAAGGCTTTTTTTAATTGAAGCAACCCAATCCAACAAATCAAATCGATGGATCCTTGAATTCTAGTAATTAATTGACAATTAGTCCGATTTTTACTTGTAATGACAATGGAAATTAACCTTTTTCATGGATATTACAAATTCTATTAGAGATTATGTTTACTATATTGCGTTGCTTGAATATTTTATTAATCCTAAAACGAGCGAATAAATTGCAGATAAGTTAAATTTAAAGACTCTTTCACAAGTGCGCGCATGCATATATAGACTTCTAAAGAATGATAAAATGTCAATGTCTTTAACCAATAATGTTTTAACATAACCACACACACGTATATTTTAACAAAGCATCACCAAAACGAGATCAATCATTAAGCAACTAATAACTCAAATGAATGAGATTAACGAATGCAACAAGATTGAACCTTTTTCCTTATTCAAGAAACCCTCTATATATACGAACCTAGCTTTACATAGTGTGGTCCTTGAAGACTTGGCAATATACAATTACCGCTACACACACACACACACTCATTTCAGATAGATCAAACAGGTGATATTCAATAACGCTGTGCATAATTGGTGGCTTTTCTTTATTCCATCCCTCTTCAATTAGACCTTAATTAATAAATTAATCAATTATTATAATAGTGATAAGATGAGGGATATATATGGGGTAGGTGAAACCTTGAAGATTGCTACATAGAATATCCACAACATGTCTCAAAACATGGCGATTCATTATGTTTGTGTCACTTTCAGACTACTACTCCTGCTACTGTCACTGATTATTCATTTTACTAATAAATTAATGATCTTAAAATTAGCTTGTTTGATAGAAACATTCATAATTGACCACTAGGCGAGATTACCATCTGGCTATCTGTCATAAGTCTCTTCTATTAATATATAATCACCACTATCACGAGTGTCATCAGAAAAGACTATTAGAGAAGAAAAGTAAGAACCAAATAATAATTTAGATCTAAATTGTTCGTGAGAAATCGAACTGACCATGTTATATTAAAAAATTTTCTTACAATTATATATATAATGTATTGATATATAATATTGTATTAAAAAAAGTGGATTAATGACAGAATTCAACGACAGAAATCTATTAGTAGAAACAAAATTCTGTAGCTAATTTTTAGCAACTATTTTAAGACAGATTCTATAACTAATTCAGTAGTTTTTTTTTTAGTGTTGTCACTCAAATTTAAATCTTACAAGAAAATGAAAGCCTTAATCTAATCCTAACAAGAGCTAATAACTAGCTAGCTAGGTATAGGTTTTGAAAAATGATACGAGTGTGAGTGAGTGGTCCAGAAACATTGGAGATAAAGAGTAGTACAAATTAATAAGATGGCTTATGAGTTGTTGAAGGTGACGACAACTAATAATAACCTTATCCTATATATACTTGTTATATATATATATATATAGCTGCATATACTTGTTATATATATATATAGCTGCATGGTTATGCTTTATGGTTTGTTGCAGTGTAAGCATCAAATTTTATTGGCTTCAAAGAAAGCAGATTGTGTGTATATAATATTTGATGTTAGATTTATGTAGCTATCAGTGGAAATAGAAGCAGTGAAGAAGCAAATGTTATATAATACACACACACACACACACACACACATTGTGTGCGTTAGATAGGAAGACATTAGGCACTAACTCTTTATGAAAGCGGCCTTATTTCTTTGAACAGGATAATAAAAACTAATGTTGCTGCTAATATTTTTTGAAACAATAATTATCATCACACCCTGGTCTTGTATTGTGCTTATGAAACATGGCACCACCCTCTTACGCGTATATACATACACATATAGTCATAATATATATGTGTTTTAATTTGGTTGGAAGATGAGACAATTAATTAAGAAACGAATATAGGGCCAATAGTTAAAGTTACTGTGTTGAACTGATGAAAAGTATTGATACATAAAATAATACTATCATGCAAGCCTTAGCTTCTAGAAAGTTTGATTCCACAAACCCTTATATTATATATATATATATAATGAATGAGCCTAGAGTAATTATTTTTATACAAGAAAAAGATTTGAAAACTAATCACCAGTTATTACTCACGTATCTAGAGGATGCTAGAGCAGTATAATAATGTAGCATTTGAAAAAAGAAGTACAATAAGCCAAATTCAGATGGTGTCATTGGGTATCAAAATAAGGATATAATTAATAGAATAAATGTGTATTTATTAGTGTTTAATTTTAAAAGGTATTTTTAATGAAGTAAATGTTTCATGTTGTGACCTAAATTTTGTTGTTTAATGTGATTGATTTGGAAAACCTAATGCAGCACCCTGGATTAAAGGTTGTCTTTCTGACACATAAGATATAATTTTTGTTATAATCCAATAATTAGTTCATATGAGACTTAGAGACCTTTCATTTCTTATTTAATTTTGTCTCCCATGAAAACCCCTCTGATAAATTTAGTAATTAAAAAGTAGTTTAAAAAAATTAAATTCATTTTTAATAGTAAATCTCACCCGCATTTTTAATAAAATAGTGATAGTACACTTTTGTAAGTAACAAATAAAGAAAAAATAATATGTATATGTCACATTTTCTTAGAGATTCGATGTTGCATATAATCCAGATAAAAAACAGAGACATAAAGCTAAGGGATAGTGTCTTACTTTCTTATATTTTTAATTATTAATTTATTTAAAAAATTTAATAGACAAAAATCGTTGATAAAATTATAATATATGAAAAGTCATTTTTTATGTAAACAAATTTATTTACATTATGTTTAATAATAAATTGATAAAATAATTTTTTTCATAAATCAAGCAGAGTTTAAATGTTACACTAGTTCGTAATACATAAATTAAAGCCATTTTATTGTAATAAATTTCTCCATACATAACTCAAACACAAGAAGTACAAGTTTTTCACTTACTAAAGTCGGATTGGGAGTTGTGTACTCATATGGTGATGTATTCTATTTTTAGTACTCATTTGGTTTGGTGTATTTGGATGGACTTCTGAAAAAGTGACTTATATATAAGTCAAACCGAAAATAAGTCAGATTGTATAATGAGATTTATGTTTGGATCAGCTGTAAAAAAAGTGACTTATAAGTCATAAGTCATATTGTGTAATGAGATGTATGTTTGGATAGACTTTTGGAAAAGTGATTTATGTTTGGGTTAGTTGTGATTGGATGTGTAAAATAAGTTAGAATTGTGGGGTTCACCTCGATAAATGACTTATAAGTCATAAATCATAAGTCATAAGTTAAAAAAAAGGACTTATACTCATTTAGACTTATAAGTCATAAGTCCTTATTTTCTAAAAGCCCAGCCAAACATGCACTTTTTACTGTTCACCAAAATAAGTCCTTTACATTGAAAAAAAATGACTTCTTTTGCTGGGAAAAGCCCAGCCAAACACGGCAATTGTTGTCCAATACAACTCATATATGTTAGGCAAAAATAATGATATGCATGTCTAGCTAAATGAATTAATTTTTATTTTATAAAGTAAAATTGGGAAAATACATTTGTTGGTACCTATACTATTATTTAGTTTTGATTTTGGTAGTTATGTGTATTTTTATCATAATTAAATACTTTAATTTTAATTTTTAGACACCATTATATTATATTCTATACAAAGGCTAATCATACTAATAGAACAATGATATATAAATTAATAGTGGTAATTAGACAAAATTTATAGTTTAGTTAGAGATTAAAAACTATAGACATTAAAATTAAAATGAGATGGGGAGGAAGGTGTGGATAGTGAGGTCCACCAATAGAGGCAAGGGTCACGTATGGGGTGGGACTTTTGAGATTGCAGTCAAAGCCACACGTGTCAATGTCATGCGTGTTCTAAATTTGAGCATATTGAAAAAAAACAAAAATCGTTCCCTTCATTAACATAATGCCTAATTGATTTTTTTTTTGGAGAGATTAAATAATTAAACAAGTTACTTAAACATAGTATATGTGTTATAATATTGGATCATATATTATCTTATAAGTAGAGGTGGAAACAAGTTAGGCTTTTATTGGCTTCAACTAAATAGGCCTGAGCCTAATTAAAATTGTAAAACTTAAACTTGAACCTGAGCATATATGTAAACTTATTTTTAAGCCTGAGTCTAAACTTTCAAAAGGCCTGACAAGGCCTCAAAGCCTATTTAAAAGTCTACTTAAAATGTAGACTCTTAAATAGGTTTAAAAGTTTATACTTATAATTCCATATATAACCCTTTAAACGTATCAAAACGCATATGTATGTCTCAAAAAGATTTTGTGGTTATAAAATTAGATAAGTTGGTAATGTTATAATTAATTTATATATTTAATTTTATATTATATATCATAATATAAATTACAAAACAATTAAATAGGTCAAGCCATGTACGCTTTTAGGTAAGACCTTACGAAAAAAGCCCACGCCTCTTCACCTAAAAAAACTTTTAAAAAAAACCTATTACTAAATATGCTAGACTAGGCCATAAGCCCCTGATAAGGGCATATCTTATTCTCATCCCTACTTATAAGTCAAATAAACTTGTTTGAAGAAAAAATATAGAATAAATCAATTTATAAGTAATTTATTTAGCTTTTTTAGAATTTTAAAAAAAATAACTTAGATCTAATATTAAGAAATGGATTGAGTACAAATTTGAGCACTGAATAGGGATAACACTTTCAAATACATATTATTTATATAATTTTTTTCTCAGTAAAAAGTTATAAAAATTGTTTGATGATCCTTTAATTTTCCTTTTATAAAAATTCATAAACAACACATGCGGTGATTAAAAATTTCATGCTCCACTTTTTTCTTAATTTTATATGTTTTAAATTTATTATTCATCTAATTGTAGTTCTAAAGTTTTGAATGATTATAGCATCTTATATATCATGAGATAATTAAATCATGTTGGATTTTAAAAAATTCTGAAAATTTAGAACATTAAATT
The DNA here is from genome assembly GCA_037074515.1 of Mimosa bimucronata. Lineage (NCBI taxonomy): Eukaryota > Viridiplantae > Streptophyta > Magnoliopsida > Fabales > Fabaceae > Mimosa > Mimosa bimucronata. Next base: position 11,669,763 of record CM073442.1, read on the forward strand.
TCCTCAACAAACGAGAGAGAGAGAGAGAGAGAGAGAGAGAGAGAGAGAGAGAGAGAGAGAGAGAGAGAGAGAGAGAGAGAGAGAGAGAGAGAATCTTGACTTAAAATTATATTTAACAACAAATTAAATAAAAGTATGTCAAAAAAATTTTGGTCAAGCTAGTAGATATATTTTTAGTTTGAAAATTATTTCATGAATAGAAGTCAGTTGTCCTTCACCTAATTATTGTTATAACTGCCGCCCAACTTTATCATGGTTGGCTCTATGATTAGCAAACAAAATATTAAATCAATCAATGAATTAAATATTTAAAAGCCTGAATCTCTTGTAGTAATGTTTGTTTTTTAAATGAATACCGATCCTTTGTAGTGTGTTCCATTGCTACTTACGTCAACTTTTCCCCCCTTATTTCTTACTATTTCCATTTACCTAATTAATCAAAACCAACAAATGTCAGTCATAATAAGAAGTTTATAGAAGTATTAATTCAAAATCTTTCTTCAGAGCTTGTGTAATACAAAAACTCTTTTAGAAATTATCTCTTTTAAAGCTTAAACTTACCTCAAATACGGAGTGAAATATAATATCAGACACCAAATAGTTTGTTTTATATTTATATATACAGAATGGGGCAATTCTAATAAAATATAAATAATGAAAAGTAAAAGTTTCACTCTTTAGCCACGTTAATATCAAGTTTTTTTATTTATTTTCCCTCCTGGTTAGTTATTCTACCACAATGTCAGTCCTTATCTAATGATTCAATTTTTTTGCCATATCTTCATTATTTAAATAACTTATTATTTGAAGTTCTCTAACCAAGAGATCATGATTCATGAGGATGAGTTAAGTGAGATTCACGTTGAGGAAGGAATTCAAATCCTTTTTGCATTTTCTTCAATGAAAAAATATTCTGAAAAGGAAAAGATCAGTAGAATCAGAGCAAAATTATATGAATCTCTTCCAATTTTACATTTTCACTTAAACTACATGTAGAAAAACTTGTTTGCATTTTAAAATAAAAATAGATAATATAAAATGTGAACTGATATTTATTATTGTTACCATATCATTTTTTGCTGTATGCGTTTTATGATCCATATACACATAGACATACAAAATACACACATATACGTCTGTGTTTTGTCTATAAAACTCAGTGAGGGGCAAATTTCAGACTATATATAATTTCTAAATGCTTATGCCATAGTCAATCTGATTCATAAGCTGTAACTTTTTCACAAAATCCCCTCTTTTTTGTTTCCGCTTTATTTCAAATAATATTAGTATCTTTAATTAACATGAGTGTTGACTGCTGAACAGTTAATAAAAGCTGTACAAAAAAATAAATCGGTTTTATTTGAAACATATCAAATCAGCTGAAAATTCTGTCTTTTCTTCTTTAGGAAAAAGAAACATCTAGCTTTCAGTGGATTCAACGAAAATGGATAAGGCAGAGTCACGATCACATGCATCGCATCCCACGTAACAACTCTTGTTTTGCTGTGATCCATTTGCCAAATCAAACAATTACTTCCTTATTTTTATACATAATGTCTTTTTAACCAAATTATGGTTTTTTAAAAATAAAATTAAAGTTAGTTAAAAACAATAAATATAGAGTAAATATACTATTCTTTTTTAAAGTACCCTTATTTATAAATGAGAAAGAGAGAGAGTAATTATGAAAAAAGATGAAAGAGAATGTGTAGGATAAATTAATGCATTAGAAAAACGGGAAGAAATACATTTATTACTTAAGTAAAGTCAAGTAAGATCTTATAAAAAGGGGCAAATTATTTCAAGAAAATGACCTTATATATAAAGACTAGGGGAATATTATACAACAGTAATCACGATGTTTGAAACAGTTAAAATTAGTAAAAGTAATACTCCCTCCGTCTCATAATATATGGTCCATTTTTTTGAATGACCTTGTCCCACAATATAAGGTCCTATTTGACTTTGTTTGAGTAATAAATGCTTTTTTTTTCCCATTTTACCCATGCATTAATTTTCCCACACATTCTCTTTCATCTTCTTTTCATAATTACCACCTCTCTTACTCATTCATAAATAAGGGCAATATGGTATATTTCCTACACATTTATTGTTTTTAACTAACTCTAACTAATTTTTTAGTAACCCGTAATTTGATTAAAAAGACCTTATATTATGGGACAGAGAGAGTACATGTAAGTGGAATATTTTTTTTTTCATCCATACCCTTGGTAATAATAGGGCAAGTAAGAGAGAAATAGGGTGATTAATTAATTAGAAGTAAAAATGATAAAAATCCATTAAATATTTAGACAAACATTTAGTGAGTTCTTAAAAAAAACCACTAAAACAATTAATTTTTTTCACTTTTATATTTAGGACAAGAGTGAGTATTAGAAAAAGTGAAGTTGATTGCTATACTGTTGATTCGGGGTGTATTTAAACTTCCTTGCTGCAAGAAGCAGGTTATTACAGCACGAAGACCCGTATTAACTGGATCGGATCGGATCCGAGATGACAGTACCACGTGGTTTGCTGGGCTGTGATTGGCTGAGACCAATTGTGGGGCTCACTTTCCCACTTCCTCCTTTTTCCCCGTTTAGCTTAAGAAGGGGAAAGGAGGGGGAGGAATCGTGTACGACAGGTCAACGGTGTACTGAGCACGTGGCAAACGTTGGAGGGGGTGGTCCCCAGCGATGAGAAGGGTCCATTGCCAATTTAGTTGCTTTAGTGGCGGATTCTACGCTCATGGGGAACCGTGAATGCATGGGATGTGGACCCCACTGACAGATCCATCTTACACCTTACGTGGACTTTGTCTCCTACTGCAACTTGATCCGTTTTCTGATTTAATAATGTAAGAAAATTTTCCAACAAATTTCGTTTTATTTTTTTCAATAAATTTCCAAGTTGATTGATATACCACCATCTTCCTATTTACAAATTACAAACCAAGGCTATGAAAACATTTTGGTCCTCATTATATAAATCTACTTTGAAAGCAATTGATGAGTGTTATTTTTTTTTTATACAAGAATTTTAGGAAGGGGTTCGGGCTTAACCCAATCCAAAGGTAGGGCTCCTAACTCATGATCCACTGGGGCCTGTCCCTGTGGGCTCCTGAGCAGCAAGCAAACCCAATCCACACAGGTAGGTAGGGGCTTTCACCCTATTTTTCACCCCAGCTTCATTTAGCTGTGAAGATGCCTCCCCAAGCACCGCAACTGGAGGTACAACAAAGTGCCACTCCCAGGGATCGAACACATGTCAAGGGGGTCACCCAGGCACTCATCACTCAATCCCCTCGCCAACTGAACCCACAAATGTGAGAGAGAGAATATTTAATGGAAGAAAATTCCTTAATACTAATTCTTAAATGATGATAAAATTAGAAAGATCTATTAATTGTCTACATTTTTAATGATAGAGAAAACACATCTGTTTGTATTTATACTTTTATTGAATTTTGATTTTGACATCTGTGGCTTTTAATCTCCTAATTAAACCAGTAATTTTGCTTAAATACCACTATTAGCTCCTATATTTTTGTTCTATTATTATAGCTAGCATTACTGCATTTGTATAAAAGCTAATGCTGTATAAACAAATTAAAGCATTTAATTATGATAAAAATACACATATGTACCAAAATCAAAACTAAGTAAAAATATAAGTACCAATAAATGTATTTTCCCTTAATAATATAGCTACCTTTTTTTATGCAGGAAGTATGTAATATGGACTCAAAATAAGAATAGAGTGATATATATTGTTGGATTTGATTGATTTTAAAATTTGTTTTCGAGCCCTGGGTATGCAGCCACTATAATTACTTAGAGGTAACGATGTTTCCACCATTGTAGGTTTACATTTCCGTAAATTGGATTAGTCAGTTGTTATACCCGTGGATAAAAAAAAATTGTTAAGTATATAAACTTGGGCAGAGTACTGTTTTGCTTGAGGTTGATGTTTTAGTTTAGTTCACTTTATGTTCAAGTAATACCATGCTTATGAATGTTGCGTCTTATCAAACTTGTATTTCGTTCAGGTTGGGCAATTTAATAAATTGAAAACTCTTAACTGCTTGAAACAAATTACACATTATTTGGATGGTACTTCAGAGATTCAATTACACATTATTTGGATGGTACTTCAGAGATTCTTCTAAGCTTCATTGATTGGAATACTTTTGAACAATTTTATAAACCACTACTCCATCATAAGTTTCGTAATGTTAATTCCTGTTAATTAATTTGTAACTTGTGGTTGTTGTTAGTTAGTTAGTTAGCAGTACTCCTGTGCTAAACAAAAGGCTGAGAATGGGTATCTAATTAGGCAGGATAATTAATCAATACACACATGCGTCATGTGTTAAATAATATAGTTCCAAGTAGGAGAAATTTATGTCACAATATTATTAATTTTATGATGAATCAAACTCAGTATTTTGTGTGTGTGTGTGTGTGTTATATTTTGTGGGGTTTGATGTTGAAAATGGGCGAACAAAGAGTTAGGAAAAAGGGGAATCAAACACCCAATTTTCTGAAATTTTCGTAATTTAACACTAAACCATAACCTCCTATGACATGCCTTTGAGCCTTTCACAAGCTTAAACAGTTCATTTATCACTCCCACAACTATTGTCCCTCCCTCTCTTTCTTTTCTTCTTCATTTTTGTCTCCTCATATTATTTATTTTGTCACGCATTTATATATTACCCTCTTCTTATTCTTATTATCAAATGAGCCTTTCAAATCACTTGTGATCCATGGTAAAAAGGTTAATTTTATTTCTTTTTTTAAAAAAGTTATTAATTTGTAGTTGTTTTGATTTAATTAATTTAAATTGATTTAGTGATCAACTAACTAATTTAATTTAAAACATTTATCGAATAAGGGGGTTGGTCAATATATCAAGAAAAGATCATTTGTCGATCATTCCTAAACATACATCTAAATTTCCCATCAAATCAATCAAACTTTAGTTCCGATTTATAAAAACAAAGGCGATATACAAAATTGTGCAAATTATAGGGGAATTAAGCTTATGAGTCATACAATGAAACTATGGGAAAAGGTGATTGAGCATAGGTTAAGACTAGAAACTAGTATTTCTGAGAGACAGTTTGGGTTCATGCCAGGGAGATCCACAACTGAGGCGATATATCTACTAAGGGGGATAATGGAAAAGTATCGAAGTAGAAAAAGAGACTTACATATGGTTTTTATTGACTTAGAAAAGGCGTATGATCGCGTGCCGAGAGATTTACTTTGGAAAGCTTTGGAAAAGAAAGGAGTATGTGTTGCTTATATTAAAGTTATACAGGATATGTATGATGGGGTATTGACTAAGGTTAGAACGTCGGGAGGTGAGACAAAAGACTTCCCTATTAGAATTGGCTTACATCAGGGATCAGCTTTGAGCCCATATTTGTTTAACTTAGTGGTAGATGCTCTAACTGAACCTATAGAAGAAGAGGTCCCTAAGTGCATGCTTTTTGCTGATGATATAGTCCTTTTGGCCGAATCAAGAGAGGAGATTAATGATAAATTAGAGATATGGAGAAACACGTTGGAGTCGAAGGGTTTCCGTTTAAGTAGGAGTAAGACAGAATATATGCATTGCAATTTTGCAAATAGACAACTTAGAGGTGATTTGGAGGTTAAACTGGGAGAGCAAACAATCCCTCAAGTGACAAAGTTTAGGTATTTGGGATCAATTATAAGACAAGATGGTGAGATTGATGACGATGTCAATCATAGAATTCAAGCTGGGTGGTGTAAGTGGAGGAAAGCTACTGGAGTTCTCTGCGATAGAAAAGTACCCAATAAGGTAAAAGGGAAGTTTTATCGCACTGCTATAAGACCAGCAGTATTATATGGTAGTGAATGTTGGGCTTTGAAGGGTCAACATGAACATAAAATGGGGGTAGCTGAAATGAGGATGTTGAGATGGATGTGTGGTCACACAAGAAAGGATAAGATTCGGAATGATCATATACGCGAACGAGTTGGAGTGGCACCTATCAGTGAGAAAATGGTAGAAAATCGTTTGAGGTGGTTTGGACATGTACAAAGAAGGCCATTAGATGCGCCAGTGAGGAGGGTAGATCAAACAGTCTGGAGTCCGATTAAGAGAGGAAGGGGGAGACCGAGGCTTACACTTAATGAAGTTGTAGAGCGAGATCTTTTAATAAATAATATATCTAAAGATTTGGTTTCCGATAGAGCACAATGGCGTCGTGCGATCCATGTAGCCGACCCCACTTAGTGGGATAAGGCTTTGTTGTTGTTGTTGTTGTTGTATTGCTATCCCAAGTTAGCATATTAATTGCGCAAAGCATAATAAAATTGGGATGTGTTTGATTTCTACCAATTTTAATCACAAAACCAATTAAAATATCTAATATCAAATACTAGAATGTCTTTTGGTTAAAAAAAAAAGGCTTTGCATATTATGAATTTTATTTAAAAAATATTTATTTTGACAATACTTTGGCCCATGTGTCATGTTTTTAATCATGTAACCAGATATTTGAATAATCAACTAATTCGGACTAGGATTTTACAATCAAGATGTACATCATCTCTAAGATTTTCTTAAAAATATAATCATTTTGTATCATATTTAAACATTATTAGACTCAAGTGATTGTAACTCCTTCGGCATATTTTTTTAACCTTTAAATATAATATCAAAAGATTAAATAGTATCCAACAATCTGAAGTATATGTTTTTAGTAAAAACCAATATTTTAAACTAATTTATTTTCACTGTCTATACTCTATAGCATTTGAAAAAAAAAAAATTATTCAAACTTTACAGATTATCTCGATTTTATGATACTCACTATTACTTAGAGAAGGAGACGAGAGGAACAGTTTTTATGTTTGTTGGCTTGTTTGTTTGTTTGCAGAGAATGTAGCAAACAAGGAAGGAGAGAGAGTGATACTGCTCTGATTCTTCCTTATTTGCTCCTCTTCACTCCAACGCCAATCTTGTTCTTCATCGCTTTCTTCGCTGTTTCTGTCATTAATTTTTTTTTTTGGCCAACAGGTTTCTGTCATTAATTAATGCTCGCATTTATTGATTCATTGATTCCTTTTTTAAAAATAACTGACCCATATAATTCACCCCAGGGAAAAACATGGTAATAATTTATTAATTTAGTGGCAGAATCTGATCTGACACACACAACTATTTTGTTAAAGGGACTGATAGAGATTGACAGAATATATGTGCCTATGGTCAAGTTTAATCCTTTTTCTCTTTCTTTTCCACCTAACTAATTTCTTAAAAAATTGTTATTATCATCAGTATATCAGACAAGTCTTAATCAAGTTGCAAAATTTGTTCATTAAAGTGCCCTCTTTAGCAGGCAAATCTCATAGCCCCTCATTGTTCATTTAGCTTACCCTCCACTGTAATATTATTTGTTATCCGCACTTTCATGCTTCTAAGGAATTACTATATATTAACATACATATTTTTCAGTGGTCCATTCAAAAAGGCAAAATAATAATAAATTATACATATACGACTCTATTCCTTATTATAAGTCTAACTATTACAAATTTTTTGTTTCTAAATATAAGTCCACTTTGGGATCAATTAATGCTACTGTGATTATTCTACCCCTATGTTAGAAATAAAGAAGATGAGAGAGATGATGTATAATGCATAGAATATTATTTTAATACATATTCTTAAATAATAACAAAGTTGAAAAAGGTTTTAAAAGTAGGAGATATTAAATGTTATAACTTCCACTCTTTGATATGTGAGAAGCAGTTAGGGTGGATTTACAATAAGAAACAGAGTGGTACTCCCTCCGGTCCTAATTATAAGATCACTTTAAATTGTCTATAGTTATCTTTTTTCCTCAAAACTAATTTATTCTACTTATAAACTAACTTATAGTCTAATTACATGTGAGATATGTTATAATTTAGTAGTCTAATTTGTTTCCTTAACTTCCAAAAAAAAATCAAAGTGATCTTATATTTAGGACCAGAAGGAGTATTACTCTTTAACAAAATAAAATTAAGGTGAGTTGAGTCACATTACTAATTTACCAACTAAGTACAGAGCTCAAGCTAAACAAATTAAACATTCCATATTTGAGCTAAATGGTCTATATTTTATTATTTTCAAAATGATGTCTTTTGAACAAAGCAAAGCATTGTGCTTATTAGGAAGATTGGTTCTATTTCAAGATTAATTAGAGAAATATGAAGGAATTTTCCATTGACAAGGTCCTCGCATTAAGAGCGGGATTTAAACCATAATCTTACTGTTATCAACCCACTTTTTACTGATTATTTTTGTTAGCTATATACACATGTTTTTTATTCACATGTGTATGTCCTCTTTTTCTTCTGTAACTTAAAACTTAATAGATTGATATTTGTGTATAACTGAAAAAATAAATAAAGAATGAGTGATTACGGTTTACACTCCCACGTTCCTTTTTATGTCTTCTTTTCTTCTTTTTATGGTTCCAAGTTGGCAACCTCAGATTGGGATAACCCGTAGATTAAAAGCATGTGTAATTGGAAACAATTCCAAGATTACTACTTCAATAAGCAAAATTCCCAATTAGAGTCAAACCTCCATTTCCAACCAAACCTTACCTAACAACTAAACAACATACTCATATGATTAATCAGAGGAAGAAGAAGAGAAACAGAAAGCTTGTTTGAAACAGGAATTTGCTTTTTACAGAAGAGATGGTGGTAGTGGAGCTAAAGAAGATCATGAGGAACCTCCCTATGCAAAGTCATAAATTTTAAAAATGCAACCCAAACTTAAAAATGGAGTCTTTCCAACATAAACTTACTCTAAATTACCTAAACCCCTAAAAAAAAAAAAAGATCACAACTTTAAATCAATTAACCCATAATAATAATAATCACCCCATCCCTTAATTAATTATTCAGATTAACCCACTGCTTGTGTCCTGGAACCCACTTAGGACACTTTGGACTGAAATAAGAGCTCACAACTCTGGAATCCAAAAGTTCCACCACTGGCTGAAACTTCACACACCTTGGTGTCTTGTACTGATTAATTGAAGCTCCCAAACTAATTGCATAATCCATAAGCTTATCAAAAGTCCCTTGCTCCACAATCTTTATCTCCAAAGGTCCTATCGACCTGTCCGATACCCGGCCCTGCCTGTATACGCTATTCAGCGACTCCTCCACCGTGAGGCAGCAATCCTCGTACACCGACGGCGGTATCTCCGCCGTCGTCGTCAAACCCTTCAAACTGAGCTCCCAATACAACACATAATGCCCCGGGATCGTCGCCGTGTCGGCGTAGCTCGTGTACTCCGACACCGCCGCCCCAAAAGGCTCCAGGTGCGTCACCGCGTTCTTCATCGCCGCCTGTAGCTCCACCTCGTCCGTCTTGTCGGAATCTATGCTCAGCACCACATTTTTCCGACACACAAAGCTGAATTGCGGCGCCTTGTTCTTAAACCCTGTCACCCTCAAAATGTCCCCAACTCTGTACCTATACAGCCCTGAAAAAAAAAAAATTCTTGTCAAACTCATCCAACACATCTCAACATTACAATGTACTAATTCCCGTGAGAATGAGATCTTATATTAAAGACGGAGAGATGGTAATTGAGGAAAACGGGAAATAATACAATGTAATAACTCCATCAGAAAAAGATCTTAGTAATTGACAAACACACAATTTCAAAATCAACACAACCTTAACAATATTAACTATATTAAACGAACTAGATCTTATATTAAGTACCAGAAGAAGTAGTAATAAACGAAAAGGTTGAACATTTACCGGCATAGGTGGTGACGACGAGTTCGTATTCATGTCCGACCTTAACGTCGACGAGCTCGACTAATTCTTGGTGGCCTTTGTCACCGTTGACGGCGCCGGCGCCGGCGCGATTTACGGGGAGGAATTCGAAGTAACACATGTTGGGGATTAAGGTGTAGGAGACATCACTGGGTTTGCAGAGAGGGTTAAGGTTGACACCAAAGTAACATTCAGAAGAAGCATACATGGTACAAACAAGAGGGAGGCCATTACTGTAATAATCCAAGGTAGGAATGTACTGTGACATTGTCCCTGTAACAATAACATCCACATACTTAGTGTTAGGCCAAAGCCTGGTTATAATCCCCTGCCACGAACTCTTACTACACTCGGATTCAATCAAACCCGCGAGTTCCGGGTCGGGTTTAAGGATCCTCAAAACAGAGTCCCTCACAGAGGAATCACTAATTTGAGGATTAACAGTCCCTGTACGGATATCATCAACAAGAAGTGACCAATGCTTTTCCAAAAATTTAATGGCTCGAATGAAACCGGAGGCGAAAACGGCGCCGACACGAACGACGTCGTTTCGCTGGAAGAGGCCACAGAGTAATTGGGAATACATGCTTTGGTATGAATCAGAACAGAGGACTGTTTCGTTGGGGGAGGTGTAATTTGTGTAAGGATCGTAGGGTCTGTGTTTAAAGTAAGGACTTTTGTAGTAACTTGTAAGAACAGGACGAGCTAGTAAACCTCCTGGGGTTTTGGCTTCTGATTTGATGAAGAGAAAGTACATTCCTTTCCCTTTCTCTAACCCAGAAACGAATTGACTCATCACAGGCATTAAGAGACTGTACAAAAGGGACCTTCTTCCTAGTTCTTCTTCAATCGTCGGCATCAGCTTTCTCTCTCCACCTGAAGTCCCAGAACTGAAAGTAACAAAAAAAACAGAGATAAAAAAAAAAAAACAAAAAACATATTTTTTTTTCTTTTCTTTTTTTTTGGAGATTGTGGGGAAAGATTGTGTTTTTATGGACCTGGTGAGGAATTCAGAGATGGGTTTGGAGCAGAGGATTGGGGAGGTGTCACCATTGGCGATTCTTGTAATGTCGGGTTCGATGTCTTCGTAGGAGATGACAGGGAGGAGTTTCTTGAAGGTTTCACGGTCGGTGGAGCCGTTGAGGCCGTACCTCTGTAAGTACTCAACGTTGGCATTCTGGGAGAGGATTTCGGAGAGGACATTAGTTTGGACTTGGTCGGCGTTTAAGGTTACATCCTCGATGAACTCAAGAGTTTTCTTGTTGTTCTCTTCGAGGTTGTACTCTGTTGTTGTTATGGGGTGTTTTGGAGCTTCAGGCATGGTGGTGGAGCTGGGTTTTCTGTTTTTTTTTTTTTTTTCTCTATCTCTCTCTCGCTGGAGATAGCAAGGAAAGAAGAAAGAAAAGATCAGAATGAGAGAAAATTGGGTGTGTTATGGTTTTGGGCGTGTGGGGAAGGGAATGAGGAGGAAGAGGTATATATAGGGAGGTGAACACATGTCAAGATGGGGGGAGAGGACACAGAGGTAAATAAGAGGATTGTTTGCATGCCACGATTGTAAATATGTGATGATTATTGAGGGTGTGATTGGAAATGTACCGACATTTATATATACAGTATCACTTTTTTTTTTTTTTTTTACACTTATTTAACCATACTACTAACTTTAGTTTTTATTATAAGTCGTTAATTAACAAGTTTATTTGTTCTTCTTTATAAAATCCTTGTTAATTTTTAAAAAGTATTAAATATGTTTTTCCTTCCATATCCATATTTAATAAATGCAGTGGGAGAGAGTAATAATTAATATAATATTTAAGTTTAGTATAAGTTGTATTAGCAATATTGGAAATCAATTGAATTTTAAGATAAATTTAATACTTTTAATCAATTTCATTAGTATATAAGGTTTACAACTGTTAATAATAATAAGAAGAAGAAGAAGAGGGAGTATTAGGGTGTGTTTGGATCGACTTATGGAAAAGTGACTTATATATAAGTCAGGTTGAAATTAAGTCAGATTGTGTAATGACTTTTATGTTTGGATAGGCTGTGTGAAAAGTGACTTATAAGTGATTTATTTTCCATAAGTCAGATTGTGTATGTTTGGATAAGTTGTGATTAGATGTGAAAAATAAGTTAGAATTTGTGGGCCCCACCTTATAAGTGACTTATAAGTAAGAAATAAGCCGTTTTAAACAGCTTATGCTTATTTTGACTTATAAGCTATAAGTTACTTATAAGTTAGATTGACAATAAGTCGAGACAAACATGTAAAATAAGTTATCAATAAAATAAGTTATTTTTACCCCAAAATAAGCACTTATTTCCCAACAAAATAAAATAAGTCGAACCAAACATATAATGCAACTTCCATGCATTGGTGTTCATGTCAACACTACATCCGCTTAAAAAAGATTAAAAAATCTATATAAAAATAAAAAGATTAAAAAAAGTACTGATTAGTTAGGCGCCCAGCATTGAATAAGTCTAAATCGTGAGTCGTACTGATTTTGTTAATGACAATATGAGATATATATATACACACACACACACAAATAGACTCACACTCCTCTGCTTTTTTTTTTTTTTTTTTGTACTGACACTCCTCTACTCATATTTATGTAGAAAAGAAAAGGGTAAAGGTCTAATTTTATCTCGGAATTAACCTAATAGGAGCTGATTTATCCTATAAGTAACAAGTGGAGCTTATTTACCCCGGAAGTAATAAAAGCGATACGAAATTGGACTTTTGCCCAATAATAAAGGGAGCATTCAGTGTCTTCTGGGGGCTAATACGCGCCGTTTTTACTACTTTCAGGGTAAATAAACTCTATTTGTTACTTCCGGGGCAAATCAGCTCCTACTAAGTTACTTCCAGGGCAAAATTGGACCTTTACCCAAAAGAAAATATATCGTAGGATTAAATATAGTGGAAATAAAAGGTTAGTCTAATTTTTTTATTTTTTTTTATCAACCAAAGGGCTAATCCATTACAATGTAGAATCTTAAGCCAAAGTCTCCAATATTTTATTTACAGAATCAATAAAATATATATAAAATTCAAAATAAATATATTATTTATAAAGTATAAACAGTATATATACCACTCCCTCCTAAGTCCTACCCTTAATATATAACCTAATTGATATAGGATCCATTTATATTTTTTGTCAAGTTTTTAATTACTCATATCAATACTTCATCAACAATAATTAAGTAAGAGAAATTGGTGGTAGATTAAGGTACACGATCATGATGCTATAGAGGAACAATGGCATATTAGCTAATATAACTAATTTAATCAAATTATTAATTAAATAAGTCACACATTAGGATCGGTGGTAGTGCTTATTTTAAATTTTTTACCCGATAGGTGTTGACTCTAGTAAAAGGAGTTTTGACAGTTTAAGCACTGATATTGAATTCAAGTGGATGCAAAAGATGTTTTTAAGAGAGTTATGCTAATTGTACCTCACAACCTTCAAATCTAATACTTCTTCGGATCATTTTAATATAAGATCTATCTGATATATTTTTTTTTATACTAAGGTTGTAAGAAAGCTAATTTTTTTTCATATAAAAAATTAAGGACAGAAGGTAGTAAGCTATAAGAAAATCTACTTTTTTTCAGAAAGAAGAAAAAAAATATCTGAAATGTGTGGAATTTGAAAGTGTCGTTTTGTGTGATTGGGGAGTGGACGGAGGTGGAGCATATTGGCGTTAGGGGGTGCTTGTCGTACAAGAAAAACGGCGAAAGGTCTCATAGGGAAGGAAGGCGTTGAAAAGGGTAATAAAATAATTAACCGGCAATATCCGGTAAACACGGTGTTTAAGCTTAAACCACAAGCATGCCTCTTGCGCGCTTTAGTGGCGAATGTTCCACAAAATACCGGCACACACTTAATTAAAGGTTAATTAAATCCTGGCTTACTTGCATTTACCGGTAACAGAGCAAATAACGGCGTCCCTCTCTACATTCCCAGTCAACGTTCCGTTCTACGAGACCCTCAGATTGCAATCCACATTCCCTGCTCATCCAAAGGATGAGCAGGTGAAGCTATTCTCCAAAAATGGAGAAATTGACCCATTTTGTCCTTTTTTTTTTCTTTTTCTATATGAGTTAAGTTGGAATTAGCACTTTGTATAAAAAAAAATGAATCAGCACTTATGCATTTTTTCAACAACATATAGTATCCTAAATTAATTTTTACTGCATTCAACACTGTGACGTACTTTTTTTTGCAGTTATTAACTGCTACGTGAATAATATTTTAGAGTGCTAGATGTATTAAAAGGTAATTAATTTTATATATTAGAAAAAACTGGAAAGATATTTCAGGAGACTAGGTACATTATAGTTAATTAATTTTAAATACTGTGTAATACTGAAAAAGTATCCCAGAACAGATTAACATAATGATGGACGAAATAAAATTTGATTATTTTAGGATATTGAATGCAATTTAAAAATACTTCATAATGTTGGATAGACTTAAAATGTATAAATTTAAGATACTGAGTACTACTAGAAAAATACTTTACAGAATGTAATAGAATTAAATATTAAGATATTAAGTATTTTTAAAAAAGAAATTTCATGATATTAATACATATAAATCCAAGTAAATAAAAAAATTAAATTAGTTAAAAAAGGATGGTCCCACAAATCCCCAAAAACGATGTAGTTTTAGGGGATTAGCATGCCATGCTAATAGATTCGCTTAGCATGACATGCGAACCCCCTCAGATTGTGTCACTATGTGAGAGTTGTGTACGGTACACTTTTTTTCATGCTTTCCTTTTCTCTGTTTTTTATTGACAAAAAGTTGGATAATTTGGATACCAATTGCAAACAAGGGCCCATATATGTCACTACCACCAACATCAATTAACATGGGGTTTTTCTAACTTAACTAGGGTTTCAAATTCAAGAGTAGGTTTCAATCTCAAGATTTAGGAACGTGGCATTTTCAAGTGGTAGGGGTGTCATATGAAGAAATAATCATATCATATCTCACATCTGGATTACTCCGGGCACATGGAATCCTTCATAACATAAGGTTGACATGAGTTATCAGGCAAATACACAAAAAAGACCCACCTATATTGCTTATAGGATTGCTTACATATTAATTTTCAGCGATAATGACTTTATATTAATCAAAATTTTTGAATTTAAGAGACATCATTAATGACATGAGGTTACAAGTGAGATCAAACACATAAGACGATATATTTGAAGGGAAATATTCAAGTCAAGTCACTAGATTACAATGTGACATTAGGAGTAGATTTTTTTTTTTACCTTTTTAACATTAGGAGTAGATTTGAACTTATGGTATGAATTAAGGACAACAATTGTTATTAATTGAATTGACATTTGTTAGCTATGTTGTTCTTACTAAAAAATATTCCTCAATATACCTAAAACTAAACCAACGTGTGCAATAGCATAAAATTCGAAAGATATTCTAAAATTCATTGTGTTAGATATTTTTTTGTAACTGATATGACCTCTATGGATTTAATATTTCTATTTGTAATTAATATTGATATTCAATTATTGATATCCTAATCTTTTTAAAAAATTTACAACTTTTTTAGATTTATTATTAATTTCTCACAACAAAAATTCTTTTTCAGCTGCAGTTAGTTTTAAACATTTTATTATTTTGAGGTAGAAGAATTTTGGCAATGTCACAAAGTTCGGGTCTAAACTTGTGAAGTATTAGTACTTCTAAATTCAAGGATCAGAAGAAATATAACATGTCAAATTATTTACAAGTTATAAATAATGTAACTCATTTTCTAAACTCTGTCACCTACCATTCAAACTAATTTATGGAGCTTAAAAAATTAGTAGTTAATTTTATTCAGTTTTTTAATTAAATTACATCAATGTATTTGGGGCTTCAAGAGTAATAATTTTAAGAATTTGGGCACTTTGTTGTGATTTCCTCTGATATGTAGATGAAGTATCCAAATGGGTCCAGCTGTTGTTAGGCCGACACGTGTACGGATAGGACTTGGTAGTCAAATTATCCACGTCGCTTCGTTTATCAATAACGAACTACAAACTATGTGCTCACTTACTACTTTTCTCAGTTTTTTTAAGCAGAGCATGAAGCTTGAGGTAGCGTAGAAAATACGAATTTTTTGACCAAAATAAATCAGGATAATTTAGTTTAACTTTACATAATATATTAAATGTGCCAATCATATAATTGAGATTTTCTTTATTTAATCCTGCAATTCTCACGTTACTTATTAAAAATGGTTGAACTTCCCGTATGGGCTTCCGAATTTATAACCTTCCATTAAAAAATTAATTAAATTATATTTTACTTCTACTTGTTTTTAAATTATTTAAATTAGGGAAAATGGCTGGAAAAAAAAATCTCTCATTGCAAAATCTATTGCCTAAGTATACATGATTTTCGGTTAAAAACCCATATGCAACCTATTTTAAGTGTGTTAAACTTTTCTTTACCTGTATGCTTCTTATGATTAATTATGTATAAAATATAAAACATATGTACAAGTTAAAAATATGTTGCACTTATTATAAAAATTAAACCCGTTCAAGGACATGATCCGTATTTTTTATTTTTTGGGATAAATAAAGAGTGATTACTTGGTAACTCAACCCACTACAACAAAAAAGCCAATTTCCAAGCGGCAGAAAATCCGTCGGTGATTTCCGTCGGACAATAATTTTTTCGACGGAATATCATTCGGTAATTATTACTGACGGATATTCCGTCGGAAATCCGTCGGTAACTCAAAAAAAACCCTGACTTTAAGCAGATTAAATTTCGTCCCTCGCCCCCAAAATTTTGTTTCCAAATTTCTTCCTCCTCCTCCGTTTTTGTTTTCAGGGTTCACTGACGCCGCCATTCATCTATTCAACGCCGCCGCCGACGCTCACCACCTGTGAGGCCACCGACGCCGACGCCGCCATCGTCTTCTCCTTCTCACCATCTGTTTTGGTTTCTGCTGTCGGGTTCAACTCCGCCGACGACGCTCACCATCTGTTCAACGCGTTCGCTGACGGGTTGTCACCGCTGCCGTGCTCACTACCCCTCACTGTCGTCGCCATCGTCTTCTCCTTCTCCTGTAAGACGTTCCACCCATTCCTCTCTCTACTCCTCCGATTGATTTCATTTTTGGCTGAAGGTTTGAATGGATTGGAGTATTCCTGTGTTTCGTGTCGGTCTTGCTTGAAATCAATGGTTTAAGCTTGAAATCAGTGTTTAGTGATATATGATTCAAATGGGTGCTATGCTTAGTTGATTTCTGTCCCTGGATCTGTTCCTTGTTGCTGTCTTTGGTGAATGAGCTCAATGTATATCAGACTAAAAGATGTATTGGTACATTAGGCTAACAAAATCTTATTTGAGTTTGTGGTTGTAAGTCCCAACTGATTTGAGCATGATCAAAGATTCGGAATACTGATTTTGTGTTGCAATTTCTGAGTTGGTTGCTCTAATTCATTTTGTTAGGTCGTCGAGAAGCTTTAATTTTCTGTATTATTAGCAGTAGTGAATTAAAGTACTGTTACAAAGCTTAAAGATGAGTGGTACTCAAGAATTTGGATGCTTGCTTTTCATTGTTTAGGGCGTTTTTGAACTTAGGAATTTCCTACTTTGTTTTCAAATGTATTGTTGATGCATTTTGGATGGATGTGAACAGTTCAACAGATTGAAGGAATCAGCTTCGTGTGTGTGTGTGTGTCAAAGGAGAATGAAAGTGGTGTAGGGTGTGTTCTTGGCCGACAAATCAGGGACGATTTCCGGTGCTATTCCAGCGATCTTAGGATCAATTGGTAGCTCTAACTCATTGGGTAATTTTTCCCATATTTCCTTCTCTCTTTTGCTTCTCATTCTTGATGCTTGTTTTAAAAAGAAAAAAGAAAAAAAATCTAGGGTTCAAATGATTGTTGAAATCTTGGTTGGTCTGATCAAATTAGTGGTTCCTAAGCATGTTAGAAGGGATGATGGAGCTGATGTTGAGTGTGTATGATTGGTTTTGCTTGGTATGAAATTTCTTATTACTCCTACTCTCTGCTCGGTTCGGTTTACGGCAGTTGGGAAGGGTTTTTGGTTGATATATAGTATTATATGTAGGATTTTGTTGAGTTTGGAAACTTTTACGAATTGTCGTATTTTCTTCTTTCTTTGCTCAGTTTCGATTTCTGGATTTGTTTGGTATATGATGAAGGGGTAATAGAATATATATTTGTTGTTGCTATTTGTGGTTTGTTTTAAGTCATTAAAGTGTTGAAAATGTAATTGGTGTTACTGACTTGTGAGAAATTGTTGAAGTGGTTATTGATCAATTAGAATATGCGTAAAAGCTGATTTATAAAGGTAACCTTTTTCTACTCCAACATGCTCTGCTATGCTCTAAAACTCTATATCTGTTTTGTGCACTCTTTGGCTCCCTATACTTTCTTGTGGTACTATTTTAGATCTACTGTCTGATTGTTAATAGCCAAATTAGGCAAATTGTATGTGATATTTTCCCCCATCTCGCTCTTTATTTTAGCCAAGGATGAAAATGGCCCTTGGTTCTTAGTGTATTTGAAGTTTCTCAAGTTTTGTTGCTAAGTTTTAGAACTCATCTTCTTGCTGAGACCTCCATTTGCTGTCGGTAGCCTCCGACCTGTGTTTTGGCCGTACTTCTTGCTGCCGGTAACACCTTATCTCCTTCCTTCTCATTCTTAATTTTTTCTTATTGTTTTCCATTCCTAGCTGCAGTGATTTAATTGTGAAAACACACTCTGAATTTTTTATTGTCTTCTTTCTTTCAGGGGGATTTATATTAGTGGAAGTAGCTTGATAAGTGCTGCACTTAGGGCATTCTTATAAGGTAGTTAGGCTCTATTCAACTTATGTTTTTTTTATCCTTTTGGTGAATTGTTGTTTAAAGTTGTTTAGTATGCTTTTTATTAATTGAATTATGTTATGCTTATACTGAAGTGTTGTTGTAACAACAATAAGTAAACATGCTCTTAAAGAACTTTCGTCACTGCTGTTAACTTAACCTATTTTTTTACTTACATGTTGTAAGAGTGAAAATGGTTTAGGCTTAATTTAATGTTTAATTTTGTTGTTATACTTATGCTGTTTTGATGATTAGAAGGTAAAAAAGGAATTGAATGGATGGGAGGGATGTA
This sequence comes from Mimosa bimucronata, assembly GCA_037074515.1. Lineage (NCBI taxonomy): Eukaryota > Viridiplantae > Streptophyta > Magnoliopsida > Fabales > Fabaceae > Mimosa > Mimosa bimucronata. Next base: position 11,688,772 of record CM073442.1, read on the forward strand.
ATATAATGGAGAATGTTGCTGTTTTGATGGGCTTAAATGTAGTATTGAAAAGAAATGATTATTTTTGTTATAGTTAATGGTTAATAGTTTGTAACCTAAATACAGGAGGATTACATGAGGCGGAAAGAATCTTTAACTGCTGAGGATGGTTCTACAAGTGTACATTCTAATGAGGATGAATTGAACCTTTGGTTAGAGGTTACTAGAGGCAAAAATAAGAAGGGACGCATTTATGGGTTTGGGACTGTGAATGAAAATAGTAGCGATGACTTGCCTTCTGTCAACAATGCCAACGAAGGGGTTTATGATAATACCGTTGAGCAACTGCGCTACAGGATAACATAGCTATCACAGGAGAATGAGGTACTGAAACAAAACCAAGAAGTGCTATCACAGGAGAATGAGGTATTGAAACAAAACCAAGAAGTAAACAACCAGTGCGTTGAAGACCTGCAACAAAATTTTAACATGATGGCGTCTACCTTGCAAGGCCTGGAGATTCAATTACCACCTCCATCTAATACAAATGCACGCAACAAGGGTTGACATAATTTGCTGCTGTGGTTTAGATTCTTTTTTTCTAAGTGTTGCTTTTAGGATTAAACTTTATTAGTTATTTAATTTTTCTGCCTATTACATATCTATTAAATTATAGATTTACAGGATTTCGTTTTATTTATTTGTTGTTGTGTTGGGAAAAAACCAAATTTAAATATAGCTTTAAAAAAACCCTAAATTACGAAAAACATAAAAAAAACCACATGCCAAAATTAGCGACGGAATTTCCGTCGCTAAACTTACCAAAACAAATCAGCGACGGAATTCCATCACTGATTATGTAACTTAATCGTCGATGGAATTCTGTCAGTGATAATCAGCGACGGAATTCCGTCGGTGATCCGTCGTAGAATTACCGACGGAATAATATTCCGTCGGTGATTTGATTAGCAACAGTTTTATCACCGACGGAATCAATTCCGTCGGTGATTCCGTCGCAGATTTTTTCTAGACAGAATTCCTACGGAATTCCGTCGGTGATTCCCTTTATTTTTGTAGTGACCAGTACCCATACAATCCTCCTGAATAAAAATAAGCAAAGCATCAAGAGGGTGAATAACAGAGGTAACCCAGCATGGTGCCTATAGCTTGCTTTGCAAGATGATCCGCTGCTGAGTTTGCTAATCTCGGAATGTGGTGTACTTCAATCTACCAAGATCTACAGGTCCAAAACTTGGCTTCATGAATTAGATTGGCATGTCTATGTTGATTTATAGATAATAAATTTTGTAACAAAAGATTTTTCAAAAAAAATTTCCTTTAAATTATTTAATCGACTAATTTTGCAATCAAATGTCTACGTAGTTGTTCATAAATTGTTAACCATCAATTGGTAGCATTAATTATGCCGGTTATTAATAGAACATTGACTTGCATATATACTTAGAAATGGAAGATTCCAAGTTGTGTTTAATGAGCTCATATTTAGGACTAGGGGAGTACTAAATTTTCTCATCCCTTTATTAATTTCTTTAGAAAAGTCAAAATAATTTTATAATTAGAACCGAAGGGAGTACACATACACATAGTAGTCTTAGTAGAGGATTTTTAATCACTTAATTATATGTTTATTGAAATGTGAACACAAGACGTATAGAAGAGGCTGCAACCGTCGGCATATAATTAGCGTTACTTTCACTATTATATGTTGAAAAAGTGGACACTTAATTAATTAAAATACTGCTCATCACTAATTTAAATATGATAAAAAATATTATTGCCTCTTCTATATTATTCTCCTAAGTCAAATTTGCAAAACTTTGATCGAACGCAATATAATAGTGATAAAATTATATAGTATTTAGATTGGATAATGCTCAAATTCAATTTGATATTACAAAATATTATCAAGTATTCTATTAATAAATAATACATGATTTATTATAAAAATCATTGTAAATTTACAAAAAAATAAAATAAAAGAAAGCATCATGTAATATAAATTAAATGTGTACATGCTTTACTTATTGGCAAAAAAACATGCTTTACCTTTTTTTCAATTCATTCTTTTTCTATACGTATAAACATGTGATCCAAAATACTATAATTAAATTGGTAAAGAAACTGATTATTAATATTATCAAATAATTAAAATTGTAAAAAATATGAAATGGCAGGTTTTGACGTGGAAGAAAGATAATATTTTTAGATTTTCATCAGAAGTAGACCCAAAAAAACCCAAGAAGAAGAAGAAGGAACAAATTAGCTAGTTAAACTATCCATTATTGACGTAATAGATTTTGACTAAATAAAGCAAAATGAGATGCTCTTTTTGTTTTGTTTCGAAAAACGATTACGTGAAACAGAATAGTTTTACCAGAAAAGTGCCGACCAAATATGCATTATGTCGATATATTTCTAAAACATTATTGTGTTTTTGGCTTCGTGTGTGTAAATATTTATATATATGTTGGCTCATTTTCAAAGTTTATACACAACACATATACTCACCAAAGTCGCCGTATAATCTGAGTTCGTTGTATTCTTTTGTGTTTTTGGCAATTCAACATACACAAGCAAAGTAACATTTAGTGGATATAACACTAACAACTCATGACTATTAACCACATGATCTCTTCCTTAAAAAACCGACCATATCCTTGTTCGAAAATCCTAGAAACACAACATATATATTTATATATATATATCTTAATTAAAGTGGACTCTTTGTGTTTGCATACACACATACCTTATATAGTTAAAGCATACATTTTTTTAAATTCATATCAAATTTCAATTTATTCCTTTAAGTTTATAAAGTGTATTTTTAGCCTCTTAATATTAATATTTATAGTTCATTGATAGAAGAAAATGTAGACTCTACAAATGTAAATAGTAACTATGCAATTAAACAATGTAAGTAACCTACCATTCATCAATCTTCTTTAAATGTCATATTTAATTATTACGTCAACTACAAACACAATGCAATTTTTTTTAATTAAAGTTGTTAAATTGTTTAGATCCTATATTTTGTTTTGGCCATCAGAGATTGGATCTGATATATAATCTCTATTAAGTTTTGTTTTTTAAACAATTTGAATTATTATTTTTAAGATGACCGTGTGCAAAATATATGATCCAACCCCATTTAAATCATTCGCGACGATTTTCTTGAGCAAGAAATTAAAAAGAAAGCAAAGTAGGGTTTACTTCTTGGCCTTTTGCAAAGAAAGGTGTGTGTATATGTGTGTGTGTGTGTGTGTGTGTGTGTGTGTGTGTGTGTGTGTGTGTGTGTGTTTAATTATATTACACCTGCACATGTTTGCTTCAAATAATTGTTTGATATCTTAGAGATATATATATATATATATATAGAGAGAGAGAGAGAGAGAGAGAGAGAGGGAGAGGTATCTGCATGGGAATATGATACAGCCGGTATAATGGAAGAAATGAAATGAAATTTGATCAGATAACATCGTAAGGAATACGATGGAAGATGATGGAAGATCCCAAGAGATCGAGGAAAAAGACATTAACATTTGACAGAAATGTAATAATTAATTATTATTGGGATTAATGATTCATAATATGATCAAATTTGTCCTTACAATCGGTACCTAACACACAAAATCTTGGGTTTAATTTCCATCGCTGTATGTTGCAGGTCAACTACACTTCGTGTGCAGCACGCACACCACCTAGAAGCCTGTAATGTCTTTATCTTTTCTTTTGTGTGTACATACTCCATCTTGAATTAAAAAAATAAGAAATACATGAGAAGTCAGCTTGTAAGATTTTTTCTTCTTATTTTATATCTTATTTTATTATTTTTTTTTCTCGACTAATTTGTTTGTTTGATGTATAAAGTACAAAATAGTATATAAACAGTAATATAATGTTACTTGTAAGTGTTTAAGAGAGATTATATCATATATGTTAAAATTAACTAATTTACTTAACCTCACTAATATTTTTAAATTTGATAAATATGTCTTATAACTAAGAATGGATTATATTATAACACATCGACCATCCTAACATACATTTTGATATACTATATATATATTTGCGTTGACATTTATTATTTGATTTGATATATATAGGTGAAGTTTAGGGTTACAACTTATTAGAAGAGTTTTGGTATGATTTGGAATCAAATCTTTTACGATTGGATAGGGTTTTCATAAGTACGTACAGAACATGTGGATCGACTTATAGATAATTTGGGGATATACAAACATACATACAATTTATTAATTGCAAAACATGTTTTAATTTCTTCATATTTTTGAGTTATTATATCCTTGACGCACATGCTTCCTCTTAAAAATCTAGCTAGAACAAATCATCATTCATAGATATAGTTCGAGTGCACCGTACTGAACAAAATTATTGATCATGTCTTCGTTACACCAGAGATATTATTCTTAAACTACATTGGAGTAATAATCACTGATCTAAAGCTACGATCGAACAGATATGACATGTGAATCAGATACGACAATATAAATACTTTCATTTTTTAAGTAATATATATACGTCATATTTATAATTCATATAACACACTTAATTAGAAATATAATTTCAATTCAAAAATAATCTTTAACTGCCAACCAAAAGTGTCCATAACACATGCATAAAATTAGATATCCTATTGAAAGAGTGTACGCTTTCTTTACACACTTCTTTTGAAATTAAGATGCTATAATGCAAAAGCGTCTCATAGAAGCTATTGACTTTTAATGAAGAAACGTGTTATTCAGATTTCTCTATAAGGCTATGGGTTGGAAAAAATTAAATTATGAATGAGTATCAATATTTATCGCTAATATATGAAAAGTGTTTTATAAATATGGTCTCATATTTTGATTGTATATAATTGGTCAAGCATAGTATTATGCATAAAGTGATCGTGTTAAAGGGAAATAATTTGAAAAACTAAAAGAATTTTATATCATCATTCTTGTTTTTTAAATTTTTATACACAATCTCCAATAGTAGAGTCGGAGAATTTTTTCTTGCCAAAAAAAAAACAGAGAGAGAGAGAGAGAGAGAGAGAGAGAGAGAGAGAGAGAGAGAGAGAGAGAGAGAGAGAGAGAGAGAGAGAGAGAGAGAGAGAGAGAGAGAGTCGGAGCATTATTTTTCAACACCAAATATGAATTTTGAGGTCAAACCATTTTTCTATAAGTGTGGAGAACGCGCAAAATCTACTAATAATTGGGGGGGGGGGGGCAATGTTCTGTTTTTCTTTGATAATAAGAGAAAATAAAATTGAAGAGGAATAACGAAGTCAAGTCAATGATAAAGGGATATATATCCAGAGGCTGCCACATCATCACTATCAAACCCCAAGCTGGTGGCGTTGCCACGTCATCGCATAGCCCACACCCAACTGTGCCCTCGCGTGTTGCCACGGTTGAAACCTCCCACGTCGTCACTTGTCCCGGCCATGTCACGTGCCTCGCACCTGACTCCTCCAAGAACAAGAAGTCAAACCTCAAATTCTCCTGGCTTCTGCTCATCTCGTACGTTGTCAACAATTCAACATGAAAATGGCTCCAATCCCATAAAAAATTAAAACATAGAAGAAGAAGAAGAAAAAAAACTAAATTAATACCACAAGAAGGTTCCATTTTTCTTGAACTATTCGAAATACTTCTACTCTTAATTATAAGGTGGGGATTATTTGTCCCTTTATAAGTCACAAAAGATAGTACTTATCTTGCATACTTTATTTAATATTGTCCCTCTTAAAGTCTATTAAGAAATTAGAAATGTGAGAGAATGTAAAAAAATACAATAAATTTTTTCCACAATGAATATGTTTTAATATGGCAAAGTTTTTTCTTTCAAACGAAATTTAAGAGTTAATACATTAATTATTTCTCTTTAATTCTAATTATAGTGAGATGTTTAGAAGTATGTACCTTATTGAAGAGAGGATTATTGGAAATAGGACAAACATAAAGTCCCAGGCATAGTGAGATGTTTATTAGAAGTACCTTATCGAAGAGGATTGTTGGAGATGGCTAATACAAACACACAAGTCCCATGCATAGTGAGATAATTCAATGAAATTAAACAGTTATAGTCATGTTATGTTTGCGAGTTTTTACTTCTAGTAGTCAATATATAGAACTAATTAGGACTGTCTTCATATATAAAGTTGAAGTTGAATTATTTTACTGATGAATAATATGTAATTTTATAAATTTCATATCACACTTATTTCACTTATTATTGCCCATTTCTTATTGAAACCTTGCAAATTATATAATTTCATCATATTAATTATATAATTAAAATTTAAGTTCTTATATATTATTTATTTTTTATAATAATATAAATAAGTAATTCATAAACACAATTTTATGGTGATATTTACCTTTTTTTCTAATAAAACAATTATTGTTCACCAATAATAAAGACTAATCTCTTCAAATGATAGTATAGTTAATAAGAGGTTGACTTATAATAATAAAATTGTGAGTTCAAATCACACCGATGTAAGAATTTTGTTAGTGAGCAATATGTAAATATTTATGCAATCACTTTTTGAATTGGAGATCTGCGTTAATCCTAATGAGCCATTGGAATTCGATGATCACCTTAACCTTTTTTTTTTTGTTGAAAAAAAAGACTAAACTCTGAATCATAATATAAAAAGTATTAAGACCAATAAAATTTGATCTAACTAGTAAGGATTTACCTCAACCCATAAAGGTTGTGAGTTCAGATCCTACTACTGATTTAAAGACCTTGTTCTTTGGTAATCAATTTGAAAGTAGATGTTTAAGTGTTTCTTTGAACATAACATTGATAACCCCCCAAAATTCAATTCACAATAAAAGGGGTCAGAAACCTATTATGTTAATTAAATCTGCTTGATTTATAAGAATAGCAGACACGAGTGCACCAAGAGAGCAAGTAGGGCCACAGGGAAGGGGGAGGCATTGGGCTTGGGGTTGTGAGGGATTTGAGGAATGTCATCTGCTTGTGACACAATGTGACTGTGTGTGGGAGACAGAGACAGTCATGCATATCTTTGACCGTTGACTTTTCTCCCCCCATTTCTTTTTTTTTTTTTTTTTGGCCAACTCCCCCCATTTCTTTATCCTCTATCTTATTTGTTGATATGCATTTAACATCTCGAGAAAAATTCTCAGATCTCACATTATTGCTTTAATATGCTTAATTCTTATACTATTGTTATTATATACATATATCCACCAAAATTATGATGAGCACTTTATGTGATGTGCTTATTTTATTCAATATGGCCTGATCTCCTCCACTGTGTGTGTGTCTCCCATTACCCTATTTGCCACCATTACTTTGGCTGTTATCTCTAAACATATAATGCACATTATTATTGGATGTTTCCACCACAAATGGGGAATATAAATGTACAGTTTTTATTATATTATGTATCCCCCTTTTCCCTCTCTCTTTTGGTCAAAATATGTACTTTTTATTCCAATCTTAGGACCCCCCCCCCCCCCCCATTGCTCGATCAATCGCTAGCTAGGCATCTTGCAGCTGGTACTATCTAGGCTTGTACTCATCATAATAAATAATAATTAATATTCGAAATTTTAAAAAGAAAAAAGTGACTTTTTTGTGTTTGGTTTTATTATTTTATTTTATTTTTCGGAAAAAATAATTTCCATGATGGGGGAGAATATATAAGAGTAGATTATTATTTTGGGGGTTAAGTAGCTAGGCACACAATGATGGTTCGATATCATCATAGGCTATTGAACGGTCATTGCTAGGGAAAATCTTGTAGGTTTTCTTTCTTTGTTTCTAATATTCCTCCTTGACTAATTTAGGTTGAAAAGGTCCACATCTGTACGTATTATTATTAAAGGTGACATTATTATTGGCACTCAAATCACAATTAATACATTTACTAATTTGAACCGGAAAAGCAAAAAGAAATAATACCATCTTGGCATCTATGTAATGACATGTAAGTTTATCGAGGAGGATTATAGAAGGTCAGATGCAATTATATTTATATATATTCAGTCAACTATGAAACTATGGATAAGAGAATACTCCCTTTCTTTCACATTATAAGAGGTAACATGAGAATTTTTTTTGTTCACAATATGAGGAAACATGTTAAAATCAAGATAATAAATGTTTGGCTTCCATTTTAGCCCTTACATATCAAATGTAAAGAGGGGAGAGTATGGATGAGAATAGGCCAGACCAGACCAGACCTTTACTAAATAGGCATGAGTCTGAAATGAGGAAATAAATCTTGAGCCTGGGTTTGAACCTAAATGCATGCTTTTTTTCCCGACTCAGGCATGAGCCTTCGAAATGCCTATTAAGACCTGGAGTTTTTGTAAAAGCCTACTTACAATGTAAGTTTTTAAAAAGGTTTCATATCTCATGCCGTGAAAGTCATAATTTGCTCTAAGCTTCTATAGCCTACAAAGATATAGGCTTTTGTAGGCATCAAAGTCTACATATTTACAAATTGTAGATTTTAAATATATTTTTAGACTATTTAAAGCCTACATATAATGAAAATAAAATATGATTCAATATCATATTATTATATAGGGTGTATAAAAAGATCATATTGTTATAAATAATTATATTAAAAAGAATATAAAATTCAAGGTCCAAAAAAGTATCACACTTAAATATTAAATAAAGTGTATGTATAATATATAATATGATTATTTTTATTATTTTTAATATTAAATAGGCCAGGCTTGAAGGATTATAGGCTAGGCTTTCATGAAATATGCCTGACCTATTTATATAATAAGGCTAATAAATAGGTCTTAACCTGGCCTATTTGATAAATAGGCCGGGCCGGTCCATAGGTCGTCTGATAAAGGCTTGGCCCATTCCCACTCCTAGAAGTGAGAGTGTGTATAATAAATAATATGAGGGTAAAATTAGAAAATCACATTAATTATACCTAATAAATGATATAAGAGTATGTTTCATTGGTTTGTATAAAATAGTTGACAACCTCTTATGATGTAGACATGAAGGAATATCTAATTAGGTATAAACCATTACTGGCGTGATATAGGAGGGTGATTAATTACATGACCAAGCCAATCGATAATGAAGCGGTAACAATCATTGTTGTCAAACTCGCGAATTGACTCTCCGATTTTACCGTTTTTACTACTCTACCTAACCAAAACGTGTCACGAGCCACTTAAATTTTTGTTAGGTGTAAACTCGGTTAAACTCATGAGTTTACATATCGAGTTTACCGTTTTTACGTTTCTACCTCACGAAATAATGTGTCGATTTGCTCTAAATCTCAAATTAATTATTTTTATTTGACCATATACAATAAATTTATATGTAAATTTTATAGAAATTTCCTTATTGAGCTTGATAAAGTATGAATGTTGATATATTTAATATAAATATTCAAATTTAAAATATATTAAAGTAAGAAAAAGTCAAATTATTGTTAGTTTATTGTATTTCTTGTTTAATTATATGTCTTAAACATGTATTTATTAATAAAAGTAAACTCTTACGATTTTACGATTCGAGTTTACGAACCGATTTTACATCGTTGTCACGAGTTTATTTAAACTCATGAGTTTGACAACCTTGGTAACAATATATATTCAATTAAGTTGATTAGGTAAAAACCATTACAGGCGCAATATATAATTAATCAAGTTGATTGACAAGTGCTTAATCAGTGTCAATTGGCACTTAGAAGATTTATTGTAATGCATATTAATATTCCTTTCAATCCATATTATAACTTACTTTTAATATCTCATCATCAGAAATGACCCATTAACTCTATCTAAAAATGAAATATTTCTAAAAATTTGCTATTAATATTTAATAGTATAAAGAACTACCATATTAGACTTCAAATCCTCTCTTAATAAATTTTAATAGGGGTAATATTTTTAAAAAAAAATTGTTACAAACCCATAATTTCTGCTAGTAAGCGCCCTATATGTTTGGCACACCGTACATGCTGCAATAATATGCGTGTGTGTGAGAGAGATACACGTACGTATAAATAATTTTATTTTTAATTAATAGTACTGTGGAGGATATTCTCAAACTATGCTGGCCGGATATAATTCTGTTTAGCATCTTTTAAGGGTATGATTTCGTTAGGTGAATCAAAAAGCATTCTGTTAATTCCTCTTAAAAAATGGAGCAAGTTGATGATTATATGTGCGTGTATACGTATCTTACTAAAATATTCAACATAGTTTATCGATTGTCCTTGTTTAATCACTGTACCATACAGTGGTGGCATGATTGAAATTAAGAAGGAGCGTTTTAGCTAGGAATGATTAACGCTTAAAGAAGGCACAGAAAGAAAAAGAAACAAAAACCACTCGTAAAACTACAAAAGTTGTAACACTGCTCGAGTAACATAGTAATACTAGGATGTTCACATTGTTTTGAGAGTGTTCACACACTATACCACACACACACACACACACAACTTGTGGCACGAAGAACTAAAAAGGTGACACGTTAAGGATAATACTATATATAGATTAGATTAGGGTTGTGTTATTTATTTATTGATTAGTTACAGCGAAAATCCAGCACATAAGCACGTTGGTAAATGATAATTAAGAGAAAGGTTAAATGTGAACGAAGAGTGTTGGTATAAGCTTTATGAAACCTGAGAAGTGGTCCCAAATAGTATGCTTCCATTTGGGTGTAACAGGGAAGAGAAGTGTCAGTTGAAGTAGTAGCACTTACACCCAAAGCACCATAAGCTACGATTCTGCCTCAAAATGTATCATTTTTAATTGATTTAATTATTTATATCACATTATTACTGTTATTAAGTAAACTATACCTGCTTATCCCTCTGACTTAACGCTAATTGGCTCTCTCAGATCCATATCCAAGTAAATTTTTTCAGCTTTATTATTGTTCATCACATGCACCTTTTTGCTGGGCAATTTAGATATTATATATGTGTGTGTATAATTGACCAGGGTGTTGCTATAATAGGGCGAAAAAGGTTGAATTTTTCTAATAGGCACATGTATTATCTTATTTTACAATATTTAATTAAATGCACTTATTAGTAATACTTATAGGAGTGGAACTTTTTTTATCAACATAAGGTTGAGCCCAGGACCTCATCAACTTGCCATATATTATGATAAGGTTTAACTAACTACACTTCATAGCTAAGTAATGAAATTAGACTCTTTAATTTAGTGAGTTTTTGTTAGTTTCACATATTGATGGGAATGCAACAAGCAAAGAGTATTATTATATTTATAAGTTTTCTTAATAACCACATTTCATATATATTCAAGGGGAAAAAAGTGATGTTTTTCTTTTAATTCAAATTTACACATAAAAAAAGGGGGGCTTTGAAGCTAGTAAAAGCTGAATGCTTCTTTCTCAGGTGGCTAGAAAAGATCACATGTGTTTTTAAGAGAGCTTTTGGGGGGGGGGGGGGGTGGTTATTGTGCTGCAAATTCATGTAATGATGATGGATTCAGGACCCGCTTCTAAACTGTGATCAGATGAGCAGCCCCACAATAAATCATTACTGCCTATAGAATCTTTTTATCTTCAATTCGTGTATATATATGTGTGTGTGTGTGTGCGTGTGTATATTTATTGAGAGAGAAAAACAAAAGAGTAACAAAATGATGAGACATAAGAAAACATGTTGATCATACACAACAGCGACAAAATTTAGCATTCTAGCTAGGGAACGGTGCACTTCAACACCAATAATATATCTTCTAGCTGTGTTAACTTATAAAATTATATAATATACCCTTATATTATTTTTGTTCACCCAACTGAGGAGTATACTTTTTTTTTTTGGATATTTTTATCCCAGGATAGGTCATCTTTCAGACATATTAATGGCCCAAGATTAATCTGGATTACTAATTGTTGGCATCTCAATGGATGAGACAACTGACCAAGAGTTTTAATATGTACGTTCCATACCTAATAAGCAGGGATTGAACCCCTGACCGGTTAAAATTGGATGAACCTTTTACTACTCAACTAAACAATCTTGGCTCCAAATGAGTAAAGTATATATATAGTGGTCCTGTTATTCTTGTGCTCATATTCCCAAGTGACTTTAGCGGTACTCAACGTGGTTATGTGAGACTCTCTATGCATGATAATTAGTCAACAAACAGCAACACTGCTATAATTTATAGTTTGTGTGTGTGTGTTAACCTTAATTAAATAATCAAATCTCTCTCTCTTCCTTTAATAAATTGCATACAGATAGAGTAGGTACAAGTCCTGTAAGTTGTAACCAAGGATAATATACTATTTTGTGCTCTACGTATTTATAGGTACAGAACAATGAAATGATGATGTGATCATATACGAAACTATAGGAAGCCATGCGTGAAGCTAATAACTCGTGAAATGAGTTTGTTCATATATTGGACAAATAGTTTAGCACTGAGAAAGGATAGAATTTTGATTTTATTGAATTCTTGTTGTGATAATTATAGTTTCATAAAAATTTGGTCTCAATTTAACGGATGATATTTATAATTTGAATGAGTTTTGGTTTTAAATCTTATATATTATTTTAGATCAAATCCTTATGATGAAAACTATATGGATAAAAACTAACTACACGAAATTACAACGATTAAAATCATAATTGGATCAAACTTTAACAACTAACAATGTTATTAACCTGTTACTTTTGTATTTCATTATATGTTCGATGAAAGGAAAATAAGACATGTATAGTCCAATCAGATATGGACACCACATATTCTTCAATAACATATTTAATTGAATCATCTTGGTTCAAGACAAAGTAGATATGACTTGAATTGTTGGATATTATTATTGTTCAAGAGCACTTTCCTGTATTCTCACTTCTCCACAATATATATAACTATATATTCATGGTGGAAACACTTTTCACCGACACCCATAGTTATAACCGACAAGAAAATTATCATCATCATACTTATGTGCTTTGAGATCATATAGCAAAAATTTATATAGATATGACTTTGTATATCTACGCAAAGGAATCAGTACTTTGCTTGTACCACCATCAGAACGTGTTCTTTGCATTGCATTGCATGCTTTAGATTTTGAATTTCAATCCCTTCGAAAAAGGAAATTAAAAAAGAACAGAAAAGAAAGAAAAGGAAGGAAAAAACACTTTGCCCCAGAAAATGTAAAGCAAAAGGAACTGTATAAAGACCAAAGTTCACCTTAGCTAGCACTATATGGTTGATATGAGTATTATGATATCTTGTCTACCACTTCATGCAACAAATACAAAAGCAGAACTTTGCTGTCAAATTCTTATTCCTCTGGGAAAAAAAAAATATTCACACGCAGAAGGGAAAGTAATTAATGACTTCCAACAACATATATTCCACACATGTTCTCGTCAAAACCTGATTATGATATCACTTGTTACCAAAACATAAAAATGAAAGGGGAAAACAAAATGGGCAATGAGCAGTGGAGGACGCTGCATCATAACTAAATAACTTAAATTTATGAGTCCTCATTTACTATATATATCTTACATCGTGTCTTTAATATAAGATTTACTTAACTCATTAATTTGGGTAGTTTAAAGAAATTAGTTAACTTACTTATTTGCCAAAAATATTTGTTGGTTTTTCTAAAATACTACTTTTAAAATATTTGCATTGAAATTACCTATTGATTCAATTCAAAAGAAAAAAAATTACCCATTGAGACAAATTCCCCTAATATATGTAATTAATAGGAATAGTTGAGGAGGAAAATGATAAATGTTGGGGACTAAATAGATTGAATTTTCGGATAAAAAAATAGATTAAGTTTTATATTAGGATCAAATCCAATTCCCAACTAGTTCTTAAACGAAGGATCATAGGTATTATTACTTATTTAAACTCCTTATGTATTACTTATTAAGCCTAACTTTATTCATTATAGAGAACAGTGGATTAATAGCTTCAAAATTTAAAGATGGAATTCCTTTGATAAAGACAAAATTCTGTTGCTAATTATTTTTGCGACGGTCACTTTTACACCTATGATTCCACTTCTAATCCATTGTTTATTTGTAGTAATTTCACACAGATTTTACATTAACTTAAGCTCACTTTCACTTAAAACCAGAGGTGAGAATCAGGGCTGGCCCTTCACAAGACAGGGCCTAAATTGGCCGGCCCGTTAGACCCAGGCAGTGCAAATATCTTTGTTTTTCAAAGTTCAGCCCTCTAATGGTCGAGCTCAGGCTGACTCAGCCCGATTAGCGATTATACACTTTTTTAACCTTTTTTTCCGTAGAAAAAGAAAATTAAAGTAATAAAATCATCATCATCAACACAAATATCAATTTTTTTTATCAACCACAAAGATCAATTTTAAGTTATAATACAAATACCAACAAACACTAATAAATTATCAAGTAATGATAAATATTATCTATATTTTTAAATAAGTCACACAAGATAAACTAAACAACCATAAAAACTAAGCAACAACATTGTGACGATCATCATCATCATTTTACTTTCAAAAGCTTTGTGAAGAATATAACTTAACAATCATATTAATCTGTTTATTTGTATATAAAAAAAATAAGTCCCATGATAAAATGAATATATCGAAGTCTGAAGCTTTCTTTCATTATTTTCGAAGAGTTTTCATCATTTCACAAGTAGTCAATCAATAAAGCAATCATTTTATATGTGTAAATACGGAATATTAAATAAAAAATAACAATTCTGAATAAAAAAAATAAAAGAGCCAACGGGCCAGCTCTCGGCTATGCATGGCAGGCCTTTTAAGCCCATGGCCCTATAAGGCTGGCTTGTTAGGCCCAACTCCCTTTTAGAAGCTCTAAAATAAAGCCTGGCCTTCCAAGGGCCAAGGCCTAAACGGGCTAACCCGACAGGTTCGATCTTAATTTCCGGCTCTTCTTAGAACCTACAGATAATGGTGAAATGTGACTAAAATTCTTGTTAATGCTAAACACCACATTGATGTTTAGAGAGAAAGTACTTCAGTGAATTGGAAAGCCTAATAATATTCCTATGAACATGAATTCATTTAGGCTCGTTTTTCTCACTTAGTTCAAAGAGGATTCATACACACTATTATTGCGAAGGAGAACAAAGTACTTTTCACAACACAACACGTAGCAATGTGAATAAAACGTATGCCCAATAATTTTGTACTTTTTTTATAACGCAATGCCAATAATTTTCCACTTTGAAAAACGTTCTTTGTCATTATTATTGTTATTGTTTTATTCCCCTCATCTTGCAAGCTTTTACTTTTTGCTGTCTCTCGTACATGTTTTACTTTTGCTTTCACATGCATGTTTATCCTTTGAAATATATTGATCGAGCGAGATTTAGTGTGATGATCATAGGCATATGCGAAAGCTATAGGCCTTAATTCAACAAACTGTTGGATATGTATATATGATGTCGGTCAAGTAGTGCCCTAAGAATAAGGGTTTGTGTCCTCGAAAAATGCTTCTGCAAGTCATTATGATCTTAACATTATGAACCAAAAACTTTCTTTCATGACCCTTCTTCGTTACATCTATTGATTAACTTGTCAACACAATGCATTGGTATTCGAGAGTTGAAAATCTTTGAATAATGTTCGAATGGTTGCTGTCAAATTCTTCATTACAATTATATATGATGGCCAACTAAACTTTAGTAGTGATGAGTTAATAATTTGTATATATATTATGTGAAGTTGTAAATGTGATTCTATTGGAACAAACAGTGTGCAATAATACAATTTTTTACGAAAGAAAGAAAAAGATAATGCATTTTGCTGAAAAGGTTTAAATATTGTTCCTTTGAATGGCTTTTTGGATGGAATCCGACTGATTACGTTCAGTTAAGCAGCAGATAGTATTCAAGCATTAATGGACAGTGATGAGACCAATATGCTCTGTAAAAGGTGAAATGAAATGGAATATATATATATATATATATATATATATATATATATGGAGAAAAAGAAATCCACTATTGTGAGAAAAGACCTATCAAAGCAAACAGAATCTAGTTGATCATTTTCATCATCTTCTAGCTGCTGGACTCAGCTTTCTAGAACTTGGCGTCAAGTAATAGACATTGATCATCAAACAAAATCTTTTTGAAGCCATCATTACCATTGGAATAATATTTTTGTTAAACAGAAGGCTTAAATTATTATAATCATGCCTTGTCAGGTCTCTGAAAGCATATATATTACCAAAATTGATAGAAAACCTTATTATTAGGCACCCTTCCCAATCAGGAAAATTGGTATTATTATTAAACCAAGTATCTTAAGAGAAAACCATGATTGGTTATTATAATTTCTCAAAGTAGGTTCTTTTTCTCTTTTTAATAGTTTTTTTTCCTTTTAGGGTTGAGAACGAAATACAACCAACCAAATGTGTGAACTTGGTTGAGGCTACAAATCACATGGCAGAACCTATGGAATGAGTTTGTCGGCTACTTTTCAAGGCTAGGATTGGAAGGCTGGTGATAATAACACTATGAAGTAAGGCACAAACATTTTGATTATGGTCTACCATGTAGCAGAGGATAGACATTAATCCAAAAAGTTGAAAGTTTGCCACCTTTGACAAGATTGATCAATAACCTGAGAAAGAAGAGCAACAAATATCCTCCTCATTATTAGTGTTTTTGCGCAGTGATAATGAATTTTCAGGTTAAAAAAAATAATATATCAATATATTCAAGTTACCGTATACCATTACCAACCCTAGCCCTTAACTGAACTACAACGTAAATCTTATATAAAGACAAGAGGTGATAGTACACATATTTAGTTCTTATATACTAGCTACACACATTTTTTACCTAAATGTAAGATATTAGGTTTATGGATAAAGGCGTAGATTTAGTATTTAACGATTGTATAAATTACACCAAATATAAATAACAATTTTGAGGTATAAATATGATATTCATAAAATAAAAAAGGTACAAATATAGGAATTATGTTAACCAACCGTTAGAACCATTTAAAAATAGAGAAGTGGGGCCCACAAAATGATATGTGAGTTCTAACGGTTCTAACGATTGGTTAATGGAATTCCTATATTTACACTATTTTTATTTTATTAATACTAAATCTATACCTCAAAAATGTTTTATATATTTGGTGTGATTTGCACAATTATTAAATACTAAATCTGCATTTTTACCTTTAGGTTTAGAGTTACTTTTCATTTTTTCATGTCATATTTTACTTACTTCGATCGATCATTTTTGAAATACATAGTTTGACTTCAAAATGAATAGCACAGCTTCAAAGAGTTTGATGAATATATAATGTTTTCTTAATATTTGCCTGCAGCCGCGATAATTATTAAGAGATAGCAAATTTCCTCACATTGTGGACCTATATTTTCACAAACTAAGTTAGTTGGTTGTTAGTAGTGCCAAATACATGTGAATTAATCCAAGAAAATATATAAGGTGTTCCTTTTAACTATTTTCTGTATATTAAGAAACATCATATCTCATTCTTAATCTTGTTAAAGAGGAGTATATAAGATGTTTTC
This sequence comes from Mimosa bimucronata, assembly GCA_037074515.1. NCBI lineage: Eukaryota > Viridiplantae > Streptophyta > Magnoliopsida > Fabales > Fabaceae > Mimosa > Mimosa bimucronata. The sequence goes on from CM073442.1 coordinate 11,706,323, forward strand.
TATACCCTTATTGTATTAAAAGTACTGCGCAAACCTCACTAGATGTAAGTGTAGTGAACCAATCAATTAAAACATGACTAGAGGACAATTTACCGGAGATGACACAAGGATAAAAAGGCAAACCATTACCTATTACATATTATTATATAGAACCTCATCGTATGGAGTAAGAATATATTCTAACTTCCAAAAAAATAAAAACCCTTACAATGAAAAATTGATATGTAACGTTGAGTTTCTTTTCACTTTTAACTCACATTTTTTTATCTCATATTTGACTGAGCATTATGATCCACAGTAGTGTAATAAAGTGGCATTGGAGTAATTAACGCGGCATATATTATAGTGTATAGCATGAGAATAATTAATGAGGTTTGTGGATTTCTGATCCTAAAGCTTTATTATTAAGATTTCTAAATAATGGTTATATTTGGTTCTGAAATGAATGAACGATAGAAAGGAATGAAATGAAAAGTGGGTTCAAAGTTTGAAGAGGAGTTCATGTCAAATCCTCCAAATAAAAAATAAAAAATAAAAAAAAAGACACATACATACAGCAAATGGCTAAGTAAAACTGAAAAACCTTTCAGCCCATCGTTTCGTGTCGCCTTACAGGATAACTGGTGGGTCCTTCAAATGCGAATGCCCTCTTCACCTCTAAGTACGCATCAAACACTGTGTCTCTCTTTTAGATGATCATTGCTGCCACATGAAGCAGTAGGACTAGTAGGGGCTCACTTTAATTTGCTCTCACTCCCACACTCTCTTCTTTATTTTATTCTTTTGGTTTAATTTGTTTTATTCTTTCTAATTTCAAATTGTTAGTTTTGTCTATTATATTTTAATGAAGATTTGCTCTTAGTTTAATGAATAGTCTTTATATATTTAATGATTTTTAATTTTGATCAATATACTTAAAATCATACCAAATCTTTATAAATTTATAAAGATTAAAACTAATAGTACAGTAGGGGCACACTTTTTCTCTCACTCTCACTCTCTCATCTTAATTTATTTTATTCTTATAGGTTATTACAATAGTAGTCCTTATAATTCAATCAAATTTTGGTTTTAGCTCATATCGTTTCTTAAACATTTGATGAGTTTAGCAAGAATACTGTACTTTTAATGAATTTTACTTTTTGTTCTTGTAAACTTAAAGTTCAGTTCAAAACTTTATGAACCTATAGATCAAAACCAAAAAAAGCCAACAAAACCTAAATTTGATGAAGTTGTAAGTAGCAATGACATTAAAATATTCTTTTCTATTGTGATATGGCCATATCAAGCTAAATTCTCTCTTGAATGATATTTTCAAGTACGTACTTTCTTATCAGTTTTAAAGCTAAGATGAGATATTACAGAGAAATTGGACGTGAATAAGACTAAGGGTGAGGTATTATTATCTATTCTCTTAGAGCTTGCTAGCTAGAGGGCTTTCTTCCATATTTGTTTGTAATAGAAATTAATAGAGAATTAATAGTGTGGGACAAAGAGAAAAATATTATTGGGATAATAAAGAGAGATGGAGGGGGTGGTTAAGAGTTAAGACCAAGGAAGGTGGGGAGCATATTGATGTAGAGGTTGAAAATAAAATAATGTTTTGTAGGCTACTAGGCTGCATACCAGTGTTTCCTTCTTGCTTTGAATGTGGATATGGAGAGGAATTACCATATTTTCCAATAGAAACAGTTCTAAGAGAGGCTTGTGTGGACCATTGGTGTTTGCCTTTGCATTTTGTCAAGATAGTGCTTTCTATAGTGCACAAATATTTTTTTAATAAAAAAGTTTTCTTTTCTTCCCTTTTAATTCCTCCCAATGGTTTTAGTATTTTGACCCATATCTGATTTAGTGTTGAAAATTAGGCAGATTGGAAAGGTTATCCGAAAAAAACAGTAATATTCTTGAGTAGACTTGTTCAAACTAAATATTTTATAAAGAGATATTTTATATTATATATCTATTCATTTTGAGGAAACTAGACATGTTACTCCCGAATATAATATCATAAATTATATACTGAGATATTGATTAGGTATACATTATGAGATATTTTGGTTGGTGTCTCAAGCAAATGCGCCTAGAAAGAGAGGAGTGGTGTGTCATGTCTGCTACAATTGACCCCCCCTTGGGAAAAAATGGAAGTAAAGAAATGCATAATTATGTCTTTGTGAAGAGTAGCTAGCTATTTTGGCCCCCTCTTTGAAGCTCTTGCTTTGAGAGAAGTGGATGAACATTAAGAACAGGTGAGTTTGCCCCCACAGACTAACTTAAATGAATTCACATTTTGGTGTTTCATGGTAGGTATTGGTTATAAGCACCTAGACACACTTTTCTTGACTCGTGAGCTAGCAGCACCACTCCTGTTGCCACATTTCAAGCTTGTGATTATTCCTATACCATTATGTATGAGATTGTTATATCAGAGAAACAAGGTTACTGTCATGTAACCTAAAAGTTATGGGTTCAAATCCTAAATCTAATATTTTTGCTTGTAAGGATAATTATATTTACATCTGTCCATCCTCAGAACTCACGTTGTGAGAATCTTCTTATGCATTAAGCTGCATTTTTTGTGTGTGGGTATATTATTTGGGGCATAGGGAGGACTAAGATGATCCATTGTCCTAATTTAGAGTGTGAAGGACATACAATTACGTGTCATAATTTCCAGTTTCTCAGCCTTGTCAACTTGGACACCATGTTTCTTTGAACTTGGAAAAAGAAGAATTATCAGTGAAATCATTTTAACAAGAGGTTCCTAAGGGCATAATGGATATTGTCTGCACTGGTAGTGGTAGGTCATGCAGGCTATAAATCCTAGCTATTCATTTGATAGGGCCAGCCCATAACCACAACACGTGTCACACATGGAATGACCAGATCAAATGAATGGCTAAGATTTGCATTCTGTTCACGACTTGTAGGAACCGATTTCACTGAGGTTCTAAGCATGCTATAATTTCCAGGGATTTGGTTGTTATTAATTCAATGGCAAACAAAAGTTAACCTTCGATACTGTTAAATTTTGGGCCAAGCCCTGAAAAAGGCTGGTGCGAGAACCTTGCAACTTGCAGGCCAATAATTGTTTTAGAGACAACAGCTGAAATCAGCTAGTCAATTTCTCTTCAAACAAAAACTGCTTTTATATATATATGATGGCATCATTTGACTAAAACAATCTATTTTAGAGAGCGAACACTTGTAGAATCTTGATAGCCATGAACCGTGTTTTGTGTCGCTCGCTGCCTTTTTGTTTCAAAGTGGGGTTGGGGGTAGAATGACTCATCAGCCAATTTAGATGCTGATGGGAAACACAGACATATCTGCAGAATGCAAAACCAATCCCTCAATTATCAGAAACAGTTCTTCCATTGGAAAATAAAAGGTTACCATCAGGAATCAGAATGATTAAGGGCACCTTAGAAGGCCAAGCAGAGTTCCAAAAGTGTATTAAATACGTAACATCCAGGATATGGTCATCTTACAAGAGATACATATTTAAGCATTAAACTAAATATGATCTGGGACATATCTACCTATTCAAGCCCTATAATACTATTTAAGAAAACAGAAAAAGGTATACAGACTCATCAGAAAAGAGAACATTCTCCTCCCCATATTCTTTTGTTTCCTTGCAAGTCATTTATCTTGTGATTCAATGCAGAGACTTGCTTCCACGTTCCTCTTCACCATGAAACCGGGCTGATGGTTCGCAGCACTATTCAAATATTGAAATGCTTCCATCCCAGGAGCATGAAGCTATAACATTAGGTATAACAGGATGGAAAACAACATCTATGCATGCTTGTTCAGAGATCTTGATTTTCTCAACAATGTTGGATGAGTGATAATCGTAAAGAAAAATATAACCATCTGAAGAACCAGAAGCAAGCCTCTTCCCATCCAAACTGAAATTGCACTTTATGGGGAACCCAGAGACCCCATGGCCTTCATACCTCTTGTATTTGTTTAGCCTGAAAGGGGGGTTGGATGTAAAAATTGCAATGTAATTTCCATTTGACTGGGCAACGAAGGTAGACTCAAATGGGTGGCGCCTTACACATGGACAGGTATAAGCTTCAACATAAACCTGATTCAAAAGCACAGTAAGCTTATCTAAATTCAGAATTTACGAAGACATATAACAGTCACAAGGCACATAACAACAGTTGCATGTACATAAGGTCAAAATAGTATTGACTGCATAATTCAATTAATAATTGACATGCCACCACAATTTCCATCTAAACTTCATTGTTGGATTTTCATGCAGGTCTTCAGGTTGTGGTCTGTCCTTAAGTGGACACAGCATAGAAGAATCACTTGATGCTACATGTGTGTGTGTTGTCAATGTCACGCAACATAAAGTTCATTAATTAACTTGTTTCCCATTTTCATCTTTTCAATAAATCCGGAATTTCCTCCTTAGTGAGTGGCTTTTGTAGTTTGAAAGGTATTGGTATAAAAATTATTCAGTTTTGGATACAGTCCTGTTACGTTGGGTATTGAGTATGTGGCTGAATCCAATCAAAAATACCTATGTTTTCAAAACTTAACAAATTGCTTAACCAGGATAAAGAACTGGTTCAAGAACATTTCCCCCTTGGATAATTTTGAGGGTCCAAGGACCAAAGCCATGGTTAGTTCAGAAGTTTTCCAGTCACAACTCACAATAGCAAGTCTGATCTTATTTTTTAATCGTTAGATAACACCTTTACCGAGAAGTCGGTGGAAGAGGTATACAAGTTTTCTATAAAATGCTTCTTGTTCTTGGTACAAGTTTTCCTTCTGCAGAAAACTTTTCTACGAGGTCCGACTTGTTATTTTGGGAGCCCCTGCCAAGAGAGGGAGGGGGCCTCACCTGCTCTCCAAAAACCACCTCAATATTTAGCCAGATGACAGAGTAACTAATTAGAACTAGAGTTTACATGTATTTACATTAATAACCGAGGTAGACTAGTCTGATCCATATGCAACCAAAATGTGAAATTTTGACAGGCTGCCTTCGGTCAACATGGCCGTCTTGCACATATAACCAAGCAATTTTAGAGAGTTAGCACAACAACTATATGGAGGAGTATGATGTATGAACACATCAAACATAAATTTTTTGTAAGAAAAGTAATCCCTCTAGTCCTTGTTATAAGGACTTATTAACAACTTCGCATGGATTAAGGAATTCAATTAAAATTAGTTAATTTCAATATTACATAAAATGTAGTTCATCAGTTAGTTAGAAGGTTGTTTAGTTGGTTAAGAAACATCAAAGAAGAGAATATTTAGGGAAAAGAATTAAAGTTTTAGATAAAAAGTCTTATATTAATGTTTTACAGGCATGAAGAATGAATACTAAACATTAGCAATACTGCTCACATAATGTAAGGTAGAAAACATAATACTGAGATTTGAAGACTGTAGAGGAATCTCACCTGACTAGACAGCGGAACCTGTCTGGACACATCCCAAACAATAATTGAGTTCTCACTGACATTACTCCCAGATACATCACTAGAAGAAATGAACTGCTTCCCACTGCTTGTAAACTCAACATCCAAAATCGGACCTAAACTACGATTAAAGCTATGGACTGTTTTGCCAGTCCTGATATCCCATAATCTAATATGGCCCTTTGAACCACCAGAAAGAAAGAGGTTTGAGTTGTCTGGGTGAAACTTTATAACTCCAACGATTTGATCTTCACTGAAAACCTGAGTCTCAAACCCCTTTTCTACATCAATCAACCTGGATTTACAATCATATCCACAAGAAAGCAGAGAGTGCCCTTGCTGAGACCATTTCACATCTTTCACTGCTGCATTGTGGAAATTTATTACACGTGTTTTCTTTTGATCTCTACTCCATACATTCCAAACGCAAACCAAATGGTCCATCCCGGCAGATGCAAGGAGATGAGCTGTAAGCTAACATTTTGAAGATATTATTCCTCCTTAAAGAAGACTGACTCACATATCAAGAGAAAAGTTTGAAGGCATCTATGAGGAGGACTTACCATAAGTGGGAGACCATTGTATAGCACTGACAGCTTTTGTATGGCCAGATAGAGCCACAGATAGCCTTTCAGGTACCAGGTTCAAATTTTGATGACCTCTAGCTTTATTTCTCAAAAGTGATAAAATGCTAGGAGGTAGATTGGTATCCGAGATGCTTCCTAAGATTATGAGCAATAACATGTCATAAAATGAGCGGCTTTTGCCGATGCAATTTAATCTAAACACAATAAAATGAAACCATATAAAGGGAAAGGTCTATGAAAGAGAGAAAAAGTAATCAAGAAATTGCAACTTGTGCAAATTCACCACGTGATCACATAATACTGATGTGCAGATGCCGCAAGCTTTAAATCAAGCAGCTACCCAGCTACTTTTCAGCTAAATTATTTCCCTAACCAGCAGTGCATATCTTTAAAATGGAAAGTGGCATGAACCAGATCATAGAAATTATATTTAAGCAAAGAACCACAATACAATCAAGCTCGTGTATTTACAATGTTAATGGAACTGTTATATTATCATATTCCGTTTTTATATGAAAGAGAAGGAGGAGGAGGAGGAAAATTCCATTTGAAGGAGGTAAAAAGAAGAGAAATCCTTTGTAGCCAGGGAAAACAAAGTCAAAGACAGCTGGTAGAAACAGATCACCAATACAAAAGAGCTCTTCAGTCCCAACACATGTCTAACAAGGGGATTCCCAGTAAAACTCGCAACTTGAACAAGAGAAAAATGACAAAAAAAATTATCCAAGAGCAAGCCTAAAAACGTTTACTTTAAAAACCTGAACATGTTACACCTACCAAAAAAACCAGAGCATTTGATAGCACTCTGCCATAAAACTTTGGCTTCCTTTATTTTTTGTGCAAAATTAACTTTCCCAACCTGCCAGAAAGCCTATTATAAATATAGATGGAAAGCTAACTATTGACAAACTATCCCCTTCATGTTCACACTCTCCCATTGAAAATGGAAAAATAATTGCGTAGGCGTTTCTGAATTGGAAAAGCACATCACTCACGTATTTATAGTCTTCAAACCCACAACGCTTAGTGCTATATTAACCAAGGAAAGAGTATGAACTGGAAGGGGATATTTTTGTTTAAAAGTGATACTTCAAAAAGGAAATTCTCCTTTTTTAGAAAATGGGTAAGAAACCAAAAGGGGAAAAATGGTGATCCCCTTCATATAAGAACAACAAAAGCATGTATCCTTCATAGTCAAGACTCCAAATCTTCCAATCTTAATCAGATGCCCCATCTATCCCTTAGACATAAAACAGTAAATATCCCATGTTAATCCCAATAAACATAAAGCACCAACCCAGCTCTCACCAAGTGGTTTGAAGTATCTGTAGTTCAACTTATTTGTCATATATTTCCTTAAAGAAAATATTCCCACATAAACCCTAAAAGCTCAAAAAGAGCAAAAATCTTATCCCCTCCCAAAAGGGGGAAAAAAAAAAGAACAAGAAACTTTTGTAGCTTAACTATTCAGTGTCCCAGCTTCTTATGATATAAGTTAAAGTATAAAAAGCAACATGACAACGCCACAATATAAAACACCCAATGTGTAATTTGAAAAGTTGCAACATATTCATGAAAGAGATATGGAAACAGCTTCTTTTTACACGTGCACAACGTACATCTAGACCTGTTGGTACTAGGGAGCTAAGAAAATGGCCAAAATCATCGATGAGCTAAAATGGGGGAAAAAATATAATTGCAAATGAATCTATATAAAACAACTAAAATTAAAGATTTAGCAGGTTCTAGTTCTACATTCCTTGTTACAGTCAATCAAGTTCGCCTCAAGGTACATACTAATGGAAACAGTTCATCCACATTGTCATCGAAGGAAAATGCAAAATGAACCAAAGAACCAGTTCTAAACACGTACTGCCTCCCTCCATAAAATAAATCACTTTAAATTGTTTATATTTATCTTTTCCCCAAAACTAATTTATTTTAGTTATAAACTAACATATAATATAATTATATGTAATTACAATAGTAATCAAATTTGCTTCCTTAATCTAAAAAAAAAGGTAAATTTGACCTTATACTACTGAGTAAAATGCAACCAATATCATCCCAATTATTTTCTCGATTAAATTCAGTAAATAATAAAAAATCCCAGAGTAAAAAATAGCCTCTCACATGAAAGCCAACAAATAAAAAAGGATAATGCGACAGAAAAAAAAAAAAAAAACAATTACCAGATAAATTAACAGAAGGCGAGACCATAGGCGGAGCTGGGTCAGAAACAATGGGATTAACACTTAAAAGAGCCCTTTGTCTCTTAGAGACATATCTACCAGGAAGCGAAGATTGCGATTGGAGCTGCGAATAGTGATTCGTAGGAGGAGGAAAATAGGGTTTTGGAGAGATGGAAGAAGAAGAAGAAGAAGAAGAAGGTGAGAGTTTCTGACGTTTAGGTTGATCTTCATTAGTATTATCATCGTCAGAAGCATTGCCGTATGCATCGCACAGAAGATCCATGCCTGATTTTTCAGTTCGATTCTTCTTCTTCCGATTTTGGTTTCATAATCATTCAGCTCAAAACTTTTATTTTTACAGTTTTGCCTCCTTCTTCTTCTTCTTCTTCTTCTTTTTTGCCTTCTTGTTTGGTGAAACTTGGACCATATGGACAGATTTAACATGTCTAGCCCATTTGTTTACATTTTTAGAATTTTGTATGGGCTTTAGGTTTTTTAGTGAATTTTTTGGGCTTCATTGGATCTTATGACTGGCTTACGTTTTTTTTAAAAAAATATTGTTTGGTTTCACATTCCATCCAGAAACTTTTGTTTTTTTCAACAAAAATGTGTTGTGATAGCACAACTAACAAAGATTGCAGATAACAGATTAGTTGTATCTATTTATATATTATATATATATATATACTCCCTCCTCCTCCTCTCCCCCCTAAATATTTAGTATATTTACCTAATTTGATAAAATTAAGAATATTAGTTCAGTTAGTTAAAATCACATAATATTACCAAAACACCATAACCATCTACATTTATTCCCTTCATCCGTCACTTACTTGTTTTTTATTGAGAGGCGTCAATATAGATATTTTGGGGAAAATTTGAGAAAAATTAGAATGAGGTCTTATATTTAGGAACAAATCAATCTCCCCAAATAGGTCTTATATTTAAGAACGGATGGAACATAAAGATTACAGATTAGTCTAGTTGATAAGGAGTTGACTCGTAGCTTACAAAGTTGAGAGTTCAAATCTAGTTGGTATATATACAGAGTACATGTAAGTATATTTGTAAATATTTTTTTTTGGGAGAATTGCATGGGAATTCAAATTCTAAAGAAAAGAATTAATATCAGACAAATCTCAAGAAGTTGTCCATGACACTTTTTCATTTATCAATAATGGCTATATCAGTTGTCATTGACAATTTATTAGGACTTTTCTGATATTAACTATCTTCCTTAAGACCTAAAAGGTTCTCCAATATTTTTGACTAAAGGCAAACTTTAGCCCTAGTTAACCACCATGCCTATTCGCCTTAACTCTTCTTTTAACAAAAATGGGTAGTACAGAAAATCCAAGAGGAATTGATCAAGAAAAGGAAAATGAACCACCGGTTGCCCTGTAATTTCTAACGTTCTAATATAAAAAATTGTAATTCAGTCCCAAAAGAAATAGAAAATTGTCAGATATTCTTATGACAACATAAATACAAGAAAAGAGAAAAAAACATAACTAAAAATCTAGGGAAAAAAAACTTGCACATCCTTATATTTTCATAGGTCTTAATAATCTTACTTATTCTTAATCAACAACCCTGTTATATTTAAAATTTAGGGTTAAAGTAAAATTTAGAATAGAATGTAAAGAAGAAGAAGGGAGATTAATGGGATGAGGGGCCTCTTCTTCATTGAGATCTCTTTCCATTTAGCTTCTATATAAATCAAACCAAACGATGTTTATTTAACTTCTATTTTAATTTAACAACTTTAAAAAAAATCAGATAACATTATTTAAATATTTTTTATGACACTGTTGGATCAAAATATATCTTTTTAAATAAAGTACCGTTTGATATAAATTGAGACTAAATTGAAATACATACCACTAACCCTCACCGGTACTATGTAACCAAATTGAACGGAGAGGACATGGACTAAAAAAAAAAAAGGAAAAAGAAAAAAGGAGGACATGGGTTTGACTTGTAAAGTTTGTAGTAGTGGCCAACATGGTGGCACTCAGAGTCAGAGAAGATGTTGAGATTCACCGACCACGCATCTTGCATCACATCCCATCTTTCACGCCTTCTCTTTCTCCTTCTCTTTTCATTGCAACAGAAACTACCAACTTTTCTTTTTTAATTTGTACGATTTTTTATTCGGAGATAATTCTGTTTAAGACATTCTAAGATATGCATAATGGTAAACATGTTAAACTTTTATTTGTAATCCGAACAATACCTAACCAACATTCAAGTGTTGCGTTGATTTTCAGAAATGGAATCCTCCCCACGTGTGGTTACTTATGAGGATGAGGGTACTTTCACAATATGTTGAATCAATATTGATCAAGGTTATCAATTCTGGATCGGCATCTAAATAGGTTGAGATAGTTGGTCAATAGTCAATGGGTTAGCTTGTAGTCAACTCGGAAGTCAGATCGGTGAGAATTAAAATAATTTAAATTTTAAATTTACCATCATACCATCCAGTTAAAATTAATGGTATCAATCTATCATTCAATGATATTACAATTAGTGATCACTAAATATTCTTCCTAATAAAATTTAAAATAGATAAATGTAAACAAAATATTCCTACAAATAATTTTTTGGTCACTAAACTAATATTCATCAATATCAAATTTATCACAAAATTTAAAAAAAGCACAAATTATGTCATTTTTAACACTAATTTTTTTTTTAAAAAAAATGCAACCCAGGTCAACCCAGGCCAGCAACTCACCGGGTTGCTCCCAAGTCAGCCCGGGTTGTCTCGGGCGAGTCCGGGTTAATAGCAAGTCGAGTTAGTTGCTAACCGGACCGGTTTCATAGCCGGATAGCCAAGTTTCGGGTTGACCCAGTTGGACCGTTCTGGGTTTGATTACCTGGATATTGATAGAGTAGAAGGGGTTACCTTTTTATATAAAAGGACTACCTCTAATCCTTAATATATAACCTATTTGGAAAGTTATTTTTAGTCTTAAATATAAAATCTATTTCTATTTTTTTAATTTTTTCTCGAAATTACCCCTAATGATGTATCATCAACAATAATCAAGTAAGAAAATATGAGTAAATTGAAAAAATGATCATGGTGTTTTAGAAAAAAATATTTGATCTATTAATCAACTTAACTAACATTATTATGTAAATATGTTCTATATTTAAAACCATAGTAAGTATATATAAGTTTAGGTAAGTTGGTCCCAAAAGTTCATCTAAAGTAAAAGCACAACTTTAAACACCGATTGTTCACATGTCAACAAAGTTTTCATATGCAAACAAGTTTTGTATGGACTGTACTACATTTTGCCAGGAAAGTTTGCCTACTTTCCATCCATAGAGTCCAATGTTGGGCCTTAGTGGCTGCTTACTGTTTGGGCCTTTTAGAACTGCCTCTAAATAATGCCTCCCAAATCACAAGGCTTGAGTTGCTTCCACCCAAAAAACACAATGGCCCTGTTTGGCTGGGCTTCTTGGGCACAAATAAGGACTTATTTCTGGTCAAAAGGTCTTATAATAAGAAAGGGCACAAAAAAGTTGTTTGGTTGGGCTACAAAAGATAAGGACTTATGGGATGATAAGTCCTTATTTTTATAAGTTGATTTGAGTAGCTTCTGGGCAAAAAAAAAGGACTTATGGCCGTTGCTCTGGGCCCACTTTTCATTACTCTTTTCTTCTCTCTCCCTGAAGTCCCAGATCTCTCTTTCTCTGCTATCTCTCTCTCTCTCTCTCGATCCATCCGTTCCAGTTCGAGCCAAAAGCTCCGGCGAAGAAAGCGTTGAACGGCGGCGATTCGACCGTAGGTAAGCATCTCTCGCTCCGTAACGGCGGCTTAGTCTGGGGTGAGTTTATTTTCTCCATTTTCTTGCTTCTTCTGGCCGATTCGAGCAAGCTTAGGGAGGGAGCTTGATTCGAACTCTAGGGTTTCTGGGGTTCCTAAAATCATCAAAATGAAAGTTAGGCTTCGAATTCATAGACTTGGGGAGTGATTTTGAGTGAAGAAATGTGTTTAACCGAGTTGGCTCAAAAATCCCTAAATCTGTTCCCTGTTCCTGCGCGATTTTGGGGGGTGTAAATTGAGATATTGTTTGATTAGAAGTGAATAATAGTGTGATTAAGTTAAGGAATGGGTTGTATGTTGGATTTTGAGGTGTTTCTTGGGCGCTTATTAACCGAGTTGTCGAAGCCGAAATTTTTGTTCCTTTGCCTCTGATTTGATTTTCTGTTTTTCTCTTCTCCTTTGTTAGGTGTGGTCCTTTGTTCCTCTATGAATCAATTGTTGTTGCTGCTTGGATCTTGTTCTTTTGTAATGATGTTTCTGCTTATGATGAAGAGGATTGAATTTGTGTTCATTGTTCATGTGTTTTCCTTCTTTGTTCCTTGCTGGTTTGGCGAACGGGTTGCAGGGACAGAGAAGAGAAAAAGTTGGTGAATATGAACTTGTGCTTGTTGCTGTTCGAATTCTTGGGATCCCATGTTGGAATCTGGGATAATTTGTTAAAGTCTTAATTATGGTATTAGGCTCATAATTTTATTGGATCACAAAACCTAGAGTATTAAACTGTTTTTATGTTCTAAAATGTGAATTTGGTGCGAGGGTGGGAAGTTTGTGATTTTGCTAAGTTTTTAGTTTTTTTAATGTGGATTGTTGGTTTTTCTAATTATGTGAATGGTATGCCATTGTTATGTGGATGCATTGCACTATTTTGCAATTTATCCCATAGAATTATGGACCAAGGTAAAGCAAAATGGGATATTGAGACAACCAGAATTTTCATCAACATATGCATTGAGCAGCTATATGCAAAAGAACGCAGACATTCCTCTTTTACAGTGCGAGGGTGGAACAATATTTTTAACACATTCAAAGAAAGAACTGGGAAAGCATATGATAAGAAACAAGTGAAGAATAAGTTTGAGATTTTAAGGAGAGATTGGAAGATTTGGGATGAATTAATCTCTAAAGCTACTGGTCTAGGTCGGGATCCTGTCACAAATGCAGTGGTTGCATCAGATGAGTGGTGGGAACAGAAAATGCAGGTACATTAATTGCAATAGTTGAAATTGTGATAGTAAATATTCAAATGTTCCTCTATGATTATTTCATTTTAACTTGAATTTTGGTTTCCTATATATGCATGCAGGAGAATGCAGGTTACAAAAAGTTCAGACACAAAGGGTTGATGTTTGAAACGGAATTAAAGTTTATATTCAAGGATGTGATGGCATCCGGAGATGATATGTACGCACCATCTTGTACACAAGCTCAAATACGTACGGATGATCATGAGGATGTGTACATACCCAGCGTAGACCGAGAAGAAGGATCAGGGGACAGCGAAGAAGAGGATTTTGGTGCTAATATTGGAGCCAGTGCGGGAGTTACAGATGATTTGGAAGACTTCAACATAAGAACAAGCACTGCACCTACTGGTCCTAGCGGTTCAGGGAGTCGTGGGAAGAGGAAAGTTGGTGAATGTTCCGTAAAAAACAAGAAGAAAAAACTTGCAGCATCAAAACAAATTGCAGATGCAGTCAGTGCCATAGCTAATGTATCTAAAGACAGGACATCAATATTAAGTGAAATTAAAGGGACATCATTGATGGAGGTTGTGAAAGAATTAACTTCCATTCCGGAAATTGCAACTAACGAGCGCCTTCGAAACCGATGTATTAGACTTATGAGGGACAGAGGAAATCGGGAAATATTTTGTTCACTCAAAGAAAATCGGCCCTATTTGATATCATGGTTGGAAGATATGGCATACAACCCAGAAGGGAACAGTCCTCCACGAACATGAACCGTATTTCATGACACTTTAATTCTGAATGCAGTATGAATGTATTTCTGGGGGTTATGTTTTATATTTCATGACACTTATAAGCATGTAATTTGCGTTTGTGGACTATGTTTTCTTTTTATGAATGCATTATGATGCTAATAACTTATGAAAATATGTATTGGGTTGCCAAGTATTTTATTATGTGTTTGGATGTTTAAAGAAGTATTATTTTTATAATGATGCTCACTAGATTTTAATGAAACTAACAGGTTCCGTATTCTATGGCATCTTGGAACAATCAATTCATGTCAGAGGGGATTGAGGAAGACGAACAATCACAACTCATTTCCCTTATAAATGAAGAGTTGGATGAGTATGAACGAGTATGTGCGTTGGTGTGTCAATATATGATGCCGTATGTGTGCAAAGAACCACGTAACAACAGTAAGCAAACGGGTCATCTATGGGTGCAAGAAATATTGGCAGGGCACGACTCTAAATGTTATGAAATGTTTAGAGTGGAAAAACATGTTTTCTATAGATTATGCTATAAATTGGTTGAGCATGGGTTGGAGGGTTCTAGGTATGTTGGAGTTGAAGAAATGGTTGCCATGTTCTTGCACACTGTAGGGCATGGACAATGTAATAGATTGATACAAGAAAGATTTCAACATTCCGGAGAAACTGCAAGTAGACTTTTTCACAAGGTCTTAGAGGCATGCCTTAATCTAGCCCGAGAAAATATCAAACCGTGTGACCCTATGTTTCAAGACTGTCACCCAAAAATACGGGATGATCGGCGATATTACCCATTTTTCGAGGACGCAATTGGAGCAATTGATGGAACTCACGTACAATGCGTGGTTAAGCAGCCCGTCCGTGATAAATATATTGGGAGGAAGGGATACCCAACACAGAATGTAATGGCTGTATGTGATTGGGATATGTGTTTTACATTCGTGTTGGCGGGATGGGAAGGTTCTGCACATGATGCTCGTGTCTTTCACGCTGCTATTTCGACTCCTTCAATGAATTTTCCTCATCCACCTCAAGGTATATTTTCGAAAACTCCAATTCAATACCATTCTTTTATGTCTTTATGTCGTATTTCAGTTTTAATTACTTGTGACAATGAAAAAATTATTTCATTGTTCTTTAGGAAAATATTATTTGGTTGATTCTGGGTATCCAACACCTATTGGATATCTTGGTCCATATAGACGAGAGCGTTATCACCTTCCGGAGTTCAGGCGTCAACCAGGATTTAGAAATCATAACGAGACCTTCAATTATTATCATTCAAGTTTGAGATGCACTATAGAAAGGACTTTTGGGGTATGGAAGAATAGATTTGAAATTTTACAAAGAATGCGCAAATACGGATTCCCAACACAAGTCCGTATAGTCTGTGCAACAATGGCGATACATAATTTTATAAGGAGAAACTCCCAAACAGATGTTCATTTTACACAAGCTGGAGATGAAGGGGCTGATGGTCAACATAACAATCGACAACAAAATCATGAGGCGTCCTCGTCAAATTCAACCACAATGATGTCTTCACCACAAATGAACCAACTTCGTGATACAATTAGAGCTCAAATTGTAGCAAGCATATGATCCAATTATTATATGTATCATTATTTACGTAAAAAAACTTATGTTTGTATGATTTCTAATTCATATGACTTTTTATCCATTAAATATATTTTTTAAGTTTCCATTTTATTATGTTTGCAAATAATTGTAAATAAAATTTCATTTTATTTGGTTTACAAATAATTGTAATTTAATTTCCATTTTATTTTTTCATATAATTTAAATTTTCCACTCAAAATCATCATAATTTAAATATTTAATGGATAATTTTAATTTATTTCTATTATTGAGGTTAAAGTTCATGTCCTTTTTGGTCATTTTCATCTTAACCTTACTTTTCAAAAAGTCCATCCAAACATGTTTAAAAGTTCAATTGACTTATAAGTCATTTTTTTAACAGCTCATCCAAACATAAAAGTCATTACACAATCTGACTTATTTTCAGTTTGACTTATTTTCAGTTTGACTTATCTATAAGTCACTTTTTCAGAAGTCCATCCAAACACACCCAATGTAAACATCAAACCTTATTTAATAATTGTGCTCACTCACTCATTTATTCATCATACCCTCAACACGGATATACGGATGTGGAGTTCTAAGATTCCCCTTCCTTTAGATGCATTAGCTTATAGGATGACATGTTCAATAACTATACACTTCCCCCCTCCATTGCATGGCTTGATGCCATAATCTAACAACAGTCACAAGCGATTTTATCTCATTAAGTGAGCTCAGCTATATAGATTGCTTGACGGCAGCATCATACTCTATTAATATCTAAATATTTAAATAAATTGTTCACCAATAAATTAAAAAGAAGAAGAAGATGAATAAAGAAGCAAGGATACCTCCACCTACTTTACCATTTTACTTTATAAGAGAAAATGACTTTCTCAAAAATAATTCAAGTTCAAACTCATCATATCAGTGTATTATTATAAATGACTTTCTAAAAAGAATTTAAAGTTTATATAATATATGAGGAAACACGTGTAATTAACTTGAATAAATAAGTGAGGATACTAATCACAGTTAAGTAGCTAAAAAACTCAATTAACCATGAACAAAGTTAATATCTATACCTTGCAAGGTAAGAAGAATATAAGTTAGAAAGGCTACTTTCACTTGAATTCAATAGTGTTTCAATATAAGCTAGCTTAGTTAAGTTGCATATAATTATGGGCGAGCATTCAATGATTATTCAGTATGGTTAGAGTCAATCAAAATACATGTATTTTAGACATCCAATCAAAATTGTATGCAATACTTTATCAAACCTAGTTAACCGAAATAACCAAACCAAAAAATAAAAAATAATTCGGTTTAATTTTGTTGGATTTGATCTGTTCCTAATTGCACAGAGTATTATTGAGAAGAAAGAAAAACAAGGACAATCTTAGGCTTAGAGGCTCCAATGCTAATAATGAGGGAAGAGGAAAGGAGTGTGAAGGGGGTAGGTACATAAAGGACCACACTGTGGTCCTCTTCATATTCCCATTTATCATCATTGCCTTATAACTTAAGGGCCCTCTTACCCTTGAGGCCCTCCTTTTGTCTTCATACCTATTCATGCCTTAAATGGATAAAGCTTCCTATTACCCTTCATTTATTTTTTTAAATTTTATTTTGTTTATTTTTAATGATGTAAAGGTGAGGTCATGCTGTGCACTTTTGCCATAGAAACTGTCCCACATGGCTCGCTTTCATTGGATGGTGTCCACTGAATTAAGTTTCCTCAATTTTTTTGATTACGAAATAATTAATCAATGATATGTTGAAATGATTATTATATACTATCCAATCCCTACTCATAAGAATTTCTCCCATCATCTTCTTGAGTTTGTTTTGAAATTTAGAAAAACAATTTCTGTCAAATTTCATTCTTTATTAAAGCTGAATATGTATATGTGTATATATATATATATATAAATCTGATTATATTCCTAAATCTCATGATAGAGTGCTATATATTGTCTGTGTTCTAAGAAGTAAATTCTCTGGATTAAAACCCTATTTAATCTTTAAAAATCTTATAAGCATCTCTATCTATTAGAACAGTGAGTTTCATTTTAATTTTTAGGTGTCTATTATCAGAATCTAAAAACAAAACATTAAGCCAATGATCATTAGATCAATTGGCATTAGGCCTTCTTATGAGGCTAATTCGATCCCCTAGATGCCTTTCAAAGTTTACTATGTATAAAAAAACAAAAACAAAAAAACATTAAGGGACATAGACAAAACATGACATTTCTAAGTCGAACATCTTCAAAAAGAAATATTTTTCAACATATATAGTAATCCAACTGAGAAATCTTATAACAAAAGGTTAATATAATTAATAATTAATAAAGCATAATTGATTTGATCGAATATATGTGATTATTAATTCAATTCTGCAACCATAGTTAATGTGAGATTTAGTATCAATTATTTGAAGAGATAAGAATCGGAGAGATAATGATGAAAGAACGTGACACACAGAAAAACAATGTTCCATCTAGGGTCTCGCACAAGGTCTTTTTTAAATAATGACCAAAAGATATTCTTTTTATGTAGACAATTAAGCATCACACAGCTGGAGACAAAGTTATAATAATTAATTCTACTATTACAGAAAGACATTAAATAGTTTATTAAAAGAGAAAGAAAGAAAGAAGAGAAGAATATGAAGACATTTAGAGAGAGAATGAGAGAGACACAAAAGGACAAGCAAATCAGAGAGGAGGATTTTTTTTTTTTTTTGACCTGTAATCAGAGAGGAGGATTGGAATAATATTAAATGTGTAGGGATTTTTATGATAATACAAGTGGGGGCCAAATTATGACTCCAAAGAATGTTTCATGAAAGAGGGTCAAAATCCATTATTTGTCAACCCTACCCCCACCATATTATGAAACCAAATTACATGCCTCATGTTTTTGGTGTATGTACATCCAGACACTCACCCACCACTAACAGAGTTAAGTCAAATTCATATATGTGTGTGTTTATGTATGATATTATTATTTGCACCCTCCAAGAAATTTTCATTTTCTCTCTTCAACCTCTCGATTGATAGTTAGTTTCATACAACTATTGCTCCATTTTCTCTAAAGCCTAACAAATTAAATTTGAAGGCTTATGATAAAGGATCTCCTAGATATGTAAAAATATCCTTAATTCCTATATATATGATTTACTAGTGTAAAAAAGTACGTATAACATAGTTTAAAGCCCGATTTTTATAATGGTTATAGAACCATGGTAAAAAATTCTGATATGTGAGGTCAACGATTTAGTTTAGAGTTCAAACTTCACAAGAGAAATCTTGAGAGAAAGAGAGAGGAGAAAATACAACTAAGAGAAAGAGACTCCGATATTTTTAATTCTTTGTATCGCAACATATTGGTCGAGTATCTACATGTAAAAAATTTATATACCGGTTAATTTAAGGTTGGTTGAAAAATCTAATATCAACATTTATTTATGAAAATGCCACTGATTGACAAGTGAAAAATCGGATGTTGTTCTATGTGTGTGTGTATTATTGGGATTACTTTCGTCATTAGCGCATCACAATCATCCTTATCATATGCTACGGCGGTAGGCGGCCTTTTGTATAGTTGAAATCCCACGTTTAATTTTCAAATCAAAGAAATTTCAACCAAAGTCAATGAAAAGAGTGACACTCACATTGGGTACACATGCGTCGTCATATGTCCATCTTTCTTCTAAAATCATCATCATCATCATTTTACTTTACTAAAGGAGAATAATATATAAATATCATTTTACTTTATCATAAGTCAATGAAAACCTTAGTAAGTTTACAACTAAGTTAGAAATCTGAAAATCCTTATATGTGAAAAATATGTTAACCATGTCGATCTTGAATGCATCAAAAATTAAAATCCTTAAAGATAAATTTTGTTCTCAATTTGAAGACAAATAATTTTTGTTGAAACAAAATCAACCAGAGCTAATATCGATGTGTAAAATACTGAATAAATTAAATTAGATAGCTTTATTTAAAGTTCTCCCTTTTAGTTTTCCTTGGTCTTGGCTTGTTTTTCATTTCCCCTACATGAAAAAATATGAAATAAAATGGGAGAAACGGAGAAAGATACCGAAATCCCCATATATGATTCGACATGGCATAATCACCATAATTCATAAATTTCTTAGGGACTAGTCTGTGAATAAATTTTATAATGAAGTTACTTTTAAATGCCCTCAATTTAGAAAAAAATGACAACAATTTAATACACAACAACTTTAACTTATCAAATGACAACAATAATTACCACAATGGCAAGTTGACAACTAATTTCAGTGAAATTTCTTTGTGGATATGAATGACAACAATTGTTAAACGAATGACAACTTTAACCCATCAAGTGACAACAGGACAACTGAGATAGTGATAACTCATGTTAAGACAATTGATTCATTTAACAAAAAATAACTTAATTTCAGAACAGTGGTGGCAAAAAAAATCCATAGGTATTAATTTATTTTGAATGTAATTACCATATTTGGGGATTCACATATTTCATAGGTCCTTTTTTTCTCCAAATAAAAAAATATGAAAGTGCTAGGTGGGAGATGGTGTTAATTAGTTAATTATTTTAGACTATAGAGAGAGGGCTGGTGAGGATTGTAGGGATTGAGACAGCTTTCAAAATGGCAGAAAATTTAACATGTACGAATGGTTACTTGTTAATATGTTACACGTTAATTAAAACTTTGGATGTTTTAATTAAATAATTAATCATAATGGTGTGGCCATTCAAATTTTGATAACCTATAAGAGCATAATGGTTTGTAATAATTAAACTACACGCTATGTCGCTAGCTATAGTTAAAGGATTAAATTAATTAGTGGATCTTACTAGAACAAGAAAGCATTATCAACCAAAGTTGTATAATTTAAAACTTAATCAGACATAAATCATATATAACTTAAGTCTTATTAAAAATAATCATATCCAAGACCCCTTTGTCTTTTTGGGAAGCCAAGCCAGCTTTTGCTATAGTAGACAAAAAACCTTTAGGCTGTGAAAATGAATCAAGTGGAAATCTTAGGTGGTTTTGCGGGAAAAGCGACTGATTGGTGGAGATGTTTTTTTATTATAAGAATATATTTTAGTGGGTGAGTAAGCATCAAATTATAATGATAAAAAAAACCAAGAGAATATGCATTAGAATTAACAGACACAGGATAGGACAAATTCAGAGAATAATCTCCAGTTACTTATCATTACTGTCATTTACGCTCAACTAGATGTCAATATCGATCCAATTGTGTGTGTGTGTATTTGTATGTATGTGTATTGGCAAGCTTCCAAAAGTTATAAAACAGGTATATGTAGTACAGACTTGACTATTGGCTGAGTTGTTCTGCAATTTGGACAATTTGAACATAAAAGAAATCAAACTTTAATACTAGCACCTCCTATCCTTAATATAAGGATCAATTGAATAATTTAAAGAGATTAAAAAGTTAAATAAATTATTATAAAATAATTATATTATCGTTTTCCTCCAAATAAATTTTTTTGGTCTAATCCTATAAATTAATTTGTTTGACTCAAATTGACATATAATCCAGTGATATAAATATACATATAATTATTTCAAAAAATCATATAATATATTTAATAATTAAGTAATTTTTTTAATGTTCTCAAAATATAGTATATTGCATCTTATATTAAAGACGGGAGGTATTAGTGTTAGAGTGTGTGTGTGGTAGGAAGGAGCTTAAATTCGGCTTTAATTAGTAACGAAGAATTTGAATACTTTTTAAATCTTTAACATTCAACTTTTTATATTATTTTGTAGAAAAACAAGTTACTTTCTAACTTTTTATATTATTTTGTAGAAAAATAAGTTATGTTTTTAAAAGTCATAAAAAACCAGGTTTTACTTGAAGTCACACACTCACACTATTCTCATATATGACGTTATTGATAGTGCTACAAAACTAGGGCATGCCCAAACCAAGCGTGGTTGGCGTAGTGACTATCTCACTTAGCCGCTTAATCAATGGTTGAGGGTTCGATCCCTTGCCCTGGGAATGCAGCATGCCCCTTGACCAGCACTTTGCCCTTAATTTGAGACCCCGGTACGATGGGATTAGTCACTGCTTCCGGCAGTGGATATCCATAATTCACGCAAAAAAAACTAAAGCATGGCCATTTGTTCCTCATATTGGATAAAACTTTTATATGGATTCATCTTTAATTTTTGTATTTGACCAAAAGTTCATGTTTAATTTAAAATATATGAAGCAAACATTTTTTAGTTTGATTGTTCATATAATTAGTCGATACGAGAAATCAAGTGGTAGCTTTAGGGAGATTAATGCTTACAAAAAGTAAAGGAGTAGCACAATTTATAGAATGATTTTAGATTTTAAATTCCGAAAACCCTAATGGTCATAGTAAACCATTAATTGAATATGCTTCAGAATGTTCACACCCGGCCAATTTATGCAAGTCACTCTCCAAAATAATAGTCAGCCAAAAAAAATCTCCAAAATTGTATACATCATCACTTTGACTTATGTTTCATTATAAAAGGTTATTATCATAAGAAATTGTTGTTGACTTATGAGTAAGCATTGTCGAACACAGTGAACAATGACCCATTGGATGATCAATAATACTAAGAATCTATCACATCAATGAAACTAATAATTATTTAATTAATTACTACCTTAAAAAATATCTAGTACAATTAACTCGAATGATTTAAACCCCTAGAGATAATGAAGTCAACGCACTTAACAAAGATTAATGAAATTTAATTAGCTGCTTTTAATTAGTGTTTTCCTACGCAATGTTTAGGTTTAGGAGCAAACCCTAATCGGTTAATTTAGTTAATAATTGAGACACAAGGTTGGTGAAGTAAACCAAGCCATCATGAGTCTTTGGCGTGTAAGGCACAATGTGTGAATCTATATCTCAAAGCTTTGTGGCTGACTTTGACAACAAAAATATATTAAAAAAACATTGTGTGTGTGTGTGTGTGTGTGACTTGCCAATAAGTCAAACCTCATAGATGCTATTTTTTGTTGTCAATTTTTTCGCCTAATTAACTTTATAATTTCTGATTTTAAAAATTGGCATGAGGTAATCATTTTCATCAGAACGTTATCCATGCGTATTTTATAAAAATTAGCTGTGGTTGGAATTTTCATTTTGTTTCTTCAGTTTCATTTAAGGAGAAATCGTCTTAAATTAATCACAATTTTTTTGTTATAAAAACTTGATTCATATAAATGAGATTACGGTTGTCGAACCTAAAAAATAATAGATTTGTATGTTTTTGTTAATTTTTTATTGGGTAGAGTTTAATTAAAATCATATTGCATCTTATATTTAAGTATTACTTGTTTCGGCCATATATAACTATTTTTGTATATTTTAATTACGTTAATGTTTCCAATTAGATTATTGATAATTAAATCACTGTTTCAATCAACTCATTAAACAGTCTGATTTTTAATAAACATGTTCCTATTTGTTAAATTTATCCAAGTGTCTATGTGCAAGTATCAATATATACTTGCATTTGTACATGTGATATAAGTTGATTTGGCTTCTCTCAATTTCTTTTTGCATTCGCTCCGATCCTTTGTTCAAAACTACATTTTTGTGTTTTTATCATTAAAGTATACAAAAAATGGGTGATATTTTGATATCTTATGGGTGAAAAATAGTTCACTTTTTAATTTTATTTAATTTTTCAAAAATTTAATCATATTAACCATGGGAGCAAATAAGAAAAGAGGATCACAGAAGTCAAGTCCGAAATAAGTACCTATGTTTATGTGTACATTGTGAATTAAAAAGAAAACATTAAATAAAAATAACATAAAATCCAATATTCATAAATTTATAAGAGGTTCAATTTTTTTCAAATTTAATTGATTGATTAATTAATTCTGAAATTTTTTTAAATTTTATATTTCATAATTGAAACAAAATAGAGAAAAATACATGCCTTATAATTCATATTATTACTCCATATTTTTTTTTCCATCTTGAATATATGGCCTCATGTCTTTTTTTTTTTTTTTTGAAAGCCAAGGTTTGATCAATGCGGCCTTTCAAGCACAATGGTTAGTCTCGGCAACAGTACAAACAACTAAACAAGATTCGAAGCAATAGAAGGAGAGTATATATTAGTTTCAAAAGAAATGAACAGGAGATCTCAATTATATGTGTGAACTATACTCTCTGTTTTTTTTTTAAAAAAAGACAGAATGATATAAATAACATAATCAAGTCTTAAAAATACCAAACAGAATTGAAATGCAACAAATTAAGTCTTAGTAAGAAACTAAGAGTATTATTGCTAATAGTAAAAAAAACAAAAAGAACACCTTAAGTGGACCTCAAATACTTTAATTTGTATTACCACATTGTGATCAAAGGGCAACTAAATATATAAACATCTGATTTGCACACAAATTTGCAACATATTCATGGTTTATGATAGAAATATATATCTTTGAACCCATAATAGAAATGCTATGAGGCATTGATATTAAAAGAAAGTCGAAACATTATGAGTCAGCTTCTTTCCAACTGAATAGATAAACCATTGAACTTTCAAAACATATCAAAGCATGACAGCCTTTGTTGCATTTTTTCCCTTCTAGCTTTTGAAGAATTTTGATCTAGTCCTTGACGTTGAATTTTCCTAATAATATTTCCTTGATATATAACTGTTGAAAGTTCAATTATTTGTTCATGGTGTAAAGTCTAGCCGTAGTTTTGCTCATATAACATTGATGAAAAATAATTATGCCATGTATGAGACATACCACTCTGTTCCTTATTATAAGTCCAACTATCATGAATTTTTTGTTCCTAAATATAAGTCTATTTTAGGGTCAATTAATGCTACAATGACTATTTTACCTTTGTATTGGAAAAATATGTCATATTCAATGTTATAACTTCCACTCCTTGGTATGTGAGAATTAGTTAAGGTGGACTTATAATAAGGAACAGAGTGGTATGAGAATTATATTCAAGTTAAAGAGTAGAAATATTCCTCCAAGATCTCATTTATGTATGTCATATTTTCTTATTTGACGTATCCTCCTCACTTTCATGTGCTTTGTTCTTTCACCAAGTTTCTCCTTTTAATCAATGTCGACATTGATATCTATGAAAAAAACTGTGTCTGGAAGACAAAGCGTGTGATGAAAACGGCGAGCATGCGAATTAATAGATACTTGCATTAGTTGCATGCTTATCAGGTCCTATTTATAAGGCATTTCCAACATGTTTCACACAGACCAAGGAAAACCTTAAATCTCATTAACTCTCCATTAAAATCTAACAATTTTTCAATTTTACCCCTATTTAATATCCACTACATCATATGAAAACAAAGTCAATGTACAATAAATGAAAGGCAAAACTGTACATTCATTGAAAAAAGTTAATGAAGTGACTTATAAATAGAATCAAATAAAACCTTCTCTCTCTGCCCTATAAATAGAACCAGAGGAGTATGTAATTTTAAGTCTATGGTACACTTTTTAAAACCATTTGTCAAAAAGACTTTCTACACTACTTATGAAAAGAAAAACTATGTAGAAAATAATTTATTTTTTTGCAAAAATGATTTTGCCTTTTTATATGTGTTGTTTCAACTGATTTCTAGTAAGAGGTAAATTTTTATTAAATAACTATCTACATTGTTTGTTGTTCTAGGGCTTGTATATATTTGTTTATGGTAAACTTATTCCTCTAAGCCAACACAAAAATCTTATCACATTTAGTAAACATTAAATCACAATTAAAAAACAACATTGATGCTTCAATTATTAAACGCCATCTAAACAAGCGTTTAACCGTGTAGGAAATGTACATCAGTTACTAAAAGAACCGTGTTGAAAGTTAACAAGTATTTCACCTTATTTGTAAAAGTGTTTTCAACAAAAAAATTTTACACTAATATAGCTTGTAGGCAATATTTATTTTAATATTATTTTGCCTTTTATAAAAAAATTAAACTTTTAATTTTCGTGTTATCCTTGAGAGACAAACACGAAACAAATTGGCTAGATCGCTAGTTAGTTAATAGCCAGCTAGCATTTATATTTGTCTTCCTTGAAAAAACTTGAACTTCTCAATTCTTCTTCCCATACTCATCATGTGCCACTGCATATCTCCCTCCTCCTCCTCCTCCTCCTCCTCCTCTCTCTCTCTCTCTCTATATATATATATATATCCCCTCTCATGAGGTGGTAGGTCACTGCACACTACTTTGTGTCTACGCATGTGCTACTTCTCCCTTTTATCCTTTTGACACTTTCTACACTTCATCCTTACTCCAATATGACCTCATAAATTCTTTAATTCCCCCTTCCCGTTATTACATACTCCATCCGGTCTAAAATATAAAATCTATTTATTTAATTTGATTCTATTTAGAATATTAGTTAAACTAGTTAAAATTACATGATATTACTATATTAATAGCGGTTTTAGCTGTTACAAATGCATGTAATAGCGGTTGAAGGAACCCATTGGGTGTTACTCTTGTTTTTGTGGCGGTTTCCAAAAACCGCTACGCATGCGGTCATACGAATGCTACTCCGATTGTAGCAGTTGAATCACAACGTTACTAATGTTTTTTAAAAACTTTCAATTTTTTCGATGAAATTTGAAAATGACGCATTTATAATGGTGGTTGCGTTGAACTGCTACAAATGTGCTTTTTGCAATTTTTAATTACATACTATAGGACTCATTAGCAGAGGTTTGACTGCTACTAAATTTAACAATAGCTTAAAAATTTACAATTTATATTTTAGCTTGATAGTGTTAAAGAATATTAAAAGTAAATCTACAAAAAATTGAAAAAAGTATACATTTGTACTAGTATTTTTTATTCATACTAATTAGAAAATAGAAAAAATATTTCATTTTTTTGGTCCAAAACTGTAAAAGGAAAAAAATTAGTAAAATGAGTCTTAGAAATAAATAGTTTCTCCATCACCATCATTTCGAACTTGTAATAAAACAAATAGATAAGTATAATAAGTATATAAGAAGAAAATAGAAAATAAACATATAAAATTAAAAACAAATCAAGATAAACTCATAGCTGAAATCATTGGAGATATTAGAAATAAAAAAATAGAAGTGAACTGAATAGTAGAACGGAGTGAAGAAGGTGGAGGGGAAATGAGTTTGAGATTAGAATTGAAATGAGGGGTGAGTCGGTGTATTTATAGATTCGGAATATTAGTACAGGTTGAGGTCACGTTCATATTTAGTAGCATTTGACATAGCATTTTTAAATTAGTGACAGTTGATGTAATAGTCGTATTTAGTAGGGGTTAGACTGCTGCAAATGCATAACTGCTACTAAATTAAATTTAAATTCTATATTAGTAGCGTTTGCTTGCTGAAATGGCAATTTTAAATTAGTAGTAGTTGAGGTAACAATGACTTAGTAGGGGTTAGACTGTTACAAATGCGTAACTGCAACTAAGTTGAATTTAAATTTCGTATTGATGGTCAAAATTTTAAATGGTTTGAGTCATACACCTTGTAGCGGTTTTCGAGGACAACTGCTATGGTTCCTTCTAACTGTAGCGGTAAAAAATATTTGTCACGGTTTCACTTCCAAATTGCTACAAACATGATTGTTACTAATTTTCTTGTCATTTTTGTAACGATTCTTGTGTTTGGCCGCTACAAAAAATTCGGCCGCTACAATAGAATAGTAGTAATTACTTAAGTGACCGCTATTATTGTCTGAAATAATAGCATCTTTTTAAAAATTGCTGCAAAATATTGTCTTTTTGGTGTGCCAATGCAACATAACTATAAAACTTTATTCCTACCCCCTTTTGCTTGCTTATTATTGAAGAACATTAATAAGGATAACTCGAAGAAAAATTGAGAACAATTAGATTAAAGTCTTATGTTTAGGAACAAACTCACACGTCCAAGTAGGTCCTATATTTAAGATCAGAGGGAGTATATATTTGACAAATCACTGATTTGTAATGCTTTTATATGCTTAATTTGAGGCGATTAACATGATTAAGATGCAAGTTTGGTCTAATAATGTCTAATTAAATGTCTCAAACTCTCAAGAGAAATGAGTGTAAAATTAGGATTAATTAACCATAATTGTAGATTAATTGCATTGATTAAATTATAGGGCTATTTGATCTTGGTTTTGTCTTATTTTTACTTACAGGGTCGAGCAAGGACCAGAGATTGGATTCCGGGCGAAGAAGAAAGGCTTTTCAAAGGGGAAGAGAAGAAGTGAGCTCGCCGTGGCCTCGCCACGGCGAGCATACGGTGAGAAGGCACCCCAAGAGGCAGAAATGAATGGTCCTCGTCGCGGCGAGATGATGGCGAGTAAAGCCCACTTTTGGCAGAGAGCAATGCACCTCGCCGCGGCGAGGGGACGGCGAGACGCTGTTCTGCAAAATTTATCAGTTCGCGTTTTGGGCCTTTGTTTCGGATCCAACTTAATACACATTCTTAGACCCGACTTGGGGGACCTATAAATACTTAAATCTAAACCCTAGAAGGCAGATTTGGTCACCCACAACACACAAAAACCCTAATCCTCTCAACTCTCTCATCTCATCTTCATCTTCCACCTTCTTCTCCACCCAACATCCATGGCTTCCACCATTTCCTCCACCTTGGTTGATGCTTCTCCTATGAAAGGCAGCAGCTAAGCCCATTTGTTCTTGGTGATGGAGCTCAAGGGAGGAGCTTGAAGCTTCAAAGGGGAGTGTTGTTCTCCACTCTCTCTTCCTCTTGTATATTTCAAATTATCTAGGGTTCTAGGATTTGTCTTATGCATTTGGTTGTAAGCTTATTCTATATCTTGTATGAGAGTGGTAGAAACAACCTATCTTGTTTATTTTCTTTGTATGGATGCTTGACATTGAACTTATTGACTTGAGCATATTGTATTTGTATGGGTTCATCATTTAATATATGTTTTCTTGTTGAAATCTTGTGCTAAATGAGGGTTCTTGTTTAGTGGATCATGGTGTCAAGTATTTATGTTTGGAAATTGGCAAGTAAATATACTAATTGCTTGAGTGACATTGGACTTCAACCTATTGGGTTCAAGTTATTGGATGGGGTTCCACCAATAAATTGGAATTAATAGGCTAATTTGGTTGCAATTCGGGGTTCCGGTTGTAGGATTACTAGTCCCTTGCGATTAGTAGATTTAATTGGGTCAAGTGCTTAATCAACTTAGGTTAAGTTAAATAATGTGCGGGGTTCCGGCGTTAATTAAATTAATCTAAGTCTAGCCTAGAGGGGTTCCTCTAGGGTTCTTTAGGAAATTGGCCATTTTTAAACTCCCAAAATTTTTAAGAAGCAATGATTCCCGAAGGTTCCATTTACCAAGAATAATTATCCCTTTTAATCCAAATCTCCCGTTTAAATCCAATCTAAATTCTTTCTTGAACATACAACACTTTTCATACAAACCTTTATTTTACATCTCAAAAATCAAATACAAAATGTTTTTCCCGTCCAATTAGTTTCGCATCTAGCTATTAGGTAGTCATTTACACTAGGGCTCCTTGAGACCGACACCCAGGGATAGCTTCCACTACCCCTTGGGTCTTAAATTCTTGGAGAGCAGATCCGAGGCGGCACTACACCGACTTTATCCCAATTTCGGTGCTCTTCAATATTATAATGGGTAAATGTGCAATTTTGAATGACTTTTACCCAAAAAGCGCTAGGCACAAAAAAGAGTTGGAAAGTGCTCAACTAAACATAAGGTTTTAAAAGTGATTTGAATTTACCAACGACGTCATCTGCCTCCAAATGGCTGTTAAATGGAGACACCCGGCGCTTACGTGGCATCCTATGTGTGGTGAAGTTGAAGAAAAATAAAGGATAAATGTGCAATTTTGCCAAATAAGTTTTACGCGAGGATCATCTGGTACAAAAAAGTTTTGGTAAAATTGCACCTTTACCCTTTATTTTTCTTGAGCTTCACCACATGTCGAATGCCACGCAAACGCTAGGCGTCTCCATTTAACGGCCATTTGGAGGCAGATAACGTCGTTGGTAAATTCGCACCACTTTTAAAACTTCATATCTAGTTATGCACCTTCCAACTTTTTTTGTGTGCTTAACACTCTTTGGGTAAAAGTTATTTGGCAAAATTGCATCTTTGCCCTATTATAATTGTACGTGTGCTCTCATCAATTCAAGTGCCGTTAGGGTTAACTAATTATTTTATCTAGGGAAAAGGGTCATTTTTGGCCTGGAAGTTTTTTTAGGACCTATTTTGACCCGGAAGTTTATAAAACGTAGCAATTTTGACCTGGGCTAACGGAAATATAACGCTGACCGTTAATTACTTATGACACATGGCAAATTTAGACTACTAGGCCCTGAAATTTTCAAATAAGATATTTATTTTTGAGCTACAAAATTTCTTTCACTTCAAAAGTTTTACCTACCAAACCCCTTAATTATTTTCTCCCATAATAACCTCTTTTGAACCTAAGAATAATTTTTCCAAATTTATTGTCCTTAAAATAAGGGAGAAACTAAGAATTTAAAATTCTTAAAAATGCCTCAAAAATTCCTCAAATATTCTCATAACCCATAATCTATCATGAATCAATTCCTAATTAACCCACTAATCCTCAACTAAATTTCTAGGATGTTTACATAAGACACAATTTCTATGTTCATATAGCTTTTGACCTCAAAATTGAGCTCAATTCAATAACAAGATAAACCGTACCAGCACATTTTGATTCCTAAAAACCAGTAAGGAACCCAATATCAAACCCAAAATAAACTCCATCTACATCTGCAATTCCTAATTAGCCCATTCCTGAACTTGCAATTTTTCAACTTAATCTGGAGCAAGATGAGGTATAAGCTTTGATTATGATTATATTATAGTTTATTATGGTGACTGTATGATTTATTGTTGCTCTGCAATTGGAATTTTTAATCTGAAACCTCCTTCTCTCATATTTGTGTTGTTTTCAGTTTAGTTGAAATTGTTTTGTGGTTTTGTTCATAAATGATTCTTTCCAGATTGTGGCTAAATTAAAGTAAATTGACATTAAAGAATTTTAAATGCTTAGTTTCTCCCTTATTTTAAGGACAATAAATTTGGAAAAATTATTCTTAGGTTCAAAAGAGGTTATTATGGGAGAAAATAATTAAGGGGTTTGGTAGGTAAAACTTTTGAAGTGAAAGAAATTTTGTAGCTAAAAACTAAATATCTTATTTAAAAATTTCAGGGCCTAGTAGTCTAAATTTGCCATGTGTCATAAGTAATTAACGGCAGCGTTATATTTCCGTTAGTCCAGGTCAAAATTGCTACGTTTTATAAACTTCCGGGTCAAAATATGTCCTAAAAAAACTTCCAAACCAAAATTGCTCCAAAGACAAAACTTCCAGGCTAAAAATAGCCTTTTTCCCTTTTATCTAATTATGTGAATAGATTCGACTTTGGCTTGTGCACAATTTGTTTCTAATAGTTTGATTACTTTACCAATTAAGTAGGCAGTAAATAAAATTAAAAATCTTGAATCTCGATCTATTCGATCTCTTTTACTGCAATAGTGCACATTGTGCTATTGCAGTACAAAATCAAAATCCAAACTTGATGTCTTGTTCGCAGTTGAGGGGAAGTGGTGGCTAAAGTTTCTTTCATGTCCATAAATATTACTCCATCCCCCGATCTTTTTAAATATAGGAGTTAATTAAAGGATTTGCTTTTATCCTTGATAATATAATAACTTAATTTATTTTGTCTCGTAAATTTATAATCTTTCTCACAAATTCTTCCTATTTAACTACGTGTATTATTACATGAAGTTCTTACCAGCGGGGATGTTTCAATGTAAATAACTTAATTGAACTTATTTTCTTAATATCTACATACTATTATATATATATATATATATATATAACTTCTATGTTTAGGGTCAGATAGAGTAATTATCAGTGATATATAAATGCTACCCAACTAGCTATCAAGCCATAACATGCATGCAATATGAAAAGATAAAAAAAAGGAACTGTGGTTGGGCATGCATTTACATGTCCCATATATAATTGCGGTTTAGTTTTAGCGTTTAAAAAACCGAACCGGTCGGTTCAACCGTGAACCGCCAAATGGGCCGATCCGATTTGCCATTTAAACCAGATGGGTAGGTGACCCGGCGGAGGGCCAGGTAAACCCGCTCAGAACCGGCCAACCCGGTGAAAACCGGGGGGTTGAACCGGGTTGGGGGGGTTTTTTTTAATTTTATTATAATTCACATAATTACCAACTTTCACTTCACTCAATTTTAGAAATTAGGAAACTATAATACTTGAAATGCTATTTTACTTGCATATGTTCAATATTTAATTGTTGTTGCTCTTAATATTTGTATTTTAATCTGTGGATGGTAGAATAATATTTATTTTCACGTGTAATCAATTAATATTTTCTCTTTTTCCCTCTATAGAAACATTAAAATATTCATATTTGATGAATCATACATACCTATTTATATTTACATTTTGATATTAGTGATTATTAATGTTAATATCAATAAAATTTTATTATTTTAATATAAACGGTTGGACCCCGGTCCAACCCGATTCGACTATTAACCCTTAAACTAGTGTCTCGTCCTGTTCTATGCCCAGTCCGGTTTTTTGAACATTGTTTATTTTCTCTAATCAACTTTCCCATCTCTTGTATTTTTTTCAAATTTATGTTATTATTCATGCTGCACTTTAAAAAAGAAAAAAAAGCATTGTCTTCATCATGCATAAGCAACGGTTTCGCAACTGTTGCGACAAAATCTATCAACAGATCAGAGAGAGCCTACTTAAAAATGTGAAAATCAAATTTCCATCATTGTGATTCATTAAAAAAATCATCATTGTGAGGATCATATTGTGCATGCATATGTTGCCTTCAATTATGAAAATCATTAATAGGGCTCAATGAAGCAATTAAGAATAGCCCAAAAATCTAATTGGCTAACGATTTTTTGTATGCTTAATTGTTGATATAAATTTAACGATGAAAACATAATATGTTAAAAAAGTTTATACTGGACAAAAATAACTATGAATCAACTACGCTAATTCTATATATACTCCCTCTCTGGTTCTAAATATGAGACATCTTTACATAATTTAATTAGATTAAGGATGCTAATTAAGTTAGTTAAAATCACACTATAAAAAAATGAAATTATCAACAGAATAAATTTCTGTCGGTAATTTCCAACAGAAAATTTTTCCGACGGAATTATATACAGAAAAATTTCCGTCGCTAATTAATAAATTCCGTGGCTAATTAGCCATGGGTTTCCATCAAAAAATCCGTCAGAAATTTTTTCAACGGAATTTTCGTCATAAATTTATCGCTAATTTATAATTATTTTATGAATAAAATAATATTTTATTTCTTTAAAAATATTTTATAAATAAATTAATCAAGAAATAATATGTTAAAAATATTAATTAAAACTAATACATACATATACACACACATATAGATATACATTTATTAAAAATTTAGTTTAAATTTTTTTATTAAATAATATGTTATTTATTAATAAGTATTAGTAAAAATAAAAATAATAATTTAATAATATATATAATAAAATAATAATTAAAAAATTTTAAATAATAGAAGTAATTCACAAAAATAACATTATTATAAATAAAAAATTGAAATACTAATATAATGTAAAGTATATGAATATAAAATATTGTTTATATAATAACATAAATTTTAATATATAAATTATATATTAATAATTAACAAATATTTCATAATATATTAAGTTAAATATAATGTAAAGTATATATAGGATCAAAGATAATTATAATAGTGGGAGTTTAAATATTATAAATATAATAGTTTGCAAATAATATCACAGGGTCTTCATAGCAGCACAACTGGTTAAAGTATCAACACGCGATCAGGAGGTCGAGGGTTCGAGTCTTAACTCCGCCACAATTTTAGACAATTTGTGGAGAAAATTGTGGAGGCGACACGTGGTGGCGTATGATAGGCAACAAGTGGCAGCCACAACGAGGGATGCGTGGCGATATGCCACGTGGCATATAATTTAAAAAGGTTTAAAAAAATTTATAGTGATGGAATTCACTGACGGAACTAAATTTTTGTCGCTAAATTAATTAGCAGCAGTAAAATAAGCCACGTAATGATTTCCATTGCTAATCCGTTGGAAATTCCATCACTAATTACCATTTTTTTGTATTGACACATGACATTACCAAAGCATCCTAACCATCTGCTTTTATTCTCACACTCCCTTTCTTGTTTGATTATTATTGAGGTATCAATAATGATAATTTGAGAAAAATATAAGAAAAGTTGGACAGAGATTTTATATTTATGACCTAACTTACCTCATGAAATAGGTCATATATTTAGGACCCGAAGGTGTAGTATAATAAGGGGTATATTTATATATATATATATATATATATATAGATGCACACAAAACATTATAAGCGATGTATAAATTTCCAGTAAAAAATATTTTATCAATATAGGTGGGTTGATACGGTCCATGCTCCTAAGGGTGTTAGTGAAAATTAATCTCATTGCATATGACCTTAACTTGAGTGATATATATGTAACTATTTCTACCATAATTTTTAAGTTACGGAATCTGTTCTATTCTCTACAAGATTTTGATTTAATAATTCACTTAAACTTTTTTTAAATAAAAAAGGCACACTGCTTTATTAACTAAAAAAAATTCACACCAAGAAAATTATAATCAAAACAGGGGAACATTTAATAAACAGTAAATACTCCTTTCAGTCCCAAGTATGTTGTCTATTTCTCTGTATGTTTCCTATATTAAACGTTTCTTTCCTATAACACAACTAATAATTAAGTGATAGGGATTCTTTTTTTTTTTTTTTTTTGAAAAAGTAGTGTAACAAATTCTCTATGCGTTAATTAAAAATAAACATGTTAACTCTTTTTTATTTCATAAATCATTTATTTAAAAGGATCTTATATTTATAATGGAGGGTGAGTACTAATTGATAATTGAAGAATGGTGCATTATAATTTTTTGGCATGTATGGCGCATGGTTGACCCTTAATATTGTCAACTACTCCCACTCATTGAAGAATGATACATTAATAATACATTAAGAAGATAATAATAGGCATGCAAGATTTGGTCTGCCAGATACTCCAATACTTATATTTAAAAAATTGAATGATTGTAATTAATGTTGTGTTCACTCATATATTAAGAATGTAGTGTTACTCCGGAGAAATTCTTACATTTCGTCTTAGTATTAACGACTTTTCTCTAATTAGTTAGTTAATGAATTTGAGTCGATGTTAAAGCTTATAATTTTTCTCTCATGTATTAAAATATAATAAGTAATACATTTAGTGCCTGTTTGGCATTTCAACCTAGATTTGGGTTCAAACTAGGTTTCAAAATTAGATGAGACTAATAGCCATAGCTTTTGCAAAATATCTTTTAACTATCAAAGATAGGTTTTGGTTAAACCAGACAAATACTCCTAATTTTTAATAGTAATATGATAATCATGTATTTGATAAAAAAAATCATATTATTTATGAAAATTTTATAATTAAGTACACGATTTTATAAAAGGAAATTAAAGAAAATTGGCAAGTCGAATATGAGTTTGAAGGCAAAACAATCATTTACATCCATTGGAGTAATGATATATAATTCAATGGTGTCCACTGTCCACAATTAATTTCCCCATGAATTTATCAGAAAGGCGTAAAGAACAATGTCAACAAGAAGATGTATTTTTCCCCTGCCAACCATATGTTTTTTCATGTTTAGTATAAAGTTTGAGAAATTAATGAGTTGCAATAGTTTATTTTATAGACAATGGAATCAAAAACTAACAAATTAAAAAGACATTGCTCTTCCCGTCTTATTTATAGGGTAGAGAGGGAATGTTTCATTATCCAATTTATAAGTCACATCATTAATTTTTCACATGCATATACAATTTTACCCTTCTTTTACTACTTATTGACTTTATTTTCATGTGATGTAGTGGATATTAAATAGGGTGAATGATGCTATAATTTTTAATAAATAGGATGTTTTCACATGGATTTTTTTTTTAAATGATGCTATAATTTACTAGTTATAATATCAATATTATAAAATACCATAAAAAATGAATGAATAATAGTACTATATATTTTCTACAAAAAAAAAGTAGTACTCCCTCTTCTCCTTAATATAAGAACTCGAATTTTGAACTGGTTTAGTTCAAAATATTAGATCCCGCATTGGATTGTCTCATCATTTAATACATTTTTTCTTATTTTACCTGTAACTCCTTTTCCTATTTATTAATGCTAATATATTTCTCACTCTTAATAGTCTCGTAATAAATAACAATAATATTGGGAAAAATTTATATTTCAAACATATTTAATTATTTTTAACAATTTTCTTAAAAAGCACAATTTAGTTGTCCGACTCTTATAATAACATTTTGGAGGGAGCACTATATATTTAAAAACAACTCATGCGCAAGCGTTGTGTAAATTTTTTCTCAAATACTTGTTGACATTTTGTTCTAAATTTTTTCTCAAATACTTGACATTTCGTTCCCTTCTATCCCCATTGATATCACACCCCTCTCAATTGACAAATGTAGGGTAAACTCATTGTTGAAACTTGAAATATATATTAAAATATTTATCAATTAGATTAATGATAGTTGTTAGGTTAGTTAAAATTACATAATATTACTAAATTAAAATACCATAAATATTTATCTTTATTTTCTACCTCAATCTCTTAGTTGTATACTACTCCCTCTTGTCCTAAATATAAGAGGTAACAATGCAAATTTTTTGGTCCAAAATATAAGAGGTAATATGCAAAAGTCAAAGTAATAAATGCATGTTTTCCATTTCTGCCCTTATGTATTAATAAATGCATGGATGGAAGATAAAATGTGTATAATAAATGAGTAGGGGTAAAAATGTAAAATCTACCCATAATAAATGATTCCAATATGTTTTTATTGGTATGTGTAAAAAGGTTGACTACCTCTTATAATAGGAACCAGAGGAGTATTAACAAACAGCCATAAATAGTAGTAATATTTTGAGGAAAAGTGAAAATAAATTAGAGAGATGAGAGAGAGAGAGAGAGAGAGAGAGAGAGAGAGAGAGAGAGAGAGAGAGAGAGAGAGAGAGAGAGAGAGAGAGAGAGAGAGAGAGAGAGAGAGAGAGAGAGAGAGAGAGAGAGAGAGAGAGAGAGAGAGAGTTTTGAGGGCTCTGACTCTGATGAAGAGAGCGGGAGTGGGACCCACATGTCCTGGCACGCGTGAAGCCAACCTGGGCCCCACATATTGACTCACGTTTCAACTTCTCTCTCTCTCTCTCTCTCTCTCTCTCTCTCCCCCCCCCCCCCCCTCCCTCCCCCAGATTTAAAATCAAGCTGTCTTATTCACTTTTTCATCATTTTCAAAATGCTGGTTTTCTTTTTTCTTTTCTTTTTTTATAAAAAAACAAAATATGAAGAGGTTGAATTAGAGTTGACATGTTGTTCTTGCAAAACCGATGTTTTCAAAGAAATAATTTTTATTTTGATTTCTGTAGAGTTTAGAATCCCAACAGATATTTGTTCACATACGCTGAGGAAGATTGCTAAAAGAAAATTATCACAAAAATTTATTGTAGAGGACTCACATGTAACTCATATTTGGGAAGTGATTATCTTTTATATGTAACATATTTTATCTACACACAAATTTCTTTTATTTTGCACATAATTAAAATAGAATGTATACATGCCACACATGGTACATGTAAAAGAGTTATATAGCTAAAGATTGATTATATCCTGGTTTTAAAACAAATTTTAGTTATTCGTACTAAAATCTACAATATTTCTTTTTTCAATACTTTCTCTCTCTAATTCAATGCAGGGTGTGTTTGGATTGACTTATGAAAAAGTGACTTATATATAAGTCAGATTATAAATAAGTCGGATTGTGTAATGAGATTTATGTTTGGGTTAGCTGTGAATAAAATGACTTATAAGTGACTTATTTTTCATAAGTCAGATTGTGTATATTTGGGTTAGTTGTAATAAGTCAGAATTTGTGGGGCCCACCTTATAAGTGACTTATAAGTCGGAAATAAGCTGTTTTAAACAGCATATAGCTTATTTTGACTTACAAGTTATAAGTTACTTATAAGTCAAATTAACAATAAGCCGAAACAAACATGCAAAATAAGCTACCAACTAAATAAGTTACTTTTACCCCAAAATAAGTACTTAT
Source organism: Mimosa bimucronata (assembly GCA_037074515.1). Taxonomy (NCBI): domain Eukaryota; kingdom Viridiplantae; phylum Streptophyta; class Magnoliopsida; order Fabales; family Fabaceae; genus Mimosa; species Mimosa bimucronata. Next base: position 11,744,281 of record CM073442.1, read on the forward strand.
TTCCAAGAAATAAGTCCAACCAAACATGGTCGTAGAGTACCATTTGATTTCATATGTTACAAGAAAGAGAAGCAACATCGATTTGTAGGAACATAGAATAAATTGTTTTAAACATTAATATATAAAAGGTTAAAGTATGGTTTTAGTCCTTTATATTTGCGTTAAATTTCATTTTAATCCTTTATTTTTGAAAAGTACAATTTTAATCCTTTTTTGTTAATACCATTAGTTTCATTTAACGAAAAATGTTAATTTATTAAATCTAAAAGGTGATTCTATAATTAAATGTGAATAAGAAATGACTAATTTTTAAAATATAAGAATAAATATACTAAAAAAATTAAATTTAAACATTTTTATCTGCATTTAATTATGGAATCACCTTTTAATTTGATGAGTTAGTATTTTCCGTTAAATAAAATTAACAGTATTAATAAAAAATGACAAAAAATACACTTTTCAAATATAAAGGATTAGAATAAAACTGAAAGACAAAAGGTATACTGTAACCGTGTATAAAACTATAAACTACCCCAGACTTTTCGAAAGCCACAATAACAACAAAGCATATTAAACCAATAGGCATCCTTCATACTGAAAGGAATTTTAAGGGCCTGTTTGGGTATTCAACAAAACCTAGGTTTTGTTACCAAATCTAGGTTTTAAAACCTAGGTTTGGAATGGTAGCCAAACACTTTTTTCTGATAAACCTAGGTTTGGACTCAAAACCTAGGTTTAGACTCAAAACCTAGGTTTTAAAAAAGGTAACCCAAACACTTGAAAAAATATGAAAAACTATTTTGGATTGGAAACCTAGGTTTTGGCCACCAAAACCTAGGTTTTGAATAAGCTACAATTTTCCCCTTTTACACAAATTACGAGGTAAAAAAAAAGCCATCATTACACATGTCATATTGAAATACCTAGTTTGATGTACCAAAACTCAAATCAAACTCAAATCAAACTCAGTTAAACTGTCAAATAAAAAAACAAAGTATATTGTATTATTAATTAAGAAATTATTTTTCATGTACGATAAATGTCTGCGATAAAGTGTGAAAAATGTTTTAGGTATGCCAATATTTTATTATATATATATATATAGATATAAGATGTTTTTAGCTTTTAGCTAATTAATTTATACAACAATATATATTGGTTTAGGATAATTTTTCTCACACACATTACAACCTCAATACATATTTGAATTAGAATAGACAAAATAAAGAATATACACACATTCTTATCTCTTTATTGGTTAACGAATGAAACTGATTATTCAAGTTATAGTTGATAAGCATGAACCTTGTAAGGATATATCTATCCAATGAAATGAGAAAACCGACGATAAAGTATTTAAGTTTGTTAAGTTATTAAAAACTACTTCATTTGTTCCTAGATATAAGATCTAATTAACTTTTTTGGAGAGATTAAGAAAGAGAAATGAACCAATTAATCATAACGTATTTTGTATAATATTATATTATATTAAATTATATGTTAGCTTATAAGTCAAATAAACTAGTTTAGAGAATAAATTCATTCAACTTAATTTATAATTTACTTATTTAGTTTTCTTAAGATTTTCTAAAAGAAGTCAATTAGATTCTATATTTAGTCAACTGAGAGTCAATCCAAGCATATGACTAAACAAGAAAGTTTGTATATCGTCTACAAATTATAACTGTAGTCTGTATATATATGCCCTAATTAATTTAATTTGATATTTAAAATTTTTTTTAAAAATATTTTTTTCGATGAATTTAGAAAATTATTTTAATATTACAGAAAGCATACTAATTAGTAATTATTATTCTTTTTTAAAAAAATTTATATTCAATTCTTGATTAATTTCCTTGAACCACTAAAAGTCAACAAGGTTTGTAAGTGTCAAATTGATCTTTTACTTTACCCCAATTTTTTTTGTCAACTAGATTTTCACGTGCAATCATTTAACTTTTTGATAATTCTTCTGCGTCTAAAATTCTTTTGTGTTAGATTACATTTTAATATGTATCTTAATTTTTTTTTCAAATGGTGAGAATCCACAGGAATAATTTCGAAATATATACAAAATTCGAAATTAAATTTTCTATTTAAATAAAATTAATCGATCAAATATGTGCTCTCATTAACATTATATAGTTAGCGTTATGTAAAATACATTAGAAGGTGATTTTTGTTGCCCAACACATTATAGAATATGAAAGTCAACTATCAATTCTCTCCAATTGATAGTTAGCTAGAGACATATAAATAGTTAAAATGAGTTTTGTCACTCTAAACAAATTAAAAACTAGTGAAAAATATACAAAAACTTCCCAAGTTCAAATACTCATCTGTTGGTAATTATTTATTTTTAATTCTAATATATGAACACCCAGAAAATTCAATGAAAAAAAATAAAATATTGTGGAAATAAATGCGAAGATCAATGTTGTTGATGATGTGAAATGCAACCCCCGAGAATGACACGAGAGAATTGCGTATCTGACTTCTAAATTCCATTGACTACTAAGTTGTGTGTATGTAACGATAATGTCAAAACACTGATTCGTGCTTGACCTAAAGTTCTCAACCACATATAAAACACGCAATTAATTAAACTAGGTAAATAACTAGATTATTCATGTTAAATCACATATAAGTTGGCATACTTAAATGATAAAGTGGGCTTACTTTGTGTCTGTAAATTAATATTAATTTTCTCTGGTTCTATTTTCTATTATTAAAATAAAATATTTTGTGATAATTCATGTCTCGTGTCGAGCATTTTGTAAACTATAATCATCATTCTAAAACGAGAATTTTTTATATTCAATGATTCATCATTATGATGCATAAAAAACTATCATATTCAAATGGGAAAATAAAATAAAGGACGATTTGATATGGAGACTAGTTTGCACTTAAAAAAAAAAAAAGAGAGAGAGATTATCAAATTAATTTTTGACCGGAGTGTCGGTCTCCAAGTTTTCTTTCATTTTCACATTGTGCTTCTCCACGAAAATAAGTGACATGATTTATTTGATGCTTTGTCATCAACTTAAATTCATAATTCAGATGATCGGAACCTATTTTCCTTAAATATATCTAGACCATTTTGGTCTCATCTTATCGGTCTATATTTATTTTTTTAAAATTAATATAAAAATGAATACATATCTAAAACAAAATCTAGCCCGTTTAGATAATATTAAGATGGTACAGATTTACCTAGCTCTCTCTATTCATTATTTTGTGAATAAGGAAACCGATTTTACTAATAATAACACGATATCATTTTAGTAATAATTAGCTAGATTAATTACTAATTAACTATGCTACTTTGACTATATATATTTAACATGGGAATAATGTCTAAGACAAAATAATAGACTAAATGTTGATGGGGAAGTTAATTATAGGAACTATTGTCAAACTCGTGAGTTGAGTCTCCGATTTTACCGTTTTTAAGGTTCTACCTAACCAAAATATGTCACGAGTCACTTAAATTCGTACTGGATGTAAACTCGGTAAAAACTCATGAGTTTACATGCTGAATTTACCGTTTTTACGTTTCTACCTTACGGAAAATCATGTTAACTTGCTGTAAATCTCATATTAATTATTTTTATTTGACCTTATTCAATCAATTTATATATAAATTTCATAGAAATTTCTTTATTGAATTAGATAAAGTATGGATGTTGATATATTTAATATCAAATATTTATATTAAAATATATTCAAGTCAAATTATTGTTATTTTTTGTATTTCTTATCTAATTATATACTGAAAACACGTATTTATTAATAAAAATAAACTCTTACGAGTTTATAATTCGAGTTTACGATATGATTTTACATTCTTTTCACGAATTTACTTAAACTCACGAGTTTGACAACCTTGATTACAAGTCCATGTGAAATAATCTCCTAATTAACATGAGGCCCCACAAAATCCCTAATTAAAATGAGGCCCCCAAAATCCCCTAATTAATCTGAGATCCCTAGTTGTGATCAGGAAGTTGTCATCGTCTAGCTAAAAGTTGTTATCATCTAATCAAAAGTTGTTATTAATAAGATTTAAAAAGTTATGATTGATACTCATAATGTTGTTACAAAGGCCCTAAACGTTATTATCTTGTCAAAAGTTGTTAGTGACCAAAAGTTTAAATTCTTGGTTATAAACAACTTTTGACCAGAGATAACAACTTTTTGCGCATTTGTAATAATAATATGAGCATAATTTACATCTGTTATAAAGTTTTGGTTACTAACAACTTTTGGCTAGATGCTAACAATTTTTTAGGTATTAATCACAACTTTTTAAACTTTTAGTCTTTAACAACTTTTGGCCATACAATGACAACTTTCTAGCAAGAATTAGGGACATCAGATTAATTTAGTGATTTCATGGGACATCAGTTTAATTAAAGGATTTCATGGGATCTCATCTTGATTAATTTCCTTCTATTTGATTTGTAATTAATCTTCCCAAAAAGTTGATTATAATTAATTAGATTCTTTAAATTCACATCAAAGCAAAATATGCCATAAATTTTTGGCAAATTACATTTATTGATCCAATCAAATTCTTTTTTTAAAAAAAATTAAATTTCGCTTCTTAATTAACATGGTCTTTTTAACTTTTTATTTAATATTTATGGTAAAGAATTCATGTAATATTTTGTTTAATCTCAAGTTAATTCCTTAACCTGACCTTTCGTTTTACTTTCATCAATAATTTTTATTGTACTATATTTGACCAATAATAAAAAATAATGAAAAACACATCTTTTTCCACATGATCATTAATCAAATCAGATTTGATTTTCATTAAGCATCGGGCTAACTTTGACGTGTTGATCTAAATCCTACTACATTGTAAAGCAAAACAAAACAAAGGGAGGTCTAAAACTCTAATCAACCCCTCTCTCCGGATAGCCACACGATGCTTGAATCTAGTTTGGTGATAGAAAAAAAAATACTTTTTTTTTTTTAAACGGAGAACTGTATTTCATCATCTCAAGAGAGAACAGCAAGGACAACATCTAAAACATACCACTAAGATCAAGAAAGAATTACCAGATAACTGTGTTCACAAAAAGCAACCTTTCTTTCACAATAAAGTAACCCTTCGTTTCTCATATAAAAATGAAAAAGATGAACAGTGAATAGGGATAGTAGGAGAATATTACAGAGAGAAAGAGAGAGGAAAGTGGATAGTAAAATGACCTAATTCTTGTGGGAGTGTGTGTGTGAGTCTAATCAGTAATATCATAGCCCTCCGAATTGTCAAAGTGTCAACCACATTCTTCCTCTTAGTCGGTTCCTCTCTCTCTCTTCTTTCCTCTCTCCACTATATATATAACCAAGACAACCGAATCACTTTCAAAATCATTCATTTCTAGCTCTGCATCATCACCTCTTTGTACATACACAACACTCACAGACAGACTTAAAGACAGGTTCTTCATCAGCTTTCATAGCTTGCTTGTTCTTTTCTTCCATGGCGGATGATCAATTTCAAGCAACTGCGAATTGGTGGGACTCATCTTCTTCAAGAACCACTGCTCCTTCACAACACTCATCTTCCTCCTTCCCCAACTTCACTTGGAACTTAGATCATCACGACCTCAAACCAACCTCTTCCATCTCTGATTCTCCCACTTCCACTCACCCAAACTCGCACATGGTCATGCCTCCTTGGAACAATAATACTAATACTCAACCCCCTCATCATCATCTTAATCTCCTGTAAGTCATCTCTATCCTTCCTTTTCATTTTCTTTTAACCTTTTTTCTCAGAGATGGGTCAAAGGCTCACCTGGGTCAGGTATACCTTATAGCTCAGATACTGGATCACCCACTAATAAAGTCCTCACGTTAGCAATAAAAATCTAAACTTATGACTTGCCCTATTGTGTTATGAGTCAATTTCTTATCAAATCATGAATCAATATTTTCTTAACCATCCCTTTTCAGTCTATTAATTAAGCTCTTATGTTCTAATTTAATGTAACACTGCACTCATGTATATGCATTTTTCTGTATGTAGAGAAGAGAAAGGGGTGTCTGATGGGCGATTCAGAACCATGTTTCAGGAGAATAATTTTCATAGTCACAATAATAATCAGCATCAAGTTGAGTGGAGAGAGAAGCTTTTGTTTTCTACAGAATCTTCTTCAACTTCTGGGGATAGTATAGTGACCACAAGCCAAGGCTTAGCTAATAGTTCTAACTTCCACATGGATTCTAATAATTCCTATTCTGCCCCTCCAAATCCTTCAATATTATTGCAAGGATTATTAGCACCTGAAGCTTCCTCCTCCTCCTCCTCCTTTGACAATAACCATAATCGCTCTTCTTGCTTCAATAACTTTCCCTATGCTTCTGCCTTGAGTTCTAATAATAGTGATCAGTTGATGGCTTCTCAGTTTCTTAGGGCTTCGCCTCCCAAACAAACACCACATCATGGTGGTGGTGGTGGTAATAGGCAATTGCAATTTACAAACAACACAACCTTCTGGAATGCTTCTGAAGCTCATCATCATCAACATCACGCTGCCATTAAAGAGGCTCGACCTTCTTGCTTCTTCCCTAATTCTTTGCAGCCTCCTTTTCACTCCCCAAATTTTGATGCACAATCAAAGGTATAACACCTTTTTCTTTATTGAGAAAATAAGAATTTTATTGGTAATTAAGAAGAACTTAAATTCTTTTTTTTTTTTTGGCCGAAAGGAGGACTTAAATTCAAGTACTGGTATTTTAATTTATTTTCTGTGTTTGAAAATTTAATTCCGCATTTTTTGTATTAAAACATATTAAGTGGTTCTGACTAGTGAAATCTCTAAGCCGGGGCATTTTACCAATTTTCTCTTCTTTTTTAATTGATATCACCAAGAAGTGGGTTTACAATGATTTGTGAGATATAAAAAGTTTACTTTTTTAGGATGATGTAAGGGCAAGGGCTTAATCTCAATTATCTCATCACCCTTACATGGGGTGATGGATCTAGAATTTTTATTTTCTTATGGTTTATTAAAATATAGATTCCTGATACGTAGAGATATTTTCCATTTCTCTCTACTATTGTATATGTGTAATATGTACATGTAATTATATGCATTAGTGTTGCACAACAGTAATGATATTTAATAGAATAAAATAGTTCTTTTACTCTCCGAAATTGACTTTGGAGATATTTATGCAAATTCTTAAAAAAATAGTAAGAAAGAAAAATAGTCTCATTTTTTATTATTATTTTTTTTCAAATGATGGTATTGCAGAATATTTGTGGAGGAAGAGAAACAAGCAGTGTGGGGAAGAAAAGTGGTGGAGAGACGGCACCAAAAAGGGCTAGAAACGAAACCTCATCAACTTTGCCACCTTTTAAGGTATTTAAATAATAATAACAATAGCAATCATAAGGGCACCGAAACTTTTAAATTTAATTGCTTTACAGTTTCTCAAATCACACTTTGCCCGTTTTTTTTTTTTTTTTTTTTGTGAGAATCCATAAATAAACAAAAACATATATATTGAAGCAATAGATTCTACTGTTTTTCTCAGGTGAGAAAAGAGAAGATGGGGGACCGTATTACTGCTCTCCAACAGCTGGTTTCTCCTTTTGGGAAGGTAATCTAATTTCATTTTTTTCTTCATTTATATTCCATTAATTAGATATATAAATTAAAAGGGTATGATATTAATAACGAGTTAAATTTAATTTTCAATGGAGGTTGTTTAAATAGGGTTTATAATTCTGCATCATTTATTGAACCATACTTTGAGATCTGTATACATTATTATCTGAAAGTGACATTCAAACTTGATATAAAGATCGATTACATATTTTTGGCCCCAGAAACGTTGATTTTTTTTTAAATTATTACTACTAGAATGATGTTATTTAAAATTAAACTGTATAGTACATCTCTCTAACTTGATAATACTTTCTTCTTTTTCTAATGCAATTGTTTTTCATTTTCTTAGACTTAACGTAATACTTTTTCGTTTTTTGAGTCTTCATCAGATATATTTTTTATCCATATATTCAAGTGTATGTTTTGAAATTATGGAGATTAATTTCAAAGTGCTCTAATAACTTCTAATAGCAAGAGAACTTAAATATATACCAGTTCCTACAGAAAAACTTCAACAATAATCTCCCGCCAGTCTATCCTTTTTTATTATAGCATGACTCTAATATATAACAATTATATATAGTACTGGTGTTTAATTAATTATTATTAATTCATTTATTTGTTAATCTGTTGTTTTTTTTTTTTGTCAGACTGATACAGCCTCAGTGCTCTCTGAAGCCATTGAATACATCAAATTCCTCCACGAACAAGTCTCTGTAAGCCCCATAACCCATGAATATACATAATATATATATACCATCAAAAGCTTAAATTAATTGAATAGCAAACTTGGACTATATATATATATATATATTATTTATTCATATAAATTTATATAATTTATATCCTTCTGTTTTATTCTCTGCTAGGTTTTAAGCACCCCATACATGAAAAGTGGAGCTCCATTACAGCACCAACAGGTAATTCATATATACACGTTCCCCATGAAATTAATTACTGCAAATATATTAAAAAAAGTAGTTAAATTAAATTTAGTAGTGTAATTAACACAGCATAATGATGAATATTATTATATTGCAGAGTTCTGGTAAATGTAAGGAAAGTGAAGCCCTAAAACAAGACCTGAGAAGCCGAGGGTTGTGTTTGGTGCCAGTTTCAAGTACTTTCCCAGTGACTCATGAAACCACTGTTGATTTTTGGATGCCAACTTTTGGAGCCACTTTCAGATAATTCATACTACACAAAAGCATACAAAAATTTTAATTAGCTAGGTATCTTCAACTTCTTACAATAATAAACTCATTATTATTATTATAGACATATGTAAATGTTTATAATCTTTAACACATTAATTAGTATGTATGTATGTATGTATGACTTAAATTATGTTTTGTTTTAGATTGAATATCTATGATTCTAGAAAGAATCTTACAAAGTCAGATTGGAAATGATGAGATGATAGCGAGGAGGAAGAAGAAAAGAGTACACAGAGGCCACACAAATTCGTCAAGTTGTAGAATGTGCTCATGGAAGAGAAGAAAGCAAAAGGAAAGTGTTATTGGAAAATGTGTTGAAAGAGAGAGGAAAAGAAATGGCCCCGCCAAAAGAGAGGCCATTGTTTGAGCCATTTTGCATGCAAAATGATGCAATAACATTGGGACCATTATATATAATTATTGTTAACTTCCCATTATAATTGGAGAATCATGCTTAAATTTAGGGGATTAGGAAGAGATTAATCAAAGGAAAAAATTGTTGTTATAGATAATACTCCCTCCGGTCCTAATTATAAGACCACTTTGACTTTTTTGACTTTTTTTTCCAATCCAAAAATAAAGTAGTTTCAGTCCCAAAAATAATATTTTTTCCTCAAAACTAATTTATTCTACTTATAAACTAACCTATAATCTAATTTCATATGACATATGATATAATTTAGTGGTCTAATTTGCTTCCTTAACTTTCACAAAAAAAAGTCAAAGTGGTCTTATATTTAGGACCGGAGGGAGTATATATAGAAGATAAAGAAGCTTTCATTTTATTGTTGTTAGTGTTTGGTGAATTGAATAGATCGTTGTATCCATGGCACTTTGATATATATAAAAATATATATGTATGTATGCTTTTAATTAATGAAAGGAACGAAAAAGAGCAGATTTTGATTTGGAAGGAATAATGGAAGCTGAGAAATAGTAAATAATTGGATTGGACATCTCACTTTACATTATTTTCAATAATGTCCTTGAAATATGTAAGTGGAAGTCAGAGGGTGGCCCACTTACCAAAACATCCTTCAGATTTTTCATTTATTTTTTATAAGACAAAGTAATTAAAATAAAGAAAAGCAATATGCGAGTTCTTATAATTTTATCAAAATTGTAATTGAGTCTCTATAATTTTTTATTAGGTTTTTATAGTTTCTTTTTTTACACAACTTTTTTTATCAATTTATTATGATTTTACTCTGTTTTTAATAAGATTTTTTCAATTTCAAGTAATTGATAAAAAATCAAGAGGACATAATCAATAATCAAATGGAGTTATGATAACTTAATAAAAAATAAAACACTATAAGATTGGTATTTTAATTTTTCCTAAAATGAATCAATATATTATATTGTAACGTATTAATAGATGAGCGCACTTGTTTTATATACTTGTTTTCAATCAAATCTAACACATACGAGATTTTTATATACTACTATTATTAGTAATTTAAATTTTGCTTATGTTAATTTGATTTAATAAAAAAATATTAAGTATGGTATATTAAGTAAAATTAAGTACGTAAAACTAAGTATTTGAGTTTTTTCTCAAACGCACATATATTATATAGAGACAGATATATATTATGTTGTAGATGCTTTCACACATGATAATGCTCTTTAAATCGATCGAGTGGCTATTATAGAGAGACGATCATAGCTATATATGCTGCATATATTTTCCTAATTCTATAAAAATAGAGATAATAACAACAACAACAACATAAAAAAGTTAGACAACAGAGCGTGCAAGAAAAGAATGAGAAAATCTCTCGCAATCTTAGAATTTTAAAATCTACTTGATTGGTATATATAACTTCAAAAACCCTAGCGACCTACTTTCAAGATTTTTTTTTCCTTTTAAGACTTTAATTTTCTATTGGACCAACTCTGAAGGGGTAAAAGGGAAAAGCTTCATCAAGAGTCACTATCTTCTTTAGCAAGATTTATCTACATAGATGTGTTTTTTTAATGAATTTTTTATTAAAAATATAGAATTAATATAATTATTGGTTCTTAAATTTTGATTTATTTTGGTAGCCGTAATTTCAAATTGTTGGTGTAATCCAATAATTTCATAAGAATTTTTAACGAGTTTAAGTATATGGATCAAAATCAAAACTCATTAAAAATATAAATAAAAAATTCATTAAACTCAAACAAAATTTTTATAAAACTATAGGGACCAAATCAACATTTTGCAATTGCTGGAATGAAAACCAAAATTTGTTCAAATTATAAAAAATAACATTTCTTTTAACCCAAAAATATTTATATAGGTAATTTAAAGATAAGGAAGTCAATTGAAATCTTATTCTTGGCCTCAACCAATTGAGTATATATTAATGAGAAAGCATTTGACTAATCACAAATATTTATGGGGGTGTTTGGCTGGACTTATATAAGCCAAATAAGTCCTTATTTTCACAAAAAAATGATTTATTTTTAGAAAAGTTAAATTGAGCATGTTTGGCTGGACTTATAAAAATAAGTAACTTATAGCTTATAAGTCAAAATAAATATAAGTTCTTTTTTTCAACTTATGACTTATGACTTATAAGTCACTTATGGAGGTGGACCCCACAATTCTGATTTATTTTACACATCTAATCACAACTAACCCAAACATAAATCACTTTTTCAAAAGTCAATCCAAACATACATCTCATTACACAATATGACCTATGACTTATAAGTCATATTTTTAACAGCCTATCCAAACATAAATCTCATTACACAATCTGACTTATTTTCAATTTGACTTATACATAAGTCACTTTTCCAGAAGTCCATCTAAACACACCCTATATCATTTGAAGTTAATTAAAAAAATATATAGCCATATTATTGACCTTTAAAAAGTTATATATAAAGATGACATCAAACTTATAGTTTTGTTAATTTTACTTCCCATGCTTAAATAGTTAAATGTCATCATACTGTACAACAAGGAATAATAACATGCTGTATGTATGCAATATGTTTTTGAATGTGTGAGTTTTAGATAATTACAAGTACCTTTTAAATTTTCCCCCTAAATTAACTTCTCAATATATAATACTCCCTCCGGTCCTAATTATAAGATCACTTTGACTTTTTTGACTTTTTTTTTCAGTCCAAAAATAAAGTAGTTTCAGTCTCAAAAATAATCTTTTTTTCTCAAAACTAATTTATTCTACTTATAAACTAATCTATAATCTAATTTCATATGACATATGATATAATTTAGTGGTCTAATTTGCTTCCTTAACTTTCACAAAAAAAAATCAAAGTGGTCTTATATTTAGGACCGGAGGGAGTAGCAGACTAATGGGGATGATATTTTAAAGTGTATGTATATAGTGTTTGTGAAGTGTAAGTAAATTAAATAAGCACATTCTTTTGGAAAAAAAAATGGTAGAAGGATTCCTGATTTTGATATTATATATATTTATATTATGGTTTAATTTTCTAACTTTTTTTATGAGCATCTTCTTTATCCATGACCACGAGCCATTGTTTCCCTGAACATTCCACTTTCTTTTCAAATTAGCTTAACAGAAATTAATTATGGGTTTATCTTAAATTAAGATTGATTCGGGTACTCTTTCCTTTTGATTAATTATAATATAATATTGTTTTTATTAGTTTCTGTCTTCTAATGCAAAAACATGATTGCTAACCAATGATTGTCATTGATAGTAAAGACGAGCATATAGATAAACTAAAAGAAATAAGAAAGCGAAGAGGAATAGAATCTTTGTTAATTAGGACCATAGATCATATAATATATAGGCTATGGGATTCCATATGTAATTTCATCTTTTTTTCTCCTTTACTTTTTATGCCACCCGGCACAATTCTCCAGACAATTGTTAATTTTCTTGACTTCTATTTAATATCTGTTAATCATGTTAGGCTCACATTTTTTTACATGTATGTTTGAATTTTTAGTTTTGTCCACTTTCCTAATTATTAAGCTATCCTATTTATTTCACGACTCCTTAATTATAACATTAATAATAACTTGTTCACGACTTTTCACCAAAAAAAAAAAAATCTTGTGTTGACTGATCATAGATGGACAACATATCCAATCACAGAACTAAACAAAATCTTGCTTGTGTAACACACACATACGTTTTCATCAGTTTCAGAAATAATATATCAATATAAAATACAAAATCTGTAATACATCACACCATTCATAAAATCACGAATAATATATAAGTATTATTCAGATTTTGTCCAATGCCTGTATATATGTAGGTCAGATCACCTAGTTTTTCCTGCAACATGCTCAAAGTATTATGAACATGTAATAGTAAAATAATATGACTTAATATTAAATCGTTAAATTGAAATTCAAGTATACAAAAAGTATACAGCAGTAGTATCTCAATCGAATCTTTCAAAATTTCAACAAATATATATGTCAACTTAGTCTTAAAAAATGAGTTTTATTCATAACATATCGCCCTTATGATGCGTGTAATTAATCAAAAGCTGATAAGTAACATGTACTATATATACGCATCATTGTCATAATACCTATAAGTAGGACACTAAAAGAAACATTTTCATAAGATCAAGGAGAAATGCTTATTAGGCTTTAATTTAATCAGAATATCATTACAACTAGTCTTATAGATCCCATCAAATTGGATCTCTTATGTTACATAGATCACATAAGGATGTTGTCATCTATCAATAACTAAATCTTTTGGATAAATGGTTAACCAGTAAGTTTTATTCAATAACTTCATTGGTCAATTTTTGTCTACCATTTTTCAAATGTCTTTATACTGTTTTATCTATCCGTACTTATTGGACCGTCCAAAAAGCTTCTTTGTAATTCACCGAATAACCTTAAATTGTTTTTTACAATCTTCTCTTTTATAGATGTGGAAGGTGAGCCTTAGAATGTTGATAAGGGTTATTGTCATGTGATTATGAGGCTACGTGTTCAAATTATGAAGAATCTTTCTACTTGCAGATACACGTTGCGTACATTATACCCTCTTCAAACTCACTTGGCGGAAGCCTTGTGCACTAGACCGCCTTTTCTCTTTAATATTTGTCACTCCAATTTAATTTAGAAAACCTTTAAATTAAGAAAATATGTGTCACCATACATATATAATCTTAATTCATTCTTTAAAAAAAAATACAGAATAAGCATGCTAATAATTACTTATAAGAGCAAAGATTCCATTCCAAGTTTTTATCTGAGCATTAGCATGTGTATGTCAGAGACTGTTGATCACGTTTTGAAGAGGACCAAAGTCATTCATTCATTGGAATCCAAAACGAGAGGACTTGCATGCCATCTATCACTGAAACTCATGGTGGGCGTGAAGAAACGAGACGATGGAATTAGATGCTGCAGAGTCGTAAGTGGAAACTCATTGATACAAACTAATCATAAGAAGAGGAAATAAAGGAGAAACCTTTCTGTGAATCACATGTTGACAGACAGAGAAGAAGAAAGAAGAATTGAAACAAGTAACGAGTGAATGTTTCAGAATATTTTCTTTTCTTTTGTGACAGATCATATATATTATGCCTACTGATATGTTCATTGGAATGTCCTCTCAGTTAGTACTTGTTTCAAGGAAATGTCACACTGAGCTGTGTGTTGTAGAAAAGAAAGTGTTGTGTTTTCCCCCAAGTTTCAATGATACAGAGAAAGGGAAATTCATGAGGAGGGACTTGGAAATATAAAGCTGAAGAGAGCATAAATGGAGAATATTTAGCAGATATCAAACTGCAGGTGACCCATATAATATAGTATTATTGAAGAGTTAGAAAATCAAGAATTGGAGATACTCCCACTCCTGCCCTTAATATTAAGATTAAATTGAGTTTCTTGGAGGAAATTGAAACTAAATAGACTACTTAAATATAACATATACTTCCTCCGATCCTAATTATAAAATGAAATTAATATTTTTGGAGAAATTAAAGATGCAAAATAAAGCACTTTAAATTGATTATATTTATCTTTTTCCTCAAAACTAATTTATTTTACCTATAATCTAATTAGATATAGCATATGTTATAATTTGGTGGTCTAATTTGCTTCCTTAACTCCCACAAAAAAAATTAACTTGATCTTATAATTAAGACCGGAGAGAGTATTACATATTTTTTTGGACAAAAACATATATTACATGTTTGATTATACATCCGTTATAAGTCAAATTAACTTATTTATAGAAAAATGATAAATATGAATAGTTTAAAATAGTTTATTTTACTTCCTTAACTCCCTAAAAAATCTAATTTGATCTTATACTAAAAATTAAATTGGAGTATATATCAACCAAGCCAATTACTGGCATTAATCTTGATATTATAGCACATAAAAAAGTAGCACAACGTTGTCAATGTAAAAAAAAGTAGATATTTTTTGTTGTTAATAAAAACGGTCAATAGTTCTTTTAAAAAAAAAAACGGTCAATAGGGGAAAAAGTTATGGGTATTCAATTTCTTTAGAAAGGGTATTGGGAGGGGGGATTGGCCCTGAGCAAAGCCCAAATTTGTTTCGTCCATATTGTTTAGTTTGGCCCAGAACATGAGATAATATCCAATTAAAATATGTCCACAAAGATAGTTTTTTTTTTGGACTGACCACAAAGATGGGTTTGAAAAACATCTACCATTTTTATTTTAAATTTTTGGAGTGAATCTCAGCTCGCCATGATGAATGACCAGAACAGGGTTACTTGATTGGTGTTGCGCACACAAATAAAATCCTTTCTTACTATGTATTGGCATTAAGAACTCTTGAAAAGGGCATACAATTGAAGGCTTGAAGGGACATAGATATTTTAACCTAAAGAAGAAAAACAAGACAAGGCAAACTTTCTTAATCAACCAACAGAAACCACCATGCATTACGCATACAAAACTAGATTCACCGTAATTATTAATTATTGTCAAGCATCTAGAAGAATGCAACTTGATAGATTCTAGGGCTATTTTTTAAAAAAGAAAAAAAATTTGGCAAGAGCTTTGAATTAAAGCAATGACTTTAATCTTTTTTTCCCTTGATGAATGTTATGTCTATGTTGACCTAACATCATTATGCAGATCCCTTGAGCTTCTTTGTCATGGCTGCAATGTACTTTCCTTGGTGGAATGCTTGCTTCAACTCAAGCTCTGATGGCTGTCTTGAGCCATCACCAGCATAAGTCCCTGCACCATAAGGACTCCCACCTTTCACCTCCTCCATCTCAAACATGCCGGCGCCAAATGTATATCCGATCGGAACAAATATCATTCCATGATGAACCAGTTGTGTAATAGCAGTCAACCTATTAAATTTTTAAATTTCCTTAGAACATCAATATATGATATTCATAGATAGACCAAGTCAAACAAAAAGGGTTATATAAGCATGCCAAAATTTGACAAGTTTTTGTGTTTCTTTGTGAATGGCTTGATTTATATGAGAAATTTTCAACTATATTATATCAAATAGAGGCTCTTACGCTGTAGTCTCTTGTCCACCACCTTGTGAGCCAGTGCTGTAGAAGATCCCAGCAGGCTTACCTGCAAGCTGTTGTGTTCTCCATAAACCTCCAGTTGCATCTAGAAAGGCTTTGAATTGAGCAGCCATCATTCCGAATCTTGTGGGGAAGCCAAAAACAAAGCCATCGGCCTCAGCAAGTTGATTGGGGGTAATTACTGGTACATCACTCTTTGGTGGTGCACTCATCTTACCAAGTACCTCCTCTGGCAGAGTCTCAGGTACCTGTTCAAAAGTTCTTTCTAGTTAGTTGGGCTATCTTGTTTTGAAACATCCTTGCTCATAACACCAACACTTAGCCACTTAATCACTCTAACTCTCATAATGAAAAATCATGATGTTACATGTCTTCTCAGACCACCTCAAAATTAGCACGAAAAAGATTGGAATGTACAGAAATAAGAAGATGAACCACATCAGGCTATTGGAAAGAAGCAGGTTATGCAATGTCAGGAGCCTATTATGTGTTTCTATGAAAGAAAAATGAGGCCACAAATTTGGGAAGAAGTTAATAGAACTATTTGAAATCTCATGTACAGCTTGATTATGTGGCCACAATGAAGGAACTAAGCCAGAATAAATCTTGCAAACAAAACAGTGATGGTCAGAAAGCAGGAAAAATGGTATATCAAGTTAAAAGCCTCTCAGTCTTAACTACTATATTGGTAGAAGCACAGCTAGGTTTACAAAAGCCTAAGCTCTGGAATTGATTTTATAAGCTAAGAAGATGTGCAGTGCATGCATTAGCGTCACAACTCACAAGTACTTGCCTGCCATAATTTGACCTCAACACCTTCCACAGACGCAGCACCTTTCTTTATTTCTTCAGCTAGTTTCTCTACATGCCCATACATGGAGTAGTACCTGTACAAGAAATGCAAAAATATTACATTTTGTACATACAGCTTACAGAAGCTTGCACAATAATCTACTGTAGTAATGAAATGAGAAAGACAATAACAATTGCGAAAAGAACGAGAGTAAACGAAAACTGATACCACATTTGAATATTTAGTTGGCACCAATTTATGTCGTCTTCATTAATTGTAAAATGAAATCATCATAGCCATTTTTCTTACAGGATTTTGTTATTCTAATCACTTTTACTACTAAAATAGCATCCAGATAGATTCACGAAGACAAAACCCTATAAGTGTGAGTGGACTGGATTAGTTTTGTGGACTCAACTATCTGTTAAATAAGTGAGTGATCGTTTGAATTTTAGTATAATCTATTAACTAATGATATATTATTTATGATAAGGTTACAAGATTCCCACCTAAAGGCATAAATAAAGAAAAGGAAACCTAAGCAGTGTATGGTCATAGATATATGCATCAAATAGGCAGAAGTGGAAAAGAATGCACCTAAGGAACTCGTTAGATATATGTTTGTTTTACTCTTTGATATTACTATACATAACTCTGTGCCTTTGAATATTATTATGTACCCATTCATATATATGTACTATCTGCATTACGCATCATTATGGCCAATACAAGAAAAGGATTACAGTTCATAAATAGAAAGCAAGATAAACAGAAATAGACATTAGTTTTGAATGACATCAGATGACGGTTGTTTTAGTATTTGCTAACAGAGACATGTAGAGACATAAAGAGCACTAGCAAAGGGTGATAACTTCAATTAATGATAAGAGTAGTCTACAAATGACAATGCTAGGTTTCATCCCTGATTCATTGTTCTGCACAGCAAAGAAATGACATCCTTCATAAATCAAAACCTTTTACCGGAAAACTTACAATACCAAAAACAAAATATGAAATATTTTTTTAATCAAAGCAATAGGAATGGGCGCTATAGTTCAGTAGTAGGGTTGCCAATGTGGCTAGGCATCAACCAAGTTAGAAGGTAAGATGCCAAATGGGTTGCCATGGCGGCTATTTTTCCAACTGTGAAGATATTGATAATGTAGATAGTCAAGTTTATATTTAGATACATGATTGGCCTCAAAATTCATTTGATACATTTTTTTTAGCAAATAGGACTATTGTGGAAATTAATTTTCAAAGACAATTGTTAGCAAGGGCAAGAAACATGGAAGTTAGCTACAAAATTCAAGCAAAGAAATGGATGATAAGTTCGCTTTTTCGTAGGCGATAATTCTGACGACTACCAAAAAGAATTGCAGAACAATCCAAGAAAAAAAAAGAAGCATCAATAGAACTCAAGAAAGAGACAATTACTCCTAAACAAGTACAGAAAATAGGTTTCGAGTTTCGACATTGATGGAATTTACAAGATACTTCAAGAATGAATGTATCAGATCCAAGAAAACTATACATTTGAAGATCAAATCCAAGATCGTCGATAAGCAAGACGAAAAAGCAAAATCTCAGAGGAAAAAAAAAAAAAAAGAGCGTAAATCAGCGATTGAAAGTAAAGATAAAAAAGAAAAACTTCAAATCTGTGATTACACAGAAGAAATTGTGAACATACACAATGTAGACTTTGACCGCCATTGAAGTTCTCGAAGGTTGGTGAATTTTCGTCTTCTTCTTCTTCTTCTTTTTGGTTCGATGGCTTTCTCTGCTTGAGGAAGCTAATACTGATCAATGCGAAAATGGTGGAGAAAACAAGGCGTATTTATAGTTGCAGATTACAGCGTGATTATTAATTAATAACCACTTATTTGTAAATTACAGTAATAATTAACTTTCTAAATTTTGTTTAAAAGGATTAACATGATTATTGATGATGATAGGGTGGTGTCAGCTCTATCATCATTCTTGAGTTTGTCCAAATTAGGAAGCTTTTTCATTTTTTTCTTTTGGAAAGAGAGTGTTGTTTAATCATTTAGAATATATAGATTTTAACAACATATTATACTGTCAATCTATTTTGTATTTTGTATTATAAATTGATTATCTATAATATTTAAAATACATATTTTTTTTTATTTTAGGATCATTTTAATTATTTTAAATAAAAGATTTTCTGAAATTGATCATGTCATGACACACATTTTGTTTTTTGATAGAGAAATTAGGTGAATTTGATTTAGGAGCTTATCATATGGCATCTTTTGATTTAAAGAGCACTCATCAAGGAAATAAAACTCGGACCGGATCGGCCGGTTCAACCGTGAACCGGCCACTGGTTCGGTCCGGGCGGGCTGGAAAACTGGAGGGGCCATTGAACCGGCCAAGGGGCGGGTTGACCCGGTCAGCTCGGGGGTTCAACCGGGTTGGCCCTTTTTTAAAAAAAAAATTTTATTTTATTATAATTCACCTAATTACTAACTTTCATTTCACTCAATTTTAGAAATTAGGAAACTATAATACTTTAAATACTATTTTACTTGCATATACTTAATATTTTATTATTGTTACTCTTAATATTTGTATTTTAGTCTGTAGATTGTAGAATAATATTTATTTTCACTTGTAATCAACTAATATTTTCTCTTTTTTCCTTTATAGAAACATTAAAATATTCATATTTGATGAATCATGCATACCTATCTACATTTACATTTTGATATTAGTGATTATTAATGTTAATATCAATAAAATTTTATTATTTTAATATAATCCGGTTTGACCCGGTCCGACCCCGATCCGACCATTAACCCTTGAACCAGTGCCTCATCCGATTCGATGCCCGGTCCGGTTTTTTAAACCTTGACACTCATTGTTATTAAGCAATTTCAATTTAATTTATATTCATAGTAGTTTAAATATAAATTACATTACAGGGTGGACGTGATTGGGCTTGGGTGGGTTTGACCAGGGAGGGAGGGCAGCTATGCTAGGATCAATGATAGGATTTTGTCATTTTGACGTCATCTGAATTTAAAGACAAAATCATGAAACCCAAAAATATATATTTTTTAAGGAATAAAAACAAAAGAAAAGCCATAAGTTGTGTGCTATCTATTTCACATTTGTCCACATCTAAACCGTCAATTTTGTTTTGATGGTTGAATACTTGAATCTGCGCCTATACCTCACCTCACGTGGTTTTAATCAAATTAAATTATCGTTTTGTAAAAAGTAAGTTAAAATTACTTAAAAACAATAAATAGGTAAAAAATATACACAATTTTTGAAAAACATCTTTATTTATGAATGATTACATTAGAGAGTAATTATGATAAATAAATATGAAATAGAATATGTGGGGAAAATTGATGTACAGACAAATTAAAAAAACTCATTTATTATTCAAATAAAGTTAAATAAACCTCATAAAATGGAACAAACTATTTAATTAAAAATAAGACCATATATGTGGGAGGGGACAGAGTAATAATTTACTATAGGGATGTGCCAAGATTAGGAGGATGATGTTGGCAAAAAAAAAAAAAGATTAGGAGGATGATATTATTGACATTTTGCTTTGCCGTACTACTTATCAAAATCTAAATTAATTTTGTTTCTAAATATAAATTCCCAATCTAGTTTATTTCTTTCATACTTTATAGATTCTCATTTTTCGTACTTGTCATTTTTTGTAATCTACCCATTACTACTTAGAAATGCTTCCTCAGCAACGGTATCAATCAAACCCAACTCAGTCCAAAAAAAAAAAAAAAAATCAAACCCAACTATTTATTACATGTTAATAATTTAGAAAGATCATGTTATAATTGTTATAATTAACTAATTTTTAATAATTTCTTAAACTACCCATATTACTTTAAAAACTCTTATATTAATGCCTGGATGAGCACAAAGGTAGATGAATGTTATTGAGGATTCCCACAAGAAAAATAATATAGTGCTTTATTTAGATCCATATAATTCTGAAATTCTAGAATTGAAGTGAAAATATAATTAGACATAGATGCCATATGTTGTTCTTTCACTTGCAACTAAGTTGCTCAGATATTAATAATAAGTAGTTCAAATTAATTATGACAAACAATCATTTCGACATCTGATCTAATTCATTTTTTTTAAAAAAAAAATTACCTCTAACCTATCTCTCCGCCATATGGAAGGGAGAAACACTTAGAATCTCTGATTCAAAGAATAAAGTATAAAAGAGGAATAACCAATAACGTTTACTTAAAATTTATTGAGACGTTTTTAAGCATATTTGAGACTAACAAATATACTCCCTTTTAGCTTTAGATTATGCGTTTTAGCTTTAGATTATGCGTATATGAGATGGGGGAAGTATAAAAGAGGATTAAAGAGGTGAGGTGTAATGTGTGGAGGCAACGGAGTCCTTTTTTGGAGGGTCAATAAAATGTAACATAGTTGTCTTGCCCTCCAATATTGGTGGCAGTATACTAGAAAACGGGTCAAAAACCATCATAGTGTCAGTATTTGAACCCATGAAGGGTGGCCTCACCAACCCACCAAATGCCCTATTTTAATCATTTCACACAACAACATTATCACCTTTGAAAAAGGGGTCGTAATTAGGGCCCGTTTGGTTCACAGAAAATTTTCGGACGAAATGGAATGGAAAGGAAAGGAATGGAATGGAATGGAAGTTGATTTGTTTGGTACGCACAGGAAAGGAATGGAATGGAATAGAAAATTTTATGTTTGGTTGGTTGAAAATAGTGGTAAGGAAACACTGAAATAGATGCAAATGACCATATTACCCTTAATGAGTATTTCTTAATTAAACTCACTACTATAAAATTTTAAAATATTTTAAAATTAAATAATCATAAAAATAAATGAATAAATTATTTCTAATAATTATAATTTCAATAAATCTTTAATTTTAATAAAAAAGTTTATAATTTACATAAATAAATAAATAAAAACATTTCTGTTAAATAAATCACATGATTTTAATTTTAACATACATATATTTATATAATATGATTAAAAAATAACTACAAAATTACTTGAAGAGAATTTTGTGTCTTTAATAACTTCTCTTGGAGCTCCAACTATCTTTGTTTATCCAATAAAAATATATCTCTCACATTTTCTTCCTCAAACTCTTGTTAAAATTTTTAAACTCACTTTTTAATTTTAAACTCTCAGTTACTTCTCATATCAGGTAAATAATTACAATAAAAAAAATATAAATATAAAATAAAATTTCAAAAAAAAAATTCATATTTACACTAAATTAGTCTGCCAAATTAGTTGGATTTGAGTTTGACCTCATTTTCACACTAAATTAGTCTGCCAAAATTGAGTTTGACCTCATTTTCACACTAAATTAGTGTGCCAAATTCGAGTTTAACCGTCCAAATTAGAGTTTAACTGCGTCGAAATCTCTAGAAAAATTTCAATCATAATGCAATTCAATACCCAGAATCACATATTTTAATTTAAAAAATGATAGAAATAAAATGATTAATAAATCATTTCCAGATCTATTACCTCAATTCAGATTAAAAAAAGATCCATAAATAAAAATGTAAAAAAAATTTGAAAAAAAAAGTTATATTTAAGTAGGACGTTGCATTCACGTTGTGAAATTCGAATTTGGGGTTTCAAAATCGATTTTAAGCCTTGTTTTACAAAAGAGAATTGTTTCAAATTTGAATATGATTTCCGAAATATAAGAATTTAACTGTACAAATTCGAATTTAATTGCATAAAATTCTGCAGAATCTCAGTTATACTACCCATTACCCAGATTCAAGATAAAAATTCAGAACAATAGCAAGTTAGCAAACTCAAGTCTAATTTGATTCAATAACCCATAGCAAATCAACCCAGAAAATGAGAGGAAAAAGGCACAAATCCAAGTATCACCCATCTACAACACACAACAAATTAAAAAATCAACACACCCACCATAAATAACAGCTTAAAAAAAAGATGGGTAATGTATCCCTTGCACCAGATTAGAGAGACGGACAGATAAAAAAAAAAAACCAGAGAGCCGATGTCTAACATGAGTTTCGTCAAGTTTCAACATGGTTTCTCATGGAAGTCTTCATCTTCCCCGCGAAAAGTAGCACACCCACCATAAACAGCAGCTTCAAGTCAGCATTAAGCCGACAGATTTTGAATTCTTCTTCGTCAGGTTGGAGTGTGCAGCCAAAATCAGAGGAGCTGAGCCAAAATGACATATTTTCTGCTTAGAAGGCGAGATCGAAGGACCAGAGGAAGAACAAATATGAGGGACTGAGGGGTAAGATGGACTTCTGGCGCTTCCATCCGAGGCCGGAAAATGGGTTCCCACCATTTTTGGTGGGAACTGATTTTCCTACCTTTAAAGGAAAATCGGTGGCCGACGGAAATGGAAAATCAGGAGATCTATCAACCAAACGGCGGAGGACGAGGGAGAATATGCATTTTCCGCTTCCGTCGCAGCGTCTTCAGCAAACCAAACGGACCCTTAATGATCTCTGTTGTTTGTTCATGCATCTCTCCTTTTTTTCTTGGGAAAATGAAACAAAGGAAACATAAGGAAGAGAAAAAATAATAATTAGGACCCTTAAAATAATCAAATTACACTGAACCTCTTAGAGACGTGACGTGAGTGATGTTAAATCAAATTGCATTTATAGTTATTAATACCATTCCTTAATTATTTTTTACAACTTTTTAGGAATATAATTGCTATTAACAACTCCACTAATGATCCACATCAATAATTACTAGTGCAATTCCATTTGTTCTTATCCAAATCTTTTGAGACTTCAATCCAATATGAAGATTTCGAGGACCAGATCATTATTTTATTCTCTTTATTACTAAGACATGTGTGTAATTCTCCCTTTTTTTTATTACTCTCATTGATTTCACAGTTAGAGACCCAAGAGAGACCAGGGTCAGAGACATAGAATCAAGGTCAAGCAGCAAGCTCTCGTTTCAGCTCTCGTTTCAGACATGACATTATTATTGCCTCATGGCATACGTAGTCCTCAAGAGGACTCAAGCATAGGAAAACATTTCGAATATTGGGTTAGTCGAATTTTAATTCTTTTGTATAAATCTGATGCGAAGTATAAATAGATTCTTTTCGAAGAGGAACTTTTATTTACAATCGTGAATCATATCAAAAAGCATTATAGTCTAGTAGCGCAGAAGCTCTCCCATAAGTAGATAGTCCTTAGTTTGATTCTACTTGTAATATCATGTTATTAATGCTTATTTCTTCCCACTATCTTCTCTTCATTTCATCCAAAGTAAAATAATTCTTGTGGTTTCTATTTTTATTGTTGGTGTAGATTTTTAATTTTGTTCAAAACTAATTGCCATTTTAGAGTTTCAATACTTGGTTTATTGTGTTTTTTTTTCCAACTAAGGCAAAGTTCAAGTAAGTATGAACAAGAATGGAGGCAAATCTGAACAATCTTGTGCAAAATCTAAGCTTGATAAGATCCGATCAATTTTAGACAATATCTAGGAAATTATAAACAGATAATCTCATTTGACGACATACGAGTATATGACTACGAGTCTTGATCAATTATTACATTAAATGAGGACAGTAGTTTACAGTACGAAATGATTTATTAATCTATTTGCATGCAAAACCTTGGAAAAAAGTTGAAATAATAAGAGTAGTTGACAATATGACATTAATGAGACATGGAAGATGAAACAAACACCTTAGTACACAAGGTATGATAAAAGTAAACATCGAAAATTGGGTTTGGTTCATTCTCAAATATGTGTGCAGAAACTATGAAGTGCGTGTGTTCGTTCGCATATAAAAGGGTTAAAGATCAATTTTATCAACAGACTGTTGTCTAAGTTACAGATAACATAATTGACAATTGAAAGGATCAGAAATACCAATAGACCTTTTAACCGGGGGCAGATTGGCTAACGCCGTTAAAAATACTAGTGGGGCCCACAATTTTTTAATATAAAAAAGTGTGGCCCACAATTTTTTGTGGGGTTAAAGAGCAATTTTACTAATAGACTATTTTATAGGTTGCAGATAGCACAATTAACAATATAAAGGAGTCAATATCACCAATGGACCTTTTAACCAGGGGCGAATTGGCTAATACTGTTTTATTTATGCAACCCGCCATTAGTTGTGGGACACATGGAGCAATGATGTCCACTTGGAAGTTTGGTGAATTCCACATGGCTGACATAATTTCACCTTACCCACCCTCACATTCACCCTTACCCTCACCCTCACCTGCCCTCACATACATTCACCATCGACGACAAAGCCCTTGTCATAACCATGGACGAAAGAACTCTCGAGGATAGCGAACGGCAACGGATGGCGGACACCCTCATCCTCACCCACCCTCAACAGTCTAAAATGTGCCACATGACAACTTATTGTCCGTCACATCTCCAAATTTAAATTAACAGTCAACATCCATAAGTAAAACTATATTGGTCAATCCACCCCTGGTTAAAAGGTCCGTTGGTGATAACGACCCTTTTTATTATCAATTGTGCCATCTACAACCCGGACAATAGTCTATTGGTAAAATTGCTCTGTAACCCTATAAAAAATTGTGGGCCACAATTTTTTATATTAAACGTAACGGCCGTTTGGTATTTTTAACTGCATTGGCCAATCCGCCCCCGGTTAAAAGGTCCATTGGTATTTCCTACCCTTTCAATATTCAATTGTGCCATCTGCAACTTGGACAACAGTCTGTTGGTAAAATTGCTCTTTAACCCTATATAAAATTAAAAAAGGTACAAAGTAATTCTAGAAGACTAGAACTACTAAATTTTTGAAGGGAAAGCATTGTTAAGGCATCTAAAGTTTCGTCTAATTTTTAATTTGATAAATAATTTTTTCTTTTGTTATTTAATTATTTAATTTTATTTTGTCAGTGAATTAACAATGCTAAAGGAGCTAACAATGTTAAAATAGTAAAATTAAAAAAAAACACACACACACAGGTAGGCAATATATTAAAAAAGGTAGAAAATTACAGCTACTTTAATAATGATGGTTTCCAATTTTTTATACACACCAAGTGAGGAATTAAATGAGCCTAACCTTTTAGTTACCAAAACTTTATTGGTTTGCGTGTTGTTCATTGTGCTGCAAGCCTGCAATGGATCACCCATGCGGCCTCTGTCGGCCATGTTTCAACCCTCCATATACTGCTCACTGCTGCTCTACATTACTTGGTGGGAAAAAACATAAATGGCCCTCCTCAACGTATTTAAAGGAAATGACAGAAATATAGTACAACTCTCATCTTTATTATAAATCTAATTTAACTACTTCTTACATACTAATAAATGGGGGTTATAGCATTAAATATGTCTTTATTTTAAAAAAAAATTAATTTTACTCTTATTTAAGAATATGTGTTAAAATAATATTTTATGTATTATAAACTTTCTCTCTCATCTTCCCTATTTCTAACATAAGGGTAAAACAGTCATAGTATCATTAATTGATCCCAAACTGGATTTATATTTAGGAACAAACAATTTGTGGTAGTTAGATTTATAATAAGGAATAGAGTAGTACCTTCTAAAATTGAAAATCTCATATAGATAATTTGCTGTTGTTAATATTGCTACTCAATTTGTGAATACCAAAAGTCTCTTTAGAAGTGAATTGGTTGGTGGAGGAGAAGTGACTTTTTTTAGAATGACTTTTTTTAGAAGTGACTTTTGGATAAAAGTCATTTGTGTGAAGTGATTTATGTTTGGATTTGTGATGATAGAAGTGACTTTTTTTCAATATAACTTTTAGAAACATGTTTGGATGATAATATTGAAAAGCACGTTTAGATGAAAAATTACTAAAAAGGGCATTATTTTCATTAAATAATACATATATAATATGCATATATTCTTATTAAAGGCTTAATTTCTCCCTTATTTTCAGGAAAATAATTTTAAAAAATAATATTTTTCGCTCAATGGAGTATATTGTGGGAGAAAGTAGTTAGAAATTGTTATGGTAAATTTTTGGAGATAAAAATAAAATTTTAGATTAAAAGAAATTATCTTATTTGAGAATTTTAGGGGTCTAACAGTCTAATTTTCCTACCCACTTTATTAAATAATACATAACAAAAGGTGTGTGACCCACCAGAAGTCAGAAGTCAGAAGCCAGAAGTAACTTTTTTTTGCTTCTGACTTTTCACGTTGCAGAAGTCATTTTGGACCAAAAGTCATTCTGAAAATAAGGCAAACCAAACATGTTTTTTTTTTAAATTTGACTTCTCCTTTTTTAACGTGCTTCTGGGCTGCAAATGAGGCTTCCAAACATGCTCAGTATCGATCTAGCTACAATTTTCCACGGCTGACAAGTGATGAATTTAGGATGCTGTGTCTGTAGGGGCAACTTGTGAGGAAATCAAGCAGGAGACTTTTGACCTTGGTGCTTTTAAGGCTCTTAAGCCGGATGGGATTCAAGTTTTCTTTTACCATGAGATGTGGCAAATCATAGGAGAATCAGTATGTGACATGGTAAAGAAGATCTTTGAAGATCCAAGCAAGGTTGTGGCTATCAAATATACCAACATAGCTCTCATTCCCTAGGTGGATCATCATAAGTCTATAAAGGACTTTAGACCGATTTCTTTATGCAATGTGAGCTACAAAGTAATCATTAAAATCCTAAGTAGACGTCTCCGGACCATCATGCACAAAATGGTCGATCCCCATCAGTGTAGTTTCATTCCAGGGAGACAAAGTAGTGATAATATCATTGCGGCACAGGCGATCGTCCACTCAATGAAGAAGAAGATGAGTAGCATAGGGTGGCTAGCAGTGAAGGTTGATCTAGAGAAGGTTTATGATAGGCTTGAATGGGACTTATCCGAGAGGTTCTTGAATTTTTGGGGATAAATGGTAATATTTGTGATCTCATCATGGCTTGTACATCATCTTCCTCACTTTGAGTTCTTTGGAATGGAGAACCGACAGAACCTTTTCAACCCACCAGAGGGCTTAGACAAGGGATCCAATCTCTCCCTACATATTTACTCTATGTATGGAATGACTGAATTTTGTTATAAGAGATGCCATTAATGAAGGGTACAAGTCCCTTGTTCAAATCAACATAAGATGACCTCTAATTTCTTACATATTTTTTGCTGGTGACTTAATCCTCTTTGGAGAAGCCTCTAGTTTTCATATTGATGTGATTAATCCTCTTTGAAGAAGCTTCTAGTTTTCAGATTGATGTGATGTTGAGTTGTATGGATCAATTTTGTGTAGTGTCCGGCCAAAGAATAAACAAGGGGAAAACAATAACATATTTTTCCAAGAATGTCCAAGCCTCCGACATGTTGGATCTGAGCAACCAAATGGGTGTGGGGCTCACAAGTGATTTAGGCAAATACTTGAGCATTCCCTTAGTCTATAAAAGGGTGTCATGCCATGTATTCTCACCAATATTAGAAAGAACAGAGAAGAAATTGACGGGTTGGAAGAAGAGATGTTTGAATCTTGCAAAAAGAATGACTTTGATTAAGTCTGTTCTTACAGTACTTCCAACCTACTATATGCAGGCTATGTTCATTCCAAAAGGAATCGTGAAAGAGTTGGAAAAACAGAGCAAGAACTTTTTATGGGGAGAAACAGATGGGGGCAGGAAGATGCATATACTCTCGTGGGATTAGGTGATGAAGGAAAAACAAGATGGAGGTTTGGACATTAAGAACATAAGGAAACAAAATAAAGCCTACATTAAGAAGCTTTGCTGGGGCTTGATCTGTAAGAAGGATGCCTTGCGGGTTCAAGTCCTTAGAGTTAAGTATGGTTGTGGTGATAGAGAGATACCTTTGGTGAACAAGAAGAAGGATGCCTCCTTAACTTGGCAAGGGATTAGTTAGGTGTGGAAGAAGTTCTTACGTGGAATAGTGAAGAAAATTGGTAATGGGAGAACACTTCCTTTGGGTTTGGCAAGTCAGAGTTAAATATACCTATCATTAATCTCCTCCCTTGATATGAGATTATCATAGATAAGTATGAGCAAGTTGTTGACTATGTCAGGTGGGATGGAGACTGGAACAGGGATAAAATGAGGTAGTGATTTGCCCCTCATATTATTGATCAGATTGTTAGTGCTCACTCCCTTGTGAGAAGAGAGGAGATGTTTAAATTCCCTAGAAACAATCCATTGATGGTTATTATTATGTTAAATTTGCATACTACTTTCTTTTATCAGGTACCTTGAGGTGAGAAGATAGCATATGGAGGTGCATTTGGAGATGGATAGGTCCAAAGAAGGTCAAAACCTTCATGTGATTGGTCGCATATGGAAGGGTTGATACGGCACAACTCAGGGCACGAATAGGAATTGACATGACATATAGGTACCCTTTCGGCTGTGAGCAAGAGGAGAATGTGTTATGTTTACTAAGAGACTACCCAAAAGCTAAGGATTGCTGGAGTTTCATCATTAACCCCGATTATCTTGGTACATTCTCTCCTTTATAGGGTGCGAAGGTATTCCCATATTTGGATACATGTGTTGGGATATATACGTCAACCGATCCTCTATTTAGCTTCTTTAGAATTTGTTCAGATTAGGGTTTCTTGAGGATGTGCGACCCAAGGGAGAGGACTACAATGAACCCCATAATCCCAAATAACTTTGGGATGGAGGGGTTTCATCTTTCTGTAAATGATTAAGTGTTGGAAGATAGAAGAAGTGGATACGGAGGAGCTGTCAAATATTAAGATGGGATGTGGATTTGTGGGTTTACTCGTAGATTAACCAATGTTCCACCTTTGATTGTGGAGCTGCTTGGTTTTCTACAAGGCCTCCATTTGTGCTGGTCGAAAGGCTTTAGAAAAGTTAATTTAGTTTCTGATTGTATAGTGGTTATTAATTTTGTTTTGAGAGGCTATGAAGGGGATCATCCCTTCAAACTTCAAAGACATTATTATAGATGATTTTAGGTTGTTGGTTTATAGGGGTTGGCAAGTCAGCTTATCTCATATCTATAGAGAGCAGAATATGATAGCAGACTCTTTAACGAAATCTTCCCACATAACAGATAGGATATACTGCATTTTTGGTCAACCTTTATCCCTGCTCCATGTTATGGAGGTTGATGAAGGATGGAAGATTAGTTGAATTTAGGATTTATTTTTATGTATTGACCATTTAGTGTTAATGTTATACAGTTTCTCATCCAAAAAAAAAATTGTAAATACCGTTTTACATTACTCAACTAATTAAAATCTCATATTTGGGATTTTAAAATTCAGAAGGTGTTTTTATGTCATTTTCCCATATTTAAATGTTGTTATATATATATATGTTTCACTTGTATTTCTCATCCCAACTACCACATTCCAACTTATACATTCCATCTAATACTTATTCCATATATATGAGTATATGACACTTTCAACTTAATTTATATATGAACTTTAGATTGACAATTGACTTATCAAATCTGCCAAATTTTTTTCTAAGTTTACTCATATTAATGAGGTTTTGAATTGGGGAAAAAATATGAAGAAATACATTTAAACATTATTGATTGTGGGTTATTTTAATTTAACCATTTGTCTCGTATTTGAGTCATGAATATGCAACAAACCGGTCGTAATAATTATTTGGAAGTAGTGCGGTTCCCTCCATTGTGAGCTTACATTCTCACCAACCAAATCAGGCGGTTGGTAGTAGTGCCAGATATCGATAAGTAAATCCAAAATTATGGACTTGAAGGAGTACAAGGTTTATGTTTAGATAATATATTCCTATTGGAAGCAATAACGCCGTCTAACATTAAATGTAGTCACCTCTTCTGTGTAGGATTTTTTGGAACTAGTTTCCCTACTCATCTAAAATATGAGTAGGGAGAGCTAAACATATATAGACCATCTAGATTTTATATGGATGGTCAAGATTTGGTATTATTAAAACCATTTAATAGATACAAAATCTTAAATCAAATCTAGACCATTCATATAAGATCTAGGTGGTTTAGATAAACCTAACTCTCTCTACTCATCTTTTTGATGAGTACATAGACTGGTTTCGGATTCTTTTCACAGTCTAAACCAATGAAATAAAACCCGGACCGGCGTTCGACCGTGAACCGGCCATGGGTCCGGTCCGGGCGAGCTGAAAAACTGGAGGGGGGCATTGAACCGGTCAGTGGGGGGTGACCCGGTCAACTAGGGGGTTCAACCCGGTTGAACCGGTCAACCCGGGGGTTCAACCGGTTTGACCTTTTTTTTAAATTTTTTTTTTATTTTATTTTATTATAATTCACCTAATTACTAACTTTCATTTCACTCAATTTTAGAAATTAGGAAACTATAATACTTTAAATCATATTTTACTTGCATATACTTAATATTTTATTATTGTTACTCTTAATATTTGTATTTTAGTCTGTGGATTGTAGAATAATATTTATTTTCATGTGTAATCAACTAATATTTTCTCTTTTTTCCTTTATAGAAACATTAAAATATTCATATTTGATGAATCATGCATACCTATCTACATTTACATTTTGATATTAGCGATTATTAATGTTAATATCAATAAAATTTTATTATTTTAATATAATTCGGTTTGACCCGGTCTTATCCCGATCCGACCATTAACCCTTGAACCAGTGCCTCATCCGGTTCGATGCCCGGTTCGGTTTTTTAAACCTTGGTCTAAACACACTGATATATGAATACAAATTTTTGGGCCCAGAAACTGGGCTAGCCCTTTTTTTGTCACCGGGTTAGCCGAATTGCTCCATTCTATAGTTTTAATCAGCACGCCTTTATGGGCCTTTAATAACTTTCATTACCCATCTGTCCCAAGTCCCAACACATATGATCAAACGAATATATCCAAAGCAAAAAATTTAATTATGTTTCTTACATTAATAAAAACACCCATCAAAAGGTGTGACATTTCACCATCTACCGTCTTAACTTGGGCTGGATTTCTTTGAAATACCACTAAGTTATATTTCTAGTGGTGGTGAAGTTTGGTGAGGCATCTTCATACCTAAATAAAGTTGGGTGAAATTTAAATAGACAAAAAAAAAATGGCTTACTTGTCATACTCTAAAAATTCATGCTCGATGGATTTTGAGTTAGAAACTCTGTTAGCTTGTGGGTCAGTCTAGCTACTCTCCCAAAATTTGTGTACTTAATTCGTTCTCAAATATAGGATCTAATTGACTTTTTTTCAGAAAAATATAAGACCTAATTGGCTTAATCATAATATATTTTATTTATTTTTATATTATATAATAGCTTATAAGTCAAATAGATTAGTTTAAAAAAAATTTAACAAAATTAATTTATAAGTCACTAGTTTAGTTTTGTTAGCAACGGAGCAGTATAAAAAAACAAAAGAAAATCTTACAACCTTGTAACCACAGCAATCAGCCAAGCCAGCGCCGTCACTAGTTGCCGGCGGCGTCATCCTCCCTCAGCTCCGGCCTCCGCACTGTGCATTTTAGGTATGTCACCTATTTCTAGATTTAATACTTTTATGAATGAAACATTCATCCAGGACAACTAGAAAGTTCTATGAAAGAGTGACAATATGTTGCGGTTAAACGAAAAATGACAATCATATAAAGAGTGAAACTAAATGGACGAGAAAATTAATGATTAAGCTCTGCTACTAATAAATTGAACGACAAGTCTTGTTTCTGTACAGATAATTTTCACTTGCTTCTCTTCTGAATAGGTCATCGTGCTTCTGGTAAAGTAATAGTTGCTTCATTGGTTGAGCTAAATTCCATTTGGCCTGAGAATAAAATGGGTTCAATGAAATCTTTCTGGGTGTAGAAAGCTGGCTCCTTTGGGTGAGCCAATTTAGTTTCACTCCCTAACAATAGAACCACAGAGGACATGGTTGGCCTATCTTCAGGGTATTGCTGAACACATAAGAGGCCAATGTGGATGCAACGTTGCGCTTCTGATAGAATGCAAGTTTCCTTTATGTTTGAGTCAATTAGTTCATAATCTCTTCCTTCTTTCCATAGACTCCAAGCCTGAACCATGAACATGAAAATCATTAGTCACTTCATTTGCTTCTGTAATTGTTATATGTGCAGAAGCTTTTTTGAAACAATCAATCATGTAGTGTAAAGATGAGATATTAAAATTAAACACTTTTTCTGACATGCTTACATGAGATATAAGGTTGAGCGATTGGTCAGGATGATAAAACCCTCTGCTTCTCTTCCCGCTTATAATCTCTAGTACCAATATTCCGAAACTAAATACATCAGACTTTATAGAGAAATGTCCATCGGCTGCATATTCTGGTGCCATGTACCCACTGTGAACCACCGTCAAAACAATGTTAAAGAAGATAGAAGAAATGAATATATGGAGCTTGTTAGATTGGTACTGAGATACTCACTAAGTCCCAATCACTCGCTTTGTGTTTCCTTCCATTTGGTCTCCTCCGAAGATTCTAGCAATGCCGAAATCTGATATCTTTGGGTTCAACTTGTCATCCATTAAAACATTACTTGGCTTGAGATCTCTATGAATAATTCTCAATCTAGAATCTTGATGAAGATAAAGAAGACCCCGGGCAATTCCACAAATTATGTTGAAACGCTTAGGCCAATGTAGCACCTTGCCTTTGGTATCATCTGTTTTATGAAAGAAAGTTAGGTGTCTAATTTGAATGTTGCAGAGCTAGTTATTAAATTATCGGAAGAAGTGATACTAGTCTATCCTATTAAAACCTTTATATTGAAGTGTTCATACCAAAAATGAAGTAGTCCAGGCTTCTGTTAGGCATGTATTCATATACCAGCATTTTGTCCTCTCCTTCAATGCAACAACCAAGAAGCTTTACAAGATTTCGATGCTGAAGTTTCATTATCAATTTAACTTCATTTTTTAACTCATCCATTCCTTGCCCTGATCTTTTTGAAAGCCTCTTCACAGCAATTTCTTGTCCATGCATTAATCTTCCCTGCATATTGACATGTGCAAGTATAGTGTGATACTTATTATAGTTTATAGCGCGAAGACCTCTTCAAATATTGTTATCCTAGAACCTGTAGAGTGATTGAAGTCTTTTGTAGATGTTAGAATAGAATTTCCTAAAGTTTTTCCTCCTGAACTTATTAGTTTCCGTAATTGTTATTCTTCTTTTGTGTCTACTTTGTAATGGTTACATACCCTTAATATAATTGTGATCTTTTTTATTAAAAAAAAGCACCTTAGAGTGAGTTACCTTATATACAGGCCCAAAGCCTCCTTCTCCAATCTTGTTCTCCTCTGAGAAGTTATTGGTGGCAATAGCTACAGTAGAGAAATCAAGTAAAGGGAGATCCAGATCATCAACCCTGCCCCCGTCTTTCTGATCTTCTTTGTTTTCTGATTTCTCTGACAAAAATGGAGAACATGGTTCTGTTTACTTACAATTATAATGTAGTTAATGGTTCAAGGAATTTTTCCCCCAACACTTAAGGCTCCCCCCCCCCCAAAAAAAAAAAAAAAAAAACAATGAACTTCAAAATCCAATCCAGTCTTGATTTGTTTACCTGTCTTCTTCCTCTGGTGATAGCAGATATAACCACAAAAACTGAGTAAAAGCATAGCAGAAATTGAACCCAAGGTTGAGACAATTATTATAGTCAGCTTCTTCTTGCTCCCCCATACTTCCCCTTAAATGCCAAATTTGATTGAGATTTGAGAATACAAGAAGTGAGAAAAATAAACAAATTCAATGAATAACATCATTCTTGTAAGAATAACTTAAATGCAACATACAAAGTGCTTAAGAAGAGGCGCCTACATTTACTCATTTAGTACCGAAAATACCTTGAATAGTGTGGTGATTATGTAAATATTTTGTAATTAATATTTATTAAAGGGATTAGGGTACTCAGATTTATTTCCTTATTAGTTCCTTATTTCCTAGTTCCTTAGTTTATTTCCTATTTTGTTTCCTGTATTAATTCTGTGCATCCCGATATCAATGGGATTGATTAGGAAGCTTTTGTATTATATAGCTGTGGCTAAAATCAGTGAAATATATGAATGATTTGGAGGTCTTACATGGTATCAGAGCCATCGGGCATACACGAGTGACGGCACAGGTTTGCATGTGAGCAACCTGTCCGACGGTGAAGACCCAGACCCGTCTCCTTCATTCAATCCGTCCGACAACTGGAGTAAGCAACATCTCGAGTCTGACAATCAGTCCGGCTCTGAGGACGAAAGCCCAGACCCGAGTTTGTCTTCCCGGGTTGAGTCGAGTTCGACCCAGACCAGCGAGATCCGTTCTTCCGTCTTCTTTTCTTCGATCGTGTGTTCGTAGGTGCTGGGTGTGTGTTCGTTGTGATATTCGTGTTCGCTGGGTGTGGGTGTTCGCTGAGTTCGTGTTTGGCGCTGGGCTCTGTTCGTGGTTCCTTGTTCTTTATCTTGTTTTTTTTATTATTATTATAAAAAAAAAATATATATATATATATATATATATATATCTCTGCCACGTGTCAAATGGATACTCCTGCCATTGCTGATTCAAAGGCCAATATTTTTTCTGGATCCTCATCCGCTTATGATGGCACCATTGTTTCAGAAAAACTCACAGCCCATAATTATAGGAACTGGGCACAGGCTATCCGGCTTGCTGTAGCTGGCCGTGGGAAACTTGAGATCCTTACTGGTGCAACAAAGGAGCCCACTGATCCGAAATCTCCAGAGATGAAGCAGTGGGTTATGGACAATGCCATTGTCTCATCATGGCTTATTAATGCCATGTCTCCTCAATTGAAGAGGAGTTTCATGTACCTGCCTACAGCATATGAAATTTGGGTAGCAGTTCGAGATTCTTACACTGATTCTAAGGATCTCTCCTTAATCTACGACATCAAAAGGCAGATTTGGAAGTCTTCTCAAGGAACCAGGAATGTTACTGAGTATTGGCTTGAGCTTGGTGGACTCTGGCAAGAGCTGGACCTTTTGACAACTGAAGAATGGACTTCGGCAGCAGATGCAGCTCGTCACAAGCGGCATGTCGAAACTGAACGTGTTCTTCTTTTTTTGGCTGGCCTGAATCCAGAGTTTAAGGATGTTAGAAGCAGAATACTCAACCAAGTTTCCTTACCTTCAATCAGGGAAGTGTTTGCCGAAGTTCGTAGAGAGGAATCATGCCATCAGGTAATGACACAGGAACCCAAAAACTCTGTTATTGGACCTGAACTATCTGCTTTTGTGAGTAAAAGTGCAGAACCCGTAGCCCCTACTTCGAAAGGGAAACCAACTTGTGATCATTGTAAGAAAGTTGGACACACACGAGATAAGTGTTGGGATATTTACGGGAAACCAGCTGATTGGAAACCCCGTAAGAGCAAGCCAAAAGCAAATCAGGTGTCTCACGAATCTAGTACCAATCAGTCTTCTTCAATAGCAGCTCCTATCAACACCGAGCAGATTAATCAACTGCTAGAGATTTTGAAGGGGATGCAGGTTCAGCAAAAGCATACTGCATCAGCCTCGTTTGCTGACAAAGGTACTGTTTCTGTTGCTTTAAACTCGTCTTTTTTGCCCTCAAAATGGGTTGTTGACACGGGTGCCTCGGACCATATGACTTCGGACTCCCGAATGTTTGTTACCTACCTTCCTCTGTCGGGAAAAGAGAAAATTAAAACCGCAAATGGAACCTTATCTGCTGTTGCTGGTAAAGGCACTGTTCATTTATCTGACTCACTTCAAATAGAGTCTGTCTTACATGTTCCTCACTTGGCCTGTAATTTACTGTCTATCAGTAAGTTGACTAAGCATGCTAATTGTTCTGCTCATTTTTTCTCCACTCACTGTTACTTTCAGGATCTCTCATCGGGGAAGACGATTGGCACGGCTGAGGAATATGATGGTCTTTACTACCTGGATGTTTCAACTGTGAGTGCTTTGTGTTCCAGAATGAACGTTTTGGTCTCATCTTCTGAAAACTCCACTATCATGCTATGGCATCAACGGATGGGTCATCCGAGTTTTTCTTATATGCAAAAATTGTTTCCTCATTTATTTCATAATAAAAATAATACCCCGTTTCATTGTGATGTCTGTGAGTTAGCAAAGCATCATCGCGTGCCTTTTTCTCCATCTATCCATAAACCCTCTCGTCCGTTTTCCATTATACATAGTGATGTTTGGGGTCCTTCTCGCGTTCCTAATCGCACTCAGTCAAAATACTTTGTCACGTTCATTGATGATCATACACGAATGTGTTGGGTCTACCTTCTAAAAGAAAAATCCGCTGTGTCTCATGTTTTTGAAGAGTTTTATCAATATGTTCAAAATCAATTCAATAGTACAATTCAAATTTTTCACTCCGATAATGGCACTGAATTCTTTAACAATTCCCTAAATCAGTTCCTAAAGTCAAAAGGTATTGTGCATAAAAGTAGTTGTCCTCATACACCACAACAAAATGGTGTTGCTGAACGCAAAAACAAGCACCTTCTTGAAGTCACTAGAGCTCTTCTTTACACATGTAATGTACCTAAATATTTCTGGGGTGAGGCACTCCTCACAGCTACTCACTTAATAAATAGGAGTCCTTCCCGTGTTATCTCATTCGTCTCTCCTCTTGACAAACTCCGTGAAACTCATAATGTCTCTCATCTAGATCTGTCTCTTCCACTCCGTTTATTTGGTTGCTCTGCCTTTGTCCACCTCCATCACCCTCCTTCAAAATTAGATCCCCGGGCAGTTAAGTGTATTTTCCTTGGATACTCGAATTCTCAAAAAGGTTACAAGTGCTTTGATCCCGTCTCACAACGTCTCTTTGTTAGCCGTGATGTCACCTTTGTTGAGTCTGCACCCTATTATTCCTCTTCTTCGATTCAGGGGGAGCAGTTGAGTGAATCT
Source organism: Mimosa bimucronata (assembly GCA_037074515.1). Classification (NCBI taxonomy): domain Eukaryota; kingdom Viridiplantae; phylum Streptophyta; class Magnoliopsida; order Fabales; family Fabaceae; genus Mimosa; species Mimosa bimucronata. The sequence continues at coordinate 11,782,322 of CM073442.1, forward strand.
CAGTTTGAGGAGCATATTCCTGAGCCTATACCACCTCCTGAGCCTATACCACCCAGAACCGAGAATCCCACTCCGAATGACCTATTGTTGCCTAAACCAGGGGGAGATGAGATCGAAAATAAAAGATTTAAGGAACATGGAGTATACATACGTAGAAACAAACGTAGTGGTAAGCCATCACTTTCTTCAGGTGTGCCAATCCCTGAACTGGTGGAGACCCTTGGAGCTACAGCTGAGGAGGAGGAAGATGTTCAGAATACTGAAGCTGCTGAGTTAGAATTGCCCATTGCCAAAAGAAAAAAGGGCCGTTCTTGCACCAAGCATCCAATACAAAAGTATGTGTCATACTCTGCCCTTTCTCACACTCAACATACCTTTGTTACTAGTATTGATGAGATCAGGGTACCCAACAATGTCTATGAAGCACTTGAAGTTCCAGAGTGGAAAAATGCAGTTCTTGAAGAGATGAAGGCTCTTGAGAAAAATGATACCTGGGAGGTAGTTGAACTTCCCAAAGGAAAGAAACCCGTTGGCTGCAAATGGGTATTCTCTCCTAAGTTTAATGCAGATGGTACCCTCAACAAGTACAAGGCTCGCCTAGTTGCCAAAGGCTTCTCGCAGACACATGGAATTGACTACAATGAGACATTTGCTCCTGTGGCAAAATTAAACACAATCAGAGTTCTTCTTTCAATCGCTGCCAATCTTGATTGGCCACTGCAACAGCTTGATGTTAAGAATGCATTCTTAAATGGTGAGCTACAAGAAGAAGTGTACATGAATCTCCCACCAGGATTTGATGAGGGTAGAACTAATCAGGTGTGCAAGTTGAAAAAATCTATCTATGGCCTGAAACAGTCCCCTCGTGCTTGGTTTGATCGATTCTCTAAGGTACTTAAATCTGAAGGCTATACTCAGAGCCTATCAGATCACACTATGTTTGTCCTCAAGAAGGATACATCCATCACTATTCTGATTGTGTATGTGGATGATATTGTTCTCACTGGGAATGATGTAAATGAGATTACTCGGATCAAGACAGCCCTCAATAGAGAGTTTGAAGTCAAGAACCTTGGGAACTTAAAGTATTTCCTAGGTATGGAGGTGGCAAGATCTCACAAGGGTATATATGTTTCGCAACGAAAATATATTCTTGATTTACTTAAGGAAACAGGTATGCTTGGGTGTAGACCAAGTGCAGTTCCTATAAGTACTACAAAGAAGGCCAAGAAAAATTGGAAACCTGCAAAGACAAAAGAGGAAGCTGCTCGAAGAAAGAAACAAGAAAAGGATGAAACCCCAACAGATAAGGGACGATACCAAAGACTGGTTGGTAAGCTTATCTATCTCTCTCATACTCGTCCTGACATTGCCTTTGCAGTTAGTGTGGCAAGTCAACACATGCATTCTCCTAGGAAGAAGCATTTGGATGCCGCTTATAAAATCCTCAGATACCTGAAGGGTACTCCTGGTCAAGGACTCTTCTTCAAAAAGAACGAATCAAGATCAGTTGAGATTTATACTGATGCAGATTGGGCAGGAGACCAGGAAGATAGTAGGTCAACCTCTGGATATTGTACGTTCGTTTGGGGGAACCTGGTTACTTGGCAAAGTCAAAAGCAGAGGGTTGTCTCTAAAAGCAGTGCAGAATCAGAACTGAGAGCTTTGGCTCAAGGGATTATGGAAGGTTTGTGGCTTAAACGGGTGACTCAAGAGGCACAAGTAACTGTTAATGGTCCGCTAAAGTTGTATTGTGATAACAAAGCAGCTCTAAGTATGGCATTGAATCCAGTGCAGCACAGTAGAACTAAACATGTTGAGGTTGATCGCCATTTTATCAGAGAAAAGGTTGAAGAAGGGATTATCTGTTTATCCTATGTGCCAACAAGGCAACAGCTTGCAGACATCCTGACCAAGGGCCTATCAGAAGATATCTTCAAGTTTTTTGTGAGCAAGTTGGATATGATAAATATCTATAGTCCAACTTGAGGGGGAGTGTGGTGATTATGTAAATATTTTGTAATTAATATTTATTAAAGGGATTAGGGTACTCAGATTTATTTCCTTATTAGTTCCTTATTTCCTAGTTCCTTAGTTTATTTCCTATTTTGTTTCCTGTATTAATTCTGTGCATCCCGATATCAATGGGATTGATTAGGAAGCTTTTGTATTATATAGCTGTGGCTAAAATCAGTGAAATATATGAATGATTTGGAGGTCTTACAAATAGGTTTGCCCCTGAAAAGGATACATGTGCCTAGCAACAAAAGAAGTGCTTACCTAATTCTGAAGCAGCCATTCGGACATATAAATCCTGCCCACTATCTGAAAACTTTCTTATATCAATTAGATTACCAAACCACATGGCACAGCCACTACCTTGTCCTCTGATATCTGAATTAGTATAGGCCATGCAAGAACAATTGTTCAAGCATTTGCTTCTGCATTCTTCTAGAGTGATCATCTCATCTAACCAAGTATGTGCAGTATCTGGCAGCTTCAAATTACTCATTCTGACAAAACCATCATCCTTGCAACTTAATGGTTTATTCCTGACACATCCATTAGACCAATCCATGGAGTCCCATTTTTGTGGTGACTTTGGACTGAACCCTTTCAAGCATTGACAAACAGGGGATCCTGAAATTGTACAGATTCCATAACCTCCACAAAGGCCATAGCTATCACAATAATCCAATGGAACTCTTTGATATAATCTCCAAACTTGTTGTGCTTCTATCCATACAAAACGTTGTCGATCTTGAGTTGTTATGTTCAATACTTGTCTTGAGATAACAGAATTATTATTTAGCTGATACATGAAGTAAATCTCATCCTTATTGGAGACAAACTTGTAATCATAAATAGGGTTGGCTTTAATTTGTGGTGAACCACTTGGACGAAGTCCATTCCATGGTCCAGCTCTGTAGAATTTCTGGGTTCCCATCATCATATAGGCATCAGGATAGTTATTGAGGACCATCCCCCAAGAGAAATCTCCAGTGGAAGGATCATTTGGACTTTTCCAAGCTACTAGACGCCTATTTAGACCAGTTCTCAAGTCCCACCCAAATTTCATGCCTGGTAAGAACGTATCAGTTGGGTAATCAAAACTTTGCCACAAATAGGTTTCTGGGTTTGCTTCTTTGTCTTCTCTAACCACAAGATTTCCAGAGTCCAATAGATTGGCTACTGGATTTTGTGGGGTTTTCACAGAGGCTGTGGACCAAACAACTGTGTGGTTTTGAGCAAGGACAAGATTTCCAGTGCTGTTTAGTGTTAAGATTCCTGTGGAATCATTGATTGGGTTGTTCCGATTTGCAACCCAAACTATGGTTTGAATTGGGATATTCTTGTACCATATTCCCAGGTAACGTTTGTTGGAATTTTCAGGAGTGAAGAACCCAAGTTCAAAGGTTCCACTTTTGGAAACTAAGGTTACCCCATCATCATCTCTAATGGATTGAGACTGAGAAATGAAGTCTACTGCTGCTAAGGAAGGTTTCGGATATAGGAGAAGTATATAAGCAATAGTAATAATTGCAAAATGATGAGTGCCCATGAAAAAAATTTCAGCTTGTTCCAGCACTGGGAAAACTGGTCTATGAAAAGATGAAACAGAGGAAGAGGAAGAGAAAAAGAAAGAAAAAGAGGATACCGTGTAATGCTTGATATTTCTGTCGCGTGATTAATTGCTTGTGATGTTTTTTTTTTCCTCCAATCGTTGTTCGTGTTCACATGAATTTTTGTGTTGGACTATACTGGACATCAAAAGTCAATATGATTGTTAGGTTCGGAGGATCTAGATCCAATAATTAATGATGTTTTGGGTTGATGGATCACGTCGCTTACTTATGCATGTGACCTTTTCCTTTGAGGGTCTTTTAGCTAGAGTGATATATAGTTCCCTCTTTCCTGGCAAAAAATATATATATATATATAGTTCCCTCTAGTAATAGGAAAATATGGTTCCCGTTTGGCATGTAAATTGTAAATGAATCTAATGATAGGAAGTAATTCACGCTTTAAAATATAAACTTGGAATAACTAAATTTTTGAAAGTGGCAAAAAAAGAAATAATTTAATTATATAACTCAAAACGGGTTAATATAGATGAGGTAAATGTGCAAAACTACCCATAAACTTTCGGTTAAAGTGCATTCAGCATCATATACTTTTTTTAGGTGTAAAATTCCTATAAATTCTTGAAATCAGAGCAAAAATACCATCACATTTATGTTAAATATTACCTTAATGGAGTTACTTTTCATTGTGGACCCCATGGTGTTTTAAAAAAGGGATAATTACACATAGGTGCCAAGTAAGAGAATTAATTTCATAGAGGTTTTAAGAAGTTGTTAATGACAACTATTAACAACTGCAATAGTCTTGATTAACAAGTGAAGAAGTTGTCAATGAATCTGTTTGAAAGGACCTATGCACAATTCTCCCTTTTAAAAAAATTAACATGTCTAAGCTTTTTTTAATTTACCAAACTACCCTTTTCTCCTTTCTCTTCCACTCTCTGCACAATGTGACGGCTGTCTCCTCCCACACAGCGGCTATGTGGGATGAAGATGAAGTCACAGGTTTAACAGGATTTGTCGCTGTACTTTTAGGGAACCTAATACTGATTCTTCCATCGACTCAATGCTCAAATGTGGCGGCGATAAGGAAGAGATGTGATGGATTCTTGTGGTGGGGATGGAGAAAATGGGTGGAGAAATGAAGAAGGAAGCCATGTTAAAGATTTTTTTTTTTGTTTTGAGTGAAAGGAAATTTTATTTCATCGAATAATTACATAAGGGTCAAAATAAAATTACAATAGCATCGAGTATAAGAGAATATTAACGGCCCTGTGGAAGTTATCCGCGTGCAGGGTATGGTCTACATTCGCAAACACCGCATTCACCATTCGAATGGTATTACACAGCCATATTCAAGATTTTGTTTTAGTTGAGATACAAAAATGGAGAATGAAAGGAGAAAAGGAAGTGATAGTGCAGAGAGGGCTATTTTATGAAGTACTCCCTCCTGTCCTAATTATAAGATCACTTTAATTTTTTTGACTTTTTTTTTCAGTAAAAAAAAAAGTAGTTTCAGGCCCCAAAAAAATATTTTTTCCTCAAAACTAATTTATTCTACTTATAAATTAACCTATAATCTAATTTTATATGACATACGTTATAATTTAGTGGTCTAATTTACTTCCTTAACTTCCACTAAAAAAGTTAAAGTGGTCTTATATTTAAGATCGGAGGGAGTACGTTCCAGATATGATTTGGAATTCCAACACAGGCTTTGTCTATAGTCATATTCAAACTTAGCTTATATGTGCGAGGGTAATGTTATTGTTGTAAAGAGATAATTATGTTAGTGAAAAATTCATAGTTGATTAATTTTGACTAAATCAAGATTTGGAAGGGATTCCTATGGCAATCTCCATAGAAAGAAATGAGAGGGAAAGACCCCGAATTGATTTGTAAGACATGGAGAGACTCAGACATGTTTATTTTTTAAATCACATGGGGCCCACAAAAAAAAAAGTAACTCTGTTAAGAAAATTCAACGGTGATGGTATTTTTTTCTCAGGTTTTAAGAGTTGATAGGTACTTCTGCGCCTCTAAAAAGTATATGTTGTTATACTCATTTTGACCAAAAGTTCATGGGTAATTTTGTACCTTCACCCATATATATGTGTATGAATGCGACTAATTTTGTTAATATAGTTTACCTTTTTATAGTTTTCTTTTATTTTGGTTTTGGTCTCTCAAATTTCAAATGATATAGGACTTGGTCTATCATGTTTCATTCCTTTTGAAATATTGGCCTTTGGATAATTTAACCTCAAAATCTTGATGAATCAAAACTAAAGTGAAGGCAAAATCGAGTGGCTAAAACATTATATTAACTTAATATAGATTGGGTAACTTAATATTAATAAAATGGTTAATATTAAGGGTCAGCTGAAAACCCATAATCTACCCGCCCCACCAGCAACCCGTGATTTTTAACCCTATTCTAAAACAGCTTTATTTATGAATAGATCGAGTAAAAGAGATGAGATAAAATGAGTGAAAAAACAGATATGCTAAAGAAACACCCATATAATTAGGGATAAAAATGAAAAAAAAAACATTAAATTATCATAAAAATCCAAACTAAAACTTATAAAAAATATCCTTCAACAATTTGAAAGCTAGATTTTAAAGGCAAAGGAGAATAAATATAAGTCAATCTCAATAAATTATAGAATGAAATTTATATCTTTTTAGGAAAATAAAAAATAAATAATGATTTTTAACCCGGCAAAAAATGATATCAATGTTTAAATGTTACATGGAGGGTATGAATCTATCCACCCTGATTCATGTAACTTGAATTTGGATTATCCAGCTACAATTATCTGATGAACTGATTTATTATAATTAGCAGTGAATATATAGGATTTACACACCGTGTGGAATTGACCTGGTAAATTACTCGGCTTATTTTTTTTTATTTTACATATTTCGGCTTTCTTTCACCAGTCTTCTTCTTCTTTTTCTTATTTTTTGATACTGAGTCGTCTTCTTGTTTTTTAAAACAAAAGATTAAAGTGATATAAACTTTGACTAGTTCGACCTTGAAAGGAAAAAAATAGGGAAAATTCCAGAAAATGACTCTTCAAGTAGCAAAAGGATGGTTTCAGAAAAGGATGGATCAATACAATTAACTGAAGTGTCTAATACAAAATTTAAAGAAAAAGTTCAAAAAAGCACTCAAAGATCTTCCTCTTCGTTACCAGAATGGTATAAGGGAATATCAAATTCTTATAAGGGAATATCAAATTCTTCGTTATCAGAATGGTATAAGGGAATACCAAATTCTTCCTCTTTGTTACCAGAATGGTATAAGGGAATATCAATGTGGTTAGAGCATGTTGGTAATCCTTTAGCGAAGTTGGTATTCCCTTGTATGAATTTGATATTTTCTTATATCATTCTGGTAACGAAGAGGAAGATCTTTGAAGGCTTTTTGGACTTTTTCTTTTAGTTTTGCATTGGACAGTTCAATCAATTGTACTGATATGTTATTTCTAAAATTCGGTGTACCAAATTATCCTTTTGATAATTTGAGAGTCTTTATTTGTCTTTTTTTCCAAAAAAAAACTTCATTTGCCTCTTTCGTAACTTTATTTATTTATATGTTTGTCTTGAACACAACCCAACAAATTACACGTACAAAATACTTAATCATAATTTAACAAAATAAAAAATATTCATTATTTTTTCTGTTTGTATGTTTTCGTACTCTTGTATGTGTTTATATAGTTCTTCTGGTAAAATAAAAGTATATAGATATCAAAAAATAAAAGTATATATTATTTCTTTTTATTATTATTCATGTCCATATCTCATGTTCTTTTTTAAATAAATGCAAAAGATTTTAGGGTAAAGATCCATTTTTGTCCCAGAAGTAATCGTAATGGAGTATTGAGTGTCCGAAAGTAATTTAAGGAGTATATTTGCCTCGGAAGTTTCCAAATTGTAGCAAATTTACCCCCACCGTTTAAAATGTTAACTTTGACCGTTAAATCATATTTTTTGACCCATCGATGCTGACTTGGCACTGCCACCATGTACATGTCATCATTTTCAAATCCATTTTTGTCCCGGAAGTAGCCACCAGGGAGCGATTTTACCTCAGAAGTATCCAAATCGAAGCAAATTTGTTCAGACCGCTATTCAAAGTTAAGTTTGACCGTTAGATGACATTTGGTACTCCACATTTCACCCAATAATCCATCTCATCACACACCTCATCACCATAAGTAGTTTGAATTACATATCGAAAAATTAAAAGAATAAAAAAATAAAAAATAAAAGCATCACCCACCTTGTCCCTCCACACATAGATTAGCTTCATTTTCATCACATTCCTCTCTCACTACAAGAAACAACAAAATTGGACATTAACTATTTAATTCATTTACATTATTTTTTTAAACAATAAAAATATCAATTTTGCATAATCCCATAATTTGATTCTCTTCAATCACAGTTCAGTTTTTGAAGACTTTGTCGTGATGTGATGCGCGATGAGATGGATTATTGGGTGCAATATAGAGTGTCCTTATCATTAAATAGTTAAACTTAACTTTGAATAGCGGTACAGAAAAATTTGCTACGATTTGGCTACTTCTGAGGCATAAACGATCCTTGGTGGTTACTTCTGAGGCGAAAATAGACCTTAAAATGATAACATGTATATGGTAACATTGCTATGTCAGCATCGGTGGGCCAAGAAGTATGGTTTAATGGTCACAGTTAACGTTTTAAACAGTATGGGTAAATTTGCTACAATTTGGAAACTTTCGGGGCAAATGTGCTCCTTAAATTACTTATGGATACTTAATGCTCCATTGCGGTTACTTCCGGGGCAAAAATAAACCTTATCCCAAAATTTTGTATTGAGTCATGTAAAGGGTAGAATTCAAAATATTAATTGTTATAAAAAAATATCTAAAGATTAATTAGTCTTTTGTTTTTTTTTTGGGTTTACATACTATCCGTCCTTAATATATCATACAATTGAGTAATTTCGGGATATTGATTTAATAACATATACTACGATGAAATAATTTATTTAGTTTCATTAATCTTTTCAAATATGTCAACCGAATCTTATCTTATATTATTGAAGGAAAATAATAACTTATGGGGATTCATTAATCTCCTGGAATTAGTCAAATGTGTCTTGCATTGAAGACTAAAAGCAGCACAATACTACTCTTATTAAAATAAGATTAGATAATCTCTCAACTTTTATTTTCCACTATCATTTTTATAAATAGTATTGTCACCATTTTTCAATTTGCCTTTGAGCAGTTTATTATTAATCCATCAGTACCTAGGGTGTTATTTGTAACTAACTAATCCAGTTTGCGGAAATGTAGACTCATAATGGGAAAACTCCATAATTTTCAAATAATTATCATAGATACATATCCAAAGATTTAACACAAGATCACTAATTAAATTGGAACGGCTTATATGATCGAAACCTTGGTGCAATGGAATAGTTTAAGTTTTATATAAAATTTAAACCATGATTTTGCCTGAGAAATATTAGCCTATCATGAGCGTTATATATGAAGAAAGGCTTACCTTATGCTGAACTCAAAATTGACCTTGATGCTTGGAGTCTTGGACAATAAGACTCTAGGCTTTTGATGCGACAGAGACACCAAATTCCCCGGCATGCATCAAATTGATGGGGAAATATTATTCAAGTTATGTTTAGTTGAGAATAATGGAAAACGTAAGGCCGGAAATTTTGATTTAGATTTTAGATCCTATAAAATCAAGGAAAATATTCAAACAAATATAATTCTGTTTTTTCATGTCCAAAAAAAAAATATAATTCTGTTTTTTCCCATTCGAACACGTGCTTATATAGTCGGTCTTAAATTTTGGCTCTGTCATGACTTCTTATCATCAAAGTATGTCTCATTTTCTTCCCCTTACTTTAAGAGCTGGACTCTCAAACATTTCTCACCATTAAAGTCAACAAAGTATGGCTCAAATAAAGCCAATTTATCCCGGACTCTTCACACTTGTGCTAAATCTATTTGTAGCATAACTTCCACTTTATGTTTGGATTAACGGTTGAAAAAAAAAAAATTAAAAAAATCATCATAAAAAATAGATTTTGTGAAAAAAGTGATTTTGATAATAGAAAATTGTTATCATAATCACTTTTTCAACATATAAATTACTAAAAAAACACAAGTTAATATAACAGTTTAAAGAAAGAAGAGGGTTTGCAGTGAATGGATGTTATTTTTGAATGAGGTTATTCAAATTTGAAATATATGTTTTGGTAACAAAATTTTGAAACAAACCTGGGCCAGATTATTTCTCCTAAAATATAGGATTTATTTAGGGAGTTATGTTTGATTGTCATAGGGAGGATGAGAATGAATGTATGTTGCTTTATTTCGGTTATTGTATAATGCACGATGGACTATATGCTAAAAAGGTTCAAATTTATTATAGTTTCAAGAATAGAAAGAATGTTTTCTTTATCAAGTTACCATCATTTATACATCTTGCCTCAGATTTCTTTTTTCTCTAAAATTATTTGTTGATTAGGGATTTAACTGCATCCATACTTAATCGAGTTCTTATATTTCTTTATTTTACATAAATAACATAGTTTGTAAAGTTAATGCACCCATAAAGTCAGGGCAAGCACAATCTCAGTTAACTTTATTAAACAAATATGTATGCTGCAAATGAGGAAAATCAAACTAAGGCAACAACTTTTATATGAAATGCAAGAGTAACCCTATATTTCAATTCAGAAAGAAACAAAGACATGTTATAAACATTGTCAATTAAAGTAGATTTTCATATTTAATACATCTTACCTCTAATTCCCTTTTTATCTCTAAAAATATTTGTTCATTAGGGAAGTAGGTGCATGCATACTTAATCGTGTTCTTATATTTCATTATTTTACATAAATAACATTGTTTGTAAAGTCAATGTACCCATAAAGTCAAGGAAAGCACAAGCTTAGTTAACTTTATTAAAAAAAGATGTATGCTGCAAATGAGGAAAATCAAAATAAGGCTTCAACTTTCCTATGAAATACAAGAGTAATACTATATTTCAGTTCAAAAAGAAATAAATACATGTTCTAAGCATTGCAAATTAAAGTCCGTCTTCATATCAAAGATTTTTTTTTATGAATTACATTTTATTTTGTGAGCTTCTCTCCCCTACAAGGTTTTAGTATTTTTTATTAAAATTTCATTGATAGAAAGTAATGATCTCTTTATCTATTTGTTCTCATTTAACACATGTTGCTTCTGATTCCTTTTTTATCTCTAAAATTATTTGTTAATTCGTGAAGTAATCGTGGCTTATATTGATTCATTTTGAAAAGATAACATATTTTTTAAAGTCTATACCTCTTTAAAGTCAATGCTCCCCGTGCAACGCACGGGATAGCACCAACTTGTTTTTTATATATTACCTCCAACAATGTCATTATTTTTTTTTTCAAAAGCTCACCCTAAAACTTCATGGAAAACCATGTTTTTGGCATAATTATCAATTATTAGATTTTAGGAGATGTTTGACTACTTATATGACAAACCATGGTTTCCATTAAAAAAGGCACTTTATTTACCCCATCCAAACACTTAGAAACCCGTAAAAAACGTGCATTAGAAGCAACAAGAATCAAACCCTTCACTGCATATTCCAAAGAGGTTCCAACTTCCAATATACATCTGAAAACTTTTGGTTAATCAAGTAAACATCAACTTCATCATTTCAGGACTCATGACTTACCTACAGCAGCAGAGTGAAGGTAAATGGGCAAGAAAAAAACTTGATGACCAAGAAATATAATAAAATAAATGAAACAATATCAAAATTTTAAATTGTCCACATAATCTACAAATTCACTCACTTCTGAACAGAGGGAAAAAATAAAATAAAACCCTTCTTCTCGTTGGATACTTGGTTACTTCTCTTTCTGCATAGCTCCACTTATGCCAATCCTTCTGTACAGAGAGTTATAACATCATCGAGCTTCTAATAGAGTTATGGTTAATTCGTTAGTGGAGCTACCTTCCATTTGACTTGTTTGTGAATTAGTTTCAGTGAAATCCTTCTCTGTATAGAAACCAGGAACTTTAGGTTGAGCCAATTCAGTTTCACTTCCTAACATTAGAACCACAGATGACATTGTAGGCCTATCCTCTGGATATTGTTGAACACACAAGAGTCCAACATGAATACAACGAAGTAATTTTGATAAATTGCATGATTCCACTAAGTTTGAGTCTATTAATTCTGTTGCACTTCCTTCTTTCCACAGATTCCAAGCCTGTATCATAACAAACAATGGTCAGTCATATCTCATACTTTTGTTCGTTTTGGATGTTACTTGTCATTCATATCAGAAAACTTCAAATTTTCAATAGAATCAGTCATGTGTTGATTTGTAACGATGTCAATTTTGAGACTTTATATGATATGCTTACATAGCCAATAAGGTTGTGGGAGCGGTCTGGATTATAGAAGCCTCTACTTCTCTTCCCACTAATAATCTCTAATAATAATATCCCAAAACTGAAAACATCGGACTTCACGGAAAAAAGACCATCGGCAGCGTACTCCGGTGCCATATACCCACTGCAAAACACCAATAAAACAAATGTTGTTATGGAAGATTCGGAAGTGAATGTTTTAGGAACTTGCTAGCTTGCTATTGAGTTACTCACTAAGTGCCAACTACTCGCTTTGTGTTTCCTTCTATTTGGTCTCCTCCAAAGATTCTAGCTATACCAAAATCTGATATCTTTGGGTTTAACTTGTCATCAAGTAAAACATTACTTGGTTTGAGATCTCGATGAATAATTCTCAATCTAGAATCTTGATGTAGGTAAACAAGACCCCGCGCAATTCCACAAATAATGTGGAAACGTTTAGGCCAGTCTAGCCATTTACTTTTGATATCATCTGTACATAAAAACTATGTCAGTTGTCTGATGTACTAACATTGTTGCATTAGTCTATCCTAGCAGAAGCTTTCTTAAAATGTTCTTACCAAAAATGAAACAATCCAAGCTGGAATTAGGCATGTATTCATACACCAGCATTTTGTTATCTCCTTGGATGCAACAACCAAAGAGTTTCACAAGATTCCTGTGTTGGAGTTTTGCTATCAATTTTACTTCATTCTTGAACTCAGTTGTTCCTTGCCTTGAGCTTCCTGAAAGCCTCTTAACAGCAATCTCTTGCCCTTGTGCTAATTTTCCCTGCATTTCAACATATGCAAGTATATTGAGACAATTTTTACTGTATGAATACCTCAAATGTTTATACCTTAGCACTAGGAGAGTTCATTACCCTATAAACAGGTCCGAAACCTCCTTCACCAATCTTGTTCTCTGATGAGAAGTTATCAGTGGCAACAGCTATTATTGAAAAGTCAAGCAGTGGGAGATCCAGATCATCTACCCTTTCTCCCCTGTTTTGATCTCCTTCATTGTCATTTGGATTGTCTGATAAGACATAGAAAAAGCTTCTATTTAATACTTACATGGATAATGCACATATTGGTTCATTCAAGGGCGAAATTTACTGCTTTCAACTTTTGTTTCGCCCAGAGTTTTACCTTACAAATGATCAGGAAATCAAATCACTTATGCAGTAACTAATTCAGTAATTGATGTAAATTTTCTATGCTGTTGTTAGTAATAAAGCTACTTTCGGGTGAGAATTTGCCATTTCTAAACTGTTATTAAACTCTATTGCAGCAATTTCTTCCAAGATTCTACACAGCATTAACTTCCTCAATAAAATAAACACATAAAGATTGATTATCTCATTCATACAACTAAATGCATCTCTTCGAATTGAGTGGCTTTGTATATAACTGCACATACCATTATACCTATTTGTCAACAACAGCCACATTTGTATAAGGAAACAGAAAACAGAGAAAACGATATGACAAGAAATTTTACCAGTCATCTTCCTCGTCCTCTTCCGGTCTCGGTAGATATAACAACAAAAGCCAAGTAAAAGCACCAGGGAAATTGCACCCAAGGTTGATACAATAATTATTGTCAGCTTCTTCTTGCTCCTACGTTCTTCCCCTATTTTGTTGAACACGATTAAATCCAGGAAATAGATAAGAGTAAAATCAAACATCTATACATTCAAGGATTTCAGAGAACTCTACACAAACTATGTACTTACCTAGCTCCGAAGCAGCCATTCGAATATACAGATCCTGCCCATCAGAAGGAAAGTTTCTGATGTCAATTAAATCTCCAAACCACATGACACAGCCACTTCCTGCTCCTGATATATTTGAACTTGTATAGGCCATGCAAGAACAATTACTCAGGCACCTCTCTCTGCATCTTTCTAAACTCATACTCTGATCTATCCAACTATTTTCAGTTTCTGGCACTTTCAACTCAGTCAATCTGATAAACCCATCCGTACTGCTTCCAGTATTATTACAGCTCAATGCCTCATTTCTATCACACCCTCCTGACCAATCCATTGAGTTCCAAGCTTGTGGTATCTTAGGCTTGAACCCTTTCAAGCATTGGCAAACAGGTGAATCACTGATAATACAATTCCCATTTGGTCCACAAAGATTATAGTTATCACAATAATCCTTAGGAAGTGACTGATAAATCATCCAACTTTTATCTGATTCAACCCACACATAACGATTGGCCTGAGAAGTGGTTTGGTTCACAGCCAACCTAGATATCACAGAAGTGTTATTGAGGCTATAAGTATAGTAAACCTCATCCGAAGTGGATATAAAGTTGAAGTCATAAATTGGGTTTGGCTTTAAATCTGGTATTCCACTAAAATATAAACCATTCCAAGGTCCAATTCTCATGTACTTCTTTGATCCCTTCATAAGAAAAAACTCAGGATAGTTATGAAGCAATAATTCCCAAGAAAACCCACTTGGGGATGGATCATCTGGGCTATTCCAAGCTGTTATTTTCCTATTCAGATGATTTTTCAGGTCCCATCCTAGCTTCATACCAGGAAGTGATGTATCAGAAGGAAAATCAAAACTTTGCCACAAATAAACTTCTGGGTTTGCTTCATTTCCATCTCTCACCACAAAATTCCCAGAATCTAAGAGCTCTGCCACTGGATTCTGAGCCTGACTTGTTAAATTCGTGTACCAAACGACGGTGTTGTTTTGTGTGAGTACTAGGTTGCCTGTGGCGTTGACCGTTAACACGCCGGATGAATCGTTAGTTGGGTTGATGCTGTTTGCTACCCAGACAACAGTTTGTGGGATTTTGTTGTACCAAATTCCAAGGTAGCGTTTGTCGGAGTTTCCTGGGGAGAAGAAACCCAGCTCAAAGTTTCCACCTTGGGAAGTTAAGATTGTTCTCGAGACGTCACTGAGGTTTTGGGATTGAAGAATGGAGCTAACTGCCAAGGAAGATTTGAAACCAGAGACAAGAACATAAGCAACGAAGCTTATGAAACAGAGTGGGTCCATTGGTTGGAATTTGAGGCTCTTTGTATGATGGATCATATGGTGCTATATTTTGTGTGTCTTGTGATGCATAGTTTTTGTTGAAGCTGTTAAGAAACATGGTAGGTTTTTTTATCAGAGAAACATGGTAGGTTTGAAACTTTGAATTTGACTATCCACCTCGAAGAATGACGTTGCATTAGAATTAGATATAGTTTTTTTAATTAAATTTAGGGAATCCACCTCCATAACATTGATTAGTCCCTAGTCGTGGGTCCTCTATTCAAGAGTAAACGGTTGATCATGAAATGCTTTCGATACTTAAAGATGGGATTCGAATCCCACCACTTGGTTAAGGGATCAAGTGAATAACTATTAGGCCATAGTTATGTAGTTTGAATTGAATATAGTTTTTGGAGCAAGTAGAATGGGAAAAAATATAAAAAAAGAAGAAGATAGTTTTGATTTTTGAACGAGTATACAGGTCATTATCAGCATATAGCTGAGAGCATCACAATTAATTAAGCATGAACGCACATGGTTGATGTCGAAGAAAAATGATGGCCAACCAAGTCAAAAGGTTATACGGTTTATGTACAAGATATAGTTAAATTAAGTTGATTTGTTATAATATTATACATGGGAATATGGTATCTTTAGAGACTTGAGATGGAATACAGAAACTGGATCCTTTAATAAATCAGTGTGCTTAACAAGCGAATTATGTGAGGAAAACAAGGCAATCGTAATGTCACAGGACTTAAACTTTTTGTTATTGTAAAAAAACAATGCCATCGTGTAAGATGAGTTATAAGTTTGTGGTATTGCCGGTCACTAATGTGAACATTTCTTTCAAAGAAGATCCAAATTTTGGTTTGACATGCTATGAGGACTAACCATTTCTTCTGGACTCATCTGTTTTTTTTTTTTTTTTTTTTTTGTGTTTTTTTCATAAAGATTGGTAATATTTTTTAGAGATTTCTATCATAATACTATAAACAGTAAAATAATTTACCAAAATGCTATAAAAAAAATATTTCTTCATATACTACACCTGAAGTCGTTCTTCGCGTGAACGACTTCTTCATTATTCAAAAGTCGTTCACCTGAAGAACGACTTCCATTTTTCGGTCTTCGTGCCCCCACCGTTCACACCATTTCTTATCTCATAGAGCTATAACCTCCTTATTATTGATCTCTAAAATAAAAGACTTTCTACTCCAAATAATTTAATTAATATTAAGAACATAAATTAACTAATATAACAGAGAATTTCTTTTAAACCACCTTAATTATCTTTTATAATTTTCTCCATTTTTTACTTGATTACTGTTTTACTTGATTACTGTTAAGGGAGTATTATGGAAGTAATTTAGGTAAACATTGAAAAAATTTAACATTTAACGTCACATATTTTTAAGACTAAGATTAACTTTCTTATAAAGTTTTGTATTAAAAGGATAAGATAGTAATAGTCACATAAAACACAAATAATAGCACGTAATTTTGATAAAGTGCATATTAGTTAAAATTTAAAAGAATACATAAATTAAAACTAATAACAAAGTTTATCAAAAATAAAAATTATATTACCCTATAAATAGTGACTACCTGTACCACATCTGGTTCCCCTCCTCCTACGTTGTGGCCGTTGTTGTTGTATGTCATTTTATTGAGATTGAAAAGTATCATTTGGGTGAGAGCTTGACATATTCAAATCAAACCAACGAGAATCACTTAAATGAATGGAGGGTCGATGTGTGATAAATGCTTTGTTTGATGGTCCACCGTACTCAGAAGTAGAAGTGTAACGTCCTGATTTTTATTAGCTTGGAAATTACATTTTATAGGCTTTAGTTTAAAGTGAGGAAGTTTAAGTATTTGTTGATAATCTTCCCTAAGAATTCTCATAAAACATTAAGAAGAATTCATAATAATTAAGTAGAATTTTGCATGGTATTATTTCCTTAGAAACCCATCTAGTTTAGGGTTGGGCTTAGAAAATGGACTAGAGAAAGACTTTAGCCCATGAGAAGTGGTAATTCCCCCTTAAAGAGCTTAGGGTGGCGCCACATGTCATGAAGAAGGGAGGAATTATGTTGTAAATAATAAATAGAAAAAGAATTGTAATATGTGTAAGCATGAAATTATATTAGAAAGAAAAGGGTTATTGATGACCAATAGAAATGCATACAAGGGAAAAGAAGAAGGGGTCATCATAACAAGATAGCCAATAGGAAGACAGACAAGGAAGAAAATCAAAATAGTAAATAAGATAAAATGAGAGAGCCAATGGAATTGCATGCAAGAGGTAAAAGAAAAAGAAATAAGAAAATAAATAGCCAATGAGAAGACGTGCAAGCTTGAGAAGATGCATGTGAGTGATGTCATCATGTCTCATGCAAAATAAGAAGAGAAGTCTCTCTTCCTTCCCTAATAGGCCAAAGGTGGCGCATGGAGAGGACTAGAAGAAGAGGAAAATAGTTAAAATAATAACCCCCAATGAACTAAAAGGAAATTTGCTAATTTGATAAAATGAGATAAAAGGCTTTAGGGTTCAAATAGGCTAAGGGAGCCTCTTGCTAGGGATAAAATAATCATTTTTAAGAAGATAAAAAATAAAATAAAAGGCAAAGAAAAGAAGAGAAATTGCATGAGTGGTGCAATATAGGAGGCTAGTTTAAAATAGGATAAGTGTGCAAAAGCAATCTCAAAACTATTGGGCAATGTGTGAGGTGGCTTGGGGTGATCCTTGCCCTCATTTTCCCTATAAATATACCTCTTCCATCCCATTCTTCACACCAAAATTCGTAGCCTCAAAGAAAGTGAGAGAAGAAGGAGTGTTCTTGAGTGTTTTTGAGGGGCCTTGAAGGTTGGGACTCCAAGAGAAGTAGTAAAGCTCTAAGGTAATACTTATTCTCTTACATTTCCAGCATTATTTAAATATTGTGATGTGATATTTGGCTGCCTTGATAAATCATGTTTGAAGTGATTATGTGTTTCTTATAATGCTATGGTCATATGTTATTATTCAAGAACATAAATGCTTACATGTATAAGTTCTTGATATTGCTATATCTTGTCTAATGTTAAACTTGCATGGTTGTTTGTTGAGTATTGTACTGCTGAGATTTTCTCCAAAATCCCCCCCAAATCTAAACCATTTTAGGAGCAAGTTCATCCAAGGAGAAAGAGAAGAAGCTAGCTTAGTCAAGATGAAGATTCAATGCTCTTTGTTTTTGTTGTGCATCTTTGAATTTATGATAAATCTGTAATATTGTTGGGATGCCTTGGATTATGTTGTTATTATGTTTCCCTTTTGGATTTATGTATGTATATGGTCATTCTTGGCCATTAAGAACAAGTTTTTAGTTCATGCAATTGAAATGCTATTTTCTGGGTTCCATTCTTTGCAATGTCTATTGATGAATTTATTCGATTAGCAAATGAATGCCTTTAGCTACGATAATTTTATGTAAAATACTAGACATGTAGGGCTTTCTGGAAACCCAAAAATAAAGTAAATCAGAGTTATGTAGCTTAAGTTAAAAATCACGCAAGAAGGCCAAAATTTCTGGGCGTGAAAATGAAGGCAAGTTGGGAAAATCAAATATCTGTATCACCTGGGTTGATGCATGTTATGTTTGATCTTTTTCCCAGATAGAGGACTCTTCAAGCTTTAATTTGAGACTTGAACCAAGTCAAAACCATTTTTCTACAATTAGTTATGATTTTTCAAAGTTGCTGGAAAAGTTCCACATTTTCAGCATTTTTCCAGAAATAAAGAAAAGTTTTAAAAGTTTGTGGTTTTGATGTTCTAAGTCCCATATGAGCTTGAATATGATTCCCAATGATTATTAAGCTTGGGAATGAGTCCTAGAAGTAGGTGTTACAAGAAGCATTGTATTTAGCCGAAAATACTGCATCATCATCTAGTAAAGATGTGAAGGATGAAAATTGATTAGGATTGGATGGATTGGAAGGGAATGAGAAGGACGGTGATATGAATTAAGGTTCATGGTGAACATGGTCGAAAGATGTGAAGGGAGATGATGATGATAATGATGCCATGTAAAATTTGGCGGCTCTTGTTCACTTACATCTTGACTTTCAACATGTGGCTGGGTAGACAAGTAATCGCCACGTCGCTTGCTTGGTCTATCGCGGGGAATTTCTGGCCGCGGCAACTCAGTTGTTGGTGGGGCAGGTTGAGAGTTCATATTAAATCGTTGCTCTTGAAGTGCAAGTAAGATATTTCGTTGGTCTCAAACAACTCTGTCCCGATAATCTGTGCAATTAGAGCATGTGGTACGAGATTTAATTGTTAGCCTGTATAACTCCTTTGCTATGTCAGCCTACAATAAATAAAAAGAGATCGGTTTATAACACTTTTTATATAAAGAAAATAAGATGGTATTGATGCAAAAATATGAAAAACTTACTGTGTAGCCAGTATCACCACAAATATGCTGGATCCATTTTCTTGTATGTCTCCAATACCATTGCATGTATTGAGATGTCCAGTCAAATTCATCAGGAGCCACCGGAGCATCAACAATAGCATGTGACCATGTATCCCATACTTGAATAAAGTTCGAGTATTGATCAATCCAATTTGTTGTTGTTCTACCCCGCAATTGCATTGTGTGATAATCTCCTAAATGAACAGGTGTGTCAGGAATTGGTTGTTGACGACCAAACTGTCGTAGCACACGATCCGGTTGATGCCACTCTATAATATTGAAGGAAATAAATGGAACTGAAGCAAGCCAAATTTCAGGTATTGTTAAGCAATATTGTGAAATCAATTGGTGTACTTCGGTAGATGCATATGGCTGCCAAACTATCTCATCATCAATCATTTTATCCAGGCAACTCCTATATTTGAGCAAAGTCGTGATTACTGGCCCAGGGTTTTGTCTCACATTTTTCCACCTGTTATCACAAAAAGTAATGTTAAGATAGAAAAGTCATTCTTGGCGTGAACGACTTCTTCATTATAACGACTTCAGGTATAGTATATGGGGAAATATTTTTTTTGTAGCATTTTGGTAAATTATTTTACTGTTTATAGTATTATGATAAAAATCCCTATTTTTTACCATTGACTCATTTGGTTAGTTACTTGAATCTCATTTATGCTAATTATATTTGTTACATTAATCTGGTTAGCTTAATTTCATTAGACAGTTTTTGTTCCTGTATGCAAACAAATTTTGTGCCAAGTAAATTATAAGGCTATTTCGTGAAAAGATGTATCTACATTTAATTCTAGACCTAAATAAGATTGTCTGTAACAAAATATACATGTCTTTAAAAAAATTATAAGACCATTTACACTAGAATTCGTTATAAAATATTCAATGAAATTTTTCAGTTGAAATTGCTTTATCTTTAGTGGTTGTAATCTGTCGATGAAACAAAATAGGAAATGGAGACACTAATGCAATGAGTCAGTGACTAACCATGGTCAAAATCGGTGGTTTTGTATTTTGGATTTTCGAAAGCGACAAAATTGGGTGATTTTTTTTTTTTTTTTTTTGCTTTCTTTCTCGACATTCTGTTACCCTTTAAGCTATTTTCCAAAGAAATATTGTCATTTTAGTTTTTCAGTGCATAATTTTGTTTCAAGAATAACAGAATTACATTCTCATAAGTCAAAATAACGCACAAATTAAGAAAGAACATCAAATTATCATTGGAATCGTTTTTTAGAATACTAATATCCAGTTTATGATATAGTTTTTGGGAAAGACATAAAAACCACCGATATATGATCATTTTAAAATAATCTCTCTGAAATGACTTAACCCTATAAAGTTCTTACAGATTATTTTTGAGAAAAAGTTCTTAGAGATCATTTTCAAATGAGTTAATGTGATATGTCCTAATTACCTCAAGTAGGAAAAAAGTCCCTCTTAAAAAAAGCACAAACATATGCACATAAATCAAGGCCCAAATCTAAAATAGACAATTTAATAAGTAAATTCCACCGGCAATCAAAGAGGCCTACTTGTAAATTTACATATAAAATTCAAATAACTAATACAAAAATTATGTCATGCACTTTTATCTATAGTTTGAGTCATAAATCTAGGTCATTGATCGAAAATTTTGTATTTAAATGTTTACTATGGGGTATATTTAACAGTATTTGGATTAAACCACAATGGATTCTTCTAATTTAACTAATGGTTTCATATTCCGACTTTAAATATGCAGTTACAATAATTATATAGCCGTAATGTGAATTTACATTTTTGTGAACTATATTATTAGCAACAAACCATTGAAAGATAAATCCAAAAAGAAGGGGGGTGATTAAGTTTTTTTCTTCTTCATGTTATTGCATATTTAGATAATTTGGATGTTCAACCTCCAATATCCCGTGCCCTGTATAGAAAACTTTAGTCTGCCTGGAAGAGTGGCGAATTTTATTGGCTTTAATTTCTTCTTTCATGAGTTACTTTTTCTTTTTTTCTTTCTTTCTTCTTTTTTTTTTTTTTTTTTTTTTTGGGAAAAATCTTTCAAGAGTTACTTGTGGGTCACACAAGTGGAAATAAGTGGTGATATTTTCAAACTTTCAGACTTTGACACGCCTGGTAATTATGAGAGTTCCAATGTTAACATCCAACTTAGTCAAAGCCGTCTCTGATATTATATCTTAACCCCAAATTGTAATTGTTTTTTTTCATATAATAGTTTTTTTTTGAAAAAGAGCCAAAAATGACATTAATCATAAAAAATATTACAAACGCTAGGACAATAAGATAGTTCAGCCCTCATGTGTTGAGGGATAAAAGGAGAGAAAGATACAGATAAACTTCGAAAAGCTTTAACAAGGCTAGCAATATCTCTGCTAACCACATCACCTAGGTCCTGTAACGGGGCTTGTGGAAGATGTAACGGTTGTTGAAAGGAGGTTATATGCATATCCTGGGTCCCATTGGAAAAGAAAGGGCAACGGACTATCCATAACAAAGAGGCCCGAATACATTTGAGCTGAAAAAGAGCATCTCCATGAAGCTTCCTGGTGAAGGTCAAGCTGGTTGTTGACTGCTTCTGGAAACATATCCCTATGTGAAGGCCTCTCTGCGTGCTAACTTGATTCCTTTCCACAAGTATCATCCATCCGTCGTGAAGCTTGAAACCATCATTACTTTGCATATGGACCTGTGAAGAAACACTATTCGGAGCATCCTGGGAAGCCATAGTACAAAAAGAGACTGTTGCTAGAACTTCACGAGAGAAACTCTGGATTGTAGGAATGGAATTGCCATGCAAAATGGAGTTTCGCCGCATCCATATTACATTTAAGAAAACAACAATTTGATGAAGAACTTCCTGGTGATTATCCTTATGCAGGTTGATGAAGATAGTTTTAATCCAGCTCAAAAAATCATCAAAGGAGGTAGCATGGATTCGAATGTTGAGGCAGTGGAACCACAACCCTCGTGTAAATGGGCAGCAACAAAATAGATGGAATAAAGTTTCATCACATTGACATCCAAAGAGACAAGACCCTTGCACTGGTAAGTGGTAATGCCGGAGCACATCATAAGATGGTATGGCTTGGTGAAATAGTTTCCACAGAAAGAGAAGATATTTCCCCGGAAGAGGAATTGACCATAGGAAAGACCAGAAATCATCCCGAGTACCAGTAAGTTGTTGAGAGCACATAATCCGATAGCCCTGTTTAGCATAGTACTTACCGGAACGGTGAAGTTTCCATATGAGTCGATCAGGGTTCCCGTATGCAGAAATTGGCATCCTCAAAATCATACCTGAGGTTCTCTGATCATATAGGGAGGTAACTAGATTGGAGTTCCATTGAGTACCATTCCAACCGGAAGAAGTATGCTCTAACAGATCTGCTACCCTTGGGTTATCAACCAAAGTAGCAGAACTATGCTGCATAGGCCACCACAAAGGGTGGTTGAGAGGGATAGAGGTACCATCACCTACAGACCATTGAAGATTAGGAATTATCATATCAGAAATTTGAAGAAGATTTTTCCAGAGCCAAGAAGAGTTGTAAGGCTTCCGAAGGAACTCTTCTTTCGACCAATCCACATATTTGGCTTGGATGGACTGACCCAAGAAAGATGACTGGTGGGAGGATATAATTTGCCAAAGCTGTTTTGATGCCAGAGACTTGTTAGTCATAATAGTTAGGTTTTAGCGTACAGAAATATACTCATGAGTTGATTCATGCATGTCATTATCATCATTTATCAATATGATATGTTCAAAAAATTTCCTTGAAGCTTTGTGTGAATGCTCTAGTACGAGAAGACATCCAAATCATATGATACTTACATTTAAAAAGTGATACGTAAGCAGAGTTTAAGCTTTAATTTCAGTTTACCAACCGATATTTTGACATTTCAGTCAGAAACTTTTTATTTTAGATTCCGTATGATATACAAAGGCTAATATCTAGTCAGTAATTATCACATAATCTTAGTAACAATACATAAGCATGGCTTACTGCCACAACATTGAATAATTTTTCAAACTATGGGGATCATCAAAGGAAACTCTTCTTGATGTATTATAAGTTTGCTTTGATTTTTAATTTAGTATCAATATGTTTTTTCTCATTATTAAATTACTTAATTTTATTCTGTTAGCACAATTAGCTTTTATAAATGAATTAGAAATATCAACAAAACAAAGTTACAAAGGCCAACAGTGCTTAAAAGGTAAAATTAAAAAATTTAATTGGGAAAAGAAGTACATTCTAAATTAAAAATTGAAGGGAATTACAAATACCTCAAGGCTAGCTTTCCCCAACAAGTAAAACAATCGATCACACATTTTTAACTTAAATCAGAAAAAACGGCCAAATATAATATACTCACTCCACTCATAAATATAATATATATTTACCTAACTTGATTAGATTAAGGTTATTAGTTAAGTTGGTTAAAATCATATAATATTACTAATGCACCAAAATCATCTACCTTTATCCTCATCCTTCCTCTCTTGCTTGTTTATTATTGATGAGCATTCAAAAGGATAATTTGGGGGAAAGTAGAGAAAAATTAAAAAGAAGTCTTATGTTTAGGATTAAACCCACTTCCCCAAATAGATCTTATATTTAGAATCGGAGGATATACATAACTTTATCTGGCCTGAAGCAGAGTTAAAGTCATTTCATTGCTTGAAAAAGTCGTCATTTGCGTGTTAGAACAATAGTCTCCTTCAGCTGAACTCCTTTCTATTAGGAAACCAGGCTCCTTTGGATCAGCCAATGCATTCTCACTGCTCAACATTACTAATACTAATGCCATGTCTGGCCTATCCTCAGGACGAAGTTGTACACACAGAAGAGCCACATGGATGCACCGTAATAATTCTGATAAGTTAAAATTGTCCCCCAAACAAGCGTCTATTAGTTCCTCTGAGTTACCCTCCTTCCATAATCTCCAAGCCTGCAAGAATTGAGAGCATATATGATGACATCCAGTGGGTTGCAGCATTGTAGGTAAAAATGAAGTTTTAAAGTTCTTTGTCACTCACATGGCTGATAAGATTAAAACCATAGTTTGGAAAGGAAACCCCTCGGTTTCTCCTTCCACTTATTATTTCTAGAAGTAATACACCGAAGCTGAACACGTCAGATTTTATTGAAAATATCCCATGAACAGCGTATTCTGGTGCCATATAACCACTGTATAAGTGACAAGAGTCAATATTTGGTAAGATTGTGTAACAAGGTAGTGTTATAAATCTTGAGATACTTACTATGTACCGACCACTTTCTTTGTATATTCTTCCATTTGGTCTCCTCCAAACATTCTTGCAATGCCAAAATCTGAAATTTTTGGATTAAAATCCTTATCTAGCAAAATGTTGCTTGCTTTAAGATCTCTATGTATAATTCTTAATCGAGAATCTTGATGAAGATAGAGAAGTCCTCGAACAATTCCAAATATAATGTGAAAACGCTGTGGCCAATTTAGAGATTTACTTTGGCATGAATCTGTCAAATTTCATAGTTATATTAAATTTGAATATGAAACACATTAAAACTTCCATAAAGCTAAGTACCAATTTTATTCAAAAACTGACCAAAAAGAATGGAATCTAAACTTTTGTTGGGCATGTATTCATATATGAGCAATTTTTCCTCCCTTTGAATGCAACAGCCAAGAACCTTAACAAGATTTCGGTGCTGAAGTTTTGCACATGTTATAACTTCGTTCTTAAATTCCCCCAGTCCTTGTCTAGATCCATCTGATAATCTTTTGACAGCAATCTGTTGCCCATCTCCCAATGTACCCTAAAAATTGACATTCAAAGAAAACTAAATCATGATAATTAAGAGAACACTGCTTTTTCCTTTGTCCTGTCTAAGGATGTTGCATATATACCCTATATACAGGTCCAAAACCACCTTGGCCAAGCTTCTTGTCACTTGAGAAATCACTGGTGGCATGAATAATTGTAGCAATGTCAAAGAAAGGCAGCTCTATGTCTTCGTTCTCTCCTTCATGACCATTC
This sequence comes from Mimosa bimucronata, assembly GCA_037074515.1. NCBI lineage: Eukaryota > Viridiplantae > Streptophyta > Magnoliopsida > Fabales > Fabaceae > Mimosa > Mimosa bimucronata. Next base: position 11,807,864 of record CM073442.1, read on the forward strand.
ACAGTCAAAAATTTCTCTGTATCATGCCAATTAAAACTAATAATCTCTTCATACTAAATAACAAAATAGAGTACTTCTATTTAAAAGTTATAGACATGTGTGTGCCACCAAATGCAGAGTTATCCCACTGGAAAATTGGGGGATATATATGGAGATAGTGTTAAGTGCAACATTTTAATCATTTTCATCAAATAAAACATGAGTGGAACCATTTCACTTTCTTTTTCTTTTTCATTTTAACTGGAATCCTAACTAGAACATGCAAATAAGGTTCCACCTAACCAAAAGTAATCAGAAACCATGACTCCACATGCTTCCCTGTCAATGTAATAACTAGTGTAAGATTCACACTGAACACTTGGTACGTGAATGCAAGTGACAGCTCAATCTTGCACTGACATGTTTCGGACATGGTTTTTTTGGACAACTAAAGTTCATCTTCGGGTCATAATTTGCAGATCGGAGACTAACATTGGATGAAAATATTGTGATTAATCAAATGCATTGTAAATTTCAAGGAACCAACATCACCTAATGCCTTATCAACGCACCCATGTTTTAAAAAAACCAGTAATTTTCCCCTTCAAGGAAATAAGATTGTTGGCAGCTGGAAGAAGATAGGATGGGAAGTTGCCATTCCTAATGTTTTGCAAATTTTCCTTAAAATGAATCCCAGTTTCTATTTCAGGAAAAATAATAAAAAATAAGATCATAATCATTCCATAGATAGATCATCAGCTGAATGAAATTTCACAAATGCGAATAAATTCATGGAAAGGTAATCCGGTTAAGAAAGTCTACCTTTTTGCCTCTTATTCTTCCAATGAATGTAAAATAAAGCCAAAAGCATCATTAGAACCAGGGTAAAAGTAACTGTTGTTACCACGACCACGGTTTTCTTATGCTTTTCTGCATCTTCTTGTACTGGTACATATGTATATATATATATATATAGAGAGAGAGAGAGAGAGGAATGAATCAGCATACAATCAATATACTGAAAAATGAAGCAAGAAAGCACCAATAAAAAGATTGAAGTTCATACCAGTATCAGAATAAGCCATTCGAATAAAAAGATCTTGACCAGGGACTCTGGTATCTCTCAAATCAATAAGATCACCAAACCAAAGGATACAACCACTACCTCCTCCAGTAATGTACAGGTTTGCATAAGCCTTGCAGGAACAATTTTCCCAGCATTTAGCCTTGCACTCCCAAAGTGTCATACTTGCATTAGCCCAAGATGTTCTTGTATCTGGCATTTTTAACCCACTAAATTTTTTAAAACCATCTTTATCTTTGACCCTGCAGCGCCATGGTTCACTGCGCACACATCCCTGAGTCCAGTCCAATGAATTATACTTTTGAGGTGATTTTGGCTTGAATCCCGTTAAGCAGTGGCAACGTGGTGACTCACTTGCAATACAATTTCCATTGGGGCCACATGGATTATAGATGTCACAGTTATCCTTTGGTACATTTGAATAAAGACTCCAACTTTTGGCTTGTTCATCCCAGATGTAACGCTGACGGTAATACACAGTTTGGTTTAGAACAACTCTTGTAATCAAAGATTTGTCATGGAGATTAGAGGTGTAAACCACCTGATGCAAAACCAAAAGAAAGATGGTCAAAGTCAAACAATTAAAATATCAGTTTCATTGTAATCTGTAGAGACATTTATGAAACATGAATTTGCATCACCACCTCATCTTCATTGACAATATATTGCAGCTGGAAAAGTGGAGTGCCATTACCACCAAACTTAACTCCATCCCAAGGGATTCTTTGGAATTCTTTTGAGCCCTTCCACAGTACTAACTCAGGAGTGGCACGAAGTGCAATACCACAAGTGAAGTCTCCAGGAGAAGGGTCATCCCAGTTCCTCCATGCCGTAAGGTTTCGATTTAGCCCAGTTCTCAGGTCCCACCCAATCTTCATTCCTGGTAGAAAAGTGTCAGATGGATAATCAAAACTCTGCCATAGGTAGCTCTGAGGATTTTGGTCTTGCTCATTTCTCAGTACAAGGTTTCCAGAGTTTAAAAGTTGTGCAATTGGATTCAAGCCTTGTATTGTTGAGTTTGCTGACCAAACAATGGTATTGTTCTCGCTGAGAAGCACAAGACGTCCCTCTGTGTTTATGCTCAACATACTTGAGTTGTCTTTCACTGGTTTTTCACGGTTGGCCACCCAAACAACAGTTTTCTGTGGGATGTTCTTGTACCAGATTCCAACATATCGGTTTGGGGAACTACCAGGCCTGAAGAAACCCAGTTCAAAGAACCCATCTTTAGACACCAAGGTCTTTCCATCAGTGAGTGGCTGATCATGGGTAATAACATCAGACGCAGAAGAAAAGGGAGAAAATATCAACAGCAGTTTTGTAACAACAAGTATAAGAGAAACACTAGCCATTCCCTTGGTTGATTTTTAGATGACCACTTTCCTACTTTCAATTCACAAGATCTCTCAATGGAGCAAGGGAAAATCTACATGGGAGTTTGAAATTGGGAAAGTTAAAATTGTCAAAGCTGGTGGTTACTTCTTTCCCATTCCTCAGGCAGCAAAACTAACGGTGGGGAGAAAGACAGATGAACAATTTGACCAGGAACTAAGAACTTACAGATTACAGATAGTAAATGATTAGGCAGAATTCGTACCAATCTACAAAACGAACTATTGTTGTCCTTTATTTATGTCATGTATCAAAAGTTGCCTCCCATTATCGTCAACAGGGACTTGGTAATGAACAAGCACTTAAGAGCATGTTTGGATTGCACCGTTTCAGGCCAGAAGCACGTTACATGTGACAAAAGTCATTTTGAAAAAAAAAATAAATAAATGTTTGGTTGCACTTATTTTCAGAATGATTTTTGGTCCAAAATAACTTCTGCAATGGCAAAAGTCAGAAGCAAAAAAAAGTGGCTTTTAGCTTTTGACTTCTGGCTTTTGGTGGGTCCCACGCCTTTTGTTATGTATTATTTAATAAAGTGGGTAGGAAAATTAGACTGTTAGACCCCTAAAATTCTCAAATAAGATAATTTCTTTTAATCTAAAATTTTCTTTTTATCTCCAAAAATTTACCATAATAATTTCTAACTACTTTCTCCCACAATATACTTCTTTGAGCTAAAAATATTATTTTTTAAAATTATTTTTCTGAAAATAAGGGAGAAACTAAGCCTTTAATAAGAATATATGCATATTATATATGTATTATTTAATGACAATAATGCCTTTCTTAGTAATTTTTCATATAAATGTGCTTTTCAATATAATCATCCAAACATGTTTCTAAAATTCATATTGAAAAAAAGTCACTTCTATCAACACAAATCCAAACATAAATCATTTCACACAACCTGACTTTTATCCAAAAGTCACTTCTAAAAAAGTCATTCTGAAAAAAAGTCACTTCTCCAACGGCAATCCAAACACACCCTAAAGCATTGTCTAGCCTTTCTGAAACAGGTTAACCCTTTAAAGTCAAGAAACAATAAATGTGAAGGAAGAAAAATTAAGTGCATATAATAGTACTCTCCTCAATATTAATATATGACCTATTTTTTGAGAGTTGATCTTGATCTTAAATATAAGACTCAATTCTAATTTTTGTCAACTTCTTCCCAAATTGTCTTTATTGTTGAGGGAAGATGATTCTAATTTTTGTCAACTTCTTTTCAAATTGCCCTTATTGATGAGTGAAGGTGATTGGGTTATTTTAGAAAAAATGCATCATCAACTAATATAATTAACATCCTTAATTTAATTATATTAGGTAAAATATCAAATTTCGTGGAGAATAACAATAAGAGGGAGCGTAAATGTCAACAAAGAAAAGCGCTTTTACAATAAAAGTACAATCACGGGAGCTTTAAGCTTGGGTTAGGCTTGTTTCACACGCGTCTTAGAAGAATCGGATCCTGAAAAGAACGTAGACATGAATAAAGTATTACATGTTGATACCACAAAAAACCAAAAAAAGAATAAAAAAAGGGCCTGGTGAACAGTGAACTCCATTGCAGTGAAGTTGTTTTGACTCTTGTGGGAGAAGAAAATGGGAAAGACTAAACGACACCGTTTTGACAACTAACAAAACCACGAGGTTAATCCATATCCAGAATTGGATAAATTTGGCGCCAGCCGCCATTAAATTACTTCCCTCTGCAATTAATTGTAAGATTAAGTTCATTTTTTATAGAAATTTTGTTGGGAGTAAACTCAGGGTCAATGGCAGTGACCTTCATTGTAAACGGCCACAAAATGATTTTCATTCTTAATGGTGGGATTCGAACCCCACCATTGTTAAGGGTCTAAGTGAGGAATCGTTTGTAACACCTGGACTTTTATTACTATATTATATCATTTTAATTGAATTATAACTACTTTTATGAATATTAGAAGCCCAAACATACGAATAAATTTAAACCTTTTCCTTTCAAACAATGTTCCAACTTTATTACAGTTGGAATGGGCTTCTCGAACAACTTAGAATTTAAAACTTTTTATAAAACAAAGTGGTTCATAAGACAATTAAAAATTCATTAATCCTCTTAAGATATTTATTTTCAATTCACAGTACTTGGAAAATTTAAATTCCTTTTATAAATTTATACAATTCTATTTTTTATGCTTTCTACTATTAATTTAATAATTTAAAATTACATCATATACAATTAACCTTACTTTTTATAACGTAATCCTAAATTCTTCATCTAATCTTCCTCCAGCACTCCTGCCTTATCTCAATCATCTTACCCTCTACCAGCTTATCTGAAACAGCAATTTAACGCAATTCATTTCATTCATTACCATGCATAATAATTAATAAAATATGTATAACTAAAAACATGTCTGTATGGGTAGGGATGTTGCCCTTCTGTGAGCCCCCGCACTCATCCCATACGAGTAAACATTAACCTTGTTGCTAGTGCACTTAAGGCACTACTGTGAGGCTCAACCTCTTGAATATAATCTTTCGGTCATATCTGATCTGTACTAGGGGTAGCTAGCCCTCTAGTCATCGAGTACTCGGATACCATGAATAAATCTGACAAGGTTAAAGCGACCTTTCGGCCCTGAAGTTTACTGTGAATTTATAAAACATGCTATGCAATTATTAATACATGATAAATGAAATTGAATGAAACTGCTACCTGAACTCCAAGCTTAATCCTTTATTGTCTCATTTCCCTCACGATGCCTTCAACATTCATTCCACTATCATTCTTATAAGTACACATATACCATACATAAATAACTATACTTATTTAGGATTGTTTATCGTCTCTCTCGAAGTCTAACTTACTTAATACTACCCAAAACCAGTTTTCTAGATTAATTTACGTTTAACCCACATTTATTTAGAATTATAACCATTTAAGGTACCTTAACAATGTACTTATTTTAAACCGTCTTATTCTCAATGTTTGACTAGTAGTTTATATAAAACTTTTCCGTAAAGACATCGGTCATTCATACATCTATATATATATTTATTTTCTATTTATTATAAAATTTCAAGAACAAATAAATCAACAATGTAAATCAAGCCCAAGTGATACAATTTATTACAAATCATCATTCATAATACAAATCAACCACCCTTTTCTTATCTTCTAATAATTGCCTTTCCTTTCTTAATTTGCCTTCCATAAAGAAATTATACACCAATTAATAATATAGAACCTTCAATAATAACTAAAATTAAATTTTGCCTTTTAAGGTCCTCAATCTTATTAACACCATTTTATCCTTTGAGAGATCAAGTATAATTTTAAAATCATTCTCTCAACAACGTTAAATTCTAGCACTAGCAATCATAAATCAAATAGCTTATCTCAATTTTTAACTCACATTTTTCAAACCTTGATATTTCAAATAATCACCTTAACTATTAAAAATCATTATATACTAACCTTATTAATATTCCAAGGATTTTGCTACAACTATTAGTCTCAACCACTTTGAACTCTCACAAGAGTGAATAAATACTCACTTTAACAATCATCTTCGAATTTTATAAATGGTTAAATTGTATCAACAGTACAGGCTAAAGACCTTTCTACACTTCAATCATGTTCAACTCAATAACAATATTAAGAATCAGATTCCAAAGCTCCACGATTGATTTTTAAAACAAATATTGTTTAATTCACATCTAACTAGAGTCTCTTATCATAAACTAATCTTCAAAACTGTATTTAATCAAATATAATCTTCCTAAAGCTTTATAAAACCGAAAGACACCTTCTTATCTTGTACCAATACAATCATATTTAATCCTAAGCTCATGAGTATTTAAATTTAGTACCATTCAATCATCTAAGTCTCATATAGTTGTAGATTCAGGAAGATCTTTTCAAGACTCATTAAACATCAAAATATTATACTCTTAAACATAGAAATCAAGGGAAGAGTCCAAAAATCACCGTTCATATCCCCAATCACACATCTTATCTCATAACCTCACAATTCTAATATAATCATTTTAAAATCTCTTAACAATCATTATTCAATTTCTTCTTCTTCCTAACTTTTCCCCAATTTACCATGTTTAATTATCATATCCTATCAATTTCCACCTTCACCTGCAAATCAATCAATTATCCATAAAAGTTTAGTTTCAACGCCTTAACTTAATCCTTCTCAATACTAAACACCTAACTTCCTTTCACTACTCACCTGCTTTACCACCTTCTTAAATGTACAAAGAATAACAAAACTCCAACCATAATCACTTTTTAACCATCACAGGCAGCCATAAACCATTAAGTATTAACTTAACTTCAGTCCTTGTAAACTAAAATTCATTTACAATTCAAATCTAGCTTTAATCTCTTTAATTCACCTTCCAAACAAAACTTTATACCTATTCTAATCTATCCCTCAACATAATCAAACATTCACCACTGCAAATCAAAGAAACTAAACTTTCTCTATTACATCCAGATTTGAATTCACTTCCATTTCTTCCTTATATCTCCATATTATCTTTACTAACTCTAATTTTTATTTAGCATTTTGCCAAATCCATACTACAACACTAAATCAATTCTCAAAACCCAATCATATCTAAAATCATTCATAAACGCTTTCAATAAATCAAACTCTAATAAGGTCCTTATACATAACTCTATTAAGCCACAACATCACATAATTTTAAAAATATTTCCTATTTCTCTTTCTTCCTACCGCTGAAACCAGTGGCCAAAAACATCAAAGACAACAGTATATAACATCTTCCTACAATTTAACTAAACTAAATACCACAACATTTTCTCTTCCCCTACCACCAAACCGTCGGCCAGAGCAGGCAAGAGAAGAGAGTTTTACAACACTTCCTATTCCAATTACACCTCACTTCCATTAATTCAAATATCAAAATTTCCTCCTCCCCTATCATTGAAATCACACGGCAGAACAACCCAGAGAAGAGAAAGAAAAATTGAACAGTTTCACTTTTGGATAACAATCAATCGTACAGAATCAACATCAATTCTATCTTTCTTTCACCATGCTTAAACGTTATACCACAGAGAGAAGAACAACAATCACAAAAAACCAGAATTCCCAAGAAGCAAGAAAATCGGCGGAACAGAGGAGAAGACGAACCGAAATTGTAAAATCACCAAATCAGAAGTTTAAGCATACAAATACTCTTATGAACTTAAAAATTACTCTTAATCACTGTTAATTAAGCTTTTAGCTGAATTTTACCCGAAATCATCCACCATCGGTGCCGAAGAAAAATGAACAGATTTGGGGCTTTTGGAGCAATCGGACTAAACTCAAATACCCACTCAAAATCACTTCCCAAATCGACTAAATTGAAGCTTAAGCATCGTTTTTATGAATTTAAAAGCTTCAAAACCCCCCAAAGAATTCGAATAATCTCCCCATAACTCACTCGAAATCGGGACTGAGAGGAGAAGAAAGTGAAAGGACGAAGCTTACCCAAGGCTACTCCAAGCTTCTCATGCGATTCCACCCGGTTCCGTCGCCGTCCGTCGCCGAAGTCGCCGTCAGCCGCCGCGGAACATCGAAGAAAACAGAGGGAGGTGTAGCGAGAGAGAGGGAGCTCGGGTTCGGGTTTAGAGAGGAAGAGAGTGAGTGGAAGTGTGTGTGTACGTGGGAGCAGAGAGGAAGTATATACAAAGATCAATGGACACGTGGGGAACATATAATATAATTAAGGAAGGAATGAGATATTTTAATTAGGTATTTTACCATTTTATCCCTCCTTTTACAACTGGAGATATTTTTAACTAAGGGCAGATATTGTCATTTTTATTCATTTTTTTCTATTTTTCCCTTAAATGAGAATTTTATTTACCATTACAATTTACAAACTAATCTGAATCTGTCTCCAGAATAATTTCCCTAGATATATTTTAAATTCTAAATTTATTTATAAGACTTTTTAAGTACTAAATAATATATTAAGACTCTAAATATTCCCTTACTTAAAATTTATCTCCTAACTACTTTTCCTTAACTAATAAAGAAAATAAACTTTAAAAATTATTAAAAATACACCTGGCCTCATAAATTTGTGTATAAGGCTTTTTAATTTCTAAATGCCTTTCTAAGACCTCAATTAAATTCGTATTATTTCTTTTCTCCCAATTAAATTTTATTTTCTAATTATTTCTCTTTATTTCTTAAAGAAAATAAGCCTTAAATTTGTTAAAAATGCCTAAAACTTCATAAATTCATTTTCAATGATTTTTAATATTTTAGTAATATTCCAAGACCTTAAATAATCCTTTATTTCCTATTGTTTAAAATTTGGGGGTGTTACATCGCTAGACTAAACTTGTGTGGTTATTTTTTTGTATAGAAATTAATAAATCAAAATAGACTGTTACGTTTTAATATATGCTACATATAATCAGATATTATGTTAGTTTATAAGTTAAATTAATTAGTTTTGGGGATAAAAAGATAGATATAAACGATTTAAAGTGATTTATTTTGCATCCTTATTTTTTCTAAAAAAAAGCCAACTTTATTCTATAATTAGGTCTAGAGGGAGTAATATACTTCTAAGAAGTTTGACAAAAAAAAAATACTTGTGAGAAGGATTATAAATTAGGGGTTTGTATAATACTCCCTCTATCCCTTATTACAAGTTTCAAATAACTAATTTTTGTTTATAAAAAACTAATAAATTAGTTAAAAACAATTACTATTATGTAAGAATGTTTTTAATTATATCGTTATTAATAAAGATGAAAGAGAATATATGAAAAAAATATAATGAAAAAATGTGACAAATAAGAGATAATCAAGATGAAAAAGAATGTATGGAGAAAAGACAAACAATGGGTAAAATTGATAAAAATGTTGTAAATGCTTAGACAAACTTAAAATGAAACATGTATTTTGAGATACCCACATTTACAAATTTGAAGTTTATATAAGGGACATATGGAGTATTTGTTCCTCAAGTTGATTTTGGCTCTGGTCCTCAAGTTTCATTTTATATAAAATTTTGGTCCTTATAGTTTTATAAAATGTTGCACTATTTTCCCTAGAAAGACCAGAATCGATAGTTTGAAATTTGAGTAAGTGAACCAAAATAGGGGAAAATTTGATAGACCAAATAGTATTGTTATTAACTATAAATAAGAGAAATTTAATGTTGTAGACTCTATAAACCGATTTTAAGTCAACTGTCATTCAATCCCTCAACTTTCATTTGGACACCTCGTCATGGCTCTAAAATATTAATTTAGATTAAAAAAGAAATAGGGTTAATATAACTTTTGGTCCCTGAACTTTAAAATTTTTGGTTTTGGTCCCTGAACTTTAAAATTTTTGGTTTTGGTCCCTGAACTTTCGGTCAATTTTGGTTTTGGTCCATGAACTTTGAAATTTTTGGTTTTGATCCCTGAACTTTGAGTCAATTTTGGTTTTAGTCCCTGAACTTTCAGTAATTTTGGTTTTGGTCCCTCAACTTTAATTTTTTTTTTGAAGTTTTTTTAAATTGAGGGACCAAAACCAAAGTTACTGAAAGTTCAGGGACCAAGACCAAAATTGACCTAAAGTTCAGGGATCAAAACAAAAAATTTCAAAGTTCAGGGACCAAACCCAAAATTGACCGAAAGTTCAGGGACCAAAACAAAAAATTTTAAAGTTCAGGAACCAAAACCAAAATTGAGTGAAAGTTCAGGGACCAAAAGTTATATTAACCCAAAGAAATATTAAAATTGTGTTGGAATTCCATCAACAAAGACAAAATTTCACTGCTTATTATTTAATGGTAGTTTATTATATAATGAATTTCATCATTAATCTTTTATAGTTGCTAATAAATTATAATGACACTGAGCTTCAAATTCAATTGATTCAAATTAATCAATTGATTCAAGGGAATAAAGACTACGTTGTTTGGAATCAGAACTAAGAAGCTAAACTACATTCAAATCAAAATTAAAGAGTAAAAAATTAAAAAATTCATATTTTTTTATAGTTTAAAACGTACTCTAACACTTTTGTTTAAGAAAATCGACATGTTATATTTGAAATGGAGGTTATAGCATATTGTATAATGTGTATCACGTGGATGCATTTGTTTAATATTAAACCAGACAACAATATAATGACTTTTCTTTATGTTATTATAAGCATGAATCCGGTAAAAATCATGATCTATGGATGCTATTGACGGACCCATATGTTTAGGTTCATAGAATTAAGCTAAAAAATATCAATCCATCTTTATATGTTTATGCCTAATTAATCACGTTTAGACATTAGAACTCCACTTTCATATTTGAAGCCAAGTCAGATTCATTTAACGGAATCATTTTGGGACCCATTCTCTTTAATTCAACGCGTTATTTTTAAAAGTTAGAATACCTTACATCCATACATCTATATTAGATATTCATTAAGTATTAAAAAATTTAAAATATATGCATGTAGATTTAAGATTATTTTTAAGAAATTAAGTGATGTTTGAATAACATTAATGTTTTTTTTTTATCTGATGAATAACATTAATGTTAAAGAAAAGTATTTTTAGTTCAGAACATAATATTAAATGCTTAATCGATAGGAATAATTTTTTTAAAAAATATGGAAGATATCTATATTACTTAATTTTTATTTTAGAAAATTTAAATAATTTTTTAATATAAAAATGTATAATTAAAATAAAACAGTGGAGATATTAAGAAAAATTGCTGAAAAAGTCGCTCATTCTAAAATTTATTTTCTGAAAATATCTAAAAACCTAAATCGTTAAACAGATGTAACTCTTTTCAACTATACATGCAATACGTACAAGAATCTTTAGTTTTGTAAATAATTAAATACAGATTAGACATAATTGAAGAATAGCAGCATGACTAAATTAAATTATTTATAGTCTGCTCATGAATTCTTAAACATATATTGGCTCTTAAAGGCAAAATTATTTACGTCGGCTTTTACTTTTGCATGAAATCATCATTTCCAAGCTACTCTCTGCCCGTGAAACCCAAGTTGCGAGGCGTCCACAATGATGTGGTTAGTGACTAATCCATAAGCTTAATCTCTCTACCTACCCCTCTCAATTATGGATGTATATATCTGTTTAAAATGTCTGACAATTATTCTTACATTTCATGAGATGAATATGTAAGTATATTTTTATCTTATATATAAATCATAAAAGTGATTATTTTAAGCTGACACAATATGGCTTGATATCATATTTGAGCATGACTTTTTTGGTTTGATACCTAGAGTTCACCAGTTTTAAGAATGTCGAATTATTTTTTTTAATAACTTTTGAAGTAAATAGTAATCACTTCATTGGTTAATCTGTGTTATAATAATAATTTATAGTAACAAGAACCATTGGACCAAGATAATATGGGTGATATAGTTTTTTTAATATAATTTGTGGAAGCAGATAATACTCTCTCTCTCTCTGTGTTATTATTATTATTATTATTATTATTATTATTATTATTTTTTTTTTTTTGCCATCGGAAGCAGATAATACTCACAAATTATAGATTGGGAAATTACTTACATTTATGCACTTAAGGTAAAATTAATTCCCTGAACTCCCTATATTACTTTATCATTATATATGGACTCCCTATATTACTTTATCATTATATATGGACTCCCTATATTACTTTATCATTTTATATGGATATTTTTTACTTTAAGTGAAGTTATTTAATTCTGCAGGGACTACCATGGCACGAACACGACAACAAAATCGTTGACTTGCAAATTGAGATATACTAGTCGCCCACCATGCAGATCCTAGTTATAGGTAGAGATAAAATGTCTTTTGCTTAATTTAAATAATTCATTATTTAAATTTATTCTTAATATATTGTTATTTCACTTCTCTAGCTCTCAGCCTCTCACTCATTCCTTCATACACTCGTTAAAGTTGAAAAGTTTTAAAACTTTAAAATAGGATTAGGGTAAAAAATACACATGTGAATTTGTCAAAAGATCATCAAACACCAAATGTTTTTTTAAACAAAAAATACATATGAACTTTCAAATTGGGTCAAAAGTCACATTTACAGTTATATTCTAAAAGGAAGCGATTGGTGTTGGACTAACTTTTTTACAAAATCATATGTGTATTTTTGGTCCAATTTAAAAGTTTATGTGTATTTTTGATTCAATTTGAAAGTTCAAGTGTATTTTTGGTAAAAAAAAAAACATTTGGTATTAGATAAACTTTTGACAAAATCACATGTATATTTTTGACCCTTAACTCTTAAAATATAGTTAACAAAGTTTACATTTTTTCATGGTTGAAAAATCCGGATCGGAGATCGGTCGGTTCAACCGGAAAACCAGTGAACATCGCATCTGTCCAGTCTGGTTCGAGTGTTAAGCAGGTGGGAGCATCGACCCGGTGAAAGTCCGGGTTAACTCATCCGAATAAGCTTTAGTTCGGAAAACAAGCGGGCGGAGCGATTTGTCCGATCCGGAGAAGCAATAGCATCAGAGAAAAAAGGTGCATTGGTGTTCGATCGGAAAAAAGAAGAAATATTTTCATTCAAAAATAAATCAGAAACCTGGGATATCAGAGTGAAGAAAGTGCACCAAGTGAAGAATGAAGAAAGTGTACAATAGCATATTTCAAAGTGCAGAGATTGCTGGCTGTGAACCCATGAAAGACCAAGTACTTGTTTGTGTGACTTAAAAAAATTGCTTTTTTTCACTAAAACCTAGGTTTTAAAATCAGGCAGACAAACACTATCAGCTTTTCTAAAATAGCTTTTAACTGTCAAAATCTATGTTTCAATTAAGTCAGACAAACACTAACAGCTTTTTTAAAATAGCTTTTTAGCTTGAAAACCTGGGTTTGGTACAGAAAACCTAGGTTTTGTCAGAAGCAATTTTTTTCTACAATCTCATAAACTATTCTCCAGAATCAATTCTCTAAAAGTACTTTTTCAGCTTTTTTCTCAAAAGTTATTCTCCAAAAGCTAATCTAAACAGACCCTAAAAATAACGAAGATGTAGAGAAGAGGGAGAGAGAAGAGGGTTTTCGGTTTTTCGTTCTTTGACCAGGGAGAGGGTTTCAATATCAAAGAATATTGCTTTTAATGAGGGATGTGATGCTTTGATTTTATTTTATTTTATTCCTCCTATTTACTGATTTCGGTTTCCTAGGCATTGAAAATTGAAATATCTCATATCTCACCAATGCAATCACTCATTCAATTGTTCCTGTTTCCCTAACCATTCATTCAATTAATTATTTACCGCTCTTCTTCTTTTGTTTTCCGACCATGTATATTGTTTTCGCTATTTTAGTTTTTTGAGCATAGAAAACTTAAAAAAATGAATAAACAGTTGAATAAATGGTTTTTATACATTTAAAAGATTTTAAAAGATTGAAATTGATGTAACATTTTAAAAATAAAATTTAAAATCACATATCAATCAACATAATATTGTTTTGACCTTTAACCATTGTGATATAATATCAAGTTATCAACTAAACATATTTAATCTAATCAAATCTCATATATTTTAGTTATTGTTGATGTATTTTTTTTTTTATTGTTGCAAGTAGTTTATTATTGTATTTTCTTATATTTTGGTATTAGTGAAGAACAATGTTGATGTACTTAAATATTTTCAATTAAATTACTTTATTTTAATGTGTCTGGTTCGACTTTGAGTTGACCTTAGTTGAACCAATGACCCTTAAACTAGTGTCTCAGTCGATTCATCATCTGGTTCAGTTTTTTGAACCTTGCATTTTTTCTTAACTTTAATAAAACACATTGGACATAATTTATAAATAATGCCCTTCTCGTACTATTTTTAGGGCAAAGATAAAATGTTTATTTCATTTATATTTATAAGTTATATCATTAAATCTTTTCATATGAATATACAATCATATATTTAATTTATCACTATGCGCAAGAGATTTTTTTAATTTATCACTATGCACAAGAGATATTATATGCTCATTTGCTTTTATTTATAAGGTACTTCTAATATGTTTCACTCAAATCAAGAAAAACACTAAACTTTATTAGCCCTACCTTAAAATTTAAAATAATTTTACAACTTCAATCATATGGGATTAAAGTCAATATACAACAAATGAAGGGTAAAATAATACATTCACATAAAAATAATTAGTGATGTGACTTAAATAATGACCAAATAAAACATTTTCCCTATTTAAAAACCAATGTTTTGAGTCCAAACCTATGTTTTAAAAAATGGTAGCCAAATACTTTTTTCTAATAAATCTAGATTTGGATTCAAAACCTAGTTTTTTAAACATAGGTTTGGATTCAAAACCTAGGTTTGAAAAAAAAGATAAGCCAAACACTTGAAAAAAAATGTGAAAAGCCCTTTTGTATTGGAAACCAAAACCTAGGTTTTGAATAAACTAGAATTTTTTTACTTTTGCACGAAATACGAGGTACAAAAATGCCATCATTACACATGTTATAATGATCTACCAAATACCCTTATCCTCTCTCTTTCCCAACATATTAAACTTATATCCCTTTTAGTAATTTACATAGAAAAAGTCATTCTCATAAAAATTATCCAAACACTCTTATTTTATCAAAAGCTATTTTTTCAGAAAAGCTAAAAAAACACTTTTTCAGCTTTTCCCCCCAGAAGCTATTCTCTAAAAGCTAATCTAAACATGCTGCTACTTTTTTCAGCTTTAACCCGAAGTACAGGGTAGAAATATACCATCATTACACATGTCATATTGATCTACCGAAAATGCCCTTATCCTCTCTTTTTTTTAACACATTAAACTTATGTCATTTTTAGTAATCTATACATAGAAAAAGTCATTCTCTTAACAATCATCCAAACACTCTCATTTCATTAAAAGCCATTTTTTTCAGTTTTTTTTTTAAAAAAGCTGAAAAAAAACACTTTTTTAATTTTTTTCTCAGAAGCTATTCTCCAAAAACTAACGTAAACATACCAAAAAAGCTGTTAAGGTTACGTGCAAAATTATGTCAGAAGAGATATGTCATGAGATACTTGCATACCAACTTTGTTGGTCTGAATTCAATCAAATATTTGTTTGGTGTGAACTTGCCTTAGTTTACCTTTCCCAACTATAAACAACACATTAAAACATGTCTGAATTTGCCCCTTTCAAATTCTAAATTATTATTATCATTATTACTATTCATGGCCATTCTTCTTCCTCTCATTCTTGCTTCTTTCATCATATCTTCATTCTCATCACTTTCTTATTCTGCAACTAATACTCTCACAAAATCTAATTCACTTATTGATGACCCAAACGGAACCACCACCTTGGTGTCCAACGATGGAACCTTCGTACTCGGTTTCTTCTCCCCTTCCTCTTCATCCTCAAACCGCTACCTCGGAATTTGGTACAACAACATCCCCGAAACGACTGTCGTTTGGGTCGCCAACCGCCAAACGCCCCTCATAAACGACACCAAAACCTTCAAAACGCCCAGTCGTTTAACCATAACCGACGAGGGAGGCCTCGTTCTCCTATCCCAAAACGGCACCGTCGTTTGGTCAGCAAACATAACAGGGAAAAGCCCAAGTTTAAGGAATCAAAGTGTAAGTGTTGTTGCGCAGCTTTTGGATTCAGGGAATTTGGTTCTGAGGAATGAAGAGGATAATGAAGATGATGATGATGATGATGTGTATATATGGGAAAGTTTTGATTTTCCAAGTGATACGTTTTTGCCTGGAATGAAGATTGGGTGGGATTTGAGGAGAGGAATTAATAGGGAATTGAGAGCTTGGAAGAGTTGGGATGATCCTTCTGTTGGAGAATTGAGATGGGGTATGGTGATCGGAGTTACGCCGGAGATGGTTATGTGGAAGGGAGAAGAAGAGTATTATAGGAGTGGTCCTTGGAATGGAGTTATTTTCAGTGGCAAAACTACACCCATCTTTGACCTTCATTTAGTCTCTAATCAAGATGAGGTATTGTATTCCATTTTCTTACTTTCATATTGCTTCTTATTTCTTAAATTATCCCATTCATGCCTCTCAATAATAAATAAACGACAGATAGAGTAGGGGAAAATATAGGTGGTTAGCGTGTTTTGTTTTGTTAATATTATGTGGTTTTAACTAACTTAACCAACATATTTAATCTAATCAAATTAGTTAAATACTCCCTTTAATCCTTGTTATAAGGCACTAACTTTCAATTTTCACAAATCAATAAATGGTAGTTGGGTTATCAAATTTAGGCTAAATTGACCATTTTTTCCAACTTCACACCTCATTAAATGATATAACTTCAAATTTTCAACTTTGAACCTCCATTAATTATTAGAGTAAAGTGGGGAAAAAATTAGTGTGGCTGTTGGTGCCCTATATCCTCGCACAAAAAATTTGTTAATTTGTGCCTTATAATAACGATTAGAGGGAGTAAATCTTATTTTAAAGGAACGGAGAGAACTATGTTCTGTTTTTTGTAGAAAAAAAATCAGTGCTTGCTTAGGAAATTAAACTTTTTATAAAAGTCGAATGTGATGGAGTTGGTTGAAAGATCATATTAAATGGTTAGGCATTTTGGGATTCAATATAATGATTTTGATAGTTGACCAACATAGAGTTGGTCTAATAATGTAATAGTGTAAGCTCCTTTTGAAATCAAGTTTGAATTAAAGATGAGACAAGTTGGTAAGGGATGGGCAATCACGGATTCAGATATTAGAAAAAAGCTTCGGATACTAAACAGTAATATATAAAACAATGGAGTTCTAGTTATAGATTAGGCCTTTAAGATTAACATATGTTGTGTGTAAGTGTAATGATTCAACTTTTTGATCACCTCAAGCTGTATTATTTGTTAGCATGTCACATTATTGCTGAGATATGTAGCGAGAGTGAATTTTACAAGAAGAAATTGCTACCACTACTACTATTATTATTATGAAATTTTGTGTTAGTGTGTCAACTTATGTGCATTATCCGGGTGGCACTTTGTTCTGTTCCCATAATTCTTTATATTAATTGATGTGTTTTGATCGAAATGTTATGGATAATAATAGCCACCTTCCCCTTGTTGGTTAATTATTCTTGTGGTTGGGCGCAAGGTGGTTTATACTTCCAAGTTACTGAACAAATCATTGATAACAAGGGTTGTACTGAACGAAACCACTTCTTATCGTCAACGCTATAACTGGGTTGAGCAAACAGAAAGCTGGAGGCTTTATTCATCTGTGCCCAGAGATAATTGTGACAATTACAATCTCTGTGGCCCCTATGGAAATTGTGACTTTAATGAATCTCCTCCTTGCCAGTGTCTCTCTGGATTTGAGCCAAAATCACCCCAAAACTACAATGCTTTGGACTGGACACAGGGATGTGTTCACAGTGAAATGTGGAGTTGTGGGGTCAAAAATAGAGATGGGTTTCAAAGATTCAGTGGGTTGAAAATGCCTGATACTAGAAAAGCTTGGGTTAATGCAAGCATGACACTTGGGGATTGCAGGATGAAATGCTTGGCTAATTGTTCTTGTACTGCTTATGCAAACTTGTATGTTACTGAGGGAGGTATTGGGTGTTTGATTTGGTTTGGCGAACTTATTGATTTGAGAGTTGCTTCCACTCCTGGGCAAGATTTATATATCAGAATGGCTGCCTCTGAGACTGGTATGATCTCTAATCTTCAATTTTGGTGATTCAAAGATTGTTTAGACTGCCCATTGGTTCCTTTGAAGATTTTTGAGCAAATAGAGACTTTGATCATTTGATACACTGTCTTTTTAGTGTCTCTTTACAGGCTTGTAGATAGTTCAATGGCATGCCTGAACTGTAAACTGATATGATCCTTTTGTAGTTGGCCTTCAAACAAGTAATTCTTTTAAGATAATGGTTCCAGCGTTTACTGGTTATGGCCTTGAAACAATTTAGTTGGTAATTGCTAATGTCCTTATGTCAGTATGCAATTGACAAATTACTGTTTAGAAGACTAAAACGAATTGTTAAAACTTTGGGGGATTACATTGTGACAAGATGCATCCTTAGAGGTTTAAAATATCAATTCCTTCAGGATTTGTACTATAAGGTTTGCTTTTGTTTTCACCTCATATTTCATCTGATCCTGAAATAAATAACTGCCGTTTTAGTATCTACTGTACATTTGAATATATTTTTTGGCTAAGAAAATGAAAGAAAGCTATACTTGTTAGCGCTAAAGTTATCCCAAAACAGAACCTTTGAAGAAGCTAGTTGATAGTAGGCGATATTTGGATAATCTGAATGGGAGTTTAGTCTTTTCCCCCCCTCTTCAGCGTATTCTATGCTGATTCTTTTCTCTGTCAAAATTCTAAAGATTCAAAAAAGCACAAGAAAGTGGTGGGGATTGTGGTGATAGCTGTAACTGTTCCATTTGTTCTTCTGGCGCTTTTGGCTTTCTCTTGCACTCATTGGAGGAAAAGAAAACGTAGAGGTAAACTTTATTATTTTCTATATTTTATTCAATAGCCAAACTAGCTGGCATGATCAAGAGTAGTAAATGGACAAACTTGATCTCTAAAAGGGCTAAAAAAAGGAAAAGACTATTCACTTTAACATGGGTGTATTGTAAAGCCATCTGTTGCTGTTGCTTCCTTTTAGTTGCAGCGTAAGATGTAATATGCTTTATTAATCTCAGCCCCACACCACAGTGTTTCAGTCATGGTTAATCTCTCGTCTGCATACGTTGTGGTGAACCTCTTTTGTACAAGGCCGCTTTCCAAACTTGTCATATTTAGTATAGGTTGTTGCGTCCATTGACATGACACTAGAAGATTAAGAAAATGTCTTGCATTTGGTGTCACAGCACATGATTTTTCCTTCAAAAGAAAATTCCTCTTTTATGATGTTGAACTTGTTTAGTTGATGCAGAGATTATCTCCATAGAGAACAACAATGAAGATGAACAAGAGGACTTAGACCTGCCAGTCTACGAACTTGCTACAATTGTTCATGCCACTACTGACTTCTCAAATGACAAGAAGCTTGGTCAAGGTGGTTTTGGGCCAGTATACATGGTATGTGTATTCGTACCACACTTATGAGTATAGCTATATACATGCAACATGCCTGTTAAGAGCAAAGGGCAATCTATCATCCTTTCGTTAATCATTTTGGAATATTCTGTAAAATATAGGGTATTTTAGCTGATGGACAAGAGATTGCTATCAAGAGGCTATCACAGAGCTCTGGACAAGGAATGACAGAATTTAAGAATGAAGTGTCATTGTGTGCAAAACTTCAACACCGAAATCTTGTCAAGGTTCTTGGTTGTTGCATTCAAGGAGAAGAGAAGATGCTCATCTATGAATACATGCCCAACAAAAGCCTAGACAAATTTTTATTTGGTCTGTGTTTATGCAAAATCTTATATTTAGAAGAATGGTTAATTTTTAGTCTTTATCATGCCAAATTTAACATAATTTACAACCTTGACAGATTCTAGGCAGAGCGAATTCCTGGACTGGCCAAGGCGCTTTCATATCATATTTGGAATTGCTCGAGGGCTTCTCTATCTTCATCAAGATTCTAGATTACGGATCATACATAGAGATCTCAAAGCAAGTAATATTTTGTTAGATAAGGAGATGAACCCAAAAATTTCTGATTTTGGCATGGCAAGATTGTTTGGTGGGGATCAAATTGAAGGAAATACAAATAGAATAGCTGGTACCTAGTAAGTAAGTCTTAAATTATCGCATTATATATTCTATTATCCATCCATTATTAAAGATTATTGACCCATGTTTAACTTCTTTCAGTGGTTATATGTCGCCTGAATATGCCATTCATGGGCTATTCTCCATCAAATCTGATGTGTTTAGCTTTGGTGTGTTACTATTGGAAATTGTTAGTGGAAAGAAAAACCGAGGAGCTTCTTATCCAAGGCAGGGTTTTAACCTTATAGGACATGTGAGTTACTAACTTAAACTTCAGTTATGCTGTGTAATTCAAAGTTAAACATTATATAAAATCTTGACAAATATGTGATAATTGAATTTTAGTTTTTGAACCTTTTATTTTGTGATATACTTTCAAAAGCAGACATAGCTGCCAATATTTTGTAGTCCATGTAGATTCTAAATGTTATTTGAATCATTTACATGCAAAGCAAAAGTTCTGGTTTAAAATAAATTTTAATGTCTCACAAATAGGGACAGGCCTAGATGCTATTTTTTTTTAGGCGGGCTAAAATTAGTCTTAACATTCTTTAAAAAATTTTGTAAAGCATCTTTCTAACAATGGGGGCAAGAATCGTCCCTTCTCACAAAGACAAGCATTTTGGTTTCTTACTCTGTTTTGTCCCATGTTCCCTTTCTTTGACCCTAATCTTGTCTCAGTGAAAAAGTAATTTTATTTTTCTCTTGATGTGTATCAAACATATCTGGACACTTTCTTTCATATTCTTTTGATCTACTTCCTTTTGGCGGATCATAGCCTCATTGATGCTTTGTTTTTTTTAAAGGCATGGAGACTGTGGAAGGAGAGCAAGCCATTTGAATTGGTTGATGGCTATTTGGGGGAAGCTTTTAATTTATCAGAAGCACTGCGTTGCATTCAGGTTGGTCTTCTGTGTGTGCAACTGCATCCAGAGGATAGGCCAAACATGGCCTCAGTAATTGTGATGTTGAGCAGTGAGGATGTGTTGCCTGAGCCTAAGGAGCCTGGTTTCTTGATAGAGAAGATTATGATGGGAGAAGAATGTACTTCTTTTGGCAACCAGATTTCTTCTTCAACCAATGAAGTAACTATGACTCAGTTGGAGGCCAGATAAGATGTTATTTTACTTCTTACTTTATGATGCACGTGGAAGCATTTCGTTTTGTTTTCTCATTGTATATTCTATGGCAATTCATCATTCTTGCAGATTATTAGAGTAAATATAGTATCTTAAATTGGTTGTAGTGATATGCAAGTTAGATGCTGAGTGAGATTTTTGCTTTGCATGAAGTTTTCTTTTCTTTCCTCATCTGTTGAGGACATACTGAGGGCCCGTTTGGTTGTGAGAAAATATTGTGATGGAATGGAAAGGAAAGGAAATGGATGGAAATAAATGGAAATGAAATGAAGGTTGACTCGTTTGGTAGGTACATTAAAGGAATGGAATTGAAAGGAAAATATTATGTTTGGTTTGTTGAAAAGAAAGGGTAAATAATGGAAGTAACAGTGGAAATTTCCATAATGCCCTTAACTTAAAAAATAAAAATGTTTGACCTGGGGGGTTCGTGTGGCTGGTGATGACGATAGTTGGAGGCATTGTGACTATGGCAGCAGTGAGGCGGTAAATGGAGCCTGAAAACGAGCAACCAGAGCCATGGGAGGCAACTATGGCGAGGATTAGAAGTTTGTATTGTATTCAATATTGTATTCAATTTCAGATGAAATGTTGAAACTGGTTTGGTTGAATATTTTGTTGCATTGTAGGCCGTGTTCGCCATGTATGGAGCCACGATGAAGACACACTGTTTGTTGAAATTCTTCGGGAGATAGTGGCGAGAGGAGCTGAGCACGGGTTCGAGTCAAGACCAGGTATCCGGCAGCACATTGTAAACAATATGAAACAAAGGTTGGGCGAAGGCACAAAGATAAGCGTGTTAGACGTTGGGGATCGATTGAAGAAACTGAAGTTTGAGTGGCGTGTAGTGTGTGACATGTTGAATGTTGCACAGGGCAATGGGTTCACATGGGATGCAGAGACACACTCGGTAAGGGCAAAGGAACATATCGGGAAGCTTATGTTGCGGTGAGTGAGGGTGGATGATGCATATCTGTGTGTTTGTTTGTGAAGGTAGTGGTGATACTGATGCATATGATAAATTTTATTTCAGGTACATAAATGTGCAAGCAAGTATAGGAAGAAGCCTTTTCTTCTGTATGAGAAGCTAAATGACATATTCATGCATCATGGACACAATGTGGGATAGGCTTATGTTGATGAGGCAACCACATGGAAATGTAAAATGTGTTAAACCCATTTATCCTACTTTTTCTGTGGGTAGATGTTTAGGTGATAAGGATCAGTGAAGGATATTTTGGCAAAAATTGAAATGGAATGGAGCAAGGTATATTGTAAGTTGTAAAATGAGACATAGTGATGATGATCTGATCTATGGTGTAGGACACAATACTTTATAAAAGGTATATGTATGTAAGGTTTTTAAGTGGATGGAATGAATTGGTAGTTTGAACTTCATAGATAGAACTTCTTGAATTATATTGAATGAAAGTGAGATTAATTACAATGGAAATTAACCATGACAAAAACAATGAGGGACAACAGTCAGGTGGTGCAGATGATGAATATAACTAACTGTAATGATCATATACCTGTAATTAACCATTCAAATTGGACTGTGAAGACTTAAAATCAAAGTTGATGGGTTAAAATTGAGTTTTCTGGTTTAAAATCGGTTGTGAGGACTTAAAATCAAATTTGCTGGTTTACAATCGATTTTGATTGTTTAAAATCGAATTTGCTGGTTTACAATCGATTTTGATTGTTTAAAATCGAATTTGGTGGTTTAAAATCGAATGTGCTAGTTTAAAATCGATTTTGATTGTTTAAAATCGAATTTGATGGGTTAAAATCGATTTTGATACTGGCGCAATATGCTGATGTATTCTTGACAGGTTCAGTTTAATAATGAAGTACATGTTTCTTTGTTGTACAAATGAATGAGTAAAATGTTTATCAAACTATATGTGAATAATGCAGATAAATTAATAAAAAGCTGTTGAACATCAACACAGTCTAGGCACATTAGCACAAGTGGGTTACCACATTTCAACAAACATTACAAAAGCAACAATTGTCTGAATCAACAAAAGGGAATAGAAGCTGTTACACTTGATGGCATACAAAATAATCTAAAGCAAAAGCAACGTTTCTTGCCGCCGAATGTCGCATATTGAAGCACTCATACGGGGTTTCGGGTTGTTGTCCCTGTCTCCACTCATGAAGGTGGTACCTTTGGCCTCTGAAAGGAGCCAAGAATCCTTGACAATTTGTGTACCCCACATCCACAAGGTAGTAGTTTCCTGAACAACAAAAGATAACCACAATTAATGATTATATAACTCACGACATAATCATATCAAAATTTTACCATTAGCACAAACCATGTTGCACTTTCACTCCATACCTTCTCCTAATAGCATCTCGCAACACTCTTCCATCAGCCGCAGACCCTTCCCAACCCGGTAACACATAAATGAATTGAGCATCTGGTGAACATACACCCAGCACATTTGTAGTTAGCTCTCCTTTTCTATTTCGATATCGGCCTTTCAGATGTGCAGCCACATGCACACGAATATGGGTCCCATCTAATGCATCAACACAACCCTGAAACCATAATAAAACTTTGTCACTAAACTATACAGCCAAAATGTTTAACATAGTTGCAACAATTACACAATTAATATTTACCTTAAACCACTTCCATTGTTCTTCTTCACAATCATCTCCAATGGCCTCTGGGGCTTTCAAAAGGTGTGATTGTAGTTTCAATATTGCATTCAGAACCACATTAAAGTACCTACTAATGGTCTCCCCAGACCTACCAAACTCAAATTGAATAACTCTGTTCTTCACATGATGAGCTAGTATGTGCAAAAACATTGCTACTTGTTCGTCAACCAACATATGACTTGTAGGTTGCAATCCACCAATTGTGTCTAACATGTGACACAATTTATCGAATGTCGCTCTATACATTCTAATTTGGTTGAAGCATGTTGAGTGGCTGCTGTATATCATAGCCCTCAGGTTTGCTCTCTTAACATGAAAATCTAACCTATATGACCTCTCAGGTATGTCCCTCAAGCTATATGAGGCCACAGTCACAATTGTCACTACCACCTTTCTTACTGCTAGAAGTATGGCTAGGCAAACAATCATAATTTCATAATACATTTCATCAGATACTTCATCCATGACCTACAAAAATGTAGCCCATACCCCTTTCCTTAATCAACCATCAATACTAGACACACTTCATAGACAAGGTATATGTCTGTTACAAACCAAATTCGATTTTGCCATCTCAAATTCGATTTTAACATTTCAAAATCGATTTTAATTTCAAATTCGATTTTAATTTATCACTTCCCATTACAAGTCAGAAAATCGATTTTAATTTATCACATTCAAATTTAACAAACAAGAACACCATAAACCATCCTCGCACAGAATATCACACATCCTACATCATCACAATTTCAGAGAACCAATCACTCAAACAAATCGGTCCACTATCATGTTTTGCATTTTTCATTTACTCCAAAATCATGGATGCCCAGTCATTATAAAAATCACCATACCCAGGAAAAATGCCATTTCGTTACCTCCATAACCAACCTACCTTCAAGACGTTCGAGTAGTTGTCTCTGTTACTGGGTTATTATGCTAAAACCTTCGAAAACCTCCCACTTCAGCTCACGTTCCTGCAGTCTTCAACCCCCAACTCTAATGAACTTCCCTTCAGCTGTGGGACAAAGTCATACAATCGTCTGTTTAACACCCAGCTCCAACTTCAGCGTGTTTTTTATTTCAAATTCAGGGGCATTTTGGTACAAATCATTTTCCCTCCTACGCCTGAAAAAATGGTGGGAAGCTCATTTCAACCTTTTAATGGAAATCAGCCGCGGTCGGGAAATGGAAATGGCGAGGATTCTGTGCGCCAAACACGTTTTGCCTGAGGGAAATGCCCAATTTTCCGTTTCTGGCTCATATTTTCCAGCAACCAAACGGGCCCTGAATCTAACTCTGATATTGCTCAATTTTTTATAGGTCGGAATTATGATATTACTCTTTACCAATTGATTAGTTCTCTATTATTTTTTATTTTTTGGTAAAAACTCAATTTATTTTGTAACATTTTTTTTCACTCGTGGTTTAGTCTGTTATATTTCAGATCTCATCTTCATTTAATTCTACATTACTGACCTGCCTATCTTTGCTTCTAGGTAAATCACGTATATCTCTTTTTTTTTTGTTTACACATAAATAGTAGCAAGGGAAGATCCTCACTATAACCTAGGTCTAGTGCAGTTTTGTGTTGTACACTTTCATTTTTAACTAATCAGTGAAGTCTTAAAAAAGCAAGTATGCGGGTTATTTGTAATTAATATGAAAAAATTTTAATATTTTTTTTAATTCTATTATTTAATGATTAAAATTTAATGCACTGGGATAAAAATGCCTCAATAAATAGGGGTATTATAGGAAAGAATAATTTAATATAGGGGATAAGAGCGAATTAGACCATATATTAAGGACTAAACTCAAACCCTTATATAGACATCATCCCATGAAATATTTTTCAATATAATTCTGTAGGGAAACAACATAGAGCAATAAACAAAATTTTTAGAAATATTTACCTAAGAGTAGTTTATTATAATCAACATATATCATCCAGCATTGTTGTAAATTGCCAATCTTTTTTTTTTTTGGCAGTACCTATAAAAGAAGCAAAACAATCGTTTATCAAGGCTCTATCTCAGTTACTGAAATTCTATTCATTGAAACTGGCATGTGATTGCTGGTTGAAGATTCACTTTTAATTGGCATGTTTTCTAAGAGATAACCAGGCTCTTTAGGTTGAGGCAAGTCAACGTCACTGCTTGACATCACAAGCACTCTGGCCATGTTTGGCCTATCATTGGGATGGTGTTGCACACAAAGAAGACCAATATGAATGCATCTTAATACTTCTGATTCGATACAAGACTCTTCCAAATGTGCATCAATAATTTTCAGTGGGATGTCCTCTTTTCACAATCTCCATGCCTACAACAATTCCAAACATCGATCAATTTCCAACTCATTATGAAAATGAAGTTAGATTTCAACTTACCTATTCGATGAGATTTTGACTTTGGTTTGCTAAGGAGAATCCTCTGTTCTTCTTTCCACTCACTATTTTTGTTATTAATATTCCAAAGTTGAATACATCAGATTTCATGGAAAATAACCCATCGATTGCATATTTAGGTGCCATATACCTACTATAATAAATTATCAATGAGTAAATAGTATATTCAGTAAAGTAATGTGTGGAAATACAAATCAGAATGTAATTATGTGATAGCGATCTTACTATGTACCAACAACTCTTCTTGTATTTTCCTCAATTTGATCACTCCCAAAGATCATTGCCAAACTGAAATATGATATTTTTGGATTTAGTTCATCATCTAACAGTACATTACTTGCTTTTAGATCTCTATGAATGATTCTCAATCTAGGATCTTGGTAAAGATACATGAGACCCCTAGAATTCCACATATAATGTGAAAGCATTTGGACCAATATAAGAGTTTACTTTAAGGGGGAGAGCCTGTAAAGTCATAAAAGTAAAAAAGAAAAAAAAACTTAGTTTCTATCCAAGTTTAGTTAAAATAATCGAAGAATATATATAAACATACAGAGAATGAATCTAAACTCTTGTTCAGCATGTATTCATAAATTAGCATCTTTTCCTCTCCTTGAACGTAGCAACCAAGAACTTTCACGAGATTTCGATGTTGGAGTTTGGCACACAATATAACTTCATTCTTGAATTCCTTCATTCCTTTATGAGAATTTTTTGCAAGTCGCTTGACAGCAATCTCTTGACCATCAACCAGTACGCCCTAGCCATAAAAAGTGATTGTAATTACGGCACCATAAATGAAAACACTAAAATTACTTTATTTACTATTTTTCATAAGTTACCTTGTACACTGGTCCAAAACTACCTTGGCCAAGCTTATTGTCAATTGAGAAGTTGTTAGTGGCACAGGCTATTATATCAAAGTTATACAAAGGTAGCTCCATACCTTCTCCAGCACTGTCTTCTTCACGATTTTCTATAGACAAGGTTCTATCTGTTTTCACTGAAGCAAGGCATAAAACGTATATGATATATTTTTCCCAAGCATGAATGCACACAACGGAATTCAAAATATGTCCTTTTATAACCAAAAATAAGAAAAGGCAGTTGTACCTCCCTCTAGATTTTCTGCTTTTCTTATAAATACAAAGGAAAGTGAAAAGCATCACAAGAACTGCTGAAATGGTAGCTGCTATCACAATTCCTTTTCCTTTTCTCTTGTTTCCATTAGCACCTTCTGGGTTAGCTTCACAATGTAGGCAGTGCACAAAAAATGAGTTAGCTAAACACCCAAAAAGTGAAGAGGCAAGGGATAAAAAGGGGACACACACAAACACACACCTATTTCTGTATCTGTACCGGCTAGGCGAATATATAGATCCTGCCCAACATTTGACATTTTGTTCATATCAATCAGATCCCCAAACCACATGACACAGCCACTACCTCCTCTTCTAACATCTGAATTAGCATAAGCAGTACCGGAACAATTTTCCCATCATTTGGCTTTACACTCCTCAAGTGTCATAACTGCGTTGACCCAAATATGTCTAGCATCTGGTAATTTCAGCCCACTAAATTTAACAAATTTGTCCTTGCCTTTCATCTTACAACTCCACTGTTCATTGCTAACACACCCTTCTGTCCAATCAAACATGTCCCAATTTTTGGATGATCTTGGCTTGAATCCTCCCAAGCATTGGCATGTGGATAATTCCATGTTACAATTCCCGTTTGAGTCACAAGTGTTATACTTTTCACAGTTATCTCTTGGCAAGTCACCAAAAGATTTCCAACTTTCAGTATCTCCATCCCATACAAATCTTTGCATTGCATACTTTGTTTGGTTCGCCCATACCCCTAAAAATCATTGACTTATCAGCGAGAGTGTACATGTAATATACCTCATCCTTGTTGGAGACCAATGTTATATTGGTGTTCACTGAATTAGAGCCACTAAATGAAACCCCATTCCAAGGACCCATCCTGAAATATTCTGATGAGCCATGCCAAAAAACCAGTTCTGGCAAATTGTGAAGCAAGAGCTCATTTCTGAAGTCTCCTGGAGAGGGATCATCCCAGTTCTTCCATGCGATCAATTGCCGATTAAGACCAGTTTTCCTGTCCCATCCTAACTTCATTCCTGGCAATATAGTATCAGTTGGATAGTCAAAGCTCCGCCACAAGTAGTTTTGAGGATTCTGACCTTTCTCATCATTTAGTGCCAAGTTTCCAGAGTCTAAAAGCTGCACCACTGGACTTGATGCCTTTTATGTTGAATTTGCCAACCAAACAACACTCTCATTCTTGTTGAGAAGCACTAGCTTTCCTTCTTTATTTATGATCAACTTGCCTGAACTTTCTTTGACCGGGTTTTCGCGGTTAGCAACCCAAACAACAGTTCTAACAGGTATGGCTTTGAACCAGATTCCAATATAGCGATGCGGTTTTGAACCTGGGCTGAAAAATCCCAGTTCAAACTTTCCATCTTCAGACACCAAAGCAGTTCTTCCATCATCAAGAAGTGGTTGAGATTGTTTAATAGTATTAATATCAGTTGCAGAAGAGGCCAATGATAGGAAGAACAGAAGAAGCAGATTGGTAAGAAGAAGCACACAAGGCAGGATGGCCATTGGTTTAGCCAAGGTGTTAGAAAGTTCAAAAAGTTTGGAATATAATAAGGAAGAATGGCCATTTGTTGTGTGTGTGGAATATAACACATGCGGCTGTTTGACTTTGACTTGATGATTTTTTTTTTTTTGGGGGGGGGGGGGGGGTTGTCCCCAAAATATCGTAACTCATAAGTTATCAGGCCGTCTGATTCATGCTTAAGGAAAAAGCTGCGAGAGAAAGAAAAATGGTTAGTTTTAGCAATGCTTTTTTTTTTCTTTAATTAGAGGGGCAGCCACTAATCATAAGAAGTTACAAACAGTATCGAACTTGTGACATGATAGTTGTAAAATGGTTTTCGTATCATTAAACTATAAGACCATTAACAGTTTTGATCGTGCTGTAAGTCAAAATTTACTTTACCAAATCAAGTTATATAATTCTTTAATCCGTCAACCTTTACGTCACTTAAAACTATGCAATCCCTAGCAATTTAATTGCTGAATCATTGACTCCTTAAAAATCAGTTCCTTCTTTTCCATCCATGACTCATCACTTTAGTCATCCAGCTAGCGAAAAAAAGAGGACTCAGCATCCACTTTATATCATTCCTACAATCTCTTCACCAACTGATGTCACAAAATAAAAACAAGACGAATCAATTAGAATGTCACACATCATCAGCTTGGATCATTGAAAAGAGTGGACCTCGATGTGATCAAAGAAAATAAATGGAATAGGGACAGAGGAAGCATTATTAGGGGATCAAAATTAAAATATATACCTGCAAATTGGGTAAAGTTATTAATATCTTTAATTTAATGTTATTACTAACATCTTTCCCAGTGATGCATGGCTTCAAGATCATTCTCCATAATTCAAGTCAATAATTAAACTTCGCCTATATAGTATGCGAGTCTTAAGCCCAAAGAAAGAAGGAGGATTGTGTTAGACCGTTGACAATCAACACAAAACTCTGTCGAATTTATATGAAATGCATCAATGAGATAGGAGGGAATAAAAATTTATATTTAACACCACATCTAAAGCTTTAAACAGACTTAATCCCATGTAATATGTTTTCTTCATGCAATATGTTTTCTTACATAATAACATAGAGCAATAAACAAAATTGCAAGCAACAAACCTAAGAGTACTTTATTATATTCAACATATATCATCTAGCACTGTTAGAAATTGCCAATTTTGTATTCTGTATTACGATTTATGGCAGGACAAAAAAAAAAAAAAGGAAAAAAGCAATCCTTTATCTTGGCTCAATCTCAGTTATTGAAATTCTATTTGTTGAATCCGTCATCTGATTTCTGGTTGAAGATTGACTTCTAATTGGCATATTTTCTAAGAGAAAACCAGGCTCCTTAGGTTGAGGCAAGTCAATCTCACTGCTTAACATCACAACCACAGATGCCATGTTTGGCCTATCATTAGGATGGTGTTGCACACAAAGAAGTCCGATATGAATGCATCGCAATACTTCTGATTCAATACAATACTCTTCCAATTGTGCATCAATCAATTTCATTGGGATGTTCTCTTTCCACAATCTCCATGCCTACAATAATGCCAAACATTAATCAGTTGCCAACTCAGTTAAAAATGAAGGTAGGTTACACGTTACCTACATGCCCAATAAGATTCTGACTTTCATTTGCCAAGGAGAAACCTCGGTTTTTCTTTCCACTCACTATCTCCAGTAGTAATATTCCAAAACTGAATACGTCAGATTTGATTGAAAATAACCCATCGATAGCATATTCAGGTGCCATATAACCACTGAAATAAATTATTAATGAGTTAAAAATATATTCAATATAACGTATAGAAATACAAATCATAATGTAATTATATGATAGTAATACTTACTATGTACCAACGACTCTCCTTGTATTCTCTTCAATTTGATTACTTCCAAAGATTCTTGCCAAGCCGAAATCTGATATTTTTGGATTCAATTCATTGTCTAGTAGCACATTACTTGCTTTAAGATCTCTATGAATTATTCTCAGTCTAGAATCTTGGTGAAGATACATAAGACCTCGAGCAATTCCACATATAATGTGAAAGCGTTTGGACCAATCTAAGAGTTTATTTTGGGGGGGAGAACCTGCAAAGTTATGAAAGTTCAAAAAATAGTTGTAATCCAAGTTGAGTTAAAAGAAGTCAATGGATGTATAAACATACATACCAAAAATGAACGAATCTAAACTCTTATTAGGCATGTATTCATAAATGAGCATCTTTTCCTCTCCTTGAATGCAGCAACCAAGAACTTTCACAAGATTTCGATGTTGGAGTTTGGCACACAATATAACTTCATTCTTGAATTCTTTCATTCCTTGATGAGAATTCTTTGAAAGTCGCTTGACAGCAACCTCTTGACCATCAACTAATACACCCTAACCATAAAAACAATTGTCATCATTTACGACACCATAAATCAAAAGACTAAAATTACTTGATTTCCTCTTTTTGCATTGCTTTTTTGTAAGTTACCTTGTACACTTGTCCAAAACCACCTTGGCCAAGCCTATTGTCAATTGAGAAGTTGGTGGTGGCACAGGCTATTATATCAAAGCTATAGAAAGGAAGCTCCA
The DNA here is from genome assembly GCA_037074515.1 of Mimosa bimucronata. NCBI lineage: Eukaryota > Viridiplantae > Streptophyta > Magnoliopsida > Fabales > Fabaceae > Mimosa > Mimosa bimucronata. The sequence goes on from CM073442.1 coordinate 11,839,458, forward strand.
TATCTTCACGAGCAGTGTCTTCATCAATATTTTGATTATTTTCTACGGACACGATCCTATCAGTTTTCACTGAAGCAAGGAATACGACATACATTATTTTTTTTTCCTAAGCATGAATGAACACAAAAGAATACAAAATGTCTCCTTTTATACCCTTTTAAAAAGATAAACCAACAAGAAAAATGGCAGTTGAACTTAAGAATGTTTACCTCTATATTTTCTCCTTCTCTTATAAATACAGAAGAAAGTGAAAAGCATCACAAGAACTGCTGAAATGGTAGCTGCTATCGCAATTCCCTTTCCCTTGTTTTCATGAGCACCTTCTGGGTTAGCTTTACAATGTAGGCAATGCACCAAAAATGAGTTAGCTAGACACCCAAAAAGTTAATAGATAAGTAGTAGAAAGGATGCCAACAAAGAACAGTTCAGTTGGTGAGGAATTGACTGATAACCTTCAAGGTCTTGAGTTCAAATCTTGCTATCCATGGGACGACCTTGTTGGTGAGCCATACCTTTGTAAGTGCTCTCCAACCCCAGAGGTTTACCTTAGCTATGGCGAACCCCCGAGGCCCAACTAGCCTAAAGTTTTATGTATGATAAAATTAATAAAGAGGAGATATATACCTATTTCTGTTTCTGTACCAGCAAGGCGAACATATAGATCTTGGCCAACATTTGACATTTGATTCATGTCAATCAGATCCCCAAACCACATGGCACAGCCACTACCTCCTCCTCTGATATCTGAATTAGCAAAAGCAGTACAAGAACAATTTTCCCAGCATTTGGCTTTGCAATCTTCAAGTGTCATACTTGAATTAACCCAAGTATGATTTGTATCTGGCAATTTCAACCCACTAAATTTAGTAAAATTGTCCTTGCCTTTCACCTTACAACTCCACTGTTTACTGCGAACACACCCTTCTGTCCAATCAAACATGTTCCAATTTTTGGATGATCTTGGCTTGAATCCTCCCAAGCATTGGCATGTGGATAATTCCATGTTACAATTCCCATTTGAGCCGCAAGTCTTATACTTTTCACAGTTATCTCTTGGCAAGTCACCAAAAGATTTCCAACTTTGAATACCTTCATCCCACACAAATCTTTGCATAGCATACTTTGTTTGATTCAAAATATCTCTAAAAATCATTGACTCATTAGTGAGAGTGTACATGAAGTATACCTCATCCTTGTTGGAGACCAATGTTATATTGGTATTCACTGAATTAGAGCCACTAAATGAAACCCCATTCCAAGGTCCCATCCTGAAATATTCTGATGAGCCTCGCCAAAATACCATTTCTGGTAAATTATGAAGCAAGAGCTCATTTCTAAAGTCTCCTGGAGAAGGATCATCCCAATTCTTCCACGCTATTAAACGCCGGTTTAGACTGGTTCTTAAGTCCCATCCTATCTTCATGCCTGGCAAAAATGTATCAGTAGGATAATCAAAACTCTGCCACAAGTAGTTTTGAGAATTCTGATCGTTATCATCTCTTAGTACCAAGTTTCCAGAGTCCAAAAGCTGAACAATTGGACTCATAAGAGCCTTTTCTGTTGAATTTGCAGACCAAACAAGTGTGTCATTCTCTTTGAGAAGTACTAGGTTTCCTTCTTTGTTTATGATCAACTTGCCTGAACTGTCTTTGATTGGGTTTTCACGGTTGGCAACCCAGACAACTGTTCTAACTGGTATAGCCTTGAACCAGATTCCAATATAGCGATTTGGTTTTGAACCTGGGCTGAAAAATCCAAGTTCAAATTTTCCACCTTTAGACACCAAGGTGGTTCTTCTTTCATCATCAAGAAGTGGCTGAGATTGTGTAATGTTATTAATTTCCGTTGCAGAAGAGGCCAATGGAAGGAAGAACAGAGGAAGCAGATTGGTAAGAAGAAGCAGAACACAAGGAAGGATGGCCATTGCCTTGGACGAAGGTGTTAGAAAATTCAAAAGGTCTGCGTTGGTATATTTATTTATATATATATATAATATACTCCCTTTCCGTCTAATTATAAGATCAATTTGATTTTTTTATTAAATTAAGGATGTAAAATAAATCACCTTTAATTTTTTATATTTATCTTCTTTTCTAAAAATTATTTTATTTTACTTATAAAATAACATATAATCTAATTACATGTAAAATTTAATGATGTCTTTTATTTTTTATTGTAAAAAAAAAAAAGTCAACTTAAAAAAAGGGAGTATATGCATGTATGTGCGAAAATGTGGAATTTAACAAATGCTGTAGAAGCCCGTTGCTTGACTTGACTATGAAGTGGGACCCAAAGTCATCGTACGTAGTCAGATTGAAGATAGTCAAAACGTGGGAGCTGCTTAATTAAAAATAATTTTTTAATTGTTCAAATCCAATGTATTATGCTTTAAGGAAAATTCTAAACAAAGACCCTTAAAGTAGCAAATGGACACTTTGCCATAACAAATTTCAGAAAGAACAATTCAGTACAATGACTGAATTGTCCAACCCCAAATTAAAAGAAAAAGTCTTAAATATCATTGGTTCAATTATGAGATTCTCAACTTCACTTAAGGGATTCCCAACTTCCCATAAAAGATTCTCAACTTCCTATAAGGATTCCCATCTTCCCTTAAAAGATTCTCAACTTCCCTTGAGGGATTCTCAACATTGCATTTAAGGCATTTTGGACATTTTCTTTTAATTTGAGGTTGGACAATTCAGTAATTGTACTGAATTGTACTTTCTGAAATTCGTTATAGCAAATTGTCCTTTTACTATTTTGAGGGTCTTTTTTGGAATTATCCCTATGCTTTATGGGAAAATAATTAAAATTAACAAGATTATATTTTTACTAGTGAGACCTTTTTTTCCCTTCTTTTCATCCATCCTACCTATATGGGAAAATTTCACAGCACCCTGCAAAGGGAATTAACCTCAGATTCCCTTTAAAACAATTTGAAATTTCACTGTACCCCCAAGAAGCCAAAGTGATATTAAATGTTTCAGCTAAAAGACCAAAATGTTCTTATTGAAGAAGTACAATCGTTTTGAAAATTTCTCATATATGTATTAGAAATTTTCCATATGTGTCTTGGAAATTTGGTTGTGAAATTTTGGACGATTTAGTGTTGCATGTCATGATTTTTGAGATTTGATAATACTCTTATTGATATTGAAAATAAGTACAAATGTCTTGAAAATTTTTCACACGTGTCTTGAAAATTCTCAATAAATATCTTGGAAATTACTCCTATGTATCTTGGAAATTTAATTGTGAAAATTTTGGATGCTTTAGTGTTGGATTTCATATTTTTTAGACTTGAAAATATCCACATTGATGTTGGAAATAAGCACAAATGTCTTCAAAATTCTCCATATGTGTCTTGAAAATTCAGTTGTGAAATGTTGGATACTTTAGTATTGGATTCCATGGTTTTTGAGATTTGAAAATACTCACATTGATATTTAAAAAAATACAAATATATTGGAAATTCTCCACATATGTCTTAAATTATGGTTACAAAATTCAATGAGGATATTTTGATCTTTTAACTGAAATATTTAACATCACTTTGGCCTTTTGGGGGTGCAGTAAAATTTCAAATTGTTTTTGGGAAAATCTTAGGTTAATTCCTTGGAGTGAAATTTTCCCTAACTATATTGACCAAAAGCATATTGATAAATTCAAAACATTCCCATAACATTATATTAGAAGATTAAATAATTCACATAGGAAAAGGTCCCATTTAATAGAAAAAGGAAAAAAATTGTTCTATAGGGGAATGCTATAAGTCAAAATTTGGCCGCCACTCTACTAGTTTTCTAAGGCTAATTAATGTTAGTAAATGTATAAATTTTAGTCCACAAAATTATCCGCGCGCGCGCCCACACACATTTATATATATAAATCACTTGACTACTCTTTTTTCCCCTAATATGGCCAATGAAGGTAAAGACTACCACACACTGTATATGAATAATTGGCTAAAAATGGGCTGTTAATCTTAATCCTCACCCACAAAGAAAATTACAAGTTCTTGCATTTTTTATGGAAAATCATTGAACTATTATGAGTAACTTGCCTAATAATTAAGAGATTGCATAGAATCATCATCATCTTGCTTTGCTGTAAATAGCCAATCTTAAGAGTATACTCATTATCATTATAAAAATTAAGAGGTAGGATTGTTATTTCACCTAAGTCTCAAATGATACTCAAGTTCCAAAGATTTCTATGTAGTTTGTCAAATTTGTAGGACTTAATTAACATTAATTTTAATAGAATAGACTAAATTGTCACCTCCTTTATAAAGAATTTTATCAATGTTCGAGCAATACACTTCCCTCTTCATTTCATGCATAAATGCTAAGAAAAATAGTCAACCAACATATAGCTGGTCTAGTGGTGTAAGGCTCTGTATCCCTTGAGGTCTTGAGTTCGAGTCCAAGAGGAGATACTTGTGTCGGGAAGAGAAACTACGAATCCCAAAACTTGAGCAGTTGATTGTTTGGAAATCTGGTAATAATAGGATCCAAAAAATGTGCATATTGCTAGTTAATGTATAAAAAAAGGTGCTTAACATCACAACCAGAGGTTGTCATGCCTATCATTAGGATTGTGTTGCACACAAAGAAGTCCAATATGGATACATCTCAATACTTCTGATACAATACAAGACTCTTCCACATTTGCATCAATCAATTTATGAGGGATTCTCTCCTTCCACAACCTCCATGCCTACAACAATTCCAAAATAATCTCAGTTACTAGCTTATCAAAGATAAATGTATGAATTTAATATGGTTGCTAGCTATAGGCACAATCAATTTATGAGACTTTGGTTTGTGGATAAGAATCCTCTGTTTGTCTTTCCACTCACTATCTATAGTATTAATACTCTAAAACTGAATACATCAGATTTCATAGAAAATAACCTGTATATGGTGTATTCAGGTGCCATATAACCACTGAAAAATAGGTAATAGGTGAGTTCATGTAATCTTGAACGACGCATATGTTAAAATAAAAAATCAAAATGTAACTAAGAGATAAATACTCACTATGTATCGACAATTCTCTTTGTATTCTCTTCAATTTGATCTCTTCCAAGTCTTGCCAAACTAAAATCAGATATTTTTGGATTCAATTCATTGTCTAATAATACATGACTTGCTTTAAGATCTCTATGAATAATTTTCAATCTTGAATCTTAATGAAATACATAAGGCCTCGAGCAATTCCACCTATGATGTAAATCCGTTGCGACCAATTCAAGAGTTTAGCTTGGGTCGTAAAACCTGTAAAGTGTAAAGTTTCAAATAAATACAGAAATTAACTTTAACTTAAGTAGTTAGTGTAAAACTATAAATATATAAATTAAATATAATTGGACACAAACCAAAAATTAAAAAATCCAAGCTCTTCTTAGGCATGTACTCATAGATAAACATTTTCTCCTCTCCTTGTATGCAACATCCAAGAACTTTAACAAGATTACAATGTTGAAGTTTGGCACATAATATAACTTCATTCTTGAATTCTTTCATTCCCTGGTTGAAGTTTTGTGAGAGTCTCTTGACAGCAATCTCTTGTCCATCAGCCAAAATACCCTGTCCGTGTGAATTTCAAATAAATAATGTTATCTAAGGGGTTATAAATAAATAAAAAGCACTGAATGCATGCTTGTTGGTTTATTTAAAGTTTACCTTATATACTGGTCCAAAACCAACTTGTCCAAGCAAATGGTCAATGGAGAAGTTATTGGTAGAATTATCTATTTTAGTAAAGTCAAAGAGAGGAAGCTCCACACCTTCTTCCGAGCCTTCATCATGATTCCTTGTTCACAACATTCACTCAGTTTTTCATTCTAGAAAACTAACTGGCATAAACAAACATACATTATTTATTTGGAACTCAAAATATGAGGTCTCAAGAAAGGAATACAATTACTAAAACAAGGTCTTAATAGCAAGTGAGCGATATAGACTTGTCATTATTTCTTATATTAAAACTTTTTATTGCATGCTTGCATGCTGCTCACTTCTTATGGAACTTTATAATAACTATATTTCTTTCATAGTGCTTTTTCCTTTTTCCCTCCTTATCAAACAGAACTGCACTCCACCTAATCAGGTTGAATTCAAAACTTGACATTGTATACACTCCTTAAAAGAGAGAAAAGAAAAAGAAAAGAAAGGGCAACTGATCTCAAGAACTAAGGTTTACCTCTACGATTTCTTTTTCTCTTGTGAATATAGAATGTGAGAAGAAGCATTACAAGAAACCCTGTAGGGTTTCGGGCGTACTTGGAATCTGGTTGACTCGCTCGGTACCCACAAGAAATCGGAGCACCGATTTGGACTCCGATCACGTTGTACGACAGATGCACATAGGAGAGTAAGAGAGAGTCCAAAGAGAAGAGAAAGGATACGGGAGTTTTCTTTTGTTCTCATTGTTACTCTAAAAAGACAGAAACTTCTCCCGTATATAAATATATGAAATGTCATATCTTTTCAATTCAAATTATTAAGGGAAAAATTACTCATTTTATCCCAAGTCTTTCCATAATTACATGTTAGCCTCAATTCTTATTGGGCATTACATATTAGCCCTAATTCTCATTGGGCTTGGGCCCTAACCCACCAAGGATGGATTAGGTATATTCCTACATCTCCCACTCACACTTGGTGGGTTAGATGTTAAGGCTCAAGTCTCTTTCTCTTCTATCATTCTTTCATACTAAGTGCTCTGTCGTAACTGCGTGGGCACGACGTCTTCTTTTAGGTGTCTTGTACTAGAAATCCCTTTTACAGAGACCAGCACAAAACAACCTTGCAGTGCAGCTCGATCATTTTGATATAGTGCCTCAGATATCCTAGATTTACATAAATACACCTCTCTCATGGCCATTCTAATCCCTTTAGAGCCAAGATAAAGCTCAGATTGCCTTTTTCATATGCATTGTCCACACTTATGAAATTAGCACACTAATATCATAATGTACCGGTCTCAGACACTAGCATAAGTGTGTGCATTTCAGGTAATCTTCCTTTCGCCCAAATATCACTTCAATATGAATTAATCGCTTTCCTAACGTAATACCTTTAAATTGCATTTATCATGACCATAGGAATATACGCTAAGGTAGCGGACATTAAAACATATTTCCATGACATTGTCAAAGTCAAAGGACATCAAGAAAGTATGAAACCTTTCTTGGACTCACACAGCAGTGAAACAGGGATCCATTCACTGCTTCCAGTTTGCGGTAACTTTAGCACACGTGGTATGAATCGCATGCTACGGTGTTACTCTTTTTCTATAAGAGCGTACATCGATTTAATTATATCATCAACACCGTACAGACTTTAGTCTAGAAACACACAGTATTTAAACCCAAAATTCTTCAACTCTTCTCGCATTGTATGACGTCAATTTTGAAGAATTTTGTTATCTGGCTACAGGTATTACAGATGTGGGTATCCATAATTCGATCCATATGTGTGTAACCACGGATCTCATCTCGACTTGCTGCACTTTTGAGTCGAGGCGACATATAGTTTGTGTTTCTTCTCTACCATATCAGTATTTTCACTGCTTTACTGGGGAACACATTGTCTCATCTTTGCACACTTCTCCTGAGTGTCAAAGGCAGTCGCTCGTGTGAGAGAGCCGACCTCATCAACCTGTACGACATACTAGACATTGTATACTATCACATACACATGTACAGCCTTAATGAAGTATCCATTGCTTCATATCCTATGCTTGCCGAAGGACTTATCATGTCTCTCATGTATATCCTTGGCCACAGGCTCAATCAGGGGACTTTGCATAGGAACTTGTTGTTTAGTAACAACCTTATGTGCTACAACATATCTCACATATTCATCTTTATATTTTACTCATGTTATAATACTTAGGGTCTTTTATTTAGGTAATGGTCGCAGTGTTTTCACAATGCATTAACACTAGGTTTGAAATCTCATTTCAAATCCAATATGTACCTCTAGACATCATCGACCATATAGCCATATGTACTACCACAGTAAGTACTTTTAAATGCGCATAATTATCGTGCCCTTTAAAGTATCTATAAGCATTTTTTGTGGAGCCATCAAATGCCTCTCACAATGGTTGGACTCGTACTGACTTACAAAGTCCTACCATAATGGATATCTGATATTTTATACACCATTGTGTACATTAAACTACCAACAACATTTACATGGAAACTCTTTTCCATTTTGAGTCTAAAGTTGATTCAGTTTAGGAATATACCAAACTAACTCTATAAGTCACTAGGGTATTTATGGGATCACAATCGTTTACCTTGAACTGCTCAAGAATTTCCATAATATAACTCTCTTGTGAGAGAGAATGGAATCTACTTGAGCTATATCTTTGGATCTCAACTCCAAAAATACACAATGATTTACCCATGTTCTTAGTACATTTCCTTAATAGGCACTATCAAAATCAAACTATTTTTGTCAATAGTATATCATCCACTTAAAAGATAATATGACAAACTGCTTAGTTATGGTTTCTTCAACCATAAGAAGATATATTAGGTTACCACTCATATAGAACCTTAAATACCATTGTTTGGATGATTGCTTCAGTCCATGAATTGACTAATGCAAAAATATGTAATATGAGGTCATCATATTGTAAACCTCAAACATGTATTGTAGTGAAATCTAATAGCCAAAGCATATAGATTTCTTCATCCAAATCACAACTCAAAAAGCAAGTTTCACATCCACTTGATGTAAACTAAAAAAACCAAACAGTCAGCTATTTCCAAAATGAGTATGATTTTAAGCACATAATATACGAGAAGGTATTCTCACAATATATGCCTATGTATACCCTCTGTAACTGAAAGAGTCTTGTGTTGTTAATTGATCTAACCAACTTGTTTTTAATCTTGAGAATTCATTTGCTTACAAATGATCTCTCGTCTTTGTGGTGAATCAACTAACTCAGACTTGATTCTTTCCCAAAGAATCTACGTCCTTTAAAATTGCTTTCTTCCATTCCTTCTAAGAAGTCTGTAAGGCCTCTTATATAGAACACTTTTAGGTCTCTCTAATGACCTTTCACAAGCTCCCACTTACATGGACAATTGAGGACTTTAGAGCTTATTCCGTATTGCCTTGTCACCGTGTCTCATAAAGAGATACAAAGAAAAAAAAATGCTGAGCTTCACCATTGTTTAGAAAAAACTCACTCATAACAAATATGGTTCCTTTCACTTTTTTTTAGACACAAATCCATCTTCATTCTCACTTATGAAAATGTCATCAATAAGCTCCCACTTACAACGACTATGAGATCGTGTAATTGACCTTTATGGCCTATGGGAACTCAAAAAACTTGGTTTGCTCTTTGACCATAATTCATGTGGTTCGAAAAATACCACTTATGAGGACATATGGTTAAGTATAAAGTTTTTATCTCCCTTCAAGAGAAAACCATACTTGATCAATCAAATATGTGTACTAATCCACCAAAGGTGGACTAAACAACATTCTCCCACTCACTTTTGGTGGGTTAGCTTGAACCATTTTATATATGACCATGTTTAGTAGCATTTCATTATGCCTCCTAACAACTCCATCTGGTGACAGAGTATGAAGGATCATTTAGCTAAATAAATATCCCTTTTTCTTCATGAAACTCACTGAAATTGGTCAGGAACAACCTCTATTAGTGCGTAGAATTCTTAAATTATGAATGCATTTTATTTTCAACTTTATTCACTTATCGTCTAAAGTACTTGAGCTTCAAACTTGTGTGAAATGAAGTAATGATAATTACGTGAGTAATCATCAACAAAGATAATTAATCGAAGCTCTGTGTCATGCCCTCACATTCATTGAACCATATATATAGTCAGATGGAAGAAATGCAATATTTTCTCTATTTCAATTCCCTTACCAAAAAAAACTTTTCTTATTGCTTTACCTACTAGACACTTCCATATTGGGTGATGAACAAAGCATTCTTGAAAAATGCCACTTCAAATTATGTGTCCTTGTCTACCATGACATGTATTCAAGTCAACACTTGAATTAGAGTGGTAAAGCAGTCACGCACATAAAGATTACCAACAATGTTGGAAAAACAAAGAAATGTCAAGGAAGATTGTATCACAAACAACTAATTTTGTCATGAAAGTCAAGATAGTTCATTTAGAACTCATGACCCTAGTGCATGAAACAATGAACTTGTAGGCTCCAATGTTTTTTACCTTAATCCTCACGTCATTACCAATTTAAAGCCTTATGCTTGAATTTGATAAATGACAACATTTAATAAAGGATCTTTGATCCTTATTCTTTTAGTTTATGGAGCTTGAGTCTTTTACTGCTCTCTATTGACAGAAAAGAAAATCTATCTCAAAATGGTTTATCCTTTAGTAGGAAAGTCATTTGACCTTACTTAGGTCATTCTCCTCCTTAAAGAGTTTATACTCCTGTGATGTCAAGGTATTCCTCACATTCCCTTTTGTAGAACCTTTTACCCTTGTCTCATCTGGGTTTAGGATATTGAGAATGTGCTACCTCTGCGATATGCTAGCCCAAAGGGTTTGCATACTTCCTGACATCCATATTCAAACTCCAAGTACTTTGATACATCATTGAAAAAGTAACAAAGTTTTCACTTTGGTTTAACCTGACTTTCATGTGCTCCTAACAGGAAAGGAGTGCCCTTATGAACAACTTGCACTCATTGTTCATTGGACAATATACAATCAACTTCCTTCAATCTCTTTGTATTGTTGGTTATCTAATGTAGATGTTGTCTCATAAAAGGCATTAAGCCTTAAGTTGTATGTGTCAAACCTAATTGACAACCTTTTTCATCTTGTGTAATGGAAGTTTTGTGAAAAAATTTCCTTTTACACAATTTACATGGCTCTTTGTTGTTAGATTTCTATCATGCTTGCACTCTATAGGGTAATTTATGACACACTATTCCCTTTTAGAGCCATGTAGGTCTCATGTCCTCTCATAAGCTTAGTCGAGATGACTTCTCAACTTTAACTTCATCATGACTCTTGGTCAATGACATGACAACATCTTCTATTAAATCATAATATGAGACCTTTCAATATTAGATATCACATTTGTCCCCATTAAGTTTATAGTTGTGTTGTTGTTCTTGGCAGCCTTTCTTAGCTTAATTATTTCAAATCATCCCACTTATTTGGCTATACACAATCTGATTTGATCCAAGAACTTATTTGTAGCACATTGAAGTATATAATGTCATGCACTTGTATTATTCTTGACTAGAAAAATAATAATACTATTGGGTCTATGATCAGGAGAATACGTTTAAACCTCCCATCACACAGGTTCCAGTAATAATATTATCATCTATCAAAAATTTTATACAAGTACTTCTATAATATGCTCAATTATGTCTCTCAGAAAACTTTGTTTCTGAAAGCTCCCACTTAGACAAAGCAATGTCATTAGCTCCCACTCAGAGAGTATTTGACATCGACTCCCACTTAGATAAAGCATATGAAACTCCAAGAAGACTTATTTTCTAAGAGCTCCTACTTAGATAGAGCATATAACACTCTTAGAAGACACATTTTCCAAGAGCTCCCACTTAGATAGAGCATATAACACTCTTAGAATACATATGTTCCAAGAGCTCCCACTCAGATGGAGCATTTGACATTTTGCTCCCATTCACAAAGTGTACTTGACATTTACTTCTTCATGTCTCTCCTTACATTATTTTCATAATGTCTTATTAACTTCTTATTTGAGTGACTTAAGAATTTTCTTGATTTCCACTATGTTCCTATGATTTTGTGAAGTTAATTTTAGCTGAATATAACATCAAAAATGGAAGGGTGAAGTCTCTCAACTTCCCTAAACCAAATTTGATAGGTTCACAGTAACCGTTATTCAGCAAGGCTTTAGGAATCTCATATTCCAAAGTGACATGATAGAAGTTGCGCTATGTTGCTTTGGTGATTTCTAAGAGGTTCTCTATTTTCTCAAAGAGATATTCCAAATGTCTTATGCCATTTCTATATATTTCTTCACAGAAACATTTAGTCTTTACTCTTAAGTCTTTTATTGGTTCAATAATTGGTAGTTAGACTAGGCTTAGGATTCTCTTTTCTCTTAAGGTGGGCTTTCAAGTCATACTTGAGGTGTATTTTATTCCTGAATTTCACCGTGATCCGGAGTTAAAATGTGAAAATTTCTCCATTTGAAATTTCCTCTTGCATTGATCTGATATTTATCTGATCTTCATTTTAACCTTCCTGAGGTTAGTCCGGATCCTAATCCTAAACTTTAAGATTTTGGTTATTTAGGTTCCTCCTCTAGTGCATCATCAAAATTTTCTTCATGTTACACCTCTTGTTTCATTTCAAGTTCAAGTGAACCTTACTTTGAATTATCTCTCTCTTGATCTTAAGGATCTTCTTCTTTGAGGTTTTATTTTAGAGTCTCATACTCTAATACAAAAATCCCTACTTCATACATCACTTAGAGGCTCACGTTTCTCCAAGTAATTTAGGTTTGGATCAACATTTAGAGGTAATAACTAATAACTTATTCCTTTTCTGATTTACTACTATGTAAATCATACTTAGGATTAAGTTTCTCTACTTAAGTGTCATCCAAAAGAGAGAAATTCTTTTGGTTTGGTGCTCTTAGAACTTTCTAAGTTCATATTTTCCTCAACTCAAATTTTTATGAATTATTATAAATATTTAAGGATTTTTAAACTAATAAAAATCACAAAAATAGCACAAAAAAAAACCTCTATGTAAATCCAAAAACACCTTAAAAAATAGACAAATAATGTATCTAAATATAGATTTTAAATTTAGGAATTTTTAGAAACAAACTGCGTCTAAATTGGGGCTAAAATGCCTTTCAAATGTCCCTAAAAGTAGAGGAAGGAAAAAGAAAAAAAATATTGAGTTTTTTTTTATTAGCAGTAGGGCCCAACATGTAGGCCCGGTTTAACTTTCATCATTTTTTTTAAATATGCGTCTGGGCCATTACACATTGACCCAGAACCTTTTTTTTAATGACATGACATCATCATGATGTCATGATGACGTCACAGTCATCTTCCTCCTCCTGCCGGGTCTGGGGGGTCGACCCAGACCCGGCTGGACGGACGGGCGGGTCCGACGGACCAGCTTCTTCTCTCCATCGTATCTTAGCCATCCGAAGTCTGTTTTTCGCGTTCTAATAGTCGATTTCCATCGTTTTTTTGTGCTCTACACAATGGGATAATTTTCAAGACCTAAATATTTCTATTTTCAGTGACCCAATCCCGTTTTCCATTCTGTTCGGTGTTTTTTTTGTTTACTTTTGTGCCTTGTTCATGGCCCCTATATTTTCCCATATTATCTGGAGCACACATACATACATATATATATGTGAAGGCACAAGTACAGAAAACAAAATATAAACCTTGAAACAAAAAAGAACTAACCGAAAAACAAAACACACAAATTTATATATGCAATCCGAAACTTAAATTACTGGAAAATCACAAAAAACAACATGAATACGCAATGTATCCATAGTCACATCCAAGCAAAGGCAGAACCGAATATATTTCAGATATATATATATATATATGAACATATACGCACACCACACATACTGCCTTATTCAATGCAAATTCGTATACAACAAATTGAATTGAATTTGTTGAAAGCACTGAATCACAGAAAGCATTTACCAAGATGCATTAAATCTTCGGTTGCTTAAATAATGATAAAACAAACTAATATATATTTATCAAAAAAAAAACAAACTAATATATCAAGATTTGCTGAATTGATAAAGCAAACCATCATCAAACAGATTTCAGATTTCAGATTGAACATAAATCATAAATCTAAAATTTTGCAGCGGAAATCAAATAATTATGTTTGATCAGAAAAGAAAGATAAGTAATAGAATAATCCACACAGCCATGGAAACCTAATGCTCTGATGCCACTGTAGGGTTTCGGGCGTACCTGGAATCCGGTTGACTCGCTCGGTACCCACACGAAATCGGAGCACCGATTTGGACTCCGATCACGTTATACGACAGATGCACATAGGAGAGGAAGAGAGAATCCAGAGAGAAGAGAAATGATACGGGAGTTTTCTTTTGTTCTCATTATTACTCTAGAAAGACAGAAACTTCTCCCGTATATAAAGATATGAAAAGTCATATCTTTTCAATTCAAATTATTAAGGGAAAAATTACTCATTTTATCCCAAGTCTTTCCATAATTACATGTTAGCCCCAATTCTCATTGGGCATTACATATTAGCCCTAATTCTCATTGGGCTTGGGCCCTAACCCACCAAGGGTGGATTAGGTATATTCCTACAAACCCAAATATGGTAACTGGGATCACTGTTTGCTTTATCTTGTCTTCATTATCACCTTCATGGTTAGCTTCAAAATGAACAATAATAGTCAATGCATATCACATTAAGGTAACTAATAATTAAACACCAAAAAGAAAAATGATTCGCTAAGCAATGATAGAATATTATAAATACCTATTTCTGAAGTAGCAACACGTATATATAGATCTTGGCCAACATTATTTGACATGTGTTTCATATCAATAAGATCACCAAACCACATGATACAGCCACTTCCTCCTCTTCTTATACCTGAATTAGCATAATAAGCAGTACAAGAACAATTTTCCCAACATCTAGATTTGCACTCTTCAAGTGTCATACTTTTATTGACCCAAGAATTTGTAATATCTGGTAATTTCAGAGGCCACTGAATTTAAGGAAAAATTGTCTTTACCTTTCACCTGACAGCTCCATATCACTATGAACACACCCGTCTGTCCAATCAAACATTTCCCAATTTTTGGGTGATTTTGGCTTAAATCCCCTCAAGCATTGGCATATTGTTGAATCAATCATGATGTAACTTCCATATGCACCACAAAGATTAAATCTTTCACAATTATCTCTTGGTATATCACCAAAAGATTTCCAGCTTTTACCATCTTCAATCCAAACAAGCCTTTGTAAAGCGTTCTTCGTTTGGTTCAAAACTCTCACAGAAATCTCTGAATCATTGTTGAATGTGTACATGAAGTAAACCTCATCTTCATTGGAAACAAATGTTAAGTTATAAGAAACTGATGATTCATCCATGACTGTAGGAGTGCCACTAAAATCAAGACCATTCCATGGGCCACTTCTGTGATATTCTGTGGAGCCTTCCCATAAGACCATTTCTGCTAAATTATTATAAATCATGAGTTCGCTTCTAAAGTTTCCTGGAGAAGGATCATCCCAACTTTTCCATGCTGTTAAATGTCGGTTAAGACCTGTTCTAAGGTCCCATCCAAACTTTGTCCCTGGTATTGTTACAATACATTAAGTAATTAGAAGATGAATTAAATGTATTTAATGAAGAGGTAACTTCTATTAAATTAGTTTAAGTGTGTTTGGACGAGTTTTTGGATAATAGCAGCTGGAGAAGAAGTGATTTTAGAGAATACATTTTGAAGAGTATATTGGGTAGAAAAGTGATAAAAGTGATTTTCACGAATAATTTTGGGATAATAAATTTTGAAAAAGCTTTACATGCCAAAAAAAATATGGACAATTGCATTCAGATCCCAAGTAAGAGATTTAATATCAGACAAGTCTATTGACAACTTTTCTACTTGTTAACAAAGGTTATTTCAGTTGTTAATAGTTGTCGTTAACAACTTCTTGGGACATATTAAAAATTAATTTTTTTATTTGGGACTTGAGTGCAATTGTCCCAAAAATGATATATTACAGAGAAAAGAGGCTGTTTGGGTGGGATATTGAGAAAATAGATTTTTACATGTGTTTGGATTAGTTTTCGAATAAAAACGGCTGGAGAAGTGATTTTAGATAATACATTTTGGAAAAAAAATTTGAAAAGAAAATTGATATAAAAGTGATTTTTCACGAATAGTCTTGTGATAATAGCTTTTGAAAAAGCTTTACTTGTGAAAAAATAGATTGTGGAGAAAAGAGGGAGTTTTGATGGGATTGGGAATATAGATTTCTTTACAAAAAAACTACTTTAATAGATAGAAAAACCGCCCAATACCAACCTTTGGCTATTTACAGAACTCCCATTTGATTAATTTGGGGAGATTTATGTCTCTAAATAATAATCCATGTAACTTATAAACTAATCTAATTAACAATTTTGAGATAAAAGGATAAAAGGATAATAGATGGTGAAAATAAACAATTTTGAGAGATTCAAGTTTAAGCCCCATTTGATCGGAGTAAATGATTGGATAATAGTTATTACGTATGCACTTGAGGAGATATAAGACGTGAGATATAGATATTGGAAGTGAATTATGTTGACATTTTATTGAAGGTGGATCAAAATTTAGACCTGATTCTAAACATTAATAGTTCTGAGTTTGAATTTGGCAACTGTGATACCCATTTTTAAGGGATGATTTAGTATAAGAAGTCAGATTGGAAGAGGATTTTCAGTGAATTCTAGCGACAATTAGAGTGATTTTGACTATTAGAGAGAGTTTTACCCTAGAAAATAAAAGTTTACCTTAAGGTTATAAGATTATTGAGCAAAAAGAAAGGTTGGAGATTACTTATAAGTTCTTTAAATGGGAGATATAAGCGGTTTATGGAAGTCGATTACGAAATTTTGGGAGATATTTATAATTTAAAGGAAGATACCAAGGTGAAAAATGTGAAGCTAAGAAAGGATTTACGAATTTTGAGAATTTGAAATGTAGAAATCTAAGTTAAATTCAGTCTCTTGAGGGTAAATCTATGGTCTTTTGATGGATTATATAATTATTGAAGGATTTAAGTTAGATTTTAGTACTATTGTTGAGATTAAAGATTAGAGTTTAAATAATTTTAGATTTATTATGATAGGAATACGTTTTAAGTTCAGAATTATGAAAGTATAGATTTCAAGTTATGAAAAAAAAAAAATCTCTTGTAAGAGAATGCTCACAGAACAGTGATTAGGCAAAGCCTAAACCAGAAGTTAAATTTGGTCAAAGAATACCCTAACTACATTGATATTCAGTTTTCTTTCTATTGAAAAAGAAAGCCCTGGCCAGGCAAAAAGAGGAAACTTTATATTAATGTAGCGGGACAGATTGACCAAGAGCAATAGAGACATATCTAAGAAAAGAAAGAAAAAGGGGACCGTAGTAAATCCAAGAGGAAGACGTGTTTTCATGGGTGATTGTGGGGGGCTGCGTGCCATCATCCCTACCATGATAAACAAAACCGCAAGAGGTGAGTGTGGGGCCCATAGCCATGGGAGCATCCCTACCTAGAACGGATAATACTGAGATTGAGCAATAAAGAGACAAACAGACCAGGGATCACAGTTAGATCCTAAAGGAAAGTATAGAGATCATAATTAAATCTCATAGATACAGCAATTTTCTAGATAGATTGTGACCTAGATGAGTTAGAGTATAAAGACCTTATAGTCTAATTAAAGATGAAATTCATTTCCACTCTAGTTTATTTCTATTTTTCCAGTAGACTCATACAGCCCATAGTAATATTAGTAAGAATGGACCTTTCAAGTCCATAGGAATGTGTTTATTAGTTTAGGAAGCCGTCAGAATTTGCTTAGATAGGAGGGAATTCATGAAAATAATGAAATAGGAAAAAGAAGGTAATGAAAAAGATAGAAAAGTGTGGGCCCATAACCCACAAATCATAAGAAATATTAAGGAAAGACTGTGTTAGGATTGTTAAAATGACAATTAAATATTGTGTGTGTTTGGATTTTTCTTGTTTTACATGATTTCTTTATGCTTTATCTAGATTTCTATGCTAGACAAAAATTTTAAATGAGATAAATTAAAGAAATGAAGCCTAAAATTTGTTTGATTCTATGGTTTCGTGTGTGAATGATTGGTTGTTTGTTAAATATTTGAACATTTGGATTGAACTTTGTTCGCTTAATATCTCTAAATAGTTAATAGGTATCCCAGATATTTAAAGAACCAATCTAATTGAAAATGTATTGTTAAAAATCCTTAAAAGATAAATAAGTATACACCTTCATAATTAATGAATGTTGTTGCAATATGTATTTTTGCATTTTAAACTTGTAATGTAAAAAACTAATTATAAATGTGTTAGCTTATCTTAGTTAATGATAAATTGATTTGATGGAAACATGTTACCTGGTAAAGTTATGAGTGAATCCCTTCAGAACAGTGATATAAAATAATACTAAGAGTTTTAATAGTAAGAAAACTCTTCTTAATTTCGAGGACGAAATTATTTTAGTGGGGGAGAATTGTAACACCCCAAATTTTAGAAAAGAGAAAATAAGGAATTAATTAAGATTTAGGAAATATTATTAAAATATTAAAAAGCATTAAAAATGAAATTATGATGTTTCAGACATTTTTAATAAATTTTAAGGGTTATTTTATTTACACATAAAAAAAAAAGAATAATTACAAGATAAATTTTAATCTAAGAAAATTTAATTGGGAAGGCATTTAGAAATTTAACAGCCTTATAAATGAATTAAGGAGGCTAGGTGTATTTTTAATAATTTTAAGGATTATTTTCTTTAGAAAATAAAGAAAAATAATTAGAAGATAAATTTTAATCTGGGAACTTCAAGAAAATTTATTTTAAGGCTTAAAGAAATTTATGAGTAAGAAAACCTCTAATATGATATAAGAATTTATTTTAGAAAAAAAAAAAAAGAGAAAAAGAGAGAGAATTATTTTCAGAAAGGGACTAAACTAAAAACATTAAAAGGTTGATTCTAGGGATTAAAACGAAAAGAAGAAAGTTTTGGGGGTCAGAACTTTAATTTTCCCCTCATCTCTTATATAATACCTCCTCCGCCTTTGTCCCTCACTCTCTCGATCTCTCTCTCCCTCGTGCTATATGTTCCTCTGTTCCTCTCCATGTTCTTCGATGTTCCGCGGCGGCTGACGGCGATTTTGGCGACGGACGGCGACGGAACCGGGTGGAATCGCATGAGAAGCTTGGAGTAGCCTTGGGTAAGCTTCGTCCTTTCACTTTCTTCTCCTCTCAGTCCCGATTTCGAGTGAGTTTGTGGGGGGGGGAGCTTGATTCGAAATTATTGGTTTTTAAAGCTTCTTAATTCATAAAACTAGAATTTAGGACGCGATTAACAAACCCCAGGAGCGAATTTAAGCAATAGAGTCGGATTAATCAAGTTTCCCCAAATTTCTCCTTCTTGTCACTGTTCATCCGACACCCTTGTTCTTGATTTCTGGAGTTTTGTTGCTTTGAAGCTTAATTAAACTTGTTTAGGAGTAAGATTGATGCTATAAATGAGTCTTGTAAGGTTGTTCTTGGTTTCCTGTTCTTGTTTTGCCTTGGCCGAATCTTGTTCCCCCTGTTCATGCGAGCCTTGTTCCTCTCTGGGCTGTTTGATTTCTATTCTTTCCTTTGTTGTATTAACATTTTAAGTGTAAGGAAAGGATGATGAAATTGGAGAATTTGATTGAGTGTGAAATTTTCATTTCTCCTCTTATCCCTCTGCATTCTGTTCGGCCAAGGAGCAGAAAATTGTTATGGATGTTTGGTTTTGCTTTGGCATGTGGTTTGAAGTTGCGTGTGATGGTCGATTGATGTTAGGATGTTAAGTGTTGAGTTTTTCCCTTTTTGCTTGCTCTGGCCGGCGGCTTTAATAACAGAAGGAGGAAGATTTTGATGCTTAATTTAAATCAAACTTGTTGTAATGTTAACGTTGAGGGCTGATTATTATTGGAATGTCGATTGTTCATTTCCTTTCTTTCCCTGCTTATATGGCCGACCAGTTTATTGTAACCAAGGGGGTTTTGCTAATGCTAGAGTTGAATTAGAATTTAACTATGTGGGATGAAAGTCCTCGATGATGATGGAAAATTTATGCTCTGTTTCTGAGTATTATTGCTGCCCTAAAGTTTTGATGAATGCTTTTCAAATCTGGAATTTTGAAGGAAGTCTTGGTGATAGTAGAATTTTAATAATTTTGTGCTGCTTCTGCTGGCTCTGGACGACTGTTGTAGTGGCAGGAAAAGAAGTAAATTGTGATGCTTAGTTTAGTAGGAACAAGGTTAGGCAAATGTGAAGTTAAGTGGTTTGTCTTGATGATTCTTTTTGGGTTTGACTTTTGCCAAATTGCAGAATTGTTTGGATTCTTATGATTCCATAAATAAATGGAGTTGAGTCAAAGGGTGAATTATCGTCTTTCAAATAGCTATATGTTTGTTTATATTCTCATTATTGGTCAACCTTTTCTCTGGAATTAGGTAACAGAAATGTGGGGTCAAGGAAAAGGAATGATGAATTTTGAATTCTGCATGTTCTGTTTTAGGTGAAGTGTTGGGTTCAATTAAAAGGAAAAAAATGGATATTTAAATAATCTTATAAAATGATATACAATTGCAGTATTTTTCTCTTGAAAATAAGATCTAAATTAACGTTCAATTTATGTCATTGGATTATGGAATGGTTAGATATGTTTTAAAGTAATGTGAGGCAAGAAAGCTTGCTTCCAGATGTAGCAATGATAAAAGTGTTAAACAGGTATTCTAAAGGATTAGAATATATTTTAGAATATTTAAAATAAGAGTTATGTTTAGGTAATTAAGGTATGGTTAGTGGTTAATCAAATCTGCACCTTTTATCTAAGGTTCTCAGGAAACTAGTGTTTTGAGAGTTTGGGCAATGTATTTAAACTATAATTAGAAAATTAAAGATGTGAGTTAAAAGCTACCAAATGACAGAGGAAGTAGTGATTTCCAGAACCGATTTGAAGGTCATTAGGGGCATCTTAGGTTCTACTATTATTATTTGGGCACTATAAGCAATTAGAATATTATTCCAAGTTAGTGAGATGGAGTAAGTAATGATAGTTGAAAGTTGGAAATAATAAATTTATTAAGAAATTAGAAAAGACTTCCAGGTTTAATTAATTGATAACGGTCTATTGAAGAATGTTTGAAATTAAATACTAGCTAAGATATACTGTGCAAAGGGGCTAATTGTAGTAATTAGATTGGTAGAATAAATGAATCCCTTTTGGAATAAAATCTGAATTTTATTTTAGTTATGCATGAAGTTTCCAAGTGCATTGGATGATCTTGTGTGTTCTATTGATTAATTGAGTTGTTATAAAATATTTAAAGTTTGACTAGGCTGAGTAAATAAGTGAGTAATAAAGAAAGATAAAGCTCCTTAAAGAGAACTATTCTTGAATTAATTATTGGTCAAACATTGAGAATAAGTAAGATTAATTGAAATAGAATAATTAAAAGTAACTGTCTGATCTTAAATGGTCAGGTTAACTATAATAAGCTAAGTTGTAATTAATTATCATTAACGTGGAAGAAAAATATGATAATTAGAAATTTATTTTAAATCTATTGAATTTAATTAGGTAAAATAAGTTGTTATATATGTTATTATATGATGTAAAATTGATTTAAAGTAATTCAAGACACATTGATGCTTGTGTTTGTATATACTTGTATTGTCTGATGCCTAAAGTTAGAAGTATGGATTTAAGAAATATATTAAAAAGGGAAGGGTAGAAGAATGTAATATCATAGGAACGTGAGAGACGTTTAATTATGATACTAAAGTTAGAAAGTAATATATTATTTTTTACATTATAAATATTTATAGGACAAGATAATGGGGTTGAATCCCCAGAGTACGAAAAAGTGAAGAAATGCAGTGACGAATAATTCCAGAAGTCAGGTAGCAGTTTATTTCAGTAACAATTAAAATTGCATGTATTATTTTGTAATAACTGTTGCATTTAGTTGATAAGTTGTTATTCCTCAGATGGAGTACTCCAGGCTTAGGTGATTAGCTACACCTTTGCGAGATTAGTTACGTTTTAGCCTTATGTGCTTTAACGAGAAACCCTGCAGGTAAAGCCTCCACTATAACGAATATATTGTTATTAGTGGTTGGCAGGTGCTTTTAGCACACAGATTAATAGGAGTAAGACTATCATCATTTGTACAGCTTTATGAAATATATACATGACAATGCTATTATGATCATATATGTTAATGAAAGAAACTGTTATTGGGATTTCCAATCTCACCCCCTTCCCCAAACATTTTCAGTTCGGCAGGTTGAAAGAAGCTAGCTGGGGAGAAGAGTAGATGAAGAAATTAGGATTAGAAATTGAAAAAGCCAGAGGTAGTAAATATTTTAATAAGATTATTGGTATATGTTGTAAAAGTAAATTATTAAATTAATAATAGAGAGCACTGGAAATAGAATTACAATAAATTTATTAAAGGAATTAAATTTCCTAGAGGTTATGAATTATGTATAGATACTTTAAAAAGAAAATGTATGTATTACCCTAATGTCGCTGCGAATTTTGGTAGAAGGGTTAACAACTGAGATGACCCCAGCGTTTTAATATTGGAAAGGTAGAAACCCATCAGTAGATGCAGAGAACCCATGAGTGGGTTTTCGCTCCCCACACACTATCATCAAGGGGAGGAAATTATAAGGGAACCTAAGTAGTTTAATTGTTTTATACACCACTTAGTTTTATAAGAAGTTTTAAATTCTAAGTCGTACGAAAAGCCCATTCCAGCTAACCGAAGGTTGGTTCAATATTTAAAAAAAAAGTTTTAAATTTTCCATATTTTTGGGTTTCGAATATTCATAAAAGTGGTTATAATTCAATTAAATTGCTATAATATAGTAGTAAAAGTCCAGGTGTTACATTTGGTGTGGGAGAAGTCACTTCCCTAAGGAAGTCACTTCTATAAAAAATGATGGAAGTGAGTTCTATACCCTGACCCATGGAACTCTCTTGGGTTCCAGAGAATTAAGTACTGAAAGACTCATTTGCCCTTAGTCCAGCCCATCTTCCCCAGATCAGCAACAGCGACTTCATCTCCATGGTCGTACTCAGTTTCATCTCCACTCACCTTCCTCAGATTTGATGACCACACCACCATCAACAAGACTATCAAAGTCATCCCCACTATCCTTGCCCTCTGCAATGAAACTGCAGATCTAGGGAGCCGTCAACGTTTTCGATTCATCCTCTCCATTATCGCTGGTTAATCCGCCTCACCACCAGTTTCTCCACCAACACCGACGAGGTCGTCTATCTTTACGAGGCCCCAGTCACCCCATTCTTCTCCTTCTCATGTTCCGTCATTAGCCATATCCTCCAGTCATTATTCATGAGTTTTCTCTTCAGATCTATGATTCACAGCTTCTTTGCGAGGTTCATAATCATTTTCCAATTTGACTTGCTGTCTTTCTCTGCAATTTGTTCGTCATCTGCTGTGACCCACAGTCTTCCGCTGTGATTGCAGTTTCAGCGGTAAGATAGGAAGACGATTCTGCATCTTTGCTCAGTCATTGATTGGAGTGAGATTAATTGTTTAAGTTTATTTTTTGTAGGATTAATTGTTTCCAGTTTAATTTTTGGTCCATAATCAATGGATTGTTGATGTTGCATTGTGTGTGCCATTGAAGATGATGATGAATCAATTGGGGGAAGAGGGCGTCTCATGTTTATAGCTTTGTTTTTGGTGTTTGGATTACTCGTTGTTGTGGTTCTTTCAACTTGCAATGGAAGATAAATTTGTTTATGGTCTATCACTGTGAAAGGCATTCATATTGTTGTGTTTCCAGCTATGGTGGTGGTCTCATGAAGTGGTGGCCGGCGGTCAAGATCTTGCAGAAGGAAGGGAATTTTTTTCCTTTTTGATGGAGGGCATTTTTGTATATTCATAATATAAGTACACATTTAAAAAAAAATTATACCCACTTCCACAATCCTACCAAACATGTTTTGTAAGTCCAATTCCACCTCTAATTATACTTCTAGCTCCACTTCCACTTCCATTAAAAGCTCTTCCATCGTACCAAATGGGGCATTAATGTGTTTGGCATCTCGTTTCATTGGCAGAAAAAAAAGGCATCTCGTTTCATAGCCCTTAACATGACTTATTTTGTCAAGAAGGTCACCTTAACTTATTTTTCCTTTCCTCCATGTTTGGCATAACTTTTTAAATGAAGCACTTATCCTCCAAAAGTCATATTGCAGTTGAAGGCTAGCTATTATTTTTCCAATTGTTTATATCATGACGCGGTGTGGGAAGAGTTGTGGATCCTATCAATTCTCAATCATGCCCATTTGTCTATTCTTCATTGAATCATCTCCCTCATGAGACTATTAGATGCATAGGGTGAATGTTCAAAAGTACCCATATAGTTTGGTCCAAAGTACACTCAATACCGTGAAGTTTTTTTTTGTTCTAAAAGTACTCATGTAGTTATCAAAATTGGTCAAAAGTGTCCCTGCTGTTAATATATACTAACGGCGTTAAATTTTTTAAAGTTATAGGAAAAAATGTTCAAAAATACCCATAAAGTTTGGTTCAAAGTGCACCTAACACCGCGAACACACGGTGTTGGGTGCACTTCGAACCAAACTTCGCGGTGTTGGATGCACTTCAGATCAAACAGCTTTATGGGTATTTTTATACCTTTTATTTTCACAAACTTTGAAAACCTTAACGTTATCAGTGTATGTTGACGACACGGGCACTTTTTACCCATTATGGTAACTACATGGGCGCTTTTGGCCCAAAAAAACTTCACGGTGTTGGGTGCACCTTGGACCAAACTACATGGGTATTTTTGCACCTTCGCCCTAAATGCATATTTTATCCCTTTAAATAATCACATGACATGCATACATAGTGGTAAAGTTAGAAAATTGATAAATTTTAAGGTGAAATAAATGTAGTTTAATATTTTTCTTATTATATCTGAAACATATTCTAAGTAACTTATAAATAAAATTAGAGGAGTATTTTGAATTTTTTTATAATAATAAAGTATTTCTTTTTTATTTTTAATTTTGACAATCTCTTAAAATTTTGTATTCTTTAATAAGATGCATGTCCTTTTCATTAATTTTCTATGTAAAATTGCTTTTCAAATAATTATTTAACCAATATTTATTTTGAGAAAAGTCGCTTATGTCACATGCAATCCAAACTTAAACCACTTTGTACATTTTAATTAATTCTCAATATTAAGTTTGTAAAGGGGATATTGAAAAAAAAAGTTACTTCCACAATTGTTAATTTAAACACACATTAACATCTTTTAATTTGGCAACCACGACTGTCTAATTAATAATGTAATACTACTTAAGAGTGGGTCTTCGCATGTCATCTATGAAATTTTTTGAAGACTTCTAATCATTAATTTAAACAAAATTACAAAAGCATAATTATTTTTTGAAATAATTTTTTTTATGTGGTTCCATGACTCTGTCCTGCCTGGGATTTTTTTTTTTCTTTTGGGGGGGGGGGTTATGTTGACATACGATTGTTTAAGATCACGGCAAGAGCCGAGAAGGGCATAATCTTGAAGAAAATTTGCAAAATAAGAGAGAGATTATATGAATAATAAAATACAGCACACACACAATATTAGGTATTTATCATTGTTCAAAAAACCGGACAATCGGTCCAACAGCGAACCGCCCAATAGTCCGATCCAGTTGGCTACTTAAATCGGAGGGGCAGTTGACCCGGCTGAGGGCCGGGTCAACCCGCCCAAAATCGGCCAACCTGGTCAAAACAGGGAGGTTGAACCGGGTTGGTTTTTCCCCCTAAAAAATATGGTTTTTTTAAAATTTTTTTTATTATAATTATCTAATTACTAACTTTCACTTCATTCAATTTTAGAAATTAGGAGACAATAATATTTTAAATACTATTTTACTTGCATATGTTTAATATTTAATTGTTGTTGCTCTTAATATTAGTATTTTAGTCTTTGGATTGTAGAATAATATTTATTTTCACGTATAATCAACTAATATTTTCTCTTTTTCCCTCTATAGAAACATTAAAATATTCATATTTGATTAATCATGCATACATACCTATATTTACATGTTGATATTAGTGATTATTAATGTTAATAATAATAAAGTTTTATTTTAATATAACATGTTGGATCCCGGTCTGACTCTGATCCGATCATTAACCCTTGAATCAGTGCCTCGTCTAGTTCTATACCCGGTCCGGTTTTTTGAACATTAAAAATAGTTACATACACTTTAAAGCAAAGTGGTTTGAAGTCTCGTAATTAGAATGTAAATAAACCTGTTTACTAACTCTTACATTGATTACGGGATGAAATAATCAACAAAGTTTGTATGTAATGAAGCAAAATAAAAATATGCATTAGTATTCCCCCACACGACAGACTTGACAGAGCTCTATTTTTATAAATTCATCAGAATGCAAACATTTTTTTAATAGAAAGAATACAATATGGTTAGGTAATTTGATTCTATCCAAGTTGTTTAGGCAATGATAATTTAATACGACTGAGCCAATTCAATCGGACGAACAGGTTTGGCCTAATGCCAACATCGATTAAAATTTTACATCTTCAACTCCTTTTTTTTTTGGGAGCGAGGGTATATTTGACATTTTACAGTTTCGGCTAACAGTTTTTGACAACCACAATTAGCTAAATTAGTGAAGAAATATCTATGGAATTGGACAATTGGTCTACAAAAGTTTTTTTCTGAAGACTTCTAACATTAGATTAAATAAAAGCTTTCTGATACCTTGTTGCCAGGAATGAAGCTTGGATGGGACTTGAGAACCGGTCTTAATCGGCGAATAATAGTGTGGAAGAGCTCAGATGACCCTTCTCCAGGAGACTTCATATCAGAGCTTGTAAATCATAACCACCCTGAATCAGTTTTTGGAAGGGACAAACATAGTATTTCAGGAGTTGTCCTTAGAATGGTCTTCGATTTCGTGGAACTGCTGAGCTTAGGAACAATCTGGTATTTGAGGGCAGAATTGTATCCAATAAGAATGAGGTATATTACGTGTACAATCTGAAGAATGAGTCAGTAATTTCAAGAGTTGTTATGAATCAAACTGTATATCGATGTCAGGTTTTTATTTTCTTTGAAGAAGCCAAAAGCTGGAGGTTTTTTGGTTCTTTGCCAAGAGATTATTGTGACCAGTATAATGCTTGCAGTCCATTTGGAAATTGCATCTCGGGTGTGTCGCCAGCATGCCAGTGCTTGAAGGGATTCAAGCCAAAATCATCCCATAACTGGGATGCATTGGATTGCACTCAGGGATGTATCCACAGTGAACCATGGAGCTGCAAGGTAAGAGACAGAGATAATCTTCTTAAATTCAATGGACTCAAATTGCTAGAGATCACACATTCTTGGGTTGATAGAAGTATGGCACTTTAGGTGTGCATTGCTGCTCCAGAAACAGGTGGTGTAGCCTTTTATCATTAATATTTTGCGCTATTTTAGGGTGCTTACTAATGAGCAACCTCATTTTTTGTTTGTATTATTTGTCGTAAGTTCATTTTGTTCTGAAGCTGAACAGGAAGATGCAGACAGAAATAAGATCATGATGGTGATTGTTATGACAATTATTATCATTTCAACGGCTGTTATGTTGTCTTTTGATTCCTTCTAATATTTGCAGCAGCAGAAGAAAGTTTAGAGGTAAGCATTCCCACTTTATTGCCTTTGCTTCTTTTTTCTCACCTTATCTTATTAGTGGAGCAAGAAAAAAGGAGAAAACTTTTTGTATGCTGGAAATTGTTAGAATCTTAAGTTCTTAAGTTTTGATGAGAACTAGACCAATAGATAGCATAAGTAAAATGATCAAATAATGTATAACTTAGTATGGGATAAATTGAGATAAAGAATCATGATAACTAAGTTGAAGCTCTATCGCTAGGATGTTGATTATCGCTAATAGAAAGAAGAGCTAGTCTAAGCAAAGACCAGATTCTATCGCTAAGAGACCCATAGATAATTCAGATAAGGGTAAAAAGTTGACAACTAACAAAAGGAACTAGCGATAACATAGTTGCTAGCGATGTCATGATCAGCTATCGATAACAGAATAATTGAAATAGTCATTCAGATAGCTAGTCATAGATAATGGGCTAACTAGCAATGGTTGCTAGCAATAGCATGTTAAGCTATTGATAGAGCTCTCTTGTTGAAATAACTTAGACAGCAAAATCCTTGAGCTAATGAATTGCACTAGCGATAATACCTACTGGACTTAATATGATTACTTGTGTTTCAGCTAACAGCTTAAGTGCAGGATATACTCTATGAAGTTAGCGACAGCAAAGGTTGCTAGTGCTAGTTAAAAAGCTGACATGCAAGTACAGTGGTAGGTAACAGCAAGTTATCGTTACTCTCAAACTACATATCTTTCTTAGCTCATCCTCTGCATTATCAATTGAAGCAAGAGAAGAAAGTAAATTGCCAACGGCTAGTTCCAAGCTCTCAACAGACAAATTTATTTGACCATATATAAAGACCAAAGACATCAGAAACAAGATAACTGATGATGCGCATATGAGATGGAACAATGACGAGATGAAAACAGAGGGATTTGCACAGACTACATAGAGTAACAGTTATACTTAAGTGTGCCCAAAAATGAAGAGATTATGTGGAGTCGAGTCCATAGAAAAGAAGAGGTATAGCACCTATTGTTTAAAATTATCAAGCTCTAGATTTATACTCCTTTCTGTACTTCAGTGATTAGCAAAATTCCTTCTTTGAGAGAAGTAAACTTTCATTGTAATCATTCTGTATTTATGAGCGATACTCAAGATTGGGAGATCTTGAGTGGGAAACAGATTGTATCCTTACAAGTAGTAAGAGGGAGCGTTTAGAGGAAGTCTAAAGCTCTGTTAAGGTTGACAGGTGATCCCGTGCTGTAAAACCTGTGGTAAAGGCTTCACAAGTGCCCGGCTAAACTTGTGGGTTGTAAATGTTTCTCTTGTACCCGGTTCAAACAAGAGGATAGTGGAAAATCTCAGGTGAAGCCTGAGGACTGGATGTAGGTCAGGGTAGACCGAACCAGGATAAATTCTGTTTGCATTATCTCTTCCCTTAACTCTCTTAGTTTCCAGCATATCTATCGTGTATACTCTTTAGTACATTTCATGTTTTTGAAATACTCACAGTGATAAACTGAAAAGAAATTATGTTGATCATTCTGAAGGAGATATAGAGCTTCCTTTCTATGACTTTGATGTTCTCCATCGACAACAAGCATGGTCAAGGTGGTTTTGGACCAGTATACAAGGTAAATATGCAATCAATTGCCACCTTCGGTGTCTGGTATAAGAGCTAGCTAGGGGTTAGATAAAATCCTAAACGGTGAAAGTGCAAAAATACCACTCATAAATTATCACATGTGTAATTGGTACCATAATAAAACTTTGGGTGTAAAAATACCACTTGTAAATTGAAAATGGCCGTCAAATTTATTTTTCTGTTAACAATGAGTAACGTTGACTGTGTTAATTGGTATGTTAACTGATTTACGCGACGTGGTACAATGAAGTGGTAAAGAGAAGGTTCACACGTGGCTTTTAACAAGGAATAGAGAAGACAATGTGTTTTTTTTAACTGACAATGTGTATTATGAATGCCCTAAAAAAATGTGTATTATGGAAAATTTAAAAAAGTAGAGGTAGAAATCAAGCAAAGCAAAAAGGTTAAAGTAAAGAATTACCCTAAAACGAAAGGCGATAGTGATGAAGGCTTGTGAAGTGAAGCTCGAAAGGAAATTGAAAGTGACAGAGAATTTGAAGGGTCCAAAAGCAGAAAGCGACGAAGATAGTGATAAAGTGAGAGAAATAGTGGGATTGACAAGCACATGTGGCAAGATTCCCCGCTAGTGCAAGGGACAAGACAAAAAAGATGGTAAGCATCAAATGAGACCAAAAATTTGTTCTTTTGTGCCTTGTACAGTGAAATTCCTTCAAAACCCATGATGGATTGGATTTTTTTCATTGTGCAGAGTAAATGGGTTCAAATGGTGAGGATAAGAATGGAAATGTGGAGCAGACGCACATCGATGGGCGAGAGTGAGAGAATCCATCCATCGAGAGAGCAGTGAAGCAGGTAAATGACCTTTTTAATCTAGCAATTAGTAACTAGCAAGAAAGAAGGACCTGATTGAAAGAGGGGAAAGCATCTATAGAAGAGAGTATTATATCTAGGGAGTGAGAATCCTACTGAGATAAATGTAGGTGGAAGTGAGAGGAACTAACAGGTTGATGTAATAGATGACTTAGAATCGATTGAGGGGTTTCATGATATTGATTTTGATGATTCTGAGAGTGAGGATGAGAGCTACTTGGCTGATAGTTGCAGTTCTGACGCCAATGAAAGTGTTGATGAAGAATTTGGAGTAGCAGACAATGAAGAAAATGCAGATGATGTTAAGGATTTGGGCGTACTACTTGTTGACATTCCTAAAGAATTTAGAGAAGTTTGTGGTTTAGGGGGCTCTACAAGTGTGCCTTTCTTCTTTGTGGGCATGTGTTTTGAAGATAAGAGGGAGCTTAGAATTGCTTTGGACAGGTATGCAATAGAAAATGGTGTTAATGTATAAATTAGAAGGAGTGAAAAAGAATACTACTAGTGGCGTGTGAAAGGGGATGCCCTTTTATTCTATATGCATCAAGGTCCCGCGAAGAAGTAGGATTCATTGTGAGGACATTGTTTTTGGAGCACAATTGTGCAAGGGTGTATAAGAACCAAAGAGCATCAGCGAGATGGTTGGCAGAAGAGTATAAGGAGAAAATTCAAGAGAGGCCGCAATACAAAATAAGTGAGATGAAAATGGAAGTTGAGCGTGAGCGGATGGTGAATATAAGTATTCACAAGTGTAAGAGGGCCAAGAGGAAGATAGTGGATGAAATGGAAGGAAGCTTCAAGGATGAGTTTGCAAATCTAGAATCATATTGTAATGAGTTGAAGATATCAAACCCAGGTTTAGACGTGATTGTGGAGTTAAGTAGTGAGGCCCTTGAACTAGGGAGGCGGATTTTTAGAAGGATGTACGTGTGCTTCAATGCATCCAAACATTAAGATGAAAACCAAATTCACCATCATGCCACGCAAAGAACCCATAACCATCTTCCTGTCAAATTTCAAGAATGGCTTTCAAATAACCTTGTGCCATCTTCATGACTAAAAAAGATAAAAACCATTGTGCCATCAATCACGCTCTAAACATTAAGATACTTATTTGGTTGTACTTCGGGCATCCATAAAACCTTCATCCTGGGTTGCAATCTATCCAAGACGTCCACCGAGGAGCAGGCAGCCAGCAATGGCAGAACTTCTTCGGACCTTAGAATTCTTCGTCGTGGCCATTCTTCCATTGACGAGATAGGTTACTTCTTGTTCGTGCTGTGCTCGACGATGAAGCTTCATTCTTGCTTGTCCGGCCATTCTTGCTTGACGAACAAAGGTGGGTGGCGACTTCGTTCTGTTTTGGGCTCAACGAACAGAGGTAGGTGGCGACTTTGTTCTATGCTGGGCCCCACGAATCGATGTGGGTGGCCACTTCGTTCTGTGCTACGCTCCACTTCGTACCTCTCGTCTCTCGATTTATGGCAGGCAAAGCAGAGGTGGGTTGAGTTTATTTATCCTCACGTATAACATTAAAATCTTTCACCTGCCATATAGGACAAACAACAATCATACATGTGGGAGAATTCATTTGCCACGTCTTCAACTTAACGGAGGCTAATTCATACAAACGAAAAAAAATAAATTTGCATCATTTTTTATTTATGAGTAGTATTTTTGCGCCCAAAGTTTTATTATGGTGCCAGCTGCACATGTGACAATTTATGAGTGATATTTTTGCTCATTCGCCCAATCCTAAATATAAATTCTCAATCTAATTTATCTCCCATTTTTATCATTTTTTTCCTAAACTATCCTTATTGATTGTACATGTTAAGAGATTTTGCATAAAAGAGTAGTTTCAGGGTAGATAATTTAAAAGGATATTTAAAGCAAATCAACACACGTTTTTGACAGAGGACTAATTTAATCAATTTTTGAATCTTCCCAAATTAGTTAAGTAGATCTTATAAGGATAGGAGGTAAGAAATGATAACAATTCAGGAAAAAGGATAAATAAATGAAGAAAGAAAAAACTGATTTGTTATTTACGAGAAAGCATGTACTGTTGGTCTTCTAATTTATGATATCCTAGTTTGACAATCATTAAAACACTATCAATTTTCATGGTGTCCTTCCTAATGGGCAAGAGATTGCTGTCAAGCGACTTTCACGAAGTTCTAATCATGGAATAAAAAAGTTTCAGGGCGAAGTTATATTGTGTGCCAAATTTCAACACCGAAATCTTGTTGAGGTTCTTGGTTGTTGTATATAAGGAGGAGAAAAATGCTTATATATGAATACATGTCCAATAAGAGCTTAGTTTCGTTAATTTTTGGTTTGTGTCTCTTTTAGAGGGATTTGTTAGCATATGTATGAGTTCCATTGTATGTGCCGTGCAAAAAAGTTGAGTATCAAATTTGACTTTGCAGGTTCTTTTGCTCAAAGTAAGCTACTAGATTGGTCCAAGCGCTTTTGCATTATACGTGGAATTGCTTATGGGCTTATGTATCTTCACCAAGATTCTAGATTAAGGATTATTCGTAAAGATCTTAAAGCTAGTAATATATTATGAGACAATGAGATGAATGTAAAAGTATTAGATTTTGGCTTGGCAAGAATGATTGGAAGAGACCAAGTTGGAGAGAATACAAATAGAGTGGTTGGTACATGGTGATATTCCTTTATATTGTGTTGAATTTCATTATTCCTACTTATTTTCTAATATGAGAACAATTTTTTTAGGGTTTTATGGCACCTGAATATGATATTGATGGAGGGTTATTCTCTATCAAATCTGATGTAATTAGTTTTGGAATATTACTCTTGGAAATAGCTAGTGAGTGAAATCAAAAATAGAGGGCTCTCTTATCCTAACCAAAGTCTTAATATTATTGGACATGTGAGTAACCCATGACCTAATTACCTCTTCAGTAACTTGAATACACTATAAAGTCATCAAATATGTTTTGAATTGTTGCAGGCATGGTGGGGTGGAATGAGGGCATCCCACTAAAGTTGATTGATGCACGTTTGAGAGTCTTGTACTAGATCAGAAGTTTTGAGTTGCATCCATCCTGGCCTTCTTTGTGTTCAACATCATCCTGAAGATTGTAATGTTGAGTAGTGAAGTCACATTGCCTCAACCTTAAGAGCCTGGCTTCCTTTTAAAGAAGACTCCAATTATGGGACAGACGTCTACCATTAATATGACTGCTTCAATCAACGAAACGTCTCTTACTGAGTTAGAAGCCAGATAAAAAGACTTCCTTTTCCGCTCAGTTTTTATTGTGCAGGTAAATTTAGTTTATACTTAATATATACCAAAACTAGATGATGCTATTATCAATCAAAATCTCTTCAATTTGGGTTTTGACTTAACCCCAGTATTTTGGGTTCAACTTTGTGCTGCTGTATATAGTGTTCTTATCATGCAAGTGGGTTTGTTTTATACTTGCACAAGGCGAACCAAATTTTATTTAATACTGATACTAATGGTTTATCATCGATAATCTTAAAATTCTGTTAGTTGTTAGAAGAATGGCATACCCAATAAAAAAGAGGAAGTTAAATTGGTGTGGTTCAGCTTTTTGATCTAGTAGTATGTTTGTTGCCTTAAGTGGTTATGCATGAAATGACGAATAGGCTTAAATTTCAACTCTGGTAGCTCTCGACCTGTTGGGCTATAAATTGAATCATTTTCTAATTGGATTCGGGATTCTCTCGTTTCCTAATTTTCTTTTGCAGAAATTTAATTCAAATGGTGAAATAGACATTAGCTATAGTAAGTTAGAAAGTCCAAAATTCATGTTCTGAAATCTACTTCTTTGAGATTGCTCTTCTATTATCACATATACAGCAACATTATATTATATGTAATTATGGGAATATTATGTATTTATTGTAAATATTCTCTCTGTGATTGATTAAGCATTATTAGACTTTATTGGTAGTTATTAGCCTTAATTGATATTTATTAGCTTGTCTCTCCTTCTAACCTATAAATAGGCTCTCTTTGTACATCAATTCATATGGAATGAGAAATACATTGTTTTTCTCTCAAACTTGTCCACATGGTATCAGAGCTTTTAGGGTTTGTGCTTATTTTTCCCGTTTGAGGGTTTCTTTTTGCGGCACTGTTCATGGCGTCCGTACAGTATGTACGGAATCACCGTTCATGTTGTCCACACACTGTTCACCGTACCTGTCACACTGTTTACGCCGTCCGTACGGAATCACTGTTCACGCTGTCCGTACGGATTGCGAAAAACACCTTCTTCTCATGCCGCTGATGTTCACAATGATCTCCAGTGTACTCGGTTTGGGTGCACAGTTTTTGAGGTCTAATGTTATCGGTCAAGTGTTGTATTACCTGATCTCTGTATATGTTAGAGGTATTTTCCCAGTTGGTGTTTCAGAAATGATGAAGATGATACTCTCAGGCCTTTTGCTCATTGCTGCCACGTATGTCCTAAGATTGGTAGCAAGGAAGGTAACTCACTCATCAACTGAAACTCACGTTGCTGTGGAGACTGTGTCCTCAATATTCCTAGCAAGACGGGGTAACTTTCTTCAAGCCCTAAAGACCTCACGGGATGTGTGGATTGTGGATTCTGGAGCCTCTGACCACATGACTGATAATCACCAATTGTTCACCACTTACACTCCGTGTGCGGGCAACATAAAAGTGAAAATTGCAGATGGTTCACTTGCTCTTGTTGCTGGGAAATGAAGTATTCGGATTTCAGAGCATATCACTCTAGAATCCGTCTTTCATGTGCCAAAATTAGCGTGCAGCTTATTATCTGTTAGTCAATTGATGAAGTTTTCTAATTGTTATGCTAATTTTTTGTCTACTCACTGTGTGTTTTATGATCTATCATCGGGGATGTTGATTGGTCGTGCTAAAGAATGTGAGGGACTCTACTTTCTTGACAATGCCAGTGTAAGTCATCAACCCATTACAAGGGTATGCACTTCTACATCTATCTCTACAAAATGAAGATACTATGTTATGGCATAAGAGAATGGGTCATCCCAATTTCCAATATCTATCCCGTATGTTTCCAGATCGTTGTCCCAACCCTAACCTGAATATGAAGTGTGAAGTCTGTGGCTAAACAATACCGATCATCATATCCTAGAGCTCCATATATACCCACCGAGCCTTTCACTACCATTCACAGTGACTTATGGGGACCTTCACGTAACCCAAACCGTACCAGATCAAGAGGGTTCATTACATTCATAGATGACCATACCCATCTTTGTTAGGTTTACCTCTTAAAAGACAAGTCTGAGGCACCATCTGCTTTTATACAGTTCTTCACCATGATTAAAAATCAATACAATACAAGCATCAAAGTTTTACACTCTGATAATGGTACTGAGTATTTTAACCGCACATTGAGTGAATTCCTCCAAACACATGGTATTATCTATAGAAGCTCATGTGTCCACACCCCTCAACAAAATGGGATTGCTGAAAGGAAAAATAGGCACATTTTGGAAGTCACTAGGGCCCTTATGCTTACTTGTAATGTACCAAAGTTCTATTAGGGAGATGCCGTTTTAACTGCAGTCCACCTCATCAACCGAATGCCAAATAGGGTCATATCCTTTGAAACTCCTGTTAAAAGGTTACAAAGTATCTTCCCTATTACTCATCTTGAAAATAACCTTCTCTTTCGTGTGTTTGAATGTACTGTTTTTGTTCATACCTATCCAAATAACAAGTTTGATCCCCGTGCAGTGAAGTGTATATTCCTCGGGTACTCTAATACTCAAAAGGGGTACAAATATTTTTATCCTGTCTCTAAACACCTCTTTGTCAGCTTTGATGTTACCTTCCATGAAGCAACTCCTTTCTATCCAAAGCCTTCAATTCAAGGGGAGAGAATGAGTGAATCTCAGACTTTGGTGCCTTTACCTAGTCAGGAATATATTCTATTTGAACCATGGACCACACCAGCACCACCAGCACCACCACCTCACCCAGAGCCACCCCAAACAGAACCACTTCTTCCACCACAGCCAGAGTCACCACAAACAAAACCATCTTCACCCTTAAACCAACTGTCTCTTGTGCCAATCACAAAAGAAAATTTAAATGCAGGGGGAGATGTAGAAAAATAACCAGATAAAGATATGTTGGTGTACTTACGAAGGCATAAGGTTAAGGAAAGAGGGAACCTTACATCTGAAGCATCCAAGCAACCAGAACCAGTGATAGCTCCTGGAGAACCAGAGGAGGCAGAACTGGTGGTGGCTCCTGAAGGAATTGATCCAAAGGTATCTCATGTTCCTAAACAGGTTAATGAACATAACGATCTTGATTTGCCTATTGCTCACAGAAAACAACCTCGATCGTGTACTTTGCATCCAATCCAAAAGTATGTGTTTTATAAGGCTCTTTCCTCCAGCTATCGGGCCTTTGTCACCAGTCTCGATAAAGTGTGCATTCCCAATAACATCCAAGAGGCACTAAAGATACCAGAATGGAGATTTGCAGTTATGGAGGAGATGAAAGCTTTAGAGAAGAATGGAACTTGGGATGTTGTTGGAAAATCAAGAGGCAAGAAACTTGTTAGCTGCAAGTGGGTATTTACCCCTAAATATATGGCTGATGGTTCTCTTGACAAGTTAAAAGCTTGACTTGTAGCAAGAGGGTTCACTCAGACATATGGTCTAGACTATGAAGAGACATTTACACCAATGGCGAAACTGAACACTATCCGAGTTCTATTGTCTGTGGCAGCCAACCTAGATTGGCCACTTCATCAACTGGACATCAAGAATGCTTTCTTGAATGGATAACTTAAAGAAGAAGTCTACATGACTCTGCCTCCAGGCTTTGAGAGGGGAAGAAGTGACAAAGTATGCAAATTGAAGAAATCTCTTTATGGCTTGAAGCAGTCTCCTAGGGCATGGTTTGATAGGTTCTCAAAAGTTCTGAAGTCTGAAGGCTACAAACAAGGACTGTCTGATCATACAATGTTTGTCAAAACAGAGGGAGGAAGAAGATGTATCCTTATTATGTATGTTGATGATATCATACAAGAGACCACGTTGATGAGATGACAAGGATAAAGATCGCACTGGGGAGAGAATTTGAAGTTAAAGATCTAGGGGATTTGAAATACTTCCTTGGAATGGAGGTTGCAAGATCAAAAAGAGGCATCTATGTATCTCAAAGGAAGTATATACTTGATCTTCTAGATGAGACAGGCATGTTAGGGTGTAGTCCGGAACCAACTCCTATCGTACCTCCTAAGAAGAGGAAAAAGAAGCCTACAAAGGAGGGGGAGGGAGAAGAGAATAGTTCTGAGAATGAGATTGAAGATGAAGAAGTGGAAATAGTAGAT
Source organism: Mimosa bimucronata (assembly GCA_037074515.1). NCBI lineage: Eukaryota > Viridiplantae > Streptophyta > Magnoliopsida > Fabales > Fabaceae > Mimosa > Mimosa bimucronata. The sequence continues at coordinate 11,876,830 of CM073442.1, forward strand.
GAGAAAGAAGAGGCGGCTGACAAAGAAAGATATCAAAGACTTGTTGGGAAACTAATTTACCTTTCCCATACAAGACCTGATATAGCTTTTGCAGTGAGTGTGGCTAGTCAATACATGAGTGAGCCAAAGAAAAAGCATATAGATGCGGCCTACAGAATTCTGAGGTACCTAAAAGGAACTCCTGGGAGAGGATTATTCTTCCAGAAACAAAAACGTAGAACGATTGAAGTATATACAGATGCAGATTGGGGAGGAACACACCCTGATCGGAGATTAACCTCTGGTTATTGCTCCTTTGTGTGGGGAAATTTAATTACTTGGAAGAGTCAGAAACAAAGGGTTGTATCTAAGAGAAGTGCTAAAGCTAAATTAAGGGCATTGGCTCAAGGGATAATGGAGGAGTTGTTGAAACGAGTCCTTAATGAGATACATGTCAGAGTGGAGTTGTCATTAAAACTCTATTGCGACAACAAGGCTACTATAAGCATGGCCTTGAATCCTGTTCAGCATGAAAGATCGAAGCATGTGGAGATAGATCGACACTTCATTAGGGAAAAATTTGAAGAAGGGATCATCTGTCTAACTTATCTACCAACAAACCTTCAAGCTGCAGATGTGTTAACAAAAGCATTGCTCAAGCCTTCTTTTGATAGTTGTATGAGCAAGTTGGACATGATCAATATCTATGATCCAACTTGAGGGGGAGTATGGGAATATTATGTATTTATTGTAAATATTCTCTCTGTGATTGATTAAGCATTATTAGACTTTATTGGTAGTTATTAGCCTTAATTAATATTTATTAGCTTGTCTCTCCTTCTAGCCTATAAATAGGCTCTCTTTGTACATCAATTCATATGGAATGAGAAATACATTGTTTTTCTCTTAAACTTGTCAACAGTAATTGATCTGCACCACATTAATAGGCATGATTTCAATAACAAGAAACAATAAATTGGCCAATAAACATTATTCTTCATAACTTATAATTATGAATAGTCTGTCCTGAATATTACTTTTTGTAAATTGATGCATTTAGGATAATATGTTTACTTGACCTGCAAGAATAATGAATTGCTCAACCTGCATAAGGGACTAAGGTAAAGAATTTTCAATGCTTCTTATCACAATATTAATTAGGCCATGTTTGACCTATTCATAAGGTATCTAGTTGCAATACTCGCAGGTCAGAATGAAAGGAACACAATACTGTATTACTACCATGTTACGTACTAGTCATAATTAAAAGCATCTCCCCAACAACCATCAATTAATTCCATTATTGTAGGATTTAGGTATAGAAATTGCCTGATATATTTCTCTGAACATAGGTTACAAATATATAATACAAGAAATCTCAATCAATCCCATGATTATAGGGATTTAAGCAATCAGGAAATAAAAAACAGATTCTTTCTAATTTCCTAATTTGATTTGATTCTAATATTTATTTCTCCTAATCATATAATTTCCTAATTCCTATTGATAGGATATTTACATTAATTACCACACTCCCCCTTAAGTTGGATCATAGATATTGATCATGTCCTACTTGCTTACAAATCTTTGAAATACATCTTCAGACAGTCTCTTTGTAAGAATATTTACGAGCTGTAATTTGGTTGGCATATAGGATAAACAAATTGTGCCTTCTTCCACCTTTTCTCTAATCAAGTGACGATCAACCTCCACATGCTTACTCCTGCTGTGTTGTACAGGATTCAATGCCATATTTAGAGCAGCTTTATTGTCACAATAAAATTTTATTGGAGAGCTAACCTCAACATGCACCTCCTTAAGCACCCTCTTCAACCAGATCCCTTCCATAATTCCTTGAGCTAATGCTCTAAGTTCTGATTCAGCGCTACTTTTTGACACAACTCGTTGCTTTTGGCTTTGCCAAGTCACTAAATTTCCCTAGACAAATGTACAATATCCTGAAGTTGATCTGCTATTTTCTTGATCACCTGCCCAGTCAGCATCAATATAGATTTCTACTGTTCTCTGATCATTTTTCTTGAAGAAAAGGCCTTGACCAGCTGTACCTTTTAAATATTTAAGAATTTTATAGGCGGCATCCATATGCTTCTTCTTCGGTGAATGCATGTGTTGACTTGCAACACTTACTGCAAATGCAATATCAGGGCGGGTATGAGACAGATAAATAAGTCTGCCTACTAATCTCTGGTATTGACCCTTATCAGCAAGAGCTTCATCCTTCTCTCTTTTCTTCCTCTTTTCGGCCTCCTTTTCAGTCTTTGCCGGTTTATAAGCTTCTTGACCTTCTTAGTGGTACTGATTGGGACCTTATTAGGTTTACATCCTAACATCCCGGTTTCTTTAAGTAGATCAAGGATATACTTCCTCTGTGAGACAAATATTCCTTTGTGAGATCGGGCTATCTCCATTCCCAAGAAGTATTTGAGATTTCCCAGATCCTTGACTTCAAACTCCTTATTTAATGCACTCTTAATTTGGTCCATCTCCTCAACATATCATTACCAGTGAGAATTATATCATCAACATATACTATCAGAATAGTAATAGAAGTTCCACGTTTATAAACAAACATGGTATGATCAGACAAGCTTTGTCTATATCCTTCAGATTTAACAACAGTAGAAAATCTGTCAAACCAAGCACGTGGTGACTGTTTCAGGCCATATATTGACTTGTTTAACTTACATACTTGCTGACTTCTACCTTTCTCAAAGCCTAGTGGAAGGGTCATATATACTTCTTCTTGTAATTGACCTTTTAAGAATGCATTTTTGATGTCTAATTGCTGTAGGGGCCAGTCAAGATTTGCTGCAATTGAAAAAAGAACCCTTACAATGTTTAGCTTTGCCACAGGAGCGAAAGTCTCATTGTAGTCAATCCCATAAGTTTGAGTAAAGCCTTTTGCAACCAACCTTGCTTTATACCTGTTTAGAGACCCATCCGCATTGAATTTTGGTGTAAATACCACTTGCAAACCACTGGTTTAACACCTTTAGGTAACTCAGTGATCTCCCATGTATTATTTGCCTCCAGAGCCCTTATTTCTTCCAAGATAGCTCCTTTCCATTTAGGAACCTCAAGAGCTTCATATACATTCTTGGGTATCCTTATCTCATCAAGATTAGTGACAAAGTTATAATGATTTGATGAGAGGGCTGAATAGGAAACATACTCTTGAATAGGATGCAACGCACAAGACCGAGGTCTTTTCCTCTTTGCAATCGGCAAGTTCAGTTCATCAGCATCTCCCTCCTGAGAGGTTTCCACATTATTATCAGGATTCCATTCAGGTGTGAGGATAGGCACAGTTTCAGAAGATGTCTTTGCCATCTGCTTGCTTCTTCGCACGTAAACTCCATGATCAGTAAATCTTTTATTGTGTTTATCTTCTCCTGGAGGCATTGGGGATGAATCAGACCTAGATGATATTGTTGAATATGCTTAGTTTTGATGATGTCAAATATAGAGTTAATGTAGTAAGCAAAAAGAGTGGATAAAGTGTTTATCTCCTACTATCTATTAGATTATGTTTGCTATATGTTTACTGTGATTGAAAGCATGCATACATGATCACATAACATGTCCATAGGCTCAGATTGCATACATAAGAGCATGTAACTTAGTCTGGAATGAATTGAGATAAGAATCATAATGGCTAAGTAAAAGAGTGTAGGTTACCTTAGCAATGAATAAGTAAAATCTAATAGGTAACAGATTCTCTATCGTTAAGCTTGAACCTATCGCTAATATGGAAAGCTTAGGATATTAATGGCTAATGAGGACTTAGCAGTAATCCATTGAAAAAAAACAATATCTCTATCGCTAAAGGTCTTCACTATAGCTAATGGAATGTGTAGAGCCAGCCTAAGCAAGCCAAGAATAGATCACTATCGCTAAAGCCCCTCAGATAACATGAATAAATACTCGGGGAAGAATGTTAGATCAGTTAACATTGTTAGCTCGCGATAACGCATTTAGCTACCGATAACAGGATACCTGAAATAACTTAGAATATTCAGATAGCTAAGTATCCTTAAGCTAATGAGCAATCAAGTAACTAGCTATAATGGGATTAGCTATCGATAGAAAAATGCTTATTGAGATGACAGCTAGTACGCTGAACATTGAACTAAAAGAATATGCTAGCGATAGCATGATTTGCTATCCATAGCATGATTTGCTATCTATAGAGAATACTTTGAAATTCCTTAGCTGATATATTGTCTCCATCTCTTTGAGCTAATGAAATGCACTATCGATAACATCTACTGCATAAATACTTGTTTAGCTAACAGCTCTAAGTGCAGGTCTTACACTGTCAAGCTAGCGATAGCCAAGGGAGCTAGCACTAATGAAAAAGCTGACATGCAAGTACAGTGGTAGGTAGCAGCAGGTTATCGTTACTCACAATCTCCATCTCTCTTAGCTCATCCTCTGTAAGATAAAGTGAAGCAATAAAAGAAAGCTTATTATCAACGGCTAGTTCTCCAAGTCTCCAACGGACAGAAAAGTATAATACCCTATATAAAGACTTGAAGACATCTGGAGCAATTGATGCACATACAACGCACTACACAAGATGAAACTATGACGAGATGAAAAATAGAGAGCTCTGCACAGAATACACAGAGTAACAGTTATATCCAAGTGAGCCCAGAAATGATGAGTTGAGTGCATTAGAAACGAAGAGCTAGAGCACACATTGTTCTTATTATTAAGCTCTATAATTTGTATTTCATCATTCTCCTTTCTGTACTTCAGTGATTATCAAAATCCCTTTTTGAGAGAAGTAAACTTTCTTTGTAAACATTCTGTTTTAGTGAGTGAAGCTCAAGATTGGGTAATCTTGAGTGGGAAACAGATTGTATCCTTACAGGTTGTAAGGGGGAGCATTTAGAGGGAGTCTAAAGCTCGTTAAAAGGTTGGCAGGTGATCCCGTGTTGTAAAACCTGTGGTAAAGGCTTCACAAGTACCCGGTTAAACTTTTGGGTTGTAAAGGCTTCTCTTGTGCCCGGTTTAAACAAGAGGGTAGTGGAAATCTTAGGTGGAGCCTGAGGACTGGATGTAGGTCAGGGTAGACCGAACCAGGATAAATTCTGTTTGTATTGTCTCTTCCCTGAACTTTCTTAGTTTCCAGCATATCTACATTATATATCTTTTAGTGTATTTAACAGGTTTGAAATATTCTGTGATAATCTGAAATAGATTCTAAAGAATACCTTCACTATGTTTTAGAAAAGAGAAGTTTTGAATTTACCCTATCACCCAATTCACCCCCCTCTTGGGTGACAGCCAGCACTAACAGATATAGGTACTTGTGGTGGTATAGGTACAGGAACTGGATTGAAAGTCTGAGATTCAAAGTTACAATTCTCCCCCTGAAGCGAAGACTGTGAGTAATAAGGTTCAGACTCAACAAAGGTAACATCATGACTTACAAAAAAACGTTTAGACACTGGATCGAAGCATTTATAACCTTTTTGGAGATTAGAATAACCTAGAAAAATACACTTAATTGAGCGTGGATCAAATTTGGAAGGAGGATGATGAGAGTGGACAAAAACTGAACAACCAAACGCACGCAAGGGCAAAGTTTGATCAAGATAAGAAGTGTCATGTGTTTCTTGAAGTTTGTTTAAAGGAGTAATATAAGACAGAATTCTACTGGGACTACGATTGATTAAATGAGTAGCAGTAAGAATTGCCTCACCCCAAAAATACTTTGGCACATTAGAAGTATATAAAAGAGCCCGTGCAACCTCTAAGAGGTGTTTGTTTTTGCGTTCAGCAACCCCATTTTGTTGGGGAGTATGAGGGCAACTACTTTTATGAACAACACCCTTTTCTTTTAAGAATTGGCCGAGAGATTGATTGAAAAATTCTGTGCCATTATCTGAATGAAAAACTTGGATGGTGCTTTTAAATTGAGTTAATACATAGTCATAGAATTCTTTAAAAACAGATGACACTTCAGATTTTTCTTTTAAAAGGTAAACCCAGCACATTCGCGTGTGATCATCAATAAATGAGACAAAATACTTGCAATTTGTTCTATTAGGAATACGAGAAGGACCCCAAATGTCACTATGTATGATGGAAAATAGACAAGAAGACGTATAAATAGAAGGAGGATAGGAAGAACGATGATGTTTTGCTAATTCACACACCTCACAGTGGAAATTGATATTCTTATTCAAGAAAAGATGAGGAAACAACTTGTATAAATAAGGAAAACTAGGGTGACCCATCCTTTGATGCCATAAAATAATTTTTTCTTCAGAAGATAAAGTAGAATTTTTTATTCTAGAACATAGAACACTTGCAGTAGAAACATCCAGATAATAAAGGCCATCATACTCTTCATCCGTGCCAATCCTCGTCCCTGATGAGAGATCCTGAAAATGACAATGAGTGGAAAAGAAATGAGCTGAGCAGTTTTCTTGTTTAGTTAACTTATTGATAGATAAAAGATTACAAGCATAATGGGGAACATGTAAAACAGATTCCAATTTCAATGAATCAGACAAGTGTACAGTTCCAGAGCTAGCGATTGAAGAAGAAGAATCATTGGCAGTCTTAATCTTATCTTTTCCAGAAAAAGGAAGGTAAGAAATAAACATTTTTGCATCTGATGTCATGTGATCAAAAGGAAGGTAAGAAATAAACATTTTTGCATCTGAGGTCATGTGATCTGATGCACCAGTGTCAACAATCCACTTAGATGATTGGAAGGAATCATTTACAGCAGTAGAAAATATACCTTTATGAGCCACACTTGCCGAACTACTACCTGTTTTGTGCTGGGTTTGCATGACCTTGAGTTGATCAATCAATTGAGCAATCAGTTCACTGCTCACAGAAGGCATTAATTCTGGTTTTGGAGACTGAGGTACTTCCTGAGAAACTTGGTTGCCACGGGGTTTACCTTTGCGTGGTTTCCAATCTACAGGTTTTCCGTAAATCTCCCAACATTTATCACGAGCGTGACCATTTTTCTTACAATGATCACACAAAAATTTCCCCTTGGAGGAAGGATTAGAAGTAAAATCATTTTTACTAACAAAAGCAGAGGAATCAGAGGAGGATACCGGGTTTATAGAATCTGCCAGAGTTATATTTGCATGTGTCATCACCTTGTGTGATGATTCTTCCCTCTTCACTTCTGCATATACTTCTCGGACTGAAGGCAGGGAAGAATGGCTTAAGATTCTGCTGCGGACCTCCTTGAATTCAGGATTCAGACCTGCGAGGAATAAAAGGACACGCTCCATTTCATTATTCTTTTTGTACTGGGCAGCATCAGTTGCACACGTCCATTGTTCCTCGGTGAGTAGGTCCAGTTCTTGCCATAGGCCGATCAGCTCCACCCAATAATCAGTGACAGATCTTGTTCCTTGAGTTGATTTCCAGATTTGTCTCCGAATATCAAAGACCAAAGATAAGTCTTTTTTATCGGTATATGACAGACGAAGAGCATCCCAGATTTCAAAGGCTGTTGGTAAATACATAAAACTCTTCCGAAGCTGTGGGACCATTGAATTCACATGCCATGATGACACTATGGCATTATCAATGACCCACTGCTTCATTTCGGTTGACTTAGCATCTGTTGGAGCCCTTTTTTCACCGGTCAATATCTCCAGTTTTCCTCGACAAACAACAACAAGCTTTATAGCCTGAGCCCAATCCCAGTAATTTGTGGAATTAAGCTTTTCAGAGACTATGGAACCTTCGAACCTAGAAGTCTGCCCAAAGGGACCTCCAGGTTGCTGATTCTTGTTTGAAGACTCTTCTTTTGGAGCATCCATCGATGTGACGAGATGTTCCTGAAGGTCTTCTTTCTTTTCGGACAGTGACGGCAAGCCTCAGGTTAAAGGAAGCAACCCGTGCTTTGATACCATGTAGGATTTAGGTATAGAAATTGCCCGATATATTTCTTTGAACACAGGTTACAAATATATAATACAAGAAATCTCAATCAATCCCATGATTATAGGGATTTAAGCAATCAGGAAATAAAAAACAGATTCTTTCTAATTTCCTAATCTGATTTGATTCTAATATTTATTTCTCCTAATCATATAATTTCCTAATTCCTATTGATAGGATATTTACATTAATTACCACAATTATATATATAGGTAAAAACTCTAAAGCACAAAGATGTATATTTTGTGTTATTAGCATATAGAAATACATCAAAATATTACGATACCAGTAAAAGAAAAGAAAGACAAAATGGCAATATTCATAATTAAATGGATCATGTTAATTTGTGACTAAAAATTTTGTAGTAGCTGATGGAATTAAGGTTTATTACTGATCTGTCACCATTATGTCTCTGATTATAAGATGTTAGAGATAAATCTTGGTTTCATTCATTAGAACTTTTTAAAGTTTCCACCTGCATGCAAAAATACTGTCATCAGTTCGAGGTTGGGGGAGTTAATCTAGAAAGATAAACCTTATAAAATTTTGGGTTCACCAAATCATACTGGTGAACTCTAATTCCTAACTAATACTAGTAGCATAAGTCCAATGAGATAACTATACCTTGAAGATCCCTCTCACAAGGTAACTCTTGATGTGGGACTTCTGACATAAGAGTATTAGAACATTTCTAAGGATTTATCAAAATGAACTTTAAATATGATGGCTGTGGGTTTAAATTTGGTTTCTTCACTATGCCAACTAAATTCTAAAGTTGGAAATGTAGTGATCCTAAACCCAACCAATTAAAGTAAAGACGATGTGATATTTTAAGAGAGCTCCCTATGACACAAGCACGCACATGGGAAGTCAACTAATGTCTCTTCCCACTTTGTTAGATCCTACTGCTACAAAATACTCATCTTTCGCTCTTTAATATAAGACTCAATTGACCTTTTTGGAGAGATTAATGAAGTCAAATAAATTATTTAATTATAACATGTTTTATATATAATTATATTATATAAATTTATAAGTAAAGTAAATTAAATTGGAGAAAAATGATAAATATAAATACTTTCAAGTGATTTATTATTAGCATCCTTACTTTTTCTAAAAATGTTAATTCGGTCTTATAGTGATGACCGGAGGAGGGAGTATCAATGATACACACACATACTGGTATATGTGTAAACCAGCCAACACCACCATTGCAACAATGGCCATCTTTCTTAATTATGTGTTCCTTTTTATCAAAATGCTTTTGTTCTCTCAATTGGCTTCTGCCATTGATACTATTACGCATACTCAGCCTCTTCATGATGATGGAAGAACCACGCTGGTGTCAAAGGATCGAAAATTTGAGCTAGGTTTCTTCAGCCTAGGTAGTTCCATGAACCGTTATGTTGGAATATGGTACAAAACAATCCCAACTAGAACTGTTGTTTGGGTTGCTAACCATGAGATACCAGTCAAAGACAGCTCAAGCAAGTTGAGCATAAACACAGATGGACATCTTGTGCTTCTTGACCAGAAGAATGAGACGATTCTTTGGGTGGCAAATTCATCAACAAGGGCTTTGAACAGACCAATTGGGGAGCTTTTAGGGTCTGGAAATCTGATACTAAGAGATGAGAAAGACCAAAATCCACAAAATTACTTGTGGCAAAGCTTTGACTATCCTTCTGATACATTTTTGCCAGGCATGAAGATTGGATGGCCGGTCTGAACCGGCGTATCATAGCATGGAAGAATTGGGATGACCCTTCTCCAGGAGATTTCATAGTTGAGCTCATGCTTTACAATTTCCCAGAAATAGTTGTTTGGAAAGGTGGAACAAAATATTACAGGAGTGGCCCTTGGAATGGTATTCGATTTAGTGGAAGCCAAGGAGCAATGAGAAGATCCGGTTTTGTAGCTGAGTTTGTCTCAAATAAGGATGAGGTGTATCACTCATACAGCAACAAAATTGAGCCGTTCTTAATCAGACATGTTTGGAATCAATCAACTTACACAAGCTATGATTTCATATGGATGGAAGAAGATCAAAGATGGGAGTCTTTTATCGGCAAGCCAAGAGATAACTGTGATAGATATAATCTTTGCGGTCCGAATGGGAATTGTGTCATAGGTGGGGCACCTATGTGTCAGTGCTTAAGAGGGTTTAAGCCAAAATCACCAAGGAATTGGGATGCTATGGATTGGAGTGAAGAATGTGTTCGAAGTGAACCATGGAGCTGTAAGGTGAAAAACAAAGATGGTTTTTTGAAATTAAGTGGGCTTAAATTACCAGATACTACTTATTCTTGGGTTAATTCTAGTATGACACTTGAGGAGTGCAAATCAAAGTGCTTAGAGAATTGTTCTTGTACTGCTTATGCTAACTCAAATGTTGTTAGTACTAGAGGTTGTGCCATTTGGTTTGGTCATCTAATTGACATAAGGGAGTTTTTCATTAATACTGATCAATATCTATATATTCGCCTTTCTGCTTCAGAAACAGGTGTAATTTTTTATTGATCATATTAATTTTAATCATTTTTTGTTCTTAAAAACCTTAGTATTTTGTGGATTAACTATATCCGGTAATTTCCTTGTGATTGTGAAGCTGAAGTTAAAGATGGTGGCAGGAATAAGACAAAGGTGATTGTGATCCTAGCTACCGTTGTATTTGTTTTTGTGATGGTTTTCATGTTCGTCTGCATTCGAAAGAGCCAAAAAAATTCAAGAGGTAAACATTTACGAAGATTTGGATTGATCATAATTGTCTTATGGGATTTTGTTTTTAAATTATAAAAGCATGCACTATTCTGTATTTATTTGATAAATAGTTTATGGGAGTGAAAAATAGAATTGTCAGAAGGAAATGATGTTGAAGACTCAAAAGGAGATATGGATATTCCTTTCTATGACCATGCAGTAATAGCTAGTGCTACTAATAATTTCTCAGTTGATAAGAAGCTTGGTCAAGGTGGTTTTGGACCTGTATACAAGGTGAATATACAATCATCAGTTAAAATGATAAAAATAAGTGATGTTAATCAGTTTGAATTCTAATTTATAGTGTCATAGATTGATAATTCTTTGACAAAAATGTAAAATGGTAGGGTATTTTAGTAGATGGACAAGAGATTGCTATCAAGCGGCTCTCTAAAAGCTCTCACCAAGGAACGAAAGAATTCAAGAATGAAGTAATTTTGTGCTCTAAACTTCAGCATTGGAATCTTGTTAAAGTTCTTGGTTGTTGCATAAAAGGAGAAGAGAAAATGCTTATATATAAATACATGCCGAACAAGAGCCTAGATTCATGGATTTTTGATTTGTATGTTGTTCATAAATAATATTTATCATCAGATTTATCCATTTCTTTAATAATGCATGTACATTAGCAATGAGCATTGTGACTTCAATTCTACAGGTTCCATTACTCAACGTAACATGCTAGATTGGTACAAACGTTTTCAAATTATATGCGGAATTGCTCGTGGACTTCTATATCTTCATCAAGATTCTAGATTGAAGATTATCCATAGAGATCTTAAAGCAAGCAATGTATTGTTAGACAATGAGATGAATCTAAAAATTTCAGATTTTGGTTTGGTTAGAATCATCGGAGGAGATCAATTCGAAGAAAATACTAACAAGGTGGTTGGGACATAGTAAATATTCTTTTTAACATTTTATTGAATTTTATTCATGAACAATACGCGATGTTACAAAATCTCATTTGTGACTTATTTCAGTGGATATATGGCACCTGAATATGCCTTTCATGGAATATTCTCCACCAAATCAGATGTTTTCAGCTTTGGAATATTATTATTGGAAACTGTGAGTGGGATAAAAAATAATAGAGGATCTTCCCCTACAAAACAAAGTGTTAATCTTATAGGACATGTGAGTAACTACGCCTAAGCTTTTTCATCTCTATTGAATTTGAAGGCTATAAGGTCACATTTGTATTGAAACGTTGTAGGTTTGGAGGTTGTGGAAGGAGAGTATGCCACTAAAATTGGTTGATGCCTGTTTTGAAGACTCTTTTCATATATCAGAAGTGTTGCGTTGCATCCATATTAGTCTCCTTTGCCTACAACAGCATCCTGATGATAGACCAAACATGGCCCATGTGGTTATGATGTTAAGCAGTGAGGGTGACTTGCCTCAACCCAAAGAGCCTGCTTTTCTTTTAGAAAAGACTACACGTAGACAAGAATCTTCCCAGAACAGTCATACAAGTTCTTCCATTAATGAAGTATCTTTTACTTATTAGAAGTCAAACTAAGCTTTTAAGGTCAAATATTGCTGCATGTATATTAAGTAAGGAGGATGTCATGAAATGCTGTACATAAAGTCAAAAAATTCTGCATGGTTTTACAAGACGCATACGTAACTATTGCACATTTCTACATGCTTCATGAAAAGCTAGTAGCTTCTACAATTGTATGGCGATAAGCAACTTCTTGATGCTCCCTTTTGGCGGTGTTGAAAAGTCAAAGAAGGCAGCACAACTATCATCAAGAGTCTTCTACATGGCGGTGTGTATTTCTCTATATATATATATGTGTGTGTGCACCTATGTTTATGAAGTGCAGAATTGTAGTGTGTGAGTGAGAGAAAAATTAAGGAGAGAATTAGAAAGAGCAAAGCTCTTGTCTTGTAGAAGTGCTGTAGCACTTAAGTGTGAGAGTGGTGCATTTGAAATAAGAGGGAAGAGAGTAAAGCTCTTGTAATTTGAGAGAGTGCTGAAGCACTTATTTGAGAGAGGGAAAAATAGTGAGTTCCCTATATTGTGAGTTGTATTTTATGAGTTGTAATATTTTGCTCATTGTAGTATAAAAATACCCTTATTGCCCACCACACTTCCCAACAAGTGGTATCAGAGCCAAGTTCGTGCAAACACCAAGATGTCAAATATGTTCCAGTTTCAAGTTCCAAAGTTAACAAAGACAAATTACGGTAATTGGAGTATACAAATGAAAGTCTTACTTGGAGCACTTGATTGTTGGGATCTAGTTGAAACTGGTTATGATATGCCAGCAGATGCAGCAGCTGAAGCGGCCCTCTCAAATGAAGACAAAAGAGTGCTGAGGAAAAATCGAGAAAGAGATAGCAAGGCGCTAAACGCAATTCATCAAAGCATTGATGAATCAACCTTTGAAAGAATTTCTGGAGCAAGAACATCTAAAGAAGCATGGGAGATTTTGCAAAAATCTCTTCAAGGAGCAGAAAAAGCCAAAAAGATACGTTTACAAACTCTTAGAGCTGAATTTGAGACGTTAAAAATGAAAACGTCTGAAAGTGTAGATGATTATGTCACTCGAGTAAAATCGGTGGCTAATGAGATGAAGAGAAATGGAGAAACTCTTGATGATGTCAGAGTAATGGAGAAGATTTTGCGTTCACTAGCACGTAAATTCAATTATGTTGTTGCCACAATTGAAGAATCGAAGGATTTATCACAAATATCCTTTGATGAGCTTGTGGGTTCTCTTCAAGCCCATGAGCAAAAGATGAAATAAAATGATGATTTTGAAAATTTAGAACAAGCTTTGCAAAGCAAGCTGTTTTTAAATGAAGATAGAGCAAGCAGATGCTCTGGACAAAATTTTGACAACCGTGGAGGATATAGAGGAAGAAACAGAGGTGGTCGAGGACAACGTGGACGTGGCCATCAATCATATGGTAGAGGACAGTCAAGTGAAGAATCTCAAACACTAAGTCGTGGAAGAGGAGTTCGTGGCAGAGGTCGAAGTCGAGGTCGAGGAAGATCTCAACAGAGAGATAAATCCCAGATACAGTGTTATAACTTTAATAAATATGGCCATTACATCTATGAGTGCAGAACGGCTCCTAAACAAGAAGAAAGAAGCCATGTTGCAACAGTAGATGAAGAACATGTGGAATCTTACATATTCCTCACTTATAAAGAAATTCAAGAATCCAAGGAAAATACCTGGTATCTTGATAATTGTGCCAGTAATCATATGTCTGGTCGGAAAGAGTTGTTCGTAGAACTAGATGAAAAGGTTCATGGAGGAGTAACTTTTGGAGATGATTCACACGCAGATATCAAAGGCAGAGGCAAAATTATGATCACTCAGAAGAACGGGAAAAAGAAGTACATAACCGATGTATATTATGTACCGGCCTTAAAAAGCAACATCATCAGCATTGGACAGCTAAGTGAAATCGGATATGAGGTGGTGATAAAAGACTGTTCATTAACCTTGAGGAACAAATATGGAGAATTAGTTTCCAAGGTCAAAATGACGAAAAATCGCCTTTTCACTATCGACCTCGAATCAGAAGAACTAAAGTGCATGAAAGCTTCCATTAAAGATGACTCGTGGCTATGGCATCTAAGATATGGACATCTTGGATTTTCTGGCCTGAAACTGTTAGCTAAGGCAAAGATGGTGAATGGACTACCAGAAATAAATCCACCAGATCATTTATGTGAAGCATGCATGAAAGGGAAACAACATAGACAAAGCTTTGAAATTGGAAAATCACGAAGAGCAAGAAGACCGCTCGAGATTGTGCACTCAGATTTAGCTGGCCCGTTTGACATACCATCACTTGGAGGAAGCAGATATTACCTAACCTTTATTGATGATTTTAGTAGAAAAAGTTGGGTATATTTTCTTAAAGAAAAATCAGAAACTCTTGAAAAATTCAAGGAGTTTAAAGCAATGGTTGAAAAACAAAGTGGGTATTATCTGAAGATACTCAGATCTGATAGAGGAGGCGAGTATACTGCAAACTTATTTGAAGACTTTGTTAAAGAACATGGGATCATTCATCAACTGACTGTTAGATACACTCCTCAACAAAACGGAGTTGCGGAAAGAAAGAATCGCACTATTCTTAACATGGCAAGGAGCATGGTGAAAGGTAAGCACCTACCAAGAAACTTTTGGGCAGAAGCAGTTCATTGTGCAGTTTACCTATTAAATTGTTGTCCAACAAAAAGTGTGCAAAATATGACACCAAATGAAGTGTGGAGTGGTAAAAAGCCTGGAGTCGGACTGATGACTCCTAGAAAGTCATGATTATTTGAGTATATTTACTTGAGTTTTTGTCTATTATTGATACATTTTGGATACTCAAGAGGGAAAATGTTCATTTGATTTTCGGTTGCACCTTATTGTATATTTATATAGATTTTGATTGTTTTTGTAGTTAGTTTCTTATGTTGTTGTATATAATTTTTGTAGGAATAAATTGAAGCAATAAGCAAGAGATGTTAGCCCTCCTCCAAGCTCCCAATTGAACAAAAATAAGAAGAAGCCAAAGCAGCCAAAGAAATAAGAAAGCAGAGCAAAGCACCAGAGAAGCAGGGACTTCGCCGCGGCGAAGTGAATCTGCCTCTGCCCCTTTTTGTGAGAGCTCGCCGTCAGCTCGCCGCAGCGAAAGCCACGGCGAGCGACACTTGATTTTGTAATATTTTTGGGACTTCGCCGTGGGCTCGCCGCGGCGAGACCCACGGCGAACTTCGCGTTTCTGCGCGTTTTGGACAGATCAGGGGCGCGTTTTAACTGATATAAAAGCTAGGGCTTCGTTGTAAGTCCTCATTCTTCGACTTCTGGGCATATTTTAGGCGTGTTTGGCTCTGCTAGGGCTTGGAGATTGGTGGTATTTGGCTTGGGCTTGGAGCTTCAAAGAGATTTGGGCTTCCTCTCTTGGTTTATCTCTTCCTTCTTCATTCTCTTCTCTTGTTTGATTTGTAATGTTGTATATATATGCTCCCTTGGAGTTGTAGAACATGAGTAGCTAAATACTTTGATTCTAGGATTATTTTGAACCCTTGTATGTATTGATTCTTGATTCCTCCTCTTGATTTGTGATTAATGATATCTATGTGCTTATTTTACCCCGTTCTTAATGCTTCTAAGTGCTTGATCACCATTTAGATGTTGGGTTCGCTTGATTTATGACTCGAGAGAGCTAGGTTGAGTGTAGAACTTGGGTAAAGTAGTGCAAGAACCGGAAGTTTGCATGACGAACGGATGGTTTTGTTGGTAAGATAGAGATATACTTGCTAGCCTTGCATAGTCACATTAGGGTTGGAGTGTGATAATTGGGTTCTATCAAATTGTGGCAAGAGATTGTGCAAAGAATAGGACTAAACACTTGTTCTTGACTTGAGAGAGCATTACAAGTACTCTTTGAACCCTAGATTAGCACGAGATTTCGTTGAGAGCTTCTTGAGGGGAGGTTAATTGAGTTTTGAGAAGTAAAAAGGGGGATAGATAATCCTAGGACCTATTTTACCCTTGAGGTTGGAGAATCACCTGTTTATAGTTTATTTTCATTTATTTTCTTATTTAATTTTCAATCTCAACATTTGTGTCACTCAAATTGGGCGAGAGTGTGATAATCATTGTTTGACCGGGTTTTGGACAAATCCTCGTGGGAACGATACTCTACTCATCACTTTATTACTTGGCACGACCCGTGCACTTGCGGCGCGTGGCGAACACGGACACCTAAAAATTTTTGGGTGTATAGCATATGCTCATGTTCCAGAACAAGTCAGAAAGAAGCTAGATGATAGAGGTGAGAAGTGTATTTTCATTGGCTATGATAAACGAAGCAAAGCTTACAGACTGTATAATCCTCTCACAAAGAAGGTGATCATCTCAAGAGATGTTGAGTTTGATGAAGCTGACTATTGGAGATGGAGCGAAGAAGAAAAGAAAGTTGAAGGTTTATTCTTCCGTGATAATGATGAAGATAATTCCCTCATTCAAAATAATGAAGGTAATGGCCAAAGTCCTCCACCAAGTCCAGTTGCAACAACTCCATCAGCATCACCAAGTAGCAGCAGTAGCTCAAGTGAAGCTCCCACAAAGACACGTAGTCTCCGTGAGATTTATAATGACACTGAACCTATAGAAACATCTCTTAATTATTCCTTATTTTGCTTGATGGCTGAATGTAATCTAGAGACATATCAAGAAGCTGCTGAAGATGAAAAATGGAAGAAAGCTATGGATGAAGAAATTACAGCTATCAGAAGAAATGATACATGGGAATTAACAAATCTGCCGAAAGGACATAGTCCAATTGGAGTCAAATGGGTGTACAAGATGAAAACCAACAAAGAAGGACAAGTGGAAAAGTACAAAGCAAGACTCGTTGCCAAAGGATACAAGCAGAAATATGGAATTGATTATGATGAAGTGTTTGCTCCAGTAGCAAGAATTGACACCGTAAGGCTTCTCACAGCACTTGCAGCACAAAATCAGTGGAAAATTTATCAGATGGATGTGAAGTCAGCATTTCTAAATGGTTACCTCGAAGAAGAAGTTTATATCGAGCAACCGCCTGGATATGTGATAAAAGGGCAAGAAGACAAAGTCTATAGCCTCAAGAAAGCTTTATATGGATTAAAGCAAGCGCCGCGGGCATGGAATACCAGAATTGATGAATATTTTCAGAAGAATGGATTTGTGAAAAGTCCATATGAGCATGCCTTATACACGAAGAAAAACAAAACTGGAGACATCATCATCGTGTGCCTTTATGTGGATGATATGATCTTCACCGGAAACAATCCAGGTATGTTCAATGACTTTAAGAAAGCTATGACTAAAGAATTTGAAATGACAGACATAGGTGAAATGTCATACTTTCTTGGAGTTGAAGTGAAACAAATGAGAGATGGCATATTTGTGTCTCAAAAGAAGTATGCAGAAGAAATTTTGAGAAAGTTCAGAATGCAAGACTGTAGGCAAGTAACCACGCCAGCGGAACCAGGCATGAAGTTAAGTATTGATTCAACACATGAGCCAGTGGATCCAACGTTGTTTAGAAGCATTGTTGGAAGTTTAAGATACTTGACTATTTCGAGGCCAGATATTATGTATGCAGTTGGACTGGTTAGCAGATTTATGGAGAAACCAAAACAAGATCACTGGATTGCTGCAAAGAGAATTTTGAGATACATCAAAGGTACGATAGATCATGGCCTATTTTACACACATTCTAAAGAATCAAAATTAGTTGGTTACTCAGACAGTGATTATGGGGGAGACTTGGATGATCGGAAAAGCACGTCTGGATATTTATTCCATCTTGGCTCAGCAGCATTTTCATGGTCATCAAAGAAACATCAAACAGTTGCTTTATCAACTTGTGAAGCAGAATACATAGCCGCTGCAGCATGCACCTGTCAAGCAATTTGGCTAAAAAATATTTTGGGTGAATTATCCTTTACACAAGAAGGACCAATCACAATATATGTTGACAACAAGTCTACCATCTCACTTGCAAAGAATCCAGTGTCCCACAGCCGTAGTAAGCACATTGATACAAAGTATCATTTCATCCGTGAACAAGTGAAGAACAAGGAAGTGGAATTAGTCTACTGCAGTACTGAAGACCAGTTAGCAGATATATTTACGAAGCCATTGAAAGCAGATATATTTCATATGCTCAAAAGGAAACTTGGAATGACAAGCTTAATTTGAGGGGGAGTATTAGAAGTCAAACTAAGCTTTTAAGGTCAAATATTGCTGCATGTATATTAAGTAAGGAGGATGTCATGAAATGTTGTACATAAAGTCAAAAAATTCTGCATGGTTTTACAAGACAAGTTGCATACGTAACTATTGCACATTTCTACATGCTTCATGAAAAGCTAGTAGCTTCTACAATTGTATGGCGATAAGCAACTTCTTGATGCTCCCTTTTGGCGGTGTTGAAAAGTCAAAGAAGGCAGCACAACTATCATCAAGAGTCTTCTACATGGCGGTGTGTATTTCTATATATATATATATATATATATGTGTGTGTGCACCTATGTTTATGAAGTGCAGAATTGTAGTGTGTGAGTGAGAGAAAAATTAAGGAGAGAATTAGAAAGAGCAAAGCTCTTGTCTTGTAGAAGTGCTGTAGCACTTAAGTGTGAGAGTGGTGCATTTGAAATAAGAGGGAAGAGAGCAAAGCTCTTGTAATTTGAGAGAGTGCTGAAGTACTTATTTGAGAGAGGGAAAAATAGTGAGTTCCCTATATTGTGAGTTGTATTTTATGAGTTGTAATATTTTGCTCATTGTAGTATAAAAATACCCTTATTGCCCACCACACTTCCCAACATTACTGACTTAAATGCCAGATGAAGGACCTTCTAATACTCTTTTTTCTTTTATTGCAAGCGGTTTTTGTAGAATATGTAAGCTAAATAACTCATGAAATAATATAAGGCTTTGATTTTCAATTAATCAAGTTGTGTTATTGTTCCTTCATATGAATGAATAAATAAAAGTGTAGATACTTTGTCTAGCACACAAGGAAACTTTTATTGTCAAACAATGTTTTTTCCCCAATTTAAAGATCATTATATGAAAACAGTACGTCTAAATTATTGAAAGGATATTTGGAGGGTATAGATTTTTTCACATCGATAAGCACTATTATAGTTATCACTAAGAAGAGTACCAAAACAGGTTCTTTGATTTATATGGTTGCAAATGAGAGGTGAGATTTTTTTTTTGGACCAAAAGAGAGGTGAGAATGGAATAAATAAGAGAAAATTACTTAATCAGTCCTTATAGCTTGATCAATTTTGTAGTTCAGTACTTATAGTTTAACTTATCGCGGTTCAATCCTTATAATTTTATTGAGTTTGTAACACAGTCCTTATTTCTCTTCTTCTTCTTCTTTTTCAAACGGCGGCACTGTCACTAAAATCTGGCCCCTCAAGTTTGCAACCACCTTCACTCCCTCCTCCTCCTCCTCTCTCCCTTTCAGATTCCTCAACAACTTTAAATTCAACAAAACATACATTGCTCTGTTTTCTCTGCCATTCACTCTCCCACCCTGTAATTCTCTATCACCAACAATGGAGTCTCCATAGAGCACTTTCACATTAATCTGAGCAACCATTGTGAGATTAAATGAGGGTGAAGGTGAAAATGGTGAGGTTCTATAACTCAAGTGATTCACATAGACTGATTCAAGTTGAAGCAGAGGCCTTTTCACACACAACGCGAGGGATGCAAAAGATAGAGAGTGATCGCACACAAAAACACGAAAATGGCCAAAATGAAGATGAAACACTTGTTGCTTCTTTGTTCGTGCTTTGCTTTGGTACATGGTTGCCTCAAAATCCCACGTAATGATCGAGTTACTAGGTGTGGTCGTGAACTTGAGGGGCCGGATTCTAGTGACCGGCTGCCATTCGGAAAGAAGAGTAGAAGGCACAAAGCCATCACCCTTGTGGTGCAGTGGTATGTATAACAGACTTTGATGGCCCAGTTCCAAAAAAGAAGGCGATGCAAAAAAAAAAAAAAAAATAGAAGAAGAAAATAACAGCTTGGAGTCTACCGGTATTATCTTCATTCGATGTGATACCAATAAAGACTGAGTTACTCAATGAAACTATAGAGACTTAACCGCGTCTAATTAAACTATAAAAAGTGAGTTAAGAACTTGGTCAAATTATAAGAACTAAATAATCCATTTTCCTATGAAATGAAGCAGCACAATATTATCATAGAATTGATCATAAATTGAAAGCATCTCCCCAACGACCATCAATTAATTCCATTAGCTAGCAGGTCGCTCTTCTTCTTACCTTTATCCTTCATCAAGGTTCAACTGACACCAAACGTGAGTTAAATTGAAAATAGAGATGCCATCTTTGAAAACTTTGGTTTATTCAAGATAGGGTAATTAATCTGGTCCTATAGCTAACGTTGGAATGTTGTGTATGTGGTCCTAAGAACAGCCTGTATGGCAGACACCATGGGTTCAAGTCAACAGCCAACGACTCTCTTTTGTGCTTCACATGTGGATTATCATTATGGTGTCCAAGTGTGATCATGTTGTGATTGAAAATATTTGCAAAACAATTGAGTTCATACACTTGTTCTCATTTTATTATATATACCACTAAGTTACGCACTTTAAGTAGTATCTGTCTGTGAAAAAAAAAAAAAAAATCAGGTGGTAGCAAAACAGAATAGTTTTACTTTAGAAAATCTTCGACGGTGATTTGTTTTAATAATATGCTTAAATTAAATTAGTCACACAAAAAGATCATTAATGTTACTTTAAAATTTAGTATTGAATTTTAAGTAGCATATTGTCCTAAAAAAGGATGAAATTGGGAAAATGCCTGCCACTAAAAATTTTATTGGGGAGAATGATCTGACGAATTTTTTATCTGATCCACCAGCAGTATAATGAAACTATAACGCACAAAGGTGCATTGTTTTTTGTTAACATAGTAGTAGAACATAATACTGAGAACCAGTATAAAATGGCGAAGGAGAAAACTTTATTAATGAAAAGAAAATTGAATTTAGTCATAATTCTCTACTACATCCAACAGTAATTAGATTGTGTTACAAAATTCAAGTAACGAGCGAACAAGCATCGGTGGTTAATTTTGTAATAGATGGCAAAAAAAATTGTGTAATAGTGTGTATTACTAATCCGTCAGTACTCACTGTATATCATTGATTTTAAGATGTTTAGGGCTTTAAGTTTCTACCACACGACGATGAAACAACAAGTTCGTAGGAGTTTGAGAAGATGTCTACAGAACCATTAATGTGAAAATAATATGTGCAGCTAGGAATTCCATATAAACATTCTGATTTGTCTTGTTCTCCCCCCCCCCCCCCCCCCCCCCCCCCCCACAAAAAAAAATTCTAAGGATGGTGACTTTGACCAAGTAGCTAGTCTAGCTCCGAAGCCCACGTTGGAAATTTAGTGATCCCAGACTCAATCGAAGTACAGGTTATGTGATATGTATGAGCTCCCGAAGTCACAAACACATAGAGATGTAGTCAAGCGACATGTTGGAATATTTTTAAGATGAAGAGATATTTCTTAAATGAATTGATGGATTTCTTGAAAAGTCTATCTCCTTATAAAACAAGCAGAAGCCTTATCCTGTTATGTTATGTGAAATTGGCAACACATAGAAGTTGGCAATTAACTTAGGGGTTAGAGGTTGTGAGTTTGAGTATCTTTCAAGGATCTTGTTGATGAGGTTAGATTTTTGAGAAAATTTCAGTTTAACCCCATAATAAAGAATTAATCTCAGATTCCCCCTATTGAAAAAGTATAAAATGTTTCAGCTAAAAGATCAAAATGTCTTTATTGAATATTGTACTGGATTTCCAAGACATATATGAAGAATTTTCAAGACATTTATGGGAAATTTCCAAGACGCATATGAGGGAATTTTTCAAAATATTTGTGCTTATTTTCAACATCAATGTGAGTATTTTCAAGTCTCAAAATCATGAAATCCAATACTAAAAGATCCAAAATTTCACAACTATATTTCTAAGACACATATGAAAAATTTTCAAGACACATATGGTGAATTTCTAAGACACATATGAGAAATTTCCAAAACGTTTGTACTTTTTCAATAAGGATATTTTGGTATTTTAGCTTAAACATTTAATTTCACTTTAGTCCCTTGGGATACAGTGAAATTTCAGAATGTTTTGGGGGAAATCTGAGATTAATTCCTTATTATTATGGGTAAAACGAAATTTTCCCAAATTTTTGTTTGGTGTGAACTTGCCTTAGTTTACCTTTCCCAGCTATACAACGCTACACATACGCTAAGCATGTCTGAATTTGCTCTTTTTAAATTCTAAGAATTATTATCATTCATGACCACTCTTCTTCCTCTAATTCTCGCTTCTTTCATCATATCTTCATTCTCATCACTTTCTTATTCTGCAACTAATACCCTCACAAAGTCTAATCCACTCGTTGATGACCGAAACGGAACCAACACCACCACCACCTTGGTGTCCAACGATGGAACCTTCGAACTCGGTTTCTTCTCTCCTTCCTCTTCCACCTCAAATCGCTACCTCGGAATCTGGTACAAAAACATCCCCGAAACGACCGTCGTTTGGGTCGCCAACCGCCAAACGCCCCTCATAAACGACACCACCAACTTCAAAACGCCCAGTCGTTTAACCATAACCGACGAGGGAGGCCTCGTTCTCCTGTCCCAAAACGGCACCGTCGTTTGGTCAGTAAACATAACAGGGGAAAGCTCAAGTTTTAGAAATCAAAGTGTTGTTGCTCAGCTTTTGGATTCAGGGAATTTGGTTCTAAGAAATGAAGAAGAAGATGATGATAATGATGTGTATATATGGGAAAGTTTTGATTTTCCAAGTGATACATTTTTGCCTGGAATGAAGATTGGGTGGGATTTGAGGAGAGGGATTAATAGGGAATTGAGAGCTTGGAAGAGTTGGGATGATCCTTCTATTGGAGAATTGAGATGGGGTATGGTGATCGGAGTAACGCCGGAGCTGGTTATGTGGAAGGGAGGACAAGAGTTTTATAGGAGTGGTCCTTGGAATGGAGTCATTTTCAGTGGCAAAACTACACCCATCTTTGACCTTCATTTAGTCTCTAATCAAGATGAGGTATTGTATTCCATTTTCTTACTTTCATATTCCTTCTTATTTCTTACTCTTTCCGTACGGAGAGCTTATTACTCACATTTCTCGTGAATTATTATACTTCTCGATAATAAATAAGCAAGAGAAAGAAATATAGGTGATTATGATGTTTTGTTTTGTTAATATCATGTGGTTTTAACTAACTTACATATTTAATCTAATCAAATTAGTTATATACTCTCCCTGATCCTTATTATAAGGCATTTAAAAACCAATTCTCATAAACCAATAAATAGTAGTTGGATTATCAAATTTAGGCTAAATTGGCAATTTTTTCCAACTTCCTCTAAGTGATATAACTTCATATTTTCAACTTTTTTTTGATTTTAATGACAAGGATAAAGTGGGAAAGAAAATTAATGTGGCAGTTGGTGTGACAAATTTTTTTTGCTAACTTGTGCTTTATAATAAGTATCAGAGGGAGTATATTTTATTTTTAAGGAATAGAGAGAATTATGTTTTTTTTTTTAAAAAATCATTTTTTTGGTAGCTTAAAAAATCATTGCTTGCTTAGGAAATTAAACTTTTTATAGAAGTCGAATGTGATGGAGTTGGTTGAAAGATCATATTAAATGGTTTGGCATTTAGGGATTCAATATAATGATGGTGATAGTTGACCAACATATAGTTGGTCTAATAATGTTATAATGTAAGCTCCTTTTGAAATCAAGTTTGAATTAAAGATGAGACAAGTTGGGAAGGGAGGGGCAATCACGGACTTAGAATCATATTATTCGATTATTCAGATACTAAAAAAAGGCTTCGGATACTAAATAGTAATATAAAAAACAATGGAGTTCTAGTTATAGATATTAAATCTAGACCATTCAAAAAGATCTCAATGGTCCAGATTAAGATGAGGAACAAATTGCACATCTTTCTGATGAGCCCATATAAATCCCTTTAAGATTAACATTGTTGTGTGTAATGATTCAACTTTTTGATCACCTCAAGCTGCATTATTTGCTGGCATGTCACGTTATTGCTGAGATATGTAGCAAGAGTGAACTTTACATGAAGAAATTATTATTATTATTATGAAATTTTGTGTTAGTGTGTCAAGCCTATATGCATTATCCGGGTGGCACCTTGTTCTGTTCCCATAATTCTTTATATTAATTGATGTAGTTTCATCGAAATGTTATGGATAATAGTAGCCACCTTCCCCTTGTTGGTTAATTATTCTTGTGGTTGGGCGCAAGGTGGTTTACACTTCCAAGTTGCTGAACAAATCATTGATAACAAGGGTTGTACTGAACGAAACTACTTCTTATCGTCAACGCTATAACTGGGTTGAGCAAACAAAAAGCTGGAGGCTTTATTCATCTGTGCCCAGAGATAATTGTGACAATTACAATCTCTGTGGCCCCTATGGAAATTGTGTCCTTAATGAATCTCCTCCTTGCCAGTGTCTCTCTGGGTTTGAGCCAAAATCACCCCAAAACTACAATGCTTTGGACTGGACACAGGGATGTGTTCGCAGTGAAATGTGGAGTTGTGGGGTCAAAAATAGAGATGGGTTTCAAAGATTCAGTGGGTTGAAAATGCCTGATACTAGAAAAGCTTGGGTTAATGCAAGCATGACACTTGGGGATTGCAGGATGAAATGCTTGGCTAATTGTTCTTGTACTGCTTATGCAAACTTGTATGTTACTGAGGGAGGTATTGGGTGTTTGATTTGGTTTGGTGAACTTATTGATTTGAGAGTTGCTCCCACTCCTGGGCAAGATTTATATATCAGAATGGCTGCCTCTGAGACTGGTATGAACTCTAATATTCCATTTTGGCAATTCAAAGATTATTTGAGTGCTGATTGGTTCCTCTAAAGATTTTTGAGCAAATTGAGATTTTGATCATTTGATGCACCTTGTCTTGTTATTGTCTCTTTACAATCTTATAGACAGTTGAATGGCATGCCTGAACTGTAAATTGATATGATCCTTTTGTAGTTGGCCTTCAAGCAAGTAATTCTTTTAAGATAATGGTTCCAGCGTTTTCTGGTTATGGCCTTGAAACAATTTATTTGGTAATTGCTAATTGCTAATGTCTATATGTCAGGATGAAATTGACAACTTTCTGTTTAGAAGACTAAAATGAATTGTTAAAATTTTGGGGGATTACATTGTGACAAGATGCATCTTTAGAGGTTTAAAATATCAATTCACTCAGGATTTGTACTATAAGGTTTGCTTTTGTTTTCACTCCATATTTCATCTGATCCTGAAATGAATGACTATCGTTTTAGTATCTACTGTACATTTGAATATATTTTTTGGCTAAGAAAATGAAACAAAGCTATACTTGTTAGCACTAAAGTTATCCCAAAACAGAACCTTTGAAGAAGCTAGTTGATAGTTAGGCGATATTTGGAGAATCTGAATAGGAGTTTAGTTCCCCCCCCCCCCCCCCCCCCCCAAAAAAAAAAAAAAAACAAAAGCTTATTCATGCTGATTCATTTCTCTGTCAAAATTTTAAAGATGCGAAAAAGAACAAGAAAGTGGTGGGGATTGTGGTGATAGCTGTAACTGTTCCATTGGTTCTTCTGGCGCTTTTGGCTTTCTCTTGCATTCATTGGAGGAAAAGAAAACGTAGAGGTAAACTTTATTATTTTCTATATTTTATTCAGCAGCCAAACTAACTGGCATGATCATGAGTATTAAATGGACAAACTTGATCTCTAAAAGGGATAAAAAAGGAAAAGACTATTCACTTTAACATGGGTGTATTGTAAAGGCATCTGTTGCTGTTGTTTCCCTTTTTAGTTGCAGCGTAAGATGCAATGCACTTTATTAATCTCACCCCCACACCCCAGTGTTTCAGTCATGGTTAATCTCTCATCTGCGTACCTTGTGGTGAACCTCCTTTGTACAAGGCCCCTTTCCAAACTTGTCATATTTAGTATAGGTTGTTGCTTCCATTGACATGACACTGGAAAGATTAAGAAAAAGTCTTGCAGTTGGTGTCACAGCAAATGATTTTTCCTTCAAAAGAATATTCCTCTTTTATGATGTTGAACTTGTTTAGTTGACGCAGAGATTATCTCCATAGAGAACAACAATGAAGGTGAACAAGAGGACTTAGACTTGCCACTCTACGACCTTGCTACAATTGTTCATGCCACTACTGACTTCTCAAATGACAAGAAGCTTGGTCAAGGTGGTTTTGGGCCAGTATACATGGTATGTGAATTCGTACCACACTTATGAGTATAGCTATATACACGCAGCATGCCTGTTAAGAGCAAGGGCAATCCATCATCCTTTCATTAATCATTTTTGAATATTCTGTAAAATATAGGGTATTTTAGCAGATGGACAAGAGATTGCTATCAAGAGGCTATCACAGAGCTCTGGACAAGGAATGACAGAATTTAAGAATGAAGTGTCATTGTGTGCAAAACTTCAACACCGAAATCTTGTCAAGATTCTTGGTTGTTGCATCCAAGGAGAAGAGAAGATGCTCATCTATGAATACATGCCCAACAAAAGCCTAGACAAATTTTTATTTGGTCTGTGTTTATGCAAAATCTTATATTTAGAAGAATGGTTAATTTTTAGTTTTTATCATGTCCAAATTTAACATAATTTACAAACTTGACAGATTCTAGGCTGAGCGAATTCCTGGACTGGCCAAGGCGCTTTCATATCATATTTGGAATTGCTCGAGGGCTTCTCTATCTTCATCAAGATTCTAGATTACGAATCATACATAGAGATCTCAAAGCAAGTAATATTTTGTTAGATAGGGAGATGAACCCAAAAATTTCCGATTTTGGCATGGCAAGGATGTTTGGTGGGGATCAAATTGAAGGAAATACAAATAGAATAGCTGGTACCTAGTAAGTAAATCTTAAATTATCGCTTTATATTTTCTATTATCCATCCATTATTAAAGATTATTGACCCATGTTTAACTTCTTTCAGTGGTTATATGTCACCTGAATATGCCATTCATGGGCTATTCTCCATCAAATCTGATGTGTTTAGCTTTGGTGTGTTACTATTGGAAATTGTTAGTGGAAAGAAAAACCGAGGAGCTTTTTATCCAAAGCAGGGTTTTAACCTTATAGGACATGTGAGTTACTAGCTTAAACTTCAGTTCTGCTGTGTTATTCAAAGTTAAACATCATATAAAATCTTGACAAATATGTGATAATCAAATTTTAGTTTTTGAACCTTTTATTTTGTGATATACTTTCAAAAGCAGACGTAGCTGCCAATATTTTGTAGTCCATGTAGATTCTAAATGTAATTTGAATCATTTACATGCAACGCAAAAGTTATGGTTTAAAAAAAATTTTACTGTCTCACAAATAGGGACAGGCCTAGAAGCTAAATATTTTTTTTTTAAGGCAAGCTAAGATTAGTCTTAACATTCTTTACAAAATTTTGTAAAGCATCTTTCTAACATTGGGGGCAAGAATCGTCCCTTCTCACAAAGACTGGCATTTTGATTTCTTGCTCTGTTTTGTCCCATGTTCCCTTTCTTTGACCCTAATCTTGTCTGAGTGAAAAAGTAATTTTATTTTTCTCTTGATGTGTATCAAACATATCTGGACACTTTCTTTCATATTCTTTTGATCTACTACCTTTTGGCGGATCATAGCCTCATTGATGCTTTGTTTTTTTTAAGGCATGGAGACTGTGGAAGGAGAGCAAGCCATTTGAATTGGTTGATGGCTGTTTGGGGGAAGCTTTTAATTTATCAGAAGCACTGCGTTGCATTCAGGTTGGTCTTCTGTGTGTGCAACTGCATTCAGAGGATAGGCCAAACATGGCCTCAGTAATTGTGATGTTGAGCAGTGAGGATGTGTTGCCTGAGCCTAAGGAGCCTGGTTTCTTGATAGAGAAGATTATGATGGGAGAAGAATGTACTTCTTCTGGCAACCAGATTTCTTCTTCAACTAATGAAGTAACTATGACTCAGTTGGAGGCCAGATAAGATGTTATTTTACTTCTTACTTTATGATGCACGTGGAAGCATTTCGTTTTGTTTTCTCTTTGTATATTCTATGGCAATTCATCATTCTTGCAGATTATTAGAGTAAATATAGTATCTTAAATTGGCTGTAGTGATATGCAAGTTAGATGCTGAGTGAGATTTTTGCTTTGCATGAAGTTTTCTTTTCTTTCCTCATCTGTTGAGGACATACTGAATCTAACTCTGATATTGCTCAATTTTTTATAAGTCGGAATTATGATATTACTCTTTACCAATTGATTAGTTCTCTATTATTTTTTATATTTTGGTAAAAACTCAATTTATTTTGTAACCTTTTTTTTTTAACTCGTGGTTTAGTCTGTTATATTTCAGATCTCATCTTCATTTAATTCTACATTACTGACCTGCCTATCTTTGCTTCTAGGTAAATCACGCATATCTTTTTTTTTTTGGGAAAAAGACAAATAAATACCCTCCAATTTGTAAAATCTCATTAACAACTTCATGATAGATATTAACAACACAACAACCTATCATGAAGTTGTTAATACCTATCATGAAGTTGTTAATGGGATTTTGCAAATTGGAGGGTATTTATTTGTCTTTTTCCCTTTTTTTTTGTTTACACATAAATAGTAGCAAGGGAAGATCCTCACTATAACCTAGGTCTAGTGCAGTTTTGTGTTGTACACTTTTCTCACTATTTCATGGATAGTTTCGTGTACTTAATATAAGAGTGTCATTTTTAACTAATTAGTGAAGTCTTAAAAAAGCAAGTATGCGGTTTATTTATAATTAATATGAAAAAAATTATAACATTTTTTTAATTCTATTATTTAATGATTAAAATTTAATGCACTGGGATAAAAATGCCTCAATAAATAGGGGTATTATAGGAAATAATAATTTAATATAGGGGATAAGAGCGAATTAGATCATATATTAAGGACTAAACTCAAACCCTCACATAGACATCATCCCATGAAATATTTTTCAATACAATTCTGTAGGGAAACAACATAGAGCAATAAACAAAATTATTAGAAATATTTACCCAAGAGTAGTTTATTATGATCAACATATATCATCCAGCATTGTTGTTAATTGCCAATCTTGTTGGCAAAAAAAAAAAAAAAAATTTGCCAATCTTTTTTTTTTCGGCAGTACCTATAAAAGAAGCAAAACAATCGTTTATCTAGGTTCTATCTCAGTTACTGACATTCTATTCATTAAAACTGGCATGTGATTGCTGGTTGAAGATTCACTTATAATTAGCATGTTTTCTAAGAGATAACCAGGCTCTTTAGGTTGAGGCAAGTCAACGTCACTGATTAACATCACAAGCACTTTGGCCATGTTTGGATGGTGTTGCACACAAAGAAGACCAATATGAATGCATCTTAATGCTTCTGATTCGATACAAGACTCTTCCAAATGTGCATCAATAATTTTCAGTGGGGTGTTTTCTTTACACAATCTCCATGCACAACAATTCTAAACATCGATCAATTTCCAACTCATTATGAAAATGAAGTTAGAGTTCAACCAACTTACCTATC
Source organism: Mimosa bimucronata (assembly GCA_037074515.1). Lineage (NCBI taxonomy): Eukaryota > Viridiplantae > Streptophyta > Magnoliopsida > Fabales > Fabaceae > Mimosa > Mimosa bimucronata. The sequence continues at coordinate 11,906,711 of CM073442.1, forward strand.
CGATGAGATTTTGACTTTGGTTTGATAAGGAGAATCCTCTATTCTTCTTTCCACTCACTATGTCCAGTATTAATATTCCAAAACTGAATACGTCAGATTTCATTGAAAATAACCCATCGATTGCATATTCAGGTGCCATATACCCACTAGAGTAAATTATCAATGAGTTAATAGTACATTCAGTAAACTAATGTGTAGAAATACAAATCAGAATGTAATTATGTGATAGCGATCTTACTATTTACCAACAACTCTCCTTGTATTCTCTTCAATTTGATCACTCACAAAGATCATTGTCAAACTGAAATATGATATTTTTGGATTTAGTCCATCATCTAATCTAATAGTACATTACTTGCTTTTATATCTCTATGAATGATTCTCAATCTAGAATCTTGGTGAATATACGTAAGGCCTCTAGCAGTTCCGCATATAATGTGAAAGCATTTGGACCAACCTAAATGTTTACTTTGAGGGGGAGAACCTGTAAAGTCATAAAAGTAAAAAAAAAAAAAAAAACTTAGTTTTTATCCAAGTTTAGTTAAAATAATGGAAGAATATATATAAACATACAGACAATGAATCTAAACTCTTGTTCAGCATGTATTCATAAATTAGCATCTTTTCCTCTCCTTGAATGCAGCAACCAAGAACTTTCACGAGATTTCGATGTTTGAGTTTGGCACACAATATAACTTCATTCTTGAATTCCTTCATTCCTTGCTGAGAATTTTTTGCAAGTCGTTTGACAGCAATCTCTTGACCATCAACCAGTACGCCCTAGCCATAAAAAGTGATTGTAATTACGGCACCATAAATGAGAACACTAAAATTACTTGATTTACTATTTTTCATAAGTTACCTTGTACATTGGTCCAAAACCACCTTGGCCAAGCTTCTTGTCAATTGAGAAGTTGTTAGTGGCACAAGCTATTATATCAAGGTTATCAAAAGGTAGCTCCATATCTTCTCCAGCACTGTCTTACTTCACGATTTTCTATAGACTAGGTTCTATCTGTTTTCACTGAAGCAAGGCATTAAACGTACATGATTTATTTTTCCCAAGCATGAATGCACACAATGGAATTCAAAATATGTCCTTTTATAAACCAAAAATAAGAAAAGGCAGTTGAACCTACCTCTAGATTTTCTGCTTTTCTTATAAATACAAAGGAAAGTGAAAAGCATCAAAAGAACTGCTGAAATGGTAGCTGCCATCACAATTCCTTTTCCTTTTCTCTTGTTTCCATTAGCACCTTCTGGGTTAGCTTCACAATGTAGGCAATGCACGAAAAATGAATTAGCTAAACACCCAAAAAGTGAAGAGGCAAGGTATAAAAAGGGGACACACACACACACCCCTATTTTTGTATCTGTACCGGGTAGACCCTGCCCAACATTTGACATTTGGTTCATATCAATCAGATCCCCAAACCACATGACACAGCCACTACCTCTGTAACACTAACTCCCTAATCACACTATTAACCACTTACAATTAAACATTAAATCGTTTATAGTGCTAACTATGTTAGAAAAAAGAATTAACTTACTAAAATAACTAACATAGTTAGAAAAAGATCTTTCCATAATATTTATATATATTTCAAACCTCAATTCCAATCTCTGTCATCACAATATAACTTCCTTCCCAGTACAATAACAGAGAGTTTCATTATGCATGATTAAATTTCACACATCATTCTTAAAATACCATACCATAATAGGTATTATACAATAATTTTCTCCCAGAATAGGAACAAGGTTCAGCGGAAGCATCATACAAAATATGATCCTAAATGTGGCAATACCTCCTGTCCTTCTGGTCCAGAGTATCTCACGATATCAGTGAGAAGTTCCCGGATCCTTCCCTTGACCTCCTACTTCGCTCCTAGGACCTGCAAAAGTGAGATCAACGGGGGTAGCCCCAAACGCAACCACTGACTACTCATCTAAGTGCGGTGTGTGCCAGCAAGGTGTCCAGTGGAATACATATATGTATATATATTAGTTCAAACAGCATGCTCAAGTATTCATATATAATGCATATCTTGGTCCCAAATATCTTTTCACGGTTTATAAGTGCAGAATAATTCATCCCAAATCATCTCCAAGAATAATATATATATTATTGATAATCACACAGAACCCAAACGAATCTTAATAGAAGCGTTGGGAAAACATGTGGGACCAGTCGGAACCTTCCACCCGCCCCTGATCACCACGGTACAATTCACGAGGGACTTTCTACCCTCCCTGAACCGCACCACGGATTAGAAGGATCCCCGTCCTTTCTAAATCCGTGAGGGGCGATCTCCCCTCTTACGTCTTTTTCTCCCTTATTTCCCATAATATATCAATTAGTCCCTGTGGCGCAACAGGGTACCTCATCACGTGATGGCACAATTTCCAATTCACCGGTGTCACATACACAAATAATTTCTCACATACAACACATAGATATGCAACACCACAATCAGGCACCAGGCCTTCCAGTATTTTCATGATATACATATATTAAATAATTTCCAAAACCACATATATTTCAGTTTCAAATATTTCACTTCACAAATTTATGCCATTTCAAAACAATACTCCACAGGACATTTATTATAAAAATATTAATATTCCAAGATCTCATTTTCATATCCCATCAATCATCAATTGATAATCATATCTCAACTGTGATTCAAAATCTCATCTCCATATAACATCATAATAGTCAAATAATAATATTTCAAATTACTTACTAACACTACACACACACATAAACAAGCAGAAAGCGGTTACCTGATAGCTGGCACCAATTTCACAATAGTGCAGCTCCCACGTGCTAACTTAGTGCAATTCAAGCACTACACAACCATACATACAACCAAAATTAATTATTTATCCAACAATTTCACATGTTGGAAAATAAATTACTTACTACCCTTTCTTTGCCCTTACTTATTTTAAATTTCTATTTAACATTTATTCTCCCTTTCTATCTCTAAAATTTATCTCTACTCCATTTATACATATATCCAAAATTATTAATCTTTCCAATAACTATTATAAAATTCCTTAACATCCCATAATCCCTCAAAAATTCTTTAGGTGCAAACCCCAATCAAATCAATTAATTAAATCCCCTCATATAACCTTAATAAACATATAAAAATCATCAATTTACCCATAAGCACCTCGAATAATTTAAAAGCCTCAATTTTTTAAACTTCCATAAATCCAAAAATTCCTAATAATTAGGAAAACTTCCAACAATGAAAAATCTACTCAGAAAAACTCATAATCGAGATCTAAGCTTCAATTTATTAATCTTAGGACTCCCAAAAATATCAACTTACACAAGGCCTAATTTTTCAAGTATAGCCAAATGAAAAACTAATGACATAGGAATGTAGATGAGACTTACGTGATTCCAAAAATGTGCTTAGTTGGCCGAAAAACTTACTATTCCTATGCTGACGGACTCTGATAAGTCCAGTGATAGGAATATATATATGGTGGAAAGAGAGAGCAAGAGAGAGAGAGAGAGGCGTGAGTGAGAGAGAGAGAGAGAATGAAGAAGGCAAGAAACAGAGGGAACGGGTGTGTGTATATATAATAGTAAAATAATAATATAATATAATAATAATATAATAATAATATATTATATTAATAATATAATATAATATATATAAATAGTAGTTGAATGTGATTGGTTGAGGAAATAATAATTGAAACAGTAAAAGTTAATTGAGTGTCGGCAGAGTGAAAAATATACTACTGGGCCCTAAAATTCTCAAATAAGATATTTCTTTTGAACAAAAAATTTCTTTTCACTTTCAAAAATTTCCCATAATATCCTTTATTTATTTCCTCCTATAATATCCTCTTTTGAGTCTAAAAATAATCTCTCCCAAAATTATTATCGTCCAAATAAGGGAGAAACTAAGCCTTTAAAATCCTTAAAAATACCTCAAAATCCTTCAAATATTCTCATAATCCATCATTTATCATTAATAAATTCCTATTTACCCCCACAAATCCTTAATTAATTTTTAGGATGTTACAACCTCCTCTTCTAATATCTGAATCAGCATAAGCAGTACCGGAACAATTTTCCCAGCATTTGGCTTTACACTCCTCAAGTGTCATAACTGCGTTGACCCAAGTATGTCTAGCATCTGGTAATTTCAGCCCACTAAATTTAACAAATTTGTCCTTGCCTTTCACCTTACAACTCCACTGTTCATTGCTAACACACCCTTCTGTCCAATCAAACATGTCCCAATTTTTGGATGATCTTGGCTTGAATCCTCCCAAGCATTGGCATGTGGATAATTCCATGTTACAATTCCCGTTTGAGTCACAAGTGTTATACTTTTCACAGTTATCTCTTGGCAAGTCACCAAAAGATTTCCAACTTTCAGTATCTCCATCCCATACAAATCTTTGCATTGCATACTTTGTTTGGTTCGCCCATACCCCTAAAAATCATTGACTTATCAGCGAGAGTGTACATGTAATATACCTCATCCTTGTTGGAGACCAATGTTATATTGGTGTTCACTGAATTAGAGCCACTAAATGAAACCCCATTCCAAGGACCCATCCTGAAATATTCTGATGAGCCATGCCAAAAAACCAGTTCTGGCAAATTGTGAAGCAAGAGCTCATTTCTAAAGTCTCCTGGAGGGGGATCATCCCAGTTCTTCCATGCGACCAATTGCCGATTAAGACCAGTTTTCCGGTCCCATCCTAACTTCATGCCTGGAAATATTGTATCAGTTGGATAGTCAAAGCTCTGCCACAAGTAGTTTTGAGGATTCTGATCTTTCTCATCTCTTAGTACCAAGTTTCCAGAGTCTTAAAAGTTGCACCACTGGACTTGATGCCGTTTCTATTGAATTTGCCAACCAAACAACACTCTCATTCTTGTTGAGAAGCACTAGCTTTCCTTCTTTATTTATGATCAACTTGCCTGAACTTTCTTTGACCGGGTTTTCGCGGTTAGCAACCCAAACAACAGTTCTAACAGGTATGGCTTTGAACCAGATTCCAATATAGCGATGCGGTTTTGAACCTGGGCTGAAAAATCCCAGTTCAAACTTTCCATCTTCAGACACCAAAGCAGTTCTTCCATCATCAAGAAGCGGTTGAGATTGTTTAATAGTATTAATATCAGTTGCAGAAGAGGCCAATGATAGGAAGAACAGAAGAAGCAGATTGGTAAGAAGAAGCACACAAGGCAGGATGGCCATTGGTTTAGCCAAGGTGTTAGAAAGTTCAAAAAGTTTGGAATATAATAAGGAAGAATGGCCATTTGTTGTGTGTGTGGAATATAACACATGCGGCAGAAGCACCTTGTTTGACTTTGACTTGGTGATTGGGGGGGGGGGGGGGCGCCCGAAATATCGTAACTCATAAGTTATCAGGCCGTCTGATTCATGCTTAAGGAAGAAGCTGCGAGAGAAAGTTAGTTTTAGCAATGCTTTTTTTTTTTTTTCTTTTTTTTAATTAGAGGGGCAGCCACTAATCATAAGTTACAAACAGTATCGAACTTGTGACATGATAGTTGTAAAATGGTTTTCGTATCATTAAGCTATAAGACCATTAACAGTTTTGATCGTGCTGTAAGTCGAAATTTACTTTACCAAATCAAGTTATATAATTCTTTAATCCGTCAACCTTTACGTCACTCAAAACTATGCAGTCCCTAGCAATTTAATTGCTGAATCATTGACTCCTTAAAAATCAGTTCCTTCTTTTACATCCATGACTCATCACTTTAGTCATCCAGCTAGCGAAAAAAAGAGGACTCAGCATCCACTTTATATCATTCCTACAATCTCTTCACCAACTGATGTCACAAAATAAAAACAAGACGAATCAATTAGAATGTCACACATCATCAGCTTGGATCATTGAAAAGAGTGGACCTCGATGTGATCAAAGAAAATAAATAGAATAGGGACAGAGGAAGCATTATTAGGGGATCAAAATTAAAATATATACCTGCAAATTGGGTAAAGTTATTAATATCTTTAATTTAATGTTATTACTAACATCTTTCCCAGTGATGCATGGCTTCAAGATCATTCTCCATAATTCAAGTCAATAATTGAACTTCGCCTATATAGTATGCCAGTCTTAAGCCCAAAGAAAGAAGGAGGATTGTGTTAGACCGTTGACAATCAACACAAAACTCTGTCGAATTTATATGAAATGCATCAATGAGATAGGAGGGAATAAAAATTTATATTTAACACCAAATCTAAAGCTTTAAACAGACTTAATCCCATGTAATATGTTTTCTTCATGCAATATGTTTTCTTACATAATAACATAGAGCAATAAACAAAATTGCAAGCAACAAACCTAAGAGTACTTTATTATATTCAACATATATCATCTAGCACTGTTAGAAATTGCCAATCTTGTATTCTATATTACGATTTATGGCAGGACAAAAAAAAGGAAAAAAGCAATCCTTTATCTTGGCTCAATCTCAGTTATTGAAATTCTATTTGTTGAATCCGTCATCTGATTTCTGGTTGAAGATTGACTTCTAATTGGCATATTTTCTAAGAGAAAACCAGGCTCCTTAGGTTGAGGCAAGTCAATCTCACTGCTTAACATCACAACCACAGATGCCATGTTTGGCCTATCATTAGGATGGTGTTGCACACAAAGAAGTCCGATATGAAAGCATCGCAATACTTCTGATTCAATACAATACTCTTCCAATTGTGCATCAATCAATTTCAGTGGGATGTTCTCTTTCCACAATCTCCATGCCTACAATAATCCCAAATATTAATCAGTTGCCAACTCATTAGTTAAAAATGAAGGTAGGTTACAAGTTACCTACATGCCCAATAAGATTCTGACTTTCATTTGCCAAGGAGAAACCTCGGTTTTTCTTTCCACTCACTATCTCCAGTAGTAATATTCCAAAACTGAATACGTCAGATTTGATTGAAAATAACCCATCGATAGCATATTCAGGTGCCATATAACCACTGAAATAAATTATTAATGAGTTAAAAATATATTCAATATAACGTATAGAAATACAAATCATAATGTAATTATATGATATTAATACTTACTATGTACCAACGACTCTCCTTGTATTCTCTTCAATTTGATTACTTCCAAAGATTCTTGCCAAGCCGAAATCTGATATTTTTGGATTCAATTCATTGTCTAGTAGCACATTACTTGCTTTAAGATCTCTATGAATTATTCTCAGTCTAGAATCTTGGTGAAGATACATAAGACCTCGAGCAATTCCACATATAATGTGAAAGCGTTTGGACCAATCTAAGAGTTTATTTTGGGGGGGAGAACCTGCGAAGTTATGAAAGTTCAAAAAATAGTTGTAATCCAAGTTGAGTTAAAAGAAGTCAATGGATGTATAAACATACATACCAAAAATGAACGAATCTAAACTCTTATTAGGCATGTATTCATAAATGAGCATCTTTTCCTCTCCTTGAATGCAGCAACCAAGAACTTTCACAAGATTTCGATGTTGGAGTTTGGCACACAATATAACTTCATTCTTGAATTCTTTCATTCCTTGATGAGAATTCTTTGAAAGTCGCTTGACAGCAACCTCTTGACCATCAACTAATACACCCTAACCATAAAAACAATTGTCATCATTTACGACACCATAAATCAAAATACTAAAATTACTTGATTTCCTCTTTTTGCATTGCTTTTTTGTAAGTTACCTTGTACACTTGTCCAAAACCACCTTGGCCAAGCCTTTTGTCAATTGAGAAGTTGTTGGTGGCACAGGCTATTATATCAAAGCTATAGAAAGGAAGCTCCATATCTTCACGAGCAGTGTCTTCATCAATATTTTGATTATTTTCTACGGACACGATCCTATCAGTTTTCACTGAAGCAAGGAATACGACATACATTATTTTTTTTTTTCCTAAGCATGAATGAACACAAAAGAATACAAAATGTCTCCTTTTATACCCTTTTAAAAAGATAAACCAACAACAAAAATGGCAGTTGAACTTAAGAATGTTTACCTCTATATTTTCTCCTTCTCTTATAAATACAGAAGAAAGTGAAAAGCATCACAAGAGCTGCTGAAATGGTAGCTGCTATCGCAATTCCCTTTCCCTTGTTTTCATGAGCACCTTCTGGGTTAGCTTTACAATGTAGGCAATGCACCAAAAATGAGTTAGCTAGACACCCAAAAAGTTAATAGATAAGTAGTAGAAAGGATGCCAACAAAGAACAGTTCAGTTGGTGAGGAATTGACTGATAACCTTCAAGGTCTTGAGTTCAAATCTTGCTATCTATGTGACAACCTTGTTGGTGAGCCATACCTTTGTAAGTGCTCTCCAACCCCGGAGGTTTACCTTAGCTATGGCGAACCCCCGAGGCCCAACGCGCCTAAAATTTTATGTATGATAAAATTAATAAAGAGGAGATATATACCTATTTCTGTTTCTGTACCAGCAAGGCGAACATATAGATCTTGGCCAACATTTGACATTTGATTCATGTCAATCAGATCCCCAAACCACATGGCACAGCCACTGCCTCCTCCTCTGATATCTGAATTAGCAAAAGCAGTACAAGAACAATTTTCCCAGCATTTGGCTTTGCAATCTTCAAGTGTCATACTTGAATTAACCCAAGTATGATTTGTATCTGGCAATTTCAACCCACTAAATTTAGTAAAATTGTCCTTGCCTTTCACCTTACAACTCCACTGTTTACTGCGAACACACCCTTCTGTCCAATCAAACATGTTCCAATTTTTGGATGATCTTGGCTTGAATCCTCCCAAGCATTGGCAAGTGGATAATTCCATGTTACAATTCCCATTTGAGCCACAAGTCTTATACTTTTCACAGTTATCTCTTGGCAAGTCACCAAAAGATTTCCAACTTTGAGTACCTTCATCCCACACAAATCTTTGCATAGCATACTTTGTTTGATTCAAAATATCTCTAAAAATCATTGACTCATTAGTGAGAGTGTACATGAAGTATACCTCATCCTTGTTGGAGACCAATGTTATATTGGTATTCACTGAATTAGAGCCACTAAATGAAACCCCATTCCAAGGTCCCATCCTGAAATATTATGATGAGCCTCGCCAAAATACCATTTCTGGTAAATTATGAAGCAAGAGTTCATTTCTAAAGTCTCCTGGAGAAGGATCATCCCAATTCTTCCACGCTATTAAACGCCGGTTTAGACTGGTTCTTAAGTCCCATCCTATCTTCATGCCTGGCAAAAATGTATCAGTAGGATAATCAAAACTCTGCCACAAGTAGTTTTGAGGATTCTGATCTTTATCATCTCTTAGTACCAAGTTTCCAGAGTCTAAAAGCTGAACAATTGGACTCATAAGAGCCTTTTCTGTTGAATTTGCAGACCAAACAAGTGTGTCATTCTCTTTGAGAAGTACTAGGTTTCCTTCTTTGTTTATGATCAACTTGCCTGAACTGTCTTTGATTGGGTTTTCACGGTTGGCAACCCAGACAACTGTTCTAACTGGTATAGCCTTGAACCAGATTCCAATATAGCGATTTGGTTTTGAACCTGGGCTGAAAAATCCAAGTTCAAATTTTCCACCTTTAGACACCAAGGTGGTTCTTCTTTCATCATCAAGAAGTGGCTGAGATTGTGTAATGTTATTAATTTCCGTTGCAGAAGAGGCCAATGGAAGGAAGAACAGAGGAAGCAGATTGGTAAGAAGAAGCAGAACACAAGGAAGGATGGCCATTGCCTTGGACGAAGGTGTTAGAAAGTTCAAAAGGTCTGCGTTGGTATATTTATATATATATATATACTCCTTCGTACTAATTATAAGATCAACTTAGTTTTTTTATTAAATTAAGGATGTAAAATATATTAACATTAATTTTTTATATTTATCTTCTTGTCTAAAAATTATTTTATTTTACTTATAAAATAATATATAATCTAATTACATATAAAATTTAATAATCTCTTTTATTTTTTATTATAAAAAAAAAAGTCAACTTGAGAAGAGGGAGTATATGCATGTTTGTGCGAAAATGTGGAATTTAACAAATGCTGAAGAAGCCCGTTGCTTGACTTGACTATGAAGTGGGACCCAAAGTCATCGTACGTAGTCAGATTGAAGATAGTTAAAGTCAAAACGTGGGAGCTGCTTAATTAAAAATAACTTTTTAATTGTTCAAATCCAATGTATTATGCTTTAAGGAAAATTAAAAAAAAAAAGACCATCAAAGTAGTAAATGGACATTTTGCTATAACAAATTTCAGAAAGACAATTCAGTACAATGACTTAATTGTTTAACCCCAAATTAAAAGAAAAAGTCTTAAATACCATTGATTCAATTATGAGATTCCCAAATTCCCTTCCTATAAAGGATTCCCAACTTCCCATAAGGATTCCCATCTTCCCTTAAAAGATTCCCAACTTCCGTTAAGGGATTCTCAACATTGTACTTAAGGCATTTTGGGCATTTTCTTTTAATTTGGGGTTGGACAATTCAATAATTATACTAAATTGTCATTTCTGAAATTCGTTGTAGCAAAGTGTCTATTTACTATTTTGAGGGTCTTTTTTTTTTTTTGAATTATCCCTATGCTTTATGGGAAAATAATTAAAAGTAACAAGATTATATTTTTATTGGTGAGAGCTTTTTTTCCTTTCTTTTCATCCATCCTACCTATATGGGAAAATTTCACAGCACCTTGGAAAGGGAATTAACCTCAGATTCCCTCTAAAACAATTTGAAATTTCACTGTACCCTCAAGAAGTCAAAGTGATATTAAATGTTTCAGCTAAAAGATCAAAATGTCCTTATTGAAAGAAGTACAATCGTTTTGAAAATTTCTCATATGTGTATTGGAAATTTTCCATATGTGTCTTGGAAATTTGGTTGTGAAATTTTGGACGATTTAGTGTTGCATGTCATGATTTTTGAGATTTGATAATACTCTTATTGATATTGAAAATAAGTACAAATGTCTTGAAAATTCTTCAAATGTGTCTTGAAAATTCTCAATAAATATCTTGGAAATTACTCCTATGTATCTTGAAAATTTAATTGTGAAAATTTTGGATGCTTTGGTGTTGAATTTCATGATTTTTTTTAGACTTAAAAATATCCACATTGATGTTGGAAATAAGCACAAATGTCTTGGAAATTCTCCATATGTGTCTTGAAAATTCAGTTGTGAGATGTTGGATCATTTAGTGTTGGATTCCATGATTTTTGAGATTTGAAAATATTCACATTGATATTTAAAAAAACACAAATATATTGGAAATTCTCCACATATGTCTCAAATTATGGTTACAAAATTCAATGAGGATATTTTAGTCTTTTAGCCGAAATATTTAACATCACTTTGGCCTTTTGGGGGTGCAGTAAAATTTCAAATTGTTTTTGGGAAAATCTTAGGTTAATTCCTTGGAGTGAAATTTTCCCTAACTATATTGACCAAAAGCATATTGATAAATTCAAAACATTCTCATAGCATTATATTAGAAGATTAAATAATTCACATAGGAAAAGGTCCCATTTAATAGAAAAAGGAAAAAAAAATGGTTCTACAGGGGAATGCTATAAGTCAAAATTTGGCCGCTACTCTACTAGTTTTCTAAGGCTAATTAATGTTAGTAAATGTATAAATTTTAGTCCACAAAATTATCCGCGCGCGCGCCCACACACATTTATAGATATAAATCACTTGACTACTCTTTTTCCCCCTAATATGGCCAATGAAGGTAAAGACTACCACACACTGTATATGAATAATTGGCTAAAAATGGGCTGTTAATCTTAATCTTCACCCACAAAGAAAATTACAAGTTCTTGCATTTTTTATGGAAAATCATTGAACTATTATGAGTAACTTGCCTAATAATTAAGAGATTGCATAGAATCATCATCATCTTGCTTTGCTGTAAATAGCCGATCTTAAGAGTATACTCATAGCATTATAAAAAATTAAAAATTAAGAAGTAGGATTGTTATTTCACCTAAGTCTCAAATGATACTCAAGTTCCAAAGATTTCTATGTAGTTTGTCAAATTTGTAGGACTTAATTAACATTAATTTTCTTAGAATAGACTAAATTGTCACCTCCTTTATAAAGAATTTTATCAATGTTCGGGCAATACACTTCCCTCTTCATTTCATGCATAAATGCTAAGAAAAATAGTCTACCAACATATAGCTGGTCTAGTGGTGTAAGGCTCTGTATCCCTTGAGGTCTCGAGTTCGAGTCAAGAGGAGATACTTGTGTCGGGAGGGGAAACCACGAATCCCAAAACTTGAGTAGTTGATTGCTCAGAAATTTGGTAATAATAGGATCCAAAAACTATGCAGATTGCTAATTAATGTATAAAAAAAGGTGCTTAACATCACAACCAGAGATGTCATGCCTATCATTAGGATTGTGTTGCACACAAAGAAGTCCAATATGATGCATCTCAATACTTCTGATACAATACAAGACTCTTCCACATTTGCATCAATCAATTTATGAGGGATTCTCTCCTTCCACAACCTCCATGCCTACAACAATTCCAAAATAATCTCAGTTACTAGCTTATTATCAAAGATAAATGTATGAATTTAATATGGTTGCTAGCTATAGGCACAATCAATTTATGAGACTTTGGTTTGTGGATGAGAATCCTCTGTTTGTCTTTCCACTCACTATCTACAGTATTAATACTCTAAAACTGAATACATCAGATTTCATGGAAAATAACATGTATATGGCGTATTCATGTGCCATATAACCACTGAAAAATAGGTAATAGGTGAGTTCATGTAATCTTGAACGACACATATGTTAAAATAAAAAATCAAAATGTAACTAAGAGATAAATACTCACTATGTACCGACAATTCTCTTTGTATTCTCTTCAATTTGATCTCTTCCAAGTCTTGCCAAACTAAAATCAGATATTTTTGGATTCAATTCATTGTCTAATAATACATGACTTGCTTTAAGATCTCTATGAATAATTTTCAATCTTGAATCTTAATGAAATACATAAGGCCTCAAGCAATTCCACCTATGATGTAAATCCGTTGCGACCAATTCAAGAGTTTAGCTTGGGTTGTAAAACCTGTAAAGTGTAAAGTTTCAAATAAATACATAAATTAACTTTAACTCAAGTAGTTAGTGTAAAACTATAAATATATAAATTAAATATAATTGGACACAAACCAAAAATTAAAAAATCCAAGCTCTTCTTAGGCATGTACTCATAGATAAACATTTTCTCCTCTCCTTGTATGCAACATCCAAGAACTTTAACAAGATTACGATGTTGAAGTTTGGCACATAATATAACTTCATTCTTGAATTCTTTCATTCCCTGGTTGAAGTTTTGTGACAGTCTTTTGACAGCAATCTCTTGTCCATCAGCCAAAATACCCTGTCCGTGTGAATTTCAAACAAATAATGTTATCTAAAGGGATTATAAATAAATAAAAAGCACTGCATGCATGCTTGTTGGTTTATTTAAAGTTTACCTTATATACTAGTCCAAAACCACCTTGTCCAAGCAAATTGTCAATGGAGAAGTTATTGGTAGCATTATCTATTATAGTAAAGTCAAAGAGAGGAAGCTCCACACCTTCTTCCGAGCCTTCATCATGATTCGCTGTTCACAACATTCACTCAGTTTTTCATTCTAGAAAACTAATTGGCATAAACAAACATACATTATTTATTTGGAACTCAATATGAGGTCTCAAGAAAGGAATACAATTACTAAAACAAGGTCTTAATAGCAAGTGAGCGATATAGACTTGTCATTATTTCTTATATTAAAACTTTTTATTACGTATATGCTTGTATGCTGCTCACTTCTTATGGAACTTTATAATAAATATATTTCTTTCATAGTGCTTTTTCCTTTTTCCCTCCTTTTCAAACAGAACTGCACTCCACCTAATCAGGTTGAATTCAAAACTTGACATTGTATACACTCCTTAAAAGAGAGAAAAGAAAAAGGAAAGAAAGGGCAACTGATCTCAAGAACTAAGGTTTACCTCTACGATTTCTTTTTCTCTTGTGAATATAGAATGTGAGAAGAAGCATCACAAGAAACCCAAATATGGTAACTGGGATCACTGTTTGCTTTATCTTGTCTTCATTATCACCTTTATGGTTAGCTTCAAAATGAACAATACTAGTCAATGCATATCACATTAAGGTAACTAATAATTAAACACCAAAAAGAAAAATGATTCGTTAAGCAATGATAGAATATTATAAATACCTATTTCTGAAGTAGCAACACGTATATATAGATCTTGGCCAACATTATTTGACATTTGTTTCATATCAATAAGATCACCAAACCGCATGATACAGTCACTTCCTCCTCTTCTTATATCTGAATTAGCATAATAAGCAGTACAAGAACAATTTTCCCAACATCTAGATTTGCACTCTTCAAGTGTCATACTTTTATTGACCCAAGAATTTGTAATATCTGGTAATTTCAGAGGCCACTGAATTTAAGGAAACTGTCTTTACCTTTCACCTTACAGCTCCATATCACTATGAACACACCCGTCTGTCCAATCAAACATTTCCCAATTTTTGGGTGATTTTGGCTTAAATCCCCTCAAGCATTGGCATATTGTTGAATCAATCATGATGTAACTTCCATATGCACCACAAAGATTAAATCTTTCACAATTATCTCTTGGTATATCACCAAAAGATTTCCAGCTTTTACCATCTTCAATCCAAACAAGCCTTTGTAAAGCGTTCTTCGTTTGGTTCAAAACTCTCACAGAAATCTCTGAATCATTGTTGAATGTGTATATGAAGTAAACCTCATCTTCATTGGAAACAAATGTTAAGTTATAAGAAACTGATGATTCATCCATGACTGTAGGAGTGCCACTAAAATCAAGACCATTCCATGGGCCACTTCTGTGATATTCTGTGGAGCCTTCCCATAAGACCATTTCTGCTAAATTATTATAAATCATGAGTTCGCTTCTAAAGTCTCCTGGAGAAGGATCATCCCAACTTTTCCATGCTGTTAAATGTCGGTTAAGACCTGTTCTAAGGTCCCATCCAAACTTTGTCCCTGGTATTGTTATAATACATTAAGTAATTAGAAGATGAATTAAATGTATATAATGAAGAGGTAACTTCTATTAAATTAGTTTAAGTGTGTTTGGACGACTTTTTGGATAATAGCAGCTGGAGAAGAAGTGATTTTAGATAATACATTTTGAAGAGTATATTGGGTAGAAAAGTGATAAAAGTGATTTTCATGAATAATTTTGGGATAATAAATTTTGGAAAAGCTTTACATGCCGAAAAAAATAGGGACAATTGTATTCAGATCCCAAGTAAGAGATTTAATATCAGACAAATATATTGACAACTTTTCTACTTGTTAATAAAGGTTATTTCAGTTGTTAATAGTTGTCGTTAACAACTTCTTGGGACATATTAAAAATTAAATTTCTTATTTGGAACTTAAATACAATTGTCCCAAAAATGATATATTACAGAGAAAAGAGGGTGTTTGGGTGGGATATTGAGAAAATAGATTTTTACGTGTGTTTGGATTAGTTTTCGAATAAAAACGGCTGGAGAAGTGATTTTAGATAATACATTTTGGAAAAAAATTTTGAAAAGAAAATTGATATGAAAGTGATTTTTCACCAATAGTCTTGTGATAATAGCTTTTGAAAAAGCTTTACTTGTGAAAAAAATAGATTGTGGAGAAAAGAGGGAGTTTGGATGGGATTGGGAATATAGATTTCTTTACAAAAAAACTACTTTAATAGATAGAAAAATCGCCCAATACCAACCTTTGGCTATTTACAGAACTCCCATTTGATTAATTTGGGGAGATTTATGTCTCTAAATAATAATCCATGTAACTTATAAACTAATCTAATTATGCACATAAGTCTTTCAAGATATTATATAATAAGATGTTATAGTTAAAAATTATTTAGCTTTATCAATCTCCCTGAATTAGTCAGCAGAGTCTTATACTAACCACAAACATATATACCAATCCAATAAAATATAATATCTGCCAAAAGAGTATCAGAAGGATAATCAAAACTCTGCCACAAGTAGTAATTTTGTGAACTGATCTGATCTTTCAGAACCAAGCTTCCAGAGGCTAAAAGTTGTATAATTGGACTTGATGAAGCTTTCTTGGTTGAATTTGCTAACCAAGAAATTTCAACAGTCTCATTCATGTTGCTCTGGTTCTTCTTCTGGCTTAGAAGAACAAGGTTGCCCTCTGGGTTTATGGTCAACATGCCTGAATTATCTTTGACTGGTTTTTCACGGTTGGCAACCCAAACAATCTTTGTAAGTGGGATGTTTTTGAACCATATTCCAATGTATCGGTTTGTGGAACTACCTGGGCTGAAGAAACCTATCTAGTTCGAACTTGCCATTTTCAGACACCAAGGTGGTTGTTCCATCATCAAGAAGTGGCCTAGATTGTGTAATATTTTCAACTTCATTGGCTGATAATGGAGATAATAATAATAGAAGCATGTTGGTATAAACAAGTACACAAATAAGGATGGCAATTAATTGCTTTTATTCAAAGTGTGAGCAGGTTATATACACCAACACAATGGGTTCCGTCCTCATCACATTTTCATGGTGCTCATCGCACTCACCAATAAAATGGTTATATATCAACCACAAGGAGATTTGAGCTCAAGTCATCAGCGAATTACTTATCAACATATAGACCAACATTTGTTGTTTAGATTTAAGATTTTTAATTGATGGTTTGTAAGAAAATCATTTTTTGAAAAACTGATAGTTAATGTATTACCTTTATTTTAGATTTTGTACACATTAATATAGTTTTTTTACTTTTTTTTTAAATAAAGTTAAAAAAAACTAAAGCCGAACAGTTTGGATCAGGCACGCAAATTGAATATTATTTTCTCCATTCCTAAATATAAGACCAGTTGACTTTTTTTGGAGAAATTAAGGAAGTTAAATGAACTACTTAATCATAACGTATTTTGTGTATTATTTAGTTTATATGTTATTTTATAAGTCAAATAAACTAGTTTAGAAAAAAATTATTACAAATCAATTTATAAGAAATTTATTTAACTTTGTTAGTATTTTTCAAAAAAGTCACCTATATCCTATATTTACGAACGGAGTGAATAGTTAGAAACTAGTCGGGGGTTGGATTTGGTCCATATTATAAATTTTCAATCTATTTGTCTTCTATGTTTACTATATTTTTTCCAAATTAACTTATCTTATAAAGAGGCGTATAGTTTGATGTAATATATAGATAATGTGGGGAAATCATGCCACAATTATTTACATGAGCTAATTTACTTTATTTTCTTAATATATCTAAATTAACTAAATAGTTCATAGAGATCACATGTGTCGAAGGAGTAAAAGCAAGGCTCGTTGATTGACTCGAACACATGCAAATTATGACTAACATGTGGCCAAAATGACTAAGAGAAATGCCATTCCAACTAGCTTGTTCACTTTTCTTCAGTATGGTTGACAAACTAATTTAAATATAGTAAATTAAATAAGCAAAATTTCAAACCTACATAAGTCATCCGATTGATTTAACTAATTTTATGAAATTACGAGTCTCACAAAGTTAAATTGAAGCCCAAAAAAAAAATATAAAAATAATATAAGAAATAACAGAATCTATAGTTAATAAAAGCAAAATATTTGGGCATATATCATTTAAGCACCCGGTAGGAATATTAATTACAATATACTAAGGACCATGAAGGTTAGAAATGTCAAGAAAAACTTTTTAAATTATGGAGTACTACTTAACCTTTTCAACACTCATCTTTCATATTTCTTAATTTTAATGCAGAAATTTGATATTTCAAATACTCAATCATGTCCACATTATAAGAGGTAGTCAACCAGTTTACACAATACTTATAAAAAAACACAACCAAGTCATTTATTATAGGTACAGTTAATATGATCTTTCAATTTTACCCTTACATAATTTATTATACACACTCCCTCTTGTAACACCCCAAATTTTAGAAAATAGGAAATAAGGAATTAATTAAGATTTAGGAATATTATTAGAATATTAAAAATCATTAAAAATGAAATTATGATGTTTTAGACATTTTTAATAATTTTAAGGATTATTTTCTTTAGAAAATAAAGAAAAATAATTAGGAGATAAATTTTGATTTGGGAACTTTAGGAGAATTTATTTTAAGGCTTAAAGAAAATTATGACTAAGAAAAATCTCTAAAATGATATAAGAATTTATTTTAGAAAATTATTTTCAGGAAGGGACTAAACTGAAAATAATAAAAAGTTGGTTTTAGGGATTAAAACGAAAAGAAGAAAGTTTTAGGGGTCAGAACTCTATTTTTTCCCTCACCCTTTATATAATACTTCCTCCGTCCCCTGTTCCTCTCATCTCTCTCGATCTCTCTCTCGTTCTCTCTGTTCCTCTGGTTTCACCGAACTCGAGCGGCGGCTCCGGCCGAAATCAGCCATGATCGGCGGCGAGAAGCTAGGAAAGTAATCAGGAAGCTTGGGCTAGTCGATGGTGAGCTTCTCTTCCTTCATTTTCTTCTCCTTCTAGTCCGATTTGAATAATTTCTTTTGAGAGGGGTCCGATTTAGGGTTTGGATTTTGGGGGTTTTCAGAGCTTCAAAATTTATGAAACTGAAGCTTGGAACTTGGATAAGGATATTCTTCAAGTGGACGTAGTGGGGGAAGTTTGGTTTGTCCGATTTCTTCAAAAATTGTGACTCGGGTACTGTTCATCCGATGGGGTTTTGAGAATTTCTGAGGATTTCAACGAATTAAAGTTTGATTAAACATTAATAGAAGTGAATTTAAGCATATTTGTTGCTTTGAATGTTGATTATTAAAATTTGGAATTTTCTTTGAATTTTTCTCTTATTTCTTGTTGATGGTTCAGCCGAGTTCTTGCTCTGCTTCATGTCCGTTCGAATTCCCTTTCCTCCCTGGTCGTTAATTCTGGTGTATTGGGTTAAACTGATTTGTTGCTTAATTTGATTGAATTTTTGCTCCCTCCCGTATCTTGCTTTGTTCTGGCCGAATCGTGTTCCCTCTGTTCCACCGAGTTTTGTTCCTCTTTGTTGTTGATTCCTGGTGCTTATTGAGCTAAGTTGATTGTTGTTTAAATTAGTTGAATTTGTCTTCCCTTGTTCTTGTTCTGTGCTGGCCGAAAATGTGGTGTTATTTCTCTGGGATTTCCGTTTCTGATTTTGGGTTAGGAAGGATTAGATTAGTGCTAATGGTGAAGGGTTAAGGTTTGGTGAAGTATAAGGAATTGTGGAATTTTTCTATGGTTTTCTGCGAGTGGATGCTTAAGTTTCTTTCAGTAGGTGATATTTGAAACTATGAAGTTGATGTTCTGTTTTGGTTTTAAACTAATTGATACTTGAGCTTTAAATTGCTGTGATTTTGAAACTAGAAGTTCTATGATGTAATTCTGTCATGGATGCTATAGAATTGAAGTATAATGCCTTGAAGTATGTGATGAAGATATGTTTGAAAATAGGAAATAGAGTTTGGAAGTTTAATGGTCTAGATAGACCTTATTGTAGTGTTTGTAAGGCTAGTCGGGAAGTTATAAGAATAGGAATAGAACTTAAGAATAATGATTGTAATATCTAAGGAGGTAATTAATGTATAATTTTGGATACTTGAATTAAGAAAGTTTGAGGATGGAGAGATGATGGTGAATAGAAATGTTAAGGTATAGATTCTGATTGTTTGAGGGTATTCCAGTTTTTAATTAAGTAATATTAGGAATTGATTAAGTCTTTGGATCTTTGAATGATTACATGAGGATGTAGGAAGATTACTTGAAATTATATGATATTTAGATTAGTAATGCAAAGATAAGTGGTTCAGAGAGAATAGTGTCGGATTTATAACATATGGAAAAGGCCAAAGTAAGTCAAATGCTTAAAGGAGGCATGTTATGAGTAGGTTGAGCATTGGTGTTAGTATGTTACTGGGTTTGAAAGTATGTAACATATTAATTTAGTTTCATATGACTTAGAAGTTGCTTATAAATATTAAAGAGATGATTTCTTTACTTGTTTCGAATCTGAAGCATTGTTTGTATTGTAGGTAGTATTCAACAAAGTCTGAATTCAGGATATAATGAAAGTTTGAATTGAAAAGATTACTTTGAATATCTCTTGTTGCAGAGTAATTACTTAGCTAATTTAAATGAGTTGGTAGTGTTAGGATGACCAATTAATAAGAATTTCATAAACTGAGAATTTTAGAATTGGTCAATGATAATTTTGAGTTAAGGGTTTCAACTTAGTGTCTAATGTGTTGGCCTTTAGGTGGGAATAAGATATCAATAAATTATAGAAGTTAAAGTTTTATTCTGAGGAGGATCTGAATTGATTGGTATACGTTTGAGGTCTTAAGGTATTAGTTAGGTTGTAATTGAAGCTAATAATGATTAGATTTAGGATTTCAAAGGTATTGAAATGGACGGAATTTCGAAACATATAATCAGGTGCATATAATAGTTGGAAATAGGTGGGAGATTGGATGCATCTAAATGGAAGTTTAGATTATTGCAGAAGTTAACAATAAGAGATGAAAAGGTTTTGAAGTATGAATATTTACGTCGCAGTTTGAGGTTTTAAGACTTAGTAATTATGTGTTTAACTTTGGAATTTGGATGGGTTAGATCATAAGTAGTTAATATGAATTTAGAATTTAGCATTTTCTTGGGCTGTGCTGGTTCTGGATAATTGTGTGCAAATGGTTGTATGATGTTTGCTGATAATTTTATGATTAACAATTAAAGTAGAGGCTAGGATTTAATCATATAATAGAAATAAGAGATAATGATAGAATTAGGAATTAGATTTTACTATGATTTAGTTGTTCTTGAAGATTGTATAATAAATAGGAAATAAATATATATATATATATATATAGGGGTGTACTTGTGTGTGTGAATGACTATGATCTTTAAAGAAAGATTTTATAAAAACTATTAGTCAAACATTAAAAATAAGAAATATTAAACGTGATAGATTATTTATAAGTGCCCTCTTAATTTAAGAAAGATTAATAGGAATAAATTATTTAAAATTAACTTTTCAATTTTAAAAAGGTTAAGATAATTATGGTAAATTGTAATATTTCACTAATACTAAGAATGGGGTAGTATTAATTACATTAGGATTCGTGAGAGACGCCAAATGATTACCCAAGAATATAGATATTAATTTATTATTTATATATTATATGTAAATAGGTCCTGATAGTGGTATAAGTCGAGGAGGTCAATGGAAAAGAGACAGTAAAGGATTAAGCTTGGATTCCAGGTAGCAGTTTATTTCAGTAACAATTAAATTGCATGTATTATTTTGTAATAACTGTTGCATTTAGTTGGTAAGTTATTACTCCTCAGATGGAGTACTCCAGGCTTAGGTGATTAGCTACACCTTTGCGAGATTAGTTACGTTTTAGCCTTATGTGCTTTAACGAGAAACCCTGCAGGTAAAGCCTCCACTATAACGAATATATTGTTATTAGTGGTTGGCAGGTGCTTTTAGCACACAGATTAATAGGAGTAAGACTATCATCATTTGCACAGCTTTATGAAATATATACATGACAATACTATTATGATCATATATGTTAATGAAAGAAACTGCTATTGGGATTTCCAATCTCACCCCCTTCCCCAAACATTTCCAGTTTAGCAGGTTAAAAGAAGCTAGCGGGGGAGAGGAGTAGACGAAGAAATTAGGAGTAGAAATTGAAAAGTCAGAGGTAGTAAATATTTTTAATAAGATTATTTGTATATGTTGTAAAAGTAAAAAAATTATTAAATTATTAATATAGAGCCCAGGAAATAAAATTACTATAAATGTATTAAGGGAATTAAATTTCCTAAGAATTTCTAATTATGAATAGATATTTTAAAAGGGAAATGTATGTATTATCTTAATGTCGCTGCGTATTCTGGTAGAAGGGTTATCAACCGAGGTAACCCCAGCGTTTTAATATCGGAAAGGTAGAAACCCATAAATAGATACAGAGAACCCATGAATGGGTTTTCACTCCCCACACACTATCATCAAGGGGAGAAAATTATAAGGGAACTTAAGTAGTTTAATTGTTTTATGCACCACTTGGTTTTATAAAAAGTTTTAAATTCTGAGTTGTTCGAAAAGCCCATTCCAACTGACAGAAGGTTGGATAAATATTTTAAAAAGAAAAAGTTTTAAATTTTCCGTATTTTTGGGCTTCGAATATTCATAAAAGTGGTTATAATTCAATTAAATTACTATAATATAGTAGTAAAAGTCCAGGTGTTACACCTCTCACTCTCTTTACATTTAATATGCAACATCAAAAAATGGAAATCAAACATTTATTATCTTGAGTTTTACCGAAGGGAGTAGTAATTATTTTGAGGCATTGATTACTAAATTGTAATGCTTTCAACCAATAAAGTTAGTTAAACGCATTAAATATGTCCTGAAATCCTAGTGATTTACAATATTATACTCATCAATTATAATAAACTACAACACCATATTAATTATTAGCTCTCCCTCTTCCCTTATTAAATAAGAATACACATGAAAAAAAACATAATTAATGCTCATTAGAAACTACGACTAAGTGCCATATAAAAATAACTAAGAAAGCTTGTTAGTTGGTGCTTTATGATAAGGACCAGATGGAGTAAATAATAGTGATGAAAACATGAAAGATGAGGGTTGAAAATATCAAAAATAGTATTGAAGTTATAATATAAAAAAATTGATTATATATTTATAGCACAAAACTTAGCTAAAGTTACTTATATCCATTATGTTAAATTCTCCAATCACGTAGTACAAAGTGATCAGTCTTATTTATCTTGTTTAGATTTACAGTTTTTTTTTATAAAATGATCAATTATCATTAATAAGTAAAAAGATACAAAAGGTCCAAAATTATTACAAAAGCATCTCAACAGAAGAAGGTAAAGTTGGAGCAAAGTTAAAATGAAGAAATTGTAGCAGCTCGTCCTTATTTATAGGACCCAAAAACTTTTCCTTGAAATATGATAGCAGTGCTATTAAATCCAGTGAAACAATGTCTCCTGTGCTTGATGGTTGAATCACTAGTCCTCTTGGTTTATGAGATAGAATGGTGAGCATATGTGAGGCTTGATGTAGTGGGTTGGAGATGATCCAATTTGTCACAGCACATAGACACTTATGCATAAAGTTGGAGGAGGATGTTCTAGATCTTTTCCAGTGAAAAGAATGCACTTGTTGCTGTTCCAAGAAGATTAAAGCGTTGCACCCATAACAAGCACGAGACTTCCTTTTGTCCAGTATCACAATCCAATGTTGGTGATACAGATATTGTGCTCTTGTCTCTAAGATCCAGTTCTCTAGTAAAGCTGTGCTAGCAGGGAATTTGTGACTTGTTGTAGCCGATGCGGAGATAGCTAGATGATAGGAGAGTTCATGATTTGTAGATTGCATTACCTTTAAAGTAGGGGCGTCCATCTTGTCCCGGTCCCGGCCTTCCCATCCCGGTCCTGCCTTCCGGGACTGGAAATTTCCTGTCCCGGAAGTTCCGGGAAAAAAATCCCGGGACTGGGACCCGGAAGCGGGAAAGGCCTCGGGAATCCCGATCCCGGTCTCGGACACACATATATATTAAAAAAAATAATGGTTTGGTCTCTTAGCCCAATTGCCCAAATCAGTGTTTAAAAAAAATTCATATTGCACAACCCAATTCAATTGGAGGCCCAACATCATTACACTACACCTCCCCAATCTCAATCACTCCGTCGTCCTCTTGATTTTTATGACTGAACCCAGGTCTTGGGAATGTCAATCCAGGGAGCCAAATCATCTAAGAATTATAGCTTCTTGTCACACGTACCAACCATCCCATGATCACCCACCATAATAATATGAACATCTTCAAAAACACCCCTTCAGGACAGAGTCAAGTACTCGTTGAAGCTAGCGGTTGTTGGTTGCCCAAAACTGTCATGATCACCCACCATAATAAAATTTGGCGTGGTGTTCGTTGGTTGTTTGAATCAGGTGGGTGACTGTTTTAGCATGTTTTTTGGGCTTGGATTATGAATCAGATTTTTTATATATATATTTCTCATGCTTGTAGACTTTGACAGTTAATAGATGTTTTGGGTAGCCTAAATCTGTCAATTGGGCTGATAGAATTAGGCCCAATTTTTTTTAAATGTCCAACCACTGCAAAATTGTCCCGGGACCATTCCCGGTCCCGGTAGGACCGGGAATTCCTAGGACCGGGAATGAAACTCATTCCCGACCTCATTCTGGGACTGGGACTGGGAATCCCGATTCCCGGTCCAGATCTCGGGTTTGGACACCCCTACTTTAAAGGTGTAGACTCTATTCCATCATGAACAGATCTGTTTCGGCTTGTCAACAGATTATTGAGTAAAAGGATGATTTTCTTCAATATATCCAAATAACCATCATTTGCCAAAGAAGGTAAGACTAGAAACAACCAAGTTTTACAGGATTGAAAAGTTTCTCAATCTGACTTGATGGATAGAGATCCCCACCAAGCTGCCCGAGCTAAAGGACGATAGAGGAAAACATGTTCAATTGTTTCCTGATGGTCGCATCCAAAAGGGCAAGTAATGTTGACAGGCAAGTGATGATTAAGTAGGATGTCTCCGGATGGAATCGCCTTGTTTAATAATTTCCACAAGAACATGGTCTTTTTTTGTGGCAAATTAATGGTTCACAGAAACTTCCAGAATGGGTCACTAACGGAAAGATTGGAAGTAGTGGAACATAATGCAAAACTAGATTTTGCAGTATAAGAACCAAAAGGATGGCCCGACCAAACAAGACAATCTTGCATGTTAGTAAAGGAAATTGGCATAGATA
The DNA here is from genome assembly GCA_037074515.1 of Mimosa bimucronata. NCBI lineage: Eukaryota > Viridiplantae > Streptophyta > Magnoliopsida > Fabales > Fabaceae > Mimosa > Mimosa bimucronata. Next base: position 11,931,652 of record CM073442.1, read on the forward strand.
AAATTTTAGAAGCATGTTCAGGAGCATATAATTCCATTATCAAATTTGAATCCCATTGGAGAGGGTTACATATTTGATGTGTATGCAAAATTAGGTCTGCAACCAATGAAATGTGATCATTAGTAGGTGACCTTGACTGCATGGGCCACCATAAATGGTGGTTAAGGGGAATGCTCAATCCATTACCCACCTTCCAAATGAGGTGATTTTTTATTAGAGGAGAACTTTGTGCAATGCCTTTCCAAAACCAAGATGCATTGTACGGTAACCTGATGAATTCCTCTTGAGAAGTATCAATGTATTTGACCTTTAGTGTAGAGCCTAACAGAGATTCAGGGGGGGAAGTATATATGCGCCAGATCTGTTTAGCAAGCAAAGACATGTTAATATCTTCAGTCCTTCTAAATCCCAGTCCTCCATGGTCAAGACTATTGAAAAGGATTTCTTTCCTCATAAGATGCATCTTTTTATGTTCCTCAGATCCCCCCAGAAGAAATCTACTCATCTGCCATCAATCTTATTACAAATCCTTTTTGGCAACTTAATACAAGATAGTATAAACAGTTTGACTATGATTAGAGAACTTGACATAATTGATATAAAAAACTTGACCAAATACTACTATATCATAATATAGAAGTCTTATTTGCTAGCTATATTATATAAAAGTTTTATCAGGCACATTTGACCTGAATTATCAATAAAATACCCTCTTATTGTTTAAGTTGGAAAGGTTTCAATGGCAAGTTCAATATGATTTGGGTACCTGTTTCCTTTTTGGGGATTAGGTCGCAGCAAAAGAAAATGATCTCCCCTTTATCAAGTAAACTAATGGTCTCATTACAAAATAATCTTTTTTTATTGATCACATCCATCTTTTTTTTTTTTTTTATTTGAATCCACTTATTAATCTCCATGCAAATTCTTAATTAACGGCTAGCTTTTAAAATGAGTCATATACTAAAGGGTTAAGGGGTAAATTTTTCTAAAAGCTTTTTTAGTTCAAAACTGTCTCAGAGCTTTAGAATGTAACAATATTGCTATATTCCATTATAAAATTAACATTGACGGTTAAAAAATTAATATTAACAATTAAAATTTTAGCAGTAGATGATAAAATTACTCCTTTTTAATATTTCTAAGTATTAGTACTCCAAAAAAAAAAAAAGCTTCCAACATAATATTACTCCGAAGAGAGAAAACTTAACGAACATATTTACACATTTACTCTATATTAAATATAGAAAATAATAATTCCTATCAAATATCAGCGTTCATGTCAATTCAAATCCTACATTAGCGAAGGCAACATTAAGCGTAACGTACACCGAGAAGAGAACTACCATTTTCCACCTTTGTCAATTCTTTTATATATATATATATATATATATAAGAAAAAGTATTCCCTCTGTATTAAATGTATAACTTATTGGGGGAGTTGAACTTGTTCTTAAACAAAAGATCACTTTTTATTTTTTTCCTCACATTTTTCCTTAAATTATCCTTATTAATGCTCCTGAATTATGAATAGGCAAGAGAGGGAGGGTAATGATAAAAGAATAGGATTATGGTGTTTTGGTAATATAATGTGATTTTAACTAATTTAACAGACATTTTTAATCTAATTAAATTAGACAAATATGTAGATTATAGCATTTGAGTATAGGACGGGGAAACAGCAGGAAAGCAAGTGAACTATGATGACAAAAACAAAAGAGAAAATATTATAATATGATAGGGTTAAATATGTCACAATAAGATATTACTTATAAGGAAGATTTTTCATTGACTTGATGAATTGGTCTGCACTATAAAAATCACAACCATCGGTAGATTGTTCAATTGTAATTCTTTGATATAAAAATATGGCATAGGTTGTTCAATTGTAATTCTTTAATATAAAAATATGGCATTATTATTCTTCACAGCGTAGGACTTTTTAAATTATGAATCGGATAGTGATGTCATGCCAACCCTACTTCATATAATAAGTCACTTTCTGAGAGAATATATAATTCTTACTCTTAAGTCACCATGAAAGGTATTCATAACGATTTTTTAAGTACCCTATTTAAGGTAAGATGCAATTTTCCTATTTTTTCCATCTTTAATGTAATTTGTAGTTTTAAACAACTGTAAATTAAAAAAAATCATTTTCAAACAAATTTAACGACTTATCTACCTCTCTTTGATTATTAGTTATGCTGAAATGGTTAGATATGACTTTAATAGGGATTTGGAGTGTTAATTAAAATTCAAATCACACACTTCCCAATATCTTTGCCTGCCAATTACAAAATGATGGATCCACCGATGGAAGCAAAAGTGAGATGAAAATAGAGGGAGAGAATCCTATGAAAGAAAACTTTCGAAAACAAAGGGATACTATGTCAAGGCAAGAAACAAAGGGATACTACGTCAAGGCAAGAAAAAGAAAAGGTTTCATTTCAGGAATGCTACAAGTTCTGATTTACAATCAAAGAGGTAAGCTTGACTTTACCTGGCTTCTAACAAGGTGACAGATATTTCATTACTTGAAAGAGTAGAATGATTGCTAGAAGATTCTCGTCTAACTGGGATGTGTTCCAAAAGGAAACCAGGTTCTTTAGGTTCAGGCAATACACCTTCACTGCTTAACATTATAACCACAGAGGTCATGTCTGGCCTATCATCAGCATGGTATTGCAAACAAAGAAGACTGATGTGGATGCATCGCACTACTTCTGATTCAATGTAAGACTTCTCCAAACGTTCATCAACGAAATTTAGTGGGATTCCCTTATTCCACAGCTTCCATGCCTACAGAAATTTAAAACCATGAATCAATTGCCAATGTCAGTACAGATAAGGGAAGAGTTAGGATCCTTGTAACTGACATGTCCAATGAGATTAATGCTTTGGTTTGGCAAGAAGGGCCCCCTGTTTTTCATACCACTCACAATTTCTAGCAGTAATACTCCAAAGCTGAACACATCTGATTTGGCTGAGAATAGTCCACGAATTGCGTATTCAGGAGCCATATAACCACTATCATAAGTGATAAAAGAGTTAATATCATATTAAAATATGTGCATATATACAAAATTAAAATATAACATGGCATACTTACTATGTACCAACTATTTGTCTTGTATTATCTTCAATCTGATCTCCTGCAAATATTCTAGCAAGACCAAAATCTGAAATTTTTGGATTTAATTCACTATCCAACAATATATTACTTGCTTTAAGGTCTCTATGAACGATTTTTAATCTAGAATCTTGATGAAGATACATAAGCCCCCGAGCAATTCCTTGGATAATGTTAAAGCGCTTGGACCAATCAAGAAGTTTACCATCAGAACCTACAAATTTTAATGTTAAGATACTTATCATTAATTGAAGGAGAAATAAAAGAAAGGGATGAAAATCTGCTGATTGATAGTTCTTTAGCCATACAAACCAAAAATGAATGAATCTAAGCTCTTGTTGGGCATGTATTCATATATGAGCATTGTCTCTTCTCCTTGAATGCAACAACCAATAACCTTAACAAGATTTCGATGCTGAAGTTTGGCACACAATTTGACTTCATTCTTAAATTCACATAGCCCTTGGAAAGAACATTGTGAAAGCCGTTTCACGGCAATCTCTTGTCCGTTAGCAAGTATACCCTACCATTTTTACATCATATAAATGATGATTGTCAATATGCAACATCATAAAGCAGAAGAGTAATTATAATCCTTTACTCTCAATAACAATTTAATTGCATACTAACCTTGTATACAGAACCAAAACCACCTTGGCCAAGCTTGTTTACTGATGAGAAGTTATTAGTAGCTTTAGCTATTACTGCAAGGTCATAGATACGTTGCTCCGTATTTCCTTCATAGCCTTCTTCATTGTTTGCTGCTATCAAGGTTTTAAGCTCCATATTTCCGTCATAGCCTTCTTCATTGTTTGCTGCTAACAAGGTTTTCTCAGTTCACATTCGTAACAGAGTTTACCTATAAAGTTGCATAGGGAATGTTTACCTATACAGTTTCTTCTATGAAAGTAAATGTAAACCAAAGTGAAAAGCGTCACTACAGCCAATATAGTGGTCACCATTACAGCAATCATATTTGTCTTATTTCCATTAGCTTCATCATGTTCAGCTTCACAAGGAAATGAACTAAGAGTTAGTGCGCAATAATTTAAGGTTGCTAAATCAATCAAAAGATGGTTGAAAAATTAAAACTAAAGGGCCACACCTGTTTCTGGAGAAGCAAGGCGAATATATAAATCTTGGTCTTCAAAGGGGACCTTCCTTATATCAATTAAATCACCGAACCACATGACGCAACCACTACCTCCTTCCCTGATATCTGAATTAGTATAAGCATTACAAGAACAATTTTCCCAGCATTTGGCTTTGCATTCCTCAAGTGTCATACTTGCATTAACCCATGAATATGTAGTATCTGGCAATTTCAGCCCACTAAATTTAACAAAATAATCCCTGTTTTTGTCTTTGCAACTCCATGAATTATTGCGGACACATCCTTGAGACCAGTCCATTGTGTTCCAATTTTGGGGTGACTTTGGAAAGAATCCTGTCAAGCACTGGCATATTGGTGTCTTACCCAGGACACAGTTTGCATTAGGGCCACAACGATTATACCTATCACAATTATCCATTGGCACAAAACTATAAGCAATCCACCTTTGATCATCTTCACTCCACATTAAATCCAATAGTGAGTATAATGTTTGGTTCATGACAAATCTTGTAATCAGTGACTGATTCATGATATCATAACCTGTATACACCTCATCTTTGTTCCAGACAAACTTTACTTCATATAGTGGATTTCTCGTTGCATAAGAGATGCCAATAAGCCGGACACCATTCCAGGGGCCAGTCCTCACATACTTTGTTGGGCCCAGAAAACTAACTAATTCAGGATAATTGTGTAATACAATCCCCCCTGTATAGTCTCCAGAAGAAGGGTCATCCCAATTCTTCCATGCTGTGTAACGTCGATTAAGGCCAGTTCTCAGGTCCCATCCAACCTTCATTCCTGGCAGAAGTGTATCAGAAGGATAGTCAAAGCTTTGCCACAAGTAGTTTTGGGGATTCTCATCTTGTTTCTCATCTCTTAGAACCAAGTTTCCAGAGCCTAAAAGCTGCAAAATTGGACTCAAGGGCTTTGTGGTGGAATTTGCTGACCAAACAATAGTCTTATCATGGCTGAGAAGTACAATATTTCCCTCTGTGTTTATGTTCAAAATGCCAGGGTTGTTCTTGATGGGCCTGTCTCGGTTGGCAACCCAAACAACAGTTCTGCCTGGGATTTTGTGGTACCAGATTCCAACATAGCGGTCTGTGGAACTGCCTGGGCTGAAGAAACCGAATTCAAAGATTCCATTTTCAGAAACCAAGGTTTGGCCATCAGGAAGAGACCCAAACTGGGTGAGGAAATCAGTTGCAAAAGAAAATCTGGAGAAGAAGAACAAAAGCAGATTGGTAAGAACAAGCAAATAAGAAAGGATAGCCATTGACTTAATGAGTTAGTCTGCGCTAGAACTGGTACTAATGTGGCACATGTTGAAAGTACAGCCCACCAAAAGCATTCAAGTTGACTTTGCGCTCTTTCCTTCAGGGTAGAGAACATAATTTTCAACACAACAATAAGATATTGACTTTTTCAAATGAATGGATGAGATTATGGCATCATACCCAAACTTGCAAACTCGAATACCAAATTCAAAATAAAAAGTCACAAGAAACGGGATCTTGCAAACATGAAATGGCCGCAAGAAACATGAAAGGTTTCGTTTCATGAATGTCACAAGTCAAAATTTAACGAAATGCCTGTGTGTGTGTGTGTGTGTTTTTTTTTTTTTTTTCATAAGTCAATTTCAACAATTACTTTTCCGAAGGGTAATCAAGCTGCTTCCTATCTGGATACTGATAGGACTAATATACCTATATATATATATTTTTTTTTTCAATCAACTAATATATCTATGTGTGTGTGTGTGTATATATTTGTATATATATATATATAAGCTCTTTGCTCTAATCCACCAGCTTAAGTTTTTCTAGGTCAATAATCGAACCAAGAATCACAGGTATACCCAATAATAATACCAATTAGAAGTGGAAGGGGAAAGGGGCTTAAACTTGGAAACTTAGTGAGGAAGCAGAATGAGAGTCAAACATAAACAGTGGGGTATGGAATTGGGTATAAACTGAAGCAAATTAAGAAATATATGTTAGAAGTACCAATTAGATTTCGCTGCTTCAGTTGGCGGAAATTAGTGGGATGAAGAAACCAAGCTCCAAGCTTCCATCTTCCGAACCCAATCATCAAGTTCCATCCAAGAGGATGACACCGGGTAATGCCGAAATAGAATCAGGAAAACGAAAAATCAGCCTTTAGTAATTTAAAAAAGGAAATTTAAATGCAGGTTTAAGCCTTTTTTTTAGAGCTGATAATCTTATGTTACTAAATAATCTAATTGATTTTTTTGAGAAAATTCTGAGGGTATGTTTGGATGAGAGGAAAAATATGAGAGGAGAGGAAATGGAGAGGAGAGAAAAGTGGGAAGAAGATGTTATCCCTCTCATCGTTTGGATGAGTAAGAAAAAATTGAGAGGAAAGAAAATGAGCAAATATATTGTGACTGAAATACCCTTATCTCTATAAAATAATTATATTTAAAATTAAACTAGATATTACTGTGAATTATTTTTCAAGATAAAAATAATTTAAAATTAAATTACATATTCAATCATCAAATAGTTTAACAAAATATTATTTTTATATAAAATAAAAGGTGAATGGTTTTTTAAAATTAATTATATCAAATAAATAAATTATAATTGTCAAGATTATTAGTAATCAAAGTTTATAACAAAATCAATAAAATATCCTTTTTATATATAATTTCTTTGTGTTTTTCAAAGAAAATATACCTCTAATGTAATGGAGAAGAGAGGGAAAAAAAACACGCAACAATTATGGAAAAAAGGGAAAATTTTAGAAAAAGACCCTCAAATTACTAAAAGTACACTTTACTACACTGAAATTTGCAAAACATCAATCAGTATATTTGACTGAACTATCCATACCCAAGTTAAATGGAAAAGACTGAAATACCCTTCATTCAAAAAAAAAAGACTGAAATACCCTTTGTTGAAAATATATTTTTTTTAGAAAAGGGGTCGCACCACCGCTGGCCGCAGGGGCACCCAGCAACGTGGCAGCTCCACACCGCGCCATGTGGTGCTGCTGGGTCACCACGTGCCGGTGTCCCATAAAAAAAGGGACACAAAATTTGGGGGGTAGGAATCGAACCCACCCCCTCAGCTTGGTGGCCTTACCACCAATCCACCAAGTCTCATCATTATATTTGTTTCAACAATTATATATATACTATATTTCATTCTTTTTTTAATGTTTTCCCATAATCGTATAAGGGATTCCCACCGGCAGGTGGTGTTGCGGCCCCTTTTCTTAAAAAAATATTTTCAACCAAGGGCATTTCAGTCTTTTCTATTTAATTTGGGTATGGACATTTTAGTCAAATATACTGACTGATCCTTTCCAAATTTCGGTGTAGCAAAGTGTCATTTTGGTAATTTGAGAGTCTTTTTCTGGAATTTTCCAAACAAAAAAAAAACCGAAACACTGAACACGCCACACAATGTCACAAACTCGCAATGTATTAAAATAAAAGACAAGAAAAAGACCATGCATGTGGCGCGGGGCACTGGCAACGCATTTCCCCTCCAAAATCTCTCCATTAATGGAGTGAAAAGTTGGGAGGGTCCACCCCATTTTCCTCCCCAACTTTCCTTCCTCTTCCCTTTTCCTTTAATCTAAGCAAGGGAAAATATCCTTCCTCCCTCACTTTTGCTTCACAATTTTCTTTCCTCTCCCATTTTCCCTCCATCGAAACAGACCTTAAGAAAGTTTAACACTCCCTTCGATCCCAATTATAAGATTAATTTGACATTTTTTTGTGGAGATTATGGATGCAAATTTGACCACTAAGTTATAACATACGTTATATATAATTAGATTATATGTTAGTTTATAAATAAAATAAATTAGTTTTAAAGAAAAAAAGTAAATATAAACAATTTAAAGTTATTTATTTTGTATCCTTAATTTCTAAAAAAAAGGTTAAATTGATCTTATAATTAGGACTAGATGAAGTAAGTTACTTATAAATTGATTTTCTTGAATTTTTCTCTAAACTAATTTATTTAACTTATAAGTTAACATATAATCTACTAATACATAAAATACATTATGGCTACGTGCTCGATTAACTTCCTTAATTTCTAAAAGAAAAAGGTCAATTGTGTCTTATATTTAGGTATGGAGGAAGTAGTTCTTAAATAGAACATAGTTGATTTTTTTGGAAAATTTTAAAAAACCTAAATTAATTACTTATAAATTGGTTTCCTTGAATTTTTCTCTAAATTAATAGTTTATTTGACTTATAAACTAATATATAATTTACTAATATACAGAATATGTTAAGATTAAGTGGCTCGTTTCGCCTCCTTAATCTCTAAAAAAAGTTAACTAAATATAAACTATAAGCTAACATATAAGCTACAAACTATAAGCTAACATATAAGCTACTAATACACAAAATACATTATGGTTAAGTGCTCAATTAACTTCCTTAACTTAAAAAAAAAAGGTCAAATGGGTCTTATATTTAGGTATGGAGGAAGTAGTTCCTAAATAGAATGTAGTTGATTTTTTTTTTGGAAAATTTTAAAAAACTTAAATTAGTTACTTATAAATTGGTTTCCTTGAATTTTTCTCTAAATTAATAGTTTATTTGACTTATAAACTAACATATAATCTACTAAAACACAAAATATGTTTAGATTAAGTGGCTCATTTCGCCTCCTTAATCTCTAAAAAAAGTCAACTAAATATAAACTATAAGCTAACATATAAACTACTAATACATAAAATACGTTAAGATTAAGTGCTCAATTAACTTCCTTAATTTCTTTAAAAAAAAGTCAAACGGGTCTTATATTTAGGTATGGAGGAAGTAGTTCCTAAATAGGACGTAGTTGATTTTTTGGAAAATTTTAATAAAGTTAAATTAGTTACTTATAAATTGGTTTCCTTGAATTTTTCTTTAAATTAGCAGTTTATTTAACTTATAAACTAATATATAATCTATTTGAATGGTGGACATGCAGGCAGTGAAATGATCGATCTGAAAATGGCTGTTAGCTATGATGTCAAGGACAAAGGTAAAAATTTAAAACTGTTATGGGGATTTCACAATAATTTTTATGCCTACTTGCTAGGGCTGTATGGTTTGGTATTCTTTTTATCAAACCGAATGGAATAATTTTCATTCCTTTAGAGATTGGCTCATATCCTCCTTTATCACACTTTATAATGATGGTCTTGTGGACACTTTGGAAAGAATTATTATTCTGATAAACCATTTATGGATGCTCAGAAATACTAATGTGCACAGGGGATCTCATACTTGTTTGGCTACTATTGTGAAACAAGTTCATATGCCACCTCTTTTAATCATGTCCTTTGGAATAATAAAAGTTCTCGCATGATTTCTTCTACAGCTTCAACTGCATCCATTTCCCTAAGCCTTTCTACAGGTTTAAATGATTGGAGCATTGTCTACTGCAAATTCAAAGATCGATCAGGAATAGGATGCAAGATGACAGTTCTTTCAGGTGCTCATGTGATTAGGCTTTCATATGGAAGAAGGATAAGAGTAAAGCATCATGTTTTCAGCTAAGATGTCTCAGAGCAAGTCTTCAATGCTTCCATTCTAGCATCTTAGACATTTCTCAAATATCCTTATCTATTTGCTCATCATCCTCAATGTTCAATCTTCTCCAAGGGGGTACAAATGACATCACAGCTACAGACATTCAAATGATGTTGCGAGCATTTAAAGAAATTCAAATGTCTGTAATTGAAAGGAACATATTGTCAATGTTCCTTCATAATAGTTTTCTTTCAACTTTTCCTTTCAGCACTTTAATTTAGTTATTTGTGAACATTTTAACATTTTAATGATAATTGTCTTTTATCCAAAAAAAAAAGTCACAATAAGATTTTTTTTTAATCAAAACCAGTAAATCACAAACACAAAAAAAACTGAGAATATAAGTGGGATGGAACGAACTTGTGACACCTTACAATAGAGTTCCACTCCCCCTGCCCCCGTGGGGGGGCGGGTACTTACAATAGAGTTTTCCGTGTCAGAAGGTTACAAAGTCTTTAGCCACAGCAAGATAATGCAGAATCAAGATGGCTGTTTCGAATCAACATAGTCTTGCATTATCACAATAGCTAGTCTCATCCATGACCGTATGCTCATTAGTGGTCCAAAATCAAGAACTAAGATTGATTTTACCTGGGTTCTAACAAGGTTACAGATATTTCATTACTCGAAGGAGTTGCATGATTGTTAGAAGATTCTCCCCTAACTGGGATATTTTCCAAAAGGAAACCAGGTTCTTTAGGGTCAGGCAAGACACCTTCACTACTCAGCATTATAACCACAGATGTCATGTCTGGCCTATCATCGGCATGGCATTGCAGACAAAGAAGACCAATGTGGATGCATCGCAATATTTCTGATTCAACATAAGACCTCTTCAAAAGTTCATCGACAAATTTTAGTGGAACTCCCTCATTCCACAACCTCCATGCCTACAACAATTCAAAAGAATGAATCACATATTTTGCCAACAATAATCACTTGCCAATTTCAGTATGGATAAGAGAAAAGTTAGGCTCGTGGTTACTAACAAGTCCAATAAGATTAATGCATTGGCATGACAAGAAGGGTCCCCTGTTTTTCATACCACTCACTATTTCTAACAATAATACTCCAAAGCTGAACACATCAGATTTGACGGAGAATAGTCCATGAATTGCGTATTCAGGAGCCATATAACCACTATCATAAGTCATAAAGCAGTTAGCGGCGTATTCAATAATGTGCATATATACAAAATCGAAGTATAATTAAGCCCACTTACTATGTACCAACTATTTGCCTTGTATTGTCTTCAATTTTATCTCCTCCGAAAATTCTTGCCAAACCAAAATCCGATATTTTTGGATTTAACTCACCATCCAATAATATGTTACTTGCTTTAAGGTCTCTATGGACGATTTTTAATCTAGAATCTTGATGAAGATACATAAGTCCCCGAGCAATCCCTTGGATAATGTGAAAGCGCTTGGACCAATCAAGAAATTTCCTTTCAGAACCTACAAAATTTTAAAACAATGATACTTATCATTATCCAAGAAGGGAGAAAAAAAAGAAAAGGATATAAATATGCTAATTGATAGCTCTTTAGCCATACAAACCAAAAATAAATGAATCTAAGCTCTTGTTGGGCATGTATTCGTATATGAGCATTTTCTCCTCTCCTTGAATGCAACAACCAAGAATCCTCACAAGATTGCGGTGCTGAAGTTTGGCACACAGTTTGACTTCATTCTTAAATTCACAAAGCCCTTGGATAGAACTTTGTGAAAGCCGTTTCACTGCAATTTCTTGTCCACCTGCAAGTATACCCTAGCATTTTTGCATCATATAAATGATTGTCAATATGTAACTTCATATATCAGGAGAGTGATTGTAATCTTTTACTCTTTAATAACAAGTTAGTTGCATACTTACTTTGTATACAGGACCAAAACCACCTTCGCCAAGCTTCTTGTCAGATGAAAAGTTATTAGTAGCATTAGCTATTACTGCAAGGTCATAGATACGTTGCTCCATATTTCCTTCATAACCTTCTTCACTGTTTCCTGCTATCAGGGTTTTTAGCTCCATAGTTATGTCAGAGCCTTCTTCCTTGTTTGCTGTTAACAAGGTTATCATGGTTCAATTTCATAAATTAAGTGAACTATATAAATACAAAAAGAAAAAAAAAATAGTATTCATACTATTAGTTTTTTTGGAAATGTCATTATAAGTAGCTCCATATTTCATTAGGAGCCTTTCTCATTGGTAACTGTTAACAAGGTTTTCATAGTACACTTCAATGCACTAAGAGTAATATTAAAAAAAATGAAAGGAAATCGCTCTGTTCCTTGGAAAACATAATGACAACAAGCTCAATCATGTTCCACTATCCTCCAGACAACCCACAGATGTATTAAGATGGGAAAAAGGGTGCGAAGCAAGTAAGGGCAGATGCATCATGAATGTACCTATGGAGTTTCTTCTGCGCTTGTAAATGGAAAACAAAGTTAAAAGCATCACAACAGACAATACAGTGGTCACCGTTACAGCAATCACCTTTGTCTTATTTCCATTAGCTTTATCGTGTTCAGCTTCACAAGAAAATGAACTAAGAGTTAATAGTCAAAAAGTTGAGGTTTCTCAAGCTTTACAAAGATGATTAAAAAATGATATCCCTAAAAGGCCAAACCTGTTTCTGGAGCAGCAACACGAATATATACATCTTGGTCTTCAACTAAAATCTGTCTTGTATCAATCAAATCACCAAACCACATAGCACATCCACTACCTCCTCCCCTGACATCTGAATTGGCATAAGCAGTACAAGAACAATTTTCCCAGCATTTGGCTTTGCATTCCTCAAGTGTCATACTTGCATTAACCCAAGTGTGTGAAGTATCTGGCAATTTCAGCCCACTAAATTTGACAAAATAATCCCTGTTTTTATCTTTGCAACTCCATGATATATTGCGAACACATCCTCCAGACCAGTCCATCGCGTCCCAATTTTTGGGGGATTTTGGCAAGAATCCTGTCAAGCACTGGCATATCGGTGTCTCACCCAGGACGCAGTATCCATTAGGGCCACAACGATTATACCTGTCGCAATTATCAATTGGCGCGAAACTATATACAACCCACCTTTGATCATCTTCACTCCATATTGTATCCAGTAGTGAGTATAATGTTTGGTTGAGGACGATTCTTGAAATCTGTGACTTATTTATGAGATTATTAACTGAATAAACTTCATCTTCATTCCAGACAAACTTTATTTCATAAAGTGGATTGCTTGTTACGTAACCCATGCTACTGAATCGGACGCCATTCCAGGGGCCACTCCTTATATACTCTATGGGGCCCTGCCAGATTACTATTTCAGGATAATTGTGTAGTAAAAGCTCTTCTGTAAAGTCTCCAAGGGAAGGGTCATCCCAATTCTTCCATGCTGTATAACGTCGATTAAGACCAGTTCTCAGGTCCCGTCCAACCTTCATTCCAGGCAAAATTGTATCAGAAGGATAGTCAAAGCTTTGCCACATGTAGCTTTGTGGCTTTTGATCCTTCCCATCTCTTAGAACCAAGTTTCCAGAGCCTAAGAGCTGCAAAATTGGACTCAAGGTCTTTAAGGTGGAATTTGCTGACCAAACAGTAGTCTCATCATGGCTGAGAAGTACAAGATTTCCCTCTGTGTTTATGGTCAACATGCCAGAGCTGTTCCTGATGGGTCTTTCACGGTTGGCAACCCAAACAACAGTTCTGCCTGGGATTTTGTGGTACCATATTCCAACATAGCGGTCTGTGGAACTGCCTGGGCTGAAGAAACCCAATTCAAAGATTCCATTTTCAGAAACCAAGGTCTGGCCATCAGGAAGAGACTCATACTGGGTAAGGGTATCGATTGCAAAAGAAAATCTGGAGAAGAACAAAAGCAGATTGAGAAGAACAAGAAAATAAGGAAGGATGGCCATTGATTTAATGAATTGGTATACACTATAAAAATTAAATATACCCGTGATCCAGATGTGGCACATTTGAAATGACAGTCCAACAGAAGTATGCAGGTTGACTTGGTGCTCTTTATATCATAAAAAACTGTTTTCTTCCCTTCACGGCAGAGGACATACTTTTCAACGCAAGAATAAGATAAAGGCTTTTCCAGATGTATGAATTTGATTATGACATCATATTCAGACTTCCAAATTCAATGTAATGCTTTCTGTCAACAAACAGATTCTTGCATGTGTACTGAGATCCATCTACTCCTTGTAGTAGGGTCAGGGAAAGGAAAATTCAAGCCTTTCTTGTTTGGTCTTTTATGGGGAATGACATTCAAAATTTTTGACTTCTACCATCAAATTGGCTTTTACTTGTCCTAATGTAAAGCAAATTACCCTTTTTAATAATGCATTCCAAAAATCTAGCTTGTTATACAGTTGGAGTCCAAAACAATTCAGATGGTAAAAGGTCGCAAGAAAAAAAAAAATGTATCGTTTCGTATGCGTTTTTAAGTCAAAATTTGCGAACTATATAAGTCAATTCCATCAACTACTTTTTTTTTTTCTTTTTTTGAATAAATCCATCAACTACTTTGCCAAAGTCTTATCAGGCTGTTTCCTCTCAGCAGATAACACTTATTTCCTTTGCTCTAACCCACCTGATTAAGTCATTATCGGCCAATCATTGAACCAAAAATCGCAGGTAAGCTAATATCAATTGGAATTGGAATGGAAGGGATTTAAACTTCAAAACTTAGAATGGAACCAGAATGAGGCTGAAACATCAAATGGGTACTGAAAATGGTACAAACTGAAGCAAATTAAGAAAGACCTATCTATGTATGTACTCCCTCCGGTCCTAATTATAAGACCACTTTGACTTTTTTGACTTTTTTTTCCAGTTCAAAAATAAAGTAGTTCAAGTCCCAAAAACAATCTTTTTTTCTTAAAACTAATTTATTCTACTTATAAACTAACCTATAATCTAATTTTATATGACATATGATATAATTTAGTGGTCTAATTTGCTTCCTTAACTTTCACAAAAAAAAGTCAAAGTGGTCTTATATTTAGGACCGGAGGGAGTACCTTATTTCGCTGATTCAGTTGGTGGAAGTTAGTGGGGGTGAAGAAACCAAAGTTCCGAGCTTTCATTTCCATCTTCGAAGCCCAATCAGCCATTAGTTGCAGAGCGAAAGAGATGAAATGAAAGCGGCTTAATTTTCGTCCCAGTTTAAATATATTTTTTGTCCAGTTTTATCCAAAAAAAATTTGTCCAGTGAAAATTGAATGATATAAATAAACTGATAAAAAGTAGTATTCTCTAGATTGAATATATTAGTACTGAACTTAGTTCTAAAACACTCTAATGATCTTCTTAATTTTCTTTATATATATATATATATATAAATATCTCTCTCTCTGTAAATTATTATTATTATTATTATTATTATTATTATTATTATTATTATTATTAATGGAGTATCAATGTAGGTAATTAAAACATTATATAAAAACGTAGGTAATTAAAAAAAATGGACAAACTTTATAAATAGATGATATATTTTTTGGACCGGCAAAATAGATGATATATTTAGAATAATTATCAACTCTTCAAAAACAATCTAAGTGAATAATACAACAATGGTCATTTCAAAAAAAATAATACAACAATGGCCTAGCACATGAAGTACTCTTTCAATTCTCATGTACTGGCTTGAAATTTTTTGTGGTGTGAGTTTGTTTTTAAAATATTTTTACTGAAGTAAGTAATTTTCAGCATACCATTCATGTTTAAAAGTTCCATTTAAGATCCATTTAGCGTCTAGATTATTTTTTTATAAGTATATATTACAATAAAAATGAACAAAGATTACAATACAATATATAAAATTATTAAATAACCACACAAGAGGGAACCAGCTCAAAAGAAGTGATCAATCCTGAAGGGTCCTCTGAGCCAATGCATGTAATGTAGAGGAATTTCTCTATCCATCAATCTTCTCAGCAATCTGTTGTTTATATGAATGGCGAAACTGAACTGAAACGGATTCAAGGTTACCTTCTGATTCTTCAGAAAGATCAGCATCCGACGAAGATGTGATAAGATAAATAACCAGTTGTCTTGCTCCCTAGGCTTAGAACTTTTATAATGACAAACCAAAGCATTATGAAAGAAAATAGTAGAACTTTGCATGATATAGAATCCAAAATTTGTGAATTTGTGCAAGTTCATCGTGTAAAGAAACCAACCATCCGTTATTAGGTGAGAAGCAAGTTGCAGAGCAAACGAACCAGTGCATGGAAAGACTGTGACTTACCAAATCATTAAAATTTGCAATATCATCGTGAAACAGAAATTGTGAATATGCAAACCAAATGACTTGTTGTGGAGATACACCTTCATTATTCGCAGATTTTCTGGTCCTAAAAATCCATAGAGAATAAAGATCGATCTAGATTATTTTTTGCAGCAACACTCAACCTCTTGTAATAATTTTTTAATACAACTTTGTTTTAAAAGTATTTTCTGAATCAATTTTTTTATCACTTATCTCCTTTTTTTTTACTTATGTTTAACACTATCGATAATTATTTTTTCAATTTTTCTACAAGTGGTCATAGATATTTTTTTTTATGAAATTCAATGTTTTTAACCTAATATTCGATTATTTTTAACACTGAAAATATAAAGATAAGTATTTTAATATGACCATTATTGGAAAGTTTTTATTTAGCTTTTACTCATTACTAGAAGTAATTAAAAATTATGGACAAAAAATGAAGTAATTAAAAATTAGGGTTGAAATCATAAGAAGTAAGTTTAGAAAATATTTAAGACGATTCCCAAAAATTGAAATTTTAACTTTTAAAAATGTTAAATATGGGTATTAAAATATGAAAAAATAGTGTTGAAAATATAAGAGCAGAGTGATATAAAATTATAACTCATAAAACAATTTAAGGATACAATTGTACCTAAACTTACTTTAAACATTTAGTGCTAAAAAATACTATAAAAGTTTCGTATGCATATTTGCTAAAAACATTTTTAATGGAAAAATTGCTCCTACAATTTATTTTCAGAATAAAATTGTATCCTAGAATAATTTATGGTGTTAAACACATAAACAATAGTTTATAATGTTGGGTAAACTTAACCAAATAAAAAATGATCGTTGATTGTATCTATTTGAATTTTCAAGATCATCGCCTTTAAAAAACCCATCTATCTCCTGCTTACGGAACAAACTTATTTATCGATAGTGTAAAAAAAAACTAATTTATCGATGACTCGACGGGCAAATTCAAACTTTAAAGTTGAACTTGAATGAAATTAAAGATAAGATATTACTCCTTTCGTCTTAGGTTTCAAACCACACCTAATACTATCAAGTATTTAATAAAGCTTTGTTTATTCCGTCAAAAAAAAAAAAAAAAAGCTTTGTTTAGACTTTAGAACACCCACTCGGACGCACGCAAACAATGAAGAAAAGGCATAAAATAATGATTAAAGAGGCATAATACTCCTTCCAATTTCTGAATGTATAATTCGCTAAATGATTTTTTTTTGGGAGAATTGCAAATAGGTCCCAAGCAAGAGAATTAATTTCAGACAGGTCCATTAACAACTCCTTCACTTGTTAACCAAGGCTATTGCAGTTGTTAATAGCTATCATTAACAACTCCTTGGGACCTCTCTGAAATTAATTCTCTTGCTTGGGACTTATGTGCAATTGTCCCTTTTTTTTTAAATAAAAAAAAAGATCCGCCATCAAAGGAAAAAGAAATTAGATAAAAGATGAAGAGTAACCAGCCTTCATTAAACATATGTTATGGACTTATTGTGCTTCTTGATTCGCTTAAATGATTTTTCTGTTTTTAAGAACAAGATATTGATTTATTGGTTTCTAGTTATCATATATATGGAACCAGGAGCTAAGTCGTGAAGAGCAATTTGATCTAAAATAAAATAATATGAATAATAATTTGATAATTTTTTATCTATACATTTTTCACTTACCCTTTATGCTTTTTTCTTTTTTTTTTGAGAATAATTGTGTAATTTCTTTCAATAGGCCGCTTGTAAGACAAGCTCATGCGAAACAATCTCTTGAGCACCTAAGGCACTTTAATATAAAAAGTAAATGATTTTAAAATGTTTGTTTAATATTGCTTAAAGGGTTTGTACAATCTTTAGTTGCTCATGCATATCATTTGGAATATCAATCTCTATAATTTAATAAATATTGGAATCATTTTACCACTTGAAGGATCAAAATTTATTATTTAAATTTTGGAACACCAAAACCAAAATAAAAGCAAAGAGACCAAAGATTATATTAACTCTCATTCAATGTATACACACACACATACGTGTGTCTGTGTGGGCGCAATAAATTATATATATATATATATATACACACACTTATCTTTAGTCTGTATTGTGTCTTGTGTAATGTGTTTCATGTACTGTGTAATTGGGATTTAGATATTGTGCTTCTTGGTTGTGTCCGATGAGAGATTAAGGGAACTATTAGACCATGGAAAGTTGCCTTGATCATAACATTGTTGGGAAAGGAGGTTAGCCTTAACATGATGAAAGACGGAGTAGCTTGGATCTTGAAAGACAATTCCTTTGAACTTATCGACCTTCTGAACAATTATTTTGTGTTTCAAACAGAAAACAAAGAATTGGGACTTAAATTGCTATTTGATGGTCCATGGATGATTCAAGGTCACTACTTGGCTATGCATAGATGGAGTCCTAATTTTAATCCCTACTGCAATAGGGTTAGGAAAGTGGCAATTTGGGTTAGGGTTCCGACCCTACCATGTACATTATTTACTCAGAAGAATGCATGATGGAGCTGGGAAATATGATTGGTAGTCCCCTGAAAGTAGATCTTAATACATTAGCTTAGTACAATCATAAAACCATGAAGGTGGAGAGGGGGAAGTATTCTTGAGTCAGTGTAGAGGTTGATTTGAATAAACCCCTACAACCACGTTTTGTAATCAGAAGGAAGATGTACGCTGTGGAGTATAAAGCATTAGATTTAATTTGTTTCCAGTGTGGACTCTATGGGCATAAGCAAGAAGTGCGCCCAGAAAATAGAGAGAATAAGACAGATTCGCCGGGGTGTACATCCCCGGAGGGACGAAACACTGGCAAGTTGAATAACAAGGTGAGAGAGAATCAGAAAAGCATTTCTTGTTTAGTGTGCCAGACGTCACAATGGAGGAGGAATATGGTGTACTTGAATGAAAGCAAAAAGCACTTTTAGTCAGAAGGGCTAGAAGGTAGACGCAGGGAAAATAACATAAAAGCAGCCTTTTTTGGGAAGTCTACACAGAGGGAGACAAAGTTTAACACAGGTATCAGGTTTGACATCTTAAAAGTAGAGGATGCCTCAAGGAAACCTGATAACAATAGTGCCAAAAGCACAAATAAGGTACCTATGAAAGAGTTGAGAAGGAAAGAAGAAAAAGAACATATAGAAAAGGTGAAAGCTAACCACACCGTTGGAGAACAAGACAAGAAAGCTTCAACCTTTGAAAATGGAGAAAACAGCATGTCAATCCATGTGGGACTTAAGATGACGTTCACTGTCTCATAAGAAACGAACGAGTCGACTGAGAAGATAAAGAGGAAGGGTAAAGGACCTAGGGTTATAAAAAGGAAAGAGGTGACTAAGGAGAACTAATTAGGCCAAGACATAGGCCCAAAGGAGTCAAAAAACGCTGAAGGAAAAAAAGGAATGCTGGCAAAAAAGAACCTTAAGCTCGAGGCCCATCATTATTTCCTCAATTTTAAAGAGGAAAAATGCCACTAGGGCCCATCATATAGTATTTGTGGAATATCTTGTATTAATTGTAAATATTCTCCGTCTTGTACTATTGTATTTCTTGTACTACCTATTAGGCTTAATTAGCATTTATTAGGTTGTCTTCTTCCTCTTTTATAAATAGACATATGTAGCTCAAGATCAATATGAGAAATAATATTCAGAAGTATTTTTCTCTCAATTTGTCTACATGGTATCAGAGCATCAAGTTCAAAAATAGTGATTAGGGTTTGACGGCCATGAATTGTAAGAAGCTTTCTCTTAAATACTTAGGGGTTTCTCTGTGTGTGATGATCAGAGCATTATTGGCTCTCATTGCCAGTCCCATTGGAAAGAGGAAGGTCTGATCGACAAAACCCAAGAAAATTGCCGCAAACGGTGGTGTGTGTGGTCCCTACACGCCGGTGACATCTCCGGTGACAGCGTGAGAAGGCCGTTTTGATGACGGTTGCCTCCGCCGATGATGACTCAACGATTCCGAATGAACCTTGGCCACCGGCGATGAATCCAAGCATGGGTCCTCCATTATTCAGATCATACAGTAACCGGAAATAGTATGTTCAAGATAGTTACGCAATATTTCAGGGATGTTTGCAATATATCTCTATTCCTGACCCATATATTATTATATTTCAGTTTTTTAAAACTAATTTGTCATACTATAATCATCTTATACCAAAGGCTATTTATGAGAAATACAGATTTTCAGTCTAAAGAAAAAGTATCATAAGGCAGCTAGTGCTGGCATTCTTGGCCCAGAGAGGAAACTTTCCTTCAGCCCTTAAAACTTTAAGAAACAAAGCAGTATGGATAATTGACTCTAGGGCATCAGATCATAAGACTGACTGTCATGAAATGTTCTCCACTTATGTTTCATGTGCTGGAAACTTGAAAGTAAAAATTACTGATGGCTCTCTTACTTCTGTTGCTCGAAAATGAACTATTTGGATTTTGGAGTATATTACTCTGGAATATGTCCTCCATGTGCCTAAATTAGCATGCAATTTATTATCAATTAGTCAGTTGATGAAACATTGTAACTGTTATGCTAATTTTCTGCCAAATCATTGTGTGTTTCAGGATCTATCATCAGGGATGGTGATTGGTTGTGCTAAGGAATATGAGGGACTTTACTTCCTTGATGATGCCGGAGTGAGTCACCAACTGACTTATCTGCCATTTGCGGTCATTACCTTACAGCATACGGGTCGTCAAATAAAATAAAATAGTATAAGAAAAAGTGTCGTTCCACAATGATTGAGAATTGAGCAAGTTAATTAATCCTAATTGGGAAATTAATTAGAAATGAGTAAGCAATGATGGGAAATTGAAATTGAAGAGAAATAGTTTGCAAGAAGTTATATTATCTATATGAAAATAATAACCACACACTTGTTCACAATAATGAGAATCTAAGGTTACTTATCCCCATTTTACTTCATGAACTATATAAATCCTTCCCTTTTTAGCATCCTAATGAATTAATGTATGAGCCTAAGGTTTAAATGCATTTAAAAAAGCTTTCTCAAGTCAAAATCAAATTTATGCTTGCATTAATTTCACAATCTCTTACCACAATTAATACAAGACCTTTTTCTTAACCAACCTCATAATGACAATGTAGGGTTAGTAACTATATCTCTATGTTACCAACTAACCATCCATTTAAAACCATAAATTTCAAGCCCAACATGATTCCATCCAAGTTTTAAAACAAAATACACTTTCTCAAGCCATATTTCATTTAACCAAAGCAAGTGGTGATCAATCACTTGTATAATAAAGAGCAAGATGGAAATCCATACATGTAAATTCATTCAAAGCATAAAAGGAAAGGAAATACAAAGTTCAATCCATAAAAATAGTTCAAAGTAACCCTAGAAAAGGTTTTAGTTACACATAATTGTTCTTAAGTTAAAAACTAAATCTGGGCAAAAGTTCATGATACACAAGAAGAGAAGAAGGAAGGAGAAGGGAAACCAAGATGTAAGAATCTTCAATCTCTCCAAGCTCCTCTAAGTTTCCAAACACTTCCCAAGCTCTCTCTTGCAACTTTAAGACTCCTAAAATCGTGCCCAAGTGTGTCTGTCCGTGTTTCTTCGAAACCCTAAGTTTTTATCCACTACTGTTAGCTTAATTTTAAGTAAAACGCGTAGCAGAAAGGTTCCGCACCGTGGCGAGGTCACGGCGAGGAAGCAAATAGAATGGCAGAATGGTCAGGTCCTGGCTGTAGGCTCGCTGCGGCGAGCTCCCCTCTTTTCTGGTTTCTCTGCCTCTGTTCCTATGTTCTTCTGGTTTCTTCTCAGCTTCTCCACTTGTCCACCTCTTCCTACACAAGAGAAAGAAAGAGGGTTGATGAGTTCCACAATTAACTCAAGTTTATACTCATTAAGCTCCGCATTTCATTCACATTTAGAATTCCTCTTTTCTTTCTTTCTATTGACTTTTAGTTTCTTTCAACATTTTATTCACAAAATTATTTACAAGAGTGAGGAAAATGTGATGAAATGAATGAGTTTATCACCAACCTATTACAAGTGTATGCAATTCTATATCTATCTCTAAAATTTAAGATAC
The DNA here is from genome assembly GCA_037074515.1 of Mimosa bimucronata. Taxonomy (NCBI): domain Eukaryota; kingdom Viridiplantae; phylum Streptophyta; class Magnoliopsida; order Fabales; family Fabaceae; genus Mimosa; species Mimosa bimucronata. The sequence goes on from CM073442.1 coordinate 11,953,832, forward strand.
TATGTTATGGACAAGAGAATGGGTCATCCTAATTTTAATTATTTGTCCCGTATGTTTCCATCTCTTTGTCCAACATCTAACCTTGATATGAATTGTGAAGTCTGTGAATTAGCCAAACACCACCGATCATCATATCCTAGGGCTCCATATACACCTACCAAGCCCTTCACTACCATCCATACTGATTTATGGGGACCTTTCCGTAACCCAAACCATATCAAATTAAGAGGATTTATTACATTCATAGATGACCATACCCGTGTGTGTCGGGTCAACTTCTTAAAAGACAAGTCTAAGGCACCATCTGCTTTCATACAGTTCTTCACAATGATTAAAAATCAATTCAATACAAGCATCAAAGTCTTACATTGTGACAATAACACTGAGTATTTTAACCAAACCTTGAGTGAATTTCTCGAAACACATGGTATTATCCATAAAAGCTCGTGTGTCCACACCCCTCAACAAAATGGCATTGCCTAGAGGAAAAATAGGCACATTTTGGAAGTCACTAGAGCTCTAATGCTTACTTGCAATGTTCCAAATTCTATTGGGGAGATATCATTATAACTGTAGCCCACCTCATCAATCGAATGCCAAATAGGGTCATATCCTTTGAAACCCCTCTTAAAAGGTTGCAAAGTATCTTTCATACTACTCACCTTGAAAATAACATTCCCTTTCGTGTGTTTGGATGTTCTGTATTCGTTCATATATATCCAAATAACAAACTTGATCCCCCGTGCAATGAAATGTATATTCCTTGGGTACTCTCCTACTCAAAAGAGGTATACAAGTTTTGATCTTGTCTCTAGACACCTCTTTGTCATCTTTGATGTTACCTTTCATGAAGATACTTCTTTTTATACCAAATCTTCAATTCAAGGGGAGATAATGAGTGAATATCAGACTTTGGTGCCTGAATTAATCTAGTCAAGAATATGTTCTCCTTGAACAATAGACCACACTAACATCTATAGAACCATCTCCTCCTATACAACCAGAGCCATTACAAACAAAATCATCTCCTTAGCCACACAAATAGAACCATCTCCTCCACTACAGCTAGAGTCATCACAAATAGAACCATCTCCTCCACCACAGCCAGAGCCATCACAAGTAGAACCACCTACTCCCTTAAATCAACCATCTCTTGTGCTAATCACAAAAGAAAGTTTGAATGCAGAGGGAGATGTAGAAAAACATAAAGACACAGATATGTTGGTGTACTCACAAAGGCATAAGGCTAAGGAAAGAAGGGACCATGTATTTGAAGCACCCCAGGAGTCAGAACCAATGATAGCTCCTGAAGAACCAAAGGAGGCAGAGCTGGTAGTGGCTCCTGAAGAGAATGATCCAGAGGTATCTCAAGAAATTCCTTAACAAGTTAATGAACAGAATGACCTTGATTTGCCTATTACTCACAGGAAACAGCCTTAATCATGCACTTTGCATCTGATCTAGAAGTATGTGTCTTATAAGGCTCTTTCTTCCAGCTATCGGGCATTTATCACCAGTCTGGATAAAGTGTGCATTCCTAAGAACATCCAGGAGGGACTAGAGATACCAGAATGGAGATCAGCAATTATGTAGGAGATGAGAGCTTTAGAAAAGAATGGAAAAAACCAAGAGGCAAGAAACTTGTTAGTTGCAAGTAGGTATTCACCCCTAAATATATGGCTGATGGTTCTCTTAACAAATTAAAAGCTTGACTTATAGCAAGAGGATTCACTCAGACATATGGTATAGACTATGAAGAGACATTTGCACTAGTGGCGAAATTGAACACCATCCGAGTCCTATTGTCTGTGGCAGCCAACCTAGATTGGCTACTTCATCAGCTGGACATCAAGAATTCTTTTCTGAATGGAGAGCTTAAAGAAAAAGTATACATGACTCTGCCTCTTGGTTTTGAAAAGGAAAGAAGTGACAAAGTATGCAAGCTGAAGATATCTCTTTATGGCTTGAAACAATCTCCTAGAGCATAGTTTGACAGGTTCTCAAAAGTCCTAAAGTATGAAGGCTATAAACAAGGACTATCTGATCATACAATGTTTGTCAAAACAGAAGGAGGAAGAAGATGTATCCTCATTATGTATGTTGATGATATCATCCTTACGGGAGACCATATTGGTGAGATGTCAAGGATAAAGATTACACCTGGGAAAGAATTTGAAGTCAAGGATCTAGGATATTTGAAATAATTCCTTGGAATAGAGGTTGCAAGATCAAAAATAGGTATCTATATATCTTAAAGGAAGTATATAGTTGATCTTCTGGAAGAGACATGCATGTTAGGGTGTACTCCTGAACCAACTCTTATCATACTCCTAAGAAGAGGAAACAGAAGTCTACGAAGGAGGGGAAGAGAGAGTCAGAAGAGAACAATCCTAATGATGAGATTGAAGATGAAGAAGAAAAAGTGGAAGTAGTTGAAGAGAAAGAAGAGGCGGTTGATAAAGAAAGATATCAAAGACTTGTTGGGAAACTAATTTACCTTTCCCATACAATGCCTGATATAGCTTTTGCAGTAAATGTGGCTAGTCAATACATGAGTGAGCTAAAGAAAAAGCATATGGATGCAGTTTACATAATCCTGCGATATATAAAGGACACTCCTAAGAGAGGGTTATTCTTCCAAAAGTAAGAGCAAAGAACGATTGAAGTATACACAGATGCAGATTGGGGATGAACAAATCCTAATCGTAGATCAACATCTGGTTATTGCTTCTTTCTATGGGGAAATCTAGTCATTTCGAAGAGTAAAAAACAAAGGGTTGTGTCTAAGAACAGTGCTGAAGCTGAACTAACGGCGTTGGCTCATGCGCTAATGGAAGAATTGTGGCTGAAATAAGTCCTTAATGAGATACAAGTTAAGGTGGAATTGCCACTCAAACTCTATTGCGACAACAAGGCTGCTATAAGTATGGCCTTAAATCCTCTTCAGTGTAAAAGATCAAAGCAAGTGGAGATAGATAGACATTTCATTAGGGAAAAAGTTGAAGAAGGGATCATATGTTTGACCTATCTACCAACAAACCATCAAGCTGCAGATGTGCTAACAAATGTGTTGCTTAAGCCTACATTTGAGAGTTGTATAAGCAAGTTGGACATGATCAATATCTATGATCCAACTTGAGGGGGAGTATGGAATATCTTGTATTAATTGTAAATATTCTCCATCTTGTAGTATTGTACTCCTTGTACTACCTATTAGGCTTAATTAGCATTTATTAGGTTGTCTTCTCCCTCTTGTATAAATAGACATATGTAGCTCAAGATCAATATGAAAAATAATATTCAAAAATATTTTCTCTCAATTTGTCCACAGTATTCAACCAGAATTTCCCTAGGGGACCATTAAACCTTGATCCTGAACCTAGCCGTGGTCCTACAGAAGGCAGTATGACAGCCGTTGAGAACGTCCTAACTCCAGAAATTCAAGTGAACATAGGATCGACGGGAATTCAGACGGTGGAGGAGCAATTCATTGAAAACCTATGAGAACCCCCTGAACCTTTTGCAATTAATGTTAATTCAGAGGGGAAGCCAGAGAATTAGAAACTAAATGAGCTTTGGTATGAAACACAAGTTGAGGTTATCAACGGTGCCAAAGAGGAAGTAGGGGAGATGGAGTTGTTGAATTATCTCTCTAACATGTTTGAGCGAGCTTTTTCGGGTCCTTCTCTTAATAATCAATTATTTATTTATGAATATCATTGCTTCGAATTGCTGGGGTGCTGCATCACAGATCTTTCTTGGTCGAGTTCATGGTTTAGCAAATGGTATGAATGTTAATGTTCTAATACTACTAGAAACCAGAGTATGGTCAAAAGGCTGACCGAGTTATTTGCTAGATTGGGTTTTAAACATTGGATCCATCTTGAAGCTATAAGGTATAGGGTGGTATTTGAATTCTTTGGAATGATGATATTGTTGATGTCAATTATGTGTCATCTACTACCCTGTTTATTCACCTTAAAGTAACAAAAGTAAATTCTGCTTGTCAATTTTTAGTCTCTTGTGTATATGCTAACCAAACACCACTCTTCATGAATTGCAGTTGGAAGATGTGTTAATTTTTAGTCTCTTGTGTATATGCTAACCAAACACCACTCTCCATCAATTGCTGTGGGAAGATCTAAGTAACTTGAAGAGAGGGATAACAGAACCTTGGCTAATTCTAAGGATTTTAATGCTACCTTAACTGTGATGATAAGAAAGGAGGAGATCGACCAAATATGAGGTCAATGAAGCATTTTAGGGAATGTGTCCAGTGTTCTGAATGGATAGAGGTATACTTGGGAGTGGAATCTTATAAAAGGAAAAATTGATTTGGTTTTTGCCAATAAGGAATAGATTGATTACTTCTCATCGGCAAGGGCTTTCCACCTAAGCAAATTTAGATATGATCATAAGCCTTTTTTGGTTCAGTACGATCCAAATTTGCATGTTAAAAAGAAAAAGCCTTTCTTTAGATACCAGAAAACCATGTTTTATGGCTTTGAAAAAGTTGAGAACCCTTCAGATTCGAAAAGATGCATCTACATGTGAACGGTCATATTCCTAAACAATTTTACCGTTCTTTGATATCGGCTACATGCCCGTTCTCCTCTAAGATGTATCCGTTTGGTCAGAGGGATATGTCTCCTGGTGCCCATGCCTTTGCTCATCTATTAAAAGGGTGGAGCCTGTGCGGTTAAAATTACCGAAAAGCTTTCTCTCTTGTCTTTGGTCTTTTATCCTGTTGTCTTATAAAATTACTTTCGTCAGTTATGTTTCTTGCATTGCCACGAGAGGGGTCTATTTAATCTTGGTTAGTGCCACTTCCTTCTTTGCTGCTGTTGCGGAATCATTCTAAGGACAGTGTCTTTGGGCACGACTCAGATCAATAATTTTCTACTTTTGCAGGTTCTTAGCTTGTATTATTCGTTGCAAATTTCCCAATAAACTTAAAGTAAACATTTTCCATGGAACACGACGACTCTGCCAACAGCGTTCATGAGTCTGCACCGAACGCCCAGCCCCCTGTTGTTCTTGTCCCTTTTCTGAGGCCCTTTCCTGACACTACCAAAATTGAGGTGTTCGATGGGAAAAACTTCAGATGCTGGCAAGAACGTGTTCATGTTGTTCTTGACATGCATGGTGTTGTTACTACTTTGGAACAACATGAACCACTGAATGATGCAGAACAGAGGCAGAAAGATTCTTGGGCATATGCTAACAAGGTTTGTAGACATACTCTTACCAGTACTCTGTCCAATGATCTGTTCAATGTCTACTGTGTTTACAAGGAGGGGCATAAGATATGGGAATCTCTCATCCTCAAGTACACCGCTAAAGATGCTGGAAAACAGAAATTTGTGGTGGGAAATTTCTATAAATGGGAAATGGTCGATGATAAATATTTCTAGATGCAGCTTAATAAGTACCATAAATTTTGAAGGAATTATGGGCAGAAAAAAGTACTTTGCTTGATGAGTTCATGGTTGGAGTTCTAATTGAAAAATTACCAGAAACGTGGGATAATTACAAACAGCAACTCATACACAAATAGAAGCAATTGTCACTGTCAAATCTGATTACTCACATCATCATTGAAGATACCAATAGAAAGGCAATTCAAGTGGCGAAAGGAAAACAGATTGCTGCAAGAGCCAACCTTGTAGAGACAAAGTCACGCGACTAGAGGTACGCTTCCAAACAGTAAGAATTCTGATTACAAGCCCAAAGACTATAAGACAAACTTCAAGAAGAAGGGCAACTATTTTGTATGTGGAAAGCCAGATCACTATGCAGCAACATGTAGGAAAAGGAAAGGAGACAATTCTCAAAAGGGAGAAAATCCTCCCAAACCAAATGTAAATTTAGTGGAAGGAGATAATAGTAATGGTGATGAAGTCGTTGCCGTGGTAGTCTCTCAAATTTTCCTTATATCTGATGTGAATAAGTGGGTGGTAGACTCTAGGCTACTAAGCATATATGTGCAAATAAAGAGATGTTTACCTCCTTCGAAGAGGGAGAAGAACACGTATATCTTGCTTATTCTCGAACTACAAAAGTGAAGGGAAAAAGGAAAGTGGTTCTGAAACTCACATCAGGAAAGACTTTGGCCACCAACAATGTGCTATATGTACCTAAAGTTAGAGCAAGCTTAATTTCTGTGGCTTTGCTTGGGAAATCTGGGATTAGAGTTTCTTTTGAGTCTGACAAAGTTGTCATGACTAGGAACAATGTTCTGATTGGGAAGGGTTATTATAATCAAGTATTGTTTGTACTTAGTGTTGATGATTATAATAATGTTTCTTCTGCATACTTGATTGGTTGTTTTAATTTATGGAATGTGAGATAGGATACATTAATAAATTATATATGAAGAGAGTGCAAAATCAAGGGTTAATACCTGGAATTAAAAATGGTAGCTCAAATAAATATGAGGTTTGTGCAGAAACTAAGTTGCCTAAAAAACCCCATTTTTCTGCACAAAGAGAAAGTGAGTTATTATATCAAAAAAAAGAAAGCGAGTTATTATCTTTAATCCACACAGATTTAGGAGATTTAAAACAAATAGAAACTGGAGGTGGGAAAAGATATTATATTACTTTCATTGATGATTTCTCTAGATATACAAAGCTGTATTTATTAAGAAATAAAGATGAAGCATTTAATAATTTTATTATGTACAAGGAAGAAGTAGAAAAGTGGTTAAATTGAAAGATTAAAAGAATTAGGTCAAATAGAGGAGGCGAATATTTGTTGTTAAATGAATTTTGTGAAAAAGAGGGAATTATCCATGAAGTAACTCCTCCTTACTCACTTGAGTCGAATGGTATAGCAGAAAGGAAAAATAGGACATTAAAAGAAATGATAAAACCTATGCTTGTGAGCTCTGCTACATCTAAGAATTTATGGGGTAAAGCTATATTGTCTACATGTCACTTACTAAATAGGATACCCCATAAGAAAACTAATACGATACTATATGAATTGTTGAAAAGGCTTACATCTAATTTGAAATATTTGAAAGTGTGGGGGTATATAGCAAAAGTTTTACTACCTGATCCTAAAAGGAAAAAGATTGGTTCGAAAACTGCTGAATGTATGTTTATTAGTTATGCTCAACAAAGTGCTGCTTATCGTTTTCTCATTTTGAAAAGTGATATTTTGGATCACAATACCATTATTGAAACAAAAGATACTGAATTTTTTAAAAATATTTTTCCTTTATAAGTTGAGCATATTCCATAAAGAATTGAAAATCTTTCTTCTTCTTTTGAACAAATTTCAAATGAAGTTTTAGAACAAAATTTATGGAGAAGTAAGAGGAAAATGAAAGAAATGTCCTTTGGAAATGACTTTTATACTTATTTGATACAAGATGAACCCAAAAATATTTATGAGGCTGTCTCTTCTCCAGATGCAAGTTTTTGGAAAGAAGCCATTAAAACTGAAATAGATTCTTTGAATCAAAATAAAACATGGATTTTGGTAGATTTACCTTCAAGAGCAAAACCTATGGGATGCAAATGGGTGTTTAGGAAGAAATACTTTCCAAATGGGACCATTGATAAATATAAGGCAAAATTAGTGGCTAAAGGTTTTACTCAAAAAGAAAATGTTGATTATTTTGATACATTTTCACCTGTGTCGAGGATTTCTTCAATTAGAATTTTGATTGCTTTGGCATCAATTCATAAATTGTTTATTCATCAAATGGATGTTAAAACGGCTTTCTTAAATGGTATTTAGAAGAGGAAATCTACATGGTACAACCTGAGGGTTGTATTGTTCCTGGTAATGAAAATAAAGTGTGTAAGTTAGTGAAATCATTATATGGTTTAAAACAAACTCCAAAACAGTGGCATGAGAAATTAGATCAACTTTTGTTAAGTGGTGGTTTTACTGCTTTGGAAGTATAGAGATGTGTCTATACAAAAATTGAAAATGAAAATTGTGTGATTATTTGTCTATATGTGTATGACATGCTTATTTTTGGTATTGCCTTAAATGTTGTACTTGAAACAAAAAGTTTCCTTGCTTCAAATTTTGACATGAAAGACCTGGGTGAGGCAAAAGTGATTTTGAGTGTTGAAATCACACGGAATGAGAATGGGACCTTACTTTCTCAAGAACATTATATTGAGAAAATTTTGAGAAAGTTTGAGCAATTTTATGACACTCTTTTGAGTACACTTTATGATTTAAATGTGCTTTCGAAAAAGTATGATGGGGATCTTATGGCTCAATCTAAGTATGCACAGATTATTGGAAGTCTATTGCATTTAATGAAAAGGAAGCTCGGATCGAACCACTTCGGCATTAGCTGAGTCAAATCAACTCTAGGCTTAGGTGAAAGAAAAGGAGATGGTAAGCTAGCCGTTGATCCATCCCCAGCCAAAAAAGTGTTTTAAGTCGATCACGTAATAATAATAGGTGAGGTGTTAACAGATATGGAAAACAGTAGGTAGTAGTTTTTCCAGCTCACTGTACACCAGTCCTGACATAGCATGTGCTGTGAATAGATTGATTAGATATACTCATTGCCCAGGAAGCACTCACTGGAAGGCTCTGCTAAGAGTACTTCGATATTCGAGAAGAACCATAAATCATGGCATCCTATATAGTGGATTTCCCGATGTATTAGAAGGATACAGTGATGCTAACTGGATCTCAGATTCAGATGAGATGAAATCCACTAGCGGCTATGTTTTTATACTTGGTGGTGCTGTAATGTGGAAGTCAGCCAAACAAACCATTCTAATTAACCAAATGCTCAAGGGATTCTGAGTTCCTTGCTATGGAATTGTCTGATTCTGAGGTTGAGTGGTTGAAAAAATTCTTAGCAAAAATTCCACTAAGTGAAAAACCAATACCATCCATATCACTACATTGTGATAACCAAGCTGCAATAGCCACAGCGAAAAATAAAACCTTTAATAGTAACAAACCATATTTTAGGTTTCAAATTTTAATATACAATTAGTTTTATAAAATGTTATTAACTAAAATATTAATATATTTCTCGTGAAAGAAAATTCTAGTTTTAAAAATATACTAAAGTGTAAAATCCTACTTAATCAATTAAACCCAACTAATCAATCCCAAATTATGTTCATGGATACTAACTATGATAGGAAAAGAATTTCCATACACTTACATTGATGCTATCATAATTAGAAAACAGTTTTACTAATATCGCTAAATGATATCCATGATAGAAAAGATAATCCTTAATATGATACAATCACTACCTTGGATACTAAAACACCAAACTATGTTAGAAAAGATCCTTCTAACGTGGTTATTAAAAATAAATTGATATAATTAATAGATAACCATGTTAGAAAAGAAATGTCCTAACATGGTTACTAAACAACCATATATATATATAAGATCAACTATCACATAATTAGTATAACCATATTAGAAAGACCTGGTCTAACATGGTTGTTTAAACAATACCTACCAATATCACAATATAATCAAGAAATCAAGCACAAAAGAGAAAAGGGAAAATAAGGGAGTTTACCCACAATTATAGAGCTCCAAATCGGAATCCAAGATCGCTGGAAAACACCCCTAATTCGCCACCATTGCTCTGCAATGTTCTCCCACAAAATCCCATCCATTCTTTCTTTGAAAGTCAGACTGGACAGAAAAGAAGGAAGAAAGGGAAGGGAGATGGCGGGTGGAGGTCACCCACCCTGGCGACGTCGAGCTGTCCCTCTCGCTGCATCACTCGCTCTTACTCTCAGACCACACCGCGCACGAAGAGGCAAAGGGAACACGGGGAAAAGGAAAGAAGAGAAGGAGGGAAGATGAAGGGTGGAGACCACCCCCTTCGGTGATAAAGCAAATAATAGATGAAGAAGGGAATGGGAGAAAATTTAACATTAACTTTATTGTTTAATATAAGATCTAATCGATTCCATTTAAAAAATTAAATAAACTAAAAAATTACTTTAAAATATTTATACTGATAACTTTGTTCAATTTAATTTATCCGACTTATAATTTTGTTTATAATCCAAACTATTTAGTATTTATACATAATTAATTTTTTTAACATATTTAACCTTAGCTTCCCAAATAAAATCAACTAACTCTTGTATCAAGGAGATGAGTTAGTATCATCTTATTTGCTGTTGATAGAAAGGGGAGAGAAGAAAATAATTCATCAAGAGAAAAGAGAATAGATGTAAGCATTTGAATGGTGGACATGCAGACAGTGAGAGGATCAAGCTGAAAACGGATGTTAGCTATGATGACAAGAGCAAAGGTACAAATTTAAAACTATTATGGGTTTAAATAAGTCACAATGAGATTTTTTTAATCAAAATCACAAACACAAAAAAACTGAGAATATAAGTGGGATCCAAAGAACTTACGATACCTTACTTACAATAGAGCCTTCATGTAATAATGTTACAAAGTCTTTGGCCAATGTAAGATATTTTTAAACCACAAGCAAAATAATGTCTAATCAAAGTTGTTGTCTCGAATAATCAATAGCTAGATTCATCCATGACCGTATGCTCAATAGTGGTTCAAAGTCAAGAACGAAAATTGATTTTACCTGGCTTCTAACAAGGTTACAGATATTTCATTATTGGAAGGAGTTGCATGATTGTTAGGAGATTCTCCCCTAACTGGGATGTTTTCCAAAAGGAAACCAGGTTTTTTAGGCTCAGGCAAGACACCTTCACTACTCAACATTATAACCACAGATGTCATGTCTGGCCTATCATCGGCATGGCATTGCAGACAAAGAAGACTGATGTGGATGCATCGCAATATTTCTGATTCAACATAAGAACTCTTCAAAAGTTCATCGGCTAGTTCTAGTGGAACTCCCTCATTCCACAACCTCCATGCCTACAGTAATTCAAAACAATGAATCACATTTTGTTGCCAACAATGAATCACTTACCAATTTCAGTAGAGATAAGAGAAAAGTTAGGTTCAGGGTTACCAACAAGTCCAATAAGATTATAGCATTGGCTTGGCAAGAAGGGTCCCCTGTTTTTCATGCCACTCACTATTTCTAACATTAATACTCCAAAGCTAAATACATCAGATTTGACTGAGAATAGTCCGTGAGTTGCGTACTCGGGAGCCATATAACCGCTAATAAGTCAACAAGTAGTTCATATCATATTGAGTAATGCACATATACACAAAATAAAAATATGACAAATCATACTTACAATGTACCAACTATTCGCTTTGTATTATCTTCATTTTGATCGCCTCCAAAAATTCTTGCCAAACCAAAATCTGAGATTTTGGGATTTAACTCACCGTCCAATAATATGTTACTTGCTTTAAGATCTCTATGGACGATTTTTAATCTAGAATCTTGATGAAGATAAATAAGCCCCCGAGCAATTCCTCGAATAATGTGAAAGCGCTTGGGCCAATCAAGAAGTTTCCTTTTAGAACCTATAAAATTTTAAAATAATGATACTTATCAATATCCAAGAAGGAAAAAAATCAGAAAAGGATATAAGTATGCTAATTGATAGTTCTTTAGCCATACAAACCAAAAATAAATGAATCTAAGCTCCTATTGGGCATGTATTCATATATGAGCATTTTCTCCTCTCCTTGAATGCAACAACCAAGAACCTTAACAAGATTGCGGTGCTGAAGTTTGGCACACAATTTGACCTCATTCTTAAATTCACAAAGCCCTTGGACAGAACTTTGTGAAAGCCGTTTCACCGCAATTTCTTGTCCGTCCAAAAGTATACCCTAGCATTTTTGCATCATATAAATGATTTTCAATATGTTCATTTCATAAATCAGGAAAGTGATTGTAATCTTTTACTCTTAATATCAAGTTAGTTGAATACTTACTTTATATACAGGACCAAAACCACCTTCGCCAAGCTTGTTATCAAATGAGAAGTTATTAGTAGCATTACCTATTACTACAAGGTCATAGATACGTTGCTCCATATTTCCTTCATGACCTTCTTCATTGTTTCCTGCTATCAAGGTTTTTAGCTCCATATTTACGTCAGAACTTTCTTCCTTGTTTGCTGTTAACAAGGTTATCATGGTTCAATTTCATAAATTAAGTGAAATATATAAATAGAAAAAAAAAAAAAGTATCAGTAGCATTAACTTTTGCGGCAATGTCATTATAAGTAGCTCCATATTTCCTTAGGCGACTTTCTCGTTGTTAACTGTAAACAATGTTTTCATAGTACACTTTGATGCACTAGAAGTAATATTTGATAAAAAGATAATGGAAAGGAAATCGCTCTGTTCTTTGGAAAACATAATGATATGAGGCTCAATCGGGTTCCACTATCCTCCAGACAACCCACTGATGTAGTAAGATGGGAAAAAGGGGCGAAGCAAGTGAAGACAGATGCATCGGGAATGTACCTATGGAGTTTCTTCTGCGCTTGTAAATGGAAAACAAAGTTAAAAGCATCACAACAGACAATACAGTGGGCACCGTTACAGCAATCACCTTCGTCTTATTTCCATTAGCTTGATCGTGTTCAGCTTCACAAGAAAATGAACTAAGAGTTAATAGTCAAAAAGTTGAGGTTTCTAAAGCTTTACAAAGATGATTGAAAAATGATATCCCTAAAAGGCCAAACCTGTCTGAGGAGCAGCACCACGAATAAATAATACATCTTGGTCATCAACAAAAATCTGTCTTGTATCAATTAAATCACCGAACCACATAGCACACCCACTACCTCCTCCCCTCACATCTAAATTGGCATAAGCAGTACAAGAACAATTTTCCCAGCATTTGACTTTGCATTCATCAAGTGTCATACTTGCGTTAACCCAAGTGTATGTAGTATCTGGCAACTTCAGCCCACTAATTTTGACAAAATAATCCCTGCTTTTATCCTTGCAACTCCATGATATGTTGCGGATACATCCTCCAGACCAGTCCATTGTGTCCCAATTTTTGGGGTATTTTGGCAAGAACCCTGTCAAGCACCGGCATATCGGTGTCTCACCCAGGACACAGTATCCATTAGGGCCACAACGATTATACCTGTCGCAATTATCAATTGGCGTAAAACTATAGATAATCCACCTTTGATCATCTTCACTCCATATCATGTCCAGTAGTGAGTATAATGTTTGGTTGATGACAACTCGTGAAATCTGTGACTCATTTATGACATTCTTTACTAAATAAACTTCATCTTTATTCCAGACAAACTTTAGTTTATAAAGTGGATTGCTCGTTGCATAAGTCATACCACTAAATCGGACACCATTCCAGGGGCCAATCCTTATATACTCTGCTAGGCCCAACCGACATACAATTTCTGGATAATTGTGTAGTTCAAGCTCTACGGTAAAGTCTCCATAAGAAGGGTCATCCCAATTCTTCCATGCTGTCCAACGTCGATTAAGACCAGTTCTCAGGTCCCATCCAATCTTCATTCCTGGCACAAATGTATCAGAAGGATAGTCAAAGCTTTGCCACAAATGGTGTTGAGGCATTTGATCTTTCTCATCTCTTAGAACCAAGTTCCCAGAGCCTAAGAGCTGCAAAATTGGACTCGAGGCCTTTATGGTGGAATTTGCTGACCAAATAGTAGTCTCATCATGGCTGAGAAGCACAAGATTTCCCTCTGTGTTTATGCTCAACATGCCAGAGTTGTTTTTGATGGGTCTCTCACGGTTGGCAACCCAAACAACAGTTCTTCCTGGGATTTTGTGGTACCATATTCCAACATAGCGGCCTGTGGAACTTCCTGGGCTGAAGAAACCCAATTCAAAGATTCCGTTTTCAGAAACCAAGGTCTGACCATCAGGAAGAGTCTCAAATTGGGTGATGGTATCAGTTGCAAAAGAAAATCTGGAGAAGAAGAACAAAAGCAGATGGGGAAGCACAACCAAATAAGGAAGAATAGCCATTGATTTGGTGCTCTTGATCTCATAGAAAACTGTTCTTTTTCCTTCACGGTAGAGGACAGAATTTTCACCGCAAGAATAAGATAAAGACTTTTCCAGATTTCCAAACTCATATTTCAAATTCAATGTAATGCTTTCTGTCAACAACCAAACAGATTCTTGCATGTGTACTGAGATCCATCTAATCCTTGTAGTAGGGTCAGTGAAAGGTAAGTTCAAGCCTTTCTTTTTTGTTTTTTGGGGGGATGATATTCAACGTTTTTTGCTTCTACCGTCAAATTGCTTTTTACTTGTCCTCATGCAAAGGAAATTACCCTTTTTTAATAATGTATTCCAAAAATCTTTCTTGTTAACAGTTGAAGTTCAAACAATTCAGATGGTAAAAGGTCACAAGGAAAAAAAAAAAAATGGTTTCGTTTCGTATACGTTTAAGTCAAAATTTGCGAACTGTATAAGTCAATGCCATGCCATCAACTACTTTCCCAAAGTCTTATCATGCTGTTTCTTCTCTGCAGATAACACTTATTTCCGTTGCTCTAATCCACCTGATTAAGTTATTAACGGCCAATCATTGAACACTCAACCTCTTATAATATTTTTTAAATACAATTGGTTAATTTGTGCAAGTTCATCATGTAAAGAAAAAAAAGAACTTTGCATGATATAGAATCCAAAATTGGTGAATTTGTGCAAGTTCACCGTGTAAAGAAACCTATCCATTATTAGGTTCGAAGCAATTTGCAGAGCAAACGAACCAGTGCATGGAAAGACTGTGACTTACCAAATCATTAAAATTTGCAACATCATCGTGAAACAGAAATTGTGAATATGCAAACCAAATGACTTGTTGTGGAGATACATCTTCATTATTCGCAGATTTTCTGTTCCTGAAAAACCATAGAGAATACAAGGTCCATCTAGATTATTTTTTGCAGCAACACTCAACCTCTTATAATATGTTTTTTATACAATTTTGTTTTAAAGGTATTTTCTAAATTAATTTTTTTATCGCTTATCTCAATGCTTATGTAGCCGACTCCACAAGCTTGGTTGTTGTTGTATCTCAATGCTTATGTTTAACACCAGCAATAATGAATTTTTCAATTGTTCTACTAGTGGTCATAGATATATTTTTAAAAGAAATTCAATGTTTTTAACCTAATATTTGATTATTTTTAACACTGAAAATATAAAGATAAGCATTTTGATATGACCATTATTGGAAAGTTTTTATTTATCTTTTACTCATTGCAAAAACATGTTTTTTGTGTATAAAGAAGTAATTAAAAATTATGCACAAAAAAAGAAGTAATTAAAAATTAGGGTTGAAATCATAAGAAGTAAGTATAGAAAATATTTTAGACGATTCCCAAAAATTGAAAATTTAACTGTTAAAAATGGTAAAGATGAGTATTAAAATATGAAAAATTAGTGTTGAAAATATAAGAGGGGAGTGATATAAGATCATAACTCATAAAACACTTGAAGGATACAATTGTACCTAAAATTACTTTAAACATTTATTGCCACTAAAAAGTACTATAAAAGCGTCGTATGCATATTTGCTTTATGGACATTTTGACTAGTCAACAATAGATTTAAAATCACTCATAAAAGCATTAAAATGGAAAAATTGCCCCTAAAAATTATTTTCGGGAATAAAATTGTATCATAAAATATTTTATGGTGTTAAACACAAACAATATTTTAAAATGTTGGGTAAACTTAACCAAATAAAAAATGATCATTGATTGATTTTGTAGGGTTTGAGGGAACATACCCGGTTGTATGTAGTACTCTTAATTATACAGCCTTACAGAGTCAGAATTACAAAAAGACTATGACTTGGAATTATACAACAAGAGCACCAAAGATGAAGAAAAGAAAGAGAAGTTTGTTTTTTTTTTCTTGTACGTGTCTATTAACATCCCAATTTCTTATTTATAAACCAGAAAACCCAAATGATACATCTTTTCATTTGAATTTAAATTAAATTTAAATTCAAAAAATGGGAATATTACACATATAAACCTAATATTTCTGAATAATTCTATTGATACCCCCAAACATTCATTTGGGCCGAACACACTAAGGGAGGACTGGGCTTAACCCTAGCCCATTTTCCTACAGTATCTATTTGAATTTTCAAGATATGATAATTTTAAAAAACCCATCTATCTCCTACTTATGGAACAAACTTATTTATCGATAGTATAAAAAAAAAACTTATTTATCGATGACTTGACGGGAAAATTCAAACTTAAAAGTTGAACTTAAATGAAATAAAGATAAAATATTACTCTTTCCGTCTTAGGTTTTAAACCACACCTATTACTATCAAGTCTTTTTTTTTTTTTTTTATGGGAATTACTATTAAGTCTTTGATAAAGCTTCGTTTCAACTTTATAACACCCACCTGGACGCACGCAAACAATAAAAAAAGGCATAAAATAATTATTATAGAGGCATAATACTCCTTCCAATTTCTGAACACATAATTCGCTAAAAGATTTTTTAAATAAAAAAATGCACCCAGGAAAATGAAATTAGATAAAAGATGAGAGAATAACCGCCCTTCATTAAACATATGTTATGGTGCTTCTTGATCCACTTAAATAATTTTTCTGTTTTTTAAACAAGATATTAATTTATTGGTTTCTAGTTATCATCTATATGAATCCAGGAGCTAAGTCGTGAGGGGCAATTTAATCTAAAATAAAATAATATGAATAATAATTTAATTATTTTTTATTTATATATTTTTCACTTATCCTTTATGATTTTTTGTTTTAGAGATAATTGTATAATTTCTTACAATGGGCCGCTTGAGAGACAATCTCATGTGAAATGATCTCTTGAGCACCTAAGGCATTTTAATATAAAAAGTAAATGATTTTAAAATGTTAGATTAATATTGGGTTAATACAATCTTTAGTCGCTCAAGCATATTATTTAGAATATCGATCTCTATAATTTAATAAATATTGGAATCATTTTGCCACTTGAAGGACCAAAATTTCTCATTTAAATTTTGTAGGATCAAAACCAAAATAAAAGCAAAGAGACCAAAGATTATATTAACTCTCATTCAATATATGTATATGTGCATGTGTGGGCGCAATAAATTATATACTCCCTCCGTCCCAAAATATAAGATCATTTTAACCGAATTGCGGTTTCCTAAAAAATAAGTTAAAGTTAGTTAAAAAAAAGTAAATGTGTAGGAAATAACCCCCCCTTTTTTATTCAAAAGTACCCTTATTTATGAATGAGTAAGAGATATACTACTCTGGTCCTATTTATAGGGCAGAGAGAGAAGGTTTTATTTGGTCCTATATATAAGTCACATCATTAAATATTTAGTGTGAATGTACAAGTTTACCCTTCGTTTATTATGTGTTGACTTTATTTTCATGTGGTATAGTGGATATTTAATATGGGTAAAGTTGTAAATTTGTTGGATTTCAGTGGAAAGTTAATGAGTTTTAAGGCTTTTCTTGGTCTGTGTGAAATATGCTGGAAGTGACTTATAAATAGGACCAGATGACTATCAATTATGAAAAGAAGATGAAAGAGAATGTGTGAAAATATTAATGCATGGGTAAAATGGAAGAAAATATATTTATTACTCAAATAAAGTTAAATAGAATCTTATATTTTAGGATAAAGTCATTAAAAAAAAGGATTTTATATTATGGGACCTAGGGAATATATCTTTAGTTTGTACTGTGTCTTGTGTAATGTTTCGTGTACTGTGTATTCAGGGTTTAGATACAATGATCTCTGAATGTATTGTGCTTCTTGTTTGTTGGTAGTAAAACTTCTCTTGATAAAAAAACGTGGGCGCAATAATGAGCCTAGACTCCTTAAGGCCCAGTCAACATGGAGAGTTGCAAAACCTAATCCTACACGCTTCGTCCAGTGAAGCAAGCCCAACCATGACCGGGAAACCGCCCATATCAAAGAGCATGACTTGAAATTACCCCTCGTACGACGTGACGCCACATAGCTACCAAGGCACTCAGGGCCAGTTACTGACGAATACATCCCAACGACACTTGAACCTTGGCATATCCACAACTAGCTTCCAAAAGCGGAATCACGAAGGCACGACTCTTAAGTTTAAAAGGGACACACCCCTCTCGAGGAAAGAACACGGTCACGGACACCCTCGGAAAACTCTAGCGAACTGCTCTTAAGAACTCTCAAGCACCCAGTTTCTCTTATACATTATGTATTATTTTTTCACTGTAGTTGTACCCTACCTCAACACTGATCACTTTGTTTTCCTTATAAACCACCACCATTGCTGGTAACCTAGTTTATTAATCGAATACTATTATCCTCTTATTTATTTTCCTCACCGAATTTGGTACAAACAAAATATATACTCCCTCCCTCCCACTATATAAGGTCTTTTTAACCGAATTGTGGGTTTCTAAAAAATTAGTTAAAGTTAGTTAAAAACAATAAATGTGTAGAAAATATACCATTTTTTTCCAAATGCGCCCTTATTTATGAATGAGTAAGAGAGAGGGTAATTATGAAAAGAAGATGAAAGAGAATATGTGGGAAAATTAATGTATGAATAAAATGGGAAAAAACCGTATTTATTATTCAAACAAAGTCAAATATGATCTTATATTTTGGGACAAGGTCATTAAAAAAAATGGACATTATATTATGTAGGGGTGTTTACGGGACGGGACCGGGATGACCCCATCCTGTCCCGTCCCGAAGAAAAGTGTTCGGGACGGGGTTCCCGTCTCGTATCCCGTCCCGTCCCGAACTTGTCCCGGTCTCGATCGGGACGGGATAGGACCTGGACGGGACAGGCCTTGTCCCGAAATTTTTTCCCAATTAAAAAAAGTTGACCCAAAAATCTTTTTTTTTTTGCATAGCAATACACTTGGTGTGTGATTTTGTAGCATAATTAAATCTCCTCCAGTCCTATGAGCACTCCATACTAATACATAATAAACCAAAAACATAATAATTAAAGCAAAAAAAGTAGCAACAACTACACATTTAAATAGAGTTTGAAAAAAACTTCAAATGTGATGTGTTACACATAGAGCATAGTGGCAGCGGATAAGAAATTTGATATCAATGAATGGTTGAAACTTAGTTTAGAAGTTAGAGTTGTAATTTTTTTAAAAAAAGTCATATATACTCACATATAAGACAGATGACATATGCATTTTTTTAAAAAAAAATATGAACATATATATATTCGGGACGGGACGGGATCAGGACGACCCCGTCCCGAGTCCTGTCCCGTCCCGAAGCTGCACTCTGTCCCGTCCCGGTTTTTCCCGTCCCGAAATGGCCGGGACGGGACGGGATGGACCGGGACAGGACAATGTTGTACAGCCCTAATATTATGGGACGGAGGGAGTATATATATATATTTATCTTTTTATCACTTTTTGTTTTGTAACTGTAGTTCAATTCTTTAGAAATTAGGATGGAGCAAGTAGGGAGCTTTCAACAGTGTGTTTGGATATTTAGAGGAGGAGGAAATGAAAGAGAAACTAGATTTTCTTTTTGGATCGCAAAAAAACTGGTGGGAGAGAAACGAAGGGTGTATCGCACCACATTTTGCCCCCCAAATTTTATCCCCAAATATGTAAAAAAAAACAGATTTTTTTTTTATGTAGGAAAATAGTATTCCAACATATTACTAAAACTCATATAAATTACAATTATAATAACAATAATAATAAATTGTAAACCAAATAAAATCACATTGAGTTTTTTTAAAAATATTTTATTTTTAATAATCAGGATATGAGTATATTATTGTCATTGTGGCATA
This sequence comes from Mimosa bimucronata, assembly GCA_037074515.1. Lineage (NCBI taxonomy): Eukaryota > Viridiplantae > Streptophyta > Magnoliopsida > Fabales > Fabaceae > Mimosa > Mimosa bimucronata. Next base: position 11,973,552 of record CM073442.1, read on the forward strand.
TTTATTTTAATCTAACTTATTATTATTTTAGTTTAGAGAAGATATATTTTTGTCAATATTTTTCTTTTCAAATAAAATATAATTTTTATTTGAATTCATTTTTCATAGAATTACTTGTAAAAACGGGTTACAAAAATAAAAAATCATATTAATGTCATTGTAAATGTTGAGTATTTTCTCTACTTCCTCTCTTTTCATACCCTTTATCCAAACACAAGTAGGGATAATATTATCTCTCCACTTTTCTCCTCCCCCGGTATTCTCCCCCCTCCATCCCCCAATTTTCTCAAGCCACATTCCACACATAGTGAGTTAGTCCTTATAATTTGAAATTATATACCACAAAAAGAAACAAAGTAATGCCTAAAACACTCATGCTTCATGTATCATTCCAATAATTAGACATAAGGACTTGTAGAGGTAAATAAAAGATCTTTTGTGGCCACTAAAAAGAAAAGAGAGAATAGGTACATGCATTTTCGTAGAGGACGTGGAGGCAGCGAGAGGATTGAGCTGAGAATGCAAGTGAACTACAATACCAAGGGCAAAAGTGAAAATATAAAAATATGATGGGGTTAAATGCTAGTTGTCTTAATGAATTGGTCAGCACAATCAAAATCACAAACACAAGCCCAGGAAGGTTGACTTGGTGTTCAAATCAACATATGGTATTCTTTTCCTCCACAGAATGTATGACTAAGATAGTGATGACATATTTGTAATTCAAAACGCCAACAATAAATTCGTCATATCTTTATTCGCCAATTACAAACTGATAGATGGAGCAGACAAAATTTTCATCTGCCATCGAAGTATATTTCTTGCTTGTCCTAACGTAAAGGAAATTAGCTTTATTATGAACCAATAAAACTGATATAATTGTTCAAGACATAATCATATGACATGCGTTTTAATCATTTCTACAACAAATCTTGCACATTATTCAATTCAAACCCAAATAATTCAGACAATAAAAGGTCGAAATAAAAAGAAAAGAGTTCATTTCAGGGATGCTACAAGTTAAAATTTGCAAGCTACCCATTGTTTTTGGAAGTCAATTCCCACTTTTCCAAAAGCTTATGTAAATGAAAGTCCTTGTTTAGCAATGCAGAAGTTCGTGTAATTTACATGCCTAATGTATTCTTTGATCTGTCTGGTGCATTTATTTTGATGGGGGCAAACGCGTTCAAAGAATAAATTGTTTCTATCTATGATATGTTAAATCAAGAGAGTTGCTTAGAATCAGAATCGTCTAGCATAACTGCAAAAAGATAGTCTCATCCTTGAGAGGATGCACATTGGAGGTCCAAAATCAAGAACTGAAATTGATTTTACCTGGCTTCTAACAAGGTTACAGATATTTCATTACTGGAAGGAGTTGCATAATTGTTAGGAGATTTTCCCCTAACTGGGATGTTTTCCAAAAGGAAACCAGGTTCCTTAGGCTCAGGCAAGACACCTTCACTACTCAACATTATAACCACAGATGTCATGTCTGGCCTATCATCGGCATGGCATTGCAGACAAAGAAGACCGATGTGGATGCATCGCAATATTTCTGATTCAACATAAGAGCTCTTCAAAAGTTCATCAGCGAATTTTAGTGGAACTTCCTCATTCCACAACCTCCATGCCTACAGCAATTCAAAACAATGAATCACATTTTTTTTTGTCAACAATGAATCACTTACCAAGTTCAGCAGAGATAAGAGAAAAGTTAGGCTTAGGGTTACTAACATATCCAATAAGATTAATGCTTTGGCTCGGCAAGGGTCCCCTGTTTTTCATGCCACTCACTATTTCTAACATTAACACTCCAAAGCTGAACACATCAGATTTGACTGAGAATAGTCCGTGAATTGCGTACTCAGGAGCCAAATAACCACTAATAAGTCATCAAGTAGTTAATATCATATTGAGTAATGTGCATATACACAAAATCAAAATATGACAAGTCATACTTACAATGTACCAACTATTTGCTTTGTATTATCTTCATTTTGATCTCCTCCAAAAATTCTTGCCAAACCAAAATCTGAGATTTTTGGATTTAACTCACCGTCTAATAATATGTTGCTTGCTTTAAGATCTCTATGGACAATTTTTAATCTAGAATCTTGGTGAAGATACATAAGCCCCCGAGCAATTCCTCGGATAATGTGAAAGCGCTTGGGCCAATCAAGAAGTTTCCTTTCAGAACCTACAAAATTTTAAAATGATGATATTTATCATTTTCCAAGATGCAAAAAAAGGGAAAAGGATATAAATCTACTAATTGATAGTTCTTTAGCCATACAAACCAAAAATAAATGAATCTAAGCTCTTGTTGGGCATGTATTCATATATTAGCATTTTCTCCTCTCCTTGAATGCAACAACCAAGAACCTTAACAAGATTGCGGTGCTGAAGTTTGGCACACAGTTTGACTTCATTCTTAAATTCACAAAGCCCTTGGACAGAACTTTGTGAAAGCCGTTTCACTGCAATTTCTTGTCTGTCTACAAGTATACCCTAGCATTATTGCATCATATAAATGATTCTCAATATGTTCACATCATAAATCAGGGGAGTAATTGTAATCTTTTACTCTTAATATCAAGTTAGTTGAATACTTACTTTGTATACAGGACCAAAACCACCTTCACCAAGCTTGTTATCAGATGAGAAGTTATTAGTAGCATTATCTATTACTGCAAGGTCATAGATACGTTGCTCCATATTTCCTTCATGACTTTCTTCACTGTTTCCTGCTATCAAGGTTTTTAGCTCCGTATTTACGTCAGAGCCTTCTTCCTTGTTTTCTGTTAACAAGGTTATCTTGGTTCAATTTCATAAATTAAGTGAAATATATAAATACCAAAAAAAAAAAAAAGTATCAGTAGCATTAACTTTTTCGGCAATGTCATTATAATTAGCTCCATATTTCCTTAGGAGATGTTCTCGTTGTTAACTGTAAACATTGTTTTCATTGTACGGTTTGATGCGCTAAGAGTAATATTTGAAAATAAAAATATGGAAAGGAAATCACTCTGTTCTTTGGAAAACACAATGAAAACAAGCTCAATCTTGTTCCACTATCCTCCAGACAACCCACAGATGTAGTAAGATGGGAAAAGGGGCGAAGCAACTGAAGACAGATGCATTGGGAATGTACCTATGGAGTTTCTTCTGCGCTTGTAAATGGAAAACAAAGTTAAAAGCATCACAACAGACAGTACAGTGGTCACTGTTATAGCAATCACCTTCGTCTTATTTCCATTAGCTTGATCGTGTTCAGCTTCACAAGAAAATGAACTAAGAGTTAATAGTCAAAAAGTTGGGGTTTTTGAATCTTTACGAAGATGATTAAAAAATGATATCCCTGAAAGGCCACACCTGTTTCAGGAGCAGCAACACGAATATATACATCTTGGTCATCAACAAAAATTTGTCTTGTATCAATTAAATCACCGAACCACATAGCACACCCACTACCTCCTCCCCTCACATCTAAATTGGCATAAGCAGTACAAGAACAATTTTCCCAGCATTTGACTTTGCATTCCTCAAGTGTCATACTTGCATTCACCCAAGTGTATGTAGTATCTGGCAACTTCAGCCCACTAAATTTGACAAAAGAATCCCTGCTTTTATCCTTGCAACTCCATGATATGTTGCGGATACATCCTCCAGACCAGTCCATTGTGTCCCAATTTTTGGGGTATTTTGGCAAAAATCCTGTCAAGCACCGGCATGTCGGTGTCTCACCCAGGACGCAGTATCCATTAGGGCCACAACGATTATACCTGTCACAATTATCAATTGGTGCAAAACTATATATGATCCACCTTTGATCATCTTCACTCCATATCATGTCCAGTAGTGAGTTTAATGTTTGGTTGTAGACAATTCTTGAAATCTGTAACTCATTTACGAGATAACGAACTGTATAAACTTCATCTTTATTCCAGATAAACTTTATTTTATAAAGTGGACTGCTCGCTGCATAAGTCATGCCACTGAATCGGACACCATTCCAGGGGCCACTCCTTATATACTTTGCTAGGCCCAGCCGACATACAACTTCAGGATAATTGTGTAGTTCAAGCTCTACTGTAAGGTCTCCATAAGAAGGGTCGTTCCAATTCTTCCATGCTGTCCAACGTCGATTAAGACCAGTTCTCAGGTCCCATCCAAACTTCATTCCTGGCAGAACTGTATCAGAAGGATAGTCAAAGCTTTGCCACAAATGGTGTTCAGGCATTTGATCTTTCTCATCTCTTAGAACCAAGTTCCCAGAGCCTAAGAGCTGCAAAATTGGCCTCAAGGCCTTTATGGTGGAATTTGCTGACCAAACAACTGCCTCATCATGGCTGAGAAGTACAAGATTTCCCTCTGTGTTTATGGTCAATATGCCAGAGCTGTTCCTGATGGGTCTCTCACGGTTGGCAACCCAAACAACAGTTCTGCCTGGGATTTTGTGGTACCAGATTCCAACATAGCGGTCTGTGGAACTGCCTGGGCTGAAAAAACCCAATTCAAAGATTCCATTTTCAGAAACCAAGGTCTGGCCATCAGGAAGAGATTCATACTGGGTAAGGGTATCGATTGCAAAAGAAAATCCGGAGAAGAACAAAAGCAGATTGAGAAGAATAAGCAAATAAGGAAGGATAGCCATTGATTTAATGAATTGGTATACACTACAAAAATTAAACCAAACTCATAATTTTCACCGCAAGAATAAGAAAAAGACTTTTCCTGATTTCCAAACTCATATTTCAAATTCAATGTAATGCTTTCTGTCAATGTAGTAGGGTCAGGGAAAGGAAAGTTCAGGCCTTTCTTTTTTCTTTTTTGGGGGGATGATATTCAACATTTTTGACGTCTAGCATCAAATTGCTTTTTACTTGTCCTAATGTAAAGCAAATTACCCCTTTTTAATACTGCATTCCAAAAATCTTGCTTGTTATACAGTTGAAGTCCAAACGACTCAGATGGTCAAAGGTCGCAAGAAAAAAAAGGTTTCGTTTCGTATACTTTTTAAGTCAAAATTTGCGAACTCTATGAGTCAATTCCACCAACTACCTTTTTTTTTCTTTTTTGAGTAAATCCACCAACTACTTTCCCAAAGTATTATCAAGCTGTTTCCTCTCAGCAGATAAAACTTAGTTCCTTTGCTTCACCCACCTGATTAAGTCATTATCGGCCAATCATTGAACAAAAAATCGCAGGTAAGCTAATATCAATTGGAATTGGAATGGAAGAACCAGAATGAGACTGAAACATCAAATGGGTACTGAAAATGGTATAAATTGAAGCAAATTAAGAAAGACCTATGTATGCATGTACCTTATTTCGCTGATTCAGTTCTTGGGAATTAGTGGGGTGAAGAAACAAAGTTCCGAGCTTTCATTTCCATCTTCGAAACCCAATTAGGTTCGCTGCAAGAGGAAGAAGTGAATGAGAATGGGTAATGGCGTAGTAGAATCAGCCATTAGTTACAGAGCAAAAGAAGAGAGTGTGAACTGAACTTCTAGTTCGGTATTAGCTTGGGGAAGAGGTGAAATGAAAGCGGCTTAATTTTCGTCCATATTGGTATCAGTTTAAATTTTCAATATTAAGATTGAAATTTGCGCTAGATTTTGTAAGAAGGACACGTAATATTTTTTGTCCAGTGAAAATATTGAATAATATAATATAAACTCATAAAAAGTAGTATTATCTAGATTAATATATTACTGAACTTAGTTAAATTAATTAATATGACATGTTTTTCTAAAACACTTTAATGATCTTATTAATTTTCTATATATCTCTCCCTAAATTATTATTATTATTAAAGGAGTATCAACGTAGGTAATTAAGTCAATTTATAAATAGATGACATATTTTTTGGACCGGCAAAATAGATGATATATTTAGAATAATTATCAACTCTTCAAAAACATCTAAGTGAATAATACAACAATGGCCTAGCAGTAGCACATGAAGTACTCTTTCAATTCTCATGTCCTGGCTTGAAATCTTTTGTAGTGTGAGTTTATTTTTAAAATATTTTTACTGAAGTATCAAGTATGTAATCTTATTTCAAAAATAATATTCCCTCCGGTCCTAATTATAAGATCATTTTGATTTTTTTGAAAAAAATTAAAGATGCAAAATTAATCACTTTAAATTGTCTATAGTTATCTTTTTTTCTCAAAACTAATTTATTCTATTTATAAACCAACCTATAATCTAATTACATATGACATATATTGTAACTTAGTGGTCTAATTTGCTTCCTTAACTTCAAAAAAAGGTCAAAATGATCTTATATTTAAGATCGGAAAGAGTAATTGTCATGAATAATTTTCACCTTACTGTTAATGTTTAAAAATTCCGATAAGATACATTTAGCATCTAGATTTTTTTTTTTATAAGTATATTACAATAAAAACGAAAAATTACAATACAACAACAAAGCCTCATCATAGTGGGAACAAAGATTACAATACAATATATAAAATTATTAAATAACTACACAAGAGAGAACCGACTTAAAAGAAGTGATCAATCATGAAGGGTCCTCTGAGCCGATGCATGTAGTGTAGAGGAATCTCTCTATCCATCAATCTTCTCAGCAATCCGTTGTTTATTTGAACAAGCTGGGCCTCCCGTGCGTTGCACGGGTGATATTTTTCATGTGATTCGACTTGAAATTATAAATATAGTTTTTTAATTTAAAAAAAGAAATCATAAATTTGTTTGCATGAGGTCGTAGGAAAGCATAATACTTATGCAGATCATTTAACCAAATTATTACACCCCTTCATCAAAATTTAAGACTGAATTATTTGTGAATTTAACTATAACTGGATTTGGAACTTGTCATGCAGCACTTTATGAGTCCCTTTTGTGAATCTTCTCTCCTTATTCTCTTTTTGGTATGTTACTTTGAATGTTTTGTAATCCACCCCATCGTGCACTCACCCGCTTACAAGATGGGATGTTGATCATTACTTAGTTATGTCATTTAAATTGATTCAAATCTCTTCGTAATACGTGTTTGCAAAAAACTTTATAAAAATCAAATCTAACTCATTAATTAATTAAAAAAAAAATGGTTAATGACTATAACCAATCAAATATAATTAGTGATAAATTGACCCGTTGATCTGAATATAACTAATCATCTGGGCCGTTAATTCCTTATGAATATTGTTTTGGTGGAATAGTTTTTTATGTTATACAGATAGATACAGATATAGATAGATATAGATGGTGAAACTGAACTTTTATAATGAAAAACCATAGCATTCTGAAAGAAAATAGAACTTTGCATGATATGAATCCAAAATTGGTACATTTGTGCAGGTTCGTCGTGTAAAGAAACTAGCCATCCATTATTAGGTGCGAAGCAATTTGCAGAGCAAACGAACCAATGCATGGAAAGACTGTGACTTACCAAATCATTAAAATCTGCAACATCATCGTGAAACAGAAATTGTGAATATGCAAACCAAATGATTTGTTGTGGAGATACATCTTCATTATTCGCAAATTTTCTGTTCCTAAAAAACGATAGAGAATACAATTTTGTTTTAAAACTATTTTCTGAATCAATTTTGTATTACTTATCTCCATAATTTTTTTACTTATGTTTAACACTATCAATAATTATTTTTTTCAAATTTTCTACAAGTGGTCACAGATATTTTTTTTAATGAAATTCAATGTTTTTAACGTAATATTCGATTATTTTTAACTCTGAAAATATAAAGGAAAGTATTTTAATATGACCATTATTGGAAATTTTTTATTTAGCTTTTACTCATTACTAGAAGTAATTAAAAATTAGGGTTGAAATCATAAGAAGTAAGTTTAGAAAATATTTAAGACGATTCCCAAAAATTAAAAATTTAACTGTTCAAAATGTTAAAGATGAGTATTAAAATATGAAAAAATAGTGTTGAAAATATAAGAGGAGAGTGATATAAAATTATTACTCATAAAACACTTTAAGGATACAATAGTACCTAAAATTACTTTAAACATTTAGTGCTACTAAAAAATACTAAAAAAGTTTCGTATGCATATTTGCTTTATGGACTTTTTGACTAGTAAACAATCAATTTAAAATCACTCATAAAAACATTTTTAATGGAAAAATTGCTCCTAAAAATTATTTTCAGAATAAAATTGTATCCTAGTATAATTTATGGTGTTAAACGTACACATAAACAATAGTTTATAATGTTGGGTAAACTTAACCAAATAAAAAATAATCGTTGATTGGATCTATTTGAATTTTCAAGATCATCACCTTTAAAAAACCCATCTATCTCCTGCTTATGGAACAAACTTATTTATCGATTGTATAAAAAAACTTATTTATCGATGACTTGCCGGGCAAATTCAAAGTTAAAAGTTGAACTTGAATGAAATTAAAGATAAGATATTACTCTTTGGGCCATAGGTTTCAAACCACACCTAATACTATTAAGTCTTCAATAAAGCTTTGTTTATTCCGTCCAAAAAAAAAAATTAAGCTTTGTTTAGACTTTAGAACACCCACCCGGACGCACACAAACAATGAAGAAAAGGCATAAAATAATGATTATAGAGGTATAATACTCCTTCCAATTTCTGAATGTATAATTCGCTAAATGATTTTTTTTAAAAAAAAAAATGCCCCCATCAAAGGAAAAAGAAATTAGATAAAAAATGAAGAGTAACAAATCTTCATTAAACATATGTTATGGTGCTTCTAGTTATCATATATATGAATCCAGGAGCTAAGTCGTGAGGGGCAAAGGCAATTTAATATAAAATAAAATAATATGAATAATAATTTTTTATCTATACATTTTTCACTTATACTTTATGTTTTAGAATAATTGTATAATTTCTTACAATAGGCCACTTGAAAGACAAGCTCATGTGAAACGATCTCTTGAGCACCCAAGGCACGTTAATATAAAAAGTAAATGATTTTAGAATATTAGTTGAATATTGCTTAAAGTGTTAATGCAATCTTTAGTTTTTTTTTTTTTTGGCCAACTAATGCAATCTTTAGTTGCTCAAGCATATCATTTAGAATATCATCTCTATAATTTAATAAATACTAGAATCTTTTTACCACTTGAAGGACCAACATTTCTTATTTAAATTTTGGAACATTAAAATCAAAATAAAAGCAAAGAGACCAAAGATTATATTAAATCTCATCCAATGTATATATACACATATATTTGTGTCTGTGTGGGCGCAATAAATTATAAATATATATATATATATTTATCTTTAGTTTGTATTGTGTCTTGTGTAATGCGTTTCGTATACTGTGTATTTTGGGTTTAGACATTGTGCTCTTGAATGTATTGTGCTTCTTGTTTTTTGGTAATAAAATTACTCTTGGTAAAAAGAAAAGTGGGCGCATTAATGAGCCTAAGCTACCCAAGGCCCATTCAGCATGGAGAGTCACGAAGCCCAACCATGACAGGGAAGCATCCTATATGAAAGAACATGACTTGAAATTACCCCTCGTACGACGTGACGCTATACAGCTACCAAGGCACTTAGGGTTAGTTACCAATGGATACATCCCAACAGCACTTGAACCTTGGCGTATCCGTAACTATACCAAAAGCGGAACCACGAAAGCACGACTCTTAAGTTTAAAAGGACACACACATTTCTAGAAAAGAACACGAACACTCTAAGAAAACTCTAACGAGCTACTTTCAAGAACTTTCAAGCACCCAATTTTTCTGATACATTCTGTCCTATTTTTTCACTATATTTGTACGTCATGATTGTACTCTGCCAATGATCAATATGTTTTCCTTGTAAACCACCATTATTGGTGACCCAGTTTATCAATTGAATACTATTTTTCTCTTATTTATTTTCCTCACCGAATTTGATACAAACAATATATATTTATATGTATATATATTTCATTTATCCTTTTTATCACTTTTTGTTTTGGAACTGTGGTTCACTTCTTTTGGAATTAGGATCGAGCACGAAGGGAGCTTTTATGATCTCACTTTTCATAAAATAATTATATCTTAACAGTGTGTTTGGATACCTAGAGGAGGAGGAAATGGAAGAGAAACTATATTTTCTTCTTCTTTTTAGATAGAAAAGAAAATGGTGGGAGAGAAAAGAAGTGTATATAACACCACATTTTGCCCCCAGATATGTTGAAAAGAGATTTTTTTTTTAGGAAAATAGTATTCAAACATATGCCCTCTCTTTCCATTCGTTTGGGTCTTCGTCTTTCTCCTCATCTTGCAGACTTCCATTAATAATCAATTATTAATAATAGCTATTGGGCCATTTCAACAATAGAAATTTTCATATATTACTAAAACTCATATAAATTACAATTATAATAACAATAATATTAAATTATAAATCAAATAAAATCAAGTTGAGTTTTTTTAAAAAAATGTTTTAATTTTAATAATCAGGGTATGAGTATATTATTGTCATTGTGGCATATTTATTTTATTCACACTAAATTATATTTTATTGTAAAATCAAAATGTTGAGAAAAATATATTTTCTCTAAACTAAAATAATAAATATTTATATTATTGTCGACATTTTGATTTTACAATAAAATATAATTTTTATTTGAATTCATTTCTCATGGAATTACTTGAAAAATGGGTTAAAAAAATAAAAAGGATATTAATGTCATTGTAATAGTTGAGTATTTTCTCTCCTTTCTCTCTTTTCATACGTTTTATCCAAACACAAGGAGAGACCGCATTTCTCCTCCCTCCATCCCCCAATTTTCTCAGGCCACATTCCACACAGTGAGTTAGTCCTTATAATTTGAAATTATATATACCACAAAAAGAAATAAAGTAATGCCTCGTGTTTTATGTATCATTCCAATAATTAGACATACGGACTTGTAGAGGCAAATAAAAGATCTTTTGGGGCCACTAAAAAGGAAAAAGAGAATAGGCATATGCATTTTAATAGAGGACGTGGAGGCAGCGAGAGGATTGAGCTGAGAATGCAAGTGAACTACAATACCAAGGGCAAAAGTGAAAATATAAAAATATGATGGGGTTAAATGCTAGTTGTCTTAATGAATTGGTCAGCACAATCAAAATCACAAACACACCCAACTTATGGTATTCTTTTCTTCCACAGGATGAATGACTAAGATAGTGATGACATATTTGTAATTCAAAACGCCAACTATAAATTCGTCATATCTTTATTCGCCAATTACAAACTGATAGATGGATTAGACAAAATTTTCATCTGCCATCGAAGTATACTTTCTGCTTGTCCAAATGGAAAGGAAATTAGCTTTATTACGAACCAATAAAACTGATATAATTGTTCAAGACATGATCATATGACACGCGTTTTAATCATTTCTACAACAGATCTTGCTCATTATTCAGTTCAAACCCAGATAATTCAGACAATAAAATGTCGAAATAAAAAGAAAAGAGTTCATATCAGGGATGCTACAAGTTAAAATTTACAAGGTACCCATTGTTTTTGGAAGTCAATTCCAACTTTTCCAAAAGCTTATGTAAATGAAAGTCCTTGTTTACCAATGCAGAAGTTCGAGTAATTTACATGCCTAATGTATTGTTTGATCTGTCTGGTGCATTTCTTTTGATGGGGGCAAACACATTCAAAGAAGAAATTGTTTCTATCTATGATATGCCAAATCAAGAGAGTTGCTTAGAATCAGAATCTTCTAGCATAACTGTGAAAACCTAGTCTCAACCTCGAGAGTATGCACATTAGAGGTCCAAGATCAAGAAGTAAAATTGACTTTACCTGGCTTCTAACATGGTGATAGATATTTCATTACACGAAGGAGTTGCATGTTTGTTAGGAGATTCTCCCCTAACTGGGATGTTTTCCAAAAGGAAACCAGGTTCCTTAGGCTCAGGCAAGACACCCCCACTACTCAGCATTATAACCACGGAGGTCATGTCTGGCCTATCATCAGCATGGCATTGCACACAAAGAAGACCGATGTGGATGCATAGCAGAACTTCTGATTGAACATAAGACCTCTCCAAACATTCATCGGCGAATTTTAGTGGGACTCCCTCATTCCACAACCTCCATGCCTACAGCAATTCAAACCATTGAATATGTTACGGATTTCAGACTAGAGAAGAGAAAAGTAGGCTAATTGTTACTCACATGTCCAATCAGATTAGCACTTTGGCTAGGCAAGAAGGGCCCCCTATTTTTCTTGCCACTCACTATTTCTAACACTAATACTCCAAAGCTGAACACATCAGACTTGATGGAGAATAGTCCATGAATTGCATACTCAGGAGCCAAATAGCCACTACAATAAATCATAGCAGAGTTAATATCATATTCAGTAATGTGCATACTTATATACATAATCAAATATGGCAAAGCATACTTACTATGTACCAACTATTTGCTTTGTATTATCTTCATTTTGGTCTCCTTCAAATATTCTTGCTAGACCAAAATCTGAGATTTTTGGATTTAACTCACCATCCAATAATACATTACTTGCTTTGAGGTCTCTATGGACAATTTTTAATCGAGAATCTTGATGAAGGTACATAAGCCCCCGAGCAATTCCACAAATAATGTGAAAGCGGTTGGCCCAATCCAGGAATTTACTTTCAGAACCTACAAATTTTTTAACGTAATGATATATCTCATTAACAAAGGAGGGGGAAAAAAGAAAAGGATGAAAGTCTGCTGACTAATAGCCATACAAACCAAAAATGAATGAATCTAAACTCTTGTTTGGCATGTATTCATATATGAGCATTTTCTCCTCTCCTTGAATGCAACAACCAAGAACCTTAACAAGATTACGGTGCTGAAGTTTGGCACACAACTTGACTTCATTCTTAAATTCACACAGCCCTTGGGCAGAACTTTGAGAAAGCCGTTTCACGGCTATTTCTCGTCCATCTGCAAGTATACCCTACCATTTTAACAACATATGAATGATTGTCGATATGTAGCATCATAAACCAGAAGAGTGATTGTAATCTTTGACTCTCAACCAAGTTAATCGCAAACTAACCTTGTATACAGAACCAAAACCACCTTGGCCAAGCTTGTTGTCTGGTGAGAAGTTATTAGTAGCATTAACTATTACTGCAATGTCATAGATACGTTGCTCCATGTTTCCTTCATAACCTTCTTCACTGTTTCCTTCTATCAATGTTTTCAGCTCCATATTTCCGTCAGAGCCTTCTTCATAAATCAAGTGAAATATACAACAGCAGCAAAAAATACCTAGCAGTAGCATTAGCTATGTCAGCAAATTCATTCATAAGTAACTCAACATTTCCTTAGGAGCTTTTCTTGTTGCTTATTGTTAACAAAGTTTTCATAGTACACTTTGATCCACTAAAAGAGAGATCATTTTTGAAAAAAAAAAAAATAAGGAAAGGATATCGTTCTGTTCTTTGGGAGTCATAATGGCATCAAGCCTAATCATGTTCGGTCATCCTTCAGAAAACCTCTAGATACCGTTAGAAGATAGGAAAAGTAAAGAAAGTTGCATTGGGAATGTTTACCTGCAGCGTTTCTTCTGCGCTTGTACATGTAAAACAAGGTGAAAAGCAACTTAGCAGCAAATAAAGTGATCACTATTACAACAATCACCTTTGCCTTATTTCCATGAGCTTCATCTTGTGCAGCTTCACAAGGAAACGAACTGAGTTAACTAAGAAAAAGTTAAGGTTGCTAAGTCAATCAAAAGATGATTGACAAATGAACACTAAAAGGCCACACCTGTTTCTGGAGAAGCAAGACGAATGTATAAATCTTGGTCATCAAAGGGAACCTTCCTTATATCAATTAAATCACCAAACCACATGACACAACCGCTACCTCCTTCCCTTATATCTGAATTAGTATAAGCACTACAAGAACAATTTTCCCAGCATTTCGCTTTGCATTCATCAAGTGTCATACTTGCATTAACCCAAGTGTATGTAGTATCTGGCAATTTCAGTCCACTAAATTTGACAAAATAATCACTGTTTTTTCCCCTACAACTCCATGATGTATTGCGGATGCATCCTTTAGACCAGTCCATCTCATTCCAATTTTTGGGTGATTTTGGCAAGAATCCTGTCAAGCACTGGCATATTGGTGTCTCACCCAGGACACAGTTTCCATTAGGGCCGCAACGATTATAAGCGTCACAATTATCACCTGGCGAAGAACTAGAAGTAATCCACCTTTGATCATCTTCGCTCCATACTGTATCCAGTACTGAGTATAAAGTTTGGTTATAGACAACTCTTGCAATCAGTGACTCATTTTGTATGTTATAAAGTGTATACACCTCATCTTTATTCCAGACGAACTTTATGTCATAAAGTGGATTGCTCGTCACATGAGAGTAGCCACTGAACCGGATACCATTCCAGGGACCACTCCTTATAAGCTCTGTTGTTCCCTGCCAGGTTACAAAATCAGGATAATTGTGTGGAACAAGCTCTGATGTAAAGTCTCCAAAAGAAGGGTCATCCCAATTCTTCCATGCTGTCAAACGTCTATTAAGACCAGTTCTCTGGTCCCATCCAACCTTCATTCCTGGCAAAATCGTATCAGAAGGATAGTCAAAGCTTTGCCACAAGTAGTTGTGGGGCTTCTGGTCTTTTCCATCTCTTAGAACCAAGTTTCCAGACCCTAAAAGCTGTAAAATTGGACTCAAGGCCTTTGTGGTTGAATTTGCCAACCAAACAACATCCTCATCATGGCTGACAAGTACAAGATGTCCCTCTATATTTATGCTCAACATGCCAGAGTTGTTTTTTATGGGCCTGTCTCGGTTGGCAACCCAAACAACAGTTTTGCCTGGGATTTTGTGGTACCAGATTCCAACATAGCGGTCTGTGGAACTGCCTGGGCTGAAGAAACCCAATTCAAACATTCCATTTTCAGAAACCAAGGTCTGGCCATCAGGAAGAGACTTGAACTGGGTAAGGGTATCGGCTGCAAAAGAAAATCTGGAGAAAAACGAAAGCAGATTAGGAAGAACAAGCAAAAAACGAAGGATAGCCATTGCTATAATGAATTGGTTTACACTGTAAAAAACATATATACCCCTGATTTTGATGTGACACATGTTGAAAGGTTAGCCCACTAGAAGAATGCAGAGCTCAGAAAAAACCTCTCTCTTTCCTTCATGATGGAGACCTTAATTTTCAACGCAAGAACAAGATAGTGGCATTTTTAAATGTATGAATAAGATGATCAAATTCAGAATTCCAAATTCGATGAATGTAATGCTTTCTGTCAACAAACTAACAAGTCCTATGATAGAGAACCAAATTTTCAACGCGAGAACTAGATAGTGGCATTTTCTAATGTATGAACAAGATTATAACATCATATTTAGAATTCCAAATTCAATGAATGTAATGCTTTCTGTCAACAAACTAACAGATCATTGCATGACTGAGATCCATCAAATCCTTGTAGTATGGTGAGAAAAAGAAAGGTTTTCTCCTTTCTTTGTCTTTTTCTCTTTTTTCCTTGTGTGGATGATATTCAACATAATTGACTTCTACCATCAAATTCTTTTCTGCCTGTATTAATGTAAATTAGAAGATTACCGTTTTTTTAAATAATTTCTACGACATTCGTAGTTTGTTATTCAGTTGAAGCCAAATAATTCAGATGGTAAAATGTCGTAAGAAATATAAAAGTTTTAGTTTCCTACATGACACACGTCAAAATCTGCGAACTTTCTAAGTTTTTTACTTTATTTTTTATAAGTCAATTCCATCAACTATTTTTCCAAAATCTAATCAGGCTGCTTTCTCTCTACATATAACACTAATTTTTCTTTTAAAAAAAAAATCCTATGCTCTAATCCACCTGATTATATTCTTCTCGATCAAGAATTGAACCAAAACTCGCAGGTAGGCTAATATCAATGGGAATTGGAATGAAAGGGAAAAGGGTTTAATCTTTAAAATTAGGTCTGCAATGAGAATGGTACTCCAACATCAAATGGATTCTGAAATGTAATAAACAAAGGCGAATTAAGAAGGACCTAAGTACCAGGTTTCACTGCTTCAGTTCGCGGAAATTAGCGACAGAAGAAAGAAAGTTCCAATCTTCCGAACCTAACTAAGCTCCTTCCAAGAGGATAAGACTTGTAATGCCTAATAGAATCAGCCATTAGTTGCAGTTGCAGAGGAAAATGGAAGGTGAAATGAAGAAGTGAAGAACGGAGCCCGTTTATCTACCAATAATGCAATAAATATTTTGATGATGGACAATAAAGCGTTAAAGGTGGATCATATTTAAGATCAGTTCCTAATTAATATCAAGTCTACGCTGTGAAGTTGTTAACGTATTCCCGTTAAGTTGTTATCGACAGGTTAAATAAGTGTTATTGTTCGGTCAAAAGTAATTATTGACCCATAATTAAAATCTCAGTCACTACGTTTGGCCTGGTAATAACAACTTTTTGGATTGATGATAACAACTCCTGGTCTGACGATCACAACTTTTTGACACTTGTTTAGTAACAACTTTTGAGCTGCCGATAACAACTTAATGAGCAGGCGATAACAACTTCATGAGACCTGAGATTAATTACATGATTTTGTGAAACCTCATCTTAATTATATTCTTTACAAGGGACTTGTAAATTTTCTCATTAAAAAACTCATCATAAGGAGTTAAGAAAAAGCGCATATCTCTTCAATATATTATAAGAAATTGTAAAATTATTGATATTGTGGCTAATTGATTTTATAATTAATATGATATCGGATTTAGGTGTAAATTTTTTGTGGAACTTTTTGTTTAAAACATAGCAATATTAATTAACATTGATCGTTTAAAAATTGACATTGATAGTTAATATTCTAACGATAAAGAACATAATTGCTCGCTTTTACAACTTTCCCAGCAACC
The DNA here is from genome assembly GCA_037074515.1 of Mimosa bimucronata. Classification (NCBI taxonomy): domain Eukaryota; kingdom Viridiplantae; phylum Streptophyta; class Magnoliopsida; order Fabales; family Fabaceae; genus Mimosa; species Mimosa bimucronata. The sequence continues at coordinate 11,990,454 of CM073442.1, forward strand.
GCATTAATCATTAGGTTGTAACGAGGTTTTGTAAGCCTATATTCCTACGACCAGATTAGTCTGTTACTATCAACGAATACATGTATATAAATTAATTAAAGAAAAAAGGATCTGCCTTCCTTGAATAAAAAAGGGATAAAAATAATTCTAAACAATCCAATAACTTGATGTACGAAAATGCCTTAAGAATAGAAAAATGGGTTAAAAGACATTTTTGCCCCCGCCAAAGAGCTATGAGTGTCTGAAAGTCTTAAAGGGGGTAATGTTACCCTGTAAGTAAGGGTGTTCACGGGACGAGACGCCCCCGTCCCGTCTCGTCCTGAAGAAATGTGGCCAGGACAGGATTCTTGTCCCGTCCCGTCCCGAGGTTGTCCCGGTCCCGATTGGGACAGACGGGATTGTCCCGCTTTTTTTTTTTTAAAAAAAATTCTATATATTTTTTGACTCTTTTTTTTTTGTGTAAGATTTTTTGGCAACCTCTATGAGAGTGGCAAAACGCAAAAGAGGGGGGGTGAATTGTGCTTTTTACATAAAACTTATCGACAAGAAAATCTTTTATACTGTTCGGCCAACACAATGCCTACGTCCAGTTCTCCAACTCCTCGTTGGGTTCCACTATACCACATGTTTTACAAACACAGGTTCACCTGCCAACCTTTACAACAGAGCTTTAGTCTTTCCTCTAAACGCTCCCCCTTACAACTTGTAAGGACACAACCCTGTCCCAAAGCCCCAAGCTTTAGAACAACCTCAAACAGTAGAGGATTTCAATTAATAAGTTCACTCAATGAATAGACTTTGATAAACACTTAAGTACAAATAATCTCACTAAGAGTAATAAATACTTTGAGCTTTTGTGAGCGGAGAGTAGATAGGAATATTGAATGTTGATTCGTCTCTGTGTGCGTGCGAGTGAGTTTTTCAGCAGCTCCTCATAAATGCTCAATTCTTGATATTTATAACTCTTCACAGCTTGCTTTTTCTTTCAGCTTCAAGAGGCCGTTTGAAATTAGTAGTTGAGAGCCTTTGGCCGTTGGCAATTAATGCTATTCTTCATCTTCTTCAACTTTCTTCTTTTGCGTCAATTAATTTTGCAGAGGATGAGCTAAGAGAGATAGAGACTGTGAGTAACGATCACTTGCAACATTGTACTTGCATAGCAGCTTTTTCAGTAGCGCTAGCACCCTTGGCTATCGCTAGCTTAATAGTGTAAGTCCTGCACTTAGCTGTTAGCTAAACAAGTATTCATGTGAAGCACAGTAGGTGTTATCGCTAGTGTATTTCATTAGCTCAATGTTCAAAGACAATGTATCAGCTATCTGATTATCTAAGTTATTTCAACAAGTTTTTTCTATCGATAGCTAATCATGTTATCGCTAGTAACTATGTTATCGCTAGTTATCTTATTAGCTCAATGTTCAAGGATAATGTATTAGCTATCTGAATGTCTAAATTATTTCAAGTGTTCTGTTATCGATAGCTAATCATGTTATCGCTAGCTGACTTAGTTCATTACTGCTAGCTGTTCTAACATTTTCCCCCTTTGTGTTGTCCATTTGACCTGATTTTAGGGCGCTACAGTTTGGCAACTCCACTGGGGATACCATTATTGAGAGTCAAGCCCATTTAAATTAATTATTTAAAAATAAATATGGCCTTACTTTTATTTTAATTACTTTTATTTGTCATTATTATTTCTTGTCTTTTGTTTTTATTTATTTATTAGTTTAATTTTTTATTTATACATATATATTATCTCTTGTAATATGCTTAGCAGATGAGGGTTGGATAGAATCTAGGCCCACAGGTTTGTATGCCCTCTCCACACACTGAGCACTTACACTATTTACCTCACACACTTATTGGGCCCTACACCCGGGTTTGAGAGTATCTTAGGTGAGAGGAAGTTTCTAGCGGTTTCCTTGTGGCGTTTTCAAAATTCCCTGATGTTACTGTGAAGACTTCATCCTGGTTGTTACCTATGTGGCAAAATTGATCCCTGTGGAGCTTTTACTCCCTGAAGGTCAAGTTTGCTTAGTGGGGTCTTCATTGACACGATGAAGGCAACTGGGAGACCTTGTGAGAATTAGAACAACCCTAAAACCATCACACATATTAGAGGAAATTTAGTGACCTACCCAATTAAATAGTAATTCCCTATAATAGGTTAGATATCCCAGCTTAAGATTATTCCTAAAATAGGACACTAGAGGGCATATTTTTGTTCTCTCTCTAATCATTCTCATTCATCAACATTCAACCTTATTTGATATGGGCCCTAGACACAATAAATTTTTTTCTAAAACCATCTGTCGTGAATTGACTTGGGCCATTCTTAGACTAATGGATGCTTCATTCTCCTTACGGAGTAATAAACCCCTTGAGGAAATGAAATTATTTTCTTTATTGTCCATCACCCATAAAAAATATCCATCCACGATGCATCATTGATATGAGCTATAGACATAATAATAAATATTTATAAAACCCTTAGCCGCGTAGTGTTTGGGCCATACGGAGGTTAAGGTCCACTTCATTATCCCTATGAGATAATAGACCTCTTGAGGAAGTGAAGGTTTTTGCTTGATGTCTACTACTCATTTTTTTCAAAGTACATGTCATTACATGTAGTATGTAAATACATTTTAACCTTTTTTTTTATTTAAACGGGAGCAAACGAGTTATCTAGCGAATTTGGCATAAGGTTTGAGCTCAAAAATTATTTTTGATCAAGTTCCCACGGGAAAGGAATGGAAAATTAGGGGCACTAAACTAACTATAAAAGTTGAGTCATAGAATTCGATATAAATGAGCCGATTCATTAAGGGACCAATTAAATTGCTTTTTCACAATAGACATAGAAATATCCTTACCTAAGATCCTTCATATATGGTGGTAAACTCTAAACCTCTTTTTGGAAAGCTCTTGCACTTACTACAAAAACCGATAATGTGAGATCTTAGGCTGAGACATGATTCAAGGTCATTTCTGTCTAATGGTCAACTCTAGATCTCCCTGCAGAATAATGGATTCTCTAAGGAGGCTAGTGGTCACATGTACATGAATTGAAGATATCAACAATGGGATCTTAGGCTAGGACATGATTCAAGGTCATTCCTGTCTAATGGTCAACTCTAGATCTCCCTGCAGAATAATGGATTCTCTGAGGAGGCTAGTGGTCACATGTACATGAATTGAAGATATCAACAATGAGATCTTAGGCTATGACATGATTCAAGGTCATTCCTGTCTAATGGCCAACTCTAGTTCTCCCTGTAGAATAATGGATTCTTTGAGGAGGCTAGTGGTCACATCAATGATAGATTCTTTAAGGTGGCTAGAGTTTTCTTGCGACTAATAAATTTTTGTCCAACACAATATAACCACCCTGCCTATCAAACATATAAAATAATGACATGGGCCAATGATTTAACGTCAAAATAAAAAGTAAAGGGAATCATTGGTCCACTTAAAAAACTATTACAAAATTAAAAAATTATTTTGGGTATTATTAGTTGTGCACGAATTCAAAACTTTCTTAAATGTTTTGGAGGATACGATTGAATTTCCCTCCAATTTTTTGTAAACCCAAACTTACTCTTCCAATGAAAATTGACACGTTATCTCATGCATCTAGATCCCCTTGACATTAATCGTGCAGGGATTTCGATCCTTCTCAGATCAAATGTCACTTCTATTTCCCTATGATGTAATGGAAATACTAAGGAAATAAAGTCTTCCAGCTTTCATTAAGAGAGTGAATGGAATAAGGGAATTCTAGCTTAACTTTGCAATGAGAATCAACATGTTATCTTGTGCAACTAGATCGTCTTTGCATTAACCGTGCAGGGATTTGGATCCCTCTCAAGTTAAATGCAACTTCTATTCCCTATGATGTAATGGACATCTTGAGGAGATGAAGTATTTAATCTTTCACTAAGAAAGTGATGAGCATTAGGGAATTTTATCTTACTCTTGCAATGAGAATCGATGAGTTATCTTGACCAATCGTCCCCTTTGCATTAACCATGTAGGGATTTGGATCCCTCTCAAGTTAAATGCCACTTCTATTTTCCTACGATGTAATGGACATCTTAAGGAGATGAAGTATTTTATCTTTCGCTAAGAAAATGATGAGCATAAGGGAATCATATTTGACTCTTGCAATGAGAATCAGCATGTTATCATGACCAATCATCGCTTGTCATTAACCGTGCAGGGATTTCGATCCCTCTGAGGTTTATGTCACTTCTATTTCCTTACGATGTAATGGACATCTTGACGAGATGAAGTCTTTCATTTTTCAGTAATAAAATAGATAGCATAAGGGCGTTCAGTTGGCTAAATAAGCATTTTCATTATAAAATTATCGAAACCACATGATAGAGATTGAATAAAATAAAAAGTAAAATTAAAAAACATAAAAAAAAATAAACAACCATAAAAGAAACATAAAAGCTAAATATTCATTCGATATTGTTTGCATAGACTGTCTCATTAAAAATGACTTCATTTAATTTCTGTCTGTGTCATCTACCCCTCTTCATATATCTCCCTCAAATGGTTGTCTTTCCCTATGTGAGAAGTCCAAATATTGTTTTGTACAAGTTGCTTGAATAGAGGTGATGACATACTATAGAAATGCTCAGTTATGAAAATGATTGAATCTAACCTTGATAAGGCTAGTTAAAAGGCATACTGTTTACCTTGGATGCAATGTAACAATGATTACATATGTCGTGTGAGGATTTGAGACTATTGACATATTTCACTTTAATATGTGTTCCACTTATCCTTTACCCAATCTAGAACTTGGCATGTACCTTGTTCGAAGTAAAACTTAAGATTCATTTGCTTAATGTAGAGAGGATCGAGGCATTTATTTTTCATCATTAATGAAAAGAGCCAAAAAGCTACATTTACAGACATTTGTGCCCATATGACGTTTCTTTCTTATCCATTAGCCACATAAACCCTAAATATCTTCCTTACCTTTCATTCAGGGTACATTTTATCCTTAAAAGCACTTCATCTTCCTGGTTAAGGGAGGATGTGTACATCTCCACCGTTGTTGAGGTCATCTTGTTGTAAGGCTACTCTCTTATGAACAATTCAGAGTTTGCAAAGTTGGAGAGAGAAAAAAGAAAAGAAAAAGAAGAAAGAAATAGTTCAAAAGAGAAAACAAAAAAAAATTGAGAGAAGAGTTGGAAAAAGGAGGAAAAGAAAAGAAGCTCGCTAAGTTGAAAACCCAAATGGGCGGCTTAGGCAAAAGTTAGAGCACAAAAAAACTGAAAAAAAGAAAAACAAAAGATGAACAAATGAATAGCCTCCTTGAGTTTCTTTTCTGCATATGGATTTGGGGTATAAACTTGTTTGACTCCTTATTTGTTTTCTATTGCTCTTAGTCATCTTGAGTATTCACCTTGGTTCTTATATATCATTCATATTCTCCTTGTACCCTATGCCCACATCATAGCAAAATAAAAGTCCTTGTGATCTATATTAGCATATGACTCTTAGATTAATGGAGAAATTAGATTATTGCCAAGCTTATGGAAAAGGAATTGGATAACTTGGATATTGAGAGCAAACATTAACCCTTAAACACTGAGTGATGAGGGCAAATACTATACCTTGTGAGGAAAATCATTGGAGCACTGCATTCTTGTTAAGCTCTTTACCTTGATTCTATCTAACTCAAGGTTGGTAACATGATTTTGATAGCTATGCACTGATATATTTGTTGATCTTCTATTCATGTGACTTGTATGTTTTAAACTCATAGATTGCATGGTTAGAGTTCTTGAGTTTTGCTCATACATCCTTCTTCAAACAATTGGCTATAGAGAAATATCTCCTATGTCATATGGCATATGATCCTTTCCCAGTCATGCCCTTCACATTCAGGACAATACCTTCCATCTATTCAATAAAGACAACCAATTAGAATTTGGGCTTTCTCCACAATTCTGTTGCCCCTCATTAGAGCTGGTAATTCGGGTCAAGCCCATCGGGCCGGCCCTTTTAAGCCCTGGCCCTTCAAGGGCCGGGCTTTGATTTTGAAGACTTCAAAAAGGAATCGGGCTTCACGGGCTGGCCCTGTAGGGCTGAGGGCTTCAAAGGGCCAGCCCTTTAAGGCTGTCATATATATATTAAAAAAATTAACAACTACAAAATAAAACAATTAATTAAAGGTAAGAAAACCATAATACCTAATTCCCAATATTTATCATTGTTTGATAATTTCTTAGTGAGTGACTTATTTATAAATATGGACAATATTTATTAAAATAATTAATTAAAAATAAACATATATTTTGTGACTTATATAAAAATATGGACAATATTTATCATTACTTGATAATTTCTTAGTGTTTGTATTGTAAATTTAAATTGATATTTATGTTGACGATAAGGATTTTTTTCTTTAATTTTTTCTATAGAAAAAGATTAAAAAATAGTGTATAAGCGTTAATCGGGTCGGGCCGGGCCGGGCTTTGAAAAATAGGGGTATTTACACTACTCGGGCTTTTTGGGCTGGCCCTTTTAAGGCCCTGGCCCTGATGCACAGCTCTACCCCTCATCCACTTCTTAGGACAGCATTGACATAATTGAATTAAGTCTAAAAACATTTTTTTTCTATGTAAGCATTGAAGATGAAGATATACAAAAAAGAGAGAGAGAGATTGTCGTGCTTCACAAATTAAGGCCAAGAAAATAAAGTTTTGTTCAAAATTTGACACTAAATTCTGCAAGAGAGAAATTCTGATAAATTGGGCAGAACTTTACAGCCATTACTTCGACCAATGACTATCAATCTTACATAAATATACCGTCACCCTCCTTAAAATGTATTGCAAGCCATTTCACATACTTGGGGAAAGTTTGAGGCCTATATTACGAATCATGTCATACATTTCCCCACTATGCAAAAGCTTCTCAGACTATTCATGAGGATCACATTTGGAATCCCATTTCTTTATGGTCAGCAACTTACAAAAGTTAAAATGACCTAAATTTAATGATATCCTGATTGAACTAATGAGTTCTTGGTTAAGAGTATGACCAAAGAAAGGGCAACACCACTAGTAAGCCTACTCATCATCCTCATGCATTTCGTCATGCTAATCCTTAATAGCATCATCATGTTATCAACCTCATCCTCATTAGGATTTCACTATTATTACCATCTTGGTCTCATATTGGATTGTCTAGAGCACCGCATGGTTAGTTTACATCACCATCATCGTCATCATATAGACTTTGTCTCATTCATTGACATTACCTTCATAAGGACTTTGTCATCACTAGTTGGCATGTTTGGAGCACCACGTTCTTAGTGTCATTGATATTCATAATCTTCATTTTTGACATCTTCATGTGAACTTCATATCACAAGGATTGTCAGCATCAGCATCATCATCATCATAGTACATGCATCACATTATCTGGGGCATTATGTGTTTAATGTCACATCGCTATCACTACTGTTGTCGTCATTTACGACGTCCTATTTAGGAACTCATATTCTTTTACATCATCATCATGGTCATTATCACATTCATCTCAAGTGCCATCATATGCATTGGCATTCCATCAATATCATGAGCATTACAGCAAGGGGGCAAGACAAATTCCTTGTTATACCCCTTCAAAGCCCTGTATCGGCAGGCACCTCAAAGCCCAGTAACGGCTGGCATCCTCAAAGCCCTGTATCAGCAGGCATCATTTAAAGCCTAGTAACGGCTGGCACCTCTAAAGCCCTGTATCGGCAGGTATCCTCAAAGCCCAGTAATGGCTGGCACCCTTTTAAAGCCATGTATCGGCAGGCACCCTTTAAAGTCCTGGATTGGCAGGCACCCTCAAAGCCCAGTAACGGCTGGCACCCTTTAAAACCCTGTATCGGCAGGCATCCTCAAACCCAGTAACGGCTGGCACCCTGAAAGCCCTGTATCGGCAGGCACCTCAAAGACTAGTAACGGCTGGCACCCTTTTAAAGCTCTGTATCGACAGGCACCCTCTAAGCCCAGTAACAACTAGCACCCTTTAAGCCCAGTAACGACTGGTAACCTTTAAAGCCCAGTAACGGCTGGCACCCTTAAAGTCCTGTATTGATAGACACCCTTTAAGCCTAATAGCTGCTGGCAACCTTTAAAGCCCTGTATCGGCAGGCACCATCAAAGCCCAGTAACGGCTGGCACCTTTTAAAGCCCTGTGTTGGTAGGCACTCTTTAAGCCCTATATCCACAAGCACCTCAAAGCCCTGTACCGGCATGCACAATTATTTTCAAAGCCCGTAACGGCTAGCACAATTCTTTTAAAGCCCTGTATCGGCAGGCACACTCCTTTTCAAAATCCTAGTATCAGCTGGCACAATTCTTTTAAAGCCTTGTATCGGCAGGCACACTCCTTTTCAAAATCCTAGTATCAGTTGGCACAATTCTTTTAAAGTCCTGTATCGGTAGGCACAATTCTTTTAAAGCCCAGTTACCATGGCCCCTTAAAGCTCAGTTATGCTGGCCCCCTTAAAGCTCAGTTATGCTGGCCCCCTTTTTTCAAAGCCCTATTACGCAGGCCCCTCAAAACCCAGTTCTGCTGGCCTCCTTTTTCAAGCCCTACTTTACAGGCACCATTCTTTGAAAGCCCAGTCCTGACTGGCACTATTCTTTAGAGTCATGTTTTACCACCCAGCTATTTGGTTTCCTCCTCACATTCTCTTTTATGAATCAAGTAAAAAGGAGCAGGGGCACTGTATTTTGCCTATGCCCGCTTTTTGTTTGTAGGGATCCTTTGTAGTGTCTTCTTGCGTCTCATGTCGAGCCGAATAAAATAAGTGTTCTTATCTTTACTTTATTCATAGACGAGAAGCACACTCCTCTCATCTACAAACAAGTAAAGATGGGCAATTGTAAACCACCTATTTTGTCTGGGCCCAGTAAAATAATAAAAATAAAATAACAAAAAGAATCCTTGTATAATATCCACTAATTTTGATTGAAAAATTGTACTTTAATTATTATTACAAAGAATTCAAAATTTATTGATGTATTATGATTAGGTATCATTAATATTGATTGTTGGGTCATAATTGCAGAAGTAAATTTTGAAATTAAAAATTGATTGTGATTATGAGCCATTAATGATGATTGGTGGTTGATTGATGCTTAAAAATTAATAAAAAAATAAAAAAACGAAAATTAGAAAAAATATTGTCATTTAGGGGCAAGAAATATAGGAAATGTTATTAAAAGAAAAATAAAAAATAAAAAATAAAAATTAAAAAATATTAGTGCATTTATTAGAAAAAAAAACCCTAGTGATGCCTATATAAAGGAGAGTAAGAGAGCACAAAGTGGAGGATCATTTGAGGAGGACTCGGGGAGGCTAGGATTTTTAGGAGGAGGTAGAAATAATTTGGAGAGAGGAAAAGGAGGCAAGTGAGAAGCATGGAGAGACAAATTCATTCTTATCATTAAAATTATTTCTAATGAGGGATCCATAATTTCTCGTGCCAATGAAACATCTCTAACGGGATGGAGGCTCAAGCATATTCTTACTAAATGCATATTCTTTTCTCTTCTTTATCATTCTTATGACTCATGGGTGGATCGTTCTAACCGTTTGGTTATGATTCTATATATGCTCATCATCCATATTTGTGGAATGAAAAATGCATTCTTATTCAAAATTCTTATCTCATCATACCCCATGTTTTTATATGTATTTATTGTTTCAAGTTCTTATTCTTATTGCTTACACCTCATTCTTCTTTTCTTTGGATTCAAATTTCCCACCTTCTTCATGCATGTGGCTTGCACATGCTACAAAAATTCTACATGGATTAAAAGGTATGTATCCTCATCATGTTTTATATCTTCTACCATGAATAAGATATTGACATTGCTACTAACGCTTGTCTTTCTTAGCTTATCATTGCAGATGATTGTGAATCACTTATTCTTATAAAGTAAACTAAAAAAGAGAGCATATATATTTTGATCAAACTAAATTAATCCTTTTTTTAAAGTAGTTTTTTATACCGTGCGAGGTTTTTAGAACCTCCTCAGGTAGAAATTGATTATTCTTCTGTGCGAGATTATGGGAATCTCCTCAGGAAGTGATTGCACCATATTTTTATACACTTTTCATTGATAAAATCATTGGATCATTGCATGTTCTTGGGGTAATTGCACCTAATTAGAGTAATTTCTGACTTTTGCACACTTTGTTGGAATTTGTTCTAGTCAAGGGCAATTTGGGCATAATTAGCATAAGTTATTGTTTAACCCATTTTTAAGAACATTTGATGCTACCTCTGGCTTGATTTTATTTGTAGGTCATAGAAGAAACATGCCCAAATTAAGGAGACAAGTTGCAGCGAAGAATTCTGGACGGGGTAGAAGAAGAAAGTGAAGAGAGAAACAGAATCATCTGTCCCTCATCGCGGCTTCGTCGCGGCGAGATCACGACGAGAAAGGACAGTAAGGTAGAACCAATGTGAGTTCGCCGTGGCTTTCGCCGCGGCGAACTCCCCAATAATTCCAGAGTTGATGTTAGCTCGCCGTGGCTTTCGCCGTCGGCGAAAAGACGAGAACTGCAAAATTCTGACGTGTTTTCAGTATTTCTAGGGCAATATAAATAGATCAAAACACCCCCACCTTGAGGATCTAAGCCTTCTCTGCCCGAAAATCAGCCTTCTCCTAGGGTTCCTCTTGTTTTTCTTCATTCCTCATCTAATTCCTCACATTTCCACTCATTCTCACCTCCATTCTTGCTGGTTTTCTTGTTCTTCCTTGCTTCACCTTCCATTTCCACCATTTTTCTTCTTCTACCTTCCTCATCCATGGAGGCTGTGGTCATGGGCCATCCTTGGCTCGAATTTGAAGATATGAGAGGCTAAGTTCTTGTGCTTTGGTGGTATGAAGGTGGCTCTAGCTTCATGGACCAACATAGGGGAGTTTCTAGTTTACAATTTCTTATTTCCTTTGTATTTGGCTTCTACTCTTTTGTATTGGTCTTGTATTTGGATTTAAGACTTGGGATATGTGGTTGCTATCCATTTTTGTGAACTATATTGTGTATGCTTTGAATTGAATGTGATTGAGATACAATTTCCTATCTACTTGTGGTTGTATTCTTGGTTGTAGCCATTTTAGTGGTTGCTAGTGGTTATAGTCAATTTCTTCCATGCATGATGATGTGGTTGCACTTCATGAGAGTTAAATTGCATTTGTTTCAAGGCATTTCACAAACCAAGTGGATCTTCACACCAACCCTAAGTAATGTCTATGAAAGTGATTGTTGGATTAGTCGTTAATATAGGGCTAGTGGACCCCTAGTGGTTGCTTGGGGATTTTTCAATTAGACTTGGTAAATTAAACTCCCACTTATCATTTTGAAAGAAGCGTTTGAGTCACCAAAACACTACCAAAGCCCATTTTATAAATCACCCCTAATCCAAACTCTTTTCACTTTGCACTTATTAATCAAAAACACCAAAAACAAGTAACTGCTTTTATTAATAGTTTCATTAAATGAATTTTCACAATCAAACCCCCATACTTTTTATTGTTTTAATTGCATTTAGTTAGCTTAGGTAGTTTAGAAGGACTCCTCAAGTGAAACGATCCGGGATTGTGCCACTTTACACAATCCTTGGTAATTATTGTGATTTTAACCCCAAGGCGTAAGGAAAAGGTTAAATCAGGAAGTCTAATCCAACAATAAATATTTTTCTAAAAAAATGAGTAAACATTTTCCCTAAAAAACACAAACACAGTGACACGGATTTCTACCTCGAACTACGTGGGCTTTGATCCCTCTAAAGGGTACGTAGGCCCTAGGCTAAATCCTAGGTCAAGTCCAACTATGTAAATATTTTTTTTTTGTTTTTCGTGTGAATATATTTTTGTGGGTAATTAAAATAAAATTAAAGGCTATGTTTATTTTTAAATAATTAACTTAGGGTTACCGTTCTTATGAATGGGTGCTGTGGGGTGCCTAACACCTTCTCCACGCACAATCGGCTGCCGAACCCTACTTGGTTTTAAAAGACCATTTATAATTTTCAACAGGTTTTCCAAAATTATCCTATTTTAAAAATTTTGGTGGCGACTCCACTTGACCTGATTTTAGGGCGCTACAAGGAGGAAAACCAATTTGAATTCTAAGAAGTACATACATCGAGATGAAAATGAATCTGTTAGTCCTCTAATTGTTAACTCACTTGTATTCCCTTAACTATGACTTAGCACGACTTAACCCATAAACTATTGACTCGGTTATGACTCAATCCCTCGTCTTTTCATTTTTTATATATCATCCTTCTTAATTACAAATTTACAACTCATACTGAGTCATCCTAGTAAGTTAAGCTCCACGTAGGCAAAAAGGAGAGTATGAATCATCATTTTCTTCTCTTTACTCTGGTAGTCGCCATTTAACCAGAAAACATGAGGAAAGCTGTAGTATCATCATCTTCAACCTTCATCGATGGGGTTGAGATTTAATGAAAGTGACCGTGGGGTGCTTATTGTACCATTTTAATTACATTGGGGTGTTAATTGCACGCATAAATACTTTAGGGTGCTTTTGTAACTCCAAAATTAATTTGGGGTATTGGTTACACATTTACCCATAATAAAATAAGGTAGGATTCTTATCACCCACCCGTGCACACACATAATTTTAAAAAAAGTTTGTAAAAAACGCATTTCCATAAAAACACACAAGAAACTGTATTGTAGATGATGTTACTCGTTCATCTCAATCGTCCATTACCAAATAATGATTATAGAGGCATTATGCTCCTCTCGATTTCTAATATTAGATCACTTGGGAGTTTGCATGACCTGAAATATAATAAATCATATGATAGAATGTTTATATCCCTAAATGATTTCTCTAAAAGAATTAATGCCTCCTATAAATGGAAAGAGAAATTAGATTAAAGAGTAACCCGTTTAAATGATTTTTACCTGCGTTTTTAGAACAAGATAATGGTTTCTAGTTATCATATGTTTGTGTGAGAGTGTGTGAATGCATCCAGAAGCTAAATCATGAAGGGCAATTTAATCTAAAAATAAAAAAAAAGAATAATAATTTAATAATTCTTTTATTTATATATTTTTCACTTATCCCTTATGATTTTTTTGTTTTAGAATAATTGTATAATTTCTTACAGTTGGCCACTTGAAAGATAAGCTCATGTGAAACGATTTCTTAGCAACAACTAAGGCACTTTTGTATAAAAAGTAAATAATTTTAAAATGTTAGTTTGATATTGTTTAAACGGGTTAATACAATCTTTATTCACTGAAACATATCATTTAAAACATTTAGTTTTTATAATTTAATGAAAATATGAATCATCTTGCCACTTATTCTTAACCCTTATTCAACACGTATAATTCATTTATCCTTTTTATCATTTTTTGTTTTAAAACTGCGGTTCAAATCTTTAGGAATTAGGATCGAACTAGTAAGGAGCTTTCATGGTCTCACTTTTTATAAACTAATTATGTCTTAAAAGTTTGTTTTGATAACTAGAGGAGGACAAAATGAAAGAGAAACTAGAGTTTCCACTTTTTGGATCACAAGAGAAAATGGTGAAAGAGGAAAGAGGTGTGTATCACACCACATTTTGCTCCCAAATTTTATCCCCAAATACAAAAAATGGAGACTTTTTTTTGGAAAATAGTATTCCAACATATGCCTCCCTTTACTTCGTCTGGGTCTTCGTCTTTCTCCTCATCTTGCAGGCTTGCATTATTTATCAATTATCAATAATAGCTATGGGGCCATTTCAACGATAGATCTTTTATATAATAATAAAACTCATATAGATTACAATAATAATAACAATATGTGTTATAAGTTAAATAAAATCAGATTGAGTTTTTTTTAAATGTTTTAATTTTATAATCAGGATATGAGGATATTACAGTCATTGTGGAATTTTTATTTTAATTTAACTTTCTTTTTATTTTTTAGTTCAAAGAAAATATCTTTTGCTTGATATTTTGATTTTAAAATAAAATATTTCTTTTATTTAAATTCCTTTTTCATAGAATTGGTTGAAAAAATGGGTTGAGAAAAAAAAGAGGATTTTAAAGTCAATGTTAGTGTCGGGTATTTCTCTCCTATTCCTTTTTCATAAAATCCATTCCAAACACAATAAGTGATAATATTATCTCTCCACTTTTTTCCTCTCTCCATTTTGTCCTTGAAGAGCACCGAAATTGGGGTAGATCGGTGTAGTGCCGCCTCGGATCCGCTCTTCAAGAATTTAGACCCAAGGGGTAGTGGAAGCTATCCCCAGGTGTCGGTCTTAAGGAGCCTATGTGCAATTAATTCCTAGTAACTAATGCAAACTAATTAAGACGGGTAAAAGCATTGTATTTGGGCTTTTGGTATATAAATTGGTGTGAAAAGTGTTGTATGTTCAAGAAAGAATTGAGATTGGATTTAAAGGGAGATTTGGATTAAATGGGGTGGAGTAACCCTTAGTGAATAGAGACTTAAGACAATCATTGATTCAATTTGTTTTTAGGGAGTTCTTTGGTTCATTAAAAAGGCCCCTAGAGGGATCCCTCTAGGCTATGCTCGAATTGGGTGAATTAGTACTACTACAGAAAATGTCTATAGCAGCACTTATTTTGGCCCTATAGCAGCGCTTATAAGCGCTGCAATAGCTAGTGATGCTATAGGCTATTAAGCCTAACGCAGTGCTTGTTAAGCGCTACGGTAGGTGACCTAAAGCAGGGCTTAAGCGCTGCAATAGGTAATTTATTTTTTTAAAAAATAATACCTATAGTATTTTCTGCGAGCTCCAGTATTTTCTGCCAAAATTGAAGGTTTCTGCCAAAATTGAAGGGGGCGAGGTGGCGGCGAGCTCCAGTATTTTCTGCCAAAATTGAAGGTTTCTCGCCGTCTGCTCGCCGCGGTGAGATCCAGTTTCCTTTGCTCCTTTGTTTGGCCTTCTTCTTAGTCCCGGGTCCGATCTTTTGGTCCTGGGCGACCCTGCAAGTGGAAACAAGACTGAATCAGGATCAAACAGCCCTATAAATTAATCAATGCAATTAATATACAATTATGGCTAATCAATCCTAATTTTATACTCATTTCACTTGAGAGTTTAAGACATTCAATTAAGTATTATTAGACCAAACTTGCATCTCAATCATGTTAATTTCCTCAATTTAGGCATATAAAAACCATACAAATCAATTTGTCAACTCCCCCACACTTGAACCTTTGTACTCCCGGACAAAGACAAATTTTAAAACTTAAGCACAATGGTAAGTATGGCATAAATGAGAATTTCAACATGCTAGATGAATACGAGCTAACACAAATAGACAACCCCCTAACCAACAAGTAATGAGGAATGAAGTGATGCTAAAGAGCTAACCATGAGTGTAGTAAATGCAATGAGGATGAGCAAAGGAGAAGGTCACTCAAGGATAAGTGTTTCACTCTTCTCACCATATTGGGTTCTGAGAATGGCAATCGCACAAGAGGGGGGTGAATTGTGCTTTTAAAAATTAAAAACCAATTAATGCAACACAATCTTTATACTGGTTCGGCCAATACTGCTTACGTCTAGTTCTCCAACTCCTCGTTGGGTTCCATTAACCACAGGTTTTACAACATAGGTTCACCTACCAACCTTTACAGAGTTTTAGAATCCCTCTAAACACTCCCCCTTACTACCTGTAAGGTTACTACCCTGTTCTCAAAGTACCAAGCTTTAGAACAACCTCAAACAGTAGAGGATTTCAATAATAAAGTTCACTTCATGAACAGATTATGATAATCACTTAAGTTCAAGTAAAATCACTAAGAAACAATAAATACAAAAATCAGAGAGCAATGAATGTGTTCGTGAATATTCTTTGTTTTTCATCAGTTCTTCATAAATGTTCAAGTTCTGTATTTATATCTCTTTTCAGATTTGCCATTGCGTTCATCTTTATGAGGCCGTTTGAATATGGTCGTTGAGAGCTCATAGCCGTTGGCAATTAATGCAATTACTTCATCGAAGTTAACTTTCTGCTCTAGCTTCAACTGCTGTTGCGTAGGGTGAGCTAAGAGAGATGTAGACTGAGCGTTC
Source organism: Mimosa bimucronata (assembly GCA_037074515.1). Taxonomy (NCBI): domain Eukaryota; kingdom Viridiplantae; phylum Streptophyta; class Magnoliopsida; order Fabales; family Fabaceae; genus Mimosa; species Mimosa bimucronata. The sequence continues at coordinate 12,006,568 of CM073442.1, forward strand.
TGAGCATCTGTACCAACTGTACTTGCATAGCAGCTTTTTCAGTAGCACTAGCATGCTTTGCTATCGCTAACTGCATAGCATAATTCCTGCACTTGAGCTGTTAGCTAAACAAGTAATCATGTAATGCACAGCAGATGTTATCGCAAGCTTAGTCCATTAGCTCAATGTTTCAGCTTATTAGTTTGTCTAAGTTATCACAATGAGTATTCTCTTATCGATAGCTAGATGCGTTATCGCTAGTGACCTTTGTTATCGCAAGTTTGTTTAGCTATCTAAGTAACTTATGTTATTTCCTCAAGTATTTAGATATCGATAGCTAATCCTGTTATCGATAGCAGCTTATGATATCGCTAGCTGATTCCAATAGCTCAAGGACTTGGTTCATTTTTCTGCTAGTTGTTCTTCCTTTCATTTATCCATGTTCTCAATGAATTTCTAGCGATAGGATATTTCTTAGCGATAGTGAAGGACTTAGCGATAGATATAAACTTTGTTATTTCTAAGTCTTCATTTGCTATGGCTCTTTGTCTATTAGCGATAGGGATACACTTAGCTATAGAAATATTTACTTTAGATTTCAGCTAAGTTTCCATCAGCTATTGTTGGGCTTTTCATTTGCGATAGTCTTTAGCTCTAGTGATAGAAATCTGTTACCTATCATATTTTACTTGTTTAATTCAAAGGTAACTTACACTCTATTTACTTATGTTATCTATGGGGCTAGTCCTCATCAAAACTTAAGATTCTAACATTCTCCCCCTTTTTGATGATGACAAAACATAAGTAAACCATATACATTAAAGCACGTTCAGAGCATAAACATATATTAGCATAAGCATATATCAGAACATAAAATAATAGCAATGCATGTACAGAGCATATAATATAAGTATGTTCAGAGCAAAAATTGAGATGAAAAGTGTACATTTTTATTTTGACTCATCAGAGTCAGAGCTTTCAAGTTCATATTCATAAGTTGGCCTTTCAAAAGAAATTTCAAAATCAAAGTTAAAATCAGAAATGTCATGACTAGCTAAGTATGATTGGTATTCAGAGAGATTTCTAAAAGTTAGGGTGTAATCATTGTTAAAATTCTCTCCAGAGGTTGTGGCAAAGTACTCTTCGTCAGGATAGTCAGATAGCTCAGAGTCTGAGTAGAAGAATCTGTCTTCGTCAATGCTCTTGGGGCCACCCTTAGCTCTTTCTTCTTCAGCTTTCTGAACAAGTTCTCTGATGGAAATATTTGAAGAGCCACCCTTGGATTCGTGAAATCTTCTCTTGTAGACCCAGGGTTCCTTGCATTTAGCAATCTCCTTCTTTCTTGCTTCAGCCTTTTTCTGTTCCTCATATTTCATCTTCCATGCAACCAATTTAGCCTTTCTTGCTTCATAAGCAGCCTTCCATGCAGCCATCTTATCCTTAGCAGATTTTTCATTTGCTAAAGCATCTTATAATTCTTTCCTTTTGGCTTTCTCCTTGTCTTGCCTTAAGTGTGCTGCAATTGCTTTCTTATCTGCCCTAGCAGCTGCCCTCTTGGCTTTAACTGCTTCTTTCTTATCTTGCCTTAAGATCTCAGCTATGACTTTCTTGTCTTCTTTTGACAATTCTGGAGGAAGAGATAGCTCTTCAGATGCTTTGGCCTTTGGCTTCGGAGCTGTCATTTTTATCCTTGGAGCTCTAGCTGAAGTAGCTTCTGAGGGAGCCTTGGGAGTGACCTTGAAAGATATATCTTTCCTTGCTTTTCTCTTGTTCCTTTTCCCTTTTAGGCTTTCAGCTGTAGCTTTCCTCTTTCTCTTTTCTGGAGGAACTTGAGACTTTTCTTGAGGAGGAGGAGGAGGGGTTCTGTGAACCTTTGATTTCATGTAGCAGCGTGCAATTTCTATGATTATTTCCTCAGCTTCTTCTGCTATCATGGGATCCTTCAGAATTTGCTCCACATTTTTATCCATGTGTTTCTCCCCCTTTTTGTCATCATCATTGGCAGGGGTAGGTGAAGAGGGTTGGTCAGGAGTTTGGGAAGAGATGGGAGGAGAAGGAGGGCTTGTAGTGGTGGTAGCGATAGAGGTTGGCTGTATTAGTGGTGAAGTATGGGTGCTATCGCTAGGGAAGGGGCTAGCGATAGGGGTTGCTTGTGGTGTTGGGACTTTGGTTGTTGAGGAGGGTGAGGCTTGTGTGTGTGGGCTAGCGCTAGGGGAAGGGTTAGCGGTAGGAGTGTCTGGAGGTGTTGGCTGTTTGGTTTGTGGTGAAGGTGGAGGTGAAGTTGTTTTGGTGTGGGAATGGTGGCTATCGCTAGGACTATGATGTTTGAAGGTGGGAGGAGATGGATAATGAGAGAGATGAAGAGAAGGACTAGTAGGGGTTGAAGGTGTTAGTACTGGCTGTCACCCAAGAGGGGGGTGAATTGGATGATAGAATAAAACTGTTTTAACTCCTTATATAAAATACAAGCGATGTTAATCTTTGAAATCCTTTTAGGTCTATCACAGAGAATATTTCAAAACATGAAGTGCATTGAGGAGTAAATAACTTTGGTAAGCTTGAAACTAAGAGAGTTAAGGCAAGAGATAATGCACACAGAGTTTATCCTGGTTCGGTTAATCCAGACCTACATCCAGTCCTCAGGCTCCACCTGAGGTTTCCACTACCCTCTTGTTTAATCTTGGCACAAGAGAAGCCTACCACAGGTTTTACAAACACAGGTTCACCTACCAACCTTTACAGAGTTTTAGAATCTCTCTAAACACTCCCCCTTACTACCTGTAAGGTAATATACCTGTTCTAAAGCACCAAGCTTTCAGAACAACCTCAAACAGTAGAGGATTTCAATAAATATGTTCACTTAATGAACTGATTTTGATACACACTTAAGTACAGATGAATATATGATGAAACTATAATTCTAGAGCTTATCAATTTTGACAATGAGAGTTCTAGCTCTATTTTTCTAACTCAATTAATTCATCATTTCTGGGCTCACTAAAATATATCTAATACTCTGAGTAGAGCCTCTTGTTTTCATCTCGCATCATCTCGTCATGAAAATTGTTTAGTATATTTGCGCGTTGTTGATTCCGAAATCTTTAAGTCTTTATATATGGTGATATACTTTTCTATCCATTGGAGACTTGGAGAACTAGGCGTTGGCACCTTTTCTATCTTTTCATGCTTCAACTGATTTTGCAGAGGATGAGATAAGATAGACAGAGACTGTGAGTAACGTTATCCTGCTGCTACCTGCCACTGTACTTTCATGTCAGCTTTTTCATTAGCACTAGCATGATTTGCTATCGCTATCTTGACAGTGAGTCCTGCACTTAAGCTGTTAGTTGAAACAAATACTCATGCAGAGAATGTTATCGATAGGGGTATTTCATTAGCTTCACAAGATAGAGACAATATATTAGCTAAGGTATTCTCAAACACATTCTCTATCAATAGTCAATTCTATTATCGCTAGTTACTTGATTTGCTCATTAGCTCCAAGGTATCCTTCTATCGATAGCTAACCATGTTAGCGCTATCAACTATGTTATCACTAGATAATTCTTCCTCTCAGGCACTAGCTATCTGAATGTTCATTATCTGGAGTACTTCTGTTATCGATAACTTTCTTTGTTATCGCTAGCTGATTCCATTAGCTCAAGGACATGGTTCATTGTTCAGCTGGTTATACTTCCTTTTATTTTCCATGTTCTTAATGAGCTACTAGCGATAGGATCTTTCTTAGCGATAGTGCTAGACTTAGCGATAGATATTAACTTTGTTATTTCTAAGTCTTGCTATGGCTCTGTCTATTAGCTATAGAGATAGAGATATTTATTCTTAGAGTTCTGCTAAGTTTCCATTTGCTTTGAGCCTTTCATTTGCAACACTTTCTAGCGATAGTGATTTGTTACCTAATAGATTTAACTTGATTAATTCATAGGTAACTTGCACTTATGTTTTCTATGGGTCAGTCTTCATCAAAACTTAAGATTCTAACAGAAGGTGAGTATTGGGGGGAGGAATGAGAGGGTGATTGAAAACAGAGAGGAGAATGATGATGTGATGAAGTACCTTTAGAGGGAGGAGCTGTTCCCTTTTGTCTGACATTTTCAGGAACAAGGCAAAGGCTTTCTTCCAAGTGCTTCACCCGTGCCTTGAGCTCCAAAATTGGCTTCATTAGCTCTGCTTTCTGAGCTTCCAGAGCCAAGGTGAATTCAGCTGAGATTCTGAAGATTAGTTCTTCCACTGCTTCTCGAGAGAATGAGGCAGGCTTTGGAGTTGCACGAGGAGGTGGAGGAGCTCTCTGTGACTGAACTTCTTCTTCTTGAGGTGCAGAGGCAGTGTGGGCTTTTGAAGAGACAGTAGAGAAGCTTGAGATTTTGAGATAGAGGCAGCACCAGCATCGTCCAACAGAATCCTCATTTTCTTAAGGATGGTGGTGGTCAGCTGCTTGCATTTCTTGTTGTCTCCATCCCCTGTGGATTTAATCTTTGAGAACTCTAGGATGAATGATATTAGCTGAGGATATGGGAGAGGAGCTTTGGCAGACTTGTCAGATAAGAATCTGTGAAGCTCCATTGATACCAACTGCCCTGGATTTAAAGGAACTTTTGAGATCAGGTTGGGCAGCCAGGGGTTGTCTATCTTGGGAAAGCTGCTGAAGTTCCCTGCCTTGTGAGTCATGATTCTGGTATACACATAATGTAGGATTCTGTTGACCACAGGCATGTTGGCTGGCTTGTTGGAGGAGGTTTCATAAATCTCTTCAAGATCCTTCTTGGAGTAGGGCTCATGGGAATACCACTTGTTGTATTCTGCTTCAAATATCCCCAAAATCTTGTTGATAAAGAACCAGTCAAAAGAAATCCCCCTTCCTCTCACAGAAGCCTCAAACACTATATTTACCAGCTTCGATTTCTTATACACTAGCTTGGCTTTCATGGTTGAGTAAAATGACCTCAGCACTTCCTCATTGTAGTCATTTTGAATGCTGAGCCAGCTCTTGTAGGGTAGAAGCTAGGCATCCAAATCGAAACCATTCTGCTTGAAATATTCAAGGTCCACCCAAACTGCAGCCCTATCTAGGGTTCCTTTCTCTGCAAAGAAGGCGCTGGGAGCTGCTAAAGGTTCTGATGTGTAAGGCAGATCTGTGGTAGTTCGCTTTTGAAGCTTCTGACCTGATTCAGCCACCTCTTTTGAGAATGATACACCTTTCTGGGTTCTGGACCTCTTGCTAGCGGATTGAGACGAGGGTTTAGCGCTAGAGGTTGCCTCAACATCACTCACATTTGGAACTTTGGTTCTGGCTAATTTTAGGGTTTAAGGTTTTGAGAGAGAGAGAGTAGGCTTGAATGCTCAGAGAGGTTTGGAGTAGAAGAGAAAATGCATATGAATAATGAATGCAGAATGCAAAAGATCTACTTTTATAAGTTCAGAGTTTACCATCAATGAAGAATACTCGCTAAACATTTCGCATTCTGATGATTAAGTGACTTGCTATCGCTAGTACGAGCTGCTATCGCCAGCGGGCATGATCCCACGCTGAGCAAGTGACTTAGACTTATCACTCACTCCTTCCAAGTTTCATCTATCGATAGTTGACTTTGCTATCGATAATGCATTTAGCTAGCGATGGCAATCTTGACTCAGACTTAGGCTTTTGTTCTGCAAACAGCTAGCGATAGTGGAACTCACTATCGATGGGTCAGTCCTGCAAAAACTTAAGATTTGGCACTCCGATGCCTAAGTTAGCGATAATTCATATGAATAACATGAAAATAAATCAAGAATTAAGTCAAAAATATTCACAACTCATTTGGGTTTAACATTCTTAGCTCTCTTCTGATATAGATGAATTGATCTGGCTCAAGAGGCTTGGTGAATATATCAGCAAGTTGTAAATGAGTTGATATAAACTCCACCTTGACATCCTTCTTCTGAATATGATCTCTCAAGAAGTGATGTCTCACATCAATATGCTTGGTTCTGGAATGATGAACTGGATTTTTGGCCAAGCTTATTGTGCTGGTGTTGTCACAGAGAATTGGTACTTCTGGGAATTCCAAACCCAGATCTCTTAGTTGATGCTTAAGCCATAAGACTTGAGTACAACAACTTACTGCTGCGATGTATTCAGCCTCTGTGGATGAAAGAGAGACACAGTTTTGCTTCTTGCTTGCCCAAGAGACTAAACAGCCACCAAGGAATTGACATTGACCACTTGTACTTTTTCTATCTGTCTTATAACCTGTATGGTTAGAGTCAGTATAAGCAAGAAGGTACTCTTGAGTTCCCTTGGGATACCACAGCCCAAGCTCTTGAGTCCCTTGTAAATAACGCAAAATCCTTTTTACATTTGATAAATGAGATTCTTTAGGATTTGCTTGATATCTAGCACACATGCCTACACTAAATTGAATGTCAGGCCTACTAGCAGTTAAGTAAAGTAAAGAACCAATAATTCCTCTATAATGTGATTGATTCACTACTTTGCCCTGTGCATCAGCATCTAACTTGGCAGAGGCACTCATGGGAGTGTCGTCTTCTTTGGATAGATCCATCCCAAATTTGTTGAGAATTTCTTTACAATATTTGGTTTGGGAGATGAAGATGCCATCCTTTTTTTGCTTTATCTGCAGGCCTAAGAAGAATGTTAATTCTCCCATCATAGACATTTCAAACTCTCCCTGCATTATCTTAGCAAAATCTTCACAGAGCTTTTCATTAGTTGCACCAAAAATAATATCATCAACATAAATTTGAACGATGAGCATGTGATTATTTTTACGTAGGATAAACAAGGTAGTATCTGATTTTCCTCTAGAAAATCCTTTATCAAGCAGAAAAGTACTAAGTCTCTCATACCAAGCTCTAGGTGCTTGTTTGAGACCATAAAGAGCCTTTTTAAGTTTGAAAACATGGTCAGGCTTAGACTTTTCTTCAAAACCAGGAGGTTGCTCTACATATACCTCTTCTTTAATATAACCATTAAGAAAAGCACTCTTAACATCCATTTGATAAAGTTTAATATTTTTGATGGATGCAAAAGCTAGAAGAATTCTTATTGCTTCAAGTCTTGCAACTGGAGCAAAAGTTTCTTCATAATTAATGCCTTCTTCTTGGTTATATCCTTTGGCAACTAATCTGGCTTTATTTTTGACAATTTGTCCAACTTCATCAAGTTTGTTTTTGAAAACCCATTTAGTACCAATAATAGGATGATTTCTTGGTCTAGGTACTAAATCCCAAACTTGATTTCTTTTGAATTGATTAAGTTCTTCCTGTATTGCAACTATCCAGTCACATTCAGCAAGAGCTTCATCAACGCAAGTTGGTTCAATTTGAGAAAGAAAGCAAGAAAATTCTATTTTATTTTGTAGTTGCCTTCTGGTTCTAACTCCTTTTGAAATTTCTCCAATAATCTGTTCAGGAGGATGATTCTTAAGATGTCTTATGGAAGATTGAGGCTCATTAGCTTCATCTAGATCATCTTTAGTTTCATCCTGATCATTTTCAGGATTTGCTATCGATGGCTGAGGTGCTATCGATAGAGACTGTTTTAAAAACTTTGAAAAATCTTCATCCTCATCAACAGATTGTTGTTTTTCTCGAGGTGTTTCATCAAATACTACATGCATAGACTCTTCAACGGTTTGATTTCTTTTATTATAGACTCTATATGCTTTACTTTTATTTGAATAGCCTATGAATATGCCAATGTCAGATTTAGGATCAAATTTACCTAAGTTTACCTTTCCGTTGTTATGAATGTAGCATTTTGATCCGAAAATTCTCAGGTGACTGATATTGGGCTTCCTTCCCTTGTAGAGCTCATATGGAGTCTTCTCCATCCCCTTTCTGATATAGGCTCTGTTTGAGATGTAGCAAGCTGTGCTCATTGCGTCTGCCCAAAATATTTGAGGCACTTGTTTCTTTCTCTCTACAACACCATTTTGTTGAGGTGTACGAGGGGCAGAGAAGTTGTGTTCAATCCCATTTTCATCACACAGCTCCATGAACTCTTTGTTCTCAAATTTTCCTCCATGATCAGTCCTGATTGCTACAATCTTTGTGCCTTTTTCATTCTACAATTTCTTAGCAAGCACACAAAATGCATCAAAAGTTTCATGTTTAGAGGAAAGAAACATAGTCCAAGAAAATCTTGAATAGTCATCCACGACTACAAGGGAGTATAGACTTCTACTTAGACTTTTCACTCTTGCTGGCCCAACTAAATCCATGTGGATTAGTTCCAATGGTATGCTTGTGGAGACTGCCTTCTTAATTTTAAAAGAGGACTTTGTTTGTTTACCTCTTTGACAAGATTCACAGATTAAATCATGTTTAGTCCTAAAGCTAGGAATGCATATAACTAGCTCTCTTTTGACTAGCTTATCAAGTTGAGTGAAGTTTACATGAGCTAGTCTCTTATGCCATAGCCAACAAGTTTCATCATTTGAAATAAAACATTTTTCTTCAAGTTGTTGGCATAAATCCAAAGTGTATAAATTTCCATTTCTGTTTGCTTTTATCTTACACTTGAGATTAGACTTATTTATATCTAAATCATTTTTATCAACAATAAGACATTCATTAGAATAAAAAATTACCCAGTTACCATGATCTGTGCTTTGGCTAACACTCAGCAAGTTGTGGCAGAGATCATCTACTAGGTAAACATCCTTGACTGGACCAACTTCACCAACTCCAGTGATCTTTCCACTTTGGTTTCCACCAAAACTAACTTTGGCTCCATCCTTTATCACTAGATTGTTGATTTTGTCCTTGTCACCAGTCATATGCCTCGAGCATCCACTATCAATATACCATTTTCCTTTGTTGGATGCTTTAAGACACACCTGCACAAACTATACAGATTTAGGTACCCAAACTTTCTTGGGTCCTTTAGGGTTAGTCTTGTGCTCTAAGTTTGTAAAAACCTTAGGCACATGAGTTCCTTTAGGGACCCACTTATAAGAGCTACTAACTCCATATTTTCTGTGATTACAAGTAGACTGTGTATGGCCCTTCTTGTTACAATAATTGCAAAAACTATATGGTGAAGAATGTTCAGAGGATTTTCTAAAATATTTCATATATGACTTCACCTTGGGTTCAACCCATTTCTTTGAAAATTTTTGCTTAGGCTCATAACCAATACTAGTTCTGTCTCTAAAAACCTTTTGATTATTTAAAATCACATTTAACGTCTCTGAGCCTTTTGTAAATTTTTCTAAAACATTTGAAAGTTTTTCTTTTTCCTTCAACAATTTTTCACAGTTAGAACAATTTTCAGAATTTGAAGGAGTTGTTATCGATAGAGGCTCAGCTATCGAAGGCTCATTTTTGGGAGCTTGCGATAGCTCATCTTCTACCGATAGTGAAGAAGAAACTTTTTGTGAAGAAGAATTTTTCTGAAGTTCCTTGTTTTCTTTTCTTAACCTAACAACTTCTTTAACAAGTTTCATTAATTCAATGTGCATTTCATCATACAGGCTTTGAAGTTCAGAATGAGAAGGTTCAGAATCAGATACCTCAGAGACACTTTGCTCTTCTCGAGCAACTAGGCAGAGGTTGGCACACTCTTCGCTATCGCTATCTCCTTCATCAGAACTATCACCCCAGATGGATGACACATAAGCTTTCTTCTTTCCAAAAGTCTTCTTCTTTTTCTCCTTTTCCTTTAATCTTTGAACACTTGGACACTCAGCTTTGAAGTGACCAGGCTTCTTGCATTCAAAGCACACAGGAGCTTTGTCCTTCTGAGAGTCCTTGAAGCTAGAACCACTCCTCTGGAATCTTCCTATTCTTCTGAAGAACTTTTTAAACTTTCTGGCCATGAGAGCTATGTCCTCATCATCAAGATCTTCATCTTCATCATCATCATCATCATCAATTTCGTCTTTCTCAGATACAGCAAGAGCAAGAGACTTCTTTTTGGAATTTCCTTGAGCTTCCCTCTGGTCTATCAAGGTTGGCTCATATTCTGCAAGGCTGCCAAACAGGGCTGTGATAGACTTAGTTGATTCTCCTTGCATTTCTTGCATTGTAGTGACCTTCATGAGCCAATCTCCTTTTAGAACTTTCATAATCTTATTGAAATCTGATCTCCAGGTCTCTTATCTTTTCTCCTTCAGTCATTTCGAACTTGTGGAATTCTTCAACTAGCATTTCAACGCGTCTATCCTTTACTCCAGTGGTTCCCACGTGAGCAATCTGCAAAGCTTACCACATTTCTTTAGCAGTGTTCAAATGGCTCACTCTGAAGAACTCAATTTGACTGAGAGCACTTTGAATCATGAGAACTGCTTTGCTGTTCAACTCTAGATTAGCAATATCCTCATCTGTAAATTCATTCTCAGCCTTTGGAATGCCCAAGGTGTCTTTAGGCACGATATCTCCTTCTTCGATGATCTTCCATAGTTTGTACCCATTTGCTTTGATGTAGATCTTCATCTTAAGTTTCCAGAAGGTGTAGTGCTTCCCATCAAAGCCATGAGGTTTCTTAATGGAACTTCCCTCAGGTAGAATATTTTCAAGCGATGCCATTATGACCTTTACTTATCAGATTCGTTGGAATCAAACAGAGAAGACCTTCTCTGATACCAAATGAGAATGGCAATCACACAAGAGGGGGGGTGAATTGTGCTTCCAAAAATTAAAAACCAATTAATGCAACACAATCTTTATACTGGTTTGGCCAACACTGTCTACGTCCAGTTCTCCAACTCCTCGTTGGGTTCCACTAACCACAGGTTTTACAACACAGGTTCACCTACCAACCTTTACAGAGTTTTAGAATCCCTCTAAACACTCCCCCTTACTACCTGTAAGGTTACTACCCTGTTCTCAAAGCACCAAGCTTTAGAACAACCTCAAACAATAGAGGATTTCAATAATAAAGTTCACTTAATGAACAGATTATGATAATCACTTAAGTACAAGTAAAATCACTAAGAAACAATAAATACAAAAATCAGAGAGCAATGAATGTGTTCGTGAATATTCTTTGTTTTTCATCAGTTCTTCATAAATGTTCAAGTTCTGTATTTATATCTCTTTTCAGATTTGCCATTGCGTTCATCTTTATGAGGCCGTTTGAATATGGTCGTTGAGAGCTCATAGCCGTTGGCAATTAATGCAATTACTTCATCGAAGTTAACTTTCTGCTCTAGCTTCAACTGCTGTTGCGTAGGGTGAGCTAAGAGAGATGTAGACTGAGCGTTCTGAGCATCTGTACCAACTGTACTTGCATAGCAGCTTTTTCAGTAGCACTAGCATGCTTTGCTATCGCTAACTGCATAGCATAATTCCTGCACTTGAGCTGTTAGCTAAACAAGTAATCATGTAATGCACAGCAGATGTTATCGCAAGCTTAGTCCATTAGCTCAATGTTTCAGCTTATTAGTTTGTCTAAGTTATCACAATGAGTATTCTCTTATCGATAGCTAGATGCGTTATCGCTAGTGACCTTTGTTATCGCAAGTTTGTTTAGCTATCTAAGTAACTTATGTTATTTCCTCAAGTATTTAGATATCGATAGCTAATCCTGTTATCGATAGCAGCTTATGATATCGCTAGCTGATTCCAATAGCTCAAGGACTTGGTTCATTTTTCTGCTAGTTGTTCTTCCTTTCATTTATCCATGTTCTCAATGAATTTCTAGCGATAGGATATTTCTTAGCGATAGTGAAGGACTTAGCGATAGATATAAACTTTGTTATTTCTAAGTCTTCATTTGCTATGGCTCTTTGTCTATTAGCGATAGGGATACACTTAGCTATAGAAATATTTACTTTAGATTTCAGCTAAGTTTCCATCAGCTATTGTTGGGCTTTTCATTTGTGATAGTCTTTAGCTCTAGTGATAGAAATATGTTACCTATCATATTTTACTTGTTTAATTCAAAAGAAACTTACACTCTATTTACTTATGTTATCTATGGGGCCAGTCCTCATCAAAACTTAAGATTCTAACAGGTTCATTTTCTACTCTCAAGATCCACCTTGGAGCACATTCTACTATATGCTTGTAGGAATTCTAAGATCTCTACTTAAACACAAGAAGTGCAATGCATCAAAAGGGCTTTTAGGGGTTGAAATGATGGAATAGCTGCATGGTGTGATGAAATGAATGAAACATGATGTTGTGCATGCTTAAATGCCTAATTCAACTCAAAGCACCAAATTGCAACTTGCTAAACCACACATGCCTTATTTTTCGCTTTTTGCAACTTTTTGATTTTTCCCATTTTCTTTTTCTTTTTCACTCTTTTTCTTCTTTTTGTATTTTTATTTTTCTCTATACATGGCATGCTTATATACAACCAAGCAGTGGCATTTTTCAAACAACACAAGCAATGATGCAACTTTTCATATATTGGCATGTCAAATGCAAAACATCAAGTGAATGGCTCAAATGGGGTGACAAATGGAAGAAGTGTTTATGGCTTGTGTTAGGGATGTGGAGGTATGAAATGAATGCCTTCATCATGCTTCATTACACTAAATGCAACAATTCTTGATCAAGAATGCAAACAAGTTCTAGAGAATGGCAACCAAGTGGATATCACACAAGAAGGAACATATAGGCCCAAATAAACCTCACAACATGGCTAATTCTCCAAAACTCATAAACATAGATCAACTACAAACAATATTCAACCATAAAGCATCAATTCAAATCAACAATGTTGCCAATCAAGAAGATTAATCAAAAACATCAACAACGTATTCAAAAGCATGAAGTAATTCCCATAATTGCCAAAACAATCCAAAAATATCATGTCAAGTCCAAAAAGGAACAAAAGTGTAAGTGAGATAAAGTTCAAAATTTTTCAAATTTTTTCAACTTTTTGAAGTTAGAAACATAACCAAGATGTAATGATTTTTAACCCACTTCACACACTATGAAGCACATCCTTCCTCCACACTTAATTCCTACATTGTCCTCAATGTAGCAAAATATGGACATACCAATTTAACTCAACTCTTGGGTGAAGTGGAAAGTTGTGAAGTCCAATTCAAGATTGAAGCACAACACGTCATCAATCACCAATAGAAAAATAGGGAGAGGGCAAGAATGAGTCAAAATGATACATCAAAGGAATTTTCAAAGCATGTTGAAATTAAGTGTGGTGAGCAAGAAGCTTTTATTAATAATCCTAGGAATTGAAAAACAACTACAACTAATTTTCCTACTAGGTAAGTTCCCTCCCCCACACTTAGCTCAAAAACATATGGTAATTATAAAGCAAAAAGAGCAAGTAAAGAGGAAATGAACAACCTCATGGTCAAGGTGGTTGAGAGGGCTCATGATAGTGCTTGAGCAAATGGCCGTTGGCTTTGAAGGTGAGTCCGGTGGCCTCATCCATAGCTCATATGCACCAAATGGGAAGACTTTAGCAATTTTGTACGGTTCTTGCCATCTAGCTCTAAACTTCCCAGGCATGATCTTGAATCGGGCTAAGAACATCATAACTTTGTCTCCTTCTTGGAAGTGCTTCCTCAAGATATGCTTGTCATGTAGCCTCTTCAACTTGTCCTTGTAGGACACTCTATCATCATATGCTTGCAACCTTAATTACTCAAGTTCTTGGAGTTGCATCATCCGATTGGTTAAGGAGGACTCCAAATCGGCATTACAGACCTTGATGGCCCAATACGACTTATGCTCCAACTCCATGGGCAAATGACAAGACTTCCCATAGACGATTGATTGCACTTGATTATTACATATTTTTATCCACTAATTATAGGAAATTAGCATTTTTTCTAGGCTATTAAATGGGGATTTAGGCACTTTTATACTTAGGGTCCAAGATTAGAGAGTTAATTGCATTTTCATTATAATTTGAGCATATTAGGCATTTAACTCATGCATTTATTTTTTTATGGACTTGAAATACTTCACATGTGCTTAAAATTTCCATTGTAGGTGCAAAGAATTAAGGTCAAAGCAAGAAGAAAACAAAATAGGAAACTTCTACAACAAAGGAAACTTCTACAAAAAAGGGAACTTTTGCAAAATAGGAAATTTCATATTGGATTGGTTGATTGGGTTTGCCTAAAATATTTCCTTTTTGTTATTTCTACAAGAATAGGCAACCCTAGGCTTAATTGAGGATAAGAAGTTTCCTAATTGATTATTCTAATCACAACTTCCTATTTTGGTTAGATTTCTTGAAAGAAAGTACTTGGGTCTTCTCCAAATCTTTCCTATATGTTATGGGAGGCCAAATTAGGCAACCGGAGGCCATCTTGGATAGTTTTTGAGTGGTTTCTTGTGCCATGAAGAGGGGAACCCGAATTTGCATATTTATCACCCATTCTCTCTTAATTCTTTCCCCAAACCTTTCCTATTTGTTAATCCTAGTAAGAATAGGACACCTAGGCCAATTTGGAAGGTTTTTGGATTGCCTTTTGTGCTATATATAGGCAACCAACGAAAATTTATTTTCTCTCTCACTCTTCTCTCAAAATTTCATCCTCCTCTCCACCTTGCACGAAAATCATCTTCCACTACACTCTCATGGCTTCCAATTCCGAAATCTAGTCAATGTTGATCGAGAGCATGAGTGGCTAGGCACCTTCGTGGGGATCTTGATGGAGGAAGGCAACCGGAGCTTCAACGTTTCTAATGGGGAGTTATTTTGTTTCTCTTATCTAAGTCTTATTATGTATTTCAATCCCTTTTGTTATATGTAATGGGTCTTGGAACAAGTGTGCTTTATTGTTTGATCTTTTATTTAAATGGTCATGCATGTAATTAAGAGATGTCTTTTATATGTATGAACCTAAGTGTTGTTTTCTTGATATTATGCAATGGATATGCTTCATTTATATTCCCTTTGGATTTCTAGAATATGTTGAATGCATGTGCGATTGTATGTGTGTTTAGACACTAGGTCCAATGTTAGATGGTTCGATTTACTTCTAACGAGAGTCTCCTTGCATGTTTATCATGAATCTTCACTACCAAGTTGAAACTTAACGATTGCCTATTTAATTAATTGAATGAGCGATGCGCCACGTTAGCTGATTAATTAGGTTAATTGGACTAAGAGCGATTGCCTTAGGTTTTACATTAGAACTTGGTTTTAAAACTCCCATATCATTTTAGAAGCTAGGAAGGTTGCCCAATTCATCAAGAGATCCATGTTCATCTCAATAGTTTTCACAAATCCATTTTAATTGCTTTCTTTAATAACAAAAATCCCAAAAAGAATTTAGTTTAGTTTCCTTAATTAATATCTCAAAATCCCCGACTTTATAGCTTTTCATGCATTTAGTTTCCTAGGTTAGTTCATTAGGCTCCTTGAGAGACGATCCGGGAAAGCACCACTAGTGCAATCCTTGGTTAATTAAATTTTGCATTTGAACCCCATGGAGTATTAGGAAATGCTCAAATCAACGATCCTAAAGGGTGATGTCCCAATAGGTGTCTTATAGGCGGTCCGATAGGCCCAAAGTGCTTCCTCCAAACGATCACTCCAATCCTTGCGCGATGGCTTCACAATTTTCTCAAGTATATTCTTCACCTCCCGATTTGAAACTTCGCAAGTCCATTGCTTTGGGGGTGGTATGGTGTGGCAACCTTGTGAGTGACTCCATACTTGGCAAGAAGAGATTGGATGATTCGGTTGCAAAAATGGGTGCCTTGGTCGCTGACGATTGCTCTAGGAATGCCGTACCTACAAAAGATATGAGAGCGTAAGAACTTAGAAACAGTAGTGGCATCATCTTTCCTAGTTGGATTGCCTCAATCCATCTAGATACATAGTCTACTGCAAGCAATATGTAAGAAAACCCACAAGATGGGGGAAAGGGTCCCATAAAATCAATGCCCCACACATCAAAAATCTCACAAAAGTGTATGGGCTTCATAGGCATTTCGTGCCTCTTACCCCAACTCCCAAATTGTTGACACTTCTCACAAGACTTACAATAAACAAATGCATCTCTAAACAAAGTAGGCCAGAAAAATCCACACTCTAACACTCTCCTAGCAATCTTTCTAGCACTAAAATGACTACCACAAGATAAAAAATGAGCATGAGTAAGGATAGAGTGGATCTCATCATTTGGAACACATCGGTGGATGATCTGGTCACTACACAAGCGCCACAAGACAGGCGGATCCCAGATGTAGTACTTGGCTTCCCTCTTCAATTTGTTAGCCTGGAAATGAGACATAGAAGAGGGAACCACATCAGCAGTAAGATAGTTCACAATATGAGAATACCAAGGCTCAACAGTGGCCAAGGTAAATAAAGCAGAATCAGGAAAAGAATCAATGCAAAGATCAGAAGAATCAACTCCCCTTGTGTCGGGAGGTAAACGGCTTAAATGATCGGCCACATGATTCTCAGCTCCGGCCCGATCCTTGATCCTCACATCAAATTCTTGCATCAGAAGAGCCCATCTCAGCAGTGTAGCCTTAGACTGGGGCTTTTGAAACAAGTATCGCACAGCTGCATGGTCAGTGTATACTACCACAGAAGAGTTGATCAAATATTGTCTAAACTTGTCAAGTGCAAAAATCACAGCAAACAACTCTTTTTCAGTAGTGGTGTAATTAACTTGTGCGGAATCAAGTGTCCTAGATGCATATGCAATGACCCTAGGGACCTTGTCTACTCTCTGACCAAGCATGGCTCCTACTGCAAAATTAGATGCATCACATGAAAGCTCAAAGGGCAAATTCCAATTAGGTGCATTAATAATGGGAGGAGAAATCAGGGATGACTTCAATGTATCAAAAGCATGCTTGCATTTATCATCAAAAACAAAATCAGTGTCCTTTTTAAGCAAAGATGAGAGGGGCAAGGCAATCTTTGAAAAATTAGCAATAAAACGCCTATAGAACCCCGCATGCCCTAGAAATGATCTAACTTCTTTCAAATTGGTGGGATAGGGCAATGATGCAATAACTTCAATTTTAGCTTTATCAACCTCAATCCCCTTTTGGGAGATCAAGTGACCCAAAATAATACCACTATCCACCATAAAATGACACTTCTCATAGTTCAAAACCAAGTTCTTTTCCAAACATCTTTTCAAAACACGTTCTAAACTAGAGAGGCATTCATCAAAGCTAGAACCATACACAGTGAAATCATCCATAAACACCTCCATGTTATGCTCCAACAAATCACTAAAAATAGACATCATGCATCTTTGAAAAGTACCAGGAGCATTACACAAACCAAATGGCATCCTACAATAAGCAAAGGTACCAAAAGGGCATGTGAAAGTGGTTTTTTCTTGGTCCTCCGGTGCAATTGGTACTTGGAAGTACCCGGAGAAACCATCAAGGAAACAGTAGTGAGACTTCCCAGAAATTCTCTCAAGCATCTGATCAATAAAGGGCAAAGGAAAGTGGTCCTTCCTAGTTGAGGAATTAAGCTTCCTATAATCTATGCACACTCTCCAAGAATTCTGGACTCTAGTGGGGATAAGTTCATCATTGTCACTCCGGACAACAGTGATTCCACTCTTCTTTGGTACTACTTGTACCGGTGACACCCACTCACTATCAGAAATGGGATAAATAATCCCAGCACTCAAGAGCTTAGCTACCTCTTTCCTCACCACATCAAGAATAAGAGGATTCAACCTCCTCTGTGGTTGCCGAATAGGCTTAAAACCCTCTTCCAAGAGGATCCTATGAGTACAAACCGAGGGATTAATCCCTGGAATGTCAGCAAGTGACCACACAATCGCACCCCTATAAGACCTAAGAAGAGAAACCAGTCTACCCTCCTCAACATCAGACAAAGAACTTGAAATAATAACAGGCAATTTATCAGAATCAGCAAGAAACACATATTTCAAGTTAGGAGGTAAGGGTTTGAGATCCACAATTGGGGGTTTTACCACATAAGGTACCAACTCTTGCAACTCAAGTGCTCCTAGTGGAAAAATGGTGTCATCACAAGGTGGGGAAGGAGATATGGGTGCATCTACATATGTTGTAACTTCTCCACTTCCTAAGGGTGAGCAAGTATCCACCGTATGTGAAGCTACCGGTGTAGGTTGTATAACAACGCTTAGGTGGTCAGCAGAACCTGCATCACAAGCAACAGAAACTTTCCCAAGACTACTGGATGTGGGGTAAGCAGATATATCATCATAATAGCAAGTAGAAATATCAAAATCATGCGAAGTGGAAAGCTAGCTCTTAATCTCAATACAAGCAAGACACGGCACATCATCAACGCAATCACAAAATGAAGAAGTATGGGAGGGGGAAATAATAGATGATGGTTCAACATGCTCAAATGAATCAACAAACAAAGCATCACACAGCTCATCGATGTCATCATCCACACACGAAATTGCACTAATGCCTAGGTAGGTGCAATCATCATTGGCATTGCGCACAGTCAAAAAATAAAAATTTGACCTCTTGGTCCCCAGTTCCCATAGTAATGGCACCTTGCTTCATGTCAATAATGGTTTCAGCCGTTCTAAGAAAGGGACGGCCAAGAATCAAGGTACTATCACTAGGGTTTTCATTAGACATATCCAACACATAAAAATCAGCTGGGAACACAAGACCTTTGACTTGCACCAAGATATCTTCCAAAATGCCTTTAGGGTACCTAATCGTTCGATCCACAAGTTAGAGAACCACACTTGTGTCCCGAATGGATTGGGTACCCAAAGACTCGAAGATAGAAGTCGGCATGATGTTTATTGCAGCACCAAGGTCAAGTAAAGCATTTGAAATATTGGTCTTGCCGATAATACAAGGTATAGTGTAAGAACTCGGGTCTTTACATTTCAAAGGTAATTGTGGTTTAAATAAAGCACTAACAATTGACCCCAGTTGGATTCTTTCATTATGCTTGTATTTTCTTTTATTGGTGCATAGATCGTTTAAAAACTTTGCCGACTTGGGCATTTTCTTTATTAAATCAAAGAGAGGTAAGTTCACTTCTACTTTGCTAAACATATCAAACATCTCTTTATCACATTTATCATCCACAACCTTTTTACTAGCCAAATATGAATGAGGAAAAGGAAGGTCAGAAACTTTTACCTCTTTACCTTTTTCTTGTGGCTCTTGGTTGGGTGAATCTTGTGTTTCAAAATGAACACCTCTCTTTCTTCTTGTAGAAGGTGGGGTAGCTAAGAGCTTTCTCTCTTCATTGCTTTCACTTTGGACCGGAGGGGTCGGCATAGGCAAGGAACACTCCTCATTGGGCTTGGAGTTGGAACACTCCCCCATACCCAAAGGTGGTCTATCACACACAATCTCCTCATTAACATCGGACTCATCATCCTCAAGGCCTTGGAACTTGACCTTCTTGGCACTTCTCAATGTGATGGCATTAAGGGACTTTGGGTTGATAACGGTGTTAGAAGGAGATGCTCCACTTGACCTTGCTTGCTTGTCACTCAAACCATTCGATAATTGGGTCACAAAGGATTGAAGGTTTGTAGCTCTAGTCTCCCACTGCTCCATTTTAGACTCAAGGGATGCAAACCTCGCATCGTTGCGAGCATTCATGTCCTCATGCATCCTTTGCATACTCTTGAGAATTCGATCACATGAATCATCCCCTCTTGGTGAATCTTGGGGAATTAAGGACCTTGGAGAAGAAGAAGATTGGCCCTTGTAGTTTGTCATGGTGGTGGTATTTGTTCGCCATGCGCCGCAAGTGCACGGGTCGCGCCAAGTAATAAAGTAGTGAGTAAAGTATTGTTCCCACGAGGATTTGTCTAAAACCCGGTCAAGCAATGATTATCACACTCTCGCCCAATTTGAGTGACACAAATGTAGAGTTTGAAAATGAAATAAGAAAATAAAAGAAAATAAAATTATAAACAGGTGATTCTCCAACCTCAAGGATAAAATAGGTCCTAGGATTATCTATCCCCCTTATACTTCTCAAAACTCAATCAACCTCCCCTCAAGAAGCTCTCAACGAAACCACGTGCTAATCTAGGGTTCAAAGAGTACTTGTAATGCTCTCTCGAGTCAAGAACAAGTGTTTAGTCCTATTCTTTGCACAATCTCTTGTCACAATTTGATAGAACCCAATTATCACACTCCAACCCCAATGTGACTATGCAAGGCTAGCAAGTATATCTCTATCTTACCAACAAAACCATCCGTTCGTCACGCAAACTTCCGGTTCTTGCACTACTTTACCCAAGTTCTACACTCAACCTAGCTCTCTCGAGTCATAAATCAAGCGAACACAACATCTAAATGGTGATCAAGCACTTAGAAGCATTAAGAACGAGGTAAAATAAGCACATAGATATCATTAATCACAAATCAAGAGGAGGAATCAAGAATCAATACATACAAGGGTTCAAAATAATCCTAGAATCAAAGTATTTAGCTACTCATGTTCTACAACTCCAAGGGAGCATATATATATACAACATTACAAATTAGAACAAGAGAAGAGAAGGAAGATGGAAGAGATAAACCAAGAGAGGAAGCCCAAATCTCTTTAAAGCTCCAAGCCCAAGCCAAATCTCACCAATCTCTAAGCCCTAGCAGAGCCAAACACTCCCAAAATATGCCCAGAAGTCGAAGAATGAGGGCTCACAACGAAGCCCTAGCTTTTATATCAGTTAAAACGCGCCTGCTCTGTCCAAAACGCGTAGAAACGCGAAGTTCGCCGTGGGTCTCGCCGCAGCGAGCCCACGGCGAAGTCCAAAAACACAGAAACAATTGTCGCTCGCCGTGGCTTTCGCCGCGGCGAGCAGACGGCGAGCTCACCAAAATAGGGGCAGAGGCAGATCCACTTTGCCGCGGCTATCGCCGCGGCGAAGTCTTTTGTTCTCTGCTTTCTTGCCTTTTTCTTTATTCCTTGGCTGATCTTTGGCTTCTTCTTATTTTTGTTCAATTGGGAGCTTGGAGAAGGGCTAAAATCTCTTGCTTATTGCTTCAAACTATTCCTACAAAATTTACATACAATAACATGAGAAATTAACTATAAAAACAATCAAAATCTACATAAATACATAATGATGCGCAACCGAAAATCAAATGAGCATTTTCCCTCTTGAGTATCCAAAATGTATAAATAATAGACAAAAATCAAGACAAATATACTCAAATAATCATGAATTTCTAGGAGTTATCAGTATTGTTGTCCCTCCACCGGAAATTAGGGTGTGACCTCCACCCTTCATTGTAGGTGTTGCTATGAGGATCCCATTTTTGATTGGGATTGGAGCTGGACCTCCCTTGGTACATAGCATTGGCTTCTACCGGCTCACTTAGGTAAAGGCTACTAATATGCATCACCGAATCGCAATGCTCATAACTTGGTGCAACTAAGGCCTTGGAGGTAGAGGAAGCGGGAGCACACTGTTGCATGCTAAGGTTCCTCAATTCTGAAGTAATGAAGGCAAGTTGAGAAGTAAGTTGGGAACTCAAAGTGTCTACCTTAGCCTCTAAAGAATCCATCCTCCTTGTTTGTTGTGGGTTGGAGCTCACCTCAAACACCCCTTTGGAATCTCTTCTATTGTATTGTTGGGTGTTTTTGGCTCTTAGCTTAATCATAGCCCAAGCCTCTTCGGCGCACCGACACTAGCATCCATGATGCCTCTCTCATTAGGCAAGAGCCCCTTGTGGAAGTATTGAATCAACTGTTCATCTATGATCTAGTGGTGGGGACACTTGGCTAATAACTCTTGGAAACGACACCAATACTCGTAAAAGCTCTCAGATGGATCTTGTCTGATGGAATAAATGTCCTTCTTCAAATCCTCAGTCTTAACATCCGGGAAGTAATGCTCCAGAAATGCCCTCCTCAAATTGGCCCAAGAAGTGAGGGCGTTCTCATCATGTCTCGGTAGGAGTCTAAACCACTCTTTGGCTTTTCCATCCAATGACAAGTGAAAGACTTTCAGCTGCACATCATCAATATTTGCTCCAGCTAGTTTCATGCTTGTGCAAGCAAGGTAGACCCCATATAGATGGCCATATGCATACTCTCCTTCCAATCCTGCAAAATGAGGTAACGCTGCAATTAGTGGTCCTTTTATCTCAAAGTCAGCATTTAAAGCATGATATGCAGTTTGGAATGGGTCGTATGTGACACCACTCGAGGTAACTTCCCTAATACTCCTCCTCCTAGGGATTTCATTGTTTCCTACTCCCTCACCCTCACCATTGTTTTCATTTTGACCATTGGGTGGTGGGTCAGCATTGGGAATATTGGGTGGTGGTCTGTGGGCCATGGGTGGGATGTCTAGAGGTATTTCTATGTGGATAGAGTTTTCGGTATCCAAGTGAGAGGAAATGCTAGACTCCCTAGAAGAACACTCATCCAATATAGGGCTAGAGGGACCTCCTTGATTGGCTCTCCTAAGTTGGCTAAGGTGTGGCTCAATCCCAAGGTTTAAGGATGGAAGGTTTGATCCTCTTCTCCTTCTACCTCTCCCTCTAGGCATGCACAATGAGATACAAACAAGTAGAAGAAATCAAGGGCAAGTCAAGGATGAGTCACACAAGGCACAGACAGTAAGTAGACTTTCAGCATCAACCAAGACTTAGAATTTACAAAACTTGAGCAAGAATGAAGGTATGTGATGTATGGAAGTGTATGTGCGTGTATGAAGTATATATGTATGAGTATGGTGTATGTATGATGTGTATGTGCAGCAAAAATAGCGAGATGACAGCGAAAATCAGCAAAAAGGCTGCTGTCAAAAAGTGTTGCTCGTCGTCTGTTCGCCGTGGCGAGGGGACAGCGAGCGAAGGATGATTCTGCCACGAACAGGGGAAAATTGCTGAATTTTCAGAAGTTTCGAAAACCACACAAGTCGAGTGAAAATGTGATATACCACTTCAAACAAGTGCAATTCAACCAGAGCAAGTATGCTATGCACAAGTAAGCTTCAAGCAACAAAAATGTGACTTGGGGGATAGGATCATGCACTCAAAATCAAGCAAAAGCAAGCATTCGCAATTAGTGCAACAAAACTACCACAAAAGCAACCAAGCACATAAGTGAGTCAATGAGCAAAGAAAATGCAAGAGCAAGTATCTATACTAATTTTTAGGGATTTTCAAAATATGATATGAAAGAATAAAAACTAAACTAAGATGCAACTAAGTTAGACCTGGCCAAAGCAAGTTTGACAACTGGCTACTAGGGAACCAATTATTTGGCTCCCCGGCAACGGCGCCACTTGAAGAGCACCCAAATTGGGGTAGATCGGTGTAGTGCCGCCTCGGATCCGCTCTTCAAGAATTTAGACCCAAGGGGTAGTGGAAGCTATCCCCGGGTGTCGGTCTCAAGGAGCCTATGTGCAATTAATTCCTAGTAACTAATGCAAACTAATTAAGACAGGTAAAATCATTGTATTTGGGTTTTTGGTATAGAAATTGGTGTGAAAAGTGTTGTATGTTCAAGAAAGAATTGAGATTGGATTTAAAGGGAGATTTGGATTAAATGGGGTGGAGTAACCCTTGGTGAATAGAGACGTAAGACAATCATTGCTTCAATTTGTTTTTAGGGAGTTCTTTGGTTCATTAAAAAGGCCCCTAGAGGGATCCCTCTAGGCTAGGCTCGAATTGGGTGAATTAGTACCGGAATCCCGCTTACTAATCCCACCAACACCAAGTTGATTAAGCTTAAAAACCAAGGTGAGTTTGTTAATTGTAAGGGGCTATTAATCCGACAACCGGGATCCTGAATTGCCACTTAATTAATCCTAGGGTTCAATTAATTACTGGAATCCCACATAATAAATTAAAACACAAGGATAAAAGTCCAATGCCACTCATGCAACTTAACAAACTCAATAGCCAGTTCACAAATGCAAATACTTGACAAAGTGGTCTACTAAATGAGAATCCTCAAATAGCACAAATATTAACTAAAACATTCATTCAAAATGATGAATCCATACATTCAAACAAATTTTAAGTAAATGAAGAACAAATGTCAAGCATACACAAATGGAAACAAGCTATAAGTGTTTCAACCACTCTCTAACAAAAGATAACTCATAGAAATTACATCCAAATGAAGAAACAAGCCCTAGAATCCTAGAAACATGCTTAAACATAAGGAAGAGAGAGTGGGAGAATAAGAACTCCCCTAATGAAGCTCCAAGCTCATGCTTCTAGTCTCCATCACCAAGGATTTGTGCCCTCTAGCTGCTGCCTTCCATGGAGAAGTCACCAACAAGAGAAATGAGAGTGGGTGCCATGGAGATTTGGGAAGGAAAGGGGTGGAAGATGAAGATGAGATGAGAGAATGAGAGAGAGCTAGGGTTTGGGAGTGTGTGGTGGCTCCAAATCTGACCTAATAGGGTGTGTCTTTTGTGTTTTATGCCTCCCAAGTCAGGTCAAGTGAGTGGGTATTCAAGTTGGACCCAAATCAGGCCCAAAAACGCGAACTGAAATCTACAGAATTTGCGCAGTTTGCAGCGGTGAGGTGGGGGCGAGGTGGCGGCGAGCTCCAGTATTTTCTGCCAAAATTGAAGGTTTCTCGCCGTCTGCTCGCCGCGGTGAGATCCAGTTTCCTTTGCTCCTTTGTTTGGCCTTCTTCTTAGTCCCAGGTCCGATCTTTTGGTCCTGGGCGACCCTGCAAGTGGAAACAAGACTGAACCAAGATCAAACAGCCCTATAAATTAATCAATGCAATTAATACACAATTATGGCTAATCAATCCTAATTTTATACTCATTTCACTTGAGAGTTTAAGACATTCAATTAAGCATTATTAGACCAAACTTGCATCTCAATCATGTTAATTTCCTCAATTTAGGCATATAAAAACCATACAAATCAGAGATTTGTCAGTCCTCCTCCATCCCCCATTTTTCTCATTACCCACATTTCCAACAAAATGAGTTAAAAGTCCTTGTTCACCAAAACGGAAAAACACATTCAAAGATAAAATTGTTTCTATCTATGATATGCCAAATAAAGGGACTTGTTCGGCATCAGAATCGTCCAGCATAATTGCAAATGGCTAGTCTCATCCACGAAAGTATGCTCATTAGTGGTCAAAAATGAAGGAGCAAAAGTGACTTTACCTGGCTTCTAACACGGTGATAGATATTTCATTACTCAAAGGAGTTGCATGTTTGTTAGGAGATTCTCTCCTAACTGGGATGTTTTCAAAAAGGAAACCAGGTTCTTTAGGCTCAGGCAAGACAACCCCACTACTCAACATTATAACCACAGAGGTCATGTCTGGCCTATCATCAGCATGGTATTGCAAACAAAGAAGACCGATGTGGATGCATCGCAATACTTCTGATTCAACACAAGTCTTCCATAAACGTTCATCGACGAATTTTAGTGGGATTCCCTCACTCCACAACCTCCATGCCTACAATAATTCATAACATTGAATAAGTTACTGGTTTCCAGAATAGAAAAGAGAAAGGTTTGGCTAATTTTTACTCACGTGTCCAATCAGATTAACACTTTGGCTAGGCAAGAAGGGCCCCCTATTTTTCTTGCCACTCAAAACTTCTAACACTAATACTCCAAAGCTGAACACATCAGACTTGACGGAGAATAGTCCATGAATTGCATACTCAGGAGCCAAATAACCACTATAATAAGTCATAACAGAGTCAATATCATATTCAGTAACGTGCATATTTACTATACAAAATCAAAACATAGCAAAGCATACCTACTATGTACCAACTATTTGCTTTGTATTATCTTCATTTTGATCTCCTCCAAATATTCTTGCCAGACCAAAATCTGAGATTTTTGGATTTAACTCACCATCCAATAATACATTACTTGCTTTGAGGTCTCTATGCACAATTTTTACTCGAAAATCTTGATGAAGGTACATAAGCCCTCGGGAATTCCACAAATAATGTGAAAGTGGTTGGCCCAATCAAGAAATTTACTTTCAAAACCTACAAATTTTTTTAATGTAATGATATTTCTCATTAACCAAGGAGGGGGGAAAAAAGGAAAGGGTGAAATTCTATTGATTGATAGCTATACAAACCAAAGATGAATGAATCTAAGCTCTTGTTGGGCATGTATTCATATATGAGCATTCTCTCCTCTCCTTGAATGCAACAACCAAGAATATTAACAAGATTGCGGTGCTGAAGTTTGGCACACAACTTGACTTCGTTTTTAAATTCACACAGCCCTTGGGCAGAACTTTGTGAAAGCCGTTTTACAGCTATTTCTCGTCCGTCTGCAAGTATACCCTACCATTTTTACAACATATAAATGATTGTCGATATGTAGCATCATTAACCAGAAGAGCGCTTGTAATCTTTGACTCTCACTAACCAAGTTAATTGCATACTAACCTTGTATACAGAACCAAAACCACCTTGGCCAAGCTTGTTGTCCGGTGAGAAGTTATTAGTAGCATTAACTATCACTGCAATGTCATAGATCCGTTGCTCCATATTTCCTTTATAGCCTTCTTCACTGTTTCCTGCTATCAATGTTTTTAACTCCGTGTTTCCATCAGAGCAGCCTTCTTTGCCGACTGCTAACAAGGATTGCTTAGTTCACTTTCATAAATCAAATAAAATATACAACAGCAAAAAATGCCTAGCAGTAGCATTAGCTATTTCCGCAATGTCCTTTATAAGTAACTCCATATTTCCTTAGGAGCTTTTATTGTTGCTTATTGTTAACCAATGTTCAAAAAACCGGACCCGGCATCGAACCGGATGAGGCACTAGTTCAAGGGTTAATGGTCGGATCGGGGTCAGACCGGGTCAAACCGGATTATATTAAAATAATAAAATTTTATTGATATTAACATTAATAATCACTAATATCAAAATGTAAATGTAGACAGATATGCATGATTCATCAAATATGAATATTTTAATGTTTCTATAAAGGAAAAAAGAGAAAATATTAGTTGATTACACGTGAAAATAAATATTATTCTACAATCCACAGACTAAAATACAAATATTAAGAGTAACAATAATAAAATATTAAGTATATGCAAGTAAAATAGCATTTAAAGTATTATAGTTTCCTAATTTCTAAAATTGAGTGAAATGAAAGTTAGTAATTAGGTAAATTATAATAAAATAAAATTATTTTTTTTTAAAAAAAAAAGGGCCAACCCGGTTGAACCCGGGGTTGGTCGGGTCGACCCGTTCCTTGTTCGGTTCAGTGGCGCCTCCGGTTTTCCAGCTCGCCCTGACCGGACCAGCGCCCGGTTCACGATTGAACCGGTCGAACCGGCCGGTCCGGGTTTTCTTTCCTTGTTGTTAACAAGGTTTTCATACTTTGATACACTAAAAGAGCGAACATTTTTTAAGAAAAATAAGGAAAGGAAATCGTTCTGTTCTTTGGGAAACATAATGGCATCCAACTCAATCATGTTCGGTCATCCTCCAGAAAACCCCCAGATATCGTAAGAAGATGGGAAAAGTAAAGAAAGTTGCATTGGGAATGTTTACCTGTAGAGTTTCTTCTGCTGTACAAAGTGAAAAGCACCGTAACAGCCAACACAGTGGTCAATGTTATAATAATCACCTCTGTCTTATATCCATGGGCTCTATCTTGTTCAGCTTCACAAGGAAATGAACTGAGTTAATACAGAAAAAAGTTAAGGTTGCAAAGTCAATCAAAAGATGATTGAAAAATGAACACTAAAAGGCCACACCTGTTTCAGGAGAAGCAAGACGAATGTATAAAACTTGGTCATCAAAGGGAACCTTCCTTATATCAATTAAATCACCAAACCACATGACACAACCGCTACCTCCTCCCCTGATGTCTGAATTACTATAAGCACTACAGGAACAATTTTCCCAGCATTTAGCTTTGCATTCCTCAAGTGTCATACTTGCATTAACCAAAGTGTATGTAGTTTCTGGCAATTTCAGTCCACTAAATTCGACAAAATAATCACTGTTTTTGTCCTTGCAACTCCATGATTTATCGCGGATGCATCCTTTAGACCAGTCCATTGCTTTCCAGTTTTTGGGTGATTTTGGCAAGAATCCTGTCAAGCACTGGCATATTGGTGTCGCACCCAGTATGCAGTTTCCTATGCTCTTTATCGTTGAATACCTCACTACTTTCATTTCCCCCCTTTTTATCTTCTTCTCAACAATGCAGGGAAAAAAAATCTGATACATATAATTGTTTGTGAGATATATAGTGGAATGTTAAGAGCATATCTTAAGCAATAAAGGAAGGTTTTGTATAGGGATTTTGTTAGGGATTTGTACCTTAAAATATGTTGGAATTGCAGCAGTAATCCAACAGAACTTAAGGGCTGATAATGTTTTTAAATTGGTCTCAATTGATTAGAAGTATGTTGACTTATCATACTACCATTGACGATATTTTGTATTTTGTGACCTTTGTTAAATTTTAAACAAATTATATTAACTATATTTGATATATAATTTTTTTATTAAATTATTACATCACTGGCCAGACCGAACGGCCCGACCGTTTCAACCGTTTGAATCATGAACCGCTCGTCTTTCCGGCTCGACATCCGGTCCAGCTTTTAAAACATTGCATTGAACACTTCCTTTTTTTTTTGCCGGACTCACATCGAACACTTCCATTTACCGTTATATGGGTGCAATAATTTCCATTTTATTTTTTCCATATAATTTTAATTGTTCACTCAAAATTATCATAATTCAAATATTTAATAGATAATTTTAATTTAGTTCTATTATTCTCTAAAGTTCATGTTCTTTTTGGTCATTTTCATTTTAACCTTACTTTTCAATAAGTCAATCCAAACATCTTTCAAAAGTTCAATTGACTTATAAGTTACTTTTTACGCAGCCCGTCCAAACATAAAAGTCATTACACAATCTGACTTATTTTCAATCTAACTTATATATAAGTCACTTTTTCATAAGTCCATCCACACACACCCTTACACAGTTACACTAGATTTTTTATTGGTTTCTCCGTTTAAAGGAAATGTTTTTTTTTTATCATAAAGGAAATGTTTACTAATGTTTACCAACTATAGATAACCATTTACCGGATTTTACCAACTTTTACATATGCTACCCACTGTAAACAAGAAATAGTCAACCTTTGTATGGGTACCAATATAACCATTTTAGATTCATTTATTATGGCCAGATTTCATAAAATCTTTCTTTTTTATCCATACTTATTTATTATACACAATTTCTCTCCCGTCCTTGTATAGTTGCGTTTAATAATATGTAAGGGTAGAAATGAAAAACATACATTCATTACTTTGATTTTTGCATGTTACCTCTTATATTTTGGACAAAAAAATTTGACATATTACCTCTTATATTTACAAATAGAAGGAGTGGGTTTATCATTTTATTTTTTTTTACTTTTTCCAACTCAACATCAACGCTTACCAACCCCCTTTACTTGACTTTATCAGCAGTATTTATGTCAAACAAATCTCTTTCTGAATTTTAAATTTTCTATTTGTATTTACCAACTCCACACAATTACTTACCAATTCAACCCTCTATTTATTGAGATACATTTTGGTCTTTTCTTTTAAGCTTCACAAATGACATATCATTCCATGTCACTTATATATCCTAATTTAGTATAGCTAAGTGCCTTTTATATATTTTGAATGTGGGTATTTTCCCAATGAAAAACCTCCTCGTAAAAAGAAAAAATATATATCTATATAATATAAAAGGATGTAGCTCATATATTTGATGGTTAATATTTGGAAAAAAAATGATGGTTAATATAATTTTTAGTCCTTATAATTTGTCTTATTTTCATTTTGGTCTTTATTGTCTAAACTTACCGGTTTTTTGTTCTTCCTTGGCCGAAATGACTCAAGTCCTTTTTTTTAACTGAAGACTCAGGTCCTTATTACTCTCTATATTCTTAAATATATGAGTTAATTGATTTTTTTATGGAAAATCTTTAAAAAAGTAAATAAGTTATTTGTAAACTGATTTGTTTGAATATTTCTCTAAATTAGTTTATTTGACTTATAAGGAAACATAAAATTTAATAATATACAAAACATATTATGATTAAGTGACTCGTTTTGCTTCTTTAATCTCTTCAAAAAAGTCAACATAATCTTACATTCAGAGGAAGCAATATTTAACACCGCTATATTTTTAAATGACCCTGAAATATAGACAAAAACCGTAGTGAAATGTACATTCTAAGATTGAAACTGTTTGGCAAGAGTCCTTACGCTTAAAACAGAATTGCTTTACTGTTGTGGATAAGTTTGTTCATCTTGATCAATTAGTGAACAAGAAATTTTGACGGAATATGGGGTTAAAGATATTTTGAAGATATACTATGGGCTTGTTTGGATGGACTTATTCCAGCCAAATAAGTCCTTATTTTCATAAATAATGATTTTCAGAAAAATTATTTTGAGTATATTTGTCTCGACTTATAAAAATAAGTAACTTATAACTTATAAGTCAAAATAAGTATAAGTTCTTTTTTTCAACTTATGACTTATGACTTATGACTTATAAGTCACTTACGGAGGTGGACCCCACAATTCTGACTTATTTTATACATCCAATCACAACTAACCCAAACATAAATCACTTTTCCAAAAGTCCATCCAAACATACATCTCATTACACAATATGACTTATGACTTATAAGTCACTTATAAGTCATATTTTTAACAGCCAATCCAAACATAAATCTCATTACACAATCTGACTTATTTTCAGTTTGACTTATATATAAGTCACTTTTCCAGAAGAAAGAAATGAGTTGTAGTTCTATTATTTTTATATTGATTTTAATTACTTTGTTTTGGCAAGTATTATTTTGTATGAGTAAGTCGCTATTTTTGACAAGTTGTTAGGCAAGTGGGTTGGGGTTACTTAATAGGGAGGTAATGTAAATTACTTCATAGGAAAGAAACTTTAGTCTATAAATAGAAACTAGTAAGCTTATGTATTTTCATATTTCATGAGTGAAAAATTATGATGTAAAATTGGCATAGCTGTTTCTCTCTATTTCTCCCTCCATTTCAGTTCTCATCCCCCCAAATCCATTTGGTTCCCCCTCAACTCTCTCCCTCTTCCTTTTATGTCCCTAATCAGATCTTCCTCCTCTACGTTTTCTATCTTCTTTACCTAAAACCAAATATAATCCTTTTGATCCTAATTATAAGATCACTTTAACTTTTTTAAAAAAAATTAAAGATACAAAATTGATTACTTTAAATTGTCTATAGTTATATTTTTTTCCTTAAAACTACATGGCACCACGTTCATCTTCATGGCCAATCCCCATATTCGCCTCATCACTATTTTTCTTAATTAAAAAAAGATTGATTTTTAGAAATCCCAAAAAAAAAAAAAAAATGGTATATCGTGTGGAGGGCGAGGGAATTGATTGACAGAGATTTTAGGGTGTGGGGCCCTCCTACGCACAACATCGCAAATCAGCTTCTCCTTCGCCTCTCACAGTGTTCTTCATGTGTTGAGCAAAAGGCGTGAAAGAAAGAAGACAATGGTGGCCTGTGGGAAATGAAGAAGACGACTGTGTTATGCATCTTCCATGGCTACCCGTTGTGCTTACAATGCCTTTTATTTTTCACCCGCTAGGGACCTCTTCACCCCCATTTCTTTCTCCAAATCTTCCATTCGAAGTAGACCTTTTCTCTTATCCTCCATAACCAACGCTTCCGCTTCCTACAACACCCTTGTTTCTGAGGTAATCCCTGCTCTCTACCTTCTACTAATTGATCGATTTCGTTCTACTCTGAAATTGCATGCCCTGTACTCAAACTCATTTGCTGCCATTTTGGGTTTACTAGCTTGTGTAAGCTATGAGGGAAATTGAGGATTGTGGAGAATTCGTTGATTAATGTCGCAATTTTTGATGTCTTACGCCCAAATAGATGCTTTTTACAGTCACTTTAAGTTCATCAATGGTTTTTGAGGCTGCATTCTACCATTTGATGTTTAAGGTTTACAATGTGATGTCCTGTTGTGTACATACAAAGTTATGCTTTTTCGTCGGTTCTTAAAAGACGACAGAAAATCTTTTATGATGTTGGGTGCATTTTGAACCAAGTTATATGGGCATTTCTGCATCTTCGTTCTAAAATTTTTTGTATAAAATAATATTTAAAACAGTTCCCTAAAAATGGAAAATTTTACTATATCAATTTTTAAAGATGAGTACTAATATATGAAAAGTTAGCATTGAAAATATAATAGGAGAGTGATAAAAAATCATAAATAAGAAGCATTAAGGTTGACTGCTCTTTCCTTTACCTGATAGAACATACATTATGAAATATAATATATATTCACCTAATTTAATTATATTAATAATGTTAGTTAAGTTAGTTAAAATCACATAATATTATCAAAACGCCCTAACCACCTGCCTTTATTCTCACACTACCTATCGTATTTGTTCATTATTGAGGAGTATCAATAAGGATAATTTGATGAAAAATTTAGAAAAATTAGAAGAAAAAAGTCTTATATTTAGTTACAAATTTACCTCAACAAATAGGTCATAATGGGAAGGAATTAATTTTTAACATGAGAATAAGATATTGACTTTTTCAAATGTGTGTATGAGATCATGGGCATCATTTTCAAAATTACAAACTAGAACTCTAAATTCAAAATAAAAGGTCGCAAGAAACGTAATCTTGCAAACATGAAATGTCACAAGTCAAAATTTTACGAAATACCCTTGTTTAATTTTCCGTAGGTCAACTCCAACAACTACTTCAGAAGGGTAATCAAGCCGATTCCTATCTGGATACAAATAGCAACTTATATATATATATATATATATATATATATATAAACTCTGCACTAATCCACCTGCTTAAGTTTTTCAAGGTCAATAATTCAACCAAAAATCTCAGGGAGACCAATCATATAAATTGGGATTGGAAGGAATGGGGTTTAAACTTTAAAACTTAATCTAGAACAGGAATGAGACTCAAACATCAAATGGGTACCGAAATGGTATAAGCTGAAGCAAATATAGAAATATATTAGTACCACATTTCGCTGCTTCAGTTCGTGGAAATTAGCGGGCGAAGAAATAAAGTCCGAGCTTCCATCCTCTAAACGCAATTACGTTCCTTTCAAGAGGACGAAGTGGAAGAGACTGGGCAATGCCGCAAAAATAGAAACAGACATTAGTTGCAGTCTTGCAGAAGATAGTGGAGTGTAAAAGTAAAATAAAGTAATCGGTGGTAGCAAGCATGACATGACCACGAGAAGAATGGTTAATATATATAAACCTTTTATGGCTCATGCTTGTACTTATTTTAGTTTTGGTTCCATAAATTTTGAATTTAAAGATTTGATCCTTAAATTTTATTTTGTTTAAACGGTGAAGGATCGATTTTGTCCATGAAAGCTTTAGCTTAGGATCAATTTTACTTCGTAAGTATTTTTTGGTCTAATTTTACCTTGTAAGTATTAAAATAAATCAATTTTGTCATTTACTATTAAATTATTAATGGTTAAGGCCAAATATTTAACAGTCAACATAAATTTTTTAACAGAATAGGATGATATGGTTAGGTTTTGAAATTTTCGGGCAATTTTGAACTAAAAAAGCCTTCCAAGACATAACTGATTATGAGAGAAAACTTCCGAAGTAAAATTGACTATTAACCCTTGTTTAAAACATTGATCGTGTCATTTAACAAAGGCATGGACCATTTTATAAGTACTTTTGTTTGAATTTTTGAGATCAAAACTAAAACTGGGACAATTTTTTTTTTTTTATGAAACATCAAGGTATCCCCCATCCGACAGGTGGAGACTAATCCTCCGCTGGCCCAAGAGATTTAATGATTCTCCATACCTAACACCAAGGATCGAACCCTCGACAGTTGGTTAAGGGTAAAACTGGGACAAATTTAAAGGATCAGAAGATGATATTGACTTGACAATAAATAAATAACGGAGATTCAATGTGCTTATTTAATTTGTAAGACTGCAGGTTTTTCAAGTAACTAGAATTTTCTTCCAATGCGATGCACGAGAAATATATTAATATTATAATTAATAACATTTTATAATGATTAATTGTATTTTAAAAATTTGAAATATTGTTTATTGATCTATTAATACTCGAATTAATAATATCTTATAATAACAAATTATATTAAGGTAAGATGATGATAACCTAATACACTACAAAAAAAAACGTTGATTTGTCACGGTTAAAACCGTGGGTTTGTCACGGTTTTATTTGTCACGATTTTTAGAACCGTGACAAATCCTACCGTGGCAAGCCGCTTAGTAACGATTCTTCCAAACCGTTACACACAGATACCATGAAGCTTGTCACGGTTTAAACCGTGACAAGGTGATGCAATTCAGCTTGTCACGGTTTAAACTGTGACAAGCTGTATCACAGTTAAACCCTGACATTTGTCACGGTTTAAATCGTGACAAATTTGTCACAGATCTTCTATTAAACCGTGACACACCTAGACACGATTTTTCTTCTGAATATTTGTCTCGGATCCATATAAATAAGCCAAAGTTTGTGCTATTGATTACTTGTTTCATTTTTTTTGAAGAATTTATATATTTTCACTCAATTAAATGATTAATGATTTTTTTTCTTTTAAGGTAAATAAACTAATATTTCATATTTAAATTTTCTTTAAAACTTTTCCTTAAAAATAATATTTACAGAAATAATTGATCGTATTTTTATTTAGAATAATATTTCTCATTGTTTTAAACTAGATAGCTGCAACGAAAAAAAATTATAACCAAATAAATAAGATAACTGGTTTGAAATGAAATCGCCTAGAAAAAATGAATCAGACTTGTATAAGCCGGGTGAGAGGAAATAGAGAAGAGAATGGAGAGGAGAAGAGTGTGTAAAAAGTAAGGGGAATAGGGGTTTATATAGGAGGCTTTATCACGGTTTGTCACGGTTTAAACCGTTACAAAAAAATTTGTCATGGTTTTAACCGTGACAAAGTATTTCGTAACTCCGTGACAAAGTGTGACAAACTTTGTCACTGTTTAAACTGTGACAAAATAGTTTGTCACAGCCAGTAACGGTTTAAACCTTTACTAGCTTTTAGCAACGGTTCAGCTAATAACGGTTTAAATCGTTACAAAATACTTTTCTTTTAAAAAAAAGGTTTGTCACGGTTTTTTGATCTAACCGTGACAAATTCCAAACATTTGTCGCTGTTGTGGTTAACCGTGACAAAAAAACCGTTACTAATGATGTATTTTTTTTTAGTGATAGTTTAAAGGCTTAATTATATAAAGCCCCCCTAAACTTTGGAGAAGGTGTACATAACTCCCCTGACATATCAAAGTTGAAATCCAACCTCCCTGACCTTTTAATTTTTTATTATCGACCCCTTACCGATAAATTGCCGTTAAGAGAAGACACCTCACAGTCTACGTGGCATCCTACATATCATCCTTTGTGAGCTAATAACTTTACTTTACAGTCATTATATATTATTTTTACATAAGGATTATAAATGTCATTCTATTATTAAAATACCCTAATCTTCATTGCTTCTCGCCTTCTCCTATCCTCCTTGCCTCCTATATACCCTTTTTTTGTCAACTTGCCGCCTATATACCTTGACCGAGAACCATAAGTTTTCAGGCTTTCATTTTTTTGTTTTCCAATGTTTTTAAGGGTGGTAATTGTGCCCTGCGATTTTCAGCCTTTTGGAATTATTGAAATCAAATTTTCAAAGTTTTTGTTGCACACTCTGGTTCATAATTCATAGGTGTTGGATTGGTATGGGATTTGAAAAATAGGGCAATTTTACTTAATGTGTTTCACGCATTAAAATGAGATTTTGAAATCGACTCCTTGAAATATTTTAATCGTCTGGCCTAATTTCTGGTTTATCCCAGAAACACCCGCAACAAGGAGAGTATGTATGAAATGCAATGAAAATTAGGGTTCTTTTTTAATGGTAGAATGATATTTGTAACCCTTATGTAAAAATATATAATGACTGTAAAACTATTAGCTAACAAAGGATGATATGTAGGATGCCACGTAGACTATGAGATGTCTTCTCTTAATCTGATGTGGCATTTTCCGTTACAAAGTTAATGGCAACTTAACCGGTAAGGGGTTGATAATAAAAAATTAAACGATGAGGGAGGTTGGATTTCAACTTTAAAATGTGAGGGGAGTTATATGTACCACCCTCAAAGTTGAGGGGAGTTTTACATAATTAAGCCTAGTTTAAATATGGATTTGAATAAAATTATATTTGAAATATGAATATTGAATAATTATTGTTTTTTTTTTTGCCAAAAATAATTATTGTTTTTTAAAAATGTATTATGAATTTGATAGATATAACCAATGAATGTATGTATCTCAACCATTTGACATACTTTATCTATTAAGTATTGAATTACATATGAGATTGTGTTTATTAAATAAATGTTGATTGAAAAATAATAAGTATTTTTTCATCGGTAGATGAGAGGAATCTGACCCGTTTGATTTTTATATGGGACAACGTGCTGGTATACAAGATTTCATATAAGAAGTTGATTAACTTATAAAAAAATGTGACCCATATTTTGGTTAAAATAGGTTATTGAGTGATTATTACAAGATTTTATATTATAAGTAGAGATCACTATTAGTATAAATGATAGGCTATAAATGATTTGAACCTTCGGTTTGATGTAAGAATTTTTCCAATCAAATAATCAAAGTTAGTTATGTCACCAACTTTGTTAAGACATTGCGATTCAAATATTTTGTTAGTGAACGCAACAAATGTTTAGGAGAAGAAAACTACCACTTGTTAATTCTTTATTTTTTAGTATGGTTGTCAAATTTGTCTAGTGAGATTAAAATAATATAGGAGGAAAGAAATTTGAGAGAATTTATTAATCTTAATATTTTTGTTTAATTCACTCCCTATATATTGTTTATTGTTGAAAAATATAAGTAGTAGTAATTATGAAAAAGATTGATAAAGGAATAAATAGATTATATATTTATGATGACAATTAACTTACTAAATAGGCCATACGAGTGAACGGAGTATATCTTACTTTTGAGTTTGAGAGTGAGAAAAGGAAAATAATTCTTAATATTTTTAGTGTGGTTGGGACAAATTAGTTTAGTGAGATGAAAATAATAGATGAGAGGAAATGAATGAAAGAAAATTTAACATTAACTTTATTAGTTGATATAAGAGTTAATTGATTTTATTTAGAAAAATTAAATAAACTTGAAGACTATTTTAAAATATTTATATTGATAACTTTTTTCAATTTAATTTATCGGACTTATAAACTTGTTTATAATTCAAACTATTTAGTATTTTTATATAATTACTTTTTTTACAATTTTTAACCTTCCCAAGTAAAAAAAAAAAAACTAACTCTTGTATTAAGGATATGAGTTAGCGTTATCTTATCTGCTTTTGAAGTAAAGGAGAGTGAAGAAAATAATACATCAAGAGAAAAGAGAATAGATGTAAGCATTTGAATGGTGGACATGGAAGCAGTGAGAGGACCGAGCTGAAAATGGATGTTAGCTATAATGCTGAGGACAAAGATAAAAGTTTAAAACTGTTATGGGGTTAAATAAGTCACAGTAAGTATTTTTTTTAACCATAATCACAGACATAAGAAAAAATGATAATATAACTGAGATCAAATGAACTTGGCCACCTTACTTACAATAGAGTTTTCATGTGAGAAGGTAAGAAAGTCTTTGGTCATAGTAAGACATTCTAAAACTACAAGAACAATGCCAAATCAAGATGGTTGTCTTGAATCAACATCGTCTTGCATTATTGGAATAGCAAGATTCATCTATGAGCGTATGCTCATTAGTGGTACAACATCAAGAACTAAAATTGATTTCACCTGGCTTCAAACAAGGTTACAGATATTTCATTACTGGAAGGAGTTACATGATTGTTAGAAGATTCTCCCCTAACTGGGATGTTTTCCAAAAGGAAACCGGGTTCTTTAGGCTCAGGCAAGACACCTTCACTATTCAACATTATAACCACAGAGGTCATGTCTGGCCTATCATCGGCTTGGCATTGCAGACAAAGAAGACCGATGTGGATGCATCGTAATATTTCTGATTCAACGTAAGAACTCTTCAAAAGTTCATCGGCTAGTTTTAGCGGAACTCCCTCATTCCACAACCTCCATGCCTACAACAATTCAAAACAATGAATCACTTACCAATTTCAGTAGAGATAAGAGAAAATTAGGTTCAGGGTTACTAACAAGTCCAATAAGATTATAACATTGGCTTGGCAAGAAGGGTCCCCTGTTTTTCATGCCACTCACTATTTCTAACAATAATACTCCAAAGCTGAACACGTCAGATTTGACTGAGAATAGTCCGTGAGTTGCATACTCAGGAGCCAAATAACCACTAATAAGTCATAAAGTAGTTAATATCATATTAAGTAATGCGCATATACACAAAATCAAAATATGGAAAAACATACTTACAATGTACCAACTATTTGCTTTGTGTTATCTTCATTTTGATCTCCTCCAAAAATCCTTGCCAAACCAAAATCTGAGATTTTTGGATTCAACTCACCGTCCAATAATATGTTACTTGCTTTAAGATCTCTATGGACGATTTTTAATCTAGAATCTTGATGTAGATACATTAGCCCCCGAGCAATTCCTCGGATAATATGAAAGCGCTTGGGCCAATCAAGAAGTTTCCTTTTAGAACCTACAAAATTTTAAAATAATGATACTTATCATTATCAAAGAAGGGAAAAAAGAAGAAGAAAAGGATATATATCTGCTAATTGATAGTTCTTTAGCCATACAAACCAAAAATAAATGAATCTAGGCTCTTGTTGGGCATGTATTCATAAATGAGCATTTTCTCCTCTCCTTGAATGCAACAACCAAGAACCTTAACAAGATTGCGGTGCTGAAGTTTGGCACACAATTTGACTTCATTCTTAAATTCACAAAGCCCTTGGACGGAACTTTGTGAAAGCCGTTTCACTGCAATTTCTTGTCCGTCCACAAGTATACCCTAGCATTTTTGCATCATATAAATGATTTTTGATATGTCACATCATAAATCAGGGGAGTGATTATAATCTTTTACTCTTAATATCAAGTTAGTTGCATACTTACTTTGTATACAGGACCAAAGCCACCTTCACCTAGCTTGTTGTCAGATGAGAAGTTATTAGTAGCATTAGCTATTACTGCAAGGTCATAGATACGTTGCTCCATATTTCCTTCATGACCTTCTTCTTTGTTTCCTGCTATCAAGGTTTTTAGCTCCATGTTTACGTCAGAGCCTTCTTCCTTGTTTGCTGTTAACAAGGTTATCTTGGTTCAATTTCATAAACCAAGTGGAATATATAAATACAAAAATAAAAGCATTAGTAGCATTAGCTTTTTCGGTAATGTCATTAGAAGTAGATCCATATTTCCTCAAGGTAATATTTACAAAAAAAAGGAAAGGAAATCGGTCTGTTCTTTGGAAAACATATGGACAACAAACTAATCAAGTTCCACTATTTTCCACACAAGCCACATATGTAGTAAGATGGGAAAAAGGGGCAAAGCAAGTAAAGCCAGATGCATTGGGAATGTACCTATGGAGTTTCTTCTGCGCTTGTAAATGGAAAACAAAGTTAAAAGCAGCACAACAGACAATACAGTGGGCACCGTTACAGCAATCACCTTCATCTTTCCATTAGCTTCATCGTGTTCAGCTTCACAAGAAAATGAACTAAGAGTTAATAGCCAAAAAGTTGAGGTTTCTAAAGCTTTACGAAGATGATTAAAAAATGATATCCCTAAAAGGCCACACCGGTTTCAGGAGCAGCAACACGAATATATACGTCTTGGTCATCAACAAAAATCTGTCTTGTATCAATTAAATCCCCGAACCACATAGCGCACCCACTGCCTCCTCCCCTTACATCTAAATTGGCATAAGCAGTACAAGAACAATTTTCCCAGCATTTGACTTTGCATTCCTCAAGTGTCATACTTGCATTGACCCAAGTGTATGTAGTATCTGGCAACTTCAGCCCACTAAATTTGACAAAATAATCCCTGTTTTTATCCTGGCAACTCCATGATCTGTTGCGGACACATCCTCCAGACCAGTCCATTGCGTCCCAATTTTTGGGGGATTTTGGCAAGAACCCTGTCAAGCACTGGCATATCGGTGTCTCACCCAGGACGCAGTATCCATTAGGGCCACAACGATTATACCTGTCGCAATTATCAATTGGCGAAAAACTATATATAATCCACCTTTGATCATCTTCACTCCATATCATATCCAGTAGTGAGTATAATGTTTGGTTGAAGACAAGTCGTGAAATCTGTGACTCATTTATGACATTCTTTACTAAATAAACTTCATCTTTATTCCAGACAAACTTTAGTTTATAAAGTGGATTGCTCGTTGCATAAGTCATACCACTAAATCGGACACCATTCCAGGGGCCACTCCTCATATACTCTGCCAGGCCCAACCGACATACAATTTCAGGATAATTGTGTAGTTCAAGCTCTGCTGTAAAGTCTCCATAAGAAGGGTCGTTCCAATTCTTCCATGCTGTATAACGTCGATTAAGACCAGTTCTCAGGTCCCATCCAAACTTCATTCCTGGGAGAAATGTATCAGAAGGATAGTCAAAGCTTTGCCACAAATGGTGTTGAGGCATTTGATCTTTCTCATCTCTTAGAACCAAGTTCCCAGAGCCTAAGAGCTGCAAAATTGGCCTCAAGGCCTTTCTGGTGGAATTTGCTGACCAAACAACAATCTCATCATGGCTGAGAAGTACAAGATTTCCCTCTGTGTTTATGCTCAACATGCCAGAGTTGTTTTTGATGGGTCTCTCACGGTTGGCAACCCAAACAACAGTTCTTCCTGGGATTTTGTGGTACCATATTCCAACATAGCGGTCTGTGGAACTGCCTGGACTGAAGAAACCCAGTTCAAAGATTCCATTTTCAGAAACCAAGGTCTGGCCATCAGGAAGAGACTCATACTGGGTAAGGGTATCAACTGCAAAAGGAAATCTGGATAAGCAAATTGAGAAGAACAAAAGCAAATAAGGAAGGATGGCCATTGATTTAATGAATTGGTTTACACGATAAAAATTAAATATACCAGTGATCCCGATGTGGCACATTTTGAAATGGCAGTCCAACAGAAGCATGCAGGTTGACTTGTTGCTCTTGATCTCATAAAAAACTGTTTTTTTCCCCTTCACGGTAGAGGACAGAATTTTCACCGCATGAATAAGATAAAGACTTTTCCAGATTTCCAAACTCATATTTCAAATTCAATGTAATGCTTTCTGTCAACAACCAAACAGATTCTTGCATGTGTACTGAGATCCAAATAATTCAGTTGGTAAAAGGTAGCAAGAAAAAAAAAAAAAGGTTTCGTTTCGTATACGTTTTGAGTCAAAATTTGCGAACTGTATAAGTCAATTCCATCAACTACCTTCCCAAAGTCTTATCATGCTGTTTCCTCTCTGCAGATAACACTTATTTCCTTTTCTCTAATCCACCTGATTAAGTTATTATCGGCCAATCATTGAACACTCAACTTCTTATAATATTTTCTTAATACAATTGGTGAATTTGTGCAAATTCATCGTGTAAAGAAAAAAGAACTTTGCGTGATATATAATCCAAAATTGGTGAATTTGTGCAAGTTCATCGTGTAAGGAAACCAACTATCCATTATTAGGTGCGAAGCAATTTGCAGAGCAAACGAACCAGTGCATGGAAAGACTGTGACTTACCAAATCATTAGAATTTGCAACATCATCGTGAAACAGAAATTATGAATATGCAAACCAAATGACTTGTTGTGGAGATACATCTTCATTATTTACAGATTTTCTGTTCCTGAAAAACCATAGAGAATACAAGGTCCATCTAGATTATTTTTTTGCAGCAACACTCAACCTCTTATAATATGTTTTTAATACAATTTTTTTTTTAAAAGTATTTTCTAAATTAATTTTTTATCGCTTATCTCAATGCTTATGTAGCCGACTCCATCTAGTGGGATAAAGCTTGGTTGTTGTTGTATCTCAATACTTATGTTTAACACCAGCAATAATAAATGTTTCAATTTTTTTACAAGTGGTCATAGATATATTTTAAAAAAAAAATTCAGTGTTTTTAACCTAATATTTGATTATTTTTAACAGTGAAAATATAAAGATAAGCATTTTGATATGACCATTATTGGAAAGTTTTTATTTATCTTTTAATCATTGCAAAAACATGTTTTTTGTGTATAAAGAAGTAATTGAAAATTATGCACAAAAAAAGAAGTAATTAAAAATTAGGGTTGAAATCATAAGAAGTAAGTTTAGAAAATATTTAAGACGATTCCCAAAAAATGAAAATTTAACTGCTAAAAATGGTAAAGATGAGTATTAAAATATGAAAAATTATTGTTGAAAATATAAGAGGGGAGTGATATAAGATCATAACTCATAAAACACTTTAAGGATACAATTGGACCTAAAATTACCAAGGTTCAAAAAACCGGACCGGGTATCGAACCGGATGAGGCACTGGTTCAAGGGTCAATGGTCAGACCGGGTCAAACCGGTTATATTAAAATAATAAATTTTATTGATATTAACATTAATAATCACTAATATCAAAATGTAAATGTAGATAGGTATACATGATTAATCAAATATGAATATTCTAATGTTTCTATAAAGGGAAAAAGAGAAAATATTAGTTGATTACACGTGAAAATAAATATTATTCTACAATCCACAGACTAAAATACAAATATTAAGAGTAACAATAATTAAATATTAAGTATATGCAAGTAAAATAGTATTTAAAGTATTATAGTTTTCCAATTTCTAAAATTGAGTGAAGTGAAAGTTAGTAATTAAGTGAATTATAATAAAATAAAATATTTTTTTTTTAAAAAGGGGGCCAACCCGGTTCGAACCCCGGGTTGACCGGGTCAACCTCCTCCCGGTTTTGGAGCTCAACCGGATCGGACCATTGGCCGGTTCACGGTTGAACCGGCCGATCAGGTCCAATTTTTTGTTCATTGAAAATTACTTTAAACATTTATTGCTACGAAAAAGTACTATAAAAGCGTCGTGTGCATATTTGCTTTATGGGCATTTTGACTAGTCAACAATGGATTTAAAATCACTCATAAAAACATTAAAATGGAAAAATTGCTCCTAAAAATTATTTTCGGGAATAAAATTGTATCATAAAATATTTTATGGTGTTAAAACACATAAACAATATTTTAAAATGTTGGGTAAACTTAACCAAATAAAAAAATATCATTGATTGTATGGGTTTAAGGGAACATACCCGGATGTAGTACTTTTAATTATACAGCCTTGTAGAGTTAGAATCACAAAGAGACTATGACTTGGAATTATACAGCAAGAGCAAAAGAAGAAGAAAAGAAAGAGAAGTCTGTTTTTGTTTTTCTTGTACGTGTCAGTTAACATCCCAGTCTCTTATTTATAAACAAGAAAACCCAAATGACACATCTTTTCATTTGAATTTAAATTAATTTAAATTCAAAAAAATGGGAATATTACACATATAAACCCAACATTTCTAAATAATCCTATTCAGACCCCAAACATTCATTTGGGCCAAACGCACCAAGGGTGGACTGAGCCTAACCCTAACCCATTTTCCTACAGTATCTATTTGAATTATCAAGATATGATAATTTTAAAAAGCCCATCTATCTCCTACTTATGGAACAAACTTATTTATCGATAGTATAAAAAAAAAATTATTTATCGATGACTTGGGCAAATTCAAACTTATAAGTTGAACTTAAATGAAATTAAAGATAAAATATTACTCTTTCCGTCTTAGGTTTCAAACCACACCTATCACTATCAAGTCTTCTTCTTCTTTTTTTTTTTTTTTTTATGGGAATTACTATTAAGTCTTTAATAAAGCTTTGTTTCGACTTTATAACACCCACATGGACGCACGCAAACAATAAAAAAAGGCATAAAATAATTATTATAGAGGCATAATACTCCTTCCAATTTCTGAATATATAATTCGCTAAATGATTTTTTAAATAAAAAAATGCCCCCAGGAAAAAGAAATTAGATAAAAGATGAGAGAATAACCACCCTTTTTTGGACTAAGAATAACCACCCTTCATTAAACATATGTTATGGTGCTTCTTGATCCGCTTAAATGATTTTTCTGTTTTTTGAACAAGATATTAATTTATTGGTTTATAGTTATCATATATATGAATCCAGGAGCTAAGTCGTGAGGGGCAATTTAATATAAAATAAAATAATATGAATAATAATTTAATAATTTTTTATCTATACATTTTTCACTTATACTTTATGTTTTAGAATATTTGTGTAATTTCTTACAATAGGCCGCTTGAAAGACAAGCTCATGTGAAACGATCTCTTGAGCACCTAAGGCACTTTAATATAAAAAGTAAATGATTTTAGAATATTAGTTTAATATTGCTTAAAGTGTTAATGCAATCTTTAGTTGCTCAAGCATATCATTTAGAATATCATCTCTATAATTTAATAAATACTAGAATCTTTTTACCACTTGAAGGACCAAAATTTCTTATTTAAATTTTGGAACATTAAAATCAAAATAAAAGCAAAGAGACCAAAGATTATATTAACTCTCATCCAATGTATATATACACATATATTTGTGTCTGTGTGGGCGCAATAAATTATAAAATATATATATATATATATATATATATATATTTATCTTTAGTTTGTATTGTGTCTTGTGTAATGC
The DNA here is from genome assembly GCA_037074515.1 of Mimosa bimucronata. Classification (NCBI taxonomy): domain Eukaryota; kingdom Viridiplantae; phylum Streptophyta; class Magnoliopsida; order Fabales; family Fabaceae; genus Mimosa; species Mimosa bimucronata. Next base: position 12,051,282 of record CM073442.1, read on the forward strand.
GTTTCGTATACAGTGTATTTTGGGTTTAGACATTGTGCTCTTGAATGTATTGTGCTTCTTGTTTTTTGGTAATAAAATTACTCTTGGTAAAAACAAAAGTGGGCGCATTAATGAGACTAAGCTACCCAAGGCCCATTCAGCATGGAGAGTCACGAAGCCCACTTAGTCCATGTTCAGAAATTTATGGAATGGAGAGGAAGGCACGTCTTTCTCTCCATTAAGAGGTGTTAGGCAAGGTGACTCACGTAGTCCATATTTGTTTGTATTGTGTATGGAAAGGCTAGGTCATATCATATAGGCTGAATGTCAAGCTAACAGATGAAAGCCCCTTAAATTGACTAAAGAAGGACCTAATATCATACATCTCTTCTTTGCAGATGATCTCTTATTATTTAGGGAGGCTTCATCAGTTCAAATTGATGTCATGAAACAAGTCATGAGTAAATTCTGTCACATGTCGGGACATAAGATTAACTTGAACAAATCGAAAGCTTTCTCTTCAAGGAATGTCAACATTAATAGGGTAATGAATTTGAGCCACCAACTGGGAATTGGTATTACATCAGACCTTGATAAATATTTAGGGGTACCCTTAATACACAAAAGGGTGACTAAATCAACCTTTGGGCATATAACACAAAAAGATCGTTCTAAACTTACAGCTTGGAAAGGAAAATTTCTGAATATGGCAGGAAGAACAGTCTTAATAAAGGCAGTCATTTCAACTTTTCCCTCATATCAAATGCAATCAACATTACTTCCTAAAGGGGTTCTAAGAGAAATTGAAAAAATTAGTAGGAACTTCTTATGGTGTCAAGATGAAAATGCAAGAAAAATGCATTTAGTTGCTTGGGATAAGATTTTGCAAAATAAGCCGGCTGGAGGATTAGGCATTAAAGATTTAGAAATTCAAAATAAAGATTTCATTATGAAGTTGTGCTGGGGTCTCATAACAAAACCTGAAGCTTTATGGGTTCAATGTCTCCGAGCAAGATATGAGTGTGGGTATAACAATATACCAGTGGTTACAAGGAGAAGACATAATTCATTGACATAATTCAATGGGACTTGGATGCATGGGGAGATTTCTTCCAACCAGAAGTCTTGAATTTTCTAAGGAAAATGAACCCACCAAGGATGGATAAAGAGGATCAATTTTCATGGAGGAGTGCTCCAGATGGACAATTCACAGTTAAGGCTGCCTACAATTTCTTATTCACTCCGATGGAAAATACTAGTAATTTCATCTGGTCCAAGATGTGGAGATGGTCGTTGCCTGAAAAAATTAAATATTTCTTATGGCAAGTTTTGTAACATTTCCTCCAATTCCCACTATTAACCACTTGCAATTAAACATTAACTCGTTTATAGTGCTAACTATGTTAGGAAAAAGGATTAACTTACTAAAATAACTAACATAGTTAGAAAAAGATCTTTCTATAATATTTATATATATTTCAACCTCAATTCCAAACTTCGTCATCACAATATAATTTTCTCCTCAGTACAATCAGAGAAAATTTCATTATCCATGATTAATCTCCACAGATCATCCACAAAATACCATACCATAATAGGTATTATTCAATAATTTTTCCCCAGAATAATAGCAAGGTTCAGCGGAAGCATTATACAAAATATAATCCTAAATGTGGCAATACCTCCTGTCCTTCTGGTCCAGAGTATCTCACGATATCAGTGAGAAGTTCCCGGATCCTTCCCTTGACCTCCTACTTCGCTCCTAGGACCTGCAAAAGTGAGATCAACGGGGGGTAGCCCCAAAACGCAACCACTGACTACTCATCTACGTGTGGTGTGTGCTAGCAAGGTGTCCAGTGGAATACATACATATATATCAATTCAGAAGCATGCTCAGGTATTCACATATAATGCACGTCTTATTCCCAAAAATCTCTTTTCATCGTTTATAATTGTGGAATAACCCATCACGATTCATCCTCAATAATAGTATATATATATATCATTGATAATTACAATCAACCCCAACGAATCTTACCAGAAACGTTGGGAAAACACGTAGGACCAGTCGGGACCTTCCACCCGCCCCTGATCACCACGGTACAATTCACGAGGGACTCTCTACCCTCCCTGAATAGTACCACAGATTAGAAGGATCTCTGTCCTTTCTGAATCCGTAAGGGGCGATATCCCCTCTTTCGTCTTTCTCTCCTTTATTTCTCATAATATATCAATTAGTCCCTGTGGCGCAACAGGGTACCTCATCACGTGATGGCACAATTTTCAATTCACCGGTGTCACATACCCAAATAATTTCTCACAAACAACACATAGATATGCAACACCACAATCAGGCACCAGGCCTTCCAGTATTTTCAGAATATACATATATATGGAATAGTTTCCAAAATCATATATATTTCAGTTCCAAATATTTCAAATCACAAATTTATGCCATTTCAAAATAATATTCCACAGGACATTATATTATGAAAAATAATAATATTTCAAGATCTCATTTCCATATCTCATCAATCATCAATTGATAATCATATCTCAACTGTGATTCAAAACCTCATCTCCATATAACATCATAATTTTCAAATAATAATATTTCAAATTTCTTACTAACACTACACACACACATAAACAAGCAGAAAGCGGTTACCTGATAGCTGGCACCAATCTCACAATAGTGCAGCTCCCCCGTACAGACTCAAGACAGCTCAAACACTACATAGAATATTATAATTAATCGCCTACCAAAACAAATTCATACATAGGAATTAAATTACTAATTACCCTTTCCATGCCCTCACTTAATTTAATTTCTACTCAACATTTATTCTCCCTCCTTATCCCCAAAATTCATCTCTAATACCAATTTATAAAATTCAAGCCTAAATGAAATTTTCTAAACATCCTCCAATTATTTCTCAACCTCAAAAATTCATTCCTTAATCCACAATTTATTTTTAAAACCTTAATAGCTCAACAAAGTCTAATTCAAGCCTAAAAATATTCCCTTTTCCAAATCAAGGCCTACACCAAATCTAATTTAATTAACCTCATTAATATTTTTGTTGGGCATAAACTATCCCCTTAACTTCATAATTACACAATATCCCACTTATCCAAAACTTTAATCCACCAATATTTTCTTGGGTCCAAATTCTAGTCAAACCAATCAATTAAATCTCCTCATATGACCTTAATAAACATCTAAAAATAATCAATTTAATTATTAGCACCTCAGATCATCAAAAGTCCTAATTTCTAAAATATCTACAAATCCAAAAATTCCCAATAATTAGAAAAACCTCCAATAATGAAAAATATATCAAAAGGAACTTATAATCAAGGTCCAAGCTTCAATTTATTAAGCTTAGGACTCTCAGAAATACCAATTTGACAAGGCCTAATTTTTCAAACATAGCCAATCCAAAAACTAAAAATATAGGGATGTAGAGGAGACTTACGGGGTTCCGAAAATGTATTTAGTTGGCCGGAAAACCAACTATTCCGGCGCCGGTGAGCTCCAATAAGTCCAACCACAAACTTTTTCTATCTCCTTCCTAAGGCACGGATCGGACCAAAAATTAGTAGGGGAAGGTTGTAGGAGGTGAAAGAGGAAGAATGGTGGTGTTAGATGGTGGTTTCCGGCGAAAACTCGCCGGAAAACTCACCCCCAAAATACGGCGTCGGCGATGAAGCGAGGATAGGAGAGAGAGAGAGAGATGGCAGGCTGGGAGACAGAAGGCAGAGACGAGAGGAGAGGGAAGAGGAGGGAGCGGTGGCGTCCCCAGCGGCGGCGAACGGCGGCCTGAGGAAGGAGAATGAGGAAGACATAAGGAAAAGGGAGAGAGTGTCGTGAGGGAGTGAGAGAACGTGAGTGTGGGGGAGGGGAGTTGGTGTTCTGCGTGGGGAGGGAGTAATTGAATGGGATGTAAGAGGAATAATAATAATAAAAAAATGAGAAAGGGAGAAATTACACTACTAGGCCCTAATTTTTTTTTTAAGATATTTATTTTGAGCCACAAAATTTCTTTCATTTCGAAAAATTTTCCCACCAAACCTCTTAATTATTTTCTCCCATAATAACCTCTTTTAAACCTAAGAGTAATTTTTCCACATTTATTTTCCTTACAATAAGGGAGAAACTAAATCTTTAAAATACTCAAAAATACCTCAAAGCCCATCAAATATTCTCACAATCCATAATTTCTCATAAATAAATTTCTAATTATTCTACTAATCCTCAATTAAATATTTAGGATGTTACAACTCTCCCCACCTTTTAGGAATTTTGTCCCCAAAATTCACCTTCCTAAAGCACAGAAGAACAAATACAACACATATAATCAATCACAATCAACACTATATAGGGAATTGGTAAGGTAATTGCGCCGCAAAGTAACCAAGTTTCACAAATTTTTACTTAACTTCTTACCAATTATCATCAACCAACTCTAAATTTCTAAACCACCAAACTTTCACTTATTTCCAGTTTCTTACCCTTATCAAGATAGCCTACCAATTCAGCGCATATGGTGTAACCATCAATCTTTATTTAGCACTTGAGACCTCAGGTTCTTGAAATTTGACCCCTTAGAAAACTACTCTTAAGGAAAAAAAACATGCTCTACTTATCTTACTTATTAGAACTCGAAATGAACTATCAATGCAACAACCTTCACACGTATAATTTCTAGATAACCATATGACATTAGGTTCCTAGTCGATCACTTGACTTGCCATTTTAATATCATTCACTAAAATTCACTATACCTCCCCTAAGTTACTTTAACCCAACACAACAATCACCAATTTCACAATCCTCAGCCTGGTTCACTTGAAAGGTTATACTTCAACTTTGAAATTAATTGGACTTTAAAACAGCAATTTAAGCTATGTTTCCCACTTTGAACATATTTGGGACATTTATTAGCGCTTAGAAATAAATTAACACTAACTAATGCTCCATTTTATTTAAAGACTTTAATTATTTGATAAGTATTCCAATTTCTCAAACATCCTTTATCCCATCTTATAATCTCATTTAATGCCCCAAACATTAATTATACTTTATGCTGAAATTTATCAATTGGCAACTAAGGCATTCCAATACTCTTTTACTCTTCATCTTCCCTAATCAAACAACATAAATAACTAATTACTTACTCCTTTAAAATTCTTAAACATTTCAACTCTTCTGCCTTTTGCTTCCGGATAATGTAAATTCTAAACGACACATGCTTCAATTTCTCCTTCATAATCAGATTTTAAGGTTTGAATTTAATATCAACTAAACCCAAAATTCACTAAATCGTACAACTCTAAGAATTTATACATAATATGACCCATTCGACACACTCATAAGAGCTTTAGTTGGTCAAGGAAATTCAAAATTAATTGAAATGATACTCCACGAAACCTCATTTCTATGGCTTTTTTCAAAATCTTTAAGCTACCCACTAGTTTTTCCTAAGGTCTTATTTGCCCACAATTGCATCATCCTCAATAATTATACTATTATACTGCTCAAACACTAATATAAGAGTCTATCATCACTATGAAAATCACCACCATTTATCGAAGTATTTGCCTCTTTTTAGTAATTATTACATCCTCTTGATGCCACTCGACACCTATATTAATTCAAAGGCAACCCACTACTAGAACTAATACCCAAATATTGCTCTCCCAAATATAAATCCACACTTAAGCTTTCTTAATCCAATCTGAAATCCATAACATCTCAATCATTCTTTTCATGCTTTAGACCTTTAATTGAATTAATCACAACGAATACTACACGTCCAAAAGCATCACACCATATTGAATTTAACTACCAATCTTATTATCGAATCCTGAAGCTCCTTAGTTACATTCTCCTATTTTCACTTCCCAGCTACCAATAAATCCACTAAAAATCAATTTCTTATTTTGATTCACTACCGATTTAGCTAAACACCTCCAAGATAAATTTCAACTCAATCACAAACCTTCAAATCGGAATTAACTAGCTGCACATTAACTACACCTAACCATAATCACAACCTTTTAAATTTAAAGGTAAGACAAAATGTCCTTATTTTACATTCACTAAATTTAGCCAATCGATCATTTAGATCACTCTCTATCCCGATTGCGGCCGCTTCATAACCTATCTATATGCAAAATTTACCTACTTAATTGTTTACTGGGTTGTAGGGTCACCCCCTATTTAGAGTGATAACAGTCCATCGGATCACTCTCTACCTAACTAGATTACTAGATAGGTCTAACTAGATTAATAGATAGGTCTTTAACCTATGCACTACTTCCAATAACAAGTCTACATAGAAAATTCTATCCAACCATCCTCAATTTGAGATCAATATAAAGCGTCCAAATCATTAAAACTACCATATAGTCCCAAATAATCACCTTACTTAAACTTCAATCATATAACGTCATTTTCCCATTTTGAATTTAAGTAAATTCTCTGTTCATCATCCATTAAAGAATTTTCACCTATCCTAAATCGCGACTACACCTCAAGTCAATCCAACTTAATCGATTTAGCCTCAATGATCATGTCTTAATTCTACAATTTCATCCATATTAATCATCAACAATTTAAACTAGTAGAAATTTCTCATTACAACCGGCATCCCTAGTGGACAAGGAAACCTCAAAATTCCTTTAAATCTCAAACTCCATACGAGACTCTAACTTCATCCGTCTCACTTCCCAATGGTTTTAACCAGTTTTTTTTTTTTACTACCATACCTAAAGAAATCAATAAACCTCAAATTTCTTTCAATTTTCAAAATCCATATCAATCCTAATATTCACAAGCTTGAATCTATTAAAGTCCTTTTTAAGTCAACATCCATAATCAAATTGAATAGAAACTTTCCTAAGCACTTATGGAACTAAGGCAATCATTAAATTACAGAAGGTCCTCAAGACTACGAAGCCCCATCAGACTTTAGCTTTAAATATTTAAAACTTAGCCACATCCTCATACCTAAAGGCATATACATAGTCAAAATCATATTATTCCATTCTATTTTTTTTTCCATGAGAAGTCGCATATATTTTACCACTATTATTCCTTATCTTGCTAGACCAAAACTGACTATTTTCCAGAAAGTCCTCAATTCTTTTCAAAGTACCCAATTTCCTAATATTACATGAACAATCCTGAACATTTATCATGCACTTAGCTTGGGCATATTTTCCAATTCTAAACAGAACTCCTTTCACCCAACTTACTTACCGTTTATTTCTATACCAACTAGCATTTATACAAGATAGCGAAATTAATCATTCGATTACCCACCAATTCTCATCTTATCTCAGCATTAGACTTTAACTAGAGCTATACCAAGAGGAATAACCCTAGGCATACCATAAACATCGTAGTAGCAATTTGTTTTTCTCTTTCATAATCTTAAGCATCCATTAATAATCAGCTTGTTAACCTTCCAACATAACTTAAAATCCTATTCAAGTCATACCTTCATCTGTTATGATCTCCTTTTAGTTTAGCATCGTCTACCCTTTAAATCCTTTAAACAATTATATCAATCACCCTCTTCATTATGACGTCCATTCCAACCAAAGCTTACCCATGATCGAACATCTTAACATATTTATTCCACCTTTAATATCAGGCTTCAAAACAATCTCCCAGGAACCTAACCACTCATAGCTCTTCGAACCTATATAAATATAATCAACATCGACTTATCTTGTATTAATCAGTCATTCCTTAGTATCCTCAATACATATTTTTAAATCGGATAAATAATATGAATGATTCAGAACTCAAAACAACAACCTTTAAAACATTATACTCCACACCATTTAAAATTTGAATCATATTTTCAGCTTTCCGATCGTTGCAAAAGGTCATTTTATTTACCTTTCATATCCTTAAAACATTAGTCCACCAATTCTAATCATAGAACATCACAATTTCTGTTTCCCAACTCACGCTGATTCTACCTTTTCAATCGATCATTGTCAACCTTACTATCCTCCCCACCATGGGACGGAAGACATACCACATAACAATATAACAATAACTATGTAATCAACGAACCCTTAATAGTACGAGGTATACTCTCCCACCCACCTACGGATGGAAGTTACACCCATTAGAACCAGTCATACAATATAAAATTGAAAGGGAAAGGATCGGGGAATGTATTGCCACAATACCACTAATGCACGTGCAATGCATGACGGAACATAAACAATCACATGCACAGCACCTTCCAGGTCTTTAGACCATAAAACTGATACCAACTGTAACATTTCCTCCAATTTCCCACTATTAACCACTTGCAATTAAACATTAACTCGTTTATAGTGCTAACTATGTTAGGAAAAAGGATTAACTTACTAAAATAACTAACATAGTTAGAAAAAGATCTTTCTATAATATTTATATATATTTCAACCTCAATTCCAAACTTCGTCATCACAATATAATTTTCTCCTCAGTACAATCAGAGAAAATTTCATTATCCATGATTAATCTCCACAGATCATCCACAAAATACCATACCATAATAGGTATTATTCAATAATTTTTCCCCAGAATAATAGCAAGGTTCAGCGGAAGCATTATACAAAATATGATCCTAAATGTGGCAATACCTCCTGTCCTTCTGGTCCAGAGTATCTCACGATATCAGTGAGAAGTTCCCGGATCCTTCCCTTGACCTCCTACTTCGCTCCTAGGACCTGCAAAAGTGAGATCAACGGGGGGTAGCCCCAAAACGCAACCACTGACTACTCATCTACGTGTGGTGTGTGCTAGCAAGGTGTCCAGTGGAATACATACATATATATCAATTCAGAAGCATGCTCAGGTATTCACATATAATGCACGTCTTATTCCCAAAAATCTCTTTTCATCGTTTATAATTGTGGAATAACCCATCACGATTCATCCTCAATAATAGTATATATATATATATCATTGATAATTACAATCAACCCCAACGAATCTTACCAGAAACGTTGGGAAAACACGTAGGACCAGTCGGGACCTTCCACCCGCCCCTGATCACCACGGTACAATTCACGAGGGACTCTCTACCCTCCCTGAATAGTACCACAGATTAGAAGGATCTCTGTCCTTTCTGAATCCGTAAGGGGCGATATCCCCTCTTTCGTCTTTCTCTCCTTTATTTCTCATAATATATCAATTAGTCCCTGTGGCGCAACAGGGTACCTCATCACGTGATGGCACAATTTTCAATTCACCGGTGTCACATACCCAAATAATTTCTCACAAACAACACATAGATATGCAACACCACAATCAGGCACCAGGCCTTCCAGTATTTTCAGAATATACATATATATGGAATAGTTTCCAAAATCATATATATTTCAGTTCCAAATATTTCAAATCACAAATTTATGCCATTTCAAAATAATATTCCACAGGACATTATATTATGAAAAATAATAATATTTCAAGATCTCATTTCCATATCTCATCAATCATCAATTGATAATCATATCTCAACTGTGATTCAAAACCTCATCTCCATATAACATCATAATTTTCAAATAATAATATTTCAAATTTCTTACTAACACTACACACACACATAAACAAGCAGAAAGCGGTTACCTGATAGCTGGCACCAATCTCACAATAGTGCAGCTCCCCCGTACAGACTCAAGACAGCTCAAACACTACATAGAATATTATAATTAATCGCCTACCAAAACAAATTCATACATAGGAATTAAATTACTAATTACCCTTTCCATGCCCTCACTTAATTTAATTTCTACTCAACATTTATTCTCCCTCCTTATCCCCAAAATTCATCTCTAATACCAATTTATAAAATTCAAGCCTAAATGAAATTTTCTAAACATCCTCCAATTATTTCTCAACCTCAAAAATTCATTCCTTAATCCACAATTTATTTTTAAAACCTTAATAGCTCAACAAAGTCTAATTCAAGCCTAAAAATATTCCCTTTTCCAAATCAAGGCCTACACCAAATCTAATTTAATTAACCTCATTAATATTTTTGTTGGGCATAAACTATCCCCTTAACTTCATAATTACACAATATCCCACTTATCCAAAACTTTAATCCACCAATATTTTCTTGGGTCCAAATTCTAGTCAAACCAATCAATTAAATCTCCTCATATGACCTTAATAAACATCTAAAAATAATCAATTTAATTATTAGCACCTCAGATAATCAAAAGTCCTAATTTCTAAAATATCTACAAATCCAAAAATTCCCAATAATTAGAAAAACCTCCAATAATGAAAAATATATCAAAAGGAACTTATAATCAAGGTCCAAGCTTCAATTTATTAAGCTTAGGACTCTCAGAAATACCAATTTGACAAGGCCTAATTTTTCAAACATAGCCAATCCAAAAACTAAAAATATAGGGATGTAGAGGAGACTTACGGGGTTCCGAAAATGTATTTAGTTGGCCGGAAAACCAACTATTCCGGCGCCGGTGAGCTCCAATAAGTCCAACCACAAACTTTTTCTATCTCCTTCCTAAGGCACAGATCGGACCAAAAATTAGTAGGGGAAGGTTGTAGGAGGTGAAAGAGGAAGAATGGTGGTGTTAGATGGTGGTTTCCGGCGAAAACTCGCCGGAAAACTCACCCCCAAAATACGGCGTCGGCGATGAAGTGAGGAGAGGAGAGAGAGAGAGAGATGGCAGGCTGGGAGACAGAAGGCAGAGACGAGAGGAGAGGGAAGAGGAGGGAGCGGTGGCGTCCCCAGCGGCGGCGAACGGCGGCCTGAGGAAGGAGAATGAGGAAGACAGAAGGAAAAGGGAGAGAGTGTCGTGAGGGAGTGAGAGAACGTGAGTGTGGGGGAGGGGAGTTGGTGTACTGCGTGGGGAGGGAGTAATTGAATGGGATGTAAGAGGAATAATAATAATAAAAAAATGAGAAAGGGAGAAATTACACTACTAGGCCCTAATTTTTTTTTTAAGATATTTATTTTGAGCCACAAAATTTCTTTCATTTCGAAAAATTTTCCCACCAAACCTCTTAATTATTTTCTCCCATAATAACCTCTTTTAAACCTAAGAGTAATTTTTCCACATTTATTTTCCTTACAATAAGGGAGAAACTAAATCTTTAAAATACTCAAAAATACCTCAAAGCCCATCAAATATTCTCACAATCCATAATTTCTCATAAATAAATTTCTAATTATTCTACTAATCCTCAATTAAATATTTAGGATGTTACAAGTTTTACATGAGAGATTGATGAAAAATTCCCTTAGAGCTCAAAGAGGGTTGTCAGAATCCACATATTGTCCTTTGGGGTGTGGGAGTGAAGAGAGTGTATTACACAGTCTGAGGGATTGTAAGAGAGCTAGGGAGGTGTGGGATTTATTTCTTAACACTAATAAAAAGCCATATTTCTTTTCTTGTAATTTGCAAGACTGGTTACGAAGAAATGCAACTCAGAATCTAGGGAAGATGAGATTTCAACATTGGCCTTAGACAAAGATTTTTGGACATGTATGCTGGCTGAAATGGAAGCATAGATGTCAACAAACCTTTGGAACCGGGGCTAGTTCAGCAAGAGAGATCTTCCAACAATGCATGTTTCTTTTAATGGAAGACACTACGAGTGGATATTTAAAGCATCAAGTGTTTCAAGGATCAAAGGAGTCTGCTACACGATGGGAAGCTCCACCACATGGGACGTTTATGCTAGATATAGATGCCTTGGTGCAAGAGCAGCATGTGGTGGTTTGGTGCGAGATGCAGCTGGGAGATGGTGCATGGGATTTCAGAAAAGTCTGGGAATATACCCAATTACAATGGCTGAAATACTAGCAATCAAGACAGGTCTTGAGGTATGTAAAATGCTAGGGATTAGAGATATTCAAGTCTTCTCAGATTCATTGGAGGCCATTCATATACTTCTACAAGATAGTGGATTACATCATCCATTTCACAAGGAAATTGAAGACACAAGGCAGCTCATTTATGAAGAGTGGAATGTGGCTATACATTATGCCAATCGAGATGTCATAGAGTGTGCAGATTCTTTGGCTAAGGCAGCTTATAGTGAGGAGACTGAACTTATTTTGTTACCAGAAATACATAGTTGTTGTAGACGCAGGTTTTTTATAGATAAACAGGCATATTACTAAGGAAATAGTTTACATATAGAAAGCTTTAAGTAGTTGTATTTTCAAGCTCAGGCTTGCCCACATGTAATCAAAAAAAGAACAAAAGAAATTACCCCTCGTACGACGTGACGCCATACAGCTACCAAGGCACCTAGGGTTAGTTACCAATGGATACATCCCAACAGCACTTGAACCTTGGCGTATCCCTAACTACCAAAAGCAGAACCACGAAAGCATGACTCTTAAGTTTAAAAGGACACACACATATCTAGGAAAGAACACGAACACTCTAAAAAAACTCTAACGAGCTACTTTCAAGAACTCTCAAGCACCCAATTTCTCTGATACATTCTGTCCTATTTTTTCACTATATTTGTACGTCATGGTTGTACTCTGCCAATGATCAATTTGTTTTCCTTGTAAACCACCATTATTGGTGACCTAGTTTATCAATTGAATACTATTTTTCTCTTATTTATTTTCCTCACCGAATTTGGTACAGACAATATATATTTATATGTATATATATATTTCATTTATCCTTTTTATCATTTGTTTTGGAACTGTACTGTGGTTCACTTCTTTTGGAATTAGGATCGAGCAAGAAGGGAGCTTTCATGATCTCACTTTTCATAAAATAATTATATCTTAACAGTGTGTTCGGATATCTAGAGGAGGAGGAAATGGAAGAGAAACTATATTTTCTTCTTTTTTTAGATAGAAAAGAAAATGGTGGCAGAGAAAAGAAGTGTGTATAACACCACATTTTGCCCCCAGATATGTTGAAAAGAGATTTTTTTTTTTTTTAGGAAAATAGTATTCAAACATATGCCCTCTCTTTCCATTCGTTTGGGTCTTCGTCTTTCTCCTCATCTTGCAGACTTCCATTAATAATCAATTATTAATAATAGCTATGGGGCCATTTCAACAATAGAAATTTTCATATATTACTAAAACTCATATAAATTACAATTATAATAACTAATATTAAATTATAAATCAAATAAAATAAGGTTGAGTTTTTTTAAAAAATGTTTTAATTTTAATAATCAGGGTATGAGTATATTATTGTCATTGTGGCATATTTATTTTATTCACATTAAATTATATTTTATTGTAAAATCAAAATGTCACGAAAAATATATTTTCTCTAAACTAAAATAATAAATATTTATATTATTGTCGACATTTTGATTTTACAATAAAATATAATTTTTATTTGCATTCATTTCTCATGGAATTACTTGAAAAATGAGTTAAAAAATAAAAAGGATATTAATGTCATTGTAATAGTTGAGTATTTTCTCTCCTTTCTCTCTCTTCGTACATTTTATCCAAACACAAGGAGGGATAATATTATCTCTTCGCATTTCTCCTCCCTCCATCCCCCAATTTTCTCAGGCCACATTCCACACAGTGAGTTAGTCCTTGTAATTTGAAATTATATATACCACAAAAAGAAATAAAGTAATGCCTAGTGTTTTATGTATAATTCCAATAATTAGACATACGGACCTGTAGAGGCAAATAAAAGATCTTTTGGGGCCACTAAAAAGGAAAAAGAGAATAGGCATATGCATTTTAATAGAGGACGTGGAGGCAGCGGGAGGATTGAGCTGAGAATGCAAGTGAACTACAATACCAAGGGCAAAAGTGAAAATATAAAAATATGATGGGGTTAAATGCTAGTTGTCTTAATGAATTGGTCAGCACAATCAAAATCACAAACATACCCCGAGGAAGGTATCAACTTATGGTATTCTTTTCCCCCACAGGATGTATGACTAAGATAGTGATGACATATTTGTAATTCAAAACGCCAACTATAAATTCCTCATATCTTTATTCGCCAATTACAAACTGATAGATGGATTAGACAAAATTTTCATCTGCCATCGAAGTATACTTTCTGCTTGTCCTAATGGAAAGGAAATTAGCTTTATTACGAACCAATAAAACTGATATAATTGTTCAAGACATGATCATATGACACACGTTTTAATCATTTCTACAACAGATCTTGCTCATTATTCAGTTCAAACCCAGATAATTCAGACAATAAAAGGTCGAAATAAAAAGAAAAGAGTTCAGGGATGCTACAAGTTAAAATTTACAAGGTACCCATTGTTTTTGGAAGTCAATTCCAACTTTTCCAAAAGCTTATGTAAATGAAAGTCCTTGTTTACCAATGCAGAAGTTCGAGTAATTTACATGCCTAATGTATTGTTTGATCTGTCTGGTGCATTTCTTTTGATGGGGGCAAACACATTCAAAGAAGAAATTGTTTCTATCTATGATATGCCAAATCAAGAGAGTTGCTTAGAATTAGAATCATCAAGCATAACTGCAAAAACCTAGTCTCATCCTTGAGAGTATGCACATTAGAGGTCCAAGATCAACAAGTAAAATTGACTTTACCTGGCTTTTAACATGGTGATAGATATTTCATTACACGAAGGAGTTGCATATTTGTTAAGAGATTCTCCCTGGGATGTTTTCCAAAAGGAAACCAAGCTCCTTAGGTTCAGGCAAGACACCCCCACTACTCAGCATTATAACCACGGAGGTCATGTCTGGCCTATCATCAGCATGGCATTGCACACAAAGAAGACTGATGTGGATGCATAGCAGAACTTCTGATTGAACATAAGACCTCTCCAAACATTCATTGGCGAATTTTAGTGGGACTCCCTCATTCCACAACCTCCATGCCTACAGCAATTCAAACCATTGAATATGTTACGGATTTCAGACTGGAGAAGAGAAAAGTAGGCTAATTGTTACTCACATGTCCAATCAAATTAGCACTTTGGCTAGGCAAGAAGGGCCCCCTATTTTTCTTGCCACTCACTATTTCTAACACTAATACTCCAAAGCTGAACACATCAGACTTGACGGAGAATAGTCCATGAATTGCATACTCAGGAGCCAAATAACCACTACAATAAGTCATAGCAGAGCTAATATCATATTTAGTAATGTGCATACTTATATACATAATCAAACATGGCAAAGAATGCTTACTATGTACCAACTATTTGCTTTGTATTATCTTCATTTTGGTCTCCTCCAAATATTCTTGCTAGACCAAAATCTGAGATTTTTGGATTTAACTCACCATCCAATAATACATTACTTGCTTTGAGGTCTCTATGGACGATTTTTAATCGAGAATCTTGATGAAGGTACATAAGCCCCCGAGCAATTCCACAAATAATGTGAAAGCGGTTGGCCCAATCCAGAAATTTACTTTCAGAACCTACAAATTTTTTAACGTAATGATATATCTCATTAACCAAGGAGGGGGAAAAAAGAAAAGGATGAAAGTCTGCTGACTAATAGCCATACAAACCAAAAATGAATGAATCTAAACTCTTGTTTGGCATGTATTCATATATGAGCATTTTCTCCTCTCCTTGAATGCAACAACCAAGAACCTTAACAAGATTACGGTGCTGAAGTTTGGCACACAACTTGACTTCATTCTTAAATTCACACAGCCCTTGGGCAGAACTTTGAGAAAGCCGTTTCACCACTATTTCTCGTCCATCTGCAAGTATACCCTACCATTTTTACAACATATGAATAATTGTCGATATGTAGCATCATAAACCAGAAGAGTGATTGTAATCTTTGACTCTCAACCAAGTTAATCGCAAACTAACCTTGTATACAGAACCAAAACCACCTTGGCCAAGCTTGTTGTCTGGTGAGAAGTTACTAGTAGCATTAACTATTACTGCAATGTCATAGATACCTTGCTCCATATTTCCTTCATAGCCTTCTTCACTGTTTCCTTCTATCAATGTTTTCAGCTCCATATTTCCGTCAGAGCCTTCTTCATAAATCAAGTGAAATATACAACAGCAGCAAAAAATACCTAGCAGTAGCATTAGCTATTTCAGCAAATTCATTCATAAGTAACTCAACATTTCCTTAGGAGCTTTTCTTGTTGCTTATTGTTAACAAGGTTTTCATAGTACACTTTGATCCACTAAAAAGAGATCATTTTTGAAATAAAATAAAATAAGGAAAGGATATAGTTCTGTTCTTTGGGAGTCATAATGGCATCAAGCCTAAGCATGTTCGGTCATCCTTCAGAAAACCTCTAGATACCGTAAGAAGATAGGAAAAGTAAAGAAAGTTTCATTGGGAATGTTTACCTGCAGCGTTTCTTCTGCGCTTGTACATGTAAAACAAAGTGAAAAGCAACTTAGCAGCAAATAAAGTGATCACTATTACAACAATCACCTTTGCCTTATTTCCATGAGCTTTATCTTGTTCAGCTTCGCAAGGAAATGAACTGAGTTAACTAAGAAAAAGTTAAGGTTGCTAAATCAATCAAAAGATGATTGACAAATGAACACTAAAAGGCCACACCTGTTTCTGGAGAAGCAAGACAAATGTATAAATCTTGGTCATCAAAGGGAACCTTCCTTATATCAATTAAATCACCAAACCACATTGTTAGAGAATATTAGGAAATATTACTATAATCAGATTAGGAAATATATTTGAATTCTCAATCAATCCCTGTGATTAAGGGATATTATTCATATGTAATTAATACTATGATTCCTCTCCTCTTGTATAAATGTAACCCTCTCATACATGAATAGATCAACTCTTTCAGACAATTAGCTCTCTTTCAGTCACAAAACTTGATCCTAAGTCACTAAAGTGTGTCTTTCTTGGGTATTCTAGGGTACAAAAGGGTTATCGTTGTTATTCTCCTATTTTACGTCGGTATCTGGTCTCTATAGATGTCACATTCCATGAATCTACTCCGTTCTTCTCTTCTTCTTCACCATCCCCGCCTACTGACACATCTGATATTCTAGATGATCTTTTGGTATATCAGGTTCGTTCATCACCAGTGCAACCAACTGTACCGGCACCAGCCAAAGGTTTTCCATTTTATCCTTATGTTTATCGCAAGCGACCTAAGGGTCATGATGAAGTTGCTCAGCCTCATGATCCACCAGTAACTGCTTCGGCGTCAGATCCTGAACCCCCTCTTCCTGAGCCTACTCCTGATTCTGATGCAGTGCCAGATACTCCTGATCCTTCCGCTGACTTGCCCATTGCCTTACGCAAAGGTAAACGTACTTGTGCCTATCCTATTTCTTCTTTTGTTTCTTATAACCATCTGTCTGCTCCATCGTGTTCCTTTATAGCTTCCATAGATTCTATCTCTGTCCCTACTTCCCTCCACCAAGCCTTATCTCACCCTGGTTGGCGTGCTGCGATGGAAGATGAAATGATGGCTCTTGATAAGGCAGGTACATGGCATCTTGTTGACCTACCTCCTGGTAAGAAGGCGATTGGGTGCAAATGGGTCTTCACGGTTAAGACCAATGCTGATGGGACTTTGGAGCGCTTGAAAGCTCGTCTAGTTGCCAAGGGATATGCTCAGACTTATGGTGTTGATTATTCAGAGACTTTCTCCCCCGTTGCCAAGTTATCTTCGGTTCGTCTATTTATCTCCATGGCAGCCACATATGGTTGGGATCTTCATCAGTTGGATGTGAAGAATGCCTTCTTGAATGGTGATCTTCTTGAAGAAGTCTATATGGAGCAACCACCTGGTTTTGTTGCTCAGGGGGAGCGTGGACGGGTTTGTTACCTTCAGAAATCTTTATATGGCTTAAAACAGAGCCCTCGTGCATGGTTTGATAGATTCAGCTCAGTTGTTAAGAAGTTTGGGTTGCAACAGAGCAAATGTTATCATTCTGTATTTTATCAAAACAAAAATAGTGGCATGATCCTTCTAGTGGTCTATGTTGATGACATTGTAATTACGGGTAGTGACACATCCGGTATTTCATCTCTTAAGGCCTTTCTTAATTCTCACTTCCAGACAAAGGATCTGGGCTCATTGAAGTATTTTCTTGGAATTGAAGTTATGAGAAGTAAGAAGGGTATCTTGCTAACACAGAGGAAATATGTACTTGATCTTCTAGAAGAAACCGGGAAGTTGGGGGCAGCACCGAGTAGCGTTCCTATGGTTCCAAATCCTTTCTTGGAACTTGATGATCGAATACCATATGATGAGCTGCCTGAAGAGGTGAGGAAGAAAGTTGATCCTGAGAAGATAAAGCCTTTTGAGTTCCCTGAGAGATATCGCAGCTTGATTGGAAAATTAAATATCTCACGGTTACCCGTCCTGATGTGACTTTTCCTGTTAGTGTACTTAGCCAGTTCATGGCAGCTCCCACTGTGGGCCAGTGGGAAGCATTAGAGCACGTATTGCATTACTTGAAGGGATCGCCTGGTCGTGGTATCCTCTATACGAATCATGGCCACACTGAGATTGAATGTTTCTGTGATGCAGACCATGCAGGGTCGAAATCTACAAGGAGATCTACTACAGGTTATTGTGTGTTCGTCGGTGGGAACTTGATATCTTGGAAGAGCAAGAAACAGGATGTGGTATCTCGGTCTAGTGCAGAAGCTGAATATAGAGCCATGGCCCAATCAGTTCAGGAGATAGTGTGGATTCACCAATTAATGAAAGAAGTTGGATTTGCCACATCGTTACCTGCTAAGTTGTGGTGTGATAATAAAGCTGCTTTGCACATAGCTTCTAATTCGGTGTTTCACGAGCGCACAAAACACATCGAGATTGACTGTCATTTTGTGCGTGATAAGATCAAGGAAAACTTTGTCTCAACAGGACATGTGAGGTCCAATGATCAGTTGGGTGATTTATTGACTAAGGCATTGAGTGGGACACGGGTTGATTACCTTTGTAACAAGTTGGGCATGATTAACATCTATGCTCCAACTTGAGGGGGAGTGTTAGAGAATATTAGGAAATATTACTATAATCAGATTAGGAAATATATTTGAATTCTCAATCAATCCCTGTGATTAAGGGATATTATTCATATGTAATTAATACTATGATTCCTCTCCTCTTGTATAAATGTAACCCTCTCATACATGAATAGATCAACTCTTTCAGACAATTAGCTCTCTTTACTACACACATGACACAACCGCTACCTCCTTCCCTGATATCTGAATTAGTATAAGCGCTACAAGAACAATTTTCCCAGCATTTAGCTTTGCATTCATCAAGTGTCATACTTGCATTAACCCAAGTGTATGTAGTATCTGGCAATTTCAGTCCTCTAAATTTGACAAAATAATCACTGTTTTTCCCCCTACAACTCCATGATGTATTGCGGATGCATCCTTTAGACCAGTCCATCGCATTCCAATTTTTGGGTGATTTTGGCATGAATCCTGTCAAGCACTGGCATATTGGTGTCTCACCCAGGACACAGTTTCCATTAGGACCGCAACCATTATATGCGTCGCAATCATCACCTGGCGAAAAACTATAAGTAATCCACCTTTGATCATCTTCTCTCCATACTGTACCCAGTACTGAGTATAAAGTTTGGTTATAGACAACTCTTGCAATCAGTGACTCATTTTGTACGTTATAAAGTGTATACACCTCATCTTTATTCCAGACAAACTTTATGTCATAAAGTGGATTGCTCGTCACATGAGAGTAGCCACTGAACCGGATACCATTCCAGGGACCACTCCTTATAAGCTCTGTTGTTCCCTGCCAGGTTACAAAATCAGGATAATTGTGTGGAACAAGCTCTGATGTAAAGTCTCCAAAAGAAGGGTCATCCCAATTCTTCCATGCTGTCAAACGTCTATTAAGACCAGTTCTCTGGTCCCATCCAACCTTCATTCCTGGCAAAATCGTATCAGAAGGATAGTCAAAGCTTTGCCACAAGTAGTTGTGGGGCTTCTGGTCTTTTCCATCTCTTAGAAACCAAGTTTCCAGACCCTAAAAGCTGTAAAATTGGACTCAAGGCCTTTGTGGTTGAATTTGCCAACCAAACAACATCCTCATCATGGCTGACAAGTACAAGATGTCCCTCTGTGTTTATGCTCAACATGCCAGAGTTGTTTTTTATGGGCCTGTCTCGGTTGGCAACCCAAACAACAGTTTTGCCTGGGATTTTGTGGTACCAGATTCCAACATAGCGGTCTGTGGAACTGCCTGGGCTGAAGAAACCCAATTCAAACATTCCATTTTCAGAAACCAAGGTCTGGCCATCAGGAAGAGACTTGAACTGGGTAAGGGTATCGGCTGCAAAAGAAAATCTGGAGAAAAACGAAAGCAGATTAGGAAGAACAAGCAAAAAAGGAAGGATAGCCATTGCTTTAATGAATTGGTTTACACTGTAAAAAACATATATACCCCTGATTTTGATGTGACACATGTTGAAAGGGTAGCCCACTAGAAGGATGCAGAGCTCAGAAAAAACCTTTCCCTTTCCTTCATGATGGAGACCTTAATTTTCAACGCAAGAACAAGATAGTGGCATTTTTAAATGTATGAATAAGATGATCAAATTCAGAATTCCAAATTCGATGAATGTAATGCTTTCTGTCAACAAACTAACAAGTCCTATGATAGAGAACCAAATTTTCAACGCGAGAACTAGATAGTGGCATTTTCTAATGTATGAACAAGATTATAACATCATATTTAGAATTCCAAATTCAATGAATGTAATGCTTTCTGTCAACAAACTAACAGATCATTGCATGACTGAGATCCATCAAATCCTTGTAGTATGGTGAGAAAAAGAAAGGTTTTCTCCTTTCTTTGTCTTTTTCTCTTTTTTCCTTATGTGGATGATAATCAACATAATTGACTTCTACCATCAAATTCTTTTCTGCCTGTATTAATGTAAATTAGAAGATTACCGTTTTTTTAAATAATTTCTACGACATTCGTAGTTTGTTATTCAGTTGAAGCCAAATAATTCAGATGGTAAAATGTCGTAAGAAATATAAAAGTTTTAGTTTCCTACATGACACACGTCAAAATCTGCGAACTTTCTAAGTTTTTTTCTTTATTTTTTATAAGTCAATTCCATCAACTATTTTTCCAAAATCTAATCAGGCTGCTTTCTCTCTACATATAACACTAATTTTTCTTTTAAAAAAAAAATCCTATGCTCTAATCCACCTGATTATATTCTTCTCGGCCAAGAATTGAACCAAAACTCGCAGGTAGGCTAATATCAATGGGAATTGGAATGAAAGGGAAAAGGGTTTAATCTTTAAAATTAGGTCTGCAATGAGAATGGTACTCCAACATCAAGTGGATTCTGAAATGTAATAAACAAAGGCAAATTAAGAAGGACCTAAGTACCAGGTTTCACTGCTTCAGTTCGCGGAAATTAGCGACAGAAGAAAGAAAGTTCCAATCTTCCGAACCTAACTAAGTTCCTTCCAAGAGGATAAGACTTGTAATGCCTAATAGAATCAGCCATTAGTTGCAGTTGCAGAGGAAAATGGAAGGTGAAATGAAGAAGTGAAGAACGGAGCCCGTTTTATCTCCCAATAATGCAATAAATATTTTGATGATGAACAATAAAGCGTTAAAGGTGTATCATATTTAGATCAAGGTGTATCATATTTAGATCAGTTCCTAATTAATATCAAGTCTATTGTACGAAGTTGTTAACGTATGCTCGCTCGTTAAGTCGTTACGGGCAAGCTAAATACTCATCTGATCCTATTTATAAGGTACTTCCAGCATATTTCACACAGGTTAAGGAAAACCTTCAGTCCCATTAACTTTCCACTAAAATCTAACAAATTTACAACTTTACCCATATTTAATATCCACTCTAACACATTAAAATAAAGTCAACATATAATAAATGAAGGGTAAACTTGTACATGCATTCTAAATATTTAATGATGTGACTTATATATAAGACCAAATAAAATCTTCTCTCTCTGCCCTGTAAATAGGACCAGATGAGTAATTGTTATCGTTTGGTCAAAAGTAATTACTGACCCATAATTAAATTCTCAATTACTACGTTTGACCAGGTAATAACAACTTTTTGGATTGAAGAAATGTAGCCGGGACAGGATTCTCGTCCCGTCCCGTCCTGAGGTTGTCCTTGTCCCGATTGGGACGAGACGGGATTGTCCCGCTTTTTTTTTAAAAAAATTATATATATATTTTTACTCTCTTTTTTGTGTAAGATTTTTTGGCAACCTTTATTCTTCAATGTTTCAAACTAATATCTATGCAAACATAAAAAATTAAACAATAAAACATGCCGCTAACAAGCAGTATATGTATAGTTTTTTTCCAATGAGCAGTATATGTATATTTGAGAGATGGGAAACATGTAACATATTAAAAAACTTAGATTTTGATTTTTGAAGACAAGATTTTTCAACTACTATGATTGTACTGTTAGATGATTGGATGTTACATTGAAGAAGAAGAAGGAACAATAAATAATTTAATGATGATTATTTTTTGCTCTTAAATACAATATATTTCAACCAAATTGGTACTGTAGTAAGAATAATGTTAGTTGAACAGAAGTTATATTTTACAAACATGAATGAACATGTAGCATATTAAAAAAATATGGGTCTAATAGTAACTTCTTTAAAAAAATATGTATGAGATAAGAAAAACGTCTTTATAGATATTGGGGTCTTTGACTAAGAGAATGATTTAAGGGATTTATATTTCTAAAATAAAAAAATAAAATACTTCGGGACGGGACGGGATCGAGATGACCCCGTCCCGAACCTTAATCATGTCCTGTCCCGAAATGCTCGGGATCGAGACAGACAACCGGGACGAGACAAACTTGAACACCCCTACCCGTAAGTAAAAAGAATTGGGGCAATGTTACCCTTCTGTTAATTTTGACGGTTACATTTAACTGATAGGTACACATGGCACTGGAAGTGGAAATATGTACTACCCATCAAATCATCCCAACTCAATGAATAAAAATCCTATGTGGTGGCTTACATGTAATTCATTTCATTTCTTTTTTTTTTGTGACAGTAATTCATTTACTTTCCTCACCCATTACCCGACCTTCTCAAACATGCTCTCTCCTCCCCTTTTCTTCATTGTAATTCATGCCCTCCCTCCTTATCAGAATTCAAAGTCTTTATCTCCTTCTCCCTCTCTTATTGTTCTTCTTCTATTTTTTTAACTGAACTCTCTTACCGTTCTTCATTATTCAACTTTTGCTAACATATAAAAAAACTTCTGCAATACACCTTTAAAAGCTTTCCATTTGAATACATAATCACTTCCCAAATGATATTTTTCATGAAAAAAAAATTAGATCCCTTATGCATCAGACAACAAATCCAGATCAACTAAAAAGGGGAAAAACTTGATGGAGTGATGGCAACACTGAGCACATCCCTTTTTATCATCTGCATCTACTTTCAGATCTAAAAGTAAATCTAGAATCATAATAACGGATATGAAATGAGTGACAACGCTTACTCATTCTTCAAGGAAAATCTCGCTACTGTCGTTGTCCTCCTCATCGGCTTCAAACTATCTTCTCAAATCACATTCAATGCTTCATCCACAACCTTCACGCTTTCAATCTCACTGCCTCCAACAAAGACGCCATCCTCTTATCTGACCGGGTTCCATTGACAAATCTCCCCCAAGTCTTGGATGAATCTTACCCTGAGCCGCAAGCAATAGGGACCCTCACCATGCTCTCTACTCAGTCGATGCCTATGAAGACGCCGCCGAAATCGAAGAAAAACATAAGATTCAAAATATCATAATCCAAAATAGTGAAAAAAAACAATTAACAGAGTAGAGAGCACGGTTAATTCGATTAGGATGTAGCCAATCAGGTGGGGTTTGTTTGATTATTTTTGCAATGAGAAGTTTTTTCTTCTGATTATTGAACCCCATGGCGCTTGCGAAGTGTTTTTTTATTTTAAATGATGAAATGACCTGGCACATTATGTGGCAAAATATCTAATATGACAACACCAACTCAGCATATACTAGGTGAACAATTAAATATAACAGTCAGAATTAACGGAGGGGCAATATCGCAGCATTTTTTACTTCTGTGGCAACATCACCCCCTTGAAAACTTCCAGATACCCATAGCTCCTTTGGAGAAACTTCCGGGGCAAAAATGCCATTTAAACTTAGAAAAGATTAACAATTATAATATCAACGTTAGTAATCATGTAAGCAATAACTTCAAGAGATTGCAATTCAAATCAAACGTAGCGTACACGAGAAGGGAACTCCCACTTTTCACCATTGTCACCTTCTTTTCTTTTCTTTTTTTTTTTAAAAATATGGTTGACAAATTAGTTTGGTGCAATTTTCACGCCTAATGCATTCTGTGTTTTCTCTGGTGAAATTTTGTTTTAAATGAGGGAAAGAGAAACACAATCAAAGAAGAAATTGCTTTTATTTTTATATAAATAGTGCAAGCACAATGCCCAATCAAAACAGTGATTTATAATGGATATCGTATGGCATTATTACAAATAGCTAGTCTCCAAAATCAAGGAGTAAAATTGACTTCACCTATTAATAAAAAACAATTAACTTTACATAGCTTGTAACAAAGTGATGGATATTTCATTACTTGAAGGAGTTGCATGATTGTTAGTAGATTTTCCATTCACTGGGATGTTTTCCAAAAGGAAACCCGGTTCTTTTGGCTCGACAAGGCACCTTCACTATTCAACATTATAACCACATATGTCATTTTTGGCCTATCATCAACATAGTATTGCACACAAAGAAAAGCGATGTGGATGCATCGCAACACTTCAGATGCAACCCAAGTCAACATTCATTCTTACCGAAAAAAAGTCAACATTCATCGACAAACTTTAGAGGGACTCTTTCATTCCGCAACCCCCATGCCTATCACAATTCAAAACATTGGATAAGTTATCAATTTTAATAAAGGTAAGAGAAGACTTAGTTCCTTGTTACTAACATGTCCAATAAGATTAACGCTTTGGCTTGGCAAGAAGGGCCCCTTGTTTTTCATGCCACTCACTATTTCTAACAGTACTACTCCAAAGCTAAAGACGTCATATTTGACGAAGAATAATCCATGAATTGCATATTCATGAGCCATATAACCACTATTATAAGTCATAAAGCAGCTGGCGTCTTATTCAATAATGTGAATATATACAAAATCGAAGTATAATTAAACACACTTACTATTTATGAACTATTTGCCTTGTATTGTCTTCAATTTTATCTCATCCAAAAATTCTTGCCAAACCAAAATTTAAGATTTTTGGATTTAGTTCATCGTCCAATAATATATTGCTTTAAGATCTCTATGAGCGATTTTTAATCTAGAATCTTGATGACGATACAGAAGCCCTAGAGCAATTCCACAGATAATGTGAAAGCACTTGGATCAATCAAGAAGTTTGCTTCCATAGCCTACAAATTTTTAGTGCAATTGATTTATTATTATCCTAAGAGAAATAAAAGAAAAGGATAAAAATATGCTCATATATAGTTTTTTAGCCACATAAACCAAAAATAAATGAATATAAGCTCTTGTTTGGCATGTATTCATATATGAGCATTTTCTCCTCTCCTTGAATGCAACAACCAAAAACCTTAACAAGATTAGGACGTTGAAGTTTGGCACACAATTTGACTTCATTCTTTTAAATTTACATGGCCCTTTGACATAACTTGTGAAAGCCATTTCATCGCAATTTCTTGTCTGTCCACAAGTATACCCCATTTTTACATCATATTAATGATTGCCAATGTCCATATGTAAGATCATAAATCAAAAGAGTAATTGTAATATTTTACTCTTCATATCAAGTTAATTGCATGCTTACCCTATACACAGGACCAAAACTACCTTGGCCAAGGTTGTTGTCAAATGAGAAATTATTAGTAGCATTAACTATTATTGCAAGGTCATAGATCTGTTGCTCCATGTTTCCTTCATAGCATTCTTCATCGTTTCTTGCTATCAATATTTTTAACTCCATATTTTTGTCAGAGCCTTCTTCCTTGTTTGCTATTAACAAAATTTCATTGGTTCACTTTCTCAAATTAAGTGAAGAATATATATACAACAAAAACTATTAGTAGCTTAGCTATTTCTGAAATGTCACCTATAGACTATAGGTAGCTCCCTATTTCCTTAGGATCCTTTTTGGTTGTTTACTTTTAACTAAGTTTTCATAGTATACTTTGATGCACTAAGAGAAATATTTTTTTAAGGGTTAAAGTTTCTACCAATGGAAAATTGTCTAAGGTGCAAGCAGCACAAATAACAATTAAAAGGGGTAATTTTGCTAATGGACTTTTAAAATTGGTGCGAATTGGTTAAAACATTCAACTTTTGGAGGTTGATCGTTAAAATGTTGGTTACCTGGAATGTTAACTTTTAATAGTCAACATCGACAAAGTTGACGGTTTTGGCCAATCCGCACCCATTTTAAATGTCCATTGATATAAATTGCCCCTTTTAATTATTTTTTTGTGTTGGATGCACTTTAGATAATTGTCAATTGGTAAAAAATGCACTTTAACTTTTTTTTAAAAGAGGAAAGGAATTTGTTCTGCTCTTTTGAAAATATAATGACATCAACCTCAATCATGTTCCACTGTTCTCCAGACAACCCCCACATGTAGTGAGAAGATGGGAAGGGATAAGTAAGGCAGGTGCATTTACTTTCTTGAAGCATATTCTCCAGACAACCTCAATCATATCCCATATTCCAACTAGAAAATGCTCCAATCAGTATATATAAAAAATGATACCTTTTTAAAGCATGAGAAAATGATCGGTTCCAAAAAAAATGGATTGAATAATGAAGATGGTCATACTGAGGAGGTAAGAATGGAAACAACCATTTGTAAGTCCCTAGAATAGGTTCAACTACCTGAAAGAAAGAAATAAATCTCTATAAGTTATGTCATAAGAAAAAAGGAACCACAAAGAGATAAAGTTGTTGACAATGATTTAAATGTAATATCATGTGATCAAATGAGGGCCTTGTATATAAATACGTTATGAGATATAGACATAAAGATGGCTAGTTTGCTTAAAAAAAAAGGCACAACATGAGATATCATAACATAAAATTGTGTATTTATAGCTTAAGCACCCGAAGTGACATGTTATCATTGTATAAATGAGAACTCCTATGTGAAAAGGGGGAGATATATAGTCACAATACTTTTCGCAAAAGTTCAATTTTAATTAGATATTTTCTTGTGGTGGAATAGATTTTCATACCTTTTTTATTTGGCGATGTGGCAATGTATGAAATTTCGGTATGCGCCTAAAAAATATGATAATGGCTCATGAGTTATTGTCTTGTGAATTATAACTGAATCCCATAAGAATTTAAAATACTAGAAGTATTATCTAGAAAAATATTTATGAAACCCTATTCGCATAAATTGCAACCGCAAGTGCACGGGTCAAGTTTAAGTAGTATAGTTCAAGAAAAGGTTGTCGTTCCATTAGGACCGCATTAAAAGCAAGTTCATTAGATACGTTACAATCTAAATTAGCTTTAGGCAAAAATTCAAGTGATGGGTTCAAATTTGGTTAACAAAAATCGCAATAAAAATAACAAAAGGTATTTTTAAAATTTAATTCAAACAATGGGAAAAGGCTAGGCCTATTTATCCACTTGTATTTTATGATACCCAATTATTCCTTCCCTAATGTTAATTAATACTTATTATGTTGTTGTTTGAAGTCTCTTATATTTAAATAGCTCTCTCAAACCTATTCAAACCTTAATTGAATTTAGTATGCATAATCTCTTACTACATACTATCATCAATTAGTATCTTTAAACAAACCACTTCAATTTTACAAAACTTGGTTAGAGAATATCTCTATCTCACTAACACACTTCCAATCCTAAATTAGAATTGCAAGACAAGTTTGGATTTAATCTAGTTTTTTACCTAATTAATGCTCTCTCAAGCCACTAATTAAGCAAACAATCTAAATGTTGGCCATCCACTTAGAAAACATTAAGCAAAAATTAAACCCACCACATAACAGTTATTAATTAGTACAAGGAAATAAAGTTTAGGTATCAATCCATACAAGTTTCAAAATAGACCTAGAGGATAAATTTAGCTACACATATTGAAATGACATTCAAGATTTAACATCAAATTCATCTCCAAATCCAGAAGTTACACAAAAGAAATTAAAGGGAACTGAGAAAGGAAGAAGGAATAACCACCAAGAAATTATACCCCTCACTCACACCCACTAGAGAAGGTGAAGAAGAGGGGGAAGAATCTCTGTGAAGCTTGCAGCCCTCTCTCCTTTAGGGTCTGTTTGGCATGAGGGAAGGGGAAAGAAAATGGGCAGAGGGAAAAAATTTTTGAGTTGAATTTAAAAAAATTAGCGATGTGGGGTTAAAATTTTATAATCATTTTCTCTTAGTCTTTTATCTCACATCTAATATTTGTTTAATAATTACAACCCCACTTCTTCAATTTTTTTAAATTTAACTCACAAAAAATTTCTCTCCCCTCCCCTCTAAATCCCTCTTAGGTGTCTCTCGCTCACTGCTCAACGAGGACAATGAAGACGATGTTGAATCCCCACAATGAAGTGTGCAGCTCCGTCCCCTGTGTTTTCACTCCCCCTAAAGAACAATTAGGCATGTTCAAGGAACCCGGAAACCCGGTCAACTCGACCTGGTCCGGTCCTACCCGGCCTAGCCCGAAAAGAGGAAAAAATAATCCGGTCAATTTCGGACTGGACCGGGTCTGGCCCGAAGTCCGAGTCAGACCGGGTTTCGGGCTAGTATGTTGGACCAGTGAGCCCGGTCCTACCCGGCTATGTATATGTATTTTTATTAAAAATAAAACTGTGATATTATAATAAATATATTGTAAAAAGGAATGCACCTTCGTGGCTCTCTAATAGCCATGTATTTGTCAAAGATATTTTTCTCATTAATCCATTTCACATGAGCACACATGATCTGCGTACAAGCCTTTTTTTTTATTAAACATACAGGCCTATCTAAAAGTCCTCTCTTTCCTTTATATTTTAATTTTTTTGAACTACTCACACGCCTTCATGGATGCGACTCCAGTCTCCATATCCTCCTTACTGTTTTTCTTCTGCTACATAGCCTTCATCACTTTTACTTTTTTCTTCCTGTTTACTATCGCTATGTCGCCGTCTGCCAACGCTTCGTCCGAATCTGACGCCTTCTACTCCTGTGATCTCGAATCATTGGGAAAAAAATGTTTTTTGAACTAAACTCCTTCTTTCATACCCACTAGATCTGCCGCCTCTTCTCCTTCTTTGATAACTTGTGCCGTGATTCCGCCTCCCAGTCTGCTCTTTGGTTCTTCTTCCTCCCATACTAGATCTACAGAACCTGAAGATGAAGATTAAGGCCTTCTAATTTTTTTTTGTGCGTGCTGCTTCATTCTTCTTCAACCTTCTTTGCTTCCTTTCTAATTGATTTGAGTTTGGGAATTTTTGTAGTTGTTTGGGTGCTGTTCAAAGTTTCTTTTTTTTTAATATGCATGGTCTGGTCAACCCAGCTCAAACCCGAGACCAAACTCGGTCTGGTTTAACATCGGGTTTTTTCTGGACCAGACCGAACCTCGAGTTGCAAAGTTCAACCCGGGGTGATTTCAGACCAGACCTCCGGTTGAGGGTGAACCCGGTCTCCCCCGATCTTTGGACAGCCCTAAGAACAATGAAAAATGGGATCAATGTGCCTCTCTGCTCTTTCTTTCTTTTTGTTTTTGTTTTCGTCAAAAAGCAGTCAAGATGATGAATCTAGAACGTGTGTTGTGGGCCGCTGCTTGCTTTCTCTACATGGGCTCATGGGTCTTTCAATTATGCTTTTAGATGGAATCAACGTGGCTTCTTCTTGTCTCCTTCAAACTCCACCATTTAATTCATTCTCTGGAGTAAAAACTTAGTAAACTAAATAACAATAAAAATAAGAAAGCAAAAGAGACTAAATTAAAGACAAACTGTATCTTCTTCTCTTCTTATTTTTTTTCTTTCTTTTTACTTTCAAAACTAAAATTCGTTATTATTTGTTCCCTAAACTAAACTATTCTTATTTTAATTTGAAATCATGATTTTTACAATGAGATCCTAAAATAATGCTCCAAATTAATATTTTATCAAAATATCAAACAAATCCCTTAGATTTAGTGATAATAACTCCCCAAATATATTAAAATATATATCAAATCTAATGAAAAGTGGGGAGTCATCAATCCCCTAAATGATCAAATACATATATGGACATGGATCTAAGTATTTGACAGTCCCTACAGGATTTTCTAGAAGCATATGATTTAAATAAATGAAACTCCCTAAAAGATTACAATTTTTAGAAGAAACAGTTTAATCCAGATCTCTATATAGTCCAAAGAAACCTAGACATATATGGTATTATCAGCTTGATGAATATTGATTGAAAGAATGATTTAAAATATTTTATCTGCCTATATATGTTCTTGTGAAAATATATGAACATGATTTGGAATAATTGTTGACAAAAATGCTATTCAGACTCTTGATGATGAGTTTAAATATATTTGACACTCTTGAAGAGCTTGCAGAATGTGTGAATCACTCAAACTCTTGTATGGATTGCAAAAGCTAAAAATTGTTTCAAGAAATAATATGAAATTAAAGACTTTAGAAGAATAAAGTGTTTTTCTATATATAACTTACCATGTGCTCCAATAATTGTAAGATCTTTAAATGTGGATAAAGATCCTTTTACACCTCACAAGTTGATGGGATAAATGTTTGGTTTAGAAGTATTATGTCTTTAGAACTCAAGAAGGTGATGAGAAAATACTTGGTCTAGAAGTATCATATCTTTGTATAATTGGAGTAATTATATGTGATTTTACTAGCCATTCACAAGCTGACATCAACATGAAACACTGATTCACCAACATGAAGACATTGGGATAGATGGACCACATTAACAGAAGATGATGAAATTAATATCTAATAAATTTGATTGAGCGAAAATTTAATAGATCTGTTCCCAAGTCTATATACTACAATATTTGAGAAACTTGTTTATGACATCGAACTTCGCAGATTGAGAGATATCAACTGAAGTTGTCAAGAGAGGGAGTTGATGCATATTGTACTCATTTTCCCTTGTATATAGTTTTTCCCACTGGGATTTCCTAGTTAGGTTTTTAATGAGGCAGTATTAGCATGTGTATCACTTAACATTGTACTCTTTTTCTTCTACTAAGTTTTTTGTCCCACTGGGTTTTACTTAATTAAAGTTTTTAAACGAGGCACATATTTAGTTATGGACATCTAAGGGGGAGTGTTATAAACATAATATCAATATGGATGTCTATATCTCCGTTACCGTTATTATTATATTGTCATTAATGCTAATTATATTGTAACCCTATAGTCATGCCTATAAATAGAAGATTTGCATTGTGTATTTAAAGTCTTTGAATGGTTAATGAGAATGACTCTCCTATTATCTCTTTTCTCCCAATTTTCTCTTCATCTTTCTTTATAATTCATAACACCGCTTGAATTCTATATTTTAGATAAGAGATTTTGACTACTCCATTAACGATTTTGACTGAATGAGTAATACATTGACAACTTTACATCACATATAGAAAGCCAGGAATTCAAATGTTTTTGTTTATAATTTGCCCTGCAGAAACTCTAACATTTTTTTCATACTCCCTTCGGTCCACATTATAAGAGGTAGTCAACCATTTTATACAAACTAAGGAAACATATTGAGTCATTTATTATGGGTAAAATTAATATGGTTTCCAAAATTTACCCTTATATCATTTATTATTCACTTACTGTCTCCCCATCTTTATATTTAATATGCAACTATGAAAGGGAAAAAATAGAAATTAAACATTTATTATCTTGACTTTTACATATTACCTATTATAACACGGACAAATAAATTATCATATTATCTCTTATATTATAGACCGAATGGAGTACAATCTAAAGCTAATGCACACAAATATGTTAACACTCTGCTTGAACCCGAAACTTCATCCAAATATAATCAATGGCACTGTGTTTGGGATAACTTATCATTATAACGGTAAATTAATACAACAAAATGTCTAAAACATTAATTTTAAGGAGGAGTGTAAACACCTTATTTTGTCCGGGCCCTGTAAAATAATAATAAAATAATAAAAAAATCCTTGTATAATATCCACTAATTCTGATTGAAAAATGGCACTTTAATTATTACAAAAAATTCAAAAATTTATTGAGTTATTATGATTAGGTATCGTTAATGCTGATTGTTGGGTCATAATTGCATAAGTAAATTTTGAAATTGAAAATTAATTGTGATTATGAGCCATTAATGATGATTGATGGTTGATTGATGCTTAAAAATTAATAAAAAATAAAAAAAATAAAATTAGAAAAAATATTGTCATTTAGGGGCAAGAATAGGAAATGTTATTAAAAGAAAAATAAAAAAAATGAAAAATGAAAAATAAAAAATATTAGTGCATTTATGAGAAAAAAACCTTAGTGGTGCCTATATAAAGGAGAGTAAGAGAGCACAAAGGGGAGGATCATTTGAGGAGGACTCGGGGAGGCTAGGATTTTTAGGAGGAGGTATAAATAATTTGGAGAGAAGAAAAGGAGGCAAGTGAGAAGTATGGAGAGATAAATTCATTCTTATCATTAAAATTCTTTTTAATGAGGGATCCATAATTTCTCATGCCAGTGAAACATCTCTAACGGGATGGAGGCTCAAACATATTCTTACTAAATACACATTATTTTCTCTTCTTTATCATTCTTATGACTCATGGGTGGAGCGTTCTAACCGTTTGGTTATGATCCTATATATGCTCATCATCCATATTTGTGGAATGAAAAAAGCATTCTTATTCAAAATTCTTATCTCATCATACCCCATGTTTTTATTTGTGTTTATTGTTTCAAGTTCTTATTCTTATTGCTTACACCTCATCCTTCTTTTCTTTGGATTCAAATTTCTCACCTTCTTCGTGCATGTAGCTTGAGCATGCTGCAAAAATTCTACATGGATTAAAAGGTATGTATTCTCATCATGTTTTATATCTTCTACCATGAATAAGATGTTGACATTGCTACTAACGATTGTCTTTCTTAGCTTATCATTGCAGATGATTGTGAATCACTTATTCTTATAAAGTAAACTAAAAAAAAGAGCATATTTTGATCAAAATAAATTAATCCTTTTTTAAAGTAGTTTTTTTATACCGTGCAAGGTTTTTAAAATCTCCTCAGGTAGAAATTGATTATTCTTCAGTGCGAGATTATGTGAATCTTCTCAGGAAGTCTAATCCAAAATTCATTTGAAAGTCTTTTTCCTAAATAAAAAATAAAGACATATTTTCCTAAATAAAAAATACAAACCAACAATAAATATTTTTCTAAAAAAAATGAGTAAACATTTTCCCTAAAAAAACACAAATACAGTGGCACGCATTTCTACCCGAACTACGTGGGCTTTGATCCCTCTAAAGGGTACGTAAGCCCTAGGCTAAATCATAGTTGAAGTCCAACTATGTAAATATTTTTTTTGTGAATATATTTTTGTGGGTAATTAAAATAAAATTAAAGGCCATGTTTATTTTTAAATAATTAACTTAAGGTTACCGTTCTTATGAACGGGTGCTATGGGGTGTCTAACTCCTTCTCCACGCACAATCGACTCCCCGAACCCTACTTGGTTTTAAAAGACCATTTATAATTTTCAACAGGTTTTCCAAAATTATCCTATTTTAAAAATTTTGGTAGCAACTCCTTTTGACCAAATTTTAGGGCACTACAGTTTAGCGACTCCACTAGGGATACCATTATTAAGAGTCAAGCCCATTTAAATTAATTATTTAAAAATAAATATGGCCTTACTTTTATTTTAATTACTTTTTATTGTCATTATTATTTCTTGTATTTTTTTATTTATTCGTTTAATTCTTTATTTATATATATTATCTCTTGTAATATGCTTAGCAGATGAGGGTTGGATAGAATCTAGGCCCACAGGTTTGTATGCCCTCTCCACACACTGAGCACTTACATTATTTACCTCACACACTTATTGGGCCCTACACCCGGGTTCGAGAGTATCTTAGGTGAGAGGAAGTTTCTAGCGGTTTCCTTGCGGCATTTTCAAAACTCCCTGATGTTACTGTGAAGACTTCATCCTAGTTGTTACCCATGTGGCAAAATTGATCCCTGCGGAGCTTTTACTCCCTAAAGGTCAAGTTTGCTTAGTGGGGTCTTCATCAACACGATGAAGGCAACTGGGAGACCTTGTGAGAATTAGAACAACCCTAAAACCATCACACATATTAGAGGAAATTTAGTGACCTACCCAATTAAATTAGTAATTCCCTATAATATGTTAGATAGCCCAGCTTAATATTATTCCTAAAATAGGACACTATAGGGCATATTTTTTTTCTCTCTCTAATCATTCTCATTCATCAACATTCAAACTTATTTGATATGGGCCCTGGACACAATAAATTTTTTTATAAAACCATCTGTCGTGAATTGACTTGGGCCATTCTTAGACTAATGGATGCTTCATTCTCCTTACGGAGTAATAAACCCCTTGAGAAAATGAAGTTATTTTCTTTATTGTCCATCACCCATAAAAAAATCCATCCATGATGTATCATTAATATGAGCTTTAGACATAATAATAAATATTTATAAAACCCTCAGCCGCATAGTGGTTTGGGCCAAATGGAGGTTAAGGTCCACTTCACTATCCCTATGAGATAATAGACCTCTTGACGAAGTGAAGGTTTTTGCTTGATGCCTACTACTCATTTTTTTCAAAGTACATGTCATTACATGTAGTATGTAAATACATTTTAACTTTTTTTTTATTTAAACGGGAGCAAACGAGTTATCTAGTGAATTTGGCATAAGGTTTGAGCTCAAAAATTATTTTTGATCAAGTTCCCATGGGAAAGGAATGGAAAATTAGGGGCACTAAACTAACTATAAAAGTTGAGTCATAGAATTCGATATAAATGAGCCGATTCATTAAGGGACCAATTAAATTGCTTTTTCACAATATGTTGGATATGCTTAGTTTTGATGATGTCAAATATAGAGTTAAATGTAGGAAGCAAAAAGTGTGTATAAAGTGTTTATCTCCTACTATCTATTAGACTATGTTTGCTATATGTTTACTGTGATTGAAAGCATTGCATACATGATTACATAACATGTCCATAGGCTCAGATTGCATACATAACAGCATGTAACTTAGTCTGGAATAAACTGAGATAAAGAATCATGATGACTAAGTAGAAGTTCTATCGCTAATATGCTTATCATCGCTAATAGGAAGAAATTGAGCTAGCTAGGCAAAGAACAGATTCTCTATCGCTAAGCTAGAACCTATCGCTAATCACTGGAAAGCTTAGGATAACAATGGCTAATGAAGACTTAGCAGTAATCCATTGAAAGAGCAATATCTCTATCGCTAAAGGTCTTCACCATAGCTAATGGAATGTGTAGAGCTAGCCTAAGCAAATAAGAATAGATTCTATCGCTAGACTCTGTCTCTATCGCTAAGGCCCCTCAGATAACATGAATAAATACTTGGGGAAGAATGTTAGATCAGTTAACATAGTTAGCTAGCGATAACAGGTTTAGTTATCAATAACAGGGTACCTGAAATAACTAAGAATACTCATATAAATCAGTATCCTTAAGCTAATAAGTAATCAAGTAACTAGCGATAATGGGATTAGCTATCGATAGAAAAATGCTTATTGAGATGACAGCTAGTACACTGAACATTGAACTAAAAGAATATGCTAGCGATAGCATGATTTGTTATCTATAGAGAATACTTTGAAATTCCTTAACTGATATATTGTCTATTTTTTTGAGCTAATGAACTTAACTAGCAATAGATGCTAGCGATAGCATGATTTGCTATCTATAGAGAATACTTTGAAATTCCTTAGCTGATATATTGTCTCCATCTCTTTGAGCTAATGAAATGCAATATCGATAACATCCACTGCATAAATACTTGTTTAGCTAACAGCTCTAAGTGCAGGTCTTACACTGTCAAGCTAGCGATAGCCAAGGGAGCTAGCGCTAATGAAAAAGCTGACATGCAAGTACAGTGGTAGGTAGCAGCAGGTTATCGTTACTCACAGTCTCCATCTCTCTTAGCTCATCCTCTGTAAGATAAAGTGAAGCAATAGAAGAAAGCTGATTATCAACGGCTAGTTCTCCAAGTCTCTAACGGACAGAAAAGTATAATATCCTATATAAATACTTGAAGACATCTGGAGCAGAAGTGAACACACGACGCATATACAAATGACAAGATGATATGAGATGAAAAACAGAGGCTTTGCACAGAGTATTAGTTATATATCAGTAAGCCCAGAAAATGGAGAAATAACGATGAGTATAGTTCTATAGAATAGAAGAGCTAGAACAACCATAGTTCAAATCTTTAAGCTCTAGAATTTGTATTTCTTCATCATATACGAATCTGTACTTAAGTGATTATCAAAATCCATTCTTTGAGAGAAGTTAGATTTCATTGTAATCATTCTCTATACTTAGTGAGTGATACTCAAGATTGGGAGATCTTGAGTGGGGAAACAGATTGAGTCCTTACAGGTTGTAAGGGGGAGCGTTTAGAGAGAGTCTAAACCTCTGTTAAGGTTGGCAGGTGATCCCGTATTGTAAAACCTGTGGTAAAGGCTTCACAAGTACCCGGCTAAACTTGTGGGTTGTAAAGGCTTCTCTTGTACCCGGTTTAAACAAGAGGGTAGTGGAAATCTCAGGTGGAACCTAAGGACTGGATGTAGGTCAGGGTAGACCGAACCAGAATAAATACTGTTTGCATTATCTCTTCCCTTAACTCTCTTAGTTTCCAGCATATCTACATTATATATCTCTTAGTGCACTTAACAGTTTTGAAATACTCTCAGTGATAAACCCAAAAGGATTTTAAAGATTACCTTTACTGTGTTTTAGAAAAAAGAATATTTGAATTTTACTCTATCACCCAATTCACCCCCCTCTTGGGTGACAGCTAGCACTAACACAATAGACATAGAAATATCCTTACCTAAGGTCCTTCATATATTATGGTGGTAAACTCTAAACTTCTTTATGGAAAGCTCTTGCACTTACTACAAAAACCGATAATGTGAGATCTTAGGCTAAGACATGATTCAAGGTCATTTCTGTCTAATGGTCAACTCTAGATCTCCCTGCAGAATAATGGATTCTCTGAGGAGGCTAGTGGTCACATGTACATGAATTGAAAATATCAACAATGGGATATTAGGCTAGGACATGATTCAAGGTCATTCCTATCTAATGGTCAACTCTAGATCTCCCTGCAGAATAATGGATTCTCTAAGGAGGCTAGTGGTCACATGTACATGAATTGAAGATATCAACAATGAGATCTTTGGCTATGACATGATTCAAGGTCATTCTTGTCTAATGGCCAACTCTAGTTCTTCCTGTAGAATAATGGATTCTTTGAGAAGGCTAGTGATCACATCAATGATAGATTCTTTAAGGAGGCTAGAGTTTTCTTGTGACTAATAATTTTTTGTCCAACACAATATAACCACCATGCCTATCAAACATATAACATAATGACATGGGCCAATGATTTAACGTCAAAATAAAAAGTAAAGGGAATCATTGGTCCACTTAAAAAACTATTACAAAATTAAAAAATTATTTTGGGTATTATTAGTTGTGAACAAATTCAAAACTTTCTTAAATGTTTTGGAGGATACAATTGAATTTCCCTCCAATTTTTTGTAAACCCAAACTTACTCTTCCAATGAAAATTGACACTTTATCTCATGCATCTTGTAACATCCCAAAAATTTAATTGAGGATTAGTGGTAATTTAAGAGCTAATTTGAGATTAATTAAGGAATTTTAAGAGCTTTATAAACAAATTCAAGAAAGTAGAAGTATTTAGGGGATTTTTAAAGGCCTAGTTTCTCCTTTATTTTGAGAAATTTAGAGTTAGAAAAATTATTTAGACCCCAAAAGAGATCATAGTGGGAGAGAAACCATAGTATATATTTAAAATAAATTATTGTAAGTGAAAGGGGGTTTTAACTTAAAGAAAAATATCTTATTTTAATGAATTAAGGGTCTATTAGTAATTTTATTACCCTAAATATTTTAATAATTTTCTTTTATATTAATTAAACTCCATTATCCTTCATTCTCTTCCCTGCCTCCACCCCATTCCTGTGCATTCCTCCTTCCTCCATTCGGCTGAGCGAGAGAGCAGAGAGAGGGCGGCGGACGTCGCCGCCGTTGCCGGCGTCGACCACCGGCGAGGGCTAGTCCTAGCCCATCCCTTTCTCCTTCCTTTCCCATTCCTCTTCCTTATCCCGTCTTCCCCTGTTCGTCATGTGCGTGTGTGCGCAAAATGGGAGAGAGAAGAAGGGGCGGAAATTTACCGCCGCTGCCATCGCCAATTGCCGGTGGTGGTGGC
Organism: Mimosa bimucronata; assembly: GCA_037074515.1. Taxonomy (NCBI): domain Eukaryota; kingdom Viridiplantae; phylum Streptophyta; class Magnoliopsida; order Fabales; family Fabaceae; genus Mimosa; species Mimosa bimucronata. Next base: position 12,089,807 of record CM073442.1, read on the forward strand.
CTTCTCCTTCTCTCCTCCTTTCCTTCATCCTCCTTCCATTTTCTTCCTCCTTTCCCTTGTTCTTGCTTGCCGAGAGAGAATGTGAGAAGTGAGTGATGTTGGCCGGCAAGTTTTGGGAGGCGGTTGGGCAAATTTCCGATGACTTTTGGCAGTGATTCCGGCGGCCTTAGAGAGTGTGTAAGCTCCTCTACATTTTCCCCCTATTTTGTGCTTTATTTCTTGATTTTTCCTAAAGAGTAAAGTTAGGGTTTGTTGAATTTCAAAATTCTGGCTTGATTGAGGCAATTGCCTGGTTCTACATGTTTATTTAGACTACTTGATGATTGTAATGTGGTTAATTTGGTTTAATTTGGCCCTATGTGAGATTTTGCTTGCTTAAAGTTGAATTAAGCTAAGTTTACGACAAGAAATCCTTTAGATATGAGCTTTTGAACTTGATTTATAAATTCTATAGGGTTATTGGAGTTCAACGATAATGTTGGTTGGGTTATTGAGTTTGATTTAGAGTTTGGTTGAGAAGTGAGATTTTTAGGTGTTTTAGAGAAGTAGAGTGTTGCAATTGGGAATATTGAACATGAAAGATGAGTTAGATGAATTAAATGAGGATATTTGTCTATATTGAGTAGGGTTGATGAAGAATTTTGTAGTAGAAAAATTATGGAAGAATTTGAGTAATTATAGGAGGTTATAAGGCGGGAAAATTTCACTTTACCCCCATAATAAGGAATTAATTTCATATTCCCCCCAAAACATTCTGAAATTTCACTGCACCCCTAAAGGACTAAAGTAAAATTAAATGTTTCAACTAAAAGACCAAAATGCCCTTATTGAAAGAAGCACAAACGTCTTGAAAATTTCTCATATGTGTCTTGGAAATTCTCCATATGTGTCTTGAAAATTTTTCATGTGTCTTGGAAATATAGTTGTGAAATTTTGGACGTTTTAGTGTTGGATTCCATGATGTTTTAGACTTGAAAATATTCACATTGATATTGAAAATAAGCACAAATGTTTTGAAAGTTCAACCTATATTTATCTTGGAAATTTCCCATAAATGTCTTGGAAATTCTCCATATGTGTCTTGAAAATATTTCATATGTGTCTTGGAAATCCAGTACAAAATTCAATAAGGACATTTTAGTCTTTTAGCTGAAATATTTAATTTCACTTTAGTCTCTTGGGGGTGCAATGAAATTTCAAAATGTTTTGGGGGGAATCTGAGATTAATTCCTTATTATGGGGGTAAAGTGAAATTTTCCCTTATAAGGCAAGAAGGGAATATTAGCGTTTCTTGGTATTTATGTTGATTTTGAGTAAATTGATTGCCCTTATATGTTATTGAAGTTATATGGTGATGATAATTGGTTTAATTTGGTTAGATTGTGAGTTGGATAAGAACTGGGAATAAGAATGGTAGGATGTTTAAGGGAGAACTAGATTGTTTTAATGGATTATGTTGAGTATGAGGGGGGATGATTTAAATGAATTGTGTGAGGAAGTTGGTATATGTTTGAATTAGTTAATGGGTAATTATGATTGAGAAAGAATTGTGATAAATTTGGGTGATTTTAGGAAGGGGGTAAGGCAAGAACGAAAGAGGCTTGGATTCGACAATGATTTTGATTGATGAAATAATGGTATTAAGTGAATTATTGTTATGGATTGATTATTAATGGTTGAATTGTTAAAATTGAGTGAAATTTAGATGATGAGCTATTTTGGCTTAGAGACAAAATAATGGTTCTAATAGGTGTAATGAAGAATTGATGGTAGTTTAATAGAGTATATGGATTTAAAGAATTGTAGAAAATTAATTGGAATATTCTTATAGGCATAATTGTAATATGAGATAGAATTGAGCAAAAGTGGATCTGTTAGCGGTATTTGGGAAATTTGGTTTGATAAAGATAATAGAGAATTAATAGTGTCCTAGGCTTGATAGAAGTTTAATTTAACTTAATCAAGTCAAATAGACTTGAATTATGTATTTACTTTGTGTATTATATTCTCTAGTGATTGTAGACATTGCTGGATCGAGCTGAGCTCGAAGACTTTGCATTCTGGTATTTTTTTCTTTTTGTTTTTGGGTTATTCCAGGTAACCACTCTCACCTTACTATATTATTGTGGGTGATGTTAATTGAGATTTTTTTTTAAAATCCCTTTCTACCTATTTATGTATTCCCTGGTTTGTAGTAGAAATTGTTAATGTTACTTTCCTATTAAATAGCCTATTGGGTGCCTACCACTATTTTCATATAATGAAATTAATATTATATGTAGTATCCTAACCGATTCTATCGGTGGACTGTGATTAACATAATAGCAATCAGTGTGGATTTTATATTGTGGAATATGTAACCCGTTTAAATGATTTTTACCTGCTTTTTTAGAATAAGATAATGGTTTCTAGTTATCATATGTTTGTGTGAGAGTGTGTGTGTAGATGCATCCAGAAGCTAAATCATGAAGGGCAATTTAATCTAAAAATAAAAAAAAAAGAATAATAATTTAATAATTCTTTTATTTATATATTTTTCACTTATCCCTTATGATTTTTTTGTTTTAGAATAATTGTATAATTTCTTACAATTGGCCACTTGAAAGACAAGCTCATGTGAAACGATTTCTTAGCAACAACTAAGGCACTTTAGTATAAAAAGTAAATAATTTTAAAATGTTAGTTTGATATTGTTTAAACGGGTTAATACAATCTTTATTCACTGAAACATATCATTTAAAACATTTAGTTTTTATAATTTAATAAAAATATGAATCATCTTGCCACTTATTCTTAACCCTTATTCAACACGTATAATTCATTTATCCTTTTTTATCATTTTTAGTTTTAAAACTGTGGTTCAAATCTTTAGGAATTAGGATCGAACTAGTAGGGAGCTTTCATGGTCTCACTTTTTATAAACTAATTATATCTTAAAAGTTTGTTTGGATAACTAGAGGAGGAGAAAATGAAAGAGAAACTAAAGTCTCCACTTTTTGGATCACAAAAATGGTGGGAGAGGAAAGAGGTGTGTATCACACCACATTTTGCTCCCAAATTTTATCCCCAGATACAAAAAATGGAGACTTTTTTTTTAGTAAAATAGTATTCCAACATATGCCTCCCTTTTCTTCGTCTGGGTTTTCGTCTTTCTCCTCATCTTGCAGACTTGCATTATTTATCAATTATCAATGGCCATTTCAACGATAGATCTTTTATATAATAGTAAAACTCATATAGATTACAATAATAATAACAATATATGTTATAAGTTAAATAAAATCAGATTGAGTTTTTTTAAATGTTTTAATTTTATAATCAGGATATGAGGATATTACTGTCATTGTGGAATTTTTATTTTAATTTAACTTTCTTTTTATTTTTTAGTTCAAAGAAAATATCTTTTGCTTGATATTTTGATTTTAAAATAAAATATTTCTTTTATTTAAATTCCTTTTTCATAGAATTGGTTGAAAAAATGGGTTGAGAAAAAAAAGAGGATTTTAAAGTCAATGTTAATGTCGGGGTATTTCTCTCCTATTTCTTTTTCATAGAATCCATTCCAAACACAATGAGTGATAATATTATCTCTCCACTTTTTTCCTCTCTCCATTTTGTCCTCCTCCATCCCCCATTTTTCTCATCACCCACATTTCCAACAGAATGAGTTAGTCCTTATAATTTGAAATTATATACCACAAAAAGAAATAAAATAATGCCTAAAACACTCATGCTTTAAACCCCCTCCATTGCTAAATGTATGACCTATTTAGGATGTAATCTTGTTCCTAAATATAAAATACCTTTCTAAATTTCCTCAATTTTCGCTAAATTATTCTTATTGATACTCTTCAATAATAAATAAGCAATTGATGAAGGATAAGAATAAATGTGGGTGTTTAAGGTATTTTGGTAAATATTATGTAATTTTTGCTAATATAACTAATATTCTTAATCTAATCAAATTAAGTATATATTTAGGAATGGAAGGAATATATGATTCCAATAATTAGACATAAGAACTTGTAGGGGTAAATAAAAGTCCTTGTTCACCAAAACGGAAAAACACATTCAAAGATAAAATTGTTTCTATCTATGATATGCCAAATAAAGGGACTTGTTCGGCATCAGAATCGTCTAGCATAATTGCAAATGGCTAGTCTCATCCACGAAAGTATGCTCATTAGTGGTCAAAAATGAAGGAGCAAAAGTGACTTTACCTGGCTTCTAACACGGTGATAGATATTTCATTACTCAAAGGAGTTGCATGTTTGTTAAGAGATTCTCTCCTAACTGGGATGTTTTCAAAAAGGAAACCAGGTTCTTTAGGCTCAGGCAAGACAACCCCACTACTCAACATTATAACCACAGAGGTCATGTCTGGCCTATCATCAGCATGGTATTGCAAACAAAGAAGACCGATGTGGATGCATCGCAATACTTCTGATTCAACACAAGTCTTCCATAAACGTTCATCGACGAATTTTAGTGGGATTCCCTCATTCCACAACCTCCATGCCTACAATAATTCATAACATTGAATAAATTACTGGTTTCCACAATAGAAAAGAGAAAGGTTAGGCTAATTTTTACTCACGTGTCCAATCAGATTAACACTTTGGCTAGGCAAGAAGGGCCCCCTATTTTTCTTGCCACTCAAAACTTCTAACACTAATACTCCAAAGCTGAACACATCAGACTTGACAGAGAATAGTCCATGAATTGCATACTCAGGAGCCAAATAACCACTATAATAAGTCATAACAGAGTCAGTATCATATTCAGTAACGTGCATATTTACTATACAAAATCAAAACATAGCAAAGCATACTTACTATGTACCAACTATTTGCTTTGTATTATCTTCATTTTGATCTCCTCCAAATATTCTTGCCAGACCAAAATCTGAGATTTTTGGATTTAACTCACCATCCAATAATACATTACTTGCTTTAAGGTCTCTATGCACGATTTTTACTCGAGAATCTTGATGAAGGTACATAAGCCCTCGCGCAATTCCACAAATAATGTGAAAGCGGTTGGCCCAATCAAGAAATTTACTTTCAAAACCTACAAATTTTTTTAATGTAATGATATTTCTCATCAACCAAGGAGGGGAAAAAAAAAAGTAAAGGGTGAAATTCTGCTGATTGATAGCTATACAAACCAAAGATGAATGAATCTAAGCTCTTGTTGGGCATGTATTCATATATGAGCATTCTCTCCTCTCCTTGAATGCAACAACCAAGAACCTTAACAAGATTGCGGTGCTGAAGTTTGGCACACAACTTGACTTCATTTTTAAATTCACACAGCCCTTGGGCAGAACTTTGTGAAAGCCGTTTCACAGCTATTTCTCGTCCGTCTGCAAGTATACCCTACCATTTTTACAACATATAAATGATTGTGTAGCATCATTAACCAGAAGAGCGCTTGTAATCTTTGACTCTCACTAACCAAGTTAATTGCATACTAACCTTGTATACAGAACCAAAACCACCTTGGCCAAGCTTGTTGTCCGGTGAGAAGTTATTAGTAGCATTAACTATCACTGCAATGTCATAGATACGTTGCTCCATATTTCCTTTATAGCCTTCTTCACTGTTTCCTGCTATCAATGTTTTTAACTCCATGTTTCCATCAGAGCCGCCTTCTTTGCCGACTGCTAACAAGGATTGCTTAGTTCACTTTCATAAATCAAATAAAATATACAACAGCAAAAAATGCCTAGCAGTAGCATTAGCTATTTCCGCAATGTCATTTATAAGTAACTCCACATTTCCTTAGGAGCTTTTATTCTTGCTTATTGTTAACAAGGTTTTCATTGCACACTTTGATACACTAAAAGAGCGAACATTTTTTAAGAAAAATAAGGAAAGGAAATCATTCTGTTCTTTGGGAAACATAATGGCATCCAACTCAATCATGTTTGGTCATCCTCCAGAAAACCCCCAGATATCGTAAGAAGATGGGAAAAGTAAAGAAAGTTGCATTGGGAATGTTTACCTGTAGAGTTTCTTCTGCTGTACAAAGTGAAAAGCACCGTAACAGCCAATACAGTGGTCAATGTTATAATAATCACCTCTGTCTTATATCCATGGGCTTTATCTTGTTCAGCTTCACAAGGAAATGAACTGAGTTAATACAGAAAAAAGTTAAGGTTGTAAAATCAATCAAAAGATGATTGAAAAATCAACACTAAAAGGCCACACCTGTTTCAGGAGAAGCAAGACGAATGTATAAAACTTGGTCATCAAAGGGAACCTTCCTTATATCAATTAAATCACCAAACCACATGACACAACCGCTACCTCCTCCCCTGATGTCTGAATTACTATAAGCACTACAAGAACAATTTTCCCAGCATTTAGCTTTGCATTCCTCAAGTGTCATACTTGCATTAACCAAAGTGTATGTAGTTTCTGGCAATTTCAGTCCACTAAATTCGACAAAATAATCACTGTTTTTGTCCTTGCAACTCCATGATTTATCGCGGATGCATCCTTTAGACCAGTCCATTGCTTTCCAGTTTTTGGGTGATTTTGGCAAGAATCCTGTCAAGCACTGGCATATTGGTGTCGCACCCAGTATGCAGTTTCCATTAGGGCCGCAACGATTATACCTGTCGCAATTATCACCTGGCGAAAAACTAAAAGTGATCCACCTTTGATCATCTTCGCTCCATACTGTATCCAGTATTGAGTATAAAGTCTGGTTATAGACAACTCTTGCAATCAGTGACTCATTTTGTACGTTATAAAGTGTATACACCTCATATTTATTCCAGACGAACTTTATTTCATATAGTGGATTGCTCGTCACATGAGAGTAGCCACTGAACCGGACGCCATTCCAGGGGCCACTCCTCGTATGCTTTGTCCTGCCCTGCCAGGTTACTAAATCAGGATAATTGTGTAGTACAAGCTCTGTTGTAAAGTCTCCAAAAGAAGGGTCATCCCAATTCTTCCAGGCCGTCCAACGTCTATTAAGACCAGTTCTCTTGTCCCATCCAACCTTCATTCCTGGCAAAATCGTGTCGCAAGGATAGTCAAAGCTTTGCCACAAGAAGTTTTGGGGCTTTTGGTCTTTCCCATCTCTTAAAACCAAGTTTCCAGAGCCTAAAAGTTGTAAAACTGGACTTAAGGCCTTTGTGGTGGAATTTGCATACCAAACAACAGTCTCATCATCATGGCTGAGAAGTACAAGATTTCCCTCTGTGTTTATGCTCAACATGCCAGAGTTGTTCTTGATGGGTCTCTCACGGTTGGCAACCCAAACAACAGTTCTGCCCGGGATTTTGCGGTACCAGATTCCAACATAGCGGTCTGTGGAACTGCCTGGACTGAAGAAACCCAATTCAAAGATTCCATTTTCAGAAACCAAGGCCTGGCCATCAGGAAGGGTCTCGAACTGGGTAAGGGTATCAGCTGCAAAAGAAAATCTGGAGAAGAACAAAAGCAGATTAGGAAGAACAAGCAAATAAGGAAGGATAGCCATTGATTAAATGAATTGGTTTACACTATAAAAAACGTATGCACCCCTGATTTTGATGTGACACATGCTGAAAGTGTAGTGCACCAGAAGGATGCAGGTTGACTGTGCTCTTGAACTAATAAAAAAACTTATCTCCTTCCTTCATGATAGGGAACTTATTTTTCAACGCAAGAATAAAATAATGGCTTTTTCAGTCGTATGGGTAAGATATTAACATCATATTCAGAATTGCAAACCCAAATTCCAAATTCAATAAATGTAATGCTTTCTGTCAACAAACTAACAGGTCCTTGCATGACTGAGATCCATCAAATTCTTGAAGTATGGTGATAAAAACTAAAACAAAAGGTTTCTTCCTTTCTTTTTTTCGTTTTCTTTCTCCTTTTTTTTTTTTTTTTTTTTGTGGACGATATTCAACATAATTGACTTCTACCGTCAAAACTTTTTATGCTTGTCCTAGTTTAAATTAGCAAATTACTGATTTTTTAGTAATTTATACCACACTCCGTAGTGTTATTCAGTTGAAGGCAAACAATTCAGATGGTAAAATATCGCAAGAAGCGCAACTATTTTCGCTTCCTAAATGCCACAAGTCAAAATTTGCGAACTTTCTAAGTTTTTTTTTCATTATTTTTTAAAAGTCAAGTCCATCAACTATTTTTCCAAAGTCTAATAAGGCCGCTTCCTCTCTGACCCAAAAAAAAAAAAAAAAATCCGAACCTAACTAGGTTTCTTCCCAGAGGATGAGACTCAAGGATCAAATGGATTCTGAAATGTAATAAACAGAAGCAAATTAAGAAAGAATTAAATACCTGATTTCACTGCTTCAGTTCGCGGAAATTAGCGGCAGAAGAAACAAAGTTCCAGTCTTCCGAAGCCAACTAGGTTTCTTCCCAAAGGATGAGAAGGGTAATGCCTAATAGAATCAGCCATTAGTTGCAGTTGCAGAGGAAAATGGAAGGTAAAATGAAGAAGACAAGAAGTGAAGAACGAAGCCCCTTTTTACTCCCATTAATGGAACAATTGAACAAATTTATTGGTGATAAATTATACTAAGTAAGTTGCAGTTGCAGAGGAAAATCGGGGGTGAGAGGAAGAAGACAAGAAGTGTGAAAAAGCTCCTCATAAAAAGTTGTTCCTATTTATAATTTATAATTCAATCAAGGGAAAATTCCAAATAAATACCCCTCGAATATCAAAAGGACAAAAAGGTACCTCCAATATACAAAAGGACATAAAAGGGATCGTTCCCAATTTAGAATAAACAATTTTAAGGCAAAAAGACTAAAATGCCCCTGTCTCCATTAACCACTCAGGTATGGCCATTAACCACTCCCGTATAGCGATTAACCACTCTAGTATAGCCATTAACCACTTCGTTGATTCATTAGTTAGGCTTGTTTTTGGAAAAGTTGTTAACTACTCTAGTATAGCAATTAACCACTTCAATATAGCGATTAACCACTCCAGTATAGACATTAATTACTTCATTGATTCATTAGTTGGGCTCAAATACTCTTATAATTATGAAAGTCGTTAACCACTCTAGTATAGCAATTAACCACTTCAGTATAGCGATTAACCACTCTAGTATAACCATTAACCACTTCACTTTGAAAGTGAATGGAGACAGGGGCATTTTGGTCTTTTTGCCTTAAAATTGTTTATTCCAAATTGGGAATGATCCCTTTTATGTCCTTTTGTATATTGGAGGTACTTTTTTGTCCTTTTGATATTCGAGGGGTATTTATTTGGAATTTTCCCTTCAATCAATGGAAAAATTTTGTTCCTCGTTAAAATAACTTTAGAGCTAATGTAAGTGGTATAATTTTAACCCTTATATATGTGAGAGAGAAAATTGATAAATGTATAAAAATAATGTAATATTCATTTTTAAGGGGGTAGAATTGGAAAGATTCATCAATTGTGGACATCTTCAATCAATGACTTAATGTAACGAGCACAAGTCCTTGGAAGAACCACACCCCAAAAGCTAGCTATTGGGGTTGGGGAGTCAAGGACTTATAAGGCCCCTCTTACAAGGAAACATCTCCGATGTGGGACTTGTGACAATGCAACGATGTGGGACTTGTGACAATGCAACCCCCTCAAGAGCCGACGTCCCGACGGCTACACTCTACGACACTTCACTCGGTACTTCACTCTGCCTTTCTACCGGTCAGCCCCTATAGTCAGAACCCTTTGTAGGTAGCCCTTTCCGGTTTGTCAGACAAAACAACGTCCGCGCTTCACTCAACCCTTTGTTGGTCAACCCCTCCGGTCGGAACCCTTCGTAGGGCCTTTCTGTTTGTCCGTTTCTCGATGAAAGCACCATTGTAACGAGCACAAATCCTTGGAAGAACCACACCCTAAAAGCTAGCCATTAGGGTTGGGGAGCCAAGGAATTATAAGGCCCATCTTACAAGGAAACCTCCCCGATGTAGGACTTGTGACACTTAACTACATTTCCTTAATATGTGTGAAGTAGATAAGATGGATTTAAAAACAGGAACAGAGTGGTATAAAAAATTGTAATTATTGATAACGGGGCCCATTTATTTGATATGATATTGGATTAAGCTGTAATTTTTTTGTGGAATTTTTCGTTTAAGAGATAATTTGTTCTTAAAGTTTTCAACAATATTATTTAGGGTTAAGGTGCATTTTGGCCAATAATTTGTTATAAAAAGCGCACCTGGCACAATTATTTTTAAAATGTCCATATAAACCAAACATCTTTTAAAATGGGGCAAGTTGGCCAATAATTTATTTAAAAAAGGAGCGCCTGGCACAACAGAATTCTGTACGGTATTGGTCAAATTGCCCCATTTTAAAAGATTGTTGGCTTATATGGACATTTTAAAAATAATTGTGCTGGGCGCGCTTTTTATAACAAATCATTGGCCAAAATGCACCTTAACCCTATTATTTAACATTGACTGTTGAAAAATTGACATTAATATTTAACGTTCTAATGGTAAAGAACATAATTGCTCCCTTTTAACGCTTCCCTATCAACACTGCTAAAAAAGGTTGCTCCTGTAAAAAATTTTGGGACATATTTCCTTCTCTGATCTTTGTTACTCAATCTGATTCTTATTATATGATATATTTGAAAAGTTGATATTGGTCCTACACACACTCATATATATATATATATTAAATTTTTTAACTTCTTCCCGAATTATTCCTATTAGTACTCTTCTAACAATAATCAAATAAGAGATGAGGGAGGGAACAAGGCAAGATAATTTGGGTGTTTTTTTAAAAAAAAAACACACACATCATAATAACTATTATAATTAAAATCCTTAATTTGATCAAATTAGTTCAATAGATCACATATTTAGAAATGGGAAATAATATTTAACGCTGGTATATATTATATTTTAGGTGACCTTGAAATATAGACAAAAATCATAATGAAATGTACGAGAATAAAAAAATAATGAAATATACAATTTTTTTTTTTGGATCAAATGAAATGTACAATTTCTTATTATTGAAATTTGAAACTGTTTGACAATCAGGTCAAAAAAAAAAAAAAAACCCTGTTTGACAAGAGTCCTTATGCCTAGCATATAATTGCTTTACTATTGCGGATAATTTTGTTCATCTTGATCAATTATGTGTATATATTTAACACATATAAGTTATGTTTGTTTGCAAATTTAACTTTCTCTTTCCATTTTTACCCTCTGTTATCTTTTATCCAATTATTATTCTCTATAATTTTCTTCCCTTTCCCAAAAAAAAAAAAAATCATGTAAAGGTGGTTTTGCTTTTGAAGAAGCTTATCCTCGACATATTTCACTAGCTACTGCATAATTAATGGTTCATAGGAGCAGCCATGATAATGCTTTTTGATCTGCTTAAATGTATTTTCACTTACTTATTTTGTACAAAGTATTAATTTGTGGGTTTCAAGTTATCATAAACTATGTGTCTAGGAGCTAAATCATGATAAACCATTTCCGGACAAACAGTAACCTTTTCTTTTTTTAAAAAAAAAAATCCACATATCCTCAATGACTTTTTTGTTTTAGAATAATTGTATAATTTCTAATTATTGACCTCTTCAAGAACAATTGCCAAGTTGATATAAAAATATAATCTATAAATATTTATAAAGTGTTGGAAAAAAATTAAGAAAAAGGGTCCCATATAATAGATAATAGACTCGTATAGAGAGAATAGAACCAAGGGGGCAAAAAACAATGGTATAGGACTGGTGGTGGGTTGTTTAAGCTTAACATGTAGTCTTATATTTGAATCCTAAAGTGAAATAAATAGAAAGTAGAAATATGGAGAGAAAGAAGAGAGAACAACAAGATGAGAGAATATGAGAAGAAGATGGAGAGAAAGAAGATATCAATTTCACTTATGATTCAATGGTGCAAATGCCTTGTATATGATCTCTATTTATAGAGAGGTTACAAAGTAAAGGACATTATTAGAGAAAAGAATCCTAAGAAGGATCCTAAGAGGAATATGTTATTGAGATAAGATAAGGATAATTATTAGAGAAAAGAATCTTAAGAAGGATCCTAAGAGATAATAATATGGACATCCACTAACTATAAATATTTTACAACACTCCCCCTTGGATGTCCATAAACAAATGTTATTGTACCTCATTAAAAACTTTACTAGAAAAAAAAAATCCAATGGGACAAAAAAAAACCCAGTGAAGGAAAAGATTACACAATACTATCAAAGCTGCCTCATTAAAAACCTTACCAGGAAAACCCAGTGGGATAAAACCTTGGTTAAGGGAAAAAGAGTACAGCATGACATTTTCTCCCCCTGATGATAGCATCACTTTGAGTGTAACATTACAATATCTCCCCCTGATGATAGCATCACTTTAAGTGTAGCATTACAATATCTCCCCCTGATGATAGCATCACTTTAACTCCTTGAGTCTACGCATTCCAATACTATATACTAGTTTTTCAAATATTCTTGTTGAAAGTGTCTTGGTAAACATATCTGCAAGATTGTCACATGAGCGAATTTGTTGAACATCTATATCACCGCTCTTTATAAGATCATGAGTGAAAAAGAATTTTGGAGAAATATGTTTTGTTCTGTCTCCTTTAATATATCATCCTTTCAGTTGAGCTATGCATGTTGTGTTATCTTCATATAATAATGTCGGAACCTTTTGTTCAACAACCATACCACACATTGATTCAATATGTTGAGTCATTGACCTTAACCACACACACTCTCGACTTGCCTCGTGAGCTGCAATTATTTCTGCATGATTTAATGATGTAGCTGACAAAGTTTGTTTCGTTGAACGCCATGAAATAGCTGTACCTCCATAAGTAAACAAATATCCTGTTTGTGATCTACCATTGTGTGGATCTGATAAAAATCCTGCATCTGCATAACCAACCAATTGTGATCCAGATTCATAAAATAATCCCATATCACTTGTCCCTTGAAGATATCGAAATATATGTTTGATTCCATTCCAATGCCTTCTTGTTGGACAAGAACTAAATCTTGCCAATAAATTTACAGCAAATGCAATATCGGGACGCGTTGAATTGGCAAGATACATTAGTGCACCTATAGCACTAAGATATGGTATTTCTGGACCAAGAAGATTTTCCTTTTCCTCTTTCGGACGAAAAGGATCTTTTTTCTTATCAAGTGATCTTATGACCATTGGAGTAGTCAATGGATGAGCTTTATCCATATAAAATCGTTTTAATATTTTCTCAATATAAGTTTATTGATGAAGAAGGATTCCATTTGTAAGATGCTCAATTTGTAATCCAAGACAAAACTTTGTTCTCCCAAGATCCTTCATTTCAAATTCTCTTTTTAAATAATTAACTGCTTTTAAAAGCTCTTCAGGAGTTCCAATTATATTTAAATCATCCACATATATAGCAATTATGACAAACTCTGATCCATTCCTTTTTATAAAAACACATGGGGAAATTGGATCATTTTTATAACCTTCTTTCAGCAAATATTCACTAAGACGGTTATACCACATTCTTCCAGATTGTTTCAATCCATATAAGGATTTATGCAAGCGAATCGCATAATTTTCTCGAGAATTTTTATATACTTCTGGCAACTTAAATCCTTCAGGGATTTTCATGTAAATTTCAGTGTCTAAAGAGCCATATAAATAGGCTGTGACAACATCCATTAGACGCATGTCAAGTTTATTGCTTACTGCCAAGCTAATTAAATATCTTAAAATGATTGCATCCACCACAGGAGAATATGTCTCTTCATAATCAATGCCAGGCTTTTGTGAAAATCCCTGTGCTACAAGACGTGCCTTGTATCTAACAATCTCATTTTTCTCATTTCGTTTTCGCACAAATACCCATCTGTATCCAACGGGTTGTACACCATTTGGTATTTGGACGACAGGTCCAAAAACTTCTCGTTTTGAGAGTGAATTTAACTCTACTTGAATTGCGTCTTTCCACTTTGACCAATCACTTCTATGTCTACATTCTTCTATAGATCTGGGTTCAAAATCCTCACTTTGATTAATTATTTCAAGAGCAACATTGTATGAAAATGCGTTGTCGACAACTATATTTTCTCGGTTCCACCTTTTTCCCGTTGTGATATAATTTATCGAGATCTCTTCATAATTTTCAGGTACCTGAACCTCTTCTGGGGTTTTTTGATTAATTATGTCTTAGGTTTTATCTATACAACCAGCCTCTTCAACTTGACCATCTTGATTGTTTGCTCCCTTTTTCTTTCTAGGATTCTTATCTTTGGAACCGATTGGTCTACCACGCTTCAGGCGAGGTTTAGTTTCATTTGCAACTTTTGGTTGTCCTTCAGGGACATCAATTCTAATTGGAGCATTTTCAGCTGGAATGTGAGATTTGGTAATTCTCTTAAGGTCAGTAAATGCATCTGGCAATTGATTAGCAATATTTTGCAAATGAATTATTTTGTGAATTTCAAGTTCACATTGCTGTGTACGAGGATCTAGATGAGATAGTGATAATGTTTTCCATGTGATCTCTTTTTCCAGCTGTTTATCATCTCCCCCTAATATTGGAAAAATTGATTCATCAAAATGGCAATCATCAAAGCGTGCCGTGAACAAATCTCCAGTTAATGGTTCTAAATACTTTATTATAGAAGGAGATTCATAACCAACATATATTCCCAACCTTCTTTGAGGTCCCATCTTTGTTCTTTGTGGTGGAGCTACAGGCACAAATACAGCACATCCAAAAGTTCTAAGATGGGAAATATTTGGCTCTTGACCAAAAGCCAATTATAATGGAGAGAATTTATGATAACTTGTTGGCCTGATGCGTATAAATGCTGCTGCATGTAATATTGCATGTCCCCAAGCTGAGATGGGAAGTCTTGTTCTTAAAAGCATTGGTCTAGCTATCAGTTGCAGGCGTTTAATAAATGATTCTGCCAGACCATTTTGAGTGTGGACATGAGCAACAAATTTTTCTATAGTTATTCCAGTTGCCATGCAATAATCATTAAACTTTTGAGATGAAAATTCACTAGCATTATCAAGACGAATTGTCTTAATTGTATCTGGAAACTGTGCTCTTAACCGAATTATTTGAGCAAGTAATCTAGCAAATGCTAAATTACGTGTTGATAACAAACACACATGTGACCATCTTGTAGATGCATCTACTAAAACCATAAAATATCTGAATGGTCCACATGGTGGATGAATAGGTCCACATATGTCCCCTTGAATTCGTTCTAGAAATGTAGGGGATTCAACTCCAACTTTTGTCAAAGAAGGTTTTGTTATTAATTTACCTTGAGAGCAAGCAGCACAAGAAAAGTCTTTAAATTGAAGAATCTTCTGGTTCTTCAATGGATGTCCATGTGAATTTTCAATAATTCTTCGCATCATAGTTGATCCGAGATGGCCTAACCGGTCATGCCAAACAATAAATGTAATTTTATCAGCAAGCTTCTGGCTTACTATGACATTTGTCTCAATTGTTTTAATACTTGTATAGTACAAACCAGAAGACAATGTAGGTAATTTTTCTAGGACACATTTTCCCCCATATCTAACATTTGTAATATGTAGATATTCAATATTTTTCTCACTGATAGTTTCAATGTGATATCCATTTTGACGGATATCTTTAAAACTTAATAAATTTCTTTGAGACTTGGGGGAATATAGAGCATCATTGATGACAAATTTTGTTCCTCTTGGTAATATTATAATTGCTCTTCTGGAGCCTTCAATTATTCTTGTATTACTCGCTATAGTACTGATGCTTGCCCTTCCTTTACTTATACAAGAAAAATATTTTCTATCCTTAAGTATGGTGTGTGTTGTAGCACTATCTATAAGACATATATCTTCATCCTTGTGTCCAATGAAAGCATGGTGAACATCCATATTCTTCACGAAAGGAAAGAGAAGAAGAGGAAAAAAAATTCATTAAAGCAAATTTGATACATTATAAGTATAGAAAGCAATAATGCTCTTATTACATGATGAAAATGAGGAAGTAAAAAGTGAAAATTAAAGTAAAACATAACTGAATTAGGAAAACATAACTAATATATTCTTATTATTTTTCCAATAAAGCTTGTTTAATCATGATTGTCAAAGAAATCCGCCACCTCCAAATGTGCCATTACATCAAGGCTATTAATATCATCTAGCTCATTATCATGGTCATTTTTGTATGCCTCAACATCATCATCTTAGAAAATCAAATTTGCTTCCACATTATTTGCATTCCTTTTCATTGAGGCTTGATAAAGTTTAGCTAGATGTTCAAGTGTACGACAAGTACGAGACCAATGCCCACCGAAAACATTTATTTTCAACAGCTTTTGAAGGACCACTCTTGTCCTTCTTTTGCCATTCATTATGTTTCTTCTTCTGATGGGCATTAGGATTAAAATTGTAAATTCCACCACCATGATTATGATAATATCCGAGTCCCCTGCCACGGCCACGTACCACTACTACAAAAAACAGAATTCACGTCCCCATTTCACGTCTCTTTTTTGAAAATGAGATGTAAAAAAAAGGCGGTGGCAAAATTGTAAATAAGTGAAACACTTTTAACGTCTCTTTTTTAAATATGAGACGTGGATTCTCTGAAAAAAGAGCGCCAAGCAAAAAAATATGGGAAAATATAGGCGGGAAATTACTTTCCACGTCTCACAAAAAATGTGAGACGTGGAAAGTTGTTTTCAACATCTCACAAAAAATGTGAGACGTGGAAAGTTGTTTTCAACGTCTCACAAACATATGTGAGACGTTGAAAGTCTCTTGAAAATTAAAAAAAAAAGATTAACGACTTTCAACGTCTAACATATATTTGTGAGACGTTGAAAGTCCCTTAAAAATTTTAAAAAAAAATTGCCCCTCCTTTTCCACGTCTCACAAAATTGTGAGACGTGAAAAGAGACTTTTAACGTCTCACATATGATTGTGAGACGTTGAAAGTCCCTTAAAAAATTTAAAAAAATAAAATTACCCCACTTTTCAACGTCTCACATATGTTTGTGAGACGTTGAAAGTCTCTTTCAACGTCTCACAAACATATGTGAGACGTTGAAAGTCTCCTATATAAAAAAAAAATAGGCTTCCCCGAACATAACCCTTTCCTCCTCCCCACCTCCTCTTTGCCTTTTCTCCCTCCGTCTTCTCTCTCTCACCACGACAACACAGGCTTCTCCCTCTGTCTTCTTCCTAGAACGTCCACAAATCAAGCTTCTACCTTCGTCTTCTTCGATCTACCTTCGTCTTCTTCTTCGTCTTCTTCGGCCAGGGATGGAGAAGCTAATGTCGCCCTTCAAGAAAACTCATCATCAGACCCTCGCATCGTCGGAATCACAATCTCCGACAAAAATCTCAAAGGCTATATCCCCTTATAACTTGGATCTCTAACCTACCTCGGTAGAAAATTTCTACGGCTTTATCCTTCTATTTTTGTTGAAACATGTTCATTTTTTGTTTCCAAGCTAGTATCACTTCATTCTAAATTTCTTGATTCTGATCTTGGACTAATATGGAACCATTTGTTCCCTTATGGACCATGAGAAAGAGTTAGCATTAGCCTCTTTATTTGCACAGATAAAATTGGATTCTGGCTTTGGTTATATGTTTCTCATTATGTTTCATCGTGGTTTGTTGGAATTTGCAGTAAGTAACAGCTTCTATTGACAAAAGAGTAAAGGAAAGAAGGAAGAAACTTGAGGTACGAATTTCTTATTTGTCTTTCACTAGTTCTGGACTGTTTTGGGAACATACTTCTTGTTGAAACATATTTTTATCATTTAAAGTTTGCACATCTGTGAACATTTGGTATCTTGTTTAAGGTCTTTGCTGGTGAAAAATAGATAGAAAAAAGGTTAGAGTCAGTTTGGGTGAACTAATACTGATAGGGCTCTTTTATTTTTTTTTGAACTAATACTGATATGGCTCTAGCATTTTTGTAATATTAGTTTGGATATAAATAATAAAATTAGTTCATTTTGTTTACATTTTAAGTGTTATATTCCTATTATTCTGATAAAATATTGGGATTTTTTTTTATTGGGGTTAATCAGCCTAATTAAGAAAATATTCTTTTTTTAAAAAAAAAAAAGACTTTCAACATCTCTTATTCAAATAAGAGACGTGGAAAGTATTTTCCACATCTCTCATTTAAAAAGGAGACGTGGAAAGTTCTGTGACCACTTTCCACGTCTCATTTTTGAATGTGAGACGTGGAAAGTGGGACTTTCCACGTCTCACATTCAAAAATGAGACGTGGAAAGTGGGAACTTTTCACGTCTCACATTTAAAATGAGACGTGAAAAGTTCCGACTTTCTACGTCTCCCTGATCTACGTCCCACTAAAAAGAGACGTGAAAAGTCCAAAAAAAGAGACGTAAAAAGTGTTTTTTTTAGTAGTGCGTGTCCGCGGCCTCGACCATTATCATGGTAATTACTACGCACATTCACATTCACTTCAGGGAATGGGGCAGACCCAGTGGGACGAATCTCATGATTTTTCATCAACAGCTCATTATTTTGTTCGGCTACCAAAAGACATGAGATTAATTCTGAATATCTTTTAAAACCTCTCTCACGATATTGCTGCTGCAGGAGCACATTTGAAGCATGAAAAGTGGAGAAGGTTTTCTCTAATAAGTCCTCATCAGTTATTTTTTCACCATATAACTTCAACTGGGAACTTATCTTAAAAACTGCTGAATTATATTCACTTACAGTTTTAAAATCTTGTAGCCTTAAGTGGATCCAATCATAACGGGCTTTTGGTAAAATCACCGTTTTTTTATGATCATATCTTTCTTTCAAATTAGTCCATAATTTTAACGGATCTTTTACCGTTAGGTACTCATCTTTCAGCCCTTCATGGATATGGTGGCGAATAGCCTTGGCCTTATCTTGGCCACTCACTTATTTGCCAGTCAAAATGGTATTTCCTAGACCATTAGCATTCAGGTGGATTTCAGCATCTAACACCCAAGACAGATAATTGTTTCCAGAAATGTCAAGAGCAGTAAACTCGAGTTTGGTAAGATTTGCCATGATACGAACTAAACAATAACAAAATGAAATTAAAATTATGATAAATAAACAAAATAAAATAAAGCAGCATGAATAAAAACTTTAGAATTCACAATATATCATATCATTAAATAAACTTATAAATAAATTTAAATCAATGTAAATGAGCAACAAAATATAAATAACAAAAGTAGGATCAACATAATAATAAAATAATAATTAAAATAACAATAAGATAGTAATATATGTGTGCATATGTATATGTATAAGAATGTAAGCATGATAGTAATAAAAGATAGGGAAAAAGACAATAAAATACCTGTGAATATCATAAAGGACAATTCAGTCCCTCAACATTTGGAAATCCCAGATCAAACCCTAGGGATGATTTTGGGATTTCAAAATGTTTTTAAAAGACATTTTTGCCCCTTATTACTAGTTAGTAAGGAAAACGCTAGGTGTGTATATCAGAAGAAGGTTTGCTCGCCACTCTCCTCACGCTTCATCTCTCTCATTACGCTTCGTCTCGCCAGTTCGTCCTCGTCACCGGCATCAGAGAGCAAGGCCGGACCATTTGAAAATCATGATCAACACATAAGTTTTCTTTCTTCCTTGTTTCATCGTGTTCATCAAAGTAGAGGGGAAGAGCTCAGGTTCAGTTTTGCAGATCTTCTTTTGGAATCGTTGATGTTTCTAGTGGGGTTGTTTTGAAAATTTGGTTCTAGTTTATGGATTTTCTGAGGGTAGGTTTGATTTTCCTTTTTTGATTTGATTTTCCTCACATATTGATGTGCATCAGTTTTGATAGTTCGATTTTTTTTAATTTCGAGTGATTTCTTGTTTAGCGCTTAATACACTTTTTCTTCCCTTCCCTTTTTGTTTTATAGTCAGTTTTTGGGTTTCGAAGACTGTAATGGACCAGTCTGATTTTGGTTTTCTCTTTTTAAAATCATTTATGGTCTCTGCATTGAGAAATTGAAACCAATTTTTGCTTTGAGGTTCCATATTTCAGGTTTGTTGTCTTTCTTGCCTGCACGGATACATTTCTGATGTGTTCTTTCTTGTGTGCTTGTGCTTGCGAGAGTCAATCATCTTAGAGCTGATCATATGTACCCTCAGACATTTTAAGGTGCATTGAAGAGGACTTAGAATTTGGCAGTTAGATTCCCCTTTATGTTGAAATGATTAACAGATAGTAGAGCCATATTTCATCTGCTTTGTCTTTCTCACATACTTAGTGTATTAATTATGATTACTACCTCATTAGTTGGCTATTGCATAGCCGATCACCGAAGAATGGTTATATATGAGTTCCTTCCCTATAAAACTCTTGAATATCACTTGGATGATAATGTGAGTTCCAGTTTTGTTTTTGTTTTATCCTCTCCATAAACTTTTGTATAGTTTTACTAGTTATAACTTGATTGATTCTCATTTCTGGATTATTTGTATCTATTGACAGCCAGAGAAGTGAAAGTCTTGGATTGGGACATGAGGACGAAGGTTGCAATTGGCTCTGCAAAACGCTTATCATATTTGCATAAAGACTGTAACTATATCGTGCATTCAATTTATTGGTTATATGTTCAAAGTTCTTATAATGAATCACTAAGCTATATTTATATTTAAGATTTAGGAAACTTCTCTCCTTATGATTTTTTTTTTGCTAGATGTCAACTAACACACAAATTTTATCCCTGTAAACCATTATATATATTTGCTTCCCTAACAATTATATTTTTTGATAACTTGAATACAACTATGTCATCTCTTAGTTGTGAAAGCTGTTTGATGACATTTACATAAATATGATAAATATGTTAGCATTAATAGATTAGCAATTTTATACTGGCATTCTCTCATAGAAAAATGGCTTGTCTGTAAGATTGAGCATTTTAACAATTTCATTTTACTTGCCAAAAGATGTTTTAGACAAAAGTCTGGTTTTGCTGGTTGCTTTAGAGTGAGGTTTATGCTTTTCCCTATCTTATGTGATTATTTTTTATTTTTTATTTATTAACAGCTTGGATTCAGAGATGAAACTATCCAGTCTTCAAAGAAAGTGGAGGTTGAAAGAATTATGTAAAGGATAATGCATTGGGTCTTCTTAAACAGCCAACCATTTATGAAGTGAATTAATAGAGCCTGATTATAGATGCACGGCACTAATTATTACTCTAGGACTTATAGTTGCAGTTAATGTTAATGTAACATGTCTTGAAACAATTTGACAAGTTGCAAGCATCTACTTTTGATATATTGTATGGAATGTTGAACAAAGATCCGTTTCAGTATATTGTATGGAATGTTGAATGAATATCCATTTTGACATATTGTATGGAATGTTGAATAAAGTTATGTTTTGGTATACTAAATGGAATGTTAAACAAAGTTATCTTTTGGTATTTGTATGGAACGCTGTTAGAATTTATCATTTGGCTTTATTAGTGATCTACTCATAGGTTTCTTTGTATATATTTATGAGAATAATTGACCACTTTCGAGTAATCATACAAAAATAAACAATATACTTTTTACAAGTTTGTCATAGGTATTAACAACTTTATCATAGGTATTCACAATGCCAGCATAGCAATTAATAACTTACAATTTTGCTTTTGCCAAAGTGAATTTGAGATTGAGAACTATTGATGCCATTGTTAACAAGTTTGACATAGATATTAACAACTTTATCGTAAGGATTTCCAATACCAGCATAGAAATTAACAACTTAAAATTTTGGATGATAACAACGTTATTAAATAGCTTTTGGGGAGAGAGATAACAACATTATTAAAGAGCTTTTGGATGATATTGATCGATTATATGATGAAAATACCATGCTGAGGAGAGGAGATCATGGCCAGAGGTTCAGTGAAGAGATTAATGCAATTTATGATGAATTGAAAATCCTGAAGCGTAGACAAGAGATGAATGATGCTGAAGCAAAGAAGTGGGAGTTGAAGTTGTTAATGGCTGGGGCAAAAATATCGTTCACATTGCAAAAAAGTTTTGAGTTGTTAATCGCTATTCAGAAGTTGTTAATTCCAACGATGAAGTTGTTAATACTGAAGAGGAAGTTGTTAATGGCTGGGGTAAAAATCTCATTGCAAGAAAGTTTTGAGTTGTTAATCGCTATGCAGACATTGTTAATTCCTACGATAAAGTTGTTAATACTGAAGAGGATGTTGTTAATGGCTAGGGCAAAAATCTCATTTCAAGAAAGTTCTGAGTTGTTAATCGCTATGTAGACAATGTTAATTCCTACAAAAAAGTTGTTAATACTAAATAGGAAGTTGTTAATGGATGGGGCAAAAATCTCATTTCAAGAAAGTTCTAAGTTGTTAATCATTATTCAAACATTGTTAATTCCTACAATGAAGTTGTTAATACTGAAGATAAAGTTGTTAATGCCTGGGGCAAAAATGTCATTCACATTACAAGCAATAAAGGTTTAAGTTGTTAATTACCATTTAGACGTTGTTAATTCCTATGATGAAATTGTTAATGCTGAGGAGGAAGTTGTTAATACCTAGGGCAAAAATGCCATTCACATTGCAAGCAACAAAGGTCTAAGTTGTTAATCACTATTCAAATGATGTTAATTCCTACGATCAAATTGTTAATGCTGACGAGAAAAATGGTTAAACTTGTTTGTTTTGTAATAAATATATGCAAATAGACCTATGACTATGCCACCATAAAACATAAAGAAAAGGGAAATTTGTCCCATACTACATGAAATATACATGTTCAATGTTAAGTACAAGATACCAAAAGAGAACTACATGAAACATACAATTATCCAATTAAACAAAAGTGGAACGCATATAACTTGTCAAATTGTCATTTTATAGTACATATTTAGACCATAAATTTTTCCATTTTACCTGACCCAATGAAATCTACTAACTATATATACCATACCCAATTACTAAACTGATCAAAACTCTTCATGACAAACACAATATACAGTTCTATAGCACACATTTAGACCAAATCTCTCTCTCATTTTCCTTTCAGGGAAATAACAATAATGAGTGAATGACCAATCTGTTAGGTGATATGGGGCTTGGGAATACCAAGCAGGGAATCTGCCTTTGCTTCTGAGAAGTCTTGTGAATGGAGAATTAGGCATTCTACGTTCCTCCTCTTCCATCATCTCCTCCTCAGATTTTGCCAACCCATCTGGTACAGGACACAGCCTCTCCCCTTCTGATTCCACAAGTTTTGCCACAGATCAGCCATTCTTCTTCATTTTGTGCATGTTTGTGATGCCATGTATGCATCCAATTAAGGACTTCACACTACGATCTCCAGAATCAGCCTCTCTATATGTGTTTTTGGCACTTCTTTCTGGCAAAATATTGCCAGAAAGACAACAAAGAACTTGCTCAGCTTAACGCAAGGCACCACAAGGAATCATATGTTATAAGTCCCACATCAAGTAAAGTGTGATTCATAATTTTAAGGACTCTCCCTTCTCCCCTGATAGGCTAGCTTTTGGGATTGAACACAACATTAGACGCTATAATGAGTGTCCTTAATTATTCTTCTTAACTACTTTCTTGTACACCAGACAAGCTATTGGACTTTTAAGTTTTAACTCAGAGGCGCCTCAAAGGCATCAAAACAGGACGTGGCTTTCTAAACAAAATGACAATCTTGTGAAAAATTTCTTACTAGATGAAAAGCAATGAGAAAAAAGCAACATCATTACAAAAGATGACTAATTTTTTTTAATCCCTACAATGGATTTATTTTAATATTTAAATATCCCTAATTACATGTAAATAGCGTTGTGCTCTAAGTTTCTTTGCTGCAATGAATTTCCAACTGTATTCACCTTAAGTTGCAGATTAATTGTTGGAGAATGTAATAGCTCTATGAACCACATTAACACTAAATAGAAGTGTGACATTGTACTCTAAACCATATAAAAAATTATAAAAATTGTGAATAGTTCATAGACTACAATGTCATCAGAAGGGGATTTATTGACATGGTAGGTAAAGAAGACAGAGAGAGATCTTACTAGCTTGATTAATTATCTTGGAAAGGAAAAAAATCCAAAGCTGCCTCTATACCCTTGGACAAAGAGATCATAATAGGAATTGTTATTCCCTCCTTCCAATACTTGCTAATCTCTTCAAAAATCTCCCTGGTTTCAGTGGAAGGCAAGCCATTAACCACTTTATCATCATTCCAAACACTTCCTGCAAGTTTGTGACCACTTTCAAGGGACAAAGTGGCGTATCAATCATATTCAAACTAAACCCATCTTTCAAAATGTCTTCAGGAAAGAGTCATATCCCTATAGCTTTCTTGAAGAGAAGTTGCTTACTCCTGTAGCTTGAACATTGCAAGAATTGTAGAGTACTTCCATTGCCCTCCAGGTGCTTGGTACATCAGGTTATGTGAGATATTTTGGCTTGACGTAAGTAGAACTTTTTTTCATGTTTATGGGCTAGTGAATCTAGGTGAACATTGAACTATTAAACAAAGTATTACTGTAAGAACTCATTCTATGAAATCACTTGAGACAAAAATTAGGTATACAAGGTAAAGATCCAAATAATCCGGCTGCAAATTCTGAAGATTTCTATCCAATGCCTTTGGTACACTTGGAGGTAATGGCAATATAAACTAGGTGGAAAATATAATCAGGTTTGGGGCATTAACAAGTTCATAGATATTAAAAGGAAAACATATTAGATAGTAATTCCAACAAATCCAAGAAATATGTTCATCTCATGAGGCTTGATACTGTATTTTGCACAACCAAACATCATATCCTTCATTAGTCTTAAAACAAATTCTCAGTCCAAAATAAAGAGACAGTTATTAAGTAATGAGAAGAATATGTGTTTCAGTCTTTTGGTAATGTCACAAAATCTGCAAAAACTTTAACAACTTAAATAATATAATTTAAGACTAAGAAATTGTGAGCTTAAAAATTTGGAACTTTCACAGCAAGGGTGAAATTAAATAACAGTTGGATTTTCTGAAAAGTATCTAATCTAAATGGTTGACTTTATTCCTTCAAGCTTGAACAAGTTTCGGAGGTTTTCCCATGCTGAGAAGAATCTTTGTATTAATTTGAAACATGACCGGTGAACCTCAAATCTGAGAGCGAATATGAGATATTTTTTTAATTTGGTTTTGAGGTATTGTTTGTTTTATTTTCAATAGTAACAGCTATGTAAAAACTAATATAATGGGAAATCTAAGCATATTTCAATTATAAACTGACAACATCATAGATGAGAGGTTTGATAATTCCCTGGTCAGAAAATGAATCGCTCAAATATTTTGGGAAATTAAGGAACTGATTCTACATATCAGGGAATATGGGAAACGGGGCTAAAACAAAAGGATTTAGAGAGAAAAATTACTTTGAGCTTTCTCATTTACAGCATCAACCTCTTCGTCATGCTTCTCATGAATTAACTCAAGAAAACAACCTCATAGTGTCACACTGTAAGATTAAAGAATTAAAATATAATGAGATAAATAGCTTTGAATGCTCATAAGATCTATAAACCAATCAGTAAACAAACATTTTATTCTCTGAAACTTCACAAAAGATATGTTGATATTTAGGCTTTAAAATTTCAAGAAATGACGTATATAATAGAAGGACCTTCGAATGTTTTCCTCCAATTTGACCTTAAGCACATAAAATTGACTGGGGGATCAATGATAGACTTTGTAGACGGTGCTTCTGTTGATGTGATTGAGTCGGATCAACGAATGGTGTTTGATGGTGACAATGGATGAAGAATCAGATGAATGAATCGTTGGCGGTGGGTCTCGCTGCGGCAACAACAAGGTCAAGTTCTAGCGAGGACGAGACGGCGGCGACGGTAGAGGATTGGTCGTTTCCATGAACTTCGGCGGCTAGGCTGGTCAATGAACGATTTCGCTGTACGAGCTACGAGGGATGAGAGGGAGAAGCAGAAATTCGGCAGAAATCTTGGAATGCAACCCTAGGCTTTTTCCTTACCTTTCAAGGGCATAAACGTCTTTTACCAACATTTAGAAATCCCATATTCATCCCTAGGGTCTGATTTGGGATTTCCAAATATTGAGGGACTGAATTGTCCTTTATGATATTCAGAGGTATTTTATTGTCTTTTTCCCTAAAAGATAATAATATGAAATAGTATCATGATGAAGAAATAAATAAAAGCATAAAAAAAACTTAAATAGAAGCATAGATTCATAAATAAAATTGCATGATAGTAACTTAAGATTAATAAATAACAAAATAAAAGGCTTAAGATAATAAAATTAAAATGAAAAAAAATAATAAAGAGAATAAAGTAACATATGTATATATATATATATGTATAGATAATATGTGCATACATATATATAGTATGTATTATAATGTGATATACATTTATATATATTATTAGAGCATCAAATTAAATATGCAGACGGGGTGTTCCGTAAGAACTAAAAGGTGTATGAGCTAAAGGCGGTAGAACCTGCCAATCTAGTTCATTGTGACAGCCTCTCTAATTCTCTAGAAGAGGTAAGGATATGATGCAATAAAATTTAATAAAATTAAAAAAAACTATAATATGTAACACAGTATGTTATATATATAACGGTAACACTAAAATATATAAGGAGCATACCTTAATATTTCAGAGCGAACTCGTGCTGATAACGTGAAGTGAAATAAATAGAAAGTAGAAATATGGAGAGAAAGAAGAGAGAACAACAAGATGAGAGAATATGAGAAGAAGATGGAGAGAAAGAATATATCAATTTCACTTATGATTCAATGGTGCAAATGCCTTGTACATGATCTCTATTTATAGAGAGGTTACAAAGTAAAGGACATTATTAGAGAAAAGAATCCTAAGAGGGATCCTAAGAGGAATAGGTTATGGAGATAAGATAAGGATAATTATTAGAGAAAAGAATCCTAAGAGGGATCCTAAGAGATAATAATATGGACATCCACTAACTATAAATATTTTACAACAAATCCTATATAAGCAATCACGATAATTTTTAGGATGTAGCGAGGTTTTGTAAGACTATATTCCCATAACTAGATAAGTCTCTTACTATCAACGGATACATATAGATAAAATTAATAAAGGAAAAGAAAAAAGGGATCTTCCTTCCTTGAATAAAAAAAGGGTTAAAAATAATTCTAAACCATCCAATAACTTGATGCATGAAAAGACCTTAAGAATAGAAAAAATTAGCAATCATAATATCAAGTAATCAAGTTATCATGTCAATAACAACTTCAAGAGGCTGTAATTCAAATCATTCGTAACATACACGAGAACGGAACCAGTGTCACCTCCTTTTCTTTTAAAAAGCCAACTGTGGTTGACGTATTAGTCTGATGCAATTTTCATGCCTGATGCATTTGTCATTTCTCTGGTGAAATTTGTTTTCAATGAGGGAAAGAAAAACACAATCAAAGAAGATATAGCTTTTTTTTCCATCTAAATAGTACAAGCACAATGCCCAATCAAGAGAGTTATTAGGAATCAGACATCGTCTTGCATTATTACAAATAGCTAGTCTCCAAAATTAAGGAGTAAAATTGACTTTACCTATTCACTGAAAAAAAAAATTTGATAACTATTCACCAAAAAAAATGACTTTATCTAGCTTGTAACGAACTGATAGATATTTCATTACTTAAAGGAGTTGTATAATTGTCAAGAGATTCACCCTTAACTGGGATGTGTTCCAAAAGGAAACCAAGTCCTTTAGGCTCAGACAACATACCTTCGCTACTCAACATTATAACTACATATGTCATATTTGACCGATCATTAGCATAGTATTGCACACAAAGAAGAGCGATGTGGATGCATCACAATACTTCAGATTCAACGCAAGTCTTCCACAAACGTTCATCGACAAACTTTAGAGGGATTCCCTCATTCCACAACATCCATGCCTATCACAATTCAAAAATGTAGGATTTCAAGCGTACCTGGAATCAGGTTGACGCACGAGTATCCACATAAAATTGGAGCGCCGATTTGGACTCCAACCATATTATATAGTAGATGCACATAGATGAAGAAGAGAAGAGACTGAAAGAAAAGCTTATGCGAAAGTTTTGTTTTTCCTATCTATTTTGGATAACCTTCACCGCTAAACCACTCATCCCTTATACACGGTATGGGAAGTTACATTGATTTGAATTTCAAATCATTTGGGGAAATTCATTCTTTAAACCCATGTCTCTACATATTTACATAATAGCCTTAATTCTCATTTGGCTTGGCCCTAATCCACTTAGGGTGGAATGGGCACATTCCTACAAAAACATTGAATAAGTTATCAATTTCAATAAAGGTGAGAGAAGACTTAGCTTCCTTTTTACTAACATGTCGAAGGAGATTAACGCTTTGGCTTGGCAAGAAGGGCCCATTGTTTTTCAGGCCACTCACTATTTCTAGTAGTTATACTCCAAAGCTAAACACCTCAGATTTGGTAGGGAATAGTCCATGAATTGTGTAACATCCTCTATTTTCTTTAGGCGCTTAGAAATTTATTTATTTAGATATTTATTTATTTTTGGGTGGCATTATAATTTTTATATTGAAGAATAGGGTAAATTATGAGTTTTTTTAAAATATATATATATATATATAATAACACTTTTTAATATGCGGATGACACTTATATTAGGAGAGCAACTAAAGAATAATTAAAATGGAATTAAAGTAGATGTAAATAAGGTGTTTGTATTTCTTTTAAAAAAAAAACAAAAAAAGGGGGCCCAATTCTAAAAGCCCAATTGCAGAAAAGAAAGAAAGAAAAAAAAACTAAAGAAGCCCTATACCCTTTCCTATATGACTCATTTTTGCTTCTCACTCTGACCCTCACAGCAACCCTAGCCGTACAAGGTCCTTTTCTCTTCTCTCTTCCTCTATTCACGGTTTTCTATGCCTGCTTTGTACCAATGTTCTTCTGGGTTTTGTCAATTGTTCCTTGCCTTTCTTCATTCTTTTTGGTTCGCGTGTGAATATACCTTCTTCTGCCATTGCTTTTATTATTTTTGTTTGTATTCTCCTACCTTTCCACGCGAGTTGTTCTGTGTGTGTATGTGTAATTTTGTGTGTGTATATATATATATATATATTTTTACCTCAACATCCTTTCAATCTTCAACCATTTTGTATTCAGCATGTTCTTGTTTAAATAAGTTTGTTATTTTTTTTTCTTATATATACGTCTTCTAATTGTTTTCTAATATATACTTTTTTTTTTTGCCAACAGTTTTCTAATATATACATATATTATATTTAATATTAATTATATTTTGCTTTCTCTCATATTCCTCCACCGTACGGTTCACCATGCTTCAATATTTCTATCAGACTTTACCCATTTTTTTTATCCTGTTGCAGTGGGTTGTGATTGTTTCCCTATGATTTTATGATTACTTTATTTTCCTAGGCTATTGCTAAATCTTTATTTCTATGCCTTGTTTCAAAGCCCTTACTTTTCTCAATCCATCAACACCCACTTTTTGTTTTTGTTTTAACCCATGCGCATCAGTGTGTGTGTGTTATTATATATTTCTATTATTATATTTCTTTTCTATAGGTTTTGTCTTTGTTGGAGTGTAAACATCATTAACCTCCAGTCCATCCTCATTCACTGAACATGTTCATGTTTGAACAATTATATATATATATATATATTATGTATATTTTAACTCACTTTTTGGGACTAATACTCATATATTATATTTATTATTTTTGTTTATTCCATTACACCCGTACACACAAAACCATTTCCATAAATTATACACCATCAACCTTTAAAGCTCGTACCAGATTCATTAGCCCCAAATTTTTTTTATGTATTTCGGTGATATTCTTTATTATATACATAATTCTATATATGCACCCTCAAATATAAATTCTGAGACCTCATATTTATGATCTTCCCCTTTGTTTTTGTATGTGGGTGGGAATGTATGGATAATTCTTTTATAAGGGAGGCTAGGTGTACATATATATTCTGATAAATAAGTTTACCTAAAATAATAAAAGATAATAATTAGTAAAATTTACTAATTAATAATATTTTATATACATAAAAAAAATAATAAGTGTATGTGTTTATTTAGGAATAGCATAAGGTACAGTTGTGTTAGAATACCTCAAAGTAGTGTTGAGCCATATATTAATAAATATTTATATGGGTAATATTGTAGACTCTCATTAGGAGCTTCGGAGTGACTTGTGTGATTACCTGTGAGCTAAGGAGCTCTGAATGATTCTTTCGTATGCCTGTAATTTGTGTATGATTATAATTTGAGATATTATCTTTTAATTTTAAAATGTAAGCCTAATATATGAAATATATATTTGAATGATTTGTGTATTAGTTCAATCTTTTCAAGCATGCTTGCTACGGTATATTTGAATACAAAGTGAATTGTTAATTAGTTTGTCACTGTTTAAGCATGCTTGTTGTTACGTATTCTGTTATATGTCATGGAATTGATAAGTGGTTTATTTCTTTTCAAGTATGCTTGCCTTTGTAACTCATATATTATGTTGGAGATTGCTTATGGTATGTTAAATCAAAATTATATTGTAAATGTTAGTAATTGCATGTATCTGTCATGGCATGTGCATTTGTGATGGGATAGGATTAGAGGAAGAATATATATGATGAATTCTTTTACCACGTGGTAAGCCATCATGCAGTGCACAGTGGATGGCATTTGTCAGGGCCCCTTCTTTCATGTTTTTCCTTTGGCCGGGACTGCATGGAAGTTGTGGGACATGTGACACCTCCTTAGGTTTGTTCTTTAAGGAGGGGAGCTGTAGTCCATACTTGAGCTCTATACCTTTGGCCGGGTATATCTCAAGTACTGGTGAGCTTTGAATAATCCAGTTGTATGGATTTATTCCTGTTGGACTGTATGTTAGCCTATGACTCCTGTCAGCGGAATAAGGGTGGATGGTGATATAAAGGAGGTTGCATATTGCATTTTATTTATGAGCAAAGCATCTATTAAATTTAGAGGAAATATTTTTGTATGTTGAATTATGAGTATGATTGATATGTGTGCTATGAACCAAGAATTGTTTTATATACACGAATTCATAATTGATTTGTAATATAATTGTGCACGATTTGCTTGTGTATGTTAGGAGATTTCAGTAGTTACTGAGATGTCGATCTCATCATATTATTAACATTTTTCAGGTGAAGAACCTAATAGGAAGCAAGGGAAGGCACTTGAGGAGTGAGCCTTGAAGGCTCTTTTGTGCCACTTAAGTTTATGTTATGTTATATTTATTTTGCCATGGACCTAATACTTTTTGTTTTATTCTGTTGCTTAAACTACCGTTAAGTTTTAAGCTTTGTCATTATGACATGAGACTTATTTAAACTAAATAATTATTTATGTTTGGATATTGGGTAACCTTCTATGCTATATTATGGCATTTTGGTCAAGTATATGAATAGTATTTTTGAAGGTGTTACAAATTGCATATTTAAGAGCCATATAACCAGTATTATAAGTCATAAAGCAAGGAGCATCGTATTCAATAATGTGTATATATACAAAATCAAAGTATAATTAAGCACACTTATTATGTACCACTATTTGCCTTGTATTTGTCTTCAATTTTATCTCCTCCAAAAATTCTTACGAAACTGAAATCTGATATTTTTGGATTTAATTAACCGTCCAATAAGTATATTACTTAGCTTGCTTTAAGGTCTCTATATATGGACAATTTTTAATCTAGCATCTTTATGAAGATACATAAGCCCTCGAGCAATTCCACGGATAATGTGAAAACGCTTGGACAAATCAAGAAGTTAGCTTCCAGAAACTACAATTTTTTAATGCAATGATTTATCATTATCCTAGGAGAAATAAAAGAAAAGGATAAAAATATGCTAATATATAGTTCTTTAGCCACACAAACCAAAAATAAATGAATCTAAGCTCTTGTTTACCATGTATTCATATATGAGTATTGAATACAACAACCAAAAACCTTAACAAGATTACATGGTGAAGTTTGGCACATAATTTGACTTCATTCTTAAATTCACATAGCCCTTGGACAGAACTTTGTGAAAGCTGTTACACTGCAATTTTTTGTCCGTCCGCAAGTATGACCTGCCTTTTTTACATCATATAAATGAATCTCAATTGCCATGTGTAACATCATAAGTCAAAAGAGTAATTGTAATCTTTTTACTCTTCATATCAAGTTAATTGCATGCTTACCCTATACACAGGACCAAAACCACCTTGGCCAAGTTTGTTGTCAGATGAGAAATTCATTAGCTGTCATCGCAAGGTCATAGATACGTTGCTCCATATTTCCTTCACAGCTTTCTTCATCGTTTCCTGCTATCAATGTTTTTAGCTCCATATTTTTGTCAGAGCCTTCTTCCTTTTTTTTTTTTTTTTGTGTGCTGTTAACAAGGTGTAATTGGTTCACTTTTTCAAATTAAGTGAAGAATATAACAAAAACTATTACTAGCATTAGGTATTTCAGAAATGTCATTTATAGGTAGCTCCATATCTCCTTAGGAGCCTTTTTGGTTGTTTACTGTTAACTAGGTTTTCATTGTACCACTATGTTCCTTATTATAAGTCCACCCTAACTACTTTTCACATACCAAGGAGTGGAAGTTATAGCATTAAATATATCCTATTTTTCCAACTTTGCCCTCATTTAATAATAGGTGTTAAAATAATATTTTATGTATTATAACCCTTCTCTCTCATCTTCCCTATTTCCAATATAGGGGTAAAATAGTCACAATAGCATTAATTGATCCCAAAGTGGACTTATATTTTGAAACAAAAAAATTATGATAGTTAGACTTATAATAAGGAACAGAGTGATATACTTTGATCCACTAAGAGAAATATTCTTTTTTTAAAAAAAAGGGGAAAGGAATTAGTTATGTTCTTTTGAAAACATAATGAAATCAACCTCAATCATGTTTCATTATTCTCTGGACAACCCCAACCCCATAGTGAGAATATGGGAGGAGGGAGGGTACAATAAATGAATAAATAATGCAGATGCATTGGGAATGTTTACCTATGGAGTTTCTTCTGCGCTTGTAAATGTAAATCAATCACAGTTAAAAGCATCACAGCAGCCTATACAGTGGTTATTATTGCAGCAATCACCTTTGTCTTGTTTCCATTAGCTTGATTGTATTAGCTTCACAAGAAACTGAACCAAGAGTTAATGAACAAAAAGTTGAGGTTCCTAAAGCATCACAAAGTTGAGGCTGAATTTATTTGTGATCGGTATAGTTAAAAGTTGTTATTGACGAAAAATTAAGTTCTTCCTTCCTAATAACTTTTGACTAGATGATAATAATTTTTTAGCCTGACGATGATGACAACTTCACAACTTTTTGAATGGGACCTTAGATTAATTACGTGATTTTGTGGGATCTCATCTTAATTAAGTTTTTTACATTGGACCTATAATTAATTTTTCCAAAAAAAAATAACTAGAGGAACTTTGATTTTTTTACATAACATATGGATAGATCGTAGTTTTAAATTCATTTTTTTAATTATCACATCAATTTAAAATATGTTCGAGATTTTTTCATATGGTTGGAATACAAATAATGTGAAAAACTAGATTCACACAAAAATGCCTCTTGTCTTCGTCCGGTTTAAATATTAAATATTAAGATTGAAATTTTCTCTAGGTTTTGTTTAAAGGAGATGTAATATTTTTTTTTTGTGAAAATACTGAATAATAAAAAATCATAAGAGGTACTCCTTATCTCTTATTTACCTAATTTGATTAAATCAGTCAATATGACATGTTTTTCTTTCTTTGATTTTTTTTGATAACATATATAACATGTTCTAAAATACCATAATCATCTTATTTAATTCCCTTCATATCTCTCCATCAATTATCACTCCATCAGATCCATAATATTAGAGGGAACATGAGAATTTTTTTGTCCATATTATGAAAGGTAAAATGTCAATGTCAAGATAATAGACGTTTGATTTTCATTTTTACCCTTACATATTAAATATAATATATTGAGAGAGAGAGAGAGAGTATGAATGCATGATAAATGATATACCATATAAGGTTAAATTTAGAGAATCAAATTAATTTTAGGCATAATAAATGACTCCACTATGTTTTCTCAATTTGCTTAAAATGGTTAATTACCCCTTATAATGTTGAATGAATGGAGTATTAAAGGAACATCAACAAAAAAAATTGATAAAATCTATAAATAGTTCTTAATTTCTCATATTTATATTTAGAATAATTATCAACTCTTTAAATACATCATACATTAATAATACAACCATGGCCTAGCACATGAAGTACTTTCTCAATTCTCATGAAGCGTGAGTTTATTTTTAAAATAATTTTAGTGAAGTAAATTTATTCTAAAAGTATTTTTATGAACAATTTTCACCTCACCGTTAATTTTTATAAGTTATTATTATTTGCAGTAACACTCAACCGCTTATAATAATGTTTTAATGCAATTTTGTTTTGAAAGTGTTTCCTGAATCAAATTTTTATCACTTATCTTCATAACTTTTTACATACGTTTAACACTGTCAATAATTAGTTTTTAAATTTTATTACAAGTGATCCATAAAAAAAATTATTACAAGTGGTCTTAAATATTTTTTAAAACTAGTGATACCCCTGTGCGATGCATAGATTGTGTTATCCCAAAATTGAATTATTAAAAAAGAGAAATTGTTTATTATTTGTAACAAACAAAAGTTATAATGCTATCAAAATAAATCTTCCGGGGTTCCAGGGTTCAAACTCCAACAAAGACTCTTGACTTTGGTGGAAAGGGACG
The DNA here is from genome assembly GCA_037074515.1 of Mimosa bimucronata. NCBI lineage: Eukaryota > Viridiplantae > Streptophyta > Magnoliopsida > Fabales > Fabaceae > Mimosa > Mimosa bimucronata. The sequence continues at coordinate 12,124,704 of CM073442.1, forward strand.
AAACTTGAAATTTGTGAAAAAGTCTCGCTTGCTCCAGATGTGTCGCTCAGTCTAAAAAATACAATCGTAAGGATGTCAATGTTTAGTGAAAAAATTCAAAATATTTATAACTATAATTTTTTCCCGATCGTTTTACAAACCTGTCTAACATATGTGATGCTTCAGGTATATTGGGATTAAGCATGACTTCAGTAGCCTCAAACACATTAGTAATGTAGGTGTTGCTTGAAAAAATAATTAAAAAATAACATGAGAGGTGTAGGTAAGTTTGACAACATTGTAACTAAACGCACGGAAATTGTATTCTGATTATTACATTTGAACTTGCTAATCCTCACATGACGTACCAGTGCAACAATTGGAGCCTCCATATCATCTCTATTTAGTTTTGCCATGTTTTTTGCACACTCACCAAATAGTGTGACATTAATTGACTGACCACTGGAAGTTAAAAAAATGCATAAAATATCACATGACGTACCAGTGCAACAATTGGAGCCTCCATATCATCTCTATTTAGTTTTGCCATGTTTTTTGCACACTCACCAAATAGTGTGACATTAATTGACTGACCACTGGAAGTTAAAAAAATGCATAAAATATCAAATGAGCGTGAACATGTGTGGATAACAACGTGCTTATATTTGTAAAATAAATAGTCTAATGTCAACATTACTTTGCATCAGAAAATGCTGAAGACTAATTTTTTGGTTACTCCAGAATCACGTTTATGGTCCTCAAGAGTACCAAATGCTTGAAGGAAACCTATGACATCTTATTATCAAAAGAAATTGGAGTTAGTTTTTTGGATATAAGGAATGCCTCAAAAAAATTATCATTATTATAGTGTAATTTTACTCACCAGGCCAATTATTTCTGCATTAGTTGCTGAGCCATCTGTAATCTCGTTGAGAGGAACAAAGTTGAAAGCATGAATAAGGGTGAATAAAGGAGCTTCATCAAAAATAGTCATGGAATAGAAGCTGAGTCTCCATGGATGGTTAGTGATCTTGTATTGATCACTGTTTGGTAAGACTTCAAAATTCTCAACATGATATACTTTTCCCTCTGTTGGTTCTGATTGGTAAGTGCGTAGCAACGACTTCTGAGTGACATACCTCTCAATCCTAGTTCCTTGAAAGTGATGAAAACCTTATATTTAGATCGTGAATAGATGGTATATATAAGTATGCAAGTAATTTGGAGAGATACCTGCTCATCAACCAACAACATCACAACTTTCCAAACAGGAAAGGGATGAGTATTTTTTCACACAATCCACTTCCGCAACACGAGTGCAGCAATTTGCCATGTGTCTTTACTTTCATCGAGCATCCTTATTGGAACTCTATCATCACCCATCTTAGACTGGAATGCAAAAGAAGTGACCTCCGAGGAAGAACACGATGTGGAGGAAACCTTCAGAATTATACGTATATAGCCAAAGGGAGTATGAAAGGAAAATTGCTGATTGATTTTATTTATTCCTTTTCCATTTGATGTATTTGTATAATATAATATTGTCTATTGAGTTCACATTTAGAATTAGAATTTCATTGTTGATTGATTTGTCGTAATTAATGCTATTTCATGTATTTATATAATATAATATTGTTTATTGACTTCACATTCCAATCACAACCATTCGCATCACATATTAAAATTTTCTGCTTTTAATTTCAGTTTTAATCAAAAGTTATTTTTAATAACCAAACACCCGAGTATCCTTCAAACAAAAATTAAATCCAAAAAAAAAATTCAGTTAGGTTGTTTTTTGTGTAATTAGTTTTAATCAATGCGTTGCAATAAATAGTTTTGAAAGAAAATAACTTATTGATTTTATTTATTCCTTTTCCATTTCATGTATTTATATAATATAATATTGTCTATTGAGATCACATTTGGAATTAAAATTTCATCATTGATTGATGATTGATTTGTGGTAATTGATGCTATTTCATGTATTTATATAATATAATATTGTTTATTGACTTCGCTTGTGTAATATCCCAATTACAAGTTCACAACCATTCAACTATGCGCTCTAATTTTTAAAATTCAAACTTCTTTCTATTTTTACTTCATATAGAATTAAAGGTGTGCATAATGTTGATTGGAAAAACATGTTTTTTGCCTAATTAGTTTTGATCAATGCGTTGCAATAAATAGTTTTGAAAGCAAATAACTGATTGATTTTATTTATTCCTTTTCCATTTCATGTATTTATATAATATAATATTGTCTATTGAGTTCACATTTGGAATTAAAATTTCATCATTGATTGATTTGTGGTAATTGATGATATTTCATGTATTTATATAATATGATATTATTTACTAACTTCACATGTGTAACATCCCAATCACAACAATTCCATTGGGCGCTCTAATTTTTAAAATTCAAACTTCTTTCTAAATGCAATTAAGTTCCTTTCAAGAGGACGAAGTGGAAGAGACTGGGTAATGCCGCAATAATAGAAACAGCCATTAGTTGCAGAGGAAAATGGAGTGTAAAAGTAAAATAAAGTAATCGGTGGTGGCAAGCATGACATGACCACAAGAAGAAAGGTTAATATATATAAACCTTTTATGGTTCATGTTTCTAGTTATTTTAGTTTTGGTTCCACAAATTGTGAAGATTTGGTACTTTAAATTTCATTGTGTTTAAAACATTGATCATGTCATTTAACAAAGATACCAGTCATTTTATAAGAACTCCTGTTTGAAATTTAGGGATTAAAACTAAAATGAGGCAAATTTAAGTGATCAAGATATTAATTTGAGAATTTATAAAGAATGGACATTCATTGTGTTAGCTTTTTTTTTAAGACTACAGATTTTCTAAGTTTATTTATTTATTATCAAATTTTAAGACTACAAGTTTCCAAGTTAACTAGAATTTTCTCCCCGTATGATGCACGGAGATGTGAATTTTGTATAATGATTTATAGTAAAATTAATGTTGTAGGACTATAAAGGGATTGTTGTTTGTTATCAAGACATTAAAAAGTTGAAGATCATGTGTGGCGCTAAATTTTATCAAACTAATATAAAATAACTATAGATTTGCATATTCAATTAGATGTCACAGTAAAAAAAAGTTTAATTACCAATGAGTTTTACATAATGTTATTGGAAAATTTCTCTATAAATTCACATTAGTTGTAATGGTGATTTTTTTTTTTTGTAATCAAATATCAAAATTTTAAGACTATATATCAACAGATTTAACCATAACATATAATTGTTTATGTGTGAAGACAGACCTAGGTAGGTATGATATAACATTGATCACCGAATAATGTCCCTGACTCTTGTGGCGAATGAAAGTATGATGAGGAATTGCCTTCCTGTCATTGTTAATAATAGTTTTATACACATCGTAGTTTGCTTGGGTTCAAAATTTTTGAACTGGTAGACCACACTTCTTGTACATCATTAATGTATTTTTGGATCTGACCCCTTTCTATGATAGAATCCTCAATACCCTAGTCCTATGTATTAAATATGATGAAGTAACTTTTACACACATTTATATCCAAATCATTGGTGTAACAACGTTTTATACTAACCTGTTGGTTGGCTTAAATCATGCCAACTTTTCAGATTTCAAATGGTGAGATCTTCTAGGCCATTGTCTGCTTTCGAATCACTCTATCAACGATACACTAGGTATCCTTGTTATCATCAAGATCATTGATCAAATCATGAGTATGTTGGGCATATGTGATGCACCAGGGAATCTTTGCTGTAAAAGTAAGCAGGTAAAGGGTAAAAAATGACATTGTACTTATGTCCAAGGTGCATCTGGTACTTTATATATTTTTTTTGGATCAAAATTGTCTATCAACTTTTAAATTCTGGTTAATAATAACTTTTCCACCAAAATGGTCTAACGGATGTATCAAATTTGGGATAATGACTTCCCTATCAAACTGGACCAATGGATGTTTCGAATTCGCCGTCAAACTGGCCCCATTTTCATTACTTTTTTATGGGTAGGTCCAACACTGAAATTTCACAGGAATCTAATTTTTATTGGGTTAGTTTGACGGATGAGTCATTATTAACCCGAATTTGAAACATCCGTTGGGCCAGTTTGACTGAAGAGTCATTATTGGCCCAAATTTGAAACGTCTGTTGGGCCAGTTGATGGAAGAGTCATTATTAGCCTGAATTTAAAAATTGATTGACAATTTTGAGCCAAAAAAGTATAAGGTGCCAGATGCATCTTAGACGTAAATACATGGTCATTTTTTACCCTTCACTCAAAGTAAGAAAAATCCAAATAATCAAGTGTAAAATAATACAAATTTCCGATAAAACAAGTTTATAATACAAATGTAATTGAAAAACAAAAGAACTAAAATTTAATTTGAAAGAACAAAAGAATTAAATTTAATTTACTGCTTACACTTGTAGAACAAATGCACCAAGTAAGTGCGTACAGCAGGTATATAAAAGGTAGCTTTTATAGATTTGAAACCAGTGAGCTCAGTGAATAGGAAAAGAAGAATTCAAAACAAACAAATTGACGGTATTAATTCCGTAGAAAAAGGATATTTGAGTATTTTAAATAAAAAATAAAAAATCAGCAAATTTATTATTTTTCTTTTTAATCAACTCGTAAAAATTAATGAATCAGCATTAATTGTATTTTAATACAATTAGTCATAATGGGATGTTATTAATCATAATGTTAATAGGCTAACAAACCATATTTCAATTTTCAAATTTTAAGATACAATCAGTTATTATAAAATGTTATTAATTAAAATATTAATATATTTCTTGTGGAAGAAAATTCTAGTTTTGAAAATATCCTAATGTGTAAAATCCTACTTACTAATAACCAATAAAATCCTATTTACTAATAACCAATTAAACCCAACTAATCAATCCCAAATTATGTTCATGTGTACTAACCATGATAGGAAAAGAATTCTCATACACTGACATTCATGCTATCATAGTTAGAAAACAATTTTATTAATATCGTAGAATGATATCCATGATAAAAAAGATAATCCTTAATAAGATACAATCACTACCATGGATACTAAAACACCAAACTATGTTAGAAAAGACCATTCTAACATGGTTATTAAAAACAAACTAATATAATTAATAGATAACTATGTTAGAAAAGAGATGTCCTAACATAGTTACTAAACAACCATATATGTGTATATATAAGACCAACTATCATACAATTAGTATAATCAAGAAATCAAGCACAAAAGGGAGAAGGAAAAATAGGGGAGCTTACCCACAATTATAAAGCTCCAAATCAGAACCCAAGGTCACCGAAAAACATTTCCAATTCACCTCCGATGCTCTCCAACTTTCTCCCTCAAAATCCCCTCTGTTCTCTTTATGAAAGTTGGACTGGACGGAAAAGAAGGAAGAAAAGGAAGGGAAATGGTCGATGGAGGTCACCTACCCCAGCGAAGGTGGGCTATCCCTCTCGCTGCCTCACTTACTCTCGCTCTCAAACCACACTGCTCACAAAGATGTGAAGGGACCACAGGAAAAAGGAAGGAAGGGAAGGAGGGAAGATGAAGGGTGGAGACCACCCTCACAGGTGACGAGGTGTTTCCCCCTCTTCCCGCCGTGCATTATGAGATGTTATTAATTGAAATATTCATAGGCTAACAAAGTATATTTCAATTTTCAACATACAATGAGTTATTATAAAATGTTAGGTTAAAGAATAATTTTGGTCCTTTTTGTTTGCATCAAGTTTCATTTTAATTTTTTATGTTTGAAAAGTACACTTTTAATAATTTTTACTTAACACCGTTAGTTTTATTTAACAGAAAATGCTTATTCATCAAATCTAAAAAATGACTAAAAGAACTAAAATGAAATTTGGTGTAAAAATAAAGGATTAAAAGCATACTTTATCCTAAAATGTTATTAGTTAAGATATTAATATATTTCTCATGCAACAGGGAGAAAATTCTAGTTTAAAAATATCCTATTTTCTAATTCAATATAAAAAATCCAACGAATTTTACAAGGGATATATAGGAGGATTATTAGAGGAAATTGTTAAGTAATTAATTAAAGCAAATTTTGAAAAAAAAAATATAAAAAAAAGAGAGTTTTTCACCAAATATAATGATATTTTATTTAATATAAAAAGATTAGGAAACACAAATCGCAACAATAAATCTAAAAATGGGCAACAAACTAATAGCACAACATAAAAACCCTAACCCTAAAAACTACATAAGTGTGTCATAGTGGTTCCTACCTTGGTCCCTTAACCAAGTGGTTGGGAGTTTGAATCCTACCATTAGATATGGAGAGCATTTTGTGGCCAACCATTTACCCTTAAGTGGAGGACCCACAGCAAGAGGATTAGTTACTGCTATCAGCGGTGGATAGCCTAAATTTATCACACACAAAAAACCCTAAATTAACCCTAATACCAATATGATGAAGCGGTCGCCAATAACAGTACCAGAATAACCACCATTTCTTCACCAAAATCCACAAGGAGGAAATCAAAATAAACAGATTAACGGGTTGAATTCTATAGAAAAAGAAAAGTTGAACATTTTTTTAAAAAAATTGCAAATAAAAAAATTATTATTTTTTCTTAATTTTAAAAATATCCTAATGTATAATTCAATATAAAAAATGCAACTCTAATTCAATATAAAAAAATGCGACGTACCTTACAAGTGACAATATATAAGGAGGATTCCAAGGAGAAATTGTTGATTAATTAATTACTTGCAATATTTGAAAACATATCTAAAAATCAGATCATGAGTTATTCTAATTTTCAATTATGTATCTAAAGTAAAATCAATAACAAAATAAATCCCCAAATGAATTATGTCACTTTTAAAAATAAGGTTACTTTTAAAAAAAGAAGGAAGCAACTTTTATTTTTTTTATTTTTTTGAAATATGGAAAATGAAATTATCACTTATCAATACATTATTAATTTGGTTCATCAAAATAAATATATTATCACATGAGATGATAAAACCTAATAGTTCAAATTTGAATTTGATTACAGATACATTACAAATATGAACTTTGATTAATTATTGTTTTTTAATATGTATTATAAATGTGATAAATATAAACAAAACAAGTTATGCATCTCAACCATTTGACCTATTTTATTGGCCGTTTGATTTATTAAATTATACTATTTGAAAAATAATAAGTAATAATTATGTATAGGTGCGAGGAATCAGACCCCTTTTATTTGTAAATAGGTTAACGGACCGATATTACAAAATTTTATAATAGAAGTGTTGATTTGGTGAGAGAAATCAGGCCTTTTTTATTTGTAAATGAGTTAACAGGTTTACAATGTTTCATAATAGAAGTTGATATTACCGTCAGTATAAATGATATGCTATAAATGATGTGACACTCCTGTTTGATGTAAGAATTTCTCTAGTCAAATAATCAATGTTAGTTACGTCATTACTTTGTTAAGACATAGCAATTCAAATCTTTTGTTGCGACTTGTTAATTCTTTATTTTTTAGTGTGGTTGTCAAACTTGTTTAATAGGATGAAAATAATAGACAAGAGGAAAGGAATTTGAGAAAATTTAATAACCTTAGAAATCTTCTTTAATCCACTCCCTATATTTTGATCATTGTTGAAAATGCTCAGTAGTAGTGATTTTAAAAAATATGGACAAGGATAAAAGATAGGTTTTATATTTATGATCACGATTAATTTACTAAATAAGTCCTACGTTATAGAGTGAACGGAGTACTATCTTATTTAGTTTTGGGCTTGAGAGTAAGGGGAAGGAAAATAATATAGTGCCATTCAAATCTTCGGCTAGCAAACACATCAGTTCACCTTAACGTATAAGAGAACTAATATTCTTCACCCTTTGTTAATTCTTAACTGTCTTAGTGTGGATGTGACAAATTAGTTTAGCCGGATGAAAATAATAGATGAGGAAAGGAATGAGAGAAAATTTAACATTAACTTTATTGCTTAATATAAGACCTAATTGATTTCATTTAAAAAAAATTAAATAAACTAAAAAATTACTTTAAAATATTTATATTGATAACTTTTTTCAAGTTAATTTCTTCCACTTATAATTTTGTTTATAATCCAAACTATTTAGTATTTATATATAATTAATTTTTTTAAACATATTTAACCTTTCCAAATAAAAACAACTAACTCTTGTATCAAGGAGATGAGTTAGTATTATATTATTTGCTTTTGAAATAAAGGGGAGTGAAGAAAATAATTCATCAAGAGAAAAGACAATAGATGTAAGCATTTGGAATTTTGGATGGTGGGCATGGAGACAGTGAGAGGATTGAGCTGAAAACGGATGTTAACTATGAGGCCAAAAGCAAAGGTACAAATTTAAAACTGTTATGGGTTTAAATAAGTCACAGTAAGTTATTTTTAATCAAAATCACAGACACAAAAACAAGTGAGAAAATAAGTGGGATCCAAAGAACTTGCGATAACTTACTTACAATAGAGTCTTCCTGTCATAAGGTTACAAAGTCTTTGGCCACAGTAAGATATTTTTAAACCACAAGCAAAATGTCTAATCAGAGTTGTTGTCCCGAATCAATATCATCTTGCATTATTGCAATAGCTAGATTCATCCATGACCGTATGCTCAATAGTGGTTCAAAATCAAGAACTAAAATTGATTTTACCTAGCTTCTAACAAGGTTACAGACATTTCATTACTGGAAGGAGTTGCATGATCGTTAGGAGATTCTCCCCTAACTGTGATGTTTTCCAAAAGGAAACCAGGTTCTTTAGGCTTAGGCAAGACACCTTCACTACTGAACATAATAACCACAGATGTCATGTCTGGCCTATCATCCGCATTGCATTGCAGACAAAGAAGACCGATGTGGATGCATCGCAATATTTCTGATTCAACGTAAGACCTCTTCAAAAGTTCATCGGCAAATTTTAGTGGAACTCCCTCATTCCACAACCTCCATGCCTACAGCAATTCAAAACAATGAATCACATTTTTTGCCACCAATGAATCACTTACCAATTTCAGTATGGATAAGAGAAAAGTTAGGCTCATGGTTACTAACAAGTCCAATAAGATTAATGCATTGGCTTGGCAAAAATGGTCCCCTATTTTTCATGCCACTCACTATTTCTAACAAAAATACTCCAAAGCTGAACACGTCAGATTTGACGGAGAATAGTCCATGAATTGCGTATTCAGGAGCCATATAACCACTATTACAAGTCATAAAGCAGTTAGCAGCATATTCAATAATGTGCATATATACAATATACAAAATCTAAATATAATGAAGAACACTTACTATGTACCAACTATTTGCTTTGTGTTGTCTTCAATTTTATCTCCTCCAACAATTCTTGCCAAACCAAAATCTGATATTTTTGGATTTAACTCACCATCCAATAATATATTACTTGCTTTAAGGTCTCTATGGACGATTTTCAATCTAGAATCTTGATGAAGATACATAAGCCCCCGAGCAATTCCTCGAATAATGTGAAAGCGCTTGGGCCAATCAAGAAGTTTCCCTTTAGAACCTACAAAATTTTAAAATGGTGATACTTATCATTATCCAAGAAGGAAAAAAACAGAAAAGGATACAAATCTGCTAATTCATAGTTTTTTAACCATACAAACCAAAAATAAATGAATCTAAGCTCTTGTTGGGCATGTATTCATATATTAGCATTTTCTCCTCTCCTTGAATGCAACAACCAAGAACCTTAACAAGATTGCGGTGCTGAAGTTTGGCACACAGTCTGACTTCATTCTTAAATTCACAAAGCCCTTGGATAGAATTTTGTGAAAGCCGTTTCACTGCAATTTCTTGGCCGTCCACAAGTATACCCTTACATTTTTGCATCATATAAATGATTCTCAATATGTTCACACGATAAATCAGGAGAGTAATTGTAATCTTTTACTCTTAATATCAAGTTAGTTGAATACTTACTTTGTATACAGGACCAAAACCACCTTCGCCAAGCTTGTTATCAGATGAGAAGTTATTAGTAGCATTTTCTATTACTGCAAGGTCATAGATACGTTGCTCCATATTTCCTTCATGACCTTCTTCATTGTTTCCTGCTATCAGGGTTTTTAGCTCCATATTTACGTCAGAGCCTTCCTTGTTTGCTGTTAACAAGGTTATCTTGGTTCAATTTCATAAACTAAGTGAAATATGTAAATACACAAAAAAAAAAAAAAAGTATTAGTAGCATTAACTTTTTCGGCAGTGTCATTATAAGTAGCTTCATATTTCCTTAGGAGACATTAAACTGTAAACAACGTTTTCATAGTACACTTTGATGCACTAAGAGTAGTATTTGAGAAGAAAAAATGAAAAGGAAATCGCTCTGTTCTTTGGAAAACATAATGACTACAAGCTCAATCATGTTTTACTGTCCTCCAGACAACCCACAGACGTAGTAAGATGGGAAAAAGGGCCGAAGCAAGTGAAGACAGATGCATTGGGAATGTACCTATGGAGTTTCTTCTGCGCTTGTAAATGGAAAACAAAGTTAAAAGCATCACAACAGACAATACAGTGGTCACCGTTATAGCAATCACCTTCGTCTTATTTCCATTAGCTTTATCATGTTTAGCTTCACAAGAAAATGAAGAGTTAGTAGTAAAAAAGTTTAGGTTTCTAAAGCTTTACGGAAATGATTAAAAAAATGATATCCCTAAAAGGCCACACCTGTTTCAGCAGCAGCAACACGAATATATAGATCTTGGTCATCAACCAATACCTGTCTTATATCAATTAAATCACCAAACCACATAGCACACCCACTGCCTCCTGCCCTGACATCTAAATTGGCATAAGCAGTACAAGAACAATTTTCCCAGCATTTGACTTTGCACTCCTCAAGTGTCATACTTGAATTAACCCAAGTGTATGTAGTATCTGGCAACTTCAGCCCACTAAATTTCACAAAATAATCCCTGTTTTTATCCTTGCAACTCCATGATGTATTGCGGGAACATCCTCCAGACCAGTCCATTGCGTCCCAATTTTTCGGGTATTTTGGCAAGAATCCTGTCAAGCACTGGCATATCGGTGTCTCACCCATGACACAGTATCCATTAGGGCCACAACGATTATACCTGTCGCAATTATCAATTGGCGTAAAACTATATATGATCCACCTTTGATCATCTTCACTCCATATCATGTCCAGTAGTGAGTTTAATGTTTGATTGTAGACAATTCTTGAAATCTGTGACTCATTTATGAGATTACGAACCGAATAAACTTCATCTTTGTTCCAGACAAACTTTATTTCATAAAGTGGATTGATCGATGCATAAGTCATGCCACTGAATCGGACACCGTTCCAGGGGCCACTCCTTATATACTTTGCTAGGCCCAGCCGACATACAATTTCTGGATAATCGTGAAGTTCAAACTCTACTGTAAGGTCTCCATAAGAAGGGTCGTTCCAATTCTTCCAGGCTGTCCAACGTCGATTAAGACCAGTTCTCAGGTCCCATCCAAACTTCATTCCTGCCAGAACTGTATCAGAAGGATAGTCAAAGCTTTGCCACAAATGGTGTTCAGGCATTTGAACTTTCTCATCTCTTAGAACCAAGTTTCCAGAGCCTAAGAGCTGCAAAATTGGACTCAAGGCCTTTTTGGTGGACTTTGCTGACCAAACAATAGTCTCATCATGGCTGAGAAGCACAAGATTTCCCTCTGTGTTTATGCTCAACATGCCAGAGCTGTTTCTGATGGGTCTCTCACGGTTGGCAACCCAAACAACAGTTCTGCCTGGGATTTTGTGGTACCATATTCCAACATAGCGGTCTGTGGAACTGCCTGGGCTGAAGAAACCCAATTCAAAGATTCCATTTTCAGAAACTAAGGTTTGGCCATCAGGAAGAGACTGGAACTGGGTAAGGCTATCGGTTGCAAAAGAAAATCTGGAGAAGAACAAAAGCAGATTGAGAAGAACAAGCAAATAAGGAAGGATAGCCATTGATTTAATGAATTGGTACACACTATAAAAATTAAACATACCCGTGATCCTGATGTGGCACATTTTGAAATGGCAGCCCAACAGAAGTATGCAGGTTGACTTGGTGCTCTTGATGTCATTAAAAACTGTTCTCTTCCCTTCACGGTAGAGGAAATAATAATAAGATAAAGACTTTTCCAGATGTATGAATTTGATTATGACATCATATTCAGACTTCCAAACTCATATTTCAAATTCAATATAATGCTTTCTGTCAACAAACCAACAGATTAATGCATCTGTACTGAGATACATCAAATCCTTGTAGTAGGGTGGGGGAAAGGAAAGTTCAAGCCTTTTTTTTTCTTTTTTCTCTCTTTTCTTTTTTTGTGAGGATGATATTCAAAAAAATTGACTATTACCATCAAATCGTCTTGTGCTTGCCCAACTGTAAACAAAATTACCATTTTTTTTAATAATGTCGCAAGTCAAAATATGTGAACTCTCTCTCTCTCTCTCTCTCTCTCTCTCTCTCTCTCTCTCAATTCCATGGACTACTTTTCCAAAGTCTAATCAGGATGCTTCCTCTCTGCAGATAATGTTTTTTTTCGCATGTAGGCTAATATCAATTGGAATTGGAATGGAAGGGGTTTAATCTTTAAGACATAGTATGGAACCAGGATGAAACTCAAACATCAAATGGGTACTGAAATTGGCATAAATTGAAGCAAATTAAGAAAGACCTATGTACCTTATTTCGCTGATTCAGTTCGAGGGAATTAGTGAGGGTAAAGAAGCCAAAGTTCCGAACTTTCATTTCCATCATCGAAACCCAATTAAGTTCGCTCCAAGAGGTGAAGTGAATGAGAATGGGTAATGGCGTAGTAGAATCAGCCATTAGTTGCAGAGCAAAAGAAGAGAGTGTAAACTGAACTTCATTCGGTATTACCTTGCCGAAGAGATGAAACGGCTTAAAAGTTAAAGCCTTGATTTCTTCTTTTTTTTAAAAAAAAAAAAACAAAGGAAAATGACAAAAAAAATACCCTTCAATAAGGGAAATAACAAACCACTCCCCAATCATTTCAAAATCCCATATCAGCCCCTAGGATCAATTTGGGATTTGTAATTGTTGGAAAATGACATAAATGACCCTGAAAACTTAAATAAAACAAAGGCAAAGAGAATTAAAAAATTAAGTCTCCCCTCCCTTCCAAAAATGCAGCTGAGACCCCCTTTGTTCAAGTAAAAAGCAGCTGGGTTTAGAGCGAAACGGAGGTGGCGGCAAACAGTGTTTAGGCAAACGGCATTGACGGGGTAAGGGGGACTTGTGTATATGAGTATATTACATCATCCATTGTTTACTACAAATCTTATTCCTTGCCTTAAGATGCATTTAATGGTTTTTTTCATAGTACAAAAAATCGGACCGTGCGGTCCAACCGTGAACCATCCATCAATCCTTATTTGAACCGGGGGTTAGGTTGACCCGATGAAGGACCAGATCAAACCACTACAAACCGGCCAACCCGGTAAAAAACCGGGTGGTCGAACTGGTTTCCTTTTTTTTTTTAAATTTACCTAATTACCAACTTTCATTTCACTTAATTTTAGAAACCAGAAAACTATAATATTTTAAATGCTATTTTACTTGTATATGTTTAATATTTAATTGTTGTTGATCTTAGTATTTGTATTTTAGTCTGTGGATTGTAGAATAATATTTATTTTCACATTTAATCAACTAATATTTTCTATTTTTCCCTCTATAGAAATATTAAAATATTCATGTTTGATGAATCATGTATACTTATCTACATTTATACTTTGATATTAGTAATTATGAATGTTAATATTAATAAAATTTTATTATTTTAATATAATCGGTCTGGCCATTGATCTTTGAACCAGTGCCTCATCCGGTTCGATGCCTGGTCCGGTTTTTTAAACCTTGGTTTTTTTATTGATTTAGTGTAATGTTAATGGTTTTTTAACTGATTTAGTGCAAATGAACTTCATCTCCATTGTTTCAATTTGATTGATGAGTTCAAAGGTGTTTCTTTTCATGGGTTTTTCAATGGGTGTGTGGTTTTTAGATTGAGATGGAATTAAGGTTGTGTCTTTAAGCTAAAGAGAGGAACATAATGCATTTTGGGATGCTTATAGAGTTAAGCTTGGGTCTGTCATAAAAAATATTGTTTAACAATAAATTTGTTGTCAATGAGTTGTTAATAGTTATGATATAAATTTGTTAACAGAGGAGTTCAGGTATTGTTCTGTACAAACTATGTAATGACATTAAACATGGGATGGAAAGACGTCTCATTGAAAAATTAATCATTTTTTGCAAGGAGGAATGAAAAAATGGCACTTGATGGTGGCTCAAGAGAATTAAAAGTATTGTGTTGCTATTCCCATGTTGGAAGCAAGTTTGTATGTAATTGTGAAGGTAAAATTGATTATAATGGAGATGGTGTGAAGATGAAAACCATAAAAGAGGGGATAACATTTGAAGATTTGAGGTTGATAATATCATCATGGCTTGGGATGGATTCTAATATGTGTGATATGAAATATATTGTGAGCTTTGATGAGAAGATGCTGATAGATCTTAATGATGATAGTGAGGTTGAGAACTTGTTTGATTATAATGATAAGATTGGGCATATCTATGTAGCATCAAAAGTAATACTTGTTGATAGATCTAAATGATTACTTTTATTTAATACTTGTATCTTAACATATCAAGAAAACTATGTTTCGGAAATGATTACATGCTCATAGCTTTGACTTTCTTCTTACTAGTGACATAAGAGAACTGGTGTCTAATTCTCTTTCTATTATACTGAGACAAGTTTAATTGAGTAAGTTTTATTCTAGCTGCTTTTATATAGTTATTTAAGATAGTGAGTCTTCTTTGTCATGTTATCTTGGCATTTGAACTAAATATGTCAGTCTCATTTGTAATGTTGATTGAATATAGCTTTAATTAATGTTTCCCTGTCTTTGTTTCCCCCCGTTGCTCCTTCTTTGCATTCCATCCTCCTCATGCTATTACTCTTAGCAAAGTCTCCCACAATGTGTTGATGAACGGCAGGTATTTGCTTGTCCCTGCAGATTATCCAATGTCCAACATACTTCTTTATTGCCAATATATAAGTGTCGAAGCATGCACTAATACAATGATGATGGGGGAGTTCTACAACATACAGTATAGTCTATCCTCATGCACAGGGCTTGATGTATTTGATGTTTTTTATGATGTGGCTGTCAAGCCAATGGTTGAAAAATGAAATGACATGTAAAAATAATTTTGAAACTTTATGTGCTGAGGGAGGTTGAGCAAAAGTATACTCCTTGGATATTTTGGATATGGTGGGAGAGTTAAGCCTCTTAGTCACAAAGGTCAGTTCCAATACAAATGGCAGAAATTAGGGCTGTCCAAACCCGGGACCGGGACCGGGAATAGCCATTCCCAGATCCCATCCCGGATGGAGGCCGGGACTAACATTGAGTCCCAGTCCCGGGATTTCCCGGTACTAATGGGACTGGGACCGAGATTTCCCGAAAAAAAAGAGAACAATAATCCTCATTCATCATTCCAACAATCCCACGTCTACCTTCCTTCATCTCACTAATTTCCACCTCCTCCTCCTCTCTTCTTTCACTCTACTTACAGTTACAGATCGAGTAAGTAGAAGGAAGCAAAAAAAGTATAACAGCATAGGAGAGTTTACACTACCGATATTTGAGGATGGATGGATGCTACCACTGCCGCCGCCGACCGACCATCAAATATGGTTGCATACTACAATCTCCATCAGCGCCTCGCTCTTTCTCCACCTATCTGCTTCGCTGGGAAAATTCTGGGGGGAGGGAGGTTTAGATTTGTTTTTTGACTAAAGGTTCATATCCAAAAGTAAAGGGTCATGTGGAGGGATAAGGTTCATAGGTTCAAAAGCTATCAATTAGAGCCACGTGGGGCCAGGCAGGGAGAGAAAGATAATTAAATTAAAAAAAACAAATGATGGGTTGGGTTGTCATGACTCATGAAGGCGCACAGGCATGAGAAAAAAAGTGAGTTTGGGTTGCACATGCTATGGGTTTGGGCTTAACTAGGTGGGGTTGGTTTTTTTTATATAAAATGTACTAGCCTTTTTGTTGGACACACTACATAGATTAAAAATATATATATATATATCCAAGACCGGGAATCCCGGCCCCTTTCCCGGATCCCGTCCCCGTCCCAGAAATTTCCCGGTCCCGGTCCCGGGACTTTCCGGGATGGGAAATTCTGGGATTAAATTTTCCGGGACCGGGAACGGGAAGACATGGACACCCCTAGCAGAAATGATGTTAATATAATGTGTTTTATTTGCAATGGAGCACTGCCATAATAAATTGCCTTTTGGTATATTGTATGGAATGTTGAACAAAGTTGTTTTTTGGTATATTGTATGGAATAATGTTCAACAAAGTTCCATTTTGGTATATTGTATTGAATGTTGTTAGAATTCATCATTTGGCTTAATTTTTGATCTACTCACAGGTCTTTTTATATATAATTACGAGAATAATTGACCACATTTATGTAATTATACAAAAGTAAATAGTATACATTTTACAAGTCTGCCATAGGTATTAACATCTTTATCATAGGGATTCCCAATACTAGCATAGCGATTAACAACTTACAATTTTGCTATTGGCAAAGTGAATTTTAGATGGAAACCAATTTGGTGCCACTATTAACAAGTTTGTTACAAGTATTAACAACTTTATCATAGGGATTTCCAATGCCAGTATAGCGATTAACAACTTAGAAGTTTGCTTTTGTCAAAGTGAATTTGAGATGGAAATTAATCGGCACCATTGCTAACAAATTCGCCATAGGTATTAACAATTTTATTATAGATTTTTCTAATGCCACCATAATAATTAACAACTTACAATTTGGATTTGTTGGAAAATGACCGAGATTCCTTCACTCAAATAGAAGAAAGGCAAACACAATACACAAAACCAGACTTGCCCCTCTCTATGCTTAAGTTGTTAATGTCTATGAACAAGTTATTAACGCTTGCACAAAATTGGTTTCCATCTCATTCACATTGGCAAGAACAAAGTTATAAGTTTTTAATTGCTATGTGGATATTGTAAATGCCTATGGTAAAATTGTTAATGTCTATAAACAAGTTGTTAACGCTTGCAACAATATGTTTCCATCTCATACTCACATTGGCAACAACAAAGTTGTAAATTGTTAACTATGAAAACCTTGAAAATTACTATGTTAAAATTGTTAATATCTATGTCAAATTTGTTAACATTATATTGTTTGCTTTTGAATAATTATATTCAAAGAGACCAAAAGAGAACTTTGTTCAATGTTCCATAGCAATCGCCAAATCTGAAGTAAGAACAACATCAAATATTTGTACAGACTCAAATTAATAAACCAAACCATATACAAAAATTCCCTCCCCCAATAGCAATTGATTTGAATGGCTATGGGGAGTATTTATGAAATAGACTAGCGTAAATTTCTTCAGGAAAAAAAGAAATTAGGTCATGCTTCATAAACAGGTGCTGACACAATAGGTAAAATGGAACTATTTGGCATAATAGGAGAAAAAGATATTTGGGATGAAATAAAGAGGGGCCTCGTACTTGAACTTTATATGATTTACTTTCATCCTTCTAGGTTGCTGATTTGTTCCTTCATTGCTTACTTCAGAATCTAACCCAACCTTTTCAGGTGAACAAGGAGAGTTTAGTGATGAAGCCTCCTCAGTTCAAACGTGTCTCTCCCCGTATGTGCCAGCTTGAAGATGATGACCAGTGCGAAAAGCTGAGAGGGAGGTATGTGTCTTTTTTCCTTGTACCTTTCTTTAATCTGAGTGAAGGACATCTCAGTCATTTTCCAACAAATTTATATCCTAGATTCCTTCCTAAATTATGACATGGGATTTATAAATATTAGGGGATTGACTTGTCCTTTCTAATATTCAAGGGTATTTTAATGTCTTTTTCCTAAAAAAAACCGGGTTTTGAATTTTTTTCCCCATAACACAATGGCGTATTGTATTTTTAAATTCATTTTCTCTTGGTTTAAGAGCAACATCAACATAATATATTCGAGATGTTGGCTCATAATTGTCATAATAAAATTAAGATTAACACAAAAATACCTCATCTTCATCCATATTAAGATTGTTTTAAATCTTACATATTAAGATTTGACTTTTCTCTAGATTTTGTTTGAAGGAGATGTAATATTTTTTTAGTGAAAGTACTGAATAATATAAACTCATAAGAAGTACTCCTCATCTCATATATTAAATGTTTATTTACCTAATTTGATTTGATTAATTATACTAGTTAAGTTCGTTAAATTACTCAACATTATATGTTTTTCTTTTTTCTTTTTTTTCCTTTTTTTGATAACATACTGCTATAGTCATATTTATATGGCAGATAGATAAGATTTTATTTGGCCGTATTTACAGGGCATGTCATTTAATTTTACATGTAAATTTACTATTCCACTCTTCATTTATTATATGTTAGCTTTGCTTTCACGTGGTGCAATGTATATTAAAAATGGGCAAAGTTGGGAAAATGTTAAATTTTAAGGCAAAATTAATGACTTTAATGTTTTAATTGATATATGTGAAACATGTTAAAAGGGCTTTTATAAATAGGACCGGAGAAGTATATGACATTTTTTTTTCAAGAATACCATAATCATCTTATTTAATTCCTTCATACTTCTCTATTAATTATAATCAAAGGAACATCAAGATGAGTAATTTAAAAATTTTGACAAAATTTATAAATAAATCATGTATTCAGAATGACCATCAACTCTTTAAATACATCATACATTAGTGAATACTCTGATCCTAAATATAGGACCCATATGGAAATGTTAGTTATATCATAAATATAAGACATATTTCTAATTGCTTTCAACTTTCCCTAATAAATGAGTAAGAGATGGAGGGTGTGAATAAAGGAAGATGGTTAGAGTGTTTTGATAATATCATGTGATTTTAACTAATTTAACTAACATATTAAATCTAATCAAATTAAATAAATATATCTTATATTTAGGAGCGGAGGACCAGCCTAGCACATGAAGGATCTTTTCTCAATTCTCATGCATTGGCTTGAAATATTTTGTGGTGTGAGTTTATTTTTAAAATATTTTTTGCTGAAGTAAGTTTATATTGAAAATATTTTTTCATGAATAATTTTCACCCTCACCGTTAATTTTTAAAATTTTCGTTAAGGTAATTTAGCATCTAGATTATTTTTTTGCTAGAAACACGCTACCTTCTATAATATTCTTTTAATTTAATTTTGTTTTAAAAAGTATTTTCTGAATCAATTTTTTATCACTTATCTTCATAACTTTTTACTTATGTTTAACATTATCAATAATTATTTTTCAACAACTGTCTTAAATATTTTTTAAAATTTAATGTTTTAAAACTCATAGTAAGGATACAATTGTACCTAAAAGTACTTTAAACATTAAGTGCTACTAAAAAATACAATAAAAGTGTGGTAATTGATATGCATAGTTTCTTTAAGGACTTTTTGAGCAGTAGAAAACGAATTTAAAATTACTTATAAAAACATTTGTATGGAAAAATTGTTCTGAAAAATTATTTTCAAAAAAAAAATAATAAAGACTTTTGAAATATGTAAGGAAAAGTTGGATGCAGCGAATTTTAGAAAGAAGCATAACATGTCGGGAGAGGATTTTCTCCTTTTCCTCCATCTCCTTTTCCCTCCTTTTCCCATTTAACACCATTGGATCTTTGATCCAATGGTCCAGATTTAATGTTTTTAGAAAAATAAATATAATTATAATAATACTCAAAAATCTCATAAATAAATTTGATCTGTCAAAATTTTGGTGTAAACTGTTCAGCTGTAGACTACTATTATAAATTTAGATTTTATTTTTCATTTTTTTATTACAGTTATGAGCTGTTTAAAATTTTGACAGATCAAATTTATTTATGAGATTTTTAAGTATTATTATAATTATATTTATTTTTATAAAAAAAATTAAATATAAACCATTGGATCAAAGATCCAATGGTGTCACATGAGAAAAGGAGGGAAAAGGAGAGGGAGGAAAAGGAGAAAATCCGGACCCATAACATGTCAGTGACATAAGTGTGTGTATATATAAGTGTCCTCTTTATTCTTTCCCAGTATTTTTCCAAATTCTACTTGTGTTTTACCAAGAATGTTTTACTTGTTACCAAAATTTTAAATGTTTTACTGACTTATATTTTACCAAAATTTCCCTTAATTTTAAAAACTTCTTTTATATTACCAAAAGGTTCTTTTATTTTACCAAAATTGTTTTATGTGTTCCTAAGTTCGTATAATGTTTTACCAATATGTGGTTTTTCATTTACCAAAATTGAATAACAGATAACCAACTTTGTATAATGGTTTACCAACATTTCTCTATCCATTTACCAACTTCTTTTTGTTCGTTACTAGAATTGTATAATGGATTACCAAATTCATATAACGGATTGCTAACTTTGCATAATGGATCACCAACATGTCTCTACCCATTTACCAACTTCCTTTTTTTTATTACCAGAATTGGATAATGTTTACCAAAGCCAAATAATGGATTACCAACTTTGTATAATGATCTACCAACAATTCTCTATCCATTTACCAACTTCCTAACTTTACCAATTTTTTTGTTACCATAATTGTATGGATTACTAAATCCGTAATTCGACGTCAGTAAATCATTATCCAATTCTAGTAACAAACAAAAAGAAGTTGGTAAAGTTATAATGTTGGTCAATGGATAAAGATATATTAGTAATCCGTTATTCAAAGTTGATAATTAATCTGTTATAAGAATTTGGGAAAGAATGGAAGATGGTATATATATATATATATATTGCACTATATATAATGAAAGGCCTCTCTAGGAACCCACCCCTCCACTTTCTCAATTTAAATTTTAAACCACCCCTCCTCCAAAAAAAATATATATCCCCTCCATCCCTAAGTATATGCTTCATATTTGTGAATGGGCTTGTCCCAAAGTATAAGTTTTATTTTAGGGTTGTCTAAGCATTTATTTCATTTTTTCCAATTTTATTCATTGTTTATGTTTTTCCCATACACCCTCTTTCATCTTTATTATCTCTTATTTCCCATTCTTTTTTATCATTAATAGTAAGGGTAAAGTTGAAAAATAAATTAGATTTCTGACATAATTATTACTTTTAACTAACTTAAATAGTTATTTGAATCTTATATTTAGGGACAGAGGGAGTAATAATTATAATTGCCACCTGGCAAGTGGGCCCCAACTAGCGGCCCCCAGCCATCGACGGTCGGAGCTCCTGCGGCCGGTCGTGGTGGGGCCTTTCTCCTTTAAAAAAATTAATTTAGGGGTATTTGTTACATTTCCTTTAATTTTGCAAAGGACAGTTAGGTAAGTGGCATGTTATGATCCTTCTTGAAATTAGCTGCATCCAACCGTCTTTTGTATATTTTGAGAGTCATTTTAAGGAATCTTTCCAAGATATTTTAGGATGTTATTCACATAAAAAAATATTTTATTCCTCTGTTACTGAATATAAGATCCAATTGAATTTTTTTGGAAAGATAAAGGAAGTCAAATAAGCCACTTAATCATAACATGTTTTGTATATTATATTATTAGATTAAATGTTAGCTTATAAGTCAAATAAATTACTTTAGAGGAAAAAAATTCAGATAAATCAATCTATAAGTAATTTATTTGGCTTTCTTAAGCTTTTTTTTTAAAAAAAAATTAACTAGGTCTATATTTAGCAACAGAGCTACGGAAGGAGTATAATGTTGGATAAACTTTACCGAATAAAAAAGGAAAAATTAATTACAGGTCCCATGTAAGGAGCTTAATTAAAATGAGATCCCCAAGAAATTATGTAATTGTTCTCAGGTCCAAGGAGTTGTTATCGTCATGTCAAAAATTGTCACTGAGCAAGGGTTTAAAAATTGTAATTGCCATGCCTCAAGTTGTGAACGTCAGGCCAAAAAGTTATGTAATTCTTGGTTACTAACAATTTTTGACCAGATGATAACAATTTTTTAGCCTGACGTTCACAACTTCCTAGCAGGGACCTCATAGTAATTTATGTAACTTCATTGGGACCTCATTTTAATTATGTTCCTTATCTATAACTTGTAATTAACTTTCTTGATAAAAAAGCTCGTTGATTGTATCTATTTGAATTTTCATGATCACCGCTTCTCCAAAAACCCATCTATTTCCTGCTTATGGAACAAATTTATTTATCAATGACTTGACAGAGGCAAATTCAAACTTAAAAGTTGAACTTGAATGAAATTCAATATAAAATATTACTCTTTTCGTCTTAGGTTTCAAACCACACCTATTACTATCAAGTCATTATTAAAGCTTTGTTAAGAACACACAAATAAATTATAAAATGGAATGAGATGCTAATCACCCCCGGAGGCACGCACACATAATTTAAAAAAGTTTAAAAAAACGCATATCCATAAGGCACACGCAAGAAATTATATTTTAGATGAGATAATGTTACTCGTTCATTGTGATTTCCAAAAATCAACAATTTATCTACTTGAAGATTGAGAGTACAGTGGGTCAATGTTGGTGGTTAACAGTGGCTTATGCTAGTCTATAGCCCAGAGAAGGAATATTTTATGGCGGAACTTGAGCTTTTATCTTCCCAATTTAGTGGCCCTTGGTGTCTTGCAGGGGATTTTAATGCTACCCTTTTGGCTTCTGAATGGAGTTCGCTGAATGGGAGTGGCTTACCGGATCGAAATTTTCTATATCTTTCTTTCATGGTTTACAGCTGAATGATCTAAACTTCTTTGGTCTGAAATTTACTTGGAAAAGATCAGATGTTGAAAGCCGCGCGCATTGACCGGGTTTTGGGTAACAATGATTGGCTAGAGTTGTTTCCGGTAGCTAGTGTTATGCACCTTCCTTTTTTCAAATCGGACCACAGGCCTCTACTTCTCAAGATAAATGGTTTGTCGAATGTCCGGCATCCTAAGGCGGCATGGGCCTTGCATGACTAGTATAGCGACTTTGTGAAGGAGAAATGGTCCGTTCATCGTTCTTGGAGTAGGAATATGATAGATTTTACTCAAGCATGTGAGGATTGGAATTGTGATGTTTTTGGCCATACTTCTAGGCATAAGAAGAGTCTGTTTCATTGCTTGGAAGGCATTAATCGGGTGAAGGCTAATGGTTGTCTTCCTTACACCTGGTGAAGCTGCAGCGAGATTTGTGGAAAGAGTTAGATGATGTCTTGTTACAAGAATCATTGTTGTGGGCCCAAAAGGCTAGATGTGATTGGCAAATTTTTGGAGATAAAAATACTAAATTTTTTCGCCAAAGGGCTAATTATAGGCGTAAAAAGAATTTTGTTGGTGCTCTTCGTGATTCTTCTGGGGTATGGATCTACGAGACAGAAGAAATTAAGGCTATGGCAACTAATTTTTTTATATCCTTATTCAAAGAAGATCAAAAAGTCTGTGAACCACTTCGTTGCATTTTCACCTTCCCAGAAATCCCATATACTTGGTTGTCCAGTCTCGGTAGAACTCTTCAAGAGGAGGAAATTAAGCACACTATTTTCAATATGGGGGCTGTTAAATCTCCTAGTCCTCATGGTATGAATGCTTTCTTTTATCAAAGTCAATGGGACCATGTAGGTACCTCTGTTGTTTCCTATATTTCTCAACTATGGCACGATCCTTCTCTTATTTGGGAGATTAATGATACATTTGTAGTTCTTACTCTTAAAAAAGAAAAACCCAAAGGAACTGCTGTTAGAATAATGAGTTTTGATGATAACTAAACATAACTTAGGCATAAAGAAAGGTTGGACATAGATCTGGAATAACTTAGAAACAATCTGATAGAAAATGCTAAGTATTGCCCGATCGATTAGGATCAGATTATAAGTTAAAAACTAAGGCACTGATCGATCAGAGACAAATCAAAGTTAGATTAGAGGTTTGAATCATAGGCGTCCAATCAATCAGACACCCCTATGATTGATCAAAGTAAAAATGAACTAAGTAATCTCAACGTAATCGATTGGAGGAATTAGAATAACTTAGTGTGATCGAACTGTAGCATCTGATCAATCAAGCCTCCCCTATAATCGATCAGATAGCTCAAAGTATAATTCAACTCTAATCTAAACTTGATCGATCAGAGTAGTATAATCGATTAGAGAGAAGTGAGTAATCGATCACAAAAGCATAATCGATCAGAGAATAGCAAGTAATCGATCAGGGAAATACATGTAATCTGAGTATAATCTTAGTGTAATCGATTATACACGCCTAATCGATCAAAGACCCCTGTGATCGATCAGACGAGATATCTTTCTAACTTATATTGAAGTCATGTAGGTTATGATTGATGTATGATTGATATGTGATCAATCAAATATGAGGCAGTGATCGATGTGGCGATAGAATTTAATTCAAATTGAATGGTCAACTTATTTTAAGCTTTCAAATACAGAAGTTGTTCAGACTTACTTTGGGAAATTATCGTTAGACACACAAAACTACATTAGAGCCATTTGACACAACAACTACGTTCTACGATTAATGAAGAGAGAGAATCTGAGACAAACCAAGTACAGAGGAGTTAATGCTACTCATAACACATTCATCTTAACACTCTATCTATAATCATCACTCATCAAAGATCAAGCAACGACTATAACTTCATCAACTGGCAGAATTTCAGAAACTAGTATAAAAACCTTGATGCAAAAGTGGGTGAGAAGAATTGATTGCTTACATTGATTACTCTTGTTAGTTATACTTACTGCATTCAATACTCACCAGCTCTTAGAGAGATCATTTATTATTGTACTTCAATGTATATCAAAATCTGTTCAATGAGTGAACGAGCTTTCTGTAATTTCATTTCAAGTGAGGTTTACTCTTAAGATAGTGGGATCTTAAGAGTAGGTTGTAATCTTACAAAGTGTAAGGGGGAGTGATCTGTAAGAGAGAGATCTTACTGTGAGGTCACTTGTAAAGGCTTTCAAGAGCCTATTTTAATCTTGAGGTAAAATGGAATCCAACAGAGGTTGGAAAACAGGACGTAGGCCAAGATTTGGGCTGAACCAGTATAAGCTCTCTGTCTTAGTGCATTAAATTTTTAATTAGCACAATTCACCCCCTCTTGTGCATTCCTGCCACTTTCAACTGCAAGATTTTAAACAATTGGTTTATGTAATTTAATTTTCAAGACTATCACAAAGATTATTGCTAATAGAATGAAGCCCTTTTTGCAACATATTATAAGTCCTAATCAATGTAGCTTTGTGCCGGGCCGTCAAAGTTCATACAATATTATGATAGCACAAGAAGTGGTGCATTCGATGAGGAATAAGCAGGGTAATAGAGGCTTCATGGCCATTAAGATTAATTTAGAAAAAGCCTATGATCGTCTGAACTGGCATTTTCTTATTTAATGCTTGAAAGAGCTTAATTTCCCTAAACATATTGTTCATATTATCTTAGCATGTGTCACATCCCCAAGCATGCAACTATTATGGAATGGTGAGAAAGGAGATAAGTTTATTCCCTCAAGAGGTGTTCGTCAAGGAGACCCCCTATCTCCATATCTTTTTGTGATCTATGTGGAGAATCTGGCCCATATAATCCAAGAAAAGATCGAGAAGAAATTGTGGAGCCCAATTACTCTTTGTAAGCTTGGCCCCTCTCTATCTCATTTGTTTCTTACTGATGATATCATTCTCATTGCAGAAGTTTCTACCCAACAAGCAATTATTATTCATGATTGCTTAGACTCTTTTGAGGCTAGCTTCGGGCTCAAAGTGAACACTAGTAAAACATGTGTGTTCTTCTCTCAGAACGTTAATCATAATAGGAGGTCAAAGATCAATAATTTCCTGGGTTTTCAGATGGTAGCTTATCTGGGTAAATATCTAGGAACCCCCCTGCACCATAAAAAAGTCCAAAAAAAGTTATCAACACGTGGTGGATAAAGTCACCTCTTATTTTCTTTAAAATATTATGATTGACAACTTAGTTTGGTGATTTTCATGCCTAGTGCATTCTATGATTTGTCTGGTGAAATTTTGTTTTAAATGTGGGAAAGAAAAACACAAGCAAAGAAGAAATTGTTTTTTTTTTCATCTAAATAGTACAAGCACAATGTCCAAAATCAAGGAGTAAAATTGACTTGACCTATTCACAAAAAAGAAAAGAAAAGAAAAGAAAAATACTTTACTCACTACAAAAAAAGCGTGCATTAGTAGCGGTTATAAATGACGATTAGTAGCGGTTCTAACCGCTACTAACATGTTTCCAGCGGTTCTTGTTTCCGCCACTAAATCGTCCGTGACAAACATGTACTAGCGGTTAAAGAAACCGCGTCTAACAAAGTCAAAGACGCTACTAATTAGTAGCGGTTTGCAAAACCGCTACTAAATAAAAGAGAACCGCCTCTAATGTCAAAAATTAGCATAATCGTAGAAAAATTCAATTCTCAATTTAGTGGCGGTTTGAACCGCCACTAATTAAAAAAAAATTGGCCCATTTATTAGTGGCGGTTTGAGCAGCGGTTCTCAAACCGCTACTAATTAAAAAGAATAAAAAAATGTCCAACTTATTAGTGGCGGTTCAAAACCGCTACTAATTAAAAAGAATTAAAAAATGTCCAATTTATTAGTGGCGGTTCAAAACCGCTACTAAAGTTTAAGGATTTTAAAAAACGCCCAGATTAGATATTATATAATCAAAGTCATATGATCAAATGTAATCAAAAAACAATGATAATAAATTAGTGTATTACAAAATGTTCTTATTGTTAAAATAAAAAAAATTTCTCAACTATATTAACAACCATATCTATAAAAAAACAATATATCAAACACATAAAAAAGAAATAGTTAAAAATAAACAAGTAATTATATTTGTTATAAGAATAATATGAATAATAAATTAAAATATTTTTATCACTAAAAATGGGAAATAATTCGATATTGTTACCTGAAAAAAAAAGTAGCAAACAAATTAGCAAATTAATTCAGAATAGAAAATAAAACACATTAAATAATAAGAAATATAAGATAAATTGTTTTCAGAACAAAAAATAAAGGCATTAACGGTCAGACTGAGGATAAATTGAATGGAAAGGGAGAAGGAATAATTGAATGAATGTGTGAAGAAAAATGAGGGGAGGGGGTGGATATTTATAGTGATTTGTGCACGATTTAGTAGCGGTTTGGGCAGCGGTTCTAGAACAGCCACTAATACTTATCCGCAGAATTAGTAGCGGTTCTAAAACCGCTACTAGATGTCTTTAATTAAAAAAAAAAAGCTCAACCTACATTAAAAAAAATATGATATATGAACGTTTGATACACATTTTTATGAAAATTTTATAAAATGAAAAAATAATTATGGTTGGCTGCTTCAATCATCTTCTTCTTGCTCCTGCCTAAAAAGAACATAAACAAATATATAAATTTCTATTGCTAAAGGTGTTGAAATTTGTTTAAATTATTTGTAGTGAAAATGCTCACCTAACTACTTGTAAATGACCGTCTTCTTCAGAAATGAGGTTGTCGAAGTTTTCAGGTTCGAAATGTTGGCTGCCTAGTTCCAGATCATCTTCGTCACCCATGTCGTAGAGGTCACGCGGCTTCATATGAATCACCATGTGCCAATCTTTATGTGTCCGATCTTCCACATAGTAAACTTGCTGCGCCTGTGAGGCAAGAATATACGGCTCATCATCTGCCATTTCCCCTGTGTGAATGAGCCTCGAGAAATTTATGGACGTGATGCCCAAGATGTCCAATGTAATGCCTCGAGAAGTTCTGGTGTCTGCCCACATGCAGTTGAAGAGAGGCACGGTGAAATGACCTTGATAGTTAAGCTCGATGATGTCCACGAGCTTTCCATAGTATGATACGCCTCCAAATCGCATGTCTGTATCCCGTGAGCTGGCATAACTCCTTGTTCCGAATGTGCCAAAGACTCCGGAATTCTGGGTGAGAGAACCTTCATCCCTTGCAATGGTGCAGAACTTGAAGCCGTTGACGTTGTATGCCGTATATCTCCTGACATGGTCGAGTGGACCGGTTGCTAGATTTATCATATCAGGCGCATGGGGGTTGTTGTCATTGAGTATCCTCTGTGCAAACCAATCCGGAAACTCTCGATGGACCTTTTTGTCCACCTCGGCAGATGACCTTGTGCGGCTTCGTAGTTGGCGTTTAACATAGCGGCGGAAATCCCTAAATTCCAATGGAACATATCAGAGGGTTATGTGGTTTGGAAATAAAAAGAATAACATGATACGTGTATATAGTGTTAAAATTCTTACTGAATGTAGGGCTCCACTTGAGGGCAATTTGTCAAGACATGTCTGTGTGCTTGCAACCTCTCAGTGGGAGTGAGCCTGTAATACTGACTTCCTCCAACTGGCTTTCCGACTGGCGGGAATAATGTGTTGGAAGGTGACTGGACATTTGATGGGCTGTCATCGACACGAGGAGGGCGGTTGAATGAAGTCTCGATGTCATCATCAAAATAGCGCGAACAATATGTTAACACCTCGTCACCAGAATAACCCTCTGCTATAGAACCCTCTGGAGATGCTTTGTTCCTCACATACGACTTCAATTTCCCCAAGTATCTGTAATTACAAGTACAATCAGGTAACTGAAACAAAATCATGAAACCACTGGAAAAATGAATCAACGGACCTCTCTATGGGATACATCCAGCGGTATTGAACCGGGCCGCCCATCTT
This sequence comes from Mimosa bimucronata, assembly GCA_037074515.1. NCBI lineage: Eukaryota > Viridiplantae > Streptophyta > Magnoliopsida > Fabales > Fabaceae > Mimosa > Mimosa bimucronata. Next base: position 12,153,536 of record CM073442.1, read on the forward strand.
TGCGTCTTGAACGAGGTGTACAGTGAGATGAACCATGACCGTGAAGAAAGACGGGGGAAATATCATCTCCATATGACAGAGCGTTAGAACAATTTTTTCCTACAATTGATCCAGCTCTGCTTTGTCCAAAACTTTTGCACACAACCGTCGGTAGAAAGAACTGAGTTGAACCAAAACATTAGACACCTCCGGGGGCAATGTGCTTTTAATTGCCAGAGGTAGGAATTGCTGGAGCAAAACGTGGCAGTCATGGGTTTTCAACCCGGCAATCTTCTTAGAGTGCATGTCCACACATCTTGAGATGTTGCTTGAATAACCATCAGGGACCTTGATGTCCTTAAGTGTGGAGAGGAAGACTTCCTTGTTGGCTCTTGTCAGTGTGAATGAGGCTGGGGCAAACTTGTCATTCTCATCCGGCCAAGCGTCTTCACGTATTCCCATCGCCATCAGATCTTTCCTTGCTTGGAGATGGTCCTTGGACTTTCCAGACTCGTTGAGTAAAGTGTACAAAATATTGTCACACACATTTTTTTCGATGTGCATGACATCAAGACAGTGGCGAAGTAGATTAGATTTCCAGTAGGGGAGCTCGAAGAAAATGCTCTTCTTTCGCCATTGCTGCACGTTTTCCCCTTAGGACTGGCCGCGTCCCCTTCTTCCCCTAGGCTGAACGCCGTCTGTCTTCCCGAACTCTACATGAACATCTTCAAGCTGTTGAAGAATATCTGCGCCAGACAAAAACGTAGGAGGATCCCTCATTTCCTGCGATCCGTTAAATCTAATCTTCTGCAGCCGGAACCTATGACCGCCAGGAAGGAACCGCCGATGACCCATGAAGCACCACTTGCGACTGTGAGGAAGGCGGACCGAGTCTTGGTCAAAGTTGCAGTTGGGGCAAGCTCTGCCTGTATGCACGTTCCAACCAGACAATGTGCCAAGTCCTGGAAAATCGCTCACTGTCCACATCAACGATGCACGGAGTGTGAAGAGCGTCTTACTGTAAGCGTCATACGTCTCAACTCCGTTGGTCCAAAGTTCCTTCAACTCCTGTATCAACGGTTGAAGGTAGACATCTATATCGTTTCCAGGAGCTTTCTTCCCCGGAATAATCATCGAAAGAATGAATGAGCTCTGTTTCATACACATCCAAGGGGGTAAGTTGTACGGTATCAATACCACAGGCCATATACTGTACGTAGTGCTAAGATTCCCGAACGGATTGAACCCATCTGATGCGAGAGCGAGGCGTACATTTCTCGGGTCACTGGCGAATTCCGGGAATCGAGCATCAAACGCTTTCCAAGCCTCAGCATCCCTAGGATGTCTCAACTTCCCATCGACGTTGGGCTCTGATGAATGCCACCGCATGTGCTCCGCCGTTTTGGATGACACATACAACCTCTGAAGTCGTGGAGTCAGGGGGAAATATCTTAGAATCTTTGCAGGCTTCTTGGTTGCTATTCGACCCCTCTTCGCCTGTTTGTACCGAGACGCATTACACCGCTTACATCTGTCCAACCCGGCGTCGTCTCCCCAGTACAACATACAATCATTCGGGCAGGCATGGATTTTAGTGTAGTTCAATCCCAACTTGTTAATAGTCTTCTTTGCTTCGTAGAATGATGGTGCGATTTCTGCCTGAGAGAATGCATCTCCCAATAATTCTAACACCATCGACATCCCCTTATCGCTGAAGCCACACAAGCACTTGATATGATAGAGCTTGACAAGAAATGATAGTTTTGAATATTTACTGCACCCTGAATAAACATTATTCTTATTCTAAAATGAACGTTTATGTGACAAAACTAGAAACGAAATGAGAGGCAGTTTTTAGTAGAACCTGGAAACAATGGCTTATCTGAATCCGTCATAAGGTCGAAAAAATTCTTTGCAGCTTCATTTCGAAAAAACTCCGGGAGTGGTCCTTCAACCCCTTCCTGACTCCCGATGCCGTCACCTTGCACCCCGAAAGTATCACGCACAACATCGTTAAATGGATCCACATGATTGTCGTCATCATCGTCATCGTCGATCTGCATTCCAACCTGAGATGTTCGAGCAACTACCTCACCACCATCATCATCGTTCTCGCCATGAATACCCCAGAATGTGTAATTTGATGGGAATTGTTTCAGTATAAGATGCTCACGCACAACATTTCTGGGATGCCACTTCTTAAATTTACATTTCGGACAAGGACACAATATCTGATTGTTAACACCGGTGCGGTTGAAAGCAAAATCTAAAAAGTGGTCAACACCAACCAAATAGCGGGGAGACGTCCGTGGCAAACTTATCCAAGATTTATCCATCATATGACTGAAGATATTATCAAAGAAGGAAAGAGCTTAATAGTTTGAATGAAATGTGAAAATGAATTGGAAAGAATCAAGGGCTTATAAAATGAAATTTAGACATTAGTAGCGGTTCTCTAACCGCTACTAAAACCGCAACTAACTCAATCAGACCGTTGGAAAGTTAACAGGTGGCAGATGTGTCTGAGTATACAATAGTAGCGGTTCTAGAACCGCTACTAATATTAAATTATTTTTATAATTAGTAACTTAGTGGCGGTTTAAAACCGCTACTAAGTTTAATTTTTTTAGTATTTCTTAATTTAGTAGCGGTTCTCAAACCGCTACTAAATGTGCTATTTTGTATTTTTAATGTTATTTATATCTTGTTTTTTTCAAATACTATATAAGAAAATAAACAAATAACAACGGTTTATTTAGTAAGTCAGGGAGAAACTTTTTTGTTGAACTGTTAAAACAAATTATCGCCATTTGTAAAGTAAAAAATAAAATCAGATATTAACAACTAACAAAATTATGCAACATTAAAGATATGAAATGTTTAAACAACTAATATTCAAATTAGCAAACATTTAAATATAAAAATGTTCAACTTAAATCCTAAAATAAACATTCTAATAAAAAAAAACCCTAGAGCTACGCCGCAGGAGGCTGATCGTCGTCTTGATGCTCCGGAGAACGGTTGCGAGGATGCTTCGGTGGACGAGGAGGTAGTGGTACTCGCAAAGGAGATCTATCAGGGTCGAACATCCGCTGTATCCGTTCCAACGTGCTATTGGCGTCGTGCACCCAGGAGTCCAGTCGGTCATACACCTGATCAGTCACCCGTTCCGTAATCTCATGAGTGAGTCTCTCCCTCATTTGAGCCTCAAACTCTGCGCCTCCCCTAATTGGGCCACTTGTTGATGGTTGGCTCGAAGCTGTAGACTGGGCGCTGCCTGGGTCGCCTGACCTGCCGTACACCACCGTAGGTCGGGCTCCGAATCCCATCCCGCGAACCCGGCCAGGGTGCTCTTGAGGCCCTAGGGCAGCCCTTAGCGAGGCAGTGGGGTCTACATTGTCCCCCTACGACTCGGCGATCTCTCTCTCCGCAGCCTCAATCCTAGCCTGCACACACAAACATATTAACAATTTTATTTTGATGTCGTTGTTATTAAAAATATAATAATATAAAAATAAATAAATAAATAAAAATTTTACAATTTGCTCCTCAGCCTCCCTGGATGTTGGGCTCCCGTCGGCGTGTCTGTGCTTTATTTGGTAGAAACGACCGTAGGTAGCCTTCTGCCCTTTCTTCGCAGCCTCTTCCTCCTGAAAATTAAGATACAAACAGTTATTAATATATAAAGATAAATTATTTTTAAATCAAACAATGAAACTTCATTCCTTCATACCATCTCTTTGTACCCAACCGAAAACGGCTTCGTCCCAGCCGTATGATGAACCTTCTGATGGGCCTTCGCGGCAAGACCTTGTTGCGACCTCTTCTGTTAACATAAAATAAAATTAAATAATAATCAGTAATTCAAAAATAATTTTTCAATATGATATTTCAATATCAATTCAATAATATTATTCATTATACCTTCCCAATGTCTCCCCTCCTCCAACCCACATATCTCTCCCACGCATCCGCAGGGACGCCACCAGGGACATCATCGACCAACTCCTGAATCGGCCTACTCCCACCCCGATTTCTTTCTTTGAACATATCCAACCGCTTGTTCTTCCAACCGTCCCCCATCTTTGATTCTGTCCAAGTCTTGCGGCTGTCCCTCACATCAAACTTCCTCTGTAAAATATTAAATTTAAGTATGTTTAATTAGAAATTAATAAATAATAACAAATTCCAATAATAACATAAAACAAATAAGAAATAATAAATACATTTCCTATAATATTTATTAAAATCAAATTCAAATAATAACAGAAAAGAAATAATAAATAATAAATATATTTCCTATAATATTTATTAAAATCAAATTCAAATAATAACAGAAAAGAAATAAAAAATAATAAATAATAAACAATAAATAAGGTCAAAGTTAATTCAACAAACCTTAACAATTTCGTCAAACGCGAACTTTTTAGAGTTCGCGTCAATCTTCCTCCAGTCCAAAGCGTCAATCGGAAATCGCTGATAATTCTGGCCTACAACCCCGACGAACCTCGAGTACAGTTGCCCCCCTTGTCCAACTGGTAATTTGGTCAAGTCGTCCCACTCAACTATAACTCTGTGCCCGCTCGGAAGGTTCATCGCATCTTGCACCGTCAACCTCTTCTCACTTATGCTACCAGAAGGGTCTGTAAAAATTAGGGAATAATTTCAATTTAATGAGCGATAAAAAATTATAATTATCTCATAAAAACAATAAAAATTGAATTTCCTTACCCTGAACTTGCACTTCATAACCGGTGGACCTTCCGGAGGATCGTTTAGGGTGCCCCGCCTCGTCAAATTCCTCACCGTCCAACCAACGTTCCATATCCTCAAAATCTGCTCCTCCTCCAGTCTCGTCGAAAGCCTCTCCCCCGCTCCAGAATGCGTTGATTACATCTTCTGGAATCGGATCGTTCTGTACACGGATGCGCTCTTGTTCTATACGATCCCTCTCGGCCTGCTCAGCCAGTTCCTTACGTAGCCGCTCCTCAGCTTCCATTTGTTCATCGGTCATATGCCTCTTATTGCGATCGCCCTTTTTCACCATGATTTTGATCTCTTTTTTCTAGTCGAAGTCACGTCAGGTCACTTTCTTTCTCAAAAAGCTCGTGCCTTTTCTCTGAAAAGGCACGAGCCTTTTTAAACTGTTCACTTTTAGTAGCGGTTCTGCAAGAACCGCTACTATTAGTCGCGGTTTCAGCAAAAACCGCTGCTGAAACCGCGACTAAATCAACCAGTAATAAATGCAGTTGCATTTATTTCGCTGAATTAGTGGCGGTTTTGGGCGAAACCGCTACTAATGCATGAAAACCGCCACTAATTCAGCGGCCATTCATTTTCTAGCGGTTTTCCCCTCCAGAACCGCGACTAAATTTACGCCACTAGTCATCCCGCCAAAGCGCGCCAAATTTGTTGCGGTTATTTCCCCTAAACCGCTACTAATATCCGCTACTAACTACTTCTGTGGTCAAACCGTTGGATTTACTTGCGGTTTGTGCTTATAACCGCTAGTAATGTAAAATTACTAGCGGTTTTAGTGTTCCGCGACTAAAGTAACCGCTACTAAAAACCCTTTTTTTTGTAGTGACTTAGCTTGTAATGAAGTGATAGATATTTCATTCCTTGAAGGAGTTGCATGATTGTTGGGAGAATCTCTCTTAATAGGGATGTTTTCTAAAAGGAAACCGGGTTCTTTGGGCTCTGGCAAGGCACCATCACTACTCAACATTATAACCACATATGTCATTTTTGGCCTATCATCAGCATGGGATTGCACACAAAGAAGACCGATGTGGATGAATCAACAATACTTCTTATTTGACACACGTCTTCCACAAACTTTCATTGACCAATTTTCATGGGATTCCCCTCACCCCACAACCTCCATGCCTATAACAATTCAAAACATTGAATAAGTTATCAATTTCAATACAGGTAAGAGAATACTTAAGTTCCTTGTTACTAACATGATTGATAAGATTAACGCTTTGGCTTGGTAAGAAGGGCCCCTTGTTTTTCATGTCACTCACTATTTCTAGCAGCAATACTCCAAAGCTGAACACGTCAGATTTGACAGAGAATAGTCCATGAATTGCATATTTAGGAGCCATATAACCACTATCATAAGTCATAAATTAGTTCGAGGCGTATTCAATAATGTTCATATATATAAACACAAAGTATAATAAAGCTTACTCATTATGTACCAACTATTTGCCTTGTATTGTCTTCAATTTTATCTCCTCCAAATATTCTTGCCAAACCGAAATCTGAGATTTTTGGATTTAATTCATCACCGTCCAATAATATATTATTTGTTTTAAGGTTTCTATGGACGATTTTTAATCTAGAATCTTAATGAAAATACATAAGCCCCGAGCAGTTCCACGGATAATGTGAACGCGTTTGGACCAATCAAGAAGTTTGATTCCATAACCTACACATTTTTAATGCACTTATATTTATCATTATATATCCCAGGAGAAATAGAAGAAAAGGATAAAAATATGGTAATATATAGTTCTTTAGCCACACAAACCGAAAATAAATGAATCTAAGCTTTTGTTTGGCATGTATTCATATATGAGCATTTTCTCCTCTTCTTGAATGCAACAACCAAAAACCTTAACAAGATTACAATGCTAAAATTTGGCACACAATTTGACTTCATTCATGAATTCACATAGCCCTTGGATAGAACTTTGTGAAAGCCGTTTCACTGCAATTTCTTGTCCGTCCACAAGTATACCCTGCCATTTTTACATCATATAAATGATTGTCAATGTCAATATGTAACGTCACAAATCAAAAGAGTAATTTTAATCATTTACTCTTAATATCAAGTGAATTGCACACTTACCCTATACACAGGACCAAAACCTCCTTAGCCAAGTTTGTTATCAGATGAGAAGTCATTTAGTAGCATTAGCTATAATTGCAAGGTCATAGATACGTTGCTCCATATTTCCTTCATAGCCTTCTTCATCGTTTCCTGCTATCAATGTTCTAAGCTCTATATATTTCTGTCAGAGCCTTCTTCCTTGTTTGCTGTTAACAAGGTTTTAAAAATATTGGTTCACTTTCTCAAATTAAGTGAAGAATATATAAACAACAAAAACTATTAGCAGCATTAGCTATTTCAGCAATGTCATCCATAGGCAGCTCCACATTTTCTTATGAGCCTTTTTTGGTTGTTTACTGTTAACTAGGTTTTCATAGTATACATTGATGTACTAAGAGAAATATTATTTTAAAAAAGGAAAGGAATTCGCTCCGTTCTTTTGAAAACATAATGACACCAACCTCAATCATGTTCCACTACTCTCCAGACAACCCCCAGATGTAATAAGAAGATGGGAAGAGGGTATTACAACAAGTAAAGGTAGGTGCATTGGGAATGTTTACCTATGGAGTTTCTTCTGCAATAGTAAATGCACATCACAGGTAAAAGCATCACAGCAGCCAATTAAGAAAGACCTATGTATATACCTTATTTTGCTGATTCAGTTCGTGGAAATTAGTGGAGTGAAGAAAACAAGTGAGCTTTCATTTCTATCTTCGAAATCCAATTAAGTTCGTTGCAAGAGGAGGAAGTGAATGAGAATGTGGAATGGCGTAGTAGAATCAGCCATTAGTTGCAGAGCAAAAGAAGAGTGCAAAATGAACTTTGTTCCGTATTAGCTTGCAGAAGAGACGAAATGAAAATGGCTTTATGATTTTTTCTCGAAAACAGAAAAGGAAAAAAAAGGAAAACTAATTACAGGTTCCATGTAAGGAATTAAATTAAGATGCATGTAATTAATCTCAGGTCTTATTAGATTGTTATCACCTGCTCAAAAGTTGTTATCGTCAGGTTAAACGTTGTTATTGAATAAGAGATTAAACTTTGTGATCGTTAGGCCATAAGTTGTTATCTTCAGGGCCAAAAAGTAGTTATCGTCTGGTCGAAAGTTATTAGTGATCTATTACATTAAACTATTATCTTCTTGACAGATCAAACTCATGTTAATTTAACAATCCCCAAAACTATTATGTGTAATGACGTTGATTTACCTGATGATTGGACTTTAGAAAAGTCTTCAAAACCTGCTCCTTGTCCAATAAATCAGGTAAGCAAAGTTATCCAAACAACTGATGGGACTGTTAAATTATCATTTGAAAGACCTAGAAGATCTTGCTCTTTCAGTGTTAGATCTGCTTCCTTATATGAAGACTGTAGATATAATATAGAACCAGCAAGGCATTCTTGTTCATTTTCTAAACCTCCGTCTGTCATTTATATGCCAGCACCACCTTCAACAATTCCCAGAAACATTCCCCCTCAAACAAATGTCCTAATTCAAGGAGTCGATAATTCGTCAAACATTCCTCAAACTAGTTATGAAAAAGCTGAAGATTCACCACCACCACAATCTCCAACTTATTCATCCATGAACGTAAGGGAACCATATGAAACTTCGTCTCTAAACGAAGGAGAGAAATTCCATCCCATTAATGTTTTAGAAAAACAGTTCTCTATCGATAAACAAACTCTTAGAGAAGACTTTTATTCTGAAGAAAACAAACTTCAAAGAAAATGGTTTTTCCAAAACTTTAAAGAACCTGACAGACAAAATATTCAAACTAAATTTTACAGATTTCTTGAAAACATACAAGAAAATATTCAATGTATTTATTTATTTATTTTTAATTTTTAAGACTACAAGCTTTCCAAGTTAACTAGAATTTTCTCCCCCGTACAATGCACGGGAAATATATTAATATTTTAATAAATAACATTTTCTAATGATTAATTGTATTTTAAAAATTTGAAATATTATTTGTTGACATTTTAATACTCAAATTAATAATATCGCATACTAATAGTTCAAATATGAATTTGAATAAAATTATATTTCAAATATGAACATTAAATATTTTTTTGTCATAAAAATAATTTTTTTTTTAAAATGTATTATGAATTTGATAGATATAACCAATTAAGTTATCCATATCAACCATTTGACCTACTTTATCGATTAGCTATTGAATTACATATGAGTTTGGGTTCATTAAATAAATACTGATTGGAAAATAAAAAGTATTTTTTATCAATAGATGAAACACTACTACAGAAATACTCTATTGTAGCGTAACAATAGCAGCGCTTGCAAAACGCAAGTGATGAGATAGGTATAATATGACATATACCAGCGCTTTTAAAAAAAGTGTTGGTATAGGTATAAGCATATACCAGCGCTTAAGCGTTGTTATAGGCCCCTGTGATTTAAATTTTCTTTAAAAAATTATCTAAAACCAATTTTAAATAAAATTTAAATCACAGGGGTCTATAGCAACGCTTATTACGTAGTAAGCGGTGCTATAGGCCTAAATAGGTATTTTTAAATTTTTTTCCATTTTTAAAATGAATTAGTATTTTTAAAATTGATTTTAGATATCTTTTAAATAAAATTTAAATGACATGGGGCATATATAGGCCTAAATAGGTATTTTTAAATTTTCTTTCCTTTTTTAAAATGAATTAGTATTTTTAAAATTGGTCTTAGATATTTTTTAAATAAAATTTAAATGACAGGGGCCTATAGCCGCGCTTAAGCGCCGCTATAGGCCTAAATATGTATTTTTAAATTTTCTTTCCTTTTTTAAAATGAATTAGTATTTTTAAAATTAGTTTTAGATATTTTTTAAATAAAATTTAAATGACAGGGGGCCTAGATAGGCCTAAATAGGTATTTTTAAATTTTCTTTTCTTTTTTAAAATGAATTAGTATTTTTAAAATTGGTTTTAGATATTTTTTAAATAAAATTTAAATGACAGGGGCCTATAGCAGCACTTAAGCGCTGCTATAGGCCTAAAGATGTATTTTTAAATTTTCTTTCCTTTTTTAAAATGAATTAGTATTTTTAAAATTGGTTTTAGATATCTTTTAAATAAAATTTAAATGACATGGGGCATATATAGGCCTAAATAGATATTTTTAAATTTTCTTTCCTTTTTTAAAATGAATTAGTATTTTTAAAATTGGTCTTAGATATTTTTTAAATAAAATTTAAATGACAGGGGCCTATAGCGGCGCTTAAGCGCCGCTATAGGCCTAAATATGTATTTTTAAATTTTTTTTCCTTTTTTAAAATGAAATAGTATTTTTAAAATTGGTTTTAGATATTTTTTAAATAAAATTTAAATGACAGGGGGCCTAGATAGGCCTAAATAGGTATTTTTAAATTTTCTTTCCTTTTTTAAAATGGATTAGTATTTTTAAAATTGGTTTTAGATATTTTTTAAATAAACTTTAAATGACAGGGGGTCTAGATAGGCCTAAATAGGTATTTTTAAATTTTTTTCATTTTTTAAAATGAATTAGTATTTTTAAAATTGGTTTTAGATATTTATTAAATAAAAATTAAATCCCAGGGGGCCTATAGCAGCGCTTAAGCGCTGCTATAGGCCCCCTGGGATTTAATTTTATTTTGAAAAATAAGTAAAACAATTTAAAAAAAACATTGGCAAATTAAGAAAGGGCAAAAATAATAAAAAATACTTATTTAGCCCCTGGGATTTAGAAATTAGATAAAAACAATTTGATAAAATTTTAAAAATCTGAAAAAATTAAAAAAACAAAATCATTTAAATTGTTTTTATTAGATTGGGTTACATATAAAAATTAAATCCCAGGGGACCTATAGCAGCGCTTAAGCGCTGCTATTGACCCCCTGGGATTTAATTTTATTTTGAAAAATAAGTAAAAAAATTTAATAAAATCATTGGAAAATTAAGAAATGGCAAATATATTAAAAAAAATACTTATTTAACCCCCAGGAATTTAAAAATTAGATAAAAATAATTTTTTAAAATTTTAAAAATATGAAACAATTAAAAAGAGACAAAAGCATTTAAATTGTTTTTATTAAATTGGGTTACATATAAAAATTAAATCCGAAGGGGCCTATAGCAGCGCTTAAGCGCTGCTATTGACCCCCTGGGATTTAATTTTATTTTGAAAAATAAGGAAAACAATTTAATAAAATCATTGGAAAATTAAGAAATGGCAAATATATTAAAAAAATACTTATTTAGCCCCCCAGGAATTTAAAAATTAGATAAAAATAATTTGATACAATTTTAAAAATTTGAATCAATTAAAAAGAAACAAAAGCATTTAAATTGTTTTTATTAAATTGGGTTACACATAAAAATTAAATCCCAGGTGTAACATCCCGAAAATTTAATTAAGGATTATGAATGATTTAAGAGTTGATTTTGAGATTAATTGAGGAGTATGGGAGAGTTTTATAAATAAATTTAGGAAATTGTGATATTTAAGGACATTTTTAAAGGCCTAATTTCTCCCTTAAATTGGAAAAATTAGAGTTAGAGAAATTAATTGTAGACTTAGAAGGGATCATAATGGGAGAAAATATTAGTGAAAACTTGAAGTAAATTTTTAGAATGAAAGATGGGAGTTTTATCTTAAAGAAAAGTATCTTATGTTAATTAATTGAAAGCCTATTAGTAATTTCCTCCCTCCTATTTAAATTATTTTATTCCTATTTTATTTTTCTTTCTCTTTATTCCCTTATATTTCCCTTCCCCGTGCCTTCTTCCTCCCTCTCCCTGTGAGCCAAAACCCTTCCTCCTCTCCTCTTCCTTGCTCCCTCCTTCTTCCTCGCTCGTGCCTCCCAGTCCGGAGGGTGGCATCGTCGCCGTTGGCGAGGGTAGCCACTGTGGCTCCCTCGTTTTCTCCTTTCCTTCCTCCTTCCAAGTCCGTTCGAGTTCGAGGCAGATTGAAGGGGAAATCGTGGTGGTTTTTGGCCGGCGTTTTCGGCGACTCCGGCGAGCTTCCGACGACCATGAACAATAGGTAAGCTCCCCAGCATATTTTCCTTCCTATTGCTCATGGATTCTTGATTTTCTCAAATAGGAATTTCTAGGGTTTGTTTGATTTTTGAATTTCTGGCTTGATTGGGGCAATTGCATTGTGCTACATGTTTATTTAGACTACTTGATGATAGTAATGTGGTTAATTTGGTTTAATTTGGCTCTATGTGAGATTTTACTTGCTTAAAGATGAATTAAGCTTAGTTTACGACAAGAAATCCTTTGAATTTGGGCTTTTGAACTTGATTTATAAATTCTAGAGGGTTATTAGAGTCTAACGATAATGTTGGCTGGGGTTATTGAGTTAATTTAGAATTATGTTGAAAATTGGGATTTTTAGGTGTTTTAAAAAGGTAGAGTGTTGCAATTGGGAATACTGAACATGAAAGATGAGTTAGATGAATTAAATGAGGATGTTTGATTATGTTGAGTAGGGTTGATGAAGAATTTTGTGTAGAAAAATTATGGAAGAAATTGAGTAATTATAGGAAATTGTAAGCTAAGAGAGAAAGGAAATTATATTTCTTGGAAGTTTATGTGGATTATGAATGAATTGGAGATTCTAATATGTTTATTTTTGTTAGTAAAAGATTATAGGTTGATGAAATTGGAATATATCATTCTCAAATGTTTGATGATATGCCCTTCATTCTTGTGTAATTCATGATTTCTTTTTGTTCCTTATTTCTTTTCTAGCTCTAAGTTGTGTTCAGCTCTTGAATCTGTTGATCACAAAAGAAGAAAGGTCATACATGTCTACTATCTTTTTTTACCTGAAACCGTATATATTGGTTCTCATTTACCTATAGTCAAGATTTCACCAGGAGATAAAGCATTAACTCATTATTTACTTGGAGGTGTGATCAGCAACATATTAATATAAACTCCAATTGTGATTTTTCTTTTTTAAATGCATATTCTGAATGCTTCTGGAGGCCATCTTGGTATGGTTAAAGAGGAAGATTTAAAATGCAAGAATTTCCCATTTTGTACATTTAGTAGCCAGAACATGGAAGGCTATGGATTTCAGGTATTTATTTGTGATCATAACAAAATCCCTGGATTTTATGTGCTTGGGAAAGCTGATATATGAGAAGCTTAATATGTTCTAGTTTGTTAGCTTACAGAGGTACATTTACCATAAAGCAATTAGTTATGCCATAATTTAATTTTTTTATTTGCCAGCAATTTGATGATTATAACAATGCTTAGCTTAGAAAACCTTCTAAAATGTGACTTATAATATAGTCAGGACTGGGGGAGCATTTTGTTAAATATTCAAGGCCTTTCAAGTAATTCCTACATTGCAAGTGTCACTGAAAGAGAAATCAGTGGTCGTAATATGAAAACTGAAATATTAATTATTTCAAATGTCAATTCCTAGTTTTTTTAGGGATACTTTTCTTTACTTGATACTTTTCTCTAAGTATATTACCTTATAATATATAGGAGTTAATTAATTAGAATGTTTGCTTTAATGTATTTGATCTCTGGATAAATGGTTTTTGATGTATATATGTTTTGGAAATGTCTGTAATTTCTAAATTGATGCAGGGATAAAAATTAATTTTTTTTAAAAAAAATAATACTAATAAGCGCTGCTATAGGTATTATTTTTTTAAAAAATAAATTACCTATCGCAGCACTTAAGCGCTGCATAGGTCACCTATCGCAGCGCTTAACAAGCGCTGCGTTAGGCTTAATACCCTATAGCATCACTGGCTATTGCAGCGCTTATAAGCGCTGCTATAGGGCCAAAATAAGTGCTGCTATAGACATTTTCTGTAGTAGTGAAAGGAATCTGACCCTTTTTATTTGTATATGGGTTAATGTACTAGTATTACAAAATTTCATGTAAGAAGTTGATTGATTTATGGAAAAATTCGACCCATATTTTGGTTAAATAGGTTATTGGATGGGTATTACAAGATTTTATATTATAAGTTCATATCACTGTTAGTATAAATCATAGGCTATAAATGATTTGACGCTGGAGTTAGATGTAAGAATTTCTCCAATCAAATGGTCACAGTTAGTTATGTCATTAACTTTGTCAAGACTTCGCAATTCAAATATTTTGTTAGCGAAGGTAACATAATAGAAAACTACCGCTTGTTAATTCTTGATTTTTTAGTATGGTTGTCAGATTTGTCTAGTGAGATGAAAATAATAGAGGAGAGGAAATAAATTTGAGAGAATTTATTAACCTTAATAACCTTCTTTAATTCACTCCCTCTATTTTGATTATTGTTGAAAAATATAAGTAGTAGTAATTTTAAAAAAGATTGATAAAGGAAAAAATAGATTATATATTTATGATCGCGGTTAATTTACTAAATAGGCCATATGATAGAGAGTGAATGGAGTATTATCTTACATACTTTTGAGTTTGAGAGTAAGGGGAAGGAAAATAATTCTTAATATTTGTTAGTGTGGTTGTGATAAATTAGTTTAGCGAGATTAAAATGATAGATGAGAGGAAAGGAATGAGAGAAAATTTAACATTATCTTTATTTACTTAATATAAGTGTTAATTGATTTTATTTAAGAAAATTAAATAAACTAAATATCTTTTAAAATATTTATATTGATGACTTTTTTCCATTTAATTTAGCCAACTTATAAACGTGTTTATAATTCAAACTATTTAGTATTTATATAGAATTAATTTTTTTCAACATTTTTAACTTTCCCAAGTAAAATAAATTAACTCTTGTATTAAGGCCAAGTTAGTATTATCTTATTTACTTTTGAAGGAAAAGGGAGTGAAGAAAATAATACATGAAGAGAAAAGAAAATAGATGTAAGCATTTGAATGGTGGACATGAAGGAAGTGAGAGGATGGAGCTGAAAATGGATGTTAGCTATGATGTCGAGGACAAAGGTAAAAGTTTAAGAGCTTGTTTGGATTAGATTTTAGAGAATAGCTTCTAAAAAAAAGCTGAAAAAGTACTTTTAAAGAATAAATTTTAGGATAGTAGATTTTATAATAAAATAGCTTTTGATAAAATGAGAGTGTTTGGATGATCATAATGAGAATGTCTTTTTTATGTGTAAATTACTAAAAAGGACATAAAGTTAAAGTGCTAGGAAATAGAGAGGATATCATTATGAAATGTGTAATTATGACATATTTATACCTTGGACTTCACGTAAAAGCATAAAATTTCAGCTTTTACAAAACCTAGATTTTGGGGGCCAAAACCAATATTTGGTTTATAAAAGTGCTTTTCTAATTTTTTGAAGTGCTTGGCAATTTTTTTTTTGAAACCTAGATTTGGTTTCAGAAAGCACTTTTTTTATGGTGTGCCAAACAAGCACTAAAACTGTTATTGGGTCAAATAAGTCACAATAAGTTTTATTTAATCAAAATCATAGACACAAGAAAAACAGAGAATATAACCGAGATCAAATGAACTTGCCCACCTTACTTACAATAGAATTTTCATGCGAGAAAGGTAAGAAAGTCTTTGGCCGACGTAAGACATTCTAAAACTACAAGAACAATGCTGAATCAAGATGGTTGTCTTGAATCAACATCGTTTTGCATTATTGTAATAGCCAGATTCATCTATTAGCGTATGCTCATCAATGGTCGAACATCAAGAACTAAAATTGATTTCACCTGGCTTCTAACAAGGTTACAGATATTTCATTACTGGAAGGAGTTGCATGATTGTTAGGAGATTCTCCCCTAACTGGGGTGTTTTCCAAAAGGAAACCAGGTTCTTTAGGCTCAGGCAAGACACCTTCACTATTCAACATTATAACCACAGAGGTCATGTCTGGCCTATCATCGGCATGGCATTGCAGACAAAGAAGACCGATGTGGATGCATCGCAATATTTCTGATTCAATGTAAGAACTCTTCAAAAGTTCATCGGCTGGTTTTAGTGGAACTCCCTCATTCCACAACCTCCATGCCTACAGCAATTCAAAACAATGAATCACATTTTGTTGCAAACAATGAATCACTTAACAATTCAGTAGAGATAAGAGAAAAGTTAGGTTCAGGGCTACTAACAAGTCCAATAAGATTATAACATTGGCTTGGCAAGAAGGGTCCCCTGTTTTTCATGCCACTCACTATTTCTAACAATAATACTCCAAAGCTGAACACATCAGATTTGACCGAGAATAGTCCGTGAGTTGCGTACTCAGGAGCCAAATAACCACTAATAAGTCATAAAGTGGTTAATATCATATTGAGTAATGCACATATACACAAAATCAAACTATGACAAAGCATACTTACAATGTACCAACTATTTGTTTTGTGTTATCTTCATTTTGATCCCCTCCAAAAATTCTTGCCAAACCAAAATCTGAAATTTTTGGATTCAACTCACCGTTCAATAATATGTTACTTGCTTTAAGATCTCTATGGACGATTTTTAATCTAGAATCTTGATGAAGATACATAAGCCCTCGAGCAATTCCTCGGATAATGTGAAAGCGCTTGGGCCAATCAAGAAGTTTCTTTTTAGAACCTACAAAATTTTAAAATAATGATACTTATCATTATCCAAGAAGAAGAAAAAAAGAAAAGGATATATATCTGCTAATTGATAGTTCTTTAGCCATACAAACCAAAAATGAATGAATCTAAGCTCTTGTTGAGCATGTATTCATATATGAGCATTTTCTCCTCTCCTTGAATGCAACAACCAAGAACCTTAACAAGATTGCGGTGCTGAAGTTTGGCACACAGTGTGACTTCATTCTTAAATTCACAAAGCCCTTGGACAGAACTTTGTGAAAGCCGTTTCACTGCAATTTCTTGTCCGTCCACAAGTATACCCTAGCATTTTTGCATCATATAAATGATTTTTGATATGTCACATCATAAATCAGGAGAGTGATTGTAATCTTTTACTCTTAATATCAAGTTAGTTGCATACTTACTTTGTATACAGGACCAAAACCACCTTCACCTAGCTTGTTGTCAGATGAGAAGTTATTAGTAGCATTAGCTATTACTGCAAGGTCATAGATACGTTGCTCCATATTTCCTTCATGACCTTCTTCGTTGTTTCCTGCTATCAAGGTTTTTAGCTCCATATTTACGTCAGAGCCTTCTTCCTTGTTTGCTGTTAACAAGGTTATCTTGGTTCAATTTCATAAACTAACTGGAATATATAAATACAAAAATAAAAGCATTAGTAGCATTAGCTTTTTCGGCAATGTCATTATAAGTAGGTCCATATTATTTTAAGAGCCTTTCTCATTGTTAACTGTTAACAAGGTTTTCATAGTACACTTTGATGCACTAAGAGTAATATTTACAGAAAAAAAAGGAAAGGAAATCGCTCTGTTCTTTGGAAAACATAATGACAACAAGCTCAATCAAGTTCCACTATCCTCCACACAAGCCACATATGTAGTAAGATGGAAAAAAGGGGCGAAGCAAGTGAAGCCAGATGCATTGGGAATGTACCTATGGAGTTTCTTCTGCGCTTGTAAATGGAAAACAAAGTTAAAAGCATCACAACAGACAATACAGTGGGCACCGTTACAGCAATCACCTTCGTCTTATTTCCATTAGCTTCATCGTGTTCAGCTTCACAAGAAAATGAACTAAGAGTTAATAGCCAAAAAGTTGAGGTTTCTAAAGCTTTACGAAGATGATTAAAAAATGGTATCCCTAAAAGGCCACACCTGTTTCAGGAGCAGCAACACGAATATACACATCTTGGTCATCAACAAAAATCTGTCTTGTATCAATTAAATCACCAAACCACATAGCACACCCACTACCTCCTCCCCTCACATCTGAATTGGCATAAGCAGTACAAGAACAATTTTCCCAGCATTTGACTTTGCATTCATCAAGTGTCATACTTGCGTTAACCCAAGTGTACGTAGTATCTGGCAGCTTCAGCCCACTAAATTTGACAAAATAATCCCTGCTTTTATCCTTGCAACTCCATGATATGTTGCGGATACATCCTCCAGACCAGTCCATTGTGTCCCAATTTTTGGGGTATTTTGGCAAGAATCCTGTCAAGCACTGGCATATCGGTGTCTCACCCAGGACGCAGTATCCATTAGGGCCACAACGATTATACCTGTCACAATTATCAATTGGAACAAAACTATATATGATCCACCTTTGATCATCTTCACTCCATATCATGTCCAGTAGTTGGTATAATGTTTGGTTGAAGACAAGTCGTGAAATCTGTGACTCATTTATGAGATTCTTTACGGAATACACTTCATCTATATTCCAGACAAACTTTAGTTTATAAAGTGGATTGCTCGTTGCATAAGTCATACCACTAAATCGGACACCATTCCAGGGGCCACTCCTTATATACTCTGATAGGCCCAACCGACATACAATTTCAGGATAATTGTGTTGTTCAAGCTCTCCTGTAAAGTCTCCATAAGAAGGGTCGTTCCAATTCTTGCATGCTGTCCAACGTCGATTAAGACCAGTTCTCAGGTCCCATCCAAACTTCATTCCTGGCAGAATTGTATCAGAAGGATAGTCAAAGCTTTGCCACAAATGGTGTTGAGGCATTTGACCTTTCTTATCTCTTAGAACCAAGTTTCCAGAGCCTGAGAGCTGCAAAATTGGACTCAAGCCCTTTGTGGTGGAATTTGCAGACCAAACAACTGTCTCATCATGGCTGAGAAGCACAAGATTTCCCTCTGTGTTTATGCTCAACAAGCCAGAATTATTTTTTATGGGTCTCTCACGGTTGGCAACCCAAACAACAGTTCTGCCTGGGATTTTGTGGTACCAGATTCCAACATAGCGGTCTGTGGAACTGTCTGGACTGAAGAAACCCAATTCAAAGATTCCATTTTCAGAAACCAAGGCCTGGCCATCAGGAAGAGACTCGAACTGGGTAAGGGTATCGGTTGCAAAAGATAATCTGGAGAAGAACAAAAACAGATTGAGAAGAACAAGCAAATAAGGAAAGATAGCCATTGATTTAATGAATTGGTATACACTATAAAAATTAAATATACCCGTGATCCTGATGTGGCACATTTTGAAATGGCAGTCCAACAGAAGCATGCGGGTTGACTTGGTGCTCTTGATCTCATAATTTTCAACGCAGGAATAACATAAAGACTTCTCCAGACGTATGAAATTGATTATGACATCATATACAGACTTCTAAACTCATATTTCAAATTCAATGTAATGCTTTCTGTCAATAAACCAACAGAGTAATGCATGTGTACTGAGATCCATCAAATCCTTGTAGTAGGGTGAGGGAATGGAAAGCTCAAGCCTTTCTATTTTTGTGAGGATGATATCAACAAAATTGACTATTACCATCAAATCGTTTTCTGCTTGTCCAAATGTAAAGAAAATTATCCTTTTTTTTTTATTTCTACACGCATCTTGTTTGTTATTCCGTTGAAGTCCAGAGTGACAATTCGGGTAATAACAGGTCGCAAGAAACATCAACGGTTTTTCATAAATGCGAAAGTCAATTCGTTTATTAATAATTACTGTCAGTTTTTTTTCCCCTCTCTCTCTCTTTCTTTTTTAGTCAATTCCATGGACCACTTTTCCAAAGTCTAATAAGGATGCTTCCTCTCTGCAGATAACACTTATTTTTCTTTAAAAAAAAAGTATTCTTAGATCTAATCCATCTGATTAAGTTATTTATTATTGAACCAAAAATTGCAGGTAGGCATATTAATTGGAACTGGAATTGGAATGGAAGGGGTTTAATCTTTAAAACATAGTATGGAACCAGAATGAGACTAAAACATTGAATGGGTACTGAAATCGGTATAAATTGAAGCAAATTAAGAAAGACCTATGTATATACCTTATTTTGCTGATTCAGTTCGTGGAAATCAGTGGAGTGAAGAAACTAAAGTTCCGAGCTTTCATTTCCATCTTCGAAACCCAATTAAGTTCGCTGCAAGAGGAAGAAGTGAATAAGAATGGGTAACGGCGTAATAATGAAACCAGCCATTAGTTGCAGAGCAAAAGAAGAGAGTGTGTAAATTGAACTTCGTTCGGTATTAGCTTACAGAAGAGATGATAAAAGGGTAATTACAGGTTAGTCTAATTCTATTGAATTTAATTAAGATGAGGTCCCACGAAATCGCGTAATTAATTTCAAGTAGCTGACATGAAGTTATTATTGCATACTCATTAAATTGTGATCGTAGTCCAAACAATTGTTATCGTCTCGTCAAAGGTTGTTACTGAATTATTAGCCACTAACAACTGAATGAGCATGTGATAATAACTTTTTCGCCTACGATAACAACTTAAGGAGCATGTATAACAACTTGTGGCTAACCATAGCAACTAAATGATTACGTGTAACAACTCTTGTTCAGTAACAACTTTTGAGCTGCCGATAACAACTGAATAAGCATGCAATAACAACTTTCTGGGATGTGAGATTAATTATGCGATTTCGCATGGGACTTGAGATTAATTACACGATTTTGTGAGACCTCATAATAATTAAATTCATGGACTTGTAATTAATTTTCCCATGATAAAAACGGCTTAAAGTTATAATTTTTTCTCGATAACAAAAAAGGGAAAATTAATCACATAATTTAATTAAGATGAGATCCTACAAAATCACGTAATTAAACTTAAAGCCACCTAAGTTGTTATCACTCACTCAAAGGTTGTTATCATCATGTTAAAAGTTGTTACTAACTAATAGTTTAAAATTTGTGATCATCAATTCATAAATTGTTATCATCAGGCCAAAATTGTTATGGTCAGACCAAAAAGTTGTCATCATCTGGTTAAAAGTTGTTAGTGACCAAAAATTAAGTTCTTCAACACTAACACTTTTTGACCAGACGATAACAACATTTTAGCCTGACGATAATAACTTCACACCTTTCTGACGGGATCTCAAATTAATTACGTGATTTTGTGGACCTTATATTAATTAAATTCCTTACATGGGACTTGTAATTTATTTTCACAACAACAAAAAAATAATTGGCGGAACTTTGATTTTTTTTCATAATATATGGATAGATCATAATTTTAAATTCATTTTTCTAATTATCAATTAGTTTAAAATATGTTCAAGATTTTTTTATATGGGGTAGGAATACAAATGACGTGAAAAACTATATTCACACAAAAATGCCTCTAGTCTTCGTCCAGTTTAAATATTAAATATTAAGATTGAAATTTGCTCTAGGTTTTGTTTGAAGGAGATGTAATATTTTTTTTAGTGAAAATACTGAATAATATAAAATCATAAGAGGTACTCCCCATGTCTTGTTTATCTGATTTTATTAAATTAGTTAGTATGACATGTTTTTCTTTGTAACATATGTAACATGTTCTAATATCATAATCATCTTATTTAATTCCCTTCATATCTCTCTATTAAATATCACTCCCCCGGTCCATAATATTAGAGGTAACATAAGAATTTTTTTTTGTCCATATTATGAGAGCTAGAATGTAAATGTCAAGGTAATAGACACATTTTATTTTCATTTTTACCCTTACATATTAAATATAAAGTTGAGGGAGAGTGTGAGTGTATGATAAATGATACCGTATAAGGGTAAATTTAGAGAATAACATTAATTTTAGGCATAATAAATGACTCCACTATATTTTCTTAATTTGTTTAGAATGGTTGAGTATCCATCGTAATGTGAAATGAATGGAGAATTAAAGAAGCATCAAGATGATGAGTAATTTAAAAAAAGTTGACAAAATTTAAAAATAGTTCTTAGGAATAATTATCAACTCTTTAAATACATCATACATTAGTATGATTTTACTGAAGTAAATTTATTCTAAAAGTATTTTTTTCATGAATAATTTTCACCTCAACGTTAATTTTTAGAAGTTCTTATTTTTTTGCAGCAACACTCAACCTCCTATAATAACTTGTTAATGCAATTTTGTTTTGAAAGTGTTTTCTGAATCAAATTTTTATCACTTATCTTCATAATTTTTTACATATGTTTAACACTGTCAATAATTAGTTTTTCAATTTTATTACAGGTGGTTCATAAAAAAAATTATTACAAGTGGTCTTAAATACTTTTTTAAAATTCAATGCTTTCAATAAATTAGGAGTTTTGCCTTTGAATTGTAGATGAGCTCAACTCCATTATTAAAATTTTGGGTAAAGGTGCAAAAATACCCATAAAATTTAGTCCAATATGCACCCAACACTGTAAAGTTTTTTTTTTTTTTGCCCAAAAGTGTCCATATAGTTACCAAAATGGGTCAAAAGTGCCAATGCTATCTATATAAGCTAACGATGTTAAGTTTTTCAACGTTGGGGAAAATAAAATGTGTAAAATTACCCAGAAAGTTTGGTCCAAGGTGCACCTAAAACCGCAAACTTTTTTTGGCTCAAAAGTTGAAAAACTTGACGTCGGCACTTTTGGATAAAAAGAAAATGTTTGTGGTGTTTGGTACACCTTGGACCAAATTTTATGAGTATTTTTGCTCTTTTTATTTTCCCTAACGTTGATAAACTTAATGCCGTTATCTTATATTGACGATATGGACATTTTTTACCTATTTTAGTAACTACATAGGCACTTTTTGGTAAAAAAAAAAAAAAACTTCATGATGTTGGGTGTAGCTTGGACCAAGCTACATGGGTATTTCTGCATCTTCGCCCTAAAATTTTTTGTATAAAATAATATTTAAAACGTTGGCAAAAAAAAATATTTAAAACGATTCCCTAAAAATTGAAAATTTTACTATATCAATTTTTAAAGATGAGTACTAATATATGAAAAGTTAGCATTGAAAATATAATAGGAGAGTGATAAAAAATCATAAGTCAGAAGCATTAAGGTTGACTGCTCTTTCCTTTACCTCTTAGAACATACATTATGAAATATAATACATATTCACCTAATTTAATTATATTAATAATATTAATTAAGTTAGTTAAAATCACATAATATTATCAAAACACCCTAACCGGTGCCTTTATTCTTACACTGCCTATAGTATTTGTTCATTATTGAGGAGTATCAATAATGATAATTTGATAAAAAATTTAGAAAAATTATAAGAAAAAAAGTCTTATATTTAATTACAAACTCACTTCCGCAAATAAATAGGTCATAATGGGAAGGAATTAAGTTTTAACATAAGAATAAGATATTGACTTTTTCAAATGTGTGTATGAGATCATGGCCATCATTTTCAAAATTACAAACTAGACTCTAAATTCAAAATAAAAGGTCGCAAGAAACGTAATCTTGCAAACATGAAATGTCACAAGTCAAAATTTTACGAAATACCCTTGTTTAATTTTCCGTAAGTCAACTCCAACAACTACTTCAGAAGGGTAATCAAGCCGATTCCTATCTGGATACAAATAGCAACTTATATATACATACATATATATATATATAAACTCTGCTCTAATCCACCTGATTAAGTTTTTCAAGGTCAATAATTCAACCAAAAATCTCAGGGAGACCAATCATATAAATTGGGATTGGAAGGAATGGGGTTTAAACTTTAAAACTTAATCTAGAACAGGAATGAGACTCAAACATCAAATGGGTACCGAAATGGTATAAGCTGAAGCAAATATAGAAATATATTAGTACCACATTTCGCTGCTTCAGTTCGTGGAAATTAGCGGGCGAAGAAATAAAGTCCGAGCTTCCTTCTTCTAAACGCAATTACGTTCCTTTCAAGAGGACGAAGTGGAAGAGACTGGGTAATGCCGCAAAAATAGAAACAGACATTAGTTGCAGTCTTGCGGAGGAGAGTGGAGTGTAAAAATAAAATAAAGTAATCGGTGGTAGCAAGCATGACATGACCACAAGAAGAATGGTTAATATATATAAACCTTTTATGGCTCATGTTTGTACTTATTTTAGTTTTGGTTCCATAAATTTTGAATTTAAAGATTTGATCTTTAAATTTTATTTTGTTTAAAGGGTGAAGGATCGATTTTGTCCCTGAAAGTTTTAGCTTATGATCAATTTTACTTTGTAAGTATTTTTTGGTCTAATTTTACCGTGTAAATATTAAAATAAAGCAATTTTGTCATTTACTATTAAATTATTAATGGTTAAGATCAAATATTTAATAGTCAACATAAGTTTTTTAAGAGAATAGGATGAAACGGTTAGGTTTTGAAAGTTTCGGGCAATTTTGAACTAAAAAAGCCTTCCAAGACATAATTGGTCATGAGAAAAAACTTTCGAAATAAAATTGACCCTTAACCCTTGTTTCGTGTCATTTAACAAAGACATGGACCATTTTATAAGTACTTTTGTTTGAATTTTTGAGATCAAAACTAAAACTAGGACAAATTTTTTTTTTTTATGAAATATCAAGGTATCCCCCACCCGATAGTTGGAGACTAATCCTCCGCTGAATTGTAGGCACCTCAAAGAGTGAGACAGCTGACCCGAGAGATTTAATGATTCTCCATAGCCAACACCAAGGATCGAACCCTCGACAGTTGGTTAAGAGTAAAACTAGGACAAATTTAAAGGATCAAAAGATAATATTGACTTGACAATAAATACATAACGGAGATTCAATGTGCTTATTTAATTTATAAGATTGTAGGTTTTCCAAGTAACTAGAATTTTCTTCCAATGCGATGCACGGGAAATATATTAATATTATAATTAATAACATTTTATAATGATTAATTGTATTATAAAAATTTGAAATATTGTTTATTGATATATTAATACTCGAATTAATAATATCTCATAATAACAAATTATATTAAGGTAAGATGATGATAACCTAATAGTTCAAATATAGATTTGAATAAAATTATATTTCAAATATGAATATTGAATAATTATTTTTTTTGCAAAAACATAATTATTGTTTTTTAAAAATGTATTATGAATTTGATAGATATAACCAATTAATGTATGTATTTCAACCATTTGACATACTTTATCTGTTAAGTATTGAATTACATATGAGATTGTGTTTATTAAATAAATGTTAATTGGAAAATAATAAGTATTTTTTCATCGGTAGATGAGAGGAATCGGACCCATTTTATTTTTATATGGGTTAATGTGCTGGTATTACAAGATTTCATATAAGAAGTTGATTAACTTATGAAAAAATTCGACCCATATTTTGATTAAATAGGTTATTGAGCGGTTATTACAAGATTTTATATTATAAGTAGAGATCACTATTAGTATAAATGATTTGAACCTTCGGTTTGATGTAAGAATTTCTCCAATCAAATAATCAAAGTTAGTTATGTCACCAACTTTGTTACGACATTGCAATTCAAATCTTTTGTTAGTGAACGCAACAAATGTTTAGGAGAAGAAAACTACCACTTGTTAATTCTTTATTTTTTAGTATGGTTGTCAAATTTGTCTAGTGAGATTAAACTAATATAGGAGAGGAAAGAAATTTGAGAGAATTTATTAATCTTAATAATCTTGTTTAATTCACTCCCTATATATTGTTATTGTGATAAATATAAGTAGTAGTAATTTTGAAAAAGATTGATAAAGGAATAAACAGATTATATATTTATGATGACGATTAACTTACAAAATAGGCCATACAATAGAGTGAATGGAGTATATCTTACTTTTGAGTTTGAGAGTGAGAAAAGGAAAATAATTCTTAATATTTTTAGTGTGGTTGTGACAAATTAGTTTAGCGAGATGAAAATAATAGATGAGAGGAAATGAATGAAAGAAAATTTAACATTACCTTTATTAGTTGATATAAGAGTTAATTGATTTTATTTAGAAAAATTAAATAAACTAAAAAACTATTTTAAAATATTTATATTTATAGCTTTTTTCAATTTAATTTATCGGACTTATAAACTTGTTTATAATTCAAACTATTTAGTATTTGTATATAATTACTTTTTTTTTTTTACAATTTTTAACCTTCCCAAGTAAAAAAAACTAACTCTTGTATTAAGGATATGAGTTAGCGTTATCTTATCTGCTTTTGAAGTAAAGGGGAGTGAAGAAAATAATACATCAAGAGAAAAGAGAATGGATGTAAGCATTTTAATGGTGGACACGGGAGCAGTGAGAGGATCGAGCTAAAAATGGATGTTAGCTATAATGTCGAGGACAAAGGTAAAAGTTTAAAACTGTTATGGGGTTAAAAAAGACACAGTAAGTATTTTTTTAACGATAATCACAGACATAGGAAAAAAAGATAATATAACCGAGATCAAATGAACTTGGCCACCTTACTTACAATAGAATTTTCATGTGAGAAGGTAAGAAAGTCTTTGGTCATAGTAAGACATTCTAAAATTACAAGAACAATGCCGAATCAAGATGGTTGTCTTGAATCAACATCGTGTTGCATTATTGGAATAGCAAGATTCATCTATGAGCGTATGCTCATCAGTGGTACAACATCAAGAACTAAAATTGATTTCACCTGGCTTCTAACAAGGTTACAGATATTTCATTACTGGAAGGAGTTGCATGATTGTTAGAAGATTCTCCCTTAATTGGGATGTTTTCCAAAAGGAAACCAGGTTCTTTAGGCTCAGGCAAGACACCTTCACTATTCAACATTATAACCACAGAGGTCATGTCTGGCCTATCATCGGCTTGGCATTGTAGACAAAGAAGACCGATGTGGATGCATCGTAATATTTCTGATTCAACGTAAGAACTCTTCAAAAGTTCATCAGCTAGTTTTAGTGGAACTCCCTCATTCCACAACCTCCATGCCTACAGCAATTCAAAACAATGAATCACATTTTGTTGCCAACAATGAATCACTAACCAATTTCAGTAGAGATAAGAGAAAAGTTAGGCTCAGGGTTACTAACAAGTCCAATAAGATTATAACATTGGCTTGGCAAGAAGGGTCCCCTATTTTTCATGCCACTCACTATTTCTAACAATAATACTCCAAAGCTAAACACGTCAGATTTGACCGAGAATAGTCCGTGAGTAGCGTACTCAGGAGCCAAATAACCACTAATAAGTCATAAAGTAGTTAGTATCATATTGAATAATGCGCATATACACAAAATCAAAATATGACAAAGCATACTTACAATGTACCAACTATTTGCTTTGTGTTATCTTCATTTTGATCTCCCCCAAAAATTCTTGCCAAACCAAAATCTGAGATTTTTGGATTCAGCACATTGTCCAATAATATGTTACTTGCTTTAAGATCTCTATGGACGATTTTTAATCTAGAATCTTGATGAAGATACATAAGCCCTCGAGCAATTCCTCGGATAATGTGAAAGCGCTTGGGCCAATCAAGAAGTTTCCTTTTAGAACCTACAAAATTTTAAAATAATGATACTTATCAACATCCAAGAAGGAAAAAAAAGAAAAGAAAAGGATGTATATCTACTAATTGATAGTTCTTTAGCCATACAAACCAAAAATAAATGAATCTAAGCTCTTGTTGGGCATGTATTCATATATGAGCATTTTCTCCTCTCCTTGAATGCAACAACCAAGAACCTTAACAAGATTGCGGTGCTGAAGTTTGGCACACAATTTGACTTCATTCTTAAATTCACAAAGCCCTTGGACAGAACTTTGTGAAAGCCGTTTCACTGCAATTTCTTGTCCGTCCACAAGTATACCCTAGCATTTTTGCATCATATAAATGATTTTTGATATATCACATCATAAATCAGGAAATTGATTGTAATCTTTTACTCTTAATATCAAGTTAGTTGCATACTTACTTTGTATACAGGACCAAAACCACCTTCACCTAGCTTGTTGTCAGATGAGAAGTTATTAGTAGCATTAGCTATTACTGCAAGGTCATAGATACGTTGCTCCATATTTCCTTCATGACCTTCTTCTTTGTCTCCTGCTATCAAGGTTTTTAGCTCCATATTTACGTCATTGCCTTCTTCCTTGTTTACTGTTAACAAGGTTATCTTGGTTCAATTTCATAAACTAAGTGAAATCTATATAAATACAAAAAAAAAAAAAAAAAAAGAATTAGTAGCATTAGCTTTTTCGGCAATGTCATTATAAGTAGCTCTATATTTCCTTAGAAGCCTTTCTCGTTCTTGACTGTTAACAAGGTTTTCATAGTACACTATGATGCACTAAGAGTAATATTTAAAAAAAGAAGGAAAGGAAATCGCTCTGTTCTTTGGAAAACATAATGACAACAAGCTCAATCAAGTTCCACTATCCTCCAAACAAGCCATATATGTAGTAAGATGGGAAAAAGGGGCGAAGCAAGTGAAGCCAGATGCATTGGGAATGTACCTATGGAGTTTCTTCTGCGCTTGTAAATGGAAAACAAAGTTAAAAGCATCACAACAGACAATACAGTGGGCACCGTGACAGCAATCACCTTCGTCTTATTTCCATTAGCTTCATCGTGTTCAGCTTCACAAGAAAATGAACTAAGAGTTAATAGCCAGAAAGTTGAGGTTTCTAAAGCTTTACGAAGATGATTAAAAAAACGATGTCCCTAAAAGGCCACACCTGTTTCAGGAGCAGCAACACGAATAAATAATACATCTTGGTCATCAACTAAAATCTGTCTTGTATCAATTAAATCACCAAACCACATAGCACACCCACTACCTCCTCCCCTCACATCTGAATTAGCATAAGCAGTACAAGAACAATTTTCCCAGCATTTGACTTTGCATTCATCAAGTGTCATACTTGCGTTAACCCAAGTGTATGTAGTATCTGGCAACTTCAGCCCACTAAATTTGACAAAATAATCCCTGCTTTTATCCTTGCAACTCCATGATATGTTGCGGATACATCCTCCAGACCAGTCCAGTGCGTCCCAATTTTTGGGGGATTTTGGCAAGAATCCTGTCAAGCACCGGCATATTGGTGTCTCACCCAGGACGCAGTATCCATTAGGGCCACAGCGATTATACCTGTCGCAATTATCAATTGGCGAAAAACTATATATAATCCACCTTTGATCATCTTCACTCCATATCATGTCCAGTAGTGAGTATAATGTTTGGTTGAAGACAACTCTTGAAATCTGTGACTCATTTATGAGATTCTTAATTGAATAAATTTCATCTTTATTCCAGACAAACTTTAGTTTATAAATTGGATTGCTCGTTGCAGAAGTCATGCCACTGAACCGGACACCATTCCAGGGGCCACTCCTTAGATACTTTGTCAGGCCCATCCAGGATACTATTTCTGGATAACCGTGTAGTTCAAGCTCTGCTGTAAAGTCTCCATAAGAAGGGTTGTCCCAATTCTTCCATGCTGTATAACGTCGATTAAGACCAGTTCTCAGGTCCCATCCAAACTTCATTCCTGGCAGAAATGTATCAGAAGGATAGTCAAAGCTTTGCCACAAATGGTGTTGAGGCATTTGATCTTTCTCATCTCTTAGAACCAAGTTTCCAGAGCCTAAGAGCTGCAAAATTGGACTCAAGGCCTTTATGGTGGAATTTGCTGACCAAACAACTGCCTCATCATGGCTGAGAAGTACAAGATTTCCCTCTGTGTTTATGTTCAAAATGCCAGGGTTGTTCTTGATGGGCCTGTCTCGGTTGGCAACCCAAACAACAGTTCTGCCTGGGATTTTGTGGAACCAGATCCCAACATAGCGGTCTGTGGAACTGCCTGGGCTGAAGAAACCCAATTCAAACATTCCATTTTCAGAAACCAAGGTTTGGCCATCAGGAAGAGACTCAAACTGGGAAAGGGTATCGGTTGCAAAAGAAAATCTGGAGAAGAACAAAAGCAGATTGAGAAGAACAAGCAAATAAGGAAGGATAGCCATTGATTTAATGAATTGGTATACACTATAAAATAAGGAAGGATAGCCACTGTTGTGGCACATTTTGAAATGGCAGTCCAAAAGAAGCATGCAGGTTGACCTGCTGTTCTTGATCTCATAAAAAACTGGTTATTTTCAACGCAAGAATAAGATAAAGACTTTTCCAGATGTATGAATTTGGTTATGTCATCATATTCAGATTTCCAAACTCATATTTCAAATTCAATATAATGCTTTCTGTCAACAAACCAACAGAATATTGCATGTGTTTTGACATCCATCAAATCCTTGTAGCAGGATGAGGGATAGGAAAGTTCAAGCCTTTCTTTGTTTTTTTTTTTTTCTTTTCTTTTTTTGTGAGGATGATAGTCAAAAAGATTGACTATAACCATCAAATCGTTTTCTGCTTGTCCTAATGTAAAAAAGATTACTGTTTTTTAATAACTTCTACACACATATTGTTTGTTATTCAGTTGAAGTCCTAACAATTTAGATAGTGAAAGGTCGCAAGAAACGTCAAAGGTTTTGTCTCATAAATGTCGCAAGTCAAAATTTGTGAACTCTCTCTCTCTCTCAAAATTCCAATGTCTACTTTTCCAAAGTCTAATCAGGATGCTTCCTCTCTGCAGCTAACACTTATTTTTCTTAAAAAAAAAAAAAGATTCTTTGCTCTAATCCATCTGATTAAGTTATCATCTGCCAATCATTGAACCAAAAATCGCAGGTACTGAAATTGGAATCAGAATGAGAATGGGACCTATGTATGTAAATGGGTACTTAGTATTGGAATCAATTGAAATCCTAATGGAAGGGGTTTAATCTTTACAACTTAGTATGGAACCAGAATGAGACTAAAACATTAAATGGGTACTGAAATTGGTTTAAACTGAAGCAAATTAAGAAAGACCTATGCATGTATGTACCTTATTACGCTGATTCAGTTCGTGGAAATTAGTGGGGTGAAGAAACCAAGTTCCGAGCTTCCAACTTCCATCTTCCATATACGAAACCCAATTAAGTGCGCTGCAAGAGGAAGAAGTGAATGAGATTGGATAATGGCGTAATAGAATCAGCCATTAGTTGCAGAGCAAAAGAAAAGAGTGTAAATATTAAATTGTCCCTCGGTCCTAAATATACGAGACATACTCCTCCTCCTAATCTAATTATAAGTCAACATTTATATATTTTTTTTTTTGGAGGTTGATGAAATAAATTAGATCATTAAATTGTAATATTAATATATACTATATATAATTAGATTATATGTTAGTTTATAAGTAAAATAAGATAGTTTTAAGGAAAAAAATGAATATAAACAATTTAAAGTGATTTATTTTGCATACATAATTTCTCCAAAAGAGTAAACTTGATATCATTATAAGAATCGGAGGGAGTATGTATCTAATTTGATTAAATTAAAGATATTTATTAAATTAATTAAAATCATAATATATAACCAATGCACTCTAACTATTTACATTTATCACACACCCTCTATCTCTCGTTTGTTTATTATTAATGAGCATTAATAGAAATAATTTAAGAAAAAATTGAGAATAATTAAAAAAAAATAATCTTATATTTAGAACCAAACTCATCAGTGAGCGAGCGAGTATTTCATTCGGTATTAGCTTGCGGGAGAGATGAAATGAAAACGGTTTAATCTTCGTCCGTATTGGTATCATTTTAAATATTAAATACTTCTCACTTTCTAAACATAAAGACTCAATCTTACTTTTCTTTTTTAAATTAAGGAAGTGAAATAAGCCACTAAATCATAACGTATTTTGTGTATTATTAGATAATATATTAGTTATGAGTCAAATAAACTATTTTAGAGAAAAAATTCAGGTAAACCAATTTATAACTAACTTATTTAACTTTCTTAGGAATCTTAAAAAAAATTATTTATGTTCCATATTTAAGAACGGAAGAGGTAGTATTAAAATTGAAATTTGCAATAGATTTTGTTAGAAGGGCATGTTATATTTTTCAGTGAAAATACTGAATAACATAAACTCATAAAATGTACTCTCGCCATTTACTAAGTGTAAGATTTATATTTCCCTAATTTAATTAGACTGAAATTATTAGTTAAATTGGTTAATATAATATGCTTTTCTAAAAACACCATAATCAACTTTCTTAACATCTTCCATAACTCTCTTTTACTTAATTTATTATTAAGGGAGCTTAATTTAAAAAATTGACAAAATTTATAAATATACTATATATTTAGAATAATTATCTACTCTTCAAATACAACATACTACATTTTAGTGAATGATATAGCAATCGCCTAGTACATGAAGTACTTTCTCAATTCCCATGTACTGGCTTGAAATACTTTGTGGTGTGAGTTTATTTTTAAAATATTTTTACTGAAGTAATTTTATTCTAAAAATATTTTTCATGAATAATTTTCTCCTCACTGTTAAGTTTTAAAAGTTTCGTTAAGTTAAGGTACATTTAGTGTCTAGATTATTTTTTGCAGCAACACTCAACCTCCTATGATAATTGTTAGGTTAAAGTATTCTTTTGGTCATTTCTATTTGTATTAAATTTCATTTTAATTATTTATATTTGAAAAGTATATTTTTAGTCATTTTTGTTAACACTGTTAGTTCCACTTAACGGAGAATGATGACTCAACAAATTAAAATGGTGAATCTATGATTAGATATTGATAAAATATGGTTAAATTACAATTTTTTAGTGTAATTATTCTTATATTTTAAAAATTAGTCATTTTTTATCCATATTTAATTATAAAATAACCTTTCAGATTTGATGAGTCATCGTTCTCCATTAAGTGAAACGAACTGTATTAACAAAAATAAGACTAAAAGTGTACTTTCTAAATATAAAGAACTAAAATGAAACTTGATGCAAACATAAATGACCAAAATTATACTTTAGCCTAATTTTTTAATCCAATTCTGGCTTACAAGTATTTTCTGAATCAAATTTTCATCACTTATCTTCATGATATTTTTTACTTATGTTTAACATATCAATAATTAGTTTTTCAATTTTTCTACAAGTGGTCTTTAATAATTTTTTAAAACTCAATATTCTCACTAAGTTAGGAGCCTTATCATTGAAGTATATGTGAGTAAAACCCCCTTCCTAAAACTTTTATATAAAAAAGAAAATATTTAAAGCAATTCCCAAACAATTGAAAATGTTACTATAAATTTTTTTTTAAAGGTGAGTACTGAAATATGAAAAATTACTATTGAAAATATAAGAGGAGGGTTATAAAAAATCAACTATAATTTTGATCTTTTATATTTGTATTAAGTCTCTTTTTCTCCGGTAAATTTAAAAAGTGTATGTTTGGTCCTTTTTTTTAAACACCGTTAATTTCATTTAACGGATATGAAAATTAGGCAAATTTAAAAAGTGATTTTGTAGCTAAATGCTAACAAAATATGTTTAAATTTAAATTATTTAGTATAATCATTCTTATATTTTAAAATTTAGCCATTTTTATCAACATTTTATTATAAAATCAACTTTTAAATTTGTTGAAATAGCATTTTCCATTAAATAAAACTAACGACATGAGTAAAAAAGGATTTAAAGTGTAATTTTCAAGATCAAAAGAAAACTTGACGCAATATGGGTAAAGGGGCAAATCTACCCATGAACTTTTATCACATGGGCATCTAACACCAAAAGCTTTTCATTGGTCCAATAATGCCTATCACCTTTTAAAAAAAGACCCAAAAATGCCATGACAGTCACTTGAGCCCAACGTCCGTTAATTATGCGATGCAGCTCCCACTTTAGTTGACTAGTGATGTCTTCTTGTCCTCTGTAATTTCAGAAACAGAGGATGAACTAAATTAAAAAACAAAGGAGAAATTAATTTCAGAAACAAGGGAGAATTTAATTTCAGATCAAGAAGGCCATCGATAATCCCAGCAAGTAGATGATGATCATGATGATGAGGGGGACGCAGGTGTTAAGGATGGCCAGCCTCCTCCATTGGCTCCTTATGTTGGCCATCACCCCTCCCTTACAGAAGTTGCAGTCGTAGCACAGCCTCTCTTGTGGGTTGCTCCACGTGGCGTAGTCATTATCGTTGACGGTGGTGAGTTGCCCGTAGATGAGGGAGTGGCCATCGACGGCGAGATTACGGCACACGTGGGTCTCGATGAGGCAGCTCTTGATGTGGTCCCAATTGAGAGTGAACAATTTGGTGGATGCAATTTTGAAACAAAAATCTAGTTGTCGTTGCCGTTTTCCTTGTGAGAAAGTTGAGTCTTCAATTTGCATAATGCCATTGAACCAAAATAAAGTGTGTTCTTTTTTTCTTTTTGAGTGACAAATTCTAAGATACATATACAGTTTCAAAAGTCAAACTGATTGCGTTAAGAGTGGCCAAAACCAGAATCAAGAATTGGAATCAGAAAAGAAAGTACTGGTGGCATTTTACCTAATGTTATAAACAAGCAAGCAAATATAAGCCATAAATTGGAATACCCTACTGATGAAACTTTAGAATTAAATTTCTCAACCTCCCCTCATTGAAATGCATGCAAAGCATTTAGTTGCATAGCCACAGATTAGCCTCTAAATATGGGTATCACTAGGGGGAGAGAAATAGAGGCTATCAATAATGCTTCTGCTTTGAATTACCCATAAAGGATCAGAGGGCGCAAGCATTCAAACGCCATTAACAAATCCATTAATTCTTCAGAGAAACTTATCAACGAATGTCAATTGCCTCTCTGTAGTGAATTCAACTAACGCACCATTCAACTTCTTTCTGTTCTAGTAGTAGTAATATTTAAATATAACACCCATTTCTTGTTCATAATTTCTGCTGCAGAATCAAACCACCGCAAAAAATTGGTGACTAGCTAAGGACGAAGGGGATTATCGATGGCCTTCTTGATCTTCTACGCGGTTTCTCCCTTGTTTCCGAAATTAATTTCTCTGTTTTTTAAGTTAGTTCATCCTCTATTTTTGAAATTAAAGAGGGCAAGAAGACACCACTAAGTCAACCAAAGTGGGACCCATGTCGGAGAATTAGTGGACGTTGGGCTCAAGTGACGGTCATAGCATTTTTAGGGCCTTTTTTTAAAGGTGATGGGTGTTATTGGACCAATAAAAAGTTTTTAGTGTTAAATGCCCATGTGATAAAAGTTTTTGGGTAGATTTGTCCTTTTACCCCAATAATAAAACACCAAAAGAATGTTTCAATCAAGTCATAACTCATAGAGTACCGTAAGGATACAATTGTACCTTAAAGTACTTTAAACATTTCATTTGTATAGAAAATTGATTCGATAAATTGTTTTCAAAACAAAATTGTACCCTAAAATATTTTATGGTATACATAAAAAAATATTTTATAATGATGGATTAACTTAATCAAATAAAGAAGAGGAAATTAATTACAGATCCCATAAAAGAAACTTAATTAAAATGAGATCTCACAAAATCTCCTAATTAAATTAAAGTCCCTAGTTCTTAGTAGAAAGTTGTCGTCGTCTGGCCAAAAGTTATTATCATTAGCTAAAAGTTGTTAGTGATCAAGAGTTTAAATTCTTGACTACTAACAAAATTTGGCGGGACGAATAACAGTTTTTTAGATCTTTATAACAACATTATGAGCATCAATCACAATTGTTATAAATTCTTTGTTAACTAACAACATTTTGCGAGACAGTGACAACTGTTTGGGTTTTTGTAACAACATTTTGAGTGTCAATCACAATTTTTTTAACTCTTAGTCTGTAACAACTTTTGAGTGGACGATGATAACTTTTGACGAGACGATGACAATCTTTTGGCCAAAACTATGGACCATAATTTAATTAGGTGATTTCATGTGATTTCAATTTAATTTGATGATTTCGTGGAACCACATCTTATTTAAGTTCCTTCTAAGAGACATGTAAGTTTTCCAATAAAAAATCGTGGTTGATTGTATCTATTTAAATTTTCCCAAAAGGAAAAATTCCAAATAAATACCCTTTGAATATCAAAAAGACAAAAAGGTATCTCCAATATATAAAAGGAAATAAAATGGATTGTTTCTAATTTGGGGAAAACAATTTCAAGGCAAAAAGACCAAAATGCCCCTTTCTCCATTAACTACTCTGGTATGACCATTAATCACTCCGGTATAATGATTAACCACTCTGGTGCAGCCATTAACCATTTCACTGAATCATTAGTTATGCCTAGATACGCTTGTTTTTGTGAAGTCGTTAACCATTAGAGTATAGCCATTAACCACTACCGTATAATGGTTAACCACTCTGGTACAGCCATTAACCATTTCATTGATTCATTAGTTGTGCTCAAATACGCTTATATTTGTGAAAGCCGGTAACTACTCGTGTATGGCCAATAACCACTCCTATATAGCAATTAACCACTCTGATATAACCATTAACCACTTCGCTTTGAAATAGGGGTGAGCAAAATCAAACCGGTTCGGTTATTTCGTTTTCGGTACAAATTCTGTTTTAAATTTCGGTTATTTGGTTTTAGATCTTTGGTTCGGTTCTTATGAAAAAAATTCAATTAAAACCGAATAATCGAAAAAAATATAATAATTTTTTTAATGTAAATATAATAATTTTTTACCTAAGGCTCTTTTATTTACTTATCACATATATAAACTTAATTTAATTCATTTTTTTTATCTTATCTTTATTTGATTTATTCCCTTTATAAAGTAATTGTTTATTTTATTTCCCCTCTTACATTCAGTGTTTTTTTTATTTTATAAATTTACAGTAATTTTCTTACATTGATTATGGTTTCTAAGTTTTTCACTTTTTTGTATTAGATAATGTTAAATAGATTAGTTTAATTTTTATTTTGAATCTATGAGAATTTTGAATTTTTGGTTCTACATTATTGAAAAATTGGGGTTGGAATCAAAATTTCAATTATTTGAAGAAAAACCAAAACTGAACCAAAATATTTTGGTTATTTTCAGTTCGGTTACCTATTTTATTCGGTTTCGGTTTGATAGGAGAAATAGGTATAATCCAGTTTTCGGTTATTACCGAAAACCGAACCAAAATACCGAATGCTCTCTCATACTTTGAAAGAGAATGAGACAGGGGTGTTTTGATATTTTTACCTTACAATTGTTTATTCCAAATTGAAAACAATCCCTCTTATATCTTTTTGTATATTGGAGGTATATTTTTATCCTTTTGATGTTAAAGGGGTATTTATTTAGAATTTTCCCTTCCCAAAAGCCATAAATCTCCTTCTTGTGGAACAAGTTTATTTATTGTTGACTTGACAGTGGCAAATTCGAGCTTAAAGGTTGAACTTAAATTACATTAAATATAAAATATTACTTTTTAACAATTTTTTTTTAAATATTACTCTTTTCGTCTTAGGTTTCAAGCCACACCTATAACTATCAAATCATTAATTTCATTAAAAAAAAATATCAGGTCATTAATGTGTGTGTTGGGTTGGACTTTTGAAGCAAATAAGTTCTTATTATTTTGGCCCAAAATAATTTAAAATGGGAAAATGCATTTTTGGTGTGTTTGGGAAAATGCTCATCAGTCATCACCCACCCGTACGCACGCGCACGTAATTAAAGAAAAAAGTTTTAAGAAAACGCACATCTATAAAAATTAAAAACGCACAAGAAATTGTGTTGTAGATGATGACATGATGTTACTCGTTCATCTCAATTGTCCATAACCAAATAAAGATTATAGAGGCATAATATCCTTCCATTTTGTAATATTAGATCACTGGAGAGTTTGCATGACCTAAAATATAATAAATCATGTTATAGAATGTTTATATCTTTAATGATTTTTTTTTTTGAATGCCCCCCTTTAAAGGAAAGAAAAAATTTGATAAAAGATGAGAGTAACCACCCTTCGTCAAACACATGTTATGGTTGCTTCTTGAATTTTGAGTATCGACCCGCTTAAACGACCTTTACCTGCTTTTTTAGAACAAGATATTAATCAATTGGTTTCTAATTGTAATATATATTGATGACTCGCCCTTTATCATTGATTTATAGCATATTTGGAATATATTTGGAGAGTCATCAACTTAAAATAAAGGTATTTTAAGAGTTTTTTAGTGAAAATTGTGCAACCATATCATTTGAGCTTAAGTAGATTATTTTCAAGAAAAATATGATAATTTATTAGAAAATTTAATTGGCAAGTTTCCTCACATTCATATATGTTTTTTTTATAATTAATATGGATATTCTAAGTAAGAAAGTTGAAGAAGATTGAAGAAAAAAATGGAAAAAGTTGGAACTCACTTGTGGAAAATTGCCTCTGGTTCTATGACATGGCACCAGTTGCCATGGTATTGTGTGAAAACCCTAAAACGCACAATATCATTTGTTAGCCTATTAAAACACCTATGGCACAGATTTTGACATATTCTCAGCCCCTTTTTCACCCAAGAAACCCTAGAAACAAAAAGAGACATCCTTGCAAGCAAGAATGGAGCTAGATTTGGAGTTTGAGAAGGGAAATTGGAAAAGATTTTTGCCCTCCAATAGTAGACCTTTCTAGTTTTCTTCCATTCTTTACTACTTCTTTGATTGAGATATGGTAGAGATTTTGACATATTCTCAACCCTTTTTTACCTAAGAAACCCTAGAAACAAAAAGAGACATCATTGCAAGCAAGAACGAAGCTAGGGTTCGCGAAATTGGAGTTTGAGAAGGGAAATTGGAAGAGATTATTGCCCTCCGATAGTAAACCTTTCTAGTTTTCTTCAATTATTTACTACTTCTTTGATTGAGATATGGAATTTCTTTGTATTTATTGTTTTAGTTCATTCATGAGTAGGTAAAGAGTTTGTTCTAGGATTGATTTGAACCTTGAATGGATTGAAACCTAATTTTTCCTCTTCTTTTAGTAATTGATGACTTTACTTCGTTCCTAATACCTCTATTTGACTTGCCACCTTTTAGAGTAATAAGTTCATTTAAATTACGTTCGAAAAAGATAATTTAGATGTAGAACTTCGGTAGATCATGTTAAATTTGACAACTAAGTTAACTAACAGATAGTTTGTTGGTAGAATAGAGATATATCTACTAACCTAATATTGTTAGATTATCATATTAATGTTGGCTCATAAAGATTAACTCTCATTGATTGTAACAAGAGATTGTGTAATTTAATAAGAGTATAAATTTGATTTTGATTTTGACTTGAGAGAGCGTTTCAAATACTTTAGAATCTTAAGCAAACATGGGTTGTCGATGAAGGGAAAATATTTAGGGATCATGAAATTCACCTGAGAGAATTAATCTTAGGCTTAGTTTACCGATAAATTAAAACTTTCCTTGCGTTTCTTTCTTTTTTTTTTTTACCTTGAAATAGTTTTCAAACCTGTTTTCGATAAAAGCTTGATTAGTTCAACTTAGTTGAATTTATTAGCATGTTGTTTGATTGAGATTTTCAAACAAATATCCGTGAGAAAGATAAATTTATACTACTTCTGATCAGTACTCTTGTGGGTGAATATATATATATATATATATCCATGAGCTAAATGATGAGGGACAATTTAATCTAAGAATAAAAAACATGAATAATAATGTAATAATTTTTTATTTATATATTTTTCACTTAACCTTTATGATTTTTTTGTTTTAGAATAATTGTATAATTTCTTACTATTGGCCACTTGAAAGAAAAGCTCATGTGAAACGATCTCTTGATCAACTATGACCACTTTAATATAAAAAGTAAATGATTTTAAAATGTTAGTTTGATATTGTGTAAAGGGTTAACACAATCTTTAGCCGATTAAGCATATCATTTAAAACATTAGTCTCTATAATTCAGAAAAAATCTGTATCATTTTGCTATGACCAAAACCTTTTGTTTCAAGTTTAAAGGATCACAACCAAAATAAAAGCAAACTTAAGAGACCAAATATTATTTTAGAGATTCTATAGTTTGATATTGTGTAAAGGATTAACACAATCTTTAGCTGATCAAGCATATCATTTAAAACATTAGTCTCTATAATTCAAAAAAAAATTGTACCATTTTGCTTTGACTAAAACCTTTTATTTGAAGTTTAAAGGATCAAAACCAAAATAAAAGCAAACTTAAGAGACCAAATATTATTTTAACCTTTATTCAATATATATATATATATATATTATTGATCCTTTTTATCCTTTTTTGTTTTAAAATGTGCCTCGATTCTTTAGGAATTGGGATCGAGCCTGTAGGAAGCTTTCATGATCCCACTTTTCATAAAGTAATTATATCTTAAACAGTGTGTTTAGATAATCAGAGGAGGAGAAAATGGAACATAAATTAGATTCTCCACTTTTTGGATCAGAAGAGAAAATGGTGGGAGAGAAAACAAGTGTGCATCACACCACATTTTGCACCCAAATTTTATCCCCAAATACATGAAAAAGACATTTCTTTTTTGTAGGAATATAGTATTCCAACATATACCCTCCCTTCCCTTCCTCTGGGTCTTCGCCTTTCTCCTCATCTTGCAAACTTCCATTGATTATCAATTATCAATAATGGCTATGGGGCCATTTCAACAATAGAATTTTTTATATGTTACTAAAACTCATATAAATTACAATTATAATAGAAATAAAAATAAATTGAAAATCATATAAAATCAGATTGAGTTTTTTTTTTAAAAAAATATTTTACTTTTAATAATCAGCATATGAGTATATTATTGTCATTGTGGCATATTTATTTTATTCTAACTTTCTTTAAATTATTTTAGTATAGAGAAAATATATTTTTCTTGATATTTTGATTTTAAAATAAAATATACTTTTTATTTGAATTCATTTTTCCTAGAATTACTTAAAAAATGGGTTA
This sequence comes from Mimosa bimucronata, assembly GCA_037074515.1. NCBI lineage: Eukaryota > Viridiplantae > Streptophyta > Magnoliopsida > Fabales > Fabaceae > Mimosa > Mimosa bimucronata. The sequence goes on from CM073442.1 coordinate 12,193,941, forward strand.
GACAAAAAAGGACATTAATGTCATTGCAAATGTTGGGTATTTTCTCTCCTATCTCTCTTTCATACCCTCTATTCCAAACACAATGAACAATAATATAAACTCTCCACTTTTCTCCCCCTCCATCCCCTAATTTTCTCACCATCCACATTCCCCAAATAGTGATTTAGTCCGTAAAATTTGAAATTATATACCATACAATAAATAAAATAATGCCTAAAACACTCATGCTTTATTTAACATTCCAATAATTAGACATGTCACATGAGGACTTGTTGGGGTAAATAAAAGATCTATTGGGGCCACAAAAGAAAAGAGAGAATATATATATATATATATATATAAATTTGAGTGAAGGACTTGGAGGCAGCGAGTGGATTGAGCTGAGAATGCAACTGAACTACAATTGCAAGGGTCAAAGTAAAAATATAAAAATATGGGGGTTAAATATTCGAGACTCTGAAAATTAAAAGGAAGAATTACCATTTCCTTAATGAAATCAAAATCACAAACACAACCCCGGGAAGGTTGACTTGGTGTTCAAGTCAAAATATGGTATTCTTTTCCTCCACAGAATGTATGAATAAGATAGTGGTGACATATTTGGAATTCAAAACGCCAACTTTAAATTCATCATATCTTTATTCGCCAATTACAAACTGATAGATCGATCAGACAATTTTCATCGCTCATCGAATTATATTTTCTGCTTGTACTAATATAAAGGAAATTAGCTTTATAATGAACAAATAAAAATGATATAACTGTTCAAGACATGATCATATGACATGAGTTTAATCATTTCTGCAAGAGATCTTGCATTATTCAGTTCACAACGACATAATTCAGACAATAAAATATCCAAAAAAAAGAAGAGTTCATTTCAGGGATGCTACAAGTTAAAATTTGCAAGCTACTACTCAATGTTTTTGTAAGTCAATTCCAGCTTTTCCAAAAGCCAATGCAAATAAAAGTCCTTGTTCACACTTTATCAAAAAAAAAAAAAAAAAAAAATTCTTGTTCACCAATGCAGTACAAGTTCGTGTAACTTACATGCCTAATATACTCTTTGATATATCTGGTGCATTTATTTTAAGGGGGCAAACACATTCAAAGAAGAAATTGTTTCTATCTATGATATGCCAAATTAAGAGAGTTGCTCAGAATCAGAATCGTCTAGCATAATTGCAAATGGCTAATTTCATCCATGGGACTTGGAAGTATGCTCATTAGTGGTCCAAAATCAAGAAGTAAAATTAACTTTACCTGGCTTCTAACACGGTGTTAGATATTTCATTACTTGAAGGAGTTGCATGTTTGTTAGGAGATTTTCCCCTAGCTGGGATGATTTCCAAAAGGAAACCAGGTTCTTTAGGCTCAGGCAAGACACCTTCACTACTCAACATTATAACCACAGATGTCATGTCTGGCCTATCATCAGCATGGTATTGCACACAAAGAAGACCGATGTGGATGCATCACAATACTTCTGATTCAACACAAGTCTTCCACAAATGTTCATCGACGAATTTTAGTGGGATTCCCTCATTCCACAACCTTCATGCCTACAGCAATTCATAACATTGAATAAGTTACTGGTTTTCCAGAATAGAAAAGAGAAAACTTAGGCTAATTGTTACTCACATGTCCTATAAGATTAACGCTTTGGCTAGGCAAGAAGGGTCCCCTATTTTTCTTGCCACTCACTATTTCTAATACTAATACTCCAAAGCTGAACACATCAGTCTTGACGGAGAATAGTCCATGAATTGCATACTCAGGAGCCAAATAATCACTATAATAAGTCAAAACAGAGTTAAATCATATTCAGTAATGTGCATACTTACTATACAAAATCAAAACATAGCAAAGAATACTTACTATGTACCAACTATTTGCTTTGTATTATCTTCATTTTAATCTCCTCCAAATATTCTTGCCAAACCAAAATCTGAGATTTTTGGATTTAACTCACCATCCAATAACACATTACTTGCTTTAAGGTCTCTATGGACTTTTTTTAATCGAGAATCTTGATGAAGGTACATAAGCTCTCGAGCAATTCCACAAATAATGTGAAAGCGGTTGGCCCAATCAAGAAATTTACTTTCAGAACCTACAAATGTTTTAATGTAATGACATTTCTCATTAACCAAGAAGGGGAAAAAAAAAAAAAGAAAAGGATGAAATTCTGCTGATTGATAGCCATACAAACCAAAAATGAATGAATCTAAGCTCTTGTTGGGCATGTATTCATATATGAGCATTCTCTCCTCTCCTTGAATGCAACAACCAAGAACCTTAACAAGATTGCGGTGCTGAAGTTTGGTACACAACTTGACTTCATTTTTAAATTCACACAGCCCTTGGGCAGAACTTTGTGAAATCCGTTTCACTGCTATTTCTCGTCCGTCTGCAAGTATACCCTACCATTGTTACAACATATAAATGATTGTCAATATGTAGCATCACAAACCAGAATAGTGATTGTAATCTTTGACTCTCACTACCCAAGTTAATTGCATACTAACCTTGTATACAGAACCAAAGCCACCTTGGGCAAGCTTGTTGTCGGGTGAGAAGTTATTAGTAGCATTAACTATTACTGCAATGTCATATAGATGCGTTGCTCCATATTTCCTTCATAGCCTTCATCACTGTTTCCTGCTATCAATGTTTTTAACTCCGTATTTCCGTCAGAGCCTTCTTCCTTGCCCACTACTTACAAGGATTTTGCTCAGTTCACTTTTCATAAATCAAATGAAATATACAACAGCAAAAAATGCCTAGCAGTGGCATTAAATATTTCCACAATGTCATTTATAAGTAACCCCAAATTTCCTTAGGATTTTTTTTTTTTTTTTGGTTATTAATTGTTAACAAGAGTTTCATAGCAATCTTTGATACACTAAAAGAAAGACATTTTTTAATAAAAAATATAAGGAAAGGAAATCATTCTGTTCTTTGGGAAACATAATGGTATCAAGCTCAATCATGTTCGGTTATCCTCCAGAAAAACCCCAGATATCGTAAGAAGATGGGAAAAGTAAAGAAAGTTGCATTGGGAATGTTTACCTATATTTCTTCTGCCGTACATGTAAAACAAAGTGAAAAACACCTTAACAGCCAATACAGTGGTCACTGTAACAACAATCAGCTCTGTCTTATTCCCATGAGCTTTATCGTGTTCAGCTTTACAATGAAATGAGCTGAGTTAATACAGAAAAAAGTTGAGGTTGCTAAATCAATCAAAAGATGATTGAAAAATGAACACTAAAAGGCCACACCTGTTTCTGGAGAAGCAAGACGAATGTATAAATCTTGGTCATCAAAGGGAACCTTCCTTATATCAATTAAATCACCAAACCACATGACGCAACCGCTACCTCCTTCCCTGATATCTGAATTAGTATAAGCACTGCAAGAACAATTTTCCCAGCATTTAGCTTTGCATTCGTCAAGTGTCATACTTGCATTAACCCAAGTGTATGTAGTATCTGGCAATTTCAGTCCACTAAATTTGACAAAATCGTCACTATTTTTTCCCTTGCAACTCCATGATTTATTGCGGATGCATCCTTTAGACCAGTCCATTGCATTCCAATTTTTTGGTGATTTTGGCATGAATCCTGTCAAGCACTGGCATATTGGTGTCGCACCCAGGACACAGTTTCCATTAGGGCCGCAACAATTATACCTGTTGCAATTATCACCTGGTGAAAAACTAAAAGTGATCCACCTTTGATCATCTTCGCTCCATACTGTATCCAGTATTGAATACAAAGTTTGGTTATAGACAACTCTTGCAATCAGAGACTCATTTTGTACGTTATAAAGTGTATACACCTCATCTTTATTCCAGACAAACTTTATTTCATAAAGTGGATTGCCCGTCACATGAGAGTAGCCACTGAACCGGACGCCATTCCAGGGGCCACTCCTCGTATGCTTTGTCCTGCCCTGCCAGGATACTAAATCAGGATAATTGTGTGGTACAAGCTCTGTTGTAAAGTCTCCAAAAGAAGGGTCATCCCAATTATTCCATGCTGTCCAACGTCGATTAAGACCAATTCTCTGGTCCCATCCAACCTTCATTCCTGGTAAAATCGTATCAGAAGGATAGTCAAAGCTTTGCCACAAGTAGTTGTGGGGCTTTAGGTCTTTCCCATCTCTTAGAACCAAGTTTCCAGAGCCTAAAAGCTGTAAAATTGGACTCAAAGCCTTTGTGGTGGAAGTTGCCAAACAAACAACAGTCTCCTTGTGGCTGAGAAGTACTACAAGACGTCCCTCTGTGTTTATGCTCAACATGCCAGAGTTGTTTTTGATGGGTCTCTCACGGTTGGCAACCCAAACAACAGTTCTGCCTGGGATTTTGTGGTACCAGATTCCAACATAGCGGTCTGTGGAACTGCCTGGGCTGAAGAAACCCAATTCAAAGATTCCATTTTCAGAAACCAAGGTCTGGCCATCAGGAAGAGTCTCAAACTGGGTGAGGGTATCAGTTGCAAAAGAAAATCTGGAGAAGAAGAACAAAAACAGACGGGCAAGAACAAGCAAATAAGGAAGAATAGCCATTGATTTAATGAATTGGTCAACACCAGAAAATATAAATATACCTCTGATTCTGATGTGCCACATGTTGAAAGGGCAGCTCACCAGAAGTATGCAAGTTGACTTGGTGCTCTTGAAAACAGAAAAACTACTCTGAAACTTCACGGTAGAGAACTTAAATGTCAACGCAAGAATTAATACATTGAATTTTCAAATGAGTGAATAAGATTGGGGCATCATATTCAGAATTCCAAACTCAGATTCAAAATTCATAGTAATGCTTTCTGTCAATATACTAAAAGATCCTTGCATGACTGAGATCCATAAAATCCTTGTTGTATGATCAGGCCTTTTCTGTCAATATACTAAAAGATCGTTGCATGACTGAGATCCATAAAATCCTTGTTGTAGGATCAGGCCTTTTCTTTTTGTGGATGATGTACAACATAATTGACTTCTACCATCAAGTTATTTTCTGCATGTCCTAATGTAAAGGAAATTACAGTTATTTTATAATTTCTACCACATAGCCTGTTTGTTATTCAGTAGAATCCTATCAATTCATATAGTAAACGAACGGAACAAAAATAAAAGGTTTCTTTCGTAAACGCAACAATTCCAAATTTACAATACAAAATACCTATGTTTTTTTTTTTTTTAACTTCTCTCCCTTTTTTTTTAAAGAAGTCAATTCCAACAACAACATTTCCGAAGGCGTATTGGGCTGCTTCCTATCTGCATATAGATAGAACTTATTATTTTTTTCAGAAAAAAAAAAGTATTTGCTCTAATCCACCTGATTAAGCATTCATCAGCCAATAACTACACCCAAAATCGCAGGTAAGATAATATCAATAGGAATAAGAATCACAGGGGTTTGAACCATAAAGCCTAGTATGGAACCAGAATGAGACTGAAACATCAAATGTGTACTGAAATTGGTAAAAACAGAAGCAAATTAAGAAAGACCTATGAGCCAGATTTCGCTGCTTCAGTTCGTGGAAATTAGTAAGTGAAGAAGCCAAGTTCCAAGCTTTCATCTCCCATCTTCCGTTCCCTCCAAAAGAACGAAGTGGATGAGAATGGCCTAATTGGTAATGCCGCAATGGGATCTGCCATAACTTGCAGAGGAAAAAGGAGGGTAAAATGAACATTGTTCACTATTAAAAAAAAAAAAAGGACATTAACTGAATATTTGGGTTTATTTTAATCGTCCTTTGTTTAATGTAGCACATTTTTTATTTTAGAAAATCAAAAAAATTAAAGAAGCTACTCATTAATTAATTTGCATGAATTTTTCTCCACATTCCTTTATAATTAGTTACTCCTAGTAATAAATATAGAACTTATTTGAAAATATTGGTTTGGTCATAAATATAATACCTATTTCTAATTTTTTTTTTTTTGCCAACAATACCTATTTTTAATTGATCCCAACTTTTTCTCAAATTATATCTTATGAATGCTCTAAAATAATAAACAAGCAAGAGAGGGAGGGGATAAAGATAAATGATTAGGATGCATTAGTAATATCATGTGATTTTAATTAACTTAACTTCATTAATCTAATCATATTAGATAAATACGTCTTATATTTAGAACTTGAGGGAGTATCTTATTTATCTCTAAAAAATAGTCAATTAGATCTTATAATAAATAAAATAATAGAGAGGGAAACATTTAATTTCTTATATTCATTATTTTCCTCAAACTAATTTATTTAACTTATAAATTTGTATATAATATAGGGATAAGGGCCTTAAAAAAAAAAGTTTCCGACGGCACTGGTTATCTGAAATATTTTTGGGAGCACCAGGGAGTCGCAAAAAGGGTCTGGCTACAAAATGTAAGGGTGGCAGATTATGCGGCACTCAATATTCTAAATCATCGCCAGCTCATCATAACCTTCTTATCCCTTCCTCTCCCTTCCTTTACCTTGACCAATTTGGATTGTTCTGACTGGGGAACGATCTTTGATTTGGGTGTCTTCACTAACTGGGGGAACAATTAGATAATGGGTTTTAATTCCATCTTCACCGAGTCTTCGTCCTACTCTTCCAATCTGCTCGAGGAGATTAGTTTTCAGCTTTTTCTCATGAAAGTTGCAGCTTCCATTTTTCTTTGATTCCGAGGAGAAGGTGCACATTTTTAAATTTTTCTTACAAATAAATCCAAGTTTAATGATTGATCTGGTGGTCTGATTTAATTGTTTTTTTCCACTGTCTGACACTTCAATCCAATGATTCTTTGTTGACATGAGTTTAATTTGAGTTTTATTTAAGGTGTTGAATTTTTTGGGTGTGACGATGAGAGGGGCTTATGGTGTCAGGTACAATGAAAGGGGTTTTCTGCTACTCCTTCAAGTTTTGGTGGAGAAATAGAAATTTTTCACGTGGTTCTTCAAGATTGCTGGGAGCCTGGGACGATGGAGTAAATGATGATACATCGTAGTAGTTGCTTCAATTTTCTATTGGGTTTTGAATGCGGTAGAGAGTTCTTTCTTTGTTTTTTTTTTCCCTCCCAGAAAGGGGGAAAAAACAGAGACAGATGGAATGCTGAGTCAACAAACTGTGACCGTTTTAGGGTGTGTTTGGATTGAACATATGAGAAATGACTTTTTTTTAGAATAACTTTTTCAGAAGTAAGATTGGATAAAAGTCAGATAGTGTGAAGTGATTTATGTTTGAATTTGTGATGATAAAAGTGACTTTTTTTCGATCTGACTTTAGAAACATGTTTGGATGATTATTTTGAAAAGCAAGTTTAGATGAAAAATTAATAAAAAGTGTATTATTGTCATTAAATAATACATATATAATATGCATATATTCTTATTAAAGGCTTAGTTTCTCCCTTATTTTCAGAAAAATAATTTAAAAAAATAATATTTTTAGCTTAAAGAAAAATATTGTGGGAGAAAGTAATTAGAAATTATTATGGTAAATTTTTGGAGATAAAAAGAAAATTTTATATTAAAAGAAATTATCTTATTTGAGAATTTTAGGGGTCTAACAATCTAATTTTCCTACCCACTTTATTAAATAATACATAACAAAAGACGTGTGACCCATTAGAAGTCAGAAGCCAAAAGCCATTTTTTTACTTTTGACTTTTGGCGTTGCAGAAGTCATTTTGGACCAAAAGTAATTCTCAAAATAAATCCATCCAAACATAATTTTTTTTCAAATTGACTTATGATTCTTAGATTCACGGTGGGCCCTCCAAACGTGGTATCCAAACATACTTAGTTTTTAATAGAAGATTGATATAGCCGTTTTTTTGCAACTTCCGGGTAGGGTTGTCACTTAAAAAACTTTCAGATTCCTTGATGGAAATTTTCGTAGTATTTTAGGCTCTTATCCCTGTAAATCTATTGTTACAAACATAAGTAACATAAGTATTTCAGAAAGATCATATCACATATCATATCTGGTGATTAATATAATATTAAATTGACTAATTTGGTGAAATTACAAAAGTTAAACAAATTACTTTAAAGTATTTATATTTTTTCATTTTCTGTAAGTTAATTTATTTGACTTATAAACTTATATATAATTCAATGATATACACATAAATATTCTATAGAACATGCGCAATAATTAATTTATTTAACTTCCCTAATATCCCTAAATTAGTTAACTATGTTTTATATTAAAGACCAGATAGTATCTTATAATTAAATAATTTATTTACCTTCCTTAATCCACCTAAATAAGATAAATTAAGTCTTATATTAAAAGAGTATTCATCAATTTTTTTTTATCACACTTTGTAAGAAAAGGACACAGCAGTACAAAAGGCTCTTGGAAATACGCCAATGTTAAATGTACATATTGTTTACAATCAACATTATCGTGCATTGCTGTAAAGTGCTAGTATTGCAATCAGTATTAATGGTTAATAGCAGAATATGGGAACTATGTAAAACAATTAATAATCTTCTATCTGGGCTCTAACTGGGTGATAGAAACTTCATTTATTGAAGCTCCACTGTGATTGCCAAGTTTACTAATTGGAATTGCTTCTAAGAGGAAACCAGGCTCTTTGGGATGAGGCAAATCACTCTCACTGTTTAACATCACAACCACAGAGGCCATATTTGGCCTATCATCAGGATGATGTTGGACGCAAAGAAGACCAATATGGATGCATCTCAATGCTTCTGATTCATTATAAGATTCTCCCAAATGTGTATCAATCAATTCAAGTGGGATTCCCTCCTTCCACAACCTCCATGCCTACACAAATTCAAACATTAGTAATAGTTTTTCTAGTAAACGTGAAAAAGAGAAATAATGTAGTGAGGATTATTACTAACATGCCCAATAAGGTTAACACTTTTTTTGGTCAAGGAGAAGGCTCCATTTTTTATTCCACTCAGTGTTTCGAGTATCAAAACTCCAAAGCTAAATACATCGGATTTTATGGAGAATAAACCATAGATAGCGTATTCAGGTGCCATATAACCACTGAAATCAATAATCAAAGAGTTCATATATCATCTTTAATAATGTGACATAAACTAAATACAAAAAAAAAAAAAGAATGTAATGATGAAGAGATATTTACTCACTATGTACCGATAACTCTCCTTGTATTTTCTTCATTTTCATCTTTTCCAAATGTTTTTGCCAAACCAAAATCTGAAATTTTAGGATTCAATTCATTGTCTAATAATATGTTGCTTGCTTTAAGATCTCTATGAATGATTCTTAATCTTGAATCTTGATGAAGATACATAAGTCCTCTGGCAATTCCACATATAATGTGGAAACGCTTGACCCAATTTAAGAGTCTCTTTTGTGTAGGAGAACCTGTATGTGAAGTTCCAAAAATATACAAACATTAGTTTTTATAGAAGTTGAATTTTAAAAATCAATTCAAAGTAATTGCTAAGATATACGAACAAAAAATAAATGAATCTAAACTTTTATTAGACATGTATTCATAAACGAGCATTTTCTCCTCTCCTTGAATGCAGCAACCAAGAACTTTAGCAAGATTTCGATGTTGAAGTTTGGCACACAACATAACTTCATTCTTGAATTCTTTTATCCCTTGGTGAGAATTTTGTGAAAGTCGCTTTACAGCAATCTCTTGTCCACCACCTAAGGTACCCTAGCCATTATAAAAGTGTTGTCACCTAAGAGACAATACAAATCAAAAGAGTGAAACTGCTTGCTTTACTATTCTTAATTGTTGGTGTAGGAATATACCTAATCCACCCTTGGTGGGTTAGGGCCCAAGCCCAATGAGAATTAGGGCTAATATATAATGTCCAATGAGGATTGGGGCTATTATATAATTATGGAAAGATTAGGGATAAAATGAGTATTTTTCCCTTAATATTTGAAATTGAAAAGATACGTCTCTCCATATATTGTTTATAAATAAAGGGGTTCTGTGAAAAGGAAAACCAACGCAGAAAACAAAAGGTTCTCTGTAATTCAAGTCTCCTCTCTTCCTCTCCTATGTGCATCTGTCGTAGAACGTGATCGGAGTCCAAATCGGTGCTCCGATTTCGTGTGGGTACCAAGCGAGTCAACCGGATTCCAGGTACGCCCGAAACCTTCAGTTGGTTTTGCAATAAGCATGTTACCTTGTATACCGGTCCAAAACCACCTTGGCCAAGCTTGTTGTCATCTGAGAAGTTTTGGGTGGCACTAGCTATTATAGCAAAGTCATAGAGCGGAAGCTCCGTATCTACTTCTGAGACTTCATCAGTATTTTCTGTGGTCAAGTTGGGTTTCCTTAATTAGTTATTGAGGAAATGTTTTCACTCAAACAAACTAAAAAGGCATAAATAAATTGTTTACTTCGAAAACAAAAATATACACTAATGATGTTTTTCAGGTTGGGTTTCCCTCATCATCATTTTCTTTCATTATTCCTCATCATTACATCACCACCGTTTGATGGATATAATTAACGGTTTAGATTTAATAATAAGTAAATTAGGATAAATACTCTATAAAAATAAATAAATAAATAAATTCAAACTACTAAAATTTAATCTGAATAGTTTACTGTATGATGATATAATAAAATAATAAAAATGATAATGTTCAAAATTATTAAATCTTAACCATTCATTAGTCAATCTAAAGGTGGTGATGTGATGATGAGGGATGATGAGAGAAAATGATAATGAAGGAAACCCAACCTGATGTTTTTCTATGCTTAACATGAATGCATCTTTAATTCAAAACTCAGTCTTTTTATACCTGTTAAAAAAGAATTGAAAAAGAAGAAAATTAATCTTTGGATCCTCTCTAAAATTTGATTCAATGCAAACATCTCCCCATAATTTTGATTCAATCACTTCACCCTTAAGCTTTGACTCAATGCAATTTAATTAATGTAGCTTTAACTATTTAAAATATTAATCACTTCATTTAAAAAATGACATATATATTTCATAAAGCATATTAGTGACTAAAGTTTCAAATAATTAAAATTGTATAGAGATAGAGTTGAAGAGATTTAGAGTCCAGGCAAAAAAAAAAAAAGTGATTTAAAGTCTAGGGATTGAGATTTAATTGAGTCAAAATTATAGAAACTAATATGTATCTAAACAAAGTTTCAAGGAGCAACAAATTAAATTTCCCAAAAATTTAAAAGAAAGACAGCCTAACTTGACAATGCTTACCTTTGAACTTTCTTTTTCTCTTATAAACGAAGAGGAAGACCAAAAGCATCACAAGTAATAAAACAGAAGCTGTTATGGCAATTACTTTTATCATGTATGAATTTGAACCGTGATGTTTATAATAATTAGCTGCACGCTCAGAAATAAACAAATAATTAGTATAATGAGGTGATTAACTGATCACACTAATAAATAAATAAATAGATAACATAAAATGAATATATATACTTGTATCTGTAGAAGCAAGTCGAATATATAGATCTTGGCCAGCATCATTTGACATTTGATTCAAATCAAGAAGATCACCAAACCACAAGACACAACCACTACCACCATTTCTAATATCTGAATTAGCATAAGCAGTAAAAGAACAATTTTCCCAGCACTTGGCTTTGCACTCCTCAAGTGTCATACTTGTATTGACCCAAGTATGTGTAGTATCTGGCAATTTCACACTACTAAATTTAACAAAAGCATCTTTGTCTTTCACCTTACACATCCAAGGTTTACTTCGAACACAGCCTCCTTTCCAATCATAAATGTCCCAATTCTTGGGTGACTTTGGCTCAAATCCTCTCAAGCATTGGCACAAAGTTGAATCAGCTATGGAACAAATCCCATAAGAACCACAAAGATTATATCTACCACAATTATCTCTTGGAACATCACCAATAGATTTCCAAGTTTGATCCTCTTCAATCCACATGAGATTTTGAAGGGAGTTTCTTGTTTGGTTCAAAACCCTTATAGAGATCATTGACTCATTTAAAGGAGCATATATGTAGTAAAGCTCATCCTCATTGTTCACAAGCGTTGCATTAAAAAGCAAACTCCTAATTGATGAGGGAGTATCAACAAAATGATCCCCATCCCAAGGGCCACTCCTGTAATATTCTGTTTTACCTTGCCAATAAATTATTTCTGGGTAACTATGACTACGCATGAGCTCACATGTGAAATCTGAAGGAGAAGGGTCATCCCAATTCTTCCAAGCTCTTAAAATCCGGTTCAGACCGGTTTTCGAGTCCCATCCAAGCTTCATTCCTGGCAAGAATACATTAGAGTAATAATCAAAGCTTTGCCACAAGAAGTTTTCTGGATTTTGGTCTTTCTCATCTCTTAGTACCAAGTTCCCAGTGTCCAAAAGCTGAACAATAGGACTCATATTCAAGGCCTTTTTCGTTGTTGTTGTTGAGTTTGCTACCCAAATAAGAGTGTTATTTTGGGTGAGAATAGTGAGAAGTCCTTCTTTGTTTATGCTCATCATGCCAAGCTTGTCTTTGAGTGGTCTATCGCCGTTGGCTACCCAAAGAATATATCTAACTGGAACATTTTTGTACCAAAGACCAACGTAGCGGGCTGTGGAGGTACCTGGGCTGAAAAAACCCAGTTCAAATCTTCCATCTTTAGAGACCAGGGTGGATTTTCCATCATCAACAAGAGGCTGAAACGGTGTCATAATATCGGTTGTTGCAGTAATGGCCAATAAAGGTGAGAAGAATATAATAAGGATATTGAAAAATAGTATTGCCATATTTTTTTGCGTGTGGATCAAGTCAGGTGGGATTCTTTCAGGAGGCAAGCTAGCTTTACCAAAGGGTATTTAACATTGCTGCATTTCTTCACTCGAGATTTCTGGTTAAGTTGAAACAACTCCCTTGCTAGTTAATCCAACAGTAGTAGGATGATTATATTAGTGCTGCTAAAGGGAAATATATATAGATCTAGATATAGATGTTGGAGCAGTATGATCTAACAAAGTCGGAAGAAGCACGTTGATTGATGATGATGAGTTGGTCGCATGGGATTCTGGATACATCATATATAGTTAGACATGTCAGACAATGCAAATTAGTTGTCATGTAAGGCAAATATGATAGAAAATAGGAAGCAAATTTATAGTAGAAGCTGGAGATTATAATTTAGATACTTTTTAGAATTGAAATTAGCGGACTAATTAACTATACTGCTCTCTCTGGTCTAAGAGAACTTTATTAGGATTCTATTGATCTAGCTACTATAAAAAAATCATCTCTAAAATAATATTCATTAAGTTTTTTATATTTCTCATTAAAAATCATTCTTATTATGGGATTAATTATTAAAAGCCAATAAGTCAATATTAAATGATGAGGGTACTTCTCAAAAGAAATTTGTATTTTGAAAATTATTGTTAGTTCAATTAATTTTAACTACATTTTCATCCTTAAAAACCAGTTATATTTGTCTTATGAAAAAGAACGAAATACAATATTAGAAATTAAAATATTGCAATTAAAAGTAGAGCATATGATCCCTCACTTAGCAAGATATGTAAGCTCAAAAACTTGTAAAATAAACACTCGAAGGGTCGGAATGCACACTCAGAGAATAATAATGGAGCAGCCGACCAAATATTACTTCCTCCCTTCCATTTTATAAAACACACTTAACTGAATTTCATATGAGTCAAAAAATTGGTTAAAGAGGACATGCATATCTGAAATACCTTTATTTATCAGGAGAGAGAGGAATAAGAGAGAGTGTGAAAAAATTATTATATAATAAAGAAAATGATGGAAGAGAGAATTAGAAAATTATTATAATAAAGAGTTTTGTGGAGAAAAGAGGAGGTGAGAGAGAGAGAGAGAGAGAGAGAGAGAGAGAGAGAGAGAGAGAGAGGTAATAAACGTATTGATATTAAAATGAGAAATTAAATAGGAAACTAAAAAAGTTAGACATTCTCAGTATCTTTATGTAAATAAAAAAAACACGTGGTAATTATTTCTTATAAAAAGAAGACTGAGGCAATGTAATGCGAGAAATTGAAACATTGCAGTCCAAGATATCACTTGGGAAGATACACACACTCAAAAAGAAAACAAAAAACAGAAAATTATACGTAATCAGTAATGGAATTGAAGGAGATGAAGAAGAATATTACAAGCTTTTTATATATGTTGCCTTCTCTATCTACTGATGACAATCTTCTAACCTTTTTTAATAGAGCTCTTTGTGGCACTCTTGAGTAAGATGGAGCCATCTATTTATCTTTGTAATGGATCATCCTCAACCACCATTATTCATTCATATGATATCTTCTCTTTGAGGTAGGGAGGGTCATAAGAGGAAATTTTCAAATTTGTGTTGTATTGATGTGATAGTCGATAAGGAGGCAAAGTTAATCATGGAAGAAGAGAGAAATAACGAACAGTCACGATAATGGATTCAAAGCTAATGATGGAAGAGAGAAAATTTGTGTTGTATGGATACAACAGTCAAGATAATGGGGGCAGAGTTAACCATGGAAGAGAGAAAAATTTTGTGTTGTATTGATACTACGTAGTCACGTGTGAAAAATGAGAACCACTGCTTTCCACAAAAAGATAAGCTTTAATGATATACATTCTGAAACACAGAAAGCTGCTTTGTCTGCCATCTCCGGCCACCAATCGAATGAGATATAAAGATAACGAGTTGTCTAGAGATTTTTTTAAAAAAATATTTTTTTGTACAAATTAAAAGTATGTTCAAATTTGTAGATGAAACAATATCCTGTTTGTGGATTTGTAGATTCTCATGATGTCTTCTATTTGTATATATATTCAGCAATTTTTTGAATATGGAAGAAAACGACATAGCACTAGAAAGCTGTAAAAATTATGACAAATTGAAGTTTGTTGTTAATCAAAGTTATATCGTCCATAATAGAAATGAGAGGGAATTACTATGGTATCTCTCAAGGGACAATGTAAACTTCGCAACGCAAGTGCACGTGTCACTCTAAGTAATAAAGTGATAAGTAGAGTATCGTTCCTACGAGGATTTGGTTCTAAAACCCGGTCAAACAATGATTGTTACACTCTCGCCCAATTTGAGTGATTCAAATATTGAGATTAAAGATTAACTATGAAAATAAACATATGTTAAATGAAAATAAAGTTATAAACAAGTGATTCTTCAACTTCAAGTATAAAATAGGTTCTAAGATTATGTATCCCCCTTATACTTCTTAAAACTCAATTAGCCTCCTCTCAAATATGATCTCAATGAAACCATGTGCTAATCTAGGATTCGCAGAGTACTTGTAAAAGCTCTCTCAAGTCAAGAACAAGTGTTTGATCTCATTAATTTCACAATCTTTTATTGTAATTAATAAAACCCAATTCTCAAGCTCCAATCCTGATGTGACTATACAAGGTTAGCAAGTACATCTCTATCTTACCAACAAAACCATCCATTCATCATGCAAACTTCAAATTCTTACACTATTTTACCCAAGTTCTACACTCAATCTAGCCCTCTCAAGCATCAATCAAGTGAACCCAACATCTAAATGGTGATCAATCACTTAGAAGCATTAGGAGAAGAGTAAAATAAACACATACATCTCATTAATCACAAAATAAGAGGAGAAATCAAGAATTAATCCATACAAGGGTTCAAAATAATCTTAGAATCAAAGTATTTAGCCACTCATGTTCAATAACTCCATGAGAGCATACATATACATCATCACAAACATAGAACAAGAGTAGAGAATGAAGATGGAGAAGATAAACCAAGAGGAGAAGCCCAAATCTCTTCAAAACTTCAAGCCGTAGCTCAATCCCCACCAAGCTCCAAGTCCTAGCAGAGCAAAACACTCCCAAAATGCCCTAGAAGTCGAAGAATGTCCGCTGGACTCGGAACTCTAGCTTTTATTTTATTTCAGTCGGTCTTTTCTGTCAAAACGCGCAGCATCGCAAGCCGCTCGCCGTGAGTTCGCCGTGGCGAGCTCACGGCGAACCATACAAAACTTCCAGAAATGAGGGCGAGCTCATGGCAAAACCACGGCGAAGTTACATCTTTTCTAGTCCTTTTGCTCCTTTGGCTGCTCTGGTTTCCTCTTAGCTTTGTTCACTTGTCAGCTTGGTGAAGGTCTATAATTACTTGGTTATCACATCAAAATATTTCTACAAGAGTTACATAAAACAACATAAGAAACTAACTAAAAATATGATCAAAATCTACACAAATAAACAATGATGTACAGCCAAAAATCAAATGAGTATTTTCCTATATTGAGTATCCAAAATTTATCAATGATTGAATAAAACATCAAGCAAAATGTGCTGAAATTACATGAATTCCTGGAAGTTATCACTTTACCCAATGGGGAGGGAGGCATCAAGTATAATACGGTGCTTGTCAAAATGATGAGGAGGGGGCGCTCCTCCACTATGAATTATCCAAATCTAATTTAAATGGTCTAAATTTAACATTTTAACGTTCATGATTTTTAAATGAAAGTTATTTTAATGGATATATATAAAATTTAGAATGAAGATATTGTTTTATCTATCATTTCGTCAAAAAATATAATTTTATTTAACAATAATTGAGTAGCGTGTAATGACAATTTCAACAGTGAGAAAAGACAACAAATTTATACTCCTCACTTCTTAAGCATTTTTGGTAATTAAGTCCATACCACTCCTTGGGATCTTACACCAATTCTCCCTAAAACCTGAGCAAAACGATATTCTTCTATCTAGGCTCTAATTGGGTGATGGAAATTTCATTTATTGAAGCTGCGGTGTGATTAGGTTTACTAATTTGAATATCTTCTAAGAGGAAACCAGGTTCTTTAGGTGGAGGCAAATCACTCTCACTACTTAACATCAAAACCACAGATGTCATATCTGGCCTATCGTCAGGATGATGTTGCACACAAAGAAGACCAATATGGATGCATCTCAATACTTCTGATTCATCATCACGAGATTCTCCCAAATTTGCATCAATCAATTCAAGTGGGATTCCTTCCTTCCACAGTCTCCATGCCTACATAAATTTAAACACCTATCATTTTTCTTGTTCATGAAAGAGGAAAAAATGAAGTGAAGTTTTGTTACTAACATGCCCAATAAGGTTAACACTATGGTTTGTCAAGGATAATACTCTATTTTTCATTCCACTCACTATCTCGAGTAATAAAACTCCAAAGCTGAATACATCTGATTTCATGGAAAATAACCCATAGATTGCGTATTCTGGTGCCATGTAACCACTGAAATGAGTAATCAATGAATTCATATATATCAACTTTAATAATAAGTGTAAATACAAAAAAAAAAATGTAATGAAGAGATATACTCACTATGTACCGATAACTCTTCTTGTATTTTCTTCGTTTTCATCTTTTTCAAATGTTTTTGCTAAACCAAAATCTGATATCTTTGGATTCAATTCATTATCTAATAATATATTACTTGCTTTAAGATCTCTGTGAATAATTCTTAGTCTTGAATCTTGATGAAGATACATAAGTCCTCGAGCAATTCCACATATGATGTGAAAGCGCTTGAACCAACAAAGGAGTTTCCTTTGGGTATGAGAACCGGCCTATGAAGTTCCAAAACTATACAAATCAGTTGTTATCATAGTTGAATTTAGAAGCAATTGACAACTAATTACTAAGACATACTAACCAAAAATAAATGAATCTAAACTCTTATTAGACATATATTCATAAACAAGCGTCTTCTCCTCTCCTTCAATGCAACAACCAAGAACGTTAGCAAGATTTCGATGTTGAAGTTTGGCACACAACATAACTTCATTCTTAAATTCCTTCATCCCTTGCTGAGAATTTTGTGAAAGTCTCTTCACAGCAATCTCTTGTCCACTAGCTAATGTTCCCTGACCATTGAAATTGTTGTCATCTCCAAGACATTACAAAATCAAGAGTGGAACTACTTGCTTTACGGTCTTATTTGTTAGTTTTGTAAGCTACCTTGTACACAGGTCCAAAACCGCCTTGGCCAAGCTTATTGTTATCTGAGAAGTTTTGGGTAGCAATAGCTATTGTAGCAAAGTCATAGAAAGGAAGCGCCATATCTCCTTCTTGGACTTTATCAGTATTTTCTATGGATAAGGTTTGGTCAATTAATTGAGAAAATATTTTCACTCGAGCAAACTAAAAGTGATAAATAAATCCTTCACTTTCTAGAGATAATAGATGAAAAGCTTGTATTTAAGAATTTTATTAGTAAAAAGAACCTGAATTGGAGTATCAGTATTCTCTCTGTATTGAATTTCGGCAAAGTACTGGCATGTTCTCAACAAACACATATAAGGTTTTTTTGCCAATAAAATTCTTAATTAAACATAACCTTTTCGCAGATTTTCCCCGTAGAGCTAATAATGCTTTTCAACCCTAAACATAAATGCACCATACCGAATTGTTTAGAATGCTTACCTCTGGACTTTCTTCTGCTCTTATAAATAAGGAAGGTCAAAAGCATCCCAAGTGTTAAAACAGAAATTATCATCGCAGTTACTTTCATCTTGTATGAATTAACATTTTTATGTTTAGCTTCACACACAGAAATGAACAAACAGTTAGTAAGGTAACTAGACACTCAAAAAATAATAGATAACATTAAGGGAGATTTACTATGAGATCTTAAAGAATGGACGTAACAACAAAAAAATCATAATAAAAAGTAAGCATCATGGACGGAACTTGTCATTGCATACCAGATATTTTAGTGATTATATTGCTTTAATGAGGCCTAATAATTAATGATTCTCTCTAACAATAAATAAATAAATATACCTATTATATATGTAGAAGCAAGGCGAATGTATAAGTCTTGGCCAGCATCATTTGACATTTGATTCAAATCAAGAAGATCACCAAACCACAAGACACAGCCACTACCGCCTCTCCTGATATCTGAATTAGAATAAGCAGTACAAGAACAATTTTCCCAACACTTGGCTTTGCATTCATCAAGTGTCATACTTGTATTGACCCAAGTATATGTAGTATCTGGTAATTTTAAGCTACTAAATTTAACAAAATTGTCTCTGTCTTTCACCTTACAACTCCAAGGTTCACTGCGAACACATCCTTCTTTCCAGTCATAGACGTCCCAATTCTTGGGTGATTTTGGCTCAAATCCTCTCAAGCATTGGCATAAAGTTGAGTCAGCAATGGAACAAATCCCATAAGCACCACAAAGATTATATCTCCCACAATTATCTCTAGGAACATCACCAAAAGATTTCCAAGTTTGATCCTCTTCAATCCACATGAGATTTTGAAGAGAGCTTCTTGTTTGGTTCAAGACTCTTATAGAGATCATTGACTCATTTAATGGAGCATACATGTAGTAAACCTCATCCTTATTGTCCACAAGTGTTGCATTATAAAGCAAGCTCTTCACTGATGAAGGAGTATCAACAAAATGATCACCATCCCAAGGGCCACTCCTGTAAGATTTTGTCCCACCTTGCCAAACATATATCTCTGGGTAACTGTGACTACGCATGAGCTCACAAGTGAAATCCGATGGGTAAGGGTCATCCCAATTCTTCCACGCTCTTAAAATCCGGTTCAGACCGGTTTTTGAGTCCCATCCAAGTTTCATTCCTGGCAAAAATACATTAGAGAGATAGTCAAAGCTTTGCCACAAGTAGTTTTCTGGATTTTGGTCTTTCTCATCCCTTATTAGCACCAAGTTCCCAGAGTCCAAAAGCTGAACAATAGGACTCATCAAGTTCATGCCCTTTGTATTTGTTGAGTTTGCTACCCAAATAAGAGTGTTATTTTGGGTGATAATAGTGAGAAGTCCTACTTTGTTTATGCTCATCATGCCAAGCTCGTCTTTGAGTGGTCTATCGCCATTGGCTACCCAAAGAATATATTTAGATGGGACATTTTTGAACCAAAGACCAACGTAGCGGTTTGTGGAGGTACCTGAACTGAAAAATCCCAGTTCAAATCTTCCATCTTTAGAGACCAATGTTGATGTTCCATCATCAACAAGAGGCTGAGACTGTGTAATAATATCGGTTGTTGCAGTGGTCAATAATGGAGAGAAGAATGAAAAAAGCATATTGAAAAATAGAAGCAGCAGACAAGGAAGGATTTCCATTATTATATAGAAATGATGTTGGAAGAAACCCGTTGGCTGATTGATTATTCTCACAAGTCGCACGCTTGGAATATTTCCATGAAAGATATAGATCTTGACTTCACCCAAATCCAATATTAATAACTAGTTTTTGAAATGTGATTCTTCCTTGGACTCGTTATCTTGACTTAGTTGCATGTGATCCTAGAAACATAGCCATAGTTAGACATGTTAGAGATTGAACTTAATTATAACCGGGCAACATACATGATAAAAACATGGCTAGGGGGAGCGAATTATGGCGTTTTTGTAATTGTATGTTTTGAGTACAGTATATTATAGGGAGAATGACTTCAAAAAGCTTGAAAATTGTAAAATCCCAAATCACATACGTTGCCTACAATAAATAAAGAATCGACTATATTTAGTGAGTAAATCACAACTCATTTTATAGAGAATACCTTATTTTGAAATTTTCAATTTCCAGATTTTTATGTAATTTTCTAATATTAATATTCCAAGTCAAAATATATCTTTTAAAATTAATTATCATGTTATAGGTAAAAATGATAGAAAACAAAAGGGAAGTTTATAACAGAAACTGGTGTGTGTATAGTTTACAAAAAATAATACCATATTTTTCAAAGAATTTATTAAAAAAAACTTCTTTTATATCCTAGTATTTATTTACCATTCAACCTCCAATCTTAGTATAAGATGCACTTAATATGTAAATTTCTTTACTATAATAGATCTTGTGTAAAAGACATGTAGTATTGATTATTAAAAGCCGCCTTTAGTATTCAATGGGTGTGTTTGGATTACATGTAAAAGACATGTAATCCAACTAGGTTACTTTACTACATTTTTTATCCTTGAGAATTAGTTATTCGTCTATTGGAATATAATAGTAGAAATTAAAATTAAATATTGCAACTAAAAGCCAATAAAGAATATACTTCATATAATTCTCAATATAATAACTAGTCATCATTATTTTGAAGAGATCAAGAAAACTAAATAAGTTACTAATATATTATGTGTATTATTATATTATTATATTAGTTTTTCAGTCAAACAAACTATTCCGGGAAAAATATAAACAGAGCAATTTATAAGTAATTTATTGAATTTTCTTTAAAAAGGTTAATAGAGAATTATGTTAAAGACCGGACGAGGAGTATGTATCTCTCACTTAGGTATACGCTTAAAAACTATTAAAAACAAAATTAATTAAATGGGAATACCAACACAAAAAACAGTGCTATATATGAAGAGTACCATGAGCAGTGGACCAAACATTACTCCCTCTCTATTCCATATTATAAGTTTCAAATAACTAATTTATATTTATCATGAAAACTAATAAAATCAGTTAAAAGCAATTATTAAGTATGAAATGTGTTTTGTTTACCAATTATACCCTTATTAATAAAGATGAAAGAGAATGTATGGGTAAAAAAATAATGAGAGAGAATGTAACAAATAAGAGTTAATAAAGATAAGGGTAAATGGTCAAAAATAACATTGTACTTATGTTTAAGGTGTATCTGGCACCTTGTACTATTTTTGGCTCAAAATTGTCCATCAACTTTCAAATTCAGGTCAATAATGACTTTTCCATCAAACTAGTCCAACGGGCGTTTCAAATTCGGGTCAATAATGACTCATACGTCAAACTGGCCCAATTTTTGTTACTTTTGGTAGGTCTCACACCGGAATTTCACAAGAATCTAATTTTTGTTAAGCCAGTTTGACAGATGAGTCATTATTGACCCGAATTTAAAACATCTATTGAGCCAGTTTGATGGATGAGTTATTATCGGCCCAAATTTGAAACGTCCATTGGGTCAGTTTGACGGAAAAGTCATTATTGGCCTGAATTTGAAAGTTGATGGAAAATTTTGAGTTAAAAAAAAGTACAAAGTGCCAAATGCACCTTGAATATAAGTACAAGGTTATTTTTTACCCTTCACCCTAAAGATAAAATAGAGTGTATGAGGAAAAGATAAATAATGGGTAAAATTGGAAAAAGGTACAATAAATGTTGAGACAATCCTAAAATGAAGCTAAATTTTGTAACACCCACATTCACAAATAAATTTAAATCTTATATAATAAGGGAGGGATGGAGTATTATATTATTACTAGAAATAGAAATTGAAACATTGCAATCCAAAAACAGTACCATGAAAAAAAATACACAAACAAACTATTTAGAAATCTATGATAAATACCCGATGCACATGAATCGAGATCAAGAATAACACAAATTAAAGAATATGATCTCACTTGGGAAGATATATACACTGAAACAAACTAACGAAAAAAAAAAAACAGCAATATAACCGTAATTAAAAGTGAAGGGATGAAGAAGTCTATTACAAGTTTTTTATTTGCCTCCTCCATCATCTATACTCATCTTCTCACCTTGTTTAATTAATAGAGCTCCTTCTGACACTCTTGAGTAAGATGGAGCCATTAACTTATCTTTGAAATGAATCATCTTCATTCCATATTCTCTTCTACTTTGAGAGAGAGATCAGATAGAAATGAGAGAAATTAAATCTCAAATTTTGTGTGGTATTGATATAATAATGACAATGGGGGCAAAGTTAATCACAGAGGAGAGAAAAATGTGTGTGGTAGAGTCACATATATTCACATGGGAGTAATAAGCACCACTGATTTCCAAAAATAGATCAGCTTTCTATGCATGGTGATGAAAAGGTGAAAGCTACGGCTTTGTCTACTCTCTCCGGCCACGGAATGAGATTTATAGATAAAGAGTTGTCTGAAGATATATCTTCTAAAATATTTTATTATTAAGTTTACTCAATTTTAAAGCATGATAGAAATATACAAGAACGACATATTTTGTTTTCACATGAAGAAAATGCAGAAGAAAATCTCCCCAAAGATGATTTGGGGATGGGGATTATAATTTTCTTAAATATACCTTCGTTGAGACAAAAATGTACCTTCTTTTGAACGGGCAAGCTCTAAACCCAGAAAATAACGAAGCTCACCAAGATCTTTAATGGTAAAGGCAGCATCTAATTTCTTCTTGACTGAAGTGATTTCAACTAAATCATTCCTAGCAAGAACCAATTCATCAACATAAACGAGTATAGTAGTGAAAGAAGTAGATGAAGCTTAGAAAAATAAAGAATGATAAGAAGTAGACTGAGTATAACCAAAAGAAAGTAATGCTGAGGATAATTTTGAGTACTACTGCTGATTTGCTTGTTTCAAACCATAGAGGGATTTTTGCAACTGCAATCCAGATTTGAGGAAGAAGGGGTAAATCCTTTTGGAAGCTCCATATAAACCTCCTCATTTAAATCCCCATGAAGAAAAGCATTATTTACATCTAATTGATGTAAATGCCAATTTTTAGCAGCAACAATAGAAAGTAACAATCTAGGAGTTGTCATTTTTGCAACTGTAGAAAAAGTTTCAGAATAATCAAGTCCTTCAATTTGTGTATAACCCTTTGCTACAAGATGAGCTTTATGTCTTTCTACCTCACTATTGGCTTTAAATTTGTTCTTGTACACCCATTTACAACCAATAGTTTTCTTACCAGGTGGTAGGGGAGTTAAAACCCAAGTTTGGTTCTGTTCAAAAGCTTTGATTTCTATATTCATAGCCTATCTCCAAATTAAATGTTTGACAGCTTGGTGGTAGGTTTTAGGATCAGGATTAGTGAAGAGCACCGAAATAAATCGGTGTAGTACCGCCTTGGATCCGCTCTCCAAGAAAATTAGATCCAAGGGGTAGTGGAAGCTATCCCCGG
Organism: Mimosa bimucronata; assembly: GCA_037074515.1. Lineage (NCBI taxonomy): Eukaryota > Viridiplantae > Streptophyta > Magnoliopsida > Fabales > Fabaceae > Mimosa > Mimosa bimucronata. The sequence continues at coordinate 12,217,825 of CM073442.1, forward strand.
GTGTCAGTTTCAAGGAGCCTAAATGCAATTAGAACCTAATAACTAGATGCAAACTTGATAAAAGCGGGTAAAAAGCATTGTATTTGATTTTTTGTATGAAATTAGTGTGAATTGTGTTGTATGTTAAAAAACAAATTGAGATTGAACAAATGGGAGATTTGGATTAAAATGGGAATGGATATTATTGATAAATGAAACTTTTTTGGGGCTCATTGTTTCAAAAGATTTTCGGGGAGTAAAAAGGGCCAATTTTCCAAAGAACCCTAGAGGAACCATTCTAGGCTAGGCTTAGATTAATTTAAATAATGCCGGAAATCAGCACATTAGCTAACTTAACCTAAGTTGATTAAGCACTTGACTAAACTAAGCTTACTAATTGCAAGGAACTCTTGATCCTACAATCGGAACCCCGAATTGCAATAAGATTAATCTAGTAATTCTAATCTATTAATGGAACCCCAATCAATGAATTGGAACTAGTAAATTTAAGTCCAATGTTTCTCAAGCAATCAATAGGCTTACTTTTCTAATTTCCAAACATAAACACTTGACATATTGATCCACTAAACAAGAACCCTCATTTATCACAAGATTTTAACAAGAAAATATATATTAAATGATGAACCCATACAAATAAAATATGTACAAGTCAATAGGTGCAATGTCAAGCATCCATACAAAGAAAATCAACGAAACAAAGTTTTCTACCACTCTCATACAAGGATATGGAATCGGATTACATCAAAATGCATAGAACAATTACGAGAACCTTAGATAATTTGACATACACATAATGAAGAGTGAGTGGAGAACAAAACTCCCCTATGAAGACTCAAGCTCATCCCTAGAGATCCATCACCAAGAATACAAGAGCTTAGTTGATGCTCTTAATGGGAGGGACAACAACCAAGAGGAAGGAAATGAAGGCCATGTGATTTCGATGAGAGAAAGTGGAAGATGAAGGAGTGGAAGAGTGGAGGATGAGAGAAAATGAGTGTTAGGGCTTATGGGTGTTCTAAATATGACCTAAGTGGTAGAAATTCGTGTCTAATACCCCCTGAGTCAGGTCAAGACAAGTGGGTTTAAATTTGGGTCTGGGTCAGGTCTAGAAACTCGAATTTGATTTGCTAATATCGTGCCCTTACTGTGGGGCTTGCTGTGGTGTGCCCACGGTGAGGCATAGAGAGCCTGACTTTTCTGTAGGCACCCACGGCGAAGGTTAGAAGAAACGCCTTCCCAGGCTGAGCTCATCGTGGCGAGGCCACGGTGAAGGTCAGAAACCATGCCTATCTAATCGGCCTTCTTTAGCTTCTCTTTTTCTTCCTTCTTACCTGGGATTATATTTTCTCGAACGACCCTACAAGTTGAAACAAGAGAGAATAAGAATCAAATAGCCCTATAAACTAATCAATACAAATTAATCTACAATTATGGCCAATTAATCCTAATCTCATACTAGTTTCACCTAAGAGTCTAAGATATTAAATAAGTACAATTGGACCAAGTTTGCATCTCAATAATGTTAATTGCCTCAAATTAGGTATATAAAAACACTACAAATCAAAGATTTGTCAATGAGACTTGACTGAAAGGACAAAATTTCTATAGGAAGAGGAAAGAAAAGAATACAAAAGAACATAAGATAAGAGATAACGAGGAGTACCTTGACTAGATGATTGGTCAGTGTTAGATATAAGGGCACAATGATAATTTTGCAGATATGATGGAGAATTGTGAGGTCTATTTGAAAGGCATAAGGGTTGAGAATTTTGTGGTGAGGTGGGAAATGAAGTAACAGAAGGTAAAGAATCAGTGGACATATTGGTGACAAAAGGAATTGATGAGAAGGACGGAGGGCCATCTAAAAAGGCAAGGTGTGATTGAATTGTGAACTCAGATGTGTGAATAGAAGGGGAAAAACCAGTGACATTGGCAGGTTTGAAGGGAAAAACAAATTCATGGAAAATTACATCCCTTGACAAGAAAATCTGGTTAGAAACTAAATCCAATAATATGTAAGCTTTTGAACCAGTAGGGAAACCTAAGAAAATGCATTTGTAAGCCCTTGGATCAAATGTTGACCTGTGATTAGCTAAGGTAGAGGCAAAGCACAATGAACCAAAAACTCTTAAATCAGTGTATGAGGGAACAAAATTAAAAAGTTTTTTCAAAAGGAGTAGAATTATGAAGAACAGGAGAAGGAAGACGATTGATTAGAAAAAAGGAGCATGTAAAACTGCAAATGACTAGTAAGTAAGTGGAATATTTGATTGAAAAACCAAAGCTCGAGCAACATTTAAAATGTTTTGGTGTTTGCATTCTACAATACCATTTTGTTGAGGGATTTCATCACAAGACCTTTGATGAATAATACTATTCACCATAAATTGCAACCGTAAGCGCACTGGTCAATTTTAATAGTATAGGTTATGAGAGGGTTGTCGTTCCACTAGAATTATGTTATAAGCAAGTTCATCAAATTCATCTTAATCAAAATTAGCAATGGGCAAAAGGCATGTGATTTTATAAAATATAATTGATTAAAAATTGGAAAGTTGTAAAACAAAGCACTTTAAGTAAATTCAACACAATGGGAAAAGACTAGGTTTATTTATCTACTTTGTACTTTATGATGCTCAATTACCCATCCTCTAATAACAATTAATGAATATTAAGTTGATGTTTGAAGTCATATTCATTTGAATAACTCTCTCAAGCTTACCCAAACCTTGATTAACTCTAATATGTATAATAATCTCTTACTACAAATTATATTAATTAGTCTCTATAAACATCCCACTCTAATTTTACAAAATTTGGTTAATGAATATCTCTATCTCATTAACAAACTCTCAATCCCAACTTAGAATTTTAAGACAAGATTGAATTCAACCTAGTTCTATTCTTAATTAATGCTTTCTCAAGCCATTAGTTAGGCTCACAAGCTAAATGTTGGCCACCACTTAGGATAAGTGAAGCGCAAGTTAAATTCACAACTCCATAATCATTACTCATCAAGAGAGAAAGAGTTCCAAGCATCAATCCATACAAAGTCTCAAAATAAACCTAGAATTAGAGGTTTAGCTACACATGGTGAAAGTCAACTCAAGACAAACAAATCCAAACATGTTTAGCTCTAGCAATTACTCAAGGAAAGGAAAGAAAATGAGATGAAAGAAGGGAAATCACAGAAAAATCCTTGAGAATCTTCAAGAAAATCCTCTTCTCTAAGCTCTAAATCTTGCCTTAAGCTCACTCTTCAAGTGTTTTCAGCTCCCAAACTCGACTCCAAAGTGTGTTGTTGTTCATTTTTGGCCAAAACCATTAGTTATACTTCCAATTTTTGTGTTTTGCGAATAAAATGTGTATCTGTATTGCAGCGCGTGTGCCGCGGCACACCATACAAAGAGTGTCAATCCTAAATTCTGCTTGGTATGCCGCGGCATGCATGTTTTTGTGCTGCGGCACACCATACAGAGAGGTTCCTCTATTTTTGGCTTGGTTGGTGCACCCATTTATGTCTTCTTTTAAACTCCTCTTCTTCATAGATCTTTCCCCTACAAAATATAAAATATAGATGAATTATATAAGTTTTCTTCAACAATATGTCAAGAGGAAATCACCTAATTTTCCCAAGTTATCATCTCAATTAAAGACATTATCAAACAAATGTGTGCATTAACTTATGAAAATTGTATGAAATACGCTAAATTTCCAACGGTCAACAAATACCTTTAGAAGCATAAAATTCAGGCATAGAAAATTCAGGACCATTGTCAGAATGAAGAACCTTAACATGGGCAGAAAATTGCGTTTGAATGAGTGCAAAAAAGATTCAAGACACTATTACAGAAATATTCTATAGCAGTACTTTTTTATAGGAATTATTTTTTTAAAAAAAATAATACCTATAGCAGCGCTTATTAATAAAAAAACGCTGCTATAGGTATTATTTTTTAAAAAAATATTTCATTTATTTTTGTTTCACACCCTCCTGCATCTGTGCAAAAAACCAGCAACTCTATACCATTCCAGCCAATCCATATATACATACACACCAGAAAAGTCATACTAATGTACAATTAAACCAACCATTCTAAGTTGAAGACAAAAGCATACTAATTAATGAATGGATCATCTAATGTTGGAGAAAATAGGGTATACATAAGTGTACCATTATTCAATTAGTGCATTAATTTTTTCCTTTGACAACATGAAGCAACGAGCGTCTGGGTAATACTGCACAAACACATTTAAATGACAAGTAAATTTACTTGAAGTCTAACAAGTACAAACACAATTAGAGTTGGAAAAATATAAAACTTACTGTCAGTGGGATGCCGAGTCGATCATGTGTGACGATATCTCGCATGTACTGCATCACATAGTACCCACAGTCGTTGTTATTGGGTTGGTAGGGGCACTGTAACAAAAACCACCAAATATATCATATAAGAAACATTTACATTATGGTTTAACTAGATATATTGTTTTAAAAATTGAATAACTTTATAAAACTTGGACTGTTTGCCACTTATAAGCATCTTTCGGGTCAGGGGCTTTGAAATACTTCAACTTAATAGAGGATCGAAAACTAGTCAATACTCTGAAAAAGAAACAAATTAAATTAATTTTATTAGCTAGGATCGGTCATAAAATGACAAATAATACAACGCATTCAAATAATAGTTACATTCACTTACTCATTGAAGAGACGCATCAAATCTGGGCGATTATCTGGGAGAGCAGATTCTACAGGATCCAAATAGTAAATTATGGGATCCTCTTGTGCCATAGGATTGATGACAAGTAAAATCTAATATACCCTAAAATGTTTTATAACGTTATGTCAGTATATATATGATCCTCGGAACTAAAAATACAATGAAAGCTATAATATGTATAGACTTACCCTGTATTAATTAGAGCTAAGAATAAAGTTTTGGCTATTGCCATTAAAGAGAAATGCCTTTAAATCATTTTGAACTGGTCCTCATGTTTCGAGCCCGCAACTTGTGCTATCAAATAAGGGCTTATGAATTAGAACGAAACGTGCTCCCCGGCGATCATGACATGTTCATGCAGATGCCTTCATATAAACCATACCAACTCCCAATTAGTGTAAAACTTATGACATTGAACGAAACCACAATGGAAACACATATATACCTGATCCATAAATTGATAACCGTAGCACCGACCCATCTTTGGTTAAGTACCTCAATTACCTGATCCTTAGAAAGAATGTCAGTGAAATTTGCCTCGTCAAATATAGACCTGTTGAAAGGAATTGAGGCAATAGCATCAGGAGGTACGGTAGCTGCAAATGCTTGCAACCGAGTACGCTATGGCGTTTGACGCTTGTATCTTCAATCAAAGGATCAGGCACTTAAACTTTTTTCTTACCCTTAGCTTTTGGTGCCTATAAACCGTGTAAATAGAAAGTTTAAAAATTCATTCCAATAATTAAGAAGAGTGCTAGTTTAAATTAATTAGCACCTAACATATCATATAATGTACCTGATTGAATTCTCTAACTTGTCTTTTGGTGGAGGATTAAAATGTGGACCAGGAAAATGCTTATTCAAATTCCTACAACATATAAATAACATAATTAGATCAACCTAACAATTAAAATAAAATAAAGTTAATCAACATTAATTCTTTTAGCTGTAACCCATCATTTCTCTCGCCAAAGGAAATTTTAAATTTAACACAAACCTTACTTAAGCATCATTCTATCTCCCCCAACCATGTAATAGCTATCTATTACCTACTTAACATTTCGAGACATAATTATGGAATTTGAACTAATGCGACCTTCCAAACTTAAGGGAAGCATAATTTCTAGCATAAACCTTGAATTTCCCCTAATTGAACATAACTCAAATTTCTCTCATCATCCAAATAGATAAAAAATAAAATAACAATAGGAGAAGAAAATTAAAGCATCAACACAGGAATTACAAACCAAGTTACACTGAAATCAATATGATTAATTAGCAATGGATATGAATTGAACACAAATTAGCAAATGCCAACCTATCCCAACTTCGAATTCTGTGTCCAGTCCATAAATCTGTCGAGCTATCCCAACTTCAAACTCAAAACTAAAAACAAGATAGCAATTGCTCTTAAAAAAAGAAAAAAAAGAAATCAAAGTCTAAACCCTTACCTGCGAAGAAGACGAAGCAATAAGACTGAGACGGGGCTGAGATGACGAAACCAAAACTCAAAATCTGTTGAGCTAACCCAAAAAAGTAGGATGAAAAAAGCAATGTAAGAACAACAACAAGAAAGTAGAATGAAAAAAAATGGATCGGCTTACCCAAACGGAGGATAGACGAATGAAGGGAACGTACTGAGGAACCACGAGCTTGGTATGGAAATGGGGAAGGAATGAAGTGAACGGAGGAAGGGTTTTCGAATAGGGGAAATGGAGAAGGATGGTGACCTTGGGAGGATTAATGGTGACCTTGGGAAGAAACTCGGGTGCAGCGTCAATTGAGAAAGAAGGGTTTCTGAAGTGTAGGAGGGAAATGGGGAAGACAACACGGGTAATGAATTTTTTAAAAGGGAAATACCTATCCTGGCGCTTTATATATAAAAAGCGCTGGAATAGGCCCCTGCAAACTATTTTTTTCTTTTAATTTTAAATTTTTATGATTTTATTAATCTTATTATTTTCGAATATCTTTCTCAATTAGATTTTATTATATAAAGCGTAGGGATAGGCCCATAAAAATAAAATCTAATTGAGAAAGATATTAAAAAATAATAAGATTAATAAAATCATAAAAATTTAAAATTAAAACAAAAAAATAGTTTGCAAGGGCCTATCCCTGGCCTTTATATATATAAAGTACCGGGATAGACCCAGAAAAATAAAAACAAATTAAGAAAGAAATTCTAAAATAATAACATTAATAACATCAGAAAATTTTAAAATAAAAATAAAAAAATGTTTTTTCTGGGGCCTATCCCTGTGCTTGATATATATAAAGCGCCGGGGTAGGCCCAGAAAAATAAAATCTAATTGATAAAGATATTTGAAAATAATGAGATTAATAAAATCATAAAAATTTAAAATTAAAACAAAAAAAATAGTTTGCAAGGGCCTCTCCTTGCGCTTTATATATATAAAGCGCCGGGATAGGCCCAGAAAAATAAAAACAAATTGAGAAAGAAATTCTAAAATAATAACATTAATAAAATCAGAAAATTTTAAAATTAAAATAAAAAAATGTTTTGCTGGGGTCTATCACTGCGCTTTATATATATATATAAAGCTCCGGGATAGGCCCCTGCAAACTATTTTTTTTGTTTTAATTTTAAATTTTTATGATTTTATTAATCTTATTATTTTCGAATATCTTTCTCAATTAGATTTTATGATTTTTATTTCTCAATTAGAATATCTTTATATATATATAAAGCGCAGGGATATGCCCAGAAAAATAAAAACAAATCGAGAAAGAAATTCTAAAATAATAACATTAATAAAATCAGAAAATTTTAAAATAAAAATAAAAAAAATGTTTTTCCGGGGCCTATCCCTGCGCTTAATATATATAAAGCGCCGGGATAGGCCTTGAAACATAAAAACAAATTGAGACAGAAATTCTAAAATAATAAGATTAATAAAATAGAATAATTTAAAATTAAAACAAAAAAAAAGGTTTGAAGGGGCCTATCCCTGCGCTTTATTTATATAAAGCGCCGGAATAGGCCCAGAAAAATAAAACAAATTGAGAAAGATATTTGAAGATAATAAGATTAATAAAATCATAAAAATTTAAAATTAAAACAAAGAAATGTTTTTAGGGGCCTAACCCGGCGGCCGGGATAGGTCCAGTAATTACAAAAAATATCTGAATTAGATTTAAAAATTAGAAAATTACAAAAAAAAGCTTAAAATATTAAAAACTTGAAAGAAAGGTTAAAAGAAAAAATAAAGTCAAGCCATAATCAAGCCTTATATAAAACAAATTTTAATAGTTCAATTTGAGCTTATCCCATCACTTTATAGGAATCCAAAATTCATGCGTTAGGATAGGCTTAAAATATTGAATAAATATCCTAAAATTATATCTCGATGCATTTAAAGTGAAAGTGATGGGATAGGCACACACCTATACCGGCGCTTAGTTTTATACAGTGCCGGTATAGGCTTCCAATGACCTATCCCAACACTTGTATTTGTTAAGCGCTGCTATTGTTGCACTGCGATAGGCTCTTTCTGTAGTAGTGGGACCTTCGATGAATAATACCTTTAGAAGCATAAAATTTAGGCATAGAAAATTCACGACTATTGTCAGAACGAAGAACCTTAACATAGGCAGAAAATTGGGTTTCAATGAGTGCAAAGAAATTTTTAAGCTGTGATCGAGCATCAGATTTAAAATGCAGCAGAAAAGTCAAAGTGTATCTTGAGAAATCATTAACAATGGTAAGGAAGTACTTGTAACCTTGAATAGATGGAATTGAAAAAGGACCCCAAATGTTTACATGAAGCATAGCAAATATGCCATTACTAGAACTAAAGCTTACAGGAAAGGAAATACATTTCTGTTTTGCAAAATGACATGTGTCACAAGTAATTGAGTAAGGAGTACAAGTAATATCAGAAATAGTTTTATGTAAAACAAAGAAAGTTGAATTTGAGAGATGACCGTATCTCATATGCCAGAGAGAGAAGGAAGTAGGTGATGTTGTGGTAGCCATATGTATTTGAGAATGAGTGGTGGATGCCAACATATCTACATTCAAGAAGTAAAGCCCTTCAAAAAGTTTAGTTGTACCAATCATTAACGAAGGTTGGAGTAAGTGTATCTGACAAGAAAATGTAAGAGAACAGTTAAGAGAAGTGGTTAAACGAGATACAAACATAATATTGAAATTAAAGTTTGGGAGATAAAGCACATTGTGCAATATTAAGGAAGAAGAAAGAACCATAATACCGGAGTAAGAAGCTAGGGCAAAGGACCCTGTAGGTAGACTAACAGAAATAGGAGGAATTAAATGAATTGAAACGAATAAAACTAGAGAACAACAAGCATGATTAGTGGCTCCTGAATCAATGATCCAAGTAGCTTTGTGAGAAAGGGAAGACACGTAATGATTACCTTTGCTAGAACGAGCAGCGATAGAGAAATGATTCACAGAAGTGGAAGTGGAAGTGGAAGACTGATTCAGACCAAGATTAATGAGACACTGGTATTGTTCAGGAGATAATTAAGGAAGAACCGAGGCTGTGGAAGAGGAAGGCTGAGTCAGAGAAACAAGCATGGCAGTGTGATTTTCTTGAATAGAAATAGAATCTTGAGTGGTAAAATTTTTCACAATGGCAGAAGAACCAGATCAAAACTTAAAGCCAGGTGGGAAACTATGCTTTCTATATCATGTCTCTTCAGTGTGACATGGTTTACCACAGTAGGTGCAATGTTTAGTGTTGTTAGACTTGGAACTAGAAGAACCGGATGTGTGAAGAGGAGAAGATCTAGATGGCTGAGGTCTTTTGGTAAACAAAATCGTAGGTTCAGATGCAACATGAAACTCACATTCTTGTTGAAAGACCAAGGAAAAAAACTCTGTGAATGGAAGGCAAAGGATCCAAGAGCATGATTTGAGACTTAACTGGAGAAAAACGCTTGATAAATCCCAAGATTTGCACACATTTCATATCATTTTGGAGGTCTTTAATTACATTGTTTGGGCATTATTGCATATCTTGTGAAGAAATTAAGTTCTAGAGTAATTACATGCACTTAGTTTTAAAAAGGGTATTTTTGGAATGTTTTTGTGATTACTCTTGATTTGAATGTTTATTGGGAGCTATTCCTATTTCTTGATGTCATTTTATATTGTAGGAATCTTGAAGAGGGGAGAAATTGGGGCAAGAAGTTGAAAATCCAAGAAAAAAAGGCAAAACACAAGTTCTGGACAAATTGTGAAAATTACAGAAAATGACCCTAAAATTTCAAAATTACAGAAAATGACCCCGAAATTTCAAAATTACAGAAAAGTTCCTCGCCGTGGCACCCTACAGTGAGGGTCCGAAAGTTTTCTTTACTTCTGGCCTTGGTCGTGGCACCCCACAGCGAGGGCCACGGCGATGCCCCGAAATCTGCAGAATATCAGCATCTGATTTGAGCCAAACCGGGTCCAAACCGAAACACCAACTCTTGACCCGATTTGAGGGTTTATTAGGAACGAAAATGAACCCTAAAAATCAGATGGGGAGTCCCCCAAACCCTAGCTCTCATCTTTCTCTCTTCTCCTCTCTCATTTCTGTTAACCTCATGAAATTCATGCCATTTTAGCACATTTTCCTATAGTTCATAAAACTTTTTGGTTGGATTTAGATGTATTTTGATGTAGATATGATAGGAAAATGAGTCAAGTTGATATTTGGGTTAAAGTCATTGAATTCTTGATTTAAATGTGAATATATTACCCTCTTTTTATCAACTTTGGCTTTTGTAGATTTGATTGCTTGTTAGGTGGGTGGAGCCAATCAATTAAGCCACATTTGAGTTGTATTTGAAGCTAAAATCAAGGAGCAAGAAGTGGAAAAGAAGATTCAAAGCAACTAAGAAAGCTGAAAAAGTAGCAGGCAGAAAGTTATTGGTCACAGCCAAAAGCACAAGCAAAATTCCTAGCCATAGCCAAATCCTGAAAAATTTCAGGCAGAGAGTTATTGGCCGTTGACAACCAGTGCAGGCAAAATTCTTGGTCGTGGCCAAGACAGCTGACAGACTGCACAATTGACATAAAAGCTGCGAAAATTAGGTTTTAAAAGAGCTCCAACTCACTCTCAAACATACTCTTTTGACTGGGGCTTTCTTTGGGGGCTACTTGGGAGCTAGGACTTGAGGATTTGCAAGGAGATTCAAGATTTGAAGAGATTCAACCTCATTTCCCTTGGTTTTTCTTGTTCTTCTCTCTTTCTTCACTGAAATTTCTGCCATGGCTGTGTATATGTTCCAGATTTGTTGTTTTCACTCCATGAGTGGCTAAACTTCTATTCTAGGATTATTTTGAACCTTTGTATGGATTAAGACTTGATTCTTCCTCTCTTTTGGTAGTAAATGATATATGTGTGTTGATTTTATCCCTTTCTTCATGCTTCTAAGTGTTTGGCCACCATTTAGTTTGATTTGTTCATGTGGGTTTGACTTGAGAGAGCTAATCCATGTGTAGAACTTGGTTAAAATCATGCTTGACTTGAAATTTACAAGATAAATGGAAAGTTTGTTGGTAAAATAGAGATATCTTTGCTAACCTTGCATTGTCACATTAGGGTTTGTTTTCAAAGGGGAATTTCATGATTTGTAGCAAGAGATTGTGCATTTTAATGGAAATATAAACTTGATTTTGACTTGAGAGAGCTTAGTCAAGTGCATATGAACCCTAGACAAACACATATATTCATGAAAAATACCATTTAAGAGGGAGTTCTTCATGTCTTATGAAATGCAAAGGGGATAAATAATCATAGACCCCATTTAATCCTTTAAATCAAAAGAACCATTGTTTTTATCACTTTCTAGTTTTAGAAAAATAGATTTTCAACATTTCTTTACACAACCCAAAAATATTTTCTTAGTTCAACTTGATTGAAATCACTTAGTCTTTTGTTTGGTCAAGATTTTAGTCCAAATCCCCGTGGGAACGATATTTTATACTACTGGCGATCCGTGCGCTTGCGGTTAACGCTTGACGGCGAACAATTTCCTTCCATTTTCCCCTTCCATTTTCCACAAATTTCCTTCATCCATCCACCATGGCTACACATGTATTGGAGCTTGGAGATCATGGGCTCTCTTCCATGAGTAGCTAAACACCTCATAGTTCTTGGGAATTATTGGAGATGGCTTGAGCTCATGTTCTTCATAGAGGAGTCTTGTTTCTTTTCCCTTCTCTTTGTATTTATGATTTCCTAGGTTTAGGTTTATCATTTATGCATTTGAGACTTGGATTATGTGTTTGATTTGAGTTTGTTGTGATTTTGGTTTGTAATGAGGATTTGAACTCATCAATATATTTGGTTATATATATGTTCTTTATAATCCCATTGATTTCTCTCTATTTATGCATGATTATGGTAGGTAGTTTGGATGAAATGGATTGTAAATGAACCTAATGCATTGCCAGCCATTAATCACACTCTAAGGTATTTAATAATGCCTAATTGAATGGGTCCATGAGATTAGGTGTTAGATTTGCCGATTGGTGAGGTTTGGTATTTTAGGAAATTTAGAGAAAACTCAAGGTGCTAAAGGGCTTAACAATGTCTAATTATATGGGGTTCCATTAATTAGGCATTGGACCCATTGGTTAATGGGGTTTGTTATTTTAGTGACTTGGTGCCTTTGACTATCCAAATATCTTAATTGAGTTAGGATAGCCATTGAAAATTAATTTCCAAGAGCATCTTCATTATTTCATTAAACACCACTTTCTTTTCACTCTTTTAATTAAAACACCAAAAATATCTATTTTCATTGCATCAATCATTTTCACCATTTGAAAACCAACTACAACATGTTTCTACCCATTTAATCTTGCATTTAGACATTTAGTTCATTAGGTAGTTTAGTTAAACATTGGATCCTTGAGAACGACTCGGATTGCACCACTATTGCTACACCCTTGCATTCCGATTTATAAATATCTTTGCTTTTGACCTAAGGGCGATATGACGACGGTCGAAACAAAGCTCATTCAGACCCTTGAGAAAACGAATAACATAGTCTTCCTCCCTATGTTTCACTGTAGTGCCACCAGGTTCAATCGGCCGAATATTGGAGAGTTCATCCCAAAGAATCTTGAGTGAAGTATAATATTCACTAACACTTAAGTGTCCTTGTTTCATACCATAGATCTCCTCTTGTAAATTTGCAATTCGAAGGATATCTGATTGACTGAGAATAGCGAGAACGAAGATCATTCTAGATTTCAGAAGCTCGATCACACCAGAGAATGCTCTTCGCTATGGTTGGAGAAAGTGATTTAACAATCCAACCTTGAACCAAATTGTTACAATGCTCCCAAGTCGAAAACATCTGATCGGAGACTAACGGTGGAGGAGTTGATCCATCAACAAATTTCAGCTTGTTTTTGGAAAGCAAAGCCATTCACATTGCTCTTATCCAACTATGATAGTTGGAACCATCAAGCGGCGGTGCAACTAGAATGAGCGCAGGATTTTCGCTTGGATGAATGTAGTATAAGCTGCTCTGATCAAGAGATGAAGCTTCAGCCATGAAAGCTTGAAGAATAAAGGATTAGGGTTTCAGCCAAAGGAGAACGAAGAAGACAGAGAAAAAAAAAATTAGGCTCGTGATACCATATATGTTACTGGAATAATGAGAAATGGAATTGCCCAACTTTATTACTATGATGTATTGTGTATATATACAATGAATCTGTAACAAAATATGTAACTAATTACAACTAATTCAAAATAATTACAGAAGTACTATACTACCTTTTATTATTTACATAATCACTACACTACCCTTGACAAATATTATCGCATAGCTTTCGTTCTTTGAAATTTTAATTTCAATCCTTTTGGTGATTTCACGGATCTCAATATAATTAATTTTTGGGTTGTTCTTAATCTTTTAAATTAAATAGAGTTTGCAGAAGGATATAAAATTGGGACTCGGGCTCTTAACTTTAATTACTCTCTTCTTAATGAAATGCAAAAATTTTATTATTTGATATATTTTCGTTCTTTTTTAAAGGGAAAATTTCAAATAAATACCCATCGAATATCAAAAGGATAAAAAGGTATCTCCAATATACAAAATGACATAAAAGGGATTGTTCCCAATTTGGGATAAACAATTTTAAGGCAAAAAGACCAAAATGCAATTTTAAGGCAAAAAGACCAAAATGCCCCTGTCTCCATTCACTTTCAAAGTGAAGTGGTTAATGGCTATACTAAAGTGGTTAATCGCTATACTGAAGTGGTTAATTGCTATACTAGAGTGGTTAACGACTTTCACAAATATAAGAGTATTTGAGCCCAACTAATGAATCAATGAAGTAGTTAATGGCTATACTGGAGTGGTTAATCACTATACTGAAGTGGTTAATTGCTATACTAGAGTAGTTAACAACTTTCACAAAAACAAGCCTAATTAATGAATCAGGGAAGTGGTTAATGGCTATACTAGATTGGTTAATCGCTATACGGGAGTGGTTAATGGCCACACCTGAGTGGTTAATGGAGACAGGGGCATTTTGGTCTTTTTGCCTTAAAATTGTTTATCCCAAATTGGGAACAATCCCTTTTATATCCTTTTGTATATTGGAAGTACATTTTTGTCTTTTTGATATTCGAGAGGTATTTATTTAAAATTTTCCCTTTTTTAAACCCGGAAAAGTGTTCTTATATAGTGACAAGTCAGAGGCAAAGCTTAAAAAACAATGAGTACCATAAACCATTGCTTTCACCCCATAAGCTCCCGTCCTAGGATTAAAGGCTGGGACCATTCACATGAATCGGACCTTCGTACTCTTAAATGTCCCAGGTACCACTTTTGGAAGAAAGAAAGAAGAAACGGGCAGAAGTCTTATATAACTCCGGGGAAATTATACAGTGTAATAAAATAATTATTAAGTACTCCATCCGGTTTTAATTATAAGAACCAGTTGATTTTTTTGGAAAAATTAAGGAGTCAAAATACACTACTATGAATTGTTTATATTTATCTTTTTTTCTCAAAACTAAGTTATTTTACTTATAAACTATCATATAATCTAATTACATTCCGCATATATTAAGATTTATGGGTATAATTTACTTCCTTAATATAAAAAAAAAGTTTACTGGTTCTTATAACTAGGACCGGAGGTAGTAGCAACTTCAAATGAATGAATAACCATCTATGGTATACGCTTCTTAAAAAAATGCTATATTAGTAAAATGCCTCTTGAAATTGACTGCTAAATTTGTGAGTGATATACTACTTGTGATTTTTTTTTTTTGAGTGACTCGTATATCCTATTAGTAAAATGCCTCTTAAAATTGACTGCTAAATTTGTGAGTGATATACTACTTGTGATTTTTTTTTTCAGTGACTCGTATACTTTTTTAAGAAAAAATTGCAAATTTGTTGTAAGGTAATTAACGTGAGATTGACTATTAAAAATGGGGCCGGTATGAATTTCTTTTGTGACATGTATTTTTTTTTTTTTTTTGAAACTGGGAAAAAGATCATCTCATTATTTACTAGGGAGAAGAATCTAAACCTAATATTAGTACTCTATTTGTACAAAATTTGTAGAGTACATGGTACTTTATGTGCATAAAAATTTGTTAGATCATTGTAAACTTTAGAGTAACGCTGGTAATTTTCTTTTGTGTGACTTATTTAATTTAAGCATATTATTAACGTGAGATTGACTATTAAAAATGGGGAGGGATGAATATGAATTTCTTTTGTGACATGTAATTTTTTTAAAAAAAATTAGGAAAAAGAAGGCCATTAACAATTTTTACGAGGGAGAAGGATCTAAACCGATTACTAATACTTTGTAAAAAATTTGTAAAGCACCGGGTACTTTATGTGTAGAAAAATTTGTTAGATCATCATTAATTTTAGAGTAAAGCTGATGATTTTAACTTCTTTTATCTGACTTATTTGATTTAAGTAGTACAAATCACAGTGACAAATCCTTAGATTTGTATTATTTTGTTATGCTAAAAATGAGGCTTTTAACATATTTAAGATGCAATTTTGGTTCATATAAGCTTATTGAACATCATAGACCCTTAACTGGAATTAACATGAAAATGAGGTTAATTAGCCATAAGTGGAGATTATTTTGTATTAATTGATCTCTATGACTTTTTTATCCTTGTTTATTGTAATTTTGTTTGTAGGGTCGCCTAAGGACCAAAAGAGGAAGATTCAAGATGAAAGGAAGAAATTTTCATGAAGAAATGGCTAAGTCGAAGAGTATTCGAGCGAGGGAAGACCGGAGGCAAACAAAGAAAGGTGAGATATCTCCCTGCCTTGTTCGCAGTTGTCCGCCGCAGCAAATGACTCAGTGAGCATTGCCCCATCTCTTTCATGTCCGCGCGGCGAACACACAATTTTTCTGATGCGAAAGTTTGCTGATATTTCGGGTTTTTAGGGTACCAATTGCCAAGATCTGACCCAAAATGACCTATACTTGGTTTCCTAACATAAATTTCGACCTAATGCCTCAATCCCCTCATCTTTCCACCCCCATTCTCTCTCAAACCTCTCATCCCATCTTCCATCCTCCTTCTCCAAATCTCATGGCATCATCTTCCTTCCTTTTGGTTGTTGTTTCTCCCATGAAGAGCAGCAACTAAGCTCTTGCATTCTTGGTGGTGGAAGCTAAAGGATGAGCTTGGAGCATGTAATAAGGGAGTTTTGTCTCTAATCTTCTTCCTCTTGTCATGCTTATATGTTTTTCTAGATTTCTAGTGACATTTGTGTAGCAATTGGTTGTGTTCTTCAATTCCATATGTTGTATGAAGATTAGCTACTGTTTTTATGTTATTTCTTTCTTGTTGGATGCTTGACATTGTACTACATTAACTTTGAGTTTAATAAAATTTATGGGTTTATGATTTTGTTATTCAATATTTTGTATTAATTCAAGGTGGCTTGGTTAGTGGATTAAAAATGTAAAGTGATGTTGTATGAATGAAATAGCATAGGAATTAATTAATTGTATTTAGACATTGGGTAATCACTCTTTTCAATCTTAGTTCTTGTTTGGGTGGCCATCAATGAATTAGGGTTAATTGAGAAATTAAGTGTAATTGTGGGGTGGCCCAAGTTGTGGATTTAAAGTCTTAATAATTAATTAGTTCTTGATTTTGAGCTTAATCAACTTAGGTTAAATTAAGTAATGTGCAGGGTTCCGGCATTAATTAAGTTAACCTAAGCCCAGCATAGAGGGGTCCCTCTAAGGTCCTTTTGAAAATCAACAAGAACCCCCTAAAAATCCTTTTGAAGCAATATTAATGAGTCCCAAGATTTTCATCTACCAAGAATGATTTCATCCCATTTTAATCCAAACCCCCCACTTATCCAATTTTAATTTGCTTTTGAACATATCACACTTTTTACACCAATCTATACAAATAATCAAATACAATGTTTTTACCCGTCCAATTAATTTACATTTATTTGCTAGGTAATCATTTGTATTTAGGCTCCTCAAGAGAACGACACTCGGAGATAGCTCCCACTATTCCCTTTGTCCTTAATTTCTTGAAGGGCGGGCCCGAGGTGACACTACACCGATATAACCCATTTTGGTGCTCTTCACACAGTCAGCGATTTTCCAAATTAAAATTATTCTGTGCCTCGCTATCACCTAATTTTTTCCCATAAAGCCTAGAACATTGCCGACACATCTTAAAGTACATAACCAATTAGTGTTATATATGAGAAATGAGAACCAAGTGTATGAACTCAATTATTTTGCGAGTCTTTTCTAACCAAGTGTATGAACTCAATTATTTTGCGAGTTTTCTCTATCACAACATGATTACACTCGTAGACCAAATAATAATCCACCTGTAAAGCACAAAGATATATAGAATCGTTAGCGGTTGACTTGAACCCATGTGTGTCATACAGGCTGTTCTTAGGACCACGCGCACAGCATTCCAACGTAGACTAGAGGATTAGATTATATTACCCTAGCTTCAATAAACAAAATTTTCAAAGATTGCATCTTTTCAATTTAAGTGACATCTATTGTCGATTTAACCTTGACGAAGGATAAAGGTTAATGAGGGAAGAAGAGCGACCTAGCTAGTAGCTAGCTAATGGAATTAATTGATGGTTGCTGGGGAGATGCTTTCAGTTTATGACCAATACTATGGTTAATATTGTGCTGCCTTATTTCATTCTGACATCTGATTTGCAATCATATATATCATAGAGCCTTTTTGGAGCTCATAGTAGTGAAAATTTTAATGGTGCTCATCGTTATGGTGAAATCTACACCGTGGAAATATACTTTCAATACTTTTAATAATAATTTATATTTAAAATTTTCATCAAATGATTTTTATATGATCATGAAACATTATTTGAAAAATCACAATTAAAAGATCATTTTAATTTATATTCTGTACATATTAAAATTCTTTTTTTTTTTAAAAAAAAGAAAAGTAAAAAAATCTATATCTAAAACGACTAGATCTAATATGAACAATTCACATTTGCTTAAAGAGCATCCGTACTCAATCCTAAACATAATAGAAATAGAATGTGTAATGAAAGGATCTTTGCTTAGTAGATGTTAGACAAAGTATCTACACATTTATTTATTTATTTTTTCATATGAAGGAAGAATGATACAACCTGCCTAACTGAAAATCAAAGCCTTACATTATATTTCAAAAGTTATATACTTATATATGCAACCAAACCCTTTGCAATGAAAGAAAAAATATTATAATAAGGGCACTTCATCTAGCATCTAACTCTGTAAAAGATATTCCATTGATGGAATAACTTATATGATTGTTTTGAGGAGATTCTTGTCGACGTGGAGTGTTTTCTAAAAGGAAAGCAGGCTCTTTAGGTTGAGGCAAGTCTCCCTCACTGCTTAACATCATAACCACGGATGACATGTTTGGTCTATCACTAGGATGGTGCTGCATACAAAGGAGACTGATGTGGATACAACGCAACACTTCTGATATAATAAAAGAGTCTTCCAAACAGGCATCAATCAGTTTTAATGGCATGCCCTCCTTCCACAACCTCCAAACCTACAATGATTCAACACTGATGTGATTTTATGGCCTTCATTTTCAATAAAGATTGAAAACGACTAAGACGTTAGGCTCTTTAATACTCACATGCCCTATAAGATTAATACTTTGGTTTGGATGGGAAATTCCTCTGTTTTTCATTCCACTCATGGTTTCAAGTAATAAAATTCCAAAGCTGAATACATCAGATTTGGTGGAGAAAATTCCATCAAAGGCATATTCAGGCGCTATATACCCACTGAAAATATGAATTCACAAATAAATTTATGGATTATATATATTATCTCATATTATGCATGAAGAAATTAAAATTCATCAACATATTAAAGAATGCTTACTATGTACCAACCACCTTGCTTGTATTATCTTCAATTTGATCTCCTCCAAAGATCCTAGCTAAACCAAAATCTGAAATTTTTGGGTTCATCTCATTGTCTAACAAAACATTGCTTACCTTAAGATCCCTATGAATGATCTTTAATCTAGAATCTTGGTGAAGGTATAGAAGTCCTCGAGCAATTCCACATATAATTCGAAATCGTTTAGACCAATCTAACATATTACGGTGAGTGATAGAACCTGTGAAAGTTGAAGTTACAATATCATAGCTAATATACATGAATTAAACAAAGGGGAAGTCGCTATAATCTCCCAAAGAACAGCTATAATCACCATTAAATTCCACAAGCAAATGGCATGCAACAATGGCCGTAGGTCCAAGCATACTAATCACTTTTGTAAGGCTAGGTGATTACAATAATTTCTTAAGACCTCTTAGCGATTTTCTATTAAAATAAACAAATAGATTTGACAATAAATATTTAAGAACAGCCCACGAACCAAAAATCCATGAATCTAGGCTCTTGTTGGGCATGTATTCATATACAAGCATCTTCTCTTCTCTTTTAATGCAACAACCAAGAACCTTAACAAGATTCCGATGTTGAAGTTTAGAGCACAATATAACTTCATTCTTAAATTCTTTCATTCCTTGGTGAGAGCTTTTAGAAAGTTGCTTGACAGCAATCTCTTGTCCATCTACTAATGTACCCTACCAATTGACATTTTGTCAAGGATTATCAATCTATGACACCAAAAATTAAAAATGAAACTGATTAATATTACTTGTTTAATTTCATTGTTTTAATTTACCGATTGATTGCATGTTTACCTTGTATACAGGTCCAAAACCACCTTCACCAAGCTTCTTGTCCATTGAGAAGTTATTAGTAGCAGTAGCTATCACAGTATAGTCATAGAAAGGAACTTCCATATCTCCTTTCGAGTCTTCAACATCATTCCCTTCTGACAAAGATATAACTATTTTACTCCCACCACAAAATAATTTATCAAATAAATATAGAAAATAGGACATGCTTTTATTAATTGCAAACAGAATCCCATAACACAATTATGATCAATTCAAAACTTGTAAATGTTTACCTCTATATTTTCTTTTGCTCTTGCAAATGCAGACGAAAATGAAAACCATCACAAAAGCAAAGACAGTGGTAGCTATGATCACAATCACCTTTGTCTTATTCCAACCATCATCTTTAACTTCAGCTGCTTCAAAGGGAAATGACCAGGTACACAAAATATTAAAGCTTTTAAGAACCAAAAAATTATTATAAAATTAGGCTCAATATCATTATTGGTTCTTACAGTTTCATCAAATTTTAGTTTTGATACATGTAATATAATTTGTTGGTTTTGGTCCTTATAGTTTTATAAGAATTTTGTCTGAGTTTATGTATATACATGGACAAAAACTAAAACTCCTTATAAGTATAAAGACCAAAACCAATTACTTGAAACTATATGTAACAAAAACAAAATCCATACAAGTTAGCTATAAGGACTAATAATGATATCAACCCATGACATTAATATAGAAAAAATATTTCACCTGTTTCTGAAGCTGCAAGACGAATATATAGATCTTGATCAGCATTAAGGGGAAACTCCCTTATGTCAATTAGAGCACCAAACCAAATGGCACAGCCACTACTACGAGCGGTATCTGAATTAGCATAAGCGGTACAAGTACAATTCTCTAAGCACTTTGCTTTGCACTCCTCAAGTGTCATACTAGCATTACCCCAAGAATGCGTTGTGTCTGGTAATTTGAGCCCACTCAATTTCAAAAATCCATCCTTGTTTTTTACTCTACATCTCCATGGTTCACTTCGAACACATCCTTCCTTCCAATCCATATTATCCCAATTCTTTGGTGATTTCGGCTTGAATCCACTCAAGCACTGACACATAGGCGCCTCACCTATAACACAATTTCCATTTGGACCACAAAGATTATATCTATCACAGTTATCTCTAGGAAAATTGCTCAAAGACTTCCATCTTTGATCTTCTTCGACCCAAACGAAGTTATTGCTTGTGTATGTTGATTGGTTCCAAACATTCCTTAATAATGAAGACTCAATTTTGGTGTTGTATGAGTAGTACACCTCATCCTTATTAGAGACAATCTCAGACACAAAAGTGGATCTGTCCTTAGCTAGAGGGCTGCCACTAAATCGAAGACCATTCCAAGGGCCTGTCCTGTGATATTTTGTTCGACCATGCCAAACAACTATTTCTGGGAGATTGTGAAGCATGAGCTCACATGTGAAATCTCCGGGAGAAGGGTCATCCCAGTTCTTCCATGCTATGATACGCCGGTTCAGACCGGTTCTCAGGTCCCATCCAAGTTTCATGCCTGGCAAATAGGTATCAGAAGGATAGTCAAAGCTTTGCCACAAGTAGTTTTGTGGATTTTTGTCTTTCTCATCTCTTAGTATCAAATTTCCAGACCCTAAAAGCTGCACAATTGGACTGTTCAAGGCCTTTGTTGATGAATTTGCCACCCAAAGGATTGTCTCATTCTGGTTAAGAAGCACAATATTTCCTTCTGTATTTATGCTTAACAGGCCTGAGTTGTCTTTGACTGATCTCTCACGGTTCGCCACCCAAACAACAGTTCTAGTTGGAATTTGTTTGTACCAGATTCCAACATAACGGTTCTTGGAACTACCTGGGCTGAAGAAACCTAGCTCAAATCTTCCATCTTTAGACACCAACGTGGTTCTTCCATCATCATGAAGAGGCTGAGAACGTGTGATAGTATCAATAGCAGAAGCCAATTGAGAGAACAAAAGCATTTTGATTAGAAGGAGGATTACATAATTAAGGAAGATGGCCATTGATGGTGTTGGCTGGTTTACACATGCATGTTTGTGTGTGTCAGTGATATTTTGTAGAACTAATAAGATCTAACAAATTGGGAAGAGATAGAAGATTGAAAAAAAGAAAGACAAGAAAGTCATGCACGATGTCACATGATCACAGCGTTTTTCTTAGACTTTCTTCGCTCCCGCCTTTTCATTTAAGTGCAAATTATTTTGATGGCCAATTTCTTAAAGGATACCGTCAAGACTATAATATGGATTATACTCTCAAAACTGAGGTTAAGATAACAATGAGTTTTATAAAGTGATAATTTTATTTTACTAAAAAGCAAATGCAATGAGTTTTAATGTCAATATTTGAATGGAATGATTGTGTGAGGTAGTTAAATAAAACAAAAAAACAAAATGACGTTTCAACGTATTGTGGCCTCTTGAAGCAACATAATACACTACCCGGGTCCATAAAATAAAATCTAGTTAATTGTGCAAATTGCACTATAAAAATAGATTTTATATTAAGGATTTGAGGTAGTACATTTTTAATTAAAAAGTCATAAAAATATATCTTTTCATAAATCAATAACCATCAGTTATTTAAAATAGTTTTTTCAAACTAGGCAGGGTGTTTCCTCAACTTTTCATCAAAAGTGGTTCCCACATTTTTAATTATAATATTTTATAAGTGTTTTTAGGAATTAAAGAGATAGTATTATTAGTGTTGTAATTTCCTAGGTCTCTTTGTTTTAAAAAAATATTCCAACACGTTACTTGACTAGCCATATATGTGTTTGTGATATAGGGCGGGAGCTCATTCATGTCACGTCGCGTTTACTTTTGATTGAGTTTAGGATCACTACGTTTCCAACGTGGGCTCCAGAGTTAGACTATTTGGTGCGAAGAAACCAATTGAATTCCTTAGAATTTAACGAACTGTAAAGAGCACAAGTCCTTGGGAGAACCACACCCCAAAAGCTAACCATTAGGGTTGGGGAGCCAAGGACATATAAGGCCCCTCTTGCAAGGAAACCTCCCCGATGTGGGACTTGTGACAATGCACCCCCCTCGATAGCCGACATCTCGGCGGCTACACTCTACGACACTTCACTCGGCGCTTCACTCGGCCTTTTTGCCGGCCAGCCCCTCCGATCAGAACCCTTCGTAGGTAGCCCTTTCCGGTCTATCAGAAGAGACGGCGTCCCGGCGGCTCCACTCTACGGCACTTCACTCGGCGCTTCACTCAACCTTTTGTTGGTCAGCCCCTCCGGTCAAAACCCTCCGTTGGTAGCCCTTTCCGTTTGGCCGTCTCTCAATGAAAGCACCATTAACCACATCAACGCCTGCTACAGGGAGCACATACATAGGGACCTGTAAAATACAGCCACAAATCTGAATAGGAATATCAGAAATGAATTCGGTAGTGCTCATAATCTTCCCTATACCACCCAATACTCTAATCTCAGGCATTTGTTGAACCGACAAATTTAAATGTCGAGCAATACGTGGATGTATGAAATTATCCGAACTACCGCCATCCAGTAACACTGTTCGCCATGCGCCGTAAGTGCATGGGTCGCGCCAAGTAATAAAATAGTGAGTAGAGTATCGTTCCCACGAGGATTTGTCCAAAACCCGGTCAAACAATGATTATCACACTCTCGCCCAATTTGAGTGACACAAATGTTGAGATTGAAAATTAAATAAGAAAATGAAATGAAAATAAACTATAAACAGGTGATTCTCCAACTTCAAGGATAAAATGGGTCCTAAGATTATCTATCCCCCTTGTACTTCTCAAAACTCAATTAACCTCCCCTCAAATAAGCTCTCAACGAACCACGTGCTAATCTAGGGTTCATAGGGTACTTGTAACGCTCTCTCGAGTCAAGAACAAGTGTTTAGTCCTATTCTTTGCACAATCTTTTGCCACAATTTGATAGAACCCAATTATCAAACCCCAACCCTAATGTGACTATGCAAGGCTAGCAAGTATATCTCTATCTTACCAACAAAACCATCCGTTCGTCATGCAAACTTCTGGTTCTTGCACTACTTTACCCAAGTTCTACACTCAACCTAGCTCTCTCGAGTCATAAATCAAGCGAACCCAACATCTAAATGGTGATCAAGCACTTAGAAGCATTAGGAACGGGGTAAAATAAGCACATAGATATCATTAATCACAAATTAAGAGGATAAATCAAGAATCAATACGTACAATGGTTCAAAATAATCCTAGAATACAAGTATTTAGCTACTCATGTTCTACAACTCCAAGGGAGCAAATATATACAACATTACAAATCAGAACAAGAGAAGAGAATGAAGAAGGAAGAGATAAACCAAGAGAGGAAGCCCAAATCTCTTCGAAGCTCCAAGCTCAAGCTCAATCCCCACCAAGCTCCAAACCCTAGCAGAGCAAAACACTCCCAACATGCCCCAAAAGTCGAAGAATGTCGAGCTAGATCGAAACCCTAGCTTTTATATCACTTAAATCTGTCAAAAAACGCGCAGCAGAGCACGCAGTTCGCCGCGGGTTCGCCGCGGCGAGCTATGATCGTTTCTGCCTCTTTTTGGGGGTTTTGGCTCGCCGTGAGTTCGCCGTGGTGAACTGGGACCTGTCGGTAATTTTGGAAATTCAGGGACCTGTCTGTAATTTGGGAATTTCGATGTCCTTTTCTGTAATTTTTACAATTCGTCCAGAAACTTGTATTTTCCTTTTTTTCTTGAAATTTCAGCTTCTAGCCCCAAATTCTCCCCTTTTTAAGTGTTCTTCTTAATCCGGGATCCCTTGGTTATTGTATCAAAATATTCCTACAATATTTACATAAAACAACATAAGCAACTAACTAGAAATATGATTAAAATCCACACAAATGAACAATAATGTGCAACCAAAAGCAAATGAACATTTTCCTATCTTGAGTGTCCAAAATATATAAATTATTACATAAAACTCAAGGAAAATGTGTTGAATTTACATGAATTCCAAGAGTTATCAAACACCTGCACCTGTGTGCCCAAAATATCCCCCACAAAACGGATAGTGGCGGCCCCCTGAGTCCCCCGTAACGCGTGCAAAGACAGATGGTGAATCGTAGCATCCACCTCCTGACTCTTCGCCTCCACACAAGGTAACTCGCCCTCCTCATCATCCTCACAGAGAAGCATCATAAACTGCTTGTTTGGACACCTGTGTGTAGGAGAGAACTTAGCATCACATGTATAGCACAAACCTTTCTCACGTCGAATTTGCATCTCAGCCGCTGACATCTTCTTAATTGGCGGCCACTTCGGCGTTGGTAATAATGGCGGTAAATTTGCCTTACTACCACTCGAAGACGCTGCAGCAGCAGAACTCCCTGCACCACCACTAACAACAGGTTTGCTCGATGTGGAGACGGCCGAAGCAGATTGTCCTGAAGCACTCGAAACACCACCACTAACGAATCCACTCGCAACAGGATTATCGGCAAATAACCGAGCAATAGCCATCGCACCAAGTACGGAAGTAGGCCGATGAACTAATACCTCTCGCTTCAAAGAAGGAGCCAGGCCTCCCAAATAACAGTTAATGAGAGCAGTTTCTGACAAATCCTCTGTTCTGTTAGCCAGCGCCAAGAATTTCTGGTTATAGGTCTCCAGAATTCCACCAACACCAGTCTGCGTCAACTTGAATAGCTGAGCACGTGCACAATCAAACTGTGACAGACCAAACTGCACCTCTACTGCTTTAGCTAACGCATACCAATTCGGCAGACGGAGCAATTTCTCCATCATCTGAAACCACGGCAAAACAGCATCATCAAAATGTACAGCAGCAATAACTAATCGTTGAGGATCAGCGATATCATAATATTTGAAATATTATTCCGCTTTGAAGATCCAACTTAAGGCGTCCGAACCATCAAAACGCGGAAAATCCAATTTCACTGACTTGCCATAACTGGTTGGATATGGAGAATTCACCATTGGCACCGCCGATGGACTCGGTGAACCGATCGGTATTTTATCCAAACGAACGTGAATATTCTCCATGGAAGAAGATAAAGTCTGCAGCACCGTGTCCAACTGCGAAAAACAGAGAGTCGAGTCATTCATGAACTCATGAATACGTTTCATATCCGCCTGTAATTCCTTGAGTCTCGTACTTTCAGCCATAGCAAAAAAAAAAGATCAATGAAAGCACCAAATGTAATGGTGTTATAAGAATTCACAGGAAATTCACTTGTATTATTCAATCAGCTCAATACTGAATACAGTAGAGGACCTAGCTATTTCTAGATCAAGAACAATCAACTGGAATTACAGAAAATGCAAAGAGAAAGAGTGAACAGACGAGAGAGGAAGAGAGAGAAATCCAAGAGGGAGGAGATTCCAACAACATTCAACAACCCCCAACTAACTGCCAACTGGCACTCTATATAGTATCTCCCTCACTCATCTCTCGTAACTTCCATGAAGGCCTCTTGACACGTAAGCTACGCCTCCTCTGCATTTGCTCACTCTGACCTGGGTTCTCTAAGGCCAGGCCCACCCTATCTGAGCCCATAACAATACCCCCATCCTCAACAACAACCTTGTCCGCAAGGTTGAAATCCGGGTATAACTCCTTCAGAACGGAAGCCCATTCCCATGTGTTCTGATTCACCCCACTCCACTTAATCAGATATTGAGGCTCCCATTGCCCTTGTTTTTGCACAGAGCGAGTATCCAAAATTGCCATTGGAGAACACAATGGCCCATCTGGCAGTGTCGTCAACGGCAAAGGCATATAACTCTGAGCGGGCAACTCACCATGATATTTCTTCAAAACTGATACATGAAACACAGGGTGAATGCGAGCATGATCCGGCAAGGCAAGACGATAAGCCACCTTCCCAATTCGTTCTATCACCTGAAAAGGGCCGAAAAAATTCAGAGCAAGTTTCTGATATTTCCTCAACTGTACGGTGTAACATTACCTCCAAATCCCACTATTAACCACTCACAATTAAACATTAAAACGTTTATATAGCTAACTATGTTAGGAAAAGGAATTAACTTAATAAAATAACTAACATAGTTAGAAAAATATCTTTCCATAATATTTAGATATTATCATTTTAACTCAAACCTCAACTCTAATCTCCGTCATCACAATATAATTTTTCTTCCCAGGACAATAACAGAGGATTATATTATCCATAATTAATCTCCACACATCATCCTTAAAATACCATACCATAATGGTAATTATACAATAATTCTTCCCAAAATAATAATAAGTTTTCAGCGGAAGCATCATACAAAATATGATCCTAAATGTGGCAATACCTCCTGTCCTTCTGGTCCAGAGTATCTCACGATATCAGTGAGAAGTTCCCGGAACCTTCCCTTGACCTCCTACTTCACTCCTAGGACCTGCAAAAGTGAGATCAACGGGGGTAGCCCCAAACGCAACCACTAACTACTCATCTAAGTGCGGTGTGTGCTAGCAAGATGTCCAGTGGAATACATATATGTATATACATTATTTCAAACAGCATGCTCAGGTATTCACATATAATGCATATCTTGGTCCCAAATATCTTTTCTCATCGTTTATAATTATAAAATAATCCATCACAATTCATCCTCAATAATAGTATATATATAATTGATAATTACAGACAACCCAAACAAATCTTACTAGAAATGTTGGGAAAACATGTGGGACCAGTCGGGACCTTTCACCCGCCCCTGATCACCACGGTACAGTTCACGAGGGACTTTCTACCCTCCCTGAAACGTACCACGGATTA
Organism: Mimosa bimucronata; assembly: GCA_037074515.1. Taxonomy (NCBI): domain Eukaryota; kingdom Viridiplantae; phylum Streptophyta; class Magnoliopsida; order Fabales; family Fabaceae; genus Mimosa; species Mimosa bimucronata. Next base: position 12,245,583 of record CM073442.1, read on the forward strand.
GAAGGATTCCAGTCCTTTCTGAATCCGTAAGGGGCGATATCCCCTCTTTCGTCTTTCTCTCCTTTATTTCTCATAATATATCAATTAGTCCCTGTGGCGCAACAGGGTACCTCATCACGTGATGGCAAAATTTCCAATTCACCGGTGTCACATACCCAAATAATTTCTCACATACAACACATAGATATGCAACACCACAATCAGGCACCAGGCCTTCCAGTATTTTCATGATATACATATATTAAATAATTTCCAAAACCACATATATTTCCGTTTCAAATATTTCACATCACAAATTTATGCCATTTCAAAATAATACTCCACAGGACATTTATTATAAAAATATTAATATTCCAAGATCTCATTTCCATATCTCATCAATCATCAATTGATAATCAAATCTCAATTTGTGATTCAAAATCTCATCTCCCTATAACATCATAATTTTCAAATAATAATATTTCAAATTTCTTACTAACACTACACACACACATAAACAAGCAGAAAGCGGTTACCTGATAGCTGGCACCAATCTCACAATAGTGCAGCTCCCCCGTGCTAACTTAGTGCAATTCAAGCACTACACACCCATATATACAACCACAATTAATTATTTATCCAACAATTTCACATGTTGGAAAATAAATTATTTACTACCCTTTCTTTGCCCTTACTTATTTTAAATTTCCAATTTTAACATTTATTCTCCCTTTCTATCTCTAAAATTTATCTCTACTCCATATATACATATATCCAAAATTATTTATCCTTCCAATAACTATTTATAAAAATTCAAGCCTAAATAAAATTAAACCTTACATCCCTAAATTATTTCTCAACCTCAAAAATCCATTATTTAATCCACAATTTATTTTCCAAACCTTAATAAACATCTAAAAATTATTAATTTAACTATAGACACCTCAGATCATCAAAAGCCCTATTTTCAATATATCCAAAAATCCAAAAATCCCCAATAATTAGGAAAGACCTCTAATGAAAAATCTATTTAGAGGAACTCATAATCAAGGTCCAAGCTTCAGTTTATTAAGCTTAGGACTCCCAAAAATATCAATTTGGACAAAGCCTAATTTTTCAAATATAGCTAATAAAAAAAAACTAATGACATAGAAATATAGAGAACACTTACGGGAGTCCGAATATGGTCTTAGATGGCCGGAAAAACCACCGGTCCGGCGCCGACGAGCTCCAAAAGCTCCGGTCTAAACTTTTCTATCTACTTTCTAAGCACAAAATTAGACCGAAATTAAGTAGAGGAACGAAGTATAATGTTGGAGAAGGTGGGAGGAGGAAGGAAGAAGAAGAAAATTGATAATAGTGATGGTGATGGTGGTGGTGCAAGATAGAGGAAAAAGAAAAATGAAGGAATAAGAGGAAGATGATGAGAAAATGAAGAATAAGAGGAAGAAGATGAATGTGACGGTGGAAGGAGGAGGTGAGTGGGAAAAATAATAGATAAAAGGGAAAAGATAGATTAATGATTATGTTTGTGGAAAGAGGAAGAGAATATAATGATGATGTTTGTGGAAAGAGGAAGAGAATATAATGATGATGTTTGTGGAAAAATTAAAAGAGAGGGGTGACGGTGGAGAGTGAGGGAGAAGAGAGAGAAAAGAAAAAGATTAGGGAAAAATACACTACTAGGACTTAAGATTCTCAAATAAGGTATTTCTTTTGAACCAAAAATTTTCTTTTCACTCTCAAAAATTTCCCTATAATACTCTTTACTTATTTCCTCCCATAATATCCTCTTTTGAGCCTAAAAATGATCTCTCCCAAAATTATTATCGTCCAAATAAGGGAGAAACTAGGCCTTTAAAATCCTCAAAAATACCTCAAAATCCTTAAAATATCCTCATAATCCATTATTTCTCATTAATCAATTCCTATTTACCCCCACTAATCCTAAATTAATTTTTAGGATGTTACATACGGAGTGCTGCCGATACGGACGAAGGTGAACTAGCACCCAATCGTCGACTTGGAACTCAACATCTGTTCGTTTCCGATCTGCCGAAAGCTTCATCCGGTGCTGGGCTTTCAACAAATTTGTTTTCATAATCTCTAAAAGCTCATCTCTCTCCTGCAATTGTTTGTGAACATCAAAAGGAGTATCTTCCCTCGAACAATGCCGAAGTACCGGAGGAGGATCTCTGCCATACACCACTTTGAATGGCACCATACGGATGGCAGAATGAAAAGAAGTATTATACCAGAACTCTGCCCAAGGTAAGTAAGAAAGCCATTGACGTGGATACTCATAGACATAACACCGGAGATACATTTCGAGACACTTATTAAGAGCCTCGGATTGTCCATCGGACTGAGGATGGTATGCCGAACTCAAACACAACTGGGTCCTCTGTAACTTCATAAGATGACGCCAAAACACACTAGTGAAAGTTTTGTCGCGATCCGACACAATCGAACGGGGAAGACCATGAAGCCGCACGACATTATGTAAAAATGTATCAGCTACCAACTTACTTGTAAACATAGCCGGTAAAGGAATGAAGTGTGCATACTTCGACAACCGGTCAATCACCACTAAAATCACTGAAGACCCCTTTATCAACGGCAGCCCGGTGATAAAGTCCATAGCCACATCCTCCCAAATACGGTTCGGAATTGGCAGCGGCTGAAGTAAACCCGATGGATTCAATTGGGATACCTTAGCTTGTTGACATACAAGACATTGACAAATGTAGCTCCTGATATCGCGCCTCATGTTCCGCCAAAAGAACAGAGTCGCAATTCTATAAAACGTTCGAAGGAAACCAGCATGCCCCCCAAGTACCGAAGAATGATACTCTTGTAAAATGTGTTGGATGAGTTCCCTATGGTCATGAGGAATCACCAAACGATCCTTCCATACTAAATCATCATGCTTAATAGCAAAATAAGCATGGTCCTGTAGCTGAGTCAGAACCCCACGCTTCATTTCCTGAATCCAAGCGGAACTACGCACCTGCTCATAAACATAATCCATAAAAGCGTCAGTCACTGTGGTTAAATGCATACACGTAACACGTGACAAAGCATCTGCCGCTAGATTATGTTTGCCCAGTCTGTACTCAATCGTGAACTGGTATCCCAAAAGCTTCGGCAAACAAGCTTCTTGCTCTGGCGTCTGTATCGCTTGTCCCATCAGATGTTTCAAGCTCGCGTGGTCAGTTCGAATCACAAATCTATGACCGAACAAATAATGCCGAAATTTTGAAATGGATGTCGTAATAGCAAATAATTCCCAAGCATACACCGATTGGGCTTGCATCCTTGGCGACAATTTCTATGAAAAGAATGCCACAGGATGGCTCTCTTGGCTCAAAACGGCGCCAATGCCCTGTCCTGATGCATCTGTTTCTAACCAAAAAACTTTGTGAAATCCGGTAATTGTAACACAGGTGCATTGCTTAGAGCCTCCTTTAAAAAGTCAAACGCCTTTTGGGCCACAGGTTTCCAATGAAAAGCATCTTTACTCAACAAATTCGTTAATGGGCCCGCCAAAGAAGCATAATGACGAATAAACCGTCTATAATACCTACTTAAGCCTAAGAAGCCTTTTAGCTGGCGTACAGTCTTGGGTGTAGGCCACGCCCAAATAGCCACAATCTTGGACTCATCCATTTCAACACCTTTCTCGGAAACCACGTGACCAAGATACTCAATACGCCTCTGACCAAAAGCACACTTTGACATTTTAGCAAACAGACAATGACGCTCAAGTACCTCCAACACAGCGTCAACATGCTGTAGGTGTAAGTCCCAATCCGAGCTGTATACAAAAATGTCATCGAAGAAAATGAGAACAAAACGGTGCAAAAACGGCTGAAAGATCGAGTTCATAAGCGCCTGAAAAGTTGTAGGAGCGTTCGTAAGACCGAAAGGCATAACAAGCCATTCGTACAGACCCTGATGTGTCCTGAAAGCCGTCTTTCCTCTATCGCCTTCTCTCATTAAAATTTGATGATACCTAGACCTCAAATCTAACTTCGAATAAAAACGGGAACCATGAAGCTCATCCAATAATTCGTCCACCGTAGGCATCGGAAAAGCATCCTTCACTGTCACCGAATTCAATGCTCGATAATCCACACAAAAACGCCATGTGCCGTCTTTTTTCTTAACCAAAATGACTGGTGCCGAAAATGGACTGGAACTAGGCTGAATCAATCCTTCTTCCAAAAGCTCCGTAACTAGCTTTTCAATTTCAGTTTTCTGGACTACAGGATAACGATAAGGCTTTACCTTGACAGGCCCTGTGTTAGGCAATAATTCAATTCCATGTTCAAATCCCCTAGAAGGTGGTAACCCAACAGGTTTGTCAAACACTGTGCGATGTAATTGTAACACCTGTTGTAAGTCCTCAGGTATCTCTAGTTCAACACCCTCCACAGGTACTGTACTATCTTCTGCTGCTAACATGAAGCATTCGACTATGGCGTCAGTGTGATGTAATCGCATAAGATGATGACACTGAGCTTGCTCAGCCCCCGTGCCTCTATATCCCTGTAATGTTACAAACTGATCACCATAAAGAAATATGACGGTAGACTTATGGTAATCCACAACGTGAGGGCCTAAGGTCTCCAACCAAGCAGCATCAATAACTTTTCAAACGTGAGGACCTATGGTTTCAGCTGTGTAAGAGAGAAAAAATCAGCAAATCAGAATGTTACAAACGGAAGAATTCCTAGCTGCACATGTTATTTTCACATTAATGATTCTTTACATCTTCTCATACCTTGTGATAATAATAATAAAAAAAAAATCTTCTCATAACTTTTGATAAAAAAAAAGACCCTTAAATGGAGCTCAGATCCACAGCGGATTAGTCTTTAGCCTACCAGATTGGGGGATAACATGAGCAATAAAGAAAACAATCTTCTCATACTCCTTATAGTTTTGTCATGTGGTAGAAACTTAAAGCGCAGTAATGAAGTAATGAAAACAAAATTTATATGTCAAAACATCTTAAAATTAATGACATCATAGTGAGTAGGGACGGATTTAGTAAGAAACAAGACGAATATCCTGTAGGATGCATGGGGTTGTTTTATTTGAAGATAATTTGTTTGAATTTTTAATATGTAGCTTTTTATTGTGTCAATAATTTTAGTAATTGTTTGAACCAGGTATTTCTATAATGTATTCTTTATCCAAAATTTTGACCATAAAACAAATTGGTTAGGGAAACTAACCAATCAATTTTATAACAACAAATAATGTTACTATACATTGTGTTACCAAAGATGATGACTTATATATTAAAATTAAATTATATTATAATAACAAAAAAATTGTATTGGTAATGCTTACATTTTAAGCTGCACACCGTTGTTTTGCAAAATATTAAACTAAAGTTACCCCATTTGGCCAAATAATAAAAATCTAAAGTTACCACTCATGTGGTCTTGTATATTTGAAATTAGTTTGAGCGAGAATAAAAAATGCAGGGGCAGCGACGGAGCTCCCAACATGTTAGCAACCTTTGAAGTGACTTTATAATCTCCTGAATTCGATAAAACCTCGAAGTTTGCAAAACGACAAACTTTACTCTCTTCCGTGAAGGATATATAGAGATTAATCAAATTCTTTTGAATTAGAAGCGCTTCAATCTTAGAACACTGAAAAAGGGAAACTGAACTATAATTAGTAAGTTACATTTGAGGGGTGAAATACAACTTAGTTTGCCAAAGAACTGAATTTTTTCAAAGGAACATAACCACACTAATTGCTCTGAAACAACTACATACATTTTCATCAACCAGAATCATGCCTATCTTCTATAGCAAATGAGGGGGGCTTTCTCCAAATAACCCACTTTTTAAGCACACGAGCAACAATCACCCACGTATATTTGTCATCAATGACATCCCCAATCATATCATGATGAGTGTTAGAATTTTGGCTTCAAGTCAAGAATCAAAAGTGGAGATTCAGAATCATCATAGATAAGAAATCAGAAAGAGAAGCTGAACATAAGGTGAGGGTGTAGTTAGCTTTTGCCGGCATAAATATATAGAACCACTGAAGGAATATTAAAATAAGAATATGAAAGCATTGGAATGGGAAGTTGAAGCATTTTGCTGGAACGGAAATTAGAAGATGCAAAATTCATGTTTGCCAATTTTGTTTCACAAACAGTTGGGATATATAGAGATGTTAACAAATTCATATTGTGTCTTTTTTTGTAGTGGAGTCAAAAGTTAAAAGATATTATGGAATAGGGATATGAGATATCTATTTATTTAACATAACAATTTTTTTATTGAATTAGTTATGAAATTAATTTCTAAAACTCCACAAACACAGGATATTAATGTAATAGAACAAATGTTAAAAGATATATTAACATATACATTAAAGCCAAAAAATAGAACAAAATAATGGAATAGGGATCTGAGATGTCTATTTATTGAACGTAACAATTTTTTATTGAATTAGTTATGAAATTAATTTCTGAAACTCCACAAACACAAGATATTAATGTACTTAATGAATTATTTAAACTATTTATTTAATTGAACTATTAAGTATCAATGTCTTCATTTTTTTTCTTTTTTGCCAACTATCAATATCTTCACGATTGAGCCATTTTCAGTTAAAAAAAACAATGATTACACCATTTAAGGCGATTTATTTGAGAAATAATAAATAGTTATAATGAAGATTAAATGGTTAACTTCTGAAATTTTGGGAGTTATTAACAAAATTTCGAATAATTATTAAATAATGATAGTGGAAATTATGGATAGCTCCTTTATTTTATGGAGATTTTGACAAAATTCATATTATGTTTTTTTTGGAATAAAAAAAATAAAATGTAGGCAAATTTCCATTAGTATTAGTATTAATAGAAATATGAATTAATTTCAATTGAGTGACTTGAGTGCCTTAATTGTAGCATTAGTTCTAAAGGAGCAATCGCAATTTGAAGCGTTTCTAATTTATAACCGTTGAGAAGCATATTGTCGGAAATATTAATTTTAAGGGAGTAATTTAGGTGCCTTAATTGTAGCAAAATTAGTATTAATAGAAATACGAATTAATATAAATTATATGGGTTTGTAATTTGTAACTGTTACAAAATTCATATTATGTCTTTTTTGGAATAAAAAAATAGGGTTAAGGGTCAAAAATACACATACAATTTTGTCAAAAGTTCATCCAGCACCAAATATTTTTTTTACCAAAAATACACATAAGTTTTCAAATTAGATCAAAAGTCACATTTACAGTTATATTCCGAAAAAAAGCGCTTGGTGCTGGATGAACCTTTTTACAAAATCACATGTGTATTTTTTACCATAATTTAATTGTAGATGTGTATTTTTTATCCAATTTGAAAGGTCATTTGTATTTTTGGTTCAAAAAATAACATTTAGTGCTGGATGAACTTTTGACAAAAACACATATGTATTTTTTACCCTTAACCCAAAAATAAAATGCAGGCAAATTTCCGCTGGTATTAATAGAAATATGAATTGATTTCAAGGGAGTAATATGGGTGCCTTAATTGTAACACTAGTTTTAACGGAGCAATTACAATCTGAAGGGTTTGTAATTTGTAACTGTTGATCCTTTGGCTGAAAAATATGAATATGTGAAAAAAAGTAGTCTAATGACCTCTGATCTTTCATATATTAAAAAAAAGGAGAAAATAATAAAATTTGGATTCGTCACATATCCTTCTTTGGTTTATAGCATAACATAAGATGAATAAAATGAAGCAAAAAACCAAAAATACCTCTGTATAAGAGTGAAAGGTAGTGTAAAGAAAAGAGAAATAATAGTAGTTGTTGTTAGCATGGAGTGGTCACTTGATTGTGGATGAAGCCACTGTCTCTGTCTAATAATTTAATGGCAAACCAAGTACAGATATCCATACTGATATATTAGAAAAGGAAAACTTGAGAGATTGGGATATCTGGGATCCAAGGTGAAAAACCACAAAGCCTCTCTTGCGACCTCCATGAACCATGATGAAGAAGATGAAATTAATTTTTGAAACTCCACAAACACAGGATATTAATGTACTTAATGAATTATTTAAACTATTTACATAATTGAACTATTAAATATCAATGTCTTCATTTTTTTCTTTTTTGCCAACTATCAATATCTTCATGATTGCGCCATTTTCAGTTAAAAAAAACAATGATTACACCATTCAAGGCGATTTATTTGAGAAATAATAAATAGTTATAATGAAGATTAAATGGTTAACTTCTGAAGTTTTGAAAGTTATTAACAAAAATTTCGAATAAATATTAAATAATGATAGTGGAAATTATGGATAGATCCTTTATTTTATGGAGATTTTGACAAAATTCATATTATGTTTTTTTTTGGAATAAAAAAAATAAAATGTAGGCAAATTTTCATTTGTATTATTATTAATAGAAATATGAATTAATTTCAATTGAGTGACTTGAGTGCCTTAATTGTAGCATTAGTTCTAACGGAGTAATTGCAATTTGAAGTGTTTCTAATTTATAACTGTTGAGAAGCATATTGTCGGCAATATTAATTTCATGGGCGTAATTTAGGTGCCTTAATTGTAGCAAAATTAGTATTAATAGAAATTTGAATTAATATAAATTATATGGGTTTCTAATTTGTAACCATTGCAAAATTCATATTATGTTTTTTTTTTTGGTATAAAAAATAAAATACTGGCAAATTTCCATTAGTATTAATAGAATTTTGAATTAATAGAAATATGAATTAATTTGAAGGGATTAATTTGAGTGCCTTAGTTGTAGCATTAATACTAACGAAGCAATTTGAAGGAGTAATTTTTTTTTGGACCATATTTGAAGGAGTAATTTGGGTGCTTTAATTGTAACAACAATTCTAATGGTTACAAATTATAAACCCTTCAAATTGGGTGCCTTAGTTGTAGAATATTAATCTCAAGAGAATACTTTGGGTACGTTGATTGTAGCATTAATTATAAAGGTACAATTTGGATGTGATCATTGAGTCATTGATTAAGTAACGATTGATCACAAAATTATGCGGTCACCACAAAATTAATTTAGAACGTATATTTATATTGATGATTTGACCATCTACTAGAACTTTTTTAGTGCCAAGCCACATCTAGAAATCGGGGAGCACTGTTTCTCTCTCATAACCCTAACCACCGTCGACTCTTGCAGTTGCCGCCATCAGGTTCATCGTATTTTTCTGTCGAAGCTGGTCTATATCTCCAAAATTCAATTGCAGTTCTTCGGTCTTCAAAGAAGGAAGCAAGAAACAGGGGAGTGCCATCTCTCTTGAAATTCCCTTGTCGTTGTTTGCTTCTCATTGCTCTGAGCAATTAATTTGTTGTAAGCAATCTTAAACCTGACATCTATTCCGTAGCTTCTGGAGGAAAATAAAGAAACCCTAGCGAATGAATCTCCTTATTCTTTCTTGAGACTGATGGTGTTAAAAGTCTTCATCGGATTGGAGAACGTCGTTTCTCTCAGCTTCATCCGTCATTGTTGATTATCTTTCTTCAAGATTAATCATAATTTGGAAGGAAGGGATCTGTTGCTGATCTATCTTCTTATTTTTCCCTTTTCTTTAGATTCCTTCTTAAAATCAGGTTCATTTAATCTTGTCATATCTTCCTGCTCGCTTTCTGCGTAGATATATATGTTTGGATTCTCTTTTCTCTGTTGCTTCGAATTCTGGACAAGGATTTCTTGACTGATTTGGAATCTACTGGTTATATGAGGCCTGTTCATTAGAATAATTAACGCGACTTGTTGATAATTGGTCTGCTAGTTGGCTTGTCTGTTCTCTGTTGTCTTTTTGGAGTGTATGTACCTCTTACTGTGCTTGAAGTTCTGCAATTGGGGATACTTTAACGAAATGCCTTCTCATGCTGGATTCAAGAGTTTTTGTTTTAACAGGGGACATTTTCTCTTTGATAAAGTGTGTAATGGTCACAAATTGCATTTTTCAAAATTTCAATCCTTGATTAGGATTCATTGGAGGTTGAAAGGGATGATATCAGTGGTACAACAATTCAATAATTCCTTTCTAATCTTTTTTCAATTTGAGGAAGACTTAATCTTTATGCAACATCATGGTATATGGTTGTTACAGGGGTACTCCATCATGCTAATTCCTTGGAAGAAAAATATTTCATTTTCTGCTATTTGTAGTTTGCATTTTCATGTTTGGATTCAGATTCATGGCTTGCCTTTGGACCATTATAATGTAAAAATAGCTCGGTATATTGGTGACTGTTTTGGGTCTTTCTTATGTTATGATGAGCAGAGCTATCTTAAAAGATTTGGTTTGCGCCTTCAAGTTGGTCTTTCAGAGGTTGGTTTCAAATGTCTTAATCTTATCTGCCTTCGTTTGCTTGCTAGTATGAATTCGGAAGTGTCAATTGTATTGGAACAAATAGGACGATTATGTCCTTCTTGTGGGAGTTTTGATCATATTGTTAAAAACTGCTCAACAACTTCCAACTTTCAATCCCATCTTATGGTCTCGGCAATAGGATCTCGATCATCTTGTGTTAAATATGATACTCTCTCTGGTCTTTATATCACCTCTGCTTAGTTAACAGGAGTTCGTCTTTCTCTGCGTGTTGGTCGTAACATGGAAGCATCTTTTATTCAGGAGCAGGTCAAACCCAAGAATGAGGGGTTGATGAGGGCTGTTTCATGTAAAAGGAAGTTAGAAAATCTTGATGAGAAGCCTTTTTGCAATAAGCGGTCTCATTTATGGATTGATTATAAGAGAAAGCGTAAGCATGATCAACAGTTGAGTTCTTATGTTTCAGAGCATAAAAGGTTCATGCGTCTTTCAATTGAAGACATGTCTTCCTTTTCCTCTCCCTCTAAGCTGAATAAATTGGACATCTCAATCAGTGTTAGTAGAGTTTCAAAAGAGGACAAAAGAAAGTCTTCAAGGAAGAGGAAGATATCGCATTCTTATGTGGATTATGTCTTTAAAAAGCCAAGACTCATTGGTTATGGGGTTTCAAAGAGTTGGAAAAGAGTTAGGAAATGAAAGCGAAATGTGGAGGATAGTGAAGATGAGCATGATGATCAACAATTTAATGATAAAAGAATGAAATTAAATAATGATAATGATCATTCTATTGATGCGGGTAAGAAGGATCATTTCAAATTAGATGCTTTTAGTGAATCCTGTAGTGAGGATTCGATTTGGCAAGACAAGAAGAATGTGCAAGGTGAGTGTCTATCTCTTAATCATTGGGGTCCTATAAGCATTGATATCCCTTATGGCCTGTTTACATGAATTGTCTCTTTTGGAATAGTAGAGGAACTGGCTCTCGAAGTTTTCCAGGATTGCTTTGTGAGTTAGTTAGTAAACATAAAATTGATCTGGTTGCTATTTTAGAGACAAGATCTAGTGGAGTTAAGGCTCGTTCTATTGCTAAAAGGTTAGGCTTTACTAATGTGGAAGTGGTGGATCTCAAGGTTATAGTGGGGGCATTTGAGTTCTCTGGAATGATGGTAATTTTAAATTTGATGTACTAGTAACAAATGATCAATTTGTTCATTTATGTTATGATAATGGATTGTTCAAATCTTTTCTTACTACAATCTATGCTAGTCCGAATCCGGTCAAAAGAAGATCTGCTTGGAGTGCATTGAAAAATGTAAGCTCTATGATTCAAGACCCATGGTCTATTGGAAGGAATTTTAATGGTACGTTGACTCTTCAAGAACGCAGATCTACTTCAAACACTAGGAGTTTTATTGATTGTGACTTTAATTCATGGGTAGAAGATTTGAGACTCATGGATATGGGATGTAATGAACCCTTTTTCACTTGGAAAAGAGGAAGAAGTGAAAGCAGATTGGATAGAGTGCTTATCAACTCAGAATTTGCTCACCAATATCCAAATGCAAAGATGCTCCATCTTCCATTCTTTAAATCTAATCATAGGCCGATTTTATTTCAGATTGGTGAAGATGATAATGGGCATGCTTGTAGAGATATTCCGTTTAGATTTGTGGCTTCGTGGGTTCTTCATGAGCAATTCTCTGATTTTGTCAAAGAATCGTGGCATGGAGATTGGAAATGGTTGGAGAATATTTCCAATTTTCAATCCGCATTTTCATTTTGGAATCATGAAGTTTTTGGACACTTGGGGGCGTAAAATAAGGCATCTAATGAATAGATTAAAAGGCTTAGATCGATCTGATAATCGATGCTTCAATAAAAACTCAAAAGATTTCTTGGTTCAAAAACTTTGGCGAGAATTAGAAGATGTTTTATTACAAGAAATTCAAGATACTTTTATGCAAGAGTTAATGCAAGAAGGAGGAATAAGATTGAAGCATTAAAGAATGACGTGGGGGATTGGATCTTCGATAAAGATGAAATTGAAGCTTAGGCCATGTCATTCTATTAGCATCTTTTTGAAGAAGAAAATGATCATCGTCCTCGTTTCTCAGGAAGATGTACATACTCGTTTGTGGATGTGACTCAATTGAATAAGTTGGGAAAAGCGGTTTCAGATGATGAAATCGAGCAAGTTATTTTTAACATAGGGTCCTTGAAGTCTCCTGGTCTAGATGGCTTGAATGCTTTCTTTTTCCAAACTCAGTTGGAGTTTGTAGGTCCTTCTGTTCTCATATTTGTTCAAGATGTCTTCATTAATCCTTCACTTTTAGAAGAGGTTAATAGTACTCTTATTGTTCTCATCCCTAAGAAAGAGCAGCCTGAGATAATTCTGGATTTTCGTCCAATAAGCCTTTGCAATGCCATTTACAAAACTATTACCAATGTTATAGCCAACAGAATTAAACCACTTCTTCCTTCCATCATTTCTCATAATCAATGTGGTTTTGTTTCTGGAAGATTAGGGTCAAAAAATATTATTATTTCTTATGAAGTCGTTCACTTAATGAGGAATAATAGGGGTAAGAAAGGATTCATGACCATCAAAATTGATTTAGAAAAAGCATATGATAGGCTTTTGTTGGAATTTCATAATGAACTGCCTTGAAGAGATTAACATCCCTGCAAATTTAAGGAATATTCTCTATTATTGTATAACTTCTCCAGTAATGCAAATTTCATGGGAGGGAAGTAAGACTCAAGAATTCTCTCCTTCTCATAGATTAAGGAAAGGTGACCCCATCTCTCCATATCTTTTTGTTATCTGCATTAAAAAACTGGCTCATTTGATTCAGGAGGAGATAAACAATCAGAATTGGAAACCCATCAGACTTAACAAAGATGGACCTCTCATTACTCACTTATTCTTTGCAGACGATCTTATCTTGTTTGCAGATCATCTTTGGAGCAGGTATAAGTGGTTAAGAGGTGTTTGGATTCATTTTGTATGATCTCAGGTCAAAAGGTTAGTCATAGCAAGTCTAAAGTCTTTCTCTCTCAGAATGTTAATCATAATCGAGCATCCCAACTTAATGAGGAACTTGGGTTTACATGCACTCATGACCTTGGAAAATATCTTGGGGTTCCCCTTCACCATGAGCCGGTGAAAAAAGCTACTTACCAATTCATTGTGAATAACATAAAATCTCGACTAAGTAATTGGAAAGTAAATTCTATCTCTCTTGTGGGAAGGAATACTCTTATCTTTTCAGTGATTCAGGCAATTTCTCTTTATCCTATGCAGACAAGTGAGCTTCCCATTAGTATTTGTGAAGAGATTAACAAAAGTGCTAAGCAATTCCTTTGGGGATCATGTACTGAGAATAGGAAGATTCATCTTGTAGCATGGAATGAGGTGCGTAAGGAAAAGAAAAGAGGGGGTTTGGGTATCCGTCATTCTAGATTACAGAATAAAGCCTTTATGATGAAGGCTAGATGGGGTATGATTCAGAACAAAGATGCTTTGTGGACTCAGGTCATAAGGAGTAAGTACAAATGTGGTAATGATCTGATTCCTCATATTGATAGATCACGTTCTGGTTCACATTTATGGAAAGGAATAAAAGCTACATGGGACCAGGTGATCCAAGGAACTGAACGTATTTTCAGGGGACATAATGAAGTAATAAGATGGGCTCATGAAAAACATGAAATTTTTTCCATTAAATCGGCTTATAATCTCTTATTAGATGAAGATTATAGATCAAATCCTTTATGGAGCAAAATTTGGAAGTTGAGTTTGCCTCAGAAGTGTAAATCTTTCATATGGCTTACATAATAAGTTTCTTACAAATGAAGAGCGTAGGAGATGGGGAATCAGTGAATCAGCTCCATGCATCTGGTGTGATCATGCTGTTGAAAACTCTTTGCATGTTTTACGGGATTGTGTTGAAATTAAGGCATTGTGGCTTTAAATTGTTCAGTCCAATTTTAAAATCATCAGGTTTCTCAATTGTGATCTTTGGTAATGGTGCTTTCTGAATCTCAATGAAAAGGTGGGAGAGTGTGATGGATATTGGAAAGAATTTTTTGTCACAGTCTGTTGGCTTATTTTGAAACGACGTAATGAAAGGAATTTTGATAACAAAGATTCACGAATTGATGGAATCTTACCAAAGGCTAAGGCTATACTGTCTACCTTTCATGCAGCCATAAATCAGCTTAACCAAGCCAAATTAAAAGGAATTAGCGATCTCATATGATGCAATCTCAAATAGGGTTGAAGGATGGGTAATTGTTAATGTGGATGGAGCATATTCTCACAAGGATGGCAAGGCAGGTTGTGGAGGCATTATCAAAGATAATAAAGGTAATCTTATTGAAGCTTTCATGCTTAGTATTAATCAAGGGGACCTGTTAATAGTAGAACTTTGGGTAGGGGTGAGCAAAGGGCCCGCAACCCGCGGGCCCCGCCCGTTAAGCCCGCAATTTTACTCGTACTAGCCCTTCCAATTTGGGCCCGTGAAATAAACGGGCGGGGCCCGCCCGTTTAACTTCATGCGGGTACTGGTAGGGGCACAGGTAACCCGTTACCCGCATATTCATTTTATTTTATTTTTTTAAAAAAATAACTCTCTCCTTTCTCACTTGTCTCACTCTCATCTCATCAGTCTTCGCAGAGCCTTTCACTTCCTCACTTTCCTTTTACTCAAACCCTAAAGTGATCTGCTGTGAATGTCGATGGCTTAATGGTAGGGGAGGTTTGAAATATGGACTGATAGTCTGATACAAATTCATATGTGCTTGTAGTGCTTGTAGACTGTAGTTCCTTGAATGTATACCTTGAATTTAAATATGGACCCCTTTATTCTTTTTAATAGTTTTCCTGAATTTGAAAGGAAAATTTGACAAGGCGCACTATTGTCTTTAATTTGGAAATCTGGACCCCTTTAATCTGGACTGAATGTACGCCTTGCATTTTTCACTCTTGATCATATATGGTCTTCTCTGTAATGCATGTGTTGTGTATACTTTAGACACTTTTTTCTATCAATTGGACCTTTCTTTGCTAAAAGTCTGAAACCATAAAAGCTCACATAGTCACATTTACATATTTGTGTACATAATATCACAAAATCAGAGTCTTAGTTACATATTTGTGCGTGTTCATGTGTATATGTGTATTACATATTCTTCCTCTTTTATGTTATGGGCTTTTCATTGCACAAATTTCACTCCAAAAATCATTTTTTTTGTTAGTAATAATATTTGTGCTTGTGCACTTGACGGAATGCAAGATTTTAAAGTCAATGAGTAGCCATTAGCTAATATGGTTTGTAAGTTTGACATCATAATGATTATTGGTTGTTTCTAGTGGTTGAAAAGTTACTTAATTGCTCTTCTAAGTGATATATTCATATGGTTTCTCTGAAGTGAATTGATTATTTATTTTGTTGTAGCAATTGGTCAATTAATCTTGTTTATTTTCACAAGGAAAATGATGAGAACTCCTGAAGAAAATGTAGCAATTGCTGACATTTGTTTGAGGTATTTTTTCATGAGAACTCAAATCTGTTTTGAGGTATTTTTGGTCATTGCAACAGGTCAGGAACTCAGGATTGTTAGCATTTATCATTGCAAATCAGGATTGCTAGCTGGATGTTGGAGAATGGACTTTTGTAATAATAATTTTAGTTTACTTAGACACTTTTTCTTGTGTGGATCAGTGGATGTTTAATGCAAAGACCGAGTGATAATGCATGTTTCATAATGCATGCAAAGACTAAATCTGATGGACTTTTAGCTTTATTTTTAAAAGTTTATATGGCATGTTTTTCTATATGATGTTTAAACTATATCTAACATTTGCATGTTTTATATTTGATATTGGTTGATGGTTGATTTGTCTGATAAGCATGCTTCTAAATCTCTGAGTTTTTTTTTTCTGGTGGTTATAACTTATAATTATGTTGACAGAATTCAGAATGTTATGCTCTTAGAATCTTAGCTCAAATCCAAATGATGGCAATAGTAAATGTGATGGCAATAAATAAATTACTCCTTTGATCCAAGTTTGCGCAGAAAAAAAAAAGGGTGATAGGTCCGGCCCAAAACGCTGGGAAAGAAAAGGGAAAAAAAGAAGTTTTTTTAAATAGGCGGGCTAAACGGGCAAATGGGCCCCTGCCCGTTTTGCCCGCCTACTATTTGGCCTGTTTATATTTTGCCCCGTTTATATTTACACGGGTACGGGCTTACCCGTACCCGTTTATTATTAACTGGCGGGTAACGGGTAGGGGCACGGGCCACCCGTACCCGCCCGTTACTCTCCCCTAACTTTGGGCATGCCTTATGGGTCTTAGAAGAGCATGGGATGAAAATCATAGAACAGTTTGCTTGAAAACTGATTCTTTAGATACAATTAAGCTTATCAAATATGGCCATAATGATATTCATGAGAACTGGAATTTAATCATTGAAAATCAAAATATGATAAAGAGGGACTGGAGGATTGATATTCAACACATTCACAGAGAGAATAATATGGAAGCTGATATTCTTGCCAAATGTTCTTTAGATATACCTCCTGGTTTTCATTTAGTTCCATTATGTGATTTTCCTCTGTTAGTTTCATATAATAATATAGTATAGATTTTACTGCTTTCTTTATATAAAAACAAAAAACTTTTTTAGTGACAAACTAACATGTTCCATTTACTTTTATATATAATTATTTTCGATTTGCCGTCTATCAAACAATTAATTACGACAGGTGCGTGTTCATACTCGTTGTTTGAATTTTGTTGGATGTAGTAGCGAATTATGAATTCTTTGTTAAGAGATATTTTTGAGATCTTTTATTGGTTGGGTGCGGTAAAAGTTTCAATCCGGGTAATTTTCTTTTTATTAATAAAGTGTTCTACTTTGCCTTCCTATTATTAAGATCTTTTACCGGTCTCTCAGTAGAGCTGAGAAATTCAGGTTGAGCCCGCCATAGGCTCAGGCTTTGATTTTAGCGCCTCTAGAAGAAGGCGGGTTTAAAATGGCCGGCCCTTTGGGCCGTCTTTTTTTTTTACGATTATGTTGTTATTTAATACTTATAAAAAAATTTAAAAAAAAAAGGAAAAAGATTTGGTATTTTTGCTACATAAGAAAAGGAGTCTATTCATAGTGAATCACAATCAAATGATGATGAGATATGGAAAAGAAAATGACAATGACACTAATTTTTAATGTTTAGTATAGTTTGTGGTTTTCACTTTTAATTTCTAATTTATGACTTTATATAGTGGTTTATTTAATTGTAGAATGTGGACTTTATGTAGTAATTGTTTATTTAATTGTGGTATGTGGGTCTTATGGAAGAATTTATTTAATTGTAGTGTGTAGACAATGAACAACAACAACAAAGCCTTATCCCACTAAGTGGGGTCGGCTACATGGATCGCACGACACCATTGTGCTCTATCGGAAACCAAATCTTTAGATATATTATTTATTAAAAGATCTCGCTCTACAACTTCATTAAGTGTAAGTTGATAATATCGGAAACCAAACCCGTTTAGATATATCATTAAGTGTAGACAATGAACAACTAGACTTATTATTAAACTATTTATGACTTGGTGTTTGTTTAATTCTTTGTATATCTGTTAAATATTGAATTGTTCAGTTGATAATATTTTATATTAAAACATAATTTGAATTATATTTATGTTTTTTTATCCGGTATTTCATTGTTTAATTAGAAACAAAAGTTTGGAAGTAAAAAAATAATATTTTGGAAGAGAGAGAGAGAGAGAGGCCCACGGGCCAGCCCTAGGCCCGTCCCCTCAAGGGCTGGGCTTTGTAAAATGTCCTTTTTTAAACTGGTTTGGCCCATTTAGGCCCTACCCGTGCGGGCCGGGCTGCCTACCTTCCTGGCTCTGTTTCTCAATCTTACAATGTTCTACAAGCTAACACAAAATGTCCATCTTTGTGCTAAATACTTGTATCTCACTATCCCTATATATAAGAGTCCAAAATATAAATGTGCTTGTCTTTCTTTTAATAAGAACTTGTCATAATATTTAATGAGTTTTTTCTCATTTTACCAATTATTATTCTTTCTATTAACATTGATCTCTTTCATATTCATTTTTATCATTATTATTATTTCTCTTTTTAATGTTCCTCATCATAAATAAGGGAAAATTTGAAAAATTAAAATTATTTGGGACAATGTTATCATGTTTAACTACTTTTTTTTTTTATTGTGTGTGAAAATGCTTTTGAACTCTTATATATAAAGAAGGGAGAGTATGAAGTAAACATTAACCTTTAAGGATTAAGCGGTTAAAGAAGAAGAGCAACCTATAGCTAATAATGGAATTAATAATTATTAATAATTTTTATAAAAAAAATAATGGAATTAATAATTGATGGTTCTTGGGGAGCTGCTTTTGATCAATGACTAGTACTGTGTGATAGTATTGTGTTGCTTTCGTTCTGACCTGTGATTGCGACTAGATATCTTAAGGATAGGCCAACCATGGCCTTAATAATTGTAATGCTAAGCACAGAAATTTTTTTTAATTACTTGAGTCTCTTATGCAACTGGTTGAGTATTTAATTATTCTTGCACGGAGGTTCCGTAAATATATCATCCTAAATGTATCAATTTACAAAGCAATATGCAGGACAAACTATTCATAATTATAATTTATACAAAATAATGTTTATAATTGGCCAATTTATTATTTCTCGTTATTTATCATGCCTAGTAATGTGGTAAAGAATTAAATACAATCTAATATTAATGTATATATGATAGTATGTGAGAACCCCAATCTCTAAAATCGAAAAGACGGAAAATATAAATATAAAGTAGAGGGATGAATCTAATAGGGGTGGGAGGTGAGGTCACTATTTAGAAAAATTTTTAGGTGAGCCTGTGCAGTAAGTCATTTGTAGTCAACCAATCACAAATAAACACACTAGCCATCAGCTTGGTAGTATCATTCTGTTTATTATTTTATTATTAATTATTAATTAAAATTAATTATTAGTTATTAGTATTAAATTTTTATATTTTATATTTTTTATACATTCATATTATAACTATATATACATCATGACAATAATATTAACTGGTAAACATAACATAAAATTGAAATCAAAGCCTTAATATAATTAATGAGAGATATAAATTTAGTCTATAATAAGCAACATTCATTTTGGAGTATGAAACAAAACCTTCATCTGGCATGTAACTCGGTAAAAGATATCTCATTGATGGAAGAACTGGTATGATTGTTCTGAGAAGATTCTTGTCCACGTGGACTATTTTCTAAAAGGAAACCAGGCTCTTTGGGTTGAGGCAAGTCTCCCTCACTGCTTAACATCATAACCACAGAGGCCATGTTTGGCCTATCATTTGGATGCTGCTGCACACAAAGGAGATTGATATGGATACATCGCAACACTTCTGGTATAACTAAAGAGTCTTCCAAACAGGCATCAAGCAATTTTAGTGGCATACCCTCCTTCCACTACCTCCAAACCTACAAGCAGTTTCAGTACAAATGTGACATTACGTTCATTATAATATTAAAGACCGAAAAAACAGGAAGCTAAAATGAAATTAGATTCTTTGTTACTCACATGCCCTACAAGATTAAGACTCTGGTTTGGATAGGAAAGTCCTCTATTTTTTATTCCACTCACAATTTCTAGTAGTAATTAATATTCCAAAGCTGAATACATCAGACTTGGTCGAAAACATTCCATCAAAGGCATATGAAAAGAGTCACGAATGAGTTTTTACCATATCTCATAATGTGAATGAATAAAGTTCATCACAGTGTTAAGGAATACTTACTAGGTACCAACCACCTTGTTTGTATTCTCTTCAATTTGATCCCCTCCAAAAATTTTTGCCAGACCAAAATCAAAATTTTTTTGGTTCATCTCATTGTCTAATAACACATTACTTGCTTTAAGATCTCTATGGATAATCTTCAATCTAGAATCTTGATGAAGATATAGAAACCCCCGAGCAATTCCACACATTATTCCAAACCTTTTTGACCAACCTAGTGTGTTACGTTGAGCTATAGAACCTGTAGAGTTTGAGTCATGGTGCTCAGCATAGCTATTTAATTAAGATGGATCAAAATACAATGGATATTTATGCAATAGTAAACAAACCAAAAATCAAGGAATCTAAGCTCTTGTTGGGCATGTATTCATATATAAGCATTTTCTCCTCTCCTTTGATACAACAACCAAGAACTTTGACGAGATTCCGGTGTTGAAGCTTGGAACACATTATAACTTCATTCTTGAATTCTTTCATTCCTTGGTAAGAGCTTTTTGAGAGCATATTGACAGCAATCTCTTGCCCATCTGCTAATGTACCCTGCTTACATTTTGGTAGATGATTATATAGTGCAAATTTGTACCGAAAGTTTTGCCTAAAAACTATTTTTCTCTGAAAGTTTTTATGGGTTTACAATTGCCCCGAAAGTTTTAAAATGTAGTAATTTTGCCATTTTCCTTTAAAATAACATGGTTGATCGTTAAAAAATTGATATTCACAGTTAATATTTTAACGATAAATGATGAAATTTGTATGTTATGAAACTTTCGGGTTCAATTTTGAAGCCAAAAAAGTTCCATGGTAAAATAACTTTAGAGTAAAAATTCTAGAGCAAATTTGCACCTTAACCTTCAATCTATGAAATGAGTTAAAAACTATTTGATATGACTTGCTTTCATCAATTGATTTCATGTTTACCTTGTATACAGGCCCGAAACCACCTTGGTCAAGTTTCTTGTCTATTATTGAGAGATTATTAGTAGCGGTAGCTATTACAACATGGTCATAGAAAGGAATTTCCATACCTCCTTTTGAGTCTTCAACATCATTTTCTTTTGACAAAGATATCCCTTTTTTCACTCCCATGAACTAATTTATCAAATAACTATTGTAAATAGTGCATCATTTTTTTATTAAAACTTTGTAAATGCTTACCTCTAGATTGCCTTTTGCTCTTGCAAATGCAGACAAAATGGAAAACCATGACGAAAGCAATTCCAATGGTAGCTATTATGATCACAATCACCTTTGTCTTATTCCTTTTACCATCTTTAACTTCACCTAGTTCAAAGGGAAATCACCAGATATAGTTAATACACAGAACATTAAGGTTTTTATGGGAATCAATGGTATAGAAATCAGGGTTAATATCATTTTTTGTCTTTATAAAGTAATCGAATTCAGATTTTAGCTTATGTAATTCCAAATAGTTATTAGTTTTGGTCTTTATAGTTTCACAATTAAGGGCTTGTCCGAGTTTAAGTACAAGGACCTAACGTAAAATAATTAAAAGTACAAGAAACAATCTTTAAATTCAAACCAAATTTTTATGAAACTATAGGGATCAAAATAAACTATTTGAAACTAAGAGGTTTAAAACCAAAGTTGGTTCTAACGAGTAACAATGATACTAGTTAACCCATAAAATTCATATAATCAAAAGTAGATTACACCTGTTTCTGAAGCTGCAAGGCGAATGTATATATCTTTATCAGCATTATTGGGAAACTCTCTTATGTTAACAAGAAGACCATACCAAATGGCACAACCTCGAACAAAGTATGACACAATTTCACTACAAAAAATGGGGCTTTTGGTGGCCACTTTCAGCGGGGACAAATTACGTCGCCGCTGAAAGTGGAGGTTTCAACGGCGACTCACAAAAGTCACCGCTGAAGATAACACTTTCAGCGGCGACAGTAAATGTTGCCGCTGAAGGTTTGGATTCAGCGGCGACATTTGTGAGTCGCCGAGGGATCGAACTCGGGTCCCTCGCTTACATAAAGCCCTTTCAAGCCAACTAAACCAGTAAGCTAATGTTAACAAATTTTACTTCAAATTTTATATGTAACATCTGAAAATGAATTTTAGACTTATATGTTGGTGAACTTTCCCTCTTTCTGCCGCGAAAGACATCCCAAATTTCCCCTCTTTCTGCCGCGAAAGTCATCCGAAATTTCCCCAAATTTGTGTCACTCCCCGTGCCATTGTTCTTGCTCTCTTTCTTCCTTCGTTCTTGCTTCTTCCGTCAGTGCCATTGTTCTTCCGTCGCTCTCTCGCTCTCTCTCTCTCTGCTTTGTTCTTCCGTCAGCGCCATTGCGTGAGGGAGAAAAGGGGTTGAAGAAATTTGGTATGCCCCCATTGTTGTGAAGCTTTATTCATGCGTGATTTTCTCCAGGAAGCTTTGTTCTTGTTTCTTGGAATTGTTTTGGGTTTTTTTCTTCATTTTCATTTCCCTTTAACATCCGTTTGGCTGTTCATTTTCAAGCTTTGTTCATATTGCTTTGTTCTTGTGATTTTATTTTAGTTTCCGCTAGAAACTGAGGTATCTCTAAGTTCTCGACTACTTTTTGATTCACCTGTTCAACAAAAAGATCAGATTTCTTGTGGGAAAGAGAAAACCCGTACTCCAAAGGTTCAATCTTTAACCCTCAGTTTTTCACTTTTTATAAATATGTAATTGATTGGTTGATTATTCCTTTTTATGAGATATATATAATTAATCCGTTTTATTCATCAAAAAAAATAATTAATCCGTTTTGTATTTTCTTCAACAGGTAAGGAAACCATACACCATCACCAAACAGAAGGAGCGATGGACAGAAGAAGAGCATCAGAAATTCCTTGAAGCTCTGAAGCTTCATGGTAGGGCATGGAGAAAGATTGAAGGTACCATTTTCATTTCAAACTTTCTATATATGTGTCTCACACAAGAATGCAATCTGGCTATTTCCATTAGATGTTCTTGCTTTGTTTCAGGATTGTTCATATTGCTTTGTTCAAGCTTTGTTTATCAAACAATATCTCTCTCTTATTCTAAAAGCTCAAGTTGCTGAACTCCAAGCATTCCTTGATCAACGCGTTGCTGAACTTGCTAAAGCTCGATGCAAACAATCTGTATGAATCGTTATTTTTTGCCTATTTGATACTGTTTGGGTGTTTTTTCTTTTTTTCTTTTTGCTTTTTTAATTGTTGTTATTGATTCTGGGTTTGTAGATTGAGAATGACCGGGAGATAGAGAGGTTGAGGACTAAGGTTGTAGGATTAGACGTAGGATTGTTCTGTGATGCAAATTGAAGGAATGTTAAGTATTGAAATTTTTGAACTCCGATCCATGATGCTCTGTTTCTGTTCTTGTTGAATAACTATTCTGAGGCTTTGGTTTTGTCAGTTTAGATCTTATATGAGTCAAAGACATTAAATTAACCTTTAAGGTGATTAATACTGTGGCTTTGAAGGCTTTATGGTCATTGCATGTCGATTCTTCTATTGGATTCTTTAGAAGTCTGAAGTAGGGAAAATTTTGAGTCCTTGAGGTTCGGTTTTTATATGAAGTATGTGTGTGATGAAGTTTCAGTTGAAGAGGAATTCATGAGGTCAAGCTAAATTTGGTTACATATTGATTTCTATGTTTGCTTGGGTTTGTGTTCTATTTTTGAATATGAGAACTGTGGCTTTGCTTTGGGACCTATATTGAGACTTAAAGAAAAGGAAACATTTAGGGAAGTACCTATGGGAGCATGTGGGATTGGTGAACAGTTTGTCAAAGATTTTCTAAATTAGGGCTGTGATATTGAGCTGCAAGAAGATAGAGTCTGAAATCTGGAAGGTATAATTAATAACGTTATGGTTGATTTCTCTTAATTTCCTTTGATGGCCGAAACAGAGGAGTAATTGTGAAAGGGTATAATTATGTAATATTAATTTAAAGAAGGTCCAAACTATGTTATGTTAGGAATAATCAGCCTTTATTTTGTTCTTGATTTAATTACATTTATATGCCAATAATATTGTTTTTTTTTCATGGGTGGTTCTCAGGAACTATTATGGTTAGAACCAATTGATGTTTTCCCCCAAGAAATAGGGTTGGCTCTGTTAATTTCGTTAGATATTAATTCTTTACAGTTAGATGAATGCAACTATTCTTTATTCCACTTTTGTTCCCTATGATGAACAGATGCCATTTCTTTTTCTAGTTTATTGGTACTAAAGTTATTGATTTGTGATGATGATTGGATGAAGGATGTAAAATTATGGTCTGTTGAGCTTCATCAAAACGTTTTGAGTTCTGGCTTCTTCCCTAAGGGTTTTGCATTTTTATGGTTCTGTTGGCTTTTCTGTATGTTATGTTTTTATGTTTATTTAATTAGTGATGGGTTTATTTTTCTTTTCCCCCTTAATGTCTTGCGCATATATTCCTCTTCAATTTCAAGTTTTAACAACCAAATTTTTTAAGTGATTTTGGGCATGCAGGAAGCAGCAGTTAGAGCTCTTTCAGAGGTAGTTCTCCTTATTCTCTTATCTTATTCTTCTTATTGCTTGTTTGTTGCTATATGTTTAGGAGAAAAACCAAAAAATTATGAAAGTTGGTGCTTACTTGGATGACTTGGAATGATGATTTGAACCACATTACTTACTTGCAAGGGTAGTGCAAGTCACCAATCTCTGGGCTGAAATGTGTGTTTAGCAAAATGTGTTTTTTGTTTTGTGTGTTTTTGCATTAATAGTTATTTTTGCAATATTGTAATTTGTTAACACTTGCCCTATCCCCCGATGGCATCTAGTTTTCCTGGCAAAGAACTTGAATAGATAAATTACATTGGTTAATATATATGCAGCTTGGGCTGAAATTTTTCTGCTAAATGCTTTCCTCTCTTAATTGCTTTGTGCTGGGTGGATCTATATCCGTTAATTGCTTTGTGCTTATATATTTGCTTTATAAAGGCAAAGTTGACTTGTGAGTAAACCAAGTGAACCTAGAGACAAAAATTGACAACATCTTAGTGATGAGCAAATGTGGTTAAATTCTCTTAGGCAAGCCTAGCCAGCTAACAAGTCTCTTCACAATGCCCTAAAAAAGCAAACTCTACTCATGCCACAAACAACAATGCACCATTTGAGTTTTTTTAATATATATATATACAGTCCCTTATTTACTTGCAAGACCCACCGTTGATTAATGCATATTCTTATGTTAGTGCTAATGCTTAGTTATTTTGGTTTTAATAATGAGATGAATTGATTAATCAGTTCTATGTTATTTGTAATGGGTTGAAACTTGAAAAAGATTTGAAAGAGTCGCCAAATGTAATTGCTTTCATTAATATATATTGATATATGTATTGATAATTGGGATTGGTAATTGCTTTCAACCATGCTTCTTTTGTTTGTTTCTTCTAGTTCTTTCTGTGATTTGAGCTTATATGGCCTTATTTGCTTGCTTTACTTGCTAGATTGATATTGCTATGGTGCTTTTGAAGTTTGCTATTTTTCTTCTTACCGGCATCGTTATCTTCTGGGCATCATTTTCTCTTTAAGTCTTCATCAGGTATATTCAGTAACTCAACTTTCTCTTTTGCAATTCTTTGAATATTTCGTTGTGAAAGTGTCTATATGTTGTATTTATTAGTTTCTTGCTTAACTTTTGCACTTTTTTTATACTTATTACTTTATTGTTTCCTTTTTTGTCATTAAGTATCTATCTTAAACTTTTCATGCTTCAATAATGGACAAAAGTTGGTTGGACATTAAAGACAGAGGCAATGTGGCATACATTAAAGGAGTAGAAAGTTTTATTGAATGGGCTTTTAGTCAAAATGGAGTAAAGACCAAAATACGGTGTCCTTGTAAAAAATGTATGAACGTTACATTCAAATTGAGAAGAGATGTTAAAGTAGACTTGTTGACTAAAGGCTTTTGGGCTAGTTACAAGGTGTGGGACTTGCATGGGGAAACTTCTAGATTTCGAAGTGATTGTGAGACTTTAAGTAGAGTGGTAGAAAATGACACTTATGAGGAGGAAGATCTTACACGAATGGTTTATGATGCATATGGAATTCCTTCTTTAGATGATGCAAACATAAGAAGTGAAAGTGGAATTCCTTCTTTAGATGATGCAAACATAAGAAGTGAAAGTGAAGAGCCAAATGTGAATGCTCAAAGATTTTTTGACCTGTTAAAAGATGCAGAGATAGAACTTTATCCAGGTTGTGGCAAAGAGTCCAAATTGTCTTTTATTGTAAAATTGTTTCAAGTGAAGTGTCTTAGCCATTGGAGCAATAAATCCATGGATCTATTGTTCACTGTATTGAAAGAAGCTTTCCCACAAGCTTTAATCCCACAATCATTATATGAAACTAAGAAGGTAATTCATGATTTAGGTTTCGATTACAAGAAAATTGATGCTTGCGAAAACGATTGCATATTATATTGGAAAGAGCATGCAAATGCAAAATCATGCCCTAAGTGTAAAGCTCCCAGATGGAAGTTGAATAAGGTGAAAGGAAAAAATGTTCCTCATAAAGTGTTGAGGCATTTTCCAATAACGCCTAGACTTCAAAGGCTTTATATGGCAGGAGAAACTGCTAAACAAATGAGGTGGCACAAGGAGAAACGCGTTGATGATGATGATGATGTAATGAGGCATCCTGCTGTTTCTCTTGCTTGAAAATACTTTGACCAGCAATTCCCTAGATTCTCCATTGATCCAAGGAGTGTCCAGTTGGGTTTGGCAAGTGATGGTTTTCAACCTTTTAGGAACATGAGTGCTAATCATAGTATTTGGCTCGTTGTCTTAGTGCCATACAACCTGCCACCATGGATTTTCATGAAGAGTCCTTATTTTATGATGACACTTCTTATTCCCGGTCCAAAGTGTCCAGGTAATGAAATTGACGTTTATTTACAGCCAATGATTGAAGAGCTAAAACAGTTGTGGGAAGAAGGGGTGGAAACATATAATGCACACACAAAATCAAATTTCAAGATGCATGCTGCAGTATTATGGACAATAAATGACTTTCCTGCATATGGAAATCTTTCGGGGTGGTCAACGAAAGGTAAGCTTGCATGTCCGTGTTGCCACAAAGACACACATTGCATTTCATTAAGGAATAAGTTAGCTTACATGGGTCATCGACGCTTTCTTCCTCAAAGTCACCCATGGCGTATGGATGTGAAGTCATTTGATGGGAATGAAGAACACGGTGCTCCACCAATTCCGTTAACTGGAGATGAAGTACTTATGCAGTTACACCAATTGGGTGATGTGTCGTTTGGAAAAAGTCATAAACGAAAGCACCATACAGAGACTAAGGCTTACAATTGGAGGAAAAAAAGCATTTTTTTCCAATTGCCTTATTGGAAAGCATTGTTGATAAGACACAATCTTGACGTGATGCATATAGAAAGAAATGTTTCTCATAATATTGTGTCAACGATAATGGATTTGGTTGGAAAAACCAAGGACACAATGAATAGCATATATGATTTGATGGACTTGGGCATTAGGCGTCATTTACACCCGGTTGGTGAGGGTAATAATGCTTCAAAGCCTCGTGCTCCTTACACACTGTCACCGGAACAGAAATTAGATCTTTGTAAATTCTTAGCCAACATAAAGGTACCTGATGCCTTTGCATCTAACATTTCAAGGTGCGTCAACATTAATGAGAGGAAAATATTTGGTTTGAAGTGTCATGATCATCATGTGCTATTGCAAGAGCTGTTTCCTGTTGCAATACGTGGACTATTACCTCCTAAAGTATGTGAACCAATTATAGAAGTGGGAAAGTTTTTTAAGAACATTTGTTCGAAGTGTTTAACATGTGAAGAACTTGATAAGCTTCAAAGCCAAATAGTAGTAACCTTATGCAAGTTAGAGACTATCTTCCCGCCTGCCTTCTTCGATGTCATGGTACACTTGCCAATACATTTAGCACGAGAAGCAAAACTTGGTGGGCCTGTTCAATATCGTTGGATGTATCTTATAGAAAGGTAAGATACTTTAATATGTCATATTACTATTACATTCACATCGTTAAATACCTACCATACAAGTTTAAGCAACTTCTTTGTTGTAGGTATTTGCGATCATTGAAATCAAATGTTCGTAATATGGCTCGACCTGAGGGATCAATTGCAGAAGGATATTTAGTAGATGAAAGTCTCACATTTTGCTCGCGGTACTTACAAGATTTTCCTACAAAATTTAATGTGCAACGTAGGAATGAGGAAAATGATGTTGACATCAATTATGAACTATCAATATTCAAGAGAAGTGGTGAACCTAGGGGACAATACGATACAATCTCTCTTTCCCATGAAGAGTATTGTCAAGCGAGAATGTATGTTCTCTAAAATTATGAAGAAGTTTGGCCATTCATAGAGTAAGTTTGTCTTACTTGAAAACAGTGTATTTGTAATCTATATTTTTCTTACTTCTGTAAAACTTATAGGGAATATCAGAATATGCTTGGAACCCAACAAGAATCAATGAGTAAGCAAAGACAATATGAGGAGTTTCATGATTGGTTTCGTCCCGAGTAAGCATTAGTATTTTGGACCTTGATGTATGTATTAATTTTTATTAGTATGAGATCTTTAAAAAATGGTTTTTGTTTGCATAGGTGCTGACATTATCCATTCAAGGCAACTTAGGTCCTGAACTTGACAGTTTATCCATTGGTCCTATGAAGGTAGTGAGGCATTATTCCATGTTCATAGGCAATGGATTTCGCTTCCACACAAAAGATCGAGCTACGGGGAAAAAAACTCAAAATAGTGGAGTCATGGTTAAGGTTGATATTGGTAATGTAGACAAAGAGTATTATGGTGTGTTAGAGCATATTTATGAGTTCTCTTATGTAGGGAATAAGAAAATATACTTGTTTAAGTGTCATTGGTGGAACGTGGCTAACTTAGACGAAGGATATAAGGTCGACAAGCATGGGTTCACAAGTATTAACACTCAATATTCATTAGAAACTGATGAACCATTCATTTTATCATCTCAAGCAGAGCAAGTTTTCTATGTTGATGATATTGTTCATCCTGGTTGGCTTGTTGTGATAAGAACAAATCCACGAGACTTGTTCAATATGCTAAGTATGAATGATGATGATGATGATGATGATACTGGTAGAAGGGGAAATGTTACTACATTTGATGAAGATGCTCATCAACAATTGGTGGTTGACTTGAATATTAATGCTACAAGTCTTAATGTTCCTGATATTTTCATTGACTTAGGCGATGATGTTGTACCTCCACAAACTTCTATAGAAGCAGGAGCACCATCACATAGAAGTATGTGTAATACCATGGAATTTGGATTCATTGATGATAGCCAGACTCATTTATCATCTCATGAAGATAATGATGAGGAGGATGTGCTTGATGATAATGATAGTGATAGTGAAGAAGAAAGTGACGCAAATGATGAAACGGAAGAGAGTGACTAAGAAGATATTCATAGTAGTGATAACTTCTCAGAAGAATCAATTGAATGAATTTAGTGTCTTTATGAATGGTAGTTTTAATTATAATTAAGTAAATGTGTTTTTATAGTTCAGTACTTTTTAGAAAATATGCTAAATTTGTACATTCTTGTAGCACATGTCTGGACTTCGAGGAAGAGGTGGGAATTCTCGTTTACTTAGCTTAAGGAGAGGACATTGCTCACTTAGTAGTGGCGGTATTTGCTCCATGCCATATAGAGAGCCAACAATGCATGATAGTACTGGTGGTACTCAGCATGAGAATCAGCCTGACAACTCCGCTCCAACTGAAAATAGTAGTGCAGGTAAATTTTATTGACACTAACTTGATTTTACTGACACTTAACCTTTATTTCTGAATGTCTAACACATATTTGTGGTTATAGACTGTGAGTGCCAGAAACAAGGAAAACAGAGCGAAACAGGTTACAAAACATACTTGTGGTTGTTTATCATTTATTGAAGTAGATCACTCTGTTGTAAGTTCAATCTCTCTCTTTTACTTTGATTTATGTTTTACTTAATTTTCTATCTTTTAGTATACTATTGGTTGTATTCTTTCATTGTACTTTGTAGACTGACCCCACAACTGGAGAATGCCCACCGCTGGAAGAGTTGTGGCAGATCAAACACACCAGAAAGACGGCAGATGGACAGTTACAGTGGTCAGATCCTGCCGCCGAAGAAGCTTATGTATGTATGGTACCATTTATTCTTGTTTTGTTTATGAATATTTGTCTTATTCCATAACTTTATACTTTTAATGTAGGTGCAAATAAGGGATCTAAGACAAACACAGGAACTAGAGGGTGATGCCAGGATGACCGATGATGACATATTAACTAGTGTTCTTGGGCAGAGATCTGGATATGTTAGAGGAAAGGGTTATGGAGCAGAGCCTTCAAGGAAGAGAGATCACCCTCAATCGAGTCAAACTTCAATTGATCAAGTGCGAATACAGATACAAGAAGACTTTGATAAGAAAATTCAAGAGGAGCGACAAAAATATGAGGCAAACCTTGCTGCAGAACGTGCAAAGATGGAAGAAGAGCATATGCAATGGGAACAAAGAATGGAGCAAAAAATGCAAGCTCAATTTGCTGCCATGATGAAAAACATGCAAGAAAATCCCCATCCTTAGCCTTTTCATCTGACTTTGTATCTATATATGTTGAGGACTTTGAATATTATGTATAAGATTGTTTTTTGGGTACAATATAATTGATTTTATTAATGTAATGTATTGTTGTTGTCAATATTTAATTTTTAAGTCATTTATTTATTTATAGGATATACATTTAATGGGAAATGAATACATTTTAATTTTATTTTTTCATAAAAAAGGGTTTTAGCGGCGACAAAAGTCGCCACTGAAGGGTCAAGATTCTGCGGCCACTTGCCATAGCTTTGGTGGCGACATAAGTCGCCGCTGAAGGCCATAGCTTTGGTGGCGACAAGCTATGGCCTTCAGCGGCGACAATTTGTCACCACAGAAACTTCAATTTTAGCAGCGACACTTTTGGTCGCCGCCAATACCTTCAGCGACATCCACATAGGTGGTGACTTTACGGCGACTTTTTGTCGCCGCGAAAGGCTTTCGGCGGCGACCTTTATGGCCTTTGGCGGCGACTTTTGTTGCCGCTGAAAGTCCATTTTTTTGTAGTGTTTCCATTTGGACCACAATAATTATATATGTCGCAGGCATCTCTTGGTATTCTGATCAAAGGCTTCCATCTTTGCTTTTCTTCCATCCATTTGTAGTCATTGCGAGTGTAAGTTGATTGGTTATAAACAACTCTTAGTAGCAATGACTCAATTTTGGTGTCGTACGTGTAATACACCTCATCCTTATTAGAAACAAGCTCAGACACTAAAGTAGATGGGTCCATAGCTTGTGAGCGGCCACTAAATCGAACACCATTCCATGGGCCACTCCTGTGATACTTTGTTCGACCTTGCCAATAAACTACTTCTGGGAAATTGTGAAGCGTGAGCTCAGCTATGAAATCTCCAGGAGAAGGGTCATCCCAGTTCTTCCATGCTATGATATGCCGATTAAGACCAATTCTCATGTCCCATCCAAGTTTCATGCCTGGCAAAAAGGTATCAGAAGGATAATCAAAGCTTTGCCACAAGTAGTTTTGTGGATTTTGGTCTTTCTCATCTCTTAGTATCAAATTTCCAGAGCCTAAGAGCTGTACAATTGGATTCAAGGCCTTTGCTGACGAATTTTCCACCCAAAGGATTCTCTCATTCTTGTTAAGAAGCACAAGATTTCCTTCTGGGTTTATGCTCAACATTCCTGACTTGTCTTGGACAGGATTCTCACGGTTTGCAACCCAAACAATAGTGGTTGTTGGGATTTTTATGTACCAGATTCCAACATAACGCTTTGTGGAACTACCTGGGCTGAAGAAACCAAGCTCAAATCTCCGATCTTTAGACACCAAAGTGGTTCTTCCATCATCATGAAGAGGCTGTGAATGTGTGATAGTATCAATGGCTGAAGATAACCGCAATAACAGAAGCATTTTGATGAGAATAACAATCACATGGCCATTGTTGTAATGATGGTGTGTGTGTGTGTCGTTGATATTTTGTAGGAATGAGATCCAACAAAGCGGGAAGAGAAGAAAAAGAAATGTGTTGACAGATTTAATTCGCCCTGCCCCACCTATTATTCTAATTTTTGGGTGGAATTGAAATTGGGTTGACGAAAAACCTCCCGACAAAGGATACAATTAAAATCCTTGAGTTTAGATTATACTCCCAAAACTCAAGTATATATGCAATAATTTTTACAAAGTGATCATTTTATTTATCTCTGAAGCACTTCGAAAACAAATACAAAGAGTTTTGATGTTTATATTTTCAATGGAGTGATGATGTAAGATATTTATAGACATTAAAAATGATGCCCTAAACTCTCATGAAGCAATATAGATATTTAACTAATTTGAAGTCATAAAAATATGCCTTTTCATGAACCGATATAACCTCAATAATCCGTTGTTATTTTAAATAACTTTTTCACGGAAGGTATGTAACACTCTTATAGTATTATAGGGTTTCTTTAAAACAGCATAACTTTTCACAAAGGGTATGGCTACCACAATTTTAGTTATAACCTTTTAATCTTTTATAGGGTCTTTAGAAATTAAATGGACACAATTAATGTTGTGATTCCCAACACACTTATATATAATCCTCCATATAAATTTCTTTGTTTATACAGATAGGCACAGGAGTTTACTTTATTGCTATAAGATTGAAATTATTTGTGATCCGAAGGTATCTAATAAGCTAAAAGAAAAGTTTTAACTATTATAAGACTTTTAATATTGTATGGTTGTAAGTGTTGAGCTTTAAAAGGGTACATAGTAGGAGCATAAAGTAGATAGTAGATTTATCTAAAATGAGGTCATTGAAATGAATGTGTGGCCACACACAAAAAAAATATTAAGATAATATTTGTAATGAACACATATGAGAAATAGTTGTTGTAGTATCTATTAATGATAGAAAATCATTTGACGTGGTTCAGACATATACAAAGAAGACAATTAATGCCCCATTAAGCAGGGCTGATCAAACATTATGAAATTCTTTAAATAGAGGTAGAGGGGAACTGTTAATCTCTAGAATTTCATGTCTTTTTGGCACATTTTCCTCGAATTTTGTACAATGTTTAGTGCATTTGTGCATATTCTGGATAGTCAAATATAGAGAGATGTGCATAATATTTTTGGTTGCACATTCTTGCTCAATTGTGCATATTGTGTTTTCCTCCCCCTTGTTTATTATGAGCTCATCAAATTTATTATTTTGCAAGGTATGATTGGGTAAGAGAATTAGAATCATGCCATTTGAGAATTCAAAGATGATCAAAGTGATGCCAAATCATAGATAGAACACCCCATTTGCAATAGAATAACTCAAACTTTCAGAAGAGAAATGAGCTGCAACCCACTCTTTTTTTAGCCGTAGCTCATTCTGCAGCAAAATTATAGAAGAAAACTGAGCCGCAGCTCAAAAACCAGGTCACAGCCCATTTCAAGACAGAAGAAAACTGAGTCGTAGCTTAAATTTCTGGGCTGCGGCTCAGTCTTGACAGCAAAATGCATAGCTTCATGTGGACGGGAAATTTAGGTTTTAAAGTGAAGAAATCAACGGAGGCCGTCATTCTCCACTTCTTAGGCATTCTTGGGGCTTTGTATGCTAGGGTTTGGGTCTTGGAGGAGCTTGGAGCAAGGGATTGAAGTTTGGAAGAGATTTTGGCTTGAATTCTTGGTTTTTCTTTCTACATTTTCCTTTCCCTCTCTCTTGTTCTATGATTGTGCTGATATATGTATATATTCTCTTAGATTTTCTGAACATGTGGAGCTAAAGCATTATTCTAAGATTATTTTGAACCCTTGTATGGATTAACTCTTGATTACTCCTCTCACTTTGTGATTAATGAGATATATGTATTTATTTTACTCTTTTCCTAATGCTTCTAAGTGATTGATCACCATTTAGATGTTGTGTTCACTTAATTGATGCTTGAGAGGGCTAGAATGAGTGTAGAACTTGGGTAAAATAGTATAAGAACTTGAAGTTTGCATGATGAATGGATGGTTTTGTTGGCAAGATAGAGATATACTTGCCAACCTTGCATAGTCACATTAGGATTGGAGCTTGATAATTGGGTTTTATTAATTGTAACAAGAGATTGAGCAATTAGTGAGATCAAAAACTTGTTCTTGACTTGAGAGAGCTTTTACAAGTACTTTGTGAATCCTAAACTAGAACATGATTTCATTGAGAACATCTTTGAGAGGAGGTTAATTAGATGTTAAGAAATACAAGGGGAATAAATAATCTTAGATCCCATTATATCCTTGAAGTTGAAGAATCATTTGTTTATAATATTGTTTTCATTTAGCATAGGTTTATTTCATAGTTACTTTTCAATCTCGATATTTGTCTCACTCAAATTGGGTAAAAGTGTGATAATCGCTACTTGACCAGGTTTTCGAACCAAATCCTCGTGGGAACGATACTCTACTCATCACTTTATTAATTGGCGCGACCCGTGCACTTGCGGTGCGAACACGAACCGAAACAAACATTCAATAATTTCAGTAAAAATGACATTTTAGTTAACAAAGATTTGGTTGTTGTTTAGTACAATAGCACCATGCCATCTATGTATTGCCAATTTTTTTACTATAAAATTGGAATTCATAACTCTAAAATTAAGAGTACAAATACATAAGTTAACTATCTAATCTGAAATCTTTAATCATCTTCTACCTCCTGGGGTAGAGGTGGGGGTTGACCAAAGATTTGAAAGTTTTTTAATAACCAATGCGGAAGTTTGCTTAACTTATTTGTAAGAGCAACTACTTCTCCATGTACACTAACAAAACGAACTTGTCAACTTCTATGTATAAAAAATCTAACCTCATCAACAAGATCCTTGAAAGATACTCAAACTCACAACCTCTAACCCCTAAGCTAATTGTCAACTTCTATGTGTTGCCAATTTCACATAACCGGATAAGGCTTCTACTTGTTTTATAAGGAGATAGACTTTTCAAGAAATCCATCAATTCATTTAAGAAATATCTCTTCATCTTAAAAATATTCCAACATGTCGCTTGACTACATCTATATGTGTTTGTGACTTCGGGAGCTCATACATATCACATAACCTGTACTTTGATTGAGTCTAGGATCACTTAATTTCCAACGTGGGCTTCGGAGCTAGACTAGCTAGGTCAAAGTCACCATCCTTAGAATTTAACGACCTACGGAATCAATTGCGTAAGAGAGAATTTTGGGGGGGGGGGGGGGGGGGGGACAAGACAAATCAGAATGTTTATATGGAATTCCTAGCTGCACATATTATTTTCACATTAATGGTTCTGTAGACATCTTCTCATACTCCTACGAACTTGTAGTTTCATCGTGTGGTAGAAACTTAAAGCCAGGTAATAAATATCAGTAAAACCAAAATTTATATCTAAACATCTTAAAATCAATGATATACAGTGAGTACTGACGGATTAGTAATACACACTATTACACAATTTTTTTTGCCATCTATTACAAAATTAACCACCGATGCTTGTTCACTCGTTACTTGAATTTTGTAACACAATCTAATTACTGTTGGATGTAGTAGAGAATTATGACTAAATTCAATTTTCTTTTCATTAATAAAGTTTCTCCTTCGCCATTTTATACTGGTTCTCAGTATTATGTTATACTACTATGTTAACAAAAAACAATGCACCTTTGTGCGTTATAGTTTCATTATACTGCTGTGGATCAAATAAAAAATTCGTCAGAGCATTCTCCCCAATAAAATTTTTAGTGGCAGGCATTTTCCCAATTTCATCCTTTTTTAGGACAATATGCTACTTAAAATTCAATACTAAATTTTAAAGTAACATTAATGATCTTTTTGTGTGACTAATTTAATTTAAGCATATTATTAAAACAAATCACCGTCGAAGATTTTCTAAAGTAAAACTATTCTGTTTTGCTACCACCTGATTTTTTTTTTTTTCACAGACAGATACTACTTAAAGTGCATAACTTAGTGGTATATATAATAAAATGAGAACAAGTGTATGAACTCAATTGCTTTGCAAATATTTTCAATCACATGATCACACTTGGACACCAAAATAATAATCCACATGTGAAGCACAAAAGAGAGTCGTTGGCTGTTGACTTGAACCCATGGTGTCTGCCATACAGGCTGTTCTTAGGACCACATACACAACATTCCAACGTTAGCTATAGGACCAGATTAATTACCCTATCTTGAATAAACCAAAGTTTTCAAAGATGGCATCTCTATTTTCAATTTAACTCACGTTTGGTGTCAGTTGAACCTTGATGAAGGATAAAGGTTAATGAGGAAGAAGAAGAGCGACCTGCTAGCTAATGGAATTAATAGATGGTCGTTGGGGAGATGCTTTCAATTTATGATCAATTCTATGGTAATATTGTGCTGCTTCATTTCATAGGAAAATTGATTATTTAGTTCTTATAGTTTGACCAAGTTCTTAACTCACTCTTTATAGTTTAACTACACGCGGTTCAGTCTCTATAGTTTCATTGAGTAACTCAGTCTTTATTGGTATCACATCGAATGAAGATAATACCGGTAGACTCCAAGCTGTTATTTTTTTTTTTTTTTTTTTTTTGCATCGCCTTCTTTTTTGGGATTGGGCCATCAAAGTCTGTTATACATACCACTGCACCACAAGGGTGATGGCTTTGCGCCTTCTACTCTTCTTTTCGAATGGCAACCGGTCACTAGAATCTGGCCCCTCAAGTTCACGACCACACCTAGTAACTCGATCATTACGTGGGATTTTGAGGCAACCATGTACCAAAGCAAAGCATGAACAAAGAAGCAACAAGTGTTTCATCTTCATTTTGGCCATTTTCGTGTTTTTGTGTGCGATCACTCTCTATCTTTTGCATCCCTCGCGTTGCGTGTGAAAAGGCCTCTGCTTCAACTTGAATCAGTCTATGTGAATCACTTGAGTTATAGAACCTCACCATTTTCACCTTCACCCTCATTTAATCTCACAATGGTTGCTCAGATTAATGTGAAAGTGCTCTATGGAGACTCCATTGTTGGTGATAGAGAATTGCAGGGTGGGAGAGTGAATGGCAGAGAAAACAGAGTAATGTATGTTTTGTTGAATTTAAAGTGGTTGAGGAATTTGAAAGGGACAGCGGAGGAGGAGGGAGTGAAGGTGGTCGTGAACTTGAGGGGCCAGATTTTAGTGACAGTGCCGCCGTTTGAAAAAGAAAAGGAGGGAGAAAAGAAATAAGGACTGAGATTCAAACTCAATAAAATTATAGGGATTGAGCCGTGATAAGTTAAACTATAAGTACTGAACTACATAAACAGTCAAGCTATAAGGACTAATTAAGTAATTTTCTCTTATTTCATTATCACCTCTCTTTTGGTCCAAAAAAAAATCTCACCTCTCATTTGCAACCATATAAATCAAAGAACCTGTTTTGGTACTCTTCTTAGTGATAACTATAATAGTGCTTATCGATGCGAAAAAATCTATACCCTCCAAATATCCTTTCAATAATTTAGACGTAATGTTTTCATATAATGGTCTTTAAATTGGGGAAAAAGAACATTGTTTGAAAATAAAAGTTTCCTTGTGTACTAGACAAAGTATCTACACTTTTATTTATTCATTCATATGAAGGAACAATAACACAACTTGATTAATTGAAAGTCAAAGCCTTATATTATTTCATGAGTTATTTAGCTTACATATTCTACAAAAACCACTTGCAATAAAAGAAAAAAGAGTATTAGAAGGTCCTTCATCTGGCATTTAAGTCAGTAAAAGATACTTCATTAATGGAAGAACTTGTATAACTGTTCTGGGAAGATTCTTGTCTACTTCTAGTCTTTTCTAAAAGAAAAGCAGGCTCTTTGGGTTGAGGCAAGTCACCCTCACTGCTTAACATCATAACCACATGGGCCATGTTTGGTCTATCATCAGGATGCTGCTGTAGGCAAAGGAGACTAATATGGATACAACGCAACACTTCTGATATAAGAAAAGAGTCTTCGAAACAGGCATCAACCAATTTTAGTGGCATACTCTCCTTCCACAACCTCCAAACCTACAACGTTTCAATACAAATGTGACCTTATAGCCTTCAAATTCAATAGAGATGAAAAAACTTAGGCGTAGTTACTCACCTGTCCTATAAGATTAACACTTTGTTTTGTAGGGGAAGGTCCTCTATTATTTTTTATCCCACTCATTGTTTCCAATAATAATATTCCAAAGCTGAAAACATCAGATTTGGTGGAGAATATTCCATGAAAGGCATATTCAGGTGCCATATATCCACTGAATAAGTCACGAATGAGATTTTATAACATCACATATTGTTTGTGAATAAAATTCAATAAAATGTTAAAAAGAATACTTACTATGTCCCAACCACCTTGTTAGTATTTTCTTCGAATTGATCTCCTCCAAAGATTCTAGCCAAACCAAAATCTGAAATTTTTGGATTCATCTCATTGTCTAACAATACATTGCTTGCTTTAAGATCTCTATGGATAATCTTCAATCTAGAATCTTGATGAAGATATAAAAGTCCACGAGCAATTCCACATATAATCTGAAAACGTTTGGACCAATCTAGCATCTTACGTTGAGTGATGGAACCTGTGGAATTGAAGTCACAATGCTCATTGCTAATATACATGCATTATTAAAGAAATGGATAAATCTGATGATAAATATTATTTATGAACAACACACAAACCAAAAATCCATGAATCTAGGCTCTTGTTCGGCATGTATTCATATATAAGCATTTTCTCTTCTCCTTTGATGCAACAACCAAGAACTTTAACAAGATTCCGATGCTGAAGTTTAGAGCACAAAATTACTTCATTCTTGAATTCTTTCATTCCTTGGTGAGAGCTTTTAGAGAGCCGCTTGATAGCAATCTCTTGTCCATCTACTAAAATACCCTACCATTTTACATTTTTGTCAAAGAATTATCAATCTATGACACTATAAATTAGAACTGATTAACATCACTTATTTTTATTATTTTAACTGATGATTGTATATTCACCTTATATACAGGTCCAAAACCACCTTGACCAAGCTTCTTATCGACTGAGAAATTATTAGTAGCACTAGTAATTACTGCATGGTCATAGAAAGGAATATCCATATCTCCTTTTGAGTCTTCAACATCATTTCCTTCTGACAAAGATATTTCTATTTTCACTCCCATAAACTAATTTATCAAATAAATACAGAATAGTGCATGCTTTTATAATTTAAAAACAAAATCCCATAAGACAATTATGATCAATCCAAATCTTCGTAAATGTTTACCTCTTGAATTTTTTTGGCTCCTTCGAATGCAGACGAACATGAAAACCATCACAAAAACAAATACAACGGTAGCTAGGATCACAATCACCTTTGTCTTATTCCTGCCACCACCTTTAACTTCAGCTTCACAATCACAAGGAAATTACCGGATATAGTTAATCCACAAAATACTAAAGTTTTTAAGAACAAAAAATGATTAAAATTAATATGATCGATAAAAAATTACACCTGTTTCTGAAGCAGAAAGGCGGATATATAGATATTGATCAGTATTAATGGAAAACTCCCTTATGTCAATTAGATGACCAAACCAAATGGCACAACCTCTAATACTAACAACATTTGAGTTGGCATAAGCAGTACAAGAACAATTCTCTAAGCACTTTGATTTGCACTCCTCAAGTGTCATACTAGAATTAACCCAAGAATAAGTAGTATCTGGTAATTTAAGCCCACTTAATTTCAAAAAACCATCTTTGTTTTTCACCTTACAGCTCCATGGTTCACTTCGAACACATCCTTCACTCCAATCCATAGCATCCCAATTCCTTGGTGATTTTGGCTTAAACCCTCTTAAGCACTGACACATAGGTGCCCCACCTATGACACAATTCCCATTCGGACCGCAAAGATTATATCTATTGCAGTTATCTCTTGGCATGCCGATAAAAGACTCCCATCTTTGATCTTCTTCCATCCATATGAAATCATAGCTTGTGTAAGTTGATTGATTCCAAACATGTCTGATTAAGAACGGCTCAATTTTGTTGCTGTATGAGTGATACACCTCATCCTTATTTGCGACAAACTCAGCTACAAAACCGGATCTTCTCATTGCTCCTTGGCTTCCACTAAATCGAAGACCATTCCAAGGGCCACTCCTGTAATATTTTATTCCACCTTTCCAAACAACTATTTCTGGGAAATTGTAAAGCATGAGCTCAACTATGAAATCTCCTGGAGAAGGGTCATCCCAATTCTTCCATGCTATGATACGCCGGTTCAGACCGGTTCTCAGGTCCCATCCAATCTTCATGCCTGGCAAAAATGTATCAGAAGGATAGTCAAAGCTTTGCCACAAGTAATTTTGTGGATTTTGGTCTTTCTCATCTCTTAGTATCAGATTTCCAGACCCTAAAAGCTCCCCAATTGGTCTGTTCAAAGCCCTTGTTGATGAATTTGCCACCCAAAGAATCGTCTCATTCTTCTGGTCAAGAAGCACAAGATGTCCATCTGCGTTTATGCTCAACTTGCTTGAGCTGTCTTTGACTGGTTTCTCACGGTTAGCAACCCAAACAACAGTTCTAGTTGGGATTGTTTTGTACCATATTCCAACATAACGGTTCATGGAACTACCTAGGCTGAAGAAACCTAGCTCAAATTTTCGATCCTTTGACACTAGCGTGGTTCTTCCATCATCATGAAGAGGCTGAGTACGCGTGATAGTATCAACGGCAGAAGCCACTTGAGAGAACAAAAGCATTTTGATAAAAAGGAACACATAATTAAGAAAGATGGCCATTGTTGCAATGGTGGTGTTGGCTGGTTTACACATATACCAGTATGTGTGTGTATCATTGATACTCCCTCCTCCGGTCATCAGTATAAGACCTAATTAAAATTTTTAGAAAAAGTAAGGATGCTAATAATAAATCACTTGAAAGTATTTATATTAATCATTTTTCTCCAATTTAATTTACTTTATTAATAAATTTATATAATATAATTATATATAAAACATGTTATAATTAAATAATTTATTTGACTTTATTAATCTCTCCAAAAAGGTCAATTGGGTCTTCTATTAAAGAGCGAAAGAGGAGTATTTTATTACAGTAGAATCTAACAAAGGGGAAGAGACATTAGTTGACTTCCCATATGCGTGCTTGTGTCATAGGGAGCTCTCTTAAAATATCACATCGTCTTTACTTTAATTGGTTGGGTTTAGGATCACTACATTTCCAACTTTAGAATTTAATTGGCATAGTGAAGAAACCAAATTTAAACCCACAGCAATCATATTTAAAGTTCATTTTGATAAATCCTTCGAAATGTTCTAATACTCTTATGTCAGAAGTCCCACATCAAGAGTTACCTTGCGAGAGGGATCTTTAGGGTATAGTTATCTCTTTGGACTTATGCTAGTAGTATTAGTTAGGAGTTAGAGTTGACAAGTATGAATTGGGGAAACCAAAATTTTATAAGGTTTATCTTTCTAGATTAACTCCCCTAACCTCGAACTAATGACAGTATTTTTGCATGCAGGTGGAAACTTTAAAAAGTTCTAATGAATGAAACCAAGATTTATCTCTAACATCTTATAATCAAAGACATAATGGTGACAGATCAGTAATAGACCTTAATTCCATCGGCTACTACAAAATTTTTAGCGACAAATTAACATGATCCATTTAATTATGAATATTGCCATTTTGTCTTTCTTTTCTTTTACTGGTATCGTAATATTTTGATGTATTTCTATATGCTAATAACACAAAATATGCATCTTTGTGCTTTAGAGTTTTTACCTATATATATATAATGGAATTAATTGATGGTTGTTGGGGAATGCTTTTAATTATGACTAGTACGTAACGTGGTAGTAATACAGCATTGTGTTGCTTTCATTCTGACCTGCTAGTACTGCAACTAGATACCTTATGAATAGGTCAAACATGGCCTAATTAATATTGTGATAAGAAGCATTGAAAATTCTTCACCTTAGTCCCTTATGCAGGTTGAACAATTCATTATTCTTGCAGGTTAAGTAAACATATTATCCTAAATGCATCGATTTAGAAAAAGTAATATGCAGGACAGACTATTCATAATTATAAGTTATGAAGAATAATGTTTATTGGCCAATTTATTGTTTCTTGTTATTTAAATCATGCCTGTTAATGTGGTGCAGATCAATTACATATAATATAATGTTGCTGTATATGTGATAATAGAAGAGCAATCTCAAAGAAGTAGAAGATCTTTATGAGCTTGCTAATATATGCACATATATTATTCAGAACATGAATTTTGGACTTTCTAACTTACTATAGCTAATGTCTATTTCACCATTTGAATTAAATTTCTGCAAAAGAAAATTAGGAAACGAGAGAATCCCGAATCCAATTAGAAAATGATTCAATTTATAGCCCAACAGGCCGAGAGCAGAGTTGAAATTTAAGCCTATTAGTAATTTCATGCATAACCACTTAAGGCAACAAACATATTACTAGATCAAAAAGATGAACCACACCAATTTAACTTCCTCTTTTTTTCCAATTTAACTTCCTCTTTTTTTTATTGGGTATGCCATTCTTCTAATAACTAACAGAATTTTAAGATTATCGATGATAAACCATTAGTATCAGTATTAAATAAAATTTGGTTCGCCGACAATTCAGTTATAATTTTCTGTGCAAGTATAAAACAAACCCACTTGCATGATAAGAACACTATATACAGCAGCACAAAGTTGAACCCAAAATACTGGGGTTAAATCAAAACCCAAATTGAAGAGATTTTGATTGATAATAGCATCATCTAGTTTTGGTATATGCTAAGTATAAAATAAATTTACCTGCACAATAAAAACTAAGCGGAAAAGGAAGTCTTTTTATCTGGCCTCTAACTCAGTAAGAGACGTTTCGTTGATTGAAGCAGTCATATTAATGGTAGACGCCTGTCCCATAATTGGAGTCTTCTTTAAAAGGAAGCCAGGCTCTTTAGGTTGAGGCAATGTGACTTCACTACTCAACATTAGAATCTTCAGGATGATGTTGAACACAAAGAAGGCCAGGATGGATGCAACGCAAAACTTCTGATCCAGTACAAGACTCTCTCAAATGTGCATCAATCAACTATAGTGGGATGCCCTCGTTCCACCCCACCATGCCTGCAACAATTCAAAACATATTTGATGACTTTATAGTGTATTCAAGTTACTGAAGAGGTAATTAGGTCATGGGTTACTCACATGTCCAATAAGATTAAGACTTTGGTTAGGATAAGAGAGCCCTCTATTTTTTATTTCACTCACTAGCTATTTCCAAGAGTAATATTCCAAAACTAATTACATCAGATTTGATAGGGAATAACCCCCCATCAATATCATATTCAGGTGCCATAAAACCCTAAAAAAATTGTTCTCATATTAGAAAATAAGTAGGAATAATGAAATTCAACACAATATAAAGAAATACTCACCATGTACCAACCACTCTATTTGTATTCTCTTCAACTTGGTCTCTTCCAATCATTCTTGCCAAGCCAAAATCTAATACTTTTACATTCATCTCATTGTCTCATAATATATTACTAACTTTAAAATCTTTACGAATAATCCTTAATCTGGAATCTTGGTGAAGATACATAAGCCCATAAGCAATTCCACGTATAATGCAAAAGCACTTGGACCAATCTAGTAGTTTACTTTGAGCAAAAGAACCTGCAAAGTCAAATTTGATACTCATTTTTTTGCACGGCACATACAATGGAACTCATACATATGCTAACAAATGCCTCTAAAAGTGACACAAACCAAAAATTAACGAAACTAAGCTCTTATTGGACATGTATTCATATATAAGCATTTTTCTCCTCCTTATATACATGACAAATCTCTTATTTGTATGGTTTTAATATGCTTAATTTGAGGCAATTAACATAATTAAGATGCGAGTTTGGTCTAATAATGTCTAATTGAATGTCTCAAACTCTTAAGTGGAATGAGTGTAAAATTAGGATTAATTAGCCATAATTGTAGATTAATTTATAAGGCTTTTTTATCTTGGTTTTGTCTTA
The DNA here is from genome assembly GCA_037074515.1 of Mimosa bimucronata. Classification (NCBI taxonomy): domain Eukaryota; kingdom Viridiplantae; phylum Streptophyta; class Magnoliopsida; order Fabales; family Fabaceae; genus Mimosa; species Mimosa bimucronata. The sequence goes on from CM073442.1 coordinate 12,289,994, forward strand.
TTTTTACTTACAGGGTCGTGCAAGGACCAAAGATCAGATCCGGGACAAGGAAGAAGACCAAACGAAGAGGGCAGAAAAGAAGGCACTTCGCCGTGGCCTCGCCGCGGCGAGATCACAACGAAGAGCCCACAAAAGGACCAGAGGCAATGTTAGCTCGCCGTGGGCTTCGCAGCGGCGAGCCCACGGCGAGAGAAACCCTGAAGAGGCAGAGAGAAAGCCGCGGCGAGGTGACGGCGAGACACTGGTCTGCAGAATTTTTCAGTTCGCGATTTTGGGCCTGAATTGGATCCAACTTGAATACCCACTCTTAGACTCGACTTGGGGGACCTATAAATACTTAAATCTAAACCCTAGAAGGCAGATTTGGTTCACCACACATCCTCCTAAACCCTAATCCTCTCAACTCTCTCATCTCATCTTCATCTTCCACCCTCTTCTCCACCCAACATCCATGGCTTCCACCCTTCCTTCCACCTTGGTTGTTGTTTCTCCCATGAAGAGCAGCAACTAAGCTCTTCTATTCTTGGTGATGGAGCTCTAGGGATGAGCTTGAAGCTTCAAATGGGAGTATTGTTCTCCATTCTCTCTTCCTTATATGTATTTCAATTTTTCTAGGGTTCTAGCAATTGTTATATGTATTTGGATGTGATTCTCATTTATATCTCTGTATGAGAATGGTAGAAACAATTTATCTTGTTTATTTTCTTTGTATGGATGCTTGACATTGAGCTTATTGACTTGAGCATATTTTATTTGTATGGGTTCATCATTTAATATATGTTTTCTTGTTAAAATCTTGTGCTAAATGAGGGTTCTTGTTTAGTGGATCATGGTGTCAAGTATTTATGTTTAGAAATTGGCAAGTAAATCCACTAATTGCTTGAGTGACATTGGACTTCAACCTATTGGGTTCAAGTTATTGGATGGGGTTCCACCAATAAATTGGAATTAATAGGCTAATTTGGTTGCAATTCGGGGTTTCGGTTGCGATTAATAGTCCCTTGCGATTAATAGATTTAATTGGGTCAAGTGCTTAATCAACTTAGGTTAAGTTAATTAACGTGCGGAGTTCCGGTGTTTGTTAAATTAACCTAAGCCTAGCCTAGAGGGGTTCCTCTAGGGTTCTTTAGAAATTGACCACTTTTTACTCCCAATTAATTTTTGAAGCAATGATTCCCAAAAGTTCCATTTACCAAAAATAATTATCCCTTTTAATCCTAATCTCCCGCTTAAATCCAATCTCAATTCTTTCTTGAACATACAACACTTTTCACACAAGTTTATACCTAAAATCAACAAAAAATGTTTTACCCGCATTGTCAAGTTTGCATCTAGCTATTAGGTTATCATTTGCATTTTAGGCTCCTCAAGAGAACGACACTCGGGGGTAGCTCCCACTATCCCCTTGGTCCCTAAATTTCTTGAAGAGAGAGCCTGAGGCGGCACTGCTCCGACTTTATCTCATTCGGTGAGCTCTTCAATACAACAACCAAGAACCTCAACAAGATTTCGGTGTTGAAATTTGGCACACAATATAACTTTACCCTGAGACTTTTTTATTCCATGATTAGAACTTCGTGAAAGTCGCTTGACAGCAATCTCTTGCCCATCAGGAAGGACACCATGAAAATTGATAGTGTTTTAATGATTGTCAAACTAGGATATTATAAATTAGAAGACCAATAGTACATGCTTTCTCGTAAATAACAAATCAGTTTTTTCTTTCTTCATTTCTTTATCCTTTTTCCTGAATTGTTATCATTTCTTTTTTTTTTTGATACAAATAGAGACCTCATTACATCCTTATTGGACCTAATCCAATGCAATCCACTTGAATCTGCTCCTCCAAGTCTGGAGGTAATTGGGTGAAGGCATGAAATCCTAGCAACGCTCCCAGGCCAAGCTTGGCAATAATATCCGCTGCCTTATTATTATTTCTGCTCACATGGTTCATCTGCACTCTCCAGTCATTTCTCAGCAACAATTGGTTTGATCCATGATGCTATAGGGAAATTCTTACAAGGTTTTATGCAGAGACTCCAGGACTGTGATGTTCTTCGTGCTGAAATATGGGCTATTCTCATTGGTTTGAAAGTAGCGTGGGACGCTGGCTATAGGAGAATTATTTTGGAATCTGATTCTAGAGAAGCTATTGATTTATTTTTTCCTATCCTTGTAAAATCTACTTAACTAATTTGGGAAGATTCAAAAATTGATTAAATTAGTCCTTTGTCAAAAATGTGTGTTGATTTCCTTTAAATATCCTTTTAAATTATCTACACTGAAACTACTCTTTTATGCAAAATCTCTTAACATGTACAATCAATAAGGATAGTTTAGGAAAAAATGATAAAAATGGGAGATAAATTAGATTGAGAACTTATATTTAGGATGGCGAATGAGCAAAAATATCACTCGTAAATTGTCACATGTGCAGCTGGCACCATAATAAAACTTTAGGAGCAAAAATACTACTCATAAATCGAAAATGATGCAAATTTATTTTTTTCGTCTGTATGAATTAACCTCCGTTAAGTTGAAGACGTGGCAAATGAATTCTCCCACATGTATGATTGTTGATTGTCCTATATGGCAGGTGAAAGATTTTAATGTTATAGGTGAGGATAAATAAACTCTAGCCACCTTTGCTTTGCCTGCCATAAATCGAGAGACGAGAGGTACGAAGTGGAGCGCAGCACAGAACGAAGTGGCCACCCACATCGGTTCGTGGGGCCCAACATAGAACAAAGTGGCCACCCACTTCAGTTCATTAAGCCCAAATCAGAACGAAGTCGCCGCCCACCTTTGTTCGTCAAGCAAGAATGGCCTGACAAGCAAGAATGAAGCTTCATCATCGAGCACAGCACGAACAAGAAGGAACCTATCTAGTCAGTGGAAGAATGGCTGCGACGAAGAATTCTAAGGTCCGAAGAAGTTCTGTCATTGCCGGCTGCCTGCTCCTCGGTGGACGTCTTGGATAGATTGCAACCCAGGACGAAGGTTTTATGGATGCCCGAAGTACAACCAAGTAAGTATCTTAATGTTTAGAGCGTGATTGATGGCACAATGGTTTTTATCTTTTTTGGTCATGAAGATGGCACAAGGTTATTTGAACGCCATTCTTGAAATTTGACAGGAAGATGGTTGTGGGTTCTTTGCGTGGCATGATGGTGAATTTGGTTTTTATCTTAATGTTTGGATGCATTGAAGCACACGTACATCCTTCTAAAAACCCGCCTCCCTAGTTCAAGGGCCTCACTACTTAACTCCACAATCACGTCTAAACCTGGGTTTGATATCTTCAACTCATTACAATATGATTCTAGATTTGCAAACTCATCCTTGAAGCTTCCTTCCATTTCATCCACTATCTTCCTCTTGGCCCTCTTACACTTGTGAATACTTATATTCACCATCTGCTCACGCTCAACTTCCATTTTCATCTCACTTATTTTGTATTGTGGCCTCTCTTAAATTTTCTCCTTATACTCTTCTGCCAACCATCTCGCTGATGCTCTTTGGTTCTTATACACCCTTGCACAATTGTGCTCCAAAAACAATGTCCTCACAATGAATCCTACTTCTTCGCGGGACCTTGATGCATATAGAATAAAAGGGCATCCCTTTTCACACACCACTAGTAGTATTCTTTTTCACTCCTTCTAATTTTTACATTAACACCATTTTCTATTGCATACCTATCCAAAGCAATTCTAAGCTCCCTCTTATCTGCAAAACACATGCCCACAAAGAAGAAAGGCACACTTGTAGAGGCCCCCTAAACCACAAACTTCTCTAAATTCTTTACAAATGTCAACAAGTAGTACGCCCAAATCCTTATCATCATCTGCATTTTTTATTCATTGTCTGCTACTCCAAATTCTTCATCAATACTTTCATTGGCGTCAGAACTGCAACTATCAGCCAAGTAGCTCTCATCCTCACTCTCAAAATCATCAAAATCAATATCATCAAACCCCTCAATCAATTCTAAGTCATCTATTACATCAACCTGTTAGTTCCTCTCACTTCTACCTACACTTATCTCAGTAGGATTCTCACTCCCTAGATATAACACTCTTCTATAGACGCTTTCCCCTCTTTCAATCAGGTCCTTCTTTCTTACCAGTTACTAATTGCTAGATTAAAAAGGTTATTTACCTGCTTCACTACACTCTCGATGGATGGATTCTCTCACTCTTGCCTATCGATGTGCGTCTGCTTCACATTTCCATTTTTATCCTCACCATTTGAACCCATTTACTCTACACAATGAAAAAAATCCAATCTTTGAAGGAATTTCACTGTACAAGGCACAAAAGAACAAATTTTTGGTCTCATTTGATGCTTACCATCTTTTTTGTCTTGTCCCTTGCACTAGCGGGGAATCTTGCCACATGCGCTTGTCAATCCCACTATTTCTCTCACTTTATCACTATCTTCGTTGCTTTCTGCTTTTCAACCCTTCAAATTCTCTGTCACCTTCGATTTCCTTTCGAGCTTAACTTCACAAGCCTTCATCACTATCGCCTTTCGTTTTAGGGTAATTCTTTACTTTCACCTTTTTGCTTTGCTCGATTTCTGCCTCCTCTTTACTTTTTTAAATTTTTCATAATACACATTTTTTAGGGCATTCATAATACACATTGTCGGTGCAAAAAAAGAAAAACACATTGTCTTCTCAATTTCTTGTCAAAAGCCACGTGTGAACCTTCTCTTTGCCACTTCATTGTACCACGACATGTGAATCAGTTAACATACCAATTAACATGGTCAACGTTACTCATTGTTAACAGAAAAATAAATTTGATGGCAATTTTCAATTTACAAGTGGTATTTTCACACCCAAAGTTTTATTATGATACCAACTACACATGTGACAATTTATGAGTGGTATTTTTGCACCTTCACCGTTTGGGATTTAATCTAACCCCTCCTAGCTAGCTCTTATACCAGACACCGGAGGTGGCAGTTGATTGCATATTTACCTTGTATACTGGTCCAAAACTACCTTGACCAAGCTTGTTGTCAATGGAGAACATCAAAGTCATAAAAAGGAAGCTCTATATCTCCTTCAGAATAATCAACATAATTTCCTGCATACAAAAAGTTTTCTCCTTTTTTCTTGCTCCACTAATAAGATAAGGTGAGAAAAAAGAAGCAAAGGCAATAAAGTGGGAATGCTTACCTCTAAACTTTCTTCTGCTGCTGCAAACATAGAAGGAATCAAAAGACAACATAACAGCCATTGAAATGATAATAATTGTCATAACAATCACCATCATGATCTTATTTCTGTCTGCATCTTCCTGTTCAGCTTCAGAACAAAATGAACTTACGACAAATAATACAAACAAAAAATGAGGTTGCTCATTAGTAAGCACCCTAAAATAGCGCAAAATATTAATGATAAAAGGCTACACCACCTGTTTCTGGAGCAGCAATGCACACCTCAAGTGCCATACTTCCATCAACCCAAGAATGTGTGATCTCTAGCAATTTGAGTCCATTGAATTTAAGAAGATTATCTCTGTCTCTTACCTTGCAGCTCCATGGTTCACTGTGGATACATCCCTGAGTGCAATCCAATGCATCCCAGTTATGGGATGATTTTGGCTTGAATCCCTTCAAGCACTGGCATGCTGGCAACACACTCGAGATGCAATTTCCAAATGGACTACAAGCATTATACTGGTCACAATAATCTCTTGGCAAAGAACCAAAAAACCTCCAGCTTTTGGCTTCTTCAAAGAAAATAAAAACCTGACATCGATATACAATTTGATTCATAACAACTCTTGAAATTACTGACTCATTCTTCAGATTGTACACGTAATATACCTCATCCTTATTGGATACAATTCTGCCCTCAAATACCAGATTGTTCCTAAGCTCAGCAGTTCCATGAAATCGAAGACCATTCTAAGGACCACTCCTGAAATACTATGTTTGTCCCTTCCAAAAAACTGATTCAGGGTGGTTATGATTTACAAGCTCTGATATGAAGTCTCCTGGAGAAGGGTCATCTGAGCTCTTCCACACTATTATTTGTCGATTAAGACCAGTTCTCAAGTCCCATCCAAGCTTCATTCCTGGCAACAAGGTATCAGAAGGATGGTCAAAGCTCTGCCACAAATAGTTTAGAGGATTCTGGTCTTTCTTGTCTCTCAGTACAAAGTTTTCAGAGCCTAAAAGTTGTACAGTTGGACTCAACACATTGGTTCTTGAATTTGCCAACCAAACAACAGTATGATTCTGGCTGAGAATCACAAGATGTCACTCTGTGTTTATGCTCAACATGATAGAGTTGTCCTTGATTGGTTTGTCACAGTTGGCAACCCAGACGACAGTTCTAATTGGGATGTTCTTGTACCAGATTTCAAGATAACGATTTCTCAAGCAACCTGGGCCAAAGAAACCTAGTTCAAATCTTCCATCTCTGGAAATCAAAGTCCTACCATCAGGAAGAGACTGAAACAGGGCAAGAGTGTCAGTTGCATTAAAAAATCGGACACAGAACATAAACAGATTTGTAAGAGCAAGCACATAAGGAAGAATGGCAATTGTTTTAGTGAAATGGGTTACATAAGCTAAAGATACATATCATTGAAGCTGCCGCGGTAATAAGGAAACCAGAAGAGTACAGATTCTTTTAATAAAAAGCATGCAGATTTAATTGGCTCAACGTGTATCAAGTTTTCATAATCAGGCACTCATCTCTTACCTGTCCAAAATGTCATGTAATGGGGAAACGTTTGTTTGAAGATATTGACATCATTTTGGCAGTCAAGTTGAAAAGCCAAGGATTTTTTATGATATTCAATTTAGTTGTCTCCCATCAAGTACATCTCTGCTTCCCTATGTTGAAGGAAATTAAAATTTCAACCATAAATAAAACAGATAAATTTATTCCTTGACACATAATTAAATTAAATTGAGCCACTTCTACCACTGACCTTAATTTTACTTCAACTTAAGCCATCTCATGTATGAACACAAAAATTTTCAGCAGTAAATACTCGTGCTGTACTACTGTAAGTCAAGAATTATAAAGGCTACAAGATAGAGAGATACATATACCACCAAGTTTTCCTTTGCTCTTCTTTCCTATCTGATTGAGATTTTCTTGGCCAATCACTGTGAACCAAGATCTTAGTCGGGCTGGTCTGGACTAAACTGCCAGTTCAGATCAAAGGATTGAAGCCTTAAGATTTGATCATTTTAATCATCAAACCAATATTAAGAAGTGATCAGATAAAGAAAATTGATAAAAGATTTTGAACCCCTAATTTACACTTGAAGGTTGACCAACACAAAATTATTTGGCTGAAAACAATAATTCGATTGATCTGATGGTGTATAAATAAGAATGTCATACAAATTACTATCATGGATTAAAGGTCATATTTACCCATGAAGTGTGCAAGATGTATCATATCTGTCCCTGAAGTATTTTTGGGTCCAAATGTGCCCTCGAAGTATGAAAATGGATCAATTTTGCCCTTCAAGTATGAAAATGGATCAATTTCACCCTTTAACCGTTAAAAAACTCATGTTGACCATTAAACAGTGGACGTTGACCGTTAATATTTTAACGGTTAAAGGGCGAAATTGATCCACTTTCATACTTTAAGGGCACATTTAGACCTAAACATACTTCAGAGGAAGATATGCTACACTTTGCACATTTCAGGGGCAAATATGACCTTTAACCCTACTATCATTTCCTTATCATTTTTCCCACAAATAAATGGAAATGTTCCCAACAGTACAAATTCGTAAATCAGCATAACAAGAAAAACTAAAAAATCTGAATGTTTAGGCCTTCTTTTATGCAATCAACAATATGATTAATATTATCTACCATCAACTAGTTCTCTGCTTTCCCTATGTAAAGAAACCTAACTTTTCAATAATAAAGGAAACCGATAATTTTACCATTTCTACCACACACTCAGATCTTATTCCAATTGAAGCCAGATCATATATGAACAGAAAATTTTTCAGAAGTGAATCAGTCATGCTTTAAGTCAAAAGTTTTCCCGAGAAATGCATGTTTCCTACTCCTTTTCTTAGGACTAATATTTAAAGTAAATTTTTTGGTACAGAAACAGAGGCAAACATATATCATTAGGAAGTTTGCCATTGCTCTCCTTTTCAAACTGATCAAGCTTTCCTTCGCCGTTTTGTGAATCAATTGCGGTTGGGATATTCAAGAATGAATAATTACCAGATCAGATTAAAAGGGTTGAAGCCTTAAACCAGAAGCACACCTAAGTCATAAAATTAATATTCAAAAGTGATCAAACGTAGAAAATTCATAAAGAAGTTAGAACTCCAAATTGACACTTGAAGTTTGACCAACACAAAAGTATTGCGCAGAAAAAGAATAATTCAATTGATCTGATGATATACATAAGAATGTCATTCAAGTTACTTTCCATTTCCTTTCTTCCATTTTTTTCCCTTCACAAGTATAAGGAAAATTTGCCAAACATGACAAATCCGTAAATCAACATATAAAATAAAAAATCAGAAAAAATCTTTAAGTTCTTGTTGAAGAACTTCCTCTAACCACAATTTAGACCCCTCCATAAGTTCAGGGCTCAATCTAAACATGAGAACACAAAATTCCAGCTGACTCAGAGCACCATCACCATCAAAATCGCCTTCCTGTAACATGGAATGAAGATCCTCATCGCTCAAACCATCTAGCCCCAGCAAAGCAGAATTCCTCTTGAGGCTCTCGAAAGTGATAACCCCTTTATCAGCATCCTTCAAAAGATTAAACCCATTGCAGAGCTCGTCAATTAAACCATCCCCACCAAGCTTCCCAGCCATGATCGGCAAAGAATCTTGGAAATGAGCTTGTGGGTTTTGTGAAGCCATCGAAGAAGAATCGAAAAGAGAGAGCTTTAGTCAAATACAATACACAGAAAGATGAGTTGATGATAGAAATGAGGAAGGAGATATATATATATATATATATATATATAAAGAGGAAAAAGAAGAAGGTAGGATTTCCAAGAAGGAGGGGGAGACAAAGAAGACAGCTAAGTCGCAGGTAAGGAAGAAGAAGGAAGGTCGGTCGGTCGCGCCGTGGCCTTCGAGGAAGGTCGCCAAGGGGCAAAATGGTCAATTCAAGTACATGAGGAAGCAGCGTCGTGAGGATGATGATTTTTTGTCTTTTATGTGAAGAGGAAGGTTCTAGTACAAAATTTATTTATTATGGTTTTTTACTTTTTTTTAAGAAATTAATTATTTAAGTGTAATGAATTTGCAATCAGTCCTTATAATTAATTCGTTTAGTGTCACGAGTTACAAGTGACTCATTATTCTTATAAAAATTATAAAAAAATATAAGGATTAAGTCGCCGCAACTCAAACCATAAAATTTGGTTCGTTTAGCCGTAAGATTAAATAATTAATTTTCATTTTTTATCAACTATTGTGGTTTCGTTATTTGCGTGGGATTTTTGTTGACTTTTTCAGTGTTGACCGATTCTTCTACGGGTATAGTGATGTAGAACATGATGTGATCAAATGGCTTTTGATTGCATTATTGACCAACCAAAATTCAGTAAGGGATTTGATTGCATTGCCAATCATGTTTCTGTAATTAATTCTCGCTACCATTTAAAGGTTTTTGGGGCTTTTTTGTGCTGGAAAAGATACATTTTTTATCCCCCAAAAGAAAATTATCCAGGAGGACCACTAATTTGTTGAAATGATGAAATAAGAAAATAATTCATAGTAGGTTAGGAGGAATTCTTAGGTAAATCATGCTCCATCATGTCATTTGTGGTTTAACCAATAATGAATAAATATATTAGGTCTCACATGAAGTTTTTAATCTAACTTAGTGCTCTAAAAAAATTAATTAGCTGATAAAAAAATTTAAATATCATATTTTCTATGTTTTTTTATTTTGTAAGTTGAAAAAAATATTTTTATCAGCTAGCTAATTTTTTTAAGGATGCTAAGTCAGATTAAACATTCCACATCAAACTTAATGTGTTCACTTGTGATTAGTCATATCACAAATGACATAGTGCACTGGGTTCACCAAAAAATTTCTATAGATTAGATATCTCAAATTATAAAGGTATTCCCAAGTAAAAAAAAAAAAAAAAATCTCATTGACTCCTAACAAAATATACCTTTAAAAAATTTTAAAATAAAAAAAAAATCATTTTTAGATGAATAATTTTGTATCATATTTAATAAATATAATAAATTTAGAAAATTTTTGATCCGATTATGTGTAATTGACATCCGATCACAAAGTAAAAAAAAAAAATCATTTTTTGATGATACTGGTTAATTTTTTAAAAATAAAAATGATTTTGTAAGTCCCTACGATAGCTTATCTGATTTTTATTATAATGTTTCTTTTTTTTCACCATTCACCTTAAACTAATTTACTGCATAGATGCGATGAAAAATCATGTGAACATATATCTTTAATATGTTAAGAAATAATAGTACGTGGGAAGTTTCGCTATTAAAATTTAAAAGATTGGTTAAAATATGTATTTTATCTTTTATGTTTGCATCATATTTTAGTTTAAATGTTTAAATTTAAAAATTATAATTTTAATCCTTTTTTACTAACATGGTTAATTTCATTTTATGGAAAAAGATGACTCATCAAATTTAAAGGGCTATTTTATGATTAAGTATTGATAAAATATGTATAAATTAAATATTTTTAATATAATCATTTTTATATTTTAAAAATTAATCATTTTTTATCCTCATTTAATTATAGAATTACCTTTTAGATTTGATTAATCATCGTTATCCATCAAATGAAATTAACGGTGTTAGTGAAGAATGATTAAAAGTGTACCTTTCTAATTTAAAGGATTAAAATGAAACTTAATACAATTATAAAATACCAAAAGTATAATTAAATTAAAAAAATCATGAGAAGTTAAATAAACCTTGGTAGGCCCGCACTCTTCAAAATAGCCATGACCCCCAAAAAAAAAAAAAAGCCGAAAGTAAAGTCGCATATGGATCACATTCACACAGGTCATATCTAATAGAAAAGAATTGTTTCAAAGAATTTTTTTTTTTTTTATCAACGTTTCAAAGAAATTTAAAGCTTTTATTTAATCTAATGTTAGAAGTCTTCAGAAAAAAACTTTTGTAGACCAATTGTCCAATTCCATAGATATTTATTCACTAATTTAGCTAATTGTGGTTGTCAAAAGCTGTTAGCCGAAACTGTAAAATGTCAAATATACCCTCGCTCCCAAAAAAAAAAAAAGGAGTTGAAGATGTAAAATTTTTATCGATGTTGGCATTAGGCCAAACCTGTTCCTCTGATTGAATTGGCTCAGTCGTATTAAATTATCATTGCCTAAACAACTTGGATAGAATCAAATTACCTAACCATATTGTATTCTTTCTATTAAAAAAATGTTTGTATTCTGATGAATTTATAAAAATAGAGCTCTGTCAAGTCTGCTGTGTGAGGGAATACTAATGTACTCTTTCCAATCCTAAATATAAGATTAGTTTAACTTTTTTTGTGGAAGTTAAGAAAACAAATTAGACAACTAAATTATAACAAATGTGACATGTAATTAGATTATAGGTTAGTTTATAAGTAGAATAAATTAGTTGTTAGGAAAAAAAGATAACTATAGACAATTTAAAGTGATTAATTTTTCATCCTTAATTTTTTCAAAAAATGTCAAAGTGATCTTATAATTAGGACCGGAAGGAGTATATTTTTATTTTGCTTACCTGAAAAATTCATTACATACAAACTTTGTTGATTATTTCATCTCGTGATCAATGTAAGAGTTAGTAGACAGGTTTATTTACATTCTAATTACGAGACTTCAAACCACTTTGCTTTAAAGTGTATGTAACTATTTTCAATGTTCAAAAAACCGGACCGGATATAGAACCAGATGAGACACTAGTTCAAGGATTAATGGTCAGATCGGGGTTCGGACCGGGGTCCAACCGGTTATATTAAAATAAAACTTTATTATTATTAACATTAATAATCACTAATATCAAAATGTAAATATAGGTATGTATACATGATTCATCAAACATGAATATTTTAATGTTTCTATAAAGGGAAAAAGAGAAAATATTAGTTAATTACAGGTGAAAATAAATATTGTTTTACAATCCAAAGACTAAAATACTAATATTAAGAGCAAAAACAATTAAATATTAAACATATGCAAGTAAAATAGTATTTAAAGTATTATAATTTTCTAATTTCTAAAATTGAGTGAAGTGAAAGTTAGTAATTAGGTGAATTATAATAAAAAAAATTAAAAAAACCATATTTTGGAGGGGGGGAAAATAAAACCAACCCGATTCAACCTCCCGATTTTGATCAGGTTGGTCTGGAGGGCCGGGTCAACTGCCCCTCCGATTTAAGTAGCTAATTGGATCGGACCATTAGGCTGTTCGCGGTTGGACCGATTGTCCGGTTTTTTGAACAATGATAAATGCCTAATATTGTGTGTGTGCTGAATTTTATTATTCATATAATCTCTCTCTTATTTTGCAAATTTTCTTCAAGATTATGCCCTTCTCGGCTCTTGCCGTGATCTTAAGCAATCGTATGTCAACATCACCCCCCCCCCCCCACCCCAAAAAAAAAAATCCCAGGCAGGACAGAGTCATGGAACCACATAAAAAAATTATTTCAAAAAATAATAATGCTTTTGTAATTTTGTTTAAATTAATGATTAGAAGTCTTCAAAAAATTTCATAGATGACATGCGAAGACCCACTCTTAAGTATTATTACATTATTAATTAGACAGTCGTGGTTGCCAAATTAAAAGATGTTAATGTGTGTTTAAATTACCAATTGTGGAAGTAACTTTTTTTTCAATATCCCCTTTACAAACTTTATATTGAGAATTAATTAAAATGTACAAAGTGGTTTAAGTTTGGATTGCATGTGACATAAGCGACTTTTCTCAAAATAAATATTGGTTAAATAATTATTTGAAAAGCAAGTTTACATAGAAAATTAATGAAAAGGACATGCATCTTATTAAAGAATACAAAATTTTAAGAGATTGTCCAAATTAAAAATAAAAAAGAAATACTTTATTGTTATAAAAAAATTCAAAATACTCCTCTAATTTTATTTATAAGTTACTTAGAATATGTTTCAGATATAATAAGAAAAATATTAAACTACATTAATTTCACCTTAAAATTCATCAATTTTCTAACTTTGCCACTAGATATGTGATTATTTAAAGGGTAAAATACGCATCTAAGGCGAATGTGCAAAAATGCTCATGTAGTTTGGTTCAAGGTGCACCCAACACCGTGAAGTTTTTTTTTGGAGGCAAAAGTGCCCATGTAATTACCAAAATAGGTCAAAAGTGCCCGTGCCGTCAACATACACTAACGGCGTTAAGTTTTTCAAAGTTAGTGAAAATAAAAGGTATAAAAATACCCATGAAGTTTAGTCTAAAATGCATCCAACACCGTGAAGTTTGGTTCGAAGTGCACCTAACACCCCGAACACGCGGTGTTTGGTGCACTTTGAACCAAACTTTATGGGTATTTTTGCACCTTTTTTCCCATAACTTTGAAAAATTTAACGACGTTAGTGTATATTAACGGCAGGGGCACTTTTGACCAATTTTGATAACTACATGGGCACTTTTGAAACAAAAAAAAATTTTCACAGTATTAGGTACACCTTAGACCAAACTACATAGACAATTTTGAACCCCTATGCATATAATAGTCTCATGAAGGAGATGATTCAATGAAGAATAGACAAATGGGCATGATTGAGAATTGATAGGATCCACAACTCTTCCCACACCGCGTCATGATATAAACAATTGGAAACATAATAGCTAGCCTTCAACTGCAATATGACTTTTGGAGGATAAGTGCTTCATTTAAAAAGTTATGCCAAACATGGAGAATTGGTTAAAAAGTTATGCCAAACATGGAGGAAAGGAAAAATAAGTTAAGGTGACCTTCTTGAAAAAATAAGTCATGTTAAGGGCTATGAAACGAGATGCCTTTTTTTTTCGCCAATGAAACGAGATGCCAAACACATTAAATTGATCTTGCCATTAGGCCATACTGTTTGTCCCATTAAAATACCCATTCTAATCATAACTACCGCGGATAAAAACTCCTGTATAATAAATAAGAGTATTTTAGTGAAAAATTAGTATATATTTAAAAGATAAAATGAATTGAAGTTTTAAATTTAAAACCAAATCTAATATCCTAATTAGCTAACTTTTATATTAAGGTGTGGATAGAGTAATATTAATATATATGGCTTAAAAAGTATATATAAATTACATATTCAACCGGATATCGAACCGGACAAGGCACTGGTTCAAGGGTCAATGGTCGGACTGGGGTCAAACCGGTTATGTTAAAATAATAAAATTTTATTGATATTAACATTAATACTAATATCAAAATGTAAATGTAGATAAGTATGCATGATTCATCAAATATAAATATTTTAATATTTTCATAGAGGAAAAATTATAAAATATTAGTTGATTACACGTGAAAATAAATATTATTCTACAACCCACAGACTAAAATACAAATACTAAGAGTAATAACAATTAAATATTAAATATATGCAAGTATAATAGCATTTAAAATATTATAATTTCCTGGTTTATAAAATTAGGCAAAGTGAATAAAGTTAATAATTAGGTGAATTATAACAAAATAAAAAAAAAATCACATTTAAAAAAAACAGAGAGAGAACCGGTACAACCTCCCTGTTTTTACCAGGTCACCCGGTTTTGGAAGGGTTGGACCGGTCCTCCACCGGTTCGCCGTCCCCCGGGGGCCAATGCCTCACCCGGACCGTCTTTAAGGCCGGTTCGTGGTTCAATCAGTCGGACCGCCCGGCTCGATCCGGTTTTTTGTTCGCTAACATATTCATAAGGATCTTATTACAACAATAACAAGATTTTAATCAAATCCTTACCTACTAAATCAATTGATAATGTCCTTTATGTATTAGTAAATAGTTATAACAAGGTTAAAATTGATAAGTACATGGAAGCTGGATGGCATTTCTTGTGCCAATCTTTGAATCATCTACCCTCTATCATGGTTTGAGAAATTTCATTCTGTGAGAATTGTATGGGTTTTTGGTATGATGAACTTGGATCAACAGGGACATCATTTGGAGTGTAAAAACCAGGAAATTTTGGTTGTGGTAACAATTTCTCACCATTTAACATCAGAACTACAGTTGACATATCAGGCCTATCATCAGCTCTTTGTTGAACACATAATAGTCCTACTTGTATGCATCTCATGACTTCAAATTCGATGCAGCTTGCCATTAAGCATTCATCCAGTAATTCCATTGGCCTTCCTTGAATCCACATTCTCCATGCCTAACATCATAGTAGTACCAAAAAGGGAAAATTCTTTTTCAACTTGTATGCTAGGAGAAATTTTTAGTACTTGTAATATTTCAAAAGTTTGTGCAATGATCCGATGATCCTTCAATGACATGAGTGTTTTAGGTGGAGGGGCCTATTTACACGTATTTGAGTGAGTTGTTATAGAATTCTTACAGAATTAGTTAATGAACAAACCCGGTGCAATCAAAATAATGAATAGGAAACTGTGATTTACCTATTAAGTGATACTAAGAAGTTCTTAAAACATTTGTGAGTAATTAGTCAGCTATACATAAAGTAAACAAATGCTTATCAAC
Source organism: Mimosa bimucronata (assembly GCA_037074515.1). Lineage (NCBI taxonomy): Eukaryota > Viridiplantae > Streptophyta > Magnoliopsida > Fabales > Fabaceae > Mimosa > Mimosa bimucronata. The sequence goes on from CM073442.1 coordinate 12,305,720, forward strand.
GTGGGTGGTTTAGGTTGAGACCCATTCACACAATCATTTTGATGCGTTTCTATTGACTACTTACTTTGCAAACTAATCCAAAGAAGTGGTTTGAATTAGGAAGTACACTTACCTGTCCAAGAAGATTAAGGCAGTATTCTTGGTCTAAAAATCCTGTGTTTTTCTTCCCACTAACAATTTCAAGCATTATTACGCCAAAGCTAAAGACATCAGATTTCATTGAGAATTGTCCGTTCATAGCATATTCAGGAGGCATATATCCACTGAAAGTATAGACATGAAACCACATAAGTAAGAAAATGAGTTCCTACAAAAAGTGATGAATAAATCAAAGATAAAACAACTTACTATGTTCCAACAACTTTGTTAGTGTTGGCCTCAACCTGATCATCCCAAAATGTGCGAGTTAGGCCAAAATCAGATATTTTTGGATTCATGTAAGAATCTAGTAGAATATTGCTGGTTTTAAGGTCTCTATGAATTATTCTTAATCTAGAATCTATATGAAGATAGACAAGTCCTCAAGCAATGCCATGAATAATATGCCAACGCTTAAGCCAATCTAACAACTTGCTGCGGGTTTCATCTGGACATCAAAAACAATTAGAATACTACTACATCAAAAACAAGGTCAACAACTTGGAAATCAAATTTGGCAAAGGCTCAAAGTTTCAAACCAAAAATGAAGTGATCCAAGCTCTTGTTTGGCATATACTCATATATCAACAACTTCTCTTCTCCTTCAATACAGCAACCAAGAAGCTTCACAAGATTACGGTGCTGAAGTTTAGCTATTAGCACAACTTCATTTTTCAACTCTTCCAACCCTTGACCAGATTTTGTAGATAGCCTTTTCACAGCTAACTCTTGTCCATCTTTTAGAGTACCCTGAAAATCATATTTGACAATGAATTCTGCAAATTCTTATAGAGACTATAATATAAAATCATATTTTAGATATTGCTATAGTACCTTGTATACCGGTCCAAAGCCACCTTCACCCAATTTGTTAATGGTAGAAAAATTATTTGTTGCCGTAACAATTACTGGCAGATCAAATGTTGGAATATCCATGTCTTCCTTTCCTAGATTATTGTTATCAAACGTGACAATATTAAGAATTTTAGAACTGTGACAAAACATATCTATGTTGAATGACAAGCATGGCAAAACTTACCTGAATTTTGAAGTTTCCTTTTCCTTGCAATTAAAGTCAATCCAAGAATCGTGGAACCCATTACAAATATTGCACACCCAACCACAATTCCCACTAGCTGCTTCTTGCCAATGATCCCACGGCCTTCATTCCCAAAATGATCTGACACAAATAGACATTGTTAGAAATCATTTTTTTTTTTAAAAAAAAAAGGTACAGAATGATATTAACTAATTGAAATTTTTACAAAGAGCCATAACATGAAGAAAAAACATAATTAAAAAATAGCCTTAAAAAATATCTTAGTTAAAGGCATAATCTAATATTTAAGTTGTGACTAGAGATGCTTCAAATTGAGCAAAAAAAAAAAAAAAAAATTATTTAGAGGGAAGGGTAACTAATCCAATTTATTTAAGCACTCTTTTATAGAGGGGAATCGATATCAATTCAGGAAATATTAAAACAACTAGAAGCACCACTATCCAAGACCAACTTAGAATTTTATACATCCACTATTGGTTTTCTTGTTGTCTTTATGAAGAATTTGGATGGGGAATTTTTGTGACTTGAATTTAAAAGAATTGAAAAATCAAGGTTATAAAATTCAACAAAGATGGTATGTAAGATAAAATAATTAGAAAATTAAAATTTAAACTTGGAAACCCACTCCTCTAATTTTTTAAACCCCACTCAAAAGAAAAACATTATCCCTCCCCTCCCCTCATACGATACCAAACAGACCCTTAACATAATCCTCCCTTCTCAGTGCTCCCTTACCCTTACACCCTTGCCTGGATTAAGTAAAACCTTACTCCATCTAATATATGATATCATCTCAAGTTAATTTTTTTAATAAGGAAGAAAAATATATTATTTTAAAGTATTTATATTTACCTGACTTATATAAACTTATATAAGCTATTATAGGATCTAATTACATGTAACATATATTATAATAATTAAGTAGATTATTTACCCTCTTTAATCTCCTAAAAGGTTAATTTACTGTTATATTAAGAATCAGATAGAGTATATTAAACTGATCAGATAATAGAAAGGGGAAAGGTAAAGGATACGCATTAATCAAAACAATATAACAGAGTACCTAGCTCTGAAGCAGAAACTCGTACATAGATGTCTTGTCCCCCTCCAGAAAATTGTCTCATGTCCACTAGTTGAGCAAGCCATATGAGGCAGCCACTTCCTTCACCTCGTATATCCAAATTTGAATATGCTTTACAAGAACAATTTTGCAGACATGTTTTCTTACATTCCTCAAGGTCCATGGTTGTGTTATACCATGAAGAAGATGTGTCTGGCAGCTTAATGCCACTATACTGCTTAAATCCATCACTACCACCACAATCCAAAGACACCCTTATGGTGCAGCCACTATTCCAAACAGAAACATTCCATTCCTTGAAATTCTTAGGTTCATACCCTCTCAGGCATTCACAAACAGGACCAGGACCATTAGTAATGTTGCAGATAGAATTTGCCCCACAAAAGGCATAATTCTCACATTCATCAAGGGGACTTGTGCTCATTAACTTCCAGCTGCTTGTTTGAATCACCCAATCATAACGCTGCCCAATCCCAGATGGGTTCATTGCAAATCTGGAGAAAATCGAATCATTCATCAGCTTAGAAGTAAAATAGACCTCTTTTTCATTCACCAGAAAGTCATCAATTGCTACTGATGGATCAGGATTATGATTTGGGAGCCCTGTGAGAGTATAGCCATTCCATGACCCAGCTCTAAACGTCACTTGTGAACCTATCAGTGCAAAGAATTGTGGATACCCTCTACGGTCAATCTTCATTATGTAATCTCCTTCACTTGGATCATCTGAGCTTTTCCATGATGTCATAACTCTATCCAGACCCGTTTCTTGATCCCACCCAAGCTTCATTCCTGGCATAAGGGTGTCACAAGGATGGTCAAAACTCTGCCATAATTGTTCCAAGTTCCCATTTTTCACCACCAGATTCCCTGAATCCAAGAGTTGGGCAAAAGGGTTATGTGCTATGTTTCTGTTTGATGAACTGTTGGAGGACCAGACCGTGTTGTTCTTGGCATCAAGAAGAAGAAGAACCCCATCCTCATTAATTAGTAATATGCCCTTTCCAGTTTGGTTGTTGATGGGTTTGTTTCGGTTGGCTACCCAGAAGACTGTGGAAGGAGATTTCTTGTACCATATTCCCAAGTATCTGGAAGTTGAAGAACCAGGGCTGAAGAATCCAAGTTCAAAAAACCCCTTTGTTGAAACTAAAGTCTCTCCATCTCTGATGAAGTTTCCTGAAGTGATATTATTGTCTTGTGAGGCTAGTATCCTTATGAAGCATAGCAGCAATGAGTAAAGATACAGAATTCTGGAACTCACCATTATTGTGTTAATGGAGAGAAGATGCATTATAGACAAGAACAATTGAAGAGTGGAGGATATTAGACTTGTCTGAAGTCTGAAATCAGAAGTCAAAAGTCAGAACTCAGAACTCATAAGTAATGGTCAAGTTTTCCCAAGTATTTTGACGCGTATGGAAATTTGGAGTATTACGCCATGTTTTGTCAGAACTCAGAAATGTGTTTAGCCTATTGCCTACCTTTGTGATTATTTTATTTCCACCCACGCACAAATTTCTACTCAATCAATATAAAATAATGATTATTATAAAAAATAATATAAATTTCAAGCGCAGCTGTATTTTTTATATTATTTTTGTCCGATATTTAATATAAGATAGAGTTAACTTATTTAAGAAAATTAAAGAAGCTAAATAAATTATTTTAAATTATTTATATTTATCATTTTTTGTCTAAACTAATTTATCTCACTTACAATATGATATATAAATCAATAACATGTAACATATATTATGATTTAATAGTTTATTTAGCTTCATTGTGTTCCATATATAAGTCCATTTTGAATAGTAGTGAGGTGTATTTGATTAAATGATGCACAAACTATATAAAACGACAACTGTGCCATTATAATAAAAAGGAGAATAATGCCAACTCTAGAACGGGGAGCATAAATTAATACAGACCAATATATATAATCAAATTTAAGCATCACAACTAGAAGTAGCATAAGATCATTTGAACTTACAACCTACTCTATTGTGTTTTAATATAAGATCTAATTGGATCTTTTAAAAAAATCTTAAGAAAATTAAATAAGTCATTTATAAAATGATTTGCCTGAATTTTTCCTCCAAATTAATTTATTTGACTTGTAAGCTAATATATAATCTAATAAAATTCTATATATTTTATGATTAAATAGTTTATTTAGTTTCATTAATCTCCTCAAAAAAATCAATTAAATCTTACATTAAAAATTAGAGGAAGTAATATCTTTATGTTATTGAACCAAGAGTCTTAGTATGTTGTTAACATCCATGATGATTTGTTTGCCTTTAACAAAATCCTCCCTTCTTGGCTCCCCATCATGGAAGGACCATTTCAATGTGAAATCAAATCAGCCATAAAAGTAAATGGTTAGTATGACTTTTTGCCCCTAAAACTTATCTTCATTTCAGTTTTAATTCTTCAAGTGTTAAATCAGAGGTTTAGCCCCTTAAATTTCATTTTGTTTGAAACATTAGTCTCTATAAATCAAATATTCAATGGCCCATAATTGAGCTACATTATCTCCCAAGTCCCATTAACTTTTTGTTTTTTTTAGTGGAGAACTTTCACAAATATAAACACAAAAGGATAAATAAATGAATACGCGATCATTGTCATCTTAAGAGAAGACTTAAAGGGTAAGCTGGAGGATAATTTAGTAATAACACAAATAAATATACTTACTATCACTTATTTGTACTTATTTGTACTGAGAAGATTCTGACATTTCATGTTTACTTTTGTTTGGATAGATTTTTGGGTAAAAGACCATTTTTAGCCCGTAAATTTTCATTTTGGATCAATTTTAGTATGAAAGTTTTTTTAGGACCTATTTTGACCCGGAAGTTAACAAAACGTAGCAATTTTGACCTGGGCTACATGGACAGTTATGCCACGTGGCAGACATTGGTTGGCGTATCTGTTAGCCCAGGTCAAAATTGCTACGTTTTGTTAACTTCCGGGTCAAAATAGATCCTAAAAAAACTTCCAGGCCAAAATTGGTTCAAAGTGAAAACTTCCGGGCCGAAAATGGCCTTTTTCCCTAGATTTTTCATCAGGTGAATTTGATAAATTTGATTATACTTGGGTTTATTTTTTAAAATTAATTATGAATATATAATTATATAAATTTATCAAATTTGTATATATTTCTATAGTTATATTTAATCATTATTATAATATATAATTTAATTTTTACCGGGATTTTTCAAATGCATAGTAATTCCCAGTCATTTATTTTTTTTTTATAAGAAAAGAACACTTAAAACATAAAAATAAAATAAAACAAAACAACTTGGAGCCCTATATAACTATCTTGCAGAGCAAAAAGGAAATAGTAGTCTTTCTCAACATCTATATTCTATATGCCTAATCCATTGAGAAAACCTTGTCTTGTTAAGGCATCTACAGCAGCATTCTTCTCTCCCTCAATCAGCTAGAGATTCACCTTCCAAGATTGCCCAATCAAATTTCTAAGTAGAGTGATCAACTCCCCATCTTCATGTAAATCTGTGTCATCCTTCTCATTACATGACACTTTTGCTGTGTCCCAGAAAAGTTGCACATTTTGAAAGCCGGTATCTCAAATTCTTCATAATCCCAATATTCACCTCCAAAGTTATGTAGTGATGCTTGCATTACCTGAAAAATTGCTGGTCGACAAAAGCACCTCCGAAATGTTGAATGGTGCCACCACATGCACCTACATGGGATCTATGCGAAAGGGCTCAATCCACATGCACAAGGGCTATTTCAACTTCCTCATGCCTTGTTCTCTCCCACTTTTGGCCAAGCATGATGGGTGGACCTAGTAGAAAAGTCTTTGCCCATCCCATATAGTTAACAATACCTATGATTTTTGCTAGTCCTTCATGCATGTTAAGGGAAGTGTTTTGTAAACTAAGTCGTTCTGCCGTCTCCAGATAAGCCAACTCGCAACACAAAATATTATGTTTCATATACCAAATCTTGTATCCCGAGTATCAACAATGTTAGAAGCTAACCAGTCATCAACACTTATTCTTACCTCTTACCACTTTGATCCACAAAGCCTCTCTAATATTGGTTACTAAGCCCCAACCAACCTTCATCATAGGGTTCTATAATAAAAGGATGAATGTCGTAAGCCCAGACCTCCCTTAAATTTGAGAGAACAAACTTTATCCCAAGAAGGAAAATGTGTTTTTCTCTTCTCTGCCGTGGAATTCCCAATCATTTATGCTCAAACATAAGGTAGAAGTTGAAATATAATTCGTCAAGATTTCAAAAAAGTAGTCTAACGGAACTTATTGACTTCACAGTAAGCTATTCTGTCCCAATCTAACTTATTTGAAGTCCTACCGCCGGATCAAGCAATTAGTAGATCAAGTTTCCTCCAACGCAGTTATATTTTTTATCACTTGTTAAATACTACCTCCGGTCCTAATTATAAGAGCCAGTTGACTTTTTTTGGGGAGATTAAGGAAACAAATTAGACCCTTAAATCTTAATTTATGGGAAATGTAATTAGATTTTATGATAGTTTATAAGAAAAATAACTTAATTTTGAGGAAAAAAGACAAATATAAACAATTCATAGTGGTGTATTTTGCATCCTTAATTTTTCCAAAAAAGTCAACTGGCTCTTATAATTAGGACCGGAGGGAGTATATAAGAATACAAAAATGGAACACTGATGTCATGAAAAAAGAGAATCAGAATGACTGTTATGAGAGAAATTAACAAGTGTCTCAAACAAAGTCATAAAACATAAGTTAACGCTTGAATTGGATCGACATAATCAAACATAAACTGCAAAGATCATGGGATAAAAGTTCAACGAGATTTACGTTTAAATAGAAAAGTTGGATTTCAGAAAAATTGCGACAGTACTTGAATAGACAATTTAAATATTTATGTTTTAAATTTTTCTTAGAATTAATTTATCTTATAATTTAATCACACGTAACATATATTAAAATTAAGTGGTTTATTGCTTCCTTAATCTCTAAAAAAAATCAACTTTATTTTATATTATAATCAGATGGGGTACAAGGAGTATAATCCAATTAGGTAGGCAACGGGAAATAAAAGATTCCATTAGCAATAAGCCTCATGCAAAACCAAATTTAAGTGACAAAAACTTTTGTGTGATGCACAAATTGTTAACCTCATAATTCATCCCCACATATAAAGGAGTTTATCGTTTGGTCATTCATATTCTCCCTTGTAATTTAACTCCTCATTCGTTGAAATGTTTTTAATTGTTCTTTTTTGCTTTGGGATAAAATATAATACTAGAAATTTTTTCCCAACAAAATATGATAAGGTTAAAACGAAAAAATCCTAAATGATTCAAAAAAATCATATTACAATCGTCACACACTTGCTATATCAGATAAAAAATCTTAGATTAAAATGTAGTAAGAACACTAAAGTTGAATGCCATTTCTTGGACCATCCTCTGAATCATCTTCCCTGAAGCATGGTTTGAGAAATTTCATTTTGTGAGAACTGTATGCATCTCTCGTCTAAAGAAGTTGGATCATGAGGAACATCGCTTGCAGTGTAAAAGGCAGGTTCTTTAGGCTGTGGCAACAATTTCTCACCATTTAACATTAAAACTACAGCTAACATATTAAGCCTATCTTCAGCCCTTTGCTGAACACATAATAGTCCTACATGTATACATCTTATGGCTTCAGATTCAATGCAACTTTCCGTTAAACATTCATCCAATAGTTCCATTGGTCTTCCTTGGATCCAAAGTCTCCATGCCTATCAACAAGCTGCTTTGAATTAGACTTGCATGTCCAAGAAGATTAAGGTGGTATTCTAGATCTGCAAATCCTCTATTTTTCTTCCCACTAATAATCTCTAGCACTATTACTCCAAAGCTAAAGATGTCGGATTTCGTTGAAAATTGTCCATGCACAGCATATTCAGGAGGCATATATCCACTGAAAGTATAATTTGCAAAGCAAAATAAGTGAGAAAATGAGATTCCAAATGAAGTGATAAATAAGTAGGACATAAACAACTTACTATGTCCCTACGACTTTGTTAGTGTTAGCATCAACTTGATCATCCCAAAACGTGCGAGCTAGGCCAAAGTCTGAAATTTTCGGATTCATGTAATCATCTAGAAGAATATTGCTGGTTTTAAGATCTCTATGAATAATTCTCAATCTAGAATCTATATGAAGATAAACAAGTCCTCGAGCAATGCCATGAATAATATGCCAACGCTTAATCCAATCCAACAAGCTGCTTTGAGATTCGTCTGGTCATAAAAACCATGTTAGAATACTACTGGCAATCTCAACAACTAGGCAATTTGGCAAGCTATAAGTATCTAACCAAAAATAAACTGGTCCAAGCTCTTGTTTGGCATATATTCATAAATCAACAATTTTTCTTCTTCTTCAACGCAGCAACCAAGAAGCTTCACAAGATTGCGGTGCTGTAGGTTTGCAATCAACACAACTTCATTTTTCAACTCACCCAACCCTTGACCAGATTTCGTAGACAACCTTTTCACAGCTACCTCTTTCCCATCTTCTAGTGTACCCTTAAAATCATGATTTAGATTTATTGGAATGTTTCCATAGATAGAAGAAAATCATTCTTTGGACAAGGTTATAGTACCTTATATACTGGTCCAAAGCCACCTTCTCCCAACTTGTTAATGACTGAAAAACTAGCGGTAGCTTTAGCTATGACTGATAGATCAAATGTAGGTAGATTCATGACTTCCTTCTCTGCATTAAGGTTGTTGAACATAACAAATATCCAGAATTTCAGAATTGTTAACAAAAATAGATCCATGTTGAAAGACAAACATGACAAAATTTACCTGTCTTTTTAAGTTTCCTTTTCCTTCTGAATAAAATCAATCCAAAAATTATGAAGATAGTGACTACAGAGCTAACTACAATTCCTGCTAGTTTCTTCTTGCCAATGCCCCCATGTCCTTCATTCCCGATATGATCTGGCAATTACAGACAATATGGCATATCACCAACTTTGAGTTAAACATCTCAACTTTGAGTTAAACATCTCAATTAAAGGCCTCAGCTACTATTAACGAGTGACTAATAATACTTCAGAGGCAGTAAACGAAAATATCTAGAGAGGAATAATTTCTGCAATTTAATATCTCTTCTGTATAGAGAAAAAAGGAAATCAATTAGGTAAAACAAAACAGCGTTACAATCAGAAGCACCACTAAAATCCTTGACCACATCATGTTAGAATCTTATGTTGTAAAACTTGACAATACTTTAAATTCCTTCAGAGGTAGTCTTTGGATTGTTTTGTGGTAAATTTCCTGTGAAAGGAAAGAAAACAATGAAACAGAGTACCTAGCTCTGAAGCAGGAACACGTACATAGATGTCTTGTCCCCCTGCAGGAAATTGTCTCATGTCAACTAGTTCATCAATCCATATCAGGCAACCACTTCCTTCACCTCGAATATCTAAATTTGAATACGCTTTACAAGAACAGTTCCGCAGACATAATCTTTTACAGTCCCCAATGTCCATGGTCTTATTATACCATGAAGAAGAAGTGTCTGGTAACTTGATGCCCTTATACTGCATAAATCCATCACTAGCATTACAATCCAAAGACACCCTTCTAGTGCATCCACTATTCCAATCAGACACCTTCCATTCCTTAAAATTCTTGGGTTCATACCCTCTTAAGCAATCACAAACAGGATTGTTATTTATATTGCAGATAGAGTTTGCACCACACAATGCATAATTGTCACACTGATCTGGTGGTCCAGTGTTCAATACCAACCAACTGTTTGTTCTAATTACCCAATCAAAACGCTGCCCAAACCCAGATGGGGTCACTGCATATCTAGAAAAAATAGAATTATTTATCAGATCAAATTTGTAATATACCTCTTTTTCATTCAACACAAACTCAGCAGTTACCACAGGGTCTGTATTATGATTTGGGAACCCAGTGAAAGAGAAACCATTCCATGACCCAGCTCTTACCTTCATTTCTGGACCTTTCAACTCAACAGCTTGTGGATACCCTTTAAGGTCTAGTTTGATTACATAATCTCCCCGACCTGGATCATCTGAACTTTTCCATGATGACAGAAATTTCTCCAAACCCGTTTCTTGATCCCACCCAAGTTTCATTCCTGGCATTAAGGTATCACAAGGGTGGTCAAAACTCTGATATAAAATTTGGTCCAAGTTCCCATTTTTCACCACCTGATTCCCTGAATCCAAGATTTGGGCAAAAGGGTTTTGTGCCCTGATTGATGAATTATTCGAGGACCACACTGTGTTGTTTTTAGAATCAAGAAGTAGGAGAATTCCATGAAAATCTAATTGTAAAAAACCATTCCCACTAAGAGACGTGTCTCGATTGGCTACCCAGAAGATTGTAGAAGGAGATTTCTTATACCATATCCTTAAGTACGTAGCATTTGGTGACACAGGGCTGAAAAATCCTAATTCGAAAAACCCACTTGCAGAAACTAAAGTCTCGCCATCTTGAAGAAAATTTCCTGGGGTGATGATGTCTCGTGAAGTGATTGGTTTTATGAAGAATAACAGCAATGAGTAGAGGTAGAGAACTCTGAAACTCATCATAGAATTTGTTGATCAAGACCTTTTGCATCACACCCCCAGAATTGAAGAAACATGTATATATTACCGGTATTAGCTAATAGAGTGTAATAATTAGTGTAAACTTTGAAATGTGAAGTCAGAAGAAACGGTATGAATTTCTCCCATTTTAGTTGTTTTGACCAAAGCTTGAGAGTTGAGAGTTGAGAGTTGAGAGTTGAGAGTTCGCCGCCATCTTTTCGAGCAAGGCATGGAATTTTATTACGCAACGAGTCTTATGTGATCAACTCATTATGATGTACTCGATAGAGTGAGGGGCCCAGATGGTACAAAAAATAAAATACCCGATTCTTATTATTATGTAAAGGGTAAATAAGCAAATTTAATAATGAACTTTATTTTCAAGAACACATGATATTGGGTGTGTTTGGATGGACTTCTGAAAAAGTGACTTATAGATAAGTCAAACTGAAAATAAGTCAAACTGAAAATAAGTCAGATTGTGTAATGAGATTTATGTTTGGATGAGCTGTTAAAAAAAGTGACTTATAAGTCATAAGTCATATTGTATAATGAGATGTATGTTTGGATGGACTTTTGAAAAAGTGATTTATGTTTGATTTAGTTGTGATTTGATGTGTAAAATAAGTTAGAATTGTGGGGTCCACAAAAAAAATGACTTATAAGTCATAAGTCATAAGTCATAAGTTGAAAAAAAGAACTTATACTTATTTTGACTTATAAGTTATAAGTTACTTATTTTTATAAGTCGAGACAAACATACTCAAAACAACTTTTTTGAAAATAAATACTTATTTTTTAAAATAAGGACTTATTTAGCTGGAATAAGTCCAGCCAAACAAGCCCATCATAAACTTTTTAAAGGAGCTTAAATACCTATAAACCATTTTTGACATTGACCTTAACAGAACCTTAACTGCCATTAATTTATAAATTTTGGGGCCCACTTTTTGTACACCTGTCATGTATAACTTTGACCGCCAAATTTTTATATTGCTCATCTACCCTTTATTGTATTGTGACAGATCGACCAAACCTCCATTAAAGAGGAACTTGATGGGTTAGAATGACAGGTAGCAAGAAGAATATTAAAGTAAATCATCTGTCTCTGTCCTCCTCTATTAAAGACTCACCAAACCTCATCTATATGGGCTCCTCCTGAAGAGTTAGAAGACGCATAACTACAAAATAAAAATCAGCCACTCACAAACGGAGGAAAAGGAGGAGGAGCTATATTGATTCGGTGATTCCAATACTATATTATCAACCACCAAAATTCATAACTACATATTTATATCACACACACAAACGAGTTCAAATTCACGAACAGCCAAAAAAAACACAACAAAAAATATATACACGATTTATTGCTTGATATGCAGCTACCAGTAGCCACCGTTGCGATCATCAATAGCTTGGTATGACACCATATCCTCCGAATCGATCAGCCTCCGCTCGTTTTGCAAATCTATCTTTGATTCTAATGGGTTTTGTTTCTGCATATGCTTTTTCTGGAAGCATATGGAATGGTTTTATATTCTTCCTCTTATTCCTGTACCCCAATACCCTAGCTTTCCTATCTACGGTTGAAATTTGCACCGTGTGATTTCACTCCCCATCATCGTCTTTCACCCCATAATCATGAACCATACCAAACCATAGAATAATTTCAGATTCTTCTTGCTTTTGCTTTCGATCTCGCCTTTTCCCTCTCTTCAGAATATCTTCGATTCACCTCCCCATCGATTCACCGCCGATTCTTCAAAGCCGAGCTTTTAGGTTTCATGCGTTTTCAATCTCGCCTTTTGGGTTCATTGCGGGTTTATTGCATTTTAGCTTTTTGATTTCCATCGTATCAGTATTTGTTCATTTTGTTCAGTTTTATGCGTTTTAGCTTTAGGTTCAGAAACTTCTTTTTATTTTCATGTAATTGTTTTAAATCTTTACTTGCATTTTGTTCTTTTCTTTTTCTTATTTGTTTCCAAAAGTTTTGCCACACCAGACTTATTGACCACATATTCCTTTGCCATGTCATATTTTTGAGTCAAACATTTTCTCTCTCCGTTTGAATTCTAGTCAACTTTGACAGAGTTATGATAAGTGTTAAAAATGCTCCAATTTTTTAAGTTTATGGGTATTTAAGATCCTTTAAAAAGTGTATGATGTCAGATGCTCCTGGCCAAAAAATTCGTTGTTAAATTTGCTCCTTTGCCCTTATATATATTTTGAGATGAATTCTTAATGCACCACGTTATTTTGTGATCAAGCTAATTATAAGTAAAAACATTAGTTATAGTGTCGAATTTTTAATGTGACGAAGCACACTAAAAAAATCAACCAATAGATAAAAGAATTTAAATTTCATGTTTTCAATGTTTTTTATTTTGAAAGTTGACAAAAATATTTTTATCTGTTAGTTAATTTTTTCAAGATGGCAAGTCAGATTAAAAATTTTACATTAGACCTAATGTGTTTAGTTGCGATTGGTCAACCACAAATGACGTGGTGAGCCAGGTTTACTTCATAATTCCTTATATTTTTATAATAAAAGAGAAATTTCAGGCAATTTAGAAATCAAATAAATTTATTTTTTTCACATGTTTTTATTAAACAAAAATAATTATATTTGTAAAAAAATAGAGAACTTGTACAATTTATTTTGAGTTGTTTTTTCAAAAATATAATTCTATATTTCATTATTCTTACAAAACACTAAATTAAAAATTCATGAAACGAGTTTTTTAAAACAAGAAATCAAGCCTACTAAAGTTTGCTATGATACATAAGATTATATAGTTCTTCTCCACATAAAAGGGCTTACCATTTAGTCATTCAGGTTCTCCCGGGTAATTTAACTCCTCATTCATTGAAGTAATTTCTAAAGAACCATAACTAATCCAAATATGATATTACAATTGTGACCCACAACAACCTATATCAAATGAGGAGAATCTAAGATTAAAAAACTAGTAATAACGCTAAGGCTGGATGTCTAAATCATCTTCCCTCCAACGTGGTTTGAGAGATTTCATTTTGTGAGAACTGTATGGGTCTTTGGTAAAATGAGTTTGGATCAACAGGGAAGTCACCTGCGGTGTAAAAAGCAGGAGGTTTTGGTTGTGGCAGCAATTTTTCACCGTTTAACATTAAAACTACAGCTGACATATCAGGCCTATCTTCGGTTCTTTGTTGCACACATAATAATCCTACTTGTATACATCTTGTGACTTCTGATTCAGTACAGCTTTCCTTTAACCTTTTGTCCAATAGTTCCATTGATCTTCCTTGGATCCACAATCTCCATGCCTAACACCATAGTAAAACCAAAAAAGACATTATATTACAACTTCAAAATCAAATCATGTGGTGAAATTAGAACAATAAGATATGAGTCAACTATCCATTCACACACTCATTTTGACTAGTTCCTATTGCCTCCTTACTTTGCCAACTATATAAAGATGTGCTTTGAATTAGGTAGCATACTTACATGTCCAAGGAGATTAAGGTAGTAGTTTGGATCTGAAAATATCCTGTTTTTCTTTCCACTAACAATTTCTAGCAATATTACACCAAAGCTGAAGACATCAGATTTCATTGAAAAATGTCCATGCACAGCATATTCAGGAGGCATATATCCACTGCAAGCATGATTTGTGAAGTAAAATAAGTGAGAAAATGAGGTCTAACAGAATACCATTCATAAGTGTGAGAGAAAAATCAACTTACTATGTTCCAACAACTTTGATAGTGTTGGCCTCAACCTGATCATCCCAGAATGTGCGAGCTAAGCCAAAGTCTGATATTTTCGGATTCATGTAAGCATCTAGCAGAATATTGCTGGTTTTAAGGTCTCTATGAATAATTCTTAATCTGGAATCTATGTGAAGATAGACAAGTCCCTGAGCAATGCCATGAATAATATTCCAACGCTTGGGCCAATACAAGGTGTTACTACGAGTTTCATCTGGGCATAAAAAACATGTTAGAATTTTACTTGCAGTCCCAACGCTTGGAAAATTTTGGCAAAGGCTCATATTCAAACCAAAAATAAAGTGGTCCAAGCTCTTGTTTGGCATATATTCATAAATCAACAACTTCTCTTCTCCTTCAGTACAGCAACCAAGAAGCTTCACAAGATTACGGTGCTGAAGTTTTGCTATCAAACCAACTTCATTTTTCAACTCTTCTAGCCCTTGATTAGATTTTGTTGATAGCCTTTTTACAGCTAACTCTTGTCCATTTTCAAGAGTACCCTGAATATCATATTTGACAGTGAATTCTTGGAATTTAATAAAGACGATCATATAAAATTATATTTTAGATGTTGTTATATTACCTTGTATACTAGCCCAAAGCCACCTTCACCCAATTTGTTAACGGTAGAAAAATTATCAGTAGCTTTAATAATGACTGACAGATCAAATGTTGATATATCCATGACTTCCTTCTCTTGATTATTGTTGTTGAACGTGACAATATTTAGAGGTTTAGTATTGTGACATAATATATTGATGTTAAAAGACAAGCATGACAAAATTTACCTGAATTTTGAAGTTTCCTTTTCCTTGAAATTAAATTCAATCCAAGAATTATAAAGCTCACAACAAATATTGCACATCCAACCACAATTCCTACTAGCTTCTTCTTGGCAATGCCCCTACGGCCTTCATCCTTCAAATGATCTAACATAATAGACAAAATGAGAAAGCATCAATTTTCAGGTAAAATCTCTCAATGAGAGGCGTCATCTAATATTAAATTGTGACTAGAGATACTCCTAAGTTAGTTAAAATAAGTTATATTTAGGGGACAATAATTTCTCCAATTTATTTAAACACTCTTTTATAGAAGCTCCACTGTCATAGACTAATTCAACCTAAAAATGGCAAGCCCTTGGTTTCAAAAGATGGAAAATTTAAACCGGTTTTCTTTGGTCCAAAGGTTAGGATCGGATGAGACTCATATTGATCGCATACATGCGAATGAGTTGGAGTGGCATGTTGATGAAAAATACAACAGTATATCGATCAGAAGCACCACTATCCAAGAATAGTTCAACTTAAAATCTTAAATTGTTACCATCCACCATTTGTTTTCTTAATGTCTTAAACTCAATCCTCCCATCTCCCTCACCTCTCCCATGCTCATATCAATTCAAGTAAAAACTCATAGCTAACCAATCAAATAACAGTAAAGGAAAAAGTAATAAAAACCGATCATATATCAGAAAGGGAAAACGTAAAGGATAGGCAGTAATAAAAACAATAAAACAGAGTACCTAGCTCTGAAGCAGCGACTCTTACATAAAGGTCTTGCCCCCCTGAAGAAAATTGCCTCATGTCCACCAGTTGATCAAACCATAAGAGGCAGCCACTTCCTTCTCCTCGAATATCCAAATTCGAATATGCCGTACAAGAACAGTTTCTCAGACATGTTTTCTTACATTCTTCGAGGTCCATGGTCGTGTTATACCATGAAGAGGAAGTGTCTGGCAACTTGATGCCTATATACCTGTCAAATCCATCACCACCATCGCAATCCAAAGAGACCCTTCTAGTGCAGCCACTGTTCCATTCAGACTCATTCCATTCCTTAAAGTTCTTGGGTTCATACCCTCTCAGGCATTCACAAACAGGATTGTTACTTATGTTGCAGAGAGAATTTGCACCACACAAGGCATAATTAGAACACGTGTCAGGTACCCCCGTGTTCATTACTCGCCAGCTACTTGTTTGAACCACCCAATCAAAACGCTGCTCTATGCCTGAAGGGTTGATTATATATCTAGAGAAAACTGAATTATTTACAAGATCAAACTTGTAATATATCTCTTTTTCATTCACGACAAACTCAGCATTTGTTACTGGATCCATATGATTTGAAGATCCCGTGAAAGTGAAGCCATTCCATGAACCAGCTCTAGCCATCACCTTAGAATCTTCCAGTTGAAAGCCTTGTGGGTACCCTCTGGGGTCTATTTTGATTACATAATCTCCCCGACCTGGATCGTCTGAACTTTTCCAAGATGACAGAAATCTATCAAAACCCGTTTCTTGATCCAACCCAAGTTTCATTCCTGGCATTAAGGTGTCACAAGGGTAGTCAAAACTCTGCCATAAGAGCTGGTCCAAGTTTCCATTTTTCACCACCAGATTCCCAGAATCCAAGAGTTGAGCAAAAAGGTTATACGCTCTGGCTGATGATTTATTTGAGGACCACACCGTGTTGTTGTTTGTGGAATCAAGAAGGAGGAGAATTCCTCGATCATTTATTTTTAAAACACCCTTTCCCGTTTTGGTTTTGAGGGGTTTGTCTCTGTTGGCCACCCAGAAGATTGTAGAAGGAGATTTCTTATACCATATCCCCAAGTATCGTGCATTTGAAGAGCCAGTGCTGAAGAATCCTGCTTCAAAAAAACCACCTGCGGAAACTAGAGTCTCGCCATCTCTAAGGATGTTTCCTGGGGTGATGATATCTCGTGAAATGAGAGGTTTTATGAAGCTTAGCAGCAAGGAGTAAAGATACAGAACTCTGAAACTCTGCATCATTTTTTGAACATCAAGATCAATCAGGGGTATATTAAATAATTTCTATGAAGATTTTGTGAAGTCAGACTCAAAGGTATAAATTTTCTCAGTCTCCTCGCGTGTTTTGACTTTTGATTCGTGGAAATTCCATTTACTATCTCAAATTGATGCATGATTATATATGAGATAGTAAATGGATTTCTTTTGAGTAAATAGATTTCTTTTGCTTTGAAATAGTAAATAAATTTCTTTTATTCTTGACTATTTATGTAAAATATTAGATATTGAAGACTTTTGGAAACCCAAAAACAAAACGAGTTGGAGTTGTATACCTACAATTACAAAACACGTTATCAAACATATAATTCTAGGCGTGTGAGCGAATGTATATTTGGAACAACAATAAATTGTACCATATGGTTTGGCATATTTTATTTGATATTTTTCCCCAAATAGGACTCTTCAATCTTTAATTTGGGACTTAAACTATGTCAAAATCATTTTTGTACAATTAGTTATGATTTTTCAAAGTTATTGGAAAACTTTTTCGCATTTTAGAATTTTCCAGAAATAAAGAAAAATTTAAAAATATTGTGGTTATAATGTTTTGAATCCCATACAAGATTGAATAAGTTTTACATTGCTAATATAGCTTGGAAATGAGTCCTAAAGGTATAGTGTTAAAAGTCACATGCGTATTTTTTAACTTATTGGAAAAATGGTAATTTTTTGCCTGGAAGTTTTAACTTTGTAGTAATTTTGGCCCGGAAATTTTTTTAGGACCTATTTTGAACTGAAAGTTTACAAAACGTAACAATATAGACCTGGGCTAACAGAGTTATGACGTTGACCGTTAAAGTGACACCGTTGCAATATAATTGATGACACGTAGGATAAAATTATTGAAGTGGCAATACATGTGGAAATTCTTTTTTCCCCTTATGACCTTAGTGACAATATATGTGAAATGGCAAAGTTGTGAAAAAAATAAATAAATAAGGTCGGACAAACACTAGTGTAAAATACCCCATTTGATGACAGGTTAAATGGCCTTTCACTACCACATGTGAATAGTAGCGGAATAGGCTGTAGCCGTAAGTAGGCACTTACAGTAACTGTTCAATTATAACAATCATAGTATCTATGGTGACTGTTATAATTAAACAGTCACCGCATCTATGGTGTTTGTTTTTTCTACAGTGACTGTTCATTTATAACAGTCACCGTATCTATGGTGTCTGTTTTGGTTACACTTAATGCTATATTGTATTTTTTTAAAAAAATCCATAATTAACTATTCCATTACATGTAGCTAATAATATGAACAACCAATAAAGATTCCATTACATGCGGCTAATAATATGAACAACCAATAAAGTATATCTAATATTATATATATATATATAGAATCAACAAATTGTACTATAAAAGTTTATAATACATAAGGATAAATATCAAAAACCAAAATTATCAAATTCTACTCTAAATTTGCGGAAGCTATGAAGTATTCTGACCATACGTTTTGTATCTCTCTCGTTTGAATAAAATATTTTAATAAGATATAATAAGCAATTAAAAACTAAAATATACGTCGTTTTTTCTTAAAAAAAATCAAAGATATTTCTATTTTTTTATAATTGTAATATTAAATAAACATTGAATAAAATGTTTTCATAAGATATAATAAGAAAAATTAAAAATAAAAGATAAGTCAGTTTTTTTAAAAAAAATTCAAACATATTTCTATTTTTAGTAATTGTAATATTAAATAACAATTGGATAAAATATTTTCATAACATATAATAAGCAAAATTAAAAATAAAAGATACATCATTTTTTTAAAAAAAGAATTATAGATATTTCTATTTGTTTATAAAAAATGGATTGTCATAAACTAACTTCTATTTTGCATAAAAAAAAAAAAGAAAAGAAAAGAAAGAAACTAACTTCTATCCTTCCGTATGAGTTGTTGCATATCTATAGGAACATATCCAATACCCATTTGAATACTGGAAATCTTTTGACCTAATTTGTGCAATTTTTTTTTGTTTTTTTTATAACCTGCAATTTTTTGTTGTTGTAATATAACATGTGCAATTTTTTTTTTATAAATGACATGTCTACTATGTGGAAACCCACCTGGACAATTATCTTACATGGCAAAAGTCAGTTTAGTTCTTTGTCAGCCCAGGTCTATATGGTTACATTTTGTAAACTTCCGGGTCAAAATCAGTCTTAAAAAAACTTCTGGGCCAAATTTGTTCCAAAGCTAAAAATTCCGAACAAAAAAAGACCATTTTCCCTAACTTATTTAACGGAAACTGTGACTTTTGAGTCTAATTTAGAAGTTATGTCACTTACGATTAAAAAAAGCACTTAAGTGCTGGATAAACTTTTAATAAAATCATATTTGTATTTTTTTTTTTTTTACCCTAACCTTTCTTTGAATTTAACCCCTCCTTCATTCAAATGTTTTCATCATTGTTCTTCCGCCTTTGTATAAAATATAATAAAATTAAAACTAAAGACGGGCTTCTAATTCTTACGTTGCATCACATCTGTGACAACATTCAATCCTTATTAGATGAGACAACTTGCCCGACTGTGGCATGATTCAAATTGCCTAACATATAATATTGTATTTATAATATAATTCTGTCACTCATTAGTAATAATATATTTCAATATGTTTTTTTAGAACATATATATTTTCTCATAATAATCTTACGTTGAAACCTTTGCATCTATCATAATAAGTAAAATTGCATCTCACACCCCAAATATGAAATCCAATCAACAATCATTTATAAAATTAATCTAAGTCCTCATCAAAATTTATTTTAACTTCATTTGCATAATGAAGCGAACACTCATCTTTCCTTACAATATATGAATCAATTAAATTAGAATTTCAACTTCATTGGCATAATGAAGCCAACACTCATCTTCCCTTAAAATATAAGTAACAATTAAATTAGAATTTCACATTATCATAATTCATTTTAATGTGGCTGTCATCAAGCTCATAATATATCTAATTTTTGCCACTTTAATTAGATAAGGTGTACCTTTAATAGATAAAGTGTATCTTTAATATTGTCAAACAATCACATGGCTTAACAAATTCTTATCATCTTACAGTTCCAACTTCTTTTTTTTTTAAAAAATATTATTTTTTCACAAAATTAATTTCATGACAAAATATTTGACATAATTGCATACATATTTATAACAAATTATAGATTAAGCCTACACATTACACACCAAACCATAGCTGGAAAGGGTATATCGTGCCAATTAAACAAATAATGAAAACAATAGATAACGAATGATTGTATTTGCCAATACAGTATTCATAAACTCTTAAAAATTTCATTCTAAAATAATGAACATGTCAACACAAAAGGGCCAACTTTAAATATCATAACAAAATCTTATATCAATAGCTAACATTCAATTCATATTTTGAGCGGAAAACACATGGGTGAATTCAAGAGCAATAACCACTTATTTTCAAAAAAAAATATAATTTACAATAAAAAGATTATTGATACATGATATTTTGTAACTTTTCGAACTCTTATACTAAGCTTTTTCCTTTTTCTTTTCTTACTAAAAAAAAGCTTTTTCCTTTTTCAATTTTTTTTTAAATTTTCATCTCGTATATTATCATCAGATTTTGATATATTTAAACACAAACAACTTTTTGTTCCACAAGATTTCCTGAATCCAAGAGTTGTGCAAAAGGGACCAGACTGTGTTCTTTCTAGCATCAAGAAGAAGAAGAACCCCATCATCACTGATTGGTAATATGCCCTTTCCGGTTTGGTTGTTGATTGGTTTGTTTGGCTACCCAGAAGACTGTGGAAGGAGATTTCTTGTACCATATTCCCAAGTATCTAGAAGTTGAAGAGCCAAGACTGAAGAATTCAAGTTGAAAAAACCCCTTTGTTGAAACTAAAGTCTCTCCATCTCTAATGAAGTTTCCTGTAGTGATATCGTCTTGTGCGGAGAGTGTCCATATAAAGCAGAGCAGCAAGGAGTGTAGATATAGAACTCTGAAACTCACCATTATTGTGTCTATGGCAAGCTTATCAAATCCAGAACGGCCACTAAACCAGGCGAGATAATAGGTTAATGGTTAGCTGGTTAGATTGTAATTAACCCAGAAGCATGATCGGTGAGAAATAAGAAAATTTAAAAATATTTATATTATCATTACACATTCCAAAATTTCAAAAAATAAAGTTTACTTTAACACTTTAAATCAAGAACAAAAAACTATTTTCAACTATCCAACATTTTTTATAATTTGTAGGACAAATTTTTTTTTACCTAATAATACCAAAATCAGTTAGTAATTAGTAGGTTAGTACTAAATATTTATTATAGTAAAATATCAAACTATTTTTTAATTTTAGTTAGAATTTTATCTTATCCCTCTTATGCTCTTTCAACACATACCCATATTTTTTAATTTGAATTTGAATTTTCTCCCTCTTCTTTTTCCTTCTCTCATTCTCTCTTCTCTCTCCCACGTGAGTGATGTGACCAGTTGACCATCACCATTTTCCCTCAACACTTAATAGTTAACACACCATAAGAGACATGCATCATGGGAAAGGACACGAATAACGAAGAAGGGTAGAAGATTTATCAACACACCACGTTGTAAATACTGGCTGTCACCCAAGAGGGGGGTGAATTGGGTGACAGAATAAAACTTTGTAATCTCTTTGCAGAGTCACAATGACCACTATAATCAATACTTAAAAACCTTTTCTGTTTATTACTGAAAGTATTTCAAACTGTGAAAAGCATACAAGTGAGATATGCTGGCAAGTATGAGAGGTAAAGTGAGAAGAGATGCAAACAGAGATTTATCCTGGTTCGATCTATTCCCCTGACCTACGTCCAGTCCCCAGGCTCCACCTGAGATTTTCAATCCACTACCTTCTTGTTTAAACCGGGCACAAGAGAAGCCTTTACAAACCACAAGTTTAGCTGGGCACTTGTGAAGCCTTTACCACAGGTTTTATAACATGGGGTTCACCTGCCAACCTTTTCAACAGAGCTTTAGACTCCCTCTAAATGCTCCCCCTTACAACTTGTAAGGATATAATCTGTTTCCCACTCAAGATATCCCAATCTTGAGTATCACCTACTAAGATAGAATGAATACAATGAACGCTAACTTCTATCTAAGAAGTATATTTTGTTAGATAGAATGAATACAATGAACGCTAATCTGTTTCCCACTCAAGATATCCCAATCTTGAGTATCACCTACTAAGATAGAATGAATACAATGAACGCTAACTTCTATCTAAGAAGTATATTTTGTTACGCACTGAGGTACAGAAGAATATATGATGAAATACAAATTCTAGAGCTTATCAATCTGGACAATGTGTGCTCTAACTCTACTTTTCTAATTCACTCTATTCATCATTATTTCCCCATTTCTGGGCTCACTTGAGTTTTGCTGTCAATCTGTGAAATATGCGTAGAACCCTCTGTTTTCCATCAACGTTCCATCATGTGATTCTGATGTCTTCAGGTCTTTATATAGAGTCTGATAAATTTCTGTCCGTTGGAAGCTTGGAACTAGCCGTTGACAATCAACTTTCTTCTCTCGCTTCAATTAATATTGCAGAGAATGAGCTAAGAGAGATGGAGACTGTGAGTAACGATAACCTGCAACATTGTACTTGCACAGCAGTTTTTTCAGTAGCGCTAGCTCCCTTGGCTATCGCTAGCTTGACAGTGAATCCTGCACTAAGCTGTTAGTGAAACAAGTATTCATATGAAGCACAGTAGGTGTTAGCGCTTAGTGCATTTCATTAGCTCAATGACAGACAATGTATTAGCTATAGATTATTTTAGCAGGTATTTCTCTATCGGTAGCTAACTACGTTATCGCTAGTGATTTTCATTATCTCAATGAATTATCTGATTGTTATTCAGCAAGTATGCTCCTATCAATAGACAAACATGTTATCGCTAGTAAGTTATTGTATTATCTGTATTTGTTATTTCAAGTATCTTTCTATCGATAGTCAAACATGTTATCGCTAGTTCAATTTATTAGCTCAATTGTTCAAAGGCTAGCTATTTGATATTTCATGTATTCTGTTATCGATAGCAAATCCTGTTATCGCTAGTTGTCTTATTAGCTATCTGAATGTGTTATTCCAAGTATTCTCTCATAGATAGCTGATCCCATTATCGCTAGTTCACTTTGCTAGCTGTTCTAATATTTTTCCTGTGTTATCCATGTTATCTATGGGACCTTAACGATAGTGATTTATTCTTCTTTGCTTGCTTAGACTAGCTCATACCATTGGCGATAGTGAAGGTCTCAGCGATAGGTTCTAGCTTAGCGATAGAGAGTCTGTTACCTATTAGATTTTACCTGTTCAATGTTGAGGTAACCTACATTCTTTTACTTAGCCATTTATCATGATTTTTTTCACAATTCATTCCAGACTAAGTTATATGCATGGTTCTTCTAAAAACATGATTCATCATTCAATCTCCATTCTTATATCATTCTTCATAAACAAGCATAATAGCTACATTCTTTCTTTGACTAATCTATACGGGATATTCACATAATAGAGATAAATGCTTCATGCCAACCTTTCTTTGACTAACCTATATAAGATAACAATTATAAAATACTAGATAGTCAAAGTAGGAGATAGACACTTCATACAAACTTTTTGCTTACTATATTTAGATCTATATTTGACATCATCAAAAACTAATCATATCCAACACACGTAGCTTTTTCAAGACTTCAACACACCACGTAGCTTTTTCATTCTTCTCTCTTCTCTTATGTCTCTTCTCTCTTTTTCGATGATTAACAATAGCTTTGCTCGGCCGTTGACTTGGTATAACTTCATGACTTGCTCTTTTCATCATCTTCTTTCCTCTTTCTTTCTCCCTTAGCTTTTAACGACCACTGGCGATTCGTTTCCGGCCGTCGACCACTATAGTTTTGTTTTCTAGCTACTGGCCGTTCGTGGGTGAGGGGGAAAAAGGCAAATCAGGCGACTTACTCAGCTCAATGGGTCTCCCAACTTACAACGGGATTAGGACGAGTCGTTTGAGTCAACTACAGTTCACTTCTCCCCCTGGTGGCACCCAACTCACCTACTCCAGTAGCTGGTAGTGCCGGTCTTGACCGGGTTTGATAACCTTGGTCTATGGAGAGAAAATTGATTGAATAATCAATTCCTCTCTCACACAACACATTCATTCAACATATATAATATTGTACACCAATGATAAACAATGGCTCATGAGTTCTAGAATCAATAGAAGCTTATTGTTACAAAGAATAAAATAAATAAGAAAGAATCAATAATAGGAAAAAGGGAAAATTAATATTTTGGTCCTTATAGAATTGACACAATTGTAACTCAGTCCTTATACTTTGACTTGTCGCAACTCAATCCCTATACTTTTAATTCGATTGTAACCCAGTCTTTATCCTTTGACTAATGCAAATTAGTCCCTATATTAGTATATTTTAGAAAATAAAATGGAAAAAATAATTTTAAAATTCCCATGTTTTTAGGGTGTTCTTAATATGGCTGTCTAATTTTTTTTTTGAAATAACTCCATTTTCTTTGGAACGCTTCACATCATCATTTAAGTTTATTCATCTTTCCTCATCAACCCAAGAAGAAAACCCAGAAAAAAGCAGCCACCGCGGAGCATAATGACTTCCTTCATTATCTCTTCTTTAAAATGTCTTGATCAGAATCTAAAATATTGTTTCATTTTCTGGTTTATTTTGTAGATTTGTTGCTGATGACTAGCAACTAGCAAAACAGGGCTATTAGAAGCAGAGCTAAGGTAGTCACGAAACAAAAACATATTCAAAGAGGAATTATTAAATAAAGAAGAAGAGGAGGAGGAGGAGGAGGAGGAGGAGGAGGAGGAATTAGCACTACTACAAAAAGTACTTTTAACGTCACAAATTTTGGGGGTTTCCACGTCACTTTTTCAGGGGACATTGAATCAAGTGACATGGAAAATGGACTTTTAACGTCACATAAAAAAGTGACGTAGAAAGTCAGAGAAACAACGTCACACATAATATTATGTGTGACGTTGTAAGTTGCTCGGAGAAACCACGTCACACATAATATTATGTGTGACGTGGTTTCCAGGAAACCATGTCACACATCTTACAATGTGTGACGTGGTTTCTTTTTAAAAAAAAAACGTTTTAATTTTTTTTAAAACTGGATGGCAAGTCAGCACAAGTTAAAGAGTGAATCTGGACCTAAAATGAGGCGAGAGGAAGAGGAAAGAAGGAAGAGCAATGAGAGATATGTAAAGCGAAATTAAACAAGCAACATTAAAGTTAAGATCAACGAACAAATATTAAACAAAGGAGAGAGGATGAAACATTCATATATTTGATTTTGAGGAAGCCTAATCAAACTAAACATTAAAGTATACCCAATCAACATCAAAACTCACCAATGCAAAAATGAAAAGAAGCAACATAAACCGAAATTGAGTAGATGGGAGGGTCTGAATTTTAGATACAGGAAACAAACATAGAAGCAAGAAATGAAAACTACTTTAAACACGGCCACCCCCGAAGGGGTGTCTTCAGACGGCGGCGGAGGGCGGTGGAAGAAGTTGGAAACTCTCTCAAGGAATGTAGGGGAAGGGAAGGCGATGGAAGGTAGGGGAGTAGCCCTTGGCTGGGGTTGGGGCTAACTAGCAGGAGGAGGAGAATTCCTAAAGAGTTTCTTCAATCTCTCCAGCAACGACGGAGGCAAACGAGGTGAAGGCGGCGGCGTATTCATCACGTCAAGAGGCGAACGCGGCGTTATGGGGGTTGAAGGTGTTGGTGGTGAAGGGGGAGTGGAGGATGCCATGGTTGTCTGTAACTGGAGCTCAAAATTATCTCACAGGGTAGGGAAGGTTAATTATAGGGTAGGGTGTGAAAAGAACGTGACTGCTCTCACTCCATTGGCTATTTTGTAGGGTTCGGATTGCCAACGTGTAACAACTTTATTCATTCATATTGTTATATTAATATATTTATAAAGTGGGGGGGCGGGAAATGAAAAAAAAATTGGGGAGGGGGGGACGTTTTCCACGTCACACCAAAATTTGGTGTGACTTGGAAAACCACTTTCAACGTCACACCAAAATTTGGTGTGACATTGTAAGTGGTTTTCCACGTCACACCAAAATTTTGGTGTGACGTGGAAAACTCCCCCTACCTTTTTTTTTTCATTTCCCGCCCCCCCCCAAATTTATTTCATTTCAAACACTTTCAACGTCACACCAAAATTTGGTGTGACATTGAAAGTTGTTTTCCACGTTACACCAAAATTTTGGTGTGACGTGGAAACGTTTCAACATCACACTTAATTTTAAGTGTGACGTTGTTTCTTTTTTGTAGTTACTCCTCTGTTTTCAATGTCACATTTTTAAATAAGTGACGTTAATTGGTGACATAAAATGGGTTTTTTGTAGTAATGTAGGGACAACATGAGGGTTAATGTGAGAGACTAAAGGTCGATTTTTGATGATATGAATGCGATGGAATTGCTTGGGGAAAGCGAGATGAGGAAAAAGAAGTTTAGATGAGGCAGAGGAAAAAGGAGAAGTTGGGTAAACGAAATTGGTGTGAGCTTTAAGACCTCGCATGGCACGGGCGTCGCAGTCATAGGCAAAGTCATTCTTTGGCGGAGCACCCAAATTGATCTGTCTTCTAGGCGTCATTTTTTGTGTTCTCTTCTTGGGTTGATGATAAAAGATAAATAAACTTAAACGATGATATGAAGGGTTCAAAAAAAGGGAATTATTTCAAAAAAAATAAAATTACGGAGCCCTGATTAAGAACACCCAAAAAATATCGGGATTTTAAAATTAATTTTTCCATTTCATTTTCTAAAATACAAGGACTAATTTGTACAAGTCAAAGTATAAGGACTAAGTTATAATCAAGTTAAAAGTATAAGAATTGAGTTGCGATGAGTCAAAATATAAGGACTGAGTTACAATTGTGTTAATATTAAGGACCAAAAGATTAATTTTTCTTAGGAAAATTTTGGAAACATATAAATATTTAAGAAATAGTCAGCTAGTGGGCTTTCTCATATGAGTTTAATCAATTTGTATCTTTATCTTGGAGAGAACTTGCATCATATAGACAAAAAGAGTAATTGAATAATGGAGGATATAAGATTTGTTTGAAGTTAGAAGGAATGGTATGAGTTTTCCCAAGGGTTTTAACCTATGAAAGTAGGACTTGAATGATCTCATTTGCTTTTCTCAGATCCTCTTCCAATCTCTACCCTGAAATTACGTAAATTTGGAGTCAAATATTTTTGTGTTTGATTTCATCATTAAATTATACATAAAATTAGTGATATTTTGATATTTTATGGACAAAAAATGGTTTAGTTTTCAATTTTATGTGATTTTACATGTATTTAATGCTCTAACTTATAAAAAAACATAATTCTAAGCATTAAATATTTTAAAAGATTATATAAAATTGAAAGCTTAAACATTTTTAATCCATAAAATATCAAAATGTCACTAATTTTATGTAGAATCTAATGATGAAATCAAACATGAAAAATTTGACCCAAAAACTATATAATTTTAAGATAAAGGATAGAAGAGATCCAAAAAAACAAATGAGAGAGAATCCAAATCTGTATGAGACCATGTTTCGTTAGAACTGACGACTGTGTTTAGACTACCTTTGTCATTATTTTATTCACACCCACGCACAAATTTCTATGCAATCCATATAAAATAATGATAATTATAAAAAAATATATAAATTTCAATAACAGCTGTATTTTGTGTAGTATTATTTTTACTCTTGTACTTTTTTTTTTTGATCAACACTCTTGTACTTAATATAAAATCGATTTGACTTATTTAAAAAGATTAAAGAAGTTACTTTGAATTATTAACATTTATCAATTTTTATTTGCTAATATTATATTATTTGAACTAACTTAACTAATATCCTTAATCTCATCAAATTATACAAATAAATCTTATATTTAAGAATGAGGAATAGTAGTTTATTTAATTTCAATAATCTCCCAGTATAAGTCAACTTGAATCCGAAAGGGGTGTATTTGACTGAATGCACGAGGTATATAAAAAGACAATTGTGTTATAATAAAAAGGAGAATAAGTTTATCCAAAAGAGAAAGGAGAATAATGCCCCCTCAAGAATGAGGAGCATATGTTAATGCCTGTATCAGACCAATATATATTATCAAATTCAAGCGTCACAATTAGAAGTAGCAGTAGACCATTTCAATTTACAACTTACTCCCTTCCATCCTTAATATAAGATCTAGCTGGTTATTTAAAAAAAAATCTTAATAAAACTAAATAAGTCACTTATAAAATTATTTGCCTAACTTTTCTCTCCAAGTTAATATATTTGACTTGTAAGTTAATATATAATCTAATAAAATACAACATATATTATGATTAAGTAACATATGTAACTTTTTTAATCTTCTAAAAAAAAGTCAATTAAATTTTATATTAAGAATTAAATGGAGTAATATCTCTATATTATTCAACCTAGAATCTTAGTACATTGCTAACAACCTGATTCGTTTGCCTTTGACACAGTCCTCCCTTCTTGAGTCCCCATCATGGAACCACCTTTTCAATGTGAAATCAGCCATAAAATAAATGGTTAATATAAATTTTTTTGCCCCTCGAATCTATCTTATTTTAGCTTTAGTCCTCCAAGTCTTAAATTAGAAGTTTTTATCCCTAAAATTTTATTTTGTTTAAAACAATGGTCGTTATGAATCAAATACTCAAGAAGCCATAGTTAAGATATATTGTCCAATTTCCAAGTCCCATTAACTTTTTTATGATGGAGAACTTTCACAAATACAAACACAAAAGGGCGAATAAATGAATACCCGATCATTTCATTCATTGACATCTTAACACAAGACTTGAGGGGAAGCTGGAGGATAATTTAGTAATTACACAAATATTGGTATTGAGAATATTCTGACATTTCATGGTTATTTTTGTTTGGATAGATTTTTCAACAGGTGACTTTGATAAATTTGATTATACTTGGGTTTATTTTCTAGCATTAATTAAGGATATATAATTATACAAATTTATCAAATGTGTATATATTTCTAAGGTTATATTTAATCATTTTATAACATATAATTTAAGTTCTACCGGGATTTTCAAATGCATGGTAATTCCCAGTCATTCATGCGCAAACTTACGGTAGAAATTGAAATATAATTTGTCAATATTTTAAAAAATTTGTCAAACGGAATTTATTGACTTCACATAACTTATTTTGTCTCACTGCTGCTTATTTGAATTCCTACCACCGGATTAAGCAATTAGTAGATTAAGTTTTCTCCATGACACCGAACAGTGAGTCAGTAAGTTTTTGGGCATATTATGAGTCACTTTCCAACGCAGTTACACTTTTTATTACTTGTTCAAATACATAAGAATACAAAAATGGATCAATGATGTCATGAAACAAGAGAATAAAATGCCTATTATAAGAGAAATTAATAAGTGTCTCGAACAAAGTCATAAAATATAATTGAACGCTTGAATTGGATCGATATAATCAATTATCAAACACACAAGATTTTGTGAAGAATAGTCAGGGGTATTAATTAATTTCCATGAAGATTTTGTGAAGTCAGACTCAACGGTAAGTATGAATTTTCTCCAGTCTCCTCTCGTGTTTTGGTCAAGGGTGGAAATTTTGGCCCCATGTTTGGTGAGAACTAAACTAAATGTGTCTATAGAAATTTATGTACAATCACCATTCACCATCACATAGTTGGTCTAGAGGGTAAGACCCAATTAGATTTATTGACATATTGAGTTTGAGTTATTGAGGAGATGTTGTATTGGAAGGAAAAGTCACAAACACCGATAATAGACGCTGATTGTCAGTATATATAAAGAAATATACAATCAATATCCAAAAAAAAAAGCTAAATGTATAAGATAAAAAGTAAAAGGTTGTAACTTTATCGGTCATCCTAAAGACAAGTGAGCTTAAAATAGTAATTCATATTCTTTCTTTTAATTTAACCCTCCTTCGTTGAAATGTTTTCAACATTGTTCTTCCACCTCTATATAAAATATAATAAAATTTAAACTAAATACGACCATCCTCCAACTCCCACATCAGACCCATTCAATTCATATCAAATGAGACAATTTGATTTGCTCATCAACTATAAAATTGTCTTGATAAAATTGTAAATCCTCGTATAAAAATTGTGATAAATATCATCGGTTGGTTTTCATCTTAAAAACTTTGTCTGATAGTTATTGCAAAAACAAAATAGTTAGTTGTAAATTGTTGTATTCAACTTGCAAATCGCTACGGTAAAGTTGCAAAGCCCTAACCTTTTCTTTTACCAACAATTAATGGCAGAAAAAAATCCTTTAATAACATTTGAAAATTTTATATTCCTCTCCAAGGTCTAATACGGGATTTCCAAATTTTGACGTACTCAAATGAATTTTTTTATCTTTTTCCCTATATTTTTTATATTATTTGTTTAAATACCTAAATATATATAAAAATAAATAATGGCGTCATAAAAGGAGAATAATGCCTGCTATGAAAAAAATGAATCAGGAAAATTGGGGAACACGAGTTAACACCCGAATCAGGTCAACATAATCAAACAAAAATAGCAGAAACCTATAGCAAAAAAAATTACAGATAAATGTGCAAAAAAAACTTAATTGTATGAATGGAAAACTCAACATTGCTATTACAAGAATTGCAAACCCTTACGGACACCCTAATATTCTTGCAGAATTTATAGCCGAACAATTAAAAAATCGAGTTTCCTTTCGTAGAGCAATGAAAAAAGCTATTGAATTAACTGAACAGGCGAGTACAAAAGGAGTTCAAGTACAAAATGCGGGCCGTATCGATGGAAAAGAAATTGCACGTGTCGAATGGATCAGAGAAGGTAGGGTTCCTTTACAAACCTTTCGAGCAAAAATTGATTATTGTTCTTATGCAGTTCGAACTATTTATGGGGTATTAGGCATCAAAATTTGGATATTTGTAAACGAAGAATAATAAACTTTGCCTTATCGTTAAGGTTCTATCTAGCGAAAAAAAAGAAAAATTCTTCTATTCTTATTCTGTTAAATTTCTGTTAAATCAATTTTATAAAATTGAATAAAAATTTGATTAATCATTTGATATTGATATAATTGCTATGCTTAGTGTGCGACTCGTTGCGTTGGTTTATTTTTTTTAGAATGGTTAGAATTCGACAAAAAAAATAAACCAACTCGTAGTAGTAGTATTAATTAATTAATAACTATAGAACTAATAACCAACTCATTGCTTCGCATTATCTGGATCTAAAGAACCAGTCAATATAGAAGTAAATATATAATATATTGGTGATATCATTATACCAACTGAAATATTGCATAAAAAAAGAAAAACGAATTGGATTATGAATTGTGAAGCAATAACAATATATGGATAAATGAAAGGGTGAAAGAAAGAGAGAAAAAGAATATCAATGATATAGAATTCAAATATGCAAGGTCTATGAGTCGTAGGTAGTGTAATAAAGCATCAATATTAATTAATCCATAATTAGATAACTATATTGATCGAACAAACAAATCAAGAGTCCCGAGTCATTAAAAACTGAGAAGGTTGACTAAAGAAAAAACAAAAAATGGAATTAATTTTAATTAGAGGCTCCATTGTACAATTGAGACCTAACCATTAAACGAGAAGCGATGGGAACGACGGAACCTGTGAATGCCTAAGATTTTATTCAAAACAAATCTTAATGATTCATTAGGTGGGATGGTGGAAGGAACCAAAAACCAATCCATTTATTCTGAGGAATCATGTTCTGAGGAGTCGTGGGCTAACCCTACATCTGAAATAGATAATGAAAGAGTAAATCTTCGCCCGCAAAAATTTTGATTTTATTGGATTTCCAAATAGGGGCCAATCCGATATGGTAATAAAAGGAAAAACAAAATAAAGATTCGTTAAAACCTTATAACATAAGAAAACAACA
Organism: Mimosa bimucronata; assembly: GCA_037074515.1. NCBI lineage: Eukaryota > Viridiplantae > Streptophyta > Magnoliopsida > Fabales > Fabaceae > Mimosa > Mimosa bimucronata. The sequence goes on from CM073442.1 coordinate 12,338,246, forward strand.
TTATCTATTTATATCTAGATAACAAGAATTGTCTATAATAGAAAAAGAATATTTGGAACAAAGAATACTTGTTTAGTTATATATCAAAACAAGGTATAAAAATTTCCAATAAACGAATAGATTAGATGAAATCTCAAAAAGTCCCATCACGATTCAATATATTATTCATGAATTCATGAAATCCATGTATATTCTATTTTAATTGTTTCATTCGCGAGGAGCCGTATGAGGTGAAAATCTCATGTACGGTTCTGTAGTAGAGATGGAATTGAGAAAAAACCATCAACTATAACCCCAAAAAAACCAGATTCCGTAAACAACATAGAGGAAGAATGAAAGGAATATCTTCTCGAGGTAATCATATTTGCTTCGGTAGATATGCTCTTCAAGCACTTGAACCCACTTGGATCACATCTAGACAAATAGAAGTGTAACGCCTGGAATTTTACTACTATACTATAACATTTTAATTGAATTATAACCACTTTTTAATGTCAGAAGCCCAAAAATATGGAAAATTTAAAACTTTTTCTTACCAAACAATGTTCCAACTCTATTGCAGTTGGAATGGGCTTTTCGGACAAATTGAATAATTTAAAAACCCTTTATAAAATAAAGTGGTTAATAAAACAATTAAAAGTACTCTAACCCTCTTAGGGTGTTTATTCTTAATTCATAACACTTAGGGAATTTAAATCCCATAATAAATTCATATAATTCTATTTTCTACGCTATCTACTATTTCTTTATTAATTTGAATTTACATCATATACAGATAACCTTACTTTTTATAACATAATCTTAATTTCTTCATCTAATCTTCTCTCAGCACTTCTGCCTTATCTCAACCACCTCACTATCTCCCACATTCTCTGAAAAAACAGCAGTTCAATGCAGTTTATGTCATTAACTATAAATTCATGCATGCATTGCCATGTATATATTTTATAAAACTGCCCAAATGATGATAGTTTTACTCCTATTAATCTGTGTGCGATCCGCACCTACCAACCACTGATAACGATATTTTTGTTAACTAGTGGAGGCTGTACCTGCAGGATTTCTCGTTATAACAATCCTGTTATAACTAAACTGGTTTGGCAAAGGGGTAGCGAACCACCTAAACCTGGAGTACTCCAACTGAGGAATAACAACTTACCAACTAAATGCAACAGTTATTACAAAATAATACATACAATTTTATTGTTACTGAAATAAACTACTACCTGGCTCCTTTAGACCTTAGTCCTGTGCTTGCTCCCTTTTCTTTCTACTGATCTCCTCAAATTATTTTACTATCAGGACCTATTAACATTTAGTATAAACAATAAATTAATATCTAAACTTCTATATAATTATTTAGCGTCTCTCTCTCGGGTCCTAATATACCTCATACCACCCTTTCCTTTGTATTAATGAAAGATTACAGTTTACTATAATTATCTTAACCCCCTTTTAAAATTAAAAGGTCAATTATAAATAATTTATTTCAATTAATAATTCTTCTTCTTATCATCATCTTTTCCAAAATTAAATATAAAGAAAAGTTCTAATGACTTAATCATAATTAACCTATTAAGCATTATCATCTTCTACTATATATGTTAATTCTTTATTCTTGTACCGTATAACTTTAATCTTATTAAAATCACAATTTACAATTGATTCATTGTTGTCACTGAAAATGTTGTTCAAGAGAACAGAAATAGAACAGATGTTTCAACTTACTATATTTAATCCGACAAACAGACCGTAGTTAGATTTAAATTCTATTCTTATCATTATTTCCTATTATCAAAATATAAGGTAATTCGATATGGAACCAAGCACAGAAATAAATCTAGACTTTTAGAAATTTATAGCTTTTAATTTAACAGCCTATGTCCAAACTTTAAGATCCTCAACCAAAGTATAATCATCATATCTCACCTCGATAATATCTAAGATGGTTACTACCGACCAAATCACCACTTCGAGAATCAACTTCCTTCCTTCAAGCTTGGAGTTAATACTTCGCATATCCACATTCTTAAGCCATCTTCATCAATCAATTTATGCCTAATGCATTAAACTAATCCATATACTTCATGTGGACCCCCTTCAACAATTGCCTAATAAATAAATTCTCATTCCCACAAGGATCTAAAATAACCTTTACCCTACAAATCAACTTGCTTCATATACCATTTCTTCTTCTAATTTAGTAAAGGTCTATGGCTTTGATTATACATACTAATTTTTCCTGCTTGAACCATATTTACAGAGCACCCATTAGATCAATATCTAATATTTAACAATCCCTATCCCTTAAACATTATTCCTCTGTTTCCTTCAATCCCAAATTACAAAAACACAAATTCCTCATCCTACGACCTGCTCAATCTTAATCAACGCATAGTAGAGTATATGTAGCCCCAAATATCAATTTATTATATTCCTAAGTTCACTAACTATATAAACATAATAATATAGAAATTTATAGGCTATCCTTACGTATCCAAACCAAATAAATCATATTCTAAAGCCTCAGGTTATTCACATTTCCCTTAGATGTAGCAAGATAATTGTACCAAATCCATGTAAAATTTCTAAATCCCAACTTTGTTGTACAATTTCTCAACCAACAAGTATTAGTGTCTAAATCAACTCCTCCTCCAACCTCAAATTCATAGAATTCATTTTCTAAAAACCAATATGATTTACCAACAGAAACAAAGTAACAAAGAATTAATCAAATTCCTTATTCAACCATAAACGGAGCAGATACTTCCTTAACCCTATTCTTATCTTATTATCATCACTTCTTTCTCAGCACCAAAGCACAGGCCAACAAAGAGGAAAATAAAATCAAATTCCATTAACATAAATTCCTCTTCTTTCATTTCCATCATAAACCACAAATACCATTATCACTATTGTTAAATCATAAGCTAACTCCATTTGATAAAGCTTCAAACACTAACATCCCCGAAATCACCCTTCCACCACAATCAAAATCTAAATCTCCTCTATGACAAACTCCAACTTAAAGCTTTATCCTCCACAATCAACACCTTTCAAACCTAAAACATTTCATACTCTCAGAATTTCCTTACTTAGCTTCTCTAAAGACTTCAACATCAATTGATCCTTTTCCTAGTTTCTTAACATTCCTATAGACTTTGATGATTAAAATGATGTAATTCCCCAAAGAACCTACACTTCTCTAATCCTCAAACCACTTTAAATAAATTATAGAACCACTTGACAACTTACAAATCAGTCCTTGGATAAACCATTTTAACTTCTTAGGATACCTCTTCCATTCATATCTAGAATTGTTCCCAACAATTCCACAAGACTTAACTACCTCACAGTTCCATACGAGTAACAACCACCATCAATTCACTAAACGTACTTAAACTTACTCCCAGGTGTTATTAATTATACATTCATTCACCAAATATCCAGAAACCATTGCAATTTCTGCTGGTGAATAGCAAGATCAGAAAACTAGAAATAAAGCTTGAATCAATTTTCATTATCACCACCGAACACCTATTAAAACAGGGCAGAAAATCACAGTCCTAGTTCCAGAAATTCAATCACAACAATAATCAAAATTCTAAAATCTAAGCTTATGACATCCACCTATAACACCTCCCATGGAACCAATAACACAATTTCTTCTTTCTTTATCTCTAACTCAGCAACCAACAACATTAATATCATCGGCCAGCAGAAAATCACTAATCCTTCATCATCAATATCATCATTTTCAATTCCCCAAACTAGAAACTCAACATACAGAGCTAACTATCATTGATTAAATTCTAAATTCATTATCACAACATCACAGCTCAGGCACGTTAATCAGTTAGAGACAAAGAGACCAAAGTTCTCAAAACTCCTCTCTACCTTTCAGCCAGCGCAGGACAGAGAGCTGAAGAGCAAAATTTCATCACTAACCTTAACCACATACTTCAACCATGCTTAAACAAGTTCAATTCATCTCTCAGAACATAACCAAACATTAATAGCCGTTTTTTCCCTTAGCCGAACAGATAAAAAAAAACACAGGGAACAAAGAACAACAAAAATCAAAGATGCTAAGTTTGATCAAAACACACATCCAAAGACCTTCACCACAGATTCTAAACAAGTAATGTATTGCTCTCCAAAAATTCTTCCCCTTTCTCCCGTCAGGATTGCCGAAACAGGGGAAGAAAAATTTGTCAAAAATTCCCTAATCCTCAACATCACACTTCCAATCCATCCCATAGCCTCAGAATTGCTAACAATTGCAAGTATTTAAGCTCCAAAACAACAAACACATGGAATCCCCAAAATTTCCTCTCGGGTGAACATTACTCGACGGGATTCCTTGACAAAAATCGAACCAAATCGAGCCTCCTACCTTCAATCCACTTCAAGATTATCCTTGTTCAAGTCTTAGGCTTCAATTTCATGCATTTTGAGGCTTCAAAACCTCAAAAATTTCAGATTTCCCCCCCATAATACTCTCAAAAACGCGCCCAGAGAGAGAAGAAAACGAGAAGGAATACTCACCGAAGGTTGTTCCAAGCTTCGTGCATCTTTTCCTCGCCTAGTCTCCGGTCACCGTCGCTGGTCTGGGTCGTGGTCGCTGCTGAACGACGAAGCACGGAGGAAGGAGAATGAAAGAGTGAAGTCGGGGGAGAGAAAATGAAGAAGTGTATGTGTGTGTATTTGTGTGTTCGGTGAGAGGGCAAAGAGGAAAAAGGGAAATAGAGAGAAATAAGAGTTTGAGGACACGTGTGTGGTCCATAATAAAAGAGAGACTGATATTTTTGTTTGATGGGTATTTTACTATCTTACCCTTCCCTTTATAATTGAAGATATTTTCAAGTAGGGGCAGATATTGTCTTTTTCATTTCCTATTTTCTATTTCTCTCTCAAATCATAATTTTATTTACCATTTTCATTTAGAAATTTACCTAAATCTGTCCCCAAAATAATTTCTCTAGATATGCTTTACTTTCTAAATTTATTTATAAGGCTTTTTAAATATCAAGTAATACCCTAAGGTTTTAAATATTCCCTTATTTAAATCCATCTTCCAAATATTTTTTCTCCATTAATAAATAAATAAACCTTAAAAAAATTATTAAAAATACACCTGGCCTCATAAATTTATTTATAAGGCTGTTTAATTTCTAAATACCGTCCCAAGACTTTAATTAAATCCTTATTGTCTCTTTTCTCCAAATTAAGTTTTATCTCCTAATTATTTCTCTTTATTTCTTAAAGAAAATAAGCCTTAAAGTTTATTAAAAATGCCTAAAATATCATAAATTTATTTTCAATGCTTTTTAATATTTAGTTAAATTTCTAAAATCCTTAAAATTTCCCTTTTCCTATTTTCTGAAATTTGGGGTGTTATAAGAAGCAGGGCGGCGAGCAATGTCACGAAATGCCCGCCGCGGTGGAAAAATATGGGTACGCATATTTCCAGACAAGCCGGTTACAGTAAGACCTACAGAAACACGTATGGGGTCATGAAAAGGATCTCCCGAATATTGGGTAGTTGTCGTTAAACCAGGTAGAATACTTTATGAAATGGGCGGAGTCACAGAAAATATAGCCAGAAAGGCTATTGCAATAGCAGCATCCAAAATGCCTATACGAACTCAATTCATTATTTTGGCATAATAATTAAAACCAAAGGAAAGAGGTCTTTGGGATGAAAAAAAACAATTGCAATTGTAGGTTTCGTTTTATTTTGACACATAATATTTCTTTTTTTTTTATTTTGCCCTTTGCACTGAAAGAACAGAGAAAAAAATGATATGATTCAACCTCAAACCTATTTGAATGTAGCTGATAACAGAGGGGCCCGCAAATTGATGTGTATTCGAATCATTGGAACTAGTAATCGACGATATGCCTATATTGGTGACGTTATTGTTGCTGTAATCAAGGAAGCATTACCAAATACACCGTTAGAAAGATCAGAAGTGATCAGAGCTGTAATTGTACGTACTTGTAAAGAACTCAAATGTAACAATGGTATGATAATACGATATGATGATAATGCTGCAATTGTCATTGATCAAGAAGGAAATCCAAAAGGAACTCGAATTTTTTGTGCGATCGCTCGGGAATTGAGACAGTTAAATTTCACTAAAATAGTTTCATTAACACCCGAAGTATTATAAGACGAGCCTATGATATATTTATAGTATTTGATATAGTATTTGAATGAAATAGATTAATTAATAGATTGATTATGTCTCACGCATATACCTTTTTGTAATTATTAAAAAAAATATAAATATTAAATATCAAAATAAAAAAAAAATATAAATATATTTAAAAAAAATCTAATTTAGAATATTCTAAATCAGAATATTCTAATATATAATATTCTAATATATAATAATAATTTAGAATTTAGAATATATAATAATAATGAATTTTAATAATCATGTTGATTATATGAAAAGTCAAGGGCAACAATCATTTTAGTTTATCATGGGTAAGGACATCATTGCTGACATAATAACCTTTATACGAAATGTTGACATGAATAGAAAAGGGACGGTTCGAATACCATCTACTAATATCACCGAAAACATTGTTACAATACTTTTCTGAGAAGGTTTTATTGAAAATGTGAGAAAACATAGGGAAAGCAACAACTATTTTTTAGTTTTAACTCTACGGCATAGAAGAAATAGGAAATGGTCATATAAAACGATTTTGAATTTAATACGAATCAGTAGACCGGATCTACGAATCTATTCTAATTATCAACGCATTCCTAGAATTTTAGAAGGGATGGGAATTGTAAATCTTTCTACTTCTCGAGGTATTATGACAGATCGAGAGGCTCGATTAGAAAGAATTGGCGAAGAGATCTTATGTTATATATAGTAATCTTTTTGATATCCAAATTCGATGAGAAACTTACATACATTCTTGTGAAAAAAGAGAGAAAAAAAGCAGGTTTCTAATATCACCCCACATACATTAGTTAATACGGGAATGGGGTTTTAACAGCAATAGAAATAAAATTATGAGTGTTTAATTACTAAATCACTTGCCAATAGTATGTTCCAGATTCGTTCCTATAATGATTGTATCTATAGGGATTTAAAAGATGGGTAAAGATGTAGATTTAGTGACAAACAGTTGTGTCATGTACACACAATAGAAAAGTAAATTTTAAATAGCAAACCCGGTCATAATCAATTAAAATTAAAAATGGTGCAGACATGGAAAATCAAAGGTGGTTAAATTTTGTCAGGTGGTGGCCATCATCATCATTTGTGGGGAGAAATTCTTTTGACATCAATTTAGAAACAGAGTATATATATATATATATATATATATAATTCGTCATTCTCTCATCTTCAAAACTCTTCCTCCCAAACTTCAAGCCTCCGCCTCCGACATCGGGAGCTACAAAGCCTTCGCCGACTCCAATGCTGCTCAAAATTAATCCTCCACGCCTCCAAAATTCCGGCGACCCCAATGCTGCTCAATATATATAATTAATTGGGAAGAGAGAAAGATGGGTGTCACCGGCCGGACAGATCTGTGGGGGTGAGGTATGGCCGGAAAATCACCGTGACGTTTAACAGGATATATATATATATATATATATATATATAAGTTGTGTACCGCTTCGCAATTCACAAGCTGATGTTGATATCACACGGGTTTCGGTTTTTCGATTTTTTTTTCTTTTTGGGGAAAATTTCAGACAGAGGAAAAAGCTGGAATATTGGGGAGATTTGAGGTGAATTAAGTTTTGATTATCAAAAGCGTCCTTGATTCACTTTCTTAGTGCTCCCAATTCACCATTGAACAAATGGCCTTGAATGGCAAGCTCTGCCTCTTTGCTGGTCTCAGCCTTCTTCTACGCTAATTTTCGGAGCTCGAACGTGAGCTTAGCTATGGACTCATATTTCTGCATCATCCAGTGAAGTCAACGACGATGAATTGATGAGAAGATGGACTTATTATAGTCATAACTGTCGGCTCCAAACTGAGCCAAATGACCAACAAAGGGCGTCGATGATGGCATTGGCAGACTCATGCTTCCGTCATCTGCAAACCAAAAGGAGATGATCGATCGGTATTTTTTGTGAAACTCCACCTCCTGATTCTCCGGCTCTTGCTTCTGCCGCTTCCCACTCTGTAGCTCATTCTCACCGTTGTTGGAGGCGTGAAGTTTGGGAGGAGTGGGGTTGAAGATGAGAGAGAAGGAAGAATTAAAAATTTATTATTAAAATAATTTCTCCTCAGAAATAATATTAAAATAATATTTGCGGATCTCACCTCATAAAATTTAACTACCATTAGTTCTGGATTTCTGCGCCATTATTAATTGATTATGACAAGGATTTGCCACTCAAAATTCATTTTTCTTTGTGTGCACATAGTAAAACTGTTCGTTATCAAATCTGCACATTTTTCATTAAAAGATTGAGGTGTAAGCTAGATTGATGTTTAAATAGATGAGTTGGACAATGTAATCAATTGCGTTTTCTTTAAAAAAAAAACTAATTTTTTTCTTAAAAAAAGGAAAAGCGTGTTTGATGGTTTATTTTAAATCAAGTGTTTTTTTTTAAAAAAATTGAAAATTCTCTCTAAAAATAAAAATTCAAAAACAACTTTTACATGTTCTCTATTTTTATTTTGTTATTTTTCCTAATTTCTGATGATGCTCTCAACTATGTGTCTCCTACTTGCCTTCTTGGTTGCTCACTTCTATCTACATTTCCTCTTAGAGCCCGTTTGGTTGAATGGAAATGGGAGGGTGGGAAGTGAAAGTGGAAATGGAAGTCACCGTTAATGTGTTTGGTGTGGTGGAAGTCAATTCTACGGAGAACTCACTTCCATAAAAAATGATGGAAGTCACTTCCATCTCCCCCCCCCCCAAAAAGAACTCACTTCCACTGAAGTGGGTGTGTGACTCTTTTACCCTTCACATTTCTCCTCCAACAATGAAGACGGCAGATGACACAAGAAGGATGGAGAGGGTGACGACGGTGGACGACGGCGTACTGTGAAGGACAGTGCGCGTTGGACGACGGAATGGTGGCAAAAAAAGCTTCAATCTCCATAGCCATCTCTCTGAACTCAACAACAATGGACGACATTTGGTGATAGAGAAGCACAGCAAGGACTTCTTTAACTTCAAATTTGTGGCGACGAGGGAGAGTGAAATTTGTGGCGGAGGAGGTGATGGCTTCAAATCTTTGGCAATGTGGAAGCGGTTGCGATTCATATCAGAGAGGCTACGATGTGGGAGAGGTCACGATTCAGATCTGAGAGGCTGCGATGAGGGAGGGGTCACGATTCAGATCCTGCCTTTCTCCTACTCCTCTCCAGCAATACCCACTGCTCCTCTTGTTTCCTGTGACATCTCATATAAACCTCTTGCTATGTTGTTTTTTTTTGAGTTCACGGCTAGTAGTTGTTTGAGTTCATGGCTGGTCGCGATTCAGATCTTGCTATGATTTTCATTGATTGAATTTGATTTGATTTCTCTTGCTACCATGGTGGACAATTTCCAGTGGTTGTGGCTGCGTTTTTGGCTGATGGTTGTGTGCAATTTTGTTGAACTCTGGACATAGGTGTTCGATCAGCTGACTTTTGATGGGAGGAATTTTTTTGGAGGGTATTTTGGTATTTTCCTATTATTAATACATATTTCAATTAAAATTTATATCTCACTTTCATGGTCATGCCAAACAAACTTTAAAACTCACTTCCACCTCTACATCCACATCCACTTCCACTTCCATTTCCATCAAAAGCTCTTCCATTGTACTAAACAGAGCATTTGGTTGTTTGAGTTTCTATCCTCCATTGCCACACTCTCCATTATGTTCTCAGCTCATTTCAAAAACAATTGTTCCAAACAAATTTTATATATTTTTTATTTTCAGATGTAAACTTTTGAATCAATCATCCAAATAGATTTTTTTTTAATTTCTTTCTCCCCAGAACTTGTTTTTAAAAAAATCTTATAAAACTTTTCTAAAAACATAAGAACAGAATATAGAATCAAACTTTGGCTAAAACAGAAAAAGAAAACAAGATTAAACAAGACTTAAGTTTATTATGATGCATATTTTTTATCCTTCACATACAAGGTTCATGTTTTCTCTTGTAGTTTAACTCCTCATTCCTTTAAATGCTTTCAATATTGTTCAAAATATGATAAGGTCAAAACAAAAGAATCCCGACTAGTTCAGACGTTATATTACAAATGTGACACGCAATCCATATCACATAAGAAGCCTAAGATTAGAAAGTAGTAAGAACAGTAGAGTTGGATGGCATTAATTTCTTGTGCCATTCTCATAATAATTTCAGAAATTTCGTTTTTTGATAACTGTATCATCTTCCCTCTAGCATGGTTTGAGAAATTTCATTTTGTGACCACTGTAAGGATCTTTGACACAATGAATCTGAATGAACAAGGACATCACTCGCAATGTAGAAGGCAGGAACTTTTGGCTGTGGCGACAATTTCTCACCATTGAACATTAAAACTACAGCTGACATATCAGGTCTATCTTCTGCTCTCTGTTGAACGCATAATAGTCCTGTTTGTATACATTTTATGACTTCAGATTCAGTGTAACTTTCCTTTAAACATTTATCCATTAGTTCCAATGGTCTTTCTCCTATCCATAGTCTCCATGCCTAACATCATAATACAAACAACACGAAAAATTCAATTTCAACTTTTGATGCTGGGAGAAATTATCAGTATTGTAAATTTTCAAATGTTTGTTCAATAAGCCAACGATCATTCACCAACATGAGTGTTTTAGGTGGTAGGGCCTATTCACATATATTTGGGTGAGTTCTTATTTAGTCCTCACACAACCAGCTAATTAAAAATACTCAGAGTACATTGAGAACAATGAGTAGCAATCTTTGTGCTTTGCCTATCAAACTAGTGAGAATTTCTAGATAAATGCTGGGCAACATGGGTGATTTATGCGGTGAGATCCATTCACACACTCATTTTGATGAGTTCTTACTTCGCCAACTTTGTAAAGAGGTACTTTGAATTAGGCAATATACTTACATGTCCAAGTAGATTAAGGTAGTGTGTTGGGTTTGAAAATTCTCTGTTCTTCTTCCCACTAACAATTTCTAGCACTATCACGCCAAAACTAAAGACATCGGATTTCATTGAAAAATGTCCATACAGAGCATATTCAAGAGGCATACATCCACTGAGAGTATACTTTGTGAAGTAAAATAAGTTAGAAAATGAGGCATATATCCATTTCAAAAGAATTGATAAATAAGTTGGAGATAAAAAAATAACTTACTAAGTTCCAACAACTTTGTTAGTGTTGGCCTCAACCTAATCATCACAGAATGTGCGAGCCAAGCCAAAGTCTGATATTTTGGGATTCATGCAAGCATCTAGAAGAATATTACTTGTTTCAAGGTCTATATGAATAATTCTTAATCTAGAATCTATATGAAGATAGACAAGTCCTCGAGTAACGCCATAAATAACATGCCAACGCTTAAGCCAATCCAACAAGTTGCTACCTGTTATAAACATAAAAAACATGTTAGAACATAATACTACTTGAAGTGTCAAACATAATACTACTTGAAATGTCAACAACATGGAAATTTGGCAAAGGATCATAGTCTCAAACCAAAAATAAAGTGGTCCAAACTCTTGCTTGGCATATATTCATAAATCAGCAATTTCTCTTCACCTTCAATGCAGCAACCAAGAAGCTTTACAAGATTACGATGTTGAAGTTTTGCTGCTAGCACAACTTCATTTTTCAACTCTTCCAATCCTTGACCTAATTTTGTTGAGAGTGTTTCACAGCTAACTCTTGCCCATCTTCTAGTGTACCCTAAAAATCATATCGGATAGTTTTTGGAATTCATATAGAGATAATATAAATCATTGTTTAGATACGGTTATAAATTTATCATACCTTGTATACTCGCCCAAAGCGACCTTCACCCAATTTGTTAACGGTAGAAAAATTTTCAGTAGCCTTGACTATGACTAACAGATCAAATGTTGGAAGATCCATGACCTCCTTCCCTAGATTATTGTTGTTTATCATAGTAATATCTAGAGTTTTAGAACTATCACAAAATATATCCATTTCAAAAGTCAAGCATGACAAAACTTGCCTGAATTTCGAAGTTCCCTTTTTCTTGCAATTAAAGTCAATCCAAAAATCAAGAAACTCATTACAAATATTGCACAGCCCACATCAATTGCCATCCCTAAAATGATCTGACACCAAGAGACAGTGTGAGAAATCATCAATTTCAAGTAAAATATCTCAATTAAAAGGCATTCAAGTAGATTAAGAAGAACAAGAATTTTGTATCTAGAGAATAGTTGTTTCTCTAATTTATGGAAGTGCTCTTTTATACAGAGAAATGGAAATAGGTTCGAAACACACAATAGCATAACAATTAGAACCTCAACTATCAAAGACTAGTTCAACTTCTTGGATAAGCTTTTCCAAAATAGTTTTCCGGAGAAAAAGTGATAAAAGTGATTTCAAAAAGGGTAAGTGTGCAGATTTAGGAAAATAAACTATTGTGCTAGGAGTACAAAACATAATAATTTTTTGTGAAGTGCAAACGTAGTCATAATGAAATAAGAACCACGCAAAATTGGGAATTTTGTTAATCTTCCCAAGCGTCCGACTAACATATTTATAGGCCCCATTTTGTAAAAATAAGATGGACATTAGGGCAAGTTAACAGACTTACCATATTATTGCAACATTTTTATTTTATTGTAACCATATTAGTACCTTGCAAAATATTGCTATGTTTCGTACACCTTATGCAATAGTTCGTTCCTAAATATGCACCTTTATCCTTTTAAAAAAAAGACTTTGGAGGCTTACTTCTAAAAATGTAGGAAAACTGGTTTTTAAAAAACAATGGTTTTCTACACCAAACAGTGGTTTAAGAAGGTTAAAAGCTAAACTGAAAAAGTCGATGTTGTTTGGTTAGCTTAACAAAAACCATGATTTTCATGGTTAAAAGCTATTATAGAAAAGTTGAGAAAGTTTGCTATTATGATTTTGAGAGTTAAAAGCTATTAGAATTGGGAAACACAAAGCCTTATAAAGCCTCTTTTTTACATAAACATCCCAAATATAGGACTTGTTACATTTTTCTTGATGTCTTTTAAACCTGGAACCCTTCTCCCACACCCCTCCCACCCTCATCTTGAGTGAAATAAAAACATATACTCCCTCCAGTCCTAAATATAGGACCTATTTAGAGAGTTGGAATTGATTTTAAATATGGGACCTAATTATAATTTTTGTCAAGTTTTTCTCAAATTATCCATATTGCTGCTTCTCTAGCAATAATCAAATAAGAGATGAGGGAGGGAATAAGAGAAGATGATTGGGATGTTTTAGAAAAAACACAACATACTAACTAACATAAGTAAGATTCTTAATTTAATCAGATTAATTAATTAGGTCCTAAGGATTTGGTTAATGATATAGCACAATGGCGTCGTGTGATCCATTTAACCGACCCCACCTAGTGGGATAAGGCTTTGTTGTTGTTGTTATAAGTAATTAGGTCCAATATTTTGGATGGGAGTACCAAAAAGGGGAAAAGTATATGTATTAATGAAGATAATGAAACAGAGTACCTAACTCTGAAGCAGAAACTCGTACATAGAGGTCTTGTCCCCCAGCTGGAAATTGCCTCATATCCAATAGTTTATCGGACTATATGAGGCAGTCACTTCCTTCACCTGGATTATCCAAATTTGAATATGCATTAAAAGAACAGTTTCGCAGACATGCTTTCTTACATTCCTCAAGGTCCATGGTCTTGCTATACCATGAAGAAGTGTCTGGCAACTTCATACCAGAATACTGCTTATATCCATCACTACCATCACAGTTCAAAGACACCCATCTAACGCAGCCACTGGTCCAATCAGACACATTCCATTCCTTAAATTTCTTAGGTTCATATCCTCTCAGGCATTCACAGATAGGATTGTTACTAGTGTTGCAGATAGAATTTGCACCACAAAAGGCATGATTTTCACATTGATAATCGGGACTTGTGTTTATTAGCTCCCAGCTGCTCTCTTTGATCACCCAATCAAAACGCAGCCCCAACCCTGATGGCTTAACTGTATATCTAGAGAAAATCAATTCATCTATCAGCTCAAACTTATAGTACACCTCTTTTTATTTATAACAAATTCAGAACTCATTACTGGATCTGTGAAAGAGAAGACATTCCATGACCCTAATCTGACCATCACCTTAGAACCATTCATGAGAAAGCTTTGTGGGCACCCTCTACGGTCTATTTTGAGCACATAATCTCCCCGAGCTGGATCATCTGCACTTTTCCAAGAGGACAGAAATCTATCCAAACCCGTTTCTTGATCCCACCCAAGCTTCATTCCTGCCATTAAGGTGTCACAGGGATAGTCAAAACTTTGCCATAAAATTTGATCCAATTTACCGCTACCATGTCCATTTTTCACCACAAGATTTCCCGAATCCAAGAGTTGAGCAAAAGGGTTATATGCTTTGCTTGATGAGTAATTGGAGGACCACACTGAACTGTTGTTTGTAATTGTAGCATGAAGAAGTAAGAGAATTCCTTGATCATTCATTTGCAAAACACCCTTTTCCCTATTGATTTTGAGAGGCTTGTCTCTGTTGGCCTCCCAGAAGATTGTAGGAGAGACTTCTTATACCATATCCCCAAGTATTGGGCATTTGATGACCCAGGGCTGAAGAATCCTGCTTCAAAAATTTACTTGCGGAAACTAAAGTCTCGCCATCTCTAAGCAAGTTTCCTGAGTTGATGATGTCTCGTGAAGTGAGAGGTTTTATGAAGCATAGCAGCAAGGAGTAAAGATACAGAACTCTCAAACTCACCATTATATTTTTTCATCGAGACCTTGCATCATGCATCCAGACCCTCAGAGTCAGGGTTATGCACTAAAAATATCTAGGAAGGTTTTGTAAAGTCAGGTGTGTTTGTATCAGTTTTCCTCAATTTCGTGTTTTGACTAAGTATGCAAGTTTGTCACAATGTTTGGTGAGGACTAAGAATACCCTGTTTTAGTCCATGTGAATGAATTGAAACAGGCCATAGAGCCTTGGCCCCAATAGCATCAATCCCACCCCCTTATAAAGGGGGCTGTGGGATCAATTTCCAGATTGAAAAAATGTGTGTTTGAGTGGTGTTTGGGTGTGTGTAGTCCCTCCTATATAGAGAGGGTTAGGATAGGGAAAAGAAAAAAAGGAATTGAAACAGGATAGTTCAAAAGCTGATATAGAAAAGAAAAGTAAAATAATCCTTATACTTCTAACATAGAGAAATAACATAAAAATACTTTTTCAAATTTTAAAATCACATGTAGGCATTTGTAGTTGTTAATATCGTTATTAAATTAATGAATACTATTACTTGTTAAAATCTCCTACTCGGGATTTTGAAATTTATAAGTTATTTTCTGTTATTTCCCCTTTTTACAGTATATATAGATATTTATACACAATCCACACAAACTAGTGATAAATATGTAAAATAAAATATACTCAATAGGTTTTGACTTTAAAAATCATCCCACGCACAAGTGAGCTTACAATTTAGCCATTCATATTCTTTCTTTTAGTTTAACCCCTCCACGTTGAAATGCTTTCATCGCTGTTCTTCCGCCTCTATTTAAAATGTCGGTAAAATTAAAACTATACACGACCAACTGATTCCCATGCGGCATCACATTCACATCTGTGACACATTCAGTGAATATCAGATGAGACAGCTTGATTAACAAAAATGTCCAGAAGTTCAAAAGCGCCATAATCAGGTTTCAATTAGTATATGTGCCAAGTATGGCCAAACATTTTAAGAAATTGTTAATCTCCAATGCTTTTGAAATGGATAAAAGAACAACATAGAAAGTCTTTTACTGGATGTGGAGTTACATTAAAAAAAAAACGTGGCGGCTGAATCGGAGTGTGCTCCTACCTTCTAAGCATTTGATAATCTACAATACTGTTGAAACAATGAAAAACAGAATAGCTCTTATTCACCCAAACATCCTCAACAATTTCAGTAGCAATTAGCAATTAATCAGCAACTAGAAAATTATGCAGATGCATTTTTATCATAATATTAGCAATGAAGATATCCTTACAATTGTTTTTTTTTGGGGGGGGGGGGGGGGGGGAGATCTTTACACTCGTTGGGAAAACTTTTAAAATAAGATATTCTCACATGAATGCATCTCAATATATGTGACATTCGTACGATCCATCTAGTTGACCCTACCTAGTAGGATAAGGCTTTGTTGTTGTTGTTGAATGCATCTTAGTACAATTTCTAACGTGAGGCCTCTCCAAAACATCTGCCAGCTCAAAGGATATGCATTAAAACTATATATTGTGAAATACTCCCTCCGGTCCTAATTATAAGATCACTTTGACTTTTTTTTAAAAAATTAAGGATGCAAAATTAATTACTTTAAATTGTCTATAGTTATCTTTTTTTCTTCAAAATTAATTTATTCTACTTAAATTAACTTATAATCTAATTACATGTCACATTTGTTATAATTTAGTAGTCTAACTTGCTTCCTTAACTTCCACAAAAAAAAAAGTCAAAGTTGTCTTATATTTAGGACCGGAGGGAGTACGTCAATAAAGAAACAGCTGCAGGAGCTTGCATCCGCATGCAGATTCAGAGTACAACTAAATTTTGAATTATCAAAAATTTGTACCAGGAAGAACTTTGTTATTGTCTTTTAAGAGCATCCATCTTCTCCCTAAGGAAGTAGAGTTTGGTCCTCCTCACTCGCTTCTTTTCAAGAACCTTTATCTCCTTTATGTTGGGTGAATACCTACCATACATTACACAAAGTTTAATCACAAATATATGCTACTTTACCAGCACAACACATCTTATCAACAGGCAGATCCATCAAAAAAATGAGAAGTTTGTACTCACAGTGGGAAGAGAGACTCAATCCCAACCCCAGCCACCAGCCTCCTAATTCTAAATGTAGTATTAAGACCAGCATTTCGCCTTGCGATAAAGACGCCTTTTATGATTGACACACGTCGCTTGTTCTTAGGAACTTCGTGTTGTCTCAGTTTATAAGAAAAATATCCGGTTAGTATGTGGAACCAGACCCGGACATAGCAATACTATCATACATCTTCAAAACAAATTCTCATACCACTTTGAGTTGCACAATGTAACCTGGTCGTATATCTGGTATCTCCCTATGTTCTGGCCTCCTCTACTGCTTCCTTATCTATAATCTACATGGCAGGTTATCAGCAGTTTTTACAATGATAAAAGTAAAATGCACTAATAATTTAGAAGGAAGAGCAGTCATATGCCTGCATGTGCTTGGCAGTTTTATACTTTTATCTAATCTCTTAAATTTAACCAATTATTTTTTATCAACTCCACGTTTGTGCGTGGGGATTTTTGTTGACTTTTTCAGTGTTGACCGATTCTTCTATATGTAGGGGTGGGAATAGGTTAGGCCCTTATCAAATAATCTATGGCCTGACCTATTTAACAAATAGGCTAAGTCAAGGCCTACTTACTAACCTATTGTATAAATTGGCCATGCCTATTTCATAAAAGTCTAGTATGTATGCCTTCAGGCGTGGTCCATTTAATATTAAAAAATATTGTATAAATAATGATATTATATATTATACATATACTATATTAAATATTTAAGTGGAACAATTTTTTAGACACTTGAATTTTATATCTGTTTTAATAAAGTTAATTATAAAAATATTTTCTTTTTATACATCCTTTATAATAAATTTTATATTAAATCATATTTTATTTTCATTATATATAGGCTTTAAATAGGCTCAAAACATATTTAAAGCATTTAATTTGTAAATATGTAGGCTTTGAGGCCTACCAAAAGCCTAAATCTATGTAGGCTACCGCAGGCTTAAAGCGAACTAAAAGCCTATACGAACTGAAATGTGAAACCTTTTTAAAAGCCTACACTGTAAGTATGCATGTAAAAATGCTTCAGGCCTTAATAGGTCTTTCAAATGCTCAGGCCTGAGTCTGAAAAAAGCGCCTGCATTCACGGGCAGGGATTTATTCTTCCACTTCAAGCTTAGGCATATTTAACAAAAGCCTCGCCTGGCCTGGTCTTGCTTACTCCCACCCCTATCCATGTGTGTATAGTGACGTAGAACATGATGATTTCAGTTCAAAAAAAGATGTAGAACATGATATGATCAAGGGAAAATCACAATTAGGTCCCTCATAAGGGAATTAATCACAACCAAGTCCCAAACAATCATCAAATTACATTGAAGTCCTAAGAAACCTAGGTGATATTAAATGGTTTGTCATTGATTTTCCCTATCATCAAAGGGCTTTTTTTGATTGCATTATTGACCAACTAAAATTCAGTAAAGGATCATTTGATTGCTTGCCAATCATGTTTCTGGAATTAAATCGCTACCATTTAAAGGCTTTTGGGGCCTTTTTTGTGCCGGAAAGGATACATTTTTTACCCCCAAAAGAAAATTATCCAGGAGGACCACTAATTTGTTGAAATGATGAAATAAGAAAATAATTCATTATAGGTTAGATATTTCAAATTATAAAGGTATTGCCAAGTAAAAAAAATATCTCATTGACTTCTTTCTTACAAAATATATATACTCAATATATTTTAAAAACTTTTAAAAACAAAAGTCTCGTAAGTCCCCAAAAAAAATATAATTTGGCACTCTTCAAAATAGCCATGAACCCCAAAAAAAAGGGAAAATTTCAATATAGGACCGCGGTAGCCAATTAATTTCAAAATATGACCAAAAGATTCTGAAATATCACTTGAGTCTTGTGGGAGCAAACTGAAATTAAATTGAGAGGAGAAAAGACAACATTGACTCCACGTGTCAGAGGAGAGAGAGTGTCAGAGGAGAGAGAGGGTGAGAGAAATATTTTGCTTTTTATTATGGCTTGTGCATATAAAATTTTCCTAACTCATATGCGTTTTTCCTTATGCATATGAGCTTTTCCTTGTTCGTGTGAAAATGAGTGGTGTGTGTGTGAGAGAGAGAGAGAGAGAGAGTGTGTGTGTGTGTTAGATATGCCATGTGGGGTGAGCCCTTTTTTTGTCTTTTTCCATATTAATTTAATTTCACTTAAGAACCCTGAATATAAAGTGATATTTCAGAATCTTTTGGTCTTACTTTTTAATTAATTGTCTACTGTGATCCTAAATTGAAATTTGCCCAAAAAAAGAGAGCTTAAAATCAAGTCAAATATGGATCACATTCACACAGGTCATATCTAATACAAAATAATTATTTCAAAGAAATTTAATGCTTTTATTTAATCAGTGTTAGAAGTCTTCAGAAATCTTTCATTTAAAACTTTTGTAGACCAATTCCATATTCCATAGATATCTCTTCACAAATTAGTTAATTGTGGTTGTCAAAAGATGTTAACTGAGACTGTAAAATGCAAGGAATAAAAAATCGGACCGGATAATTGTAACAGGCAGGAATGCACAAGAGGGGGGGTGAATTGTGCTTTTTAAATTCTAATCCTGAAGATAAACAATACAGTTTATACTGGTTCAGCCCAAACTTGGCCTACGTCCAGTTCTCCAACCTGCAGTTGGGTTCCACTAATTCCTCAAGATTAAATCAGGCTCTTGATAGCCTTTACAAGTGACAGCAAGAACTCCTCTCTTTACTGATCACTCCCCCTTACACTTTGTAAGTTTACACCCTACTCTTAAGGTCCCACTATCTTAAGAGTAAATCTCACTTTGGTAATAAATACAGAATAATTGTTCACTCAATTGAACAGATTGTGTTACACACTTAAGAATATGAGAATAATAAACGCTGAGAGTATTGAATGCAGTAGATACAAATAATCAATGTGGTAATCAATTCTCACAACTAACTTCTCTTCTGAAGCATTTATAGTCTCTTCTAGAATTGTATCCGTTGGCAAAATGACCGTTTGAAAATGCTCAGAGAGTTGAGTGTTCTGATGGAGTATTGGTGATGAATTCTGTTATGCATTTACTCCATTGTACTTGATTTTCCTTTAGCTTATCTCTCTTCTTCTATCGCTGAGAGGGTAGGTGAGTTTCAACGGCTCTTTTGATCCACTTGTGTGTTAACGTTAACTTCCATAAGTAGGTCTGAACAACTCTGTACTTGCAAAGCTAAAAATAGGCTTGCCATTGATTTTGAATATTTTCCATCGCCACTCAGATTACATGCCTCTGATCGATCACAGGGTCTGATGTCTAATCGATCACATATCGATTACCTATAGATTATAGCCTGCATCACTGAACATCAGATTAGAAATTCATGCGCCTAATCGATTACAGGGGAAGCCTGATCGATTAGGCAGGTTTAATCGATTACACATAGATTACATATTTCTCTAATCGATTATAAACAGATTATATTCAGATTACCTAATCTTCTCTAATCGATTACATAGCTCTAATCGATTGCGCATCTTTTTGTTAATCGATTACTGGGCTCTAATCGATTGGGCATCTTTCTCTTAATCGATTACTGGGCTCTAATCGATTGGGCTAATCTTACTCATCGATTACATGGGCCTCTAATCGATTGGGCGCTATGTGATCTGAACTTGATTCATCTCTAATCGATTCGGCTTAAGTTCTTTGACTTGTAATCTATCCCTGATCGATTGGGCAGGACTTAGGATTTTCTATTAGATTGACCCTAAGATATTTCTGTTCTTATCATAGCCCTTCTTCATACCTAAGATATGTTTAGTTATCATCAAAACTCATTATTCTAACATTCTCCCCCTTTTTGATGATGACAAAACAATGGATTTAGTAAACAAATAAAGAGACAGAAATAGGAAACTGATAATAAACATATTATAGACCATAAGTCAGATAATACAAGAGAAATATAATTGATCAGATAATGAAACAACAAAAACTAAAAAGCAAGTAAATATGCAAAGTGTGAGTGATGCATATGAGGATAGCTATGGTGTTGTGAAGGATTTCTGGATCAGTCAGAATCAGTGTCATCCTTCCATTTTGATGTATCCAAATCATAGTCCCCAGATTCACTGCTAATTCTTCCAGAGTCAGATGAGGGATCTTCAAGTATCTCGGACTCAATTTCTACCTCCTTTATCTTAGCAGGGGCTTTCTTCTTCTTGGTGACAGCTTTCTTCTTAGGAGGAGATGGAGGAGGAAGCCAAGACAGAAGCTCATCCAATTTAGATGGACGCTTTTGTTTCTTCTTAGGAGGAGGTTTGACAGATTTTCCTTTCCCCTTAGGAGCAACTTTCCTCTTTGAAGCTGGCTGCTGGGCAGGCTTAGGTTCTTCAATTACAATGCCTTTTGTTGCCCTGGTACTCCTCATTGGCATTGCTTTGACAGCTGGCTTAGGGGCAACTTTCTTGATTCTTTTCCCTTTATCAACAGATTGAACTTCTTGCCCCTCCTCTTCCTCATCAGATTTCAGAAAGTCTGATGTAGTCTGAATGGGATCCACTACTTTCTTTTGATCAGACTTCTTGAATTTTACTTGCTTCTGGACACCCCAACTAGGAAACGTAGGATGAGGCACTTGATGTTTTTGTTTTGATTCTGCCATCTCAGCCTTTGCTGCATCTCTATCTTCCATTTTTTTTGGCTCTGAGCCAAGGTCTGACAAAGTTCTTCCACTTGATGATGCAGCACATCTGCCTGATGAAGATAGTGAGGCAGCAAGTCAACAACAACAGGTTTGGGCTCCCCTTCATACAGGACCATAGCCATCTCTAAGTTTTCCTCCAGAATATTTTCAGCATTTTTTGGGGGAACATTGATGGTGGCCTCAACTTCAGAATCTGAGGCTTCTTCTACCACAACCTCTTCTTCAGCCATGCTTAGCTTGATGGCTTCTGCAAGCTCATGAATTTCCTCAAGTGTCTGGCTCATGGTGGCTTCCTCAGGAATTTGAGGCATATGAGGGATTTCAGAGGCAATGGTTGAGAGGATGGTGGCAGCTTCCACAGCTTTTTCTTGAATCTGACTGCTCTCTCCAGGGGTTGGACACTGAATATCTTCTCGCCCTTTTTGGCATCATCAAAAGAAGGAGGAGAGGCATCTATGACATCTTTTCCTTTCCGAAGATAGGTTTTGGCAAGAGGAGGAAGTGATGATGATGTAGACTGAGGGGGTGGTGGTGGTGTAGGTTGGTGAGGAGGTGCAGGATGAGAGGCAGGGGTAAGGATGTGGTCAGGAGAGGGTGGAGGGTCTGGATTGTCTGAGGAACTGGAAGAAGGTTGTTTGGTGGGAGATGAAGGTTTGGATGATGGAGGGGTGTGTTTGGGGGAGGTTTGTGTTTGGGGAATTAGAGAAGAGGGATGAGAGTGAGAGGGTGAATAATGAATGGGGGAAACCTGATGTGCCTCATGTCCAGCAAATGGGGATAGGGGAGAGCCTGGGAGGTTGATCTGATGAGATTGCCTTAGAATGTCCTCCAGCCCAGCAAGTCTATTGTGCAAAAACTTGTGCATATTGACCACAGCATCATACCCATTGAAAATGGTCATGGTGCTTTCCTTGACAGATTTCACCACAGAGTCATTCAAAGCAGCCACTAATCTTTTCAGCAATCGATCCTCCATGGCTTGATGTTCTAGAGCGACTTCTTCCACTACTTTGGCTGAGACTCTCTCAACCAGGTCATCAATGATGTTGGCAGGAAGGGAGACCCCTTGATCTGGAAGAGATGCTGAAGGATGAGGATGTGTCTGGGGTGCAGGACTCACAGGAGAAGCATGTGTTGTTTCTGCTTGATCCATGGTATCTGGGACATGGCCCTGGTCAGGAATGTCTTCTGGTTCAAGTTCTTCTTGAGGCTGTTCCTCTTCAATGTGAATGGTAGGATCAGGGTGAGAAGGAATCTGACCAAATGGATTTATCCCCATCTTTTTCAGAGTGGTCAGATCAAACTTGGGTGGTTCCCTATTCTATTCCTCTTCAAGCCAGAAAATTTTGTTGTTGCATAGAATGAAGGAAACAAGTTGAGCAAAGGGAAGAGTGGTCTTCACAGTCTTGGTCTTGTGAAACCTCAAGAATTCCTCACAGATAACTTGACCAAGATTGATGGGAATCTTGTTTATCAGCATAGGCAGAATGGGATTATCAATATCAAGAATCAAGGAAAAGTTTCCTGCCTTGTTGACCATACATCTAGAATAAGCATAGTGAAGGATCCTATAGGCAGGGGGCAATTGAGCAGGTGTCAGATTCCCCTTAATAGGACTTGTTGGCTGATAGATCTGCTTGAGTTCCTCATCTGAAAATTTTTCCTTTAACTGCCAAGAGTTGTACTCTTCCATATTAGGCCATCCATATGAAGCCATTGGTTCAAATTCTTCCAATCGAAGGAGAAGGCCTTGCCTCTGACCTTGGAAGATATTGTAATTCCTATGACTTTCCCTTCTGATTCAATGACATGGATCTTCATGTTTGAATAGAAGGCCTTGATAACCTTCTCATTGTAGTGGTTCTTGATCCCTATCCAATGCTTGTAGGGCTCCAACCATTCAGACACAGGAAAGCCATTCTTCTGTAGATAGACTATATTAACAAACCCACACCTTAGTTGCAGAAATCTCCTCTGAATATCTTCTGAGGCATCCTCAATAAGACCCTGAGCAAATGATGAATCAATGGGAACTTCTGTATCCCCAGAAATGAGTTCTTTGACTCTGACTGAAGTAGGACTTTTGGCTTGAGACTTAGATGCAGAACCACGGGTTTTGGCCATTTGTGGTGATGGTTGAGAGGTTGGTGGAGGAGGATTTAAGGGAGGTGATGAGGGTCTGTAGGTTAAAGCAGGATCACCTTCTGGCAAAGGAACTGTATCTGGGATAATCTGGGCTCTGTAGTTCTTTGGTATGCGCATTTTGGGTGCCATAGGTAGGGTTTATATAGAAAGTTTAAGGATATGTCTGATGATTCGAAAGATTGTAACTGGTCTGGAGGAGTTATGTCTAATGATGATTCGAATAATGGCAACAGTTATGATGGTTACGAAGGGATTTGATGATTCGAACGTTAGGGTTTGAGAGTAGATGAAGAGAAGAAGCTTTAGAATGAATGCAATATGGTGCGAAATGATGCTTCAGTTACATATGTCAAGTTTATATGAGAGAGAAATCACAGAAAAACATGTAACTGTCAGAGAAAGTGTACGTTACAAAAGTTACCGTTGATGCCTACGTGTGCTGAGTAATCGATTACAGGGAGTAGTCTCTGATCGATGAGATGCGTCTGATCGATTAGGGATTGCTGTGATCGATAGATCCACGCTGAGTAATCGATGCCCAATCGATCACTCCTTCCTTGTGATCGATCAGACAGTTCTGATCGATTATACCTTTTCCCTAATCGATCCTTCTTTTCTTCTCTAATCGATGTCCAATCGATTACAAGACATGCTCTGTAATCGATTAAGGTTGCCTGATCGATTGGACGCAGATCCTGCAAAATTTTTATTTTGACACTCCGATGCCTAAGTTAGTACTGGATCATCAAAACATGAAATAATTCAGATAAATTTTAGAAGATTAAAGAATTCTACACAAACTTACAACTCATTGGGATTTACCATTCCCAATTCTCTTCTGATGAACATGAATTGTTCAGTTGCTAAGGGCTTAGTGAAGATATCAGCTAGTTGCAAGTGTGTTGAAATAAATTCCACTCTGACATCCTTCTTCTGCACATGGTCTCTGATGAAATGATGCCTTACATCAATGTGCTTTGTTCTTGTGTGATGCACAGGATTTTTGGCCAAACTAATAGTGCTTGTGTTGTCACAGAGAATTGGAACTTCTGGAAACTCCATCCCCAAATCCCTTAATTGATGCTTGAGCCATAGAACTTGAGCACAACAACTTGCAACAGCTATATATTCAGCTTCAGTTGAAGATAGGGAGACACATGTTTGTTTCTTGCTTGCCCAGGAGACTAAGGATCCTCCAAGATATGTACATTGACCACTGGTACTCTTTCTATCAGTTTTGTACCCATCATGGTCTGAGTCTGAGTAAGCAATGAGATACTCCTGAGTTCCCTTTGGATACCACAACCCTAGTTCCTGAGTTCCTACCAGATACCTTAAGATTCTTTTAACACATGTGTGATGAGTTTCCTTTGGATTAGCTTGATATCTAGCACATACTCCCACACTAAATTGAATATCTGGTCTGCTGGCAGTTAGATATAGGAGAGAACCAATCAGACCTCTATATGTTGATTTATTGAAGTCCTTTCCTTCTAGATCAGCATCCATTACTAATGAAGAGCTCATGGGAGTATCTTCTTCCTTGGACAGATCCATTCCAAATTTCTTCAAAATTTCCTTCACATACTTTGATTGAGAAATGAAGATCCCATCCTTTCTTTGTTTAATCTGAAGACCTAGAAAGAAGTTGAGTTCCCCCATCATGGACATCTCGAATTCTCTCTACATAGTCTTTGAAAATTCCTCACAGAGGGATTCATCAGTAGCACCAAAGATAATATCATCTACATAAATTTGTACAACAAGCATGTTTTTCTTTTTATGTAAAATAAATAGAGTGGTGTCTACTTTTCCTCTTGAAAAACCTTTTTCCAATAGAAAATTACTTAGTCTTTCATACCAGGCTCTTTGGTGCCTGCTTAAGTCCATATAAGGCCTTTTTAAGCTTAAAGACATGATCAGGTTTAGTAGAAATTTCAAAACCAGGAGGTTGTTCAACATATACCTCCTCCATGATATAACCATTAAGAAATGCACTCTTTACATCCATTTGATAAAGTTTAAAATTTTTTAGGGATGCAAAAGCCAATAACAGTCTTATTGCTTCCAATCTTGCAACTGGAGCAAAAGTTTCCTCATAATCAATACCCTCTTCTTGGTTATATCCTTTAGCCACAAGTCTTGCCTTATTTCTGACCACAGACCCATACTCATCAAGTTTGTTTTTGAAAACCCATTTAGTTCCAATAATAGGATAATTTGAAGGCCTTGGAACTAAATCCCAAACTTGACTTCTTTCAAACTGATTGAGCTCTTCTTGCATTGCAGCTATCCAATCATAATCCTCTAGAGCTTCTTCAATGCAAGTGGGTTCAATTTCAGAAATAAATGCAGAGAAGTGCATTTCATTTTGAATTTGATTTCTGGTTTTAACACCTTCATTAACCCCACCAATGATTTGCTCAGGTGGATGATCCCTGTGATGTTTCCATGCTGAGGGTCCAGCTGGTGTATCATGAGGATCATCCTCTTGTCCCTCCTCATGGGATTCATCTAGTGGAGATAATAATTGTGTAGAGTTTTTAACCCTATTTTGAAAAACTGATTCATCTTCTGTTGAAATATTCTACTCAGAGTCAGTTTCATCAAAGACTACATGAACTGACTCTTCAACAATAGAAGTCCTTTTATTGAATACTCTATAAGCCTTACTTCTACTAGAATAGCCAATGAAAATTCCAGAATCAGACTTAGGGTCGAATTTACCTAGGTTTACCTTCCCATTGTTGTGAATGAAGCATTTGGAACCAAAGACCTTGATATGGCTTACATTTGGCTTTCTTCCTTTGTAAAGCTCATATGGAGTCTTGTCCATTCCCTTTCGAATGTAGGCTCTGTTTGAAATGTAACATGCTGTATTCATTGCATCTGCCCAGAACACTTGAGATACTTCCTTTTCATTTAGCATTGTTCTGGCCATTTCAGTGAGTACTCTATTCTTCCTTTCAACTACTCCATTCTGTTGTGGGGTTCTAGGAGCTGAGAAATTGTGATTGATGCCATTTTCTTTGCACAGCTCTAGGAAGTCTTGGTTCTCAAATTCTCCTCCATGATCTGTCCTGATTGAACTGATTTTCTTGTCTTTCTCATTCTGCACTTTCTTAGCAAACACATAAAAAGCATCAAAGGTTTCATGTTTGGAGGAAAGAAACATAGTCCAAGTGAACCTAGAATAGTCATCCACAATCACAAGAGTGTATAGACTTCCTCCTAGACTCTTCACTCTTGCTGGACCAACCAAATCCATATGAATTAGTTCCAGAGGTCTAGTAGTGGTAACTTCCTTCTTAGGTTTAAAAGAGGACTTTGTTTGTTTACCCTTTTGACATGCTTCACACACCAAATCAGATTTTACTTTCATATTTGGTATCCCAATAACCAAATCCTTTTTGATTAATTTCTCTAGTTGAGACATATTAACATGAGCTAATCTTTTATGCCATAGCCAACAGTTATCAGAACTGCTAATAAAACATTTTTCAGAGAGATGTTGATTTAAATCTACTACATACAGATTTCCATTCCTGTTGGCTTTCAATCTGTAATTTATATTTGATTTGTCTATAGCTAATTCATTTTTATCTACTATGAGACATTCATTTGAGTCAAAGATTACCCAGTTACCTCTGTCAGTACTTTGACTGACACTTAGCAAATTGTGACAGAGATCTTCCACAAGATAGATATCTTTAACTGGACCAATGTCTCCTTTTCCAGCGATTTTACCAGATTGATTTCCTCCAAAACTCACTTTGGCACCATCCTTCAAAATCAGGTTGTCCAATTTTTCTTTATCTCCTGTCATGTGTCTTGAGCACCCACTGTCAATATACCATTTTGCGTTGTTGGATGCTTTGAGACATACCTGCACATACTAAACAGTTTTAGGTACCCAGATTTTCTTGGGTCCTTTGGGATTAGTTTGCTGCCTTTGATCCAAGTAGATTTTAGGCTGATGTGTCCCTTTAGGGACCCATTTGTATGATTTTGATAATCCATATTTCTTAGGATAACAAGTTGATTCAGAATGACCTTTTCTATTACAGTAATTGCAAAAAGAGAAAGGTGATGAATAGTCTGAAGCTTTTCTGAAAAATTTCATGTATGATTTCTCTTTTGGCACATATCTGTTTTCTTTCAAATTTTTGGGAGTTG
Source organism: Mimosa bimucronata (assembly GCA_037074515.1). Taxonomy (NCBI): domain Eukaryota; kingdom Viridiplantae; phylum Streptophyta; class Magnoliopsida; order Fabales; family Fabaceae; genus Mimosa; species Mimosa bimucronata. The sequence continues at coordinate 12,366,280 of CM073442.1, forward strand.
GATCATACCCTATCCCACTTTTATCTCTATATGCCTTTTGATTCATTAGCATGATATCAAGTGTTTCTGTGCTCTTGGTGAACTTCTTTAGAATTTAAGAAATTCTCCCATTTTCGTTTCGAAGTGTTTCACAGTTTTTGCAATCAGAATTTTCTTAAAAAACCTTCTCTGAAATCTGTCTACATTTCTCACAATCAGATTTTTCAGCTTTCTTTTCAAGTTCTTTGTTTTTCTTTCTCAGAATAGAAACTTCTTTTGCGAGTTTTTCAAATTCAATATGTATATCATCATAAGCATCTTGGAGCTCTTGAAAAGATGGGTTAGTAGAATATACCTCACTGTCAGATGATTCCTCTTGAGCCACCAGGCAGAGGTTGGCTGCTTCCTCAACATCACTAGTCTCCTCATCTGAGCTGTTTCCCCATATAGATGAAACGTAAGCTTTCTTTCTGCCTTGGAACTTCTCCTTCTTTTTCTCTTTCTCTTTAAATCTTTGAAGACTTGGACATTCAGCCTTGAAGTGTCCAGGCTTCTTACATTCATAGCACACAGGAGCATTTTTCTGGGAGTCCTTTCTGATGTTGCTTGAGCCACCTCTCTGGTATCTTCCTCTATTTCTGAAGATCTTTCTAAATTTTCTGACCATAAAGGCCATCTCATCATCATCCAGTTCCTCCTCATCTTCCTCATCCTCATCATCTTTTGTAGAGGCTGTTAGTGCAAGATTCTTTTTCTTTTTATCTCCATAGAGTTCTCTTTGCACTTTAATAGTTGTTTCATACTCAGCTAGGCTTCCAAACAGTGACGTGATGGAGCTCATGGATTCTCCTCTCATTTCTTGGATTGCAGTAGCTTTCATCTGCCATTCAGGAGTCAGAATCTTTAAAATTTTGGAAACTTGTTTTGCCTCTGAGATTCTTCTTCCGAGAGCTGTAAGATTATTGATCAAGTGAGTGAATCTGATTTCCAGCTCCCTAATTGGTTCTCCTTCTTCCATTTTGAATAAGTAAAAGTCACTAATTAGTTGCTCAACTCTTCTAGTCTTTACACCACTGGTTCCTTCATGAGCAACTGCTAGGGCATCCCACATTTCTTTGGCAGTCTCCAAATGACATACTCTAAAGTATTCTTTTTGGCTTAAGGCATTTTGAAGGATCAAGACTGCTCTGCTATTGAGTTCCAGGTCTCCTTTGTCATTATCCCTTAGCTCCTGAGGGAGCTTTGGCACTTGAACTCCATTTTCGGTTTTCATGGGAACAAGATTCCCTTCTTCAACAATCCTCCAAAGATCATACCCAGATGATTTGATGAACACTTTCATTTTCATCTTCCAAAAGGTATAGTGTTCACCATTGAATCCAGGGGGTTCGTTGATTGAGCTGCCTTCTGGGAGCACGTTGTCATATCCTGCCATTATAGATCTTTACTTCTCCTGATCATGGGATCAGTGGAATCTGAGATGACCAGGCTCTGATACCAAATGTAACAGGCAGGAATGCACAAGAGGGGGGTGAATTGTGCTTTTTAAATTCTAATCCTGAAGATAAACAATACAGTTTATACTGGTTCAGCCCAAACTTGGCCTACGTCCAGTTCTCCAACCTGCAGTTGGGTTCCACTAATTCCTCAAAATTAAATCAGGCTCTTGATAGCCTTTACAAGTGACAGCAAGAACTCCCCTCTTTACTGATCACTCCCCCTTACACTTTGTAAGTTTACACCCTACTCTTAAAGTCCCACTATCTTAAGAGTAAATCTCACTTTGGTAATAAATACAGAATAATTGTTCACTCAATTGAACAGATTGTGTTACACACTTAAGAATATGAGAATAATAAAAGTTGAGAGTATTGAATGCAGTAGATACAAATAATCAATGTGGTAATCAATTCTCACAACTAACTTCTCTTCTGAAGCATTTATAGTCTCTTCTAGAATTGTATCCGTTGGCAAAATGACCGTTTGAAAATGCTCAGAGAGTTGAGTGTTCTGATGGAGTATTGGTGATGAATTCTGTTATGCATTTACTCCATTGTACTTGATTTTCCTTTAGCTTATCTCTCTTCTTCTATCGCTGAGAGGGTAGGTGAGTTTCAACGGCTCTTTTGATCCACTTGTGTGTTAACGTTAACTTCCATAAGTAGGTCTGAACAACTCTGTACTTGCAAAGCTAAAAATAGGCTTGCCATTGATTTTGAATATTTTCCATCGCCACTCAGATTACATGCCTCTGATCGATCACAGGGTCTGATGTCTAATCGATCACATATCGATTACCTATAGATTATAGCCTGCATCACTGAACATCAGATTAAAAATTCATGCGCCTAATCGATTACAGGGGAAGCCTGATCGATTAGGCAGGTTTAATCGATTACACATAGATTACATATTTCTCTAATCGATTATAAACAGATTATATTCAGATTACCTAATCTTCTCTAATCGATTACATAGCTCTAATCGATTGCGCATCTTTTTGTTAATCGATTACTGGGCTCTAATCGATTGGGCTAATCTTACTCATCGATTACAGGGGCCTCTAATCGATTGGGCGCTATGTGATCTGAACTTGATTCATGTCTAATCGATTAGGCTTAAGTTCTTTGACTTGTAATCTATCCCTGATCGATTAAGCAGGACTTAGGATTTTCTATTAGATTGACCTTAAGATATTTCTGTATCATAGCCCTTCTTCATGCCTAAGATATGTTTAGTTATCATCAAAACTCATTATTCTAACAATAATGAACCGGTCGAGGTAGAGGGTCAGTGGGTCAGACCGAGGGTCAACCCGTAGGTCAGACGGTAGTTAATAAAAAAATATATATTCTATGCTGCAAGCATTTTGAATGGGTCTATGTAACTGATCCTATAATTGCTTATCATTTTTGTATATGTACAATATTTTTATAAATAAATCAATACAATATAATGCAGATATTAAGCTATCATAATTAAAATCTCCAGATCCCATCATAATTACAATATGTTGAGTTTGTACCTGTGAGATGTTGACAATGAAGTTCAGAATAGCAAAAAGGGAAGCAAAATGGCGTCGGTTTCTGAGCGAAATTTTTTTTTATCAGTGACCCAGCTCAACCCGCAAACCGTCCGGGTTGCGCTGGTTCACTACGGTTCAGCACGGTTCACTGCTGTTCAGCTGGTTCAAGGGTCACACTACTTCCTCTATCAACTCGGGCCGGGGTCACCGGTTCACGTGTCAACCCGGCTGGTTCGGTCCGTTTTTAATACACTGGTAAAATGTCAAATATATTCCCCCCAAAGAGTTTTTTTTTACCAATTCCCCCCAAAGAGTTGAAAATGTAAAACTTGAATTGATGTTAGGCCAATCCTGTTGGTCCGAATGATTGGCTCGGTCATATTAAATTATTAATACCTAAACAACTTGGATAGAATCATACTATCCCACTGAACCTAACCATGTTGTATTTTATCTATCTATTAAAAAAATGTTTGTATTCTGATGAACTTTAAAAATAGAGCTCTGTCAAGTTTTCTGTGTGGGGGGAATACTAATATATATTTTAGTTACCTTAAAAATTCAACACATACAAACTTTATTTATTCATAATGTAATTAATATAAGAGTTAATAAACAGGTTTATTTACATTCTAATTACAAAGAGTAGAAGGCTTAGCATTTGAACTGATGGGCATTAGGCCAATACTGTATATCCCAAAAATAGCCATTCTAATTATAACTACGTGGATAAAAAAAAAACTCCTATTATATGTGTAACAAATATGAGTATTTTAATGAAAAAATTAGTAAAAATTTAAAAAATAAAATGGATTGAAGTTTTGTATTTACAACCATATATAATCCCCTAACTAGCTAGCTTTTTTTATTAATGAGCAGATCAAGTAAGATATATGGCTTAAAAAATATATACAAATTACTTTTTCATAAGGATCTTATTACTACAACAAGATTTTAATCTAATCCTTGCCTATTAAATCAATTGATAATGTCCTTTATGTATAAGTAAATAATTATAACAACATTATTATACATAAAAGTGGTAAGTACATGGAAGCTGGATGGCATTTCTTGTGCCAATCTCTGAATCATCTCCCCTCTATCATGGTTTTAGAAATTTCATTTTGTGAGAATTATTGTATGGGTCTTTGGGACAATGAACTTGGATTACCAGGGACATCATTTGCAGGGTAAAAGCCAGGAAAATTTGGTTGTGTTAACAATTTCTCGCCATTTAACATTAGAACTACAGTTGACATATTAGGCCTATCTTCAGCTCTTTGTTGAACACATAGTAGTCCTACTTGTATGTATCTCATGACTTCAGATTCAACGCAGGTCGCCTTTAAGCATTCATCCAGTAATTCCATTGATCTTCCTTGAATCCACATTCTCCATGCCTAATATCATAGTACTAGTACCAACAAAGGAAAATTCTTTTCCAACTTGTATGCTAGGAGAAATTCTTAGTACTTTTAATATTTCACATGTTTGTGCAATGATCCAATGATCCTTCACCAACATAAGTGTTTTAGGTAGTGGGGTCTATTTTCAAATATTTGAGTGAGTTGTTATTGAATTCTTACAGAATTAGTTCATAAACAAAGTTGGTGCAATCTGAATAATGAATAGGAAACTTGGTGATTTGCTATAGTACTTTTAATATTTCACATGTTTGTGGAATGATCAAATGATCCTTCACCAATATAAGATTTTTAGGTGGTGGTGTCTATTTTCATGTATTTGAGTGAGTTGTTATTGAATTCTTGCAGAATTAGTTCATGAACAAAGTTGGTGCAATCTGAATAATGAATAGGAAACTTTATGATTTGCTATAGAACTTTTAATATTTCACATGTTTGTGCAATGATCCAATGATCCTTCACCAACATAAGTGTTTTAGGTGGTGGGGTCTATTTTCATGTATTTGAGTGAGTTGTTATTGAATTTTTACACAATTCGTTCATGAACAAAGTTCGTGCAATCTGAATAATGAATAGGAAACTTTATGATGATTTGCCTATTAAGTGATACTAAGAAGTTCCCAAAACATTTGTGTGTAAGCAGTCAGCTATACATAAAGTAAACAAATGCTTATCAAAGTGGGTGGTTTAGGTGGTGAGATCCATCCACAAAATCATTTTGATGGGTTGCTATTTACGCCTTACTTTGGAAACTAGTCCAAAGTAGTGCTTTGAATTAGGAAGTATACATACATGTCCAAGAAGATTAATGCAGTATTCTTGGCCTGAAAATCCTGTGTTCTTCTTCCCACCAACAATTTCAAGCACTAATACCCTAAAGACAAAGACATCAGATTTCATTGAGAATTGACCATTCATAGCATAATCAGGAGGCATATATATCCACTGAAAGTATAGACATGAAGTAAAAAAAGTAAGAAATTGAGGTCCTACAAAATATGATAAATAAATCAAAGATAAAACAACTTACTATATTCCAACAACTTTGCGAGCTAGGCCAAAATCGGATATTTTCGAATTCATATAAGAATCCAATAGAATATGAAAAATGGCAGGAAATACACAAGAGACGGGTGAATTGTGTGTCTCAACTTTTATGTAGCTAAAGGAATTTAAACACTGAGAATTTATACTGGTTCGGTCCTAACTCTAACCTACATCCACTTCTCCAACCTTAGTTGGGTTCCACTAGTGAATCAGGATTTCAACTGGTTCCTGAACACCTTTACAACAAGAGAATTCCCTCAGTATAAACTCACTCTCACTAAATTCTCTCCCCCTTACACATTTTAAGATTACAACCCTTCCTCTAGGATCCCAATATCCTAAGGAAATCACTCAATAAAGAGGTGTAACAGTAATACTAGGCTGGCTCACACTTTGAGCTGATAAATTTACAGTTGAAGAACAACTGGGAGAACTCAGATTAGAATTGATTGCAGTAGGAAATTGGTAGTTTGATATCACTTAATGCTCTTTACCAACCAATTTCAACTTTAACGCTTTTATAGTCCAGATTGCTCCGAGTTTCTGATTATAGCCGTTGTGAGTCTATGTGAGAGAGAGACTTGAAGATCTTGAGGTTGATGATGATTCTGATTTTTGCATTAAATGCTCCAGAGTAGATTTTTAGTTCTATTCCCTCTTTTTTTCTCTTCCTTTAGTTGATCAGTGAAGTATCGCAGTTGCAGTGGCAGAGTCAGGTAGGTAACGGCTCTTAGTTTATGTTTCTGTGTGTCCAACGTTAACTGCCCAAAATAGATACAAGTACAATATCCAGATATAAAGTTAGTTAATTACGAGAAAAGAAATAAATTTGAATTTCTTCATGTGTCGATCGATTGCTGGATGTGCCAATCGATTGCTCTTTTTGGTCTTTAATCGATTGCCTTCAGATTGGTTCAGATTATTACTTGCAACACTCAATGGATATGTTAGCTATCGAATAAAACACAGGTATGTCAATCGATTGACTGAATTCCCAATCGATTGGTATATGTCAATCGATTGTTTATGTGTCAATCGATTGCTTACATCTTGGATTGAACTAGAGTTCCAATCGATTGCTTATAGATTGTTGACGCCAATCGATTGCCTCTCCTTCCAATCGATTGCTCACTGTCTGAGTACTTTGAAAAATTTTGAGAACCAATCAATTGTTCTCTCTGGGAATCGATTGAGACACACCAATCGATAAGCAATCGATATGCCATCGATTGCAAAGTCACCACACCAATTGATGGCTATTTTGTGCCATCGATTGCATAACTTAGATTTTTGAGAAACAGGTTTTTGAAGTATTTTTCTAAGTTAAGATCTCATGATCTTATAGCCTAAGTCATGTTTGGTTATCATCAAAATCTAGAGTTCAACATTCTCCCCCTTTTTGATGATGACAAAACATACTTAGATATAAGGCTGAAGGTTTTTGAAAACACTCATGAAAGTATATCATCAGAAACATCTTAGAAAACAAATATGAACTAGATACATGGAACTCGTAATATTATTATGCAGACAAAGTGAGTACATTTTTATAACAGGTACATAAACAAGTTCAAGCATAAATATTAGTACTTGCAAAAATAACAAAGACATAAGTTAAGACTAAAAAAATGACAGATGTAAAAATAGGCAAGAAGAATGCATGTGGGATGGGTTTGATTGGTTTAATCAGAGTCCGAGCTTGATCCCTTCCAGTACTTGTTTTTCATATCATAATCCCCTGACTCAGTACTATACCCTCCAAAATCAGTTGAGGGTTCTTCAAGTTGTATCTCAGGCTCAACTTTCTTCTTCTTAGCAGAAGCTTTCTTCTTGGCTAGAGCCTTTTTCTTGGGAGGGGGTGAAGAAAAGGTCTTAGCAAAAAACATATCAAAATAGGTCAGATCCTTTTGTTTCTTCTTTGGAGGAGGCCTGACTGATTTCCCTTTTCCCTTTGGTGCAGTCTTCCTCTTTGATGTAGGTTTGGAAGCAGTTTTAGGTTCTTCGGTTATTATCCCCTTTGAAGCCTTGGATCCTCTTCTGGTTATCATCCTTGGTGGATGTTTAGGAGCTGTCATCTTGATTATTTTTTCTTTGACTATAGACTGGACCTCCTGCCCTTCCTCTTCTTCTCCAGACTCCAGAAATTGTGAGGTAGTTTGGATATGATCCTTTTCAGCTGGCTTACCCTTGTAAGATACTTGCTTCCTGACCCCCCAACTTGGAATCACAGGCTGATGCTAACTTGCTTGTTCAACTTGAACTTTCTTCTCAGATTCTGCTTTTGCAACCCTTACTACCTCTCTGGCTTCTCTTTCTTGCTGGCTCTGGTTCAATCTATCAATTAGTTCCTCTACTTGTTGATGGTTATGGGGCCAGGTATCTACTGAAACTGGCTGAGGTTCTTGATATAAGACCAAAGCCATGCTCAAGTCCACTTCAGTGTTACCTTGTCTCTCCAACACAACATCTGGATCCAAGGAAGGAATGTTGGAAGGAGCAGGTTTTTCATGGGTCAGGTCTTTAATCTGTACCCGTTCTTCCATACTCAGCTTGATTTCTTCTGCCAGCTCATGAATTTGAGGAAGAATCTGGCTTAGAGTGGCATCAGGGGAGATCTTCTCCATGTCTTTTTGCTCTGTTGCATGTTCATCATTCTCCCCCTTTTTGTCATCATAAAAAAGGGTCATGTGTACTAGGGGAGAGTGATATGAGGGGATGGATGTAACATCCCAAAAATTTAATTAAGGATTAAAGATGATTTAAGAGTTGATTTTGGGATTAGTTAAGGAGTCTAGGAGTGTTCTATAAATAAATTTAGGAAATTGTGGTAATTTAGGATATTTTTAAAGGCTTAGTTTCTCCCTTAATTTGAGGAAGTTAGAGTTAGAGAAATTATCTTTGGACTCAAAATAAATTATAGAAAGAGAAAACTCTTAGGAGATAATTAAAATAAATTTTTGGAATTAAAAAGGGAATTTTATCTCAAAAGAAAATATCTTATTTAAGAATAGAAGGGCCTAGTAGTAATTCTATATCTTATTTATTTATTTTATTTTCTCCCTTCATTTCCCTATTTCCTTCTTTCTCTTCCTCTTCCCCCCCGAACCCCAACCTCCCTTTGCCTCCCCATCGCACATCCCTCACTCTCCTTCTCCATCGACCAGCCACCAGGGGGTCGATGTCGTCGCCGTCAACGGCGACGGCGAGGGAAGCCCCCATGGCTCCCTCCATCTTCTCCATTCCTTTCTTCTCCATGTTCCCTCTCATTCATGTGCGAATTCGAGAGAGATTGAGGGGGGGATTGTGGTGGTTTTTGGCCAGCAATTTGGGCGGCGGACTGGGCGTTTTCCGGCGGGATTTTCAAGTGGCATTGGAGAGCTTATGGAGTTGGGTAATTTTCCCCTTTATTCCTTCCCTCTTTGTTCTTGATTTTCAATACAAAATTTTAGGGTTTGTTGATTTTCGAATTTCTGACTTGATTGAGGCAATTTCCTGGTGATCAATGTTTATTTAGACTATTTGATGATTATAATGTGGTTAATTTGGTTGAATCTTGCCCATATCAGATTTTGCTTGCTTAACGTTGGATTATGATATGTTTAGAACAAGAAATCCTTTGGGTTTTGGCTGTTAAATTTGATTTATGGTTTTTAGAGAGTTATTGGAGCTTAACAATAATGTTAGTTGGCTTTATTTGGTTCAATTTAGAGTTGGGTGAAAATTTGGGATTTTAGGTGTTTTGGGGTAGTCGGATGTTGTGATAGGCTATGTTGAATATGAGATGATGATTTAGATAAATAATGTGAGAAAACTGTGCTATGCTTGGTGGAGAATATTTTAAGAAAGGTGGTGGAAGAATTTGGGTTATTACAATAAATTGTAAGGCAATAAAGAAAGGGGCTCTGGATTCTTGAGTAAAATTGGAGGTGATTTGTTATTTTGTGTTTTGATAGGAATTAAATCAACTTAATCAAACAATTTGAAATAATTTGAACTATGGGATGTTGTTGTTCAAAGATTTAATGAGGTAGGGTTGAGAGGAATATGGAATTTTGTGATGAATCTTGGTGGTTTGATGCAATGTTCGAAGACCCAGACCAGACTGGTCTGTTCGACCGGAAAACTGCCGACTCGGCTGCCTTTCCGGTCTGGTTCACGCCTTAAACCGGAGGTTGCATCAACCCGGCAAGATCCGGGTTAACTCGTACGGTTTGGATTAAAACCGGGAAAACTGGTGAGTCGAGCGGGTTGGCCGGGCCGGAAAAGAGAGAAAAAGATGAGTAGATTTTCAGTTCGGAGAGGAAAAAGAAAAAAGCATTTTCACTAAAAAATAAAACATAACCTAGGATTATGAGGAGAAAGAAGAGAGTTGTTTGTTTCTTTGCCATCAAAGGAAGAACACAGAAAGTTGATCGCTGAACACAGACGCTGAACGAGAGTGAGATGCTGAGAAATGGTGGGCAACAGTGAGAGAGAAAGGAAGAAGTAAACGAGAGGGAGAGAAAATAAAAGAAATTGAATATGAATTTTGAATAAAAAATCAAACAGTTATGATTTGATTGATTTCTTTGATTTGATTTACTCCCCCTATTTATTCCTATTTATTTGTTTCTATTTCCTAGGCATTGATATCTCACCAATCACCCATTCAATTTTCTTCTTTCTTCCAGAACCACCCATTAAGTATAAACGGTTCCTCTTCTTTTTTTTCAACCATAAATGAGAGAGATTTTTTTTGTATTTCAAACATACAATATACTACTTGATAACTGAGAATTTTTAAAAATAAATAAAGAGTTGAAAAAAAGGTTTTTAGATATTATAAAAATTTAAAAGATTGGAATTAAGATAAATTTTTTGCCGACGATAACATTATAAAATTATATATATATATATATATATATATTATCACATATAAATTAATATGATATAATCTCAACTTATTTAACTTAATCTAATCAAATCTCATATTTTTTTATGCACCCAAAAAAAATCCTCATACATTTTAGTTGTTTTTGATGTATTTTGGTATTGTTATAGGTAGATTATTATTATATTTCTTATATTTTTATACTAGTGAGGATCAATATTGTTATAATTTGTTATTGTCAATTAAAGTTACATTATTTTAATATGACCGGTTCAACCCCGAGTTGACCCTAGTTGAACCAATGACCCTTGAACCAGTGCTTCGACCGGTTCAATATCTGGTCCGGGTTTTTGAACCTTGGTTTGATGACTTCAATTGACTTATTGATATCGGTCCATAATTTCAAATGAGTTAGATTGTTGAGATATGTGTTGAATTTTGTTTTGGGTGTTTAAAGTATTGAAATTCTTGGGATAAGCTAGGTGGATTGAGTTAGATGATGATTCTAAGGAGGATTTATGGTTGTAATGCAAATAATTATGAGGGGATGATGGTTTTAAGAGTCCAATGGGATAGCACATATTAGGGATTTATAGTTAATGATTGGGAATGCTCTCTCTAAATTGGAGTTGTGAATTGAGGTAAATGGGTTAAGTAGTTATGTTAATGAAAAAGGAGTTCTTGATTTAAGAGAGGTTATTTAGGTTGAATATCTGCAATAGGTTTGGTATGAGTTTAATTTAACTTAACCAACCAAATAAATGTAATTAGATTTATTTGTATAATTGGGACTCAAATATTTGGCTAAGTCCCAAAGTATAAGGATAATGCCACTTGATATGTGTCTTGACCTTGTGTGTATGTATGTTTGTGGTGATTGTAGATACTAATGGTTCGAGCTAGGCTCAAGGACTCTGCATTTATGGTATTTCCTTTTATTTTTGTCTATTACAGGTAACCACTCTCACCTCACTACATTATTGTGTGTGATGTTAGCTGGGACTTTCTAAATCCCTTTTTATATATGTATGTATCCCTTGATTTATAAAGAGAATTTTAAAGTTACTTTCATATTAATGAGCCTATTGGGGTGCCTTTTTGGAATTACAACAATTTTAATACAAGAAACTTTTATATTGTATGTAGTATCCTGGTTGGCTTCTTGGTTGAGTCAATATGCGACGTATAGACTGTTGTGATGGAGATATTGTGGAATAATTAAGAATCATTGTGTTGTTGTTGTGTTTGCTACATGACAATGAAAACATACCATCGCGCGATGTAACCCTCGGTAGGCCAACCGAGCGGTTAGTTGTACTGGTCGTCCTGATTGTAGACAGGGACCGCTCCCCATTCTGATTGTAGACAGAGGGGAAATTGCTATCCTAATTGTAGACAGGGGCACAGTGTCTCACCTAATGCATTGGTGATATGTTAATGTGTAATTATAAGCTCCTGATGATGTGATTTAGTGTGCAAACTGTGGTTTCTACGATCATATGATTGTTGTAATATATAAGCTCTTTAATGAATAAATGTTTTATGAAATGTGGTATCCCTTTAGGCGCTTTGCTAGCCCACTCATACTCTTGTATTGAGTTGAGTTGTGGTTACTGAGACATATTTGTCTCACCCTATTATCGTTGTCATTTTTGCAGGTGATCATGCACTGAATATTTCGTTGAGGAAGGGGCAGGGCTGTCCGGCCACACTGATTCAATGAGTGGGTCAGAGGTTTACTTTGGATTGTATATTGCCACATTTCTAGGCTTGCATACGCTTCCGTGCATTTAAGTTCTGATTACCTATATACTCTGGATGACTGTATCTAGTATCTAATTAAAATTAATACTTGATTGATGTGAAGTTAAGATTACAGGTTGATTTTTATTAACCATGTTATAAGGCTCCTTATCTAACATGATTAAATCAATTGTTAACTGTTAATCAGGTGAATTTTACTAACTATGTTAGAGGAATCCTTTTCTAACATAGTTAGGGTAAATTATCCATGCTAGTATGATTGTTGGAATATGTGTTTGCTTATTCTATCATGGATAATCGTTTGAATTTCTAGGTAAACCTTTTTCTAACTATGATAGGGGTATTGTTGTAATTGTATGAAAACCCTTTTTCCTATCATAGTTAGCAGTGTAATATGATTAAATTTAATTGTTGGTGGTTTAATTATAATTAGTAAGTAGGATTTTACAACTTGGTATCAGTTTTATGGTAAACAATACCCTGGATTGTTGTTGCATTTGCATATAGTTGGCAATATACATATTCCATACTCCTTTCCCTCTATGCATGATCACTGATCTTTTCTTTGAAGGATATGAGATATTGAATTTTGAGGACAAAATTCCCTTGGTGGGGAGAGCGGTAGTCGTTCTTTACCAAGATCCATTTAAGGTGGAATGGTTCAAGAATAAGGTATAGCAAGTCTTTTCTTGTGATATTGTTTATTTGATCCATTGGTATGTGAACAATTCATTTGGTGTGTGTTCTATTAATTGATATTGTTGGTTAGTGAAATTAGAAATTTCTTCGTGTGACTGTAAAATTTATGATTCTACTTCTGTTCCTTGTTAAGTTATTAAAGAATTCGGCTAGTTGGTATGTTGTGAATTGGTCTCTTACGGTTGCAACTTTGACCTTGTTGATTGCTAAGTGATTTTGCAAAATTTGAATTGATCTACGCATTTGATTAGGTTGCTAAACTTCATTTGATTCTATGGCATGTGAATTTGACTATCACAAGTTCAATACTTGTTTCTATCCAAATTTATCGATTTTAGCATTCTGACTAACTTGTTAGTTCCTTTCATTAATTGCTGCTTTATTGGGCACTAGCTGCTTAAATGTTTCTTTTTGGTGTGTGATTGAATTGAATTGTGTGATTGCTGACTGGTTCGATTTCTGGCTTGTATTCACTCTGATTGGGAATGTGTGTGCGTGTGGCTTTTAGACCTCTATGAACTCTACATGTCGGATGCTTAGTGGAAAGATTAGTGACTGTACATTTACATGATAATTGCCAAAATGCTGACATTATGTCTCTGTGATTATGAGTTTTGGATTGATATCTTTTGTTTTGCTTTGACTTTGTTGCCATAAACTGGTGCATTCGAGATTAGTTCTGCGGTACTTGGTCAGCTGGTGTTAGACTAACTTTAATCATTCCTGAATTGTGATTTGACTGCATGTTAATGCGTTAGGTTGAATGAAATTGAGTTATATGAGGAATGGCAACTCGTTGAACCTGTGTACTGTGTTTTATGAATGAATTTCATGTCTTATGCTTGAAATTTTGGGCTGCCAAGAGTGCATTATATGATATAAAAGCATCTTTTTACTGTGTTAGTGATTTGTTGGTGTTTAAATTAGTTTCTAAGTGAGGTTATGTATAACTTTGCTGTTATGAAGGATTATTGATAATTTAAGATGTTGATGATTAAGGTTGGATTGGATTTGGGGCTTAGTAAAAAGTTATATGGAATGATTGTCGGAATCAATTGAAGGCTCAGTTAGACCCATGGAAGTAAATAAAGGTTATTAATGATTTTGGTTATTTAGAATTGGACCTATGTGAATTTTAGGTTGATTTAAAGTTGGAGGAGTAAGGGTTTATGGGCAAATTATCTGAAGTTTATTTGGTTGAGGATAAGTTAGAGATATTGTAGGTTTATTGCGATTAAATGAGGTTATAGATCAATTTGGTTGTTTGGAATTGTAGTTAAAATAGTTTTGATTCATTGTGTGAAAAATCGTGGGGTGTAAAGGAGAACTTGAAATTTTGTGGTGATAATTGGAATGTAGTGATCTTTATAAATTATTGAAGTTATGTTAAAATATAATTGGATAGTGTAGTTAGAATTACTTTGAAGGGACCTTTGGAGGATTAAAGTGTTAAATGAGTAGGACTCTTGATGTGTTGAGTGATTATGTGGAAATTAGGATATAGAAATTGACATAAGGAATACATGATGAGGATTTAGGTAGTTAAGATATGGAGAATGTAGTTACAGCACATGAAAATCTAAGTTGAGAGGATAGGAGTAAGCTTGGCGAAATTCTAGTAGGACTTGAATCGGTAATTTATAATGAAGTGTGGGATTAGGCCTAAATCCGTGCAATAAGCAATGGAGTGTGGAATTGTTAATGGTTAATGGTTGATGTAATGTTAGGGTTGGTACGTTGTAGTTGCTTTAAATCTTGTCCAAATTATTGCATTTATTGGTTGATCCATTGCTTGTTTCCTTGGTGAGGATCATGGTTTAAATCTGATTTAGATTATGTTACTGTGGGTGTGGTGTTACAACGTTAAGTTATCCTAAGTTATTTATTAGTTTTTGCCACTATATTGTTTGTGGTACTTTCATAGATAATGAACTCAGTCCACTATAATAACTTCAAGTTTGCTGTTAGGAAGTGTTTCGAGCCTTTTATGGAAGAATTGAAGTTGTTGAGGAAATTGATTGTTACTGTACCATCTATTTGATTTTCATTTTGTGATTTGATATTGGACTGAGTTGCCTTATCTATGTATTGTTGACATAACTGTGCATTTGTTATTCACACTGTTATGGTCGATTCTATAATGCTGTGGATTTGAGTTTGCTTTGTTAGAATATGGTTCTGTATTGCTATAAAGTTCTTGTTCTGTTTTATTGTGGTTCATGGCTGCTTTGGGGTTGTGTTGGTTTGTTGTCGATTGTAGTCACCATTTTGCTCCTAGATTCTCACTGCTTGGAGACAGATTTTGTTACTATTTTGTTGTAGATATTGTGGTTTTGACCTTAACCGGATTGCTGGTTTATTTCTGGAGTTCAGGGATTCTAATGTGTGCCTTTGAATCTAATTCGTTATTTATTGTTAATCTAACTTTTGGAAGTTTTTGTTGGCTTTTTGGTATTATTGAGCATCTTAATCTGAGTTGCAGTTGTGAATGGGTAGTTGTGTGATGTTCTACGTGCTCTTACATTTGAACCAAATACAAGTCTCTGACTTTGCTTTGACATTGTTATGTCTTTACTGCACTTTGAGAATTCAAGTATGAATTATGTGAGATGTTAGCAAATGTATTTCTTGCTGCCATTTTAGTTCTGTTTTGGTTTTGACAGCTGCTGAAATCAGGGATAATGGTTTTGCATTCTATTTGCTTGTTTGCTGTCCTATATTAGAGCTGGTCGTTTTTAGTTTATTTTTGCTGACATACTGTCACGACTTAGGGTAGTTCCCTGTCAACTTTGATGCTTGTGGTGTCCAATATTGTGCTTAGTAGCTGTCATGAATTCTTGCTTGCCTGAAAGTGATTTTAGTGTAATTCAAGTGGAATTTTCTCTTTGAAGGGTCAAACGTTACGTTCAAGCTCATTTCTGCCCCATAATATCTTCAAACCCTTCTTACTGCTTTAAAACTTGTGTTAACAGTTACCAACGCATTTCAAAGCTTTGCCTTGCCACTCTCACTTTCAAGTGAAATTTGCACCTCCAAGGTGCCTCATTTTAGGTCTTATCTTGTTTCGAAATTCATTCTTTTAAAGTCATTCTTGCTGTTTTAACTCGTGGGGAATGTTAAAAACTAATTTGAAATCTTTATTCCAAAAATTGGGTTCTAATTCTTTAATTCGAGTGAAAATTTCATTTGATGAACTTGAACGCCCATTGTGAGTTTTAGGATGTTTTTATCGTTGTTGCTCTCTATCGTAGTCTCACCTACTTTTTACAAACTTGTTGGAGGTATCTTATTATCTAATTAACTCATTTAAAAGTCTTGGCCAATTATTTGCACACTTTTGCTAAAATTCCAGTTTTTGGTGTTCTGTGCTACTGTCACGCCACCTTTTCTGCTGAAATTCTGTTGTTTTTGCTAAGAAATTTATGGTTGACACATCCTATCTTGGTTACTACTTTATGTGGTGACGTTGATGCTTACTACAAGTATAGGTTTGGTTGTATACTGTTGTACCCAATTTGAAAATTCTCCATGTCTTGGACAATTAATTTGTTGGCAGTTAATTCTCTCATTGCTGATTGCACTCTAATTCAGTTTTAGAACATGGAGAATCTACACTTTAAGCTTCAATTTTGCTCTTGTTGTGACAAAAGTCTGGGCTCTAGATTCCTAGTGGGTTAAATTGAATGAAGGGTAAACTTGATTAAGGATGTAATTTGAGGTTGCATGCCAAGTTCTATGAAAGAAATTGATGTTTAGGGGTATTATTGTTTGAATAGTTTGAAAAATCAAGGGTTACATTTAAAGGATGTTAGACGTGGCTAGAATTGGTGTGAGGAGAATTCAGAGTTAGATTGTGTAATGCTTGTAATAGGTGATATGTTTTAATGAATTTTAAGGACAAAATTCCTAAAAGGTGGGGAGAGTTGTAACTTTCCAAAAATTTAATTAAGGATTAAGGATGATTTAAGAGTTGATTTTGGGATTAATTAAGGAGCACAGTGTCTCACCTCATGCATTGGTGATGTGTTAATGTGAAATTATTAGCTACTAATGATGTAATTTAGTGTGCAAACTGTGGTTTCTACGATCATATGATTGTTGTTATATATATGCTCTTTAATGAATAAATGTTTTATGAAATGTGGTATCCCTTTAGGCGCTCTGCTAGCCCACTCATACTCTTGTATTGAGTTGAGTTGTGGTTACTGAGACATATTTGTCTCACCCTATTATTGTTGTCATTTTTCCAGGTGATCATGCACTGAATAGGTCGTTGAGGAAGGGGGCTGGGCTGTCCAGCCGCACTGATTGAGTGAGTGGGTCGGAAGTTTATTTTGGATTGTATATTGTCACATTTCTAGGTTTGCATACGCTTTCGTGCATTTATGTTCTGATTATCTATATACTCTGGATGACTGTATCTAGTATCTAATTGAATTAATACTTGATTGATGCGAAGTTAGGATTACAGGTTGATTTTTATTAACCATGTTAGAAGGCTCCTTATCTAATATGGTTATATCAATTGTTAACTGTTAACTAGGTGAATTTTACTAACTATGTTAGAGGAATCCTTTTCTAACATAGTTAGGGTAAATTATCCATGATAGTATGATTGTTGGGATATGTGCTTGCTTATTCTATCATGGATAATCGTTTGAATTTCTAGGTAAACCTTTTTCTAACTATGATAGAGGTATTGTTGTAATTGTATGAAAACCCTTTTTCCTATCATAGTTAGCAGTGTAATATGATTAAATTTAATTATTGGTGGTTTAATTATAATTAGTAAGTAGGATTTTACAGTAGAGATTGGAGAAAAAGAAGTATTGGCAGAGGAAGGAGGTAATGGGAGGTTGGGAGAGGTGATGGGGGCTGTGGATTTCTTTCTTGCGTAGGTGTGAGAGAGATGCTTGGTATATATGGGAGTGTGAGTGATAGGAGGTGCCATGGCAGAGAGTGGATGAGAAGATTGTGGTGGGGATATGTGAGGGGACATTCGTGGAGAAGGGATGTGTGGAATTTTGGTTGGTGATGTTGGTGGAGAAGGTTGAGAGGTGAGGATTCTTTGGTTGCTGGAGGGGTGGTTTGTGTTTGAGGGGCTTGAGATGGGGAAGTGGGTTACAGAATGGGAGAGGAATCTAGGTTGATAGGTGAGTGGTGTGAGGAGGAATTGTGAGGGTGATTTTCTTCTGGTTGGTTGGAGGGACCGGCTACATCTGACCCCATGAATGTTGTACCAGCTGCTGCTCTTTCTGATGGGTGGATATAACCCAGCATCTGCTCTATGTTGGCCACTCGAGCTTCTAGATGTTTGATAGTATCTACCACAATGTTGTACCCTTCATAGACAAAGGTCCCACAATCACTGATGGAGGGTATCAGAGAGGTGGTTAAAGCGGCAACCAGCTTTTTCAGCAACCTGTCCTCCATTGCTTCATGTTGCATGGATAGTTCCTCCACTAGATTAGGGATGATGTTCTGTTGAATGTTCTCTGTCACCCTGCCAGCTACTTGAGTGATAACTTCATCTGACAGCATATTTCTCATGGCAGACCCAAACATGGAGGGTTCAGCAGTAGTGGGGCTGAGGATTGAACTTCATATTGGACTGCCCTGGACCCTTCTGCTGGTGCACTCTTATCTCTAATTAACTTGGGAACAGGGGTTACTTGTGGTGCAGAAGCTTCCTGAGGTGGAGCAGAGGGTTCTTGAGGAGCATTAGGGATTTGTAGCTTCATTTTCTTGATGTGGGTACTAGTGAAGAGTGGTACCTCATGAACATCATTTTCCTCTAGGTACCAGATATCATTCTTTTGGAGAATATATGATATCAGTTGAGGAAAGGGAAGAGGGGTCTTAGAGCTTGCAGATTCCCTAAATGTCATGAATTCCTCTGTGAGTATTTGTCCCAGATTCAGAGGATTTCCCTTGATTAGAGCAGGCAAGATTGGATTGTCCACCTGCTGCAACTGACTCAGATTGCCTGCCTTGTTAACCATACACCTGGAATAGGCATAATGGATCAACCTATTGTAGAAAGTCATATCTGTAAGCTTCATACAGCAGGAATCCTTGGCTTCCCCAGATGGTTGATAAGTCCTTAGAACATCTGGTTCCAGATATCTCTCCTTCTTTTGCCACTGGTTGCATCGAGGATTGGTAATGTTGAACTACTCGTTCAGAGTCTTCTAGTTGAAAGAAAATGTCTTCCCTCTGACAGTGGAGATGACTTCAATATTTACCACTTCATTGCTGGTGGTGTGAGTACTATTGATCTCTATAGAGGAGTAGAAACTTCTGACAACTTCTTGACTGTAAGGCAGTTTGATCTTCAGAAATTTTTATATTCATTCAACAAGGGGACAGATCAATTCCTATCTGATGAAGATGATCCAGATCAAAGCAGCACGTCCTCTTATTAATAATTCTGTGCTTGAAGTGATCACTAACAGGTAATCCCCCTTCTGTGACAAAATTCTCTGGAGGGATGACAGATTCGTCAATACTGCTAGCTTTTGATTTCCCTTTTCTCTTACCAGAGGAGGTTGGAGTGGATTTTGATTGGACCTCTCCCTTTTCAGATTGCTTCTAGGAGGTATTCACTGAATCAGCAAATGTAACCTGCTTCTTGGATGAGGACTTGCCCTGTGAGGAGGATTTTGCTAACTCTACCATGGCCTATGCTTCAAATCTGTTTGGGGCAGTTCTTAGAGTAACAGAGGTATCATCTGAAGGAAGGGGAAACTTGTCTTTATGAACCTTCAGAATGAACTTGGAAGATTTTGCTGAGGTTTCACTCTGGGTTTTCTTCTTTTTGCTCTCAGGGGTAGATTTGGTGGGTTTCGAACCGGGTAGGATCATCTTGGGAGGCATAGTGGTTTAAGAAGTTAAATAGTAGTTATCAGAGTTCATAGCTAATGAATTTTGAGAGGGCTTAATGCAACGAGAGTGTAAAGGTTTGATCTTTGGGAAGAGTTACAAGTTTTGGGTTCGAACAGACTCAGAGAAAGATGAATAGTGAATGCAAGATGATGCAACGGTCAAAAATGATCATTTATATTAGATTTGGGAGAGAGAAAAGTTACCGTTGTAATGTTCCCATTGGGGTTGCAATCCATTGAGAAGTTTGTCAACCGATTAGATGCAGGGGTTTTCTGTCGATGGTGACGGTACTCAATTGATTGATGCCCTAGCAATCGATCGGATTATATTATACTCGAATGATTCCCACGCTGAGCAATCGATTGGTTATCAATTGCCCCTTCCAAGCTTCCGCTTGATAGTACTTGCAATCAATTGGGCCTATGTTGCAATCGATTGGGCCTGTCCAATCGATTGGGTTGATTGTAATCGATTGGGTTTTTACCCTTTTTACTTAAAGCCTTTTATTTCGTAATACCAATCTATCACCAATCGATGTCCCATCGATTGTTAGTCATCTCAGTCAATTGATGGCAAGGACTTGCAATTGATTGTCTCCTATTTTCTGCAACATGACCTACAAAGAAATTGTAGGCCTCTCCAATGCCTAAGTCAATACTTTATCATCAAAAATTTAAATAATATCAAACAAATTCAAGAAGGTTAAGGGATTGTTACTGCTTTTCACAACTCATAAGGATTTACCATTCCCAATTCTCTCCTGATGTACATGAATTGATCAGCTGCAAGAGGTTTGGTGAATATGTCTGCCAGCTGCAAGTGAGTTGGGATGAATTCCACCTTGACATCTTTCTTTTGGACATGATTTCTATTGAAATGATGCCTGACATCAATGTGCTTAGTTCTTGCATGATGTACTGGGTTCTTGGCTATGCTGATGGTGCTAGTGTTGTCACAGAGGATTGGGACTTCTGGAAACTCCATTCCCAAATCTTTCAATTGATGCTTGAGCCATAGAACTTGAGTACAACAGCTTGCAGCAACAATATATTCAGCTTCTGTTGATAATATGGAGACACAGTTCTGCTTCTTACTGGCCCATGTGACTAAGGATCCTCCAAGGAATTGACATTGACCACTGGTACTCTTTCTATCAGTCTTGTACCCAGCACGGTCTGAATCTGAGTAGGCCAAGATGAGTTCCCTTTGCATACCATAATCCTAGTTCCTGAGTTCCAACCAGATATCTTAGAATTCTTTTAACACATTTGTGGTGAGATTCCTTTGGTTTGGATTGATATCTAGCGCATATTCCCACACTGAATTGGATGTCTGGTCTGCTAGCAGTCAAGTATAGAAGAAATCCAATCAGACTTCTGTATGTGGATTGGTTGAAGTCCTTTCCTTCTACATCAGCATCCAGTAATGTTGTAGAGCTCATGGGTGTATCTTCTTCTTTAGATAGATCCATTCCAAACTTCTTTAAGATCTCTTTCACATATTTAGTCTGAGAGATAAATATTCCATCTCTCCTTTGTTTGATTTAAAGACCTAGGAAGAAGTTCAGTTCTCCCATCATCGACATTTCAAATTCCCCCTGCATAATCTTAGAGAATTCCTCACAAAGAGATTCATTAGTAGCACCAAAAATAATATCATCAACATAAATCTGTACTATAAGCATATTTTTATTTTTGTGCAGAATGAATAGTGTAGTATCTATTTTTCCTCTAATAAATCCTTTCCCTAACAGGAAACTACTAAGTCTCTCATACCAAGCTCTTGGTGCTTGTTTGAGTCCATATAAAGCCTTTTTAAGTTTGAAAACATGATCAGGTTTGGCAGAATCTTCAAAACCAAAAGGCTGCTCAACATAGACCTCTTCCATAATATATCCATTAAGAAATGCACTCTTTACATCCATTTGATAAAGTTTAAAGTTTTTAAGGGATGCAAAGGCTAATAGTAACCTTATTGCTTCAAGTCTTGCAACTAGAGCAAAGGTTTCTTCATAATATATGCCTTCTCCTTGATTATATCCTTTTGCCACTAGTCTACCTTTGTTTTTCATAATCATCCTAGATTCATCAAGTTTGTTTTTGAAAACCCACTTAGTTCCTATTACTGGATAATCCAGTGGTCTAGGAACCAAGTCCCAAACTTGATTTCTTTCAAATTGGTTGAGTTCTTCTTGCATTGCTATTACCTAATCACTGTCAGATAGGGCTTCTTCAATACAGGAAGACTCTATTTTTGAGATGAATGCAGAAAACTGCATTTCTTCTCTAAGCTGTCTGCTGGTCCTTACACCACCACCAATTTCACCTATGATTTGTTTTGGTGGATGATATTTATGATGCCTCCAAGCTTGAGGCCCAGCAGGTTCATCAATATGATCATCCTTAGAACCTTCATGTTCTGATTCATCAGGTGAACTTATTGGTTGTGTAGCTGGTTGATCTTGAGGATGGTTTTCAACAGATTGTAACTTTAATGGAATTTCATCCTCATCCTCAATTTTCTTTTGAAAATCAGTTTCATCAAAAACAACATGAATAGACTCTTCGAAAGCTTGAGTTCTTTTGTTGAAAACTTTATATGCTTTACATCTATTTGAGTATCCAATAAATATTCCGACATCAGATTTTGGATCGAATTTACCTATGTTTACCTTTCCATTGTTGTGAATGTAGCATTTAGATCCTAAAACTTTCAAGTGAGCAATATTTGGTCTTCTGCCTTTGTAGAGCTCATATGGCTTTTGTCCATGCTAGTTCTGATATACGCTCTATTTGAGATATAGCATGCAGTGCTTATTGCATCAGCCCAGAACCCTTATGATACATCTTTTTCATTCATCATGGTTCTGGCCATTTCTGTCAGACCTCGATTCTTCCTTTCCACAACCCCATTTTGTTGTGGAGTTCTTGGAGCTGAGAAGTTGTGATGTATTCCATTTGTTTCACAAAATTCAGCAAAATCACGGTTCTCAAACTCTCCACCATGATCTGTTCTGATTAATGCAATTTCACAGCTTCTTTCCTTCTGCACTTTCTTAGCAAATAACAAGAAGGCATCAAAAGCATCATGTTTGGATGAAAGAAACAAAGTCCACGTAAACCTAGAATTGTCATCCACAATCACAAGAGTGTATAGATTCCCTCCTATACTTTTGACTCTTGCTGGACCTACCAGGTCCATATGCACCAATTTCAATGGTCTTATTGTGGAAACTACATTCTTAGGTTTGAAGGAGGAATTTGTTTGTTTCCCTTTTTGACATGCTTCACAGATAATATCAGTTTTAACTTTGAGTTCAGGTATTCCTATCACAAGATCATTCTTTACTAGTTTATTCAATTGAGACATGTTTACATGAGCTAGTCTCCTATGCCATAGCCAACAATTCTCAGTGTTACTAATAAGGCATTTTTCTTGAATAGATTGATTTAGATCAATAGTATAGCAGTTTCCATCTCTACTAGCTCTTAATTTGCACTTTAAACCAACTTCTTCTATATCTAAATCATTCTTATAAATTATCATGCATTCATTAGAGTCGAAAATTATCCAGTTACCCTTGTCAGCTGTTTGGCTTACACTTATGAGATTGTGACATAGACCTTCTACAAAATAAACATCTTTAACTGTTTGACCATTTGTCTGGTTTACTTCTCCAATTCCAGCTATCTTTCCTGACTGGTTTCCTCCAAAGCTCACTTTGGCTCCATCTTTGAACTCAAGATGTTTCCACGTAATATGGTGGAAAAGTAGGAGGGAAGAACTTTCCACGTCTCACAAAATTTGTGAGACGTGGAAAGTATGTGAATTTAAAAAAAAAAAAGTTTTCTACGTCTACTAAAAATTATGAGACGTAAATTAAAGACTTTCCACGTCTCACAAAATTTATGAGACGTGGAAAGTAAGTGGATTTAAAAAAAAGTTTCTACGTCTAATAAAAATTATGAGACGTGAATTAAAGACTTTTCACGTCTCATAAATGTTCACAAGACGTAAAAAATGTTCAATCCACGTCTCATAAAAAGATATGAGACGTGGATTCACTTTTTTTTTGAAAAAAAAAACCCTTTCCTCTATCTATCTGGGTTTGGCCGTGAACCCTAACCCATTCTCTTCCTCTTCTCAGTTCTCCCTCAACTTCAAAATTCTTCCTCTTCTCAGTTCTCCGCCTTCAACCTTCATTACAGAAAGCTCTTCACAGAGTTCGTGTTAGAGCTCCTCCTTCCCTCAGGTTTCTTATTCGATCGATTTCATTTTAGGTCTTTCATGGTACTTTAATCGCTGTCGTCTTCCTTTCCACCATCGTCGGCGTCGACTTCTTCAGCTCTGTCGAGTCTCACCACCATCGAAACCCCAATCTCTCTTACTCTCATCGCGGTCCTTTTTTCCTCCAAGATCGAATGCCGCTGTGTTTACTCCCATCACTACTGTCTTCTTGTGGGCCAAACGCTCCCAGGTCAATCAGACCTAGCTTTCCAACGCTCCCAGGTCTCAACCCCCCCAAAAAATTTCTCTCCCACTTTTGTTTCCACTTTTCCGAAAATTCCTATTAGTTTTTAAATTCATGGGTTTTCAAACAATGCTGAGCTGATTAACGTTTTGGTTGAAATTTAGATTTTTTCTTTCACCATTAAACTTATTCTGTTCAATAAACTGAGCATGTGAATTTCAGCTCTGGAAAGAAACCTGAGATAGATTTGTGTCAAATCGGGTTTTTTTGTATTGGAGTTTATTACTTAACATTTGACTATTTCGTATTCAATCTGATTGGTCAAGGATTAAATGATGCAGGGACATATGCTTGGGTTCATTATGTACCTGGTGAACCAATTCTTCCAAATAGACTCAATGAAGGGAGTGTCAAAAGAAGGAATGAGAAAAAACGAATAAAACAGCACCGTGCCTTTATACTGGTGTGATTTCTAAACCAATTTTCAGTGTCGTTTGCTTATCTTTTACAGGAATGATTTCCCCCCTCCATGACTGAACTAGCTAGATGTTCATATCTATCATACCCTTTTATCATTATTCAACATTACTTCCTCTTTTTATTCATTCTATCTTGGATTTGAGACAGGATATGTACGAGGAAGCTGTATTCATGTCATCTTCTAAGAGAAGAATAGAGCATTTAGTTCATTCTAACAGTGTTGATTCCCAAACAACAAATATTTCTGCTGTAGCACTTTCGGGTGAGCGTTTTGTTTCACTGACTCTGCTTAAACCGTCTCTGTTGGGTTTGTGCTTGAGTGCCTGTGTGTTTTGCAACCTAAAAGACTATGCATGAGTCTTGGAATTGTAAACGAAACTGCTGCCAAGTTCCCCGGTCATCCCCCGATTTTGGCTTGAAAATCAATGGGTTCTAGGTATTTTTTGTATTTTGCTCGCCGGAGGAATCTCATGTCTTGCTATTTTCTTGTAGAGTTAGCTGAATAGGAGACCTAAAAGCGTTCAGAAAACTTTGGATGTGAGTTTTTGGGGTTTTATGGAAATTCAATCCTATGATTTGGAATTCTTTTGATTGATGTCTTGTGATTTGGGTATTATTTCTTGTTTCTGGTTTTTGATTGACCCCCTCTGTTCTTGTGATTCTTTTTTGTGCAGACCCTTTATCCTGGTTTGGGTTTAACAGAGGTTTCACTTGATTTGTATAAAGTTTCTGATCCTAAAGAGAATGGCAAGGTATTCCACCCTTCTGCCTTTTCTTGAATTTGTGTATGGAATAACTCTTTTTTATTGGGTTTTCTTGTAGAGGTAGCAGTGAATGGGATTTTGGCAGTAGAGAGTTGAAGAAGGCTATTTTCTGTTGGTGGATCACTGGTAATTTGTGACTGAAGCTAATTTCATGTGAAAGATACATCTTTCTGATCCTTTTTGTTTGAATAAATCAGTGATCACATGCCTACATATGAATGTCTTTGCTGCGGTTCTGTTCTGCCCTGTCTGAGAAGGAATTCTGATAGTTATTCAACGATTATTGTCATTTCTTTTCTACATGGGTAAAACAAAAATTGAAGTCTCTAACATTATGTTTTCATAGCCTTGCTAACATATTGAATTTGTTGCCTTTAGTGCTTAATTAATTTTCTAGTCTCTCTTTTCTTTTTATGTTCTTCAAGTAGTGATTGTTCTTCTGGTTACTTGCGATCATAATGTTTTGTAACTTAATGTTTGCAAATGGGAATTGCCTAAAATGTCACACTCGGTCTCAGCTTCAACTGCTAATGAATTGCATCGAGACAAGCACATCAGACCTATTAATCCGGAGAAGATAAAAGCTGCAGCTGAAGGGCTTGCAAATGGTACATTTTTTTGTTGTCTATGTCTTTTTTATGTGGCAAAATCTGTTATTTCAATTCTTATAAATGTTTTATCCGTTTTGGCATTGAGATTATAATGTAGGAGGGATTCTTTACAATTGAGACTGAAAAAGATGGCACTTTATTATATTTTTCCCAAACAATTGTATAATTCTATTTGGTTTTTTCCTCAATAATAATGTAGGTCTAACATGCATATCCTATTCAGAGTTAACTGTAGGCACTCATTATTTCATCTTCAAGTGCCTGCATTTTAAAGCCAAGTTCTGTAATGCATTGCTTCTACCTTTTTAAGGTTTTAATTGTTTTTCTCTCACATTTATGGATCATCCAAATTTTATATGATCCCATTTTCTCAATGTCAGTTCATCCGTTGTTTTAGAAATGTAATTAGCTATTTGTTGTTCTGTTTATGTTTTCAATGGAAGTTTCTGTGATCAGTCTAAATTATGTTTGCATTAAATTAGGATAAAGTAGTGAGTCAAAGTAATGAAACAAGTAACAGAAGGTACTAGAATCTGAAAATGTATTCCTCTTTGTATTTAAGAGCTGAAATAAGGAAACAAGATTAAAGTGAATCTGTGGTTGTGGGTTCCAATACTAAATTGAAAGTTTAGAGCTTAACCTCTTTTGTTCTGCTTTGGGATTTTATTCTTTTGAGAATATGGACTCTTTGCATTATACTGGAATGTCTTGGTAAGCAATATTCAAAATGGGATAAGTTGAACTTTTCATGTGTTTTTCTTTTGCTTTGAGTTTGAGGATTCTTTTCATTAAACTTGTAGAAGTCATGCTCAAAGTTCTTTTCCTTTGGTTCTTTTGTTGGAGTTGAATTTTACCTCTGCATTTCTGATTGTTTTGGTTCTCAAAGGTGGCGAGTTTGTTCAAATTTGGCTGCCTTCTTCAAATGACCATAATGTGTGTTTTATGCAGATATGCATTCATTGTGAGCAGGAAGGCATGAGGATAAAATTTTGTAGGATATCTGGTTTGTTTATGGTGTAGTGATTGCATCTAAATGTTGTCTTTTTTTTGTTGCTTTCTCATTATTGTTCTCAACTGGTGTAGACATTGAGTTACATGTAATGCTAGCAAATGAATATTATTCCTGAAACAGGTGAACAAAGATCGTGACGGTGTATTTCTATCCCATATTTTAGGATGAAAGTTGTATTATAACATTTTTGTAATATTAGTTTGGATATAAATAATAAAATTAATTCATTTTTTTAATTTTAAGTGTTGTATTTATATCATTATGATAATATATTGGGGTTATTTTTTGGATTGGGTGACAAATCTCTTATTTGTATGGTTTTTATATGCCTAAATTGAGGAAATTAACATGATTGAGATGCGATATTGGTCCAATAATACTTAATGTAGAACTTAGACTCTTAGGTGAAATTAGTGTTAGATTAGGGTTAATTAGCCATAATTGTAGATTAATTTGTATGAATTGGTTTATAGGGCTATTTGATCCTTGTTTACTCTTGTCTTCACTTGTAGGGTCGTTCAGGACCAAAAGATCGGACCTGGGATGAAGAAGAAGGCAAAACAAAAGAGCAGAAACAAAGTGACTTCGCCACGGCGAGTCAGACGGTGAAAAACCCATCAGAGGCAGAGGAGAAGTGAGTTCGCCGTGGCTTTCGCCGCGGCGAACCCACGGCGAAAAGGGCAGAAGAACCAGAGACATTGGCACTTCGTCGCGGCGAAGTAGACGGCGAACGGACGAATCTGCAGAATATCAGAACGCGAATTTTGGCCCAGATCCGGATCCAACATGAAACCCACTCACTTGACCCAACTTGGGAAAGATAAAACACGAAATACACACTCCCTTAGGGCAGATTTGGCTCACATTTTACACACCCAAGCCCTAACTCTCTCTTCTCCATCTTCATCTTCTTCATTCTTCTTCCATCCTTCCATGGGTTCTTTTCCTTCCTTCCTTCTTGTTGGTTCCTCCATGGAGAGTAGCAGCTAGGCTCCACCATTCTTGGAGGTGAGAGCCAAGGGATGAGCTTGAAGCTTAAATAGGGGAGTTTTCCTAGTTCTAATCCTTTCTCATTTGTTGTATTTATGCTTTTCTAGGTTTTTAGGGTTGCATTTATGACATTTTGGTGGGTTGTATTAATTGCTATTGCATTTGGTTGAGGTGCATTTATGGCACTTAGTTGGATGCATTTATGTCATTAGGGTTAGAAACTATGTTTATGTTTATGTTGTTTCCTTCTTGTATAATGCTTGACATTGCTACTTAATAGCTTTGAGTTTAATGAAATTTATGGGTTCATAGTTTTGTTATTCTCTTGGTGGAAATTATGTGCTAATGCAAGGTGGCTTGGTTAGTGGATTAAGAGTGTTAAGCTATTTGCTTGAGGGAGATGGCATAAGAATTAATTGGTTGTGTTGAGACATTGGGCAAACACTCTCTAGGTCCTAATTTATTGTATGGGTGGCCATCAATGGATTAGGGTTTAGAGAGAAATTTAGAGCAATTATGGGTTGGCCCAAATTGTGGATTTAAAGTCTTGCATGATCAATTACTTCTTGATTTTGAACTTAATCAACTTGGGTTAAATTAAGTAATGTGCGGGGTTCCGGCATTAATTAAGTTAACCCGAGCCTAGCCTAGAGGGGTTCCTCTAGGGTTCTTTAGAAATCAAACAAACTCCTCGAAAACCTTTTGACGCAATGATTCCCAAAGCTTTCATTCATCAAGAATGACCTTTATCCCATTTTCATCCAAATCTCACTTTTAACCCTAGTCTTTTACTTTACCTTTGCACATACCAAACTTCACACTAAAACCAAACAAAAATGCTTGTTACCCGCCTTTTCAAGTTTACATACTAGCTATTAGGAATCATATTACACTAGGCTCCTTGAGATCGACACCCCGGGTTAGCTTCCACTAACCCCTCGGGTTTAATTTCTTGGAGAGCGAACTCGAGGCGGCACTGCTCCGAACCTAAACCCTTAATCAATTTCTGAGCTCTTCATTGGGGCTAATCATTCTAATTAAATTTTTTTTTAAAAAAAAAAAGGACTTTCCACGTCTCTTTTTTGAATAAGAGACGTGGAAAGTCTCATCCTAATTAAAAAAAAATCTTTTTTTAAAAAAGACTTTCCACATCTATTTTTTAAAAACGAGACGTAGAAAGTTGGCAAGGTCACTTTTCACATCTCACATTTAAATGTGAGACGTGGAATGTGCCACTTTCCACGTCTCATTTTTGAAAAAAGAGATGTGAAAAGTGGCCACTTTCTACATCTCATATGTAAAATGAGACGTGGAAAGTTCCGACTTTCTACGTCTCCTCCATCCACATCCCACCAAAAAGAGACGTGAAAAGTCTAAAAAAAGAGACGTGAAAAGTGTTTTTTGTAGTAGTGCCAGGGTTTTCTTCTTCTTATCTCCTCCAGCTAACTCCTGTCTGTACCTCATTTTGCTCTCATATTTAGCCAAGCTTCCAAACAAGGAAGTGACCGAGCTCATGGATTCACCACGAATCTCCTCAATATTGTGGCTTTGGCTTGCCACTCATCAGTGAGAATGTTCAGGATTTTTGATACTTGATCTTCATGAGAGACATTCTTCCCAAGAGCTGCAAGATGGTTGATGAGATGAGTGAATCTTGTTTCCATCTCTCTAATGGTTTCTTCATTTTAAACAGGTAATGCTCAGCAGTTAGCTGATTGATCTTTCTGCTTTTTACTCCATCTGTTCCTTCATGAGCCACTTATAGAGCATCCCATATTTCTTTGGCAGTTTCAAGATTAGATATCCTGAAATACTCCTTCTGACTTAAGGCACTTTGTATCATCAGGATGGCTTTGCTATTTAGCTCCAGGTGTTCTATATCTGCATTGGTGAACTCTCCAAGCTCCTTCTTTACCAGTATCCTATTTTCTGTTTTCATGGGTACATAGTCTCCATTCTCTGTCACTTGCCAGAGTTTGGAACCATTTGCTTTAATGAAAATCTTCATTTTTAGCTTCCAGTAGGCATAGTGTTCTCCATTGAATCCAGGTGGTTTTGTGATAGAACTTCCTTCAGGTAGCATGCATTCATTCAGTCCTGCCATGGATCTTTTCTTCTCTGATCATTGGATCACTTGCTAAGAAGCCTGGCTCTGATACCAAATGAAAAATGGCAGGAAATACACAAGAAGAGGGGTGAATTGAGTATCTCAAAACTTTTATGCAACTAAAGGAATTTAAACACTGAGAATTTATACTGGTTCGGTCCTAACTCTGACCTACATCCAGTTCTCCAACTTTAGTTGGGTTCCACTAGTGAATCAGGAATTCAACTGGTTCCTGAACACCTTTACAACAAGATAATTCCCTCAGTAAGAACTCACTCTCACCGAATTCTCTCCCCCTTACACTTTGTAAGATTAAAACCCTTCCTCTAGGATCCCAATATCCTAAGGGAATCACTCAATAAAGAGGTATAACAAAAATACAAGGCTGGCTCACACTTTGAGCTAATAAGTTTACAGTTGAAGAACAATTGAGAGAACTCATATTAGAATTGATTGCAGTAGGAAATTAGTGGTTTGGTATCACTTAATGCTCTCTACCAACCAATTTCAACTTCAACGCCTTTATAGTCCTGATTGCTCTGAGTTTCTGATTATAGCCGTTGTGAGTCTGTAAGAGAGAGAGAGTTGAAGATCTTGATGTTGATGATGATTCTGATTTTTGCATTAAATGCTCCAAAGTAGATTTTTAGTTCTATTCCCTCTTTCTTTCTCTTCCTTTAGTTGATCAGTGAAGTATCGCAGTTGTAGTGGCAGAGTTAGGTAGGTAACGGCTCTTAGTTTATGTTTCTGTGTGTCCAATGTTAACTACCCAAAATAGATACAAGTACAATGTCCAGATATAAAGTTAGTTAATCACAAGAAAAGAAATAAATTTGAATTTCTTCATGTGTCAATCGATTGCTGGATGTGCCAATCGATTGCTCTTTCTGGTCTTCATTCAATTGCCTTCAGATTGGTTCAGATTGCCACCTGCAACACTCAATGGATATGTTAGCTATCGAATAAAACACAGGTATGTCAATCGATTGACTGAATTCCCAATCGATTGGTATATGTCAATCGATTGGTTACATCTTGGATTGAACTAGAGTTCCAATCGATTGCTTATAGATTGTTGACGCCAATCGAATGCCTCTCCTTCCAATCGATTGCTCAGTATCTGAGTACTTTGAAAAATTTTGAGCACCAATCGATTGTTCTCTCTGGGAATCAATTGAGACACACCAATCAATAAGCCATCAATTGCGAAGTCACCACACCAATCGATGGCTATTTTGTGCCATCAATTGCTTAACTTAAATTTTTGAGAAACATCTTTTCGAAGTATTTTCCTAAGTTAAGATCTCATGATCTTATAGCCTAAATCATGTTTGGTTATCATCAAAATCTAGAGTTCAACAGAATATTGCTTGTTTTAAGGTTTCTATGAATGATTCTTAATCTTGAATCTATATGAAGATAGACAAGTCCTCGAGTAATGCCATGAATAATCTGCTGACGCTTAAGCCATTGCAACAATTTGCTACGAGTTTCATCTGGATATCAAAAACAATGACAATACTACTACATCAAAAACAATGTTATGAACTTGGAAATCAAATTTGGCAAAGGCTCAAAGTTTCAAACAAAAAATGAAGTGGTCCAAGCTTTTGTTTGGCATATAGTCATAAATCAGCAACTTCTCTTCTCCTTCAATACGGCAACCAAGAAGCTTCACAAGATTACGGTGCTGAAGTTTGGCTATTAGCACAACTTCATTTTGCAACTCTTCCAACCCTTGACCAGATTTTGTAGATAGCCTTTTCACAGCTAACTCTTGTCCATTTCTTAATTAAAGTATCCTGGAAATCATATTTGAGAATGGATTCTTGAAATTCTTATAAAGACAATAATATAAAATCATATTTTTGATATTGTTAGTACCTTGTATATAGGTCCAAAACCACCTTCACCCAATTTGTTAA
This sequence comes from Mimosa bimucronata, assembly GCA_037074515.1. NCBI lineage: Eukaryota > Viridiplantae > Streptophyta > Magnoliopsida > Fabales > Fabaceae > Mimosa > Mimosa bimucronata. The sequence goes on from CM073442.1 coordinate 12,398,333, forward strand.
TGGTAGAAAAATTATTTGCAAACCCAACCACAATTCCTACTAGCTTCTTCTTGCAAATGATCCCACGGCCTTCATTCCCAAAATGATCTGACACAAATAGACATTGTGAGAAATCATTTTTTTAATAAAAGTACAAAATGATATTAACTAATTAAAATTTTTACATAGAGCCAAAACATGAAGAAAATACATAATTGAACAATAGCCTTAAAAAATATCTTAGTTAAAGGCATAATCTAATATTTAAGTTGTGACTAGAGACGCTTAAAATTTGACCAAAACTACTTTTTATATAGAGGGATGGGTAGTTTCTCTAATTTATTTAAGCACTCTTTTATAGAGGGAAATCAAATTCAGGAAATATTACAAAAACTAGAAGCACCATTATCCAAGACTAGTTCAACTTAGAATCTTATATTCCTAACATTTCACTATTGGTTTTCTTGTTGTCTTTATGAAGGATTTGGAGGGGGAGTGGAGAAAATTTTTCTAAATTGAACTTAAAAGAATTGAAAATTGAGGTTATAAAATTTTAACAAAAAATGAGATGTAAGATAAAATAATTAAAAAATTCAATTTAAAACTTTTAACCCCAATTCTCTAATTTTTTTAAACCCCACAAAAAAAAAAAAAAAAAAAAAAAAAAAAAAAAAAAACTATCTTTCCATCCACTTTCCCTCCCCTCGTACCAAACAGCCCCTAACATAATCCACCATTCTCAGTTCTCCCGTACCCCTTCTACCCTTGCCTGGAATAAGTAAAATCTTACTCCTTCTAATATTTAATATCATATCAAGTTAACTTTCTTATTTAAGGAAGCACAATAAATTATTTTAAAGTAATCATATTTATGATTTTTTTTAAAACTAAATTACCTAACCTATAATATAATATGTGATCTAATTACATGTAACTTATAATAAGTAAATTATTTACCCTCTTTAATATCTAAAAAAGTTAATTTAATATTATATTAAGATTAGTAAATTGATCAGATGACAGAAAGGGGAAGGTAAAGGATATGCATTGGTCAAAACAATGATGTCTTGTCCCGCCAGCAGAAAATTGTTTCATGTCCAATAGTTGATCTAACCATATGAGGCAGCCACTTCCTGCACCTCGTATATCCAAATTTGAATATGCTTTACAAGAACAGTTTCGCAGACTTGTTTTCTTACATTCTTCAAGGTCCATGGTTGGGTTATACCATGAAGAAGAAGTGTCTGGCAACTTAATGCCACTATACTGCTTAAATCCATCACTACCACCACAATCCAAAGACACCCTTATAGTGCAGCCACTATCCCAAACAGAAACATTCCATTCCTTGAAATTCTTAGGCTCATACCCTTTCAGGCATTCACAAACAAGGCCGTTAGTAAAGTTGCAGATAGAATTTGCCCCACAAAAGGCATAAAATCACATTCATCAAGGGCACTTGTTCCCATTAACTTCCAGCTGCTTGTTTGAATCACCCAATCATAACGCTGCCCAATCCCAGATGGGTTCATTGCAAATCTGGAAAAAATCGAATCATTCATCATCTCAGAAGTAAAATAGACCTCTTTTTCATTCACCACAAAGTCATCAATTGCTACTGATGGATCAGGATTATGATTTGGGAGCCCTGTGCGAGTATAGCCATTCCATGACCCAGCTCTAAACCTCACTTGTGAACCTATCAGTGCAGAGAATTGTGGATACCCTCTACGGTCAATCTTCATTATGTAATCTCCTTCACTTGGATCATCTGAGCTTTTCCATGATGTCATAACTCTATCCAAACCCGTTTCTTGATCCCACCCAAGCTTCCTTCCTGGCATAAGGGTGTCACAAGGATGGTCAAAACTCTGCCATAATTGTTCCAAGTTCCCATTTCTCACCACCAGATTCCCTGAATCCTAGAGTTGGGTAAAAGGGTTATGTGCTATCTTTCTGTTTGATGAACTGTTGGAGGACCAGACTGTGTTGTTCTTGGCATCAAGAAGAAGAAGAACCCCATCCTCATTAATTAGTAATACGCCCTTTCCAGTTTGGGTGTTAATGGGTTTGTTTCGATTGGCTACCCAGAAGAGTGTGGAAGGAGATTTCTTGTACCATATTCCCAAGTATCTGGAAGTTGAAGAACCAGGGCTGAAGAATCCAAGTTCAAAAAACCCCTTTGTTGAAACTAAAGTCTATCCATCTCTGATGAAGTTTCCTGAAGTGATATTGTCTTGTGAGGCTAGTGTCCTTATGAAGCATAGCAGTAATGAGTAAAGATACAGAATTCTGGAACTCACCATTATTGTGTTAATGGAGAGAACATGCATTATAGACAAGAACAATTGAAGAGTGGAGGATATTAGACTTGTCTGAAGTCAGAACTCAGGAGTAATGGTCAAGTTTTCTCGAGTATTTTGACATGTATGGAAATTTGGAGTATTACGCCATGTTTGGTCAGAGATCAGAAATGAGTTTAGCCTACTGCCTACCATTGTGATTATTTTAATTTCACCCACGCACAAATTTCTACGCAATCAATATAAAATAATAATAATTATAAAAAAATATATATAAATTTCAAACGCAGCTGTATTTTTCATGTTATTTTTGTCTGACATTTAATATAAGATTAGGTTGACTTATATAAAAAAATTAAAGAAGTTAAATAAATTATTTATGTTTATCATTTTTTGTCTAGACTAATTTATCTCACTTATAATCTGATACATAAATCAATAACATGCAACATATATTATAATTTAGAAGTTTATTTAGCTTCATTTGTCTTCCCACATAAGTCAACTTGAATAGGAGTGGGGGTGTATTTGATTAAACGATGCACAAACTATATAAAAAGACAAAGTGCCATAATAAAAAGGAGAGTAAGCCTATTCTAGAATGGGAAGTATAAGTTAATACAGACCAATATATATAATCAAATTTAAGCATCAAAATTATTAGCAACCTACTCTATTTTGATTTAATATAAGATCTAATTGATTCTTTTAGAAAATTCTAAAAAAAACTAAATAAGTCACTTATAAAATGATTTGCCTGAATTTTTCTACAAATTAATTTATTTGACTTGTAAACTAATATATAATCTAATAAAATACAATACATATTATGATTAAATAACTTATTTAGTTTCATTAATCTCCTCATAAAAGTCAATTAGGTCTTACATTAAGAACTAGAGGAAGTAATATCTTTATATTATTCAACCTAGAGTCTTAGTATGTTGTTAACATCCATGATTGGTTTGCCCTTAACACAATCCTCCCTTCTTGAGTCCCCATCATGGACGGAACTTTTCAATGTGAAATCAGCCATAAAATAAATGGTTAATATGACTTTTTGCCCCGAAAATTTATCTTCATTTCAATTTTAATCCTTCAAGTGTTAAATCAAAGGTTTAGTCCCTTAAATTTCATTTTGTTTAAATCATTAGTATCTATAAGTCAAATATTGAATAGCCCACAATTGAGTTATATTGTCTTCCAAGTCCCATTAACTTTTTTTTTTCATGGAGAACTTTCACAAATATAAACACAAAGGACAATAAATGAATACCCGATCATTGTCATCTTAAGAGAAGACTTAAAGGGGAAGCTGGAGGATAATTTAGTAATAACACAAATAAATATAATTACCATCAGTTATTGGTATTGAGAATATTCTGAAATTTCATGGTTACTTTTGTTTGGATAGATTTTTTAACAGGTGAATTTGATAAATTTGATTATACTTGGGTTTATTTTTTAAAATTAATTATGAATATATAATTATATAAATTTATCAAGTTTGTATATATTTATATAGTTATATTTAATCATTATTATAATATAAATTTAATTTTTTTACCGGGAATTTTCAAATGCTTAGTAATTCCCAGTCATTTATTTTTTTTATAAGAAAAGAGCACTTAAAACATAAAAAAATAAAAATAATTTGGAGCCCTATAACCATCTTGCTACGCTAAAAAAGAAACAATAGACTTTCTTAACATTATTTGTATGCCTAATCCATTGAGAAGATCTTGTCTTGCTAGGGCATCTATAGCAGCATTATTCTCTCTCTCAATTAGCTGGAGATTCAACTTCCAAGATTGTCCTATTAGATTTCTAAGTAGAGTGATCTTCATGTAAATATGTGTTATCCTTCTCAATACATGACAACACTTCTGCTGAGTCCCAAAAAAGTTGCACATTTCGAAAGTCAGTATCTCAAGCTCTTCGGAATCCCCATATGCACCCCCAAAGTTATGCAATGATGCTCGCATTACCTGCAATATTACAGGTAAAGGATTTGACAAAAGCACCTCCGAAACGTTGAAGGGTGCCACCACATGCACCTACACGGGATTTATGCAAAATGGCTCAACCCTCATGCACAAGGGCTATCTCAACTTCCTCATGTCTTGTTCTCTCCCACTTTTCACCAAGCATCATAGGTGGACGTGGTAGAAAAGTCTGTGCCCGACCCATATAGTTAACAATACCTTTGATTTCTGCTAGTGCTTCATGCACATTAGGCCATAAGGGAGGTGTTCTGGTGTACTAACTCGTTCTGCCGTCTCCCAATAAGCCAACACACAACACAAAATATTACGTTCCATCTACCAAATCTTGTATCCCGAGTATCAACAATGTTAGAAGCTAACCAATCATCAACATTTATTCTTACCTCTTACCACTTTGTTCCACAAAGCCCCTCTGTTGGTTACTAAACCCCACCTAACCTTCATCATAAAGTACTATTATGAAGGGATGAATATCCTAGGCCCACACCTCCTTTAAATTTGGGAGAACAAACTTTATCCCAAGAAGGCAAATGCCTTTGTCTCTTCTCTGCCCTGGAATCCCAATCATTTATGCTCAAACATACGGTAGAAATTGAAATATAATTCGTCAAGATTTCAAAAAATCAGTCAGACGGAACTTATTGACTTCACAATAACTTATTCTATTCTTTTTTTTTCATCAATCAATAACTTATTCTGTCTCAATCTAACTTATTTTAAGTCTGAATCATGCAATTAGTAGATCAAGTTTCCTCCAACACAGTTATATTTTTTATTACTTGTTAAATACATAAGAATACAAAAATGGAACACTGATTTCATGAAAACATAGAATCAGAATAACTACTATGAGAGAAATTAACAAGTGTCTCGAACAGTCATAAAATATATGTTAACGCTTGAATTGGATCGACATAATCAAACATAAATGGCAAAAATCATGGGATAAAAGTTCAACGAGATTTATGTTTAAATAGAAAAGTTGGATTTTAGAAAAATTGGGACAATAGTTCAGTAACACTTTAAAATATTTATGTTTATAATTTTTTTTAGAACTAATTTTTCTTACTGATAATATAATTACAAGTAACATATATTAAAATTAAATGGTTTATTTCTCTAAAAAAATCAACTTGATTTTATATTATAATCGGACGGAGTATAATCCAATTACGTAGACCGCAGGAAATAAAAGATTCCATTAGCAATAAGCCTCATGCAAAACCAAATTTAAGTGACAAAAACTAAGTCTGTGTGATGCACAAATTGTTAAACTCATAATTCATCCCCACATATAAAGGAGTTGTCATTCATATTCTGCCTTGTAATTTAAGTATTTAACTCCTCATTCGTTGAAATTTTTCAATTGTTCTTTTGCTTTGGGATAAAATATAATATTAGAAATTTTTTCCCAACAAAATATGATAAAGTTAAAACGAAAAAATCCTAAATGATTTAAAAACATCATATTACAATCGTGACACACTTGCTATATCAGATAAAAAAATCTTAGATTAAAAAGTAGTAAGAACACTAACGTTGAATGCCATTCCTTGTACCATTATATTCTCTGAATCATCTTCCCTGAAGCATGGTTTGAGAAATTTCATTTTGTGAGAACTGTATACATCTCTCGTCTAAAGAAGTTGGACCATGAGGAACATCGCTTGCAGTGTAAAAGGCAGGTTCTTTTGGCTGTGGCAACAATTTCTCACCATTTAACATTAAAACTACAGCTGACATCTCAGGCCTATCTTCAGCCCTTTGCTGAACACACAATAGTCCTACGTGTATACATCGTATGACTTCAGATTCAATGCAACTTTCCGTTAAACATTCATCCAGTAGTTCCATTGGTCTTCCTTGGATCCACAGTCTCCATGCCTAACATCATAGTAATAAGAAAAAATTCTATTTCAACTCATAGTGCTTTTCTGGTAGGCCACCAAAAACTTTTTCAAAACATTTATGAGATATCAATCAACTAACCATTCACATACTCAATTTGATGAGTTACTATTGACTCCTTACTTTGCCAACTATCTAAAGAAGTGCTCAAAATTAGGGATTACACTTACATGTCCAAGAAGATTAAGGTGGTATTTTGGATCTGCAAATCCTCTATTTTTCTTCCCACTGATAATCTCTAGCACTATCACTCCAAAGCTAAAGATGTCGGATTTCATTGAATATTGTCCATGCACAGCATATTCAGGAGGCATATATCCACTGAAAGTATAATTTGCGAAGTAAAATAAGTGAGTAAATGAGGTTCCAGATGAAGTGATAAATAAGTAGGACATAAACAACTTACTATGTCCCTACGATTTTGTTAGTGTTGGCATCAACTTGATCATCCCAAAACGTGCGAGCTAGGCCAAAGTCTGAAATTTTCGGATTCATGTAATCATCTAGAAGAATATTGCTGGTTTTAAGATCTCTGTGAATAATTCTCAATCTAGAATCTATATGAAGATAAACAAGACCTCGAGCAATGCCATGAATAATATGCCGACGCTTAAGCCAATCCAACAATCTGCTTTGAAATTCGTCTGGTCATAAAAATCATGTTAGAATTCTATTTGCATTCTCAACAAGAAGGCGATTTGGCAAGCTCAACGTATCTAACCAAAAATAAACTGGTCCAAGCTCTTGTTTGGCATATATTCATAGATCAACAATTTTTCTTCTTCTTCAATGCAGCAACCAAGAAGCTTTACAAGATTGCGGTGTTGTAGATTTGCAATCAACACAACTACATTTTTCAACTCTCCCAACCCTTGACCAGATTTTATTGACAACCTTTTCACAGCTACCTCTTTCCCATCTTCTAGTGTACCCTGAAAATCATGATTTAGATTTATTGAAATGTTTCCATAGATAGAAGAAAATCATTCTTTGGACAAGGTTATAGTAGCTTATATACCGATCCAAAGCCACCTTCTCCCAACTTGTTAATGACTAAAAAACTATCAGTAGCTTTAGCTATGACTGATAGATCAAATGTAGGTAGATCCATGACTTCTTTCTCTGGATTAAGGTTGTTGAACATAACAAATCCAGAATTTCAGAATTGTTAACAAAATATATCCATGTTGAAAGACAAACATGACAAAATTTACCTGTTTTTTTAGCCTCCTTTTCCTTTTGAATAAAATCAATCCAAAAATTATGAAGATAATGACTACAGAGCCAACCACAATCCCTGCTAGTTTCTTCTTGCCAATGCCCCCATGTCCTTCATTCCCAATATGATCTGGCAATTACAGACAATATGGCATATCACCAACTTTGAGTCAAACATCTCAATTAAAGGTCTCAGCTCCTATTAACGAGTGACTAATAATACTTCAGAGGCAGTAAACAAAAATATTTAGAGAGGAATAATTTCTCTAATTTAATATCTCTTCTTTATAGAGAAAAATAAAAATCAATTAGGTAAAACAAAACAGCGTAACAATTAGAAGCACCATTAAAATCCTTGACCACATCATGTTAGAATCTTATGCTGTTAAACTGCACAATACTTTAAATTCCTTCGGAGGCAGTCGTTGGATTGTCTTGTGGTAAATTTTCTGTGAAAGGAAAAAAAATAATGAAACAGAGTACCTAGCTCTGAAGCAGGAACACGTACATAGATGTCTTGTCCCCCTGCAGGAAATTGTCTCATGTCAACTAGTTCATCAATCCATATCAGGCAACCACTTCCTTCACCTCGAATATCTAAATTTGAATACGCTTTACAAGAACAGTTCCGCAGACATAATCTTTTACATTCCGCAATGTCCATGGTCTTATTATACCATGAAGAAGAAGTGTCTGGTAACTTGATGCCCTTATACTGCTTAAATCCATCACTAGCATTACAATCCAAAGACACCCTTCTAGTGCATCCACTATTCCAATCAGACACATTCCATTCCTTAAAATTCTTGGGTTCATACCCTCTTAAGCAATCACAAACAGGATTGTTATTTATATTGCAGATAGAGTTTGCACCACACAATGCATAATTGTCACACTGATCTGGTGGTCCAGTGTTCAATACCAACCAACTGTTTGTTCTAATTACCCAATCAAAACGCTGCCCAACCCCAGATGGGGTAACTGCATATCTAGAAAAAATCGAATTATTTATCGGATCAAATTTGTAATATACCTCTTTTTCATTCAACACAAACTCAGCAGTTACCACAGGATCTGTATTATGATTTGGGAACCCAGTGAAAGAGAAACATTCCATGACCCAGCTCTTACCTTCATTTCTGAACCTTTCAACTCAACAGCTTGTGGATACCCTTTAAGGTCTAGTTTGATTACATAATCTCCCCGACCTGGATCATCTGAACTTTTCCATGATGACAGAAATTTCTCCAAACCCGTTTCTTGATCCCACCCAAGTTTCATTCCTGGCATTAAGGTATCACAAGGGTGGTCAAAACTCTGATATAAAATTTGGTCCAAGTTCCCATTTTTCACCACCAGATTCCCTGAATCCAAGATTTGGGCAAAAGGGTTTTGTGCCCTGATTGATGAATTATTCGAGGACCACACTGTGTTGTTTTTAGAATCAAGAAGTAGGAGAATTCCATGAAAATCTAATTGTAAAAAACCATTCCCACTAAGAGGCGTGTCTCGATTGGCTACCCAGAAGATTGTAGAAGGAGATTTCTTATACTATATCCCTAAGTACGTAGCATTTGGTGACACAGGGCTGAAAAATCCTAATTCGAAAAACCCACTTGCAGAAACTAAAGTCTCGCCATCTCGAAGAAAATTTCCTGGGGTGATGATGTCTCGTGAAGTGATTGGTTTTATGAAGCATAACAGCAATGAGTAGAGGTAGAGAACTCTGAAACTCATCATAGAATTTGTTGATCAAGACCTTTTGCATCACACCCCCAGAGTTGAAGAAACATGTATATATTACCTGTATTAGCTAACAGAGTGTATAATTAGTGTAAACTTTGAAATGTGAAGTCAGAAGAAACGGTATGAATTTCTCCCATTTTCGTTGTTTTGACCAAAGCTTGAGAGTTGAGAGTTGAGAGTTCGCCGCCATCTTTTTGAGCGTGGAATTTTATTACGCAACGAGTCTATGTGATCAACTCATTATGATGTATTAGATAGAGTGAGGGGCCCAGATGGTACCAAAAAATAAAATACTCCATATTTTGAGAGGAATTCTTAATGCACCACGTTATTTTGTGATCAGGCTAATTATAAGAAAAAAAACATTAGTTATAGTGTTTTTTAATGTGATGAAGCACCCTAAAAAATCAACCAATAGATAAAAGAATTTAAATTTCATGTTTTCAATGTTTTTTATTTTGAAAGTTAACAAAAATATTTTTATTTGTTAGTTAATTTTTTCAAGATTACAAGTCAGATTAAAAATTTTACATTAGACCTAATGTGTTTAGTTGTGATTGGTCAACCACAAATGACGTGGTGAGCCGGGTTTACTTCAGAATTCCTTATATTTTTATAATAAAAGAGAAATTTCAGGCAATTTAGGAATCAAATAAATTTATTTTTTTCACATGTTTTTATCAAACAACAATAATTATATTTTTAAAAAAAAAATAGAAAACTTGTACAATTTATTTTGAGTTGTTTTTTCAAAAATATAATTCTATATTATATTATTTTTACAAAACACTAAATTAAAAATTCATGAAACGAGTTTTTTAAAACAAGAAATCAAGCCTACTAAAGTCTGCTATGATACATAACCTTATATAGTTCTTCTCCACATAAAAGGGTTTACCATTTAGTCATTCAGGTTCTCCCGGGTAATTTAACTCCTCATTCAAGTAATTTTTAAAGATCCATAGCTAATCCAAATATGATATTACAGTTACTATTGTGACCCACAACAATCCATATCAAACGAGGAGAATGTAAGATTCAAAAACTAGTAAGAACGCTAAGGCTGGACGTCTAGCTCATCTTCCCTCCAACGTGGTTTGAGAGATTTCATTTTGTGAGAACTGCATGGATCTTTGGTACAATGAGTTTGGATGAACAGGGATGTCACCTGCGGTGTAAAAAGCAGGAGGTTTTGGTTGTGGCAGCAATTTTTCACCGTTTAACTTTAAAACTACAGCTGACATATCAGGCCTATCTTCAGTTCTTTGTTGCACACATAATAGTCCTACTTGTATACATCTTGTGACTTCTGATTCAGTACAGCTTTCCTTTAACCTTTCGTCCAATAGTTCCATTGATCTTCCTTGGATCCACAATCTCCATGCCTAACACCATAGTAAAACCAAAAAAGACAAATCATATTATAACTTCAAAATCAAATCATGGTGAAATTAGAACAATAAGATATGAGTCAAGTATCCATTCACACACTCATTTTGACTAGTTCCTATTGCCTCCTTACTTTGCCAACTATATAAAGAAGTGCTTTGGATTAGGTAGCATACTTACATGTCCAAGGAGATTAAGGTAGTAGTCTGGATCTAAAAATCTCCTGTTTTTCTTTCCACTAACAATTTCTAGCAGTATTACACCAAAACTGAAGACATCAGATTTCATTGAAAATTGTCCATGCACAGCATATTCAGGAGGCATATATCCACTGAAAGCATGATTTGTGAAGTAAAATAAGTGAGAAAATCAAGTCTAACAGAATACGATTCATAAGTGTGAGGGAAAAATCAACTTACTATGTTCCAACAACTTTAATAGTATTGGCCTCAACCTGATCATCCCAGAATGTGCGAGCTAAGCCAAAGTCTGATATTTTTGGATTCATGTTAGCATCTAGCAGAATATTGCTGGTTTTAAGGTCTCTATGAATAATTCTTAATCTGGAATCTATGTGAAGATAGACAAGTCCCCGAGCAATGCCATGAATAATATTCCAACGCTTGGGCCAATACAAGGTGTTGCTATGAGTTTCACCTGTGCATAAAAAACATGTTAGAATTCTACTTGCAGTCCCAACGCTTGGAAAATTTTGGCAAAGGCTCATATTCAAACCAAAAATAAAGTGGTCCAAGCTCTTGTTTGGCATATATTCATAAATCAACAACTTCTCTTCTCCTTCAATACAGCAACCAAGAAGCTTCACAAGATTACGGTGCTGAAGTTTTGCTATCAAACCAACTTCATTTGTCAACTCTTCTAGCTCTTGATTAGATTTTGTTGATAGCCTTTTTACAGCTAACTCCTGTCCATCTTCAAGAGTACCCTGAATATCATATTTGACAGTGAATTCTTGGAATTTAATAAAGACGATAATATAAAATTATATTTTAGATGTTGTTATATTACCTTGTATACTGGCCCAAAGCCACCTTCACCCAATTTGTTAATGGTAGAAAAATTATCAGTAGCTTTAGCAATGACTGACAGATCAAATGTTGGAATATCCATGACTTCCTTCTCTTGATTATTGTTGTTGAATGTGACAATATTCAGAGGTTTAGAATTTTGACATAATATATCAATTTTAAAAGATTAGCATGACAAAATTTACCTGAATTTTGAAGTTTCCTTTTCCTTGCAATTAAAGTCAATCCAAGAATTATGAAACACACAACAAATATTGCACAGCCAACCACAATGCCTACTAGCTTCTTCTTGGCAATGCCCCTACGGCCTTCATCCTTCAAATGATCTAACATAATAGATAAAATGAGAAAGCATCAATTTCAGGTAAAATCTCTCAATTAGAGGCGTCATCTAATATTAAATTGTGACCAAAGATACTCCTAAGTTGGTTAAAATAAGTTATATTTAGGGGACAATAGTTTCTCCAATTTATTTAAGCACTCTTTTATAGAAGCTCTACTGTCATAGACTAGTTCAACCTAAAATATGGCAAGCCCTTGGTTTCAAAAGATGGAAAATTTAAGCTGGTTTTCTTTAGTGCAAAGGTTAGGATCGGATGAGACTCGTAATGATCGCATACATGCGAATGAGTTGGAGTGGCATGTTGATGAAAAATACAACAGTATACCAATCAGAAGCATCACTATCCAAGACTAGTTCAACTTAAAATCTTAAATTGTTACCATCCACCATTGGTTTTCTTGATGTCTTAAACTCAATCCTCCCATCTCCCTCACGCCTCCCATGCTCATATCAATTCAAGTAATAGCTAACCAATCAAATAACAGTAAGGGAAAAAGTAATAAAAACCGATCAGATATCAGAAAGGGAAAACGTAGGATAGCCAGTAATAAAAACAATAAAACAGAGTACCTAGCTCTGAAGCAGCAACTCTTACATAAAGGTCTTGCCCCCCCGAAGAAAATTGCTTCATGTCCAGCAGTTGATCAAACCATAAGAGGCAGCCACTTCCTTCACCTCGAATATCCAAATTCGAATATGCCGTACAAGAACAGTTTCTCAGACATGTTTTCTTACATTCCTCGAGGTCCATGGTCGTGTTATACCATGAAGAAGAAGTGTCTGGCAACTTGATTCCTGTATACCTGTCAAATCCATCACCACCATCGCAATCCAAAGAAACCCTTCTAGTGCAGCCACTGTTCCATTCAGACACATTCCATTCCTTAAAGTTCTTGGGTTCATACCCTCTCAGGCATTCACAAACAGGATAGTTACTTATGTTGCAGATTGTATTTGCACCACACAAGGCATAATTAGCACACGTGTCAGGTACCCCGGTGGTCATTACTCGCCAGCTACTTGTTTGTGTCACCCAATCAAAATCCTGCCCTATGCCTGAAGGGTTGATTATATATCTAGAGAAAACTGAATTATTTACAAGATCAAACTTGTAATATATCTCTTTTTCATTAATGACAAACTCAGCAATTATTACTGGATCCAGAATACGATTTGAAAATCCCGTGAAAGTGAGGCCATTCCATGAACCAGCTCTAACCATCACCTTAGAATCTTCCAGTTGAAATCTCTGTGGGTACCCTCTGGGGTCTATTTTGATTACATAATCTCCCCTACCTGGATCATCTGAACTTTTCCAAGATGACAGAAATCTATCAAAACCCGTTTCTTGATCCAACCCAAGTTTCATTCCTGGCATTAAGGTGTCACAAGGGTAGTCAAAACTCTGCCATAAGAGTTGGTCCAAGTTTCCATTTTTCACCACCAGATTCCCAGAATCCAAGAGTTGAGCAAAAGGGTTATATGAGCTGACTGATGATTTATTTGAGGACCACACCGTGTTGTTGTTTGTGGAATCAAGAAGGAGGAGAATTCCTCGATCATTTATTTTTAAAACACCCTTTCCCGTTTTGGATTTGAGGGGTTTGTCTCTGTTGGCCACCCAGAAGATTGTAGAAGGAGATTTCTTATACCATATCCCCAAGTATCGTGCATTTGAAGAGCCAGTGCTGAAGAATCCTGCTTCAAAAAACCCACCTGGGGAAACTAGAGTCTCGCCATCTCTAAGGATGTTTCCTGGGGTGATGCTGTCTCGTGAAGTGAGAGGTTTTATGAAGCATAGCAGCAAGGAGTAAAGATACAGAACTCTGAAACTCTCCATTAGTTTTTGTTCATCAAGACCAGTCAGGGGTATTAAATAATTTCCACGAAGATTTTGTGAAGTCAGACTAAAAGGTATAAATTTTCTCAGTCTCCTGTCATGTTTTGACTTTTGACATGTAGGTGTTCCATTTACTATCCATGATTATGTATGAGACAGTAAATGAATTTCTTTTGTCCCGAGATAGTAAATGAATTTTTTTAACTCTTAATTATTTATGTAAAATATTAGACATAGAGAGCCTTTTACAAACCCAAAAACAAAACGAATTGGAGTTATATACCTACAAATACAAATTACGTAATCGTAATCAGAAAGATAATTATGGGCATTTAAGCGAAGGTATATTTGGAAAATCAATAAATTGTACCATATAGATCGACATATTTTTTTGATATTTTCCCCTAAAATAGGATTCTTCAAGCTTTAATTTAGGACTTGAACTATGTCAAAATCATTTTTGTGCAATTAGTTGTGATTTTTCAAAGTTATTAGAAAAGTTTTCAGCATTTTAGAATTTTCCAGAAATAAAGAAAAGTTTAAAAAAGTTGTAGTTATAATTTTCTAAATCCCATATAAGATTGAATAAGTTTGACATTGCTAATTTAGCTTGGAAATGAGTCATAAAAATAGGATATTATAAATCACATGCGTATTTTTTAACCTATTTAATGGAAACTATGACTTTTAAGTCTAATTTGGAAGCTCATATCACTCTCAATAAAAAAAAAAAAAAAAAAAGAGGCACTTGATATTGGATCAACTTTAAATAAAATCACAAGTGAATTTTTTTCTACCTTAACCTTTCTCTTAATTTAACCCCTCCTTCATTCAAATGTTTTTATAAAATTAAAACTAAAGACGACCTTCTAATTCTCACGCTGCATCACATCTGTGACACATTCAGATCTTCTAATTCTCACGTTGCATCACATCAGTGACACATTCAATCCTTATAACTTATTGGATGAGACCACTTGCCCAACTTCAAATTGCCTACCAAAGATGAGACAACTTGAAATCAAAAGACTAAAGTCTGGAAGTTCAAAAGCGCAATAATCAGGGGTAGATTAGTAATATGTCAATTATGGTCAAACATTCTAAGCAATTGATAAGCTACAATGCTTTTAAGAAAGAGAAAAAATCGAATAGTGTTATAAAAATAAAGAAAATAGTAGAGATATCGATGATGGAGAGGAAGAAAGATAAAGGAGAAATCAGAGAGATTGAGGAAGAATTTTTATTGCTTTCAACGTTACCATCATTTGCTACATGCCTACCATTTATAAGCCATTAGTCATTAAATTCCTTTACAAAAATTATAACAAAAGAGTAAATCCACGTAATGGTGAAATACATGACAATGGAAGGTTATATGCATTAATCATAAGAAACTCTCAATAGGCCATTCATTTGTAAGTTACATAGCTTTAAGTGGAGAACTCCAAAAGATACTCTTGGAAGGTTATGGACATCTACAATGTAATATTTATTACATCCACATTGTAATATTTATAACACTCCTTGATGGATGTCTATAAACAAATATAATACTTCATTAAACTCTTATTAGAAAAAACTCGGTGGGATAAAACCCATTAAAGGAAAAAATAGTGCATAATACTTATCAAAGTTACATCGTTAAAAACATTACCAGAAAAACACAGTAGGATAAAACATTGATTAAGAGAAAAATAGTACAGTATAATATTTTCTCCCCTTAAAAATAGGATCATTTTTGCTTTTTCACATAACAACACGTCACTTTTACTCCCTTGGTGACAGCATCAATTTTGTCTTGATTGAGTATACTAATTTTTCAAGCATATTCCTTCCAATGCTATTTGAGCTTACTTTCATTTTGGTCAAATTATACTTAAAACATTATCATCAAATGTTTCCGCTAAAATGTATTATTCTAACATATCTCCATGATATATATACATATATGTAGCATCCACATAATTACTCAAATTCATTATCTACTTATGTACCTTCAAAAACTTAATTCTTCTACAAAATTGTAATATGTAATACCAAAAAAATTAGCAAATATTTATATGGGATCTTTGTTCATGATTTCAAAAATCATTGATAAATTAATAACTTAATCTACTAGTCAAATGAAATGCAAATCTGTATGTTTTTCTAAAAGATATTATATGTTCAGTAATTTTCTTATATATGCATCTAGTTCTAGCATTTAAGATCCTTCAAAGATTTTTATTTAAATATCCAATTATTGGCATATATTTTCTTTTCATATACTGCCAAGCTATGCAAAATAATTGCATCCACCACAAAATCATATATAATACCATAATCTTCATTACCTTTGTGAAAATCTATATTCCCCAAAAATATTTATATCTCATAATAATTATATATTTTAGATGTTTGGACTGCAGGTCCATAATTTTTACATCAAAAAACATAATCATATTTTCATAACGTCTTCCCCTTTTATTTTTATGCTGGCCAATCATATTTCACAAAATATCTACGTATAAGATCCTCGTTCAATCACTTAATATCATTATCAAAATTGTTGTTGATAACTTTATTTTTTTTCGGTTTTATTTTTCTTGTTGTGACATAACTTATCGAGATCTCTTTGTTAATTTTTAGGTACATATACCTCCTTTGAGGTTTTTAAAATAGTTATGTCTTGGCACTCTATTGGAATACATGCCTCCTCAATACGATTATTGTAATTATAAGCTCCTAATTATCTGAAGTATTTATATTTGCAACCGATTGATTTCTCATGCTTCAGGCATGTCTCATTCGTTTGAGCATTTTCAGCTGGAAATATAAGATTTAATAATGTTCATTTAGGTCAATAATTATATCTGACAGATATTTTGTAATATTTCATGAACACAAAGTCTGATGAACTTTTGGTTCATACTACTATATTTGAGGATCTACATTTAATAATAATGGCGCATGCAATGTGTTTTCATTTCCAACTATTCAATTTCTCCCCCTCATATTTGCATAATCTTTTGTTGAATAACAACCAAATAATCATGAGTGTTATAAATTATGAAATATGGATGTTAATAACATATACCCCCTTAGGATTCCATTACTTAGTTAATTACATTATACCCTATAACCCCCATATTGAAAGGCTTTAAGTATATATTCTCTATAACATCTCATTGTATCATTATAATGCTTAATTCTTTTCTTTATACACTTGTAACTCTTTAGGTTAATCTTTACTACTTAGAGGCCTATAAATAGAGACTATGTACAAATCACTGTGACACACAAGTAAATGAGAATAATTCCTTGCTTTCTCACTAATTTCTTGTCTTTCTCTTCTATCTTTTCTTTATCTATTCCTTCTCTCCTATTATTTTTATAACAATGCTGTATAAGTCTCCTAAATCCATTTGTTTCCTTTAAAAATATTATTTTGTTTCATTTAGAAAAACTAAGAAGGAGATCCTATCCAACATTTATCTTGACTTTCTGCAACATCCATCTATACACATTGTGGTGGATTATTAGGCATATGCAATGCGCACTCAAATATTTTTAAGGTGGGAAATCTCTAGCTCCTAACCAAAAGCTAATTTAACTAGGAGAAATCTTATTGGCTTGATGTAAATATGTGCTTTAATATGTACTATTAAACATGCCAACATTGAAATAGAAACTTAATTCTCTAACTATTCATGAAGGCTTTAATAAATAATTTCTAGATCATATAACCTGAAAATTGTGCAATCAATATAATGATTTAGTCAATCGATCATGCAAACTTCAGGTTGCAAGCTTAAAATATTCGCACATGTAACCACCTTGTAGATGCATTTATCAAATTTACTGGATACTTGTATGGTTTTTATGCTATTTGAATGGGCCCATGAGTTTGATATATTTCCAAAAATATACAGATCCATTCCAAATCACAATTAATGATTTTTTTCTTCATTGTAAATTTCATTTGAGAACAAGTAGCACATAATTCTTGAATCATGTTGGCTATTCAAGAAGAATCTTTTAGTTGTTGTTCAATGGATGTTAATATTTAATATTAATAAGTTGTTGTTTCATATATATGACTTAGATGATCAAACAAGTCACATCAACAATAAATTTATTTGACTCAGTAAACTTATGGTTAACTGTATCATATTTCTTAGCCACTATTAAACTTTTCAATTTTCATATTTAATATTATAACATGGCATCCATCTTTGGGAGGTACATTTGGCTATGTGAGAAAGAGTGTGAATTGAATTCCATTCAACATTCAACATTAAACATTAACTCACACTTGTATTTCAACAATCTCCCCCTCAAGTGTGTCATACCAATAAACCTCCAATATTCATATATTTCAAAGACAGTTATAATATGCCAATAACCAACATTTCATTTTGAAACTCATATACTTCCTTACTCACATATAAATATAGATTTCATTCCAATAAGCTTATCTTTTTCACACCCTTTAATGAACTAGAGTTCTTTTTTTTTTTTTTTTGTTAACGCATACGAATCGAAATTCTAACATCAATCCATATGTCATATTTTCACCATTAGTAATTCTTCTTCTTCTTCTTCTTTTGAACTGAAACCATTAGTAATTCTTCCACCCATAGGAAAGAAAACCTGTATTAGTTTTTTGAGAACTATATCAATTTTGGTACATATAAGTTCTTCAAAACCTAACATATAATATTGCAGTTATAATATAATTCCATCACTAATTAGTAATAATATATTTCAATACTTTTTTTAGAAATATATTTTCTCATAATCTTATGTTAGAACCAATGCATCATATATTCATATTAAGTAAAACTGCATCTCACATCCCAAATATGAAATCCAATCAACAATCATTTATAAAATCAATCCAAGTCCTCATCAAAATTTATTTTAACTTCATTTGCAGAATGAAGCCAACACTCATCTTTGCTTCCAATATATGAAACAATTAAATTAGAATTTCAACTTCATTTGCATAATGAAGCCAACACTCATCTTCCCTTACAATATATGTAACAATTAAATTAGAATTTTACATGATCATAATTCATTTTAATATGGTTGTCATCAAGCTCATAATATATCCAATTTCTGCCACTTAGTTAGATAAAATGTACCTTTAATAGATAAAGTATATTTTTAATATTCTCAAATAATCACATGAATTAACAAATTCTTATCATCTTACGATTGCAACTTCTTTTTTTTTTTAAAAAAAAAAAGAATATTACTTTTTCACAAAATTAATTTCATGACAAAATATTTGACATAATTGCATACATGTTTATAACAAATTATAGATTAAGCCTATACATTACACACCAAATCATAGCTGAAAAGGGTATATCGTGCCAATTAAACAAGTAATGAAAACAATTGATAACAATGATTGTATTTGCCAATACAGTATATATAAACTCTTAAAAATTTCATTTAAAAATTTCATTGTAAAATAATTAATATGTAAACACAAAAGGGCCAACTTTAAATATCATAACAAAATCATACATCAATAGCTATCATTCAATTCATATTTTGAGCCGAAAACAAATTCATAGTTTGAGCGGAAAACACATGGGTGAATTCAAGAGCAATAACCACTTATTTTCAATAAAAATAATAATTCACAATAAAAAGATTATTGATACGTGATATTTTGTAACTTTTCAAACTCTAAAACTAAGCTTTTTCCTTTTTCAATTTTTTTTAATTTTCCTCTTTTATATTTTCATCACATTTTGATATATTTAAACACAAACAACTTTTTGTTCCACCAAGATTCCCTGAATCCAAGAGTTGTACAAAAGGGTTATATGATATGTTTCTGTTTGATGAATTGTTGGAGGACCAGACTGTGTTCTTCTTGGCAAGAAGAAGAAGAAGAACCCCATCATCACTGATTAGTAATATGCCCTTTCCAGTTTGGTTGTTGATGGGTTTGTTTCGGATGGCTACCCAGAAGACTATGGAAGGAGATTTCTTGTACCATATTCCTAAGTATCTAGAAGTTCAAGAGCCAGGACTGAAGAATCCAAGTTGAAAAAACCCCTTTGTTGAAACTAAAGTCTCTCCATCTCTAATAAAATTTCTTGTAGTGATATTGTCTTGTGAGGCGAGTGTCCTTATAAAGCAGAACTCTGAAACTCACTATTATTGCATCTATGACAAGATTATCAAACTCGGACTGGCAATTGAATTGGGTGAGGTAATAGGTTAAAGGTCAACTGGTTAGACCATAGTTAACCTGGGAACCGGACATGTGAGAAATAAAAAATTTTAAAATATTTATATTCTCATTACATCTTCCAAAATTTCAGAAAATAAAGTTTATTTTACCACTTTAAATCAAGAATAAAAAATCATTTTCAACTATTCAACATTCGTTATAATTTGTTGGACAAATTTTCTTACCCAATAATACCCAAATCAGTTAGTAATTAGTAATTAGTGGGCTAGTACTGAATATTTATTATAGTTAAATATCAAACTATTTTTTAATTTCAGTTAGAATTTTATCTGATCCCTCTTATGCTTTTTCAACACATACCCATATTTTGTAATTTGAATTTGAATTTTCTCCCTCTTCTTTTTCCTTCTCTCATTCTCTCTTCTCTCTCCCAGGTGAGTGATGTGACCAATTGACCATCACCATTTTCTCTCAACACTCAACACACAATAAGAGACATGCATCATGGGAAAGGAT
The DNA here is from genome assembly GCA_037074515.1 of Mimosa bimucronata. Lineage (NCBI taxonomy): Eukaryota > Viridiplantae > Streptophyta > Magnoliopsida > Fabales > Fabaceae > Mimosa > Mimosa bimucronata. The sequence goes on from CM073442.1 coordinate 12,418,829, forward strand.
GCGAATCACGAAGAAGGGTAGAAGATTTACCAACACACCATGTACCTTCTTCAAGACTCCAACACACCACGTAGCTTTTTCATTCTTCTCTCTTTTTTGATGATTAACAATAGCTTTGCTCAGCCGTTGACTTGGTATAACTTCATGACTTGCTCTTTTCATCATCTTCTTCCTTTTTTTTACTTGAGCTTTTAGCGACCACCAGTGATTCGTTTCCAGGCGTCGACCACCATGGTTTTGTTTTCTTGCTACTGGCCATTCGTGGGTGAAGGGGGGAAAGGAAAATCAGGTAACTCACTCTGCTCAGCGGGTCTCCCGAATTACAATCGGGTTAAGACGAGTCGGCAGAGTCAATTGCAGATCACTTCTCCCCCGGGTGGCACCTAACTTAGTCTACTATAGTGGCCGGCTGGGCCAGTGCCTGTCCTGGTCGGGTTTGATAACTTTGGTCTATGGAGAGAAAATTAATTGAATAATCAATTCCTTCCTCTCTCTCTCTCTCTCAACATGAGAGAGACAATGCATTCATTCAACATATATAACATTGCACACTAATGATGTAACACCCTAAAATTTCAAAATGAGGTAATAAGGAAATATTTATAATCTTGGGATATTGTTTAGTATTTAAAAAGTCTTATAAATAAATTTCAAAATTAAAGCATATCCAGAGAAATTATTTTTGAAGTAAATTCAGATTAAATTAAAGGGGAAATGGTAAATAAAATTTTCAAAGAAGGGTATAATAGTAAAGAGGAAATGAGAATGACAATATCTTCCCCTAGTTGAAAATATCTTCAGTTATGGTAGAAGAGGCAAAATGGTAAAGTAGCGGATAAAAATATGGGAAAATTCCAAAAAAAGACCATTAAATTATCAAAAGGACAATTTCTACAATGAATTTTAGAAATGACAGTTCAGTACAAATGACTGAATTGTCCAACCTAAATTTAAGTGAAATGTTCAAAATGCTCTTACTACAATTAATTTAGGAATCTCTTATGGGAAGTTGCGAAGCCTTATAGGAAGTTGGGAATTCCTTAAGGGAAGTTGGGAATCTCATAATTGAACAAATGGCATTTTAAACATTTTCTTTTAATTTAGGGTTAGACAATTCAGTCATTATACTGAACTGTCGTTTTTAAAATTCAGTCATTATATTGAGCATCTTTTTTTTAAAAAAAATTTCCCTAAAAATATCCTCTCGTTCCTGTATTAATTTTACTCCCACGTGTTCCTTCATTTTCCCTTCATTCTCTCCCTCTCAAACCCGATCTCTCTGTTTTCTCTCCGAGTTCTGCAACGGCGGCCGACGGCGGAAACGATGAAGAAAGGTGGCGTGGTGCGGCGGAGACATACAAGGAACTTGGGTTAGCTTTTGGTAAGGTTTTTCTCTCCATTTTCCTCCTCTTTCAGTCCGATTTGAGCAAGCTTTGAGGGGGGGCGATTCGAATTTTTGGGGAGGCTTTTGAAGTTTCTAAACCTATGGAAAGGAAGTTTAGGTTTCAATTTATGTGATTTGGGAAGAGATTTTGAGTGGGGAATTGAACTTGGTGAATTTTCTTTAAGAACCCAAAACTCCCTCACTGTTCATCGCCGCCGTACAACGGATTTTGAGTGAAAGATGAACGAAAACTTTGATTAAATATGTGAAAGAGTAGAACAAATCAAGGAATGAATTTATATGTTGAATATTCGTGTGTTTCTTGGTCTGCCCGATTTCTCCCTGTTTGAGCTGAAATTTTGTTCTTCTTTACTTGTGTTTGGATTTGCTTAGCTTAAGGAAAAGAGGATGAAATTGGTGTTTAATTGTATAAGATTGATGTTGGTTGAAGATGAAGTGATTTCATTTTCTCTTCTCTGCTTGGTATGCACTGTTCGACGGGTTCTGTGGTAGGAAGGGAATATTTGTGGTACTAGACTCTAATAGAGTCCTATTGTGTGTAATTGAATACCATGTTGATGATTAAAAATTCTGGTTTTTCCCCTGGGTGTGTGCATTCTGGTTTGTAGAAAAGAAAGGGGAATCTATGAATAATATAGCTGATATGATGTTTGGGGAACCTTTGGAGTTACAGGGGAAGCCTTAGATTGATTTTGTTATAATTGTTCTGTTTGTTAAGTGCTTATGTAAGTGTATAGTTAATTGGTGATTGAATGTGAGAGTTGAATTTCTTTTCTGACTGCTCTGGGATAGGTTGGTGATAATGTGGAAAGGGGAATGATAATTTTGAAGTGGTGGATGTGTGGTTTTGAGTTGGTTGAGGATAAATGTAAATAGTGGAATTTTGATTTACTTTATTTCTAGTTGATGATGTTTAGTATGGTATAGAGGACAAAGTGGAGGAATTTGGGAATTTTAATGATTGAGGCTTTATCAAATTGAATTAGCATATTAATTTGAAGATGGAGATGTTGTTAATTGTAGTAATATTGAATTATTCCCTTTGTTTGGTTGAATTAGAGATGGATGGGACATTTAAATTGATTCAAAGGACGACGGAAATGAATTGCGGGGGAATTTGTAGAAGTTTTAATTGATTGATTGGGGTTTGATGCTTTTGAACTTTTAGAATATCTTGGAGCAGGAAGGTTTGGGAATGTGGGCCTGTTAAATTGTCATCTAAATTAAACTCTAAGACTTGGTAGGATACGAAATTAAGAATAGACTGTAAAAGGGTTATTTGGGAGGGATATTATGTTTTGATGGCATTGAGGAATTTTACTAAGCAATTAAGGCTGAAAAACTCTGTTCATTGAAGAAGTGTATCTAGAAATTATGTGGGTTTGAGGTTGGTTTGGCTCAAGCAATTGTTAAGGTTTCTAAGAATATGTTTCTTCAGCGGTGAATTATTCAATTATTGCCAAGGTTTTATATATAGAGTGGAATTTAACTGTTATACTTGAGAAATTTAAGTTTAAAGCTTTTGTGAGGAAAACTTTATTTAATGATCAGGTGTTAAAATTTGAGGGAACTATGTGGACTGATTGATATAAATCTATAATTTTTAATTCAAAGTACCTAGCAACTATGTGGGAGATTTAATTCATAGCAATAGGCTCTTAAGGGAATTGGATTTAAAGGTATCAATTTAAGAAATCAAGCTATTAAGTCTAGGAATCTGGTTCTTATTATTGATTGAAGTTAGTAGGCTATGAAATCTTGTTAAGAATAATGAAGACAAGATTCAATTGATGTGTGTAAGTCAGAAATGAAGATTTTAGATAATGGTTTAGTTTTGGATTTTGTTTCAGATTCCCAAAGGTTGTTGCGTAGCTGTTTAAGTTTTGAATATGAGTGTGTTTAGTATTCCTTGAGTTTCTAAGTGATATTGTGAGTATAATTAATGCTTAGAGTTGAGTGAAGTGCTTGAAACTGTAGCATTAAAGAGAGATGGTATTTTTAAAGAAATGTTGTTTTGGATTGATGTAAAAAGATGTGAATAAGTATACAAAAGAGTTAGATAGATCCTTTACCTGAAAAGAATGTTTTAGAAGATCCTTTACCTGAAAAGAATGTTTTGGATCTCTCACAATCATAAGAAGTTAGAATTTATAATGGTGTTTAAGAATATTAGGATTGAAACATCTCCTTTGGAAATTATTTAAATATTTCTGTTGTGTGAAATTCTTTATTGTAAAGATCTAAAGAAAAGGAATCTTGAAGAATTGTTATTATTTGTGATGTTTGATTTTATGATTGTGAAATTTTATGATTGTGAAATTGGTGATTGCGTTAGGAAGTATGACTAAAACATATAAAATAGGAAGTGTAGAAATATATGTAAAACTATAGGAACGTGAGAGACGCTGAATAATTACAAATAAGTATAAGTATTAATCTATTATTTATACATTATGTGTAATGATAGGAAAAGATAGTGGAGTAAGCTCTTCAAAGCACCGAGAAGGAAAGGAGCCAGCCTAGGTTTGAGTTTGGAGTATGGGTAGCATTTTATTTCATAAGCAATTTTAAAAAAAGTACTATTTAATGCATACATTTCATAATAAATGTTGTTTATTGATATGATACGTTTTGAACTTAAGGGTACTGTGTATGAGATATGATTATGATGGGAATATTTCAGGGCTTACGTGGCTCGCTACCCCTTCACCAGATGTTTATATTGTTATGACTTAATTGTTATAACTAGAAATCCTGCTGCAGGTAGAGGTGCCCCAACTATTTAATGAATATATTGTTATTTGTGGTGGGTAGGGGTTTATAATATACCAATACAAGGATAAACGTTATCATTTATGTTCAGATTATGATTTGTTATGCTTAACTAATTATGAAATAAACTGCATTGAACTATTGTTTTTCAGAGAAGGTAGAAGGGAGTTAAGTTTTTTGAGGACAAGGTAGTATGAAGGAGCAGAAATGTCTGCTATGTTTTGTACCACTATAGATAACTTAGCTACCTGTGTAGGGTATAAGTTAAAGTAGAACAAGGTGGAAGTGGTTAATATATAACTGTATATATATGTGTGTGTATCCCTAATGAACAGTACAGCTGCATACACAAGTAAGAGGGTTGTCATTCGAGGTAACCCGCTATTATATCATTATAGTAGGAGAGATATAAATAGATAAATAATATATAAACTAGAGAATATATAGATATAGTGTGGGGTTTTAACTCCCCAATCGCTATCAAAAAAGGGTAGTAGATTTCAGTTATTTTAATTGTTTTAATAATCACTCTATTTTATAAAAAGTTTTAAATTATTCCAAGTCAAAAAAGCTCATTCCAATAGAAATGAAGTCGGAATAATATTTGAAAAGAAAAAAGTTGCAAAAGTGGTTATAATCAATTAAAATGCTATAATATAGTAGTGAAAATTTAGGTGTTACAAATGATAAAGTGACAACTCGTGAGTTCTAGAATCAACATAAGCTTATTGTTAGAATATAAATAAAATAAATAAGAAAGAATCAATAATAGGAAATAGGGAAAATTAATTTTTTGGTCCTTATAAAATTGACACAATTGTAATTCAGTCCTTATACTTTGATTCGTCGCAACTCAGTCCCTATACTTTTAATTCGATTGTAACCCAGTCTTTATCCTTTGACTAATGCAAATTAATCCCCATATTTTAGAAAATAAAATGGAAAAAATAATTTAAAATCCCCATATTTTTAGGGTGTTCTTAAGCATGGCTATATAATATATATATATATATATTTTGGAATAACTCCCTTTTCTTTGAAACCCTTCACATCATCATTTAAGTTTATTCATCTTTCCTCGTCAACCCAAGAAGAGAACCCAGAAAAAAGCAGCGGCCACCGAGCAGAATGACTTCCTTCGTTATATCTTCTTTAAAATGTCCATACCAGAATCTAAAATATTGTTTTGTTTTCTGGTTTATTTTGTAAATTTGTTGCTGATGACCAGAAACTAGCAAAACCGGGCTATTAGAAGCAGAGTTAAGGTAGTCACAAAACAAAAACATATTCAAAGAGGAATTATTAAAGAAGAAGAAGAAGAGCAATCAGGGACAACATGAGGGTTAATGTAAGTAAGAGACTAAAGGTCGATTTTTGATGATATGAACGTGATGGAATTGCTTGGGGAAAGCGAGATGAGGAAAAAGAAGTTCAGATGAGGCAGAGGAAGAAGGAGAAGTTGGGTAAACGATATTGGTGTGAGCTTTGAGACCTCGCATGGCACGGGAGGTGTAGTCATAGGCAACTTCGTTCTTTGGCGGAGCACCCAGAATGATTCGTCTTCTAGGCCCTTTCTTTGGGTTCTCTTCTTGGGTTGATGAGAAAAGATGAATAAGGTTAAATGATGATATGATGGGTTCAAAGAAAATGGAGTAATTTCAAAAAAAATAAAATTACGGAGCCCTGATTAAGAACACACTAAAAATATAGGGATTTTAAAATTAATTTTTCCATTTTATTTTCTAAAATACCTGGACTAATTTGTATAAGTCAAAGTATAAGGACTGAGTTACAACCTTAGTTAAAAGTATAAGGATTGAGTTGTAATGAGTCAAAATATGAGGACTGGGTTACAATTGTGTTAATACTAAGGACCAAAAGATTAATTTTCCCTATGAAATATTTAGGAACATATGAATATTTAAGAAATATTCAGCTCAGTAGCTTTCTCATATGGGTTTAATCAACTTGTATATCTATCTTGGAGGGAACATGCAATATGGGTTTAACCAACTTGTCTGAAGTTAGAAGGAATGGTATGAGTTTTCCCACGTGTTTTTACCCAGGAAAGTAGGACTTGAATTCTCTTATTTGCTTTTCAAGTCCTCTTTCATTCTCTAACCTGAAATTACATAATTTTGGAGTTAAATTTTTTGTATTTGATTTTATCATTAGATTATGCATAAAATTAGTAACATTTTAATATCATATAGACAAAAAATGGTTTAGTTTTCAATTTTATATGATTTTTCAAATATTTAATGCTTAAACTTATAAAAAATATAATTTTAAGCATTAAATCTTTAAAAAATCATATAAAATAAAAAACTTAACCATTAAAAGAGAGGAGAGAATCCAAATGCGTATGAGGCCATGTTTTGATAGAACTCAGAAATGTGTTTAGACTACCTTTGTCATTATTTTATTCACACCCACGCACAAATTTCTACGCAATCCATAAAAAATAATGATAATTATAAAAAAAAGATATAAACTTATAAAACAACTGTATTTTTTGTAGTATTATTTTTCCTCTTGTACATGATATAAAATTGATTTGATTTATTTAAAAAGACTAAAGAAGTTAAATACGTTACTTTAAATTATTAATATTTATCAATTTTTATTTGGACTAATTTATCTCACTTACAAATACATAATTTAATAACATGTAACATGTGTTATGTTATACTCCCTCCTTTCTTAAATATAAGATGTTTTTTTCCATTTTTCTCATATTTTATCTAAATTATCTCTATTAATGCTTCTTAATTATAAACAAGTAAGAGAGGGAGAGTAGGAATAAATGAATGAGGTTAGGGTAATTTGGTAATATCATGTTATTTTAACTAACTTAACTACTCCCTCCGATCCTAAATATAAGACCACTTTGACTTTTTTCTGTGGAAGTTAAGGAAACAAATTAGACCACTAAATTATAACATATGTCATATGTAATTAGATTATATGTTAGTTTATAAGTAGAATAGAGTAGTTTTGAGGAAAAAAGATAACTATAGACAATTTAAAGTGATTAATTTTGTATCCTAAATTTTTTTCAAAAAAATCAAAGTGGTCTTATAATTAGGACCGGATGGAGTACTATCCTTAATCTCATCAAATTATATAAATAAATCTTATATTTAGGAATGAGGAGTAGAAGTTTATTTACTTTCATTAATCTCCCAATATAGGTCAACTTGAATCCGAAAGGGGTATATTTCACTGAATGCACGAAATATATAAAAAGACAATTGTGTTACAATAAAAAGGAGAATAAGTTTATCAAACAAAAAAAAAGGAGAATAATGCCTACTCAAGAATGGGGAGCATCTGTTAATGCCTGTATCAGACAAATATATATTATCAAATTCAAGCATCACAACTAGAAGTAGTAGTAGACCATTTCAATTTACAACTTACTCCCTTCCATCCTTAATATAAGATCTAACTGGTTATTTTTTTAAAAAAAAAAATCTTAAAAAAGTTAAATAAATCATTTATAAAATTATTTGCCTAACTTTTTTCTCCAAGCTAATATATTTGATGACTTGTAAGCTAATATATAATTTAATAAAATACAACATATATTATGGTTAAGTAATTTATTTAACTTTTTTAATCTCCTCAAAAAAAGTAAATTAGATCTTATAGTAAGAATTAAATTGAGTAATATCTCTATATTATTCAACCTAGAGTTTTAGTATGTTGCTAACAGCCATGATTGGTTTGCCTTTGACACAGTCCTCCCTTCTTGAGTCCCCATCATGAAACCACCTTTTCCATCATAAAATAAATGGTTAATATAATTTTTTTTTACCCTCAAATCTATCTTATTTTAGCTTTAGTCCTTCAAGTCTTAAATTAGAAATTTTTATCCCTAAAATTTTATTTTGTTTGAAACAATTGTCGTTATAAATCAAATACTCAATAACCCATAATTAAGCTATATTGTCCAATTTCCAAGTCCCATTTACTTTTTTATCATGGAGAACTTTCACAAATACAAACACAAAAGGACAAATAAATGAATACCCGATCATTCATTTTTTTTTTTTTTGGTCATACCCGATCATTCATTGACATCTTAAAATAAGACTTGAGGGGAAGCTGGAGGATAATTTAGTAATAACACAAATATTGGTATTGAGAATATTCTGACATTTCATGTTTATATTTGTTTGGATAGTTTTTTCAACAGGCGACTTTGATAAATTTGATTATACTTGGGTTTATTTTCTAACATTAATTAAGGATATATTATTATACAAATTTATCAAATCTGTATATATTTCTATGGTTATATTTAATCGTTATTATAAACATATAATTTAAGTTCTACCGGGATTTTCAAATGCATGGGAATTCCCAGTCATTTATGCGCAAACTTACGGTAGAAATTGAAATATAATTGGTCAAGATTTCAAAAAAATTAGTCAAACGGAATTTATTGGCTTCACAATAACTTATTTTGTCTCACTCTAGCTTATTTAAATTCCTACCACCTGATTAAGCAAATAGTTAGAGTAAGTTTCCTCCATGACACCGAACAGGGAGTCAGTAAGTTTTTGAACATTATGAGTCACTTTCCAAAGCAGTTACACTTTTTATAACTTATTCAAATACATAAGAATACAAAAATGGAACAATGATGTCATAAAAAAAGAGATTAAGAATGCCTACTATGAGAGAATTAATAAGTGTCTCGAACAAAGTCATAAAATAAAATTTAAGTCTTGAATTGGATCGATATAATCAAACACAAAAGATTTTGTGAAGACCAGTCAGGGGTATTAAATAATTTCTATGAAGATTTTGTGAAGTCAGACTCAACGGTATGAATTTTCTCCAGTCTCCTCTCGTGTTTTGACCAAGGGTGGGAATTTTGGTCTCACCAAACTAAATGTATCTATAGAAATTTATGTACAATCACCATTCACCAGTTGGTCTAGGATGTAAGGCCTCGTTAGATTCATTGGTGTCTTAAGTTCGGGTCATCAAAGAGATATTTGTATTGGAAGTAGAATTCACGAACCCCAAAACTAAACTCTGATTGTCAGTATATATTTTAAGAAATTTATGTACACTCAATACAAAAAAAAAAAAAAAAAAAAGAAGAAGAAGAAGCTAAATATATAAAAATAAAAAGTTGTAACTTTATTGGTCATCCCAGAGACAAGTGAGCTTATAATAGTAATTCATATTCTTTCTTTTAATGTAACCCTCCTTCATTGGAATGTTTTCATCATTGTTCTTCCGCCTCTGTATTAAATATAATAAATTTAAACTAAACACGACCATCCTCCAACTCCCACATCCGACACATTCAATTCTTATCAAATAAGACATCTTGATTTTCTTGTTAAGTAGAAAATTGTTATGATAAAATTGTAAATCTTCATATAAAAGTTGTGACAAATATCATCAATTGGTTTTTATCTTAAAAATTTTGTCAAATAGTCATTGCAAAAACAAGTAGTTAGTTGTAAATTGTTGTGCTTAATTTGCAAATCGTTATGATAAAGTTACAAAACCCTAACCTTTTCTTTTACAAGCAATTAAAGGTAGAAATGTCCTTTAATAACATTTGAAAATTTCATATTCCTTTCCAAGGTCTGATATGAGATTTACAAAATTTGAAATACTCAAATGAATTTTTTTTTTATCTTTTTCCCTATATTTTTTATATTATTTGTTTAAATACCTAAATATATATAAAAATAAATAATGGTGTCATAAAAGGAGAATAATGCCTGCTATGAAAAATCGGGAAAATTGGGGAACACGAGTTAACGCCTGAATCAGGTCAACATTATCAAACAAAAATAGCAAAAACAAAAACTATAGGTACTGAAAGAGGAGTTGGATCGTTTTCACTGCCCTTCCGGTTCTCTTCCATCCTCTACCCTGAAATTAGATATTTTTGGGGTCAAATTTTGTGTTTGATTTTATTATTAAATTCTACATAAAATTAGGGGAAAATTTCATTTTACCCCATAATAAGGAATTTATCTTAGATTCCCCCCAAAACATTCTGAAATTTCACTGCACCCCCAAGGGAGTAAAATGAAATTAAATGTTTCAGCTAAAAGACCAAAATGTCCTTATTGAAAGAAGTACAAACGTTTTGGAAATTTCTCATATGTGTCTTGAAAATTCTCCATATGTGTCTTGGAAATATAGTTGTGAAATTTTGGATGTTTTAGTGTTGGATTCCATGATTTTTGAGATTTGAAAATACTCACATTGATGGTGATAATAAGCACAAATGTTTTGAAAAGTTCCCTCATATGCGTTTAAAAATTTCCCATAAATGTCTTGGAAATTCTTCATATGTGTCTTGGAAATCCAGTACAAAATTCAATAAGGACATTTTGGTTTTTTAGCTGAAACATTTAATTTCACTTTAATCCCTTGGGGGTGCAATGAAATTTCAGAATGTTTTGGGGGAATCTGAGATTAATTCCTTATTATGGGGTAAACTGAAATTTTCCCTTTTCTCTTAGCTGTTTGAGTTTCTATCCTCCATTGCTACACTCTCCATTATGTTCTCGTTCCAAACAAATTTTATAAACTTTTAAAACAATCATCCAAACAGATTTTTTTTTTCTCCCCAGAACTTTTTTTAAAAAAAAAAAATCTTATAAAACTATTCTAAAAACATAAGAACAGAAAATAGAATTAAACTTTGGCCAAAACAGAAAAAGGAAACAAAATTAAACAAGACTAAAGTTTATTGTGATGCATATTTTTTATCCTTCACATACAAGGTTCATGTTTTCTCTTGTAGTTTAACTCCTCATTCCTTTAAATGCTTTCAATATTGTTCAAAATATGATAAGGTCAAAACAAAAGAAGCCCGTCTAGTTCAGACGTTATATTACAAATGTGACACGCAATCCATATCACATAAGAAACCTAAGATTAGAAAGTGGTAAGAACAGTAAAGTTGGATGGCATTTCTTGTACCATTCTCATAATAATTTCAGAAATTTCGTTTTGTGATAACTGTATCATCTTCCCTCTAGCATGGTTTGAGAAATTTCATTTTGTGACCACTGTAAGGATCTTTGACACAATGAATCTGAATCAACAAGGACATCACCGGCAATGTAGAAGGCAGGAACTTTTGGCTGTGGCAACAATTTTTCACCATTCAACATTAAAACTACAGCTGACATATCAGGTCTATCTTCTGCTCTTTGTTGAACGCATAATAGTCCTGTTTGTATACATCTTATGACTTCAGATTCAGTGTAACTTTCCTTTAAATATTTATCCATTAGTTCCAATGGCCTTCCTCCTATCCATAGTCTCCATGCCTAACATCATAGTACAAACAACACGAAAAATTCGATTTCAACTTTTATGCTGGGAGAAATTATCAGTATTGTAAATTTTCAAATGTTTGTTCTATATTCCAACGATCATTCACCAACATGAGTGTTTTAAATGGTGGGGCCTATTCACATATAATTGGGTGAGTTCTTATTTAGTCCTCACACAACCAGCTAACTCAAATACTCATAGTACATTCAGAATAATGAGTAGCAAATCTTTGTGCTTTGCCTATCAAAGTAGTGAGAATTTCTCAAAACATTAGTGAGATATCAGTCAGAAATACCAAAAAGTAGCTAAATGCTGGGCAACATGGGTGATTTATGTGGTGAGATCCATTCACACACCCATTTTGATGAGTTCTTACTTCGCTAACCTTGTAAAGAACTACTTTGAATTAGGCAATATACTTACATGTCCAAGTAGATTAAGGTAGTGTGTTGGGTTTGGAAATTCTTTGTTCTTCTTCCCACTAACAATTTCTAGCACTATCACGCCAAAACTAAAGACATCAGATTTCATTGAAAAATGCCCATGCACAGCATATTCAGGAGGCATATATCCGCTGAAAGTATAATTTGTGAAGTAAAATAAGTTAGAAAATGAGGCATATATCCATTTCAAAAGAATTGATAAATACGTTGGAGATAAAAAAATAACTCACTAAGTTCCAACAACTTTGTTAGTATTGGCCTCAACTTGATCATCACAGAATGTGCGAGCCAAGCCAAAGTCTGATATTTTGGGATTCATGTAAGCATCTAGAAGAATATTACTTGTTTTAAGGTCTCTATGAATAATTCTTAATCTAGAATCTATATGAAGATAGACAAGTCCTCGAGCAATGCCATGAATAATATGCCAACGCTTAAGCCAATCCAACAAGTTGCTACCTGTTATGAACATCAAAAACATGTTAGAGCATTATACTACTTGAAGTGTCAACAAGCTGGAAATTTGGCAAAGGATCATAGTCTCAAACCAAAAAGAAAGTGGTCCAAACTCTTGTTTGGCATATATTCATAAATAAGCAATTTCTCTTCTCCTTCAATGCAGCAACCAAGAAGCTTTACAAGATTACGATGCTGAAGTTTTGCTACTAGCACAACTTCATTTTTTAACTCTTCCAATCCTTGACCTGATTTTGTTGAGAGTCGTTTTACAGCTAACTCTTGCCCATCTTCTAGTGTACCCTAAAAATCATATCAGATAGTTCTTGGAATTCTCATAGAGATAATATAAAATCATTGTTTAGATACAGTTATAAACTTATAATACCTTGTATACCGGCCCAAAGCCACCTTCACCCAATTTGTTAACGGTAGAAAAATTTTCAGTAGCCTTGACTATGACTAACAGATCAAATGTTGGAAGATCCATGACCTCCTTCCCTAGATTATTGTTGTTGATCATAGTAATATCTAGAGTTTCAGAAGTATCACAAAATATATCCATTTCAAAAGTCAAGTATGACAAAACTTGCCTAAATTTCGAAGTTTCCTTTTTCTTGCAATTAAAGTCAATCCAAAAATCAAGAAACTCGTGACAAATATTGCACAGCCAACAGCAATTGCCACTATCTCCTTCTTGCCCATGCTCCAATGGCCTTCATCCCTAAGATGATCTGACACCAAGAGATAGTGTGAGAAATAATCAATTTCAAGTAAAATATCTCAGTTAAAGGCTTCAAAGTAGCTCACGAAGAACAAGAATTTTGTATCTAGAGAATAGTTGTTTCTCTAATTTATGGAACCACTCTTTTATAGAGAGAAATGGATATCGATTTGAAACACACAATAGCATAACAATTAGAAGCTCAACTATTAAAGACTAGTTCAACTTCTTGGATAAGCTTTTCCATAATAGTTTTCCGGAGAAAAAGTGATAAAAGTGGTTTCAAAAAGGGTAAATGTGCAGATTTAAGAAATTAAACTATTGTACTAGGTGGACAAAACATAAGAATCATTTGTAAAGTGCAAATGTGGTCATAATGAAATAAGAACCACGCATATTTGGGAATTCCGTTAATTTTCCTAAACATGTATCTAACATATTTGTAGGCACCACATTGTAAAAATTAGACGGACGTTAGAGCAAGTTAACAAGCTTACCATATTTGCAACATTTTTATTTCATTATAACCTTATTTGCACCTTGCAAAATATTACTATGTTTTGTACACCTTATGCAATAGTTCATTCCTAAATATACACCTTTATCCTTTTGAAAAATAAATTTTGGAGATTTACTTCTAAAAAAGTAGGAAAATTAGCTTTTAGAAAACCAAGGTTTTCTACACCAAACAATGGTTTTAAAAGGTTAAAAACTAAACTGAAAAAGTCGATGTTGTTTGGTTAGCTTAACTAAAACCATGATTTTCATAGTTAAAAGCTATTATAGAAAAATTGAGAGAGTTTGCTATTATGATTTTGAGGGTTAAAAGCTATTAGAGTTGGGAAACACAAAGCCTTATAAAGCTTCTTTTTTACGGAAACATTCCAAATATAGGACTTATTACATTTTTCTTAACGTCTTTTAAACATGGAACCCTTCTCCCTCATCCCTCCCACGCTCATCTCGAGTGAAATAAAAACTTAGACTCCCTCCGATCCTAAATACTGGACATATTTGGAGAGTTGGTATTGATCTTAAATATAGAATCTAATTATAATTTTTGTCAATTTTTTCCCAAATAATCCATATTGGTTGCTCATTTTCTAGCAATAATGAAATAAAATATGGGGGAGGGAATAAAAAAAGATGATTTGGGTGTTTTAGAAAAAACACAACATACTAACTAACATAACTAACATCCTTAATTTAATCAAATTATTTAAAATAGGTGCAATATTTAGGATGGGAGTAGGAGTAAGGGAAAAAGTATATGTATTAATGAAGATAATGAAACAGAGTACCTGACTCTGAAGCAGAAACTCGAACATAGAAGTCTTGTCCCCCTGCAGGATATTGCCTTATATCCAATAGTTTATCAGACCATATGAGGCAGCCTCTTCCTTCACCTCGAATATCCAAATTTGAATATGCATTACAAGAACAGTTTTGCAGACATGTTTTCTTACATTCCTCAAGGTCCATGGTCATGCTATACCATGAAGAAGAAGTGTCTGGCAACTTCATGCCAGTATACTGCTTAAATCCATCACTACCATCACAGCTCAAAGACACCGTTCTAATGCAGCCACTGGTCCAATCAGACACATTCCATTCCTTAAAATTCTTAGGTGCATACCCTCTCAGGCATTCACAAATAGGATTGTTACTAGTGTTGCACATAGAATTTGCACCACAAAAGGCATAATTTTCACATTGATCATCAGGACCCGTGTTTATTAGATCCCAGCTGCTTGTTTTAATCACCCAATCAAAGCGCTGCCCCAACCCTGATGGGTTTACTATATATCTAGAGAAAATCAATTTATCTATCAGCTCAAACTTATAGTACACCTCTTTTTCATTCACAACAAATTCAGAACTCAGTACTGGATCTGTGAAAGAGAAGACATTCCATGACCCTGCTCTAACCATTACTTTAGAACCATTCATGAGAAAGCTTTGTGGGCATCCTCTACGGACTATTTTGATCACATAATTTCCCCGACCTGGATCATCTGAACTTTTCCAAGATGACAGAAATCTATCCAAACCCGTTTCTTGATCCCACCCAAGCTTCATTCCTGCCATTAAGGTGTCACAGGGATAGTCAAAACTCTGCCATAAAATTTGATCCAAGTTACCGCTACCATGTCCATTTTTCACCACAAGATTTCCCGAATCCAAGAGTTGAGCAAAAGGGTTATATGCTTTGTTTGATGAGTAATTGGAGGACCACACTGAATTGTTGTTTGTAGGATCAAGAAGTAAGAGAACTCCTCGATCATTCATTTGCAAAACACCCTTTTCCCTACTGATTTTGAGAGGCTTGTCTCTGTTGGCCACCCAAAAGATTGTAGAAGGAGACTTCTTATACCATATCCCCAAGTATCGGGCATTTGATGACCCAGGGCTGAAGAATCCTGCTTCAAAAAACCCACTTGCGGAAACTAAAGTCTCGCCATCTTTAAGCAAGTTTCCTGAGTTGATGGTGTCTCGTGAAGTGAGAGGTTTTATGAAGCATAGCAGCAAGGAGTAAAGATACAGAACTCTGAAAATCACCATTATTTTTGTTCATCGAGACCTCGCATCATACATACAGACCCTCAGAGTCGGTTATAAACTAAAAATATCTTGGAAGATTTTGTAAAGTCAAATGTATCTGTATCAATTTGCCTCAACTTCGTGTTTTGACCAAGTGTGCAAGTTTGTCGCAGTGTTTGGTAATGTCCACCTCAGGCCCTGTTCTAGTCTATGTGAATGAATTAGAACAGGATAATTGACACAGAAAAGTAAAATAACAACCTTAATATGATTTTAAGAGTGAGAAATGATGGAAAGATACCTTATGAATTTTAAAATTTAAAATCCTATAGAAATGATTTATAGCTTTAATATCATCACTCAACTAAATAAATACTTTGGCTGAAACTTTGAAATTTAGGTCTTTTTCTGTCATTTTCAAAAAGTATACGTAGATATTTATATACAATCCACGAAAATTACATTAGTGATAAATACGTAAAATAAAATATAATAGGTTCTGACTTTAAAAATCATCCCCACGCACAAGATAGCTTACAATTTAGCCATTCATGTTCTTTCCTTTAATTTAACCCCGCCTTCATTGAAGTGCTTTCATCATTTTTCTTCCGCTATTTAAAATTTAAAATATAAATAAAACTGAAACTATAGACGACCAACTGATTACCATGTCGCATCACATCTGTGACACGTTCAGTCAAAATCAGATGAGACAACTTGATCAACAAAAATGTCCAGAAGTTCAAAAGTGCAATAATCAGGTGTCCATTAGTATACGTGCCAAGTGTAGCCAAACATTTTAAGTTTTAATCTCCAATGCTTTTGAAATGGATAGAAGACCAACATAGAGTATTTTAACAAATGTGGAGTTACATTAAAAAAACACGTGGCGGGTGAGAGCGATTGTGCTCCTACCTTCTAAGAATTTGATATTCTATAATATTTCTGAAACAATGAAAAGCAGAATAGCTCTTATTCACCCAAACAACCTCATTGACTTCAGTAGCAATTTGCAGTTAATCAGCAATTGGCCAATTACAATCAAGCCTAGGCAGATGCATTTTTATCATAATATTAGCAATGAAGATAATCCTTACAATGGAGGGAAAATCTTTACACTCGTTGAGAAAACCTTTAAAATAAGATATTCTCACATGAATGCATCTCAATACAATTTCTAACATGAGGCCTCTCCAAAACATCTGCCAGCTCAAAGGATATGCATAAAAACTATATATGTGAAATACGTCAATAATGAAACAGCTGCGAGCGCTCGCATCCGCAGGCAGATTCAGAGTACAACTAAATTTTGAATTATCAAAAATTTCTACCACGACGAACTTTGTTATTGTCTTTTAAGAGCATCCATCTTCTCCCTAAGGTAGTAGAGTTTAGCCCTCCTCACTCGCTTCTTCTCAAGAACCTTTATCTCCTTTATGTTGGGTGAATACCTACCATACATTCCACAAAGTTTAATCAAAATCATATGCCACTTTACCAGCACAACACAGCTTATCAACAGGCAGATCAATCAAAAAATACGAAGTTTGTACTCACAGTGGGAAGAGAGACTCAATCCCAACCCCAGCCACCAGCCTCCTAATTCTAAATGTAGTATTAAGACCAGCATTTCGCCTTGCGATAACAATGCCTTTTATGATTGACACACGTCGTTTGTTCTCAGGAACTTCCTGTTGTCTCAGTTTATAAGGACAATATCCGGTTAATATGTGGAACAGGACCCAGACATAGCAATACTATCATACATCTTCAAAACAAATTCTCATACCACTTTGAGCTGCACAATGTAACCTGGTTGTATATCTGGTATCTCCCTCTGTGTTCTGACTTCCTCTACTGCTTCCTTATCTATAATCTACATGGCAGGTTATCAGCAGTTTTTACATGATGATAAGAATAAAATGCACTAATTTAAAAAGGAAAAGGAGCAGTCATATGCCTGCATAATGTGCTTGGCGGTTTTATCTAATCTCTTAAATTTAATGCGAGGAGGCACTTCAGAGACACGAGTGGAACTATCTGGAGGAGACTCAACAGAGTTTATCTGGGTTGAGATAAATCTGGAAGGGAAAAGGGGTGCAAGAGAAGCAGCTTGGTGAGACAAACTCAATCTAGAATCTCCACATATTGATGCTAGGCCATTTTTGGACTCAAGTCTTGAGAGTGCCGCAGTCTGGGGGAATATCCTGGTCTGGCAAAGATTTGAAGGCAGCAGATACTCATTAATCAGAGTCTAAAATCCAAGATCTCGCTATTTCAAAATAACTGGCTATTAATACTAATAACTTAACACTCAAATGGGCTGTAATTTCTTACGTTATATTTAATTTAGTCATTCAATCAAGCATAAGTAACATGAACAAAACAACAGTTCATGTTTATATAATATTAAGAAACTTTATTAGAAACAGAAACAGGAGCAAATTGTTGGATGGCAAGAAATCTTCAAACCAAAAGCACACAAAGAAAATCTTGAAACCGAACGAAGTAGGCAAAGGCTCTTTGTATAACTAATTACTACTATAGACAAGGTAAAATCACTTGAGTCTTGAAAATTGTGGTGCCACACACCAAAACCAAAAAAGAAGACATAATACAATCTCAATGTTAAAACCAGTGGATTAAGAAGCATATATTGACAAAATAACATCATAATTCAGGACCATTTTGTCTGCTGCTATTAGAAAACAGCTCAACGTGATACTAGTATCTTTATAACCATTAGGTTCATCCAGTAAAACAATTTCACTCATGTCCTATCATATACAGAAATGCTCAGTTTATGTTAAACTTGTTGAACAAAACAGTTAAGAAAAGCTAAAGTATATATCAGCTTTAGTAACCACTCACAATTCACATAATCCAGAACATTACCAAGTTAAGTTGAATGTATACATCAGCATCAATACCAACACACAATTTGCATAATGCAGAACATTAGACTGTAACTATCACATAAATGCCCATGACTTTTCAAAAACAAAGCTTTTAATGTATATGTTGATTGGTATATCAGATAATTCTTATCACACAAAGCAAAATATATCCCTACGGAAAGCTCTGAAGAAATAGCACCCCCACATGCCTTCATTGTTGTAGTTATGTCCTCCCCATACTTGATCAAAGTGATAATCATTTTCAGCCATTTAAACAAAACCCACCAATAAGGCAAGAAAAACAAGGTAAAAAAGAGATGAAAAGGAATACAATGCAACACCCATGTTAATTATATCCAAAACCCATCACATAGAAGAGGACAGAACATAAACTTCAAAAAAAAATTGCTGCAAAAATTCGGCAGTGACTAACGGAAAACCACGGCAGACACAATATCATCATCACACTGAAGACTGATGGTGGCAATGATCAAGACAAGTTCAGAGAATGCAAAACAGGGACAGTTTTCGATGATTAGGGGAGCAAAATTGGGTTGAACTGGATCGGTAAAATGCATATAATGACCATAAACTGCAGATACCATTAACATTTCCAGATTGCATCAAAGAGGAAAAAGCAAAGCAACAATTCTAACTATAAATATCTGACACACTAATAAATTTAACTAATAAATATTTAGGCATGAAATGGAGGCTTACATTGAGAGAAGAAGAACGAGAGAAAACATATGAGGAAGAGAATCGAATGTTTGAGCTCGCAACTTGAGATCCCAACGGAGATCGACTGAGGGATGATCGGAACGATGAAAGGAGCCTGCGTGAAGCCATGGCGGAGTGAAGATTGTTTCGTCGCAGAGCGAAGATGAGGAAGAGAGGGGTTAGGGTTTAGAAGGCGCTCACGTGCCCCGCACATGACTCCATGTCTTCCGTTAACCATTGTTAAAAGATTTAGAGAGTCGAAGTAACAAACATAATCTCATTCCTATTCCTAGTGGCTTGGGGCCTCTCTTTCTTTCTTTGTTTCTTCTTTTTTTTTTTTTTTTTTTTGTCTCACATTTCTCATCAAAGGATGAATAGAGTAATTTCTGTTTCTTCAACAAATACTAATGTTAATTGATGGAAAAAAAAATATGTGAATTAACACAATTATTGGTAACGTGGTATTCAATGCAAGATTCCAAAAGAAAGAAATATTGTACTAATAGACCTGACTTTATTTATTACTCTCGATTAGTGTAATGAAATAGTTATATGGGATACGTTTTCAGCGAACACACACAAATGAAATTTGGACATGGCTTTCCTCCTCTGCACCATGCGGCCACTGCAGCTCCTCTGCACTTAAAAGACATTGACGACAGTACACGTGTCCGTCTCCCTCATCCTAGCCATGGACTTTCTCTTCCCTCCAACAACACAACCCCATGCTCACTTGCCTATCCCATCCCCTTTACTTCCTCCTCGTAACACGTCACCATCTCCACCATGGCTGAGACGGCAGTGGCGGCGTCGGATATGGCAGTGATGGCGGTGGCGGATAAGGCGGAGGCGGCTGTGGGTACAGATGTGGCAGCTACAAAGGTGGATACGGTGGTGGTGGCCGCCGTGAAGGTGGATACAACCGCAACGGTTGCCGCCTCAACCGTCGTTGTCGTAGACGGCGGCGACGGCTATGGAGCCGATGAACGGAGGGGTGGAGGGGCTGAGGTAAGGTGGGAGGACAGGTGGAGGGGCTTGATTGAACGCTGGCATGAATGAGATTCCCCCAGAGCATAACAACAGCGAAGAAGAGGAATTCGTATAGGCAAACGCTGTCGTTTTGGGTGCAGAGGACAAGTAGAGGACGTATGGTGCAGAGGAGGAAAGCCAGGTCCATGAAATTTGTACAATATAAAAAAAGGAGTTCCTTTTATTTTGATAAAACACTATAGGGTTCAAGGTTTATCCTTTTGTACTCCCACATTTATTTAATATAGGACCTGATTGACTTTTTTTTAAGATTAAGGAAGCAAATAAGCCACTTAATTGTATCATATTTTGTAAATTATTAAATTATATATTAACTTATAAGTCTAAATAAATTAGTTTAGATAAAAAAATTTAAGAAAATCAATTCATAATTAACTTATTTAGTTTTCTTAAAATTCTTTAAAAAAATCAACGAAGTCTTATATTTAGGAAGATAAGTTGTAATATTTTTGTGTATGTTTGTAATAATAATCTAATAAATTTTTTCCTTCTACAACTCTAAAATATTTTTCTAATAACGCTGGGTATCATTGTATTTGTTTTGCAATTTTTTATTGAAGTGTTATTTTAGTTGCAATGAACATGGTAAATTAAGATGCTGCATGTGATTGGAAAAACAATTTAAGATATTGAATCTGCTAAAAATGATTTATATACTGATAGCTGTAAAAAAATGACTATGCTAGATGTTACCTTACCTAACCCAATATTAGGTATGTTTGGATCGACTTCTGGAAAAGTGACTTATATATAAGTCAAACTGAAAATAAGTCAAACTGAAAGTGACTTTTATGTTTGGATGGGCTATTAAAAAAATGACTTATAAGTCAGTTGAACTTTTAAACATGTTTGGATTGACTTTTTGAAAAGTAAGGTTAAGATAAAAATGATCAGAATAATAGAACTAAATTAAGATTATCCATTAAATTTTTGAGTTATGATGATTTTGAGTGAAAAATTAAAATTACCTTAAAAAAATAAAATGGAAATTTAATTAAAATTATTTGCAAACATAATAAAATGAAAATTTAAATAAATATATGTAATGGATAAAAAGTCATATGAATTAAATCATACAAACATAAAGTTTTTTAGCTAAATAATAATACATATAATTATTGGATCATATGCTTTCTACATATGTTATTAAAAAAAAATGCTTTCTACATATATATATTTTTCCAGTGTACATATATATAATATAATATAATATATATGTGTATGTATATCAATTTTTTTTTATTTTTACATGGCAGATCAATCATATATGAATGAATTTAATATATATATATGAAAGAAGAAGAGGCGTTGGAAAAAAAAAAGAAGAGGGAAAGCAACGTGGGGCCCGCACGGATCAAAGAGAGGGGAGAGAGAGGAGAGAGGGGTGAACAACTTTTTGCTCATGTTTTTCGTGGATCCCACCAGCAACAAAAATAAATCCTTTTACAACAGTGATAAGTTGAACAGATCAACTTATAGCTTATTGGATTGAGTTGCTATAAGTCCCACAAGCCCTTTTTAATTTTAAGTCCTTTTTGTCAAAAATAAGGACTTATTTTGTTATGAGTAAAATTATATTACAACGTCATCCTTTTATAATAATATTATAATATATATTACTAATAAAATTAGTGTTTATCTTATTCCTCTCATATTTAAATTTCACATTAAAAGTTAAAGCTATGACAGTTTTATATTTTATCACCTAACTATTATGTATGTCATCCCTTTTTATTTGTTTATAAATAAATTATTCTATCTCCTCTGCAAGGTAGAAATTGGTTAGGAGAAAATGAGAAATGACAAAGAATAATCTTCTAAATTTCAAAATCATAGATAGGTTATTTGAGTTTGATAATATCAATGCTCAACTAGTTAATATCGTTACTTAATTAGTTAAAATCTTTTACATAGGATTTTGAAATTCGAAAGGTATTTTCTGTCATTTTCCTAATTATTTATGGGTTTTAGTTTCATCAAAATCCTAATGCAATTTTTTTGACAACACGTAATGCAATTTATTAGATATGGTTTTTTTAAAGCTAACACATATTTTTTTAAAAAAATAATTAATTTAATTTATTTCAAATAATTAATTTATTTAGCCCATAATCAATGTCGTCAGACTCTCGTGAGTTAAAATAAAGTTATGATTATTAGTGATAGTTATCACTCATAAGTTTAAGAGAAAAATAAATTTAGTGATAGTTAATTGGATTCCAACAAGATGTATTGAAATTTAAGCCATAAGTATCAATTTAAACAATGTTAATATAACTTTTGGTCCTTAGATTTTCACTCAATTTTGGTTTTAATCCCTAAACTTCAAAGTCAGTAATTTTAATCCTTGAACTTTCAATCAACTTTGGTATTGGTCTCTGAACTTTATATTGATGGTTTTGGTCCCTCGACTTTGTGATCAAGACCAAAATTGACTGAAAATTCAAGGGTCAAAACAATCAATTTTAAAGTTCAAGAATTAAGACCAAAATTAATCGAAAGTTCAAGTACCAAAACCACCAATTTTAAAGTTCAGGTATCAAAACCAAAATTGACTGAAAGTCAAGGACCAAAAGTTGTATTAACCCATTTAAATATTTATAAAGTTTAGATTAAGGAGTATCAAGTATCAAGATTAGTTACTGTGTCAGTGCAGCACTAGGACATGTGAGAACTAATATTCACATTTTTAATTTACAATTAAAATGTACTCTCTCCTCTGATCCTAATTATAAGATCACTTTGACTTTTTTCTCAGTCTAAAAAAAAGTAGTTTTAGTCCCAAAAAAAATCTTTTTTCCTCAAAACTAATTTATTCTACTTATAAACTAACCTATAATCTAATTTCATGTGACATATGTTATAATTTAGTGGTATAATTTACTTCCTTAATTTCCACAAAAAAAGTCAAAGTGGTCTTATATTTAAAACCGGAGGGAGTATCTTACATAATTTACTGCTAGTATTTCAACAGAGTTTTTTTTCTTTTTTATCAATGTTTATCAGGACATTATTGAATTCAACTTTGGTGAAAGGAGTCTCATGAAAAAAGAAAGGATGGAAATCAAGTGAAATTATGAATCTGTCGAAGGTATGCGTAAGCATAGACGTTGGCTTTTGAAGAATTTAGAAGCCAAAAGCAGGAAGTTTCATGGAAATTTACACTTGTCTCAAACCCACCCACGCATCTCAGTGTCCTCCAGCCTATTTAGGAAAATTGCATTAGGATTTTTTCATGAATTGAAAAATTCTAGAAAAATTAGTAATACAACTAAGCATTGTTTTCCGATTAAATAGCTTATATTATGAATAGAATGTGACTTGTATGAGTGCATGACCGCCATTATATTAGTTGTAAAAGGGTTTCACGTAAATATTTAATTTTACCCACATGTATGGATCCATTTGGGGTCGACCGTAGTACTAATATTTATGGGGGACATACAAGGAACCAAAGGAATATTATTGTCACACATGATGAACTCGTAGATTCTCTTCGATTTCGAAATGCACTCATGGAAAATGAAACATCCATCAAATATATAAGAATCAAACTTCATTCTTACAAAACTGTTATTGGACTATTGAAGTGGTCCTCAGGATCTTTCAAAGTACATTTATTTGAAATCATTCCCTATATGTCAAAATTAGTTCAATCAGTTAAAAAGTTGTATATACTCCTTATGTTCCTAAATATAGGATCTAGTTGATTTTTTTGGAAAATCCTAATAAAATTAAATAAGTTACTTATAAATTGATTTGATTGATTTTTTCTCTCTAAACTAGTTTATTTATCTTACAAGCTAATATATAGTTTAATAATATACAAAATACGTTATGATTAAGTGACTCGTCTAGCTTCCTTAATTTCTCTAAAAAACGTCAACTGAGTTTTATATTTAAGAATGGGGAAGTAACTTGTAAGGTCACAAGTTGAAATATCCACTACTACAAAAATCAGTATTAACGTCCCCATTTCACGTCTCTTTTTTGAAAATGAGATGTAAAAAAAAGGCGGTGGCAAAATTGTAAATATGTGGAAAACTTTTAACGTCTCTTTTTTAAATATGAGACGTGGATTCTCTGAAAAAAGCCCGCCAAACAAAAAAATGTGCGAAAATATAGGCGGAAAATTAGTTTCAACGTCTCACAAAAAATGTGAGACGTTGAAAGTAGGTTTCAACGTCTCACATTTTTTGTGAGACGTTGAAAGTAGCCAGATTTTTTTTTAAAAAAAAATTTGTGCCTACTTTCAACGTCTCACAAAAAATGTGAGACGTTGAAAGTAAACGTCTCACATTTTTTGTGAGACGTTGAAAGTAGGCAGATTTTTTTAAAAAAAAAAATTTGTGCCTACTTTCAACGTCTCACAAAAAATGTGAGACGTTGAAACCTACTTTCAACGTCTCACATTTTTTGTGAGACGTTGAAAGTAGGGAGTATTTAAAAAAAATGCTCTCTCTCTCTCTCTGCTCAGTGTCACAGACTTCAGAGCTTCACTTCTGCAAATTGGGGGAAAGAGCTTCACTTCAGAGCTTCACTTCGAGCTTTGCCGGTGTGGGTGTTGAGCTCCGATCGTACATGCAAGCCCGGGTTCTAGCTTAGGTGAGTCTCCTCTTTCCATTTCTACCCTCTATTTCCCGGTTTAACATCGTTTCTGAGATCTGCCCAAATTTATCAGTTCGGGATTGAGAGAGAGAGAGAGGACCCAAATTTATCTGCCCAAGTTATTGGGTGTTTCTGCAATTTAATTTTGTTTGAGTTTGAGTTTGAGTATAAAACGCCTCCAACATCCAACATCCGTTTAAATGTATAAAACGCCTCCTCATGTCGAAAATTCTGCACAAAGCCAGATATTAATGAAGTCCACGATATCACATCAGGTTCAAGCCCATCGAATTTTGTTGATATAATTTAATTTAATTGAATTTTCATATCTTCGTTAAATTTTCATATCTTCGTTAAATTTATCTAGATAAATTTAATTTCTCTGTCACCAAATTTATCTCTTCTCTCGAATGAGTTTGAGTTTTGTTTTGTTAACTTTGTTGGTAGTGAATTAGAGTCTAGAGAATTAATAAAAAATATCTGTTATGTTTCGGATTTCTCTGGTTCTTTGTTTCTGTTCATTTCTGTTTCGGATTTCTTTGTTTCTTTGTTTCGGATTTTTTTGTTTCTGATTCTAATCCGAGTTAATTAGCATATTGACCATGTTAGGACATTTTCATGTAGATTATGTAGGTTGATGATGATTCTAGATGGAACCGTGTTCTGCTCTGTTTTCATTTCATATTATTCTGTGTGTAGATTTCAAATAGCTGTGATTTAAATTTCACATGAGTTGGGATAGTTTGGTGGAGCTAGATGGTTGTTGATTCAGAGGGTGATATGGTCACTGCATGTTTGATTTCTTCTCTGAATGAGAAGTTTTCCATTTAATTCTTCCTTGTTCGGTTAGACAGTAAGCTATAATGTTTCTTAAGTAATCGAAACAGGGTTTGATGATCCAAAGAATGCTTTTTGTTTAAGTTGCAAGTTGCTGATAAGAGTTGGTTAGGCTTAAATACTGTTAGGAAGTGGAATATTAAGGTTTAAGGAAGATTAAATGCTTGAGAAACTATTCTTGAATTAATGTCTGGAAGTTGAAAATTTATATAAGGCCTACGAGTTGATATATCTTTGAAATGTAGTTGTTTTATCATTAAATCTCTGGTATATCAGTTCATAAATTTTAAAGATTTTAGTTACATTCCTGTGTTTTAATATCATAGATGTGATTGTCCGAGTGTGAGTTCTCAATGTATTAACTTGCTTCCATTGTCTTTGTAAACCCCACTTGGATTCATATTTGTCTTTCTTGTTTAATACGCATCTCTTCTTGTTTACTTTATTATTTTGACGGAAATTTGCTAATTCTTTGTGCTGCTATTTGGCTGAAACTTTGCTCCATATTGACTGCATTTTTCAGCTATTTTGTTGCTGCTCAGTGCTTCTGTTTTGCTTGCATTATTACTACTGTGAGTTGGCTTCTTAATCTTCCTTCTTTCATTTTCTTTTGTGTATGTTGTTAAGAAATTTCAACTTGCTTGTTTGTTTATGGAATATTATGAAAGGCTTAAACTTATTTGTTATGGTTATTTGCTTATCATCATTCCTCCTAAAAATAAATTAGGGTCACCTTTGGCATGGTTACTTTTATGGGGAAATGCTGTCAAAATTTTTGGAAAATGTGTAAGCAATTCACTCACTTTCAGTTAGTGATGATCTAAACTTAGACTTTTGTGGAATGTAGTGAAGGTTTGAATATGATGGATCGTAGTTGGATGAATAAGTTGAGAACTAGTAAAGAGTATGCACTTGGAGTGGAAGAGTTTCTTGAGTTTGCTAAAAGGAACGCTCCTAATAAAAGTGGGATGTATTTTTGTCCTTGTGTGAAGTGTATAAACCAGATTCGAAAGAGCATTGATGATATAAGGGATGACCTTATTTGTTATGGGATCAATCTCCGGTACAGAAAATGGGTCTGGCACGGTGAATTAGGAATAACAACGCCTTCTTCAATGTCACAAAGCATTGAAGTTGTGGATGATGTGGGTGTCGATAAAATGAATGACATGATTAATGATATTGGGGCGGAGTCATTTACACCACTTCCCGAACATGATAAGTTACGGAGTGATGCGGAGATACCGTTGTTCCCTGGGTGTCGTAAGTATACACGCTTGACCGCTGTGTTAACCTTATTGAACATAAAGGCACGTAATGGGTGGGCAGATTCGGGTTTCTCAGAGTTGCTTGAAGCTTTGAGTGATATGCTTCCAGAGGATAATGTCCTTCCGAATCGAATGTATGAGGCTAAAAAAGTTCTCAACAATATGGGTTTGGAGTATAAGAAGATACACGCTTGCCCTAATGACTGCGTGCTGTATAGGAATGAATACGAGGGACTAACGGAGTGTCCAAAGTGCAAGACCCCAAGGTATAAAATTAAAAGGGATGTCTGTGGTGATAGGGCAAAGAATGGGTCACCTTTGAAGGTGCTGTGGTATCTGCCAATAGTACCGCGGTTCAAACGTTTGTATGCAAATGCGCAGGAAGCAAAGAATTTGAGATGGCACTGTGATGAGAAAATCTCTGATGGAAGATATCTCCGGCACCCTGCTGATTCATCTCAATGGAAGAAGATAGATGAAATGTTTCCTGACTTCGGCTGTGAGCCAAGGAATCTTCGCCTTGGTCTATGCACCGATGGATTCAACCCTTTTGGAAGCCTAAGTAGCACACATAGTGCTTGGCCTGTTCTCCTAGTCATTTACAACCTACCCCCTTGGTTGTGTACGAAACGCAAGTACGTGATGCTCTCAATGTTGATTTCGGGGCCAAAACAGCCGGGGAACGATATTGATGTCTACTTAGCGCCATTGATTGAGGATTTGAAGAAGCTGTGGGAGGACGGCGTCGATGTGTTTGATGCATACAGGCAAGAGACATTTAAGTTGCGCGCTATGATATTCACTACAATAAATGATTTTCCTGCTTATGGGAATCTATCTGGATATAGTGTGAAGGGTCATAGGGCATGCCCTATATGTGAAGCAAACACACACTACCATCAACTCAAGCATGGAAGGAAGACCGTTTATCTCGGTCATCGGCGGTTTCTTGATCGGTATCATCCGTACCGAAAGCTAAAGAAGAATTTTAACGGTTCGCCAGAACATGGATTGGCACCAAAGGCATTGACTGGGGAGGAAGTTTACAGCCGTGTTGTGAACGTAAAAGTGATATTCGGTAAGAAACAGAAGGCTGGGAGTGAGTTATACATGTGGAAGAAGAGGTCAATCTTCTTTGATTTACCATATTGGCGTTTTCTTGATGTGAGACACAGTATTGATGTGATGCATGTGGAGAAAAACGTGTGTGATAGTCTTGTCGGAACGCTTTTGCACATTCCAGGAAAGACTAAGGATGGAATCAATGCGAGATTGGACTTGGTGGAAATGGGAATAAGACAACGGCTGCATCCAAAAGTAAGTGATAATGGCAAGAGATTTTATATGGAACCAGCTGCTTATACATTATCCAAACAGGAGAAAAAAAGTTTGTGTGGGTGTTTGCGGGGGATCAAGGTGCCACAGGGCTATTCTTCTAACGTTAGCAGACTTGTGTCTGATGATTTGAAGTTGGTGGGAATGAAATCACATGATTACCATGTATTGATGCAACAATTATTACCAGTTGCTATAAGAGGCATTATGCAAGTTGATGTAAGGAATACCATAACTAGGTTGTGTATGTTTTTCAATGTTGTATGCAGCAAAGTTATCGACACTGAGAAATTGGACGAGTTGGAAAAGGAAGGTTACATTATTCTGACCAAATTAGAGATGCACTTTCCTCCAGCGTTTTTTGATATCATGGTCCACTTGATCGTTCACTTGGTAAGAGAGATAAGACTCTGTGGCCCCGTTTATCTCAGGTGGATGTACCCTTTCGAGCAATTCATGAAAGTCTTAAAAGGATATTCTAAGAACCCCTATCGACCTGAAGCATCCATTGTGGAAAGATATGTGATTGAAGAGTCTATGGACTTTTGCAAACCATACTTGAAAGATGTAGAGGAAATGTCCAGACATGAAGACGGGATCGGTAAGGGAAGGGGCCTCAAAGTGAAGAGTATGAAACCTGAAGATGTCTTACAAGTTCACCTGTATATTCTAAATAATATGGCAGAGGTTCAGCCTTATTTAGATGACCACAAAAGAAGTTTAAGGGACAAGAATCCAAGGAAAAATGACAGACAAATAGCTAATGAGCATAACAAGACATTCATTGAGTGGTTTAAGGAAAGCATTGCACAAAAGACCGATGTGTCAGATGCAATTAAATGGTTAGCTGATGGCCCCCGTTTTGAGGTTGTCACATGGAGCGGATATGATATAAATGGGTATTCTTTCTACACAAAAACTAAAGACGATAACAATACTATGCAAAATAGTAGTGTAAAGGTTGTAGCCGAAGCTACCCACTATTCTAGTTCAAAGGATAAAAACCCAATAGTGGCTTCCATGACATATTATGGAGTCATTGAAGAAATATGGGATGTAAGTTACAACAAGTTCAAAGTTCCACTCTTCAAATGCAAGTGGGTTAGCCAAAACGCAGTCGAGATCGATCGTCAGTTTGGGTTTACCAGTGTTGATCTTCAGAGGGTTGCTTACAGTGATGAGCCTTTCATTTTAGCAAGTCAGGCGAAGCAAGTTTTCTATGTGACTGATCCTGCAAAACCCCAATTGTCCATAGTCCTACAAAGTAAAAAACAAAAGGACCGTGGTCCATCTTCAAATCTAGATGACACACCACCTTTCTCCTCAAACCCACCTCAACTGGGTGAATTAGAATTGATAGATGATGACCAATATGCTTTTAGGAATGATCATTGTGAGGGTATATGGGATAACACATAAAGTAAGTAACTTAATGTTGAAGTTATTTTATGTTGATAGATGATGACCAATATGCTTTTTATTTTTTATATTTTATGTTGAAGTTATTTCAATTTTGTAACAGGTAAATGGAAAGCAATTCTGACGATAGCTCACATGAGGATCACATAAACGATGAAGAACAACCACATGTCGATCCTCCCGAAAGAAAGCGGGGCAGGGGCGCCACCAAGCTTCCTGAGATCGTTTTGCGGCAAGGAACCAGCAATTTTGAACCGCTTCATGTTGATTTTAATGAGGACATGATCCCACTTGGTCCAAACAGGAGCATATTTGCTAGTTACCTTGGATTTTTAGCACAAAGCAGATTAAGCATACTTACAGATGATTGGAGATTAATACAGAAAGATACTAAGGACAGAGTCTGGACGGATATTTTGGTATTTTCTAAACATTTTATTTAAATTGATTGATGATTTGAGTTATTTGTTACAATATAATTGACTAAGCATTTTAATAATTTGGCAGCAAAACTTCACTGTCCCGAACACCGAGGCATTTAGAAAGCATTGGCTGAGGGAAGTACGACATAGATGGAAAGATTTCAAGTCTACTCTTACCAGAAAATATGTTTTAGGACCTAAAAGCAACGAAGATCCTTGTCTCATGTGGCCATATCTTAAACGAGAGGATTGGAACAAGTTTAAGGCATCACGATTAACTGAGGAGTTCCAGGTATATCTATTCTAACTTTGTTTCAGATAAACTTTGTTTACTAATTATTACGTTATACTAACTTTGTTTTCTCTGCATAGGAAACAAGTAAGAAACAGCAAGAGAAGCAAAAGCTAAATGTGTATCCACACACAATGTCTCGCGGGGGTTATTTGTGGTTAGAACAGAAAATGGTTAAGGAACATTTGAAGGCAATGGAGGAAGCAGCCCAATCAGACCCTACAATTGTTGTACAACCTCCCCCACGTATTCCACGTCATAAGAAATTTGTGGAAGGAAGGAAGAGTAGAGGGAAATTTGTAAACCCTGAAGTAGAAAAAATTGCTGAAAAGATTGTAAGTTATATTTTAATGTTTAATAATTTGCAATACTAACGTTTTCTTCTAAATAAGACCATATGGTTTTTTTCTTGCACCTTACAGGATGAACTTGAGGAGCAAAGTTCTCAAGGGTCTTTCTCTCAGACCGGTAGGATGGACATTCTTGCTACGGCAATTGGGAAGCCTGATCCCCCTGGGCGAGTTAGAGGGGAGTATGGGACAGTTGGTCTGAAAAAATATTTTGGCCGTTCCCGAAGCACTGCCCAGTATGAACCAAGTCAGGAATTTTTGGACAAGTTCGCAGAAAAAATCAGGGATCAGGTGATAGCACAAGTTCGGGGTGAGATGAGGAGTATGATGCCGCATGGTGTTTCACCACAACGTGTGAGTATCTAATATTGTTTATAAATTAGTATAGATTTTATCTTTCAATGAACTTATTATCTCTGTAATTTCGTAAACACTACAGGAATCTCCTGGCTTTCGAAGCACAAAGAGCAGTTGCACTATGCCTATCGACCCCCCTGGTCCTAGTTCAGTAGATGAGGGACAACCCTGCTTCCTCCATTTGGATGTCCCAAATCTCCGACCAGTTGCCAAGGCTACTCAGTACCCAAGGGCTTCAACCATCCATAATGTAGCCATTGAGGAGGACCAAGTTAAGGTATCTGTTGGACTTCTTGTAGAGGGAGAGGGGTCTACACATATTCCGTTTCCTACTGAAGAGGTTGCCACGTTAGCCGAAGCAGTAGGGTTTTTCATTTTATGGCCTAGGCGACTTGTCTTCGATGCACCAATCACAGCCCCTCTGGATGATGATGACAACAACAAGTATACCTCGCTGGCAGTCCTATGCAGCTTTGTCTCTTCCCTACCTAACAAGATCGACTTCCACATGGATCCAGGAGTTGTGGGACCTGATAAGTCATATCCCTTTGGACTTGGGCGGAATGATGTCGTGGCATTTTTAACTATGGATGATTTGGACCTTGGATGGCTGGAACTTGCAATTCAGTAAGTTTATTTTTTCCTTTAATTTATGTACCAATATAATCATTATGATCTCATTCAAGTTCTATTTTAGGTACTTTCACCAAATGTGCCGTCAGGAGGGCTTCAAAGACTACGCATTCCTAAGTCCAATGTCACTGTTAAGGAACACAACCGCAAAAGAAAAGGAAGAAGTTCAGGAATACAACAATATTATGGAGGCCTATGTGGAATACCAGATTTCAAGTTGCAGAAAGCGCTGTTATTTCGCACCAATCCTTGATAGGCAAGTTCGTTCACTATGCATACCATTTAAGCTTGTTCTGCCTCTACTAAATTTCTTAGTATTTGGTTCATTAGATGCGTATATCTATCCAGTTGTTCATGTGTTAAAATCTGCTAGGAAAATTTCATTTGAAATTTGTGGTTCTGCATTTGTATGTCTACATTGACAAATTTGAACATGACTTGACTGTGCTGCACTAAAGGTCGTTGTTTTGGACTTGAATTTTGCTGCATCTTTGAACTTGCTGTGCATTCAAGCTGTCATATTGCTGGTTGTGACTTGATTTCAATAAATATTTGCTGAGATATTGTGTGTCACAATTTGTATGGTGCGCTGATTAATTTGCTATCAGATTTGATTAGTAGTGATTTGTTGTCACATGAATCTTTTAACCTCTAAATGCATACTCTAATCAGGAGACATTGGGGTTTATTTGTTATCTGCCCTGGAGAACACCGTATTTATTGGTTTGATTCTTTGAATCGTGGGCCAATCAGTTTGCATAGAAGGATTTTCACCAAGTAAGTGTTTGGACATTTTGAATTAGTAAATATGAGCATAAGAAAATTATTTGCATAGTTCTTATTTTAATTTCATTGTAGGGCCATATTGCATTGGCATATCACATTACAGACAAAACGTGCAGCTAACAAAATTGAGACTGTTAGGAATACAGTAAGTCATTTAGATTGTATTTACTTATATATCCATCAATAATACCTTGGACGTTAATAAATTATTTTCATATGTTCTAATTGTTTTTGTCTGATTTACAGTGTCCTCAGCAACCTGGCAATACAGAATGTGGGTACTATGTAGCTCAATATATGTATGACATAATTATAAGTGGACTTCATGAGGGCTTGTCATATGTATGTTTCATTCTTATCATTATTGCATTTCATAATTCAATTTGCTTCATTAATTATAATTAACTAATTGATATATGTTTTATCGCTTATATGGTGCAGATTTATGATGGGGAAGAGTCTTTTGATCAAGATGCAATTGATGAAATTCGGGATAAATTAGCTGCCAGGTTTCTTCAAAATATGAATAATTAGAACTTACTTGTTTTGACCGTAGGACATATGAATCTAATGTGATGTATATATATAGACAACTCTTTTTTGGTGAATTCTGAATATTCGCCTCTGTTTGTGGCGACTTGGACATTGTATCAACGTTTTAGTTAGTGCAGATGTATATATTCTATGTGTGATATAAACTGGATCAGAACCATTTTTTTAAAAAAAAAACATTCAACGTCTCACATTTGAAAATGAGACGTAAAAAAAACTTTCCACGTCTAAAAGGGAAAAATGAGACGTGGAAAGTCTTGACTTTCCATGTCTCATTTTTCCATTTGAGACGTGGAAAGTTGGCAGGGACCACTTTCCACGTCTCATTTTCAAATATTAGACGTGGATAGTGATTTTCCACGTCTCATTTTTAAAATGAGACGTGAAAAATCCCGACTTTCAACGTCTCCCTAATCTACGTCCCAGCAAAAAGAGACGTGAAAAGTCCAAAAAAAGAGACGTGAAAAGTGTTTTCTGTAGTAGTGATCATTATCAACACAAAGAGAACTTTATCAATGAACGTTTGTAAGTATAAATATTGTTTGGTTAAAGAAGAGTTTTCATATGAGAATAGTCCCCAGTTGTAACATAATTTAAAAAAAAAAAAACTATTTTAAAGAAACTAACAACTTTTTTTTTTTTACAAACAACTAACTTCTTTTCACAAATTGGAAGTATATATTTCTTATATTGACATGTGTTATTATATTCTTATGATGTTCATCGATCTTGGCCGTGGGCCGTGGCTGTCTTGATTATGCAACATGATGTTAAACTAGAGAAGAACACGAAGGTACGCATTATGTATCCATTATTGAAGTTTACTCGATGCATACTGTACATATCGTAAATCCCTCACGTAAGGAAATTACATTTTGACATATACGTTAGAAACAATACTTGAATCCTTACAGTTGTTCAATAACGATCAACTTCCTGGAAGGAGAAGCTTCATCCCCCACCCACCCCCAAAAAAAAAAAAATTAAAGAATGAAATACCATAATGCATTATTGGTCTCTATAATAGCGATTTATCATTAATATGTGCATGTGACATCTTCATAACGTAAGCTTCAAAGACAAAACCAAGAGGAGGTTGTTGCGATGAGGGGCCAAAGAGATGCTCCAAAACATGAATATAACATGGACATAACATTAAAAATAGTACATAAGCTAGGAAAATCCCCCCCCCCCAAAAAAAATTTCATTGCTTAGGTATATGAAGCGAGTCATATTCATCTTGCATATTTTTTTTTCTGTTGTGTACAATAAATCTTTAGTTTTATGCAAATATCTTTAGTTTTGAAAATTGTTGCACATAGTTGAATATATTAGACACAGTTGAAAATGAGTTGCATCTGACATCATAAAGAGATATTTGCATATAGATGAATATATGTTGTACACAACTAAAAAAATATTTACACATTGTGAAAATGAGTTGTCTCTCAAGGACATATATTATCACTCACTCTCTGGTACTCTATATAATGAAGCTTTTTTAAAGATCTGTTTCAATCACTTTATAGAGAGAAAGTTTATGCTGTATTTATCATGATCAAAAGGAAAGGTTAAATCACTTTACTGTGGGAAAGGTTACAAGGGCTAGTATTTCAGGTAAATAATATTAAACTTGATACGGGTTTTTTTTCTTCCAAATAGTGTGATGTTTTAAATTTTAATCTCTCTGTAGATTTTCATCCACCAATTTAATTTGAAATATGTTGCAAGATGCGATGTGCCATTTTCACCTAACGTTACTGCCTACATATAGTTCACGGGTTATTATGAACTAGGTCGTGCTCCTTTTCACCCATTAGGTATCTAGACGAAAAATGAGTCGCAATCAAAGTTCACATTTTTATGGTGTATAAAACGAGGACATATACTCTGATAAAAAAATAAAAAATAGCGAGGACATATTGAAGGTAAAAAAACGAGGACATAATTCCCTCGGGCCAAAACAACATGTATTTTTTCTGAGTCATATTTTTTTATTTAAGTTTAAAAAGGAAAAATGATAGATAAATAGTTTTAAAATTTTAAAATCTCAAATAGGCGGTATCTAGTTATAATTATTGTCACTCATCTAGTAAACATCATTACAACTAGTGAAAATCTTTTATACAGGATTTTGAAATTCAGAGTGTATTTTCCTATATATTCCCTTTTAATATAAAAACACTGAGTAAATGTTTAGATATTTGTCTTATAAAATATGACACTGAAAAAGCTAATTAATTTACAAAATCTAATTTGCTACAGTAACATTCCACTTAGCTTCCAAGTACCTGTACTTTTCCGGTCCTATTTATAAGGTAGAGAGAGAGAATGTTTTATTTGGTCCTATTTATAAGTCATTTCATTAAAACTTTTCTATAAATGTACAGTTTTACTCTTCATTTATTATGTGTTGACTTTGTATTCATGTAATGTATTGGATATTAAATATGGATAAAATTGAAATTTTGTTCGATTTTAATGAAGAGTTAATGATATTTAAAGTTTTCCCTACTCTGCATAAAATATGCTAGAAGTGCCTTATAAATAGAAGTAGATGAGTATTTTGAAAGTGTTTGAGAAGCAAAACCCAATTTATCAATAACAACCAATTAAATATCTGATGACAAACTAATGATTTTGCAAATTCATTTAATTCAACAAAAAATGTCACATTTAAAGAAACATTTGAGTGATAATTTCACACTCCGCCCATTGGTACGGTATATCCTTCGAATTTTCGATTAAATTAAAAAAAACAATAATTATTTTGATTAAATATAATATTAATAAAAATAGTCAATTATATGAACCCTCTACATACAAATGTTATAAAAATAGTATGCTTAGCACTTTAAATAAATAAAAACTACCAAAATCACACAAATTGAATTGTTAGTTAAAATTAGATAAAAGTCATACATGTAATTTTTTTAAAATATAACCTTATTTTAGAACATGATGAGTGGCAAAGGAAAAAATGCATTAAATTTTTAGAAAAACACATTATTATTTACATATAAGATTAAGCCTACGTGGGAACATGTTTTTATAAAAAGCTATGGAGGGAGTACTTTATGTTCTTCATTGATAAAACTTTAAATCATATAAATTGATTGAAGACAAAAATCCATTTAAAATTTGATTCCATCTCCTTCCCTTTTCAAAAAAATGGAAAAAAGAATAGTTAGATTCCAAATCCCTATTTCCCACTAATTCAATCATTTTTCGCTCTCTATATAACACCCTTTCTTTTCATCTATCTTACCAACCTACCTTTTAAAATCTTCAAGCTTAAGCTACCCCACACACAGTGTCTCCTTCTTCTCATAAAACCCATATATACAACCAAAAGCAACAAACAAAACATATAACTTTGCACCAATTTGCAGGTTCTTCTTCAACAATGGAAATAGATTATGGGTGGGAATTCGACTTTGAGGACTTCTTTCCAGCGATGGTTGCAACCTTGGGAATAGAAGGGTTCATGGGCGAGCTCTACAACGGATTCTGCCTTCTCATGGACTCGAATAAAGGAGTGATCACCTTCGAGAGCTTGAAGGCGACTACAACACTACTCGGTTTAGATGTCAGGGATGACGAGCTCATGATGATGCTCATGGAAGGTGACTTGGATGGAGATGGTGTTTTGAATCAAATGGAGTTTTGCATTCTCATGTTTAGATTGAGTCCAGGGTTGATGATGGTTCAGAGGCCTACAATGTGTGTGGACAATATGTATTAATAACATGCATGTGTGATCATGTAATTCTATCTCCTGTGAGTGTGTGCTTCTCTAGTTAAATCAATGTGGCCTCAATTCAACAGTTTTATAATCTTTACTAATTTATAATTAAGTTCTTATTATTTAATTATTTCTCTAATTTAACAATACTACTTTGATTCTTATAGAACAAGGTGTTTGTACATGAGTCCCACGCGGTTTACAAGCTCAAGGTCAAGGGTGTCTCATGTCCAACAAGCTAAGTTAATAATAAGTGAAGTATGATTTATAAGTTTAAGGGACCCTCTCAACAAATAGTCTGTTTGATCCTTTATACAATTTAGCTCCTCATTTAAATTTGTGTTTGCAACAGCCTTTTTGTTGTGGAAATTTTTTTAGGAAGGAAGCGTTATTATGTAAATTGTGATAAAAGTTACAGAGTGTGTTGACGATATTTTGTTTCGAAAATTGAAATATGATAGTGAGAAAACTCTATGAGAGAGCTGGAAGAAAATTTATGGTAATTGGAGCATGTTATATTGCACGAAATTGGTGCCAAATGTAGGACGAAAAGAGGTTTATCCAGTGATTATTTTTAACAAGAAGATCTGAGCCATAAGAGCGAGTGCAAGGAATTAGATCAGATATGAATTTCTGGAAATATTTTTTAAGAAAAAAGTTAATTAATTAAATCTCTTCAAATTTTGAAATAAATTGATACTCCTATTTAGTAATTTCTACTAACACATACTTATCAAATATTGTAAATAGCTTTAGGATTTTTCTTTCTTTTTTTTTTTAACTGAAAATAGCTTTAGGATTTTTCTTTCTTTTTTTTTTTAACTGAAAATAGCTTTAGGATTTCGAAATTTCTTATAGGTACGAGTATTTCTCTATAATTCTCCCACAGTTCTTGTTTCGGAAATAAGTTAATACGGTTAGTAAGTACCACCTTGGTAAGACGTTAATAAAGGAGTCCACCTTAGGTGCTCATAGAATCTATGAGAACATAGTGCCCATTAAATAAGGCTTCTTCTTTTTTTCTTTTACCTTATAATGCAATTTAGTCAATTGTTTTTTCTTCATTTTACACATCTTCGTATTGGGAAAAAATCCTTATTCAAAATTTCATTATTGATAAGTACATGAATCAGAATACTAATGCTATGTACATATAACATTTGTAGAGTATACTTTCTAGAGTACCAGAACCATCTGCATATAACATTTATAGATTTTAATAGAGTTACTTAAATAGATTAGTTACAAGGGCAATATTGTAAATATCTACAAGGGTATAGTTAATCCTATTCAGTATATAAAGGCATTGTACTGATTTATTCAATTAATGAAAATCACTTTCTTCTCTGGTAATATGCTATAACTCTATTAGATTTTACAACATAAAAATTTATTGGATCCTTTATATTGATAAAATTTTGAATGCTAGACTTTCTTTGGTTGCCGATTTGAAATTTTATTAATGAAAATAACCTAAAGGAGAGCACAAATACTCTATGTAGACATTTTCATACTATTCGTACTTTTTGTGTATAAAATTTTCAATTGGTTATTCCCCATTTTCTCAAAAATATCTTCCATTAAAAAATTTTATTAGTAAGGACGTAATAAATTTTTTTTGCACACTGGTATCCTGCAAATCTTGTGTATATATAGTACCAATATGCTTATTCAGAGGCCTTCTTAGTGTTTAAATTTTTAGTGGATGACCTTTTCCCAATTTTTTAACAACAAAGATTTGTGAAATAAAATAAAACAATGGACTAAATTGTATCATAAGGCAAAAAAACAACCTCATTTAATGGGTTAACGCGGAGTAGTTAATAAAGACTCATAAAAAAAGTCCGTACGTCAAATGCTAATTGAAAAACGGCTAAGAAATTTTCTCCGAAATAAACTATGAACAACTATATATATATGTCGTCTCAGATAAAAAAAAAATTAAATACAAAAATGTGCGAAAAAAATTATATTTATAAGTTAAACTTACATATTTACAAATCAAATTTAACAATTTATATTTACAAGTCAAACATTTATATTCATCCAGTTCTATTTACAAGGTACAGATTGAAGATTTATTTTTCTCGTGGATTAATTAGCATGAATAAATCATTGAACTTCTACGGTAGCAGTGAAGGTCTAATTAACCCTGGGCAGTGACTAATATGGTGTTGAAAAAAACTTACATAAGGAGAAAGGAGCTTTGAAAACTAAATAATCAAAGCATAGGGGCTAGCTAGCTACAATCAATTTTGAACATATGTATAAGTACAATTCTAATTTCTTAGAAAATAAATTTGAAAGTATAGGAAGCAACACTACTTGTCCCCTCTAGATCAGTTATGATCATATGGAAAAAGGCCTTAGATCTAAAGAGAGAAAGTGACATCCATGTATGTTCTTTAATGGAGTCACTCTTATTCATAGTTTCTAGACATGTCTCCTTCCTTCTTTATAATATCTATTCACACACACATTGGTGTCGGTTTTTTTCAATGCATTATCAAGAGGGCTTGAAATCCTCATCTCCATTCTCTACACATACTCCACTGTCAGATTTAATGTTTTGATAAAGCCTATGTGTGGCAATATAGTCAAACATGTGTGGCTTTTAAAAGTTTCGAGTTCAAATATTGAAAGAAATTAAATAACTAAATTCAAGTTACTGACTAAACTAATCTCTCTCTCTTTTTTATAACAAGACAAATTCATTAAAACTCAAGCAAAACGAACTGCAATATATTGGGCTACTCAAAAAGTGAACACCAGGAAAGCCCTCTGTATTGGGTTCAAATTGAGAAAACCCGGTCACCTTCTTTCCTAATCCAAACTCACATCACTAATGAATCCAACTAATCTTGGATTAGCACAAATCCAT
This sequence comes from Mimosa bimucronata, assembly GCA_037074515.1. Taxonomy (NCBI): domain Eukaryota; kingdom Viridiplantae; phylum Streptophyta; class Magnoliopsida; order Fabales; family Fabaceae; genus Mimosa; species Mimosa bimucronata. Next base: position 12,458,651 of record CM073442.1, read on the forward strand.
AAGAATCTCAAAATGAATTGTCATGGTGACATTTGTGAATAGAATCGATCCTTGATTTATTGGACTCAATTCTAAATTCAAATATGTTTAATTCAACTAAAGTATGTAAAACAATACTGTACAAGAATATTTATTATGCTTGTATGTGTATTTTCTATTTAATAAACAATTTATCAACAAGTATTGCTATTATTGAAAGAAATTACGTAGTATGAACTCTTTTATTGCAATCTCTGTATAAAAGTAAGATGTGTGTTTGTGACAAGTGGTATATCCGCATCTCCATTTAAGTTTGGCTATATTTAAAAATGACATAATAACATTCTACACTATTTAGTGCAAAAAAACCCATTTATTATAACAGATATCACATTTAATAAAGTAAACATAATAGTGAATGAAGGGTATAATTTTACATACACGCAAAAAGTTTCTCTCTACCCTTGTAGTTATGACTAAAATAAACGTTCTATTCACTCAATAAATAGGAATAAATAAATATTGTATTAAATGAAGGTAATATAATAGATATTATATTAAAAAATTAATTTTTAAATTATGGAAGCGACAATACAAATCCAAAAATAGGTAGAAGGAAAGTGACGAGTTACATACTTCATCTCACAACCTTACTCTTATTTTGACCACACATCTCACAGCCACACAGTACACAAACATTGACTTATTCAACTCCATTATTAGGCATTGGTTGCTATGACTATCCTCCAAAACAAGAATGTGATGCAACCCCTCCTTCTTCTGTTTTTGCCTTCTCAGTCTCCATTCATAGAACCTCTCTCTCCTCTCTCCTCTCTCCTCTCTCCTCTCTCCTCTCTCCTCTCTCCTCTCTCCTCTCCTTCTCTACTTCCATCCACACATTCTCTCCGACCTGGCATCCTCCCCCTTTTGCTCCCAGCCCATAAAATGATTCTACATATCCCCATTTCACAGATATGTATTTGTGCGTGTGTATATATATTATAAAGGAAAATTAATCTTTTATTTATGAACTTCCGACTTGGATGTAACTAAGTCACTAAATTTTGATTCGCTATAGTTTAATCGATATAGTTTTAACCAATTTATAGTTCAAATCCTGCCATTATTAGATCTATATTTTTATTTTTCATAACATAGGTAATAAATTATAAAATAGTTAAAACTATAGAATCGAGTTGTAGTGAGTTAAAATTTAAGGATAGAGTTGTTATAACCTAATCAAATTTATAAAGACAGAGTGTTAAAGCGTAGTAACGAGCTGTGATTAAGTCAAAAAAGTTCAGCATCAAAAGATTTCACATTAATGAATATAGGATAAATGTGTAATTTAGCCTCCAAAAGCATTGCAATAGTAGCTTCTGGTGCAAACACATGCTTTGAGTTAATCTTGAATACCAATAGGAGTGTGTGGTACAAACAAGTTTTGAATACATCTGGATAACAATGTTAGTTAAATTGCTCAGTTTTAAATTTTTATTGGTAATCTACCCATGATCATTTCAAAACTTATTTGTACTACACGCTTCTATTGTAATATTTTGTTGGTTAAATTGCATATTTACCCATAAATATATTTAAAATAGGCTAAATTATAGAAAACCCCCTTGAACTTTGGGTCAGTTACAGATAACCTCCCTAACATTTGAAAGTTCAAATTGAGCACCCCTAATGTTTCATGTTTTGACTCTCAACCCCTTAACGTTAAAATTGCCGTTAAAGTTAACGGTTTTTGTCATTAACAATTTTTATCATTTTTAATTATATACCATAACATTTTAAAAAAAAACCCCTTAATAACTGACTTATAATTCTAAGTATTATTGAATACTGAAAAATATAAAAATATTTAAAAAATGATTTAAAGTGTTTTCCTGACTATACACTTTATAAATGAAATTCTTTAAAAATAAAAATACTTAAAATGCATATAAAATATTTGTTTGATCATGTATTTTTTAAATAAAAAATTATAATATACTCACAATTATATATTAAATGAAAATGGTTAATTTTTAAATGACATATTATACAATACAAAATATTAAAAAAATTGGATAAGATAAAAGCAGTTAACTTTAACGGAAATTTTAACGGCAGGAGGTTGAGAGTCAAAACATGAAATGTCAGGGGTGCTCAATTTAAGCTTTCAAAGGTTAGGGAGTCATCTGTAATTGACCCAAAATTCAGGGAGTTTTCTATAATTTAGCCTTTAAAATATTATATCTTCTTCTTGAAGTCTTCTATATCTTATCTTATGGGTGAACTGTGTAAGCTTTAAGTTCCAAAGCGAGAGGAGAGCCAGCCCTCCCCACCGGATTTTCACGTGAATCGGGCCCCACATATTGCCACGTAGGGATATGGGCGACGTGTCAAAAGGAATTTTTTTAAAAATATCTGGAAATATCTGGGAGATCCCCAGTGGTGACGCTAAGTTATTTGTGTCCACAAGTTGGGAAACACGTGGCGAGAAATTATCTGGTGTGGTAACTGTAACCGCGCTTAAATTGTATCCACTCGTGGTTTAGCCGCCTAATTAGAATCCGCGTTTCCAATCTCACCATTAATCAAATGTCCCATCTGTTTTTTTTTTTTTTTTTTTGCTATCAAAATACTCACATATGCTACACTTTCTCCACGTTCCCAACTTGCTCATTTTCTTTTTTTAGAGCAACTTGCATATCGATGTTTAAAATTGTTTGACTTGAGAATTAGTCATGTTTATAATTTTTTTTAATTTTTTTTAATTTTAACTGAAGTTAACTGCAAATCACAAAATTTTCTCTGTCATTTGATAATCTTCATTCATAGAAGATTTTTGTTTTCTATTGCAAGCATGTATCTTTAAATAGGCCACTATATCTTAGCCTTTTATACATATTTTAGTATTATCGACAAACTTATGAATCAACTCATTAAATTTACCATTTTTTGTTTTAAATTTATGAAATAGAGCTGACTCACTCAATATAATACTTTGCAAACATATTTAAACTCACAAGTTCGCTTACTTGCCATTTTTCCTTTCTAATTTACAAAATCATGCTAACTCACTTCTAAAGTCATTATAACATTTTGAATTTCATCATGTTTAGTTACTTCGATCACATATTGAGTTTCATAAAATTTTGTTTGTTGATTACGATAAGCTACTTTGTAACAATTTATTAATGATAAAAGTAAATTCTTACACATTTTTATAAAGAATAAACCCAAGTTTGTTGTTAAGACTTGGGATCTGGACTTTTCCCCCCAAATAAGTCCTTATTTTCCATCAAAAGGACTTATTATGAAAAAAAGCCCAATTTAATATGTTTGTTTGGACTTATAAAAATAAGTTCTTATGGAAAAAATAAGAACTTATAGAGAAAATAAGCACAAGTTGAAAAAAGTGACTTATTTTTAAAAATAAGAACTTATTTTGGCTGAGCCCACAAATTCTGACTTATTTTTCATCTTAACCTTACTTTTCAAGAAGTCCATCCAAACATGTTTAAAAGTTCAATTGACTTATAAGTCATTTTTTTAACAGCTCATACAAATATAAAAGTCATTACACAATCTGACTTATTTTCAAACTGACTTATAAATAAGTCAACTTTCCAGAACTCCATCCAAATACACCATATATTTTAAGGGTAAAATAAGAAAGAGGAGTAAAAAAGGGGGAATTAATTAAATATTATAAACATCCAATGTGTTGAATATGATCGTTAGATAGCGGAGGGAGCCCTCTAAATTCCAAAAAAGTAGCTTTAGTGATAAGATAAACTATGGTCTATATCTATCAAGAGTTGTTAGACTGATGATTATGTTCTAGATCCTTTAAAATATGTGGTATTAGGAGTGTTTCACCAAGGGCCACACCTAGGAACGTCTTTTCCATACTATTCTATTTTTTAATCTTCTCCAATTCAAACATTTAAGCCCACTAAATTTTTATAAATAAAAAAAGACGGATTAAATCTTATAATATGAATTATGAAGTAAATCCATAACATGCTGTTTCAGTTTATGAGACATCAAACTTAAGCAGCTAAAAGTCATACTAGTTCCGATCATAATTATAAGAGTCAGTTGACTTTTTTTGGGAGATTAAGGAAGCAAATTATATCCCTAAATTTTAATATATGTTAACTGTAACTAGATTATATGATAGTTTATAGGTAAAATAACTTAGTTTTGAGGAAAAAATATAAATATAAACAATTCATAATTTTGTATTTTGTATCCTTAATTTTTTCAAAAAAGTCAACTAACTCTTATAATTAGAACCGGAGGGAGTATAAATTAAAGAAAAAAAGGTTAAAATGACTTATGGACCTTAACCTTCCACTTAATTTTAGCTTTTGTCTTTAAAATTGATGGCTTAAATATTTAAACATTCACCAGATTTTGGTCCCTAAACTAAAAAATCAACGGTCTTAATGCTTGAACTTTTTTTATGAATTTTTGATTTTCAATTTAATTAATTAATAGTATAAATCATAAATGTCATAAAAGAAAAAAAATTAAATTGAAAATTCAGAATATAATATATTAATATTAATAAAATATAATATATTAATATTAATAATAAATAATAATGAATAAATAATAATATAAACTTCAAATAGATAGGAGGAACTGAATCTTTTTTGTACTGTTTATAGTTATTAGTGTCTAAGTTTTAAACTTTGTGGTTTTGGTTTTTTAAAGTTAAATATAAAATTTGGGGACTACAAGTTATAAACAAGTAACAAAACTATCAATTTTAAAAATCGAGTGAAAGTTGACTGAGCAAATTTCAGGTACTAAAATAAAAAATTGTGAAAGTTAAAAAGTAAAATAATATAACCTTGAAAAACTTCACACCCCATTTTGTAATAATCTTTCATCGTGTAACAACGCGTTGTCGATTAAAATGACGATAATACCCATGAGCGTGTACAGGAGAATCCAGGAAACGAATGGCAGAGAGGCAATGTAAATATGTGGAGAGGACGAGGGTCAAAATTAGAACTCGGTGTATTTATCATACGGTATGGAAGAGAAGAAGCAAAAACCAAAAAAACGCAACAAGAAAGAAGGAAGAAGAAGAAGAAGAAGAAGCAATGGAGAATTGTGCACTGTGCGGGAAGAAGGCGAGGATGTTCTGTGAGTCAGACCAGGCTAAGCTATGCTGGGACTGCGACGAGAAAGTTCATGGCGCCAATTTTCTGGTAGCGAAGCACACAAGAGTTCTTCTCTGCCGTACATGTCAGTCTTTCACTCCATGGAAAGCCTCTGGTCCAAAGCTCACACCAACTCACTCTCTCTGCAATCACTGTGCCACCAATTCCAACAATCATCAACAAGAAGTAGACGATCATCACCACGATCTCCGTGATAGTGAAGATTCTAGTTCCGATGCCGAATCTGGTTATGAAGATGACGACGAAGAAGAAGACGATGAGGAAGAAGAGGAAGAGGAAGAAGGTGAGAATCAGGTGGTTCCATGGTCGCCGCCTCTTGCGAACTCTGCTTCAGCTAATTGTTCTGATTTGGCTTGGAAACGAAGGCGAGAGGCTTCTATTGTCGATTCCGATGTAGGTTTTTTTTTTTTTTTTATCTTCAAGGAAATTGATCCGAATTGTTACTTTTAATTAATGAAATTAAGAAATTGATTAGCGACTGTTGTTGATTTCTTTTTCTGTTTTGCTAATGTAGGATGAGATTGGTTGTTCTTCATCGGAAATGCATTCTGTTTCGCGATTACCGGAGGATGATTCATCTTCTTGGAGTATTCTCAGGCCATGGAAGCATCCAAGAAATTGTCAGTAGATGGTGATCGATGAGGGCAGATTTGAACCGTTCGTTGATTTAAGAGTCTTTGCGATACTGACTTAAATATTTTTTCTTTCTTGACTCTTATTATAGGTTCAACATTAGGAAGATCTATATGTATTCCGTTGATTCTTTTTACAATGGATTGAGGGATTCACCCTTTGTTGGAATTCTATTTTATGTTTTGGCATTTCATGAAATTGATCTCAATAGTCAATATATGGAATTTGTATTATGCCTTGTGAATTGTGACTACAATTTTTTCTTTATTGACTGAATATCTGTGACTACAATCTGACTTGTGATCATTGCAATTAAGAATTTCAAGACTTGGTCATACACGGATTCCATGGGATGGATAATTGTTACACTAGCGAATATAGGAGAGGAATTTGCGTGAATTAATATGAGACTGCTAAGAACTTAGATTTGGAGTTAGTAAAGTGTATATTAACGAGTTACAATGGAAGTTATTGTCTAATTGTTTTTGGATTAAGCTTGGACTGGTTTTGTAGCCTCTGGTTTTGGCTTTAGATTTTACTTTCTCATCGTAGACTTATCTCTTATGGAGGTTTGATGGGGTGGGACAGGGTAGGAAATAGGATTGGGGAGGTTGTTGGAGCAAGTTGAGTTTTTGTCTTGTAGCTCAATTCAGTGGATTGAGGTAGAAGGTAGAAACAGCAAGGCAGTTTTTAGCAAGTTGTGTTTTTTTTTTTTTGGGTCAAATACTCAAATTTTGGCAAGTTGTTTTAAACTTTCAATAGTAGATATACAAATATTTTGTGGACTGCAAGTCTTGTATATCGTGATCATCCATTGTAATTTTGATTTAAAAAAAAATACTAAATAACAAATACTTGTGCAATTATATCATCATAGGATATTTATGTGTAAAAAATGTTTGCATACTTTCTGAGAAAAACGTGATTTGAACTTTAGACCAATCAAAATATAAATCCTAATTGACTGATAATTCATGTGAAACAATTCACTTTTTTTTTTTAGAAACATTTAATTTTTATTATATATAATAGGCTTATTTTTCCTAAAAACAAAATAACTTGCGTATTGTTTAAGATAAGCCGTCAGTCATCTATGATTAATATTAGTTGGATCATTACGTTGTGATTGGTTGAAGTTTAGCTGACATAGTAGGTATGTAAGTATTTCTTATTTAACGTACATTAATTGCTGCGTGGAGGATATACAAAGCAAACAACATTTGACTCGAGTAGCAACCCCACAGGCCACAGCCCCTTCCTTACGGGAGAAGACTAGGTTGAAGGTATTTTTTTCTTACAAAATCTATTTAAAATATGAAATAATTTTTTTTTTTTTGCCCAATATTGTTTCGCCCAATTTGAATATTGGGCTAATGATGTTGGGCGAATAAGAGAGTTGCTAATAATAGAAACAGGATACTTGGTCTTTATTTTTTGGATGGATGAGCAAATTTAAGCAAGGTCTATATGTATTCCGTTGATTCTTTTAACAATGGATTGAGGGATTCACCCTTTGTTGGAATTCTATTTTATGTTTTTGGCTTTTCATGAAACTGGCCTCAGACTCAGTAGTCAAAATATGGATTTTGTATTATGCCTTAAATATCCGTGACTACAAGGTCAATGTGTATATATATATATCCGTGACTACAATCTGACTTCTGACTTGTGATCATTGCAATTGAAAATTTGAAGACTTGGTCATACACGGATTCCATGGATGTAAAATTCGTACACGAGGGAATGTGAGGGAAGAATTTGCGTGAGATGATTTATGAGACTGCTAAAAACTTAGATTTGGCATTAATAAAGGAAGTTATTGTCAAATTGTTTTTGGATTAAGCTTGGGCTGGTTTTGGTTTTAGATTTTTCTTTCTCATTGTATACTTATCTCTTATGGAGGTTTGATGCGGTGGGACAGGGTAAGAAATAGGATTGGGGAGGTTGTTGGAGCAAGTTGAGTTTTTGTCTTGTAGCTCAATTCAGTGGTTGAGGTAGAAATTAGAAACAGCAAAGCTGTTTTTGGCAAGTTGTTTTTTTTTTTTTTGTTCAAATTTTGGCAAGTTGTTTTAAACTTTCAATAGTAGATATACAAATATTTTGTGGTCTGTAAGTCTTGTATATCATGATCATCCATTGTACTTTTGATTTAAAAAAAAAATACTAAATAACAAATACTTGTGCAATTATATCATAATAGGATATTTATGTGTAAAAAATGTTTGCATACTTTCTGAGAAAAACGTGATTTGAACTTTAGACCAATCAAAATATAAATCCTAGTTGGCTGATAATTCTTGTGAAACAATTCAAATTTTATTTTGTTTTTATAGAAACATTTAATTTTTATTGTATATAATAGGCTTATTTTTCTTAAAAACAAAATAACTTGCTAATTGTTTAAGATAAGTCATCAGTCATCTATGATTAATATTAGTTGGATCACTCCGTTGTGATTGGTTGAAGTTTAGATGACATTCTAGGAGTAGAAGTATGTAAGTACTTCATCCGTCCCATAATATAAGGTCCTTTTTTTTAATGACCTTGTCCCATAATATAAGATCTTTTTTTACTTTTTTGAGTAATAAATGCGGTTTTTCCCATTTTACCCATGTACTAATTTCTCACATACATTCTCTTTCATCTTCTTTTCATTATTATCATCTCTCTTACTCATTCATAAATAAGGGTACTTTTGGAAAAAAATGGTATGTTTGCTACATATTTATTGGTTTTAACTAACTTTAACTTACTTTTTAGGAACCCGTAATTCGGTTAAAAAGACCTTATATTATGGGACGGAGAGAGTATTTCTTATTTAACGTACATTAATTGCTGCGTGGAGGATGTACAAAGCAAACAACATTTGACTCTAGTAGCAACCCCACAGGCCACAGCCCCTTCCTTACGGGAGAAGACTAGGTTGAAGGTATTTTTTTCTTACAAAATCTATTTGAGATATGAAATAAATTTTTTTTGCCCAATATTGTTTCGCCCAATTTGAATATTGGGCTAATGATGTTGGGCGAATAAGAGAGTTGCTAATAATAGAAACAGGATACTTGGTCTTTATTTTTTGGATGGATGAGCAAATTTAACATCAAACTTTTTTGTTAGGATCGTATGATATCATAAAATTCTTAAAGAACCTTAAATGCATATAAACTTTATAAAATTGAGTGTTCTTAATACATAACATAATTAATAACAATTTTAAATATCTAATATCATGTGACACTCTTTTATTCAAGTATGCTATACTGGATACAAAATACCACACATACATAATTAGAAACAATTTTGGAATATTCAAATTCATTACTAATTATTCCTTGGTGTGTCAAAAACGCTCAACATTTAAACATTCATATGCATTTAAGGTCCTCAATATATTTTATGATAGCAAATGCTCCTGACAAAAGACTTCGTTGTTAAATTTACTCCACTACCCTCATTTTTCTTCTAAAGATGTATAACGAAGATCGGACCCGTCATCCCCACTTACAAGAAGTCTTGTATACTAGAGTACTAAGCTACCAAGTCATTAAATTAGGTACAAACACCCATTGTAGATTTCTTTAAGACAATAATGTCTTCTTTTTTCACAGGAAAATTATCACACGGTAGCGAGGACCAATGTTGGTGAGTGAACTAAACATCAGTGACACTAAATTGCCCAACATATTGACTGTTTATGCAGGTTAAGAAGTTATACCTTTACCCTTTCATTTTTTTTTCTTTTTACAGTCCCTTCTTTAGTTCCTTAAAGAAGGCTAGGATAGCTGTAAATTTTTCTTTAAAAAGGTGATTTTTAAAAAAATAAAATAGTTTCCCCCACAAATTAAATGCTGGGGGCCTGGGGTAATAATGTTGGGCGAATAAGAGAGCTGCAATAGAAATGGTCAAATAGGATACTTGTCCATATTTTTCTGAAGCTATAAACAAAGATCAGACCCATCAAGTCCCACTTGCATGAAAGTTTTTATGCTACTAGGCTACCAAGCCATTAAATAAGGTACAAACAACCATTGTAACATTCTTTAAGAAAATAATCTCGTCGTTTTTCACAGTAATATGACATGGCAGCGAGGACCAACGTTTGTGATTTAGGCAGCTTAAGAAATTATACCCATACTCTCTTTTATGTCATTGGAAAAAACAAAAATTAGGGATGCAGAAACAGAAAAATCAACTCAGACTTGAGGTGAAACTGAGACTTTTTGTCATTTTCTTTATGCTCGTTTAGATATTTAAACGACAGTAGTCACTTTATAGTTTATACTTACATATAGAAATAAGAACCAGAAAAGCAAAAATCAGTGGCAGGCAAGCTTTGCCCATCTACATCGAAGAGTATATACCACACCAAAAAAGAAGAAGCTACAACAATCTTTGGATGGCCTAAAGAACAGAGGTCACATCAAGCCATACAAGAACATTTGTAGAATCTTTCCATTGTTCATACGCATGAAATGCTCCCAGTACAAAAGTAATAAAGATAACGTGGGCATCCGAGAAAATATTATATATCCCCACATCATTTTTTTGCCAATCCCAGTTGAGATCACATGCATTCTGCAGTACTCAAAAGCAGAAAGTCAAGATACATGAAACCTATGAAACAATTTGATAGCAAGGGCCTTGCAAAAAATCATCAAAAAGCTGGGAGAGGCCGCATGAGAGAAGAAGAAAGAGGTTTAAATATCTAAACAGGCATAAAAATCGGCAAAAATGTAAACGCACACCTGACAATGCAGGATGAAGCTTAACCTGGCTCTAGCTAATCCTCTGCACAAGCCAACAGTTTACAAATTAATTTAAATGACCGGCATGTACAGACAAACGAATGGAGAAAAAAGATCCAGTTATTTGGTCATCATATCCAGTTACAAAATACATTAACTAAATCATATAAATAATTCTGAAAACTTAATCAAAAATAAAGCATTTTGACCAAAAAAAATAAATAAACAAACAAACAAACATTGAATCAGACAACACATGTAAGAATTTCTTCTCCATAGATGTACACCAAGTTTACATTTATCAAATTGAGTTTGCTTAAACATTTAACACAACAGCATTAACAAACTCGTCAGCTTAGACATAAATTGGAGTTCAACTTCCTTAGCTTAAGCTAAGGTTAATTCATACTTACATAACTTTTCACAAACTTATGTGCCTACATGAGTTCAACTGACCTGAATTATACCGTAAGTCTATCCAATAACTGGACTAGAGAGGCAAGTGATTCACCAGTTAAACTGTGTTGAATGAAATTTTCAGACACATATAGCATATTATAATAAAATACCTCCATAAAAAAAACAAACGTTTAGCAAGCATGTATGAAAAATACAAATGCAATGTGTTAGAATTTTCATAGCAAGAATGTATGAAAAATACAAATGTAATGCATTAAAAATTTTCACCAATTATAGTGCCCATCCGAAAAAAGAGAAAGAAATTTCAGGTTTTAATTCAGTTAAGGGTGCTATGAGGCTTCAATGTTGCCTCTTGCCAGTTTAAGGAAGGAACCTCCTCCAGTCCTTTCAGGTGGGTGAAAGATGCCAACCCCAGGCACCTTGCCAACTCAAAAAGCAATACGGCTATTTATTTAAATAAAGCTTTTGGACCTTCATGCACTTCAGTTATTTAATCAATGCATGGTTGCCGGCCGGCTAGCAACATCTACTTTGGAAGTAAAGAGTTCTCTGTCAAGTGATTCGATAACTTTGATGCACAGTTTTCTGTAATTTATATACTTTAATAGTTTGATTTATATGTCAAGCATTATCACAAGACTTCACCTTTGTATGCCTATTTTAACTTTTTTCCCTATTACAGCACCTTGCTTCATCAAGGCAATTACCTAGCTAGTCGTTCCTCAAGGCACTGGGAGGATCTAACTCATTAGGGCACCTATCACATTTGGCTACCTACAATATAACTTACCATGATCATAATAATATTATAAGAAAAAAAAGTTCAATTTAATTTTACTATCTAGTCTCCATGTGAAATAGAGTTTGGACCAGTTCTCAAATTTTCCCAGCTCAGCACTTTCCAGTTGAAAAGACAGAACAAACAGATAAGCAGATAGGTTAGCCCGTCTCTTAGAGCAATATTCTGGTCCAGACTCTACCAATTTTCTGAACAATGATTTTATTACTATGATGTGCCAAAAAAAAAAATTGAAACATTGAAGTTTAGCTATCAATCATTTGTTGTCATATTCACAAACTTCAAGTGAACCAAGGAAAACTCCTTCCCTTAACGATTATGCTAAAAAAATATGACAAAATCAATATTTAACATCTGAATCTGGTATTACAACTTCAGTTAGCTTCCAATATTCAAGAGAACAAACCATCATGCTATACGCCCATGCTAATGCAACTTTACAACCTAGTTTTTCAAGTGTGGAGATGACTTCTAAGCTCAGGGGCTGCACACCACTACAACAGTGCTGGATGGCCAACAGAATACTTACCTTCTAAATCTGATAATTGCTCAGTATGTAAAATCATTTTCTGACTTTTGAGCTTTAACCAACCACTGCAAAGAGAGAGTTTATATGGGATCACATGAAGCATAGGTCCTATTCATATAAAAGACCCAGCTGTTTTCTCAAAATTAAACGGGAATGGTAAAGTCTTGCCGTGGTCACAAATGTGAGACATATGATCTATGAGGGCATTCACTCAGCTTATATTGTAAGGAACCTAGTTAGGTAAAAAAGAAGCCAAACCAAATCATGAATGTTGAAGATGCATTTGAAAACTGTTATCCCAATAGAGGGACAGATCCTCTAAAAAATTTCATACTATGAGATATTCATGCTATAGCTGCATTACTCAACTGACATAGGGCTTCTAAACTCACATCTCACTCGATATAGCATCCAGGTTGGTCCTCTATCCATGATGCCTAGGTTATAGTCACAATTACTATGTATGAATGCACTCTTAGAAAGATACAAACTCCATTCCCTTGGGATGCTTCACTTCTAATAAGATAATTGTCATAAATCAGAATCAAATGAGAGAAAACCTCATACCAAGTATATATTGTCACAATTCGATTACAAAATCAGTACTAATTTATCCAAAATTTTATCCCCGCAAAAGTGCCACTATTTACCAAGCTGGTAGAATCAACATCAAATCCACATCACTAGCCAGCATAATCCATCCTAAGTGTCACCATCCACCAAGTTGGCAAAATCAAAAGTAAATCTACATCAACAGTAAGAAAAACCCTTGACAAGATCGTCTCTTTGATAGCATACCATCCCCTCTACATTCTCACTAAGTAAGAATTCCAACCATCCTTCTATTCATGTAATATACAACACACCCCATCTAGTAGCAATACAAAATATTCATCCATTAACAAACTCAAGAATCCCCAAGAAAAGCAGCTTCATTAAGCCCGTCAGTAATTATAGACCTTTAGATTAAAAAAAACTCTTACCCTTTATCACCAAGATTGTTTGTTCATTCCAAACAAGATAAACCAATGACAAGGGGAAAAAAACAATACCTCAAGAAAGACACCAAAACATGAATGCAAAAAAAGAAAAAGATAACACCAAGAAAGAGTATTAATACATAAAAATACACAAATCATACGCAAGGTAAGATTAAATTCCAAACCTTTCTTATGTTCTTGTTGGGTAGCTGGCACGGTCTTAATTACAGGCTCACCCTTTTCCTCCACTTTAGTTGTCACCACAGCATTTCCATTTCCACCATCTTTATTATCATCAGGATATCTAACAACAACAACAGGACAAACACAATGATGAACACAATAATCACTAACACTCCCAAGCTTCCCATCACTACCACGACGAACAGCACCAAAACCACGACTACCCATAATCACAGCACTAAGCCCAAGCCTCTCAACCTCCAAACACAACCTCTCCCTCATATCATGATCCTTCACAATATGGATCTTGTACGGAATCTGAGCATCCCTAATGGGCTTCGCAAGATCCGCCAATTTAGAAGCAGTAAAAGCATCAAAATCATCCTCAAGCTTTTTCTTCGAACAATTCTCATCATTGTTGTTGGGGACATTGCTTACGTCATCTGAATTGGGGATATTGGTGTTGTTGATGGTGGCGCCCCAATCGGCGCCGAAGAGGACGGAGGTGGGGCTGACGTGGAGGAGGATAACGGCGTCTCCTGGACGGAGGTAGTGTTGGACGGACCAGTTAACGGCGTAGGCGCTCTCGTCGGAGAGGTCGACGGCGACGCCGATTTTGCGGCGGGCGAAGGCGGTGGGGGTGGCGGCGGACACGGCGGGGCTGTGAATGCGTGGGGAAGAAGGGTGGTGGATTTTGATTTGTGGAAGCTGTGGGTGGTCGGAATCCAGTGAAGAATGATGATGATGATGTTGTTGCTTGTGATCCATTTTTTTGCGTTTGTGTTTTTTTCACAGAAGTGAATTCAGAGAGAGAGACAGAGAGAGAGGGAGGGAGAGAGATTTGTTAATGGTGTGGGTGAGAAACTGAGAATGATGGAATGAGTTTGTTCGTTTTCAGGATGTGGGCTTTGAAGCTTAGCTGGGCCCAATTTAACTTTTAATGGATAAGGTTGTTTCCTTCAGCACTTTGTAAAATAGGAACAGTGGTTTGCTACAGTTGTAAGAAAAATTCTATTTCATGTTTTAAGTTTTAACCGCCCAGCATTTTGGAGGGGGTGTTGTGTGTGGCTGTGTGCCATGTGAGCTAAGGCTCGTTGGCTACTACTATCCTAGTTGATAGGCTCATAGGAAATTAATACTATCATAGCCCAACAACATTTGGATTATTTGGTTATGAGTTGTTTCAATTTGGACTATAATTTAGTGTCCAAGTTTTGGGTAAGAAACAACAATAGTTATGTGACATTTTTATATGAGTCTAATTCATCACGTCATTTGTGATCTGACCAATTACAAATAAACACTTAATGTCTGTTGTGGAGATTTGATTTGAGTGGATGTCTTGAAACAATTAGATAGTATATAAGTTTACTTTTTTTTTTTAACTTACAAAATTGAGATGATATAGAAAAATAAGAGATTAAATTTTTATTAAGCTGCCACTTAATTTTTCAGATTGTCCGGTCAAATTAAAATCTCTACGTTAGATATTATATGTTTGCTTGTGATATGAAAAAATTTAAGAAAAGTCGAAATCTAATGTAATAATTTTATGTATTGAGTAGTTTATTACTGAAAATGTTTTCTTAAAATATAAGAAGAATGCGCAATAATAGCCTTCAAAGTTCAAACAAAAAACACCATTTGCGTCTTTGCGAGACATGAAAAGGCAGGCAATATTTTTTGATATTACCATGGTTATAAGACCCCGGACGGTCTGATCGGTCGGACCGTTGACCGTTCTACAGGTCGGTTCGGATTTTATGGTCTGATCGTTTTATCGTGTTAAGCCGGATCGGGCCGTTTTCAGCCGGACATTGGACCGGGAATCGGAGCAGTTTTATAAAAACCGGGCGATCCAATCTGAAACAAAAAAAAGATGGAAAAAAAATAAAATCAAGCCCAAAAAAACCCAAATTTTTAAAAAAGAAACCCAAATTACATCCCCAAATTCATTAGCTTCATATCTTTCTCCCAAATTAAAAACCCCAACGGCCATTTGAAAATCTTAGGGCTGTGAAATTTGATCTCCAAAACTCAAACCAATTGGTGAACATCATCTCTCTCACAATTCCTCTATTGTTGATGTTTAACATCTCTTCCAAACTTTTATTCTATATTTAGCACTTGTTGTCTTTCTACATTTTACATTTCTTTTGAAATGTTTATCAGTTTCATATTCTACCTCTTACCTTTTGCATAACAGAAATTGCTTATGTTCCTAACTTCCTAGTTCTTCCATCTCGATAAAAATTTCTGTAACTGTGATGCTCAAATGGTCCTATACACCTTCTTTGTTTTGCTTAGCTAAAGACAATAATGATTTGTTTTCTAAGTCTCTAATGGCTATATATTTCTTTGTCAATGGTCTTTTATTAAAAATTAATAGGTGAAGGGACCATAATTTGTTTATATGTAATTTACATTTAAAAATCATATATTTTTTTCCTTAATTATTCATCGATCCGGCCGTACGAACCGTGACCCGATATTCTCTCCGGCTCATATTCCAGTCCGGTTTTTACATCATTGGATATTACTCCGGACTGGTGTGACTAATTTAATTACTCGATTGTACGTGTCATAAATAGGTAGTTATAGTTGATCAAATAAAACATAGGTATTTATAAATTGTAAGAAAACACAAACAAGCGGTGGACGTGCCGGAGTGGTTATCGGGCATGACTAGAAATCATGTGGGCTCTGCCCGCGCAGGTTCGAATCCTGCCGTCCACGCTTTACGTCTTTTTTCAGTCCTTTTGTTGTTAACATACATACACTACACACACAATTATAAAACCCATCTCACATCGTCTTTGCACTAAGGGCCTGTTTGGGTAACCAAAACCTAGGTTATGGAGAATAGCTTCTGAAAAAAAAGCTGATTTTGAAAAAGCTGAAAAAATAGCTTTTGATGAATGAGAGTGTTTGGATGGTTGTTGTGAGAATAGCTTTTTTTATGTGTAAATTACTAAAAAGGATATAAGTTTAATGTGTTGGGAAAGAGAGAGAATAAGGGCATTTTAGGTATTTCAATATGACATGTGTAATGATGGTGTTTTCTGTCTCGTAATTCGCGTAAAAGCAGAAAAAAGTAGTTGCCTGTTTGGATTAGCTTTTAGAGAATAGCTTCTGGGAAAAAAGCTGATGTTTAGAAAAAGTAGCTTTTGTAAAAATGAGAGTGTTTGGATGGTTGTTGTGAGAATAACTTTTTCTGTGTAAATTACTAGAAAGGACATAAGTTTAATGTGTTGGGAAAGAGAGAGAATAAGGGCATTTTAGGTATTTCAATATGACATGTGTAATGATGGCTTTTTTTTTACCTTGTACTTTGTGCAGAAGGAGAAAATTGTAGCTTATTCAAAACCTAGGTTTTGGCAACCAAAACCTAGGTTTCCAATCCAAAATAGCTTTTCATATTTTTTCAAGTGTTTGGGTTACCTTTTTTAAAACCTAGGTTTTGAGTCTAAACCTAGGTTTTAAAACCTAGGTTTTGAGTCCAAACCTAGGTTATCAGAAAAAAGTGTTTGGCTACAATTTCAAACCTAGGTTTTAAAACCTAGGTTTGGTAACAAAACCTAGGTTTTGTTAAGAAAACAAACAGGCCCTAATACTGATTTGGGTTCTATTTTAAGAAATGATAAATACTCCACTCTTAATATATATAAAAGCAAAAAATTTGAATGGTTTTGTCCCTATTTATAAGAGTCTGACTAAATTTATTAAAGCATTTAATGAGCTTTTTCCAATTTTACCCATAATTAATCATTATTCTTTCAATTCACATTATCTTTCACACTCATTTATAATACTATTATCACATTTATCTCTTTTATACACTCAATCATAAATAAAGGTAAACTTAAGAAAACAATATTATTTCAGACATATTTATATCTCTCAACCACTTCCTTAATATGTGTGATTTTACCTCTTTGGCTCTTATACTAAGGGACGGAGGGAGTACCATCTTAGTTTATTTAGCTGATTAAAGAAAAACAATTTATATACTTTTATATATAGAAAGAGAGTGATAGATTGATGAAAGAGAAGGGAGGACATATCAAACATTACTTGTCCTGTTTCTTCTGCCATAAGGTTACTAACTTAAATCTTGTAAACATCTTATTTTACTTAATAATTAATATCGTATTCTGTTCTTTTACTAATTAAAACAATTGATGGCCTACAAATTAATTACCTCTTCGCGTCCTAATTATAAGATCAAGATGATTTTTTTGGAGAAATTAAGGGTGCAAAATAAATCACCTTAGATTGTTTATATTTATCTTTTTTCCTCAAAGCTAATTTATTTTGTTTATAAACTCATATATAATCTAATTACATGTAGCATATGTTATTATTTAGTGATATAATTTGCTTTCTTGATTTCTAAAAAAAAAAATCAACTTATATTTTATAATTAGGACAAAGGGAGTGGCAAAAATAGGAGATGGTGCATAGCAAAAGAATCCATGAAAAAAACACAATCTCAATAATACATGTTTAAGTGGCAATGCCTTGAAGTCAGAGCAAGCGCAAACCTAGCTCTAACTGATACAATATTAGATAAGAGAATGAGTAAAAGCTCACACACACAAAGAGTGGAGAGGGAAATGAAGAGTGAGTAGCGAAAGGGATATGGAGGGGAGGAGAGAAAAAAAAAAAGTAAAAGATGATTGCCCAAAATATAATAGCAAGGCATACAGTAGGAGGAAAGCAAAAGCTGGCATCTATCTTTACTCTAACGCAACACCGTCGTACATCTCTAACTGATGTGTGTGTGTGTGTGTATATCATTTCCAACAGATTGAAATGGATCCAGTAAAGGAATTATAAAAAGCTTCCCCGTATTATCATCCCTCTTTCTCTACATCTTCCCTGTTCAAATAAGCAACACCTACATAGTTGCATTATTTCACATCATTTACGGAGAGAGAGATGCTGTTTTATTTCACATTATCAAAAAGAGAGCCATGAAATTTTAATTCAATGTCCAGCCAATAACTATGAGTTAAAATATGTTCAGACGCAAAATAAGTAATGGAAAGTGAGGAGAAATAGGGTTATTATATCACTTTCATTTATAAGTAAAAATAGTTTCTTTCTCCCTAATCATATATACTATACACTCAATACAAGACGTTCTTTTCCAATACAAACTAAAGAACTAAAGAATGTTGGTTAAAACATTTATTGGGCATGAAATTGATAAAATTTATTTATTTTATTGGGGTAAAACCAAAAGTATAAAACAATCACTAATTACAAAGTAAACCTCTTATATTTTGATTTTTGAACAAAATTTCTTTATAAAAACTTCTTATATTGGTGGATCAAAAGGAGTGTATACTATAAACGAGAGGTTTCCTTTTTTGTTGCAGATCTAAAGATGTTTTGAGTATTTGACTAAGATAACGTGCGTGTATTAACTGACCTTCCACATCTAAAATCAGATATTAAAAGGAATGCATGTGTTTAAATATTTGATTTAGAAAACCGAAATGTGACTGATTACTGCTTTTTCCTTTGAGAGTGCGTATCTTTTTCATAGGCATGCCTTTTCCTTTGAAGTTTGAACTCATTCTGGATTGGCATTATCATCTTGATTTTTTAAGAAAATTGTATTTACGCATAAAAATTTTAGACGTTGATGGCTATGAATTAACACACACACATATTACATTTTTAATTTAAAATTTGTTAGTTCACTTCATTCTATAAGAAAAATAACTACCTGTCTATATCTTTTATTAAAATAAAATTGTAAAAAAAATATGATTAGACTAAATATAAAACAAATCTTCTCATTATTTTCTATACAATATGCTCTATGAAAATAAAATCGACATTATAATAAATAAAAATTAGAATTGTATATTTAAATGAAAAATTTAACTCCCTAACCTAAAATTAAAAAATAGGATCGATAAACCTCCTATTGATACCCTTATAAATGTGACCATAGTAGTGCTCTCACGTCCCTTTTTACTACTGTTTGCTCATTAGCTACTACACTACTCTAGCTATAATATAAAGTGAGATTGTTTGAAGATAGTTAATAAGAAGTTTAAATATTGTTAAACCGAGAGAGGTTTATTTGAACAAAATACTCCATTTTTGTCGTAAGAAACAAAGCTCTCATTTTCAAAATAAAAAGTAGCCATGTGTAATGAATGCTAATTAAACTGATGAAGAGAGTTTAATATAAATTGTCCATTTCTGATTATAGCAGTATTTTTCTGTTCTATCTCTCCCAAGCAAAGACAAAAGAAAGTTTATATTAAAAGCCCTTTTAGTGAAGGATCATTTTCAAAGGTTTTTTTGGGAGGACTCTCCAAAGGCATTACTCTGAGCTCTATATAGGGCAAGACAGAGATACCTTCCATGTGTTTCAGCACATAAAAGACGCAAACTTATCTTCAGAACAGAAAAAACTCTCACCTTATGATTCTGTTAAAGTATTAAAAGTCTCCTGCCACCCCCTTTTACCTTTACAGTCAGAAACAACTGCTCCCAGCTGCTTTAACCATTCTAGGGTTTCAAATTTTAAGTTTTGTTTTCATCCATCACAAACCCTAACTCTCTTTCCTTTGTTTTCCTCCATAGTCATCTGATAAATCACACACACTAGAACAGGAAAATTGGAGAACTCATAAAATCTACCAGAGAGATTCTGTGATATATACATATGCATACACTGGAACAGGAAAAATGGAGAACTCATAAAATCTACCAGAGAGATTCTGTGATATATATATATATATATTCATAGATATATATTCATAGAACAAGAGAGATAGAGAGAGGATTTGAATTTCCCAAGAAGGAGATGCATATGACTGTTGAGATGAGCATCAGTTTAACAACAAAAGGAAAATACACAGAAAAAGCTTGTACTATGGGAGGTTGTTCGTTTTTTTTTTTTTTTTTTCTTACCTGCATAGTCTTACATATGCATTACACAGATGAGAGAGATCCCTAGCTAACTAGTCTCAAATAGAACAAATGAACAAAAAGGACTCACATATGGGTCTGATTCTTCTCTATTTGGTTTCATATACCTCTGAAAGCTTTTTAATTAAAGCTCTGATAAATTTAAAGCCTGAGGCACAGATCAACAGAATTAGGCTCAGCTGGAGCAGGAGCAGCAGCATCATCAGTAGTAGTAGTGTTTGCATTAATGTTTCGAGCTCTGGCTGATGCTTCTGCTGCAGTAATAGAATAAGAAGAAGCTTCATAACCTTTAGCTTCGAAAGATAATCCCAGTTCCTTGAAATTTGTGTCTCTCATAGCATCCTCTTTTCCAGGAAAAAACTCATATTCCATCACAATTTTCCCGCAACTCATATTTGACCCTACCTTCCTGTGAACAGCTACAACTCCCACAGACTACAAAATTAAATCAAAACCCATTTATTAAAAAATTGTATACACAGTGCTAGCTGTAATTTTCAAACAAATTACAAATACCATGTAAAAAATTATAGACAAACGTGTATAAACATACCTCATCAAGATTGCGATAAGAACGAACATTTTGTGAAGACATTCTGATGTTGAAATCAGTGGTTTCAGCTGGATGGTTTGGAGGAAATCCCAGAAAATGATCAGGACCATTATTGATCAAGGACCATAAAGCAGTGTCTCTCCTAGTATTTGATCCCCTTAGGATGCTGTTGTTGTTGTCCTCAGTAGTTAAACGCTTTTTCTGGACAAAATCACAACAATAGAAACATTTTTTAAAAAGACAACAACAACCTACAAAGAAGAAAATCCCAGTGTTGTCTCGAATCTTAATCATATAAACGTTCTTTCTGGTCAAATCATCACAACAATAAAAACATTGGGAAAAAAAAACCACCTACGAATAAGAAAATCCAGTGTTGCCTCGAATTCTTAACCATATAAACGCTCTTTTTGGACAAACCACAACAATAGAAACAATAAAAAAAACAACCTACGAAGAAAAATCCCAGTGTTGTCTCGAATTCTTAAACGAAAAACGCTTTTTCTGAGAAAATCACAACAATAGAAACATTTCTCAAAAAGACAACGACAGCCTACGAGTAAGAAAGTCGCAGCGTATTCTCGAATTCTTAAAGATATAAACGTTTTTTCTGCACAAATAATCACAATAGAAACATACATTAAGTAAACAAAACAACCTAGGGAGAAAATCCCAGTGTTGTCTCGAATACTTAACCCATACATAAAAGGTGGCTAAGGTTATATACAAGTAAGTAATTAATGAATGAAAGAATACCTTGAAGCAGAGATCACAGTGATGAGATTCAGGGTGAGGAATAACATTTGGCATTGAAGAGAGCTCTCTCGAGGTCTCCAATAATGGGCATCCAACAACCAATGGACTATTCCAACTAGTCGGAGCTCCGAATCCAGGTGGAATCGGACCCTGACCATGACCCGACCCGCCTGGGATCACAACGTTCCCATTCAACATCATCATGGGAGGAGGAGGAGGATGAAGAAGGGGTCCATGGTTAGGGGGTGAAGCATAATGCAGAGGAACATTTCCAGGGGTAGGAGAGAGAAGGTGGTGTGTGATTACAGAGGAAGAAGGAGAAGGAGAAGATATGTGAATGTTGTTGTTCATCTTCTCTTGATCTCTGAGGATGCTTTCTAGCTGAGCCACACCCATACCTCTCTGGGGTGTCTTCTTCGGATGATTATGGCCTTTTCCATTGTTGTTGTTGGATTTCCTTCCTCTGTTGTTGCTGCTTCTAGAAGGTTCTGTTGTTGTTGTTGTCTTCTGGTGAGGTTGTTGCTGGGAGGAAGCACAGAGAGCAGGAGGGGGTTTCATGGACTTGTTCTTGTCGGAGGACATGAGGATGAGCGAAGTAGAAGCCATGGCTGCTGGATTTTGAAAAATGAAAATGAATGGAACAGTGAGTGAGGGAGAGAGGGATTGGAATAAAGGTATCTGACTATATATGCCTGCTGGCTCTAGAGAGAGAGAGAGAGAGGGTGGAGTGAGAAAAGCAGAAGTGCTTTTTTGTGTAATGGTTGAGAGAGAGAGAGAGAGGAGGGGACATTGCAATACGTGTGTTACAGGGTACCTGGGTTTTTTTTTATTATTGGTTTTAATTAATTGTGTCATGTGTTTCATAGGTACAATTAATGTTTTGTTCGTTATAAATATATCTTGGTTCTAACTTGTAACTCAGTTACTACCACACTCTCCTGTTTATAAGTACAAATTGTCTAATCACATATCAAGTAGAGATAGTTAATAACTTAATCTAAATTAATAATTTTTTTTTTTAAATTTAGCCTCATTCATGAGTGTGTATTTAAATAATATTTTATACATTCTATTCCATCTTTTTTTCTCCTCTTTATATATAATAACAGGTGCAAAATTGTGACACTCATGTTAATTATTCTAAAACTAGACTTAAAATGAGAACCAAAATTTTCCCAAAACCTTGAGTGATATATTTTATCTTGTTGCAGCTCAATATTATAGTTTTGACTCGATTGCGATTTAATTATTAAATTTTTGATTCACCGCAATTCAATTCCCATAGTTTAACTTTTTATACTTTAATCATTATATTTTCGAATAAAGGTTATGGGTTAAATTATAAATGATAAAAGACTTAGTTGAAGTGAGTCAAAATTCAAGGTATGAGTAAGAATCGATTCAAAAACTACTACTATGATATTAAGTTATGTTGAGTTAAATTGTTTATATATCTATGAGTTTGTTCAGATTAACTTTTGGAGAATAGCTTTTGAGAAAAAAGCTGAAAAATGCTCTTAAAAAATAGATTTTGGAGAATAACTTCTGAAATTATAGCAAAAAATAGCTTCTAGCAAAACCTAGGTTTTCAAGCAAAAAAGTTATTGTAGAAAAGTTGTGAGTGTTTGTCTGGCTTAACTAAAACCTAGATTTTAACGGTTAATAGATATTTTGAAAAAACTGAGAATGTTTGTCTACCCTAATTTTGAAACCCATGTTTGGCATAGAAAAGTGATTTTTTTAAGATTTCCAAACAAGCACTATGTATTGGGACCAAAAGATTAATTTCCAATTTTTTTTTATTTTGGTGGGCTCCACTAATGCCGTTGCCACTTTTGGGCACATATGGTAAAGGCTTTTTATGAAACAAGGGAAGGCAGGTGCAAAGCTTAGTAATAGCTTCATAATTGTTGCTCTCTCTCCCCCCTCCCTCCCTCCCTCACCAGTGTACATATATGCCCTCAGAAGCGCGTTATACCACGCTCCATTTCTCCTTTAACCTTTTTGCTCCCTCTAAATTACTTTGAAGATGTGCAATATACCTTGCATTTACTAATGTTTTCAAAAAGAAACAAGAAAAATAGTTTATATAGTAAACTCAAAGTTGTGGTACAGTGATAGATATTGTTGATCCAACATATATAATATGAATAGCGCAAATGACAAATTTTACTGGTCATGTCTTTCTTTACTGGTGGCATTAATTAATACTTGTTGGATATTATTGGTCAAGTCTTTCTTCAGCACCAGAACTCTGCAGGACATATATAACATCCTCACTTTTGCTGCTTGTTAGTTTCATAATAACGCATATGACTGATTTATACGTAACAACCAAAACTAACCATAGTATTATTTGTTGACCAAAACAAAACCATAGTATTTATTAATTAATTAATTAATTAGTGGGATATTATCATATTGACAAGTGTCATGAGAGTAGGAGTGGTGGGGGACCACATAGAGGCATAGTGCATGCATCCCATGAGGCTAGGTGGGAGCAAAACAAGCTTTTTCATGGGAGTAGAGAAGACTGTCAGAATTATCCAAATTAGCTAACAAATCATTATGCTTTTGAAGAAGCTAAGTATACACACACACACACACACACTATACTATATAATCATTTTTGAAGAAGCTAGGCTATGTTGGTTTTTAGCTTTTAGGCATGGCACTGCGTGTGTTGTGAAGCTTGAACTCGCACATCAAGATAGAGCTTTATGGATATGACTCAGAGTAATAATAGTCGTAATAAGTGGATCGTCTCTCAGACACACAGAAGATCAAAAGTAAAGAAGAAAAAGCAAGGAATTAAAGTAGGTAGAGAAAAGGGTTATTTAGGCAATGATAGGGAGTGAGATTTTTTGGGTCCATATGGAATAAGAGAATCTTCCCTATGCAATAGTCTTGTAATGATGCCTTTTTCTTTTCTTCCATTTTCTTTCCCTTTAGTGTGTTCTCAGTTCTGTACTGACTAGTTTTTCATCTTTGAAACGTAGCCTAAGAGTGTATGAGTAGCCCAGTAGGTGTGGAAGCAAAGTGGTAGTGTTACACTGATACAAATATTGGGATGTAATCATTATGATTATTATCTTTGTTTTTGTTTGCTTTTACATATTTATTTGAGTAATGCAAAACAAACACGCAAATCCTATGGCACCTTTCATTTTGTTAACTCAAGGCTTATCTGGGATTGAACCCAAACCGCGTGACAAACCAAATTTTGTGTCTACACAAACACTCTCTCTCTCTCTAAATTTTTATTTATATAAATATATATATAAATATATCTTTCACACATACACCAAAATAAATGAGAGTAACGTGTGATCAAAATCCATCATGGATAGCCATGGATGGTATGAAACTTGATCACAATATGTGTTTGGCCGTACCTGTGAAAGATTTTGAGGTGCATTCATCAAATTGATTAGACAAGAATTTATATTTGCATGTTTATTTATTATTTTCCCTACAGTAAATGCATGAACAAAAATAATTTATATTTGCATGTATGTCTATTATCATATTTGATATACTAGGATAGGTGAGAACCATATTTAATATATACAATTAATAAGGGGATCATTTAAAAAAAAACTTATTAGTTTGATGGATCAAATAAATTGATGTTTTATAAATTTTTTTTTTTTTTTACCATAATTGATGTTTTATAACTCATACATTATTTTATGTAAGCTAGCTAAGTGAGAATAGAAAAGGAGGGGGAACATGTTATGTGGGTAGTGACGCTGGAATCTGGAAAAGAAGAGGATGGACTGAGGAGTAGGAGTGGGGCCCACAGGTGGTCCTCATGGCAATGAGGGGTGGTGGTTTCTTCCTGTGTGACCCACCGTACTGGATTTAGGCGGCTGAGGGGGTTGGCACGTGGGAGGGACACGCGTATGGTGGGGACAGTTGCTGGGTTTGGAGAGACACGGTGGATTCTAAAGAGCCTGAAGCCCAGATTGTGCTCTGCATGGAATGATTGCTATTTGTGGGCCTTTGCGGCTTCACTGGGGACCACTTCTCTCTCAAACACCACCCCCCCCCCAACCAAAAAGAAAAAAAATTCTCAAAAACATCTAGGATCTTTTAAGAAATAAGTTTACAGTTTTATGGGTAGTGATTTTTTTATATACTTTTTATTATTTATGTCAGGGTTAATATAAACTATAATTCCACAAGTTTATCTTATTTTGGTTTTGGTCCTTCTAATTTTAAATCTATTCTTAGAAGTAAAATGATCCAGTTTTTTATTAGTCTATGGGGCCAATATTTTACAAAAAGTGAAAATTGAGAGACTAAAAACTTTAATTTGAAATTTGGATTACTAAAACTCCAATTAGAACAAACTTTAGGAACTAAAGTTTGCATTGACCCTTCTAATTATTTTACTAATTACTGAATTGTTAATCACAGTGTGCACACTTACGATGTTGGATGAATTACATTATTTATCAATTATAGAGTTAAATGTCATATTTACCCTGGAAGTGTGCAAGGTATATCATAACTGCCCTAAAAGTATTTTTGGATCCAATTTTGCCACAAAAATATTAAAATAGAGCAATTTTACCCTTTACCGTTAAAATATTAATGGTCAATATTAACTATTTAACAGTTAATGTGAGTTTTTTAACGGAATAAGGCGTTTTTGCTATGTTTTGATACTTCCAGGATAATTTTGAACCCAAAAAAGCTTTCGGGCAGATATGAAACGCTTCGCACACTTCCTTCCTGAGCAAATATTGCCGTTAACCCTTAATTATATGATCCTGTTTGTAGTGTTCATTAGTATGATGCTCATTAGATTGTTGTCTTTAGATTGTGTATTTATTAATTTAAAATAATAACATTAGATCGAAATTGTCCAATTTCAATGTCAACCATAGAGATCCGGTGCTCATCATTGCACCACTCAATCCATAAATAGTGTCTCACATTTGATAATTTGATATTATAATTGTGTCTCATATTGATAATTTGATATTATATAATCCATCATGCTCATCTCTTTTTTAAATAAGTATAAATAATCAAATTACAAAAAAATTAAGAATTTGATTAAAATTGGTTAGAGGTTAATGTGAAAGAAATGCAGTCCATTCAATACGTATAAGACACAATTTTTTTAGCTAAGTAAATATGATTTTCTATTGGAGGTAGTCATATTCTAAGTATTGCTCGGACACCTAGTAAGGGCACATATCTCAACAGGAATTCAAACACTGGTTAGTCACGTAGTGGTGGACTAGCTCATTTCATCATACCAAACCCCTCTTGGTGATATTTTTGATCTTTTCTTGGGAGGTTGAATAAGTTAAATAAAGTATTTTAGAGTATTTATATTTACTATATTATTTCAATCTAATTTACCTCACTTGTAAACCAATATTACTATAATGACATATTACATATTATAGTTAAATTCTTCCCCGTCCCAATATATAATATCATTTTAACCGAACTGTTGTTTCCTAAAAAATTAGTTAAAGTTAGTTTAAAACAATAAATGTGTAGGAAATATACAGTTTTTTTTAAAAAAAAATATGCCCTTAGTTATGAACGAGTATGAGAGAGGGTAAATATGAAAAGAAGATGAAAGAATATATGGGAGAAACTAATGCATAGGTAAAATTAAAAAAAAAACGCATTTATTATTTAAAAAAAGTCAAATAACACCTTATATTTTAGGATAAGGTCATTAAAAAAAAGAGACTTTATATTATAGGATGGAGGGAGTAGTTGATTGACTTCATTTATCTCTAAAAAAGGTCAAGTGGATATTATACATTAAAGACACGGGAATAATTTTTTCTCCCAAATATACCTTATTTATAGGGTTGGAGGGAGAGTGGGAGGGCGGGAGAGTTGCCCACAATTATAATTAATGCATAGACATATAATTCTTTACAGGTGAAAATAGAAAAAATAAGGCTTCAGAATTTTTTGGTTGAGAGCTTCTCCACTACATCTCCATTTAATATATCTACCGTTTAATTATTTTCAATGGTTGAGATAATGTACTGCAATGTAAATATTATACAATGAATAGATAATAATATTTTCATATTGCATTAGATCACATCTAGTGAAAGAAATCTAATAATAGAGATATTAAGTAAAGAGAAAATGGAGAGAAAAGTCAGTGAAGGATGTCATAGACGTAAAACTTTAAGCATATCCAAAATGTAAAGGTGAGTGATTCTTTTTTACATGAAATGGAACTTTTTTAAAACCCACATATTTCTTGATTTCTTCTTCTTAGGCAATTTATTTTGAATTAGCTTCATTCATTAAAGCTAATCCGTTGGTTTGTAATAGCATTAGAACTTTCGACCAAAAAAGGAGCATCAGAACTTGATATTCATAATTGTTTTGTACCATTAAAAGGAGGGATTTGATGAGGGAGGGAACAGGCAGAGAGAAGGAAAATTGGGAAAGAAATAGGGTAACTGTAACTCCATGCTTTATTGCAACTGAGAGTGGACCATTCACATTTTTGGTACAAAATAACCAATTCCACTGCACCCTCACAGGATCCTACCACACCTCGTCATCCTCTTTAATTATGGTAATTAATTACATAATTATACATATTCCATAATTGATAGAGATGCAGAGCGGACCAGAAGAGGACCACCGCAGAATAGCCGTCCCTCCACGCTTCACAATGCCAGTTTCAGATATGAATATGTTATAGTTATACTACTCCATTATATTTATATCATTATATTTATTTTTTCATGTACTATATATCATTATATTTATATAGATCTAAATCTGAACTGGGATTTCCTCTGTTCTCATCTATCCACCGGAATTCCCCCTTTTGCCCCCACCTACCATCCCAATTTCACTTCAGCCTCAAGATCTTCATCATCAAACTGCCATATACACCTTCAAGGCCTCCAGCTACTATTATTTTATGGATACTTCACATTTGTACAAGCAGCGTGACAAAACAATACATGTAACCAGAAATATGGGTCCCATATATGCCATCTCTTTTTCCTTGTCCCTCACCATCTCTAGATTGAAAATTAGGCTTTCCTTAGTTTTTATAGAAATATTATTTTTAAAAAAAATTAATACTTACTTATGAGGTAGGTATTTGTCTCAAATATAAGATATTTATTCATTTTATCTCTAGTCTTTATTTATCTGTAAACTAATTATTTAATTTATAATATGATCAACAATTTAGTATTATAGGTACTTTAAGGATATTTGGTCAGATTTCTCATAATTAAGCTATTTATCTAGATTTTTTAATATATCTAAAATTAGTGAAGCAACCCTTTTTCAAATAGATACAACACAATACTTCGACACATAAATAAAAATATGTTGTTTACATATGAAGAAATCCCCTTGTAATTAGAATAAACACATGTACTAATATTAAAGAGATTATATATATATATAATAGGAAAAATTTTAGAAAAAACTGTCAAAATATGCAAATGACAGTTGGATGTAGCAAATTTAAAAAGGGACAAAAGCATGCCACTGATCTAAATATCCTTTGCAAATTTAAAGGAAATGAAAAAAAATGCCCCTTAAAGTTGGTAATCCTTTATTTGAAGTTGGTAAATCATTATCCAATTTTAGTATCAAACAAAAAAAAGTTGGTAAAGTTATGATGTTGGTACATGGATAGAGACATATTGGTAATCTATTATCCAAAATTGGTAATCTGTTATCCGAATTTGGTAATCCATTATACAATTCTGGTAACAAACAAAAAAAGTTGGTAAAATCAAGATGTTGGTAAATTGATAGAAAAATTTTGGTAAACCACTATCCAAAGTTGGTAATCCGTCATTAGACATTAGCAAACCATTATCCGATTATGGTAACAAACCAAAAGAAGTTGGTAAAGTTATTAGTTTAATAAATGGATAGAGACACGTCGGTAATCCATTATCCTAATTTGATGCTCCTCTTGTCCTATTTATAGGGCAAAGAGAAAAGACTTCAATTGGTCTTATTTAAAGGCATTTCATTTAATTTTCATGTGAATTTACAATTTTATCATTCATTCATTATGTGTTGACTTTGTTTGTATTTGGTATAGTGGATATTAAATAGGGGTATAATTGGAAAGTTATCAGATTTCAAGTCATAATTAATGAGGTTTAAGGTTTTTCTTGATCTGTGTGAAATATGTTGGAAATACCTTATAAATAATATCAGAGGAGTAATCCGTTATACAATTCTGTCAAGGGACATTTTTGTCATTTCTTTTAAATTTGCAAGGGACATTAGGTAGAGGCATGTTTCTATGCTTTTTGAAGTTCATTGCATTCACTTATCTTTTACATATTTTGAGAGTCTTTTTTTAGAATTTTCCCTATATAATATCAAGTCATAGGGAATTATGTATAATATGAGCCTAAGAAAGCTTGAGGGGGAGGGGGGAATATTACAAAAATACCTTCTAAACTTCAAAATCTTAAATAGGAGATTTTAGAGTTGAACATAGGTACTCCCTTCGTTCTATATATAATATCCAGAAATTTGAATGATTTTGTCTCTTTTTATAAGAATCTTTCTAAATTTGTCAAAACATTTAATGAGTTTTTTCCCACTTTACCCATCATTATTCTCTCTATTTATATTCTCTTTCATACTTATTTATTATACTATTATCACATTTCTCTCTCTTATATACTCAATCATAAATAAGGGCAAACTTGAGAAAACAAAATTATTTTAGACACATTTATCTCTCTCAACCACTTCCTTAATATGTGTGATTTCACCTCTTTGGCTCTTATAAGAAGGGACAGGGTGAGTATTAACCAATTGAGTAATGATTTAAACAATTGCAAATCACTTATTTAAAATTTTAAAATTCAGAAAATATTTTTCTGCCATTTACTTTTAAAAAAATAAGAATAAATTGTTGATATTGAAAAATAACAGAGGGAGAGAGGGTTGAAGAGGTTGGGCATACGGTACCTGCAGACAGTTGGGAAGGTACAGAGTAAAATCAAAACAATTTACGAAACAAAGGGCCAAACATAAAAGCAACAATTGTCTTGTGTCTGTCCCCAGTCCCCACCCTTCTCGGCAGTCAGAGTTTTTAATATTTCTGGATAAAGATAAAGATATTTTCAGCAACTAAATCAAACGCAGAACTCTAAAATGAATACGAATCCATTGGCAAAAAAATGAATCTGTATTTATATTACTCTGTTGATTATTATAGATCTATATATGTGGAAGAAATTTTTAAGTCCTAAATAAAAGGTCAATTAGAGGTTATTAATAATTGTTTCATTGGTCTCACACTTGTTAATTTTCCTTTTGAAAGAAAGTATAATGGGAAAATGATCTGTTTTTAATATTGGATAAATATAACTTTCTTATCAATTAAGTCATTACCCTTAGTAAAACTCTTTTATTACAATTTTAAACCATTATTTATACATCTCTCTCTTTCTTTCTCTATTTACAAACAAAATAAAATTGAAAACTAATCCCTCCGGTCCTAAATATAAGACCACTTTGACTTTTTATTGTGGAAGTTAAGGAAGTAAATTAGACCCCAAAATTATAACATATGTCACATGAAATTAGATTATAGGTTAGTTTATAAGTAAAATAAATTAGTTTTGAGAAAAAAAGATTTTTTTTTGACTGAAACTACTTTTTTTTTTGGACTGGAAAAAAAGTTAAAAAAGTCAAAGTGGTCTTATATTTAGAACCAGAGGAAGTACCATTTAAAGATTAATCTTTAAATAGACTTATATTTATATTTAGGACAAACATTTCAACTGCGAGTGAACCTATAATAAAAACAGAGTGGGTAGGTTTTACCTTAATGGTCCTAAGAGTATTGAATGCATGCTTCCAATGAGATGTTTTCAGGGTGTGAAAATAATTGATGATAACATAATAAATAGAGTATAGCCCGAATAGTTCATGGAAAAAAGAGTATGGTCCAAATAATCTTTTGCAGGGTCTGGCAAGAAAAAAAATAATTGCAGGGAGTGTGTAGTATGTACATACTCCATATTTCTATAAGGCATAGGCAACCATTTTCAGAAGATAAAATTCACATACACACAACCCACGCCTTTTTTAGATCTCATTAGGTATATATCCGAACAATCGACTACTCAAATTTTGGGGTTTATGGCTTCCACTCCCAATATAAATGTCTCTTCCAAAACTCTAATTCAAGAATTTAAAGCATCTAGCGGGACCTTATACCGTTAGACCAACTATGTGTTAGTTTTATTCACACTCCACAAATCTACCTCCTTTTAAAACTCCACCACTGACCCCTCCTAGTAGCCCACATTAATTTCTGCAACTAAGCTATTTACTTTTATTTATTGTTGAATCTCCTCGATTGAAAAAATCGGTACCTCTCCATAATTTATTTTCTTGGACGCCACATCCACAACAATTATACAATTAATAGGGGACTTGGAGGGGAGGGAAGGAAAAATGTATTGGGTTCAATTTTAAAAAAATTAGAGAAATAGGGTTAAATTATTTTTTTAACTTTTTATACTTTCTATTTAATATCTTTTGCCTAATGAAATTTTGTAACCTCATTTATTAATTATTTTAAATTCAATTCATAAAAATTTCTCCTCCCCTCCTCTCATAACAAACAGCCCCTTATTGACTCTTCATGCATAAATAACTTGCAGTTCCCAATTTAGGTCATGATTGCGAAAATCTGTCAATGGATTTTCATACAAAATTTGGGAAAAAAGTTAACAAAACTATGGGCATCATGCTTATCATCACATGGGAGAACTGAGAAGCAAACAAGAAGCAGTCGTCAGTGAGTACTACATAGAGATATTGAGGAGGGCCAATAAAAGAGATCTTCTAATGATACCAAACACATACTTTAAAATTAACAAATTTAATTTAACAATTTACATCTTCTCATTAGTTACTCAAAAGAAAATGAAATTGCACTCTTCAATTAGACTGTATTCAGTAAGTAAGTCTGTGTTGTTATTCAATCACAAGATATCTTTAAAAATTAACAAACATTTTTAAAAATTTACAAGTTCACAATGGTCATTCCCAACAAAATTTTTACAATAGAGTTGTCGAGTTCGCTAGAAATCCAACCGCTGGCAAAGGTGGTTGCTAGTTGCTGACATTGGTGCATGCCTTTGAATAAAAAAAGATGAGACATTGGAAAAAAAATTAGGGTCAATGTAGTAAAATGCCAAATACTCACAAACCTCAAATTGGGGAGATTGGCCAATTAATTAGAGATTTGTGGAATGTGAAAACTAATTTAGAAATTAAATGATATAAATAATCCTTATTTTATTCTGGTAACTCATTCATTTACAACTAGATAGACTGACAGAGTATATCCCTCCATGTAAGTATACCTCGTTATATGATCATTTCAAATTCACACTATCAACTGAAAAGAGAGGATACATAATACTTTTTTCTCATCAACAACGTTGATCTCATATATCAGTTAATGAAATAATAACCACCCAAACCTAATGCAATACAGAAATATAATAATAAAAGACGAAAATATCGAAAATAAAGAAACGTAGAAAATACGTACTCATGCAATAAGCAATAACAATGCATAATGAACCACGCTGCTAACCATCCGCTACATCGTCACCATGGGAATATGAAGACAAGGGAGCGAGGGGATCAGGGGGAGTGCGCTTAAAGAAGCTAAAACGTGGTGGATGGTTCAAGGTTCGATAACATTGCATAGGATAAGTATCAGACCCATCGATATTACTCTCATAATTTACACAAGTGTTGGATGGTTTCAAAAATCTCGCCTTAATTGACCTGCTGTTGGAACAGCTAGATAATAGTGAATATGAGTAAGGGTAGGAGTAGGGGGTAATGGGGGAGTGGAACCTTTGAAAATTTTAGAAATATATATTATGATTGATGCCGGGGGCGGAGGGGGTGGGGGAGGGTAGGGGCGATGTAGGAAATGAACCTCCGGAAAAGTGAAGGGGGAGGCGGAGGTGGCGGAGGAGGGGGAGGCGGTTGGAAGACGAAGTTAAAAATCCTCTGCAGCAATGAGGGGGGAGGCAGTTGGGGGAGTGAATCCGAACATTCTCTCCCAGAGAGAGCGGGGAGGTGAAGGAGGGGGAGGAGGAGGGGAGCATTTGAATAGTAGCTGCTTGACTCTTCCCAGTGGTGTCTGTGGCTGTGTTTGTGGTGGGGAGCCATTTCGACGAGGAGGGAGGGTTGCCTTGCGTTGCAATTCAATTCTAGCCTATATATAAGCGTTGTAGGGTAGCCTATATGTGTTGTCAAGAATAGCACCATGACGCTCTGAACCTGTAAAAAAGAATAAATAGTAAAACAGAAATTCACTTGAGACAACAATAGCTCACTCTTCCCACTCTCACTTGGGGCCCACCCACACAGGCACACACCATTAGTCCATTACCCTCTCCGAAGGTGAAGAAGAAGTAACAAGGTTGTCTTGTTTTTTTGTTTTGTTTTACCAGAACTAAATTGATTGGTTGAATTTATTAAACTAACTTCATTTTTTCTTTGTGACAACTAACCTCGTTTTTTATTAGCATAGAAATTAGAAATTTATTTGTAAACCCAATATACAGTGCAAATTCAACAAGGATTGAAAAAAACTAATGCATTCAAGAAATGATATTTTTGTTATTTAGTTCTTGCTATATTTTTATGTTTGTGTAGTGTATAACGAAGTAATGAACAATATTTATAGTTTTTAAAATTAAAATTAATAAATTATTATTTACATTTCAAATTTTATGTGATTTCATTCCACTTCATCTTAGAAAATCAATAAACATTGATGTAAGCGAGTTTTTAGAGACCAAATTAAAAGGATATCTCTAAATAAGAGGAAAACCTATGTTTTAGAATCAATC
The DNA here is from genome assembly GCA_037074515.1 of Mimosa bimucronata. NCBI lineage: Eukaryota > Viridiplantae > Streptophyta > Magnoliopsida > Fabales > Fabaceae > Mimosa > Mimosa bimucronata. The sequence continues at coordinate 12,493,273 of CM073442.1, forward strand.
ATACCAGTCTTTTTATATAAGGTCTATTATATTTTTAAGATTAAGAAAATATATGTTAATGGGAAAATATTGTTCACAGTTTAGAGAGATCATAAAAAATTCAACTCTCATTGTTTTATATGTACTTTTGTCTTGTTTTTCTCAGGAATATGTGTAATTTTATCTCTTTATTAAATTATTAATGTTACTCAATTAGACACTATTAGCTCCTACAACTTAATTTGTTTCAATAACATTGTTAGACATTGTATAGGAGCTAATAGTGCTAACAATAAAATTAAAGCATTTAATCAAGATAAAAAAACACACAAATACCAAAATAAAGATATAATAAAATTATAAGTACCAACTAATGTGTTTTTTACTTTAAAAAAAAAAAAAAAAGAGGGCCATGCTGTATTACTATCAAATTGTTGAGGCTAAAATATAAGTGATGATCATCATATATGCCAAGATCAAACTGACAATGTCACGTATTTCCCCCTCACGCTGCCAAAGTGTTCGGGATAGGGATTAACCTTCAACACTGGCTGATAGGTTGGGTCTTTAGAAGTGGGAGAAGAGGAAACATACCGCACAGCTATTGTTTGCTTCAAGGTTCTACATTATTAAACCACTGAATTCTCATATTCAAAATCTATTTTAAAGTCGTGACCTAATAAATAATCTTCTTCCATTCTTCTTCAGAATATCTACTGTCTTGAGGTCATCATCTGATGGTTTCATTGGAGGCTGTGATCCTTCGGCACATAAGAGTGATGTTTCATCATACCGCTGCTTAAGATTATTCACATGCTTGCTGCATCTTCATTTGAAATGAAATGTTGTTTGCAACTTTAACATCAGGTGTTTTCTTAGTCTTCAAGGTTGTTGACAAGGGCACATCCTTTAATCCTTCTTGCACCGTCCTGTGAGCCTGCTTCTTACCTGCAATACTCAACAAGATGAGAAAACGGACTTTGGAGATCTCAAATTCACCTATAAACCATGATAATAGGCACAGATTAGATACATAGCACTTTAAGATCTTAAATTCACTTATAACTTAAGATAAAAGGCCAGTAAATCTTAAATTCACCTATAACTTAAGCTAAAAGGCCAGTAAATCTTCCACCCATTATGCTACTATAATGATGCCAAAAAAAAAAAAATATATAATAGGATTCACCATACAACTAGATAACAAGACTAAGTTAACCAGCGAATTAAAGACCTGTAGAAATGTTAACAACCTAATGCAACATCCTTTTTCACTAAGACGTCCATATCCAAGAATAGATGCCTTTGTCTAGTTGCTTCACCCTCAACTTGCACTACCTTCGAAGGCAAAGGGCAGCGCATGGAAAACTCAAAGAGGTCATTCAATATAGGAAAATTACCCTTTTACATTAGCAATTTAAAGATTGGAGAACTAGACTCCAAATTTTCAAACAGCTCAAATGCTCAAACGGGAGGCTAAAAGATTAGATTATCAGAAATTAGAGGTTTCTAAAATGTTATTGAAGAGGCTAAGTTAGAAATGGTACAATTTGTTTGCCTGCCATGATGGCTTACCAAAAGTCAAGTTGTAAGAGAGTAATGCCTCATTAAACAATAAAAGTGAAATTAAGAGAGAACAACACACTCTGAACTCAGACCCATTGTTAGAGAGTAAGATTAATTAATTAGTTAATCACTAAAAGGTTAGCTACTTTAGGACTCTATATATAGGAATCCTTGTCATATGTCAAAGTGTGAAATTGTGTAATCCACCAAATAAGGGAGAGAGTAACTTGGGTCTCCCACCTCAAATCCCTAAAGTTAGGGTAGTACTCACATGGTGAGGTATGATTGATCAACCCAAGTGGGTTAGTTCACAGAAGATTGTTCAATGGTGTTTCATCATCAATAATATTCATTATTCTTGTTCCTTTATTTCTATCAATCACAAATGTCAACAACCATAGACTAAATTTTTTTTATTTTTTTCCTTTTAGGACACGGAAATGCTCAGGTGTGCCCAAGCTTGCACTACAACACACAGCACAAAGGAACAACGAATCAAGAAGGAAGCACCACCCTTTTCCCTCACCCATGCCAGCAGCAATTATATAGAAAGAAACGCAAACATTCGACTATTTAGTTCTTGAATCGTACCCTTAAAGCCATAACACAATTAAGGGTTCAAAAGATTTTCATTTTCATTTTCATTATACCTATTTGTTAATTTCCATGTAATTTAAAACATGGTCAAATACACATGTTCCAGAACTCCGAGTAGTAAGCCAAAAATTTCTGGGCATTATTATCCCATGAAAGAGTGCGATTCATGCAGAGCATATAATTAAAGCATGAATCTTTCAACATCCCCAAAATTTCATTTCCTCCATAATATCATGAACAAAATAAATTAATAATCAGCGTCTAACTTGTAAAAACTCCAGCTACTCTACCACTCCATAAATTTCAAGAAATGTCATCATAATTTGAGGGGGAGAAGGTAAAAATTGGATAACAGAGGAAGGGAATCGACCAGGGATGAGAAAGCGAGAGCCATCGAGAGCAGAATCCACAGCAAACTTGACGACGTGAGAGAAGATTTGCTTACCTTGTAGCGGAGATCAAAATCAAGCACACTGTTACGTCCTCCGTTGATTCTCATGGCATCAGCCATTCCAGTCACGGTGGTTCGTAGCCGGGAAGGAAGAAAAGTCCTTCAAATGGACAATGATTCTGCTAATCTGAGATATTTGTTTGATTTGCACATTGGGTCAATTTAACTGTTTTGTAGCCGCTGAATGTAAGAAACTAAGGAATAAAAACATCTGTAGGCCTTATATCTATCTCTTTTTTTTTTTTTTTTTTTGTGTAAAGGCCTTATATCTATCTAATTTATAACGAAATAATGAAGCCCAGGCCAAAAAAAAAAAAAACGGAAAGAAAGAAAGAAACCGAAGATGTTATAACCTAGACATATTCTTCTAACATCGGCTGTTGTGTCTACTCTTTAATTTAAAAAAATAAAATAAAATAAATAATTTCATTATTTACTAAAACAAATTATGCTCCACATGATCCTAAAACTAAAATATATTTACCTAATTTTTTTATGTTAAATATGAATTAAGTTAGTTAATATACCACGTTTTTCCTAAAACACTAATCATATTCATCAATTAGCTTACTCTCTCCCTTACTTTATTATTATTAAAAGAGTATAAATTGGAGTAATGTGGTAACAAGTCATCTCCATCAATTCCCTCACTCACTCTAAAATTAAGGATAGAAATCTAATTCCTTTTTTTTATTACAAAAAAATCGAATTTCAAATATGCCATATATATGTCATACACTACTTGCGTGGAAACTTTTTTTTTTTTTGCCAGAAAAACTTACGTGGAAACTGCTAGAACCATAAACCAAACATGCATGGAATGTTCAAAAAATAAAGCAGCATAATCTATATTCGTTATGGAATAAATTCCATTTTTAATTAAGTAAATTATAACTTCTTGCTTCCAGCCAAATGAAAGAGAAAGAAAGAAATTTTAACATTTTTTATAGTATAAATGAAAGGTAAGTTTTGGTCCCATAAAAGGGTAACTTGGTACGGGTTGAAAATTACTTTGATATAGGGATCAGAATGTGGAAATTAATTTTGTATGTTAGGGTAAGTCAGGCTGTTGAGTTGGCAAGTCAGCTAGGTGTGTATAGAAATTTTTTTTCCAAGATCAACTACCACCTTTAAATGAAGATAAAATTGTCTTATTAAAGGATGAAGAAGTTTTTTCAGAGATAAAGGATAAAGAAGTTACAAAAACAGGTATTAGTCTTCATAATCATAATACATCATAAGGGATGTTGGAATATTTCTTTAATTGAATCTTTATATTCTTCCCAAGTAGTTAGTAATAGGGGTAAGCAAAGTGCCCGCAATCCGCGGGGCCCGCCCGTTATACCCGCAATTTTACCCGTACTGACCAGTCTATTTTGGGCCGTGAAATAAATGGGCGGGGCCCGCCCGTTTATTGTATGCGGGTACGAGTAGGGTCACGGGTAGCCTGTTACCCGCCCGTTACCCATATATTAAGAAAAAAAAAAACCTCTCCTCAATTCCTGACCAGACCTCACAGGCACATGACACACTCACATTCACTCTTTTGCTCCTCCTCTGTTCTGCTATTGATTAATGTATAAAAAAGTTGATTTTTTTTCCTTTTCCCGCTGTGAAGATTTTGGCTTATTTATACATGTAACATGTAACACGTATGAATGGTGGACTATATATGTCGAGCTGCCCAATAGTGTGCTGCCACGATATTCCCTCCCTTTTGAGGACAAATTTGCATTCAATTCTATTATTATTCCATCCTTAAAAATAAATTATTTAAGTAAAGTAATACTGTAAAAACTAGCAAATTGGACTTTTAGCTTTATTTTTAAAAGTTTATATGGGATGTTTGTGTATGGGCAATCATGCAATTCTAGGAGGGAAAAATGCTACTGTTCTTTTTTTTTTTTGAAAAAGATATGGGCTAAACGGGTAAATGGGTCACCCGCCCATTTATGTCTGGCCCGTTTACTTACGGGCCAAACAGGTATTCACACAGGTACGGGCTTACCCGTACCCGTGTATTATAAACGGGCGGGTAACGGGCACACCCACGGGCCACCTGTACCTGCCCGTTACTCTCCCATAGCTGGTAATATCTTATGTACTCCCTTATCTGTACTGGATTCAAATGATTGTCTTAGTTGGACGGGGAATTCTCTTGGAAGTTATACATGGTTAAAGATTGTTAAGTCATCATAATCAAGTTGGGGTTATTGACTTCTCTCGATTTTGGAAACAAGTGACAAGATTAAAGCTTATTCCAATATTGAGTCTATTTTTATGGAGGTTCATTTGAGATTCACTTCCTGTTAGATCAAATTTAATCAGACGTCATTTACTGGTTCTGTCTTACTATTTGTTTTGTCCTTGCCCTAATGAGACCATTTCTCATCTTTTCTTCCATTGTCCTTTGTCACGAGCTATTTGGTTTGGTTTACCTGTTAGTTTATTATCTCATCAACTACCTCAATCACAATTATTGGTTTGATTAATGGAAAATTTTGAAAGTCAATCTAAAACTACGACTCGCATGATTGTTTTTACTCTATATTTGATTTGGTTTTTCAGAAATCAACGTCTTGTAGAAGATGTGTCGATTTGTTCTAGCAAGATATCACTACAGGATATGCTCAAATCAATTTTCATTCCTCAGTCATGTATTTTTCTTCCCATCATCTACCGAGTTTATCTACTGATATAGTGCATGGTTCTGGTTCACCAATTCATTTAACACATGGCTGGCTGGGTAATTGTTACTTTCGAGATCAATAAACCCAAACGAAAGAATGATCGACCATTTTGTGTTTCTGTTTATTTTTATGGTGAATGAGTTAAGGATTTCTCCTTTGTCATGCAGCAATCTTTACATAAGTAGGCTGCTATATTGTCTCAGATTAGACAATCTTTACTTTTCATATGTAATCAACAATGCATTTCCACGCAATGTGGATATACTATTGTCATTTACATTTAGGATCCAAAGCACAGAAGGGTGATGAATGGCAAAATTTCCTTACTAGTAGGTGCCCAAATGATTTTTAAGGATTGTCCGCATATTTTAACTCGATTTTTTTATTATGTTATTTTGTAGGGGTTGTTTCGATTTTAGGTATAGGCTTTTTATTGTATCATATTGTAGTCAAATGTGTTTGTAAGATACACATCCATTTTAAATAATTATGTAATAACTTTCATTAAAAAAACAGGTATTAGTTAAATTTTCAAACATAAGCTACTATCTTAGCTTAGTGTCGGTGAGGACGATGGGAGGATATGGTTGGTTTGTTTTTTAAGTTCTTCGGCTTGCTTTGTAATCTTGTTGTTTTGATTTAATGAAATTTCGGTATTTCCATTCAAACGAAATAAAAAAAATAAAAAATTCCTTCTACCAGGAAGCGCTAATAATGAAATGCAGTTTTCAAAGAAGTTATATTGATCGATTGGTTTAACTTAAAAAGATAGCACTACTTTCCGTCTTAATTATAAGATCACTTTGACTTTTTTGACTCTTTTTTCCTGTAAAAAAAAGTAGTTTCAGTCAAAAAAAATTTTCTTCTTAAAACTAATTTATTCTACTTATAAACTAATCTATAATCTAATTTCATCTGACATATGCTATAATTTAGTGGTCTAATTTGCTTCCTTAGTTTCCACAAAAAAAAGTTAAAATAATCTTATATTTAGGATCAGAGAGAGTATTAGTTTTATACTTTACAAGACAAAACTCCTTTTACGCATTTACTTCATAAGATGTAATATCATTAATAAAAAGTTAATCTAAACAAAAATATAAACCTTATTCTCTTTACATCACTCCTCACACGGGCCTCCAAAGTAATTTATAGAAATTAAAAACTCTCTTTGGTGGGTATGTGTTTAAAACTTCTAGTCATTGTAAATCGTGGAGGAGCAACCTTATCCTCTTGTGTACACGTCCATACATTTATACATATGAACAGGGTTTAACTTTAACGAACATGTTCTTTTAGAAATGGGTTAAAGGGTAATTTTACCAACAGACTATTGTTCAAGTTGCAGATGGCACAATTGACAATTGAAAGGGTCGGAAATACCAATGGACCTTTTAACCGGAGGCAGATTGGATAACGCCGTTAAAAGTACTAAACGTCCGTTACAAACTTTAGTGGGGCCCACAATTTTTTAATATAAAAAAGTGTGGCCCACTACATTTTGTGAGGTTAAAGAGTAATTTTACTAACTGACTATTGTCTAGGTTGCAGATAGCACATTTAACAATAAAAATGGGTCAATATCACCAACAGACTTTTTAACCCAGGGCGGATAGGCCAATACTATTTTATTTATGCAACCCGCCATTAGTTGTGAGACAATTGGCGCAATGATGTCCACCTGACAGCTTGGTGAATTCCACATGGCAGACATGGCAACTCGAGGATGGCGAACGGCAACAGACGGCGAACACCCTCATCCTCATCTACCCTCAACATTCTAAAATGTGCCACATGGCAACTTGTCACAGTGGGAAGGATTTTTTAATTGCTTGGGAGTATTTTGGTATTTTCTTATTATTAATCCATGTCATAGTCTAAAATGTGCCACATGGCAACTAGTTGTCCGTCACATCTCCAAATTAAAATTAACAATCAACATCCATAAGTAAAACTATATTGACTAATTCGCCCCTGGTTAAAAAGTCCGTTGGTGATAACGACCCTTTTTATTGTCAATTGTGCCATCTGCAACCCAGACAATAGTCTATTAGTAAAATTGCTCTTTAACCCCAAAAAAAATTGTGGGCCACAATTTTTTATATTAAACGTAACAACCGTTTGGTATTTTTAACGGCGTTGACCAATCTGCCCATAGTTAAAAGGTCCATTGGTATTTCTAACCCTTTTAATTGTCAATTGTGCCATCTGCAACTTGGACAACTGTCTGTTGGTAAAATTGTTCTTTAACCCTATTCTCTTTACATCACTCCTCACACGGGCCTCCAAAGTAATTTATAGAAATTAAAAACTCTCTTTGGTGGGTATGTGTTTAAAACTTCTAGTCATTGTAAATCGTGGAGGAGCAACCTTATCCTCTTGTGTACACTTCCATACATTTATACATATGAACAGGGTTTAACTTTAACGAACATGTTCTTTTAGAAATCCTTAATATGATGTTCTGCAACCAAAATCATCTGAATTAAACAACCTGAGTATAAGTGGTGCCTACAAATGAACTCCTTATGTAAGACATTAAATGAAAATATACTTCATCCATTCTTAAATATAATATCTGATTGATTTTTTAGAGATTAATGAAGCTAAATAAGCTAATTGATCATATCATATTTTATGTATTATTATATTATATAATATGATGTTCTGCAACCAAAATCATCTGAATTAAACAACCTGAGTATAAGTGGTGCCTACAAATGAACTCCTTATGTAGTGGTGCCTACAAATGAACTCCTTATGTAAGACATTTAATGAAAATATACTTCATCTGTTCTTAAATATAATATCTTGTTGATTTTTTAGAGATTAATGAAGCTAAATAAGTTAATTGATCATATAATATTTTATGCATTATTAGATTATATATTAGCTTTTATGTGAAATAAACCTATTTATAGAAAAATTCAAGCAAATTAATTTACAAGTAATTTATTTAGCTTTCTTAGATTTTTTTTTTTAAAAAAGTCAATTAGATATTACATTTAAAAATGAAGGGAGGAAAACATAATTAACACATGTCAATTGTTACCCATATACATGAGGTTTTAAATTTGAGTATATGAATCCAAAAACACTTTTGTTACTCCTAATTAGGCTAACAATACTCGGTTATAAAGTTAGATGGTTGTAGAAAGTATATATAGATATATCTAAATTCTTCTAGGCTTATAGGATCTAATTCATATGTTATTTTAATATTAAATATAAGACATTTTTATTTTATGTCTTATATTTATCCCTTTTAAAACTAATTTCTCTAACTTAGTAACTAATGTTATATGAATTGCTTACTAGGGTTAACATAATTTTTGATTATGTAATTTAATCTCATTTGAGTTTTGGTCCCTAAAGTTTTAAAGACGGGGTTTTGGTCCTTCTAGTTTTCTCCGTTTGTAACTGTTGGCCCTTACAATTTGAAAAGGACTTGGACAAATAGTTAACGGTGTTAAATTTGCACAAGGGTCACTAACACTGTGAAAGTTACTGAAATGGATTGATTTGATGCCTGGGTAAGCTTTGTTGATATAGACATATTTAAAAAATTTCCCATACTTATACCCTTTGCCTGATCTAAAGCTTACTCAGTCATCAATCCATATCACAACTTTAACGGTGTTAGTGACATTTGTGCAAATCTAACACGGTTAACTCTTTGTCCGAGTCCTTTTCGAATTATAAGAGCCAACCATTATTAACAGAGAAAACTAGAAGAACCAATAACCACTATTTAAAACTCTAGAGATCAAAACCCAAATGAGATTAAACTACAGAACCAAGTGTTATGTTAAGCCTATTTACTAATAAAGATTGAGTTTAGCCTAATGAGTTAACCTCTCACGATTTAGTCATTCATAAATTGGAATCCTAGATGTGAAAGTGTTAGTGTATAACGTACCATGGTGGCTAATTGTGTTTAATATCTATGCCTAGTAACAAAATATTTTAGAAAAATCACATCATATACATTGTAATTTGGGAAAAATATTACATAAACACTTTATGAATTTCAAGATCATATATAGGAGATTTTCTCTACTTGAATAATTATATTAACAATTACAAATCACCTCTAGAATATTTTGAAATTTAAAAGATATTTTTTTATTGTTTTTCCTAGTAATTCAATAGTTTATCTACTTACTTTTATTAGAGACATTTTTTTCGACCAGAAATTTCTTTGAACTGAATTACTCACTTACATCATTGATAAACCATAATACTCCATAGTCCATATGGCATGAATCATATTGGGAAGTAAAAAAAATAAAAAATTGCAATCAGCGATATGTGAACACTGGTCCGGAAAATTAACATTGCAAAAGACAATTAAACGAACTAAAATAACACAAAATACTTTAAAAAGGAAAAACAGAAAACCTTCTTTATGCTTAGCGTTGAGCTCTTTAGAAACGTTGGCCTTCTGGTTCACAGTCTTGTGTGTATGTGAAGAAATGGAAGCTTAGAGTTTGATTTTTGTTTTCCTCGATGGTGTGTCGGTTATTATTGGTTGTTAATTTAATTTCTGGTTTATTGCTGTAATCAAATGTGTTAGTTGTTGCATATGGCTTTGTGAGAGTTTGATCTGCCTTTTCTGTTATATATTCATTTTTGGCCAATTGGGGATGAATTATTCGGGTTCTGCTTGGACTCGATCGGGATATGTTATTTGGTTGTGTGACTTTTCTCTCTGTATAATGCTTAATATGGTTCCTGTTTCTCTGTTCAGTTTTAGACCACGCAGCTATTCAAAGCATTGTTGGTCAAATTTCTTCGCTCTAACTGTCTTCAAAGTCGCTGTTTCAAATGACTTCTTTCTGAAAATTTTCTATTTTTGTTCTCTTTTCCTCATCAATTTGTTCATACTTTTCTGTCATTTTAAATGGTTTTTCTAAAATTAAATGATGAAGTTTCTTACTTAGATGAGAATCAAACCCTTGCAGAGTGTTTACAGTCCGGTAAATTAATGGAGGGTTGAAAAGACATTAGGGGAGCCTGATTAGTGTTATGATTTTCTAATTTTTTTGTATTCTTGTTCAAAAGAGACCGAATTGTTGAAGACACATTTGTTTTTCTGTCCAATAATTGGGAGAGATTTTTCCAGGTGCAAGTGTGTAAAATGTTCGCAGTATGTGTATGTAAATGATATTCAAGATCCTTTATTTTTATTTTCTACGCATGAACTTTAATTCAAAGCTTTTCTTTTGCAGAACATGGTTGCAGTTGTAAATTTTTATTTTCTCCTTTATCCTTGTCTCTTTTGATTACATGATATGTGATTTATGCAGATATTGGAAGGACTTCTGAAGCTCCTAGAACATAGGGAATGTGACGACTGCAAAGCTAAGTATGTATCTGATTTGGAATAATGATATGATGCGTATTTCTTTTGAGAGTAGGAAAGCTGAGGAAGAGATACTAATTGGTTTATCAAAGTGGACTGCCTTTATTAAGCATTTGGACTATATTTTTATATTTCTTCAGAAATTCTCACTTAATTTGCTATGAAAACTTGCTTTACAGAGGTCCAAGGTGGGCTAGTGTGGACCTAGGCATCTTTATCTGCGTGCAGTGTTCAGGAATTCATTGAAGTCTTGGGGTACATATTCGAAGGTATGTTCTGTTGCTTACAATGATGCATCAGTTTATATGCTGTTGTAAAAGTAGATTATTATGGACTCATATTGAAATAGCATCTTCAATAGTAGTAAACTAATAGGATGCTAGGAACTCACTGTCTATATGCATGTGTCGCAGAAAACTGTAATGTTGGTAATAGACTTGACTGCTTGTACTATGTCACTCTTATTGATTGGCAATTAGAATTTTATACTTATTCCAAACACTCATTATCCAAAAACATATAGGTTTCCACTTAGAGTATTGTAACACTGATGTTAGTTAGTGGTTTTGAATTTGATTTTCAATCTGTATATATGATAGTTGTATGTATTTATGCGTGCAATATCTATACGTCCATTCTTTCTATGCCAAAGCTGTTGTTAGGGCACTCTTCTGTTGGTTTGAATTTTCTGCAATTTGCCTTTGCTCGGCTATAAACCATTAGTTCTGATACCAAATAGTAGCCACTCATTTGGGTGGGGAACCCTCTTCCAAATGCTAGTTCTTGATGTGGGGAACCACCCTATTTAAGTCCCCTATTGAGCGGTGTATAGTATGTGATGAATGACATAAGAATTTTGGCTTCTTCCATTCACTGTACAAAGTGTTAAATAATATTACCATTTAAAATTAAATATCAATACTAATGTTTACTAAATTTGTGGTGGGATTGACTGAAATCTGGCTCTAGCCTGGTTGCATTTTACACAATTTTTAGTCTTGACTTGCTAAGACAGATATTATATCAGTTTTTTATGTAGTGGCTATTCCTGCAGGTTCGGTCTGCAACTCTGAACACCTGGCTTCCAGAGCAGGTTGCATTCGTTCAATGTATGGCATTCCGATTGGTCATGAATAGGCTCATGGTGATTTGTAATTTCATTAGATTGCTTTAGCTATATAATTTTCTGATTGTATTTTATTTCCTTGTTATGTAATATAGCCATGGGAAATGAGAAAGCTAATTCTTACTGGGAAGCAGAGCTAATATTATTACTGTTTGAAGTACACATGTCTTGTTTCATGCACCCAGTGAAGATGACTTTCCTTTTGTTTTACTCATTGTATACTTTTAAAGATATGAAGAGAAGAGATGGATTCCGAGGGGTGGAAAAGTAAATCGCCTCCTAGGCAGCAGGAAGACAGGACTTTAAATTTGTAGAGGCCTGAGGAAAGAAGTGGGCACGTTTATACATCTGCTTCTGAGAACAATTTTCATGGAAGGAAGAAAATTCAGGCAACAAATACAAGTACCTGAACAGGTATATCATCCATTTGTTTAAATCATTGTTGTTGTATATGTTAGTTTTACTTTGGTGGTTTACCCTTTCTTATGCTGCATTCCTTATGGGGTTGTATTTCTGAAGTCTATACTCGGTTCAGTGATAAATAGTCTTGAATTTGTATGAAATTATGACATGGCATATTAAGTAACGTAAAATGGGGAACAAAAAATTTAGGCACAATATTTAAGTGTGTATTATTAAATTCTTTGATTAAAACCTGACAAGAGAATATTTTGTTTGGAGCATAGCACCATACGGTTTGATCTTTAAAAAAAAAATACAAATCTTACACATTGTATATCTTTATTGGAGAAATTAATGGCGCACATCTAAGGAACTTGATTTAGGCTTTGACCATATAGATTTAGGCTTTGAGTGTAGTGGGTGTTTTTGTTGCAATTGTTGCAAAGGGAAACAAGGAACAAAAATAGGACGGCTGAAGTGATGCTGACTTATTAAAGAAAGATATCTTTTGTTAAACTTTCTTGGTTTGGTATCTTTTGCATGCTAGACTTGCATGCTGACTCACCACTAAAGTTGTGTACACTCTATATCCATGGGAACTTACTCGATTATGTTAACAGAATGATTCTACTCATAACGCAGGTTATAAATATTTCCTCCCCGACTTATCTCTGATCCAAAAAAGATAAAAATCTATCCTTAATTTTTGGGTCCCCGAGAATTGTAAGTTTACAGTATTAAAAGTAACATGGAGATCTGTTTGAAAATTTTATTGCTTGAGACCTTTTATGACAGTTATTGATGGAAGATAATATTGGTCAGATAAACATTAGCTTCTAACTCCATTAAGAAAAGAAAATCCACTCATGTATCTGCAGATACCCTCGCAAGATGCAACTAGGATATTTTATTGTGGCCTTTACTTTAAGGGAACTTTCTATGTCATTCATATTTGAAAAATATAAATACCCGAGTTGCCTAAAAGAACCAGTCTGTGAACAGGTAACTCCTGCAAAACCTCAGCATGTTGAGAAAGCGGAACCTGTGGCTCAAAAACCGCAAACTGAATCAACGAAACAAGCTACTGTTGTGGCTCAAAATACCCCTTCAAAAGTTGACTGTGCTACAGACCTTTTCAACTTGTTATCCATGGATACCCCAGTTGAAAATGGCTCAGAGGAAGCTAGTACTACTACTGGCGATCGTAACTGGGAAGGTTTTCAGTGTATGTCTTATGTATCAGTATCTTGCTTATTTTGAAGAATAGTAAAATCTGATGTCTCCATGTATTTTTTTTTTTTGGGGGGGTGATTATGAAATATTGTGTCAAACTTAAGGTTGTAAATTGCTTACTATAATTGTTTCAGCCGCTGCAGAAGCATTTACAACTGAGAAGATTGGTTCCACAAAAGCAGCGGAGAGCAATCTCAAGTCTAATTGTGGAATTGAGGATCTGTTTAATGATTCACCTTCAGTGACTCCTTTTGTTCCAGTAAAACTTCAGAAAGATTTGAAGAATGATATCATGAGCCTCATTGAAAAGGTATGAGAGCTTTTTAACAAGTCACTTGGTAACCCTAATCTTACTACTTGTGGCGCTTCGTTAACTGCATATTTTTAGCCTAAGCAAAGAATGTAGGATATGTGTTATTGTTAGGTAATTTTTCCATTGCTGTCCTATTTTATCTTTAGTAGTTTTGTCGTATTAATGAATATTTGTTGTCAACATCTATTGATTTAGTTGCTGGCATGATCTTGTCTGACATGTAGGAAGAGAGAGAGGAGAGGCAACACCAGGTGCGGCTGGAAAGAATCTGATTTGGCAAAGACAGTCGTGGTAAGTGGAGTTTTTTGGGCCGTAGGATGAGATGAAGGGTGAAGCTTAGGGGAAAAGGATAAAAAAGGAGAGTAAAGAAATGCTGGTCTTCCGCTCTGGAGAGAGCACATGCGAAACAGAAAAGAGAGATGGAAAAACCTGCAGGCATTATGTGCCCCACATATAATTTGGGGAGTTTTTATTGGTGAGTGCACAAGAATCTATTCGACGGCAGTAATATAGCAAGGGACATGGGAATGAAAGATAAATAAAATTTTAAGAATGAAAAAAAATCAACTCGATGCAATTTTGTATGAAGATAAAGAAACAATAAATTTGTTTAATTGGACGTATTGTAAGTTTTAAATAAATGGTAAGGTAAGTAAAATTGTATGAATGGAAAAGGAGGTCAGCTTCAATTTTTTTATTAATTGTATAAATGATTATTACTTTTTGCTTTTAATTTTTAGTAGAAAATCTAGCTGACTAATTTAAAGAGATTAAAGAAGTTAGGTAACTGTATGTTTATATCATATGTCATGTGAAATTTTTGAAAAAGTTACAAATAAAAGATATCTTAGTTTTAGAATAAAAGTTAACTCCAATTAATCTTTATGGATGGGAGATTGTGTAATTTTTTTAATTAAATGACCTCAACAATTTTAAAATTAAACATGAGAGGGGGTGAGGCGTGGGAGACCCCTCCCGGGGGGGGGGGGGGGGGGTGATCGTGTTAGATGGAAGAAGTGTTGGAGAGAGAGAGGGAGGTGTATGTGCACTGTGCAGATGTGACTAGTAAGAAAAAATAAAAGTTTAAAAATACACAAACTTCGAAAGAAATGGGAGGGAGTTATTGCTAAGTGCTAACACACAGGCAGCCACATGAGGGGAAAAAATGCTTGCCATGCTCTCATTTTTTTTGGGAAAATTTCATTTTACTCCCATAATAAGAAATTAATCTCAGATTTTCTCAAAATATTCTGAAATTTCACTGCACCCAAGGGACTAAAGTGAAATTAAATGTTTAAGCTAAAAGACCAAAATGTCCTTATTGAAAGAAGTAAAACGTTTTGGAAATTTCTCATATGTGTCTTGGAAATTCTCCATATGTGTCTTGAAAATTTTTCATATGTGTCTTGGAAATATAGTTGTGAAATTTTGGATGTTTTAGTGTTGGATTCCATTATTTTTGAGACTTGAAAATACTCACATTGATGTTGAAAATAAGCACAAATGTTTTGAAAAGTTTCCTTATATGCGTTTTGGAAATTTCCTATAAATGTCTTGGAAATTCTTTATATGTGTCTTGTGGAAATTCTTCATATGTGTCTTGGAAATCCAGTACAAAATTCAATAAGGATATTTTGGTCTTTTAGCTGAAATATTTAATTTCACTTTAGTCCCTTGGGGGTGCAATGAAATTTTAGAATATTTTGGGGGAAATCTAAGATTAATTCCTTATTTTGGGGTAAACTGAAATTTTCCCTTTTTTTTTTAATTTGAAAGGAAATTTAAACAAAAAGCTGAGCACAAGTTTCAATAGGAAGAGGAGAGAGATGATGAGTTGATAGCACAGATAAAATTAGAAAAGGGAGAGAGGGGGAGCGTGCGCTCATGGTGGCATGAGGAAGAGATGTAAAAGTATAAAACACAACCTGAAGCATGGTCCCACTATACGATTTGGAGGCATCCCATTTGTCAGAACACAAATTGCATGGTACTCTAGAGTACATAAGAATTTCTCCTTAATCAAAGGGTGGGTTTTTCGCAAATATGCTATAAATAGTTAAAAAAAAAATCCCAATACGCAACACATAATAAATTATGTCCTCATATACATCTAAAGTCGTTCTTCAAGTGAATGATTTCAGAATTACAAAGAAGTCGTTTACATGAAGAATGACTTCTAAAACCGTTTTTGGCTTGAATGACTTCTACACTTGATTTAAATATGTCAAACTCTCACCCAAATGATACTCTTCAATCTCAATAAAATGACATACAAGAACAAAGCCCATAACGTAAGAGTAGAGAAACGAGATGTGGTACATGCAATTATTATTTATAAGGTACAATAATTTTTAGTTTTTATAAAATTGGTTATTAGTTTTTATTTATATGTTATTTTAAATTTAAACTAATATGTACTTTATTTAAATTATGTGTCATTATTTGTGTTTTATGTAACTATTACTCCCTTGTCCTTAAAACAAGACTTTTTTAAGAAAGTTACTCTTGGTATTAAAATTGTATGACATTAATTTTTTTAAATGTTTACTCATGTTGCTTCCATTATACTCCCTTAACAATAATCAAGTAACAAAAATGGAGGAAATTAAGGAAGATAATTCGGGTGGTTTAAAGGAAATTCTCCCTTACATCAGGTAATTTATCTTCTTAAGTTAACTAAATTACTTGTAGTAGAATATCTTATATTTTTTTGGAGGAAATTCATTAGGCATTCGGTTACGAGGAAATAAGTGCACAACAACCAATAAATGAAAGCCGTTCAATGATACTCTTCAGTCTTAACAAAATGACATACAAGAACAACACCCACACAACGTAGGAGTAGAGGAACCGGATGTGGTATAGGCAATCATTATTTATAAGGTACAATAATTTTTATTTTTTATAAACTTGGTTATTAGTTTTTATTTATATGCTATTTTAAATTTAAACTAATATGCACTTTATTTAAATTATGTGTTATTATTTGTGTTTTATGTAACTGTTACTCCCTTATCCTTAAAACAAGACTTTTTAAGATAGTTACTCTTGGTCTTAAAATTGTATGACATTAATTTTTTTAATGTTTACCTAAGTTCCTTCCATTATACTCCCTTAACAATAATCAAGTAACAAAAATGGAGGAAATTAAGGAAGATGATTCTAGTAGTTTAAAAGAAATTCTCCCTTATATCAGGTAATTTATGTTCTTAACTTAATTAAATTACTTATTTTAAAAAGTCTTATATTTTTTGGAGGAAATTCATTAGGCACTCAGTTAGGAAGAAAAAAGTGCACGACAACTAAAAAATGAAAGTCGTTCACGCTAAAAACGATCTTCGCGTTAACGACTTCTTTGTAATTCTGAAATCGTTCACCTGAAGAACAACTTCAAATGTAGTATATGGAGAAATTATTTTTGATGTGTAGTATATGGGTAATTTTTATTTATTGTTTATAGCATATTTGTAAGGGTGAATGGTAAAAAATGACCCTATACTTATGTCCAATGTGTATCCAGCATCTTGTATTTTTTTGGCTCAAAATTGTTCATCAACTTTCAAATTCGGGCCAATAATGACTCTTCTGTCAAACTGGCCTAACGGACGTTTTAAATTTAGGCTAATAATGAATCATTCGTCAAATTGGCCCAACAGATGTTTCAAATTTGGGTCAATAATAATTCCTCCGTCAAATTGGCCCAACAAAAATTAGATTCCTCTGAAATTTCAATGTGAGACCTACCCATAAAAAAGTAACGGAAATTGGGTTAGTTTGACAGAGGAGCAATTATTGCCCGAATTCGAAACGTTTGTTGGGCGAGTTTGAAGGATGTTTCATTATTGACCCGAATTTGAAACGTCTGTTGGGCCAGTTTGGTGGAAAAGTTATTATTAACTCAAATTTAAAAGTTGATGGATAATTTTAACCCAAAAAAGGTACAAAATGCTTTATATACCTTAGATATAAGTACATAATTATTTTTTACCATTTAACGTTTTTGTAAAAAAACTCAAAGCGTATTTGTAAAAAAAACCTCAAAGGGCGTGTCACTTGCAGACTCCGTACCTCCTCTTCTGTTCACGCACACACCCTTCCTTCTGCCAAAAGGCAAAACTGTTCCACGTGTTATTTCAGAATGGAAACGTCAGTGCTTTCACCACCCCATTGAAGGGATTATAAGCATGGATAAATGGTTGGGAGTACTTTATTTATATGTATATATATATACATATTATATGCTGTAATAACTAATATATATTATGTAATAACTAATTACTAATATATATTTCTTTTCGAATTATGTTAAGCAAGAATTGATAGAATTTCCATATCAAGGGGCCGTTTATAAAGTTTTCTTTAATCATATGCCTTATGGTTCGAACAAATTGACTTGTAGAGGAAAAATATTATATTATCAAAAAAGAGAGAGAAAAGATATAACTGTACAACATAAAATAAAAAAAAAATGTCAATTGAGGTAAATAATTTATGAATAGTGATAGAAACAGGCCAGGTTAGACTTTCCCCTTAACAGACTAGGCCTGTTTTGTAACAAATTGGCCTGAATTTAGGTTGTGGCCTGTGATTTTTTTTTTTACACTCTGGACTTAGCTTGGCTTGTATAAAAGGCTGATATGGCCTGGAGCATGTTAAGAATGCTTGTTACATTCTAAATAAAAAATATGATATGTAATTATTAAACACCCTCAATTTTGTTTTTAAAAGATAAACCAAATTCAGCTAGGCAAATCTCCACATCATACAATCTAATCTAGAAATCAACAAATAAAAAACAATATAAAAAAAATCGAGTAAATAAAAAATAAACAAGAAACAATATTTAATAGAAACAAACTATTTAGGCATTATGAAGAAAATCTGACCGTTTCTTTTATTCTTCAATATATCACTATGACCTAATCATATCAATATATACAAGAGGCAGATTTCAATCAACAATAAATAAATAGAGAAAATAAAATCATTGAGGCCTGATTTTCCTGATTTGATAAAATCACAACATTCAGGCCTGATTTTTCACATCTGACATAATGCGTATTGAAACTTGAAATCGAACATAAAGAGGAATTTTTTTTTTGCCAACAATAAAGAGGAAATTAGATATGAGCAAATGCGTAAACAATCATAAAGCATAGAAAAAAATTAAGTAATAACTTGAGCAGAATTTTCTAGCTGAAAAGTAGAATTTAAGTAGTTAAAAATATTAACGAGTTTTGTTAGAAATATATTATAGAAGTAAATAGGCTCATGCAGCATATAATATGCTTGTTATGTAAAACGGGTTTCTTAAGAGGTTTGAGCCTAAGCTAACCTGTAACTAAACAGGTCAGGCTACAAACATCTGACAAGTCTTCTTGCCTTGATTATAAGCTATTTTGGTGGGAAATGAATGTTTGAGACTGTGACCTAGATTATAAGTTATTTTGAAAAATTTAAAGGTGTTTGTCTATTCTAATTTTGAAACGTAGGTTTGAGTCCAAACCTAAGTTTCAAAAGCTGTAGATGAGCATTTGAAACCATCGTTTTGAAAAAGATTCTTTCTTTAGCTTTTTTAGGGTTTCAACTAGGCTGTTCCTTTTGGCAAAAAAAAAAAAAAAAAAAAAAAAAAAAAAAACTATGCTGTTCCTGAAATACCCCCACATGTCTTCACCCTTTTTTTTCCCAATGCGGGCATGTTTGTCTTGGCCCAAAAATAAGTGGGCATGTCTGTTGGGCTGTGAAGAGTAGAAAATTTTTGTATACATTTCTTTTTAATACGTCACGGTAAAAGTGAAGTCCAAGTTATGCTTTTCCACCCTTTTTCTTGTTTGTTAACTTTTTTTTTTTTTGTTTTTTTGGTTTTTTTTTTTTGTTTCATACCACAACGGTCGATCTGGAGCATTGTGTTAATAGTTAATACAAGTAAAGGGTTGGATGCACTTCCAGTGTTAATATTTATTTTAATTTTTAAACATAAAAATAATATATCAAAGAATTGCTATTTTTCAGCTAATTTATCATATTATAAAATTAATTAATGTTACTATTCTATTTTTTAAACAAATTTTATCCTTTATACACAAATACAACATAAACTAACATCCTTTTTGGTAATTTGTACATGAAAAAAGCTATTTTTTTTTTTGGAACCATCCAAACACTTTTGTTTTATCAAAAGTTATTTTCTAACAAAATCTATTCTCCTCAAAATCCATTCTCTGAAATTACTTTTCAACTATTTTCTCAAAAGTTATTCTTTAAAAGCCAATCTAAACAGACTCTTAATGTCAATATTTCAATTTTGTCACTGTTAAATTTTACAAAAAGAGAAAAGAAAAAAGAATTAATTCATGTTGAACTATGTAATCAAATGAGGGTAAAATTGAAAAAAAATATCAATTTATTTTATAATTGGTAAGCTAATTAATTTTTTTGCATTTGATGATTAGGTAAATTAGACCTATTCAAAGTTCAAGGATGGTATATATTTTTTTACTGCTACTTTGATTTAATATGTCAATAAATTTATATATTGGTGTTTTTTCTGAAGTTTTCATAGTCAATTTTTAGAATTTAATTATTGCATCAACATTTCGACTGTATGAACTGTTTGAATAATGACACATTGACTTCTCCGATTCAAGGTCTGATCCGACTTTTAAAACATTGAGTGTAAGTAGGAGTGAGTAATGAGCATGTTGGATAACTTGTAGCCCCCTCATTTAATATTACATGGGTACAGGCTAGCCCATACCCTTGTCTCAACCCATTTAAACCTGTATTAAATAGGTTGAGTATAAATGGGTGGGTTAAATGAGTTATGAGTAAACCTGTTTAGCTCTTGATTTTTTTATAATTATAAATGTCCAAAGTTTTAATCAAAATTTAAATTTCAATATCATATTTATATATCATAAGTAATAATCACGATGTACACAACCATGTTTGCATCACAATTTAGGAAAAAAAACTTAAATTTAAACAAATGCCATTATAAATGTTGAAACTTCAAACTAAAACACCACAATTAAGTTCAAAAGGATTAATGAAATGATTTCAAATACAACCACACAAATGAAAGTGATATATATAACTTGTTGGATCCAAAAACTCCTAGAGCAATGTCATGTTTATATTTTTCATGTATAGATGTAAAAACTTCAATCCAAAGGTGTGCCAATTACCCCACCCATCACAGGTTTTAAAAGGTCGGGCCAAAAATGGGTAAAAACTTATCGGTTGTGAGCTGGCTCACCGGGTTATGAGTTGCTTGCTTGCTCCTAAACGTAAGTGCTGCTTGACTATATTTAAAATGATAACAAAATTGGATAAATTACTTTAAAATAGCAAAAGAAAAATTACATTTATATTAATTAATTTAATGTCCCCATTACTCTTAACATAAAATCCAGTTTATCTTTTTAAGATTAAACTACTTAATCAAAGGGCATGTCACACACACACATTGGTACCCCTCTCCCATTCACACACACACTCTCTCTCTTACTACTGCCAAAAAAGGCAAAACCGTTGCACGTGTTATTTCAGAATGGGAACATGAGTGCTTTCACCACCCCATTGAAGGGATTGCAAACATGAACGGTGTGTTTTTAGTACAAAAAGTTTCTCATCAACAACTAATGTCGATCTCATCATATATCAGAATGCAATACTAGAGAAATATAATAATATAAAAGACGACAAAATGGAAATCAAAGAAACTTAAAAATAGTACTCATGCAATATAGGCAATAATAGTGATTGCGTCCATAATGAAATGCTAATCATCGACGAAATTGTCAGCATGGGAATGGGAATCTGAAGACAAGGTAGAGAGGGGATAAGGGGAGTGAGAGTTGGAGTTGGAGTGGGGTGGAATGGGGGTATTGAAGAGTTCCAGGAGCCTACGGATAAGTGAAGAAGAGGAAGGGGAAGGGGAAGGGGAAGGGGAAGTGGTATGGGTAGTGACGGGGGAGAGGGAGTGTTGACGGGGTAGTAGAATAACCTCTGAAAATTTGTATTATAGGAGAGGATATTGGATTTATAAATAGTAACAGAGTGATATGTGTTTTGGAGGATGTTAAAGTCTGATATTAATGATTCATTAGAAGGGTCTGATACCTGCCAAGTCTTATCCTGACACCTCATCCTATTCACTCTTCCCATTCTCAACTCAGGGCCCACCCACACAAGCACACACCATTAGTCCATTACCCCCTCCGAATGCAAAGAAGAAGTAACAAAGTAATGTCTTGTTTTTTTTGTTTTGTTTTACCAGAACTAAATTGATTGGTTGAGTTTATTAAACTAACCTCGTTTTTTTATCAGCCCAGAAATTACAAATTTGTTTGTAAACCCAATATACAGTGCAAATTCAACAAGGATTGAAAAAAAAACTAATGGATTCAAGAAATGATATTTTTGTTATTTAATTCTTACTATATTTGTATGTTTGTGTAGTGTATAATGAATAACGTGTTTGTTCCTTGAGGCTGGCTGAGAGCAAAACCACCCGACCGACCAAATTTTGTGTCCATATTCTCTCACACATACTGAGAGTTTAAATACCCACGCAGAGGTGGATTCTAAATAGCCTGAAGCCCAGATTGTGCTCTGCATGAGTGCATGGAATGATTGCTATTTGTTTTATAATTATTTTTATATTTCTTATCAATGATAATATAAAGAGTGAAGGAGAAAAAAAATACTTCTTATCATTTTCAAAAAGAGCTGTTGGCACTATAAGCTACGTTTTCATCAAGATACTACAATCGGGAAACAAATTTACCAGAATGCTATAGATTAAAAAAAAATGAAACTAAAGATGTTGTAACATAGGCATATTCTTTTAGCAGCGGCTGTTAGGGTCCACTCTTTAATTTAAAAAAATAAAATAAAATTTTTTATTATTTACTAAAACAAAATTATGCTCCACATGATCCTAAATCTAAAATATATTTACCTAATTTTTTTATGATAAATAATATTAGTTAAGTTAGTTTTTTTTTTTGCCATAGTTAAGTTAGTTAATATAATATGTTTTTCCCAAAACACTAATCATACCTTACCCCCTCTCTTACTTTATTATTATATTAAAAGAGTATAAATTGGAGTAATGTGGTAACAAATCATCTCCATCAATTCCGTCACTCACTCTAAAAATAAGGATAAAAAACGAATTCCAAATATGCCATATATTAGGCATGAGAAGTAGCATATGTCATACACCACTTGCGTGGAAACATTTTTTTTTTGCCAGAAAAAACTTACGTGGAAACTGCTAGAACCATAAACCAAACACGCATGGAATGTTCGAAAAATAAGGCAGCATGATCTATTTTCGTTATGGAATAAATTACATTTTTCCATTGAGGAAATTATAACTTCTTGCTTTCAGCCAAATAAAAGAGAAAGAAAGAAATTTTAACATTTTTTATAGTATAAATGAAAGGTAAATTTTGGTCCCAAAAAAATAAAAAAAAATAAAAGGTAACTTGGTACGGTGTTGAAAATTACTTTGATATAGGGATCAGAATGTGGAAATTAAATTTGTATGTTAGGGTCAAGCTGTTGAGTTGGCAAGTCAGCTAGGTGTGCTCACATTATAGAAATTAGAAAATTTTTTCCACTGTTCTGATCAACTACCACCTTTAAATGAAGATAAAATTGTCTTATTAAAGGATGAAGAAGTTTTTTCATAGATAAAGGACAAAGAAGTTACAAAAACAGGTATTAGTTAAATTTTCAAACATAAGCTACCATCTTAGCTTGGTGTCGGTGCGGTTTTTGCTTTTTTTTTTTTTTAGTTCTTCGGCTTGCTTTGTAATCTTGTTGTTTTGATTTAATGAAATTTCAGTATTTCCTTGTTTTTTTTTTGACCGAACAAATTTCTGTATTTCCATCCAAACGAAAAAAAAAACTCCTTCTACCAGGAAGATCTAATAATGAAATGCAGTTTTCAAAGAAGTTATATTGATCGATTGATTTCACTTAAAAAGATATTAGTTTTATAAGGGGAGCGGAACCCCTCCTTTTCTTTTGTATCATTTTCCCTCTTTTTTTCTTTTAATAGCCAATAGATCTTTTTTGAATGGTTCAGATTTGGTGTTAATAATATCATTATTGAAAATAAATTAAAATATATTTCATATAAATCCAAATCTGAAACATTGAAAGAAGATCTAATGGTTATTAAGAAAAAAAAGAAAGAAAAATGATACAAAAGAAAAGGAGGGGTTCCTCTCCAGTACTTTACAAGACAAAACTCCTCTTACGCATTTACTTCGTAAGATGTAATATCACTCATAAAAAGTTAATCTAAACAAACATATAAACCTTATTCTCTTTACATCACTCCTCACAGGGGCCCCCAAAATAATTTATAGAAATTAAGAACTCTTTGGTGGGTATGTGTTCTAAACTTCTAGTCATTGTAAATCGTGGAGGAGCAACCGAGCAACCTTATCCTCTTGTGTACAAGTCCATACGTTCATACATATATATGAACAGGGTTTAACTTTAACCAACACGTCCTTTTTGGAATCCTTAATGTTTATGATGTTCTGCAACCAAAATCATCTGAATTAAACGACCCGGGTATAAGTGTTGCCTACAAATGAACATTCAAAAGCAATATCACGAGTTACCAAATAAGAGAGACAAAAGTAAGCACATGACTCTGTATAATACGCCATCCAATACAAAAAAATTTAGATCATGCTCATACTTGTCTTCCCCATTAAATAGGCAGATAATATAAGTATTTAACCACCCTCACAAAAACAAACAAAAATGATATTAGTGCATCAATCAAACGCATCAAAAGTTTCAACATATTTACTAGCTACATCCAACAAATCCGCATCCATTAGCGATCAGAGCTTAACGTAATCAGATAGCAAAACAGATGACACCCTCCATGACTATGGCAAGAAATAAAGGAGCCTAATAAGGGTTAAGGGGGATGCAACTGAAAAGAACAATACTGGCATTGCCATATATGAATCCATATGATCAGTGCAGTTTTACTGACTAGAGGCAAACACTAGAGACCATGGCTAAATGTCAAAAACTGCTTAATCTCACCTTATAGCTGTTTGGGAGGCAAAAAGGTCAAGGAAAATATACAAGGTTCAAAACGTACAAGAAGGTCGAATATGAGTAAGTAACCCTTGGTAAGTTGGGAGAGAAATATAATTTGAAAAATTGATGTAGTGAGGCCAGATTAGAAGCATGTAGGTAACCGGAGAGGAATAAAATCCTAAAACAGGTCCAATCAAGACAATAGGAAATATCACTAGCCTAACCCAAAATAAGAAGATGGGCACAGGAAGAGACTGCAGTGATGATCAAAAATCAAAGGAAAACCAAAATTCTCCCAAATCTCACCACTTCCAAGGCAATCTATCTATCTATCTATTACACATTAAAAAGTCTTCCTTCCCGCCAAATCCTTTAAACAGTTGGATATACACTCTTCCTCTCTGCGAGCCGGTGACAAGTGTCGGCTCCTCACCCAAATCACTATTCACAAGCCATCAAAGATCAAACCACCTCCTCCGGCTTTGTGCAATACAATCCTCATTCCACATAGGACAGGCACCTCACACCCTGAAGCTATTTCATTTCAAATTTAAATTTAAATTTCAAATTTTGAAATATCGATTTTCCTCCCAAAAATCCTCACTAAATGATAAGAATACCTTTCAAACACCCTCAAAACATAAAGCCTTCAAATCTGATTTGGCCGAACCATTTTGGAGCTGCAACCATTCTTCTTATTACTTAAACTTCATCTGTTAGGTGAGTAATCCCATCCCTCCTCCATTGCTTTTCAACAACATAATAAATACTGGAGCAGAGGTTGGTGTGGATCATTTATGTGTCGTGTGCTTGCGTTTTGCTCTTTTTGTGGGTGTGGGTCATTTAATTCCTTCCTTCTTGCAATATCAATATTACTCTGTTTCCATCGTGGAGAGTCCGTTGCATGTCCGCCAGTTTTAGCCTCTCTGCTTGTGGTGGAACATTTTCAGAATTTGTATTTGGCATACACTAAAGTGAGAGCCCGGCAAGAAGCAAGTTAGGTTAAAGGTCAATTAATCAATGCTAATATTTGAAATATAATTTATGGTCGAAAAAATATTTGAAATATAACTTTATTCAAATCCATATTTGAATTATTAGGCTCTTATAATCTTATTTTGTAATATATCTTTTTTTATCATACACTCGTTTAATAATATATAGATAAGTTTCTTTTTCATGTTTCTTAAAATCCTTCTGTTTCCATTTTAAATCTCTATCACTATGATATAACCGTGAATGTAGTTATTTTTTCTTATGAGTTTAATATTTATGGAGTTATATGAACGAATAAAATTTTAAATAAATGCTTCAAAAAAATATAATTACATGTTTACATAATCTAATATTAAATTTAAGCCTCCGTATAGTGAATTACAAATCAAAGACCAAATTAAAACTAGAAAGACTAAATTACACCGAGTCAAAATTAAGGGTTCGGTTACAACTTACAGCCGCGTGGTTTGACCTACAAAAAAATTTAAAATCATGATCAAAATATTAATTATTCTTTTATCAATATTATACGTGGGATTTTTCCTTAATTTTTATGCATGGTCTTTTTACCCTATAATCTTTAAATACTGGTATTTTTTATTTAATCATTTATCTTATTTTCAAAATTTTTAATTGATCATACAATTGCAAATTGTCCTAAATCCTAATCCATAAGGTATATTATCTACCTCTTGTTTTGATCAAAATATCAATTTACTCGTATAATCACTGATGCCATGCTGCCCCCCATAAAAATTAAACAAAAACTAAGGGGTATTATCTATTTTTAGAAAAAACAATTTAACAATTATGTGATGTAATCTTAAAAAAAAAATAGTGAAAACAAAGCATTAAAAGTATAGGTTTAGAATCATTATTTTGGCAAACATCTGAACAAACGAAATGTTCACCTGAAATAGTATTCAATCTGGTTTACAATTTCCTTATGTAACCGAATAGTTGGATGGGATGGTAAAGTGGGGGCATGAAAAAAATCTGTTACATAGACTAATACTCCCTCCGGTCCTAATTATTAGATCACTTTGATTTTTTTTGAAAAAATTAAGGATGCAAAATTGATCACTTTAAATTGTTTAGAGTTATCTTTTTTCCTCAAAACCAATTTATTCTACTTATAAACTAACCTATAATCTAATTGACATATGTTATAATTTAGTGGTATAATTTGCTTCCTTAACTTCCACAAAAAAAGTCAAAGTGATATTATATTTAGGACCGATGGAGTATATAGTCAACAATAAAAAATATAAATATCACACAACAAAAAAAAACTATAATTTTTGTAAAAAAAAAAACTAGAAAATTAAAGTGCACAACGATGGCTAATTCATTGAAATGATTAAATACCACAAGGGCAGTCATATTAAAAATTGTTGTCTGTACAAATAAGGTGGCATTGGCCGTGACAATAGCGGTGGCAGTGAAACTATAGGAGACTGGTGTTGCAGAAGAACATCAGCAGTGATAGAAGGTGGCCTTTGAGGTCCCTATGCATATTAAATCAAAACATATATAAGACGAAGATAAAAAAAAAAAAAAAAAATTTGCCATGAACAAATTTGTATTATGGTGGTTTACAAAACAAAGCTTATTATAGTAGAAATAGCAAATGTATGAGACAGTCGATGATACTATATATATATATACCCACACTTCAAAACAGGTGCAAAACCAGTTGATCGAAACACGTATAAACACAGATTTTTTTTTTTTTTTTGGCCTAGTAGAAGCTCAAGTTCTTCAAGTAGTTGAAACTTGCATAACAAATTCTAAAAGTGGTCGAAACATATGCATAATACATGGTTATATGATCTGTATGAAATACTAAATGAGTATAGGCTCTGTGGGATAGTTGAGTTGATTGTCATTTATATTTATCACAATTAATTTTTAAAAATACTAAAGAGTATATAAATGAGCGTTATGAATTAAGAAAATATGCTAAATGAAATCACCGATTTACCGATGAAAACTGTGTTCTTTAATGTTATTTATTTGTAAAGAATTAGCTTATTCATCTTATTTTGTTCACGTAATTCTATAATTCTAGAAAGTGACAAAAATACATGAAATTATGTTTTCGAAACACTTTCATACGCAACAAATATTTATAAAAAATATACTTTGTAGAGTTTTAAAAAATTAATTTTTTTTATTATTCATACAGTAGGAACGATTTTCACTCGAAACCAATATTTTTCAATCCCACCTGTACGCACCTTAGATCAAAAAATGACACGAAAAGCATTAGAAATAAAAAGCATACTTCCAAGCGACACGCTCTAGTTTGAGTCTCTACGATCACATCACCGTGCATTCTCATGTGTATTTTGATGATTTAATTTTCTTTCACGTGACATAATTGTAATTCTCTCAGTTTAGTTTTAATCTCTACATTTTAAAATATAATTTTATCTTGAAGTCAATTGAAAAAATGTACTTTGACCGTCAAATAAGGGCGTAATCTTTTATGTTTTTTTTTTTTTTACATGTCTTTGGACTCAACCCACCAAGACTAGTACCTATTAGGCGAGTATGAATTAGACTTATCTATCTGCTTTGATGAAAAGAAGAAATGTGTAGTATCAAAAAAAAAGAAGAAATGTGTGATTGTGATGACCTTAGTAACATTGATTTTAAATTTTAAAGTTAGGTTAAAAGTCAAGTTAAGTTATATAATGTGATTTGTGTTTGGATATATTTTTAGAAGAAAAAAAGTGAGTTAATAAATCGAAACTTGTTTGGATAAAAATTTCAAAAGCGGATTTAGATACAAAATGATTAAAAAGGACACAAATTTTATAATAAAAATTAAGAGAAATATTAAAAGTTGAAACACAAAACTAAAGAGTCAATGTCTTGTTTGAAAAATTCGAGTGAAGAATTCACTTAAAATACCGTATGAAAAACATGTATGAAAAGCATGTGCCTTGAAGAAGGAGGAGGAGAGGTGACATCCAAGAAGTATAAAGAAGGCATCATTATGCATTTCGTTTGATTGATTTTCGCTTTTATGAATTTTCATATTTTATTTCCATTGAATAAAGCCTTTTGGTCATTACTTATTTTAGAAGATTTGCTTTAGTTTCTTATTTTTAGCCAGATGACTTTTACTTTAAGTTTAAGTAATTTCTTATTTCTTTTAGGATTGAATGATGCCAATCAAGTCAATCAATCATCATTAAAGCATCATTCATGGCATTAATTGTTTTAGGGTTTTGATTGTAGAGTCTTCTATGGTATATATTGATATATTTATTATTTAAGGTGCAATACTGATATATTGAAGGAGCAATTTTTTAACCATGCTGTCATTAAAGAGTCAATGTGTTGTAGGAGATATTCCGCGCATTTGAATTAGAAGGATTCACAATTGAAATCTTCTTTCCAATCATATCTTGATTATTTAATTTCGAATCCCCCATATCCTCCCCCTTTAATACTGCAAGCCGAGATCCACTCCCTACAGCCTCCGCTCCTCCCTGTCTCCATAAGCGCTCGCTGAACCAACACTCACTGCTGTTTTCTTTCCTACGATCACAGCCTAATTAAATGACAACCATTTGTAGATTCTTAAGAGTTCTAGTGCCGACCACAGCCATGCACGGTGGGGTCAAAAATCTGAGCAGCGTTATTCAAGCACGGGACGCAACGTGTGCCTTGAAAAAGACATTATTTGAGGATTGGGATTTTAAGGCCTTATGTGCTGATCAAGAGGAAAATTGTGCTTCTGAGGCCCCTATGCCTAGTAAAATTGATTATGAAAAGGATTGGATTCTTGCGTCATGTTTAGCATGTCACTTCACAGGTCACTTGAACAAGTTGCAAAATGTCTTCCAATACAAAGAGCCTTTTCCAACAACTCACGTTGGCAGTACAACAGTTTCTTCTAAATACAGTGATCATAAGCTGCCACTCCAGCATGTCTATCATGTCCCAGGTATGGAATGTAATGTCATATCGGTTTCACAATTAGCATCTTCTGGTTACTTTGTCGTCTTCGGTCCACTAGGTGTGAAGCTTTATCGTCAACATGAGATTGATGAAGAGCCAATCTTAATCTTAAAAGGACAAATGTTGGAAAAACACTATGTGTTTTCAGCGGATTAGGTTGGATCGAAAAATGTGAGAACTTCAATCGACAATTTTCGTTTTCTGTTTATTGTTGTTTCCTATTTTGTTGATGTTAAAAAAAAGCTATATTCTCTTCCATTATTGAGATGACATTTCAGAAATAAATTGGCCAAATTGCAACATGACGAAATATTTTTTTTTTCATCGAAAGCATTGTGATAATATGATTTTGCTGTTTTTAGTGGAATAAAAGGAAATTCAATTTTTCTCTAACATTTATGATTTCAAATTCAGGTTGCTAATTCCGGTATCCAACATGTTTCATTTTTCTGGATTGTTGAGAATGAATGAAGAATCAATTTTATTGATTATTTTTCCTCTTCATAAAGCTTCTCTCCTTTTTGAAAGATTAAGACTGTATTAGGCTTTCTTAAGAATTGGAATCCACAGATGGATTTGCTTAATTTTTCTTTGAAATTCATTTTTGGATTGAGGGATGGAGGGAATTATTTTTTTTATTTAGTTCCCAAGTTGAAGCATCACCGCGCCTTCAATGTGCTTTGAAGGATCCATTGTGTTTCATTCTAAACATACTTGCTTTTATGATTGGTTTTCGCATATTGGGATGCTACGATGACTATTGTCACCACCTTCGTCAGTTTTTGTAAGAAATCCGAAGTTGCTGCCCTTATCTTCGCTTCAAAGCTCACTTTTCGATTTGATTTTTGACGTTTTGTTGCCCATATTTTGCTTTTGGATCGATTTAATTTTTCAGGTTTTGATGAAGGAGGTTTTGTAACGGGCGGGTATTACAGAAAAAGGGTCAGACTTTTCTCATCCATTGATAAAAAAGACAATTTTTCAATCAATATTGATTTAATAAACCCAAACTCATATGCAGCTTATTGGCTTAATACCTAACGATAAAGTAGATCAAATAGTTGAGATGCATGTATATATATATCAAATTTATAATACATTTGAAAAGACAATAATCATTCAATGTTTATATTTGAAATATAATTTAAGGTCAAAAAAATATTTGAAGTATAACTTTATTCAAATCCACATTTGAAGTATTAGGTCTTTATCATCTTATTTTATAATATATCTTTTTCTATCAGAAACTCGTTTATTTTTTCTTATGGGTTTAGTATTTATCAAGCTATATGAACGAATAAAATTTTAAATAAATGCTTAAAAAATATAATTACATGTTTATATAATCTAATATTAAATTTAAGCCACCGTACACCGAGTCAAAATTTTAAGGGTTCGGTTACAACTTACACTCTTACAGCGGCGTGGATTGACCTACAACAAATTTAAAATCATGATCAAAATATTAATCATTCTTTTATCAATACTATACGTGGGATTTTTCCTTAATTTTTATGCATGGATCTTTTTACCCTATAATCCTTAACTACTGGTATTTTTTATTTAATCATTTATCTTATTTTCAAAATTTTTAATTCATCATACAATTGCAAATTTTCCTAAATCCTAATCCATAAGGTAAATTATCTACCTCTTGTTTTGATCAAAATATCAATTTACCAGTAAAATCACTGAAGCCTTCCTATGCTGCCTCCCATAAAAATTAAAGAAAAAACAAAGGGGCATTATCTATTTTTAGAAATTTTTTTTAACTATTATGTGATGTAATCTTTTAAAAAAACTATATTGAAAAAAATATCATTAAAGTATAGGTTTAGAATCATTATTTTGGAAAACATCTGAACAAAAGAAAAATGTTCACCTGAAACAGTATTCAATCTGGTTTACAATTTCCTTATGTAACTGAAGAGTTAGTGGGATAGTAAAGGGGTGGCATGAAAAAATGAAATACGATATCCTAAATCTGTTACATAAAATAACATATAGTAAACTATAATTCTTGTAACAAAAAAAACTAGAAAATCAAAGTGCAAAACGATGGCTAATTCATTGAAATGATTAAATACCACAAGGGA
The DNA here is from genome assembly GCA_037074515.1 of Mimosa bimucronata. Classification (NCBI taxonomy): domain Eukaryota; kingdom Viridiplantae; phylum Streptophyta; class Magnoliopsida; order Fabales; family Fabaceae; genus Mimosa; species Mimosa bimucronata. The sequence goes on from CM073442.1 coordinate 12,525,147, forward strand.
AGTCATATTTAAGGTTGTTTTCTGTACGAATAAGGTGGCATTGGCCGTGACAATTGCAGTGGCAGTGAAACTATAGGAGGCTGGTGTTGTGGAAGAGCATCAGCAGTGTGGCCTTTGAGGTCCCTATGCATATTAAATCAAAACATATATAAGACGAAGATAAAACAAAAAAAAAAAAAAAATTGCCTTGAACATATTTGTATTATGGTGGTTTACCAAAAAAAAGTTTACTGTAGTAGAAATAGCAAAGGTTTGAGACAGTCGATGATACTCCCTCCGGTCCTAATTATAAGAGCTAGTTGACTTTTTTTGGGGAGATTAAGGAAGCAAATTAGACCCCTAAATCTTAATATATGTGACATGTAATTAGATCATATGATAGTTTATAAGTAAAATAACTTAGTTTTGAGGAAAAAAGACAAATATAAACAATTTAAAGTGGTGTATTTTGCATCCTTAATTTTTCCAAAAAAGTCAACTGGCTCTTATAATTAGGACCGGATGGAGTACTATATATATACCTACACTTCAAAACAGTCGATGATACTATATATATACCCACACTTCAAAACAGGTGCAAAGCCAGTTGATCGAATCACATATAAACACAAATTGTTTATTATTATTATTATTATTATTATTATTATTATTATTATTATTATTATTATTATTTATTTATTTATTTATTTTTTTGGCTTAGTAGAAGCTCAAATTCTACAAGTAGTTGAAACTTGCATAACAATTAACAAATTCTAAAAGTGGTTGAAACATACACATAATATATGGCTATATGATCTGTATGAAAATATTAAATAAGTATAGGCTCTATGGGATATATATAGCTGAGTTGATTGTCATTTATATTTATCACAATTAATTTTTTAAAAATATTAAAGAGCATATGAATTAAAAAAAATATGCCAAATGAAATCACCGATGAAAATGTGTTCTTTAATGTTATTTATTTGTAAAGGATTATCTTATTTATCTTATTTTGTTTACATAATTCTATAATTCTAGAAAGTGACAAAAATACATAAAAATTATGTTTTCGAAATCAAAGCACTTTCATACGCATTGACCAAAAAAAAAAAAAAAGAAACACTTTCATACGCAACAAATATTTATAAAAAATATACTTTGTCGAGTTTTAAGAAATTAATTTTTTTATGATTAATACATTAGGAACGATTTTCACTCGAAACCAATATTTTTCAATCCCACCTGTACGCACGAAAAGCATTAAGAAATAAAAAGCATACTTCCAAGCAACACGAATGTACACTCTGGTTTGAGTCTCCAAGATCACATCACCGTGCAATCTCATGTGTATACTTTCAATGTAATTGATCAATTTACTTCCACTTGACATATAGTTGTAATTCTAGCTCCCTGTTTAATTTTAATCTCCATATTTTAAAATATAATTTTTCTTGAAGTCAATTGAAAAAATGTACGTTGGCGTAATCTTCTATTTTTTTTAACATGTTTTTGGATTCAACCCAAGACTAGTTTTGGACCTATTAGGCGAGTATGAATTACACTTACCTATCTGCTTTGATGAAAAGAAGAAACGTGTGATTATGATAACCTTAGTAACAATGATTTTAATTTTTAAGTTGAGGTTTTGTTAAAATTCGAGTTCGTAATATAATGTGATTTGTGTTTGGATATATTTTTGGAATAATAAAAGCCAGTTGACAAATTGAAATTTGTTTGGAGGAAAATTTGAAAACCGGATTTAGATATAAAATGATTAAAAAGGACACGAATTTTATAATATAAATTAAGAGAGATATTAAAAGTTAAAACACAACTAAAGAGTCAATGTCTTGTTGGAAAAATTCTATTGAATAATTCACTTAAAATACTAATACTACTGTGTGAAAAGCATAGGAGGAGAAGGAGGAGTGACGTCCAAAAAGCATAAAGAAGGTATCATTATGCATTTAGTTTGATTTATTTTCTCTTTTAGGAAGTTTTCTGTTTTATTTCCATTAAATAAGGCTTTTTAGTTATTACTTATTCTAGAATATTTGCTTCAGTTTTCTATTTTTATGCAAAAGATTTTTACTTCAAATTTAAATAAATAATTTCCTATTTTCTTTAAGATTGAAAGGTACCAATCAAGTAAATCAATCATCATTAAAGCATGTCAGTAATTTGTTAGGGTTTTGATTCTAGAGTCTTCTATGGTATATATATATATTGATATATTTATTATTTAAGGTGCAATACTGATATATTCAAGGAGCAATTTTTCAACCATGCTGTCATAAAAGAGTCAATGTGTTGTTGGAGATATAAAATGATTAAAAAGTACACGAATTGTATAATATAAATTAATTAATTAAGAGAGATATTAAAAGTTAAAACACAAAGCTAAAGAGTCAATGTCTTGTTGGAAAAATTCTATTGAAGAATTCAGTAAAAATATTGTGTGAAAAGCATGTGCCTTGAAAGAGGAGGAGGAGGAGTGACATCCAAGAAGCATAAAGAAGGCATCATTATACATTTAGTTTGATTGATTTTCTCTTGTAGGAAGTTTTCTGTTTTATTTTCATTGAATAAGGCCTTTTAGTTATTACTTGTTCTAGAATATTTGCTTTAGTTTTCTATTTTTACTTAGAAGATTTTTACTTCAAATTTAAATAATTTTCTATTTTCTTTAGTATTGAATGGTACCAATCAAGTAAATCAATCATCATTAAAGCATGGCATTAATTTGTTAGGGTTTTGATTCTAGTGTCTTCTATAGTATATATTGATATATTTATTATTTAAGGTGCAATACCGATATATTCAAGGAGCAATTTTTTTAACCATGCTGTCATAAAAGAGTCAATGCGTTGTTGGAGATATTCGGCGCATTTGAATTAGAAGGATTCACAATTGAAATCTTCTTTCCAATCAATCATATCTTGATTATTTAATTTCGAATCCCCCATATCCTCCCCCTTTAATACTGCAAGCCGAGATCCACTCCCTACAGCCTCCGCTCCTCCCTGTCTCCATAAGCGCTCGCTGAAACAACACCCACTGCTGTTTTCTTTCCTACAATCACAGCCTAATTAAATGACAACCATTTGTAGATTCTTAAGAGTTCTAGCGCCGAACACAGCCATGAACGGTGGGGTCAAAAATCTGAGCTACGTTGTCCAAGCACGGGACGCAATGTGTGCCTTGAAAAAGACATTATTTGAGGGTTGGAATTTTAATGCGTTATGTGCTGCTCAAGAGGAAAATTGTGCTTCTGAGGCCCCTATGACTAGTAAAATTGATTGTGAAAAGGATTGGATTATTGCGTCAGATTTCGAATATCACCTCACAGGTCACTTGAACAAGTTGCAAAATGTCTTCCAATACAAAGAGCCTAGAGTTTTATCAGGAGCGTTTCCAGCAACTCACGTTGGCAGTACAACTGTCTCTTCTAAGTCCAGTGATCGTAAGCTGCCACTTCAGCATGTCCATCATGTCCCAGGTATGGAAGGGAATGTCATTTCAGTTTCACAGTTAACATCTTCTGGTTACTTTGTCGTCTTCGGTCCACTAGGTGTGAAACTTTATCGTAAACCTGAGATTAGTAGTGAAGAGCCAATCTTAATCTTGAAAGGACAAATGGTAGAAACACAATATGTGTTTTCAGCGGATTAGGTTGGATCGAAAAATGTGAGAATCGACAATCGTTGTTTCCTATGTGTTACTATTTTATTGAGTTTGTTAGGCCTCTTTGGTTAAAGAGGAGGATTTTAATGGAGGGGATTTTACAGTTTATTATTGTTGCTTCCTATATTGTTGATTTTGAAAAAAAAAAAAAGCAATATATTCTTCAAAAGCATTGTGACAATATGATTTTGCTGTTTTTAGTGGAATAAAAGGAAAATTCAGCTTGCATAGTTAAATAGGCATGAGGGAATACAAATTTTTTAAAAGGGAAAATACATTTATGGTACTTATTATATTTTTATTTAGTTTTGATTTTGACACCTATGGGTATTTTTATCATAATTAAATGATTTAATTTTAATTTTTAAACACCATTAACTTCTATATAAAAGCTAGCCATACTAATAGAATAAAGATAGAGGAGTTAGTAGTGGTAATTAAACAAAATTAATGGTTTAATTAGGAGATTAAGAACCACAAGTAACTAAATCAAAATTGAATAAAAGTATAAGTACTAACAATATTAAACGCCTCTTACGCATAAAAAAGAATCCAAAGGTTGTTTCCTACTCTAAGAAAAAAAATATATATACTCAGCCTGTCAGCCACATCTATTGTTTAATATCCTTATGCTAAATTTTACACCGTTGATTTACACACTAAATCGAGCCTAACCATTTTCTAAACCAAAACTAAATAAACATCCCTATTGTATTTCTACAATTTAATATGGCACTTTTTTCATCAATTGAATAAAAATTCACTATTCAAAATAAACGACTTAGCCTTTCATCAATCAATATATATATCATGCCAAAAAATAATATATGTATGTATCATAAAAAAATTATGAATGTGCCTAATTCACAACCAAAATCTGAATTCTCACATTGGCCAGAGAAAAGGATCGCACAAAAAATCTCACATGACTACATATATGTACAATTGTCGCTGTTCAATAACTGAACTACAGCTAAGAATGTGCAAATCACACATGCACTGAAAAATGTGCTTTATCTCAAACACAAATAATACTGCTAAAAAAATAGTAATAATATAAACCTGACGTTAAAACTAAATGCTTCAAACAAAAGGCCTATCTATATTGCTCACCAAACGGCTCCGATTTCTTTCAAGCAATCCTTCCATGATAATCTTCTTCTTATACTCCACCGTATCAAACTCTGCCTCTGCCTTGTTTGCCGCCGGGACCGGCGGCTCACTTTGCTCGCTCCGGCGAGGCAAGTGATACAACCAAAAGGATATGCATATGATTGCACATACCTTACCCCACAAAATCAAAACGATCAGAGTAGTTACCAAAATGTAACACAAAGCCTTAGTCCTATCTTCATCGTCGTCGTCGTCATGATTTGTTTCTTTTTTCTTATCTTTAATGGGTTTTGGAGTCGTATTGAAGCAAAGTGTGGTGGTAGATGTGGAAGAAGAAGACCCTAAAGTATGCGATGAGGAGCTTGAGTTTGTTGAAAACGATAAGGAAGATGGTATGAATAATAGATCAGCTGATGAGTTACTTGATGCTGAGCTACTTTTGCATTCTTGTTTTGTATTCTTTTCTAATTTCATGATCACATTTGATCTCGAATTTTTACTCGTATTGGCTGCTTTCCTTCTTTTAATCTTCTTCACCTGTAGAAGTTACAAAATATACGTATTAACTGGATGTCATCACAGATCACACAAGTAAAACAAAAAAATTTGAGTTCGATTTTTTATTTTATTTTAAAACACTTATAGCTTATTTATAGTCTAATCATATTAATTATTCTATTAATTGTTAATTAGTTTCTTTCAAAATACGTATACAAACTGTAATATAATGATCCGTGCATTATTGTAATTTAACAACTAACAAATTCAAAACGCTTCATGTATCATTTTATTTTAAGAAATAGATTTGAATCAAAGTTGGAAAAAAAGTTTGGGGGATAAAATAAAACTGGGTAAACCGTAATCATTAACTAAATTTATTCAACCATTGACTAATCAACAAGATAAACATGACTCAGGGACGGCAAATACGTCGTCAGATTGAAAATAAGTTTTTAATTTAAAATTGCGATTTGTCAATTTTAGATATTTTAAAAAGAAAACCAATTACTGTTGAACTTGAAAGAACTTTAAACCCACCCATATAATTTCATCCAAGAAAAGCATTGGGTCTCTAAATCGTTCTGTATAAAAACACGGCAGAGAAGTTACATATCTACACACACATACACAATCTTATATGTAACTGAAATTAAATTTTGAAAAGTGCAAAAAATTTCCTTTAAAGCAGAGAAAATAGGTTCGGGCAAACAAGGCTGGTTATCTAATGAACCATCAAGAAAACCTGAAAATCCAATATAATCATCATACACCGAAGGAATTAAGGAGTGAATGAAGAACACCCCGAAAAAAAAAAATTAAATGAACGAAGGCATATTAAAGCGTGCGTACCAAAACGATGTCGTTGAATGACTTCTTGAGAATATGCCAGAAACCGTTATGGTGGTTATCGTCCCCTTTCTTCATGGAGTAATGTCGCCAACCGTCCGTTCCCTCCCTGCAGTCCTCCGTGAGCGCCGATGACAATATGGTGGAGAACGAGGCGGCGCCGCCGCGGTCGTGGACAGAGGAGACCGGCTTGAAACAGACAAGGAATTTGCTAATGAAACTTGTGTTTTGGTGGTTGATTTTGGAACGGCCGGTCTTGTCCTTATTAAAGGACCCCATGGGAGAAGAAAAACGGTTGATCGTGAAGATCAGAGTGAAAGAGGGAGAAAAAAAAATGGATAAAAATAATCAGAGATAGATAATGATGGAGGGAAAAATGGACGGGTTGGTTTTAGGGGCTGTTTGGTTCAACTGAGGAGAGGGGAGATTCATTAAAGTTAGGGAAGAGGAGGGGATTAGAGAAAGAGAGGTGAGAGCGAGAGAATGGCACTTAATTAAGTTTTTGTGATTTTTTTTGATCATGTTTAAGATTTTGTGATTACCGGTTAAGTCACGTAACTATGATTTAGTTTGCATGCATATCTTATTTTAAGTTATATTTTTTTTTATTAAATTATTTTAATTTTTTTAATATCTATCTATTTCTATTACTACCTCCGGTCTTAAATATAATATCACTTTGGCTTTTTTTTGTGGAGACTAAGAAAGCCAAATAGATCACTTAATTTTAATGTATCTTATATGTAATTGTAATTTTCATTCTTCAGTTTTGTCCAATGAAAAATGCAAAGGCCGGTGTGGATGGAGAGAGAGAATGTGTGTGTTGGGGAAGGTAAAATGAATGGGGTAAACTATTGTGGGATCTGTAAAAGTTCATTTTATGATTTTATTGGAGAGTGGCAGTGAGGTGGTAATCAAGTGGTACTTGTCCAATAAAAAAATTAACACAAGTTGGAGGCAAGTTTGTATGTAATTCTGAAGGTAAAGCTGAATATAATGGAGGTGGTGTGAAAATGAAAACCATAAAAGAGGGGATAACATTTGAAGATTTAAGGTTGATGATATCATCATGGCTTGGGATGGATTCTAATATGTGTGATATGAAATATACTGTAAGCTTTGATGAAAAGATGTTTATAGATCTAAATGATGATGGTGAGATTGAGAACTTATTTGATTATAATGATAAGGTTGGGCATATCTATGTAGCATCAAAAGGGAATGATAATTCATCAGACATAATGGATGATGTGGACATGTAAGTAAGAATTTATTTTTATGATAATTGTTATTTGTTATACTATTGTTGTTAATTTGGTAACTAAAGTTGTTAATGTGGTAACTGAAGTTGTTAATGCTTCGTTGACAGATGTTTGGGAGTCTCACAACCAAGGTCAAATTTGGTTCAAAGGGTTATGGAAAATGAGTATGAACAAAATTTGGTTTCAAGGGTTATGGAAAGTGGTTATCAACATGTGTCAATTGAATATGCTAGAGAAGACGTGGCGCTTGAAGTTAGTGGTAGCCTTAATAGGTTGATATGTGGAGTTGATATTCCGACACCGAATCTAGAGCTGAACTCAATGAAATGGAGGGAGTTATTTTCAGGTTCATCACAGATGTTTCCACATGCAGATGCTTTCAAGACTGCATTGTACAAGTATAGTGTTGCAAAAGGATGTTGGGTCAATTGAATTGACAATTGTGTTAGACAGTCACCAAGCAATCAAAGGAGCTGTTCAGTTGGACATGGGCAACTGCAAACATGACAGTTGCTGTCAGCATTACAGATTGTTAATATGTATGACATTGTTGTTAATGCCTATGAATACGTTGTTAATTCCTACACTGAAGTTGTTAACGCTGACAACATCTGTCATGTTTTAACTGATGTTTTTTGGTTTAGTGACAAGGGAACATTAAGTGTTAAGATGATGTTAATGTTAACTTGTAATTGAATATATAAAAAAACTCTATGTCAATGGAGAATGTGGTTTTATGTTGCTACTTTACTGTGTTATCAACAAAGAATTTTAGTTTCAGTTGGACATGGGCAAGTTGTTAATCGCTATTCCAACGTTGTTAATTCCTACGATCAAGTTGTTAATGACGAAGATGAAGTTGTTAATGCTGGGGCAAAAAATGCTCACATTGCAAGGAGGGTCTAAGTTGCTAATCGTTATTCCCACGTTGTTAATTTCTACGATCGAGTTGTTAATTATGAAGATGAAGTTGTTAATGGAGAAGATGAAGTTGTTAATGGCTGGGGAAAAATGCTCACATTACAAGAAAGGTCTAAGTTGTTGTTAATACTGACAAGAGAAATGGTTAAACTTGTTTGTTTTGTAATAAATATATGCAAATAGACTTGTGAATATGCCACCAAGAAACATAGAGAAAATGGAACTTTGTCCCATACTACATGAAATATACATATTCAATTTTCTATACAACATACCAAAGGCAAACTTTGTCCAATACTACATCAAACATACATATTCAATAATTGCAACTTGTTAATTTTCCTATTCACTTTACATTAACACAAGTCAACTTGTTAATTTCCCTGTCCTCTAGATCTCTTTGAATTGGTTGGTTGTTGAAGAAGAGCCAATGCTTTATCCTTTACTTGATTCCGATTATGAGTAACCAGCCACCACATGACATCTTGCCTAAAATTTGCTACATCATCCTAAATACATGACAAACCCAAGTTAATGTAATACCCAACTTATTTAAACAAAAACATAACTTCAAGAAATCACTCAAAAAACCAACAAAGTCATCTATGTTCTTGGATTGCACACAGCATAATTATGGTGCAAAAAATCAGCGCAGGTTAAACTTAAAGTTGATGAAGCTGAAAAGTTTTGTATTTATTTCTTTGGCAATCTCCTACGGAGAATGCTCAAACCTTGAAATTGAAATTTTTAAGCTGGTCAAGTCTTTCAGAGAGAATGTGAACATGTCAAACACACAAGTCCTCCTACAATGATAAAATAATGAGACCAACTTTCTTTCCCTCAGCCTATGGTGCACACATATTTTGACAATTACATAAATATTGTAAGTAAAAGGTACATATCACCCAGGGGACCACAATAACAGAGAGCAAGATGATAAAATAATTCACAAAAACTTTAAGTGTTCTTGTTGTCGAGTATGTTTTGAAATACATGCATCTTAATCTTTATTTATGTCATACTCATAAGGCAACAAATCCAATATCCCAAACCTGGATTGTCCTTCTCCCATATCATAAAACATATACAGACCATGTTGAAGATACAAACAATAAGAAAAACAAAAAAAAAAATTATCAAAAGAAAAAAGCTAGACAAAATAATCTGCATATTGATTTCATGTTTTCTGCATCAGCCAACAAAAAGCTACCCTAGTACAGACTACAGAGGGTAACTACCTTTATTAAGCTCCATATTGAAAACAAAAAACTGAGTTCCATAGTAATAGAGATATTAAAGGAACACAAGACACTTCCTCTGAGAGAAAATATATCCACTTTTGAGTTTGAAAATCTAAAGAACGAATATAATAAAGGAATTTCAGCAATGAAAGATTATCAATATACAAAAGGGGCAAGAAATTTATCAATGTGAAAGTAAAGTCTCTAAACTTCTTAATCAGAAAATCTACATTTAGATTTTCACCCTGTTTTTAGTGAGTTGATGGGAGGGCACGACAAACGCTAGCTTAAAGATAATATGTGAGCTTGCATCAATATGTCTAGATTTCTCTTTTTATGCTTTTCTCATGTTGGAGACAAGGAATTAGATTACCTTGAAATGATTGCAATATCTTGTATGGTTTAATAGAGATAAAATCAAACAGAGGCTTCCTTCGACATTCATTGTGTCTAGCTAGGCATCTACGACAACTACACTTGCCATCATCAAACTCAGCTAGTAAATGGAACCTAAATAAGAAACCAAAAGGCAATACAATTCAATCCATATAGTAAAAACTAAGAAGTTCCATTTTCAAACACTTCTAGCTATGAAAAGCATGTCTAGCGTATATTACAAATTATGCCATGAGATAGTTATCTTACTATAACAAAAATTATGTAATATTGATGAAAGGGAAAACAAATAACCTGCTGCACCGCTGACAAAATCTTTGTTCAATGCCATTAACAAACAAGGAGCAAGGAAGATGGCGGTGTTGATTATGAGTGTCCTCCGGTCTGGCCTTAATCTCTGACGCCGGCAACGATGATGATCTCGCTTGAGGGTAGGGATGAGAGATTGGGGTAGGTGGGTTCAGCAATGCACACTCAGATTTGGGATTTTCAATTCCCATTCCCTTACTTGCCTCTCTCTTAAGGGCAAAATTGTCTTTTAAAAACATTTTCGAAATCCCAAATTGATCCCAGGTTTTGATTTGGGATTTTCAATTGTTTATGGACTGATTTGTCCTTTCCCTTATTCAAGGGTATTTTTTTGTTTTTTTTCCCAAAGTAAAAAGTAAAAACAAAAATGAGAGAGAGGTGAGAGAGGGGAAGAGAGAGAACGTCAGGGGTGTGGGGATCTGTGATGGAGGGGGAGGGAGAGAGAGATGAATATGGGAGGGAGAAAATACGAGTAAAGAAATGGCATAGGTTTCAGGAGAAATTATTAAAATAAAAGGGGGAAGAGAGACCTGACACGTAAATGGACACAAAGGAAAAAGGTACATGACGTGCTATTTTTTCATTGGTCAGTGTACAAATTGGTGGTACTCCCAGAGTACCTAAGAATTCCTAGCATGCGTGAGACTTTACGCCCTTGGACAGTTCATCAAGTGCAGAGCGTTCTTCATCAGTGGACGTACCTCCATCAAGTGCAGAGCGTTCATCCCACTCCCACAGAACACAGACCCATACCCCTAATGCCCTAACTACAAATTTTTTCTTTTCTTTTATTTTTTTTTACATTCCTTTCCTACGTTGACCCAAATCATTAAATATTGTTACCCTAAAATATTTAGAAATAGGTAATACGAAGAAATATATTTTTAATATTTTCTTAACACAGCTAATTTCATGTAATGTAACATGTTGATTTAACAAATTTAGATGTTGACCCTATAAATTAGTATTGATTAAAAGTGGCTAAATTTTAAAATATAAATTGATCATACTAAATAATTAAAATTCAACTTTATCTATTTACAAACAAAATTAAGTAAAAATAAAATTTTCAAACGATCATTTCTACAAGGCATCCGCAACAATTGTGAGAATATAAAACTCATCTACACAATTATTTAAAAAAAAAAAAACTCACACATACGATTGTCTATTTTAAAAGAAAGAAAGAAAGAAAGGTGCAGTATTTCAAAAGATATCTATATGTGTACGTGTGTGAGGAAGAGGAGGGGAAAATGCCGAGTGGGTGGTTTGGCTCTTGGATTAGAACTAGAACCACTTAATAAAAGAACTGGGTTAGAAATTGAAAGACTCCAATGAGAGCAAAAAAAAGCCGGTCTTCGTTTTCAAAAGATGATGAATTCAATCAAATTCTTTTCACTGTAGAGTGAGAAAAATGAACCACTCTTCTCTACAACCCTGACATGCATGGAGAATGTAAAATCAGCGTAAGACATAGGATTGTATATATATTACAGCTTTTAACACCATTTGCGTGTGAACTACTTCAGGCCCAAATAAATGAAACAGTTTGGAAAAGATAAAAAAGTACTTATCAGCCAGAATGACTCCAAGCAAGAAGAAGAAGAAGAAATTAAAACGGAGTCAAAAAAGACGAACGAATCAGAAAGGAGGTAGCGAGGATAATTAGGATTATTGATGATCACACATCCTTTGATTAGCTTTCACCCTCTTCGTCTTACCTACTAAATCATTTCTGTACTGGTTCAAAACACAACAAAAGCACAACAGATCGAGAAGAACAGAGATAAAGAGATTAATTACAATGAGAGGTGTAAGGAAAAGATGTAAGAAATAAAACCCACCCAGATCATTCTAAATCAATGTTTCAATTACAATGAGAGGGGGAAGGATGTGACATCCTTTCAATCAACAGCAAAGATTGACAAAAAACCTCAGGAACCTAATATTTAGCATCCTTTGAATGAACATTACAGATTGACAAAAAACCTAAGAAACGTGATCTTTAGCTAACAGTAGTAAACCTAAGAAAAATACGTAGAAGCTACTCGTCCAGCACGTCGTCGTCGTCATCTGGAGTAGGGGTGGGAGGAGGAGGTGTGGGGGCAGAATCGGGCTGGGGAGGGGGAGGGGGAGAGGGGGGAGGGGGAGTGGGAGAGGGAGGTGGAGATGGAGAGGGGGGAGTGGGAGGTGGGGAGTGGGGTCGGAAGTGGTCAACGAATATTTTAAGGATAAGTAAACGGGAAGGGGAAGGGGAAGGGGAAGGGGAAGGTTTGGGTTTAGGTTTAGGTGAATGGGGAGGCGGAGAAGGAGGAGTTGGCGGCGGTCTGGGCATGAACTCCACTGTCCTATATGGAGGGGTACGGGGATAAGGTCGCCGCAGGATGTGCTTGGAGAGGAAGGCCAGCAACTTAGCTAGAGGGGAAGGCAGCGCACTCCAAAATGAACGGCGACGAGGCGGCTACCGCAAGTGGAGATAGAGGTCGAGGTTCAGGTGGAGGTGGAGGGGCACCAACCTAGCTAGAGGGGAAGGCATTTTCTTGTTTCTTTCTTTCTCACCACCTCGGGTGAAGAGTTGGGCCGTGGGCACTTTACAGGCATTGTGCTAATTATATAGGCGTTTCCCCTCATTGGCTGTTTGGGAAGGAAGGCGTATTGTGTCCAATGGGGGATGGGGATGGGGATGGGGATGGGGATGGGATGGGTCCCCTTGTTTAGATTGATAGGAGGGGAGGGGAGGGGAGGGGAGGGGATGAAAGGCAATTTAACATTACCTTATTTGGTATTAGAGAGGAGGGGTGGAAAAATATTTGTGTTTAGTCAAATTAACCCTTACCTCATTTAAATTATTTTTTTAATTCTATAAATTTCCAAAAAATATTAATTATTTATTGATCGTCCTAGCACGAAAATATGGTATGAGGGGAGGGAAGATTTTTTTTTTGTTTGGTCAACTTTACCCTTATTTCATTTAAGCTTTTTTTTTAAAACTTCTAAAAGATTTAATAAAATATAACTATAATTCTATAACCAATATATATATATATCCAATTAATAATTATAATTATATAATTATTTGTTGGCACAGTGTTTAATGCAAAATAAACATCAGAATAAATTATTATTAATATGAAATCTACCTGATAGAGAATGAATATTCATAACAAAAGAAAATAGGATTCGATTCATGATAAATACATTCATAACTTTTGGTGTCTGTGTATATATATATATATATATGAAATAAAAATTGGGTGATTACTTAAGTATAATGTAGTCGCTTGTTCTCATATATGTGTGTATATATATATCGAATAAATAACAAGAACTATACTGTTTTGTCCACTAAAGTAGTAAAGTGGTAGTATTTCCATATTGAACCATTAACCTGGGAATAGTAATAACAATAACAGTAAAGCTTGGAAAAAAGCATTATTTGTTCCTAAACATTATTTACCATACATCTTAACTACAATTAATCCCCTTCATCCTCCCCCTCGGCAAGAGGTGGAGGTATTTCAACATCCATAACTAGCACATGGTCTTGACTCCAAACATTTGATAAATCTTCAAAGTGAGGCAAACATTTATTTCTAAATTTTGCAGCTTGCTTGTTAACCTGAAAATAAAGAATAAACACAATCATATAATAATTTGTAACTTTTGGAATCATCATAAAACAATATACATTACTAAACATTAATAATAAAACAAAACATCATTACCCCAATTAATTGAGCCCATACATGATCTTCTGCTGTCACTAACTTTTTGTCAAAATCCCAAACAAAGCCAAAAAGACACCATATCAAATAGAAAACACCATATCGCCTTGAATGCCATCACTCTTGACATAATATGAGGCTTAGCTTTCAGCCGACAACCTGAAAGTTTAGCCACTAGCATACTCTCTAGGCTTTCCAAACACCCCACACTAGACCCCATATTTGTGACAAAGTTCCCATGGGATTTAGTTTAACTGGGATTCAACAAGCATATTTGACCAACAATAAGTTTTCTACTTTTCTTATGCTTATCACCAAACAATTAATGCTCCATATCAAACAGAAAATGCTTTAGCAAGCCACTTCAGATTGTGCACATACCAGACAGTGAGAATCTATCAATTGGAAATGATGAAAGGAAAATAAATTAAAATAACAGATAGATAAATACTTGCACCCCTAACAAGCATACCAAACTAATTCAATAAATTGCAGCAAGAAAATTTACATAAAAGTTCTCAACAGGGGTCTGAATCATTAGATAAATGTCTTGAAACAAGTAATACATCAGCTATTAATTAACTTGTATGTGCTGCACTGCAGTAAATAATATCATTTCTATTACAAAGACACTTCAAATTAAAGGAAACCTCTTTGTCATTGTACAGAGACAGAGAGGAGAGTCAATCAAGATAGGACACAACGAGCCAATAATTTCTGCTTTACTTATTGCCCAATATTCAATTTTGCTAACCTTGAATGTTATTTGGATGTCTCCATGTGCGAAGTCAAAATGAGAGCATCACTAAATCTGTAGCTATGGCCTATAGAAAAATCACCATTCAATTACAGTAAAAAAAGAAATTGAAGAATATTGAAGAGAATGTCTAAACATGATTCCGAGAACTATTTTCATAATCAGTCCACATTTGATGAGCTATTGCCTCCCTTATTAGCTCACCCTGAGCTACCCCAATTCTATCAACCCTTGGACAAATAAGGTAGGTTACAATTGTCTGGTGTATTTCCCACCATTGCACCAAAAATTCCTCTTCAGAATCCATCTAACAAATAAAAAAATAAAAAACACTCACACTAAATTAATGACCAAAACAAATAGATATTAATAAAAAAAAAATCAAATTTTGACATAGAAACATTAAGTCCAATAGAAACGAAACTAGCATCAGATCTCCACAAACTACACCATGTGCGAAGTCAACATTTACATAATCATCAATATCCAACTTAACAGACTCATCCATTTAGGTTTGAATTCGCAGAATCTGAACCGGCGGAGGCCAAATTGATCTAGCTGCTTGATTTGAAACATCCTCATCAGCTAAGACTAAGAGAATAGTGCTTGTTCAATTGATCCTTTTAATAATTATTGAAGAAGTGATACTATAGCCATACATTTTCCAGACCCTTTTTCCCTAGGATTTCTGAATGGTCATGAACTAACGTGTATTTTGAATTTGAACAGCACAAAAAGGCCTTCTCCTGTATGAAACTAGAGACCTATGTAGGAATAAATAATTACAGATGCTAGAAATGCATTATCAGTGAGAAAATCAGAGGAGCATGATTTTACTTGAAAAGGAAACACTTAATAAGCAAGAAGAACATTCAAGATGAACAGGATTAGCAAAGATTAGACAATCAAAATTCTAAGGCAAGCAGATGAACATTCAAGCAGTAATAAGTAAAATAATCTCCATTCTTCCACATAAAAATTATAAGGAAGTCAGATTAACACTCAATCATAACAGTATTAGCAAGATAGTAGATTTGAGCCTTCTCGATACATGAAAAAGAAAAAAGAAAAAAAAAAGCTTATATATTAAATCTTTAAACTCATCCAATGCATGAACATATACATAGACACAGAGAAAGAATATCTTCCATGAAAACTGAAATCGAAGCTTAAATCAGTGAAACAAGAAGATATTTACAGAGCCAGTCGCCATTGTAGAAGTGTATATGAAATATGCATATGAAATTTAAATTTCATTGAAAGGAGAAGAAATCAAATTGTCCATTATTACAGAAATCTTTGCTCACAAACGTAATAGCCAAAGACAAAAGCAAGAATCGCATCATTTGAAAGGTGATATGACAAGAGAGATTCAGTTGCATGAAAGAAGAACCTTAGAAAGAGGAGAATCTGGAAGAAATCTTGAAGAGAAAAACTCAGATATCGATGAAGAGAGTGTAACACCTAATTTTTCTCAATTATAATATAGCATTTTAATTGAATCATAACCATTTTTTAATGTTAGAAATCTAAAAATATGAAAAATTTAAAACTTTTTCTTTCAAAATATCAATCAAACTTCATTTCTGTTGAAATAAGCTTTACTGATAAATTGAAACAATTTAAAATTTTTTATAAAATAGAGTGGTTATTTAAAAGATTAAAATAACTCGAATCTACTTAACGTACTTACCTATTTTTGATAGCGTTTGGGAAATGAAAACCCCTTTACACAAATATTCTCTAAATTATGTATTGGTTATCTACCTACATCCCTTATATTATAATGACAAAATAATGGGGTTATCTTGGTTGATCACCCCCTTAAATGTATATGCCTTTGTACAGTTCCTTAGGGATATATACATACACAGTTATATATATTAACTACACGAGCTTCCAGCTTGTTTACTTAATATTATAACATATACAAGTAAGCTTCCAAAATAGTTACTTACTATAATACAAAATATAGCAGACATCCCTACTTCTTTACATACTACCGTATCCTAAAAGCTTGTCCCTCCTTGCTTCTCTGTAGACAAAGGTTCAATGCAGTTTATTTTATATATTTTTAATATCATGCATGCACTTGTAAATATAAATTTTATAAACATTGGCAGCTAATGAAAGCATTTCTCCTTTTAAGCTGAGTGCCATATGAACCTACCAACCACTAAATTAACAATATATTTGCCAATAAATGGAAGCTATACCTGCAGGATTTCCCAGTTATAACCATTAGGTTATAAAAGCTGAACTGGCAAAAGGGTAGCGAACCACCTAAGTCTTGGAGTACTCCATAATAACCATAAAAAGAATAAAGACTTACAATTTCATTATAACAGGTATTACAAAATTATATATGTAAATTTTAATTATTATCAAATAAACTGCTACCCGATTACCAGAATCTTAGTCCTGAACCGGCCCCTTTCTTTTCTACTGCCTTGTTGAATTCATGCCACTATCAAAGCCTATGTATATATCATATAAATAATAAAGTAAATTAATACTTATACTTGTATATTCATACTTCACATCTCTTACTCGGTCCTAATGTGCTTGATACTACCCCATTCTTTATATTTGTGGAAAATTATAACTTACTACTTCCTCTAGTCCCTATTATAAGAGGTAGTCAACTTTTTTACACATACCAATAAAAACATGTTGGAATCATTTATTATGGGTAGATTTTATATTTTTACCCTTACTAATTTATTATGCATACTTTCTCTCCCCTCCTTGCATTTATTAATATATAAGGGCAGAAATGGAAAACATGCATTTATTAAGTTGACTTTTGCATATTACCTCTTATATTTTGGACCAAAAAATTTACATTGTTACCTCTTATATTTAGGACCATAGGGAGTATAACTATCTTGACATTAATTCTATCCTCACTTAATTGTCTCCAATAATCACTTATATACATAGTTGTACCATTTACTGTCTCTAAATGGCATTTAACAACACCACCATGTGGTTTCAAGCTTCCAATAATCCTGATGTTACGGCCAAGCATATTCCTATATCCACACAGCTTTAACAACTTAAGTCATACCTAAACTTTCTAACATTTGAAGGCACCCATAATAAAATCATCTCTAACTTCCGGCTTTATAAGCTGTCCAACTTTTAGTTTTATATAATTTCATTAGCAAATACTCATTTTACCTTTAAAGATATTAATTCTAGTCATCATATTGGAGCCGCCCTATGGACATGCTTTAGTAATTTAAATACTCTTTCAATATTTAAAACATCTAGAAGCAACTTATAGGTAGTTCCAAAATTCAATAGTAACTTCTGAAACTATAAAACAAAATCTATAAGTTTAGAACACTCCTTTGACATTTGAACATTTAAAAGCATCATATTAACTATTCATAACATTAATTTGACAGTAACCTCCAAGGGATTTTAACCCTTAATTCTTTAAAACTAAGTCCCAAAACACCACAAGATTTTTATCTAACCATATGCGGATATTTAACTTTAACAAAGTTCATATTTTTCCTATCGGAACAGCAGTTGGTTGAAACAGAGGAAGGGGATAAAATTCTGTTTACCCCTTTATTTCATCTATTCATCACATTAGAATCTCTACGTGTCTATTAAATTTTATTTTTCACCATAAGACACAAAGCAGTATTTATACTTGATTGGTTTCTTAACAATTAAGCCTTCCTATGAGTTTTCATCAAGAAATCTAGCAGCTTCCTCTAAAACAGTGAACCCAAATTTCAGAAATCATGCTCTATCATCAAAACCCAACATACAAGCCATTAAGCATACAATATAAACTATATTCAAGGTACACAATAGGGAATTAATTCAATTAGTTCTAATTTAATCATGTGGTCTGCACCAAATGACTTTCTTGAACTGTTGACTCTAATGCTTCTCAAATGTCCTTAACTCTATGACATCCACTGATAACTTCCCTTTTTAATTGCAACTCAATCATAATCTAACAATTGCCATTACCAAACTTAATTTTCAGATTTTAAATCTTTAGTTCCATGAATTAACAATACTTCCCATGTAAGAATCGATTATAACTCCCCTAAAAACCAATTTTGTATTTAAAATCTTGTCCAAACCTTTCAGATTTTCTCATATAGTAATATATTGGTCTTCCTCTACCTTGGTGTGAAATGGGGCATATTCCCCATTTCACGTCGCTGGTTCATTCAACTTTCTTCGTAGGCTGCATATTCCCCATTTTGCCCCCCGACTCATCTCCATCCCACAAACATTAATTACGTACCTAACAAAATAATAACTTATCCATTAAAAACAAAAGTTAGCTGATTCTTGACCCAATAAAACAAATACTCATCTGGTCCTATTTATAAGTCACTTCCAGCATATTTCACACAGACCAAGGAAAACCTTAAAACTCATTAACTTTCCACTAAAATCCAACAAATTTACAACTGTACCCATATTAAATATCCACTATACCACATGAAAATAAAGTCAACACATAATAAATGAAGGGTAAACTTGTACATTCACACTAAATATTTAATGAGGTGACTTATATATAGGACCAAATAAAACCTTCTCTCTCTGCCCTATAAATAAGACCAGAGGAGTAATTCCAAACTCCACCATGTGGGTTGTCCATGACAGCATCACCTTACACACAAACAATGAAAAGAAACGGAGCATCATGGTAAATAAAAGGAAAATATAAGAATGTTTTATTGAGTGGGAAAAGGCCCATTTTCTTTTAAAACAAAGACAAAATGATACTCCCTCATGTCTTAAATATAAGACCTATTTAGGGAGGTGAATTTGGTCTTAAATAGAGGACATCTTTCTAATTTATGTTTCAAACTTTTCTAAATTATCCCTATTGATGCTACTCAATAATAAACAATCAATAGAGGGAGGGTGGGGATGAAGATAGATGGTTGGGGTGTTTGGTAATATCATGTGATTTTAACTAACCTAACTGGCATTCTTAATCTCATCAAATTAGCCAATCAGGTCTATAATTAGGACCGGACAGAGCATTAATTATAAATAAAAAAGTCTTAAGAGGATGCATAATTGTCAAAATTCTATGTGAAGGACTAATAAGAAATAATCTGTACTGGATGCAAAGAAATTCATGCAACATTGATAATATCTCTTGCCATGTAATAGAAAGATGATGTAAGTTGATGAAGCACTTCCCAACACATATGATGGACAAGTTCGGGTGAATCCCACGTCTGATGAAGTTTGAGTTAGAAATCCATAAGAGACAGGCTCTCAGACATTTGTTGAGAAATGGGAGACAAAGAGAAGTGGCATTCTTCCAAAGGAATTCCACAAGTGGATTACCCTGCAAGCAAATAAAACTTTGACAAAAATGAGTTCGATATCTTTTGAATTTATGTAAGAAAATACCCCATCAATCTGTGACCATGATAGTTGAAAGAGCATGTGGGATTATTTGAGGAGGGACTTTCACGCATTGATCATTGTTTGAGGAAGCCAATTTTGAGTGAGAGCAAGCCTCTTATTTCTTTCATGGTAGTCTGTGGGCTATCCACTCTCCCTTGATGAAGTGCAAGATTCCATTTTTCCATATCACATGGATTCGACAAATGATTTTGTAGAAAATACTCTGTGATTCTCCCGGTTGAGGGACAAAAGAATATTTTTTAACCAATCCTTCATATGTTAACAATCATGGTAGGAATTTTGGGGGCGGCTTTTCTCTTCTACTTTTTCTCACCTCTACCACTTTTCTACCTTGAAATTACATAGTTTTAGGGTGAAATATTTTTTTGTTTGATTTCATCATTAGATTCTACATAACATTAATATGACACTTTGATATTTTATGATTGTTCAGTTTTCAATTCTATATGACTTTTCAAAGATTCAATGCTAACTTTTAAAAAAATACAGAATTTTAAACATTAAATCTTTGAAAAATCATATAAATTAAAAATTGAACCACATTTTTTGGATAAGATATCAAAACGGAAATAGAACGAAAGGTAAAGGAGAGAAATCAAATCTAAAATTTTGATGTTAAAGCACCAAAATCACAAAAGCTCTTGCCTAGCTAGGGACAAGAGAAGCATATGTGTTCCAAAGATTCATTTATATCACATCCAAATATACATTTTTTAGTGACATTTAAATAATGTGTTCTCCTAATACAACTTTTTTCTTTTTTTGTATAATTCCTAATATCACTTGATGGAAGAGCCTCATATAATAGTTTCCATACAAATAAAAAAAAAAAATTCAAGGGAAGGAGCATTTAACACAGTAACTTCCAGAAAAATTCATCATTGAAGTTTTGTGGATGATGTGATGTTGATAGACGGCGCACTCCATCTTTGACTACGTAAATATCCCAAGTGTTACCATTCCAGGATAAACCGTCAAGAGAATTGATAAAGGATAAAGGGGGTTTTGAGAATTTCATCAGCATCATTTCCGATGGTAAAGTGCACGAACAATCAGGGGTCAAAAAAGGCACATACATCAATACCCACAATTAAAAAATAACAACCACAGGCGGCCTTATGACCCAGCGGTATACAGGTGCCCTAAGTGGCACTGAGGTCTGGAGTCACCGCGAACTCCAGACTTCTCTCCTTTACTTTAATAATAAAAATAAATAAATAAATAACACCACCATTATTTAGTATGTCATATCTTCTCGACTCCACATTTTTGTCTCTTGAATCTCTCCCTCACCCATCAACCGTCTCAGCCTTTCCCTTGCTCATTGCCAAACCTTCCTTCAACGGTGTCACACAATAATTGCAAGGTTTTAATTATATTTAAACACTTCTTGTTATAAAAATAAGAGGATAGAAGAAAGATGGAGAGAAGATGATATAATAAGACAAGACATAAGAAAAGGAAGAAATTGAGCATTTCTTATTCACTTATCATTCTTGGTCCAAATACCTTATGCTTGGCATCTATTTATAAGCTTCTAACCCAAGTAAGAGTTACAATGACATAAATATAGAAATTAAGT
The DNA here is from genome assembly GCA_037074515.1 of Mimosa bimucronata. NCBI lineage: Eukaryota > Viridiplantae > Streptophyta > Magnoliopsida > Fabales > Fabaceae > Mimosa > Mimosa bimucronata. Next base: position 12,546,896 of record CM073442.1, read on the forward strand.
AACAATATAGTGTGGTTGAAGGTTATGTGGAATATGTACTAAGTACCCCTCAATATGAGAGTTATAGGGTATAATTTGTCAAGAAGCAAGAGATGGAATCCTAAGGAGATTATGGGTTATGAACATCCATATTCATATTATTTATAACACTTCCACTTGGATGTTCATAAATAATATTGTGCCTTATTAAAACCTTATTAGGAAAAACCCCATGGGATAAAAACCCTAAAAAAAGAGTACATAATATTTATCAAAGCTGTCTTGTTAAAAACCTTACCAGAAAAACCCAGTGAAACAAAACATTTGTTAAGGAAAAAAGAGTACAATATAATATTATATCTCCCTTAAGACATGATCACTTTTACTTTTCCACATAATGATAACGTCAATTTTACTCCCCCTGATGGAAACATTACTTTTGTCCTTTTGTCTCAATTGAGTGTACTGATTTTTCAAGCATATTCCGTCCAAAGCCTTTTGAACATATCTTCATTTGGTCGAATTACATTATCATCACATGTTCGGCTAAAATGTATTCCTATAACATATCTCTATGATATATTTCATATCCACATATCAATTTGTGTACCTGGAAAAACTTAATTCTTCCACAAGAATTTTAACATGTAATATTAACAAAATTAGTAAATATTTATATGAGACCTCTATTTATGATTTTAAAATCATTGAGGAATTTAATAACTTGATTAAGGGTCAAGTAAAATGAAAATTTATATATTTTCTAAGTAAAAAATATATTTTGAATGATTTTCTTATATACGTTTTTGGCATTTAAGAATTTCACAATATTTAATTATTGACGTATACTTTCTTTTCATATTCTGTCAGACTTATATGCAAAACAATTGCATCCACCACAAAAATAATACACCTTATTATAATCTTTATTGCCTTTGTGAATAAATATATTTCACATAAATATTTATAATTTTATATTTCAGGTATTTGGATTGCAGGTCTATAATGTTCATATATTGAAAGTATAATAGCATTTTCATTGTATCTTTCCCCTTTTTTTTGACTAATAATCTTTATGTCTACTTCTTATGACATATCTTAGTATAAGATCCTCATTTAATCATTTGATATCATCATTGAAATTGTTGTCAACAACTTTATTTTTTTCGATTCCATTTTTCTTGTTGTGACATAACTTATTGAAATCTCTTTGTTAATTTTTAGGTATCTGTACCTCCTTTAAGGATTTTCAATTAGTTATGTCTTATCACTCTTGTGGAGTGCCTGCCTCCTCAATATGATCATCTTAATTATAAGCTCTTATTTATCCTAAGTATTTACATTTGGAATCGATTGATTTCTCATGCTTCAGGCATGTCCCATTTTTTGGAGCATTTTCAGCTGGAATATGAGATTCGATAATTCTCATTTAGGTCAGTAATTATATTTGGTAGATATTTTGTAATATTTAATGAATACAAAGTATGATGAACTTCCGGTTCATACCAAATGATCTACATTTCATAATAATAGTGCATTCAATACATTTTCTTTTCAGTTACTTGATTTCTCCCCCTCATGTTTGAATAATTTTGTTGAATGATAATCAAATAACTATGCGATATAAGTCTCCTAAATCCATTTGTTTCCTTTTGAAACATCATTTTGTTTCATTTAGAAACAAGAAGAAGGAGTTCCTTATCCAATATTTATCTCAACTTTGTCTAAATATCTATCTATACACGTGGTGGATTGATAGGCATATGCATTTCACATTTAAAAACTTTTAAGATGGAAATTATTTGGCTCCTAATCAAAAGCCAATTTTACCAGGAGAATCTTGTTGGCGCTGTGTAAATATATGCTGCAACATGTAATATTAAGTATGTCAACATTGAAATAGAAAACTTGTTCTCTAGTTATTTATTAAGGCTTTAATGAATGATTTCTAGATCATATAATCTGAAAATTGTGCACTTAACATAATAATTTATTCACATGATCATGCAAACTTCAGGTTGCAAACTTTTTATAATTGCACATGTAACCACCTTATAGATGCATCTATCAAATTTATTGAATACTTGTATGGTTTACATGCTATTTGAATGGCCCATGAGTTTGATATATTTCCAGAAATATAGATCCATTCCAAATTACAACTAGTGATTTTTTTCATTATAAATTTTCTTTGAGAACAAGCATCACAACATAAATCTTGAATTATATTAACTATTCGGGAAGAATCTTCTGGTTTTTCAATGGATGTCAATAAATAATTTGATATTTCATATATATGACTTGGATGATCATACAAGTCATGCCAACAATAAATTACTTAGATTAGTAAACTTTTGGTTTACTGTATCATCTTTCTTTTCCAACATTCAATTTCCATATTTAAAATCATTACATGACATCTATTTTGGGGAGATCTCAAAAGATTTTGTGAATGAAGAATATGAGTATAATTTCATTTAACATTCAACATTGACCCACACTTGTATTCCAGCAATCTCCCCCTCAAGTGTGAGTCATCGATAAACTTCCCTAATTCATGTATTTCAAAGACAGTTATAGTAGGCTAATAACCAATGTACATTTCATTTGGAAGCTCAAATACTTAATTACTCACATAAAAATATGGATTTCAATCCATTTGGATTATCTTTTCATTCCCTTCAATGAAGTGAAGTTTTAATATCAATCTATGAAGTATGATTTTCATTATCAATCATTCTTCCAACCATTAAAAAAAATTGTATTGGTTCTTCAGGAACTATATTTATTTTGTAACATATAAATTCTTCAAGAACTAACATATAATAGTATATTTCCATAAAATTTTATTACTCATTAGTAGTAATATACTTCAATTTGTTTTTTCTTAGAAATATATGTATTTTCTCCTAATCTTATGCAATAACCAACACATCACAGTAAGTAAAATTTCATCTCACAACCCAACCATAAAAATTACTGTAACAAAAATTAATTAACAATCAAACAAGTCCTCATCAAAATTCGTGTCAACCTCACTTGCAAAATAAAACCAATAATCATATTCTCTTACAATATATGTGAGAATTAAATTATAATTTCACATGATAATGTTTCATTTCAATGTAGTTGTCATAAAGTTCATGAATATATCAAATTTCTCCCACCAAATGAGATAGAATGTACCATTCATATATAAAATGTGTCATTGCTCTTCTCAAATAATCACATGGCTTAACTAACTCTTATCAACTCATGGTTCCTTTTCTTTTTTTTAAAAAAAATATTATTTTTCACAAAATTAATTTCATGGCAAAATATTTGGTATTTATAACAAATTATATAGATTCATTCACATGCCAAATTATAAATGACAAGGGTATATTGTACCACATTCAACAAATAATGGAAAATAATACCAGATTAAACAAATAATGGAAACAACTAAATAATAATAATTGTCTTTACCAATATAATTTTTATAAAGTTATCATCATACATAAAAATCTCATTGTAAAATAATGAAGATGTAAACTCAAAGATCCAGTTGAAATATCATAATAAAAGCATACATCAATAACAATAACTCAAATCATATGCAGAAAAACATGTGGGTAAATTCAAGAGTAATAGCCTTTTATTTTTAATAAAAATAATAATTTTTAATAAAAAAGATAATTGACACATAATATTTTGCAACACGTTAGACTCTAATTACTACGAATTTTTTTCTTTTTCATTTTTTTAATTCCCTCTTTTTAAATCTAAAATTCATTTTTCACGAGATAAACATAAAACTACTTTTTAAAGAAGAAAAAAATTCATAAAATAACCGTAATAAAATTCATTTAACTATATATGATAGAAAACACCACAATATCTATGATAATAATATTCCTAAATATCTTATCATTCATACGTTTGAACAATCTTATAGAAGTAAAAATAGAGGCTACTTGTTTATTATCAACATTTGATTAAACTCATCAAAGTAAGTCCAATGGTAGAAAAATTGAGCTCTTCTTAATATCATAAAATTAAATCCTTATAATTATTTTTCCCACATAGTTCAATAATAATAAACTTAAACAATAATAAAAATAAACATAAGGTAGCCTTTTGGACATATGATAATAAATTTGGCAATTTTCTTTATAACTGATTGCCATTTTTTTATATTTGTCATCTCATAGTCTTTTTAATGTGACAACCATTTTGACATTTTATATTCACTGGATAGTTACATATTTCTTTTTGGCTTCTGGCCATATTAAAATACTTGCTCATAATTTTTATGAAACTATAATTATTTTCATATTTTCAAAAATTGTTGTCTCAATTATCAATTTGGGCATTGATCATATGTGATCGTAGTAAAATATAATAATTAGTCTTCAGGACTATCACATTTGGTGAAGTGATTTTCTATAAGTTATTTGTCTTCTAGACAATATATTCTTAAAAAACTATTTTTTTAAGCTATAAATCTCCTTTTTGTCATTTCATACATGATCATAAGCCTTCAGGGCTTTAATTTTTATAAAAATTCAATAATCAAAGTACTACATTTTCTTTCTCTTATAAAATTTTGTAGAACTCACAATATTCTTTCCATGAAAGAACTATTAAAAATGTGATATGACTTCTGGTCATTCAGTTACAACTACAAAAAATATATTATCAAAAGTGATATGATTTTAGGTCATTTAATCACAAAATTGCGGGTCCTACGGCTTTTCACCATTAAAAAAATACTACAAAATAAAATAAAATTTATAATTAAATATAAAAAATAGATAAACTCATAACTAATATACTCCATACTATATAATCATATTGCATAGTACTATTATGCTTAAGTGTGTATAAATATATAAATAAGATATAAATAAAACATAAAAATGAAACATAAAACGAATAAATATAAAAATAATAAACATAAAACAAACAAATAAGATATAATTGAAACGAATCATCAAACGTTATTCCAAAGATTGGTTTTTGGTTCAATAATTATTAATTTTGATATAAATGCAATTATTATAATCAAACGTTATTATAAATGAAACGAATAACTAAAAATGAAAATAACAAGCAAATAAGATATAAAATAAATATAGAAATGAATACCATAAAACGTAATCAATATGAACATGATATATAATGAAGAATTTAAACAAATATTGAATGGACAATTAGATAAATAAATGAAACCATTAGTAGCAACAAAATAAAAAATAATAATAACACATAAATATAAACAACAAAGACAGATATAAATAAATATCATGATATAAAATACATATTATATATATAATATGTATGCATGTATATAACATGCATATGTGTGGGTGTGTTATATATAATATGTATTATAATATAATATATATTTTTATAGCATCAAATTAAACATGCAGATGGGGTGTTCCGTAAGAACTAAAGGCGGTAGAACCTGCCAATCTAGCTCATTGTGACAACCTCTCTAATTCTCCAGACGAGGTAAGGATATGATGCAATATATGTATATATATGATATAAATAATCAACATAAAATAACAATATAAAATAGTAAAACACGAGATAATGATATTAAATTAGAATAACAAAATTAAAATAACAACCTAAAGTAAATAACAAAAATTAATATCTAGCAACACACGCAGCACAACATAGATATATATTGACATAGAAAATAATACGCCTATAATGAGAGTAAAATAGCATAATATATGAAGTAGCAAATAATGTAAAAATAAATAAAGGTAAAATGCTCAAATCTTTAGAGCAAGCTTGTGCTAATGACGTGTTACAAAAATAAGAGGAAAGAAGAAAGACGGAGGGAAGATGAGATAATAAGACAAAATATAAGAAGAGGAAGGAAGGGGGTATTTCTCATTCACTTATCATCCTTTGTCCAAATGCTTTATGCTTGACCTTTAACCCAAGCAAGAGTTACAATGACATAAATATAGAAATTAAGCAACATTATGGTGTAGTTGGAGGTTATATGAAATATGTACTAAATACCCTTCAATGTAAGAGTTATAGGGTATAATTTGTCATGAACCAACCAAGAGATAGAAACCTAAGGAGATTATGGGTTATGAACATCCACATTCATACTATTTATAACAATTCTAATTTATTGTAGTTTCCCCTCGTATGTCAATAGGCTATATGTTTTCCTTTGGTTTTTCAGGTGTCTAATATTTACTCGACACTAAGGGTGGACATGGGCAGGGCAGGGCCCCTATTCAATGCCAAGCTCGAAGAATGAATGGGCGACAATTTGCTGCCTGATGCCAACCGTGCCCAATAGGAGCTCTAATTATTATGGACTGGGTAAGAGTGGGCTGGATTTGGTGGGCGCTCTCATACCCAAATTGTGATTGTCTATCAATATTATATTAGAAAACGTACTTAACATAATTAAATAGATTTATATTTTGAGGTAAGTTAGTTCAAATACATAAATATTTTAATATTTTATGTATATTTTAAATAAAAATAATATATATTGAGTAATATGTATTTGATATTAAATGATATATAATGAGTAATATATAATTTAAATAAATCTTATATACAACTTTTCGTGGTGGGCTATATAGGCAAGGCAGTACCCAATGCCCTGTCCTGCCCTACCCAATAATTAGCCTTACCCGACCTTGCTCAAAATTTTTAGGGCCACTGTTTTTGGGTTGGGCATGACATTTTTTGACTGGGCTCAGGTGGGTATACTTGGCGACTGGATACCATGCTCATCCCTGCCCGTCACTGAAGATTAAGACCTTACTTGGAATAATCACCATTTCAATTTTTGTTTAGGAGAAGACTTATTATGTGGGAGTTGCCAATCATAATTTGTATCCTTGAAAGGTGACCACACCATGAACATTGTGGAAGCACTCAACACTCATCCTTGAAATTAATATCTGTTGGCACTGTAAGCTGGTAGAAGGTTAATAGACAAAGCTAATTATAAATGAAAACGTAAGCACGTGAAGCGTACTTTTGATTGAGTCCCGCGAATACTAGACATAAATGTAGTTTGATATGGAATTTTATGTAGTGGTATTAGTATCTTATATTCTTTGATAATAACGTGATGAGGAGCATTTGATGGAAGTTTGGATATGATTCTACACGAGACTATTCAATAAGATGCATATATATTAAGTATGTGCAACTTTCCGGTCATAAAACAAAAAAAATATGTGCAGCTGGTTATGGTTGAGACTATTCAATAAGTTTGAATTCCGATCCTTTCTTTGCCTTTTGTCATCCTATATAATTATCCTCGCCCTTTTAGTTTGAAATTTTCGCTAGAATCTCTTTCACCTATGGATGATATCATCATGATGCAATTCCATTTCTGATTAACTCCTAACATTTTGTTATATAATCTGATTGGCTCACATTGTTTTTGAAGTATCTTCTCAATAGATCAATAGAATATATTGATTTTTTCCCCATGTATTGCTTCATCTTCATTAAAATCCCTCCCACCTCCCTTCGGAATAAAAGCAAAAGGAGTGATAACTAGAGACCCTAAACAGACTCAATTAATGAACAATATAATAAATAGCCCATTCCCTTATATGAAAGGACGGCATCCACATAATGGGAAAAAATTCAGCTGCCGAAAACCGAAATCCCATCACTAGGCCGAAGTTACTATCCTCTTTTATTGAAAAAGAAGCAAATGGGCCGAAACGCCAACTTGCTTTAGGCTCTCTTTTTCAGTCTGGGCCTTTGTAATTTAATTGCTCAAATAATCAGCCCACCAGCTAAACAACCCCAACTGCCATTTCTAATTCCTCAACGCCACTTCCCCTGGAGGGAAATTTCGGACAGCAGGAAAATATGGGAATTATATGGAGGAAGAATTAGTAGAGGTGCCAACGAATCTCCCAGATCCTTCAATCAATTCAGATATTGCTCAAGTGCCACAAGAATCTAACGAGCCCAGTGATTTATGGTATGATCCATCAGCTGAGGTAAGGGAAAACTCAGAAGGAGGCGATGGAGTTATGGAACTCTCACTCTCTAGCGGCAGTAGCTATAGCTTGCCTGCTCAGATCAGGGTTCATTTTTCATTATCTTATTTTTAATGACTATGAATATATTAGCATTGAATTGCCGAGGGGCAGTGATTTGTACCCTATTTTTATATAATTATTTTTTTATATATATTAACTGGCAATCAATGTCTTTTCTGGATCATATTATCAGGTATCCGAGCAACCGAGTACTCAAGTTTCGGGCTTCCGCTCCTGACACAAGTGTCTTATCTAGGACTCGAACTCAAGACCTCAAAGGATCTAGCAGGGCTTTACACCGTTAGACCAACTATATATGTGTTGGTCTATTATTATATAATTATAATAGCCAAATTGGAAAGATGATTGCACATTTTAGGCCCTTTTGTGTTAAATTATGCATTAATTGTGAGTAAGAGTCTTAACATAAGATCAAGCTCATAATGTGTTTAATTTAAATATATTAGATGATAATCTATGTGTTCTAAAAAATTGGACTCTGAATACTACAATTATGCTTGATTTTATATGGTAAGAATAATTGAGGACGAGTTGACAAAAGAATGAAGAAAAACCAGAAAATAAAGCTTGCTCCCAGTGAAAAGGTGGGTCTAAAAGAGTTCAACTAATTTTTCATACTTTTTATCTTATATATTATCCTTATTATAATGTTATAACATCATTCCTTCAATTTTTTTTTTTTTTTAATTCAACTTGTAAAAATTTTACATCACCTCCCCTCTATCAGCCCCTTAATTTCTCTCCCACGCATTAATAACTTGCGATTCGCAATTTTGTGAAAACTTGTGAATGTAATTTTTGACAAAATTTGGGAAAAGAAACTATCATTAGTTAAATAAAAGACAATTATCATTAGTTAAATGTTTGTAAGATCACGATTACCTGCCACTAATCTAAATGAAAATGAGCACGCAGTGGTACTATATCTTGGGATATTGTAGAAAGCCAATAAAAAGGGAACTTTTAATGACACCACATGTTCAGAAATTCACAATGTGGAAGACAGATATTCAACAAAACGAAATTGCACTCTTTAATAAAGTCTGTACGATATTTTAAATAAGGGGAAATTAATTTGAGGTAATGTGGAAGACAGATAATAAAAATCAAGTATTCAGGTCCCATAAAATCAGCAAATTAAAGTGAGGTCCTTGAGACTTAGATTATATTAAGTGTAAATGTGAAATTACAGCCATACCCATGTTATTTTCACCCATCCAACTTGCTTCTTCCTCTTTTTTTTCCGCCTGGTACCTCTCCAACCTCCCCGGCCGCCTTCCGGACGGGGTTGAGTCCCCTGCGGCGAGGCATGGAGGTGGGTCCCTTCACAAACAACCCAATCCCCTTCAGACGCCGACGGCTGGGTCAACTTCATCATTTAGGTACTGAAAATCTGAAATACTTCATATTCAACTTCCGGGAATCCCTGGCAGGCACATAATATGCTAATGGAAATGGCTCAAGGATTCGATGATACTTCTTGGCAATTTGGAGCATCATCCATGGATGAGGAAAGCCATTGCTCAAAGAGGGCCCGCCTGGACTCCAACTTGAACATAGGTACTGAAATACTTCGTTTTTGTTCCGGCTATCTATTTTGATTTCTCGAGGGTTATCGTGAGCTTGTGATTTTGGAATTATCATTGTTAATAGTTTTAATTTCTGGAGTCGCCCTTGTTCATCCTGAACTTTCAATTTTGAGATTTGGGGTTTTGGACAGGGTAAGGAATAGAGTATATAAGATTACCCTAGAGATTTTTTTTTCCCCTTTTGTTGGGTTAGAAAGTTTGTTTCTTGGTAGAAATTGGAGAAGAAGGTAATTTGATTTCTTTTGATCTGTAATTTTTAGTTACATTGAATCAGCCATGGCCTGTTACAGGCCTTTTCCTCCTCAATCTTCATATGGTCAACCTCAAAGTCAAAACCCTATTGCGCCACCAGGTCATCATCAACCTCAACAACAACAACAACGTGGGAATCAGTACAATCAAAGTTGGGGTTGTGGTGGAGGAAGTGATGTTAGTGTGCCTTCAGCCGCCGACGGCTGCCATTATTTACTCTGGACTCTGGAGCTTCAGATGTAGAGAGAGAGAGAAGAAAGTTGGGTGGCTGAAAATAATAAGGACATGAGTGTAATTTCACATTTAAACTTAATATAATCTAAGTCCCTAGGGACCTTACTTTAATTTACTGATTTTGTGGGACCTGATCTTTATTATCTGTCTTCCATGAGACCTTAAATTAATTTTCCCTATTTTATTTTATGAGTACTTTACTTCATAATTATACAAACAGTGTATAAAAAAAAATTACAAACAGCGTGACAAAACAATACGTGTAACCAGAAATATGGGTCCCCATGTATGCCATCTTTTTTTTCCTTGTCTTCACCATCTCTAGATTGAAAATTAGGCTTTCCTTAATTTTTACAGAAATATTATTTTTTTAAAATTAACACTTACTTATAAGGTAGGTATCAATCTCAAATATAATATATTTATCCATTTTATCTCTAGTATTTATTTCTCTGTAAACTAATTTATGTAATTTATCATATGATAAACAATTTAGTATTATAGGCATTTTAAGGATATATATTTAGATTTTTGGGACCTGATTTCTCATAATTAACCAATTTATTTAGATTTTTTAATATATCTAAAATTAGTTGAGCAACTCTTTTTCAAATAAATATAACACATTTACTTCCGCACATTACATATGAAGAAATCCCCTTCTAATTAGAATCAACACATGTTACTAATATTAAAGAGATTATATATAATAGGGAAAATTCCAGAAAAAACTGTCAAAATATGCAACGAACAATTGGATGTAGCAAATTTCAAAAAGACAAAAACATGACACTAATCTAAATGACAAAAACTTGTTTAGCGATCTTGATTATTTTTATAATTATAAATGTCCAAATTTTTAATCAAAATTTAAATTTCAATATCATATTTATATATCATAAGTAACAATCACGATGTACACAACCATGTTTGCATCACAATTTGGGAAAAAGAACTTAAATTTAAACAAATGCCATTATAAATGTTGAAACTTTAAACTAAAACATCACAATTAAATTCAAAAGGACTAATGAAATGATTTCAAATACAACCACAGAAATGAAAGTGATATATATCACTTGTTGGATCCAAAAACTATCGGAGCAATGTCATGTTTATATTTTTCATGTATAGATGTAAAAACTTCAACCCGAAGGTGTACCCATCACACGCCCATCACAGGTTTTAAAAGGGCAGGCCATAAATGGGTAAAAAATCATGGGTTGTGCTGGGTTAATTATGAGTTGCTTGCTTACTCTTAAATGTAAGTGCTGCTTGATTTTATTTAAAATGATAACAAAATTGGATAAATTACTTTAAAATAGCAAAAAAAAAAAAAAAAAGAGAGTACATTATGTTAATTAATTTAATGTTGCAAAATTATGTATATTTCCCATTACTCTTAACATAAAATCCAGTTTATTTTTTTAAGATTAAACTACTTAATCAAAGGACATGTCACACACGCACACACTCGTACCCCCTCTTATGTTCACACACACACACTCGCTCTTACTACTGCAGTACTGCCAAAAAGGCAAAACTGTTGCACTTTTTATTTCAGAAAGGGCTGAACAAGAGGCAGATTTCAGTAAAAAAGAATAAATAGAGAAAGTAAAATCATGGAGGTCGGCCAGATTTTCCTGAAATGATAAAATCACAACATTCAGCGATAGCTTGAAAAAATTAAAAACAATCAAAAAGTAGAATTCGATCTCATCATATATCATAACATGAACATGAACAGTGTGTTATCAGTACAAAAAGTTCCTAATCAACAACTAACGTTGATCTCATCATATATCAGAATGTAATTCTAGAGAAATATGATAATATAAAAGGTGACAAAATGGAAATCAAAGAAATGTAGAAAATATAGTGCTCATGCAATTTAGGTGATAATAGCTAGTGAGTGCGTGCATAATGAACCGCTAATCATCGGCGAAATCGTCAGCATAGGAATGGAAATCTGAAGACGTTGGAGAGAGGGGATCGGGGGAAGTGGGACTTGGAGTTGGAGTGTGGGTGGAATGGGGGGTGTTGAAGAGCTCAAGGAGCCTACGGGTAAGTGAAGAAGAGGCAGGGGAAGGGGAAGGGGAAGGGGAAGGGGAAGGGGAAGTGGTAGGGGTAGGGGTAGGGGTAGGGGGAGTGGAATAACCTATGAAAATTTGCATTCTGATTGACGCTGCTGGGGAGGGGAGGGGGTGGAGAGCGTCTAAATATCGATGGGTCAGATACTTATCCTATGTGAATGTTATCGAACCTTGAACCATCTACCATGTTTTAGCTTCTTTAAGTATCAGACCCATCGATGTTACTCTCACGACTGACACAAGTGTTGGATGGTTTCAAAAACCTCGCCTTAATTTACCTGTTGGAATAGCCAGATGATAGTGAATATGAGTAACATAGTTATTTATGTTATTATTGTTTTCCAATTTTTTTTGTTAATTCTTTATGTTGTAGTGTAATTAGTTAGCTATCAAACTTAAAATGAGACAACAATTATCTAATAAATTTGTAACATATTGATAATCTTACATGCTAATATGTATTCAAATCAAAAGTGCATAAGAAAAATGTAATCAATCAAAAGGATAAAATCACAAAAAAAATACTATATGTTTAACTTTTATAAGAAACAAAAAGGCTATATGTGTACACCTGCCTTAACTCTTTCCTACGCTTAACTTACCCATTTCTCCCTTCAAATTTCCACCCGGCACACATTTATCCTTCCTATAGGTATTTATATTTTTTTTCATGCATTATGCCCCTTGTGCATGTGTGAAAATGATTATCCCACTGCTCATTTAATGGGTAATGCTTTTTTAATGGGTTAGCATGATCATTATGTTAACTACATGATTAAAATGTTGGTGGAAGTAAATGAGAAAGAATAAATATGTTAAAATACAATTTCTTTTAAAAATCATTATTAATTATAAAGAAGAGGTGGTGAAATATGGATTAATTAACACAATAAAGTTAACTAACAAAATAATTAAATTATGCTTTACAAAAAATTAATTTCTTGGGAGGAGTAGTAAGGTAGGATATGGAGGAATTATTAAAGATCAGAGAGGTAATCACATTATATTATTGAAGCTTTCATGATAAATATAAAAAGTAAGGATACAATAATAGACCTTGGGGCGTGACATATTGGTTTTAAAAGGGTATTGGTGGAAATCATAGAAAAATTTGCTTAATAAATTATTCTTTGGAGGCATTTAATTAAGCCTATCAGGATTGGAGATAATGAGCTTTGTGAAAATTGGAACTTAATTTTTGAAAGTCATACTATGCGTGAACAAGAGTGGTTGATTGGTCTTCAAAACATTAATAGACATGTGAAGTTTGAAATAGACATGCTTGCACAACATGCTTTCGAGATCATATTAGATTTCATTTAATTTCTTAGATGATTTTCGTTCGTTTATTTCTTGTAATGTAAGGTATGTTTTATTGTTTTCTCCTGTTATAAAAAATAGTTGATTTGTGTGTCATGAAAACAAATAATTTCAAACTCCAGCTTGCGATTGTTGCTTGTCCATTACAGCATGGCCTTACTCACGAACATTGAGAAGAAATGGAGCATCATGGTGAATAAAAAGGAAAAAAAAGGAATTAATTGTTTTATTGGGTGGGAAAATGCCCATCAGGGGTGCAAAATCATTAATACCCACAGTCAAATAACAGCACCATTATTTAATCTGTCATATGTTCTCCACTATATATATACATATATCTTCTCCACTCCACATTTTTTTCTCTTCATTTCTTTTCTCCCCCCCCCCCCCCACGCACCAACCAGTTCAACCTTTCTCTTGTTCAAAGACAAACCTTCCTTCAATTCTCTCACACAGTAGAGGTTTTAATTTTAATATGATATATATAAGCACTCATAATTTGTTATTTTTTCCCCTTGTCTACAAGGGCAGTATGGTAAATGTTTTCCTTTGGTGTTTCAGGTGTCCAATGTTTACCAGACAAAGGAGATTAAGATCTTACCTGGAACTTTTTCAATTTCTGTTTTGAAAAAGATTATTTTGTGGAAGCTGCCAGGCATAATTTTGTATCCCTGAAAGTTGACCACACGAGGAACATTATGGTTTTCTATAAGACCGCGTGTATCTGTTCAGTTATTTTTGTTGCCTCAATGACACATGATATGATGGAAATATAGACTTTGCAAGAGTACACCCAAGAATTTATTTCAAATACTGGAGAAATGATGAAGCCTACATACGGGATGGGTGGAATCACCATCACCTCTTTTAATTTGGTTCAGGTTATGGAAGATGATGCTAAGGTGGAAAAATCTACCAAGTTTTCAAGGGATGAGAACGAAGAAAGGGAGGAAGAAGCTGCTTGAAGAAGGAAGGAAAATTTAGCTACCTATGAAGGGTCAGGTAAGTGTGGTATAGGTTAATAATGCTTGTTTGAATAATAGATAGGATAGTTAGTGTTATTCTGTTGTTACTGGGTTTTTTTAGTTTGTTTGTTACAGAATACATGAAGGTAGTTTTTTTCTTTCTGATTTTGTTAGTGTGACAGTTTGTATTGGTGGTTGTGATAACTTTTTGAGATCAATAAAATGATTTCTTATGTTAGAAAAAAATTTAATATGTGAAAATTTTGTCTGAACAATTCGCAACTATAATTAAAATTAAAAAATGAAAAAGGAATGTATCAAAAAAAATGAAAAAGAAAATATAAATTTATAGTAGTAGTGAATTGTTCATATCAAATTTAGGGATATTAAATTTATTTATGTGATTTTTAAGTGTTATTACAATAATATTTTTAAAAAAAGTATGTAATTGAGATTACTGGATCAAAGATCTTGTCATGTGAAAGACAAAAAATGGTAAAAGAGAGAAGGAGAAAAGGAAAGTATCCTAATCCATTAAATTTCGGTGCATTAGCTATGGGTCTATCAGTAGATACAATCAATTTCGGTTGTGAAAAGAGGTTTTAATTAGAAAAAACTGGATAGTCAGCGGGAATGTTTTTATGATAAAAATTGCCTTTTTAGACCTTAGATCAGGCCTAAACACAAGGGTTTAAAAATTTTGTTATCTTTTAGACCTAATTTTGTTATCTTTGATGACTATTATAGGTCTAAAATTTCACCCTTATTAGACCTTATAGCTAGTCTAAGTAAGGTCGAAAAGGATGATATTTAAGACCTAATAGGACTTTAGATAAAAAAAAAAAGACCTAATAAGATTGAAATAAGGTCTAACATTTCATACTTTTGGGTAAAGGTTAAAAAATGCCCATCAAGTTTGGTCTAGGGTGCACCTAACACTGTGTAATTTGTTTTGGTACAAAAGTGCCTACACACTTAATAAAATGGTAACATTTGTGCCCATACCGTTTATTCTAACTAAACCCATCATTTTTCACCGTTAAGGAGAGGGAGATTGACATGTGGCATTACAAGTTGGACACCTCATCTATTTTCAATGGACATGTCAGCATTGGACAAAAGTAAAATAAAACATAAAAACAAAAAAAAAAAGAAAAAGAAAAAGAAAAAAGAAAAACAAGAATCCTCATTGATGTCGATCAAGCATCCTGGGTACGAACATAAAAGAACTATTAGGATAGATATGATTTTGTAATAAATTCTTCAAACAACGACGAAGTCGATCGGTCATGGCTACTTCTGTCTTTGCTCATTCCTCTCCTTCTTCTCCTCCTATGCCTCCGTTGGGTTCCGCAGATCTGCGAATCAAGGATGAGAATCGAAGAAGAGGGTTTCAACCATTTGGTTTCTGTGGAAGAAGGAGGAGGAGATTTTGTTTTTATCAACAGAAGGAGGAGATTCGAATATAGCATTTCCAGGAATAGCCTTGAGGTCATAATTAGAGGAAGATGAGTCTTTGAAGATTAAGCTATCTCGTTGCTACTTATGCAGAGGATTCAAATCAATGGAGGTGATGGTGGAAGTTATTAATGCTACTTAATTACCACTATTAGCTCCTCTAACTTTATTTCATTAGCATTGTTAGACATTTTATAGGAGCTAACAGTGCTAAAAATAAAATTAAAGAATTTAATCAGATAAAAAAAACACACAAATACCAAAATTAAGATTGAATAAAATTATAGGTATGAACAAATGTGTTTTTTGATTTTTAAAAAAAAAGAGAGCCATGCTGAATTACTAGCAAAATTGTTGAAGCTAAAATATAAGTGATGATCATCATATATGCCAAGATCAAACTGACAATGTCACGTATTTCCCTCTCAAGCTGCCAAAGTGTTTGGGATAGTGATTAACCTTCAACATTGGCTGATAGGTTGGGTCTTTAAAAGTGGGAGAAGAAGAAACATACTGCACATCTATTGTTCGCTTCAAGGTTCTACATTATTAAACCACTGAATTCTCATATTTAAAATCTATTTCAAGGTGAAGAAGGAGTAAGACGTTGGGATTGAAGGAGATGAATGTGAGGGGGGAGTGAAGCCAAACATCCTCCCCAAGAAAGAACGGGGAGGTGGGGTAGGGGGAGGAGGTGGAGAGCGTCTGAATAGCTGCTTGACTCTGGCCAGAGGGGGAGGTGATGGTGTCTGTGGCTGTATCTGTGGCGGGGGAGCCATTTCGATGTGGGATTGTAATTCAATTCTAGGGTGAACAAGCAAATATATAGGCGCTGTAGGGTTGGTGTGGTGGGTGTGAACCGAAGAGCCGGAAGCCCGCATTGTGCTCTGCATGGAATAATATTTTACGATAGATTATAGCATTATACAAAATAAATCAAGTAAACTTTTTTAATTAAAAAATTGGTAAGATACTAACAGTATATTTTACCAATAAATGAAGTTTAAGACTCATGATTTTTTTTTATAAGCGACTTTCACTACATTCATTTTAAAACTCATTAACTCTTATTTAAAATTTAAACATTTTTTAATTTTCCCTATATTAATTGAAAAAGGAAACGGGAAAAATATTAGATCATATTATATGAATAGCGAATCACAAATTTTACGGGTCATGTTTTTCTTTAATGGTGGCATAATTAATACATAAGGCTAGCTTGTTAGATTTTACTGGTCAAGTCTTTCTTTAGTAGCAAGTCTCTGCAGGACATATAACGTCCTCACTTATGCTGCTTATTAATTAGTTACATACTAACGTAGAATCTAACTGATTTATAACAAACAACCAAAACTAACCATAGTAATATCAATTGAGAAGTTGGATAATATCACATTCACATGTGCATGTCATGAGCGCGAGTAGGAGTGGTGGGGGACCAAGTGGAGGCATAATGCATGAATTCCTTGATGCTAGATGGGAGCAAAACAAGCCTTTTCATGGCAGCAGAGAAAACTGTCAGAATTATTCAAATTAGATAACAAATCATTACACACACACACACACTATATATATATAATCATTTTTTTTAACCGTTAAAGAAAAATGATATATAATCATTTTTGATGGCAAAAAAAAAAAAAAAAAGATATATAATCATTTTTGAAGAAGCTAGGCTATGTTGGTTTTTGGCTTTGGGGCATGGCAATGGCACTGCGTCTGTTGTGAAGCTTTAAACTCGCACATCAAAATAGGGCTTTAGGGATTGCTAGCGTGTATGAACTTTATTCATATTGTTATCCTAAAATATTTAGGAATAGTTAATACTGTGATTGTAAACAATTCAATTATAGAATATAAGAAAATTAAATAAAGCACACGTATTGTATCTATCTTTTTTTTTCTGTGAATACATTTATTTAACTTATAAATAATGATAAAGTAAACATTTAATCCTTTATATATTTACATATCAAATCTCTTTTTTGTATATTAAATTTAAAAATTTTAATTTTAATTTTTTTCTAACATCATTAGTTTCGTGTAATGGAATATGTTGATTCAATAGATCTTAATGGTGACTCTAAGATTTAGTGTTGATAAAAAGTGGCTAAATTTTAACATATAAATCGATTATAGTGAATAATTAAAATTCAAACTTAAGGTAAGAAAAGATTGGATACAAATATAAGGAATCAGGTGTATATTTTAACATATAAACAATTAAATAACCTAATTAAATGCAACAGATGTTTTAATTAAATGGCTTGATCTCAAAAAATAAATAAATGAGTTTTTATATTTGTTTAAAAATGGTGAGCCGGAAAGGCCTCAAATAGCAACTACATTCAGCAGTCAGCTCGGTCTAAAATGTGTGGGTCCAATAAGAGTGAAATTGTTAAATCCCACGGATTTTATTTCTCTTAGCATATACTTGGACAAAAAAAAACCTCTTAGCATATATGAAGCAACAAAATCCGTTTTGAATTTATCCACAAAAAATATCACTCCATATAAATATCAAAATATGTAGTTGGTTTTTAACATAAGATCAAATTAACCATCTTTAAAAGAGGTTATAAAATTTAAATAAATCCTTTAGAATATTTACATACATAATCTTTTAAGCCATTTGTCTGCCTTATAAGCCAATACCCTATATGTAATTTAATTATATGGATCTAGTGTGTAGTAGACTTGTCACCACAAGTATTTATCATATTTAAAAAGTTTTAATTTTTCTCTTTACATTTTTGTTATCTTATGATTATCCTCGCTCTTATAGTTTGTAATTCACCAATGAGTTGATGTGATCACGATGCTTTTGGTGTGTGTATGTGTATATATACACACATCATGTTGTAATTTCAGCTTTGATTGGCTCCTAACTTTTTTTGACTAACTCTGTTGGTTTACTTTATTTCATCTTTGAATAGCTCCTAACTTTTTTTAAGCATAAGCTATTAGAAAAGAGACTAGACGGTTAATAACTTTGAGTGCGAATATTTTATCTTGGTGCAACTCATTATTATTTTGTCCGTTTCTAAATATAAAACTTAGTTGACTTTTTAAAGAGAAATTAAAGAAGCTAATAAAACAACTGCTTAATCATAATGTATTTTATCTATTATTAAACAATATATTAGCTTATAAATCGAATAAACTAACTTTGTTCATTTCTAAATATACGACCTCGGATTTCAAGAAATATATAGAGTATTTGTCAGCAATGTTGTTCTTTTGTGGTAAGCTGTTAGGTAGATCATGTTTACTGAAGGTTTGTAGACAAAGGTAATCTTAATTAAAATTTAAGCGCATGAAACATGCTATTCATTGAATCCTGCGCTGCCGCGCATACAATGGAATGTAATTTGATGTGGAATTTTATGTAGTGGTGTTCTTTGCTAGATTCCAATAACGTGATGGGGAATATTTGATTTAAGTTTGAATTCTACAAGAGACTATTCAATAAGATGCATATCAGGTCTGCACGTGCAGCTGGTTTGAGCGGTTGAGAAATAATATAAGTTTGAATCCCTTTCTCTGCCTTTTGTAATCCTATGATTATCCTTGAATATCTTTCACAAATGCAGTGATATCATCATGATGCAATTTCATCTCTGACTGACCCCTAACATTTTTTTTATCTAATTTAATTGGCTCACTTTAATTTATTTTTTAAGTGACTTTCATTAGAAGAGTATGTTGAGGTTTTTTCCATCTATTACTTCACCTTTATTATAATCCCTCCCCTTCTCTCTTGAAAATCAAAACAAAAATTAAAGAGACCTTAACAGACTCAATAAAATAATAATCTGTTCCTAAATATAAGACCTATTTAAGGAGATGAATTTGTTCCTAAATATACATCTTTTTAACTTTTCTCAACTTCTTTCTATTGATGACCCCCCAATAAAAAGAAGTGAGGGAGGGTGGAAGTAAATGCAAGTGGTTGGTAGTATTTTAGTAATATCATGTTATTTTAATTAACTTAATAATATCCTTAATCTTATCAAATTAGATAAATATGCCTTATATTTAGGAATGAGTAATATAATAAACAACTCAATTCCTTATTTGTGAGCGATGGCGTCCAAATTAGAAGTTGTTGAACTTCAAGTTGTGGATAGAAGTTCTCAAATTTATTGTTAATCCAGCTTCCAGCCTATTGTAAAAAAAAAAATGTCAGTCTATTTTTGGCATTTATATGATCTATCTCAATCGGCTGAAAACACATAGAGCGACTCTACCATTCGTCCTTTTAACACTGGCTCTTCACTAATCTCGAGTTTACGATATAGTTTCACACCCTCTGGACAATAAGACTAAGTAACCAGAAGATGTTAGTTTTGATACTGAAATATAATTCGCTCTTATACCTGGAATGTGACAGACTGGTTGAAGTCGCAGTTGATAATCATCAAATTTAGAAGAGACCATCGAACTACCAAAGTGAGTTACTGATAATAATTTTGAATCGGTTGATGCTAACGCCATAAAAGGTTGCTTGCACTCTGTCAAATTTCCCAGCTTTTCCATGTGACATGTTCCGTGTATTGTACACCCCGAATCCACAATCCAATCTTTTTCTAAATCAATTTGAAAAGGTACTGGGGCGCAAAAGGAATGATCTTCCTCTTTAGCAGCAAATAATTACTCTACCATCTTTTCCAAGGCAAAAATTGCCACCCCTGATTTGATAATGTTTTTCAGTCTACCATTCATGGTGGTCGGCGGCTGTAAAACTCACCCTTGAAATATCTTTGGGGCCCAGCACGTGTTCCTTCAAAAGGTGGTGCTCGGTATATGCTTACCTTCATTGATGACTACTCCAGGAAGGTATGGGTTTATTTTCGGGCTGTTATTTCAAGTGGGATCAGTCCGGATTATTTGACCAATGTCAACCATAAGATTCAGTTGTATTTTCAAATATATTTGAAATTAACAAAAAAAAAAAAACTTTTTTGCCGAAATACAAGACAAAAAATCAATAAAATAATAATATAAATAAGAAAGTAGCTACCGCACACTAGGTCAAAAGATAATTAATAATTTTGATTCGATTTCTATCAAGTTTGTTGCAAACACTGACTAGAAAGAGATTGGCATTAGATAGAATTTTACTATATATTAAGAATATCATTATGAAATTCAATACAATGGAGGAGTGATAAAAAAAATTGAGAAATACTTATATAATCCCTCCTATCCATAATATAATATCTATTTGACTTCTTTTAAAAAGGATTAAGAAGGCAAGATTAGTTAATTGATAATAATATATGTGATATATTATTAGATTATGTATTAGGTTATAAGTAAAAAACTAGTTTGTAAAAAAGTTCAAATAAATCAATTCATATAAGTCACTTATTTAGCTTTCTTAGGATTTAAAAAAATGTTAACTTGTTCCTATGTTTAAGACAGAAAGGCGGAATGAAGTACTCCTACTTAATTAGAACTTGTTTGATTTAAAGTAGATGACGGAATGGAAGGGAAAATATTTTATCACGTGCATGTTTGATATGCAAAGGAATTGAAAATTGAATGATAGGACAATTTTTGTTTGGTTGGATTAAAAGGTGGGAAGATAAGTTGAAATTTTTTATGAAAAAATTATTTTGCACTTATGTATTTAAAAATGATTTTTAAAATAAATAAATTTTTTTTACATTAAAACGTGGATATTTAATTTTTTTTTTTTTTTGTAGGAAGCGGAGGGGACTACATGCACTCAATAAGCAGATAATGGTTGAAAGGAAATTAAAGACAACAACTGAATTTAACCATGTATATGTTTCGGTTAACATTAGATTTTGACAAAAAAAAAAAATGTCCTTTCACAAAAAAACACTAGTAACCATTACTTACCCATCACCTGATTTTGGTCAAATATTTTGACATTTTCAACCACATCAATCTCATGGTTAACTTTCAAACCTATCTTCTTCTTAACAGTAGTGTCGCCTTCTTCTTCTTTTTCTTTGAGCTCATCACTTTCCTCACAGCTTTGTTAGGGTAAAGTGGTCTTTAAACACAGTTTAAATTTGGCTTCCCACCCACTTTGGTGTTACGAGATTTTTAGTTGGGCGGAAGTTCATACAGCCGCTGGAAAAAATGGTTTTCTATTTCATTTGCTTATCCAAAGTGCCCCACCGCCGAAAAATCCTAATTTTCCTTTCCATGGCTAGATTTTCCGCAAACCACACGGGCTATTACTTAGCACTTATTTTCCTTAAAAAAAATAAATTGTGAATTGTTTAGGTCAATAAACTAGGATCAAAATGAGGTATTCCTGTGTAAACCCGGTGTACCATATCATTTGTGGTAAGGTCTGATATGAGATTTTCAATATGACTTGGTACCCTAAAAAAAATATCAATTGACTGATAAAATTTTTTTTTTTAACTTTTAAAATAAAAAAATTGAAAACATGACATTGAATTTTTTTTTATTAGTCAGTTAATTTTTTTAGGCTACCAAGGCAAATTGAAAAGTCCACATCAGACCTAATTTGTTTACTTGTGATTGATTAGACTCAGACCACAAATGATGTGATATACCGGGTTCACGCAAGAATTCATTAATCAAAATTAGCTGAATTATTACCTTCTAATAGTAATTAGTTCCTAGTTGAGATGATATGACACTTTTAGAAGTATTTAAGTATCTCTCTTGACTTGACCCACTAATCTGAGCACCCGATGCATCATGTCACTTGTGGTCTGACCAATTATAAGTAAACACATAGGTCTGACGTAAAATTTTCAATCTAACTTAAAAAAAATCAACTAATTGATAAAAATATTTTATGTTCAATTTGTAAAAAAAAACATTGAACACACAATATTTAATTTTTTTTAATGTGCTAGTTAATTTTTTTAGGGTGTCAACTCAAATTGAAAATTCTACGTCAGATTTTATGTGTTTACTTGTGATTAGTCAGATCACAAATGCTCTAACTAATTTTCCTATTTATATTAGGATTTTGTTAATTATTTTTCCTGGTGTTTAGGCCAGATTATATCACAATCCCAATAAAAAGTTAAACAAATTTAACTTACAAATTTTCCCAAATACCAAAATTAACAAAATTTTATAGTCTGAAACTAATTCTAGCTAATTAAACTAAATTAACAATAAACACTAATAGATTCATATTTCATTATTCTTTAATTAATAAAAGGTTAGCACTTTTTTTTTAATCAACAAAAGTTAGCACTTTAATGATGGAATAGTAGGCAAAAAAGATTATATAATTTTACAATTACTAAAGTGTACTTTTGATCATTTATGTTTGCATCGAGTTTCATTTTAGTCTTTTAAATTTGAAAAATACAATTTTTAGTCTTTTTTTGTTAACACAGTTAATTTCATTAAATGACAAATGGTGGTTTTTTCAACAAATCTAAAGAATGATTTTATAACTGAATAGTAATAAAAAATGACTAAATTTTAAAATATTAAAATGATTATGATAAAGAATAAAATTCAAGCATATTTTGCCGGTATTTAACTACATCACCATTTAAATTTGTTAATTAAGCATCTTATATATGTTAAATAATTCACTGCGGAGCAGATTATTTCCTCTTCTTTATGATCATTTTCCAACTCGCTCTGGATATAACAGAAATATTAGGGCTTTTCATTAAGTTGAAGCCTGAGAATTTCCCTAGTTTTATTGCAGTATATAGCAAGTTTCTAGTAGAATCTGTGATTTGCTGCCAGCGTGTGGATGCATTCTGTATGTACGGGCCGTGGGAATTTTTTCCTTTTTAGGTAAAAGTTAATCCTAAATAAAAGCGTCAGCATGTGAACATATTTTAGTTGAGTTCCACACATGTAATAGGCTTATTGCATGTAGCTAGATCTGGAATTTTATGCAGTGGTATTCTTTTCTAATAACGTGATCATGATGAGGAACATTTGATGGAAGTTTGAATTCTACATGAGATACATAAGTTTGTGCACCTGGTTATGGTTATGAGACTACGCAAGAAGTTTAACTTCCTCTCTTGGCGGTTTGTCCTCCGGATTCTCTCATATCTTCGCCCTTTTATCCTCTAATTTTGTTGAAATCTCCTACAACAATAATTGTGACATGATCGTGATGCAACTTCAATAGATCTTTGATTTTTTTTTTGGACTGAAAGATCTTTGATTGATTCCTAGTCTTTTCGTATATAATTTATATTGCTTCATCTTTATGTATAATAAGTATATAAAGAGATGCTCAAATGTTCTAAAATCATCATCCTTTTAGATTCAATTGGATCAAAATTTAAAAAAAGGAAATATGATAGAAATCTCATAAAGGAGATTTTAAGCAATTAAATAAAGGTATTCACTAATTAAATATTGATATTGACAACTACAAATTACCTAGATAAGATTTTAAAATTCATTAAGTATTGTTCTGGAATTTCTCCTGACCAATGAAAACAAATTCTAATGGGACGCATAACACCCTAACCTAATGTCTAGGACCATTATCTAGAATCATAACTGACTGAAGACCTTGTAAAGATGGCAGCCACATAATAAGAAAGTTGAGATCGATGTTTTTCCATCTACAGTTGTTGATGGAAGCTCTCAAATTTATTGTTTCTCTAGCTTTGGTAAACAAATCTGCAACTTAGTTTTCCGTTTTGATTGATCCAACAACTCAATCGGCCGAAAACACATACACCGACTCTAGCATTTGACCTTTCATCAACGGCTCTTCCCTAATTTCAAGCTGACGATATAACTTCACATCTTCTGCACTAAACAAAACGAAGTAACCAGAAGATGTTAACTGTGAAACTGATATGAGATTATCTTTCATACCTGGGACGTGAAGTACATTTTGGAGTGGCAGTTTATCATTACTAGATTTAAAAGAGACAGTCGTACTGCCAACATGAGTTACTGGAAACTCTGTACCGTCTGCGGCTACTACCCCAAAATGCTCTTTGTGATCTGACAAATTTTGCAACTTTTCCAAGTTACCTGTCACGTGTTGTACACAACCCGAATCAACAATCCAATCTTTTTCAAAATCAATTTGACTCGATACAGGGGCGGTAGAAGCACAATTTTCCTCTTCAGCGGCACATAATGCCTTAGAATTCCACTGCCCATAGAATGTCTTTCTTAAGGCAAACATTGCCACCCCTACTTTAACAATGTTCTTCAGCTCGTTCATTGCTGTCGTCAGCTATAGAAATCTTGAAAAGCTGCAAATGATTGTATTGCCTTGATGGTAGAAAAGAAAACAACCAGGGAAGGAAAAACCTATGGACCGATTTTATTCATCTATTCTGGTCCATTATTATATTAGACGCAAAAGACTAGCTAAAATATCCTTCATTCTGATTTGCCTTTAGTAGGCAATTTGAACCATGCCCCATTTGGGCCTAAAATATCCTTCATTCCTCATCACATCTCCATTAAATTGAATTTTTAATATTTTTTTTAATTTATATAAAATTCTGTACGCTATCTTTCTATTGCGTGTTTGCAGCAAATTTATTGAAATCCAATCAAAATCATGCATGAGTTAGTTGCACCCCGAATCTCTCTACTTAATTTTTGACCAATTTAATAAACAAGGTCGTTTCATTAAAAATAAAAATATGATCCAACAACTTTTCCGAAATTAATGCCTTTGGTTTTTAGAGATAAAATGATTATCTCATATAATTTTTTAATGACATGGCATAGTTTTATTTAAGTGGAGGTAAGTAGACGAAAAGCTAAATGGAGAGGTTATGAGATGAAAATCCATCCTTCTTTCATGAAACTCAACTTGATGTTGAGAATCAAATCACAAATATTTTTTGGGCTGATGCAAAAATGGACGTGGATTATTTTTATTTTGGAGACATGGTATCTTTTGATACTACTTATCGTACAAACCGTAACTTAAGACCATTTGCACCTTTTGTTGGATTTGATCAGCATTGGCAAATTGTAACATTTGGTGCTGCATTATTATATCATGAAACTAGTGAATTAGTTGAATGGCTATTCCGAACTTTTATGAAGGCAATGCGTGGAAAAAAACCAAGCACAATTTTTACAAATCAAGATCTAGCGATGGCAAAAGCATTTGCTCAATAGAATATGTTCTGAATGTCAAATCTTAAGTTTTGCAGAACTGACCCATCGATAGTGAGTTCCACTATCGCTAGCTGTATGCAGGACAAAAGGCTGTTTGAGCAAAGATTGCCATCGCTAGCCAAAAGCGTTATCGATAGAAAAGTCAGCTATCGATAGATGGAAGGAGTAAGTGAACTAAAGTCTAAGTCACTTGCTCAGCGTGGGATCATGCCAGCTAGCGATAACAGCTCTTACTAGCGATAGCAAGTCACTTAAAAGTTCAAAATGCGAAACGTTTAGCGAGTATTCGTCATTAATGGTAATCTTTGAAACTTATAAAGTTTGGTCATTTGCATTCTGCATTCATTATTCATCTACATTTTCTCTTCTACACCAAACCTCTCTGAGCATTCAAACCTACTCTCTCTCTCAAAACCCTAAACCCTAAAAATGGCCAGAACCAAAGTTCCAAATGTGAGTGATGTTGAGGCAACCTCTAGCGCTAAACCCTCGTCTCAATCCGCTAGCAAGAGGTCCAAAACCCAGAAAGATGTGTCATTCTCCAAAGAAGTGGTTGAATCAGGTTCTAAATGTCAAAAGCAAACTACCTCTGATTTGCCCTACTCAGAAGAACCCCTCGAAGCTCCAAGCGCCCTCTTGGCAAAACGAAAAACCCTAGATAGGGCTACAGTCTGGGTGGATTTGGAATATTTCAAGCAGAATGGTTTCGACTTGGATGCCTGGCTTCTACCCTACAAGAGCTGGCTCAACATTAAGAATGACTATAATGAGGAAGTGCTGAGGTCTTTTTACTCGAGCATGAAAGCCAAGCCAGAATACAAGAAAACGAAGCTGGTAAATATAGTGTTTGAGGCTTCTGTGAGAGGAAGGGGGATTTCCTTTAACTGGTTAGCTATCAACTTAATTTGATCTCAAGGATCCCACTTAATCCTGGCCAACTGGTGTCTATGGAGCTCCACAGGTTTCTATTTGAAAAATCAACCAAGGGCCCTCTTCCCTATCCTCAGTTGATGTCTTACATCCTGGAGTTCACAAAGATCAAATCTGTAGGGGAAAGAGATAACAAAAAGTGTAAACAGCTTACCATTACCACACTCAGAAAGATAGGGATTCCTGTTCAAGCACTTGGTGCTGGTTCTGTTTCTGAAGCTTCTCATGCTCCTTCTACATCAGCTCAGTCTCAGCCTATTGAAGAAGAGACTCAATCTCAAAGGACTCCTCCTTCTGCTCCTTCTGTTGTCAAGACTTCTATTCCTTCCAAGGATGCAATTGAAGAAATTATCTTCAGGGTCTCTGCTGAATTCAACATCGCCTTAGAAGCTCAGAAAGCAGAGTTGATGAAGCCTATTCTGGAGCTACAGACTCAGGTGAAAAATTTGGAAGATAATCTCTGCCTCGTCCCTGAATATGTCAAACAAAGGGGAACAGCTCCTCCATCTGAAGGTTTTTCATCACATCATCATTCACCTCTCTTCTTTCAATCACCTTCTCATTCCTCTCCCTAACACTCAACCCCTACCAGTTCTTCTCTTCATCTATCCTATTACCCCTCTCCTTCAACCTTCAAACATCCTAGCCCTTCTCCTAGCCACCATTCACAAGCCCAAACACCTACATCTCCACCAGAAACTCCTACCGCTAACCCTTCCCCTAGCACTAGCCCACAAACACAAGCCTCACCCTCCTCAACAACCAAAGTCCCAACACCACTAGCAACCCCTATCGTTACCCCCATCCCTAGCGATAGCACCCACACTTCACCACATATCTAGCCAACCTCTATCGCTACCACAAGCCCTCCTTTTCCTCCCATCTCTTCCCAAACTCCTGATCAACCCTCTTCACCTACCCCTGCCAATGATGATGACAAAAAGGGGGAGAAACAAAGGAACAAAAATGTGGCAGAAGAAGGCTTAGTGGAGGATGCATTTGATGAGGAAGACGGCGCCACAATCATTCCTCCTCATGATAATGAAGTATAAGAGGAAGATATGAGTATGGCCATGGTACTATATGAGGGGGAGTATCAACCAGTCTCTGTAAATCTGATTCCTCACTATATTCAACAAGCACAAGAGCTGCATGAGCAAGTTGAAGAACTTTTAGAAAGAACTGCTCAGTCTGAAAAGGAAAGAGAGGACAGAGATGCAGCAAGGGCAGAAACTGAAAAAGAGAAAGAAGTGGATCCTATTCAGACTACCTCCCAGAACCTTAAATCTAGTGAAAAAGAAAAAGCATCAGAGGTCCAGTCTGTTCCTAAGAAAACAAGGATCAAGAAATCTGCTCCTAAACCCCCAGAAAAGAAAATCAGGGCAACCAAAGGGATTGTAATTGAAGAATCCAAGTCAACTTCCAAGTCATCAAAGAAGAAAGTAGTATCAAAGGGGAAAGGAAAATCAGCTAAGCCTCCTCCTAAGAAGAACAGAAACAACAGTCTTTTCTTGATAAAATGTTGGAGAAGCTTAAGCCTCTCTCTCCTCCAAAGAAGAAGAAAGCTGCTGCTAAGAAGAAGAAGAAGATTGAGGTTGAGGTTGAGATTGACCTTGAATTCATGGAAGAGCCTTCAACTGATTCTGGGAGAATAAGCAGTGAGTCTGGAGATTATGAGTTGGACACATCGAATTGGAAGGATGATTATGAGTCTGACTGATCTAAAGAGCCTAAAGCCATTCTCATATACATCATACATAAACTGCACGTTTACCAGCTTTATAGTTTATGTTTAGTATTTCCTTCTGCAAATACAAAATAAAAATGTACACTTTTCATTTCAATTTTCGCTCTGAACATACTTATATTATATGCTCTGTACTGCATTGCTATTAATTTATGTTCTGATATATGCTTATGTTGATATATGCCTATGCTCTGAACGTACCTTAATGTATATGATTTACTTATGTTTTTTCATCATCAAAAAGGGGGAGAATGTTAGAATCTTAAGTTTTGATGAGGACTAACCCCATAGATAACATAAGTAAATAGAGTGCAAGTTACCTTTGAATTAAACAAGTAAAATCTGATAGGTAACAGATCACTATCGCTAGAGTAAGAATATATCACTAATGAAAAGCTCAACTATAGCAGATGGAAACTTAGCAGAACACTAAGATAAATATCTCTATCGCTAATAGATATAAAGGAATAGCAAATGAAGACTTAGAAATAACAAAGTTAATATCTATCGCTAAGTCCTTCACTATTGCTAGACTCTGTCTCTATCGCTAAGGCCCTCAGATAACATGAATAAATACTTGAAGGAAAGAATGTTAGATCAAATAACAAAGTTAGCTGGCGATAACAGATTTAGCTATCGATAACTGGATACCTGAAATAACTTAGAATATCGAGCTAGCTCAGTATCCTTAAGCTAATGAGCAAACGAGTAACTAGCAAAAATGGGATTAGCTATCGATAGAAGAATGTTTATTAAGATGACATAGCTAGTACGTTGAACATTGAACTAAAAAGAATATGCTAGTGATAATGCTTGATGAAATTCTTTAGCTGATATATCACCTATCCTTTGAGCTAATGAACTTAACTAGCAATAGATGCTAGCGATAGCATGATTGGTTATCGATAGAGAATACTTTAAAATTCCTTATTGACTCTATCTCATTGAGCAAATGAACTAAGCTTGCGATAACATCTTCTATGCATTACATGATTACTTGTTTAGCTAACAGCTCAAGTGCAGGAATTATACTATGCAGTTAGCGATAGAAAAGCATGCTAGCGCTACTGAAAAAGCTGCTATGCAAGTACAGTTGTTGAAAACGTTCAGAACGCGCAGTCTATCTCTCTTTTAGCCCAGCCTATGC
The DNA here is from genome assembly GCA_037074515.1 of Mimosa bimucronata. Taxonomy (NCBI): domain Eukaryota; kingdom Viridiplantae; phylum Streptophyta; class Magnoliopsida; order Fabales; family Fabaceae; genus Mimosa; species Mimosa bimucronata. Next base: position 12,576,780 of record CM073442.1, read on the forward strand.
ATGAACAGTTGAAGCTAGATAAGAAGTTTGAATTAGCTGAAGAATAGCATTTATTTCCAACGGCTATAGACCTCCAACGACTATATTCTAACGGCCACATGAAGCTGGAAGAAAAAGCAAGTTGTGAAGATATAAATAGATCAAGACTTGCTTTCAGAAGATTAACGACGATGAACAACGATGATGAACAGGGCTTTATGCAGAATTACAAAATATACTGATTGAGAGCAAAAACCTAGTGAGCCCAGAAATGATGAATGAATGTTGAGTCAAGTAAATTAAAAAAAGAGAGCGAGAGTATTCATTGTTCAATCTGTTAAGCTCTAGAATTGTAAATTCATCATATATTCCTCTGTACTTAAGTGTTTATCACAATCCGTTCATTAAGTGAACATATTATCTAAAATCCTCTATTGTTTGAGGTTGTTCTAAAGCTTGGTGCTTTAAGAACAGGGTTGTAACCTTACAGGTAGTAAAGGGGAGTGTTTAGAGAGAATTCTAAAACTCTGTGAAAAGGTTGGCAGGTGATCCCGTGTTGTAAAACCTGTGGTAAAGGCTTCACAAGTGCCCGGCTAAACTTGTGGGTTGTAAAGGCTTCTCTTGTGCCCGGTTTAAACAAGAGGGTAGTGGAAATCTCAGGTGCAGCCTGAGGACTGGATGTAGGTCTGGGTTGACCGAACCAGGATAAATTCTGTTTGCATTATCCCTTCCCTTAACTCTCTTAGTTTCCAGCATATCTAAATTGTATACTCTTTAGCGCATTTCATGTTTTGAAATATTCTCAGTGATAAACCGAAAAGGATCTTAAAGATTGACTTCATTGTGTTTCCAGAAAAGAGAAGATTTGAAAAGAGTTTAAGTTTGTAGCCTGTCACCCAATTCACCCTCCTCTTGGGTGACAGCCAGCTCTATCATGTGTAGCATACTTAAATTTCATGTTCAATTAAATATTTTTTGGTTATCTTTAAACTAATGTTAACATTTATGGTTATTTTTAAAATAAGTGTTTGAACTCTATAATCTTACATTTCTACTTTTCATTTTAATTTGACTTAGGTTGAGAGACCAAGAAGGAACATTTGGGATCAAGTTGGGGGCATGCACAACTATTTCACTGTTTTCTTTCAATACATCCATTTTATTTTTTTTATTTAGTACACATTGAATTTCCATTCATATCCTCAACTTTTGTTTTTCGTTTATATTCCTGAAACAGTAAGTAGCACCCTTGTTAAACATGATATTTATTTACAATTGATTTTTGTAACTCATTTTCTACACTTGATCTTAGCCAAAAGGCCGAGAAAGGTATTTTGTAACTCATTTTCTACATGATACTCATTTATGTTCAAACATTAAGTAGCTTCCAATGTGTTTTGGGCGGTAGCATCTTTCATTTTGAAGCTGCATCATTCATGTCTGCTACTGCTATCCACCGTAGTTTCAAGCAAGAGGATTGAATAAAAATTGGAAATCAATAACAATTGTGTGGTATATTGCAACTATTACAAGAAAATGGTCCAATGCCATAATCAACACCACATAATATTGAATAAAAATACTTGATGTTCCTTTCTTTCAAATGAGAGGAGGTATCATTTCAGATTAGAAAAATCTGTACAAATTTGGTAATTCAGGTCAGTATCATTGTTCGCCACGCGCCGCAAGTGCACGGGTCGCGCCAAGTAATAAAGTGATAAGTAGAGTATCGTTCCCACGAGGATTTGTCCAAAACCCGGTCAAACAATGATTATCACACTCTCGCCCAATTTGAGTGACACAAATGATGAGATTGAAAATGAAATAAGAAAATAAAAGAAAGTAAAATTATAAACAGGTGATTCTCCAACCTCAAGGCTAAAGGGTCCTAAGATTATCTCTCCCCCTTGTACTTCTCAAAACTCAATTAACCTCCCCTCAAGAAGCTCTCAACAAAACCACGTGCTAATCTAGGGTTCAAAGAGTACTTGTAATGCTCTCTCGAGTCAAGAACAAGTGTTTAGTCCTATTCTTTGCACAATCTCTTGCCACAATTTGATAGAACCCATTTATCACACTCCAACCCTAATGTGACTATGCAAGGCTAGCAAGTATATCTCTATCTTACCAACAAAACCATCCGTTCGTCATGCAAACTTCCGGTTCTTGCACTACTTTACCCAAGTTCTACACTCAACCTAGCTCTCTCGAGTCATAAATCAAGCGAACACAACATCTAAATGGTGATCAAGCACTTAGAAGCATTAAGAACGGGGTAAAATAAGCACATAGATATCATTAATCACAAATCAAGAGGAGGAATCAAGAATCAATACATACAAGGGTTCAAAATAATCTTAGAATACAAGTATTTAGCTACACATGTTCAACAACTCCAAGGGAGCATAAATATATACATTCAGAAACAAAGAACAAGAGAAGAGAATGGAGAAGGAAGAGATAAACCAAGAGAGGAAGCCCAAATCTCTTCGAAGCTCCAAGCCCAAGCCAAATCCCCACCAAACTCCAAGCCCTAGCAGAGCAAAACACCCCCAAGAATGCCCAAAAGTCGAAGAATGAGGACTCACAACGAAGCCCTAGCTTTTATATCAGTGAAAACGCGCCTGATCTGTCCAAAACGCGCAGAAACGCGAAGTTCGCCGTGGGTCTCGCCGCGGCGAGCCCACGGCGAAGTCCAAAAATTACAGAATCAAGAGTCGCTCGCCGTGGCTTTCGCCGCGGCGAGCTGACGGCGAGCTCTACAAAAAGGGGCAGAGGCAGATTCACTTCGCCGCGGCTATCGCCGCGGTGAACTCCACGGCGAAGTCCCTGCTTCTCTGGTGCTTTGCTCTGCTTTCTTATTTCTTTGGCTGCTTTGGCTTCTTCTTATTTTTGTTCAATTGAGGGCTTGGAGGAGGGCTAACATCTCTTGCTTATTGCTTCAATTTATTCCTACAAAAATTATATACAATAACATAAGAAACCAACTACAAAAACAATCAAAATCTATATAAATATACAATAATGTGCAACCGAAGATCAAATGAGCATTTTCCCTCTTGAGTAACCAAAATGTATCAATAATAGACAAAAACTCAAGTAAATATACTCAAATAATCATGACTTTCTAAGAGTCATCAATCATGCAATCCAATTGTAAATAGCTCCTTGATATTGGCATCTGGAGTGATGATTTGAGCAGTGCTCTTCAAACTAACTTGTATTCCATAATATTCCACCTACAAGCACATAGAAAAACAACCCATTTCAATAAAAGTGGCATATTTTCAGCATGTCAAAACTAAAAAGATTCATAGCAGAATGGGGTGTCCTCCAAGTGATAGGCTGTTATGATAGGATATACTCAATTTGAAGATATTGTTCATATTTTTCAAATCAATAGGTGAATGGTAAACCTATCCTAATTCCTAATCCCGGTTCACATTAACTCCATTAAAATTCTGTTATCACGAGAACCTTCTAAAAATCACACTAAGATAAGAAAAATTAACAAGCAAAACCAAAATTCTCAGTTCTCTGTCAATCCAAGAAACCAAAGGGCCAAAAAAAAGAAAGAAGAATAGAAAAAGTTGATTTATAAATATGAAAAATTGAAGTTTGATTACCTTTCTCCATACTAGGATTATATAGAGGAACTAAAGTTTATCCCAAATGGATTATGTCAGATTCCTTCTTATGCACAAGATCCGTCATAGAAGGCAAGTGTGGAGCATAATGAAATCTATGATAGAGCCAGAACATAGATATTGAAAGATAAGCTTTCAGAAAGAGAGAAGTTTTAAGTGGAAACTCATGCTTGCATTCATAAAGAAAAATAATTTCAAGACTCGATCTGCCTACATTGAAAGGGAAAACCTATTTATATAGACTGACAGGTGACTCAATTGAAGTTACTTAGCTAACTTTGGTAAAGGGTTCGACCAGTCAGATTGAGGCATATAGTTCTTTTTCAACCAGAGTTACTTTAATGACATAAAGCAGATTTGTGAATTATTTTCACATGCTGCTGACACACATACATCCAAATATATTATAGACAAGTGACTGACAGGGATGACACACTGACAAGATAATAAAGCAAAAGGTTGAAAAGTAGTGGCCGACACTCTTCATTAATCCTTGAAGATAGGCTTGTGACTGGGTGATAGATTAGGATCAGAGTCTGAGTCATCATGTATATCCACATTCGCAAAAGGATCTTGTGAATCTTGAAAGTAGCTTTCATTCCAGTGTGGTTCTTGTGAGGAGTCCACGCTAATATTGGACAATTAGGCCGAAGGTTCTGGGCCTTAAGTTATGCATGTTCCCGTGTCAAAGTCCAATAGATGTAAAGTCTGTGGAGTGAAATATTGTTCTTTGGACCTTTTGTACCATAGATGAGGATTTCTTAGAACAAGGGATCGATGAGGAATTGGGCCAACAGATATGCATGTTAACCCCATAAATTGGGAACACACATGAAAGGTTTATCAATATCAAAGATATGAGCAAAAAATCCTCCTTCACTGAGCTTGTGTATGGCAAGGAGGGTATGGAGCCAACAGAACAAATATCTCTTGGCTATTTTTTGGACTTGAGAGGGATTGGTATGACGAATGTTGCATGGACGGAACTGATGATGATCAATTGAGGAGATGTGTTGTATATGTGGGGGAAAAGAGGTCATCTTGGTTAGGGTACAGATGGTGAGTGGTTTTGTTGGAGTGAGAAGAAGGATTTTTGAGAGTTTGTTGAGAAAATCTGCAAGGGGATTCTAATGTCCCTTGATATGTCTCACTTTGAATTTATAGTGAGAAAACCAGTTTTTCCATTTGAGAAGTTGAGTGTCTGGAAGAGTCTTCTTTTTTAGTTTCTTGCATTGATGGGAAAGATGTGTTATCCATTTCAACAGTAAAATCATATGCAGCAAGATGAAAGTTAAATTTCTCTATGCCTTTTTTGACTACAATGAATTCTTTATATGTGGCATGATAATGTCTTTCAGATTTTTTGAATTGTCCACTTCCATGACCACAGTAGTATCTTTTCCCATTTTCTTCTTTAATAAGGACAGCTCCCTAATACTGGTCACTTGCATCTGTCTGTAGGATACTGATAACTCCTAGAAATTCATGATATTTGAGTATATTTTACTTGAGTTTTTGTCTATTATTTATACATTTTGGATACTCAAGAGGGAAAATGCTCATTTGATTTTCGGTTTCACCTTATTGTATATTTATATAGATTTTGATTGTTTTTGTAGTTAGTTTCTTATGTTGTTGTATATAATTTTTGTAGGAATAATTTGGAGCAATAAGCAAGAGATGTTAGCCCTCCTCCAAGATCCCAATTGTACAAAAATAAGAAGAAGCCAAAGCAGCCAAAGAAATAAGAAAGCAGAGCAAAGCACCAGAGAAGCAGGGACTTCGCCGTGGAGTTCGCCGCGGCGATAGCCGCGGCGAAGTGAATCTGCCTCTGCCCCTTTTTGTGAGAGCTCGCCGTCAGCTCGCCGCGGCGAAAGCCACGGCGAGCGACACTTGATTCTGTAATATTTTTGGGACTTCGCCGTGGGCTCGCCGCGGCGAGACCCACGGCGAACTTCGCGTTTCTGCGCGTTTTGGACAGATCAGGGGCGCGTTTTAACTGATATAAAAGCTAGGGCTTCGTTGTGAGTCCTCATTCTTCGACTTCTGGGCATATTTTGGAGGTGTTTGGCTCTGCTAGGGCTTGGAGATTGGTGGGATTTGGCTTAGGCTCGGAGCTTCAAAGAGATTTGGGCTTCCTCTCTCGGTTTATCTCTTCCATCTTCATTCTCTTCTCTTGTTCTGATTTGTAATGTTGTATATATATGCTCCCTTGGAGTTGTAGAACATGTGTAGCTAAATACTTTGATTCTAGGATTATTTTGAACCCTTGTATGTATTGATTCTTGATTCCTCCTCTTGATTTGTGATTAATGATATCTATGTGCTTATTTTACCCCTTTCCTAATGCTTCTAAGTGCTTGATCACCATTTAGATGTTGTGTTCGCTTGATTTATGACTCGAGAGAGCTAGGTTGAGTGTAGAACTTGGGTAAAGTAGTGCAAGAACCGGAAGTTTGCTTGACGAACGGATGGTTTTGTTGGTAAGATAGAGATATACTTGCTAGCCTTGCATAGTCACGTTAGGGTTGGAGTGTGATTATCGGGTCCTATCAAATTGTGGCAAGAGATTGTGCAATAGAATAGGACTAAACACTTGTTCTTGACTCGAGAGAGCATTGCAAGTACTCTTTGAACCCTAGATTAGCATGTGGTGTTGTTGAGAGCTTCTTGAGGGGAGGTTAATTGAGTTTTGAGAAGTATAAGGGGGATAGATAATCCTAGGGTCCATATTATCCTTGAGGTTGGAGAATCACCTGTTTATAATTTTATCTTCATTTTATTTTCTTATTTCATTTTCAAACTCTACATTTGTATCACTCAAATTGGGCGAGAGTGTGATAATCATTGTTTGACCGGGTTTTGGACAAATCCTCGTGGGAACGATACTCTACTCATCATTTTATTACTTGGCGCGACCCGTGCACTTGCGGCGCGTGGCGAACAGATACGTTGTTCATTTCCTGGAATCTTTCATGGTGGTGGATTTTGAACGATCTACTTTAAATGAGCAACAACTTTTGTCTAGTCTGGGGTCCATGATAGTGGATTCCTTCTGAGCAATTTAGACAGTTGGCTGGTGTCCTTTGTCATATCAGGGATAATATCACGCAAGTAATTAGTAATCCCTAAAGACTGTTGAATTTGCTTTACTGATAGATTGTATTCTGGAAAATCAAGCAGATCTTTTGCAATGTAAGGCCCTAGCTAATAGAACCCATATGAAATATCATACCCAAAAGCTCAATTTTCTCTTGGGCTATAAAACTTCTTTTTTTGTGAAGAAAGCATGATTCAATATTAGGCTACTATTATTGTAAACTGGGGCAAAAGCTGTTGATGGGTCTCATGATGTGGTGAGAATAATAAGATGTCATCAATATAGATAAGAATAATATGTGAGGGCCTAGCTAATAGAACCCATCTGAAATATCATACCCAAAAGCACAATTTTCTCTTGGGCTATAAAACTTTTTTTTTAAGAAAGCATGATTCAATATTAGGCTACTATTATTGTAAACTGGGGCAAAAGCTGTTTGTGGCCGGTCACATGATTTGGTGAGAATAATAAGATGTCATCAATATAGATCAAAATATTTTTGTGGATGGGCTCAAAGATTTTGGTCATGGCTTTTTGAAAGAGGGATGGAGCAAGCTTGAGGCCGAAAGAAAGGACTTTCCATTGGTACGGGGCATCTGGTATATAGAAAGTAGTTTTATATCTTTCTTTTGGATGATTACCAATTTTCCAAAAATCTGCTTTGATGTCAATCTTTGAGAATACTTTTGCATCTGTAGTTCAAGAAGCAAGGACATCTTTGGCAGAGGAAACTTATCATCTTGTAAAAACAGGTTGAGAGGCTTGTAATCAATTACTAAGCTCTTCTTTCCTCTAATTTTCTCATATCTTTTTTCTACATAAAAAGCCTGACATGCCCAATTAGACGTTGTAGGCTCAATTAAGCCCTGATGATATAATAAGGACTTGCATCCTTGTTTGGCAAGAAAGAGATCATCAGAATTCATTCATGAATGAGAGGCTTTTGTTGGATTAACATCTTCATTTTTCTTAAATGGAAGACAGATGAAAAATCTTTGTTTTTCCACAAAATTCAAACTAATTACCTCACTTATAAACCAATATTACTTACTATAATGATATATTACATACTAATTAAATTTTTTGCTTGACTTCATTAATCTCTAGAAAAAGTCGAGTAGGCATTCCATAAAGGACATATGAGCATTTTTAGGAGAATTTCATTAAAGGTCCTCTTTAGCTAATTATTTTAAAGAAGGACCAAAATATTCTGACATATTACTTAAGGCCTGTGGGGGAAAATTGAAATTAAATTGGAAAGACAAAATATCATATTAACCTTTTAATCTCTCTCTTTCTTCTTTCACATATTTTCCATCCCACTCCATCCTTACCGTTCTTTCCAATCCCTCTCTCACAGTGTCACACCTTCTCTGCTTCACACAACACTCTACCATGGCTGCCTCTACCGTTGCCACTACCTCATCCGCCACCTCCCACTTCTACGACACCCATCTCCATCATCGATGAGGTGAGAGAAATTATGATGACGTGGAGGAATCTCCGTTGTCGATGAGGTGAGATTGTGTAGATATGTTAGGTTGGTGGTACGGCGATGAGTTAGCCCTTGTGTTCATTGTCAAGGAAGGCTTAACAGGAAAATAGGAAAGCACTCGAGTGAGTGTATGATCCATGTGGTGCGTGATATTGTGGATGGCATTTTTGAATTCATTTCCATCAAACTTGCTGCGCTTAGTAGAGAAACTAATGGTTTGCCTCATATGTCTGTGGAATTTTTGTTATTTGTGAAAGAAATTGCTTGGGTCTGTGGGTGGAATGATGTTTATTATTAAATCTAAAATTAATTTATAGTTGTGGTAATACTACCTATAAGTTTTCTACTTGCTCAATAGTTGTTAATGAAAGAGATGCATTGACAACTCAAGGAGCTGCTATTGACAACTTTTGAATTGTGCATTGACAACTCAAAGAGCTGATATTGACAATTATTGAGTTGTGTATTGACAAATCAATGACAAGTCATTTAATATTATCCAAATCCCTTGGAACTTCAATGTAATTTGATTATTGTTTAGAACCTGATTATGATTAAATCCCTTATAAGGGACCTGGTTGTGATTTTCCCTAAGTTTTTTCCTTGTTCAAATTATTTCTAACAACTTAAAATATTTTTTTAATAACTATTTCAAATTTTAGAGTATGAAATTAATTCTAATTAATTAAATTAAGTTAATAACCAACGACTTATATTTCATTATACTTTAATTAATAAAGTAAGGACTTTAACGATGAAGTTGAGCAGTCCCGTTTCTGGTTTCATTCAGATCCAAGTTGCCTCCCTCCATCTCTCTCATTTCCGATTTGATGAAGTCTGACAGAAGAAAATTAAATTGTAATGAAAAGAGTACCTCTTGGAGAGAAAAAAAAATATTATTCTAACTTCTAAGAGACACCAATGAAACTTAAAATAGAGAGGAGAGGGACAAAGTAAGAAGACGTACATATTGGTAAACTCAATTTTTATAAAATCCGGGCCTCAAATTCACTAGCGTGTTTGAAAGGTTATGTCCTTCCTAAGGCTATGGCACTCCAACAAGCTATATAATTCTGTAAATTTTTGAAGTTGTTTCACATTGTAACTCCGAAATTTTCTTCAAATAAGGCTTTCATACCAGTGTCTATAGAGCTTATGTTTTCTATTATTGTCTTATATGGCTAAGGATATGCAGATAAAATATGATAACAAATGGGGAAGCTTTACAAACAAATCATTTGTTGATTATAGCACTTGTGATTAATCTAAAGCATAAAATGAAGTTTTTAAAGTATGCTTCTCAGTTTGATGTATTTGATCGATCCTAAATCTCATGTTGACATATCACATAAAATAAAATAAAAAAATTGTCTTGTGTCAACCGTATAATCGTTTTTCACATCAGTAACAATGTTGTGACAAATTACAAATGTGATTGAAATAGATTAGAAAGAATACATATGTAAAAATACAAATTATCTTTTAAAAAAACACTCTTAATTATGAAGGGCAGAAGAGAGGGTGGAATATGGATTAATTAACTCTTAACTCACCATCTCGACTGGTTCAATGGTTGGTTTGAGTTTAATAACCTTGATTAGTAATTATTCTCCTAGTCATAGATATCTATATATATACACAGTTAGATTCCCAAGCTAGTTCTAACTTCTAAGCAAGGCTCTACCAGTAAATCCAACATCCCACCAGCAATTTAAATTTTGTCATTTGTGATAAAAAAAAAAACAAACAACAGATAACAGAAAAAAAAAAAACTTCATCATTTGTTATGCATAGTTCATTTGTTATAGATCAACAATATCTATCACTGTCCCATGTTTGAGATGACGGGGGAACGTAGTTTTCTTTTTAATTTTTCCCACCTCTTAATTTTGTATATTTTCCTCCAAGGTCTATTTGTAAAATGTCAACAAGAGTTTATATATATATATATATATATATATATATATATATATATATATGGTTTTCTTGGTGTAATCAAGTTATGAATCGGTTGCTCTCGTTGGGGACCAGACCATCTGAATATCAACTGTCTAACTAAGCCCGTATCCAAATGGTATTTTTTATTAATGGATTCTTGTTTAATACATCTCACATTTTTTTCTGGCTCCCAAATAACTAAATTTTTTCTCCAACAAATAACTAAATTACATAATTATAATGTTGGTTGAAATATATAGGAAAGAATGACTATGTAAAAATACAATTTATTTTTTTTAAAAAAAACATTATTGATAATAAAGGAGAATAGAGAGGGTGAAATATGGATTAATTAACACAATAAAATTAACTAACAAAATAATAAACTATCCAAATAAAAACAATTGATTCTTGTCCAGATAGTGGGTTGTCCATTACAGCATCATCTTACAGACAGACATTGAAAATAAAATGAGCTTCATAGTAAATAAAAGGAAAAGTATAAGAATGAGTTGTTTTATTAGTGGAGAAATATTCATCAGGGTCAGAAAAAGGAATAGACATTAATACCCACCATAGAAAATTAGCACATCACCATTACTTAATCTTTGTTAGGGTGAAGTGTAAAAAATGACTTTATACTTACGTTCAAGGTGCATCTTGTACCTTATACTTTTGTTGGCTCAAAATTGTCCATCAACTTTCAAATTCGGGTCAATAATGACTCTTCTGTCAAACTAGCCCAACGGACGTTTGACGGATGAGCCATTATTGGCCCGAATTTGAAACGTTCATTGAGCCAGTTTGACAGAGGAGCTATTATTGGTCCGAATTTGAAACGTTCGTAGCTAGTTTGACAGAGGAGTCATTATTTGCCCGAATTTGAAACGTCCATTGGACCAGTTTGGTGGAAAAGTCATTATTGATAAGAATTTGAAAGTTGATGGATAATTTTGAGCCAAAAAAGTACATGATGTCATATGCACATTAAACATAAGTACAAGGTCATTTTTTTACCATTTATCCATCTTTGTTATCCCCCACCCCTCACACACACAACCCCCCCCCCCCCCATCAACCATCTCTTGATTAATGGCAATTCATATGGTGCTCATTGACAAGTCAAATTTTTCTCAAATTATCCTTATTAGTACTCCAGTAACATTATTCAAGCATAAGATGGGGATGAAATAAGAGAATATAATTATGGTATTTTAGAAAAATACACCATATTAACTTACATAACTAACACCCTTAATTTAATTTAATTAGTTAAATATATCTTATATTTAGGATCGGATGGAGTACAAATTTTTTAAAAATACATTTACTTTGAGTTAACTCATTCTTGCCTAAGGTAATAATATTAAGCGTATCTTAGCCCATAAAAACAGCACAAATTAGAATCCGAAGGTTGCTCACGACTCTATAAAAATAAAATAAAACAATTAAATATACTTAGACTATCAGCCACATCTCATGTTTACATACTAAATCGAGCCTAACCCTTACCTAAACCGAAAACTAAATAAACATCCCTATTGTATTTCTACAATTTGATATGCCTTTTTATTCATCAAATGAATAAAAATTCACTCTCAAATAAACGACTATGCCTCTCAAGTTTCATCAATCAAAATATTTATATATATATATATATATATAAATATCATGGCAAAAAAATCAATATATGTATGTAAATGTATCATAAAAAAATTATGAATGTGCCTAATTTACAACCAAAATCTCAAATCTTACATTGGCCGGAAAAAAGACTCACACACAAATCTAACATGACTGGCATATATATGTACAATTGTCGCCGTTCAATAACTGAACTACAGCTAAAAATGGGCAAAGCACACATGCACTGAAAAAAATGTGCTTTATCACAAACACAAAAAATACTGCTCAAACAAGAAAAGAAATAATAATATATACCTGACATTAAAACTAAATGCTTCAAACAAAAGGCCTATCTATATTGCTCACCAAACGGCTCCGATTTCTCTCAAGCAATCCTTCCATGATAATCTTCTTCTTATACTCCAACGTATCAAACTCCTCCTCCCCCTTATTTGCCGCCGGTACTGGCGGCTCACTTTGCTCCCTCCGGCGAGGCAAGTGATACAACCAAAAGGATATGCATATGATTGCACATACCTTACCCCACAAAATCAAAACAAACAGACTAGTTACCAAAATGTAACACAAAGCTTTAGTCCTATCTTCGTCGTCGTCAGCATCGTGATTTGTTTCTTTTTTCTTATCTTTACTGGGTTTTGGAGTCGTGTTGGAGCTAAGTGTGGTAGTAGTTGTGGAAGAAGAAGACCCTAAAGTATGCGATGAGGAGCTTGAGTTTGTTGAAGATGATAAGGAAGATGGTGTGAAAAATAAAGCTGATGAGTTGCTTGATACTAAGCTACTTTTGCATTCTTGTTTTGAATTCTTTTCTAATTTCATGATCACATTTGATCCGGAAATTTTACTCTTGTTGGCTGCTTTCCTTCTTTTAATCTTCTTCACCTGTAAAAATTACAAAATATACGTATTAACTGGATGTCATCACACAAGTAAAACAAACAAAATTTGAGTTCGCCTTTTTTATAACACTTATAGCTTATTTATAATCTAATCATTTTAATTGATTTTCTTAATTGTTAACTAATTTCTTTTAAAATGTAACACAAACTGTAATATAATGATCCGTGCATTATTGTAATTTAACATCTAACAAATTCAAGAAGCTCCATGTACCATTTTATTTTAAGAAACAAATGTGAACCAAAGTTGGGAAAAAAGTTTGGACAAGATAAGCATGACTCAGGGGGAGGCAAATCCGTCAGATTGAAAATAAGTTTTTAATTTAAAATTGCAATTTGTCAAATTTCGATATTTTAAAAAGAAAACCGACGACTTTTGAACTTGAATGAAAACTTTAAACCCACCCATAGAATTTCACCCAAGAAAAACATTGGGTCTCTAATTCGTTCTGTATGAAAATACGGTAGAGAGGTTACACACACACACACACACACACAATCTTATATGTATAAATGAAATTAAATTGTGAACCATCAAGAACACCAGAAAATCCACTATAATCATCACACACATAAGGAATTAAGGAGTGAATGAAGAACACCCAAAAAAAAAAAAAATTAAATGAACGAAGGTATATTAAAGCGTGCTGACCAAAACGATGTCGTTGAATGACTTCTTAAGAATATGCCAGAAACCGTTATGGTGGTTATCGTCCCCTTTCTTCATGGAGTAATGTCGCCAACCGTCGGTTCCCTCCCTGCAATCCTCCATGAGCGCCGACGACAATATGGCGGAGAACGAGGCGGCGCCGCCGCTGTCGTGGACGGAGGAGACCGGCTTGAAACAGAAAAGGAACTTGCTAATGAAACTTGTATTTTGGTGGTTGATTTTGGAACGGCCGGTCTTGTCCTTATTAAAGGACTCCATGGGAGAAGAAAAACCGTTGATCGTGAAGATCAGAGTGAAAGAAGGAGAAAAAAATGGATAAAAATAATAAGAGATAGATGATGATGGAGGGAAAAATGGATGGGTGGGCTTTAAGTGGAATAATTAGGGGAAAGAGAGGTGAGAGAGTGGCGTTTAAGATTTTGTGATTACCGGTTAAGTCGCACATAACCATTGTTGTCAAACTCGCGAGTTGACACTCCGATTTTACCGTTTTTACGGCTCTACCTAACCAAAACGTGTCACGAGTCACTTAAATTTGTACTGGGTGTAAACTCGGTAAAAACTCACGAGTTTACATGCCGAATTCACCGTTTTTACGTTTCTACCTTATAGAAAATTGTGTTAACTTGCTATAAATATCATGTTTATTATTTTTATTTAACCATATTCAATGAATTTATATATAAATTTCATAGAAATTTGTTTATTGAGTGAGATAAAGTATGAATGTTGATATATTTAATATCAACTATTTATATTTAAAATATCGTCAAGTCAAATTATTATTATTTTTGTATTTCTTATTTAATTATATACTGAAAATACATATTTATTAATAAAGGTAAACTCTTACGAGTCTACGATTCGAGTTTACGATCCGATTTTACATTCTCCTCACGAGTTTACTTAAACTCACGTGTTTGACAACCTTGCACATAACTATGCTTTAGTTTGCATGGATATTTTATTTTAAGTTTTATATTTTTTTTATGAAATTATTTTAAGTTTTTAATATCTATCTATCTATTTCTATTATTATTTTATTAATATAGATTGTAAAATTAATAATTAAGTGTTGCATTGATGTTGAATCTTTTTTAAACTTATTTCTATCATAGTTTTCTTTTTGGACCAAATAATTTCGTTTTTTTATTTGATACAAGGACCAAATAAAATCTAACGTGGAAAAAGATCTAAGAAAAACTCAACACGACAGTTTCGTATACTAGTTAATGACGTTATATCAACTACTTGAGGAAGAATAACACACTTATTTATGAAATTTTATCCCCTGTTAATTAAGTTTTATTCTTACTTAATAATGTGTAGTTACTGCGAGATAAAACAATTAACAATGAATAAAATATTAGAAATGAGAATTGAAATCTGTGATGTATCCAAAATAATTCAAATCATTATCATTGCAGTTTTTATGGAGATATGGCAGATTATGGATCAAACATGTGGGTTTTTGCCAAAAATAGTTACCTATTTGAACACAATAAATAATAATTCTATTATTAAATTTCAAAAATCAAAGATTGCAAATTAAAAATAAAAAAATATACTTTTGGATTGTTTATAATATCGATATCAGTGAGATGAGATGTATGATGACGTGATTTAATTGAACATGTGGACCAATAATAGAAATAATAAAAGTTGACATCATCGGACATGAGGACCAATAAAATCATTATTTGGACATTTAAAGAAGTACTCCCTCCGATCATAAATATAAGAGGTAACACCAATATGGATAATTTGAGAAGTTGACAAAAATTAGAATTATGTTATATATTTATGACCTAAACCAACTCCCTAAATAAGTCTTATATTTAGGACCAGATGGAGTACTATAAGTAATACAAGACCTTTTTGAGAAGTTAACAAAAATTAGAATTATGTCATATATTTATGACCTAGATCAACTCCCCAAATATGTCTTATATTTAGGACCGAAGGAAGTACTATAATTAATACAATACCTTTTTTTTATTAAACGTATTGGTGAGAAGGCGAGGGCTAAGGGATGTTGTATGGTACCCTAAAATAAAAGAAGTTGTATCAACCCCAAAATCCCATTTAGTGGGGTAACTGTTCGCCACGCGCCGCAAGTGCACGGGTCGCGTCAAGTAATAAAATGATGAGTAGAGTATCGTTCCCACGAGGATTTGTCCAAAACCCGGTCAAACAATGATTATCACACTCTCGCCCAATTTGAGTGATACAAATGTAGAGATTGAAAATAAACTAAGAAAATAAATTAAAATAAAATATTATAAACAGGTGATTCTCCAACCTCAAGGATAAAATAGGTCTTAGGATTATCTATCCCCCTTTGTACTTCTCAAAACTCAATTAACCTCCCCTCAAGAAGCTCTCAACGAAACCACGTGCTAATCTAGGGTTCAAAGATTACTTGTAATGCTCTCTCGAGTCAAGAACAAGTGTTTAGTCCTATTCTTTGCACAATCTCTTGCCACAATTTGATAGAACCCAATTATCACACTCCAATCCTAATGTGACTATGCAAGGCTAGCAAGTATATCTCTATCTTACCAACAAAACCATCCGTTCGTCACGCAAACTTCCGGTTCTTGCACTACTTTACCCAAGTTCTACACTCAACCTAGCTCTCTCGAGTCATAAATCAAGCGAACACAACATCTAAATGGTGATCAAGCACTTAGAAGCATTAAGAACGGGGTAAAATAAGCACATAGATATCATTAATCACAAATCAAAAGGAGGAATCAAGAATCAATACATACAAGGGTTCAAAATAATCCTAGAATCAAAGTATTTAGCTACTCATGTTCTACAACTCCAAGGGAGCATATATATACAACATTACAAACGGAACAAGAGAAGAGAATGAAGAAGGAAGAGATAAACCGAGAGAGGAAGCCCAAATCTCTTTGAAGCTCCGAGCCTAAGCCAAATCCCACCAATCTCCAAGCCCTAGCAGAGCCAAACACGCCCAAAATATGCCCAGAAGTCGAAGAATGAGGGCTCACAACGAAGCCCTAGCTTTTATATCAGTGAAAACGCGCCTGATCTGTCCCAAAACGCGCAAAACGCGAAGTTCGCCGTGGGTCTCGCCGCGGCGAGCCCACGGCGAAGTCCAAAAATGACAGACACAAATGTCGCTCGCCGTGGCTTTCGCCGCGGCGAGCAGACGGCGAGCTCTCCCAAAAATAGGCAGAGGCAGATTCACTTCGCCGCGGCTATCGCCACGGCGAAGTCCCTGCTTCTCTGGTACTTTGCTCTGCTTTCTTATTTCTTTGGCTGCTTTGGCTTCTTCTTATTTTTGTTCAATTGAGGGCTTGGAGGAGGGCTAACATCCCTTGCTTATTGCTTCAATTTATTCCTACAAAAATTATATACAACAACATAAGAAACTAACTATAAAAACAATCAAAATCTACATAATTAACAATAATGTGAAACCGAAAATCAAATGAGCATTTTCCCTCTTGAGTATCCAAAATGTATAAATAATAAACAAAAACTCAAGTAAAATATACTCAAATATCATGAATTTCTAGGAGTTATCAGTACCTTTCAATGGATTTATATACTATATATTATGAACTGCGGTCATATTTTTCTCCATCCTTTAGATATGATATAAATTTTTAAATTGTATCCAATAAATGGAATATATTCGGAATATAATTGTTACAATAATGTATATTTCTTCTTGAGAATTAAAAAACTCAGAATTTAACTATTTTTTAGTTCAAATATAACTTAATAACACATGTAATTATAGTTAACTTCTTTTTACTTGGAAATAACTATTGTTAAATTCAACAAGGGATAAGAGTCAATTTGACTCGGAAGTTTTGCCTTAGAATCACTCTGGACCCGGAAGTTTTTTTTGGATCAATTTAACCTCAGAAGTATGAAAAATGTATCAATTTAACCCAGGGGTACTGTCAAGGAGGGGCCACATTGATACCTTTTTCATACTTCCGGGGTTAAATTGATCCAAAAAAAACTTCCGTGTCCAGAGTGATCCTAAGGCAAAACTTCCGGGGTCAAATTGACCCTTATCCCAATTCAACAAATATTATCTATGATTCAAATATATTTACTGAACAAAAATAAGTTATTATTAATTTCTTAAAACCATAATATATTCCAAACAAAAAAGTAAGATAGAAAAATTTAGAATAAAAAATACAAAACGTGCTTTGTTCTGAGAATTACGTCTTGTTTATTGTTAATCTAGCCTATTATTCAAAAAAATATGCCAGTCTATTTTCGCCATCTATATGATCTAACTCAATCGGCTGAAAACACATAGAGCGACTCTATCATTCGTCCTTTTAACACTGGCTCTTCACTGATTTCGAGTTTACGATATAGTTTCACATCTTCTGGACCAAATAAGACCAAGTAACCAGAAGATGTTAATTTTGATACTGAAATATAATTCGCTCTTATACCTGGAATGTGATAGACTGGTTGAAGCGGCAGCTGATAATCATCAAATTTAGAAGAGACCATCGAACTACCAAAGTGAGTTATTGATAATAAGTTTGAATCGGTTGATGCTATCGCCATAAAAGGTTGTTTGCACTCTGTCAAATTTTCCAGCTTTTCCATGTGACATGTTCCGTGTAATGTACAACCCGAATCCACAATCCAATCTTTCTCTAAATCAATTTGAAAAGGTACTGTGGCGCAAAAAGAATGATCTTCCTCTTTAGCAGCAAATAGTTCCTCTACCATCTTTTTCGAGGCAAAACTTGCCACCCCTGATTTGATAATGTTTTTCAGTCTACCATTCATGGTGGTCGTCGGCTATAAAACTCACAAAGCTTCAAGTATCGTCTCCCAATTTATAACGGAAGCAAAAGACTAGGTAAATCAACCGGCCAAAAAACACTCCCACGTTATTCTTATTTCTTAGTAATAGGTAGTCACATGTCTCGTCACATACTCAATAAAATAATAGAAAATTTACGTTTAACAAATCCGAGAAATGAGGACACCTGAAAAAATAAAAATTTAAATATACTACATTACATTACCCTTAATCATTGTTGTCAAACTCGCGAGTTGACTCTCCGATTTTACCGTTTTTACGGCTCTATCTAACCAAAACGTGTCACGAGTCACTGAAATTCATAGCGGCTGTAAACTCGATAAAAACTCACGAGTTTACATGCCGAATTTACCGTTTTTACGTTTTTATCTTATAGAAAATCGTGTTAATTTGCTATAAATCTTATGTTAATTATTTTTATTTGAATTATTCAATGAATTTATATATAAATTTCATAGAAATTTCTTTATTGAGTTAGATAAAGTATGAATATGGATATATTTAATACCAGTTATTTATATTTAAAATATACTCAAGTTAAATTATTATTATTATTTGTATTTCTTATCTAATCATATACTAGAAATATGTATTTATTAATAAAGGTAAACTCTTACGAGTGTACGATTCGAGTTTACGATCCGATTTTACATTCTTCTCACGAGTTTACTTAAACTCACGGGTTTGACAACCTTGCCCTTAATCAAACTATCTATATTTTCTCATTCCATATTCGATTATCTAAAGAATAATCCAAAATTATTTGAACTAACAGAAACGAATTTAAATTTTAAAGTCAAAAAGGTTATTCTAATAAATTAATAACTAACACACTGATTCACTTATTTTTCATTATCTTTAAATAATTTTTTTTGGGAATTTTCAACAATAAGCCTATTAAGGCCATAAGATTCAGTTATATTTTAAAATATATTTGAAATTAATACAAACTAAATTCTTTTTTGACCGAAATCAAGACAGAAAATCAACAAAATAATAATATAAATAGGAAAAGTATGCAACTTGCAACTGGTCAAAAGTTAATTAATGATTTTGATTTGGTTTCTATAAAGTTTGTTGCAAACACTGAAACACTGATTTGGAAGAGATTGGATAGAATTTTACTATGAATTAAGAATATTATTATGAAATTCAATACAATAGAGGAGTGATAAAAAACATAGAGAAATACTTAAATACTCCCTCCTATCCTTAGTATTAGATTTATTTGACATTTTTAAAAAAGATTAAGGAAGCAAGATAAGTTAGTTAATCATAATATATATGATATATTATTAGATTATGTATTAGTTTATAAGTTAAAAAACCTAGTTTGTTAAAAAGTTCAAGTAAATCAATTCATATAAGTCACTTATTTAACTTTCTTAAAATTTTAAAAAAACTAACTAGATATTATATTTAAGAGGAAAGGAAGTACATAACTAGGACGTGTTTGTTTTAAAGTAGAGGATGGAATGGAATGGAAGGGAGTGGAAGGAACAATATTTTACCACGCGCATGTTTGGTATGCCAAGGAATTAAAAATGGAATGATGGGAAAATTTTTGTTTGGTTGGATTAAATGGCGGGAAGATAAGTTGAAATTTTTTTATGAAAAGACTATTTCACCCTTATGTATTTTAAAAATGGTTTTTAACATGAATAGTTTTTTTACATTAAGAAGGTGGATATTTGCTGCCAAAAAAAAAAAAAGAAGGTGGATATTTAATTTTTTTTTTTTTTAGGAAGTTGGATTGGACTGCATGCATTCAGTAAGATAATGGTTGATTTTGACCAAAAAAAAAATAAAACTGCCTCTCACAAAAAAAAAAACATTTGTAATCATTATTTTACCTACTTTGACATTTTTAACCACAATAATCTCATGGTTAACATTCAAATCTTTCTTCTCAGTAGTAGTGTCGCCTTGTTTTTCTTTGAGCTCACTTTCCTCCCAACCTTTTTAGGGTAAAATGGTCATTAAACGCAATTTAAATTTGGCTTCCCACCCATTTTGTGGGAAGAGATTTTTAGTTGGATGGAGGAAATTCATACATTCGCTGAAAAAAATGGTTTTTTGTTTCAGTTGCGAACCAAACGCGTCCCACTGCCAAAAAATCCTAATGTTCCCCCACCATGGTTAGATTTTCTATCTCTTGAACTCTAGCAAATCAGTATGCCACAATTTGGCTAATGATTAATATGAAACAATTAATATTATATTTTTTAAAAGGAAAATATTTTATGAGGATTAAGAATTATGCCAATAGACTTATTTTCCTTCAAAAATAAATTGTGAATTATTTAAGGTCAATAATCTAGAATCAAAATTAACTTAATTATTACATTATGATTGGTTCAGAGTTGAAATAATATGACACTTATAGAAGTATTTAAGTATTTCTCTAAAAACCAAAAAAAAAAATATAAGTATTTCTCTTGACTTGACCCACTAATCTAACTTAACTACTTGTCCTATTTATATTAGGATTTTGTTAATTATTTTGCCTAGTGTTGAGGCCAGATTATATCACAAGAAAAATGTTTGCGTGAACCTGGTCCACCATGTCATTTGTGGTCTAACTAATCATAAACAAACACATCAGGTTTGACATGGAATTTTCAATATGACTTGGCAGCATAAAAAAATTAATTGATTGATACAAAGATTTTCAATCTCATGTTTACAATTTTTTTTATTTTACTAATCGAAAAAAATATTTGTATTTGTTAGTTGATTTTTTCATGGTGTCAAGTCATATTGAAAATTGCACTTCAGACCTTATATGTTTACTAGTGATTGTTCAGACCACTAATGACGTGGTACACCGTCTTCACTCAAAAATTCCTCATGAGCTAGATGTAAGTTTTTTCCGGTTGTATTTGGGGAAATTTATGTAATAAGTTAAATTTGTTTAACTTTTTAATGGGATTGTAATATAGAGAAATTCTTACGTGAATCCAATGTACCACGTCATTTGTAGTCTGACCAATCACCGGTTGTTAACCTCATGAAATTCATGCCATTTTGAGCACATTTTCCTATAGATCTTACACTTTTGGGCGGGTTTATACATAATTTGATATACACATGATAAGGAAAATGTGCCAAGTTAATATTTAGGTTAAAGTCATTGAATTCTTGATTTAAATGTGAATATTTTACCCTTTTTTATCAACTTTGATTTTTGTAGATTTCATTGCTTGTTAGGTTTTTTTTAGCCAAAAGCTTTGTTAGGTTGTTAAATCCTATCAATTAAGCCACATTTAAGTTGCAGTTGAAGCTAAAGTCAAAGGGTAAAATGTGGAAAAGAAGAATTAGAACAACCAAGAAAGCTGAAGAAAAAGAAGCGGCAAGGAATTGGCTACAGCTAGGCAAAAGAATTGGCCGCAGATAAATCCATAAATTTTAGGGAGAGAGTTTTTGGTTGCGGCCAGGCAAAAGAATTGATTGCAGCAAAAATGCTGACAGATCTACTGCAAAAACTGGATAGATCAGCTCGAAAACTGGGTTTTCAAACACCCCCAACTCGCATAGAAACACATCTTTTTGACTTGGACTTTCTTTGTGTGCTATTTGGGAGCATTTCTAAGCTAGGGTTTGAGGATTTTCAAGGAGATTCAAGTGAAGATTAAAGATTCGAAGAGATCCAACCTCATTTCTCTTGGTTTTTCTTGTTCTTCTCTCTTTCCTCTTTGAAATTTCTGCTGTGGCTGTATTTTTCTCCTGGATTTGTGGTTTTTTCTCAATGAGTGGCTAAACTTCCATTCTAGGATTATTTTAAACCTTTATATGGATTAAGACTTGATTCTTCCTCTCTTTTGATGGTAAATAATATATATGTGTGGATTTTATCATTCTCTTTTGGTAGTAAATATATATGGCTATATATTTCACTTTTAAGGGTCCGTTTGATTCAATTACATTGCAGGCCTACAATGGTAATCTTTATATGGCATTACCAATTTAATCATGTTTGGTTAGACTTATTACTAATGATGAAGATTGCACTGGGAATGAGAATTGCACATTTTGTTGTTATGTTTATTCATAGGCTCCCCCTATGAATGTTCATTGCAGGGCTGTAATCATTGGTAAATTGTCTATTTTGTCCTTAAAAGAATACCCCTCCCCATTTCTTTTCTCTTTCATCACCCTCTCTCTCCATATTTGAAGGACCCATCATCTCCGCCGCTAGCGTCTCAGCGACTTCGTTGTCTTCTCCAACACCGGTGACATCTCTGTCTTCTTCGCCACTTGCAACCTCTTCCTATTCTCTACTTGCAGTATTTTCCCTATTCATTTCCCTGTCATCGCTACCTTTTCATCTTCTCAACCATCAGTGGCCTCTCCTCTCTTCAACTTCCCCGCCATTAACGAACTCCTCCGCTTCCATCAAATCTGCTATTCAAAATCAATGGCTTCAATTGAGTTCAAGGAAGCTCACGATAATTATGTGCAGGATTTTCCTTCCCATTGAATATGTTCCTTTTTGGGTGGATAATGATAGAAAGTCAAAGTAAAAATTAAAAATGAAAAAAGGGAATTTTAATAAGGATAAGTTAGTAATTTCACATTTATTTTTAATTAATTTAATAAAAAATACGTATTTTTTACCATTCCACTTGGTGTCATACCAAACATCCTCGTGGTAATAAAGATTGCATTGCACTGGATCGTAATATTAGAAAAGTATGCAATTGAATCAAATGGGCTTTAAGTGTTTTGCCACCATTTACTTACATTTGTTCATGTGAGTTTGACTTGAGAGAGCTAACCTAGGTGTAGGACTTGGCTGAAATCATGCTTGACTTGAAATTTACTTGATAAATGGAAAGTTTGTTGATAAAATAGAGATACGTTTACTAACCTTGCATTGTCACATTGAAATTGATTCTTAAAGTGGATTTTCATTACTTGTAGTAAGAGATTGTGCATTTTAACGAAAAGAGAAACTTGATTTTGACTTAAGAGAGCTTTAGTTAAGTTCTTTTGAACTTTAGACAAACATATATCACTAAAAAAAACACAGAATTAGTGACGGAATTCACCCACGGAAATTCCATCAAAAATCCGTTGGAAATCCTATTTTCCAACGGATTTCCCACGGAAATGGGTTTTCCGACGGAATTTCTGACATAAACTGTTCTGTGGGTAATTCTTCGGTGGCTAAATAATTTAGCGACAGAAATTTGGTTCTATCGCTAATTACCGACGGTAATTTACGGAAATTCCATCGGTAATTACCCACGGATGTGGCTAAATTTACCCACGGAATTTCCATGGGCAATTAGCGACAGAATTTTTTGTGGGTAATTATCCATAGAATTTCCATCTCTAATATGTGGGTAAATTTTTTAAATTTAATGCAACATGGCCGCCGCCCCCTTGCACTCGCCGCCTCACCAAGTAGCGCCTCCACAAATTGTCTCCAATTGTGACGAAGTGGAGATTCGAACCCCTGACCTCCTGCACTCGTGCTGATGCCTTAACCAGTTGAGCTATGAAGATCATGTGATATTATTTGTAAATTTATATTTATAATATTTAAACTCCTATTATTAT
The DNA here is from genome assembly GCA_037074515.1 of Mimosa bimucronata. Classification (NCBI taxonomy): domain Eukaryota; kingdom Viridiplantae; phylum Streptophyta; class Magnoliopsida; order Fabales; family Fabaceae; genus Mimosa; species Mimosa bimucronata. The sequence continues at coordinate 12,600,557 of CM073442.1, forward strand.
AATTATATTTTATCTTATAATAAGTTTATATATGCGTGTGTATCAATTTTTATGAATATTTATAACATATAATTTATTAAAATAATGTAATTATAAAGTAATTATTAAAATAATATATTAGTAAAAAAATATTTAATAATTTACCCACGGAATATTCCGTGGGTAAACTTTTGTGACGGAATTTCCGTCGGAAAATACCGACGGAAATATATTCTGTCAAAAATTCCATCATTAATAAACTGTTTTTTTGTAGTGTATATTTATGGAAAATACCATTTGAGAAGGAGTTCTTCATGTCTTATGAAATGCAAAAGGGGATAAATAATCCTAAACCCCAATTATTCCTTTAAGTCAAAAGAACAATTGCTTTTATCAATTTCTAGTTTGTAGAAATAGATTTCAACACTTCATTACACCGTCAAAAATATTTTCTTAGTTCAACTTGATTGAATTCACTTAACCGTTTGCTTGGTCAATATTTTAGTCCAAATATCCATGAGAAAGATATTTTATACTACTTGTGATCCATACGCTTGCGGTTAAACACATCAAGTCTAACATGGAACTTTCAATCTGACTGGCGGCTTAAAAAAAATTCAATCTCATGTTTTCAATTTACAAGTCGAAAAAATGTTTTACCAGTCAATTGATTTTTTAGGGTGCTAAGTCAAATTGAAAATTTCACGTCTTAACTTATATGTTTACTTGTGATTGATCAGACTACAAATGACGTGGTGTACCGGATTTATGCAAGAATTCCCCCGGAAACTAACCTTGAACGCTGGGATGTTACACACCAAGATAGAACCAGTATGCCTAATCATTAATGGGAGTCAGATCATTCCTATCGACTTTGTAACAGAGATGAAGAAAGAAAACGGTGTCAAATGGTAAGGTGTTCAAATAATACAGGTGTCAAGAGTTAATTGGTGAAATGGGGGAACTGAATGTATGTTTTGTCCATACCAAAATTAACAAAATTTTAAAGTCAAAAACTGATTCTAGTTAATTAAACTAAATTAACAACCAACACTTATAGATTTATATTTCATTATCATTTAATTAATAAAAAGTTAGCACTTTAATGATGGAGTAGCAGGCAAAAAAGATTATATAATTTTACAATTGCTAAAGTGAACATTTGATGCCTTATATTTGCATGAGTTTTATTTTAGTCTTTTAAATTTGAAAAATGCAATTTTAGTGTTTTTTTATTAACACCATTAATTTCATTAAATGGAAGATGGTGATTCTAACAAATCTAAAAAGTGATTCTATAATTGAATAATAATAAAAAATGACTAAATTTTAAAGTATTATAATGATTATGAAAAAGAATAAAGTTCAAGCTTGTTTTGCCCTCATTTAACTACATCGCCATTTTCAATCACAACTATATCGCCATTTAAATTTGTTAATTAAGCATCTTATGTTAAATAATTCACTTAGCTATAATGCCTCATTTGGTACATGGAAATGCTTTTGATGGAACTAGAATTGAAAATAGAATTAGAATTGAAAATAGAATTGAGAGTGGAAGTGGGTTTTATAACACACTTGGTAGATTGGAAGAGGTGAGATATAAATTTCCATCAAAATATGTATTTTCATTGTGAAAACACCAAAACGCCACCTGCCATGAAAAACCTTCCTTCTCGCTTACCCCATGGCTAACAAAGACCATTACCATCGGAAAATCTTTCACCAGCGAAATCAAACTTAGCAATAGACAAATTGAAAAAGGGCTAATTAATCAAAAACTCAATCTCAGTTAATCTCAAATGCATTGATTTATATCAACAACCAAGAAACTAATTAATCTTAGTTCATCTTCAAATTGAAGAAGATAAAGCGCGAGGAAGAGGTTTGATGTCGTTATGTGATCCGCAAAGAAGTAGATCCAACGTAAGAAAGGCGACACAGCAACAGAATTCGTCGATGACGACAGAAGAAAGCTTCAACGCCATAAGGCATTGACAGAATTCGTTATGTTCCAATGAACGTAGGACGAAGAGGGTACAGGGAGATCTATGCACTTTGTGAATAGTTCGTTGCTTGTGAATTTCTGCGACGTGCGGGTGAGTGAATTAATGGGAATGGGAAAAAATATCATTGTTGTCGTTGAAAAAAACCATAGGGTTAAAAGGAAGGAAGGTGTTAATGGCGGAGATGCCATTGTTGTTGGTGGTGGTGGTTTCTAGTGAGAGAGTGTGTGAGGACGAAAATTGATGAGAGATTAGATGGTGCGTGCGTGGTACACAAGCAGGGACGTGGGACTACAACATGTTGGCACAGGCCATAATCAAAGCGTGTGCGCGTGCAGATTTAACGCGGTCGGGCTAGGACTGCATCTGGGGTTCGACGATGAATTTCAATGTTGCCGTTCATTTAGAGGGAGAGGATGAATGAAAATTTCGGAGTTGAAGGCAAGGGAGGCAATGGTTGAAGATGCTGAAAGTTGAAGATGAGGGAGATGGCACCGGAGGCAACGAGGCTGTTGGGAGGTGGCGAAGGTTGAGCAACACGATGGATTGGGCAAAAGTTAGAAAGTGATGAGATGATGGAGCGGAAGTTGGGTGAGGAGGATCAAGTTGTAAAATGATATTATGTATAAGGGTGTAATAGTCGTGATGTTTCTCATGGTAAAGCTGAGAAATGGCGGTTCCCATGTTTGATGGAAATGGCACTTCCATAGAATTGACTTTCATCATACCAAACAATTCAAAATCCCACTTCCCACTCCAATTCCATTTCCAAGTTCCCACTTTCATGCTACCAAACGTGGCATAAGAGAGGCGGAATACAACATTTCCTGTTCTTTATGGTTATTTTCCAACTCGCTCTGGATTTAATAGAAACATTAGGGCTTTTCATTGATTTTAAGCCTAAGAATTTTTCCCTAGTTTTATTGCGGAGTATAGAAAGTTTCTAGTAGAATCTGTGTGTTGCTGCCAGCGTGTGGATGTATTCTTTCTATGTACTGGCCGTGGGAATTTTTCCCGTTATAGGTAAAAGCTAATCCTAAATTGTGAACATATTTTAGTTGAGTTCTACATATAATAGACTTATTACATGTAGCTAGATCTGGAATATTATGCAGTGGTATTCTTTTCTATAATAACGTGATCATGAGGAACCTTTGATGGAAGTTTGAATTCTACATGAATGCATATTAAGTATGTGCACCTGGTTAGGGTTATGAGACTATTCAAGAAGTTTAAGTTTATCTCTTTGCGGTTTGTCCTCCTCTGATATGCTTGCCCTTTTATCCTCTAATTTTTATTGGAATCTCCTACACTAATAATTGCGATATAAATCATATGATCGTGATGCAACTTCAATAGATCTTTGATTGATTTTTAGTCCTTTCATGTATAATTTATTGCTACACCTTTATCTATAAGTATATAAAGAGATGCTCAAAAGTTCTATAATCATCATCCTTATAGATTCAATAGGACCAGCATAAAAAAAGGGGAAACGATAAAAAAAAAAAAAAAAAAAAAAACCTTCTAAATTTTAAAATCTCATTTATGAGATTTGAACTAGTAAAATAAAGGTATTCACTAGTTAAATAATAATATTGACAACTGAAAATCACCTGTATTAGATTTTAAAATTTATAAGGTATATTTTTCTGTCATTTCTTCTAAGCAATGAAAACAAAATTCTAATAGCACTCATAACACCCCAACATATGGAAGCTCTCAAACTTATTGTTTCTCTAGCTTTTGTAAGCAAATCTGCAACTTAGTTTTCCGTTTTGATGTGATCCAACAACTCAATCGGCCGAAAACACATACACGGACTCTAACATTTGACCTTTCATTACCGGCTCTTCGCTAATTTTAAGCTGACGATATAACTTCACATCTTGTGCACTAAACAAAACAAAGTAACCAGAAGATGTTAGCTGTGAAACCGATATGAGATTATTATTCGTACCTGGGACGTGAAGAACTTCTTGGAGTGGCAGTTTATCATTACTAGATTTAAAAGAGACAGTCGTACTGCCAACATGAGTTATTGGAAACTCTGTACCGTCTGCGGCTATTACCCTATGATGCTCTTTGTAATCTGACCAATTTTGCAACTTTTCCAAGTTACCTGTCATATGTTGTACACAACCCGAATCAACAATCCAATCTTTTTCAAAATCAATTTGACTCGATACAGGGGCGGTAGAAGCACAAGTTTCCTCTTCAGCGGCACATAATGCCTTAGAATTCCACTGCCCATAGAATGTCTTTCTTAAGGCAAACATTGCCACCCCTACTTTAACAATGTTCTTCAGCTCGTTCATTGCTGTCGTCAGCTATAGAAATCTTGAAAAGCTGCAAATGATTGTATTGCCTTGATGGTAGAAAAGAAAACAGGGAAGGAAAAACCTATGGGCCGATTTTATTCATCTATTCTGGTCCATTATTATATTAGACCCAAAAGACTAGCTAAAATATCCTTCATTTCTCATCACATCTCCATTAAATTGAATTTTTAATATTCTTTTTAATTTATATAAAACTCTGTACGATATCTTTCTGTTGCGTGTTTGCAGCAAATTTATTGAAATCAAATCAAAATCTTGCATGAGTTATTTGCACTCGGAATCTCTCTACTTAATTTTTTGACCAATTTAATAAATAAGGTCATTTCATTAAAAATAAAAATATGATCCAACAACTTTTCCGAGATTAATGCCTTTGGTTTTTAGAGATAAAATGATTATCTCATATAATTTTTTAATGACATGACATAGTTTTATTTAAGTGGAGGTAAATAGACGAAAAGTTAAATAGAGAGGTTATGAGATGATGTGTTACTTGACCCGGTACGTTAACTACTTTTCCATTTATATCATTATTTTTCCTTGTATTTTGGCGTGAGGGGCCTCTTCATTGATGCCTCTCTCGCTTTCGCCTCCATTTGAATTTAACCGTGTCCATTTTCGTATATACCCTCCGTTTTAATCCAAAAAATAAGAAATAATTTAACTCATATTAAATTTCCCATTTAAATAAAATAAGTTTTAAAACAAAATCTAAAGGGAGGTTTAGAAAGAAAGATGAAGCATAAATAATATTTATTGGGGGGAAATCTTAAAAATTGAATCTATTTAGTAGGACCAGCTATGAAAAAAAAAATTTAAAACTACTAGATCATCCCTATTCAAATTCCTTTACGAATATTATAGTCTCATATTATATCCTTTAATTTGCCCATTATTTAACGAAATAATTAAGATTTGTTCAAATCATTTCTAACTACTTTAATTTTATTTTATTTTTATAATAGGGAGAAACTTACATCCATCGGTCAAGTTCAACCAGTTCACCCCTTAACTGACATGTGGAATCTTGCTCTAATTTTACAGAACTAAATTGGCCTTTGCCCATTTATAGTACGCATTCACGTGGCAATTGTTTTGGTTATTTTAATGATCGAAATATGTTTAATTAACCTCGAAGGAATCACTTCTGCTTGTTTATGAATGAACAGGACATTAAAGGAATAATCAATGTTAATTCGAACCACTCTAAATTTGTCTTGATTATATGACTCATCCAGTTTTGCCGTTACCAAATGCACTGGCCTAGGTATCTTTATTAAATTTGCAACACTTCGAGTAGTATCAAGGTCAAAAAAAAAAAAAAAACACCTCGAGTAGTATGCAATTTTTTGTTTATTTCTTGTTTTTAATATATAAATCATTATGTTATGATTATTTTACAGAATATCAAACTAAATGTAGCAGATTTTCCTCCATTTGTGGGTATAGAGTTTGAAAGTGAAGAACATACATATACAATTTACAATGCATATGCCGGTTTTGTTGAATTTAGTGTTAGGTGGGAGTGGAGAAATAAAAGCATAACGGATCAAAAGATGGTGGTATCTCAAAAATTTTTGTGTTACATACAAGGAAGGGTTTAAAAAAGTGAATGACTATGAAGGAAGCAATGCTCGCAAAGATTTGAGAGCGGGTTGTTCAAGTCAAATGATTATCAATCGACGATCAAATGGAAAATATGCAGTTACATTTTTTGAGACATAATCATACTTTGGCTACTCCTAAGGGTAAACATAAATTGCCTTCTCGAAGAAAGATATCTAGTCCTCAGGCAACTCCAATTGAGCAGGCAAACCAATCTAGTATAAGACAAAAATTGATTTTTGAATTCTTGGGTCGACAAGTTAGACGGCGAGAGAATGTTGGGAGTACTCTCAAAGATATTAGCAATCATTTGACAAAGCGAATGGCATCAATGAAAGAAGGTGAAGTTTATACTTTGCTTCATTATATTGAATCAAAGCAATAGGAAAATCCATCCTTCTTTCATGAAATTCAACTTGATGTTGAGAATCAAATCACAAATATTTTATGGGTTGATGGAAAAATGGACATGGATTATTTTTGTTTTGGAGGCATGGTATCTTTTGATACTACTTATCGTACAAACTGTAACTTAAGAGCATTGGCAAATTGTAACATTTGGTGTTGCATTATTATATCATGAAACTAGTGAATCAGTTGAATGGCTATTCCGAACTTTTATGAAAGCAATGCGTGGAAAGAAACCAAGTACAATTTTTACAGATCAAGATCTAGCGATGGAAAAAGCAATTGCGAATGTTCTTTCCTAAATCATGTCATCATTTGTGTACTTGGCATCTCTCACAAATGCTTGCAAGCATTAATCATGCTTACAAGAAATCAGATTCTTTTGTTGTAGATTTTAAAAGTTGCATGTACGATTATGTGTATAAGAATGATTTTCTAAATGCGTAGGAATCAATGCTTGATAGGCATCACCTTTGTCAAAATACATGGCATAACCTTTGTCAAAATACATGGCTGCAAGATTTGTTTGAAAAAATAGAAAAATGGCCATCAGCATATTTCTTGTTGGAGCTACAACAACCTAGTTGAGTGAAAGTTTCAATGGTCTATTAAGAAATTATATGAAGCCTACATTGAATGTGTTAGGCTTCTTTACAAATTTTGATAGGCTAATAGAAGATATGAGATATAAGGAGTTGAAGGAGAATTATGAAATGGGTCAAAGTTTGCCACCCTTAGATTTAGACGTCCTTCTCTTGAAAAATGCAAGAGAAATTTATACATGATATGTCTTTGTTCGAGTTAGAAAAGAATATGAGCAGTCATGTAACATACTCTTCAAAGAGTGTAAACAAGTTTCAAAAATATATGAATACAAAGTGTGTGTAATGGGGGATAGAAGAGATCACAAGGTTACATATAACTCAGAAAATGAAACGATTGAATGCAGTTGTAAGAAATATGAAACCATTAGTATCCTATGTTGTCATGCTCTCCGAGTTCTTACCTTGTGGAATAAACTCGTTATTCCTTAAAAGTTCATTCTCAATAATGGACCAAACATACTCCAAGTAGATGTGTTGTGGATAGTAGTGGACAGACGAATGAAGAGGATCCGAAATTAGATGTTTCAAATCGGTTCAATGATTTATGCTGAATTGCATTTAAGATATCAAGTAAGGCATCAGAGACTGATGATGCTACAACTTTTTTGGCAAAAAAGTTTGTAGAATTAAGTATAGAAATCGATAAAATAGTAAGCAAAAGTTCCTCCATTTCAAGCCAATAAGATATTAATGAAACAAGTGCAAATAAAAGGTGCATTTCAAGCTAAAGGATTGAAAAAAAAAGGAGGGTATATCTCGTGTAAAAGGTCGTCATAAAAGTTGCCTAAAAAAGAAGTCAAAGAGAAAACAACACTAAGGGGTATGTGTAGCATACTTAAATTTCATGTTCAATTAAATATTTTTTGGTTATCTTTGAACTAATGTTAACATTTAAGGTTATATTTAAAATAAGTGTTTGAACTCTATAATCTTACATTTCTACTTTTCATTTTAATTTGACTTAGGTTGAGAGACCAAGAAGGAACATTTGGGATGAAGTTGGGGCATGCACAACTATTTCACTGTTTTCTTTCAATACATCCATTTTATTTTTTTTTATTTAGTACACATTGAATTTCCATTCATATCCTCAACTTTTGTTTTTCGTTGATATTCCTTAAACAGTAAGTAGCACCCTTGTTAAACATGATATTTATTTACAATTGATTTTTGTAACTCATTTTGTATACTTGATCTTAGCCAAAAGGCCGAGAAAGGTATTTTGTTACTCATTTTTTGCATGTTACTCATTTATGTTCAAACATTAAGTAGCTTCCAGTGTATTTTGGGCGGTAGCATCTTTCATTTTGAAGCTGCATCATTCATGTCTGCTACTGCTATCCACCGTAGTTTCAAGCAAGAAGTTTGAATAAAAATTGGAAATGAATATCAATTGTGTGGTATATTGCAACTATTACAAGAAAATGGTCCAATGCCATAATCAACACCACATGAGGATTGAATAAAAATACTTGATGTTCCTTTCTTTCAAATGAGAGGAGGTATCATTTTAGATTAGAAAAATCTGTACAAATTTGGTAATTCAGGTCAGTATCATGCAATCCAATTGTAAATAACTCATTGATATTGGCATATGGAGTGATGATTTGAGCAGTGCTCTTCAAACTAACTGGTATTCCATAATATTCCACCTACAAGCACATAGAAAAACAACCCATTTCAATAAAAGTGGCATATTTTCAGCATGTCAAAACTAAAAAGATTCATAGCAGAATGGGGTGTCCTCCAAGTGATAGGCTAATATGATAGGATATACTCAATTTGAAGAGATTGTTCATATTTTTCAAATCAATAGGTGAACGGTAAACCTATCCTAATCCATAATCCTAGTTCACATTAACTCCATTAAAATTTATTATCACGAGAACATTCTAAAAATCACACTAAGATAAGAAAAATTAACAAGCAAAACCAAAATTCTCAGTTCTCCGTCAATCCAAGAAACCAATGGGCCAAAAAAGAAAGAAGAACAATAGAACAAAGTTGATTTATAAATATGAAAAATTGAAGAATGCCCTAGCAGAGCAAAACACCCCCCAAGAATGCCCAAGAGTCGAAGAATGAGGGCTCACAACGAAGCCCTAGCTTTTATATCAGTTAAAACGCGCCCCTGTTCTGTCCAAAACACGCGTCTGATACGCAGTTCGCCGTGGGTTTCGCCGCGGCGAGCCCACGGCGAAGTCCAAAAAATGACAGAAATAATTGTCGCTCGCCGTGGCTTTCGCCGCGACGAAGTGACGGCGAGCTATCCAAAATGGCAGAATGAAATGTACTTCGCTAAGTCTACGGCGAAGTCCTTCCTTCTCTGTTTTCTTGCCTTCTTTTTTTCTTTATTCCTTGGGCTGCTTTGACTTCTTCTTATTTTTATTCAATTGGGAGCTTGGTGGAGGGCTAAAATCTCTTGTTTATTGCATCAAATTATTCCTACAAAAATTATATACAATAACATGAGAAATTAACTATAAAAACAATCAAAATCTACATAAATATACAATAATGTGCAACCGAAAATCAAATGAGCATTTTTCCCTCTTGAGTATCCAAAATGTATAAATAATAGACAAAAACTCAAGACAAATATACTCAAATAATCATGACTTTCTAGGAGTTATCAGCGAGAAGTATCTATTGATTTTTCCTTAAGAACAGGCACCTTTTCAGCCTTTTTCTGCTCCTCATATTTTTCTTTCCATGCAGCCAGCTTAGCCTTTCTTGCTTCCCAAGCAGCCTTCCATTCAGCCATCTTTTCATCTTCTAATTTTTTTCTTTTTGGCTTCCTCCTTGTCTTGCCTTAAGAGTGCTGCTATTGCTTCCTTATCTGCCTTAGCAGCTTCTCTCTTGGCCTTAGCTTCTTCTTTCTTATCTTGACTTAAGATCTCAGCTATTACTTTCTTGTCTTCTTTTGATAGATCTGGAGGGAGAGACAGCTTTTCAAATGCTTTGGATTTTGGCTTTGGAGCTGTCATTTTGATTCTTGGAGCTCTGTCTGTAGAACCTTCTGGGGCCTTGGGAGTGACCTTGAAGAACATTTCTTTCCTTGCTTTTCTCTTGGTCCTTTTCCCTTTCAAGCTTTCAGCTGAACCTTAACTTTTGCTCTTTTCTGGAGGAGGAGGGATTTTGTGCTCTTCTGATTGCATGTAGCAGCGAGCAATGTCTCTGATAATTTCCTCAGCTTCTTCTGCTAACATTGGATCCTTCAATAGTTGCCCCACATTTTTCTCTACATGTTTCTCCCCCTTTTTGTCATCATCATAAGCAAGGGTAAGAGAAGAGAGTTGATCAGGATTTTGGGAAGTGATGAGAGGAGAGGGAGGGATTGTGGTAGCGATAGAGGTTGGTTGGATTGGTGGTGATGGATGGGTGCTATCGCTAGAAGAAGTGCTAGCGATAGGGATTGTTGTTGGTGTTGGGACTTTGGTTTTTGAGGAGGGTGAGACTTGTATTTGTGGACTAGCGATAGGGGAGGAATTAGCGATAGGAGTGTCTAGAGGAGTTGGCTGATTGGAATGTGGTAGAGGTACAAGTGTTTTGGCTTGCGGGTGGGGGCTATCGCTAGTATGTTTGAAGGTGGGAGGAGATGGATAATTACAGGGATGAAGGGAAGAGCTAGAAGTGATTGAAGTTAAGGGTGTAGGTGTTTGAGCTCGTGAATAAGGGCTATCGCTAGGATGTGTGAAGGTGGAAGGAGAGGGGTAATAAGAAAGATGAAGAGAAGGTGATTGTTGTGGAGAGGAATGAGAGGGTGAGTGATGATTGAGAGGGGAATGTGGTGGACTGGGAGAGGAAGAAGGAGTAGAAGAGTGATTTAGTGAATGAAGGGGTGAGTAAGAAGGAGTAAGAGAGGGATGTAGAATAGGTGAGAGTGGTGATGATGATGATGTACCTTGATGACCATTAACAGGGGCAATGCAGAGACTATCTACCAGATTCCTTACTTGAGCTTGAAGCTCCTGGATATGCTTTAGCAATTCCTCTTTCTGTGCATTCAGAGCAAAAGCAAGCTCGGCAGAGAGCCTGAAGACTATTTCCTCCACAGCTTCCTTGGTGAACCTTGTAGTTAGATTTTCAGCAGAAGGAGGAGGAAGAACTCTTCTGGATTGAGCTTCCTCTTCTGGGAAGACAGGCTGAGAAGACGAGGCAGAGACATGAGATGCTTGAGACTTAGAGCTAGAAGTCCCTCTGATTGGGCCAATTGAGATCCCCATCTTCTTTAGGGTGGAGATTGTGACTTGCTTGCATTTCTTATTCTCTCCATCCCCGATAGATTTGATCTTCAAATTCTCCAGAAGTAAAGAGATCCACTAAGGGTATGGTAGAGGAGCCTTGGCAGATTTTTCAGACATGAATCGCAGTAATTCCATACACACTATTTGACCTGGATTTAAGGGTATCTTCTGAATGAGATTTGCCAACCAAGGATTGTCAATTTTGGCAAAACTACTTAAATTCCCAGACTTGTGAGTCATGAGCCTGGTATATACGTAGTGAAGGATTCGATGGAGCACAGGCATATCTACAGGCTTCTTGGATGGAGTCTCATATATTTCAGTGAGTTCTTCATCTGTATATTGCTCAGTCATGAACCACTTGTTGTAATCTGCCCTAGAAATCCCCAACATGTTGTTGATAACAGACTAGCTAAAACCAAAACTTCTTCCTCTGATAGTGGCTTTAAAAGATACGTCCCTTAAAAGCCCTTTCTTGTAAACTGGGATAACTTTCAGGTTTGAGTAGAAGGATCTCAGAACGTCTTCATTGTAATCATTCTTCACACTCACCCAGTTCTGGTATGGCAGTAACCAAGAGTCTAAGTCAAAACCCTGCTCCTTGAAATACTTCAAATCTACCCAAACTGCTGCCCTATCTAGGGTTCCTTTCTTTGCAAAGAAAGCGCTGGGAGCTTCTAGAGGTTCTAATGTGTAAGACAGATTTGGGGAAGTTCGCTTTTGACGCTTCTGGCCTGATTCAATCACCTCTTTTGAGAATGATACACTTTTCTGGGTTCTGGGCCTCTTGCTAGCGGATTGGGAAGAAGGTTTAGCGCTAGAGGTAGTCTCAAGATCACTCACATTTGGAAATTTGGTTCTGGCCATTGCTGGTTTAGGGTTTTTAGGGATGCAAAAATGTTTCGAAAATGCTCAGAGAGTGCTCAGACAGTGTTTGGAGTAGAAGAGAATGAATGTAGAATGAATGCCAATGCAAAATGATTCACCTTTATAAGTTTTAGGGTTTAGGGTATTACCATGTGTGGCGTACATCAACTATCGTTTCGTATTCTGAGCCTTTTAAGTGACTTGATATCGCTAGGAAGAGCTGCAATCGCTAGCAGGCATGATCCCACGCTGAGCAAGTGACTTTGACATCACTTTCTCCTTCCAAGTTTCTCCTATCGATAGCTGCCTTTGCTATCGATAACGTTTTTGGCTAACGATTGCAATCTTTGCTCAAACAGCTTTTGTCCTGCATACAACTAGCGATAGTGGATCTCACTATAAATGGGTCAGAGTTGCAAAAACTTAAGATTTAACATTTAAACAGATTCTATAGAGCAAGATTGTTATCAATCGTGCAGAGAGGTGTCAAAAAATAAGTTTAAATACTAATATCTGAAATTTTATCCAAATTAACTTAATTTATGGCAATTCTCCCCAAAATGATAATACATGCATTTGGAAAACATCTTATGAGGACTAATTGTAGCATTTTCAACTTTATCTTTCAGTTTTCAAAGTTTATCTATCTCCAACATATTTTTCAAAGTATATGAATGCACTCTTATAAACCTGCTGATTTAAAATTTAAATAAATTTGAATTGCGTTTCAAAGATTCCACATAAGATAATATTATACACAATTTCAACTATTCAAATAGCAATCTGTCAGATAGTTCAAAAATTGATTTCTAATGAAAAAGGAACAATCATTCATAATCCATACAATAAAATATTCATTCAAGATAGGGTAAGAATGATATCACCATAACTGCACTTGACTAGTCAGAAGATTGCTATCGATAATGAAAGTTACTATCGATAGAGCTTTTGAAGACAATCAATTCAATCTTAGCTCTATTCTGTGTATGCCAGGTGGTTCTGACATGCTTAGCTCTGGGTTGCAGAGATCTATCATGTGGAATAGAATTCAAGCTTCTTCTTCTTCTTGATGTATAAGGAATTCTATTTCTCCTATTTTCCTCAAGATATTTGAATGGCACTTTGTGGTAGCTCATTCTTGTGATTTTGCACTGCTTTTTATGATCTGAACCAAATGTTGCAACAGTGGCTTTTCCCTGAGTTCTCCTTCTATATATGGATTATGTGAATTTCTTTCTTGCAGTATGAGAAACTCTTGGATTCTTCTCTGATGTCTTTGTATCATGAGGTCCATTTCTTCTAGAGTTTATCTGTACACATAAAGCACTAAATGGACATTTTGGTACCCATTTATGTTTGGGTCCTTCATTGTTAGCCTTGGACCTTACACGTCCTTTTGGTACCCAAACACATTTATTTCTCACATTTGAGTTTCTTCTAATATTACATGTGTGAGAAATATGCCCAGATTTACCACAATAATGGCAAATAATAGAATGATGTAAATCATGAGACTTTATGCCATTATAGTGATGATTAGAGGAGTACAGCCTCTGATTGTTTCTTTTCAAAACATTTTTCTTCCCAAAGCATTTTCTAGCATGTTTTAAAACATCTTTATTTTTTGAAATATGGTCAGTGATGGACAGACGATTGGCTTTATGCAAATCGAAATTGTTTTTCTCATAAACACAGGAGTTGGAACTGTATACCATAGCTGCATCTTGAGTTCCAGAGAATGATTGACTAGACTTGTTCAGGTAGAGCTCTTGGCAGTCATCATCCTCTTGTCCTTCTGTGTTGACTGAATCTTGGAAGGGTTCTATGATCTCTTCTTCTTCAATCTCTGCTTCCAATTGCTCATCAATCATAGATATGCAACTTTGAAATTCAGATAAGCTGTCAACACTTTCAATTTCAACAAAATGATTAGTGACATATAAGGACTCAAGAGTGTCCCAAATAGCTTTAGCACTAGAGCAAAATTTGATTTTCTGGAAATCATTTTCAGTTAAGCCTTTATGTAGAATTTGCATTGCTCTAATGTTTAAGAAAAACATTCTCTTGTCTTTTTCAGTCCAATCCTTTCTTGGCTTAAAATCAAGATCATTTGTAAAAACATTCCACATATGATAATCACATGATTTTATAAAACTTTTCATCCTAGCTTTCCAAAACGAAATATCAATATTTTCAAGCAGAGGTGGAATGGTATGATCAAAACCTTCTGAAAATGTATTACACCTAAAAACAGCCATGATCTTTTCACTTGAGATCGTTGGATCCTTTAAACAAGTGACCTTGCTCTGATACCAAATGAGAGTTCTGGCTGTCACCCAAGAGGGGGGTGAATTGGGTGATAGGATAAAAGCTTAAAATCTTTGCAATCTTTTTCTTTACAAAAATCACGATGAGGGCAATCTTAAAAGGGTTAAATGCTCTAGGAAAGATATAATGTTGATATGCTGCAAATCAAGAGAGTTAAGGGAAGAGATAATGCAAACAGATTTTATCCTGGTTCGGTCAACCCAGACCTACATCCAGTCCTCAGGCTCCACCTGACATTTCCACTATCCTCTTGTTTAATCCGGGCACAAGAGAAGCCTACCACAGGTTTTACGAACACAGGTGTACATGTCAACCTTTACAGAGTTTTAGAATCTCTCTAAACACTCCCCCTTACTACCCGTAAGGCTACCACCCTGTTCCCAAAGCACCAAGCTTTGGTACAACCTCAAACAGTAGAGGATTTTAATAATAAGGTTCACTCAATGAACAGATTGTGATAAACACTTAAGTACAGAGATATATGTGATGAATTCACAAATCTAGAGCTTAACAATATTGAATAATGAGTACTCTAGCTCTCTTTCCTTTTAATGCACTCAACTCATCATTTTTGGGATTACTGTCATGTAACTAATATTTTGAGTAGATCCTCTGTTTTTATTATCGTTTACGCGAATCTCATCGTTTCGTCATCTTAGTTTTCTTGATGTCTTCAAGCCTTTATATATGATGGTATACTTTTCTATCCGTTGGAGACTTGGAGAACTAGCCGTTGATAATTTTCTTGCTTCAACTAATCTTGCAGAGGATAAGATAGGGGAGTCAGAGACTGTGAGTAACGTTATCCTGCTGCTACCTGCTACTGTACTTGCATGTCAGCTTTTTCAGTAGCGCTAGCTTGATCTGCTATCGCTAACTTCATAGTGTGAGTTCTGCACTTAAGCTGTTAGCTGAACAAATAATCATTTAAGGCATAGAAGATGCTATCGCAAACTGAGTCCATTAGCTCAATGAGATAAAGATATATATAGGGTATTTCAAAGCATTCTATATCGATAGACAAGAGTATTATCGCTAGCATATTCTTTTTAGTTCAATACTTAGCATACTAGCTATGTCATCTTTAGAGACAATCTTCTATCGATAGCTAATCTCATTATCGCTAGATACTTGATTGCTCATTAGCTTTAAGGATACTGAGATGATTATTAAAGGGTGTTTCAAGGTATCCTATTATCGATAGCTAAACATGTTAGCGCTAGCAACTATGTTAGCTCATTTGACTCATTTGCTCTCAGGCACTAGCTATCTGAATGATCATTATCTGAAGCACTTTTGTTATCGATAGCTTAACCTGTTATCGCTAGCTAATTCCATTAGTTCAAGGACTAGGTTTATTTTTCTGCTAGTTGTATTTCCTTTCATTTATCCATGTTATCAATGAGCTTCTAGCGATAGGATCTTTCTTAGCGATAGTGGAAGACTTAGTGATAGACATCAACTTTGTTATTTGTAAGTCTTCACTTGCTATTGATCTTTGTCTATTAGCGATAGAGATATACTTAGCGATAGAGATCCGTTACCTATTAGATTTTACTTATTTAACTTAGAGGTAACTTTCACTTATGATTTCTATGGGTTAGTCTTCATCAAAACTTAAGATTCTAACACGTGGCTTTACTTCCTCCACACACATAATGTCCTTTGCCTCAAAAGTCAAACCACCCCCAAGATAATTTTTCCCCACACCCACATCCCGTGTGAAACACCCAGTCACCACTCACCACCCTCAAAAAAATAATCTTACCCCTCCTCACGCAGGAACCTTCAATCAACTCCATGTCCCTTTCCCCTCCCCAAGCAAGAAGCTGCTGACAGCACCGTCGAGATCTAGACTCGAGAAGTCGAGAACCTACCCAAACTCTGAGGATGATGCAGAGAAGATGAGAACCATTTGGGTGGAGGAAGATATTTAAATTATGGTAGGCTTCAATTTCTAATCTTGATTTTTTTGGTTTGATTTGGAGTGGGCAGTGTGTACAGCAATTGTTGCAAAGATTGAACTTGTATTGTGATGAAGGAAAGTGATGGAGCTTTAAAACAAAATTTTCCTCCTGCTTCATCGTCTTTGCTGAAAAGAAAGCTTTCTTTTTTTTTTATTCCAGGAATGCCGTTCCCTTTCCTGGGATTTCCCGATCCCGCCGGGAGTGGGACCGGGACTCAATCTCAGTCCGGGCCTCTTTGGACACCCCTAGCACCCGCCCTCATTCCTACCCTATTTTTTTGGGCCAACATCATTCCTCCACTTAAATTGGCCTTTTACCCCCCTCACACATCCATCCCTCACACATTATCCATCCTTTAGGCATCCATATTTTTTTATCATGCATTAGGCCTCATTTGGTGATTGGTCCCACCCCTCGTGACATGTGTCAACATAATTATCCCACTTCCCACTGGATGAGCAGTAATATTGCTTTTAATGGGGTAATATGATTATTATGCTAATTAAATCATTAAAATGATGGTTGAAAAAATAGATTAGAAAGAATAAATATGTAAAAATACAATTTCTTTTAAAAATTATTAATTAATAAGGAAGAGAGGGTGAGATATGGATTGGGTTGCAGTATACTACATCTAAAACATAATAATACCATACAAAATATTAGCTTGCAAACTTGAGAAAATAAATAGTATTCCCTCCATTTCTGAAAATAGGACCTATCTGGGGGAGTTAGTTTTATTTTTAACTATAGGATCTAATTCTTTTTTGTCAAATTTTTCTCAAATTATTCTTATTGGTACTCCTACAATGTTATTCAAGCAAAAGATGGGGATGAAATAAGAGAAGATGATTGTGATATTTTAGAAAAATACAACATACTAACTTACATAACTAACATCTTTAATTTAATTTAATTAGTTAAATATGTCTTATATCTAGGATTGGATGGAATACAAATTTTTTAAAAATACATTTACTTTGGAGTTAACTCATTCTTGCCTAAGGTAATAATATTAAGCGTATCTTAGCCCATAAAAACAGCACAAGTTAGAATCCGAAGGTTGCTCATGACTCTATAAAAAAAAAAAATAATTAAATATACTTAGACTGTCAGCCACATCTCATGTTTACATACTAAATCGAGCCTAACCCTTATCTAAACCAAAAACTAAATAAACATCCCTATTGTATTTCTACAATTTGATATGCCATTTTATTCATCAAATGAATAACAATTCACGATTCAAATAAACGAATTTGCCTTTCATCAACTAAAATGTGTATATATATATATATATATCCAAAAATAAATATCATGGCAAAAAAATCAATATATGTATGTACATGTATCATAAAAAATTTATGAATGTGCCTAATGTACAACCAAAATCTCAAATCTCACATTGGCCAGAAAAAAGGATCGTGCACACAAAAATCTCACATGACTAGCATATATATGTACAATTGTCGCTGTTCAATAACTGATGAACTGCAGCTAAAAGTGTGCAAAGCACACATGCAATTAAAAAAATGTGCTTTATCCCCAACACAAATAATACTGCTCAAACAAGAAAAGAAATAATAATATACACCTGACATTAAAACTAAATGCTTCAAACAAAAGGCCTATCCATGCTCACCAAACGACTCCGATTTCTCTCAAGCAATCCTTCCATGATAATCTTCTTCTTATACTCCACCGTATCAAACTCTTCCTCAGCCTTGTTTGCTGCCGTTACTGGCGGCTCACTTTGCTCGCTCCGGCGAGGCAAGTGATACAACCAAAAGAATATGCATATGATTGCACATACCTTACCCCACAAAATCAAAACGAACAGACTATTTACCAAAATGTAACACAAAGCTTTAGTCCTATCTTCGTCGTCGTCAGCATCGTGATTTGTTTCTTTTTTCTTATCTTTACTGGGTTTTGGAGTCGTGTTGGAGCTAAGTGTGATAGTAGTTGTGGAAGAAGAAGACCCTAAAGTACGCGACGAGGAGCTTGAGTTTGTTGTAGATGATAAGGAAGATGGTGTGAATAATAAAGCTGATGAGTTGCTTGATACGAAGCTACTTTTGCATTCTTGTTTTGAATTCTTTTCTAATTTCATGATCACATTTGATCTGGAATTTTTACTCTTATTGGCTGCTTTCCTTCTTTTAATCTTCTTCACCTGTAAAAGTTACAAAATATACGTGTTAGCTGGATGTCATCACACAAGTAAAGCAACAAAAGTTGAGTTCGCCTTTTTCATAACACTTATAGCTTATTTATAATCTAATCATTTTAATTGATTTTCTTAATTGTTAACTAATTTCTTTTAAAATGTAATACAAACTGTAATATAATGATTCGTGCATTATTGTAATTTAACAACTAACAAATTCAAGAAGTTTCATGTATCATTTTATTTTAAGAAATAAATGTGAGAGTTGGGAAAAAAGTTTGGGGACAAAATAAAACTGGGCAAACCGTAACCATTAATTACATTTATTCAGGCATCGACTAATCAACAAGATAAACATGACTCAGGTCTCAGGGGAGGCAAATACATCAGATTGAAAATAAGATTTTAATTTAAAATCGCAATTTGTCAATTTTAGATATTTTGAAAAGAAAACCGACGACTTTTGAACTTGAAAGAAAACTTTAAACCCACACCCACCCATAGAATTTCATCCAAGAAAAAAATTGGGTCTCTACTTCGTTCTGTATGAAAATACGGTAGAGATCGAGGTTACACACACACACAATCTTCTATGGAACTGAAATTAAATTGTGAAAAAGACATGAATCCCTTCAAAAGCAGAGAAAATAGATTCAGGCAAACAAGGCTGGATTATCTAATGAACCATACACCAGAAAATCCAATATAATCATCTCACACACAGAAGGAATTAAGGAGTGAATGAAGAACACCAAAAAAAAAAAAAAAAAATGAACGAAGGCATATTAAAGCGTGCGCACCAAAACGATGTCGTTGAATGACTTCTTGAGAATATGCCAGAAACCGTTATGGTGGTTATCGTCCACTTTCTTCATAGAGTAATGTCGCCAACCGTCGGTTCCCTCCCTGCAGTCCTCCATGAGCGCCGACGACAATATGGCGGAGAACGAGGCGGCGCCGCAGCGGTCGTGGACGGAGGAGACCGGCTCGAAACAGAGACAGAATTTTTTAATGAAACTTGTGTTTTGGTGGTTGATGTTGGAACGGCCGGTCTTGTCCTTATTAAAGGACCCCATGGGAGAAGAAAACGGTTGATCGTGAAGATCAGAGTGAAAGAGGGAGAAAAAAATGGATGAAAATAAAAAGAGAAAGATAATGATAGAGGGAAAAATAGAAGGGTGGGTTTTATCTTTTACATGGAATAATTGGGTGAAAGAGAGGTGAGAGAGAATGGCGTTTAAGATTTTGTGATTATGGGTTAAGTCGCACAAAGATGACTTTTTTTTTTTTTTGACCTGTCAAACGATGACTTAGGTTTTTTTTTTTTTTTTTTTTGATCAACTGACTTAGGTTTTTAATAAAATTAGTTTTATTAAAATGATTTTAAGTTTTTTAATATCTATCTATTTCTATTATTTTATTAATAGAGATAGTAAAATTAATAATCAGGTTTTTTTAGTTGATAAAAAAAATATTGAATTTTATAAATTTATTTCTATCATAGTTTTTTTGCCAAATAATTTCTTTTTTTTATTTTATACAAGGACCAAATAAACTCTACAGTAGAAAAAGATGTAAGAAAAACTCAACACGCCAGTTTTATATGGTTGTTAATGGCGTTAGCACTACGACACACTTATTTATGAAGTTTTACCCCTTTGTTAATTAAGATTTATCCTTACTAAATAATCTGGAGTAATTACTTAGAGATAAAACAATTAACAATGAATCAGAAAATTAGAAAGTTTGTTCAAAAAAAAAATAGAAAGGAATAAAGATACAATTTTGTCAAAGAACTTTTTTGTGAGGGGTATCTAGCGCAAAAAAGTATTGCCAGATGCAAATCTAATAATAAACTTTTTAAAATAGGACAATTACAACAATGATTTTAAGAGACACAAATTTCCGTTAATTTTGATTAGGGTAAAGGTACAATTTTGCAAAGAAGTTTATGTAGATGAGCGTCTAGCACAAATATATATTGGATGGTGTTTAAATGCACATTATCTTTTAAAAATGGTGCAAATCTAACAATACCGTTAATTATCCTCCAAACGCCATTAATTATCCATACAGAAGTTTATGACGGTATACTTATAAACTATCAAATAATCTAATAATATACCAAATACGTTATAATTAAAACGCTCATTTAACTTTCTTAATCTTTCAAAAAAAAAAGTCAACTTTGTCTTATTTTAAGAACGGAGGAATATGAAATATGTTTCAATTGACTTCAACAAAAAGTCAGTTTGCCTTATTTTAATAACTAATTGGAAAAGTAAATTTAGATGCAAAATTATTGAAAAGGGCATCAAGTTTAATTTATTAAATAATACTACGTGTATATATATACATGTAATAATTTGATCATCTAAGATATATTTTATTTTATTTGGAGAGTCATCAATCAATTCAAAAATTAAAAGATTTTATTGAGATTTGAAAATATATCAATTAGGACATTATTTAGGGATTTCTTTTTAATATCATATCTTTAATTAAAAATACGATACTTAAATATAATAATTAAAAAAGCAGAAGAATATTTGAAAATAATAAAAAAAGTTTTCCTTTTTCAGTTATTATTATTACTACTACTAATACTCTATTTTACTTGTGGGGAGTATTTGACTTTTATTTTTAATTTTTGTTAGGAGCCACTAAAAGCCACAGAAACGCACAGTTTCTATTGGACGGAGGGGAGACCTAATTCAAGAGGAATTCTCAGGTACTCTTAGAGTACCACCAAACCTGTACTCTGACCAATAATATGGGGACACATGACGCAGCTTTATCACATGTGGCTACTGAGGTGTGAGCACTGTCTCCCCCTCTTATTTTAGTAATTTACCTAAAAACCTATGCATTTATTTACTCTTTATTTTCTCCCACATCTCTATCCCTCTCTTCATCCCAAATCTCTACCCCGCACCCCCTCTGACGCCCCTCCCAAAAAAACCTAACAAACCCCCCCCCCCCCCCCATGTTTTTATTCATTTTTCTTATACTTCCTTTTTTTTCTTCATAAAACATACTTTCCTTGAAATTTGTTTGATGTTAAGTGAAGGCCACGAAATTTTTATGGCTAATTATTGACGAAATTTTCGTCGAAAAAATTTTTAGAAACTTTTTTAAAATTATATGTCACGTGTCTCTCCTTGTGGCTGTCACGAGTCATCTCTCACACGCCGGCCACAGGTTGCCTTCACAAATTGTCTTCAATTGTGACCTCTTGCGCGCATGCTGATACCTTAACCAGTTGAGCTATAAAGACTCTGTGATATTATTTGTAAATTATTATATTTATAATATTTAAACTCCCACTATTATAATTATATTTGATCTTATATATACTTTACATTATATTTAACTTAATATATTATGAAATATTTGTTAATTATTAATACAGAATTTACATATTAATAATTCTATTATTTTTATATAAATAATATTTTATATTCATATACATTACATAATATTTAATATTTTCATTTTATATTTATAATAAATATTATCTTTCTGAATTACTTTTATTATATGAAATTTTTTAATAATTATTTTTTAATACATTTATTTATTATTAATAAATAACATATTATTTAATAAAAATTAAAATTAAATTTGTAATAAATTTATATCTATATATGTGTATATATTAATTGTTATTAATATTTATAAAATATTATTTATTAATTTATTTATAAAATATTTTTAAATTAAAGTAAGATAATATTTTACTTATAAAATAATTAATAAATTAAGGACTGAAAGTCTCAAATCCATGGGTAATTAGCCACGGAATTTTTCCGTGGCTAATTAGAGACCGAAATTTTATAGCTAAAATTTTCAACAGAATTTCCGTCGCTAATCTCCATGGCTAATTACAAACAGATTTGCGACGAAAATTCTATCGGAAATTTTACCGATGGAATTTCTGTCTGTAATTAGCCACGGAAAAATTTCTGTCGCAAATTTGTTCCGTCAGAAATTCCATTTTTTGAAGTGATGTGAGTGTGTACCAGCAGTGTGTCAAGTGAGATAATACAATATATATATCATATGCATTGAAAATCATGATTCACATATTCATATATAATGCGACAATTCCCATCTAAAAATAGTTGAAAAGCATCATATTTATACAAAACAATTTCATCTTCCAAAATCAATTAAAAAAGTGTGATTTTCCCTAGTCTTTTCCCTTTATTTTTGCTTCCATAAATTTGCATCAAGAGAGCGGTACGTGTTGCTATGTGAGTGACTTGCATGGAACTGCCGTTGAAAAAGAAAAAAAAAATTCTTTAAAAATAAAATCTAGCTATTTAGAGTTGAGTTTGATTCTAAGGATAAGACCTCAATGAACAAGTAATTTTACTATTGACCTATGATTAGAATTATAATTGTTAAAGCTTTAAGTTATCTTCATAAGAAACGCTTAAAGCAATTGATCTCTTGAAATGTAAAATTTGGGTCAATACCATTATTAGTTCATATAGTTTGATCAAATTTTGATTTTTATTGTTTAGTTACAAATTATGGTTTTCCCTCCTTATTATTTCTTCCTTTCAAAACATCAATCCTTGTAATTTTATAAGGGTTTGAATGAGTTTGATGATGTTGTATAAAGACCAAAATTAAGATCATTAAAAATATAAGTACGGAAAGCAAAACTTATTACAAACAAAAATAAAATTCCCCAATGCTCTCTTTTTTAAGGGAAATATAGTAATAAGCCTTGTTTGACCAAATTACTTCGGTTAGAAGGGGCCGCTGTTACAATTAACTTAAGCGGGAGCAAGATTTCATCAATTGTGCACGCTTTATCCTCAGTCACATGTGAAAGTCTTTAATACCAAACTCATTCGCACATTGATGCAAATATTTTGATAGGGTGTGTTTGGATTGGCTACTGATAAGTAACTGTTTTTTAATCTGACTTTTTCAGAAGTAAGATTCGAGAAAACTTAGATTGTGTGAAGTGATTTATGTTTAGATTTGTGATAATAGAAGTGACTTTTTTTAACATGATTTTTAGAAACATGTTTAAATGATTATTTTAAAAACAAGTGTAGATGAAATCTTATAGTTTAGAAAGAAAAAGTGAAATTTGGGGCTTCTGAATATTTTAAAGGTTTAGTTTCTCCCTTATTTTAAGGAAAAAATTTTAAAAAAAATTATATTTTTAGCTCAAATGAGGATATTATTAGAGAAAATAGTTAGAGATTGTTATAATAAATTTTTGGAGATAAAAAAGAAATTTTATATTAACAGAAAATATCTTATTTGAGGATTTTAGGGGTTTAATACTAATAATCTAATTTTCATACCTACTTTATTAAATAATACACAACAAAAGGTGTTGGACCTAGCAGAAGCCAAAAGCCATAAGTTAAAAGCTTCAATTTCCATCTTTAATTTTTCGTAAGAACCCATTAGAAGCCATAAGCTCTTCTCTAAAAAAGCCAAACCAAATATGATAAATAAAGGGAAAATTGCAAATAGGTCCCAAGCAAGAGAATTAATTTCAGACAGGTCCATTAACAACTCCTTCACTTGTTAACCAAGGCTATTGCAGTTGTTAATAGCTGTCATTAACAACTCTTTGGGACCTCTCTGAAATTAATTCTCTTACTTGAGACTTATATGCAATTGTCCCATAAATAAACCACATTTTGCTTCTGCAGTTGGGCTGGGCTTTTGAACCTCCAGAAGTTATACCAAACACACCCAATGAAAAAGAATTGCATAACTGAAAATTATTGCAGCCTCTCAAAAACGGTGAAACCAAATTTAAAAGGAAGATAGGTGACTATTATTTCAATGTTGGAAATCGCTCTTTTTATCAAAAAAAAAAAGATTTATCCACTCAAAACCGGCTTCGAATCAAATTGGATTTTGGTCTCACAAGTTTTGGTTTTGATCTTTAGTCTTAATATTGCTAAATTTATATTTTATATCCAAGTGGTAATAAAAATTTAAGGAAGAACATTTTGAATGGTATAAAATAAAGATATTATCATATGTTCATTTCTGTGAGGTTCACCCCATATTATATTACTTTTATGCATAAACCTTTGCTATAAACCAGGTAAAATTTAGTGAATAGGAACTTTTGTTTCCATCAATTTCTTTTGTCTTTGCTTTACTTAGGCAGCTTGAACATTGTTCAATTCTGTTATTTAATTTCAATTCACCATTCCTGTATTAATTTATCTCCTTATTTTGAAACTAAATTGTAAGACAGCTTATTTCTTTTTATATCATTTTGACTACATATAAAAAATAGACTCTTATCGCCGGCTAAAAAGTAAATATGGAAAAGGGGTGGGGAGAGAATGGTCTATTGCATAAATTATAAATATATTAATTAGGGTAAAAACCAGACATCCTTTTTGCCTTTTTTTTTTCTAGAAAAAACAGATGTCCTTTTTTATTAAACTCAGACGTCCTATCGCTGTAGGTCCTCCACTTAAGGTTAATGGCTAAACAGCTGGTCTCAAAATGTTCTCCATGTCCAATGATGGTATTCGAATCCTCCATCATTTGGTTAAGGGACCAAGTGATGAACCACTAGACCACTTACGTGGGTCAAAAAATCTGGACAATTTCTTCATTTGTAACTCCTATGGGCACACTTTATTTTGCCCAAAAAAAAAAAATCAATGCAACCACCCCCCCCCCCCCAAAAAAAAACCATCTTATGTAGTCCTTTGCACTAAAACTGATTTGTGTTCTAATTAAACAATAATGTTGCGTTGGAAGGACATCCACTTAATAATTAGGTAACACTCGTAAATGCTGTGTAAGTACTGTTTTAGTTTATTTTGCTGATTAAAGTAAATAATTTATATACTATATATATAGAGCAAGAGAAATTGAAAGAAAAGGGAGGGGATATCAAATATAACTTGTCCTATTGCCTCTGCTATAATGTTACTGACTTAAACCTTGTAAAGTGTAAACATCTTGTTTTACTTAATATCATATTTGTTCTTTTACTAATTAAAAAAAAACATGGCTTACATATTAATGAGTAAAAATGAGACGGTGCATAGCAAATAAAGAATCCATGAATAAAACACAATCTCAATAAAAGTGGCAATGCCTTGAAGAGCTGGCACAAACCTAGCTCTCACTGATACAATATTTGATAAGAGAGTGAGAAAGGCCACAACACAGAGTGGAGAGGGAAATGAAGAGTGTTTAACTCAAAAAAAAAAACAAGAAGAAGAAGAAGAAGAAGAAATGAAGAGTAGTGCTTGGCGAAAGGGATAGGCAGGAGAGGAGAGACAAAATGTAAAGATGATTGCCCAAAATATAATAGCAAGGCATACAGTATGAGGAAAGCAAAAGCTGGCATCAATCTATAATCTAATACACCTTTGTTCATCCCTAACTGATGTATATATAATTATAATATATATATATATATGTCATTTCCAATAAAATTTTAACAGTTATAAATTGGAAAAAGAATAATAAAAAGCTTCCTCGTAGTATCATCATCCCTCTTTCGCTTCATCTCCCCTGTTAAAATAAGTAACACCAACCTAATTGCATTAATTTACATCATTTGCAGAGAGAGATACTGTTTTATTTCACATTATCAAAAAGAGAGCCATGGAATTTTAATTCAATGTCCAGCCAATAACAATGAATTAAAATACGTTCAGACACAAAATAAGTCATGGAAAGTGAGGAGAAATAGGGTTATTATCACTTTCATTTATAAGTAAAAATAGTTTCTTTCTCCCTAATCATATACCTATATGCACTCAATACAAAACGACATTTATCTTTCATTTCCCATACGAACTTAGGTGGCCATTTTGTTATATTAGCTGTTCATAATAGATGCACAAGCTAATGAACTAGAGAATGTTGATTAAAACATTTATTGGGCATGAAATAGATAAAATTTATTTATTTTATTGGGGTAAAACTAAAAGTATAAAACAATCATTAATTAATTACGTAGTAAACTTTTCATATTTTGAACAAAATTTCTTTATAAAGACTTATAATATTGTAGATCAAAAGGAGTGTATACAAGAAACTAAAGGTTTCCATATTTTGTTGCAAATCTAAAGATGTTTTGAGTATTTGACTAAGATAACTTGCGTGCATTGATTGACCTTCCACATCTAAAAATCGGATATATTGAAAGGAATGCGTGCGTTTAAATATTTGAATTATAAAAACGAAATGTGATTAATTAGTGGTTTTTCCTTTGAGAGTGTTTTTTTCCCATGGAAATGCCTTTTCCTTAGAACTCAACCTCGATTGGCATTACCGTTTTGATTTTTTTTTTTTCCAAAGAAGGTTATATTGTATTTACGCATAAAAATTTTCGGCTCTGTTGGATATGAATTAATATATATTAAATTTTTTATTTGAAATTTTTTAGTTCACTTAATATTAATATTGTATAAGAAAAATAACTACTTGTCTATTGTTATAAATAATAGAAGAAGATAAAGAGAATGGGGGGAGAAGAGTAGAGAGAGAATAGAAAGCCGTTGTCATTCAACGTTCAAGAGTTATGGAATACATAGTACTAGCCTCTTATTTATAGAGGAGGCTTTAGGGTTACAATATAATCAGAATTAATAATTACTAGAGTAATAATAGGGATGGGAGTTAAAGACATCCACATTAATTAAATATTCATAACACTCCCCCTTGGATGTCCATGACTAAACATGTGCTTCGTTAAAAAACTCCAACTAAGAAAAACCCAGTGGGACAAAAAACTTAGTAGAAGAAAAAGAGTACAATGTTTAGTGATACACTTCCTAATGCTGCCTCATTAAAAACCTTGCTAGGAAAACTCAGTGGGAAAAAACCATAGACAAGGGAAAAAGAGTACAGCGTGTATCATCTCCCCCTCTTGACCACTTCAGTTGATATCTCTGAGTCTGCGAAGTCCAATGTCATGAGTGAGCTTCTCAAATATTGTAGCAGGAAGTGACTTGGTGAACATATCTGCTAAATTTTCGCTTGACCGGATTTGTTGGATATCAATTTCACCATCTTTCTGAAGATCTTGAGTGTAGAAGAATTTTGGTGAAATATGCTTAGTTCTGTCCCCTTTGATGTATCCTTCTTTAAGTTGGGCGATACATGCAGTATTATCCTCATATAGGACCGTCGGGGTCATCTTACTAGAAGATAAACCGCAAGTAGTTCGTATTTGATGTATTATTGATCTTAATCATACACATTCTCGACTTGCCTCATGCATTGCAAGAATTTCTGCATGGTTAGATGATGTGGCTGAGATGGTTTGTTTCATGGATCTCCATGAGATCGCTGTACCACCACATGTGAATAAATATCCCGTTTGTGATCTTCCAACATGTGGATCAGATCTAAATCCAGCATCTGCATAGCCAACAAGATCTGTATTGGTTACATTCGAGTAAAATAGTCCCATGTCCAAAGTACCCTTGAGGTAGCGAAGAATGTGCTTAACTCCATTCCAATGTCTTCGGGTTGGTGCGGAGCCATATCTTGCTAATAAGTTAACAGCAAATGATATGTCTGGCCTTGTGTGATTGGCAAGGTACATTAGTGCTCCGATTGCACTAAGGTATAGTACTTCTGGACCAAGTAATTCTTCATTACCCTCTTCTTTAATTTCTCGAGGCCTAAAATGGTCTTTATCTACCTCTAATGATCTTGCAACCATCGGAGTACATAATGGATGTGATTTATCCATGTAAAAACGTTCTAGGACCTTTCTAATATAAGTTTCTTGATATATGAAAATTTCACTTTTCAAATACTCAATTTGTAACCCAAGACAGAATTTTGTTCTTCCTAAGTCCTTCATTTCAAATTCTTTCTTCAAACAAT
Organism: Mimosa bimucronata; assembly: GCA_037074515.1. Taxonomy (NCBI): domain Eukaryota; kingdom Viridiplantae; phylum Streptophyta; class Magnoliopsida; order Fabales; family Fabaceae; genus Mimosa; species Mimosa bimucronata. The sequence goes on from CM073442.1 coordinate 12,628,942, forward strand.
TTATTGCCTTTTCGAGCTCTTCAGGAGTTCCGATGATATTTATATCATCAACGTATATGGCAATTATAGCAAACTCATTTCCAGATCTTTTCATGAATATACATGGGCATATTGGATCATTTTTATATCCTTGATTCAGCATATATTCACTAAGTCCATTGTACCACATACACCCGGATTGCTTTAATCCGTATAAGGACTTATTTAGCTTAATCTAGTATTGTTCTCGTTTACTTGAATTGTGTGCTTCTGGCAACTTGAATCCTTCAGGGAGTTTCATATAAATTTCACTGTCAAGTGAGCCATATAAGTAGGTTGTAACAACATCCATTAGACGTACATTAAGCCCTTCATTCACTGCTAGGCTAATCAAGTATCGAAAAGTAGTTGCATCCACCACCGGCGAATACGTTTCTTCAAAGTCAATGTCCAGTCTTTGTGTGAAGCCTTGTGCAACAAGTCATGCCTTATATCTTGTGATATCACCTTTTTCATTTCGCTTTCGTACAAAAACCCATTTGTATCCAACTGGTTTCACATCGTCAGGTGTGAGGACTACAGGTCAAAAAACTTTTCGTTTTTCCAATAATTTTAATTCCGCCTCAATTGCGTCTTTCCATTTTGACCAATCATTTCTTTGTTCACATTCTCTAATAGACTTTGGCTCATGATCCTTATTATCATTCATTACATTAATCGCTACATTATAAGCGAAAACATCATCAACGTTGACTTCATTTCGGTCCCATCGTATTCCACTCATAGCATAATTTATTGAGATCTCATGATTTTCACATATTTCAGGTACCTGAGTCTCTTTTGGGATTGGGACATTTTCATTGTCCAATGACTCTTCTGGAGTTACTAAAATTTCTTGGTTATCCTCAATTTGGCCATCTATATTGTTAGCTCCTCTTCTCTTTCGAGGATTTTTATCTTTTGAACCAATAGGCCTGCCACGTTTCAAACGTGCTTTAGATTCATTGGCACTTGGTTGTCCAACAGGGACATCAATTCTAATAGGAGCATTGACAACTGGAACATGTGATTTTGTCACTTTCTTTAGGTCAGTAAATGCGTTTGGCAATTGATTAGCCAAATTTTGCAAATGAATTATCTTTTGAACTTCTAGTTCACATTGTTTTGTGCCAGGATCAAAATGAGATAATGATAATTCATTCCAGCTAATTTCTTTTTCTAACTGCTTATTTTCTCCCCCTAATGTTGGGAAAGATAATTCATCAAAATGACAATCGGCAAATCGAGCCATAAATAAATCTCCTGTTGATGGTTCAAGATACTTTATTATTGAAGGAGATTCATACCCAACATATATCCCCATCCTTCTTTGAGGACCCATCTTGGTACGTTGTGGTGGAGCAATTGGAGTATATACTTCACATCCAAAAGTCCTTAGATGGGAGATATTAGGTTCCTGACCAAGAACCAATTTCAAAGGGGAGGCCTCTAGATTATTTGTTGGCCTGATACGAATTAACATCGCTGCATGCAAAATTGCATGTCCCCAAGCTGAGATTGGGAGATTCGATCTCATAAGTAATGGTCTTGCAATTAGCTGTAAACGTTTAATCAATGCTTCTGCAAGTCCATTTTGTGTATGAACATGAGCTACAGGATGTTCAACATCAATTCCAAGGGACATACAATATTCATTGAAAACTTGCGAAGTAAATTCACAAGCATTATCAAGTCGTATTTTCTTAATGGGATAATCAGGAAAATGTGCTCTTAATCTAATTATTTGAGCAAGCAATCTTGCAAATGCCAGGTTGCGAGAAGAGAGTTAGCAAACATGTGACCATCTTGTTGATGCATCAATTAAAACCATGAAATACCTAAATGGTCCACATGGTGTGTGAATTGGCCCACATATATCTCCCTGTATGCGTTCTAAAAACGTGAGGGACTCACTCTCTATTTTCCTTGGTGATGGCCGAATAATTAATTTCCCCTTAGAACATGCAACACATGAGAATACATTCGATTGTAGTATTTGTTGACATTTTAATGAATGTCCACATGAATTCTCAATTATTTTTCGCATCATGATTGTCCCGGGATGGCCTAACCAGTCATGCCAAACATCAAATTTATCGTTGTTTGCAAACTTCTGGTTTACAACAACATTTATCTCAATTGTACTAATAAACGTATAGTACAATCCAGAAGAAAGGGAAGATAATCTTTCTAGTATGCACTTTTTATCTGAAACTATATTTGTGATATCAAGATATTCTAGATTCCCTTCAGTTTTTGTTTCTATGTGATATCCATTTCTGCGGATATCCTTGAAACCCAATAAATTTCTTTTGGATTTTGATGAATAAAGTGCATTATCAATGTATAATTTTGTTCCTCCAGGTAACAATATATTAGCTCTTCCGGAGCCTTCAATCAGATTTATACTTCTGGATATAGTCTGAACATTAGCTTCTCGCATTACTAAAGAAGAAAAATATTTGTCACTCCTTAATATAGTGTGAGTTGTTACGCTATCAATGAGGCACAATTTTCCATGATTGATGTCCATATGAGTCATTCTAACATCATGGGAACATGGAAAAAGAAAATAAAATGCAATTAATGAAAAATGAAGTACATATTTATTTATTTGGGAAAACAACTACATCGAAAGGAAAAACATTGTTGTACTAAAAATAGATGAATAAATAAACTAAAACATAACATGCTCAACCACATTAAGATAATTTATTTCTGGACATTCCCGTCACCAATAAGGTGGTCAATCTTTCCATTAGGATCAGCAAAGAAATCACTAATATCCAAGTGGGTAACATCCATAACGCTGAAATCAAAATCGCCTTCTTCATCAACAAAGTTTGATTCAAACTTAGACTCTTTGCCTTTGTTTTTATTTTTATTCTTCCGCGATTCTTGGTAAAGGTCAACCAGATGTTTTGGTGTACGGCAGGTACGCGACCAATAACCCTTTCCACCATAGCGATAACACAAGTTTTCAACTTGATTTTTGTGCCCATTATTTTTCTTTTGGTGACCCTTATCGTTCTTTGCCCACTTCGAGTGAGAATTTGAATCACCACGACCACGTCCATGATCATATCTATGGCCACGTCCTCGTCCACGGCCACGTCCACGTCCACAACGAGTGGATTTATTTGCTACAGCATTCACTTCTGGGAATGGAGTTGAGCCCGTTGGACGAGACTCATGATTTTTCATTAGGAGCTTGTTGTTTTGTTCAGCCACAAGAAGGCAAGAAATTAATTCATAATATTTTTTAAAACCTTTTTCACGATATTGCTGCTGCAGGAGCACATTGAAAGCGTGAAAAGTCGAAAAGGTTTTTTCCAACAAGTCCTCATCAGTGATCTTCTCACCACATAATTTCAATTGAGAACTTATTTTAAAAATTGCCGAATTGTATTCAGCTACAGATTTAAAATCTTGCAGCCTCAAATGAATCCATTCATAACGAGCTTTCGGCAAAATCACCGTTTTCTGATGATCAAATCTTTCCTTCAAATTGTTCCACAATTCTAGTGGATCTTTCACCATTAGGTATTCGACTTTCAATCCTTCATGGAGGTGGTGACGAAGGGAAATCATAGCCTTAGCCTTATTTTGGCTAGACACTTCATTTCCCGGTAAAATGGTTTCTCCAAGGCCATGGGCATTAAGGTAGATTTCAGCGTCTAATACCCAAGACAGATAATTTCTTCCAGTAATGTCGAGGGCCGTAAAATCAAGTTTGGTAATATTCGACATGTTGATACTATAATGAAATAAAATAGTATCAGGATAAATGAATTTAATGATGTATAAAATATTAGACAAATAAAAACAATATCTATAGATAGATATTAATAGAATAAAAACAAGAAGATGAATTTCTTCCCGTAATGGTGTATTATTCCATCGTATATGAAGTATCTTTCAAGATAATAAGATTTATATAATTTCAATAATATTAAAAGAATAGAAATAGCATGTGATATAAATCTAAGAATAATTTCCCAAAAAAGATAGTCATCACCGACGACGACAGAATGTGTGGATTACGATTAGGAATAGAAAGTTCCAATTCACACAATTTGCGTTAATATAATAATATAATATATATCCAAAAAGAAATGTGCATTGTTTTATAAACTGCACAGTCACATTTTATTCAAATTTTCAAATATTAATATGTTCATAATATTAGCTATATAAGTGCAACTCACAACAAAATTCTAGCAACAATATTTCTATAATTAAATTTATATGGCTTCAGGCCATAAAAGCCATAAAAGGAAATCCATATGGCTTCTGGCCATTTAATATTAAAAATAGAAAAATTGAATTTATATGGCTTCTAGCCATATAATGTTAAAATATAAATATTAAATCTATATGGCTCCTAGCCATAAAATTAAATCTGTATGGCTTCCATAAAAATTGAATTTAAATGGCTTCTGGCCATAAAAATAAATCTATACATCAAGTGAAACTTCGGGTTCCATTATAGATGACTTTAGAAAAAAAAATTATCAAATATTAGGTGGAACATCAGGTTCCTTCAAAGACGACAATAAAGAATGCATTAACATATAAAGTGGAACTTCGGGTTCCATTAGAGATGACTTCAGGTCAATGATGAATGCATTGAAATATAAAGTGGAACGTCAGGTTCCATAAAAAATGACTTCAGGTCAATAATGATTACATTAAAATGTAAAGTGGAACTTCAGGTTCCATTGAAGATGACCTCAGGTCAACATAAGAAAATATAAAGAAGATGAAATAGAAAGGTGAACTTCAGGTTCTCCTTAATAGTATAATAGAACAAAGATCCTATGAATAAAAAATAGACTACCTTGGTTAGAGGCTCGTACTGATAACGTGTTATAAATAATAGAAGAAGATAAAGAGAATGGGGGGAGAAGAGTAGAGAGAGAATAGAAAGTCGTTGTCATTCAACGTTCAAGAGTTATGGAATACATAGTACTAGCCTCTTATTTATAGAGGAGGCTTTAGGGTTACAATATAATCAGAATTAATAATTACTAGAGTAATAATAGGGATGGGAGTTAAGGACATCCACATTAATTAAATATTCATAACATCTATATATTTTATTAAAATAAAATTGTAAAAAAATTGATAGACTAAATATAAAAACTCTTCTCATTATACAATATACTTTATGAAAATAAAATTGGCATAATAATAATTAAAAATTGTGATTGTATATTAAAATTAAAATTTTAACTTCCCTAAAAAATAAAAATAAGATCAATAAACCTATTGCTGCCCTTATAAATGTAACCATAGCAGCGCTCTCATGTCCCTATTTACTATTTACTACTGTTTGTTCAATAGCTAGTACACTACTCTAGCTGGCGAGAGAGACTATAAATATTGTTAAACAGAATTAAGACTATTGTAACAATATACTTCCTTTTTTTTTTTGTCACAAGAAACAAGGAAAATGATAAAAAAATCCCTTTCAACTTATAAAATCTCAATAATAATTGTACTATAGGTATTAATAACTTCATTATGGGGCATCAGTAACTAATAACAACTCAAAATTTCTTATTTAAGATTTTATAAATTGGAAGGGATTTTTTTGTCATTATAATTTCCCAAGAATTTCAAAAAAAAAAAAAAGTAGCCATGTGTAATGAACGCTAATTAAATTGATGAAGAAAGTTTAATAAAAATTGTCTATATCTGATTATAGCAGTATTTTTCTATTCTATCTCTCCCCAAGCAAAGACATACAAAAGAAAGTTTATCAAAATCCCTCTTAGTGAAGGATCATTTTCAAAGGTTTTTTTGGGAGGACTCTCCAAAGTAATTACTCTGAGCTCTATATATGGCAAGACAGAGATGCCTTCGATGTGTTTCAACACATAAAAGACGTAAACTTTATCTCAAGAATATTAAAAAACTTTCACCTTATGATTCTGTTAAAGTATTAAAAGTCCCCTGCCACCTCCTTTTACCTTTACAGTCACAAACAATAGGGTTTCAAATTTTAATTTTTGCTTTTATCCATCACAAACCCTAACTCTCTTTCCTTTAATTTGTTTTCCTCCATAGTCATCTCATAAAATCACACACCAGAACAGGAAAAATGGAGAACTCCTAAAATCTACCAGAGATATTCTGTGATATATACATATACACATACATATATATACACTAGGACAGGAAAAATGGAGAACTCATAAAATCTACCAGAAAGATTCTGTGACACATATATATACATATATTTAGGGTGTGTTTAGATGGACTTATGAAAAAGTAACTTATATATAAGTCAAATTGAAAATAGGTCAGCTGTGAAAAAAATGACTTATAAGTGACTTATTTTCTATAAGTCAGATTGTGTATGTTTGAGTAAGTTGTGATTAGATGTGCAAAATAAGTCAGAATTTGTGGGCTCCACCTTATAAGTGACTTATAAGTCAGAAATAAGCTATTTTAAACAGCTTATACTTATTTTGACTTATAAGCTATAAGTTACTTATAAGCCAGATTAACAATAAGTCGAGACAAACATGCAAAATAAGCTATCAACAAAATAAGTTACTTTTACCCCAAAATAAGCACTTATTTCTCAGAAATAAGTCGAACCAAACATGCTCTTATATATATTCATATCGAACAAGAGAGAGAGGATTTGATGAATTTCCCAAGAAGGAAATGCATACGACCGTTGAAATGAGTAATAGTGTAACAACAAAAGGAAAATACAAAGAAATAGGTTCAACTATTGGAGGTTGTTCCTTTTTTTTTTTTCATACCTGCATAGTCTTACATATGCATTACACAGATGAGGGTGATCACTAGCTAACTAGTCTTAAACATAACAAAAGAACAACCTCATATCTATCAGAGTCTATCTATGATTTTTATGCATACACTAAATTCTTTTTTTAAAAAAAAAAAACCAAGGTGATAGTGCCAATTGAGTTTGAGTTAGAAGGAAATTAAAGGCATACCACTGAATTAAAAAATTATAAAAAAGGGGGGAAATTAAGAGAGAGAGAGAGAGAGAGAGAGGTTCACCAGATATTCATACAAGCTACTATCATTAAGAGTTTCAAACTTGTTTTCATACAAGCTACGATCATACGAAAAAAAAAGATTTCCATACAAAATAAAAAATAAGAAAAACAGAGATACCACCAGATATTCATACAAACTACGATCATTAAGAGTTTCATACAAGCTACGATCTTTAAGGGGGGGAAATTAAAACAAATTTCCATACAAAATAAAAAATAAGAAAAACAGAGAGACCGCCAGATTTTCATACAAGCTACGATCATTAAGAGTTTCATACCAGTCTTCATACAAGCAGCAATCATATGAAAAAAAGAAAAGAAAAACATATTTCCATACAAAATAAAAAATATGAAAAACAGAGAGACCACTAGATTTTCATACAAGCTACGATCATTAAGAGTTTCATACAAGTTTTACTGGGCTTAAAAAAAACAGAGAAACCATTAGATGTTCATCCATGCTACGTACGATCATGACTCTACTGTTGATGGTGCTCCTCCTGCTCCTCTCCATGTTGTTGTCGCCACTGCTCCTCCTTCTACTTGAACATCTCCTCTAAGGTGGTTCGACGAGGTCTAAACCACTGATAGAGTGTGATGAGGAATTTGATAAAATAGGGTACTTAGATAGGTAGGTAGGACCTTTTATAGGGTAACGTAGTTTTGTTTCTTTTTTGTTTATGTTTTTGTGCTAATGAGATTTAATATTTTGGCATTTTATTTTTTTCCAATTTTTTAAAAACATGTTTTAATTCTAACAACACATGAATCGGGAATATAATTTAGTGATAAAATATGAAATAATTATATAAAAAATTATGTCGAGGTATATGAATTTTTTGGAATGTTTGATGTGTCACGGATGTGTAATGTATTTTTTTTGTAAACATTGTTTAGTTTTATTTATTTTCAACAATCAAACTTATAAAGTTATCATATTTCTTTTCATTGCATGTCAAACAATCAATCATAATTTTAGGTTACATTCTTCTATTCTTCACGCTAATCCCCTTTTAATTTTGTGGAAGAAGCAAATTCTTACCATTTAAGATGTCAATAACTTTGTTATGTTTTTCTCCTCTCTTATTGTCTATTTTTTACCAGCTTTTTTTTTACCAACCTGTCTGTTTTATGCAACCGTTATTTTTTTGTAACAACCTTTTGTGACCTTCGTAGTTCGTACTCCATACCCTCCCTCTCTCACACATGGGGTCTGCACAACGGCACCTGCATTTATTCCACGACTTTAATTCCCGTTTTGCCATGTGTCTAGGGTGTTAGCGGCAGCGTTTTCAAAAGTTATGCTAATGGAGGTAGCTGTTGTAATGAAGAATTTATCTTGGGTTTGATACCATTTCACAAGTATCAGACACTTCTAATGAATTATTAATATCAGACTTTACTATATAGTGTAAATAAGAGTTGGGGGGAGAGAGAGAGAGAGTTGAAAGTTGAGAGTTGAGAGGGGAGAAGAATGGTGGAGAGAGCTAAGGGAACACATTTATTTTAGTAAAAAATTATTATTTAAAATTAGTTAATGTATGAATCATTTACTAAAGGAAAAAGTGGGCTAAAACTTAATTTTCTCTTTCAAAATAAATATAATCCACGTAATTAATCAAGGAATTTCAGGGAACATAGTTTTAATTAAATATCTTTGATGGGACCTATAATTAATTTTCCTTGTTTTTATGAAAATTCTCTTTATACAGTTATAAATTATTCTACATCTATCCTATTGTCTCTTATTTCAAACAAAATTAAATAAAAATAAAATTGAAAAACAATCATTTAAAAATCAATCATTGAATGTACTTATATTTATTTTTAGGGTAAACAATCTATCTACAAGTGGGTTCTAAGGGTAATGAATGCATGTTTTCAATGAGATGCTTTCAAGTGTGAAAATAATTTAAAAGGAGTATAACCCAAATAGTTTATCGAAGGAAAATGACATTTGCCTTTCCAATTTCAAAAGGGTTGCCTGTGTGGCAAAGTAAAATAATTAAAGGGAGTGTGTAGTATGTGCATATAATCCATATTTTGTAATTGAACAGCAACAATTGGAAGAGCATACAAAACTCACATGTACAATTTATCCCCAAAAAAACTCACATACAATTGCATGTCTATATCTATTAATTTTTTTGAGCCAAATATGATTGTCTACGTATCATTCTCTTACTCCACACATATCTACCCCCTTTAAAATCCACACCACCAAATCCTCTTAATAGCCCACATACTAATTTCTGCAACTAATTAAGCTATTTACTACTGATTGTTAAATCTCCATAATTAAAAAAATATAGACACCCTCTTCCTCATCCACAACAATAATACAGTTATTTTGGGACGGGGGGAGAAAAACATTTTAGGGTTCAATTTTTCAAAGAAAAAAAAAAAGAGAAATGGGGTTCAAATATATAATTCCCTTCTATTCAATATATTTTATTTCCTTCTTAAAAATTTTTAATATCTGACTTCTTAATCCTTTTAAATTCAACTCATAAAACTTTCCCCTCCCCTCCCACCACTCCAAACAGCCCTTTAATGACTCTCCCACACATAAGTAACTTGCAGTTCTCGATTCAGCGTGTTTGTAAAACTCTGAATGTAGTTTTCTACAAAATTTGGGAAAAGAAGCTAACAAAAATAGGAGCATCACATGCGAGAAGCAAACAAGAAGCAGTGGTAAGTGGGTACTACGTAAGGATATTGAGGAGGGCCAATAAAAGGGGATTTTGTTAAGATATCAAACACATTTAGAAATTAACAAATCTAATTGAGCAATTTGCAAGTTCTTGTAGTAACTCAACAAGGAAGGAAATTGCACTCTTCAATAAATTTATACTGTTATTCAATCGCAAGAAATGTTTAAAAATTAACAAATCATTTCTAACAATTTACAATTTCTCATTAGTCATGCATAACCAAACTTTTATAATAAAGTTGTCATCAAAGTTCTGGTCATTGTTGCTAGGCACTGGCAAGGGTGGTGGCTTGTTGCTGACATAGATATATACATGCCTTTAATTTGAAGGGGAAAAAAGATAAGAATTTGGGGGGAAATGAGGGACAATGTGGTAAAATGGCCAACATTCACAATTCCCAAATTGGGTTGATTGGCCAATTAGAGATTTGTAGAATTTATCAACTAATTTAGAATTTATCCATTGCACGTGACTTTTAAATTTTTAATTAGGTTTTCTTTATAGTAAACTCTATAACTAATACTACTTCATCTTTTGGTACCCTCTTCCATTTAGAACTAAACAAAGTACTGTTATAAAAAAATAAACTAAAAAGAGTACAACTCTCCATGTTAGTGTACGTCTCTATATGATCATCCCTAAGGCCTAACTTGTCCATTGTCCTTGAGTTAGAACCTTATTGGGTAACATGGAAAAAAGTCAAAAACACTTTATTTTACTCATAAAGTGTACATGTATAGAACCGTGGATAAATTGCCTTAATCATCAATTATTTAACTTGATTTGGGATGTTCATCAGTAAACGGGGGTTTAACCTATTTTAAATTTTTTTTATTTATGATTTTGAAATGAAAATAAAAATGTTTCATATTAGATTGTGTATTTTACTAAAGGTTTTGGTTTAATTTAATGGAAAATTGTGACTTAACAAAGTTAAATGGTGATTATAAAATTAAATGTAGATAAAAATGGCTAAGTTTTAAAATATTAAAATTACTAGACTAAAAAAAATAAAATTTAAGCATATTTTTACCAACATCTAATCATAGAATCACTATTTAAATTTGTTAGTTCAACATTTTCTGTTGAGTACTAATAAAGTTAGTGAAAAAATATTAAAAATGTATTTTTCAAATTTAAAGTACTAAAATGATATCAAATACAAATCTAAAGGATCAAAATTGTATTTTAACCAATGTATGGAAAACCGGACCGGACCGGCCGGGTTAGGCCGGAAACCGGCGACCCAGCCCCTTGTCCTGTCCGGTTGGTGACCAAAACAGGAGGAGACCGTGAATCTGGTAGACCGGTGCAGACCGGCAAAACCTGGTAACAACTCGGGAAAACCGGTGGATTAAACGAGTCAGCCGGGCCACTTCTTTACTCGCCGGTAACACGCAAGAACTCCGGCGAAAACAAAAATTTTAAGAGAAAGAAGAAAGGAGAGAAATAAATAGTAGAGAACGAAGTTATGTAGATCTGTAAGAGTGTGACCTGAACAAAAAATATATGGAAGAAGAAGGACTCGTGTGAGTCTGGAAGCTAAGGAGTTGTGTGTGACAGCAAGTGAAGATCAAAAAATGAAGCAGCACCGAGCCAGAGATATTCGAAAGTAGAGAAGTCGAGACAAAGAGAAAATGGTGATTGTTTGATAACTGGGTTGCATCTTGTGTGGTACTGTGGCTATAATGAATCATTTTTTTAAAAACTTTTGCTCAGATGTCAGAAACCATAGTCTCGTTTCACGCAAGCAAATTATTAAAATATTGCACATTCTCCTATGGCATCAAAGTCAATCCTCACCGTATACTCTTAATCTGGAGCATTTCAATGACTTTTTTTTTTTTTTGCCAACGCATATCAATGACTTTAACATTTACTAATTATTATATTATTATTTTTAGTGTTAAAGGGGATACTTTTGCTTAGTTAAAATTTCTTTGGCACATTATATTAAATTTTCTAATCACATATAATTACATCTTATATTTTAATTATTATCATTTACAATTAACATATAATATATATCACATGGTAGTACGTGATTGGATAATTTAACATACTGAATTTAAGAAATTAAATGTAAGTTAAAATTTTTATTAAAATATGTTTTCCAAATTAAAAGATGGATAATTTTATATATTTTTAATTAAATTATATTATTTTAATTATCACCGGTCTGGTACCGAACTGACCCACGGTCTAACCCTTGACCCTTGACCCTTGAACCACCATCTCGGGCGGTTCACTACACGGTTCAGTTTTTAATTCCTTGATTTTAACCGAAAAATTTGTATGAGACCCAGGTGAAAATTTGTCATACATCATTATTATAATATTTAATTTGAATTCAGTTAAAATTAAATAAATACGCACACATACCTAAGAATAAGATGGGACGCCATAAGATGGGACGCCACCTGGGTTGTACAGTGTCCCGTCCCAATATGATCAAGATTGGGTTGGCTTTGTTGGGAATGGTCCAACCTAAATGTTGTTACTATTTTTTTATACAATAAACGGTCCTACTATTATTTTATTTGTCTAAGAAAGTTAGGCCATATTTTATTTGAACGATCCTTTTTACTGAACGGAACGGAAAAAGATTATTCAAAAAAGTTAGGTTATACTCCCTCCGGTCCTAATTATAAGACCACTCTAACTTTTTAAAAAAAATTTTAGGATACAAAATTAATCACTTTAAAATGTCTATAGTGATCTTTTTTCCTCAAAACTACTCTATTCTACTTATAAACTAACATATAATCTAATTACATATGACATATGTTATAGTTTAGTTGTCTAATTTGCTTCCTCAACTTCCACACAAAAAAAAGTTAAAGTGATCTTATATTTAGGACTGGAGGGAGTATTTGGTATCATGTTTTGATCCAAACGTGCTACCCACCCACAAAAGCTCCATTTCACTTTTTCTAATGTTTGGATGAGTGTTTCTTTAGTCTTACTTATGGACCAATCACTCGTCACACCATGAATCAATTTGGAGTTACTTTTGATTTTTTATATTTGTATTAGGTATTATTTTTTAAAATTGCACTTTTAATCATGTTTACTAAAGATTTTCGTTTAATTTAATTGAAAATTGTGACTTAACAAATTAAAAGGCGATTCTAAAATTAATGTGGAAACAATGGCTAATTTTAAAATATAAAAATCATTCGACTATAAAATTAAAATTTAAGCATATTTTACCAACATCTAATCATAGAATTATTATTTAAATTTGTTGATTCAACATTTTCTATTGAGTGTAAAGTTAGTGAAAAAAAGATTAAAAGTACACTTTTCAAATTTAAAATACCAAAATGATACATAATACAAAGCTAAAGGATCAAAAGTGCATTTTAGCCAAAAAAAAAATTGTACAAGATCCCAGGTGAAAATTTGTCATACTTCATTGTTATAATATTTAATTCGAATTTTGCTAAAATTAAATAAATACACACACATACCTAAGTTGGGATGCCACCTGGGTCGTACTGTGTCCCCGTCCCAATATGATCAAGATTGGGTTGTATAAAATCCTTCGTGATAAGCTCCTAAATTTCATTATAAAAAAATCATGTTTTACTCCGCACCTGTGAATAATTTGGTGATTAAAATGGCAAAAAAGGAAACAAAAGCTTAATGAGAAAGTGGGGCAAAGAAAGAGTTGTAATTTGTATGAAATTTGGAGCTTAATGAATTTTTATAATGTAGTAAATTGTAAAACTCATCAACCATATTTCTTTCTTGTATAGGAAGAGGTGCTCAAGTGAAAAAGCCCAGAGGAAACACACACACATCAATTGGATTGAAGACCTGCTAAGAAAAAGACTAAGGGACCAGAAGCAAGATGACTTCGCTGTGACTTTCGCCACGGCGAAAGTCACGGCGAGTGCAATCCTACTCGGCCCTGAAATCACAGAGTTCGCCGTGAACTTCGCCACGGCGAAACCCACAGTGAACAAACCAAATACTGCGTGTTTTGATTAAAAGAGCCGTCTGAAAGGGGATAAAAGAAATTAATTCAGAGGATTTTCGGGCAGAGCGAGTTAGGGCACATTTTTGGGACATTTTGGAGCTTCAAGAGAGAGTGGGGAAGAGCTTGGAAGCTTGGAAGATCTTGGAGAGATTTAAGTTCATTGTTCTTAGGTTCCTTTCTTCTTCCTTCTTCTCTATTTTTCTGTCATGTGTTCTTTCTCAATCTTTATTTTCGTTTTTAATTTAACCATGTGTAACTAAATCCCTTTTCTAGGGTTACCTTGAACCATTTGATGGATTGAACCTTGTAATTCCTTTCTTTAATGCATTGAATGAATTTTTATGTGTGGATTTTCATATTATTATTGTTTATACAAGTGTTTGATCACCACTTGATTTGTTAACTGGAGTATGATTCGAGAGAGAGTATTTTGTTTTAGAACTTGAGTGAAATCATGTTAGACCTGAAGTTTATAGTGTTAAATGGATGGTTAGTTGGTAATATAGAGATATAATTACTAACCTAACATTGTTCATATGAGGTTGGTGGAGTATTTATGACTTACATTAATTGTGGCAAGATGTTGTGCAATTAATGACTGTACAAATTTGATTTTGACTTGAGAAAGCTTTTTTAAATGAAATTGAACCTTGGACTCACACATTTATTCATTATGATGCCAAAAGGAAAGGAATTTACTAGTTCATAAAGTCAAATGGGGATAAGTAACCCTAAATCTTTTTAATTATCTAAAAAAGTGTTTTCTAAATCACCTCTTTATTTTATAATCCTTGTGATTAAAATCTTAACTAGAAATAGAATTTTAGTTGTTAATCTTTTAAATGCTAAATCTTCAATCCAAACTTTTCCTTAGCTCAACTTAATTTAATTCACTAAGCCTTCTGTTTGATCGCATTTGTAACCAAATCCCTGTGGGAACGATACTTTTTTATCACTTTATTACTTGGCGCGACCCGTGCACTTGCGGTGCGAACACTTCGTAATAATCCAATTTGAAATCAAGCTTTACAACCAAAACATCATTTAATATTCGCATAACCCTAACTACGATAGAAAAAGGGAGTTGATAAATTCGATAGGGCTATTATAGTTAGAAAAAGAGATTGCTACTTTCAACAACACAACTATGATAGCAAGGAATCTATCATAGTTATTAAATCTCAAACTTACATTTAGAAGGATATAACTGAGCAGGCAATCCCAATACCTCAGCTGAATAATGGGAGTGATGTTATTAGATGGAAAGCATCTAAAGCAGGTATGTACTGTGTTTCTGATGTTTATAAAAAAATTGATGGTGGTAGAATTGATGAAATTAGTAATATTTGAAAGATAATATGGAAATGGAGGGGACCTTGTAGAGTTCAAGTATTTTTATGGCTATGTGCACATGATAGATTGTATACATCAAGTAGAAGGGAAATGATGATGGGTGGTTCTCCTGTTTGTTTAAGGTGCCAGGAGGGGGAAGAAAATGTTTTGCATGCTCTGAGGGATTGTAAGAAAGCTAGAAGAGTTTGGGAGAGTATTAATGGTGAGCCGGGGGATGGTAATTTTTTTCAGGTGGATTTGTTGGGATGGTTAGAAGAGAAATTGGGGAAGGGGGAGAGATGGGCGAGATTGTTTGCTGTAGTTTGTTGGTGGCAATGGCTTTGGAGGAATAAAGAATTGTTTGAGGAGGGTTTTGTGGAGCCAGCTGCTCCTGAGTTGATCATTAACAAATATCTTTTGGAAATTGAGAATGTTTTTGTGTATGAAGGACCTTTGGTAAGAAGAAAGGTTTATATTGATGTGAGGTGGAAGTTTCCTCCACAAGATTGGATAAAGTTGAATCTTGATGGTGCTGTGAAAGGGGATTCGGGTTTGGCAGGATGTGGGGGGTACTTAGAAATTGTAAAGGTGAATGGTTAAGAGGTTATATGAAGAAGATTGGTATCTGTGATGCGTATAGAGTTGAATTATGGGGAGTTATTTGGGGTTTAAGGTTGGCTAAAGAGTTAGGTGTTAGGAGGTTAGTGGTTGAGGGGGATTCAAAAGCTGCAATATTAATTCTCTCAGATTTAAAAGAGGGAAAGGAGCCCATGGATGCTATACAAAGGATTATTAGGGGGCTGTTGAATGAAGAGTGGTAGATTTATTTTAACCACATCTATAAAGAAGGAAATACTGTAGCTGATGGCTTAGCAAATTTAAGTTTTGCTTGTAACTTTGTGTTTACTCAGATTATGAATATTCCTAAAGCTGTACAAAGTTATGTGCTGGGTGATCTAGTTGGAGTTACTCAGCAAAGACTTGTTTTGGTTTAAATAAAGTTTTGACAGGGGTTAATACTAGGGCTGTCCAAAGACCGGGGGAGACCGGGTTCACCCTCAACTCGAGGTCTGGTCTGAAATCACCCCGGGTTGAACTTTGCAACCCGAGGTTCGGTCTGGTCCGAGAAAAACCTGATGTTAAACCAAACCGGGTTTGGTCCCGGGTTTGAGCCGGGTTGACCAGACCATGCATATTAAAAAAAGAAACTTTGAATAGCACCCAAACAACTACAAAAATTCCCAAACTCAAATCAATCAGAAAGGAAGTAAAGAAGGTTGAAGAAGAATGAAGCAGCATGCACACAAAAAAAATTAGAAGGCCTTAATCTTCATCTTCAGGTTCTGTAGATCTAGTATGGGAGGAAGAAGAACCAAAGAGCAGACTGGGAGGCGGAATCACAGCACAAGTTATCAAAGAAGGAGAAGAGGCGGCAGATCTAGTGGGTATGAAAGAAGGAGTTTAGTTCAAAAAACATTTTTTCCCAATGATTCGAGACCACAGGAGTAGAAGGCGTCAAATTCGGACGAAGCGTTAGCAGACGGCGACATAGCGATAGTAAACAGGAAGAAAAAAGTGAAAGTGATGAAGGCTATGTAGCAAAAGAAAAACAGTAAGGAGGATATGGAGACTGGAGTCGCATCAATGAAGGCGTGTGAGTAGTTCAAAAAAATTAAAATATAAAGGAAAGAGAGGACTTTTAGATAGGCCTATACGTTTAATAAAAAAAAAGGCTTGTACGCAGATCACGTGTGCTCATGTGAAATGGATTAATGAGAACAATATCTTTGACAAATACATGGCTATTAGAGAGCCACGAAGGTGCATTCCTTTTTACAATATATTTATTATAATATCACAGTTTTATTTTTAATAAAAATACATATACATAGCCGGGTAGGACCGGGCTCACTGGTCCAACATACTAGCCCGAAACCCGGTCTTACCCGGACTTTGGGCCAGACCCGGTCCAGTCCGAAATTGACCGGGTTATTTTTTCCTCTTTTCGGGCTAGGCCGGGTAGGACCGGACAGGGTCGGGTTGACCGGGTTTCCAGGTTCCTTGAACAGGCCTAGTTAATACCCTGTTTTACCAAAAAAAAAAGAATTCACATAAAATTTCATGAAATAAACCATGTTAGGAAAAGAATCTAATAACATGGTTATAAAAATCAGCTTAAAAATTGTAACTATATTAGAAAAGGGTTTTCCTTACTAACATAATTACAAATATTTAATTAAAACCATTTTTGAAATCAATTAGGTAACTATATTAGGAGAAGATTCCCCTCACTAATATAGTTACAAAAGAATCATTCAAATTATTTAAAACCAACTAGACAACTATGTTAGAAAGGATTATCCTATTAACATAGTTATAAAAGATCTCTGTAAGTCTTTCAACACCAAGTACGATAACTATGTTAGAAAAGAATAACATATTAATACAGTTATAGGAGATGTCTCTTAAAATCCAAGTTTACCATGTTAGAAGAGGCTCATCTAACATTGTAATTAAAAGTCAAGTTATAAAACCCAAATTTTCCTTTCCTTAAAAATTTTGTAGCTCATTGGCTCAACCATCTCAACATTAGTAAATTCAAATTCACAATTTCTCCAATCATTCATAATCTATAAGGTCTTATAAAAACCATAAGAAGAACCAATTTATTCCGAAAGTCAACTTTCAAAAACATTCGAACCAAACCTATGCAAGCTCAATATAAATCATGCATCAACTTCCAAAATATACATGACCAATGAAAACAAGGTCAAAGCATGCTGACAAAAATCCATTCATAACACCCCACCATAACAAGCTCTGCCCTGGCTACCAACATGCATGCACATAGGTACATAAATATTCTTAGAGGCCTCCGGCCATAATTGCTGGAAAGGACCAGTCCTAGCAAATAGCACAATGAATGTAGTTATCCAGAGTCACAAAAGAATTCACGCAGAAGAAGAAGAAGATAAAGCATGCCTAGCTTAAGTGTATGGCAATATATACATATAGCGATACCAATAGAGGCTCACTAAGCTATTGAGTATCTGCTTCCCTTCGCGTCTACCATCGGTACTTGTACATGAAACTGAAGAATAACCAAATGAGACAAAAGTCCTAGTAACGATTATTCTTCCTGTATTATCTACAAATAATGGTATATGGTAATATAATCCAAAAGCAGTCAACAATAATCATTTACACATAAATTACCATCGTTCATATCACATATGGGGTGTAACCATTTACACTTCATGATTCAGCCAAATCTTGCACAGATTTGTAACTCATGTTACATGTGGGAATGAAACCACTTATGCATAATAAGAATTATACAGCCAAGTTTGTACATAGATTTATAAACCAATACACCATATTTAATGTCCTCCGAAGAGGGTAACACAAATCTCGTGCCCGACGGAAGCCACCGAAACCATACTTCACCGTCATCACGAAAGTATAACCAACTCATCCAACCGTAAGCCACCAAAACTAGACTCTACGGCCTGACAAATTCCAACGAAATTAGACTTCACTATCGGTAAATCCAACTGTGAGCCACCAAAACCAGACTCCACAACCCATCAGAAGTCAACGAAACCAGACTTCACTGTCATCCCAAAGGTAACCTAATGGCCATCGGGCATCTTATCATGTAATGGGGGTGAAACCAATCTCATACCAGACGCCAATACCAACCAGACAGCAATTAAACAACCATATATATATAATTATCATGCTTTCACAGGTAGTAATCCAATATAACATGTTATATTTAGAATCAACAGCACATCCACAGATATGAAAACATGCTTATATGAAAATTCTCATCACATATATAATTATCAAATAACCAGATTTCCAACATATACTGTTTCTCATATAATAATAAGGTAATAGAATAAACCTTACTAATTATCCATACGATAGTGCCTGTTAGCCCAAGTCTAACACCACAACCAATGGTAGAGTTATCAACTCATTACACAAAATTGAAGACAAGGAAGTGGTTACCTCTTTGACGCAAGGAGGTGTTACCAGAAGCATTACCGTAATTCTAGTGCTCAACGATCTAGATATCAGACTCTACAATAACCAATAATACAAATACATCAAATCAATAGACCGAACAATGCAAATACACCAAATCAATACACAAAACAATACACCATCATCCCACTAGTCTAAACCTTAACTAATTGTTGATCTTTAATCACACTTCTGGGTCACTTGCACTGATTGTACCATGACCCAACATTACCATTACTAAGACATCTCAATACCATCAACCAATCAAAAACATCCTAATATCCTTTCCAACTTATCCCAACTAACATTATCATTTAAAAACTCCTATTTAAGATAAATCCCCAAAACTTTACAAAATTAAGAACTTGGATTTATTGGAAATTCAAGGTTTAAGAACCTTTGAAACTTCCTATCCAACTCCCATAACTCTTTGAAAACCATCAAAATCATTTAATAGCGATTCCTTTCAAGAAAACACCTCAAACTTCAAGATTTTGCAACTTTGATGAACCAAAATTTTATTAGGGCAAGACCCAATCAATTTTAACATTTAGTATTCAACAAACATTATCAAGAAGCTTTTTGAAACCTCAAACTGCCCTTTCTTCAACAAGATTTTCGAAATCATGGGGATACCTACAAGAATTTCAAACTTTAACTTGCCAAAAACCATTCCAAATAAAATTTTGAGCACCCATAAGATTCTACCATATCATTAGGTTGAAATAGGTTTATTGAAAGCAAAAAGCAAGAAAAATGTGAGCCAAATTTTGGGTCCCTCATCAAGAACCCTAGGCAGAAACCAATTCAAATTCGCTCAAATCAAGGTTTTCATGCTTCTTGACCATCATACATCATGAAAATAGGTTAGAAAGGTTCAAAAGGAGTTTAATAAACAATAAAACAGACCCATAAGTCAGATTTTTGGATCCTCAATGAAACCCAAAATCATCACCATGAACCACAAGGAAAAAAGAAGGAAAAGGAAGAGGAAAGGTAGGGGAATCATTACCTAGGGTTAGGAGACTTTAAACCAAGCTTAGGGACCTCAATTTGCTTACCATAACAAAGTAAGAACCCTCCTCCTTTGGCCTCCCTACACACCACCTCTCAAAACCTTCAAAATTCTAATATGTTTTGGCCTCTTTTAATTGCAGATTTTGAGACTCTCTTGTGGGCGTCGTTGTGGCGTCCCATGGTGAACTCCCAACTTTTCTCTTTGCCATGGCTTCCCATGGCGAAGTGCCAGTGACAGCAACATCGGCCAACTTCAAAAATTTGTAATTAATGCTATAGATATCCAAAAATAATTATCTAGAATTCTTTGGAAATCTTAGGATGTCTACTTTCTAATAAGAAGTAAATGAATCCAAAATATTATCATTTTCCCCTATAAAATGGAAAAGTTTTAAGATTGTCCAAAATATTAGTTCTAAATGAGGGTGTCTACTTCAAAATCGCATAACTGACTCTACAAGTCTCCAAAATTTATAAACTTTGACTCTTTAAAAATCTTAGAATGCTAGCTTTCTAATGCAAAAGGAATCATTCAAAAATAATACTGTTTGCTACTTTAAAATCCCTTATTTCTCAGCAATATTCTAAGAAATCCTAATCATAACTTCCAATCATGAGTTTTAAGGTATCTAAGTCCTTTTTAGCCCCAATTTCACATCAATTTGCAATCATTCAAGACTTTAGTTACTAAGATCTACTATTAAGCCACCAAAATCATCTAAATCCTCAAAAATTCATTTAGTTTGGAATTAATTAATTACTTAAAACTTATGATGTTACAGGTTGGCTCTGTTGAGAGTGGTCCAACCTAAACGTTACTACAATGTTTTTTATACAATAAACGATCCTACTAATATTTGTCTAAGAAGTTAAGATTATCATTACATATAGACTAAATTATAAATTTAATTTATTTAAGTTCATATCAAAATTCAATTATGTTCCTTATATTTTAAAAAAATGTACTTAAATCTTTTACCTTTAACTTCTTTAGTTTTATTTATGTAGTGGCAAATGCCAACTAAAAAATTAAAATAGTGATTTTATAATTAAATGTAGAGAAAATAAAGTTTAATTTTAAAATATAAAAATTAATCACATTATATTATTAAAATGTAAACATATTTTGTGTTTGAAACCTTCAAAGATACATGCTTTGCGCATGGCTTATTAGATGATGACCGTGAGTTTGTGTCTGCAATAAAGGAAGCATCTACCTGGGCAGGTGGTAAATCCTTGAGAAGGCTATTTGTCACAATGTTGTTATGTAGATCATTACACAGGCCACATGTGGTCTGGGAAGCAACATCAACTATCTTGTCCGAAGACATGCTCTACATACCATGAAACGACCCATCACATTCATGTAAGATGTACTTATAGTGAAATTTGACCATTATTATAGAAGCATACTAGTGATCATCATTATTGCAAGACTGTTTAACTCATTATTATGATTTTTCCGATTAGGTTTGAGCTTCACTCGAGAAGAAAAGGAACAAGCAGCATTACAGGAAATCAATAAGTTGCTACATTTAAATGGAAAGAGCTTACATGACTACAGCCCAATGCCTATACCAAAGGAAACAGAAATGTTAGATGTTTCCAATCATCTAATTGTTCAAGAGCTCAATTACGATAGGGATCTACTAAAACAAGAGTCTGAATCTTTACTTGAGTGTCTTAATTTTGAACAAATGGAAGCTTACTCTGGGATCATGCATTCAGTACAGTCAAAGCAAGGAGGTTTCTTCTTTGTATATGGTTTTGGAGAAACTAGAAAAACTTTCTTGTGGAATGCCCTTGCATCATCGCTATGTGCGAAAGAGGAGATTGTACTTACAGTGGCATCTAGTGGTATCACAGCAACATTGTTGCCAAGTGGGAGGACAACATACTCCTGTTTCGTTCGCTATTCCTATACAGATCAATGAGTTCTCCGTATGCTTGATTTGGCAAAATTCCCCCTTGTCAAATCTCCTAAAATCAACATCACTGATTATATGGGATGAAGCACCCATGGTACAACATCATTGTGTTGAAGCATTCAATCGGTCTCTTCAGGATGTCATGCACTGCAAACTTCCATTCGGTGGCCAGTGTATCGTTTTGGGTGGTGATTTCAGACAAATACTTCTAGTAATACCGAAAGGCTCAAGAGCAACAATTGTTAATGCTTGCATCAATTCATCATACCTATGGAATCATTGCAAAATGTTCCATCTTACAAAGAACATGCGGCTAAACTCATCCAATGACCCGGTTATTAATGAGAAGATCAAGTGGTTCTCTAAATGGTTACTAGACATAGGAGATGGCAAGATAGGTACTACTGTTGATGGGGTAAGTGAGGTTGAAATACCTGCAGAATTAATTATTGAAAGCCAAAATTCTCCAGTTGAGGCGATCATTTCATGGACCTATGACAACTTACTATCGAGTTTGTCAATCAATTCGTACTTCAACGACTGTGCTATTCTTGCACCAACAATTGAAATGGTCAATCAAATAAATGATCACATGTGCTCTTTACTGCCTGGAGAATGTCATGAGTTTCTCAGCTGCGATACTGTCTGTCAGGCGTCAACTGACAGTGATAGCATTGACAATCTATACACCACTGAGTTTCTTAATACAACTTCATCATCAGGTATGGCCCCACACAAGTTGCTACTTAAGGTTGGAGCACCAATCATGTTTCTTAGGAACATAGACCAAGATACTGGCCTTTGCAATGGTACAAGGCTGCGGGTTAGAAAGTTGGGTAAAATGGTCATTGGGTAAAATGGTCATTGAGGCTATCACATTAAATGGGTCTAAGCCAAATGAGAAAGTTTTCATACATAGAATGGACATGAATCTATCTGAGTCTAGATGGCCTTTCAAGATGCAACGAAGGCAGTTCCCGATTACACTATCATTTGCAATGACAATAAACAAAAGTCAAGGACAATCCTTGAAGAAAGTTGGACTTTATCTATCAAAACCTATTTTTACCCATGGTCAACTTTATGTGGCACTTTCACGGGTGAGGAGCATTGAAGGGCTAAAAATTGTGCTAAGTTAAGAACAATAACAAAAAGGGAACAAGACTACTAACGTTGTGTACCAAGAGATATTCATGAATGTCAACATGCCATAGTCACATTGACACTTTAGACAACACATTCTACGGCCAAATGCTAATCCTACTCATTCAAGGTACATCAAATTTTTATATTGACCTTCACCAGTACTCTATCCATAACAGTTTCTCTGATTTTATTTGTATACTCCTTTTTAAAAAAAAAAATTTGGAAGAAAGACATATTAATTTTATGTGTCACTGTTAAATTTCGCTCAATTAGCTCATACTGTAATTGAGAGTGATTGACAAATGGCATATATTGATTATTACATTGACATCCAAGAGTTTATGGCTCTTAATTATTTGCTAAATGACCCACTTCAGTTGCTCAATTAACTAAAATAAATTTTGTTACAGGTTTTGCCGAAGACAAGCATGAAACAAATTTATGTTTTTGGTTTTTGGAGATGAGAATCGTAGGCAGTAATATCAGTTTTTTGTACATGTACACGCATATGAATGAACCGTTAGCTTTGCCTTTTGTTGCTGTTTGTACAAGTAGAAAAGGGAACATAATTATTTGCTGAATGACCCCCTTCAGTTGCTGATCGGACAAAGAGTAGCTCATTCAATATTTTGCGAACATTTCTCACTAAATGAGAGCCCAAGCTTTGGTCTCACTAAAGATGGCTACTTTAATTTAGAGATCCATTTTAACTACTTCGTTTCATGAGTGACATCAACGCTTTTCGCTACAGCATCCTACAAAATTATGATTGTGACATCCCATAACAATTAACGCTAGCATATAAGGTTAAAATAAATCAAGAGAAGGTAATATTAGAATCAGAGTTATTAAGAGAAGAAGTTGACGCTGTGTGAATTTTACACTGTTACTGCAAAAGCGAATCAAATGAATAGAACAATTTTGACCAATGAAATAAAACCCAGACCGGCCGGTTCGACCGTGAACCGGCCATGGGTCCGATCCGAACGAACAAAAAACCGGAGGGGGCATTGAACCGGTCGGTGCGGGTTGACCCGGTCAACCCGGTTGAACCGGTAAAAACCAATCAACCCGGGGGTTCAACCGGTTTGACCCTTTTTTTTAAAAAAAATAATATTTTTATTTTATTATAATTCACCTAATTACTAACTTTCATTTAACTCAATTTTAGAAATTAGGAAACTATAATACTTTAAATCCTATTTTACTTGCATATACTTAATATTTTATTATTGTTACTCTTAATATTTATATTTTAGTCTGTGGATTGTAGAATAATATTTATTTTCATGTGTAATCAACTAATATTTTCTCTTTTTTCCTTTATAGAAACATTAAAATATTCATATTTGATGAATCATGCATACCTATCTACATTTACATTTTGATATTAGTGATTATTAATGTTAATATCAATAAAATTTTATTATTTTAATATAATCCGGTTTGACCCGGTCAGACCCCGATCCGACCATTAACTCTTGAACCAGTGCCTCATCCGGTTCGATACTCGGTCCGGTTTTTTGAACCTTGATTTTAACAGGTCACTATGAAAAATTATGCAGCCTCTTCATAATATGTTAATTTTTTTGCTCAGAAGAACAGCACCCGTACAACGTACAGGAGGTACTGCTCGTTACATATAGACTAAATTATAAATTTAATTTATTTAATTTCAGATCAAAATTCAGTTCCGTTCCTTATATTTTAAAAATTGTACTTAAATCTTTTACCCTTAACTTCTTTATTTATGTTGTGGCAAATGCCAACTAAAAAATTAAAATAGTGATTTTATAATTAAATGTAGAGAAAATAAAGTTTAATTTTAAAATATAAAAATTAATCACATTATATTATTAAAATGTAAACATATTTTGGGAGCATTTAATTGCAATTAAAATTTAAATATTTTGAATAAAATTATATTGTTAAATAATATTAACCATGTTAAGAATCAATTATTAAAAAGGCACTTTTTAAACTTGAAGAACTAATATAAAACTTATAAAAAACCAAATGCATCATTTAACTTTCAATGGGAAATTTTCATTGACCAATACAGAAATCACGTTGTTTTCAGCTCTAAAACTACGTAGGTACGGATTTAGAAAATTTCTTTTATAGATATTAAATTTGGAATATGCAAATTAAAATAACCTCAAATCTAAAATATGTAACACATACTTTTATAAAAACTGAAAATTTTGTGTTGTTTAATTAGATGATCTCACACTACTTAAAATAAAAAAATATGATCCAACAAATCCGTTTAGAATTTCAAGCTGCAAGTAAAATTTAATCCCGAATTTTCAATGTAAAAATACAATTTATATTTTAAAAAACATTATTGATAATGAAGGAGAAAAAAGAGGGTGAAATATGGATTAATTAACACAATAAAATTAACAAACAAAGTAATAAATTATCCATTAAAAAACCGCTGATTCTTGTCCCAGAAAACAAACGATTTCAAACTCCAGCTTGTGGGATGTCCATTACAGCATCACCTTACACACAGACATTGAAAAGAGAAGGAGCATCATGGTAAATAAAAAAAAAAAAAAAAAAAACAGAACTGTTATGAAATAAAGAAAAAATATAAAATTTTATTATAGTGACAAGTTGACAACAAACATTTTGTTAGTAATAATGGAGTATGACACATTTTTACCAGAGTGCCGGTCTTTTGAATAGTAACAAAAGAATAGCACTTTATATGATACCAAATATAAGAATCAGTTGATTTTTTTAGAGAAATTAAGGAATATATTTGAGCCACTTAATCATAATGTATTTTATATATTATAATGTTATTAGATTATGTGTTAGCTTATAAGTCAAATAAACTAGTTTATAGAACAAATTTAGGTAAATCAATTTATAAGTAACTTATTTAGTTTTCTTATGATTTTTTAAAAAGTCAACTAAATCCTATATTTAGGAACGGAGGGAGTAACAAATAAACTCCATATTTATAGGATTGGATTTTTGAGTTAAAGGCTTCATTTTCTTTGTTTAAAAGACGCTTGTATATATATTTGGAATAGAAAACTAGAAAAGTTTAGCTTAATTGGATTTTGAAGTCTCAAGAAAGTGTAGACATGAAAAATACTTTAATGGAAAACAATTTGTTTTTTTTAAGGAAATGATTTTTCCAAATGTAAATTTTTTTTATATAACTAGAACATGAAAAAAAAAATTATTTTTATTATTTTTACAACTACTTATGTCATTAGATTTTTTATTTAACTTCTTACGTTGATTTTTTATTGAGCCTTAATCAATGTTTGACTTTGGGACTTGTGTCCACCATAATATTCTTTTTTATTCTCTGATCAGCCATAATATTCTCAAAACTAAATTTTATCATTATGACAAATAACAATAAAAACTCAATACTTATAACACTTGATTTTTCATTTAGAAGAAAAATAATATTTACCGGGAGGATATTAACAATTGAAATTATTTAAAAGGACAAACCACCAAAATAAAAATTCAAAGCTATTAAACTACCCCTAACCAAACTCCGTACATTCTCTCGTAATATATCCATTAATATGCCCACTCTTAAACAAAATAATTATCAATGTCTTTTCAAATTCTTTCAAACTTAGATTTCAATGTTGGATACTAATTCTAATTAAATTAATAACAGACACAGTTGATTTATCTTTTACATTCTTTGATTAATAAAGCTCTTTTATGCATCGTAATTAATCAAAAGCTCTTCATCAATTAATAAAGTCGGCAATTCCTTAGCTTTTCCCTTACTTGCACACCCAGTTGATCTAAGCTATTCAATGAAGATCATCATTAACTCCATCTACTAAATTTATAGCCCCCTGCATTTTGAGTATGAGATAGTTGCGTCTGATACTTATCATATGAGATGTTATCAAAGCCCGCTCACAAGTCTCATATCGGCTAAGGAAAGATGCATTATGTATATAGGATGGGAGAAGTATTTACGTACTCTTAGAATATCACCTCATTTAAACTCTACCAAGAAAATTGCCCCACCTCATATGGATTTTAACCCATATAGCAGTTAACTCATTTTTAATAATTTGTTGTTCTAAAAAAAATAAAAATTCATACTTCCATTGCTGCCGTTCTCCTCTCTTTCACAATCCCTCTTATATCTATTTGTTCCCATCAAATCCTCTCTCCTTCCTCACCTCCTCAAGTGGCGGTGGCTGTGGCGGAACCCTAAATCAGTGGCGTCGATGACTGAATCATCACCTTCTTTTGTTTTTTTTCAATATTTTTGTTTTTCATAAATACTCAGATAACTTTCTTAAATGGGAATAATGGGAAGTAAGTCAAATAAAAAAATCAAAATTTTATATCTGAAATATATAAAATAAAACAATTTAGCTTAGACATATTATTTTATAAAATTTGATTTGTTAGCCCATTTAATATGAATAAATTAATTCTTTGTTGTTGTGAAATATATGCTCAAATTATTCTCTTTTAGGACTTCCTATTACTCCATTAATTTTGTTTCACCTCGTTATTATTATTGTTACTCTTATTATTATTAAAGTTGAATTGAAAATATTAAAAGCGTTAAATTGATTTTATTTAATGGCCTAATCATTTAAGGCTCCAAGGGATAAACCAAGAATCGCCATCTGAGTTAGCCCATAATACATAAGGGAAGATAAGAAAGCGATTAAAAGAGCTCAGCAGCGACGACATAACCAAATTACATCACATCACATGATCGTGGTTTGATTTCATCGGGGGTTTCATTCGGGGTTGGTGTAGCCTCCTTATCATCATTTGCTTAAATATCCTCAATATCCTCTTTTGGAGAAGGAGGCTATGATGAAGAGGTAGAAGATGAGCCCATAATACTCCTTCATTTTTACAATCTTGAATTGGCTCCTACAGAATCTATAAGCCAGATGGTGGCAGAGGTTTTGTGTAGTAGTTTCACAATCAGGTAGCGTGTTAGAAGGGCAACACATGTCTTGGGAAGTGTGGTGGGAGCCATCAAATCCTTCCACCCTCCCTGAGGGAATGGAAGGAGACATATCCCACACAGGTGGCCCTGAATACGAAGCCTCGGAATTAGAAGAGGCCGATGACTCAGACTAGGAATCGGAGGTCTCTGACTCCTCCTTCTTCTTATCTTTTTTATCCTTATCGGATGGATAAGAGGCCAAATATCAAAAGGGGTGGCCAGATAGTGATACGCATGATCAACTATCATCATGCCACTAGAGACATGTTTTAGTGATAATAGAAAGAGAAGGAGACGCGAAGAAGGAATTATGTCAATCTTGTCAAGGTTGTTTGGCACAGAAAGCCCATTGAAAATGGGAAAGGACAGTCCTTTAAATTTGAGAAATCCCAAATTATACCCTAAAAGAAATATAAGATTTTTATATATTACCAAAAGAAACAAATGCACTCAATAGAATTGGAAGAAAAAATAAGGTGGGTTGTGGATTGTTAATTAACTTATAGTTAAAAATCGATATGATAAAATTAGGAATACCTATTTTAAACCTGTAAACACAAGTATCAGCGGATTTTCAACATATTACTTGTCAATACCACATCGAAAAGGTTGAAAATGTGAATTGTTAACATGAACTTGAAAATCATTAATATCATGTTAAAAATTTCTATGTTGAACTTGTGAAACAAGTATAAAGAGATTTTCCAACATATGTCTTATAAATTCCTAGTGAAAAAAGTTGGCGTTGTGAATTATTAACATAAACATGATTATGCTGAAAGTCCCTATGTTGAACTTATGAATACTAACAATGTATTTGAAAATTACATGATCATTTGTGTCTATCTTTTTAAAATAGAAAATCCCAAATTCCTCCAATTTGGGATTTCTCAAATGGACTAATTTGTTGGGAATTCTTTCAATTTTTAAAAGGATTTTACCAACCCTTTTCTTGTGCATCAAACACTCGTTCCTAGCTAACACTTAAAGGCTCACAGAGCGAACGGGCTTTAAAAAAAATATCTGGGCTTGCTTGCCATTTCCATTTCAGGGTAGTAATAGTGTCACTGTTATATACACACTCATGAAAAATGAAAACCATTTTCCTGAGCTGAGACTTGATAGTGTGGAGACTCTTGCAAGTTACAAAGACGCACGACCCCTAATACGCGCTTCACTGAAAGATCTCTCCTTTTTCGTCTCAGCCGTTTCTGGTAACAAAGATACTTGGCATTGGGTTTAATCTCTTCTTTAAGCCTTTCTTCCCATTTCCCTCTTCTCAAAACGAAAGGGGTTTTCTCTTAGTGACGATGATTGACTCCATGGACATTCTTCGATCAAATCTCTCTCAAGTCCGAATCCCAGAGCCCACCAATCGTATCTTCAAGCAAGAATGTTGCTTGACTTTCGATACCCCGGTACTTCTTCTGCCCCATTTCTTGTTTCGAAATGATGGTGTTGATGTTGACGTAGCTTTAGTTGTTTTGATTGTTGCCCACCATGATTTTTCATTCTTTTCCTCCTTATTGTTGGCTTTGACTTCAAATTTCTTCGCCTGTCTAACAGCAGCTTCACTGTTTGGTTTTACTAAGATAGCTTGACAATCTTTAAGAATACGAACTGAGTATTTTCTCATTATTTCTTGCCGAGTTCTTTCACATGCAATGGAAGTTATAGTGTAATGACTTCATTCTTGCAAATAATGGTTTTCGGTTATCAGTTTTTTTTTTTTTTTTATTGTTCATCACTATGTGGACAGTTAACCATGGTTTTCGGCTTATTTTTCCTACTGTTTCCTCTTATTCTAGCTAGAAGTTGATTGGTATTAGTTTGTTTGAAATTACATTTTGTCTAGAGATTCGCATTCTATATAATTGATGCATCTCGTTGTATTGATGATAAATTTCAGAGGTCAGATGGTGGGCTATTCATCGACATGTACTCTTTTCTTGCTTTTGGGAAGGATTGTGTGGGATGGAACTATGTGAAGACTAGACATCCTGTTTATTTGCATATAAAGCAGACAAAGAAGATAGCTCCTGAAGACAGACCTTCCAAGAAGCCAACCCTCTTGGCTATAGGTACATGAATAAGGATTGTGCAACCGTGTGATGTTCATGCATTCTAACTTCTAGTCTACACTTTGCATTTTGGAGTACCGTAAACATTTTTCATCCTTCATTTTATTTCTTGGGCTTCAGAGTTCAGAGTAGCGGAATGTATGATTATATGCTTGAAGGCTAGTGTTGGCATCTCACGAATCATCTGTCCAATCATTTTATTGTGGGAACTTTATTCCAAGTCATTTCTTACTGATTATTCCTTTAGTTATCTACTGGGACTCGGAATTGTAAATCTCAAGCTATTTCCTGTTCAGTGTTTTGTTATCCCCCTCCCCCCCCCCCCCCCCCCAAAAAAAAAACACAAAAAAAAATGTTCCTTTTAAATGAATTATGTACTCTGAAATGATAGTTCTGTTGTTCTTCTTGTTTCATTTGACACATGATTTCTGAGTGTTTTTTATACTTATGTTTCCTTTTGGTGATACCAATATCTGGTGCCCTTTTCTAAGCACTAGATAATATAGGTCTAGTAGTTTGGCACTTTGGCTATTTTTTGAAGGCTAAGTAATTTGTTTCCATATTATTGTTAATTGGCTGTTCTTTTCTTGATAACATATTGTTTACATCTTGTTAATTTGTAGGCATTGATGGGGGATTTGATAACAATGAAGTTGAATATGAAGAAACTCACAGTATAGTTATATTGCCTGATTATGTATCGCTTCCATTTCCTTCAGTCGAGTTACCAGAGAAGGTACCTGTTACCTTCCTTTTACTGTTCTTTCCTTGTTCTTCCTCTCTTTTCATTATTTAAAGTGAAGTTGAATTGCAATGAGGAGATTGATGTGGTAGAATATTTTTATTAAAAATTAAAAGCAGAAGGAAGATGCTAAAAGTGGGAAAAACATTTGACAGAAAAAACAGCTGATTTATAGGTGTCATCCCATGGACTGTTGCCATTATTACTGGCTCCACCACATTTGCTTTCTCTATCTATTTAGTCTTTGGTGCCCTGTTCTGCTTGTTTTGCCTTTGGTGTATATAGGACACTTCTTAAATAAGTTATCATATTTGTTAAAAATATTGCAGGTAAGGTTGGCTGCTGATGCTATCTTATTGGCTGAAGGTGCTGAACGGAAACAGCAAGTTGCAGCTTGGACTGCCGATGCCAAAAAAGTCAGTGCATTTGCAACAAATTTACAACAGATTGACAATGGTGTCATTATTCCTCCAACTGGGTGGAAATGTGCCAAATGTGAGAAGACAGATAATCTTTGGTTTAATTTGACTGATGGGATGATCCTTTGTGGGAGGAAAAATTGGGATGGAACTGGTGGCAACAATCATGCTGTTGAACACTACAAGGAGACGAGCTACCCCCTTGCTGTAAAGCTTGGGACTATAACCTCTGATCTGGAAGCAGCAGGTAATGCCCACTTGCTATATATGTAATGTGTTACGAGTTATGACATCATTTCCTTACTAATAATCTGATATTGATATCTTTTTCCATATGACAATTAAATTTGTTAGCATGAAGGGTTGAAATACATTTTTGGGAGGACACTTGAAATCTTTGCTTCCAGCTTAAGTTCACGCTCTCACGGAATGGATTGATATTTGATATTATTTTGATGGATTCATTTACGATTTTGGGTCACAATTTTGTAATGTTCTTTTAGCATTACTGGATAATTTCATCAAATGAGGAGATCCTAAGACTATTTATAGAGTCCTTGTTACAATTATTTCAAATAGTAGTCTAATCTGATCCTTGATAAGTTAGGATTATATAATAAATTCTATGAAACCTATCCTAATTCTAACTGAATTTAAATCCTAAACTAACTTTTATGTTAAGTTCTGTTTTTTCTCTTATTCCTCATCACCCTTGGTGCATAAACTCGTGTATATTTTGTTGGTTCATTAGTTTCATTCTGTTTCCCTTGTTTCTTATCTTGCTGTCTGCTATAAATCTTTACAGCAGTGACAGGTTGAATAGACTGATTAATCCCATCAATTTCCCTGTTTCTACCTTTTTGTTGTTTCTTATAAATCTTTTTGACTGTTTTAGTGAAGTAGGATGAGTATTTCTATCAAATTTTAATTTCATTGCTGAAGGATTCATTATTTGCTATATGGTGTATTAATTATGGATAATGTATTGTGGCAGATCAGACGTTTACTCCTATCCAGAGGATGACAGTGTGTTGGATCCACTTTTAGCACAGCATTTAGCATTTTTTGGCATAGACTTTTCATCACTTCAAAAGGTTTTTTCCTTATCTCAAAGTGGCATTTTTCAGCTGTCATTTGTTTTCTAAGTGATTTTTTTAATTTAGCCTGTTGAAGTTACTTTTGATAACATTTATATGGTTTCAATGCTGTGCTAGTTTTCATATGAAACATTTTTTCTTCTACATATTTCAAGCTATTGAATGGTGGTGAGAACAAAACTTTCAGAGCTTCAAAAGGCATTTATAAGACACGTCACCTCCCTCCACCATCATATTTGATGTATTTTTTTATGGGTTGACGTGATGTCCATGAAGGCATCAAGTTGATTAAAGTCCTTAATTGGATCCCTTTTGCTTGTGCAGGAATGTAAACTTATTTTTGTTTCCAATGGGATAGTTTTGACTCATGACTAATACATTTTTAAAAAATTACCTATGTTTTTGTGTTCAGACAGAAATGACAACTGCTGAAAGGGAACTTGACCAAAATACCAGTTTTTATTGGAATCGAATCCAAGAAAGTGGACAGGATGTGGAACCAATTTATGGACCAGGATACACTGGGCTGGTCAATCTTGGAAATAGGTAGGGTGTTAGAGCTTTTCCTTGTTGGTTGCCGCTCTTCATAATGTACTTACTTTTGCTCTCTCGTTCTCTTTTCTTTCCAGCTGTTACATTGCTGCAACTATGCAAGTCGTGTTTTCAACACGATCCTTCTCTTCACGGTCAGTAGATGTTCCTCTTTTAGTTGTTTCTTCTCATGGTCTATATCGGTCTTGTTTCCAGTCACGTCAATGCTTTGTTTGATTTCTCTTAGGTATTATGTAAATCAAAATCGAAAGAATGCATTTGAGGTGGCACCTGCTGATCCAACTGTCGACCTGAATATGCAGTTGTGAGTAATTAGCTTGTATTATTTTTTGGCTTCTATAGGCATGTAGCTATCCTTATTATGTACTCCTGTTTTGCGGCATGTGGTTAGCTGAGAGACTAGTTTTCCCTCCATATTCTCTTCCATTTTTGCAAGGATGTTTCATTACAAAATATATCTTGCATGGCAAAGATGGATTAGGTCAGTCATGAGCATTGTTCATAGCTATATCATTGGTTGTATATTCTATAGACATTTTGTTTCCCTTATGAAAGAGAAAATTTATTGAGGCGGTACTTGAAGGAAATATATAACTGCGGCCTCCCATTTGATGACAGGACTAAATTGGCACACGGTTTACTATCTGGAAAATATTCTTTTCCGGCACTTGAGGTCTGTCATCCATTTCTTAAGCACATATCTTTGGATTTTTAATTTGTAAATGATGGTTGTTTATATGTTGTTTTTTGCCTTCCAGAATGATGGAAATGCGGATGCGGCCACCTCAACTCTTACTGTAAGCTCACTGGTTATTTTATGCTTCAAGTTATAGTATATTTAATGTTTTTATGTTGTAAATTTGGATAAGTTCTGCAAG
Source organism: Mimosa bimucronata (assembly GCA_037074515.1). Classification (NCBI taxonomy): domain Eukaryota; kingdom Viridiplantae; phylum Streptophyta; class Magnoliopsida; order Fabales; family Fabaceae; genus Mimosa; species Mimosa bimucronata. The sequence goes on from CM073442.1 coordinate 12,662,901, forward strand.
TGACATGTTTGGGTTTTTCTTTTTTGGGTTATATGCTGGGCTAGTTTTCATATGGAACATTTTTTTCATCTTCATTTTTCAAGCTATTATATATTTTGGGATAAATGGAGGCAAATTGCTTTAGCTTTAGGTTGAAGTCTTTGTTGAAAAATACGAGATCATTTTATTGAGCGTTCCCTTGCCTTGATGAGTTTTCTCTGCTTGTCTTTCCCCCTCCTCTTTCTCCCCTCTTCAGAAACAGGAAGGGATACCACCCCGCATGTTCAAAGCTGTAATTGCTGCCAGTCATCCTGAATTTTCATCTATGAGGCAACAGGTACTTTTAGCTATTACTTTCAAGCTGAATGCAAATTATTGGCATGAGAATTGTGTGGTATGATTTTGTTTCATTTGTCGAGTGTCGACGTCAGTAGTCATTGAAGATTTCAGTACGAAAGGTAACTTTTAGCATAAGCTTGTAAAATGAGATATAATGTATACTTACCTGGAAAGGTTACTTTTTGGTATGAGCCAGAAAATAAGTGTAAGGCATGTTTTTACTTATTTTGCTTGCAGAATTCTCTACTTACAAAAACTGGCAAACTGACTGATATGATACTATTTGACAACACTGAAATATGTGTGCCTCATGTAAAAGCATGTGATATCTGCTTGTACTGGAAAGATTATTGATGTTTTATTTTTGTTCAAAAGATGATTGGAAGTGGGGTTATTAATCCAAAAATAATTATGACGGAGTCCTTTGTCTCTTGTTTGAAGCTTCTGCTAATGACTATTCATTTTTAACTGTATAATGAAGATTCTGTTTTTGTCTTCTCTATATCCTTTTTATACTTCCAACATTTTGCGTATGATAATTTCATGGCTAATGACTTTGGCTATTTAAAGTTTCTGAAATTCAGATGATTTATTTAATTCCCTTGCTCTTGGATCTGTGGTTATATTCTTATATAAAGTAGTGGTTATATACACAAATTGAACTTGTAGTCTGAAAAACTGAGTTTATATGCTGTGTTTTTACAGCTCAATATTTTGTAGTTGTGTTTGTGATTGATTAGTTTTAAAAAAGTACAGGCATTTTATTATTTATTTGGTTCCGTAGTAGATTGTTTTTTAGTAAAAAATTATCCTGTCCTGTTGTGTCTATTAATCTGCTATTTCTGACGGCATAATTCCAAATTTTATGATAGGATGCTTTGGAATTTTTCCTACATTTTCTTGATCAAGTTGAACGAGCTAATGCTGGGAAATCTGAATTGGATCCTGCAAGAAGTTTCAAGTTTGGTATTGAAGATAGGATCTCATGTTCTTCTGGAAAAGTTGCATATAACAGAAGGCATGACTACATTCTTTCTCTTAATATCCCCTTGGATGGAGCAACTAATAAAGGTGGGTTTCTTAGTCACCTATACTTCACTGGGCTATGATATGTTTGTGTTGTATAAAATACTTGCATTGTTTAATAAATTTCAGGAGAATTAGAAGCCTTTATCAAGCTGAAGGCAGAGAAACTCGCTGAAGGAAAGGAAATGTAAGTTCAGATGTTTGAATATTTTATACCTTCATTTGTTTTTGTAGATTCTGCTGAGAGTCTCTATTTTGAATTTCTGATAGGTCTGGGGATGACATTGTGCGCCCTAGGGTGCCTTTAGAATCTTGCCTTGCAAGCTTCTCAGCTCCTGAGGAGATTAATGATTTTTATAGCACTGCCTTGAAAGCAAAGACAACAGCAGTGAAGTAAGCATTCTGATTCTTCTTAGTCTGGTCTTTGTTTCATGTGACATCTTAGTAGATGTCTATCTTTAATGAAGTGGTGATGTCATCTTCAATGTTGCTAAATTCATCTTGAAACTTCAACATTATTCATTCTGCAGGACGGCAGGTCTAACCTCATTCCCAGATTACTTGGTGTTACACATGCGGAAATTTGTTATGGAAGCAGGCTGGTTACCAAAAAAGCTTGGTATATTTTACATTGACATGTCTATATTATGCTGCGAGGTTTTTTTCATAAAATAGGTCATTAAAATATTGGTATGCAATTTCTTTTTCCAGATGTATATATAGATGTTCCTGATATCATAGATATTAGTCATATGCGCAGCAAGGGTCATCAACCTGGGGAAGAGTTGCTACCTGATGGAGGTATGTGAATAAATTTTCTGTTCAGCAATTATGTTTTGGAGATGCAAGAAGGAAAAACAAATTATTTGATAGAAAGTAAAAATCTTGCATCAAAACTATATTGTTATATCATTTTCGGGCATCATAACTGTTAGGTGTAAACACTTGATAATTAAATATGTCAAGATATTTGCCATTTGACAGTCATGGGGGGAAAGAGAAGAACAATCATAAAAGGGGTAGCAGTACCATTTATTGGGATCCTTAATTTTATGATTAAGTGGAATTTGACCTCTTGTGGCCTCATAACTAAAAATTATGCACAACACTTGTCGATTTGTTATTTGTGTTGCACAGTACCTGAAGAGGAGGATTCAAGCCGCCAGCCTGTGGCTAACGAAGAAATTGTCTCACAGCTTGCCTCTATGGGCTTTCATTATCTTCATTGTCAGAAAGCTGCAATAAATACCTCAAATGTTGGAGTAGAAGAGGCAATGAATTGGCTACTGTCTCACATGGATGATCCAGGTTTGAGATTAATCTTCTTCGTCATTTTCAAAGTAAAAAAATCTTTTGCTTCAACAGGTCTTGAAGCTTAGAGCAATGATACCAACATATTTCCTTCCATTTCTAGATATTGACAATCCAATCACCAAAGGGCAGAGCTCTGCTACCTCGTCATCGGTTGACCAATCTAAAGTTGATACATTAATCTCATTTGGGTTTCAGGAAGAAATTGCCCGAAAGGCACTCAAGGCGTCGGTAATTTTCTGCCTTCATTTCATACCCCTCCTTTCCATTATTATGACTGGAAGAGGTTGAGTAGTTGTAAAAGAATGTTACTAATTGCCTGGGTGTAACTAATGGCTCTCCAGGGTGGGGACATTGAGAAAGCAACAGATTGGATATTTAGCAATCCTGATGCATCTGTTTCCGGCATGGACACAACCTCATCAACCACTACATCTGCTCCCAACGACACCGGCTTGCCTGATGGAGGAGGGAGTAAGTATCCAGTGTTTTTTTCTTGTCATTACCATTTTTTGATGGAAGAGGTTGGGTAGTAGTTGTAAAGGAAATGTGTTATAGTATTGGAATAAGAACGAGAGGATCTGAGAGAGAAACAGAACAGAGGGATAGAGAAGAGAGGAAGTAGAGAAATAGAGACAAACGGAGAGGGAAAGGAGAGGAGGAACTGAAATGCACACTAATCTTGTTCACAAGATGACTCACTTTACAACAGGGGTACACCTCTTTATAGGCCTATAGTTCCTGCCTTACAATGAATTTTAACAGCTAATAAACTATAATAGCTCTATAAGCTATATTATCTTAACTAATTAGCTAACTAATTGTTTATTCTTACTACGATTACATATCATAATGCTAATTATGCTTATTAATGATTTTTTTTGTGTTGTTAAAGGGTATCGACTCATGGGAATTATTAGCCACATGGGAACCTCAACGCAATGTGGACACTATGTTGCTCACATCCTGAAAGATGGAAGATGGGTTATCTTCAACGACAACAAGGTTGGGGCTTCCATTAATCCTCCCAAAGACATGGGTTATCTCTATTTCTTCGAGAGGCTCAACAATTGAATGATCTAATAGCCCCAGCTCAAAGGCTTAAAAGATTTCTTCTGTTCCATTTGGATGCACCATTTTTTTAGGGCGTTCTCGGCTGTTTTTTTTTTTTTTTTTTTCTCTCACCATTATACTTTGATGTGGACTTTCGTTAATGTGAACTATATGTCCATTATGTCACCTAGTGTCTCATCCTTCCATGCAATAGTCTGGTTCTCATTATAAAATTATTATAACTATTTCACTGGTGTCAAATAAAAATAAACAAAAACATAAATCTGTCATAAAAGTTGAGTGTCTTCCAACATTACCCTCGTATGAAAGATTCTAAGCCAAGTTTTTCTAAGAAAATTACAGAAAAATATTTGAACCCTTGAAATTAAGTTGAATCAGTCTGGGCTTTCCTGTGACCAAGTAATTGTGTTCCGGCAACAGAAAAGGTGAGTGAATTTTGTATTTTATTAATAACGTCAGTCATTGAAGGAGTATTAGGTTACTATTTCTTGTAGCGAGCGATTTGGTGCTCACTAAAGGCCTGTTAGGTTTTAGAAGTACTTCCTGTCATAAAATCGGGAGCAGATTCTCTCAGAAGTTTTTTTTCTCAGCGTCTCTCAGCGTCATAAATCCTGTCCGCTCAAATCATCCAAAAGCTCAAAATACGCCACGTCATCGCCCCACTAAAAATAAATCCCACAAAAATTTCACCCGCCTTCAACCTCCAGCTTCCCTTTCCCCTCCCTTTAATTCCCCGCAGCATAGGACCTTCTCCATGGCAGACATTCCCTTATTGAAAAAAAAAAAGAAAAAGAAACGCCCTCACAACAATACTTATGGATAAAATCTGAAACATTCTCAGAGATGTGTGTATAAATGGTTATCTTAAAAAACTTAATAAAATGTAGTCATCTTTTTAGTTACTTTGTAAAATTGTACGTGCATAAATTTTAAACTGAAGAAAGCAAAATCCCCAGGCGGTGAACTGTCTACCTTGGAGTTCTTTTAAATTTTACTGTCAGAATAAGAAAATATGTTTTATAATTTGGTGAGTTTAATTATTTTAGAATGAGAATGGAACTTGTTGAGTTTTTTTAAATGAGGATGCTGATGATAAAACTGGATTGAGGAGAAGACAAATGGTGAGAAAGTGCAGTCACGGCGATGCAGGTGATGGTTGAGAATCAAAACAGGAGAGAGAAGCTGAAGGTTGAAGACATACGAAAGATTTTTGTTGGTTGTGCGGATTTAATTTTAATGGTGTGATGACATGGCGCATTTTAAGCTTTTTGATGATTTGGACGGACAAGATCTACGACGCTGAGAGACGCAGAGAAAAACGCTTCTGAGAGAATCCGGACTCAAAATCAAGATCACTTTTTTTAAAGATGTAAGATAAATCACTTTAAAGTGATTATAATTACCTTTATCTTAAAACTAATTTATTTTGCTAATAAACTAACATATAATCTAATTACATGTATTATATGTTATGATTTAGTGGTCTAGTTTGCTTAAAAAAGTCAACTTAATTTTATAATTAAGACCGGATAAATACTTAAATTTAGGTCAAAATGTTTTAAAATCAGAATGGACGAATTGTTTTCAACTTTTTGTAGTAACCTAGATTTAGTCTTTTAAAATCAGAATGGACGAATTGTTTTCAACTTGTAGAAACCTAGATTTTGTCCGAAAACTATTTTTTTTTTTTTCACAATTTCAGAAAATATTCCTTATAATCCATTCCCCGAATTGTATGTAACAGAGACATGGACCATCTCTGGTAGCAAATTCTCTTGTTTCATAATTTTATTGGGTCTGATCTGTGATTTAAACCTTAAATCTCAATAGACAAGACTATGAACACTCCTCAGCCATGAGAGCTTCACAACAGATTCCCAGATACTCCTTGCATGTCATCTTTTAGTGATGATTCATAAGGCAGAGGTTAGCGAAAAAACCAATTAAACCCCACCATTTGCAAAAACAATAACAATCATAATTATGATCAATAGATTATGAGAATGAGGGAAATTGCATAGCGAAATAGGAACCAAGCCACAATCTCCTTGAACATTTGCAAATCAGAGAGATCCCCCCAAATTGTCCGTACACAGCAAATCAATTACATAACCAATTGCAGGACTCAATCACTACATAAGGGACAGAAATTATGAACAAAAATTGGAAGAATGACAAGAGAGTGATTGGAGTTCATGTCATCAGAATCTGATGGTGGTGGGACCCCAGCAATTGATGTCCATGACTTTCTTCATGCAATCCTCCTTGCTCATCTTGGAAACAGCAGCAGAAGAAGGGGCAGACAATTTCTTGGCCTGGCTATAAGATCTGATGTTGTTCTTGGCGTGCTGAACGAGGGATCTCACAGGATGATTCCACCTGCAAAATCCCAATTGATCTTTCAATGCCTCAACGGCTCCAATGCTAGAGGCAACAATCCAAGCCTTCCTTCCAGAACTCATTATTGATGGGATCAGTAAGAAGAGTAAGAGTATGAAGGGAAAGATGGTGAGAAAGCGTGTGAGTGGAATTGAAGGTGAAGAAGGAGGAGTGACGTTTGGTGGGTATATATAAGGGAAGATTGGTTGAAGGAGAAATCAGGAGGCGGCTTGAGCTGAAAGTTAGGAGGTAGACTGCAAAAACCAGGGGCTATTTGGTGGAAATCTTTGGCCTACGCATTTAATGCAATGGAAAAAACTGTTGGTTTTGCCTTTTTATTGCGTGTGGTTTTTGAAGTCTGGAATCAAAGCACTGTTTCTGATTTTTTTTTTTTTTTTTGGGTATTTTGACAGCTCTGGATTTTGCTTTGACATGTTTTTTTTTTAAAAAAATAAATAATTTATTTTTAAAATGATAACAACTTGTTTAGTGTAATAAAATCGTTAAAAATAATGAATATATGAGAAATAAATTTTTTGAATATGCTCAAATAAGAGAGAGAAATAGAGTAAAAGTGTGAAACAAGAGAAAATATGAAAGATAATATAATAGGAAAAATGAGGAAAGACAATAGAATTAATAAGGGTAAAAATGATAAAAAAAAACATTAAATGCTTGGACAATCTTTATTAAAAGATCAAAGCCGTTGAAATTTTAGGCTGAGTGGAGGAGTGTAATTTTGTAGTTGTTAGCTTGTGAAATTATCTTTATATTATTTAGCCTTTTCCTAAAAAAGTTAAGTTAAATATAATTTAATTCAATATTTTCCTTTTATTGCGTGTGGTTTTTGAAGTCTGGATTCATGGCACGGTTTATGATTTTTTTGGGTACAAGGTTTCTGATATTTTTGACGCCTCTGAATTATGCTTTGATTTGACAAGATTAAAAAATGTTTTTTAATATACTCCCCCTCTTCTACAAGAGCAAGTTGAATTTTGGGGGAGATTAAAGATTAATAAATCACTTCAAATTATTTATATTTAATTTTTTTAAAATATTTTATTTATAAACTAACATATAATTTAATTATATGTAGTATATGTTAAAATTTATATGTCTATTTACTTCCTTAATCTCCACACAAAAAAGTCAACATAATCATATAATTAAAACATGAGGACTAATAAAATAATTAAAATAAGTTAAAAGTAATGAATATGTAAAAAATGGATTTTTTTTTAAAATATGTATTTATTAAGGGTTCAAATAAGAGAAAAAAATATGAAAGATAGTGTGATAAAAAAATAAAAGAAAAAAATGATAATTAAAAAGGAATAAAGGATCCGGAAGTAACTTGAGGAGTATATTTACCCGGGAAGTATCTAAATCGTAGCAAATTTACCCCACCGTTTAAAACGTTAACTTTGACTGTTAGCTTTAACACACCTGACGTAACCCTATCATCATGTACATGTCATCATTTTAATGTCCATTTTTGCCTCGAAAGTAACCACCAATGAGCCTTTTTGTCCTAGAAGTAATCATACTTTGGGACAAAAACGCTCATTCGTGGTTACTTCTAGGACAAAAATGGACATTAAAATGATGATATGTACATGGCGATAGAGCCACGATTTAACGGTCAAAGTTAACATTTTAATTGGTGGGGTAAATTTGCAACGATTTGGACACTTTCGCGGCAGATATGCTCCTGAAATTATTTCTGGATACTCAATGTTTTTTTACCGTTACTTTCAGGGTAAAAATGGACCTTATCTCTAAAAAAATACATTAAATTCTCGTACAAATTTAAATAAATTCCTATAAAAAGGATCAAAACTCATTCAAATTTTAGGTTGAGTGTAGGAGTATAATTTTGTAGTTGTTAACTTAATATAACTCATTAGCTATTATTTTGCCTTTTACTAAATATGTTTTTGAACAAAATAGACTTTAAAAATTTTGAGCTTAATGAAATTTTTTCTTTGACAATATATAATTTTTCGTAATTTACAAATTTAACTTTACAGGATGAAATACGGTGTCGTGAAGTGATGATACCATTAATAATATATTGAAATGAAAAGGTCATCATACCGGTTTCGGCCGAAAGACAAAACAAAACGAAATAATAAATTAAAATAAAATACTCCATACGGTGGACTGCAAGTGTATAAAAGTAAGATTCTGACTTTGAAGTTTGAAGTCTGTTGGTTGGAGCCTGGAAATAGCGTCGGCATTCGGCAGAAACATATAGAAGTTTCTAGGTCTCCCTGAGTCCAACTGTCCAAGTGCTTCACTTTGCTGTTTTACATGTTTCTTCTTGTAAAGGGCCTTGGCCCGTAATACTGTTAGCCCATTTCTCTATAGGCTCTGCTATGAGCCCATGAGCCTTCATCCCCAAGCATTGAATTGTCCTTGGGATATGCCTATTTCTTTTTTTTTTTCTTTTTCTATATATATATATAGAGATAACCATCTAACTAAATAAAATTTAAGTATTCTCGGATCCAATTGAGAATAGCTATCTTAAAAGGATTTTCTACATTCAAACATACTTCAATCCAAATCTCCTACTTAAATAGTTAAGACTCCATCCACTACAATCAATGTTAATATGCTGAATTAATTTTTAGAAGATGCATCAAACAGTTAACATGGTTTCTATTTAGAGGATATTTACATGTAACAAAAAGTAAATAAAAACTACGGTTATCCTGTAACTGTTACATTACATGATATGATTTTCCTTTGATGACAACAGAAACTGAGTAATAAATTTAAAAATATCGCTCAGGAGATTTATACGGTGCAAGTTACTCAAGTTTAAGGTGTAAAATGTAAATAATTAATGTGCGATCATGCCATTGCTTCTTAAATGAAATTCCACTCTTACAATAAAGTGCATATGATAATAGAGCCAAATGATATCGATATTAAAGTTCATAGTGATAACCATCCCATTGAGCGAAAAGATAATCATAAATATAATGACAAATGATCATATATTAGTGTAACAAAATGTGCATTCCAAAAATTACTTGATACTCCCATCTAATTAAATGAAGATCACTGTCCATAGCGCTCATTAGTTCAGATTCAGATATACTCTAATAGATTGTTCCATGTGACCCAAAAAGGCTAAAAGCTTAAAAACTTCAAGTCCAACCTTAAAAATCCCAACCAATTCTTAAGTCTCAAATTAATAGGCCATTCAGCCCAAGGTTGATCACATCAAATTCTTTTTTTTTTTTTTTTTTTTTTTTTGACCAAAAGATCATATCAAATTCAAATCAACCCATTAGGTTAATTTTGAAAATACTATACCAATAAAGAAAAGTGAGTTCATTGAGGATATGGACGACAAACCACAACATAGGCTCAAAAATGGGCCTCAACAAGAAAACAGTACTGAGTCACTTTCATGACAACCGATTGATCAGGACCATAACATAGGAGTCACACACTGCCATTGTTATTGCTCTGAAGGTCTCAACCTGACGTTGATCTCCCTGTGTATTCTCCGCCATCATGAGATGTTACTCGCGGCGGTGAGGATTTCTCTGCGGTGGCCGCCGGCGAAAATGATGTACTGTCCACAAGGTTCTTAGTAAAATGCCGGCAATTGTTCCCTGCCACCTTTACAGTTTGGAATTCACTGTTTCAACATCCGGACAACCATGTCTAGGTTATTCTCTTCTATAATCTTCTGTTTTGAAGCTTTAGTCTAATCTGTGAATTTTTAGCAAATTAGGTACTGGTATATAGCTTATTTGGACCAATCATTAGTGACATTTCAGTTGCTGCCTTATCTTTCTGATACCCATAGCTTTATTTGAGGGGACTTGCTTCTGAATTGAACAAGTGTTTTCGCAATCGCTTTTGGGGCATTAGATTACAGGCAGTGTGTCATGATGCCTTTTGCCCATTGCTTGTAGAAGTTCACTTTTTAATTTTCCTCCTTGTTTTTATCTGATTTTGTTTGCTTACGCTGTTTAGTTTGTTTGGGGAGAAATTTTTTGTTTGAATCCATTTCATTTGTGGCTGAAGCTGATCTGTTGTGTTTGTTCCCTATTTTTACTTCTACGTTCGCTTGCATTTTTTGCCATATTCTATAGTGATTTTGATTTCATTTAAGAAAAGGGATGGACTGCACCAAAAGAGTATTTTACAGGCAAAGGGATTAGTATATATATTGGTAGCATTTTAAAAGTTATAGTTATATATGAGTTAAGTTGGCTTTGCATATAAGTTTTGTTAATTAAGCATGCATGTACATGTGCACACTATGAGGCTTTAGGCATACAAACTTAAAGGCGACGTAGAAAGTCCTTAGTAGCTCATGGACTACCTGAAGGGTGTGCACTAATTGGCATATTTCATCCCCCCTTTCTGACCATATATTTGATTCCCTATTGAATGAATGAAATTTTCGTATAGGGTACCAGTTTCAGCCAGAGTGGATGAATTTATGCTACTTTGAATAAGGACAGTGCTGATGGTTGGACCGTGGAAGAGATGGAAGAATGTCTAGACAAAATGATTCCTTAGCGACAAATAAACTTTGCAACTGATAGTTCTCATTTTGCTGAAACTTACCTGGAATAAAAGCTGACGTTATTGTTATAAGTTTAGGACTTTTGGCTTAGTTCCTTTTAGCACTCTTAGTCTTTCTGCATTTGATCTCTAATGGACCACTTGACAGAACTTTAACCAATTTAATGTGCAGGTTTCTTGCTTGTGGACATGTTAAAAGGTTTGCACATTCCCTTGTCCGAAAACAGAAGACTAGCTTCTGGGAAGTGTATAATATTGGGCCACATTGTACAGAGGGATCACCATTCTCAGCATTCAGATTTTCTTCCTACTATAGACTTATACTCAAAAAGAACTTTTTGACATGTGGCAAAGCAAGGAGCTTCTATACCCATAAGGAAAATAAAGTAAATAATCAGTGTGCTCAAATTATTTGGAACAGGATTTCTCAAATATGTTTCCATACCGTGCCAGCTCTACCACCAATAGGTCAAATTGCCCGTGCAGTAAGTCTGGCTTTGTTCCGGTCAAATCTTATTGTGCCTGGTGTTGTTGTCTTCGTACTGGGAGATCTTTCTTGGACACCACAGACTCGAGCAGAAGCACAATTTCTCCCACCAAGGGATTCTCTGAACATGCATGCACAGGATGGACATTTATTCTTGGCCACTGCTTTGTTCAATGTCTTTGAGGTTTTTATCTTGTTTTGCAGGGCCATCTATTTGTTAATTTTGTTCTCACCTTGCATAGCTATGTCTCCTTTTGTGGACTACTGTGGTGTCCATTTTAGGAAAAGATGGCTTCATGTTGTCCGCCTTGCACTTGAAAAAGCTGGCTCAGCATTTATAAAATGGGGTCAATGGGCTGCTACAAGGCCAGATCTCTTCCCTCAGGATCTTTGTTCTGAACTTGCGAAACTTCACACAAAAGCACCATCACATAAATTTTCCTACAGCAGAAAAAGTATTGAAAATGCATTTGGTCGCAAATTGCATGAAATTTTTGAGAAATTTGATGAGGAGCCTGTAGCATCAGGTAGCATTGCTCAAGTTCATCGAGCTACCCTTAAATTCCGGTACCCAGGTCAGCAAATGAAACCTGTTGTTGTTGCAGTTAAAGTCAGACATCCAGGGGTTAGTGAAGCAATTAGAAGGGACTTTGTCATCATTAATCTTGTTGCCAAGATCTCAAGTTTCTTACCCAATTTGAAGTGGTTGAGATTGGATGAAAGCTTACAGCAGTTTGCTGTTTTCATGATGTCTCAAGTTGATCTTTCAAGAGAAGCTGCACATTTAAGTCGATTTATCTATAATTTCCGGAAGTGGAAGGATGTTTCTTTCCCAAAGCCTTTGTACCCTCTAGTGCACCCATCTGTTTTAGTGGAAACCTATGAACATGGTGAAAATGTTTTGTACTATGTTGATGAGCTTGAAGGACATGAACGATTCAAAACTACCCTTGCTCATATTGGAACACATGCTCTTTTAAAGATGCTTCTGGTAAAATATTTAGAATTCTGTCTTCGTTTTGGTTGTTAGAGTCTTCTTAAGTATTATTTAGTTCTTGTATTAACAAAAAAAAGGCAAAATTTTGTAATCACTTATCGCTGAATGATTGTATCCATAATTCAGTTTATTTAGATTGCATGGAGAGTGTTTGACCACATGTGTGCATGTTTGTGTGAATTAATTGCTTAGGACTAGAGGAGAAGCTGTGCAGTAGAAAATACCCTAATCTTCAAGTTACTTGTGGGGGAAGGATCATGATCTGCATGCTTAAGGTTTTCAAACTTCTATTATTTGACTAAATCCTTAATAAATGCGATAAAGCCTCATAAAGGTCCAGCATGATTCTCCCTCTCCTTTTTATGGTTACAAGATGCATTACCTGATTACTTATCTTATTAGTAATGTAGAATTAAACATGAGTGATGTCATTGAATGCATAAGCTTATATGTTTGTCATTTTATAAGCTTATAAATTTGTCATCTTCCAGGTGGATAACTTTATCCATGCAGATATGCATCCGGGGAATATTCTTGTTCGCAGAAAACAGATAACACCATCGCAGATACAGCTTTTTAAATCACGGCCTCATGTTGTTTTCCTTGACGTAGGCATGACTACTGAACTTTCAAAGAGGGAGAAACAACACTTGCTGGATTTTTTCAAGGCTGTTGCAGTTCTAGATGGTCACACTGCTGCAGAGTGCACTCTTAAACTATCTAAACAACAAAATTGCCCTAATCCAAAGTCTTTCATTGAGGTATGGCCTTTGAAATACTGTTTTAAAATTTACACTTCATTTTTTTATTGCCAACTCATCTTCTTATTAGTTTAACTCAGATATGCAATTGCTTTTACATTTATGACTTAACCTTCATATACTACAATGTATTGGTTTAAATGCTGCCATTCATGCAACTATTGAATTCTGAGTTGAGCTTAAAACTGATTATCTATTGATACGTTAACCTTTTTAACACATACTTCGACTGGTCTCAAGCTGACACTCCCTCCGGTCCTTAATATAAGATCTATTTAACTAATTTGATCAAATTTAGGATGATAGTTTTGTTAGTTAGTATGTTGTGTTTTTTCATTTTTCTTTTTTCTTTTTTTTCTTTTTTGTTCAATGTATGCTGTGTAATTTCTAAAACACCATAATTATCTTCCTTTATTCCCTCTCTCATCTCTTACTCAATTATTATTAGAGGAGCACCAATAAGGATGATTTGGAAAGAATTTGACGAATTAAAATTAGGTCCTATATTTAGGACCCAAGACCAACTCCCAAAATAGGTCCTATGTTTAGAACTGGAGGGAATAATAAATAGTTTGGCTCAAGCTTTAGATTCATCAATGGTCAACCCTAATTTCATGTGGAGTTTTAGTGCCAATGTGACTTAAACAATATAAATATATGACAATTGGATGCTCACAGTCGTTGTTAGAGTTTAAGTTGTTTTATAATATTTTGATAAAATTTACTAGCTGTGCTCTAATGGGAACTTAAGGGTTCAATCCTATATGATAGGAAAAAATTGGAAGATGACGAAGATGAATCTTATCACTTCTGAGGGCTTGAGTTCTTTCACAATATTCTCACCTTTTTTTTTATTTCAATCTTCTGTTAGATGCGCCAGTGAGGAGGGTAGATCAAATAGTCTGGAGTCCGATTAAGAGAGGAAGAGGGAGACCCAGGCGTACACTAGGGGAAGTTGTAGAGCGAGATCTTTTAGTGAATAATATATCTAAGGATTTGGTTAATGATAGAGCACAATGGCTCGTGTGATCCATGTAGCCGACCCCACCTAGTGGGATAAGGCTTGGTTGTTGTTGTTGTTGTTTGTATTTCAATCTTCCGTTAAAAATTCCGGGAATTCCCCCTTAGATGGTCTTCAGGGTCCTTCTGTCTCTTGCATACTTCCCAATCTGTTCCACTCATTTCATATCTGGGAATCCCATCGCGCTGTCTCTATCCTGTTATAGTGTCCATAACTGTGTTGGTACTTTTATTGATCTAAACCATGATTTCATGTACTTATCATATCATCTTCGTATAAATTGCATTTTTAAGAATTTTTGGCTTTTGAGTTTGACAGGATGTGGAGAAGTCATTTAACCTCTGGAAGGTAGAAACCTTCCACCCTGCGGATTGTATGCAACAATTGCTTGAGCATGTCAGGCAGCATAAAGTCAATTTAGATGGTAATATATGCTCTGTGGTGGTGACCATGTTGGTTTTGGAGGTATATCCTGCATCTGAATAATTCCTTTGAAATAAGATTAACGCATGAAAGCATGTGATGTGTTTATCCTGAGCACCCAATGATTGGTATATATGGTTCAAAGCTCATCCCAAGTTTCTTTTGTCATCACAATAACAATATCTGGCAAATCTGGACGAACTCTTCAGATTTTAAATGACAGATTAGTGAAGACCATTATAGTGCTCCATGTCAATTTTCATTGTAATTACCCAAAAAAATGCTGTTGTCTATTTAAGATCATAAAATTCAAGATGGTGAAATTCTTTCTCAATTTCCTCCGTCTGACTTTGCCTCCTTTAGAATGCCTTCTAGTCCGAAGATCAATACAAGCCATACTTTAGAGATATGAATTTTTTTTTCATTTGAACTTTTCACGGACTAATTATGTTGCATTTCATTCTTCCTTAATTTGTAGGGTTGGCAGAGGAGACTTGATCCAGAGTATGATGTGATGCGCACTTTGCAGACGCTGCTTTTTAGATCTGATTGGGCAACATCACTGTCTTACACCATTGAGGGATTGATGGCTCCGTGAAAGATTGTCACTTGATGCCATTTTTTTCTCCCAAAATTGAGGATGCTAATTGAAGTAGTGTAAATGGTTAAGTGTTCTTAGGTAAAGCACATTGTCTTCAATTTTTAAGGTTCTTGGTTTGATTCTAATATGTTGAGAGCTTGGCTCTGTAATTCCAAGCTATTCCTAATAATCTCATCTTTCTCATGTTAACTCATGATGTAAAGGAAAAACGGCAAACCAGAATAATCCAAGAAAAGGGGTGTGATATGTATCCCATGCAATGATCCCTTTTCTCCTGATTAGTCTGCTTCCAAGCAGAAAGAGAGTTTGTACGGTAACAAGTTTCAAATTTTGATGCGTGACACCCCATTAATTCGTTTCATTATATGTCTTTTGAGTGCTATAATTCCATAGAAATGTTCACGATGCAACTTCCTCTTTGATTCCTAACCTGTTTGTATTTAGTTTGGTTAGTTCACTTTATTTCTGAAGTGCCTTCTCAAAGGATGAATATATTGCTTCACCTTTTTTGCCTAACACTTTATAAAATATCATTCAAATAGTATTATAATAAACGATAATATTCACAAAAATCCCAACAAAGATTGAGAAATAAATCAAAATCCGAAACTGAAAATAGTTTCAAAAATTTTTGTAAGATATCCAATATATTTACACTTTTCCCACGCAACAGTTAGCGAGTGTGAAGTTGAAAAACAATTTAAGCTGTTAAATTATTTTTTCTAAAGAGTGTTTAAAGTTTAAAAAAAAAACACTGCTTAGCAAGGGGCTAACTTGTACCAAAAAAAAGGAAGCAAACGAGTAAATAAGGATAAAGCACATGACTGAAGGATCAAAGTGTTGAAAGCATTGAAGAACAGAGAAGAGAAATTACCATCACAAAAAGGAGGAGGAGCAGAGAAACATAGGGTTTGGCTTTATTAATCATAGTATTTAGTATTATAATTTTGTTTCAACAATACGATAATTTTTTTTTTTTTGGGATCAATCAACAATAATATGATAATTTAAGAAGTTAAATTGGGAACGGGACTTGTTAGTTTATTACTCTAATATCAAATGATAGATAACCCACATAGCTTGGGTTTTGGGAAAAGTTCTCTACTTAATGAAGCACAATACACACATTAAAACTACGTAACACCAACCAGACAATGTAAGCACAACAGCAAAGCATCCATTACAAATGTTTGGTAATCTAAAAATTCAGTTTCCCCCTACAATATAAGAATAAATGAGCCAGTTTCCCAAGCAGAATTAAGCACAACAATCTATTTTTATGAATATTTTATGAATCTCTGATAAAATTAGAACAGATTTACATACAATAGTTCTAAAATTAAGAGAGAAGAGAGAAAATGGACTTGTTTCCAAGAGAAAATTATGTATAGCCAGTAATAAGAAGGAAGGGACACAATACTGTTTTGCAAGAAATATCGACACTTGCGTTAACCGTCAATGATACCAAAAGATTTGGGAAAGAAACTAAAAAGTGGGAAACATAAGAAGAATGATATAAGTATGGAATAATAAGCTTGAATAATCAAGCCCACCAGGGAGCATCTCCAGTTCTGAAATCAGTTTCAACCCAGGGAACAAACAGCACTTTGCCATCATCAACATCTGCATGAGCCAATGCCAGAGACTGTACATTGCAACACCAAACAAACAAACAAACATGTATGTTAATCCAATCAAATCGATTATGAAAGACACAGACACACGTTATTAGGAAAAAACAGTGGATTAGCAACGGAATTTAACTAGAGAATGTGACTATTTTGTTAGCAATGAAATTTGTCACTAAATTACATTGATAATAATTCACTGTTTTTTGTCGTGTTTGTTGAATTAAGGTTGTAATTAAATTACCAGAGGAGCTGGGCCACGGACAACCCTGCCTTGGAAGTTGTACTGAGAACCATGGCAGGGACAGATGAACTTGTTCTCTGCTGCATTCCATGGCACCACACACCCCAAGTGTGTGCACACTGCGTTTATCCCATAAGTTGCCAGTGTCCTGTCATTCTCCACCACCAGGTATGTTGGGTCTCCCTGCATTTATTCATTTATATTCCCATTACTTCATGTTTTTGGAATTCAATTTCATAGTCTCTATATTATCATTAAATCAATACTCTTTCCGGTATCTAATATAAGACTTGGACAATGAGTTTATTCTAAGATCCTAAATATAACCACTTTGTCTCTACCAAATTTATAATCTTTGGCCCATATATCTCTATCAATTACACGTATTAAAGAGTTAATTCCAAAGCAAATGATTAAATAGACTATTTCAAGGAAACTAATACTCATGTGTTACAACTAACTTACTTAACTAATCATCTTAATAATCTGTAAGTTAGTCACACACACACACACTTGTCTGTCCCCAAGTTCTAAGGTTCCAAGGTTCTAAGGTCTTGGTCTCTCAAAGAGAACTTCACCAAAAAATATCTGAGAGAGACAAGTTGTTCTCAATCATTCAGCATAGCAAATGGTGAATAAACCCGGTTTAGTGTTAAACCAAAAAAACCCCGGTTTAGTGAGTGAGAAGTTAGAAGTGAGAAGGGTACCTTTAAGCCTTGAGTTAAGGTTCGGTCGCCAGGTCCATGGGTTTTGAGCCATTCTGCTGCTATCACGTCATTTCCTACAGCATCCTTCGCCACAGTACCCCCACTTCCTCCTCCTGACCTGTTCCCACCATTTTTCACTTGTCAACAATATTACATTCACTTTGTACACATATACGTGTGTGCCAAATAATTACTAATAGGTCCTAAAAAAGCAACTTAGTTTATTTAATAGATGACAATTGCATGCCATCTTCTAGTATATACATATATTGACAGCACTATGTGCAGTCAACATTTCTCTGTCTTGCACCTATTTGCAATTCTTCCTTTACTTTAAGGAAGTGATAAAATCAACAGGATAATTGTACATTGCAGCAGACTCATCGTCTTACTTCTACTACCGTAATTAATTATAATGGGACGCACTTTAGTAAAAACAACCCATATTTCTCACATGGACTAAGTAAAGAAAACAACCTAAACAATATGATCTTACATGTATTAATGTCAATAATTGAACAACACATATTTCTTACAAAGAACTAACTTAACTAATTTCCTTAATCTATCGAAATATCATAATAAGATTGGGAGGGAGGGAGGGAGTATGATAAATAAGGAAAAGAGGAAGAGAAAGGTATGAGAGGCAGACCCAGGTGGGACTAAGAAGGAGGCATAAGGGACAAGCATGCCGGCTGTAGGAAGCGAAATGGCACCGAGGAGAAGCAGATTCATGAGCTCTCTCTTCCCCATGTCTGGCACTCTATCGTCAGCTATGCTTGTTGCTTGACATGTCACTCTCCCTCCTCTCTTCTTCTCCTTCATACCCAAACCATTCATTCTTCTTACCTTCCCCATTAAAGCTTGTGATGATGAACTGCACATACCATTCTCCCTTGAACTCAGCTGACATACATCAATTCATTCACCACAATCAAAATCATATTAATATATATAGAAAGAGAGAGAATTGGAGGGGTGTGTTGGTTAGTGTATGTATGTGTATATAGTACTACTTACCTTACAAGGGGAAGCAGAGGAGATAGTGAAGGCAGCCATGGAAGATGGGATTATGGGTGAGAATTGAGATATGGAAGAGAGAGAAAGAGAGGGTGAATTATATGTTTGACGTGTTTGAAGGAGAAGATAAGGAGAGAGATTGTGCTTTCCATGGTTGGAGGGCTGTGAAGTAACTGAGCCACAGGTTGGATATCACCTTTGAGTAGCCTATTTGAGGATATAAATTAAAAAAAAAAAAAAAGGTCTATTTGGATTACTTTTTTTTTTTTTTGGTTAATTAAATGTGCGAGACTGCCTGCGATATTTATCTACAAAATTTTCAACTGCAAATAAAATAAAATAAAAAATTGCTTCTTTTTGTTTTAGAATCTGAAAAAAAATATGAGAATGTAGAGGAAGAAAATCTGGTGGAGCATTTACTTTCAATTTTGGATACAATTAAATAATTCATAAATTTTGTTTCCACAAACTATTCCTTAATTATTCTAATATGTTAATAAATGGATCATTTTATTTATTTATTTTAACAATGATATGCGCGGCTTCTTGATAAATAATTGAATTTTTAATATCAATATTATCCACAAAGAATCGGCAGTCTAATTTAATCCTTAACTTAAACAACAATAATTTTGATAAGTTTGCTCTTTAAACTTATAAAACCAAAACATACTTCCAAGTTGATGGAGTGTTTTAGAACTACGAAGAGACCCCTCATCAATAAGATCATTAACATATTTGAATACTATTTCCGATCCTAAATATAAGATCACTTTGATTTTTTTGTGGAAGTTAAGGAAACAAATTAGACCACTAAATTATAATATATGTCACATGTAATTAGATTATAGGTTAGTTTATAAGTAGAATAAATTAGTTTTGAAGAAAAAAGTATAACTATAAACTAATTAAAGTGATTAATTTTACGTCCTTAATTTTTCCAGTGAAAATCATCTTACTATTAGAAAGGAGGGAGTACATAGTTACCGATTGGAGTAACTTCTGTTGCAACTTATTATATCTCTCACATTTCACTTGTCACCACCAACATAGATAATATGAAGAATCCAATGAGAATGAGCTATCCATAGAATTAAACAGATCCATCTCCTACGTACGCATAGTTTCATCAATAGATCAATAAATCCAAAAAAACAGAACAAATCCTGTACATACATTTCAGCCTAAAAAAATTTAGCCAACATGATATTACAACAGAGCATGCCACATAACACAGAATCAAATCCTCAACATCAAATTTATTATGAATAATAATAATCATCATCATCATCATATGTCCTCTGGGAGCTTGAAACTCTGTGACCCAAAAATTTGATGAGATCTGTTCTGAACAAAGAGAGCTATCCCACATTTAGTGGCATTGAATCCTTCCCACAAGGGAAAGTTTATGGTTCCTGAGACTGTCTTCTTGGGACCAATATCTTTGACATTGCATAGCTTTTCGAGCCTTCGAACGACATAGTCGTTTGATAGAACACGGCCTTTGTTCTCTCCTTTCTCACAGTTGATCACCAGACCGCTTTCATAAAATGCCACCATGATGTTTACGCCGTCGCTGTTCACCTTCATTCTCAATGCTCCTGTTAGGGAGACTTGTAAGGAATCTGGTGAAGGCCTCTGGAAAGTTGCCTGCAAATGGAAATTAACTATTAGTCAGTTATTAGTGAAGTGATTTTATGCAGAATATGAATGAATATATTAGTTTATTAGTAATTGCATTGGTTCAAATAGATATCTTTAGGCTATGCAAACAGCCTAAAAATGTTAGAGGACACTTGAAAGCCAAAAAATGTTGTTTGAGTTGGTTTTTGGCAAAATGACTTCTTGGTCAAAAGTCAAGTTTTTCTCTTCCCCCCCCCCCCCCCCCCCAAAAAAAGAAGAAAAGTCAAGTTGTTGAACTTTACTTTTGATTTTTCTTCATATTTAAGTTCTTCTGAAACTGGCTTCTTAATATATTATCAAAACCAAATTCCTTCAGACCTCTTAACAAACTTGTATCCAAAATATCAGTAACGTTATATTAATTGATTTTTACTCCAATTCAGTTTGCAATGTACAATTAGGATAAAAGTCAATTTACCAGCTAATAAAAACAAGCCCCAAGTTTAATGCCTATATTTCTTGACCAAAAGTTCAATGCCTATTTAAGCATAATGAAAAGTAAAATAAAGAATTTTGATATTAGGTAAGAGATTGGCATCGTACTTGATGTTAGTTGGGACGTTAATATTGAAATTGAAAATCACATGTATAAAGATATATCCAAGTCTCTTTCAGATCTACCAGATGACAGAGAAACATGTGGTTGGCAGATTACCTAAAAATATTCTTTTCTCCCCTCTTCTTTTTCTAATTTCCAATTGTATTTGATTAATGATTATATTAACTTGAGCTTTATGCCAGTTTAATATATCTATGGGAAACTATAAACTTAACAAAAATAAAACTGACCCCTAAACAGAGATTATCTGTAAATAAACCTTCTTAACATTTTTTTGTACATTGAAAGGTTCATCAAAAGGGATTGGCTTATTCTTATCTTTGTTTCTCTTTAAGCTTGGAATCTCAAAGCAACCAAATCATTGAAGTATCCCTCAAAAAATAAATGCCTAATACTCCAAACTAATTATGGTAACAGAATTTCCCACCGCATAAATCATAACTATAACACAATTTTGCTAAATGGTAAGATTCTGAAAAGCAGTATACACAATATGAGGAATTTAGTTTTTTTTTCAAAAATGCTATATAATCGTCTGAAAAATCTATTAGCTCTTATAACATTACTATACATAACTTTTTTTGTCACAAACATATTATTATAATCAAAATTAACCTCTAAATAATTACCCCTCCGGTGCTAATTATCCTAATCATAAATCAATTAAAAGTATTTATATTTAATATATTTTTTTCTCAAAAACTTACTTATAACTAATATCTAATCCAACTACATATAATATAATTATATGCTAAAGTTAAGTAGTTTATTTTACTTCCTTAATTTTTTTTTAAAAAAAAAAAAAAAAAAGTAATAGATCAATGGGAGTAACGTTTAGCCATATAAGATATTTCTCCCTCTATTATCATTTTAGCTCAAATGAAATGTAAAGACTCTGAGTACGAGGAATGTGAGCGAACCTGGAAGGAAGGAGGAGGGTATCTGGGTGCCTCATTGATAGCAGAGATGAGGGCATTCTCGTCATTTCCAACGCAATGGGCCTTACCTTGGACCACAATCTGGGGAGTAAACAGCGTATCAAGCCCAAGACTCTCAACATAAGCCTTCTGCCTAACGGTCCATTGACTGGACCCAAATGGATCCTTCCAGCCCATATAATCCCAATAGTCCACGTGGAAGCCCAAAACCACCACCGGCATCTCCAGCCGGAAATCTCCCCGGCCCAGCCTCGCCACCACCAGCTCCGCCGCCGGCGACGTCGCACATCCCTGAGATGAGAACAGCTCCACCATCACCGGCCCACCGCCTTTCATCTCCTCCGCCGTGACGGTGCTCTCTCGGACGGAATCTTCACGGCCGCCGTCGCGTGGGCGGAAGCAGGAGAATAGACCGGGCGCCATCGTGACTGTGGCGATGGCGGAAGAATGTGGAGGAATTAGAATGATGAGATCTAGAGAGAGAGAGAGAGAGATGGGAAGAGAGAGAAATCTGATGTGTTGTAATGAAATGTGATGTATTGAGGAGGGAGAGAAGAGAGATGGAAGGTGGAGAAAGAAAGATGGCGAGGAATATGGAAAGAGTTTTGATTAATGGAGGTGTAACATATATATATATATATATATATATATATATATATGTATTATTTATTTATTTGTTATTATGGGAGAGACAGGTGTGAGATTGTTGGGGAGCGTTGCTTTACTGACACGGTTCACGGTTGTGCTTATGTCGGTGTCACATTACTGAACTGATCTTACAATAATAATAATGATAATGATAATTCACTTATTAGTTGGGTTGTTAATATAAGATGGCTTAAGGTTGCATTTTACTCTGGAAGTTTTGCTCAGAGTTTTTATATTTTGAAAGTATTTTTTTTGTTTAATTTTGCTCTAAAAATTAAAAGAGAGTTCAATTTTATCTTTTACCGTTAAATTTGTAACAGTCAATGTTAACTTTTTAACATATAATTTGATTTTTTTTCCACTGAATAAGATAATATTACTGCGTTTTAAAAATTTTCAAGCAATTTTGAACTCAAAAAAGATGCGAGCACCAAATAACTCCGGTATGAAAAGCTTTCAAACAAAATAGCCCCTTAACCCATATAAATTTACTTTGTAGCCTATTCTTTCATTAAAATTAAAATAGACCTTATATTGAAAGTCAAAAATAATATTATTATTCTTTTAATTATCCATGTTTATTACATATACAAATTAATAGAGAATATTTTAAAAAAGGACTATATCACCAAGTTCTGTGTATCCATTAGATCAACTTATCTAATTACAAAAGGTCATTTCTCCATTTATTTTATGCAGATTTATAGTTACATTATAATATTTGAAAACTAAGACCAATGGTCACATGTTATTAGAGAACTTGACCTGATATATAATGAACTAGACCTAACTATTTTCCTTTTAAAAAACCAACATTACAAAGAAATAATTTTTTAAGTCTCTACTAATTAGATATCTAATTTTTGTATTTATGAATAAATATAATATTATGGTGAATAATGTTATGCCATAATAAAACAAAAAACTGGTTAAAGGTTGAATAGTTGAAGTCGGTGGGATGCAAGTCAGCCAGCACCAGACCCGCGAAGCTACAAACCCAATGGGGATTCAATTGTTCCAATATATTACTCATAAACAGACTTGAATTTTACATTTATAGATAACTATATAGATATAGATATAGATTAATAAAAAAAATAGAAAAAAAAAAAAAACCATAATGATATGACGAAGACTGTTTTGGACAACAATATGATAATTGGCATGTATTGCAAGGTAAAGTTCAGATCTCACACGCTTGCTATGGAGCCAGGAATTGAAGCCTTTTCTTTTCTTCGGTGAAAGGTCGCAACGATATTTTGACCTCAAAACAGCATTATCAAATGAAACCATGTATATGCAATAAAATGGCCCTGCTTTTCTTTTGTGGAGGCTTTTTTTTTTTAATCTAACCTTTTATTTTGCTTTATATTTTAAAAAGAAATCCAGTTGGATAGTAAAAAATCAGGTTACGGTAACTTTAAATTCCATTTGGAGATTAATGTAATAACTGATATCCCTCAGAGAAGCCCTCAGCTGAAGCCAAAAGGTTTAGCTTATGATACTTATCTTGATCTAAACATTCACCAGCTTCATCTGCTGCTTTATCAAATTCATGCTTCGCATATCTCTACAATGAGAAATCTGCAAGAAAAATGTCTCACAAGAAACAACTTTAGATTCTGTCTCATTGGTCAATATTGAGTTGACCTCATCGTTCAAGCAATTCTTCCAGGACACGAGAACACAAATCCTTTATGCAACCATTATTACACTTGGACTACTCGTTAAGATGGCAAAAAATGGAATCAAAGAATACTACACATTTTTTAAACCATTCCTTCAAATCCAAATAAAACCTAAAGCTATATACAATTTTGAGGTTGTGGGTAGGCTTTGTAACTTTAGGCTTGCAAGTTGCGACGACCAGTATAAGGATCTTGGGGACATGTCAAGATGCAGCACTTCAAGAGTATTATCATCAAGATCTTCAGGAAAGTTGGAATCCTCATGTTAACTTCACAAGGTCTGTGTACCATCGGCTATGAGCATCTCAAATAGAGAATCATGGACAGAATTAAAATTACACAATACAGCCGGCATGCTGCAAATTATCACATTCACAAGCTCTACTCTTAAATTTAGATTCGTCTTTGTCAGCATAGAATAGAATACTGATTATCCAGCATACTACTAATCCTCCTCCCCCATGAGAGATCAATTAAGGTGCATGCTAGAAGAATAAGAAGCTCATTACATATACAAGTCCCTGATTTGCTTTTCATATCAGTTTTTCAATTCAGAGAACATTCTTCTTTCCAGGTTCATAATTATGCTCTCACTGGTCCCTGATTTAGATAGTGAATTGGCATGCTGGAAAGGGTCTGACAATGAAAACATATCCTCAAGTTTAAAACCATGTGGGGACTAGAATCTTGCAAGCTTACCAATAATCACTGCAGGAGCAGAAACCATCCTTGAAGTGGTGAAACCTTGTGGTATCCCTAACAATGATTTCTCTTCCTTCTATTGCTGAGATGTACTTGATTGCAGAGTGGCAATCTCCACAGACTCTCAAGTTTTTAAATACCCGAATTGGAGATCCTGGTGGAACCTTAAGAAGTCCAAATGCAATTGCCAGTTTCTCACTATGCCATAAAAGAAGCTGTTCCTTTTGCTCCTCTCCCACATCATGTAACGCAAATTCAAGATCTGGCACATAGCCAGCCAACTTCATTTTTCTTTCCAGCTCTTTTAGTTTTTTGTGTATAGAAGCCAGTTCAGGGTGCAACCTATCGCTTGATCTGAATTCATGTACCACGTTGTTTACTTCAAGCCAACTATATCCGGGAGTCTTAACTATGTTACTTTCTTTCATGGATCTTCGGATCCTAGCTACATGGTCCCACTTATTTTGTGCAGCATAGATATTAGCCAATTGAACATAACCTGCAGCGTTAGCTGGATCATGTGCAAGCAAATTTTTTGCTGCAAACTCAGCTATGTGTAAGTTTTTATGGATACGGCAGGCACCCAAAAGTGTTCCAAAGATGGCAGGATGTGGTTTAAAAGGCATGTTCTTAATCAAGCATACAGCCTCAGATAACCTTCCTGCTCGACCAAGAAGATCAACCATGCAAGTGTAATGATCTAGCTTGGCTTCAACTCCAAAATTTTTTTCCATTGATTCAAAGTACTGGACCCCAAGATCTACCAAACCTGCATGGTTACAAGCTAATAACACTGCAATGAAAGTAATACAATCTGGCTTTATGCCATCTCTTTTCATATCATCGAACAAATGGAGAGCTTTTTCACCAGCTCCATGTTGGGCATAACCAGAAATCATTGCATTCCAAGTGACAATATCCCTTTGTGGAATCTGAACAAACAACTTCCAAGCATCATTTAGATCCCCACACTTGGAATACATGCTAACCAGTGAGGTTCCTACTGTAGTATCACTAACCAATGGAGATTTACAAATAAATTGATGAACTTGTCTACCCAATTGCAATGCTGATAAAGTACTACATCCCAGTAAAACACTGCTCAGGCTTGATGCATTAGCTTTAAATCCAGCTTCAAACATTTTCCTGAAAAGCTTCAGCCCATCCTCTGCTTGATTATTTTCAATATATCCTGCAATCATGGCATTCCAAGTCACCAAGTTCTTCAAAGGCATCACTTGAAACAATCTTTCTGCTGATTGAACCCTCCCAAACTTCATGTAGCCAGTTATCATAGCAGTCCATGCAACCACACTCTTTATAGTAGCTGAATTGAATATCTCCAATGCAGAATCTAAATCCCCACACGCAACATATCCTGATACCATTGCACTCCATGAGACACTATTCTTCTCCGGCATCTCTGAAAACAAATCCCTCGCCTCACTCATCTTTCCCATCTGAGCATAGCCAGATATCATTGTATTCCATGAAGCAGCATCCTTCACAGGCATATTACCAAACAAAGCACAAGCCTTACCAATGTCGAAATTGTGCCAATAACAGGCTAGCATTATGTTATAGGAGACAGTATCTGGTTCAGGGATTTTTTCAAATAGTTCATGTGCTTCTTTAATTTTTCCAGGTTTCTTAGCATACCCAGCTAATATAGAATTCCACGTGATTGAAGTCTTTACTTTCATGTTTTGGAACATACAAATTGCAGAATCCAAGTCACCTGCTCGAACATAGCTACTGATTATCTTATTTGATTCAATAACATCACAAAGTTGATGTTGTTTCAAAAGTGAAGATTCTGAGGCACAAGGAATAGACTTAGCGGTTGTGGAGGTACTCTGAACTACTTTAACAGAATTAACACCCTTGGTTCCGTAAGAAGGATGGTCCAAGACATCTGCAGAAGTAACTTCCCCATTTGGTCTGTCATCTAAAGTTTTGATGGCCAAGATTTGGTGTTTTCTTACCAATGAACTACAGTGGAATGCTACGTAGTTTTGGTTCCTTAAATGTAGTGGAAGTGAATAAAACATACTTCATGGAGAAGCAAGAGTGAGAGGCAAGCTCTTCTAATAGAAGAGTGTCAGCAGATCCATGTGATAGTTTGTCACAAGCTTTCCCTTCAGAAGGCATTTTCCTTGTCAACTCATACAAAACATCACCATCACTGAAAAATCCATTTTCCAAAAGGAGTAAAGTTAGAGGAAGATCCTGAGATATGTTTTGATACACACAAAAAGAAGAAAAATGTATCAGCTATTGAAGAAACCAAAACCAACATCAATTTAAAATTGTGGAATGAAAATGAGCCATCAAAAAAATTCTAACCCCCTCCCAAAGAATACAACTTTCAAAAGGATGACACTCATGTGGAGTTCCTTGTAATTCTTCGAAACCGATCAAAGTTTAAAACCCCAAAAAAAATGTGGCAGAATGAAGTTACTACGATTCTATGGAAATTGTAGTTGGAGGGAAGCACATATATTTTAACGGCACTACTCCTTACATACATTAGGAATGGTTGCGCTTAAAAAGCGGGTGCCATGCATATGGTTGTTCCGAGGGAGTTTCAATTTCTCACAGTAGGGAAGAGATTAAATAGATTTGCAGCGTCTCAAAATTATCTGGCTCTACCCATTTCCAGTGCTTTTTTCATATTTTGTTTTGGATGATCCCCCCCCCCCCCCCCCCGGGGAAACAAAAAAAGGCAGAACCTACCCATAGGCACATAATGTTGGATTATTCTATATGGTCTAATCATATTTCTTTGATAAAAAAGACAAGGGTAATACATAAAAAAAAAGGTAAAATAGCCTTAAGCAGTATAAATGTGATAGTCATATATTAATAATCAATTGTCAAATTCTTTATTTAGAAAAATCCATGATGGCTGATGGTTTATGTTTACCTAGAACATTCTTCTTCCCAGTGTGCATTGCCAGAGGTTTCTTAAGCATTTACAATTCAAGTACTATCCCAATTTGACATAATGTACTCAGAAAAATGACTTAATCATCTAGCCTATACTTTGAATGGAAATCATAATTAATAATCCAGTAGCAACATTTAACAAGATGGGATCTTTCTATCAAATCAAGTTCACTACTTAATCGCTAGCTTGCAAAGCAATTTATTTACTATACGACAAGCCTTTGAATCCATATTCACCCGTTTATTTCCTTCATCACATGATACCACAAACACATGAAAATATAGACTAATATTTCATCATATAGTGTTATACTTTAACATAACCCAATCACATTACAAAATGTACTTTAGGCAAGACAAATATAATAAATCTGTTTTTTTGGAGGGGCATCAAAGCATTTCCATTGCAGCAATTTCCAAAAGCCCCACAAATAGACTGTCACTCCCCTAGCTATGAGACGTGACCGGCACGAATTGTAAGGTGATCTCACTTCGTAAGCCTATCTAAATTAGTATTTTCTATTTACAATTAGCGAGACATACTACACGAATACAAATTATCGATTGTCACTAGATTATTCATGCATGAATATTTGCTCAAAGTTTTTTTTTTTTAAAAAAATGACTACTTGCCCTTTGTACTTCCCAGAGAATTGTACGACAATCAATCAACCAAATTCTACAAATATGATCCCTTCTCCTTTAATATAAACACAACTACGCAAATGTGGAAGCGACATATGTATCTGAAATTTTCTAAAGCAACTATTATCTACATCAAAGAACCAATCAATTTTGTCATTCAATCAATTTTGTAATAATAATTAACAAAACTATTCAATAAGTAGTACTCTACTCCAAAATATAAATGAGGGGTTTTAAGAAGCATGTGGGTATATAACGAATCATGATCAATTTCTCAAGATGAAATAGCCAAACATCGGTATTTTAAATATTCTAAATACTTGAAATAAATGTACAGCTATGTGGCTCTTTTTCCAAATTTATGGAAGCTGGAAGCTCAAGAAAAAAAAAAAAAAAAACCATAATTCCAATGTGAATAAAATAAGATCAACTGAAAATCCTTTTTAACAATACCAAAGCGTAATGACAACATTTTCCTTTCTAAAACCTTGTTTTGTTAGAGGAACAGACACAAAACGATTAACAAGCGCAGCTCTAGCCACGAATGACAAGCACAACCTGAAGGTCACGAGTAACAAGCGCGGCTCGAGCCCACGAATGACAAGCACAACCCGAAGGTCACGAGTAACAAGCGCGGCTCGAGCCCACGAATGACAAGCACAACCCGAAGGTCACGAGTAACAAGCGTGGCTCGAGGCCACGAATGACAAGTGCTTTGTGTCTATATCCTCTACTAATGGTTCTCAAATCCTTTCAAGAAATCATTTCTTTTGACTTGTGGAAATCACTAATGCACCTTATGAAAACTCAATCTTGTATTAGAAATTTTGCAAATTGTGCATAATTCATATCTTAAAATTCTTTTCATAAACACTAATTACATCCACAAAATGAAACCCCGTTTCATGCATGCATGAACATGAGCATAATACAAGAAATATTCAAATAAATGTAAAAACAAGACAAGTATTCACGCCCTTATAACCAAAAATAGGACCTTATCATTCAATAGTTTGAATCAATTCCCTTTTCTAGTTATATTGAAGTCACACAGTTCTAGTGTAACCAAAACCATATTAATCATAGCTATTTTTTTTCTCACATATAATTGTACTTTCTTTCAAGCACTTTATCAAACAGTTAATATGCACTCATTCTAACTTTTTAAGAATATTCATCTCTTTGTTACTATTACTAAATCTTCACACGTTTCAATTATAAATCAATTTCTATATAATAGCAAAGTCCAAAGAATATCATAGTTTCCCAATTTTTCAATATCACAACGAATAACAAAAGGAATGCATTACAAATTTAAAGACAAGGAATAACAAAAGGAATGCATTACCAATTGAAAGACAAGGAAATTACCAACCAAAAAATGAAAAGAAAAGAAAAAAAGAAAAAAGAAAACTGAAACTGAAGATGTACAATCTATTGTTTTTTTTTTCAGCTCCTGGCTCTGTATTCCTTCCGTTTTGAGCCCTAAAAAAAAAGAGCTCTACCAAAGAGCCATCCACTGGTTAGGAAAAGGCTAGAAGATGAAAGCAGGAATGGTCTCACCCACACACATATGACGCACAAGATTTGGGGAAGAGATGACATAAACATCAAGGGGGAAAAATGTAATAGCTAGATACCTCACTTCTCCATTGATATAGAAAAATCCAAGGTATAAGAAAGCTAAATTCAATGGCACCCAAAACCCACCACCCACGCTGAGAAAAGGCAAGGAGAAAGAAAAGGACCTTAGCTACAAGAAATAAAACTTATATATCATAATAGGAAAGGAGGATGATTACTTACAAACACTAAAAAAAAACACCGTTCGGCTGCAAGAAACAGAGTAAGGAGAGACCCATTTGCTATTCCTCCACCAACCCCCCGTTAGATGAAGCAAGGAGGAAAGAAATAAAGTTAGATTTTTTAAAGCGGGGGAAAATTCCAGAATTTTCCTCTCTTTATAGCCTTCACCGACAGAAAAATAAATTGAGGGAACGGTGAGAGAGCATAAAATTTCTAATTATCAACTTATTATTTTATTATAATTTCTGAAAAGAAATTCTTGATGGCAATTTTGTTGATAAAATAAATTAAAATATCCATTTG
This sequence comes from Mimosa bimucronata, assembly GCA_037074515.1. Classification (NCBI taxonomy): domain Eukaryota; kingdom Viridiplantae; phylum Streptophyta; class Magnoliopsida; order Fabales; family Fabaceae; genus Mimosa; species Mimosa bimucronata. The sequence goes on from CM073442.1 coordinate 12,693,376, forward strand.
CCATATCTTCCCCCTTTTTAAGTTTGTTTTATAATATTATAACAAATGCTCCAAAATAAAAGGAATATGAAAAGATATTGTATAGCAACATTTTCGGCCTGGATGACTTGAAAAAAAAAACATCAATAGATAATTAAATACATAGAAAAATAATAAAACCTAAATCAATAGGTATATAAATATTTACAAGTTTATCTAAATATATCTCAAAAATCTGCATATAGTTAATTTTCAACCATATACTTGTCAACACACAAAGTATTGGAACTCCCAACCCAACAAGGCAACAACAAATAACTATCAATTAACTTTGGTTATAAATTTACAAGATGAAAATTCTAATTAAAGATGTAATAATTGTTTTATATATATTTTTTTTTTTTGAGACATAAGAAAATAAATAAAACATTGACCAAGAGTGAAATAATAATCCTACCTCGCTTTTAGGGTCATTACATAGACAAACCTTGGAGCACCATTACTTTTACCATGTTGCCCCTTCTAATGCAGTTCAACAGCAGCACTAAATAATCACAACGTTTGCCAAAAGAATAATTAAATCACAGCCCCAACTTAGCCCAATACAAGCCTCGACCAACTATCATCAAAGACAACCACTGTACAGCAAGCATATCAACCCACAAATTTTACTCACAACTAGCACTACTTCAGCATTTTATGTTAGCTCAAGTCAAGACAATCCGCAATTATGGCAATTTATCAGTCCATAAATGTACTCATCAACAACACAGCACCTCCTTAACATGATTTTAAAAATCATAGTATTCAATAACAAATCTAGCAAATAATACCCTTAATTTCCTCACCATAAAACTATTATTTTAACAACAAAGTTCCATCATTTTATTTTCAGATAAAAAAAATAAAAACTTTAGACAGCAGCAATAGCACAAGCAAAAAATTAAGAGGAATGGAGCAAAAACTCACCTTGTTTTGCAGTCCAAATCAATTCAGCAGAGGGAAAATAGAGAGTTGCCGTCGAACTTTTATTGTGAAAGGAGCGGTAACCGTCGATAGCCAAGAGAGAGGCTGAGAGAATGACGAAGAAGAAGGCGCTAATTCTAAACTTTTATTTTATGTGAATAGAGCACATCACCGAGAGGGTAAATTATGGGGTCTGTTTGAGCAATTTTTCACATCTTCATGGTTGGTGGGTGTGACTTGGGTTTCTAAGTGTGGATTCGTTGTGAGCTGTTCTTTTGTTGGATTGGGCCAATTTTAAGCCTGGGTCAAGAAATCTCCCGGTTGTAATATTAAAGGACCCTGAATTTATAAAATTATAGAGGGAGTGAAAGAGTATTGTTTTTTTTTTAAAAAAAAAGGTTAAGGTGTAAATCTGTTTCGAAAGTTTTCACTTGCTGTTTTATGATGAAATTTCTTTTGGCTTTAAAATTGCCCGAAAGTTTTAAAACGTAATAATTTTACCCTTTACCATTAGAAATTGCTATGTTATAAAACTTCCATGATAACTTTGGACCCAAAAAAATTTACAGGATAAAATAACTCATAGGTAAAAATTTTCGGAACAAATTTGTACATTAACCAAAAAAATAAATTAAACCAATATCTTTATAGTTGGTAATGAGTTTAAATTCAATTATCAATGTGAAAAACTTATAAGTAGGTGATATGTGATTGTAACTATTTTTATAAGCACTCTTTTAAGCCTTGGAGCATGTTGCCCTAACGAGCCCGGGTGACTGAACTCACTAAAACTTGTTTGTAAAGAAATATGTAAAAGAAACCAATATGTTGGGTCTAGAAGAAATGGTTAAGCCACTCACAACGTCGTAAACCAATGTTTAAATCTCTACCGGAAGAAATAATCGTATTTAATGTTTAACAATGCTTCAAGCTAGAAAACCTCGATAGGAGTATACTTGTACCTAGAAAATAAAAAAAAGTAGATGAATAAAAAAAATACTTACATGATCAATACATTTTAGTTGGAAATCAAGAAAGATTAGTTGTAAATTATAGAAGATCAAATGTAAATATTACAAATTAATTATAAATTATGAAATTCTTGTAAACCCTTATAATTTAGCTGTAAAGGGTGGATGATCATGTGCAAATCAATTATAAATTATGAAAATTTTTAAAATTCATAAATCCGTGACTTCTGATGCTACTAATTAATTTTCTTTTGCATGGTCATTTTTGTGCCATCCCTGATTTAATGTGTATTGGGTATTGATTTTTCACATCGGAGTGCCAATATAATAGTTTCAATTTAGCACGTCTCAACTGTCTAATCTTATTTCGACACTGATTCATGTATTAATATAGTTAGAAATTTTAGTTCAAGTTTTGCTCTGGCCTTTCCCCTTTATCACTCTCATGTTCTTTTTCCTTCCAAGTGCAGATAATGTGCATAGAAAGAAGTATTATTATACTTGTTGGACTATATGTCTGGGTCCACCATTGATGGGTCGGATCCTCTAAAAAAGAATCTAACAGATGAGAAGCGATCTGAGAGAAATTGACAGTTGACTCAATCAGCATTTATTGCTGATTGAAATTCAAATCGTTTCCTTTTAGGGAAATGAGAGAATATGTTATAATGACCGATTGACGATATTAATGAGAGGAAATTATGAGGTGGTATTCTTCATTTATGGCGTTCATCTTGAACTCTATATAAAGGAGGTTCCCCTCATTGTGTTTCTCACCCCAACCAAGAGAAGTCTCTCTCTGGCTTCTCTCCCTATTTTCTTTCTGGTGATTTGTTGTGTAAATCTGATCTAGGTTCTCGTAACCTAAATAGTGCGTGAGCCTTGAAAATCATTTGATTCTCAGCTCCGATAATATTATTTGTTTGTTGTTTGTGTATCATGTTACGGATCGTGAACACGGTTCGAGTTCGGGCGTTCAAGTGTTCGGGTGCTCGTGTTATAACAATACTTACTCCGTTCCTAAATTTAAGACCTAATTGATTTTTTTGGAGAAATTAAAAAAGCGAAATGAACCACTTAATCATAGCATATTTTGTATATTATTAGATAATAATTAACTTATAAGTCAAATAAACTTGTTTAGAAAAAAAAATTTAAGAACATCAATTTTTAAGTAACCTATTTAATTTTCTTAGGATTCTCCAAAAAAAAGTCAACCCGATTCTATATTTAGAAATCAATGGAGTACTTTGTGGCTTTAATGTAATTTCCACATTATTCCTTTTTGTGTAGGGTGTATAGAATATAGAGTTAAAGACCCTGACTAAATGCACGCTCACGGCTCTCATCTTTGACGCTTGTTTGCTAAGAAAAATCACACCCATTACCCATACAACAAAAGATTAAGACTTTTTGTTGAGTCAAATCCTACTGCCCCTTTTTGTTGTGATCTTATTATTGAACAAAGCATAGATGAAAAATTTACGTGTTCCCAACTTAGAGCCAATTCCTAGAGGACTGTTCGAATTAAGACTTTAAGATTTATATTTGGTAATTTTTTTAAAATCACTTTAATACAAATTGTTTGAATAATATATTAACAGGCCTGTTTTAGAAATTTCAAATATAAGGAAAGACAAAATATCAAAAGCTAATAAAAATCACTTCATTTTCACTTTCAACATAGCTTTTGACTCAGAAGTCGTGTAAGCTATATCAAATGTTTGTTTGAAGATGTTTATCATAAACACAATCATGCAAGTCGAAGCAAATTATTATCTCACAGGTTTACCTCATACCATGATTGAAAAGCTGTTTTGAAAAAAATCCAATCCCCATTTCAAATAAGCTCAAAACACAAAATGTGATCTCAAACACCCCATGATATGTTAAAGATTTTATTTTAGCTAAGGGAAAAAAATAAAAACACTTCATCACAGTCAAAGAGATAAACCATGCAATCCCGGTTGTAATAGTAAAATTGAAACGAAAAGAAAAAGTGGTAGATTATTGGTTTCTGAGAATGTTCCATTGTATGGACTGAGGGAGGGACGCATGTGGCTTAGTCAAACTTTCCGCTCAGGCAAAAAATTAAAAGAAAGAAATTAAAGACCAAGTTTAAAACGTTCTCGTTTTATTTGATAGACAGTTTAAAACGTTTTATACGTACGCTAGCCGCTACTTTTTCACATCGCCCTTTCGAGCAATTTTCTGATTTTCTGCAAGTTCTGACTTTCACTAATCACAACAGATTCCACACAACTAATTTGTTTATAAAAACTAATTACCCTTTTCACTGTTAGAATTTTAACGATAACAATTCACATGTAGAAAATATTGATTAGGGTTCGAACTTATGTTATGTTGCCTAGGAATTAAGAGATAGAATTGGTAACTGATTGTTGGTTTTGTTGGTATTCCTCCTGTCCACGTTATAATATATAATAAGAAAAAAAAATTTGCCACATTATAAGAGACATCATAAAAAGGTTAAGATAATAAAAGTTTAATTTCTATTTTTTACTCTTTAAGAGTTTTAAACGTAAAGGTGGGATGGAGTATATAATAAATTATGGGTGTGTTTGGATGGACTTCTGAAAAAGTGACTTATAGATAAGTCAAACTGAAAATAAGTCAGATTGTGTAATGAGATTTATGTTTGGATGAGCTGTTAAAAAAAGTGACTTATAAGTCATAAGTCATATTGTGTAATGAGATGTATGTTTGGATAGACTTTTGAAAAAGTGATTTATGTTTGGGTTAGTTGTGATTTGATGTGTAAAATAAGTTAGAATTGTGGGGTCCACCAAAAAAGTGACTTATAAGTCATAAGTCATAAGTTGAAAAAAAGAACTTATACTTATTTTGACTTATAAGTTATAAGTTACTTATTTTTATAAGTCGAGACAAACATACTCAAAACAACTTTTTTAAAAATAAGTTCTTATCCTTTAAAATAAGGACTTATTTGGCTGGAATAAGTCCAGCCAAACAAGCCCTATATAAAGATAAAACATTTTGGGCTTTACATCTCACTTTTCATTAGTTTAATGAAATAATATATGTTAAAAGGGTAAAATTGAAAAAATTAAATCAATGCTATCCATAATAAATGACTTCAGCAATATTTTATTGATTTGTGTGATTTCATTAACTATCTCTTATAAGTATGTTTTAATTATAATATATCTGGCAAGATTTCATTAAATGATCTAATATTAAAAAAATTAAAAATAATTAGCTCAATGAATAATAACATAATATAAAATTTTAGCTGTAATTTAATTTACTTTAAATAATCTAAAACTAAAATATTCAACACATCCATGTAAAAATGGCTTTGATTTAATTGAACTGGATAAAAATAATTACCAGTAACAACTAACAACGGATAACACATCAAACAGTAAATATTATAATTAACAATGTGACTTAAGTCTCAAAAGGAGCCAGTGTTCACGCCATCTCTCTTCTCTCTATAAAAATAAGTCACAACCAAGAACACATCCTATTATGCAATCTTCAGGCCGAATACTACAAAGCAAAGAAGAGGTTGCTTCTGCTTCATCAATGGGCTCCATAGCCACTAACTGGTGAGTACTCTCTTTTCTTTTCCCCCTTCCTTACCTCAGAGCCAATATTCACATTTCATTTTGTTTAATGCAAATCAGGCGTGAGAAGACGGTAGAAACAGCCAAACATTTTTACAGTAAAACAAGTTCGATGGTTTTCGTCTTCGTTAAAATGATCAAAGATGTCGGAGACATGTTCGTCTCTGCAATAAGGTAAATAGATACTCTGTTTCTCACTTGCTCTTCTTCTTCATGATATTTAAAGCTTTCAGCTTTTCATTGATGTTGTGCAGGAACATTGATATTGATCTTCTCAAGGAATCAATGGAGATATTCCATAACTGGTTCACTTGGTTCCTTGGCTCAATCTTTGCCCTGAAGTTCACAGATTCAGGGAAGGCCTTCTTCTACGCGAACATTTCTATTATGAGGGCTCTGTTTCTCCTCAGATTCTTTTCGTTTTTGATGACTTTGTTGGCAACTCTGTCTGAAATGCATAAGAGAAACATAGTTCCACTCCTTCTGATGCTCTTGTTGGAGAGTGGAGCTTCTCTTTTATCTGTGGTCTTGATTTCTAAGCTTGCTTTGTGAGTCTTTTTGACCTTATGAATCTGTATTTTTGGGTTGTTTGGTTCTTGTTGTTACCCAGAGATTAGAGAACTGATCTTAAATATCAGAAGATGGTTTCAGAGTCAGAACTCAGAAAGTTTTCTTCCTTACCAAATGTCACAGTGGTCGCTCCATAATGACGTTTTCACACGATTCTTGCTTTTTGTTTTTTTGAGATATTAAAGTGTCTTTAGTTTATCAATCACTTGTGAGTTTTATTATATGTAAGGGGTCTTAGTATGTGATTTAATATGTGATGGGATGTTGGATTCCAATAATAAATAGAGGTTGATATGTCTCAAGTCTTGTGTTATTATTTGATCAAAAAAGTCGTGTTTATTATAGTTGATGATTAATGAGAGATTTTCATTATGTGTTGTGTTAATATTGTACTCTCCTTATTTTTTCTGACAATTCTTGTAAGGGAAATAAAAGCTAATGCTCACCATCTTTTTACGATCTTTTTAGTCAACTCAATTTTTTTCCAACCAACTCAAACTCTTTTACTCCCTCCAATCCTTGATAAAATGACATTTTTCAGGAATTACATAATATTATTTTTAAATTGAAGACATATTTCTAATTTTTATTAATTAACCCTTTTGATAATTAAATGAGAGAGATGTTAGAGAATTAATGAAGTTAATTATATTATTTTAGTACAAACTACAAACACATCATACTAATTAACTTAATATTCTTAATATAATTAAATTAGGGTGGATATGTTTTATTTCCATGGAATAGAAGGTATGTGATAAGTGCCCTTGGAATATATCTATGTTAATGCTTTTCAAGAGCAGAATATAATCATTCCAGTGTCAGCGGCAACTATAATGTGTGTGTGTGGGTATAGACGCTGACTAGAATAACATAACAATTATTATCAACCCATCAAAGTCAGTACATAATGCAAAATGAAAATTATAACACACTATTAACCTAAATCCCACCTTTTAATGAAAGTTACCAAGGAGTTCCAGTTACATCTTAATAGGGATTGGCAGGTCTTTGAGAGTTAAGTGTTAAGGGAGGACAACTCTATTGCTATAAAGTAACTAAGCATTTATATAATATAGTAGCGAACTTTTGTATCTTTGATCACCCTCCACCTTTACATAGTGATTAGGTGTTCAGTGACAAATGATTAGTTAGATATAATTTTAGTCTTTGTTTTGCAACTTTTTTTTTAGATTATAGAATTAAGTTTATACTAAAAAAATAACAAACTATTTCTACTCTTTCTAAAAATATATTTTTTATACTTTATATACAATGTTTAAAATCATATATAAATAAACCAATAATAGTATGCACAAATAGTACAATAATTCCTTGTACTTTATATAATACACAAAAATATAAAATTATCAAGTATAATCATCAAAGAAGTTTATAATTAATTAATAATGATTAATTTTTTGAAGATGATTATGATGATAAAAATATGTGAACTCCTACCACAAAATAAAAACAAAAAATAAAAAAAATGGTGCACTCCCGCCATTCCAAAAATCCCAAATAATTCAGCTACTTGATCTGGATGTACCCATTGGTGGAGCAGGCTTCTTGGGATGTGGAGCTGTTTGGCCCAAGATGACAGCTTTGCAATTGGGCCAAGACAGACGTGTTGCTTCGTTACATGGGCTTGTTCTTGCGGGCTCGCCTCTTCGGCCCAGGAGAATCGACTCAAATCTTGGAAGCAGGAGGGAAATTTTGGGGGCTCACAGTTGATATTCTATTGAGTTGCTTCTAGTTCTTCGGAGTGAGCATAGGAAAATATCTTTTATGGCTTAAAAGCTGGTTAATGGAAAATTGCTTCTTTCTTTTGTTCTTCGCATGTTGTGTTTGTTTCAAATATGTTTGGTATGCATGTGATTATATCTGATGGAATGTGTTTGCTTACGGTGTCAGGTTGATTTTTTATTACTTGGTGGTGATCTTTTCCACGAGAATAAGCCATCGAGATCAACGTTAGTTAAGGATATTGAGATTCTTCGTCAGCATTATCTCAATGATCGGCCAGTGCAGTTTGAAGTTGTCAGCGACCAGACTGTTAATTTTCAGAACGTGTAAGAATTTTATGTGAATTGGCAACTAATTTTGGCAAGTACTCCCTCCGATCCTAATTATAAGAGCCAGTTGACTTTTTTTGGAGAAATTAAGGAAGCAAATTATATTCTTAAATCTTAATATATGTGACATGTAATTAGATTATATGATAGTTTATAAGTAAAATAACTTAGTTTTGAGGAAAAAAGATAAATATAAACAATTTAAAGTGGTGTATTTTGCATCCTTAATTTTTTTTAAAAAGTCAACTGGCTCTTATAATTAGGACCGGAGGGAGTACATTTTTCATGTCATTTCCATTTGCATAATTAGGTTAAACTCTCTGCTGGTCCTGCTGATTACTTCTGTAGCGACCTGCTTAATCTTTTTCAATTAAAGTTTAATTTAGTATATTATTATATTTAGGCCGTAATCTTCCTGCATTTTCTCTGCTCTTTAATCCTTTTCTTGCTTAGACTGATTCTGCGACACACACACTTGTCTGTTTACCTTGCTTTTACTAATGAATACTCTGAACACTTGAAATATAATGCTCACAGAGAAGTCAATATGTGGTCTCATATTTGTGTTTATTCACGTTATAGATTCTTGAGCATTTTCTGTGCTATTGCGAAATACCTAAAAAGCTTTGCTTCACTTGGTTCAGCGTGTACAACCTGTTTATTTTCTTTTTCTTCTCTTTTGTTTTCTTAACAGATTTTTTTTTTTTTGCCAACGTTTTCTTAACAGATTTGGACATGTAAAATAAAGGTATATGGTTAAGATTTTGGGAAAACCCATTTGTTAGTTGATACCTATACTTTCATTCAATTTTCATTTTGGTACCTATAGTTTTATATCTCTTAATTAAATTATTAATTTTACTCAATTTCACTATTAGCTCCTCTAACTTTGTTCTATTATCATGGTTAGCCTTTATATAGTGGTTTAATTGTGTTTATAAAATAAAATTAATGCGTTTATATATGACAAACATACACATATGTACTAACAAATGTGTTTTTCCTAAGATTTTTAAGTAATGTATGTCATATTAACTAACTTACCTAACATCTTTAATAAAATTTAATCAGATAAATAAGTCTTATATTTAAAATCACTTAATTGAACCATATAACATATGTTATAGTAAAGTAATTTATATAATTTCTTTAATTTTTCGAAACTAATTAACTAACATTAACGTCAAGTAAGTGCATGACTTGCTAATTATTTACCAATTATTGGTGAATAATACTCTTTCGGTGTGAAATCCTTAGGGAAAATTATAGAAAAATATCTTTTAAATTTAAAATCTAATATAGGAGATTTTAATTAGTTGAATAATAGTATTAACTAATTGTGTATAAATATTAACAACTACAAATTATCCATCTGAGATTCTGAAATTCAGAAGATATTTTTTTATGTTTTCCCCAATCCTAAATCCTAGATAGAGGAGGAGGTAGTAATTCATTTTAAAAAAAAAAAAGAGGGGGCAGTACTAATATATGGTATCAATAAAACAGAAAAGGGGTTAAAATCTCAAGTCGGTGGGATATATATAATACAAATACGTTTATATTGCAGCAAGCCGGCAACAGATCCACGAAGCTACAAACCAAACGTGTAACATCTTAAATATTTAATTGAGGATTAGTAGAATAATTAGAAATTTATTTATGAGAAATTATGGATTGTGAGAATATTTGATGGGCTTTGAGGTATTTTTGAGTATTTTAAAGGCATAGTTTCTCCCTTATTTGGACGATAATAATTTTGAAAGAGATCATTTTTAGACTCAAAAGAGGTTATTATGGGAGGAAATAAGTAAAGGGTATTATAGGGAAATTTTTTAGAGTGAAAAGACAATTTTTGGTTCAAAAGAAATATCTTATTTGAGAATTTTTAGGGCATAGTAGTGTATTTTCCACTTTCCTCCTGCCGACACTCCGCGTCATTCCATCCTCGCCCGTGACTTTCACTATTTCAATTATTATTTCCTCAACCAATCACACTCAACTACTATTTATATATTATATTATTATTATATTATATTATTATATTATTATTTTACTATTCATCAATTATATAAACACACACGCACACACTCATTCTTCATTCTTCATTTCTTCATTCTCTCTCTCTCACTCACGCCTCTCTCTCTCTTGCTCTCTCTTTCCACCATATATATTCCTATCATTGGACTTATCAGAGTCCGTCAGCATAGGAATAGTAAGTTTTTCGGCCAACTAAGCACATTTTTGGAATCACGTAAGTCTCATCTACATTCCTATGTCTTTAGTTTTTCATTTTGCTATACTTGAAAAATTAGGCTTTGTCTAAATTGGTATTTCTGGGAGTCTTAAGCTTAATAAATTGAAGCTTGGACCTTGATTATAAGTTCCTTTTAATATATTTTTCATTATTGGAGGTTTTTCTAATTATTGAGAATTTTTGGATTGGTAGATATTTTAGAAATTGGAGCTTTTGATGATCTGAGGTGCTAATAATTAAATTGATTATTTTTAGATGTTTATTAAGGTCATATGAGGAGATTTAATTGATTGGTTTGACTAGAATTTGGACCCAAGAAAATATTGGTGGATTAAAGTTTTGGATAAGTGGGATATTGTGTAGGTAATTGTGTAATTATGAATTTAACGGGATAGTTTATGCCCAACAAAAATATTAATGAGGTTAATTAAATTAGATTTGGTATAGGCCTTGATTTGGAAAAGGGAATATTTTTAGGCTTGAATTTGACTTTGTTGAGCTATTAAGGTTTTGAAAATAAATTGTGGATTAAGGAATGAATTTTTGAGGTTAAGAAATAATTGGAGGATGTTTAGAAAATTTCATTTAGGCTTGAATTTTATAAATTGGTATTGGTGATGAATTATGGGGATTATTGGATGTTAAGGTTTAAAATAAATGGATATTGGAAAGATTAATATTTAGGCTGGGATATATATACAAGTGGATTAGAGATGAATTTTGGGGATAAGGACGGAGAATAAATGTTGAGTAGAAATTAAATTAAGTGAGGGCATGGAAAGGGTAATTAGTAATTTAATTCCTATGTATGAATTTGTTTTGGTAGGCGATTAATTATAATATTCTATGTAGTGTTTGAGCTGTCTTGAGTCTGTACGGGGGAGCTGCACTATTGTGAGATTGGTGCCAGCTATCAGGTAACCGCTTTCTGCTTGTTTATGTGTGTGTGTGGTGTTAGTAAGTAATTTAAAATATTATTATTTGATAATTATGATGTTATATGGAGATGAGGTTTTGAATCACAGTGGAGATATGATTATCAATTGATGATTGATGAGATATGGAAATGAAATCTTGAAATATTAATATTTTTCATAATATAATGTCCTGTGGAATATTATTTTGAAATGGCATAAATTTGTGATTTGAAATATTTGGAACTATAATATATGTGATTTTGGAAACTATTTCATATATATATATATATATATATATATGTATATCATGAAAATATTGGAAGGCCTGGTGCCTGATTGTGCTGTTGCATATCTGTGTTTGTGAGAAATTATTTGGGTATGTGACACCGGTGAATTGGAAATTGTGCCATCACGTGATGAGGTACCCTGTTGCGCCACAGGGACTAATTGATATATTATAAGAAATAAAAGGGGAGAAAGACGAAAGAGGGGAGATCGCCCCTCACGGATTCAGAAAGGACAGAGATCCTTCTAATCTGTGGTACTATTCAGGGAGGGTAGAAAGTCTCTCGTGAACTGTACCGTGGTGATCAGGGGCAGGTGGAAGGTCCCGACTGGTCCCACATGTTTTCCCAACATTTCTAGTAAGATTTGTTCGGGTTGTTTGTAATTATCAATGATTTATATATTCTATTCTTGAGGATGAATTGTGAGGGGTTATTCCACAATTATAAACGATGAAAAGAGATTTCGGGAATAAGACGTGCATTATATGTGAATACCTGAGCATGCTTCTGAATTGATATATATGTATGTATTCCACTGGAGACCTTGCTAGCACACACCGCACTTAGATGAGTAGTCAGTGGTTGCGTTTGGGGCTACCCCCGTTGATCTCACTTTTGCAGGTCCTAGGAGCGAAGTAGGAGGTCAAGGGAAGGATCCGGGAACTTCTCACTGATATCGTGAGATATTCTGGACCAGAAGGACGGGAGGTATTGCCACATTTAGGATCATATTTTGTATAATGCTTCCGCTGAACCTTACTATTATTCTGGGGAAAGATTATTGAATAATACCTATTATGGCATGGTATTTTGTGGATGATGTGTGGAGATTAATCATGGATAATGAAATTTTCTGTGATTGTACTGGGGAGAAAATTTATTTTGTGATGACGGAGATTGGAGTTGAGGTTTGAATTAAAAAGATAATATCTAAATATTATGGAAATTCTTTTTCTAACTATGTTAGTTATTTTACTGAGCTAATTCCTTTTCCTAACATAGTTAGCTAATTGTGAGTGGTTAATAGTGGGATTGGAGAAATTGTTACAAAATGTCGAATTCTCTGCTTTTTTTTTTTCCAATTGTTTAGACTACATCCTAATTGTTTAAATATATTATTTTACATAAAACTAAAATTTATACAGAAACATAAGCAAAATTATAGTGAGTGTCATGTTTAACATTAAATTTAAAATAAATCACACCATTATTTTACTTGAAAAATATATTATTTATAATTCATAAACTGTACTATTACATTTCTTATTTTAGATAAACATATAGGTATTCATATATTTCAAAACATAAAAAAGGCCATGATGACAAGGCGAATACCGTTTTGGAAATCAATATGTGGCGTGAGTTGCAATGAAGAGTTTAGATCGCACACGCTTGCATGGGAGCCAGAAATTGAAACTTTTTTCATTTCTTAGGTGAAGGGTCGCAATAATATTTCGACACCAAAACAGCATTATCAAAAGTTGATAGTAGTGGTGGTTCTTCAAAGATTGAGATTAGCTTCAAAATCCATTTTGATATTTATGTGATATCTGGTATCCATCTTAAACATTTACCAGCTTTCTCTGCTGCATTATCAAATTTATGCTTAGGATATCTTTACAGTAAGAAATCTACAAGAAAATGTCTCGCCATAAACAACCTTAGATTCCGTATAATTAGTCAATAAACCTCATCATTCACAAGGTCTATGTACCATCGGCCATGAGCACATCTCGAATAGGGAATCATGGATAGAATTAACATTAAGCGCTGCGGGTAGTATGCTGCAAATATCACTTTCACAAACTCTATTCCTAGTTTACATTTGCCTTTGTCATAGAATACTGATTATCAAGCATACTAATCATTCTCTTCCAAACATTAGTTTTCATAGGAGAACTTGTGCCTTCCCACCATGAGAGATCAATCAAGGTGCATGCTAGAAGAATAAGAAGCTCGTCACATATGACAAATCCCTGATCTGCTTTCATATCGGTTTTCCAATTCAGATTCAGACAACATTTGTCAAACTTCTTTCCAGGTTCATAATTATACTCTCATTGGTCCTTTTCACGAGGTCAAATTCTCTGATAATTGGCATGCTGGAAAGGCTCTTACAATGAAAATGCATCCTCATAGTGTAAAACCTTACCAATAATCACTGCATGAGCAGAAACCATCCTTGAAGTGATGAAACCTTGTGCTATCCCTAACAATGATTTCTCTTTCTTCATTAGCTGAGATGTACTTGATTGCAGAGTGGCAATCTCCACAAACTCTCAAGTTTTTAAATACCCGAATTGGAAACTCTGGTGGAACCTTTAGTAGTCCAAATGCAATTGCCAATTTTTCACTACGCCATAAAAGAAGCTATTCCTTTTGCTCCTCTCCTACATCATGTAATGTAAATTCAAGATTCGGCACATAGCCAGCCAACTTCATTTTTCTTTCCAACGATTTTAGTTTTTTGTGTATAGAAGCCAGTTCAGGGTGCAACCTATCGCTCGATCTGAATTCATGTACCATATAGTTTACTTCAAACCAACTATATCCAGGTGTCTTAACCACATTATTTTCTTTCGTGGATCTCCGGATCCTAACTACATGATCCCACTTATTTTGTGCAGCATAGATGTAAGCCAATTGAACAAAACCTGCAGCATTAGCTGGATCATGTGCAAGCAAATTTTTTGCTGCAAACTCAGCTATGTGCAAGTTTCTATGGATTAGGAAGGCACCCAAAAGTGTTTCAAAGATGGCAGAATGAGGTTTAAAGGGCATATTCTTAATCAAGCACACAGCCTCAGATAACCTTCCAGCTCGGCCAAGAAGATGAACCATGCAAGTGTAATGATCTAGCTTGGCTTCAACTCCAAAATCCTTTGCCATTGATTCAAAGTAATGAACCCCAAGATCTACCAAACCTTCATGGTTACAAGCTAATAATACTGCAATGAAAGCAATCCAATCTGGTTTTATGCCATCTCTTTTCATATCATCAAACAAATGGAGAGCTTCTCACCAGCTCCATGTTGAGCATAACAAGAAATTATTGCATTCCAAATTACGATATCCCTTCGTGGAATCTGAACAAACAACTTCCAAGCATCATTTAGATCTCCACACTTGGAATACATGCTAAACAATGAGGTTCCTACCGTAGTATCACTAACCAATGGAGATTTACAAATAAATTGATGAACTTGCTTACCCAATTGCAATGCTGATAAAGTACTACATCCCAATAAAACACTACTCAAGCTTGATGCATTGGCTTTGAATCCAGCTTGTAACATTTTCCTGGAAAGCTTCAACCCCTGCTTGATTATTTTCAATATATCCTGCAATCATAGCATTCTAAGTCACCAAGTTCTTCACAGGCATTTCTTGAAACAATCTTTCTGCTAATTGAACTCTCCCAAACTTCATGTACCCAGTTACCATAGCAGTTCATGCAACCACACTCTTAATAGTAGCTGAATCGAAAATCTCCAACGCAGAATCTAAATCCCCACACGCAACATATCCTGATACCATTGCACTCCATGAGACACTGTTCTTCTCCGGCATCAACTCCCTCGCCTCACTCATCTTTCCCATCTGAGCATAGCCAGATATCATTGTATTCCATGAAGCAGCATCCTTTACAGGCATATTACCAAACAAAGCGTGCATTACCAATGTCAAAATAGTGCCAATAACAAGCTAGCATTATGTTATAGGAGACTGTATTTGGTTCAGGGATTTTTCCAAATAGTTCATGTGCTTCTTTAATATTTCCAGGTTTCTTAGCATACCCGGCTAACATAGAATTCCACGTTATTGTAGTCTTGACTTTCATGTTTTGGAACACACGAATTGCAGAATCCAAGTCACCTGCTCGAACATAGCCACTGACGATCTTATTTGATTCAATACCATCACACAGTTTATCATGTCTCAAAAGTGAAGATTCTGGGGGGAAGGACTAGATATTGTAGTTGTGGCAGTTCTATGAACCATTTTAACAGAACTATCCCCCTTGGTTCCATGAAGAGGATGGTCCAAGACATCTGCAGAAGTAACTTCCCCATTTGGTCTGTCATCTAAGGTTTTGATGGCCAAGATTTGGTGTTTTCTTACCAATGAACTACGGTGGGATGCTACATAGTTTTGGTTCCTTAAATGAAGTAGAAGTGAATAAAACATATTTCATGCAATAATTTGTTACCAGCTTTCTCATCAAAAGGCATTTTCTGTCAAATCATACGAAACATCACCATCGCTGAATAATGCATTTGCCAAGAGGAGCAAATTTAGAGCATTATCCTGAGATATATTTGGTACAAGCACAAGAAGAAGATAAAAATACCAGCCATTGAAGAAACCAAAGCCAACGTATCAATTCAAAATTGTGGTGTGGAAATGAGCTAACTAAGCAATTATCCCCCAGCCATTACCCTAAAGAATATAGCTTTTTCAAAAGGATGACACTTTTGAGGAGTTCCTCGTAATCATCAAAGACAACCTCTGGACAGTATATCAACCCACAGATTTAGCTCATAAATTCAAAAATTTAGCATTTTATGTTAGTTCAAATCAACACAATCCACATTTAAAGTAATTTATCCGTCCCGTCCACAAATTTATTCATTAACAATAACCGCACATTCTTCACATAAATTCAAAGATCATATTCAGTAACAAATCTAGCAAACAATACCCTTAATTGCCCACCATAAAACAATTATTTTAACCACAAAGTTCCATCATTTACATTTCAGATAAAAAAAAAAAAAAACTAACTTCAGACAGCAGCAATTGCACAACCAAAAAAATGAAGAGGAATGGTCCAAAAACTCACCTTGTTACGAAGACGGCGCTAAACTACGTGAATTAAAGCACATCACTGAGACTCTGTAAGAGGGTTAATTATGAGTTTGATTGGGTAATTTATATTTTTATTCGGTGGGGCCAGTGGGATTGAATCCTGATGCCATTGGCTCAAACTCAATGGGATATGATTAAACTTGATGGCCTTAATGCGCTTAGGCTTAGGGTCTTCTTCATGGTTGTGGCCTTGTGGGTATGGCTTGGGTTGCTAAATGTGGATTTTTTGTAAAGCTTTGTTTTGGGCCTGGATCAAGACATCTCCCGGTTGTAATCTTAAAGCACCACTAATTTATAGTAAAATTGTAGAGAAAGTGAAAGACAATGTTTTAAAGAAAAGTAAATCAACCAACAAGCTCTGGGTTGAATCGGTTGATTGATGCCGTACGTCACTACACCCCATAAAAACGAGGACTAGTTCAAAACCTTTTGCAATATCTAAGCATCCAAAGGGATTAATCAAGCCCAAAAGTGGCTTGGGGATATTGTAGTTCTGAAAAAAAATAAATGAACTGACAAAGGTTGGTGAAATTAGTAAGTTGTTGACTCATAACACACGGTGGTGGTGGGTTCAAATCCAACTGCTGATATGAAAATATTGTTGGTGAGTAATATGTAAATACTCCTTCTCGTTTTAAATATAAGAGGTAAAATTGCAAATTTTTTAGTTCAAAATATAAGAGGTAATATGCAAAAGTCAAAATAATAAATGCATGTTTTCCATTTCTGCCCTTGTATATTAATAAATGCAAAGATGGGAGAGAAAGTATGTATAATAAGTGAATAAGGGTAAAAATGTAAAACTTTATTAAATTTATTCATAATAAATTATTTCAACATGTTTTTATTGATATGTGTAAATAGATTGATTACCTCTTATAATAGAAACGAGAGAAAGTACCTCGATAGACGATAAGCACTCTTGAACTTGGAGGCATGTGTTAGCTTTAAGGGTGAATGAGCAAAAATACCTCTAAATTTATCTCAAAAGAGCTTCAGACACCTTAAACATTTCTTGGGTGTGAAAATACTCACGAACTTTTTCAAATGAGGGCAAAAATGCTGCCGCAGTGTATGGAAGCTAACACCGTTACTTGTCATTTAGTGGGCTACATGTCACTATTTAAAAATGATTATTTTTTGGCAAGAGAATGAGCAAAAATACCCCTAAGCTTTTCTTAAAAAAGCGTAAGACACCATAAACTTTTTCTCGGTGCAAAAATACCCATGAACTTCTTTAAATTGGAAACATAACCTTTTTTGTCTATAATATATCAAAATATCACTCTTTTAATGTAAAATCTAATTATATTAATAAAAACAAAAAATATTTGGGAAGTGCCCCAAATTGATGATGCTCCAACTGTGGCGCATTAAGGCCCGCATGTCTGCCTCAAATCTGGAAAAGCCCGCATGTTGGCTCAAACATCTAAGATGGCAACAACAAGAACAGTAGGGAAGTGGAAGAAGAAATGGATGGTGGAAGGAGAGAGTTAAGATTAGCTAATAAATAATAATTTTTAAATAGTGACATGGGTCCTATGGGATGAAAGGTAACGACTTAATGGAGGTTACATTTTTGCCCCAGTTTAAAGAAATTCATGGGTATTTTTGTACTAAAGAAAAATTTATAATGTCTACCGCATTTTGTTATAAATGCTGAGGGTATTTTTGCTCATTCTCCTACTAAAAATGATCATTTCTATTAATGACATGGGGCCTACCAAATGAAATGTAAAAGCGTTAGCTTCCATTAACGATGGTGGCATTTTCGCCCCCATTTAAACAAGTTCGTGGGTATTTTTTTTACCCAATAAAAGTTTAAAGTGCCTGAAACTCTTTTGAAAAAGGTTTAAGGATATTTTTGCTCATTTAACCCTAGCTTTAATAAATCCCCATAACCCAACTCACAAAGAAATTTTCCAGTAAAAAATTAAAAAAGAAGAAGAAGAAGAAGAAAATGAAGCCATCTAGTGTTGCGTCTAGCAAAAATGTCTACTCACTCACAATGTTCTAAACCAATGTTTAAATCTCTATAAGTAGGTCGTTCAAACACAAATCTCTACTAGGAGAAATACAGAAATACCACTAACAGTGTCTCAAATAAGAAAACCATTGGAGGATACTTGTGCATAGGAAAAATGAGTAGATGGATAAAATTAAATTTATATGATTAATATATTTTAGTTGGAAGTCAAGAAAAATTAATTGTAAAATCTGGAAGCTCAAATGTAAATAATACAAATTAATCATACATTATGATATTTTTGTACATTGTTAAAATTTAGTTGTAAATAATGGAATATCATATGCAAATCAATTATAAATTATAAAAAAATTTCAAATTCATGGCTTTTGATGCTATTAAGTATTAACTTTCGTTCATGGTATTTTTTGTGTGATTCTCCCCTGATTTTATTATGTATTGGGTATTGATTTTCACTCTCATGTTCTTTTTCCTTCCAAGTGCAAGTTATATGCATTGAAGGAAGTATTGTGCACCATGTGTTTAATCCGACGGTCGATTAGGAAAAACAAATGATTTTATTTGTTTTGTTCTATTTTTAAATGTGTTGACGTATTTTAACACCATTGAATTCATATTTGTGTCAATGCTTCTAACTCAACACTTTGTTGTTGAAATTCTACTTTATTAAAAGAAAAAGGAAAATGGTAGACTTGGTTTCTGATAATGTTCCGTTGATAGTAACATCAGGAACTCAGAGATGGCATAGGCGCTAGTCGGGCGATTCATTTTAAAGTTCTGATTCAATCTCGCAAGGCTTTGAGGCTCAGGAAAAAATAAAAAATAAAAGATAAGTTTAAAACGTCCCCATATCATTTGATAGACAGTTTTAAACGTATTATACGTACAACTGGCCGCAACCTTTTTCACATCACCCTTCTAAGCATTTTCCATTCCAACTTCTGACTTGCACAACAGATTCCACACACAAATTAATTTATCAAAACTTAGTCTGTTTACTATTAGATTTTTACAATAACCATTCGTGTGTAATATATTAATTGGTTCAAAATGAGAACCTGTTCCAACTCATAAAAATTATTAGTACAGAGAGCTAAACATATTTAGATTGTTTAAATTTCCTTTAGATAATCTAAATTTGATTTTATATTATCTATGCATCAAAATACTTTAATAAAATTGAATTTATGCTGTCAAGGTGAAATTGAAACGTCTATATATGTTTAGCTCTCCCTACTTATTTTCTTGACAGATAGAAAAATCGGATATGAGATTAATACCATCTTAATTAATTAATTGTTGGCTTTGTTAATATGTATCAATTCTGCAACACTTGGCCTGGTTTCATTACATGACTTCATATTAAAAAACATTAGAAGTAATCAGTTCAATTGATAACATGAAATAAATTGTTGGTTGTAATTTATTTTTTTAACAAAATCTAAAACTAAAATATTCAACACGTCCATGTAAAAAATGGCTTCATTTAATTGAACACAGAAAGAATAAATGCCGTTGACAACAGCTGAAAAAACATCAAACACAGTAAACAGTAAATATGATTGAACAGAGGGAGATTCATGTTTGTGCCACATTTTCTTCCCTTCTCTTACCTCTATAAATACTAAAGCAACCATAAAAGCTCTTGTGCAATATTCTGCCCGAACATTATAGACTATAGATTGAACAAGAGAGTTCTTCTGCAATGGCCGCCATAGCCACTCCTTCAGCTTCAACTTCAATCTGGTTAGTACTCTATTTTTCCCACACATTTTCATGCTTTGTTCTACCCCTTTCCTTACCACAGTTCATATTTGATTCAAATCAGGCGAAAGAAGATCGTAGAAACAGCTAAGAAGTTCTTCATGCAAATAAATTCGGCGTTTTTCGTCATCATAACAAAGATCAAGGTTGCTGGAGAAGCTGTCATCGCTACAATAAGGTAAATACTCTGTTCCTCACTTCTTCTTCTCATTCTTCAGGATGTTCAAGGCTTTCAGCTTTTCATTGATGTTGTGTAGGAACATTGAGATTGATCATCTCAAGGAGTCCATAGCGATGTTCCATAATTGGTTTACTTGGTTTCTTGGCACAATCTTTGCCCTGAGGTTCACAGATACAGGGAGGGCCTTCTTCTATGCAAACAGTTCTGTTATGAAGGCTCTGTTTGTCGTCAAATTCATTTCGTTTTCGATAACGTTGTTGGCAACTCTGTCTGAAATGCATAAGAGAAGCATAGTTCCACTCCTTCTGATGCTCTTGTTGGAGAGTGCAGCTTCTCTTTTATCTGTGGTCTTGATTTCTAAGCTTGCTTTGTGGATCTCTTTGACCTTATGGATCTGTATTTTTGGGTTGTTTGGTTGTTCTTGTTCCTCGGAGATTAAAGTACTGATCTCAAATATCAAGAGATGGTTTCAGAATCAAAACCCAGAAGGCTCTTCCTTACCAATTGACACAGAGGCCACTCCATAATGACGTTTTTACACGATTCTTGCTTTTTGATTCTTTTAGAGATATTAAAGTGTCTTTAGTTTATTAATCACTTGGGAGTTCTGTTATATCATATATCTAAGTTGTTGGATTCCAATGTGGAGAAAGAGGTTGACGTCAATTCATGTGTTGTTATTCATGGTATTAAAAAAAAGTCATGTGTTGTTATTTGATTATTAAAATATTGTGCCATTATAATTGATGGTTAATGAGAGATTTTCATCATGTTTGTGATAATATTGTATTCTCCTTAATTTTTGACAGTTCTTGTAAGGGAAATAAAAACTATTGCTCACCATCTTCTTATGATTTTTTTTGTCAACTCAATTTTTTTTCCAACCAACCCTAAATCTGTTTACTCCCTCCTGTCCTTGATACAATGATACGTTTGAGCAATTATTTAAAATTGGCTTTAAATATAAGAAGTATTTATAATTTTTGTTAATTTTTTTTAAATTAGTAATATTGCTAATTAAGAAATGATAAGTGCACTATTTTTCAAGGGTAGAATATAATCGTTACAGTATAGTGTGTGTGTGTGTGTGTGTGTAAACGCTTAATGGAATAGCAGAAAAATCAATATTAACCCATCAATATGAATATATATATATATATATAATGCAAAAATTAAAACTACAACAAACTATACAAATAATAGTATTTAAAAAAGCATAATCATTCCTCATACTTCATATATCACACGAAAAGTATATAGTTAGGAAGTATAATCAGAATGTAAGTTCGTTATTAATTAATTACGAGTAATTATTTTCAAGATGATTATGTATGATGATAAAAATCTGTGAACTCCTGTCACAAAATAAAAAATGGTGCACTCCCGCCATTCCGAAAATCACCTTTTGTCTCCTTTATTAAGCGACGTCGTTCTCGTCAAGACACAGTATTGTGAATTAAGCCCATCACCAAGAGGGTAAATTATTATGGGGTTTGTGGGAGTAATTTTCATATCTTCATAATTGTGGGTATGACTTGGGTTTCTGTAAGTGTGGATTCTTTGTAAGCAGTTCTTTTGTTGGATTGGGCCAGTTTTGCGCCTGGGTCAAGCAATCTCCCGGGCCTAATATTATAGGATCCTGAACTTATGAAAGACCATTGCTTTTTTTAATAAAATAAACGAAACCATCATCTAGTTAGTCAGCATTCGGCCCATAGCTCTCAAGGTCATGAGTTTAAATACAAATGTAGATGTGAGGAACTTGTTTGTAAGTGATATGTGATTTTAAGTATTTTTGTAAGCACTCTTTTAAACTTTGAAGCATGTTTGGCCCTAAATCCTAATGAGTCTCGTAACTCAGTTTGTAAAGAAATATGTAAATGAAACCATTGTGTGTTAGATCTAGCAGAAATGGTTAAGCCACTCACATTGTAAACCAATGTTTAAATATTTTCGACAAGAAATAATCGTATTTAATGTTTGGCAATGCTTCAAACTAGAAAACCTAGGTAGGAGTATACTTGTAGATAGAAAATAAAAAAGTAGATGAATATAAAAATATTAGAAAGATTAGTTGTAAATTATAGAAGATCAAATGTAAATATTACAATAACCACGATGTTAATGACGAACAACGGAAACGACAATGTCGTTAACGACTACGTGACATCACCACAACGAACGAAATTGCAACAGAAACCACAATGTCACCAGTGTCAATGAAAACCGCGAAGTCACTGATAATGACAGAAACCACAACGTCACTGATGGCTATGCGACATTACCAACGGCAATGGAAACATCGACGTTACCAACAATGACAGAAATCCCAATGTCACTGCCGACGACGGAAACGACAATGTTACCGACACTAATAGCGATGAGAATAGCAACGTCACCTACGACAAAAAAAAACCACGAGTCAGAAATGACAATGGAAACAACAACGTCACCCACAACAGAAAATGTGACGTCACTGACAGTGATGCATCGTCACCGACAATAAGGGAAACCGCAACGTAATCGATGC
This sequence comes from Mimosa bimucronata, assembly GCA_037074515.1. Classification (NCBI taxonomy): domain Eukaryota; kingdom Viridiplantae; phylum Streptophyta; class Magnoliopsida; order Fabales; family Fabaceae; genus Mimosa; species Mimosa bimucronata. Next base: position 12,716,337 of record CM073442.1, read on the forward strand.
CAATCGCAATGTCACTAACGGCGTCAGAAGCCACAACGTTTCACCGTCAACAGCTGCAATGCACTAACGGCAACGAAATTGCTACATCATTGATGGCGACATGACTTTATAGTTATCATCGATGTTACCAACAGTTGTCGTCATGTCATCACTGGCGATAGAATTGTTATCTTAGTTATTACTATTAGGGGTGAGCAAAACGAACCGAAACTAAAACCGAACCGAACCAAATGCATTTCGGTTTTTCGGTTTCGGTTTCAGTTTTCATTTTTATGATTTTCTGTTTTCAGTTCAGTTTTTAGAAAATGGTTTCTTTTGGAACCGAAAAACCGACAACCATAATGCTATTAAAAAAACCGAGAATTTTTATTTAAAAATAGGATAACAAGTAACCCTAAACAAATACTTCAAAATCCAAACAAATAAAATATGCTTTCTAAAAAAACACTTTTTAAACAAGATATTAGAAAAAAAAAAGCACAAAATGTTTATTAATTACATGATGTACTTTAAAAGTTAAAGAACCAATTCAATATTGTCATATTTTAAGCATTATTTTTTTTGTTTTGGATATATTGAATTAATAGTTTAGTTGCTCTAGAGTCTATAAGACGAAGTCAAAGAACCACTTCAATATTTACATTATCACGTTTTAAGCTTTTCTTTGTTTTGGACATGTTAAATTAATATTTTAGTTGTTTTGGACAAGTTGTAGAATTTGTGTAACTATTTAAATACAATAAATTGGTTTTTTTTTTCCATTTTTTTATTGAATTTTCATATGGGCCAAATCTACAAAAAAAAAGGCTCAAAAAATAAACCCAAAAACCAAAAAACCATAAAACCAAACCGAAAACAATTCGGTTTTTTTGTTTCAGTTTTTCTTTTGGCCAGTTAACGGTTTTCGGTTCAAAACCGAACCCAAAAACCGTTTGCTCAATCCTAACTACTATAAGATTAAGAGCAATTATTTTAAACAAATTTTTATAGTTTTTTTTTTTTCAATACTAGTTTTAAAAACAACTACCCAAACAATTTTTTTTGTTTCTTTGTTTCCAACACTTGTTTTAGAAAACTATTAGTCAAACATGTTTTTTTTATGTGCAAAACTTATTTTGAAAAACTTTTTTTTAACTGATTGAAGAACTTTTTTTAAAATTGTTTTTTAAAACAAAAAAACAAAGAACCAAACCAAACAGCCCCTGATTTTCTTTCATGATCATTCTTGTGCGATTATCCCCCGATTTAATGTGTATTGGGTATCGATTTTTCACATCGGAGTCCCAATATAATAGTTTCAATTTAGCATGTCTCAAAAGACTAATCTTGTTTTGATACTGATTCATGTATCGATATAGTTAGAAAGTTTAGTTCAAGTTTTGCTCTGGCCTTTCCCCTTTATCACTCTCATGTTCTTTTTCCTTCCAAGTGCAGAATATGTGCATAGAAGGAAATATTATACTTTGTGGTTTAAATTTCCAAATAGCACCTTTTTGTGTGGGGTGTATAGAGTTAACCCCTTGACTAAATGCACGCTCACGGCTCCCATCTTACTTTGATGCTTGTTTGCTAAGAAAAATCACACCCATACAACAAAAGATTAAATTAGATAAACCAATTAAAGTCCCGTTGAGTCAAATCATACTGCCCGTTCCATAGGTGAACATAATCACCCTAGTCAATAAAACCAATGGTTTTATAAAACTATAAAATTTATGTGTTCCCAACTTAGAGCCAATTCCTAAAGGAGTCTTTGAATTAAGACTTCAGTATAATAATGTTGATTTTTATTTGGGTAGTTTTTTTGTTAAAAAAAGTCAATTTAATATAAATTGTTTGAATAATATATTAACAAGCCTGTTTTAAAAATTTCAAATATGAGGAAGGGGAGATGATAAAAAAATACCTTATGAATTTTAAAATATCATAAGTGATTTGTAATTGTTAATATCTATACTCAACTAGTTATTACTGTCAATCAACAACTCAAAATTTCCCATGCGGTAATTTTAAATTCATAAAGTTCTTTTTGTCATTTTTCCTATAAGGAAAGACCAAAAATCGAAAGCTAAAAAATATTATTCCCTCCAGTCCTAATTATAAGATCAAGTTGATTTTTTTGAATAAATTAAAGATGTAAAATAAATCATTTTGAATTGTTTATATTTATCTTTTTTCCTCAAAACTAATTTATTTTACTTATAAACTAACCTATAATCTAATTATATATAGCATATGTTATAATTTAATAGTATGAACTGCTTCCTTAACCTCTACGAAAAATAAAAGTCAATTTTATCTTATAATTAGGACCAGAAGGAGTACTTCAGTTTCACTTTCAGCTCTGCTCTTTTGACTCAAAAGTTGTGTAGGCTATATCAAATGTTGGTTTCAAGATGTTTATCATAAACACGATCATGCAAGTCGAAGCAAAAATTATCTCACAGGCTTAACTCATATCACGATTAAAAAGCTGTTTTTAAAAAATCCAACCCTCATTCCAAAGAAGCCCAAAATACAAAATGTGATCTCAAACACCACACGATATGTTAAAGATTTTATTTTAGCTAAGCAAAGGAATAAAAATAAAAAGACTTCGTCACAGTCAGAGATAAACCATACAATTGAGAATGTAATAGTAAAATTGAAACCAAAAGAAAAATGGAACGTAGATTATTGAATTCTGAGAATGTTCCATTGATAGTGACAAAAGGGACTGAGAGGGAGGGCATAGTGGCTTAGTCGGGCTTTCAGGCACAGACCAAAACAAAAAAAAATAAAAGACCAAGTTTAAAACGTCCCGTATTGCTTGATAGACAGTTTAAAAATCGTTTAATACGTACCCTAGCCCTATACTGGGTGTGTTTGGATGGACTTCTGAAAAAGTGACTTATAGATAAGTCAAACTGAAAATAAGTCAGATTGTGTAATGAGATTTATGTTTGGATGAGCTGTTAAAAAAAGTGACTTATAAGTCATAAGTCATATTGTGTAATGAGGTGTATGTTTGGATGGACTTTTGAAAAAGTGATTTATGTTTGGGTTAGTTGTGATTTGATGTGTAAAATAAGTTAGAATTGTGAGGTCCACCAAAAAAGTGACTTATAAGTCATAAGTCATAAGTCATAAGTTGAAAAAAAGAACTTATACTTATTTTGACTTATAAGTTATAAGTTACTTATTTTTATAAGTCGAGACAAACATACTCAAAACAACTTTTTTAAAAATAAGTACTTATTCTTTAAAATAAGGACTTATTTGGCTGGAATAAGTCCAGCCAAACAAGCCACTATTTCCAATCACCATTTCAAGCAATTTTCTCCAAGTTCTGACTTTCACAAATCATAACAGATTCCACACACCAATTTGTTTATCAAAACTAATTACCCTTTTTTACTTTTAGAATTTTAACGATAACAATTCACATGCAAAAGATATTGATTAGGGTTCAAACTTGTGTTATCTTGCCAAGGAATTAAGAGATGAGACTGCTTACTGTCTTAAGTAACTAATTGTTGGTTTTGTTAGTATTTCCTCATGTCTACTTTATAATAAGTAACAGGAAAAACTTTTCATTCATGCCAAAAAAAAAATGAAATTTTTTATTTACACTATATAAGAAGTAACATGGAAAAGTTAAGATAATAAAAGTTTAATTTCCATCTTTTATCTTATCTTTTGAGAGTTTTAAACGTAAAAGATGGAGAATAGAGGAAGTATATAATTAACTATCAAAAGTAATATATCTGGCAAAATTTCATTAAATCATCTAATATTTAAAAACTTAAAGAATTTCATTAAATCATCTAATATTTAAAAACTTAAAGTAATGAGCTCAATTAATAATAACAGAATATAAAAAGTTTAGTTGTAATTTAATTTTAGTTTAACTAATCTAAAACTAAAATGTTCAACACATCCATGTAAAATGGCTCTGATTTAATTGAACTGGAGAAAAATAAATAGCAGTAACAACTAACAATGGATAGCACATCAAACAGTAAGCATTGTAGTAATTAACAACGTGACTTGAGTCTCAAAAGGAGACAAGTGTTCACACTAACTTCTCTCTATAAATACCCACAAGTCACAACCAACAAGCCATCGCATTATGCAATCAGGCCGAATACTACAGACAGAGTAAAGAAGAGGTTGCTTCTGCTTCATCAATGGGCTCCATACCCACTCCTTCAGCTTCAAACTGGTTAGTACTCTGATTTCTTTTCCCCCTTCCTTATCTCAGAGCCAATATTCAGAGTTCACTTTTGTTTTATGCAAATCAGGCGTGAGAAGATAGTAGAAACAGCCAAAAAATTTTATAGAAAAACAAGTTCGTTGCTTTCTGTCGTCTTAAAAAAGATCAAAGATGCCGGAGACACGTTCGTCTCTGCAATAAGGTAAATAAATACTCCGTTTCTCACTTCTTCTTCCTCCTCCTCCTCCTCTTCTTCTTCATGATATTTAAAGCTTTCAGCTTTTCGTTGATGTTGTGTAGGAACATTGATATTGATCTTCTGAAGAAATCAATAGAGATATTCCATAACTGGTTCACTTGGTTTCTTGGCTCAATCTTTGCCCTGAAGTTCACAGATTCAGGGAAGGCCTTCTTCTCTGCGAACATTTCTGTTATGAAGGCTCTGTTTCTCGTCAAATTCATTTCGTTTTTGACAACGTTGTTGGCAACTCTGTCTGAGATGCATAAGAGAAACATAGTTCCACTTATTCTGATGTTCTTGTTTGAGAGTGGAGCTTCTCTTTTATGTGTGGTCTTGATTTCTAGGCCTGCTTTGTGGATCTCTTTGACCTCATGGCTCTGTATTTTTGGGTTGTTTGGTTATTGTTGTTACCCAGAGATTAAAGAACTGATCTTAAATATCAAGAGATGGTTTCAGAATCAGAACTCAGAAGGTTCTTCCCTACCAGTTGTCACAGAGGCCACTCCCGCCACGGCTGGATAATGACGTTTTTACACGACTCTTGCTTTTTCTTTTTTGAGATATTAAAGTGTCTTTAGTTTATTAATCATTTGTGAGTAATGTTGTAAGGGGTCTTGACTCTTGATATGTGATTTTAATATGCTATGGAGATGTTGAATTCCAACGTGGAGAATGAGGTTGTCAAAAAGAAGAAGAAGAAGAAGAAGATGATCTCAAGTCGTGTTATTATTTGATTTTAAAAGGTCATGTGTTATTATAGTTTTTTTTTTGAACCTGATTATTATAGTTGATGATTAATGAGAGACTTTCATTATGTTTGTGTTAATATTTTTGTATTCTCCTTAACTTTTTTCTGACAGTTCTTGTAAGGGAAATAAAAAGGGGTAAGAGCCTAAAATGCCCCAGAAGTTTTCACTAATGGGTACTGAATGTTTGGAAGTATTTTTAATGTCAAATCTACTCCGGAAGTCGTAAAAATGGGGCAATTTAGCCCCTCCGTTAACACCTCTTAACGGTTAATGCATTTGACCGTTATATGCAGACATGACATTCATATCATCCTCATTTTTCCATGTCACATTTTTAAAAAAAAAAAAATTGTCAACTAAATTTCTCTTTTTTTTTAAGTATGTTTAAAATAATTTAATTTTTTATATTTTTTAATTAATATATGACATGGAAAAAATGAGGATGGCGTGGCGTGCCACGTATGTTGTATGCATATAACGGTCAAAGGCGTTGACCATTACGAGGTGTTAACGGAGGGGTGGTTTTGCCCCATTTTTGTAACTTCCAGGGTAATTTTACCTTCTAAATAACTTGCAGACACCCAGAACCCCTTAGTGGAAACTTCCAGGGCATTTTAAGCCCTTATCACAAATAAAAACTATTGCTCACTATTTTTTTATGATTTTTTTTGTCAACTCAATTTTTTTCCAACCAACTCAACATCTGTTTATTTCCTCCAATCCTTCATATAATATAATGACATATTTGAGGAGTTCCTTAATATTGTTCTCAAATGTAAGACATATTTTTAATCTTTTTTATTTCTTTAAATTAACCCTAATTGATAATAACGTGAGAGAGAAAGGAAAATTAATAAAGTTGATTAAGGTGTTTTAGTGAGAGAGGAAGGAAAATTAATAAAGTTGATTAGGGTGTTTTGGTAAAAACATGATACATTAATTAAATTAATATCTTTAACATAGTATGCTTTATATTTAGCTGAGAGTATCTTTAGCATAGTATGCTTTATATTTAGCTGTGAGAGTAAGTATGTGATAATGGCCCTTGCAATATAGTGAATTACTATTAGTGATATACTTATATTAATGTTCTTCAAGAGCAGAATATAATCATTACATCGGGGAGCGACAAATGTGTGTGTAACGCTGACTGGAATAGCAGAAAAAGTAGGGCTGCTCCACATTTTCCCATTCCGGTCCGTCCCATCCTATCCCGAAAATTGTTGAGATGGGGACTGGACAGAGTGCATCTTCGAGACGGGACGGGGTCATCCCGATCCCGAATATATATATCCATATTTATTTTTTCAAAAAAATGCATGTGTCATCTGTCTCATGTGTGAGCATATATGACATTTTTTTTAAAAAAAAATACAACTCTAATTTCTAACCTAAGTTCCAACCATTTATTGTTCTCAAATTTCCTGTCCATTGTCACTATGCTCTATGTGTAGCACCTCACATTTGAAGACATGTTTTAAATTTGAAGTATATATATTAATATGGAAGTTTCCGTCAAACTCAATTTATATGTGTTATTGTTATTTTTGGGCTTATTATGTTGTACAAGACATATTTTTGGGAGCAATATTGGGCCCATTTATTTGTTTGTCAAAAGCCCAAAGGGCCATTTTTTTTGCAAGTAGCTATTGTTAATGATAAAAAAAATTTCGGGACTTTCCATCCCGTCCAATCCCGATCGGGATTGGGACAAATTCGGGACGGGACTGGACACGGGATGGAGTTTTTGTCCCGAACACATTTTTTCGAGACGGGACGGGATGGGACTGTCTCGGATCCGTCCCATCCCTGTGGGCACCCCTAAGAAAAAGTAATAGAAATCCATCAATATCAATATACCGTTTTTAATTATTAAACAAATAATAGTATTTGCAAACAATATCATAATTCCTTATACTTTATAGTTATGAAGTATACTTAGACATTTCTATCAAACATGAATGGAACACATTTCATTCCTTTAAACATGTACTCATGTCCTCTTTTGTCACACTTTATAATGATGGTGCAGCGGACATTTTGAAAAGAATTATCATACTAATAAATCATTTATTGATGCCTAGAAATTCTAAGTGCATATGGGATCACAATTTTGTTTAGCTACTCTTGTGAAACAAGTTCGTCATATACAGAGTCGGTAATTCGGGCCAAGCCCATTAGGCGAGCCCGTTTAACCTTGTTTAAATGTAGGGTCGGACTTTATTTTGGAGCCCCCTAAAAAGGAGTCTTGCTTAACGGGGCAGGCCTTGTAAGGCTGAAGGCCTAAACTCGTTTGGCCCTTCTATTTTTTATTTTTATTCATTTTTATATAAAATTGTTCATATAATATTAATATTATCGATCTTTTTACCTTAATGGTTATTAATGTTACAAATCTTTTGTTACTTTTATCTTTTCTAAAATCCAAATTCATAAAATAATTTGATTTATGTGATTTTAAACAATATTTTATTCATTTAAATTTTAGATAATGATTTGATGTTATGTGTATTTATATTTGTAAACTGTTTATATATTTAATAAGATAATATTATGATTATTATTTAATTGCGGACTTAGTACTTTATGTGGTTTTTGCGACTTAATGTCAATAATATTTATGTATTAAATTAAAAAATTTTACTTTTTAAATTTTTTTGAAAGAATAAAATATTATTTTTGTTATAAGGACCAACCCATTTAAGCCTGAGCCCAAGTGCTCAAGGGCCGGGCTTTAAAAAAATAACCAAAATTTTGAATTCGGACCTTAAAGAGCCAGTCTTTTTAAGCTCAACCCCGTGAAGGGCTGACCATTTTTCCCAACTCTAGTCATGTCATGTCCCTTTTTTTTGCATGAAGTATCCTATATCTTGTAGTTACCTCATTTTGACTCGGAGGATTTATCGAGGGTTCAGACTAATTTGGATCGAGTCAGGCAAGACCACATGGGAGGCAAAGCTTTACCACTAAGTATTTAATACTACTGGGTTCCTAAAGCTCGAACTCGAGACCTTTAGTTAAAGGTCGTACAACCCCTTACCAATTGAACAAATGCATGCCATATCTTTTAACTGTGACCTTTTAAATAATAAAAAGTCTAACATGATTATTCCTTCAGCTTCATTTGCATCCCTTTCCCTTAGCTTTCCTAAAGAATTATATGATTGGAGCATTGTCTGCTACAACCTGTAAATTCAAGGACCGGTCAAAAAATAGGATGCAAGATGTCGGTTTTTCCAGGTACTCAACTAATTCAAGCATTACATGGATGAAGGATAAGAGTAAGACATCTTGCTTTCAATTGAGATGTTTAAGGGCAAGTCTTTAATAGTTCATTTTTTACAACTTCGAGATTTCTCATATATCTTTTTCTATCAACTCGTCATGCTTATTGTTTAACCTTTTATAAGAGACTACGAATGACATTATAGCTATAAACATTCGGATGATATTTTGAGCCTTTAAAGAAGTTCAAATGTCTGTGAATGTGAGGAACACATTGTCATAAATACTTCCATAATAGTTTTCATTCAACTTTTCTTAACGTAGTTTAATTTAGCTATTTGTCATTTGTGAACATTTTAACATTGTCTTTTTATCCCAAAAAAATACGTATAAAGAAAAGAAATTTATAATTAATTAATTAATTGTGAGTAATTATTTTCACCTTGATTACAATGATAAAAAGAAAACTTTAGACAGCGGCAATTGCGCAACCAAGAAAATGAAGTGGAATGAACCAAAAAACTCACCTTGATTTGCAGTCCAAATCAAATTAGCAGAGGGAAAGGGACGGCTGCCATGGAATTCGTATAGTGAAGGGAGCGGAAAAGTTGCCGTCGAGCTTGTTTAGCCAAGAGAGAGGCAGAGCTGCCGACGATAGCCCAGAGAGAGACTGAGAGAATGACGAAGAAGGCGCTGAACTTTGTGAATTAAGCACATCACCGAGACTCGGAGAGTAAATTATGGAGTTTGTTTGAGTAATTTATTAGTTCTTCGTAAGTAATTATTTATATTTTGTTAGATTAAGGATGTTAATTAAGTTATTTAGAATCACATGATATTAGTAAAGCACTCTAACCATCTAACCTTATTCCCATCCTCCATCTCTTATTTATTTATTATTTAGGAGCATCAATAGAATAGTTGAGGGAAAAGTTGAGAAAAAATAGAAAGAGTTTTATATTTAAGAACAAGTTTACTTCCTTAAATAGGTCTTATATTTAAGGACGGAGTGAGTAATTTTTAATATGTTCCTCCTGTTCAGTTGTCTTAAGCTTGTACAACCCGAAATCATTTCGAAGTAGCAAGGTTCTTTATTGCCCATTTTATGCCTACATTCTCTTGCTAGTATAGCCAAATACGGACAAATCCAAAAAAAAAAAAATTCGCTCTTTTAATTTATTCGGTTGGGCCAGCGGGATTGAATACTGGGGCCATAGGCTCAAACTGAATGGGATGATTAGACTTAATGGCCTTATGTTGGCTTAGGGACTTCTTCATGGTTGTGGGTATAGCTTGGTTTGCTAATTGTGGATTCTTTGTAAGCAGTTTGTTTTTGGATTGGTCCCGTTTTGGGCCTGGGTCAATACATCTCCCGGTTGCAATCTTAAAGGACCATTAATGTATAAAATTGTGGAGAAAGTGAAAGACAATGTTTTTAAAGTAAATCAACCAACAAGCTGTGGCTTGGTTGATGCCGGACGTGACCACAGCCTTTATGTTGGAATCTTCCATTGTTCAGAGAAGTGAAAAGTGAAAACCTTTTGTGATTAAGCCTCAAAAGGGATTAATCAGGTATAAAAGTGGCTTAGGAATTTTATTGGTTCTAAAAAAAATGGGAAACCAACAAAAGTTGATAAAATTAGTAAGTTATTTGCTCATAACACACAAGATTGTGGGTTCAAATCCAACTGCTTATCTTTGCAGGTGGGTAATATGCAAGTACTTCCATAAGTACTCTTGAACTTAGAGGCATGTTTTAGTCTTAGTGGGTCCTCATGACCAAACTCAGAAAAAAATTGTGTGTAAAAAAACAAAAGAAAATGAAGCCATCTAGTGTTGTGTCTAGTAAAAATGGCTAGTCATAATGCTGTAAGCCAACATTTGAAACTCTGCAAGGAGGTTGTTCAAAAAAAATCTCTACAAGGAGAAACACCAATAACAGTGTCTCAAACAAAAAAATCATCAGAGGAAACTTAAGCAATGGAAAAATGAGTCGATGAATAAAAATAAGTTTATGTGATCAATATATTTTAGTTGGAAATCAAGAAAAAGTAGTTGCAAATTCTGGGAGCTCAAATGTAAATAATACAAATAAATCATAAATTATGATATTTTTGTAGATTTTTAAAATTTAGTTGTAAATAGTGCAAGATCATATGTAAATCAATCATAAATTATGAAAATTTTGCTATTTCATAAATTCATGACTTTTGATGCTATTAATTTTCGTTCATGGTGATTTTGTGTCACCCCGGGGGGTTTTAATAAGTATTGGGTATTGATTTTTCACATAAGAGTTCCAATATAGTAGTTTTAATTTTGCATATCTCCGGGTCTCTAATTTAGTTTCTAGATTTTTAATTCGTTTTGCTCTGGCATTACCCCTTTATCACTCTCATGTTCTTTTTCCTTCCAAGTGCAAGTTATATGCATTGAAGGAAGTATTGTGCACAGTTTATTTTGTAATATATCCATTATGTGTTCAATCTGACCGACGTTCGGAGGAAGTAAACGGTTTTGTTTATTTTATTCCGTTTTTAAATGTTTTAAATTATTTCAGCACCATTAAAATCATATGTGTGCCATATGCTTTTTACACCTTATCGATAAAATTCTACCTCCACTGAAAGAAAAAGAAGAATGGTAGACTTGGTTTCTGATCATGTTCTATTAATATTGATATCAGACACACAGAGAGAACATAGTGGCTAGTCGGGCATTCTCGCAAGGCTTTCAGGCTCAGAAAAAAATAAAATAAAAAACGAAGTTTAAAACGTTCACGTATCGTTTGATAGACAGTTTTAAACGTTTTATACGTACAATAGCCTGCAACCTTTTTCACTCACCCTTTCTAGTATTTTTCCAACTTCTGACTTTCATAACAGATTCCACGCACTAATTTGTTTATAAAGCTTAGTTTGTTCATTATTAGATTTTTAACAATAAAAATTTTCATGTAATGCACTAATTGGATTAGAAGGAAAATTGGTTTCCATGCTCATAAGAAATATGAGTAAGAAAAGTTAGGCATATATATACATATATGTATATACATCCATCGTGATGATGTAAATTTGATTTATTTTTTGTATTAATAAAATTTTTTATATAATATTAAATATAGATTGCATAGATTAAATTTGAAAGGTTTATATATGTTTAACTCTTTCTACTTATTATTTTGATAGATAGGGAAACTAATTCCATTTTAATTTGTGTTATTTTACTTTGGAGATGGGATGGGCACCATCTGGCCTAATTCATTGTTGGTTTTGTTAATGTGTTTTTTTTATTACTCTGTTAATGTGTTTTAATTCTGTAATACCTGGCCTGATTTGATTTCATTGCACGACTTCATATTAAAAAAGCTTAAAAGGTACTTCAAAGAAAAAAAAAAGCTTAAAAGGAATCAGTTCAATTAATAACATGAAATGAATTGTTGGTTGTAATTTATTTACTTTTTTTAAAAAAAAATCTAAAACTAAAACATTCATCACACCATGTAAAGAATGGCTTCATTTAATTGAACTCAGAAAAAATACATGGAAGTGAACACCAGCAAAAAAAACATCAAAGTAAACAGTAAATACGACTGAACAGAGGGAGATTCATGTTGTGTTCACACTGTTTTTTTTCTTTTCTTACCTCTATAAATACTCTACTCATAGGTGACCCCCACACTAAACAACCAAAAAGCTCTTAAGAAATTTTCTTTCTGAACATTGTATACTATAGAGTTCTTCTGAAATGGCCCCCATAACCACTCCTTCAGCTTCAACTTCAATCTGGTTAGTACTCTTGTTTTTCCCACACATTTTCATGCTCTGTTCTACCCCTTCCTTATCACAGTTCATATTTGATTAATCAGGCGAGAGAAGATCGTAGAAACAGCTAAGAATTTTTTCATCCAAATAATTTCGGCGTTTTCCGTCATCACAACAAAGATCAAAGTTGCTGGAGGAGTTGTCATCGCTGCAATAAGGTAAATACTCACTTTGTTTATCACTTCTTTTTCTCATTCTTCAGGATGTTCAAGGCTTTCAGCTTATCATTTATGTTGTGTAGGAACATTAAGATTGATCTTCTCAAGGAATCAATGGAGATATTCCATAACTGGTTCACTTGGTTCCTTGGCTCAATCTTTGCCCTGAAGTTCACAGATTCAGGGAAGGCCTTCTTCTATGCGAATATTTCTGTTATGAAGGCTCTGTTTTTCATCAAATTCGTTTCGTTGTTAACAACGTTGTTGGCAATGCATAAGAGAAACATAGTTCCACTTCTATTGATGTTCTTGTTCGAGAGTGGAGCTACTCTTTTAGCTTCGGCCATGATTTCTGGGCCTGCTTTGTGGATCTCTTTGGCCTCATGGATCTGTATTTTTGGGTTGTTTGGTTATTGTTGTCACCAAGAGATTGAAGAACTGATCTCAAAGATGAAGAGATGGTTTCAGAATCAAAACCCAGAAGGATCTCCCCTACCAATTGTCACACAGGTCACTCCCGCCACGGCTGGATAATGACTTTTCACACGATTCTTGCTTTTTGTTTTTGTTTTTTTCCCCTGAGATATTAAAGTGTGTTTAGTTTATTAATCACGTGCGAGTACTGTTAAATGTAAGGGGTCTTAGTTTGTGATTTAATATGGGGTGGGATGTTGGATTCCAACATGGAGGATGAGAAGGATAAAGATCTCAAGTCATGAGTTATTATATTTGATGATTAATCAAAGATTTTTCAATATGTTTGAGTTAATATTCTCTTCTCCTTGATTTTTCAGAGAAATAAAAGCTACTGCCAACATCTTTTTACGATTTTTTCCGTCAACTCAAAATCTTGTTATGATTGGGTCTTTGAAATTTTGACTTTAGAAAATACCAGTAAAAGACCCAATTCACTCATATACTCCATTCGTTCCTAAGCCTCTGATCTATTTAATTTTTTTTAAAAAAATTAATAAATTTAAATAAATTATTTATAAATTAAAATATTAATTGCTTCATATAATATACTAATACATAAAATATATGTTATAATTAATTCGCACAGTTAACTTCCTTAATCTCTAAAAAAAATTTAATTAAATCTTATATTAAAAAATAAAAGGGCAGTATGTGATACGTGCCCCTACACATATCTTTCTAATGGTTTTCAAGCGCAGGGTATAGTCATTACCGCGGTCAGCAGCAGCAACTATGATATTATTGATCTAGTTCGTGTATATTTGCTTAGAAATTTAAGCATTAAACTGTGATTTTATGATTAAAAACCCTAAACCTTTAATGCTTTCATCTTTCTAATGCCCAAAACTCTTCCTCCGATTATCATAATAACTTTAATAGGATGCTAGTATATGACAATGTGTCTTATGTTAATCAGGCATGATAATTTAAATCAAAAGATAACACTAAGTTAGCAGCAATGGTTCATATAAAAAATAAAAGTTTAGTGTGGTTAAACTTAAACTTATTTGTTCAATATGAGGGATTTGAAGGGTTGGGGAGGGGAGGGAAAATTTTTGTGAGTTGATTTTTAAAATAATTGAATGGATGGGGTTATGCTATTATAAGAAAAAAATAGAGAAAATTAATTATAAGTCTTTTGTAAGGAACTTAATTATCATGAGGTCCCATGAAATCACATAATTAATTTCAAGTTCCACGCGAAATCAAGTAATTAATTTCAGGTTCCGCAAAGTTGTTATCGCCTGCTCATTTAGTTGTTATTGGCAGCTCAAAGGTTGTTAATAAACAAGAGTTGTTATACATGCTCATTTAGTTGTTATCGTAAGCCACAAGTTGTTACACATGCTCATTAAGTTGTTATCATAGGTCAAAAAGTTGCTATCTTCGGCTCATTTAATTGTTAGTAACTGAAAATTCCGTAATAACTTTTGACCAGACGATAACAACTGTTTGGCCTACAATAGCAAATTAATGAGCATGTGGTAACAACTTCATGTTAGGGATCTGAAATTAATTACGCGATTTCTTGGGACCTCATCTTAATTAAATTCCTTACATGGGACCTATAATTAATTACCCAAATAAAATATGTATAAGAAATAAAATACGTAAGATGAAAGAGTAAGAAATACTCCATCCGGTTCTTATTATAAGAGCCCAAAATTTGAATTGTTTTGGTTTAAAATATAAGAGCCCGCCTTGGAATCTGTCGTCATTTAACGCCATTTTTTCCTATTTTACCCATACTTATTAACACTCCATTTCATAGTATTTATATTAAACTTCTACTTACATTTCTCTCTTTAGTCTCATCATAAATAGGGGTAATATTAAAAAAACAATTATTTTTTAGACGTATTTATAGCTCCCAACTAACTTTTTACGCTTATTTTCTAATTTTGGTAAATTCATTAGTTGGGTGTTTTCAGAATTTAGAGAAAAAAGAAAAGGTAAACTCCCGCCATTCCTAAAATCCCACCTTTTGTCTCCTTTATTAAGCGATGTCGTTCGCGTCAAGAGAGATTATTGGGGTTCTCCTCCTTCCTAATCCCGACGACCACCGCACCCAAAATTTCTCCATCACCGTCCGCCGCAATTTCTTCCATCTTCACCTTTCTTCTTCTTCTTCTTCTTCTTCTTCTTCTTCTTCGCCTCAATCCTCACTACCATCTTCTTTTGCAACTCTCACTTTTTCATTCTTCCCTTGGAGACAATCGTTGTGGCATTGCGAGGTAGGATTATCCATGGGCGACGCTACCAACACTCTTCGCATACTTGTAGCTACCGACTGCCACCTTGGCTACATGGAGAAGGACGAAATACGCCGTCACGACTCTTTTCAAGCTTTCGATGAAATCTGCTCTATCGCTGAGCAGAAACAGGTCATTCATTCCCTCCTTTTTCTGTGTTCTTCTTGTCTCCGTAATAAGCTTCTCTACTTGCCTGTGTTATTTTGCTTATAGAGTATTTTGGTTGATATTCTATTGAGTTGCTTCTACTTCTTCGGAGTGAGCATAGGAAAATATCTTTTATGGCTTAAAAGCTGGTTAATGGAAAATTGCTTCTTTCTTTTGTTCTTCGCATTTTGTGTTTGTTTCAAATATGCTTGGTATGCATGTGATTATATTTGATGGAATGTGTTTGCTTATGGTGTCAGGTTGATTTTTTATTACTTGGTGGTGATCTTTTCCACGAGAATAAGCCATCGAGGTCAACGTTAGTTAAGGCTATTGAGATTCTTCGTCAGCATTGTCTCAATGATCGGTCAGTGCAGTTTGAAGTTGTCAGCGACCAGACTGTTAATTTTCAGAACGTGTAAGAATTTTATGTAAATTAGCAACTAATTTTGGCAGGTAGATTTACCATGTTATTTCCAATTGCACTTTTTAGGCTATTCTCTCTGCTGGTCCTGCTGATTACTTCTCTAGCAACCTGTTTAGTCTTTTCAATTAAAGTTTAAATTAGTCTATAATCATATTTAGGCCATCATCCTCCTGCATTTTCTCTGCTCTTTAATCTTTTCGCTGCTTAGATTGATTCTGCAATACACACAATTTTTTTTCTGTTTAACTTGCTTTTGTTAATGAATACTCCGAATACATTAAATGTAATGCTTACAGAGAAGTTAATATGTGATCACATTGTGTTTATTCACGTTATAGATTCTTGAGCATTTTCTGTGCTATTGTGAAATACCTAAAAGCTTATCTTTGTTTGGTTCTGCGTGTAAGACCTGTTTATTTTCTTTTTCTTCTCTTTTGTTTTCTTAACAGATTTGGACATGTGAATTATGAAGATCCGCACTTCAATGTGGGCTTGCCAGTTTTCAGCATTCATGGAAATCATGATGATCCAGCGGGCGTGGTATGAGTATTGTCAGAAAAATATATATCTATATAATATATATAGTTTTAGCCTTTTAGGACTTCTGCTTGCTATGGTTGCCAGGGCTATCATTGTTTTGCTTAAAGTTCTTCTGTTTATTATTTATATAAAATACAAGACCTTGACAGGATGCAATTCTGATTTCTTACTAATGAACCTTAACAATTGTAAAACAGCCAAACTTCATTCAATATTTTGTAAATCTGGTGTAATTGAGTCGGGGGTTCAATAGTTCATTTGAATCCGACCAATTAAATCGGCTGGAAGCAAACTAGTGTGTTAGAAAATGCTTCACAGTTGTTGGAAATGATTGTTCTAGAATGGGTTGCACTGAACAACTTTTTTCTTTGAACGTTGACCTTTGATTGTAAAAGGTATTATAGTTTTAAATTTCTAATTATTCATCATTCCAAAATTTAGTTGGTTAAATTTGAAAATCATGTAATTGGTAGCTCTTGCCTGTGGCAGAAGGACAGGTATCATTCATTGAAATTTGAAAGGCAAAATTTTACCTTTTATTTTTGTGAGGGGCAAGGAAGAGTTAGAGTATGAAAGGAGTTATGATCTCCCACCAGGACTTGGACCTATGAGATGACTATTATTAGTAATAGTAACTGATGTTTTTATTTCTTATATATTTATTTCATATCATAATATTTTGTACAAGAAATTTGTACTCCTCACACTAAATGATTAATTTATTAATTGATATCTGTTCCTTTCAATTAATAAATTAATCAATATAGGCTATAGTGCGTCTAGATGTAGTCTTTACTCTTTACTACAACAAATATGTACTCCTTACTCTAAATGATTATTACAGGACAACCTTTCTGCAGTTGATATTCTCTCAGCGTGCAATCTTGTCAACTATTTTGGAAAATCAGTTCTTGGTGGTTCTGGTGTTGGACAGATTAATGTCTACCCTATTCTCATCAAGAAGGTTCGTTTTGAACATTGTTAACACTAGAATACGATGGTTTTGAGCAGAATTTTGTTATTTTTAGAATAAGGGAAAACTATAACCTTAATGTGGATCTTCTGAGATGTATCTCCACAAGTTGCAGGGTTCAACAGCTGTAGCTCTGTATGGTCTGGGGAACATTAGAGATGAAAGGCTCAGTAGGATGTTTCAAGTATGCTCAATAAATTCTCTTTCAAGAAGTTCATCTATGGATTTCATTGTGCTCACTTATTGGATGTGACATTATTTGTTTCTCCTTCAGACACCACATGCTGTGCAGTGGATGCGGCCTGAATCTCAGGAAGGATGTCAGGTGTCTGATTGGTTTAACATTTTGGTACTCCATCAGAACAGGTTTATACCTGCCTGTGTGTTTAATATGTTTAAGAGATTCCTTTAAAATATTGTGCTTCATGGTTAGATGTTGACCTGCATCTGCTAAATGTGCTTGAAACTTTGGTCATGTGTATCATTTGCAGCATCTAAGTTTTAGATTTTAATCTACTTGGCAATTGACCCAATTTTCAAACATGGCATGCAGAGTGAAAGCGAATCCAAAAAATGCAATAAATGAGCACCTTCTGCCACGTTTCCTGGACTTCATTGTGTGGGGCCATGAACATGAATGTTTGATTGATCCACAGGTGCATTGATTGAAGGTTGGCTCATATAAGTATTGGATGTATTTCACTTCTTAGCTTAATGTCAATTTTTCTTTAGGAAGTTCCAGGGATGGGATTTCATATTTCACAACCAGGTTCTTCAGTTGCCACATCACTGATCGATGGAGAATCAAAACCAAAGCATGTACTTCTTCTGGAAATAAAGGTTGTGTGAGCAAAAATCTAGAACATGGTTTCATAAGAGCAACTATCATGCTTTATATTCTATTTTATAAATCTTTAGTGCTTAAACTGATGATTATTGACAGGGCAATCAGTATCGTCCAACCAAAATACCCCTCACGTCTGTGAGGCCTTTTGAGTATACTGAGGTAAGATGATAACATTTATTATTGTATTATCAGTTGTGATTAGGATATATATCACATTTCTCCCTCTGTTTGAAAAACACACAATTAAGAGAATTTGAAATTGTCTAATTGCTATTCATAAATCAATTAAATCTTCTTGGTGCAGATTATATTAAAGGATGAACCTGATATTGATCCCAACGATCAAAATTCAGTTCTTGAACATTTGGACAAAGTGGTATGTAGGTTTCCTAATATTGATGGTAATTTTAGTTTCTTAATCAAATTTTCTTCTAACATCTTTGGGTTACTCATGAAGTCTTTCTGGGAAAGGTATTTTAAATTCCTTGTAAATGTTTTCTTCTTTGATTCCATAAAAAAGTGCTATTTTGAGATAAAATTTGGTCAAAGAGTTGTATTAGACTTTGTTATTCTGCTACAAAATGTGGTTTGGACCAAAACAATTTGGGTTTTTACCTCGTGTTTTATTCAACTTTTGGTTAAAGTAACTGCACCCCTTTTCTATGTGTAATGCTCTAGCTAATACATAGAATGATATTGTATTGATTCAGGTCGAAAGGCTGCTAGAGAAATCAAGTAAAAAGGCTGTCAGTAGAGCAGAACTTAAGCTTCCACTTATACGTATCAAGGTAATTGTTATGGTGAATTCGATTTCACAAATCCTTTGTAAGAAATTTTGCTGTACATATTTTTATTTGAACAACAGTCCATTGGCTATAATGGAAATCTACTGCTTCAGATAGTACTATGTTCTTCTTGAACAGTCTTAAACAGTATAATTCGGCAGGTTGACTACTCAGGATTTATGACTATAAATCCTCAAAGATTTGGGCAGAAATATGTGGGGAAGGTACCTTTGTTGATCTATCTTCCTGATTGTGAACTACTAAATTTTTGATAAAATAAACTACAACTAATTTTTGATAATATTTTTTTCTACTGTTGTTTGGTCTTAATATTTAGGTTGCAAATCCCCAAGACATTCTCATATTCTCAAAGTCTACAAAAAGGGGAAAGGGCGAAGGTTATTTAGATTATTTTTGTTTGCCCTTTTCTATTCATATGATCAAAAGTAACAGTGTATTAATGATTGATTCAACAAGTTCCATCTATGGTACTTGATTGTGCATTGGTAATTCACCTTACAAAAATATTTTGCTCTTAGAAATCTTGATGTTATCTTTCATTATGCCCAATAGTTTGATACTTCACTGTGCGTGCATGAGCTTTTCTTTAACTACAATTTTCAGGTTTATCAGGCCACCATAAATTTAAGAAAAAGAAAAGAAATTGAATTAACCTCTCAAGTTGTATTGCTCTGACCTCTGAATCCCCGTGTCACTCTTTATTTGTAATTTATTAGTTTTCTGGACTCTTATGAAATTTCTTGATAGACAGTTGGCTCTTTTTACCCCTTATTACGTTGTAATGGTAAATTTAATTCAAATAACAGCAATGGAGAGGACGGAAAGACCATCCTCCTAATATTCTCTTACTTGTGGAAGCTCTAGTTATATTGTGTACTTTGAACATTGTTTGATGTGTGAGCTACCCTTCTCTCTATTGTTTCTATACTGAGTGGAATTTGGTAGGATTTTTTTTTTTTTTTGTGGAATTACTATGAGGTCCCAAGGAAGGGATTTAATTACCAAGAGGTCCCAATGACACCTAAGGAGCATGCAATGGCAAGTTCCAATTTAAGAAATGACAAGACCTCACTTGTCATTGTGACTTCGTGGTAATTAGGTTCCTTCTTTGGTACCTCCTAGTGATTCCCTCTTTTTTGGGATAATAATTATTCGATGGGTACTCCAGTTGGGTGGGGAGTCCTCCTCAAACGATAGCTTGATTTGAGAGAGCTAGGCACGTGGGTGCTACCAAGAACATATTATGCTACTTAATGTGGAACTTAGACATCCTGCACTATTTTAGTTTCCATCGTAGTCATTTACAAGAAACTTAAAATCTCTGTGAAAAATAACAAAATATAAAACAAGTCAGTACAGTGACATGTTTGAAGCAACTGATTATAATCTTGTTTCAGGCTGTAAAAATTGGGGGCATAAGGTGAACTTTACATTTACTATTCTGTTTTCCTAATCTTGATGGATATGGTTTAACTTTCAAAGATTTTTGTTTGTTTCTTTCAACTGTAGGTAGAATTGATAATTCAGAACTACTCCGCCCAGAAGAATTGAATCAGCAAACCATAGAAGCATTGGTTACCGAAAATAATCTGGTATTTAGTTAATCCTTTTAGCCTTTTCTGTTATAGACTTTTATATATTCTTCATAATTCAACAAAGGACTAACACGCATATTTAATAGACTGTGCACTATATTTCTAACTTTGTAGAATCTTGGTCTAAACATTTGTTCAAGCTCATTTTTTCCTGTCCTCTCTCTTTGTTACCAGGAAAAAATTGTGGAAGGAAAGGAGAGATTAAAGAGGAGTAACATATTCTCCTTAAATAACAGAAATAAGAAAAGAAGATGTTAATACAAAAGAGTTCTGCCCCTCCATATTTGTTGGGGCTTTGCTGGTCGTATCGAGAATAGAGATATAGTAGACAATGTTAATGGTATCAGGATCCACTGGAGCTTGCATTGAAGATAATAAAAATTGGTTGTAAAATTGAAGATATGATAGAAATGGCAACTATAACAGGGACTCTTGCTCACATTTGTAGTAAATGGTACCAGACCAATTTTATATTGTTTTTGACAAATGCCTTCTAATGATTTCGCAGAAAACAGAGATACTTCCCGTCAATGATTTGGGTATTGCATTACACAATTTCGTGGACAAGGATGACAAAACAGCATTCTATTCTTGTGTGAAATACAACCTTGATGAAACACGAGTGAGCATTCTGTATTACACTTATCTCATATATGTTCCTCCCTGGACATTATATTATTTTGCCTACAAAGCATCTGCATCTTCTTTTTCGTGTTCCTGCACTCATTGTATAATGGATATATTTCTTATCCTTCTTCCTCTTGTCGGAGACATTGATGACTCACTTTTGTACTTATGCAGAACAAAATTGCTAAGGATCTTGATACTGTGAAGTTTGAAGAGGAAGATTTGATTGTTAAAGTTGGAGAGTGCTTGGAGGTTAGAAGATTCATTGTTTGTTTTTTAATTCAAGAGTTAAGTTGTATCCAAGTCCAATATGATTTTGTGGATGGTAGTTTACTTTGGTTTTGTGCTCTGACACATACATATAGTTCTTGTGACTGACCTTATTGAGGCTCTTCATCATTAATTTCTTCAGGAACGTGTAAAGGAGAGATCCATCCGTGGCAAGGATCCTACCCAGTTCACTTATAGTGCTCAACCATCAGAGGTAACCCCAACATGGGATATTGTACCCAGTATTTTGGAAGTGGTATAGTATTTCTTTAGGCGCCAATGTTCGGCATCACTTGTATTCTTAGCTTCTCGTTTTTAACTTTATATAGGAATTCCAAAGCAGAAGTGCCGCTGGATTGGGAGATGCAGTTTCCTTTAGTGATGATGAAGATGCCATGCCGACATCTGTCTCAAAGCCAAGCACTAGAGGTCGTAAAGGGTCCTCTGGACCATCTCAAACTCCTTCTAGAGGGAGGGGCAGGGGCAGGGGCAGGGGCAGGGGCAGGAGCTCCAGTATGAAGCAGACAACTCTTGACGCATCACTAGGATTTCGCCCGTCCCAGAGGTGTTTATTCTGACAGATAAATCATTCAAGTCTTCTTGATTTTTTGCTATAAAGTAATTTCAAAGATATGGATATCAATCCGTTTGGGTCTCAGGCTTTTATTACTGATTCTGAGTTGCTTTATGTGTCCCCATTGTGGAATGTATATCGACCAGCTTATGTGGGCATTTATATCTATATTTTAGTAATTTAAGATGATCTGTCTTCTGTTCTTGTCACAACCATTTTGTTTTTGTGGTACCTGAGTTTCTCTTGTTAATGCAGGCTTGCATCAGGGAGTGTTGCTGATGATGATTCTGCTTCTAGTGAAGATGCTGGAAAACATCAAGTTGAAGAAATTGATGACAGTTCGGTATGGGCTGACTCCAATTCTTTTTAATTAAAAGCACATTTCTGATTATGATTTGCTATGTGCAAGTCCAACACTTGTGATCTGACAAATTTTTTTTTTTTAACACAATGATTCGTCTTTGAAACATAATGATTAAAATGAATTTACTTTGTTTCTTTTACTGCAAAGGAAAATGAAGGAGAGCTCCAAGGAAGGAAAAGAGCTGCTCCACAGGGACGAGCTAGAGGATCTAATCAACCTTCTAAAAGAGGAAGGAAGTCAGATAACTCTTCAATCCATAAAATGTTCATGAACAACGAAGATGACGATGACGATGACGAAGACAATGTCCGAAAGAAATTAAACAAGTTACCTCGGGTTTGTATCTTTTATGGTTTTTTTATTTTTTTTTCCCAAGTTTCCAATCAATTATACTGCGCCATCATGCCATAACTGATCGAAATTTTTTGTTTCAAGCCCAAAAAAAAAACCTCTATGGATGTTGTTCCAATGTGGTTTTCTGATTCGCTATAACTGCTCTATTACTCCCAATGGCGCTTGTAGGCTGGATCAAGCAGCACCTTGTGCTTGAATTTAGATTTGAGATGCAAGGATCAAAATATTTATGCCAACAGAAGTGTCTCTCAATATCTTGATATTACAATTTTACCATTAAAACTGTCCATGTCAAAAATTTTGAGCGTATAATACTTTCTGCTGTCATCCATGCAATGCATTACACTTGTACTGCGGGGTACATCAAAATATCATGCTTTGTTTAGATCTCGGAGTTTCATCTTTTTATCCTGGCAATGACAGCTTTTGTTCTTTCAGGTAACCAAAAACTATGGAGCTTTAAGAAGGTGATAATCAGGTTGACCATTTCTAAAAGGTCTTGCTGGCTATGTAGTCATAGAATTAATTATCCAAAGGTAGTAGTTATCTTGTAAAAATTTTTTTGAATATGTTTACCCTGGTTTGGAAAATGTTGTAACGGGATGTCAAGTGATGAAGGGGTTCGGCACAGTTGAGAGTAATGTAAAAAATGGGCGAAGACGAAGTATGGATTCATGAACCCTTGTACTGGAGGCTTCTTTTTTTTTTTTTTTTTTTCAAGTTTAAATAATTTATTGTTTTTGTAGGTTTTTAATAGTTTCAATTTGTTTTCTGGTTTAGAAGTAGACAATTTTATCCTCGTGTTCTTTTTAAAATATTTAATGCTGCACCTAATTTCATGATTTAATTGCATACTCAAATGACCTTCATCTCTTTATATATTTTCTAATATAAAATATATAAATAAAATAATTTTACATAAATTGTCTAGTGTTGATTATTTATCTAAGAATATTAAATAATCAATATATAATAAAATGAAAATATTCTTTATTTTAGATTTATAAAGTATATTGATTAATAGAAATTGATAGACAACAGTGAACACTTTTTAAAAATCACAAATTTAGGCATACTTTCATTTTAAATAAAAACTAAAATATGTATGCCAACCTATGATATGCAAACTTTAGGTCACATAATTCATATTCTGAATCATAGTACATTTATCATGATAAAAAAAAAGAGTACTTTTAATCTTTTATTATTAATATCATTTGACCTTTTATCAAAAAAAAAAAGAGTACTTTTATCTTGAGGTTTGATTTATTATCTCGATTCAATAGTTTCTCATTGTTTCTCCATTTTCACAACCAGATCACTTTGATGCAAGAGTCAAATGCTTATAAACTTATAAGTAGAACATTCCAAACTTTGGTAAGATATTACTCTCTCCGGTCCTAAATATAGGACCTATTTACCTAATATGATTAGATTAAAGATATTAGTTAAATTAGTTGATATGACATACTTTTCCCAAAACACCTCAATCATATCCCTTAACCCCCCCCCTCTTATTTGACTATTGTTGAGAGGCATCAATAAGGGTAATTTTAGAAAAAATGGACAAAAAATTGAATTAGATCCTATATTTAAGACCAAGATTATCTCCCCAATTAAGTCCTATATATGTAGGACTGTAGGGTGTACTATTTATCATCCTCTCACTAAAGAGGAATACATGTGCTCTAGATTACTGTCTAACGTATATGAAAGACTTTGTGTAAAATGGGCTTGAAAAGCAACCCAAGCCTAACACCAAAACACCATGACGTGGGCCAAAAAGTGTCAATTTACAAATTGCCTCGGACAGGAGGCACACGAGGCATATATGTCAATAGAAAAAAATAAAGGAACAATGCTCATCTTGCTCTATACACACACAAGTCAGTATGTAGCTCCACCTTATCTGAAGTAGATCCTTCTGGCAAGATGGTCTGTATTCTTTGCATCTCGCGTAACTTTTCCCTGCAACAACATATTTGGATGAGACTTCGGAAACAAAACTCTATTACCTATTGAAGGGAATCAACAGTCTACTATTACACTACACTGTAAAATCACTTGAATAGTTGAATCTTCCCCTATCAGTTAAAACTTAAAGGAAGAAAGCATTTCAATTATAAGATGGGCATTAACGATCTACCAACTAGTTAATAGAGAAAGTGTTTGCTTACACCACACTACCGTTCAAGATTACTAGTCTTCAACATGGTTTCTTTACAGTTCATTATGAATTAGTTATTAGACGCCTTGACGCTCGAGCAGCTCCGCACGTTGCGCTTCCCAAACAAGCAACGACTTACATGATCGAGCTTCCCAAGCTCTATGCTGTTGGGGAACTCTGCAAGGGTCTTACCACCTTCTTGATTTACTATATTTGAGTCTTCCACAAAAGAATAGAGAACTTAAAACATGTACCTGCAAAGTAGTTGACCCTGCTTTGTTACTCTTCTGCAGAATATTCCGTTCTGTGATTCTCTGGTCATTGGGTAAGCCCCCAGTAATAACATCTCTTTTACTGCTTTTCTGATGTACTGCCACAAAATTTGCAGTGCTCTCATTTCTCTTGACAGCCAAACCTTTAGACTTGCCATTTTTTTGTTGCTCCTTTGTAACACTAGTATAAGCGTTTTGTTTATTGGCAGGTAACAAAGCCCTTGAAAGTGCAACTGGATGTTGGCACTGCAAAAAAGCACATCTAAATTCTAATTAAATTGTCTCATAATTTTGGAA
Organism: Mimosa bimucronata; assembly: GCA_037074515.1. NCBI lineage: Eukaryota > Viridiplantae > Streptophyta > Magnoliopsida > Fabales > Fabaceae > Mimosa > Mimosa bimucronata. The sequence continues at coordinate 12,741,718 of CM073442.1, forward strand.
CACTCATCTCCAGCTACTTTTGAAGATTCTTAAGAAAGATGTTGTTAATGATTCACCAAAGAACTTTCAAAGAGAAGAGAAGAATCCTGATCAAGCAGATTTAGGTGGCAGAATTGGAAATCTTCGCATCAAAAATAAGACATCAGAGTTGACCCATCAAAGAGCCCCCTATAGTGGCTCAAGCAAAGGATTGTTTTATTATAACATTACTAAAATATGGATGACTAATGCAGCTTCTCACCAATGATTTTGTAGCTTTACGATTAGTTGGCTTTGCAGATTCAACCGTGGCTCCCAATCTGTTATGAAGTTTTGGTTCTTCAATATGAACAGTAGATTTCCCAAATACATCAGAAAGCTTGCATCGGTTCTTAGCTGCAGGATTCACAATGGCTACATCTTTCCCATCTGAAACAGGGTTTGAACAAGAACCAACACTAGACTTTCCAGAAGATGATTTACGCTCCCTTGATTCCTTGCTATCCCCATTATTCCGATCTGAAACAGGGTTTGAACAAGAACCTACACTAGAATTTCCAGAAGATGATTTACTCTCCCTTGATTTCTCGCTATCCCCGTTAATGACCTCTCTTAAAGCCTTTTTTACGACACAGCTTTTCCTAAGGCTAGTACTATTACAGAAAGAAAGTTGGCTTTTTTTATCATATGGTTTACTAGACACCTCCGTCAAATTCTCTGGTCGCTGGGTATGCTCAGATGTAATTGTACTTCTTGAATTACTCACACCAGTCTTATTATACGTAGGACCTGACCTAATCACCAGGCTCCTCCCGGTAGCCATAGATTTGGTAGAATTTGATAAGGCATTGCCTCTTGAATTGCGTTCAGAAACCAATCCCAATTTTGCACTTGGCTTGCCTTTTGACTTTATTACATTTGCTTTAGCTTTCACTTCTGGATCAAAGCCAGAGACTTCCCGGGAGCACATCCTGCTAGAACCACTAGCTGGAAGCTGCTTGTCAAACAAAACATCCAGATTAACCCCCCAGTTCTTGCTCTTATAGTGTTTCCCTCTTGATCTTGAGACAGAAGATGGAAGCTCTGGTGAATCAATTTCTGATGTCACTATCTCGTTACCAGGTTTGGAAAATTTAGATTTTAACTGATGTGAAGACCAGTGGTGGAACCTGAAAATGAGTTGTTACCAATATTATAGCTAAACTCAAAAATCGTTTAGTAAGCTAAAGCTTAATATGCCAAACCTGGAGCGAAAGAGAGAAGAAGAAACTTACAGGTGGCTTACGTTGAACCAGTCATCATTTCTACAATATAACAAAACACAAATAAGAAACAGGTAGCACCGTATGAATGAAATTTGACAATGTTAGTAAATAAAAGAAAAATTTAGTTATTTTATGAATACAAATGGGAAACTCACATGTCTTCACCCCCAGACTTTGCTTCTAAAGTCAGATCCGCCCACATTGGGGCTTCAATGTGCTCCTGTATGTCAAGCACCGAAAAGCAACAATGAGCCATGATTTATTGGAAAGAATACACATTCTGGACAATCAGACAAGAATATGGGGATGCGATGCAAATAATAAGTAGAAATGCAAGCAGAGGATGACATGGTTAAAGCATGTTGTACAAGTCTCATATATCCAGCAGTGCTTCATATCCGCCGAAAAAATAATCCAAACTTAAAGACGTAACAAACTGAATCTTGAAGGGTCCACAGAAGAAGAAAACAAAAACAAAATGTCAATTTCAACTTGTTTCCCTTTCACGCATTTCCCTAACAGTGGAAAAACAAAGACATAACACTATGGAATACAAGGAAAATCCCACCATTCAGCCTTACAATCAAGAAATGCAAATCCCAAATTGATACCTCAAATGATCAAACCACACAGCAAACAAATCAATTAGTTCATCCTATTAACGGGAAAAAAAACAACAAAATGCGAACAACAAACCAAACATTTCAGAAAAGAACTAAAATGATGAAGCGTAATGAGTTTCCATCAAGTAACAGAGATGATATCGAGATTGTAGCATAACAAAATGGCAATCAAAGAAGACAAAATCTCAAATATCTGATAACCCTAAAAATAAAACCAAAACAAAAAAACTACAAAGATAAAGGGATTACCAGGAAAGCCCAGTGATCATCGGCCTTCTTGATTACTATACCTTCCTTTGAAGTTTCCATGACCTAAAGATTCTTCGAAACTGCTTCGAATCTCCTTGCCGAATCAGAAACTGCAATGCTTGAGGGGAAGACTCAACATCTTCTGAAGCAAACGTGGTTATAGTTTTACTCTTTGCTCTTCTTCTATGGAAGAAGAGAGTGAGGCGTTCTGTGAAGGAAAGCAAAAACGACGGTCGAGCACTGTCGTTTTGAGACGATTTGTTGTGATGTTTAATCGCCGTTGGATGAGATGAGGAGTTTGGTTGGACGGTTGAGATATGTTGTTTTGGAGGGTTGGGATTGATAATGCGGTTTGGAGATGTTATTACTAGAAGCCGGGAACGATGGCGAATGCGAAAACAGCTTACCGTTGGAGTCGGGTAATGACAAAAATATTCAAATTATAAACAATCGCCTGGTTATTGATTAATGATGTAACTCATTTGCAGTAAACTATCAAGCTATGGGCTTGACAATCCTATTCAAAACATATATATATATATATTCAAATTATCATCGATAGTACTCCCTCCTGTCCTAATTATAAGAGACAGTTGACTTTTTTGGAAAAATTAAGGATGCAAAATACACCACTTTAAATTGATTATATTTTTTTTCTCCTCAAAACTAAGTTATTTTACTTATAAATTATCATATAATCTAATTACATGTCATATATATTAAGATTTATGGGTCTAATTTGTTTCTTTAATCTCCCTAAGAAAACCAACTGGCTCTTATAATTAAGACCGGAGGTAATATTTTTATACGTGAAACAGGGAGAGATCAATTCAGTCCAAAGAGAGAGAGAGAGAGAGAGTGTGTAAAATCCTCCCAAATTATTAAATAAGTACAACCATCCTTTGCGTCCAGCTAACACTAATATGGTACTAACTACGATAGAAAAGAGAATTGTGAAAACCAAAAGGTCTATCGTAGTTAGAAAAGAATTTTCGTTAATTTAAAAACCGTAACTATGATAGAAAAGAGACTATCATAGTTATTAAAAGCTTGGCAATATTAGTAGAGGTTAACTACGATAGAAAAAGAAGAATGTCAAATATAAAAGCCTATCGTAGTTAAACAAAAGAGTTTAGTTATTTATAAAACCTAACTATGATAGAAAAATGATCTATCATAGTTATAAGGAATAAACTACTAATTGAAAGTGAATTTTATCCATGATAAAATGGAAAAGAAAAGCCAAATCAAAGTAAAGAACTATCAGTAAAATAACACAAAAATAAAGCCTTCAGGCATAAATGCCAGAAGGGGACCGTCTTCAAGAAAATTAGTAACAGATACAGTAATCTAAAATAATAATTAAAATGCGGAAGCTACATGCATACATGCCTAGTCTATAGCACGTGGCAATATACATGAAATCCCAAATAATAAAACAACAACCTCAAATCAATGAGGTTGGGTTGGCTCCTTTCCTTCCCGTCTACCCTCCGAGTTAGAACCTGAAACTGAAGAGTAACCAAATGAGACAAAGTCCCAGTAACACTTATTCTTCCTATACTGTCTACATGCATAAGTGTATGTTAATACAATTAAGTGGAGTATTTAACAATAATTAAACATCACAAATACAAAAGAAGAACATCGAATAATAAAATTTTATTACATGTGTCATCACGTTCCTCAATACTCAACGATTGAAACCATATATGGACATTGATACAACCAGAATTTGCATGCATCACCAAATATTTACACGTTATGCAAATAATCCTCCGAAGAGGGTAACACACACTTTGTGCCCGACGGAAACCACCGAAACCAGACTTCACCGTCGTCACAAGATATGATGGAACCAAAATCCTCTAACCGGGAGCCACCGAAACCAGACTCCACGGCCCGATAGAAGCCAACGAAACCAGACTTCACTGTCAGTAAGTCCATATAGGACATAAACCCAAAAGGTTACCCGATAGCCTTGGGGCACCTCAACACGTGAAAGGGGGTGAAACCACACTTATACCAGGCGCCAATACCAACAAACAACAATATACATGTTACTTCAACTAGAATGATCATGTACAGGCTGGTTATTAAATACAATATGTCATCTATCACAATTAATCATACATATTCAAGTGCAACCACGCATATGTATAATAATGATTTTTATCAACATACAATTTTCACATCAACAAGATCCACTACATACTATTTCCACATAACAAAGTGGTAGAATAAACGTTCACCGTTACCCATTTAGTATGACATGCTAGCCCCAAGCTCCACAACCAACTAGTAGTGGAGTTTACCGACTCATCATACAATAATTAGAGACAAGGAAATGGTTACCTTATGGAGTAGTTAAGTATTACCACAAAAGTTATCTTGGTGCTCTACGAACCCGGATTAAAATCTATAACAACCAATCATGTACCCAAATCGAGTTAATCACTGATAATACAAAATAATGCTATTTAAAATACCGCAACCCAAGGCTTATATCCAAAGCTACCAAAGACCCAAAAGATTTCATAGTTTATTAATCATTACTAATAAGCTTATTGAAAACATAAAACTCCCCTTACAAACTTGGAATTTTGGAATGAAGACCAAACCCTAAATCTTCCCAAACTTTGAAATATAAAATCTTTGTTCTAAGCCAAAATTTAAAGACCCATGGTATTAGAAATCATAACAAGGTAGGAATAGGTTTAATAAAACAATTAAACCCCCAATTTTTCTCAAATTTTCGGACTCCTATAAAAACCCCTCAAAAACACATATTTTAAATCACCCAAATCATGAACAACTTTTTTTTCAATAAGGCAAACTATAATAGAACCTATGAAGGGTTTAAAATCAAGTTAAGAAACAAGAAAAACCACCCCCATTAAGTCTGATTTTTGAAATATACAAGAAGCCCAAAAATTTGCCATGAAAAGTTTAAGCAAGGACAAGAAATCTTGAAGAAAATAAGGGTAAAGGAAAGAGTGGAAGAAGAGACAATTACCTAGATGATTTAAGCTTTCAAAATGCTCTTGAAGCACCCTAAACTAAAAATCCTAGGGAAAATTAATTAGAGGTCCCTGGGAGGACACATAATATAAGAAAAGTCCCACTAAATGCCCAAATTAAAGTAGGGTCCCAAGGGACTTCATTTTTATTATGTTCCAAACCCAAAAGACAATTTTACCCTTTTAATTTCAAAAACTTGTCTTCCCCATTTCTTAGGTCCGAAACGTGTTCCATCTTGTTCCCCATTCCAGCTTTTGCCTCCTCAAAATTGTAGGCCTGAAAAAAGTCCCTTTTATTGTCTTCCCCCTTCCATCTTCTTCCTCCCTAGTTCCATCTTCTTCCTCCAATATAAAGTTCCTTCATTCGTGGCGTAGATCGTCGCTGCTATTGGCGGGCTCGTCGCGTGCCGCCGTCGATCGTGGGTGGTTGTGAAGGTGTCATCGTCACAGGCTTTGGATCTTCGGGTAAGATCTTCGTCTTTCGTCTTTCTTTTCGTCCACTATCTCACCTAAACTTTACCCATTGAACCCTCTGATTTCTGATTAAACTTTACCCATTCTGATTTCTGATTAAACTTTACCCATTGAACCCTCTGCTTTCTGATTCATGTAATGATAGTTTTTTTTTGTTCGAAATTGTAACTCTCTGCTTTCTTTTTTTTTTTTTATAGAACTGATGCTTCTAAGGCATTATTAAATTGTTCAGATTTGGAATATACATAAATACATAATTATTAAACTAATGGTTAGTGTGCGATTCTACATTTCGTGCCAATTTTATATTGCTAACTTTTAATCTATTGCTGGATTAAATATGCTTTTCATGCAATGTGCTTATAACCATGAACACCGAGATGGGTGCATGACAGCATCTACTATAACATCCTAAAAAATTAATTGAGGATTTGTGAGGGTAAATAGGAATTTATTAATGAGAAAGGATGGATTATGAGAATATGTGAAGGATTTTGAGGTATTTTTAAGGATTATGAAGGCCTAGTTTCTTCCTTATTTGGACGATAATAATTTTGGGAGAGATTATTTTTAGGCTCAAAAGAGGTTAATATGGGAGGAAATAAATAAATGATATTATGGGAAAATTTTGAGAGTAAAAAGAAAATTTTTTATTCAAAAGAAATATCTTATTTAAGAATTTTAGGGCCCAGTAGTATATTCTCCACTCTGCCGACACTCCTTTCCTCGCCAGAAACTTTTACTGTGCATTAATTATTATTTCCTCAACCAATCACATTCAACTACTATTTATATATATTATATTATATTATTAATATAATATATTATTATTATATTATTATTATATTATATTATTATTTTACTATTATATATACACACACGCACAGACGCCATCTGCATTCATTCTCTCTCTCTCACTCACGCCTCTCACTTCGTTTCTCTCTCTTGCTCCCTCTTTCCACCATATATATTCCTATCACTGGACTTATCAGAGTCCGTCGGCATAGGAATAGTAAGTTTTTCGGCCAACTAAGCACATTTTTGGAACCCCGTAAGTCTCCTCTACATTTCTATGTTATTAGTTTTTCGATTTGTTATACTTGAAAAATTAGACCTTGTCTAAATTGGTAATTTTTGGGAGTCCTAAAATTAATAAATTGAAGCTTAGGCCTCAATTATGAGTTTTTCTGAGTAGATTTTTCATTGTTGGAAGTTTTCCTAATTATTAGGAATTTTTAGATTTATGGAAGTTTTAGAAATTGGGACTTTTAAATTATTCGAGGTGCTTATGGGTAAATTGATGATTTTTAGATGTTTATTAAGGTTATATGAGGGGATTTAATTAATTGATTTGATTGGGGTTTGCACCTAAAGAATTATTGAGGGATTATGGGATATTAAGGAATTTTATAAATAGTTATTGGAAAGATTAAATAATTTTGGATATATGTATAAATGGAGTAGAGATAAATTTTAGAGATAGAAAGGGAGAATAAATGTTAAATAGAAATTTAAAATAAGTAAGGGCAAAAGAAAGGGTAGTAAGTAATTTATTTTCCAACATGTGAAATTGTTGGATAGATAATTAATTGTGGTTGTATGTATGGTTGTGTAGTGCTTGAATTGCACTAAGTTAGCACGGGGGAGTTGCACTATTGTGAGATTGGTGCCAGCTATCAGGTAACCGCTTTCTGCTTGTTTATGTGTGTGTGTAGTGTTAGTAAGAAATTTGAAATATTATTATTTGAAAATTATGATATTATATGGAGATGAGATTTTGAATCACAATTGATATATGATTATCAATTGATGATTGATGAGATATAGAAATGAGATCTTGGAATATTAATATTTTTATAAATGTCCTGTGGAGTATTATTTTGAAATGGCATAAATTTGTGATGTGAAATATTTGAAACGGAAATATGTGGTTTTGGAAATTATTTAATATATGTATATCAAGAAAATATTGGAAGGCCTGGTGCCTGATTGTGGTGTTGCATATCTATGTGTTGTATGTGAGAAATTATTTGGGTATGTGACACCGGTGAATTGGAAATTGTGCCATCACGTGATGAGGTACCCTGTTGCGCCACAGGGACTAATTGATATATTATGAGAAATAAATGAGAGAAAGACGAAAGAGGGGATATCGCCCCTTACGGATTCAGAAAGGACAGAGATCCTTCTAATCTGTGGTACTATTCAGGGAGGGTAGAGAGTCCCTCGTGAACTGTACCGTGGTGATCAGGGGTGGGTGGAAGGTCCCGACTGGTCCCACATGTTTTCCCAACATTTCTAGTAAGATTTGTTTGGGTTGTCTGTAATTATCAATGATATATATACTATTATTGAGGATGAATTGTGATGGATTATTTTATAATTATAAACGATGAGAAAAGATATTTGGGACCAAGATATGCATTATATGTGAATACCTGAGCATGCTGGTTGAACTAATATATATACATATATGTATTCCACTGGACACCTTGCTAGCACACACCACACGTAGATGAGTAGTCAGTGGTTGCGTTTTGGGGCTACCCCCGTTGATCTCACTTTTGCAGGTCCTAGGAGCGAAGTAGGAGGTCAAGGGAAGGATCCGGGAACTTCTCACTGATATCGTGAGATACTCTGGACCAGAAGGACAGGAGGTATTGCCACATTTAGGATCATATTTTGTATGATGCTTCCGCTGAACCTTGTTCCTATTCTGGGGGAAAATTATTGTATAATACCTATTATGGTATGGTATTTTAAGAATGATGTGTGAAGTTTAATCATGCATAATGAAATTCTCTGTTATTGTACTGGGAAGGAAGTTATATTGTGATGACAGAGATTGGAATTGAGGTTTGAAATATATATAAATATTATGGAAAGATCTTTTTCTAACTATGTTAGCGAATTTTTGGTAATTTAATTCTTTTTCCTAACATAGTTAGTACTATAAACGGTTTAATATATTATTGTTAGTGGTTAAAAGTGGAATTTGGAGGTAATGTTATGTAGGTTCCGTTTCCATTTGAAGTCTAGGTGTATTTTTTAAGTATTGATACCTTATGGAATGTTATTATTTATACGCTTGTTGAGAATTTATTTTTACAGTACTAAATCAAACTTAGAAGTTATAGGGGTTGTTCTTCTTTTTCAATGCAAGGCGCACTATGGTTGGGGATATTTCATGGACTTGGTAACAATAATTGTTCTTGGATACATTCAAAATCAAGATTCTTGTGAAGGACTAAACTTACCATTAACACATTCTGAAATCATCACTCATGTTTTTTAAGGTACTTTTATTTTCAAGGTCCTTTGGCTCATTTTCCCCAAGTTTGGGACCCTTAAGTGGATATTTTCAAGGTAATGTGGTTAAGATATACCTGAGTTCTTATTTGTCATACTAGTTACTTTTTATACTCTTTCATGGGTTTAGATTTGATGGAAGTTTCATCCTATTGAAAACACACACGCACGGTCCCTAGAAGTGTCCATTTTTACTAGTGTAAACTATGAATTGAAAATGTTCATGCTACTAGGACCAATTCAATGAATGAGTTTACCAAAATCTTCTGTTGGATTGCACGTTTATATGATGTTAATGAGCATTACAAAAAGAAAATATTTCCTTCCAAACATAGGAGATATTTGCTACTTCTTTGGGTTAATTCCTTTAAAGTTTGACATGCAAGATCAATGTGATTATTACTTATTGTTTAGCAACTGCCTTGATGCATTCCCTAACGACACTTCTTAATTTTGCCAAGATTTATATTCAACTAAGGAGGCTGAATGACTGAATCATTCCCTAACAATACTTCTAAATTTGAATTTTGTCTTTTACTAATGTTTAAGTGTCTTGGTTTTTAATTGTTGGCTTATCATGCTGCAGCTGGTTTACAACGGTCTTGTGATTATCCTATTATCACTTTGAATCTTTATGGTAACTCTAATGCAATTAGAGAGATGGTTATGTGAGCTTTGTTATAATTTTTGTCTTCTCTATTTTAGGTTAAGAGAATGGTTAAGGGTAGGGAAAGTAAAGATCAATTGAAAATCACTGCATTTTCACTCTTCACTAAGAAGTTTTATAAGGAAAACCCGGGGAAATATATTTTGCCCATTTTTCATGGAAAATATTGTGAAAAATCCCTTACGCTGGTCATGTGAAAAAGATGCAAAAAAGTTCATGCCTCAAGACATTGGATACAACCTTGGTGATGCAGAATTTATTTTTGCTCCTGTGCTTCATGATGACCACTGGTTTTGTTACGTGATAGAAACCAAGAACATGCGCTTCTATGCACTTGATTCATATGTGGACATATGCTCTTTATCAAGAACTGTTTAATGAAGCTGTGACTGTGCAATCTGAATTTGAAACTTTATGATGTTAAGGTAAGAAGAGATGCAATATCTTTGTGCATTGAATATGAATTATATATGCTTACTTATGCAGAGGGATTGCTTGCTGGACATAATTCAGATGGTTAAGCCATAACTTTTAGATCGAATTAATGAGAAGGACAAACGTGTTCATTGGTCAAAAGTACATTTGCAAGCTGATACGTAAGTATTTTCTTTGTTGGTTATTTTGAACAAGTGTGCTCGTTGTAAGCTTAAATATGGTGCTATCCTTGCAGGGATTCTTGTGTTGTTCATGTTCTATCATGGTTACAGGCTTGGGATGGTTCAGAGTACGATGGAGGTTACACGATGCCAGAGTACTCAAAGGATGATATCCATGAAATTAAGGTTGAATGCCTCTGGTGGCTCATCACACACGAGAACAATTTGCATGGACAGAATGTCCTTTCTAGGGTGGAAGACATCTCAAGAAAGAGGAAGAAATAGATGTTGACCTTATGTAGCAATTTTTAGGCCTTTTGGTAGTAACTTTTATTAACAATTTTTAGGGTGGAAGACAAGTTGTATAAATTATGTGAATTTTAACAGCATTTTAACTTTGTGTAACAACTTTTGGGCGGGCTGTTTATAAGAACGTTGCGACCATGTATAACAAGTTATTGGCCTTTAGTAACAGGTTATTGGGCACAACTGACAATGTGTAAAAGTTTTTAGCACTAACAACTTCTGGGCTGTCTTTAACAACATTCTGACCATGTATAACAACTTATTGGGCACCTGTCACAACTTTTGGGCAATGCGTAACAAGTTATTGGGCATTAATAACAAGTTTTTGGGCACAACTGATAATGTGGAAACTTTTTAGCACTAACAACTTCTGGGCTGTCTTTAACAACATTATGACCATGCGTAACAACTTATTGGGCACCTGTCACAAGTCATTTAATTTCTTGAAAGTTGCCTTTTAGCACAGGGATAACTGAAAGTGGGTTTTCATCGTCACAACTTTTGGGCAACGCGTAACAAGTTATTGGGCACAACTGACAATGTGGAAACTTTTTAGCACTAACAACTTCTGGGCTGTCTTTAACAACATTCTGACCATGCGTAACAACTTATTGGGCACCTATCACAAGTCATTTAATTTCTTGAAAGTCACACTTTTAGCACATGGATAACAGAAAATGGGATTGCCTTTGTTATCTATAGCAAGATTATGACTAACACATATACAATATGACCTTATCATTATAACAACGTTTGGCATGTCCATAACAACCTTCTGGGCATGTATAACAATGTTTTGGGCAATCATAACAAGTTTCATAACAGAATCAGTTATAACAGAATCATTTCACATTTGTCATTAAAGACAACTTACCATTCAAGGACAACTTACTTGCCATTCAGCACTAGTTACAATTCATGGACAAGTAGTCCAACAAAAAATTAGCCACTATACACTATAATTACAACATATTCTGTTAATAATAACATCTTTTCACAATGTGTCCATCAATGAGTCACAACAAATTATCTAAGTTGAAACTATAATTACAACTTACGCATTTTCGTCATTCCTTCCATCATTTCTGGTTGGTTGTGTATTGTCATCCACACACTCACATACAAATATATAACCGATTTCTCTGTTAAAGTTGATGAAATGTTCCACTCCTTCATCATCTACAAGGTCCACATAAGTTGTTGTATCATCAAAGCACACTCTAAATTTCATGGTTATTCCCCTAGCTTCCTCCCCAACAATTGATGCTACAATTGTTCTCAATTCTCTATAAGTAGTGCCTTCCTTTATGGTTCTTGATATGGTACTGCCCCCCACATATTGCATCTCACCTTCTTCACCATTTATAAATCGTCCACCCATATGCAACAAACATATTACATGCTTCCCTTATGTCCCCGCCATCTTCTCATTCATCCTGCATAGGAACATTGTTATTCACAAGTAAATGACCAGATATAACGACTTAATGAGCATCTGTGACAACTTTATATTAAAGTAATGAAAACACCTTATTAAAATACCAATACATTGGTGTTAACCCAAAAAAGCTTCAACCTTTTACTTCACCCCTATCTTAGAACAACATAACAGAGCACAAAACCCATCCCCAATAAAATTCATTCAAAATTTCAACTGTCTTCCAGAAAGTTGTTATTTACAACTGAATGACCTGCAATAACAACTATTTGAGCTCTGACGACAATAGAAATTTTAACTGATGTGGAAACCGAAAAAGCTACAGCCTTTTCGGATTTCCCCTGTTTTTGGACGAAAATACAGAGCTTATACACCCCTAAACATAGCACCAACCCAATCCCTCATCAACAACTAATGAGAAACCAACTTACAAAATAAATGCAACAAAAAATCACTAAGACAGGGGTATAAGCATGTTTTATGTTCAAACATTCAACCAAAATTAGATTTATATGGAAAGTTTTGACCTTTGTTTTAAACCATTCATCCCAAATCAGATTCATTTTGAAACATGGGAAATTGATTTTCTCAACATACCACTAGTTGAAGAGACAAATCCAAGAGTCCATAATCTTAGTTGGATGAAGATTGGAAGATGGATGAAGGAGTGTTGGTGAGTGCTCTTCCCTGACCCTCAAGAACTCGCTCACCACGTTGATGCTGCTGGAGGGAGAGTGACAATGAATGAAAATAAGTGTTTCATTTAGACAATTATAAGGGGAGGGTAAAATTGTCTTTTAGGTTTGGAACATAATAAAAATGAGGTCCCTTGGGACCCTACTTTAATTTGGGCATTTAGTGGGACTTTTCTTATATTATGTGTCCTCCTAGGGACCTCTAATTAATTTTCCCAAAATCCTAGCACACCTCTTTCCCTCCTCAATTTTTGCTGTGGCCGAATGAAAATCTTGAGAGAGGGTCGCTGATTTATAATAAATCAGCCAGGGGAGTAAATCAATTGGGGGATTATCCCCCATATTGATTTAAGTGGGCAGCACGTTGCAAATCCACACCCATTCAATTGGTGGGTGGCCACGTGTCACCCACTAATTGAATGGGTAATATTATATATATATATAAATATATATATCTTTTTATATTACATATCTATATAAAATATATTTATTTTTATATTTCATATCTATATATTTATATATATAAATAAATTTTAATATGAATTGATAATCCTCCTAAAATTTAAATGATTAGCTAAGATTTGAGTCATATCAAAATATATTTTTTTTGCCATATTCAAATATTTAAAAAAAATTCCTAAATTCTAGGAATCTCAAGTTTTAAAATTTAAATCTCCTATTCTTTCTCTAGTGGTTAATTATTCCTATTCTTTCTCTTGTAATTAATTAATCCCTTAAAAATTACCTTAAATATTCAAAAATATATTTAAAATCACAATTAATTATTATATACAAATTTGGGATGTTACAGAGAGAGATCAAACAATGTATTTTTACTTTGGTTCTTAAATATAATGTTTAGTCAATTCTTTTAAGAGATTATCGAAGCAAAACAAATCACTTAATCACAATATATTTTGTCTAATGTCAGATTATATGTGTTTTTTTTTATACATGGGAAAGGAAATACAAAATAACCCAAAGAAGATAAAAAAAAGGAAAAAAAACAAATTAAGAAAAGGAGGACTCTTCTTCCTTCATTACCTGATGCCCATGTCAGATGATATGTTAGTTTATAAGTAAAATAAATTAATGTTAAAAAAAATTTCAGGCAAATAAATTTATAAATAATTTATTTAACTTTCTTATAATTTTCTAAAAATTTCTACGTCATATATCTAATAACAGAAGGGATATTAATCTTATAAAAGTGGATGTAATATTCTAATATAAATTAATAATTAATAGAGTACTGCTCTTATTTATGTTATGTATGAGGTGTTGTTGATTTTTATAAGATATTTGATATTTTTGAAAAACATTGATTTTTTTATATATGCGCATGTTTGATAAAGATAGTGAGATTAAATAAAAATTAATATGATGTTGAAGTTCAGTGTTTAAAAATAATAAGATAATTTGATAAATAAAGAATAACATAAAATTGACTTCAATTTTATGAAAAATTTAAAATTTATAAATCTTTTTACTGACATATATAAATTAATCAAAATTAAAAAATGCCCTAAATTTTGACATCAAATTAATACAGTTTTTAGTTTTGCCTAAAAGTGTTGGAGAGATAAAGAATTCCTTCCAATTATAAATAATATATGACATAGTATTTTTTAAATTTTATTATAATAAAAATATTTGTTAGAAACTAAACAAATTGCGGGGATAGCTCAGTTGGGAGAGCGTCAGACTGAAGATCTGAAGGTCGCGTGTTCGATCCACGCTCACCGCATATTTTCACTATTTTTTCAACTTTTGGGCACATTAGCCTAAATCCTAATAGCCTCTTCGCAAAGCAAAGATAAAAATGGTGATAGAAAGATGATGAGTTGGAGATACTTCATATCCTTATAAGCCTTCTCATTGGTCGTTTCAAACAACCCCATCCCCACCACAAAACCCAACTTTTGTCTTTCTCCCTCCTCTCCTCTCCCACCACCAATCTCTCTGATTCTCTCTTCCCCTACATAAAGATTGTGACGCTTCTACACACTTCCACAACCATTCCCTTATAATAATATCTCGTTTTGTTTCAGCCCAGAAGATTAATTAAGCTTCCACTTCAGTCATGGCATCCACTTTCATGGCAGCCACAGCTACAAGCTCTAGCACTCTTCCTAAACCTTCCCCTTTTCTTGGTCAACCCAGAGCTTCCAACTCTCTCAGAGATGTTGTCCCTGTTGGAAATGGCAAATACACCATGGTACTTTCATAAACCCCTCACTATTTTCTCATGCAGTAAGCCTTGGAAACATTTCTTAAAATTCTCAGATAAGAGAGACACTAAATTAACACGCACACACACATATGTATTTATGAGGTTCTGTACCATATCATGTTTGGGTATGTATGAATTTATATCAGTATTGTGAGGTTCTTGTATTTGTGTTTGTGAGCAGGGAAATGAGTTGTGGTATGGACCAGACAGAGTGAAATACTTGGGTCCCTTTTCAGCTCAAACCCCTTCATACCTAACTGGGGAATTCCCTGGAGATTATGGCTGGGACACTGCTGGTTTATCTGCTGACCCTGAAGCATTTGCTAGGAACAGAGCTCTTGAGGTATCCAAACACTTTCTTCTTCCTTCAGTTCATGATGCTACAATACATACAATACTCTTTATCTTCCTCTTAAGGAAAACCATTCTTAAGATACCATTAGTTCCCTTCAATTTTTTACTTGCTACATGTGTTGTTTTTTTCTCTCCCTATTAAATCCTTCAATTTTACTCATTTAAGCATAACTAGCTTCTACATATGAGCCTAACAATGCTAATTGGGCAAAAGTACACCAACCAATGATGCTGAAACAGTGAAGTTGAAATCTTTAACAAAAAGAGAGAGAGAGAAAAGTATGCCCCAATTTAAAAATTAAAGGAACTTAGAGGTATACATCAAAGAATGTTTGTCTGCCAAAACAGATTATATGATTAGAGTCTAACTCTAATTTAAATGAAGGTGATTCATGGGAGATGGGCAATGCTTGGAGCACTAGGTTGCATAACACCAGAAGTTCTAGAAAAATGGGTTAGAGTGGATTTCAAGGAACCAGTATGGTTCAAAGCAGGAGCTCAAATTTTCTCAGAAGGAGGACTTGATTACTTAGGAAATCCCAATCTAGTTCATGCACAAAGCATTCTTGCTGTTCTTGGATTCCAAGTTGTACTCATGGGTTTGGTTGAAGGTTTTCGCATTAATGGCCTTCCTGGTGTCGGAGAAGGCAATGATCTTTATCCTGGTGGCCAATACTTTGACCCTTTGGGACTCGCCGACGACCCTGTCACTTTTGCTGAGCTGAAGGTGAAGGAGATTAAGAATGGAAGGTTGGCTATGTTCTCAATGTTTGGATTTTTTGTTCAAGCCATTGTTACTGGAAAAGGACCTTTGGAGAATTTGTTGGACCATCTTGATAATCCTGTGGCTAATAATGCTTGGGTTTATGCCACCAAATTTGTACCTGGAAATTAGATGCGTGTGTGTGTGTGTGGTTGTGAATGGAAGGAAGCCAAATTGCTAATATTGTTGTATGTGTAGTTTCTTTCGTGATGGTAATATAGTTCAGATTCTTAGTGTATTATGTTTATAAGTTGGTCTTGGTTTGCATGGAAGAAAAGGTATGATATAAAATAAGAAAAAATTTAAAATTTAATATTAGTTAATAATGTTTGACAAGTAAAGGATTAACCAGTTTATAAGTAAGAACTTAAGTATAAGGTGCCTTTTTTTTAAAAAAAAAAAAATCCTTTGTCATTGATCAAAAGATATAATACCATGTGAGAATCTTACCTAAAAATTCACATTGTGAATGCCAGTGACATACCCTCTATAAGTGAAAGAATACGGATTCAGTTCCCTTTGTAACATCACACTGTTAAGAGTGTTAGTGCATATCTTCACTAAATAGAGAGATTTCACATTACCCCTGATTATCAAGTTATCGTGCATTGCCATCCAAATATATATACAGTTGAAATGATAAAAGCAACGAAAATATCATTTTGTCGCCTTATATTGCTCAAGATTGTGGACTCTTGCTGAAACTAAATTTGCAATCAAGTTTGCTTGCTTGCAGCCATCTACATATTAGATGGAGAGTTGAGTTGATTCAAGAGATATACGCTTTCGGTGAACTTTAAAGGGAGAGTTTGGATCCAAAACCTGCACAGGGTAGCTGCTCTTTACGATAATAGTAAAAAGAATAAGAACGAATGGATTGGAAGGAAGATATCAACGCTTATTATTAATATCTTCAGAACTGAATCCTGTGACAACAGAATTTACATGGCAACATGAGCTTAACTAGACTCTGAAACAAATCTATGACCAGAGACTGCTGAACAGATACAAACCTATGCAACCCTACAATGTCTATAACTTATGCACAACCTAACAATACTTGCAGGTTCCACTAGCTAGTAACAAAATTGGTAGTTACAGATGAAACACTTCTCCAATAGTGATGCAGCAATTCATCAGCATTACTGACAAACATACGATTTGCCTTTTTTACCTTACCAGCAAGGTGAATGTTTGAACATCGATTCCTATGAGGCTCTAGAGCTTAACTTCCCCCACCATCTCCTACGGCTCCTTTCACCTTCTGAATTCCCTACTTTATGAAGCCTTGCTTTTGTTTCTCGTAATCTAAACTTGTATTCTTTCTTCCATCCCTCAAACCTATGTTTAAGTTTCCTAAATTCTTCATCCGGATTTGTGATAGCAGATGGCCCAGACTTGGCATCAAGCAGAACCCTGGCATCGCAATCAAAAGTCTGCCTCCTCTGTTCGAATTCCCTCATCAGATTGCTAACTGCAGAAAGGGTACCATTAACTTCTCTTCCTGCCGCTCCAGAATCAGAGACGGAGAGAGAGCTGGAAAACTTGATAGGTGTGCTCCCACCAGGAGTTCGAGATATTAAGGAATTAAAATCTTCAGAGTCATTGTAACGAGGTGACACAGCTTCTTGTCTTCCGGGATAAGCAGTGTTGTCAGAAGCAAGGCTCTTTCTAGCAGCAGCAAGACTCACCTGCGATGAAATTACAATAAGAAATTAATGTGCAACAAACTTGTGGTTGCTCAGAAAATTGGCACATCTCCCAGCTTTACCATTTTTTGTACTGAATTGATCTACAATGCATATCTTTACATCTTCAAGTTTCTCAATTAGAATATCACAAGTATGATTTGTAATTAAAACTTGATTAACTCGGTTGAACTGAGTCAAACATACAATCACACGTTAATCATGATATGATTAAAAATTTCAAGATTTGAAATGTTTTAACTTTAACTGAATAACCCTTCTTTGGCAGTTTTTAATTAAGGAGCTTAACAGTAAAGTACTGCATAACTTCTGTCTTTCCCATTTCATATAATCAAACACAAAACTAAAGCTAAAATAGCCTAAATAGTCCATTTTAATTTAACAGTTTGGTTCCAGGCAACATTAACTATTAAAAGTTTGACTTTGATCATCATTTCAATACCACAGTATGCAAGGCTAGTGTGAAAATCAAACATACATTCATTATTAATGTTTACACTATGAAGACTTACTTGCAAAGATGCCATCTGTTTTTGCCATGTTTCCTCCATTGATTTCATCTTAGCCTCATATTCAATCCATTTTGTTTCGTTTTGTTTCAGCTGTTCCCTCAAAGCAGTATTTTCCTCTTCTTTTTGCTCAAGAGTTGCCTCAGCCTTAAGCACCCGCCTTCGAAGTTCATCTAAAGCTGAAGGCAAATTCTGAACCTGCTCTCTGGACGCTTCCTGCAAAGTCAAAGAGTACAGCCTTCGTCATCTTGAGCAGATGGAGTTTCCACATAATCAGGAGACAATATACGGCATATTAATTTAAAATAGTTGTTCGTCAATCCTCATTTAAGCAAAGAAATTGCAATTTGCTCATGGGGAGCACACAATTGAGTTTAGATCCTACCTCCATGAAATGAAGGATGCATATCATTTCAGATAGTAGGCCAACATCAGTGGGCAGTATAACAAACCCAAAAAAGTGATGACAACATTCACTCCATGTTAAAGTTTTAAGAGACAGAAGGCAAGTTTCTTTACATATTTACAATGAAGTTTAGAGCATCTATCTAAATCAAAAAAGTGTCCTGTACCTTCACATCTGGCATCTTCACGCGAGAATATCGCTGAAGTTTTTGGTTAATAGGGTGTTTCTTCACCTTATGTAAACCATTAGCATTCCTCCTTCTAGCCAGCCACCCACGAATTACTGCATAAAAGGAGATGAATAATGAAACCCCATTAGCAATTCCCTTCACCAAAGGGTAAACTTAACAATGACCAGAACCACATTTACCTGATTGTAGCAGTATGATTGCCTCAATCTCCTCAGAACTTTTACAATCAATAGTCATAGAAGACTTTTTAGCTATACCACATTTCCACCTCAAAATTTCTCCGTGAGCAACTGCAAAGTAAAGCAATTAACATCAAATAAAAATTAGGAATGACCACAATAGAAACAATTAAGAATTTGTAAGAACAAAAATTTAAGCCATTAATTTAGGCATATAAATTTTTTAGTGAATATATATCAAGAAGGTCTTTGATAATAAAGAATTTGTTGGAAAAATATAGAAGCCAAACTGTGCATATGCTACTTTCGAAACAAATATCATTAATCATTTATTGAAGAATTTATTTAGTTGAATTTTGCATGCATATAGGCAAGAACCTGCGGAGTACTTTGATGCAAATGCAATTAGTATTGAAAGACAAACATGCATTACATGATTGCAACTTCGTCACTTCATTCTTAAGTTCACGGAAATATTGACGGGCTTGATGACCACGGAACCATTTTTGAACTCGAAGTATTCCTTGCATAAACCGTTTTCTTCTATCCTCCAATGCATCAATCTATGATAAAAAGAACACAATAATAACCAAATCTGAGAAAGCAATACACGAAAGATCTAAAACCAAGCAGAAATAATATATTCGAACCATCAATCTTTGAGCCAGCAAATATGATATAATACTGGTTTCTAGATTTTACAATACCTTCGAATTTTTCTGTTCATAAAAAAAAAAATTATTTAGTTATTTTCAAATTTTGTGATATCTCTACATATTTTCATATATTTACAATATTTTTTCTCATCTATTGCATCTGATTATTTTCAAAAGTTACCCAAAGTAACTTCTCAAAATAATCAGAAATCTATATTTTCGTCAATTTCTGATTATTTTCATATCTTAAACAAACAATGTAAAATTTGACATGTGTGCTTTTCTCATTCAAAAAATAAGTGGTTTTACTCAGGAAAAAAGCTTAGACAAATGGGCACTTACTGTAACTGTAACATTAGCAAATCTTTATATCTAACAGATAAGAAACAAAAAATTGGGGTCTGACAATGAACTAACACATTAAGAAAAATATGAAGATGAAGAAACTATATCTTCAAGCACTATTTCAGCCTCTTTGGACATACCTGCCCTTTCCGCAAATGCACTTTAGTGTAGCCAAACTGATACATTTCAGGAGGGATATTAAATTGTCGCAGTACAGCAATTGAGATGCTCAGTGCATCCTGAAATACATTGGGCTCCAAAAGCAGAAACCCATACCTAGATACATGCAGTAAAATAAATCAAATAACCTTTCAACATAATCATAAATCTAAAGGAGGTTTCCCCACTACCTTTCAGCAAACTCTTGATGTGTCATTTGGATAGGATATCCAATCCTTGAAAGTCTAACAGCCTCTAAGACTCCACAGCAACGAAGTTGTTGCACGACAAGATCTTCATCAAATATGCCAGGAAGCTGCTTAGCATTTGGCCTTATGCAGTGAATAAAGTGAGGTGTGCTGTTCTCCAATTGGTGCATTAATTCAAACAACTGACCCTACAAGTAAGGAAGCAATTAATTAGATATATATCCCATAAACTAAATCATTTCAATAGTTTCCTGATACAGTCTTACATTTCAGTGGCCTGCATTATCAAAAGTGCAATGTTCAGAATAATTTCCAGTCCATAATCATCTATCACACAACAAGTGATAATCTTCCTTGACAAGGAAACACATAATCATCTCTTCCTAAGTATTAAGGCATAAAATTAACTTTCAAGTAATAATGGAAGAATACAAATACCTTAAGTTTTGCAGCCACACACTGCTTCTGCAAGTCTAATGCACCTATTTGTAAGGAATTCAGTTGTTTCTGCGTTTGGCTAGGCATTTTCGAGAACAACTGCAGCAGTTGACAACTACATGATGCCAGGAGTTGTATGTATTCAGAAGGCAGAACATCTTTGTTCTGCTGTAGAAAGCCGTTTGTATCATACAAAACCTAAAAGAGATCCAGGTATTAGATGAATCACAGAACATAAATCCAAAATTAAATTCCATGATCCACATTCTATTAGCAAAAGTTACAGGACAGTTGTTTGTGGATGCAAGATAGTCCGGTTTTGGTGCTCATCATCATCACGATATTTGAATGTACAACATTTAAAGTTTATTAGTAATTTTCAAATGATAACATTTTTGGAAAAGTGATAAAAAAAATTATCATTATTTTAGGTTTTGCAACTATCAAAATAACCAAGTTATTAAAAATATCAAAATAATTTAGTATTAATTACAGAACATCCAGTTTTAATCTAGACAGTCCATATTCATGTTCATCACCGTCTCCAGATGTGCGGTGGCAAAAGGAGAAGTTGGAGTTATAGCCTAACTCTAACACCAATTGATGCAGAACAAAATAGAAATAATAAAGTAGAGCAGATAACTATTAACAAAACAAATTAATTCAAAAATAAAAAATTAATTAACATAAGGATAACTGAATATCAAATCAATCAATTAATTTCTAATTCAAATATTTATCTTTAGTTTATCTTTGATCCTTATACTAAATTTACAAGTAATTAATAATAATATTTCCCTCAATATTCTCATCTTATTCTCTATAATAAGGTAGGGGAAAAGGTCTTACACAGAAACAAACAAAATGTTTCATATTTTAAAACCATATTGGCGTTTTCAAATTATGTACTTTATTCAATTGCTCAATTATATTCTAGATCATAGAAGAAACACATGCATCCATGTAAAGGGTGGTTGTGACTGCTTAAGTTTCACCATAAGAGTCATAAACAAGCAGTAGCATTGCTGCTTCCACCATCTTGTTTATGCATTTTCTGCATATTTATACAAACATGTGATATCATAGTCCTCTACACGTTTTTTGTTACTATTTAGGACTGCACTTGGCCGAAACAAGTAAATTAAATCTACAAGACTCTACAAAAATACTAATAATCTAGACATTTTTAACAACCAATTTTCATTAGCTCCTTGAAAACTGAGGCAGAAACTAACCTCCCCTGCAAAGTGACGAACGCCAAAGGCCCTCCCTCTTTCTCCTTTAAAGCAAGGATTAGCATTCAGGTGCTGTTTAAGTTTGTTGGCAAACGTCAGATCAGTGGCCTTGGGCAAATTTGATTCTTCATCCAACAAAGAAAGTATCCCTGATCGCTTCTGCAAAGTTTACAATTCACAACAGGTTATATAAGGACAGCACAATTTACAGGTAATAGTGTAAACGGCCAGCAATAGGACCTTAAAATATGTTTTTTGCAATAATCTGTAAAAGTGCACCATGTGTAAATCCTAATGTAACCAAAACCATAAGGAAGGGTCATTGCCCCGATGAAGTGGGAATGTACATGTAAGATTAGGGTTTAAAATAATCAGAATGGTTCAACTTTATTCATAGGCTTAATCATATATTTATACAAGAGGAGAGAATAATCTAGAACAATTACCCAAAATAATATCTAAACTTATATTCCTAATATCTCAACTAATATCCCTAATTAATAGGGCTCCTAATCTGACTGAAAATAAAATATTTCCTAATTCTTAAATATTTCCTAATACTTTAACAGTACATAAACACTGAAAAAGTGAACCATGAGTACCTTTTCAAATAGATCCAAGCACTCTTCATTGTCCTCAAAATCTATTTTAGTCCAATGGACACCGTCCATCTCGTAGTTCTGAAACAAAATAATATTACATATTGCAATATCGAAACTATTAAAAAAGAAAAACAAATGACATCACAAATTTAGCAAGCAATATGAACTCTACATGTCAAATAAGTCCCTGCTAAGAGATAAAAATATACAACAATACAAGTAACACAACTATAATGGTTGACAAGGTTAATTATTACAAATTTAAAATTGTTAACATATGTAGTAATGTTTGACTAATTTCACTCCAGCGAAGCTGTCACCCTCTTTACCTGTTCGAAAGGAAACTCCCTTGAAACAATCATAAGTGAAGCACCAGAGATAAGCCATGAATATAACCCTAACCCATAACATATGTAGAAGGCAGGAAGACACCCTAAAAGATGCACGGATTTGCAGTTGCACTTAAGAAGATGACATGGCTTAGTTTAAGAACATCTTTGTCATTATCTATGTCCTCTACTGGCAATTACTGATGGAAGTCTTTGGAAATCTACTATTTTCTAACAATGAAATAAGTAATTAATCCGTTAAAACAAATACAAGTACAA
Source organism: Mimosa bimucronata (assembly GCA_037074515.1). Lineage (NCBI taxonomy): Eukaryota > Viridiplantae > Streptophyta > Magnoliopsida > Fabales > Fabaceae > Mimosa > Mimosa bimucronata. Next base: position 12,764,934 of record CM073442.1, read on the forward strand.
ATTGCATCTCATTTGCATTAATACTCAATATCTGAGAAGTTTTAAATCTTAAAAATGCTAACCTCCTGCTCAAGTTTAAATACATGCCGATTGAAATGTTGTTGAAGCCTCTCGTTCGCATAATTCACACAAAATTGTTCAAAACTGTTTTTCTGAAAGTCAAAACATCAAGCCATTAGAACATCAGTAAACATTAACTGGTGCATCAATAATCACATAATAAAAATTGCAGACCTTGAATGACTCAAACCCACAAATATCAAGAATATTTATGGATCTCCCAGTATGTTGGTTGCCAGCTCCAAGTGACTTGTTAATTTTTTCTATGAGCCACCCAAACAAGCTTACATACATAAATTGTGCCAGAGCATCTCTTGTTTCAATAGCCTGAATAAGATATTTTATTAGGGCATTAAAAAACACTGAACATAGTGCATTTAGGAGCTCTAGAAAATTGATAAACAAAACTAATGTATGAACCTGCTTCAATGTATCCTTGCCAGCTTGGACTTTACCAGTAGATAAAGTTACTATTAACTCTTGGGAACTGCAACCCATCAGCATGGCTGCAGTGGTGACAGCTGCCAAAAGAAATATATTTATTCAAGTCACTTTAAAGTTTAAACTGTAACTGAGATGTCATTTAAATTCTCATGTATATCAGTCATAGACAGTCATTTAAACTGTAACTAAGATGTCATTTAAATTCTCATGTATATCAGTCATAGACAGTCATTGTGTACCACTTCAAATCCTCTCATACTCAAAACAATACTAGATCTTGATTATTTCATGCAAAGTATCACATTGAAAGGATCTGTTTAAGATAGTCCCACCTTGCTTTTAAGTATCCAAAGATTTTCTTTTTGGCCAGAAAGTACTCAAATATTAATTGCCACTAATAATCCATTTCCAAAACAGCATAGCATAGTAATGCATGATTCAAGGCTTTCAATCATACCTTCATCATCCACCACCATGACATGATTTCCACTGTCAAATATTTTAATTGATACATTTCCAAGCCACAATACTGCAGCAAGGATTTTAAACAATTGCTCTTGATCCTCTTTGGAAATTTGAATAACATCCAGCGCTTTCTAAGGAAATAGCAGAGAAAGAAAGGGGGAATTAGATGAAGATATCTTAGGAGGACAGAATGAAACTCTGTAGAGGAAATCAATCACAAAATGAAGTGTTCAGAATGATACCAGCAGCTTATTAAACATTTTAGCATCATCAACACCCTCAATTGTCATACAGTCGCTCTGATTAAGATATTTATACTCGCTGGCCCCTTTAAGATTCAGCTTCTCTGCACAGAAAATCAAAGTAATCCTGAACATGAGTTGAAATATCAAGTATACGTAAAATTCATAAAGCTGATCAAAGAATTACATTGCAAAGGAGACGTGACATGATAATATGTAAGTGTGTTTGTGTGTGTGTGTGTGTGTAAAGAAGTTGACAGATTGCAGAGAAACTACCTTTGAGAGTAGGTAAAGATCCAGCACAAAGTTGATAAAAGATGTGATATGACCTCTCACCACCAGTCAGCTGAACAACTCTTGACTGCTCAAAAGAGACAATTAAATCAGGAAAAATAGAAGAAAAATAATGCAGTTCTGCCCTTAAGTTTAAATAGGACATCTCAAGTTACCTTTTGTAACATGACTATTATTTATCATGTGTCATTTGGCGGATTGCAAAGTCAAGCCCACAAGAGTAAACAAGTTAGTAAGCTCAATAAAAAAGGATATCAAAAGATAGCACCCTTGCAGTGATACATTAACATGCTTACAAGTTTGAATTTTAGCTCCACATATTTTCCCTGCTGCAGTGAAATTAATCTCAATTAACTTCCCCTGCTCCAAATAAACCAAAATATGCATTAATTAAACCACTTAGCCTTTTGAGAAATTATATCCATTCAACAGCAAAAATTCTAAGGCACACAAACCAATAAAAACTTTCAAGATATAAAAATTTCATAGAATAATAGCATTGGTAAGTTCCATTACAATGAACAGAAAAACAGGAACTTACAAATCTGCTAGAATTGTTGTGCCTTTGTGTTTTTGCATTCCCAAAAGCTTCTAGAATAAAATGTGTCTGAAGGGCTTTATTTTCTACGTCACAGCTTCCACCTCCCAGAGAAGCCAAAAATTGCATGCCGATTTTTGCTGTCTCAGTCTTTCCAGATCCACTCTGACCACTGTAAACGAAAGCCAACAATTAGTAAAGTACACTAGTAATCTTGTCCTATCCCTGCTAAGACACTTAAATCCTATCAATTAGATAGCATAATTAGAGAGTAATGCACGAAGCAGAGCCCACAATGTACAGAAACTTTTGATGTGGAGCTTACCTTATGATGATGGACTGATTTCCTTTATCTGCAACAAACAAAAATCGAACAGAAATCCTTTAGAAACATAAAATTCACCCCACAAGTACAGTAATAGAAATTACAAAAGGACTTAGGACGGGAGAATTCCATTCACCTCTCATCATCTCATTATAAGCTGCATTTGCCACAGCATAAACATGTGGGTCAGTCATGCATCTCCGCCTATAAGTTGTGGCATGATCGTTTCCACAAATCTGGACATCTTTGAATGGATTGAGTGCTATTAAAATGGGTCCTGCTTTACTCTACATTAAGAAAGGACAAGGAGCATATGAGAGCAGATGGATGGTAACCAAACAAAAAGCATATGCCAAAAGCTGTACACATACATAAATCATTTCTCGAGAATATCTAAAACGAAGAGTGTGAAGAACTGATGGCTCATTCAGATAACTCAGCTGCATGAGATCATTTACGCCTTTTAAAAAATCTGGATTAGCTGGTACGAGCTCTGATCTAGCCACTTTCATAACCTACAGTAACAATTCAATGGTACAGAAAAATTGTCAGCCTGCAAACTCAAAAGCGCAATATTTTTCAAGGACACAGAAGACCTGCAAACTTACATTTCCATTTGTGAGTAAAACTAATACTTCTTCTTTTGAAGTTGACTGTATCTTGCCTAATACCCAGCGCCCATTTGGTTGCCTACACCAAACATGAAGTTTCTGGGAAAAGAACCGAACCCAGAAATGAACGTGCCATAAAAATGAGTGTATCGTTACTAATGGTTAAGTGTCAAAGGAACAAATATGTTGCTGACATATAATTTCAAACAGAATAAAGCTGAGACTACTACATTTAAGACTCTCGGTAAGTATTTCAGACAGAATTTTGATATCCTCTAAGAACTACACTTTTCTAAAACAGTGAAGCATCTGATGAGAATTATCTGTCAGCTGATTGCTCTTTATGCCAAGCCACCAGAACTAAATGTTTCAGACAACTGAGAATAATCTACAAAACATGTAACAACCACTTCTAAAACCATTTCATAAACTAAGTCATTGCAAGATCATAACAATAATAACTCATCTTTTTTTCCAGTCTCCAATTACCTTCTTAATGAAATAAGTAATGTCATCAATCGAATTCTCTTCTGATGCAACAGCGTACGGCGATTCCACATCCCTCTTCAACCTCTTGCTCCCAAGGCATCCATTTCTCTTGTGGTGTCCCAAATCAACTGTATCCTTCCTCTTAATCTCTTCATTCACATCATGAAATCCATTCGGAAGGCACTCAGTCTCACCATGATCTCCATTATTATTAACCTTGAAGCTGAAATTATTCGGCAATGACCTTCTCGCTGAAGGAAGCCTAGCTTTTGAGGTAGGACGAGCTGGCAATGCAGGCGGCAAATCCTTCGGCTTATTCTCTTCTTCGTCTCTCCTCTGAAGAGATTCAAGCATTACCTCTAATGAACTCCTCGCTAGCGAGGTTGGTGATGCTGATAACATCATAGTTAAATACTACCACCAAAACAAAACCCCCAAATTCGAATTAGACTTCCCAGATTTCCTCTCAAAATCACTACTTCTCTTCAAAATTTTTCACCAACTAGATTCCGAATAAGTGAATAACAGCGTTAGGATGCGAAATTCGGTGATTTAACTCGGAAACTGAACCAAACAAACTGGTAGGGGGAAAAAAAGGTACTAAGAAAATAGCAGACAAGTAAGGAATTCGAAATTCTCGCAGCTTTGAAAAAATCTCTGGGAAAGCCTAATCACCAAATCGAGAAAAGGCACGAGTTTCCATTACTGAAAGCGTAAGTTACGAGGCTGAAGAAGAAGAAGAGTAAGTAGGTTGAGGTTGTTTCGGAAAAACCAACCAGAGAGAGAAAAAGGAGGAGGAAGAAGATGTAACAAAAACAGAAACGAATTAAGCAAAATTGGATGTCTAAACTTTGCTTTATCTTTTCTCCAAATGGGTTTTTCTTTTCCCCATTGAATCAAAAGACCCGATTTTCACCTTCAAGAACTCACACACTCTCTGAAAGGAAAATCCTTTGGGGCATTTGCTTTTGTGCCCAGAAATTCAAAATATCTCTCTCTCTCTCTCTCAGTTGAGGTGGCAGGCCACACAGTTCGACATTCGTTTCTTCAGAAAACGGTTTTGATCGGATACAAGAAAAAAAAAATGATAATAATTCTAAGCTACGAATAAATAAATAATTTAAAAAATTGGAGCGTAATGTGGAAATTTTCAAATCCAACTAATAAAATATGAGTTAGATAAGCGTATGAGGGAAACAAGGTGAGAGAGAGAGAGAATTAGAATTGGTACTGTTTGATAGCGGTACTCTTTGTAAAGTACTGTAAGATATAAGAGGAATCAATTATTGAGGACTTGGGATTTGAACTAATTACGACTCTATCATCCTTATTAGGTAATGGGAGATGGGAGATAGGTACCAGTTTTAGAGATTCATTGTTATTACTTTCATTGATTATTTGCTCGCAGGATTAACTTTTTTCTTAATGTAACTTTGACCGGGCTATTTAATCATTTTTAATTGTACTCTTTAAAATGATTGTGATATTTGGTTACGGAAATAGGAGAAAAATCGTCATTATATTAAGTGATTTTTTACTCTTTAATTGATTTAAATGATTACTTTTATCAAAAGATTTTTTTTATTTCAATAACAATTACCATATCGAATGCAACATTATTTTTAAATCAAATTAAATAATTATTTTAACTCAATTAAATATATGGATTGCAAAAAGAGACTGTGATCATAATTGATATACATTGAATGTATAAGAAATCACCTTCTAGTTAAAATTTAATCTTGGGCTTTTTGGTCATAACAACTTTAGTTAAAAATGTTGTGTAAAGTTTGAACGAAGAATATTGACTTTGACATAAATTTTAAAAACATAAAATATTATTATCAATTAGGCAAAAGATTATGTATAGTAAAATTATATGTATGAATATGGCAACAAAATAAATATTTTGATCTATATACCAAGATATCATATAACTGTGTCTACTGCTTTCCTCTCCAGCCTACAATGATTTAAGCTTTCACTTTGACGCCAAGAATTCGTCGTTAAAATCCAGAATGGAATTTCACACAACCAAACATGAAGCAAGGAAATTACCAATTTTTGGTTAAAATTGCTTTCTTAAAAGGAACCTCCAAACTGAAATGTGTATAAATGACGTTGATATGAAAACTGTTTGAATAATTGACCACACCCATAACAAACAAAGATAGTTAATTACGACCATTAATGTCACATTATCCTTAGGATTATACTCCCTCTGGTCCTTATTATAAGGCACTAACTAACAAAATTTTTGGTCCTTATTATAAGGCACCAACCGCCACATTAATTACATTTTTCCTACTTTACCCTTGTCATTAATGAATGTTCATAATTTAAAATGTTAAGTTGTATCATTTAATGAAGGGTGAAGTTGGAAAACATGGTCAATTAAGCCTAGATTTAAGGACCCAACTACCATTCCTTGGTTTGTGAGAATTGGTAGTTGGTGCCTTATAATAAGGACCAGAGGGAGTATCACTATTAAGATGAGATTGTAATGTTGGGATATAAACAAGAAGAAACAGACTTAAATAATGTGAAACCCCCAAAACGTAGCATGACTTTATTTGTTATTACTTTATAAATAAAGGGACAAAAAAGGTTAAGTGGTGAACAATATGGAATGTGGAATAGTGGTCCCTCAATAATTGCACTGAAAATTAAGGGCACGCTTTCACTATCTAAAAGGACCCAAAAATACCACTCAAAGGTTTAAATTGATTGGTTGTGAATTGTTCTAATTTTTTTTTTTTTGAGTGAAATGAGTTGTTTTAATTTAATCAGTGGTATCGAGTTTAAACTCTAGGTATATATCCGCGATTATTACTTAGAGAAAGCGTTGTTTCCCCCATTGTAGGCCTACATTACTGCAAATCAGATTAGTTGGTTGCTAGTAGAGCCGGATACCGGTGGATAAATAAAAAAAGAAGCAAAAACATATTAATAGCTAAGGTTGTCAAACTCGTTAGTTTAAATAAACGCATGATAAGAATGTAAAATCGAATCATGAACTCAAATCGTAAAATCGTGAGAGTTTACTTTTATTAATAAATATATGTTTATATTATGTAATTAAATAAGAGATAAAAAAATAAGAGTAATTTAAATTAAATAAGAAATACAAAAAATAACAATATTTTAACTTTAATATATTTTAAATGTGAATAGCTAATATTAAATATATCAATATTCATATTTTATTAAACTCAATAAAAAAAAGGCTCGACAATTTAGGAAATGTTTTTATAATAGCTATTTATAATTAGGCTCGACAATATTTAATTATAAGCTAATAAGATATCCATAGAAAAAAAGGGTATAGAGATCATTTCAATGGATTATTGTTTGAGGGTATCTTTAAAACGAGAGGGATAAAGGATAATCAATAACTATGCGCTTGGACTAGAAGAAAAGGACGTAAGAATTTGGCAAATAGCTTTTGTCCACTCAAGTTTTCACATCTTATTGTGGCCACATAAACAAACAGAAACCATAAATTCAAAAATATTTGAACTCGTCTAAAAACAAAACAATCTGAACTTCAAATTTAATATTTGGCATAGCGTGTTACTACGTGTACTATGCCAAACCCCCCCCCCCCCTTCTTCTATTATTTGATAATTAATTTTAATAAATTTAAATGTAAAATAATATAAATAATTAGTTTAACTGATTTAATTAGTTTAACTAATTTTTTAAGGAAAATGTTTATTTCAAGTTCCTCATATCATTTCCTCAAGTTCTCCAATCTCGTGTGGTCTTATGTCTTATTTTTGAAATATTGTAATTTAACAACAGATCTAAATAAAATAAATAGGATACATGCATGGCCTTATATATGATTCGAAAACTTAATCATGTAAAGGATATGGTGAAACTTAATATGATTTTTTTTCAATATACAAATAAGATATCTTAAATTCTTAATCATACATCTAGGAGCACATGGAGTAGAGTTATTAGACTTCTACGTTGTATCTATAAATTTGGGAAGTCCTCCCACCTAAAAACAAAAGAATTTGAACTTCATACCTAATATTTGGTATACCATGTTATTGCCTGGAGTAATATACCACCCACCCCCCTTTATATGTTTATAGTCAATTAATATTTAATATTCTAATTTTAGCACTTAACATTAGCATAGGTTCTATGTAATTGTACACATAAAGTTTTGATAGATAAGCTGCATAGTGCATACATAAATATAATATAATTTGTTAGATTTTTTTTTTGTAAGAGTTAGACTTTTTATATCATACGTGGATTGTTGGACAAAAAAATATCATCCATAGATTAATTAATAATAACTATATCTTCAAAATATATTAATTTAACTATATTATTATATTAAAAATAATTTAACTATATTATAAGTAAATATTTGAGTGTTGCATTTGGAAATTTTTTCCTGTCAGATTAATTATATAATAATATGAAAGGAAATTATAAAGTCATTGATGCACTATTGAATTAAAAATACAGACTTAACAGTAATATATTTCATAAAAATCGAAATTTTGACTTAAATACTTCACGCGCAGACCTGTCTACTTCTTTTTCAATTAGATTGACACAAACGAACTTCCAATTAAAAAAATTGAATTGATGATGTTGGATGGTTAGGCCTTCTCGTCCCTTCAAAGGCAATGTTGTTGGATTTATTAAAACCTTTTTTTGGGACCAACCGAATTTATAAGACTGAGCTAAATTTGAAAGGGCTGTGTATAATGTGTGTGTGTGTGTGTGATATAAAACACTTTTTAAGGTAATGTCAAAATTGGTTTGGGCTATTGCTTCTGGAGTGAAAGAGTCTAAACAACTACATCAAACAAAGCTGCTTTTAGCTACAATCTTGAAAGGGACCGATCTCAATCTCAACTGGGACCTAGCTAATTGGAGTGGACGAGTGGTTATATATAAAGCAAAATTATTTTAAATTTGTGCCTTTTTTACAAATTCTATGAAAAAACAAGTGTAACTAATTAGTGCCTTTTTTCAAAGGGGGACAAAGTTGTTGTAATGCCTTTTTAAATTGCAATATTTGAATTTCATTGTTTTGTTTAAGATAAATCAGATTGCTTATAATTTTTTTGGATGAAAAAATTCTCATTAGTAGCATCGACAAGCTAAGTGTTGATAGAGCTAAAATTAGACACTTATATAATTAATGAATTGTATTGCTCATAAATTATGAATAATATGATTTGTCATATATTGTAAATGATTAATTTATTGAGCTGATTGTATATATATAGTGGTATATTTTAATATTTTGATTGCAAAAAAAAAAATTCTCGATGATGTACTAGATATCACTGGAAAAAATATTTTAAAGTGATTGATGCACAAAAAATTAGTTTTTACTACTAAATATTTTTTAAAAAAAATACAGTTAGAGTTGCTTAGTTGTAACTTGTAAGTTAATTATATGATTTAGTATATACTTTATGTTGATGATTTATATTTGAATGGCATTGAAGATAGGAAATTAGGAATAAAGGGGGGGGGGTACATGCGTAATTTTAAAGCCTGAAATGGTAGGGGATCTGGGCAACGGTAACGTGGCCCCCACATATTATCTATATTTTTTTAAAAAAATAAAATAAATAAAAAAGGTGAAAGAAAGGGAGACAGATGGAGATGATTGATTGGGTGGTAAGGTCAACAAAGTAAAGAAAGAAAAGCACAGAGATAGGGGTGAGGCACCCACTAATGGAATAAAGTCAGAAGAATGAAGCCTTCACAGCCGGCAGCACACTGCGTTCCTCTTCTTTGCCTTCACTGCTTCACCATTTTCCATCCTTCTATACTTCTATCCCATTCTTTTTTCTTTTTTTTTTTCATGTGATAAAATTTCAAATTGGGATTGGATTCACCCACAAGCCATCAACAAGGTATCTGTCCGATCACACACAACCCAATTGCCTATCGTCCATATATAATCCTTCAAGTAAACTTAGTGTGTTTATATCATTGGATAGTGTTGAACACAATCACATGGGAATTTGCTCCAACTTTCGTGTTTTACCTGGGTATATAATGCCTCTCCCAGCGTCAGAATGTTTTTAATGTCCAAGTGGTCTTAAGGATCGCAATGCTCCTTTTTTTCAATCTTTCCTATGCATTCCTTTTTGTTAATCAATGTGACAAACACTAACATGAAAATTGTTAGTAAGATCAAACCCATAATTTTTTAATTACATGTGAAATTTCATATCACTAAAACACAGGTGTATTGGCCTATTTTATTGTTTTCAACCTCAATTTTGCAAGCTTGATAAGGGAATGTTTGGTTTAACTTATTTTGAAGCAATTTTATGCTCTACAAGATGTTTATTTGAGAAAAATTCTATTTTATTAAAAACAAAAAAGTAATTTTTTAAGGGTAGCCCTCAAATACTAAATGTATAAACTGTGCATTACTATGATTTCATATAAAATTAACTTTATTACTAAACTAAGACATGTTACCTAAAATAATGTCTCAAAAATTTACATCACATTTTCATTTATATCCATCCATAACAAACTCTCTCGTTAATAAAGACTGGAGCGAATCACTTTGTTAATATAACATCAAAAGATAAACAGTAAAAAAAACTTCATGTTAAAAACAGTAAAAAGTAAACTTGCAGTAAGAAAAATTAGAGAATAAGGAAATCCGTTAATATAAGTTAAAATTATTTTAATAATGCAGAGTAGTTTTGTTTTGAAAATTGCAAAAGACTGTTTTTAACGGCTTTTCAAACATAATCTAAAATCATTTATGCGGGGTTTGATTTGTGTGGTTGTGCCATGTTGGCCCTTTCGTGAGCTTCCTTTAGGCCTTATGTATTTATTAGCAAATATTTTCACATTTTAGGCTCAAAAGTCAAAAGTAACAATAATATAATGGCTTTGTAAAAAACAAACAATAATAATAATAGTAGTCTAACTGCATAAGGACCCTTACCCAAAGGTCTTCAAGGATATGTTTATTCTTATAAATTCTTGTTTTTTATTTAAGGTGAATGTGCAAATTCAACAGTAAATGTTTATTACACCAAAAGCATTTGATACCATAAAAATTTTTTAAGGAAAAAAACACACATAAATCTTGTAAAATTGAACGATTTTAACACAGAATTTAACACCTTCAACTTTTGGTTTCTTCTTGGTGCTTGGGTCCCACAATAATTAATTTTAAATTATTATTTAAAAAATTAAAAAAATATTCCCCCTCCTCCCTTCTCCATCCCCTCCCTCTCTTCTCTGACAATGGCCAACATCCAGAAGAGAGAGAAAGCAGGGGAAACTTGGAGAGAGATATGGGATATAAAGGTGGAGAGAGTGAAGATAGAGAGAGTCTAATGATCGAAAAAGAAATAAGAGAGAGAAATATAATGACATGTGTATTGAAACAAGAAGGGAATCAGAAGTTCAGGACACGCCACTTAGCATACATTCAAAGTTTGAGTGGTATCTCTAATGGTTGTCAACGCCAAATAACATTATGCTCTATTACCAAAAAGCATTGTCCTCTGTTTTCTTTCTTCTAATCCACACATATCAACAGCTTTTGAATATTTCTTCACTGCTTCTTGAACCTTCCCAGGACTTCTAATTCCCTTCTTGATTCAATACACATGCCATTATATTTCTCTCTCTTTCTTTTTCAGTATTAGACTCTCTCTCTCTCTCTCTCTCTCTCTCTACCTTCATATCCCATATCTCTCTTAAAGCTTCCTCTGATTTCTCCCTCTTCTGGATGTTGGCCAACGTCGAGGAAGAGAGGGAAGGATGGAGGAGAGCGGAGGGAGAAGAAATTTAAAAAAAAAAAAATCTTTTTGTAAAATAATAAAGTAAAATTAATTAGTGTGGAACCCACAAACCAAAAAGTAACCAAAAGTTAACGTTGTTAAGATCGGTGTTAAAATCACCCAATTTTACAAAATTTATGTGTATTTTTTGTCCTAAAAAAATTTATGGTGTCAGACGCTCTTGGCACAAAACTTTGTTGTTAAATTTGTACATTCACCGTTTTATTTATTACAATATTAAATTAAAAAAAAAACTAGTTTGTGTCAATCAAATATTAAAAAAATATACCGGTTTAAAAAATAAATTAATAGTTAGCTGAGTCAATTTTTCATATGAATACCCTTTGATTTTATGAGGTGTGGGTTCTAGTTAGTAGTTACCCTTATTTATTATCGGATGGATCAAATTCCTAACTTATTAACCTAAATTACCTAATCATTGGAAAGTCTAGGATGATAAATGGCTAAAAATTCAAAAGAAAACTCTAACCACTACTCAGAGACGAGGACTTCAACTCAATTTACATAATTATTAATGTTTATATTCAATTCATCTTGAGCATTTTTCTGCGAAGGCTGGAAAAAAGTTGAAAAATTTATTGCTGAGGATAACTTGATAATTTTTTATGCACCAAAAAATATAAAATAAATTTTATACATACAAAATATTAGCATTCTAAATGAAATGATTCTCATCAATGAACTTTTTAATAGCGAGACTACTTTTCCCAATTTTTCCCTTTTCTTGAGTACCATCCTTGCCCAATCTATTTCACCCCAAACTAATATATTGATGATCGATCATTTAATTAGGCATCAAACTAATTATTAGTGATAAAAAAAAATTTAATTGTGACAATGAGAGAAGTAGGTATGTTGGATAAGCAGTGGACCAGTGGTCATCTAACCTTTACCCTATATATTTATTTTTCCATTGTAACTTGTTACCGTGCAGAACTAACGTGTGTTTATAGTTAGAGTAGAGACACACAAAATACTTATTTCTTATGGAATTACATTAACAAAATAGACGCCCATACATGCTCAAAGGCGCATGCTTATCATTAACTAATTTTTTCTCTACAATATACGTTTAATCCTTTAATTCTATATCAATTTTCAACTTAAATACTTTATAAAGTGTATTTTTTTATTCTTTTAATCTTAACATCATTAATCTCATCAAAAGATATGATTAACTAAATTTAAATGATAACTCTGTAATTAAATTTAAGGGATTAAAATTAAATATATAATAATGGACTATTATGTATTAAAATATTAAAATATGAAATATTTCATTAAAGGTTCGTTAATATATAGTGTTAAGATTGAGAGACAATTTTTTTTTTTTTTGTATCATATGAACATTGAGATTGAAGTGAATCATACTCCTACTACCTATGGTTTATGAATGATGTGCTTTATTGTTATTTTTTATACTATTATTTGGTATTCAACCATATTCTTTCCAGGTATTATATTCGAACAATCAATTAATCTTAATTATAATTTTATGACTGCCGAGTACAAGTGTCTCATTTGTGATTCCAAACTTGAAATCTAAAGAAACTGGTGGGGCTTTATGGCTATGTTTGGTTTGGCTTTTTTAGGGTTAGAAGTACTTCTGCGTCGAAGAAGTCGTTTTTGTGATAAAAGTTATGTTTGGGTTGATATAAAGTGGAGAAGTGCTTCTGCTTCAGAAGTTCGGTGGGGAAGCCAAAAGCCAGAAGTTAAAAATTTTGACTTCTGGCTTTTGGCTTCTGATGGGCCCCACACCTTTTATTGTTTGTTATTTAATAAAGTGGGTAGGAAAATTAGACTATTAGACCCCTAACATTTTTAAATAAGATATTTTCTTGTAATATAAAATTTCTTTTTTATCTCCAAAAATTTACCACAATAATCTCTAATTATTTTTCCCACAATATCTTCCTTTGAGCTAAAAATATTATTTTTTAAAAAATTATTTTCCTTAAAATAAGGGAAAAACTAAGCCTTTAAAATCTTCAACAAACCCCAAATTTCACTTTTTCTTTCTAAACTATAAGAATATATGCATATTATATATGTATTATTTAATAACAATAATGCCCTTTTTAGTAATTTTTCATCTAAATTTACTTTTCAAAATAATCATCCAAACATGTTTTAAAAGTCAGATTGAAAAAAAGTCACTTCTAACATTACTAATCCAAACATAAATCACTTTTTACAATCTGATATTTTTCCAAGAGTCCTTCTAAAAAAGTCATTCTGAAAAAGTTCTTATGGAAAAAAGCCAATCCAAACACACCATATATCACTAGTCCAACTCTGGGTTGGTGATGTGATTTTTTATTAGAACTCATACACACATAAGTGAATTCATTGATAAGTCATGTTTTATTTAATATTTAGTGGAGTCAGGAATTCGGGCTGTGCCCGTTTGACCCGAGCCCGTGGAGGATCGGACTTTTATTTTAACAACTTTAGAAGGAGGAGGGTCTAAAATTATGTTGTTATTCGATAAGAAAAAATATTTGATATTTTTTCTAATTTTTTATTCTTTTGGCATTCTAAAATTCCATTCTTGTCGCATCTTTTTTTCTTTTGTGATAATTAATTAAAGTAACCGTTAACAATGCCATGATTTTATGCAAGATTTGTTTACATTATGGGACCCCATTTGGGCCAATTTGTTTGCACACCAAGTGATAAAAGGGATCATCATTTTTTTTTGGCAATAAAAAGGGATCATCATTATTATTGCAAGGACGACACATATATTCCGGACTGGTGGTAGTTGAAGCTTTCATTTATTGATATCCCAACCAATTAAAGTATAAATCATGCCGTTTTCAATCACTTTATTCAAACAAAATGAAAATGGACATCGTTTAACACTAATTGATGTTTGTGAGGTTAGTTAGACTTTTTTGGTTATATACTTAATTTAGGCCACTTTTTGAGAAATTTTTCGAAACATTACCTGCCTAAAGCAAAGCATGCCTATCGCTTGATACAATAATTATGATGAGCTAGATGAATATTCTTCAATTAATCCCTGTCTCAAAAGATGACATTCATAATAGTGATGATATATGTAATCGCTTTAAAATAAGGCATATAATTATATAACACATGCGTCATGCGGGTGGTTTTTTTTTTTTTTTAAAAAAAAAATACATTGAAAGGGTTTGAATTTTAGTTAATCGTAATCATAATTACAATTGAATTCAATCAAATGCTGAATCGAATTTTCTGTTCACTTGACTTTATGTAGACTTGAAGTGGGGGAAAATCGCCTGCCTGTAACCGGTGGTGAGCAAGAGAATCCCAACATTTTTTTTTTACACATGAATGAAACAAACCTATAATTTAAAATGTTTATGTATTTAAAGATACTCCCCCGGTCCTATTTATAACAGCCCGACCGCCAAAACACGCTTCTTAAGAAAACATGTGAAAGTAATTAAATGTATCTAGAATATACATATTTTTCTAATTTTACCTTTATTTATTATGAGTCTATTAAGAAAGAAAAATGTATGATCATTAATAAATATGAAAGAGAATTATGGATAAAATAGGAAAAAACGCATTAAATGATGATAGAATGCAATGTGAGCTCTTATATTTTGGATCAAATCAATTCAAATTTTAAACTCTTATAAATAGGACCGGAGGGAATACTAATTAACTCAAAAGAAGAAGATGATGATCCCCTGTTTATGCCTTTTCATTCTCCAAAAACAATGAGTTAGAAAGAAAATCGATATCCATTTGAAACCATCGTGTTAAAACTCAATCCGGATTGCTATGTTAGATTAGTAAGTTGGTGAAATAATCTATTAGCTGTTGGTCTAGTCAATAATTTTAGACGAATCAGTTGGATCAGATTTTGTTTTATTTTTTTTCTTTGTTGAACCTAAAACGACATCTTTTTCAGTTCCAAAAAAATAACAATCCATAATATAATGCTTTAATAACTCTATTTTATTGGATTATTATTAAGATTTAAATGTTATACATAAGTTTTATTTTAATCATGACGGACATAAACTTGAACTCCAATTTGAACCACCAAACTTTTTAATAAGTGTTTCGATTGATCCATTTTTCATATCTTAATCCAAACTCATTTCAATTAGGTGTGGTCATGTGAGTTGGTTACCATGATCTTACTTGATCACTTGGACTTGAGCGTGAGATTAGGGTGTTCTCCCGTTCTGTTTAATATGAATATATACATACTTATTATTGAATACTGAATTATTGATTAGTTTATAGATATATGTCTATGTTGATACACACACACACATTGAGTAATAATAAATAGTAATCGATTGTGATGATATATACATGGACCAAATGCTCGAGATTCAAGCACGCATTGTTCGTGACTATGTACCCCTTCTTAGGAACCATCACTTTACTCCCTCTTAAAATATAAGAACTCGTTTAAAAATAAATTTTGATTCGAAATATTTTTTTTATTTTTTTATTTTTTTATTACATACCTTTCTTATTGTATATTCTATATTTATCATTTTTAAATCAATTTCCTCTAACCTACTATAAACATATATAATTAAATGATACACAAAATTTTTTATGAATAATCATGTCACATGCATATACGTACATTGTGATTGAATAATTTATTTAATTTTTATTTCATTGGAAGCAGTGTATATCTATATAAGTAATTAATAGATTAACAAGTATATGAAAATTAAAATGAATTTAGCCCCCACAGTAGTTGCTATAATTACATTCCCCTTCAAAAGCGACCCCATCATCACTCAACCCACTACTACTCATCATTCCTATTCCTTCTTCACCCTTATCATTACCTCTTACACCTCTTCTAGCTTCTCCATTTGTCATATTCTCCTTTCACCCCCTTTACTATTTATAATTCCCATCCTTATTTAATTTAACTTCAATAAACTGTTGTTAATTTGGGCATATTAAAAAAGTTTGAAAAAAATTACTTGATTCTAGCTAGCTAGCAAGAAACACGATCCCAATCAAATACTTTCAATTAAATTATACATCAATTTATAAATTAAATAATTTGTTAAAATATAAGAATAAATATGAGAAATAAAGTGGATTAAAGTTTTGAATTTCGAACAAAAATAAACTCCTAAACTCCGAAGACATGAAGAGTAGTAGCAGTTATAAAGTGTGAACACTCTCATTTAATTAAAAACAATATTAAAAAAAGGCCTTACATAAAAAAATATTATTATTTAATTTAAGACATATATGTAGTTCTCTTTTAAAAAAAAAATGTTATCAACATTTCATTCATACGTTTTTGTATTGGCCAATATACCCTTATAACGCAACATAAGAGAACTTCCTTTTAAATAGTGGGCCTTGGCTTTGATCTAATTCATTATCTCAAATTCTTAGATTGGTCTTTTAATTGAAATAAAATACTTATATATGTTACGTGTTATCAATAATGGAACACATGTGATGAAAAGAAGATGGAGGAAAAATTAAGGGATAAAAGGATAAAAGATGAAAACGATGTTTAATTATATAAGAAGACTCTTAGCTTCATCCAATATTTCTGTTGGAGAGAATCTTGATTCTTGACTTGTTTCTTCAGACTTGATGATTTAACTAAAGTTCAAATTATAAAAAAAAAAAAACACTCATACTGAAACATAATGAAAGGGATAGTATATGGTAGACACTAGACAGCATCTAGATCCACGCAATCTAGGACGACATGGCTACATGCAGCTAACATTGTTAGATCCTATAATTGAATTGATTTATATGATGAAAAAGGGAAACGAAGTCATGTGAAGAATTGCAGTGAGTGAAATGATGAGTATGATTCTGACACAGAGATTAGATTTTTCAGGCAAGTTACTCTGAAAATGTCTGATCTTCCGAAGATGAGAATGACATTATTATTCCTGGTCTTTAACTTTTTCTTTCTCTCCCATTTGTTACTTTTTGTCTGGGAAGGGATTGGAATGTAATATACTGGGACTTGGATTGGACAGGTATGTATACATATTTATATATATGTATATATATGCGAAGGATGTGGAATGGAGATTGAAGGGTAAGGAGGAAAAAGATTTGTGTCCACATGCTGTTTGAGTAAATGCCAAGGATGAATACGTGAGTGTGACACTGCATCGTCTTTGTGAATAGTGAAGAAGCTTGTAGTGATGACACATACTAGAGCAAGCCACCATTTGATGAATGAGTAACAGTTGTTAGAAGCTTGGAGAGCAACCTTTTAACCGTGATTTAGATATACGAGTTAAATATGTGATATAAGTTTATTTTATTTTGGTTTGTATGAATGTATTTATGATGGCAAAAAGAAGAAGAAGAAGAAAAATGTGTTTATGAATAGTTTGATTATTCCATATGTATGAATTATTTTATTACTCCTTAATATAAAGTTACTTTACTAATTTAAATTTGAATAAATTAATTAAACTATATGAATTACTTAATTATAACAAATAATATAATTTCCTTAAAATATTTGTATATGAAATTATATTATGCATCAATTTATAATTTAGGTAATTTAGTTTGAAAAAAATAAAATGATAACTATTAGAAATAACATAGATTGAGGTCATATATATTTAGGACAAAACATATATAAATAGGGTTTTCCATAAGTGATATCCAATGAAAAAAAATGGTAAGACTTGTAACAAATCATACTACCTATATTGTTAATAGTATGACCCGATGTTTAATTTACGCTTCATACAATACATAAAAGGTCCCCCAAGAAGATAAATATATGCATAAAATAGAGTATACAAACAATATAAACGCATTACTATAACTGCGCTTCCAAGTAATTCATACTTTCGCAATAGCTAATACAAAGTTATATTGTCAATTTGTCATCCTAATCTCAAGCCATTTACTAATCAAGATCCAATAAATTTCGCACATTTATAAAAAGGAGGATTAAATTTAGTGAAAGGGAATGAGCTCCTCACAATATGTGGCGAACCAAGATTGAATCACTTTGAGTGATGCCGACATTTAAGGGCCTGTTTGATATGAATGAGGGAAGGGAAATTGGGAGGAGGGAAAATTTTTTTGACTTTGATTTCTAAAAATTAGAGAAATAGTGTTAATTTTTTTTAATTAGAAGTAGGGTTAAATTTTTTAAAGTAATATTGTTTTACTATTTTATCCTACGTATTATATTTCTTAAAATATCATAACCCCACTTTTTTAATTTTTAATAATTTAACTCACAAAAATTTTACATCCCATCCTCTCCAAACCCCTCGTTTCAAATAAGACCGTTTCTGATAGTGTCCTAAAAAAATTGTTTCTAACAATAGAATAATTGCACTTGTTGGAAAAAAAAATCTCTCTAAAGGTTTTAACCTTGGAAAGATTTCTAATGCTAAAAGATTATGTTCTTTTTAATTTAATGCAAACTTTATATATTGCTATGAAAAAAAATATATTGCTATAAAATATAGTTTCCAAACCTAAAATTTAAAGTATTAATGGTCTATTTGAAAATTTTTATTCAGGAGCAATTTTACCCTGAAAGCATTTTTTGGCCCAATTTTGCGGTTGAAGTATTAAAGTGGGGTAATTTTATCATCTACCGTTAAAATATTAACGATAATGCACGTCAACTTTTTAACAGTCAAAGTAAATTTTTTTAATGGAATAGAACAAAATTGCTTTTGAAACTTCCAAGACAATTTTAAACTTTAAAAAAACTTGAGAGTCAAAATAGTACTTGAGACAAAAACTTTTGAAATAAAATAGATCCTTACCGAGAATATATATTGTGTGTTGCACTGTTGTTGGTGGGGGGGCTACATGGGACCTCTGAATTCCATGAAAGCACTCTGACCATGGACTTGATGAATCATTATAAATAAGAGATTAAAATTAAATGCTTAAAATTAGAATAATGAGTTGTTGGAGGAGGAAGATCCAATCTTATATGACGTACCACCTAACAGATTGAACACAGTTGAAACATTATATCTATATATAATCAGTTGTTATATATATGCTGGATGGGGTCTTGTTAATGTAAAGAGGTTGGTTTGTTCCCTTTGGAATTTTTGGGATGATTGATGATGATATGGCTAGAATTTTGAATATGTGATAACTGTTAGATGAGCTTTTTTAGCTTTTTATTTGGCTCCTTCTTGCGTTAGCTGCCTTTATTATCATTATTTCATTCTCACTTCAATTATCTCGCTGTACGCAATATATTGGTCTAGCTATAACGCCGTGCTTAGTACGTCTCAGTTGGGAATAAGAAGGAATAGTCTGCAAGAAAAAATTGAACAATTTTTTAACTCATAATCACTCCGGTCTTAAATTATAAGATCATTTTAACTTTTTTTTTTGGAGAAATTAAGGATACAAAATTAATCACTTTAAAATGTCTATAGGTATATTTTTTCCTTAAAATTAATTTATCTTATTTATAAACTATCGTATATCGTATGATACAATTACATGTAAAATACATTAAAGTTAAGTGGTTTATTTAGGTTCCTTAATCTCCACAAAAAAAAATCAAAGTGATCTTATATTTATGACCGGAGGGAGTAAATCGTTATTGTTAATACGAAAAATTAATTTTTCAATTACAAGAATTAGTTTGACTTCGTGACTTGTAAATAAATAAAAAATAAAAGGAGGGTTTTCCAAATCAAACAATGGAATATAATTTATTATTAACATAAAAATAAAAATCATTATACTCATAAACGTCCCCTTGCATCTATATCTATGTAAGTATTCATAATTTATAGTTTGATTGATTGTATTTTTTTTTTATTGAGTGAGAGCCACATCATTGACCGATTATTAACCTTATTTCTTTTATAATTAATAAATTATGAGTATTGGAACAAATACTAGTAATTGAAGAAGTTATAAAGACTGGATGAGAAAGAAAACAATTATAACGAATTAATTAAAAATGTGACAAAATTATAGATACTTGCATATTGATTTTTTTTCTTCTTATAAATTAATATATATGTTATGATCAAGAGGACATGACGAGGCAATAGTATCCTCGTGCATGAGTCATGAGAGAAATATTCACCAAATATTGTGGTGATTACATTGTGGATATTTCAGTATTTGTACTTAAGAAAGCTTGATCCCCACACTCTTGTTTGTCAAAATTCGCTTACATGAATAGTTCAGAGATTTGTACTAGAATATATATGATTTACACACTTCCTAAATGATACTTTTTCATTACTTAGCTAATAGTTTAAGCATCATCTCCGTACAGAAGCAACTACTCTTCGCGTTATGATTGTATCTTTTTTTTTTTTTTTGTTCAATTAAAATGAATATATTAATGGTTTGAGATTAAAATTGGGGCATCCTTTCACTTACAGTGAAGTTCTCATGCTACAAGGCTTTTGATTTCATTGTCTCAAACTGACATGATTTATGAGGGATTTTCTTGTAAACATATGACCAAATCCTCATCATTACCATACACAGCACCAGTATTATTACTAGAAAGTTATAATATTAGACCAAACAAAAAAAAGTAATTATCTTTCCAATGATAATTAGATTTTTTATCTAAATCTTTTTAAAAGTTCACTAAATTCTATGAACCTCATCCTTTAATATAAATCATGTCAACATAAAGTCATGATGCTCATCCCGTTAAGACAAATTATTTTTTATTGATCGTTCTATGCTACAATTGTAGATAGATGGCTTTTGCATGAGAGAAAAGAATGGTGATGCGTGCCAAAATCATAATTTGAACGATTTTTTTATAGCCTTATTCATATGGGAAAAACTTGAACAATAACGCAATTGAATGACTAGTATGAATTATATATGTCAATACAAAAGACTGTTCGATTCCACTTCTAAATGCTTTCTTCCTAAAGGCATATATCTCATTGATTTCCCAATTAAATTACTGACATTTTTGAAGGATCCTTAATGGCAGGACCACTTACAGTTACATAGAATGAGAGTAGTAGAAAATATCAGTAACTTTGATAATTATTACGTCATATCTGAAAGGACGCGGCTTGCATGCTTCAATAAGTGACTAATTTGTTGGAACAATGGATTACAAAGAAAAAAATGAAAATAACTTTCACAGTTCTATAATTACTCCATTCATATCTAACCCATTTTAATTTTTAAGATTCTGAACTTTTTTTGGGCCGTAGTTTAATTCTATATATTATCGTTTTCTGGGTCAATAATTTACTTTACCCAATAGGTCCTTCCTCCATGAAACTTCCACGGTAGTTATTAACATAGGCTTCAAATGAGGCCTAGCCCACTGTGGTCTTGATAAAATGCCCAAAGTTCCTTAACAAATAATATTTCATAATTTATTTTTTGGTGGAATATTTTCTAATCTATCCACAAATTTTTTTTTTTTTTGCCATCAATCCATCCACAATTTTTACTTGTCTCTGCTTTTTTATTTTTAAAGTCTATTTCTTTTTTTTACTATTACTTTGTTTGTGTATTTCTTGATTTCTTTAATGACATCAAATCTTACCTTACATAGAGGAATTACCTCTAGTTAAAAGGTTGAGATTGAGTTATGTGATGTGTAGTAAATTCAGTTGTGTACAGTAGAAGCTTACTCTTTATTGATAGAGATAGTGATACTTAATTTCTCTAATAATCAGTTATTTTAATTTTTTAGAAGGTTCGAGTTGAATTAATGCTTCCAAAATGGAGTAGTAGTTAATATGATTTGATACGGTTTTATATTTAAAAAAATCAGACATAGATCAGAAAAAATAAGTATAACACGATTGCATTTTAAAAATAAAAAAAAATTAAAGAATTATTGATGTAGAATAGGATGGGGAGAGGAGAGGGAGAGGGAGGAAGGGAATGTGGGAATATTAAACGATAAATAAATAAAATCCAAAATCTAATTAATCTAATGCATGTTAATATATATCCCATATACACCAAATATATTACTTTTGCTTTTTTTTTTTTTAATAAAATAAAAATCGAATCCACCCTCAACCTTGGTATCGTTTACCCCATAGTCCATATTGCCCTCAGAAGCTGCAAATTGCTGCGCCGCTTCTCTATCAGCATGGCAAAAAACAGGAACAAAAAGAAGAACAAAAACGGTGCTGTTTCTATGGACACCAGCGAGCTATCCGTTGGGGAAATCCCTCAAGGTACTACTTTCTTCAGCAACTCACCTGAATCGTTTTCTTTCTCTTTCTCTTTTTCTTTTTGGGATTATAATCATGAACGGAAAAAAAAAAAATTCGATCTTTTATTATATTGTTCATCTAATTGATTCTTACTTCATGTCTCTGATGACTGAATATCGAGTGGTCTTGATTTGATTGCCTTGAAAGCCTTTCTTGTTTTATATGAAGCCGCCATGTATGTTTTCTTGTACATGTGTTAAAACTTAAAAGCTTGAGATTCTTTCTTCCTTTTTTACTTGCAGCAATGGACACATCAGAGCCCGTAGCTCAAGGCCCACTTTCTGGTGCTCCCAGCATGTAAGTAACGTATTTTCTGTGTTATCATTGGAGGTCCTGAAGTTAACTGGTCTTGTAGAGAGGTTAATTAGCTTCTAATTTTCCAAAGTTTCAGTTTTGTAAAAGTAATATTAATTGTTTCCAAAAAGGTTTGCGAATAATGTCAATTTTCCGGCAAATGATTGAAACTGACATCTGTATATTTTGGAGTTGCATGCTTCTTCATTCAGCATAGTTTCTTTAAATTTGTGTTCAACCACCTTAAGGCATCGAATTATCACATTGACAATGAGCCACCAATGCATTATATTTTATAAATGAAGATTCTTCCTTAGTCTGAACTCTATGTATGAAACTTTGTAGTTTCTCTAAATTTGCATAACCTTGTGTATGGAACTTTGTAATCTGTTCTGTGCAAAATATTTATGCTTTTGTCTTCTTTGTTTGAACCCTCTAATATTTTAGGTCCCAAAAAATTGCAATGAGACAGGTGCGGCCTCCCCGGTTGATGCCTAAAGTCTTGTATTCTTTGTGCTTAATTAGGATTGGATCACGTTGCTTATATTGATATTGTATTATGTTGCCAATGCTGTTTAAAAGTGTGAAGGGAAAAGAAACTATAGCGTAAGATCAATGTTGGACCTCTGATCCCTATCAAATGATCCGTTTTGCTGTTGTGATGTCTTTTATGTATTATTGGTGTTTTATATGGGCTAGCCAATGGTCACAATGGGTACTCAAGTGAAGTGAGGAACCCTTTCCTGAAAACTAGGTGTTGAGGTTGGAAAAATAACCCAATTAAATTTTAAAAACCCTATAGAGAAGTGGATAGTAATAAATGTGGGGCTTAAACATCTTATTCTGTGTAACCTTCATTTGGATCCTCTTCGAGAGCCAACACACTGGTGACTATATTCTATGGTACTTTACTCAGTGACACTTGTCTTCATTAATGATGAGAACCCTCCATGGTTAACTCTTTCCGAAACTGCTATGACAATTAGGTTTTGGTATTAATTGATGAGTATTCAAGAGGGAAGAGGACTACTAAGTCGGTAAAACTAACCTTCCTAAATATCACTTATATCATCCCATATTATTCATTGTAGAATATAGGCATCCCATACTTCTCGTACCATCTTTAGTCTACATCAGATTGATCTTTTCTCCAATTCCTAATCCAGTCAGTGGCTCACTGCTAGTTAGTGCTCATAGAAAATGCAGATTTGCTTGACTGAAGAGTGTGTTTATTTGTTCATGGATCTGTGCAGTGAGAAGAGTTACACGTGTTAGGGGTTTTAGACTTAGAATTTAGTATTCAGCAAACTCATGAAACTGTTGAGTATGCTGCAAATTCAAAAGTACAGTCAAGTTTGCTAGAATCAGATCTTGGCAATGTTCTAGCTAGTATCTCATTTGTGTTGACGAGTGAACTGCAATTTTTTATGTCTTGCATATTATTTCCAAAATTTTATGCGCGAATCTTTATCCGTCACTCTAATATTTACATCACTTGCTGATAAGTGGATAAGAGTACATTTTATGTCTTTTTTTCATTTGCTGCTCCTCCAAATTTTACTAGTTTTTTTTCCTGTTCTGATTATGGGTGTCTTTTGAAACAGGAAGATAAAGAAGGGAAGGCCTATGAAGAGATCAAAGAATGTCCGGAAGATGAAGGCAAGAGAAAAAGCTATATCTGCAAGTGATAAGACCGCTGAGAAAATATTAAAGAATGATAGTAAAAAATTAAGAGTTCAATCTGCCAAAACACTGTATGACTAAATAGCTAGCTGGATGGTTGGCATCATTACCTGGAAAAGTTTCATTTTTTTTTTGGGGTGAAAGTTGAAATAGATTTTTTAGCTAGCATTGAATGTATACATGCTGCATCATCCATAGTTAAATTTCGTTTTGTTGCATTATTTTTATGAGTTGCAAGTATGTGGATGGGGAAAATTTTGCAGTGCTTGCTATCGGTTTTGAATGTGATAAATCAGAAGCCCTGGTGAAGGAATTTTTTTTTTGAACAAAGATTAAAGAATCTGCCGTTGAATTTGAAAAACAGTTCTGCAGATTTTGTTAAAAGATATCTTGGATTTAGCTTGTAACCCCTCCAATGAATCCTAACTCCTGTCACTTCCTCTCTGAGGGGATTTGAATTCACCATAGCAATTCAGAAAGCTAGCTCTGCGGCTCTGCCCATACCTTGAAAAATAGTGATGATTAGCTTTATTTTTTTCCCACACTAGTTTTTATTTAAAGATGGGGTTATGTGCAAGGGATTTATTGGCATTTTGGTTATAAATGTATTTATATGAGAAATACACCTTCGATATGAAATCTGACTTTTGTTTTTACTTGTTACTCCTCTGATTCTTAAGGTACGATATAATTGAGAAATTGATGTTGGCACTTAACGTAGAACATATTACTTTTTGTGAATGCTTTATCAAATTACTTCAATTAATAATATCTCCAATAACCAAAGAAGGAAGGAATTACAAAAGATGATTAGTGCATTTAAAAAAACAATCATATTAACTAAATTAACTAGCATTTTTATTTAAATCAAACTAGGTAAATATATCCTATATCCAAGATTGGAGTATTTTTTTAAAATAAAATTTCATTTAAACATGTCCCAGATTTTGACTGGTTTGGTTTAGGAACTATATTTTGTTATGTTTGTTTGAAATTTTCATGATAAGGTTTTTCCAAACATGATAAATAAACTTCATCAGTAAGAGAAAATTTATAAAAAAAAATCTAAAATCAAGATATAAAGTGTCAGACAGCAACCGTGAATAAAAATGGAATCAAACTCTCAACCTTCCACTTATCAAGAGATGTCATACCAAACCAGTGAAATTTTAAACAGAACTCGTTAACGAATTTTTTAAGAAAGAAAAAGGGTTAATACTACTTTTGGTCATTGATTATTCACTTAATTTTCGTTTTAGTCAATGAACTTTAAATCTGGTTTACTCATTTTTTGTTTAAATTTCTGAACTTTGAAATAACTTGGATAATCAGAGACTAATGGTTATAAATGATAGAGTTAAGAACCACTAGTTCATAACCAAAACCATGATTAAGTGAAAGGTCAAGTTCCGAAGGTGCTGTTATATATTTCTGGAAAAAAAAAAGTGCTATTATCCCAGAGAAAAAACTGGTAACGCGAAAGCGCAGCCGCGCAAGTTGTTTGGGAGCTCTCACAAAGTTGCGTCCCGCACGGTATTCCTACCTTTCTTGCTTCCATTCTAACGCAACTACATATATGAAATAATATCTTTGTGCCATTATCTGACGTGCGCTTCGAGGAACCGCTTGTATAAATCAAACCGCTTCACTTGTTCGTTCACTCTCCTAATAATCATACCCAAATTGACTTCTTTCTTCAGATTCCACTTTTGGTCGTTCGTTGAGTATCTTAGGGGAAATTGAAGTGACTGACTAAGAAAATGTAAGAATTCTATTATTTTTGTGATTCTATCGTGTTAACTCCGCAGGATTGAGCTCGAATTAGCTCCCAGATTCCCCATTTTGGCGAAGAAAAAGTTAGCAACTGGTTTCTGATGCAAGTTTGAATTTTATGCTGATGTTTCCCTTTTGTTTTTTTTCTCAATCTTTATTTATTTATTTATTTATTTTTTTGTGTTTAATGCAGATGAGTTTCTGTATAAGCTACTACGGAAGTCATGGTTTCCCATCTTTTAGAATATCTAACTGCAATATTGACAGAGATAGCCGTAACGGTAAGTATGTCGAATTCTTTGATTCCATTTTGATTGTAACATTTGGGTTGCCGATGGTTTAACTGGGTAGCATTCAGCACTTTTGTTTGTTTGTTTGTTTGTTTTCATTTTTGTTAGGAATCTTTTGTTTGTTTTCATCATGTCTTAAAAAGGCCTACAGATTTTTAGCTTGTGACATCGCCTGCGGTACTTCTTCTCAATATGATAGTAATTTTAATTATAAGTTCTGTGCATAATTTTGCTCTTCATGGAGTTGGAGCAAGAGGAAATGTAGTTGTGACATAAAACATGAGTCATTTATTTAGTTATCAGGTTCGAGGATGCAGAGTATATCTTAAGTGTGATATTTACGATGTGAAAAATATCTTCTATCTGCTTCCCGAATGATTTTGAACATTCATTCAGGAAAATCTGTTGTTCCCATGACTGCGCACAAGAAGCTTTCCAAGTCTGAGAATCTTTTCCCATCAAGTTGGAAAGTTGATAGCACCAGCATAATGGCCGTGATAGGTACCATGACAGGTAAATGGCTTTAATCTTTTGGTGAGTGTGGATTGCGGAGTATGAGTTTTCACTTGGTGTTGATTGATTGTAATGGCAAACAATTTCTTATCTCCATGCTTTTCAGTGGCCAACTTGATCGCACCAGTTGCTGCAAAGGCTGTAAGTACAAATAAATCTGTTCAAGAGTATACTAATTTATCCTCTTCAAAAACATTATCAATGAACATGAACTTTCAAAAATAGTTGCAATAGTTCAGGTTTATCCTGTTATAATTTAAAGCTATTATTTGCATCAAATGTAAGCCTAATTTGTTCTTTATAAATGTAATAGTAGAGAATTAATAAGAACCACGTCTGTTCTTTCTTTATTCAAGCCATAGACATCGTATATATCTCAGGAATTGTATTTATTTTCTATTAAGTCAGGAAGTGGTAGATTCCATTTATGCTTTGGCTGACGGAAGCTTGGGTGATTGGTTCGGAGGCTTGCTATATTCAGCTGGACAACAGGCAAACGTAGCTGTTCAAGACCAACTATCTTCTCTCAGCTTCACCAGGTACTCCATGAAATTATCGTATACATTTTTATTATTGATCCTCCCCGGGAAGAGTTGATTGATGTTAATGTTAATGGTTTCTTCTTTGCTGCATATTCATATTTTCAGTTTAGCAGTAATTTACGGGGCAGGACTTGTTACCAGCCTTTCACCCTGTACACTAAGTGTCTTACCACTTACTCTTGGTTACATTGGTGAGTTTGCTTCTGTTACCGATTTGCACTCAAAAGACTCATTTTTTCCAAGTGCCTAAATTTGTGAGTTGGAATCTGGCAGGGGCATTTGGGTCTGGCAAAAGCAGGGCAGAGGTATCTGGATATTTTGTTTCTGCGTAAAAAGTTAATTCTTTTTTTTTTTTCTTATTTCACTTCATTTCCTCCACTTGTCTGAATTCCACTTCATGATTGCACGTGTGAGCAACAAACATATTTCTCACTAACAGTCGTGCCTTCTTGTCGACAGGTTATTGGTGATTCTGTGGCGTTTTCTTTAGGTCTTGCCACCACATTAGCACTATTGGGTGTAGCAGCATCATTTGCTGGAAAGGCTTATGGACAGATAGGCCAAGGACTACCTTTGGCTGCTTCTGGTTTGGCAATAATTATGGGTTTGAACCTCCTTGAGGTATCTTCTCTTCATTTTCAAGAAAAGTCACGAGTTGGTTTAATCTTGACTGGTCATGCAAGATCTACTGATTTGAATTTACTGCTCTAACACCATGACTCATTCTAATATTTAGATCCTGCCCAATCGGTTAGTCTTTTAAAGAATTTCACTGGCTTAGACTTGTCTGAGCAGAGTCTTGTGAGTTTATTGTTGAGAGGAATTTTGTACTCAGAACTGTAATGACCAACCTTGTAGATCCTCAATATTTGGACAATGTTTTCTGTCAGTCACGTTTAATTAGTTTTCTAAAGTGAGACTAATCCTTTGAAGTTAACCGACTTTAAAAATTTCTCTGATTAATTGTTTTTCTCTATTTTTTGTTTGTCTGACCTTGAGCAAATTTTACAGATTATTGAATTGCGACTGCCTTCATTTTTCGACAGTTTTGATCCACGTGCAGCCGCCGCCAATTTACCATCAAGTTAGTTCGTGATTTTACGTTGAGTTAGTTACTTAAGTATGCATTCTCATTCAAAGCAATCTATATATAAAGAAACTATTTAATTTAGGTGTGCAAGCATATCTAGCTGGGCTTACTTTTGCTCTAGCTGCCTCACCCTGTAGTACACCTGTGCTGGCTTCTATTCTGGGATATGTTGCTGCATCTAAGGTATTCTAAGATTATTTTGTTTTGATTCAGCTGCTTACTATGCTCGTTATGTTACCTTTTAAAAAAAATGGAATTCCACTCTCAAGAAAAAAGGAGAAGGGTAAGGGAATCAGTTGATAATTCCCTCTGGTTCCCTTCAACGTAAAAGATATATAATTAGCTAAACCTCTAGAGCTTGCTTCAGCACTTTAATGTGGAAGTTGACCGGGGCCTAATATGTGAAGGAACTAAGAGCCTTTCATTACTTCTTGCTGATTACGTTGTCATCCAGGACTGAAATGAACCAATTAACCAGTGCAATTAACTGAGTAATGGTTTTCAAGTGCATTAGTGATTACTCGTGTAGTTGTAGCATATTAGATATCCATTTTATTAGCTACATGCACATAAAGACTGACATTCTTTTATTTGTTTATTTGCTTAAAGTCAGTACATCTCACTCTCATGAAAATGAATTGAATAATGATTTCTTGACAGGATCCAGTGATTGGAGGTAGCTTACTTTTGACATACACAACTGGTTATGTTTCTCCTTTACTCTTAGCTGCTTCTTTCGCTGGAGCATTACAGGTTCGTATATGATCTTTTGGTTTATAAATAGTATTAGGTGCCATTTTGTATAAAAGCATTCTCATATCTCAAGTACTTCTAAAAGTATTTGTATGAAACTTAAGCAAGAGAAGTGTGTAAAAATTTATCTCAGATACCTTGGCATTGTTAAATCTTGTGCTTATATACTTGGTTAACAAGTTTTTAAGTACTTGAAAAATCAAAATATCAGTGTACAAAACAACAGTTTAAAATCTGTTTGTCCCATTATGTGCTATAGAAGACTGAATTTCTTATTCAAATGTGGATTGGCAGAGCCTGCTTTCATTCCGCAAGTTCTCAGCATGGATCAATCCTATGAGGTAATATTTGAATTGAGTGTCAGAAAAGGGATAGAACTCGTTTTCATTTTGTCAAATTACTTTCACTATCTCCGGTCCCTAATATAAGAATTAGTTGAGGGTTGGATTTGGTGCTAAATGTAAGATCTCAATAATCCACTTTGTCTCTCAAATTTATAATTTCCCCCCAAAGTGTTTTTTTTTTTACCAAATCAATGTATCCTTAATGATTGCACATATTAAAGAGTTTCCATCCAAGAGTAGTTATGATGAAATGGTATTTTAGGAAAACCAACCCCATATTTGTCACAAATAACTAACTTAACCAATTTCCTTAATCTACTCAAATTAGTTATTTAGCTTTTCTACTAGTTTTGTTGTTTCTGTCTTTCTGATACATGTTTCAATTTGCTTGTTTTACAGTGGGGCACTTCTGTTAGGAGGTGGTCTGTACACTTTCTTGGATAGACTATTCCCAACAACGATGGTGATGTAGAATAAAGAGCTTTTAGGTCATAAGTTCACAATGGATTCGGATTCTGCAGAATTAAAAATTTACAGTGTCTTTGAAATAAGAGAGATAAATGGAAAAGAAAGGATTGGTCTAGAAAACAAGAGCAATCTCTCTGTAACTCTCTTATTTTTAAAACACATTAGCTAGGATTCTAATATTGTGTTCTTCTGCACGAACGATTCGATGTATATTTGTTCCATATATTCATTGATATATAGAAAATAGAAATACATGGGATAGATATATAATATTGAAGTTCCCAGTTTTCTTTTCTGGCCGATTGAAGTTTTTCAGGTTTCATCCTCCAATAAATCAATCAATAATCTCTAAACTATCAACAAATTGGTGAGACTAATGTCTTTTACGATTTGAATTTATTGTAGTAATATTATCAATTATTCATTAATTAATAATTATTTAAACTGACTTCAAGATCAATTCGAAATGACAAGTTGCCTCTGGCTATAGGACTCAGTTTGATATTTACGAAGCTATATGTTGTTATTTCTTGAGTAACCAGGGACTAAAGATATTGGTTACTCAATTTAGATGGTAGCCCTATCAACACCACTTCAAAAGAGATAATAGAGAGATGGGGATGATTCTAAAACGTAGAGAGAACAAATTTTAACAAGGGGATGATTCTAAAATGTAGAGAACAAATTTTAATAGGGTAAAGGGGCAAATTTAATCACGAACTTTCAGTTCAGGAGCATCTGGCATCACGAACTTTTTTTGGGAGCTTAAATGCCCACCAACTTTCAAATTTGGACCATTTTTAACCACCAACTTTCAAATTCGGACAATTTTTAACCACTGATGCCATGGGGGCTGACGGGTCAAATTTGAGAGTTAAGCGGGACCCAGAAATGCACACATGTCCCTTGCCCAGTCAGCAAAATTGTACACGTCATTTTTTCTTTAAATAAAACACATCTGCTAAGTACAGTAAATAATAATAAAACTGTGAATGATTATCTGGATGTTGATTTTGGAGGTTGATATTGAACTTAACAGATGTGTTTTATTTAAAGAAAAATGACGTGTACAATTCTGCTTACTGGGCAATGGATATGTGTTCATTTCTGAGTCCTACTTACCTCTCAAATTTGACCCAGTCAGCCCCCATGGCACCAGTGGTTAAAAATGGTCCTAATTTGAAAGTTGGTGGGCATTTAAGCTCCCAAAAAAAGTTCCTGGTGCCAGATGCTCCTGAACTGGAAGTTCGTGGTTAAATTTGCCCCTTCGCCCAATTTTAATAATTGGAAATCAATGATTATAACGGATTTGTAATAAGAATCGGAGCAGTATATGAACGAGCTTGTTGTTCAATTATATGTTGTGGGTATGCAAGCCTCTTGAGGACCACTTTTCATGTGTGACGATTGTTAATACAGCTTTTAAACGAGACTCTGGCCAAACATTTATGAAGGTACTGAGGATATTTATGTGATGATAAGAAAGTCTCCAGATTTAAATTTCTCATTTCTCACTTTGAATCAAAGTAGGTCTGCTGGCCAAACCACAAAGTAGGCACACTTTTATACTTGAAATGAGTAAGAGATATAACTGTGATAATTTGGGTCTGTGAACATATGAATTTGAATCTATTTTTTTTTTAATACAAACTGGAATAATGCTCACATGAGCTTACAAACAGAAACAAAGATCAAAAATAGGTTCATGTAATCTCCTCCAAAGTGGTTTGTTGTAAGGAGGGAGGGGGCTGTTCATAGAAGCAAAAGTTTTCCGTCATGTCATGTGTTGACTTGGCCATCTAGTCAGCCTAGGAGTTACGTTCCCGAGGGGTATGATCCACTACAACTTGCCAGTCTCGAGCTAGTAGGAGTCTTGCATCCTTGATGATGTCTTTGAAAGGGTGATCTCTTGAGCAACCTCTCATTAGTAAGTTGAATCTATTAGTGCTTTTTAAATGAGAAAAATTGTTACTTTTTTTTTTTCCAGAGAGAGACATTGTTACTAGACGCTCACCAAATTGCCTAAGGAAAAAAAATTAATTTCACATATACCCTCTTCAAATCCTTCTATGAGATTTTAATGCTAGGATGGAAATGGCGAATATTTCTTTTGCTTTTTATATTATACAAAAGAAGGAAAACAGGAGGAAAATAAACAACTAAGTGCCTGTTTGGATTGGTAATGTAACATCCTAAAAATTTAATTAAGGATTAGTGGGGGTAAACAGGAATTCATTAATGAAAAATGATGGACTATGAGAATATTTGAAGGATTTTGAGGTGTTTTTGAGGATTTTAAAGGACTAGTTTTTCCCTTATTTGGAGGATAACAATTTTTAAGAAATTATTTTTAGGCTCAAAAGAGGTAATTGTGGAAGAGAATAATTAAGAGGTTTGGTAGGTAAAATTTTTGGAAATAAATGGAATTTATGTGGCTCAAAATAAATTTTGAAAATTTTGGGCCTAATAGTGCAATTTTTCCTATTATCTCACTATGCTTCCCGTGACTCCTTCGTTCCTCGCCCGTGAATTTTCAACTTTCACTATTCATCAATTATATTATTATTATATTATTATTATATTATTATTATTACTATTGAGCTACTATTCATTACTATTGAGTTACTGTGCATCAATTATATAAACATCGCACGTCGCCTCTGCTTCCTCATTCTTTCATTTGCTTTCCTTTCTTCATTTTCTCTCTCTCACGCCTCTCTTTCTTGCTCTCTCTCTTTCCACCATATATATACTCCTATCACTAGACTTATTAGAGTCTGTTAGTATAAGAATAGTAAGCTTTTCGGCCAACTAAGCACATTTTTGGAATCCCGTAAGTCTCCTCTACCTTTCTCTGTCATTAGTTTTTCGTTTTGCTATACTTGAAAAATTAGACTTTGTCTAAATTAGTATTTCTGTGAGTCTTAAAATTAATAAATTGAAGCTTAGGCCTCGATTATGAGTTTCTCTAAGTAGATTTTTCATTGAGGGGTGTTTTTCTTAATTATTGGGAATTTTTGGATTTGTAGATATTTTAGAAATTGGAGCTTTTGATGATCTGAGGTGCTAATAATTAAATTGATTATTTTTAGATGTTTATTAAAGTCATATGAGGAGATTTAATTGATTGGTTTGACTAGAATTTGGACCGAAGAAAATATTGGTGGATTAAAGTTTTGGATAAGTGGGATATTGTGTAATTATGAATTTAAGGGGATAGTTTATGCCCAACAAAAATATTAATGAGGTTAATTAAATTAGATTTGGTGTAGGCCTTGATTTGGAAAAGGGAATATTTTTAGGCTTGAATTTGACTTTGTTGAGCTATTACGGTTTTGAAAATAAATTGCGGATTAAGGAATGAATTTTTGAGGTTAAGAAATAATTGGAGGATGTTTAGAAAATTTCATTTAGGCTTGAATTTTATAAATTGGTATTGGTGATGAATTATGGGGTTATTGGATGTTAAGGTTTAAAATAAATGGGTATTGGAAAGATTAATATTTAGGCTGAGATATATGTACAAGTGGATTAGAGATGAATTTTGGGGATAAGGAGGGAGAATAAATGTTGAGTAGAAATTAAATTAAGTGAGGGCATGGAAAGGGTAATTAGTAATTTAATTCCTATGTATGAATTTGTTTTGGTAGGCGATTAATTATAATATTCTATGTAGTGTTTGAGCTGTCTTGAGTCTGTACGGGGGAGCTGCACTATTGTGAGATTGGTGCCAGCTATCAGGTAACCGCTTTCTGCTTGTTTATGTGTGTGTGTAGTGTTAGTAAGAAATTTGAAATATTATTATTTGAAAATTATGATGTTATATGGAGATGAGATTTTGAATCACAAATTGAGATTTGATTAACAATTGATGATTGATGAGATATGGAAATAAGATCTTGGAATATTAATATTTTTATAATAAATGTCCTGTGGAGTATTATTTTGAAATGGCATAAATTTGTGATGTGAAATATTTGAAACAGAAATATATGTGGTTTTGGAAATTATTTAATATATGTATATCATGAAAATACTGGAAGGCCTGGTGCCTGATTGTGGTGTTGCATATCTATGTGTTGTATGTGAGAAATTATTTGGGTATGTGACACCGGTGAATTGGAAATTGTGCCATCACGTGATGAGGTACCCTGTTGCGCCACAGGGACTAATTGATATATTATGAGAAATAAAGGAGAGAAAAACGTAAGAGGGGAGATCGCCCCTCACGGATTCGGAAAGGACTGAGATCCTTATAATCCGTGGTACTATTCAGGGAGGGTAGAGAGTCCCTCGTGAACTGTACCGTGGTGATCAGGGGCGGGTGGAAGGTCCCGACTGGTCCCACATGTTTTCCCAACATTTCTAGTAAGATTTGTTTGGGTTGATTGTAATTATCAATGATATATATACTATTCTTGAGGATGAATTGTGATGGGTTATTCCACAATTATAAACGTTGAAAAGAGATTTTGGGAATAAGACGTGCATTATATGTGAATACCTGAGCATGTTTCTGAATTGATATATATGTATTCCACTGGACACCTTGCTAGCACACACCACACGTAGATGAGTAGTCAGTGGTTGCGTTTTGGGGCTACCCCCCGTTGATCTCACTTTTGCAGGTCCTAGGAGTGAAGTAGGAGGTCAAGGGAAGGATCCGGGAACTTCTCACTGATATCGTGAGATATTCTGGACCAGAAGGAAAGGAGGTATTGCCACATTTAGGATCATATTTTGTATAATGCTTCCGCTGAACCTTGTTATTATTCTGGGGAAAAAATTATTGAATAATACCTATTATGGTATGGTATTTTGTGGATGATGTGTGGAGATTAATCATGGATAATGAAATTTTCTGTGATTGTACTGGAGAGAAAATTTTATTGTGATAACGGAGATTGGAGTTGAGGTTTGAAATATATATATAAATATTATGGAAAGATCTTTTTCTAACTATGTTAGCTGTTTCACTCAGCAAGTACCTTTTCCTAACATAGTTAGTGTTTATATTATGAGTTATAAATGGGATTGGAGGTGAATGTTACAGTTGGTATCAGTTTTATGGTCTAAAGACCTGGAAGGTGCTGTGCATGTGATTGTTTATGTTTCCGTCATGCATTGCACGTGCATTAGTGGTATTGTGGCAATACATTCCCCGATCCTTTCCCTTTCAATTTTATATTGTATAACTGGTTCTAATGGGTGTAACTTCCATCCGTAGGTGGGTGGGAGAGTATACCTCGTACTGTTAAGGGTTCGTTGATTACATAGTTATTGTTATATTGTTATGTGGTATGTCTTCCGTCCCGTGGTGGGGAGGATAGTAAGGTCAACAATGATCGATGGAAAAGGTAGAATCAGCGTGAGTTGGGAAACAGAAATTGTGATGTTCTATGATTAGAACTGGTGGACTAATATTTTAAGGATATGAAAGGTAAATATATGACTTTTG
Organism: Mimosa bimucronata; assembly: GCA_037074515.1. Lineage (NCBI taxonomy): Eukaryota > Viridiplantae > Streptophyta > Magnoliopsida > Fabales > Fabaceae > Mimosa > Mimosa bimucronata. The sequence goes on from CM073442.1 coordinate 12,800,640, forward strand.
CAACTGTCGGAAAGCTAAAAATATGATTCAAATTTTAAATGGTGTGGAGTATAATGTTTTGAAGGTTGTTGTTTTGATTTCTGAATCATTCATATTATTTAACCGATTTAAAAAATATGTCTTGAGGATACTAAGGAATGACTGATTAATACAAGATAAGTCGATGTTGCTTATATTTATATAGGTTCGAAGAGTTATGAGTGGTTAGGTTCCTGGGAGATTGTCTTGAAGCCTGGTATTAAAGGTGGAATAAATATGTTAAGATGTTCAATCATGGGTAAGTTTTGGTTGGAATGGACGTCATAATGAAGAGGGTGATCAATATAATTGTTTAAAGGATTTAAAGGGTTAGACAATGTTGAACTAAAAGGAGATCATGACAGATGAAGGTATGACTATAATAGGATTTTAAGTTATGTTGGAAGGTTAACAAGCTGATTATTAATGGATGCTTAAGAGTATTAAACAGGAAAACAAATTGCTACTACGAGGTGTATGGTATGCCTAAGGTTATTCCTCTTGGTATAGCTATAGTTAAAGTCTAATGCTGAGATAAGATGAGAATTAGTGGGTAATCGAATGATTAATTTCGCTGTCTTGTATAAATGCTAGTTGGTATAGAAATAAATGGTAAATAAGCTGGGTGAAAGGAGTTCTATTTAGAATGGAAAAATATGCCCAAGTTAAGCGCATGAAGAATGTTTAGGATTGTTCATGTAATGTTATGAAATTGGGTACGATGAAAAGAATTGAGGACTTTCTGGAAAATAGTTAGTTTTGGTCTAGCAAGATAAGGAATAATAGTGGTAAAATATATGCGATTTCTCGTGGAAAAATTGGAATGGAATAATATGGTTTTGACTATGTATGTACCTTTAGGTATGAGGATGTGGTTAAGTTTTGAATATTTAAAATTAAAGTCTGATGAGGCTTCGAAGTTTTGAGGACCTTCTGAAATCAAATAATTGCCTTAGTCCCATAAGTGCTTAGGAAGGTTTCTGCAAAATTTGATTATGGATGTCGACTTAAAAAGGGATTTTAATAGATTCAAGGTCGTGAATATTTGGATTGATATGGATTTTGAAAATTGAGAGGAATTTGAGGCTACTTAATTTCTTTAGGCATATTGGTATTAATAAAAATATATATATATATATTATTGGTTAAAACCATTGGGAAGTGAGACAGATGAAGTTAGGGTCTACTATGGAGTTTGAAACTTAAAGAAAATATTGAGGTTTCTTGTCCATTAGAAATGTTGGTTATAACGAGAAGATTCTACTAGTTTAAATTGTTGAGGATTAATATGGATGAAATTGTAGAATTAAGGCATGATCGTTGAGGCTAAATCGATTAAGTTGGATTGACTTGAGGTGTAATCACGATTTTGAATATGTGAAAATTCTTTGATGGATATGAATTAATGGTTAATGAACAGAGAATTTTACTTAAAATTCGAAATGGGAAAATGACGTTATATTATTGGAGTTTAAGTAAGGTGATTATTTGGGACTATATGGTAGTTTTAATGATTTGGACGCTTTATATTGATCTCAAATTGAGGATGGTTGGATAGAATTTTCTATGTAGACTTGTTATTGGAAGTAGTGCATATGTTAAAGACCTATCTATTAATCTAGATAGGTAGGGAGTGATCCCATGGACTGTTATCACACTAGGTTGGAAGTGACCCCATAGCCTGTCAATGATTAAGTAAATAAATTATGCATATAAATAGGTTATGGTTAGCTAAAGTGTTAGTGAATCAAAATAAGGAATTTGGTTTTTGGTGGATTCTTATTAGTAGCTAAGAAGTTAGAAAATAAGAGAATATGACCGATGAGCATTAGGATTTGGGCAATGAGATTGGTAGTTAAACCCGACATGGTATGGTGCTTTTGGACGTGTGATAGTCATGTTAATTAATATATTAAAGGTCCAAAGAGTGATAAGAATGATTAAGGTGTTATGGATTTCAGGATTGGATTAAGAAAGTTGAAGTATGGACTTATATCTGGGAGATAAGTATATGTTAAAGGTTTAGAATTTTCAAAAGAAATGGATTTGTTATTGGAATTAAGGTGTCAGATTCTAGTAAATTGTTCTAAGAATATTGAGATTTGCTTGGTGATATGTAGTTATAGGTGGTATTGGGTCTTGAAAATAGCTAAAAGTATGACTTTCATTCACTGAAATCAAGGAGGTAAGATGTCAATGATTGACAAAATATGATATTTTAACGATTCTAAGAGCAATATTTGGGTATTATTTCTAGTAGTGGGTTGCCTTTGAATTAATATAGGTGTCGAGTGGCATCAAGAGGATGTAATAATGACCAAAAAGGGGCAAATACTTCGATAAATGGTGGTGATTTTCATAGTGATGATAGACTCTTATATTGGTGTTTGAGCAGTATAATAGTATAATTATTGAGGATAATCCATTTGTAGGCAAATAAGACCTTAGAAAGCTAGTATGTAGCTTAGAGATTTTGAGAAAGCCATAGAAATGAGGTTCCATGGTGTATCATTTCAATTAAATTTTGAATTTCTTTGACCAATTAGAGCTTTGATAGACGTGCCGAATGGACCCTGTTATGTATTATATCTCAGAATTGTACGATTTAGGGAATTTTGGGGTCTACTTAAGATTAAATTCAAACCTTATGACCTGATTGTGAAAGAGAAATTGGAGTTTGTACCATTTAAAAATTAGATTATTTGGAAGCAAAAGTTAGAAACTAAAGAGTTGAAAGGTTTGGGAATTTTAAAGAAGTAAGGAATTAGTTATTTATGTTGCTTGAAGAGGGAAAATAAGGAGTAAAAGAGTGTTGGGATTCCTTGATTACAAGTTGATTTATTTCAAGTCCAATTAATTTTGAAATTAAAGTATAATTCTTTCAAGTAGGGAGGTGAACCAAGCTGAGGATTATGAAGTTGGTGATTGTTTGCATTGGGTTAAAGGAACCTAGTGGAGGTATAATGGATGTTGGAGAAGGATACTAAGATGACAAGCTGAATGATTGTTTGGGAACCTGATGTTATACAGTTAGGTAAAAATTTCATATGTGGGGAATTGTTGGATTGGTAGTCTATTTCAAGTTCTAATAAGTAAGGTAAATAGAGTGTATTTTGTATTAAGAGTGGTTTTCTGTCGAGTTAAATTTTCAAGATCTTGAGGTCCCAATTGCTAAATAAAGAATTACGGTTATACAGTGTATGCTGAATTGATAGGCTATCAAAATAAAGGTAAGGAAGTGGAAATAAGTGAAAGTTTCGGTGGTTTTGAAAGTTAGAGTTGGGTTGATGATAATTGGTAAGAAGTTAAGTAAAAAAATAAATAAATAAATAAAAAATAAAATTTGTGAAACTTGGTTACTTTGCGGCACAATTACCTTACCAATTCCCTAGGTAGTGTTGATTGCGATTGATTATGTGTTGTATTTGTTGTTCTGTGAAGGTGAATTTTGGGGACAAAATTCCTAAAAGGTGGGGAGAGTTGTAACATCCTAAAAATTTAATTAAGGATTAGTGGGGGTAAACAGGAATTCATTAATGAAAAATGATGGACTATGAGAATATTTGAAGGATTTTGAGGTGTTTTTGAGGATTTTAAAGGACTAGTTTTTCCCTTATTTGGAGGATAACAATTTTTAAGAAATTATTTTTAGGCTCAAAAGAGGTAATTGTGGAAGAGAATAATTAAGAGGTTTGGTAGGTAAAATTTTTGGAAATAAATGGAATTTATGTGGCTCAAAATAAATTTTGAAAATTTTGGGCCTAATAGTGCAATTTTTCCTATTATCTCACTATGCTTCCCGTGACTCCTTCGTTCCTCGCCCGTGAATTTTCAACTTTCACTATTCATCAATTATATTATTATTATATTATTATTATATTATTATTATTACTATTGAGCTACTATTCATTACTATTGAGTTACTGTGCATCAATTATATAAACATCGCACGTCGCCTCTGCTTCCTCATTCTTTCATTTGCTTTCCTTTCTTCATTTTCTCTCTCTCACGCCTCTCTTTCTTGCTCTCTCTCTTTCCACCATATATATACTCCTATCACTAGACTTATTAGAGTCTGTTAGTATAAGAATAGTAAGCTTTTCGGCCAACTAAGCACATTTTTGGAATCCCGTAAGTCTCCTCTACCTTTCTCTGTCATTAGTTTTTCGTTTTGCTATACTTGAAAAATTAGACTTTGTCTAAATTAGTATTTCTGTGAGTCTTAAAATTAATAAATTGAAGCTTAGGCCTCGATTATGAGTTTCTCTAAGTAGATTTTTCATTGAGGGGTGTTTTTCTTAATTATTGGGAATTTTTGGATTTGTAGATATTTTAGAAATTGGAGCTTTTGATGATCTGAGGTGCTAATAATTAAATTGATTATTTTTAGATGTTTATTAAAGTCATATGAGGAGATTTAATTGATTGGTTTGACTAGAATTTGGACCGAAGAAAATATTGGTGGATTAAAGTTTTGGATAAGTGGGATATTGTGTAATTATGAATTTAAGGGGATAGTTTATGCCCAACAAAAATATTAATGAGGTTAATTAAATTAGATTTGGTGTAGGCCTTGATTTGGAAAAGGGAATATTTTTAGGCTTGAATTTGACTTTGTTGAGCTATTACGGTTTTGAAAATAAATTGCGGATTAAGGAATGAATTTTTGAGGTTAAGAAATAATTGGAGGATGTTTAGAAAATTTCATTTAGGCTTGAATTTTATAAATTGGTATTGGTGATGAATTATGGGGTTATTGGATGTTAAGGTTTAAAATAAATGGGTATTGGAAAGATTAATATTTAGGCTGAGATATATGTACAAGTGGATTAGAGATGAATTTTGGGGATAAGGAGGGAGAATAAATGTTGAGTAGAAATTAAATTAAGTGAGGGCATGGAAAGGGTAATTAGTAATTTAATTCCTATGTATGAATTTGTTTTGGTAGGCGATTAATTATAATATTCTATGTAGTGTTTGAGCTGTCTTGAGTCTGTACGGGGGAGCTGCACTATTGTGAGATTGGTGCCAGCTATCAGGTAACCGCTTTCTGCTTGTTTATGTGTGTGTGTAGTGTTAGTAAGAAATTTGAAATATTATTATTTGAAAATTATGATGTTATATGGAGATGAGATTTTGAATCACAAATTGAGATTTGATTAACAATTGATGATTGATGAGATATGGAAATAAGATCTTGGAATATTAATATTTTTATAATAAATGTCCTGTGGAGTATTATTTTGAAATGGCATAAATTTGTGATGTGAAATATTTGAAACAGAAATATATGTGGTTTTGGAAATTATTTAATATATGTATATCATGAAAATACTGGAAGGCCTGGTGCCTGATTGTGGTGTTGCATATCTATGTGTTGTATGTGAGAAATTATTTGGGTATGTGACACCGGTGAATTGGAAATTGTGCCATCACGTGATGAGGTACCCTGTTGCGCCACAGGGACTAATTGATATATTATGAGAAATAAAGGAGAGAAAAACGTAAGAGGGGAGATCGCCCCTCACGGATTCGGAAAGGACTGAGATCCTTATAATCCGTGGTACTATTCAGGGAGGGTAGAGAGTCCCTCGTGAACTGTACCGTGGTGATCAGGGGCGGGTGGAAGGTCCCGACTGGTCCCACATGTTTTCCCAACATTTCTAGTAAGATTTGTTTGGGTTGATTGTAATTATCAATGATATATATACTATTCTTGAGGATGAATTGTGATGGGTTATTCCACAATTATAAACGTTGAAAAGAGATTTTGGGAATAAGACGTGCATTATATGTGAATACCTGAGCATGTTTCTGAATTGATATATATGTATTCCACTGGACACCTTGCTAGCACACACCACACGTAGATGAGTAGTCAGTGGTTGCGTTTTGGGGCTACCCCCCGTTGATCTCACTTTTGCAGGTCCTAGGAGTGAAGTAGGAGGTCAAGGGAAGGATCCGGGAACTTCTCACTGATATCGTGAGATATTCTGGACCAGAAGGAAAGGAGGTATTGCCACATTTAGGATCATATTTTGTATAATGCTTCCGCTGAACCTTGTTATTATTCTGGGGAAAAAATTATTGAATAATACCTATTATGGTATGGTATTTTGTGGATGATGTGTGGAGATTAATCATGGATAATGAAATTTTCTGTGATTGTACTGGAGAGAAAATTATATTGTGATAACGGAGATTGGAGTTGAGGTTTGAAATATATATATAAATATTATGGAAAGATCTTTTTCTAACTATGTTAGCTGTTTCACTCAGCAAGTACCTTTTCCTAACATAGTTAGTGTTTATATTATGAGTTATAAATGGGATTGGAGGTGAATGTTACAGGTAACAAAACCTAGGTTTTGAATGGTAGCAAAACACTTATTTTTAATAAACTTAGGTTTGGACTCAACCTAGGTTTTAAAAAAGGTAAGCCAAACACTTGAAAAAATGTGAAAAACCCTTTTGAATTGGAAACTTAGGTTTTGGCCACCATAACCTAGGTTTTGAATAAGCTACAATTTTTCACTTTTGCACAAAAATACGAGGTAAAAAAATGACATCATTACACATGTCATAATGATCTACTAAAAATACGTTTATCCTCTCTCTTTCCTAAACACATTAAACTTATGTCATTTTTAGTAATTTACACAGAAAAAGTCATTCTCATAACAATTATCCAAACACTCTCATTTTGCAAAAGCTATTTTTTCAGAAAAGTGTTTTTTTCAACCTTTTCCCCAGAAGTTATTCTCTAAAAGCTAATCCAAACAGGCTACTACTTTTTTCAGCTTTTACGCAAAGTACGAGGCAGAAATATACCATCATTACATGTCATATTGAAATACCGAAAATACCCTTATCCTCTCTCTTTCCCAACACATTAAACTTATGTCCTTTTTAGTAATTTACACATAGAAAAGGCCATTCTTACAACAATCATTAAAATACTCTCATTTCATCAAAAGCCATTTTTTTTAAGTTTTTTCAAAAAAAGCTGAAAAAAAGTACTTTTTCAGCCTTTTTCTCAGAAACTATTCTACCAAACAGGCATTAAGTCCAAAAGATAAGCACTTTTTTAAGTTTTTGCTTAAACATGAAATTGTGTATAAAAAAAACAAATATTAAGAATAGAATGCACTAAAGACGTAAATTGTAATACTCCATTTCATATTCCTTTCAGAGAAAACCAATGTCCCAAGATCACCTTTGTCCATCAACTTGAGTATTGAAATTTGAAACCTGATGTTGAGAGAGAGAAACAAACACTAAATTCTAATCCTCCACCATTGATTTACAAACTTTCTAACTGATGTAAAAACCAACTGACCACCGTTCCCAAATAATAATCTACCAAAATGGTAGCCAAGACTTCATTTGGGAGAATAACAAAAACCAGAGACATAAATAAAGAAAAGACCATTGGCAAAACACCAAAACAGTAACCTTTCAACGGGTCCCACCACGATTGGTCATCTCACGATATTGCCTCAAAGATTCCTGCCTCTGCAACCTCATCTCCTGATTAAACTTTTTAATAAACGCCTCAACTCGCCGATTCAACTCGTCCTGACCCAGTGAAGCTTCTTTCCTCATCTTCGCCGATCCAGGCGAAGAACTCGCCGACGAGTAATTCTCCTTACAGCCTCTGCTTTGCTCACTGAAAGTCTCCGACTTCTTCATCACCTTCGAATTCAAAGGGGTAGTAGTAGTAGTGCCTCCGTTTTGGTCCCTTAACGGCGTCACATGACGGCGGAGGTGAGAGTCCATCGTGTCGGACTTCTTCAGGTGCCTTGTTAACGGCATTGGACGGCCCTCCGTCATCGTCCTCCATGTACTCTCTAGTGTCTCATGCCGTTTTGGCTTCGCCACTCCCAACGATACTTTCCCACCTGGACCACGTTATGTTATTTTTTGGTTACATTACCGTTATTTTTATTAGCCCTATACAACAAAAATTCTGACCGTTGTATGTGTGCATTTTTAAATATATTAGACCGTATTCATCCGAAAAAAAAATTGGCTAAAGTATATTTTGGTCCTTTATCTTTACATCAAATTCTCTTTTGGTCCCTTAACTTTTGATCATTTTTCGCTAACACCGTTAATTTCATTTAAAGAAAATAATTCTTATATTTTAAAATTTGACCATTTTTATTAATATTTAATTATAAAATTACTTTTTAGATTTGCTGAGTCAGCATTTTCCGTTAAATCAAACTAACGGTATTAGCGAAAAAGGGCCAAAAGTGTACTTTTCAAAGTTAAAGGACTAAAAAGAGACTTGATGCAAAGATAAAAGACCAAAAATATACTTTAACCAAAAAAATATATTAAACCGTTATTTTGTTTGCTGTACAAAAACCAAACAAAAATTCTGACCGTTGTGTGTGCATTTTTTTCAAATCAAAATTGAGAAAGCCCATCTTAACTATACTTTTATTCATTGATATTGGTATTAAATTCCTTAATTTTATTTTCTTTTCTGTACAAAACCTAACAATGCACACCTACGTTTTTTTTTTTTTTACCAATAGCTAACAATATTGATAGAGTTAAGTTACAGTAGCCAACAGTGATAAACAAACAAAATCAATCATTTAATCCAGAGATAAAAATCAAAATTGGATAACCATGGTTTTCTTCTCCCTTTAAAATTTCAAGCTCTGTTAATTTTATTCCTCTTAAATAATCTGCTACGTCATTGTTTTTGAATTTAACATTATTTTCAACCCTAGGATTCAAAAATTTACCTTGTGGACTAGCTTTGGCAGCTTTCCGGTGGCCAAATCTAGCGGAAATCGGCGATTTCTCATCATCACCAGGAAACGAAAAACCCAACGAGTCCTTACTCTGCAAACTTCTCATCACAGAACTCGGCGCGTGAACGATTTCCTCGTTTCCGATAATCGTCTTCTCCACTTTCGAAATCGTCTCTTCATGCTGAAATCCCGGAGCCAATTCCCGCACGGTAAAATCATCACCGTAACTCTTTGCACTGACAAAATTAAAGGAAGCATAGTCGTTCATTACATCGTCGTGACCGGAGATGACGTCATTCTCAGAAACCGCCACGCTGGCCAATTTGTAGCCGGAGATCTTGACCGGATCGGAAGGAAGAACGACCGGTGGATCTGCCAGATGATTATCGAGCTTGTTATGATTGAGGAACTTGGAAGAGAAAACGATGCTGATGATGATGAAGTTGACGAGAATGTAAAGGTAAGGAGGCCTTAAGCAAGTGAGGAAGAAGCTCCAAATGTTGGGAACATCGGAGAGGATGAAATCTGAGACGAGAGGAAGAGAGAACTTCAAGGCCATGGCGAAGGAGAAAACGACGGTGGAGAATAGAAGAAGCTTGAGAGAGAGGAACCAGGTTGAGAGAGAAGCCATTGGTAACCGTTGTTTTTTTTTTTTTTTTTGGCCGGCGAGTTTACCGTTGTTTGTTTGTTTCTGTTTGGAGATGGAGATGAAAAAGTGAGATTTTATAAATAGTGGCGAATGAAAGAGAAGGATGTGAAACGGTGCGTTTTATGTTGAGATGATTTGGGATGGAGCGTATGATAAGGACCGTTGAGGAGCTCGTTTTCGAAAAGTGTGTAGTCACTGTAGCGTGTGAGGCCTAGCAATGCTTTTCTGCTGAAAATTCAACTTTTTTGGTACGGTGCCGTTCAGGGACTTTGTTGCTTTTTTCTTTTTTAAATAGTGTACTTCATTATTTCATTATTATATATAGGGTTAATATAATGTTTCGTCCCCGAAACTTGCCCTCATTTTGGTTTTAATCCCTATACTTTTAAATAAGAGGTTTTAATCTCTCAAATTTCCTTCAGTTTATAAAATTAGGCCCTGTAATTTAATAAAGACTTTGACGGTGTTAAATATATGGTGGTATGGCATTAACACAGTTAAATAGACTGATGTGACTTGAAGATTAGAGAAGTTGACTGTGCATCCCATGTCCTTCCCTCTCGATGAAGATGATGATACAGGACGTGGGAGTGTTCTCTCACCTGGAGCATTTGTTTTTATTTTTAATTTTATGTAAGTTAGCCATGTAACCCACAAAATGTACAGTCAACTTCTCTAATCTTTAAGCCATGTCAGCCTATTTAATGGTGTTAACGTCACACCACCCTATTTAACACCGTCAAGGTTCTTATTAAATTACAGTGACTAATTTTATAAATTGAAGGAAACTTGAGGGATCAAAACCTCTTGTTTGAAACTACAGGGACCAAAACCAAAATGAGGGCAAACTTTAGGGACCAAACATTATATTAACCCTTATATATAAAACTTATTTGAGGAGGTAGACTTGTTCTTAAATATATAAGACATCTTTCTAACTTATCTTAAATTTTTCTTAAATTATCCATATTAATGTTCCTCAATAATAAACAAGCAAGAAAGTAAAGATGAAAATAAATATAGATTAGGTTGTTTTGATAATATTATGTGATTTTAACTAACTTAATTAACATTAGGGGTGTTCACTTCTATCTCATCCTGACTATCCTATTCCGATCCCGACCATTTTTGGGATGGTAATGTCATAAAAATTCAAATTTAGTTAATATTATTATGATTCAATTTCTATTTGAAGTTTATATTATTATTTATTATTAATATTCATATATAATATATTATATTCTGAATTTTCTAATATCTAATAACGGAATTTTCAATATAATTTCTTTTTTATTTTATGTCATTTATGATTTATACTATTAATTAATTAAATTGAAAATGGAAAATTCATATTAATAATATTAATAAGAAATAAAAAAATAAATAATAATAATAAAATAGAATACAAATATTAGAATACAATAGAATATATAGAATATAGATAGGAAAAAAATAGAATTAATTACTAATAAAATGATTAATCAAATAACAAAAGCAGGTAATTGATAAAAAATTTCGATTTTTGGGAAGTATCATGGTCGAAGGGTTTCCATTTTTTCAAATGAACGATTTGAAGACCTATTGATTCTAACAACTGATTGCGGAGTTATTCATTCAGACCTTTCAATTCATAGATGTGGATCTCGGGCCTATGAATGGACATACTCCGAAAACTCGCAAAGAAAAAAGGAAGTGAGTTAGACAGAAAGAGAAGAAACTTGGACAAAAAGAGACAAATTGACTTAGAAAAATCTTTTTTGTCGATAACCTCAGACCAATCAATCGAATATTGATTAATACATAATCAATTGAACATTACTTGAAAACGGCTATTCTGCACCCATCACGAAAATTTTGGGACGAAGGGATGAGACAAAATTATTAGCGGGATGGGATAAATACAGAATGAGCTTTGTTTTATCACGGTTTTTTGTCTTGTCCATAATATTTATTTTTTAAAGACATAATTCATATTTTTTGGAGATGTAATTAATAAATTTTTTGTATAAATATTATTCATATAAAAAGATATTATAATATTGGTTGTACAGTTAATAAAAAATGTTAGAATTATCTAAAATTGTAATATATCTTATATATATAGTGATTATTTACAAAGAATAGACAAAAAAAGGAAAAAGAAAACTTATTATACAAATTTATACCATTTTAAAAAAATTAACGGGACATCACATTACCGTATTGTTCCCATGCTGATCTGATGGGACAGGACAAAGCCAAGAACGGGACAAGACATAAGACAAATTTGCTGTCCTGAGGCCTCTTGCAGAACAGGACACAGAACAAGACCGTCCCGTCCCGTCCTATGAACACCCCTAATTAACATTCCTAATCTAATCAAATTAGATAAATTGATCTTATATTTAGAAATAAATGGAGTAATTTTAACAGGGAAAGACGATTATTCAATGGATTATTCGGAAGTATTTGAAGGAATAATTTTACCTTACAAATACTCAAAATGTAACAAATTTTCCATCTCTTCTATTAAAAATGTTAACAATCAGCATTAACAGTGGTTACCAGGAATTTGCTCTTTTTCAAGCATTTCCATGACAAAATTCCTCTTCAAAAAGTTTCTAGTTCTGGACGGTATCTTCCGAAGTAAAATATACTTAACCCCTTGATCACTAAAAACTGGATGCATTCATTAATAGATGACCAAAACAAAGTTTATGATCAATGACAACGGTTTTGTAGGTCACAGCTAATTCCACCGAGCATATAACATCATGTGATTAACACTTGCCTTTAAATTAATTTAAATCAGCAAATGAGTCGTGAATATCACAGCCTCATTGCCTCCAGAACTTTACATAAATAATAAAACAAAAATGTCGCACAATATTTCAATCTGACATAATACCAAAAATATTACATTACTATTATAAAAATAATTTAGCATATATTACAATAATTTAGCATATGCGTGAGCAAATAATCAATATAATAATTTCATTATTGTGAATACACATTCTACAAAAGAAGCGACCACTGAACACAAAAAGAAAATTACTGCAACTATTCTCTATGGAGCGAATGAATTCTACAAATGGCACCCAACCCAACAGAATCTGTAGGAAAGGAAATGACTGCACTTTCATTTGATTTAGCTATTCCTATAAGATATATGACATATAGTTGAAGGAGTCAAACAAAAGCCTAATCAGGGTTTGGTAAACATCCCTTGCGTTAAAGAGGAGAAATCAAAGTCCTTTGGTGCCTGTGAGGAGGCTGAGGATGGCATTGAAGCTGGAGGCGGAGCTTTACTCACTCCTCTCGTCGTGACACCATTAACGGGTCTAACTGATCCCATCATATAGAAACTAAAAAAAAGAAGTTGGTCAAAATAGGATCTGAATTGGGAATGACATAAAGTTATGTACAGGCTTGAAAATCAGAAATCAAGTCTTCAATAAATATTACTGTAAAGGAAGGGAGCCATAATAGATCAACAAAGATCGGATGTTGTATCTTTTCTGACCTATAATCCTACTAAATCCATATTGTAAGAGAATGTCTGATCGGGGGGTATCAATTGAAGGACGGAGTGTTGTTCAGTTCAAAATCATATTCAAAGCAGAGTAAGGACCAACAATATTATCAGTTGATATGGATTAAATTTTCTTCAATAATGCTAATACAACAGCCTCAAATACAAAGAGGATACAAATGATAAGAAGATGCTGTATGAATCAGTCTTTATGACAGGAAACAAAACCCCTAATTAGCCTTTTTTTTTCTTTTACAGCAGTCAACAAGCAACAAGCATTTATTGAATTTTTAAAACTATAATTCCTTCGATTCAGTAAAACTCAGATCAACATAATTCAGAATTCTATGAAATTATCAAGTAACATCCGATCCAAGTCATTCTTATGAGTAAGGCAACACTCCAACTCATGACTATAAGTAAACTAGCTAGTTACATACCTAGATGTTGGATACTGCACAGAATTCAACACTGGACGAGCTGGAGTCGTGCTCCTAGTCTATTCCAGAAAAGAGAAATTTAGTTTCATAACAGATAAGAATAGGATAGTACTCAATTATCATGCTTCCTTATGTCAGTACCTGCATTAATTTCTGCAGCTCTCCCTGACCAGCCATGGGCATTACTCCAGGAACTGGGTAACCGGCAGCTGGCCAACTTGGGACAGGTATATTGGATCCATTCAGTCCAGGTTGTTGTATACTACCAGGATACTTGACATTTCCACCAGCAGAGTTAGCTGAAGCAGCCATTAGAAGGGACTGTTGCTGCGCAAGCATGGCAAGCTGTTGCTGGTGCGCAGAAAATGGAGAGACCATGTTGGACTGCAGAAAACAAACTCACCATGTCAGACAAAATCATACCCACAACAAAATTCATAGACGCTAACAACCAACATTCATTAATGTGACAATACTACTAGAGATGAAAAGGGACAGTCACTGAAATTTTACCAAACAATGACACATATCCTACATTCTTTGCTTAAGGCTAAAAATATGCAGTTAACAAAGAAGCGACACAAGCAGTAAGATTAGGATTACTTAGTGACTTGTTAAAAAGCACTGCATACCTTCTCAAACAGGCTCATGATATCATTCTTCAAATCTTTCTGAGGTTTTACTGGAACTAAAGGAGTCACTGAAGGTGAATCCTTAAATAGATCCTCAATTCCAGTATTAGACTTGGGAGTGCTCTCTCCTGCTTTTGTGAAACCAGTCTTCTCATTTGTTGATGCTTCTGCAGCGGCTGAAACAATTACAGTAAGAAATTTACAACATTCAGTCGAACACAATATTTCATAGTCACCAGAAGAAGCAAGACACTGATACGCATGACATACACTGAAAACCTTCCCAGTTACTATCGCCAGTAGTAGTACTAGCTTCCTCTGAGCCATTTTCAACTGGGGTATCCATGGATAACAAGTTGAAAAGGTCTGTAGCATAGTCAACTTTTGGAGCGGTATTAGGAGCCATGACAGCAGCTGGTTTAGTTGATTCAGTTTGCAGTTTTGGAGCCACAGGTTCCACTTTCTCTACATGCTGAGGTTTTGCAGGAGTTACCTGTTCACAGATAGACTCTTTAAAGCAACTACAGTATTTAGACTTTTCAAACATGAATAACATAGAAAGAAAGTTTCCTTAAAATAAAGGCTGGAATAATGTGACCTAGTTGCATCTTGCATAAGCATCTGCAGATATACGAGTGGATTTCTTTTTTTCAAAGGAGTTAACAGCTACTGTTCATCTGACCAATATTATATTCCATCACTTGCTATCTTAAAAGGTCTCAAGCAATAAATTTTCATAGAACAGATCCCCATATTAGCCCCAAAAAGGATAGATTTATCTTTTTCTGATCAGATATAAGTAGAGGACGAAATTTTTATAACCTGCATTAGAAGCAGAATCATTCTGCCAACATAATTTAGTAAGTTTCCATAGATATACAGTGTACATAACTTTAATGGTGAACCAAAGATACCAACACAAGAAAGTTCTTCAAATATATCCTTCACCAAGAAGTCAACATTATTTCAGCCATCCTATTTTTGTTCTGTTTCCCTTTGCAATAATTGCTACAGGAACACCTACTACACTCAAGGCTTAGTTTTACATGGACAAAGCCTAAAGGAAGTTCCTTAGATGTGTGCCATCAGGTTCTCAATAAAGATGTAACATGTGTAAGATTTTTATTTTTTCCAAAAAAAGATAATACCTTATGGTGCTATGGTCCAAACAAAATATTCACTTGTCAGGTTTTAATCAGAGAATTTAATAATAAAACTTAAATATTGTGCCTAAATTTTCTTCCATCCAAGGTACTCCCTCAGGTCCTAATTATAAGATCACTGTGACTTTTTTTACTTTTTTTTCAAGTAAAAAAAAAAAGGTAGTTTCAATCCCAAAAAAAATCTTTTTTCCTTAAAACTAATTTATTCTACTTATAAACTAACCTATAATCTAATTTCATGTGACATATATTATAATTTAGCGGTCTAATTTGCTTCCTTAACTTCCACAAAAAAAAATCAAAGTGGTCTTATATTTAGGACTGGAGAGGGAGTACTTAATATGCCATGCCGTAATTTCATACAAGCTCAAGACAATTTATCAACCGAGTTTAGACTTCAGAAATACAGCCCCACAAGGAATGCAGCATAAGAAAAAGGTAAACAACCAAAGTAGATAAACAAACTAACATATACAACAACAATGATTTAAACAAATGGATGATATACCTGTTCAGGTACTTTTGGAGGAGCAGGAACATTATTTCTCGTTGCAGGAATGGTATTTGTAGCCTGAATTTTCTTCCTTTCATGAAAAGTGTTCTCAGAAGCAGATGTATTACCGTGCCCACTTCTTTCTGCAGGCCTCTGCAAAGTTGAAGAAGTCCTGTCTTCCTGCTGCCTAGAAGGTGATTTTACATTTCCATCCCTCGGAACCCATCTCTTCTCTTCATATCTTTAAAAGTATACAATGAATAAAACAAAAGGAAAGTCATATTCACTGTATGCATAAAATAAGACATATATACTTCAAGAAGTAATAACATAACCCAAGGTGTTAAATTCTAGACATACTTTGCACGAATAAAATTCTCGATTCCAACTCTATCATAATTTGGAGGTAGCTCTGCTTCCCAGTAAGAATTAGCTTTCTCATTTCCCATAGCTATATTACATAACAAGGAAATAAAATACAATCAGCAAATTTTATAACTAAAGAAAACTAAAGAAATCATAAATCACCACAAGCTTATTCATGACAAATCAAATTCCCATACATTGAATAAATGCAACCTGCTCTGGAAGCCAGGTGTCCAGAGTCGCAGACCGAACCTGCAGGAATAGCCACTTCATAAATAACTGATAACTGATATGATATCCGTATTAGCAAGTAAATTTGGCTGACAGAAACTTTTAGGACTATAAAATTGTGTAAAATGAAATCAGGCTAGAGCCAGATTTCAGTCAATCCCACCTCAAATTTAGTGAACATCAGTATTGATATTGCATTTTTATAATGGTAATATTACTAAAGACTTTGTAGAGTGAATGGCAGCAAACAAAATATTTATGCCATTCATCACATACTATGCACTGCTCAATGGGGGATTTCACTAGGGTAGCATCAAGAATGCTACCAAGCATTGGGAGGAGAATTCCTCACCCACTTGGGTGCCTGCCGTTTGATATCACAGCTAATGGTTTGTAGCTGAGTCAAGGCAACCTGCAGAAAGTTCAAACTGGCAAAAGGCCAAATGAAGTGTCCTAGAGACTAGAGTATAGTAATGAGGATGTTGAGTGTGTTTCAGGGGCATTCTGCCCCAAAAAAAAACGCATTTTACTTTACTAAAACATGATTTCTTTTAGGGCATACCTGTCAACTTTCTAAGGGTGACCACTTAAGAGACCAATGTAGTATGAGATATTTAAATTCCGTAACTAGTAGTATGAGCTGCTCAATGGAGTACTTAAGCAAAGTGATTCTCCTACCTTAATAGCTAATTTTATATGGAAGGTTTCTCAATGAATTTAGGTGCTTATCAGTGAATATTAAAAAAAAAAAAATTATTACAGATTTTCAAAGTAAAAATTAACCTCCGCAATACCTTACAGAACAAAGCTATAAGGTTTAAGGAAAGCCCATCCTTACTGGATATCTAGCAATAAATTGAGGGATGAATTCCCTAACAACAGCTTTGGCACAGAAAGAACAGACATATAGATATTGCACACATAAATACATACAAATATCATATATACAGATTGAAAATCAAAACTACTAACTAACATCAGTTTTACAATACATTATGTAGAAATCTACATGTTTTTGGATAATGGTGTTCGGAATGAGTGTAAATTCTAATCGCCAATCAAGAAGAGTTACATAGTACAAGGCTACAAGCAATCAAGTCTACTACCAACATGACAATATACTGCGACACATGCAAATTGTAGAAAGTGAGTTCCAAGCATGCTATCAGCTTACTACATTTAAAGATGCTATTTCAATATGAGTCTCCATAATAATCTACTTCTATGACTAATATAAACTGATACATCCTTATAAGGAATACAGCATACCTTTGAAATATGTACCCCAAGACTTCGATGTATTCCTGAACACTGCATGCAGATAAAGATGCCTAGGTTCACACTAGCCCACCTTGGACCTCTGTAAAGCAAGTTTTCATAGCAAATTGAGCAAGAACGTCTGAACCAATATACACTGAATGCTTAATAAAGACACTCCACTTTGATAAACCAATCAGTTTCTCTTCCTCAGTTTTCCTATTATTAAAAGAGATACATATCAGATCGTCATTGCAAACCAGTTACATACTTAGCTTTGCAGTCGGCACATTCCCTATTTTCTGGCAGTTTAAGAAGTCCTTCCAATATCTGCATATATCAACGAGAGGGGAAATGTAATCAAAAGAGGCAAGAATAAAAGAGAAGATAAAGTTTGTATAAATACAACCATGTTCAGAAAAAGAAAAATTTGAATTAAAGTTCACATGTAGAAAATAAAAATAAAGCATCTCGAATATATTTACATACACATACTATGACGATTTTAGACACTTTCAGTCGAAAACTATCTTCCAATTATTGGACAGAAAACCAAATGCGTACACATCAAACACAAAAATTACAACTTCAACAATTCGGTCTCAATTGAACAAAATCACAAAAAGTTAAAAAATCCTAGTCCAAATTAGGCTCCCCTAATGTCTTTTCAGCCGCTCCATTCATTTACAGGACTGTTAACACTCTGCAAGGGTTCGATTCTCATCTAAATAAGAAACTTAATAATTTAATTTTGGAAAAACCATATAAAATGAAAAAGAAAAGTATGAACAAATTGATGAGGAAAAGAGAACAAATATAGAAAAATTTCAGAAAGAAGCCATTTGAGACAGCGATTTCAAAGACAGTTAGAGCGAAGAATATGCATAACAATGCTTTGAATAGCTGCATAGTCTAACACTGAGCATGGAGTAACCCACCCCACCCCCCAAGGGAAAATCCTCAAAACAGAGAAACAAGAACAAAATTAAGCATTATATAGAGAGAGGAGTCACACCACCAAAGTAATTCATCCCCGATTTGCCAAAAATGAATGCTAACTAATCCCGGAAATGTTAAAAATCAAGATACTAAGACAACTCATTTTGCAAATATATAACAGAAAAGGCGGATCAAACTCTCATAAAGCCATATGCAGCAACTAACACGTTTTTTTTTTTTTTTTTGCCATCAGCAACTAACACATTTGCTTACAGCAAGAACCCAGAAATGAAATTAACAGCCAATAATAAACGACACACCATCGAGAAAAACAAAAATCCAACTCCATTTCTTCACATACACACTAGACTACGATCATTTTCAAATCCAAAAAAAAAAAAAAAAAACGATCGGTGATATGTGAACACGGAACCGGAAATTTAACATTGAAAACGACAAATAAACGAACTAAAAGAACACAAAATAATTCAAAAATAAAAAACCTTCTTGTGCTTGGCGTTGAGCTCTTTGGAAACGTTGGCCTTCTGGTTCATGGTGAAAGACTAAACAACAAAATCAAAAACAATGAAGAAGAAAATAGAACAGAAGCGAGGGGGAGAGAAGAAGATGAAGATCGAGGGGCAAATTGGTCTTTTTACAGATATTCTCTTTCCTCTCCTCCCTAAATCGGCTTCTGTGATTAATATGAGAACCGAAGAAGGAAGGAAAGAACGAAAGAGTGTTCGCAAGGAAGACACCCTTTCTTGACTTGGATTCGATTATATGCGCGTACAATTTTCTTTTTTATTTTTATTTTCTTAAAATGATTTAATGGCAATTAGTTTTTTTTTTTTTTTTTTTTTTTACCTGAATGGCAATTAGTTTGATAGATATATAGATGTGACCCTGCATAATACGTCCAAAAATGACTCATGCCTAATATGATTTAACAATAATGTAAGTAATGAATCTCTCCAAAAATAATATATGAAGTAAAAGAAAATAAACTAAATTACTATGTATATGAGGTGATTTTTCCAAAATGTTTTTATTTTTTTTTTTATTAGACTCGAGTATTCATTCCCATTCTATGATACCCAACCTCCATCAGTAAATGATTTTTACAACGTTAGATTGTAGGAGTACTTCTTTTGGTCATAAATATATGACATATTTATCTAATTTGATTAAATAAAAGATATTAGTTAAGTTGATTAAAATCACATAATATTACTAATATGCTTTAACCATCTATCTTTATCATAATTGTCCCTTTCTTGCTTACTTACTAATGAAGAGCATTTAGTAGGGATAATTTGGATAAAGTTGATAACAATTAAAAATAAGTCTTATATTAAGAATCAAACGCATATTTCTAAATATGCCGTATATTTAGGAGAGAAAGGAATATATATTAATAAATTAGACACATTAGTTTAAAAATATTAAATATAAGAGGTAAAATAAAAACTGGGGGGGTTTTGGATTCATATACTCGAATTCAAATGCTGTGTAAGAATTGACATGTGTCATTTTATATTTTAAATTTTTTATTTAATGTCAGAAGGAGTTTATATATTTTATTAAGAATGTAGATAAGTTGATCTGAGGTCTTGTTGAGACTTATATAAAGTATTTATGGATTGTTCGCTGATCAACATGTCATCAATGATTTATACAATGGCGAAAGTAAGTTTGTGTATCTCCTCCAGTTTTTTCGTAAGTGGTCTTGTCTTTTATCTCATTTAGAGTTAATTCTTGGTCGTTTACCTCCAGCTCTAGCTTGCTTTGGTAGATAAGAAATCAATTGTTCAAATAGACGTACACATCTTAAAATATGACAAACAAGGAGTCATTTAGAAAATTTAAAAAATAACAATCTGTCTATATATGTATCTATATACTATTAAGTAAGGAATAAAAAATCGGACCGGATAGTGAACCGGTCGAGGTGGAGGGTCAAGGGTCAGTGGGTCAGACCGAGGGTCAACCCGTAGGTTAGACCGGGGCTAATAAAAATATATATTCCATACTGCAAGCATTTTGAATGGGTCTATGTAACTGATCCCATAATTGTGGATCATTTTTGTATGTGTGTTAGTGCTGAATAGTTGTAATCAGTTATATGTACAGTATCTTTATAAATAAATCAAAACAATATGATGCAAATATTAAGCTATCATAATTAAAATTTCTAGATCCCATCATAATTACAATATGATGAGTCTGTGATTGTGAGACACTATAAATGAAGTTCAGAACAGCAAAAAGGGAAGCAAAATGGCATCAGTTTATAAGAAAAATATTTTTTTATAAGTGACCCGGGTTGGGCCGGTTCAAGCCGGGTTTTGCCGGTTCAGGACGGGTTAGTTCGGTTCGCTACGGGTTGGACGGTTCACGGTCTGCACTACTTCTCCTACTAACTCGGACCGGTCACCGGTTCACGGGTCAACCCGGCCGGTCCGGTCCGGTTTTTAATACACTGCTATTAAGATTGAAGCTCTGACTGAAAGATTAAAGAGCACACAATGGAGAGAAAACTACTTGCTTTATTCAATAATATGGCCGTACATATATACAACATCGTGCAACAAGAAAAGGACGAGATACATGCGTAACAGCTTGCATGATATTCTCTGATCCATGCAAATAGCAACTGTACAAAATATAGTATTTAAATAATATTCAAACATAATATTTAAATACTCTCATATATATTCGGTTGACCAATTCTCACACTCCCCCTCAAGTTGGTGCACATAGGTTGACAATGCCCAACTTGCTAGTGATCGTTTGGAACTTGCCTCGGCCAAGTGGTTTTGTAAAAACATCCGCAAGCTGCGTCTTTGTGGAGATCTTAGTGGGGTTGACTTCCTTGCTTTGTACGCGTTCCCGTACAAAATAGCAGTCCATTTCAACATGCTTGGTGCGCTCATGAAAGACTGGGTTTGCGGCAATGTGCAAGGCTGCTTGACTATCACAGAACAAGGTTGTGGCTCTTGTTTGTGGTTCACCAAGCTCATCCAACAACCATCGCAACCAAATGACTTCACTCACAGTGTTTGCCATTGCACGGTATTCAGCTTCGGCAGATGACCGAGCCACAACGCTCTGTCTTTTCGACCTCCAAGATACCGGGGAACCACCTAAGGTGATGTAATATCCTGTACATGATCTCCGTGTTTGTTTGCATCGACCCCAGTCAGCATCACAGTATCCCATGAGTTCACATACCCCACCATTCCGTAGTAAGATACCCTGTCCAGGTGTGCCTTTCAAGTAACGAAGAATACGTTCCACCGCGTCCATGTGAGTGCGCGTAGGTCTGTTAGAATATTGACTTAGGATATTCACAGGGTACACTAAGTCCGGCCGTGTGACAGTAAGGTACAATAAACGGCCTATCAACCTTCGGTATCGTCCCTCGTCTACCACTTCATCATTTTCGTGAGGCTCCAAATTGCAGTTCTCTTCCATGGGAGTTGGGCTTGGGCGACAATCTTCCATTTTAGCATCTTTAAGTATGTCAAGTGCATATTTTCGTTGGCTAAGAACAATGCCCGTTCTAAGTTTGGTGACTTCAATCCCCAAGAAGTATTTGAGAGCTCCGAGATCTTTGATACTAAACTTTGCATGAAGGTGTTTCTTGACTGCTGTGATTATTTCTGGACTATTGCCTGTAATTATCATGTCATCGACGTAGATCAACACTGCTACAAACACATTTCCCTTTCTATAAATGAGAAGGGAATGATCAGCACGTGATGGATGAAAGCCTACTTGGAGTAATACACTGGTGAATTTGTAATACCAGTTTCGCGATGCTTGCTTAAGTCCGTACAATGATTTTCGGAGACGACAAACTCTAGCATCACCTTGTTTAGCAAAACCTTGAGGTATTTTCATATAGACTTCTTCCTCGAGCTCCCCCTGTAAGAAAGCATTGTTGACGTCCATCTGATGCATCTCCCATCCTCTCTTGGCAGCGATGGCAAGAAGAGTCCGAACAGTAACTAGTTTGGCCACAGGTGCAAAAGTCTCATGGTAGTCGATCCCTTCTACCTGCGTATAACCTTTTGCGACGAGACGGGCTTTGTGGCGGTCAAGCTCGCCGTTGGGCTTGAATTTGCATTTGTAAACCCATTTTGAGTCAATAGCTTTCTTTCCTGGAGGTAAGGCTTCTAATGACCACGTACCATTCCGTTCCAATGCATCAATTTCCTCTGCCATTGCTTTGCGCCAGCATTCTTGTTTTACGGCCTCCGCAAAATTCTTGGGTTCATGGTTGGCAGTAATGGCCGCTAGAAAAGCTTATGTGAAGAGGAAAAATTATCATAAGAGATAAAATGAGAAAGAGCATGTACCTTCGAGTTGCCTGGGACTGGATTGGACTGTGATGGAACTATAGATTTTGGAAGCTCTACTGCATAATCTTGAAGTTTCTTTGGAAGTGCCCTTGGTCTAGAACTCTTGCGTGATGCTTCAGGAAGGTTTATGGGACATGAGGCTTGATGGTCATGTTCACGTGATTCACTTAAAGTGGGTGATGTGTTTGTGTGGGGACCAGGTGCATGACTGGACAAAATTGTAGGATAAGTATGGTTATGCTTTGCATGGTCATAAGTGACATCATCGTCCCAAAAGTCAAGGATGTTAGGCCGGGCCCACTTGGGCTTTTCTTTATGAAGATTAAGGTGCTGGAAAGGAAATTCCTTTTCAAAGAATATGACGTCTCGTGAAACCACAACTTGGCGTCGCTCAAGATCAAAAATTTTATATCCTTTCTGTCCTACTGGATATCCCACAAATACCCCTCTTCGGCCACGTGCTTCAAATTTGTCCTGAATTTTGAGATCTTTATAGTAAGTGAGGCATCCAAAAGTTCTCATATTATCATAAATTGGCTTTGTGCCAAAAAGAATCTCATATGGTGTCCGATTTCCAGTTGCTTTTGTTGGAACACGATTAATTATGTGCACTGCAGTGAGCACACACTCCCCCCAGAATTCCTTCGGCAAGTGAGCTCCGAACCGTAGAGCTCGTGCCATCTCAAGGATGTGCCGATGTTTGCGCTCGACGACGCCATTCTGTTGTGGCGTATAGGTGCAGGTGGTTTGAAGCAGAATTCCCTTCGTTTCATATGTCTGTAGCATCACGTTTGATTGAAACTCGCTACCATTATCGGTTCGTAATACTTTCACTCTTTTTTCAAATTGTGTCTCTACCATATTAAGGAAGGCTGGAAGGAATCGACCCACTTGTGCTTTATTCTACATGAGGTAGACCCATGTTGCTCTACTATAATCATCAACAATAGTAAGAAAATAATGAGAGCCACAGAGGGATGGAATTTTGTAGGGTCCCCATATGTCACAATGAACAAGTTCAAAACAAGAAGTACTTTTTATTGAACTTTCAGGAAAAGATAAACGAGCTTGCTTAGCCTTCATACAAGGATCACAAGACTTTATTTGCTGAGAATGAAATACATTTGAAGGGAAATCTAAATTTGCAAGTTTTGCATGTGAGATGTGCCCAAGTCGTTGATGCCAATTTGGATTCTGTGTTGCCTCTTCTTTAACAGCCAGTACTCTCCTATTTGATGGTGGCTCCAGTACATACAGTCCATCACAATGCCTCCCCAGTCCAATCAGGTTCCTCGAGCGTGAGTCCTGTATCACACAAAGATCTCTTGTGAAGTGCACAACACAGTCGTAATCACGAGTTAGTTTACTAATGGAGAGTAAATTGCATTTAAAAGTGGGAATCTTTAAAACATTATTCAGCTGTAACCCATTAAATAATGTCATGGATCCTGACTCATTGACTGCAATGCTTTGCCCGTTCGGAATCTGAACTGGTTTGTGACCTCCTCGCTTTCCATTAGGTGTCAATTTTCCATTGCAAGTAATATGATTGGTGGCCCCGGAATCAATGATCCAAGGCTTGTGGGGGGAAATGTAACACCCCAAATTTTAGAAAATAGGAAATAGGAAATTATTTGATGTTTTAAGGAAGGTAACTCGAATATTAAAAAGCATTGAAAAATAAATTTATAATATTTAGGTATTTTAATAATTTTAAGGCTTATTTTCTCTAAAGAAATAAAGAGAAATAATTAGGAGTTGAAACTTAACTTGGAAAAAAAGGATAGTAAGGGTGTAATTGGGATCTTAGAAAGATACTTAGAAATTAAAAAGCCTTATAAATAAATTTATGAGGCCAAGTATATTTTTAATAATTTTTAAAGTTGATTTTCTTTATTAGTTCAAGGAAAATAGTTAGGAGATAAATTTCAATAAGGGAATATTTAGAATCCTGGGGTATTGGTTATTAATTAAAAGTCATATAAATAAATTTAGAAATTAAAGCATATCTAGAGAAATTATTTTGGGGACAGATTTAGGTCTATTTCTAAATGATAATGATAAATAAAATTATGATTTAAGAGAAAAATAGAAAATAGAAAATGAAAAAGACAATATCTGCCCCTAGTTGAAAATATCTTCAATTATAAAGGGGAGGGCAAGATAGTAAAATGCTTATAAAAAAAATATCAGTCTTTCTCTTTTAATATGGACCACACACGTATACCTTCCTATATGTTCCATTTTAATTCATTTCTCTGCTTCCAACCTCAGATTTGACACACACACACGCATATACACAAACACACTTCCTCTGTTCTCTCTCAATCTCCCTCCGTTCCCTGCGTCTGCAAGCGATGATTAGCGGCGGACGGCGGCCGTAACGGCGACGGGAAGACGGCAGAAAATACCCGGGAAGCTTGGGATTCTCTTGGGTAAGCTCATCTCCTCCGTCTTCTTCTGCTTCTGGGTCCAATTTGAGCGAGGTTGAGGGTGGGATTAATTCGAATTTTAGGGGTTTTGGTGTTCTTAAATCCATTAAAACTGAAGCTTAGGATCCGATTAACAAACCCTGAAAAGGAATTTGAGTAGTTGTTTGTTATTTGGTTGATTTCTTCAAAAGCCCAATCGGATCACTGTTCATCCGTCTTTGTTCTTGGGAATTTTCTGGCGAACAGTGATATAAGCCTTAATTAAACATGATTAGAAGTAAGTTTAAGTGATTATGAGATTTTATATGTTGAATTTCTGAAGTTTAGGAATTTTTGAAATCATTTTCTGTCTTCCCTGTTCTTTTGAGGCCGACGGGTTCAAGAGGAGAAAATTTCTGAATTGATGCATGTTCAAATTGGGAACTAGAATGGGTACTTTGAAGGTGTGATTGTGGTGATTCATTTTTCCTTTTTGTTTCTGCCCTGCCGTCAGACTTCTTGTTCTTCCCCTGTTCTGGATGCACACCATCGGTGATGGTAGTGAAGGATTAATCTACTTGCTTTAGTTGCTTAACAATGTTAGTTAATAATTGTTCAATTCCCTTTCTCTTGCTGTCCTGTTCATTCGAATTCTTTCCCTTGTTCTACCGAATCCCTTATTCTTTCCCTTGTTCATGTTGGACGTGTTGCTCTAATGGTAGTATATGGATGTTATCCTGAAAAGCTCAGTGCATATCTGACCTAAATTGATTTGTTGCTTTGTTCTGGTTGAGTGTTATTTCTTTGCTACCTTGCTTCTGTTTGGCCGTGGAGATTGATGGGCTTCTAGGGGATGCTCGTGTTAAATTTCTAGTGATGACCCTCTGATATTTTCATTGATTCATAGGTATTGTATGGCTTATTTTTCCCTGTTGCTTGGTTTCTGTTTTCTCTCTGTTTCGGTCAGTAATGAGAAAGGAGGTGGATGATGAATTTGAAGTGTTGGATATGTGGATTCTGAGTGTTGATTATGAAGGAATTGTGATGGTGATAGCTGATTTCCCTGTTTTTTGGCTTTGTGTTTGGTGCCGTAAGGGAGTAAAGAAATGGATTTGGGAAAAAAGAACTTGTAATGTTTAGATTAGTAGTAATAAGGTTCATTTGAATGTGAGGTGTGAATTGATTATTCCTTGAGTTTGTTTGGTATGTTGGTGATGTGGAAGAAGAATTATGTATTAAATGAAGCTGGTCATAGTTATAAAGAAATGGGATGTTAAATGACTATGTTAGAATTGGCATGTGAATTGGTATTGGAATATTAGTAAAGTTTATGAATTTGAGTAATGCTAGAAACATGAAGATTTAGACTAATTAAGGTTGCCGAGGACTTGTAATATTAATTAACTATTTTAAGCTGATTTTAGTGTAGCATTAAGTGCTGAAGTTAGGAGGAACCTTTAAAGGTACCTTTATAAAGGATTAGGGGAATTAGTAATGAAATATCGAAGTTAATGGTCCTAGTTTCAAGAACCTATTTTGATTACTGTTTCGGAAATTTCTGTGAGTGTTTAGTTTAACGTAAGACTGGTGTAGACTTGATTCATTAACTAATTTTGGAAATTTATTTCATACTTGTAAAGAGAGTTGTTGAATTTGGATTGATTAATAAGATATCAACGAATTATAAAAGTTAAAGTTTTATTTTGAGGAGGATCTGAATTAAGTAGCATATGCTTTAGGTCTTAAGGTATTAGTTAGGTTGTAATTGAAGCTAATAATGATTAAATTGGAGATTATAAAAGTATTGAAATGAAATCTGAATTTTAGAACATATATTGAGGTACATATGATAATTTGAGATAAGTAGGTGATTGGATACACCTAAGTTGAGGTTTAGATTATTGTGGAAATTAATGATAAGAGATGTAATGGATAATAATTGAATTGAATATAAGGAATAGAATGAAAAGACTTTTTGATCTTAAATGGTCAGACTAATTATAATAAGCTAAGCTGTAGATAATTATTACAAATGTGGAAGAAAAATATGATCATTGGAAATTTACTTTAAATCCATTGAATTTAATTAGGTAGAGTAAGTTTTATATATGTTATTATACGAAATAAATTTGATTTAAAATAATTAAAGATACATTGATATTTGTGCTTGTATTGTTTAATACTTAAGTATATTCTGAATTGTTTTAGTCTCTATGTGTGCTTGTTGTTAATTGATTCTTGATATCTGTACATGTTTCTATCCATTGAATCCTTGGTATTATTTATTAGTAATATGAGAATTATATATAAGTTAAGTTAAGTCATTCTAAATACTGGTATTAAAATGTATGATTATTTGGAAATAAAAGTAGCCAATACCTAAAGTTAACAAGGGAAGGGTAGTAATATAGGATCGGGAGAGACGCTGAATAATTATATATAAGCATAGATATTAATTTATTATTTATAAATTGCATGTAAATAGGTCCTGATAGTGGCATAAGTTGAGAAGGTCAGTGGAAAGGAAAGAAGCAGTCTTAGGACTAAGTCCTGGTATCCAGGTAACAGTTTCATTCAATATCATTTATCGTGTATGATAATTGCATAGCATGTTTTATAAATTTATAGTAGCTTTAACCTTGTCAGAATTATTCATGGGATCCGAGTACTCGATGACTAGAGGGCTAGCTACCCCTAGTACAGTTCAGTTATAACCGAAAGGTTATATTCAGGAGGTTGAGTCTCACAGTAGTGCCTTAAGTGCACTAGCAACAAGGTTAATGTTTACTTGTATGGGATGAGTGCGGGGGCTCACAGAGGGGCAACATCCCTACCCATACAGACATGTTTTTTTAGTTATACATATTTACTAATTATTATGCATGGTAATGAATGAAATGAACTGCGTTAAATTGCTGTTTCAGATAAGCTGGTAGATGGTAAGATGATTGAGATAAGGCAGGAGTGCTGGAGGAAGATTAGATGAAGAATTTAGGATTATATTATAAAAAGTAAGGTGAATTGTATATGATGTAATTTTAAACTATTAAATTAATAATAGAAAGCATAAAAAATAGACTTGTATAAATTTATAAAAGGGATTTAGATTTCCCAAGTATTGTGAATTGAAAATAAATTCCTTAAGAGAATTAGTGAATTTCTAATTGTCTTATGAACCACTTTGATTTATAAAAAGTTTAATTTCTAAGTTGTTCGAAAAGCCCATTCCAACTGCAATAAAGTTGGAACATTGTTTGAAAAGAAAAAGTTTTAAATTTATTCGTATTTTCGGGCTTTCGGAACTGAAAAAGTGGTTATAATTCAATTAAAATGTTATAGTATAGTATGAAAATTCCAGACGTTACAGGAAAAATACCTGCCATGTTTGCACTGGGTTGAGCTGAATTGTTGCCTGTCATTGTGGGGTCGTCCCTGTTGAAGTACTTAGCTAATGCATTAAGTTGATTCATGGAAAAACCTGGAATAGGGCTATCTTCTACCTCCACAAAAGCAGCTCTAGGACCGCGGAAGGAACCACTCCTCTTGTCACGTCCAGATTTCTTCCAATCTGCCGGGTACCCAATGATCTCATAGCATTGATCCTCGCTATGACCGTTCCGATAACAGTGTGAACACTTCGGTCTTTCTTTCTTTGAGCCTCTTCGGTCAACTGCTTCCTTATGATTATGTGAGTGTTGCACATGAAATGCGGCACCTTCGGAAGTCGGCCGCTGCATTGAGATCTCGCGTTGCTTCTCGTCATCAGCCACAAGGTGGTAAGCTGTTCCCAAACTCATCATGGGCTTCGTACTTATGATTTGTGTACGAACTGTGTTGAAACTCTCATCAAGACCCATGAGAAAATCATATAATTGTTCCCTTTCTCTCATTTGTGATATCTCCTTCTTAACTCCACATTTGCACCCCCTGCACGTGCACTTTGGCCATGGCATTATGGAGTCCATCTCATCCCATAAAGCCTTCAATTTAGTGTAAAATGAAGGCACGTTCATCATCTCCTTCTTCAAGAGAGCTACTTCTCTACGTAATTCATAGAGTCTCGGCGCACTGCCTTTCCCAAACCTTTCTTCAAGGTCTACCCATATTTCATTTGCCGTCTTCGCATACCTCACGCTGCTTCGAACTTCCTTGCCCATGGCACTTTTGAGCCATCCTTTAACCATTGCGTTGCATCGCATCCATAACGCAAGGTTCGGCGAGTCCGCATTCGGCATCGTGATCGAACCATCAACGAAACCCATCTTGCTTTTGGCAAAGAGAGCGTTGCTCATATCGCTCACCCATTCACCATAGTTGTTTTCGTCTAGGAGGTCACTCACGTAAATTTGTCCAGGGTTGTCCGACGCATGAAGAAAATACGGTGACAACGTGTCGTGAAATGAAGTAGTGTTTTTCTCCTTCTCGGGTTCACTCAAATGCGTCATCTCTCTCTCAGAATCACTGTCAGATGTCATTGGTGGCCCTCAAGAAATCTTCTGCTCTGATACCATGAAAGATTAAAGAGCACACAATGGAGAGAAAACTACTTGCTTTATTCAATAATATGGCCGTACATATATACAACATCGTGCAACAAGAAAAGGACGAGATACATGCGTAACAGCTTGCATGATATTCTCTGATCCATGCAAATAGCAACTGTACAAAATATAGTATTTAAATAATATTCAAACATAATATTTAAATACTCTCATATATATTCAGTTGACCAATTCTCACACTGACAAGTAACAAGTACAATACAAGTAATCCATACAATACATAGAATCACACTAATTTTTAATACAAATATGTTTTGAAATAAATGGAGAATATTTTGTTTTATAGTGAAACGATATTAAAAAGAGAAAATAAAATAAACAAAAAAACAATAATTGGTGAGGGTTTGAGGGCGGGAAGGGACCAGTTCCTTGCCCTTTAAGTTGGCTAATAATATTAAAAGCCATTTCTCATTATACTTTTTAGGGATAACATTACCTTATTGGTTATACTTCTCCATCTTTTACTAAACATACAAATCAGTAGATAAATCTGCTTTGATTTTAAATGTAAATGTAAGTCTTCCATTGTTTCCAAATTTATAATTTTTGGCTTAAATACTCTTTATTAACTATACCTAATAAAAAAATTTTGATAGTTTCCAATGCTCGATTGATTAAAAAATATTTTAGAAAAAGCAATTCATATTTTTAGAAATGATTAACTAACCTGTAAATTATTTATTCAACTCTATGAGTTATTTGCTTAACTGATTAAATTATAGAGCACATTGTTGAGATGAAAAAACACACACGCACACGAATACATGTTACATAATTATATATATATATATATATAATTTATTCTCACACTTGACCTCCCAATGTTATTTTTTATTTAGAAAGAAACTTTTTTATTTAGAAAGAAAATTCTAGAAAATAATTTAGCAAAAAATACAAATTTTAATTCTTATCCTACTTTTTGTTTTACAAACTATACACTTTTTACTTGGAAACATACAATGTCTTTCGCGAAAACAAAAAAAATTATCGTGTAGTTTAATTCAATGTTACGCTATTTTAATACAAATATCCTCCATTAATTTAAGTAAATCAAATATTTTATCGATCGCATACTTGCATATTGTTTAATATTCCTTTCGGTCTTAAATATAGAATCTATTTAGGGAGGTGAGTTTGGTCTTAAATATAAGACCTCTTTATAATTTTTCTCAACTTCTCCCCAAATTTTCCTTATTGATGCTCCTTAATAATAAACAAGCAAAATATGGAATGTTGGAGTACAGGTAAATGGTCATGGTGTTTTGGTAATATCATAGGACTTAAACTAACTTAACTAACATTCTTAATCTAATCAAATTAGGTAAATAGGTCTTATATTCAGGACCGGAGGAGTAGTAAGGACAACTCATTTTAAAAACTATTCCTGTCTAAAATGAGAAGAACATCTATTTTACACTAGTACAAAAAAAAACACACACACACACACTGACACACACACATTTTTATCATGGGGCATTTATACCGTTTGTTGTGTAACTAGTAGCATTCTAGTTAATAAAATGGAAAATTGTAACTTTATACACCAATTCTAAGAGAGATTTATAATGGGAAGCTCGTAATCTTACCATTTCATTTATTTCATATTAATGGAAACAGCTTTATTTTACTTGGTTATATAACAAGTGTTGAATGCTTGTTGTTGCACTAATATATATTCTTAGGTTGGTGGGATCCATGTGGGATATTTGGCCTTATCATGATTATGATTCCACTTGAAAAAACAGCACATTTGCATGAGGATTTTTGTTTTCTTTATAATCAAGATGAGAATTTAAACGTTTTTAAATTATTACATAATAGCGGTTATAACTTATAGATTTCAAAAAAAAAAAAAGAATTGCAGCCTATTCTATATTAGAAAGTTATTCAATGTTCAATCTTAATAGAATAATAGAACACATGGAATAGTAGAACACATGGATCTTAAGTATGAATAAGTTCTTTTTACAACCCTTTCAACCGGCCACTTTGTATCCAACCTACACTTTTTTTTAAAAAAATAAAAATAAATTATACAACCAACTTTGAGCGATCAATCCATATCAATGAGTTATTTAGATACCTGACATTAGAACAATAACAATAATTCTTAGCCATTTGGTTTTCCCTGCATCCACTACTACAGAAATTGCCTATAGCAGCACTTATTTTGGTCCTATAGCAACACTTATAAGCGCTGCAATAGCCTGTGCTGCGATAGGCTATTAGGCCTATTGCAGCGCTGCAATAGGTACACCTATTGCATCGCTTATAATTTAGTAAGCGCTGCTTTATGTATACCTAAAGCATCACTTATTTCTTTATAAGCGTTGCTTTAAGGTAATTTATTTTTTAAAAAAATACATATAGCAGCACTTATAACGAAATAAGCGCTGCTATTGATTTTTTTAAAAAAATATTTGATTTTATTTTATATATACCCCACCTGTATCAGTGTTAAATACCAGTAATTCTATACAGTTTCAGGCAACTAATATACACCAATAACTCATCAAGAGAGCAATGTACAATTAAATCATCCATTGTAATTGGTAAACAAAAAGCACGCTACTAGATATACTATCTACTATCTACATTTGTACTTATTGAAAAAGATGTAGTACATAAGCGCACCATTCTTCAATTAGCGCATTCATTTTCTCCCTCGACAACATTGGGCAACGTGCGTCTCGGTGATACTGCACAGACAAATATATTTGAATAATGGCAATCAAATCTACTTGAAATCTATTAACAAGTTCAAATACAATTAGAGTTGGCAAAATATAAAACTTAACGTCAATGGAATGCTACATCGATCATGTGTAACAACATCCCTCATAAACTGCATCACATAGTATCCACAATCATTGTTATTGGGTTGAAAATGGCACTGTAACAAAGAACACCAAATATGAAATGAGAAACATTTACGTTATGTTTGACTAGATTGTTTAAAAAATTGAATAACTTATAAAACTTGGACTATGCTCCACAGATAAGCATCTTTCTGGTCAGGGGCTCTGGAATAACTCAAGTTGATGGAGGACCGAAAACTGGTCAATGCACTAATTTTGTACGTCAGAAGCGTTGGGATATGCCTCTTTTTTTATTTTTAAAATTTCCCCCCTTTTTTTTTAATATCTCAGTATTTTTATAATTAGTTTAAAATATTTACTAAATAAAAATTAAAATCAGGGGGCTTATCCCAACACTTATTATCCCAATGCTTATTACTTAATAAGAGATGGGATAGGCCCCCTGGTTTTTATTTTGAATTTAAAAAATTTTTAAAACTATTTTTAAAAAAATAAAAGATGGGAGAAAATTTAAAAATAAAAAAAGGCATATCCCAACGCTTCTGACGTCAGAAGCGTTGGAATAAGCCTCTCTCTTTATTTTTATAATTTTTCCCCCTTTTTTTAATACCTCAGTATTTTTATAATTAGTTTAAAATATTTTCTAAATAAAAATTAAATACCAGAGGGCCTATCTCAACGCTTATTACTTAATAAGCATTGGGATAGGCACCCTGGTTTTTATTTTGAATTTAAAAAATTTTTAAAACTATTTTTAAAAAAATAAAAGATGGGAGAAAATTTAAAAATAAAAAAAGGCATAGCCCAACACTTCTGACTTCAGAAGCGTTGGGATATGCCTCTCTCTTTATTTTTAAAATTCCCCCCCCCTTTTTTAATACCTTATTATTTTTATAATTAGTTTAAAATATTTTCTAAATAAAAATTAAATACCAGGGGGCTATAGACCCCCTGGTTTTTAATTTGGATTTATCAAATATTTAAAACTATTTTTAAAAAAATTAAAAAAAGGGAGAAAATTCAAAATAAAAAATAAAGGCCTATCCCAACGCTTATGACGTTAGAGGCGTTGGCATAGGCCTTTCTCTTTATTTTTAAAATTTCCCCCCCTTTTTTTAATACCTCATTATTTTTATAATTAGTTTAAAATATTTTCTAAATAAAAATTAAATACCAGGGGGCCCATCCCAATGCTTAAGCGTTGGGATAGACCCCTTGGTTTTTAATTTGGATTTAAAAAATATTTAAAACTATTTTTAAAAAAATAAAAGATGGGAGAAAATTTAAAAATAAAAAAAAGGCATATCCCAACGCTTATGACGTCAGAAGCGTTGGGATAGGCCTCTCTCTTTATTTTTAAAATTTTTCCCCTTTTTTTAATAACTCAGTTTTTTTATAATTAGTTTTAAATATTTTTTAAATTCAAATTAAATATTTGGGGGCCTATCCGAA
The DNA here is from genome assembly GCA_037074515.1 of Mimosa bimucronata. Lineage (NCBI taxonomy): Eukaryota > Viridiplantae > Streptophyta > Magnoliopsida > Fabales > Fabaceae > Mimosa > Mimosa bimucronata. The sequence continues at coordinate 12,834,724 of CM073442.1, forward strand.
CGCTTATTACTTAATAAGTGCTGGGATAGGCTTATACCTATACCATTACTTTTTTTTCTAAAACGCTGGTATATGTCATGGTATACCTATGGCATCATTTGCTTTTTGTAAGCGCTGTTATAGACATTTTCTGTAGTGGTGATCTATTAGTTTAATGTTTTGTTTGGATGAAGAGGAAAAATAAGAGAAACGTTATGCATATATTGCATATAGGAATAATTTTACTCTAATTACTCTCTCCGTTCCTAAATATAGGATATATTTAGGGAGGTTAATTTGTTCCTAAATATAAGACTTATTTATGATTTTTCTCAACATTTTCCAAAATATCCCTATTAATACTCCTTGATAATATTTAAACAAGAGATGAAGGGTGGGAATGAAAGTAAAGTGGTTAGTGTTTGGGTAATATCATATTATTTTAACTAATCTAACTAACATCCTTAATATAATCAAATTAGATAAATAGTTATTATATTTATGAATGGAGGGAGTATCTTTATATATAGAATTTGAATGTTGTAAATCAAATTTTTTTTTATATCAACTGGTAATCGGCACCTTTTTTGGTCTTATTACCAGGTATACGAACAACTGACTATTCGAGTTTCGAGTAGTCGGTTATTCGGATACCTATATATATATAGATATGATAAAATACACACAAATCTAGTGTTATTATTGCAAAATACGCAACTATATATTGATGAAAGCAATCTTGCAAGATTTTGATGAAGTGAATGCAAAGAAGAAGCAGATGACTAAAACTTGTACGCATCAATATTGCTGTTATAATTAAAGGTGGATGAACAACAAGTTTAAGAAATAAATGATTCGAATATCTTGCTCCACTTAATGCCAAGTGGGATGATATCAAAAGCCACTACAATATAAGCCCACGTGACTGTGATAGTGTGATGTGATATTACTAGGGATCTCTTCCCGCAGTTCTCTTTTTCCCATTCTCAATTTAATTAAATTAATCAGCTCTCTACACACACACACATATCAACTTTACTAAAGCCTTATTAAAGTTATACAATAAAACAACAATAAGTTAAACGGGTTAAAGATCATTTAAACTAATAAATTATAAGTTAAGTATCACCTGATATATATATTAATAAATGGCATCCAAAGAAGTTTTAAAAGTGGACATACTGGCCCACACCATCAGATGTAGAAAAACGATATGTGGGTGCTACGTGTCGACACGTCATTCGCCCACATGGATTGCCATGTGGACCAGTAATGTGGCGACATGTGACAGGGACATAACGACTGTTTGACTACATCTAACGATGTTGGCCAATATTTTCACTTTTATTAATATATGTGTTAAGTGATACTTAGCCTATAGTTTATTGGCTAAAATGATCTTTAACCATAAGTTAAAATAATTCCACTAGGTGGAGTTGGTTTCATGTATTGTATAGTGCTATTTTGTCCTATGAAAAATCAAAATTGAATGGTTTCTTTAGTTTTTTATATGTCCCTCTTATAAAACATTGTTCAATTTACTCTTCTCATTATATCCAAAGTCCTTTTATTTGTATATCTCTGAAACAACAATTTTATAGTCATAACTACTTTATTATAAGTCCTCCATAACTACTTATCACAAACCAAAGAGTGGAAGTTATATAATTAAATATGTCCTAATTTTAAAATTTTTTCTAACTTTACCCTTATTTAAGAATAGGTGTTAAAACAATATTTTATGCATTATAAACCTTCTCTTTCATCTTCTCTATTCCCAAAATAGGGGTAAGATAGTCATAATAGTATTAATTGATCCCAAATTGGACTTATATTCATGAACAAAAAATTTGTGGTAGTTGAACTTATAATAAGGAACAGAGTGGTACTAATTATCTTTTTTTTTTTTATAAAAAGACAAATTTATCAAAACAAGATAAAACGATATATATTAAAAGGCCCCCCCTTACTACCTTACATATAAGTAGGAGACCTAAAGTAAGTATAATGACAACTAAAAATAAAAGAAAGGACAATATATAATCAGTGTGTTTGTCTGGGCTTTTACCCACCAAATAAGTCATTTTTTTCAATGAAAATGACTTATTGTTAAAAAAGCATAGATGATTATGTTTGCCTGGCCTTTTAGAAATAAGGACTTATGTTAAATAAGTCCTAATAAGCTATAAGTCCTTTTGTTCAACTTATGACTTATAAGTCACTTATGGAGGTGGACCCCACAATTCTGACTTATTTTACACATCCAATCACAATTAATCAAAACATACATAATTTGACTTATGAAAAATAAGTCACTTATAAGTAATTTTTTTTCACAATTAATCCAAACATAAATCTCATTACACAATCTGACTTATTTTCAATCTGACTTATATATAAGTCACTTTTCCAGAAGTCCATCCAAACACACCCAATATAAACTAAATAGATCCAACTGCAAGGCCCAACCAGTATCAGCTTTCAAATCTTGAGCCAAAGCCCAAAGATGGCATTTGATCTCTGTTGCCTATCTCCATGCAAGGCTGCGGATGAACCCGAAATGAAAATGCAAGAGCTAACACCAAAGAGTAGCGCCACCACGAATCTTTGAGTGAACGCAAAGATTCACGATGTTCACACAGGAGGTGTTGAAAAGAAGCCTAGTGAAAAGCACCATTGATGAAACTCAGAAGTAGTAGGTGTCATAGGCTTGAGATTGAACCAAATATAGTAGAAACAAACATGTAATAGAAACAAACACGACACAAAGCAACATAGTAGAAGAACCCAAAATAAAATCTAATATGAGCAGCCTGTAATTTGAAAAGGCAACCATAACATTACCTATTTCATGGCTACCAGATGACAGATGACAGATGACAGATGACAGGGAAAATAGGAAAAGAAAAACAATAAGGGAGAGGGGAAGGTGGGGAAGAAGAGAGAGACAAAAGGACAAAATGGAAGAATAAAAAAGAAATGAGAGGAAGGCGGTGATTTTTTTTTTTTTTTAAAAAAACAAGTCGGTGGAAGAAGTCAAAAGAATAGAAGAAAGAGAGATGGCATGAGAGGAAAGAAAGAGAATCAAAGTCGGTGGAAGAAAACACAAGGAAGAGAAAAAGAGAGAAGGTGTGGCGAGAGTGAAGGCGAGACAGTGGTGATACTATGGAAAGGAAAAGACAGTGGTGAGTATGGTGATGAGATGGTGTTGTTACCGCGGAAAGGAGAAGACGCAAAGAAAAAACTAGATCAAGACAAAAATAAAAAAGCAGCAGAGGATTGGAAGGAAGAAACAAGGAGAAGATTATAAGTTAGGAAGGGATGGAGGGAAGGGGAGATGAAAGAGATGATGAAGTAAAGGGTGCCTAATAGAAATATTCAAAACTACCCCTTCTCTCTTAGAGAGAGAAGCATGACAACCCTCTAATAAGTCATTCTTACTTCTTGGTACTAATTATCTAACTACAAGGTGCATGTTTGGTTTATCTTTTTTGGGTCCAAAAGTCCTTCTGAACCGGAGAAGCTAACTGAAAAGAAAAAATCATGTTTGGTTCATAAGCAGATGAAAAGATCTTTTCCTCCAGAAGTCCGGTAGTGAAGCAAAAAGCCAGAAGTTAAAAATTTTGACTTCTGGCTTCTGGCTTTTGTCTTCTGATGGGCCCCACACCTTTTATTGTTTGTTATTTAATAAAGTGGGTAGGAAAATTAGACTATTAGACCCTTAAAATTTTTAAATAAGATATTTTCTTGTAATATAAAATTTTCTTTTTATCTCCAAAAATTTACCATAATAATCTCTAATTATTTTCTCCCACAATATCCTCCTTTGAGCTAAAAATATAATTTTTTAAAATTATTTTCCTTAAAATAAGGGAGAAACTAAGCCTTTAAAATCCTTCAAAAACCCAAATTTCACTTTTTCTTTCTAAACTATAAGAATATATGCATATTATATATGTATTATTTAATAACAATAATGCCCTTTTTAGTAATTTTTCATCTAAACTTACTTTTCAAAATAATCATCCAAACATATTCTAAAAGTCATATTGAAAAAAAGTCACTTCTAACATTACTAATCCAAACATAAATCACTTCTACAATCTAATTTTTTTCCAAAAGACCTTCTGAAAAAGACCTTATGAAAAAGTTCTTCTGAAAAAAAGCCAATCCAAACACACCCGAGTATCTTCTTGTCTTTATCCGCACATCTCTCTCTCTCTCTCTCTCTCTCTCTCTGTTTTGTTTTTTCCTTTTTCTTTTCTTTTTCTTTTCTTTTTTTTGAACAGCCCTCGCAAGTCTATATGGAACAGAAATACTACGAGCAATTGTCAATTCTGTTGGTTAGTTGAATTAATTGTTTTCTTGATTGACTTTTATGGATAGGGAATGACATTAATAATCATATCGTGATAATCAATTATTAATTATCGGTTCTATTTGTCCAAAGCTCTTGTCCTTTGACTAATTTCTTTCAAAACATTTTTTATTTCTTATTTTATTTTATGTTTGGGCTCTTCGACCATGATAAGTAATAAAATAAGGATAGCCAGGAAAAAAAAAAACTATGGTAAGATAAAAGAAGGTACAAGCATAGTAACGACAAATGTTTTTTTCTTCTTCAAAGTAACCACGATGAATTTTAAATTATAGCATAAGCATGATTATAAGCTAGATGTATAGCTAACATTGTTCAGATCCAAGAATTGAAGGGGCTAACATTTATAATTAGGTTAACGTCCAATTTCATTCAAAAGTTTCTGGGTGTCAGCTATGGATTCTGAAATTTTTGTTGAATTAATATTGACTGAAAATGTTAAAAAAAAGAGTAAAATCGCTCTAATATTTATAGATGGGTTAATATAACTTTTGGTACTTAAACTTTCACTCAATTTTGGTTTTGGTCTCTGAACTTTAAATTTTTTTGTTTTGATCCTTGAACTTTCGGCCAATTTTGGTTTTGATCCCTGAACTTTGGATTAATTTTGGTCTTAGTCCCTGAACTTTGGATCAATTTTGGTCTTGGTCCCTGAACTTTCAGTAATTTGGGTTTTGGTCCCTCAACTTTAATTTTTTTTTTGAAGTTTTTTTTAACTGAGGGACCAAAACCAAAATTATTGAAAGTTCAGGGACCAAAACCAAAAATTTCAAAGTTCAGAGACCAAAACCAAAATTGGCCAAAGTTCAAGGACCAAAACCAAAAATTTTAAAGTTCAGGGACTAAAACCAAAATTGAGTGAAAGTTTAGGGACCAAAAATTATATTAACCCTTTATAGATATTGTTCGCTATATTTAGTTTAAACGCAAGCGTATGAGTTGCAGACTCTCAAGTAATATAAAAAAAAATATTGTTTCCACAAAAGTTTGTATAAAAATATTGATAAGACATTATGCTAAGCATATTGAATTAAGTTGGGAGAATTGCAAATAGATCCCAAGCAAGAGAATTAATTTCAGACAGGTCCATTAACAACTCCTTCACTTGTTAACCAAGGCTATTGCAGTTGTTAATAGATGTCATTAACAACTCCTTGGGACCTCTCTGAAATTAATTCTCTTGCTTGGGACCTATATGCAATTGTCCCAATTAAGTTCAACCAATTAAATATTTATGGAAAAAGAAGTTCTGAAATCATTTTTAAATTAGAAACATATAAATGAAAACGATGGTTTAACTGTATAGATTAAATAGAGCTTCGGGTTAATTCTTTCCATCATATTTCATGAGACTTAATTATTCTCCTTTTAATTACTCCCTCAGGTCCTATTTATAAGAGTTCAGCAGTCAAATAGTGCTTTTTAAGAAAACATGTAAAAGTTAGTTGGGAGTTATGAATATGTCTGAAAAATAACTGTTTTTCTAATATTACCCTTATTTATTATGAGAGTAGAGAGATAAATGTAAGTAGGAGTATTAATAAATACTATGAAAGAGAGTTAATAAGTAGGGGTAAAATAGGAAAAATTGCATTAAATGATGACAGATTCCAATGCGGGTTCTTATATTTTGGACCAAAACAATTCAAATTTTAGGCTCTTATAAATAGGACCGAAGGGAGTAGTATTTACTATTTAGATGAAAATTTGTGTTTGCCTAATTTGTGTTTGCCTGGTTTCAAATCATTTGATAACGTTTTCCTAGATCATAATCAAATTTACACTCTTATTAATATGCGCAATCTTTTGCTACAATTAATGAGAGTTAACATTAAAAATCAACCTTACTTTGACAATATTTTAGATTTGTATATATATCCTTATTCTACTAACAAACTATCCATCTAGTAATCTAAACTTTAAGTGTAGCTAGCAATGTTTTTTCTCCCCATAATATAGCTATTAATATTTACCTAAATTCCACATTTAAACTATCTCTTTCAAGTATAATTTAAATGAATAAATACAATTTAAGCGGTCACGAATCACATACAATCATAAGAAATAAGGTAAAATCAACAAAAAAATGATCATAAATGACTAAAAGAGAGGCAAAATCAAATTTCAATTCACATATATAGTTCAAAATGCAGCCTGGCCTGTTCATCATTAGGAATTAGGAAAGGGTTTTCGTTCATGTGTTTTTTTATATTGTTGAATTTAAACATTATTTTGGTCATTAACCCAATTCCACCTTTTTGGCCAAAAAAAAAAAAAAAATCCACCTTCAACCCAATCTCGTCCTAGCTTGCATGGTTTTCATGTGGAAAGAAAAAGGATAAAGTCAGTCGTCATAACAATTAAGAAATTAACTAAGATACAGTGATGGTGCATTTTCCCATCATTTAATCTTATAACTGCTTTTATCTCAATTCATCACTAGAATCAATTTGTCAATAAAAAAAATCGGGAAATATCATTTAGCTCCTATGCAACAAAAAAAAAAAAAAAAAAAACAGAAAACAAAAAAAGAAACAAAAAATTCATATTTTCCCCACAAAATTTGAAACATCATTTTGTTCTTAGGAGGGTAAAGTGAAATTAAATGTCTCTCTTAAAAGATCAGAATGTTCTTATTGAATTTTGTAACCAGAATACAAGACATATATGGGGAATTTTCAAAACATTTGTGCTTCTTTCTAACATCACCTTGAGTATTTTCAAATCTAAAAAATCATGGAACCAAACATTAATACCTGGATCTCCACGACACACGTGGGAAATTTTTAAGACGTTTGTACTTCTTTTCAACATCAATGTGAGTATTTTTAAGTCTAAAAAATCATGAAATCTAACACTAAAGTATCCAACATTTCAAAAATGGATTTTTAAGACTCATATGGGGAATTTCCAAGACATTTGTACTTCTTTCCAACTTTAATGTGAGTATTTCCAAATCTAAAAAATTATAGAATCAATAAGGACATATTGATCTTTTAGGTGAGACATTTAATTTCACTAAAATTTCATTTCTTTTGTTTGGGGGGATCTGAAGTTTTCTTGCTACAAAAGGGGGTTAAAAGAAATTCTCTTTTATATTAGTTAATTTATGTTCTTCATTTTAATTAAATTACTTGCAGTAGAAAGTCTTTTATTTTGGAGGTCAATAATTAGGAGGCTATGACTGGATGAGGTAAGAAATGGCCTGACCCAAAAATGGAAGTCATTCGCGCGAAGAACGACTTCTAAAGTTGTGTCATTCATGCCAAGAACTACTTTAGAATTCGTTCTTTGCGTGAACGACTTCTTTGTCATTCAGAAGTCGTTCACCTGAAAAACGACTTTAGGTGTAGTATATGGGCAAATATTTTTTTTTCTGTAGCATTTTGGTAAATAGTTTTTTTTTTATAATATTCTGGTAAAAATCCCAATCTTACTTACTTTACCCATTAACAAATTAGTAATCATTTTCTTAGAAAGCATTTAAGGAAGAAATGGGAACATCAAAATTGAAAATTGGAAGTATGAAAGATCTCGAACATACTTATAAAAGAAATAATCTTGTTAATAAGGATCCGGGAATATCATCTTAAAACTAAAATTATGATGAATAAAAAATAAATATATGATAAAATACACTTTGATTTAGTAGTACATAAATAATTCAAAATTTAAAAAAGATTTAAATTCATCCCTAGAAAATTCCTGCGTTCTTCAGTTCAGGGTATCTATATGCTTTGGGGCGATCTTGGGACACAGCGTCGTACTCATAATTCCTTCCCTCACAATAAAGCCTTTCCGGTAAGAATCGAACAACTTTAAAAAGTTTCCTCCTTTAATTTGCTTTCTAGGGATGTAATTTATCTTTTCTGTTCTACATACTGATCCTATAAATCCTTTCTTTCATAATGATATTCTTTTGTTGTAATTTGCACGAGTTCTTGCCTTCTGTACTTTTTTTTTTTTGGTTCTTTGTTTGGGGTGCGGGGGAATTGTATCGAAAAATTAAATATCAATGCTTTACTCTGAACTATTTATGCTGGCTCAGCGTTGCTACTATTACTTTTGGTCAATTTCTTTGGGAGATCATTAGAGGAAGGATTATAGGTTTTGATTTTCGAGTTTGGTTGTTAATATTAGCATGACGATGAAAGTGTGCTGATTGAGGAAAATATCTGTTGGTGTGTGTTTTAGTGAAATTAACATGTCCAATTTTGAAATTCTAGGGGCTTTATTGTGGTTTAAATTGTTTTGTTCTATTCAGTTGAGGTGTAACTTACTGATTTTAGATGTGTTGCTTGAATATTTGATTATTTGGTGTGATTGTTGTGGTTAATTGATTGATTTTGTTCTTTTTTTTTGGGTGCATTAGTTGTAAAAGTGGATTCCTTTGAGCATTTAATGGATGGTAATACGCTTGATCCAATGATCGAGGATGGAGCCACTCACCAGCCCGCACCACAGAGACAGATGTGGAGTGAACAAAAGCAGGCTGCTGTTCATGAAGAAATGAGAAGAATGCATCAACTTCCTGCAAAAAGTACTTATGTTGCACATCGCATGAGGGTTCTCAATAAAATCCTGCAACTTATATCAACTCAGGTGGGTCCATTTGGATTCTGTGGTTTGGAATTTGACATTTTTAATCATATATATTGCTTTTGATTATTATGTTTTAATAAAATTTGTCTGGTATCATTATCTGTTTTAACATGTGGAGTGTGGATACTTGTCATATACTCACATTCATATGAATTCTAGATCATTGAGCTGGGATATGTAGATTAAAAGATAAAATAATATGCTTGGCTACTGATAATATGAAGTTTGAAGAAAAATAAGGTGTTGGAATTTAATTTTTTAGGAAATCAGGATGCATAAATTAAAGTAAGCAAACAGATTATATTGGAAGAATAGAAAAACAGATTTAAGTCAATATGCAGATATAACAATGTTCTAATTGTAATCCTCAAGAGGGAGATGTAATGATGTAGGTTGTTAGGTTGGGAATGGAGATTAGAATAGATTAAAAGTAAGAAGAATTACAGGACAAATGGAAAGTTCTCATGTTTTGATTTATAATTGGTGTATGGTGTGTGCCTTATTCTGAATATGTTTTGTCTTCAGGGTGACTAAAGCTCTTGTGGTATAGTGTATGAGATGGTTTATGGTTATATTTGAAAAATAATATATGCTGTAATGTGTGATTAACTATGTTCTATCTTAATCTTAATCCTTTTCTAAAACAAATATATCAGAGAACTGCTGAACAGGAGCGGGAACTGGAGTTGCTTTTTGCCGGCCTCTCACTTTAAAAGGAATTGTCTTGGAAGTGGTAAGATTTGGGAGAATTTAGGTTTTCCATTGATTTTTTTATCAACACTTCTGTCTCTGTCTGTGGTCTATGCCCATCTTCTTAATTTGGGTTAGGCTAGGGATATTTCCTATTGTCTTGATTGGACCTGTTTCAGAATTTTCTACTTCCTGGTTAAAAGCATGCTTCTAATCTGGCTTCATTACATCAATTTTTCAAATTATATATCTCTCCTACCTTACCAAGCGTTACTCATATATGACCTCCTTGTACGTTTCGAACCTTGTTATTTTCCTTGACCTTTTTGCCCCCCAAACAGTTATAAGGTGAGATTAAGCAGTTTTTGACATTTAGCCATGGTTTCTAGTGTTTGCCTCTAATCAGTGAAACTGCACTGATCATATGAATTCAACTATGGCAATTCCGGTATTGTTTTTTATAGTTGCATTCCCCTTTACCCTCATTAGGCTCCTTTATTTCTTGCCATAGCCATGGAGGGTGTTATCTGTTTTGCTATCTGTTCTGATGGGCTCTGATTGCAATAGAAATGGATATGGATTTGTTGGATGTAGTATTTTGAAACTTGTAATGCATTTGATTGATTCAATAATATCATTGTTGTTTGTTTTTGTGAGGGTGGTTAAATTCTTATATTAACTGCTTATTTAATGGGGAGGATAAGTATGAGCATGATCCAAATTTTTTTGTATTCAATGGTGTATTATACAGAGTCATGTGCTTACTTTGTCTCTCTTATTTGTTAACTTGTGATATTTCTCTTGAATGTTCATTTGTAGGCATCACTTATATCCGGGTCGTTTAGTTCAGATGATTTTGGTTGCGGAACATCATATTAAGGATTTCATTAAGGCCGTGTTTGTTGAAGTTAAACCCTGTTCATATGTATAAATATATGGACTTGACACCTTACAAATTCAACCCAATTCTCCAAAGAATTTCTTGTATATAGGAGGATAAAATTGCTCCTCCACGATTTACAATGACTAGACGTTTAGAACATACCCAACAAAGTGTTTTTAATTTCTATAAATTACTTTGGAGGCCCGTGTGTGTGAGTGAGTGATGTAAAGAGAATAAGGTTTATATGTTCGTTTAGATCAACTTTTTATTAGTGATATTACATCTTATGCAAGTAAATGTGTAAATAGAGTTTCGTCTTGTATAGTGTAAAACTAATATCTTTTAAGTTAAACCAAACGATCAATATAAATTATTTGGAAATTGCATTTCATTAGCATTTCATGGTAGAAGGAATTATTTTTTTTTTGTTTGAAAGGAAATAATGAAATTTTATATAATCAAAACAACAAGATCATAAAGCAAGCCAAAGAAGGGGGAAAAAAAAACTATATATCCTCCCATCGTCCGCTACCACACCAAGCTAAGGTGGCAGCTGATGTTTTCAAATTTAGCTAATACCTGTTTTTGTAACTTCTCCATATGGAAAAAACTTCTTTATCCTTTAGTAATACGGTTTTATCTTCATTTAAGAAAGGTGGTAGACTGGTAGTTGATCAAATGAGTGGAAAAAAATTTATATACTACGGGGCACACCATATCTAACTCGCCAACTTGACAGTTTGACTTGCCCTAACATACAAGATTATTTTCCACATTCTAATCCCTACATAGAAGTAATTTTCAATCTGTATCAGCTTACCTTTTATTTAGACCATAAAAATGTTAACATTTCTTTCTTTAAAAGAGGTTATAATTTCTTTAGTTACAAAATATAAAATTTTCCGTAACGAAAATGAGCCATCCTGCGTTTTCGGAGCATTCGATGCAAGTTTGGTTTATGACTTTATGGTATATTTCCGCTCAAGTTTCGGCAAAGTAAGGTTAAAAATGCAATTTTACTGATAAATGTTGGTTGGTAAAGGGATTTAACTTATAATTAAAAGGTTGCGAACTCGAATATTACAGATATTATAACCTTATTGGTAAGCGATTTGTAAATACTTTTGAGTGTTTTTTGAGTATGGAGGCCTGTCCTAGATGATTTATAAGTACCTCTATAAGTATTCTTTGAGCCTAATGCCTGTTCTGACCCTAATGAGCCCTAGAACCCTACTCACCTTAACTTTTATGAAAAAAAAATCAATTTCCACTTAAACAGTATATGGCATATGCTGCTTTTGAACCTTGATAAATGACCTATTTAAAAACATTTTTTTTAAATTTATTTCACATATCTATAATTTTTATCACTTTATTCCTATAATACTTACTCTCTCATTTAATAATCAAGTAAGAGAGGGAGTGAAATAACTGAAGAAGATGATTAGAGTGCTTTAGGGGGAAAAAATGCCACATGAACTCGCTTAATTATCATTCTTAATATAATAAAAAATAGATAAATATATATTATAGTAAGGATCATGAAATATAATCTATATTAATTATTAATAAAATTCTTTATTTTCGGCCCCAAGATAATAATCCGTAGTTTCTTCCACTCAGCGGCTACAATGTGCAAATATCTCCATTTAGCAGAATCATTGTCCATTTGAAGGGTTTTTTACGCTTCCTTCAAAATCACCAATCTCTGCATCTTCGTCCTCTACGCCGATCGGGGAAATTGCAGTTTTCACCCTCACTGGAATGGCTGGTGCCATGAGAATCAACGGAGGACGTAACAGTGTGCTTGATTTTGATCTCCGCTACAAGGTAAGCCAAATCTTCGCTCACGTCGTCAAGTTTGCTGTGGATTCTGCTGTCGATGGCTCTCGCTTTCTCATCCCTGGTCGGTTCCCTTCCTCTGTTATTCAATTTTTTTACCTTTTTTCCCTTAAAATATGATGCCATTTCTTGAAATTTACGGAGTGGTAGAGTAGCTGGAGTTTTTACAAGTTAGACGCTGATTATTAATTTATTTTGTTCATGATATTATGGAGGAAATGAAATTTTGGGGATGTTAAAAGATTCGTGCTTTAATTATATGCTCTGCATGAATCGCACTCTTTCATGGGATAATAATGCCTAGAAATTTTTGGCTTACTACTCGGAGTTCTGGAACATGTGTATTTGACCATATTTTGAATTACATGGAAGTTAACAAATTGATATAATGAAAATCTTTTGAAGCCTTAATTGTGTCTTAAGGGTAAGAATCAAGAACTAAATTGTCGAATGTTTGCCTTTCTTTTTATATTATTGCTGCTGAAATGGGTGAGGGATTAGTTGTTCCTTTGTGCCGTGTGTCGTTCTCTTTTAAATTCTCATCAATGGTTTAATGAGGCATTGCTCGCTTACAACTTGACTTTTGGTGAGCCATCATGGCGGCCAAACCAATTGCATCATTTCTAACTTAGCCTCTTCAATAACATTTAAGAAATCTCTAATTTCTAATCATCTAATGTTTTAGCCTCCCACTTTAGCATTTGAGCCATGTAAAAATTTGGAATGTAGTTCTCCAGTTTTTAAATTGCTAATGTAAAAAGAGGGTAATTCCTATATTGAATGACCACTTTGAGTTTTCCATGCATTGCCCTTCACCTTCGATGGTAGTGCAAGTTGAGGGTGAAGCAACTAAACAAAGGCATCTATTCTTGGATATATACGTCTTAATGAAAAAGGGTGTTGCATAAGGGTGTTAAGATGTATGCTGGTCCATAATTTGCTGGTTAACTTCGTCTTGTTATCTAGCTGTATGGTGAATCCTATTATATATATTTTTGGCATCTGTTATGATATATAAGTAAGTGAGGATACCACCCCCAAAAGCTAGCTCGTGGGGGGGAAGAGCCACACCACTTATATACCCCATCGAGAGGCCAAACCTACTCGATGTGGGACTTGGTTCATTACTCCAGTCCCATAACATCCTGCCCTCCTCGGGAGGCCGGCGTCCACGCCGGGCGGAAGTCGCCGCTGGGAGAGAGCCAGCGGAGCCACCCGGGCAGAGGCCGGTTCCGGCTTTGATACCATTTGTTATGATATATAAGCAAGTGAGGATACCACCCCCAAAAGCTAGCTCGTGGGGGGAAGAGCCACACCACTTATATACCCCATCGAGAGGCCGAACCTACTCGATGTGGGACTTGGTTCATTACTCCAGTCCCATAACAGCATCATTATAGTAGCATAAGGGGTGGAAGATTTACTGGCCTTTTATCTCAAGTTATAGGTAAATTTAAGATCTTAAAGTGCTAGGTATCTAATCTGTGCATATTATCATGGGTTATAGGTGAATATGAGATCTCCAAAGTCCGTTTTCTCATCTTGTTGAGTATTGCAGGTAAGAAGCATGCACACAGGACGGTGCAAGAAGGACTAAAGGATGTACCCTTGTCAACACCATTGAAGGCCAAGAAAACACCTGATGTTAAAGTTGCAAGCAACATTTCATTTCAAATGAAGATGCAGCAAGTGGAGGAGCATGTGAATAATCTCAAGCAGCGGTATGAAACATCATCCAAATGTAAAGAAGGATCACATCCTCCAATGAAACCATCAGATGATGACCTCAAGACAGTAGATATTCTGAAGAAGAATGGAAGAAGAGTATTTATTAGGTCACGGCTTTAAATAGATTTTGAATATGAAAATTCAGTGGTTTAATAATGTAGAACCTTAATGCAAACAAAAGCTGTGCCGTATGTTTCTTCTTCTTCTACTTCTAAAGACACAACCTATCAGCCTGAGTTGAAGGTTAATCCCTGAACACTTTGGCAGCTTGAGGGGGAAATAGGTGAAATTGTTAGTTTGATCTTGGCATATATGATGATCATCACTTATATTTTAGCTTCTACAATCTGATATTACAGCATGACCCTCCCTTTTTCAAAACAAATTCATTCTTTCGTTAGTACTTATAACTCTATTTAAGCTTGATTTTGGTATATGTGTGTTTTTTAATCTTGATTAAATGCTTTGGTTTTATTGTTAGCATTCTTAGCTTCTATACAATGACTATCAATGCCAATAAAATAAAGTTAGATGAGTTAATAGTGGTAATTGAACAAAATTAATAATTTATTTAGGAGTTAAAAGTACACATATTTCTAGCAAAAAAGAAAATAACAATTATCGGTACCAAAATTCAAAACGACGATAGTTGGAATTTTCATATATACTTTATATTGTAACCTATATTTTCCACTTGCCCTATCTTTTCTTTAATCTTGAAAGAAAAAAAATAATAGACCTTATGTAAGAAAACTGGATTTATGATTGATTCTACAACATTGGTTTTCCTGGATCTCTTTTTAATTGGTTTCTAACAACTCTCCAACATCAAGGTTTATTGATTTTCTAAGATGAAGTGGAATAAAATCAAGGTAAAATTTGAAATGTAAATAACAATTTTTTACTTTTAATTTTAAAAACAATAAATGTTGCTCATTATACCATATACAAGCACGCAAATATTGTAAAAATAAATAACAAAAATATCATTTCTTGAATCCATTTCTATTTGGGGTTTAAAGTTTAAACTCAATGTATATGTGTGTATATATATAAATATTTAATCCTAGTTGTTTGCACTGTATTTTGGGTATAAAAAAAATTCTAATGTATGTGCTAATATAAAAGGAGGTTAGTTTGATAAACTCAACAAGTCAATTTAATTCTAAATGCAAAAAACCAGTTAATTTAATTAGCAACAAGTATATAATTTATTAATGATTCTCTATCCAAAACAGCCATGACTTATCATTGTAGGAGTATCTAGAAATTAGAATCCAAAGTGGTGGGTTGACACAGAGGCTAAGAAATCTCAGACTGCCGGAAGAAAATCTTCTCCTCGATACGAATGTCACGTTGGTCATGTGGAAATCTCCAGGTTACGTTCTCAGACCCTGTATACTAAATTTCCCCATGAACACTTCACTTTTGCAAATCTCCACTATCAAATTCTCAACTTCCGAGCCCATTCCCTTCCGTTCCGGCATATTCAAAAAGAAACCAGCTTTGTCTTTGTTTTCATTGGAAACTAAAGTTACTTCCTTTCGCCAGAGGAGTTTCAAGTTGAGAGCAAGCAGGGAGAGTTTGTGTTTCTATGGAGGGGGTGGGTTTAGAGATGGGGTTTTGTTGAATGATAAGAAGGGAAATAAGAGGGTGGTTTTGGTGAAGAGTAATCAGGGTTTTGGCTACAATGATGGTGACAAAGCTGAGAATGATGATTCTGCTAAGGTTTTGGGGAATCTTGCTCTAGCCATTGGATTAGCTTATCTGTCATTGACTGGACAACTTGGCTGGATTTTGGATGCAATTGTCTCCATTTGGGTATTAGCCTCTCTTCCTTTTTTGCCTAATTTTGTGCTGTGATGATAGTTGATGAGCTAGTACTTAACCGTTTGGCTAGACTGATACATAGGATTGATCTTTATTTTTGTACTTTTATCATCCTGTACCTTGACTTAGTTATGAAATTGGTACATGAATCTTGGAATATAGCAAGCAATCCATAAGATTTGGACTATCTTAGAATGTAACTATCACTATTTAGGAACTTCATGCACTTTATATAGTTATTTATTTCTAGTAACTGGTATTTTGGTCTTAACTTTATAACTTCACCTGCTCGGAAGGGTTTGGTTAATCTTTCATCACTGTTATCTGCCAGTAAAAACAATAGAGCTTCTTATTTTAGTGAATAGAATAGTTAATGTTTTTCTCGCAGATGTTATATGTTGTCTTGTGTTCTTCCTCTAGGGGAAAGCACTTTCATTTGTTCTTTGATGGTCCCCTTACACCAAAATCAGTTCATGTAAATGAATCTGATCATCCTTTATATTTTGTTTGTTTCCTGAATGCAGATCTTTGCCGTATTAGTACCAATGGTAGGTATTGGTGCTTTCCTCTGGTGGGCTGGTCGAGATATAATGCAAGGCAGTGTGAGGCTTCTTTAATTTTTCACTATGAAATTCCTTGATTATTTGTATCACCATTTATTGGATCAGTTGATAGTAGGATGATTTAACCACATTTTATTATTGTTTTGTTGGATTCCCACCGAGCTTATTTTTGCCTAGAGCCGTAGTTTCAGATTGCAATGTTTTGTTTCAGGATTTGCTGCCTTAGGCTTTAGTTGGTCTCTTCTTTCCTTATCTTTAATATAATGAATTAACTTGTATTTTGATACAGTTTTTTTTTTCTTGGGTTCAAATTTAGAATTGAAAATAACTCATTTTCTTTCTGTCTCAGTTGATTGTTTATTAACGAAAATAAAGGGAAAATACATTTCTTGTTTAATTGAAAATAAAGAAAAAGTACAATTTATTAACACGGATGGAAAACCTTATGCTAAGAAATCACCAGAATAAACAGTTGAGTAAAAATGGTCTTGTGTCATTATGGTACTATCATGTTATAAATGTTCAAAGTAGTATCAGCCTGTCCTGGAGTTATTTGTACCTTCATATATTGATGATATTTTGTTCTATATGCAGTGTCCCAATTGTGGAAATGCATTTCAGGCTTTCAAGTAAGTTTCGTTTGAAACATAATATCAAGGAAACCTTTTTTTTTGGATAATTTTTTTATTCCAGTTATCTTTTCCAGATCTCTTAATGATGATTTGCAGCTGTGCCCCTTTTGTGGTCTGCCTTTTTCTGGTAAGAGCCTGGTCTTGGCCTTTTGTTTTACTTAGCCTTTATGTTCTACAACTTTCCCTACCTCTTGTATTCAGTATTATACTGTGGGCATTTGTTAATGGCCAAGCTAAAAACCACCTGTAGCCGTCTATTGTCTTTTATAATTCTTCCTTGCAGTGTTTAAACGATTCACTTCCAATTTTTGTTTATTCACCTATCCTGTTTTAGGAAACTAGTCTTGTAATTATTTTTTCATTTCTTAGAAGGTAGAAGAATTCGATCCACTACAGCATGCCCGAATTGTCTTTGTTCTAAGTTCCCTTCTAAATTAGGGATTTAAAGAATGCCATGCATGACAAGTGGTGTATGAGTATGTTAACTTATGCTTTGCATGCGTATAGTTATCTACTTAACAATTGGTGGTTGTTCATAATTTGTCTAGTAATATTTTTCTGGGTATCGTACGTGCTCAGGCCTTGGCACATAAATTTTCTGCAGTTTTTGTAGGCATTTTTATGAATCATACTTTTCTTGGTTACCACTTTCAGAGAGGAATTGTCTTTCACCATTACAATTCTAAAATTTGATTTAGCTGCCTAAACTGAAAACAATGAATTTCTTCCCGTGTGCTAAACCCAATTTCTCTAATGGTCTTCAAATGCTTTAAATTGTTAATCATTTGTATTTTGTATTAAACAAACTTGTTTTCTTGTTCTGGTTAAAGGAAGTGAAAAATATGAAGTTGCTATTGACATGCGACCTTTAAGTAGTGATATTAACTCAAAGCTTGTTTCTAACTACATACTGTTGTTTCATTTGAGTCTTTTTAATTATTATTAAGCTGCTTAATGTGGCCGGCCAGATGTTAACCGACCCCTTTTCTTTGCCTCAAGATAACTACTTTCCGATTCATTAGAAATGCCTCATCTTATTCTTGTGATCCTTAAAAAGCATTCTATGATTCTGCAAGCAGTAAATATAACTGTTTCATGTTTCTTACTGTTTCAATTTCACCTTGATAACAGTTGTGGGCAATGAGTTTGTAAAGGAATCTGTGAAATTTTCCAACCAATCTACAACATTTGGAGATGCATTTAATAACTTCTCCAGTCCAAAAGATGGTAATCTTCATTAGGCCTTTTTCCTTGCCCTTCAAGTATAATTTTCACCATTCCATATGTTTTCTCTCTGGAGGTCCTTAAGTTTTGATCTGTGCCTTTGTTCCTGTTGTGACAGAAAAAGATTCTATCAGCGCAATTGATGTTGAAGCAGAGATAAAAGATGTGGATTAAATCAGCAAAGCTATTGCCACTTGGTCCTTTTTTCATGGAATTTATATCCAACTATATCCTAGATTCTTGAATGAAATTTATATATATTTTCAGGATGAGTGAGCAAAAAGACACGTGCTGATCTGCAATTTGGAAAGCTGCTGTTCCTTGCAATTTCTTTTGTGCGTAGTGGAACACGTTTTTGGGAAGAGTATGGTGACGAGAGTAACATTGCAATTGTAATATATTAGGTTTTGACAGTGATGTTTCTCACGTTGTACCTTGTACTAAAATTGTTAGTGACTTATTGTCGTCCTATATGTTCTACTCAATTTATGCATCAATTAGAAAGTCTGGGAGTTTTTTTAATTGGCTTGCCGCTGCCAGCTTACACACACATATATATCCTACAATTAGAAGCAATTGGGATGCAACAAACACTAAATATGAGAGGGGGATTCAAATCTTCATTTACAATGTTGTTAGGTAAGAAGTATAAAGGATAGAAATACCTTCTTTTATCTATACTAGTTCTGCGATTATTAGCTAAAAACATTAAGGACAATTAATTAGAAGATTTCTACCCTTTCAATTTCCTTCATTAGTAGTTTTTATTATTTTTCCCTTTAAAATATTATAAAACCAATCTTTTAAACTTTTACATGAAATATAATAACACTAACCCTAAAGTACATATGGGAAGTCTCATATTGGTTAAGTATGTTTTGTAAAGGTCTAGATACATACATTCTCAATGAGTTTTTACAAACAGGGGAGGCTAATGAGCCCTAAAACAAACAATTTCAAGAGCGAGATAGTGTGTTGTTACTTGTTACCATTGGTATTAAAACTAGGGCGTTAGGAATTTAGGATATTATAAATAATATCGGACCTAGACTCAAGTCAATAAATCGTTACAAATAGTATCAGAGTTAGTTTTAACGTTGAACCATGATTCAAACTTTAGCAAGAAACGAAAACTTGGTTTAAAGTATGGGATATGAAATAGTGAGATTAGAAAAGGAGAAGTCAAATTTTAATATGAAACAATCTAGTAATAAAGTGTTTAAAGTGTGGGATATGAAATAGTGAGATTAGAAAAGGAAAAGTCAAATTTTAATATGAAACAATCTAGTAATAAAGTTAGGTATGTCTGTCTGGCATAAAAAAAGTTAGGTATGTCTAATATGATTTTTAAAAATCACATTGAAATATCTATATATATATATATATGTATTGAAGTGAAATTAAATTTTTCTATTGACCTACTTGATGGAAAAATTAGAATTAAATGAGGGAGATAAGCAACATACCAAGCAGATCCATGTTTGAATCCGGGTCAATCCTTCGGAACTCCATGATTTAGTTCTTGAAGAACCCACGTAAAAATTCGGACTACTGAAAAATAGAGTCCAAACATGTGACACAACAGAGCACCACACAATAAAGAATATAGAGAGAATGAGAGAGTCAGAAAACTCAACGACTGGTGTATTTTGAACTGGAGGGGAGGCCTTCTATATATAGAAGAGGGATGGGGATATTTTAGAAATATAAAATATCCATTACCACCACTCATGGCTTAGTCAGCAATCATCGCCTCTCTTATCTGACCAATCAGATAAATGAATAATTAATTGATTAATTAATTAATCAATTAATTACCCATGGCTGAGTCAATAATCTACACCTTGGCCATTCGACCAATCATATTAATTAAACACTTAATCAATAAATCGGTTGGGAATTACTGAGTCAGCAATCCACAACTTTATCATTCGACCAACCATATTAATTAAACACTTAATTAATAAATCAATTGCTCGTATTTCTCAATTAATTAATCCAGCCCATTAAAGGCGGATTTAGGCCCGAATTTCCAACGCTACTAATTATTAAATTTCATTCTCAAATTTAATTGATGTTTCTTGCAATTTCTTGTGCTTGGTGGAACACGTTTTTTGGAAGAGCATGGTGACTAAAGTAACATTGCAATCATAATATATTATGTTTTGACAGTGATGTTTCTCACGTTACTCCATTCACTAAAATTGTTAGTCTTGTACTATAATTCATTAATTCTAGTGATTATGTGTGGTCCTATACATTGTCAATTTATGCATCAAATGAAAAGTTGGATTGGATGTGATAGTTTTTTTTTTTATTAGCTTGCACCTAGGAGAAGCAATGAGATGCATTTAGATACGAAATATGAGCATCTTACTTGAAAGAGGGTTTAAATATTAATTTGTCATGTTGTAAACAACTATCTCCTTTTATTTGATCCGATCTCTTTAGATTTAATTTACGTGGGAGCTGAATATTTTGGTAGGGAAAAACATTCATTTATTGAGACTAGAGATAAAATGTGTATGTCATATATGCATTGGCTTCCAAGAGTAATATTTTAGAAAATTGTAGATATATGCTATAAATATTTTAGTTCTGTGATTATTAGATAAAAACATAAGCAAAATATAAAGGACAAAATAAATGAGAAGATTTCAACTCTTTCAATTTCCTTCTTGGTTAGGATCTTATATAGTTATATTGTTTTTCACTAAAAAAGAAAGATTGCAAAAGTAAACTACTACATTTTAATATGAAACGTAATAAGAATTAAGAAGAATATTGTGTAAAGTTGTATGATCATCAAAAACTAAAGCCTCTGCTTCAATCCTTTTTATAAACAAGAAGTCAACAACTAACTAAATTACGTAAAACAAACTGTTAGTTAATCTTACTCCCCACGAAAATGCAAGGGATAGGGGCGAAAATGACAAAGAAGATGGACATTGAAATTCTGTGGATGGCAAGGTGGAGAAGAACAAGAAAATTTGAGAGATGAAGATATAAAAAAAAAAAATGAAATAGTGAGATAAGAAAGGGAGAAATACTTACTCTGAATAAAAAATGGGTGTGAATAAAAGAAATTGAGCGGATGAGGGAAAATATGTAAAAAATTTCTACCTAAAATGAAAATATTTATAAAATTAATCTTCTAAATTTTAATATGAAATATTCTATAAACAATGTCAAATAAAATAAAGTCACAGGTTCTGAATTGAACAATTGAAGTGTTTGCCTTAAATTGAAATTAAATTAATGCATTGATCATTAAATGTCATTCTCAAATTTAATAATTGGTGGAGGTAGAAAATAACTTATATTGTTAAAATTTGATGTTAACAGTATATAACCACAAACATACCAAAAAGCTATAGGGCAGATAACTTGTTCAAACAAGTAGAAGATCCTTTTCAAAACCTTAAGAAATCCATTTTAGTTTTTCAACATTTTTCTCTATCGGACAATGAGAGTTAATTTAAGTTTAACAAACATACACCTCTTGCCCCTTTGGGGCCATCCAATAAAATTGTTACAACTAACAATCCTTTACCCAAAATTTCACCATTCTCTCCCCTAATCAGCAGAGCCAGCCAGCCAGCCTCGATAAGAAGTTTTAGTGCGGTGTTATTTGCAGCACAACACCATGACTTTGTCATAGGCAAATAACTTTGGTAGACTACGTATGTGACCGCTTGTTAAGCAAAAATGGGAAACAATTTTCTGAACCAATCTCAATCTTCTAGTCTTCCAAGAGATCATATTGACTTCAAAATTTCTCCAAGAACTAGTCCCCATTGAGTCCAATGGGTGCCACCCTGCATTTGGAACATCAAATATAAATAAGCATGTGGCATTAAGTTCCTTAGATTTTGGTTTTTTAAGATATATAATGAGTATTGTGTCGATTGCAGTCTCTAATCTCCCATATGTACTAAGAATAAAGGGTAGACCGCTCCAGTCCCAACTAAGTCGATACAGATTTCTCACTTAGAGACAATAATGTGGAGCTAAGTCGCAAACAATTATCACCCATTGGAGCAGTATTAAAACATACAGAGAGGCACACACCTGGCAAAATACAGCATATGGCTCTCTAAGTGGCCCATCACATGAAAGCTCACTAGTACTCCCATCAATGAAGGTTCCATCAGCGAAGATCACCTAATAAGGTTAATATCAAAATCATTGTCAGGATCTGTTGGGAAAAGCAAAGACATCATCAGCAACCTGAAAGATACTAAATTTATGTATGGAGAATGATTTGGAGAGACCTCTGAAGCATAACCAGGAGTTACACCAGCAACCGGTTTGGTATATGAACTAACAGGGGAGCTTCTCTGAACAGCCTCACAAAAAGCAAGCAGACGCTCCCGGCTTCCAAGCTGTACGGCCTATCAAGCATTGAATTGAAGATAAATATAAAATTTTGATTTTATAGCAAGAAAACAGAATATAATCACTAGGAAAAACCTGCACAGTATCACAACGGGGCACACGTGGGAGTGGCTGCACTTCATACCCTTTACATGCCATAACTTCAGCAATCAGGAAGGAACCCTTTACACAGAGTAGAAAATATCTCACTACAAGATGCAAGGAAGAAAAGTACAAGCTCTCTCATCAAAATACAGAATTTCACACCTTGATTGCCTCCCCAACCATTTGAGGTGAAAGAAACAATCCCTGGAAAAAAGACCGCATGATGTCACCTGGTGTTGAGCCACAATCTACACCAAGCCCGGGTGCAGAAAGACGAGCAGCAGCAGCTTCAACCCATTTTCTTTTCCCAGCAACATATCCACCACATGGTGCAATTGTTCCTCCTGGATTCTTTATCAAACTTCCTGCAATCAAATCTGCACCCTGCAAACCAATGGACAGCACAACATCATCACACAGTTTTAAAATGAAAAATTGCAAAGAATGTCGTACTGTCACATACCACCATGGGAGGTTCAATACTTTCCACAAATTCACCATAGCAATTGTCAACCATGACTAAGCAGTCAGGGTTCTGCATCTGTGCAAATAAATACATATGAGAGGTATTGAGGAATGAGCTTAAAAGAATTTTTTTTCCTAAATGCATTAACAATCAATGGGAATGCCTATTTATAGGCCTGGTGATAAAGTTATTTACAATCGTGATATTATGAATAAAAAGAATATCCTCAGCGCAAAATATATCAAGAATTCCACAGGTAGGTCACAGAGAAAAGAAACCATGAGCAATATTTAAGGACTAATTTCCCAGGCGGTATCGTCTACCGTGTTCTCAAGGTTTTACATAGTTCAAGATGCTAAATGAAAGGTTATAGGAGAAATGCAGACTAATCAGATACTAATGTTGTGTGTTATACTATATATGTATAAAAAATGTCAACTTGCTTATTTTTACTTCCTGCAACTGCACATTCAAAAGAGTAAATCATGAAGTGAAGATTTTTTGGGTAAACAAGTTACAGGGCGGCTGTGCACGCTGATCTACTAGTGAGTTAATAACTTTGTCTGCTTAAAAATGTTACCACTAATGCCTTATTATCTCTTTCTCCTATGTACCATGCCATTATTATTAAGAAGAAAACTAAGGCTTTGATGTGTATGATTGATGCTAATGTTAGAAATTCCAATTCTTCAATACAGAATAGAAGTTATCATTATTTAAATGCAGCATGGGATTACAGCTCTGAAAAAACATTTCCAGCCGTTTGTTTTTCCCTTATTCTCCAAAACGATATCATCATTAATAAATAAACCAAATAGGCATAGAACTCCAGTCATTTAGATGGATATACTTCAAGACTTGAAAATATGCTAACTGTCAATTTACAAATCTGTGTAGTTGCCTTGAAGAGTGCTAACTTGTAAGCATATGATTAAAAACTTGAAGAAAACTACAATAGCAAGAACCTTACTTTAATTATCTTTATTGCCCTCCCTATTTCTTTGACAGTCAAACTTTTACGCCATGAATATCCACATGACCTCTGTATTAGTGCGCATTTCGTTCTGGGTTTGACAGCAAACATCAAGGCATTCCAGTCAAGTCCACCATCCTCGGCAAGCTGATAAAAAATTTTCGGGAGCTTAATAAATTAGAACCATAAAGAAATAACCAGTATCATACCAGGATCGTACCAGAACTTCTCTGTATTTCACCCCAAAATCTTGAAGAGAACCCAGTCCCCCAGAGTCCCTCTTTCCAATCACTTCCTCTAAGGTGTCATAAGGAGCACCAGCAACTGCCAAAAGCTGACAGCTATATCAGTCTAAATCATATTCCAATACTGCAGTAGTCAATAATCAAATAGACTAGATCATATTGTAAGACTGTCAAAATAAGTTGTGTGTGTGCAACAAATGAAGAGATTATGCAACAAATTGAGTTACCTCATCCCCAGGCCTTAAAAGAGCGAACAAGGCACATGTGATAGCATGGGTACCTGAGAAGAACTGGAGATAGAATAAAACATTACAACTACCAATGTTTTAATTCAATTATATCTTGAAAAGATACATGTAACAAAAATAACATGAGGAGAAGTAAAAACCTGAGAGCGAACTATGGCTGATTCAGCCCCAACAATCTCTGAGAAAGCTTGATCAAGGGCTTCTCGTCCCCCAGCTTCTTCATGGCCATAACCAGTGCTACCACCAAAGTGCTGATAGCAATCATAGGCATCATCAAAACCAATAATATACATGAGTCATAGGGGGAAATTGGGAAAATGTGAATAGGCTACAAACCATTTCCAGTTCCTATCAACTATACAGTTTAAAAAGAAAGGTGATTTAGATCCAAACAAATACATGTATAATTACACATGGCCCAACACATTCAAACTCCTAAGTACCAAATTTAGAACAAAGAACCCAAAATATGTATCTACAGGACTTGATTGAACAAATAAAACAAAAGAGATATTCAAATAAAGTGAGAAATTTGCATATAGGATTCTATGCTTTTTCTAACACCTTTTAATGTCAAGAAGGCGGGCACGAAAACAATGCTTGTTTCCTATTTATCTGTCAGCTCTGTACACATTAACGTTAAGGACCTCATTCTTGGTATAACTCATTAATTGTACAGCAAAAATACTCAGTACATGTACATCAACCTACATTGAAAGAAAGTAATTTTTCCATCTTGAAAACCATGTTATCATAACCCGTTGGCTTTTCTAGCCTGGTTTGATGGTTTCAATTCTAGATTACTATGCAACTTATGATAAAAAAGAAAAAGATTACTATGCAACTTCAGGTAACTACAGGGTTCCCTACTTTGACATTTTTTTTTTTTTTGACTAAAAATGCCACACACAATGGTATCAGCTCAATGGATAAAATACCACCATTCCAACCAATATATTGAAGATTAGAAGCGTTAAAACCACAGGCAAGTCATCAAAGTAACTTGAAAAACAAACATATCATAGCAACATTAGCAGAATGATTATCTATGTCCAAGTACATGCATACGTACGTGATAACCAACTCGAGCATTTTGGAAAGCTTTGAGAACACGGGAAGTATTGCATGCTACCAAATTATCAACAGCTCTGAACTCGGAATGCAAGACATTTACAGCTTCCACAACCTGCACTGCAAGAAAATAAAACCATTAGAAGTTAGTCGCATTGCTCAGTTCATGTATACGCTTTAGTAGCATTGCTCAGTTCATGTATACGCTCTGCCTTCTTCCTTTCTTTAATAAGTTTAGAGTCAAATTTACCTCTATACAGCCACTTTTAGAGATTTGACTAGAAGATTTATACTTATATTATGCCACACATACTCCCTCCATCCTAAATATATTTGATCAATGACTGTTTTTGGAGAAATTAAGGGTTCAAAGTGAACCACTTTAAATTATGTATAGTCACCTTTTTCTTCTAACTAATTCACCATACTTATGAACTAATGTACTCCCTCCGATCCTAATTAGAAGATCAAGTTGACTTTCTTTGTGAAAGTTAAGAAAACAAATTAAACCACAAAATTATAACATGTTACATGTAATTAGATTATATGCTAGTTTATAAGTAAAATAAATTAGTTTTGAGGAAAAAAGATGAATATAAATAATTTAAAATCCTTAATTTCTAAAAAAGAAAAAAGTCAACTTGATCTTATAATTAGGAAGGGGAATATAATCTAATTGCATATATCATACGTTAAAATTCAGTGGTCATTAATCTCCACTAAAAAGTGAAATTGATATTATATTTAGTAGAAGAGAAAGAAAGGGAGTACATTGATATCAAAATTCTGTAGAACTCATCATTTCATTAATTTCTCATATGTTCAATACTTACGGAAACGTTGAAATAGCTTCTCTTTTATGTAGCATTGGAATAACTTCTAAGCTGATTAAAGGGGGGAAAAACACTATATCATAAGAGCATTTCACCGAAATTTCCAAAATCGGGTACAATCTTTGCGAGCATAATTTAATTTTCAGGTACTAAAAGAAGCGACAACATGTCACCAAATTGATAATTGAACAAATGAGCAATGGAAGAAAAAGATAATGTAATCTAATGCAGCTTTCTCATAAAATTGCATTAAAAAGAAAGCGAAAGTACCTCCGGGACAAAGGGGCTGTCACAGCGAAAATGAAGGTGGGTGGGAACAGAGGGACGAGTAAAAGACAGTGATGATGATGAGGAAGCTGTGATAGGCAGCGCAGGATAAGCAGGGATGGCGCAGGATAAGAGCCACTTCATCTTCGAGGCGGGAAGGAAAGCAGAGAGTGGATTGGGTTGTTACTTGTTTCTGCCTTTGGATTACGATCTCTTTTCCTCCCTCCCAACTTCAATTCACGCTGTACGGACATCTCAACACATTTGAACCATAAAATGAAGAGAGAATTACAACAATGGAAGGCCATCAATAGCACTATAGCAATGAAGTACAAAAAAAAAATCACTAAATTACATTGAAATCTAAAGCCTAGGTGATATAAAATCGAATGTGTTAAAAGTTGTTAATGCAGCTCATCGAGTTATCAATAACAATTAGATTCTTAAAGAGTTGTAAATAACAACTCATTTAACTGCATTGAAAACTCCTGATACATGTAATTTAATATCAATCAAGTCCTTTTAAGACATATTTGTGATTAATTCTTTTCCTGGGTCATAGTTATACTTCCCCCTTAAATAAATCTTGTGACCTTTTTTTGAGAAAAATTGCTAATTGGTTGATTGGTGTAAGTTAAGTTGACTAATACTCTTTTTTTTATCCACTATAAAATTGAGAAAGAGAGATCAATTATACTAAATGAATCATTTTAAAGTGGTGTATTTATATTTATATTTTTTAAAAACTAATTTACTTTATTTATAAAATAAAGTAAAGTTTAATTATACGTAATATATGTTATAATCAAGTGATATAATTGGTTTCCTTAATCTACATAAAAAATTTTAGCTTCTTGATCTTATATTTGCGACAAGGAATATATATATCATATACATTTTTTTAAAATATTTTAATTATCTTCGTGAATTCTCTCTCTTTCTTACTGAATTATCATTGGGGGAGCATTAATGTGAGCAATTTTGACAAAATTATAATTAAGTAACTTCCAAATAAGTCCTACCTTAATAGGATAAACTTTAGGGTATATCTTAATTATTTTTACATTGAATTGATAGATTTATTGATGTGCCATCAAATAATCATGCCTATAAAGATTGTAGTAAATTTTGGAAAATGTATTGAATTGATGAATTGGTTTGAGATTATTAGCCAACAACAATTTTTGATTGCTACCATAGCCAAACTGGTTTCAGAACTTCTAGCTAGCATAGTTTGGCTAAAAATATTGAATTGATGAATTTATTAACGTACCATCAAATAATTTATGTGCATTCACTTATATCTTGTTTATTTTTCCTGCGAATCTTTTTGAGTCAAATGAAATTGATGAATGTACTTGTACAATATTATATTGATTAATTATAGAGAAATTAATATCCTTGAACGAATATGAAATCATACAATGTACAATTAAAATATATTTATAAAGTATAACATTGATACATTTCCGTCCAAAAAAAAAAACATTGATACATGCTTTTATATAATCATTTTGTCATATTGTGGTAATCAATTAATAATGAAACAAACAAGAGCAGTCGAGTGTACACTTTTATATTCATGGAATCTCATTTGAAGATGCTAGTCAAATTTATTCCTAAGTCTCCATTGCTAGTTTCATACGTTGAATCTATTAGAAATATGTCAAATACATTGAAAAAAAGTAGACAGACAAATACGTAGAAAGACTTTTTCCCAACAAATTCCGTAGAAATACAACGATTAAGACATCAAATCTTGCTAAAAATCATGTGATATAATAGAACAATAATTGGGATATTTGATATTTAAAATAAAATTGAAAAATGACTTTATATTTTTATTAGAAAAAATAATAAATATATAAAATTAGCATTACATTTATCGTTTGTGTGCAATGAAAACACTTTTTTATATAAATAAATGATTCTTTTTGTTAGAAACCACCAACATTTGGCAAATGCTCAATAGCATTCTAGTTTAGTTACAAAATGTGTACTCATTTCAAAATTTGATATTCTTTTGACACGTGGGTGTAACATATATATAACCTCCATTTAACATTATTTTTTTTAACGAAAATGGTAATGTTAACAAAAATGTACCATTTCAAAAATAATTTAATATTATTTCCATTTATTTGGAATGGTTGCGCACTTCAGTTTATGCTATGTTTTATATAAAAAAAAAAAAATTTAAGTCAACTGAATCCCTAACCTAGATTGAGAGAAACAAATGAGTCGATAATCATAAACATACAAGATAGAAGCGATTCTTAAGAACGGCTCAATAATATCGAGATGCTGCGAGGTAATTTCTATTCATTTTCATCCTATTTTCTTAGAGATTTCTTACCCATTCCAACTAAAAGAGTGAGAATCATGCATGTAGTTGAGGAGTTTAATTTTCTACATCATAAAGATAAATCGTTTTTATTGATTAATTTTTGTTAATGATAATGTACCGATCATCTTATTCTTTTCAAATTTCAAATAATTTTGAGGGTATTCACATTTTTTGGACCTCTAATTTCATGTAATTGGGGTGCGATCTAATATTACACATTTTTTTCTCTCTTATTATTTCTTCATATGAAGTTTCTAGTTAATCATACTCTTTATTGAATATCAAGACTCGTTTTTTTTATGCTTATTGAACGCTCTAATTCCTTTCATTATACACAGAAAATCTAAAGGTTGGATATTGTTTCCCCATATAATGAATAGAGTAATTAATTTTTAGAATTAATAATTTAGAAAGATATATATGGTACCTCATGTAATTTCAATTTTGAATACCTAGCCACTAAGCATAATCACTTTGTCCACCTCCCAAAAAAAAAGTTAAGTCACAGCCAAAAACATTAGTGTTTGGGCAATTTTTCTCCCATATAATTTTGGGTATGTTTGGAATTTTTTTTTTTTGGCTTAAGGGTATGTTTGGATTAAGGACCAAAAGGGAGTATGGATTTCTAAATCATTTAAGTTGAAACTCAATTATCTTTTATGTTCTTTTTTGTGTTAACTTGATTGATAATGAAATGAACAGGGAAGGGAAACAAAAAGGCGGGGAAGGGGAAGAGGTTCAATGAAGAAGAGCTGAAAGGAATAAGAGGTTATGAGAAAGGACCAAATCATGTTGAAGTTGGATGTGGCTTCACCAACAAAAAATATGGAGACTTTGGTGGCAGGCTCAGAGTCAAACCCAATGGTCAATTCTTGATCACTTGTCTGTGTCATGAAGGCTGCGAAAAAGGCAAAACCCCTCCTGTCGATATTTTTATTTATTCTTATACTAAGACAAAAAGTTTGTAGAAATATTTTTAAATAGAAAAATACATGAAAAGTACCTATTTAAAAATATTATTATTATTATTATTAATAAGAAGAACATGGATCCGAGTTTTGAGACTTTTTACATTTATAAAGATACCATATCTCCTTCTAATCAATAAAGTTTTCACCAATTATTTATTTATAAATCACTAACTAACAAATAAATATATAGCGTAGATGCCCTCCTCTCTCTCTCTGCATACGTATATTTATTTATCTATCATCATTTAAATGACCTATAACCAACGAAGTTTAAATGAGGTAAGTCTTAAAAATCACCTGAACTATGACGAATTTCACTTGTTGAAGTGTTTAGAAATTACTCACTAGGCTAACTAGGGTGAAGTCAAGATTTAAGTATAGGAAATACAAAGTTCTACAGATTCTTCTGGGGTTATATGAGTATAAAAGCTACATAAATTAATAAACATTAATGAAATCAATTAAGTCAATTATATATTTGTAAAAACTGTGCATTGGTTTATCTAAAAAACCTTTCTTAATGGAGTAATTTGTAGAGGAACAACCTTTGATAAAATCCTCGATTACTATGTGCAATTAGTAGGGATAATTTGGGGTACATTTAGAATAAAAGCAAACTTTTATTTCTAACTATCTCCTATGTTTAAAAACAGGATACTAAAATATGACCCAAAAAAAAAAAAAATAGGATACTAAAAAAACATTAATATCTTGAGTAAGGGCCCTCCAGTCCTCCACCACTATATTGGACCACTACGTATATTTGTTGACTATGTATAGCTATCTTTCCGATTTTCTCAATCTGATCCATCTATTTATTTACATAGTTACCAATACATGCTAGCTAGCTACCATATACAATGAACAGTGTGTGTGTGTGTGTGTGTGTGAGTGACAAGATTAGAAACATTGTGGGAAATGCATGTTTAGCCATTTACTTCTCTCAGCATTCATGGAAACACTTTCTGTGTATTTATATATGTATGAATATATTGAAGAATGCAAAAAAGTTGGTGTGAATTTTTATTTCAGTGGAAGTGACTCCAAAGGAATTTGAGAAGCATGCTGCGATGAAAGAAGTGAAGGGGAGGAAGTGGACGAGCAGCATATGGATTCAACTTGAAGCCACAGGAGAGAAGGTTACTTTGGGGAAGTCACATATAATGAAATATTACAATCACAAAGCAAATGTGGATAACTGGATTAAATTTGTGAGTCGCAACAATAAGTTCCACAATGATCTCTTTGTTCGTTGTTCTAAGTGCCATAAACAACGAAGGTTTCGTCGCCGTACGATGAAGCAGATTAAGGAATACCACGATGCTGTCAATAATAGTACTTGGGAATGCTCTCTTTGGCTTTATGACAAGTAATTCACTTCATCTCTCTCTCTCACCTCTATAATTTTGTTGTTACTGGTCAGGAAAGTAAAGTTTATAAGCTGAAAAAGGTTTTGTATGGTCTTAAAACAAGCCTCACATGCATGATGATTCCCTAATATCATGACTCCTATTTTCATGAAAATGGTTTTAAAAGCAGTGATAATGAGCCACTATACATCTGAAATACCATGGTGATACTTTTTTTTTTGTGGTATGCCTCTATGTTGATGATGTGATACAATATTTCATGTCCTAAATATAAGAACCAGTTGAATTTGACTTTTGAACTTTGGTCCTAAATAGATTATCTTCTTCATTTTATCTCTTATATTTATTATTTTTTTCAAATCAATATCTTCTACATTTTATCTCTTATATATATTTTTTTAAATCAATTTGTTTCACTTAAAAACTGATATATATCTAACATGGCATTGCCTGTGGTGCTAGTTAGAGAGGGCCTCTTTGTTTGTGTGCATGTGTGTATAAGTTGGTAGATATATGTAGGATGATTTTCCACTCCAAAGGCTAGCTTTTCACGGAACATTATTCCCCATCCGTCATAAGTAACTGTCATTTGAAATTAGGTCTGATGGTTGGTAGTTTTAGAAAGGATTACTTGTGGAGGATATCTAAGTGAAATATCCCTAATGTAGATATAGTTTATTATTTCACCTTTCTTATAAAGATGACCAATAGTAGAGATTGGGGTAGTATAATACCGGTTCAAAGGAATACATACGTATAGGGTAATTGTCCTATCTGTCAACAGTTAGTTTCAATACCCGGAAAGGCTTCAGTTTGAGATCATTTCATGACTTAATTTTGAGGAAAGGCTTTAGAATAAAGAGAAAAACTCAATTGATAGCTTTACTTACATAAATTATGATCTATTAGGCAGTTAGTGGTTACAGGTTAGTTTGCTCCATGGCAATTATATGGGGGAAAAAAACTTTGCTGAAAGGCAAAGCCCCTCTTCTGTAATTTCTATTTTTCGAAGAGGATTAATCTTTAGCTATCAATATGAGGTCTACCCTTGGCACACAAAAAAATGGCTAGTGGTTAATGGTTATTGATACTTTGATAGCTAAATAAAAGTTGCTGTTAGCTTGTGTATAAAAAAAAAAAGTTGCTGTTAGCTTAATTGAATACGTAATTCAGTAGGAAATAATTCTCCTCTCTCAATAATAATCAGTATTAGTTAAAGAGTTTCTCGCTCCACTTATTATTAGCTCTCAGTACAAGAGAGAGACAAAGTACAACCTTAAGATCACCTATTACTCAATGTTGAGGCTGTAAGTTTGAGCTGAAACAAAAATGAAAGGTGCACTTGAAAAATGAGTGTTCATTTTTTTAAAAAAAGAAAATTACTTCTGTGGCCAGGTTATTGTTTTTATTACTTTCCAACAGTTATGTTACGTGTATATAATAGGTAGTTAGTGGCTATTGCTGGCTTCATAAACTTATCATTAACTATTATTTTTATGAATAAAATACATAGTACATTGTACTGAAAATAACAGCATACTGGGGATTACAACAGAAACACTGTTAGTTTTGTAATACTTGTGTCTCTTTTGAGAGTTGATACCACAAGAAAAATAACATGAAAAGGAGGCAAATATGTTTATATCTTCATTGGTTTATACTACCCTCAGTTCTTAATAAAAGAGCTACTTAATCAATTTAAGTAGATTGAAAAAAGGAGATAAATTAATTAGTTATAACAAATGTGACATGATCTTCACAAAACAACCCTGTGTAAAGTTAGTATGGGAAAAACGATGAATGTATGAGATAAAATGGATTGAGATATTATATTTAGACCGAATCCAAATTCTCAAGTAACTATTATATCAAGGATAGTTAATTTTATATTTGGATTTGTCTTGTTTTTGTCATAGTCCTGACTTCACTAGTCTCAGCAATATTGATAACAGGACTTAACACACACATAGATATGAATGTCAAGTTATTATATGAAAGCTATAAATAAGTTTATTACACTTTTTGATAGATACAAGAATTTCTTATGTTTCAGAATAACATGTGAGGTGGAAGAAGAGAGAGATAATCGCAAATTGTACCGAGGTTGTCCTCTTGTGAAGCAGTGCCAGGGCTGCAAGTACTGTAATTGCACTGGTTGTCTTAAGTGCCGCTTTCTGAACTGCAATTGCAGTGTGTGCACTGATTTCATGAACGAAGATAAGCCTTTTTAGTCTCTTCATGGATAAATGCAATTTCTGATTTTCCTTATGGAAGCAGATGAACTGAACTATCTGAATTTCTTTCTCTCTTACCTTTTCATCATTGTTGTTTTCATGCTGTCCCCTTTTGTAAATCTCTAAACTTTCTGGAGAGGCTTTCAGTTATTGATAGTCTCTTCAATGAAACTGATGTTGAAAGATTGTGGTTAGTGTGATGTTCTCTACTAAGTGATTTCAGGGGATTCAATTAGAATAAATAATTATTGAGAAAACTCAGAAAGTTATATGTTTTTGCATTTTAGTTCTGCTTTATGGTGGCAAATCATCAAGATCATCTCGGGTGACATTAGTGGCGATATCATGCCATTATTCTTTGAATGTTCAATATCTACTGATATTCTTAAGAAGTTGATAGGTTATGTTGATATATTGACTCTCTGAATATTTCCATGTTAGCATATATTGGTAATAAATAGGAAAAAGCATAGGTTGGTATACAGATTTAGGGTGGCTATGTTATGTACTACAATTTATGCTATTTAACAGGCCATAGATTAGCTTTGGTCTTTCAATAAGTCGGATATTTCCTAAATCTGACTTAGAATTGTAAATGATATGAAAGTTAAATAGAAACACTTCTTCGTAGGGAAAATAGGCATTGTGGTAATATCAGGTAAAGTTAACATCTTTTAAATTTAACTTGATATATCTTACAAATCATCTACTTTTATATAGAGGTACACCTTTCTTGATGTATTTTTTTAATGAGTGAAATATATTTTTTCACCTTTCATCTCTTAAGCAAATAGTCAACCCAATTTCACTTAGATCAAACCATA
This sequence comes from Mimosa bimucronata, assembly GCA_037074515.1. Taxonomy (NCBI): domain Eukaryota; kingdom Viridiplantae; phylum Streptophyta; class Magnoliopsida; order Fabales; family Fabaceae; genus Mimosa; species Mimosa bimucronata. The sequence goes on from CM073442.1 coordinate 12,869,406, forward strand.
CCAATTTACCAGTCTTTTTATTTGAATTAGTTGATTTATCACTCATCTGCTCATTAGTCTTTCTTTTAAAATCCTAATAAAGCATAGATATGTATGCTTAGAAACATATGTATGAAATGTAGCATATAAAACAATTGGATCTTTTTCTTTAAAAAAAAAAAACATAGATGTGGAAAAAACTTAACTTAGAAACATGGTTCAAGTTCTTATACAATTTTTTTCTTTTAAAAAAAACAAGTTCACTAAAAATGGCTGGTTCAAGTGGTTCACTAACCGACCATTCCAATTCGATTTTTGATACCATGGAATTAAAGAAAGTCCAAAGACATTGCGTACATGAACACAGAGCTTTGATTAATATGATGTGGGATGTGGTGGCGTATATTAATGTCTATTTGATTTGAACTCAACAATTTGGATAAAAATGATACAATGATTTAGTCTGGTACCACTCTTGTGTACTGAACCATTGCTCCTGTCACAATAACAGATAATACAAACTCTTCAACAAACCCAAAATTCACTTACAGTTTACATAACTGATCTATGCTATGGCTATATGATACAGCTAAGTCAAGGAGACCTATAATCATCTCTGGTCAAAACCTTTGCAGAAACCTTTATCTCTGACAACAAATCAGTAACCTACTTGATAAATCTTTTTTTTTTTATAGGCCTGGCACAAGAAAATCATGGGGCATGCTCACATACAGAGAAACTAGCATAACTAAAGTACAAGGAATTTACCCACTTAAGTTAGCGATTTCTTCCCCGGCCTCTTCGGGTGCTAGCAATAGTAGCTACAAAAGAATTGCCTTCACTAATTACGGCATTGGATCCCATTAGCTTCAAGCCAAGGTTTTTTATCAAATATGACAATCTATTTTCATCCCCTCCAGTAATTAGCTGCAGCTGGTATGCCTGTTCACGAGATACAATAGCATAAAGTTGCAATGGCAGCTTTAAGGTACTCATATAGCTCCTTGGCAACTCATCCTTGTAACTCTCTTCGCCATTGCCAATAGTGATTTGCATAAGCCCCTTTGACTGAGGGTTTTCTGATGAAGGATCAAATACTAAAGCAAAATTCCCAAACTCCAGATCAGGCTTCTTGAATAGATTTTCCAATACATCATTGTATGGTCCAATATTCTTGGGCACATATTTGCTAGGATTATTTTGTCGAAAAGTTGCTTGGTAAATGCGAGACGCTTCTCTTAAGCCACTCAAGAAAGCACCATGCATTGTGGCTGGATATTGCCTACTTGTTGCCTCACCAGCAAAGAACAGCCGGTTTCCAACACTTTCAGCAAGAATGTCATAATCTTTGCCAGATGAGTTCACGCTGACATGAGAGTATGAACCATAAGAAAGAGGATCACTGCCCCATCTAGTACAGATTGACTGTATTGGATTAGGCACAAGGATGCCTTTAGGGCTATATATACCTGCAGAAACAGATAAAAATGAGGAATAAAATAAAAAACTTGCAGGCGCTAAAATCCAAAAATTCAATAAGCAAACAGTTGATACAAAGGGTCATGCATCTAATCTTTTGTTGCTAAGGCATAAAGCATTATAGTACCTCTGAGAGTGTTTAAAACACGATGGAGCAAAACAGATGGATCTGTAAATTCAAAGGCTTGTGCAGCTTCACCAGCCACCAGAGCAATAAGTCCTGCACCTCCAGAAACAGTATGGTAACTGTAAAATAAGAAGAATTCTCCCCGTTGATGACTATGCTCATTAAGATGCCCAAATGTGTCCAGCTCTTCCCCCCAAAACACATAAGGAAAAACCATTGCAACTTTGTTCAGAAGCCCAAACCCCAGCTTCTCTATAGCAGCCAGCTTTCTTGCAGGTAACTCAGGTTCAAAAATGATGGTCTTCTTTTTTAGAACTCCAAGAGGTACAGTGCATAACACCATGTCTGCTTGAAAGGTTTGGTCCCCGGCAATAACTTCAACACCCTCATTTCCATATCTAATAGCATTAACAGTCTTTCCATAAAAAATAGGAACTCCTTCGCATAGAGCTTTTACCAGTCTCCAATTACCACCAGCAAGAAAGCAGTGGTCACCACCCATCTCATAAGGATCATCCTGATCCCAATAGGCAGCTGATAAATTTGAAAGACATCCAGCATTTGCATACTCTAAATTTGCAAGATGCCAATCCAATAGTTGTCTCTCATTGGTACTTCGGGCCACGGCATACAACGTTTTGAGCGTCTGCAGCACTGATCCAAGAGAGACATCATTAGCAAATCCACCCATAATTTGCCTCAATTCCATTACTTTATCAAGCAGTTTATTGAAAATGAATTCAATACTTGAATCCATAGCCCTGTCAACTGGTGCTCCATCTGGCTTGTACAAAGGGCAATTGTCTCTAACTTTATGAAGTGGTATAGAGAGCTGCCGAGCTAAAACTCCTAGAGGATTTGCGTGAATTCCAGTAATAACACTCCCACCAAGATCCAAAGCAGCAAATTTTCCATCTAGTCCCATCTTTTGAGTATATACTCTTCCACCAGGCCGGTTCCTACCTTCTAGAACTACTACCTTGTAACCAAATGACAAGAGCTGCCTCGCTGCTGCTAACCCGGCAAGGCCAGCACCAACAATAATCACAGATCCTTCAGTTGCCTCAGGCATCTGAGAAATGATTGACTGTGAAACTCCAAAATTTATGTACCCATTATACAAAAGAAAATTATAGGCAGAATTTATCAAATGTTCACACTCACTGCTAACAGTTTCTCTGATCTGCCCTTTGGTTAACCATGTCCTTACATTACTTCTCCATCTAGCTAATACATGATTCCTTATAACAATGTAATCATTCTGCTCCTTCCCACCCAAATGTGTCACAACCCCAGCTCTAATCTCATCCTCAAGAAGCGCATCAATTGGGAACCCAAGAGAAAAGGCAATCATAGCCTCAGTTTCAGTCTCCTTCTCTATATCTTCTTTAGTCCTGCTCTTCTTTTTCAAACCACTGCCTAGCTCTTTTTCAAACAATTCATCCATCAGATTCTCATCATAATTCCGCAAATTAGATTTCCTCCTTAAAGCCCGCTTTGAAATGGATCCGTGAGAAGATGGAGTTTCCATAATTCCAATCTAGGTTTCCAAAAAGGAAACGAAAAAGAACCACAATTTATGCCCTAGTGTGACGTGCTTAACTCCACAATCCTATCCATACTAAACTAGATGTCAGCAAATGAAAATTCACCAAAAGTCGAAGTTGTATATATCCTCAGTCCCCTAAACGAAAAAAAACCAACCTTTAACTCATCATTGAACAATTCAATTAAATGGGTATATCTGTTTTCAATAAATTTTTCCATTTTCGTCAAAGAATCCAAAAATCATTCTTCCCCACAAGAAAGGATCAAACAAACATTTAATTGGCACACTTGAACCAATGAGAATTGGTACGAAGAGAGTTGATAAAAGAGAGAAAACGAAGAATGCAAGAAGAAGAAGAAGAAGAAGAAGAAGGCTTACAGTTATAGGATGCGAAGGTCAGCGAGCAAGGCAAGCAGAGAATTCAGAGAGGGCAAAGAGGTCAACAAAACCGAAAAACCGGAGAAATGGGCTTAAAGACCAGTTAGCCCAAAAGGCTCTTCACAGAATTTTTGGGCCTGAAAGAGGCTTTTCAAAGATTGGGCCGACCACATCAGATTTTTTAACCTAAAAGGAGACACTGATGAATTGTTGAGTGTAGCGAAAAGGATTAGTCCAGTGAAATGCCAACCCTTGTGGTTAATGTTGAAGCTATGAGAAGATGAGGCAGTAAAAGTTGTTGGTAAATATGAGAGAAAGTTGTACAAGAGTTAAGGGTATATGTGGGAATGCATTATACGTTGAGAATCAAATGATGTTTGTTTAGTTTAAAAAATGTTTATATATATATATATATTAGCTGTCAATGTTAAATTTGACTGTTAGATCAGTCAAACATCCTACATGACATGCCACCTCACCATCTAGTCAAAGTCCATTTGCTGAGGTGGCAACACAACTGATCATCTCTCTCATTCTTCCCCATTCACTCCTTAAAAAAAAGGGAGAAACTCCAGATATGCCCAATTTTCAACTCATTTTTTTGCCTGGAGAGATAAAAGTAATTTGTTACTTTTTGCCCAATTTATCTCATCCCATTATTTCTCAAGTACTCTATTTTTTTTTTTTTTTGCCTTGAGAGATGTAAAAGTTATGATTATACAAAAACCATACTTGATCATTACATATTGGATCAACGTAACGTATAGGAAAGTTGGAAAGAGAGAACAAGAGTCTATAAAAACATGAGGATTAATTTCTTTTATTCACATCCTCATATTGGCTTCCTTATCTAAATATGAGAGAATCCATGCAGACTTAATTGAATTGATCACAAGTGGAAGTACTTTCATTTAACACAATGAATACAGGAGTATCATATGTAATAGGCCCAAATCCCTTTTTAGTATTATATAACAGAAATTAAGAAGCTTGATAAAGTTTAACAATGAAGGTAATACTACCTCTATGTAATATAAGGGTCATCAATTGACATAATTTTGATGAGATTAAAGAAACTAGATAAATTATTTAACTATATATAAATATCAATTAGTTTGTATTATACATAAGTTTAAGAGTCAATCAAATTAGTTTCAAGAAAACGATCATTGTATAAATACTATATTTTATAATTAACATAAGACAAATAGGTTTGAGGAAATTATCATTACACTAACACATCATTATTTGTTCTAACTAAACTAAAATATTTTTCTCATCATAAAAAACTTATGTAGATCATAAATTATAAAATTAATATCAAATCCATTCTATTGTACAAATTCCCCAAATTAAATTTTGGGTTTTAACCACAAAAATTTGTTAAATAACAAATCTTCAATTCATTTAACGTTACAACAACAACAACAACAAAGCCTTATCCCACTAAGTGGGGTCGGCTACATGGATCGCACGACGCCATTGTGCTCTATCGGTAACCAAATCTTTAGATATATTATTTATTAAAAGATCGCGCTCTACAACTTCATTAAGTGTAAGCCTCGGTCTCCCTCTTCCTCTCTTAATCGGACTCCAGACTATTTGATCTACCCTCCTCACTGGCGCATCTAATGGCCTCCTTTGTACATGTCCAAACCACCTCAAACGATTTTCTACCATTTTCTCACTGATAGGTGCCACTCCAACTCGTTCGCGTATATGATCATTCCGAATCTTATCCTTTCTTGTGTGACCACACATCCATCTCAACATCCTCATTTCAGCTACCCCCATCTTATGTTCATGTTGACCCTTCAAAGCCCAACATTCACTACCATATAACAAATCTTCAATTCATTTAACGTTAACATATTAAAATTTTTTATAATACATTATATAACCAAGATAAATTCTTTAACCCTCTCCCGAGTTATTATTGTAGTTGAAGTGATGGTACAACGGCCACATGCCTATTTAGTTATTTCATTTTTTGGTTTTCTTTTCTTTTCACTTCCTCGTTTTGTCTGTGTTATTCTTATTCTTTTTTTAATTATTTTGTCATTTCTTCTTTCTTCCTCTATTCTCAATTAATATATTATTCATTTCATCTCTTTTTTTAATAAACTATATTTGGGGAAAAATTTTCCACTAAAAAATTCATATTAAGTCTAAATTATTATGAATTAATCATTTCTTAAAGTTAGTTAAATCCTAAAATTCAATATTAGAATGTTACACCGGGTCTAATCTAGTTTAAAGTAACTGGGGTGCACTTCTACTACCATATTAAGCTTTTAATATTGTGGTAAACGTTTCGTTCCTACAATTCGATATCAGACCCAGCATAAATCACTAGTGTAAAATTAGCATTTTAGACCACCCTTTTTAGACCTTATATGGAGGATAAGGTCTAAAAAGTGTGATCGGTGGCAATTTTGTAAATAAATGTAAATTATTTAGACCTAATTTTTGGAAATAAGGTCTTAAAAATGTGGCTGGTGGTATTTTTGTAAATAAATGTAAATTATTTGCACCTCATTTTTAGGCATAAGGTCTAATAACTAATAAGTATGATTGGTGCCATTTTTGAAAATATGAGTGTAAATAGTTTACACCTTATTTTTTAACAATTAGCTCTAACAAGAAAATTAATGTAATTATATTTTCTCTTAAGCTCATTTTTAATGCCTTAACCCTAAAAAGCAAAGAAAAAAAGAGAGAGGCAAAAGCCCCAGGTCTGATGAAAAAAGAAACTGTATCCATCAACATCTCTCTTCTTCGGATTCATCTCATTGTCCAACGTCCGCCAGATCCTCCACAACTGTCGCCCTTCTTAGGATTCATCGTTCCTCCTCCTCCGACATCGACCACTCACCGCTGTTTCTATACCATCGTTGCTCCTCCTCCATTGCCGCGACGCTTGAATTCATATGTTGCCGTAAAGCCGTGAGTTTGTGATATTGAAAATTAGGGTATGTGCCTTTTTGTTTTGGTTTAATTTCTATCCACTGTTTTGGTTCATTGCTTTCTAATTTCTATCCATTGTTTTGATTCCATGAAGAATGAGGTGTCATAATGCAATGCTCAGGCAAATGATTTTGGGCTTACATAACAGAATGCGGAAGTTAACATGAATCTGTAAATCATATAAGTTGCCTTCCTTTTCTAAGAATGGAGAAGGTGGTTTTGGATGCATCCTTAGGGTCTCTGAGCACAGATCGAAACTCAGCAACAATGTGCATGTTGTCTGATTTTCAGTCCAGTGCTCAGCAATGTGTGGTAAGTGCGGATTTATGTTCACAGTTTTCTTGACAATTTTCAATTTTAACTACTCTCACTTTTTTTGAGTGAATGCTAATTTATTCTCTAATTTGCATCCCCTGTCGAATGGGTTTGTATTGGATCTGAATTCTACTGGTGTTACATTTTCTACTCCCCTCAAATGCATTTGTTTCAGCTGAGAATAATGTAGTTGATCCCTAAGTTTCTTGAAGGCACCAACTGCACCTGAGTTTGTCTTTGCCTTTCTTGACTCCTCATTTTTATTCAATTTTTCTATTATAGTCAAGTGTTTATTACTTGTATTGCTTTAATTGCAGTAGAATGAGCAGTTTAAAATCTTTGAGCCTTTGGAGTACAAGTATGATGTGTGTGATGCAATTCTATTGTGGGAACACGTGAATTGTTATCCTTGCCCCTTGTTTGAATTGCATCTTCAGGATGCTTGCTAGTGTACTGATATCTCAAAATATTGCAGTACTGTAATATGATGACAATTTTGACTCGATAATATCTAGATGCTCGTCTTGATGGATGGTTAGAATATGTAGCAAAAAGAATAGCACAGTTGTAAGTCTATCTATATATAAGACTATCTATATATTATTTCTCCTATTAATTCATGTCATTTTTTATATAGTTGTGCTTAAATTGGTTGGCCTGAATGGGATCATCTCATAGGGAAGCCCTTATGACCTTATTTTTCCTTCTGTTTTTTTAGGGGGAAAAATAAGTGCTATAGCAAGTCTCTCTGTGAGAAACACCTCAATGTATTATTACCTGCAAACCCCCCTTATACATGGCAGTTCCGCACTTGTGCTGTTGTTGGAAATTTTGGAGATCTTCTAATGACAGAATTTGGAGAAGAAATTGATAGTCATGATGCAGTTTTTTGAGACAACGAGGATCTAGTAAGAGAGTTTGGCCGCTCTCTTGGCGCTTTTTTATTTCATTTTCATTTGTCTGTATTTTAGCTTATGGAGGTCCATATTATAATATATGTATGATGAATAGTTATTTAATTAAATTTGATTGCACTTGAATTGGAAGATTGTTGGTTTTATATTTATTTTTATTTGAAGCCTTCACATTGTGATTGAATAATTTTGAATGATAGGAATTTAATTTATAGCATGAAGCTATAGATTGAGTTCCTTATTACTTTAGCGGCTGAATTTCATTGTGAGAAAATGGGTTTGGAGGAAAAAAATGAAACATAAAAAATATTATATTTAGACATTATATAAAAATGAGGTATAGAAAGTGTAAAATTTTAGACCTTACAAAAGATTTATAAGGTCTTATAGGTGTTATTCTAGACCTTAAATGAATATATGAGCTCTAAAATGTATAAAATTTAGACCTTATATGAGGGTTATGAGGTCTAAAATGTCAGGTTTTTAGACCTCATAATCATATATTAGGTCTAAATTATCCTTTTTAGACCTTATGCTAATGAGGTCTAAAAAGTCATAGACTTTTTAAACCCCCTGAAACAAGACCCCATATAGATGAGATCTAAAAAGGACTTTTTATAAGGTCCAAAAACCCTTTTTTGTAGTAGTGAATTATCGTTTCGTTCGTAAGGTTTGGTTAATTCAACTTCCTCAATCCTTAGAGTTGATGAGGACTCTTAATTATCTTTGAGTGGTTTGGGATGGAGACTCCCAATCCCAAAGAGTGTGATGATGTTGACATATCTTATTGTGGGATTTTTGTGGGATGTCTTAAAATGTCATTTGGTTCAACTTCCTCAATTCATGACATATCTTATTGTTATTGCCTAATTCATGCGTTGTAGTTTTCTTCTGGTTAGTTCATGAGATAGATATAGTTCATGAGATAGATATCTTATTGTTTTCTTCGTTTATTTTGTTCTGGTTTGTTCATATTGAATTTTGAGTTTAAGAGATATTTTCATGTTGATAGATGAAGATGAGTGCAAAGAACATTAGTTGTTACACCCTCACTGCACCTTGATTTGCCACCCTCCTAAATGCCTTGGAGTGCCAATGTAAAATAATTAAAAACTAAGGATTGCACTAGTGGTGTTTTCCCGGATCGTCTCTTAAGGAGCCTAATGAACTAATCTAAGCTAACTAAATGCATGAAAAGCTAAAAAATTCAGGGTTTTGTGATTTTGATTAGGAAAACTAAGCTACTTTTTGGGATTTTTTATGAGAAAAGCAAATAAAATGATGTTGTGAAACTTATGGAATGAACATGGGTCTCTTGATGAATTGAGTAATCTTCCTAGCTTCTAAAAGGATATGGGAGTTCTAATGATAAAACCTAAGTCAATCGCTCTTAGTCGAGTCACATAATTAACTAATTAACATGGCGCATCGCTCATTCAATTAATTAATCAAACAATCGTTAATTCTCAACTCGGTAGTGAAGAATCATGATAAACATGCAAAGAGACTCTCGTTAGAAGTAAATCAAACCATCTAACGTTGGACCTAGTGTCTAAACACATATACAATCGCATATGCATTCAACATATTCTAGAAATCCAAAGGAGATATAAATGAAGCATATATTTTGCATAATATCATGAAAACAACACTAGGTTCATACACATAAAAGGCATTGCTTAATTACATGCATGACCGATCGAAATTTAAAGACAACTTGTTCCAAAAACATATACATATACCAAAACACAAGGAATTGAAATACATAGATGAGATTGGACAAGAAAAGAAACTAATAACTCCCCATTAAAGATGTTGAAGCTCCGGTTGCCTTCTTCCATCAATATCCCCACAAAGATGCCTAGCCACTCTCTCAAAGCAGCATTCCGCATATTGAATTGATAGCCCCATGAGAGTGTAGTGGAATGTTGAATTCAGCCAAGGAGGAGAGGATAGGAGGGGAATATGAAATTTTAGAGGTATGGCATAAATTTTCGTTGGTCCCCCTTATATAGAACAAGAGGCAACTTAAAACCTTCCAAATTGGCCTATGGTGTCCTATTCTGACTAGGATTAATAAATAAGAAATGTTTGGGGAAGATCCAATCACTTAATCTTCAAGAAAGCTAGCCAAAATAGGAAGTGGTGATTAGAGTAACAAATTTAGAAACTTCTTAATCTCAATCAAGCATAGGGTTGCCTATTCTTGTAGAAATAACAAATAGGAAATATTTTAAGCAAACCCAAGCAATCAATCAATCAATCCTAATTGAAATGGGAAGTTTCCTATTTTTGTTGATTTTACCAATTATGAAAGATTATAGGTCAATCCATTAGGCTCAACCAATCAATCCCATTTTATTGCCAAAAAAAATCAATCAATCCAATTTCCTAATTAGTAACTTCTTGTTGTGTAGAATTTCCTTTTATTGTAGAAGTTTCCTTTTTTGTAGAAGTTTTTTATTTTGCAGAAATTTCCTTTTTTTACAGAAGTTTCCTATTTTGCATTGTTCTTACTTTGACCTTTATTCTTTGCACCTACAATGGGAATTTTAAGCACATGTGAAGTATTTCAAGTTCAGAAACAATAAATGCATGAGTTAAATGCCTAATATGCCCAAATTATAATGAAAATGCAATTAACTCTCTAATATTGGACTAAGTATAAAAGTGCCTAAATCCCCATTTAATAGCCTAGAACAAATGCTAATTTCCTATAATTAGTACTAATCAACTGCAATCACACCTACTGCTTACCAAAGTGTAGGCAACTATTAATTCTAATAGATTAGTTGTTTGTTTTTGTTTGTAGTGGAGTTAGTTGTCTTGTTGATTTTTTTATAACAGGTGCGTGTGTAGGTATGGGCATTCCAAAAAGGGGATGGGGAAGACAGTCTTCCCAAATCCCAAACCCAAAACTCAATTGAGCCACATCCATAAGCTGATGAAACAGACAGCATTAAGGGGACTACTTGTGCTAGAGATGAGGAAGGAAGTTCAAGTGCTTGCGCTAGAAAGGAAGAAACGCTCAAAAAATGCCTTAATACACTTCCCCGAAAACAAGCTGATGAGGTTGCTTGCACTAAAAAGGAAGAAGCGCTTAGAAAATGACTTGATGCACTTCCCCCAAAAACAAGCTGATGAGGCTGCTTGCGTTAGAAAGGAAGAAATGCTCAAAAAATGCTTGATGCACTTCCCCCAAAACAAGTTCCAAAGATTGGGAAGGGAAAATCAAATGACATTGCTAGGCAGTTCATAGATTGCATCAAGCATGCACATCCCCCAAAACAAGTTCCAAAGATTGGAAGGGAAAATCAAATGACATTGCTAGGCAGTTCATAGATTGCATCAAGCATGCACATCCCCCAAAGGAAAAGGAGAAGCTGAGGGCAAAACTTCAAGGAATGGGGATAGAGAAGCTAATACTGCCACTGCTTATGCTGAAGCAACTAAGCAAGATCAAGATGATAAAAATCAAGAAGCATATGATGATGACAACAGTAAATATGTTGGAGTCTCCTACTTCTAATTGATTGATTTGGTTGTCTAGACTTTGCCATCAAAACTACTAATACAAATACCATACAAACTAAATAGAAGTTTTTAAAGTGAATCCTATTCAGTGTCAAACTTGTGAGCTATCTTATCTAGCATTACCTGATGAATAGTCCTAGCATTTCCTTTAGTGGAGCCACAAGAAGATTTTAAAAACATTTTCCACATCAATCCACACACTGCAATTTAACTTCACATCTTTAATAGTAATAATAATAATAATAATAATAATAATAATGAAAAGAGAGGAAGAACAGGGAAAAGAGGGTAACTTGACTGAAGGAAATAGAAGGTGAGACATATATAGTGGGGCAATAAAATGTGACTTTCTTCAACTTGGTTTCTCTCATTTTCCCTTCCCATCCGCTCCCATCCTTTGCTCTCAAATCATGTCATTTTGAGGTCAAATATTTTGTGATTGTTTTTATGATTAGAGAAAAGAAGACAAAAGGAGAGTGCCTACAAAGTAACAAGATTGATAGCTTTCAGGAGTAATACTTAGGTAGTCTCAGTGTACCAACTCACTTGTACTCTATCCTATAAAAATATTCCACCTAAGCTTATTTTAATCCACATGTCATCCTAATAATTTATTGTTTTAAGAAAATAAAAACGTCTTTTCCCCTACTGTTCCTCCAACTCTCTCCCTGGTCCTTTCCCTCTCCATTCGGCTCTCTCTCATCCCTTTTTTTTCTGCAACTGACTCCTGGTTTGCGGTGAGCACATATCAAGATGGCAGGAGAACACTGAGATCTCTGCAAACCTGATTTTAATCCTTTGATGGCTGCCCATGGGAGGAGATGCATGCACCGTGTTGTAATCTTATGTTAATAATTCCCTTTCGAGTCGCATATGGGAGATGGATAATCCTTTGATCGGAGATGACGTCAACAATGTCTTCGTCGTCACTCCATTTCAAAGTACAAGCAATCCAACCAAAACATATATCTACTCTATTTTATATTATTGACTCCATGCAAGTAAACACGGCTAAACGAGGCATGAAAGTACCAAGAACCTAAGAAGAACCACAAATTAAAACAGCATTATTATGTCTCTGATTATACTCCCTCCAGTCCAAAAAATAAGAACTAACATGGCAAAATCTTGGTCCAAATTATAAGAGGTACCACTCTGTTCTTTATTATAAGTCCACCATAACTACTTCTCACATACCAAAGAGTGGAAGTTATAGCATTAAATATGACATATTTTCAAAAATATTTCCAGCTATGCCCTTATTTAAGAATATGTGTTAAAATAATATTTTATACATTATAAACCTTTTTTCTCATCTTTCCTATTTCTAACATAGGGGTAAAATAGTCATAGTAGCATTAATTGATCCCTAAGTGGACTTATATTTTGGAACAAAAAATTTGTTGTAGTTGGACTTATAATAAGGAACAAAGTGGTAATATACAAAAGTCATAGTAATAAATGTTTGTTTTTCATTCATGCCCTTATATATTAAATGATGAAATAGGGAAGAGTAGGTGTGTATAATAAATGAATGAGGGTCAAAAAGGAAAACTTTTTTAAATCTACCCATAATAAATGATTCCAACGTGTTTTTATTGATATGAGTAAAAAAAAGTTGATTATCTCTTATATATAATAGGATAGGAGGAAGTATCAATATACAATAATAAAAGTGAATGTTTTTCACTGTTCATATGAACAGTACCTTCTTATGATTAAGCTTACTATTTTTTGTTGTTATATTATATTTGGGTCTGGTGTACTGTAGGGAAGGAAGAAGAAGCCTATAATGTTGTGACCGGTGATGCGTGTTTGTTGTCTTTGATGTTGCCAAATGGATGTGCTGGAAACGCGGTCTTGATGAAGAGAGGAATTGGAGAGAGGGCCGTTTGAGCAACTAGTGTAGGTGCGATCAGTGATAGATTGATGAGTTGATGAGTGAAGGTGCGGTGTAGGTTGTCCAAGCAACTATTGACGAAGAGAGGAATTGGAGAGATGGTCGTGAGTGTTGCAGCTTTTTTAATATTCAGTGGTCAAACTCTACCACATTCTAATACCCATTGTGTCAAATTAGCACTATGTACTCCACTCACTCAATAGCTTTTCCGCCTTTTCAGTAATGTGTAGAGGATAGTACAACATAGCTTTACTATTACAAAATATAGCTTACTTTTAGCCTTAGGCCAAGTCTTGTATACAGAAACTAGAGTTTAGCAGTAGCTTATGTGTATTATCAATAAATTCCTTCATTCGGAAAAAAATCACCCTTTTTCAGTGACTCTCGGCCAATGTGACCAACCACTGGCACTTTTTTTATTATAAGTTTATAACATCAATAAATTTTTAGTTTTCTTATTTGTGGTATTTACATGTTTGTGTATAATAATCTGAACAATGGAGATTATACATGACAATGAAATTTATTATGTTTCTATTTCTTATATCTATATACATGTTTGTGTATAAAATAATCTAGGAAAAATAAGACCTCACAGACATGTGTTGTATGATTGTTATGTAGTGGTATTATACTTATTTTTTTGCCAATTAATTTGCTAAATGTGGACTTATCTCCAAATGGCATCTTTATTTGAAATCTAATAAGTAAAACTCCCTCTTGTAACTAAAGTAAATAAATATCTTAAAGAATGAGTAATATCAGATAATTTAGTATTTTTAAAACATATGGGGGGAGATTAAATTATTAATTTATCTATAAGAACTATAAAAAAATTGAGTTAAAAATCACTTAAATATGTTGATCCTACATCTGAGGCAGCAAAAAAAATGGCTTCTGCAACAATCTTCACGGGTCCCCAAAAAGCATTTCTCCATGAGGTTTTCCCCCCTCAAGAAATGCTAATACACAACTATTTTAAAAAAAAGCTAAAAAAACGAATAATGGATGCCAATGGCGTGGGGCAATTGAAGTCCTGCAATGACATGACTTGATCATTATTCATCACTTCTTTGTTAAAGAAAGAAAGAAAGAAAAGCTAATAACAATAGGCATTAGAGTTTATTAAGTCAATACCTGTTTCTCTTTCTTCTACCTTGGCTATAACGTATTTCAAATATGAGGAACACTTTGTTGGTTATTAACTTTTTTATTTATAGCATGCGAAGTATTTTTTAAAGAAAAAATTAACAGTTTCTGATCTTCAGAAAAGATATGTGTGGAAGGTGTTGGTTTTTTTTTCGGCCAGTGGAAGGTGTTGGTTTACATCATCACGATAACTCTTTAATATAATTTTATCACTCAATTGGGTTAAGATGTAAATTTACCCGTAAACTTTTTTGGGTTCAAAATTGCTCTAAAATTTAAAAAAAAAACTTAGCAAGTTTGCCTTTACCATTAAAATATTAACGGTCTAAGTCATTTTTTAACGGTCAACGTTTTGAAACTTTCAAGGCAATTTTGGACACAAAAAATCTAGGCAAAATGGCTTATGGCTGAAAAATTTCGCGGTAATTTTGCACCTTAACCCTTACTCAATCCAAACATTGTAGATTTTTGTTAGAGGTCTTATGTGACCATTTATATTGTATCTGTATGTAAGATTGGGTTTAATGATAAAAGAGTTATGTACCATGTTTATTACTACTTTCAAATTTATGTTTCAAGTGTAGTACAAAATGGGGATTTGACATGCTAGACATTATAGGTCACTTTTTTTAGGTTTCAATACATTTAAAATAATGCATCCCGCACAACGTGCGGGGAGTCAATGCTTGTTAACAATAAGATATCATTCATGGTGGAATCAATTCATACAGTTCTTGATATGGTCCGATGTTTTTCATTGGCTTTAATTATGACGTCTCTGTATATATTAGGTAGAGAAAGCTTTGTGAACATTTGCTCAAATAAATGACCTAGAATCTTCTTAATCTCACTGATGAGTGTGTCCACAGTTGAAATTTCAAACTTCTAGGGTCCCCTCGTATGAAGAGTGATATTTAAAAGATTAGGATAAATTGATTAGCTGATTATTAGCACATGAGTTGTATATAATCTTTGTTGATGTTAAATTGATTGAAGTATGGTTCTGGATTGAACATTGTTGTTTGGCTGGCCTGATCAAAAAGATTTAGCACCACTTTTGATCATTGAGGAAAGTTGGAAAATTGAACGAATACCTTATATTTGTTCTCTGTTATTGAATCAGAAGTACTATTGAACATAAAACAACTCTTTTGTGACTTACTTATTCTTTTAAGTATACCTCTCTTTTGTGATCTACCCATGGGATGAAAACAGCTTTTTAAAAAGGAGAGACTTGGGTCAACTCTCCTAGACTGAGAAAAGTTAGTTAAACTGCTTCTTGACTTAGGATGGAGCATTTAATTATATATACTTTTCTATTGTGTGCTAAAGATCTTGAAAAACTTGTAAAAAGAAATGGAGGTGTATCACCATAAATCTAAACAGTAAACACAAACAAAATCAAATAAAGACCCACGCCTAAGCCAGTAACGAGTCCTGAGTCAATCTTTTTTTTATAATGAGCAAGCCAACTTCAAGTATCTCTCTAGAATGCATGCTAGAGTTCAATGACATTAACCCATAGAAACTTGCTGCATTGGTGAAGAGCATCTTCAAGCTCACACAGTACATACCCCATTGGTGGTCTATTTTTGTGCCGCTCCTCCAAGCACTTCCAAGCCAACTCACGTACCTTGTTTAGAGAATCTATGTTCACTTTACCAATCAAATTGGAGTCTCTAATCTCATGAAATGTTCCCTTTTCTTGGCAGCTTGATGCCCAAATTGCCAAATTAAGATGTTCTGTTGGTTAAGTGTTGTCTAAAGCAGGCTTTCCATAGATGACTTCCATGAGAACAATCCCAAATGAGAAAACATCTGATTTCTCTGTGAGATACTTCCTCCGGTCCTAAATACAAGATCACTTTGACTTTTTTTGTGGAAGTTAAGGAAGCAAATTCGATCACTAAATTATAACATATGTCACATGTAAATAGATTATATGTTAATTTGTAAATAGAATAAATAAGTTTTGAGGAAAAAAGATAACTATAGACAATTTGAAGTGATTAATTTTGTATCCTTAATTTCTCCAAAAATGTCAAAGTGATCTTATAATTAGAAGTGAAGGGAGTATTTAGTTTTGAAATACTTAGAGGTCAAGATAATTGAACCTACCCTTAACAATGGTTGTTACATGGCTCCTGTCAAGGGTTGGACCTTTTCTTGAGATTCCAAAATCAGCAACTTTTGGATCAAAATTCTCATTCAAGAGAATATTTGCTGTCTTAACATCTCGATGGATTATGCCTTGAGCAGCTCCTGTATGCAGGTAATGAAGACCCTTTGTAGTCCCAATGCATATTTCTAGTCGTTACTTCCATGATAAAGGAAGAAACTCTGTCCCATAGAGATGGCTGCTTGAAGATCCATTTGCCAGGAATTCATAGATAACAATCATTTGAGAGTCTTCATTACAATATCCCATCAGAGAGAAAAGATTATGTTGAGATAGCTTGGATGGCAATTCAATCTCATTATTAAAATCATGAAGGCCTTGTCCTGATTGGGGATTTGCAGCTTTAATGGCTACTTGTTTCCCATTATTCATCATTCCTTTGTAGACCTTGCCAAAACCACCCTCTTCAAAGTTGTTAGTTGCTTCACTGATTTCCTGTAAAGTAAAAAGCCCACATAATCTGATGGTTGTGCTGGAGCTGCTTGCCTTTGACCTGTGAGTTTTCAAGCAGTATAAACTTGCTGGAATGAGAGCTAGGAAGGCTGCAGCACTAAAGATAGACCCAATCATTATTGATAATTTCACATAATCTCGTCCATCCAAGGTTTTAACTTCAGTGATCTTCATTATCTCCTGCCCATTCATGGTTACATTTGTACTGTTGGTCATTCTTAGAGATAACAAAATCCATATTATGTCGCTCATATATATATGAACAAGGACCTTGATCGTAAATTTTGAGTCTTTCATAAGCAACACCATCTATAAATAGGTTGAAAATTGCCATATTTTCCAGGTTGCTTATGATATCTCAGAAATGCACCAGAATTGAATAGTGAGTGTTTGGATTTACAGAGAAGACCCAGCTTAAATTGTTGCTTCCTACTCCTGCCATGGCTTTGGCTGTAGCATAGACCCAATCTGGTGCTATGACTGGTATAGTTAATCCATAGGGTCAATTGAAATATTCAACCCTCTACTGTAGGAGGCCAAATATTTTTCATCACTCTCCCAGTTCCAACCAAGGTCATCATTCCAAGAGGTGATGGATTCGTTTCCCATATCTGACAGGTAAACGGTTTCAAGAACAAATTTTGAAGGGAGCAACAAACAAGCTGATGTATTGTTGATTGAATAGATGCTTCCGTCACCTGGTATAGACAAAACTTCTATGGCATTAACAAACACAAATGAGTTTGCAGATGAGGTTAATGTGAGAGCTAATGTTGGAGATCTGAAATTGATTAAATACTCCTTGAACAAGTAAGAACTACCATACTCCACGAAAGTGAAGTCATTGAGAAGCAAAACAGTGTCAGTTACTACTGTTACTGAGGCAGAGGATAAGTTTAGGTGAGAGTTGGGAAAATGGTATAAGTAAAGGCGGATCTAGTGCTGACCTGTGCGTAAAGTCCTGCATCAAAAGATTGAGATGTAAATTAATGGAAAATAATGTCGGGTTGAGTCCTATCGCATCGGTTTAAGCTTTTGTGATGGAAAGACAAATCTAGCACACACATATATACACACACACAAAATGAATTCATGTTTCAACAGCTTGGACGTTTGGCTCTGAATGTATATGAAAAGCTGCCCCAAAAGATTGTAGATGACTGGTAAAATGAATATATAGGGCTTCAGAATTTGAGGTAACAGCAAGAAATTTTTGGGTTTTCAATTCTAGTGTTTCTTTATCATAATAGACAGATTCAGGAAGAAAAGTTCGACCTTGGAAGTGTATGTCCACAGAAGAACCACAGGCAAGTAAGTAGTTATCGCCAAGTGTGGATGAGGAAGACGATTCTTTAGCCATGCTTGGAAGAAGAAAATCCAAAGCAAATGGCTACCACATGAAAAGCTTAATAATTCCCATATCTTCTGTTTTTTGCCCCCAGAATGTGGTTGCAGTAATACTACACTAGGAATTGATGTTTCCTTGTTTGTATGCAGTAAGCTTAGTGTGTAATATGTATTGGTTATTTTTCCACGTTCTCAGAGTCTTAAAAAACATATTATTTAATGTGTGGATATCTGATGGAATAGGGTGAGGTGTGTGTGCCACGTGAGCAGAGAGTAGTTTGGGTATTAGCCTAATAGGTATGAACCATGTGACTAAGGGGCATTTTGGGGTATTTCGTAATATGGCAGTTATAGAGGCTTGGGTATATAACAGGGGGTGGGGGGTTAGTGTGGGGCATGGAGAGTTTAGTGTGAGCTTGCGAGCTATTGGGAGAGTTGGATATGCCTCTCGAATGCATTTCCAGTTACTTTGTGTTGTTCTGTTTTCTTTTTGTGTTGCTATAGTTCTTTGCATTTCTTTTGTATTCCTCCATTAGATCATACTCTGTGGAGACGTTTTCTTAATTGCAATACCAGTTTCAGTGTGTTTTCTTCATTTCTGTGTTGTTTTACTCATCAAAGGTATCAGAGTACTACGCTCTAGGGAATGGTTAGCAAGAATATAATGGAGAACAGAGTAGATATCGTTGAATCTCAACTGTTGCAGATGGAACAGAAGGTTGAAGAACTGTCTGGGGACATGGCTTCTGTCAAAACAGATTTGGCCACCATTAAATAATTAATTAGTGAGTTTGTGACAGAGTATCGTGAAGCCAATCGCGCGAAAGAGAAGGAGAAGCAAATTACAACACCTGAATTTTCGAAGGACGGTAGTAAGAGCACCTTCGAAGCAGGTTCAGGCAGTCACAACACTGAACCAGAGAAGACATCCAAGACCTCAGAATTTTTACCAGAATTTGGACCAGGAAGCAAGAATCAAGAGGTTTCAAGTTACAGGAAGCTTGAATTACCTCTGTTTTTAGGTGAGGAGCCTCTCGATTGGATCTTCAAGGTTGAGCGCTATTTCAAGGTCAACAGGATATCTGAATCGGACCAACTCGATGCTGTTGTGCTCTGTTTCGAGGGACGAGCACTCAACTAGTTTCAATGGAGGGAGGTGCGGTTGCTGGTGGTCGATTGGAAAGAGCTTAAACGAGATTTGATACTTCGCTTCCATCCATCTTAACACGGCAATACCTATGAGATGCTCATGGCTCTACGTCAACATCATAATGTAGCAGAGTATATTGGGCATTTCGAACTTCTTTCTGCAACTTTAGGTGCCGGCGATGAGATCGGAGCTTTCATGAACGGACTAAAACTTGAGATCAAGGCCTAGTTGTGTTTGCTCCGTCTTCAATCCCTCGCTGAACTCATGGACATGGCATTAAGGCTTGAGGAAAGGAATTGGGTTTTGGCCCATTTAAACGATCCAACTGGTACTGGATCCCCAAATGTTTGGGCTGAGTCTAATGGGCCGAATTACTATGTTAGCCCAACTCATTTGGCCACTAATTCAGATTCCTCTGAAACCACTTTCACATTGTCTTCTCCGTTTGCGTCCAGGGCATTAGATTCAGCGGCGTACAACGACACAGAGAGGGTTGAGATTCCGGTCACATTTACCAGCAAATCGAACACCAAGAATTACACGGATGCTGAGATTGACCGCCGCCGTGTGTTGGGGCTTTGCTTCAAGTGTGACGAGAAGTTTAAGCCCGGACATCGCTGCAAGTATAAACAGTTGCAAGTCATGATCCTTGCTGAAGATCTACCACCTGAGAGTGACCTGGTTCCCGATCAAGATTCGCCGTTAACATCACTACCAGAGCCAGCGTTGGTGACAGTCACTGCTTCGATCTCAGGACCTTGAGGACAAGGTCGATCTTCACGAAGGGGGTATTGATGGAATAGGGTGAGGTGTGTGTGCCACGTGAGCAGAGAGTAGTTTGGGTATTAGCCTAATAGGTATGAACCATGTGACTAAAGGGTATTTTGGGGTATTTCGTAATATGGCAGTTATAGAGGCTTGGGTATATAACAGGGGGTGGGGGTTAGTGTGGGGCATGAAGAGTTTAGTGTGAGCTTGCGAGCTATTGGGAGAGTTGGATATGCCTCTCGAATGCATTTCCAGTTACTTTGTGTTGTTCTATTTTCTCTTTGTGTTGCTATAGTTCTTTGCATTTCCTTTATATTCCTCCATTAGATCATACTCTGTGGAGACGTTTTCTTAATTGCAATACCAGTTTCAGTGTGTTTTCTTCATTTCTGTGCTGTTTTACTCATCAATATCATAATATGAACTTTCCTTGCAGCAGCCATGTTCAAATCGTTTCATTTACTCTTTGGATTGAGTCAATGATTTTTTCATAGGGTTCGTTGAATATTCTTATCCAGAGAAGACTTAAACAGCTGGCCAAAACGAGTACTTAGAATGTGCTCAATCCCTCTTATTAGTTTTCATAGATGAAAATTTCAAACTTTTTGGACGTGTCTTACGCAGTTTGAGTAAGCTCCTTCGACAAAATCTAGGTGGAATTGTTAAGCTGATGATTATCAAATTTTTCGGTACAATTGTAAATATAGAAATGAGTTTGTTAAAATATCTTATTTAACTATCTACTTAGCACATACTATAATTTTATATACCTTTTGTTATGTTTTTGGAAAATAGACAAATAAAAACTCTCCAAATATCAAAAGGACAATTTGATACACCGAATTTCAGAATGGACGGATTAATACAATTGATTGAAGTGTCTAATACAAAATTAAAAGGAAAAGTTCAAAAAGCCCTCAAAGATCTTTCTCTTCGTTATCAGAATGGTATAAAGGAATACCAAATTCTTATAAGGAAATACCAAATTCTTTGTTACAATGATGGTATAAGGGAATACCAATGTAGTTAGAGTATGTTGGTAATGCCTTAGCCGAGTTGGTATTCCCTTATAAGAATTTGGTATTCCTTTGTACTATACTAGTAACGAAAAGGAAGATCTTTGATGGTTTTTTGAACATTTCTTTTTAATTTTGTATTGGACATTTCATTCAATTTTGTACTGATCTGTCCTTTATGAAACTTGGTGTAATTGTCATTTTAATAATTAGAGAGTTTTTATTTGTCTTTTTTTTTTCCTTTTTTTAATGTTAAATTTGACGCAAGTATAGAATGGAATTTAAGATTTTACATGCTATTTTGGGCTGAATTAAATATTTAACATTACTTTTAAAAATAAGGGAAAGTGGGAGAATGGAGGGGGGCTTATAATATTACTACTTTTCTTCTTGAAATGGACAATTCGAACATTCTTTTTGTCTTGTCTTTTTTTGGGCATCTGAGACATCAATTTGTATAGTTAATTAAGTGAAGTACACACACGCACACTTATAACTGGAATTGAATGGATCATGACTTCACTTGCAAGTTGCAAGTAGCCTCAAATTTTTCTGCTTAATTAAATGATTATTCGATGAGTAAAACCTCAAGACACGCATGAATTAGGGAGCAATGTCATTTACAAATAGAATGAAAATTGTAAAGACTTTTTGAGTTACTTATTTTTTTAATGTGATGAAGGGTATAATTCATTTCTTGGTTTGAAGCCTTTTTTAAAAGTAGATGTATCCTTCTATTGGAGGTAAATCCTATTCAAAGCACTTTCCGGAAATAAATATAAGCATCTAGTGGAAGTCGAATCTTAATTCACTAAATTGTGAAAGATTAGCCTTTTCTGTTAGATCCAACTCTCATTGGTTAATGGTTTGAAGCGTTTTATAATGCTTATAATATCAAAGAATTGCTTATGAGTTAGATTTCTTGCCTTTAGATTGTGGTGAGCCTGAACCTTTTTCTAAAATTAAGTTTAAAAAATTGGGTTTTATTTCATCTTCCTTGGCTTTTTCTCTAACATAAACCCATATTGTTTCATCGTTCCTAGTGGTGAGAGATTCATTGCTTACATCCAACTGGTAAACAGTTTCATGGAAAGATTCTCCGTATAAAGTGATGTAATATTAATTACATTAACAAATATATCATCAGATATATTAAAAAAAAATACCATTATTGATATTTATAATTTGATCAAATTTTAATTTAGTTTCAGTTCATATTATTTTGTCCCTATAGTTTCTTTCGCCTAAAATGTTCTTTGGCCTAGTTTGATAATGATTTGGATTTGCCTCTTAGCGCATTACCTTAGTTAATATCGTTAAATATTGGCTAGGGGCTTCTGCACTGCACTTCCTCTCTACTTAATATCTCTACCATTAGATTTATTTTCAATGGTTAAGATCTATTAACATTGGAAAATATTATTATTATCTGTTTATTATTGATTGTACAATATTTTTACAATTGCAATAGATCATGACCATTGAAAACAAATCCAATGGTAGAGATGTTAAGTGGAGAAAAAGTGCAGTGGAAAGGGCCCTGGCCTCGTCCCGTGTGAAATATATGGACCAAAATCAAAACCCTTTAAAGATTAGAGATTTTGTCTTTGATTATTTCTCTTTATGGCACCTACATGTAATTTTTTTTAATTAAATTCAGGGTATCTACCACCAATAGCAGTGACTAATTCCCTCACTGCGGGTCCTCCACTTACGCTATGTTTGGCTCGACGGAGGGAAGGGGAGGGGAGGGTTAAAATTTTAATGAAGGGAAGGGAGATGTAGGGGAGGGCAGATATTGATAGAAGGGAAAGGTAGGAAAGTGAAGGGTATGGATTTTAATAATCCCTTGTTCAGATTGATTAAAAGGAAGGGGAGGGGAGGAATTTGATGGTGTATGCTTGGATTGGGTGGGGAAGGGATGGTAGCTAATAAGAAATTGGCTGTTTTACCCTTATAATATTAAGGGAATTTTTATCATTACTTCTATTAATATATGAAATACAATTGAACAAAGATTTGAATATTAAGGATTTGAAGCTAAATAAACCAAGGAAATAATTATATAAACAACAAAAAGCCTAAAGAACACGTTGGCCCAAAAACCCTACTAAACAATAAGTTACAAAAACTATGCATATGGAAAACGATTATATTTTTCTCTATATGCAGAGAAGTCATTGGCGCTGATGGTAGAAAACTTAGATAAATACTTTGGCAAGATTTGTAGTTGGAAAAGTGAAGACCAGGTGGGGATGGTTCAGTGAATGATATAATCAGGAGAGTTGAAGAAGCTAATATGGGAAACTGATGGTGGAATAGGACCAATGACCAAAAGATTGGTTGGGTTTGCAATGGAAGAAAACTAAATAAATAAAATGAATAGAGCAGAAAAGAAAGCAAGTGGTAGATGACAACCATAGAAGCATATTTATATCACCAATGACCAAAAGATTAGTTGGGTTTGCAACGGAAGAAAATTAAACAAATAAAATGAATAGAGCAGAAAAGAAAGCAAGTGGTTGATGACAACCATAGAAACATATTTATATCACCACTGACCAAAAGATTGGTTGGGTTTGCAATGGAAGAAAATTAAATAAATAAAATGAATAGAGCAAAAAAGAAAGCAAGCGGTAGATGACAACCATAGAAACATATTTATATAAATAAATAAGATTGGAAAAAATACAATAAATATTTAAATAACCCTAAAATGAAACCTATATTTTTGGACAAACTCATTTACAAATATTAAGCTTATAATTAAGGATAAAATTGCCATTTTATCATTTAAGTAAGATTAATTTTAGGATATTAAAATTTTTCTCTCATCCCCCTCCCATAAACCCCACCTAAAAAATGTTTTATCCAAAAGTTGCTACCCTCCCTCCTCTAAAAAAAATTGACAAGCCAATTAAGAATCCCTCCCTGCATTTGGGCTCAAGACGTAGCTTCTTCCTCCTCATCTTCAGTTACTGGTATGCCCCTTTACTCTGTCATTTTCCTTTTATGAACAGTCGAAAATTCTTCCAAATGCCGTCCACATGAAAATCTATAGCTTGCCCATAATACTGTGGCAATATTACTAAACTAAGATTGGTTGAAATCCAACTCCAAGACTCAGGAGTTGCGTACAGCTCGCAACTGATGTTTTCGAGTATCTATGCCTGGTATCTTAGTATGAACTTTATTATCTGGAAAATTACAGTATTTCTTGCACGGATATCATGATATGAACCTTCCTGGAAGCAATTGTGTCAAGGTCGAATTATGATGTCTCTGTATGCATTAGGCAGAGAAAGCTTTGTGAACATTTGGTCAAAGCAATGACCTAGAATCTTCTTAGTCTCACTGATGAGTGTGTCCATAGTTGGAATTTCAAACTTATAGGGCCCTTCTTATGATGAGTGCGTGACATTTTAAAAAAAAAAAAAGGAGAAATTGATTAGCTTATTATTCCCTCCTATCCTTAATATAAGATTTAGTTGATTTTTTTTTTAGAGTTTAAGGAAGTAAAATTAGTTAGTTAACCATAACATATATGATATATTATTAGATTATATATTAGTTTATAAGTCAAACAAACTAGTTTGAAGAAAAAATTTAGTTACATTAATTTATAAGTGACTTCTGTGGCTTTTATAGGATTTCTCAAAAAATTCAACTGATTCTTTTTTTTTTATGCAGAAAAAAAAAGCCAACCAGTTCTTGTATTTAGGACTGGAAGAATATTAACACCCCAGTTGTTTATAGTTTTTGTTGCCGTTAAATTTGATGGAAGTATAGTTCTGGATTGAACATTGTTGTTTGGACTGAACAAAAAGATTTAGCACTACTTTTGATAATGAGGGAAAGTTGGAAAATTGAACGAATTCCCTACATTTCTTCTCTGTCATTGAACCAGAAGTACTATTGAACGTAAAACAACTCTTTTGTGACTTATTTGTTCTTTTAAGTGGACCTCTCATTTGTGATCTACCCATGGGATGAAAACAGCTTTTGGAAAAGGAGAGACTTGGGGTCAACTCCCCTAGACTGAGAAAAGTTAAACTACTTCTTGACTTAGGATGGAGCGTTTAATTTTATGTTTCTATTGTGTGCTAAAGATCTTTAAAGACTTGTAAAAAGAAATGGAGATGTATCACCAGAAATCTAATCAGTAAACAAAACTTAAATTTAATATAAAAAAAAACCCACAATAAGCCTGTACGAAGTACTGACTCTGTCTTCTCTGGATGATTAGAAGGCCAACTTCAAGTCTCTCTCCAGAATACATGCCAGAAGGGGTTAATGTCATTGAACTGAGAGAACAATACCCTTAGCGAATTCTTGTTCCTTTTCATCCTTGGTTTCATTTTCTTTAACCACATCAATGGCACAATCCATAGAAACTTGCTGAATTGGTGAAGCCAATTCAATATGGAGAGCATCTTCAAGCTCACACAGTACATACCCCATTGGTGGTCTATTTTTGCGCCACTCCTCCAAGCACTTCCAAGCCAACTCACGTACCTTGTTTAGAGAATCTAAGTTCACTTTACCAATCAAATTGGAGTCTATAATTTCATGAAATGTTCCCTTTTCTTGACAGCTTGATGCCCATATTGCCAAATTAAGATGTTCTGTTGGCCGAGTGTTGTCTAAAGCAGGTTTGCCACAGATAACTTCCATTAGAACCATCCCAAATGAGAAAACATCTGATTTCTCTGTGAGATATTTTGTTCTAAAATACTCGGGATCCAGATAACCAAAGCTGCCCTTGACAAGGGTTGTTACATGACTCTTATCAAGAGGTGGACCTTTTCTTGAGATTCCAAAATCAGCAACTTTTGGTACTAAATTCTTGTCCAAGAGAATATTTGTTGTCTTAACATCACGGTGGATTATACTTCTAGGTGCCTCTGTGTGAAGGAAGTGAAGACCCTTTGCAGTACCAATGCATATTTCTAGTCGTTTCTTCCATGAAAGAGGAATGAAGCTGGTTCCATACAGGTGACCGCTTAAAGATCCATTTGCCAAGAATTCATAGACCAGAATCATTTGAGAGTCTTCATCACAACAGCCTATTAGAGAGACAAGGTTCGGATGAGAAAGTCTGGATAGCAATTCAATCTCATTCTGAAATTCACGAAGACCCTGTCTTGATTCTGGATTGGCTACTTTGATGGCTACTTTTCTCCTATTATTCATTGTTCCTTTGTAGACCTTGCCAAAACCACCTTCTCCAAGAAGCAGATGTTCATCAAAGTTGTTTGTTGCTTCACTGATTTCTTGTAAAGTGAAAATCTTGCATGATATTGGGGTGGTAGATCTAGAACTTGCCTTGGACCTGTGAGCTATTATGTAACATAATGATATTGTAGTGAGAACTATGAAAGCTGCAGCTCCAAGGATAGGCCGAACTATAATTGCTTGTTTCACAGTTCTTGAGGATGAATTGGGGAGAATACTATCTGAGGAATTGGCTTCATCCAGAGTTCTAACTTCATTGATGATCTTCATTATTTCCAGCCCACTTATGGTTGCATTTCTGCTATTTGTCGTTTTATCTGGAGCAACACTTACTTTCAAATCACTTTCTCTTGTGTAGACAACAGAATCCATGTAAAATGGGACTGAAAACTTGTGAAAGATGGAGTAAAGGTCGACTTGATAAACAACATCGTTTATAAATAGATTGAAGATTGCTAGACCTTTTGAGTTGCTTATGACATCACATAAATGCACCCGAACAAAATAAGTATAGTTTGGATTTACAGGGAAGACCCATGTTAAATTAGGTCTTGTTTCATCTGCCATGACTTTGGCTGTAGTATAAACCCATATTGGAGCTACGGTAGGTTCAATCTGAGAAGCAAAATTTATAGAGGAAGTATCAACTGAAATATTTATTGCTCTACTATTGGGGGCCATGTATTTTTCATCACCTTCCCAGTTTCGACCAAGGTCATCATTCCTAGTGGAGGGAGATTCACTGCCTACATCCAACCGGTAAACAGATTCAAGGACCAGGTCTGAATGATGTTCCATATCAAGTGATGTACTGTTGATTACATTAACAAAGATATCATCAGGTATAGAGACAACTTCAATGGCATTCACAAAGATTAATGAATTTCTGGAAGGGATGAATGTGAGAGACAAGGTGGAAGATGTTATATTAATTGCATACTCCTTGAAAAGGTAAGAATCAGCATAGTTGATGAAAGTGAAATCACTGATAAGCACAACATCATCAGTGATGACTATTATTGAGGCAGAGGACATTTCTTGGAGAAATTTAGGCAAAGGGGAGAAGTAAAGGCGAATCCAATGCTGGCCTGGTTGTGAAATTCTGAATATATATGAAGCATTGCTCCAAAAGATTCTAGCTGACTGGTAGATTGGAGTTGGAATGCCAGAATCAGAGGTAACGACAACAGATTTCTGGGTTTTCAATTCGAAGTTATGTTTCTCATAGACAGAATCAGGTAAAAAAGTGCGACCTTGAAAGGTTATGTTAACAGAAGAGCCACAAGCAAGCAAGTAATTATCAACTGGTATGGATAAGGAAGATGACGATTCATTACCCATAACCATGCCTAGAAGGAGAAAAGCCAAAGCAAATTGCATCCACATGAGTAGCTCCAGCATGCCCATATTTGTTGCTTCAATTTATCCTCAGAAATGTTTTGCAATATTACTGCACTAGGATTGGTTGATATCCAAATCCCAGACTCAGCTACACAACACTAGCAAAATGTTTTCAAGTGTGCATGCCAGGTGTGTCATCATTTATACTAACTATCACTTTATTTCACCAAAATTTATAGAACTGTACTCTCCCCGTTCTAATTATAAGATCAAATTGACTTTTTTTTTATATATAAATGAATGATGCAAAATTAATCACTTTGAAATGTCTATATTTTGTCTTATTTTGTCAAAACTAATTTACCTTACTTATAAACTATGTATAATCTGATTACAAATAACATATATTAAAATTATGTGGTCTATTTGCTTTCCTTAATTTCCACGAAAAATGTCCACTTGATTTTATATTTAGAACTAAATAGAAGTAGTATTAACTAAATCCGGATATAATAATGTTATGAATTTTCCTTGAAAGTAATGATGACAGCGTGTTTATCTTCATAATTCTTATACTTTGAAACACGGTGGGAAGAAATTGTCAAAGTAAACACTTATAATCTCCCTAATGAGTGTCCTTAATGGAAATATCAACATAGTAGGATCCCTGTTATATATTTATATGCGGGAAGATCTTTGACTATGAAAAATACATACATCTTCCGTTCTGTTCTAAAATGTAAGATTCAGTTGACTTTTTTTTTTTTGGAGAAATTAAGTAAATTAAATAAATCACTTAATCATAATGTGTTTTGTATAATACCAGATCATATGCTAACTTTTAAGTCAAATAAATTAGTTTAGATAAAAAATTCAGGAATATCATTTTTTAAGTAATCTATTTAGCTTTTTTAGGATTCTCCAAAAAAATCAACTAAATCTTATACTCCTTCCGGTCCTAATTATAAGACCACTTTGACTTTTTTGACTTTTTTTCCTAGTAAAAAAAGAGTAGTTTCAGTCCAATTTTTTTTTTTCTCAAAACCAATTTATTCTACCTATAATCTAACCTATAATCTAATTTCATGTGACATATGTTATAATTTAGTGGTCTAATTTGCTTCCTTAACTTCCACAAAAAAAAGTCAAAGTAGTCTTATATTTAGGACCGGAGGGAGTATTTAGGAATGGAGGGAGTGATTGACACGTCAACGTTGAAGGCTCTTTGGCAAATAAAGTTGCGCTGGCAATTATGAATTGCTTTCATTTTCTATCCTCAATATCCACTGGTGGATGCTCATATCTTTTTTCCCCCCTATTCCCATCAACGTGTTGCACCAGAACTAACTATGCTGAATTAACTGAAATGAGCCAATATTTTATGATAAGCTTAGGGTCGAAACATGAGTTTATTTAACCAGTATATAGTTGGTCTAGCAGTGTAAGACCCTGTTAGATTTCTTGAGATCTCAAGTTGAAGTCTTATAAGAGATACTTGTGTTGGGAGGGGAAGTCATGAACCCCGAAAATTTGAGTAATCTGTTATTCGGATACCTGGTAATAGGATCCAGATTAGGCGTTGATTATCAATTAATATATAAAGAAAGAAAGAAAGAAAGATGAGTTTATTTATAATTCTTAGACAGACAACTTTAAAAAGAAATTTGATCAAAGCAGATACCTGCAATCTTCCTAATTTCCAGTATTGTTTGCTTATATATTTATTTATTTGTTATATATTTATTTATAAAGAGCTAGAAAGGTAGTGTAACTTGCAACAGCAAATAGGGTTAATTGAACAAGATCATAAGTCTAGTGAATTGAAAAAAAAAAAAATTACGATATAAGGCTATCCTAATCTAAACAAATGACTGATATGGAGAAAAGTGGTGTGGTTGTCCGCTTACCTCTCTGTTTTTCATGATAAATATGGAATTTCCGGGGGTGGTAAAAAATGAGGACAGGAAATTGAAATTCCATGGGAAAAATGGTAACAAGGGGTTGTTCCGATTCATGGAATATTAGGTATGTGTGTGTATGACAAATTACATCTATTACATCCAATTTCTCCTATCAAATATTGTTATGTATAAGTCTCATTATTGGGGAAAAAAGATGTATAGTTATTATTATTAAGGATGATTTAATAGAATTTTGACATTGTGTCCCCATTAATTTTAATAATTCAAAAAAAAAGAGAGAGAGAATTGCATACAAGTCTTAAGAATGAGAAAAATTACAAATTATTCCCTTAAAAATTAAAATTATCTAATTACATTAAAATCCCATGAAACCTAGACTCCATTAATTCAAATTAGAAGAGAGCACTTTGCCTTTGATAATTTGAAACAAAATCTTGAAGGAATCAACAACGAAAAAGTAGTCTTTTAATTCAAATTAATAAGCACAAAGTAGGCTTATCTCAATTCGAATTAATCTATCATCTATTTTTCCTTGTTAGTTTGAATCAAAAGGCCACATTGTTGTTCTTGTTAATTTCTCCAATTAAGGTTCTATTTCAAATTAACCAAAATAAAGTGATATTTTCTCAATTCAAATTAATCTAGTCCAGATCTCATAAAATTTCAATGTCATTTGGTAATTTTAACGGATTTAGTAGTGATAATTTCTCTTCTTTGTTCACACATGCATAGAAAATTGTCTGTTTGAATTAGTGTTAGAATTTGTGTTATCAAACCATGCAAATGTGACTTAGTGGTTCCTCACTTAATCCGTTTATCAAGTTGTGGGAGTTTGAATCACACATTTAGTTATGGAAAGCATTTCATGATTAGCCATTTAGTCTTAGGTAGGGGACCCACAATGGGGGATTAGCCACTACTCCCAGCGGAGTTGTGCCTCAATTTGTGCAAAACAGCTTTCCAACGCTATCCCAAACAACAATGTGCCGCACGCACAACGTGGTTTTGGGGGGCAGTCTTCTTCTTATTCACAGTGTTCATTGAACGGATACCATCATATGAACCTTCCTGGAAGCAATTGTGTCATGGTCGAATCAATTCATACCGTCCTTGAAATAGACCGATGTTTTTTATTGGCTTGGACGAGGATGTCTATGTATATTAGGAAGAGAAAGCTTTTTAAACATTTGGTCAAAACAAAGAACTAGAATCTTCTTAATCTCGCTTATGAGTGTATCCATAGTTGGAATTTCAAACTTCTAGGGCCCCCTCTTATGAAGACTGACTTAAAAAAATGAGGAGAAATTGATTGGCTGATTGATTTTTAGCACATTAATTTTATATCATTTTTGTTGATGTTAAATTTGATGGAAGTGTGGTTCTGGATTGAACATTTTTGTTTGGCCTGAAAATAAGATTTAGCCCTACTTTTGGGTAATCAAGGAAAGTTGTAAAATTGAAGGAATACCCTATCTTTGATAGCCAGAAATATTAATATGTAGAAGCATCTAACATCATTAAGTTTATAAAGGTATAAAAATACCAATAAACTTTATAAAATAGAACAATTTCAACAATGCAACTTTGGTGGACGTTGGTTACTTTTCTTTTCTTTTTTTTACTGTAGACCCCACGTTAATTAATTTTCAATGATTATTTAAAAAAAATTATTAAAAAGCTTCTCTGCAAAATCCCTCTTCCTCACTTTTCTCTTCTTCTTTCTCTCTGTGTTATTTTGGAGACTGGTATAGACGTTGATGAAGTGTCTCTATGAAAAGATGATGGTGCAAATCTTCACATGCACCAGGGAGTTTGCAGGGTCTCCCTTGGAGCCACGTCAGCCAAAGTGCCAGCGGCATAAATGCTGGCATCGGCTTCAAAGGAACGGACATGATTGATCCAGAGGTAGAGCTAGAGTTAGTTAGGACTGTACACTGCTGGTGGTGCAATAACCCGCTGAGAAGAAGACATTATCAACAGAGGAAGAGTTGGAGGATTGTTATTAGGGATGACGATGGTCGATGATAGCGTTGCATGTTTCAGGCGGAGGAGTTGAAGTGAAGCTTTATAATAATTTTTACAAAAAATAATCATTGAAAATTAGTTAATGTGGGGGGCACAATAAAAAGAAAGGGTAACGGACATCTACAACTGCATTGTTAAAACTATCCCATTTTATAAAGTTTGTTGGTATTTTCGCTCCTTTATAAACTTAATGATATTAGATGCTCTTCTCGCAAAATTTAATTATCAAAATTGCACATTATCCCTTCTTTTAATTAGACTTCTCATTTATCATTCACCTTTGGGATGGAAACAGATTTTGGATAAGGAGAGGCTTGGGGTCAACTCTCTTAAACTAGGAAATGTTCAACAGTGTGATTCTTGACTAAGGATGGAGCATTTAATTATGTATTTATCTTATGCGTGATAAAGATATTAAAAGACTTGGATTGGATAAAGAGATGGAGGTGTGACATCAGAAACATAAACAGTAAACACAAATAAAATGAAAAAAAAAAATGCTTAAGCCTGTAGCCTATACTGACTCTGCCTTCTCTAGATGAGGAGCAAGCCAACTTCAAAACTCTCTCCAGAAAGCATGTCACTCAACTGAGAGAACAAGATTTCTAGCAAATTCTTGTTCCTTTTCATCCTTGATTTCATTTTCTGCAACCACATCAATGGCAAAATCCTCAGAAACTTGCCAAATTGGTGAAGCTAGCTCAAGGTGGAGAGCGTCTTCAAGCTCACACAGTACATACCCTATTGGTGGTCTATTTATGCGACTCTCCTCCAAGCACTTCCAAGCCAACTCACATACCTTGTTTAAAGAATCTAAGTTCACTTTACCAATCAAATTGGAGTCTATAATCTCATGAAATGTTCCCTTTTCTTGACAGCTTGATGCCCATATTGCAAAATTAAGATGTTCTGTTGGGCAGTTTAAAGCAGGCTTGTCACAGATAACTTCCATCAGAACCATCCCAAATAAGAAAACGTCTGATTTTTCTGTGAGATATTTTGTTCTAAAATATTCAGGATCAAGATAACCAACGCTGCCTTTGACAAGGGTAGTTACATGACTTTTATCAAGAGGTGGACTTTTTCTAGAGATTACAAAATCAGCAACTTTTGGTACTAAATTCTTGTCCAACAGAATATTTGTTGTCTTAACATCACGGCGAATTATACTTCTAGGTGCGCCTGTGTGAAGGAAGTGAAGACCCTTTGCGGTACCGATGCATATATCTAGCCGTTGCCTCAATGATAAAGGAAGAAAGTTTGTCCCATAGAGATGACCACTTAAAGATCCATTCACCAAGAATTCATAGACAAGAATCATTTGAGAGCCTTCATTACAGTGGCCTAACAGAGACTCATGATTCTGATGAGATAGCTTGGATAGCAATTCAATCTCATTATTAAACTCATGAAGGCCCTGTCCTGATTGGAGATTGGCAACTTTGATGGCTACTTGTTTCCCATTATTCATCATTCCTTTGTAGACCTTGCCAAAACCACCCTCACCAAGAAGCAGGTCCTCATCAAAGTTGTTAGTTGCTTCACTGATTTCTTGCAAAGTGAAAAATCTACATAATCTGGAGGTTGTGTTGGAGCTGCTTGCCTTTGACCTGTAAGTTTTCAAGCAATATAAAGTTACTGCAATGAGAACTAGGAAGGCGGTGGCAATATAAATTTTTCAATTGCATGATATAGGGGTAGTAGATGTAAAGCTTGCCTTGGACCTTTGAGCTATTATGTAACATAATGTTATTGTGGTGAGAACTATGAAAGCTGCAGCTCCAAGGATAGGCCCAATTATAATTGCTTGTTTCACAGTTCTTGAGGATGAATTGGGGAGAATACTATCTGAGGAATTGGCTTCATCCAGAGTTCTAACTTCATTGATGATCTTCATTATTTCCAGCCCACTTATGGTTGCATTTCTGCTATTTGTCGTTTTATCTGGAGCAACACTTACTGTCAAATCACGTTCTCTTGTGTAGCAACAGAATCCATGTAAAATGGGACTGAAAACTTGTGTAACATGGAGTAAAGGTCAACTCTTTCATAATAGACATCGTTTATAAATAGATTGAAGATTGCTAGACCTTTTGAGTTGCTTATGATATCACATAAATGCACCCGAACAAAATAAGTATAGTTTGGATTTAGATAGAAGACCCATGTTAAATTAGGTGTTGTTTCATCCGCCATGGCTTTAGCTGTAGTATAGACCCATATTGGAGCTATGGTAGGTTCAATCTGAGAAGCAAAATTTATAGTGGAAGCATCAACTGAAATGTTTATTGCTCTACTATATGGGGCCATGTATTTTCATCACCTTCCCAGTATCGACCAAGGTCATCATTCCTAGTGGAGGGAGATTCACTGCCTACATCCAACCGGTAAACAGATTCAAGGACCAGGTTTGAATGATGCTCCATATCAATTGATGTAATGTTAATTACATCAACAAAGATATCATCAGGTATAGAGACAACTTCAATGGCATTCACAAAGATTAATGAATTTCTGGAAGGGATGAATGTGAGAGACAATGTGGGAGATGTGATATTAATTGAATACTCCTTGAAAAGGTAAGAATCAGCATAGTTGATGAAAGTGAAATCACTGATAAGCACAACATCATCAGTGATGGCTGTTATTGAGGCAGAGGACATGTTATGGTGAAAATTGGGCAGAGGGGAGAAGTAAAGGCGAATCCAATGCTGGCCTGGTTGTGAAATTCTGAATATATATGAAGCATTGCTCCAAAAGATTCTAGCTGACTGGTAGATTGGAGTTGGAATGCCAGAATCAGAGGTAACAACAACAGATTTCTGGGTTTTCAATTCCAAGTTATGTTTCGCATAGACAGAATCAGGTAAAAAAAGTGCGACCTTGAAAGGTTATGTTAACAGAAGAGCCACAAGCAAGCAAGTAATTATCAACTGGTATGGATAAGGAAGATGACGATTCATTACCTATGACCATGCCTAGAAGGAGAAAAGCCAAAGCAAACTGCATCCACATGAGTAGCTCCAGCATGCCCATATTTGTTGCTTCAATTTATCCTCAGAAATGTTTTGCAATATTACTACACTAGGATTGGTTGATATCCAAATCCCAGACTCATTTACACAACACTAGCAAAGTGTTTTCAAGTGTGCATGCCATTGCCAGGTATGTCATCATTTATACTAACTATCACTCTATCTCACCAAAGTTTATAAAACTGTACTTTCTTCCTCTAATCCTAATTATAAGATCAAGTTGACTTTTTTTATAAATTAAAAATGTAAAATTAATTACTTTAAAATATCTATATTTATTTTATTTTATCAAAACCAATTTACTTTACTTATAAACTATCATATAATCTAACTACATATGACATAAAATATGTTAAAATTAAATGGTTTATTTGACTTTCTTAATTTTCACAAGAAATGTCAATTTGATCTTATATTTAGGACCCAAAGAAGTAGTATTAACTAAATACGGAGATTGTAATGTTATGAATTTTCCTTAAAAGTAATCATGACAGCGTGTTATTCTTCATAATTCTTAGGCCAGTGGGAAGAAATGGTCAAAGTAAACACTTAGAATCTCCCTAATGAGTGTTCTTAATCGATATATCAACATGGTAGGATCCTTGTTATATATTTCTATGTAGGAAGGTCTATGACTATGGAAAAAACATAATTGACACGTCAATGTTGCAGGCTCTTTGGCAAATAAAGTTGCACCGGCAATTATGAACTGCTTTCATTTTCTATCCTCATTATCCGTTGGTGTATGCTCATATCTTCTTTTTTTATCCCCATTAATGTGTTGCAAGAGTACTATGCTGAACTGGTGGAAATGAGCCAATATTTTATGATAATCATAAGCGAAAAATGTGTTTCTTTATAATTCTTAGACAGAAAACTTTGGAAAGTAATTTGATCAAAGCAGATACCTGCAATCTTCCTAATCTCCTGTATTGCTTATTTATATATTTATTTATTATATTTATTTGTTACATATACATCCTGTAGTGCTGGACCCTGTATTTCTTAAGCGTTGCAGAATGTAGAGTATTAATGAACTACTATTGAATATGACACAACCTTTTCTCTTCCACAACTTATTTGTTCTTCTAGTAGACTTCTCAAACTTCTGGACAACTCAAGTTCTAAAGCTTGTTTGCTGGGCATGTTATAAATCCTTCCTACTTCAATTTATATATTTATAAAGAGCTAGAAAAATAGTGTAACTTGCAACAGCAAATTGGGTTAATTGAACAAGATCTTGAGTTAAGTGTAGTGAATAAAAAAAAAATACAATATGAGGGCTATCCTAATTTGAACAAATGACTGATATGGAGAAAAGTGGTGTGGTTGTCCACTTACCTCTATGGTTATGATGTTACATATGAAATTTCCGGGGAAGGTCAAAAATGAAAACAAGAAATTGAAATTCCATGGGGAAAAAATGATAATAATGGGTTGTTCGGATTCTTGGAATATTGGATGTGTGTTGTGTATGACAAATTAGATCCATTACGTCCGATTTCTCCTATCAAATATTGTGATGTATATAATTGGCCGGAAAAAAAGTGTATATTTCTTATTATCAAGAATGAAAAAAATAGAATTTTGAAATTGTGTCCCCCATTAATTTTTATCATTTAAAAAGAGGTAATTACATAAGTCCCAGAAAAAAGAAAACAAATCACAATTTAATCCTTTAAAATTATTTAATTACATTAAAATCCCATGAAACCATGATTCGATCTATTCAAATTAAGAAAAAAACACTTTAATGCAAAAGTAGTCTTTTAATTCAAATTAATAAGCACAAAGCGTTCTTAGCTCATTTCAAATTAATTTACTCCTTTCATTCCTAAATATAGGATCTAGTTGGCTTTTTTGTAAAATCCTAATAAAGTCAAATAAGTTGCTTGTAAGTTGTTTTGTTTGAATATTTCCTCTAAACTATTTTATTTAACTTATAAACTGACATATTTTCTAATAATACAGAAAATATATTATCATTAAGTAGCTCGTTTTTCTTCCTTAATCTCTGAAAAAAAGAATTACTAGCTCTTATAGTATTAGTAACATATACAGTGCGAAAATTTTTCTGAATGACGTCCACAAAAATAGCTCTAGCTTTCCCATATCTTCTGTGTTACCCCCCATAATACTCTTTTGGCAATATTACTACTAACATTATTTGAAATCCAGCACCAAAATTCCGGAGTTACGTAAAGCTCGCAATTTATGTTTTCAACTATCTCTGTCTGTTATGTCTTAGATCCTTAATTACTACTCTGCGTTTATCGGTATTCTAGAAAAAGTATGGTATTTACTTTATAGATATCGTAGTATGAATCTAAATATGTTTTTTGATTGAAATCAAATCATTTCCTTTCAGGGAAATAGAGAATCTGTCATAATGGTTGATTGGTGACATTTATAAGAAACAATTATGACGGTGTTATTCTTTCTTTCTACCGTTCGTCCTGAACACTATAAATTATGGGTGTTCACGGCACGGGACCGGGACGACCCCGTCCTGTCTCGTCCTGAAGAAAGGTGTTTGGGACGGGGTTTCCGTCCCGTGTCCCGTCCCGTCCTGAACTTGTCCCGGTCTCGATCGGGACGGGACGAGACAGGCCTTATCCCGAAACTTTTTCCCAATTAAAAAAATTGACTTAAAAATCTTTTTTTTGCAAAGCAACACACTTGGTGTGTGATTTTATAGCATAATTAAATCTCCTCCAATGCCATGAGCACTCCATATTAATACATAATAAACCAAAAACATAATAATTAGAGCAAAAAAAAAAATAGCAACAACTACACATTTAAATAGAGTTTAAAAAAAAACTTTAAATGTGATGTGTTACACATAGGGCATAGTGGCAGCGGACAAGAAATTTGAAATCAATGAATGGTTGGAACTTAGTTTAGAAGTTAGAGTTATATATTTTTTTTAAAAAAATTCATATATACTCACATATGAGACAGATGACACATGTATTTTTTTAAAAAAAATATTAACATACATATATATATATTCGGGACGGGACAGGATCGGGACGACCCTATCCCGAAAATTTTCGGGACGGGACAGAGTTGAACAGCCCTACTATAAATAGGAGGTGCCCCAGTATGTCTCACCTAGCCAAAGCTCTCTCTAGCTTCTCTCTTTCTATTTTCTTTAAGTGATATGTTGTGCAAATCCCTTATAGACTCTTGTAGTCTAATTAATGCGTGAGCCTTAAGAATTTTTTGATTCTTGACTCCAATGATATTTTTAGTTACTCTTCGTATACCGGGTTACTTTTCATGAACCCAGTTCGTGCTTGAGTGTTTGGATGCTCGTGTTCCAACACCTTTATCATCGAGGATGTCTCAGACTCTCAGTATATATTAGGTAGAGAAAGCTTTTAAAACATTTGGTCAAAACAAAGAAGGGAAAATTTCAATATAGGACGGCTGTAGCCAATTAATTTTAAAATAGGACCAAAATATTCTGAAATATCACTTGAGTCTTGTGGGGGCAAACTGAAATTAAATTGAGAGGAGAAAAGACAACATTGACCCCACGTGTCAGAGAGAGACAGTATCAGAAGAGAGAGAGGGTGAGAGGAATATTTTATTTTTTATTGAGGCTTGTTCATATAAGATTTTCCTTGTGCATATGAGTTTTTCCTTATTCATATGAGCTTTTCCTTGTGCATGTGAAAATGAGTGGGTCTGTGTGTGAGAGAGAGAAAAGAGCGTGTCAGAAAGAAAGAGGGTGTCAGAGGAGAGAGAGGGTGTGATGAATATTTTATTTTTTATTGAGGCTTGTTCATATGATATTTTCCTTGTACATATGAGTTTTTCTTTGTTCATATGAGCTTTTCGTTGTGCGTGTGAAAATGAGTGGGGTCTGTGCGTGTGAGAGAGAGAAGAGCATGTCAGAAAGAGAAAAGGGTGTCAGAGGAGAGAGAGGGTGAGAGAAATATTTTGTTTTTTATTGAGGCTTATTCATATGAAATTTTCCTTGTGATATGCATTTTTCCTTGTTCATATGAACTTTTTTTTTTGTGTGTGAAATGAGTGGGGTCTGTGTGTGTATAAAAGAGAGAAGAGTATGTCAGAAAGAGAGAGGGTGTCAGAGGAAAGAGAGTGTCAAGGAGAGAGAGGGTGAGAAGAATATTTTGTTTTTTATTGAGACTTGTTTATATGTGTTTTTCCTTGTGCATATGATCTTTTTCTTATTCATATAAGCTTTTTCTTGTTCATATAAGCTTTTTCTTGTGCGTGTGAAAATGAATAGGATCTGTGAGAGAGAGAGAGAGAGAGAGAGAGAGAGAGAGAGAAGAGAGAGAGTGTCAGATATGTCATGTGGGGGTGGGCGTTTTTTTGTCTTTTTTCACATTAATTTAATTTCACTTAAGGACCCTGAACCTAAGGTGATATTTCAGAACCTTTTGGTCATACTTTTTAATTAATTATCTATCGCGATCCTACTATATTGAAATTTTCAGAACTGGAATCTTATGTATCTCACTTATGAGTGTTTCGGTAGTTGAAATTTCAGACTTACCTTATTGGGCCCTTCTAATAAAAGAGTGAGTGATTTAAAAAAAAAAAATTAGGAGAAATTGATTGGCTGATTTTTAGCACATGAA
Source organism: Mimosa bimucronata (assembly GCA_037074515.1). Taxonomy (NCBI): domain Eukaryota; kingdom Viridiplantae; phylum Streptophyta; class Magnoliopsida; order Fabales; family Fabaceae; genus Mimosa; species Mimosa bimucronata. Next base: position 12,908,787 of record CM073442.1, read on the forward strand.
TTGTACATCATTTTTGTTGATGCTAGATTTGATGGAAATATGGTTCTGGATTGAACATTGTTGTTTGGCCTTTAAAATTGATTTAGCGCTACTTTTGGGTAATCAAGGAAAGTTGGAAAATTGAAGGACTACCCTACATTTGATAGCCCAACGCATAACAACTCTTTCATGATTTATTTGCTCTTTTAAGTAGACCTCTCATTTGTGATCCACCGTTTTGGGATGGAAACAGCTTTTGGAAAAGAAAGGACTTGAAGTCAACTCTCTTAAATTGAGAAAAGTTCAACATAGTGATTCTTGACTTTGGATGGAGCATTTAATTATATATTTCCATTATGATCAGCATTATATATTTCCATTATGTTTGCTTAAGATCTTGGATAAAGAAATGGAGGTGCTTAACAGTAAACACAAGCAAAATGAAATAAAAACCCAGGCTTAAGCCTGTAGCTAGTACTGACTCTGCCTTCTCTAGATGATGAGCAAGCCAACTTCAAAACTCTCTCCAGAATGCATGTCAGGGGGGCTTTAATGTCACTATAATGAGAGAATGAGGTTTCTACAAATCATTGTTCCTTTTCATCCTTGATTCCATTTTCTGCAACCACATCAATGGCACAATCCACCGAAACTTGCTGAATTGGTGAAGCCAGCTCAAGATGGAGAGCTTCTTCTAGCTCACACAGTACGAACCCTATTGGTGGTCTATTTATGCGACTCTCCTCCAAGCACTTCCAAGCCAACTCATGTACCTTGTTTAGAGAATCTAAGTTCACTTTCCTAACCAAATTTGGGTCTATGATCTCATGAAAGGTGCCCTTTTCTCGGCAGCTTGATGCCCATATTGCCAAATTATGATGCTCTGTTGGACGAGTGTCATCTAAAGCAGGCTTGCCACAGATCACTTCCATCAGAACCATCCCAAATGAGAAAACATCTGATTTCTCTGTGAGATATTTTGTTCTGAAATACTCAGGGTCAAGATAACCAAAGCTACCCTTAACAAAGGTTGTTACATGGCTCTTATCAATAGGTGGACCTTTTCTTGAGATTCCAAAATCAGCGACTTTTGGATCAAAATTCTCATTCAAGAGAATATTTGCTGTCTTAATATCGCGGTGGACTATGCCTTGAGCAGCCCCTGTGTGTAGGTAATGAAGACCCTTTGCAGTCCCCATGCATATTTCTAGCCGTTTCTTCCATGATAAAGGAAGAAAGTTTGTCCCATAGAGATGATCACTTAAAGATCCATTTGCCAAGAATTCATAGACAAGAATCATTTGAGAGTCTTCATTGCAATAGCCTATCAAAGACACTAGATTCTGATGAGATAGCTTGGATAGCAATTCAATCTCATTATTAAACTCATGAAGGCCCTGTCCTGATTGGAGATTGGCAACTTTGATGGCTACTTGTTTCCCATTATTCATCATTCCTTTGTAGACCTTGCCAAAACCACCCTCACCAAGAATCTGTTCCTCATCAAAGTTGTTAGTTGCTTCACTGATTTCTTGCAAAGTGAAAAATCTACATAATCTGGAGGTTGTGTTGGAGCTGCTTGCCTTTGACCTGTAAGTTTTCAAGCAATATAAAGTTACTGCAATGAGAACTAGGAAGGCGGTGGCACCAACAATAGATCCAACTATGATTGATAATTTCAATGCAGCTCTTCCATCCAAGGTTTTAACTTCAATGATTTTCATTATCTCCAGCCCGTTCATGGTTGCATTTGTACTATTTGCCGTTCTCTCAGGAGCAACAGTTACCGTCAATTTGTCCCCTCTTGTAAAGACAACAAAATCCCAGTAATGTCGCTTATTTTTGTATACACAAGAACCTAGAGAACCGAATGCTAGTCTTTTATAAACAACACCATCTATAAATAGGTTGAAAATTGCCATATTTTCCAGGTTGCTCATGAGATCCCAGAAGTGCACTCGAACAAAATAGCTGGTGTTTGAATTTACAGAGAAGACCCAACTTAAATTGGGTCTTCCTGCATTTGCCATGGCTTTGGATGTAGCATAGACCCAATATGGTGCTATGACAGGCACAATCAATTCAGACTTATCTTCTACAATTTTAGGATCAACCGAAATATTCAGTGCTCTACTATTGGATGCCATGTATTTTTCATCACTCTCCCATTTCCTCCCAAGGTCATCATTCCTAGTGATGAGGGATTCATTACCCATATATAACCGGTATATGGTTTCAAGGACAAATTTTGAAAGATGCAACAAATGAAGTGATGTACTATTGATTGCATAAGTGCCTTTGTTACCTGGTGTGGAGACAACCTCTATGGCATTCACAAACACAAATGAATTTGCAGAAGGGATGAATGTGAGAACCAAGGTGGGGGATGTAATATTGATTGCATACTCCTTGAACAAGTAAGAACCAGCATGCTCCATGAAGGTGAAGTCATTGAGAAGCATAACACTATCAGCTTCTACTGTTACTGAGGCAGAGGACAAGTTGTGGTGAGTGTTGAGAAAAGGGTAGAAGTAAAGGCGGATCCAGTGCTGACCTTGATGTTTAATTCTGAATATATATGAAGAGCTTCCCCATAAGATTGTAGCTGATTGGTAGATTGGAGATGGAGCTTCAGAATGAGAGGTAACAGCAACAGATTTCTGGGTTTTCAACTCTAATGCAGCTTTATCATAATAGGCAGATTCAGGATGAAAAGTACGACCCTGGAAGTTTATGTCAAAGGAAGAACCACAAGCGATTAAGTAGTTATCTACTGGTGAGAATGTGAATGAGGAAGATGATTTACTAGCCGTGATCAGAAGAAGAAAAGCCAAAGCAAATGGCATCCACATAGAAAGCTCCAGCTTACACATATCTTCTGTTTTTATTTTTCCAGAATTTGGTTGCAATCCAAATCCTAGACTTGAATTAGATGCAACTCAAGGAATTGATGTTTCCAAATATGTATATGCTAGGTGTCTCATGTATACATGTTGCTCTCCCGTGGAACAAGTTGAAAGCTTTGTTTTTATCTTATAGATAGGACCATTTCAATCTATTTTCTCTTCCAAATTTATAAAAAGAAAAAAAAATGTCCATGTTATCCCTGTTAAATGTATGTATTAAAGAGAACTTTCATCAGGTTTAAGAGGGCATTTTAAGAAAATCAATACATATTTATTATCAATAATTAACTAAATTTTTTTAATAACTCATGAAGTTAGGATGGGAGGGAGTATTACTCTAGAGTCTTTAAAAATTTTTATTTAATGTATGGATATTATAATATGAACTTTTCTGGAAGCGGTCATTTTCAAAATCAATTCACTTGCTTCTTGAAATGAGTCAGTATCTTTTTGATCGGCTTGATTGAATATAAATCATTGGGATCGAGACAATTTGTATAATTGATCAAGTGAAGTATATATAGCTGGAATTGAATGTCTTATGACTTTGCTTGCTAGGGGACGAAAATTATGCAGCCTATAGTGGGTGAGTAAAAATCCAATACTTGCATGTAGAAAATTTCCAATGTCTCCCACATTATTTACATAAGGGTGAAGGTGCAAAATTGCCAATGTAATTTGGTGTAAGGTGCACCCAACACCGTGAAGTTTTTTTTGTTCCAAAAGTGCCTACGTAGTTATCAAAATTGGTCAAAAATGCCCATACCGTCAATATACACTAACGGCCTTAGGTTTTTCAAAGTTAGGGGAAAAAATGTGCAAAAATACCTATAAAGTTTGGTTTAAAGTGCACCCAATACCGCGAACACGTAGTGTTAGGTGCACTTCAAACCGAACCAAACTTCGTGATGTTGGATGCAATTCAGATCAAATTTTATGGGTATTTACATATCTTTTATTTTCGCTAACTTTGAAAAACTTAATGCCGTTAGTGTATATTGATGGCACTGATACTTTTGACCCATTTTGATAACTATATGGGCACTTTTAGCTCAAAAAAACTTCGCGGTATTAGGTGCATTTTGGACCAAACTACATGGGTATTTTTGCACCTTCATCCTTTATAAAAAAAATGAGAGTAATTCATGTATTCGAAAAATTGAGCTACATTTACATATATGACATAGGAAGAACCAGACTTGAAAAGAAAAACCGCAGCAAATTCATCCACATTAAAAGCTCAAGCACGCCCATAGAGAAAAAAATAGATAAAGTTTAAAAAATAATGGTATAGCTCTTTTATTTACTCCTTCAAAACTACTCTTTCAAGTATTTCAACCACCAATAAGCAAGTGCTTAAATTAATTAGCTGTAGGTTATTCTAACTTAACTAATGGTTTTGAGTTTGGGCCCTGAGTATGAAGCTGCGATAATTATTTGGAGGTAGCTTGGATCCCCCATTGTGGGTCTATACAAAACAAATTAGACGGTTGCTAGTAACACCAGATACTTGTGGATAATTAAAAAAAAAGCTAAAATGTACTTTTAATCTTTTAAGGTTGGCGACTTTGGACAAGGTCATGTTTTAGTCCTTCAACTTTGAAACTTTGAAAACTATGTTTTTTTTTATAACAAGAAGAAACCTCACTACAATTCTACAGTATTTCTGGGTTTTCAACTCTAATGCAGCTTTATCATAATAGGCAGATTCAGGATGAAAAGTACGACCCTGGAAGTTTATGTCAAAGGAAGAACCACAAGCGATTAAGTAGTTATCTACTGGGGAGAATGTGAATGAGGAAGATGATTTACTAGCCGTGATCAGAAGAAGAAAAGCCAAAGCAAATGGCATCCACATAGAAAGCTCCAGCTTACACATATCTTCTGTTTTTATTTTTCCAGAATTTGGTTGCAATCCAAATCCTAGACTTGAATTAGATGCAACTCAAGGAATTGATGTTTCCAACTATGTATATGCTAGGTGTCTCATGTATACATGTTGCTCTCCCGTGGAACAAGTTGAAAGCTTTGTTTTTATCTAATAGATAGGACCATTTCAATCTATTTTCTCTTCTAAATTTATAAAAAGAAAAAAAAATGTCCATGTTATCCCTGTTAAATGTATGTATTAAAGAGAACTTTCATCAGGTTTAAGAGGGCATTTTAAGAAAATCAATACATATTTATTATCAATAATTAACTAAATTTTTTTAATAACTCATGAAGTTAGGATGGGAGGGAGTATTACTCTAGAGTCTTTAAAAATTTTTATTTAATGTATGGATATTATAATATGAACTTTTCTGGAAGCGGTCATTTTCAAAATCAATTCACTTGCTTTCTTGAAATGAGTCAGTATCTTTTTCATCGGCTTGATTGAATATAAGTCATTGGGATCGAGACAATTTGTATAATTGATCAAGTGAAGTATATATAGCTGGAATTGAATGTCTTATGACTTTGCTTGCTAGGGGACGAAAATTATGCAGCCTATAGTGGGTGAGTAAAAATCCAATACTTGCATGTAGAAAATTTCCAATGTCTCCCACATTATTTACATAAGGGTGAAGGTGCAAAATTGCCAATGTAATTTGGTGTAAGGTGCACCCAACACCGTGAAGTTTTTTTTGTTCCAAAAGTGCCTACGTAGTTATCAAAATTGGTCAAAAATGCCCATACCGTCAATATACACTAACGGCCTTAGGTTTTTCAAAGTTAGGGGAAAAAATGTGCAAAAATACCTATAAAGTTTGGTTTAAAGTGCACCCAATACCGCGAACACGTAGTGTTAGGTGCACTTCAAACCAAACCAAACTTCATGATGTTGGATGCAATTCAGATCAAATTTTATGGGTATTTACATATCTTTTATTTTCGTTAACTTTGAAAAACTTAATGCCGTTAGTATATATTGATGGCACTGGTACTTTTGACCCATTTTGATAACTATATGGGCACTTTTAGCTCAAAAAAACTTCGCTGTATTAGGTGCATTTTGGACCAAACTACATGGGTATTTTTGCACCTTCATCCTTTATAAAAAAAATGAGAGTAATTCATGTATTCGAAAAATTGAGCTACATTTACATATATGACATAGGAAGAACCAGACTTGAAAAGAAAAACCGCAGCAAATTCATCCACATTAAAAGCTCAAGCACGCCCATAGAGAGAAAAAATAGATAAAGTTTAAAAAATAATGGTATAGCTCTTTTATTTACTCCTTCAAAACTACTCTTTCAAGTATTTCAACCACCAATAAGCAAGCGCTTAAATTAATTAGCTGTAGGTTATTCTAACTTAACTAATGGTTTTGAGTTTGGGCCCTGAGTATGAAGCTGCGATAATTATTTGGAGGTAGCTTGGATCCCCCATTGTGGGTCTATACAAAACAAATTAGACTGTTGCTAGTAGCACCAGATACTTGTGGATAATTAAAAAAAAAAAGCTAAAATGTACTTTTAATCTTTTAAGGTTGGTGACTTTGGACAAGGTCATGTTTTAGTCCTTCAACTTTAAAACTTTGAAAACTGTGTTTTTTTTTATAACAAGAAGAAACCTCACTACAATCCTACAGTATTAAAACAACTACTACAATCAAACTGCAAAATCTGCATCAGATCTGAAGGAGCTTGTGGCAGCTTTGTGTTGTCCAGAGATGCTGCTAAACCTCTTTTTGCAAGGAAGTCTGCAGCGTCATTTGCCTCCTCGATTAACATGCACAATACGAAGCTCCCAATCCTTGTTCAATAACCGTTTGATAGCCATTATTGTCTCATACTCGTGGTGAGATTCATGAATCTCATTCTTTATCAGATCAACAGCTATCTTAGAACCAGATTCCATATCCTACTCGTGGTGGGATTCATGAAAACTGTGTTTTTAATCCCTTCAAATTAACACTGTTTACTTATCGGACAAAGAATACTGAATGGACGATATTAAAATGCTAATTTTGCAAAATTAGAATGTTTTTTTGGATACAGTGTAAAATTAGAATGTTGATTATGTATTAATATAAAATTGAAAATATTACAAATAAGGAAATAATTGAAACCCCTACGAATCTTTTAAGATCCCGCGGACTCCGTTCAATCACAAATGCAGTTCTGTATATACGCTCCACCTGGTTTCGCCGGATTCTCACTTGCTTGGGAGCCGAAGCTGTATTAGATGCTCCACAATACCTCCAGAAAATACATTGATTGATAGGGAATCTAGAGATCAAACAGTAAACGAAGGCAAGAGTCAAGAGATTAGAAGATTTATCAAGCAGCTTTTAAGATCCCGTAATGATTAAAACGGCCATATCAGTAGCACAGTCATAGTTGATAGCACTCAATTGTTATCCTGGTCTACAAATTAGAAAATATGATAAATATGAGGGACATAGTGAAATTTAGAAAATATGATAAATATGAGGGACATAGTGAAATGAGGTCTTATATTATATTTAGGATTAAATATAACCCTTAACTAGCTCTTACTCCTCTTGATCTATTTATAGGGCTCTTCCAACATGACCAAGGAAAACCTTAAGTATTATTGATTATATACCATATAATTTCATAAATTTTTAACTTTACCTATATTTAATATCTGCTATAAAACATAAAAATAAAGTCAATACATAATAAATGAAGGATAAAACTGTACATTTGAATAGAAAATTTAATGAGATATTTTATAAATATGACCAAATAAAATGATCTCTCTCTACTCTATAAATAGGATTAGAGAAGTACATTCAAGACCACTAGGGATAAATTTTTCTTTCTTGTCCCTGGAGTTGATTTGGGTCCTTCAATAATTGATGTAAATGAGTATGGTTCCTTTTACTCATAGGAAAAAGGGAGTTGGCTTCTCTCCTCTTCCCTTCCCATCATTTTTCCTCCTCTATCCCAAAATTATATAGTGTTGGGGTTAATTTTTTTTTGTTTTATTTCATCATTAGATTCTACATAAAATTAGTGACATTTTGATATCTTATGGACAAAAAATGGTTTAGTTTTCAATTTTATATGATTTTTCAAAGATTTGATGTTTAAAATTTTGCATTTTTTTAAGTTAAAGCATCAAATCTTTAAAAAAATCATATAAAATTGAAAATTAAACCATTTTTTGTCCATAAAATATCAAAATGTTACTAATTTTATGTAGAATCTAATGATAAAATTAAACAAAAAAATTTGACTCTAATACTATATAATTTTGGGTAGAAAAAGGAAAATGATGGGAACAAAAAGAGGAGGGAAGCCACACTCTTGGGAAAAGAGGAACATTGATGCAATAGGACGGATCCATTATTACTGCAAATTGGGGACAGGTGCTTAACTGCTGCAATATGGCAGTTCAACTACTCTTAATAAATACTCCCTCCTCCTTCTGTCCAAACATCGGTTAAAGGCAATAAAAAATGTAAAAGTTGTAACATTGTTGCAAAAATTAAGGTTCAAAAAACCGGACGGGGTATTAAACTGGGTGAGGTGCTGGTTCAAGGGTCAATGGTCGGATCGGGATTGGACTGGGTCAAACCGGATTATATTACAATAATAAAATTTTATTGATATTAACATTAATAATCACTAATATCAAAATGTAAATGTAGATAGGTATGCATGATTCATCAAATATGAATATTTTAATGTTTTTATAGAGGGAAAAAGAGAAAATATTAGTTGATTACACATAAAAATAAATATTATTCTACAATCCACAGACTAAAATACAAATATTAAGAGCAACAACAATTAAATATTAAGTATATGCAAGTAAAATAATATTTAAAGTATTATAATTTCCTAATTTCTAAAATTGAGTTAAGTGAAAATTAGTAATTAGGTGAATTATAATAAAATATTTTTTTTTAAAAAAAAAGTGCCAACCCGGTTCAACCCGGGTTGGGCGGTTGAACCGGTTTGACCCGGCCATTGACCGGGTCAACTCCAGCCCGTTTTTCCTCCTTGCCCGGTCGAACCGGCCGGATCCGGGTTTTTCATCATTGACAGAAATTCCCTTAATTATATGAAGAGATAGTGGGAGAGAGAATAAGAAAATTATTCATGGAGAGAGTGTGTGTGAGTGAAAGAGAAAAGTTAACTGATTGAAAAAGTCTTTTGACAACAGGAATTAGTAATTAGAATCGGTAATACGGGTCGGAATCTATAAGCCAATCTGAAACCCGTAAAAAAAATATGGCTATAGACTCGGAAAAGTAGAGCCCATATTAAAATGGGTTTTTTGGGCCCGAACCCTTCAAGCTTGAGCTTGATCCCGTCCGTTAAACCCGTGGGCCAACCCAAACCCCGTTTCCCCCTTTTTTTTTGTTTTTTTAAAACAAAAACAAACCCTATCTTCCCTTCCTAATGAGTGTCATCTCATCTTTGAATTAGTAATTGCAAAAATAAATGATTCCATCAAAATGCCCATATTTACTCAATAAATTCAACGATAATGACAGCTCATACGTGTTTAAATCCTTTTTTTTAACTGAATCTTAAATCCTTCTTTTTTTCCATTCTCTCCCATACTTTTGACCTCTTTTTTTTACTTTATTTCCTTCCTTAATTACTATGTTTCCATTTTAACTCTTGCCCCTTACACTCCATATAATTAAAAAATAACTGTGTACTATTAGTAATTTATAAATGTATCTGAATGGAGGTATTTAAGATTAAAAATGCGAACAAATGTGGAAACTCTTAATTGAGATTAATTTAGTAAACCTTTATAATATACCAGGAGATTAAATCCTTTCATAACATTTTTGGCACAAAAAAATGTAAAACATATCCACTTGATGGCTGGCATTCTGCTTCTTCATTTGCTAATAGTAGTTTATTTAGGAGTAAGAAAATGATAATGATACAATTGATTTTGTATTGGAAAATGGAAAATTGAAATCTTGGCCTTTTGAATTTTAGATTTAGTTCAGGGATTTATTGTATTTTGGAATATTTGAAGTTGAACATTGTATTCTATTTTTTACTATTATTTTTGTTAATTGAAATGTGTTAAAAACTTGAACTTGAATTTATAATCTTATGTTGTATATTTATATTATAATTAGATTGTAAAATGAGGAGACTCTTTCGAAAAAGGGGAAAATTTGATAAAGATGTGCTTAAAATAGGTTTTTTTGGGTCCAGCCCGAAACCCAAACAATATGGTCCGGGCTGAAAAATCAAGCCTATATTCAAAACGGTTTTTTTCCTAGCCTGTTTTTTCAAGGCCTTTTTGGGTCCTGCCCAAACCCGTCGGGCCCGCCCGTATTACCAGCTCTATTAACAATAAACGCAATATCATTAGGATGGGTAATTAAATGATATGGCAAAATGGGAAATTAGTCAAGACCATTTAAAACATCTCCTATATGTTTCTTACAAAAAGGAACAATATAAGTGAGGATGTTTCCTACAAATAGGAAGTGAGGGAATAATAACCTCCTGCCCTTATTTGCAAGCCAATTTTTGGAAGTGTTTTCTTCAAAAAGGATTGACGTTTTGTAGTTTAATCAATTTTTTTAAAACGCATGGTGTAGTTAGGACTGTTCTACTAATGAGACTAAAGGGATTACAACCAAATAAATATGAATTGGAAAAAAGGCGGTAGTGAGACATTCCGGTGACAAGGATCCGCCGGTAGGTGAAATTCTTGGGTCCTGGAATTTGGTGAAGAAGCCGTTAAGGAAAAAGCCAATCATTGCAAAGTTCTTAGGATCTAGGGAGAATAATCAGGCGTGAGTTACAAAACAGAATCAGTCATTAAGTGGAGGGAGTAGTTTACGGTAGAGCCAGGAAAATGGGTTTAACTCACAGGTTGAGCCTACCAACCCGTGGGTTAGAGAGGGTTAGGGTTGGTAAATTGGCAGCCCATAAAGATGCGGGTACAGGCCCAAACCACCTAGCTCGTGGGTTGGGACGGGTTAGCGGGCTAGCCTGTCAATTTTTTTAGGGAGAATTTTAATATAGGACCACGGTAGGCAATTAATTAAAAAGTATGACCAAAAGATTCTGAAATATCACTTTAGGTTCATGGTCTTTAAGTGAAATTAAATTAATGTGAAAAAAGACAAAAAAGGGCCCACCCCCACATGGCATATCTGACACACTATCTCTCTCTCACACAGACCCCATTCATTTTCACATGAATAAGGAAAATCTAATGTGAATAAGAAAAAGATCATATGAACAAGGAAGATCTTATATGCACAAGCCTCACTAAAAAATAAAATATTCCTCTCACACTCTCTCTCCTCTAACACCCTCTCTCTCTGACACGCTTTTCTCTCTCTCTCTCTCTCTCTCTCTCTCACACACACACACACCCCACTCATTTTTACACGAACAAGGAAAAGCTCATATGCACAAGCCTCAATAAAAAACAAAATATTCCTTTCACCATCTCTCTCCTCTGACACCCTCTCTCCTCTGACACCCTCTCTCTCTCTCTGACATGTTTTTCTCTCTCTCACACACACGCCACTCATTTTCACACGAATAAGGAAAGCTCATATGCACTAGGAAAATCTCATATGCACAAGCCTCATTATAAAAACAAAATATTCCTCTCACCCTCTCTCTCCTCTGACACCCCCTCTCTCTGACACTCTTTTCTCTCTCACACACACACCTCACTCATTTTCACACAAACAAGAAAAATCTCATATAAACAAAGAAAAGCTCATATGCACAAGCCACAATAAAAAACAAAATATTCCTCTCACCCTCTCACCCCTATGACACTTTCTCTCTCTGACACGCGGGGTCAATGTTATCTTTTCTCCTCTCAATTTAATTTCAGTTTGCCCCCACAAGACTCAAGTGAAATTTTAGAATATTTTGATCTTATTTTGAAATTAATTGGCTACTGCGGTCCTATATTGAAAATTTCCCTTTTTTTATACATAAAACAAAAAAATCCCTAAAAGGCTAAGTTTAATTTTGTCGATCCCAACCCAATTAGCCCAAGCCCAATATGCCCAACACGCCTCCTCTCACTTCTCTGATTCTCTCATACAAACACACAGTCACTCAAGCAATAGCTATATGACCTGACCTAACCGACCATGACTCCATGCATGAGTATTTAAATTTCAAGCAATAGCTTGCCGTATTTATAATAAAAAAATTTCATTGATGTTGTTCAGTTTCAATAAATTTGGCAATTCACCGTAGAAAGCATAGTTTCTCAGATTAGAATTACTATACAAATCACTGAGAAAAGTTTTGGCCTTTTCAGGCATCTTTTGTAAAAGCTTAGGCTACTCATTTAAAATTTGTACAGCTCAAGCTCCTGTCTCCTTTTGTATCTTCAGTATATATCAATAGATATTTCCTTTCATTCAAAAAAAAAATAAATTTGGCTATCCCAAATTTTTTTAAAAAAAGTGGAGGGTTGGTGGGCAGCCCGTCAACCCACTAGTTAAGGTTAGGGTTGGGGATTTCCAAACCCATTAACTGTCGGGCTGCACAGGGCCAACCCATTTGGCCCGTAGGTTGTGATGGGCCAGCCCGTAACCCACGGGCCAACCCATTTTCCTAGCTCTAATTTACGGGCAGGGATAAGAATTAAAATCTCGGGGGATCTTCAAAAAAGGAAGTTCGTTCAGGGTCAAATATATGAGGGGAGCCGGTTTGGGAATGAATTAATAAATAATACGAAGTGGGTCCCTATTGACCGGAGGCGTAGGAAAACGAGAATGAATGAAGGGAGAGAGAAGGTTCAAGTGGACTTAAGCTCTCAGGATAATGGATCGGGTGTGGCCCAACCTATGGGCAATCAAGTGGGCCGAAGTTTCATGTCCACTGAAAACCCATTTAACACCCTTATGGATCTGGAAGAGGGGGAGGTTCATGTGATGGATAGTCATGAAAGTCTGGACGAGATTGATGAGGTTAACCAGGAGCAGGAGCGTGTAGCCCAAACCATTGATTTAAATGCTTCCTCATGAATTGCTTATTCTGGAATTGTAGGGGAACAGAAGCAAGATCAGGTGGTTTGAAGGCTCAAAAAATTGTGAAGCAGCTGGGTTTTAAACAATTTTTTATAGTAGATTCTAATGGCTTCAATGGTGGTTTGTGATGTGTTGGAATGATGAAAAGTGGAGTGTTAATGTAGAAGAGGCCTCAGAGCAATTTAAATGGGGCTAGACGAAGGAACCTATGGCGTAGACTATCTGAAATAGGTGAAGAGATAACTGGGCCTTGGTGTATAGCAGGTGATTTTAATTGCACGCTATATGCCCATGAAAGAAAGTTTATGGCGAGAACTCCGACTATGGCCTAGAAAGATTTTATAAAATGGCTGGAGGAGATGGCTCTGGAGGAGATTCATACCATTGGCCCTCTATTTACGTGGGGTCAAAGTGGATGTGAAAGTAGACTTGACCGGGTGTTGTCTAATAATGTATTTCAGGAGAGCTTTCCTAATGCATCAGCAACAGTGTTATCCACTTCAAGTCGGACCATCGACCAATCCTGTTTCAACTGTGCTCTGAACCTCCTCGAGTATGTTTGGAACGACCATTCTTATTTTCTATGCAGTTTATGCCATTTTGGGGCTATTCGTCAATGAGACCCATTATCCCTTATTTGTTTGTGATTTGTATGGAGAAGTTAGCTCATCTCATTCAAGAACACATTAGATTGAGAGAATAGAAGCCAATTTGGTTAAATTAGAATGGCTCTCCTATTTCTCACATTTTCTTTGCAGATGATCCGATTCTCTTTACAGAGGCAAATTTAGACCAGGCTTGGGTGATAAAGCAGTGCTTGGAGTCCTTTTGTGAAGCTTCTAGGCAAAAAGTAAGTAGCTCTAAAACACGCATATTCGTTTTGGCCAATGTAAATCATACTATTAGGGAGGAAATTAGTAGCACTATGGGGTACACAAGAACAACAGATATAGGGAAATATCTTGGAGTTCCTTTACACCATGAGAGGGTTAAGAAGAGTATCTATCAATTTGTAATTGATAAAGTGAGAACGCGATTAGCTAATTGGAAGGTGCATTCACTTTCATTGGCGGACAGAAGTACGTTGATCCAGTCTACTACCACAGCTATTCCTAACCATGTTATGCAAACTGCTTTACTACCTGTGGGATGCTATGAGGAGCTAGATCGTCTGTCTAGAAGTTTTTTATGGGAATCAACTCAGGAAAAGAAGAAGACTCATTTAGTAGCTTGGGAGAAGGTATGTATGAAGAAGACGAGTGGTGGTATTGGGCTAAGACATGCCCGAACTCAAAATAAAGCTCTTTTTATGAAAACGAGATGGAACTCCCATGCGTTGCACGGGTGAATTATTTCATTAATCACTAACCATAAGAGAAATTGATTCCTTAATGAACATTCGCTTATGATAATAATGTCACAACCTGATATTCATTCAGATAACGATTACAAAATTGATTATAATAAAAGATATGATTCAGAAAAATATAATTTGTTACATTATGAGAATTAATTTTTGTTTAAATATTAGGATTTACCTATATTGTATAAGATAAAGAATATGGTTGTTGAGTTGTATTTCTTATTTCTTATTGTTCAGCTATTTTCATGAATTGGATACGTCATAAGGAATATATGATATTCGCTCAAATTGTTAAAGATTTGAGTTGGATTTGAATTACGAACCGTAAAAATATAACGTATTATATTATGATGATCTACTTTTAATTAATTATTGAGATTTATCTAGATAATATTCTACATTTAGATTTGAGCTAGAACTATTGAACTATTTTTCTTATTTTTAAGAGTTAGTGCTGTTGAATTATTTCAAGTTATTTTCAAGAATTTCTAATACAAATCTCTTCATCTCCCCCTAACCGATAAACTATCATGCAATTTGTTAGTAATTTGTTCCACAAATAATATCTAATAATGCCTTAATTAAGGATATACCGCAAATAGAGTCAGCATCATCTTTTAGTAAGGATGGATGATAAAAATTAATAACCATTCTTCATTAAAATGATCATATTATATATTAAAATTAAAATGATCATTAAAATATATATCATATTATATATTAAAATAAATTAATAACTGCCATCCCTAACATCACACAGGAGCATATATTGGAGCCCCCCAACTCCTCCTTGAAGTAAAGGGAAAAAAGGACCTATATATTAGCAATGCAAGAGGAAAGGAAAATGAATTGAAATGCAGGATATAAAGTTTCATATATATATATATATATATATATATATATATATATTTAATTTGCACCACATTGCTCTCAATATTGAACTTCACGGTTCCATTTGTAAATCTATATATATGGGAAGAAGGAAAATAAAAAGAGTTTTCACTTCTCTAGCCTTTTCTTCTTCCCTTCATCATTGTTGTTTCCCCTATCTTCTTCATCTTGTTCCCCCTATTCCTCAATGATATCAAATATAATTCCATCATTCTTATGTTCTCATATGAGCACATATTGAAAAATCCAAAGCCAGTGCATTTTTCAATGAGCTCCATGTATGCATATATAAGCCCCAATCAGTTAAAAAAGAAAAGGAGTGGGTAGTAAACATACTCTATATGTATAATTTAAACTTCTGAGGCTGTATTATTTTCCTCTTTTCTTTCTTCTTTCCACTTGTATAGTAAATTCATATTTGCTTGCTTTGGATAAAACAAAAGTGTCCCTTCTTTAAATATAGAGATGATGCAGTGCTATTTCTCTTTATTGACCAACCATGCCCATGATTTTGTGTTGCCTCTTTATCAAGTCTCAATGTTACACATCACACAACTTTACAACCTAAAGAAGCAATCAATGGCTCATGCAATTCACAATCCCCTTGACAATCCCACATGGTTGGAATTTCAAATTCTTGAAATAAATCACTAGTATGTGCAGCAAAGGAGTTGAAGGTTTGAAATGGAAAGCCAACAGGATTATTTGACTTTAACAGGTAAGAAGACAAGTCATAACATGACAGTACAATGTCTTACTTTTATGTGAACCCATGTGTTGAAGTTATAGAGTCTACTACTAAAGGTGGTTTAAGGTAATTATGGTGATAACATCATGAGTAATTGTTAAAGTTATTTTGTTTTGGAATAAAATACCATACCAAGCAAACCAACGACTTTATGACTACCTAACTCATGAAAAATGATAAGTATAAAATGTAGAAACGATAGAAAGCATATTGGCATGAAATAAATTTTTTATACAATCACAAAGAAATTCTTGGGACAAATATGAGGATACAAAAACTAACACTAACTAATGTGACCGTTAATTTCATGCCTAAAGCATAAGAAAGGAACGGAGAAAATTAAAGCACCTATGATTCTTTGAAGAGATTGAAATCTGCCTTTCAGCTTCAAGTACTCAGGTCTCACGCTAGCTATTCTACAACACCATTTTGCAGTGATGAAGAAAGAAGTTTGTTGTGACTGATGCAGTGATTACCCAAGGATATGTCTCTGTGAATCAAGGAAAAGATAACCATGAACTTAAATATAAGGTAACAAAATAGTTAGATTTCTAGAGGTATAAATATGAGCTGGCATGACTACAGAATCCACCTCAGGCCTCTATGACCTATCTTGAATAAAAGTACAAAAAAAAGGCACAAATTCAAATATGAATCAACAATCTTGATGGTAGCAAGAAACATACATTTCTTGTATATCAAAAAATGCAGTTGAAATTTGCAGCAAGAAACGTGCTGCTATGTGATCCAATAGCTAATATGCCAGCATCCAAATATTTGAGAGTCACACATAGGAGAATTTACTGTATCTTCTACTATAGATTCTACAAATGCAAATATTGAGTGTTAGAAAGCATCTAGCATGATAAGTGCAGTTTCCCTGGTCTATTGCCCTGAAGCAGTGTCAGACCTGTCATTTAACTATTAAAATACATAGCAGCAAATCAATATGCAAATTCTGGACAACTTCACAAATTTTCCCCTTTGGACCTTCAAACAATCACTTGGTTTTGATGTTCACTTGCAGAAATTTGAACCATGTACCTCGTCACTCCTCTATATATTGAGGAGCCTCTTGAGAATCTACTAGTCCTCCTAAAATAATATAAAGGAAAAAAATTAAATATATACATGTAAATATAAAGATATGAAAAGCTGTAGACACACATATATCACACTCTAAGAAAATGAGGTCATTAATTAGACGCAAACAATAAGTTAAATTGGCTGCTACAACTGATGTCAGTCAAGCAATAAGTGAGATTAACACATGCCAAGAGGTATCATTATTGGACAAGCCATAAAATCAAACAGCCAATTCTTTAACATTTACTGCCAACAATTCCACTCAGAAAAATCAACCATTAAACTCCCACATATTTCAACCTTATAATAGATCAGCAAAAATGTGATATTTAAATCCATTTCCAAGCACTACAAATCAATACAAGTCATGTTTAAAAGGCAACTTGAGCACCACCAGACCATAGAGTACAGTTCAAAAGATACTCACAAAGAGAAGCCCACGAGAAAATTTATGATAGCAAATCACAAATTAGAAGCACAAACTGTTTTAAAAGTGAATATACAAATGCTAACATGCTTAATGTGGAGGAGGCATGTTGCATGACAATAGATGAACCAAATTAAACCACACAGAATTGTGGATAACAAAAATTAGCCAGTGAGTTACTAAGACATTCACAAATCAAACTCAAGAGTACAATATTTTAAATCTGTACACCACAGAGATGTACGACCTACTCTGCTACATGTGAAGGGAATACAGTAGTCTTCTAATTTCCATAGCATTTTTAACATGAATGCAAATGATTTTAACATGAATGCAAATGTGATCAAAGGCAAAGTACAAAGGTTTTACAAGACTTACCCCCATGGTACATCCCCTACAAGCATCCAATCACCATCTTTATCTTGCTGAAATATCATTTTGAATGAATAAAAAAACATGTTACTGGGAAATGACAAAGAAATGGCAGTAGGAACATGGAAAACATAATATACCAAAGAAAGCATCGTCATCCGCAATGAGGAGGAACGACCAACCTTGAGTGATACTTTAAAGTTAAGGAAGGCAGGGTTCCTAATAAGCAAAGCAAAAAATTTTTGAAATCAAAACCAGTAGAAACGAATCGAAGCTTTTACAGAGATGAGGAACATGGTGAAAGTGATACCTACTCCAACCATCTATGTGTGTTTGAAGAATTAACAGAGATTTCCAACATGTTCGAAGTAGTAAATTAAGGAATAAGCAAATAAGCAAAATGAGGAAAGCTAACAAATATGGAGCTGGGGGTTTAGGTTTAAAGGTGTGCCTTTGCAATAAAGTTGACTGCAGGGAAAATATTTGGTTTTGAAATTCAAAAGGCGAGTTTGGCGGGATTTGAAAATTCAAAAATTTTCAACACCAAATCTTTGTGTGTTGAATTCACTTGCCACCACTCCTATTCAAGGATTACATATACAGCATAGATATGAGGATTAAATTCAAATAGTCAAGTGTCTTAGCTTGTACGCAGCCCAAGGAGAGTGGAAACGGCTTGTGAATAGTGTTCTGAGTCTGAAGCCATCCACATGCCACGGCTCCCCATTGCTTTGTAGGAAAAGTGTGGTGGAAGAGATTTATTTGATATATAGATAGATAGATATAGATTTGATGGGGTTTAATAACTAATAGAGAGGCCCTGTGGGTGAATGTGGTTAGAGGAAAGTATCATTGTGGGAGTGATCTAGTGCCCATAATTGACAAGAAACGGTCGGGTTCGAGAATGTGAAGTGGTCTGAAAAGTATATGGGAGTCTGTTATGAATGAAACTGAAGTTCGCACTATTGAGGGAGAATCAAGGGTAAGGTGGCAGCCTGAGAAAAGTGGGGTTTTTTCCACAAAGTCAGCTTATCAAACTCTTTCTAATGAAGAAAACCGTTCTGCCTTAGTTTGGAATAAGTTATGGAAGGTGGGGGCACCACATAGGTGTAAAATACACATGTGGTTAGTCTCTCATAATAGGCTACTTACGAACTTTGCCAAACTAAAGCGGGGTCTCCACCATGATGGCAAGTATGACAGTTACGAGGGGATGATGGAGAGTGTCCTACATGTCCTTAGAGATTGCGTTCATGCAGTAGACATATGGAAGGAGTTGGGTGTTAGCCTCCTTGATCGCGAGTTCTGGGAGAAGGATTTGTTCGATTGGATCGACTTAAATCTCTAAAGGAAGTCAGACAATGATACCGGGCAATGGAATGGAGTTTTCTGCATTACTTGTTGGCTGCTATGGAGAAGACGGAATGATCGAACTCATATGGGAGAAACAGGAAATGTTCGGGATGGAGTAGCTGAGATTAAAGGTATTGCAAGATGTTTGGTGAGAGCCCAACAGTATGAAAGAAAAGGGAGAAAGAATCAAAGTGTGCTTAATGAACTTGAGGACAGAGCATGTAACTGTTCGCCACGCGCCGCAAGTGCACGGGTCGCGCCAAGTAATAAAATGATGAGTAGAGTATCGTTCCCACGAGGATTTGTCCAAAACCCGGTCAAACAATGATTATCACACTCTCGCCCAATTTGAGTGACACAAATGTTGGTATTAAAAATAAACTAAGAAAATAAATGAAAATAAAATATAAACAGGTGATTCCCCAACTTCAAGGATAAAAAGGGTCCTAGGATTATCTATCCCCCTTTGTACTTCTCAAAACTCAATTAACCTCCCCTCAATAAGCTCTCAACGAAACCACGTGCTAATCTAGGGTTCAAAGAGTACTTGCAATGCTCTCTCGAGTCAAGAACAAGTGTTTAGTCCTATTCTATTGCACAATTTCTTGCCACAATTTGATAGGACCCAATTATCACACTCCAACCCTAATGTGACTATGCAAGGCTAGCAAGTATATCTCTATCTTACCAACAAAACCATCCGTTCGTCACGCAAACTTCCGGTTCTTGCACTACTTTACCCAAGTTCTACACTCAACCTAGCTCTCTCGAGTCATAAATCAAGCGAACACAACATCTAAATGGTGATCAAGCACTTAGAAGCATTAAGAACGGGGTAAAATAAGCACATAGATATCATTAATCACAAATCAAGAGGAGGAATCAAGAATCAATACATACAAGGGTTCAAAATAATCCTAGAATACAAGTATTTAGCTACTCATGTTCTACAACTCCTTAGGAGCATACATATATACATTCAGAAACAAAGAACAAGAGAAGAGAATGAAGATGGAAGAGATAAACCGAAGGAGGAAGCCCAAATCTCTTTGAAGCTCCGAGCCCAAGCCAAATCCCACCAATCTCCAAGCCCTAGCAGAGCCAAACACGCCCAAAATATGCCCAGAAGTCGAAGAATGAGGACTCACAACGAAGCCCTAGCTTTTATATCAGTGAAAACGCGCCTTATCTGTCCAAAACGCGCAAAACGCGAAGATCGCCGTGGGTCTCGCCGCGGCGAGCCCACGGCGAAGTCTAAAAATGACAGACACAAATGTCGCTCGCCGTGGCTTTCGTCGCGGCGAGCTGACGGCGAGCTCTCTCAAAAATGGGCAGAGGCAGATTCACTTCGCCGCGGCGATACGAAGTCCCTGTTTCTCTGGTGCTTTGCTCTGCTTTCTTATTTCTTTGGCTGCTTTGACTTCTTCTTATTTTTGTTCAATTGAGGGCTTGGAGGAGGGTTAACATCTCTTGCTTATTGCTTCAATTTATTCCTACAAAAATTATATACAACAATATAAGAAATTAACTACAAAAACAATCAAAATCTATATAAATGTACAATAATGTGAAACCGAAAATCAAATGAGCATTTTCCCTCTTGAGTATCCAAAATGTATAAATAATAGACAAAAACTCAAGTAAAATATACTCAAATATCATGAATTTCTAGGAGTTATCAGTAACACCTAAAATTTTCTACTATAATATAACATTTTAATTGAATTATAACCACTATTTCATTGTCAGAAGCCCAAAAATATGAAAATTTTAAAACTTTTTTCTTTTCAAACATTAAACTAATTTTCTTTCTATTGGAATGTGCTTTTCGAACAAATTGAACAATTTAAAAACTTTGTCTGAAGCAGAGTGGTTCATAAAATAATTAAAAGTACATTAATCCTCTTAGGGTATTTATTTTTTACTCATAATACTTAGGAAGTTAAAATTCCTTTATAAATTTATACAAATATATTTTCTATGCTTTCTGCTAATAAATTTAATTTAATTTTTATATCATATACGGATACACCACTAAAATATTTGACTACCGTAGTATTATTCTTACTTTCTCACATATAATCTTATTTCTTTGTCTTATCTTCCTCCAGCACTCTTGCCTTATCTCAACCATCTTAACATCTATCATCTTCTCTGAAACAGCAATTTAACGCAGTTTATGTCATTCACTGTAAATTTCATGCATGCATTGTCATGAATACATTTTATAAATCTGCACATATAATGATAATCTTTATCCTATTATTCTGTGTGCAATCTGCACATACCAACCACTGATAACGATATCCTAGTTAACTAGTGGAGGTTCTACCTGCAGGACTTCTCGTTATAACTATCCCGTTATATCATAACTGAACTGGCAAAGGGGTAACGAACCACCTAAGCCTGGAATACTCCAACATGAGGAATAAAAGAAATACCACTTAAATGCAACAGATATTACAAAATTATACATGCAATTTGAGTGTAATGAGATAAACTGCTACCTGGATCCCATAACATATTTCTGAATTAGCTTCTTTCTTTCTACTTTCTCAAGCTTATATCAAAAGTCAGAGCCTATATACATATATGAGTTTGGGTTAGGGGTTGAACTATAAATTAATCGATACGTCACTCTCGATTCCTAACTTAATTAATACTACCTAAGTCTTTTTATTTAAACAAATTATAATTTATTCATACTTATTTAGGATCTTGACCATCCAAGATTACTTTGATAATTTACCTTCATTAAAGTTTTTTATTCTCAATGTTTGACCAATAATTTCTATAAAAATTATTCTTTAAAGACCTTGGTCGTTTATACATGTAAGCACACACTTATATATCTATATATATATTTACTTCCTATTTATTATAAAATTCCAATAATAAATCAATCAATAGTAAATCGAGCACAAGTAACTCAATTTATTTAAGAATATTAAAAATCACACAACACAGTCCAACCAAATCATATTTCTAACATAACACTTCACTTTCTTCTCACTACTGAATGATCCACAATTCAAATTACTAATTTAACTCCAATAACAGTCACTGCAACCGACTATTTCAAACAGCACTATTAACCCCTAAAATCTTCACTCGAAATTTCTAAACAAGGTTTACCTCAGAATCAAATTAAATCAGTATCCAAATCCAATTCTTAACCCTACCTATTCAAACATTCTATAGCAACCCAATTAATTCATTTGTCATATACTAAAACCAAACATGAACTCTTATAAACTTGTTTCTTGTCACATTAATAAAATTTTACTCCTTCCCATAACAGTAAACCATGATTTCCATTTCCTATATCTCAAATTAAATCTTTGTTTCAGAAATTCTAAAAGCCTCAAAAGAAATATCACACCATTTCAACAATAATCATTATTAAATTAGGTTATTAATTAAACTCCCTCGCCCTATAAGTATATTTTAATCAACTTCTACGCCTTAACTTTAACATCCATTATAAATCTCAAAATCATTACTATACTTACATTCTACATATCTTACATAAATAGAATAATAATAATCCTTAACCCCCAAATGGCCTTGATGCTTATTCCTCTACCCTTTAAATCTTTACATTCAAAACACCAAAGCATGGTACTATCACTAAATTCAAACCTTTGAATAAGTTATAATAATTTCAAAACCTTTCTTGGTAGTTCCAACATAAACAGCAGCCTATAAAATAGAATTTTCTCACCAAAGGATGCCAAACTAAGTTCTTAACTCCATTCTTTGCTAGCTTGAACCCCACTTATAACTAAATCGAATCTTTGTATCTAAATTAACAAACTACAACCATTTATCTTATTAAATCAAGAGTCTTGGCTTTTAAACTTAAGCCTTGTGATACTTAATCTTTTGTTGAAAACCTTAGATTTCAATTAGGTATAGCTCAATCAATTGATATACTTATTTCCTGTTGTAACAATGATTCATAACTTCCGCAAGAAAACACAAACAAATATTCACTCACTAATTTTTTTTCAAAGACTTCAAACTGACTTGTATCCTACTTAACCATTTATCACTACAATTCTCAACTTCAAACTCAAACCTTCATTAACCTATGCTTACCTGTTAAACAAACTCGAAGTATGCGTACCTAATTTACACTTCCCCAAATAATTCAATACATCAACCATCTAGGTGAAATCCAACCTAAATCCTATATGAGTCACAATTAAACACCAAATCATTACAAAACTAAAGATCAACCCTATTACTTAAACAAATATCTCCTTTAATCCATTTTCATCATTAGAGATTTAATACAAGTCTCATATTCAGTCAACCAAAGTGTCAAAACATAAGAAACTACTGTAACTCCCTCTAAATTCCGTGCCCTTTAATCCTTCCATAATGATCCAAAACACAAAATCTAAATAAGAATCAGATTTATAATCTTAATGGAAACTAAAACTAAATTTAACCTTAATAATTCAATACCCAATACTCTTAAGAAATATATTTATTTCCAAGTTCAGTACCCTTGAAGCACTAACCATTCCAAAACCTTTTATTCATGTAACACCCATGCTTAGGCCACAATAAAATTCATAATATAAAGTCTCAACCATTCAATTCATCCACCTAAATCCCATCATCACAAACAGCGGGGTTTCTTTCATTTGTTTAATCATTAAATTAAAAGACATTATTCAACTATTAGAAACATCAAATCAGTTGGTTATATTCAACTTCACCCCCAAATAAAAGCCTCAACAACTTCCCACATCATGTAAGCATTCAATATCTCAATAGAACTTGATGCCATCATCCCCAAAATTGAAAGATCATACTCAATCCTCCTTGTTTTTCCTGAATTCCATATGCTTCCTCCGACAACTCTTCACTGATTATTTCAAGATTATCAATTCCTTATATCACTAAATCACAGACTAATCAAAACACAATAAAGACTGGAAACTTCCAAGTTCATAACCATAATAAAAACAACAATAGATTCCCAATACAAATTCTCAATCCCATTTCAGAAAATCCAACTTCTATCCTTAGACATTCATACTGCAGCCTAATTATCATTAAAAGCACAGATTTCCTTTTCTTCCTACCCACTGAAGCCAGTGGCCAGAAACATCAGTGAGCAGAAGTATATAACATCTTCCTACAATTTAACTAAATTAAATATCACCATATTTTCTTCTCCCCTGCCACAAAACCCGACTACCAGAGCACACAAGAGAGGGGAAGAAATTTCACATTCACACTTAACTTCATCATGCAAAATCAGTACCTATTCTATCATCTTCCTAACATGATCAGAAAGGTAGAACTCAGAGAAATGGAACACAATTTTCGAACCAAACAGGGGAATTAATCGAACCAAACTGAATAGGAAAGAATCGACTCTAGACTTCACAAAATCAGCGTACCAAGCATTCTATGCCTTTAAATTTTTCCCTAATCCATGCTTAATCAAACATCAAAGCAACAAAGCTTCAGAAATCAAGAAGAATGGCATCAAATGAACAGTATCCGACCCCTAAATTAAGAGAATCAGACACCAAATCAGCCTCCCTTTACAAAATCACCTCAAGAATACCCTTAATCGAGTCTTAAGCTTCATTTCTATGGATTTAAAACTTCAGAAACCTCCCAAAATTCGAATAGATTGATCCCCTTTACCTCGCTCAAATCAGAACAAAAGAAGAAGAAAACGAAGGAAGAAGGTTCACCTAGGATTACCCCAAACTTCCCATGCATTTTCGTCGCTGGTCGCCGTTGATTTTCGCCGTCGCCGCTGCTGAAGCCGAAGAACCTGAGGATGAGAGGGAGAGGAGTAGAGGGAAATCGGGATAGAGAGAGATGATTAGGGGTGAGCAAAAACCGAACCGAATGCATTTCGGTTTTGTGGTTTTCAGTTTCGGTTTCGTTTTTTTTTTCATTTTCGGTTTTCTGTTTTGGGTTTTTTCGGTTTCGGTTTGAAACCGAAAAACCGAAAAAAAATAATTTTATTTAAAAAAGTCTAGAATTTTTATTTAAAAATAGGATAACAAGTAATTCTAAACAAATATCTCAAAATCCAAACAAATAAAATATGCTTTCTAAGAAAAATAAACACTTTTTAAACATGTGAAATTAGGGGGAAAAAAGCACAGAATGTTTATTAATTATAGAATGTGCGTTGAAAGTTAAAGAACCAATTCAATATTGTTATGTTTTAAGCATAATTTGTTTTGTTTTGGACATACTAAATTAATAGTTTAGTTGATTTAGACAAGATATTGAATTTGTATAACTATTCATATATATTGAATCAATTAAGGGCTTTAATTCCTTTCAACTAAATATGGCTTTTGTCTCTATAATTTCTTATAATTTGGGAATTTATCAAAATTTTATTTGTTGATGGGCTTTAGAATCGTTTATCCTCTACAATTTCCTTTTTCTATTCTGTTTTGTTGACTTTTATTATATGTTCTACAATGAATGTTGAATCAATATTTAAATTATAGGAAATGAATGAGAATATTTTAAGCTTTTCTTTATTTTGGACATGTTAAATTAATAGTTTAATTGCTTTGGACAAGATGTATAATTTGTATAATTTTAAGCATTTCTTTGTTTTTGGACATGTTGAATTAATAGTTTAGTTGTTTGGGTAAGATGTAGAATTTGTATAACTATTTAGATACATTAAATCTGTTTTTTTTTCATTCTTTGGTTGAATTTTCGTTTGGGCCAAATCTGTAAAAAAAAATCCAAAAAAAGCCCAAAAAACCGAAAAACCGATACTCACCCCTACAGATGATGGTGAATAGGAACGTGGGAGGATATATAGAGAAATGAATAAGGGAGATATTTTAAATAGATATTTTACTACTTTACCCTTCCTTTTATAACTGAAGATATTTTGAACTAGGGACAGATGTTGTCATTTTCCTTTTCTTTTATTTTTCCTATTTCCCTTTATGCCCTTCTTTAAAAATTTTAACTACCATTTCCTTTACAAATTAATCTGAATTTGCTCCAAAAAAATAATTTTCCAGATATGCTTTAATTTCCAAATTTATTTATAAGACTTTTTAAATACTAAACAATACCCCAAAGTTCTAAATATTCCCTTATTTAAATTCATTTTCTAACTATTTTCCCTCAACTAATAAAGAAAATAAACCTTAAAAATTATTAAAAATACACATGGCCTAATAAATTTATTTATAAGGCTTTTTAATTTCTAAATGTCACCCCAAGACCTTAAATAAATCCTTATTTTCTATTTCCTAAAATTTGGGTGTTACAGAGCCCATGAGGTAGATGGATGGAATAATATATGGGGCAAAGGTACAAAAATGACCATGTAGTTTGGTCCAGGGTACACCCAACACCGCGAAGTTTTTTTTGGAACAAAATTGCCTACATAGTTATCAAAATGGGACAAAAGTGCCCATGTCGTTAATTTATACTAACGGCGTTAAGTTTTTCAAAGTTAGGGAAAATAAAAGGTGCAAAAATACCCATGAAGTTTGGTTCGAAGTGCACCCAACACCATGAATTTTTTTGGGCCTAAAAGTGCCGACATAGTTAGCAAAATGGTTCCCTCAGTACCTTTACCGTTACTTTACACATGTTATGCATGAGAAATACATAAGAGGGGGTGTGAATTTTGAATGTTAATAAAATATTTTTCAAAACTGTAAGTTCAAAAGCAATTTTAAAAAACATATAGGAAAGAAACAGAGTATTGAAATCTTAGACAAATTTGCATAACGTTTGTTTACATTCTTAAAGGCCTATATATATCCATTGATGAAGGAAGATTGAAGCATGAAATTACAGAGAAAAATTTGAGCTACAAGTATTTGCCTAGCACTTCGAATCTTCATACCCTGTTTCTCTAAATTTCTGTGAACTTAAGTGTTTATCATATACTTTGTTTGATCCGGAAGCATTTGCCTAAGATTTCAATACTCTGTTTCTTTTTTATCTATTTTTGAAAATTGATTTTGAACTTAAAGTTTTGAAAAATATTTTATTGAAATACGAAATTCACCGCCCCCTTGTGTATTTTTTCTGCCTAACATGTGTAAAGTAACAGTAAATGTACTGAGGGAACTATTTTGGTAACTACGTCGGCACTTTTTTAGGCCAAAAAAAATTCACAGTGTTAGATGCACTTCGGACCAAACTTCATGGGTATTTTTGCACCTTTTATTTTCCTTAACTTTGAAAAACTTAACGCCGTTAATATAAATTAACGGCATGGGCACTTTTGTCTCATTTTGATAACTACGTGGGCACTTTTGTTCCAAAAAAAAACTTCACGGTGTTGGGTATACCCTGGATTAAACTACGTGGTTATTTTTGTACCTTAGGCCAATATATATGTAGATGGTGCTTATTCGTATACTACAGGTGCTGCAGGGTGTGGGGGGTCGTTATTGAATGTGCATGGGGAGTTGTTGGAATCTTTTGCCTGTAGATTAAACACCAATGACAGTCTAGAAGCAGAGTTATGGGGTTGTGTGTGGGGATTGCGTCGCGCATGGGATCTGGGGCTCCGGGTTGTCAAGCTGTTCATGGACTCTAATGATGTGGTTGCTTTCACCGGAGACAGAAATTTTGAACTCCATGAGAATGCTGATTTAATTAGTCTTTTGCAAAGGCTAATACAACAGGATTGGGTGGTTCATGTGGTCGATGTGGGACGAGATAACAACAAGATTGCAGACTTCTTCGCAAAGACCTCTATGAGCATGGGACATGGCCTACAGATCTTTTCAGAAGAGGACTCAGGAAGACTTCTTGCTGATTATGGTATCACGTAGTCTAATTGCAAATTTTATTTCTTTCTTGTAATTTTATGTTTTTCCGCTTGATCAAAAAAAAAAAAATTAGAGCTACGTGTCACTTTCCTGAGTTTTTGTTTTAAAGGTTATTTACTTTTAAAAAGATAAAAATTGATTATATTAAAAAATTAAAATTTATACATGTTAGCATTTATTTGGTGACTACACAATTCAATTTTGCTCAACAAAACATTTTTCGTCAAAAAAGTTAACAGTGTTAATTTAAAATAACTAAAAACATACTTGTCAAAGTTAAAGGACTAAAACAAGACTTTGCCCAAACTTAAAGAGTTAAAAGTATACTTTAACCATAAAAACAACCACTAGTTCTTTCACGAGTTCGTTGTTCTTTAACAAGATTTGTCATTCATAATACGACACTACCTCTGATCTTTATTACTCTTCCATTCCTAAATATAATATCTATTTACCTAATTTGATTAGATTAAGGATGATAGTTAAAATCATATGATATTACTAAAACACCCTAACTATATTTCATTATTCCCACATTCCCTCTCTTATTTATTTACTATTAAGAAGTACTAATAGGGATAGTGTAGGGAAAACATGAGAAAAAAAAATAGAAAAATGACTTATAATTAGGAATAATCTCACCTAACCAAATAGTTCATATATTTAAGAACGGAGTGAGTATAAAATATCAACTAACAATTCTCACATACCAATAAAATTGGTTAAAAACATTAAATTTGTCCTAAAATTAAAATTCAAGTAATTTTCAATAATATCCCCATTTATTACACTAAACAATAATACCATATTAACTATTATTCTCTCCCTTTACCCTATTAAATATAAGTATCCATAAAAAAAAAAAAGTAATGCACCTTGAAAACTAACAAGTGTCTTATAAAAAGGATCAAGAAAACTTGTTTATTAATGCCTTATAATAAGGAAAAGAAGGAGTATAATCTAATACCGTTCTTATATAAAACAGGATTTTGATTTGGTCCTTAAATTTTAAAAATTATCTTTTCAGTCCTCTAATAATGATTCCATTAATCTCAAGTGATGTATTTATTAGTAGTGTTAGGATTAAAGGATTTAAAATATTTTTATAAAGTTAAGAAACTACAATAAATGTTTTGTGCAAAGTAAAAAAAAAAAGAAGGAGATGAACTTTTAACAATATACCCCCTATATCCCTATATATAAAATTTCAAAATTTGAATGAGTTTATCCCCTTTTTATAAGAGTTTGCTCAGATTTGTCAGAATATTTAATGAGTTTTTTTTTTCTATTTTACCTGTCATTATTCTCTCTATTAACACTTTCTTTTCTACCCATTTATATCATTATTATAAATTTATCATATTTGTCTCTCTTATATACCCCATAATAAATAAGGGCAAACTTAAGAAAAGAAAATTATTTCTTACATATTTATCATTTTCAACTACTTTCTTTTTTTGTCATTTAAACTATTATCTTATATATAGGGACAGATGGATCATTAATGTTGATTATGAGGAAACTTTGGATGTGATGAGGTACTCCCTTTGGTCCTTATTATAAGGCATCAACTAACAAATCCATTTGGTCCTTTTTATAAGACACTTATTAGTTTCCAAGATTCCAAGAAGCATTAAATATGTTTTTCCATCTATGCCCATATTTAATAAGGGTAGTGGAAGAGAGTAATAATTAATATGTTATTTAAGTTTAGTATAGTTTGTATGGACAACATTGTAGATCACTTAAATTTTAAGACAAATTTGATGTTTTTGACCAATTTTAATTGTACGTGAGATTTATTAGTTGGTGCCGTATAATAAGGATCAGAGGACTATTGGCAGGCAAGTTTGACAAATGAAATTGCTAAACTAAATAAGTTTGTGGTTTTCTTTCGATATATTAAAGTTTGTGAGTTCATGTAAAATATTTATGAACCTTTTTTTAGATACATAAATATTTATGAACTTTACCTTTTACATATCATGACCATCAGGAACGATAGAGGAAATTTTTGTAAAAAAAACACTCTGTATATAATCTTCCTGATCCTTTTGTTTAACTTCATATAATATCTTTCTTGTTTAAAAATTAGGCTTGACTCTTTTTTAGTTTAATATAAATGGAGAAAAATTTTATTGAAATCTCTTCTGATAACTACGTCAGACAATACCTAAATATGATGTATTGCTATCAAATTCTAGATAAAATATATAATAAAAGTAAAATGCAAAAGGCAGAATGCACTTAAAGAGGTATTGCCTTTGTAACTTTCTATATAATTGTAGTAAATATTAGGATAATTTTCAATAATAAATTTCTACAGTTGACAATTTAATTTGCTGGACTTTAATCTCAGATGTGAGATATCCAAATATTTTGATTAGGCATAAATAAATGAATGCATGAAGTTGCTAATTAAGGGCTTCAATAGCACATGCTTTGCAAAAGATTGGCCGCGTGCCATGCTTCCCCTTTGAAAAACATAAATTCAGATTGTATAAAATATTAGGTTAAAGTATATGTCTCATCCCTTGAATTTGAATCAAGATTCGATTTGGCCACTAAATAATAGAATCAGCAAATTTAAACAGTGATTATATAATTAAATATTGATAAAGTAGGCTTAAATATCAATTATGTAATATATTGTATATTATAGTTCAAAATTTAACTATGTTTTATTATTTAATCATATAATTATTGTTTAAATTTGTTGAATTATCATTTTTTAAGGCAAACAAATGGCATTAGGAACAAATGACCAAAAGTGCACTTGTTAAATTTAAAGGACCAAATTGAAACAATATCGAAATTTTAATTTTGAAGGACTAAATACTGCTAAAATATATTATACTATAAATGGTAAATATGTATATTTAGGAACAAACTTTTGCGCAAGGTACACAAAACATAATAATCATTTATGACGTTGAAAATATGCTCACAAAGGAATAAAATGTTGCAAATATGATAAATCTGTGAACTTACTCTAACATTCGTCTAATTTATCCGAAGTGGGGCAACAATTATGTTAGACGAAAGTTTGGAAAAATTAGCGGACTTATCATATTTGCAACGTTTTTATTTCATTGTGACCATATTTATACTTCACAAAAGATTATTATGTTTTATACACATCACGCAATAATTTGTTCCTAAATAGGTACTTTTACCCTACTATAAGATAGCTTTTTATCAAATTCTTGATAAAATATATATATATTCTCACATTTCATACAATTGGATCTTTAAGCAATGTTTCTGTACATAGAATCATATTAAAAGGTTTTACTCCCTCCATTCCATTGTTTATATTTCAAAAGGTAGTTAACTATATTACACAAAGTAAGGAAAAAAATATTGATAATATTATTATTGACCCAACAATGAAAGATTGATGATCTTATTTGCACTAAATGCCTTATCAGGGAGGTTATGCATGGGGGCACCTCCAGTCCCTCCTTATAAATATATATATATATATATATATGAGAAATATTGCTTAATAATATAATACAAATAGATTATTCTTATAGTTTGGTAGATTATCGTATGTGATTTATATGGGAATACATTTGATCATGTTATGAACAATATATCAATTTATCAAGTAATACTTCTTTCATTCCTAAATAAAAGAACCGGTTGACTTTTTTTGAGAGGTCAAACAAACAAAAAATGAGCCATTTAATGATAACATATTTTGTATATAATTAGATTATATGTTAATTTATAAGTTCAATAAACCTGTTTTAAAAAAAATTAATCACATCAATTTATAAATAACTCGTATAGTTTTCTTATGATTTTTTTTAAAAAAAGTCAACTATTGGGGTTTTATTAATTCTCCATTAGTAAAATTTGGGTGATGATTAGTCTGTTTGATAATATATGTATCATGCACAACTTTTTATTTATAAAAATTATATACATGATAAGCATTCAAAATAAAATAATTAAATTAATATTTGGCCCCATGCCCCAACTCAATCGCTGGCCCTATTCCTCATGCCTATAATGCTATATTCAAATTTGTCAACCTTTTTCTCGAAAATAGAAATAAATCAATTATATTTTGTAAACGAAGTTATCAAATTTACTTATGATGTAGTTGTGAATTTTCTATATTAAAGTTAATTGGTGCTAGGTAGTTGCTGGTGAAGTTGTTTAATTGATGATTATGATTAGTTTAACAGCTTTTGTTGTCAATTTACTATAAAGAAATTGTTAATTTTAAGATGAAAGTTGTCAACAGAGTTACTCAATAGTTATGTACTATATGACTAATAAAGAAATTGTTAATTGGTACATATGACTAATAAGCTTTAAAGAGTAATTATTAGTTTGTTATGTCAAATTGTCAATTATTGATGTGTTAACTGATATGGGAGTATTATGAAGGCTATAGGGACTTTCAAGGAGGATTGGACACCCAACACTCCTGGCTTTGTTTTGCTTAAATGCAGAGTTTGATTCAAAGCATGTTGTTGAAAAGTTAGAAGCAATGATAAATACCTTGGATAACTGTCAGGGAAGTTGTTAAATTAACACCAAAAAATGTCAAATATAACACATTGGCAACTACTCTTTAAATATTAAGAACACTTTGATAAATGGATATTAAACTTATCTACAATTAAAGAATGAGGGACTTAAAGTACTTTATTTAATAATAGACCAACTATAACACAGAGAAGGTAAAAGGAGTTTGAATTCCACTTTGTTAAAAAGGATTCTTAGGAAGAAGCAATCTATTCACAAAATCCTGACATAAACTAGTCGATTGTTTAAATGTCTTATAATACGATCCAAAAAAAGAATTAAATATTTTAGTGATGTCAAGAGAGTTTTTAATATTGTGAATTGTTGTGGGTGGATGTGAGAGTAATTTTTTCTATAATTATGATCAAAGGGTTTGTTATCAAATTTTTAATATAAATATACTTAGGTTAGTATTCTTTTTGCAGTACGCTATTTTACAATTGGATCCTTCAGTCATATTTCAGCTAACATTATTTTCCAAAAATAACCCTTCAGATTATTCTGAAAACCCAGAAAATATTGTTTTAACAAAAAATCAACACTTTAAAATGAAACTACGTTTCTTCTCTGTGGAAGAAATCTTGCACACAAACAATGCATCTGGGATTGCCAATTTTTCAATCTATTTCTTCACTTTCAAAAATCCCATTAATTGAATCATTCTATTATTCATTTTTGCCTCTAAAAGGCACCAAAAGTCAACTAAAACATATTTCTCCTATTCAAATGCAAGTAATATTACTAACCAAGTTAAGCCTCCATAAAGCATTCAAAGATCCATCCCTCCAACTCACATGAAATTGAAGTGCAGAATGAAGAAACATAATAGAAAAATGACAGGTTGCTGATTTCTAACTGTATATATTAAGTGCAAGTCACATTTTAAGTTTGCATACATCTCATTCACAGAGAGAGAGAGAGAGAGAGAGAGAGAGAGAGAGAGAGAGAGAGAGAGAGAGAGAGAGAGAGAGAGAGAGAGAGAGAGAGAGAGAGAGAGAGAGGATATTGAGAGGCAATGGAAATGTTGAGCAGAAGAGGTTCAAATCCAAGATGTGTGGCGCTGATAGTGTTGGTTGCGTTGTGTGTGATGCAGATTAATGCAGCAAATACTAATGCAATTAAAAAGACTTATGCAGAGACAAAGACATGTACCATCAGAAGGAGCCCATGCTTCTTGAAGAGAATCCAATGCCCAGCTGAGTGCCCTTCATCTTCACCCACTGATCCAAAGGCCAAAATCTGCTACGTTGATTGTGCATCTCCAATCTGCAAGGCTCATTGCAAAAGTAAGTTCATATTTTATTCTAGGAAACTTGGCAAGGTTATTATGGCACCAAATTTTCATTTTTTCTTAGTGTTATATAAGTGTTATATGTTTCTAACAACTTTGTTACCAACATGAGTACAAAAGGAGATTCAAATCTCAAAAGTCTAGCCTATTGGGAATGAGAGCTATCAAACTTATAAATAACACTTTACTTGCTAGGATCCCTAGTGTGGAACTCTTACCACAACAATTCACTCTACCTCTTGTTGGTCAAAATCCTCCTGGTAGCCCTCTCTATGAACATTAACCTCTCAATTAAAGCACAATTTAAATGAACACAAATCCAAAAGAAGAGCCACATCCCAAAAGATTAGCCTCTTGGGAGAGAGAACCTATACATTTATAAATCACACTTCACTTCTGAGACTTTCCGATGTGGGACTCAATGAAAATTTTGCACTATACATGGTTTATAGTATTGGCCTCTTTATAATTACATCCTAGCTTTGGCCCTGCATCATGTGTTCAGCAATCAATAATTCTTTGAATGTGGATCATTAACTACTTTTCCTCATGAAAATTTTGAAACAGCACGTAAACCAAACTGCAATGGCCGTGGATCTGCATGCTTGGACCCTCGTTTTGTTGGTGCAGATGGGATTGTGTTCTATTTCCATGGAAGGAGGAACGAGCATTTCTCATTAGTATCAGACAACAACCTGCAAATCAATGGCCATTTCATCGGTCACCGGCCGGCTGGTCGGTCTAGGGACTACACTTGGATTCAAGCACTAGGAATTCTCTTTGACTCTCACAAATTCTCCATTGAAGCCACACCTGCAGCAACTTGGGATGATGAAGTTGACCACTTGAAGATCTCTTACAATGAAGAAGAACTCATCATCCCAGAAGGCCATTTCTCTGTGTGGGAATCCCCAGAAAACAAAGTTAGAATTGAGAGAACTTCAAGCAAGAACAGTATCTTGCTTACTTCTGAAGTTGCAGAGATTTCTGTCAATGTTGTTCCTGTGAACAAGGAAGACAGTAGAATTCATAACTATCAGATACCTGAAGATGATTGCTTTGCTCACTTGGAGGTGCAATTTAAGTTCATTGGTTTATCACCTAAAGTTGAAGGAGTACTTGGAAGGACTTACCAGCCAGATTTTGAGAATCCGGCAAAGCTCGGCGTGGCAATGCCAGTGGTCGGAGGGGAAGACAAGTACAGAACAACTTCACTTCTTACTGCAGATTGTGGGGCTTGTTTGTTCTCTCCTGCTCAAGCCTTTCCAGAGAAGATAGAGCCAGTGATGCTGGATCATGGGATGTTAGATTGCAGAGGGGTTTCCAACAATGGGAATGGTATAGTTTGCAGAAGATAAAATAAAATTTGAGGATCACTATTTCTGATTCTGGATTGATTCTGTGTTTGAATATTTATTTTCAAAATATGTGTTAAATTTCGTGGTTTGAATAAAAATTGTGTGTAACCTTTTGTTTATCTCATTATTATTGATAAAATGATGCAGAAAAAAATATAATAAAAGTTATTGCGTTTCATGTAGAAGATCAAATTCATGTTGTATTCAATTTCTATTTACAACCGATTTACTCTGAAAGACTGCCTGGTCAAAGAGAATCCCGCCTAAAGTATCTCACAAAACTTTAAGTTCATCTCATTTCAGTAGATACTTGTGGACTTTATGAAATTACTGTGAAATAATCATAATATTAACTGGGACATTAGTGGAAAAATGTGATGTTAGCTCCATCATCTTTGCTTTTAAAAAAGAAAGAAAGAAATGGACAAAAATCCCATGTATGGTCATTATCAACCAGGCTATGAAGTCAAAGTTATTTATCAGTTCAGCGGTTTGGCCTCTATAATTTGTTTGTATGCTTATTCTTCTTATCTCTCAAGAGATTCCATTTTGATGATATTCTTATTCCAGCTTTTATACACTTTCAGTAATCCCAATTACCTAAAAATATACAAAGTCAATAAATCTCATTCTATTACTACTTGTCTACTGCATCTCATTGCTCTCATTTCTCAGAGCTAAATTGGTTTAAACTTATAAATAGGAAATATGCAACTGTAATTTTTGTTGAAAGGGTAATCAAATGTGATAGGGAAAATGTAATGGAAAGTAATTCAACTCAGCTAAATATCAGAAATCAGAACTAGAAAGAAGACCCTTACTTTCCACATTGATTTCATCAAGAACGAACTTCTACAAGGTCCATATATATTGTAAATGTGTAAAAACAAGGAAATCTTAACTCCTTTGATTTATATAAAGAACAACAGAATCTTGATTATACCTTCCAGGCAATTACTGACAGGCTCATTTGCAGCCAGCACTTTACTATATTACAAGAATTGCTTATGGGCATAAAAAAATTAGAGAAATTTTGATAAACCTCCATTCATCAATCAGGAACTTTTCAATTTGTTCCAAGGCCAAAAAGGCCACTGTACTTGAATGGCCCAAGGCTGGAAATGACCATGAATAACACAAGAAGGTTTCATCTTCCTCGAGGATTTACCAATTGTGAGAAAACTGCACTTGTGGCAACATCTTCTGCATCATCATCTGTACCAGAGTTACCCACATCAATCATGCTTACACTGTTATCAAAAGGCTCAAGTGTAGACAGCTGAATCCCAGTAATGTGATTTGTGCTATTATCTTCAGGTTCTGTGAGTACTGAAGAGGTCTCTTGAAGCTGCAAAGCATATTCAAGATTCCACAACACATCTCCCATGGATGGCCTGTCCACACCGTGCTCGGCCAAGCATTTCTCAGCCGTCTCACCGAACTTCTTAAGAGAAGAAGGACTCACCTTCCCCACCAGATTTTGATCCATGATTTGATCAAGCATGCCCTTTTTCTGCCAGGCCATCGCCCACTCAGCTATGTTAACTTGCTCCCTTGGAAGGACAGGATTCAAAGCTGGTCTTGTGCATAATACTTCCATTAGAACTACTCCAAATGAATAGACATCTGATTTCTCCGTGAGCTGTTGCCTTCTGAAGTACTCCGGATCAAGATAACCGAAACTGCCTTTAACCGCGGTGCTTACATGGGTCTGATCTAGAGCAGGACCAGTTTTTGAGAGGCCAAAGTCAGCAACTTTGGCAACAAAATTGTCATCCAAGAGGATGTTTGTTGTCTTTACATCTCTGTGAATTATGCTTTGAGCTGCACCTGTGTGAAGATAATGGAGGCCCCTAGCTGCTCCAATGCAAATTTCTAGCCGCTGCTTCCATGATAGAGGTGGCAGGTCTGTTCCATACAAATGGCTTCTAAGAGGCCCATTAGCCATATATTCATAGACAAGAATCATTTCTGACCTCTCATCACAATAGCCTATGAGAGACACAAGATGGCGATGGCGAAGCTTAGACAACATGTCGATTTCAGTTCTGAATTCAGCAATGCCTTGTTCAGATCTGGGGTTGCCTCTTTTGACAGCTACATAGGTACCATCATCAAGCGTTCCTTTATAAACCCTCCCAAAACCACCAACCCCAAGAAGCAGCTTCTCATCAAATTTGTTGGTTGCATCTAGGATCTCTTGGAAACTGAAGAAACGCCCAAGATTCGTCGAAGCTAAAGAAATGTAACTTGCAGTTCCACTCTTCTGTGACATTGTTGACTTTGTCATGGTCTGAGAGTTTCCATATAAGGGCAAAGGCAGCCATGAATGACCTTGTTGAGGGGACTTTGACCGGCGTCTCACGATGCAGCAATAGTAAAACAAACCAACCAATGCAATAGCAACTATTGCTCCTACAGCAGAACCAACTATTATTCCTATCTTGTTGGCCATTGAAGATGAACTAGGAAGAAGACTCTCCACTGAAGAAAGCCCATCCAAGCTCTTCAATGCATTGCTAATTTTCAATATCTCCAGCCCATTCATGGTGGCATTTGTCATATCTGCCATTGAATCCGGACCTACACTTACACACAAAGTGTTTGAATCTGAGGAGGCATTAGAAACGAAGTCCTTATAGTAAGGCACAGCCAAGTTACCAGTAATGGATGAGAGGTCAAAACTTCGAAGAGCTATATCAGAATTTATGAACATATCAAACACTAAATTATTGAGGGATATGCTCATAATATCACAAAAGTGTGCTCGAATTAAATAAGAGAAGTTTGGATCCACAGGGAAGACCCAGGTAATGTTGAAAGTATTTTGAGCCACATTTGCATCTCCCATTGTTTCTGCAGTTGCATAAACCCAATTTGGTGCTGTCTCAGGAGAAACACCAGCTGGATACTTGATGGTCGAAGGGCTGACTGAAACATTAACGACAGAACTATTCACATGAAGGTATTTCAGATCATTCTCCCAAGTCCTTCCAAGGGTGTCATTTTGAGCATTAAGCAGAGGACCTCCCATGTTCAACCGGTAAACGGTTTCAAAGGCGAGTTCAGAAAGGCCACTGAATGGGGTTGGTGGGTTTAACGCCAATGCCTGATCAACAAACAATTCATTTGGCATTGATACAACTTCAATACCATTGACAAAAACCACTGAACCATTTGAAGGAATAAGGGTAAGGGTCAATGAATCAGATGTAACATGGATTGCATACTCCTTGAACATATAAGAACCATTATAGTTCTTAAAGGTGAAGTTGTTCAGGAGAACAAAATCATCACTGACCACAGTTAAAGAAGCAGAAGACAAGTCATGGCTAGGGGTTTTTACAGGGAAGAAGTAAAGGCGGACCCAATGACGCCCTTGTTGCTGAATTTGGAAGTTATAAGAAGCTTTCTCGGTGAAAACCCGAGCTGATTGGTATATTGGCAATGGGACAGGAGAACTAGAAGTAGCAGTAGCAGCAATGGAATTCCCAGTTTCAAATACTAATGAAGAATGTTGTGAATCAGGAACAAAAGTACGACCTTGGAAAGTGATATTTTGAGAAGAACCACAAGCAATCAGATAATTATCAGGAGGGGTGTATAAGGCAAATGACCCATCCACCAAGAACAAAAACACAACCAAAAGAACAAAAGAAACCCACTTCACTATGTTCACCTTCACCATCTTAACTTCCGGGTTCTTCACCAATCCATAAAAAATGAGCAAAACTCTGCAAATCCTTTTTCACAAACAGTTGGTGTGCAACATAAACAAAGCCTGCAATAATACTTGACCTGATTAACTCAATACCCAGAAGAAGACATTACTTTTACAAGTAAAAGACAATCATACAATGAACTTTAGATGTCACAAGACAATCCAAAAACACCAGCTTTTCTGGACAATAAGTTCAGATCCTATTTCATATAGTTTTCTGACGTAAGTAAACTGAAACTATATATGTAGGAGTTATTACCTTATGGAATGAGCAAAATGCGAATAATGTGACTCCAGGTGAAGAGATATGATAGAGACTAGAAAGAAGATTCACATGAATTGAATTGGTGAATGGAAGAGCATTATGAAGTTGAAGGCTTTTCTTAGTGTTGGTACAAACACCAAGTTCCAGGCTGTTTGATTAGGCTGTCAAGAACAGAGTAAGAGAAGAAGAAAAAAAAAAACAGAGGACCCCACAAGAGAAGAAGAATGATACGAAACTTCGAAATCTCACTTGCTAGCTTCTGCTATGTAGTATATATCTCCTACATTATAAGGCAGAGATGAAATCAGAATCTGAAAATCCAGCTATGCCCGCAAGTAATTGCGCTGTGATTGCAAAACTTTTTGAGAATCTTTGAAAAAAAGAATATTTTTTTCATATAAATATGAATAAAAAAAAACTGTACAATGTAAGGAGATTGTATTTAATGGTGAGGTATACCAACTGGGGATTGTGTTTGATTGCAAAATTTAAAATTTCTTTGAAAGAGTTGTTGAAATCGTGGGAAAGTGTTGGAAGAACATGGGGGTGTGCTGGGATGAAGGATATGTGGGACCCACTTTAACGCGGCTTAGCGAGAGAGAGAGAAGCAGGGACAAGAAGGACAGAGTTGACGGCGACCATTGACGTTGCAACAAGCAATTTTTATACTACTGTATATAGTAATTCCTCTATTCCAATATAATATATAAGAACAAAAAATTTGAATAGTTTTATCCTTTTTTATAAGAATCTATATAAATTTGTTCAAATATTTAATAAACATTTTTTCAATTTATCCATCATTATTCTCTCTATTCACATATTCTTTCATACTCATTTAAAGCACTATTATCATTAGGGGTGGGAATAGGCCAGACTTTTATCAGGGCCTACGGCCTAGCCTATTTTAGGCCTAGCTTGGCCTTTTTAATAAATAGGATAGTCTTATTATTAGGTTTATTGTTAGGCCTATTTGAACAAATAGGCCAGGCCTTTTTTTAGAAGGCCTAACCTACAAGCCTATAGACCTGGCCTATTTATTTTTTTTAAATTTATCTTATGATATATAATATAAAATAAATTTTATAAATTATTTATAATATTGTCAACTTATCTTTAATTCTAAGTTTAACACCTTATCATTTATACACAAAACTCAACTCTTTTATTCATTAGCCATTCATTGTTTCTATGATAAAAGCAGGAGAATAAAATTTAGTTTCATAATCATAAAAACTTTTTAAGACATAGATCTTTAAATAGATTAAAAGGCAATATATGGAGTAAGAGTTATAGAATTTTAAACTTATTTAAATGTTTATATTTTAAGTAGGCTTTTTGGAGGCTCAGGCTCAGGCCCAAAAAATGTTTACATACAGGCCCAGGCCCAAGCCTAAACTTTACATTTCTGTTGCAGGCCCAGGCCTATTTAGCTAAAGCCTACTTAGACCTAGCCTATTTCCATCCCTAATTATCACATTTCTCTCTCTTATATACTCAATCATCAATAAGGACAAACTTGAGAAAATAAAATTATTTCAGACATATTTATCTCTCTCAACCACTTCCTTAATCTTTGTGATTTTACATCTTTGGCTCTTATAATAAGGGATAGATGGAGTACTTTTTATAAAGCACCATTAACAATTATCATGTGCAAATAAAATTAATTAAAAGTATTAAATTTATCTTAAAAGCGAAGTGATTGTTGTGATTTCCAACAGTATTACACATACTAATTAGATAAAATTCAAATTATCATATTAATTATTACTCTCTCTCACTATCCATTAAATATGGGTAATATAGATAGAAAAACAGATGGAATGCTTCTTAAAAACTAACAATTATCTAATAAAAATGACTCAGAGAATTTGTTAGTTGTTGCCTTATAATAAATATTAGAGAGAATGTGTGTGTGTGTATGATTCTCAAATGTTGAAGATTTGTTAATGAATTTGGGTGAAGAAGAAGAAAAGGGATAGAGGAATATAAAGGTGGGAAGGAGTCAAGGAGGGGTTGAAGACGTTAATGTGAAAGTGAGAGAGGATGAGAGGGCAAAAGGAGAAAAGAGACGTTAATGGGAGAGAAGAGAGATAAGAATGAGAAGAAGCGCCGCATAGAAGCACATGGCTTCATGGCTTATCACTGTCTCACACCAAAACGTCTCTCTCACTCCCTCCTCTGTCTTCTTCTGCCTCCCAACATTTTTTATTTCTTATTCTTATATATACATGAGCATGATTATGAGTACCAATCTATCTCAAATATACCCCCATACCATATATATACATACATATATATTGCTAATGATTTTTAATTGAGTCAAGGTATCCAATCCACAGTGAGAGACTAACCCCTCCATATACGAAGTGAGATTTGTCGGCTTTTCTACTAAAATACTACACATAATAAAATAAAATACTAAAATACTTCACAAATAAAAGTATTTACCAAAATACTACACCTAAAATCGCTTTTCAAGTGAAGAATTATAGAGTTGTAAAGAAATCATACATGTGAAGAATGGTTTTTGACTTATTGTGTCAAACTAAAATCATTCTTTGTATGAATGATTTCTTTACAACTCTAAAATCATTGACACAAAGAGCATATTGATGTGACAAGCATTTATCTCTCCTCTTAATGATATGATTGATATTTTCAAAATACCTTCTCTCCTACATGTGAGTTGAATGAATGGAGAAAAAAATTATCACTCCTTCTGGTTCAAACTATAAGATATATTTATCAAATTTAATTAAATTAATTATACAAGTTAATTAATATAATATGTTTTTCTAGAGTAAAATAAATTGACCTCTCTTTTGTTTTACCTTAATCACACAGACCTCCCATCTGTTTTAAAAACATATAATTTAGTCCAATCCTTTAACACCGTTAGGAATATTTTAAAAAGTTCCTAAAAATATAATTTTTAGATTTAATTAATATTTAGATTACTCTTTTACCCTTCAGTCTAATACATACTTAAATTATAGGAGTATTAAAGTTTCTTTGGTTTCAAAAAATTTTTTCTCCATAGATAATGTAAAATTAAGTAATTAAAACTTAATTAAAAATTTGATTTCTTTTCTTTTAATAAATATTTCCTTGATTAAATGTGTTTAAAATTTTTATTAAAATGTATTTTTAATATCAGTAAAAAAAAAAGTCTATTTAAGAATTTTAAATTATAAATTGAAATGAATAATATAATCTAAATTTTTTTAATCAAAATATAAATTTATAAATTTAAAATAAATATTTTAATGAATATATTTTAAAATCTAAATTATGAAAGTAATTTTTTATATAAAAACTAATAAACTAAAATTTTGAAACTCAATGGTGAAAATTCCAAATAAATACCCATCGAATATCAAAAGGACAAAAATGTACCTAAAATATACAAGAGGACATAAAAGGGATCGTTCCCAATTTAGGATAAACAATTTTAAGGCAAAAAGACCAAAATGCCCCTGTCTCCATTCACTTTCAAAGTGAAGTGGTTAATGGCTATACTGTGGCTAATTGCTATACTAGAGTGGTTAACGACTTTTACAAATATAAGAGTATTTGAGCCCAACTAATGAATCAGTGAAGTAGTTAATGGCTATACTGGAGTGGTTAATCTCTATACTGAAGTGGTTAATTGTTATACTAGAGTAGTTAACAACTTTCACAAAAACAAGCCTAACTAATGAATCAGCGAAGTGGTTAATGGCTACACTAGAGTGGTTAATCGCTATACGGGAGTGGTTAATGGCCATACCTGAGTGGTTAATAGCGACATGGGTATTTTGGTCTTTTTGCCTTAAAATTGTTTATCCCAAATTGGTAACGATCCCTTTTATGTCTTTTTGTATATTTGAGGTACATTTTTGTCCTTTTGATATTCGAGGGGTATTTATTTGGAATTTTCCCTAAATGTGTGTGCCATTGAAAAGAATGAGTGTGCAAGAATAAATTTTATTTTATAAAAAAGGGTATTTTGGTCCAAACAAAGTTTAAAAGTTTAATTTAATGGTCGACTAACAGTTTGGGTGAAAGGAAATAAATTCTCAAATATATAAGTGAGATTTATATAACATATATCTTAATTTTGAAGGAGGTTTATATATGTTTTCAAAATAGATGGGAGGTTTTTGTAATTAATGTAAAATAGAGGGGAGGTGAGTGTATTTTACTCTTTTTTCTAAAACACCTCAACCATCTTCCTTAATTTCCTCTATATTTCTCACATAATTATCGTTGAGGGAGTAACAGTATGAGCGACTAGGGTAAACAATGGAAAAATTTAGAAATATATTACTTCCTTCATGCCTAAATATGAGACCTAATTAACTTTTTTTTAGAGATTAAGGAGGCGAAACGAGCTTCTCAATCATAACATATTTATTGTATCATTAGATTATATATTGGCTTATAAGTGAAATAAACTAGTTCAAACAAAAAATTTAGGCAAATCAATTTACAAGAAATTATTTAGCTTTATTAGGATTTTCCAAAAAAATTAACTGAGTCTTACATTTAGGAATTGAG
This sequence comes from Mimosa bimucronata, assembly GCA_037074515.1. Taxonomy (NCBI): domain Eukaryota; kingdom Viridiplantae; phylum Streptophyta; class Magnoliopsida; order Fabales; family Fabaceae; genus Mimosa; species Mimosa bimucronata. The sequence continues at coordinate 12,952,405 of CM073442.1, forward strand.
AACTATATGTTTTAAAATCAAGATCAACTTTTTAAAAAGATTTTATATTAAGGACAGTGAAACGTTAATTAAATATAATACCATCAACGATCTCACAATTGGGATAAGGTGTGTATCAATTAAATTTTGAAACAACATATACTTTAATGTTATTCAATATAAGACCCCTCCTAATTAAGGATGATTTAATTGTGATTGCATAAATAAGCTTTATTCAAAAAAAAAATTAAAACATAACAATCTCTACCCGTGAAAAAATTTATATTAACTATCAATATTTTAATGGTAAGGTAAAATTCATCCATATTGATGCTTTCAAGGTAACATTACTCCAAAAAAAAATTTCAAGACAATATTGCTCTCGAACCAAAGCCTCTTAAACATATTTGCACGATAACAATAGTTTAATTATGACAAGATTATAGATAATTTCCTAAATTTTAGATCATACAAATTCACATACAATCAATTAAAAAAAATAATAGTAATTAATTAAATAGCAATCTTGTATTTTATATTTGTAAAAGGAAAATATTTGGGGTAAAATTCCTTATATTCATTGTCTCAAATTTTTCATTGGCATGTTTCTATGTGTTTTATTTTTTGATAATATTGTCATTTAACTGTATATCCCCGTAAAAATTAGGACATATGAACTTGTGTGATTAAAAAAAATTTAAAGTAATATGTGTGTGTGTGTGTATAATTACTTAAATAGAAACTTAAGGTGAGAATGGTTGTTGTAATTAAAAGTTTGTAGCTATAAAATGTGGAAGACAAGGAATTTCATTCCTGTCATGATTATGTATAAAGATTTAAAGTTGGTAAAAAAAAAAGTATAAAGATTTAAAGAAATAGGTCTTTCCCTTTACCGCCGACTTATTTTATCCGGCCGTAGGCAAAACATGAGTGCCTTCTCTAAGCTCTAATATTAATTAATTTTGATATACCAATATTGTAGTTTAATAATCCTTTCTTATCTTTGTGGTTAATAAAAATTTAGGCGACTTGGATTTGTGAGTTTAACAAGGCTCCTTTCTTAAATTTTGTTTGAGGGTGAAGTTGCGAGTTTTTTTTTTTTTTATTTGAGTTTCAGTTCTTTATAAATATAATGAGTATATAATTAAGTCGAGACAAAAAATAATTAATTTCAATAAATGCTTTAGCTTATTATATTTCCACGCTCACGAATTTGCTGAAGTATAGAGCATTGCCAAATTCTAATACAGTATGTCTTATCTATTAATTTAAGGCGTCATTTTCCTATAACCCTTGCATGATTATGATCTTCATTATCATGACATCAATGATTGGTTGTGCGTCCCACTAATGAAACCAATACACTGATAATCCAATTGATTTATTACTTCATTTTATATATAGAGTTCAATACTTCAATGAACATTATTTTTGTGTAAATAAAATAGAAGGCTTGTAACCAGAAGGGATAACATTAGGTACTCCAAGTCACAACTCTGTTTAATTAGTATTGTCTTTCAGTCCAAAAAATATTAGAATTGTCTTAAGTTGCCGGCCAAAAAATAAGTTGGATTAATTTTCTTAAGTGATACTTATAATTAGGGGTGAGTAAAATCAAACCAAAACCGAAATCCAAACAGAACCGAATCAAATTCGGTTATTTCGATTTTCGGTACAAATTTGGTTTTTAAATTTCGGTTATTCGGTTCGGTTCTTAAGAAAAAAATTTGGTCAAAACCGAATAACTGAAAAAAAAATATAATAGTTTTTTTAATATAAATATAATAATTTTTTACCTGAGGCTCTTTTATTTACTTATCACATATATAAACTTAATTTAATTCAGTTTTTTATCTTGTTTTTATTTGATTCATTCCCTTTATGAAATAATTGTTTATTTTATTTCCCCTCTTACATTCAGTTTTGTTTTATAAATTTACAGTAGTGTTTTTACCTTGATTATGGTTTCTAAGTTTTTCATTTTTTTTGTATTAGGTAATGTTAACTAGATTGGTTTAATTTTTATTTTGAATCTATAAGAATTTTGAATTTTTGATCCTACATTATTGAAAAATTGGGGTTGGAATCAAAATTTCGGTTATTTGAAGAAAACCCGAAACCAAACCGAAATATTTCGGTTATTTTGGTTCGGTTTTACCTATTTTATTCGGTTTTGGTTCGATAGGAGAAATGGGCATAATTCGGTTTTCGGTTTTTTTCGGTTATTACCGAAAATTGAACCGAAATACTGAATGCTCTCCCCTTCTTATAACTCATAAGGATACCAAATACTATTTTTTATATAAAATGATCAATTATATAAAAAGAATCAAAGTTATCACTCTGTTCCTTACTATAAATCCACCTACCACAAAATTTGTGTTCCTAAATATAAGTCCAGTTTGAGATTATTTAATGCTAATGTGACTATTTTACCCCTATATTGGAAATAGGAAAGATGAGAGAGAATATTATATTTATAATGTATAAAATATTATTTTAACACCTATTATTTAATAATGACAAAGCTAGTTGACGAAAAAAAATAAGGGTAAAGGTAGAAATATTTTAAAATATAGGACATATTTAATGCTATAACTTCCACTCCTTGGTATGTTAGAAGTAGTTATGATGGACTTATAATAAAGAACAGAGTGACATACTGCTATAGCTAATATAGAAGTGTCAACAGAACAAGGAATAAGGAGTAAATCAGTCTTAGACAAATTTTTGCTAAAGGATACCAAATCCTTTTGAAACTGAAGAGTGAACGATGACAAATATTGGCTAGAAGGATGCCAAATCCTTTTGAAACTAAAGACTAGTTTAAAAAATCGGACTGGACCGGCCGGAAACCGGCGAACCGGCACTCTGTCCGGTCCGATATGCCTTATAGCCCGGCGCCCTGTTTAAACCGGAGTGATCCGTTGTGAACCGGGGGAAACCCGGAAAACCGCCGAGTCAGGCGGGTTGGTGGTTCACATTTTTAGAAAGCTCCAGATGAAAAAAAATTGAACAAGAGATGGAGATCAGGTGGCTTTGAAGGGGAAATAGGAGGTAGACAATAAGAAGAAGAAAATGAGAGATGGAGATTGAGAAAAGGTTGGTTAGAAGGTGAAGGTTACCGGACTTGAAGAAGACAGAGACGAGGATCCCGGACCGGATCTGAAGAATAGGAGATGAAAATGGAGTCGCTGAATTAATAGGAAACAGAGATGTGTGTCCACTGTCCAGACATGCCAAAGTAAGAAGGAAGAGTGCGGCTACATGGTGAAAAGAGAAAGGAGTGAAGGAACTAAGTAGCTAAGGATTAGGTTTTGGTTTAAATATGGGTCTGGGCCTTATTACGTTGAACAATAAAACTACCCTAACATTTTGTAATACTTATTTGCATAAATTTACTCTATAGCTTATATGAAAAACATTTATTCAACAAAAAGTAATAAATTTATTTAGGCCCAATTATTTTTCATCATTAATATTTAATTAAACTCAAGCAATATGCTTTTTTGCCCCTCAAGATACTCTCAACTCAGATACTACCCTTCTATGTAAGTGCATTTCAAGTTTAATTAAAAAGAAATCAGTTATATTTAATTTTTCTCAATTAAATTATATTATTTTAATGTGGCCGGTTCAATCCCGAGTTGACCCCGGTTAAACCTTTGACCCTTGAACCAGTGCTTCGGCCGGTTTAATACCCGGTCCGGCTTTTTGAACCTTTTGAAGAGTGAACGATGCTATGCATCAAATTAAATTCTATTATTTATTCGTTTGTCCTCGAGTTATTTAATTTTTTAAAATTTGAGGGGGGTATACACTAAATGCCTAATGTCATGAGTGGGATTAACCCATCATTTCTTAATTAGAAAAAGCATTCATGTGTTACTGGACTACAAAAACATCGGCTTACTAAAAATTTTGAGTAATGGGTATAGAAATGTATGATTGGGAAGTTTTGTACCCAAATAAATAATCTAATTTGACTTTAGTCTAACCTTTTTTGCACACTAAGAATAACATGTGTTATCTCTGTTGGATAAATCCTATAATAACACATATATGCATATAGAATTTTTATCATGGTAAACAGAGGAAGACTTAAATTATAAATATTTCTCACCATACTAATTGAATTCAGAATTTCAAAACAATAAAGCCCCTCGAACATAGGAATTATTCTGGATGATAGGCACAACAATGGTCTGTTAGGTTGCCGTATCCAGTCAAGGAACCTCTTTATATAAGCGAGAGTACGTGATGAATGTGTATGTCTCTATATGTTAATAGACATGTCTATACCGCATAAATATGACCGTATTATTAATAACCTTCCATCAAGGCTAATAATAATATGTTGGCCAGATATTACCCTAAACAAATCCTAATGCATCTAACGAGTGTGCCACACATGCGGAGATATTTTAGTATTTAGAATATCCACTATATTTAAAATAACAACATAAAATATAATGAATTTCAAAATATTCTAATATAACAATATAATAAATATATATAATAAATAATATATAAAATATCTAACAATATCTAATCTTATAATTTCCAAACCATAGGCCCAGTCAAGCGTAATTTTGGTTAGCAAGTTGCTGGCTCATTCTGCATCTCCATGGTGAAGTTTTAACATGAACGCTTTGATAATGTAACATATACCCTTCACTTCAATGATGGTCTTGTCACTCGATCGCTTCATGCTGGAATGATTTAGTCAGACCTTAATATAATTTACTTTGAATGATGTATATTACCAACAAAAAATTTTACAATTTTTTAGTAATTAGTCAACCAGCCTATCATCCTTCCCATAACCATGATGATCTCTCTCTCAAAAAAAAAAAAATGTATGATAAAGACGTAAAGATATCTTATTAAAATTTGAATTACTCCTTCATGTCTTTTATACAGGTCCCAGTTAATTTTTTTGAGATATTAAAAAAGCTAAATAAAATACTTAATTTTATCATATATTAAATGTTATTAATTAGATCACACATCAGTTTATAAGTTATGTAAATTACTTCAAAAAATTAATAAAGATAAACACTTTAAAAACATTTGTTTAGCTTTTTCGAGAGCGGAATGTCTCTACTTACATGGGGGTCCATTTTCCTCCTTTTATTTGTAACGCTGCGTTTTGTGCTTATCATTTTATATATATATATATATATATATATATATTCCAACCCAAAAGTTTCACATACCTCGTTAGGCTCTTCTTCTTCACACCCCCAACGCCTCCTTCACCGTTGTATAATCCCTACTCCCATCCTTTGCAGCCGCCACCCTAGCTACCATTGCCGTCGCCGTCGTAGAGTTTTTATCCTTTGACAACAACAACCTCCTCTCCGCTGCAAAGTTTCGATTCCAACAAAAGGCATAAGGCGATCCTAATACGCCGGTACCAACCACAGAGACTATGATGTTCCCCAGAGTTTGAAGCCTCGAAGCTGTTCCAGAAAAAGACGATTCCAGCAGAGGGGTTGCCTGGCTTTTTGTGGGGAGGACTATTCATAACTGCGCATTTTTTTAGGTTGAGAATGTTTTTTAGATGGTAGATTTGAAGAAGAAGAAGAAGATTGAGAGGATGCAGGTGACTATCCAAGAAGAGAATAAGCGGTTATACATGGCAGATTTAGAGAGAGACGGTTATTCACGGAGGATTTCAGGTTAGAATTTATATATATATATATATAATGGAAAGGCACAAAACGCAGCTTTGCAACTAATAAAAGGAGGAAAATGGACCTCCATGTAAGTGGAGACATTCTGCTCCCAGCTTTTTCAATCTCCCAAAAACCATCAAATGAGTTTTATAAGAGTGAGTAGTATTTTAGGAGTATGGCACTCCCCCGGTCCTCAATATAAGATCAAATTAGTTTTTTAGATTAAGGAATCAAAATATAGTACTTAATTTCAACATAAGTTATATGTAATTAAATTACATATTACTTTGGTGATAGATAAGGTAAATTAGGTTTGAACAACAAAATTATAAATGTAAATATTCTAAAGTGATTTATTTGTATTCATTATTTTTCTAAAAAGTTAATTTGATATTATATTTGCAGCATATATCAACAGTAATATATAAAAGATTAAGAAATTTCAGAGAAGAATGATATGGGGAGATGATGATGGATAATAATTACCGATTAATGATTGATTATGAGAAGAGATTTTTGTTTTTTGTTTTTGGTCAGAGGTTTGAGGAGAGAGTTGAAAGGGACGCAATTTGGTTAGTTGTTTGCATGACTGACTGTCGTGCATATCAATTTGCTTCCCAAAGCCATGTGGTTTATGCCACCGCTTTGTCTGTTTCCTCCTCATTCCTTATTTAACCTTTTCTTTATATAATATTTTACTTAGTGACTGAAATTAATAATTTTTATTATGAATAATATAAAATTCAATACAATATATACTATTTTTTCATTGAGAATATTTTATGCCAAAACTCAAGTCTTGTAATTAGTCTAAAATCACTGAAAATTTATGATTCCATAATTCGAGGAGATATTTGTAAAATTTTATAATATTTCAAAACAATCTTAAATTTGAATTCTTAAAAATTCATATATTTATTTTATTCAAATTCTATAAATTATAATTTAAGTTTATCTTTTTAAAAAACTTCTTCATGTATCCGCATTCTTTATCTATACTTATATGGTTGGGGAAATTGAGAGACTTTACTATCCTAGGGCCTTTTGGAATCTTGTAATTATCAGCAAGTCCTAAAGGACTTGAGAACAATAAAATCCATTGGTGAAATGACTCTCATGCCCCTAAATAGAATGCACAATAAAGGATGTTGTGCGACCCAACAATTTTTTATTCAGAAATACTCCCTTCCTCTTCCCCAAATGCTCTCCCCATTACTCCTCTCTCTTTATTGTGTATTCAATGCAGGGGCATGAGTCCTTTCACAAATGGATTTTATTGCACTCAAGTCCCATGAGACTTGCTGATAATTACAAGATTCCAAGGAACCCTAGGGTAGTAAAATCCCTTCCTTGGGACTATCATGCAATTTCCACTGTATGGTTACTTGAACAGTTGAACTCAATCCTACAAATAAGATTAAAACATCAAGTACAAATGTCATGCCTTTTTTTCAACACAAAATTCATGCATTTGGATCATCTAAATTTAACTTCGATTATCTGGATCAGACGCAATACCATATAAACTGCATATCTTTTTTGTTTTTTTTCTCAGTGGAAAAATTGCATGTAATCAAGTTTAGAGATGGGCTACATGTCGATGGGAACCCATTAAGCCCAAATAACATAATTCTAGCCATCAAACTAATTTCGGTCCAAAAGGCCCAATATATAACAGGATCCAATCCAGCAGTGACTCATATAAGGCCCAGTAGGTTAAAAAATTGTAATTTTCCTTTTCAAAAACAATAATTATTATTACAAGAATGAGATTGTGCACACTTCTTTCACAAATATAATTCACTTATTTACTAGTATTTTATTTACATAATTATTCGATTTCCATCTTATCATGTTCATTAATTTGATTTAATTAATGAAATACTAGACATGTGTTGTTGGAAACATAATACCGGTCCTTAATATTTCAAGGAAGGGGAAAAAAGGCGTAATCATAGTTAATAATCATTCTTCACAAGGGTTTTCCACCCTTTTATTCATTTCTTTATTTTATTTTTTTTGCATAAAAAAAAGATATCAGCTTACTGATTCCACTACTGGAAGAAAATCATCATCTTTATAATACAATTGGAGTTTTGAAAATGGCTTGGGGATACACTTTATTCTAAAAAAAAGGGGTGGTTATACCTAGATTATTTATAAAAAAAATAGATATATCATATACCTAAAGTGACTGAGATTAAGCTGGATTAAAAAAAAGCAAAATAAAGAACATAAAAACTGAAGATGTATACTATGATTCATCATGTGATATAAATTGACTATATATATAATTCAGGGCTATCACTTAATTTTGTGCACATATTTGAGAGCGAGTGTGGCGCCCCCCCCCCCCCCCCCCAAAAAAAAAAAAATTAAAACAAATGTTAATGCGACGGCATGGGTTTGTGGCTTGTGAGCATAGATGAATGGATAAAAGCCCATATTCGTGACATGTTCACCAAAAAGTCAATCCATTGTACCTTTTTCATTCTTCCATTCTCCATCCTTTTGACTTTCTCGTATATTCATTGAACCAAAACTAATTGGCAACAATAAGTTGTTCTAATGATAGTGTCACTCATAACCTTTTTTTGTTTGCCATCGATAGTGTCATTCATTACACTTGGATGAAATTTTAGAATGATACTGTCATGTTATGGTGTATATGGTCAAAGAAGTATAAAATAAAATAGAAAAAACAAAATAGATCATACAAATTAAAATGACATTCCTCCGTTCTTAAATATAAAATTCAGTTGACTTTTTTTGGAGAAATTAAAGAAGCTAAATGAGCCACTTAATCATAACGAATGTTTTGTATTATTAAATTATATAGTAGCTTATAAATCAAATAAACAGTTTAAAGGAAAAATTCAGGTAACCAAATTTATTAGTAATTTATTTAGTTTTTTTAGGATTTTTCAAAAAAATCAATTAGATCTTATATTTAAGAACGGAGAGAGTATTACTTAGCTTCATCTAGAATGTTTTAAAAATTATATGAATGTTTTCTATATCATCATATTTGGTAGAATAGAAATGTTGTAAGAATGAAGAATTGAAGATAATAATATCAGTTTAATTATCAGATTATCCTTATTAATGAATAATATTTATAAAATAAATAAAAATAAAGGCAATAATGTTATTCCATCACCCTCCCTCTGGAATACACATGCATAACTACCAAACATTGAATTTTCACTTTATTTATTGCTACTATTATACACTTATACACAATCATTTCACATTTAACTCTATCCTTGAGACTTCGCATGTTAGATTACCATGAGAATGGTTGTCACATGACTATATTTCAATGAAAATTATGAGCATGCATGTAAGTACAGACAAAGTAGAAATATCTTACTATACTGAGGTGCCAATCCCTATGAGATAGTTTTTCTATTTAGTATTTGTAAAAGAAAATTTATCTTTCATTTTATTCTTCACGTATACATGTTACAGTTTTTCTATTTGATACTTCCTCCGGTCCTAATTATAAGATTATTTTGACTTTTTTTCAGTAAAAAAAAAGTAGTTTTAGTCCCAAAAAAAATATTTTTTCCTCAAAACTAATTTATTCTACTTATAAACTAACTTATAATCTAATTTCATGTGACATATGTTATAATTTAGTGGTCTAATTTGCTTCCTTAACTTCCACAAAAAAGAGTCAAAGTGGTCTTATATTTAGGACCGGAGGGAGTATTTGTAAAAGAAAATTTATCTTTCATTTTATTCTTCACATGTTTTTTTTTCCGAATTATAGCTAACATAAACAAGCACTCTACAAAAAGTCAATAATAGAATAAGAAGAATTGCTAGAGGACGAATAAATTGTTGATCCACGAATATCCTCCTTTTTGTTCATAAGAAAGAGAATTCACACATAATCTGTTGATTCTATAAATATGGCATGTGAGTAAAAAGGTTGTTCAGCCTATAGTTTTAATGGACATGTCCAATTCTACCGTGTTTGTTGTCATAACATGAGTGATATTAAAAAAGGGTAAACAAAAAAGCTAGTTTGTAAGGTTTTTTTCTTCTTATTAAAAAAATTATGTTCAGCGAGCAAATGTTGCTCTAACTGGTAAACAAGTTGGCTTATAACTATAAGGTCGTGTATTTGAATTATACCAATGTGAAAATTTTGTTGGTAGATGATTTGTAAATACCTTTAATTTGTAAGCCCTTTTTGACTCTGGAGGCATACCCTCACTCTAATGAGTCTCAAGGATCCAACTCACCTAAATTTTTTGTTATAAAAAAAAAAACAATCATCATTCAAGCCACTATCATGCACTAAATATGTGTATGTTTCTTAATGAGAATTCAAATCTTAATTTGCTGTGTTGAAAGGGATTAGCTGAATTCACTAGTTTTTAATCCCAATTGATAAAAAACTAGAAAAAAAAAACCATTTGTTGTTACCTATATTTTTCTTTAGTTTCAATTTTAGTACATCATGTTTTTTAACCAAATTAAATGCTTTTATGTTACTTCATCGACTCCATTAGCTATTGTACATGGCATAAAAATATTAATAGAGCAAAGTTATAGAAATTAACAGTAGTAATAAAGCAAAATCAATGATTTAATTGCAAAACTAAAACACACATATATCAAATTAAAAATTAAAAAAAAAAAGCAAGTACATTCTAACAAGTGGGTTTTCCAAAAGAAGAAACAAAATTAGGCCAAGTTGAAGATCATGGGGGATAGAGAAGTTTGGTAGGAGGAGGAAGAAGAAAGAGGAAGCAAATCATGAATGGGTGGCCATGGGCGTCTGATGATCTGCACAATTGTGAATCTCATCAATTGGCCTATCTCCACTGCACATCTCAACATGGTGGCTACCATAAAAGCTCCCATCACCCCTCTTACATGCATCATCTTTTATGAAATATATCAGATCAGACAGACACTAACAATCTAACATTACGTATATGTACACAGTCGCATTCAACTTCAAGCGAATTATGAGTGAAGAATGAATGGTGTAAAACTCTTAAATGAGTGAACAATATTTTGTATTTATCAAATAAAATTATTGCGTGGACCCTAAATATTGCTTTGGATTATGTGTTCTTCTTTTTTATTTTCCGAGAAGAAAGGAGAGTTGGTTGTTGTTGAATAATATGGTGACCTGTTCAACGAACAATGTGTGGCCACATAAATTGTACTTATATGACTTGGTCACAATCTCATCTCACCTCACCCTTATTCCATTATCACATTTTCTTATCAGTTTGTGAGTTTGAAGGAGGTTGTTCGGTGGTTGTTGGCAAAGTCGGCGAGTTTTTTCACAGTTGTCCTAATTACTCATCATGAAACATTTAAACTCACCACAACTTCTAGATAACTAAATACTCGATCGTACATTGCAAATTATTATTAACAAAAAACAAAAATATATAAATTTCGAAAAAAAAAGTCGGTTTGCATGAATTCATAGATGGCAGAATTTATTGTCTGGTAAATAAGTAGGTGAGGTTGAATTAACTAAAGAGTATGACACTTTTATATCATGGATTAAAAGAATTATTATACCATTTACCACCAAATATTTAGATCAATTAACTGTTTCATTTTACCCCCATGGTCTCGTGTGAGCATGCAGCCTAATAATTATTTAAAGGTAATGGGACTCCCCATTGTGGGCTTACATTATATTCTGGTGAATCAGACTAGCCGATTGCTAGTCACGTCGGATACCTGTTGATAAATAATAAAAAAAAAATATGCCCTCTTCTTCTTCTGGTCCATATTATAAAGTGTTAAACCCCGGTCTAAAATATAAAGCATTTTGATCAACTGCATTATCAGAATTAATAGTTGGACAAAAAAAGAATTAATAGGAGTAGTTGATTCATTTAAATATAATTGAAATTGAAATTTTTTTCCTGATATAAAGTGTTACTCTCTTCTGTCTAACATATAAGGCTTTTTCAAACTACGTTATCAGAATTAACAGTAGTTAATTAATTTATTAAATCTATTTTGAATTGGAAAAAAATCAACTTGATCACATTTCAAATCTATTTCATCTCTTTCAATCTTCTATATATTTAGGACAGGCTAGAGTGAGTGTAAGACAAACCAAATGAATAGAGGTCAATTTTCTGCTCTCCATTTTTCAAGGAATCAGAAATTATTGTTGGCAGAGGCACAGGCCATTCCTATTTGCAATATCGCTTTCTCAATCATACACTTCATTGAACTCATTACTCACCTTCTTCTTATTTCTTTCTTCTTCCTGTATCCTTCGCATTAAATCCATATAGCTTGCCACGCACTGTATTCTATCTTTTTTACAAGTCATTTTCGACATTTTATTAAAACTAAGGATAAACATACAACTCATTAGCCATCTAAAAATTAACAAAAAAATTAAATGTCCATATAAACATAAGAGCCAACTCATTTAATTTGGAAAACATAAACCAATGTAAAATTAAAAAACCATAAAAATAATAAGTATATTATGATGCTATATGTAAAGGATATATATATATATATATATATATATATATATATATAATATCTCTCTTAGGTACACCTTATAAAACAATATAATGTCGATGAAATAAATGCTAACATTGTCAACTTTAATTATTAATATTATTGTCTAGGCCGGCCATGTGTACTAGAATAATTGAAATAAGATGCATTTGTCATGACTTACGTATTGATATAGTGAGGATGCCATTAATTTGTTTTAATTTGATGACTTTTTCATGGCATCATTTTCATCTATTAATAGTGAGATGACCTTATTTCAAAAGTTGAGAAAAAAGTGACAAATATGAGGAAAGATAGGATCACAACAAATGCAAGCAATTTTTATCGACTGGATAGAATAATATACTATGAAAAAGGAGTTTAGATCTCACATTGCAACAAGCTTTATATATATATATATATATATATAAATATTCATTAATTGAAACAAGAATTGGAATGGAAGAAATTATTATCTTAGATAGGATATAAAAATGAAAAACAGTGCAATATTATATTCACCATATATTTAATTGGAAAAAATATTGCCAAAAATACAAAAGAATAGTAATAACAAATTAACTGACAAATTTATTCTAAACAACATCAACAACAATACATCTAGCATAGCAAAATAATTATATTATAATATAAACGAATTGACGAAAAGCATTAATTAGGCACGAAAATGCACTATAATTGAGTATATGGCTTCCAGAAGCAATGTCTCAAAACTGCTTCTTCAATAAATACCCCTCTTTAATTCGAATGATGACCCTCTGCTCTTAGTTAGAGTTACCAAACATGAAATGAAAATGAGACAACAGCTAGCGTTGCAATCTGAATTTTTATAATTTATTTAATTTTTTAAAATCGTAATCTGAAACATTTTTCAGAAAATCAGGGCTTTGGGAAACTTCAATTTTGAATTTAAATTTGCTAACAAGACATGATACTTCCAATATTTTCTCCCACGTAATATTCCTCACAAAAACAAGCTTAGTCTCCCACCCACCAGAAAATAGTTCCCTTGATGAATGGCTTAATGAAAAATTCTGAAAACCGGAGATAGATTTTTGGTTAAATTAAAAAGAAAATAATTTAGAAATGTCATAATCTCACTGTATTTATGTACTTCCTCTTGTCTTTTTCATAAGAGCTCAAAATTTGAATTGATTTGGTTCAAAATATAAGAGCTCACCTTACATTCTCTCATCATTTAATGCATTTTTTCCTGTTTTGCTTCTAATTCTCTTTCATATTTATTAATGTTCATATATTTGTCTCTCTTTAGTCTTTATAAACTCATCATAAATAAGGGTAATATTAGAAAAAGATGTATATTACAGTTACATTTAATTACTATCACATATTTTCTTATTTTTTTAAGAAGTGTGTTTTAACTTTTGAAGGGTGAGCTCTTATAAATAGAAGAAATAGTACGGGAGGGAGTATTAATTAAGCCTATGTCGTCTCGATCAACTAGCAAACATTAATTAGATCCAACAACTACTGATTTTTGTCCATGAAAGAAACACACCAACATAAACTTAATCAAGAAGTTATCAAAAATCTTCCTCACCAACAATATTCGACAAAGAAAAAAACAAAAAACAAACATAATCCCAGTAAGAGAAGAGGCACATAAACCAAAATACCACCAGCAAAAACATAGTATTTCAAAACTCTTCCTTAATCTCTTCAATACTTAGAAACATTGTCACATGTCGCAGCTCTATAACTAAAACTGCTTAACAATCTCTAGCTAATATATATATATATGAAGAAGAGAAAAGAGTGACATATACATACATACATATACATATATATAATGAGCTCATCTGTAAGACTTGAGCATGGCACCACAGAAAGTGCAGATAACGGCCTTCCAATTTTTCCAATAGAAAGGTACACAACAAAACCTTGTCTGAGTCATCATGTCAGCCACGCTCGCTCCTCCGCCGCACCGTGAGCAAGTTCCGGCCGCCGGCTTGCTCCGCCTCACCTTCCTCCTCTGATCCACCAGAAAGCAGAAACAAACCATATTTCTCTCCCCAACAATGTAATAATTCAAAATTATATATATATATATATATATAACCTCAAAGCTTAAAAGGCCTCTATATGTTCTTCCCAGATGATCCCTTAGTAATTAGATATTGATATGTGTGTGTACATATGATTTAGACGGCTAGCTTCTATCAGAAAGAAAAAGTGTTATGTGGGCTTTATATAGAGAAATGGAGATGAAGGGCGTGAGAGGGTCGATGGCTGAAACGTGTGCGGTGGGATGAGGGGGATAAGAGGGTTGTCCGTTGGATGAGTGACACGTGGAGGGAGGTGATTGGGGACGGCTTGTGATTTTTTTGTTTTTTGGGGTTTGTGAGGGGTGGTGCAATAGAGGTGGGGTAACGGCCACACTTGAGATCAGGATGAGGGTGAAGGTGTGAGGGCCTGCCACGTGGTAGTAACAGTTAATGTCCAAAAATGGGGTCGGATGATGGGGTAGAAAGGGCAAGGGCAAAATTGGAAAGCCAATGACCATATGTATATATATGGGCAATTTTTTTAAATGGTCATCGCCTCATCGGGTTAGATTTAGCGAAATGGAATGGTCTTATATAAGTAATGAATCAGGATTTGAATCACAATTAGATTATTTGTTCACTGTTCACACTTAATTAATCCGACACTGTCTTGAAATAATTGCTTCTAGTACCCATGCATAAAGGGTTAAAAGGCAAGGAAGATTTCATGAAGGCAAACGGATAGAGAAACTGTATTTATGAAGTGAATTCTCACTCCAATCGGATAATAGGAATTTTTTTTTCAAATACTATATATTATTTCACTATGTTAAGGAAAAGTGACGAAACAAAAAATAAAATGTCTGCAAACGAAAGCTTAAATAACAATTAATAGAGACCATAAATATAACATAATCCTAACATAAATAAGAGGGAGTCGTCGTCACTAAAAACTCTATCGTTTTCATCATTCCTTCATCAGAATTTATGGGTAGAAAAAAGTTGTCACCAGCAAAATATAAAATCATTGTGAGTAATGGTTGTCCAAAGAACTATCCTAAAGGATCCTCATCTTTTATAGGCAGTAAACCAAGCAATTTTGATAAAAAAAACCAAGCAATTTGATTTTTGAAGAATCTCTATAAGCAGATCTCATAAAAACAAAAGAACCCACGAACACTAACACAAAAGATAAAGATTTGATGGAATAAATTCTCATTGTCGTCTAAACATC
Organism: Mimosa bimucronata; assembly: GCA_037074515.1. NCBI lineage: Eukaryota > Viridiplantae > Streptophyta > Magnoliopsida > Fabales > Fabaceae > Mimosa > Mimosa bimucronata. The sequence goes on from CM073442.1 coordinate 12,967,833, forward strand.
AAAACCAAATTATTTCTGCAAAGACAAACAACAACACCATAAGAAGCCATAGGGGTGTTCATGCCGTCCTCGTCCCGGTCCCAGTCCCGCAAAGTTTGGGCCAGGAATTTCCCGTCTCGGAATGTGCCTGGACCAGGAAATTTCTGGGACTGGGACGGGATCAGGGAGAGGGGCCGGGATTCCCGGTCCCGGATATAAACTTGTTTTTTATGTTTGATTGTGTTCAAAATCAAAAGGCCACTTTATTTAATAATAAAAACCCACCCCAACTAAGCCCAAGCCCATAACATATGATGTCCTACCCCAAATCCACATCCTCTCTCTCTCTCTCTCGTGTGTCTTCTTCCTCTCCCGTACGGCTGCACCTACCAAGCTCTTCTTCTTCGTTCGATCTCAACGATGGTGTCGGCTTCTTCTTGTTCCAACACCGATCCTCACAATCAGCAGCGCGACCGTGGCCCCATCATGGACCTCCTACTTTGCCACACTCTGCAACCACGACTCTGACGACTTCCGCATCGTCATCCCGTGACCCCATCGCCGTACTCATCCTCTTCATCTGCATCCTCGCATGCTTCAGCTGAAAAGCCTCCTCCCGCTTCAACTACATCGCCTCCGTCCTCCACCTCGCTTCATCGCCTTCATCATCGTTGCCGGCCTCACCAAAGCCGACACAAACAACTACAAACCCTTGGCCCCATTCTATGCCTTCCATTGGTCTTGCTCATTTGCTTCATAACATCACTGATCCCCTTGCTTAGCATGTTTCTTTTTCTTCTTCTTTCCTTACCTCCCCTACTGCCTAGGCTTCTCCTTCTTATTTCACCCAAGGTATATTGTTTATTTACCTTCTAAATTATGTTCGTGCAAGTAATTGCTTGTGAATTGTGATACATGATTTGTGTGAATATGGTGAAATTGATTTCATTAAGAAGCTTAAAGATAGATTCATTGCAATTGCTGAAAAGATGTTGCTACTAATTGGTATAATTTGTTCTTTTTCTCAGTTATGGAGACTTGGAATTCTCATTATTACCTTCTATCTCTGTTCTTTTTCATTTTCCGGGAAATCCCGGTCCCGTTCCCGTTGGCACCGGGAAATCCCGGGACCGGGAATGAGACTCAATCCCGGTGCCCTTCTGGGACGGGATCAGGGAATGGGTATTCCCAGTCCCCAGGTTTGGACAGCCTTAAGAAGCCAAAAGAAACATGAAAATAAAAAAGCAGACCAATGTAAAATACGAACGTTTTCATCCCGTTCCCGCTGGCTTCAAGAAATCCCGGGACCGGGATTGAGACTCAATCCCGGTGCCCTTCCGGGACGGGAGCAGGGAATGGGTATTCCCAGTCCCGGTCTCGGATTTGGACAGCCTTAAGAAGCCAAAAGAAACATGAAAATAAAAAGTAGAATAATGTAAAATACGAACATTTTCATCCCTAGACGAAACAGGGGAGGGAGAAACCATGAAAAAAGATTGCACAACGACGAGAGAGGAGCTCCCACCACCCCAAAAGTTAGAGAGGAGGGAGGAGAGAAGAGAGCCTATCCTAGTAGTGTTTTTGGTAATTGGAATTACACATACCTTTTTATGTGTGTTATTTACTAGACATAGAAATGGGTTTTTTTCATTTACAAGTTACATCTTGAAAATTTTTAATATTAGTATACAATTTTGTTATTCATTAATTACTATGCGGACTTAAAATAACTAAACTGTAATACAGATTAAATTTATGTTTAATGTTTTTTTCGGTTAAATACATTGAAAGTGACTTATAAAGTAATGGAAAAAAAAAATTTATGGTCGACAAAAAATATTGGAAAAAATTCAACATATCTAATGAGAACTCATTCACGGCATGCTTGCATTGAGGAAAAACTTGGTATATAGGTTGGTAGATGATAGTAAATGCATATTTTATGAGGTCGAAGAGAAAATCAAATCTTTATATCCTTTACGTGAAGCGGGCCGGTCAAAACATAACTCTGAGTTTAATTGTAAAGTGTCTTAATTTATTTAATTAACTTACCATCTAGTCATTTTATTTAGATGGATCAGATTAGGTGATCTGCCGATGCATATTGCATACATGTATAGTAAAATCAAAATAAATACTATCTGGTGTGACGTTATTGCAATAACATCCATCATGTACGGATTTAAAAGGAATCACAGTGCATATGTTCAGAGTTTAGAAAAATGATATTAGGGTGATAGGTCTTTAAAATTAAAAATATCACATGTAAATTATTCGAAGTTATCAGATAGTGAATCACCTGAATGTTTTTTCAGTTCAAAAAAAAAAAAAAAAAAAAAAAAGAATCACCTGAATGTTTTCTTTAATTTTATCGTATTATTTTTTTTATTTGATTAAGGTTTTCTTTTTCAACACTTGTAGTGGGAAGGGATGTTTTCTCTCTCTCTACACTTCTCGTAATTCAAACTTATATTTTTGTATTTCATATTAATTATTTTTAAAATTAGACTTGAATGAACTTATATATTAACCAGAATCTAATAATAAAAAAGTTGCTAGGATGAAATAACTTGAACCAACTCATTTTGTCTAAATTTTAACACCATACCATACTAAATATTCTGTTAAAAATTCTAAAAATACTTTTCATTAATTACAATATAACATTAAAAATAAAATTATTATATTACCATCGCAACCCAAATTGTCCTCTCCCCCAATATCTAAAACAAATTTAATTAATTAATTGTTGTTATATTTAAATAAAGTTGTAAAAATAAGAATTAATCAACTTTATGAAAGTAAAGTGGGTTTAAAATATTAGTGAATAAATATTCGTATCAATTGCTGTAAAGCATTTAGTTCAAAAAAATTACAAATCATATTATTGAAACACAATAAAATACTCAAATTCTGTGGACTAAGCAACTTTATAAACACTGATGATCGAGTTCAATAATTGAATATAAAAAAAGTTCTTTATATTTTGTAGCGAAAAAAGTTGTGAAAAGCATTTTTTATTGTAAAAGTACTAATAAGGATGAAAAAACACTGGATAATGAGTGGCGATGTGGTGCTATATAGAAAAAGTACAAATATTCAAATCTAAGTACTTTCATTTCTGAAGAAAAAGCAAATAATAGTCGAAGGAACGAAAGTGTTTATGGGAGGACGGTTCAATTGTAAGATAAAATAATTATTAAAGAATTTTTCTAATTATTATTATTATTATTATTTTTGCCAATGGAATTGTTCTAATTAAACACCTGTGTCTACGCAATTTATTCATGAGATATTTATATTTATACATATACCTAACTATAGTATCTCCAACGAGCCAGTTAGAGTACGAGATTTTTTTTTTTTTTTTGGCCAGTAGAGTACGAGAAATTTATTTATGCAAAAATTAGGTATACGAAGTAGACTTGGCGTTCATTGAAATTTCAAACTTTTGCCAACTATTCTAGAGTTGTGCATTTAATTATTTGGACTATCATTACCATACCTGGAAAACTCCAAATGTCCTTTCTAAATGCATCCAAATTGATGGCTGGTGAACTATTTTGCCATCTACAGATGGCGTCGTACGTCTTTGCTCATGTCAGCACAAGTACACAACTGTAATAATTGGGTCTCTACCATTCATTAAACTCTTATTGTTTTCAATCAAATAATCTATTGTACGTACGTTGAAAAATAAGTTGTTTGAGCAATCATTCATTTGCAAAATGATATAGGGATAATTAATTATAGGTTATGTATAAGAAACTTAATTAAAATGAGATCCTATTAAATTATAAAATTAATCTCAGATCCCACGAAGTTGTTATCGTCTGCTTATTAAGTTGTTATCAGTAGCTCAAAAGTTGTTACTAATCCATGGTTTAAAAGTTGTGATCGTCAAACCCTAAGTTGTTTCGTCTGGCCAAAGCTTGGAATCATCAGGCCAAACAGTTGTTATTTCAGGAACAACTTTTGACCAGGCGATAATAACTGTTTGGCCTGTCAATAATAACTTAATCAGCATGCGATAACAACTTCCTAGCAGGACCTCAGATTAATTTTATGATTTCGTAGGACCTTATCTTAATTAAATTTCTTACACATGACCTATAATTAATTACCCCATCAATATATGGCTTGTCAAATATCTGAACTAACTAACGGTTTATATTGATGATCTAACATACGAGTTTTCTTAGAATTGTTGGGGGAAACTTGAGATAAACATGACGGTTTATTCGCTTTAAGTTATTACAATTTACCAAAAGCAAAAAAAAAAAGAAAGGAAAAACTATTACTTACATTTGCCAATTGCCAATGTGATAAAAAAGGGAAAATCATATTGAGATCCCATATAAGACATTTAACACAATTAGGTCCCAAACAATCATCAAATTACATTAAAGTTCCAAAAGACCTGGGTGTAATTAAATGGCTTGTCATTGAGTTGTCAATACCAGCTATTTGAGTTGTCAATGCACACCCAATAGTTATCAAAGAAATAGATGCGTTGACAACTCAAGAAGCTGCTATTGACAACTACTTAGTTGTTATTGATAACTCAAAGAGCTGGTATTGACAACTATTGCGTTGTGTATTGACAATTCAAGGAGCTGGTATTGACAATTCAATTTTATTACACCCAGGTCCTTTGGGTCTTCAATGTAATTTGATGATTATTTGGGACCTGATTGTGATTAAATGTCTTATGTGGAACTTCAGTGTAATTTTCCCATAAAAAACCAAGGAAAATCATTAAATACTAATATTATGTAGTACAAATATCAACGCATTAATGTCACATAAACCAAGATTGTCTGTTCAGTAGTACTAGTATTGCAGTAATGCCTCTAACTCGTCCATTAAGAAAGTAGTTGAGGGTTCAGTTCTCAGCCCTTTTTATATATAGAAAATATGATTAGAACGGTCGAGCTGCATAGCAAATAATCTGATTTAGAATTGTGTTATCTTACATAGAAAACTTGATTAGAAAAGGTTTATCATTTGTTCGTTGTATCCGAACTTTTGTAAAGGACCATGCTTTATACTATCTCTTATTCTTAATTAATAAAATATCTACTTCAATGAAGAAATCTAACTACAAATTAGATAATATTAAATTAAGAACAAGAAATATAAAATTTAAGAGATGGATCACAATATTCATTTTACGCCAACAATGAATCTCGTTAAAATTTATACAATGTGTGTATACTTTACTATTAATTCATTAATTGTCTTTTATTAAAACAGTTTGCAATAGCAACAAAGAAGTTGCAAAAAGCTTATGTGTAAGATGGGTTTGGGTGCTCATCAGGTCAAGCTCTAGGCTTAAAGAACATTCACGGAAGTATTTACACATCACTCACAAACAAAATAATTATATAGGTGATGAGATTTAAACTCACAACAATATGATTATGAGCCAATTTATTTATCAACTAGGCTAACATTTGTTGGCACAAAGAGAGAAAGAAATTTTAGTGATAGTGTATAAGTGGTATGGAAAGATCCATTGAATTAGAGAGAAAATAGGATCATTAACTTCATATAACTACTTAAAGACAAAGTTTGTGTTTATGTGACTTACGATGTAAGCGCAATGGTATACTCCCTCTTGTTCTATTTATAGGAGTTCAACCGTCAAATAACGCTTCTTAAGAAAATATATAAAAATTAGTTGGAGCTATAAATATATTTGAAAAATAACTGTTTTTCAATATTACCCTTATTTATGATGAGATTAGAGAGATAAATGTAAGTAGAAGTATTAATGAATACTATGAAAGAGAGTGTTAATAAGTAGGGATAAAATGGGAAAAATGGCATTAAATGATAACAGATTTCAAGGCAAGCTCTTATATTTTGAACTAAAACAATTCAAATTTCGGGCTCTTATAAATAAGACGGGAGGGAGTATATAATAATATTGTTATTACTTATCTTATCGCGATGAAGAAGTTGATTGATCAATGGTACTATGTAAATATGATTATGACTCAATCTGGGGTCCCTTAACAATTAATGTACAATATACGGGACTGAAGATTTATATCAATTCAAAGTTCAATAAATGTGTGGTATATGTTTTGCATGTTTTGTGATAACCACTTAGTTAGCTAGCTAGTTCAATCACGACTTTTCCTAATTACGGTTCGAATGTTTCAACACACTTTTTTGGCTCTGATTCAACACACTTTTTTCATTTTGATGTTTTTTAAAACAATAATAATGTATCCATAATTGATAATTAATATACTCCGCCTCTAGTTCACAATATAAATTAGTTCGACTAATTCATCAAAATTAAATTAATAGTTAACTCATTAATTTTTTTAAAATTATTTTTTCCCCAACTATACCTTGATTAAATAGGGTTTTGGAGGCGAGAGGAAAATACAAAGGATCACATATAAATATTAACCGTAGGAGAAGATAAAAAAACAAGTAATAATACTTTGTAAGTAGCTTAATTATATCATCGACTAAACAATTTTTCTGAAAATAACTTATATAATGGATCAGAAATAGCATATATAATTGATTTTTTGGGAAGTTTCAATCACACATATGTATACTATATATCCATTACTAAAGACATTCAACCACTCGATTTTATGTTAAGTCACATTAGCCGGTGTGAGTGTGCATGGAATACAACGTGGGATCCGTGCCTTTAATTAACAACCAAGTAAAGTCCCGTGTTCATGTGTCTCTCCGTTATAATTGAGAATATCTTATGGGTTAATACAATTTTTGGTCATTGAATTTTCACTCAATTTTAGTTTTAATATCTGAACTTTAAAATCGGTGATTTAGGTTTTTGAACTTTCAGTCAATTGTAGTCCTAATGCTGAACTTTAAAATTGGTGGTTTTTATTCTTGAACTTTTGATTAATTTTGATTTTGGTTCCTCAACTTTTTTTCCATTTATAACCATTGGTCCTTGATTTTTCAAGTTTTATTTAAGGTTTAGGGAATTGACCGAAAGTTCAAGGATAAAAAACACAAATTTTAAAATTTAGAGACCAAAACCAAAGTTAAGTAAAAATTCGACGACTAAAAGTTGTATTAACCCATACTATCATTTGAATCTAATTTTTTTAAAGGCCCAAATGAATTCCATTTTGGGTTCCGATATTCCATTTTTTATGAAAAAGGTTAAAGCCCATGACACTATGAAAGTTAGCCTGAGTGGTACACACACACGACAATGAAAGAGTGCGTTGGCCCTGCTTTTATGCTTCACTGTTTTGTTTTGAGCAAATTATCAACATTTATTAAACTTGTGCAAACAAATTTTACATTTTTAAAATAAGGATTTCACTGTTACATAATTTTATTACAAAACAAGACGTAATTCTCCGTGCGTTGCACGGATTGTATTGTTTATTCTAAATTTTTCTATCTTACTTTTTTGTTTGTTATATTTTATGTTTTTAAAAAATCAATAATAATTTATTTTTGTTCATAAAAATATTTAAATCATAGAGAATATTTGTTGAATTTAACAATTGTTATTTCCAACCAAAAAGGATTTAACTATAATTACGTGTGTTATTAAATTATATTTGAACTAAAAAAATAATTAAATGTCTGAGTTTTTTAAGTCTCAAGAATAAGTATACATTGTAACATTTATATATTCAGAATATATCTCATTTATTAGATACAATTTAAAAATTTATATCATATCCAAATGATGGAGAAAAATATGACCGCAGTTCATAATATATAGTATATAAATCCATTGAAAATTACCTCACTATATGGGATTTTGGGGTTGATACAACTTCTCTTATTTCAAGGTACCATACAACATTCCTTAGCCCCCGCCTTCTGACTAAGACTTTTAAAAAAAAGGTCTTGTACTAAGTATAGTACTCCCTCTGGTTCTAAATATAAGATATATTTGGGGAGTTGGTCTTGGTCATAAATATATGACATAATTCTATTTTTTTTTTGTCAACTTCTTCCCAAATTATCCCTATTGGTATTCTTCTAACAATAATCAAGTAAGAGATGTGGAGGGGATGAGGAAAGATGATCGAGGTGTTTTAGGAAAAACATACCATCTTAACTAACATTAATCTTATTAAAGTAGTTAAATGGGTCCTATATTTAGGATTTGATGAAATATTAACTAATGTAAATATCTTTTTATTCTTCTTATAATTCAGTGAATGACTCCACAAAATGATTGATGATGGGTCTACTTCAAAAGTCCAACAAATTAAAGTTTAACTTAATGGAATTTGGGATAAATGTTATATGATAATGGAAATAAAATTTACTAAAGATAATTATTGTCGTTTGGATTGTTACATAATGTAATTTGTGCCTCTTCATTTTTCAAGATGATTTTTTTATGGCAATAATGACAACATAGTCATTATTGAGAAACTCAATGATATTAGTTTTACCCTTTCACATTTTCTAAGAGTACCATCTTTAGAAAACTGATTTTATTCAACAATTTATTTCACATTTTATTAAAGAATTAATTGATAATTAAATATATTATAAGCTTAAAGTCATTAACTACAACATTTCACATCACTTTTACTAGGAGTGTCTATCATTAAAATTGAACCAAACTTTTTCATATTATGTATAGCATTGAAACCAAATTTGTTTCATTTATTTAGCAACCCTTTACACATTCTAATGGAAATCAATTTCATACAAAGTTCATATAGTCAATTTAACTCACTGGAATTTAACTAATTGGAATTAAAGATAAATATTAAACAATGATGAGAAATAAAATTTGTTAAAGATAATTATATAGTCATTTGAATTGTTCTACAATTTAATTTGTGGATTCTTCATTTTTTAAGATAAATTTATATAGACAATAATGACAATATAGTTAATATTGAGAAGTTCAAAGGTGCTGATTTTACCCTTTCACATTTCCTTGAACATGAGAGTGTTATATTTAAAAAATATATTTTATTAACTCTTTTCACATTACATTGAAAGATTAATTAATAGTTAAAGATATTAGTCACAACCTTTCATATTCATTTAAATAAGAGAATAGCATCTTCAAAAAATTGAACTAAACATTTTCATATTCTTCATAGCATTTAACCAAAATTTGTTTAACTCATTTAACAACCCCTTGCATATTCCAAAAATAACCCATTTGATAACATGTTTATACAAAAATTAAAAGTTCATTATTGTTGATTTGAAAAGTTCCAATATTTCTACCATGTCCATTTTATTCAACAATTCATTTCATATTCTATTAAAGATTAATTAGTAATTAAACGTATGAGAAGCCTAAAGGTTATAGTCACAACCTTTTACATTTATTTAAATAAGATAGTGCCATCTTCAAAAAATCGAAACAAATTTTTTCATATTATATATAATCTTAAACCAAATTTATTTGATTTATTTAACAACTCCTTACACATTCTTATAACAATCCTTTTCATAAAAAAGTTCATACAATATTAAAAATTCATGATTACCGATTTGAAAATCCCAAATATTTCGACCAAGTCTTTTCACATTCCACTTAAAAATTATTAAAAAGGCCATGTTTTGTGTTTATAAAAAATAAGACGATCATAAGTAGGCATTTCAAAGTTTTGTAAGAGGAGATTATATTATTTCAAGGCATCTGAATCCATTATTGCTAAGTAATGTTGTATACCAAACCTGGTTTTCAGGGTTTTCCTCATAATATTTCCATCTAACTTCTTCACAACACATTGCTAGTCTTTGGATTTCTAAAATAAGTATATAAACACTATAATAGATTTCTAAACAAAAATTAAATTAGAATTGTTGGGATAAAAGGGCTTTATTTCAAAATTGTTAAGAAAAGAAATTGATCATTCTAGATTGAATATCAATGAAGAAGTCATGAAAAGAAGAACACTTAAAATAGATTATATGAAGAAAGTAGTCCACTGGGAATTCAAAGAGTGTGTGTGAATGTAAATTATTAAAATTACTCACCTACATATGTGATAAAAATGGAAGAGAAATAGAAAAGGGAAAACATCATTAAAAAACAGAGGAAAAAAGAAAAAAGAAAAAGCCATACATATTCGTGGGTATCAATCTTCTTATAAACCACAAAAAAGAAATGGAGGATACTCACATGTATTTGATCATATTTATATTTGAAAAAGGGAAAGAAAACACATACTCAATCAAGAAAAGAGAAAGCGAAATAATTGATCAAAACACAAATAAAGAGTAAAACAACGTATGTTCACATCAATTCTTCTGATATCAGAAATAAAAAAGGAAGGAAAACAATAAAGTAATAATTCTAAAAAAATTAGATGAAGAAAACAAAATCAATCATATCCGTTTCAAGGCATCAACCTTCATACAATCATGTCTATGAAAAACTGAAAGTAAATAGATACCGAGAAGCAAAAACTTGAAGACAGAAAAAGAGCTGACGTGAAGAAGAGAAACCATTCCATTGAGTGAGAAATAAGCCCACAATATAAATAATATATAGAGTAATCAATCGTTAGAATATGAAGGGCCAAGATAAATGCCACTCATAATCATTAATGGAACATTGGAATGTGAATGGTCGGGTAATCAATCGTTAGATTATTAAAGGTCATGATAAATGACACTCATAATCATGAATTGAACATTGGAATATGAATAGTCACTAAATGGCTTCTTAACGGTGTTAGCATCGAATTTAGATGATTTAACCGAAGTTAACAGTTTCTTAACGGTGTTACTACAAGATTTAGAGAATTATATTGATTAAACTCATAAAACGGCAAAAAGATATTTAAGCTGAGATTAAAGAATTGAATCGAATAGAATAAATTCTAATCTGTTAAAGAATTATAATTAGAATTGAGTGCTAAAATTTATTCATTCTTAAAACTTAAGAAATATTGTAATTTTAACAAAACATAAAACATATATATACAATTCATTTTTTCTAAACACATGTAGTTTTATTGAAAAGAAAAAGTAATCACGTTGGAGATATTATCGAGCAATTTGTTTTAACTTTTTTTGACCCATCATACTTAGTGCTCACTCAAAAAATAAAATCAAGGGGAGAAGACCATATATAATACTTATATAATTATTTTTTATTTTTTTTCAAAAAAAAAATACTTATATAATTAAAAATTGATATCTGCGGCCCATTGGATATGCAACATTCTTGAAGCCCATTTAAGTTATTGGGGTTGCCCCAAAAAGTCATGGGTGTGGCTGTGTCTCCGTCCAAATGTTCCACTATGGTTATATTGTTTTAAAATTGGATTATATTTGTTATATAATGTTCTACAATCGCAGTCTGGTTTTCTAATATTTTTTAGTAAGTTCATTTTTCATTCTCCATATAGAGGATGGACCATCATTGACTCATCCGGTCCAATATAGAGAGTGGGACATCTTTAAGACAATATGGGATATAGGTCAAGAAAGTCTACTGGTATCATTTATCATGATTAGGCTATCTTAATCATCGTATGAACACTCCTGATTTTTACGCATCACTTTGATTAAATTGTTGTATCATTGTGTCAAAAATCTATTTATTCAAAGGCTTCTTAAAACAAGTACTACAATTTTCAAATAATGAGACTTGAATTTTAACATATAGGAGGTTACCTGTTCTCATAACTGTCCATGAGAAGAATAATGATTTTTTTTTTTTTACAATTAATTCCATTGTTACAAAATTCTTCTAAACAATAATGCCAACCCTTGGTTTTGTTGACAAAAATTTAGTGACTTGGGTTTTGAGGATTAACTTTTGAGTGAAGACATATTATGGGTTTAAAAGTGTTTATGGAAGTATTAGATAGCTCATCAATAATATTCTCATACTGTTAAAAAGATTTGAACTCGTTAACAAAGTTTTGATCCAAATGGAAGGGATTTGGACCCTTGGGATATCTTATATTGAGTTTGATCCTAAGGTGGATGACAATACCCATTCCGATCCTTATTATGTATCTAATCAAATCATACAAACTAATGAATGGTAGTTAACTCATTTATTATAGGTAAATTGGTAATATTTTCCAATTTTACCTTTAATATCATTTATTATGTGATACTTTAATTTCCCCCCATCTACCTACTTGAAATTTATTATCTAAGAGTGAAAAAAGAAAAATAAACATTTCTTAGGTTGATGAGAAGAATGATGATTTTTCCCCCCCAATCAATTCCATTATTACAAAATTCTACTAAACAATAATGCCAGCCCTTGGTTTTGTTGACAAAAATTTAATGAGTTGGGTTTTGAGGATTAACTTTTGAGTGAAGATATATTATGGGTGTAAAAGTGCTTACAGAAATATTATATAACTCATCAATAATATTCTCATATTGTTAAAGAGATTTGAAATTGTTAACAAAGTTTTGGTCCAAATGAAAAGGATTTGAACCCTTTAAATATCTTATACTAAGTTCGATCCTATGGTGCATGACAATACCCATTCCCATCCACATTATGTATCTAACCAAATCACACAAACCAATGAGTGATAGATAAGTCATTTATTATAGGTAAAATTTTATCCTTAATATCATTTATTATGCAATACTTTAATTTTTCCTCATCTCCCTACTTTGAATTTATTATCTAAGAGTAACAATAAAAAAAAAGCATTTGTTATCCATGTTAGCTCTTACTATAAAATAGATTCAAAAAATATTTTTCATATTATCTTTTATAATGTAGGCCAGAGGAGTAAAAAAACAAAGACTAGTGATCACATACCTACCTTCAAACCATTATATTTCTTGCCATTAAGTCCTTAAGAAAATCTCTTAAACACTACTTAAAAAGCCTCTTTTGCCATACTTGTTTTTATTTTATTCTCAATTTAACTGGAAAAAAGGGGACTATCAATGTTCAATACTTCCTCGAGTCCCTATTATAAGAGGTTGTCAATATTTTTACACATACCAATAAAAACACGTTAGAATCATTTATTATAGGTAGGTTTAATAACGTTTTTTATTGTTACATTTACTCATTTACTATACACACTTTCTCTCCCCTCGTTGCATTTATTAATATATAAAGATATAAATGAAAAATATGTATTTATAACTTTAATTTTTGTATGTTATCTCTTATATTTTGGACAAAAAAATTTACCATATTATCTCTTATAATAAGAAGATGAAGGAAGGAGTACAAAGAAAGTTTTGCTTTGTTTTTTCGTCGGCCCACACCCCACTTATCATCCCGCTTATAAACGTCGTAATCACTTTGATCCATAAATTGATATTTTGGAACTTGGCAAGAAAATACTATCACATGTTTTCTTCCTATAAAAAATTTAAAAAAAAAAAAAAAAGTGAATGGAGAATGTGACGGAGGCCCAACGATCTTCTTCTTCTTCTTCATCCCACATAAAAATGATTTTGCCTTTTTGCCTTCCCACCTCCCAATTGCTAAGTTAATGGTGACACTGTTAGTTTCCTTCGCCTTTTGTTGTTCCCGACGCAAAACCCATTTCATTTTCACTCAGTTTTTCTTCTATCTTTTCGATTCTTGTACAAGTTTTGTGGAAGATTTTCTTCCATCATGTAGGAGACTCGTGAGGGAGTTGGATTCTTCGATTTTGAAATCTGGGTTTCTGAAAAGCTTGTGACTTTTTCTTTCTTTCTTTCTTTCTTTTCTTCTGGTTGAACTATGGAGAGGGAAAAGTATGCCAAGGAATTGGAGGTGGCTGTTAGAGTTGTCCACGTGGCATGTGATCTCTGTGGGAGAGTGCAGGGGCGGCTGCTCTCTGCGAATGATGATCATGTTATGTCTAAGGATGATGATTCTCCTGTTACTGTTGCAGGTATTTTGCATTGAAATCTCACTTTCGAATTTGTTGTTTTCTCAATTAGGATAATGCGAGGTTGTGAATTATGTAATTAGTATTCTGTTTTTTTTTTTTTTGGTTTGGTTTGCTGGATTCATATGGATTTGGCAGATTCTTTTCTTTGATTACTTCCAAGAGAACCGTTTGGATTTGGGAATGACGCAATTTGAAATGAAATACTGTACATTAGTCTTTAGCTGGTAATGCAGCTTGAATAATTACCTTGAAAGTGCTAGCTAACTTTACCTTGCAGATTTTCATTATTTTATTGTTTTATAGTGTGAAACTACTGGCTCTGTGAAAGTTTTGACGTGCTAAGAGTTCTAGCCTGTTACTTTACGAGTTTGGATTATTTGATACAATCATATTCTGTTGCATTGTTTCTTGAATTTCTCCCTTCTGCTGGCAGTGGTGATAGTAGAATCCTAGTTAGTTCATAGTTTCTTGGAATATCTTAACCATTGGAGCTGCTGTTTGTAAATTATTTGAATATTTTATTTTGTAAATCTGTTATACATTCAGTTGCTATCCGAGAATTTGAGACAGCAAATTCGTTGGTTAGGATATTCCTATATAGTTGCCAGGGATGAGGTACAATTTGAGACATTCTATCACTTCACTAAATATGTCTTGTGTTGAGATAGATTTAGTTGGTATGTCCTGTTGGGGGTTGTCTTACACTTGAAGATTCTTTGAATTAGTTTCTAATTCTTAATTCTTTGATGGGGAGTAAAATTTACAGTATTTCTTAATTCTTATTTTTTGGTTGTGATGAAATCTTAAATGCTTTCATCAAAAGAAACTGCATACAAAGTTTAAGGAAAGTCTCAAGTGACATGTAAATCATAAGAAAACTTTAAACTTCCTAAAATAGAGTGTCAAAGTTAAAGAACAGTATGCAATTTTCATGATTTGAATACCACGGATTTTATTGATGTTAAAGCTGATATGCCGTGGTAACTGCAATTAAATGTTGATGGGTCTTATTCTCCTTTTAGGAAAGAATATAAATTCTGCTAAATCAATGGCTATAATTTTTGGTATTGGTTGGGTATGTTGTGCATCATTTTCAAGTTGTAAACTTCCAGACTGTTGTAAATCTATTGTCTCTAAGTTTTCCACAATATTGCATGAGATCAAGACTTGATTTCTCGTGAAAGTTGGAAGGCTTGATGCTAACTACCAATTTGGCTTCAAAGCATAGCATATATCACATTTCTTCCTCCTCCTTTTCTGCTTATGGCAACATTGTTCACCGTTACTGATTGTATCTACTATGTTATGTGAGCTGCATGTTTGCTTGTAATGCTTTAAAGTTTTTATTTTTTTAATGTTTTTTTAAGTTAACTGACTGGATCTTGCCTTCAAAAAGGATAAGAAGCTAATTGACTGTCTATTGTTCTTAATGCATGTGCCTGAGAAGACTTGAGTGTTCAAGCAACCGTCAGTTGGTTGCTATCAGAGACTTTTGGGAGTCAAAATGTGTCAATTGTTGCTGAGGAAGATACAGAAATTATCTCCAAAGACGATTCAGCGCATCTGCTGGCAGCTGTAGTTGGCACTGTCAATGAATCTTTAGCCTCAGCATCCAAGTATGGTCTCCAAAGTCCAGAGACAACTCTTGGGACTGAAGAAGTTCTCGAGGCCATTAGGCGTTGTAACTCAACTGGAGGTCCTAGTGGAAGACATTGGGTTCTTGACCCTGTTGATGGCACATTAGGGTTTGTACGTGGGGATCAGTATGCTGTAGCCTTAGCTCTGGTTGAGGATGGGAAAGTTGTTCTTGGAGTTCTTGGGTGCCCTAACTACCCAGTGAAGACAGAATGTCTTGATTATGATGACCTGAATCATCATACTAAGTCAAATTTAGCTTCAGCTATTCCGGAAGCATGGGGAAAAGGGTGTGTATTGTATGCAAGTAAAGGTAGCGGAAAGGCATGGTTGCAGCCATTAATAGCTGGAGATAGTATTTTGGAATGGCCAAATTATGCTAGACTTATTCAGGTTTCTTCCATCGATGATCCAGCATTAGCAACTCGATGTGAACCAGTGGAAAAAGCAAATTCCAACCATTCCTTCACAGCTGGACTTGCTCATAGCATGGGACTTAGGTAAAATATTATTTTCCTTCTTTATTAGAGTTACCTCGTATAGATTGAATATTGACTATGACATATGTTTTATATCAACTTATGACGTGTTATATATCAACTAGTGACCATAGCATATTAGTATAAGAGAAGAAAATGTTATTTTTGTTTCCTTCATTGGAATACAAAGTAATGGAACGGACAATTTGCACATGAGAAATGCTTGCTGAATTCTCATCTCTCACTACTTCCCAATAAGCCATATTTTTATGGATTTAAGATAAGATAGATTTTGGAAGGTCTATATTGTTAAATAGAAAGCAGCCACTCAGTATTTTCTCTCCACAAAGCAGACTAGATAAGTATTTACCTTTTTCTTACCATGTTAATTACCCAACATTCTTTAGTGAATCCAAGTGGTAATATTTCTAAAGTACAGTGGGTTTATGGTCCAAAACTGGCAGGCGGCCTAGTAAGAGTTGTGAGAGATTGGTTGTGCGGCATTTAAGTCCCTTTCTTGACAATTCCTTGTCATATCATGCCATCCCTTTCAAATTTCCGTATATAATGACTGCTACTTTGTCTGTTAAGAACCGGCATTTGGAAGGAACAACATTTGTAGTTTTACTTCTGTTGATTAGAGGTTTCGAATATTTGATGAGGGGTTCTCTGGTGAACATATCATTGGAGAATCCCATGGCTAACACTAAAAAAACTGTACTTGGTCCTGAGACTCTTCCCCATTTGCAATTTCCTGTAAAGAACAATAAAGGGGTAAATTCAAGAGCAACCATTTATAGACTTGGAAACATTAGTGGCCTGCCTGGTATAAGTAATGGAAAGCAACAAAGCAGGGATGTGCAGTGTTTATTGTACGCTTATTACCAATCCTTATAGGTGTATCATTTTTCTAATCAATCTCATTTTATCCTGTGTGAAAATTTTCCCAATGGTATCTCTTATTTTGTTTTGTTTTTTTTTTTTTTGAATGGCAGGAAACAGCCAATGCGGGTGCACAGCATGGTGAAATATGCGGCAATAGCTCGAGGAGATGCGGAGATATTCATGAAATTTGCGAGTTCGGGTTACAAGGAGAAGATATGGGACCATGCTGCTGGTGTTGTGATTGTAGAAGAGGCTGGTGGTGTGGTGACTGATGCCGGAGGGCGCCTTCTGGACTTCTCAAAGGGAATGTACTTGGAAGGTCTTGACAGAGGCATAATTGCTTGTTCTGGCCTCACACTCCATGAGAAACTCATTGAGGCAGTTTATGCTAGTTGGGACTCCTCAAATTTGTGACTTTTTTTTTATTATTATAAAGGGTTTAGGCAAGTTCAATCAAAGGTACATAAAACTCACTTGAGGCAAAGCAAGTCTTAATAGAGGCATATATAGATCAATTATTGACAAATTCGTCATATTTACGATAGGATTCAAACCGACACTACTGTGAAATATCTTGAGGTATAAGATGTTTCCTTTGGACTAGGACCAACCTTCATTAGCTTGATCAGTCCTTTTTCAATGTACCAGTCATAGAACTTTGGCATTGAGGTAATCTGGTTCATATGCTGGCTTGTTTATCTTTCTTTGTATGTTAATGAGAAGGAAGCTATTTCTTTGGTTAAAGCAGTGAATTAGATCCCTAAAGCACAATGTCGTTATTGGAAAACACAAAAATTGATACAAGTTAATAGGTTCAATTAATTGCCATTGCTTTATAAGATAAAAGTCGGATGGGGTAGATGATTGTTCCATTAGCATACTAAGAAGCTTGACTCTTGACGTCCGGCATACAGAAATTATTTTTCAATCTTCATAATTAAATCCATGTTTGTGCCCAAACATGTGTGACAGGACAAGGTTGCAATAACTGATGTTGGCCCACCAAAATTAAATCCATGGTTGTGCCCAAACATGTGTGACAGGACAAGGTTGCAATAACTGATGTTGGGCCACCAACAGGGGATTATGGCCTGTTTAGATTAGCTTTTCCAAAATAACTTTTAGGAAAAAAGCTGAAAAATAGTTTTTTGAAAATAACTTTTGAGCAGAATAGTTTTATTTAAAAAAATGACTTTTGATAAAATGAGAGTGTTTGGATAGTTGTTACCAGAATAGCTTTTTTTGTGTAAAGTACCAAAAAGGACATTAGCTAATGTGGTATTTACATTTAAAGGAAAAAATTTATTTCAAACGTTTAAAGCATCAAGTCATATAATTAGTAACATAATTTAAAAAATAACAATAACAAGATAAAATGATAACATTAATTATTTTATAATATTATTAAAAAACTAATAATATACTCCCTCCGGTCCTAATTATAAGACCACTTTGACTTTTTTGACTTTTTTTTCTAGTCCAAAAAAAAGTAGTTTCAGTCCCCCAAAAAAATCTTTTTTCCTCAAAACTAATTTATTCTACTGATAAACTAACCTATAATCTAATTTCATGTGATATATGTTATAATTTAGTGGTCTAATTTGCTTCCTTAACTTCCACAAAAAAAGTCAAAGTGGTCTTATATTTAGGACCGGAGGGAGTATGTATTAAAAATTACTGTAGAGACATAATTCATTTTTAGATATTAATTATGTTTAACAAAATTATATATTTTAAAAAATAACTCAAACAATAGTTAAATATTTAATGGGTAAAAATGGAACCTGAAAAAAATAAAAGTGGTGTTTTGTAATGTGGTATTTACATTTAAAGGAAAATATTTGTTTCAATGATTTAAATGATCAAATTATATAATAAATAATAAAATTTAAAAAAAATTACTGCACATTAAATGTAATTTTTAAAATATCAAGGATTCATAGGCCAGAGCGCAACGACTCTTCCTTTCCATTGAGAGCAGAGTGAAGAGTGAATGTGAGTGAAGAAAGAGAGGAGGAAACATGGGGGTAGTTTTGGGTGAGAAATTTATCATCCAATTCATTACTCAACCAACCCCACAAAAAGCCAAAAAAAAAATAGTTTTTTCATAAACCATGGTTTTAGCACCAAAAACCATGGTTTTGTTTTGAAAATAGCTTTTTCAATTTTTTGGTGTGCTTGGGTGTCTTTTTTTAAAACCATGATTTGGGTAGGAAACGTTTTTTTTAATCACCCAAACAGGCACTAAATCTGGCGGAAAGAGCTAATATCTTACAACGTAATGAATTGAAATTCAAATTGTTGTTGGGAGAGATGTTTTTTTATATACATTGGAAAGCATAAACAAAACAACAAAACTACAAACTACTACGTGACTCCTCTGACATTTAGTAACTCGTGAACTAAATCCTTGGATAGAATCTGTAACCCAAAGCCTCTACTCAAGGCTTCTTTCGCTAGTAGGTCAGCCGCATCATTGTCTCTACGAACAACAAGAAATAGCTGGGCTCTCCACTCCCAACTCAGTATCTCCTTCACATTGGCTATCAGATCCCTATCCTCATGAAGCCCCAAATCTTCTCGATCCACCCACTGTAACACATCACTTAAGTCACTGAATATTTTGATATTACGAAACCCCAGATCCCAAGCCCTACGAAGACCCCACAAATAACCCCGCAGCTCTGCCGTCAAACAATCACGCCCTTGTACTCTGCACATGAATCCTTCAATAATGTCACCTCGAGGAGATTTCAGCATTCCCCAACAGCCAGCTGTCAATGATAGATTAGAGAAGGCCCCATCCACATTTACTAGGATAGCATTCTCATCCTCTGTGCTATTTGCAAAACACCTCAGCATATTCGTTACAAGCTTAAGGTTCGTCGCTCTTCTCATGCATCTAATAATTCCTTTAATCTCAGCCACACCATCTAAAGCACTTGACACCCACTTCTGATGAGTTCGATCATTCCTTCTTCTCCAGATAAGCCAACATGCCATACTAAAGACCTCATTCCATCTACCTTCTCCCCAATGCTCTCAATTTCCCAGGTTAGGAGTATACCACTCGAGCCAATCAGCATGCCAGGAAGTCCTCGCAGACCTTGGTATTCCTAGCTTATCCCACACTAAACGTGCTTGCTCGCAGTCCCTCAACACATGTAGGGAATCCTCTAGACTATTTTGACATACATCACAGACTCCATTCGCCCTGGGTCCCTTTCCATGTAAGGACATATTTGTAAGACGACGCCCATGCATCATAATCCATATGAATGTTCTACATTTTTGGGGGATACTCAGTTTCCATATCTTATTCCACCTTGAGCTCGTCTGGTCCAAATCCTCTGAAAGAACCTTATACGCCGATTTGACCAAGAAACAACCACTACGCTCATGCCGCCATCTCACTTGATCTACCCCTTGGTGTCTGACCACCTCAACTCCCTCGACTACTTTACTCCAAGTATCCTTAATACCACTCCACACTCTCGACCCCCGAGCACCTGGTAATATATTTGGAAGTAGGTCACCCCCACAATTACATTTACTCATCTAGTGTTGGACAATGACTTAAATATGATAAGCTTCAATAGGAGGATACTTGTGTCTATATATATATAAAAAAAACGATGTTGGGCCCCCCAAAAAATTGCTTGTTGTTTGTTTTTTCTCTTTGTTCTAATGAAGTTTAGTAGGCTGATTATTTTATTAAGTACTACCGAGGTTCCTTCTCATTGTGGAAGTCCTTTTATTATTGATAAAAATATGTTTGCTATTTAGTTGAGTGTTCTTGTTTTGTTAAGGGCTCGTAGGATTTTCGCAGCTCGTATTTCTTATTTGCCAGAGAGGATTTAATTTCGTGGTGAACTTTGAAAGACACTCATCCTGAAACAAATCTACCCTGAACATTACAGCTTCACTAAGATCAACATGAAAAAAATACACCCCTATCGTGTGTATTGGACTTGTACAATTTTTTTTTTTTAAAAAGTACTCCATTAATAAGATCAGACCGAATTATTTGAACCACCATGGAGCATTATTGTTCTTGTTCACAAGTTGTGGGAATTTTTTTTTTTTTTGCGAGACACAAGTTAAGGGTATTGGGTAGTGGGCTTTATTATGGATCTTCCGTAACTTACCAAGACTTTTAAAATAGCAAGAGAACTGTATTGTGTTATACTGTTATACTAGTAATTAACACCAAAACAAAAGATGACTTTTCTAACGTACTCCCTCCTCCACCGTTACTAAATATAAGAACTCTATGTGGACGTGGGTGTGGGTTTGTTCTTAAATATAAGACCTCTTTCTAATTTATCTCAATCTTTCTCTAAATTGTCCATATTGATACTCTT
Organism: Mimosa bimucronata; assembly: GCA_037074515.1. Lineage (NCBI taxonomy): Eukaryota > Viridiplantae > Streptophyta > Magnoliopsida > Fabales > Fabaceae > Mimosa > Mimosa bimucronata. Next base: position 12,989,001 of record CM073442.1, read on the forward strand.
CAATAAAAAAACAAGTGAGTAAGGGAGGGTTGGAATAAAAGCAAGTGATAAGGGTGTTTCGATGATATGATAATATCATGTGATTTTAACTAACTTAACTAACATCCTTAATCTCATCAAATTAGATAAATAAGTCTTGTATTTAGCAATGGAGGGAATAATTTCTTTTATCCATTAATTAAGCTCTGAATGTATTGATGTGATCTTCCCACAATATAACTAACTACTCCATCCGGTCCTAAATATAAGACCACTTTGACTTTTTTTTGTGGAAGTTAAGGAAACAAATTAGACCACTAAATTATAACATATGTTATATGAAATTAGATTATATGTTAGTTTATAAGTAGAATAAATTAGTTTTGAGGAAAAAAATATTATTTTTTGTACTGAAACAATTTTTTTTTTTTTTGGATTGAGAAAAAAGTCAAAAAAATTAAGGTGGTCTTATAATTAGAACCGGAGGGAGTATGATTTGTTTGTACTTTTTTAGTACGTATGCCTGTCATATTTTAAATCACGTTTAAGAAACGTGATGTATAAAGGATACAGTTTCTATTTTAGATTAATTTTTTTTTAAAAATAAACTAAGAAGTCATGTCAAACTTGGGTTATTATTACAATCAAAGATTAACTGGTAAGAGTAAATCCAGTGAAATCTAGGTCATTGCCATAGAAGCAGACAGACTCGGTTTCTCTCTATTCTTGTACCATCAACTTCCACTCCAGTCTCCACCATTAGCTTGGAATTTGAGTGACTTAGATTTAATGTTTTATAATTATGACTGCTTAAGTATTAAATTTCAAATTCAAACCAAAAAATCTATTTAAGAGAGCTTCTCGGAGCAGGCCTCACAATACTCAATTATGAAATTGGAAAATTTCTTTGATATAGCTAATGGCCAATTGTAATTTGACAAAGTTGACCAAACAATACTGGATATGTTATAGTTGTTAAATCAAAATGCAACAAATATAAGTTGCTAAAAAATAAATAATTGTGGAAGTTACTCTTCATATACTAACTTCCTCTCTCTTTTTGTTCCAATTTAAAAAAAAAATGACAATTAACAATTAAATTTCATTGGCAGGGCTCAATGCCAAGGATTGAGGATCTGCTCCACCATATACACTGTCACTGAGGCTTTGACACTTATAAACTACTCAAATACTCTTTTTTATAAGAAAAATCTGTATATTTTAAGAAAAATGAAGAGAAATCTCAGCAATGTATTTTTTTTAAAGAAAAAATTGCTAGTTTATCAGAGAATATTAATATAACATTTTTTCAGTAGATTTTGGAATTTTTCCAGGATCTGAGTTAGTGGAGATCAGCCACGTTCATTGGTAAAGTTTCAGTGTTGAACAAGCAAGTTTATTTTCTATTTATTTATTTGTTTTTCCCCAAAAATATCTAGCGAGCATGATCAGAAAGAATTGCATATGGCACGTTTCTTAGGTCACTTAAATGAATTTATGGCTTATGGTTCCGACAAAGGTTTTAATAGAAAAGTAGGTGTAATTCAGAAGCTTGAGTTTTGTGTGCCAGAATTGATAAATTGGTTCAAAATTATTAGATTTAGTTGAAAGAATAATAATAATAATTAAAAAATAAAAAATAAAACAAAAAAAAAATGTTAAATTGTGAATGAAGGAGATTCCATGAACATGCACTTGCCTGTGTCCCTTGCAACACAGAGCACACACATGCCTTTACTTCACACTTTCGTAACAAAAACATGCAAATCATTCACATATTTTTGTTTTGTTTCCCAATGATCTTCCATCACACTATGAGTCCAAGCAACCCTTTTTTATATTTAAAATATTATTTATGATCCGCCACCAAAAAAAAAAAAAGAATAAAATTAATTCTTCAAATCAAAATTATTCTGCAAATCATCCAGACACTTTTGGTGGGTTATCCAACAAAGAGAATGGATTATCTTGGCTTGAAGAATAGTACTCTATTATTTTTGAATCTGATTGCTAACTGCTGATGGATATTGGATAGAATCAATAATGATATGATATTCAAGATTTCAGGTATGAATTTTCCACAATTTGAGACTGCATAAACGAGATGATGAGATGTGATTAATTTGTTCGTATTCAATATACTTTTTTTATATGATGTATTTTTTTTAACTGAATATATGATGTATTCAATACACTTAGATTATAGCAAATCAAATATGGTTATTGATAATATTGCAAAATGTAGTCTTTAGAGGAGAAATGAATATGTTTATCCAGACATTCTAGTAATAAATAATATGTAATTTTCTTTGGGTTTAATATTGTAAAAAAATTGATGATAATCCCTCCGTTGCTAAATATAAGACCTAATAACCTAATTTGATTAGATTAAGAATGTTGTTTAGTTAGTTGAAATAATATAATATCACCAAAACACCATAATCGTTTACCTTTATTCCCATCCCCCTCTTGTTTGTTTAATATTGAGGAGCATCAATAAAGATAATTTAAAAAAAAGTTGAGAAAAATAAAAAGAGATCTAATATTTATGAACAACCTCACTTCCCTAAATAGGGCTTATATTTAGGAGGGAGGGGGTAGTCAATATAATGGTTTAAAACTTTATTAGTGAAAGCTCTAATAAATAAATCTCATCAACAATAAATTTTTAGGGAATGTCATAATAAGAAATGTTCTGAATGATATGAAAAAAAAACTTGTTATTCATGATAGGCAATTACTTGTGATCATGTGTTCAGAAATTTGTGAGAAGAAATAAGAAAAAATTCAAATTTTGCTTCAATAGTGGATTTTGAAACGGACTGGCTGTAAAATACTCCCAGCAAAACCTTATTTTTTTTATGAATTTATAAAATTCATACCAAAAATTCGTTGCAAATTTTGCGATAGAGAATTGACATGAAATTGACTCATTTGTGTGATTTGACCAAGTGAATAAATTTCATACATGATGCAACAACACGAAAGAGAAGATTCTGATAATATATCTTCACTATGATATATAACAAACAAACCTGTGCTCATTTAACACCTCAGATTATTATTGGATCAACGTGCCTCTATCATATGATATTTTGGGTTTTTTATAAAAAAAACATTAGTACCCATCCTAAATATATGACCTATTTGGAGAGATAATTTTTGTCCTAAATATATGACCTATACCTAATTTGTGTCCATTTTATCCAAATTACCCTCATTAATGCATTCTCAACATTAATCAAGTAAGAGAGGGGAGGGTAAGTTAATTGATATAATTGGGATGTTTTGGGAAAATGTCATACTACCAACTAACATAACTAACATAAATATTATAATCAAATTAGTTAAATAGATCCTATATTTAGAAGTGAATGAGTATTATTTTTCATCCTCCAGTTTATTACCATGTGTCTTCCCTATAGTAGGATGATGGGAAGTCTTTGAATGACATTGCTAAATATAAACAAAGATGACAATGAATATGAGTGGTTGAAAGTTGTAAATTAAATTAATGAATCAAAACAATCGATTCTTTAATATTACATTTTATAGAATTATATAATTAATATTGTAATAATATTTTTTAAGAATTTCTAACATATTATATATTGTTTAAAATATTATGTTATTTTAATTTAATATATTCATCTTATTACTTATTAATTTTACTTTTACGTATTTAGTAGAATAACCTCTAATCTAATTAAAAGAACTGTTAAGCTTTTAACATGATAATTAACGTTTCTTACATGAGGTTTGGTATCCGAGCGTTGGTTAGTATTTCGTTCCTAAGATTTAGTATCAGATACTTAGTCCACCTCCCTCAATGCTTGGTTACCCCTCTCATTCAGCACAGATTCTTAACAAACAACCAATTATCTTCTCAAATTCAAGAGTTTCCATTGTCATTCTCCTGTGACTAAGTTTTTGTGAAGGTTAAGGCTCTTGCTACAAAGTACTCCTCCGCCATATTAATATTTGATTACAAATTCCTCCTCCAGATGAATATGCTTACTATTACCGCATGCTGAAGTTCTGTTTCACGCTCATTGTGCTCTATTTTTGTTTCAAGATAATCCTCCAACGTCTTATATGTTTTATATCCGTTGTTTTCCGATTCTTCCCCATTTTTCACTGCAATTTTCTTCTTGGTTCATGAAATATATTATTATCAAATTCATGTTGCATTCTTCTCCTATTTTGTTCATATACTTAATCTTAAATCTAAGAGATCTTGTCTACTTCATTTTGCTTTCTTCTGCTGTTTTGTTCATACTAGAACCTTAAATTTAAGAGATCTTCTTATATGTTTTCAATCCATTTCATACTTTTTTCCGATTCTTCTCTGCTATTTTCGTCAATTAGATATCTTATTTTCTGATTCATGTTGCTTTCTTCTTCTATTTTGTTCATTCCGAATCTTAAATTTAATAGATCTTCTTATATGTTTTGATTCCAACGCGCATTGTTTTCCTTCTACTCTGCTTTTTACTGCTATTTTCTTCTGGTTAGATATCTTGTTGCCTTCTTCTTTTGTTTTATTCATACAGTTTTTCGATTCTTATCCTTTTTTATTGCGATTTTTTTCTGGCTAGATATCTTATTGTCTAATTCATGCTGCTTTATTCTTCTGTTTTGTTCATACTAGAATCTTAAATTTAAGGTATATCTTATATATGCTTTAACTCCATTTCTTATTGAACCTTAAATTTAAGAGATATCTTATATGTTTTAAATCTACTTCATACTGTTTTTTCGATTCTTCTCTGTTTTTAACTACAATTTTCTTTTTGCCAGATATCTTATTGCATAATTCTTCTGTTTTGTTCATATAGAATCCTAAATTTTAGAGATCTTCTTCATTACAACAAAATCAGACTTTTGTCATGATTAAAACATGACGTTTGTCACGGTTTTGACTATGAAAATCGTGACAAACATGCTTTTGTCAGGGTTTTCCAAATCGTGACAAACCGATTTGTCACGGTTTCTTTAAACCGTGACAAGCTAATTATATTTGTCATGGTTTAGAAACAAAAACCGTCACAAAAAACTGGTATAAAACAGCAAATTGAAGCACTTTTGTCACGATTTTCTTATGTTTTGTCACGAAAACCGTGACAAATGTCACGGTTAACCAAAAAAAAAAAATTCGACGTGATTACTTTTTTTTTAAATGACTTAATTAATGAATACATTAACTATTAAAAAATTTTCTAGTAATTGAACCATTGTAAATTATCTATTTTCATGATTGTGATTTTAAATTATTAAAGATTACTATACTATATTTTTAGAAGAATAATTATTCTCTTCAGGAAATATGATAAACACCTGCAATAAAACAATTTAAACAATAATTAGAAATTACTAAGGATAATATTTGAATCAAATGCATATAAAATAATAAAAGTAAATGAATTAAATAAATTACCTAGATTGAGAATAAAGCACAGCAGAAAACATCCATGAGAAGAGAATAGATGAGGGAAAAGAAGAGGAGAGTGAAAATGAATGAGTGGGAGGGGGTTTATATAGTGAGTCAGCCTTTATTTTGTCACGGTTTTTATCTAATAGCCGAGACAAAATGTGTTCAGATTTTTAAAATCCGGACAGGATTTGTCACGGTTTTTACATAAAAACCGTGACAAACATTTTGTCACTTTTTGACAAATTTGTCACGGTTTTTTACAGAAAACTTGTGACAAAATGTTTGTCACGGTTTTTCAATAAAACCGTGACAAATTGTTTGTCACGGTTTTTACAGAAAAATCGTGACAAACAGTCCCTTTGTCACGGTTTATTAGTAAAAACCATGACAAATGTTGACACTAACGGCTAAATTCCAACGGTCATAATTTTGTAACGACTAAAATTTTCAGCAACAAATGATATATAGACGCTGGTGATGATGTGAGGACATTGCAAAATCATAAATTCCTACCTTTCTCAAGTGTTTCTCTCTACAACATTAACATCAAACCATGGATATAAGTCATGGATAAAGTTTCCCCAAACGAGTTCGACCTATTTGGATGGATTGAATATTTTCTTAGATTTTGCTACAACTCACGCTTGTTGTAACGGGAAGATCCTATGTCCGTGCCCCAAATGCAAATGTAAGAAGTGGCATCCACGGCAAATTGTTAGGGAACATTTAATTGTGAAGCATTTCCCGGAAGGATATACATTTTGGTGTCTACATGGAAAAAAACCCGACATGGTTTATGATCCGTTTGCTGAAAGTTCACAAGCAGCAGTTCAATTAGGTGATGATCACGACCCGATTAATGACGTTGTTCGTGATGCTTTTGGCGTTCCTGATGACAACATCACCCAAGAAGCAGAAGGATCTGGCCCAGTCTTTTATAGGAACGATGCAGCTCGTGAGTTCTACCAATTAATAGACGAAGCAGATAAGTCGTTATATCCTAATTGTAAGAAGTACTCTAAATTATCTTTTTTGGTTAACTTATATCATATAAAGTGCATATGCGAAATTTCCGATAAGGGTATATCTATGATACTTGAATTATTGCATGATGCATTCCTCGAAGCGGAGATCTCTCCACGTTTAATGAGACAAAAAAGATTATAAATAAGCTTGGGTAGAACTACGAAAAAAATGATGTATGCCCGAACGATTGTATGTTGTATTGGGGAGATGATGCTGAAAGGGAGACCTGTAAGCGGTGTAACGCTTCCAGATACAGGCCGGTGCGAAAGAGGGGAAAGCAAAAGAAGAAGCCGGCAAAGATTCTTAGATACTTTCCTTTGAAACCTCGATTGCAAAGGCTATTCATGTCATCTAAGACGGCTAAGCACATGAGGTGGCATAGCGTTGACAAGAATTCATATGGCAAGTTAAGACATCCACGTGACGCAGAAGCATGGAAAGCATTCGACCGTGAATTTCCCTCATTTTCTGCTGATCCAAGAAATATCCCTCTAGCTCTCGCAACTGATGGGTTCAATCCTTTTGGTAACCAAAGCAAGAGTTATAGTATTTGGCTGGTTATCCTAGTACTGTACAACTTGCCTCCATGGATGTGTGTACGAAGCAGAGCTCCTTTATTTTATCCATGATCATTCCAGGGAAAAAAGCACCCGGTAATGATATTGATATCTACCTCCAACCGCTTATGCATGAGCTAATAGACTTGTGGAATGATGGCATAGAAACATATGACGAGTTTAATAAGACTCTTTTCAATTTACGTGTAGCTTTGATGTGGACAATCAGTGACTTCCCAGGATTAGGGACATTATCTGGATGGAATATTCATACTGGTCTTGCTTGCCCGACTTGCAATTTTGACTCTGATTCAGTCCGCCTCCCACATAGTCGGAAGTGGTGTTTCATGGGTCATCGACATTTTCTAGATGGAGGACATAAGTTCCGATTGCAACGCAAGTGTTTTAATGGGAAACATGAGAAAAGAGCAACCCCAAAAAATTTATTTGGTATGGAGATTTTAGAGTAGCTTGCTGATATTGAATGCGAATTTGGAAAGCCTATTGATTCTGCTAATGTGGGTAGGAAGCTCCACAAGTCGTCATCTTCTGAGCCTCAACAATGGCATAAGATAAGCGTTTTCTTCACTGTTCCATATTGGCATTCCAATTTGTTATGACATATTGAGAAAAATGTGTGTGATAACGTGTTATATACATTGCTCAATGAATCGGGGAAGTCTAAAGACCATCTTAAAGCAAGGAAAGATCTATGTGTCATGGGAGTGCGTTAAGATGCTTGGCTAGATGACAATGACACATTTCAGCTTGCTAAATTCACTCTCACGAAACAAAACAAGGACATCTTCTTGGCGACCTTAAAAAAAATTAAAGTTTCTGATGGATATTCAAGCAATATTTCACGCTGCATTGATACGCACTCTCGCAAGATTGCTGGTTTTAAGAGTCATGACTCTCATGTTCTAATGCAACAATTACTTTCACTGGCAATTAAAAATACACTTCCTCCAAATGTATCCATCGTCTTGGTTGGTTTGTTCACTTTCTTTCGATAGTTGTGTTTAAAGGTTTTGGTGATAGATGAACTTGATCAATTGCAACAGAAAATTATTCTGACACTCTGTCATTTGGAGATGATCTTCCCTCCATCCTTTTTCACTTTCATGGTTCACCTAACAGTCCACCTTGTTCATGAAACAAAGTTAGCTAGGCCAGTGCATTATCGATGGATGTATCCTATGGAGAGGTACGTAATTATTTTACTTATAATTACCATACAAAATTCCCAACTGAACTGTTACTGATTAATCTAAACATGTATATATTGTATATTATTTTTTACAGGTTTCTTGGTAAGTTGAAATCTTACGTAAGAAATAAAGTAAGGCCTGAAGGTTCTATAGCTGAAGGCTATTTAGAAGATGAGGTTCTATACTTTTGCTCTAGATACTTCGACGACATAGAGACGTCTTTCAATCGTTCACCTCGGGTAGACGATCATCCTGAATCAAGCATTTCACCTTATAAACCTTTAATCCCTCCTATTAGCAAGGTAGTGGGAGGAAGCAACAATTTTAAATTAACTGAGATGGAGAAGTTACAAGCACACCAGCATGTCTTGATAAATTGCAGTCAAGTTGATCCATTCCTACGGTATGAATTACTTGTTCCTTAAACCAAGTCAACCTTTTGTTTTAGGGCAATGCAATACAATCTTTCACTCACTTAAATAATTTTTGTAGGGAATTCAGAAACCATGTCAAACGTCAACTGTGGATCCGGACGAACACATCGGCCGAGATTGATAAGAGGGTCCACAGAGAATTCCCATCATGGTTCGCACATCGAATAATGAACGATCACATTACACTCATGACAAATGTCATGGTTCCCTTTAGGAACCGTGACAACCTTGTGATGGTTCCTCAAAATGGAACCGTGACAAATTGTCGCGGTTCCAATTTGTGTATGGAACTGTAACACTTTGTCACGGTTAAGTGGGAACCGTGAAAATTTGTCACAGTTCCCTCCTTTTTTTTTCATTTTAATTAAAAATAATAATTTTTTATATTTTATAAAATAAAAAATATTAACTTTTGTCACGGTTTACGTTAAAAACCGTGAAAAAAGTCATATTTATTTTTTTTTTTAAAAAAATGCAGTTCTGTCACGGTTTAGTAATTTAAAACTATGACAAAGTGTTTCTCTCTATATGACGCGAAGCTTCGAGCCACATTTGTTACGGTTTTTCGAACCGTGACAAACAGAACTTTTTTTGTAGTGCTGGTATGTTTTAAATCTAATTCTTAACTATTTTTCGATTCTTTTTTACTTGTACTGCTATTTTCTTCTAGTTAGAATTCTTATTGCCTAATTCATGTTGCTTTCTTCTTATGGTTTGTTCATACTGATAGCTTAGATTGTGAAGGGAAAATCAGCTGCTAGTGCTAGGAGAATAGATCAACTCATAGATTGCATTAAGCATAGATGTGCGCATCCTCTAAAGGAGAACCTGAGAAGGGGAAACTTCAAGGACTGAGGAGGGAGAATAAGCTGCTTATGCTAGGAGAATGGATTAGCTCATAGATTGCCCCAAAATATCTCAAAAGGACTGGCTGATGCAGAAGCCGTTGGGGATGGAGAAGTTACAGTTGCCACTGCTGAAGCACCTCCTAATAGGAAGCATGATCAAGATGAGGATGATGGTGACGGAGGCAAATACGTAGGATTCTCCTACTTCTGTTTGATTCTATTGTCTTGAGGAGTACATGCTGCTATCAAAACTACAAATACCATACAAACTAAATAAAACCTTTTGAAGTGAATCCTATTCACTGTCAAACTTATGAGCTGCGAAATGATAATGATTCTATTGAGATTGTGACATGATTTATCACATGATAATGATCATATCTTATCTAACATTTCCAGATAAATAGTCCTAGGATTTCCTCATTTGATGAGTTTATCCATAACAAGGAACTGAAGACCAAACAGATAGAGAGAATTTAAAAAAAATTTCCACGTCAATCCACGCATTGCAATTCAACTTCAGTTTTTTTTTACATAATAATAATGAAAAGAGAGGAAGAACAAGGAAAGGAGGGCAACTCGACTGAAGAAAATGGAAGCTGAGACACATAAAGTGGGGCAATATAAAACTAGTGAGTTTCTTCACATCCTCCTTGTCCTATAAATAGGGCCAGAAAAAACATCATATAGGAGTTGGGAAATATTTTATGTATAGATCAATTTGAAGAATAATCTAAGTAGAGTATGATGATAAAAATATATTATGATGATATTTATAGACCGAGTGTAATGGTATATATTAATATGTTGCTAATTTTTTTTGTAAATTAAATACCCCAATAAATAGACACAATTTCTATATTAATTTATTGGCTCTATGATACTCCCTTGTGTGACTTGATATTATATATAGGATTATGTTTTTTTAGCAATAATCAAATAAGAGATGAGGATAAAAAAAAAGATGATTAGGGTGTTTTAGTGATAACATAACATAACAACTAACTTAACTAACATTATTATCTAATCAAATCAGGTAAATATGTCTTATTTTTATGATTTATTTAGCTAAGTTGATTATATTAAGGATGTTAATTAAGTTAGCTAGTATGATATGTGTTTTCTAAAACACCATAATCATTTTCCCTATTTCCATCCCTCATTTACTTAATTATTGTTGGGGGACATCAATAGGAGTAATTTAAGAAAAAGTTGACTAAAGTTATAATTAGGCCTTATATTTTGGATTAATATCAACTCCCCAAATCGGTCATATACTCCCTCCAATTCTAAATATAAGACATATTTACCTAATTTGATTAGATTAAGGATGTTAATTAAGTTAGTTAAAATCATATGATATTACAAAAGCATCTTAACCATCTATCTTTCTTCCCACCCTCCCTCCCTTATTTATTTATTATTGATGAAAATTAATAGGGCTACTAAAATGGATAGACTATTTAAGTATTTATTAACTTTACCAAACTCAACTCTTTAGATAAATCATAACCCCTTAAATAAATCAGAGTGGAGAGACTATTTATAGCGGGGAAGTAACAAGTAATGGGAGAGTATATACAGTAAAATACTGTGAGCGTCGGTAGTGGCTGGCTTTACCACGTGTCAAGAGCTTATTAAGTGGGCCCCACAGTGCCATCCCTCCTGTTCCCTAGGGGTGTTCATGGGTCGGTACGGGACGGGACGGGCTTGTTCCTTGTCCCGCCCCGTAAAAGGCATCGGAACAGCAAAGTTGTCCCATGTCCCGCCCCATTACCAGTTTTATCCCGTCCTATCGGGATCGGAACGGGATCGGGACGGAAACGGGACGTCCCCCTTATTTTTTTAAAAAAAATTAACTTGTTTAATGAGTTATTTAGATATTTATTTTGTATTTAAGATATAATATCTTTTCATATAAATTATATCTATATTAAAATACATTAGCTGTATCTTTAATAAAAAAAGTTAGATATTTTGATAAATTTTGTTAAGATATATGAGATATTCTAGGGTCTTAAATATTTCTATTATTTTTTATTAAACATAAACTATATTTAATATGGGAATATTTTATTTTACAAATAACTATAATTTTCTCCCCATGTGCAATGCATTGATGCATAAGAAATATATTAATATTCTAATTAATAACAGTTTATAATGATTAATTATATTTTGAAAATTTGAAATATTGTCTGTTGACCTATTAATACTCAAATTAATAATATCTCATAATAACAAATTACACTAAAATAAGATGAAAAAACATAATAGTTCAAATCTGGATTTAAATAAGATTATATTTCAAATAAGAACATTGAATAATTATTATTTTTTAAATGTATTATAAATTTTATGCATCTCAACTATTTGACCTACTTTATTGGTTAAATATTAAATTACATATGAGTGTGAATTTATTAAATAAATGCTAATTAGAAAATAAAAAATATTTTTTATCGGTAGGTGGGAGGAATCTATACAAAAAAATAATAATTATGTCTTTAAAAAATAAACATTCGGGACGGGACAAAAAGACAGTACGGAATAGTGCTCGTCCCGTGTCCCGTCCCGTTAATAATTTTGTCCCGTCCTGCTTTTGTCCCGTCCCATATATTTTCAGTACGGGAAAATCCCGCCCCAAAATGATCGGGATCGGAACGGTACGGTCGGAACGGGACAAAATGAACACCTCTAGTGTTCCCCACGTTGCTTTCTCTCACTCCCCCAAAAGCCTATCCATGGGACCCATCTAATAATCTCTTTTTATTTTTTACTTTTATTTCTTTTTGCTCTTTATATTTTATATGGTGTGTTTAGATTGGCTGAGAAGAGACTTTTTTTTAAACTGATTTTTTTATAAGTAAGATTGGATAAAAATCAGATTGTGTGAAGTGATTTATGTTTGAATTTGTGATGATAGAAGTGACTTTTTTTAATATGACTTTTAGAAACATGTTTGGATGATTATTTTAAAAAGCAAGTTTAGATAAAAATTACTAAAAATGGAATTATTGTTATTAAATCATACATATATAATATGCATATATTCTTATTAAAGATTTAGTTTCTCCTTATTTTCAGGAAAATAATTTGAAAAAAAAAAATATTTTCAGCTCAAAGAGGATATTGTCGGAGAAAATAGCTAGAGATTATCATGGTAAATTTTTGGAGATAAAAAGGAAATTTTATATTAAAATAAAATATCTTATGTGAGAATATTAGGGGGTCTAATAGTCTAATTTTCCTACCTGTTTTATTAAATAATACATAATAAAATGCGTGGGACTCATCAGAAGCCAAAAACCACATTTTTTTGCTTCTGGCTTTTGACTGCTCAGAAGTCATTTTGGGCCAGAAGTCATTTTCCAATCTGATACACCCAAACATGAAAAAAAAATTATCTTTCACTTCTGTTGCGCAAAAGTGCTTTTGGATGGCAAAAAGCCAATCCAAACATGCTGATAACAATTTCACAAGAAAAATAGGTTTAACTATAGCTGGTTCAAGCCAATCATAGCGTTTGGGAAGGTATCTCCACAATTAAGTGAAGTTAAGTAAAACCTACCTGTATGGACATGTATAAAGGTTTTGCTTATCATGCTCCAGAGCCCACAGGGATAGGTCACAGTGGATCATGAATTAGAAGCGCTACCCTATGATCGTTGATAAACCGAACCCCTTTCCTAAAATTTGTTAATTAAAAAATACTCATTTCTTGAAAAAAAAAATAAAGACTCAATCCTCTGATTATCAAAAAAAAAAAAAAAAGAAAGAAAAGAAAAGAAAAAAGAAAAGAAAAGAAAAGACTCAAGCTAAGAGTACTCGATTATACTTAAATTTAACAGCAGATACGAATTAAATGTATTTACTTTTTTTTAACTGAAATTAACTGTATTTACTTAATGTTAATGATAATGTAAACAAAAATAATCAAATTCTTACAATGATGCAACTCATGCTAAGTATGTGATATGTAAGTTACTCTGGTCCAATTTATATGATTTAAAGAATGTTTTATTTGGTTATATTTATAAGTCAACTATTAAATTTTGTTTATTTGAATGTACCATTTGATGATTAATTTATCATGTGCTGATTTTTTTTCTTATATATAGTAGTATATATTAAATAACAGTAAAGTTAAAAAGTTGTCATATTTTAAAACAAAATTAGATTTAAGATTTTCCCTAATATATAAAACATATTATGATTGACTTATAGATAGGATTAGTGGAGTATTTGGTAAGCTTCTTCCAACTGCGTAATTAATAATCTCCATCAACTCTCAAAAACAGAACAATTTAAATATATAATATAGCTAAATCCGTATTTAAAAAAAGATGATGCTAATAAAATTTAGGGAAAAAATAATTATTCAAGACTCATAACATTACTTTATTTTCCTCAAGATATTCGCAATCTTTTGATATAAAATGTTCCTATATATTCCTCATTCCTCAATTATAAAAGTTGGTCTCATTTGTCTATAATTTGCCATACGGTTGATTTTAATTTTATTTAGGTCTATGTGACAAAATCAATCCAGGTATATGTTGAATTAGAGTTGTGTCCATGGAGGGAGTAATATAATGAGCTACTAACATCACTTCTCTTACCCCAATAATTCAGGGCAAAAATTGGTTTTTTTTGTTTTGTTTATTGTTTAATACATATGTATGTGCGAGACAGCTTGGAAGCGTTATCAAATGTTGCCAACTTTTTGATCACATATTCTGACTTGAAGCCTCCATCCATGTCATGGTCTCTTTGAAAGTCCTCAAAATTCAAATACCACATAACCACAAGGGTCATTATATGATGGCTAGCCCCTAGGTTGTCCCTTAACTCCATGTTTTTTCAAACAAAAATCAAGGGCATGTTCGGTATTTTAGTTTTTAGATTATTCTGAAAATTTAGAAAAAAATATTTTGAAATATGCTTTTGATTACATGATAGGAAAAAGTAAAAACAAAAAATGTTATTCTGAAAAAACCAGAAAAAATCAAAACATCGTTTAAATATTTTGCATCTTTTTATTCTACAAAAATTAGAGAATAGAGATAGAATATTGTATTTTTATTATTAACAATTATACTAGTAAAGCTACTGTCTCACCATTTCAAATATGTATTTCAAAATAATGATTCAAGTACATTTTTTAGTTTTTATTTTATTTTCAGAACTTGTTCAAAAGATTATTCTACAAAATTGTTAGAGAATATACTCAAACAAGCCCTAACCTACTTTTAATTTCTTGTGTATTTATTATAAGGATACGTATATGAAAATTTTCACGATGGATTATAATACTTTCCTTTAAAAAAATCAGTTAATGTTTATAATTCCATTGTATTGAAAAGAAACTAGAGGTTAGGTGAGATTGATATGAATAATTATTTTACTTAATACATCCCAGATCATGAAAACGTGTATAAGGAATCAATAAATAGAAAAAATTAGGTGATTTTTTTATCCTTAATCTAAAAAAATATAAAAAGTCATCACTCATCACTTATAAGTTATAACTATGAATTCCATATCAATGGGGTTGCCTTGCCCTTAATTAGTCAAACTCAAACCATTTTTATTAAAGGCAAGTGTGTTGACTACTAAATTCATTTTTCTCCCCTGAAACTTAAACTACGATAGGGTAATAATTAAAATAAACATATTTTTTTTAAAAAAAGAAAGAGATTCTCCAGCTCAATCTATGTATAAAGGTGAAAGATAAAGGTTGATCCTACTTGAGGGAGGAATTCGTAATTTGAGCCATTTGAAAGTTAGAAGCGCGTTGACATGTAAAGCGAGTTCCGACGCATATCCAAAGGGACGGTGTTTTGTTTATTCAAAAAAGTGAAGGGCAATTTTGTAATTGGATCAGCTCAAGTAGTGCCGACTACCTGCGACGGCAGTGGCAAATATGAAATAACACGATGATTTTATTTTATTTTATTTTTTCTTTTAAAAAAGCAGTTACCTAGGTTCCACTGCTAATGAGTTTTCACAACCTTTAAAAAAGACAGTATTCGAACCATCTTAGGGCCTGTTTGGGTAAGGGGAAAAAAGCAATTTTTTCACCCAAACTTAGGTTTTAAAAAATGGCAGTCAAACACTTTTTTTTAATAAACCTAGGTTTGGACTCAAAACCTAGGTTTTAAAACCTAGGTTTGGACTAAAACCTAGGTTTGGAGTCCAAACCTAGGTTTTAAAAAATGTAAGCCAAACACTTGAAAAAATGTGAAAAGCTATTTTGGATTGGAAACCTAGGTTTTGGCCACCCAAACCTAGGTTTTGAATAAGCTACAATTTTCTCCTTCTGCACAAAGTACGAGGTAAAAAAAAAAGCCATCATTACACATGTCATATTGAAATACCTAAAATGCCCTTATTCTCTCTCTTTCCCAACACATTAAACTTATATCCTTTTTAATAATTTACACATAAAAAAAGCTATTCTCACAACAACCATCCAAACACTCTCATTTATCAAAAGCTATTTTTTCAGCTTTTTCAAAATCAGCTTTTTTTTTAGAAGCTATTCTCCAGAACCTAGGTTTTGGTTATCCAAACAGGCCCTTAATCTATGGGTATCAAATTCCATTTTTTTTATCTAGTGACCGTTGAAAAATAATATAGTTTAAAAAAAAAATTTAAGTGCTAGGAATTTTTATAAAGTACCCATGCAATTTCGGAGATCAATATATGTATGATTCGATTATTTTTTTTTAAATCATATGAATTCTCTTATTGAAAGTAATATTATTCAAGACATTGGTTGAACACTAAATGTGACACCTCCTTTAACAGAGACCTAACTTACTATGATGTGACTGTGGACTAACAAAATCTATTAAACTCAATCCCCCATTGGCTGATTTAATTTATTTAAGTAATATTATGCTCTATATAAATATATATAGTAAATCTATGAGATGAGTACACAAAAGTGATTTTTTGATTGGAGGGGGTGATCAAAAAGTTGACCATTACATTTTTTCCACCGAAATGAATAATAGAAATTCAGTGAAAAAAGAAATGAGCATTACAAATTAAGAACTAGTTATTCTCATATTTTTCATATGAGACATCATGCTAAATGGGACTATGGGAGTAATCATGCTGGCCAAAAAAATGAAGGTAGTCATGGGGGAAATGCATTTTTTCAATGATATTAAATACTCCTTGCGGTCTTATTTATAAGAGTACGGCCGTCAAAACACGTTTTTAAGAAAACATGTTAAAGTAATTAAATGTGTCTAGAATATACTCCCTCCGTCTCATAATATAAGGTCCAATTTTTTGAATGATCTTGTCCCAAAATATAAGGTCCTATATGACTTTGTTTGAGTAATAAATGTATTTTTCCCCATTTTACCCATGCATTAATTTTCTCACACATTCTCTTTCATCTTCTTTTCAAAATTATTCTCTCTCTTACTCATTCATAAATAAGAGCAATATGGTATATTTCCTACGCATTTATTATTTTTAACTAACTCTAACTAATTTTTTAGGAACCCTCAATTCAGTTAAAAAGACCTTATATTGTGGGACGGAGAGAGTACATCTTTTTCTAATATTATCCTTATTTATGATAAGTCTATTAAGAGAGAGAAATATATGAGCATTAATAAACATGAAAGAGAATTAGAGGTAAAATAGGAAAAAATACATTAAATGATAAGAAAATGCAAGGAGATCTCTTATATTTTGGATTAAATCAATTCAAATTTCAAGCTCTTATAACAAGGAGAGGAGGAGTAAGTTATTGAGGGTGTAGTTTGTAAACTAAGGGGGAAAATGGTTTACAATTTCAAATTAATGAGCATTTGTAAATGATAGTGAGCCACATGTAGTTATACAATTTTTTAAAAATAAGCAAGTAAAAAGTTGCAAAATAGTACGGCTTTTTGACTTTTTTTTTTAAAATGACAAAAGTAGTTTAAAAAATTGATTGATATTGATGCATTGAGATGAAAGGTATATTTGGGTTGAAGTAGGGATTTATTTGGGACAAAAGAAAAGGAAAGAGTTAGGAGGAAGAGTGATAATGAATTGAAAACATGAAAGAGAAATGTGAGCATGCAAAGCGTCAACAAATCAAATAAATGCTTTCATACTGTTCTTCACCCCCAAATTTCCTTCTTGCACGCCTTTTCATTCCCTTCCCCGCCTTGATTTGCGGCTTTTCATTTACTATAAACTCTAGTATAAATTTCATATACAAATCATTTTTAATTAATTTATATAGGATCTTCGACGTTTTTTCTTAATCATAGTATCAAAGTATTTGTATTTGAGCAACCCCCTAATGCAAATAAGGTTCTGCCTCTACCTAAACTCTCTTGTAAGTCTTATTGAACACACCGTCAATTAATTCACTTTGTGATTTTTAGTTGGTTAACCGCTTGTCTAAATATAATTGGATAATTAGTTTATACTCTATGTGATAATAAAAAAAGAAAGTTTTCAGTTTTATAGGGTTAAGTAGCATCTAACATCATGAAATTATTATCCACTACCCTCATTTTGTGTGTATTCATCTTGCCCCATGATCTTATTTATAGTGCTCCTAACCTTTGTTGTCCTTCTCCACTAAACCTAAATGAGTCAAAACCTATATGACTATGAAATGTTGGGTGATCTAATTTTTCTGCATGTTTTGAATAATTTTTATCAAGCTTGTCACACTTAATTAGTTTCAAGTACACCACAATTCTTGGGTATTTTAGGAGGCTTCCAACTATGTCAGAATAAGAATAACAGGACAGTTAAAGTTCTACAAGAATTTATTGGAGTCATTAGCCTAGCTAGGAAAAGTTATCAAAAATATAAAAGGCTTAGTCATGTACAATTGGATCCTCACCTTTGATTTTACTTTTTTAGGAAAACAAACAAATCCACTGAAAACAAAACAGTTATATTAATATATATATATATATATTAATCCCCCAGGATTAGTATTTAGTAGTCATGGAATTATATTAAGAAAACAAAAAAAATTAATGTGCTTTTTTTTTTCAACTCCGTATAGTTGATGGGATCCGTGTTAATTTGTCCGGAAACGTACATGATCCACCATTGAGCATTTTTTTTGAATTCTTGATCATACCTTTGACGAAATGACACAAAAAAAAAAAAAAAAAAGAGTTTTTGATCATACGAAGTTCAAATTTGAGCATTTCAATGCCGTGACAAGATCTCCATATTAATTTTTAAATACTATAAAAACGAAAGACAAGAAAACACAGGATCACTTTCACTAGCTGCTTATATATTTAATTTTTTTTCTCCTTGCTAATAAACTGCATTGTGAGTTAATTCTACATCTCAAATTTTATAATGTTGAAATAAAGTATGTTAGTTTGAAAAATTGCGTATATATTATTGGAAAATGTGACCAATTGATATGGTTGGGTCAAACATTGGCTAGGAGTAGAAAAGTGATTTAATAACATTGAAGGAAGAAAATTAAAATCATATGTTGCAATCGGACGGAAGATTTTTTTTTTTTTAACGGCATCGGAAGGTTTTTTTTTTTGGACTGAAGCATCGGAAGGAAGATTGACTTTACCATTATTATGCTTTTTTATTCATGCTTCATAGTTTACCCGTCATAAAAAAAATATTCGACACGGTTTAATGGTTTAATTTTGTAAATCCGGCAAAGGAGCCGACAAAAAAGACTCCGATGTTAATGCCTGTAAGTAGATCGAAACAGTATTGCTTGAATAAAAAAGAATGAAATAGTATTTGAGAAACATAATTTAGAAAAAAATAAGAAGAGACTTAAATTCAACAGTTTTGTTTTTAAAAAAGAAAAATAATTTTATTTTCATTTAAACCCATACAATATACTCCCTCCGGTACTAAATATAAGACCACTTTGACTTTTTTTTGTGAAAGTTAAGGAAGCAAATTATATCACTAAATTATAACATATGTCACATGAAATTAGATTATAGGTTAGTTTATAAGTAGAATAAATTAGTTTTGAGGAAAAAAGATTTTTTTTGAACTGAAACTACTTTGTTTTTGGACTGAAAAAAAAAGTAAAAGTGGTCTTATAATTAGGACATGAGGGAGTATTAACTTTTACAAAAAATAATCAACTTTACTGACAAGAAAAAATCAACATTAGATAAAGTTGATATAGAATAGATGAAATCAATATCCCATATAGTGCCGCAGAGAGAAATAAAATTAAAAATATAGTGTTTCCCGGGTTTAGCAATTAGTGGGGGAGGGGGAGTAACAAGTTTACAAGTAACATGATTGAAAATTTGAAATGTTTCAATAAAGAACAAATATCAACATATAGCATATATAAAGTTGGCTTTGAGAATTTTGTAATTAATGTCAATATTTTTTGTCTTGACTCAAATTACATATAAGCCCCTCTATTCATTAGCAACTAATATAAGCCCCTCTATTCATTAGCAACTAATTTATAGCTGCAAATCCAGCATAAAACACTTTGGAAGCACCGAATGATAAACGGTGGACCATCATTTTTTTTTAAAGTAAAAACTTGCAAAGACATATTATTGACGAGCATACATACATTACAATATGTAAAGTCATGTAATTATGTTTTTGTGCAAAACAATTTTGGGTTAATACAATTTTTGGTTTCTGAATCTTCACTCAATTTTGGTTTTTGTTCCTAAACTTTAAAATTGGTCGTTTTGGTCTTTGAACTTTCGGTGAATTTTGATCTTGGTTCCTAAAATTTAGATTTGTGGTTTTGGATTCTACACTTTATGCCATTTATAACCATTGGTCCCTGATTTTTCAAGTTTTTTTTAAAGTCTAGGGATCAAGACCAAAATTGACTAAAAGTTTAAGGATTAAGACTAATATTGATTGAAAGTTCAATGATCAAAACTATCGATTTTAAAATACGGAGACCAAGACCAAAATTAACACATCACAATTTTTTATGAAATCGATACCAGTTTGATTCACCACGGTCATATAAATAGAATCCAAACAATGTTATTTGGTTTTGAAGCCACTAGTGAAGAAAAAGCAATTGATCTAGATATTCCATTTACAAGACAACATTTCTTTTATGTCATTATACGGTATTAGGGAGAGCAATAATGGTTTTAATCTAGAAAAAATTGATTAATCAGAAAACATTTTGAAAGGAATTCAAAGGAGACTGACTTGAAAAAAATTAAAAATTATATCCAAAGTATACCTTGATGAGAATCGTCACACTCAAACTTAATACGATATAAATTAAAGTTTCATCAAGCATACACACACACACAATATAATCAAATAAACATTGTCCACTCACGTCTAGATGATGATCCTAAGGATGTCAACGGAAGGAGCATCCTTTTGAAACAATTTTCACATGAAAGTTAGGTATGAGGGAATTTTTAAATTTTGTTGGAACTATGGGAGGGTAGCATACATTGAACGTGACTATAGCTTGTCTTCAAATAAAGTGAGAGGGAAGGAAACCAAGTGCATATTTCCTCGTGAATCAACAAGTCCTTATTTGTTCATGCGATCTAAGATGATGGATTCATGCAAGAAGGATATTAAGGAAACCAAGTGCATATTTCCTCATGAATCAACAAGCTGTCCTTATTTGTTCATGCGATCTAAGATGGAAGGATATTAAGTGAACTATATAAAATATATTCAATTATATAGCAATATACAAGTACGTGGCAGGTTTCTTATACTATACAGTATACAATACAATCAGTCTAAAATTAATATTCCCTTGTTCCTAAATATATATATATATACGACATAATTATTTAATTTGATTAGATTGGGGATGTTAGTTAAAATAGTTAAAAGGGTTAATATAACTTTTGGTCCTTAAACTTTCACTCAATTTTGGTTTTGGTCCCTGAACTTTCGGTCAATTTTGGTTTTGGTCCCTGAACTTTAAAACTTTTGGTTTTGATCCTTAAACTTTCAATCAATTTTGGTTTTGGTCCCTCAATTTAAAAAAAAACTTAAAAAAAAAAATTAAAATTGAGGGACTAATACCAAAATTACGGAAAGTTCAAGGACTAAGACCAAAATTGATCGAAAGTTCAGGGACCAAAACCAAAAATTTCAAAGTTCAGGGATTAAAACCAAAATTGACCGAAAGTTTAGAGACCGAAACCAAAAATTTTAAAGTTCAGGGACCAAAACCAAAATTGAGTGAAAGTTCAGGGACCAAAAGTTATATTAACCCCATAGTTAAAATCATATGATCCTTGATATTACCAAAATACATGTACTTACCTTTATTCCCACTCTCCCTCTCTTACTTTTTATGATTAGGGAGTATCAATGGGGTTATACATTTAGGAATGGAGGGAGTAATTTCTCTTTTTTTCAGAGTTGGACTTCCAAAAACAATGTATGTCTATATATCTATCTTTAATATAAAAACTACTAAATTAACTTGAGTAGGTTAAGATAATAAAAGAAAATAATTAGCTATATGCAACAAATATGACATAATCTCATGATCGATTTAAAATAATTTTATAATATAAAATTTTTGTTTTTGTGTTGAAGCTTGAGGATTGGAAATTCCGGAAAGACTATGCAAATTTGTCTCATCGTACACAATGTAGTGTGAGTTCATAACGTAGATATCAAAGCAAGTAGTGTTCATTGGCAAGTAAATCTTAGTTTGTGCTCGTATATTTTTACTTCCTTAATTTTTTTTAATTAAAAATAGATCTTTCCAGATTTAATCAAATCAGAATCAAAATTGACATGAAAGGTTGGGGGGGGGGGGTCAATAATTATAATGTGGCCAATTTTTTACTTAATGAATATTTAAGGTGGTATCTTTTTGTGTTATTGAGATCATAGACGACAAGAAATGAAAACGGATGAATAAAGTAGGTTATGTGTTGATTACTTAGTTTGAATCCCAAGCAAATAAGCTTCCCCTTTATATCATGAAAATTTCCATGCCTTTTCCATTGTCTCCTCAAAATTACAACACATACTGTGATATTATTCCAATTATCACATCAAGCATTCAAAGCTTTGCTCGTAATCCTCCTTATTAATCTGCAATTATACTCAACTTTATGACATCATTCCAATTAATGAATTAATGAAACATATTTATAATGAATTTTAACTATAAATATTCTCTTGTATGTCATGCAAAATTATTAGTCAAAATGCAGCTTAGTGTATATATATTGACAATATTGATTATTTCCTGTGACATATAATTATTTTTAATTTGATTTAACTTATTTGTTATGTTTTATTTGGTTTGTCATAAATTAGAGTAGAGACAGGCTCTTGAAAGTTGGGAGTAGGATCTTTGACATTCATTTTTCTGGAAGGTACCATATAAATTAAAAGATAGTGCCTTTGTTTAAGAATCACACTTATTTATCACAATTATATTATACTGTATGGGTAAATGTCCAATTTCACCCCGGAAGTAACCTAATAGGAGCATTCAGTATCTGGAAGTAACAAATGGAGCATAGTTACGCCGGAAGTAGCAAAAACGACGCGTTTTGGCCCACAAAGGGAGATTACTTACCCCAGAAGTATGTCTGCTGTGGGCCAAAAAGCATCGCTTTTGCTAATTCTGAGGTAAATATGCTCCATTTATTTCTTCTGGACACTGAATACTCCTGTTGGGTTATTTCCGGGGCAAAATTGGATATTTTTCCTATACTGTATTAGCGTATCAATTATCAAATAATAAATAAAAGCTTATACAGCAAGAGTATGTATTTCATGGCAAATATAAAAAATATCATATACCTAATATCTATAATTAAAAATATTATCATAAATAGATAACTTAAAGTTGATGAATAGCAACTAATAATAAAACTACTTTCAGATAAAAAAAAAATTAAGCTACTTGCCTTCTTTTAAAAGTAATCATCTCAATGTATGTAAAACTCATGACAATGTATTCAATATCAAATGTTTATGTGGCTCCAAACAGTATCTTAGTGGACCTTCAATTGATCAACCTCTCTGGTAAAAAATGTTCATATCTAGTTAGCACAACTTTTGTTAAAAAATGCTAATATCACAAATACAGATCCTTGGGAGTAGCATGCACACAAAATGCTAGTTATCGAAGTTAGAGATTTCAAGCCTCATTGCCTTATAAGTTATATCTTGAAACCTTATCAACATGATATTTACGTAAAACACATATCTAATGGTAGATTGGCATTTGAATATAAAATATAAAATGTTGAATGTGTATTTTTCAATAATGTTGTGTTTTCAACCTCGAATTCGTTTTTGGAATTTGACCCATTCCTTTTTAGTCTTTACAAAGTAACGGCATATATTAAAAACAATCAACTGAAAAGATCGTTAAATATTTTTAACAACTATAATGAAGGTAATAAAATACCAGAGTTATATAAAATATGTATATTTTTATTGCTAAGTGATATACAAATAAGAAATATGGAATTCTTTAATAATAATAATACCATAATTATATTTGTTTTCCTTAAACAAAATATTAACGTACATAAAAACAAATACAATTAAAGATGAATTCACACCAATAGAATTAGGTTAAGTGTAAAGAGCGGGTGTCTCAAATTGAATGCCATATTTAATATTTGACGTAAAAAATATTTTTAATTTTTACCAAAATAAATGTTCGCAACGTAATTTCTCCTTCACATTATTTCCATGTTTTTACTTTATACACAAAAAAGGGGTCTTGTTCCGGTTCATTATTATTTACGTTACGAAGAACAACCATCAATACCTTTGACAATTTCTGGTAAAGATTTATTTATTTAGGGCCTATTTGAGTAAGCTTAAAAAATCTCTTTGCAGGGCAAAATCATAGCTTCTGAAAAAAAAGCTGATTTTGAAAAAGCTGAAAAAAAGCTGAAAAAATAGCTTTTGATAAATGAGAGTGTTTGGATGGTTGTTGTGAGAATAGCTTTTTTTATGTGTAAATTACTAAAAAGGATATAAGTTTAATGTGTTGGGAAAGAGAGAGAATAAGGGCATTTTAGGTATTTCAATATGACATGTGTAATGATGGTGTTTTCTGTCTCGTAATTCGCGTAAAAGCTGAAAAAAGTAGTTGCCTGTTTGGATTAGCTTTTAGAGAATAGCTTCTGGGAAAAAAGCTGATGTTTAGAAAAAGTAGCTTTTGTAAAAATGAGAGTGTTTGGATGGTTGTTGTGAGAATAGCTTTTTCTGTGTAAATTACTAAAAAGGACATAAGTTTAATGTGTTGGGAAAGAGAGAGAATAAGGGCATTTTAGGTATTTCAATATGACATGTGTAATGATGGCTTTTTTTTTTACCTTGTACTTTGTGCAGAAGGAGAAAATTGTAGCTTATTCAAAACCTAGGTTTTGGCAACCAAAACCTAGGTTTCCAATCCAAAATAGCTTTTCATATTTTTTCAAGTGTTTGGGTTACCTTTTTTAAAACCTAGGTTTTGAGTCTAAACCTTGGTTTTAAAACCTAGGTTTTGAGTCCAAACCTAGGTTATCAGAAAAAAGTGTTTGGCTACCATTTCAAACCTAGGTTTTAAAACCTAGGTTTGGTAACAAAACTTAGGTTTTGTTAAGAAAACAAACAGGCCCTTAATCTGTTAGCTACAAATTTGTTCTAAAAGTTTTTCATCTTTTTTTTAAACATCAACTGGTAAACCGGTAATTAGCGCCTTTTCTGAATCTTATTACCAAGTATCTGAGCAACCGGTTACTCAATTTTTTGGAGTTCATGGCTTCCCCTCCTGACACAAGTGTCTCTTCTTGGACTTGAACTCGAGACTTCAAGAGATCTAACAAGGCCTTATACCGCTAGTCCAACTATGTGTTGGTTGTTCTGAAAGTTTTTCTCCCATGAAATATTTTGCCACCGAAACTTTTTTTAAGTTCAAAATTGTTATAGAAATTTTAAAATGCAGTAAAATTGCGCTTCATCGTTATAAAATTAACGTCAACCTTTAAAAAAAATGGGAAACTGATAGATAAAGACCTTCTGAATTTCAAAACTCCACATAAGAGATTTTAACTAATCGAAAAATTATATTCACTAGTTGACTAACGATGTTAAGCATTAAGTACTGTAAATCACATATATGAGATTTTAAAGTTCCAAAGGTATCCATATGTTATTTTTCATTAAAAATCTGACATTGATCATTACAATTTTAACAACAAATTGTAAAATGGAGAAGTAAGAGAAAAATAGCTTCTGAATTTCAAAATACTATATAGATGATTTGAAGTTGTTAATACATATACTCAATTAGTTACTACAGTAGTAGTTAAAATCTTCTATATAGGGTTTCGATATTCAGAAGGTATTTTCTATTATTTTTCCTAACAAAATTGCTTCATTTTAATACTTTATAGGTAAAATTACTCAAAAAAAACTTTCAAAACAATAATAAATTTTTTTGTTGGCCGGGAACAATATTGCTTCTTTACGAAAACTTTTGTCAGTTTGTCACATATTTGCTGCTTAACACATTTATTTATCTAGGCCGAAGAGGAAAAAAATAATAATTGTTTATTGGCGAGATTAATTTGCCATAATAAAAAAGAAAAACCAGTGACCTGGTAAGCCGGTGACCAAGTAAACCCTCGACGTCTTCACCTTCCCCGCCGCGACACACACTATACATATATATGAGGACGCACACACGAAACCAAACTCCCTCTCTCTCTCTCTCTCTCTCTACTTCTCCTTCTTCCTCATCCCTCTCTCTCTCTCTCTCTCTCTCTCTCTCTGCATCTCTTGGATTTCGTGCTTGTTTTTGTCTCAGAGTGATCAATGGCAGTATAAATAAGTACTACTGCTTTTTCCGAATATTTGAGCTCTTTCGCGCACTCTCTCTTTCTCTTTCGTATTTTTTTTTTTTTTTTGAACTGAAGTCTTTCTCTTTCGTATTTCTATGACGCTAAACGACGAATCAAAGCGCGTTTCTTCTTTCACACCATGGTATGGTATCGTATCTTCCTCTTCTTCCTTTCCTCTTATTGTGTAGTACTGCCTTTTCTGACACGCGTTTCATGAATTGAATAGTAGTAACAACAATTTGATCGGTAGCGTCTAGTTCTGTGGTTTAGTGTTGTTTGGTGTGACTTTCTTTTTGGTTATCTTAACGCTTAACAGTAATTTTGTCCTCCGGTTCTTCTTCTGCAGGCTATGGATCTGAATCATCATTTGATTTGTCATTTATTCTTTGTACAAATCCAAGCCTCATAACTGTAAGTGTGGGACCAAACAAATTTCAATACCACTCTCTTTCAGTGTACTACTACCTACTAGTACTAATTTGTTTTACTCTAATCACAGAAGAAATAAAAAAGAGAAATATAAAACTAAATGTTTTGCTCTGTTTAGAGTTGTGAGATTAATTGAAGAGGAATTCTGAACTGGTTTTTGATTAGGTCTTCCACTTTGTAATTTGATTGACATATAATTAGTGTTTAAATTGAAGAGTTTCCATACTTTTTAATCTCCTAATTAGTGCAGAAATTTGATTTTATGCTAGCACTTCGTTTTTACTCACACAGCTTCTGTGAATTTCAGAGTTTCCGTTTTCAATCCGGCACTGAAAAATCAGAGAGAAACCTGAAATTTCGCCTGCAAAAACCAATTAAGCAGAGATTGAAGGAGAGAATCAATGGGAAAATCAACAACAAGCAGGGATTGGACACAGATCTACGCGATCTACGGAATGGACCAATGGCAGACGCTAATTTTCCTTTTATGCCAAGCAATCCTCTTCTCCATCCTCTCCATACTGTACTTACTCTATTTCAACCCTATCTGCGCCTTCTTCGAGAGCCTTCTCTCCGTCGCCGCCGTCCCCGGCGGCTCCGCCAGGTTCGTCGCCGGATTCACCGGCTCCGTCACCGCCCTCTCCGCCCTCTGCCTCTTCTTCGCCGCCGCTAACTTCTTCTACTCCTCCGTCCCCCTCCACTACGACATGTCCCAACGCATCATCTCCGCCGTCTCCGACTGGTCCTCCGTCAAACTCGCCCTTGACCTCGGCTGCTGCGGCCGCGGCATCCTCCTCAACGCCGTCGCCACTCAGCTCAAAAAAGAAGGTAGCCTTGAAATATGAATTATTTGTGTTTGTATGTATGTGTGTGTATATATATATATAAATAGATATTTTGTTTGTCATTCCATCACAAACCCACTACTAATACAGTCTTAATTCCTTGTATTTTGTTGAGTTAACTGAGTAATTTAGTCAATTAACTGTTGTTTAAAGACAATTAAAAGGGGTCACGGGACCAATAGATTTTTAAATTGGGGTTGGATTAGCTAATGTCTTGAATTAGTGTTACTTTTGTGACGCAAAATTGTGGCCCCAATTAAAATTTTAAGCCCCACTCAAAATATAGTAATTGAAATTTAATGATTTTTAAGGAATCCGACTGTATTGTCAACTGTGTTACTTGCATACATATTGAAAAACAAGTGAGTTAGTCAAATTGATTTTTGGTAAATTGAAAAACAAGTGAGTTTGTAAATTGAAAAACAAGTGAATTAGTCAAATTGATTTTTTGAAGTTTTTAAAGGCATCAGGTCATTGTGTATCATATGTGTGTGTATATATATATATAAATATATATTGGTGAGAGACCTTCTCTCTTGTTGGTGTCACCTTGAAAATTCAAGTGAATCGCTAATTACTTATAAAAATTGTTGAATATTCCAACAGGTAGCTCCGGTCGAGTCGTGGGCCTAGACCGGTCAAAAAACACCACACTGTCAACCTTACGGAGTGCGAAAATGGAGGGAGTTGGGGAATATGTGACTTGCAGGGAAGGCGACGCAAGGAGGTTGCCATTTCCGGATGATTACTTTGATGTGGTGGTTTCTGGGGTGTTTGTGCATACGGTGGGGAAGGAGTACGGACACCGGAGTGCGGAGGCGGCGGCGGAGAGGATGAGGGCGGTGGGGGAGGTGGTGAGGGTGATGAAGCCTGGGGCTGTCGGGGTTGTGTGGGACCTACTGCATGTGCCCGAGTATGTGAGGAGGTTGCAAGAGATGAAGATGGAGGATATTAGGGTGTCTGAGCGTGTTACCGCCTTCATGGTTAGTAGCCACATTGTTTCCTTCCGCAAGCCTAGTCAGCATGTCATGGGCCCACCCGAGGTCCGACTAGACTGGAGACTTTGATGATGTGGATATAACCATACCATAGCGGGTTTATCTAAGAATTTCTCGGGTTTATCTAAGAATTTCTCGCTACCTTACACATAAAAGAAATAGATATAGGTATAAGAAAAAGATTTATAGTAATTTATAAATGTAATATGAGTTTTTTTTTTTGGGGCTTTTTTGTGGTGTCTGGGGAGGCGAAGTCGAACCAGGGGTTTTAGAGGGAGGAGAAGAGATAATGGTTGAGGGTATTATAGTCATTTTGGGTGGTGAGAGAGATAAATATTTAAAGAGGGAAAAAAGCAGTTATTATTATATTATAGTCATTTTGGAGGAGGTGAGATAAAATATTTAATGAGGGAAAAAGCAGATATTATTGTTGTTATTATTTATAATTATAGTGATATGATCATCACCAACCTCATTGTAATACTCACTGATGCCTGATTTTTGTATAGAACTGAAAAATATATGTAGAATAGGCTAACTTATAAATGAAATTTGCTTGCTGTTTTCTCTTTGTTTTTTTGGTCTGAAGCTTACTGTCTGAGTGTTCTCTTTCCAGTCATGTTATTTATTGTAGTGACTATTTAAATGTGATATTTCAACCTTGACATTTTTCTTGAAAGGTTTTTATAGCACTCAATATAAGACTATTTGTAAGAAGTCAATAAGGTTTTTTCACGAACGTTGTAGGAATAAATTAAAATTAATAAGATTTATTTTAATTGGAGGATAATCTTTACAAATAGTAACATTTTAATGGTACAAACTGATTTCACTATTTCAAATGACTATCAGTAGCTTTATCTTTTATGAGAAAGCTGGATCGTTCTTCTCAAAATTGAGATTTTTCAATGTAGATATGACAAAGTGTTCTTACTTATAAACTGAATTTTCTAAATTGGATCTTGTAGGACATGCTTGGATTAATGTTGAGATTATCTAACCCAAGGTGGGATGAGTAAAACACTAGCAGGAATAATTTAATTTCTTCAGTATTAAGATTACGTTTTCACGCAAGCATGTTTAAGACTAAGTAAGACCTCCAAATTTTAGCTTACAAACTTTAATTTAAGAAAATTTTAGTTTTTTAATATATAAAACTCTAATAGACTATACTAATTATCCCATTTCTTATGGAGCCTTGACTCAACTTTATTTTTTTTTTTGAAAAAACAGATTCATCAACTATGGAGGAGGTTACACTTTGCATACGCTAATCTAAACTCATCCAAAATCAGCACTTGTTTTTAGATAAACAAAAACTTTATGGCTCTTGCAAGTGAAAATAGACGCAAAAATACACAAGTACTTAATAGTGAGATGCCTGTATTTGGATGTTTGTGATTTATCTAATTTGTGTGGTTTCAAACTTTTTCTCCTCGTTTTGAGGTGAAAGAACGCTTTTTCTCTTGATGTTGATGGTGAGTGAAAAAGTGAAAGGAACTGGGTGGTAGAGCATTGAAACCAGTTAATAAGAGTGAGTCATTATCTGATACCACTAAATCTTCGGCCCTTGAAAAGGTTTTCACTTACCTGCATGTGAGGTCGCACTACAATTAAAGACATAACCAAATTATTATCGAGAAAATTAATAAAAATTTTAGAAAAGAAATATAAAAAAGAAAAAAGAAAGGTGATATTTGTTTGAAGGAGAGTGCAACTGTGTGGAGGAAGTAAGGCGAAAAGACAGGTTAGTAGTGTAATGTGTTGAGGGGTCACTATCTTTGAAATTTGAGAGTGAAATTTCAACTGTGTTTCAATGAGTTTGTTGCTGGTCTTCCTCTTCTTCAATGCTAAAATGGTTGGTTAGTAGTGTTAAGTGGTACCCAACTTTTGTTCTGATGATGGCCATGTGATCCCATTAGGAAGCTTAAATTAACTGTGTACCACTATATTCTTTATTATAAGTTTAACTATTACAAATTTTTTGTTCCAAAATATATGTCCAATTTGGGATCAATTAATGCTACTGTGACTATTTTACCCCTATATTGAAAATAGGGAAGATGAGAGAGAAGGTCTATAATGCATAAAATATTATTTTAACACCTATTATTAAATAAAGGCAAAGTTGGAAAAAGTTTTAAAAATATGTCATATTTAATGCTATAACTTCCACTCATTGGTATGTGAAAAGTAGTTAGGGTGGACTTATAATAAGGAACAGAGTGGCACATTATTTAAGACTTTTTGGGTTAGATCATATACTACCTCATGTTGTAAATATAAGAGTTAGCTGTGTTGATTTTTTGTCATAAATATTATATTTTTAACAATTTTTCTCTTACATTTATTATTTTTCTCCTGACTAATGTGTTGGACTTATAAACTGATATACAATGTAATGATACACATAAATTTTTTCAAAATATTATATAACATATACTACAAGGTTAAGATACAAAAAATACCTACAAGTTTTTGTCAAAAGTGTATTCAACACCATGTTTCTTTGAAACAGGTAAAAATACCCATAAACATTTAAAATTAGGGCAAAAAACATTAAAAACTGGCAAATTAAACACAACACCTATACATATGCATATGTAAAAAAAAATGTGGTTCCAAAAAAAAAAGGTTAGGTTATATTTAATGATGTGTCATTTTTGTTCCATGGTGGGTTTTTTAAAAATCTTATGATATTGGATGCAACTTGTGTAAAAACTTATGAGTATTTTTGCATATTAACTACTATAGATAAATAATCCATTTACTTTCTTTAATCTCCTTAAATTAGTTAACTGAGCCTTATATTAGAAACTGGTAATTAATTACATTTTGGGCTTTGAAGATATGATAACAATGTACCACTCTATTCCTTATTATAAGTCCAACTACCACAAATTTTTTGTTCCTAAATATAAGTCCACTTTGGGATCAATTAATGTTACTGTGATTATTTTACCCCTATGTTGGAAATAGGGAAGATGAGAGAGAGTGTGTATAATGCATAAAATATTATTTTAGCACATATTCTTAAATAAGGGCTGTTGGAAAATGTTTTAAAAATAGGAGATATTTAATGCTACAACTTCCACTCCTTAATATGTGAGAAGTAGTTATGGTGGACTTATAATAAGGAACAGAGTGGTGAATGGGTCCTTTCGTACCCGCTTGGACACGATTGTTTTAAACATGATCTTAAATGCACTATTCAATTTAGAGTTAAAAGTGTACAATGGCACACTTCTATGAAATGTGTTTTCAAATTACTAAATGCTTCTAAATCTGAGACCTGCGGAATGAATGTGAATATGATGACTCAGGCCATATGCTCCAAAACACTTCCATAAATAGGAAAACGTAGTGCAGTTTAGTTGGGAAGTCTCTCGATTTCTTTTATGTAACAAAATTCATTGTAATTTGTAGCACTCATTCAATGCCATCCCAACTTGTACAAACCTTTTCTTTTGTGTTTGATACTCCCTATGATCTAATCAGATCATTTTACCTGAATTGTGTTTTTCAAATAAACAATTAAAAGTAGTTGGCAAAAGAAAAAGATTAAAAGTATATATTTCATGAATGTGAATTTTTTCTTGTCATTGAGACAAAATATATTTCATGACCGTTAAATTGTTGCATCACGGGATCATAAACTGATATAATCATAAAAGTAAAAGAAAGGCAAGGAAGCTTTGTATTAATAATGATGAATTGGGAACGGTTAGAATAATGCAAGATGGTCCAATCAAATAATTCCATTTTTAAAATGGCAGATTAATACTATTGATCGATGCATTTATTTGGATTGGATGAGGGCCCATTAAACATATAAACACCACAATTATTATCCATTATTGTGTACCTATGTATAACCAGTAGCTTTAGGAATAAGTTTGGTAATGAAACAAGAAAACATCGCGGATCTAAAAAGTTAACTAACCATATACCACTCCGTTGTTTATTATAAGTCTAATTATCACAAATTTTTTTTTCCAAAATATAAGTCCACTTTGGGATCAATTAATGCTATTATGACTAATTTACCCCTGTGTTGGAAATACGGAAGATGAGAGAGAAGTGTTATAATGTATAAAATATTATTTTAACACCTATTCTTAAATAAGGGTAAAGTCGGAAAAATATGATATATTTAATGCTATAACTTCCACTCCTTGGTATGTGAGAAGTAGTTAGGGTGGACTTATAATAAGGAACGGAGTGGTAGGTCCTTAATTACTCAGGTTATAGAAGCATTATAGGAGGGTGTTTACACAAGTTTTTATTCGTTTCTACATGTAAAAATTATTATTAGTGTTTGACTATGCTTATTGAAGTTTCATTACTTTTCACTTGAATTTAATATGATTAATTATATAATACATGTCACCTAATGAACATAATGGTCCCATGGTCTAGTGGTCAGGACATTGGACTCTGAATCCAGTAACCCGAGTTCAAATCTCGGTGGGACCTTTTTTTATTTCATTTTCTGATAGTAAACATTTGGGTTTGCATACGCATTTAAAAACCACTAATAACAGGTTGAACAAATATAGCGTTTAGAACGAATAAATTATGCTGATTTCACTCACCCAAATATAAATTTTCCTTTTCTGTGATAATCATATATATAAATTTATTAAGTTCAAAATGAACCTGCAAAATTTGCAAGATATTCACTGTATGAATAATACAGTCACTTATCTATTATTAATTTACATATACTGTATATATTACTCCAAGTGGCTAGACCCTTTTGGTTTCGTCACCATTTAGTTCTTAGATATTATTCCTTATCTAATTATCTTAGCATGTATGTACTTTTTGGATGATGTATGATTGTCCTTGATAAAAATTACAAATTATATTGGTAAATTCAAAACGAAAAAATATAAATTTTAATAAAGTTAAATTTAAATTTATAAATTTTGTGAGTTTATTGATACAGATAAACTTAGTTTTAGTACTGGTTTTAAAATCTATGTGCATTATTTACAAGAGAAAAATGCATGTGTTTGTGATCTGTCAAAAATCCAACAAGGAGTGGTTGTGAGGAAACAATCACGAGTATTAATAGATTATTGGCCCACATCACATGATCTCAACACCAGTAATGAGACTTAGACTTGTATCCTTATAGGATATAAACAAACCTTTTAACTAATTGGATCAATTTTTATTGACCATTTTCATGTTATTAAAGATGGCTAATACAAATTGACAGTGTCATTCATTTCATTCTCAATACAAGAGAAACTAGATATGGATCCTTTTATAGTTATAGACTGAAAAAATCATATCATTCACGACATCAATTTTTTTAATGAAATTACATGTATATCAAGAAAAAATTAAAGATGCTCATAATTCAACATGTTCATCAATTGGTAGCTCTAATTGATAGTCACACAAAAATTTATAATTTCTTCCCCTCAATATCATGATTGCCACAATCATTTTACACCAGCCAAAAGAATGTTATTGTGTGTGTACCTATAATACAAAAGCACAAAATTAAACTGTACATGGAGTCATGGACCAAGGTCGACCCTAACACTGCCTACTACAAGTCCTAAGCAAACCAAATCCAACCATGGAGACTTCTTCAGTTTAAAAGGGTTAAAAAGAAGTAAAAACCACCCTACGTAGATGAAGCTCAAAGCACAAGATTCTCTCAGTTCGATGGACAAAAAACTCAACCAACCTCGAACAAAACCATTGCTAAGCCGAAGAATTAACAGGAATACAGAAGGATGAGCTAAGCGCCGGCGGCAACACACAGACCAGATGAGGCCCGGCCGGTTTGGAGCTTATATTTGTTTGGTCAACATCTGGCAGCCCAAGTTGAGGAGGACGGACATAACCAGCTACCAGTGGCATACATAATACTGATATAGTGATCCTTGAACCTAACATTATGTAATAATGAATTATTAATAAAAGCATAAGCACAGAGTAAATCATTCCTGCAACTACTGGCTTCTTGCAAAATAACTTTATATGTTTCATTACCTTGTTTTGAGGAGAGAGCAACATGCCCTCTTTTCCTCCCAGCTATCATCCAACTCTCACAATTGGCATTCACCTCATATAGCACCTCACCCTGTTTCCAATAAATTGAAAAAAACTAGTGTCAGGAGAAAGCAGATATTTATAGCCAAATGCTCTCCTGCCTCAGAAAATGAGCTGAAAACCATAAATTAACTTTTAAAGTAAACCCAGAATAAAGCACATATGTTTAAACTTTTCAATTAGATTGAAGAACTGAAAACTTTTGAGGGAGGAATTGGTAAATGAGCAAATGCATAGACAACTTCTTTCACAAAGGAAAATCAAACTATTCTGCTTATTCGCTCTTTCAAATTAATTTTCTCCTATCCTTTGATCGGTTCCAGAGTCCTTTGAAGATAATTTGAAACAATAAAAAAAGTAAGCTTGGTTGAGAAGGATTCTACAGTTAAGACTTAAATATAATGGTGGAAAACATGCAGACTTCACTTTCATGCGTGAAAAGTGCATATAAATAAGATCAAATTTAAAGTTCAAAAGGATAAACTATACTCCTCAAAGATATAGGACACCAAAGAAAAGGTCAAGAAGCACAAAAAATAGTTTCTCTTTATTGAGACTTACATTTTGTTTGGAAGCTTCAGTTTCATCCACATCTTTTAACCTTTCAACCCTCCAATTCATT
The DNA here is from genome assembly GCA_037074515.1 of Mimosa bimucronata. NCBI lineage: Eukaryota > Viridiplantae > Streptophyta > Magnoliopsida > Fabales > Fabaceae > Mimosa > Mimosa bimucronata. Next base: position 13,024,279 of record CM073442.1, read on the forward strand.
GTAATTAGTTGCCCAACCCTGAGGCCATTTGAAGGGAGAGGAAGAAAACCAACAGCTAAGCAGGGGTCAAGCACAGGCCTCTTCAGCGTAATTGCACTTCTGAAGATCAAGTCCTGAGAACTGTAAGCTCCAGAAGTTTCATTCAAGACAGGTTGGTGTGCACCAATGGCTCTATCGCCAGAGATTCCATATTTGATGTTTAAGATGCTTTCTGGTTTCTCCTGAGCAGCTTCTGCAAAAAGAGATGCTATCATAATTAAACAAACAAATCATCCAATGAATTGTAAAGAGTATGCAATTATAATTTGGCAGGTTTAAAAAAAACATTCAAAATTAAAATAGACATCATCCCACGGATAACTAGCAAAAGAAAATTACCTTCAGCATTTTCCTTGTCAAGGCATATGCTGAATAAAATTCCTGCTTTTGAAGAAGGAGATATAACTAACGGAACGAAGCTTAAACTAGGAGTTCCACCATCAGTATGAACAAATCCATCTTGAAGGTCAAGCCAAGCATCATATATAGTCAATGTAGCCTTTACTTCCGAGTGCAGTGTAACCTAGAAGTCATATTAAATGATGAGAATTTTAAAGAGATCAAACTCAGTACATTTCTTGTGATTGATTAAATATGATTATTTTTTAATTGAAGTAGAAATTGCAGGTCAACTTAGATGGTAGGGTACATAGTTTCCATTTGCCAACTAAATGAAAATAGATAAGAACATCTAGAAAATGAGAGATCCGAACCTGCAGAAGCAGGGTACCATCATGACATTTATCGGTAACACGTGTTGTAACATAGAAAGGATCTGTAAAGTGAACCGCTAAAGTCCTGGATGTTAAGGCAATAAATAATTTGGTAAGTACTGGCAGAAAAAGAAAAGGAATCAAAAGCAAGATATATAGCTTGCATTGTATAACAGAAGAATAATCTATTGTGTGGAAAATGTGACAACCTTTCAAATGTCTGATTGTGGGATATTCCAAACTCAAGTTTCAGAGCTATTGTTCTCATTCCATCCACAATGCTCTGTCTCCGAGTTGCAACTGTAATAAAATTAGTCTCATCAGCACAGTTTGCTGCATCAGTATCACTAATCTAAAACACACTACAAATATGAATTCATAAAAAAAAATTTATATCTTTCTCTTAACCTGAAGATGACCCTTGGCTGAGCTTGTCGCTGATAGCACGAATTGGAACCCAAAGAATAGAAGAAATATCACTGGCCCAATCTGGAAACTCTATTTTCTCATCTTCTAAATTCAAATGCTCAAATTTTTTCTCAGAATTTAAAGGTCCTTTTTGAGCACCATCACCTTGAACATGATTATTTTCATTCTGAGATAGACCAGTATCACTTTCCATCTCAATTACATGTGAATCTTCTATCTCCAAACCTGGACCAGTATCGATATGCAAGACAGCACCTTTGAGGGAGTAATTTATTGGTCGTACTGTTATTCCAACCCATTGATTTTCATTAATCAACAAAGCAGATGAAAAGGCTGCATCAAGATCAACCAGAGCTCTTGGTTTGGAAACCTATTAACAGATACAGGAATTGTTCGTAACCAGCACTGATTTTAAAAATGTAACATTGTATACTTCAATGATAAAAAATTAACTAAAATTCAAGAATGAAATACAATGAAAGGAAACCTTGAATGGAAAAAACAGGAAGAGATCATAAATTTTATGTAAAGCATCACCAGAAGAAAAGCTACCTTCAAAATGGGTTTAGCTGGCTTTTCATAACTCATAAAATCATCATTGTCCGCAGGACCAACTTTGGAAAAACTGTGAGATCTAAGCCTCAACCGCCCAATCTGCCCAGTAAGAGCTCCCAAGACATATGATCCGGGTTTTTGCGGCGGTAAATCCAGGGTAATAGTATTTCGACCAGGGTGTAGAACAACAGCTGAAGAACTCTTTAATGCCTAAAATAATTAAACAATCCACACTTGGAAATAAATAAAATGCCCAGGCTGCACTAGAAGTAAATGAACAGTGTCTACCAAAAAAATACCTTTATGCCTTCATCAGCATTAAATGCTGCCGTTAATGTGAAACTGATTGAATCAATAGTTATATCATCCGGAAAACCACTCCACACAGTCACAGAAAGGATACCCGGATCCCCATCACATAATTCTAATGGAGGTCCAGGGTTTCCAGAAAACGTAATTAATGAAGACACATCAAGGTGTACAGGGTCCTTCATTTCGCTATGTGCAAGTCTAACAACTTCTGACTGAAAGGCTTCGCGCTCCTTGGTTGCAAATAACTTTCCATCAAGAGAAAGTAACCTCACACAAGATGATAGGTAGCCAGCTTGATCATTGAGTATCTTTTGACACTCAGCTAAATTGGGAAGGACCTCAGCCAACAAATCCTGCCATCCTTCACCAGAATAAAGGGCACACACCTTTTCATATGACTTTGCAGCTTGATCAAAATTGCCATGCTTGAAGAAAACAGCTGCTATTTCACCATCAAGGACAACTCCATGTCTACTCCACCAGGAGCGATGATAACTATTAGCTGCACCTTTAGTTAGCTCCAAATATTTTTGCTGCCAGTATAAGATGTAAAGTTGGTTAAGACACAATTATGTGGTACTAGAGAAGAATTACAAATATTCACCACTGCATCACTTTCTTTTTCAATCAGGAGTGGGTATAAATTATTCAATCTCCAAACACAAGACCTTTGAAAGGATTTTCAATATGCTTTAAGACTGTCTTTCCAGGCCATGATATTACCTCAAAACCTTCCAGAGATGATAATGATTTCAATAATTCGCTGTTGGAAATAGTTTGCTTCAGAGCATGCTCAGAAGCAATATAAATCTCAGCAAGTCTCATAGGCCGGTCAACTGAGCCGTCAAAGTTTCCCGGTGAAGAATTAATGCGTGACATGGAACCTACTCGGACTTTTTGTGGTGATGACATCCTTGTGGATGCATCTAAGCCTGATCTGTCAGTATACAAATCAGATTGATAAAAATCTTACAGTAACAGCAGTTTTTTTTAACAATGTACTTGAAACAAATGCATGAAGAAAAACAGATAGCATTTTATTACCCATCGATTGTACCCGGGTTACCATCAAACATTTCAAACATGTTTCCAGCTGAAAGAGACGCCCTACGCCTGTTAGCCTCTCGCAGAAGCACAGTAGGTTCAAGAGGCAAGGGTTTCCTCTGGATCCCAAAATGCTTAGCTCTAGGGGTCGTTTGAAGAATCAACTGCAGAGAATAAGGCAACAGTATTTAAATCAGATATAGGATGTATAATACAACAACAACAACAAAGCCTTATCCTACTAGGTGGGGTCGGCTACATGGAATATAGGATGTATAATACTCGTGAAAAATTCTAATAATGGTTTGCAAGTTTTTCATGCATAAAACATGTGCCCAACACATTTTATAAGCCACATTTTCCCCTTTCTAATAAAGTACGAAATTTATAGAGGGTAACAAAGCTTTCCCTCACTCAAACGTGTGACTGTAAGGTCTGGTTTCTATAACTTTGCTGCCCTAACCAATAACAAGCGGCTTCTCTGTTAGCTTCCCCTCACTCAAGGGTGTGATTGTAAGGTCTGGTTTCTACACCTTTGCTGCCCTATCCAATAACAAGCAGCTTCTCCACAGTCTATTGTTTGAAGTTATGTTGTGCAATTTTATTTGCTTTAGTAAAGAACTAAATAAACTGTATAACCTGGTACAATAATGATGATGAGATGGCAGATAGTAAAAAAGTAAGTTTTTAGTTTAACTTTAAACACCCCGGGGGGGGGGGGGTCGGTGAATACTTTATTAACATGACAAAGCCTCATCTCTGCATTCTCTATGGCACATAAGGTTGTGGTTCATTTTTATAAGTCATGCAAGGAAGTCTATTTGAGTGGTTATGAATGCAATCTTCTGTGATGTCGTCATATAGAATACTGGGAGGTACCTTTTCTTTCTCAAGCACCTCAGATGATGCATCAGTAGGAAGCACAGGCCAAACCGCTGGCCTAGGCCAAGGTAGCAAGCTGAGGGATGCACTGCTCAAGAGGAAAGAAATTATCACCATTGGATAAAATAAAATAAATTATTAGAAGGAAACAATATAGAAATAAATGAACAGATATCAGCGAGGTGATGAAACTAAACATTAATTTTCTCAGTGATAAAATTGTAAATGTCCAGATCACTTCTGAAATAATACCTGTTGACAGGACTTCTTTCTATATCACTTCCATACCCAACTAAATAGGCAAGCCTCATGAACTGTCAACATACGCAATTCAGAAAGTACCCTTAGTTAACAAATAATATTCCATACATAACATCAATTACTTCAACTATCATTTGACCCAAAAAAAAAAAAAAATTACTTCAACTATCAAATAAAATAAGGGAGGGCAAAAAATTGTCCCCCTTTTCACTTCAAAATGAACTTATAGACTGATCTTGGCAAGTGGACTAGTAGCCTCATTTTACGACCTGTCCAACTGTATGACTTTAGTCTCCATCAAGTTATTAAGACAAAATATTCTACCTTAACTCTGGCTAGTGAATAGAGATCTCCAACAAGGCGATAGAACTCCTTTTCGACATCAGGTGCCACAAGTCCATCCTTATAATGAGATGTTGTTGCATCAATCAAAGCCAAGCAAGCAGTTATCACCCAAACTTCGCGCATACAAAAGGGTAGAACACTCTGAGAAGAAACATTAAATAGAAATCAAACGTGGATAAATGAACGAGAAAACAGCAAAAAAAAAAAAAAAAAAAGATATAGGAATATACAAGTAACAAGAAAAGATATGAATGACGAGAGAAAAACATACCTCATGCAATGCCAAGGATTTTGAGAAACTTATTATGAATAAATATCCACGTGATGCAACTTCAACAGGGCGGTTTAGCTTAAATAAGAGCTGCAAATGGCAGTCAAACACAAAGTTGAATTATGAGATAGCCTTTTGTGTCAGATCAAACCAGATAAAGCATGGATTTGGCAATGGGATCATAAACCCAAAAATGTCAACAAAAGGAAAGAAAAATTCCAATAAAAAATCAATAGCTTATGGCAAACATAGCCATAAATTTGTGAAAAGAAAAAACAAACAAAATCCAATGAACTCGAATAAATGTAATTTTAGTTTTCTGATCAAAAGAGAACTCTTAAGATAACTGAAAGTGAATATACATAGTTTACATGGTACATCCCATTTCTCCACAATCAGCGTAACTATTGAGAATTGTGAATCCTCTGCATGAATTCCTCTAAAATGCTTAGAAATGCACATATTTATAAATGAAATATGTTAGCTCATCAGCAGAAGATCCATAACATAGTAAAATGTACATAGCTAAAAATTTGCAACTGTACAAGAAAAAAAGAAGAAAAACTATTGGTTAATGATCAGTGATTTTAAATATCACATTTCTGTGCCATAATACAGGTTTATTTCATTTATAGATTTGTAGATGGTTTGACAGCAATAATCATATTAGTTCCACTTGAAGGCGACCTATTACTATCTTGTTCAGATAACATAGGAACTTTTTTGCTCAAGTTGAACCTTTAATAAAAGGCTAAACTGCACAAGCAAATGCATGCAAAAGGGAAAATTTTCCGATAGGCAAGAGGATTACAGGTTATCCTTAAAATATCTCTGAAACACCTTAGAATAAAATAAAATTTCATAAAAGCCAGTCCAGTATGCAGACACTAGAACATGGATGATAAAATAATGAGAGCAATAAGTAACATTCTGAAAAAACAATATGATCAAGACATATATTCTCATGAATAGTACACATTTTATTTCCATTGAAAAGCAGAAAAAATTCAGCCTAACATGTAAACTGTCTTGAAAAATACTCTCACACTTCATAACATTTGATGTTCCACAAATTTGTAGAATGTTCTTAGTTTTATCATAAAGGAAATCACGTCTTTTTTTTAAACATATTACATCAATACTTCTGTTTCCAAATTAGATTTATATTCATCTTCTCTGGGAGGCCAAATCTTAATACAGAAGACACTATCCAACATTCAAAGCAACTTGCAACATTATTTTCTAAAATAATTGACTAAAAAAAGACATCAATCTACATTATTCAAATTACTTATTTATGACTAAGAAATATTAGGAAAAACTATTATTTATGTCCTCAAAATGAGGTTTCTAGTCTTATTATACTTGTTTCTTTTTTGCCTCCAATTTTCACTTTTGAGATCATCTGTCTCTGAGCTGTGTCCAGTACAGTTCAAGCCAAGTTCAGCACACATCTGAGTCAAAATGCTTTAGATGAAAATTGTTCTAAAATATCTGTAAACATGTCAGCAAGGCATCTAACATGCCTGCAATAGCCGTGTCTGTGCTTTATAACAATCAGCACGTTAACTTAATTCTGCTTCACAAACTGAGCTTATAATCTACTTGTGCTGGGTAAAATGAGTGATTATCAGGTAGGGCCAACCTGTGACTGACAAGCGAACAGATACTGTCTAAACTCAAATTCCCTAAATGAATCATCTTGAGCAATTTGTGTCAATGCTTTATTTCCTGGATTAACCAATGCTGCCTGATCATCACCTTGGTCTAGTCCTCCAAAGTCCCTTAGCTTCCCAGTGTTGACTGCAACAATGTCCAAAAAGCTTTTATTCATTTTCATTATTCACAAGATCTTCTCTCAGTTGAGCACAATATTTGTAAAATAGACAACAGAAGCAACAGGGGGGAAAACGAAAAATAAAATTAGGCATTGGGAACCTGTCTCTAAATAGCAAAGTTCTAGCTCATCATATTCCCGCAAGGCATCTTCATGGAGGTGCGCCATTTCAAACATAAAAGCTAAGCTTTCCTGGAAGCAGAAAGCAGAAAGCACGTGTTAACTGAAACCATAAACTCCAAGAATGATGGAAAAATAATAAGAAGCAAGGAAAACAGGGCTTTGAAAACCCCAAGTATTTCTAATATGCCAATTGAAATATAAACTTGGAAGGATTCTTTCAAATACTCTTGGAATGTAAGAGGTCAACTAAAAAACAAATGGCAGTAACAGTGGGACCTGAACAGTCAAATCATGCTTAAATAGAAACATTTGTAATACTCCAGTAAAGCTTCATAAGGAAAATGATCAACCTTTAAAATGAAAAAATTACAGAAGTTCCACACTGGCATAAGACGCTGTTCACTGAGCTTCCGGATCTCATCATCATAAAACTGTACACGCCTATCTAGTGTATTTCTGATGCATTCTGTTATCTTTGATTCCAGATCTTCCCAAAAATTTGCTTCAGGACAAAGCATATCGTATTTGCAGCACCTGGATCAGTGCAATGGGATATCAAATGGGAGATGGATTTTTGTCAAAAATGTTACTGAACTTAACCAGCTGCACCTTTGAATCAAATCAAAAAAGGGCTCGTTCAACTCTTTCCATCCATAGCTAACAATTTGTCTAATCATGTATTACTAACATGTCAAATTTATTCAGTTCAGTATAATGTATTAACCATCTGTTCACTCGCCTTTCAGCCAAGAAGATAACCTCAAAAAAGAGTATAATGATGCAGCAATGTGGAAGGTACTACAATAATCATCCACCCACAGTTTTCATTTTCACGTTGCTGTATCACATAAAAAACAGAAATTACAACACAAAGTCAACCAGTAGTTACAATTTCTTCAGGTTGACTTAACGAAGACAACTCAAATCTCAAGTTAGAAAAATTGTTAACTGCAACAAGAAATGAAACAACAAAAAATAATTTTCCACTAAGTTTTTACTTTAGCATTGCCACATCACAAAAAGAACAGAAATCACAATATGGAGCCAATCAGTTGGTAAATTCTTTTTATGTTGAGCGAATGCAGTCTGTAAGTTAAAACATTATTTAATATAAACAGCAATTGGGAGAATTCTATTGGTGCAAACTCAAATTGGCCAGCTTACCTTTCTCTCTTCTTGGAGCTGAAATCAGCTTCAAGTTTAGCATATACCTTCTTTGCCATTTTGCACGCCTGATCATTACTTGGATTTGCTTTAGACACAAATACGATAAACCATTCCCTATCATCATTTTGAACAATTAACTTCAGGCGTGGTTTAAGAATGGTTTTGAACTCATCAAGATCCTGGGGAGATAAAACGAGAGTTAAATAAAAGAGTCACAGTGTAGAAATCATAACAATATATAAAACTAAAAAGTGAGCAGATTACATACAAAAATTTCCAAAATAAATAACTAAAGTAAGGACACATCTTTTGAATCTAATAATATATATAAATAAGCTTCTTTCTACAAGCTCTGAAGTTCAGCATGCTGTTATAGCCAACTTATTGTAGTATTTAAATTCGTAAAAAGTGGTTTTGGCATCATTAGAGCAATGGAATCTGCAATGCGACTATGATGTGCTTATGGTACTTTATCACTGTTTTATAAACATTTTATAAGTTTGGAAGATAACTTCACATTTCAGTCTTGTTAGCTGTTACATTGCTTGGAAAACCTATGATAGAATCAATTCTTTGCCTTTTCATTGACTTAAAAGTAAAATCAATTTATCCAGTAAAAGAAGTACAAATACCACTATAACTAACAACAACAACAACAACAACAACAAAAAAAGCCTTATCCCACTTTATGGGGTCGGCTACATCAGTAACAAAATATTTAGATATATTAAACACTATAACTAAGTTATGCATAAATACGGTCATAGAAAATATTGGAACATCATTACGACATAAACTCCAAAAGCAGAGTAAAAATCAAATCCCATGCCCCTATCAAACAAGAGATATCATTGAAACATCAGAAATTAATCCCAGTTACCTCACATGTAACAAGTACAACAGTTGCATAAGGCTCTCGGAACCAAAACAACAACTGCTCCTGAGGGAACCGGCTACGAAGTCTTGAGTCAGTTGTTAATATGAACTCAGCTGGCAAGGTCTCAACAAGAACAAGATTGCCTGTCTTGTTATTAAGACAAGCCCTCTTGAATGGCAATCGCTCCTCAAATGCAGTCTTGATAGTGGGCCACAAGTCACTCACATCTTCCACTGAAAAACCATTGAAATTGAGTACCATTCATATTTAGCATACACATCTACATCATCGATAAATAAAGCCACTTCCTTTGTCCTTCCCTAGATTGGTAAGTTCAGCCCATTTGTTCAAATGCTCTTTAAAAAAAAAATGAAAGTTGATGCAAGGAGATCAGATCTCCACCCATCAATTCTTAAACAAATCAAGAAATGAAACCCATTTGTCAAAGAATTGAAAATGATCAGATGAGTGAGAAAGTTTTTGTCTTTACCTGCAATGACAAGGCGATCGGAGGTATTCTTGATAGTCTGGAACTGGGCAAGGAAGTTGGCCATGGCAGATCCAGAGGAAGTGCGAACGAATCAAAGATCCATAGAGATGAAATTGGGTCCTGAGAAAGGAGGAATTCAATTGAGTGAGTGTTAACAAGTGTGATTTTTTCTCCTTTGCTCACAGAGTCGAAGATCGGAGTATGGAGCTCGGAGGTTGGGAATTGGGAGTTTCACAACAAAAGTATGTAGTGCTTCACGGTGTACGGGGTATCATGATCTTACTTCTCATCCCACCGTTCATAGTTAATAAATGGTCGACGAAATTCATACATTTTTATATTTGAGGGTAGATTTGGAACAAAAAATGTTTTAGGGGTACATATGATACACCTTGCACACTTTAGGGGTAAATATGACCTTTAACCCCCTTTTTTGTTTTTGTTAATAATTTTAGCAATTAACAATTTTATTATATATTTTTTTTTATGAATACAATTTTATTATAAATATGGGGAAATTAATTACAGGTCTCGTGAAAGTAACTTAGTTAAACTGCTATCCCATAAAATCCCCAAATTACACTGATGTTTCTAGCGACCTTAATTATATTAAGTTACAAACCAAAAAGTTGTCACCATCTGGCCAAGTGTTGTTAGTTATAAAATTTTTTTAACAGTTATGAATTACGCTTATAATGTTATTATAAATGCCCAAAAAGTTGTAAATGTTTGGTCAAAAGTTTCTAGTGACCAATAATTTCAATAGTTGCAAATGATTAGAACTTAATATTTCCCTAGGACCTCAATTTAATCAGGAGATTTTGTGGGATCGTATCTTAATTAAGTTTGACATTTAATTAATAATTTCCCCTATAATTTAATATCAACATACATTAACAACTAATTCTACACAATTAAATTATTTTTTGAAAAAAATACATTTTAGAAAAGTCATCAAAAGCTTCAACAGAATTAGCAGCGGAATCCCTGCGCTTTCCATACTCTCCCCTTCTCTTCCCTTTTTAAATTAACACTTGAATTTTTCATATTTACTCCATTGCATGAATTAAGTTAATTTGAGATTCCTTTGTAACAATGTTATATCAAAACGAATACGTAGTTGGTCTAACAGTATGAGGCATCGTTAAATCTCTTGAGATATTGAATTCAAGGCCATGAGGAGATATTTGTGTTAGGAGGAGAAGCCGCGAATCCTGAAACTAGAGTAATCAGTTGCTTTGATACCTGATAATAAGATCTAGATTAAGCACTGATTGTCAGTTACTATATTAAAAAATGTTATATAAAAAAGTAATTAATGAAGCATCCTCCCATCCCCTAAGAATTGAATGTTGTTAATACCAGCTAAAAAATTTTAGTTGATATATAATATAAAAAGGTATAATAATAGACATATTGAATATAAAATATAAAAGTTATAGAGTGGGGGTAATTAATTAGAAGTCAAATGTAAGGAACTTAATTAAGAACAGGTCCCATGAAATGTGGTAATTAATTTGAGGTCCCTGGGGACCTAGATAATATTATTTTTGAAGGTGTGGGTACCATATAAAATAATAAAAAAATCCACCCCCTCTCCCCCTCTCTCTCCCTTCCTTCTACCCGCGGCGATGCCTCCCCCCACTCTCAACTCTCCCTATTTCCTTGCAAATGCCCAACCCTGCGTCCCTGGCGATGCCTCCCCACTCTCCAACACGGGGTTGGGGTTGGGCATTTGCAAGGAGATAGAGTGGGGGGAGGCATCGCCAGGGACGCAGGGTTGGGCATTTGCAAGGAAATAGGGAGAGTTGAGAGTGGGGGGAGGCATCACCCCGTGTAGGAGGGAGGGAGGGGGGGGGGGAGAGTAGGGTGTATCATTTATTATTTTATGTGAGACCCACCCCTTCAAAAATAATATTACCTAGGTTTCTAGGGACCTCAAATTAATTACCCTATTTCATTGGATTTGTTTTTAATAAAGTCCCTTATATAGGACCTCAAATTAATTACAGAAAAAAAGTGTGCTCTTATTGCTAATCAATTTCTGATGTAATTCCAATTCCAGTTACATTAAGAAAAAAAATTTCTTGTAATTGCAAATCATATTTTTCTCTTTCCAAATTTGCCCCAGAACTATAAGCATCTAGTCTCTCAAACTCGGGGGTACTATCGTCATTACATCTCTCACAAGCTACCTACAACTCTCCAAGGCAACAGGCCCACACAAGCAGTAATACAGAACGAGAGAGCGAGTGTCTTCCAGATAGGCCTTACTGGATGAGGCGCGCCAAAATCCCAACTACAATTACACCATCTTCCCTTTAATGGCTTTTCCTTTATCTTCCTCCATTTTCTCCCACAAGCTCTCCATCAATGTCTCCACCACTTCTTTTGCTCCCCATCCAACTTTCTTTCCTACCCATTTCTTATCTAGCTTCAATCCTATGAAAGGTGTAGACCGAGGAAGATCAGGTCGCCCCAGAATTGTTTGCTTGTCAAAGAAAGATCTTGGAAAGGTTAGCTTTTTTTCAACTCAAATGTGCTTCCTTTTTGAAAAATTTTCTGGTGATGATAGTGTTTTGGAATCAGGTTCCTTTGGTTTGGATTCTGTATCTGCACACATATTGATAATTTTATTAGGGATTTCTGGTTGAATGTCACAATGTCATCATACAATGTGAGTGAGTTTTGGTGACACGATGTGGTGATTGTGTGTGTTGGACGTACAAATGTAGGTTAGGGAAAATTATGGTTATGATGTCAGTTGAAACATTGATCCATGACCTGTTAAAAGTTGGATGTTGGAAGTAATCTCATTAGCGACACTAACATTGGCCCATGAAAGTTATGTGCTTTTTAGTTAAAATTACGTTTTTTTTTCTGCATAATTACATTTAATTCCTCCCCGGATATCAATCTCTCCTAGAACTCTCTTGGTGGGAGCCTCGTCTACTGAGCCTCCCTTTTATTACATTTAATTCTTATTGAGAGAATGCTTAACATCAGTAAATGCTATGGCAGCAATGAACCAAAAAAAAAAAAAAAAAGAGGCAGCTTTGTCATTTAATCTTCCATGTCTGGTGCTATATAGTTCTTATATTCCAGCTTTCCTACTTCATCCTGTGAACTCAGAAGAACAACCAAATCTATATGATTTGTTGTGAGTTTCTCTACATTCTGAAGTAGAGTTTTGACTGTGCAGGAGTTTGCAGGCCCCCATGGTTTTCCTTTCCTGCTGCCCCTGTCAAGTGTTAGTCAGAGAATGAGCCAGCTTAAAAATTTCATTGCTATCATTATCTCTGTTCAGATTACATTATCAATTCCTATGGTTGGCTCAGATTATTGGTCTATATCTCCTGCAAATGCAATTCTATATTCGCCAGACACTAAGATTCCCAGAACCGGAGAACTTGCTCTTAGGCGGGCTATCCCTGCAAACACAAACATGAAGGCTATCCAGGTTGATGTCACTGATTAAATATATTTTTCGGCTCTCTTAACGTTTAAGTGATAAGTGTGCAGACTGTCTTGCCTCTCTTCCTTTAGGATTCTCTTGAAGATATATCATACTTGTTAAGGATTCCACAGAGAAAACCTTATGGGACAATGGAGGGGAATGTGAAGAAAGCTTTGAAGGTATATGTTGCTTTCTTGTCACTATGTGATTTTTCTTTGATGTAGTTCTCTAAGAAACCCTGTGAAAAGCAAAATTACTTAGGCCACTAGGTGTGGCACAGTGATGAATGTTGTGTAGTGTGTGCTTTGTGAGAAGTCCCATGTTTAAATCATCATGCGATCATTATGAGGAAAAAAATTAACGAAATACGATTATTTGGGTGTCAATGCCTCTTCACAAATTCACAACTAGTTCTTATAGATGTAGGAGCTTTAATGAATGATTCGATTAGACGCTCAAGAGTTTAAGTCTTATAGATGCAGGATCTTTAATTCTTTACTCCATCTCCTAATATCTTTCATATGTTATATATCTGTCTGATCTGACAATAATTTTGGTAATTTGATATGTCTATGCTATAATACTGCTTTATTGTGTTATGAATTGGTTCATTTCATTTTGACTCTGTGCTTCCTTACTTAGATCGCAGTAGATGAAAAGGACTCTATATTAGCAAGTATACCAGCAGAGCTGAGGGAAAAGGGTTCTTTAGTACACGCCTCTCTGATTGATGGAAAGGTACTCTTCAAAGTGACACCATCTTTAATTTCTCAATCATGATGTCATCTATAAAATAACGACGACGACAACAACAACAAAGCCTTATCCCACTAGGTGGGGTTGGCTACATGGATCGTACGATGCCATTGTACTCTATTAATAACCAAATATTTAGATATAGTCTTAACGAAAGGGTCTCGCTCTACAACTTTACTGAGTGATCGCCTCGGTCTCCCTCTACCTCTTTTAATAGGACTCCAGACTACTTGATTTACCCTCCTTACTGGCGTATCTAATGGCCTTTTTTGGACTTGTCCAAACCACTCTAAACGATTTTCTACCATTTTCTCATCAATAGGTGCCACTCCAACTCGTTCGTGTATGTATTCATTCTGGATATTATCCTTTCTTGTATGACCACACATCTATCTCAACATCCTCATTTCGTCTACCCCCATTTTATGTTCATGTTGCCCTTTCAAAGCCCAACATTTACAACCATATAGTACTGCTGATCTTATAGTAGTGCGATAAAACTTCCCTTTTACCTTATAGGGTACTTTCCAGTTACAAAGAACTCCAGTAGCTTTCCTCCACTTATACCACCCAACTTGAATTCTATGGTTGACATCATCATCAATCTCGTCATCTTGTTGTATGATTGATCCCAAGTAATTAAGCTTTGTCACTTGAGGGATGATTTGATCTCCCAGTTTAACTTCTAAATCACCTCTAACTTGCCTATATGCCAAATTACAATGCATATATTTTGTTTTACTCCTACTTAGACATAAACCCTTCAACTCTATAGTGTTTTCCCATATCTCTAATTTATCTCCTCTCTTGATTGAGCCAACTTCTATGTAATGATAAATTTGTAGGTATTCTAAATGCCATCTTTCTTGCTTTAAACAAGAAAAAATTAGTGTTTGCCTGCATATTTCAAATACAATGTCATTGTAATCAGGTTTGTTTATCGTGATTTGGTTTGGACTAACTATAAGCATGCATGAGAGTACTAGAATTTGAAAGGAAGGCTTTTTTTCTATTGTTTCTTTGTTTGTGACTAAAGAAGTCAGTTTTGTTTTGTCATATATTCCAAACCAGGAGCTAGACTATAAGGAAATGCAATCAAGAAGAAACATCATGTTTTTTTTATTAGTGCAGGATTTGATTATCTTTTCTCATTCTGATATCTTTACATCCCCTAAACAGTTCATTGAAATCGTCTACAATGCTATATGTGTAACATCATCCAAAAATCGGTTAACAAGATTCACTACAATTTATAAGATTTCAGACTGAGTTCAAAGTTTATTACGTTGTGTAGGGTGGGTTGCAAGCTCTCCTTCAATCTATTAAGACACAGGATGCTGATAAAGTATCTGTAGGCCTTGCATCAGTGCTAGATACTGTAGCTGAGCTAGAATTATTACAGGTAACCATGAGCCATAATTAATATGAGTATATGACAGTCTTCTAAAATAAATAACAACTGTATTTACTTTTTGAGTTGTATAAATTTTGAACATGATATTGGATTAACAAAAAACAGTTTTCTGTTTGTTAAATCTTCACAGGCTCCTGGATTGTCTTTTCTTTTGCCTGAGCAATACATGCAATATCCACGGCAAGTGACTAATATCTCATTGTTGTCTCAATTAGAACTTTGATATGTCAAATAGATTCAGGAATGAATACTCTGGACATTTTGACTAATTTTCAATAAGCGTTATGACTTTTAATTGAAACCTTGAAAGAAGATGGAAAAAAATGCCGTAGATGTGATTTTGGATCGCAATGCTCTGTAGTTTACACATATGATTTGGGATTAAGGAAAAGAATAAAAGGATAAAAACAAATTAATATCTCCATAATCTCTTGCAGGCTTACCGGGAGAGGAATGGTTGAGTTTACGATTGAGAAAGGAGATGGTTCAGTTTTTTCTCCGGTTGGTGGTGAAGAGAGAAAAACTGCTACCATCCAGGTGAATTTTACTTCCTACTTTTGACCTGCATCCTTGAATTGTTGACTTGCTAAGCCTCCTCCAAAACTAATACATTTAGCAATAAGGAAAGCCTCTGTAAAAGAATATTACGAGCCACGGTGTGTGTTTGGGTTTGAAGTAAATAGTGAATTAGTTTTTCTATACCATGTTTTACCAATGGACGATGAATATGTGTTTTCAGGTTATAATAGATGGATATTCAGCACCACTGACAGCAGGGAATTTTGCAAAACTGGTAAGGTAGTTGAACATCACTTTATCTTACTGAAATGTTGCATAAATTCTGTGCATGGCTATTGGTTGCTATTAACATTCATGCTTTATGATGTCTTTTATATTTTTCCACTCTAATTGCTTGCTCCATTAATAAGATTTCTAATATATGATGCATTACTCTAATTGCTTGCCCTATTAATAAGATTTCTAATATATGATGCATAACCTAAATCAATAATATTCAATTAACGCCTGAATAATTTTGCAAAACTGGTAAGTTAGTGCTTTATGGAAGTCTCAATTATCAATTCCTTTTTCTCAATTTTTTTAAATTTAACTTTCAGTACTATTATTGTAAATAAAGCAATCAGAATTTTTGGCTGGAAAGACAACTTTGTAAGAGATTGTCTAGATCTTGAATCTAATGTTCAATTTTAAGTTGATAGACCATAGGTAAAATGTTTTCAGATACTTAAGCAGGAAAAATAGTAGAAGGGGATGAATGGAACCTTTAAATTTCATTAACTAAACTTTTTTGCCTATTAGATATTAGTGATTTCTGCTATAAAAAAATATTTCTGATTTTTTCCCGATTCATTTGAACTTATAGGATTCTTCCTCATCTGAATTTATCTCATGACGTTGTCAACATCTGAAGCTATACTGACGGTTATATATTTCATCAGGTAGTGGATGGAGCATATGATGGTACAAAGCTAAATTGTGCCAACCAAGCCATTCTCTCAGATAAAGGACTTGATAAGAACTCTGGTTATAGTGTTCCCTTAGAATTGAAGCCCTCTGGACAATTTGAGCCTCTCTACAAAACAACATTATCTGTGCAAGTAAGTTTTCCTTCTTTTATTATAAAACTTGTGACCAAATTAGTTGCCACTTAATTCATTTTTCCTAAGTTGTTTCTTTTGTCTGTGTTTCCTTCACGGAAGGATGGAGAACTGCCGGTTCTTCCTCTATCGGTTTATGGGTCCCTCGCCATGGCACATAGTGAAGACTCTGAGGAGTATTCATCACCTTATCAGTTTTTCTTTTATCTTTATGACAAGCGAAATGTAAGCTCAACATTACATTATTGACCGTTGCGATAATTTTATAAAGACCACCTAAAACAGCATCTTAGTTTTTTCTTTTTGTTAGTATTCATGATTAGGATTTAATGGACACTTGCTATGTTCTTGAAAAGCTCTATGAACCTAGTTATGCTTGTCACAATGACATTTTCTCAGACTGAATTTATTTATTTCTTAACTTCATTTTATACATCCTCTTCCCTATCTCTTCTCTTTTGCTATTTTACAGTCCGGCTTGGGAGGCATATCCTTCGATGAAGGACAATTTTCAGTTTTTGGGTATGCTTTTGCTTATAATCCGTATATCTTGCTACATTATCAATGTCATATATGACAGTTTCTTTTTCCTTTCTTTATGTCATTTTTTGGTGCAGATACACAACAGTTGGGAGAGATATTCTTCCCCAGATAAAAACTGGTGATATTATTCGTTCTGCGAAGCTCATTGAAGGCCAAGACCGCCTTGTGTTGCCGAAAGAAAGCTGAGTATAGTAGCTATCTGCAGTCTTTGTTGCCTGAGCTGGGTAATCTTTCATTCTTTGTTACACAAGCTGTGTGTACAACAACAACCTGATTTTCTTGGTGCAGGTTGTGGTGTATATTGTAACCAAAAATATATTGTCACAAATTTCATTCACACAATACTATATAGCATAATGCTGAGGAATTCCCTATATAGAGAAGTCTCTGTAATTTTCCACTTGTATATTGTATGCATGCCCTGAAATATTGAACCAAAAATTAAACCACAAAGCTGCTCTCATGGGAATTCTGTGATTATAAATCTTTTTTGTTTTTTGTTTGTTTATTTTTGTTTTTTGTTTTTTTTTTGTGATGAGACGGAACATCAGAAAACAAATAAACTTTTAAATACTTTCTCATTTGAACTAGCTAATAAACTTCTTGATACTTTTCATTTTGGGTAAGAAAAATAGTCCCAAAATATTCAATAATTTACCTATTATTTTCTTTATTTTTGTTCCGACAATTTCTTAGTTGAGGATACCAAAGTTGATTATAGTTATTTTTAAATTTCCTCTTACCCTTGCATTTAAGTGGTTATTTACCTATATTAATGTTAAGATTGCCATTGCATAACAAAAGATATTGAACTATGTATTAAAGTGAGATTCTCTGTATTCATCTCATCGTGGCGAAGACTGACACCAAATCCAAAACAAAGTGAACAGAAGATATTTACTTTTTTCAAAAATAAAAGTATACAATATTTGATATATAATATACTCCCCCTAGTTCTAAATATGTGACTTAGTTGACTTTCTTAGAAAATCATAATAAAGCTAAATTAGTTACTTATAATTTGATGTGCATGAATTTTTTCTCTAAACTAGATTATTTGATTTATAATCTAACATATAATCTAATAATACACAAAATATATTATGATTAAGTGGCTCATTTAACTTCCTTAATTTCTCCAAAAAAAATCAATTGTGTCTTACATTTAGTAATGGAGAAATATTGCGTTATATTTTGTAGGGAAAATGTTTTGTGGGGAAAGACAAAACCCACTTCAGGGCTCACTTCATATCAGGAAGATTAGTCTCTAGTTATATGATGGAGGTGTATGTCGACTGTCTTTCAATCAAAAAGTAAATAAATATTGTCAAACTCAATTTAAAAGAACTCTGATTTTTAAAATACAAAATTAAAACTCTAAGTTTTATTTTAACGGAATGGTATCCTTGACTAAGGATAGGAGGGAGTATATATAAATGTTGCTCAATCATTTCTACGTTCTCACTTTGGGCACAAATTCATGTAGAAAGATCAATATGTGAAAGTTGTTAAGGTTTTTGGTTTATTAGGGGATCAAACGAGCTTTTCCTTTACGTGCTACTCAGTACTCACTCTTTGGGTTATAAATATAATCCTATAGGTAAATATAGTACTGTGTGTTGGTGTGAATGGCTCTTTAAAGAGTATATGGTGAACGGATAATAAAAATGTTCAGTTAAAAAAAACATTAAAAAAATGTTGTGCACAATATCTCTATAACGTGTAACACTATCTTATAGTCTTAATTCACCTCTATCTATACCAATGTTGGGGTACAAGTTGGGTTAACAGACTTGTAGGATATCCTACAATGAAGACTTCGTGACATTTATTGTTGTATCTTCCTACACTGCCCTTCACAAAAATACTTTCATTTATAAATATATGACTTTTCATAAATACATCTTTTCATTTTAAAAGCATTCTAATGGGTTCGCTTCATTTAATTTATGTAGTTCCTAGGCAACTAAAAGCTGGCACTGCTAGGAATTTAGGGAACATTTATTTTGATATGAAAGATATACATAAAAGCTAAGGAAATTACGTACGTTCTTCTCCTCAGTTGAAAGCATGTCAAAGTTGTTTCCATTTTTCTGTTTTTAACACAGAAATATAAAAAACGCTTCTTCAAAACAACCTTCACATTAAACATAAATAATCCTATTTTCTATATATACTTCTTGGAAATAAGAACAGATACCAATTAGAACCCACTATCTTTCACATCCCTATTTCACATTCTGTGCCCAAGATTGCAGCATTCAGTGCCTCATTTAACTCTCCATTTCTATATAAATAATCTGCTACATCCCTCCAAATCCAAATCCTTAACCCTATAACCTGCTACTTTACCTCAAAAGTTCAGATATGTCAGTCACTTGCTTCCTCCTTCTCCTTGTTCTCTGCATTTCCTTGCATGCATGCAAAGCTCTTCCTTTAGGCACGGAGAAGAAAGCCCACATCTTTCCCAAGGTATTGTTCAGCTACCATCCACATTACGGTTATATAGATAAATCATTATTGCTTCAACTTAGCTTTCATATCGAAATGGATTATTATCATTACTGTTAGTCCTTATATTTGATGGAACTTTAGTTTCGGTTCTTGTAATTTCGAATAGTTTTTAGTTTTGGTTCTTGTAGTCTTAAATAATTTTTAGTCCTTATAATTTCATAAGCATTTGGTTCAAGCTTAACATCTGGTTTCTATACTTTTAATAAGCTAAGTTTTTGTTTTGTTCAATATACTTAAACTTGTATACCAAGTTTTTATGAAATTATATAGACCAAAACAAATAAACAATTTGAAACTACATGAATCAAAAGCAATATTTGATCATATTGAAAAGACCGAGAATGATATCAACCCTTTAGAAATTGGCTTATGTAATTGTGTAAATTAATGTTGCACTTTGCTTGTGCAGAATGAAGGAGAGAATGGCCTTGAAGATTCCTCCGCTATGAAGCTTGGAATGAAAAATGATGGGGATAAAGGAACCAAGCCTGAGTTTGTTGCTAACAGAAAGAAGCCAAAAGAAAGAACAAATTTTGAGAAATACAAGAAACTCAGGGAGGCAAATCCAAAGCATATCTCGGAAGACTATGACTATCCACCACCAGATGTGCATCCTCCTTCTCACAATTCACCCGACTATGACTATCCACCACCAGATGTGCATCCTCCTTCTCACAATTCACCCTAAGTATTTGAAACCCTTAATATATGTGCAATGAATAAAGCAATAATGAAGACAAAATGCTAGTGTATATATTATGCGAGTATATCTCTATATATATGTTTGTGTTTGTGTGTGTCTGCTAGTATTCCTTGTGATGCTTGCCAGAGAATGTTTTGCAGAGACAGAACATAAATATGATTTGTCCATCTGGTTATTTATATTGATTATAATTAAGATGATAATTTCATATGCCTCCTATTTTCTAGCTGCTCAATGTATCAATTAACAAACATTGTTGTGATCACTAAAAAACTTGTTTCACTAGCTGAATGAAGAGTTATCTTCATATAATTAAGACTAGTTTTCTATCTTATAATTAAGTATGGTAAAACATGTTAATTTTAAAAGGAGAAAACAATAGTGTTATTATCAAAAGTTAAGCAACATTAAGACTTAAGAGAGTGGATCAATTGCTTACAGATGGGCTAAAACTTGTAATTAAGAGTATGATTATTTATATTTCATCCCATATGAATGTAAAAAACGCCTTTTGAAAAGTTACTCTTGAGGCCTGTCTCAACTCGAATCAGGATTATAGTTGGAGTTTGATAGGACTTCGAATACTAGGTGGTTTGTTGAGAAAATATATCAGCTAAGGACCACATTTTCATATTTTTGTGTGTGAGCTACAAGGAGTTGACTTTGTCAGTTAAGAACTAAAGACTAATCTTTTCTGCAGTATTGAGGACAGATGGTAGATCCTTCGTACCAGTTCCCAATTTAGTTGTTACAACCTACATACACAATGAAGTAATTTGAAAATCACTCATTAAAGTTATTTTTCATTAATTACAAGCAATGGAAATGTGGGCAGGAAAATGAGGGTCATTACTCATTTAATTAATGTCTTTCATTCACCCTTCACTATCTTTTTTAATATGGACGTCCAACTAAGTTAAATTTATGTATTGTGAGGTCTATCCGGGAGTAGCTCTCTTAAATGTACTATATTCTATATTCAAAGATGCTCATCATAACCGAGAACTCATGTTGGCCTAAATCTTAAACCCTAAACCAACTCAAGTTGGTATTCATCCTCGGCAATTGATTTACTTAATTACATAATTCCTTAAAAAGCCAATATGTTGCATGTGGATTTAGTAATTACCATCACTTTCATGGCTGCAATTTTTTCTTCAGTTGATTGATTTCCTAGTGAATAGCATTTGTTGGTAGTTGGGGTTCAACTTCAATAACTGCAACTACTTCTAACTGCAATAAAGTCTTAGCTTCCTTCAACTCTCTCCTGCAATGATCCATTTAAAATCTGTTTACAGTTTCTTTTTCAGCTTTTCTGGCTAAGATTCACGAATAGCTGATTTTGAGGCATATAGTAATATGGAATTGGCATATAACAATGCATGTGTATTAAGCTAACATGCACAATGTTGTAGTAGTAAGCTTTCCATTTCAAATTATAAGATTTTTTCAACGATTTTTCTAAAAAAAAAAAAAATCAATAAAAGTAGACTAAGGTAATTTGATATCTTGTTTTCTCATAAAGAGTCTCATCACATCACGATAATACTCTTGATTTATGACTAACCTCTATTTCTATTTAACTTGTTTGTTCGAGTGAAATTGTGAAGGGCATTTCTGAGAAACAATCGTAAATGCTTCATTGTTTTTCAAAAGAAATGCTTGCATTTTGAAACATGGTAACATTTCCAAAAAATATTTTATAATCTGAAACAGAGGGAAGTGTTAGAGAAATGCTACCAATGAACGTAACGCATGAACAATATAGAATATTATAATGTTTATTTTATGATGTTGGCTAACGAATATGTATATAATGTATTTGGTTTAAGGAAAAATGACAGAAAAATACCTTCTAAATTTTAAAATCCTATATAAGAGATTTTAGCTAATTGAATAATGATATTTATTAGTTGAGTATCAATATTAACAAGTATAAATCACTTATCTTGGGTTTTGAAATTTATAAGGAATTTTTCTGTCATTTCCTCGTGATTTAATATCATTATCAACAATAATCTTTTAGACCAATAAAATCAACTTTGATTAAGGAGATTGAGTATAGAGAAAAAGTAATGAGAGATCTGGTGTGGTGGTAGGTGTTCCTGATTCCTGGTAACCTTCGCCTTCATTGCCTGCATTTATTCTGAAATTTTTTTCAGAATAGTGGCTCCTAATTGGACACTATGCTTAAATATTTAATTGGGTATGTACGAATTTTATGCTTTATGGAAACCTGTTGTAACTTATTAGAGTTAATGTAATTAATTAATAGTGGCTAAAGCTTACTTTTGGTTCTTTATGATTGCATCAAATCTATTTGTGGTCCTTAAGTTTGAAAAGTGTACTTTGATCTTTTTTGTTAACAATGTTAGTTTCACTTAACGGAAAGTGTTGATTCATGATCACCAAATTTAGACGATGATTCTATAGTTAAATTTTGACAAGATAGGTTTAAATTTTAATTATTTACTATAATCGTTCAAATATTTCAAAAGTCAACCATTTTTATCATCAATTCATTGTAATCACCATTTAGATTTTTAAGGTTAGTATTTTCCATTAAATGAATTAACGGTGTTAGCTGTAAAGAACTAAAAGTGTACTTTTCAAATTTTAGGGACTAAAAATAGATTTGATGTAAATATAAAGGACTAAAAGTATACTTTAACTATTAATAATCAATTTCACTTCATCATATTAATCTAATTATAACATCATTGTTTAACTGGGTCATTATTATTATTTTATATATTTTGTTTATAACCACATCAAAAATAGAGAGAAAATTGGAAATTCGCAGAACTTGTTAGAAGATGCTAAGGGAAAATTAACAGATCATAACCTGAACCTTACCGTCTATTCTTTGCTTGATGTCCAAATTAAAACCAAATTGTAGAAATTGAAGAGTTACACTCCCTCCATTTCTAAATATAGGAGATAGTTGACTTTTTTGGAGAATTCTTAGAAAGTTAAATAAGTTATTTATAAATTGATTTGCTTAAATTTTTTCTCTAAACTAGTTTATTTGACGTATAAGTCTTATATTTAAGAACAGAGGAAGTATATATATATATATATATATCCTGAAAAGGCCATTTTTTTTTTTTGCAGATATAAATATGATTACTAGTATATATAGTCATTCATCACTCCAACTCAAACTTAAAAATTAGCAATCTGATCGATATTAAATGATTAATCCTACCAAACATATGGCTGCCTCCATTTACAAGGCGACTCCTTTATTCACTGTCTTCCTCTGCATTGCGCTCCTGCTTTCCTCTACTAAAGGTTCAATATTATTATTTTTTCAAATATATAATCATTGTAATATGTTTTTTATTTAAAAGTGTAAGCTTTGATATATATTATCGTTATAATGCATGTGTGTGTGTATGCAGAAAATAATAATGTACAAACTGCACTTTGTAGAGGAGTTTTGCCGACATATAATGGCCCTTGTGACAACGATGGTCCTTGTAATGATGCATGTGTTAAATTGGGTGCTCTTAAGGGAAGTTGTCACTACCAAGAGGGTGCTCCTCTTTTTCTTTGCTTTTGCTACATCAACTACTGTTAGATGATACTTATCACGTGCCTTCATCGATCTCATCTCAAGCAAAGCAATATATATAATTCCTATTAATTTTTCCTAAACACACATACACACACAGATATATAAATATATATATATGTATATATATTTATCTTTTTTTGGGTAAGAACATATATATTTATATGTATTATTGACAGCTGCTTCAGTTAAGTTAATGACCTTGGCATCTGATCTAGTGGAGCAGTGAAGTTCTTGCATGCTGTTTTTCTTTCTTTATTTTCTGTAAGTTTATTATTAGTATCGCAAGTGTACGGGTTGTGTCAAGTAATAAAATGATAAGAAATTATCGTTCGCACCGGGATTTGATTCCAAAACACAGTTAAGTTTTGATCATTACGATTTCACCTAATTATTTGAGCAACACAAATTTCAAGAGTGAAGGGAAACGGTTTTTAGAATTGCAAAAATAAAACTATATATAAACAAGTGATTCATTAACTTTAAAGATATGATATAGGGTATAGGATTATATCTCGTCGTCTTTGCGCTTTATAAAACTTGAATATTTTCTCTCTAATAGTAATTCAATGAATACATGTGTTTGTGTATCCATAACATATACAAATGTATCATAATGTGTATAAAGCTCAAGGAATATGTGATAAAATGACATGAAATCCAAGAGATTAACATTAATTCTCCCAGTGTAAAAAAAAAAAAAAGATTAACATTAATTCTACCAAAGAACTATACATTAAAACCTGTCTTGTGCAAGTGTCAACAACACCAAAACTTGGATGTTATTTTAGGGAAAGTTCTTAATATAATGTTGATTTATCTGTGTGTGTGTGTGGCTTATGGACTGAGCCTTGGGTTTGTTTCAACGATTAATACACTAGACTCCAGTTTTAGTCGTGCGCGGCCACATAATCTAAGTAGTTAATTATAATAATCAATTTCACCCAATCAGGTAATCTAATTGCATAGTTGCAGTACTACTCCTGGCACTAAGTTGGTCATTATTTTAAATATATACCATTTTGTATATGTATCCACATCAAAAGTATAGGGAATATTGGAGATTCGCCGAACTTGAAGATTGCATGGGAAAATAAAGCAAAAGGACAAGTAGCAAGTAACAACCATATAACCCGTATCTTACCGTCTATTTGTTGTTTCATCATGTCCAACCAAAGTACGTCGTAGAAACCAAAGAGGAGAAATCATGAAAAGGCGAATCTCACGAAGAACACCATTTTCTTCCGATATAAATATGCGCACGTAAGTAGTAATCCTTCATCACCTTGAACTCAAACTTGAAAGTTAACAAATCCCCTTCCTATATATAGGTCTGATTACAATCCTACCAAACATGAAGATGGCTTCCTTCACTCTCTTCGTCTGCATTGCCCTTTTGCTTTCATCTTCTAAAGGTTCATATTATATTTCAAATATATTTATATATTGTCAAGGAATATTAACATGTTTTTGCTTACGTAGTATTGTGCTTTGATTATTATCGTTAATGGGTGTTTTTGTGTGTCATGTATTTATATATATGCAGAGAATAATTTTATTGTTGAAGCAGATGGGCTTTGTTCAACACGTAGTAAGACATTTCAAGGGTTTTGTAGCGACAATGCTTATTGTAATGATACATGTCTTAAAGAAGGTACTGTTGAGGGAAGTTGTCACTTGCTAGTGGGTACTGGATTTCTTTGCTTTTGCTTCATCCACTGTTGACGAAACTTATCACGTGCCTTCCTCGTGCTCATCTCAATCAAGAATTCATGCCGTTGGCATATGGGATCTGCTAGGTTTCATGAGCAGTAGTGTGGTTTTGTGTGACTGATTTTTTCTTATTTAGCTTACTCAAAACAATAATAATTTATTTAATTTTTTAATCTCCCTAATAAGTTAGTCAGTTGACTCTTATATTAAGTATTAGGGATACATAGTATATAAGTTTAAACTTGTATTGCGGAAATGTCATCATCAGTGTTTGATACTTCTCGTTGTTGGTTAGATTTTGATGAATCATTACAAAAGAAGTGATGATTACCGTATATGAAAGTATTAATATTTTTAATAATGATAGGGTGTTTTGGTACCGCGTTAAATGTGAAAGCTATGCATTCTTATTATGTTCCTCCTCCGGTCCTGATTACTTAAGGAGAGTATTTTTTTTCTCCTTAATACACGGTAAATATAAATGTAGAATTCTATTCCTAATTTACTTTTCGTGAATTGTTACTCTCTAGGCTCTCCTACATATCCCTATAAGTCACTTGAATGCGTAAAGTTTGGTGCCAACTATAATTTATTTGGAGGGTTAATAATGACTACTCCCCCATTTCTTAAATATAAGATCTAATTGATTTTTTTAGAAAATTCTAGGAAAGTTAAATAAGTTACTTATAAATTGATTTGACTAAATTTTTTTTCTAATATAGTTTATTCAACTTATGAACTAATATATAATCTACTAATATACAAAATAGATTATGATTAAGTGGCTCATTTTTTTGCCAATTAATTGGTTCATTTAATTTCCTTAATTTCTCCAAAAAATTCTACTCGGTCTTATATTTAGAAAAAGAGGAAGTATTTTAAAATTTTCTCCTTAATATACGATAAATATAAATGTAGAATTCTATTTCTAATTTACTGTTTCGTGAATTGTTACTCTCTAGTCTCTCCTACACATCCCTATAATAAGTCACTTGAATGCGAAAAGTTTGATGCCAACTATAATGACTACTCCTCATTTCTTAAATATAAGACCTAATTGACTTTTTTAGAAAACTTTAGGAAAGTTAAATAAGTTACTTATAAATTGATTTGACTGAATTTTTTTCTCTAATATAGCTTATTCTACTATGAACTAATATATAATATGTTAATATACAAAATAGATTATGATAAATTAAAGTGGCTCTTTTTTTGTCAATTAATTGGCTCATTTAACTTTCTTAATTTCTCCAAAAAAGTCTACTGGATCTTATTTAGGAAAAGAGGAAATATTTTAAAATTTTAATTTACTTCTATCTAATTTTTGTTAAAAAGACAAATGGAGAGGAGATAGAGTTTTGATTAGGGATTTAGAAAATGTTATCAATCCAATCCAAGAGATATTTAACAACTAATATGTCCTTACCATGTGAGAATAAGTTACAAGCACTACTACAAAAAGAGTTATTTAAACCACCTTATTTAGACCGCATATATAATATATGGTTTGAAAAACTTATTTAGACCGCTTTTCTAATATATGTGGTTTAAAATACATAACCAGTGGCATTTTTGTAAATAGTGTGAACTCTATTTAAACTGCTTATTTGTATATGTGGTTTTAAAAAAATGAGCGGTGGCACTTTGTGATCTTTTTATGAGGCTTCATTTTAATATATACGGTTTAAAAGGATATAATTTTTTCTTAACCAATTTTTTTTAAAAAAAACCATCTTCTCCATTTTCCCCGTAACCTTCGCCCCTTCCTCCGAATCCTCTTCGCATCTTCGCTCCCCATCTCCTCTTCATCAGCAATTTTAGTTTCGGGATGAACCAAATGTACTTGCTTGCCTCTCTTGCCCTCCCCCTTACCTTCTCCGTGCTCGTCGCCTCTCTTGCCCTCCCCCTTACCTTCTCCGTCCCCGTCTCTCTCAAGCTCTCATCCACAGTTCCGTGCTTATCCTTGCCGCCGCTTAGATCCTAATCGTTGTGAGGTAGAACATATGGCTCATGAATTATGTTTTTTCACTTACAATTTCTGCCTCAAGTGATTTAATTTCTCAAATTCATTTGCTGAAGTGTGAACCCTACCCCCAAATTCGACGGCTACTTCTCCCTTCTTCGCAGTGAGGTCTGTCTGAATCACTTCTTCGGTGACTGATCGGAGCCTCTTTGTCTTCACCAGGTTAGTGGCTATAATTTATTTGATATGTGGGGAAAGAAAATTAGACGGCTAATAAAAATTAGATAAATATTTGCTAACGGCGCTAAGGCACTGATCTTTGTGATTCATATAATTACCTGCATTTGAGAATCTTCATATAGTAACTATTTTCAGTTTAACAGTTTAGTGAATGATAGGTTTTCTAAACTGTGGTTGCTTCATTAGGCTTGCATTAGTGAATTTTTCAGGTGAAAGATCCATACGGAGTTAGTTTCTTCATGGACATTTGCTAAATGCCATTAGCAAACCTATCATTCACTAATGCTTTCCCAATGACGCACTAATCTTTTTTGATCATTAAGGCACTGATCGGCTATTTTATGTGTTGAGATATAATTTATTTGCTAACATCAATAAAAATTCGATGGCTAATTTATTTGTCTCTCAGGTGCTTGCATTAGTGCTCCCTTGCTTCTTAATTATTTAATCAGTGGTTGTTTCTGTATGGGTCCCTTTCTAATTTTTATTTTCTTTGATGGTAGGTTTGAATTATGCATTTATACCTGAATTGATTAAATTTTCACCTGGTGAGCTTTCTTCTTACTTTTTTGTTTACACCATAAGTAATTATAAAAAGGGAGATCAATACCTTTGCAAGTATGCTAATGCCACTCACAAAAGGCAGAAAAGTTTTTGATAGCATAATATATTTTCCTGGATGCCCAACTGTATCTATATAGACCTGACAATCATCAATAATGATAACCACATCCCTAAAATCTGCAGAAAGATGTCCCTAGAAAGAAATTTGTAAAGACGAGTGCATGCAAAAACTATTCAATAGAGAAAGGAGTTTATGCTCCTGAAGCAGAATTTTTCTAAGGAGGATGATATTTTCAAGAATGCTAGATGTATTAATAAAACTTCATCAACCTTAATTAATAGCTTATCCTTCATGTCAGATGTCATTTTAAACATAATACCCAAGTCTCAATCACAAAGTAGTCAAGAGTTCAACCCTTTTTTATTTTTAGAGCCTTAATTAACTATGTTTCTACTTAATGTTCTGGTGAATTCTCTGAGTCAAGGGAAATTTTTTTATTACTAGAGCATAAAAAAATTTGCTATAAAATTTATAAAGGTATTCAATTTTGTGATTTGGTTGCTAATTTGTGACGTGTTAGGGTAGAATTTTGCATCCTTAGTATGTAGAAACACTTGCTGCCAATAGTTTATTATTTGTATGCATGAACTGATTTTTATTGGCAATTTAATTAATTTAATTAAAAGTAACAAAATCTGATAATACACTGCAAGAATTTTGATCTTGGAATGAAATTAACTTGGTAAGATAAAAATTAAATTGTCTTTAAATTGAAATACATTTTGACTCTCAAACATGATTTTTGTTTTGTGATGTTCATTCATATTGATGCAGGTTTCAGTTGGCCAATCTCATACAGAAGAAAGCAGCCCTTCTCAGTCCCCTTTGACCACAATCGCCTTGGCCACCAATTTCATCCGTGACAAGCTTGCAACTGCTTTGCTCAGCGACAAGGTATGTTTTGTTTTGTGCCTTATATTTCCCTTCCCGTTGCTCCTAAAAAGTTTATTTGTCGCTTTATAGTAAATTGTAGCAAGAAGCACGTGTATCTCATGTTTTGATGTAATGTTGAAGATGATCCTTTTTAAAATTGTTGCAAACTGTTTCTGTCCACTTTTGTCATTGAGAATCTGTCCTTGTTGTTCTTTTGTGTGCAACTGTGAATCTGATTCTGTTTTGTTGTATGGTGTTGAATGGTGAAAATTGTGATAAATATTGATTTAACATTGGACATGGATTGCTTTGATCTTAATCTACATCAATAGCATTTGATCTCATGCATTGATGTCATGCATTTGGAGAAGAATGTTTGTGATAGGCATTGCTCACAAGTTCTCAAAGCAGCTGGCTAAGACACATATTGAATATTATCTCCAAAGGCACAACTGGGTTTACTCAAGAGGTGAATGTATATTTCATAAAATTTTATTCAATATCTGTTATTTTAGATTTTAATATTTGCTAATTTTTGTTTCTTTATCAAATCAGATGTTTGATCGAGTTGATCCCTTTGCTGAAGGAGACTTTGATTACATTCACAAGTGTAGGAGTGAATTTTTTATTGACCTTCTACAATAATAGTTAATAGTGAGTTTATATTGATGGACCCCTGTAGGTCTCTGAGTTCACCTTATTGTTGAATTCATGTAGGATTTTGAATTCACATTGTTAGAAGCATAATTTTCGAATTGTAGCTAGAAATATTAAATTTCAAGAATGTTATAATTTTATCGGTGGTTAGTTTTCTTTCCAACTTGTAAAATGTCAAGAGATAGATTAATTTATGTGTGTATATGTATTTACAAAAATAATAAAAAAGCCTAAAAAGTGCATGTATATTTAGACCGCATAATTGATTATGTGGTCTAAAATTTTCATTTATTTAAACCGCATAAGTGATAATGCGATCTAAAAAGTATTTGATTTTAGGCCACATTTTCAAAAAAGCGGTTTAAAAAGTATACGCTTTTAGACCGCATTTTTAAAAAAAGCGGTCTAAAAAAATACTTTTTAAACCACTTTTTTATGCGGTTTAAAAAAATCATACTTTCTAAACTACCTCTTTTTAGACGGCTCATATAAGCGGTTTAAGAAGCCTTTTTTATGCGGTTTAAATTTCATTTTCTGTACTAGTGAAGTGACCCATAGTAAGGATCAAAGCGGTTATATTGAGGAGTGGGCCGAAGAATGTGAGTTGAACGGTGATGACGATTTCAATCTTTGTATACTTGGTAACTTGGATCTCCATAACCATATCTTTGATCTCGGTGAGTATGGGGAGTGCAGCAACGAGACTCATCTACAATGAATTTTCATTGAAACGTCTTCAATGACCAACAATTGTTGTGAGATTATAAATTATAAATGTTATTGATGTCAAAACCCTAGGATTAATTAAGTGACAATTCGGAATTCCGGTTGTTGGATTATGAGCCCCTTGTAATTAGTAAATTCACCTTGGTTATTGAGCTTAATCAACTTGGAGTTGGAGGGATTAGTAAGCAGGATTTCGGTGCTAACCCACCTAACCCAAGCCTAGCCTAGAGGGATTTCTCTAGGGCTCTTTTGATTAGCCAAATAATTTCCCAAAAACAATTTGAAGCAATGATTGTTTAAGCCTCTAATCATCAAGGATTATCTATTCCCATTTATCCAAATCTCCCATTTTAATCCAATCTTTTATTTGCATTTTGAATATATCATACTTTTATACCAACTTTATACTTAAAATCAACCAAAAATGCTTTTACCCGTTTAATTGTTTGCATCTGCATCTATCTATTAGGAGCCATTTGCATTTTCAGGCTCCTCAAGAGAACGACACTCGGGGGTAGCTTCCACTATCCCCTTGGTCCCTAAGTTTCTTGAAGAGAGGGCCCGAGGCAGCACTGCTCCGACATAACCCCATTTGGTGAGCTCTTCAAGTAATCAGTTCTCCTCAAAAAATTCTGCAGCAAATTACTCATGACCTATCTTATCACCTTGCTGTCTCAACATTTTCCAAGAAATGTGACACACCACAACATGACTCTCCTCCATCAGTCCCTGGATTTGTGCCCTTAAACTCTCATACAATATTTCATTCTCATTGGATCCTTATTCTGGACAAGAAGAAACTCAACAAGAAGGCTTTCTGTCAGGTTACTATTGCCTTAAACAAGCAACAAATGCAGCATTTTCATTGGTAGAGCTCAGGCCTGAATCCACCTCAATTTCTTCTCAGATGTTTTCGGGCTGCAGTAAAGTGGATTATTGCAACCCCATGGCACCAGAACAATCAAGATCTCACCATCTTATCCCGCAAACCTCAAAGTATACTACTTCCCACCAATGAAACAGGAGATGTGGTTATAAAGGACCTAATTATATTATTAAACTATTTTAATAGGAAGTTTTTTGGCAGTATTAACGGGGAGGAACTATACCGTTATCTGCAACTAGATAACCTTGCTCCTCCAACTGTTAATGCGGAACTTTTATAATGGTTCTTTTTACCTGTATTACTTTACTATTATTTAATGAAATTTGATCTTTAATAAAAAAAAAAGGTTTGCAACCGGTTCCACACACACACATTTATATATATTTCTTCATCTCAAACTTGTAAACAAGCCTTCTTCATTCAGTTCTAATACTAATGAAGAGCACCTAACCGTTGGGGTTATGTCAGAGCAGTGCCGCCTCGAGTCCGCTCTCCAAGAAATTAAACCCGAGGGGATAGTGGAAGCTAACCCTGGGTGTCGATCTCAAGGAGCCTAGTGTAATATGATTCCTAATAGCTAATATGTAAACTTGAAAAGGCGGGTAAAAAGCATTTTTGTTTGGTTTTAGTATGAAATTTTGGTATGTGCAAAAGATAAAGTAAAATGTGGGAATTAAACGTGAGATTTGGATGAGAATGGGATAGAGATCATTCTTGATGAATGAGAGATTCGGGAATCATTGCTTCTAACGATTTTCAGGGAGTTTAATTGATTTCTAAAGGACCCTAGAGGAACCTCTCTAGGCTAGGCTTAGGTTAACTTAATTAATGCCGGAACCCCTCACATATTACTTAATTTAACCCAAGTTGATTAAGTTCAAAATCAAGAAATAATTGATTATGCAAAACTTTTAAATCCACAATTTGGGCCACCTCATAATTGCTCTAAATTTCTCTCTAAACCCTAATCCATTGATGGCCACCCATACAATAAATTAGGACCTAAAGAGTGTTTGCCCAATGTCTCAACACAACCAATTAATTCTTATGCCATCTCCCTCAAGCAAATAACTTAACACTCTTAATCCACTAACCAAGCCACCTTGCATTAGCACATAATTTTCACAAAGAGGATAATAAAACTATGAAACCATAAATTTCATTAAACTCAAAGTTAATAAGTAGCAACGTCAAGCATTATACAAGAAGGAAATAACATAAACATAGTTTCTAACCCTAATGATATAAATGCACTCAACCAAGTGCCATAAATGCACATCAACCAAATGCAATTAATACATTCCACCAAATGCCATATATGCACCCCTAGAACCCTAGAAAAGCATAAATACAACAAATGGAGGAAGGATTAGAACTAGAAAAACTCCCCTATTCAAGCTTCAAGCCCATCCCTTGGCTCCCACCACCAAGAATGGTAGAGCCTAGCTGCTACTCTCCATGGAAGAACCAACAAGAAGAGAGGAAGGTGTGGAAGCCATTGATGGAAGGAAGAAATATGAAGATGAAGATGGAGAAGAGAGAGCTAGGGCTTGGAGGGTGTGTGTGTGAACCAAATCTGCCTTAATGGGGTGTGAGTTTCGTGTTTTATGTCCCCCAAGTCGGGTCAAGTGAGTGGGTAATGAGTTAGATCCGGATTGGGCCTGAAATTTGGGAATTGAATTTTCTGCAGAACGTTCATCGCCGTCCGCTAGCCGCGGCGAGGAGCATGTCTCTCTGCCAAAATTGGGACTTTCTCGCCGTCATCTCGCCGCGGCGAGGTCCACTTCTTTCTGGAACTTGGAGGCCCTTTTCGCCGTCTGCTCGCCGCGGCGACGTCACTTTGTTTCTACTCCTTTGTTTGGCCTTCTTCTTCATCCGGAATCCGATCTTTTGCTCCTGAACGACCCTGCAAGTGAAAATAAGATAAAACCAAGATCAAATAGCCCTATAAATTAATTAGTACAATTAATCTACAATTATGGTTAATTACTCCTAATCTTACACTCATTTTCCTTGAGAGTTTGAGATATTCAATTTGACATTAGCAGACCAAAACTTACATCTTAATCATGTTAATTGTCTCAATTTAAGCATATAAAAGCATTACAATTTAGAGATTTGTCAACTAATCACTCTTATCACCAAACATGGCTTCCTCCGTGTTTATTTATACATATATCACGAACTTAATATCAAGCTCTATAATGCTACGTTGAAGTTTGACAGAATTATATTTTTAGAACGTATAAAAACTATAATTATCAGAGATATTTTTATTAGATCAAATGAGATAGATTTGTAACAACAACTATGTATTTAATATTTAATATATTTATAAAAATTTTGGAATAAATTAGCTAATCACCCTTTCCTCCCCTCTTCATAATTTTTCTTAAATCATTCCTATTAATTGCACATACTAACTGAGTTTGCATTAAGTAGTGTAAGTGTAAATAATTTTAGAGAAATCAACACATTGAAACAATACAACTCAAAGATTCATATATTTTGATTAAAAAATATATGAATAAAATAGGGAAAATGACAAAAAAATTCTTTCCAATTTGCAAAATCCCGAAGGGTTAAAGATCATTTTGGCCAATGAACTATGAGCCAAGTATCACCCAGCATATATATTTATAAAAAGCATCTTATATGCCAATGAACTTTTAAAACTGGACAAATTGGCCAACGCCGTCAGATTTACCTTAACTATCGTTAAGTCTCTGCCACGTGTCGACACATTATTGGTCCACATCATTTTTTTGGATCCACGTAGATGAATGACATGTCGACACGTGGCACCGTTTGGTTAAATTTGACGGCGTTGGGCCAATTTGTCCAGTTTTAAAAGTTCATTGGCATATAAGATGCTTTTTATAAATATGTGCTGGTGATACTTGGCTCATTGTTCATTGGCCAAAATGATCTTTAACCCAATCCCAAATAAGGAATTTTGAGTTGTTAATGGTGGTTGTTAATACCTATCATGAAGTTGTTATTAAAATTTTGCAAATTGGAAGGGATTTTTTTGTCATTTTCCCAATAAAATATCCTACAATTGTAAGGTTGATGCCATGTGACCTAAAAGTAAGACTATCTGAGTATATCTATCTCTTCTCAAACTATGTCTTAAAACATAAGATTGTTAAATAATTAGCCACATAATTCCTTATTTAGTTACGAAGTTTTGTTTTTATTAACGTAATTTTATTACTGAATTTCGTGGCTAATTTACTTTTTTTTTTTTTATTAAGTGCCTGGCGGTAGGAGCCATACTCATTTGCCGCCCTCCTTATAACTTATCAGATCACGATGGATCTAAGTATTACAGCATTGGAGAGTCGCAGAAGATGACAGAAAGACGAATATATGCAAAAAGGGAATGGCAGACACAAAGTACTATATCCAAATAATAAACTCTCAGATTACGATGCATGTGCCTTGCTTAAGCCCCTAAAGGAATTAGTTTTTATCCTATGAACAAATTAATTTCTGCCACTGCATATATTAATATTGTATACACATAACTTACTAATTTCTGCCAATCTTGATTGTCACGTTGTGATGCTTATTTGTGGCTATTAAATTAGGAGCTCTGCTTCATAAAAATAAAAAATAAAAAATTAGGAGCTCTACTGTTCAGTTCGCCGATTCTGATCTGCTGTGTTGGCTTCTATACATAAAATATTAATTATACTTTCATAAAAAATGAAGATTGCCGAACCATAATATAACAAATTAAAGAAAAAGACAGGAACGGACGTTAAGAAATATACAACAGAGCATCTTCCTAGTCAATTTTTCTATATATTTTATAAATTTAATTTAATTTTATGATTCGCATATACGACAAAAATGTATACATATTTAATTCAGTTCACACAACATATTTTTGCATATTTATTGACAACAAATTATTCTTGTGTTGTTTCAATCCCAAGAAATTAACGAGTCGGCGATATTCACTAAGAACAGAATCCTATATATGTGCGCATATGTGTGTGTTGCTTCAACTCATCAACTTGCAAACAAATCTTTTCATTCACTCTAAATACTAACCATTCCCATTACCAAAGATGGCAGCCTCATTTTTTAAGCTATTTGTGGCCCTCTGCATTGTCCTCTTGGTTTCTTCTCCCAACGGTCAGTTTACTAATCACCAAACAACCTCTAGTTTTTGTAATTTCCTCCTTTCATATTTTTAATATTGATGCTTAACAATTATCACTTAAATGGATATGCATGGTCTCCTAATAAACTATAAGAATGTTAATTTCATCCGTCATGCTTGTTATTAAAACTTTATTGTTCTTGGTTCAGCTTTATATGAGTATTTCTTTCAATCCTAAATGTAAAAGCTAATTAATTAAATTCATGTTAGTTAAGAAATTTAGGTGAGTCGATTACTTATAAAAAATTCACTTTAGTTTCGCTACAATACTCTCCTTTTAATCATTTACATTAGAAACTATATCCCTATTAAGAAGATTATTCTTGTTGCTGATTATGGATCCACCGTAATCTTTTAGTAAGAACAATAAATCTTTTTTACATTATTCTCAAAACAAATAAGGAAGACAAGTTAAAGGAGAACAATGTGTTACATTTGATACCAAATTAAACTAGCTTCAACATTTAGAATTATTGGAACTAATTGCAAATTAAATGCGTGTAGATTGTGTTTAGTAAACATGAGTTATATGTACGTGTAAGTTGATCTACGTTCATGGTCTCTCTCTCTCTGTCACATGCAGAGAATGTTGAAGCAGCAGTGTGTACACGCCGTGCTGCATTAACAAGTTGTGATGACGAGCTTAAGTGTGATGCTGAGTGCGTAAAAGAAGGTTACTTTCTGGGAATTTGTCAGACCAAGGGTTCCGAGTTTGGTTGTTTTTGCTACACCCCCTGTTAAATAATATAATGTCAATGTGCAGTAGCCTCAAAGCTTATCATCACGTGCTTCTTTTCGTCACTTTCAACTTCTCACGTGCCTCCCAGTCTATGACACTAATAAATAGTGTGCTTCTGCTAAAAGCACCATGCTTGCTTCTGCTTCTGCTTCTGCTTCTGCTTCCTGTCTATATGAGCATTGTAATTTCCTCTTTGTTAATAATAATTAAGAGCTTGTCTTATTTATGTGTACTGTTTGATATTTCCATGTGATAGATGGGCTATGTGTAACTTAATCTCTCAACTTTTTTCATTAAAGGGATAATTAATTAATTGGCATGTCTTTATAATTTGAACTAATTTTTTATTGAGTCCCTATATTTTTTAATCATGTCCTTATGCTCTCACTTGTTTTTAACCAGGTCCTTGTATTTTTTTTTTCTTTTTATCAGGTTCTTATAGTTTCTTCTAATTTTAATTAGGTTTCTTAATTTTTATTCTATATTATATAAATTCCAATACTATCCTCCTATATATATAAAATAAATTATTACAGATTATTTTTTATAAAATTTTATAAATAATAATATTTTTTTCTAATTTTTATTTATTTTTATAATTATAAAGTTTGACTCATAACAATAAAAATGTAGTATAACAATTAGTTATTATTCTAATTATATTAATTACTTATATATAAATTAATTTGATTAATTATTTTATTATATAATTATTGATTTAAATTCATCATTATTATTTATATTTCTTAATTTAATCTCTTTATTTAATTTTAAACTAACTTGACAAATTAAAAACTATAAATACCTGATAAAAAGAAAAACAATTATAGGATCCAATTAAAAATTGGTTGAAACTTTAAAAAATTGCATTTAATTATCCCTTCATTAAATAATATTGATATCAATTAAATGTTATTCATATATCATGAACTTATATAGTAAGCTTTTTAGTTTAGAAGTTTGTCGGAATAATATATATTTAGAACGAATATAAGCTATAATTCTCCAAAATATTTTAATTACGTCAAGTGATATTAATTTGTAATAATAATTAACTATAAAACTGTAGGTCTTTTTATAAATTCAAAGCAATATCTATTAATTTTATCCTTGTTTTACCCCGATTTACAACAAAGATTTTAATTTTATTCAACGCAGTGAGTGCTTTTTTTTTTTTTTTGAGCAAATAGTGGATGCTTTTAATGAGCAGCAGATTTGGTAATGGAATCCATTCGTTCATGATTTGCAATTTTAGTGTGTTTTGATAATAGAGCCATTGAAACATCTAATGAAGGTTGCTCTGTTTTGGCATGTGATACAAAATGTTTTTAATATGGCTGGGTTTAATGGACTTAAGTGGTGCAATGATGATGATACTGTTCTAGAATGGACTTAAGTATGTAATCCATTCGTTCATGATTTGCAATTTTAGTGTGTTTTGATAATAAAGCCATTGAAACATCTAATGAAGGTTGCTCTGTCTGGTATGTGATACAAAATGCTTTTGATATGGCTGGGTTTAATGGACTTAATTGGTGCAATGATGATGATACTGTTCTAGAAATTAGTATTGTTTGTCCTTCACTTGTTCATGGGGTTAATCAAGATATTTTGCCTAGAAGGGGAGAGCTTGAATAGGGCGGAGGAACTAATGAATCTTGGCAAAGCTCTTAGAGATGTTCTCTTTGAGTGGATTATAAGAAGATACATTCAAGTTGTTGATTGGTGTGCCACTGCAGCTTGATTGGAGAAGAGCCCGAAAGATTGGGTGTTGACCCCCATCTCCTTCTTCAAAAATTCTAGCACATGAACTATGGATAGCTGGGAGGCTTATATTGAATGTTGATCTTTGTTAAGCTTTTGTATTTCTCTTACAGTTTCAGGTTTAGATTTGTGTCTTTTTTTGGTTTTGTTTGCTCATGACCGTAGCTCATGTGGATCTTTTTGATGTCTGCATTTTGATGTTTCATCTCTAAAGCAATGAAATAGTATACAAAGTTTATACCTAAAAAATGTGTTCTGATCTTTAAATTAATTTTTGTTTTGAAACAGAGGAAGTATGTCAAACATTTAATATGGGCGTTGGAAAAAAATTAGGGGGTTGTTTGGTTTTGTTTTCAAAAACAGTTTTTTAAAACAATTATTAAAAACAAGTTTTGGAAACAGGAAAACAAAAACATATTTGGCTAATAGTTTCTTAAAACAAATTTTGAAAAAAAAAAACACTCCCTTTAGGTAATAGTTTTTAAAACTAGTATTGAAAACAAAATAAAAATATTTAACTTTGTTTAAAATAGTTGTTTGTAATCTTATAGTGATATGTAAGCTAAAAATTCTATTGCAAATGATGACATGACAATAACCGTTGGTAATGTCGACAATAATTGTGATATCAAGATGTCATACATGATACCATGATTTCCTTTGCTGTCGGTAACATCACGGTCATTGTCAATGGTACTGCGGGTTACGTCTCAGTCTGTGCATTGCGGCTGCCGTTGATGTCGTTGTGTTTTCCTTCACCGTCAGTTACATTGCATTTTTTGTATCCATCAATAATGTTGCTGCCGTCATCAATGACATTGTGATTTCCATCATGAGTACAATCAGTGATGTTGTGGTTTTCGTCGTCATCGGTGACGATGAGGTTTCTTATGTTGTCGGTGATGTTGCGGTTTTTGTCGCCGTCGTCGGTGACATTATGGCCACCGTCTCTCACATTGCAATTTTTGTCATTGTTGGTGATGTTGTGGTTCCTGTCGTCGTCGTCGGTGAAGTCATGGCTGACGTTGGTTACGTTGGGATTTTCATTGTCGTCGATGACGATATGGTTTACATTGCGATTTTCATTGTCATCAGTGATATTGCAGTTTTCGTTGTCGTTGATGACGTTGCAACCGTCATCGTATGTGACTTCAACTGCTGTTAATAACATTACGATTTTCGTCGTCATCGGTGATATCACCGCATCTGTCGTTGATGTTATGGTACGTCAATGTCGATGATGTCACGATCTGGGTGACGGGCTCAAGCTTTCTTTCAGAAAAAAATATTCTCATTTTTGTATACAAAAAACAAAAACTAAAAAACACCTCAAAAGTTGTTTTTGTTTTCTTGTTTTTAAAAACAAGTTTTTGATTTTTTTTTGTTTTTAAAAACAAGTTGTTAAACAAGTTTTTCTATTTTTTTGAAAGAAAATTGTTTTTATAAACAAAAACAAACAAGCC
This sequence comes from Mimosa bimucronata, assembly GCA_037074515.1. Lineage (NCBI taxonomy): Eukaryota > Viridiplantae > Streptophyta > Magnoliopsida > Fabales > Fabaceae > Mimosa > Mimosa bimucronata. Next base: position 13,064,030 of record CM073442.1, read on the forward strand.
CTTAAATTTTGTAACGAAATTTACAAAGTTTTGCATAGTAGAAAATAGATGTAATAATTAAGGCCAAGGAGAAGAACAATTAGAGGCCACCTTCTTGAGAGGGGTCCCTAATTTATTCTTCCCACTTCAGCTTATGTTAACCAAATATTTGCAAAAAGCTATTCTCATCATTAAACCTATGTTGTTTACTTAATTAAATTAAGCTTAGCATTTCCTTAAGCTTTCACATACCTGTATACCTCATATTCTCTCTTCCTCATAAATGGTGACATTTTTTAAATACTCATTTTTTACATATACTTGTACACTTAACTAATTTTTTGAACAATGTAGTTAGGTTAATCCTACTTGTAAATAGGAATAGAGTAGTATCTGATTAGAAAGCTAGAGTATTGGTGGCTATACTCATCAAATTTTTAAGTTTCAAATTATGATTTTCAAATACTTTTAAATGATAATCAAAATATTAGCTTTATTTTACATTTTATACTCATTCAAATAATTAATTCTAAAAAACTAAATATCGACCGTGTAACACCCCAAAAATTGGAAATGAAGAAAAAAGGGATTATTAAAGTCGTGATGTATTAATTGAGAAATAAACTCCTTATAAATAATTTTAAGAAGTTTTAGATATTTTCAAGATTCTTTAATGCTTATTTTCTTCTGAAATTGAAGTAAAATAGTTAGAGGATGGATTTAAATCTGGGAATTTTAGGGAAATTACTTCGAAACTCAAAGGAATTTAAATGGAAGAAAAATTTTAGTTGACACGAGGATTACATCCTATAAATTGTTTTAAGAGGAGAGATGAAAAGTTTAAGGTAAAGGCCTAAAATAGTAATCTTAGCCTTCTTCTTCCCCTATCCCCTTCACATCACATCATAATTCTTCTCTCTTCTTCAAAAACACGAAGGAGAGAGTATGTGTGAGAGTGAGTGGAGGAGCAGTAGGAGGTTTGAATCATTGCTGTCGTTGGAAGCCACCCCCCTTATACCTTCTCTTTTCCCGATTCCCTTCTTCATCAATTTCATTTTCTTCTTCTTCTCCATTCAACTAAGAGCAAGCAAGGGAAGGAGGGAGGGAGAGAGATAGATAGTGTCTCCGCAGAGTTTCAGAGCTGCCGTCGCCGGAGAAGACACCCATTGGGACATGAAAGACCCAATTTAAACTCTTTGTTTTGAGAATTCTACATCGATCAAATGGAAGCTTGAGCTTTGATTTAAAGTTTCCTAAAGAAATTTGATGTTCCATCAAATGTTTGGCCAGATTTTGGAATTTCTTTAATTATGTGTTATTTCTCACCGAATCACCCTTCAACCTTGGGTCTAAATCAAAGCTAACTAGTATTTTAAGCATGTTATAGGAGTTAATTCAAATTGGACTTTAGCATTTGCATACATGTTTAATTTCTGACTTGTATTGTAAATCACGAATTTAGAATTTTTGTTGCTATGTTTTCTGTTCCTCAATAAATTCCTCTGATTTTGATCTAATTTGAAGCTACCAGCAAGTTGAAGTAGGTGTAAGTATATTAGTGTCACTCTTTATGATTTCATGACTTATTGAAGTCTGGTTATTGTTTCAGTGTTTGAATACAGATTCTCTAAAATTACGGTTTGGGGATATGTTAAATCAGAAAGAAGAGGGTGTGTTGATATTCTTGCATTTGTTGGTCGAATTGGTTAAGTATTTTTGTTAGAGATAGGTTAGAGTTGATGTTTGAAGTTTAATCCTTACTTATGGATAAACTAAATCTGCAAGCTCATGCTCTGTTTTGATTTTCATGGAATATGTGTAATGAAATTTTAAAAGTCTGTAACTTATCCTAGAAGTGAGAGTAAATGGATAAATTGACACAATGGTTTGAACTGAAAGTTTAGGATGCTTATGTGTGATTATTTAAATTTCAATAGGTGCTTATATTAATAAGTTAAAGATTAAAATATTCAAAGTGGTCAAAATTCTGGTTTAAGGAGTGAGATTTATTCGGTACGTTGTGCATTGTAATGGTGGTGTAAACTTGGAAGAATAAGGCTTGTATTTAGTGATAATTTGATGATTTGCTGTCTCTAAATCACTACAAAAAGTATGAAATTACTGACGGAATTTCTGTCAGTAATTTTCGATGAAATTACCAACGAAAATTTTTCCATAACTAATTACTAACAAATTTGCGATGGAAATTCTGTCGGTAAAATTTCCTATGGAATTTTTAGTCACAAATCCGTCGGTAATTAGCCAAGGATTAGCGATGAAAATTCTGTAGGAAATTTTACCGACGGATCACCCACGGATTCATGATGGAAGTTCTATTGGTATAATTTTCGTCATTAAATTTATTAATTATTTTATAAATAAAATATTATCTTAATTTATTTTAAAAAATATTTTGTAAATATATTAATTAATAAATAATATGTTATAAATATCAATAAAAATTAATATATACATATATATAAGTTTATTAAAAATTTGATTTTAATTTTTTATTAAATAATATGTTATTTATTAATAAATATTAGTAAGAAAAATTAAAAAAAATTATAATTTAATAATATATATAATAAAATAATTATTAAAAAATTTCATATAATAAAAGTAATGCACAAAAATAATATTTATTATAAATATAAAATGAACATACTAAATATAATGTAATGTATATGAATATAAAACATTATTTATATAAAAATAATAGAATTATTAATAGGTAAATTATATATTAATAATTAAAAAATATTTCATAATATATTAAGTTAAATATAATGTAAAGTATATATAAGATCAAATATAATTATAATAGTGGGAGTTTATATATTATAAACATAATAGTTTACAAATAATATCATTTGATCTTCATAACTCAAATGGTTAAGGCTTCAGCACACGCGCAAGAGGTCAGGGGTTTGAGTCTCCACTTTGTTACTATTAAAGACAATTTGTGAAGGCGACACATGGCGGCGTGTGAGAGATAACACGTGGCAGCCTCAAGGAGGGATACGTGGCATATAATTTTAAAAAAAAATTTAAAAAATTTATCGACGTTGGAAGTGGTGTAACTAAATTTCCTACATGTTCTAAAAAGGGTATTCTCAGGATTAAAATTCTGTATGAGCAGGTGGGGACTTACCTACATATTTTCGAAAGGGTTTTTAAATAGGTGGCGAGTGATTGAGATGTTTAATGCTATAGGATAATCTGGTATGATTAAAATAAGGTATACGAAGGATTTGAGGTCTTGAAGTAGTATTAAGTATCGTTCTTAAATTCAAAAGTTTTCTTTGGTAAGTAAATGATGTAATGATTTACAGATTGAAGTGATCATAGGTTTGAATATTCATGGAGTTGGAATCTTGAAAGTTTGATGGGGAGTTACGTTAATCATTCTCCAGTTTAAAAGTTTTAAGAGCAAGGAAGTATGCTGATTATTTCACTTTTGAAAGGGTCTGAAAAAAAAGTGATGGTTTAAGCTAACAATCAAGTAGAGAGGTGTAAGAGTGCATAACCTTGAGAATATGAAAAGCACCTGCTTCTTGTCTGGTCTGCTGCCTTGGCTCTTGTTTGACGGTTCTATTTATGATTTTATAACTAGGATTTAATATTTAAAATCTACACAAATTAAACAATAGTTTATTGAAGTTTCACTTGGGAAGTTAATTCATAAAGCCAGTATATTGTTATCCTATCAATTTGCACAGGTACTAGTTTGGCAGGAATAGTTCTCTAAGTCGCTATCATATCATTTTGTAGACAACTTCTAATATTCAAATTGATACTATATGATGTTGTTTGCCGTTGGTCTTCTGGCAAGTAAGCAAATGGTTATCATGCTTGGCTGAAAAGTGAAATAAAACTCTAGAGCTAATTTTTATCCATAAAATGTGCCTCTAGAGTTGTATTTGATAATTGGCTTTCCCCCTTTATTGTTCTGTTTTTCTGATTCTGAAGGATTTCATTAGAAACTATTTAGTAACATTCAAGAAGGATTTCTGTTTGAAATTTTATACTTATACATGCTTTCTAAGGATTAAAGGAAAGTGAATGATCCTTAAAAGGATTTATTCTTGGGGGTATTTATCTATGAAACATTGAGAATTAGTACGACTAAATTAAAAAGATTATTTAGAATTGAACCTTTAATTTTAAAAGTTCAAGATAGTTCTAGCGAATTATAAATTTTGCCTAGATATAAAGAGGGGGATAGTATAAAGCATTAGAACCCGAGAGAGACATGAAGTATAAATATAATGGTATAGGTATTAATTCACTTTAATATTCATATGTATAACTAGGTTTTTGATATTTGCCTAAGCGCTCCAAGAAAGACGAAATAAGAAGGAAGTATATAAGTTTTGACTTATACGAGTGACAGGTACTAGCGCAATCCTATCTTATAGTTACATATTAATCCCTATTATTCACAATATTACAATAAACATGAGAGTAGTTATTTGTAACTCTTGTAAGGCATCCGTATGTACATGATCTAATGTAGTTGGTTGGCATACGCATGAGTTATATCAACTTAGCCACCAGTATGTATAGCGTAAGGATGTTAAGGAATCCATATGTACTCAATCATGTGTAGCTAGTTGGCATACACACGAGTTATATTCTTGGCCACCAGTATATATAGCATAAGGATGTTAGGGCATTCATATGCGCATAATTATGTGTAGTTGGTTGACACAAGCACTAGTTATATCAACTCTGTCACTAGTATGTATAGCATGCTGCTTATGCGTCCATAAGTGCATAATCTATATCAACTTGATCACCAGTATGTATAGCATGAGGATGCTAATGCATCCATAAGTACATAATCATGTGTAGCTGGTAGACATATACATGAGTTACATCAACTCAATCACCAGTATGTATAACATGAGGATGATAATGCGTCCATAAATGCATAATCATGTGTAGCTAATAGGCATACACAAGAGTTACATTAATTTGGCAACCGGTGTGTGTAGCATGAGAATGCCTTGAGGTTTAGTAAACATGACATGAATTTTAGATAATCATGATTCAAGTGGTGATTGGATGATTTCGGATGTTTAATACTTTCTGATGCTTTAATGTTTATTTGTGATTTGTGGTATGATATGTATATTATATGCAACTATAGATAGAGTGTGCTATTACTGAGATTCTTTGAATATCTCACTCTTTTACCGAACATTTTTCAGTACAGCGGCTTGAAAAAAGATAGCTGAGAAGGAAGAAATGTAGTATTCAAGGGCAGGGATGCCTGCTGATAAAGTGATAAGAATAAGCTTTAGTTATAGTAATTTATTTTACCTGAGCTTGACAGAATAATTTAATTTATATTATTTATTCATGTTGTATAATTCCTCCATAAGGAGGTCCGACCACAAACATAGGTAAAAAGCTAATGACCATGATAGCCAAGTTAATGTTTAGTTGTATTTAGAAATATTTATGATAAGTAGGTACAATTTAGTAATATAGATAAACTAAAAACAAAGAATCGAACTTGAAAGATTAATTGTACATACCACTTGATATTTTACAATTGTTTGAAGTTTATAAATTTGATCAGAAAAACCCATTCCTTCAAAGCATTTTTTTATTTAAGCTTTTGAAAAGAAAATTTTTAATTTACTCAGGTTTTTGGACTTATGAAATTTACAGGTGATTCTAAATTGATTTAACAATCTTAGTATAGTAGTATAAAAAGTATGTGTTAGTGACCGTTTAGATCATATATGTACAGTTTGAATGCTCATGACTCTTGATGAGTATCCAAAATGTAGAGATGTAATATCTTATTTTGGGGGATGCAAAAAAGAAGATTGCCGAAATAGAATATAACAAATTAAAGAAAATGACAGGAACTACGTACAAAAAGAAATATAGAAAAGAGCATATTCCAAGTTAAATAATTTTACATATGATATAAATCTAATTTAATTTTATGATTATCATATAAAAATAATTATTTAATTCAGTTCATACAACATATTTGCATATCTATTGACAACGGATCATCCATGTGTCGTTTCAATCCCAAGAAATTAACGAGATGGCGAGATTCACCAAGAACATCATCCTATGTGTGTGTGTGTGTCTATATATATATATATATATAGCCTCAACTCAAACTTGCAAGCAAGCCTCTTCATTCAGTCTAAATACTAATCGGTCTCGCCAAACAAACATGGCATCCTCATTTTTGAAGCTATTTGTGGCCCTCTGCATTGTCTTCTTGGTATTTTCTCCCAACGGTCAGTTTACTTAATTACCAGCAAACACCTACTAGTTGTTGCCATTATTTCCTCTTTTCATGTTTTCAATATTCAAGCTTAACATGCACTATATATATATGTGGTATCCTAGTAAGCTAAAGGTGTTAATTTTTTCTGTCACGCTTGCTATCAAAACTTCTAATTTGGTCGATGTGTATACTTTTTTTGTCCCTAAGTGTTGAAATTAGGTAGTTGAATTCATATTGGTAAATGAAATTAGGTGAGTTAGTTATATATAAAAGACGTATTAATTTCACTATTTTTTTACTATTTACATTGAAAAGTACTCCTATGTACCGATTTCAATTGAACGCTTTCCTTTTTTTATAATTAATCTCAAATGTGAAATTATTCTTTTTACCAAAGCATATGTGGATTAAATCACCATTTTTTTAATAAGAATAAGAAATATTTTTCAGACAATCTTTTGCACTCCTCAAATTTCGAGAATCATAAAAGTCATGTTCAATTACGAGTGAATTTGTTTGTTTAGAGTCTAAACTCTTTTTTTTTTTTTATGAATGTTTGGACCATTTTTGGCCTTCGATTGCACCTCCGTCCAGGTATCCGGCGTTAACCTGAAGGCCAACGCCGGATTTACCAGCATGGGCCCTCGACAACCGACTAGTCCTGGCGCCCCCAATCGAATAGGCCCGAAAGGTACGCCCACCTTTGGTGGGACCCCAGGGGAGAGAGCTCCCAACGGAAATACATTACAATCTCCTTACTTGGGATCGAACCCAGGTAAGGAGGATTGTGGCGCAGCTGCCTACCCAACTGCGCCAACCCCCGTTGGTAGAGTCTAAACTCTTCTACGTTCATTTACATGACTTTTTTTCAAGTTTAAAAAATTGGATCGAGCACAAAACCAAATGAGGTACTGATTCAAGGGTTAATGGTTGAATTATGGTCAAACCGGCCATATTAAATTAATATAATTTTTTGATAATAACAATATAAAATAACATAAATCATTATTAATAGTAAAATATAAATATAGATAGATATATATGTATAATTCATTAAACATGAATATTAATGCTTTTAAAGGGAACCGGTTTCCGTACTCATCAGAATGATGAGTAAAGGACGCTCCTCCATTTTGAACCGTTCAGATCTAATCTCAATGGTCCAGAGTTATTAATTTAAAGTTTATGATTTTTAAATGAAAATTATATTTTCTAACAAATTGATAGTTAAAAGGTTGTCTTTATTTTAGATTTTATTTTAGATGTTGTACCCATTAAAATAATTGTCATTTAAAAATTATAAACTTTAAATTAATAAATTTGGACCATCAAAATTAGATCTGGACAATTTAAAATGGAGAAGTGTCCCGTACTCATCTTTCTGAGAAGTACCGAAACTAGTTCCCTTCTAAAGAGGGAATAAAAGAAAATGATCACACATGAAAATAGATATTTTTCTACAATCTATAGACTAAAATACAAATACAAAGAGCATCAATAATTAAATATTAAACATCTGCAAGTAAAATAATATTATAATAATTAACATGAACATATTATTGTCTCCTATATATGGTTCCTAAAACTAAGTGAAAAAGAAAGTTAATAGTAAGGGGAATTATAATAAAATAAAAAACCAATTTTTTTTTTTAAAAAAAGATTACCAGTTCAACCACCCTGGTTTTTACCTGTTTTTCCCGAATTTCTACTGATTTGTCCAGTTCACTCCGGCTTGACCTCAGTCCCCTGCCCATGCATTAAGACTATTCGGCCTTGAGTACCGGTTCACCTTTTTTCGGTTGAACCGGTCTTTGACCTAATGCATTTTCTCATTATTTTTAATTTTCTTCCACCATCCCCTTAGTCTCATAAACACATAAAAGTCCACAAACCCCAAATGTCGATCATGTATAATATAACCCATTTTCTTATTAAACTTAAAGTACAAAGCAAAAAAGATTTATTTTTCAATCAAAAGTATATGTGGAAGTTGTGTGAGACTAATATGGATAGTTTTTTTTTTGAACTAATACTAATATGGATAGTTTAACAATAAATAAATATGAAAGACAAAAGGAGCTAGATTGATGTGTTACATTTAATATTAAATTAAACTTACTAACTCCTATGGTTTAAAATTATCGAAAGTAAATACAAATTAAATACATTTAGATTAATGCGTTCATGGTCTCTTACACACGCATGCAGAGGAAGCTGAAGCAGCAGTGTGTACACTGCGTGCCACAGTAATTGAATGTGATGACTCAGTTGAATGTGATAATGAATGCTTAAGAGAAGGTGCTTTTCAGGGAATTTGTCAGCGCAGAGGTTCCGATTTTGGATGTTTTTGCTTCTTCGACTGTTAGGTGTTAAATAATATTTTGTCAATGGCTTATGATGATCACGTGCTGGTTTTAGTCAATTTCAACTTCTTATGTGCCTCCCATTATATGATAGCATTAATAAAACAGTGCTTCCGTTAGTTGAATCACCATGCTTCTGCTTAATTCGTATCTATATTGAGCATTAGAACTATGATGATCACGTGCTGTTTTTAGTCAATTTTAATTTCTCACGTGCCTCTCACTATATGATAGTATTCATAAAATAGTGCTTCTATTAGTTGAAGCACCATGCTTCTGCTTCCTATCTATATTGAGCATTATTGTGATTTCCTCTTTGTTATGATCTATCCAACAACTTCAAGTTAATAATATAAGAACTTGTCATATTTATACGGGTCATTGTTTGGTACTTCCATGTGATAGTCGGCTATATTTAATTTAGGGTTAAGGTTAAAGTATACCTTTGATCATTTATATTTGCATCAAGTCTTTTTTTAATCATTTAAATTTGAAAAATACACTTTTGACCCTTTTTCACTAACGTCGTTGGTTTTATTTAACGAAAAATGCTCACACAACAAATCTAAATCTAAAAAGTGATTCTATAATTAAATGTTAATAAAAATGGCTAAATTTAAAAATATAAGAATGATTATACTAAATAATTAGAATTTAAACTTATTTTGTTACTATATAAGTATAAAATCATCATTTAAATTTGTTAAGTCAGCATTTTATGTTAAACGTAACTAACGGCGTTAACAGTAAAGAACTAAAAGTACATTTTTCAAACTTAAGGGACTAAAAAGAGATTTGATGTGAAAATAAAGGACCAAATGTATACTTTAACTTTAACTAATATGTCAACCTTGTTTTTAAAAAAATACACTATTGAGGATTAAATACGTGGTAATGCAAAAAAAAAAAAAAAAAAAACAACTTTTGCAAGATCAACAACAGTTAGGTCCGACAATATTCTCAGTTAAAAAAAAAAAAGGTCCAACATGAATATGATCCAGTCATATATACACATATAAAAGTAAAACAAAAAATATCAATGTCAAGTGTAGGTTTTTTTTTTGTTTTAAAAAAAAATATATCAGTTAGATTCCAAGTGCTACATTGACTCATTGAGCCGCCGCCCCCCACCCCCCCGGCGGGGCGACTAATACAAACTGATCCTGGTCGGATCACATACACTGTGAAAGCTCTCTAAGCAGCGAATTTTTTTCCCTAATACTCCTAAAGACTCAAATTTGATATCTTATAAGGAAAATGAGAACAAAATAATTTGAATAGACTCAAACATTATTATATTTGTATCATAATATTATATCTATGCAATTTTCTCTTTTACTATAATATCTACATAAATTCTTTCAAATATTTTTACAAGAGATTATAAATGTTTTCTACTAAATTAGTAACTGAGCATTATTAACTAAAACTTGTTTATTTAGTGTTACTCATATTTTGTCATAATGTCCTAGAATAATGAATAGGAAATCTGGCTCATCATAAAGATAAATCAGAGCAACAAACAAAGAGTCTCCCTAATTTTTTGACATATTTTTCTAGAAAATAAGATGTATGTATTCACTACCAAAAATCAGTAAATTAACGACGGAATTTTGTTAGAAAAGACCAAATTCAGTCACTAATTATTTAATGATTGTCAATTTTAAGACGAAATCTATCACTAATTCTACTAGTAATCCACTGTTTTTTTAGTGATTATTCAAAACTTTATATGGTGTAATATGAGATTTTATTTGTATTAAACTATGAAAATCAGTATCAATAAAATCTTATATTTACTACATGTCTTCTTTAATTATATTGGAAATTCTAGTATAAACTATCAATAATAGTGATAAATAGGGGTGAGCAAAAGCAAACCGAAACCGAAAACCGAACCGAATTAAGTTCGGTTTTTTCGGTTTTCGGTGTAAATTCGGTTTTTCGGTTTTCGGTTCGGTGCCTAAAAAAATAATTCGGTTATAACCGAATAACCAAAATGTTAAAAAAAATTTAAAAAATATTTTTTTTTCATATTTTTCTTTTTATACAACTAAGTTTTAAAATTCAAAACTTCAAGCTATATTTTTTGTTTTTCTTATTTTAATTCAAAAAGTGATATGTCATATATCATTCATCAATATTTAGTTTTAAAAATTTTTATTATGCTTTTTTATAGGATGAAATAATGTTGAATACATTTATTTTGTTTGTATTTTGTATTTTTCTTATAAATCTTATATTATGTTTCTCGTTTATATATTGTATTATGTTATTTGAGATCTTATTGAGGTTGTTAGGTTTATGATTTGTATTGAGTTTTACTTATTAAAATTTCAAAAAGCCTAATTTAATTATAAAGGAAAAAAATTTCGGTTATGTGGATAAAAACCGAAACCGAACCGAAATATTTCGGTTATTTCGGTTCGGTTACCGAAATATGTTCGGTTTCGGTTCGGTTAAAAAATTAAGCACAGTTCGGTTTTCGGTTTTTTCGGTTATTACCGAAAACCGAACTGATAAACCGATTGCTCTGCCCTAGTGATAAACGTATCAAAGTTACACATAAGGAAAAATAAACTGAGTGTTTGAAAGATGCCTTATACTCCCTCCGGTCCTAAATATAAGACTTATTTTGAGAGTTAAGTTTGGTCATATATATAAGACTTCTTTTTAATTTTTTTCAAATTTTCCCTAAATTATCCCTATTGATTCTAGTTAATAATAAACAAGCAAGAGAGGGAAGATAGGAGTAAAGGTAGACGGCTAGGGTGTTTTGGTAATATCATATGATTTTTACTAACTTAAAAAAATAAACAAGCAAGAGATGGAAGATAAGAGTAAAGGTAGATTGACTAGGGTGTTTTGGTAATATCATATGATTTTTATTAACTTAATTAACACCCTTAATGTAATTAAATTATATAAATAAGTCTTATATTTAGGAACAGAGGGATTAATAATTAAATTTATTATTAATAAAATAATATTTATTATTATTTAAATTTATTATTAGTTAAATTAGTATTTATATTAGATATATTATAAGCAATTTGATATTTTAGAATTCTAATTCTAATATAGAAATATTGAAATATATAATAAATAAGGAATCTATTTTAAGAATCTTTTTTTTTTGTTTCTATTTATTAATGTGTAGATTTCAACCCTCTTTCTTTTTTCTTTTTCATAGCAGACTTTTTCCAACTTCTAATGAAAGGTCTTTTTCATCCATTTTTCAAGAAAGACTACTTTTGACCCGTTTATCTATATTAATATTATATTATTATTAATATTAATAATTATAAAAAAATACTAAACACTTATTGAACTAACTTCTCATTGATGTATTGTTTTCATCGAGATCGCGATGTAATAACTACAAAAAAAATAGTTTTTGGCGACGACTTTTGGCGGCGACTTTAAGTAATACCTTTGGTGGCTACTTTTTGAATCGCCGTTGAAAGTTACCTCTTTCAGCGGTGACACCAAAAGTCGCCGCCAAAGGTAGTACCTTCGGCGGCGACATTTAAAGTCGCCGCTGAAAGTAGTACCTTTGGTGGCGACTTTTTGAGTCGCCGTTGAAAGTTACCTCTTTCAGTGGTGACTCCAAAAGTCACCGCCGAAGGTACTACTTTCAGTGGCGACTTTTAAGAGTCGCTGCTGAAAGTCTTTTTTTCATTTTTTTAAATTAACTATCATGTATATATATAATGAATATTCAAATAGTATTATTGAACATGAAAAATAATATGTGATGAACAATTGAACATATCCAAATAATACCACTTTATAATAACAACTTTATTTAATTTTTATTTTATGATATATGCTAATCAAGTTAAATTATTAAATTTATAGTAATTTTTAATTTAAGAAGTGTCTTTTTTTTGCCAGTTTTAATTTAAGAAGTGTATAAGTTGGTTTTTATATCTACATGTGTGGGGGAAAAACCATATCCCTCCATAAAATTTTGCAGTTCCCTCCATATTCTTTTTTGGATACAAGTTCCCTCCATCTTCTCTCCTTTTCTCCAAAAACTCTTGGCATCTCTTGCACTCTCTCGTGGTTGTTGAGCTAGATCCCGCTGCTGGTGGAGGATACCGTTGGCTTGTTCATCTCCGTTTCAGATCTGTCTCAAATCTGTCGGTGGAGGTTTTTTCGTGTCTTCTTTTGATTTTTCCGATTCCGTTCTTCGATTTTTGGTTCAAATCACAGATTTGGCTTTTTTATTTCTGTATTAGGGCTAGCACTTTAAATTTTTTATTGTCGATTTCTTCTATTGATTGTGTTTTTCTTAGTTATGAATCTGATTTGTTGATATATTATATTCTTTTCTGGACCAGTTTGAAGGTCCAGTGGCATCTAATATTGCTGGAGCTAAATCTCTTGCACAACTATTTCTATCTGACAATAAGTTCTTAGGTGAACTACCCTCAGGAATCTCAGAAGCTTCTTCATTGGTATCAATTAAGCTGAGTTCAAATCGATTCTACGGTAAACTTCCAGATAATATGGGAAACTTGAAGAAATTGGGTAGTCTTAAAATGGATGGAAACAACTTTTCTGGCTCTATACCAGAATCCTAAAGTTCTTGTGTTTCTCTTAGTGAAATAAACATTGCTGGTACCTCGATTCCATCGAGCTTGACATCTCTTAAACTAAGCCTTCTTGATTTATCAAACAATGATTTATTTGGTCCAGTACCAGATTCACTCTCTATTCCAGCATTCATAGATGGTTTATTGGGAAATCCTGACTTATATATGCTGTGAGACTTCAGAAAATTTTAGGCCATGTTCATTGGGCAGCACTAGCTCTAGTCGAGTTAGGACCATTATTCTCTGTTTGCTTGCTGGTGTGATGGTTCTGCTAGTTTCATTGGCATATATTTTCTTCCTGAAACTAAAGTAGAACAGGTTTGAGGAGAAGGCTTTGAAGACTAATTCATCATCATAGGGCCATATGCTTTTGTTGTTTTCCGTAGATTTTCATTAGATCTAATTAAAATTTCCACTAGGATTCGATATCGTTTAGAAATTCATCTTGACCTGAGGAGTTCACCAGATTTTTGCCTTATGATTGTTCTATACAGCATGTAGCATATGATCAGAATTTAGCTAAAAAATGGCCATCTTTCAGCCACATTATCAACAATGGAGACTATCTTTATGAATTTTTTCAGATTCTTGAGACTACTTTCAAAATGGAGACTATCAGTCTCCTGACCAGAGAACATTATGTAGAGAAGGTAATTAAAGCTTTTGATTTTTTTTAAGTTACTTATGTTTGTCCTTCAGTAATTTGAATTTAATTACTTGTTCGTTATTTAGAGGGTTAGTATTCAGAACAAGAAATAGGCCTTGATATGGAGGATTTGGACATACCATGGAGTGATCTTGTTTTAAAGGAGTGAATAGGATCAGGTATCCCTTCTGTACCAATTGAATTTTCTAGTCTTGCATTAAGAATTTAATGTACAGAATTTGAAACACTAACACTGAAATCCATGCATGTTTTTTTTAATTACACTAACATTGAAATCCATTGACTGTATATTCGTTGCATGATGCCTTATTCATTCATTCATATCCATTCATTCTTGTTTATAGTTTCGGCTTGATTTACTTACAACCTTAAAAACATTATGGATTGTAGGAGGTTGCAGTTAAAATTCTGATGGAATTTCTGAGGGAGGTAATATAAAGTTTTGAAACTGTTTCCCTCTTGACTAGAAATTATGAAATTTTGTTTTTAGTTATGATTTTCAACTTGCTTTCAATTTTCCCCTCTGTTCTTCGTATGTTGATGGATATTTATTTGTTTAGAGTTTGTCCTTGTCCAAGCGCAAATTCCTGGATCCATACTTATTGGTATCTTTTTCTGCTCTGTGTGCATATTAGTCCCTTTTCTTGCATCATTATGTTCTAATTTTATTAGTAAATTGAAGTTTTAATGATGGGTAATTGTAGTCTAATTACAATATTTATGTAACAAAATTGTGGTATGATATTTTGTTGATCATATAAGTTAGTTCTTCACTATTACTTTCTATGAACGCTAATGACCATTGCTTATCTATATGCTTGTGCACTTGAAATTGTAAGGTAGTAACTATTAAACCATAAATAAGTTTAATTTATACTTGTTATTTCATTTATTAACAATCCCTTACAAGGCTAAAATGGTGAGTTTATTGCTATTGATTTGAACAGTAAGTATAATTATATATATATATATATATATATTGTATTCTTTGTGGATTTTATGCTATAATATAATGTTTATGGTTTCTTAATTTGATTGGCTAATGCTTTAATTTGTTCTTTCACAGTAGTGACCATCATAAACTATTGCAATCTTGGTCTGCTCTCGCCATTCTCACCAGTCAATAGTTCAAGATGGTTTAGAAATTTAAGAGATTTGCTCAATTGGATAATATTTGTACTCTTATATGAGGAAGTTGAATTAATTCCATGATTGTAAAGAATTGTGTAAATATTTTTTGTTTAATACAAATTTTAGCCATTTATTATTCATTTTGACATTTATAATCATATTAAGGTTTTTAACTTAAATAGCATTTTATTAAATAAATTAAAAATATATTTGATATCTTCAGTAGTGACAACAATTACTGCTGAAAATAGCTTCAGTGGCGACTAAAATAGTCGCCACTGATTTAGTATACTTTCAGCGGCGACTCACAAAGTCGCCGTTAAAACTTTTGGCGACGGTCACATAGGCAGCGACTTGACGGCGGCGACTTTTTGTCGCCACGGAAAATCTTTAACGGCGACTTTTAAGCTTTCAGTGGTGACTTTTGTCGCCACCGAAAGCAGAATTTTTTGTAGTATATGTTAAGTTGACCTGCGTGCATGGTCTCTCATCACGCACTCAAACACACATGCAGGGAATGTTGAAACAGCAGTGTGTACACAACGTAGCAAAAGAGTAACAAATTGCGATAGCTCTGTTAAATGTAATGCTGAATGCTTAAGATAAGGTGCTTTTGTGGGAGTTTGTCTGCGAAGGGGTTCGACTTTGGTTGTTCTTGCTCCTTCTATTGTTAGATAATATTAATGTAACTCAAAGCTTATCACGTGCTTTTTTTTTGTCACTTTCAACTTCTCACGTGCCTCTCTAGTATATGATCGTACTAATAATATATAGTGCTTCTGTTAAAAGCATCACGACTTTGCTTAATATCTATATATGATCGAGCATTGTGATTTCCTTTATTTTTTTAACCCTATCAAACAACTTTAAGTCGATGTAATAAGCATGACAGTATAGAAGAAGAGTCAAAGGAAAAAACAGAAAGACAAATATGCAGAAAGGGAATCACAGACACAAAAGTACCATCCAATTTAACTCCGTTGATCACGATGTGCCTTGTTCAAGCCTCTCTCTCAAGAATTACTTTTTATCCCGTATATGTGTGTGTCAACAAATTAAATTCTCCCTATCATTCCCAACGGAACCGTCTTTTTTATTTTGTGTCAAAACCAATGGAACCGATTTACTAACTCATTCTGATGGTCTAGATTGGATTTTTCAAAGGTAATTATTTTTTTTAAAAAAATAATTTTAATAGATACAAAATCTAAAATAAAGGTAAGCTCTTACCTATCTCAAAATTTAATTTTAATTATGAAAACATTACTCTTAAAAAATCAAATATAGACTCCTATAATATGTAAATAGTCTACATATGTTTAGCTCTCTAATACAACTGAGAAACTAATTCCAACTCCCCCCCCGCCCCCAAAAAAAAACACAACTCACTAATTTCTGCCAATCTTCGTCAAATTATGAAGGTATTTGTGGCAATTCAATTAGGCCTTGTTTGGTTCACTGATTCTAGGGTCTTGGCTTCTTCTGGTTTTTTGCATGCAAATATTAATTATTGCCTCAGCAATTAAGTAACAGATTTCTCTGCTCATAAAAAAATATGAGTAGAAAGAGTTAAACATATTTAAATGATGTAGATCTCTTTTAGACGGTTTAAAATTGGCTCATTAAAAGTAATATAAAAATAATTTAAGGGATATATAATATAAAGGCTAAATTATAGAAAACCCCCTGAACTTTAGATCAGTTGCACATAACCTCCCCGACCTTTCATAGTTTAAATTAAGCACCCATGACGTTTCATGTTTTTACTTTTAATTCCCCTACCGTTAAAATTACCGTTAAAGTTAACGGTTTTTGTAATTTACACTTTTTGACGTTATTTTATTATATACCATGTCATTCTAAAAATAACTAGTGACAACTGACATATAATTTTAATTATTTTAAAAATATAAAATATTTAATAGAAAGGGTTTAAATTTTTTTCTTGACCATACACTTTATAAATAGATGTCTTAAAAATAAAAGTACTTAAAATGAATGCAAAATAGTTATTTGATCATGTCTTTTTTAAAATGAAAAATTATAATATACTTACTATTGTTTATATTAAATGAAAAGACTTATTTTTAATGATATATTATACAAAACAAAATGTGAAAAAATTTAATAAGATAAAAACCGTTAACTTTAATGGAAATTTTAACGGTAGGGGAGTTGAGAGTCAAAACATGAAATGTTAGGGGTTCTTAATTTAAATTTTTAAAGGTCGGGGAGGTTCTGTGTAACTGTCTCAAAGTTCATGGGGGGTTTTCTATAATTTAGCCTAATATAAAATCAAATATATACCTGTCCATATGAGATCTAGATGGTTTATGTGTACTTAGCTCTCTTTTCTCATATCTTTGATGAGTAGGGAAACGGGTTCTTTGTAATTAATATAGGAGCTAGAAAACTAATACTTCCTCTAGTCCTATTTATAAGAGCTCAACCGCCAAATAACGCTTTTTAAGAAAACATGTAAAAGTTAGTTGGGAGCTATAAATATGTTTGAAAAATATTTGTTTTTCCAATATTACCCTTATTTATGATGAGACTTGAGAAAAAAATGTAAATAGGAGTATTAATGAATACTATGAAAGAGAGTGTTAATAAGTGGGGGCAAAATAGAAAAAATGGTATTAAATGATGACAGATTCTGAGGCAGGCTCTTATATTTTAGACCAAAACAATTCAAATTTCGGGCTCTTATAATATGGACCGGAGGAAGTATCTTTTTTAGTTTTAAAAAATTAGCTAAGTTAGATATTTGTAATGAATGGTTTTTGGTTTCACTAAAATAATCTTAAGCATGTGTATTTAAACTACCTCTGGATAAAAATTCATTTAATATGTACCATCAATAAGAATACTTTGGAGCAAATCTTATAAATTTTGAAAGACAAAATATATTGAGGTCTTATATTTAAAATCAAAATAAACTCATTGTTTGTCATATGGACCAGGTAGTATACTTTTATCGTATTATAATTAGGGTAAATGCTAAAAAATGAACATGTATTTATCTCCAATGTACATCTGACACCTTATACTTTTATGTGGTGTAAAAATATTTATAAACTTTACGAACTGGTGCAAAAAAGACATCCATTAAATAATAAAAAAAAGGGTTAATATAATTTTTGGTCCCTGAAGTTTCACTCAATTTTTGTTTTGGTCCCTGAACTTTAAAATTTTTGGTTTTGGTCCCTGAACTTTCGGTCAATTTTGGTTTTGGTCCCTGAACTTTGAAAGTTTTGGTTTTGGTCCCTGAACTTTGGGTCAATTTTGGTCTTGGTCCCTGAACTTTGAAAGTTTTGGTTTTGGTCCCTCAGTTTAAAAAAAACTTCAAAAAAAAAAAATAAAGTTGAGGGACCAAAACCAAAATTGCTGAAAGTTCAGGGACCAAGACCAAAATTGACTCAAAGTTCAGGGACCAAAACCAAAACTTTCAAAGTTCAGGGATCAAAACCAAAATTGACCGAAAGTTCAGGGACCAAAACCAAAAATTTTAAAGTTCAGGGACCAAAACCAAAATTGAGTGAAAGTTCAGGGACCAAAAGTTATATTAACCCTAAAAAAAATGAACCCGTCAAAGTGGACCTAAACTGAGCGGACTCATCACCACCACTACAAGCAGTAGATCAATGGAGATGTTAATTATTTAATAATAATAAATGGGACCACTTAACGAAAATGTTAATTATTTAATGGACATGTAATTTTTGTCCCAATTTATAAAGTTTATGGACAATTTTACACCACAAAAAAGTACAAAATGTCATATGCGTGTTAGATAAGTACATATTCATTTTTTATCATTTACCTTTGTAATTATTTCACCCAATTATATAGATCAGACACCTGGACTACTGGTGGATTGGGTCATTGTACGTAATTTCTAATTAAAAGAAAATGACAAAAACGATAGCACCATAGACAGACATATTCTTAGCTGGTCAAATTTTAGCAAAAATGACAAAACGATTTCAAAAATAATATCAAAACATTAGAAGAAAATGCTGAAAGTAAAATGCTTATTTTGATAGATATAATAACAACAACCACAACAACTAATGGAGGGCCTAGTATTAAAAAAAATAAAACTTCAAGGAGGTAAAATTCCAATTTTAAAATGTCAAGGATGTTATATACAATTAGACTAAAGTTTAGCGGAGTTCTATGCAAATATAACCTTAAAAGTATGCCACATAAATATGGTGATGTGTCTTATGTAAACATGACATGGCAATTTCCGTTAAGAGATAACGGCAAGTTAATGATAAGGGGGTCCATAATAAAAAGATAAAAGTTCAGGGAGGTTGAATTTAAACTTTGAAACGTCGAGGAGTTTATATGCAACTGCTCCAAAGTTCATGGGGGGTTTTGTGGAATTTGGTCTAAATTTTATTTAATGTTATGATTAGCATATATAAAAATTAACTTATTTTCCCTACATAACCAAAGAAAAATAAGTTAGCACTTGCTCCTAACAATTAGTGTGGTCAAAGTGGTTAATTAAAACTAGGAAATTCGCACAACATATTTGCATATTCATTGACATTATTATCACTCTATGTTATCCTAAATATAAGACTTATTTACCTAATTTGATTAGATTAAGGATGTTAGTTAATTTAGTTAAATTCACATGATATTACTAGAACATCCTAAGCATCTACCTATATTTCCACCACATTTGTCTTGCTTATTTATTATTGAAGAGCATCAATAGGAATAATTTGAAGAAAAGTTGGGAAAATAAGGAATAAATTTTATATTTAGGACCGAGCTCACTTCCTCAAATATGTCTTATATTTAGGACCGAAAGTTGTATCTAATAATGTCTTAACATATGTATGTAAAGGGCATGTAATCAAGGACAAGTACAAATTTTTCATATGAATATACAATTATACCATCCATTTATTATTATGTTAGACTTTGTTATCATTAGATATATTATATATTTTAGGGATTAGGGTAAAAAATTGTTAAATTTTAAGGCGAGCTTTATGAGATTTATTTAAAGCTTTTTTTTTTCTTTGTAAATTATGCTGCAAGATAATATATATGTAGGTCACACTTAACCGGCCGACACTTTTAAGATTCCAAAGGAAAAGAAACCGACGAGGACAAGAAACAGACATCATTCATGTGTTGTTCTCAATCCCAAGAAATTGAAATGGCGAGAATCACTAAGAACCCCATCCTAAATACACCCCACACACACACCCCATCCTACATATCTATATGTTGCTTCAACTCGAACTCAGCAAACAATTATCTTCATTTAGTCTAATAATACTAGTCAGTCTCACCAAACATGGATGCCTCCTTTTTGAAGTTATTTGTGGTACTATGCATTGCCCTCTTGGTTTTTTCTCCCATCGGTAAGTTAACCCTTCACCATACACCCACTACTTTTTACCATTTCCTTTTTTCATAGTTTTAATATTTATACTTCAAAACTTTCACCTAAATGGATGCCTTCCGTACCAACTCAAAGCTACGTAAGGATAGTTAATCAAATTTTGACGGTTCAGATTGTTTTTAAGATGTTGATTTTTTAATAAAAATTAGTTTTTGAGAGAATAATAGTTAACATATTTATCTTCATTTAAGATTTTATACCCATTAAAATAATTTTTTAAAAAATATTCAAACTTTTTAAAAGTCAAAGGGAAAATGGTCATTTTTGACCTGGAAGTTTTAGCTTTAGAGTAGTTTTGGCCTGGAAGTTTTTTTTTTGGACCAATTTTGACCCGGAAGTTTACAAAACGTAGCAATATAGGCCAATTTTATATTGCTACGTTTTGTAAACTTTCGGGTCAAAATTGGTCCAAAAAAATTTCTGGGCCAAAAGTGCTCTAAAGCTAAAACTTCAGGGCCAAAACTGACCCTTTACCCAAAGCCAAATATGGAAGGTTCAGGTATGATATGTCTTTAGGAAAACTGGTTTGAGACTCAGAATAAGCTAACAATGTAATTAAATTTATTTGCATGTTTGTTATGGAAACTAGCTTATATTTGGTTTACATGTACATCTATTCTTATCCTAAATATAAAAGTTATAGTTAGCTAAATGAAATTCATTAGGTGAGTTAGCTCGTTAGTTATTATTAATCATATCAATAAAATTTGATAATCTACTCATAACATATTGGAAACTACCCTATTGATTATCAATTGGACATTTTCTTTTTTATTATTCTCAAATAAGAAAATTATTCTTCTACCAAATATATATCTGTGAATCCAATCACATGATCTGTTGATAAGAACACAAAATCTTTTCTAATCAATTCTTTTTCTTCTTCATTAATCTTAGATAATAAAAAATTAAAAGATAATATCCAATCAAGTTCGGATACGTTTGAAATCTAAGACACTTCTACTTCATTTTTGTTTACTTATTTTTTTCATTTTTGATTTTTTTATTTCCTTTCATCAGTCGTTATTATACATATTTTGATCATGTAGAAGTCGATCCAACTTCTTATTCAGCAAAAGGTACAAAATAAAAAAAAAAGATTTATTTTTCAATTGAAATTAGTATATGAAATCCTGTGCAGTTAATATGGGAATTTTGAGAAAAAAAAATAACCTCTCGAATTTCTAATATAAAAGTTATACGGGATTATACTTGGTCCTGATTATAATATTCAAATCAATTTCCTAAACTCTATTATGTTTATGATTTTTCCCACATTATCTAACTTATAAACTTATTAAACATCGGTATTTCAAGAAGATAAAATCAAAATCATTATAATTATGCATTTTATTTTAATTTTTATCTACCAAAACTAGTTAGATAGCTCTTATTGTAAAGACCGAAAGGAGTGAAAAAAAAGAAAATAGAGGAGATTAATGTCTTACATTTAACAGCAAATCAAACTCCCCAGTTAAATCAAATCTTAGGAACATCGGAATTAAATACACGTACATATATGTAAGTTGATCTACGTGCATGGTTTCTTATTATCCGGCCACTCTCTCACACACAAAAATGCAGAGACTGTTGCAGCAGAAACATGTAAACGGCCCGGCAAATTATCAGATTGTGATCCCACTAATTTTAAATGTGAAGCTGAATGCGTAAAAGAAGGTGCTTATTTTGGATTTTGTGAGGCCAAGGGTTTTCATTATGGTTGTGATTGCTACTTTTACTGTTAAACAATATCGTCAATGTGCAAAGCCTCAAATGTTATCACCCTGTGCTTGTTTTCGTCACTTTCAACTTCTCACGTACCTCCTAGCATTCGATCCACTTTGTGGTGTAAATTACATTGTCAAGTTGATCATATATTTATGATCAGAGGGATTATTAATAGATCAGGCTTTCGCTAAAAGAACCATTCTTCTGCTTCCAAACTATATGTGCATTGTAACTTAATAGATAATGCTTCCGCTAAATGAACCATTCTGCTTTCTAACTATATGTGCATTGTAACTTCCTCTTCTAATAATAATTAAGAACTTGTCTTATTTATGTGTCACTGTTTGATATTTCCATGTCATGGTCAGCTACGTGTAACTTTAATCTGTCAGCTTTTTAGTTTTAAATAATATTGATATCGGTTATATGTTTATCCATATATCATGAACTTTATATTTGTGTGTGTGTGTATTAAGCTTTTTAATTTTGAAGTCTGTCTGAATTAAATGTTTAGACTTTAAAACGAATATAAAATATTAATATTATCAAAAAATTTTTTACATCAAATGAGATTTTGTAACAATAAATACAATTTTAATATTTAATAAATTTATCAAAATTTTCATAATACATTGGCTACCAACCCTTTGCGCAGTATAAGTTGTTGCTTTTGGAGAGTGAAGAAAATACTCCCTCTGCTTCTAATTATAAGATCAAGTTGACTTTTTTGGAGAAATTAAGTATGCAACATAAATCGATTTAAATTGTTTATATTTATCTCTTTTCCTCAAACTAATTTATTTTGTTTATAAACTAACATATAATCTAATTACATGTATCTTATATAATAATTTAGTGGTCTAATTTTCTTCATTAACATCCACAAAAAAATCAACTTAATCATACAGTTAGAAATGAAGGGACTAATAATTATATTGAATGATAAAACCAAGGTTCAAAAACCCAACCCGGACATCAAACCGAACGACCTACTGGTTCAAGGGTCACTGGTCCAACCGGGGATTAACTAGGGTTAACCCGGATTTAATAAAATAATAATATTTAATTACCACTAATATTAAAATATAAGAAAATATATAAATGTAACCAACAAAATAATGAAAATATACCAAGATAAATACTAAGTAGTGAAAATAATCAAAATCCAAAAATACATCAAGAGTCAATATTAGTCCTTAGCTCCTTACAATACTTCCAAAATATAAAAATACTGCATCAAGAGTCCATATTAGTCCTTAGCTCATTACAGTACTTCAATCAATACCAATAATACTCATTTATATTTCATCAACATCATCATTTATATTGATATCTTCATCAGAACCAGCATTAGAATCTTGACTGATAAAAGCATTAGCATTAGGAGCATCATCCAAAAGAGGTGGTTCAACAATATCCAAATCTTCATCACCTATATATATATATATAACAATATGCAAAGAAAATTATATTTTTGTATAATCAATTAACAAGACTATATAAAACTAAAACTAAAACTTTTATTATCCATACCATGACTTGTCAAATTCACATTGGAATCACTCACGGCAGCTTCAAGATTTGTGATATCTTCATCATTAAACTCCGGAACAGGATCTTCTTCATCTATCCAAAAGTCCAAATCATCAATGCTCTCAAAGTCAACAGGATCAGGATTCATGTTTGCCTTCTTCAATACAACCCTTTATGACAAATAAAACTTCAATTAAATGAAATCCATACAAAATAAAAGTAAAAAAGCAATCATATTTTATAAGGATACCTATTCTTTAGTCGCAAGTTATAGTTTGTGAAAACCAAATCATTCAACTTGTCGTGCTTTAATCTATTTATTCTTTTTGAATGGATGCACTCAAATAAGCTCCAATTTCTCTCACAACCAGAAGAAGAAGAAGTTTGACTGAGAATACGTGTTGCAATACGTTGCAATTGTGGAACTGAATGGCCATAGTAAGCCCACCATCGATCTACAAAATTAGAATATATTAATTATCTAATATTAAACGGAATGATAAATTGATAATAAATATGCTAATAAAATTTGAATACTTACAAGGGTCTAGTTTTTTAGATGCTTCTTTACATGTGGCTTTATTGAAAGAATCTTTTCCTTCACGATATGCACTCAACTGGTCAACTATCGTGAAGAATTGAGATCTTGATTCACAAAATGACTCCATCACATCAACCAAAGCATCGGTTAGCTTTCCCTTGACAAAAGAGTTTGGATCATACATATATGCAGGGTTCAATAAACAAGCAGCTGCATGAAGATCGGTTTTCAAATGCCTATCCTACCGGTCTTGAATGATCTTTGTGTAGCACTTGTATTGCTCTTTATTCCTCTTGAACATCTCCTTAACTGCTTGTTTTGCCCTATGCATGCCTTCATAAACATGTGGCAATGAAGGCTTTTCATCTGAGTCAACAATTCTCAACAATTTCACAAGAGGAGTGGCAATCTTCACAATTTTGTAGCACTCGTTCCAAAAGCGGTTGTCTAATATGATTAGACTAAACATTTTTCTTGCATATGTCTTTGATAATCTATGATCCACAAAATGCTTATCAACCACAAGGGCTTGCAAGTCATGCTTGTGCTTGTATACACTATGCAATGTTATGAAAGTAGTTGCAAACCTTGTTGCACCAGGACGCACAATTTCGACCCAACCTGGCCTTTTCCTTAGCCATGACAAGA
Source organism: Mimosa bimucronata (assembly GCA_037074515.1). Classification (NCBI taxonomy): domain Eukaryota; kingdom Viridiplantae; phylum Streptophyta; class Magnoliopsida; order Fabales; family Fabaceae; genus Mimosa; species Mimosa bimucronata. Next base: position 13,088,917 of record CM073442.1, read on the forward strand.
ATACAATGTGATTGTATACAAATACTGTTATCTTTGATGCCCTTTTTGCAAGTTCAGACACATGAGACAAGTTTGAAATGTCTTTTAAAACAAGATTTAGACAATGAGCAGCACAAGGTGACCAATAAATACTTTTGTACTTCTCCCTTATCAACCTTCCGCAAGCTACATAATTAGCAGCATTATCAGTCACCACATGAACAATATTTTCAGGACCAACCCACTCAATGACTTCACAAAACAAGCGAAACAAATTTTTGGCATCTTTGACTAAATTTGATGCATCTACAGACTTAACAAACACAAGACCATGCGTAGAGTACACTAAGAAGTTTACCAAAGTTCGCTATCTCACATCAGTCCATCCATCAGCCATGAGTGTACAACCATTAACTTTTCATTTAGCTCGATGATCATTTACAAGCAATTCACATTCCTTTTTCCAATCTTGCAACAAACTAGTTTTCAAATAATGCGGAGTAGGGGCTTTACACCCAGGCCCAATAGAGGCTATTCCATCCACATATCTTTGAAATAAAGGGCAGCCAAATGCATTAAATGGAATACAATTGACAATAGCCCATTCAGCTCCTATCATCCTCACTTTGTGTTGTGCTTCTTTAGATGCTAATACACGATCTTAAGGCTTGGTTGGGAACCAGGAGTTGTCTTAGGAGCAATATAATTATCCATAGTACCAGATTTCCTTTTCTTGGCACTAGACGTAGAAACTTGAGAATCAGCATTAGCTTGTCTAACTTCCTCCTCTCCTATGTCTTCCATAGAAACTTTCTTTGAACCTTCTTTCAAAGACACTAACATTCTATGACGAATGTCATGAGGAACCTTCTTACAAGAAGCAATGTTACCAACGACTCCGGTAAGATGTTGCTTCATCCTATTTATCCCACCTCCTTTGTAGACATTTGTACAAAAAATGCACGTATAAACATTATGTGTCCCCTCCTTCTTGTAAGTGACACGTGCCCATGCAGGATCGCTTTTTAAATGAACTGAGGGATTAGAACTAGTGTTTGCATCCGAATTGGATGTGGGAGCTTCAACACCTTCAACACTGATATTAGGAGTGGCACTTTCATTTCCTGAACTTCCAATATCCATTGATGTTTCTAAACAACATTCAAGCCACTCAAATCCAATGAATCAATTTCATAAAACATAAGAATAAGAATTACAAGGAACAAAGGCCATCAATCTCAGTGGCACAAACACACGTTTTACAGAGATGAAATTAAATTGAAGGTTTCAAAATCACATTATACTAATTAATTCTAGCAACGACCATGTGGTTCACTGTATTGTTCTCTAGTTTGAATAATTGTCACATTTTTAGTTCCAACTAGATCTGTAGGTCACATAATTTGAATGGTATTTATTTAATTGGACCACATTTCATTTATGATTCTATCTAAATTATAAGCCACATTTCATTAGACAGTTAGATTCAAGATTGATGAGCCGCCGACTTTAATCAGCCATTTTTACAAGCTTTCACAAATTAATCATGTAGACAGCATTTTCAAACATAGCAACAACAAATAAAAAATTTGAACTCGGAAAACTTTCACCACCAAAGCTCAGATTGGAATCTCAAGAATACTAAGATACCAAGAATCGATTAGTACAAAGGATTCGAATACAAAGCTCATATTACCAGCACAAGTATTCTCTTTCATAAGCTCAGATTAAGAAGAGTCATGGAAGTTTATTCACCTGAAAGATTGCACGAATATGAAGCTCTCTCAGCGGACCACGAAGCACGACTGGACGAAGGTGACTGGAACGCCGTTTGTCGCCGGAGATTGCACGAAGAGAAGGAAGGATGAAGGGCCTAGGGTTTTTGGTAAGAGAGGTGAGGGAGATGAGAGTCTGATCGCGGGGGGGGGGGTGTTTCTGGCTTTTGGAGTTCTGGGCTTTGTTTCAGATAATCAGATCTTATTTTTTTTAAACATGTCCCAAAAAGGCGCCGTTTTGGGACGAATTTTCTTAAAAAAATAAAACCGGCTGACTCGTCCATTTGGCCGCGTCAGTCGGGTTTGGCCGGGTGGGGTGGGTTGACCCGGCCTCTCCCCGGGTCAATCGCTCCCCCGGTCTGAAGGGTGAATCGGACCAGACCAGGGCCCGGTTCACGGTTAAACTGGTCGAACCGGCCGGTCCGGTCCGGTTTTTATTACCTTGGATAAAACAAAGATGAAAGATGTATATGCCTTTCAGGGCTCTAGACCAGCGTTACATATAAAGAGAGTAGACAAGAATATCAAGACATACAAGAGATTGGGCCGAACATCCTATTGGCCCAATTGGCTAACAAAGCTGTTTAATACTTAAAAAAAACAAAGCTGATCAAAACTCCAAAGGCACGTCATCAACATCATTTCATTTTTGTCAAATACTCCTCATGTGCTAATTATAAGATCAAGTTAACTTTTTTTGTGAAGGTTAAGGAAGCAAAATAAACTACTAAATTTTAACATATGATACACGTAATTAAATTGTAGGTTAGTTTATAAGTAAAATAATTAGTTTTGAGGAAAAAAGATAAATATAAACGATTTATAGTGACGTATTTTGCATTCTTAATTGGGTAAAGGAGCAAATTTAACAATGAACCTTTTGTCCATGAGCGCCTAACACAATAAACTTTTGTCCAGACTCCACCTTCCTCCATTAATGAATCACCAAACTGCTTCTCGAATTCATGGTTTGAAATCATTGATTTGGCCGATTCCCAAAATCCATTAGTGATTTCAAAAACTCCATCTTCCTCCATTAAAGATCTTAAGCGGCGAGCACGAAGAAGAAAGCATAAAAGCAAGGAACATGAATTTTTAATGCATGAAAGTGCTAAACCTTACACTCCTATGGAGAAATAGGAATTTTTAGTGCTGGTAGTTCTTCTTCTTTGTACTGAAAGTGCTCAATTATTAATGCCTGGATTCTCACCTAACTTATTGTAGCACTAGCATCTTAGATTGCTATTAGGTATCTTACCACAGTATTTGGGATTATCCTTTTATCATATTATAATGTCTTGCCCATTAAAGACCCCCCACCCTTGCTCTCTCTAGCGAATTCATTTTGCTTGAAATCAATTCACGTGAAAATTTATCTCTCATTTATAGCCAACTTAAGTGGTAAAATTCAGATTCCTATTCAAGATTCTTGTGTTCTCACCCTTCGATTTACTCCATCGTTGTGCTTCTTAGTTCATAGTCGAGCATTTACTGATTCTCGTGTTCATTTGCTTCTCCGATTCCTCTGGTGTTCGTTTACTAATTTTGCCTAGCAATTTGAAGCATGCCCTAATTGGACCTGGTGTTTGTCTACTTTGTCACTATATTCCTGTAATTATTTTTAGGTTTTTAATGTTTATGTTTATATACCCTTTGTAATTATTTTTACAAAAATGACGTGTACATTGGCAAAAAAAGGGACATGTGTACAAATTTTGGGTCCCACTTAAGTCTCAATTAACGCGTAAACCTTCTGTTAAATCAGTGTTAAAAATGCTCCAAATTTCAAAGTTCGTGTGTATTTAAGGTCATCCGAAAAGTTTGTGGTGTCAGGCACTCTTGGACAAAAAGTTCGTTGTTAAATTTACTCATTTGCCCTTCTTAATTTCTCCAAAAAAGTCATATTTATCTTATAATTGGACTATTTTTGCTGGTGGTTAAATGCATTATTTCTATCATACCTCTATTAATTATATGGAGTAATTAAGTTACTAATTAGTACTCTTTCCGGTTCTAATTATATGTGAGATGATCCGGGATCGTACCACTATAGTGCAATCCTTGGTTAATAAATAAATTTTGCATTTAACCCCAAGGCGATTCGGAAAAGGTTAAATCAAGTGGGTAGCAAAGGATTGAGCTTTAAAAGAGATTTGGAGTTCCATTTCCATGGTTTCTCTTCTTCATCTCCTTTCCCTCTCTTATTTTCAGTTATGACTGTAATTTCTCCTTGGATTTGTAGCTTTTGGATGACAATGAGTAGCTAAACTTGTTTTCCAGGATTATTTTGAACCCTTGTATAGATTAACTTTTTATTACTCCTCTCCTTTTGTGATTAATGATATATATGTGTTTATTTTGCTCTTTGCTTAATGCTTCTAAATGCTTTATCACCATTTAGATGTTTTGTTGATTTGATTGAGGCTAGAGAGAGCTAGGTTGAATTTAGAACTTGAGTGAAATTGTGCAAAAACTTAAAATTTGCTTGATGAATGGATAATTTTGTTGATAAGATGGAGATATACTTATTAACCTTGCATAGTCATAGTAGGGTTAGAGTTTGGAAATCGGGTTTTATTAATTGTAACAAGACATTCAGCAATTGATGAAATGAGGCACTTGTTCTTGACTTGAGAGAGCTTTTGCAAGTACATTTGAAACCCTAGGATAGTGCATATATATTCATTGAAAGCATTTGTGAGAGGAGGTTATTTAAAGGTTATAAAATACAATGGGGATAAATAATCCTGCGCTCTATTTTATCCTTAAAGTGAAAGAATCAATTGTAATTGTCAACTTCTATTTTTAAAGGTAGTTTTCTATTAGCCGATTCATCCAACCAAAATTTGCTCTAGCTCAACTTAATTGAATTTACTAAGCCTTCTGTTTGATTACATTTGTAACCAAATCCTCGTGGAACTGATACTTTCTCATTACTTTATTACATGGCACGACCCGTGCACTTGTGAAGCGTACATTGTTTATTCCTTGAATTGACTTTGGTCTTAAGGATTGAACATACTCTAATTACTAAAGATAAGATAACTGCAATGCCTGGTGATTTGGGTTATACATGTTGTGGTATTCAAAATTCTGAAAGCTTTAAGGCCTTGTTTGGTATGGTGGAATTGGAGGTATGGAAATGGAATTGGAATTAGAATCCATATTGAGTGCATGTTTGGTAGGGAGAAATGGACATGGAATTGGCCTCCATGTGGAATCCAAGTGGCCTCAATTCCATGCTTTAGCTTCCACAAAAAATCCTCAATTTTGTAATTCCATGTGGCCATTTCCATGTACTACCCTCCTCTTCACAAGCTCACCCGAAGCCATCCCCTTCTTCCCCACCCACCACCGACCACCTCCTTCCTCACCCATCGCTGGCGATCTTCGTTCCCAACCATCGGTGAGCTTGTCACCCCATTGTGGGTGATTTCTTCAAACCCCTCAGCAGCTTCCTAAGGTTTAAAAACACAAACATGCCAATAATAACGATTTGAAACTCTTGGATCCGGAAAGGCAAATGGTGAGGATGGCAGCATCGACATAGGCGAGAAGATGACAATGATTCAACTCTCCACAGATCTTTGGTTTTTTTAGCTCTGAAACTAACAAGAATTAATAAGATGTTCATGTGTGTTAATTCCTTCAATTGTTGATTTAGAATGCAATCTTGCTGACATTCAAAAGATCCGTGGAGGGTGAGAAAGCTAGTATTCACTTCTCAACTACCCACCCATTAGGATAAATTATAATGACAGCCACCACCATTTTTGGACCTACCTTCTTCTCCAGATTTTCCCCCTAAATCTCATATCTGAATATGATGGGTTTTTGGGAGGAAGGAAAGGTGTTGTTGGTTCAGGATTTTTTTTTCCTATTTTTAAATTAGGAGGACATTTTGGTCTTTTTACATAAAAATCATGTCTCATTTTCATAACATACCAAACATACTATTACACTTCATTTCCATATCCATATCCATATCAATTTCCATATCCATTTCCATCAAAATTAGTTCTAGTGTACCAAACGAGCCCTAAGTTGTTTGAAAAAGGAATCAAATGAGTAAGTTGAAAAGGAAAGGTGTGTGGTTGTTTAAAGCTTCATTTGAAATGATTTATATGGATTTTAAGACTTTGAAAATGTACTCTGTTTTGATTATTATTTAAGAAACTTGGATGATGATGAAGATAAGTATGTATAAAATCTGGGTTGGTGTGTTAGGAAGAAGGTTTCAGTTCGGATTAATGGAAATCAAATCTATGATTATAAAATAGTTTCAAAATGTCAAAGGTTTATGATGGATGATTTTTATTGTTGAAAGCTAAACCTAATTTATTAATGAAAAAGGGAGTTTGGTTCAGATGTAAAGAGAAGTTCTATTGTGTTTGATGTTTAAGAAGGTTTGAGTACAAGGTTTTAATGAGAATTTAATTGAGGTAAGTTGTAATGTGTGATGTAAGTAGTTGTATGGTTCATTAAGAAATTGGGGAGAAGTTAAGGATGGTGGGACATTTTAAATTAAGAAGTTGGGAATTTTAAATGATAAGGGGGCTTAGTGTATTCTGAAGTCAGGATATTAATTTGAAATCTATTATATGGGAATTTCAAGAGCTAAAAAATGGTCTTGAATGATTAAACTGTATTTGGAAGTTTTGAAGTAATGAGTGTTATTACGTGAGAAATATTCAGATTTAGTAAAAGTGGTTTTCTAAATCGATTCAAGTATGCATGTTTAAGTCGAGAAGGTTTGTAATCTATTTGGTAATTTGATAGCAGATAAGAATATTATTATATTTGAGGTTTGTTGCTAAAGAGAGGTTGTAAAGATATTTAGAATGATGTAAAGAATATTACTTGATGATGATTTTGAAGTAGTAAATGAAATTCATTTCTTTGCTTGATGTTTATTGGGATGAACAAATATTATTGGCACACATTTCTTGATGAAAAGAAAACTATAGGTATCTAAAGAGAGACATATATGTTGCTTGTTTATGTTTGGCCAAGATTGGAGCATACGGATCATAGACTTTGGTTATTTGAAATTCTAAATAGGTAATAAGTATACAGAGAATATTTAAAGAATGAACTTCACAATGAGAAGTGTTTTATGAGATTGTAGGTTAAAAGCTGTTTAAGTTGGAATTTAATTGTTCTTGAGCATTAAAGTTGTGATTTAAGTGAAATTAGGCATTGATTAAAGTTGAGATCTCCCAAATTATTTATATGAAAAAGTATAAAGAATTGCACAATGAAACTCGAGGAATACTAAATGGTTTAATATGCGTTAATTGATTATCGTATGTATGTAGAATGATGATTTCAATACTTAATGATTATAAAATTGGTGGATAAAGTTAGAAGTATTGATTGAAATATATATATATATATTTATATGTATATAAGAAAAGGGGGAAGGGTAGAAATATATAATACTATAGGAGTGTGAGAGATGCTGAATAATTATATAAGAGTATTGGTATTAATTTATTATTTTTGTATTATGCGTAGATATAGGAATTGATAGTGGCATAAGTTCCTCGAAGCATTGGGAGGGAAAAGAGTTAGCTCAAAATTGAGTTCTAAAGTACAGGTAGCAATTTTATTTCATAACACTGACCTTGCATGAATAGTCTCATAATATGTGTTGTAGGTATATGGTAAATTTTTGTTCCTTACAGTTTTATTTATGGTGTATTTTAAGGCTTAGGTGGCTAGCTACTCCTTTGTCAGACAGTTTAGTTATAACCTTATAGTTATAACTAGAAATCTTGCAGGTACAAAGACCTCCATTATTTAACAAAGATATTGTTCACTACTACCAAAAAACAGTATTTACGTCCCCATTTCATGTTTCTTTTTTAAATATGAGATGTAGAAAAAAGGCGGTGGCAAAAATGTAAATTTTTGCAACACTTTCAACGTCTCTTTTTTATTATGAGACGTGGAATCTCTTAAAAAAAACGCGGTAAGTACAAAATTACAAAAATAAAGGCTGGATGTTTGCAAAAAAGGAAAAAAAATTGATTTTCCACGTCTCATAAAAGATATGAGACGTAGATACTTTTTTTTTTAAATGAGATTTCACGCCTCATATCTAATATGAGACGTGAAAAATGTTGAATCCACGTCTCATAAAAGATATGAGACGTAAATACTTTTTTCTATTTTTTATTATTTTTTTTAATGAGATTTCACGTCTCATATCTAATATGAGACGTGAAAAATGTTGAATCTACGTCTCATAAAAGATATGAGACGCATATAGTTTTTCCTATTTTTTTTTAATTTTTTTTAATGAGATTTCACGTCTCATATCTAATATGAGACGTGAAAAATGTGGAATCCACGTCTCATAAAAGATATGAGATATAGATAGTTTTTTTTATTTTATTTTAAATGAGATTTTACGTCTCATATTAGATATGAGACGTAAAAAAAACGTGGAATCCACTTCTCATAAATGATCATGAGATGAGACGTAAAAAATTTTGAATCCACGTCTCATATTTTATATGAGACGTGGATTCACATTATTTTTTTTAAAAAAAAAACCCTTTCCCTGTATTCTACTCTACTCTGGCCGTGCCTAACCCATTCACTTTCTCTTCTCAGCCTTCTACCTCCACGAAGAGAAGTAACCCCACCCATAATCCCTCAACCAAATCTGATTCTTCATCACAGAAAGCCCCTCACAGAGTTCGCCGACAAGAGGAATGAAGAATGGCGGTTCAATTGTAGGTCACAGAGTTCGTGTTAGAGCTCCTCCTTCCCTCAGGTTTCTTATTCAATCGATTTCATTTTAGGTCTTTCATGGTACCTTAATCGTCGTCGTCTTCCTCTTCACCATCGCCGGATTTGACTTCTTCTGCTCCGTCGAGTCTCACCACCATCGAAACTCCAATCTCTTTTACTCCTATCGCGGTTCTTTCTTTCTCCAAGATTGACTTCTCTTGCTCTCTCCTCTTCCAACTCTCAGATCTCTGTTTTCAGGCCCAACGTTGATGAAATCTCACTCCTCACTATCAAATCCTCTTCTTTCTCTTTGGTTCGTGAGTAAATAAGTAGATTTCTGTTAATGAAAAACGGGGTAAGTCAGGAATGTTTCTTTCTCTCTCATATTTTTGTTCTTCATTTGGGTATTTGGGTTGCTATGAAAAAATGCTCAGATTTTTATTCGTGAGTAAATAAGTAGATTTCTGTTATTGCTTTCTGGTTTTATGGCTTGGTGGGTTCGCGTGATTACTGATGGAATATGCTTTTGATCTGGATAATTACAATTTATATCTATGTTAACCTCTATTTAAGTCATGGTTATTTCCTTCAGGAAAACGATTTTGGCTGCATCAGATCTTTAATGGCTGACTTATTGACTTCATGTCTTACAATGGTTGTTATATTTTTTTTTGATAAAATAGTTGTATAGTTTTTGTGATATATGTCATTACTTATTTTATTCTTCATGTTTGAAGACCAACAAGTGTTGTATGAAACGAGTTTGAGAAATGTGTTATACAGACTTTGAAAATTGCTTGGATTCTAATATATAAGTATTGAGTTTGCAAAGATGTTTTCTTCAGGTGCTCTGTTGTTATTGGTCTTATTACTTATCTTTCATTGTGGATCTAGAAGGAAATACAATTAATTTCCAAAAGAGGAGCTGGAACAATTGAAATTATATTGCTTTTGGAAGCTGTACAGTCATTCTAAGTTGAGATGATCTCATTCATTCTGTAATTTATATTGTTTTGATGAGTTTAATCAATGTTTCAGGTGTCCATTTGAATCAGGCAAGAGCTGCTGTTCAAAAAATCAAAGTCCATGTCATATTCTTGGTGTGTAAACTTGACAAACACCTTGCCTTCTCAAAGTTCAATTTTCAGATATTTTGACTGTATTAGGCCGCTGGAATTGTGTACCATGACCCCATACCCTGTGCCATGTTAAAGCCACCTGTGTCAATATTTTGTTTGAGTGCAAAGAAACACGACTCCTTTGGTGACCATGTGAGTGTAGAGAAACAAAAATTACATATGAGTGGCATAAGTAAAATATGAAATGAGAAAAAGAAACTAAAATGAAGGCTGCTGATATGTTGGCAATCTATTTACTTTTTGTTGCTCTAAATGATTTTCAATATTATCATTGTCTTAACTTAATTTTTGTTTTTCATTTATATCAATTTTTAGTTTTTCTTTGTACCTTATGATGAATGCAGTGTTGAAAGCGAATTAAGGAGGCAAGCTTTTTTGGCTTAGCTGGAGTTAATAATATTAATTTCCTGTTTCAAAAATCAGGAGGCAAGCTTTTTTCTTTGTCAGTATCTATATTTCATATCAATTCACTTATTCTTGAGTTGCACATTTAGCAATCAAAGTACCTTTCCAGCTATTTTTTGATAGAGGACCTTTTTTTTGAAATTAATATATGTATTTCAGGAATGCTGTTAGAGTTGCATCCCTTTGACAACTTTCCAATAGTTTTGCCCAGTTCAATGATTTTCATGTTTCACTTTGGTCAAGGAAGCCACTTAACTAGGAAGGTACATTTAAATGTAAAAGTGAGCTTGTTTGAGAGCAAGTAACTGCTGTAAATAAAATTGTCTGGATGATCTCAGTTCTGATATAAGTGGCTAATTTTTTAAAATTTGAATTAGGAGTTTAGTGAATTTGGTGTAATGACCTGGCCTGTAAGTTAGTTATTTAAGCTGATTTGCATTGTACAAATTGCTTCAGGTATAACTTTGTTTATACTGATCTGTTGCAATGTTGGTAGCTATGTTCTTTTGTTACAAAACACAACAGTAATAGATGGTTGACATCTGTCCTGGTCCTATTTCTTATAACTTTCAAGTATTTCCTTTACGTGTGTGAGTAAAAAGGATCTACCTCTTCTTGCGTGTGTTAGAAAAGTTTCTTTCTTTCTTTCCTTTACTTTCTTATTTTCTTCTTTCTAATATGATGGTCTTGCACCAATTGAAGATGAGAACATCTTTGAGGTTTGTTTTCTACTTCTATTGCTTCAGCGTTGTGGCTGTTTATGTATGTTAGAAAATGTTCTAGGTGTGCCTTTTTCTTGAATTTGTGTATGGAATGGCTCTTTTTTAATGGGTTTTCTTGTAGAGGTAGCAGTGAATGGGATTTTGGTAGTGGGGAGTTGAAGAAGGCTATTTTCTGTTGGTGGGTCACTGGTAATTTGTGACTGAAGCTAATTTCATGTGAAGGATACATCTCTTTGATTCTTTTTTTTATAGTTTTCTTGTGTTCTTTTTCCCCAGTAACAGCTGGTTTAAGCCTTGTTACTTGGAATGCTGATTTTATTCATTCGTTTGTCTATAAGAATAATTCTCAATATTGGTGTTTGTTTATTGTTGCAGGCAGTTTTATGCATTGCTAAGCTGATTTGTGGTTGTTTGGAAATTAAAGTTTGTTGCTACTGTTGCTGTGTGAACTTGCTACCACAAATTCTTGTTGTTTTGGTCTTGCATATGCTGACTCGTTTGCAAGCTATCTTTGTTGCTGGAAGTTCATTGATAGCTGGATTTTGAAGCTTGGATTACATGTTATTGTTTCTGGATATAATTCTATGTTGTGATGTTAAGCTGCCACTTTGAATCTTTTGCTTAGGATTGCACTTAAATTGCTACTCAGCATTTAAGATTCCTATGGTGTCACATTTTGTATTATAACATTTTTGTAATATTAGTTTGGATATATATAATAAAATTCTAATTTTTTTCATTTTAAGTGTTGTTTTCTATTATTCCGATAAAATATTGGGGTTTTTTTTTAGATTAGGGTTAATCGTCCTAATTAAAAAAAATCCTTTTTTTTAAAAAAAGACTTTCCACATCTCTTATTTGAAAAAGAGACGTGGAAAGTTGGCACAGGTCACTTTCCACGTCTCACAATTAAATGTGAGACGTGGAAAGTAGAGACTTTCTACATCTCATTTTTGAAAAAGAGACGTGGAAAGTGGCACATTCCACGTCTCACATTTAAATGTGAGACGTGGAAAATAGCCACTTTCCACGTCTCACATTTAAAATGAGATGTGAAAAGTTCCGACTTTTTACGTCTCCTCTATCCACGTCCCACCAAAAAGAGACGTGAAAAGTCCAAAAAAAGAGACGTAAAAAGTGTTTTCTGTAGTAGTGGTTATTAGTGGTTGACAGGCCTCCGCTATTTAACAAAGATATTATTGATAATGATTGGCATGCCTTCACTATTTAACTAAGATAGTGTTATTAATGATTGGCAGACCTCCATTATTTAACAATAATGTTGTTATTAATGGTTAGTAGGTGCAAAGAACACACAATTTACAAAGATAAAGGCTATCATTATTTGTGCAAGTTTATGAATTGTTATGTATGGTAATGTATGAAATAAACTACATTGAACTTTTGGTTTTCAGTGAAGCAAAGAGGCGACAGGCTTTTTGGGATAAGGTAGTATGTGAAGAAGCAGAAATGCCTGCTGTATGATGTAACACCACAGAAAGACCTTTCTTTTAGTATTATCTGTAGAAAATATAAAGAGATGTGTATATATATATGCATGTATAGGCTAAACAATCAAGGAGCTTGTAGAGTAGTTATATATAATGGTATGTATGTGAGTATGTATATATCTATAGAAAGGAGTTTTCACTCCCCAAGCATTATCAGTGAGAGATAAGTACATTGGGAAGGTTTGAATTGATTGTTTTATAAACCACTTTACTTTATAAAAGGATTTAAATTGTACCAATCTGTCATAAAAGCCCATTACAACAGAAATGAAAGTTGGATCAATTTTTGGAAAGAAAAAGTTTTAAACCTTTTATATTTTTGGGTTTCTAGAATTGGAAAAGTGGTTATAAATCAATTAAGATGCTATAGAACAGTAATGTAAAGTTGGGTGTTACAGGTAACATTTTATTGGTAATGCTAAATCGCATCAAGAGGTAACCACTTCCTTGTCTTCAATTTTGTGTAATAAGTTGATAAACTCTACTGATTGTGATATTGGAAATTGGGCTAATAAGCCTTATCGAATGGGTTTTATGACGATTTATTCCGTTACCTTGTTATATGGGAAATAGTATGCGTTGGAATCCGGTTGTTGTGGTAATTGAATTTGTGATGAGTATTGTCATTAAAACATGTTGATTCTGAACCATTGTTGTAAATTTTGAAGAGAACTTGTATAGAACTACTAACCTGTGAAAGCATAATAATTATGTATATGGTTGTTTATTGCTATCTGGTTGGTATTGGTGCCTGTTATGAGTTGGTTTCACCCCCTTTAAGTGATGAGGTTCCTAATGGCCATCGGGTTATTTTGGGTTAACAGTCCTATGGGGACTTACCGAGTGAAGTCTGGTTTCGGTAGCTCACAGATAGATGGGTTGGTTTTATGTTAAATGACGATGGTGAAGTCTATATATGTGTTGGTAATAATGGTTTGGAATCCATGAAAATCTTGGTTTTATCAAATGTTCATATATGGTTTCACCTCACTTGTAATATGGAAAATGGTTATACATGCGATAAATGTTTGTTGTTGATTGTTTCACTTGTATTAGCATACACTTACCTATGTAGACAGCATATGAAGAATAAGTGTTATTGAGACTTTGTCTCATTTGATTACTCCTCAGTTTTAAGTGCTAGTTCTGAGGATAGAATGCAAAGGGATGAAGCCGGTTAACACTTGTTGATTTTGAGGTTGTCATTTGGTTATTTTGGTATCACACATATTACCAATCATTATAGATATGCATGCTTATTTGTTGCTTCCTCATTCTCATATGTTGTTATGGATTATTGTAGTATTTTCTGAGACCGGTCCCCTTCCTGCAAATTGTGGCTGAAGGCCTTATGGTTGAATTTCATTTTTGGTACTGTGTTTATATTGCATGCTATGGATCCTTAGACATCGATGGATCTTGTTTAGTATGCTTTGCTTTGCTGCAATTTGATTAAGTTGTGGCTCTTTTGTGGTGATATTATATTTGGGTCTGGTCCTTTCTGGCAATTGGTTAGTTGTAAATATTAGGACTGCTATGTATGCTTAAATTGTTTTATTTGATTAGTCGTGGATTTTAGGATTGTTATTGTGTGGTTAAATTCATTTCACATGCATGTGACCCTGAATATTCGGGAGGCATTCCTTGGCAGATTGTTGACCTTGAAGGTGTTTTATTTTGTAAATCACATTGTGGATTATAATTGTGGTTAAATTGCTAAGTGTGTGATAGGAAAGGGTTTTATTGTTGTTGTGCTAGATAGTGTTTTGTGGAAATTGTAAACAAGGGAATAGCTTGATTTCAATATTCGTTTTTAATTACAATGTTAGGTGCGCCCTTTCTAACATGGTAGACTTGTCTCTCATAAGGTTATTCTTTTATAACTATGTTAGAGTCTTTTCTAACATAGTTAGGCTAATCAATTTACACAACGAAATTTTAATAACCATGTTAGTAGTTGTCCATTTCTAACATGGTTAACCTTTTTAAAGATACTACGATTTTTTATTATCCATGATGGAGTATTTTAAATGATATAGAAACCTTCTTTTCTATCATGGATATGTTGCTTTCAAATGATATCATGTTTCCTAATAATTATGATAGATCACTTTCTATCATAGTTAGGTTCGCAGATTATTAGTCTTTTATAATTCATGTTAAGTATTTGAAATATTTTTGAATCATCATTTTCTAACATTGATAAGTTGTGCCAAATAATATCTTAATTTCTAATAACTATGATGGATCATTTTCTATCATAGTCAACTTTCAAGTGATTATTTCTTTCTTTCATTATGATAGACTATTGTCATTTAGCATTGATTGTGCTTGATTATTACATATTTATCCACTAATTATGGGGAATTAGTACTTGATATAGGTCATCACATGATAGTTTAGGCACTTGTGTACTTAAAGTTCCAAGTGTAACACCTAAAATTTTCTACTATATTATAGCAATTTTTAATTGAAATATAACCACTTTTCAATGTCAGAAGCCCAAAAATACGGAAAATATAAAACTTTTTCTTTTAAAACATTAAACTAACCTTTTATGATTGGAATGGGCTTATCAGACAAATTGGATCAACTTAAAACCCTTTATAAAATAAAGCGGTTAATAAAACAATAAAAAGTATACTAACCCTCTTAGGGTATCTACTTTAAATTCATATTACTTAGGAAATTTAAATGCCTTTATAAATTTATATAATTCTATTTTCTATGCTATCTACTATTAATTTAATCATTTAAATTTACATCATATACAGATAACCTTACTTTTCAATTATAATCCTAATTCCTTCATTAAATCTTCTTCCAGCACTCTTGCCTTATCTCAATCATCTTACTATCTCCCAGCTTCTCTGAAAATAGCAGTTCAAAGTAGTTTATGTCATTAACTGTAACTTTTATGCATGCATTGCCATGTATACATTTTATAAACCTTTGCAAATAATACACTTATACATACTTCCTGCGCTACATTTTCTACCAGCCACTGATAACAATATATTTGTTAACTAGTGGAGGTTCTACCTGCAGGACCTTTTGTTATAGCATTAAAAGCTATAACTAACTGGTTTGGCAAAGGGGTAGCGAACCACCTAAGCCTGGAATATTCCATAAATATCTATGCAGGAATTAACAAGGCTTATCACCTTCATGCATAATGTAAATTTGAAACAGATATTATAAAATAATACATGCAATTCTTTTAATGTAATAAAATAAACTGCTACTTGAACTCCAAGCTTAGTCCTTATCTGCTCCTTTCCCTTTCACTGACCTTCTCAACTTATGATACTATCAAGACCTATTAACATTTAATATAAACAGTAAATTAATACCTAAACTTCTATATAATTATTCAGCGTCTCTCTCGGGTCCTAATATACTTAATACTACCCCATTCTTATATCTTATATAAGTAGGTTTTGCTTTAAATATTTTGACCCTTTTAAAATTAAAAGACCACTTAAGATAATTCATTTCAATTGATTATTCTAATTCCCATTATCATCTTTTACCATATATTAATTCCTTATTCGTGTACATTGTAACTTTAATCTTATTAGAATCACGGCTTACAGTTGACTCACTGTTGTCCCTGAAAATGTTGTTTAAAGAACAGGAATAGAACAGAGGTTTCAACATAATATTTTACTACTTTAATCTTACTTACATCCATTTCTCATATAAAACAAAAGAACTCTATCACTTAGATTCTAGTATACCTATAACAAAAACGCATTGCACGTACACCAGTAAGTTCATATCTTAATCTTCTAATCATGTGAACACTTATTTTATCACTTGGAACAGTCAGATTCAAACATCCAAACGTGCTCCATCAATACCTAAATGCATCTCCAAATATCCATATTTATTTTTAAAATCTTTATACACTTCAGACAACTTCTAACAAAAATCACGAATTACTTAGATAATTCTGTTAGAAATCTTAAGTTTTGATTAGGACTGGACCCTATAGAGAACATAAGTAAAATGAACAGATAAGAATATAATTTAGTCAGAAAAGAATCAAGGCAAATGACTAAGGAAAAGTATAAGTTATCTAAACGTTGAACAAGTCCTTCAGATAACAGATATACTATCGCTAGACTAAGAGCCTATCGCTAATAAGTGAAGAGATAAGAATTATAATAGCTAATGAAGTCTTGGCAAATAAACTAAGACATATTTCTATCGCTAAGAACTTCACTATCGCAAATGGTATAGTTCGAGCTAGTCTAAAGCAAAGAAAAGAAGATCACTATCTTTAAGACATGTCTCTATCGCTAAGGTCTCATAACAGACAAAGGACATAGCCACTAGCGATAGCATGAATAGATAGCGATAGCAAAATACTTAGATATACAGATAAGTTACTTTGTAGAGTTGATAACCTATCATCAACATAGCTACTAGCGATAATGAGTTTAACTATCGATAATGAAATAACTTGCCGAAATAACTTAGACATTCTGATAGCTAATATACTATCTGTATACATTGAGATAATGAATCCTAGTAGTGATAAAACCTGTTGTGCTTCACATGAATACTTGTTTAGCTAATGGCTAAGTGCAAGACTCACTCTATGAAGCTAGCGATAGCATGGGATGCTAGCGCTACTGAAAAAGCTGCTACACAAGTACAACGTTGCAGGTAGTTGGTAATCACAGTCTCTATCTCTCATAGCTCATCTTCTGCAAAAATTAAATGAAGTAAGAGAAGAAAGATGACTGAGATGAAGACCAGCATTAAATGCCAACGGCTAGGAGCTTCCAACAAACATATTCAAATGTACTTATGAAGCTGAAAAGAAAAGGCAACTGAGAAGAGATATAAAAACCAAGTCTTAAGCATTTATGAAGCGTAGAACAAACTGACGAACAAGCATTCATTACTTCTCATCTACTCACTGGTCAAAGCTTTATTATTCTTAGTGAGATTATTCTGTACTTCAGTGATTAACAAAATCTGTTCATTAAGTGAACTCATTTATTGAAATCCTCTACTGTTTGAGGTTGTTCTTAAGTCTGGGACTTTAGAACATGGTTGTAGTCTTACAACTTGTAAGGGGGAGTGTTTAGAGGAAGTCTAAAACTCTGTCTTGTAAAGGTTGGCAGGTGAACTTGGTTTGTAAAACCTGTGGTTTAGTGGAACCCAACGAGGAGTTGGAGAACTGGATGTAGGCTGTGTTTGGCTGAACCAGTATAAAGGATTGTCTTTAAAGTTTTTAAAAGTTTAATTTTTATAAAGCACAATTCACCCCCCCTCTTTTGCTTTTTTGCCACCTTCATTTGGTATCAGAGCAGGTCTTCTCCTTTTGATTCCAACGAATCTGAGAAGTAAAGATCTAAAATGGCATCATACGAGAATATCTTGCCTGAAGGAAGTCCCATCAACAAACCTCCTGGCTTTGATGGAAAGCATTATACCTTCTAGAAACTCAAAATGAAGATATACATCAAAGCTAATGGGTATAGGCTATGGAAGATCATAGAAGAAGGGGATATTGTGCCTACAAGTATTCTAGGCAACCCAAAGAGTGAAAACGAATATACACCTGAAGACATTGCAGATGTTGAGTTGAATAGCAAGGCAATCCTTATGATCTAAAGTGCCCTTAGCCAAACTGAGTTCTTCAGAATTAGTCACTTAAATACGGCAAAGGAAATGTGGGAGGCCTTGCAGATTGCTCATGAAGGAACCTCAGGAGTAAAAGACAGAAGAGTGGAAATGCTTATTGAAGAATTCCACAAGTTTGAAATGATTGATGGAGAGAAGATAAGAGATTTGGAGATCAGATTCACTCATCTCATCAATAATCTTGCTGCACTAGGTAGAAAAATTCCAGAGAAGGAACAAGTCAGCAAGATTCTGAAAGTGTTAAAAGGTGATTGGCTTATGAAGGTCACTGCCATCCAAGATATGTAAGGTGAATCAACCAAATCCATCACTGCCTTGTTTGGCAGTCTTACTGAATATGAGCCAACTCTGATAGCCCAAAGGGAAGCTCAAGGAAATCTTAAGAAGAAATCTCTTGCTCTTGCTGTATCAGAAAGAGATGAAGGGGATAGTGATGATGAAGACCTTGATGATGAAGATATGTCTCTCATGGTCAGAAAATTTAAGAAATTCTTCAAAAGAAGAGGAGGGTTCCAGAGGGGGGGTCCTAGCTTCAGAAAGGATTCTCAGAAAGAGAAAGCTCCTGTATGCTTTGAATGCAAGAAGCCTGGCCACTCCTCCATCGATAGCAAATCATCCTTCAACAAAGATTGACAGTTGTTCTCACTGTGAAAATTTGTTGAAAGAGAAAGAGAAGCTTTCAAATGCTTTAGAAAAATTTACAAAAGGCTCCAAAATGCTAAACATAATTTTGAAAGATCAAAAAGCATTCAGAAACAAAACTGGAATTGGCTATGAACCAAAGAAAGCTTCAACGAAATGGGAAGAACCCAAAGTGAAACCATACTTAAAATATTTTAGGAAATCTTCAGAATATTCCTCACCCTATAGTTTTTGCAATTACTGTAACAAGAAGGGGCATACACAATCAACCTGTAATCCAAAGAAATATGGAATTAGTGGGTCATATAAGTGGGTTCCTAAAGGAACCTATGTGCCTAAAGTTTTCACAAACTCAGAGGCAAAGACTAATCATAAAGGACCCAAGAATGTTTGGGTACCTAAATCTGTCTGAATTTGTGCAGGTGTGCCTTAAAGTATCCAATAAAGGGAAATGGTATATTGATAGTGGATGCTCAAGGCATATGACTGGTGACAAGGACAAGTTCAACAATCTAGTGATAAAAGAAGAAGCCAAAGTCAGTTTTGGTGGAGACCAAAGTGGAAAAATCACTGGAGTTGGGCAAGTTGGTCCTGTCAAGGATGTATACCTGGTGGATGGTCTGTGTCATAATTTGCTAAGCGTGAGCCAAAGCACTGATCATGGTAACTGGGTAAATTTTGATTCCAATGAATGCCTTATTGTTGATAAAAAGGATTTAGAGTTAAACAAAACTAATCTTAGGTGTAAACTAAGAGCAAATAGAAATGGTAATTTATACACTTTAGATTTATGCCAACAACTTGAAGAAAAATGCTTTATTTCAAATGATGAAAACTGTTGGCTATGGCATAAGAGACTAGCTCATGTAAATTTTATTCAACTTGATAAGCTTGTTAAAAAGGAACTAGTCATAAGTATCCCTAGTTTTAAAACTAAACATGATTTAATTTGTGAATCTTGTCAAAGGGGTAAACAAACAAAGTCCTCCTTTAAAACCAAGAAGACAGTCTCCACAAGTAGGCCATTAGAACTAATCCATATGGATCTGGTTGGGCCTGCAAGAGTGAAAAGTTTAGGTGGAAGTCTATACACTCTTGTAGTTGTGGATGACTATTCAAGATTTACTTGGACTATGTTTCTTTCCTCAAAACATGAAACTTTTGATGCTTTTTGTGTGCTTGCTAAGAAATTGCAGAATGAAAAAGGCCTCAAGATTGTTGCAATCAGAACTGATCATGGAGGAGAATTTGAGAACAAAGAGTTCATGGAATTGTGTGATGATAGTGGTATTGAACACAACTTCTCTGCCCCTCGTACTCCTGACAAATCTCTGATTTGTATTGATTTTATATGCTTAAATTGAGGCAATTAACATGATTAAGATGCAAGTTTTGGTCTGATAATGTCAAATTGAATATCCTAAACTCTCAGGGAAAATGAGTGTAAAATTAGGAGTAATTAGCCATAATTGTAGATTAATTGTACTAATTAATTTATAGGGCTATTTGATCTTGGTTTTATCTTATTTCCACTTGTAGGGTCGCTCAGGACCAAAAGATTGGACCTGGGACGAAGAAAAAGGCCAAACAAAGAGGCAGAACTGAAGGTATCTCGCCGCGGCGAGACAGACGGCGAGAAAACCAAAAGAAGGCAGAAGCATTGTCACCTCGCCGCGGCGAAGTAGGCGGCGAAGTATGTTTCTGCAGAATTTGCAGTCGCAAATTTTGGGCCTGTTTTGGGTCCAACTTGATACCCACTCACTTGACCCGACTTGGGGAAGATAA
Organism: Mimosa bimucronata; assembly: GCA_037074515.1. Lineage (NCBI taxonomy): Eukaryota > Viridiplantae > Streptophyta > Magnoliopsida > Fabales > Fabaceae > Mimosa > Mimosa bimucronata. The sequence continues at coordinate 13,109,277 of CM073442.1, forward strand.
AACACGAAACTTAGCCCTCATTAGGGCAGATTTGGCTCATATTTTATACACCCAAGCCCTAGCTCTCTCTTCTCTCTTCTCCATCTTCATCTTCTTCATTCTTCCTCCATCCTTCCATGGGTTCCTTTCCTTCCTTCCTTCTTGTTGGTTCCTCCATGGAGAGTAGTAGCTAGGCTCCACCATTCTTGGTGGTGAGAGCCAAGGGATGAGCTTGAAGCTTCAATAGGGGAGTTTTCCTAGTTCTAATACTTTCCCATTTGTTGTATTTATGCTTTTCTAGGTTTCTAGGGTTGCATTTATGACATTTTGGTGGGTTGTCTTAATTGCTATTGCATTTGGTTGAGGTGCATTTTTGGCACTTAGTTGAATGCATTTATGTCATTAGGGTTAGACACTATGTTTATGTTTATGTTGTTTCCTTCTTGTATAATGCTTGACATTGCTACTTATTAGCTTTGAGTTTAATGAAATTTATGGGTTCATAGTTTTGTTATTCTCTTGGTGAAAATTATGTGCTAATGCAAGGTGGCTTGGTTAGTGGATTAAGAGTGTTAAGCTATTTGCTTGAGGGAGATGGCATAAGAATTAATTGGTTGTGTTGAGACATTGGGCAAACACTCTCTAGGTCCTAATTTATTGTATGGGTGGCCATCAATAGATTAGGGTTTAGAGAGAAATTTAGAGCAATTATGGGGTGGCCCATATTGTGGATTTAAAGTCTTGCATAATCAATTATTTCTTGATTTTGAACTTAATCAACTTGGGTTAAATCAAGTAATGTGCGGGGTTTCGGCATTAATTAAGTTAACCCAAGCCTAGCCTAGAGGGGTTCCTTTAGGGCTCTTTAGAAATCAATCAAACTCCTTGAAAACCTTTTGAAGCAATGATTCCCAAAACTTTCATTCATCAAGAATGACCTTTATCCCGTTTTCATCCAAATCTCACTTTTAACTCTAATCTTTTACTTTACCTTTGCACATACTAAACTTCTTATCAAAACCAAACAAAAATGGTTTTTACCCGTCTTTTCAAATTTACATTTTAGCTATTAGGAATCATATTACACTAGGCTCCTTGAGATCGACACCCCAGGTTAGCTTTCACTAACCCCTCGGGTTTAATTTCTTGGAGAGCGGACTCGAGGCGGCACTGCTCTGAACCTAAACCCTTAATCAATTTCCGAGCTCTTCAACTCCTCAACAAAATGGTGTTGTGGAGAGGAAGAATAGAGTGCTCACAGAAATGGCAAGAAGCATGCTGAATGAGAAACAAGTCCCTCAAACATTTTGGGCAGATGCAATGAGCACAGCATGTTACATCTCTAATAGGGATGGAGAAGACTCCATATGAGCTATACAAAGGAAGGAAGCCCAACATCAGTCACCTAAGAATTTTTGGATCCAAGTGCTATATTCACAACAATGGGAAGGTAAACCTAGGTAAATTCGATCCTAAATCTGACATTGGCATATTTATAGGATATTCAAATAGGAGTAAAGCATATAGAGTATATAACAAGAGAACTAAAACTGTTGAAGAATCAATGCATGTAGTGTTTGATGAAACTCCTCAAGAAAAACAACATTGTGTTGATGAGGATGAAAATTTCTCTCAAGTTTTAAAACGTTCACTATCGATAGCCCCAGAGCCATCGATAGCAAACGCTGAAAATCAAAATTCAAACATTTCAAAACCTCCCCTATCGGTAGCACCAAAGCCATCGATAGTGAGTTCTGAAGATGAGGCTGAAAATGATCAAGATGAAGCTAATGAGCCTCAATCTTCCTTAAGACATCTTAAGCATCATCCTCCTGAACAAGTAATTGGAGAAATTTCAAAAGGAGTTAGAACTAGAAGGCAACTGCAAAATGAAATAAATTTTTCTGCCTTTATTTCTGAAATTGAACCAACTTGTGTTGATGAAGCTCTTGTTGATTGTGACTGGATAGTTGCAATGCAGGAAGAACTTAATCAATTTAAAAGGAATCAAGTTTGGGATTTAGTACCTAGTGTAACACCCCAAATTCTATAAAATAGAAAATAAGAAATTATTTAAGATTTTAGGAATTTAACTAAATATTAAAAAGCATTGGAAAATAAATTTATGATATTTAGGCATTTTTAATAATTTTAAGGCTTATTTTCTTTAAGAAATAAGAGAAATAATTGGGATATAAAACTTAATTTGGAGAAAAGAGATAAAAATGATTTAGTTGAGGTCTTAAAAAGGCGTTTAGAAATTAAAAAGCCTTATAAACAAATTTATGAGGCCAGGTGTATTTTTAATAATTTTTAAGGTTTATTTTCTTTATTAGTTAAGGAAAAATAGTTAGAAGATAAATTTCAATAAGGGAATTGATAACTCCTAGAAATTCATGATATTTGAGTATATTTTACTTGAGTTTTTGTCTATTATTTATACATTTTGGATACTCAAGAGGGAAAATGCTCATTTGATTTTCGGATTCACATTATTGTTAATTATGTAGATTTTGATTGTTTTTGTAGTTAGTTTCTTATGTTATTGTACATAATTTTTGTAGGAATAATTTGAAGCAATAAGCAAGAGATTTTAGCCCTCCTCCAAGCTCCCAATTGAACAAAAATAAGAAGAAGCCAAAGATCAGCCAAAGGAATAAAGAAAAGAAAGTACATTTCATTCTGCCCATGTTGGGAGAGCTCGCCGTCAGCTCGCCGCGGCGAAAGCCACGGCGAGCGACACTTGATTCTGTAATTTTTGGGACTTCGCCGTGGGCTCGCCGCGGCGAGACCCACGGCGAACTTCGCGTTTCTGCGCATTTTGGACAGAACAGGAGCGTTTTGACTGATATAAAAGCTAGGGCTTCGTTGTAAGCCCTCATTCTTCGACTTCTGGGCATATTTTGGGCGTGTTTGGCTCTGCTAGGGCTTGGAGATTGGTGGGATTTGGCTTAGGCTTGGAGCTTCAAAGAGATTTGGGCTTCCTCTCTTGGTTTATCTCTTCCTTCTTCATTCTCTTCTCTTGTTCTGTTGTAATGTTGTATATATATGCTCCATTGGAGTTGTAGAACATGAGTAGCTAAATACTTTGATTCTAGGATTATTTTGAACCCTTGTATGTATTGATTCTTGATTCCTCCTCTTGATTTGTGATTAATGATATCTATGTGCTTATTTTACCCCGTTCTTAATGCTTCTAAGTGCTTGATCACCATTTAGATGTTGTGTTCGCTTGATTTACGACTCGAGAGAGCTAGGTTGAGTGTAGAACTTGGGTAAAGTAGTGCAAGAACCGGAAGTTTGCATGATGAACGGATGGTTTTGTTGGTAAGATAGAGATATACTTGCTAGCCTTGCATAGTTACATTAGGGTTGGAGTGTGATAATTGGGTTCTATCAAATTGTGGCAAGAGATTGTGCAAAGAATAGGACTAAACACTTGTTCTTGACTCGAGAGAGCATTACAAGTACTCTTTGAACCCTAGATTAGCACGTGGTTTCGTTGAGAGCTTCTTGAGGGGAGGTTAATTGAGTTTTGAGAAGTACAAAGGGGGATAGATAATCCTAGGACCCTTTTTATCCTTGAAGTTGGGGAATCACCTGTTTATAGTTTATTTTCAATTATTTTCTTAGTTAATTTTCAATCTCAACATTTGTGTCACTCAAATTGGGTGAGAGTGTGACAATCATTGTTTGACCGGGTTTTGAACAAATCCTCGTGGGAACGATACTCTACTCACTACTTTATTACTTGGCGCGACCCGTGCACTTGCGGTGCAGGCCGAACAGGAATATTTAGAACCTTGAGGTATTGTTTAATATTTAAAAAGTCTTATAAATAAATTTGGAAACTAAAGCATATCTAGAGAAATTATTCTGGGGACAAATTCAGATTAATTTGTAAAGGAAATGGTAGTTAAAATTTTTAAATAAGGGTAAAATGAAAAAGAGGAAATGAAAATGACCATATCTGTCATTGGTTGGAAAATATCTTGACTAATAGTCTGAAGGACAAAATGGTAAAATACCCATTAAAAATATTTATTCCTTCCTTTTAATTTATAAACTCTCCACGTGTCCAGATATATACACTCCCTCTCATTCACCCGAAATCACTCTGCTTTCTCTCTTCTCTCATTCTTTCTTCGTCCTCTCCCTCCCTTCTCTCTGTTCCTTCGAGTTCTGGCAAACGGCGACGGCGGAAATCGGCGGCGACGGCGATGAAACGCAGGGGAAAACACATAGGAAGCTCGATTTGATTTTAGGTGAGCCTCGACTTCTCCGTTCTACCCCTTTCTTCTCTCTTGTGATTTGAGAGAGTTTAGAGAAGAATCGATTTGATTTCAAGGGTCTTTGAGGATTTTAAATTCATAAAAATGAAGTTTAGCCTTCCATTTATGCGAATTGAGAAACGATTTTGAGTGAGGAAGTGCGTTTGGCCAGCTTGCTCGAAGGATCCAAATCTGATGTACTGTTCACCGAGCTTTTGGGTCCGATTTTTCGATCCTCCATCCCTCATAAGCTTGATTAAATGTGATTGGGAGTGATTTAAAGTTCATAGGGTGTTTGTATGTTGAATTTCGGGTTGATTCTTGGTCTATCCGATTTCTTTTTGTTGAGTTGAAATTCTTGTTCCTCTTTCTCTGTCCTTCACCGATATTCTGCTCTGCTTGATGTGGAAAGGGAGAAATTATGGTTGTTGATGATAGCTTGGCTGATGATTGGTTATTATGGGGAGGTGAAGTTGGGTAATTTTCTTTCTTCTCTTGCTTGTTCTGTTCGGCCAGAGAGGGTGAAATTGCTATTGAAGTTGAGTTTAATTTTCCTGCTATACTTCTGGTTGCTTGTCTGGGTAATGCGAAATTTTGAGTTTTGGGAGGTTCCAAATTCTGTTCTTCCCTGTTCCAGTTGGCCGAACCCAGTAGGGGGAAAATTTGTGATGTTTAATTGAGTGGAATTGCTGTTTAATTGGATGTAGGGGATTGTTGTAATTTCTCTTTATTTTGGGGTGGTTTTGTATGACTATTATTAGGGAGAAGGAAGTCAGTTGGTAATAATTCTGATTAGAGGTTTATTATATGTATATGAGTATTGTGAGGATAATTAGGAATTTCTGGCCCTTCTTTTACATATATGTATTCAGGTATGTAGGGAGTTAAACTTAGCTCACTCAATGTCTCTTTGTAGGACTAGAACACACTTCTAAGTTTGTTAATGGATATTATGTTGTGAATTGAAGAATGGTGGAGGGTTTGAAATAATTATCCAATATTTAAGGTTCCTAAGTAAGAGAATATAGTGTATATATTTGATAGTTAGACATGTTCATGGTATTCAACTGATGGGTAAGCAAAGTAATTTAGAATATGATTTATTTGGTTGTGATGTTAGTAAGAGTTAGAAGAAGAATGGTATTAAGGAAGTGTATACTCCATTTATGTTTGAATGAGAGACTTGATTAATTCCCTGTTTTGTTTCTTCTGATGAATCACCTTGGTTTTAGAAGATAGATTCTATGAATTGGAGGTTAAAATTTATTAGAAAAGATTATGTTGGAGTATGCGAATCTAATTAGAAGCATAGAAAGTATTTGTTTAGTTTATCTGGAGATTGGTATTAATAGAAGCTGTTATTTTATTTAAGTTAGTGTATGTTTCAGTGTTTAGCTTTGATATTGGCTTTGATAAGATAGTAAAGAAGTGATTGAAGAATATTTATTTCTATAAATTCCAATTGAAGTTTAGTGGTGGATGAGATATAGTTGCTTAGTTAAAGGCATTGATCACTTTAAGATGATGGGTTGAGATACAGGTATTTAAAGAAATCAAGTTTCAATATAAGAGATAGAATTTATTTGGTAAGGTTGTTTATCTTAGTGAAGTTGTAAATCTTTATTTTAGAAATTGTTCAATTTATGTAAGGGTGGAGAAATAAGCATTAAGACTATTTGAAGTTAAGGATTATTATTAGTTTATTCATGGGATAATTGTAGAATGTAAGTTAGTGATGATTTTAAGATTAATGATGAAATTTGTTTAATGGTGTTAATGATAGAATGGGCACAACTAGCTTGAATTATGAGAGGATCAATTTCTTTCTTTTGGAGTTGGCTAAGATTTAGACAAAAGATTTGAATTGAATCTGGGATATTTTAGAGGAATTTAGAAGTAAAGAGTAGATAGGAATCTGATGGATAAGAATGTATAGATTAATGAGGTTATTGATCTTAGTAAATTTGGAAGTTAAGTTTCAAAATTAGATAATAAGTTTGTTGATAAGGAGAGGTCCAAAAGCTATAGGTTCTATAAATTAAACATGTCATGTAATATGATTTTCATTTAGTACCAAGTTTAAAATAGTGTAGGGTACAAATATTCTAAAGGTTAATTGGGAATACTAGATTGTATGAAGTGTATTGTTTGTGATTAAGAATTGGTAAAGTTCTTGAATGGATTGAGTTATTCTTGAGATTTTGTGATAAAGAGAAAACATAAGGATGTATGTAGGTGTGTGTGAGTGTAATATATTTCTGTTATAGAATTACTAGAATATAAGTGCTAGAATTCTTTTGTTTAAATGAGTGATGGATGCGAAGTAAAATAAAGATAATAAAATGTTATGTTGAAATCTCTGTTCTATTTCTGTTCTTTTAAACAACATTTTTAGTGACGACAGTGAATCAATAGTAAGCTATGATTCTGATAAGATTAAAGTTATACTATACAAAAATAAGGAATTAATATGTGGTAAAAGATGGTAATGGTTAATAGATTAATTATGGTTAAGTCATTGTGATTTTTATATTTAATTTCCAAAAAGATAATAATGAGAATTAGAATAATTAAATTGGAATGAATTATCTTAAGTGGTCTTTTAATTTTAAAAAGGGTCAAAATATTTAAAGTAAAACCTATTTATATGAGATATAAGAATGGGGTAGTATTAAGTATATTAGGACCCCGAGAGAGACGCTGAATAATTATATAGAAGTTTAGGTATTAATTTACTATTTATATTAAATGTTAATAGGTCTTGTTAGTAACGTGAGTTGAGAAGGTCAATGGAAAGGAAAGGAGCAGATAAGGACTAAGCTTGGAGTTCAGGTAGCAATTTATTTCAGTAACAATTACATTGCATGTATTATTTTGTAATAACTGTTGCATTTAGTTGGTAAGTTGTTATTCCTCAGTTGGAGTACTCTAGGCCTAGGTGGTTCGCTACCCCTTTGCAAAACCAGTTTAGTTATAGCGGGATTGTTATAACGAGAAGTCCTGCAGGTAGAGCCTCCACTAGTTAACGAAAGTATCGTTATCAGTGGTTGGTAGGTGCGAATTGTACACAGATTAATAGGAGTAAGACTATCATCATTTGGGCAGTTTTATGAAATATATACATGACAATGCTAGTATGATCATATATGTTAATGAAAGAAACTGCTATTGGGATTTCCAATCTCACCCCCTTCCCCAAACATTTTCAGTACGCAGGATGGGAGAAGCTAGCTGGGGAAGAAGATTAGATGAAGGAATTAGGATTATAATTTGAGAAGTAAAAGGTAATTAAATATTTTAGTAATTTTATTTGTATATGTTGTAAAATTAGATTATTAAATTAAGAGTAGAAAGTACATGAAATAGAATTGCATAAATGTATTAAGAAATTTAAATTTCCTAAGTGTTATGAATTATGAATAGATACCCTAAGAGGGTTAGTGTACTTTTAATTGTGTTATGAACCACTTTGCTTTATAAAATGTTTTAAATTCTAAGTTGTTCGAAAAGCCCATTCCAACTGCAATAAAGTTGGAACACTGTTTGAAAAGAAAAAGTTTTAAATTTATTCGTATTTTTGGGCTTCTGACATTGAAAAGTGGTTATAACTCAATTAAAAATTGTTATAATATATTAGAAAAGTCTAGGTGTTACACCTAGACCAAGAAATTATCCTATCATTGGTACTAAATGGGTTTTCAAAAACAAACTTGATGAATCTAGTCAAATTGTCAAAAATAAAGCCAGATTAGTTGCCAAAGGATATAACCAAGAAGAAGGCATTGATTATGAAGAAACTTTTGCTCCAGTTGCAAGAATTGAAGCAATAAGGATTCTACTAGCTTTTGCATCCATAAAAAATATTAAACTTTATCAAATGGATGTTAAGAGTGCCTTTCTTAATGGATATATCAAAGAAGAGGTTTATGTTGAGCAACCTCCTGGTTTTGAAGAAAACTCTAAGCTTGATCATGTTTACAAACTCAAAAAGGCTCTTTATGGTCTCAAACAAGCACCTAGAGCTTGGTATGAGAGGCTTAGCACATTTCTCATTGAAAAGGGCTTTTCTAGAGGAAAATTAGACATAACCTTATTTATCATGCATAAAGATAAACACATGCTTATAGTTCAAATTTATGTTGATGATATTATTTTTGGTGCTACTAACGAAAAGCTCTGTGAAGAGTTTGCTAAGATGATGCAGGGTGAATTTGAAATGTCAATGATGGGAGAATTAACATTCTTCTTAGGCCTGCAAATAAAGCAAAGGAAAGATGGCATCTTTATCTCCCAAACCAAGTATTGTAAGGAAATTCTCAACAAATTTGGGATGGAGCAATCCAAGGATGAGGACACTCCCATGAGTACCTCTGCCAGTTTAGATGCAGATGTCAAAGGGAAAGTAGTTGATTAGTCTCATTATAGAGGAATCATTGGATCTTTATTGTATTTAACAGCTAGTAGACCTGATATTCAATTTAGTGTGGGAATGTGTGCTAGATATCAAGCAAATCCTAAAGAATCCCACTTAACCAATGTAAAAAGAATTTTGCGTTATTTGCAAGGGACTCAAGAGCTTGGGCTGTGGTATCCCAAGGGAACTCAAGAGTACCTTCTTGCTTATTCTGACTCTGATCATGCAGGTTATAAGACAGATAGAAAAAGTACAAGTGATCAATGTCAATTAATTGGTGGATGTTTAGTCTCTTGAGCCAGTAAGAAGCAAAATTGTGTCTCCCTTTCATCTATAGAGGCTGAATATATTGCAACAGCAAGTTGTTGTGCTGAAGTCCTATGGCTTAAGCATCAACTTAGAGATCTGGGTTTGGAATTCCCAGAAGTGCCTATTCTTTGTGACAACACCAGCACAATAAGCTTGGCCAAAAATCCAGTTCATCATTCCAGAACCAAGCATATTGATGTAAGACATCATTTTCTGAGAGATCATGTTCAAAAGAAAGATGTCAAGGTGGAATTCATCTCAACAAACTTGCAACTTGCTGATATCTTTACCAAACCTCTTGAGCCAGCCTAATTTATCTTCATCAAAAGGGAATTAGGAATGGTAAATCCAAACGAGTTGTAAACATTTCTGAAATATTCCCAATTCAATTTCATTTTATTCATATAGATTAATCACTAACTTAGGCATCGGAGTGCCAAATCTTAAGTTTTTGTAGGACTGACCTATCGATAGTGAGGTTCACTATTGCTAGCATATGCAGGGAAAAGCTAAGGTTGAGCTAAGATTGCAATCGCTAGTCACAAGCATTATCGATAGCAAAGCCAGCTATCGATAACAGGAAGGAGTGAGTGATGAGTCTAAGTTACTTGCTCAGCATGGGATCATGCCTATTAGCGATAGCAGCTCATATTAGCGATAGCAAGTCACTTAAGTCAGAATACGAAACGTTAGCTAATGTACTTCATTGATGGTAAACCCTAAACCCTAAACTTATAAAGATAAGATCACTTGCATTTGCATTCATTCACGAAAAATCATTTTCTCTTCTACTCTAAAACTCTCTCTGAGCATTCAAGCATTCATCTCCAAATCTCTCTGTTCTCAAAACCCTAAAATGGCTAGAACCAAAGTTCCCCAAGTTTCAAAGAGTCCTAGCGCTAATCCATCTCTCAAATCAGCTAGCAAAAAGTCTCGTACCCAGAAGAGTGTCTCCTTTTCTAAAGAAGTTACTGAGAATCTCCCCAAGCATCAAAAAGTAACCCATTCTGATGTTCCCTATCTGACAAACTCTCTCTCAACTCCAAGTGCCTTCTTCACAAAGAAAGGAACCCTAGATAGGGCTGCTGTATGGGTAGATTTGGAGTATTTCAAACAACAAGGGTTTGACTTAGATGCCTGGTTACTTCCTTACCAGAATTGGCTCAGAGTGAACAATGATAACAACGAAGACGTTCTAAGGTCTTTCTACTCGAGTTTGAAAGCCATTCCAGAATATAAAAAGGGGAAGCTGATAAATGTCACCTTTGAAGCTGATGTGAGAGGAAGGGGTATTATTTTTGGGTGGAAAGCGCTCAACAGAATTCTAGGGATCTCAGGGGAAGACTACAATAAATGGTACATGCCTGAGAAGTACCCTGAAGAAGAGTTAGCAGAGATCTATGAGACTCAATCCAATAAGCCAGCAGACATGCCAGTAATCAATCGGATCCTCCATTATGTGTATACCAGGATTATGACCCACAAGTCTGGGAATTTCAGCAGTTTTGCAAAGATGACAACCCATGGTTGGCCAATCTCATTCAGAAAGTCCCACTCAATCCGAGCCAGTTGGTTAGTATGGAAATGCTAAGATTTCTGTCAGACAAATCTGCCAAGGCTCCTCTACCTTACCCTCAGTTGGTATCATACATACTGGAGTATACCAAGATCAAATCTTTAGGAGATGGAGAGAACAAGAAATGCAAACAAGTCACCACCTCCACCCTGAAAAAGATGGGCATTCCAGTTGGAGCAGTCAGAGGTACTTCTGGTTCTCAGTCTCAGGCTTCTCATGCCTCTGCCTCTTCTGCTCAACCTGAATCCACTGAGGAAGAAGCTCAATCCAGAAGAGCTCCACCTCCTCCTCCTACTGCGTCCAAATCTTCAATTTTCTCTAAAGAAGCAGTTGAGGAAATAGTTTTCAGACTCTCTGCAGAATTCAATTTTGCTCTGGAAGCACAGAAAGCAGAGTCTAAAGCCTATTCAGGAGCTTCAGGCTCAAGTGAGGCATTTAGAAGAATACCTGAGCCTATCCAGAATGCCTGAGCCAAGAGCATCAATCCCTCAAGGTACATCATCACCGCCTCACTCCCCTCTTCATCACTCTCACTCACCCCTCAACTCCCCAAACCACTCCTCTACTCCATCTCATCCCAGTCCACCAAATTCCCCTCTCAACACTTACCTCTCTCCAAATCCCCAGCACAAAGTTCCAACTCCTCCAGTAACCCCTACCGCTACCACTTCTCCTAGCGATAGCCATCACTCTCCCAGACCATCTCCACAAACCACCCAAGTTCCAACACTTCCTGAAACTCAAACATCTCTTATCGCTAACCCATCTCCTAGCGCTAGCCCCCACACACAAATTCCCACCTCTCCTATCCCTCATACTTCTCCTAGCACTAGCCATCCTTCACCAATCCTCTCAACCAACCCAGCTACTATCGCTAACACCTCTATTAGCGATAGCATTCTCACACTTGCCACTACCACAACCCTTCTCACCACTCCCAACCTTGACCCAAGTCTTATCCCTAGCCATGATGATGACAAAACAGGGGAGAAAGATATTGACACTTCCATAGTTGCTGAAGAGGTTGAGGAAGTTGTTAGAGAGATAGTTAGAAGTTGTATGATGTCTGAGGATCACAGAACTCCTCCTCAAGAACCTCCTACTTCTCATGCTCCTTCTCCAAATGCTCAAGCTACTCCTGATGCTTCAGAAGAAGACAGTCTTGCCTAAGCCGTTAAAATTGCAGAGAAACATGGGATTCCTCCAAGTATCCTATTCAAGGAGCCAGTTCCAGTTTCAATTATTCCTCCTGAAGCAAATATTGAAATAACAATCCAGGACAAGCCCAGCACTGGAGATAAGTTTCAAGATAACATTCAAAAACTGTTGGTGTCTGAGGCTAAGAAAAATATGTGCAAGGAAAGGAGCAAGAGAAAAGCCAGAGAAGAAGTCTCCTTTAAAGTCATCCTAAAGGCTCCTAAAGCTCAAAAGATGAAGAAAGCAGCCTCAATTCCTTCTCGCAGAATGTCAAAAGAAGAAAAGAAAAGGACTGAAAAGGAGGCTGCTAACAAGAAAGCCCTTAAAGAGGTTTTGAGAAGACACAAAGAGGCTCTTGAGAAGAAAGTTGCTTTTGAGGCAAGAAGGAGGGCAAGAATAGAGAGGGAAGCAGAAGAAGCTGCAGAGAGGGCAGCAGAGAAGAAGAGAAAAGAAATTGCTCGAGGAAAAAAGGAATGGAGATACAAAAGAAGGTTTCATTCATCAAAGGCTAAAGAAGCTACAGGCATCTCTATTACTGAACCTTCTGAAAATCCTGAGCAAGCCAAATCTGAGCTAGTAAGAGCCAAGAAAGAAAAGGCTAAGCAGGTTAAGCAAGAAAAACTTCAACAAGACAGATTCTTCTACTCAGACTCTTCCATCTCTGACTACCCTGATGAAGAATTCATGGCCAATCCCTCTGGTGACAATTTTGACAATGAGGGTGCATTAGTTTTTGAAAATCATTCTGCATATGCATCATACATTGCCAAAACTGATGTAATTCCTTTTGTAGAGCCAAAATGACATATATTTTTTGTGTTATACTGTTTATATATGACCTGAACATATTTTATCTGGCATGTGTTTTTTTTTACTTATGTTTTGTCATCATAAAAAATGGGGAGAATGTTAGAAATCTTAAGTTTTGATGAGGACTGGACCTTATAGATAACATAAGTAAAATGAACAGATAAGAATATAATTTAGTTAGAAAAGAATCAAGGCAAATGACTAAGGAAAAGTATAAGTTATCTAAACGTTGAACAAGTCCTTCAGATAACATATATACTATCGCTAGACTAAGAGCCTATTGCTAATAAGTGAAGAGATAAGAATTATAATAGCTAATGAAGTCTTGGCAAATAAACTAAGACATATTTCTATCGCTAAGAACTTCACTATCGCAAATGGTATAGTTTGAGCTAGTCTAAAGCAAAGAAAAGAAGATCACTATCTCTAAGACATGTCTCTATCGCTAAGGTCTCATAACAGACAAAGGACATAGCCACTAGCGATAGCATGAATAGATAGTGATAGCAGAACACTTAGATATACAGATAAGTTACTTTGTAGAGTTGATAACCTATCATCAACATAGCTACTAGCGATAATGAGTTTAGCTATCGATAATGAAATGACTTGCCAAAATAACTTAGATATTCTGATAGCTAATATACTATCTGTATACATTGAGATAATGAATCCTAGTAGCGATAAAACCTGCTGTGCTTCACATGAATACTTGTTTAGCTAATGGCTAAGTGCAAGACTCACTCTGTGAAGCTAGCGATAGCATGGGATGCTAGCACTACTGAAAAAGCTGCTACACAAGTACAACGTTGCAGGTAGTTAGTAATCACAATCTCTATCTCTCATAGCTCATCTTCTGCAAAAATTAAATGAAGTAAGAGAAGAAAGATGACTGAGATGAAGACCAGCATTAAATGCCAACGGCTAGGAGCTTTCAATGAACATATTCAACGAACTTATGAAGCTGAAAAGAAAAGGCAACTGAGAAGAGATATAAAAACCAAGTCTTGAGCATTTATGAAGCGTAGAACAAACTAACGAACAAGAATTCATTACTTCTCATCTACTCACTGGTCAAAGCTTTATTATTCTTAGTGAGATTATTCTGTACTTCAGTGATTAACAAAATCTGTTCATTAAGTGAACTCATTTATTGAAATCCTCTACTGTTTGAGGTTGTTCTTAAGTCTGGGACTTTAGAACATGGTTGTAGTCTTACAACTTGTAAGGGGGAGTGTTTAGAGGAAGTCTAAAACTCTGTCTTGTAAAGGTTGGCAGGTGAACCTGGTTTGTAAAACCTGTGGTTTAGTGGAACCCAACGAGGAGTTGGAGAACTGGATGTAGGCTGTGTTTGGCCGAACCAGTATAAAGGATTGTCTTTAAAGTTTTTAAAAGTTTAATTTTTGTAAAGCACAATTCACCTCCCCTCTTGTGCATTTTTGCCACCTTCAAATTCTATATGGTATCATTAAAGTTGCATATCAAATTCTCTTCTAGTTAGCCCCATATATTGTTATGAATCTATCTTCTACTTCTCCTTTAACCTCCAATAAATCTAAAAATTCAACTAAATGACCAAGCAAGAACAAACAAACCATCAAATACATTAAGCTATCTTCATTAATCTCTTAATATGAAATCATTAACCTTATCCCTTCAATTCAATCAAGATTTGCTACAACCGCCTCTAACCCCATTTGTATCATACCATCAAACATTAATTAACCTTTACAAATAATATGGAACCAATTCTTCCAAAATTACCTCATGCTAATTCAATCTCACACTATCTTCTATTACTCATAAATCTCCAAAACAATTCCCATAAAATAAGTCATCATTTCATAAAGTGTTTCCCCTTTTCCCCAAACCGGTAATTTATACTCCAGATGATCAAAAACCCTAACCATTTTCTTCAATCTCCATACTTCATGTGAAATCCATTGTATTAATCAATTTACATGACTGACTATTACCACACTCAGCAATCTAACAAGTCCTTAACAATTACCATAAATTGAATCATGTTCTATAAGTCAACTTCCTTAATACCCCTAAACAGAATAATTAACTTAGAACTAAATCACCATACTTCAACTTCCCACAATTTCATATTTTCTTAATTTCTATCATTTCCTCTTCTTCTTTCTTTAATTATTTCCATAATCTTTCTAAATTAAATTAAACCAAGGGAGTAATCACTCTTCACATCAGGCATCAACACTGGCTAGACTCAAAGTCTTAAGTCAACAACTCACCCTACAAACTTCTAATTCCCACCATCAATATGAATCACACAAAGTAGCAAAGAAAATAACAATTAACTTCTAAAATCCCTTAAAATCCTTTATTAGACCCTAAAACACACTTTCCCCATTTATATCACATCTCATCCACTAAACATAATATCTCCCACAATTCATTCCCATCATTCATTAACCACCATCAAAGTCTCATGTCTCTAAAGTCACACCAACCAAAGAAAAGAGTAATCCCATACCAAAATACTATCATTGACACTACTATCTTCAAGTTAGAAAATTATTTCCTTTAATCAGAAACCATCCAATTCATTGATTCAACCAATTGTATAAACGTAACCTCAAATAAAAGAATCTAGATTTTCAACCAACTTATTTCTAAACTTCCATTCCCACTAAAATCTATTCACAACACTTAAGAACATCAACCAATAAATCTAACCTACAAATTTAAGATTTGAAATGCTATTTTAGCTACCTATAACCTATTTCATTATCTTGTAAGTACTATCTCCATAGCTTAAAAAACATCCAGCCTCATTGTCCTATTCATGCTTTCATATTCTTCAGAAATCATGTTCAAACTTAACTTTATTTAAGGGATGAACTTTAATAATGATGCAGATGTACCAAACTTCCAATTCACTTTAACCTCAAGCACAAAATGACACCTTAACAGTTAATTTACCATAAACAATCACATACTAGCACCACCATATCTTCATTATTCTTAAACTCCCCTTCAACATCTTCTATTTAACTCTCTCATTCTATCAATTATATATCCATATAGCAACATAAAATTCAGTCACCTCATACTCAAAGCTCCAATTCCATCTCCCACTTCAACCATGTAGATCAACAATTATTACTCTTCTATTCCCATACATCTTGGCCATTGATATCTTTCTCATTTAATAAACTTGAAACCAGTTTTTACAACCTCCAAGTTCAGACCTCAAACCAGCTCCTTATTTCAGCTAAAGAAAAACAAGTCTAATCACACCATAAATAACCAAATTGCACCATCACTTTCAAATTTCACCAGCAAGAAGTTCCAAAAATTTCATAACTTCCAACAATAAAAATCAGAGCTCACCACACTTTAAACTTGTATAGAAGCAGAACAATGAAAGTCCCAAACTCACATAATCAAACTCCAGAGCATACTAAGCTCACGAACAGAAAAACACAAAATCAAACAATCAACTCTAAATAATTAAACATCGATTCCTAATTTCATCAGAAATCTCCCCCTTTAATGGACTTGGCCGAATAGAACAGGCAATAAAGGGAGCAACATTTAACTAAATTAAGCAACTATTCACAAAATTTCACTCTTTACTACACTAAGAATCAGTGGCTTAGGGGAACAAGAATTTGAAGAACAGATGAGAAAACAAGAACAAGAACCGTCGGCCAGAACAGAGCAGGGAGAAGAAAAGAAAATTGAACAACAATTGTTATCTAATCATCATCAAGCAACTTAACAAGTAAATCAAAGCCTCAATCAGAGCACAATTTCGACACCCAACATAGCACCACCGTCGGCTATTCAAGAACAGGGAAGGAAAAAGAAAATTCAAGGAAATTCCAAATTCCACAAATCAACATACAAAACAAATTCATGGTGTTAATCTCACCCCCAATCACATTTAATCAAGCTTATGAGTGGTTGAAGAACGAAAAATGGAACCCAGAAGCTCGGGTGAACAGTACCCGAACCATGCAATGGAAGAAATCGGACCAAAACAACCTTTCCTCACAAATTCACAACCAAAATCGTTGAAATCGAAGCCTAAGCTTCACTTTCACTGGATTAACAAGCCCTAAAATCCCCAAAATTCCAAATCAATTTCTACTCCCCACTCCCTCAAATCAGACAAGAAGGAGAGAAAAATGGAGGAAGGAGACTCACCCATAGTCAACCGAGCTTCGGGCGTGCTCCAGAGCTTCTCGCCTTCGCCGATCGTCGCTGATTTCTCCGTTGGCCGTGGCTGGAAGGACGAAGAACAGAGGAAGGTGGGAGAGAAAGAGAGGGACTCGGGGAATGGAGGGAGATGTGTGTGTGTGTGTGGAAGCAGAGAGGGAGCGTATATGAAGGAACACGAATGAGGCACTTGTTTAAACAGAAGGAGATGATATTTTTTAAATAGGTGTTTTACCATTTTGCCCCTTCTTTTCATTGAAGATATTTTCCAACTAGGGGCAGAAATTGTCATTTTTATTTTTCTTTTTCCCATTTTCCTCTTCAATGATAATTTTATGTACCATTATCATTTAGAAATAGACCTGAATTTGTCCCAACATACTTTCTCTAGACATGCTTTAATTTCCAAATTTATTTATAAAACTTTTTAACTACTAAACAATATCCCAAGATTCTAAATATTTTCTTATTTAAAATTTATCACCTAACTATTTTTCCTTAACTAATAAAGAAAATAAACCTTAAAAATTATTAAAAATACACCTGGCCTCATAAATTTATTTATAAGGTTGTTTAATTTTATATGCCATCCCAATACTTTAAATAAATCCTTATTATCTCTTTTCTCCAAATTAAGTTTCATCTTCTAATTATTTCTCTTTATTTCTTAAAGAAAATACACCTTAAAATTATTAAAATGCCTAAAATCATAAATTTATTTTTCAATGCTTTGTAATGTTTTAGTAATATTCCAAAACCTTAAATAATTCCTTAATTTCTATTTTTTAAAATTTGGGGTGTTACACCAAGGCATTGAATTAATTGCAGTTTGATATTAAATTGAGAATTTTAAGGCTTAAACTCATGCATTTTTTTAATATGGACTTTGGATATTACAATTGTGCTTGATTTTGATTTTAGGTCAATTGGGAGAATTGAAGAAAGAAGTTGAAAATGTAAAAAATAAGCCCAAAAATTTAATCTGTCAAATTTGGAGAAAATTACAAAAATGCCACAAAATTTCAGAAAAGTGTAAAAATGCCCTTCCTGGCTGTGGCACCCCATGGCGAGGGCCCGAATCTAGACAATTTTTGGAAACTTCCTATTTTGATTGATTGTGCAATTTTGAGTGATTGGGTCTGGCCTAAACCTTTCCTAATTGATATTTTCGACCTTCCCAAGTAATCCTAACCTAATTTAGATAGCATTTAAGTTGTCTAAGGTATCACATAAGGAGGAATCCGAATTTCACACCACAATACACCCATTGTAACATCCCAAAATTTACAAAATAAGTATAAGGAATTATTTAAGTTTTTGGAGATATTATTAAAATATTAAAAAGCATCAAAATAAATAAATTTACGATATTGGGCATTTTTAATAATTTTAAGGCTTATTTTATTCAGGAAACAAAGAAGAATTAATTAGAAAATAAAATGTAATTTGGAGAAAAATGGATAACAAGGATATAGTTGAGGTTTTAGAAATGTATGTATAAATTAAAAAGCCTTATAAATAAATTTATGAGGCCAGATATATTTTTAATATTTTTTCTAAGTTTATTTTCTTTATTAGCCCAAGGGAAATAGTTAGAAAATAAATTTAAATAAGGGAATATTTAGAATCTTGGGGTATTGGTTATTAATTAAAAAGTCTTATAAATAAATTTAGAAGTTAAAGTATATCTAGAAAAATTATGTTGGGAACAGATTTAGGTATATCTCTAAATGATAATGATAAATAAAATTATGATTTAAGAGAAGAATAGAAAATAGGAAATTAAAAAGACAATATCTGCCCCTAGTTGGAAAATATCCTCAATTAAAAAGGGAAGGGCAGGATAGTAAAATACCCATAAAACAAAATATCACTCTTATCTTTAAATATGAGCCTCACCCGTGTTTTTCTCAATTCTTCCACTACCTTCCCATTTTAATTTAATTGAACCACTCCCTTCTTCCACGTATACATACACACTTGAGAAAAAAAATAATATATACTTCCTCTTTCTCTGCCTCTCTCTCACCCGAAGAACACACACACATATACATTTCATCACACTCTCTCATTCTCTCTCCCCGACCCTCACACTCTCCCTCT
Source organism: Mimosa bimucronata (assembly GCA_037074515.1). NCBI lineage: Eukaryota > Viridiplantae > Streptophyta > Magnoliopsida > Fabales > Fabaceae > Mimosa > Mimosa bimucronata. The sequence goes on from CM073442.1 coordinate 13,128,127, forward strand.
CTTCTCTCTGGTTCTGCGAGGCAGCGGCGGCGAACGGCCCAGACCAGCGACGGTGACCGGCGACGAGGCGAGGTAAAGACACACAAAGCTTGGAACAATCTTTGGTGAGTTATTCCTCTCTATTTCCTCTCTTCTTGGGCGCGATTCTGAGCAAATGGGGGGAAGATGGTTTGAATTTCTCTGACGTTTTTGAAGCCCCTGAAATCATAGAAATGATGCTTGAAGTTTGTTATTGTTGTTTTGGTTGTTGATTTTGAAGATTGAAGTGAAATAGGTTCGAATTTGTTGAAGGATTTTCGACGGGTTACTGTTCATCCGAAACTAAATTTGGGAATTTTTAGGTGTTTGTTGTTTTGAGCTTAATCAATGGCCATTAGAAGCAAGTTTAAGCTTAGGAAGTAGATTGTATGAGGATTATTAAAGATTAAGGAATTTCTGAACCCTTTCTTCTTCCTCCTCTGTTCAGTGGTGGCGACGGCAAAAGGAAAAAAAATGTTGTGATGCCCAATGATTATAGTTGATACTAATTGAAGGGGGTAATTGATATGATTTTTCCCTTGTACCCGCTCTACCTGTCAAGCTCTTCTTTTTGCTTTCTCCTGTTTCTTCGAATTTTCTCCGCTAAGCCACTGATCTTGGTGCATTCTGGTGGTGTGTTAATGATGGTTTAATTCTTTGGTTTAACTGATGATAAAGGGATACTGGTTGTTGTGATTAATTGTTGTTTGTTGAGTATTGCTTTCTTTGCTTCCCTGTTCTTGTTTGGCCGTGGGAATGAAGGGTGGAATTTTGAGAATTTTGGCACTCTACTCTTGTTTAATTACTGTGTATACATGCTATGATTATGTGAGGATGGAATCTGTAATTAAGCTTCTTGAAAATGATCTAGACTTGTAGAAGGTTCAAAGTAATAAAAGTGTTGTGATGATTAAATTAGATAAGAAAATAGGAAGTTGTTATTGTTGTTTGGTTGAAGGTTCTAGGTGCTAAAATGATAATTTTTAGTTATTCTGGCTGTTGGTTTATTGGCAAAGAAAAGAAGGAAATGATGTTGTTAGTTGTTGGTTATTGGTAGGAAAGAAAGATGGCCTTATAATTGATTAATTAAAAGGAGCAGGAAATGGTTATTGAGGTTGATTATTGACTTCAATGAGGGGAATAAAAGAAAGGGGTAATATGATTTTAATAGAAAGTAAAGGAAGAGATATGGAAATGTAGCTTGGTGGTTTTTGGATTTGTGGAGTTGACTTAAAGGCAATGTGAGTTACATTTATGGATTGTTGACTTGCTATTGATGAGGGGACAAGAGTTGAGTTCTTTTGGATTATTATTTCAAAGGTTTTGAATTAAGATAGGATTAGTGATGTAGAAGGACATTTATTGGTGGTTCATTAACTTAAATTCCAAGTCAACGGTGGGAAATAGGTTAAGAAGTTTAGTCTGGAAGTTAATTCATTGCTTAAGGATTTCCAAGGATTAGGATAAAGCTTGAAGTTGAATTTAAAGATTAATAAGTTATAGTGAATGTAAATCATTTAATTATTGATTGATAAGAGATGTTAGTTAATTTAGAATAGTAAGCATATTTTTATATTTAATGTTTGTGTTGTGTGAATATTAATTGCTGTTTGTGCAATGCTGATTTATAATATTGATTAAACCGTAAGTTAGGAATCAAGATGTAATTGTATTAGAAGAAAAGGGGGTAGTACGATAGGACTGAGAGAGAGCTGTTTAATTATTATCCCTAAGTTAGATATTAATGTAATATTTTAAATTATAAATATTTATAGGACAAGATAGTGAGAACGAATTCCCAGAGTACGTAGAAGAGAAGAAGTACAGTAAAGATTAAGCTCAGGATACAGGTAGCAGTTTATTTCATTACATCAAAAGAATTGCATGTATTATTTTGTAATATCTGTTTCAAATTTACATTATGCATGAAGGTGATAAGCCTTGTTAATTCCTGCATAGTTATTTATGGAGTACTCCAGGCTTAGGTGGGTCGCTCCCCCTTTGCCAGATCAGTTAGTTATAACTTTAAATGTTATAACGAGAAATCCTGCAGGTGAGGCCTCCACTAGTTAACGAATATATTGTTAATAGTGGTTGGTAGAGCATTGAGCGCAGGAAGTATGTATAATTGTTTTATTTGTTCAGGTTTATGAAATTAATACATGTCAATGCTAGCATGATAATATAAGTTAATGAAAGAAACTGCTATTGGGATTTCCAATCTCACCCCCATCCCCAAACATTTTTCAGTAACGCAGGTTGGAAAGAATATAGCCGGGAGATAGTGAGATGATTAAGATGAGGCAGGAATGCTAGAAGAAGACTAGATGAAGAAATTAAGTTTTATAATTTGAAAAGTAAGATTATTGTATATGATGTAAAACTAAATTATCAGTAGAAAGTATAAACATTAGAATTGTATAAATTTATTAAGAGATTTAAATTTTCTTAAGTATTATGCATTAAGAATAGTTACCCCGAGAGGGTTAGCGTACTTTTAATTGTTTTAGTAACCACTTTATTTTATAAAGAGTTTTAAGTTATTTCAATTTGTCTGAAAAGCCCATTCCAACCAACAGAGGGTTGGTCTAATGTTTTAAAAGAAAAGTTTAAATTTTTGCGTATTTTTGGGCTTCTGACATTAGAAAGTGGTTATAATTCAATTAAAAGGCTATAATATAGTAGTAAAAGTCCAGGTGTTACAATTTGGTATCAGAGCAAAGGTTCTGGCATAGGTTAGCTAGAATACTTTGCTCATTGATTGATTATTTAGAAATATCGTTAGAACACCTTTAGAATACTATAGTTATAAGCTATACAGACCAGATACATAGAAAAGAAAGTAGAAATTTCCCTTAAAGTTACCCAAAAGATAACATTTCAGGAGATAGTTTGACAAACTATTCTTTGAAAGATAACTCTAAGGGGGCAAATGATTGAATAAAAGTTACTGTTTACACCCTTGGGAGATATAAGAAGTTGAGTGTTAGTTATGAACTTTGAGAAAAGTATAATATTAAGGTATTGGAAGTGGATTATATCGACATTTTATTGAGGTTTAGAACAAATTTGCAACTTGATCCTAGATACTGATAGCATTAAGCTTGAATTTAGTATAAGAAGCCAAATCGGAAGAAGATTTTCATTGAATTTTCACAATAATCAGGGTAATTTTGAATATTGGGAAAAAATTTACCCTAGAAAATAAAGGTTTACCTTAAAGTTAGAAGAATATTTAGCAAAAGAAAAGGTTGAAGGATGCTTATAGATTATTTATGGGGAAATATTAGAAGTTTTATGGATAAATTATGAAAGGATATAATGGAAATTTAGAATATTTTGAGATTATTACTAGAATTCCTATAATAATGATAGTAAGTTAATAGAAAAGATCGACAAGTTAGTGACTCAAAGCCTATTAAAGGATTCTTATATATAGTATTTATACGAGAAATATTAATGTTGAATGTTTAAGGAAGACATTTTAGTGAAAAACAAGTATTTGAGGTTGTTAAGAAATGAACATATGCTGAAGTTAAAGTTCAAGGTAAGAATTATTAAAAGATTGTTATTGCTTGATGATTAATGAATATCAAAGGTTAGAATTTCAAGTGAGCTAAGCTTATTATGAGTGTTTGAAGAATTATATTAATATTGTAAGTCCTCATAGGATATTGAGGATGGTTACATTGATTAGGACCATGAATGTTTAAATGTTCCCAGGAACATATTTCAATAGCAGCAAAAGTATAGTAGGACTATGATCCTTTGAGGGATTATATGATCATTAAAGAATTGAGTTGAAGTTTTTACTACTACTATTGAGATTAAAGATTAGTGATTAAATGATTTGAGATTTATTATAATAGAAATGTATTTGAGATTTAAAGATTTCATAGGTATATATATATCTATTTTCATAAAGTTGTGAATATTTGGAAGCATGGAAGTGTAAATTTTGAGTTATGAGAAAAACCTTGTGAGAGGTTACCAAGTTACATGATTTAGCATTTATCAGGTATAATGCCAAAGATTATTTACAGAACAGTTATTAGGCAAAGCCTAAGCCAGAGATGAGTGATGGCCAAGGAATATCCTTAACTGCATTGGTATTTGATTTTCCTATTATTGAAAAGAAGCCCTGGCCAGGCAAAAAGGGGAAAACCTTATACCAAGGCAGAGGGATAGAGTGGCCAAGAGTAACAGAAGTAAATCTAACAAAAAGAAAGAAAAAGGGGATCGCGGTAGATCCTAGAGGAAGATGTGTATCATGGGTGAGTGTGGGGGCCTATGTGCCATCGTCCCTACCATGAAAAACAGAATAGTGAAGGGTGAGTGTGGGGCCCATAGCCATGGGAGCATCCCTACCTAGAGCAGACAATGATCTAGAGTGAATTGGGATAAAGATCCTTTAATTAGCAAGTTATATCAGAAAAAAATTTCAAATTTATTTCTATTTCAGTTTATTTTCCTTAGCTTCCCACTAGACTTATAGGGTCTATAGTAATGCTGATAAGCATAGATATAGATTTACCTTGTTTGAGTAAATAGAACCTTTTAAAGATATTGTCATATGGGCTAGTTATTATATATAATGTAGATTGAGATTATTTTTAGCCAAATCATATCCTTGCAAAATAAGTATGTACTTTTATGATTATTGAATGTCATTGTGATATATGTGTTTGTATTTTAGACTTGAGCTGTAAGAAGTTCATTACGAACATATTGGCTTATTCTATGTAATGTGAATAATAGGAGAATAATTAATCATGGCAAACTTAAGAGGCGGACAAACTGGGAATAATAGACCCCCAGTTGATCCTCTCCAAATTATACTGGATCGCTTAAATGAACAACAAACTACGATAAACCAGATACGGGCGACACAGGAACAACAAGCAAAACAACTGACAAATCTGCAAGCTAATAGGCAACCTGAAGTACCATTACGAGAACCTCCAAGACAATCTGAACCTATTCCCGATGACTTACCACAAGCTATAGCTCGTTTTAATAAGCATCATCCTCCCGCATTTGCTGGAAGAATTGATGTGAGGCAAGCTGAGCATTGGATAGCAGCCCTGGAGAAGATTTTTAGAGTCATGGCATGCTCCTCGGAGGCCAAAGCTCAGATGGCGATTTATAAATTGGAAGATGACGCTAGTAGTTGGTGGCTAAATACTGAAATTATATTGCAAGCTCAGAACATTCCGATCACGTGGGAAGTATTTAAAGCCAGATTTAACGAAAAGTATTTTCCTCGCTCCATCAGAGATGATAAGGAGGCTGAATTTCTAACTATCAGTCAGGGAGCCAATGAGCCCTTTGAGGATTATTTATTCCGATTTAACCAGTTGTCTCGTTATTACACACATTTTAATGACAAGACTGATAGTCGTTGGCTGACTAACCGATTAGTGAGAGGGTTAATTCCTTATATGAAAGAGCAAGTAACTCCTATGCAGATTGAAGACTTTGGCAAGGTTATTGAAGTTTGTCGACTAACGGAAAGCTGTAGAGAAAAAAACCAGTTCAAGTACTTAAGCACGAAAGGATTAAGAATGTTCCATATTTTTCGGAAGGAATATCAAAGAAAAGGAAGAATCATTTTCCCGTACAACAAGGGAGTTCTTCAAAGAAACAGCAGCAGCAGCAACCTCAACCACAAAATCACCAACAATTAGAAATTTCATCGACCTTTAATCAAGGTAATTGTTCCAACTGTGGAAGAAATCATGGTACAAGCCTATGTTTGGCGGGGCAAAATGTCTGCTACTTCTGCCAGAAGCCCGGACATTACGCAAACGAATGTTGGGAGAAAAACAAGTTGTCTAAGTCTACTCGACCTAGTAAGTTATTCATCATGACTCATGAAGAGGTACAGAAACCTCCGGAAGTAGTTAGAGGTACGATCTTTACTGATGCAACATTAACGCGGGAACTAGTCATTCTTTTATTTGCCTAGTTAGGTGCAAACATTACGAACCCGGAATATAGATATACCTGATGAGTATTAGATTAGCGGTTAGAATGACAAATCACAGTCATAATAAGGCAATTCTTCTGAATTTCGAGGACGAAATTATTTTAGGGGGGGAGAATTGTAACATCCCAAAATTTACAAAATAAGTATAAGGAATTATTTAAGTTTTTGGAGATATTATTAAAATATTAAAAAGCATCAAAATAAATAAATTTACGATATTGGGCATTTTTAATAATTTTAAGGCTTATTTTATTCAGGAAACAAAGAAGAATTAATTAGAAAATAAAATGTAATTTGGAGAAAAATGGATAACAAGGATATAGTTGAGGTTTTAGAAATGTATGTATAAATTAAAAAGCCTTATAAATAAATTTATGAGGCCAGATATATTTTTAATATTTTTTCTAAGTTTATTTTCTTTATTAGCCCAAGGGAAATAGTTAGAAAATAAATTTAAATAAGGGAATATTTAGAATCTTGGGGTATTGGTTATTAATTAAAAAGTCTTATAAATAAATTTAGAAGTTAAAGTATATCTAGAAAAATTATGTTGGGAACAGATTTAGGTATATCTCTAAATGATAATGATAAATAAAATTATGATTTAAGAGAAGAATAGAAAATAGGAAATTAAAAAGACAATATCTGCCCCTAGTTGGAAAATATCCTCAATTAAAAAGGGAAGGGCAGGATAGTAAAATACCCATAAAACAAAATATCACTCTTATCTTTAAATATGAGCCTCACCCGTGTTTTTCTCAATTCTTCCACTACCTTCCCATTTTAATTTAATTGAACCACTCCCTTCTTCCACGTATACATACACACTTGAGAAAAAAAAAATATATACTTCCTCTTTCTCTGCCTCTCTCTCACCCGAAGAACACACACACATATACATTTCATCACACTCTCTCATTCTCTCTCCCCGACCCTCACACTCTCCCTCTCTTCTCTCTGGTTCTGCGAGGCAGCGGCGGCGAACGGCCCAGACCAGCGACGGTGACCGGCGACGAGGCGAGGTAAAGACACACAAAGCTTGGAACAATCTTTGGTGAGTTATTCCTCTCTATTTCCTCTCTTCTTGGGCGCGATTCTGAGCAAATGGGGGGAAGATGGTTTGAATTTCTCTGACGTTTTTGAAGCCCCTGAAATCATAGAAATGATGCTTGAAGTTTGTTATTGTTGTTTTGGTTGTTGATTTTGAAGATTGAAGTGAAATAGGTTCGAATTTGTTGAAGGATTTTCGACGGGTTACTGTTCATCCGAAACTAAATTTGGGAATTTTTAGGTGTTTGTTGTTTTGAGCTTAATCAATGGCCATTAGAAGCAAGTTTAAGCTTAGGAAGTAGATTGTATGAGGATTATTAAAGATTAAGGAATTTCTGAACCCTTTCTTCTTCCTCCTCTGTTCAGTGGTGGCGACGGCAAAAGGAAAAAAAATGTTGTGATGCCCAATGATTATAGTTGATACTAATTGAAGGGGGTAATTGATATGATTTTTCCCTTATACCCGCTCTACCTGTCAAGCTCTTCTTTTTGCTTTCTCCTGTTTCTTCGAATTTTCTCCGCCAAGCCACTGATCTTGGTGCATTCTGGTGGTGTGTTAATGATGGTTTAATTCTTTGGTTTAACTGATGATAAAGGGATACTGGTTGTTGTGATTAATTGTTGTTTGTTGAGTATTGATTTCTTTGCTTCCCTGTTCTTGTTTGGCCGTGGGAATGAAGGGTGGAATTTTGAGAATTTTGGCACTCTACTCTTGTTTAATTACTGTGTATACATGCTATGATTATGTGAGGATGGAATCTGTAATTAAGCTTCTTGAAAATGATCTAGACTTGTAGAAGGTTCAAAGTAATAAAAGTGTTGTGATGATTAAATTAGATAAGAAAATAGGAAGTTGTTATTGTTGTTTGGTTGAAGGTTCTAGGTGCTAAAATGATAATTTTTAGTTATTCTGGCTGTTGGTTTATTGGCAAAGAAAAGAAGGAAATGATGTTGTTAGTTGTTGGTTATTGGTAGGAAAGAAAGATGGCCTTATAATTGATTAATTAAAAGGAGCAGGAAATGGTTATTGAGGTTGATTATTGACTTCAATGAGGGGAATAAAAGAAAGGGGTAATATGATTTTAATAGAAAGTAAAGGAAGAGATATGGAAATGTAGCTTGGTGGTTTTTGGATTTGTGGAGTTGACTTAAAGGCAATGTGAGTTACATTTATGGATTGTTGACTTGCTATTGATGAGGGGACAAGAGTTGAGTTCTTTTGGATTATTATTTCAAAGGTTTTGAATTAAGATAGGATTAGTGATGTAGAAGGACATTTATTGGTGGTTCATTAACTTAAATTCCAAGTCAACGGTGGGAAATAGGTTAAGAAGTTTAGTCTGGAAGTTAATTCATTGCTTAAGGATTTCCAAGGATTAGGATAAAGCTTGAAGTTGAATTTAAAGATTAATAAGTTATAGTGAATGTAAATCATTTAATTATTGATTGATAAGAGATGTTAGTTAATTTAGAATAGTAAGCATATTTTTATATTTAATGTTTGTGTTGTGTGAATATTAATTGCTGTTTGTGCAATGCTGATTTATAATATTGATTAAACCGTAAGTTAGGAATCAAGATGTAATTGTATTAGAAGAAAAGGGGGTAGTACGATAGGACTGAGAGAGAGCTGTTTAATTATTATCCCTAAGTTAGATATTAATGTAATATTTTAAATTATAAATATTTATAGGACAAGATAGTGAGAACGAATTCCCAGAGTACGTAGAAGAGAAGAAGTACAGTAAAGATTAAGCTCAGGATACAGGTAGCAGTTTATTTCATTACATCAAAAGAATTGCATGTATTATTTTGTAATATCTGTTTCAAATTTACATTATGCATGAAGGTGATAAGCCTTGTTAATTCCTGCATAGTTATTTATGGAGTACTCCAGGCTTAGGTGGGTCGCTCCCCCTTTGCCAGATCAGTTAGTTATAACTTTAAATGTTATAACGAGAAATCCTGCAGGTGAGGCCTCCACTAGTTAACGAATATATTGTTAATAGTGGTTGGTAGAGCATTGAGCGCAGGAAGTATGTATAATTGTTTTATTTGTTCAGGTTTATGAAATTAATACATGTCAATGCTAGCATGATAATATAAGTTAATGAAAGAAACTGCTATTGGGATTTCCAATCTCACCCCCATCCCCAAACATTTTTCAGTAACGCAGGTTGGAAAGAATATAGCCGGGAGATAGTGAGATGATTAAGATGAGGCAGGAATGCTAGAAGAAGACTAGATGAAGAAATTAAGTTTTATAATTTGAAAAGTAAGATTATTGTATATGATGTAAAACTAAATTATCAGTAGAAAGTATAAACATTAGAATTGTATAAATTTATTAAGAGATTTAAATTTTCTTAAGTATTATGCATTAAGAATAGTTACCCCGAGAGGGTTAGCGTACTTTTAATTGTTTTAGTAACCACTTTATTTTATAAAGAGTTTTAAGTTATTTCAATTTGTCTGAAAAGCCCATTCCAACCAACAGAGGGTTGGTCTAATGTTTTAAAAGAAAAGTTTAAATTTTTGCGTATTTTTGGGCTTCTGACATTAGAAAGTGGTTATAATTCAATTAAAAGGCTATAATATAGTAGTAAAAGTCCAGGTGTTACACCCATTCTCTCTTCCATCACACAATTCTTCATCGGTTCTTCATGGAGATCGAGTTGCAGACCTTCTAGGACGTTTCCTCTTCCTTTGTGATGAACTAAATTCGCTTGGATGCTCTCTTGGATGATGGGATGATGTGAAGCAAGCTATTCTTCCACTTTATGGGAGTTTTGTAAGTTCCAATTATGTAGTCATGAAATTCCATTTGTTTCCTTGAATATTTGATCTTCTTATGTGTGGACTTCATTTGTTTTAGAGATTTGAGACCATGTAATTGTTGAATTCTATTTGCATGTATTGATTTTGTTTTGTTCTAGTTTCATTTATCTTCCCAAATTACCATATTATGCTTAGTCTTTGTTGATTTTATTGTCTAGCATGTTTGTTGGGAATGATTTGTGGGTTTGAGTTTCTTAATGTCGAGTTTCCATAGCGCTAAGTAATTCTATTAATTAAACTTGCCTAAAGGAACTAGATCATTAATGAGTCTATGTGCATGAGTATGATTAGTTAGAGTTTCATAAGTTGGATGGTTTGATTATAGTCTAACGTTAATTGGTTGTTGGATCCGAAGGATACTGAGTGACTTGGACGGGACCCAAGTTATCCTATCTATTGGAATCTACTTCTAATTGATGTAGGATTACAGTTAATCTAATTAGTCTATTGAGGTTGAATGGTGTCTTAATCGACCTATTCCTTCGACTAAGGCTAATTGTATCCACTTGTGTTGAACTTAGCCCGATTAGCTCCTCCCTGAGAGCATGAACCGGTAGTTTGTAACATGTCATCTCTAGCCAAGAGAGCATCCCATCATCCCATTCCATCACCTATCCATATTTATCCTAAAAATACTAAAAACAAGTCATTATATTTCTTTTATGAAAAATACCAAAAATACCTTCTCTTTACCCTCCATTTTTATAGCTTTAATTGCATTTAGTTTTCATAGGTTAGTTCATTAGGCTCCTTGGGAGATGTTCCGGGATCGCACCACTATAGTGCAATCCTTGGTTAGAAATATTTTGTATTTGAACCCCAAGGCGTATAGGAAAGGCTCAAATCAAGCATTCTTTTTCCAAGGATTGTACTATAAGGCACAACCTTGGGGTCATTCTCTCTCTTGAGGAGCCTTTTATTAGTTCCTAAGTGAAATGTCCTTTCTAAAAAAAATTTAACAAATTAATTTCACAAACCACTACTATGGTAGAAAAGAGATAAGGTTATTTGAAATACTACCATAGTAGAAAAAGGAACAAACTTCAGTTTTAAAAGATTAACCATGGTAGAAAAGAGATTAACTACACTTTAAAAAAAACTCTACCATGGTTAAAAGATAGCAACTACACTTTAAATAAGAAATTATACCATGATTAAAAGATAACAACTACACTTTATAAATCTTAATAATGATAGAAAAGAGACAAGACACATTTTGAATACTACCATGGTTAAAAAGGATTAAACCAATAATAAAGATAACCATGATAGAAAAGAAGAAAACTAATATGCAAACACTATCATGATTATGAAAAGGATTCACATCCATTCAAACACCTCTCACAATTTTTCTTTGAATAAGCACAACATCCAAAATATGACTTAGGGCACAAAAGAATGCCTACAAACCCAACATCAAATAATATCAGGGTCTAGGGCACAAAACCCACCCACAAACCCACTATAGTAACCAAAACACAAGACCCAAGGCACAATAGAATTTGGATTACAGAACCCAACCCACAAGTCTTTAACATATAAACTGAACCCATTTTGAGACATAACAGCTATAGTACATAATCCAAATATCCATGACATAATTAATTTTCCAACAGACAGGTTTGAATGCAGCACAGTTATCAAATGGAGTATAAATATGATGACTCTAGATGGTAATATACAATACACAACACCATACAAAAAGGAGGCATAAAAGGCCACAAGTGTATGTGTCTCAGCCTGCTTCCCTTCGCATTGTTCCAAATTTGAGGCTCTCCTGAAAAATGTTAAATTCAACGGGGTGAGACATAAAGTCCTGGAGAGCACCTAACCGTTGGGGTTATGTCAGAGCAGTGCCGCTTCGAGTCTGCTCTCCAAGAAATTAAACCCGAGGGGATAGTGGAAGCTAACCCTGGGTGTCTAACAAATCTCTGATTTGTATGGTTTTTATATGCCTAATTTGAGGCAATTAACATGATTGAGATGCGATATTGGTCTGATAATACCTAATGTAGAACTTAGACTCTCAGGTGAAATTAGTGTTAGATTAGGGTTAATTAGCCATAATTGTAGATTAATCTGTATGAATTGGTTTGTAGGGTTATTTGATCCTTGTGTAGTCTTGTTTCCATTTGCAGGGTCGCTCAGGACCAAAAGATTGGACCCGGGACGAAGAAAAAGGCCAAACAAAGAGGCAGGACTGAAGGCACCTCGCCGCGGCGAGCAGACGGCGAGGAAGGCCTAATTTTGGCAGAGAAGACATGAGCTCGCCGTGGCTTCACCGTGGCGAGCCCACGGCGAGAAGACCCCAGAGTTCTAGAAGCAACATCACCTCGCCGCGGCGAAGGCGAGCGGGCGTTTCTGCAGAATTTTCAGTCGCGAAGTTTGGGCCCAAACCGGATCTAACTCATTACCCACTCACTTGACCCGACTTGGGGGACTTAAAACACGAATCATACACCCCATTAGGGCATATTTGGTTCACAATTTCATACCCCAAGCCCTAGCTCTCTCTTCTCATCTTCATCTTCATCTTCTTCACCTTTTCCTTCCTTCCATTCATGGCTTCCACTCCTTCCTCTTCTCTTGTTGGTTCTTTCATAGAGAGTAGCAGCTAGGCTCCACCATTCTTGGTGGTGGGAGCCAAGGGATGAGCTTGAAGCTTCAATAGGGGAGTTTTCCTAGTTCTAATCCTTTCCCCATTTGTTGTATTTATGCTTTTCTAGGTTTCTAGGGTTGCATTTATGACATTTTGGTGGGTTGTATTAATTGCTATTGCATTTGGTTGAGGTGCATTTATGGCACTTAGTTGAATGCATTTATGTCATTAGGGTTAGACACTATGTTTATGTTTATGTTGTTTCCTTCTTGTATAATGCTTGACATTGCTACTTATTAGCTTTGAGTTTAATGAGATTTATGGGTTCATAGTTTTGTTATTCTCTTGGTGAAAATTATGTGTTAATGCAAGGTGGCTTGGTTAGTGGATTAAGAGTGTTAAGCCATTTGTTTGAAGGAGATGGCATAAGAATTAATTGGTTGTGTTCAGACATTGGGCAAACACTCTCTAGGTCCTAATTTATTGTATGGGTGGCCATCAATGGATTAGGGTTTAGAGAGAAATTTAAAGCAATTATGGGGTGGCCCGAATTGTGGATTTAAAGTCTTGCATAATCAATTATTTATTGATTTGGAACTTAATCAACTTGGGTTAAATTAAGTAATGTGCGGGGTTCTGGCATTAATTAAGTTAACCTAAGCCTAGCCTAGAGGGGTTCCTCTAGGGTTCTTTAGAAATCAAACAAACTCCTCGAAAACCTTTTGAAGCAATGATTCCCAAAGCTTTCATTCATCAAGAATGACCTTTATCCCCTTTTCATCCAAATCTCACTTTTAACTCTAATCTTTTACTTTACCTTTTGCACATACCAAACTTCCTATCAAAACCAAACAAAAATGCTTTTTACCCACCTTTTCAAGTTTATATACTAGCTATTAGGGATCATATTACACTAGGCTCCTTGAGATCGACACCCCGGGTTAGCTTCCACTAACCCCTCGGGTTTAATTTCTTGGAGAGCGGACTCGAGGCGGCACTGCTCTGATATAACCCCAACGGTTAGGTGTTCTTCAGTGTCGATCTCAAGGAGCCTAGTGTAATATGATTCCTAATAGCTGATATGTAAACTTGAAAAGGCGGGTAAAAAGCATTGTTGTTTGGTTTTAGTGTGAAGTTTGGTATGTGCAAAAGGTAAAATAAAAGGTGGGAATTTAAAGTGAGATTTGGATGAAAATGGTATAAAGATCATTCTTGATGAATGAGAGATTCGGGAATCATTGCTTCTAACGATTTTCAAGGAGTTTAATTGATTTCTAAAGGACCCTAGAGGAACCCCTCTAGGCTAGGCTTAGGTTAACTTAATTAATGTCGGAACCCCGCACATTACTTAATTCAACCCAAGTTGATTAAGTTCAAAATCAAGAAATAATTGATTATGCAAGACTTTTAAATCCACAATTTGGGCCACCCCATAATTGCTCTAAATTTCTCTCTAAACCCGAATCCATTGATGGCCACCCATACAACAAATTAGGACCCAAAGAGTGTTTGCCCAATGTCTTAACACAACCAATTAATTCTTATGCCATCTCCCTCAAGCAAATAACTTAACACTCTTAATCCACTAACCAAGCCACCTTGCATTAGCACATAATTTTCACAAAGAGAATAACAAAACTATGAACCCATAAATTTCATTAAACTCAAAGTTAATAAGTAGCAATGTCAAGCATTATACAAGAAGGAAATAACATAAACATAGTTTCTAACCCTAATGACATAAATGCACTCAACCAAGTGCCATAAATGCACATCAACCAAATGCAATTAATACATTCTACCAAATGCCATAAATGCACCCCCTAGAACCCTAGAAAAGCATAAATTCAACAAATAGAGGAAGGATTATAACTAGAAAAACTCCCCTATTCAAGCTTCAAGCTCATCCATTAGCTCCCACCACCAAGAATGGTGGAGCCTAGCTGCTACTCTCCATGGAAGAACCAGCAAGAAGAGAGGAAGGTGTGGAAGCCATGGATGGAAGGAAGGAGAAGGTGAAGAAGATGAAGATGAAGATGAAGATGGAGAAGAGAGAGCTAAGGCTTGGGGGTGTGAAATGTGAACCAAATATGCCCTAATGGGGTGTATCCTTCGTGTTTTATGTCCCCCAAGTCGGGTCAAGTGAGTGGGTATCAAGTTGGATCCAATTCAGGCCCAAAAACGCGACTGAAAATTCTGCAGAAACGTCCGTTCGCTGTCGTCTCGCTGCGGCGAGCAAGGTTTGGTTCTGCCTGTCCAAGGGTTTTTGCCGTTCGCCGCGGCGAAGACCACTTCTTTCTGGAACTTGGAGGCCCTTTTCGCCATCCGCTTGCCCTGGCGAAGCCTCGGCGAGGTCACTTTGTTTCTGCTCCTTTGTTTGGCCTTCTTCTTTATCCCGGGTCCGATCGTTTGGTCCTGAGTGACCCTGCAAGTGAAAATAAGATAAAAACCAAGATCAAATAGCCCTATAAATTAATTAGTACAATTAATCTACAATTATGGCTACTTACTCCTAATTTTACACTCATTTTCCTTGAGAGTTTGGGATATTCAATTAAGCATTATTTGACCAAACTTGCATCTCAATCATGTTAATTTCCTCAAATTAGGCATATAAAAACCATACAAATCAGAGATTTGTCAAGTCCCAGTAACCGAAATCAAATTACAAGTAAAAGAACGGAGTGTAAGCTAGTGAAGCAGTGATTGTGCATGATTATTATACTATTTTAACTACTAATAATGGGAAATTAGCATTCAGTTTAGGAGAATTCAATGGGAATTAAGTACAATTGCATGCATGGTCCATACTTAAGGAATTAGTTGCATTTCCATGGTAATTTGAGCATATTAGGTTTTTAACTCATGCATTTCATGATTATGGACTTAAAATACCTCACATATACTTTAATTTCCCATTATAGGTGCAAAGGATGAGGCCCCAAATGAAGAAAATGTGAGAAAAGCAAAGAAAAAGTTTCTGGTCCTCGCCTTAACCCCTCACGGCGAGGCTCACGGCGAAGGACAGAGAGCACACAGCAAGTCAGTTTCCTCGCCGTGACTCGTCACAGCGAGGGTCACAGCGAGGGCCCAATAAAAATTCTGAAACGGAAGTTTTTAGTTTATTTCCAAATTTTGGGTGATTGGGTCTTCTTCCATTGTTTCCTAAAGGATGAATTCGACCTTCCCAAGTAATCTAGAGGGAATTAGGAAGGTTTTTGGGTTTCCTATCTTGTTCTTTAAATTTATACCCGAATTTCCTCTTCCACACGACCATTCACCACCAATTCAGATTTCCCTTCACTCTTCATTCACTCTCACCCTTTCCTCTCCTTAGCCCTCTGCCCTCTGCACGAAAATTCACCTCCCATTCATCCATCTACATCAATTCCACTCATTCTATATCAATTCATGGCTTCCACAACCAAATTTCATTCAATCGGGTTCGAGAGCATGAGCGGCTAAATTCATTGTGGGGATCTTGATGGAGGAAGGCAACCGGAGCTTCAACGTTCTTAATGGGGAGTTATTTAGTTTCTCTTGTCTAATTCCAATTATGTATTTCAATTCCTTGTGCTTTGTCATATGTCTTTGGTTTTGGAACAAGTGTGCTTAAGCGTTTAATCCGTTGTTTAAAGGTCATGCATGTAATTAAGCGATGTTCTTTTATGTGTATGAAGCTAAGTGTTGATTTCATGATATCATGCAATAGACGTGTTTCAATTTTATATCCTTTGGATTTCTAGTATATGTTGAATGCATGTGCGATTGTATGTGTGTTTAGACACTAGGTCTAACGTTAGATGGTTCGATCTACTTCTAACGAGAGCCTCGTTGTGTGTTTATCATGAGTTCTCACTACCAAGTTGAACCTTAACAATTTCCTATTTGATTAATTAAATGAGCGATGCGCCACGTTAGTTAATTAATTAGGCTAATTGGACTAAGAGCGATTGCCTTAGGTTTTGCATTAGAACTTGGTTTAAACTCCCATATCATTTAGAAGCTAGGAAGGTTTCCCAATTCATCAAGAGACCCACGTTTTCCATATAGTTTTCACAACCTTGTTTTACTTGCTTTCTTTAATAACAAAAATCCCAAAAAGAATCTAGTTTAGTTTCCTTGATTAAAATCTCAAAAACCCAACTTTATAGCTTTTCATGCATTTAGTTTCCTAGGTTAGTTCATTAGGCTCCTTGAGAGACGATCCGGGAGAGCACCACATTGCAATCCTTGGTTTTAATAATTTTGCATTTGAACCCCAAGGCGTATTAGGAACGGTTCAGATCAAGCAGCAATAAATTTTATAATCATTACAATCAAGTACATATACATACACACATACAAACATATATAATACACATTACATTGTATGGAAACAAATATGCAAATGCCCACCCATCCACCTTACTCCACCCTATGACTCCTGACATGAACTTGGACTTTTTGTGCTGAGTAATCAGGCCAAAGATTGCTCAACTCACATCAAGTCAACGGGTCCCCTCCCATACCTACACCCCCCATTGCTGGACTATGGTAAGAGAGGTGTCTGCCTCATTTGTACCTACACCGTCCATTATTGGATTATGGTACGAGGGCTTAACAAGTGGCCAAACACTATGTATGGTAGTGTAGGCGTGCCGCGTGGGCTTCAAGAACAAAGTCCTCCCTTATCTTTTCCCAAAATCCTCCCACATAATCAACAATAATTAATTCCATCAATATGCCACTACACATAATATAATAGTCACATCATAATACTTCACAAATCGATAATGGATCAAATATTCAATTCATGAATAGTCATGCCATCACAATCATTCAAAACACAGAAATATAGTAGTTCCAAGGATTCAATCTATTCACACACACTGCTTCATTAGAGTAAGTTTACATAACATACTAACATAGCTATATTTTTGTTTGAAATCACATTTCACAACATAATACAATAGGAAAAATAAGGTTAAGAAAAACCTTACAGTCCAAAGCATGGATATAATGTAATTCAACCTCAGTTACCTCAACTCCAAGCTTATCTTACAAACTTTGAGCAACCAAAGCACCACAACCACAATCCGGTTACAAATAAAGCTACATAATGATGCAGACACAAATTTAATACACAAATTGAACAATTAACTTAATTGTATAAATTTAAAGTTTTGAAGTAGTTACCCAAAAACCCAAATACTACACTAACACATCCGTTGCTTAATCCAACTCAACTAAAATATTTTCCTTATCTTAAACAACTCATTTGCATAATATATTAACATCAAACTAATTATGTTACATAAAATTTCCAAATTAAAGCTTGGGTTACAACCATAAATATTGTTAAATCACAAATCCTCGATTTGTTCAACATTATAAACTGATTAAAACTTTAATAATACTTTACATATCTCAAGTATTGTCAAAACTCAAAATATACTCAAAACCCCAACCCAAGAATTCGCCCAAATTAGTGTAAAAATGGCATCATTAGAAAGACAAAATTATATAGAACAATTTTATGAAGGAATTTTTGTGAAAAGAAGTAGATTTGATTACCTAAAATATCTGTAAAGTAATAGCATGGACTGGTTTTTGGCATCACAGTCCTGAAGAAGAACAGCTGGCGTGCCTCATGAATGAGGGATAGGGTAGGATTGATATTTTATTAAATTAAACGTTGGGATAAATTACAGTTAAAGACCCCATGTTTTCCAATTTCTTCACATTTATAAATTTTTAATTTTAACTTCTTCCTCTTTGTACCTTTTACATTTATTTTACTATTTCCTTAAACCCTTCTTTAATATTTATTGTTTTTAATCATCCATCATTTTTTTACTAAACTTTTATTTGTATAATCATATTTTTAGTAAATTCCGATTACTTGAATAATTATACGGCACATTCCCTTTACTGAAAAATGAATAAATTATTATTATTATTTAAATACTTTGAATAAAAATTGGGATGTTACACTAAGTGATCTAAATGTAATGAAATGCAATATGAACAAGGGGGAACAATTTTGGTTTTCTTATAAATGAATGTGAATGCAAGAATGTGAATAAAATCCTAAACTACTTATTTTTGGTATTTTCACAAAGATAGGATGATAAATGGAAAATGGATGAAGTGAATCTCTTGAAAATGGATTAGATGCAATCATTGTTCTCTTATGATAAAGGGAGTTGAACTATGGCTAATTATCAAATTAACCCTAGAGGAACCCCTCTAGGCTAGGCTTGAATTCAAATGATTAATACTGGAACCCTGCATATTAATCTTTCCAATTCAAGTTGATCAAGCACTTTATCCAATCAATGGACCTATTAATTGTATAAAGTTCTTAGTCCCACGACCGGGGCACCCGGCATTGCTATTTGATTTCCTCTAGAGTTCTAACACATTGTTAGCTACCCAAGCAATGAATTAGGACTAAAGAGATGATGTCCAATGCTTTTATACAACTCATCGGTTCATTTGCAACCAATTACAACTATGTCCCTCAATATGCCAAATCTCAAGGATACCCTTAAGTCCAATGTCTAATTAATGGCCACTCATATCATTAGACATTGTTAATCACCACTTAGTAAACTTGGGTTTTCTCTAAGTTCTCTAATATACCAAACCTCACCAACTGGCAAGTGTAATGCCTAAACTCATGGACCCATTCATTTAAGCATTATTAAAACCTCTTAGAATGTGATTATCGATTAGCAATGCTTTACGTTCGATTACAATCCCACTTTAATTAAATTATCTATCAAACATGCTTAATAGAGAGAAATCAATGAAACCATAATGAAACATGTATAATATCATATATATATATTGAGGAGCACAAATCTTCATCACAAATTCGAACCACAAATTAGCATCCAACATTGATTACAAACATAAGCAAATGAGTTCAACTACAAATTACAAAATCTAAACCTAGGAATTGAAAAACCTATAGCTAGAACAAAGAATGAAATATAGAAAACTCCCATTTGAAGCTTGTAACTCATGCATATTCACCTATCTTCAAGATTTGGAAACCTTAGCCTTCCATGGCATCAATAATAGCCCCAAATGGAGGAGAAATTTTGGCCGTATAGGTTGGGTATAGAAAAAAGTGGAAGAAATGAAAGTTAAATGGAAGAAGTGGAAGAAATGAAGAAATAGAGGTTGGGATGGAGAAAAAGGAAGAGAAAGAGAGTGGAGATGGAAATGGAGTGAAGGAAGTTGTTAGATATGGCTAGGGATCAACCTCTAGAACATGTGGGTAAAAAATCAGCAAAAAATTAGCAAAAAATCATATTTTCGCATTTCTGACAGTGGTCGTTTGCCGTGGGCTCCCACGGCAAAAATTCTTGCCTCGTCGTGGCTAGCCACAGCCGACAAGGGGCTTTTCTGCAAGTTTAAGAAAGTTCTAGGTCCTTTCCTGTAATTTTCACAATTTATCTATAAACTTGTATTTTGACTTTTTCCTTAAATTTTTAGCTTCTTGACCTAATTTCTCCCATTTTTAAGGTTCCTACAATATAAAATAACCTTAAACAAGATGAATAGCTCCTAATAATCAATTAAATCAAGAGTAATAACAAAAACATTCCAAAAATGACCACTAAGTGCATGTAATTACTCTAAAACCTAATTTCTTCACAAGATATTCATTAATGCCCAAATAACATGATAAAATACCTTCAAAATGATATGATATATTTGCAAATCTTAGGATTTATCACTATGATAGTCTCTTTTCTATCATAGTTTTCCATTATTAGTTTAATCCTTTTCTAATTATGATAGACCTATTATTTTGAGCGGTTTCCTTTTCTATCATAGTTAGATTCTAAACTGGTTTCCAATGATTTAATCGGAATTTGTGCTTGGTTTGAAAATGTTTAGTTAGCCTCATTAACTACTTTCAAATAGATTAATTGAAATTGTCATTAGTTTTGGAAGTCATCTTAATTTAAAATGGAAAATTTGTATGGAGGATTTTACATATCTCATTATTGCTTTGTTTTGTTCTATGCTATGATTTGAATTTTCATTTTTATAGCACTAGTTTCAATATTATTATTTTTTTGCTTTCTTCACCACCAACTTCAATAGGTTTAATTTTTTTTATTCCTCTATGTTTGGTTTCTTTGTTATTGGACTATTATTATAGTTTGTCCAAAAAACTGTCTTTATATATAACTTGACTTGTCATTCTTATTACATAAAAGACAAAATTTGGCCTCATATTGTTCTATTATCCTTGTTATCCTTATAAATATCCGTATTACCACATTTAACAATATTTATGAATCAGACATAAAATAAAAGGGAGAATTCCAACATAGGATCACTGTAGCCAATTAATTAAAAAGTAGGATCAAAAGATTCTGAAATATCACTGCAGGTTCAGGGTCCTTAAGTGAAATTAAATTGATGTGGAAAAAGACAAAAAAAGGCCCCACCCCACATGTCATCTTTGACACACACACACACTCTCTCTCTCTCTCTCTCTCTCTCTCTCACACACACACACACACACACAGAGACCCCACTCATTTTCACACAAACAAGGAAAACGATCATTTGAACAAGGAAAAACTCATTTGAACAAGCCTCAATAAAAAACAAAATATTCCTCTCACCCCCCTCTCCTTTGACACACACACTCTCTCTCTCTCTCTCTCTCTCTCTCACATACACCCCGCTCATTTTCACACAAACAAGGAAAACGGTCATTTGAACAAGGAAAATTTCATATGAACAAGGAAAAGCTCATATGAAGAAGACTCAATAAAAAACAAAATATTCCTTTCATCCTCTCTCTCCCTCTCTCCCTCTCCGTCTCTCTCTCTCTCTCACACACACACACACACACCCCGCTCATTTTCACACGAACAAGGAAAATAGTCATTTGAACAAGGAAAAGCTTATATGAACAAAAAAAAGCTCATTTGAACAAGCCTCAATAAATAACCAAATATTCCTCTCACCCTCTCTCTCTCCTCTGACACTCTCTCTCTGACATGTGGAGTCAATGTTGTCTTTTCTCCTCTCAATTTAATTTTAGTTTGCCCCCAAGAGACTCAAGTGATATTTCAAAATTTTTTTGTCCTATTTTGAAATTAATTGGCTACAACAGTCCTATATTAAAATTCTCCCAAAATAAAACAATATCATGAACTCAAAATAATTCATCTCGAAATTCACATTTGAATATGTTCACGACAAAAAGCATAGAATCATCATATGAAATAAGATTGAGGTACAAATAGACTAAAATTCTGGTGTCATTGTAGTGGGCATCTGATGACTCCCCATTTAACATTGATTTAAGGCTTATTTAGAAGATATTTGGGGAGTCATCAATGCTAATTAAAGGAATTTTGAGAGCTTTTTAGAGCAAATTATGCAAATTTGTCATATAACCTTAATTTAATTATTTTTGAAATAAATATGACAATTTATTAGAAAAATTGATTGGCATGATTCCCTCACATTTATGCATGATTTTGATAGGTACAAATGGATATTATAAGCTAGGAAGGAGAAGAAAAGCAAAGGAAAAGATTGGAGAAAGCTAGAGTTTAATTGCTGAAAATTGCTAGAAATTGCCTCTGGTGCCATGGCACTGCAACTGAGTGCCATGGCACGGCTCGAAAATCCCTAAAAATTCTGACTTCGCACAGATTCGTTTTTTATCCTTTTAAACCATCTAGGGCACGAAAATTAGAGGAGAATCAGCCCCCTTTCAACCCTAGAACCCATAGGAACCATTAGACTCATCGATACACACATCTTTGGAGCTAGGGTTTGCAAAATTGGAGGTTGAGAAGCAAAATTGGAGGAGTTTCTTGCCCTAGGTGATAGATTCTTCTTGTTTTCTTCAATTCTTTGTTACTTTGGTGAATTAAACATGGGATTTCTTTGTATTTTCTTGTTTAATCCATTCATGAGTAGCTAAATCTTTTGTTCTAGGATTGATTCAAACCTTGTATGGATTGAAACCTAATTGTTTCCTTTTCTTTTAGAATTTAATGACTATTTATGTTGATTTATCTTGTTCTTAATGCCTCTAATTGACTGATCACCCTTTAGAGCGATTTGTTCATTTAAATTATACTCGAGAGAGATAGTTTAGATGTAGAACTAGGGTAAATCAGACTAGACTTGAAGTTTAAATCAACTAACGGATGGTTTGTCGGGTAGAATAGAGATATATCTATCGACCTAGTTTTGTCATATTAAGGTTGGCTCTTAAGGCATACTTTTATTAATTTGTAACAAGAGATTGAGCAAGTTAATGAGAAGTATAGAATTGATTTTGACTCGAGAGAGCGTTTCAAGTACTTTAGAATCTTAGGCAAACATAAATTGTCATTTAAAGACTAAAGGAAGGGAAATTAATTAGGGTTCATGAAATACAACAGTGAGAATTAATCCTAGGCTTAGTTAATTGATAAATTAAATATTTCTTGTTTGTTTCTTTATTTTTATTTTAAAATTAGTTTTCAAAACCATCTTTCTAAAAGAATTTGATTAGTTCAACTTAATTGAGTTCATTAGCCTGTTGTTTGATTGGGGTTTTAAAACAAATCTCTGTGGGACGATAATTTATTACTACGTTGCGATCCGTACTCTTGCGGGTGAACAAGTTTTTGGCGCCGTTGCCGGGGAAGAGATGAAGGGACGAGAGTAGGAGGAGGACAAAGTGCCAATGTTGATTGCGTTGGTTTTATTATTTTTTTGAAAGGGATATTATAGTAATTTAATGGTTTGTATATGGTTATAAAATAAAATTAATGCACATATTCCTTCCCAATATATATTGTCATGTACCAAATGTGATTTTAAAACCTCTTTCCCACACATATTCCCACTCCCTTCAAATCCATTGATCCGTACCAAACATGGCCTTAGTTCCTAAATGTGTTAATCAAGTCATGCTCTTTAATGATTTTAACATATTATAACTTGGTATTTGAGAAATATTTTGCATTAGAACTCTTGAATAATTTTAGTTTTAAGTTATATAACAATTTTATATTTATTTCACATGGTTATGTTACTAACATATACATATAATATTATTTTTATATAATTATTGCATCATTGGTTCGACTGTCGACCTTAATGGCCCGACCGTGCGAACCATGACCCACTAACTTTTCCGGCTCACCTTTCAATGAGGCTTTTACAGCATTGAGTACTTATTCTGATGCTGAATGAAAGAACTAGTTAACTAATGCACTAAGTTAAAAAATTTTGCTTGGTTATTTTTAAAAATTATGAATTGATTTTTATCAATATATTACTTTTTTAATGATTCACTTTAATAAATTGTAACATTTCTATATTGGTTCTATAAGAGTATTTATTAATGTAAAATTAAATTATATATTGATATTCTCAGAAAGAAAAGAAATTAAGTAATTTTAATATATATAACTAAATATTCTCATAATAAATTAAAGAAAAAAAATAAAAGTAACTTAATCAACAAAATCGTTACATTAACTCCCTTCTCTCTTTCCACATTGATCAAAGCAAACCAAGTTTGATTAAAATCGTATCAAGCTAGACTTGTCATATTAAAATAATAAACTAATATTAAGGTACAGGCTTTACTCATCTCTTCGAGAAGAACTCAGTTTTTCACATTACGTGAGCACGGATTTAAAATAATTGTAGTATGATTACATCATAAATATAATATATCAATTTCTTTCGTTTCTCTCATTTATTATTTTCCCCATATAACACCTATATTGATTGCACACAATTAATAAAGACAATTTTATAATAACTAACTTATCTCAATGTTTAAAAATTATGTAAATTGGACAATTATTTCCTACATGAGAGTAGATCCTATAAGGATAACGACAATCCACACCGCAACTTGGATTATACTCATTCAAAATCCAGTTCTGCAATACGTATGCTTTGTCCTCAGCTTTCACTGAAACCAAAGCAAATGAAGCTTTCAATTCATGTGCCTTTTTCTGCCTTTGACTTAATCTTGGGATTTATGATAGTAGTGTTGTTTGGATCGATTCAAGGCTGTATGGTTAAGATTTGACCCTTTCTATTTGTTGGGCTTTTTGTTTTTTCTCAAGACATGTTTGTTGATCTTTCGTTTATTTTCAATAAATAAATATTTTTTTTAAAAAAAAAGAAACTTTCAAACATATCAACGCTTTCACAAATATAAGATATGGGACTTGTTTCCTTACTCGTACAAAATGAGTAGGGAAAGCTAAATATATCTAAGCTATTTAGATCTCATTTAAATGGTCTAGATCTTGTTTTAGATTCTATATCAATTAGATATGCTCATTTGGTCCTATTTATAGGGCAGAGAGAGAAGGTTTTATTTGGTCCTATATATAAGTCACCTCATTAAATATTTAGTGTGCATGTACAAGTTTACCCTTCATTTATTATGTGTTGACTTTATTTTAATGTGGTATAATGGATATTAAATATGGGTAAAGTTGTAAATTTGTTAGATTTTAGTGGAAAGTTAATGAGTTTTAAGGCTTTCCTTAATCTATGTGAAATGTGCTGGAAGTGCCTTATAAATAGGACCACAAGAGTATTTTCTTAAAAAAATTGCTACTTTTAAAAAAATAAATTTATATCATCTATATAAGACATAGATAGTTTATATTTGTTTAACCCTTCTTACTTATCTTTTTTATAAGTAGGGAATCCTCTTCCAAGAGACGATCCAGAGGGCATGGAACAATTTTATTTCCATTTACCACATCTAAATAAAATAAATAACCGTACCTTATTAATTATTATGTTCCAAGCCGTGTAACATGTGTCCATGTATAGTTAATTCATTCAACCCATTCAACCAAGGCCATGTAATTAATAATCTCATTATATATACTGCAGCTGAAAGCTTCCAATGTTTTGCTTTATAGTAATGTACATGTTCATTTGATTAAACAAAACAGATTGGAATTCGTCAAAAAGAAAATATCAAATGAAATTAAAATATATTGTTATTTTCCTTTCAACTCACCTACACTATATATAAACTTCTCTACCATTTTCAAAGTTATAATTTCGTTCTTCCCATCCGTATTCCTAGGATTTTTTTTTAAAACCAAGAAAATAAGAACCTCATAACCGGTGCGATAGAATTAGAAAAAGCATGGTACTATTTTTTTTTTTTTGGGGGGGGGGGGGGGGGGAGGAAAATTAATTTTTGTTGAAGGACTTATATAAGCATAATTATATATAATATTAGGATTATTTTTCAGTAATAATTTATAAAATAAATTTATAATTTGAGGAAAACAATGTATGGAAAATTATGTAATTATGAAATAAATATTTAAAAAACTTCAAATAAAAAAATTTAATCTACAAAAAAAAGTGCAATAATATATGAAAATTAAGTACACAAAGTGTTTAACTTTTTTAATTATTAAAAAATAAAACGAAATATATTATTTAATAATTTGATCTAAATATATATATATATATATAATAAAATATAATGCAGATATTACAAAAAAGGAAAAATGATTGTCATGTGAAATCGGATAAATATTAATACAATCTTGAAAAACATTTGGGATAACGGATAAGCTTCAAAAATCCTAAGTCAACCTAAATCCACTTATTTTATGCTAAACTAAAAAATTCCCGGACGCGGTATTCGCACAGTCAAAAGAACCCATGTGGATCCAATCACCCCATCATATTAACAAAAATATGTATAAAAATAAAGTAGTTTGTTTTTTGAAAAAAACAAATACTAACAAATTCTTATGTAAATCCAGTTCACCACGTCATTTGAACATGTAAAATATAAAAAAAATGTAGAAAATATGATATTAATTTTCACCGTGAAAACAATTCTCTCTCTCTCTCTATATATATGCATAGTTCATTTGATCAAACAAAACGTATTGGAATTCGTCAAAAAGAAAATAGCAAATTAAATTAAAATCTATTGTTATTTTCCTTTGAAATAACCTACACTATATATACACTTCTCTACCATTTTCAAAGTTATAATTTCGTTCATTCTCATCCGTATTCGTTGGATTTATTTATTTTTAAACCATGAAAATTAACCCAACATAAAACCAAGAAAATAAAGTGTGCAGTCTGCGCAAGTTATAATTTTTAGGATATGAAGTCGGCAAAGGGAAATATAGATAATAAGAACTTCATAACCGGTGCGATAGAATCAGCAAAATCATGTTACTGTTGGGGGGGGGGGGGGGGGAAAGGAAAATAAGTGTTTGTTGAAGGACTCAAATAAGCGTAATTATATATAATACTCACTCTGGTCCTAAATATAAGATCACTTTAACTTTTTATGGAAGTTAATGAAGTAAATTAAACCACTAAATTATAATATATCTCACATGTAATTAGATTATAGGTTAGTTATAAGTAGAATTAATTAGTTTTAAGGGAAAAAAAGATAACTATAAACAATTTAAAGTGATTAATTTTGCATCCTTAATTTATCTAAAAAGGTTAAAGTGATCTTATAATTAAGATTGGTGGGAGTATTAAGAGTATTGATCTAGCATATACAATTTTTTTTCAACTTGTAAAATAAAAAAACTAAAAAAACGTAGAAAATATGATTTTAAATCTTTTCATTTCCAAGATGATTTTTGCGGGTGTCCAATTAGATTAAAATTTTCACATTCTGAGATGATTGCTTATAATTAATTACATCACAAGTGATTTGAGGAACTGGGTTTAACTGAAAATTTCTCCACACTCAAAAAATCAAAATAGATTAGCGTCACTTTGAATCCCAACAACATGAAAAGACGTCACCATGAACAAAAGACGTCACTCTGTCTATCTATATATATGTGCATAGTTCTTCATCACCCTCATCTCAAACTTGAAACAAGGCATCTTCATTGATACTGTTACATACTGATTTAATCTTATTACCAGCTATGGCTGCCTCAGTTTTCAAGTTCACAGTCTTCCTCTTCATTGCCCTTGTCCTTCTCTCTCCCGGCGGTTAGTTTATTACAAACTCAATCACCAAACACTCATTACTTTAATTTTCACCATTTCATCATTTGATGATTATCTTTTACAGTTAAAGAAAGGTTATACTAACATTTGATGGTTATCTTTTACAGTTAAAGAAAGGTTATACTAACAATGTTTTACATCAATTAATACTGTGCTTTGAGCCTTTGATCATTATTAGCTAGATAACCTTGTTAACCATTCTACACACACACACACACATATGAAAGAATGATATATATCTATTTTATGCAGAGAATAACATGGCTGAAGCAAAACGTTGCCATAAACGCAGCCGCAGATATTCTGGGAATTGTAACAACGACAACCCCTGCAAGAATGCATGCTCCGGAGAGGGTTATGGTGACGGAGGTTGCGCCAGTTATGATTCTGGATATGGTTGCTATTGCTATTGGCAGTGTTGAAAGAAGCTATGACGTGCCTTCCTCGTGCCATCTGATCATTCCCATACTATATATGTTATGAAGATAAATAAATAAACAGTGCTTCAATCGTCAGTTAAAGCACTAAGTACGTACGTACTTACGTACTCTGGTTGTTGGAATATCGCTTAATTTGTGTCTAGTGTGTGTTTGTTGATGTCTTTTGTGATGAATATTAATTGTGTCTGCATGTTTCGCTTTATATAATGAAGAATACAGTTGTTTTATGAAAAAGATCACTACGCTTCTGCTTTGTGTATCGTGATGCGAAGTGTCATTCGATTTCATGTGTGCCCGGTTTTTCTTTTTCTCCTTAATATATATACATGTATATAACTCTAAATTAAAATCTTGCATGCATGTCTTAAATTATATGCGGCGGTGCTTGATATTTATTTACGTACGATATACACTTTTCTTGGCTTTCTCGGATATTTTGTGGAACAATTGTGATCATGAGTATGTATGGTATTTATGAGACATAATCAGATATAAATATAGCCCGACAAAAGCACTATTTTAATATGGATCGATTGATCTAAATTCACAATTGTGATTTAATTAATGTTTATTTTCAACTCTGAAGCCTGACCTCTTGTTGTCCAAAATTTACTGTCTAAATCTCCACTAAGAGAGGTAACCGCTTTTAGTGTTCGATAATTGTCTCGAATAAAAGTGTATCCAATAAGACGATACCTATGCTAGAGGATAAGAAATCGTTGATGATAGACAGTTGCAAGATTGACATGAGTAGCCACATTGGTTTGGTTCCCCTCAGTATTATTCAGAAACATTAATCTTGTCTACATAATCAATCTTAATAAAAAAAAAAAAAAAAGACACCTCATATAACTTTTTAAAATTGCATGTAAACATGAAATCTTAGGGAGATCCACTTTCATAAAAACAAAAGCTTCATTATAGCAATCAAAGGTTCAGATTTACTTATGAGCGATGTTGGAAAAAAAAAATATTACGGAGATCCACTTCGGTAGCTATGCATTGGTCCTGAAGATTGGGAAATTGCTAACAAATACTAATTTGAATATTTTATTGCTTAGAAATGCATGAATTCAAGTATTTAACATTTTATTCTTGATCTCAGCAACCCACCTTAATGAGTCAGAACAAAATAACTACTACCTCTACTCCTTAGTAGAATAAGAATCAAACGGCTATGTTGGGGAGAGCAATGAAATTAAATAAATTATTTAGCTATAACATATTATATGATCTCAATAAAATACTTATATGGATCATTTAATTATATAAAAGTTTATAGGTAATAAAGCTGAATTAGTTTGCAGATACACAATAAATATAAATTGTTCCTATAAATGCTACTATAAGTGTACGGATCAAGTTTAGTAGTATAGTTGAAATAAAGTTGTCGTTCTATAAGGACTAGGTAATAAGCAAGTTCACCAAGTTCATTGTAATCTCAATTAACATTGGAAAAAAGCAAGTGATTTAGTAAAATTTAATTAATTAAAAAGGGCAATTTGTAATATACATCAAAGTTCAACACAATGGGAAAAGCCTAGGCCTATTTATCCACTTGTATTTCATGATACCCAATTATTCATTCCCTAATAATAATTAATGCCTATTATATTGTTGTTTGAAGTCTCTTATATTCAAATAACTCTCTTAAGCCTATTCGAATATTAATTGACATTAGTATTCATAATCTCTTACCATATACCGTCATGAATTAGTCTTTTTAAACAAATCACTTTAATTTCACAAAGTTTGGTCAGTGAATATCTCGATCTCAATAACACACTTTCAAAACTAAAATAGAATTGCAAGTCAAATTTAGATTTAATCTAGCTAGTTCTTTACCTAATTATGCTCTCTGAAGCCACTAATTAACCAAATAATCTAAATATTAGTCATCCACTTAGAAAACATTAAACATAAATTAAACCCACAATATAAGAGTCATTAATTAGCATAGCAAAAGAGAATAAAGTTTAGGTATCAATCCATTAATTTAGCTACACATGTTGAAAGGAAGTTCATGGTTCAACTTCAAATACATGCTCAAATTCATAACAACTCAATAGAATGAAAAGCAAATGAGAAGGAAATAAAGGAAAACACAAAGAACACTTTAAGAAGCTCTCAACAAATCCTCTTCTCCAAGCCTCCAATCTTGCCCCAAAGTTCCTTCTTTCGGTCTGGTTCTCTTCTCGCTCGGATCTGCAGAAGCCGCTGGAGAAGACGATGAAGATGGGGTAGAAGATGTTGAATGTCCTGTGCCACTGCCTCCCCTTGCTGAACGTGTGTCTTTCAGCCCTTCCCCAAAGTTCCTTCTTTCGGTCTGGTTCTCTCCACCCACGCGTCTTTCCATTTGTCAAGCTTTTAGGTCTCAGCCTTCTTTTCTTTCTCTAATCCAACGGTGCTGTTTTGTGCTTTGATTCAGATTGCCAATTAAGCTCCACGGGCCTCACGTCAGCACCCTTTGATTGATAAAGGAATAATCAACAAGGTCGCTCAAATTGGTAACATGATCTGAATTCAATAAATAATGCCCTTTGTACTTAGGAGTAATAGTCACGGATCGATAGGTGTGTTTGGATTGACTTCTAAAAAAGTGACTTTTATATAAGTCAGATTGAAAATAAGTCAGACTGTGTAATGACTTTATGTTTGGATGGGCTGTGACAAAAATGATTTATAAGCCAATTAAACTTTTGAAACATGTTTGAAGGGAATTCTCTTTCAAGATCCGGAAGGCGTGGAACAATTCTCTTACCACATCTAATAAAATTAATAACCTGCCTTATTAATTAGCATGTAGCAAGCCGTGTACCGTGTATAGTTAATTCATTTAACCCATTCAACCATGGCCATTTTAATAATCTCATTATTATATACTGCAGACGAAAGCTTCCAATGTTCGGCTTTATAGTAATGTACATGTTCATTTGATTAAACAAAACAGATTGGAATTCGTCAAAAAGAAAATATCAAATGAAATTAAAATATATTGTTATTTTCCTTTCAACTCACCTACGCTATATATAAACTTCTCTACCATTTTCAAAGTTATAATTTCGTTCTTCTCATCCGTATTACTTAGATTTTTGTTATGTGAAATCGGATAAATACTAATACAATCTTGAAAAACATTTGGGATAAGCTACAAAAATTTAAAGTCAACCTAAATCGACTTATTTTATGCCAATCTAAAAAATTCCCGACGGCTGTAAGCCCTTCGCACAGTTAAAGGACCCCTCCTACTCACCACATCATATTAAAAAAAAAAAATATGTATAAAAAATAAAGTACTCTTCTTAAAAAAACAAATGCTAACAAATTCTTATGTGAATCCAGTTCACAACATCATTTCAGGTTTGACCAATCACAAGCAAACACCTTAGGTATGATGTGAAAATTTTAATTTTATCAGGCATCCTAAAAAAATTATCTAGCAAATACAATTTTTTTAAACTTGTAAAATAAAAAAAATGTAGAAAATATGATATGAAATTTTTTTTATTTACAAAATTTTATGCAGGGTGCCCAATTAGAATAAAATTTTCACATTAGATCAATCTAAAATGTTTGTTTATAAATGGTTGGATTACAAGTGACAACTTAAAAATTTCTCCACACTCAAAAAAAT
Source organism: Mimosa bimucronata (assembly GCA_037074515.1). Taxonomy (NCBI): domain Eukaryota; kingdom Viridiplantae; phylum Streptophyta; class Magnoliopsida; order Fabales; family Fabaceae; genus Mimosa; species Mimosa bimucronata. The sequence goes on from CM073442.1 coordinate 13,159,722, forward strand.
CAAAATAGATTTGTGAATCCCATTAAAAAGAAAAGACGTCACCCTAAACGCCATTCTCTCTCTATCTCTATATATATGTGCATAGTTCATTTGATTGAACAAAATATATTGGAATTCGTCAAAAAGAAAATATCAAATGAAATTAAAATATATTGTTATTTTCCTATCAACTCACCTACACTAAATATAAACTTCCCTACCATTTTCAAAGTTATAACTTCGTTCTTCTCATCAGTATTCATTGGATTTATTTATTTTTAAACCATGAAAATTAAGCCAACATAAAACCAAGGAAATAAAGTGTATAGTCTGCGCAAGTTATAAATTTTAGGATATGAAGTTGGCAAAGGGAAATATAGATGATAAGAACTTCATGACCGGTGCGATAGAATCAGAAAAACCATGTTACTGTTTGGGGAGAAAGGAAAATAAGTGTTTGTCATGGGACCCAAATAAGCATAATTATATACAATATTAGGAACATTTATCTAGCAGATACAATATTTTTTTAAAACTTGTAAAATAAAAAAAATTAGAAAATATGATATTCATTTTTTTTATTTGCAAGATAGTTTTTTAGGGTGGCCAATTAGATTAAACTTTTCACATCAGAAGATCTAAGATGTTTGCTTGTAATTAATTAAATCACAAGTGATTTGAGGAACTGGGATTACTTGACAATTTCTCCTCACTCAAAAAATCAAAATAGATTAGCGTCACTTTGAATCCCAACAAAATGTAAAGACGTCACCATGAGCACCTTTCTCTCTCTGTCTATCTATATATATATATATGCGCATAGTTCTTCATCACCCTCATCTGAAACTTGAAACAAGGCCTCTTAATTGATATACTGATTTAATCTTATTACCAGATATGGCTGCCTCAGTTTTCAAGTTCACAGTCTTCCTCTTCATTGCCCTTGTCCTTCTCTCTCCCGGCGGTTAGTTTACTACAAACTCAATCACCAAACACTCATTACTTTAATTTTCACCATTTGATCATTTGATGATTATCTTTTACAGTTAAAGAAAGGTTATACTAACAATGTTTTACATCAATTAATACTGTCCTTCGAGCCTTTGATTATTATTATCTAGATAACATTGTTAACCATTCTATGCATGAACACACACACACACATGCATATATATGAAAGAATGATATATATCTTTTTTATGCAGAGAATAATATGGCCGAAGCAAAACGTTGCCATAAACGCAGCCGCACATATTCTGGGAATTGTAACCACAACAACCCCTGCAAGAATTCATGCTACGGAGAGGGTTATGGTGACGGAGGTTGTGCCAGTTATGGTTCTGGATATGGTTGCTATTGCTATTGGCAGTGTTGAAAGAAGCTATCACGTGCCTTCCTCGTGCCATCTGATCATTTCCATACTATATATGTTATGAATATAAATAAATAAATAGTGCTTCAGTCGTCAGTTAAAGCACTAAGTACGTACGTACTTACGTACGTTAAAACTAAGTTATGTCTGCTGGTTGTTGGACTTCGCTTAATTTGTGTCTAGTGTGTGTTTGTTGATGTCTTTGGTGATGAATATTAATTGTGTCTGCATGTTTCGCTTTATATAATGAAGAATACAGTTGTCTTATGAAAAAGATCACTACGCTTCTGCTTTGTGTTTCGTGATGCGAAGTGTCATTCGATTTCATGTGTGCCTGGTTTTTTCTTTTTCTCCTTAATATATATACATGTATATAACTATAAATTAAAATCTTGCATCCATATCTTAAATAATATGCGGCGGTGCTTGATATTTATTTACGTACGATATACACTTTTCTTGGCTTTCGCGGATATTTTGTGGAACAACTGTGATCATGAGTGTGTACGATATACACTATTTAAATATAGATCGATTGATCTAAATTCACAATTGTGATTTAATTAATGTTTATTTTTGAACTGTGAAGTCTCTTGTTGTCTAAACCTACTGTTTGAATCTCCACTAAGAGAGGTAACCGCTTTTGGTGTTCGATCAATGTCTCGAATAAAAGTGTCTCCAGTAAGACGATTCCTATGCCTAGAGGATAAGAAATCGCTGATGATAGACAGTTGATCATCCAGAAACACTAACCTTGTCTACATAATCAATCTGAATTAATAAAAAAGACACATCATATAACTACCTCCACTCCTTAGTATAATAAGAATCAAACGGCTAAGTTGGGGTGAGCAATGAAATTAAATAAATTATTTAGCTATAACATATTACATTATCTCTCTAAAATACTTATACGTATCATTTAATTATATATATATATACATATATCAGTTTATAGGTAATAAAGCTGAATTAGTTTATAGATACACAATAAACATAAATTATTCTTATAAATACTACCACAAGTGTACAGATCAAGTTTAGTAGTATAGTTGAAATAAAGTTGTCGTTCTACAAAGACTAGGTAATTAAGCAAGTTCACCAAGTTCATTGTAATCCCAATTAACATTGGACAAAAAGCAAGTGATTTAGTAAAATTTAATTAATTAAAAACGGCAATTTGTGATATACATCAAAGTTCAACATAATGGGAAAAGTCTAGGCCTATTTATCCAATTGTATTTCATGATACCCAATTATTCATTCCCTAATGATAATTAATGCCTGTTATATTATTGTTTGAAGTCTCTTATATTCAAATAACTCTCTTAAGCCTATTCGGATCTTAATTGATATTAGTATTCATAATTGTTCGCCCTGCGCCGCAAGTGCACGGGTCGCGCCAAGTAATAAAGTAGTGAGTAAAGTATCGTTCCCACGAGGATTTGTCCAAAACCCGGTCAAACAATGATTATTACACTCTCGCCCAATTTGAGTGACACAAATGTTGAGATTGAAAATTAAATAAGAAAATAAAGTGAAAATAAAACTATAAACAAGTAATTCTCCAACTTCAAGGATAAAATGGGTCCTAAGATTATCTATCCCCCTTGTACTTCTTAAAGCTCAATTAACCTCCCCTCAAAGAAGCTCTCAACGAAACCACGTGCTAATCTAGGGTTCATAGAGTACTCGTAAAAGCTCTCTCAAGTCAAGAACAAGTGTTTAGTCTTATTAATTGCACAATCTCTTGCTACAATTTAATAAAACCCAATTATCAAGCTCCAACCCTAATGTGACTATGCAAGGCTAGCAAGTATATCTCTATCTTACCAACAAAACCATCCATTCGTCATGCAAACTTCAAGTTCTTGCACTACTTTACCCAAGTTCTACACTCAACCTAGCCCTCTCAAGCATAAATCAAGTGAACCCAACATCTAAATGATGATCAAGCACTTAGAAGCATTAGGAGAAGAGTAAAATAAGCACATAGATATCATTAATCACAACATAAGAGGAGGAATCAAGAATCAATACATACAAGGGTTCAAAATAATCCTAGAATCAAAGTATTTAGCTACTCATGTTCTACAACTCCATGGGAGCATATATATACAACATTACAAAATAAAACAAGAGAAGAGAAGGAAGATGGAAGAGATAAACCAAGAGAGGAAGCTCAAATCTCTTCAAAGCTCCAAGCCCAAGCTTAATCCCCTCCAAACTCCATGCCCTAGCAGAGCAAAACACCCCCAAGAATGCCCAGAAGTCGAAGAATGAGGGCTCACAACGAAGCCCTAGCTTTTATATCAGTTAAAACGCGCCCCTGTTCTGTCCAAAACGCACAGAAACACGTAGTTCACCGTCACTTCACCGCGGCGAAGTCCAAAAATTCCAGAAATGTGATGCGCTCGCCGCGGCGAGATGACAGCGAAGTCACCAAAAATGGGCAGAGGCAGCTGATGTTCGCCGTGACTTCGCCGCGGCGAGGCCATGGCGAAGTCACCTTTATTCTGGTGCTTTGCTCTGTTTTCTTTATTTCTTGGGCTGATCATTGGCTTCTTCTTATTTTTGTTCAATTGGGAGCTTAGTGGAGGGCTGAAATCTCTTGTTTATTGCATCAAATTATTCCTACAAAAATGACATAAAACAAAATAAGAAACTAACTATAAAAACAATCAAAATCTATATAAATATACAATAATGTGCAACCGAAAATCAAATGAACATTTTCCTATATTGAGTATCCAAAATGTATCAATGATTGATTAAAACTCAAGGAAAATATACTCAAATAATCATGAATCTCTAGGAGTTATCAATAATCTCTTACCACATACCGTTATGAATTAGTCTTTTTAAACAAACCACTTCAATTTCATAAAGTTTGGTCAGTGAATATCTCGATCTCCATAACAGACTTCTAATACTAAAATAGAATTGCAAGTCAAATTTAGATTTATTCTAGTTCTTTACCTAATTATGCTCTCTGAAACCACTAATTAACCAAATAATCTAATTGTTAGCCATCCATTTAGAAAATATTAAACATAAATTAAACCTAAAACATAAGAGTAATTAATTAGCATAGAAAAAGATAATAGATTTTAGGTATCAGTCCATAAATTTAGCTGCATATATTGAAAGGAAGTTCACAATTCAACTTCAAATACGTGCTCAAATTCATAACAATACAATAGAATGAAAAGCAAATAATGAAAAGGAAATAAAGGAAAACACGAAGAACACTTTAAGAAGCTCTCAACAAATCCTCTTCTCCAAGCCTCCAATCTTGCCCCAAAGTTCCCTCTTTTGGTCTGGTTCTCTTCTCGCTCGGATCTGCAGAAGCCGCTGGAGAAGACGATGAAGATGGTGTAGAAGATGTTGAATGTCCTGTGCCGCTGCCTCCCCTTGCTGAACGCGTGTTTTTCAGCCCTTCCCCAAGGCAGTAAAGTAGACATTAATCTTAATTCACCCAATCAGGATATATTGAGTTCAGATCATGTTACCAATTTGAGCGACCTTGTTGATAATTTCAATGAATGCCCTTTGTACTTAAGAGTCATAATCACGGATCGACAATATATCCTGTTAAAAGCACACAAGTTATGTGCATAAGAGTCAAATATAATAGCAAATAAAAAATAATAAAAAGCACTTGAGAAAAATAATAACTTCCAGAATATAAGATTCCACTAAGTCAGGAAAATAACTAATATGCTACATGTCATCCAACAATAGGAATGACAGAGTCTTATCTCGTTAGTTGAGATTGACTATATGAATCACACGATGTTACTGTACTACTCCCTCTAGTCATTATGATAAAGCACTAACTAACAAGTTCATTTGATACTTTTTATAAGGCATTTGTTAGTTTTAAAGAAGTATTAAACATGTTTTTCCATCCATACCCATATTTAATAAAGGTAATGGGAGAGAGTAGTAGTGAATATAGCATTTGAGTTTAGTGTAATTAGTATGGACAATATTGTACATCACCTGAATTTTAAGACAAAATTAAATGCTTTAAGTAATTTCATTGGTATGTGAGATTTGTTAGTTTGTGCGTTATAATAAGGATAAGATATCAAAAATCATGTTTTTCAATGTATTATTAATCAAAAGATCCTGGTTAATAACTTCATTAGGAGTTCTTTTGGTCTCCCTAACCCCTTTTATTAACTGACTTCATACTATTTGATTAACTCTTTTCACTAATGCATCTAATAACCTTATTAAAATGTGAATAACTCACATCAAATGATGTTCTACCATTTTTTTAATGTGTCCAAAATACATGTGATCCTAAATATGAATAGATCTTTTCCCAAGTCTCAAAGTATTTTTCATACTCAGTGGTAGACAATAGAGTTCAATCAATTAATGATTTAATATTTTCTCTGAAAATTAATTAGTATTCCCTCTGTCCTCATATATAAGAACTCAAAATTTGCATGAATTTGTCCTTTTTTATAAGAGCCTTCCTAGAGTTGTTAAAACATTTAATGAATTTTTTCCAATTTTACTCATAATTATTCTCTCTATTAGCATTTTCTTTTATACTCATTTATATTATTATTGTCATTTCTCTTTCTTACACTCCTCTCATAAATAAGCTATAACCATGGAAAATAAAAATCATTTTAGACAAATTTATTATGTTTAACTGCTTTACTTAATATGTGTGAAAATTAAATGTTTTAAGCACACACATATATATATATATATATAGGGAGGGAGGGAGGGAGTATATATGACAGTAGATATAAGACAAGTTCGGGAACATTTATTGACTACACATGTACACTCTTGCAACTGTCTATGATCAGGGATTCACTCTCCTCTCTTTTTTCATTAAGCTTATATATATCTTTTTTATTGGCAACAATATTATTTGAGGTACGTATAGCTGGTTAGACAATAATAAATATGGGCACCTCTTTTAATAAGAGATTCGGACGTGAATTTAGACCATGAAATACTTCTCAGTTGAAAATAAACATTAATTAAATACCGATACAATTGAGAATTTAGACCAATCGAGTCATATTTAAATAGTCTTTTTGTCGGGCTATATTTATATTTGATTATATATCATAAATACTATACATACTCATGATCACGATTCTTATCCAAAATATCCGACAAAGCCAAGAAAAAAGTATATCGTACGTAAATAAATATCAAGCACGCCACATATAATTAAAGATATGCATGCAAGATTTTAATTTATATTATTATATATCAAGGAGAAAAAGAAAAATCAAACACACATGAACTCAAACGACATTTCTCATCATGATACACAAGCAGAACCGTCGTATTCTGCAAGATTCTCATTATGGTTGTTTTTGCTATTTTTACTGTTAAACAACATCGTCAATGTGCAAAGCCTCAAATGTTATCACCCTGTGCTTGTTTTGGTCACTTTCAACTTCTCACGTACCTCCTAGCATTCGATCCACTTTGTTTAGTGTAAATTGCATTGTCAAGTTGATCATATATTTTAAGATCATAGAGATTATTAATAGATCAGGCTTTGGCTAAAAGAACCATTCTTCTGCTTCCAAACTATATGTGCATTGTCACTTAATAGATAATGCTTCCGCTTAAATGAACCATTCTGCTTTCTAACTAAATGTGCATTGTAACTTCCTCTATGTTAATAATAATTAAAAACTTGTGTTATTTATGTGTTACTGTTTGATATTTCCATGTAAAGTCGGCTACATGTAACCTTATTAATCTGTCAGCTTTTTAGTTTTAAATAGTATTGATGTCGGTTATATGTCTATCCATATATCATGAACTTATATATATATATATATATATATTAAGCTTTTTAATTTTGAGGTTTGTCTGAATTAAATGTTTAGAACGAATATAAACTATAAATATACTCAAAAAAAATATTTTACATCAAATGAGATTATTTTGTAACAATAAATACATATTTAATATTTAACAAATTTATCAAAATTTTCGTGATACATTGGCTACTAACTCTTTGCGCTGGAGAAGTTGTTGCTTTTGGAGATTGAAGAAAATACTCCTTCTAGTCCTAATCATTAGATCAAGTTGATTTTTTTTGGAGCAATTAAAGATGTAAAATAAATCACTTTAAATTGTTTATATTTATCTTTTTCCTCAAACTAATTTATTTTGCTTATAAACTAATATACACTCTAATTATATATATTTTATGTTATAATTTAGTAGTATAATTTTCTTTGATAATTTCTACAAAAAAAATCAACTTAATCTTATAACTAGGATATGACGAGTAATAATTATAATGATCGAATAAAACAAAGATGAAACATGCATATGCCTTTCTGGGCTCTAGAGCGGCGTTACATGCGAAGAGAGTAGACAAGAATATCAAGACATATAAGAGATTGGGCCGAACATCCTATTGGCCCAATTAGCTAATAAAACTGTTACAACTTAAAAAAACAAAGCAGATCAAAACTCAAAAGGCACGTCATGAACATCATTTCAGTTTTGTCAAATTCTCCCTCAATTGGTGATTATAAGATTAAATTAACTTTTTTGTGGAGATTAAAGAAACAAAATATACTACTAAATTCTAACACATGTTACATGTAATTAGATTATATGTTAGTTTAAAAATAAATAAATTAGTTTTAAGGGCAAAAGATAAATATAAACAATTTAAGTAATGTATTTTACATTCTTAATTTCTCTAAAAAAATCATCTTAATCTTATAATTAAGGTCGAAGAGAGCAGTGTTGTAAGAACTAGACCGGACCAGACTGTCCGACCGGTTGGACCGTCGACCGCTCCACAGGTCGGTTCGGATTTTATGGTCTGACCGTTTATTGTGTTAAGCTGGATCGGGCCGTTTTCAGCCGGACATTGGACCGGGAACCGGAGCGGTTTTATAAAAATCGGGCTGTCCAATCTGAAACAAAAAAAAGATGAAAATAAAATAAAATCAAGCCCAAAAAAACCCAAGTTCTTAAAAAAGAAACCCAAATTCATTAGCTTCATATCTTTCTCCCAAATTAAAAACCCCAACAACCATTTGAAAATCTTAGGGCTGTGAAATTTGATCTCCAAAACTCCAACCAATTGGTGAACATCATCTCTCTTACCATTAATCTATTGTTGATGTTTAACGTCTCTTCCAAGTTTTTATTCTATATTTAACACTTGTTGTCTTTCTACATTTTACATTTCTTTTGAAATTTTTATCAGTTGCATATTCTATCTCTTACCTTTTGCATAACAGAAATTGCTTGTGATCCTAACTTCCTAGTTCTTCTATCTCGACAAAAATTTCTGCAACTGTGATCCTCAAATGGTCCTATATGCCTTCTTTGTTTTGCTTACCTAAAGACAAGAATGATTGTTTTCTAAGTCTCTAATGGCTATATATTTCTTGGTCAATGGTCTTTCATTAAAAATTAAGAGGTGAAGGGACCATAATTTGTTTATATTTAATTTACATTTAAAAATCATATATTTTTCCTTAATTATTACGTCATCGGTCCGACCTTCGGTCCGACCGATCCGACCGTGCGAACCGTGACCCGATGCCCTCTCCGGCTCACCTTCCGATCCGATTTTTACAACATTATATTGGAAGAGAGTATTCAACAACTTTGTAACTTAGTAGTATGAAAGCCTTTTATGGATAGGAGGACGGGAAGATGAGGGTTTTTTCCCTCGTAACCCGAACCTTTAATGCTTGCATTCTTATTGGAAAAAGATAAAAATAAAAATTATTATAATAATGCTTGTCCTATTAATTCTATCGTGTACAAAAGAGTTTTTTGTTATTGAAAAAAAAAATCTTTAGGCTATTAATAAAAGCTTTATGATGATTCAAAGTAAACTAAAGCGATGGCCCTTTCAAGATAGGACGCATCCAATAGAGCGACACTTTAATTTCAAGATGCCAGAACGTGAAAAGATAAAGGGTGTGTTTGGATTACCGTTGGAGAAGTGACTTTTTTTAAAATGATTTTTTTAGAAGTGACTTTTGGATAAAAGTCATTTGTGTGAAGTGATTTATGTTTGGATTTGTGATGATAGAAGTGACTTTTTTTCAATATGACTTTTAGAAACATGTTTGGATGATAATATTGAAAAGTACGTTTAGATAAAAAATTACTAAAAAGGGCATTATTTTCATTAAATAATACATATATAATATGCATATATTCTTATTAAAGGCTTAGTTTCTCCCTTATTTTCAGGAAAATAATTTTAAAAAATAATATTTTTCACTCAATGGAGTATATTGTGGGAGAAAGTAGTTAGAAATTGGTATGGTAAATTTTTGGAGATAAAAAGAAAATTTTAGATTAAAAGAAATTATCTTATTTGAGAATTTTAGGGGTCTAACAGTCTAATTTTCCTACCCACTTTATTAAATAATACATAACAAAAGATGTGGGACCCACCAGAAGTCAGAAGTCAGAAGCCAGAAGTAACTTTTTTTTGCTTCTGACTTTTCACGTTGCAGAAGTCATTTTGGACCAAAAGTCATTCTGAAAATAAGGCAAACCAAACATATTTTTTTTTTTAAATTTGACTTCTCCTTTTATAACGTGCTTCTGGGCTGCAAACGGGCAATCCAAACATGCTCAAAAGCGTTTCTAATAAGACGTTACCTATGCTTAGAGGATAAGAAATCGATGATAGACAATTGCAAGAGTGACATGAGTAGCCACGTTGGCTTGGTTTCCCACAGTATTATTCAGAAGTATTAATCCTATATAATTAATCAGAATGGATAAAAAACGCCACCTCACGTAATTTTTTAAAATTATATATAAATATGAAAGGGAAAAGACAAATAAATACCCTCCAATTTGCAAAATCCCATTAACAACTTCATGATAGGTATTAACAACTTTATGATAGGTTGTTGTGTTGTTAATACCTATCATGAAGTTGTTAATGGGATTTTACAAATTGGAGGGTATTTATTTGTCTTTTTCCCAATATGAAATCTGTCAACATTTTAGTTTTAAATAATATTGATATCGGTTATATATTTATCCATATATCATGAACTTATATATATATATATATATATATATATATATATTAAGCTTTTAAATTTTGAAGTTTGTCTGAATTAAATATTTATAACGAAAATAAACTATAAATATTCTCAAAAAATTTTTTTACATCAAATGAGATGATTTTTCAACAAATAAATACATATTTAATATTTAATAAATTTATCAAAATTTTCATAATACATTGGCTACTAACCCTTTGCGCAGGATAAGTTGTTGCTTTTCTAGAGATTATGTTAACTTTTTTTGTAGAGATTAAGAAAATAAAATAGATTATTAAATTTTAACATATGTTACATGTAATTAGATTATATATTAGTTTATAAATAAAATAAATTAGTTTTGAGAAAAAAGATCAATATAGACAATTTAAAGTGATGTATTTTACATTTTTAATTTCTCTAAAAAAGTCAATTTGATCTTATAATTAGAACCGGATGAAGTATCCAACAACTTTATAACTTAGTGGTATAAAAACTCTTTTATAGATAGGAGGACGGGAAGATGCAGGTTTTTTCCCACTCGTAATCCAAACCTTTAATGTTTGCATTCTTATTGGAAAAAAATTATTATAATAATGATTGCCCTATTAATTCTATCGTGTACAAAAGAGTTTTCTTTAATTAAAAAAAATATTCTTTAGGCTATATTAATAAAAGCCTTATGAAATATGAATATCCAAAGTAAACTGAAGCCATCCATTGCCCTTTGAAGATAGGACGCATTTAATGGAGCGACACATTCAAGATGTCAGAACGTGAAAAGAAGGCAAACACAAGTAGTATTGGACTATTTTGGCTGGTGATTAAATGCACTATTTCTATTATACCTCTATTAATTATATGGAGTAATATGTAACTTGGTATTACTTGGTATTAGTTGGCCAAAAAAAAAAAAATATGTAACTTGGTATTTGAGAAATATTTTGCATTAGAACTCTTGAATAATTTTAGTTTTAAGTTATATAACAATTTTATATTTATTTCACATGGTTATGTTACTAACATATATATATAATATTATTTTTATATAATTATTGCATCATTGGTTCGACTGTCGACCTTAATGGCCCGACCGTGCGAACCATGACCCACTAACTTTTCCGGCTCACCTTTCAATGAGGCTTTTACAGCATTGAGTACTTATTCTAATGCTGAATGAAAGAACTAGTTAACTAATGCACTAAGTTAAAAAATTTTGCTTGGTTATTTTTAAAAATTATGAATTGATTTTTATCAATATATTACTTTTTTAATGATTCACTTTAATAAATTGTAACATTTCTATATTGGTTCTATAAGAGTATTTATTAATGTAAAATTAAATTATATATTGATATTCTCAGAAAGAAAAGAAATTAAGTAATTTTAATATATATAACTAAATATTCTCATAATAAATTAAAGAAAAAAAATAAAAGTAACTTAATCAACAAAATCGTTACATTAACTCCCTTCTCTCTTTCCACATTGATCAAAGCAAACCAAGTTTGATTAAAATCGTTTCAAGCTAGACTTGTCATATTAAAATAATAAACTAATATTAAGGTATAGGCTTTACTCATCTCTTCGAGAAGAACTCAGTTTTTCACATTACGTGAGCACGGATTTAAAATAATTGTAGTATGATTACATCATAAATATGGGCTTGTTTGGCTGGACTTATTCCAGCCAAATAAGTCCTTATTTTAAAAAATAAGTACTTATTTTTAAAAAAGTTGTTTTGAGTATGTTTGTCTCGACTTATAAAAATAAGTAACTTATAACTTATAAGTCAAAATAAGTACAAGTTCTTTTTTTCAACTTATGACTTATGACTTATAAGTCACTTTTTTGGTGGACCCCACAATTCTAACTTATTTTACACATCAAATCACAATTAACTCAAACATAAATCACTTTTTTAAAAGTCCATCCAAACATACATCTCATTACACAATATGACTTATGACTTATAAGTCACTTTTTTTAACAGCTCATCCAAACATAAATCTCATTACACAATCTGACTTATTTTCAGTTTAACTTATTTTCAGTTTGACTTAACTATAAGTCACTTTTTCAGAAGTCCATCCAAACACACCCATAATATATCAATTTCTTTCGTTTCTCTCATTTATTATTTTCCCCATATAACACCTATATTGATTGCACACAATTAATAAAGACAATTTTATAATAACTAACTTATCTCAATGTTTAAAAATTATGTAAATTGGACAATTATTTCCTACATGAGAGTAGATCCTATAAGGATAACGACAATCCACACCGCAACTTGGATTATACTCATTCAAAATCCAGTTCTGCAATACGTATGCTTTGTCCTCAACTTTCACTGAAACCAAAGCAAATGAAGCTTTCAATTCATGTGCCTTTTTCTGCCTTTGACTTAATCTTGGGATTTATGATAGTAGTGTTGTTTGGATCGATTCAAGGCTGTATGGTTAAGATTTGACCCTTTCTATTTGTTGGGCTTTTTGTTTTTTCTCAAGACATGTTTGTTGATCTTTCGTTTATTTTCAATAAATAAATATTTTTTTAAAAAAAAAAGACACTTTCAAACATATCAACGCTTTCACAAATATAAGATATGGGACTTGTTTCCTTACTCATACAAAATGAGTAGGGAAAGCTAAACATATCTAAGCTATTTAGATCTCATTTAAATGGTCTAGATCTTGTTTTAGATTCTATATCAATTAGATATGCTCATCTGGTCCTATTTATAGGGCAGAGAGAGAATGTTTTATTTGGTCCTATATATAAGTCACCTCATTAAATATTTAGTGTGCATGTACAAGTTTACCCTTCATTTATTATGTGTTGACTTTATTTTAATGTGGTATAATGGATATTAAATATGGGTAAAGTTGTAAATTTGTTAGATTTTAGTGAAAAGTTAATGAGTTTTAAGGCTTTCCTTAGTCTATGTGAAATGTGCTGGAAGTGCCTTATAAATAGGACTACAAGAGTATTTTCTTAAAAAAATTGCTACTTTTAAAAAAATAAATTTATATCATCTATATAAGACATAGATAGTTTATATTTGTTTAACCCTTCTTACTTATCTTTTTTATAAGTAGGGAATCCTCTTCCAAGAGACGATCCAGAGGGCATGGAACAATTTTATTTCCATTTACCACATCTAAATAAAATAAATAACCGTACCTTATTAATTATTATGTTCCAAGCCGTGTAACATGTGTCCATGTATAGTTAATTCATTCAACCCATTCAACCAAGGCCATGTAATTAATAATCTCATTATATATACTGCAGCTGAAAGCTTCCAATGTTTTGCTTTATAGTAATGTACATGTTCATTTGATTAAACAAAACAGATTGGAATTCGTCAAAAAGAAAATATCAAATGAAATTAAAATATATTGTTATTTTCCTTTCAACTCACCTACACTATATATAAACTTCTCTACCATTTTCAAAGTTATAATTTCGTTCTTCCCATCCGTATTCCTAGGATTTTTTTTTTAAAACCAAGAAAATAAGAACCTCATAACCGGTGCGATAGAATTAGAAAAAGCATGGTACTATTTTTTTTTGGGGGGGGGGGGGGGAGGAAAATTAATTTTTGTTGAGGGACTTATATAAGCATAATTATATATAATATTAGGATTATTTTTCAGTAATAATTTATAAAATAAATTTATAATTTGAGGAAAACAATGTATGGAAAATTATGTAATTATGAAATAAATATTTAAAAAACTTCAAATAAAAAAATTTAATCTACAAAAAAAAAGTGCAATAATATATGAAAATTAAGTACACAAAGTGTTTAACTTTTTTAATTATTAAAAAATAAAACGAAATATATTATTTAATAATTTGATCTAAATATATATATATATAATAAAATATAATGCAGATATTACAAAAAAGGAAAAATGATTGTCATGTGAAATCGGATAAATATTAATACAATCTTGAAAAACATTTGGGATAACGGATAAGCTTCAAAAATCCTAAGTCAACCTAAATCCACTTATTTTATGCTAAACTAAAAAATTCCCGGACGCGGTATTCGCACAGTCAAAAGGACCCCTCCTAATCACCACATCATATTAACAAAAATATGTATAAAAAAAAAGTAGTTTGTTTTTTGAAAAAAACATATACTAACAAATTCTTATGTAAATCCGGTTCACCACGTCATTTGAACATGTAAAATATAAAAAAAATGTAGAAAATATGATATTAATTTTCACCATGAAAACAATTCTCTCTCTCTCTCTCTCTATATATATATGCATAGTTCATTTGATCAAACAAAACGTATTGGAATTCGTCAAAAAGAAAATAGCAAATTAAATTAAAATCTATTGTTATTTTCCTTTGAAATCACCTACACTATATATACACTTCTCTACCATTTTCAAAGTTATAATTTCGTTCATTCTCATCCGTATTCGTTGGATTTATTTATTTTTAAACCATGAAAATTAACCCAACATAAAACCAAGAAAATAAAGTGTGTAGTCTGCGCAAGTTATAATTTTTAGGATATGAAGTCGGCAAAGGGAAATATAGATAATAAGAACTTCATAACCGGTGCGATAGAATCAGCAAAATCATGTTACTGTTGGGGGGGGGGGGGGAAAGGAAAATAAGTGTTTGTTGAAGGACTCAAATAAGCATAATTATATATAATACTCACTCTGGTCCTAAATATAAGATCAATTTAACTTTTTATGGAAGTTAATGAAGTAAATTAAACCACTAAATTATAACATATCTCACATGTAATTAGATTATAGGTTAGTTTATAAGTAGAATTAATTAGTTTTAAGGGAAAAAAAGATAACTATAAACAATTTAAAGTGATTAATTTTGCATCCTTAATTTATCTAAAAAGGTCAAAGTGATCTTATAATTAAGATTGGTGGGAGTATTAAGAGTATTGATCTAGCAGATACAATTTTTTTTCAACTTGTAAAATAAAAAAACGTAGAAAATATGATTTTAAATCTTTTCATTTCCAAGATGATATTTGCGGGTGTCCAATTAGATTAAAATTTTCACATTCTGAGATGTTTGCTTATAATTAATTACATCACAAGTGATTTGAGGAACTGGGTTTAACTGAAAATTTCTCCACACTCAAAAAATCAAAATAGATTAGCGTCACTTTGAATCCCAACAACATGAAAAGACGTCACCATGAACAAAAGACGTCACTCTGTCTATCTATATATATGTGCATAGTTCTTCATCACCCTCATCTCAAACTTGAAACAAGGCATCTTCATTGATACTGTTTCATACTGATTTAATCTTATTACCAGCTATGGCTGCCTCAGTTTTCAAGTTCACAGTCTTCCTCTTCATTGCCCTTGTCCTTCTCTCTCCCGGCGGTTAGTTTATTACAAACTCAATCACCAAACACTCATTACTTTAATTTTCACCATTTCATCATTTGATGATTATCTTTTACAGTTAAAGAAAGGTTATACTAACATTTGATGGTTATCTTTTACAGTTAAAGAAAGGTTATACTAACAATGTTTTACATCAATTAATACTGTGCTTTGAGCCTTTGATCATTATTAGCTAGATAACCTTGTTAACCATTCTACACACACACACACACATATGAAAGAATGATATATATCTTTTTTATGCAGAGAATAACATGGCTGAAGCAAAACGTTGCCATAAACGCAGCCGCAGATATTCTGGGAATTGTAACAACGACAACCCCTGCAAGAATGCATGCTCCGGAGAGGGTTATGGTGACGGAGGTTGCGCCAGTTATGATTCTGGATATGGTTGCTATTGCTATTGGCAGTGTTGAAAGAAGCTATGACGTGCCTTCCTCGTGCCATCTGATCATTCCCATACTATATATGTTATGAAGATAAATAAATAAACAGTGCTTCAATCGTCAGTTAAAGCACTAAGTACGTACGTACTTACGTACTCTGGTTGTTGGAATATCGCTTAATTTGTGTCTAGTGTGTGTTTGTTGATGTCTTTTGTGATGAATATTAATTGTGTCTGCATGTTTCGCTTTATATAATGAAGAATACAGTTGTTTTATGAAAAAGATCACTACGCTTCTGCTTTGTGTATCGTGATGCGAAGTGTCATTCGATTTCATGTGTGCCCGGTTTTCTTTTTCTCCTTAATATATATACATGTATATAACTATAAATTAAAATCTTGCATGCATGTCTTAAATTATATGCGGCGGTGCTTGATATTTATTTACGTACGATATACACTTTTCTTGGCTTTCTCGGATATTTTGTGGAAGAATTGTGATCATGAGTATGTATGGTATTTATGAGATATAATCAGATATAAATATAGCCCGACAAAAGCACTATTTTAATATGGATCGATTGATCTAAATTCACAATTGTGATTTAATTAATGTTTATTTTCAACTCTGAAGCCTGACCTCTTGTTGTCTAAATTTACTGTATAAATCTCCACTAAGAGAGGTAACCGCTTTTAGTGTTCGATAATTGTCTCGAATAAAAGTGTATCCAATAAGACGATACCTATGCTAGAGGATAAGAAATCGTTGATGATAGACAGTTGCAAGATTGACATGAGTAGCCACATTGGTTTGGTTCCCCTCAGTATTATTCAGAAACATTAATCTTGTCTACATAATCAATCTGAATAAAAAAAAAAAAAAGACACCTCATATAACTTTTTAAAATTGCATGTAAACATGAAATCTTAGGGAGATCCACTTTCATAAAAACAAAAGCTTCATTATAGCAATCAAAGGTTCAGATTTACTTATGAGCGATGTTGGAAAAAAAAATATTACGGAGATCCACTTCGGTAGCTATGCATTGGTCCTGAAGATTGGGAAATTGCTCACAAATACTTATTTGAATATTTTATTGCTTAGAAATGCATGAATTCAAGTATTTAACATTTTATTCTTGATCTCAGCAACCCACCTTAATGAGTCAGAACAAAATAACTACTACCTCTACTCCTTAGTAGAATAAGAATCAAACGGCTATGTTGGGGAGAGCAATGAAATTAAATAAATTATTTAGCTATAACATATTACATGATCTCAATAAAATACTTATATGGATCATTTAATTATATAAAAGTTTATAGGTAATAAAGCTGAATTAGTTTGCAGATACACAATAAATATAAATTGTTCCTATAAATGCTACTATAAGTGTACGGATCAAGTTTAGTAGTATAGTTGAAATAAAGTTGTCGTTCTATAAGGACTAGGTAATAAGCAAGTTCACCTAGTTCATTGTAATCTCAATTAACATTGGAAAAAAGCAAGTGATTTAGTAAAATTTAATTAATTAAAAAGGGCAATTTGTAATATACATCAAAGTTCAACACAATGGGAAAAGTCTAGGCCTATTTATCCACTTGTATTTCATGATACCCAATTATTCATTCCCTAATAATAATTAATGCCTATTATATAGTTGTTTGAAGTCTCTTATATTCAAATAACTCTCTTAAGCCTATTCGAATATTAATTGACATTAGTATTCATAATCTCTTACCATATACCGTCATGAATTAGTCTTTTTAAACAAATCACTTTAATTTCACAAAGTTTGGTTAGTGAATATCTCGATCTCAATAACACACTTTCAAAACTAAAATAGAATTGCAAGTCAAATTTAGATTTAATCTAGCTAGTTCTTTACCTAATTATGCTCTCTGAAGCCATTAATTAACCAAATAATCTAAATATTAGTCATCCACTTAGAAAACATTAAACATAAATTAAACCTAAAACATAAGAGTAATTAATTATCATAGCAAAAGAGAATAGAGTTCAGGTATCAATCCATAAATTTAACTGCACATATTGAAAGAGGAAGTTCACGATTCAACTTCAAATACATGCTCAAATTCATAACAACTCAATAGAATGAAAAGCAAATGAGAAGGAAATAAAGGAAAACACAAAGAACACTTTAAGAAGCTCTCAACAAATCCTCTTCTCCAAGCCTCCAATCTTGCCCCAAAGTTCCCTCTTTCGGTCTGGTTCTCTTCTCGCCCGGATCTGCAGAAGCCGCTGGAGAAGACGATGAAGATGGGGTAGAAGATGTTGAATGTCCTGTGCCACTGCCTCCCCTTGCTGAACGTGTGTTTTTCAGCCCTTCCCCATCAAGGCTTTGAAGACGTTTTTTTTTTTTTGGATGTGTGTCGCTGCTTGCTCTCTCCACCCACGCGTCTTTCCATTTGTCAAGCTTTTAGGTCTCAGCCTTCTTTTCTTTCTCTAATCCAACGGTGATGTTTTGTGCTTTGATTCAGATTTCCAATTAAGCTCCACGGGCCTCACGTCAGCACCCTTTGATTGATAAAGGAATAATCAACAAGGTCGCTCAAATTGGTAACATGATCTGAATTCAATAAATAATGCCCTTTGTACTTGGGAGTAATAGTCACGGATCGATAGGTGTGTTTGGATTGACTTCTAAAAAAGTGACTTTTATATAAGTCAGATTGAAAATAAGTCAGACTGTGTAATGACTTTATGTTTGGATGGGTTGTGACAAAAATGATTTATAAGCCAATTAAACTTTTGAAACATGTTTGAAGGGAATTCTCTTTCAAGATCCGGAAGGCGTGGAACAATTCTCTTACCACATCTAATAAAATTAATAACCTGCCTTATTAATTAGCATGTAGCAAGCCGTGTACCGTGTATAGTTAATTCATTTAACCCATTCAACCAAGGCCATTTTAATAATCTCATTATTATATACTGCAGACGAAAGCTTCCAATGTTCGGCTTTATAGTAATGTACATGTTCATTTGATTAAACAAAACAGATTGGAATTCGTCAAAAAGAAAATATCAAATGAAATTAAAATATATTGTTATTTTCCTTTCAACTCATCTACGCTATATATAAACTTCTCTACCATTTTCAAAGTTATAATTTCGTTCTTCTCATCCGTATTACTTAGATTTTTGTTTTTAAACCATGAAAATTAACCCAACAAAAAACCAAGAAAATAAAGTGTGTATGTCTGCGCAAGTCATAATTTTTAGGATATGAAGTTGGCAAAGGGAAATATAGATAATAAGAACTTCAGAACCGGTGCGATACAATCAGAAAAAACATGTTCCTGTTTGTGGGGGGGGGGGGGGGAAAGGAAAATAAGTGTTCGTTGAGGGACTCAAATGAGCATAATTATATATAATATTAGGAGTATTTAATTATCAGTAACAATATATAAAATAAATTTATAATTTGAGGAAAACAATGCATGGAACGACATATATTATTTAATAATTTGACCTAAATATATATAATAAAATATAATGCAGATATTACGCAAAAAAAAAAAAATTGGCAAAAATAATATTAAGAAAACTTTGATTACATCAAAAAAGGAAAAATGATTGTTATGTGAAATCGGATAAATACTAATACAATCTTGAAAAACATTTGGGATAAGCTACAAAAATTTAAAGTCAACCTAAATCGACTTATTTTATGCCAAACTAAAAAATTCCCGACGGCTGTAAGCCCTTCGCACAGTTAAAGGACCCCTCCTACTCACCACATCATATTAAAAAAAAAAATATGTATAAAAAATAAAGTACTCTTCTTAAAAAAACAAATGCTAACAAATTCTTATGTGAATCCAGTTCACAACATCATTTCAGGTTTGACCAATCACAAGCAAACACCTTAGGTATGATGTGAAAATTTTAATTTTATCAGGCATCCTAAAAAAATTATCTAGCAAATACAATTTTTTTAAACTTGTAAAATAAAAAAATGTAGAAAATATGATATGAAATTTTTTTTATTTACAAAATTTTATGCAGGGTGCCCAATTAGAATAAAATTTTCACATTAGATCAATCTAAAATGTTTGTTTATAAATGGTTGGATTACAAGTGACAACTTAAAAATTTCTCCACACTCAAAAAAATCAAAATAGATTTGAATCCCATTAAAAAGAAAAGACGTCACCCTAAACGCCATTCTCTCTCTATCTCTATATATATGTGCATAGTTCATTTGATTGAACAAAATATATTGGAATTCGTCAAAAAGAAAATATCAAATGAAATTAAAATATATTGTTATTTTCCTTTCAACTCACCTACACTAAATATAAACTTCCCTACCATTTTCAAAGTTATAACTTCGTTCTTCTCATCAGTATTCCTTGGATTTATTTATTTTTAAACCATGAAAATTAAGCCAACATAAAACCAAGGAAATAAAGTGTATAGTCTGCGCAAGTTATAAATTTTAGGATATGAAGTTGGCAAAGGGAAATATAGATGATAAGAACTTCATGACCGGTGCGATAGAATCAGAAAAACCATGTTACTGTTTGGGGAGAAAGGAAAATAAGTGTTTGTCATGGGACCCAAATAAGCATAATTATATACAATATTAGGAACATTTATCTAGCAGATACAATATTTTTTTTAAACTTGTAAAATAAAAAAAATTAGAAAATATGATATTCATTTTTTTTATTTGCAAGATAGTTTTTTAGGGTGGCCAATTAGATTAAACTTTTCACATCAGAAGATCTAAGGTGTTTGCTTGTAATTAATTAGATCACAAGTGATTTGAGGAACTGGGATTACTTGACAATTTCTCCTCACTCAAAAAATCAAAATAGATTAGCGTCACTTTGAATCCCAACAAAATGTAAAGACGTCACCATGAGCACCTTTCTCTCTCTGTCTATCTATATATCTGCGCATAGTTCTTCATCACCCTCATCTGAAACTTGAAACAAGGCCTCTTCATTGATATACTGATTTAATCTTATTACCAGATATGGCTGCCTCAGTTTTCAAGTTCACAGTCTTCCTCTTCATTGCCCTTGTCCTTCTCTCTCCCGGCGGTTAGTTTACTACAAACTCAATCACCAAACACTCATTACTTTAATTTTCACCATTTCATCATTTGATGCTTATCTTTTACAGTTAAAGAAAGGTTATACTAACAATGTTTTACATCAATTAATACTGTGCTTCGAGCCTTTGATTATTATTATCTAGATAACATTGATAACCATTCTATGCATGAACACACACACACACACATATATATGAAAGAATGATATATATCTTTTTTATGCAGAGAATAATATGGCCGAAGCAAAACGTTGCCATAAACGCAGCCGCACATATTCTGGGAATTGTAACCACAACAACCCCTGCAAGAATTCATGCTACGGAGAGGGTTATGGTGACGGAGGTTGTGCCAGTTATGGTTCTGGATATGGTTGCTATTGCTATTGGCAGTGTTGAAAGAAGCTATCACGTGCCTTCCTCGTGCCATCTGATCATTTCCATACTATATATGTTATGAATATAAATAAATAAATAGTGCTTCAGTCGTCAGTTAAAGCACTAAGTACGTACGTACTTACGTACGTTAAAACTAAGTTATGTCTGCTGGTTGTTGGACTTCGCTTAATTTGTGTCTAGTGTGTGTTTGTTGATGTCTTTGGTGATGAATATTAATTGTGTCTGCATGTTTCGCTTTATATAATGAAGAATACAGTTGTCTTATGAAAAAGATCACTACGCTTCTGCTTTGTGTTTCGTGATGCGAAGTGTCATTCGATTTCATGTGTGCCTGGTTTTTTCTTTTTCTCCTTAATATATATACATGTATATAACTATAAATTAAAATCTTGCATGCATATCTTAAATAATATGCGGCGGTGCTTGATATTTATTTACGTACGATATACACTTTTCTTGGCTTTCTCGGATATTTTGTGGAACAACTGTGATCATGAGTGTGTACGATATACACTATTTAAATATAGATCGATTGATCTAAATTCACAATTGTGATTTAATTAATGTTTATTTTTGAACTGTGAAGTCTCTTGTTGTCTAAACCTACTGTTTGAATCTCCACTAAGAGAGGTAACTGCTTTTGGTGTTCGATCAATGTCTCGAATAAAAGTGTCTCCAGTAAGACGATTCCTATGCCTAGAGGATAAGAAATCGCTGATGATAGACAGTTGATCATCCAGAAACACTAACCTTGTCTACATAATCAATCTGAATTAATAAAAAAGACACATCATATAACTACCTCCACTCCTTAGTATAATAAGAATCAAACGGCTAAGTTGGGGTGAGCAATGAAATTAAATAAATTATTTAGCTATAACATATTACATTATCTCTCTAAAATACTTATACATATCATTTACTTATATATATATACATATATCAGTTTATAGGTAATAAAGCTGAATTAGTTTGTAGATACACAATAAACATAAATTATTCTTATAAATACTACCACAAGTGTACAGATCAAGTTTAGTAGTATAGTTGAAATAAAGTTGTCGTTCTACAAAGACTAGGTAATTAAGCAAGTTCACCAAGTTCATTGTAATCCCAATTAACATTGGACAAAAAGCAAGTGATTTAGTAAAATTTAATTAATTAAAAAGGGCAATTTGTGATATACATCAAAGTTCAACATAATGGGAAAAGTCTAGGCCTATTTATCCAATTGTATTTCATAATACCCAATTATTCATTCCCTAATGATAATTAATGCCTGTTATATTATTGTTTGAAGTCTCTTATATTCAAATAACTCTCTTAAGCCTATTCGGATCTTAATTGATATTAGTATTCATAATTGTTCGCCCTGCGCCGCAAGTGCACGGGTCACGCCAAGTAATAAAGTAGTGAGTAAAGTATCGTTCCCACGAGGATTTGTCCAAAACCCGGTCAAACAATGATTATTACACTCTCGCCCAATTTGAGTGACACAAATGTTGAGATTGAAAATTAAATAAGAAAATAAAGTGAAAATAAAACTATAAACAAGTAATTCTCCAACTTCAAGGATAAAATGGGTCCTAAGATTATCTATCCCCCTTGTACTTCTTAAAGCTCAATTAACCTCCCCTCAAAGAAGCTCTCAACGAAACCACGTGCTAATCTAGGGTTCATAGAGTACTCGTAAAAGCTCTCTCAAGTCAAGAACAAGTGTTTAGTCTTATTAATTGCACAATCTCTTGCTACAATTTAATAAAACCCAATTATCAAGCTCCAACCCTAATGTGACTATGCAAGGCTAGCAAGTATATCTCTATCTTACCAACAAAACCATCCATTCGTCATGCAAACTTCAAGTTCTTGCACTACTTTACCCAAGTTCTACACTCAACCTAGCCCTCTCAAGCATAAATCAAGTGAACCCAACATCTAAATGGTGATCAAGCACTTAGAAGCATTAGGAGAAGAGTAAAATAAGCACATAGATATCATTAATCACAACATAAGAGGAGGAATCAAGAATCAATACATACAAGGGTTCAAAATAATCCTAGAATCAAAGTATTTAGCTACTCATGTTCTACAACTCCATGGGAGCATATATATACAACATTACAAAACAAAACAAGAGAAGAGAAGGAAGATGGAAGAGATAAACCAAGAGAGGAAGCTCAAATCTCTTCAAAGCTCCAAGCCCAAGCTTAATCCCCTCCAAACTCCATGCCCTAGCAGAGCAAAACACCCCCAAGAATGCCCAGAAGTCGAAGAATGAGGGCTCACAACGAAGCCCTAGCTTTTATATCAGTTAAAATGCGCCCCTGTTCTGTCCAAAACAAGCAGAAACACGCAGTTCGCCGTCACTTCGCCGCGGCGAAGTCCAAAAATTCCAGAAATGTGATGCGCTCGCCGCGGCGAGATGACGGCGAAGTCACCAAAAATGGGCAGAGGCAGCTGATGTTCGCCGTGACTTCGCCGCGGCGAGGCCACGGCAAAGTCACCTTTATTCTGGTGCTTTGCTCTGTTTTCTTTATTTCTTGGGCTGATCTTTGGCTTCTTCTTATTTTTGTTCAATTGGGAGCTTGGTGGAAGGCTAAAATCTCTTGTTTATTGCATCAAATTATTCCTACAAAAATGACATAAAACAAAATAAGAAACTAACTATAGAAACAATCAAAATCTATATAAATATACAATAATGTGCAACCGAAAATCAAATGAGCATTTTCCTATATTGAGTATCCAAAATGTATCAATGATTGATTAAAACTCAAGGAAAATATACTCAAATAATCATGAATCTCTAGGAGTTATCACACCCCCAAACTTAGACTTTTACTCGTCCTCGAGTAAAACAAAATAAGAGATTGTCAGATTGATGAATTATCCACTTACTATGCATGCAGGGAGTTTTCCTCATTAGTTGCTCAAGAAAATATATTCAATAAGAAATCAATGGAATATAGAATAATGCAAAACCCACACCTTAAGAACAAACTTCCCAACAATTATTAAGTGTGTGTGCACAGAGTCAGAGAACAATTCTTCAGCAAAAGTCAAAAAGAAAATTGCAACATTTCAATATATATATATTAAGCTCTCTCAACATTCAAAACTTCATATGCCTACTCTCTTCTTCTCTCTCCACCAAAAGAATTTTTCTTACACAAATTCAAAATCAATGGGACTTGATAGGCTTGTAATGAGGCCAAGGGTTAAGCTCATAGAAAGAAAGGTATAAAGAGGATTCAAATATCTTGAGATAAATGACAATACATAGCTCATCTTTCTTTTCTATCCAAAATTCCCTTCCAAAATTCAAACCACTCCCCCAAACTTATCTCAAAATGATGTATGTGCACTCCAAGTCTTATTGAAACTAAACTTTTTTTTTACTTACAATGACTTTGGAGTACATACTAGTGAACATCTTGCACCACTTACATTCCCCACACAAATTTTTGTACTATCTTGCATATTTGGCAACTATAAAATACCTTCTACCAATAATTCATCAATTATCTCAAAATTTGGGTAGTTCGTGGTTTTTCAAGTTGCTAAGGTTAAGGTCTATTGTGGGTGCCAAAAAGAAAATTCATATGGTTTTTCATTATACGGCTCAAAGAGGGTGCAAAAGTGAGTATATCATGGGTTGGCTTGAAAGGCTCAAACTCATTGAAAAGAATGCCCATATCATTTTCCAAACTCATGTAAAATCATTACAAAGCCTCAAGAGATTCCAAGATAGGTTTTAGAGTTATCAGTTGAGAAAGAAAATATAAACTGAAATGCTACAACATCTCCAAACAAAGACTGTCAAATCATTTCCAACTCGAGTGTACGAAAAATTCTATTTTATTTTATCTTTCAAAATGGTCGGAAAGCCAGTCTCAAAAATGCAAATTTAGCATCCAAAAATATTAACCACAACTTCCTCTTAAACATATAATCTAAGCAACCATTCTATCATTGGATCCCACATTTTAGTTCAGTGGATACTAAATCAATCTAAATCTCGCTTTAAATGACAAGTAATAGTCCAAGTTTCCAAAATTGAAATTCATGTCAATGTTAACCAACATTTTATCATCAATTCAATCAGTTCTAAGCAAAATTGGAAATGCAAGATCCTTCCTTGTAAATACTCTTTGTGCTCCAAGCTTGCTTTCCTTTGCCTCATGTTAAATTTGATGACAAACCTTGAAAATGCTCAAAAGAGGTCACACCTACTAAAGAAAAACAACAAAGAAAACTATTGAATTTTTAAAACTTGGGTTGCCTCCCAAGAAGCGCTAAGTTTATAGTCTTCAGCCAGACTTTCCAACTACTAATCATACGTATCAAAAACAAAAATCACCTTGTCTTCATTTCTCTTTGAAAGACAAGGTTTCAAAATTATTGGGAATTCATTCATATAAGCACTACATGTTCCTTTAATCAAAAGTGACTGCAAGAAACATGATTCAATGTTGTTCATGGGTGGCTCCAATTCAATTGTTTCAAAATTATCCCCATTAGCCCCCAAATACTTTGAAAACCCAATAAAATCGACTTGACTTCCCTCAGTAGGAGCCAAGCTATCAACAAGAGGATTTTGAACACAGATTGCAGGAAACTCTATGTTTCTCTCTCCCTCTTCCATTTCTAGCTCAAAATCACCCACAAAAGTATTACAAGCCATTGAAAGCACATTATCACTTCCCATATGCAATTGTCCACTAGAAATGGCCTCTTCCACATAAGAGTCATTTGATTTATCAATGAAAACACCTGTTTGCTTTAAAGACTCAATGGTAGAAGCCAGTTCATTTGCCCTAGATGCTAAACTTTCAAGAGCTAATTCATGTTCATTTAATTTTTCTTTTGTCCAAGCTCTCATTTCATTTTGATTATCCAAAATAGGCTGAAGCATCTCCTCAACTGTGGGCTTTTTCTCATGAATGGGAGTGATTTCTTCTACATGACTAGGTGATGTTTGAAAATATGATGCATATGAAGGGAAAGAAGCATTTGGATCCCAAGGCAATACATGTTCATGATTCCAACTAGGGTTAAAAGAATTATCATGCCAATCAGTTTGAACCCTAGCAAAATTATCCCCTACATAATCCAAGGTTGAGACATGGGGGCATTGATCAATATAATGATTATTTCCACAAAAATTGCAACAAATGTACTCATATTGAGTTTCAAAAGCATTAGGATCATAGCAAGAAGGTAAATAATCATTATCCTGTTCAAATCCATTACTTGCCCCATTAGTCCACCAAGGATAATCCATAAACAAAATTTAAAAGAAAATAATTAAAAAACTAAAAAGATAAACAAAGAGAACAAATATATACATATGAACACAAGAAAAGAAGCTACAAGAGAAAAGCAAACACACGAACAAATATATACAAACTCAAGCTTAAGCTACTAGTGCTCTAACCAAGGTTGACCAAGGACGGTTTTGGGAAACAAATCCCCGGCAACGGCGCCAAAAACTTGTTCGCCCTGCGCCGCAAGTGCACGGGTCGCGCCAAGTAATAAAGTAGTGAGTAAAGTATCGTTCCCACGAGGATTTGTCCAAAACCCGGTCAAAAAATGATTATTACACTCTCGCCCAATTTGAGTGACACAAATGTTGAGATTGAAAATTAAATAAGAAAATAAAGTGAAAATAAAACTATAAACAAGTGATTCTCCAACTTCAAGGATAAAATAGGTCCTAAGATTATCTATCCCCCTTGTACTTCTTAAAGCTCAATTAACCTCCCCTTAAAGAAGCTCTCAACGAAACCACGTGCTAATTAGTCCAGCATTGGCAGCTACTGAACCCACCATGTTGGGCACCCCAGGGGCCCATCTCTGGGTCACCCCGGTATTGGCAAGCCCAACTCAGGTATTGTAGCCCAGTTGGGGGTAGCTCTCGCAAACCCGACCCAATGCTGCAGCATTTGTGGGAGGAGGCCGTGTCATTGGCGCACCCACGGGTTCGATCTCCCAACCAAGCACTTTATAGGCAGCTCAAGTGGTTATAAGCGCAGCTCAAGTGGTGATAAGCGAGGCATCTAGAATGCCTATAAAGTGCTTGGTTGGGAGATCGAACCCGTGGGTGCGCCAATGACACGGCCTCCTCCCACAAATGCTGCAGCATTGGGTCGGGTATGTGAGAGTTACCCCCAACTGGGCTACAATACCTGAGTTGGGCTTGCCAATACCGGGGTGACCCAGAGATGGGCCCCTGGGGTGCCCAACATGGTGGGTTCAGTAGCTGCCAATGCTGGACTCAACACTAATCTAGGGTTCATAGAGTACTCGTAAAAGCTCTCTCAAGTCAAGAACAAGTGTTTAGTCTTATTAATTGCACAATCTCTTGCTACAATTTAATAAAACCCAATTATCAAGCTCCAACCCTAATGTGACTATGCAAGGCTAGCAAGTATATCTCTATCTTACCAACAAAACCATCCATTCGTCATGCAAACTTCAAGTTCTTGCACTACTTTACCCAAGTTCTACACTCAACCTAGCCCTCTCAAGCATAAATCAAGTGAACCCAACATCTAAATGGTGATCAAGCACTTAGAAGCATTAGGAGAAGAGTAAAATAAGCACATAGATATCATTAATCACAACATAAGAGGAGGAATCAAGAATCAATACATACAAGGGTTCAAAACAATCCTAGAATCAAAGTATTTAGCTACTCATGTTCTACAACTCCATGGGAGCATATATATACAACATTACAAAACAAAACAAGAGAAGAGAAGGAAGATGGAAGAGATAAACCAAGAGAGGAAACTCAAATCTCTTCAAAGCTCCAAGCCCAAGCTTAATCCCCTCCAAACTCCATGCCCTAGCAGAGCAAAACACCCCCAAGAATGCCCAGAAGTCGAAGCATGAGGGCTCACAACGAAGCTCTAGCTTTTATATCAGTTAAAACGCGCCCCTGTTCTGTCCAAAACGCGCAGAAACACACAGTTCTCCGTCACTTCGCCGAGGCGAAAGCCACGGCGAAGTCCAAAAATTCCAGAAATGTGATGCGCTCGCCGCGGTGAGATGACGGCGAAGTCACCAAAAATGGGCAGAGGAAGCTGATGTTCGCTGTGACTTCGCCGCGGCGAGGCCACGGCGAAGTCACCTTTATTCTGGTGCTTTGCTCTGTTTTCTTTATTTCTTGGGCTGATCTTTGGCTTCTTCTTATTTTTGTTCAATTGGGAGCTTAGTGAAGGGTTGAAATCTCTTGTTTATTGCATCAAATTATTCTTACAAAAATGACATAAAACAAAATAAGAAACTAACTATAAAAACAATCAAAATCTATATAAATATACAATAATGTGCAACCGAAAATCAAATGAGCATTTTCCTATATTGAGTATCCAAAATGTATCAATGATTGATTAAAACTCAAGGAAAATATACTCAAATAATCATGAATCTCTAGGAGTTATCAATAATCTCTTACCACATACCGTTATGAATTAGTCTTTTTAAACAAACCACTTCAATTTCATAAAGTTTGGTCAGTGAATATCTCGATCTCCATAACAGACTTCTAATGCTAAAATAGAATTGCAAGTCAAATTTAGATTTATTCTAGTTCTTTACCTAATTATGCTCTCTAAAACCACTAATTAACCAAATAATCTAAATGTTAGCCATCCATTTAGAAAATATTAAACATAAATTAAACCTAAAACATAAGAGTAATTAATTAGCATAGAAAAAGATAATAGAGTTTAGGTATCAGTCCATAAATTTAGCTGCATATATTGAAAGGAAGTTCACGATTCAACTTCAAATACATGCTCAAATTCATAACAATACAATAGAATGAAAAGCAAATAATGAGAAGAAAATAAAGGAAAACACGAAGAACACTTTAAGAAGCTCTCAACAAATCCTCTTCTCCAAGCCTCCAATCTTGCCCCAAAGTTCCCTCTTTTGGTCTGGTTCTCTTCTCGCTCGGATCTGCAGAAGCCGCTGGAGAAGACGATGAAGATGGTGTAGAAGATGTTGAATGTCCTGTGCCGCTGCCTCCCCTTGCTGAACGCGTGTTTTTCAGCCCTTCCCCAAGGCAGTAAAGTAGACATTAATCTTAATTCACCCAATCAGGATATATTGAGTTCAGATCATGTTACCAATTTGAGCGACCTTGTTGATAATTTCAATGAATGCCCTTTGTACTTAAGAGTCATAATCACGGATCGACAATATATCCTGTTAAAAGCACACAAGTTATGTGCATAAGAGTCAAATATAATAGCAAATAAAAAATAATAAAAAGCACTTGAGAAAAATAATAACTTCCAGAATATAAGATTCCACTAAGTCAGGAAAATAACTAATATGCTACATGTCATCCAACAATAAGAATGACAGAGTCTTATCCCATTAGTTGAGATTGACTATATGAATCACACGATGTTATTGTACTACTCCCTCTAGTCATTATGATAAAGCACTAACTAACAAGTTCATTTGATGCTTTTTATAAGGCATTTGTTAGTTTTATAGAAGTATTAAACATGTTTTTTCATCCATACCCATATTTAATAAAGGTAATGGGAGAGAGTAGTAGTGAATATAGCATTTGAGTTTAGTGTAATTAGTATGGACAATATTGTACATCACCTGAATTTTAAGACAAAATTAAATGCTTTAAGTAATTTCATTGGTATGTGAGATTTGTTAGTTTGTGCGTTATAATAAGGATAAGATATCAAAAATCATGTTTTTCAATGTATTATTAATCAAAAGATCCTGGTTAATAACTTCATTAGGAGTTCTTTTGGTCTCCCTACCCCCTTTTATTAATTGACTTCATACTATTTGATTAACTCTTTTCACTAATGCATCTAATAACATTATTAAAATGTAATAACTCACCTCAAATGATGTTCTACCATTTTTTTAATGTGTCCAAAATACATGTGATCCTAAATATGAATAGATCTTTTCCCAAGTCTCAAAGTATTTTTCATACTCAGGGGTAGACAATAGAGTTCAATCAATTAATGATTTAATATTTTCTCTGAAAATTAATTAGTATTCTCTCTGTCCTCATATATAAGAACTCAAAATTTGCATGAATTTGTCCTTTTTTATAAGAGCCTGCCTAGAGTTGTTAAAATATTTAATGAATTTTTTCCAATTTTACTTATAATTATTCTCTCTATTAGCATTTTCTTTTATACTCATTTATATCATTATTGTCATTTCTCTTTCTTACAGTCCTCTCATAAATAAGCTATAACCATGGAAAATAAAAATCATTTTAGACAAATTTATTATGTTTAACTGCTTTACTTAATATGTGTGAAAATTAAATGTTTTAAGCACACATATATATATATATATATAGGGAGGGAGGGAGTATATATGACAGTAGATATAAGACAAGGTTCGGGAACATTTATTGACTACACATGTACACTCTTGCAACTGTCTATGATCAGGGATTCATTCTCCTCTCTTTTTTCATTAAGCTTATATATATCGTTTTTATTGGCAACAATATTATTTGAGGTACGTATAGCTGGTTAGACAATAATAAATATGGGCACCTCTTTTAATAAGAGATTCGGACGTGAATTTAGACCATGAAATACTTCTCAGTTGAAAATAAACATTAATTAAATACCGATACAATTGAGAATTTAGACCAATCGAGTCATATTTAAATAGTCTTTTTGTCGGGCTATATTTATATTTGATTATATATCATAAATACTATACATACTCATGATCACGATTCTTATCCAAAATATCCGACAAAGCCAAGAAAAAAGTATATCGTACGTAAATAAATATCAAGCACGCCACATATAATTAAAGATATGCATGCAAGATTTTAATTTATATTATTATATATCAAGGAGAAAAAGAAAAATCAAACACACATGAACTCAAACGACATTTCTCATCATGATACACAAGCAGAACCGTCGTATTCTGCAAGATTCTCATTATGGTTGTTTTTGCTATTTTTACTGTTAAACAACATCGTCAATGTGCAAAGCCTCAAATGTTATCACCCTGTGCTTGTTTTGGTCACTTTCAACTTCTCACGTACCTCCTAGCATTCGATCCACTTTGTTTAGTGTAAATTGCATTGTCAAGTTGATCATATATTTTAAGATCATAGAGATTATTAATAGATCAGGCTTTCGCTAAAAGAACCATTCTTCTGCTTCCAAACTATATGTGCATTGTCACTTAATAGATAATGCTTCCGCTTAAATGAACCATTCTGCTTTCTAACTAAATGTGCACTGTAACTTCCTCTATGTTAATAATAATTAAAAACTTGTGTTATTTATGTGTCACTGTTTGATATTTCCATGTAAAGTCGGCTACATGTAACCTTATTAATCTGTCAGCTTTTTAGTTTTAAATAGTATTGATGTCGGTTATATGTCTATCCATATATCATGAACTTATATATATATATATATATATCAAGCTTTTTAATTTTGAGGTTTGTCTGAATTAAATGTTGGGAAAAAGACAAATAAATACCCTTCAATTTGTAAAATCCCATTAACAACTTCATGATAGGTATTAACAACACAACAACCTATCATGAAGTTGTTAATACCTATCATGAAGTTGTTAATGGGATTTTACAAATTGGAGGGTATTTATTTGTCTTTTTCCCTTAAATGTTTAGAACGAATATAAACTATAAATATACTCAAAAAAAATATTTTACATCAAATGAGATTATTTTGTAACAATAAATACATATTTAATATTTAATAAATTTATCAAAATTTTCGTGATACATTGGCTACTAACTCTTTGCGCTGGAGAAGTTGTTGCTTTTGGAGATTGAAGAAAATACTCCCTCTAGTCCTAATCATTAGATCAAGTTGATTTTTTTTGGAGCAATTAAAGATATAAAATAAATCACTTTAAATTGTTTATATTTATCTTTTTCCTCAAACTAATTTATTTTGCTTATAAACTAATATACACTACTCTAATTATATATATCTTATGTTATAATTTAGTAGTATAATTTTTTTTGATAATCTCTACAAAAAAGTCAACTTAATCTTATAACTAGGATATGACGAGTAATAATTATAATGATCGATAAAACAAAGATGAAACATGCATATGCCTTTCTGGGCTCTAGACCGGCGTTACATACGAAGAAAGTAAACAAGAATATCAAGACATATAAGAGATTGGGCCGAACATCCTATTGGCCCAATTAGCTAATAAACCTGTTACAACTTAAAAAAACAAAGCAGATCAAAACTCAAAAGGCACGTCATGAACATCATTTCAGTTTTGTCAAATTCTCCCTCAATTGGTGATTATAAGATTAAATTAACTTTTTTGTGGAGATTAAAGAAACAAAATATACTACTAAATTCTAACACATGTTACATGTAATTAGATTATATGTTAGTTTAAAAATAAATAAATTAGTTTTAAGGGCAAAAGATAAATATAAACAATTTAAGTAATGTATTTTACATTCTTAATTTCTCTAAAAAAGTCATCTTAATCTTATAATTAAGGTCGAAGAGAGCATTGTTGTAAGAACCGGACCGGACTGTCAGACCGGTTGGACCGCCGACCTCTCCACAGGTCGGTTTGGATTTTATGGTCTGACCGTTTATTGTGTTAAGCCGGATCGGGCCGTTTTCAGCCGGACATTGAACCGGGAACCGGAGCTGTTTTATAAAAACCGGGCGGTCCAATTTGAAACAAAAAAAAGATGAAAAAAAATAAAATGAAGCCCAAAAAAACCCAAGTTCTTAAAAAAGAAACCCAAATTACATCCCCAAATTCATTAGCTTCATATCTTTCTCCCAAATTAAAAACCCCAACAACCATTTGAAAATCTTAGGGTTGTGAAATTTGATCTCCCAAACTCCAACCAATTGGTGAACATCATCTCTCTTACCATTAATCTATTGTTGATGTTTAACGTCTCTTCCAAGCTTTTATTCTATATTTAACAGTTGTTGTCTTTCTACATTTTACATTTCTTTTGAAATTTTTATCAGTTGCATATTCTATCTCTTACCTTTTGCATAACAGAAATTGCTTGTGATCCTAACTTCCTAGTTCTTCTATCTCGACAAAAATTTCTGCAACTGTGATCCTCAAATGGTCCTATATGCCTTCTTTGTTTTGCTTACCTAAAGACAAGAATGATTGTTTTCTAAGTCTCTAATGGCTATATATTTCTTGGTCAATGGTCTTTCATTAAAAATTAAGAGGTGAAGGGACCATAATTTGTTTATATTTAATTTACATTTAAAAATCATATATTTTTCCTTAATTATTACGTCATCAGTCCGACCTTCGGTCCGACCGATCCGACCGTGCGAACCGTGACCCGATGCCCTCTCCGGCTCACCTTCCGGTCCGATTTTTACAACATTGGAAGAGAGTATTCAACAACTTTGTAACTTAGTAGTATGAAAGCCTTTTATGGATAGGAGGACGGGAAGATGAGGGTTTTTTCCCACTCGTAACCCGAACCTTTAATGCTTGCATTCTTATTGGAAAAAGATAAAAATAAAAATTATTATAATAATGCTTGTCCTATTAATTCTATCGTGTACAAAAGAGTTTTTTGTTATTGAAAAAAAAAATCTTTAGGCTATTAATAAAAGCTTTATGATGATTCAAAGTAAACTAAAGCGATGGCCCTTTCAAGATAGGACGCATCCAATGGAGCGACACTTTAATTTCAAGATGCCAGAACGTGAAAAGATAAAATGGTGTGTTTGGATTACCGTTGGAGAAGTGACATTTTTTAAAATGATTTTTTTTAGAAGTGACTTTTGGATAAAAGTCATTTGTGTGAAGTGATTTATGTTTGGATTTGTGATGATAGAAGTGACTTTTTTTCAATATGACTTTTAGAAACATGTTTGGATGATAATATTGAAAAGCACATTTAGATGAAAAATTACTAAAAAGGGCATTATTTTCATTAAATAATACATATATAATATGCATATATTCTTATTAAAGGCTTAGTTTCTCCCTTATTTTCAGGAAAATAATTTTAAAAAATAATATTTTTCACTCAATGGAGTATATTGTGGGAGAAAGTAGTTAGAAATTGGTATGGTAAATTTTTGGAGATAAAAAAAAATTTAGATTAAAAGAAATTATCTTATTTGAGAATTTTAGGGGTCTAACAGTCTAATTTTCCTACCCACTTTATTAAATAATACATAACAAAAGATGTGGGACCCACCAGAAGTCAGAAGTCAGAAGCCAGAAGTAATTTTTTTTGCTTCTGACTTTTCACGTTGCAGAAGTCATTTTGGACCAAAAGTCATTCTGAAAATAAGACAAACCAAACATGTTTTTTTTTTAAAAATTTGACTTCTCCTTTTATAACGTGCTTCTAGGCTGCAAACGGGCAATCCAAACATGCTCAAAAGCGTTTCTAATAAGACGTTACTTATGCTTAGAGGATAAGAAATCGATGATAGACAGTTGCAAGAGTGACATGAGTAGCCACGTTGGCTTGGTTTCCCACAGTATTATTCAGAAGTATTAATCCTATATAATTAAGGGAAAAAGACGAATAAATACCCTTCAATTTGCAAAATCCCATTAACAACTTCATGATAGGTATTAACAACTTCATGATAGGTTGTTGTGTTGTTAATACCTATCATGAAGTTGTTAATGGGATTTTACAAATTGGAGGGTATTTATATGTCTTTTTCCCTATAATTAATCAGAATGGATAAAAAAGGCCACCTCACGTAACTTTTTAAAATTATATATAAATATGAAATCTGTCAACATTTTAGTTTTAAATAATATTGATATCGGTTATATATTTATCCATATATCATGAACTTATATATATATATATATTAAGCTTTTAAATTTTGAAGTTTGTCTGAATTAAATGTTTATAACGAAAATAAACTATAAATATTCTCAAAAATTTTTTTTTACATCAAATGAGATGATTTTTCAACAAATAAATACATATTTAATATTTAATAAATTTATCAAAATTTTCATAATACATTGGCTACTAACCCTTTGCGCAGGATAAGTTGTTGCTTTTCTAGAGATTATGTTAACTTTTTTTGTAGAGATTAAGAAAATAAAATAGATTATTAAATTTTAACATATGTTACATGTAATTAGATTATATATTAGTTTATAAATAAAATAAATTAGTTTTGAGAAAAAAAGATCAATATAAACAATTTAAAGTGATGTATTTTGCATTTTTAATTTCTCTAAAAAAGTTAATTTGATCTTATAATTAGAACCGGATGAAGTATCCAACAACTTTATAACTTAGTGGTATAAAAACACTTTTATAGATAGGAGGACGGGAAGATGCAGGTTTTTTCCCACTCGTAATCCAAACCTTTAATGTTTGCATTCTTGTTGGAAAAAAATTATTATAATAATGATTGCCCTATTAATTCTATCGTGTACAAAAGAGTTTTCTTTAATTAAAAAAATATATTCTTTAGGCTATATTAATAAAAGGCTTATGAAATATGAATATCCAAAGTAAACTGAAGCCATTGCCCTTTGAAGATAGGACGCATTTAATGGAGCGACACATTCAAGATGTCAGAACGTGAAAAGAAGGCAAACACAAGTAGTATTGGACTATTTTGGCTGGTGATTAAATGCACTATTTCTATTATACCTCTATTAATTATATGGAGTAATATGTATAAAAAAATTATATGGACTAATTAAGTTAGTAATTAGTACTCTTTCATGTCCTAATTATATATAAGAGTCAATTAACATTTTTTTTAAGATTAAGGAAATAAAATAGACAATTAAATAGTATTTAAGAAAAAATAAATAAATATAAACAATTTAAAGTGATGCATTTTACATCATTAATTTTTTCAAGAAACAAATAGGACCGGAAGGAATATTATTGAATCGATTTTTGGGATACTTTGTCTTACAAGGAACACACATATATATTGAGATTTTTTAAAGACTTACAAGCATACGTGCCCTGCATAAGCATGGATAAGCATGCTCACTTATACATACACACATTATAAAGAGAATGCTGTTATCAAAAAAAAAAAAAAAAACGGAGAGAATCCTTATCGGAACATTTTCTGGGATTTGAACTGATCATCGTGATCTGGATATTATTTAATTGGTTCGACATTAGTTACCGCCTCATTATTATACTAGAGAGAGCTTTTAATATTGGTTTTTTCTTAAAACAATTATGAATTCCTCATATCATTTTTTGAACTGAAAAAAAAAAGATATGAGGAATTTCTCGTATCTCAATCACTTTTCCGGCCCATGGGTATTAAAATAGAAAAAAAGAGCGCACACACACACATTTAAAGGATCATATCACTTTAAATGAATTTTCTTCATTATTATTATTACTATGATATTTTTAGGTACAGACTTTCGACAATTATTTTTTCAAAAGATGCCAAAGTAAACGACGCTACTAAATATTTTGGAGGGGAGCTTATCGGTTATCATTTGACTGTTTCATGTTTATAATCTTTAAAAATAATCATATAATAGAAATAGAAATTACTTTATATTAAATTAAAATAAGAAAATTTTAGAGAAAAGTATAATAGGATCCATGGTAATTAAACCCGGACCGGCAGCTAGCCCGGTCGAGATAGAGGGTCAGAGAGTCAGTTCATAACCAACCTGTGAGTCAGCCCGGTGAAACATAAAAAATTAACTGAAAAATAATCCAAGTAACAATAATTTCCAAAAATCCAAACAATAACTTCACTTTCCATCTTGAATCATTAACAAAAAAAATCATCGAAGTATCAACATTGTTTACAAATTCTTTGACAAAATGATATCATCATATCATATCATACTACCATCCAATGACACAAAATGGTTAGCAACAGATTAGTACCCAGTACTAACTATTTATTATATCAAAATAGATATACGATAACAAAATTTTTCACCTTTAACCCTATCATTACTACACTAACGAAGAACATGGCGAAGGCAAGGGAACTGACAAATCTCTGATTTGTAATGCTTTTATATGCCTAATTTGAGGCAATTAACATGATTAAGATGCGATATTGGTCCAATAATGCTTAACACAGAACTTAGACTCTTAGGTGAAATTAGGGTTAATTGGCCATAATTGTAGATTAATTTGTATGAATTGGTTTATAGGGCTATTTGATCCTTGTTTAGTCTTGTTTCCACTTACAGGGTCGAGCAAGGACCAAAGATCGGATTCCAGACGAAGAAGAAGGCCAAACAAGGGGGGCAGAATCATTTGAAGTTCGCCGCGGCAAGGCAGATGGAGAGGGCACCCCAAAGAGGCAGAAAGGAAGTTGGCTCGTCGTGGTTTCGCCGCGGCGAGAAGAACCCTAAAGAGGCAGAGAGCAATGCACCTCGCTGCGGCTTCGCCGCGGCGAGTGGACGGCGAACAGCGCGTTCTGGAGAAATTTCAGTTCGCGTTTTTGGGCCTGATTTGGGTCCAACTTGATACCTACTCAATTGACCCAACTTGGGAGAGATAAAACACGAAACTTAGCCCCTATTAGGGCAGATTTGGTTCCCATTCACACCCTCCAAGCCCTAGCTCTCTCTTCTCCATCTTCATCTTCATCTTCTTCATCTTTCTTTCTTCCACCCATGGCTTCCACACCTTCCTCCCTTCTTTTTGGTTCTTCCATGGAGAGTAGCAGCTAGGCTCTACCATTCTTGGTGATGGGAACCAAGGGATGAGCTTGAAGCTTGAATAGGGGAGTTTTTCTAGTTCTAATCCTTCTTCTTCTTGTTGTATTTATGCTTTTCTAGGGTTCTAGGGTTGCATTTATGGCATTTGGTGGAATGTATTAATTGCATTTGGTTGAAGTGCATTTATGGCACTTGGTTGAGTGCATTTATGTCATTAGGGTTAGAAACTATGTTTATGTTATTTCCTTCTTGTATAATGCTTGACATTGCTATTTATTAACTTTGAGTTTAATGAAATTTATGGGTTCATAGTTTTGTTATTCTCCTTGTGAAAATTATGTGCTAATGCAAGGTGGCTTGGTTAGTGGATTAAGAGTGTTAAGTTATTTGCTTGAAGGAGATGGCATAAGAATTAATTGGTTGTGTTGAGACATTGGGCAAACATTCTTTGGGTCCTAATTTATTGTATGGGTGGCCATCAATGGATTAGGGTTTAGAGAGAAATTTAGAGCAATTATGGGGTGGCCCAAATTGTGGATTTAAAAGTCTTGTATAATCAATTATTTCTTGATTTTGAACTTAATCAACTTGGGTTAAATTAAGTAATGTGCGGGGTTCCGACATTAATTGAGTTAACCTAAGCCTAACATAGAGGGGTTCCTTTAGGGTCCTTTAGAAATCAATTATACTCCTTGAAAATCGTTAGAAGCAATGATTCCCGAATCTCTCAGTCATCAAGAATGATCTTTATCCCATTCTCATCCAAATCTCATGTTTAATTCCCACTTTTTACTTTATCTTTTGCACATACCAAACTTCATACTAAAACCAAACAAAAATGCTTTTTACCCGCCTTTTCAAGTTTACATATTAGCTATTAGGAATCATATTACACTAGGCTCCTTGAGATCAACACCCAGGGTTAGCTTCCACTATCCCCTCGGGTTTAATTTCTTGGAGAGCGGACTCGAGGCGGCACTGCACTGACATAACCCCAACGGTTAGGTGCTCTTCAAGTGGCGCCTTTGCCAGGGAGCCAAGTAATTGGTTCCCTAGTAGCCGGTTGTCAAACTTGCTTTGGCCGTGTCTAGCTTCTAGTTGCATTTTAGCTTAGTTGCATCTTAGTTTATTTTTCATCTTTGCATATCATATTTTGAATACCTTTGACAACTGGTATAGCTACTTACTCTTTGCATTTTCTTGGCTCATTGACTTACTCTTGTGCTTGGTTGCTTTAGTGGTAGTTTTATTGCACTAATTGTGAATGCTTTCCTTTGCTGGATATTGAGTGCATGAATCTATCCCCCAAGTCACACTTTTTGTTGCTTGACGCTTACCTGTGCATAACACGCTTGCTCTGACTGATTTGTACTTGTTTGAAGTAGTATATCACATTTTCACTCAACTTGTGCTAGTTTCTGAAAAATTCTGCAGGTTGCCTTTTGTTCAGTGGCAGAATCAGCCACTCCTCGCCGTGCACTCACCCCCACGGCGAAAAACTTTTGATTCCTCGCTGTCACCTCACCACGGCGAAGAGACAGCGAGCCACCTGAGTCAACCCCTGTTTTTGCTGACTTTCCCTATTCTCTGATCATTCTTGCTGCATATACACACCATACTCACACCATATTCGTACATACACACTTCATACATTTCCATACATCGCATACCATTGACTCACACTTGACTTTTGTATATTCTAAGTCTTAGTTGCTGCTGATAGTCCACTTGTTGTCTGTGCCTTGTGTGACTCAACTTTGACTTGCTTTTGATTTCTTCTACTTGTTTATATCTCATTGTGCATGCCTGATAAGCTCCTAAATTTCACATATTTCATCACATTTGTCCCCATTTTTGTATATATTTTTGAAAGTGATGTTTTGAATAGACATAAAAATTCAAAGAAAATCCTTAATGAAGAAGAAAGTGTTTATGCATGAAATTTAGAGCTTAATGATTCTTTGCTTGACAATTTGTGTGTATGTTATTAAATTTTAAAAGCTCATCAACCCTCTTTCAATCTTGTATAGGAAGAGGTGATAAAGAGAAAAAGCCAAAGAGATGCAAGGAGATCTGGAATGAAGAATGAGAGATGACAAAAAGGCAAAGAACCAGAAGCGAAGTGACTTCGCCGTGGGTTTCACCGCGGCGAACCCACGGCGAGTGTAAGAGCCCTCTGAATGTCACCCTCATTCGCCGTGACTTCGCCACGGCGAAAACACTTGAAACTGCGCGTTTTAATTAATTAACGCTGTCTGAATGCAATAAAGGGAATTGAATGCGAACAGAAACGGACACAGAGCATTTAGGGCACATTTTGGATCAATTTGGAGCTTAAGGAGAGAGTGGGGAAGAGCTAGGAAGCTTGGAGAATCTTGGAGAGATTCAAGTTGTGATCTTGGTTTCTTTTCTTCTTCCCTTTTTCTCTAATTTCTGCCATGTCTCTGCTTTTGATTTCTATTTTCATTTCTTATTTACTCATGTGTAACTAAACCCCTATTCTAGGGTTACTTTGAACCATTTGATGGATTGACTCTTGTACTTCCTTCCTTTGATGTATTTAATGAATGTTTATGTATGGATTTTCATCTTGCTTTAAATTATACAAGTGCTTGATCACCACTTGAAGTGTTAAATGAAGTATGACTTGAGAGAGTATATTTTGTTTTAGAACTTGGGGGAAATCATGTTAGACTTGAAATTTATGATTTTAAATGGATGGTTTGTTGATAATATAGAGATATAATTATTGACCTGACATTGTTCATATAAGGTTGGTGGAACATTTATGGCTAGCATTAATTGTTGCAAGAGATTGTGCAATTAATGCTAGTAAAAATTTGATTTTGACTTGAGAGAGCTTTTTCAAATGAAATTGAACCTTGAACTCATGCATGAAATTCATTGGGTAAGGAAAAGGGAAGGAATTTATTGGGTCTTGAAGTTAAATGGGGAAAGGTAACCCTAGGTTTTCTCATCCAATTTGTCAAGTATTTCTACGTCATTTTTCTTGTTCAAAAATCTTAAACTAAAAATCTCAAAAAGAAGTAACCTTTTAGTGATTTAATTTTACATGCTAACTCTTCAAAGCAAAACCTTGTTTAGCTCAACTTAATCTAATACACTAAGCCTTCTGCTTGATCGCATTTGTAACCAAATCCCTGTGGGAAGGATACTTTTCTTATTACTCTATTACTTGGTGCGACCCGTGCACTTGCAGACCGAACAAGTTTTTGGCGCCGTTGCCGAGGATTTGGCAACAAATCCTTTGGTCAACCTTAGGCTTGGTTATTGATTTCGCTTGAGCTTGTAATTATTTACTTTTCTTTTAATTTCTTTTCTTGTTTATAGTTACCTTTTGTTTAGTTTGATACTTGCGTGTGTGTGCTCCTTGCAGGTACCACTTTTGTGCATGCAAACTATGTCGATCGCCGACTTGGAAATAGTACTTGAAGGAGCCAATATATTTGACGAGCAAGAAGTCACTGCACCTGAAAGCATGGCTAACGATGAATATGACCGGGCTATGGTCAATGACTTTGCTAGTCGGAATATGCGAGGTACTCAATCTTGCATTCGGATGCCGGAGATGCAAGCACATACCTTTGAGATTAAACCGGTGATGATCACTATGCTGCAGTTGCATGGGTTGTTTCATGGGCTGTACAATGAAGATGCCAACAAACATTTGCTATACTTTCTGGAAGTATGTGGGTCTTTCAAGCAGAATGGGGTCCCCGATGATGTTCTCAGACTTAGACTGTTCCCTTTTTCTTTGCAAGACACTGTAAGGGAGTGGTTTGATAATCTACCGGAGGGATCGATTACTTCTTGGGCCGATCTTGAGGCAAAATTCAGAGCCCGATTTTTCTCTGATGACAAGTCTGTTGAAGCTAGAGATGCATTCCTGAGCTTTAAGCAACACCCAGATGAGCACCTCTACGCTGCTTGGGAGAAGTACAAGATGTTGATGAGGCAATGCCCTAATCATGGGGTAGATAAATGGGTGATACTTCAAATCTTTTGTACTCGTCTGAATGCTCAGTCTAAGACAATGGTTGATTCCATGACCAATGGAGGGTACAGAAATATCCCTGTTAATGAAGTATTTCGACTCTTAGACCAATTATCTGCCAATAACTCTCAAGGGACTGAGAGAAAGACTTTGCCATCAATGACAGCACCTAAAGAAGATGCTCCCTCTTCCTAACAACTTGCAACCCTTATTTCTGCAATCAATAAACGGTTTGATGTGATAGAAACTCAGATGCATAGGGGTAAATCTCACGGGGTTCATTCTGTACAATCCACCCCAGTTGTGTGTGATCAGTGCAATGATGTACATTTTCCAGATCAGTGTCCACTTTATATGGCTTCTGAGTCAGTCAACTACATGGGCAAATTTCAAAATCCGCAGAATAATCCCTACTCGCAGACCTACAATCCTGGGTGGAGAAACCATCCCAATTTCTCATGGAATCAAGGGCAAAATGTTAATCAACCATCATCTTCGGGTGTTAAACCCTCTCATCCTTCGGGTTTTCAACAACAACCTAGGCACATCCCTGTCAAGGAGGAAGAATCTAAAATGGAAAAGATGTTGGCTCAGATCTTAGCTGGACAAGAGGCTCAGAGGATTGAGACTAAAGCATCCTTGTCTCTCCATGACACAGCCATTAAAAACCTTGAGGTGCAGATAGGGCAACTGGCCTCACAAATGAATGCTATGTCAAGAGGTAATCTCCCGAGTGATACCATTCCTAATCCTCGAAAGGATGGTAAGGAGGAGTGCAAAGCTATCACATTGAGAAGTGGGAAGCAAGTAGCTAACATGCCTCTACCTCATTCAAAGAGTGATGAAGTTGTTGAAGATGTTGTTCCTGATGAGGATGACAAAGTTGATGAGGAGATCATAGTTGAAGAAAAAGATAGCCCAAGAAAGAATGTTGTTGAGAAGAAAGATGAAGTCAAAGGCAACAAGGAGGGCAATGACAAGAAGAAGCTACAAGAGGCAAAGCCAAAATATGTGCCTTCACCTCCCTTTCCTCAAAGACTTAAGAAGCAACAAGATGATGGCCAGTTTAAGAAATTTCTGGATATGATCAAGCAATTGCATATCAACATCCCCTTTGCAGAAGCTTTGGAGCAAATGCCCAAATATGCTAAGTTCATGAAGGATGTGCTCTCGAAGAAGAGAAGATTCAACGAATTTGAAACAATGGCTGTGACCAAGAGTTTTACCGACGTTATCAAGCAATTCCCTCCAAAAATGAAAGACCCTAGGAGTTTTTCTATTCCATGCCACATTGGAGACAAATTATTGGGCAAAGCCTTATGTGGTCTTGGGGCTAGTGTGAACTTAATGCCTCTTTCTGTTTTCAACAAGTTAGAGTTAGGTGAAGCGAGACCTGTAACGTTTGGAATTTTCCTATTATACTATAACATTTTAATTGAATTATAACCACTTTCCAATGTCAGAAGCCCAAAAATACGGAAAATTTAAAACTTTTTCTTTTAAAACATTCGACCAACCTTCTGTTGGTTGGAATGGGCTTTTCGGACAAATTGGAATAGTTCAAAACTTTTTATAAAATAAAGCGGTTAATAAAACAATTAAAAGTACGCTAACCCTTTTTAGGGTAACTAGTCTTAATTCGTAATACTTGGGAAATTTAAACATCTTAATAAATTTATACAATTCTATTTTCCATACTTTCTACTGACAATTTAATTTTACATCATATACAATAATCTTACTTTTCAAATT
Organism: Mimosa bimucronata; assembly: GCA_037074515.1. Taxonomy (NCBI): domain Eukaryota; kingdom Viridiplantae; phylum Streptophyta; class Magnoliopsida; order Fabales; family Fabaceae; genus Mimosa; species Mimosa bimucronata. The sequence continues at coordinate 13,203,854 of CM073442.1, forward strand.
ATAAAATTTAATTTCTTCATCTAGTCTTCTTCTAGCATTCCTGCCTCATCTTAATCATCTCACTATCTCCCAGCTAGATTCTTTCAACCCTGCGTTACTGAAAAATGTTTGGGGATGGGGGTGAGATTGGTAATCCCAATAGCAGTTTCTTTCATATGAGTTTATGCATAATAAATCATAAATCTTCACAATATGAACAATCTTTATCCTTATAACCTCTACCAACCACTACTAACGATATATTCATTAAATAGTGGAGGTACCTCTACCTGCAATAGGATTTCATAACTTCTGGCAAAGGGGGAGTGATCCACCTAAGCCTTGGAGTACTCCCCTCATAACCTCTAAGGAATAGAATTACCATTGCTACAGATATTATGAAATTTATGCATGTAATACGCTGTAATTAAATATTATATGAAATAAACTGCTACCTGATTCTTGAGCTTAACCTTCACTAAACTCCTTTATCTCTTCGTACTCTGGGGATTCAATCCCACTATCTTGTCCTATAAATATTTATGATATAAAATAATACATTAATATCTAATCTTAAATATAATAATTAAACGTCTCTCACATTCCTATCATACTACCCCTTTCTATTTCTAATACTATTAAATCTAAATTTCTAGTTAAATGATTAATCATATCATTACCAATCAACATTGCACAAACATAGATTAATATATATACAAATAAAATTAATATACACATAACACAAAAGTTTCTTAACCACTTTAAATTAACTAACCTTTCTTATTAATCAATTAACACTTCAATGAACTCACATCCATTATAAGCCTTTAATCTTTAAATTCACTTAGCAACAATTAACTTCCAAGTTACCTACTAAATACAATAATACATGTGTATAATTCAACTTAAAACTTTATCCTAATCCTTAAAATCCCTTAAGCAATAAATTAAACTTCCAAGCTATATTTCCAAGCAATAAATCATTAATCAACTTCCTTTCATCTACTTAATCCTATCTTAATTCAATATCCAACCTTAACTCACATTCCTTTTCATATGCTCTTTAATCATAACACTAATTTAACCCAATAAATGCCATTCTAAACCAATCCAACTTACTCCATTTCGTAATTTCTTTTGAACCAATATCACCATTCCCTTTTACTGCCCCTCAAACCAGTAGTCAAGGAGTAACAAAACAGAAAATCATTACTACAATATTACCATCAACATTATTTTAGAATCAAGCAAAGTTAGGAAAATCAAACATATAAGGAACATCTAAGCTATTCCAACACAGATCAGTCATTTAATTAAACCAACCAAGAATTAGAATTTCAGAACCTATAACTACAACAGCCATCCCCAATCATTTCCTAATTCTTGTTCAATTAAACTTTATTGTAGTTTTCTTCTTCCCCTAAACATTCCAGTCGACCAAAGCATCAAGAAAGCCAAGAATTGCACACTAGGCAACCATTTATTAATCAACTATAAGTAAATAATCTCAATCCATCTCCCAAAAGCATAACAACATCAATGGCCATATTTTCTTTCCTTCGGCCGAACAGAACAGAAGGCAAGAAGAAGAACAAAAATTCACACACAATTAGATTTACCATTCCATAACCTTTTTCTTATATCTGAGATACTACCATACTAGAGGAAAGAACAAAAATTAAACGACCATAAGGAAGCTCTCACTCGGCCAAAGCAGAGGAAGGAGTAGGAAAATGAAACAACAACCATGGATTCTAGATTTCATCATACCACATATCCAAAGCACCCATTTCAGGTTCCAATTCATGCACATATCATTTCAGAAATTTTCCCTTTCCTGGCCGACAAATTTCGCAGAAACAGGGGAGGAAGAAATCAATCAAACAATTCCCTAATCTTCAATAATCCACTTACAACCTATTTCATGAGCTTAAAATTGCTTCTAATTACCATTAATTAAGCTCAAAACAACAAATACTCAGAAGCCCTAAATTTGGCCGTCGGTGAACAATAGCAGGGGAGGAAGAAATTCGAAAATCTTGATTCTATTACACTTCCTTTCCAAAATCAACACTTAAACAACCCAGAACAAGCTTCAAGCAACATTTCTATAATTTCAGATGTCTCAAAAACCATTCAAAAATTCGGATCCATCCCCCATATACGCTCAGATTCGCGCCCCGAAAGAGAAGAAAACGAGAAGATAGAGCTTACCTAAGGTTCCTCTAGCCTTCTTGTTCGTCTTCCACTGAATGTGGCCGTCGCTCGCCGCCGTCGAAGCCGTGGTCACCGCTGCCAGACGAAGGAACGGAGGAGAGGATGAGTGTGTGTGTTTTCGGGAGAGAGAGGAAGTGTGATTTGGTGTGTGTATATGTGTGTGTATTTCGGGCAGAGGGAGTATATAATTTTAATTTCTTTTCTTTTCTTTTCTTTTTTTTTATTGTGTGTGTGTACACGTGGAGAGAGAGGGAGTGTTTTAGAAGAAATGAGAAGAAAGTAGAACAAATAAGAAGACACGTGTGTGGCTATTATTCAAAGAGAATAGTGATATTTTGTTGTATGGGTATTTTACTATCCTGCCCTTCCCTTTTATAACTAAAGATATTTTCAACTAGGGGCAGATATTGTCTTTTTCATTTCCCAATTTATATTTTCTCTTAAATCATAATTTTATTTATCATTATCATTTAGAAATATACCTAAGTCTGTCCCCAAGATAATTCCTCTAGATATGTTTTAACTTCTAAATTTATTTATAAGGCTTTTTAATTAATAACCAATACCCCAAGATTCTAAATATTTCCTTATTTAAATTTATCTCATAACTATTTTTCCTTAAGTAATAAAGAAAATAAACCTTAAAAATTATTAAAAATACACATGATCTCATAAATTTATTTATAAGACTTTTTAATTATTATATGTCATGCCAAGATTTTAAATAAACCCTTATTACCTCTTTTCTCCAATTTAAGATTTTATCCTCTAATTATTTCTCTTTATTTCCTAAAGAAATAAGCCTTAAAATTATTAAAAATACCTAAAACATCATAAATTTATTTTTAATACTTTTTAATATTTTAATAATATTTCCTAAATATTAAATAATTCCTTATTTTCTCTTTTCTAAAATTTGGGGTGTTACAAGACCAACCACTGTCATTTTACAGCTTGCAGACAGAAGCATGTCTTATCCACGGGGTATTATTGAAGATGTGTTGGTGAAAGTGGATAAATTCATTTTTCCTGCAGATTTCATTGTACTTGACTTTGAGGCAGACTGAGAAATGCCTATTCTATTAGGAAGACCATTCTTAGCAACTGCTAGAACTTTGATTGATGTAGAAAAAGGTGAACTTACCTTAAGAGTTGCAGATGAGCAAGTCACTTTCAACATGCATAAGTTGATGAAGTCTCCTAATCAGTCAGACCAATGCTTCTTTGTTGATGTTCTGGAGCAAGTGGTGCAAGAAGGATTTAATGAGTCAAGATGTCATGATCCTGTTGAAGCAGTATTACTTGGGATAGAAAATGAGGGTGTGGACATGCAGGAGTGTTTGGCTATTATGGATGCATCAAGGCCCTATCCTAAGAGTCGGGTGCACTTTGAATCTCTAGACTTGACTTCCTTTGATAGACCAACCCTAAAATCAACTTTGGAAGAACCACCCTCTCTTGAGTTGAAGCCTTTACCCTCATACTTGAAGTATGTCTATTTGGGGGCTAACAACACTTTACCAGTGATCATTGCTTCAGAATTATCAATGCAACAAGAGGAACAACTAGTTGACGTTTTGAAAGCTCAAAAGAAAGCCATCGGATGAACTATTGTAGATATCAAGGGTATTAGCCCCTCAACCTGTATGCACAAGATTTTTCTTGAGGAGAATCATAAATCTTCCATTGAACATCAAAGAAGATTGAATCCAATTATGAAGGAATTTGTGAAGAAAGAAATCTTGAAATGGCTTGATGCGGGCATTGTATATCCTATCTCTGACAGCTCTTGGGTGAGCCCAGTCCAATGCGTCCCCAAAAAGGGCGGCATGACTGTAGTGGCTAACACTCACAATGAGTTGATTCCCACTCGCACTATCACAGGCTGGAGAGTTTGTATGGATTATCGCAAGCTGAATGCCGCCACCCGGAAGGATCATTTTCCTCTTCCCTTCATCGATCAGATGCTTGATAAACTGGCTGGAAAGGAATTCTTTTGCTTCTTGGATGGATACTCTGGATATAATCAAATTGCAATAGCGCCGGAAGATCAGGAGAAGACAACTTTTACATGTCCATATGGGACTTTTGCATTCAAGCGCATGCCTTTTGGCTTATGCAATGCGCCGGCAACTTTTCAGAGATGCATGATGGCTATCTTCTCTGACATGATTGAGCATTCTATGGAAGTTTTTATGGATGACTTCACAGTATTTGGGGATTCCTATGATGAGTGCTTGAACAACTTGGCTAATGTGTTGAAAAGATGTGAAGAGACTAACTTGGTCTTGAATTGGGAGAAGTGTCACTTCATGGTGAAAGAAGGCATAGTTCTTGGCCATCGAGTATCCAAAAATGGCTTAGAAGTTGACAAAGCAAAAATTTCTGTGATTGAGCAACTCCCTCCACCCATTAATGTTAAGGGTGTGAGGAGTTTTCTGGGCCATGCCGGCTTCTATCGCCGCTTCATCAAGGACTTTTCGAAGATGCATGTATGAAAGCATTTGAAGAATTAAAGAGAAAGCTTATTTCTGCACCAATTGTGATGGCTCCTGACTGGTCTTTGCCCTTCATTGTGATGTGTGACGCTAGCGATTATGCTGTGGGTGCTGTTCTTGGGCAAAAGAAAGACAAATTGTTCCACCCAATATAGTTAGCTCTTTTTGCATCTGATTTAGCTAACTTTCACATAGTTGCCTTTGATTCCACTTGGTACATATTACATCTCGTACAGGTATTTTTGACCCTTTCATGCACCGTTCGCATGAAAGAAGACCCTTATTTTTCCCTGTTGACAAGTGAGGACATATTCAATTTTAAGTTTGGGGGTGAGGGTATATCATTTTGAAATCATTTTGAAAACTATTGGCTGTAAATAATAGGGATACATAGTGATGGAAGTATGCGAATGCATTGCCAAACTAAAGTTGTTGCAATTTTGTTTGATTTGTGACTATGAGCCTGCTTGAAAATGGTGTTAAAGTTCAATGATTGAAATAAGTTGCTTGACTAGATGATAGGTAGAAAATTGGATATGTATGCATTGTATGATATGAATTGTGATATTAGAGCAGGCCTTTTCTTAAATTCCTGTGAGTAAAACTAAGCACGAAAGGAGTGAGAGTTAATCTGACGGGTCTTAGGAAGGAAAGTTGTGGTAAACCGGTTTATGTGTGTGTTCCTAATGGGATAGGAGGAACACAAGAAATATCAACAAGTATGTAAAAAAAAAGAAAAAAAAGGATATTTATATCCAATAAAGCTTGGTAGGGGCCAGCAAAGTTGCTCAAATGAATAGAGAAGAGAATGGGTATCTGAAAAGCACATCAAATCCATTATCTCAAGGTTTTTGTATATGCCCTTATTCCATTTCATTTTAAATACCTTATACCCTGGCCAAGTTACAAGCTGAAAAGTCCTTTTGATTCAAAAATCATGTGATGCAAGTTGTGAGGGAAGAGGGAAAAAGAAAAGGGTGGATAAAATTCGAAAAATGAGAGCTTATACATGAGTTAGGGTATTTCAAGTATGAGCCTGCTTGAAAATGGTGTTAAAGTTCAATGATTGAAATAAGTTGCTTGACTAGATGATAGGTAGAAAATTGGATATGTATGCATTGTATGATATGAATTGTGATATTAGAGCAGGCCTTTTCTTAAATTCCTGTGAGTAAAACTAAGCACGAAAGGAGTGAGAGTTAATCTGACGGGTCTTAGGAAGGAAAGTTGTGGTAAACCGGTTTATGTGTGTGTTCCTAATGGGATAGGAGGAACACAAGAAATATCAACAAGTATGTAAAAAAAAAGAAAAAAAAGGATATTTATATCCAATAAAGCTTGGTAGGGGCCAGCAAAGTTGCTCAAATGAATAGAGAAGAGAATGGGTATCTGAAAAGCACATCAAATCCATTATCTCAAGGTTTTTGTATATGCCCTTATTCCATTTCATTTTAAATACCTTATACCCTGGCCAAGTTACAAGCTGAAAAGTCCTTTTGATTCAAAAATCATGTGATGCAAGTTGTGAGGGAAGAGGGAAAAAGAAAAGGGTGGATAAAATTCGAAAAATGAGAGCTTATACATGAGTTAGGGTATTGCAATTGACTTGAATAAGATTCAGAAAATTTTCTTTCAACTCCAACACACACACACACACGAGCTCAAGGAATTTTTAGAAAGCTTATCTTTAGTGTTATGAAGCATTCATCATGGCATACACACTATATCTTCTATCAATCGAAAAGGAAATAGTAATATATGAGAACAAGCATTTCAGCCAAAGTAAGGTGAGCTTATAAGCAAAGCGCATAAATTTTCAAAAATTGCTTGAGGACAAGCAAGAACTCAAGTTTGGGGGAGTGATAAGCTCCTAAATTTCACATATTTCATCACATTTGTCCCCATTTTTGTATATATTTTTTAAAGTGATGTTTTGAATAGACATAAAAATTCAAAGAAAATCCTTAATGAAGAAGAAAGTGTTTATGCATGAAATTTAGAGCTTAATGATTCTTTGCTTGACAATTTGTGTGTATGTTATTAAATTTTAAAAGCTCATCAACCCTCTTTCAATCTTGTATAGGAAGAGGTGATAAAGAGAAAAAGCCAAAGAGATGCAAGGAGATCTGGAATGAAGAATGAGAGATGACAAAAAGGCAAAGAATCAGAAGCGAAGTGACTTCGCCGTGGGTTTCACCGCGGCGAACCCACGGCGAGTGTAAGAGCCCTCTGAATGTCACCCTCATTCGCCGTGACTTCGCCACGGCGAAGCCACGGCGAAAACACTTGAAACTGCGCGTTTTAATTAATTAACGCTGTCTGAATGCAATAAAGGGAATTGAATGCGAACAGAAACGGACACAGAGCATTTAGGGCACATTTTGGATCAATTTGGAGCTTAAGGAGAGAGTGGGGAAGAGCTAGGAAGCTTGGAGAATCTTGGAGAGATTCAAGTTGTGATCTTGGTTTCTTTTCTTCTTCCCTTTTTCTCTAATTTCTGCCATGTCTTTGCTTTTGATTTCTATTTTCATTTCTTATTTACTCATGTGTAACTAAACCCCTATTCTAGGGTTACTTTGAACCATTTGATGGATTGACTCTTGTACTTCCTTCCTTTGATGTATTTAATGAATGTTTATGTATGGATTTTCATCTTGCTTTAAATTATACAAGTGCTTGATCACCACTTGAAGTGTTAAATGAAGTATGACTTGAGAGAGTATATTTTGTTTTAGAACTTGGGGGAAATCATGTTAGACTTGAAATTTATGATTTTAAATGGATGGTTTGTTGATAATATAGAGATATAATTATTGACCTGACATTGTTCATATAAGGTTGGTGGAACATTTATGGCTAGCATTAATTGTTGCAAGAGATTGTGCAATTAATGCTAGTAAAAATTTGATTTTGACTTGAGAGAGCTTTTTCAAATGAAATTGAACCTTGAACTCATGCATGAAATTCATTGGGTAAGGAAAAGGGAAGGAATTTATTGGGTCTTGAAGTTAAATGGGGAAAGGTAACCCTAGGTTTTCTCATCCAATTTGTCAAGTATTTCTACGTCATTTTTCTTGTTCAAAAATCTTAAACTAAAAATCTCAAAAAGAAGTAACCTTTTAGTGATTTAATTTTACATGCTAACTCTTCAAAGCAAAACCTTGTTTAGCTCAACTTAATCTAATACACTAAGCCTTCTGCTTGATCGCATTTGTAACCAAATCCCTGTGGGAACGATACTTTTCTTATTACTCTATTACTTGATGCGACCCGTGCACTTGCGGACCGAACAATGCCTAGAGGGAGAAGTAGAAGGAGAAGAGGATCAAACCTTCCATCCTTAAACCTTGGGATTGAGCCACACCTTAACCAACTTAGGAGAGCCAACCTAGGAGGTCCCTCTAGCCCTATCTTAGAAGAGTCCTCTTTTGGGGAGTCTAGCAGTCCCTCTCATTCAGACACTGAAAACGCCATCCACATAGAAATACCTCTAGATATCCCTATGGCTCATAAACCACCACCCAATGGCAATAATGGAAACAATGGTGAGGGTGAGGGAGTAGGAAACAATGAAATCCCTAGGAGGCGTAGTATTAGGGAAGTTACCTCGAGTGGTGTCACATACGACCCATTCCAAACTGCATATCATGCTTTAAATGCTGATTTTGAAATTAAAGGACCACTAATTGCAGAGTCACCTCATTTTGCAGGATTAGAAGGGGAGGATGCATATGGCCATTTATATGGGGTCTACCTTGCTTGCATAAGCATCAAACCAGCTGGGGCAAATATTGATGATGTGCAGTTGAAAGTCTTTCACTTATCATTGGATGGAAAAGCCAAGGAGTGGTTCCGACTTTTGCCTAGACATGATGAAAATGTCCTAATTTCTTGGGCTAATTTGAGAAGGGCATTTTTGGAGCATTACTTCCCGGACGTTAAGACCGAGGATTTGAAGAAGGATATCTACTCCATCAGACAATATCCTTCTGAAAGCTTCTATGAGTATTGGTGCCAGTTTCAAGAGCTATTAGCCAAGTGTCCCCACCACCAGATTATAGATGAACAGTTGATTCAATACTTCCACAAGGGGCTCTTGCCTAATGAGAGAGGCATCATGGATGCTAGTGCCGGTGGTTCTTTGGAAGACCTACCCGTCGAGGAAGCTTGGGCTATGATTAAACTGAGAGCCAAAAACACCCAACAATACAACAAAAGAGGTTCCAAAGGGGTGTTTGAGTTAAGCTCCAACCCACAACAAACAAGGAGGATGGATTCTTTAGAGGCCAAGGTGGATACTTTGAGTTCCCAACTTACTTCTCAGCTTGCCTTCATTACTTCAGAGTTGAGGAACCTTAGCATGCAACAGTGTGCTCCCACTTCCTCTACCTCCAAGGCCTTAGTTGCACCAAGTTGTGAGCATTGTGGTTCAGTGATGCATATCAGTAGCCTTTGTCCTAATGAGCCGGCGGATGTCAATGCTATGTACCAGGTGAGGTTCAGCTCTAATCCCAACCAAAAATGGGATCCCCACAGCAATACTTACAATGAAGGGTGGAGGTCACACCCTAACTTCCGGTGGAGAGACAACAACAACAATAATTCCATGACCAATTACAAGGGCCAATCTTCTTCTTCCCCAAGGTCCTTACTTCCCCAAGATTCACCAAGAGGGGATGATTCATGTGATCGGATTCTCAAGAGCATACAAAGAATGCATGAAGATATGAATGCTCACAACGATGCGAGGTTTGCATCTCTTGAATCCAAGATGGAGCAATGGGAGACTAGAACCACAAATCTTCAATCCTTTGTGACCTAATTGTCGGATGGTTTGAGTGATAAGCAAGCAAAGACGAGTGAAGCTTCTCCCTCCAATACTGTGATAAACCCAAAGTCCCTTAATGCCATCACCTTGAGAAGTGGCAAGAAAGTGAAATTCCAAGGCCTTGAGGGTGATGAGTCTGATGTTGATGAAGAAATTGTTTGTGACAGACCACCTTTGGGTATGGGAGAGTATTCCAACTCTAAGACCATTGAGGAGAGCTCCTTCCCTATGCCGACCCCTTCGGTCCAAAGTTAAAGCAATGAAGAGAGAAAGCTCCTAGCTACCCCGTTTTCCACAAGAAGAAAGAGAGGAGTTCGCCTTGAAACACGAGATTCACCCAACCAAGAGCCACAATAAAAAGGTAAAGAGGTAAAAGTTTCTGACATTCCTTTTCCTCATTCATACTTGGCTAATAAAAAGGTTGTGGATGATAAATGTGATAAAGAAATGTTTGACATGTTTAGCAAAGTAGAAGTGAATTTTCCTCTCCTTGATTTGATAAAGAAAATGCCCAAGTCAGCAAAGTTTTTAAAAGATTTGTTCACCAACAAGAGGAAATACAAGCATAGTGAAAGAATCCAACTGGGGTCTAATGTTAGTGCTTTGTTTAAACCACAATTACCTTTAAAATGCAAAGACCCGGATTCTTACATTATCCCTTGTATTATAGGCAAGACCACAATTTCAAATGCTTTACTAGATCTTGGTGCTGCGATAAATGTCATGCCTTCCTCTATTTTTGAGTCTTTAGGTACCCAATCCATTCGGGACACAAGTGTGGTTCTTCAACTTGCGGACCGAACAATTAGGTATCCAAAGGGCATTTTGGAAGATATTTTGGTGCAAGTAAAAGGCCTTGTTTTTCTGGCCGATTTCTATGTCCTAGACATGACTAGTGACAACCCTAGTGATAGTACTTTGATTCTTGGCCGACCTTTTCTTAGAACGGCCGAAACCATCATTGATATGAAACAAGGTACAATCACTATGGGAACTGGTGACCAAGAGGTTGTTAGAATCTTAAGTTTTGATGAGGACTGACCCTGAGAAAACATAAGTGAAAATTACCTCTGAATTAATCTTATAAAATCTGCCAGATAACAAGCGAGAACAAAGATCTATCTCTAATGAATAATGATAACCTAGCAGACCAATAATGAATGAGTATCCTTATCGCTAAGTGTATCTGTATAGCTAATTGAAAGAAAGGAATAGCGAGTGAAGACTTAGCAATATCAAGGTTAATATCTATCGCTAAGTCTCCCTCTATCGCTAAGCAAAGGTTTCATCGCTAGAAGTTCATTGAGCTTATAAGTAAATGAATCCAGCAGATAAATGAACTAAGTCCCTAAATCAGCTAGCGATAACAGGTTAAGCTATCGATAACAAAAGTGCTTCAGATAATAAATCATTCAGATAGCTAGTGCCTGAGAGCAAGAGTCAAATGAGCTAATGTAGTTGCCAGCGATAATGTATTAAGTTATCGATAATAGGATACTTGGAAATATCTGAATACTTGGATGATAGTATCCTGAAGGATAATAGCGATAATGAATTTGCAATCGATAGAGATAATCTTTGCTGATGAAATGCTTTCTAATCCAAGAGAATATGCTATCAATAAAAAGCTCTGATATTCCTTATAGTTTTTCATCTCATTGAGCTAATGGATTAAGCTTGCGATAGTAACCTCTGTGCAATATATGACTATTTGGTTAGCTAACAATTTAAGTGCAGATCACTCTATGAGATTAGCGATAACAGATCAAGCCAGCGCTAACAGAAAGCTGCCAGAAAGTACTATTTGTACGGATGCTCAGAGCGCTGAGTCTGTCTCTCTCTTAGCTCACCCTATGCAAGAAGTAGTTGAAGCTAGAGCAGATAGTTAAGCCCGATAAAGAAGTTGCATTTAATGCCAACGGCTATGAGCTCCCAACGACTAAATTCAAACGGCTTCTTGAATGCTGAATCAAAAGGGCAAAATCTGAAGAAGATATAAATACAGAACTCAAGCATTTATTGAGTAGAGACGAACAACGAGAATATTCACAAGCTCATTCATTACTCTGTATTTATTGTCTTAGAGATTTCATTGTACTTAAGTGTTTATCAAAATCAGTTCATTAAGTGAACGTAATTATTGAAATCCTCTACTGTTTGAGGTTGTTCTGAAAGCTTGGTGCTTTAGAACAGGGATATTTCCTTACAGGTAGTAAGGGGGAGTGTTTAGAGATTCTAAAACTCTTAAAGGTTGACAGGTGAACCTGTGCTCGTAAAACCTGTGGTTAGTGGAACCCAACAGAGTGTTGGAGAACTGGACGTAGGCAGTGTTGGCCGAACCAGTATAAATTTTGTGTTGAGTTAATTTCTCCTAGATTTTCTTAAATAGCACAATTCACCCCCCTCTTGTGCGATTGCCACTTTCAGAGGTCAAATTTCTGTTTTCTGAGACCATGCGTAATGCTAGTGATGATTGTACTTATCTAGGCATTAGTGCAATTTCTTGTGTGGATGATGAGATTGATGAGCTTTGTGATTCTATATGGTTTGATTCGATTGAGCATGTTGAGCCATCCCCCGTTATTTCCCCCTCCCATACATCTTTATGTTGTGCATGTGTTGGTGATGTGAAATGTGTTGATTGCATTGAGATTGATGATTATCTTTCCACCTCACATGATTTGGATGAGTTTACATGCTTAGTTGATACATTATCTACTCACCCCACACCCAATGGTCTTGGGAAAGTTTCTTCTGATTGTGATGCAGGTTCTGTTGACCCCATAGACACTGTTATGCAAGCTACACCAGTAGCTTTATCTATGGTGGATACTTGCTTACCCTTGGGAAGTGGAGAAGTTACTGCATGTGTAGATGCACCCATATCTCCTTCCCTACTTTGTGATGACACAATTTTGCCACTTGCTGCACTTGAGCTTCAGGAGTTGGTACCGTCTGTGGTAAAACCCCCAATTGTGGATCTCAAACCCTTACCTCCTAACTTGAAATATGCATTTCTTACTGATTCTGATAAATTGCCTGTGATTATTTCAAGTGCTTTGTCTAATGTTGAGGAGGGTAGACTTGTTTCTCTTCTTAGGTCTTATAGGGGTGTTATTGGGTGGTCTCTTGCTGACATTCCAGGGATCAATCCCTCGGTTTGTACACATAGAATCCTCTTGGAGGAGGGTTCTAAGCCTATTCGGCAACCACAGAGGAGACTGAATCCTCTCATTCTTGATGTTGTGAGGAAAGAAATAGCTAAGCTCTTGAGTGTTGGGATCATTTATCCCATTTCTGATAGCGAGTTGGTGTCACCGGTACAAGTAGTACCTAATAAGAGTGGAATTACCGTTGTCCGGAGTGACAACGATGAGCTAATTCCTACTAGAGTCCAGAATTCTTGGAGAGTGTGTATAGATTATAGGAAGCTTAATTCCTTGACTAGAAAGGACTACTTTCCTCTGCCTTTTATTGATCAAATGCTCGAGAGAATTTCTGGCAAGTCTCACTACTGCTTTCTTGAAGGTTTCTCCGGGTACTTCCAAGTACCAATTGCACCGGAGGACCAAGAAAAAACCACCTTCACATGTCCTTTTGGTACCTTTGCTTACCGTAGGATGCCTTTTGGACTTTGTAATGCTCCCGGTACTTTTCAAAGATGCATGATGTCTATTTTTAGCGATTTGTTGGAGCATAACATGGAGGTGTTTATGGATGATTTCACTGTTTATGGTTCTAGCTTTGATGAATGCCTCTCTAGTTTAGAACTTGTTTTGAAAAGATTTTTGGAAAAGAACTTGGTTTTGAACTATGAGAAGTGTCATTTCATGGTAGATAGTGGCATTGTTTTGGGTCACTTGATCTCTGATAACTTCTGGGAATTCATGTAATGTTAGCACATTTTCCGTGAGTTTTATTCAATCATTGATGAATTTTAGATACTCAAGATAGGAAAATGTTCATTTGATTTTTGGTTGCACATCATTGTATATTTATGTAGATTTTGATTATTTTTGTAGTTAATTTCTTATGTTTATTTATGAAATTTTTGTAGGAATAATTTGATGCAATAAACAAGAGATTTTACCCCTCCACCAAGCTCCCAAATGAACAAAAATAAGAAGTCAGAGCAGCCCAAGGAATAAAGAAAGCAAAGACAAGAAAACAGAGCAAAGTACCAGAATAAAGGAGACTTCGCCGTGGCCTCGCCGCGGCGAAGTCACGGCGAACAGCATGCATCTCTGCCCTATTTTTGGTTGGCTCGCCGTGAGCTCGCCGCGGCGAGCTACAGCTATTTTTGGAATTTTTGGTAGCTCGCCGTCACCTCGCCGCGGCGAGGTGACGGCAAGCGAACGCTGATACTGCACGTTTTGACAGAAAGACGGGCTAAAGTGAAATAAAAGCTAAGGCTTCGAGCTTATTCTTGATTCTTCGACTTTTAGGGCATTTTGGGAGTGTTTTGCTCTGCTAGGGCTTGGAGCTTGATGGGGATTGAGCTTGGGCTTGGAGCTTTGAAGAGATTTGGGCTTCCTCTCTTGGTTTATCTCTTCCATCTTCATTCTCTTCTCTTGTTCTGTTTTGTAATGTTGTATATATATGCTCCCTTGGAGTTGTAGAACATGAGTAGCTAAATACTTTGATTCTAGGATTATTTTGAACCCTTGTATGTATTGATTCTTGATTCCTCCTCTTAATTTGTGATTAATGATATCTTTGTGCTTATTTTATTCTGTTCCTAATGCTTCTAAGTGCTTGATCACCATTTAGATGTTGGGTTCACTTGATTTATGACTCGAGAGAGCTAGGTTGAGTGTAGAACTTGGGTAAAATAGTGCAAGAACCTGAAGTTTGCATGGATGGATGGTTTTGTTGGTAAGATAGAGATATACTTACTAACCTTGCATAGTCACATTAGGGTTGGAGCATGATAATTGGGTTTTATTAACTTGTAGCAAGAGATTGTGCAATTAATAAGACTAAACACTTGTTCTTGACTTGAGAGAGCGTTTACAAGTACTCTATGAACCCTAGATTAGCACATGGTTTTGTTGAGAGCTTCTTTGAGGGGAGGTTAATTGAGTTTTAAGAAGTACAAGGGGGATAGATAATCTTAGGACCCATTTTATCCTTGAAGTTGGAGGATCACTTGTTTATAGTTTTATTTTCATTTAGCATAGGTTTATTTTCTTAGTTAATTTTCAATCTCAACATTTGTGTCACTCAAATTGGGCGAGAGTGTGACAATCATTGCTTGACCAGGTTTTGGACAAATCCTCGTGGGAACGATACTTTTCTCATCACTTTATTACTTGGCGCGACCTGTGCACTTGCGGCGCAGGGCAAACAATCTCCCAAAAGGGGATTGAGGTTGACAAAGCTAAAATTGAAGTCATTGCAGAGATTGCCTTACCCCTTTCATCTCTGCTTAAAAAGGATTCTGATTTTGTGTTTGATGATAAATGTAAGCATGCCTTTGACACATTGAAATCTTCCCTGATTTCTCCTCCCATTATTAGTGCACCAAATTGGCAATTTCCCTTTGAACTTTCATGTGATGCATCTAATTTTGCAGTAGGAGCCATGCTTGGTCAGAGAGTTGACAAGGTCCCTAGGGTCATTGCATATGCATCTAGGACTCTTGATTCCGCACAAGTTAATTACACCACTACTGAAAAAGAGTTGTTTGCTGTGATTTTTGCACTTGACAAGTTTAGACAGTATTTGATAAACTCTTCTGTGGTAGTATACACTGACCATGCAGCTGTGCGGTATTTGTTTCAAAAGCCCCAGTCTAAGGCTAGACTGCTGAGATGGGCTCTTCTGATGCAAGAATTTGATGTTAAGATCAAGGATCGGGCCGGAGCTGAAAATCATGTGGCCGATCATTTGAGCCACTTGCCTCCCGACACAAGGGGAGTTGATTCTTCTGATCTTTGCATTGATTCTTTTCCTGACTCTGCTTTATTTACCTTGGCCACTGTTGAGCCTTGGTATTCTCATATTGTGAACTATCTTACTGCTGATGTGGTTCCCTCTTCCTTGTCTCATTTCCAGGTCAACAAATTAAAGAGGGAGGCCAAGTACTACATCTGGGATCCACCCACTCTATGGCGCATTTGTAGTAACCAGATCATCCGCCGTTGTGTCCCAAACGATGAGATTTACTCTATCCTTACTCATGCTCATTTTTTATTTTGTGGTGGCCATTTTAGTGCCAAAAAGACTGCTAGGAGAGTGTTGGAGTGTGGATTTTTCTGTCCTACTTTGTTTAGAGATGCATTTATTTATTGTAAGTCTTGTGAGAAATGGCAACAGTTTGGGAGTTGGGGTAAGAGGCATGAAATGCCTATGAGGCCCATGCACTTCTGTTAGGTTTTTGATGTGTGGGGCATTGATTTTATGGGACCCTTCCCTCCTTCCTGTGGATTTACTTACATTTTGCTTGCAATAGATTATGTGTCTAGATGGGTTGAAGCAATCCCAACTAGGAAAAATGATGCCGCTACTGTTTCTAGATTCTTACGTTCTCATATCTTTTATAGGTACGGCATTCCTAGAGCTATCATCAGTGATCAGGGCACCCATTTCTGCAACCGGATTATCCAGTCTCTTCTTGCCAAGTATGGCGTCACTCACAAAGTTGTACACCCTACCATCCCCAGACCAATGGGCTAGCTGAAGTTTCGAACAGGGAGGTGAAGCGCATTCTTGAGAAGATAGTGAAGCCATCACGCAAAGACGGGAGTGATCGATTGGAAGAAGCTCTTTGGGCATATAGGACGGCCTACAAGATGCCTATTGGGACATCACCCTTTAGAGTTGTCTATGGGAAATCTTGCCACCTACCTATGGAGTTAGAGCACAAATCATATTGGGCTATCAAAGCCTGCAATGCCGATTTGGAGTCTTCCTTGACCAATCGGATGATGCAACTCCAAGAGCTTGAGGAATTGCGGTTGCACGCCTATGAGAATGGGTTAATCTATAAGGATTAGTTGAAGATGATTCATGATAAACATATCATGAAGAAGGACTTCAAAGAAGGGGACAAGGTGATGATGTTTAAGGCGAGACTCAAGATCCTACCAGGAAAGTTCAAGTCTAGGTGGGAGGGTCCATATCAAGTTGTTCAAGCCTACCCCTATGGTGCATTTGAGCTCCTAGATGGCGCTACAGGATCAAAATTCAAAGTCAATAGCCATTTGCTCAAGCACTATCACGAGCCATCTCAACCACCTTAATCATGAGGTTGTTCATTTCCTCTTTACTTGCTCCTTTGCTTTATAATTGACATATATTTTTGAGCTAAGTGTGGGGGAGGGAACTTACCAGTAGGAAAAAGTAGTTGTAGTTGCTTTTAAATTCTTAGGCTTAGTAATAAAAGCTTCTTGCTCACCACACTTGATTTCGACATGCTTTGAAAATTTCATTGGTATAACATTTTGACTCACTCTTGTCTCTCCCTATTTTTCTTTTGGTGATTGATGACGTGTTGTGCTTCAATCTTGAATTGGACTTCACAACTTTCCACTTCACCCCAAGAGTTGAGTTGGTATTTCCATATTTTTGCTACATTGAGGATAATGTAAGAATTAAGTGTGGGGGAGGGATGTGATGTGCTTCATAGTGGGTGAAGTGGGTTAACAAATCATTGCATCTTGATTATGTTTCTAGCTTCAAAAAGTTGGAAAAATTTGAAAATTTTTAACTTCTCCTCACTTCCACTTTTGTTCCTCTTTGGACTTGACATGATATTTTTGGACTTGTTTTGGCAATTATGGGAATTGTTTCATGCTTCTGGATGTATGTTGATGCTTTTGACTTATCTTCTTGATTGGAAACTTTGTTGATTGGAATTGATGCTTTATGGTTGAATCTTGGGTGTAGTTGATCTTTGTTTATGAGTTTAGAAGAACTAGCCATGTTGTGAGATTTATTTGAGCCTAATTGTTTATTCTTGTGTGATATCCACTTGGTTGCTATTCTCTAGAACTTGTTTGCATTCTTGGTCAAAACTCGTTGCATCTAGTGTAATGAAGCATGATAAAGGCATTCATTTCATACCATATCATCCCAAACACAAACCACAAACACTCTTTCCATTTGTCACCCCATATTGAGCCCTTCACTTGATTGTTTTGCATTTAACATGCCAATATGTGAAAAGTTGCATCATTGCTTGTATTGTTTGAAAAATGCCACTGCTTTGTTGCACATAAGCATGCCATGTATAGAGAAAAACAAAAATACAAAAAGAAGAAAAGAGTGAAAAAGAAAAAGAAAAAGAAAATATGAAAAATCAAAAAGTTGTAAAAAGTGAAAAATAAGGCATGTGTGGTTGGCTTCCACACCTTCCTCCCTACTTTTTGGTTCTTCCATGGAGAGTAGCAGCTAGGCTCCACCATTCTTGGTGGTGGGAACCAAGGGATGAGCTTGAAGCTTGAATAGGGGGTTTTTTCTAGTTCTAATCCTTCTTCCTCTTGTTGTATTTATGCTTTTCTAGGGTTCTAAGGTTGCATTTATGGCATTTGGTGGAATGTATTAATTGCATTTGGTTGAAGTGCATTTATGGCACTTGGTTGAGTGCATTTATGTCATTAGGGTTAGAAACTATGTTTATGTTATTTCCTTCTTGTATAATGCTTGACATTGCTATTTATTAACTTTGAGTTTAATGAAATTTATGGGTTCATAGTTTTGTTATTCTCCTTGTGAAAATTTTGTGCTAATGCAAGGTGGCTTGGTTAGTGGATTAAGAGTGTTAAGTTATTTGCTTGAGGGAGATGGCATAAGAATTAATTGGTTGTGTTGAGACATTGGACAAACACTCTTTGGGTCCTAATTTATTGTATGGGTGGCCATCAATGGATTAGGGTTTAGAGAGAAATTTAGAGCAATTATGGGGTGGCCCAAATTGTGGATTTAAAAGTCTTGCATAATCAATTATTTCTTGATTTTGAACTTAATCAACTTGGGTTAAATTAAGTAATGTGCGGGGTTCCGGCATTAATTAAGTTAACCTAAGCCTAACCTAGAGGGGTTCCTCTAGGGCTCTTTAGAAATCAATTAAACTCCCTAAAAATCTTTAGAATCAATGATTCCCGAAGCTCTCATTCATCAAGAATGATCTTTATCCCATTTTCATCCAAATCTCACTTTAAATTTCCACCTTTTACTTTACATTTTGCACATACCAAAGTTCACACTAAAACCAAACAAAAATGCTTTTTACCCGCCTTTTCAAGTTTACATATTAGCTATTAGGAATCATATTACACTAGGCTCCTTGAGATCGATACCCAGGGTTAGCTTCCATTATCTCCTCGGGTTTAATTTCTTGGAGAGCGGACTCGAGGCGGCACTGCACTGACATAACCCCAACAGTTAGGTGCTCTTCAGGGATCCTATCATTGTTATCAAACTCGGCGGGTCAATGGGTTAACCCGATCCGATTCCCCCTCCCCCCCCAAAAAGCCTAAATGCAGTCATTTACTTTTTTTATGTTAATTTCATTATTATATTCCCTTTCCTCATTCTTGTCGATTCTTCTCCCTCACTCCATTAAGAATCTCTCTAGAAAAATGAAACCCTCTGCGTTCTTCGTGTCTGTCACCGATGTTTGTGGTCACCGTGTCCGGGTCGAGCCGGGTTTGATAACAATGATAGGATCCCTGAAGAGCGCCTAACCGTTGGGGTTATGTCAGAGCAGTGTCGCCTCGAGTCCGCTCTCCAAGAAATTAAACCCGAGGGGATAGTGGATGCTAACCCTGGGTGTCGATCTCAAGGAGCCTAGTGTAATATGATTCCTAATAGCTAATTTGTAAACTTGAAAAGGCGGGTAAAAAGCATTTTTGTTTGGTTTTAGTGTGAAGTTTGGTATGTGCAAAAGGTAAAGTAAAAGGTGGAAATTTAAAGTGAGATTTGGATGAAAATGGGATAAAGATCATTCTTGATGAATGAGAGCTTCGGGAATCATTGATTCTAAAGATTTTTAGGGAGTTTAATTGATTTCTAAAGAGCCCTAGAGGAACCCCTCTAGGTTAGGCTTAGGTTAACTGAATTAATGCCGGAACCCCGCACATTACTTAATTTAACCCAAGTTGATTAAGTGCCAAATCAAGAAATAATTGATTATGCAAGACTTTAAATCCACAATTTGGGATACCCCATAATTGCTCTAAATTTCTCTCTAAATCCTAATCCATTGATGGCCACCCATACAATAAATTAGGACCCAAAGAGTGTTTTCCCAATGTCTCAACACAACCAATTAATTCTTATGCCATCTCCCTCAAGCAAATAACTTAACACTCTTAATCCACTAACCAAGCCACCTTGCATTAGCACAAAATTTTCACAAAGAGAATAACAAAACTATGAACCCATAAATTTCATTAAACTCAAAGTTAATAAGTAGCAATGTCAAGCATTATACAAGAAGGAAATAACACAAACATAGTTTCTAACCCTAATGATATAAATGCACTCAACGAAGTGCCATAAATGCACATCAACCAAATGCAATTAATACATTCCACCAAATGCCATAAATGCAACCTTAGAACCCTAGAAAAGCATAAATACAACAAGAGGAAGAAGGATTAGAACTAGAAAAACTCCCCTATTCAAGCTTCAAGCTCATCCCTTGGCTCTCACCACCAAGAATGGTGGAGCGTAGCTGCTACTCCTCATGAAAGAACCAACAACAAGGAAGGAAGGTGTGGAATCCGTGGAAGAAGGAAGAAAGATGAAGAAAATGAAGATGAAGATGAAGAAAGGAGAGAGCTAGGGCTTAGGATGGTGTATGTGAGCCAAATCTGCCCTTATGGGGTGTATGTTTCATGTTTTAAGTCCCCAAGTCAGGTCAAGTGAGTGGGTATTCAACTTGGACCCAAATCAGGTCCAAAATGCGACTGAAATTCTGCAGAATTCACGCAGTTCGCCGTCCACTTTGCCGCGACGAAAGCCACAGCGAGCTCTCTTCTGTTCTGCCTGTTCAGGGGTTTTCGCCGTCAGTTCGCCGCGGCGAAGCCCACTTCTTTCTGGAACTCAGAGGGCCTCTTCGCGTTCACCGTGGCGAAGTCACTTTGTTTCTGCCACTTTGTTTGGCCTTTTTCTTCTTCCCGGGTCCGATATTTTGGTCCTGAGCGACCCTGCAAGTGAAAATAAGATAAAACCAAGATCAAATAGCCCTATAAATTAATTAATACAATTAATCTACAATTATGGCTAATTAGTCCTAATTTTACACTCATTTCCCTTGAGAGTTTGAGATATTCAATTTGACATTATCAGACCAAAACTTGCATCTCAATCATGTTAATTGGCTCAATTTAAGCATATAAAAACTTTACAAATCAGAGATTTGTCAATCCCACATATGACAAATAATAACAAGTTCCATAATTTGTCAATAACAGGTGAAAAGGCTACCATTGACAAGTGAAAGAGCTCCATTAATAAGTTATGGAACTTGTTGGATATTATATGTCTTGAGTGTAATGACCTAATTTTGATTTTCCCTTTTAAATTCAATATGTTCAAGAAAAATTTAGAAAAAAGTGACCCCATAAGTAGAGTTGAAAGTAGAATTTGAAACTCGTAGATAAAAATATACATTGAGAGAATTTTATATTTATCTCTCAACAATAATCGAATTAGTAATTGGGAAAATCCCATAAAAATTCTCTTGAAAATAGAAAAGGATAAATTTCTCTCTTAAATTTGATAAATACCAAATAAGACCTTAGGGAAGAATACGAGATTATTTTTATATATTAACAAAAGACACAAAAACCCTTAACAGGCTTATTTGTGAATTATTAACATGACCTTAAAAATTGTTATGATTAAGTTAAAAATTTCTATGTTGAAGTTATGCACTCTTATACTATACTTTGTCAATTCTTAATAGAAAAATGTTAAACTTGTGAATACTTATGATGTATTTAACAATTATAGGGGTATTTTTGTCTTTTTGTAAGAAATAGAAATCACAGATTCCTTCTCAGGTCTGATTTGATATTTCTCTAATTTATAGGACTGATTTATCATTTTCTGTTTTAAAAGGGATTTTTGTGGGAGATACCATGATAATTGTATATACATGGTAGCATTGACTAATTTGATTTTCACATGTTGTGTTTGGTTACGTTGATTTAATCAATGGCCAAGAAGCTTCCACATGTCTACAAGCATTCTCTAAATTAAGGAGCCTCATTAATGCAGATCATGTGTTATATTGCTCCTCATGAAGGCAAGATGACTTAGGCCGGAAAATAATTAACGATAAGAAATCAAGCTGGCCATGAGTTGAATCCCAATAACAAATGAATAATAATAGTGTGAAGGTCACCATAAACACCGTTCCGTTCTACTATATATATGTGTGTCTATCCTTCATCCTCTTCAATTCAAACTTGTAATCAAGCAAGCCTCTTCGTTCATTAATCTCTGATACTCATAATTCTTATTACCAAACATGGCTGCCTCATTTTTCAAGCTCACAGTCTTCCTCTTCATTGCCCTCGTCCTTTTCTCTCCCAATGGTTAGTTTTTACTTATAATACGTACCCATCACCAACATAACCTAATTAATTTCATTTTACCATTTCCTCTCTTTTTTTTTTCTTTTGTGACATATACCATTCCCTCTTTTGATATTTTTAATTTCCTTTCACAGTTTAAAAGGGTTAGCACTTAACAGTAATGTTTACACAGTGAGCATTGCACGTGCTTTGACTATTACTACCTCCGGTGCTAATATCTTTTTTATTTTATCTCCTATATCTATCAATTTTCTCCAAACTAATTTGTCTAATTTATAATCTAACTGTATACATTAGTATTTCGGATATATAAATGATGTATCATATTCTATAACTAAGTCAATTATTACTTTTTTTCATTTCTCCAAATAACTAACGAACTCTTATATTAAATCCCAAGGTAGTATTACGCAAATAATAATATTGTTAATCTCTACATTCTGAATATATATGCAGAGACGAATGTGGCAGAAGCAAAACTATGTAAGAAATTGAGCAAAACATTTTCTGGGGTTTGTCTTAGCGATTGTCCATGTGATGCTAAATGCTTAAGAGAGGGTGCTGTTTCTGGAAGTTGCCATATTCATGATTTTGGAAGTGCTTGCTTCTGCTACCGCAAATGCCGAGCTGAGTGAAGCCCTCACGTGCCTCCCTCGTGCTTATCGATCTCAAGCAATTTCCTTCTAATGAATGAATGAATAAATAATGCTTCTGTTAAAAGTTCTACGTATGTGTTTGTCTGCTTGTTTGTGTCTTGTTGGCTGGTGATGTGCTTTTGACTTCTCATGTTCTTCATGGTCGTTTATATATTTTGTACGAATATTGTACAACTCTCTGGTTTTCTCGGCCTATTGGCTAATAAAATTAAGAGTTCGGTATTTGTGTGATAATATACACAGCTTTCTCAATTACCATCGTCGACTATGTAATATTCCAATCTGTCTACTTTTAATAATATGGATTAGTCTAGATATATAGTTACATCATAAATTATTAAGCTTTTGATAATATTGAAGAATGTGATGTCCTAATATTGCATATTTTCCCATATATACTTAAACAAATCAATTTTTTGCTACTATAGTATTTAACGCTACACTACAAAAAAATGGTCTAATAGTCACGGTTCTTATGTCACGGTTTCTAAAACCGTGACAAACGCATGAAAATTGTCACGGTTTTTTTTATAAAAAACCGTGACAAAATGATGACAAAAATCGGGGGAAAAAATTTGACAAATTTGTCACGGTTTGTCCAAGAAACGGATGACAAATGAGGCAGGAAAGTTGGAGGGAACAAATTTGTCACGGTTTACCACTTATAAACCGTGACAAAGTTTAACTTACTTTTTTTAAATTTATTTTTATAATTTTGAACGATTTGTCACGGTTTCCTAACGGGGAAACCGTGACAAAAAAATTTGTCACGGTTCCCCCATGGAATCTGTGACAGGAGGTCATGGTTCCAAAGGGAACCGTGAAATGATGTCACAGTTTCCTACTTGGAAACCGTGACATGATGTCACTGTCACGGTTTCCAAGCCGGAAAGCATGGCAAATGGTCACGGGTCCCTTGCACCTGTGACCTGATGTCACGGTTACCCTCTGAGAACCGTGACAATAAATATTGTCACGGTTCCCAGGAGGAAACCGTGACATAGTGTCACGGTTCCCAAACCAGGAACTGTGACAATATTTATTGTCACAGTTTCCGGTTAGGAAACTGTGACAAATCATCATGGTTTCCTTGGGAATCGTGACGATATGTCACGGTTTCATACAGGAAACCGTGACAATAAAGTTTGTCACGGTTTCCTATTAAAACCGTAACATATTGTCACGATTTTATACTACTGGGAAATGCTTCACAATTAAATGTTCCCTAACAATTTGTTGTGGATGCCACTTCTTATACTTGGATTTGGGACATGGACATAGGATCTTCCCGTTACAACAAGCATGACTTGTAGCAAAATTTAAGAAACCATTCAATCCATCCAAATAAATGGAACTCGTTCGACGAAACTTTATCCATGATTTATCCATGGTTTGATGCAAATGTTGTAGGGAAAAACAATTGAGAAAAGAAGGAATTTTCGTTTTTGCAATGTCCCCATTACCAGTTGTTATATATATATTACATTAAACCGTTACAATAACACGTCCGTTGGCATTAGCCGTTGAACCTTTGTCACAGTTTTTTCATATAAACCGTGACAAATACGTAATAAAGGTAAATATGACCGTTGGAAATTACGTTGGCCACACATTTTTGTCACGGTTGAAAGGGAGAGAACCGTGACAACGTTGCGGTTTTGTCACGATTTACTTGTGAAACCGTGACGAAAATGGCCTTTTGTCACGGTTCCACTATTTAAACAGTGACAACAAGCATTTTGTTACGGTTCCTATAGTGGAACCGTGACAAATAGAATTTTGGTCACGGTTCGACGTAGAGAACCGTGACAAACATGTCACGGTTCATTTCTGACACCCGTACAAGTTTGTCACGGTTTTTTTAAATAAAACTATGACAAAATGCAGTGCAATTTTAGTATATAAAGCCCCTCCCACTCATTCATTTGTATGCCTCTCTCTTCTATTTGTATCTGTTCTCTCCGCTCAGGAATGTTATGTGCTGCTGTTTCTTCATTCTTTGGCATTTTTGTTGAGAATGATTTGTTCTTTTAATTATATGTATACATATTTAATTTATATATTTTGTATCCCAATTTCTAATTGTTTAAATTCTTTGATTGCAGGTGTTTTTTGATTTTTCTGAATATAATTGTTCTTTTCAAATTATCTTATTGTTATATGATAAATTAAAATTGTAGTGAGGAAAGTAATAGTTGGTTTGTTGTACAAATATTTTTGGAAAGTAAAAATTATTTTAAAAAATTAAATGTGTTAAAACATGAAAAAATTTGTTTTGTACTATGTTTATCAAAAATAAAAAAGAATGTTGCTGAAAAAAAATTAATACAATCGTGACACTCTTGTCATGGTTCAGTCTTGAACCGTGACAAAATTGTCACGGTTCAGACTCGAACCGTGACACATTTGTCACGGTTCATTTACGAACCGTGACAATAGTGTCACGGTTCTTTCTCAAGAACCGTGACAAATTTTGTCACGGTTCGTATGAAGAACGGTGACAAAATTTTGTCACAGTTTTTCTTCAGAACTGTGACAAATTTGTCACGGTCTTTTAGATAAAATCATGACTAAATTGACTCGATTCGCTAGTCCCAAGACCGGATTTGTCACGGGTTTTATATTTGAACCGTGACAAAAATTTCCTCGTGTCACGGTTTTTACGGTCTTTGTCACGGTTTTAAAAAACTGTGACAAAATCGCTTGTCTCGGATGTTTTTGTCACGGTTTTGAAAACCGTGACAAGGGGACTTTGTCACGGTTAAAATCGTGACAAATGTCATATTTCAACCGTGACTAATGTCCAATTTTCCTGTACTACTACTAGCAATAGACTTATCTGATTTGTGAGAATGTAGGCCCACAATAAGCGAAACCCCGTTATCTCCAAATAATTATTACGTTGTATACTTAGGGTTCGAAGTTAAGATAGAATAACCCATAACTAGTTGATTCAAATATTTGGTGGTAATATAATCAAAATTATAATAATTTCTAAAAAACTTCTTCTACTATACAAATCAAATCTAAATCAATATTAATACTTATATAAAATCTAAAAAATCAATACTTTTATCTGATCCAATGATAAATTAATATAATAAATGTATAGAGAGTTATAATGCTAATGTAACATTGAAGAGCTCGGAAATTGATTAAGGGTTTAGGTTCGGAGCAGTGTCTCCTCGAGTCCGCTCTCCAAGAAATTAAACCCGAGGGGATAATGGAAGCTAACCCTGGGTGTCGATATCAAGGAGCCTAGTGTAATATGATTCCTAATAGCTAATATGTAAACTTGAAAAGCGGGTAAAAAGCATTTTTGTTTGGTTTTAGTGTGAAATTTGGTATGTGCAAAAGGTAAAGTAAAAGGTGGAAATTTAAAGTGAGATTTGGATGAAAATGGGATAAAGATCATTCTTGATGAATGAGAGCTTTGGGAATCATTGCTTCTAAAGATTTTTAGTGAGTTTAATTGATTTCTAAAGCCCTAGAGGAACCCCTCTAGGCTAGGTTTAGGTTAACTTAATTAATGCCGGAACCCCGCACATTACTTAATTTAACCCAAGTTGATTAAGTTCCAAATCAAGAAATAATTGATTATGCAAGACTTTAAATCCACAATTTGGGCCACCCCATAATTGCTCTAAATTTCTCTCGAAACTCTAATCCATTGATGGCCACCCATACAATAAATTAGGACCCAAAGAGTGTTTTCCCAATGTCTCAACACAACCAATTAATTCTTATGCCATCTCCCTCAAGCAAATAACTTAACACTCTTAATCCACTAACCAAGCCACCTTGCATTAGCACAAAATTTTCACAAAGAGAATAACAAAACTATGAACCCATAAATTTCATTAAACTCAAAGCTAATAAGTAGCAATGTCAAGCCTTATACAAGAAGGAAACAACATAAACATAAACATAGTTTCTAACCCTAATGACATAAATGCATCCGACTAAGTGCCATAAATGCACCTCAACCAAATGCAATAGCAATTAATACAACCCACCAAAATGTCATAAATGCAACCCTAGAAACCTAGAAAAGCATAAATACAACAAATGGGGAAAGGATTAGAACTAGGAAAACTCCCCTATTGAAGCTTCAAGCTCATCCCTTGGCTCTCACCACCAAGAATGGTGGAGCCTAGCTACTACTCTCCATGGAGGGACCAACAAGAAGGAAGAAAGGAAAGGAAGCCATGGAAAGATAGAAGAAGAATGAAGAAGATGAAGATGGAGAAGAGAGAAGAGAGAGCTAGGGCTTGGGGTGTGAAAAATGGGGACCAAAATCTCCCTCAAATGAGTGTATTTTTGGCCTAATATGTCCTCCAATCGGGTCAAGTGAGTTGGGTTTAAGTTAGATCCGATTCAGGTCCGAGAATGCGCACTGGAATTCTGCAGAACGCGATTTTCGCCGTGGGCTCGCCGCGGCGATAGCTCACTTCAACTCTGCCTCCTGGAGGTCCTTTTCGCTGTCGGCTCGCCGTGGCAAAAGCCACAGCGAGCTACATTCTTCTCTGCCTGGATATGGGGCTTCCTCGCCGTGGATTCACCGCGGTGAAGTCCAGGTGATTCTGCCCTTTTGAAAAGCTTCCTTCTTCGCTCGGAATCCGATCTTTGGTCCTTGCTCGGCCCTGTAAGTGAAAATAAGACAGAACAAGGATCAAATAGCCCTATAAACCAATTCATACAAATTAATCTACAATTATGGCTAATGAACCCAAATCTAACACTAATTCCACCTAAGAGTCTAAGTTATATGTTAAGCATTATTGGACTAATATCGCATCTTGATCATGTTAGTTGCCTCAATTTATGCATATAAAAACATACAAATCTAAGGATTTGTCAAACATCCTAGATTTTAATCTAAGGATTTGTTTGAGATTTATGATAATTGCTTGAGGAAATGTATTCATGATTATTTATGATAGTGGATTGAGATCATAGTCATGAAAATGATGAAAACTGTTAGTCAGAAGAGTTAAGGAATAAATGATTAGGTTATAAATGATTTAGGTGGGGAAACTGATTGGATATATATAGTGATTGAGTTAGGTGATTTGTTAGTATGTATAGGATATTCACTCATGTTGGTTGATATATTAAATTGAGGAATAAAGGAAAAATTAGCTATATGAAATGACTGGAGGTTATATTTTGGGATTTTCTAGAGAAGTGTTGAGAAATAAAGAGTTAGAGGTGGTAAATAATATTATTTTTAAATGAGTATTTTTGCATTAGAAAGCTAATATCCTAACCTTTCCAAAATGTCTTAGTTTATGAATTTTAGAGATATGTGGAGTGAGTTGTGCAATTTTGAAGTTGAACCCCTCCTTTCAAACTTGAGTTTTGGGTGATCTTAAGATTTTTTCACTTTGAAGTGTCAAATGATATAATTTTTGAGTCATTCATTTTTATTGGAAAATAGACATCCTAAGCTTTCCATAGAATCCTAGATCACGATTCTTGGAGGCCTATAATATTAGTTATAAATTTTCAAAGTTTGCTCAAGTTACTGTGAGTGGCACTTCGCCCTGGCGAACCCAAGACAAAGTCCCGATGCTGAAAATTTGTAGAGTTCCATGGCAAACTCCCACTGCCAAGCTACTATAAATAGCCAGAAACTGATTTTTAGGATTTGTTTAAGTGGGGGTTCGGCCAAAGGCGTGAGAGGGCAAATTTCCTCTGTTAGGGCAAGTTAGGAGGATGGTTCTAAGGCTTCCTAATGCTTTTCACTTGTAGGTAATTATTTCTAGACCCTTCATCTTCCACTTTCCCTCATGTTCATTGATGATTTTCGTGGTGATCTTGGGGATCCGAATTTATCTTGAAGTTTATGGGTGTTTCGTAATTTCTAGTGCAATTTAGACTCCTTTTCATATATTCAAGTGATTAGAAGCATGAATAATAGTGTAAATCATGTTGTAGGAGAGATTTAAGTTTGAAATCTTGAAGTTCTTTTTGAAATCTTGTAGTATTGGACTAGTTTGGCTAGTGATTAAATGCACTATTTCTATAGCAAGAGGATCCTCTCCTCCACCCTTTCTCTCCTCTTCTCTCCTTTTCCCTCTCATACCATTGGATCTTTGATTAAATAGTCCAAATTAAATATTGTATAAAAATAAATATAAATATGATAATACTTAAAAATAACATAATAAATTAAATATGTCAAAATCTGATCTGAACAGTTCCCAATAAAGAAAATCTAAATTTATAATAATAGTCTACAATTGTGAAATGTTCAGAACAGATTTTGACATATTCATTTTATTATGTTATTTTTAAGTATCATTATAATTATATTTATTTTTATAAAGTGTTTAATCTAGAGGATTGGATCAAAGATCCAATGGTATGAGAGGGATAAGGAGGGAACGGGAGAGAAAGAGTAGAGGAGAGAATCGTTGTCCATTTCTATCATACCTCTGTTAATTATATGGAGTAATTAAGTTAATAATTAGTACTCTTTCCGGTCCTAATTATATATAAGAGTCAATTGACATTCTTTTTTTGGAGATTAAGGAAGTAAAATAGACAATTAAATAGTTTTTTGAGAAAAAAAGAGATATATATATATATAAATATAAACAATTTAAAATGTACCATTAATTTTTCCAAAAAAACCGAAGGAACATGAGGAATATTGTTGAATCGATTTTTGGGATACTTTGTCTTACAAGGAACACACACACACACACATATATATATATTGATATTTTTTAAAGACTTTCAAGCATACGTGCCCTGCATAAGCATGGATAAGCATGCTCACTTATGCATACACACATTATAAAGAGAATGCTTATCGAAACATTTTCTGGGATTTGAATTGATCATCGTGATCTCGATATTATATTATTTATATTAATTGGTTTGACATTAGATATCGCCTCATTTTATGCTAGAGAGAGCTTTTAATATTGGTTTTTTCTTAAAATAAAATGAATTCCTCATATCTCAATCACTTGCCGGCCCAGTGAGTAATAAAAAAAAAAAAACACACACACACACACTTAAAGGAGCATATTACTTTAAATGAGTTTTCTTCATTATTATTATTACTATGATATTTTTAGTTATAAGACTTTCGACGATTATTTTATTAAAAGGTGCCAAAGTAAACGATGCTACTGAATATTTTGGAGGCTCGTTATCATTTGACTGTTTCATGTTTATAATCTTTAAAAATAATCATATAATAGAAATATAAATTACTTTATATTAAATTAAAATAAGAATATTTTAGAGAAAAGTACACTAAGATCCCACATAAGACAATAATAACAAGTTCCATAATTTGTCAGTAACAGGTGAAAAGGCCACCATTGATGAGTGAAGAGCTCCATTAAGTTATGGAACTTGTTGGATATTATATGTGTTTAGTGTAATGGCCTAATTTTGATTTTCCCTTTGAATTCAATATGTCAAGAAAAATTTAGAAAAAAGTGACACCGTAAGTAAGTAGAGTTGAAAGTAGAATTTGAAACTCTAAGATAAGAATATACATTGAGATAATTTTATATTTATCTCTTAACAGTAATTGAATTGGTAATTGGGAAAATCCCACAAAAATTCTCTTGAAAATACATTGAAAAGGATAAATAACTCTATTAAATTTGAGAAATAGCAAATCAGGCTTTAAGGAGGAATATAAGATTTTCATATATTATCAAAAGACATAAAAACCCTGATTTGACCGTCGTCTTATCGCCTTGTGGTCAAATGCAAAATTAACCAATTATTGTACTATATGGCACAACCTAGGGTCGTTATCTCTCTCGAGGAGCTTTTTATTGGTTTCTAAGTGATCTAAATGTCATGAAATGCAATATGAATAAGGGTAAATAATTTTGGTTTTCTTATAAATGAGTGTGAATGCAAGAATGAAAATAAAAATCCTAAACTACTTATTTTTGGTGTTTTTATAAAGATAAGGTGGTGAATGGAAAATGGATGAAGTGAATCTCTTGAAAATGGATTAGGTGCAATCATTGTTTTCTTAGGATAAAGGGAGTTAAAATATGGCTAATTATCAAATTGACCCTAGAGGAACCCCTCTAGGCTAGGCTTGAATTCGAATGATTACTACCGGAACCCCGCATATTAATCCTTCAAATTCAATTTGATTAAGTACTTTAGTCAGTCTATGGACCTATTAATTGTATAAAGCTCTTAGTCCCACAACCAGGCCACCCCGCATTGCTACTTGATTTCCTCTAGAGTTCTAACACATTGTTGGCTACCCAAGCAATGAATTAGGACTAAAGAGATGATGCCCAATGCTTTTATACAACTAACCGGTTCATTTACAACTAATCACAACTAAGTCCCTCAAAATGCCAAACCTCAAGGATACCCTTAAGTCCAATGTCTAATTAATGGCCACCCATATCATTAGACATTGTTAATCACCACTTAATATAATTGGGTTTTCTCTAAGTTCTCTAATATACCAAACCTTACCAACCGGCAAATCTAATGCCTAAACTCATGGACCCATTCATTTGAGCATTATTAAAACCTCTTAGAGTGTGATTATGGATTAGCGATGCTTTAGGTTCAATTACAATCCCACTTCAATCAAACTACCTAGCAAACATGCTTAATAGAAAGAAATCAATGAAACTATAATGGAACATATATAATACCATATATATTGAGGAGCACAAAGCCTCATCACAAATCCAAACCACAAATTAGCATCCAACATTGATTACAAAAATAATCAAATGAGTCTAGCCACAAATTACAAAACCTAAACCTAGGAATTGAAAAAACCTATAGCTAGAACAAAGGATGAAACATAGAAAACTCTCCTTTGAAGCTTGGAACTCATGCATCTTCACCCATATTCAAGATTTGGAAACCCTAGCCTCCCATGGCATCAATAACAGCCCCAAATAGGGGAGAAATTTCGGCCATATAGGTTAACGTTGTGTATGGAAGAAAGTGGAATAAATGAAAGTTAGATGGAAGAAGTGGAAGAAAATGGAAGAAATGGAGGTTTGGATGGAGAAAATGGAAGAGGAAGAGAGTGGAGATGGAAATGGAGTGGAGGAAGATGATAGAAATGGTTAGGGTTCGGCCCTTTTAAGTTTAGAACAAGTGGGAGTCGAGTTAGAGCTGATTTGGGTCGGATCAGGGTCAAAAATTAGTAAAAAAATCGCGTTTCAGCAATTCTGTCAGTATTTCTCTCCATGGGCTCGCCACGGCCAACCCACGGCGAGTGAACATGTTCTCTTCCAGGGACTTTCCTGTAATTTGGAAATTTCGGGGTCCTTTTCTGTAATTTCATAATTTCGGGGTCCTTTTCTGTAATTTTCATAATTTATCCATAAACTTGTATTTTGACTTTTTTTTTTAATTTTCAACTTCTTGCCCCAATTTATCTCCTTTTCAAGGTTCCTAAAATATAAAATAACATCAAAAAATATGAATAGCACCCAATAAACATTCAAATCAAGAGTAATCACAAAAACATTCCAAAAATGCCCTTTTTACCACTAAGTGCATGTAATTACTCTAGAACCTAATTTCTTCGTAAGATATGCATTAATGCCCAAATAATATTATTAAAGACCTCCAAAATGATATGAAATATGTGCCAATATTGGGATTTGTCAAACCCTCAATAGTTAGATATGTGAATTATTAAAATTAAATTAAAAACATTATAATTAGGTTGAAAATTCCTATGTTGAAGTTGTGTACCCTTATACTATACTTTGTCAAATCCTAATAGAAAAATGTTAAACTTTGAATATTTAGGCTGTATTTGACAATTATAGGGACATTTGTGTCTTTTTATAAGAAATAGAAATCCCAGATTCCTCCTGGGGTCTGATTTAATATTTCTCAAATTTATAGGACTGGTTTATCATTTTCTATTTTTAATGGGATTTTTGTGGGATTTACCATGATAGATAATTGTACATACATGATGGCATTGACTAATTTGATTATCACATGTTGTGTTTGGTTACGTTGATTTAATCAACGGCCAAGAAGCTTTAACATGTCTACAAGCATTCTCTAAATTGAGGAGGCACATTAATGAAGATCATGTGGTATGGTGCTCCTCAAGAAAGCAAGAGGACTCAGGCCGAAAAATAATTAAGGATAATAAATCAAGCTGGCAATGAGTTGAATCCCAATAACAAATGAATAATAACAATGTGAAGTGTTGGCATCACCACATAAAATTGATGTAATTCAGTTCATTGTCCAACTTCTTTCCATTATTATATAAATCTAGTTGGCAGCAGCATCCGTAGATATATATCAATATAAATAGTTCGAGTCGCGCTCTCAGATGTATTGTCCTTAAGAGCTATTCCGCAACTACCGATACAAGTTGCAGCACTCCTCAGAATTAAACAAACTCTTTCTATAAAAATAGGGCAAGCAGGACAACAGAAACTAATATACTCAGCAAGGTATTAAAACCAGAGGAGGAAATAAGGAAACTCTTTGCTCATACATATTGAACCTCTGACTTCCCATACCTTATGTAAGGTCTCTACGTGTTTGTCTGGTTGTTTGTGTCTTTGGCTGGTGTGCTTTTGACTATTCATGTTTTTCATGGTCGTTTATATCTTTTGTACGAATATTGTACAACTCTTTCCGGTTTTCTCCGCCTTTTGGCAAATAAAATTAAGAGTTCGGCATTTATGTGATGAATACCCCTCTCCTAGTCCTTTTTATAAGTTGATATTAGCTAACTTTTTCATGCCAATGAAAGGTACTCAATTAACTCAATAACATGGACTAAATTAATAAGTTTTTTCAATTTTTACTTCATTTATTTATTTATAAATGAGTGTTTAAACAATAATTTCTACATTATGTTTCATCTAACCAGTTTCCCTACTCAAAAGAAAAGGGAGAGTTAGGTGTATGTATATCATCTATATCTCATTTGAACTGTCTAAATTTGATTTTAACTTTTGTATCCATTAAGATAATTTCAATAAAATCAAATTTGTCTAGATGATATATAGATGATCTAAATATACTTAATTCTCTCTACACATTTTTTTATGAGTAGAGAAACTGGTTATGTGTTTCATCTCAAAGCGAACTCATAATAAGGACAATTTTTTTTTTCACAAAACACACATATAAAAAGGAGAAGAGTGGTACATATATCAATTTCTAAGCACCATGGTCGGCAAAGTAATTCTAATAATATCGATATCGACTAGTCTACATATATGGTTCCATCGTAAATCTATGAAGCTTTTTTAATATTGAACAATTCGATGTCTTAATATTACATATTTCCATAATTACCCAGATCAATTTTTTTTTGGATTTATCTACGTTATCCGATGCTACCAGCAATCGACTAATCTAGTTTGTAAGAATGTAGGCCCACAATAAGAAGACTTACTACCTACAAGTAATTATCATAGCTGTATATCTAAGATTCAAATATGAGGCCACTTGTTAAACTAAAATAACCTACAAATAGTTTATTCAAATTCTAGATGGTAAATAAATCAAAATCATAATAATTCTCTGAAATACTTTTAATGTACAGATCAAATCTAAATCAATAATGATACTTATAAAAAATTAAATCTACAAAATCAACACTTTTATTTGATCAAATCATATACTAATACACAAAACTCAAACATATTTATAATATTAACATGTCTAATAAAGTACTTACAGTGTTGCAAAAACCGGACTGGTGTCGGACTGTCACCCAGAGTATCCTTTGGCTCGTTCAGAATAGTTTAGCCATGTTGAATCCCTTCATACCGCTTATTGGACCAAAAACCTAGGTTCAATCGTGACCTAAAGCAGTTATTTTTTTTAAAAAAGGACGATCCAAATAACTCACCTAAAAAACAAAGGCACTTATCTACCCATAAAAAACCAACTATGGTTTGAAAAATGGGCCATGTTTGGTAAGGAGCAATGATGGGGTGGGAATGAGACAGGGACAGGGAATGAGCCATTTATGTTGTTAATCATTGGGATTGAACATTACCACAAATGTGGGATTGGACAAATCCACTACCCCTGTTAATTTTTTTTAATGCTGGGATTGAAATTTTTTAGGACAACAATATCCTTGGTTATAATAATTTTCAGATAACATTACTCCTCTTAATTCTGACCTAATTAGGTTAGAATAATTGTCTCATTGCCTCTCATCACTACTCTTAATTTCTTTAATTGCGAATTTATTTTTGAATGATGAGATTATAAATATTTGGAACTTTTGGGTTAAATCTCTCTCATTAAGAGTAAGATTAGGCATAAGGATAAGCTTTTCTCATTGAAATTTTTGGGCTTCATGAAGTGTTTGGCAGAGATGTTAATTGCATTGTAGTGTGGTTCTGTTCATTTTGAAATCCCCTTAATTCCTACCTGATTCTGAAGGGAATTTGTGATTCATTGTAGGAACAATAGGGCTTAGGTTGATTAATGTAAATTGTGCTCACTTCTTACGTACTGTCTGGGCTAAAATTTATTGTTTCTTAGCTTTGTCTTGCCTTGTTCAGCTGGATGTGGTTTATGTATGATGTCCTTACAATATAAATGATTTGCAAAACAAAGTCTCTTTTCTAGGTTCTCATTGAGTGATGGCTGAGGGGAGTAAGTGTGTTTCTTTCAAGAATGAAATTAATAAATGGGTACGTAACATGTTGAAAGCATGATAAGATAGGCTTTTAGTGTGCTGCAAATAGGGCTTCAATTAAAGTTGGAGAACAAGAAATTATTTGTGGTGTTAGAGTTGTAATTGGCAAAAGGGTATCTGCACTTTAGATGAAATATCCAATGATATAAGACTTTGAATTTTGTAGGAATCTCTGATTTGGTTGTTCTTGGAACCTGGTTTTTCTTTGGACCATTATTTGAGGTTTTGAATTGACTGAGGAGGGATATAATCGACATTCATGTGTTTTCTCAAATTGTGTGCTTTCTTGTTGTGGGCTACGATGGTTTGTGTGACTGAAAAGGTTTATGGTCTTATCAAATTTGATATAAAATATTTGAAAGGGGTTAAACATTAAGTAATTCCAATTGAAAACTCTGCCTTGGTGGTTGTTCTTGATTTCTTAAGTGAATAAGTTATGGTTGGTTGTGATTAGAGTTATTATCTGAAGTTTGAAAATATCTTGACATGTTAGCATATGTAGGCGGTTACGGGAGCGTCTGAGAGCATCCATTAAGAGCAACATTTGGTCACATTTTGTTGGTGATTCATTAGGACCGACTCACCAGCACTTAGTCTCACCCAACGCAAGTTTCTCCCCTCGCAATGTTCACTTGTTGATTTTAATTTTACTTTCTTTATTTTTTTGCTTGGAATCTGCAACATTTTTTTGCTTGATTTTAAGTTCACTTGTTGTTAGCACTCAATCCATGCATAAAGACTCCATTTGCTGTCGGTAGCCTCTAACCTGTGTTTTGGACGTACCTTTTGCTGCCGGTAACACCTCCTCTCCTTCCTTCTCCTCCTTTTTTCTTATTGTTTTCCATTACTAGCTGCAGTGATTTAATTGTGAAAATAAACTTTGAATTTTTTATTGTCTTCTTTGTTTCAGGGGGATTTATATTACTTGAAGTAGCTTGATAAGTGCTGCAATTAGGGCATTCTTATAAGGTAGTCAGGCTCTATTCAACTTATATTTTTTTATCCTTTTGGTGAATTTTGTTTAAAGTTGTTTAAATTAGTCTGCTTTTTATTAATTGAATTATGCTATGCTTTTTCTGAAGTGTTGTTGTAACAACAATAAGTAAACATGCTCTTAAAGAACTACCTTCACTATTGTTAGCTTAACCTATTTTTTTACTTGCATGTTGTAAGAGTCAAAATGGTTTAGGATTAATTTAATGTTTAATTTAGTTCTCTTGTTGATGCTTCTCAATCAAAGTTTTCATTATCTCTTTTATTAGCTATTTCCTTTTATTATCTGATTTATGATTAATTCGTTGCTAACATTTTTGTATTGATTCAAATGAGATTCATATTGCTTGCATGGTTCAAAGTTTACATAGTATTTACATAGGATTTCTCTTTCTTAGAATGGAAATTCCAGAAAATCGAAGATGGATGTACAATAGAATCAATCCGACGACCAAATGAGTTACACCAGAGTATGAAAGAGGGGTTGAAGAGTTTTTTTATCATGCACATGGATCCATTCATTCTCAAACAATGGGAAAGCTTCGGTGTCCATGTGTGAATTGTAAATGTCGGCCATATAAACCATTTGAATTGGTGAGGACACACCTCTATAGTAAGGGATTCATGTTGGACTATTATATATGGACTAGTCATCGAGAAAGCATAATAGAATGTGACTCACTTCTGAAAGACGTGGTGCCCTACAAGCCTTACCTGGGGCGCTTGGTAACCAACCAAATCAATGAGACGATGGTGATAGATGCAGCTAGACCGAGTTTGAGGGATAATTATAATGAAAGAATGGAAGAGGAGCCAAATGCTTCTACAAAAGCATTTTATGACATGTTAGATGCTGCATAACAACCATTGTGGGGAGGTTGCGAAGAGGAATCTTAGCTTTTTGCAACTTTATAGTTATTAAGTATTAAAGCTGCAACAAACATGTCTTAACAATCCTACAATTTAGTTTCCCAACTCATGCGGAGGACACAACATAAAGACACTCTTATGCCTAAGGACTTGTATGAGGCTAAGAAGTTGGTGGCGAAGCTAGGTCTTGATTATAAGAAGATAGATTGTTATGTGAAAGGGTGTATGTTGTATTATAAAATGATGAATGTGCAACCTGATGTAAGTTTTGTGGTGAGGAAAGATATTCCTCCAAAAGGTGTCATGGAAGAAAAAAAAGGTTTCAAGGAAGCAATTGTGGTACTTACCACTTATTCCAAGATTGCAAAGATTGTTTTCTTCTAAGAAAACCGCAAAGGAAATGAGATGGAACTATGAAAATTGCCGTAGTTCCAATGTCATCTATCACCCTTCTGATGGTGAGCATGGAGAGCTTTGGATAGGACGTATCCGTACTTTGCGTATGATCCAAGGAATGTGAGGCTTAGGTTATGTTCTGACGGATTTATGCCATTTGGGCAATCTGGGAGGTATTATTCTTGTTGGCCTGTGATTGTTACTCCATATAACTACCACCCGAGGTTTGGATGACATGAGAGTATATGTTCTTGACATTGATCATTCCTGGTCTTAATAACCTGAAAGGGAAAATAGATGTGTACTTGCAACCATTAGTGGATAAATTGAAGTTATTGTGGAGTGAGGGGTGTGTACATATGATACCTCACTGGCACAAAACTTTAATATGCATGCTGTATTGTTATGGACAATCAATGATTTCCCTACTTATAGTATGTTGTCTGGGTGGATGACAATGGGAAGACAATCATGTCCAATATGTATGGAGAATTCAAAAGCATTTCAATTGAAGCATGGGCAAAAAACATCTTTCTTTAACTGTCATCGTCAATTCCTCCCCAATAGTCACCCGTTTAGGAGAAATAAAACCTCATTTTATAAGAATAGAGTTGAGCAATCAACACCTTCACCCCGATTGAGTGGATATGAAGTTTGGCACAGAGTGCAGAATCTTCCAAAGGTTATTGAGCATGGAGAACCTATTCCCATGGTAGGGTATAATTGCACTCATCATTGGACAAAACAAAGTATATTTTGGGAATTGCCCTATTGGAAAAGTAACTTGATTCGTCATAATCTTGATATTATGAACATAGAGAAAAATTGTTTTGACAACTTGTTTCACACTGTCATGGACACAAAGGGGAGAACTAAAGACAATATACATGCGCTATTGGACTTGAAGGAATATTGTCGATGAAAGGAATATGAACTTGTTGAAAGAAATGGGAAGATGGTCAAGCTGATTGCAAAGTACGTGTTGAATTTAGAACAAAAATGGCAAATTTGTGAATGTGTGAAGAATTTGAACCTCCCCATGGATATGCATCTAATCTAGCTTGTTGTGTGGATATAAAGGAAGCAAAGTTGTATGGAATGAAGAGTCATGATGGTAGATAAACTAGAGTTATTAGAGCAAAATATAGTTGTTACATTGTGCAAGTTGGAAAAGGTCTTTCCCCCTATGTTCTTTGACTCTATGGAGCACTGACCCATCCACCTTCCATAAGAAGCTAAAGTTGGAGGGCTTGTTCAATATCAATGGATGTACCCATTTGAAAGGTAATGGAATTTATTTTAATGGAGTTACGAATAGAAATATGATAATACCAATAATGAATTTTATGTGACACTTGTAAATATGTGTAGGTTCCTTTATACCTTGAAGCAAAAGGTAAGGAACAAAGCTCGAGTTGAAGCATCTATATGTGAAGCATATATAATTGAAGAGATTACAATGTTTTGATCGCACTACTTTGAGCTAGGTGTTCCACCAAGAATAACAAGGCCTATAAGAAATAAAGGTGGAAAATCAAAATTGCCACCAATATCTATATTTAACCATCGTGGAAGACCATATGTAGAATGTAAATCCCGATTCTTGGAAGATGAGGAAGCAAAAGCCGCTACAAGATGTGTTCTAATGAATTGTGATGAGGTGCCGCCTTACATGAATTAAGTAATCTTAAAGTGTGACAATTTGAACGTTATGTCAACTATATGAATGTTTAACATATGATTTTTAATGCAGTCTTTTTGCCCAAATCTTGAAAGAAAAGAATACTCAAATAACAGATTATCAAGTAGAATCTGAAATCAATGAAAGATTTGCATCATGGTTCAAAGATCATGTAAGTAGTACTAATTTCATTATGTTACTTAGTACCAATAAGAAGACTTATTTTTTGTCATTGATGTCATGAGGTTGAAGATCCTTCAAACAACATTACGGACTCATTTTTGGATGACCTTGCTTGGGGCCACAAGAGAAAAGTGAGAACATGGCCTATGTACTTTGTCAATGGATATAAGTTTCATACAGCTTTGTAGGCTCTTCGAAAATCGACTACAAATAGTGGCATGTGCATCAAAGGAACTAACTACAGTTAATCAGAACATGACTTTTATGGCATTCTACAAGAAATTATAGAGATTGAATACATGGATATACCGTTGAAGAGATTAGTGTTGTTCAAGTATGACTGGTTTGATCCAACACTAAATCGTGGGACAAAGGTTGACAAACTTTAAGGGATCGTTGAAGTTAATGCATTACGTAAGTACAACAAGTATGACCCATTTATTTTTGCAACCCAAGCAATGCAGGTATATTACACCCCATATTCTTGTTGTCGTTAAAAGGCTAATTAGAGTGCCGTTCTTAAGATCAAGCCCCGTAGCATAATTGAAATGCATGCATCTGAAATCAACATAGAGGCATTTCAAGTAGATGAACTAGAAGTTTTATTGCCAATAATTGCTCATGATGATGAATTAAGGGATAAAGAAGAAACAGAAATTCGTTATGAAGAAGTGGTTATGCCTATTGATAATATGATTTATAATTATGAGGAGGAGAAGGATGAAGATGAGGAGGATGAGGATGATGATGAAGAGGATGATGATGGGGAGGATGATGACGACCACAATCAAGAGGAAGAATAAAATGACGACGATGATGGTGATGTCCTAAATTAAGATTATTGAATTGAGTTTCATTGGATTTATTTTTAATTTAATTTTATCTATTGCATTATGTAATGTTTTCTTTATATTAGTATGACTAATGGGTTCACCTTTGAATATGCAGATGTCATTTTGCAAGAAAAAGGGTGGTAAAGCTTCATCAAGTACCCCCAAATTGTTACATTCGCATATGCCTGTAGAAGAGATGGCAAATGCTAATGTGCGACCTACATCCACTCTGATATCAATTCCTAGATTAAACTTATCATGTGGGTCATCTTCTCAGTTGCATGATGCAGTTGGTAGACATATAATATCACCATCTGCAATCCAATCTTTTGAAACCTCATCTTTCTAATAATTATGAAGATTTTTTTTTCTTATTAGGTTTCATCCTGTTGTTGGAATTGTTTGGAGGATTCGTCAAGAAATTTCTTGCAAATTTGACCATCCATGTTGGTGCTGGAAAGTTACTACTAAAGATTACAAGGTCGTGTGGTTTAATGAATGGGCAGTATGTCTTGTCATTTTATTATTATATGTTATTATGTTTGGATTCTATTATTATGGAGTTTTTATAACTAACCTTCATTTGCTTCTCATTTACGCAGAGAAAATATAAGTGGCTACCAGAACACGATGATACAATTAGGAAAAATTGGAAGCTAAAGTGTCAAAGCATCCTAAGAGATTTAATGCATGATGTTAGGAAGGACTTCTCTTTGAAACAAGTTAGGCCTGATTGGATTCCAGATATTGTGTTTGAAGAGATGCTGAGAGTATGGAATTCAAATGATTTTCAGAACAAGAGTGAGGAAAAAAAAATAATCGTGCATCTTCCACTGGCGGCACTCAACACAAAGGGGGTAGCATTCCTAATAGTCAGCATAGAAGAAGGATGGTAAGAATTATTTCTTCAAATTCAATCATTTACTTGATGTTTGGTATGATATATCTTGTTAATTAATTGCAGGCTAAGGAATTTGTAAGAGAGCCTACTATATTTGAAGTGTTCAAGAGGACTCATTACGATGAGAAAACTAATGCATTCTCAGACCATCGTGCAAAATAAATTTATGTTAAGTATATTAAGAATGTTTATGTAAAGAAAATATCTATTGTTTGCATCAAAATTTCCTATTTCTTAATGCTTTTATTATGTATTTGAATGCAAAAAAAATGTTACTTGATTGTATGTTGTGCAGTATTTACTGTTTATTTTGGTCTAATTTCATTGGTATATGGATACTCTGTTTCGGTTACTCTGATATGGAAGCTAGATTTTGTTCTTCTGATTAGAAATTTTCTTAAACATAAAGTTGCAGAATACTTGGGTGCTTGATGAAGTGGAAGTTCGTTTGAATTTGTGGATGCTTAAAGGATGGTTTTGTGGTCTTAAGATTTATTGAACTATGTTGATTTAGTGAGAATCTGTGATATATGTGGCTGTATAATTGATTTAGATTTTGGGGATGTTTGAATTCTAAAAAAATGCTTTGCTTCATTTCTAGTTGGGTATTGATGCAATTGAGGTGATGATGTTTAAATATTGATTAGTGAAGTGGAAATTGTTAATTGAACTATTAATGCTAGTAACAGAATGGTATTGATGATGTTCTTAGGCCAAAAGGCATTTAAACAAATGGCTGAATTGGTTTTATGTAGAACGTTGGATAATTAAGATTTTATTGAGTTAGAACAAATGTAGATCTTATGATATTTAAGTGACAACCTTAAGGGGTAATAAATGAGGATGGTGGCTCATGAATAAAGATATGAAAGCTAAAAGTTAAATAGGCATAGTTTAAGAAAGAATTATAAATATGTGCAGGAATTTGTTAAAAGAGAAATGCCAAGAACAAAGGAATAGATGTTGTATGTGAAAGCTTTTGACTTGCTTTGGTTTGTGATTTTCAAATATGATTTTTGTTGTGTAATATCATTTAGAGATATGGTATACTAGAAGTTTGGTGTTTAATGATTAAAAATATATTGGGTTCGCTGTTTGGTTTGATCCAATTAATGATTATGGGAGTTTGGAGTGCTTATAGGATTTAAGGACTATGATGATCATTTACACTTATTGTTGCTGATTTTAGATGTATGTAAAAGATTAAATAATAAATTGGACTGTTGTTGTTATATTTATGTTGTTTTATTATTAGAAGGTAAAAAGGGCATTGAATGGATGGGAGTGATGTAATATATATGGAGAAGAAGGTTGCTGTTTTGATGGGCTTAAATGTTCAAAGTTGTATTGAAAAGAAATGATTAATTTTGTTATAGTTCATCTTTGAATGCTTAATAGTTTGTGACCTAAATGCAGGAGGATTACATGAGGCGGAAAGATTCTTTGACTACTAAGGATGGTTCTACAAGTGTGCAGTCCAATGAAAATGATTGAACCTTGGTTAGAGGTTACTGGAGGCAAAAATAAGAAGGGACGCATTTGTGGGTTTGGGGCTGAGAATGAAAATATTAGTGATGACTTGTCTTCTGTCAACGATACCGGAGGGATTCATGATAATATCGTTGAGCAAGAACTGCGCAACAGGACAACCGAGCTATCATAGGAGAATTAAGTACTGAAACAAAACCAAGAAGCAAACAACCAGTGAGTTGAAGAAATGCAACAAAATTTTAACATGATTGCGTCTGTCTTGTAAGGGATGAGGATTCAATTACCACTTTCGTCTAATACAAATGCAGGCAACAAGAGTTGACATAATTTGCTGCTATGGTTTAGGTTCTTTCTTTGTAAGAAGTGTTGCTTCCAGGATTAAATTAAGACTTTATTAGTTATTTAATTTTGCTGTGTATGACATACCTATTAAATTATGGATTTATAGGATTTTGTATTATTTATTTGCACTTTTATTTGTTGTTGTGCTAATTCAGTGATGGAATTCCTTCGCTGATCTTGCCAGTGGATCAGTGACGAAATTCCGTTGCTGAACATGTTGTTGATTCAGTGACAGAATTCTGTCAGCAATTATCACCGATGGAATTCCGCCGAAAATAATTAGCCATGAAATTCCGTCGGTGATATTCAGCGACGGAATTCCGTCCCAAAATTACCGATGAAATTTGTATTCCGTCGGTAATTTAATTAGCAACGGTATTATTACCGACAGAATCAGTTCCATTGGTAATTCCGTCGGAAAATTTTTTCTGACGGATTTCCTTTGGAAAGTACTTTGGGAAACTGTTTTTGCGACCGAATTCCGTCGGTAAATTCTGTCGGTGATTTCCTTTTTTTTTGTAGTATGGACTAAACGGGAGATTTGGGTAATGGGAATGGATATTCTTGGCCAATGGAACTTTTTGGAAATCATCGCTTCACAAATTGATTTGGGAGAAAAATTGCCAATTTTCCAATGAACCCTCTAAGAACTCCTCTAAGCTAAGCTTGGATTAGAATGATTAATGCCGGAACCCCGCACATTAATCCTTCTAATCAAAGTTGATTAAGCACTCGACCAAATTAACTACTAATTGTAAGGAACTCTTGATCCTACAACCGGAATCCCAAATTGCAATAAGATTAATCTACTAATTCCAATTCTTTGATGGAACCCCAATAAATGAATTGGAACTAATAAATTGAAGCCCAATTTTCTCAAGAAATCAATAGGTTTACTTG
Organism: Mimosa bimucronata; assembly: GCA_037074515.1. Lineage (NCBI taxonomy): Eukaryota > Viridiplantae > Streptophyta > Magnoliopsida > Fabales > Fabaceae > Mimosa > Mimosa bimucronata. The sequence goes on from CM073442.1 coordinate 13,247,843, forward strand.
TCATTTTCTAAACATAAACACTTGACACCATGATCCACTAAGTAAGAACTCTCACCAAGCACAAGATTTTAGCAAGAAAACATATATTAAATTAATGATGAACCCATACAAATACAATATGTTCAAGCCAATAGATGCAATGTCAAGCATCCATACAAAGAAAATCAATAAGATATATTGTTTCTACCACTCTCATACAAAGATATAAATAAAGATTATGTCAAAATGCACAGAACAATTTTTAGAACCCTAGAAAAATTGCAATACACATAATGAAGAGAGAATGGAGAACAACACTCCCCTTTGAAACTTCAAGCTCGTCCCTAGAGCTCCATCACCAAGAATACAAAAGCTTAGTTGCTTCTCTTCATGGGAAGATCATCAAGCAAGAGGAAGTGAAAGCCATGAGATTTGGAGAAATAAAATGGAAGATAGGGATGAGAGAGTTGAGAGAATGAGAGTGAATGGTATGAATTAGGGTTCCAAATCTACATCAGATGAACTCCAAATTCGATCTAATGCATCCTCAAATCGAGTTAGAAGAGTGGGTATCGGATATAACCTGGTTTGGATTTGAAAATTCAAATATGTCATGTGTTGATATCACTCCACGGCGAACCATTCTTCCTTTGCCGAAGATGAAAAAATTGCACCCCCTTGATTCAGCTTCTTCTCATTCGGATTCCTCCTCTTTTGGTTCTTGGGCAACTTTATAAGTGAAAATCAAAATAAACCCGGATCAAGAAGCCCTAGAAATTAATCAATGCTAATTAATCTCCAATTATGATAAGTTAATCCCAATTTCATGCTAAATTCACCTAAGGGTCTAAGTTATTTAATAAGAACAAATGGACTAAAATTGCAACTTAATCATATTAATTGCCTCAATTTAAGCATATAAAAACACTACAAATAAAAAATTTGTCAATATACATATAACGTTATTTTTAATTAATTATTACGTCATCGGTTTGATTGTCGCTTCTCCCGGCCCGATCATGGGAACCATGACTCACTAGCTTTTCCGGCTCACCTTCCGATTAGGCATTTACAACGTTGAGTACTTATTCTGATGCTAAATGTAATAACTAGTTAACTAAAATGTGCGCTATGTTAAAAAAAGTTGCTTAGTTATTTTTAAAAACTATGAATTGATTTTTATCAAAGAATTACTTTTTTAAATTATCTACTTAGATAAATTGTAATATTTCTATATTGGTTCTTTAAAATTATTTATTAATGTAAAATTAAATTATATATTGGTATTCTAAAAATATCAAGTAACTTTAATATATATATATATATATAACTAAATCTTCATAATAAACTAAAGAAAAATTAATAAAAGTAACTTAATAAAAAAAAAATAGTTACATTAGCTCCCTTCTTTCTTTTCGCATTGATCAAAGCAAACCAAGTTTGATTAAAATCGTGTCAAGCTAGACTTGTCATATTAAAATAATACACTAATATTAAGGTAGAGACTTTACTCATCTCTTAGAGAAATCCTCAGCTTTTCAGACAAAGTGAGCACGGATTTAAAATAATATGTTTTGAGAATATAGATGATATTTCTCTTTAACTCAACTGAAATCAAACATTTTTTTTAGTCTTGATTTAAACATGAGGTTGCATGTTCGACACAATAATGTTAGTATGTTGGGTGTGTGAACTCCTCATTGTGTGAAGAATAAAAAGAGAGGGAGGGAGGGAGAATGATCATATATTTACCTAGGTTCTAAATATAAAAGGTACTATCGTAGCTTGATTTCATCATAAATATAATATATCAATTTCTTTTGTTCCTCTCATTTATTATTTCCCCCATATAACACCTATATTGATTGCACACAATTAATAAAGACAATTTTATAAATAATTAACTTATCTCATTTTTTTAAAAATTATGTAAATTGCTCAAATATTTCCTACAAGAGAGTAGATCCTATAAGGATAACAACAATTTATACCGTAACTCCTTCAAAATCCACTTCTGCAATACGTATGATTTCCCCTCAAATTTAAATGAAACTAAAGCAAATGAAGCTTTCAAGATAAAAGATCGGGCAAAGGTATAAAAATGACCATATAGTTTTGGTCTGGGCACAACCAACAACATATAGTTTTTTTAGGCACAAAAGTGTCCATGCCGTCAATATATACTAACGGCGTTAAGTTTTTCAAAGTTAGGTAAAATAAAATGTGCAAAAGTACCCACAAAGTTTGGTCCGAAGTGCACCCAATAAGGCGAAATTTTTTTTTGCTCACATAGTTACCAAAATAGTCCTTCATTGCCTATACTGTTACTTAACACATGTTAGGTAGAAGAAATACATAAGAGGGGTGTGAATTTTGTATTTCAATAAAATATTTTTCAAAACTGTAAGTTCAGAAGCAATTTTAAAAAACAGATAGGAAAGAAACAGAGTATTGAAATATTAGGCAAATTTGCACAATGTTTGTTTGCATTCTCAAAGGCCTATATATATCCATTGATGAAGGAAGCTTGAAGCATGAAATCACAGAGCAAAATTTGAGCTATAAGTATTTGCCTAGTACTTCGAATCTTCATACTCTGTTTCTCTAAATTTCTGTGAGCTTAAGTATTTAGCATATACTTTGTTTGATTTGCCAGCATTTGCCTAAGATTTCAATAATGTGTTTCTTTCTTATCTGTTTTTTAAAATTAATTTTGAACTTAATGTTTTGAAAAATATTTTATTGAAATACCGAATTCACCGCCCTTTTGTGTATTTTTCCTGCCTAACATGTGTAAAGTAACGGCAAATGTACTGGGGGAACCATTTTGGTAACTACGTCGACACTTTTAGGCAAAAAAAAAAGTTCACGGTGTTGGATGCACTTCGGACCAAACTTAATGGGTATTTTTGCACCTTTTATATTCCCTAACTTTGAAAAACTTAATGTCGTTAGTATATATTAATGGCATGGGCATTTTTGTCCCATTTTGGTAACTACGTGAGCACTTTTGTGCCAAAAAAAACTTCGCTGTGTTGGATGTACCTTGAACCAAACTACATGGGCATTTTTTCACCTTCGCCCTAAAAGATCCTTTTAGGTTGCTCTCTCATTATGCTTTTTTTGACCATGACTTGTTAGGATTTATTATAGTAGTGTTGTTTGGATCGGATTCAAGGCTGTATGGTATGGATTTGACCCTTTCTATTTGTTGGGCTTTCTTTTTCAGACATGTTTGTTGAAGAGCTTTAGTTTATTTACAATAAACAAATATTTCTAGCAAAAAAGAAAAAAAAACACACTTTCAACATAACAACACTTTCACAAATATAAGACCTGGACTGGTATCCTTAATCATAAAACATTAATAGAAAAAGCTAAACATATCTAAACTATTTAGATTTTATTTAAACCGTCCATATTTCATTAAAATTGTTACTTTAAAGAAATAAATTTATACCGTTCATATAAGATCTAGATGATTTATATTTCTTTAATTCTTCCTACTCATCTTATTTATGAGAAAGGAATTCTCTTTCAAGATCCGGAGGGCGTGGAACAATTCTCTTACCATCTAATAAAATTAATAACCTACCTTATTAATTATCATGTAGCAAGCCGTGTACCGTGTATAGTTAATTAATTTAACCCATTCAACCAAGGCCATGTTAATAATCTCATTATTATATACTGCAGACGAAAGCTTCCAATGTTTGGCTTTATAGTAATGTACATGTTCATTTGATTTAACAAAACAGATTGGAATTCGTCAAAAAGAAAATATCAAATGAAATTAAAATATATTGTTATTTTCCTTTCAACTCACCTACCCTATATATAAACTTCTCTACCATTTTCAAAGTTATAATTTCGTTCTTCTCATCCGTATTACTTGGATTTTTGTTTTTAAACCATGAAAATTAACCCAACAAAAAACCAAGAAAATAAAGTGTATAGTCTGCACAAGTCATAATTTTTAGGATATGAAGTTGGCAAAGGGAAATATAGAAAATAAGAACTTCAGAACCGGTGCGATAGAATCAGAAAAAAACATGTTCCTGTTGGGGGGAAAAGGAAAATAAGTGTTTGTTGAGGGACTCAAATGAGCATAATTATATATAATATTAGGAGTAATTAATTATCAGTAACAATATAGAAAATAAATTTATAATTTGAGGAAAACAATGCATGGAACGACATATATTATTTAATAATTTGACCTAAATATATATAATAAAATATAATGCAGATATTACGAAAAAAATTGCAAAAAATAATATTAAGAAAACTTTGATTGGATCAAAAAAGGAAAAATGATTGTCATTTGAAATCGGATAAATACTAATACAATCTTGAAAAACATTTGGGATAAGCTCCAAAAATTCAAAGTAAACCTAAATCGACTTATTTTATGCCAAACTAAAAAGTTCCCGGCGGCTGTAAGCCCTTCGCACAGTTAAAGGACCCCTACTACTCACCACATCATTAAAAATATATATATATATATATATATATATATATAAATATGTATAAAAAATAAAGTAGTTTTTTTTTTTAAAAAAACACATGCTAACAAATTCTTATGTGAATCCAGTTCACAATATTATTTCAGGTTTGACCAATCACAAGCAAACACCTTAGGTCTGATTTGAAAATTTTAAATTTTATCGGGCATCCTAAAAAAATTATCTAGCAGATACAATTTTTTAAACTTATAAAATAAAAAAAATGTAGAAAATATGATATGAAATTTTTTTATTTGCAAAATTTTATGTAGGGTGCCCAATTAGAATAAAATTTTCACATTAAATAAATCTAAAATGTTTGCTTATAATTGGTTAGATTACAAGTGACTACTTGAAAATTTCTCCACACTCAAAAAAATCAAAATAGAGTAGCGTCACTTTGAATCCCAACAAAAACAAAAGACGTCACCCTAAGCACCATTGTCTCTCTATTTCTATATATATGTGCATAGTTCATTTGATTGAACAAAATGTATTGGAATTCGTCAAAAAGAAAATATCAAATGAAATTAAAATATATTGTTATTTTCCTTTCAACTCACCTACACTAAATATAAACTTCCCTACCAATTTCAAAGTTATAACTTCGTCCTTCTCATCCGTATTCCTTGGATTTATTTGTTTTTAAACCATGAAAATTAACCCAACATAAACCAAGAAAATAAAGTGTATAGTCTGCGCAAGTTATAAATTTTAGGATATGAAGTTGGCAAAGGGAAATATAGATGATAAGAACATCATGACCGGTGCGATAGAATCAGAAAAACCATGTTACTGTTGGGGGAAAAAGAAAAATAAGTGTTTGTCATGGGACCCAAATAAGCATAATTATATACAGTATTAGGAACATTTATCTAGCAGATAAAGATAGTTTTTGTTGGGTGGCCGATTAGATTAAACTTTTCATATCAGATTTAAGATGTTTGCTTGTAATTAATTAGATCACAAGTGATTTGAGGAACTGGGATTACTTGACAATTTCTCCACACTCAAAAAATCAAAATAGATTAGCGTCACTTTGAATCACAACAAAATGAAAAGACGTCACCTTGAATACCTTTCTCTCTCTGTCTATCTATATATATGTACATATAGTTCTTCATCACCCTCATCTCAAACTTGAAACAAGGCCTCTTCATTGATACTGTTACATACTGATTTAATCTTATTACCAGCTATGGCTGCCTCAGTTTTCAAGTTCACAGTCTTCCTCTTCATTGCTCTTGTCCTTCTCTCTCCAGGCGGTTAGTTTATTACAAACTCAATCACCAAACACTCATTACTTTAATTTTCACCATTTCATCATTTGATGATTATCTTTTACAGTTAAAGAAAGGAAGGTTATATACTAACAATGTTTTACATCAATTAATACTGTGCTATGAGCCTTTGATTATTATTAGCTAGATAACATTGTTATCCATTCTATGCATGCACAAATATATATATGAAAGAATGATATATAACTTTTTTATGCAGAGAATAATATGGCCGAGGCAAAACGTTGCCATAAACGCAGCCGCACATATTCTGGGAATTGTAACCACAACAACCCCTGCAAGAATTCATGCTACGGAGAGGGTTATGGTGACGGAGGTTGTGCCAGTTATGGTTCTGGATATGGTTGCTATTGCTATTGGCAGTGTTGAAAGAAGCTATCACGTGCCTTCCTCGTGCCATCTGATCATTTCCATACTATATATGTTATGAATATAAATAAATAAATAAATAGTGCTTCAGTCGTCAGTTAAAGCACTAAGTACTTACGTACTTACGTACGTTAAAACTAAGTTATGTCTGCTGGTTGTTGGACTTCGCTTAATTTGTGTCTAGTGTGTGTTTGTTGATGTCTTTGGTGATGAATATTAATTGTGTCTGCATGGTTCGCTTTATATAATGAAGAATACAGTTGTCTTATGAAAAAGATCACTACGCTTCTGCTTTGTGTTTCGTGATGCGAAGTGTCATTCGATTTCATGTGTGCCTGGTTTTTTCTTTTTCTCCTTAATATATATACATGTATATAACTATAAATTAAAATCTTGCATGCATATCTTAAATTATATGCGGCGGTGCTTGATATTTATTTACGTACGATATAAACTTTTCTTGGCTTTCTCGGATATTTTGTGGAACAACTGTGATCATGAGTGTGTACGATATACACTATTTAAATATAGATCGATTGATCTAAATTCACAATTGTGATTTAATTAATGTTTATTTTTGAACTGTGAAGTCTCTTGTTGTCTAAACCTACTGTTTGAATCTCCACTAAGAGAGGTAACCGCTTTTGGTGTTCGATCAATGTCTCGAATAAAAGTGTCTCCAATAAGACGATTCCTATGCCTTGAGGATAAGAAATCGCTGATGATAGACAGTTGCAAGAGTGACATGAATAGCCACATTGGTTTGGTTCCCCTCAGTAACATTAATCTTGTCTACATAATCAATCTGAATTAATAAAAAAGACACCTCATATAATTTTTTAAAATTGCATATAAACATGAAATTCTGGGGAGATCTACTTTCATAAAAAACAAAAACTTCATTATAGCAATCAAAGGTTCAGATTTACTTATGAGCCATGTTAAAAAAAAAAACAAAGATATTGAGGATATCCACTTCGGTAGCCATGCATTGGTCCTGAAGATTGGGAAAATGCTCACAAATACTTATTTGAATATTTTATTGCTTAGAAATGCATGAATGCAATTATTTAATATTTTAATGGACAAAAAATATTGATACTTGAATTCATGTGCCTGTGAGTAGTAAAATTTTCAAACAAGTATTTATGGGCTATTTTGCCCGTTATAAATTCCTTTTGTCTTCTTTATACTTTAGGACGTAATAATGAAGGGACTAAACCTTGCCAGTTAACTTCTAATTAGATCAATATATATAGATATATATATATATCTATATATATAAACGATGACAAAATGGATTCAGTAGAGAGCGGGTATTGTGGAAGCAATCAATGGAGACAAAATAATAGGTAACTTCGTCCCCAAATGACAAATGTCTTATCTTTATTCTTGATCTCAGCAACCGTTCGCCGTCAAGCGTTAACCGCAAGCGTACGGATCACAAGTAGTATAAAATATCGTTCCCACGTTGGATTAAAATCTTTGACTAAGTAAAAGACTAAGTGATTTCAATTAAGTTAAACTAAGAAAATATTTTTGGGTTGTGTAAAGAAATGTTGAAAATCTATTTCTAAAAACTAGAAAGTGATAAAAACAATGGATTCTTTGACTTTAAAGATTAAATGGGGTCTAGGATTATTTATCCACTCATGGAGCAAGATATACAAATCTGGAAAATATGAACAGCCATGGAAGAAGTTTTAGAGAAGAAAGAGAGAAGAACAAGAAAAACCAAGGGAAATGAGGTTGAATCTCTTCAAATCTTGGATCTCCACTTGAATCTCCTTGAAAATCTCCAAACCCTAGCTCCCAAGCAGCCCCCAAAGAAAGCCCAAGTCAAAAGGATGTGTTTGAGTGTGAGTTTTAGGTGTTTTTAAACCCTATTTTCGAGATGGAATTTTCCACTATGCACTCTGTCAGCATTTTGGCCGCGGCCAAGAATTTTGCCTGCACTGGTTGGCCGCGGCCAATAACTCTCTACCTGGAATTTTTCAAGATTTGGCTGTGGCCAGGAATTTTGCCTGTGTGAAGAGCTCCAACTCTCTCGAGTGTGTGTGCGTGTAGCGCGCCATTGAGTCCGCCCTTCAAGAAAATAAGAACCAAGGGGATAGTGGAAGTTAACCCCCGGGTGTCGTTCACTTGAGGAGCCTAACGTAAAAGATGACCTAGTAGCTAAGATGCAAACTAACAAAAGCGGGTAAAAATATTGTATTTGGTTTTTGGTTTAGAAAAGATGCAAAAGGTATGATATGTTCAAAAATAAAAAAAAAATAAGATAAAAGTGAGATTTGGAGGGGAAGGGAAAAGAAATCATTCTTGATGAATGAAAGCTTCGGGAATCAGTGCTTCTAAAGGTTTTCAAGGAGTTTAGTTGATTTTCTAAAGATTCCTAGAGGAACCCCTCTAGGCTAGGCTTAGGTTAATTTAATTAATGCCGGAACCCAGCACATTACTTAATTTAACCTAAGTTGATTAAGTTCAAAATCAATGTGAATTTGCTAATCGTAAGGGGCTCCTAATCCAACAACCGGGACCCCGAATTGCTACTTAATTAATCCTAGAGTTTAATCGATTATTGGAACCCCACATAATAAATCAAGACTCTAGGATTGAAGTCCAATGCCACTCATGCAATTTGACAAATTCAAGAACCAATTAATTATGCAAGACTTTAATTCAAAACTTGGGCCACCCCATAATTTGCACTTAATTTGTCAATTAACCTTAACTCATTGATGGCCACCCAAACAAAGATTAAGGTTGAAAAGAGTAATTACCCAATGTCTAAACACAATTAATTAATTTATATGCCATTCCATTCATGCAAAACCACTTAACACTTTTGATCCACTAACCAAGCCACCTTGCATTAGCACATAATTTTCACAAAGAGAATAACAAAATCATGAACCCATAAATTATATCAAACTCAAAGTTAATGTAGCATAATGTCAAGTATTCAACAAGAAAGAAACAACATAAAATAGTTTCCAACCCTTATATAACATGTAGAAATGAAGAACACAACCAAATGTCATAAATATACTCCTAGAACCCTAGAAAAGCATAAATACAATAAGAGGAAGAAGGATTAGAACTAGAAAACTCCCCTATTCAAGCTTCAAGCTCATCCCTTGGCTCCCACCACCAAGAATGGTGGAGCCTAGCTGCTACTCCATGGGAAGAACAGCAACCAAGGTGGGAAGGAGAGAGGCCATGGATTTGGGTGGAAGGAAGTGAGAAAGATGAAGATATGGAGATGAGAGGAAATAAGAGAAAATGGGAGGCGAGGGTTTTGGGACTCCAAATCTGACCTAATGGGGTGTATCCTTCGAGTTTTAAGTCCCAAAGTCAGGTCAAGTGAGTGGGTATTCAAGTTGGACCCAAATCAGGCCCAAAAACGCGAACTGAAATCTGCAGAATTCGCGCAGTTCACCGCGGCGAGGTGGGGCCGAGGTGACGCCGAGCTCAAGTCTTTTCTGCCAAAATTGAAGGTTTCTCGCCGTCTGCTCGCCGCGGCGAGGCCACGGCGAGGAGCCTTCATTTCTGCCCTGTAATTTGTCCTTTTTCTTCATCCTGGGTCCAATCTTTTGGTCCTAAGCGACCCTGCAAGTGGAAACAAAACTAAACAAGGATCAAATAGCCCTATAAACCAATTCATACAAATTAATCTACAATTATGGCCAATTAATCCTAATTTTACACTCATTTCACTTGAGAGTTTGAGACATTCAATTAGATATTACTAGACCAAACTTGCATCTTAATCATGTTAATTGCCTCAAATTAAGTATATAAAAACATTACAAATCAGAGATTTGTCACTGTGCTTTTGGCTGTGGTCAATAACTTTCTGCCTGCTACTTTTTCAGCTTTCTTGGTTGCTTTGAATCTTCTTTTCTACTTCTTGCTCCTTGATTTTAGCTTCAAATACAACTCAAATGTGGCTTAATTAATTGGCTTCACCCACCTAACAAGCAATCAAATCTACAAAAGCCAAAGTTGATAAAAAGAGGGTAACATATTCACATTTAAATCAAGAATTCAATGACTTTAACCCAAATATCAACTTGGCACATTTTCCTATCATATCTACATCAAAATGCATCTAAATCCAACTAAAAAGTTGTATGAACTATAGGAAAATGTGCTAAAATTGCATGAATTTCATGAGGTTAACAGAAACCCACCTTAATGAGTCAGAACAAAATGATTACTTTTTTTTGTAAGATGATCAAATATATTAAATATTAAAGAATGCTACATTAAGATACTTGCATAGAAACTAAAAACACACTCATGGTACTTAACAACTAACCTAGAGAAACTACAATTGTTAACAAACACACCCACACACAAGCATGAGGGCAAAATTCCAATATAAGAACATGACCAAGAAATACACCATATGGAAAATCCTTGTACTGTAATGTCGTATATAGATAAAGCCATCTACATGAAGTTGATGAAGATTATGCCACTAACTTCACTCTCGAGAGAGGAATAACGGGCATCTACCCAAAGAGGGTTTGAAAGAAAATGATTTAAATCCAACACTAAGTCAAAAGTCCTAAAAAGACTATAACGACATTTATAGAACACAAAAATTCCATCAATGTAAAACGTGATCATGATTCTATGGTGGAATTCAGATTCTAAAATAAGCAAAACAAAGACAAAAGACACATAATTAAAATCCAAATAACAGAGATCTGCAACTAGGAACAGTTGAAACTTCAAGAGCACTGAGTCCCCCCAAGTCGATAAAGAAAGCAACATAGTAGGATGGACCTCTAAGTGGCTGCTGTTTAACTTAGAGGCCCCCAGCAAGATCATCTAATTGTACGGAGCTTTTTGGCACAAGCCTCGCAAGAACCCAGATTTTGAACATAAAGGTCTTCCCATAAATGTTTTCGTGAAGTTAATGATAAAAGAGGACCATAATTATGCTGAGCCAAATTATGATTTGAATGTGAAGAGTGATTAGAAGACGTGGAGCATATTCTTCCAACCTGAGAAGAAGACTTGTCATAAGCAGCTGAGAGAATGCTTGCATGCATTTGAGAGATGAAGTTGACGTGTATTTCCATATGCAAGCAATGTCGCTCAAAAAACAGAGAGAAAACTATGAAAATATGACATCGCAGATGAATCTCAAGAAGATCATAATTATGAAGATTATTTTGACAATATAGGCTTGAAATTTGAAGGAATGATCCCAATTGAGAGAGAAGAATGTGATTACTCCATTTACTAGTTGACGAGTCTTGCAGAGAGCATACCAAATCTTGAAATTTAGATTTCTTATAGTGAGGCTGTAAATAGAGATTGGTGCTTCCTATTATCCTCTTTCTAGGAGAAGATTTTCCTTTGCTAGCAGTAAATTTAAATGTCTTCCACCGAATGGCATCCCTTGATACAGTAATAGATTTAATTCGTTTTCTTGGAAGAAATATCTCCACTTACGATTTGTTGACATGAAGTTGAAGAAACTGAAACTTACGCTTCCGAACAAAGTGAGAATTGCAAACTTCATCATGATTAGGATTATCAGTATGATGGAATTTATGACGCTTACGAGCAAAGCAGTTCATATCAGAAACTTGAAGTTTCCTCTTCTTCTCTGTGCTACGATTTTTGGCACATGAATGAGTGAAAGAGGAAGGCTTAAGTAAAACTCCTAGAAATATGTTATACTGATAGTAAGGTCCACAAAAAGTTATTCGGTCTGATTTAGAACCAACTGGTTTACATTGGAATATTGGAGGAGAGGCAGTTGAGTGAGGACAATATTTTTTGTTATGACCCAGAGAGCCACATCGGCAACAGAGCCTTCCAACATGCTCAACTAGAAAGGAAAGATTAAACCTTCTACTTGAATGAAAGGACAGGGAAGGAAAAGTAGAAGAGTTAATTTTCCTTGGTAAGGCAATCATGATCCGAAAGCCTCCCTGATTAGATGAATTTTTCCAGTCACAATAAAGAAATAAACCGAGCTGATTTCCCAATTCTCATGCAACTTGCACTGTAAACAAATCTAAAGGCAAACCAAAGATACGAATCCATACATGAACAGAAGGAAAAACTGCCTTGGCAAGAGGCATATCTGGCTTCCAAGGAAAGACTACCAAAATTAATCCTTGAAGCAACCAGATACCCTGATTCAGAATGAAGCTTTGATAATAACTATCCATGAAGAGAATCACAAAAGAGTTTTGGAATTGCTTAACAATATAGACAGAATGACGAAGATTCCAATATAAATTAATTACGGATTGAATCTTCGAGATATGAGTATGACGATTGTCAAAAAGCTTAAGAAGTAGGAAATGATGAGTAGAAAAAGGAGCAGATTTCTCTTCACAAGAGGGATTAGTCATCATTTAGAAATGAAACACCCAAATTGAGATAAAATTAAGAATCCAAATGGTGAAAATTTTTTAATTGAGAAGCAAAACTTGCAAGATGAACTCTAAGCAAAAAGACAGGATAGGGCTTATTTTGAGAAAGAAAGACGCAAGCTCTCCTCGGGTCCCGATGAAAGGAAAAAACAGGGAAGTATGAAACATAAAGAACAACGATCAAATTAAAGAAGAACAGAGCCCTCCAAGATGAAGCCAGCAAAAAGTAGAGAAGAGAGGAGACAATCGAGCTACAACGACGATCCAGAGAACACTAACAGCAACGACAACTAAACTGATGGAAGCAGCGATTAACGGCAGTGGTGTTGCAGCAGAGGAGAGAAAATCGATTAAGGCTTTGGGAAGAGCGACAAGAGCTCTTCAAAATGACAGAAGAATCGCAGGAATTTCATGGAGAAACTGCAAATCGAGATCAACAAGGGACCAGCCACAGCGCTGAACTTGATGACGACGACGGTTAACGGCGGACGGAAGGAGCAGAGTAGGTCGCTTAGGTTTTGAACGAGAGAGACGTGAGCTCTCCTAAGTTCTCGTTGACAAATCTCTGATTTGTATGTTTTTTATATGCTTAATTTGAGGGAATTAACATGATTGAGATGCAAGTTTTGGTCTGATAATGTCAAATTAAATATACCAAACTCTTAAGGAAAATGAGTGTAAAATTAGGAGTAATTAGCCATAATTGTAGATTAATTGTATTAATTAATTTATAGGGCTATTTGATCTTGGTTTTATCTTATTTTCACTTGCAGGGTCACTCAGGACCAAAAGATCAGACCCGGGATGAAGAAAAATGCCAAACAAAGAGGCAGAACTGAAGGCACCTCGCCGCGGTGAGACAGACAGTGAGAAATTACCCCAGAGGTAGAGGGAGCTAGAAGCATTGTCACCTCGCCGCGGCTTTGACGGCGAGCCTACGTTCTGCAGAAATTTCAGTTCACAAATTTCGGGCCCAAACCGGATCTAACTCATTACCCACTCACTTGACCTGACTTGGGGGCTTAAAACACGAAAGATACACCCCATTAGGGTAGATTTTGGAGTCCCAAACCCTAGCCTCTCATTTTCCTCTCATTCCATCTTCCATCTTCCACCTTCTTCCTTCAAATCCTCCATGGTTTCTCAACTTCCACTCCTTGTTGGTGTTTTCTTCTTGGAGGACAGCAGCTAGGCTCCACCATTCTTGGTGATGGGAGCCAAGGGATGAGCTTGAAGCTTGAATAGGGGAGTTTTAGTTCTAATCCTTCTTCCTCTTGTTGTATTTATGTTTTTCTAGGGTTCTAGGAGTATATTTATGACATTTGGTTGTGTGCTTGAACTTTGTATATTGTAATGGAGTTAGAAACTATGTTTATGTTATTTCCTTCTTGTTCAAATGCTTGACATTGCTATTTATTAACTTTGAGTTTAATGAAATTTATGGGTTCATAGTTTTATTATTCTCTTTGTGAAAATCATGTGCTAATGCAAGGTGGCTTGGTTAGTGGATTAAGAGTGTTAAGTTGTTTGCTTGAGGGAGATGGCATATGAATTGATTAATTGTGTTTAGACATTGGGTAATCACTCTTTTCAACCTTAATCTTTGTTTGGGTGGCCATCAATGAGTTAGGGTTAATTGAGAAATCAAGTGCAATTGTGAGGTGGCCCAAATTGTGGATTTAAAGTTTTACATGATTGGTTAGTTCTAGAATTTGTCAAATTGCATGAGTGGCAACTCTAGGGTCTTGATGTATTATGTGGGGTTCCAATAATCGATTAAACTCTAGGATTAATTAAGTAACAATTCGGGGTCCCGATTGTTGGATTAGGAGCCCCTTACGATTAGCAAATTCATATTGATTTTGAACTTAATCAACTTAGGTTAAATTAAGTAATGTGCGGGGTTCCGGCATTAATTAAGTTAACCTAAGCCTAGCCTAGAGAGGTTCCTCTAGGGGTCTTTTGAAAGTCAACAAAAACTTCCTAAAAACCTTTAGAAGCAATATGAATCCCGAGGTTTCTATTCATCAAGAATGATTCCATCTTCATCCCCCTCCAAATCTCATTTTTATCTTATTTTGTTTTACTTTTGTACATATCACACCTTTTGCATCTTTTCTAAATCAAAAACAAAATACAATACTTTTTACCCGCTTTCGTTAGTTTGCATATTAGCTACTAGGACACCTTTTGTGTTAGGCTCCTTAAGCGAACGACACCCGGGGGTTAGCTTCCACTATCCCCTTGGTTCTTATTTTCTTGAAGGGCGGACCCAAGGGCACGCTACACGCACACACACTCGAGGGAGATCGGAGCTCTTCACTCGTCTTAATTGATTTTGGACATAAAATCGAGATCAGCAAGGGACCAGCAATAGCGCTGAACTTGATGATGATGACGGCTAAAGGTGGAGTAAGGCGGCGGACGGAAGGAGAAAAGTAGGTCGCTTAGGGTTTGAACAAGAGAGACAGGAGCTCTCCAAACTCCATTACTCCAGAACAAAATAATTACTACCTCCATTCTCCACTCCTTAGTATAATAAGAATCAAACGGCTAAGTTGGGGAGAGCAATGAAATTGAATAAATTATTTAGCTATAACATATTACATTATCTCTCTAAAATACTTATATGTATCATTTCATTATATATAAGTTTATAGGTAATAAAGCTGAATTAGTTTGCAGATACGTAATAAATATAAATTGTTCCTATAAATGCTACAACAAGTGTACGGATCAAGTTTAGTAGGACAGTTGAAATAAGGTTGTCGTTCTACAAAGACTAGGTAATAAGCAAGTTCACCAAGTTCATTGAAATCCCAATTAACATTGGACAAAAAGCACGTGATTTAGTGAAATTTAATTAATTAAAAATGGCAATTTGTAATATACATCAAAGTTCAACACAATGGGAAATGCCTAGGCCTATTTATCTACTTGATACCTAATTATTCCTTCCCTGATGATAATTAATGCCTATTATATTGTTGTTTGAAGTCTCTTATATTCAAATAACTCTCTCAAGCCTAATCGAATCTTAATTGACATTAGTATTCATAATCTCTTACCACATAAACCGTTATGAATTAGTCTTTTTAAACAAACCATTTCAATTTCACAAAGTTTGGCTAGTGAATATCTCGATCTCAATAACGCACTTCCAATACTAAAATAGAATTGCAAGACAAACTTAGATTTAATATAGTTCTTTACCTAGTTCTGCTCTCTGAAGCCACTAATTAACCAAATAATCTAAATGTTAGCCATCCACTTAGAAAACATTAAACATAAATTAAACCCACAACATAAGAGTCATTAATTAGCATAGCAAAAGAGAATAAAGTTTAGGTATCAATCCATTAATTTAGCTACACATGTTGAAAGGAAGTTCATGGTTCAACTTCAAATACATGCTCAAATTCATAACAACACAATAGAATGAAAGGCAAATAAGAAGGAAATAAAGGAAAACGCAAAGAACACTTTAAGAAGCTCTCAACAAATCCTCTTCTCCAAGCCTCCAATCTTGCCTCAAAGTTCTCTCTTTTGGTCTGGTTCTCTTCTCGCTCGGATCTGCAGAAGCCGCTGGAGAAGACGATGAAGATGATGTAGAAGATGTTGAATGTCCTGTGCCGCTGCCTCCCCTTGCTGAACGCGTGTTTTTCAGCCCTTCCCCAAGGCGGTGAAGACGATTTTTTTTTTTTTGGATGTGTGTCGCTGCTTGCTCTCTCCACCCACGCCTCTTTCCATTTGTCAAGCTTTTAGGTCTCAGCCCTCTTTTCTTTCTCTAATCCAACGGTGCCGTTTTGTGCTTTGATTCAGATTGCCAATTAAGCTCCACGG
The DNA here is from genome assembly GCA_037074515.1 of Mimosa bimucronata. NCBI lineage: Eukaryota > Viridiplantae > Streptophyta > Magnoliopsida > Fabales > Fabaceae > Mimosa > Mimosa bimucronata. The sequence continues at coordinate 13,264,244 of CM073442.1, forward strand.
GCCTCACTTCAGCACCCTTTGAATGTTAAAAGAGAATATCATCTACCAAAAGTTAAAGGAAAGGAAATAATAATAATATAGTAATAATAACACCCAAAAATATTTTCTTTTTATTTTTTATATAAAAAAACATTAAAGCTATCACTAATCTATTATTTTGCCTAAACTGAAATATTACTCTTTTAATTTAAAAATTAAGATATTTATCATCAAATCCCCAAATCATGAACCAAATTGATATCTTGTCAAAATATCAAGCATCTAATAACCTTATTTAAATGTGAATAAATCACTTCAAATGATTTTCTACCATTTTTTTTACGTACCCAAAATACATGTGATCCTAAATATGAATATTATTTTCCCAAGTCTCAAAGTATTTTTCATACTCAGTGGTAGAGTTTAATCAATTAATGATTTAATATTTTCTCCAAAAATTAATTAGCATTCCCTCTGTCCTCTTATATAAGAACCCAAAATTTGTGAATTTATCTTTTTTTATAAGAGCTTGCCTAGAATTGTTAAAACATTTAATGAGTTTTTTTCCCATTTTACTCATAATTATTCTCTTTATTAACATTCTCTTTTATATTCATTTATATCATTATTGTCATTTCTTTTTCTTACACTCCTATCGGGTATAACCCGATTTGGATCTGAAAATTCGAATCTGTCATGTGTTGATATTGTGTGTTCACCGTGGGGGCCGTGGAAGGCCATGGCGAATATGCAAAAATTGCACCCCCTTGATTCAGCTTCTTCTCGTCCAAATTCCTCCTCCTCTTTTGGTTTTTGGGCGACCTTACAAGTAAAAATCACAATAAACCAGGATCAGAGGCCCTAGAAATTAATCAATGCTAATTAATCTCCAATTATGACAAGTTAATCCCAATTTCATGCTAAATTCACCTAAGGGTCTAAGTTATTCAATAAGCACAAATGGACTAAAATTGCATCTTAATAATGTTAATTGCCTCAATTTAAGCATGATAAAAACACTATAAATCAGAGATTTGTCAATATACATATAACATTATTTTTAATTAATAATTACGTCATCGGGTCGACCGTCAATCCGCCCGGCCCGATTGTGGGAATTGTGACCCACTAGCTTTTATGGCCCACGTTCCGATTAGGCATTTACAACATTGAGTACTTATTCTTATGCTAAATGTAAGAACTAGTTAACTGAAATGTACACTATGTTAAAATAGTTGCTTAGTTATTTTTAAAACCTATGAATTGATTTTTATCAATGAATTACTTTTTTAAATGATCTACTTTTATAAATTGTAATATTTCTATATTGGTTCTTTAAAATTATTTATTAATTTAAAATTAAATTATACTCCCTCCAGTCCTAATAATAAGATTATTTTGACTTTTTGGGAGAAATTAAAGATGCAAAATTAATCACTTTAAAATATTTATAGTTATCTTTTTTCTTCAAAACTAATTTACTTTACTTATAAACTATCATATAATACAATTAGATTTAAGAAACGTTAAAATTAAGTGGTTTATTTGGCTTCCTTAATCTCCACAAAAAAAAGTCAAAGTGATTTTATATTTAGGACCGGAGGGACTATAGTGATATTCTAAAAAAATTAAGTAACTTTAATTTATATAACTAAATATTCTCATAATAAATTAAAGAAAAAAAGTAACTTAATCAACAAAATCATTACATTAGCTCCCTTCTCTCTTTTCACATTGATCAAAGCAAACAAAGTTTGATTAAAATCCTGTCAAGCTAGACTTGTCATATTAAAATAATACACTAATATTAACTATTAAGGTAGAGATTTCACTCATCTCTTAGAGAAACACTCAGTTTTCCACATAACAGTGAGCACGAATTTAAAATAATATGTTATGAGAATAAAGATGATATTTCTCTTTAACTCAACTGAAATCAAACATCTTCTTTAGTCTTGATTTAAACATGAGGTTGCAGGTTCGACACAATAATGTTAGTATGTTGGGTGTGTGAACTCCTCATTGTGTGAATAACAAAAAAAAAAAAAAAACAGAGAGAAAATGATCATATATTTACCTGGGTTCTAAATATAATATATCAATATCTTTTATTTCTCTCATTTATCATTTGCCCCTCCCTATTTTATTAATTGCGTGCAATCAATATAACACCTATATTGATTGCACACAATTAATAAAGACAATTTAATAAATAACTAACTTATCTCATTTTTTTCAAAATTATGTAAATTGATCAATTATTTCCTATATGAGAGTAGATCCTACAAGGATAACAACAATCCATACCGCAACTTGGATTATACTCATTCAAAATCCATTTCTGCAATACGTATGCTTTCACCTCAACTTAAACTAAAGCAAATGAAGCTTTCAAGATAAAACCTTATGTTAGGATTTATGATAGTTGTGTTGTTTGGATCGGATTCAAGGCTGTATGGTTTAAATTTGACCCTTCCTATTTGTTGTGCTTCTTTTTCAGACATGTTTGCTGATCTTTAGTTTATTTTCAATAAACAAATATTTCAAGCAAAAAACAAAAACAAAACAAAACAAAACAAAGTAACTTTCAACATAGCAACACTTCACAAATATAAGACCTGGAACTGGTATCCTTACTCATATAAAATTAGTAGGGAAAACTAATCATATCTAAACTATTTATATCTCATTTAAACGGTGTAAATTTCATTTTAAGTTCTATATCAATTAAATAATATGGGCCAGCCCACCAAGTGGCCCGAAAAAGCCCGTTTTGAATATAGCCTTGACGTTCAAGCTTGGACCATATTGTTTGGGTTTCGGGCCGGCCTGTATTAAGCCCATTTTTTTAAAATTCATTTCCCCCCTTTTTTTAATATAGATGACTCCACCTAATGGGATAAAGGATTTATTGTTACTGTTGACTTGTTTTTTTACAATATAATTATAATACAAGTATACAACACAAGATTATAAATTCAAGCTCAAGTGTTTAACACTTTACAAATAACAAAAATGATAGTAAAACATAGAATACAATGTTGTTTACCGTCAAGCGTTAACTGCAAGCGCACGGATCATAAGTAGTATAAAATCTCGTTGATTCGACCGTCGTCTTATTGCCCTTGGGTCAAATGCAAAGATATTTATAAATCTGAATGCAAGAGTGTAGTAATAATGGTACAATCTGAGTCGTTCTCAAGGAGCCAATGTTTAATTAAACTACCTAGTAAACTAAATGCCTAAATGCAAGAAGAAATGGGTAAAGATATATTGTGTTTGATTTTCAAAGGTTCAATGCAATTGAAATAAATATTTTTGGGGTTTTAATTAAAAGAATGGAATGAAAGTGTTTTCTTGATAAAATGATAAAGATGCTCTTGGAAATTGATTGTCAATGGCTATCCTAACTCAGTTAAGATATTTGGGAAGTCGAAGGCATTAAGTCAATAAAATATCAAACCCCATTAACCAATGGGTCCAATGCCTAATTAATGGGATCCCATATAATTAGGCATTGTTAAGACCTATAGCACCTTGAGTTTTCTCTAAGTTTCCTAAAATACCAAACCTCACCAACCGGCAAGTCTAACACCCAATTTCATGAACCCATTCAATTAGGCTTATTAAGTACCTTAGAGAGTGATTAGTGGTTAGCAATGCACTAGGTTCAATTACAACCCATTTCAATCAAACTATCTACCATTACCATGTATAAATAGAGAGAAATCAATGGAATCATAAAGAACATATATATAACCATATATATTGATGAGTTCAAATCCTCATTACAAACCAAAATCACAACAACTCTAATCAAAACATATAATCCGAGTCTCAAATGCATAAATGATAAACTTAGACCTAGGAATTCATAAATACAAAGAGAAGGGAAAAGAAACAAGACTTCCCTATGAAGACCATGAGCTCAAGCCATCTCTAATCATTCCCAAGAGCTAGGAAGTGTCTAACTACTCATGGAAGAGAGCCCATCATCTCTAAGCTCCAATACATGTGTAGCCATGGTGGATGGATGGATGAAATTTGTGGAAAATGGAAGGGAATGGAAGGAAAATGAGAGAGGAGTAGGGAGAAAGATGAGAGCTAGGGTTTGCGGGACTCCCAATCTATGTCTAATTCTCTTCAAATTCGACCCTATATGCTCCTGAGTCAGGTCCTAGAAGTGGGTCTCGGGTATGGACTTAAATTGGGCATAAAAACCAGAAAAATTATGTAGAATCGAGATTGAGCTGTGGCCCAGAAATTTGAGCTGCGGCTCAGTTTTTCTCTGTAAGGCGAATGAGCCACGGTCTAGAAATTTGAGTCGCGGCTTGGTTTGCTTCTATAATAAAAGTGAGCTGCGGTTGAAAATTTTGAGCTGCGGCATAGTTTGCTTCTGTGAAGAATTGAGCTGCGGCTAAATTCTCTTTTGGAAATTGGGTTCTTTTATTGTAAATGAAGTGTTCCATCCATGGTTCTTCAATGGTCCTACAAGTAAAAACACAATAGAAAAAGGATCAAATTCCCTAAAAATTAATTATTTCTAATTAACTACCAATTATGGCAAATTAATCCTATTTTTATGCGAATTTCACCTAGGGATCTGTTAACTCTTGAAATTCATGCTATTTTAGCACATTTTCCTAAATTTCTTACACTTTTTGGGTGGATTTATACATATTTTGATTTACACATGATAGAAAAATGTGCCAAGTTGATATTTGGTTTAAAGTCATTGAATATTTTACCCTCTTTTTATCATCAACTTTGGTTTTTGTAGATTTCATTGCTTGTTGGGTGGTTGAAGCCAATCAATTAAGCCATATTTGAGTTGCTTCTGAAGCTAAAATCAAGGAGCAAGAAGTGGAAAAGAAGATTTAAAGCAACAAAGAAAGCTGAAAAGAGAAGCTGCAGAAAGTAATCGGCTGCAGCCAAAATACAGGCAAAATTCCTGGCCGCACCAAATCCAGAAAAATTACAGGTAGAGAGTTATTGGCCGTAGCCAACTAGTGCAGGCAAAATTCTTGGCCACGGCCAAAACTGCTGATAGAGTGCACAGTGGACAGAGCAGCTCGAAAATTAGGTTATAAAACACCCTAAAAACATACAGAACCTCATTCTTTCGACTTAAGGCTTCTTTGGGGGCTACTTGGGAGCATTTCTAAGCTAGGGTTTAAGGATTTTCAAGGAGATTCAAGTGGATATTGAAGATTTGAAGAGATTCAACCTCATTTCCCTTGGTTTTTCTCGTTCTTCTCTCTTTCTTCTCTGAAATTTCTCCATGGCTGTCTTTATTTTCCAGATTTGTGCTTTTCACTCCATTAGTGGCTAAACTTCCATTCTAGGATTATTTTGAACCTTTGTATGGATTAAGACTTGATTCTTCCTCTCTTTTGGTAGTAAATGATATATATGTGTTGATTTTATCCTTCTCTTCATGCTTCTAAGTGTTTGGCAACCATTTAGTTTGATTTGTTCATGTGGGTTTGATTTGAGAGAGCTAATCCATGTGTAGAACTTGGTTAAAATCATGCTTGACTTGAAATTTACATGATAAATGGAAGGTTTGTTGGTAAAATAGACATATATTTACTAACCTTGCATTGTCACATTACAGTTGGCTTTCAAAAGGGGATTTTCATTATTTGTAGCAAGAGATTGTGTATTTTAGTGAAAAGATAAACTTGATTTTGACTTGAGAGAGCTTAGTCAAGTACATATGAACCCTAGAAAAAAACATATATTCATGGAAAATACCATTTGAGAGGGAGTCCTTCATGTCTTATGAAATGCAAAGGGGATAAATAATCCTAGACCCCATTTAATCCTTAAAGTCAAAGAATCCATTGTTTTTATCACTTTCTAGTTTTAGAAAAAAAGATTTCAAAATTTTATTGCACAACCCAAAAATATTTTCTTAGTTCAACTTGATTGAAATTACTTTGTCTTTTGCTTGGTCAAGATTTTAGTCCAAATCCCTGTGGGAACGATATTTTATACTACTTGCGACCCGTGAGCTTGTTATTAACGCTTGATGGTGAACATGATCTAAGATATTAATTAAGCACAATTGGACTAAAATTGCATCTCCATTATGTTAAAAACCTCATTTTTAGCATATCAAAACCATACAAATCCAAGGATTGGTCAATCGTTTCCACAGGATTTGGACTAAAATCTTGACCAAACAAAAAACTAAGTGAATTCAATCAAGTTGAACTAAGAAAATATTTTTGGTTGTGTAATTAAATATGGAAATCTATTTCTAAAAACTAGAAAGTGATAAAACAGTGGTTCTTTTGACTTAAATGATTAAATGGGATCTAAGATTATTTATCCCCTTTGCATTTCATAAGATATGCAGAACTCCCTCTCAAATGGTATTTTCCATAAATATATGTGTTTGTCTAAGGTTCATATGCATTTGACTAAGTGATTGTGCATGCTTATTATACTATTTTAACCACTAATAATGGTAAATTAGCATTTAATTTAGGAGAATTCAATGGGAATTTAGTACAATTGCATGTATGGTCCATACTTAAGGAATTAATTGCATTTTCATTATAAGTTGAGTATATTAGGCATTTAACTCATGCATTTATTGTTTCTGGACTTGAAATACTTTACATGTGCTTAAAATTTCCATTGTAGGTACAAAGAATAAAGGTCAAAGTAAGAACAAAGAAAAATAGGAAACTTCTACAAAAAATGAAACTTTTGCAAAATAGGAAATTTCCTATTGGATTGGTTGATTGGGTTTGCCTAAAATATTTCCTTTTTGGTATTTCTACAAGAATAAGCGACCCTAGGCTTCATTAAGGTTAATAAGTTTCCTAATTCATTTACTTTTGGCTAGATTACTTGAGATTGAGTGTTTGGGTCTTCCCCAAATTTTTCCTATATGTTATGGGGGCCAAATTAGGCAAACGAAGGCCATTTTGGATAGTTTTTGAGTGGTTTCTTGTGTCATGTAGAGGGGAATCCGAATTTGCATATTTATTCACCCATTCTCTCTTAATTCTTTCCCCAAACATTTCCTATTTGTTAATCCTAATAAGAATATGACACCTAGGCCAATTTGAAAGGTTTTGGGTTGCCTCTTGTGCTATATATAGGCAACCAACGAAAGTTTATGTATCCTATCTCATCTCTTCTCTCAAATTTTGATCCTCCTCTCCTCTCCTCTCCTCTCCACCTTGCACGAAAATCATCTTCCACTACACTCTCATGGCTTCCAATTCCAAAATCCAGTCAATGTTGATCGAGAGCATGAGTGGCTAGACAATTGGACTAAGAGCGATTGCCTTAGGTTTTGCATTAGAACTTGGTTTAAAACTCGCATATCATTTAGAAGCTAGGAAGGTTGCCCTATTCATCAAGAGACCCACGTTCATCTCATAATTTTTCTTAAATCCATTTTAATTTCTTTCTCATAAATCACAAATACCAAAAAGAATTTATTTTAGTTTCATTAACCAAAATCACAAACCCCCAAATTTTTATATTTTTTCTTGCATTTAGTTAGCTAAGGTTAGTTCATTAGGCTCCTTGAGAGACAATCCGGGAAAGCACCACTAATGCAATCCTTGGTTAATTTAATTTTGCATTTGCACCCCAAGGCCTTTAGGAAGGTGGCAAATCACTAAGCTCTCTCAAGTCAAAATCAAGTTTATCTTTTCATTAAAATGCACAATCTCTTGCTACAAATAATGAAAATCCCCTTTGAAAACCAACCATAATGTGACAATGCAAGGTTAGTAAATATATCTCTATTTTACCAACAAACTTTCCATTTATCATGTAAATTTCAAGTCAAGTGTAACACTTGGATTTTTACTACTATATTATAATATTTTAATTGAATTACAACCACTATTTCAGTTTTGAAAGCCCGAAAATACGAATAAATTTAAAACTTTTCTTTTCAAACATTACACTAATATGCTTTCTATTGAAATGGGCTTTTCGGACAAATCGAATAATTTAAAAACTCACCTGAGGTAACCCAAGCCTTCCTGAACGTCTTCCTCTGCCTTTCGCCGCTGATCATCGTCGTTCTGGCCGGAGCTCGCCACTGGAACGAGAGAGAGCAGAGAGTGGAAACGTGAGGAAGAGAGAGCAGAGACAGAGAGAGTGAGACGGTGATGAAGGAAAAGGGAGTATATATTATTATTTTTTTCATCACATGGTAGATTTAATGAGATAAGGATGGTGGGATTTTTACGGGACATTTACTCCTTTGCCATTACTTCATTTCAATATTACAATTGCCATTCACCTCTTTCCCAATTTACCCTTCCACTCAAAATTTAATTACAATTCCTCAAAATATCAGTTCAAATTTAGTCCATAAATAAATTATCCAGACACATTCTGGTGTCCAAATTTATTTATAAGACTCTTTAAATATCAAATAATACCTCAAGATTCTAAATATTCCCTTATTTAAATTCATCTTCTAACTATTTTCTCTCAATTAATAAATAAAATAAGTTTTCAAAATTATTAAGAATACACCTGGCTTCATAAATTTATTTATAAGGCCTTTTAATTTCTACATGCCGCTCCAAGATCTCAAATAAATCCTTATTATCTCTTTTCTCCAAATTAAGTTTAATCTTCTAATTATTTCTCTGTTTCTTAAAGAAAATAAGCCTTAAAGTTATTAAAAATGCCTAAATATCATAAATTCATTTTTAATGCTTTTTAATAACATTCCAAAAACCCTAAATAATTCCTTATATCTATTTTTAAAATTTTGGGGTGTTACATCAAGCATGATTTTAACCAAGTTCTACACATAGATTAGCTCTCTCAAGTCAAACCCACATAAACAAATCAAACTAAACGGTGGTCAAACACTTAGTAGCATGAAGAGAAGGATAAAATCAACACATATATATCATTTACTACCAAAAGAGAGGAAGAATCAAGTCTCAATCTATACAAAGGTTCAAAATAATCATAGAATGGAAGTTTAACCACTCTGGAGTGAAAAACACAAATATGGAAAATGAAGACAACCATGACAGAAATTTCAGAGAAGAAAGAGAGAAGAACAAGAAAAACCAAGATGAGGTTGAATCTCTTCAAATCTTCAATCTCCACTTGAATCTCTTTGAAAATCTTCAAACCCTAGCTTAGAAAGCTCCCAAGTAGCCCCCAAAGAAATCCCAAGTCAAAAGAATATGTTTCTATGTGAAATGGGGGTGTTTTAAAACCTAATTTTCGAGCTGAGCTATTCACTGTGCAGTCTGTCAACAGTTTTGGCTACGGCCAAGAATTTTGCTGGTTGGCTGCGGCCAATAGCTCTCTGGCTGAAATTTTTCTGCATTTGGCTGCTGCCAGGAATTTTGCCTATGCTTTTTGCTGTGGCCAATAACTTTCTGCAGACTCTTTTTTCAGGTTTCTTGATTGCTTTAAATCTTCTTTTCCACTTCTTGCTCCTTTACTTTAGCTTCAAATGCAATTCAAATGTGGCTTACTGGATTGGCTACAACCACCTAACAAGCATTGAAATCTACAAAAGCCAAAGTTGATAAAAAGAGGGTAAAATATTCACATTTAAATCAAGAATTCAATGACTTTAACCCAAATATCAACTTGGCACATTTTCCTATCATGTGTACATCAAAATATGTATAAATCCACCTAAAAAGTGTAAAACCTATAGGAAAATGTGCTAAAATGGAATGAATTTCAAGAGGTTAACAAATGTTCAACTTCAAATATTCCAAAAAAACAACACATCCCTTAACTAAATATAAAATCCAAAAGACTAAGATTTCAAATTTCAAATTTTCAACTTCCAAGTTAAACATCAATGATCAATAATCAATGTTAATTAGGAATAGGTTTTTTATTAATGTGGTTCAGGTTGGCGCACGGTTAGCCCGTCAAGGGCTCGGGCTTGATAGGTTCGGGCCCAAAAGACCCATTTTAATATGGGCTCTATTTTTCAAAGTCCATAACCATATCTTTTCTACGGGTTTCAGGTTAGCCCGCGGGCTCCTGCCCCTATTACCGGCTTTAATCCGGTGGGCGTGGAACAATTCTATTACTACATCTAATAACCGTATCTTATTAATTATGATGTACCAAGCCGTGTACCATGTACAGTTAATTCATTTAACCCATTCAACCAAGGTCATGTTATTAATAATCTCATTATTATATACTGCAGACGAAAGCTTCCAATGTTTGGCCGGCTTTAAAGTAATGTACATGTTAATTTGATTAAACAAAACAGATTGGAATTCGTCATAAAGAAAATATCAAATGAAATTAAAATATATTGTTATTTTCCTTTCAACTCACCTACACTATATATAAACTTCTCCACCATTTTCAAAGTTATAATTTCGTTCTTCTCACTGGTCAAAAAAAAAAAAATCGTTCTTCTCCTCCGTATTCCTTGGATTTTTTTATTTTTAAGCCATGAAAAGTAACCCAACATAAAAACAAGAAAATAAAGTGTGTAGTCTGCGCAAGTATAATTTTTAGGATATGAAGTTGGCAAAGGGAAATATAGATAATAATAACTTCATAACCGGTGCGATAGAATCAGAAAAAAAAAAACATGTCACTGTTGGGGGGAAAAAGAAAATAAGTGTTTGTTGAGGGACTCAAATAAGCATAATCATATATAATATTAGGAGTATTTATCAGTAATAATTTATAAAATAATTTTATAATTTGAGGAAAACAATGCATGGAAAATTATGTAATTATAAAATAAATATTTAAAAATCTTCAAATAGAAAATTTTTTTAAACTAAAAAAATGTGCAATAATATATGAAAATTAAGTACACAAAATGCTTAATTTTTTAATTATTAAAAAATAAAACAACATATATTATTTAATAATTTGATCTAAATATTTATAATAAAATATAATGCAGATATTACGAAAATTTTTTGCAAAAATAATATTAAGAAAATTTGATTGTCATGTGAAATCGGATAAATATTGGTACAATCTTGAAAAACATTTGGGATAAGCTCCAAAATTCCAAAGTCAACCTATTTATCAAAAAAATAAATCCAAAGTCAACCTCAATCGACTTATTTTATGCGAAACTGAAAAATTCCCGCCGGCCGAGGTAACTAACTATCCCTTTGCACAGTCAAAAGGACCCCTCCTAATCACCACATTATATTTTTTTTTAAAAATATGTATAAAAAGTAAAGTAGTTTAAAAAAACAGGCTAAGAAATTCTTATATGATCCTGGTTTATCATATTATTTGAGGTCTGACCAATTACATGTAAACACTTTAGGTCTGATGTGAAAATTTCAATTTTATCGGGCATCCTAATAAAAGAATTATCTAACAGATACAATATTTTTTTAACTTGTAAAATAAAAAAACATAGAAAATATGATATTAAATTTTTTTATTTGCAAGATAATTTTTGTAGGGTTGAAAATTTCTCCATATTCAGAAAATCAAAATAGATTAGCACGACTTTGAATCCCAACAAAATGAAAAGACGTCACCATGAACACCTTTCTCTCTCTATCTCTATATATATGTGCATAATTCTTCATCATACCCTCATCTCAAGCTTGAAACAAGGCCTCTTCATTGATACTGTTACATATTCCCTCCGACCCTAAATATAAGATCACTTTGACTTTTTTTAAAGAAGTTAAGGAAGAAAATTAGACCACTAAATTATAACGTATATCACATGAAATTAGATTATAGATTAGTTTATCATTAGAAGAAATTAGTTTTGAGGAAAAAATATTTTTTTTGAGTGAAACTACCTTTGTTTGGACTTAAAAAAAGTCAAAAAAGTCAGTGATCTTATAATTAGGATAGGAGGGAGTACTTGTTCGCACCGCAAGTGCACGGGTCGTGCCAAGTAATAAAGTGATAAGAAAGTATCGTTCCCACGAGGATTTGTTTATAAATGTGATCAAACAGAAGGCTTAGTGAGTTAAATTAAGTTGAGCTAAAGCAAATTTTGTTTGGAGAATTAACTAATAGACAAATGCTTTTAAAAATAAGAGTTGATAACCACAAATGATTCTTTGACTTAAAAGATAAAATGGAGCCTAGGATTATTTATCCCCCTTGTATTTCATAACCTCTAAATAACCTCCTCTCACAAATGCTTTTAATAAATATACATGTATTAGCCTAGGGTTCAAAATACACTTGTAAAAGCTCTCTCAAGTCAAGAACAAGTGTCTCATTTCATTAATTGCTCAATCTCTTATTACAATTAATAAAACCCAATTTCCAAACTCCAACCATAATGTGGCTATGCAAGGTTAATAAGTATATCTCTATTTTACCAACAAAACCATCTATTCATCAAGCAAATTTCAAGTTCTTGCACAATTTCACCCAAGTTCTACATTTAACCTAGCTCTTTCAAGCTTCAATCAAATGAACAAAATATCTAAATGGTGATCAAGCATGTAGAAGCATTAAGCAAAGAGTAAAATAAACACATATATACCATTAATCACAAAATGAGAGGAGTATTAGAGAGTTAATCCATACAATGGTTCAAAATAATCCTAGATAACAAGTTTAGCTACTCATAGTCAATGAAAAACTACAAATCCAAAGAGAAAATGCAGCCATAATATAAAACAAGAAAGGGAAGGAAGATGAAGAAGAAAAACCAAAGAAATTAAGCTCCAAATCTCTTCCAAAGCTCAATCCTTGCTTCCTTCTCTTCAAAAACCAAGCCCTAGCACCCCAAAATACTCCAAAGTTGCCCAGAAAGTCGAGAATGAGAGCTTCCCTTCGTTTTCTAGCTTTTAAAACCTCATTTTCGTGCTCAAATGATGCTGTGCGTTTTGCTGCGTGACTGAGCCGCGGCCCAGAAATCTGAGCTGAGAGGCTCAGTTTTCTTCTGCCTAGAAATGAGCTGCAGATGAGCTGCGGCTGAGAAACTGAGTTGCAGCCCAGTTTTGTTTTGTCCAGATTTGAGTAGTTTGCATATGGAAAATTTGATTTCTTCTCTTACAATAAAGTGGTTTATCCATGATTTACCATCATTTTCGTCATCTTTGATTTCCCAAATGCCTTGGCTCTAATTCTCTTTCCCAAAACACCTCTTGCACAATAATAAATTTAAAGAGCTCATATTAAACAAAGAGGAAATCCCAAAATAAGCACAATTTAGAGCAAATAGCAACCAAAAACATCATGCCTACTTTTCTATCTTTGAGCATCCAAAATATATACAAATGCTCCAAAAAATGTATAAAATCCAATTAAAATTGTGCCAAAAGACATGAATTCCAAGAGGTTAACAGTACTTTAACCTTATTACCAGCTATGGCTCCCTCAGTTTTCAAGTTCACAGTCTTCCTCTTCATTGCCCTTGTCCTCCTCTCTCCCGGCGGTTAGTTTATTACAAACTCAATCACCAAACACTCATTACTTTAATTTTCACCATTTCATCATTTGATGATTATCTTTTACAGCTAAAGAAAGGTTATACTAACAATATATACATATATATGAAAGAATGATATATATCCTTTTTATGCAGAGAATAATATAGCTGAAGCAAAAGGTTGCCGAAAATGCAGCCAAACATATTCTGGGAATTGTTACCACAACAGCCCCTGCAAGAATGCATGCTACGGAGAGGGTTATGGTGACGGAGGTTGTTACAGTTATGGTTCTGGATATGCTTGCTATTGCTATTACGAGTGTTGAGAGAAGCTATGACGTGCCTTCCTCGTGCCATCTGATCATTTTCATACTATTTATGTTATGAATATAAATAAATAGTGCTTCAGTAGTTAGTTAAAGTACTAAGTACGTACGGACGTTCGTACGTTAAAAGTTATGTCTGGTTGTTGGACTATCGCTTAATTTGTGTCTAGTGTGTGTTTGTTGATGTCTTTTGTCATGAATATTAATTGTGTCTGCATGTTTCGTGTTATATAACGAAGAATTCAGTTGTCTTATGAATAAGATCATTACTACGCTTCTGCCTGCATCTCGTGAGCGAAGAGTCATTTGATTTCATGTGTACCTGGTTTGTCTTTTTCTCATTAATATAAATATATATTTAACTATAAATTAAAAATCTTGCATGCATGTCTTTAATTATATGCGGCGGTGCTTGATATTCGTTTACTTACGATATACACTTTTACCAGAAAAGAAAAACTACTTAATCAAACTTACGTGACTGCACTACTATTGGTAGAGTCATTATTCAGAAATTTAAGATATCACGTGAAAACCAAGCATGACTGCAAACCCTTCCCTTGCTAGAAAGTCGGCAGCTTCATTGTTCTCTCTGCTGATATATGCTGAATCTGAACATCCCAGTCTCGGTGCAGTATTGAGCGGCACTTATAATTCCGTAATCAACATGCTCATTATTTTAGGCTCTTCATATAGTAGTTCAATCACCGTTGATGCATCCGATTCAACAATAATCTTGTCGATAACCATAATCCCAGGCCAATCGCATGCCGTGTATACATGCCCATAATTCTGCCGTCAAAGCATCTCCTCTGACCTCTAACTTGGATATAAACCCACCGAGGAAGCGTCCCTCATTATATCTCAACAACCCTCCACATAAATTGGTTCCTCTCAGCTGCCTCATACTTTGTCGGGGGATGATCATGGTAGACCTGGGAACCGGTTTCCCTGGTGTTGGGAAATACCTAATTCACCCTTGGTGGGTTAGGGCCCAAGCCCAGTGAGAATTAGGGTCAATATGTAATACCCAATGAGAATTGGGGCTAATATGTAATTATGAAGAGACTTGGGATAAAATGAATATTTTTCCCTTAAAATTTGAAATTAAAAAGATGTGTCTTTTCAAACGTAATATATGGTGGGTTGTTCTGGACAGAAGGGTGAACCATGGAACAAAAAATAAACTCCCGATAAAAACTTTCTGCATCTCTTCTCTTCTCTTCCTCTAATGGAGCATTTGTCGTATAACGTAATCGAGTCCAAATTGGTGCTCCGATTTCGTGTAGGTACCGAGTGAGTAAACCGGATTCTAGGTACGCCCGAATTCCTTCAGTGGCATCAGAGCATGATAATTCTTGAGACTATAATTTCATTTATTTGTTTCGCTGCGTTGTGCCTTTCTTCTTTGTTTTTACATTCGATAATTTATGTGCTATGGAGATGATGATGATGATGATTTGCTTCTCATATAAATTAAGCAAATCCTTTACCGTTAAGTCAGTTTTTTTTAATGATTGATCTTTGAGGCTATATATGTTTCTTCTGTGCGTATCTGGATATACATGCGTTGGGTGTGTGTTATATATATGTGGTTCTTTGCTTCTCCAAATGTGTGGACATATATATAAATTCATATGTTTTTTCCAACTTCTGTGCTGTATGTGTGGTGTGCAGATATATACATATAATTTTATGAATTATCCATTTTTTCCCCTTCAAGTTTCGGTGTTTTTATGGATTCATGGTGTATGTTTTTAAATTCTGGTCTTGTGCCCATATCTATATATTTATATGTGCTTAAGAGATGAAGAGAAGATGTAGGAGACCATGAACCATATAAACAAAATATACCAAACCGTACAGATTTTGTTTTTGGGATTGGTGTTTGTCAGCGGCCGCAAGTGCACGGGTCGCACCAAGTAGTAAAGTGATAAGTAAAGTATCGTTCCCATGAGGATTTGGTCCAAAACCCGGTCAAACAATGATTGTTACACTCTCGCCCAATTTGAGTGACACAAATGTTGAGATTGGATATTAACAATGAAAATAAACCTATGTTAAATGAAAATAAAACTATAAATAAGTGATTCTCCAACTTCAAGGATAAAATGGGTCCTAAGATTATGTATCCCCCTTGTACTTCTTAAAACTCAATTAACCTCCCCTCAAAGAAGCTCTCAACGAAACCACGTGCTAATCTAGGGTTCATAGAGTACTTGTAAACGCTCTCTCAAGTCAAGAACAAGTGTTTAATCTTATTAATCGCACAATCTCTTGCTACAATTTACTAAGACCCAATTATCAAGCTCCAACCCTAATGTGACTATGTAAGGCTAGCAAGTATATCTCTATCTTACCAACAAAACCATCCATCCATGCAAACTTCAGGTTCTTGCACTATTTTACCCAAGTTTTACACTCAATCTAGCCCTCTCAGGCATCAATCAAGTGAACCCAACATTTAAATGGTGATCAAGCACTTAGAAGCATTAGGAACAGAGTAAAATAAGCACATAGATATCATTAACACAACATAAGAGGAGGAATCAAGAATCAATCCATACAAGGGTTCAAAATAATCCTAGAATACAAGTATTTTAGCTACTCATGTTCTACAACTCTATGGGAGCATATATATACAACATTACAAAACAGAACAAGAGAAGATCGAGAATGAAGATGGAAGAGATAAACCAAGAGAGGAAGCCCAAATATCTTCGAAGCTCTAAGCCCAAGCTAAATCCCCACCAAGCTCCAAGCCCTAGCAGAGCAAAACACCCCTAAAATGTCCCAAAAGTCGAAGAATGTCGAGTGAGATCGAAACCCTAGCTTTTATTTCATTTCAGTTCGCCTTTTCTGTCAAAACGCGCAGCAGAATACGTAGTTCACCGTGGGTTTCGCCGCGGCGAAATCAAGGCGAACTAGCAAAAATAGGGGCAGAGACAAATGGAGTTCGCCGTGGACCTATCTGTAATTTTGGAATTTCGAGGATCTATCTGTAATTTTGGAATTTCGGGGACCTATCTGTAATTTGGGAAATTCGAGGTCCTTTTCTGTAATTTTTACAATTCGTCCAGAAACTTGTATTTTCCCTTTTTTCTTGAAATTTCAGCTTCTAGCCCCAATTTCTCCCCTTTTCAAGTGTTCTTCTTAATCCGGAATCCCTTGGTTATTGTATCAAAATAATCCTACAATATTTACATAAAACAACATAAGCAACTAACTAGAAATGTGATCAAAATCTACACTAATAAACAATGATATGCAACCAAAAATCAAATGAGCATTTTCCTATCTTGAGTATCCAAAAATTATAAATGATTGAATAAAACCTCAAGGAAAATGTGCTGAAAATACATGAATTCCAAGAGTTATCAATTGGGTCACATGAAAACGAAATTTTTAGGCCATGAAATTATTCCCATTATGTAGAGCACGAAAAAACGGTGAAAATTGACTATTAGAACGTCAAAAACAGACACCGAACTGCAAAGATACGGAGGAAAGAAGGTTGGGTCCGTAGGAACCAACCCATTTATGTCCAGCCGGGTATGGACAACCCGGCTAGAGGTTGGGGATGACCCCCAACCCAAAACGACGTCGTTTCGGTTCTGTAACGGAAAAAAAAAACCTGTGCGTTTCATTAAAATAGGAGTTAGATTGGACTTGGGTGTTTTGGGCTTGTTGTTCTGGGCCTTACAGTTTTGGCCCATATGCATTTAAACATAAAAAAAATGAAAACGTTTTGGGCTTTAAGTGGCTAAGCCCAATGCGCAAAAGAAAAAGGGAGGGCTTAAGATATAGTGGCTGTAGGGGTGTCCAAGTTGTCCTGGTCCCGGCCCTCCCGTCCCGGTCCCGGAAAGTTTAGGCCGGGAATTTCCCGTCCTGGAAAGTCCCGAGTTTTTTTTAAATGTTGATATTTATTTAGTCCAAGAGAGGGACTTCTTTATATTTTAAATGTCGATATTTCTAATTAGATTTGATATATATTTTGGGTATATTTGGGGAGTCATTATGCAAAATTAAAGAAATTTATTGAGATTTTGATAAGATATCAAGTAGGTGCATTATTTAGGGATTTCATTGTAAATATCACATTTTTAATTAAATTAGAAATATTATAAGATAAAAAAATATTAACAAAAAAAATAGTGCCCAAGGCCTAGATCTTTTTTAAACCTTCATTACTCTTTTATGCAATAGCCTCAACTATCCCAAAAAATTGCTTCCCAGTTCCCACTTCCCCCCACCCTTGACTTTGAATTCCATTTGCACACACTGAACCCATTCACATGGTCCCACTCTTCATTATCGTTTCCCTTCTCCCATCTTTGATTTCCCAGTACCAAGCATAATAGTGGGTTTGAACAAGAATGTTGAGTTTGGGAGTAACCCATTCAAAGGCAACGCACACTGCTGATAATTCTTAAATTGTGAAATCATTTCCTTTTTTTTTTCATTCAATTACCTAAGGATACCACGTTGCTAAATTATTAATATGGGTTAATGAGGGCTTGTTCTTCTAATCTTCTTCCTCTCTCCCTCAATCCTTTCTCTCTCTCTCTCTCTCTCTCTTTTTTATCCCCAAAAAACCGGGAAATCCCGGTCCTGGTCCCGGGATTTCCCGGTCTCGATGTTACCGGGAAATCTCGGGGCCGGGATAGGGACAGGGACCAGGATCCAATCTTGATCCCAGCCACCTTCTGGGACCGGGATCCGAGAATGGGGGTTCCCAGTCCCGGTCCCGGGTTTGGACACCCCTAAGTGGCTGTAAGTGCTGAGCCCAACGCATTAGTATAGGTTAAAATGTTTGGGCCATGCATTTCATTTAAAAAAAACTCTAGAATTTTTCTTTTCCCACTCCTTTTAGAGCATTTGAAGGGGCATTTTAGCTCCAATTGAGACGCAGTTTGTTTATAAAAATCCATAAATTTAAGACCCACATTTAGAAAAATTATTTGTCGATTTATAAGTTGTTTTGTATCTGTATGGATATTTTTTGGTGCTATTTTTGTGATTTTTACGAGTTTAAAAATCCTAATATATTTATAATAATTCATAAAAAAATTTATTTAAGTCAAATATGAACATAGAGAGTTCTAAGAGCACCAAACCAAAAGAATTTCACTCTTTTGGATGACACTTAAGTAGAGAAACTTAATCCTAAGTATGATTTACATAGTAGTAAATCAGAATAAGAATAAGTAATTAGTTATTGCCTCAAAATGTTGATCCAAACCTAAATTATTTAGAGAAATGTGAACCTTTAAGTGATGTATGAAGTAGGGATTTTTGTATTAGAGTATGAGACTCTAAAATAAAACCTCAAAGAAGAAGATCCTTAAGAGGATCAAGAGAGAGATAATTCAAAGTAAGGTTCATTTGAACTTGAAATGAAACAAGAGATGTAACATGAAGAAAATGTTGATGATGCACTAGAGGAGGAACCTGAATAGCCAAAATCCTAAAGTTTAGGATTAGGATCTGGATAAACCTCAGGGAGGTTAAAATGACGATCAGTTATTAAAGAAATAGTATCAGATCAATACTAGAGGAAATTTCAAATGGAGAAATTTCTACGTCTTAACTCCGGATCATGGTGAAATTCAAGAATAAAATACACCTCAAGTATGACTTGAAAGCCTACCTTAGGAGAAAAGATAATCACAAGCCCCAGTCCAACCACCAACAATTGAACCAATAAAAGACTTAAGAGCAAAGACTAAATGTTTCTGTGAAGAAACATATATATAAATTGCATAAGACATTTGGAATATCTCTTTGAGAAAATAGAGAACCCCTTAGAAATCACCAAAGCCTTGCTGAATAACGATTACTGAGAACCTATCAAATTTGGTTTTGGGAAGTAGAGAAACTTCACTCTTTCATTTTTGATGTTATATTCAGCTAAATTAACTTCACAAAAATCATAAGAACGTGGTAGAAATCAAGAAAACTCTTAAGTCACTCAAATAAGAAGTTAATAAGACATTATGGAAATAATGTAAAGAGAGACATGAAGAAGTGAATATCAAATACACTTTGTGAGTGGGAGCAAAATGTCAAATGCTCCATCTAAGTGGGAGCTCTTAGAAAATGTGTTTTCTAAGAGTGTTATATGCTCATCTAAGTAGGAGCTCCTAGAAACTAAGCCTTCTTGAAGTTTCATATACTTTATTTAAGTGGGAGCCAATGTCAAATACTCTATCTGAGTGGGAGCTAATGACATTGCTCTGTCTAAGTGGGAGCTTTTAGAAATTAAGTTTTTTGAGAGGCATAATCGAGCATATTATGGAAAGTACTTGTATAAAATTTTTTATAGATAATAATATTATTACTGGAATCTATGTGATGGGAGGTTTAAACGTATTCTCCTGATCATGGACCCAATAGTATTATTATTTTTCTAGTCAAGAATAATACAAGTGCATGACATTGTATACTTCAATGTGCTACAAATAAGTTCTTGGATCAAATCAGATTATGAATGAAAGAGGCAATCGCACAAGAGGGGGTGAATTGTGCTATTAAAAAACTCTAAAGAAAAATGAATACAACACAAAATTTATACTGGTTCGGCCAACACTGCCTACGTCCAGTTCTCCAACACTCTGTTGGGTTCCACTAACCACAGGTTTTACGAGCACAGGTTCACCTGTCAACCTTTACAGAGTTTTAGAATCTCTAAACACTCCCCCTTACTACCTGTAAGGAAATATCCCTGTTCTAAAGCCCCAAGCTTTCGGAACAACCTCAAACAGTAGAGGATTTCAATAAATACGTTCACTTAATGAACTGATTTTGATAAAAACTTAAGTACAGATGAAATCTTTAAGACAATAAATACAGAGTAATGAATGAACTTGTGAATGTTCTCGTTTTTCGTCTCTTTTCAATAAATGCTTGAGTTCTGTATTTATATCTTCTTCTTCGGATTTTGCCCTAACGTTCAATCTTCAAGAAGCCGTTTGAAATTAGTCGTTGGGAGCTTCTATCCGTTGGCATTTAATGCAACTTCTTTATCGGGCTTAACTCTCTGCTCAAGCTTCAACTACTTCTTGCATAGGGTGAGCTAAGAGAGAGACAGACTCAGCGCTCTGAGCATCCGTACAAATAGTACTTTCTGGCAGCTTTGTATTAGCGCTAGCTTGATCTGTTATCGCTAATCTCATAGAGTGTGATCTGCACTTAAACTGTTAGCTGAACAGATAATCTTCCAAAGATATAGGAATGCTATCGCAAAATTAGTCTGTTAGCTCAATTGAGATAAATACAATGTAAGGCATTTCAGAGCATATTCTTTTAGATCAGAGAGCATCATATCAGTATATATTCTTCTATCGATTGCTTAAACTACTATCGCTGGATACTTGATTTGCTTATTAGCTTTAAGGATACAATTATCAAAGAATTCAGAACTTCAAGGTATCCCATTATCGATAGATAAACATTTTAGCGCAAGCAAACATATCAGCTCTTGATTCATTAGCTCTCAGGCACTAGCTATCTGAAATATCATTATCTGAAGCACTTATGGTTATCGATAGCTTAACCTATTATCGCTAGCTGATTTAGGGACTTAGTTCATTTATTTGCTGGTTCCATTTACTCATAAGCTCAATGAACTTCTAGCGATGGATCCTTCTTTAGCGATAGAGGGAGACTTAGCGATAGATATTAACCTTGATATTGCCAAGTCTTCACTCGCTATTCCTTTCTTTAAATTAGCTATACAGATACACTTAGCGATAAGGATACTCATTCATTATTGATTTGCTAAGATGCCATTTCTTATTAGAGATAAATCTTTGTTCTCGCAATGATGATTTGTTACCTGGCAGATATTATAAGATTAATTCAGAGGTAACTTTTACTTATGTTTTCTTAGGGTCAGTCCTCATCAAAACTTAAGATTCTAACATTCTCCCCCTTTTTGATGATGACAAAACATAAGTAAAAATACAAGAGTAAGTTCAGACCATAATCATTTATATAAGCATAAGCATATATCAGAACTTGGATAACAATAAAGCTTGTACAGATCAGTTATATTCAGAACATCTCAGATCATAGTACAATTTTGCAGAACGAAACTTTTAAAACCATAAACTATCTATGAATGCAGAATGCAACTGAGGGAGGTCTTCAGAAATCTGGCTTTTGACTCAATCTCCCTAATCTCCTTTTGCTTAAACAACTGAGGTCAATGAGAAACATTAAAAGGAGCATTGGCGGACAAGATATTTTGCTTAAACAACTGAGATTTCAGGAATTTGGCTTTTGACTCGATACTCGATCTTCCTGATCTCCCTTTTAATAGACCATTTCTCCCCCTTTTTGTCATCATCTATTGGAGAGAAATCCACCAAAATTTCAGCCCTGGCTAGGGTTTTTGCATGTGCGAGAAGGGCGATTTGAACTTTGAAGGATTTTTCTTTGGAGAATGACACGGCTTTCTGGGCTTTGAAACACTTGCTAGCGGATTGAGAAGAAGGTTTATCGCTAGAGATTTCATCAAAATCACCTATTTTTAGATTCGAGACTCTACCCATTTCTGGGTTTAGGGTTTTGAGAGAAAGAAAGCCTCGAGATTTCAGAGAGATTTTAGGGAAATGAAGAGACTCTTCGGGTGAACAATGAATGCACAATACACATGTCCTGCTTTTATAGAGTTCAGAAGTTACCAGAAATAATATAATATTCGCTGACGTTTCGCATTCTGAGACTCCTTGATGATTTGCTATCGCTAAAATGAGCAGCTATCGCTAGCAGGCATGATCCCACGCTGAGTAAGTGACTTTTGAGCTTCACTTACTCCTTCCAATGTTTATCTATCGATAGCTGTCTTTGCTATCGATAATTTGTTAAGCTAGCGAAGTCATTCTTAGCTCAAACTTAGCTTAGTTCTGCATATGGTAGCGATAGTATGACTTACTATCGATAGGTCAGTCCTGCAAAAACTTAAGATTTGGCACTCCGATGCCTAAGTTAGCAATAATTCAGATGACCAATCAATAAAGCAAATTAAGAATAATAATATTTACAATTCATTTGGATTTACCATTCCTAGCTCTCTTCTAATATAGAGAAATTGATCAGGCTCAAGAGGCATGGTAAATATATCAGCAAGTTGTAGATGGGTTGAAATAAATTCTATCTTGACATCCTTCTTCTGAATGTGATCTCTCAGGAAGTGATGTCTCACATCTATATGCTTGGTTCTGGAGTGTTGAACTGGATTCTTAGCCAAGCTTATAGTGCTGGTGTTGTCACAGAGAATAGGTACTTCTGAGAAGTTCAAACCCAGATCTTTCAGATCTGCCTAAGCCATAAGACTTGAGTACAGCAACTTCCTGCTGCAATGTATTCTGCCTCTGTGGAGGAAAGAGAAACACAAGTTTGCTTCTTGCTTGCCCAAGTGATTAGACAGTTACCGAGAAATTGGCATTGACCACTTGTGCTTTTTCTATCTGATTTATAACCTACATGGTCAGAGTCAGAATAGGCAAGAAGGGACTCTTGAGTTCCTTTGGGATACCACAGCCCAAGCTCTTGAGTCCCTTGTAAATAACGCAAAATTCTCTTAACATTTGATAAGTGAGATTCTTTGGGATTTGCTTGATATCTAGCACATACACCTACATTCTTTGCCGGGAACATCTGCATCTAATTTGGCAGAGGTACTCATGGGAGTGTCTCCTTCTTTGGATAAATCCATCCCAAATTTGTTGAGAATTTCTTTACAATATTTGGTTTGGGATATGAAGATGCCATCCTTCTTTTGCTTTATTTGTAGTCCTAGGAAGAATGTTAACTCTCCCATCATGGACATTTCAAATTCTCCCTGCATTGTCTAAATTTACTTTTCCATTGATGTGGATGTAACATTTTGATCCAAAAATCCTCAGGTGACTGATATTAGGCTTCCTTCCTTTGTAGAGTTCATATGGAGTCTTTTCCATCCCCTTTCTGATGTAGGCTCTGTTAGAAATGTAGCAAGCTGTACTCATAGCATCGGCCCAAAATATTTGAGGCACTTGTTTCTCGTTCAGCATGCTTCTAGCCATTTCTGTGAGCACTCTGTTCTTTCTCTCTACAACACCATTTTGTTGAGGAGTCCGAGGAGCAGAGAAGTTGTGGTCAATTCCATTTTCATCACACAGCTCCATGAACTCTTTATTTTCAAATTCACCTCCATGATCAGTTCTGATGGCTATTATCTTTGTCCCTTTCTCATTCTGCACTTTCTTAGCAAGAACACAAAAAGCATCAAAAGTTTCATGCTTAGAGGAAAGAAACATAGTCCAGGTAAATCTTGAGTAGTCATCCACAACTACAAGAGTGTATAGGCTACCTCCTAGACTTTTTACTCTTGCTGGCCCAACTAGATCCATATGAATTAGTTCCAATGGCCTGCTGGTGGAGACTGTCTTCTTGATTTTAAAAGAGGACTTTGTTTGTTTACCTCTTTGACAGGATTCACAAATCAAATCATGCTTTGACTTAAAACTGGGAATTCCTATGACTAGCTCCTTCTTAATCAATCTAGCTGAGAAAAATTCACATGAGCTAATCTTTTATGCCATAACCAGCAATTTTCATCATTTGAAATAAAGCATTTTTCTTCAAGCTGTTGGCATAAATCTAGAGTATATAAATTCCCATTTCTATTTCCTTTTATCTTGCATTTCAGATTGGATTTATTTATATCTAAATCATTTTTATCAACAATGAGACATTCATTAGAATCGAAAATTACCCAGTTGCCATGGTCTGCGCTTTGGCTAACACTCAGAAGATTGTGGCAGAGACCATCCACTAGGTAGACATCCTTGACTGGACCTACTTCACCACCTCCAGTGATTTTTCCACTTTGGTTCCCACCAAAGCTAACTTTGGCTCCATCTTTTATCACCAGATTGTTGATTTTATCTTTGTCTCCAGTCATATGTCTTGAGCATCCACTGTCGATATACCATTTTCCATTGCTGGATGCTTTCAGGCACACCTGCACATACTAAACAGATTTAGGTACCCAAACTTTCTTGGGTCCTTTAAGGTCAGACTTGTGCTTTAGGTGTGTAGTGACCTTTGGCACATAAGTTTCTTTAGGAACCCATTTATAAGAGCTATTAACACCATACTTTCTGTTAATACACGTTGACTGAGTATGGCCTTTCTTGTTGCAGAAATTGCAAAAGCTATATGGTGAAGAATTTTCAAAAGATTTTCTAAAGTAGTTCATGTATGACTTCACCTTTGGTTCAATCCATCTTTTTGAGGATTTTTGTTTGAGCTCATAGCCAATACCAGTTCGATCTCTGAAAACTTTTTGGTTGCTTAAAATCACATTCAGAGTCTCAGATCCCTTTGTAAACTTTTCTAAAACATGCGAAAGTTTTTCTTTTTCCTTCAATAATTTTTCACAATTTGAGCAATTTTCAGAAATTGAAGGAACAGCTATCGATAGAGGCTTAGCTATCGAAGGTGCATCTATGGGAACTTGCGATAGCTCTTCTTCTATCGATAGGGAAGAGGAAATCTTTTGAGAAGAGTTTTTCTGAATTTCTTTGTTTTCTCTTCTTAGTCTAACTACTTCTTTAGAGAGTTTCAAGAATTCTATGCACATTTCATCATATAAATTTTGAAGATCAGAATAAGAAGGTTCAGAGTCAGATACCTCAGAATCACTTTGCTCTTCTTGAGCAACACGGCAGAGGTTGGCGCATTCTTCGCTATCGCTAGCTTCTTCATCAGAGCTATCACCCCAGATGGATGACACATAAGCCTTTTTCTTTCCATAAGTCTTCTTTTTCTCTTTCTCCTTTAATCTTTGAAGGCTGGGACACTCAGCTCTGAAGTGACCAGGCTTCTTGCACTCAAAGCATACAGGAGATTTGTCTTTCTGGAAGTCTTTGAAGCTAGGACCACTTCTCTGAAATCTTTCTCTTCTTCTGAAGAACTTTTTAAATTTTCTGGCCATAAGAGCTATGTCCTCCTCATCAAGATCTTCCTCATCATCATTGACTTCATCTCTTTCTGAAGCAACAAGAGCAAGTGACTTTTTCTTGGAATTTCCTTGTGCTTCCCTTTGAGCTATCAGGGTAGGCTCATACTCAGCAAGGCTGCCAAACAGGGCAGTGATGGATTTTGTTGATTCTCCTTGCATTTCTTGAATGGCTGTGACTTTCATGAGCCAATCTCCCTTTAGGACTTTCAAAATTTTGTTGACCTGCTCTTTCTCAGTAATCTTTCTCCCCAGAGCAGCAAGATTATTGATGAGGTGAGTGAATCTGATCTCTAGATCCCTTATCTTCTCATCCTCAATCATTTCAAACTTGTGGAACTCTTCCACTAGCATTTCCACTTGCCTATCTTTTACTCCAGAAGTCCCTTCATGAGCTATTTGCAAGGCTTCCCACATTTCTTTAGCAGAGTCAAGATGACTCACTCTAAAGAACTCTGTTTGACTAAGAGCACTCTGGATCATGAGGACTGCTTTGCTATTCAGCTCCAGATTAGCAATATCCTCTTCTGTGTACTCATCTTCTCCCTTTGGAATGCCCATGGGATCTCTGGGAACAATATCTCCTTCTTCTATGATTTTCCAGAGTTTGTATCCATTGGCTTTGATGTAAATCTTCATTTTTAATTTCCAGAAGGTATAATGTTTCCCATCAAAGCCAGGAGGCTTATTAATGGAGCTTCCTTCAGGGAGGATATTTTCAAGCGATGCCATTTAGATCTTTGCTTCTCAGATTCGTTGGAATCTTAATAACAGAGAAGACCTGCTCTGATACCAAGTGAAAGAGGTAATCGCACAAGAGGGGGGGTGAATTGTGCTATTAAAAAACTCTAAAGAAAAATGAATACAACACAAAATTTATACTGGTTCGGCCAACACTGCCTACGTCCAGTTCTCCAACACTCTGTTGGGTTCCACTAACCACAGGTTTTACGAGCACAGGTTCACCTGTCAACCTTTACAGAGTTTTAGAATCTCTAAACACTCCCCCTTACTACCTGTAAGGAAATATTCCTGTTCTAAAGCCCCAAGCTTTCAGAACAACCTCAAACAGTAGAGGATTTCAATAAATACGTTCACTTAATGAACTGATTTTGATAAACACTTAAGTACAGATGAAATCTTTAAGACAATAAATACAGAGTAATGAATGAACTTGTGAATGTTCTCGTTTTTCGTCTCTTTTCAATAAATGCTTGAGTTCTGTATTTATATCTTCTTCTTCGGATTTTGCCCTAACGTTCAATCTTCAAGAAGCCGTTTGAAATTAGTCGTTGGGAGCTTCTATCCGTTGGCATTTAATGCAACTTCTTTATCGGGCTTAACTCTCTGCTCAAGCTTCAACTACTTCTTGCATAGGGTGAGCTAAGAGAGAGACAGACTCAGCGCTCTGAGCATCCGTACAAATAGTACTTTCTGGCAGCTTTGTATTAGCGCTAGCTTGATCTGTTATCGCTAATCTCATAGAGTGTGATCTGCACTTAAACTGTTAGCTGAACAGATAATCTTCCAAAGATATAGGAATGCTATCGCAAACTTAGTCTGTTAGCTCAATTGAGATAAAAACAATGTAAGGCATTTCAGAGCATATTCTTTTAGATCAGAGAGCATCATATCAGTATATATTCTTCTATCGATTGCTTAAACTACTATCGCTGGATACTTGATTTGCTTATTAGCTTTAAGGATACAATTATCAAAGAATTCAGAACTTCAAGGTATCCCATTATCGATAGATAAACATTTTAGCGCAAGCAAACATATCAGCTCTTGATTCATTAGCTCTCAGGCACTAGCTATCTGAAATATCATTATCTGAAGCACTTATGGTTATTGATAGCTTAACCTATTATCGCTAGCTGATTTAGGGACTTAGTTCATTTATTTGCTGGTTCCATTTACTCATAAGCTCAATGAACTTCTAGCGATGGATCCTTCTTTAGCGATAGAGGGAGACTTAGCGATAGATATTAACCTTGATATTGCCAAGTCTTCACTCGCTATTCCTTTCTTTAAATTAGCTATACAGATACACTTAGCGATAAGGATACTCATTCATTATTGATTTGCTAAGATGCCATTTCTTATTAGAGATAAATCTTTGTTCTCGCAATGATGATTTGTTACCTGGCAGATATTATAAGATTAATTCAGAGGTAACTTTTACTTATGTTTTCTTAGGGTCAGTCCTCATCAAAACTTAAGATTCTAACAATGAATAGTCAAATAAGTGGGATGATTTGAAATAATTAAGCCAAGAAAGGCTGCCAAGAACAACAACACAACTATAAACTTAATGTGGATAAATGTGATATATGATATTGAAAGGTCTCATATGATTTAATAGAAGATGTTGTCATGTCATTGACCAAGAGTCATGATGAAGTTAAAGTTGAGAAGTCATCTCGACTAAGCTTATGAGAGGATATAAGACCTACATGGCTCGAAAAGGGAATAGTGTGTCATAAATTACCCTATAGAGTGCAAGCATGATAGAAATCCAACAACAAAGAGCCATGTGAATTGTGTAAAAGGAAATTTTTTCGCAAAACTTCCATTACACAAGATGAAAAAGGTTGTCAATTAAGTTTGACACATATAACTTGAGGCTTAATGCTTTTTATGAGACAACATCTACATTAGATAACCAACAATACAAAGAGATTGAAGGAAAGTTGATTGTATATTGTCCAATGAACAATGAGTGCAAGTTGTTCATAAGGGCGCTCATTTCCTGTTAGGAGCACATGAAAGTCAGATTAAACCAAAGTGAAAACTTTGTTACTTTTTCAATGATGTATCAAAGTAATTGGAGCTTGAATATGGATGTCAGGAAGTATGCAAACCCTTTGGACTAGCATACAACAGAGGTAGCACGTTCTCAATATCCTAAACCCAAATGAGACAAGGTAAGAGGTTCTACAAAAGAAAATGTAAGTACTACCCTGACATCACAGAAATAATAAACTCTTTAAGGAGAGGAATGACCTAAGTAAGGTTAAATTCTTTTCCTACTAAAGGATAAACCATTTTGAGATGGATTTTCTTTTCTGTCAATAGTGAGCAGTAAAAGACTCAAGCTCCATAGACTAAAAGAATAAGGATCGAAGATCCTTTATTAAACGTTGTCATTCATCAAATTCAAGCATAAGGCTTTAAATTGGTAGTGACGTGAGGATTGAGGTGAAAGGCATTAGAGCCTACAAGTTCATTATTTCATGCACTAGGCTCATGGGTTTTAAATGAACCATCTTGACTTTCATGACAAAATTAGATGTTTGTGATACAATCTTCCTTGACATTTCTTTGTTTTTCCAACATTGTTGGTAATCTTTATGTGCGTGACTGCTTTACCACCCTAATTCAAGTGTTGACTTGAATACATGTCATGGTGGACTAGGACACATAATTTGAATCGGCATTTTCAAGAATGCTATGTTCATTACCCAATAGGGAAGTGTCTAGTAGGTTAAGCAATAAGAAAAAAATTTGCAGTAAGGGAACTAAAATAGAAAAAATATTGCATTTCTTCCATCCGACTATATATGGTTCAATGAATGTGAGGCATGACACTGAGGTTATTTACCTTAGTTGATGATTACTCACGTAATTATCATTACTTCATTTCACATAAGTTTGAAGCCCAAGCACTTTAAATGATAAGTGAATAAAGTTGAAAATAAAGTGCATAAAGAATTTAAGAATTCTACGCACTAATATAGGTTGTTCTTGACCAATTTCAATGAGTTTCATGAAGAAAAAGGGATATTTATTCAGTTAAACGATCCTTCGTACTCTGTCACCAGATGGAGTTGTTAGGAGGCGTAATGAAATGTTAGTAAACATGGTTATGTATGAAATGGTTCAAGCTAACCCACCAAAAGTGAGTGGGAGAGTGTTGTCTAGTCTACCTTTGGTGGATTAGCACACATATTTGATTGATCAAGTATGGTTTTCTCTTTAAGGGAGATACAAACTTTATACTTAACCATGTGCCCTCCAAAGTGGTATTTTCCGAACCACATGAATTATTGATAACTCCTAGAAATTCATGATATTTGAGTATATTTTACTTGAGTTTTTGTCTATTATTTATACATTTTGGATACTCAAGAGGGAAAATGCTCATTTGATTTTCGGTTTCACATAATTGTATATTTATGTAGATTTTGATTATTTTTGTAGTTAATTTCTTATGTTATTTTATGTAAATATTGTAGGAATATTTTGATACAATAACCAAGGGATCCCGGATTAAGAAGAACACTTAAAAAGGGGAGAAATTGGGGCTAGAAGCTGAAATTTCAAGAAAAAAGGGAAAATACAAGTTTCTGGACGAATTGTAAAAATTACATAAAAGGACCTCGAATTTCCCAAATTACAGATAGGTCCCCGAATTTCCAAAATTACCGACAGGTCCCAGTTCGCCGTGAGCTCGCCGCGGCGAAATCACGGCGAGCCAAAACCCCCAAAAAGAGCCAGAAACGATCATAGTTCACCGTGGACTTCGCCGCGGCGAACTGCGTGCTCTGCTGCGCGTTTTTTGACAGATTTAACTGATATAAAAGCTAGGGCTTCGTTGTGAGCCCTCATTCTTCGAATTTTGGGCATTCTTGGGGGTGTTTTGCTTTGCTAGGGCTTAGAGTTTGGAGGGGATTTGGCTTGGGCTTGGAGCTTCGAAGAGATTTGGGCTTCCTCTCTTGGTTTATCTCTTCCTTCTCCATTCTCTTCTCTTGTTCTTTGTTTCTGAATGTATATATTTATGCTCCCTTGGAGTTGTTGAACATGTGTAGCTAAATACTTGTATTCTAAGATTATTTTGAACCCTTGTATGTATTGATTCTTGATTCCTCCTCTTAATTTGTGATTAATGATATCTATGTGCTTATTTGACCCCGTTCTTAATGCTTCTAAGTGCTTGATCACCATTTAGATGTTGTGTTCGCTTGATTTATGACTCGAGAGAGCTAGGTTGAGTGTAGAACTTGGGTAAAG
Source organism: Mimosa bimucronata (assembly GCA_037074515.1). Classification (NCBI taxonomy): domain Eukaryota; kingdom Viridiplantae; phylum Streptophyta; class Magnoliopsida; order Fabales; family Fabaceae; genus Mimosa; species Mimosa bimucronata. The sequence goes on from CM073442.1 coordinate 13,294,941, forward strand.
TAGTGCAAGAACCGGAAGTTTGCATGACGAATGGATGGTTTTGTTGGTAAGATAGAGATATACTTGATAGCCTTGCATAGTCACATTAGGGTTGGAGTGTGATAATTGGGTTCTATCAAATTGTGGCAAGAGATTATGCAAAGAATAGGACTAAACACTTGTTCTTGACTCGAGAGAGCATTACAAGTACTCTTTGAACCCTAGATTAGCACGTGGTGTCGTTGAGAGCTTCTTGAGATGAGGTTAATTGAGTTTTGAGAAGTATAAGGGGGAGAGATAATCTTAGGACCCATTTTAGCCTTGAGGTTGGAGAATCACCTGTTTATAATTTTATCTTCATTTTATTTTCTTATTTCATTTTCAAACTCTACATTTGTATCACTCAAATTGGGCGAGAGTGTGATAATCATTGTTTGACCGGGTTTTGGACAAATCCTCGTGGGAACGATACTCTACTCATCATTTTATTACTTGGCGTGACCCGTGCACTTGCGGCGCTTGGCGAACAAGTTTTTGAGCTCAAGTGGTAAAGGCCATCCCCTTAGGGAGGTGATATCCCAGAGGTCTCGACTTCGAATCCCACTAGGGCTGCAGCCTGGGGAAGAAGCGCGAGAGCGCATTGGATCTCTGGGTAATGTGGGGCCCAGTACCGTGGCAGCGGGGGCCCATTTGGGGAGTATAGTATACTGCTGTGCTCCCCTCAAAAAGTGCCTTTTTGTTGGGTACTGGCATTGGCAGCTACCAGCCCACCATGTTGGGCACCCCAGGGATCCACTCTCGCTTCACCCCGGTATTGGCAAGCCCAACTCAGGTATTGTAGCTCGGTTGGGGGCCGCTCTCGCGGACCCGACCCAATGCTGCAGCATTTGTGGGAGGAGGCCGTGTCATTGGCGCACCCACATGTTCGATCTCCCAACCAAGCACTTTATAGGCATTCTAGATGCCTCGCTTATCACCACTTGAGCTGCAGCTCAAGTGGTGATAAGCGAGGCATCTAGAATGCCTATAAAGTGCTTGGTTGGGAGATCGAACCCGTGGGTGCGCCAATGACACGGCCTCCTCCCACAAATGCTGCAGCATTGGGTCGGGTCCGCGAGAGCGGCCCCCAACCGAGCTACAATACCTGAGTTGGGCTTGCCAATACGGGGGTGAAGCGAGAGTGGATCCCTGGGGTGCCCAACATGGTGGGCTGGTAGCTGCCAATGCCAGTACCCAACAATTATGGTCAAATAGAAAATCAAGTTTTTTGAGTTCCCATAGGCCATAAAGGTCAATTACATGATCTCATAGTCGTTGTAAGTTGGAGCTTATTGATGACATTTTTATAAGTGAAAATGAAGATGGATTTGTGTCTGAAAAGAATTGAAATGAACCATATATATATTATGGGTGAGTTTTTTTCCAAATAATGGTGAAACTCATCACATTGTGTTTCTTTGTATCTCTATATGAGACACAGTGACAAGGTAATACAGAACATGCTCTACAGTCCTCAATTGCCCATGTAAGTGGGAGCTTGTGAAAGGTCATTAAAGAGACCTGAAAGTGTTCTGTATAAGTGGCCTTCTAGAGGCCTTACCTACTTCTTAGAAGGAATGGAAGAAAGAAATATTAAAGGACCTAGATTCTTTGAGAAAGAAAGTCTGAGAGTTAGTTGATCTACCACAACGGCAAGAGATCATTTGTAAGCAAATGAATTCTCAAGATTAAGAACAAGTCGGTTCGATCAATTAACAACACAAGACTCTTTCGGTTACAAAAGGGTATACATAGGTATACATTGTGAGAATACCTTCACATATATTATGTGCTTAAAATCATACTCATTTTGGGAATGGCTGACTGTTTGGTTTTAGATTTACATCAAGTGGATGTGAAATTTGCATTTTGAGTTGTGATTTGGATGAAAAAATCTATATGCTTTGGCTATTAGATTTCACTACAATAGATGTCTGAGGTTTACAAAGTAATGACCTCATATTACATATTTTTGCATAAGTCAATTCATGGACTAAAGCAATTATCCAAACAATGGTATTTAAGGTTCCGTATAAGTGGTAACCTATTATAATTTTATTTTTATGGTTGAAGAAACCATAACTAAGCAGTTTGTGATATTATCCTTTAAGTGGATGATAAACTATTGACCAAAATAGTTTGATTCTGAAAGTTCCTATTAAAGAATGGTACTAAGAACATGGGTAAATCATTGTATATTTTTGTAGTTAAGATCCAAAGATATACCTCAAGCATACTCAATTCTCTGTCCCAAGAGAGTTATATAATGGAAATTCTTGAGCGATCCAATTCGAATGAATGTGATCCCATGAATACCTTAGTGACTTTAAGAGTGTTTGAGTCTTGACATATATCCCTAAACTAAATCAACTTAAAAGTAAAATGGAAAAGAATTTCCATGTAAACGTTGTTGGTAGTTTAATGTACACAGTGGTGTGTAAAATATCAGATATCTATTGTGGTAGAACTTTGTAAGTCGGTAATAGTCCAACCATTTTGAGAGGCATTTGATAGCCACAAAAATTCTTATAGATACTTTAAAGGGCAAGATAGTTATGCGCATTTAAAAGTACTTACTGTGGTAGTACATAAAGCTATGTGGTTGAAGATGTCTAGAAGAACATCCTGGATTTGAAATGAGAATTCAAACCTAGTGTTAATGCATTATGAAAACACTACGAATGTTGCCTAAATAAAAGACCTAAGTATCATAGCATGAGAAAAATGCAAAGATAAATATGTGAGGTGTGTTGTAGCACATAAGGTTGTTAATAAACAACAAGTTCCTATGCAAAGTCCTCTAATTAAGCCTGTGGCCAAGGATATGCATGTGAAACATGATAAGTCCTTTGGCAAGCATAGGATATGAAGTAATGGATACTTCATTTAGGCTTTACATGTGTATGTTATAGTATACAATGTCTAGTATGTCGTATAGGTTAATGAGGTCGGCTCTCTCACACGAGCGACCGTCTTTGACACTCAGGAGCAGTGTGTAGAGATGAGACAATGTGTTCACCAGCAAAGCAGTGAAAATACTGATATGGTAGAGAAGAAACATAAACTATATGTCTCCTCGACTCAAAAGTGCAGCAAGTTGAGATGAGATCCGTGATGACACACATATGGATCGAATTATGGATACCCACATCCGTAATACTGTTCGCCCTGCGCCGCAAGTGCACGGGTCGCGCCAAGTAATAAAGTAGTGAGTAAAGTATCGTTCCCACGAGGATTTGTCCAAAACCCGGTCAAACAATGATTATTACACTCTCGCCCAATTTGAGTGACACAATTGTTGAGATTGAAAATTAAATAAGAAAATAAAATGAAAATAAAACTATAAACAAATGATTCTCCAACTTCAAGGAAAAAATGGGTCCTAAGATTATCTATCCCCCTTGTACTTCTTAAAACTCAATTAACCTCCCCTCAAAGAAGCTCTCAATAACACCATGTGCTAATCTAAGGTTCTTAGAGTACTTGTAAACGCTCTCTCAAGTTAAGAACAAGTGTTTAGTCTTATTTAAGTTGCACAATCTCTTGCTACAAGTTAATAAGACCCAATTTTAATGCTCCAACCCTAATGTGACTATGCAAGGCTAGCAAGTATATCTCTATCTTGCCAGCAAAACCCTCCATCCATGCAAACTTCAGGTTCTTGCACTATTTTACCCAAGTTCTACACTCAACCTAGCTCTCTCGAGTCATAAATCAAGCGAACCCAACATCTAAATGGTGATCAAGCACTTAGAAGCATTAAGAACGGGGTAAAATAAGCACATATATATCATTAATCACAACTTAAGAGGAGGAATCAAGAATCAATACATACAAGGGTTCAAAATAATCCTAGAATCAAAGTATTTAGCTACTCATGTTCTACAACTCCAAGGGAGCATATATATACAACATTACAACAGAACAAGAGAAGAGAATGAAGAAGGAAGAGATAAACCAAGAGAGGAAGCCCAAATCTCTCTGAAGCTCCAAGCCCAAGCCAAATCCCACCAATCTCCAAGCCCTAGCAGAGCCAAACATGCCCAAAATATGCCCAGAAGTCGAAGAATGTCGAGCTAGATCGAAACCCTAGCTTTTATATCACTTAAATATGTCAAAAAACGTGCAGCAAAGCACGCAGTTCGCCGTGGGTTTGCCGCGGCGAAGTCCACGGCGAACTATGATCGTTTCTGCCTCTTTTTGGGGGTTTTGGCTCACTGTGAGTTCGCCGCGGCGAGCTCACGGCGAACTGGGACCTGTCGGTAATTTTGGAAATTCGGGGACCTATCTGTAATTTGGGAATTTCGAGGTCCTTTTCTGTAATTTTTACAATTCATCCAGAAACTCATATTTTCCCTTTTTTTCTTGAAATTTCAACTTCTAGCCCCAATTTCTCCTCTTTTTAAGTGTTCTTCTTAATCCGGATCCTTGGTTATTGCATCAAATTATTCCTACAAAAATTACATAAAACAACATAAGAAATTAACTACAAAAATAATCAAAATCTACATAAATATACAATGATGTGTAACCAAAAATCCAATGAACATTTTCTATCTTGAGTATCCAAAATTTATCAATGAGTTAATAAAACTCAAGGAAAATATACTCAAATGACATGAATTTCTAGGAGTTATCAAATATATACCTGTAGCCAGACAACAAAATTCTTCAAAATTAATGTCATACAATGCGAGAAGAGTTGAAGAATTTTAGGTTTAGATACTGTGTATTTCTATACTGAAGTCTGTATAGTGTTAATGATATAATCAAATCAACGTACGCTCTTATAGAAAAAGAGTAACACCATAGCATGCGATTCATACCGCATGTGCTAAGATTACCGCAAATTGGAAGCAAATGAATGGATCCCTATTTCATTATTGTGTTAGTCCAAGAAAGGCTCCATACTTTCTTGATGTCCTTTGACTTTGACAATGTCATGGAAATATGTTTTAGTGTCTGCTACCTTAGCGTATATCCTATGGTCATGATAAATGCAATCTAAAGGTGTTACGTTAGGAAAGCCATTGATTCATATTGAAGTGATATTTGGGTGAAAGGAAGATTACCTAAAATACACACACTTATGCTAGTTCTGAGACCGGTCCATTATGATGTTAGTGTGCTAATTTCGTAAGTATGGACACTGCATATGAGAAAGGCAGTCTGAGCTTTATCTTGGCTCTAAAGGGATTAGATTGGCCATGAGAGAAGTGTATTTGTGTAAATCAAGGATATCTGAGGTGCTATATTAAAATGATCGAGATTCACTACAGGGTTGTTTTGTGCTGGTCTCTGTAAAAGGGATTTCTAGTACAAGACACCTAAAAGGAAACGTCGTGCTCACGCGGTTACGACAGAGCACTTAATATGAAAGAAGGAAAGAAGAGAAAGAGACTCGACCCTTAACATTTAACCCACCAAGTGTGAGTGGGAGATGTAGGGAAATACCTAATCCACCCTTGGTGGGTTAGGGCCCAAGCCCAGTGAGAATTAGGGTTAATATGTAATGCCCAATGAGAATTGGGGCTAATATGTAATTATGGAGAGACTTGGGATAAAATGAGTATTTTTCCGTTAAAATTTGAAATTGAAAAGATGTGTCTTTTCAAACGTAATATATGGTGGGTTGTTCTGGACAGAAGGATGAACCATGGAACAAAAAATAAACTCCCGATAAAAACTTTCTGCATCTCTTCCTCTAATGGTGCATTTGTCGTATAACGTAATCGGGGTCCAAATTGGTGCTCCGATTTCGTGTGGGTATCAAGCGAGTAAATTAGATTCCAGATACGCCCGAATTCCTTCAGTGGCATCAGAGCATGATATCTTACACATATCATCGCTACCCAATCCTCGTTTGCGTCTTAATGCATTAGTGAGTAAACTTTTTCTAGTTGCAAGTCACATCAGTGACCGACACCTTTGTGGGATTACAAGCTTCTAAATCCTGTCCCAAAGAGTGTTTGCCTTTAACCCACCCTTTGAAATATAATCATATGCCGATTTTACAGTAAAAGCCCCACTTTGTTCATGCATCCGTTAAACACTAGTACTCGCGTAATTTACTGTTATACCTTCTTTCACCTTATCCCATGTTTTCTTAATACTAGACCACATATTCGAGCCTTGTTGCTTCTTATCAATCTTTGGAAGAGCATGCTGTCCACATCGATACTTATCTCGAAATATTCTCACCTAGAATTCATCTCGGCATTTGATAAGTTTTTAGCTTACTTTCATGAGATATTGTCACATGTCTTATGCCAAGCCCTCCACAAGCATTCAATTTGCAAACCTCCTCCCAGGCTACCAATGAGATTTTCTTTTTGTCTTCCGTTCCTCCCCATAGGAACTTGCGATTCATTTTGTCTAAAGAACTACATGTAGACTCAGGTTGAAAAGATGTCTGCATGAGTGAGGAGGAATGACTATGGTGACAAATGAGATTAATGTATCCCTTTCGGCTAAAGAAATAAAATTGGGTCTCCAACTAGATAATCTAAGCGTCACCTTATCCACAACACTTTGGTATGTTTGTTGAATAACCCTTTGATGATGAATGGGGACACCAAGGTATTTACCTAAATCCACAGTTATTCCAAAACCTAGTCTCTGGCTTATTTCACCACATCATTACGGTTCATGTTTGGGGAGAAAAAAATACTAGTCTTTGCAATATTGACCTCTACTCCAGAACATAAACTAAAATAATCCAAGCACTCCCTAATCAACACTGCTGATCTAAATTAGCTTTTGCAAATAGGATAACATCATTAGCAAAGAATAAGTGAGAGATAGGAGGGCCATTTTCGTTAACCTGATTGGCCGCCATACGCCAGATTCCATCCTATCCTAAATAATGTGCGCCAACTTTTCCATACAAAGAACAAACAAATATTGGGACATTGCATCTCCTTGACGAGCACCTCGAGATGATTGAAACATTTCTGCTTTATTCTCATTCCAAAGTAGTTAAAGACTAGCAGAATTCACACAATTCATGATGACATCACTAAATTGAGAAGGAATTGAAACAATTTTCTAGAAACTGCCAACTAACTCGATCATAAGCCTTCTCAAGGTTAATTTCTATAGCCATAAATCTCTTATTTCCTTTCAAATTGCGCATAGTATGAATGACCTCCTCAGTTATAATAATATTATATGAACTAAGCCTGCCTGGAACAAAGCCACACTGATTAGAAGAAATAACCAATGACATAAAACTCTTCATCATATTAGCAATAATTTTAGTAATTATTTTATACACGACATTATAAAGGCTAAAAGGACGAAGATCCTTTAATATCTTCGGGGGTTCCTTCTTGAGGTAGGGACTATCAATGTCTCATTAATGCTTCTAATGTCTTGAGGATTATCAAGCAGATCTTTAAAAAGCCTAACTACTGAATTCCTGATAGTTTTCCATTGGTTTTGATAAAAAAAAAAAGCACCAAAACCGTCCGATCCTAGGGCCTTAAGCGCCCCCATGCTAAACACTGCGTCCCTTATTTCCTCCTCTTCAACCTCACTACCGCAACACCGCATATAAATTTCATCAAATTATTTTTTTTGGGGGGGGGGGGATTAAGAACAATTACTTACGATATACTCTTTTCTTGGCTTTCTCGAATATTTTGAATAAGAATTGTAACCATGCGTTAGTATTTATGATATACAATCAGAGATAAATAAAGCCCAAAAAACAAAAGCACTAGTTAAATATAGCTCGATTGATCTAAATTCAAAATTGTGATTTAATTAATGTTTATTTTCAATTGTGAAGTATGTTGTTGTCTAAATTTATGGTCGAATCTTCATTGAAAGAGGTTCCCAATTTTAGTGCTCAACCAATGTCTCGAATAAAATTATATTGTCTCCAATAATTAACATGATACATATGCTAAACAAACAAGAGAGGATAAGGAATCACTGATGAAAGACAGGTGCAAAAGTGACATGTGTAGCCACATTAGTTCAGCTTCCCTCAGTATCTCTCCGAAACATTCATCTTATCTCTCTCTCTAATCAATCTAAATGGTTAGAAAAAGATACCTCACGTAACTTCTTAAATTGCTTATCCACATTGAATTATGAAGAGATTCAATTTTATAAAAGACAAAAACTTCATTATTGCAATCAATGCGGTTCACATTTGTTTTTTAGGAGTATTGAGAAAAAAAAAAGATATCAAAGTGATCCACTTTTGTAGCCATGCATTGGTTCCAAAGATGTACTAATACGGGCAAAATTACTCACAAATACTTGTTTGAAAATTTTATTGCTTAAAAATGCATGAATTCAGGTATTTAATGTTTTGATACACAAAAAGTATTGATATTTGAATTCATGTTGTTAGATATTTTATATCTATTTTATATATTATACATTATATATACTGTTAATACATTGTTATCTCAGGATACGTTAGATGATTGTGACTTGTTTATGGTAATTATCTGGCCAAAGCTTATTATTTGCTTCGATGGAAGGTTTTTAATATTACGGTCACATTTAAACGGTATAGACATGTCTAATTAGATATAGAGACATGTTCATTCACGTACTAGTTTGTATAAAGATGTTCCTTAACTGGAGATTACAATTCCAACAGACTATAACTGTGCCTATCTTCTAGTCAGAAAAATCACTTTGTTCGTGGGGCTTTATGATTTTTGAATTCTGTCTCCAGATCATTTAGCATGGTGAGAGGTATTTATAATTTAAGTCTCCCTCTTTTTACTTTGGGATTGGTATAAATTCTAGATGCATATATGCTTTTATTATTGGATATATCCAACATGTGTTATGATTTGACCGTTGTCTTATCGCCTTGGGGTCAAATGCAAAATAAACCAAGGATTTTTTTATAGAGCACAACCTCAGTCATTTTCTCTCTCGATGAGCTTTTTATTGGTTCATAAATGATCTAAATGTCATGAAATGCATAATGAACAAGGGGAATAATTTTGGTTTTCTTTCCAATGAGTTGTATGCAAGAATGAAAATAGAAATCCTAAACTACTTATTTTTAGTGTTTTTTGAACTGATTGTTTAATACATTTCAAATGTAGTATTTTAGTTGATTTATTTTGTAGTGTAGTTGTTGGAAGATAGATTGGTTATTCAGACCAACGGATTCCTATATATTGTATAATTTAGATTCAAATTGTTATTATATGTACTTTGTTTAATTTTATTTTTACTCATCTGGCTAGTATTGCATATAATTTTTACAAAAAAATGCAATGAAAATTTAATTTTTTTAAAAAAGTCAAAGACAAATTAGTGACTAAAATTCAATTAATGTATAATATAAAAAATTGGGAGAATTGTAAATAGGTCCCAAGGAAGAGAATTAATTTCAGACAGGTCCATTAACAACTCCTTCACTTGTTAACCAAGGCTATTGCAGTTGTTAATAGTGGTCATTAACAACTCCTTGGGACCTTTCTGAAATTAATTCTCTTACTTGGGACCTATATGCAATTGTCCCTAAAAAATTCTATAATGTTGTGACGGATAGTCCGTTACAAATAATTTTTTGTCCCAAATTTTTTATAAAATAGAGACAAAATTCTTCGTCACTAATCCATGACAAAACAGTGTTCACATATGCTAATAATTAGTGACGGACATTTCCGTCACTAATCCATCTCAAAAAACGGAATAAGCTATCCCACGTTTTAGTGACAGAATTTGCAATTAGAAATGGAAATTTTGTCACAAATTATTGACAGACTGTCAATCACTAATTCGTTACAATTTTGAGACGGAATTTTGTATTCCGTCACTAATGCAACTTAGTGACGGGATTTTTGGAGACGGAAAAATTTCTGTTACTAATCCATCTCAAACAGGTTTGTGACGGGATTTGTGACTGAATTTAGTGATGGAAATTCTGTCACTAATTTCCGTCACTAATATCATGTTTTTTTGTAGTGACTCTTGAGAGAAATTCGTCAATTTTATGTGAGAACCATAGATATTGATTTGCAATTATGTTGACAAGAGTGACTTTCTGTTATAAGTTTAATTTGGTTACAAGATGACAAAACATCCAAGTTTAGAAACACAAAGGAAGAGTGAGATTAATATATCAGAATAGATTGCCATCAAGTGTAAGACATTTCTGGAGCTAAGTTGCTGAAACCAAATAGGTGTCTTCTGTATATGGCTGAGTTTATGTTGTTTCCTTCAATAGTTGGATAATCTTAGAAGCTTGTACTCATATCAATTGTCAAGCTTAGATTTTGGTTCGTCCCCAGCATAATTTGCATATTTCCTGTCAAGACCTATTAAGTGGATATCTAACCGTATCGAAGGTGGCTAAATGGAGAGAATAAATTTTGAATCACAAAGATGAGATTTCTGAATAAACTTCTGATTTTTGTAGCCTCTAGCCAATTTAACAAATCACACATAATGTGTCAATAACGCTGAAATTTGAAGATCTTGACCATGCAGAAAGTTAGAGAATTAGGCTTGTAATCTACTTTTTGGTTAATCTGTGGTTGATCGATTAAATTTTCTAGCACATTCTATTATTTTGGGAATTTAACATGCAACAACAATATAGCTTTCATTCTACTGGAGACCATTAAAAGAAATGCTCATGCCGAAATACTTATTAGTTACCTTGAATTAGAAAGATTTGAGCGAGAAAGTCACTACAAAAAAATATGAAATTTACTCCGTCAGTAATTTCAGGCGGAAATTCCGTCGGTAAATTTACCGACAAGATTCCATGGGTAATTTGTGAAAAAATATTAAAAATAAATTATTTTTTAACAAATTACCGACGGAATGGAGTAAATCTTGTTCTTTAGTAATGACATTAATAGAAGAAGAGGATGATTCTTCAATGTCATCGTCTTGGATATTGTTTAGATCCTCTGAAGAGCTTTTGGTATCATCTGTCTCAGATTCTAGTAAAAGATTATTAATTTGATCAAGGATTGGTTGGTCAATATTCCTAATCTTGTTAAGTTTTCGAGTCAAACGACAGTATTTTGAAATGTGCCCTTGTTTGCCACATTTAAAACATTTTATTTTAGTTTGAGAAGGATCATTTTTGGGTTTAGATCGAGACTCTTTGTGTGACAATCTGGACTCTTTGTGTGGCCACCTAGGGGTTGTTTTTTGTTTATACTTATGGTAGGTGGTTTTGTCATCTCTAAACTGCCTCGGTTTAGATGGCTTAGATTTTTTACAAGCAGGAAAGCCGAACTGTTCACAGAATGTGCCCAGCTCTTTACTCCTTGTAGCTTTTTCTTTGGCAAGTTGTTTTTGAGTTTTGTCATCCTGACAAATTTTAAGAGCAGTCTTTTGGACATAAGAAATCAATTGTCCATAACTTAAGCATTCATAAGGGATGTTGCCATCATGTTGGTTTCGAAGTTTTTCTCTAACTTTATCACCCAAAGATTTAGGTAATCCAGCTAAGAATTTTTCTTTCCAAAATGGTTGATTGGCATCATCTCTTGTGAGTACTCTTTGTAAAAAGTTATCCCTATACCAACGAAAATCGGATAGAGTTCTGCACTTAAGATTTGAGAGGAGTTCTGTTGATCTGTCTTTCCAAATAGATGGATCTCCAATAAAATGTGTAATAATTGTAAAAATCAAAGTGTTTACAGAATCAGGAATAGAACATCCATAAGATGTTATGGGTGTTCCATCCGCTTCAGTTTTTACAGAGGTAAATATGGCAAGTTTGTCCTCAGGGGAGAGATAATTATCCCACCAGCCTTTTAGTTGTCCGGAAAATCCAGCCACTAAGAGGTTGGTAATGGATTCGTCTAAGGCATTGTTTTGGGTTTGGTATGCCGTACTTACCATTGTCATTTGCTGAAGAATCTGTAATATGTTTGTTTCACTTTGACCATCTATGTTCCATTCATAAATATGATCAGCACTGAATGATTTAAAATTCTGATTTAATCTTTCTTCTAATAAAATATCAGGAGGCGAAGCTCGGGAATAATAAAGTTTAGAAGGTTTTTTCCAATTTTGATTATTGATTTGAAGTGGGGCTGATTCTGAAAGTTTAGATTCTGTGTCAGGGTCTTTTTCAATATTCATTACATTTTTTGAGGATGAGGATGTTTGAGTTTGAGGTGTATCGGGGACAACGGTGGACTGGAGTTGGCTAATCTTATACTCAACTTCTTTTAATAAATCAGCTCTGTTATTTAAGAATTCTGACTTAATCTTTGAGCTAAGTTGGAATGGTTTAAAGAGTGGGGCCTCTAATTTAGGGACTGGTGATTGACTGGGGTCAAGCAGATGAGCTGTTTTTTGGATCACATAATCCCCTAAAGTTTGGAGGTATTGATTAGTATAATTATTTTGTTCTAAGATATTTTTTATATCGACAGGGTCAATTGGGTTTTTTAAATTTTTATATTTGAAGGGTGCAGCAAGTATAGGGTTATTTTGGTCATCTGTTAATTTGGGAATTTGTACTGTTTTGGGAGGAGGAAATTTAGATGAAATTGTTGAGCCGTCTGGGGATTTCCATTCCCTTTTGGTCATGTTTATTTTGTTTGTAAAAGGATATTTAATGTTGCTGGTTTGGGCGTAAGTACTAAACCAATCGAAGAATGGAATATTTTCTTGGATGTTTTCGAGAAATCTGTAAAATTTATTTTGGATATTTTGTCTGTTGGATCCTTTAAAGTTTTGGAAAAACCATTTTCTCTGAAGTTGGTTATCTTCAGAATAAAATTCTTCTCTAAGGGTTTGTTTATCGATAGAGAACTGTGTTGACTCAAGATAGAACCCGAATGGTTCCATCCCAACCCTAATCAAGTGCTGCAAATATCTTTCCTTCTGGAATGCATTTTAAACCTTCAGCTATCCCAAAAACAAGAGAGTACTATGAACTAATTCTGGTTCATTCTGGATCTGTCGAGATAAAACATACCTCAGACAGGAAGAATGACAATGAACTAGCTTTCACAAGAATCCAAATTTTAAACATTCTCACTCCATTTCAATGGGGGCAAGATTTATACAGACCAAAAAACTTTGGAATCAATTATTTTCCTGATGGATATAATTATTGGGATTATGTTGATGCTTGGTCTAATGTTTTTTGGTACCAAAACTCCAGATTTTCTCATACTTGGTTCATCTATTTTAAAAAGGATACCAAGTATCAATTTCCTCATTGGTTTTTTCACTGGTGGGAATTTTTTGGTCCTTTAACTGAAATATTTCCACCTCAGGTTGTTAAAGCTTTTAAATTATTTAAACAGAAATTCAACTGTGATGATCCCTTTCCTTTGGATCTTCATTATTGTTCTAAACTATCTGTTTCATGGATTTTTTCCTGGAAATATGAATGCATGAAGATCAATGAAACATCAAACCTCATGCATGTCCTACAGCGAGTCCCTTACTCCAGATGGTGGACAAAATTTGAAATTCCACGAGTTGACTCTGATGCTGTAACACCTGAACTTTTACTACTATATTATAGCCTTTTAATTGAATTATAACCACTTTTTAATGTCGAAAGCCCAAAAATACGTAAAAATTTAAACTTTTCTTTTAAAACATTAGACCAACCCACTGTTGGTTGGAATGGGCTTTTCAGACAAATTGAAATAACTTAAAACTCTTTATAAAATAAAGTGGTTAATAAAACAACTAAAAGTACACTAACCCTCTTAAGGGAGTCTATTCATAATTTATAATACTTAGGAAAATTTAAATCTCTTAATGAATTTATACAATTCTATTTTCTATACTTTCTACTATTAATTTAATAATTTAATTTTACAACATATACGAATAATCTTATTAAAATAATTACTGCCTCTTGCTTTCCAAATTATGATCCTAATTTCTTCCTCTACTCTTCTTCCCCAGCTAGCCTCTTTCAACCTGCTAAACTGAAAAATGTTTGGGGAAGGGGGTGAGATTGGAAATCCCAATAGCAGTTTCTTTCATTAACTTATTTTATCATGCTAGCATTGACATGTATATATTTCATAAACCTGAACAAATAAAACAATTATACATACTTCCTGCGCTCAATGCTCTACCAGCCACTATTAACAATATATTCGTTAACTAGTGGAGGCCTCACCTGCAGGATTTCTCGTTATAACATTTAAAGTTATAACTAACTGATCTGGCAAAGGGGGAGCGACCCACCTAAGCCTGGAGTACTCCATAAACTGTGAAGTAAAACTTCTATGCAGGAATTAACAAGGTATTCCACCTTCATGCATAATGTAAATTTGAAGCAGATATTACAAAATTATACATGCAATCTGAGTGTAATGAAATAAACTGCTACCTGAACTCCAAGCTTAATCCTTATCTGTTCCTTTCCTTTCCACTGACCTCCTCAACTTATGTCACTATCAATACCTATTCACACGTAATATATAAATAATAAATTAATACCTGTATTCCTATATAATTATCTAGCGTCTCTCTCGAATCCTAACTTAATTAATACTACCCAAGTCTTTTTATTTAAGCAAATTACAATTTATCTATACTTATTTAGGATTTTGACTATCCAAGATAACTTTAATAATTTACTTACATTAAACTTCCTTATTTTCAATGTTTGACCATATTTCTGATAAAATTTATTCTTTTAAAGCTTTAATCATTCACACACACAAACACGCCTATAGGTATACTTACTTCTGATTTAGTACAAAATATCAATAATAAATTAATCAATCAATAATATAAATCAAACTTATGACTTCCATAATTTATGAAAATTCTTCCAAGCTTCTCTACTAATTCATCAGTCAATATTGGAATATCCAATCATTCCTTAATATCTTAAAATAATTATTTAACCTTTAGAGATCATAAAGCATTGATTCGAATCTGCTTTACTCTTAATTAACGAAACTACCCAATATTCCGATAACACTAAAGTCTATCAAAACTCATCATATAAATATCCTTTTGAACACTTTGAACTATTTTCCCCCAACATACACTATTAAAACAAAGTACATACTTCAAAGATCAAATCCATTACCCAAACAAATGTCTCCTATGATCCATTTAAAATTTCACAATCACATATATACCCACTTAAATCCCTTCTCCTAAACTTTCCTATGACCTGAAATCAATGACCTAATTATCATAATTATTAAATGTTCAAATCAAGATTCCACATTCCATAATCAATTCATATAGATTTAGTTACTTAGTGAACTACAATTATACCATTAACTTCTTTCCAACCTTAGCTGACAGATTAACCTCCAGTATGCTATACACTCATCTTTCTTTTATGATCTTCAATTCCTCTATAATACTAACTAGCATTTAGAGTCTTCAAGCAGTAACAATTTAGCGGGTTCAATTAAACACCTACCAACATTTTAATCGTTTCATATATATATATCCTCCCAAGTTAAAGAAATCAGTACCATAACACATCTTCCTATTTTGCCTCAACTTCATAGACTACCAAGAAGAAAATCCATCATTAAATTGCCAACCATGCTTTAATTATATTGAAGCAACATCCCCAATTATAAAATAAATTGCAGCACAATAATCCAAACAAAACAAAACACCAAGTCTTCAAACAATACCAACCTTTGTATTATTGAGTTGCTATTAGCATTATTTGAGGAAAAGAGATAAACATACTACATATTTTAGATATCCTAACAAGAACAACTATCTATGAGAGCTACTGCAGTCCAACTTAAACTTCATAATCAACTTCTTATTACTCACTTCCAACCTTATAAAGTTCACCAAACTTCCAAGTATTTCTTTTCCATTCAAAAATCATGAGAAAATGTCATGAAGCACATACAACATCAAACACCATCTCTAATATATTCTTACATGTTTACCCAACTTAAATTAACTTTAATCTCAGCTACAACTTGGCCATATGAGACAATTGAAATCTACAATGAAGCACTAGACTTCCAATTTCTGAACCACCATTAATTCTCCCTTCCATATCCTAAATTCCTCTTTATCCTTCTTTCCCCACAACCGAATACACACACAACCAGAAGGGAAACAGAATTTTCAATCATAAATCAAAACTACATCAACTTCATTTCAATCACTATCAACTCCTCCTTCCTTATCCTTGAACACGGCCAAATAGAGGGAGAAGACAGAAATTTCAAACAGAGAATTAAACCATCATCAACAAATCACAAGAATATCCCTCTGTAATGCACCAGAAATTAGCAACACAGGGAACATAAAATTCGAAGGATCAAGGAATGTAAGAACAAGAAATCAGACGGAGCCGAGCAGATGGAGGGAGCAACACAACAATTTTCTAAAACATTCACAAAGCTCAGAAATTCAACATGCGAGACACACATCACCGATTCCTATTCTTCAATCCGTCACTTCATAAATTTTAGCCCCTCAGGCCCAACAGATTCGAATAAAACAGGGGAAAAAGATTTCGAAAATCCTCAAATTTCAGAATATAATCATATCTCTTCACTTAATCTTACTCTTATGCATGTTTAATTAATGTTTCCATTCAATTTTTGCCCAGAAATTAATGAAAATGGCGTCAGATGCAAAGAGAAAAACGAAGAACCAAAATCAAATGAACAGAGGAACCTCGGACAATCCAACACAACTCAAAATTCAACTTAAAACACGAAAACCATCTCTATTTCGTTCCCTAATCACTTTTAATCCCTTCCTTCATTGGAGTTAAATCAGAAAACAGAAGAACTCATCGCATGAACAGTACCCGAGTCATAAATTAGGAGAAATCCGACCCAAAACAACCTCCCTTCACCAAATCGCTTCAAGCATACTCTTGGTCGAGTCTTAGGCTTCGTTCCTATGAATTTAAAACTTCATAAACACCCCCAAAATTCGAATCGATTTCTCACAAATCTCACTCAAACTCGGCCAGAAAGGAAGGGAAAACGAAGAAAGGAGCTTACCCAATGTTGGCCTAAGCTTCTTGGGCGTTTTCCGCCATGTTTCCTCGCCATCGCCATTGATTTCCGCCGGAGCTCACCATCGGAACTCGCAGGAACAGAGGGACGAGAGTGAGAGAAAGTGAAGAGAGAACGAGAGAGTGAGAGGCGGTGGAAGTATTATATAAAGGATGAGGGGAAAATTAGAGTTCTGACCCCTAAAACTTTCTTCTTTTCGTTTCAATCCCTAGAATCAACTTTTAATGTTTTCAGTTTAGTCCCTTCTCTGAAAAATAATTTCTAGAATTAAATTCTTATATCATATTAGAGATTTTTCTTAGTCATAAATTTCATTTAGCCTTTAAAATAAATTCTCCTAAAGTTCCCAAATAAAAATTTATCTTATAATTATTTTTCTTTATTTTCTAAAGAAAATAATCTTTAAAATTATTAAAAATACACCTAGTCTTATAAATTCATTTTTAAGGCTTTCAAATTTCTAAATGCCTTCCCAATTAAATTTTCTTAGATTAAAATTTATCTTGTAATTATTATTTTTTCTTTATGTGTAAATAAAATAACCCTTAAAATTTATTTAAAATGTCTAAAGCATCATAATTTCATTTTTAATGATTTTTAATATTTTAATAATATTTCCTAAATCTTAATTAATTCCTTATTTTCTCTTTTCTAAAATTTGGGGTGTTACAATTCCCTCCCCCTAAAAATAATTTCGTCCTCGAAATTCAGAAATTATCTTACTACTAAAATTTTTAATATTATTTCATATCCTAGTTCTGAAGGGACTCACCTATAACTTACAAGAGAACACATTTTCATCTAATCAATTAATTGTTAATTAAAATAAGCCGATATATTTATTTATCTCAATAAAACTGAAGCAGAAGTTCCATTTCATTTCCTACTCAAACTCATCACCAAATACACTTTTATAGAATAAATATCACACGCATACACACAACACACATAAAATGTATGTTTTTCATAACTATGTTTTGCAACACCAAAGAAGCTCGCAAAATAATTATACGTATTTGGATAGTAATAATCAGTCCAAACATCTTGAAAATATAGAAAGAAATTATTGTCTACAAATAGTCAGTAAATTAACATTTTTTTTCTTAATAACCAATTTATGAGTTTGAAAAAATCCATAACAACACATACTAATTTCTTAAAATATTTGGCAATGCATAGCAACGAATTTAGAACGCAGAAGGATGCACGGCAACTTGTAGCAAAACCAATACAAATGATAGTTCAAAACTGAACTGAACCGAGAATCAAATAAACAGATGATTATTTCAGGAATTTCATAAAAACCCTATACTCAACAAAAATTAAATATGTAAAATTATATATTATTTTTATCCTAATCTCAACTTCACTCTTTCACTAATTAAAGAAAAACCAAACAGGGTTTCTATTGGAATCAAAACAAGGCAAGAAGAAAAATCAAATTTCAACGCTGACCCTTCTAGCACTGTTCTTCTCTTAATAATTCTCATGACTTGTGGGTTATGGGCCCACATCTTTCTGCCTTGCCTCGGCTGTTTTTTTTTTTTCTATCTGTGGGAAACCATACACTAATGTAGTTAAGGATACTTTTTAGCTAAACTGAATCTCTGTCATAGGCTTCACTTAATAACTCTTTTGTAAATACTCTTTTCGATATTGTCCGCTTTAGGTAGGGATGCTCCCATGACTATGGGCCCCACACTCACCCCCTTACGATCTTATTTCTCATGGTAGGGATGACGGCACACAGCCCCCCACACTCACCCATGTAAACTTGTCTTTCTCTTGGATTTACCGCGATCCCTTTTTCTTTCTTTCTTTTCTTAGATATACTTCTATTGCTCTTGGCCAATCTGTCCCGCTACATTGATATAAAGTTTCCCTTTTTTGCCTGGCCAGGGCTTCATTTTAAATAGAAGGAAAACCAAATACCAATGTAATTAGGATATTCTTTGGCCAATTCCTATCTCTGGTTTAGGCTTTGGCTAATAACTGTTCTGTGAGTATTCTCTTGCATTACTTTTGATTAATGTGAAATCATAATATTCCATATTCTCTTACAAGATGTTTCCATAACTTGAAATCTATACTTTCAGAATTCTGAACTTAAAACATATTTTGATCATAATGAATCTCAAATTATTTAAAATCTAATCTTTAACCTCAACAATAGTACTAAAAATTCAACCCAGATCCTTTAATGATTATATAATCCATCAAAAGACCATAGACTTACCATCAAGAAATTGAATTTAACTTAGATTTCTACATTCCAAATCCTCAAATATTCAATACAGAACTTGACATTATTAGATACTAGTTCGATCTTAGGTACATGAGTATGAAGGTTAAATACTAATCAATCATCTAAATATCTCTATTTCCTACTCATATGCGCGTGAATTCATATCAAATCCTAATTTTAATCCTTGTCAAATTGTTTCTTAACAACCTCAAATGCATATTTCCACTAAAATGTCTTTCTTAGACATTCAACATTAATATTTTTCGTATAAATATTACATATAAGAATCCTTTAATAGGCTTCGAGTCATTGACTTGTCGATCTTTTCTAGTAACTCACTATCATTATTATAAGAATTCCGGTAATAACCTCAAAATATCCTAAATTTCCATAATATTCTTTCATAATTCACCCATCAAACTTCTTATATTTCCCCATAAAGAACCTATAAGCATCCTTTATTCTTTCTTTTTGCTCAATAATCTTTCAACTCTAAAATATACCTTTATATTCTAATGTAAAACTTCTCCCAATATTGGAAATTATCCTAATTATTGTTAAAATTCAACGAAAATCTTCTTTCGATCTATCTTCATATACTGAATCATTCCTTAAAAATTGGTACAATAACTGTCAAATTCAAGCCTAAAGCTATCAGTGTCTAAAATCAAGTCTCCATTTTGATCCAACCTTCAATAAAAGATCAAAATAATTCACTTCCAATATCCATATTTCACTTTTTATATCTCCCCATAGGTAATAACAATAACCTTTATTCAACCGTTTATCCCTCAAAATTGTTCCTTTTCACTATTCATTATCCTCTTATGAACTATTTGATCAATGTTAAGGTATATATGCCCCTTAGAGCTATCTCTCAGAGAATAGCTTGTCATATTATCTCCTGAAATGGTATCTTTTAGATAACTTCAAGGGAAATTCCAACTTCTTCTTCTATGTATCTAACCAGCATAGCCTATAACTATAATATTCTAAAGGTATTCTAATGGTTTCTTTAAATAATCAGCTAGTGAGCAAAGTATTCTAGCTAACCTATGCCAGAACCTTTGCTCTGATACCAAATTGTAACACCTGAACTTTTACTACTATATTATAGCCTTTTAATTGAATTATAACCACTTTTTAATGTCGAAAGCCCAAAAATACGTAAAAATTTAAACTTTTCTTTTAAAACATTAGACCAACCCACTGTTGGTTGGAATGGGCTTTTCAGACAAATTGAAATAACTTAAAACTCTTTATAAAATAAAGTGGTTAATAAAACAACTAAAAGTACACTAACCCTCTTAAGGGAGTCTATTCATAATTTATAATACTTAGGAAAATTTAAATCTCTTAATGAATTTATACAATTCTATTTTCTATACTTTCTACTATTAATTTAATAATTTAATTTTACAACATATACGAATAATCTTATTAAAATAATTACTGCCTCTTGCTTTCTAAATTATGATCCTAATTTCTTCCTCTACTCTTCTTCCCCAGCTAGCCTCTTTCAACCTGCTAAACTGAAAAATGTTTGGGGAAGGGGGTGAGATTGGAAATCCCAATAGCAGTTTCTTTCATTAACTTATTTTATCATGCTAGCATTGACATGTATATATTTCATAAACCTGAACAAATAAAACAATTATACATACTTCCTGCGCTCAATGCTCTACCAGCCACTATTAACAATATATTCGTTAACTAGTGGAGGCCTCACCTGCAGGATTTCTCGTTATAACATTTAAAGTTATAACTAACTGATCTGGCAAAGGGGGAGCGACCCACCTAAGCCTGGAGTACTCCATAAACTGTGAAGTAAAACTTCTATGCAGGAATTAACAAGGTATTCCACCTTCATGCATAATGTAAATTTGAAGCAGATATTACAAAATTATACATGCAATCTGAGTGTAATGAAATAAACTGCTACCTGAACTCCAAGCTTAATCCTTATCTGTTCCTTTCCTTTCCACTGACCTCCTCAACTTATGTCACTATCAATACCTATTCACACGTAATATATAAATAATAAATTAATACCTGTATTCCTATATAATTATCTAGCGTCTCTCTCGAATCCTAACTTAATTAATACTACCCAAGTCTTTTTATTTAAGCAAATTACAATTTATCTATACTTATTTAGGATTTTGACTATCCAAGATAACTTTAATAATTTACTTACATTAAACTTCCTTATTTTCAATGTTTGACCATATTTCTGATAAAATTTATTCTTTTAAAGCTTTAATCATTCACACACACAAACACGCCTATAGGTATACTTACTTCTGATTTAGTACAAAATATCAATAATAAATTAATCAATCAATAATATAAATCAAACTTATGACTTCCATAATTTATGAAAATTCTTCCAAGCTTCTCTACTAATTCATCAGTCAATATTGGAATATCCAATCATTCCTTAATATCTTAAAATAATTATTTAACCTTTAGAGATCATAAAGCATTGATTCGAATCTGCTTTACTCTTAATTAACGAAACTACCCAATATTCCGATAACACTAAAGTCTATCAAAACTCATCATATAAATATCCTTTTGAACACTTTGAACTATTTTCCCCCAACATACACTATTAAAACAAAGTACATACTTCAAAGATCAAATCCATTACCCAAACAAATGTCTCCTATGATCCATTTAAAATTTCACAATCACATATATACCCACTTAAATCCCTTCTCCTAAACTTTCCTATGACCTGAAATCAATGACCTAATTATCATAATTATTAAATGTTCAAATCAAGATTCCACATTCCATAATCAATTCATATAGATTTAGTTACTTAGTGAACTACAATTATACCATTAACTTCTTTCCAACCTTAGCTGACAGATTAACCTCCAGTATGCTATACACTCATCTTTCTTTTATGATCTTCAATTCCTCTATAATACTAACTAGCATTTAGAGTCTTCAAGCAGTAACAATTTAGCGGGTTCAATTAAACACCTACCAACATTTTAATCGTTTCATATATATATATCCTCCCAAGTTAAAGAAATCAGTACCATAACACATCTTCCTATTTTGCCTCAACTTCATAGACTACCAAGAAGAAAATCCATCATTAAATTGCCAACCATGCTTTAATTATATTGAAGCAACATCCCCAATTATAAAATAAATTGCAGCACAATAATCCAAACAAAACAAAACACCAAGTCTTCAAACAATACCAACCTTTGTATTATTGAGTTGCTATTAGCATTATTTGAGGAAAAGAGATAAACATACTACATATTTTAGATATCCTAACAAGAACAACTATCTATGAGAGCTACTGCAGTCCAACTTAAACTTCATAATCAACTTCTTATTACTCACTTCCAACCTTATAAAGTTCACCAAACTTCCAAGTATTTCTTTTCCATTCAAAAATCATGAGAAAATGTCATGAAGCACATACAACATCAAACACCATCTCTAATATATTCTTACATGTTTACCCAACTTAAATTAACTTTAATCTCAGCTACAACTTGGCCATATGAGACAATTGAAATCTACAATGAAGCACTAGACTTCCAATTTCTGAACCACCATTAATTCTCCCTTCCATATCCTAAATTCCTCTTTATCCTTCTTTCCCCACAACCGAATACACACACAACCAGAAGGGAAACAGAATTTTCAATCATAAATCAAAACTACATCAACTTCATTTCAATCACTATCAACTCCTCCTTCCTTATCCTTGAACACGGCCAAATAGAGGGAGAAGACAGAAATTTCAAACAGAGAATTAAACCATCATCAACAAATCACAAGAATATCCCTCTGTAATGCACCAGAAATTAGCAACACAGGGAACATAAAATTCGAAGGATCAAGGAATGTAAGAACAAGAAATCAGACGGAGCCGAGCAGATGGAGGGAGCAACACAACAATTTTCTAAAACATTCACAAAGCTCAGAAATTCAACATGCGAGACACACATCACCGATTCCTATTCTTCAATCCGTCACTTCATAAATTTTAGCCCCTCAGGCCCAACAGATTCGAATAAAACAGGGGAAAAAGATTTCGAAAATCCTCAAATTTCAGAATATAATCATATCTCTTCACTTAATCTTACTCTTATGCATGTTTAATTAATGTTTCCATTCAATTTTTGCCCAGAAATTAATGAAAATGGCGTCAGATGCAAAGAGAAAAACGAAGAACCAAAATCAAATGAACAGAGGAACCTCGGACAATCCAACACAACTCAAAATTCAACTTAAAACACGAAAACCATCTCTATTTCGTTCCCTAATCACTTTTAATCCCTTCCTTCATTGGAGTTAAATCAGAAAACAGAAGAACTCATCGCATGAACAGTACCCGAGTCATAAATTAGGAGAAATCCGACCCAAAACAACCTCCCTTCACCAAATCGCTTCAAGCATACTCTTGGTCGAGTCTTAGGCTTCGTTCCTATGAATTTAAAACTTCATAAACACCCCCAAAATTCGAATCGATTTCTCACAAATCTCACTCAAACTCGGCCAGAAAGGAAGGGAAAACGAAGAAAGGAGCTTACCCAATGTTGGCCTAAGCTTCTTGGGCGTTTTCCGCCATGTTTCCTCGCCATCGCCATTGATTTCCGCCGGAGCTCACCATCGGAACTCGCAGGAACAGAGGGACGAGAGTGAGAGAAAGTGAAGAGAGAACGAGAGAGTGAGAGGCGGTGGAAGTATTATATAAAGGATGAGGGGAAAATTAGAGTTCTGACCCCTAAAACTTTCTTCTTTTCGTTTCAATCCCTAGAATCAACTTTTAATGTTTTCAGTTTAGTCCCTTCTCTGAAAAATAATTTCTAGAATTAAATTCTTATATCATATTAGAGATTTTTCTTAGTCATAAATTTCATTTAGCCTTTAAAATAAATTCTCCTAAAGTTCCCAAATAAAAATTTATCTTATAATTATTTTTCTTTATTTTCTAAAGAAAATAATCTTTAAAATTATTAAAAATACACCTAGTCTTATAAATTCATTTTTAAGGCTTTCAAATTTCTAAATGCCTTCCCAATTAAATTTTCTTAGATTAAAATTTATCTTGTAATTATTATTTTTTCTTTATGTGTAAATAAAATAACCCTTAAAATTTATTTAAAATGTCTAAAGCATCATAATTTCATTTTTAATGATTTTTAATATTTTAATAATATTTCCTAAATCTTAATTAATTCCTTATTTTCTCTTTTCTAAAATTTGGGGTGTTACAGATGCAGTAGAAAAATGGTTTCAAGACAATCCCCAATTCCTTTGCATGACAGAACAAAGCAAATTCCTTCACCAAAAATCAAGAATTGCTTCTCTTCTATCATCAACAGCGGATAAAACAAGTCTTGTAAACCAACTAACAGTACTGCTCCAAACACTCCAGGAACAAGATGCTCAACCCTCCCCTAGTCAAATCATTTCCCAGTCTACTTCAGAAGCCCAGGAAGAAGACGATTATGAGGTGGACTTAGGAGAGGACTGAAACATTCTGACACATTGTAAACAAGCACATGTAAAACACTGAACACTGTAGTATCACTGTAGTGTCGGTAGAACACTGTGCACTTAAACTGACTGGAACTGTTCAAACAAGTATCCAGTTTCCAGGTCATAAACACTGTTCAAGGGTCTATATAAGAAATGCTCAACACCTAAAGAAGAGCAGAACTTGTTTAGATCTGAATAGCCATTGTAGAGAGAGACTTAGAGAGAGAAGCTCTGAGTGTTTTGAGAGTCTCTTCCCTTCCCTTTCTTTCTACTTCCTTTGTTTCATTTCTTTGTAAGTTTAATGTTCTATTAAATAAAGCTTTATATTTCCCGGTTATCTTATTACTTTCTGCATGCATCATATCTTTACCTCTTCTGGGAATCAAGGAGGCTGTTACAATGAACTAGATTGGCAGGTTCTACCGCCTCAGTTCATACGCCCCTTCTGCATCTGCATAGTTAATTATGTTATAAAGAAGTGTTACTTCTGCTTTACTTCCTTTTCTTTTCCTACTCGTGATCCTCCGCGCTCTCTCGGGACTCGCTCCCCCTACTTGGTATCAGAGCCGGAAGGTGAAGTAGAGATGTGTTGAATAGGATAATTTTTCATCTATGTTATTAGATCTCTGCTAAAAAAAGAGTTTTTCTGCTCAAATAGCCTTATATTATAGTTCTTTGTTATTATACATGAGCCCATCCGTGAGATGTTTTAGGCCATAAGTCCAAGAGTTGGGCAGGCGGTTACCTCATACAGTAGTGTTTAATAGCCGAGACACTATCTTTTGGCTAGAGTATAATTACCTTATTTACAGTCTTTAAGTATCATATTTAATCTCTTAGGCAGGTATCTAATTCATAGAAGCAAAATCATTTTAATCATCACACCACTACTGATCCGGAAGGTGAAGATACTAAGGAATGGGAGTATGTATCTCTGACTTTTTACTCCGTGCTTTCCTTCTCTTGCTTACTTTCTACTGATCATTCTTATATCCTGCTTTCCTTACACCTTCCTCTTTTCACTATGTCCTTTTTATTTCGCTCGTTTTCTTCTCGTCATGGTTGTAGTAGTTCTTCTTCTATTCCCATAGACACCTCAAATAACGAAGAAACCTCCTCAAAAACTTCTAAACATATTTTTAAAGAAGAAATTTCTTTTGAAAACATAAACCAACATATTGATGATTGGGTGTTACCCCCAAATAATAAATCAAGACTCTAGGATTGAAGTCCAATGCCACTCATGGAATTTGACAAATTCAAGAACTAACTAATCATGCAAGACTTTAAATCCACAATTTGGGCCACCCCACAATTGCACTTAATTTCTCAATTAACCCTAACTCATTGATGGCCACCCAAACAAAGATTAAGGTTGAAAAGAATGATTATCCAATGTCTAAACACAATTAATCAATTCCTATGCCATTTCATTCATGCAAAACCACTTAACACTCTTAATCCACTAACCAAGCCACCTTGCATTAGCACATGATTTTCACAAAGAGAATAATAAAACTATGAACCCATAAATTTCATTAAACTCAAAGTTAATAAATAGAGATGTCAAGCATTTGAACAAGAAGGAAACAACATAAACATAGTTTCTAACCCCATTACGATATACAAAGTTCAAGCACACAACCAAATGTCATAAATATACTCCTAGAACCCTAGAAAAGCATAAATACAACAAGAGGAAGAAGGATTAGAACTAAAACTCCCCTATTCAAGCTTCAAGCTCATCCCTTGGCTCCCATCACCAAGAATGGTGGAGCCTAGCTGCTGTCCTCCAAGAAGAAAACATCAGCAAGGAGTGGAAGTTGAGAAACTATGGAGGATTTGAAGGAAGAAGGTGGAAGATGGAAGATAGAGATGAGAGGAAAATGAGAGGCTAGGGTTTGGGACTTCAAAATCTGCCCTAATGGGGTCCAACTTTTGTGTTTTATGTCCCCCAAGTCGGGTCAAGTGAGTGGGTAATGAGTTAGATCCGGATTGGGCCCGAAATTCGCGAACTGATATTTCTGCAGAACGTCCGCTCGCCGTCATCTCGCCGCGGCGAGCTCCATTGCTCTCTGGACTTTTGGGCCTTCTCACCGTTGTCTCGCCGCGGTGAGCTCCAGTCTTCTATGCCTCTTTGGGGTGTTTCTCGCCGTCTGCTTGCCGCAGCAAGGAACCTTCATTTCTGCCTTTTAGTTTGGCCTTTTTCTTCATCCCGGGTCCGATCTTTTGGTCCCGAACGACCTTACAAGTGGAAACAAGACTAAACAAGGATCAAATAGCCCTATAAACCAATTCATACAAATTAATCTACAATTATTGCTAATTACTCCTAATTTTACACTCATTTTCCTTGAGAGTTTGGGATATTCAATTTGACATTATCAGACCAAAACTTGCATCTTAATCATGTTAATTGCCTCAATTTAAGCATATAAAAGCATTACAAATCAGAGATTTGTCACTAAGTTATCACAATGAGCATTTTCCTATCGATAGCTAGATACGTTTTCGCTAGTGACCTTTGTTATCACAAGTTTGTTTAGCTATCTGAGTAACTTATGTTATTTCCTCAAGTATTTAGATATCGATAGCTAATTCTGTTATCGATAGCAGCTTATGATATCGCTAGCTAATTCCAATAGCTCAAGGACTTGGTTCATTTTTCTGCTAGTTGTTCTTCCTTTCATTTATCCATGTTATCAATGAACTTCTAGCGATAGGATATTTCTTAGCGATAGTGAAGGACTTAGCAATAGATATTTACTTTGTTATTTCTAAGTCTTCATTTGCTATGGCTCTTTGTCTATTAGCGATAGGGATACACTTAGCTATAGAAATATTTACTTTATATTTCAGCTAAGTTTCCATCAGCTATTGTTGGGCTTTTCATTTGCGATAGTCTATAGCTCTAGCGATAGTAATCTGTTACCTATCAGATTTTACTTGTTAAATTCAAAGGTAACTTACACTCAATTTACTTATGTTGTCTATGGGGCTTGTCCTCATCAAAACTTAAGATTCTAACAGGAAGATCACTTGTCTGCATAGGATAAAGAGGAATTTCCTGGATGACTGATGAGATAAGAGTATTCCTTCTTGCAAGAGAGATAGAATTTATTTTCCAACATCCGTGCTTGTTTTCCTCACTCTCAACTTCTCATGTCCCTCCTAGCATACAATCCACTTTGCAGTGTAAATTGCATTGCAAAATTGATCATATGTTTAGGATGAGAGGGAGTATTAATAGACCAAGCTTTCACTAGAAGAAGGGACAACTGCACCCAGGTCTCAAGTAAGAGATTTAATTTCAGAGAGGTCTCAAGGAGTTGTCAATGGCAACTATTGACAACTGAAATAGCCTTGGGTAACAAGTGAAAAAGTTGTCAATGAACCTATCTGATATTAAATCTCTTGCTTGGGATCTAAGTACAATTGTCCCCTAGAAGAACCACTCTTCTGCTTCCAAACTATGTGTGTATTTGTAATTAATAGATAATGATTCCGCTTAGAGAACCATTTCTTGCATTGTAACTGCCTTTATGTTAAATACTCAATTGGTTCCTAAATATAAGATCTATTTACGTAATTTGATTAGATTAATGATGTTGGTTAAATTAGTCCATATCGTATTATATTACTAAAACACCCCTAATCACCTACCTTTATTTCCACCCTCCCTCTTTTGCTTATATATTATTGAGGAGTATTAATAGAAATAATATGGAGAAATGTTGAGAAAAATTAGAAACATGTCTTATATTTAGGAACATATTGACCTCCTCAAATAGGTTTTTTATATGTTTAATAATTAAGAACTTGTCCTATTTATGTGTCACTGATTCATATTTCCATGTGATGGTCGGCTATGTGTAATTTAATCTGTCAAATTTTTTTGGTTCTAAATAATATTGATATCGATTATATGTTTATCCATATATGATATATCATGAACCTATCTGTTAAGCTTTTTAATTTTGAAGTTCGTCTGAATTATATATTTAAAACGGATATACACTATTCATATTCTCAAAAAAAATTATTACATCAAATCAGATAAATTTGCAACAATAGATACATATTTAATACTCAATAAATTTATGAAAATTTTCAAAATACATTGGCTATTAACTAACCCCTTTGCGCATGATAACTGTTGATTTGGGAGAGTAAAGAGAAATAATAATTATATTGAATGATAGAACAAAGACGCATTGTTCGAAAAATAAAGAGCAAAGATGTATGCCTTCCTGGGCTCGGACCAACCATATATATAGCTCACAACAGATACAAGAGCAGACAAGAACATCAGACATACCAAGAGATTGGGTCGAATATTGTATGGGCCCAATTGGCTCATAATCTCAACAATAACAAAGCTGTTAAGAAAAACTTATCAAAATTCAAAAGGCATGTGATTAGCATCATTTCATATTTGGATTGTATTTAATGACTTAGTAATGGAGTTAATCCCACCCGTTTATAGAGGAGGTTGTGAGATCCATGGAACAAAAAACGAACCGGACGGTTCAACCGGAAAACCAGCAAACTGGACCCTGATCCGGTCTAGTTCATGGCAGGAGTTGGAAGCACGATCAGCCTGGTGGGAAGCCGAGTCAACCCGGCAAAACCGTTGTTAAACCATAAAAAGCCATCCGGCTGGAAGGGTTGGCCGATTTGCTTGGCTTAATGTAATGAAAGACAAAAGTAATACATATAGGGAATGCTTGCAGGAAAAAAAAATTAGAACTAATATATGAAATAGATGGAGAAGAAGAAGAAGAACAATGAAATAAACAAATTAAAAGAATGAGAAAACACGGAAGAAATAGGAGTAGAGTGGAAGGATAGGCTTGAAGAAAACAACAAAATACCAAGTAGAATCTGGAATGTGAGGAAAACCTATGACGAAGATGCACAGCAATATTTAGAGTCTAGGTAGTAAGTGCGGTTGGCTGAATGAAGAGAGAAGGGGATAGGGTAAGTGTTCGCACCGCAAGTGCACGGGTCGCGCCAAGTAATAAAGTGATAAGTAGAGTATCGTTCCCACGAGGATTTGGTTCCAAAACCTGGTCAAACAATGATTGTCACACTTTCGCCCAATTTGAGTGATTCAAATATTGAGATTCAAGATTAACTATGAAAATAAATATATGCTAAATGAAAACAAAATTATAAACAAGTGATTCTTCAACTTCAAAGATAAAATGGGTCCTAAGATTATGTATCCCCCTTGTACTTCTTAAAATTCAATTAACATCCTCTCAAAGATGTTCTCAATGAAATCATATGCTAATCTAGGATTCACATAGTACTTGTAAAAGCTCTCTCAAGTCAAGAACAAGTGTTTGATCTCATTAATTACACAATCTCTTGTTATAATTAATAAAACCCAATTTTCAAGCTCCAATCCTAATGTACTATGCAATGTTAGCAAGTATATCTCTATCTTACCAACAAAACCATCCATTCATCATGCAAACTTCAAGTTCTTACACTATTTTACCCAAGTTCTACACTCAATCTAGCCCTCTCAAGCATCAATCAAGTGAACCCAACATCTAAATGGTGATCAATCACTTAGAAGCATTAGGAGAAGAGTAAAATAAACACATAGATCTCAATAATCACAAAATAAGAGGAGGAATCAAGAGTTAATCCATACAAGGGTTCAAAATAATCTTAGAATCAAAGTATTTAGCCACTCATGTTCAACAACTCCATGAGAGCATACATATACATCAACACAAATATAGAACAAGAGTAGAGAATGAAGATGGAGAAGATAAACCAAGAGGAGAAGCCCAAATCTCTTCAAAGCTCCAAGCCCTAGCTCAATCCCCATCAAGCTCCAAGCCCTAGCAAAGCAAAACGTTCCCAAAATGCCCTAGAAGTCGAAGAATACCCGCTGAACTCGAAACCCTAGATTTTATTTCAGTTCAGTCCGCCTTTTTCTGTCAAAACACGCAGCATCGCAGGCCGTTCGCCGTGGCGAGCCCACGGCGAACTATCAAAATTTTCCAAACATGAGCGCTGCTCACCGTGGCGAGCTAACGGTGAGCCACCAAAAACAGGGGTAGAGACAAATGCTATTGGCCGCGGCCTCGCCGTGGCTTTTTCTAGTCCTTTTGTTCCTTTGGCTGCTCTGGTTTTCTCTTAGTTTTGTCTACTTGTCAGCTTGGTGAAAGGGCTATAATCACTTGGTTATTGCATCAAAAATTCCTAAAAGAGTTACATGAAATAGCATAAGAAACTAACTAGAAATATGATCAAAATCTACACAAATACACAATGACGTGCAACCAAAAATCAAATGAGCATTTTCCTATCTTGAGTATCCAAAATTTATCAATGATTGAATAAAAGATCAAGGAAAATGTGCTTAAATTACATGAATTCCTGGAAGTTGTCAGTAAGTTATTAGGGTTTAATTATGGGATTAGGCCTTTATTAATAGAAACAATGAAAATAATTAAATACCTTCTTATTTTCTAATTCTTATTTACATAAATTTATTTAACAGATTATACAAAAAGATAACTCAACGTAAAATAAATATATTTATTTAAATCCCAATTATTTTCTATCATTACTATTTAATTGAGCTCTAACAATATATCGAAAACAATATAATACTAGTTAGACACATGTATAAAATTTTTTAACAAAACATTCAATCATAAATATTAAAGATTTTACTAATAACTTTCATAAAATATGAAACAGCTAATAAAATAGAATACAGACTAATTAAGTTTTATTGTTTAAATATAACCGTCGGTTTGACCCCGGTCGGACTTTTAATCCTTGAACCAGTCCCTCGACCGGTTCAACATCCGGTCCGGTTTCTTGAACCTTGGTGGGATCAATTCCCATATTTGGGAAAAGTGTGTGTGTGTGTGTGTGTGTGTGTGTGTGTGTGTGTGTGTGATGGGTGTGTGTTGTCCCTCCTATGGGGAGGGTTAGGATGAGGGTAAAAAAAATGACTTAGTAGCTCAGTAACATGAAAGCTCTTTTATAAATATAAAGATGGGAAGATGCAGGTTTTCTCCCTTGTAACTCAGAACCTTCAATGCTTGCCCTCTTATTGGAAAATAAAAATAAAAATAATGGAGTAATAATTATAATATTGCTTGCCCTATTAATTCTACCATGCACAAAAAGTGTTTTTTTAAAATTAAAAAACATATTTTTATGTTATTAATAAAAGCCTATGAATCTCCAAAGTAAATTAAAGCAATGACCCTTTGAAGATATAAGATGCACTCAATGGAGCGACACTTTCAAGATGCCCAAACGTGAAAAGAAGGCAAGCACAAGAAGTATTGGACTATCTTGGCTGGTGATTAAATGCATTTTTTCTATTATACCTCTATTAATTATATGGAGTAATTAAGTTACTAATTAGTATTATTAAATCGATTTTTGGGATACTTTGTCTAACAAGGAACGCACATATATACGTTTAGATTCTTTAAAGACCTTTAAGCGTACGTGTCCTGTATAAGCATGCTCACTTTTGCATACACACATTATATTGCGGAACATTTTCTGGGATTTGAACTGATCATCGAGATCTCTATATTATTTAATTTGTTTGACATTATTTATCGCCTTAATATTATACTAGATAAAGCTTTAGATATTGATTTTTTTTTTCTTAAAAATGAATTCCTCATATCTTAACCACTTGCCGGCTCAGTATTAGAGAGAGAGAGAGAGAGAGAGAGAGAGAGAGAGAGAGAGAGAGAGAGAGAGAGAGAGAGAGAGAGAGCACATTCAAAGGAGTATATCACTTTAAAATAATTTCTTTATTATTATTATTATTATTATTATTATTATTATTATTATTATTATTATTATTATTATTATCACTAAGCTATTTTTAGTTACAAGACTTTCGACGATTATATTTTATTAAAACATGCCAAAGTGAACGATGCTACTATATATTTTGGAGCCGTGCTTATTATTATTAGACTGTTTCATCCTTATAAGTATTAAAAATAATCATTGCAAGGAGAGTGTTCTATTATTTTGAAATATAAATTTGATGACTCCCCGTATTTATGAGATTTTCAGATATATTTTATTGTATTTGGGGAGTTATCAATTAAAAAATTAAGAGATTTTGTTGAGTTTTGATAAGATATCAATTTGAGAAATTATTTGGGACTTCCTTTTACAATACTTTGTCTTTTTAGAATAGGAAAGTTAAAGCAAAAATAAAAAAAATAAGAATAATAGAAAATAAAAAAAATCAGTTTTAGTTATTATAATAATTATTGTTGTCGAGGTGATAGCGTCAGCGTTTTCCCTTTTCATTCTATTGCTTATTGTGTATTATTTGGCAGATTTGAAAATAAAAATAAAATATATAAAAAGAAGGAGGAGATGCGCAGCGTTTTGGGGGTGGAGAGCAATTGAAGACCTAATTAAGCACTATTCACTCAATACACACTGGCGCCTCTGGATATAACACGCACAGGAAAAAAAGAAAAAAGAAAAAGCACTATTCACATAAACACGCTGAACGAGAGGGAGGTGTGCCGCCACTTGGGGAGAGGATATCATCATCGCACGCAAGAAGAGAGTGAACACCACTGTGAATTCTTCTTCAGCGCAAAATCAAAGCAAGCCACCACTGTTCGTCTTCTTCATCTGCGACGCCTAGGCGTCGGACAAGTGGGAGCATTTTGTGGGTTCTGAATTCCATTTTTCTTTAATGATTTTGGGCATTGAATCTGGTTTTGTTGTGATGAATTATTTGAAACCCATGTGTGGCTAATTTCCTTTTACAACCTAGAGTATTATGAACTTGTTTGTGACTTAGAAATTTTTCCCACTTTATTTGTTATGCTTAATTTTAATTCAGTTTATTTAATATTGGTATTATTGATTATTGTTTAGTGACTGATCACCATTGAACATATTTAGGGAATTTAGGATTGAACTTGACGAAGGGAATCCTAAATAGACCATAAGATTAAATAATGTGGAATTAGATTTTAATCTAAGGAATTAGATTTAATTTAATTTGAGTTTAGGATAGACATATACCTAGAAGCTCCGCATAATCAAATTAGGGTGTTACCAATATAAATTGTACCTAGTTAATACGTGTAAGACATTACACAATTAATTTAGGTAAGGATATAAGTGGACCGACAGGCATTTATAGACACTAGGACTCTAGATTATTTGATTAAGTTAAGGCATAATTAATTTAGTGGGAATAAAATCTAAGAAGCAAATAAGGGATTAGTGACTCTAGGTTGTTCGTTTAACGCTTGAATTAAATCCGTGTTAATGTTTGTGTTTTTCTTATTAGATCTTAGTCAATTTTCTTTTACTCGATTGAATCTAATTTTATCTTGCTCAACTTAAACAAAAATAGGAGCTTTAATGCCTAGTTATTAATTATCTTGAGTCTCTGTGGAATCGACCTTGATTTACTATTTTACTATTTTTACGGCCCGTACACTTGCAGAGCTTTAATTAAAATTTTGGTAGCATCAAAATTAATTATATTATATTATAATAAGAAAATTTTAGAGAAAATTACACTAAAATCCCACATAAGACAAATAATAAGCAACAAGTCCGATAACTTGTCAATTACAGGTGGAAGGGCGATCATTGACAAATGAAAGAGTTCCATTGACAAGTTATAGAATTTGTTAGATATTATGTGTCTTAAATGTGACCTATTTCTGATTTTTCCCTTATTAAATTCAATATGTTCAAGAAAAACTTAGATTAAATTGACCCTTAAGTAGGGTTGAGAGTAGATTTAAAGTCATAGTTAAAAAATGTATTGAGAGAATTTTATGTTTATCTCTCAACAATAATGAAATTGATAATTGGAAAATTCTCATAATTAAAAATTCTCTTGACAATACAAAAGGAAAAATTGGTTCTTTAAATTTGAAAATTTTCAAATCAAACTCTAGGAAGGAATATGAGATTTTCATATATTACCAAAAGACACAAATGCCTTCAATCATTGGAGTTGTGAATTGTTAACCTGAGCTTGAAAACCGTTACGACTAGGTTGAAAATTCCTATGTTAAAGTTGTAAACCCTTATACTATACTTTGATCAGTTTTGAATAAAAAAGTTGAAGTTGTGAAATGTTAACTTAAATTTGAAAAAAGCTATGATCAAGTTGAAAATCATTTTTGTTAAACTTGTGAATACTTAAGATGTATTTGACATTTATAGGAACATTTGTGTCTTTTTGTAATATATAGAAATCTCAAATTCCTTCATGGGATTTGAATTGATATTTCTTAAATTTATAGTATTGATTTGTGATTTTCTATTTTAAAGGGATTTTTGTGAGATTTGTTAGAATCTTAAGTTTTGA
This sequence comes from Mimosa bimucronata, assembly GCA_037074515.1. Lineage (NCBI taxonomy): Eukaryota > Viridiplantae > Streptophyta > Magnoliopsida > Fabales > Fabaceae > Mimosa > Mimosa bimucronata. Next base: position 13,330,051 of record CM073442.1, read on the forward strand.
TGAGGTCTGACCCTGAGAAAACATAAGTAAAAGTTACCTCTGAAATATTCAAGTTAAATCTAGGAGGTAACAGAATCCTATCGATAATGTTAAAGCCTATCGCTAATAGACAGAGCCATAGCTAGTGAAGACTTAGCAATATCAAGGTTATAATATCTATCGCTAAGTCTCCCTCTATCGCTAAGCAAAGGATCCATCGTTAGAAGTTCATTGAGCTTATGAGTAAATGGAACCAGCAAATAAATGAACTAAGTCCCTAAATCAGCTAGCGATAACAGGTTAAGCTATCGATAATCATAAGTGCTTCAGATAATGATATTTCAGATAGCTAGTGCCTGAGAGCTAATGAATCAAGAGCTGATATGTTTGCTTGCGCTAAAATGTTTATCTATCGATAATGGGATACCTTGAAGTTCTGAATTCTTTGATAATTGTATCCTTAAAGCTAATAAGCAAATCAAGTATCTAGCGCTAACAAGATTAGCTATCGATAGAAGATTATTTTTAAAGATGTCAGCTAGTATGCTAAATGTTGATCTGAGAAAATATGCTAGCGATAATGGTATATCTATCGATAGAGAATGCTTTATAAAGATCCTTAGCTGATATAAATATTATCCATCTCATTGAGCTAATGAGCTTTGCTTGCGATAACAACTGCTGTGCATTTATATGATTAATTGTTTAGCTAACAGCTCAAGTGCATAAATATTATACTATGCAGTTAGCGATAGCAAAGAATGCTAGCGCTACTGAAAAAGCTGCTATGCAAGTACAGTTGTTGCAGACGTTCAGAACGCGCAGTCTAGCCTACTCTACGCATGAATAGTCAAAGACTAGATCAGAAGAAAATCTCCAACGGCTAGTTCTCCAAGTCTCCAACGGATAGAAAAATATAATACTCTATATAAAGACTTGAAGACTTCTGGAACAAAGTGACGCACACACAACGCATATACGAAAAACAACGAGAGATGAACAGAGCTCTATACAGAATTGCAAATTACTCAGACTGAGAGCATTAGAAAAGAAGAGCTAGAGTTATTCTTTGTTCAGATTATTAAGCTCTATCTTGTATTCCATTAAACATAACCTTGTTCTTAAGTGTTTATCATAATCTGTTCATTGAGTGAACTTTATTATTAAAATCCTCTTCTGTTTGAGGTAGTTCCTTAGCTTGGTGCTTTGTGAACTGGGTTGTAACCTTACGGGAAGTAAGGGGGAGTGTTTAGAAGATTCTAAAACTCTGTAAAGGTTGGCAGGTGAACCTGTGTTCGTAAAACCTGTGGTAGGCTTCTCTTATGCCAGGATTAAACAAGAGGGTAGTGGAAATCTCAGGGGGAGCCTGAGGACTGGATGTAGGTCTGGGTTGACCGAACCAGGATAAATCTTGTGTGCATTATCTCTTCCCTATACTCTCTTAATTTCCAGTCAATCCTTTTATATCTGTCAGTCCATTTCATATTTTTGAAATAACCTCAGTAAGAGTTTCTTAAAGAATTTAAAAGGATTTTATTATAGCCTATCACCCAATTCACCCCCCTCTTGGGTGACAGCCAGTACTCTCAAGATTTACCCATGATAATTCTATATACATGATATGGCACTGACTAATTTAATTTTCATATGTTGTGTTTGATCAACGGCCAAGACGCTTCCACATTTCTACAATCATTATCTAAATTGAGGAGGCTCATTAATGCAGATCATGTGTTATATTGCTCCTCATGAAAGCAAGAGGACTCAGGCCGGAAAATAATTAACGATAAGAAATCAAGCTGGCCGTGAGTTGAATCCCTATAATAAATGAATAATAATAATGTGAAGGTCTCCATGAACACCGTTCCGTTCTACTATATATATGTGTCTATCCTTCATCCTCTTCAACTCAAACTTGTAATCAGACAAGCCTCTTCGTTCATTAATCTCTGATACTCATAATTCCTATTACCAAGCATGGCTGCCTGATTTTTCAAGCTCACAGTCTTCCTCTTCATTGCCCTCGTCCTTTTCTATCCCAATGGTTAGTTTTTACTTATAATACGTACCCATCACTGACAAATCTCTGATTTGTATGGTTTTTATATACCTAATTTGAGGCGATTAACATGATTGAGATGCGATATTGGTCCGATAATGCCTAATGTAGAACTTAGACTCTTAGGTGAAATTAGTGTTAGATTGGTGTTAATTAGCCATAATTGTAGATTAATTTGTATGAATTGGTTTATAGGGTTATTTGATCCTTGTTTAGGCTTGTTTCCACTTGCAGGGTCGCTCAGGACCAAAAGATTGGACTCGGGACGAAGAAAAAGGCCAAACAAAGAGGCAGAACTGAAGGCACCTCACCGCGGCTTCGCCGCGGCGAGACAGACGGCGAGGAAGACCTAATTTTGGCAGAGAAGACATGAGCTTGCCGTAGCTTCGCCGCGGCGAGCCCACGGCGAGAAGGCCCCCAGAGTTCCAGAGAGCAATGCACCTAGCCGCGGCGAGGGGACGGCGAGACACTGTTCTGCAGAATTTTTCAGTTCGCGATTTTGGGCCTAAATTGGATCTAACTTGAATACCCACTCTTAGACCCGACTTGGGGGACCTATAAATACTTAAATTTAAACCCTAGAAGGTAGATTTGGTCCACAAAACACACACCCAAACCCTAGTTCTCTCACTCTCTCATCTCATCTTCATCTTCCACCTCCTTTCCACCTCAAATCTCCATGGCACCCACTCTCATTTCTCTTGTTGGTGACTTCTCCATGGAAGGCAGCAGCTAGAGGGCACGAATCCTTGGTGATGGAGACTAATGACTTGAGCTTGGAGCTTCATTAGGGGAGTTCTTGTTCTCCCACTCTCTCTTTCTTATGTTTAAGCATGTTTCTAGGATTCTAGGGCTTGTTTCTTCATTTGGATGTAATTTCTATGAATTATCTTTTGCTAGAGAGTGGTTGAAACATTTGTAGTTTGTTTCCATTTGTGTATGCTTGACATTTGTTCTTCATTTACTTAAACTTTGTTTAAATGTATGGATTCATCATTTTGAATGAATGTTTTAGTTAATATTTGTGCTATTTGAGGATTCTCATTTAGTAGACCACTTTGTCACGTATTTGCATTTGTGATTTGGCTACTGAGTTTGTGAAGTTGCATGAGTGGCATTGACCTTCTATCCTTGTGTTTTAATTTATTATGTGGGATTCCAGTAATTAATTGAACCCTAGGATTAATTAAGTGGCAATTCGGGATCCCGGTTGTCGGATTAATAGCCCCTTACAATTAACAAATTCACCTTGGTTTTTAAGCTTAATCAACTCGGTGTTGGAGGGATTAGTAAGCGGGATTCCGGTACTAATTCACCCAATCCGAGCCTATCCTAGAGGGATCCCTCTAGGGGCCTTTTTAATGAACCAAAGAGCTCCCTAAAAACAAATTAAAGCAATGATTGTCTTAAGTCTCTATTCACCAAGGGTTATTCCATCCCATTGAATCCAAATCTCCCGTTAAATCCAATTTCAATTCTTTCTTGAACATACAACACTTTTCACACAACTTTTATACTTAAAATCAACAAAAAAATGTTTTACCCGCTTTGTCAAGTTTGCATCTAGCTATTAGGTTATCATTTGCATTTTAGGCTCCTCAAGAGAACGACACTTGGGGGTAGCTCCCACTATCCCCTTGGTCCCTAAGTTTCTTGAAGAGAGGGCCCGAGGCGGCACTACTTCGTCTTTATCCCATTCGGTGAGCTCTTCCTATTTTATTTCATTTTACCTCTCTCTCTCTCTCTCTCTCTCTCTCTCTCTCTCTCTCTCTCTCTCTCTCTCTCTCTCTCTCTCTCTCTCTCTCTCTCTCTCTCTCTCTCTCTCTCTCTCTCTCTCTCTCTCTCTCTCTCTCTCTCTCTCTCTCTCTCTCTCTCTCGGTGACATACCATTCCCTCTTTTGATATCTTTAATTTTATTTCACAATTTAAAAGGGTTAACAGTAATGTTTACACAGTGAGCATTGCACGTGCTTTGACTATCACTACCTCTAGTGCTAATATCTTTTTATTTTATCTCTTATATCTATCAATTTTCTCCAAACTAAGTTGTCTAATTTATAATCTAATTGTATACATTATTATTTCATATATATATATATAAATGATGTATCATATTCTATAACTAAGTCAATTATTTGCTTTTTTCATTTCTCCAAATTAACTAACTAACTCTTATATTAAATCCCAACACAAATGATAATATTGTTAATCTCTACATTTTGAATATATATGCAGAGAAGAATGTGGCAGAAGCAAAACTATGTAAGAAATTGAGCAAAACATTTTCTGGGGTTTGTGTTAGCGATTGTCCATGTGATGTTAAATGCTTAAGAGAGGGTGCTGTTTCTGGAAGTTGCCATCTTCATGATTTTGGAAGTGCTTGCTTCTGCTACAGCAAATGCCGAGTTGAGTGAAGACCTCACGTGCCTCCCTCGTGCTCATCTCAAGCAGTTTCCTTTTAATGAATGAATGAGTAAATAATGCTTCTGTTAAAAGTTCTACGTACCTGTTTATCTGCTTGTTTGTGTCTTGTTGGCTGGTGTGCTTTTGACTTTTCATGTTCTTCATGGTCGTTTATATATTTTGTACGAATATTGTACAACTCTCTCTGGTTTTCTCGGCCAATTATCTAATAAAATTAAGAGTTCAATATTTATGTGATGATATACATAGATTTCTCAAGCACCATCGTCGACTATGTAATTCCAATCTGTCTACTTTTAAAAATATCGATTAGTCTAGATATATGGTTACATAATATATTATTAAGCTTTTGATTATATTGAAGAATGTGATGTCCTAATATTGCATATTTTCCCATATATAATTAAACTAATCAATTCTTTACTACTGATATTTAAAGCTACTAGCAACCGACTAATCCGGTTTGTGAAAATGTAGGCTCACAATGAGCGAAACTCTGTTATCTCCAAATGATTCTTGTGATTGTATACTTAGGATCCGAATTTAAGATAGAATAACCCACAACTAGTTTATTCAAACATTTGGTGGTAATACAATCAAAATTATAATAATTTCTAAAAAATTCTTCTACTATACAAATCAAATCTAAATCAATATTAATACTTATATAAAATCTAAAAAATCAATACTTTTATCTGATCCAATGATAAATTAATATAAAAAATATATAGAGAGTTATAATGTTAATGTAACATCCTAGATTTTTAATCCAAGGATTAGTTTGAGATTTATGATAATTGCTTGAGGAAATGGACTGATGATAATTTATAATAGTGGATTGAGATCATAGTCATGAAAATGATGAAAACTGTTAGTAAGAAAAGTTAGGAAATAAATGATTGGGTTATAAATGGTTTAGGTGGCAGAAATTGATTGGGTATATATAATGATTGAGTTAGATGATTTGTAAGTAGGTATCAGATATTCACTCATGTTGGTTGATATATTAAATTGAGGAATATAGGAAAAATTAGCTATATAAAATGATTGTCGGTTATGTTTTGGGATATTCTAAAGAAGTGTTGAGAAATAAAGAGTTTAGAGGTAGTAAATGATATTATTTTAAATGCAACAACTGTACCTCGCTGTGGGCCTCACAGCAAGGTCCTGAAACTGCTACTGTGCGTTTTGATTATTCAGCAAAATTTCAAAGACAAATACCTAGGTTTTCGATCGGGCCAAAAGAAACACACTTCATTGAGGAGGCAATTTTCTGGGGTTTTATGCTATGGGAGAGAGCTCAGAGTGGATTTGAAGATTGAAGATTGGATTGAGAGAAGATTGAAGAGATTTAACCTTCTTCCTTCTTGGTTTTCATTCTTCTTCCTTTTTCTCCTAATTTTTCTGCAATGAACTATTGTTTAACTTTTGTTTTTGTTTTTGTTTCAATTATGTGTAACTAAAACCCTTCTCTAGGGTTACTTTGAACCATTTCATGGATTGAATTTTGTATTTCCCTCTTTTGATTCTATGAATGAAATTTATGTGTAGATTTTCATCTTGCTCTTTCTTCTAAGTGCTTGATCACTGCTTGCTTTGTTAAATGAAATATGGCTTGAGAAAATGTATTTTGTTTTAGAACTTGGATGAAATCGTGTTGAGGTTGAAATTTATAGTTTTAAATGGATGGTTAGTTGGTAACATAGAGATATAGTTACTAACCTAACATTGTCATTAAGAGGTTGGTTGTGAATCTTAACTTGCATTAATTGTGGTAAGAGATTGTGCAATTAATGCAAGTCTAAATTTGAACTTGACTTAAGAAAACTTTTTCAAATGCAAAAAGAACCTTAGACTCACACATAGTTTCATTAGGATGTTAATAAAGAGGGAATTTAATTAGTTCATGAAGTAAAATGGGGATAGGTTGTAAAATCCCTACTAATTTAATGCCAAATGTAAAATCCCTACTAATTTAATTGATTTTTTTAAAACGTGCATTGGTTTTAAATCGTTCATAAATAACTTCTTAATATATATATATATACACACATATTTATATTTAATTATAAAACTTTCAAATTCTGCATTCGGTTTATGTGCATATACATTTATTCAAAACTCCTAATATTTAGGCGGTAATTTTATTCAAATAATAAAAACTTAAAGAATAAATCTTATCAAATTAAATATTATCCTAAACAGTAGGAGAATCAGCACATACATAAATTACTATTTATTCTTATATATATATATATATATATATATATTTCCTATTCACGTACATATTTATAATATATATATATACACACACACTTATCCATTTCTATTTATATTTATTTGTATATAAATACACACTTTCATTTAAGAGATATACATTTATGTATTTATTTATTTTTATACTTTATATGGAAAAGATGCACACCGTAAACTTAATATTCTTGTTTTACAAAACACATTATATCATAAGACTTCATTCATTATTATTTTGCATACCCTAACTCTTAATATATAAGGGATGCGTAATTTTGAATAACAAATGCCTAGGGAATAGATCTTAATAGATTAAACATATTAAATAACAATTAAATATTACCCTACATAGTACGATAGTCCAACACACCTAAAAAGATACTTATGATTATATATTTATAATTTAATTCTAAATATATATAAAATATATTAAGATGTTTCTATATACATTCATTCAACCTATGATGAGTAAACTGAGAAGAGATACAAATAAACAACACTTTTATTTATATTGATATTTCACAGAAAGGAGACACACGTTAATATGCACATATAAAATCTAATATATATATATATATTCACATAACACTCTGTATTATATGACGTTATTTCATATATTTATATCACACCCCAAAATAAAAACTTCTAATATATTTCAGGTCCGAATTTGGTGCTAGTGGTTCATTATGGGGATCAACATGTTTCAGGTGGAATAGTTTTTAATGGAACAATAGCTAAGGGTTGATGCCATAGGATCATCCTTAGGAGTAATTTTCATCTGGATTAAAAACCTAAGGAAAAGCAAAGGGGCTTAGAGGTGGGTTATATGCAGCTGGATCTATAGGATTTGTGGTGATGATGCGGAGATTCTAGATAACCTGGTGTTCACCTATTCGAGCCCACTCTATCAAAATTTCGACCTTGGTGATCGGCATCTGAAGCATTACGAAATTGTGAGTGATAAAAAAAACAAGAATTTTCAACAAATAATGCTCAGCTGCTTGTTAAGCATTTTATTATATTTAAATCCTGCATAAATGAAAAGAATATGAGAGGAAATTGCTAAGATAATTAATATCATAAATTTCCAAACACCCACGGTCACATAGACAAATCTAGGGCGTCCCCTAGGTGGATCCTGTAAAACCCCAAATTATATATATATATATATATTCTTAATGTAATGTAAAAATCCCTCGATATTTGATAGGCACAAAATTGAACCTACGTTTCCGCAAGTGCACGGGCCGTCAAGTAATAAAGAGTAAATCGAATATCGTTCCCACGAGGACTTGATACCACGAATTTAGTTGAGAATTAATTTCATACGTTTGTTTAATTCAAGAAAACCACATTGATTTTAAATGAGTGAAAAGAAATAAAATAAAAACAAAACAAACAAACTAATGCAAATAGCAAAAGATGCAACCTAGAGTGGCTAATCCCCTTTTCAATTCATAGAGCATGTAATTACCAAATTAATTGTCTTTAAAATTAGCTTGTTAATCTATAGTATTAATAGGTATAAAGATCTCCCAATCAAATATACCCCTCTCCCAAGTTACACTTGTTATTCCTAACAAGATACTCAAGAGGCTATAAAAATCAAATTCACTATAATATGATTATATGGGTCCAATAGGTATATTCCTATCCTATTGGCAAATTAGAATAAATTCTAATCCCACATTACTCAATCCTAGGTCCAATTAAGATCCCTCTCCCAAGGCCAATCCAAATTCTCCTAATTCATACTAAGCGGTGATCAAGCACTAAGTAGATAAATGCAACAAGATCAAGTAAACAAAACTAAAATTAAACACAAATAAAAGGTTCAAACATGCTCTAATCCAAGAATTAGTTCATAACTACTCTAGGTGCAAAACAAATTAGCTACATATGCTCCAAATACAATCCATCACAGCCATAGAAAATTCAGAAATAAAATCCACAAATAAATCAAAGCAGAGAGCCACCACAACGTGAAGATGTGAAACGAAGAAGAAGCTCCCTCTGACCCTTCGAACTCAACTTCCGTTACTGAACAAAGAAGTCCGGAACTCACCTCCTATTCGACGAAGAAGATGAAAATGGATGAACGAATATGGCAAACAGAGTTCCTCCCGTCCTCACTCTGTTGCCGTTGATGGAGAAGAGGGTGGCTCCTCTGCTGTGATGAAGAAGAAGGGTGATGGCGGTGGCTGCGTCCTCTCCTGATGAACGAATTATTATATAAAGAGTGGCCTCATATGCTCTCCCTCATGTGATGATGATTGATTATAATTTATGTCTCTTTTATTTCCAATTCCATCATGCACATGTGTGTAGTGGCTGCCAAGAAAAGAAACAAAAAAGAAAAAAAAAGAAAACTTAAATCAAATCAAATAACAATTATTATAATAAACTAAAACTATTTTTTTTGACATATGCTTTTTTTTTTGGTAACTTTCCTCTTTTAATTCAAAACAAGATAATTCAAAAGAAATCCCCAAATAATGTATCAATTTGGTATCTTTTCAAATCACAACAAAATCTCACAATTTTTCAATTGATGACTCCCTAAATACAATAAAATATTTCTAAAAATCTATTAAATATGGGGAGTCATCAATATTATTACTGCTTTACTTCTTATCCACAAAACATACATTATATAGATAACTAGCTAGCTTTATACGCTTTATGCATTTATTATTATATTGTTATATTAAATTTTATATATAAATATATATACAAAATATAAGTAGGAGTATTTAAATATATACATCTATATTCATGTAGTTATGCATGCAGGGAACTAGCGGGTAATTTTGTTATTATTATTATATTAATATTATTACTATTATTTATTTATATCTTTGTTGTAGCATGAATACATATATATATATATACATACGTGTAATATAAGTGTATATATGTATACCTATTTCGAAACCAATATTAATATTAATATTTGACATATCAGAAATTAATTAAATAGAATAGAAAGGATTTAATATCTATATTACCTATACGTATTCGAGTAATTCATTAGGAGGAAATAGCCATTTGATCATTGTGTGTTCAGATAGTAGGGAACGTACAAACTATAAGCATAAATAAAGTATAACATATAAGAAATGTATAAATAACATTAACATATAATATAGAAAGGCACTACTATTACTTTATAAAAGCTAATTTTTATACATAAGTCCCATAACAGCTCATAAGTCTCCTCATATAAATCCCAAAATAAGGTTTCTTCAAACTTCTTTATTTATTTACAGCCATCCATAGTAACTAAGATGATCTATCTAAGATGATCTATTTAGTTTGGTGTCTGGAATGCCATAAGGATCCTCCTCAGGCATTGTCATATTATTTTCTGGAATCAGGAAATCTGTTGGTGGAACATAATAAAGGTCTTCAGTTGGGAAATAAAAAGGTGTGAACTGAGGCGGTTCAGGCATGGGACTAGTGACTGCTGGTGGTGGTGGTGAATCTGAAGTAGTATTCTGTACTGCTATATTCTTTATAATTATTCTCTCCCCTACGCGTTCCAACTCAAACTCAATGGTGACTTTTGTGGTAGTCATCTAGAATATTACGAAAATAAATGTGAGTGACAACAGATATTTGTTAAACTAATAATATTCCAGCTGCTTATAAATAAGTAGAAAACAAAATATTTATTTGTTTAAATCATGCCATAATTAACATATGAGAAAGGATAAATATTTGCACAGATATATAGAATTTCAGATCACCCACTTCACAAAGACAGCGTCACTTAGACAACTAGGGCATCCCCTAGTGTGGATCCACAATATTTAGAAATTCAAACAGAATTTCTTGGGCGTCATACAATCTCCACTATGCAATATCATCTGGCAATATTTTCTCATATAATACACATGTTAGAAAGAAAATAAATCATAAAGATTTAAACAAATAAATATAACAGTTGTCACTCAGTAAGATAGAGATTTTACTTTATTTCCTTTCTCTTGTTCCTCTTTTGATTTTCTATTTGTGTGATTTGCTTTTCTTTGTACGTATGTTCTTTTTGTTCCCTTAAAAGGAATCATCCGTGGGTGTGTGAGTATATATAATGCCATCTGTTTTATTGGCATTTAATAAATCCTTATCTAAATTTTTCTTCATTTCCAAGTTTTACCTTGATCTTATCTCTTTCATTTATTTTAACTCTATCTCTTTATTTATTACCATCCTATCCAAAATTTTCATCTTATCTCTTCAATTAAATTCTACCTTATCTTATTATTACCATCTTATTTTTATCTTTAAATTTTACTTTAATTGGGTTTAGCATTTATATATGTGTGTGTATATATTTTTATTTGGATGTTACAGATCCACAATCAATCAAAAATTCAAAAGAATTTCTTGGGTGTTCATAAGCACACAGCATATAAATATATACCTGGCAATTTCTCAAGAATAGTCAATAGAGAAAGAATGAAAGAAGGGAAGAATAAAAGAAATTCCAATAATGGAAGAATAAAAGAAGTTCACTGTGTAGAGTTTTATCACTCAGTAAGTCAAAAGACTTGCCTTCTTTCTTTTTCAATGTAGAGTACAGAATGTATTTTTTTTCCTTCTGAGAATTTGTTTTCTCCGAGTTTCCTTTTCTGCCTCATTGCATACCCTATAAACATATTTTTTTTCCTAGAATTCTCTTTTTCATTAAATAGTGTCTTATCTTTTATCCTTTTGAGCCAAGTCATTGCTTGGTCATTATTTTATCCGTTAATCTAAAGCTTCTAGATTTACTGACTTTACTATACATAATAATTTCCCTTTTTATTTATTTTCTATTATTATTTTTATTTTATCTCATCAAACACCTATTTTCAACATTTTTTTATTATTATCTATGTTATACTTCAATATTAATGCCATACTTATAGCATAAAACATAGGCTCATATAAATACATATGTTTACACTATAGTTCTACTTAATATATAAAAGAAATTTCTTCTTTAAAAATATGTTTAGAAGTTTTTGAGGAGGTTTCTTCGTGATTTGAGGTGTCTATGGGAATAGAAGAAGAACTACTACAACCATGACGAGAAGAAAACGAGCGAAATAAAAAGGACATAGTGAAAAGAGGAAGGTGTAAAGAAAGCAGAATATGAGAATGATCAGAAGAAAGTAAGCAAGAGAAGGAAAGCACGGAGTAAAAAGTCAGAGATACATACTCCCATTCCTTAGTATCTTCACCTTCCGGATCAGTAGTGGTGTGATGATTAAATTGATTTTGCTTCTATGAATTAGATACCTGCCTAGGAGATTATATATGATACTTAAAGACTGTAAATAAGGTAGTTATACTCTAGCCAAAAGATAGTGTCTCGGCTATCATTGTGGAAAAAAATAGTTAGCAAATTATACTGTTGAAGAGTCAGTCTCTGTCCACCCTGATAAACACGATTTTTATCTCCTTTCTCAAAAATCCATTGAAAGACATAAGAAAAAATGGAACTTTTTACACGTGGGAAGTGTACAAGTGGCCATTAAACCCCTCATTCGAAAAGGTTTAAACGTTTCAGCCCTAGTGTGTCTATTAGATAACAGGCATAATGACTTTTCAGATTCTCTGCTGGCCGCAGCTGAATTTGGTCTCCACAATGGTCCAGTCTATTTTAACTACTATCCAGATAGGATGGTCGAATTAAAAGACGAACAAGTCCGTGAAGTGTTAAAACTAAAACTTAAACTACATGGTTTAAACATGAAACAGGGATCTATACCTGCTACCTTAACATATCGGGTGCATTACAAGGTTTCAAACTCATCTAACTCTTTAGCCCAGGTGCCACCGGATAATGGCCAAACTATTATCTTCTTGACAGACCAAACCCATGTTAATTTAACAATCCCCAAAACTATTATGTGGAATGACGTTGAGTTACCTGAAGATTGGACTTTAGAAAAGGCTTCAAAACCTGCTCCTTGTCCAATAAATCAAGTAAGCAAAGTCACCCAAACAACTGATGGGACTGTTAAATTATCATTTGAAAGACCTAGAAGGTCTTGCTCTTTCAGTGTTAGATCTGCTTCCGTATACGAAGACTGTAGATCCAATATAGAACCAGCAAGGCATTCTTGTTCGTTTTTTAAACCTCCGTCTGTCATTTATATGCCAGCACCCCTTCAACAACTCCCAGAAACATTCCTCCTCAAACAAATGTCCTAATCCAGGGAGTCGATAATTCGTCAAACATTCCTCAAACCAGTTATGAAAGGGCTGAAGACTCTCTACCACCACAATCTCCAACTTATTCATCAATGAATGCAGGAGAACCTTATGAAAATGTTCCTCTAAACGAAGGAGAAAACTTCCAACCCATCAATGTTTTAGAAAAACAATTCTCTATCGATAAACAAACCCTTAGAGAAGAATTCTATTCTGAAGATAACCAACTTCAGAGGAAATGGTTTTTCCAAAACTTTAAAGGATCCAACAGACAAAATATCCAAAATAAATTTTACAGATTTCTCGAAAACATCCAAGAAAATATTCCATTCTTCGACTGGTTTAGTGCTTACGCCCAAACCAGCAACATTAAATATCCTTTTACAAACAAAATAAACATGACCAAAAGGGAATGGAAATCCCCAGACGGCTCAACAATTTCATCTAAATTTCCTCCTCCCAAAACAGTACAAATTCCCAAATTAACAGATGACCAAAATAACCCTATACTTGTTGCACCCTTCAAATATAAAAATTTAAAAAACCCAATTGACCCTATCGATATAAAAAATATCTTAGAACAAAATAATTATACTAATCAATACCTCCAAACTTTAGGGGATTATGTGATCCAAAAAGCAGCTCCTCTGCTTGACCCCAGCAAATCACCAATCCCTAAATTAGAGGCCCCACTCTTTAAACCATTCCAACTTAGCTCAAAGATTAAGTCAGAATTCTTAAATAATAGAGCTGATTTATTAAAACAAGTTGAGTATAAGATTAGCCAACTCCAGTCCACAGTTGTCCCCGATACACCTCAAACTCAAACATCCTCATCCTCAAAAAATGTAATGAATATTGAAAAAGACTCTGACACAGAATCTAAACTTTCAGAATCAGCCCCACTTCAAATCAATAATCAAAATTGGAAAAAACCTTCTAAACTTTATTATTCCCGAGCTTCGCCTCCTGATATTTTATTAGAAGAAAGATTAAATCAGAATTTTAAATCATTTAGTGCTGATCATATTTATGAATGGAACATAGATGGTCAAAGTGAAACAAACATATTACAGATTCTTCAGCAAATGACAATGGTAAGTACGGCATACCAAACCCAAAACAATGCCTCAGATGAATCCATTACCAACCTATTAGTGGCTGGATTTTCCGGACAACTAAAAGGCTGGTGGGATAATTATCTCTCTCCTGAGGACAAACTTGCCATATTTACCTCTGTAAAAACTGAAGCGGATGGAACACCCATAACATCTTATGGATGTTCTATTCCTGATTCTGTAAACACTTTGATTTTTACAATTATTAAACATTTTATTGGAGATCCATCTATTTGGAAAGACAGATCAGCAGAACTCCTCTCAAATCTTAAGTGCAGAACTCTATCCGATTTTCGTTGGTATAAAGATAACTTTTTACAACGAGTACTCACAAGAGATGATGCCAATCAACCATTTTGGAAAGAAAAATTCTTAGCTGGATTACCTAAATCTTTGGGTGATAAAGTTAGAGAAAAACTTCGAAACCAACATGATGGCAACATCCCTTATGAATGCTTAAGTTATGGACAATTGATTTCTTATGTCCAAAAAACTGCTCTTAAAATTTGTCAGGATGACAAAATTCAAAAACAACTTGCCAAAGAAAAAGCTACAAGGAGTAAAGAGCTGGGAACATTCTGTGAACAGTTCGGCTTTCCTGCTTGTAAAAAATCTAAGCCATCTAAACCAAGGCAGTTTAGAAATGACAAAACAACCTACCATAAGTATAAACAAAAAACAACCCCTAGGTGGCCACACAAAGAGTCCAGATCGCCACACAAAGAGTCCAGATCTAAACCCAAAAATGATCCTTCTCAAACATGAAACTTACAAAGAAATGAAACAAAGGAAGTAGAAGGAAAGGGAAGGGAAGAGATTCTCAGAACACTCAGAGCTTCTCTCTCTAAGTCTCTCTCTACAATGGCTATTCGTATCTCAAATAAGTTCTGCCCTTCTTTAGGTGCTGAGCATTTCTTATATAGACCCTTGAACAGTGTTTATGACCTGGAAACTGGATACTTGTTTGAACAGTTTCGGTCAGTTTAAGTGCACAGTGTACTACAGTGATACTACAGTATTCAGTGTTTTACATGTGCTTGTTTACAATGTGTCAGAATGTTTCAGTCTTCTCCTAAGTCCACCTCATAATCATCTTTTTCCTGGGCTTCTGAAGTAGACTGGGAAATGATTAGACTAGGGGAGGGTTGAGCATCTTGTTCCTGGAGTGTCTGGAGCAGTACTGTTAATTGGTTTACAAGACTTGTTTTATCCGCTGTGGATGATAGAAGAGAAGCAATCCTTGATTTTTGGTGAAGGAATTTGCTTTGTTCTGTCATGCAAAGGAATTGGGGATTTTCTTGAAACCACCTTTCTACTGCATCAGAGTTGACTCTTGGAATTTCGAATTTTGTCCACCATCTGGAGTAAGGGACTCGCTGTAGGACAGGCATGAGGTTTGATGTCTCATTGAGCTTCATGCATTCGTATTTCCAGGAGAAAATCCATGAAACAGAGAGTTTAGAACAATAATGAAGATCCAAAGGAAAGGGATCATCACAGTTGAATTTTTGTTTAAATAATTCAAAAGCTTTAACAACCTTAGGTGGAAATATTTCGGGTAAAGGACCAAAAAATTCCCACCAGTGAAAAAACCAATGAGGAAATTGATACTTGTTATCCTTTTTAAAATAGATGAACCAAGTATGAGAAAATCCGGAGTTTTGGTACCAAAAAACATTAGACCAAGCATCAACATAATCCCAATAATTATATCCATCGGGAAAATAATTGATTCCAAAGTTTTTTGGTCTGTATAAATCTTGCCCCCATTGAGATGGAGTAAGAATGTTTAAAATTTGGATTCTTGTGAAAGCTAATTCATTGTCATTCTTCCTGTCTAAGGTATGTTTGATCTCGACAGATCCAGAATGAACCAGAATTAGTTCATAGTACTCTCTTGTTTTTGGAATAGCTGAAGGTTTAAAATGCATTCCAGAAGGAAAGATATTTGCAGCTACTTGATTTGGGTTGGGATGGAACCATTCGGGTTCTATCTGAATGATGTTTCGTTTGTTTTTGGATTTTTTGAGAAAGGGGGTGCTATCTTTTGTATTGGATAGCACAGGTGTATGTGGAACAATTGCCTTTGAAGAGGATGCAATTGTTACCTGGTGAGGCTGAGGGTTGGATAGATCATATTGTTGTTTAGTTATGATCTCTTGGGGTATGAGAGGTTGTTTATCTTTAGTGAGAGGTCGAACATTTTTAGTGACTATGTGGCCCCACGTGGTTTGTGGAATCTGTTTTTGGGCGTAGGCCAGAGCATAGGAGTCGACTGTTTGTTTAGGAGAGGTTTGGTTTTGGGTTTTTTGGGTTGATGACCCAGATGGAGTGGATGACTCCTGTTTAGATTGCT
Source organism: Mimosa bimucronata (assembly GCA_037074515.1). Taxonomy (NCBI): domain Eukaryota; kingdom Viridiplantae; phylum Streptophyta; class Magnoliopsida; order Fabales; family Fabaceae; genus Mimosa; species Mimosa bimucronata. The sequence continues at coordinate 13,346,444 of CM073442.1, forward strand.
GCAACTGTGGAGATCCTTGAGTTTGGGACCTATGTTGTTGCAGGATTTGTTTAATAAATTCTTCCAGCTCTTGGCTAGAGCAATTTTGGCTTTGGGCATCTTGGAAGATGCTTAATTGTTTATCGTCTGATGGCTCTTTGGCCTTGTCATCTGAGGCTTTTTTCTTTTTGGGCATGTCTGGTTGATTAGGCTTATCTACCCTGTAAAAACTCACGGGTAAGAAAATTTGGAAGAGAATTAGAAGTACCTTTAATAAATTCAATATCAAAATCAAAGATACTTAATATTGCTTGCCAGCGAGCAAAAACTTGTTTTGATGCAAGATTTTTAACATCTTTTTGCAAAACATCTTTTGCTGATTTACAATCAATACGCACAAGAAATTTTTGGTTTAGAAGATCTGATTGAAATTTTGAAATGCACAAAACAATTGCTAGTATCTCCTTTTTTATGGTGGAATAGTTTTGTTGGGTACTATTCCAATGTTTAGAAGTGAAAGAGACGATCTTTTCTTGATTGTCAACTCGCTGTTTAAGGATGCCACCATATCCTATATCAGAGGCATCAGTTTCAACAATTTTGAAAGAAGAAGGGTCAGGAAGGCTAAGACAAGGAAGTTGCTTAACCTGGAGTTTGATTTGCCTGACAATATTGGAATGGACGTTGTTCGCCACGCGCCGCAAGTGCACGGGTCGCGCCAAGTAATAAAGTGAAGAGTAGAGTATCGTTCCCACGAGGATTTGTCCAAAACCCGGTCAAACAATGATTATTACACTCTCGCCTAATTTGAGTGACACAAATGTTGAGATTGAAAATTAAATAAGAAAATAAAATATAAACAAGTGATTCCCCAACTTCAAGGATAAAAAGGGTCCTAGGATTATCTATCCCCCTTTGTACTTCTCAAAACTCAATTAACCTCCCCTCAAGAAGCTCTCAACGAAACCATGTGCTAATCTAGGGTTCAAAGAGTACTTGTAATGCTCTCTCGAGTCAAGAACAAGTGTTTAGTCCTATTCTTTGCACAATCTCTTGCCACAATTTGATAGAACCCAATTATCACACTCCAACCCTAATGTGACTATGCAAGGCTAGCAAGTATATCTCTATCTTACCAACAAAACCATCCGTTCGTCATGCAAACTTCCGGTTCTTGCACTACTTTACCCAAGTTCTACACTCAACCTAGCTCTCTCGAGTCATAAATCAAGCGAACACAACATCTAAATGGTGATCAAGCACTTAGAAGCATTAAGAACGGGGTAAAATAAGCACATATATATCATTAATCACAAATCAAGAGGAGGAATCAAGAATCAATACATACAAGGGTTCAAAATAATCCTAGAATCAAAGTATTTAGCTACTCATGTTCTACAACTCCAAGGGAGCATATATATACAACATTACAAATCAGAACAAGAGAAGAGAATGAAGAAGGAAGAGATAAACCAAGAGAGGAAGCCCAAATCTCTTCGAAGCTCCAAGCCCAAGCTAAATCCCACCAATCTCCAAGCCCTAACAGAGCCAAACACGCCCAAAATATGCCCAGAAGTCGAAGAATGAGGGTTCTGAACGAAACCCTAGCTTTTATATCAGTTAAAACGCGCCCCTGATCTGTCCAAAACGCGCAGAAACGCGAAGTTCGCCGTGGGTCTCGCCGCGGCGAGCCCACGGCGAAGTCCCAAAAATATTACAGAATCAAGTGTTGCTCGCCGTGGCTTTCGCCGCGGCGAGCTGACGGCGAGCTCTCACAAAAAGGGGCAGAGGCAGATTCACTTCGCCGCGGCTATCGCCGCGGCGAACTCCACGGCGAAGTCCCTGCTTCTCTGGTGCTTTGCTCTGCTTTCTTATTTCTTTGGCTGCTTTGGCTTCTTCTTATTTTTGTTCAATTGGGAGCTTGGAAGAGGGCTAACATCTCTTGCTTATTGCTTCAATTTATTCCTACAAAAATTATATACAATAACATAAGAAACTAACTACAAAAACAATCAAAATCTATATAAATATACAATAAGGTGCAACCGAAAATCAAATGAGCATTTTCCCTCTTGAGTATCCAAAATGTATCAATAATAGACAAAAACTCAAGTAAAATATACTCAAATATCATGAATTTCTAGGAGTTATCAGACGTCTGTCCATGGAGGAGGGTTTTGTTTAAGACGCTGATGGAGTGGTTTGAGAAAGTTGCTTAAATGGGGGATAAAGTCAGCAACATAATTTAAACATCCTAAAAATCTTTGAAGTTGTTGTTTCTCAAGGATTTGGTTAGGAAACTTGTCAGCAAATTGAATGGCTCTGTCTATGGGGGTGATAGACCCTTGGTAGATCCAATGCCCAAGAAACCTGATCTTAGTTTGGAAAATAGAAATTTTTGGTTTAGAAACTACCAATCCGTTTGTTTCTACAACCTTCATAAAACAATTTATATGTTTAAAATGTTGATCAATTGAATGAGAATAGATCAATACATCATCAATATAAACAATGATGAACTGGTTATAGTCATTAAAAATCTCATTCATAATTCTCTGGAATTCGGAAGGTGCATTTTTCAACCCAAAAGGCATAACATTCCACTCATACTGTCCAAACAGAACAGTGAAAGCAGTTTTTTACCTATCTTTTTGAGAGATTTGGATCTGCCAAAATCCAGATTTCATGTCAAATTTTGAAAAGATTTTTGCAGAATATAACAGTTTTAAGAGATCAGATTTATTAGGAATTGGGTATCTAATCCATCTTAAAGCATCATTCAAAGGTTTATAATTTATGACAAGTCTTGGGGCGCCGCGTTCTAGTTCAGCATTTTTATTAACATAGAAAGCAGCACAAGACCATGGACTTCTAGATTTACTAATTAATTTTTTATTTAAAAGTTCCTGAATTTCTTTTTTACAGGTTTCAAGAAGCTCAGAAGTCATCTGGATAGGTCTTGATTTTGTTTGGATTTGGGTTTCTAAGAAATTTGTTTCATAGGGCAAATCAACAACATGTTTTTTACGATTCCAGAAAGCATTAGGTAGATCCGAGCAAATATTTTGGTGGATTTTATCTAAGCAGTCTTGAATTCGTTGTTTAACTTGTGGCTGAGCTAGCTGTGTTTCAATTTGTTTAAAAGAAATGTCTTCTCTTAAAAAGTTTATTTGCTGTTGTTTTGAAGAAAGAAGATTTAATTCTTTTATTCTAGGTTTTTGTGTAAAAGAGAATGTAATTGTTTTCCCTAAGTGCTCAAAGGATATTCCATCCTGACTACTTAGATATGGGAATATGGAACCAGCAAAGGGTTGTCCTAAGATGATTTGATTCCCCATATTTTTAACTAATATGAATGGTTGTTGAACACGAAATCCGTTATTTTCAATAACAACATTTGTAATTTTATATTTAACATCTAGGGGTGTTTGTGCTACGCCACTAAATCTCTCAGTTGTTTTTTCATAATATTTGGTGGGAACAATGCCTTCATTAAAACAATTAGAAGCTGCTCCTGTATCAAACAAAACAGGTTGTTCTAGGATAAATTCGTCATTGATAATGATTTTAGCAAGGATATGAAATTTTGGGATTAACACTTTAGAAATTAAGTTAATAAATGTTTCATCATGGTCATCAGTTTCATGACCTGAAAGAGCTTGTTGTTCATTTGGTTTATGGGATTCAAGCTGGATATCTTGAATTTGGGATATTGCAGCTGCATGTGTTTCTTGTTGAAGTTTAATATAAGAGACCTCAGCCTTGAGATTATGTATCTCATGCTGGAGATCTTGTATGGTTGCGGGTTTAACAGAATGTTTGAACCGGTTTATGGTTTCTGTTAAATCATATTTATTCGAGATTAAAGATGGTTTATTTTTGAAAGAACTCGGGTTTTCATTGAGAAGTTCTTTAAATTTAAACAAGTATTCGCCCTTTTCATTATCAGGAAGTTTAGTGATAATGTCAAGGAGTAAATCTTGTTCTTTAGTAATGACATTAATAGAAGAAGAGGATGATTCTTCAATGTCATCGTCTTGGATATTGTTTAGATCCTTTGAAGAGCTTTTGGTATCATCTGTCTCAGATTCGAGTAAAAGATTATTAATTTGATCAAGGATTGGTTGGTCAATATTCCTAATCTTGTTAAGTTTTCGAGTCAAACGACAGTATTTTGAAATGTGCCCTTGTTTGCCACATTTAAAACATTTTATTTTAGTTTGAGAAGGATCATTTTTGGGTTTAGATCTGGACTCTTTGTGTGGCGATCTGGACTCTTTGTGTGGCCACCTAGGGGTTGTTTTTTGTTTATACTTATGGTAGGTTGTTTTGTCATTTCTAAACTGCCTTGGTTTAGATGGCTTAGATTTTTTACAAGCAGGAAAGCCGAACTGTTCACAGAATGTGCCCAGCTCTTTACTCCTTGTAGCTTTTTCTTTGGCAAGTTGTTTTTGAATTTTGTCATCCTGACAAATTTTAAGAGCAGTTTTTTGGACATAAGAAATCAATTGTCCATAACTTAAGCATTCATAAGGGATGTTGCCATCATGTTGGTTTCGAAGTTTTTCTCTAACTTTATCACCCAAAGATTTAGGTAATCCAGCTAAGAATTTTTCTTTCCAAAATGGTTGATTGGCATCATCTCTTGTGAGTACTCGTTGTAAAAAGTTATCTTTATACCAACGAAAATCGGATAGAGTTCTGCACTTAAGATTTGAGAGGAGTTCTGCTGATCTGTCTTTCCAAATAGATGGATCTCCAATAAAATGTTTAATAATTGTAAAAATCAAAGTGTTTACAGAATCAGGAATAGAACATCCATCAGATGTTATGGGTGTTCCATCCGCTTCAGTTTTTACAGAGGTAAATATGGCAAGTTTGTCCTCAGGAGAGAGATAATTATCCCACCAGCCTTTTAGTTGTCCGGAAAATCCAGCCACTAATAGGTTGGTAATGGATTCATCTGAGGCATTGTTTTGGGTTTGGTATGCCGTACTTACCATTGTCATTTGCTGAAGAATCTGTAATATGTTTGTTTCACTTTGACCATCTATGTTCCATTCATAAATATGATCAGCACTAAATGATTTAAAATTCTGATTTAATCTTTCTTCTAATAAAATATCAGGAGGCGAAGCTCGGGAATAATAAAGTTTAGAAGGTTTTTTCCAATTTTGATTATTGATTTGAAGTGGGACTGATTCTGAAAGTTTAGATTCTGTGTCAGAGTCTTTTTCAATATTCATTACATTTTTTGAGGATGAGGATGTTTGAGTTTGAGGTGTATCGGGGACAACTGTGGACTGGAGTTGGCTAATCTTATACTCAACTTGTTTTAATAAATCAGCTCTGTTATTTAAGAATTCTGACTTAATCTTTGAGCTAAGTTGGAATGGTTTAAAGAGTGGGGCCTCTAATTTAGGGACTGGTGATTTGCTGGGGTCAAGCAGAGGAGCTGCTTTTTGGATCACATAATCCCCTAAAGTTTGGAGGTATTGATTAGTATAATTATTTTGTTCTAAGATATTTTTTATATCGATAGGGTCAATTGGGTTTTTTAAATTTTTATATTTGAAGGGTGCAGCAAGTATAGGGTTATTTTGGTCATCTGTTAATTTGGGAATTTGTACTGTTTTGGGAGGAGGAAATTTAGATGAAATTGTTGAGCCGTCTGGGGATTTCCATTCCCTTTTGGTCATGTTTATTTTGTTTGTAAAAGGATATTTAATGTTGCTGGTTTGGGCGTAAGCACTAAACCAGTCGAAGAATGGAATATTTTCTTGGATGTTTTCGAGAAATCTGTAAAATTTATTTTGGATATTTTGTCTGTTGGATCCTTTAAAGTTTTGGAAAAACCATTTCCTCTGAAGTTGGTTATCTTCAGAATAGAATTCTTCTCTAAGGGTTTGTTTATCGATAGAGAATTGTTTTTCTAAAACATTGATGGGTTGGAAGTTTTCTCCTTCGTTTAGAGGAACATTTTCATAAGGTTCTCCTGCATTCATTGATGAATAAGTTGGAGATTGTGGTGGTAGAGAGTCTTCAGCCCTTTCATAACTGGTTTGAGGAATGTTTGACGAATTATCGACTCCCTGGATTAGGACATTTGTTTGAGGAGGAATGTTTCTGGGAGTTGTTGAAGGGGGTGCTGGCATATAAATGACAGACGGAGGTTTAGAAAACGAACAAGAATGCCTTGCTGGTTCTATATTGGATCTACAGTCTTCGTATAAGGAAGCAGATCTAACACTGAAAGAGCAAGACCTTCTAGGTCTTTCAAATGATAATTTAACAGTCCCATCAGTTGTTTGGGTGACTTTGCTTACTTGATTTATTGGACAAGGAGCAGGTTTTGAAGCCTTTTCTAAAGTCCAATCTTCAGGTAACTCAACGTCATTCCACATAATAGTTTTGGGGATTGTTAAATTAACATGGGTTTGGTCTGTCAAGAAGATAATAGTTTGGCCATTATCCGGTGGCACTTGGGCTAAAGAGTTAGATGAGTTTGAAACCTTGTAATGCACCCGATATGTTAAGGTAGCAGGTATAGATCCCTGTTTCATGTTTAAACCATGTAGTTTAAGTTTTAGTTTTAACACTTCACGGACTTGTTCGTCTTTTAATTCGACCATCCTATCTGGATAGCAGTTAAAATAGACTGGACCATTGTGGAGACCAAATTCAGCTGCGGCCAGCAGAGAATCTGAAAAGTCATTATGATGCAATTCAATTTCTGGAATTTTTCCTACTCTTTTCCAATTAAGAACGTAATTGGCACTAATTAACTTACTTAAATCACAATCCTTACTGAACAACACTTTTTACTATACTACTGATAACTCCTAGAAATTTATGTTTATTTGAGTATATTTTCCTTGAGTTTTACTCAATCATTGATACATTTTGGATACTCAATATAGGAAAATGCTCATTTGATTTTCGGCTGCACATTATTGTATATTTATATAGATTTTGATTGTTTTTATAGTTAGTTTCTTATGTTGTTGTATATAAATTTTGTAGGAATAATTTGATGCAATAAACAAGAGATTTTAACACTCCACCAAGCTCCCTATTGAACAAAAATAAGAAGAAGCCAAAGATCAGCCCAAGAAATAAAGAAAACAGAGCAAAGCACCAGAATAAAGGTGACTTCGCCGTGGCCTCACCGCGGCGAACTCCCTCTGCCTCTGCATGTTTGCCATTTCTCGCCGTGGACTTCGTTGCGGCGAAGTCACGGCGAGCACAATGCCTTTCTGTATTTTTTGGACTTCACCGTGGGCTCGCCACGGCGAAACCCACGGCGAACTGCGTGTGTTCTGCGCGTTTTGGACAGAACAGGCGCGTTTAAACTGATATAAAAGCTAGGGCTTCGTTGTGAGCCCTCATTCTTCGACTTCTGGGCATATTTTGGGAGTGTTTTGCTCTGCTAGGGCTTGGAGCTGGTGGGGATTTGGCTTGGGCTTGGAGCTTCAGAGAGATTTGGGCTTTTTCTCTTGGTTTATCTCTTCCTTCTTCATTCTCTTCTCTTGTTTTGTTGTTATGTTGTATATATATGCTCCCTTGGAGTTGTAGAACATGAGTAGCTAAATACTTTGATTCTAGGATTATTTTGAACCCTTGTATGTATTGATTCTTGATTCCTCCTCTTAATTTGTGATTAATGATATCTATGTGCTTATTTTACCCCGTTCTTAATGCTTCTAAGTGCTTGATCACCATTTAGATTGTTGGGTTCACTTGATTTACGACTCGAGAGAGCTAGGTTGAGTGTAGAACTTGGGTAAAGTAGTGCAAGAATCGGAAGTTTGCATGGATGGATGGTTTTGCTGGTAAGATAGAGATATACTTGCTAGCCTTGCATAGTCACATTAAGGTTGGGGCATTAAAATTGGGTTTTATTAAATTGTAGCAAGAGATTGTGCAACTTAAATAAAACTAAACACTTGTTCTTGACGCGAGAGCGCTTTTACGAGTACCCAATGAACCCTAGATTAGCACATGGTGTTGTTGAGAGCTTCTTTGAGGGGAGGTTAATTGAGTTTTGAGAAGTACAAGGGGGAGAGATAATCTTAGGACCCATTTTAGCCTTGAGGTTGGAGAATCACCTGTTTATAATTTTATCTTCTTTTATTTTCTTATTTCATTTTCAACTCTACATTTGTATCACTCAAATTGGGTGAGAGTGTGATAATCATTGTTTGACCGGGTTTTGGACAAATCCTCGTGGGAACGATACTCTACTCACTACTTTATTACTTGGCGCGACCCGTGCACTTGCGGCGCAGGGCGAACAATTACAAATTTTTGACGACCCGTTTACTAACGGTAAAGACCGCAAATGGCCGATAAGTTAGATAGTAAGGTCGATAAAGACCTATTTAGAAGATAGAATAGCGGGTATTGATGAACTGTAAGTCTTTTAGGAAGTGCTTTGCTTAGAGATTCTTATGATTATATGTACAATTGGTGGTTTGGAGTTGTAATCGGTTTGGATTTTTGTTCTGTTGTGCTTTTAAAAAATGTGTTAATGGTAACAGAAAATGTGAGAACATTGGAATTTGGGTTAGATTCAAATTTGCATGTGTAAATCTTGTGTGCCGAGTTTAAATTTATGAATTTATCTCCTACTCAGTTGTGGTTCTTATTGTAATCGTGTGACTTTCGATTTGCTTACTTTGTTTAGCATAATTGAATTGGAACTCTCTACTGCAATTCCTTAAGTTTCAGATTCTGTGATATTGAGGCTAGGAAATTGAGAATGTTGTCGATATAAAATTTAGAAATAAGGTTGTTGAGAATTAATATGTGAGAAATTTTATGAATGAGTTTTTGAACAAGACAAGGAAGTTAATCATATTAGGGTTCAAATTTGATATTTTGGAGGGTTAAGTTTAAGATTTGATCTTGGAGTAGTTGAATATAATTGTGAATGTTTAGAACCGATTGGAGGAATAGTTAAATTCAAGTGTCAGGTTAAGACTAGATTGCGAGTTCTAGTACAACGTAAAATGTTAAGGTGGTAGATCCTTGAGAAGTGATGAACATTATTGTTAAAATTGAAAGGCAAACTTTGGAAGTGGAAAAAGTCTATTATTGGTATTTAAAGGATTTATGTAGTTTATAAAAGGGGAAGCAATTTTGGTTTTCTTATAAATGAGTGTGAATGCAAAAATGAGAATAAAAATCCTAAAGTACTTATTTTTGGTGCTTTTATAAAGATAGGATAGTGATTGGAAAATGGGTGAAGTGAATCTCTTAAACATGGATTAGCTGCAATCATTGTTTTCTTAGGATAAAGGAAGTTAAAATATGGATAATTATCAAATTGACCCTAAAGGAACCCCTCTAGGCTAGGCTTGAATTTGAATAATTAATACCAGAAGCCCGCATATTAATCATTCAAATTCAAGTTGATTGAGTATTTTAGCCAATCAATGGACCTATTAATTAAGGCTATTCAAAAAGTTCCTGTCCCGGTTGTCCCGATCCTGTCCCAGACTTGTAGGGACCAGAATTTCTTGGGACCAACAGTACCAAGAGCAAATTGAAACCGGGACAGTACTGGGATATGGTCACATCTCTGAGATTTCCAGTCTCGTCCCGGTACCATAAGTATAGTTATATTTAATTTTTTTCCTAATTCAACATGCATTTATTCCTTTATTTTTTCCAATTAATTAATTAGTTCCCTACCCAAAAATTATTTTTTTTTCTCTTTCTTCACAAAATCATTTAATTATATTGATGATTGATTGATTCAATCATTTAAGGTTTAGGGTTTAATCTTTTAAGAGGCACACCTCTTTTTTCTCTTCCATCATTCCACAATCCTTAACAAAAAGGAAGGATCGAAGAAGTAGGGAATAGCTGAATTGTTGGCTATTGCTTTGAATTTCTTTTTTTTTCAGAACAATGATGTTGCTTTGAATTTGAATGTTTATAGACTTATGGTTGTTGTCTTATTTCGTTATCATATTTTGGAGACTTTATAAGTTGTTAAAAAGGATTTGTTGGACTGAATGGTTGTTGAATGATTAATCTTTTATTACACATAAATATATATATGTGATATTAAAAAATTAATTATATTATATTATTAGAAACTAAAGTATAAAATACATGGGTTCTTTTTTTTTGTTTCTTGATAAGGCAGATTGTGTCAAAGAAAATTGGGATGTCCCGGTCCTAGTCCATGTCCCGGCCCCATCTCGATGGGTCCAGGTCCCTTCAGTACCGGGACCGGGACTGGGACACAAATGGTGTCCTGGCCTTCTTATGGTAGCAGGACTCAGACAAAGGGTGTCCCGGTACTTAAACAACCCCACTATTAATTATATAAAGCTCTTAGTCCCACAACCGGGCCACCCTGCATTGTTACTTCATTTCCTCTAGAGTTCAAACAAATTGTTGGCTACCCAAACAATGAATTAGACTAAAGAGATTATACCCAGTACTTTTGTACAACAAATTGGTTCATTTGCAACCAATTACAACCAAGTCTCTCAATATGCCAAACCTCAAGTCTATGATTAAGTCCAATATCTATCTAATGGCCATCAATTTCATTAGATATTGTTTATCACCACTTAGTAAAATTGGTTTTTCTCTAAGTTCTCTAATATACCAAACCTCACCAACTGGCAAGTCTAATGCCTAAACTCATGGACCTATTCATTTAAGAATTATTAAAACCTCTCAGAGTGTGATTATGGATTAGTAATGCTTTAGGTTCAATTACAATCCCACTTGAATCAAACTACCTAGCAAACATGCTTAATAGAGAGAAATCAATGAAATTATAATGAAACATATATAATATCATATATACTGAGGAGCACAAATCCTTATCACAAATCCAAACCACAAATTTGCATCCAACATTGATTACAAATATAATCAAATGAGTTTAAATAAAAATTACAAAACCTAAACCTAGGAATTGAAAAACCCATAGCTAGAATAAAGGATAAAACATAGAAAACTCCCTTTTTAAGCTTGGAACTCATGCCTCTTTACCCATCTTCAAAAGTTGAAAATCCTAGTCTCTCTTAGCATCAAAATAACCCCAAATAGAGGTTCGGCCATGAAGCTTGGGTGTGGAAGGAAGTGGTGTAAATGTAAGATAGGTGGAAGAAGTGGAAGAAAATGGAAGAAATGAAGGTTGGGATGAAGAAAATGAAAGAGGAAGAGAGTAGAGATGGAAATAGAGTGAAGGAGCTATGTGAAATTGAGGGTCTAGGTCAAATAAATACTCAAGAAGACGGGTCAAGTGAGAAAAATGGGTTAGCATCCGAAATTGGTCAAAAAAATGCAATTTCAGAATTCTAGTTTACGGGAGTTCTCCTTGGGTTCGTCACGGCTATCCCATTGCTATCTTGGGCCTTTTATGTAATTTTCAAAAAGTTCTGGGTCATTTTCTTTAATTTTCACAAATGGTCCAGAAACTTGTAATTTTTCACTTTTTTTTCTTGAATTTTCAGCTTCTTACCCTAATTTCTCCCCTTTTGAAGGTTCCTATAATATAAAATAAGCTCAAACTAGATGAATAGCTCCCTATAATCAATTAAATCAATATTAATCACAAGAGTATTCCAAAAATGTCCTTTTTACCACTAAATGCATGTAATCACTCTAAAACCTGATTTATTCATAAGATATGCCATAATGCCTGAATAACATGAAGAAAGACCTTCAAAATGATATGAAATATGTGCAAATCTTGGGATTTGTCAACTCCCCTACACTTAAACATTTGTACTCCTAGACAAAGACAATGAAACTTTTGCAATTCAAGGGAAGTATTGACATGAAGGAGAATTTCAATATGTTCAAAGTATAAGAGTTAATCCTATTAATTAAAGACCTCAAGCTAACAATCATGATGAAATGAAGTAATGGCAAGGGATTAATCAAGAATGCAATGAATGCAATGGGAAAAAGAAAAAGAGAAGAACTCTCAAGGATGTAGTGTTTCACTCTTTTCACTAAATTGCGGTTCATTTCTCTCTAATCCACTTAATTAAACAATCTACCATAAGCTTGTAAGAGCTATAATGTCTCCACTTTCAAAGCAATAATGTAATAAATCAAAAGGGTTTTAAGGATTATGATGATGGAGAAGGCTAAATGGAAAATATGGAGAATAAGGAAATTGATGTTATGCCTGCACAAATACTCATAAAAGCATCAAAAACATTAAAACAACTTGCATGCATACTTTTCATTGCTATTTTCAAAATCTTTTTGAGAATGCCTTATATAGGGTTAAGGGTAAAAAATATACATATGATTTTGTCAAAAATTCATCCAGCACCAAGTTCCTTTTTAGGACCAAAAGTAACTCTAAACTTCCCAATTAGGTTTAAAACTCACATTTACAGTTATGTTCTAAACAAAAGCGCTTGGTGTTGGACGAACTTTTGACAAAATCACAAGTGTATTTTTTACCCTTTTTAATGGTAACTGTGACTTTTGAGCATAATTTGGAAGTTCAGAGTTACTTTTGTTCTCCAAAAAAGCACTTGGTGCTGGACGAACTTTTGACAAATTCACATGTGTATTTTTTCCCCTTAACATTTCTTGTTTTTTCTATTTTTTTTCTTTTTTTATTTTTTCTTTTTGTTTTTCCTCTATGCATGGCAAACTCATACACATTATAGTAATGGCACTTTTACAATCAAGCTCACATATATAGTAAGTTGATATGCATTGTAATATTTGCTACCAAATTATACTTTTTAATACATTTTAAATTACCATTTAACAATCACAGAATTATTTATTGACTAACTATGTTAGAAAAAGAAGTTTACCAAAACAAACACTAACATAGTTAGAAAAGGCTTTTCGTCATTTGAATAAAAATACCAATTAAATACCCTAACCACGATATAAAAATGGATTTCTAATATTAAAAGGCTATCATGGTAAGAAAAGAATTTAACATAACATAATTACCCTAACCATGATAGAAAAGGATTTCTACTATTAAAAGGGCTATCATGGTTAGAAAAGAATTTAACATACACTACTACAGAAATGCCCTATTGCAGCACACCAATAGCAGCGCACAATAAAAGTAAGCGTTGGGATAGGTATATAAGACCTATCCCAGCGCTTTATAAATATTTATAAGCGCTGGGATAGGTCATTGTGAATTATAGCTAATTCCCTGAATATTAATTTAAAATAATGTCTTTTATTTAATAATTTCTAAATTACCTCTTAGGTTTGTCTTTATATAGGTGATTTCCTTTGAACTTAATTCTCTGAACCTTACCTGAACCATATTTAACCCCCAGAATATATTATACGTGTCCTTATTATTTAATAATTAATAAAATTCCCCCAGTTTTTTTTTTAATTTTTAATGACCTATACCAGCGCTTTTTACGTAAAAAGCGCTGGGATAGGTCATTTACGATTTATATTTTATTCCCTGAATATGTAAACTTATATCTTTTATTTAATAATTAATAAAATTCCCCCAGTTTTTTTTTTAATTTTTAATGACCTATACCAGCGCTTTTTATGTAAAAAGCGCTGGGATAGGCCTCATTAAACAATTTTTTAATTTAAATTTTTATTTGTTTTCTTTTTACTTATCAGATTTTTTTAGAAAATATTTTTCAATTTTTTTTAATTTTTCATGGCCTATCCCAGCGCTTTTTACGTATAAAGCGCTGGGATAGGCCTCATTAAACAAATTTTTAATTTAAATTTTTATTTGTTCTCTTTTTACATATCAAATTATTTTAGAATATGTTTTTCAATTTTTTTTAATTTTTCATGGCCTATCCCAGCGCTTTTTACGTATAAAGCGCTGGGATATGCCTCATTAAACAATTTTTTTATTTAAATTTTTATTTGTTCTCTTTTTACATATCAGATTATTTTAAAATATGTTTTTCAATTTTTTTTATTTTTCATGGCCTATCCCAGCAATTTAGGTCTCATTAAAAAAAATTTTAATTTAAATTTTTATTTGTTCTTTTTTTACTTATAAGATTATTTAAGAATATGTTTTTCATTTTTTTTTATTTTTCATGGTCTATCCCAGCGCTTTTTACGTATAAAGCGCTGGGATAGGCCTCATTAAACAATTTTTTAATTTAAATTTTTATTTGTTCTCTTTTTACTTATCAGATTTTTTTAGAATATTTTTTTTAATTTTTTTTATTTTTCATGGCCTATCCCAGCGCTTTTTACGTATAAAGTGCTGGGATAGGCCTCATTAAACAATTTTTTAATTTAAATTTTTATTTGTTCTCTTTTTACGTATCACATTATTTTAGAATATGTTTTTCAATTTTTTTAATTTTTCATGGCCTATCCCAGCGCTTTTTACGTATAAAGCGCTGGGATAGGTCTCATTAAACAATTTTTTTATTTAAATTTTTATTTGTTCTCTTTTTATATATCAGATTATTTTAAAATATGTTTTTCAATTTTTCAAGGCCTATCCCAGCGCTTTTTACGTATAAAGCGCTGGGATAGGCCTCATTAAACAATTTTTTAATTTAAATTTTTATTTGTTCTCGTTTTACTTATCAGATTATTTTAGAATATGTTTTTTAATTTTTTTTATTTTTCATGGCCTATCCCAGCGCTTTATAGGTAAAAAGCGCTGGGATAGGTGATTAGCTTTATATTTAATTAATTATCTGAATATTTAACGTTATCTTTTTTATTTAATTTTTTATAAATTCCTTTTTTTTTAATTTTTATGACCCTATCCCAGCGCTTTTTACTTAAAAAGCGCTGGGATAGGTGCGCGGGAAATTTCCCTCCAAAAATCTAAAATTTTCCTTTTCCCTCTCATTTCCCCACATTTCCCTATACCCAGCACCGTACTTTTACTCTTCTACATCACCACCCATTTAATTAATCACTCTTATTCATCTCCTCCTTGCTTATTCATCTCTTCCTTACTTCTTCATCTCCTCCTTACTTCTTCATCTCTTCCTTCTCTCCGATCATCATCATCGAGGTCTCTCAGATCTGTATGGATCAAATCCAGATCTACATGCTGATGGTGGTTTCTTAAGGGTAAGGGTCCTCTCTCATATTACCTTTTTCTCTTTTCTTCTTCCCCTTCGAAATTTTTTTTATCTTTAGTCACGGATCAGATTTTGTGCTCTGTTTTTTCTTCTTCTTCACTACTCTTGACTTCGCTTATGGACTTTGCTTCTTATTCATGTGTTAATTTTTATTTTATTTGAAGCTCGTTATTTTTGGTAGCTATGGTTACAATTCTGATGCTTTCTTGCTCTTTAGTTTCTGGATATGGCAAGTTAATAGTTTAATTAGAAGAGATATTTTGGTTGTTGCTCTTCTTAGTTTATGTTCATTCCATCATATTGATATGAATGTATCATTGTCTGATTCTTCTTATTCCATCATATTGATTGTTAATATGCATTGGTTGATGTTTTCCGAGGCTTGAATTTATGAAGTATTCATTAGGAATTTTGCACTGATGCAGGAGGGTGTAAAACAAAAATAAATGAATATTTTTTTTAAAAAAATAATGCCTATAGCAGCGCTCATTACGTAATAAACGCTGCTATAGGAGGTACCTATAGCAGCGCTTATTACGTAATGAGCGCTGCTATAGGCATTATTTTTTATTTTTTTAAAAAAATAATTCATTTAAGTATGACCTAAAGCTGCGCTTTTGAGATTATAAGCGCCGCTATAGGTTACCTATAACGGCGCTTATAACACAAAATAAGCGCTGCAATAGGTCATATGACCTATTGCAGCACTGGCTATAGCAGCGCTTAAAAGCGCTATTATAGGGTCAAAAAAAGCGCTGCTATAGAATATTTCTGTAGTAGTGATAATATAGCAAAAGATTATCCATGTTAGAAAAGAAATTCTCTAATACAACAATGGCTAACATGGATAAATAAAGCCAACCTACTACCTGACTAATCAACCTATTCACAAACAGCCAATAACATATTTGACCAATAAACACTTTCACGAAAAATAACTAAAACCATTATAAATTTAAATCTCTCAACCATCCAACATTTTCAAAACATGAAAAATCCCAATAGTCCACAATAAAACCAACATAGTTGAAACACCAATAAAGTTTAGACCGGTCTTTTAGAAACAAAATAACATGTTACCAAAATAATTATTCTAAAAGAAAATCCTCAATTTGAAAATAAAGAAACACAACGTGGAAATATAAGAGGAAGCAAAATAAGTGATATGAATCCCTATTTGTGGCAATATCTTCCGTCAAACCAGTCCAGAACTCACTAGCTTAGTGAGACGGTCCCTGATCCTTCCCTTGGTTTCCTATTGCATTGCTAGCACCTGTAAAAATAGATAAAACGGGGGTAGACCCAAGTAACCACTAACTGTTCGTCTACGTGCTGTGTGTGTTAGCAAGGTGCTCAGTGGAGTATTACTAAGTATAACTGAATTGAATACATGAGGCAGTTACCATTTAAATGCAAGACAATATCATAATATATATTTCCACAGAGATTATCATCATGAGACAGTTCCTCAAAATCACACATAAAATCACATATTCACCTTCACATATTGCAATCCAATATACAGATAAATAAAATCAAACAATCAAGAACACCGTTATTATACGGTCCAGTAGGGACTCACAACCCTCGCCTGAGACCGGGGGCGTTCTCCCCAATTCGTATTTCCATTTTATGTTATTTAGTCCTTGTGGGCCTACAAGGAACCTCATCGCGCGATGACATTATTTATTTATTTATTTATTAAATCAGTGTTCACACAATCAGCACAGCACATCATAAATGTACAAATCCAACATATGGCACAAGGCCCAGTCCAGAAAATTCTCAGATTCAATCATGCAGATATAATTAACAAATACTATAAATTTCCAAAACATACAAGTTCACACCTTCATGCCATTTAAAACTACATATTCCACTAAACATGTTATATTATAAAAATAAGCTTTTCAAAATTTATATTCATCAAGACTATAGCCAGTCACAACAAATTATAGTTTCAAATACTCACTAACCCACACACACACGCAAACAAACAGAAGTAGTTACCTCCGTGAAGTTAAACCACTAGTTACTGTAGACGCGCCCCCCGTGCTCAACGTCAAGCAAAATCAGAGTCTACCATTAATATTATATATACACGCACCTAATTAGTAACTAATCAAGTACTACCAATCATAACTTAGGGAATTAATCCTAAAATGCTCCTAATGCTACTTACGTAACAAATTGTACCTATACGGCTAGATTAAGTGATTATAATCCTATTCACACGTCCAACATAATTTGCAAAGCCCCCTTTGATAAGCCTTTTTTAAAAAAATCTGATTGGACATCAATCTACCATAAACCCACATGAACTACTATTTAAGCTTCTAAAATTTCAGATTAAATTAATAAATTATTCATCTAAGCTTTGCACTAAAATTCTGAATTGTTGCAACCTAAGTATATGTATATAATAGATAATCATGTGATAATGAATTATGCCTATATATATTACTATTTTTTTTATCGCATGTTTGGAGATCACCCAAACCACAGCAGTCTCCAATGAACCTAAAACTACACCTGACAAAAATCAGGCCAAGGGTAAAGAACTTGCTTACCCAGATCGAAGGCAGAAAAAAACGGCATGGGAGGTAGGAAGATTTCAGACTGCAGCTTTAGAAAACGAGGAAGAAGAAGGAAGAGACGGTACCGCAGCGGCGGCTGGACAGCGGCGCTCAAACTCACCGGCAGCCCCTTTCTCTCTCTCACGTTCACGTGCTTGGAAATCAAAGGAAAGGAAGAAGAAGAAAGAGTTCTCTCCCTCGGCGGTCTCTCTCTCTTTCTCTCACTTGGCATTGATGACTGTGGTGCCGATGGTGAGGGTGGTTGAGGGAGAAGGGTGGCGGGTTGAGGGAGAAGAAGGCCGAGTGTGTGTACGCTGCGAGAGAGAAGATGATGAAGAGATGTGGTGTGTTTATGTGCGGCGCAAGACGAAGTGCAGGTGTGTGTGTTCGCGCATCACTCATGCAGGAAGGAGAAGGAATGAACGTGAAACATATACATATAGGGAATATTAGGGTTGTTAGTTGGGGAAAAGTTTCTAAAGTGCCCTAAAATTTGAAATAGTTTACAATTAAGGCCTAATAGATTATATTATTTTCCTTAAATTCATCCTTATGTTAGATTAAGAAATTTTACTTCCCCTAAAGTTCCTTCAAGCTTAAAAAAAATAATTTCCCTAATTTTGTAAATTAGAAATAAATACCTAATCATTCCTTCTCAATTTATATTGGAAATCAGTTTTAAATTCCTCCAAAAATACCTTAAACTTGTGAATTTATTTATAAAGCTAATATATTTTTTCTAGAGACACCTGAAAACTTTAAATGACTCCTTATTACCTATTTCCTAAATTTGGGAATTATACACATTTATTGTTGATTTAAAATTCAGGATGTTACATGCATCATCTACCAACTTGGCATGCACATGCAAACATCAAATTAATCGCTCAAATGGGTTAGCAATGGAGTAGGTGTTTGGAGTTTGTGTTTGGAATATATAGGTTGTAAAATGAATGCCTCTATCATGCTTCACTAAGCTAAATGCAAAAAAGCATTGACCAAGAACTAAAACAAGTGGATATCTGATTTGAGCCTTTCCTAATACGCCTTGGGGTTCAAATGTAAAATATTACTTTTACCAAGGATTGCACTATAGTGATGCGATCCCAGATTGTCTCTCAAGAAGTCTAATGAACTATCCTAGGGAAACTAAATGCAATTAAAGCTATAAAAAGACTGGGGGTTAAGAGAAGGTATTTTTGGTATTTTCATAAAAAGAATATAAAGCTTAGTTTTGGTATTTTTAGGATAAATATAGATGGATGATGGAATGGGATGATGTGATGCTCTCTTGGCTAGGGATGACATGTGACAAACTATCGACTCACACTTCTAGGGAGGATCTAATCCAAGTTCTAATGTAAAACCTAAGGCAATCGCTCTTAGTCCAGTTACCTAATTAACTAATTAACGTGGCGCATCGCTCATTCAATTAATTAATCAAATAACTGTTAATTCCCAACTCGGTAGTGAAGAATCATGATAAACATATAAAGAGACTCTCGTTAGAAGTAAATCGAACCATCTAACGTTGGACCTAGTGTCTAAACACACATACAATCGCACATGCATTCAACATATTCTAGAAATCCAAAGGAGATATAAATGAAGCATATCTTTCGCATAATATCATGAAAACAACACTAGGTTCATACACATAAAAGGCATCGGTTGATTACATGCATGACCATTACAAATGATTAAAAGCATACTTGTTCTAAGACCAAATACATATAACAAAACATAAGGAATTGCAATACATAAATAGAACTAGACAAGAGAAACTAATAAACTCCCCTAAAGTGGGTCAATGCTTGCTTCAAGTCATCTCATCGTTCAATAGAGCATCGGGCCGAATTAGTTCATCAAGGAGGAGGAGGAATCACCCAAGAGCAGCTGCAACTCGAGCTCCATGAAGAACTGATGAAGGATTGTGGAGTGGAGGAGAGAATGGGTGGAAGAGATGAGAGAATTGGTGTCTTGTATGTGTATTTTCGTCCTCTCCCCTCCTAGGCACACTAGGCAACATATATAATCCAAATTAGCCTAAGATCTCTTATTCTGACTAGGATTGTCAATTAGGAAAGGATTGGGGAGGACCCAATCACTCAATCTTCAAGAAAGCTAGTCAAAATAGGAAATAATGAGTGGGATAATTAATTAGGAAACTTCCTAATCCATTTAGGCCTAGAATTACTTGAGAAGGTCGACAATATTGATTAGGAAATAACTAGACATGACCCAACCACTTAAATTACAATTTGGCTTGAAATAAGAAACTTTCCAAAAACTGCCCAGTCACGCATTCTCGCCATCACCTCGCCGTGGCGAACCCACGGCAAGGCAATTCCTCTATTTTATTGTTGTTTTCAATTTGGTCCTCCTTCTTTACACCTATAATAGGAAATTAAAGCAATTGTGAAGTATATCAAGTCCATAAATATATAATGCAGGAGTTAGGGGCCTAAAATACCCAAATTATGATCTTTATGCAACTAACTCAATAATATTAGACCTAAGTGTAAAAGTGCTTAATTCCCAATATATTTGCCTATAATAAGTGCTAAATTCCTTACAATTAGTGGACAAAAACACATAATAATCAAGTGCAATCAATATCACAAAAAAATGGAATTTTAGGCTAAAAAACCTCACAATATGGCTACATCTCTAATGCTCATGCATAAAGATTGATTGCACTCAAAATTAACCACAAAGAATTAAATCAATCACCACAATGGCTAATTCAAAGAATTCATCAAAAGAATTAACAATAAACTTTAAACTTGAAGAAATTCCAAGATACAACAAAAGTTCAAGTGTGGTAAAGTTCAAAAATTTTGAAAAATTTTCACAAATCCAAGTATTACCATGAAATCTCACAAAATTGACCCAAAACCAACACTACTAACATTAACTCCTCCTCCACACTTAAATCTTGCATTGTCCCTAATACAAAACATAAATACAAGGACGACAAAAGAACCAAATTGAATGGGGATTTTATTAAAGAAACAAACAAAACTAACTTTTCTACTGACTTGTGTTCCTCCCCATACTTATATTCCTCATACAATAGTTAAGCCAAAGTATGCATGAAGATTAGGAAGAAAATAAGTGAGGAAAGAGACAACCTTTGTTATGGCCTCTTCAAGCTCTTGAAGGAGAGGTTCTCATCTAAGATGAGAAAAATGATGGTCTTTATGGCGCACACTTCTCCTTGGTTAATCTTCCTTGGTGGTGGTGATTTGGGATCAATTGGAAGAGGTCCAAGAATGTATAATGGAGGTTGTTACCACAAATGACTCTTCCGATTAAGTTCTTGCAAAGAAAGCAAGAAAGAAGCAGTACTCAATCAAAAGAGATAAACTTCGAAAAATCTAAAGTATTGTGTAAACAAATTAGGATTAAAACTCTCCAAATATGAATCACCCCCAAGGAAATCAACATTACTCCCATAAGTGGAAGCGAGAAAAACAATTAGATTTTTAAGGTCCTCTTGTCCTTACAAAGTGGAAGGTGCGGAATTTAACTTAGTGTTGGGGTACACCACATCACTTTTGCAATCACAAGAGGTGGAGGATAAAAGAGTAGAAGAAAAAGAGGATTCATCCAATATGGGGGAATGAATTGTTATTACATTGGCACAACTAAATTAGGCGGTAAGTTAAAAGATAGAACTTGTTGAAAATATTCATCAATATTAAGAATTTTATCAATCAAAACTTTAGAGCCTTTGTTATCAACAAGACTACTAGTAACTAGACCAATGGGAACATCATGCATATAACTCTTTATACTAGGTTCATTCTCATCAACATCAATGGCATCCATTAAAAAGTCAACATTTTCAAAATGCTCATGCTTACAATCATCAATATTACAAGAGGGTGCATCATGATTAATGGTAGAATTAACCACTTTATTACATGCTTTTCTTTGAAACTCAACAAGTAAATGGCATTTTTTATAGAAGTACTTTACACATATGTAATCTTTATCACAAGAGCATGGGAAGAATTCATTCAATTCATCATAATCATCAATAGTACTATGAAGAAAAGCATTTTCACATGTTAAAGCATCACATAATGAAGTAGGAGAAAAATCATCAACACTATCAATCATTCTACTGCTAAGAGAGTCGATTAGTTGAGCATTTGCAATTTCAATCTCATGAAGGGATTCACACAATTTCTTTGTGTACTCAGTATCACTCGAAATATTAACTTTATTATCAATCAAAGTAGTAGGAGAGTCTACTTCTATAAGGATTGGATCGTCACCAAATGGAAGAAGAGACCCCTTGCTTTTGCTTGGTCGTGACTCCACTTCATGTCCTTGAACGGATACACTTGATTGAGACATTAGAGGTTGGGAACTATCTACTTGTGAAGTGGGATTTGGCCCTTGAGCTTGTGTTCCTTGTTCCTCTTCATGTAGGTTTTGATGTCAAGGAGCTCCATATTCACCACTCGTCTTAACCCTTGACATATGATAATAGTATGCTTTGAAGAATTCCTCAATCTCTTCAATCTCTCCTTAAAGCTTCAATTGTTCATAAGAAATTGTAGGTATGGCTCTTGAATTTCTTCATACTTTCTGTAACACCTAAACTTTTCCACTATATTATAGCAATTTTAATTGAATTATAACCACTTTTCAATGTCAGAAGCCCAAAAATACAGAAAATTTAAAACTTTTTCTTTTAAAATATTCAACCAACCTTCTGTCAGTTGGAATGGGCTTTTCAGACAAATTGGAACAATTTAAAACTTTTTATAAAATAAAGTGGTTAATAAAACAATTAAAAGTACGCTAACCCTATTAGGGTATCTATTCCCAATTCATAATACTTAGGAAATTTAAATCCCTTTAAATTTATACAATTCTATTATCTATGCTTTCTACTATTAATTTAACAATTCAAAGCTTACATCATATACAAATAGCCTTACTTTTTATAACATAATCTTAAATTCTTCATCTAATCCTCTTCCAGCACTCCTGCCTTATCTCAACCATCTCACTGTCTATCAGCTTCTCTGTAAAATAGCAGTTCAACGCAGTTTATGTCATTAACTGTAAATTTCATGTATGCATTGCCATGTATACATTTTATAAACCTGAACAAATATTACAATCACGCATACTTCCTGCGCTCATTCTCTACCAACCACTAATAACAATATATTCGTTAACTAGTGGAGGCTCTACCTGCAGGATTTCTCGTTATAACATTTAAAGCTATAACATAACTGATCTGGCAAAGGGGGAGCGACCCACCTAAGCCTGGAGTACTCCATAAACTTCTATGCAGGAATTAGCAAGGCTTATCACCTTCATGCATAATGTAAACTTGAAACAAATATTATAAAATTATACATGCAAATTTGATTGTAATGAGATAAACTGCTACCTGACTTCTTTAGACCTTACTCCTGTACCAGCTCCTTTCCTCTCTATCATATTGATGAACTCAACTCACCTACCCAAGCCTATGTACATATGTTGATCCGAATTAGAGTCTGAATTATAACTAATCGATGCGTCTCTCTCGAATCCCAATTTAATTGATACTACCCCCTTCTCTTAATTTAGATAAATTGTAATTTTCCCATATTTATTTTGTAACACCCCAAATTTTAGAAAATAGAAAATAAGGTATTTAAGGTCTTGGGGTGGCATTTAGAAATTAAAAAGCCTTATAAATAATTTATGAGGCCAGGCGTATTTTTAATAATTTTTAAGGCTCATTTTTCTTTAATAGTTGAGAAAAAGTAGTTAGAAGATCAATTTAAATAAGGGAATATTTAGAACCTTGAGGTATTTTTTGTTATTTAAAAAGTCTTACAAATAAATTTGGAAATATCTTGAGTAATAGTCTGAAAGACAAAATGGTAAAATCACTCGATTAAAATTAATATATACTCTTCATCTCTCTCTCCTGTTCCCGTCTTTTCTCCATTCTCTCTGCTTCTCCTTCGTTCCTAGCGAGGCTTGCCGTCGTTGAAGGTGATTTCCGGCGGTGGAGGGCTCTATTGATGCAAGCAAGCACATATTCGAGATCGGGTGAGTGTGGTCTCTCCATTTCTATCCTTTATTTCAACGTCTGGAGAGGTTTATGAGTTTGGGTCCGAATGGGGTTTTCGATTTTGGGGGTTTTGAATCCATAAATTCAAAGCTAGAGTTTAGATATTGTGTTCCCCTAAAGAAATTAGAGTTTTTGTGAAGCTGGTGGTTGGATTTCGAACTCCCCTGTATGAGCCACTATTCACCAGCGTCGATTTTGGGGTGAGCAATTAATGGAAGCTTAGTCAATCACGGTTAGGAGTAAGTATATGTCTAAAGAGAGTCTTGCATGTTTAATTTCGGGGGTTTTGAAATTTTTACCGATTTTTTTTATTTTCTTCTTCTCCTGTTCAGCAACGCCCTTGAATTTGTTTTGAGTTGGAATCAAATTAGAGCTTAATAAAACTTGGGCTGAGGTAGGATATAAGAGGTTAATCAGACTGCATGTGTGTAATTTGAAATTCTTGTGTCTTCCCTGTTTGGTTCAATTTTATGGCAGTGAAGGAGATTATTGTTTCAGATTTTCATCTCGCTCTGATTTTGTGATTTAATGTGCTTGGAAGTGCATTTGAGATTATTTCAGTCAATGCATGTTCCATTTTGAATCTGGAATTGGGATACTGACCATGATCCTTTATCTGCTGTCATTGGGCGTATGTTCCATGATGAGAAAGAAGTTAATGGGGTTGGAAAACATTGAACTCTGATCTTTAGATGTTTTTGTTGTGCTCTATGTTTGGTGACATGTTTCTGCTGAATATAGGTTTTGGTCTCAAGGATTAAAACTGACATAACAATAAGAATAAGAGGACTAGAATGTTTAGCAATTATGGTTGTATATATTATGGCATCTGAAAAATCTGAAAACTGTAAGTTCATGTGAAAGAGTAATATAATGGCAAGTCAAAAGGAAAATTCGTATGGACTTTATATTTGATAAAGTTTATTTTGTTTAATCTTTGATTGGCGATTCTTGAGTATCTTACTGTTTAGTCTCGGTTAAGGGCTGTGATTCTCTTAATAGAAGCATGAGTGGTAAGACTTCTTAGTAGAATTCAAAGGAAGGATGCTATTAAGCGGATAAAATGAAAATTTTATATGTCATTAGAGTTAAGAGCTGATTTATGTTTTGTTTTAAGTGTTTTTACTTGTCCAATAATTATACTAGATTGTTATATTATGGTTAGAAAGATTGGAAATAGTGATGATTGAATACGAACCACGATTTTAAAATTAATTAAAATTGTATTGTTGTTGTATTGTTAATTGATTTTAATGTATTATTTGGTGGAACGTTGTAAGATTTTTATAAAGTCAATATCATGAAAATAATATGGCTTGAATGATTTTGGAAGTTTGAAATATTTTTGTCTGCTGTGATTCTCTCAAAATAAGCTTTTTGATTTTCTACACATTTGCAAAATAATTTTCTTAAGCAGCCTTATTTTCTGAGTTATTTACCAAAGAGCCACTTGCAGGAAGAGTTTACAGAAATAGCTGATTTATTCTTAATATATTTGTATTATCTGGGTTTGACTTTTGATTGATTATTGAGTTGGAAAATAAAAGAATCATAATTGGAGTTTGATGTTTTAATTGGTGGTGTGTTTTCAATTCCTTAGTTAATTGGCTGAAACCAAAGTTTGATGGGTTAAGTTAATATGTGGTTGCTATATGAATTAGAAGTATGAATGCTATGTTTAAGAAGGAAGAACAAGGGATTTAATTTATGATAAGTTGATTGTAAGGAAGTAAGAACATAGATACGATTGTGAGTGTTTGAGTAAATGGAATACGTTGTGGTTAATGATTTGTAATATCCTGTAATAAATTGAATTGTTTAGGCTCAAAAAGGACTTACATTGTTGATTGATTTATTCTTAAGATTTTGCAATAAATAGAATGAATTAATGTGATAAGTAATGTTATATTTGCTATAGTTTTCCATTTTGGATTTTTGAAAGATTTTGGGATCTGGAATGAATTTGAGACTGTTGATGAGATGATTCAAAATGACCTTGGATTAGAACAGTATTGTTGATTATGAGTTGTTTTGGAGCTTTCAAATCTGAGTAATGGTATATTCTTGTTATGGTGAAGACAAACGTCAATAAGTTAAAGAAAGGTTTCTAAGGTAATTATCAGTCAAACATTGAGAATAAGAAATATTAATTGGAATAGATTGTTGATAAAGTGACCTTTTAATCTAAAAAGGGGTCAAGATAGTTATAGTAAAGTATCAAAATATAAAGAATGGGGTAGTATCAAGTGCACTAGGACCCGAGAGAGACGCTTAGTATAAATATAGAAGTACATATATTAACTTACTCTTATTATAATATGATGTGTAGATAGGCTTGGCTTTGATATTGGTATGAGTTCACCAATACAGTGGAAAGTAAAGGATCTGGTTCAGGAAATAGCTCTGGTGTCCAGGTAGTATTTTAATTCATAATACAAATTTCTATATATATATATAATTTTGTAATATCTGTGGCATTTAAATGGGCATTATTCATGTTGTGATATTGATGATATTTATGGAGTACTCCAAGGCTTAGGTGGGTCGCTCCCCCTTTGCCAGTTAAATTCCTATAACCGTGAGGGTTATTGAGTAGCTGTGAGGGCTACAATATAATTCCTATAACCGTGAGGGTTATTGAGTAGCCGTGAGGGCTATAATTGGAAAATCCTGCAGGTAATGGTTTAAAAGGGATATATGCTTTCATTATATGCACAGGTTTATGAAATTGATGTATATGTATATATATAAATGCACACATGATATGAAATAAACTGCTATTGAGATTTCCAATCTCACTGTTTTTCAAAACGTTTTTAGTATAGCAGAATGGGAGTAGCTAGCTGGGAAAGAAGTAAGGTAATGTGAAGGGGCAGGAATGCCTGCTTTGTCTTGTACCCTGTAGGTAGTTACTTTAGGAACCTATTTACCTGTGTATGTTGTATGATTAAATAATTAAGACAAGTTGGAAGCTTGTCTAGTAATTAATATATATATATATATATATATATATTTGCATATGTAGATATACCCTTAATAAATAATAGAATTACATACCCATGTAAGAGGGTTATCAATCGAGATAACCCGCCAATATATTAGTATAGTAAGAGAGGTGTAAATAGATAAATAGAACATAATCTAAATAATATGTAAATATAGTATAAGGGATACACTAAGTAATAGATTTAAAAACTATAATAGGATCGTAGTCATTTTTAATTGGTTAATAACCACTCTATTTTAGTTACAGATTTTAATTTATTCAAATTGTCCGAAAGGCCCATTCCAACTTCAATAAAGTTGGAACACTGTTTGAAAAGAAAAGTTTTAAATTTTTCGTATTTTTGGGCTTATGGAATTAAGAAGTGGTTATAAATCAATTAAAAAGCCATAATATAGTAGTAAAAATTTAGGTGTTACATATTTACTCATATGAAATTTTCTTATTCTCAATGTTTGACCAATAGTTCCTATAAATATCATTCTTTAAAGACCTTGATCATTCATAAATGCAAATACACTCTATTTATCCATACTTACTTTTTATTTATTATAAAATCTCAAGAATCAGTCAGTCGACAATGTAATTCATCAAAAAGATTACAAATCATCAATCACCATACAAATTAATAACCATTTACTTTATCTTTTAATAATTATTTCTCATTCGTGATTTGGTTTCTAATTAAGTCACCTTTAACACAATTATTAAACAAACAAATGTCACATTTAAAGTTATAAGCATATTCATATACAATTATATTCTTTTTAATACAAAGTTCCTCAAAATCATCTATTTTAATCTTTTCCTAAAATATCTCAACAATTACTTCACATTCCACCATCAAAGGATCATCAATCAAACTTCACTGAATTTAATTCTTTATATTCCCAATTCTTCTTCACCTTAATATTACTCCCACCAATAATTAATTTTCTAAAACCCCAATTCAGTAATCTACTAATCTTGGTCACACTTATAAGATCCAGAAATTATCATAATTCAGTTCAACGTGAGTATATGTAAAAACCAACTTTATCTAATCCAGAGTTAACGCTTCGAATAATTCATCCTTAAGCTTAAATAATGTATAAAATCAAACAACGATTGATTCTTCATCTTATCCTTGTCCAAAAACCGTCAACAAATACCTCCAACATGTTTCATTTCAATCTCCAAAGTCAACCACATTCTAATCTAACCTTAACAAATATCTTTCCTCCATTGGTAATTAAATTTCCTAACTTCTTTCTTAAAACCTATTATTTCTATCAATGATGTCCTCCTTTAAACCTCAAATCCTTAATATACTCAATTGCTAACTAAATCCTCTAACAAGTGGCAGTAAAATAATTCCTATAATTAAGCTAACACGTATACAAGAATACCACAAGAATTTCAACCCTTCATTGCTTAAGACTTGAACATCATATCCTACATCCTTTAACTTCAACTTAACCCACTTCCTTCTTCAATGGTTTGCCACTTTGTCTTATCAAACTTATAACCACAATATCATTCAATCTAGAACAGAGCAGAGCTGGAATTTCTTTTAATAAAGTAATAATAACTTCGAAGAAACATTTCCTACACCTTTCAAACAACCATGATCCTGATCATCTATTAACCTCAACATTTCCCCAATTAAAAAATGATTCCTAACACAATAAAACCAAAACAAGAACAAAGCATTGGAAGTTTATTTTAAAATTTTCTTAACCAACAACAAACAATAGCTTAAATCAATTCTAATTCAAGGTTAATAGCATAAAAACTTCTCCCTCTATGACTTGGAATGATTCTTACCTCCACCAACCTGAAATTCATCATCCTGAAGTCAACAGACCATAACCAACTTTTCTTCCTTATCCTTCCAAAGCCAAAACATTCAATCTTCCAATTCATCATGACAACAATTCAACTCCATAATTACTTTTGAACCAATCTTTCCTTAAAATCTGAATTTCAGTTTTATTCAATACCTCAAACATATCTCACAGCCATATACATCAGCCATATAAAAATCCCAACATAGAAATCTTAAATAGGTGACTATTCTTTCCATTTTAATTTTAATAATTCAAGCTCTTCATATTCACACAGTTCTACAATACAAATCTCAGCCTTTTCTCTAGCTTTAGGGTTATTACAATTTAATCTAGACTTGACTACCCATTAACTAGCTATAAACTCATTTCTGCTTAATCCAAATACCAAAACTTGATTCATCCTTAACCTTAAATTCTTAATCATGATGTGAACAAATGCCATAGAGCAATTTAACTTCTCTATTTGGAGCACTTACAGAATCAAAGAGTACTTTAAAGAAATCCTACATACGGTGGCTTTAATGTCTCTAAGATCTCTTTCCTTCGAAACACTATAGGATTGGTTTTAAATTAGATTCTCAATTCTAAAAATCTGCACTTAGATATTAAAACTTTAGCTACCACAACGATTATATTCCTGACTCTTAAGAACAATAGTAAACCATCAACATTTCAACTAAATCTTAAATAACAACAAACAAAATAGAGCTCCCCTATTTCAGACCATCAAAAATCCAGCCAGAATTGATTAACATACACCTTCCTAACAGCTAGCTACCTGTAACTGCCCAATCCTTATTTTCAAATCATCATTTCAGCTAGTATGCTTAACCAACACAGACCCCAAAATTTAGAACAGAGCAATAGCTACAAATCATTCATTCTAATTAGACCTATTTAGGAAAGCAGTCACCAAAACATATTTATGGACATAAATCAACAAGGCAATTCCAGTGCACATTCCCAAAACAAGACAACACATTAATAGCCGTTTTACACTCCCTGGCCGAACAGAGACAGAAAGCAATAAGAAAAACGAGAATTCACACACAATCAGATTTACTTATTCCATTATCTTTTCCATATGCTTAGGATGCTAATATACCAAAGGAAAGAACAAAAATCAAGCAACCACAAGGAAGCTTGCATCCGGCCAGAACAGAGGAAAAAGAGAAACAATCCAATCACTCAAAGATTCATCAAATCACACATCCAAAATGCTTATCATAACTCCTAATTGCAGGTATCTCATGTCCAATAATTTTTCCCTCTTGAACGACAGACGAACAGAACAGGGAAGAAGAAGAACAACAATCAACAAATTCCAAAATTCTTTCAATCAACCAATTAACGTCCTCTCTTTTACTTAGGCTACTCCTAATCACGTTTAATTAAATTTTCATTCGAATTTTGCCCAGAAAACCCCAAATTCCCGTCGGTGAACAGTAACAGGAGGGAGATTTTTGTAGAAATCAAACCAAAACCAACTTCCTTCCCAAAATCGATACTCAAACAACCAAGAACAAAGTCAGAGCATCGTTTTTATCAATTTGGAAGCTTCAAAAACCTCACAAGAATTCGAATCATCCCCCCATATCGCTCAGAATTAGCTCAGAAGATAAGGAAATCAAGGAAGAAAAGCTTACCTAAGGTTTACCCAGGCTTCGTGAGTGTTTTCCACCTTGTTTCACCGCCAGTCGCCGTCGATCCGAGCTGCTGCCGCCGTTGATGTCGAAGAGCAAGGGGAGGAGAGTGAGAGAGAAAAGTTTCAGGTGGGAGGAGGAAAAAGGAAAGTGAAATGGAAGGAAGAACACGTGGGAGTATATGAATTAAAAGGAGAGTGTGATATTTTTCAATGGGTATTTTACTATCTTGCCATTCCCTTTACAATTGAAGATATTTTCAACTAGGGGCAGATATTGTCTTTTTCCTTTCCCTTTTCCTAATTTGCCCTTAGTTGATAATTTTATTTACCATTCCCATTTACAAATTAATCTGAATTTAGTCCCAAAATAATTTTTCTAGATATACTTTAATTTCCAAATTTATTTATAAGACTTTTTAAATGTCAAGTAATATCTCAAGGTTCTAAATATTCCCTTATTTAAATTTATCTTGAAAATTAAATTTCATCTTCTAATTATTTCTCTTTATTTTCTAAACAAAATAAACCTTAAAATTTATTAAAAATTCCTAAAACATCATAAATTTATTTTTAATGCTTTTGAATATTTTATTAATATTCCCAAGACCTTAAACAATTCATTATTTTCTCTTTTCTAAAATTTGGGGTGTTACACTTTCTAGATAAGGCACTTGTTAGGGTTTTTATATTAGGGGACGAGAAAAAGTTAGTCAATCTGCAAGGTTGATGGTTATGATATTGGGGTGGAAGTTCATGGTAGGATGAAGGGGAAGGATGGAATGATGCTTGAATATGGGATCGGTATGGTGGGTAAGGTGAATGAGAAGGTTGTTGATAGTGGGAATATAGTGGTTGAAGGGGTTTGAAAGGTGGATGGTATGGTGGAGGAGAGGGCTCATGATATGGTCTATAAGATAGATGTGGTTAGTGATGTGTTTGAGATGAAGGTTAGTGGTAAGGGCAATGGTATGAGTTATGAAAAGGCACATTAAATTCTTGAACATCACCTACAAAAGAATGAGGATGAAAAGATAAATCATGATTATCATTAAACCAAGCCATAAGAATATAATACAGTCAATGCCCAATATGCAAAGATGTAACGTTATGCTATGAAATCTACCTAAATGCGCAAAACCTAAACTATATGCAAACTAAAACCAAAAATGCAAAACTAATAAGTCTCACATGAGATGCCCCTTGTCAAAAGTGAGTTTGACAATTATATTTCCTAGGGAGCCAATTACTTAGCTCCCCGGCAACAGTGTCGTTGATTTGACCGTTGTCTTATAGCCTTGGGATCAAATGCAAAATAAATTAAAGATTATACCATAGGCACAACCTTGGGTTGTTCTCTCTCTCTCTCTCTCTATCTATCTATCTATCTATGAGCCTCTTATTGGTTCCTAAGTGATCTAAATGTCATGAAATGTAATATAAATATGGGGAAGTAATTTTGATTTTCTTATAAATGAGTGTGAATGCAAGAATGAGAATAAAAATCCTAAAGTACTTAGTTTTGTTGTTTTATAAAGATAGGATAGTTAATGAAAAATTAGTGCAGTGACTCTTGAAAATGGATTAGTTGCAATCATTGTTTTCTTAGGATAAAAGAAGTTAAAATATGGCTAATTATCAAATTGGCTCTAGAGGAACTCCTCTAGGCTAGGCTTGAATTTGAATGATTAATACCAAAATCTCACATATTAATCCTTCCAATTCAATTTGATTAAGCACTTTAGCCGATCAATTGACTTATTAATTGTATAAAGCTCTTAGTCCCACAACTGGGCTACCCGGCATTGCTACTTGATTTCCTCTAGAATTCTAGCACATTGTTGGCTACACAAACAATGAATTAGGACTAAAGATATGATGTCCAATGCTTTTATACAACTACTCGGATCATTTTCAACCAATTACAATTTAAGTCCCTCAATATGCTAAACCGCAAGGATACCCTTAAATCCAATGTCTCATTAATGACCACCCATATCATTAGACATTGTTAATCATCACTTAATATAATTGGGTTTTCTCTAAGTTCTCTAATATACCAAACATCACCCACCGGCAAGTCTGATGCCTAAACTCATGGACCCATTCATTTAATTAAGCATTATTAAAACCTCTTAGAGTGTGATTATGGATTAGTAATGCTTTAGGTTTAATTACAATCCCACTTCAATCAAACTACATAGAAAACATGTTTAATAGAGAGAAATTAATGAAACCATAATGAAACATATATAAATATCATATATATTGAGGAGAAAAAATCCTCATCACAAATCCAAGCTATAAATTAGCATTCAACATTGATTACAAACATAATCAAATGAGTCCAACTACAAATTACAAAATCTAAACAGAGGAATTGAAAAACCCATAGCTAGAACAAAAGATAAAATATAGAAAACTCCCATTTTAAGCTTGGAACTCATTCCTCTTCACCCATCTTCAAAAGTTGGAAATCCTAACCTCTCACAGCATCAATAACAACACCAAATGGAGGAGAAATTTCGGCCATAAAGCTTGGGTGTGGAAGGAAGTGGTGTAAATGAAAGATAGATGGAAGAAGTGGAAGTTAGAATGAAGCAAATGGAAGAAGAAGAGAGTCGAGATGGAAATGGAAATGGAGTGAAGGAACTATGTAAAATTGTGGATCTAGGTCGAATACATACTCAAGACGTCGAGTCAAGTGAGAAAAATGGGTCAAGGTTCGAAATTGGTCCAAAAAAACACAATTTCATAATTCTGGTTTGCAAGAGTTCGCCTTGGGTTCACAGTGGCTATCCCACAGCTATCTTGGGGCTTTTCTATATTTTCAGAAATTTTTGGGTCATTTTATGTAATTTTCACAAATTATCCAGAAACTTGTATTTTCACTTTTTTTTTCTTATATTTTCAGCTTCTTGCCCCAATTTCTCTCCTTTTGAAGGTTCCTACAATATGAAATAAGCACAAGCTAGATGAATAACTCCATATAATCAATTAAATCAAGAGTAATCACAAAAACATTCAAAAAATGCCCTTTTTACCACTAAGTCCATGTAATCACTCTAGAACATAATTTATTTACAAGATACGAAATTATGCTCAAATAACATGATTGAAGACCTCCAAAATGATATGAAATATGTGCAAATCTTGTGATTTATCAAATACGGAAAGCTAATGTTGGTTGTGGATTTCAAAATTTTGAGAACTTTTTGTGATTTAATGACTTCTTAGTTTCAATAATGCTTAAGAAGGATTTTATTCAGTGTAAATTATTGATGTTAGTTTAGAGGGTGTTATTAACAATTAAAGGTTGTGAATGTTAAGGTTTGGTATGGAGTTCAAAAATTTAAATGAGTTTTGAGGTTTCTTGGTTTGTTAGACATAGTGATACTAATGAGAAGTTTCTCTGGGTCTAAATAGGTGGGGATTGATGTGGATGAAATTATAGAAGTAGGGTAAGATCTTTTAGACTAAATTTATTGAGTTTGATTGATTTGAGATGTGGTTGTGACTTTGAGGATTAGAATATACAATATGGGTTATGAATTGGTGGTTGATGAGTTGAAAATCTTGCTTAAGAGTGAAATAGAGAAATTTGTGTTTTGGGTTGAATTTGATTAAGAGTGATTACTCGAGAATATATTGGGGTTTAACGTCTTAGAGATACTATATGGGTTATGAAATGAGGACTATATTAGGGTAGTTTGTTGAAAACTGAGATTTTATTATGGTTTTAATGAGCAGATATGCTATGTTGATCATGAATTGAAGACTATCGGACATGAATGGTTACTTCAGCTCTCTAGCGGGGATTTAAGTAGGTAGGTAAAATAGTACAAAAGAATCCGGGAATAAAGTTGATTAAATAGATCTAGTATGCATCTGTGAAGTTTTCGGAGATATTGAAATTCTGTTTTAAGGAAGTATTTAAAAAGCAAATAAAGATTGAGGTTTGATTGTTTTAATCAATTATTGAATTCTCTATATGGTGATCTAATCAAGGGACTAGGGGTATAGGGAGGATCGCCTGCTTGTTTAACTCTCTGTTTGTAGTTATGGTAATAAGTAGAACTACTAATTAAGTGTTAGAATGATGATTTTCCCATATTGAGAGCAATTTTAGGATAGAGTAATGAATTGATGTAGATGAGGGTCTGAGTGGAGATTAATATGTATTAGGAGGAGATTCTTAGAGTGGATCATTTGGGAATTATCCATAGATATGAAGATCACAAATTGTGGGCTAAAAGTTTAATTGTTAAGTGATAATTATGTCTTAGAATAAGAAATGATCTCTCGTTTATGCTAGCTTTAAATTTAATCTTTAAATTCTTTGAAAATTCCTTATGGATGGGTTCTTTGAAGAAATATAGTTTAATCAAACCAAACTTTGAAAATCTAGTAAATCCTAGAAATTCATAGTATCCCAATCGAAGGTCTAACAAGTACCTATGTCAACATCAACTCCGCAAAATGCTCTCATCGGATATTGGAGCATAAACGAGAGATCATTTCTTATTCTAAGACATAATTATCACTTAACAATTGAACTTATTTAGAATTGATATTGGAGATTGATTTTTAAAGCTTTTTGCATCAAATGGTTATCCACTACTCAGTTTAACCACAACGTCTGCACCTTGTGCATTGGAGCACCCATGATAAATTTTAGAAATTTCTTCGGTGTTCTAGCAATCGCAACTTTATGGACTTATTTGTTTTGTGCAACGGTTTTCACTCAATGGGATTCACTAATTTTAAATTTTAATCTTCATTGTTCATGATTATTCTACAAAGGAAATCAGTGGGATTCAAAGTTTAGCAACTTGAAATATAAATCATTGTTGTTCTTGTGAAATGTTGCGGCTATAAAAAGGGTTAGTCATTACCTTTTGTGTTATGATTGACGTTTTATATGGACATATGTTGTGATATTGTTGCAGTGCAGAGCGCGATTTGCCTCGGATGGTGAATTTAGAAGATTGGTTATGTGGCCTTAGGGCCTTAGAAGTATGAAATTGTTCGAAAGCATGAGAATGAATCAGAAGTGGCTGAGATGAAACTGAATTCTCGTTGGGGGCAAATAGATTGTTACTGTCACTTTGCAATGATTTTTGCTATTTCCACCCTCCCTCTCTTACTTGTTTATTATTGAAGAATATTAGTAAGGATAATATAGGGAAATATTAAGAAAAATTAGAAAAATTTCGTATATTTAAGAATAAACTTGTCATCTCAAATAGGTCTTAAATATATTTAGGAATGGATAGAGTAATAATTAAGAACTTGTCTTATTTATGTGTCATTGATTGATCTTTCCATGTGCTGGTCGGCTCGGTGTTCTGTCATTTTTTTTTTTGAATAATATTGATATCTATTATATGTTTATCCATATATCATGAACCTATCTATTAAGCTTTTTAATTTTGAAGTTTGTCTGAATTATATATCTAGAACGGATATACACTATACATATTCTCAAAAAAATTATAACATCAAATGAGATAAATTTGCAACAATACATACATATTTAATACTCAATATTTTCAAAATACATTGGCTATTAACCCTTTGCTCATGATAAACTGTTAGTTTGGGAGAGTGAAGAGAAATAATAATTATATTGAATGATAGAACAAAGATGCATTGTTCGAAAAATAAAGAACAAAGAAGTACGCTTTTCTGGGCTCAGACCAGCCTTATACATAGCTCACAACAAAGACGAGTAGACAAGAAAATCAGATATACCAAGAGATTGGGCCGAAGGCCCAATTTGCTCCAAATCTTAACAATAAGAAAGCTGTTAAAAAAATGCTTATCAAAATTCAAAATGCACGTGATTAACATCATTACATATTTGTCTTGTATCTAACGACTTTGTAACTTAATAACTTAATAATATCAAAGTTCTTTTATAAATAGGAGGACGGAAAGATGCGGGGTTTCCCCGCTTGTAACTCAGAACCTTTAGTGCTTGCCATCTTTTGGGGAAAAAAAAAATAGAGTAATCATTATAATATTGCTTGCACTTTTTATTCTACCATGCACAAATAGTTTTTTCTTAATTTTTTAAAAAATATTCTTTATGGTATTAATAAAAGCCCTATGAATCTCCAAAGTAAAACTAAAGCAATGACCCTTTGAAGATATAGGACGAATTCAATGGAGCGACACTTTCAAGATTATTAATTATATATATGGAGTAATTAAGTTACTAATTAGTATTATTAAATAGATTTTTTGGGATACTTTGTCTAACAAGGAACGCACATATACATTTAGATTTTTTAAAGACTTTTGAGCATACGTGTCCTGTATAAGCATGGCTAAGCATGCTCTTACTTATGAGCACACACATATTATACATACAGAGAATGCTTTGCGGAACATTTTCTGGGATTTGAACTGATCATCGTGATCTCGATATTATTCAATTTGTTTGACATTAGTTATCGCCTTATAACTATACTAAGGAGAGCTTTCAATATCCTTTTTTTTTTCCTTAAAAAATGAATTCCTCATACGCTAATCACTTGCCTGCCCAGTGAGTATTAAAATAAGAAAAAAAAAAACACATTCAAAGGAGCTTATCACTTTAAATGAATTTTCATTATTATTACTACCGCTACTAAGCTATTATTAGTTACAAGACTTTCGACGATTATATTATTTATTAAAAGATGCCAAAGTAAACGATGCTATTATATATTTGGGCGCCGTGCTTATCATTAGACTCTTTCATGCTTATAATCAATAAAAATAATCATCGCAAAGAGAGTGTTCTATTATTTTGAAATATAAATTACTTATATTAAATTAAAATAAGAAAATTTTAGAGAAAATTACACTAAAATCCCACATAACACAAATAATAAGCAACAAGTCCCATAATTTGTCAATAAAAAAGTAAAAGGGCTTATAAGTATAGTAGAGTTTGACAAGTGAAAGAGTTTCATTGACAAGTTATGGAACTTGTTGGGTATTATATGTCTCTAATTTTCCCTTATAAATTCAATATGTTCAAGAAAAACTTAGAAAAAAGTGACTTTTAAGTAGAGTTGAGAGTAGAGTTTGACACTCATAGATAAAAAAAATACATTGAGAGAATTTTATAATTATCTCTCAACAATAATGGAATTGATAATTAGAAAAATTCCATAAAAATTCTTTTCAAAATAGAAAAGGACAAATACGTTCCTTAAATTTGGGAGATATAAAATAAACTCTAGGGAGGAATATGATATTTTCATATATTACCAAAAGATATAAATACCCTCAACAGTTGAAGTTGTGAATTGTTAATATGAACTTGAAAAGCATTATGATCAGATTGAAAATTTTTATGTTGATGTTGTGAACCCTTATATTACGTCTTGTTAATTCATAATGGAAAAAGTTTGGAGTTGTTAATTGTTAATATAAACTTAGAAAGCATTATGATCAAATTGAAAATTCCTGTGTTGAACTTATAAATATTTATGATGTTGATAAGCTCCTAAATTTCACATATTTCATCACATTTGTCCCCATTTTTGTATATATTTTTGAAAGTGATGTTTTGAATAGACATAAAAATTCAAAGAAAATCCTTAATGAAGAAGAAAGTGTTTATGCATGAAATTTAGAGCTTAATGATTCTTTGCTTGACAAGTTTTGTGTATGCTATTAAATTTTAAAAGCTCATCAACCCTCTTTCAATCTTGTATAGGAAGAGGTGATAAAGAGAAAGAACCAAAGAGATGCAAGGAGAGCTGGAATGAAGAATAAGATATGACAAAAAGGCAAAGAACCAGAAGCGAAGTGACTTCGCCATGGGTTTCGCTGCGGCGAACCCACGGCGAGTGTAAGAGCCCTCTGAATGTCACCCTCATTCGCCGTGACTTCGCCGCGGCGAAAACACTTGATACTGCGCGTTTTGATTAATTAACGTGGTCTGAATGCAATAAAGGGAATTGAATGCGAACTGAAACGTACACAGAGCATTTAGGGCACATTTTGGATCATTTTGGAGCTTAAGGAGAGATTGGGGAAGAGCTAGGAAGCTTGGAGATTCTTGGAGAAATTCAAGTTGTGATCTTGGTTTCTTTTCTTCTTCCCTTTTTCTCTAATTTCTGCCATGTCTCTGTTTTTATTTCTTGTTTCATTTCTTATTTACTCATGTGTAACTAAACCCCTATTCTAGGGTTACTTTGAACCATTTGATGGATTGACTCTTGTACTTCATTCCTTTGATGTATTTAATGAATGTTTATGTATGGATTTTCATCTTTCTTTAAATTATACAAGTGCTTGATCACCACTTGAAGTGTTAAATGAAGTATGACTTGAGAGAGTATATTTTGTTTTAGAACTTGGGGGAAATCATGTTAGACTTGAAATTTATGATTTTAAATGGATGGTTTGTTGATAATATAGAGATATAATTATTGACCTAACATTGTTCATATAAGGTTGGTGGAACATTTATGGCTAGCATTAATTGTTGCAAGAGATTGTGCAATTAATGCTAGTAAAAATTTGATTTTGACTTGAGAGAGCTTTTTCAAATGAAATTGAACCTTGAACTCATGCATGAAATTCATTGGGTAAGGAAAAGGGAAGGAATTTATTGGGTCTTGAAGTTAAATGGGGAAAGGTAACCTTAGGTTTTCTCATCCAATTTGTCAAGTATTTCTCCGTCATTTCTCTTGTTCAAAAATCTTAAACTAAAAATCTCAAAAAGAAGTAACATTTTAGTGATTTAATTTTACATGCTAACTCTTGTTCGCCACGCGCCGCAAGTGCACGGGTCGCGCCAAGTAATAAAATGATGAGTAGAGTATCGTTCCCACGAGGATTTGTCCAAAACCCGGTCAAACAATGATTATCACACTCTCGCCCAATTTGAGTGATACAAATGTTGAGATTTAAATGAAATAAGAAAATAAAAGAAAGTAAAATTATAAACAGGTGATTCTCCAACCTCAAGGGTAAAATAGGTCCTAAGATTATCTCTCCCCCTTATACTTCTCAAAACTCAATTAACCTCCTCTCAAGAAGCTCTCAACGACACTACGTGCTAATCTAGGGTTCAAAGAGTACTTGTAATGCTCTCTCGAGTCAAGAACAAGTGTTTAGTCCTATTCTTTGCACAATCTCTTGCCACAATTTGATAGAACCCAATTATCACACTCCAACCCTAATGTGACTATGCAAGGCTAGCAAATATATCTCTATCTCACCAACAAAACCATCCGTTCGTCATGCAAACTTCCGGTTCTTGCACTACTTTACCCAAGTTCTACACTCAACCTAGCTCTCTCGAGTCATAAATCAAGCGAACACAACATCTAAATGGTGATCAAGCACTTAGAAGCATTAAGAACGGGGTAAAATAAGCACATAGATATCATCAATCACAAATTAAGAGGAGGAATCAAGAATCAATACATACAAGGGTTCAAAATAATCCTAGAATCAAAGTATTTAGCTACTCATGTTCTACAACTCCAAGGGAGCAAATATACACAACATTACAACTCAGAACAAGAGAAGAGAATGAAGAAGGAAGAGATAAACCAAGAGAGGAAGCCCAAATCTCTCTGAAGCTCCAAGCCCAAGCCAAATCCCACCAATCTCCAAGCCCTAGCAGAGCCAAACACGCCCAAAATATGCCCAGAAGTCGAAGAATGAGGGTTCTGAACGAAACCCTAGCTTTTATATCAGTTAAAACGCGCCCCTGATCTGTCCAAAACGCGCAGAAACGCGAAGTTCGCCGTGGGTCTCGCCGCGGCGAGCCCACGGCGAAGTTCCAAAAATATTACAGAATCAAGTGTTGCTCGCCGTGGCTTTCGCCGCGGCGAGCTGACGGCGAGCCTTACAAAAAGGGGCAGAGGCAGATTCACTTCGCCGCGGCTATCGCCGCGGCGAACTCCACGGCGAAGTCCCTGCTTCTCTGGTGCTTTGCTCTGCTTTCTTATTTCTTTGGCTGCTTTGGCTTCTTCTTATTTTTGTTCAATTGGGAGCTTGGAAGAGGGATAACATCTCTTGCTTATTGCTTCAATTTATTCCTACAAAAATTATATACAATAACATAAGAAACTAACTACAAAAACAATCAAAATCTATATAAATATACAATAAGGTGCAACCGAAAATCAAATGAGCATTTTCCCTCTTGAGTATCCAAAATGTATCAATAATAGACAAAAACTCAAGTAAATATACTCAAATAATCATGACTTTCTAGGAGTCATCAACTCTTCAAAGCAAAATCTTGTTTAGCTCAGATCAACTTAATCTAATACACTAAGCCTTCTGCTTGATCGCATTTGTAACCAAATCCCTGTGGGAACGATACTTTTCTTATTACTCTATTACTTGATGCGACCCGTGCACTTGCGGACCGAACAGATGTATTTGATAAATATAGGGGTATTTGTGTGTTTTTTATATTTCTCAAATTTAAAGGATTTATTTATCATTTTTCATGTTCAAAGGGATTTAAGAGCTCCACCTTTTTCGAGTGTTTGTGCGTGTAGCGTGCCCTTGGGTCCGCCCTTCAAGAAAATAAGAACCAAGGGAATAGTGGAAGCTAACCCCAGGGTGTCGTTCACTTGAGGAGCCTAAACACAAAAGATGACCTAGTAACTAGTATGCAAACTATTAAATACGGGCAAAAAGTATTGTATTTTGTTTTTGATTTAGAAAAGATGCAAAAAGTATGATATGTTCAAAAGTAAAACAAAAATAAGATAAAAGTGAGATTTGAAGGGGAAGGGAAATGAAATCATTCCTGATGAATGAAAGCTTCGGGAATCATGACTTCTAAAAGTTTTCAGGGAGTTTAGTTGATTTTCTAAAGAACCCTAGAGGAACCCCTCTAGGCTAGGTTTAGGTTAACTTAATTAATGCCGGAACCCCGCACATTACTTAATTTAACCTAAGTTCATTAAGTTCAAAATCAATGTGAATTTGCTAATCGTAAGGGGCTCCTAATCCAACAACCAGGACCCCGAGTTGCCACTTAATTAATCCTAGAGTTTAATCGATTATTGAAACCCTACATAATAAATCAAGACTCTAGGATTGAAGTCCAATGCCACTCATGCAATTTGACAAATTCAAGAACCAATCAATTATGTAAGACTTATATTCCACAATTTGGACCACCCCACAATTGCACTTAATTTCTCAATTAACCGTAACTCATTGATGGCCACCCAAATAAAGATTAAGGTTGAAAAGAGTAATTACCCAATGTCTAAATACAATTAATTAATTCCTATGCCATTCCATTCAAGCAGAACCACTTAACATTTTTAATCCACTAACCAAGCCACCTTGCATTAGTACATAATTTTCACAAAAAGAATAACAAAATCATGAACCCATAAATTTCATCAAACTCAAAGTGATTATAGCACAATGTCAAGTATTCAACAAGAAAGAAACAACATAAAATAGTTTCTAACCCTTATACAACATATAGAAATGAAGAACACAACTAATGTTATAAATATACTCCTAGAACCCTAGAAAAGCATAAATACAACAAGAGGAAGAAGGATTAGAACTAAAACTCCCCTATTCAAGCTTCAAGCTCATACCTGATTCCCACCACCAAGAATGGTGGAGCCTAGCTGCTACTCTCCGTGGGAAGAATAGCAACCAAGGTGGGAAGGAAAGAGGCCATGGATTTGGGTGGAGGGAAGTGAGAAAGATGAAGATGGAGATGAGAAATAAGAGAGCTAGGGTTTTGGGTGTGTGTGGTGGCTCCAAATCTGCCCTAATGGGGTCTAAGTTTCGAGTTTTATGTCCCCCAAGTTGGGTCAAGTGAGTGGGTATTAGGTTGGATCCGGATTGGGCCCAATTTTTCGTAGTTGAAATTTTGTAGAATCGTAGGCTCGTTGTCGCCGCGGCGAGCTGCTATTGCTTCTGGAACTTTGGGGGCCTTCTAGCCGTGGGCTCGCCTCAGCTACATTCTTCTTTGCCAAAATTGAAGCTTGTTCGCCGTCTGCTCGCTACGGCGAGGAGCCTTCATTTCTGCCTCTTGGGGATCCATTCGCCGTGGCGAGGCCACGGCGAACTCACGTTTCTTCTGTTCCTTTGTTTGGCCTTTTTCTTCATCCCGGGTCCGATATTTTGGTCCTGAGCGACCCTGCAAGTGGAAACAAGACTAAACAAGGATCAAACAGCCTTATAAACCAATTTATACAAATTAATCTATAATTATGGACAATTAACCCTAATCTAACACTAATTTCACCTAAGAGTCTAAGTTATACATTAAGCATTATCGGACCAATATCGCATCTCAATCATGTTAATTGTCTCAAATTAGGCAAATAAAAGCATTACAAATCAGAGATTTGTCAGGGATTTTCGTGGGATTTTCCATTTATAATTCAAATGGCATTGACTAATTTAATTTTCACATATTGTGTTTCGTTGATTCAATCAACGGCCAAGAAGCTTCCACATGTCTACAAGCATTCTCTGGATTGAGGAGGCTCATTAATGCAGATCACGTGTTATATTGCTCCTCATGAAAGCAAGGGGACTCAGGCCGGAAAATAATTAACGAAAAGAAATCAAGCTGGCCATGAGTTGAATCCCAATAATAAATGAATAATAATAATAATAATAATGTGAAGGTCATCATGAACACCGTTCCATTCTACTATATATGTGTCTATCCTTCATCCTCTTCAACTCAAACTTGTAATCAAACAAGCCTCTTCGTTCATTAATCTCTGATACTCATAATTCTTATTACCAAACATGGCTGCCTCATTTTTCAAGCTCACAGTCTTCCTCTTCATTGCCCTCGTCCTTTTCTCTCCCAATGGTTAGTTTTTACTTATAATACGTACCCATCACCAACATACCCTAATTAATTTCATTTTACCGTTGCCTCATTTTTTTTTTGGTGACATACCATTCCCTCTTTTGATATCTTTAATTTTATTTCACAGTTTAAAAGGGTTGACAGCAATGTTTACACAGTGAGCATTGCACGTGCTTTGACTATTACTACCTCTAGT
The DNA here is from genome assembly GCA_037074515.1 of Mimosa bimucronata. Lineage (NCBI taxonomy): Eukaryota > Viridiplantae > Streptophyta > Magnoliopsida > Fabales > Fabaceae > Mimosa > Mimosa bimucronata. The sequence goes on from CM073442.1 coordinate 13,389,661, forward strand.
GCTAATATCCTTTTATTTTATCTTTTATATCTATCAATTTTCTCCAAATTGTCTAATTTATAATCTAATTGTATACATTAGTATTTCAGATATATAAATGATGTATCATATTCTATAATTAAGTCAATTATTTGCTTATTCATTTCTCCAAATTAACTAACTAACTCTTGTACTAAATCCCAAGTTAGTATTACGCAAATAATAATATTGTTAATCTCTACATTTTGAATTTATATCCAGAGAAGAATGTGGCAGAAGCAAAACTATGTAAGAAATTGAGCAAAACATTTTCTGGGGTTTGTGTTAGCGATTGCCCATGTGATGCTAAATGCTTAAGAGAGGGTGCTGTTTCTGGAAGTTGCCATCTTCATGATTTTGGAAGTGCTTGCTTCTGCTACCGCAAATGCCGAGTTGAGTGAAGCCCTCACGTGCCTCCCTTGTGCTCATCTCAAGCAGTTTCCTTTTAATGAATGAATGAATATGAATAAATAATACTTCTGTTAAAAGTTCTACGTACGTGTTTGTCTGCTTGTTTGTGTCTTGTTGAATGGTGTGCTTTTGACTTTTCATGTTCTTCATGGTCGTTTATATATTTGTACGAATATTGTACAACCCTCTCTGGTTTTCTCGGCCTATTGGCTAATAAAATTAAGAGTTCGGTATTTATGTGATGATATACTTGTCTTTCTCAAGCACCACCGTCGACTATATATGTAATTCCAATCTGTCTATTTTTAATAATATCGATTAGCCTAGATATATGGTTACATCACAAATTATTAAGCTTTAGATAATATTGAAGATCAGAATCAGATGGTGTCCTAATATTGCATATTTTCCCAAATATAATTAAACAAATCAATTTTTTCTACTGGTATTTAACATTACTAGCAATCTATTAGTTCGGTTTGTAAGAATGTAGGCCCGCAATCAGCAAAGACTTGTTGCCTCCAAATAATTATTGCAATTGTATACTTAGGGTTTATGTTAAGATAGAATAACTCACAATCAGTTTTTTTTTTAACTGAATAACCCCACAACTACGGTTGATTCAAACATTTGGTAATACAATCAAAATTATAATAACTTCTAAAATTAGTTAACTTATACACATAGATAAAAAATTGTTTAGTTATTTGTAAAAAAATATAAATTGTTTTACATAATAGAATCACTTTTTAATTATTCAAGGGTTAGAGCAATTTTACCAACAGACTGTTATCCAGGTTGCAGATGGCACAATTGACAATAAAAAGAGTCGTTATCACCAACGGACCTTTTAATTAAGGGCAGATTGGCCAATACAGTTTTACTTATGGATGTTGACTGTTAATTTTAATTTGGAGGCGTGACGGACAACAAGTTGCCATGTGGAACATTTTAGATTGTGATATGGATTAATAATAAGAAAGTACCAAAATACCCCAAGCAATTAAAAAATCCCTCACACTGTGACAAGTTGCCATGTGGCACATTTTAGATTGTCGAGGGTGAGTGAGGATGAGGGTGTCCGCCGTCCGTTGCTGTCCACCATCCTCGAGTGTTCTTTTGTTCATGGTTATGGCGAAGGCTTTGTCGTCGAGGGTGAAGGTTTGTGAGGGCAAGTGAGGGTGAGGGTGAGGGTGAGGGTGCGTGAGGTGAAATCAGGTCTGCCATGTGGAATTCACCAAGCTACTAGATGGACATCATTAAGCAAATTGTCCTACAACTAATGGCGGGTTGCATAAATAAAATAGTATTGGCCTATCTGCCCTTGGTTAAAAGGTCTATTGGTGATACCTACCCTTTTTATTGTTAATTTTGCCATATGCAACCTGGACAATAGTCTGTTGGTAAAATTGCGCTTTAACTCCACAAAAAATGTGGGCCACACTTTTTTATATTAAAAAATTGTGGGCCCCACTAAAGTTTGTAACGGACGTTTGGTATTTTTAACGGCGTTGGCCAATCTGCCTCCGGTTAAAAGGTTTATTGGTATTTCCGACCCTTTCAATTGTCAATTATGTCATCTGCAACTTGGACAACAGTCTGTTGGTAAAATTGATCTTTAACCCATTATTTAATTTGATAAATGTGTAATATTTCTATATTGGTTCTTTAAATTTTTTATTAATGTAAATTAAAATTATTGATATTCTTAAAACAAGAAATTAGGTAATTATAATATAACTAAATATTCTCATAATAAATTAAAGCAAAAAAAAAAAAGTAGCTTAATCTAAACAGGAATAAAATAATTACCAAAAGTATTATTAGCTCCCTCCTCTCTTTTCATATAGATGATAGCAAACCGAGGTTGATTAAAATCCTATCACGACTTATCGTTTAAAAATAATGGAAGACTTTACTCATTTCTCTAAGACCCTTTTTCTTTTATTGAGTAGATCTCTAAGACACAGTTTTTCACATAAAGCCAGGATCATATGTATATTTTTTTGGAGTAGTTAGTTCAACTGAAGCCAAACACCACTTTTAGTCTTCTTTTTTTTTTTTATTGGTGACAACACCTCTTTTAGTCTTGAATTAAATGCAATGTTGCGTGTTCTACACTATGTTGGCTTGTTGGGTGCGTGAGTTCCTTCTATTAGATGGAGAGTAAAAAAGAAAGATAAAATGATCATACGTTTTATGGGTTTTAAATATAAAAACTGATATTTTGTATTTTGCTTTAATCCTAAATGTAAAATATCAATTTCTCTTGTCTATCTTATTTATTATTTTTCCCAAGTAGCACATCTAAAGATAGTTTTTTAAATAGCTAACTCATCATATTTGTTAAAAAATTATATAAATTGCTTAACTGCTACCTCCATGAAAGTAGATCAAACAAGAAAATACTAATCCATACCGCAACTTGGATTATACTAATTCAAAATCCAAGTTTAGATCATGTGGCTCTTTCTGACTTGACTCAGTGTTAGGGTTTGATAGTAGTGTTGTTGGGATTTAGATTGTGTTGTCTAGTTTTGACCCTTTCTATTTGTTGGGCTTTCTTTCAAACATGTTTGTTGATATTTAGTTTATCTTCAATAAACAAATATTTCTAGAAAAAAGGGAAAAAAAACACTTTCAACACAGCAACACTTTCACAAAGTTAAGATCTGAAACTGGTTTTCCAACTCAAAAAATTAAGTTAGGGAGAGTTTAAAAATATCTAAACTATTTAGATATTATTTTGACGGTTTATATTTGATTTTAGATTTTGTACCAGTTAAAATATTTTTTAAGAAACATCATTAATTAAAAAAAATCAAATGTGCAAATAAGATCTATATTATGTAGATTTGTTTAACTCATCATTATCATCTTTTTTATGAGTATGAAATGGGTTTCAAGATTGAAAGGGGGTGAGGAAGAATTCTTTTTATAATGTAACTATATACCTAATAAGTTAATGACCGAAACTTATTTATTATTATGTATGAAGCCGTGTAACATACTAACATGTATAGTTAATTCATTTAACCATTCAACCAGGCCATGTTGTTCATAATCTCATTATTATACACTACAGATGAAATCTTCCAATGTTCGCCTTTATAATATTGTATACACGTTCGTTTGTTCAAAAAAGTATGAAGCCGTGTAACATACTAACATGTATAGTTAATTCATTTAACCATTCAACCAGGCCATGTTGTTAACAATCTCATTATTATACACTACAGATGAAATCTTCCAATGTTCGCCTTTATAATATTGTATACACGTTTTCTTGAACTGAGATTTTTTTTTTGAACTGAATATACACTTTCGTTTGTTCAAAAAACTAATGTATACATGTTCAATTGATTAAACAAAACAGATTGGAATTCGTCAAAAAGAAAATATTAAATGACATTGAAATGTATTGTTATTTTCCTTTCACCTCATCTATATCTATATCTATACTGTATAAACTTTGTCTCTTCCGTTTTCAAGGTTATAATTTCTTTCTTCTCATCCGTATTCGTTGGTTTTATTTATAGGTCCCAAGTAAGAGAATTAATTTCATAGAGGTCCTAAAGAGTTGTTAATGACAACTATTAACAACTGCAATAGCCTTGGTTAACAAATGCAGGAGTTGTCAATGGACCTGTCTGAAATTAATTCTCTTGTTTGGGATCTATTTGCAATTCTCCCTTATTTTTAAGCCATGAAAATTAACCCAACAAAAAAACCAATAAAATAAAGTGTGTAGTATGCGCAATACTTTTAGGATATGAAGTCATGGCAATGGGAAATATAGATAATAAGAAGTTCAAAACCGATGACATAGAATCAGAAAAAACATGTTATTGTTGGGGGAAAAGGAAAATAAGTGTTTATTGAGAGGCTCCAATAAGCATATATAACTTTTTTTTATAAGTAAAAAATAATAATTTTTATAATAGTTTTATAATTGAGGACAACAATGCATGGAAAATATATCTAGTTATGAAAAAAAATATTTTTACAAAAAATTAAAAGGGAAAATTCCAGAAAAGACCCTTGAATTACATAAAGGACACTTTGATACAATGAAATTTCGAAAAGACAAGTCAGTACATTTGACTGAACTATCCATACCCAAATTAAAAGTAAAAGACTGAAATGCCCTTAAGTTAAATCTGATGACCTATTCACCCTAACCCAGCCTCTGTTCACACTCTCTTCACCCTCTCTTCACTACTGCCAAAACACTCTCACCCTTGTCATCTACATTTTCAATTGGCACCCTCATCAGCCTGTGCAACGATTTTCCGGTTTTCCCCCAAATCAAGAGAAGCCAAGACGAAGTGAGAGGAGACATTCAAGCTCGAGTGTTCGGCGATTCCAGTTCGGCGACTCAATGACCTTAAAGGTGGGATTTTTGGAGCATACTTTGGTAATAAATATAGATATAGACTCCTTTTCTGCTTCATTCATTCATTCATTCTAGCCTCTCTTCCATCTCTATAATTAAAAAAAGCATTGATGTTTTTGGTTGATGTGAGGTTACTGTCATGGGTATGCTTGTTATTCAGTGACATCTTTGCATATTATTTCTATATTACATTTGTGTTTGGGAGATGGAAATTTTTTACTTAAGTAACAATGGCATCAGTTTTGTTGTTCCCTAATGCTTTTTCTGGTTTTGTGCTTCATAATGTGTCCTCTAAAATTTTTGAGGTTAAAATGGTTTGGGTTTCATCTTATCGGCATTGTGTTTGGTCTAACATTGCATTTGCATTTGTGTTTCTTATTTTGTGTGTTATGTTTTTGAGGTTTTCTTACTTATCCTGAATTTGTTGAATAAGGTTTAACCTAGTTTCTTATTGGTACAGGGAAATTCAAAGGTTTAAATCATTGGACTTTTAAGTAGTTTCTCCGGGAGTTTTCCCAAGTGTCTCTTATCATTAAGTGGCTTAATGATAATTGAGAATATTTTGCTTAAACTTTCTGATATAGCTGACATAATCACTGGCTTTAAGTATACCTATAAGAGGAAAACGAAAGGGACAAAAGCACAAGCTATCTTATGTAAAGTCGAATTATGGTTAGAATGAGGGAAGCCTTTTTTGTAATCTGATTCTATCTTAGCATCAATATGAAAATCTCAGTATTTCCCTTCAGTTTATGTGTTCTGTTTCTGTAAAATTGCTGGTGTGATATTTATTGGGACAGGTTCCTAACACTTGCTGAGTTCTCTGCTTGTTCGCTGAATTGAATTTCAAACTTCTCTTATCCTAAATTAGGTTAATGAGAATGAGAATGTTCAGATTCAAATACTATTTTGTTTTTTCCATTAACTGTATTATACCTTGTGCGTGACTTGTCCTTATTGGAAAAGTTTATGAAGCTTCAATTTAATTGTTATTTGATTATTCTGATGCATTCCTATTTATCGCTATCCTTATCTTGAGTTGGTTCTGACCTTTAAGGCATGGCTTTTTAATTATTACGCTGCATATACTTGTGCTACTATTGACTCAGAAATCTCTAATTAGTTAGTTTTATTTATTCTTTTCTTATGTGTTTGTTCGATTAAGATTGTATCATCTGAATTAGATTAGTGACAATTTGCAAAATGATTTTTGTTATGAAACTTGAAATAGTTATATTGATGATAATTTGATTAATAGCTTGTGCTTCTGTTTTGTATTGTGCGAGAAAGTGAAGATTTCGAAGATATTGGTTATTGTTGTTTAGTCTTAAAGAAAGCTAAGACAATGGCTGCAAGAGAGAGCTATGGGAAGGGCAAAGGAGAGAAAAAGGAGGAAGAGAAAGGTAATAGAGTTATTATTAGTGAGAATGGCAAATACGCACAAGAGGGGGGTGAATTATGCTTTAAAAACAAAACAATCTTTTATACTGGTTCGGCCAACACAATGCCTACGTCCAGTTCTCCAACTCCTCGTTGGGTTCCACTATTCCACAGGTTTTACAAAAACGGGTTCACCTGCCAACCTTTACAACAGAGCTTTAGACTTCCCTCTAAACGCTCCCCCTTACAACCCTGTCATAAAGCCCCAAGCTTTAGAACAACCTCAAACAGTAGAGGATTTCAATTAATGAGTTCACTCAATGAACAGATTTTGATAAACACTTAAGTACAAATAATCTCACTAAGAGTAATAAATACTATGAGTTTTTGTGAGCAGAGAGTAGATAGGAATATTGAATGCTGATTCGTCTCTGTGTATGTGTGAGTGATTTACTGACTAACTTTTCATAAATGCTCAAGTCTTGATATTTATAACTCTTCACAGCTTGCCTTCTCTTTCAGCTTCAAGAGGCCGTTTGAAATTAGTCGTTGGGAGCACTTAGCCGTTGGCAATTAATGTTGTTCTTCATCTTCGTCAACTTTCTTCTCTTGCTTCAATTAATCTTGCAGAGGATGAGCTAAGAGAGATAGAGACTGTGAGTAACGATCACCTGCAAGCATTGTACTTGCATAGCAGTTTTTTCAGTAGCGCTTGCACCCTTGGCTATCGCTAGCTTAATAGTGTAAGTCCTGTACTTAGCTGTTAGCTAAACAAGTATTCATGTGAAGCACATTAGGTGTTATCGCTAGTGTATTTCATTAGCTCAATGTTCAAAGACAATGTATTATCTATCTGATTATCTAAGTTATTTCAATAGGTATTTCTCTATCGATAGCTAATCATGTTATCGCTAGTTATCTTATTAGCTCATTTGCTCAAAGACTGTATTAGCTATCTGAATGTCTAAGTCATTTCAAGTATTCTGTTATCGATAGCTAATCATGTTATCGCTAGCTAGCTTAGTACATTACTTCTAGCTGTTCTAACATTCTCCCCCTTTGTGTTATCCATGTTATCTATGGGGCCTTAGCGATAGTGATAAACTTGTACAGAGCTTAGCGATAGTGATCTATTGTTCTTTGCTTGCTTAGGCTAGCTCAACTCATTATATTAGAGATAGTGAAGGTCCTAGCGATAGAGATATTGACTTTTCTTCAGATTATTGCTAAGTCTTCATTAGCTATTGTTATCCTAACCCTTCCATTTGTTAGCGATAGGTTCTAGCTTAGCGATAGTGTATCTGTTATCTATAAGATTTTATCTCAATTTATTCCAGACTAAGTCATATGCTAATTGTTCATTTTACTTATGTTATCTATGTGTCCAGTCCTTATCAAAACTTAAGATTCTAACAATTAGTTGTTATGTGAATTATTGATTATTGTTGGTTATTCTCTAGTTCATGTGATTGTATGGTTTTCTTGTGGTATGGTTGAAAAGCTCTTGTGGACTTAGTGTGTCTAAGTTGCATGCTTTTGTATCTATCATTTGTTTGGACTTACTTTGCCTGTAGTAGCATGTGACATTTGCATGAGATGTAAAAGTTGAAATGTGTATGAAGCATGGTTAAGACTCACACAGGTATATTGTGGGACTAAGCTCTTCCATTTATGAAACAGGTACACATATGGACCGATCTATGGGGGAAAAGCGATAGAACAAGAAGCACCCAAACTTGCTATGAATGGTTTTATGCTATTTAGAAGGGACTTTGATTTGAAACCAGAAGATAGCAAGGAAACAGGAAAGGGGTGGAAAAAACTCCTTGAGGTGGACAAAAATAAAGCAAGCCTCGAAAGTAGGGTAAGAAGACAAGAGACAAAGGCAGTAAAAGAGGTGGAGGAAAAGAAGAAAGACAACAAGAGAGTTGCTTCATTCCACACAAGATGCTCAGTAAGAGCCTTCACAAAGCTGCTGAAATTTGTGAATAGTGATACAAGTCTACAAGGCAGAGTGAAAGCAATAGGCTTTGGTCATCTATTGAAGGTGGAATTTCATAGACTCCCCCATGATCTAATAGTATCAATGCTGAGGTTATATGACCCACCAACACACCAATTTATGATAAGAGGGATGACACGTGAGATAGATGCCGATGATATGGAGAAGCTGCTAGGAATTCCTCATAAAGGTAAGGAGGTGAACGTGGATGTGAGCGAAAGTGACCCAACGTTGCAGCAGTTGAAGAGGGAATATAGGAATAAGAGGTGCATTATAATATTGCAAGAAATTGAAAATGAGAATGGGTCAGAGAAATTTGAGCTATTGTTTGTGTTGTACACTTTAGGAACTTTTTTATGCCCTATGTCCAGTGGAGGGGTAAGTGATAGGCTTTTGAGAGTGATATATTGTACGAAAGACAGATTTGGGGGCTATGATTGGGCAACCTTCATGCAAAATGACTTGTGCAAAGAAATGGACGACTATGTCTCAACATACCAGACAAAGGGGGAAGGGGATGGTATATGCAATGTTGGTGGTTGCTTGTAAGTACTACTGGTATGATATGATATGGTAATAATTTTGAGACAAATGGATACTTTAGTTTAACTATATTGACAATTTTTGTTGCTTTTGTAGTTATACCTTGGCGAGTACTTCCCTATGAAAATGTTTTTGGAGCCTAAGTCCATTTGCTCTGTTGAATTCTGGACGAAGGACAAGATGATAGATTTGATACAGACAGAGAAGAAGAGCAAATTTGGATTGTTGTTTAGTAGTTGCACTTTTGAGGCTAAGGTGAGAAAGGAGGATAGTAAAGTTGTCGATTATTTATCCCCGGAAAATAATTTATCTGGATTTGCATATTATGTTGGTGCCACATCATTTTCCTTTTCTGTAAATTTGCATATCATGATAATCGTTGTACGGTTGCAAGATCTCAAAGAGTTGCACGGGCGATTGATGTCTGTGATTGACAACGAGATGACAAATGTCTGCACAAGATTTGTCAATGCAATGGGTGAGGAGTTGATGATTCCCAATTACGGAGACAAGGGAAGGGGAAAAAGGAAGAGACTGAGAAGGAGGCCATTGCATGTGAAGAAGAACATGAAAATGAGCAGCAGGAAGGCAATGCAGAGTGTGAATAAAAAGATGATCATGATGTTGGTGACAATGAGGGTTTCTATGAAGTCAACAAAAAGGTCAACCAACCTTCTTCATCTTTTACAAAGTCCCCTATTATAGTCCCTGATGACATTGAAGATGATATGGACGAGGGAAGCAAGGGGAAAGAAGGGTTGGAAAGTGACAAGGGACACAAGTTGAGAAGATCAAGCCACTTGATGAGCAAGACACTTTTTTCAAGGCCATTATTTCATCCATCCCACCGAAAGAAATAAAGGATAAGTAAGTTTTTATTAAAGTTGGTTGTGTCAGAGAAAATGCCACCTCTAAGTAAATAACTTATTTTCACACTAACATAAGATTCCACACTTATTCACAGGATATTGGTGTCAATGATGGACAAAGATATTAATAGAGATCAGTTGTATGCCCTTGGGGAGAGTATCAAAGAGTTGGTAATAGGGTTCGTATCGATTTAAGAAGAAGCCATTATTTTTGTTTAATAGTGTGTGTTGGTTAGTCTTAAAGGAAGACTTTAATGGGTCTATAAATGGTTGTCACTAATCTGATTCTATCACAAATGCAGGTAATGTCATTAGTGTGTAAGACTTTGATGGCTGAGATACAATCAAATGGATCTCTAGTGAGGCGACCCATTTTTCCAAATGACTTCATGGTATGTTTGCATAATGGGTATATATAATGTGGATATTGATGCTAGTTTATTCCCTAAGTTACAATCCCTCTTACTGTAAAACATAGAACATGAAATTTGGAGATTGCATGTTGTGTGGAGCTGTCTTGTTTGTACATATTTGTTATAATATGATTGCTGACTCTAATATGATGCAAATGAAAGTGGCATTGAAACCAATCAATTGGAATGTTAGAGAAGCCAAGAATGAATTCTTGCCGAAAAGACTTGGTTACAATCTTGGTGATTGTGATTTGATCTTGGGACCTGTTTTGACACAAGAACACTGGTTCTGCATTGTTGTAGCTCCAAAGACCATGAAGTTCTATGTGTTGAATTCTTGTAAGCCTAACTTATAAGCCAATACAAAGAAAAGGCAGCGTGAAGTAAATGAAATCATGAACCCTCTATGACTAATAGTAAGCATATGATAGTTTCATTTTCTGATTATGCTCAAGTAATTGTTGAAATGTTGCTGAGCAATGGTAGTTGCTTGCAGAGGGATAGGTTGTATGACGCTATTGCCATAATCATGCCTTAACATGTTTCGGGTAGGGGAAAGAGTAACATATTGTGGCCAGAAGTTCCTCAACAGCCCAACACATAAGTCACCATTTTGTTACGGTTGTATTGATCTAATTACCGACCAAACTTTGTGACATGTTAATTATAACTATGTAATGTTTGTCTTCTTCTTTGTAGGAAGGATTATGGGGTCCATGTGATGATTTGGTTAATGGGAACTTGATAAACCACTACAATACATAAATGTAAATGTTGTGTGAATAAAACTTACTTTGCAATTGCTTATATTTTGGTTCCGTGTTCTTATGTCTCCATTTTTCCCAGGAACATATTCCCCAGTTTAAGAAAGACCTCATGTGGTGGCTAGTGAAACCATGAGCAAAACACATGTCACGAGGACACTTTGGAGGTGCTTTAGGAAGAACCAATTACTAAGAAGGATGATAACTATCGAAAAAATTTTAAGACAACAAAAGACCTTTAAGAGGAAACGAGCACGGTTGTCTTAGTTGTTGCATTGTTATATGTTATCCCTTGTGAAGTAGGTGGATGTTTGTAAACTCTTAGTTGATGAGAGGTTATGTTGACTAAGATTATTCTATTATGTTGGTTTTTTTGTATCCCAAATGTCAATATCACATACCAGGTGTATTGGTGTTACCAATTACAAAAGTGGTTGCAATGTTGCAAAGTTGCATGTTTATATCCAATAACTTACAAGGATTGTGACAAGAAAATACCAAATTCTCATCAGGTCATACCCAACTTCTAATTAAAGGGCCCCAAGTCCAAATAAAACATTCCCAACTTGGTTTAATGGATTCCCAACTTCTAATAAATGGCTCCCAACTCAAAATAAAGCATTCTCAACTTGGCTTAAGGGATTCCCAACTTCATTTAAGGGATTCTTAGCTTCTAATAAATGGGTCCCAACTCAAAATAAAGCATTCCCAACTTGGCTTAAGGGATTCCTAACTTCAGTTAAGGAATTCCCAACTTCGCTTAAGGGATTCCGAGCTTCTAATAAAAGGCTCCTAAGTCCAAATAAAGCATTCCCAACTTGGCTTAAGGGAGCCATTATTGAAGTTGGGAATCCCTTAAACCAAGTTGGGAATGTTTTATTTAGACTTGGGAGCCTTTTATTAGAAGTTGGGAATCCCTAAACTGAAGTTGGGAATCCCTTAAGTCTTCTATTGGTATATGCATGTTGGTATTCCCTTATGGGAATTCGGGAATCCCTTGAACTATTCTGGTAGTAGGCACTCATCATATTTGGTAATTCCTTTATGGAAGTTGGTAATTGGTTACGCGTGTTGGTATTCCCTTAACAAAACTTAGTAAATCCTTGTCGAAATTTGGGAATTCCCTTCAGTAATTCTGGTAGCATACACCCGGATCAGATTTGGTAATTCCTTTATGAGAATCTGGTTATGTGCATATTGGTAATCCCAAGGGGGAATTAAATATGGACATTATGTTAGTTGTGCAACTTAATTCTACTTTGTCATTGAAACAACCACATATATTAATTACAAAATAGGCATGACATCTAACATGACCCTCCCACTACCTTCTTACAATACCAACATGTACATTGTAGAATTCCAACATGTCCTAAGGCACTTGTTCGCCCTGCGCCGCAAGTGCACGGGTCGCGCCAAGTAATAAAGTGATGAGAAAAGTATCGTTCCCACAAGGATTTGTCCAAAACCCGGTCAAACAATGATTATTACACTCTCGCCCAATTTGAGTGACACAAATGTTGAGATTGAAAATTAACTAAGAAAATAAAATGAAAATAAAACTATAAACAAGTGATTCTCCAACTTCAAGGATAAAATGGGTCCTAAGATTATCTATCCCCCTTATACTTCTTAAAGCTCAATTAACCTCCCCTCAAAGAAGCTCTCAACGAAACCACGTGCTAATCTAGGGTTCATAGAGTACTTGTAAAAGCTCTCTCAAGTCAAGAACAAGTGTTTAGTCTTATTAATTGCACAATCTCTTGCTACAATTTAATAAAACCCAATTATCAAGCTCCAACCCTAATGTGACTATGCAAGGCTAGCAAGTATATCTCTATCTTACCAACAAAACCATCAATTCTTCATGCAAACTTCAAGTTCTTGCACTACTTTACGCAAGTTCTACACTCAACCTAGCCCTCTCAAGCATAAATCAAGTGAACCCAACATCTAAATGGTGATCAAGCACTTAGAAGCATTAGGAGAAGAGTAAAATAAGCACATAGATATCATTAATCACAACATAAGAGGAGGAATCAAGAATCAATACATACAAGGGTTCAAAATAATCCTAGAATCAAAGTATTTAACTACTCATGTTCTACAACTCCATGGGAGCATATATATACAACATTACAAAACAAAACAAGAGAAGAGAAGGAAGATGTAAGAGATAAACCAAGAGAGGAAGCTCAAATCTCTTCGAAGCTCCAAGCCCAAGCTTAATCCCCTCCAAACTTCAAGCCCTAGCAGAGCAACACACCCCCAAGCATGCCCAGAAGTCGAAGAATGAAGGCTCAACTCGAAACCCTTCCTTTTATTTAACTCAATCCGTCGTTTTCTGTCAAAACGCGATGTTCGCCGCAGCAAGCCCACGGCGAAGTCCAAAAATGACAGAAATAAGTATAGCTCGCCGTGGCTTCGCCGCGGCGAGCTGACGGCGAGAACACCAAAAACTGGGCAGAAGCTGATGCTGCTCGCCGTGGCTATTCTGGTCCTTTGCTCTGTTTTCTTGCCTTTTTCTTTATTCCTTGGGCTGCATTGGCTTCTTCTTATTTTTGTTCAATTGGGAGCTTGGTGGAGGGTTAAAATCTCTTGTTTATTGCATCAAATTATTCCTACAAAAATTACATAAAACAACATAAGAAATTAACTACAAAAATAATCAAAATCTACATAAATATACAATGATGTGCAACCGAAAATCAAATGAACATTTCCTATCATGAGTATCCAAAATTTATCAAAGATTGAATAAAACTCAAGGAAATATACTCAAATGACATGAATTTCTAGGAGTTATCAGCACTCCCAAAAAACCAACAACCCTATTGATGTATTGTGTTCAATGACAATGGACATTAAGTTAGTGGTGCAACTTAATGTTCCTTTGTCATTGAAACAACCACATATATTAATTACAAAATAGGCATGACATCTAACATGACCCTCCCCCCACTTTCTTATAATACCAACATGTACATTGTAGAATGCCAACATGTCCTAAGGCACTCCCAAAAAACCAGGAACTTCACTACTGTATCCCAAAAAAACCAGCAACACTATGTGTCATTGAAACTAACATTGGCATATATATACCCACACTCAACTTGGGTTAGGATTTGTGCACGTCCTTCTGGTGTGGCCAGATTGATGACACAAGGAACAGAAATAAATCTTCTTGTTCTGGAATTGTGATTCCACCCTTCTAACTCGTGGCCTTCCACTGGGGCAACTTGTTGTTGGAGGCTGCAATAAGACTTCCTCAGATGTATTTAATCTGCTATAATCAACATAGTCATTTTGTTGAGTCCAGCATTGGCAGCTACTGAACCCACCATGTTGGGCACCCCAGGGGCCCATCTCTGGGTCACCCCGGTATTGGCAAGCCCAACTCAGGTATTGTAGCTCGGTTGGGGGCCGCTCTCGCAGACCCGACCCAATGCTGCAGCATTTGTGGGAGGAGGCCGTGTCATTGGCGCACCCACAGGTTCGATCTCCCAACCAAGCACTTTATAGGGATTCTAGATGCCTCGCTTATCACCACTTGAGCTGCAGCTCAAGTGGTGATAAGCGAGGCATCTAGAATGCCTATAAAGTGCTTGGTTGGGAGATCGAACCCGTGGGTGCGCCAATGACACGGCCTCCTCCCACAAATGCTGCAGCATTGGGTCGGGTCTGCGAGAGCGGCCCCCAACCAAGCTACAATACCTGAGTTGGGCTTGCCAATACCGGGGTGACCCAGAGATGGGCCCCTGGGGTGCCCAACATGGTGGGTTCAGTAGCTGCCAATGCTGGACTCAACACATTAACTTAGGCATGTCAATGGTGACGACCAGAATCATGTTGTGCCCATAAATCTTCTCTTGAGCTATAACTTCATAACATTCTTCAACATATTCATATATATTCCCATGGATATGCTTCACTACTGCACAAGTATGCTTGCACGGAATCCCACTCATCTGCCAAGTTGCACAACTACATTGCTTTAAATTTAGATCAACCCGATGGTGACCATTAGTAGTATTCACACGAATTCTGCCCCCACCATAATTCTCACACCACATATAACCACATGATTCCACATTTTTCTTCACCTTCACCTCTATATTTGGTCCCACGCAATTCTTCCACTTTGTCATTGACACATAAGATGCATGCATCTTCTTAGCAACTTTCTCACGGTGCTTATGAATAAGTTGGCTTATACCATACTTTCTCTTCTTAACCATCCAAGCATTGAGAGATTCAGCTATATTGGTTGTTATATTGTCCCATCGTTTGTATAGGAATTTGCTATAAGCCTACCTTTCAACATTCCCTTAGGTGTTAATCTAATCACATAACTCTGAATTGTACTAGCGCATATCTTTCATTGCCTTATCAAATTTATGATTGAGCCTTGCATAAGCTACTTTGTCAAGAAAGGACAGCCCATCCTCTTTTGAAGAACTTGGTGTCTTCCTTTTACCCCTACTTAATTTAACCAACTCCTTACTAAAATTCTCCTTGATGTGCCTATAACAGAATGCGTGCATCTCCCCCCAAATACCGCTTGAACAGCTGTTATGATGGAATGGTGTCGGTCTGAAACAATAGTCAATACGAGTGACCCAATAATCTTCTTAATCATATGCATAAACCATGTCCAATCAGCATCTGTCTCCCCCTTCACAGTTGCTATGGCAAAAGGTAACATCTCATTATCTGCATGGTATGCTGAAGCTGCCAGCATGGTTCCTCTATATGGGCCGCTTAAGTGAGTTCCATCAACATATAGAATATGTCTTGTTCCTCCTAAGAATCCCTCAATACATGGCCTGTAAGCAATAAAAACACGTGCAAACCTATTCCCATCAGGCATATATTCTACTACAGTCCTGTCATCTATTTCCTTCAACCTTTGGCATATCCATGGAATTAACATACATGAAGGTTCAAGCTTGCCATGTATTTCATTTAATGCCTTCTCCTTCACTCTATAAGCCTGCTTATAAGTTAGGTTCATAGCATATTCTCTTTCCACTGTCTTGATTATTTCTGAAGGCTTCTTTTCTGTGTGGTTCCTCATTTCATTTATTAATAATGATGATGTCATACTTGCTCTCCCCTATGAACTACTCGTAGAGTGTCTTGGGCAGTATGAATGTGGTCTTTAATGAACTTTGTAACACGTAACATAGGACCAGTCTTCCCCACAGCAACTGCACAAAGCTTCCAAGGACACCCTTCAACTTTACACTCTACAGATATCCTCTCATTACTATTCCTCACATATTTGTGCTCAAACTTGTGAGCAATGCTAAACTTATAGACAGCTTACCTAAACTCATCTGCATGTGCAAATTGCTGACCTTCACCAATGATAAGTCCATACCATTTTACATGGATCATGTCACTCATGTCTGTTTCATCACTTCCTACCCAACTCCTTATGATTGAATTTGTTCCCGAGGGACTCTCCTGAAGTAAAAATGAAGCACCGTTATCATAGGACAAAGGATAAGCATTTTCATCCAAAGGAATGCCACTTAAATTAATTTCTTCTGAAAATCCAAAACATATTTCATGCCTGCATACAATTTCCCAAAACTTGTTAGTGTATTACCAAAACTTTAATGCCAAAAACCAACATCAAATAGCACAGAGTATTTAAACACTTACACTTGAGGATCACCCATTTCCACTGGTTCATTCACATTCTCTTTCCAACTTATATACACATGTGTTTTCCTTTCATTGTGACCAAATAGATTGCTCATTTCAGCTTCACTATCAAGATCAATTAGTGTCCTCTCATCATACCTTACTGTAAATTTAATGTCACAACAACTCCAATCATATCCTACCAATTCACATACAATATGTATTAACTCATCAATTGTCATCCATTCTTTTAGCATCCTTGACCTTACACGCCCTCCAGTGTATTTAACTTCACCATCATCATTACAAACAAATTTCCCCTCTACATGGAAATAACAAAACAATTCTTTCACATTACTTGACCGAATTTCATTACTCATCTTCCTCCTTCACCTGCAACAAAAAATATAACATTTCATATTTTTTTCATCTCAATTTACATTACATCACTTGCAAAATTAACTTTACATCACGATTCCTAGCTTCTATTAAGGGTTTCCTAGATTCTGTTAAGGGTTTCCCAGTTTCCCTTAAGGGTTTCCCAGATTCTGTTAGGGGTTTCCCAGTTTCTGTTAAGGGTTTCCCAGATTCTGTTAAGGGTTTCCCAAATTTTATTAAGGGTCTCCCACCCATATGTTCATGTCCTAACTCATCCTTGACACTCACGTAACCACAACCACACCATTTCCATTTCCCTCCCAACAAAATGCTTCTCCTAACCCCAAACAATGAACCCCAACCACAATGTAATCAAATATTGGACAATGGACATGAAGAGAAAATGCTTTAAACAATATTCACTACTTACCTTCACTTGCTTCAAGTATTTTTGAGCTACTTCCCACACATGACGAGGAAGTTTTTCTCTTATTCTTCCCCAACAAGAAGTCGTCATTTTCACCCTGCATTTACTCAAATATTAGACAATGGAGATGCAGGGAAGATGCTTTAAAAATTTCACCATTAACTTCAGCTTTTTTGGCCAACCTGAGAAAACGTTGGGAAGAGCTTTTGTCTTCTTCTTCACCACCCACCTAGCAGTCCGTCCTTTCCCTCTGCATTTCAATAAAGAGGAGATGAAGCGAAGATGAAGACAATGGAGATGAAGAGAAGATCTTTAAAACCATTTACCTTTACTTCCTTCAACTTTTCTTAACAATCTGAGCACACATAGGGATGAAGACAAAGCTTCTGTCTTCTTCCCCAGCCACTTCGTTTCTCTCTTTGTGCATTTATTCTATAATGTCAGCTCTCTCTCTTCCTTTCTTGCCGTGTTAAAGCCTTAAGTCAGCTCTCTCTTCCTTTCTTTTTGTGTCAAAGCTTTAAAAGGTAAAAGGTCAACTCAGTCACGTGTGCTCAGGTCCTTTTAATTTGAGGGCATTGCAGTCTTTTCCTTTTAATTTGGGTATGGACAGTTCAATCAAATGCACTGACTTGTCCTTTCGAAATTTCGTTGTATCAAAGTGTCCTTTATGTAATTCGAGGGTCTTTTCTGGAATTTTTTCAAATTAAAATAAGACGTTAATTTACAAAAATGGAACAATATTTGAAAATTAAGTGCATAAAATATTTAATTTTTCAATTATTAAAAAATAAAGCGACATATATTATTTAATACGATAAAATACAAATATTAGGGAAAAATTTGGCAAAAATAATATTAAGAAAAATTGATTGTATCAAAAAAGAAAAAAATACTTGTCATGTGAAATTGGATAAATATTAGTAGAATCTTAAAAAAAACATTTGGGAGAGAGCTCCAAGAAATTCAAAGTCAACCTAAACCGACTTATTTTATGTCAAATTTAAAAACCCCCCGGCCTCCGTACTTGTCCCTTCGCACAGTGAAAAGGACCCTCCTAATCACCACATCATATTTTTTTAAGAAAAAAATTATAAATTTTAAAAAACACACGTTACAAGTTTTTAGGCTAACCCATTTCACCATCCCATTTGTGGTGTAAACAATCACACCTAAATACTTTAAATCTGATGTGGAAATTTTAATTTTATCCTGAAAAAGTTATTTAGCACTTACAATATTTTGTTTTCAACTTGCATTGCAAAATAAAAAAAAAAACGCACAAAATATGGAATCAATTTTTTTATCTGCTAGTAATATTTGTAAGGTGCCCTATAAAATTAAAATTTTCACGTCATACCTAATTAAGGTGTTTACTTGTAAATTGGATTCACCTCAAAATTTCTCCATACTCAAAAAAATCAAAATAGATTAGCGTCAAGTTGAATCCCAACAAAATGAAAAGACGTCACCATGAACACCATTCTCTCTCTATCCCTATATATATAAGTATATGCATAGTTCTTCACCACCATCATCTCAAGTTTGAAACAAGCCTCTTCATTGATTCTGTTACATATTGATTAATCTTGTTACCAACTATGGCTGGCTCACTTTTCAAGTTCACAGTCTTCCTCTTCATTGCCCTTGTCCTTCTCTCTCCCAGCGGTTAGTATATTACGTACTCAATCACCTAACACTCATTACTTCTCACCATTTCATCATTTGATAATTATCTTTTACAGTTAAAGGAAGGTTATACTAACAAAGTTTACATCGATACTGTTGCTTTGATTATTATTAGCTAGAAATCATTATTGTTAGCCATCCTATGCGGTGCATATTTATATATATATATATATATATATGAAAGAACTGTATATATTTTTTATGCAGAGAATAATACGGCAGAAGCAAAACTTTGCCGAAAACGCAGCCGCACATATTCTGGGAGGTGTAATAACAACCAACCCTGCAAGAATGCATGCTACAACGAGGGTTATGGTGACGGCGGAGGTTGTTACAGTTATGGTTCTGGCTATGCTTGCTTTTGCTATTACAAGTGTTGAAAGAAGCTATCACGTGCCTTCCTCGTGCCATCTGATCATTTCCATACTATGTTATGAATATAAATGAATAAATAGTGCTTCAGTCATCAGTAAAAGCACTAACGTACGTACGTACGTTGAAAGATATGTCTCGTTGTTGGACTATCTCTTAATTTGTGTCTAGTATATGTGTGTGTCTGTGTTTTTTCTTTCTCTGGGTTTGTTGATGTCTTTTGTAATGAATTATATTAATTGTGTCTGCATGTTTCGTGTTATATAATGAAGAATACAGTTGTCTTATAAAAAAATATAACTACGCTTCTGCTTGCTTGTCGTGATGAGAAGTATCAATATTTGAGTTCATGTGTGCCTAATTTTTCTTTTTCTCCTTAATACAACTACTCCCTCCGGTCCTAATTATAAGAGCCAGTTGACTTTTTTGGAAAAATTAAGGATGCAAAATACACCACTATGAATTGTTTATATCTGTCTTTTTTCTTCAAAAGCAAGTTATTTTACTTATAAACTATCATATAATCTAATTACATTTCGCATATATTAAGATTTAGGGGTCTAATTTGCTTCCTTAATCTCCCCAAAAAAAGTCAACTGGCTCTTATAATTAGGACCGGAGGTAGTATAAATTAAAAATCTTGCATGCACGTCTTTAATTATATGTGGCGTGCTTGATATTTATTTGGTACGATATTTTGGATAAGAATTGGGAATATGAGTATGTATAGTATTTATGATAAAACTGTGGTTGAGTAGTAAAGATTCATTTACCCTTAACTAAAGCTGGGAAAGTGGGCTCAACCCGCGGGTTGAGCAAGGTTAGGGTTGGGAAAATCCCAACCCATTAAAGTACGGCCCGCACCATTTACCCCACGGGCTAAGGCAGGCTAGCCCACGGGTTGGCGGGTTAGCCCGCCAAATATATTTTTTTTATTAAAAAAAAAGAAAAACTCTATTTAATTCATTAAGGCATATTTTAGACACTTCACTAATATAAATTATGGTTGACATAACAAATTGTGGTGTTTGTATAGTATAATCTAAACTTTTTTAATAATATTGTTGATACAATAAAATTAGGAAGATGTTTATACAAAAAAAAAATATAATTGTGGAGTCCATATTTGTATACTACTTGGAGTATTCTATTTTACTTGAGCCAATTATGATATATTTTTGTTGATTTAAAATTTTTATTTTTTTATTATAGTATTTTTTAAAAAAAAAACTGGCGGGTTGGCATGCCAACCCGCCAACCCATACTAAAGGGTTAGGGTTGGGGTTTTCCCAACCCATTAAGGTGCGGGCTGCACAGGCCCGCACCACGTAACCCGTAACCCGTCACGGGCTAGCTCGCAACCCGCGGGCTGGCCCTTTTCCCAGCTATACCCTTAACCAACTATCGATGGTTCGATCATTAGTGTTGGGTATGGAGAAACATTAAATCTCCCGGCCAGCTGTCCCACCCTTGAGGTGACGACAAATAAGCAGAGGATTCTTCCACATGTCGGGTGGAGGGATACCTTGTTTTTTTTTATTAAAAAAAGTATTTATGATATATAATCAAATATAAATATAGCCTAACAAAAGCACTATTTACATATAGCTCGATTTTCGGGAATACTAAATGTTAAAGCACTACTAAATGTATGCAAAATGCTATTTGGGGACTAAATGAGGTAAACAAGGTACCGATATATATATATATATATATATATAAGTTCTCCCTTTAAAAAATGTGTCCTTCTAAAAGAAATGTTTTGTTTCAATTTACTTACACGATTCTTATTCTAATCCAAAACATAAGTCATTTTCAACTATATATCTCACTAGAATAAAGGTACAAAAACAAACTCGTTATATTGATTCTATTCAAAATTACTTTTTTAAAAATTTACACATATTAAATGAGGTTTCAAATAAGAGAACAAATATGATTAATTATGTTTAAACATTAGTTACATGAGTAAAATTGACATAGAAACATTAATTACTCTACAAATAAGTTATACTCTCTCCGGTCATAAATATAAAACATATTTACTTAATTTGGTTATATTTAGGATGTTAGTTAAATTAATTAAAATTACATGATATTACCAAGGCACCCTAACCATCTACCGTTATTCACCCTCTCCCTCCCTTGCTTGTTTATTATTGAGAAACATTCATAGAGATAATTTTGGGAAAAGTTGGGAAAAATTAGAAATATGTCTTATATTTAGGACCAATCTTACTTCTGTAAATAGGTCATATATTTAAGACAAGGGGAGGGGGTAATATATTTTGGAAAGGAATTCTTCTATAACTGGATGGAGTATGTTAGAAGCTTAGCTTATTTTAGCTCATTCCTTGCTCACGCCTCTCAAAGAATTAGGGGGTGTTTGATTCTACTTTTAAAAATAGTTCTTTTGTTCTTTAAAACAAAAAAAAAAACTTGTTTGAAAACTTGTTTAGAATTAATTGTTCCAAAAAAAAGTGCCAAAAAAACACAAGAACTTATTTTTAAAATTAATTGTTCCAAAAAAAAAGTGCCAAAAAAACACAAAAACTTATTTTTAAAAATGAAAAACAAAAACAACTTTTAGGTGTTTTAAAGGTTTTGTTTTTTGTTTCCAAATAGAAGAATTTCTTTTCTCTGAATTAAGGCTTGAGCCTATCACCCATACTACATCTAGAAAGTCGTGGCATCAATGACAACGATGGAAATCACAATGTCCATGATGACGATTGCAACATCATTGACGTCAACGGAAACTGCAATCTTACCATTGGCAACCACGATGTCACCGACACCAACATGTCAACAGAAATTGTAATGTCACTTAATAACCATGTAAACCGCAACGTCACTAACATCAGTTACGACGTCACCGATGGCAACAAAAATCGTGACATCACCAACAGCGACGTCACCAACGGCGGAAAAAAAATGTAATGTCACTAAGGGTGATGAAAACTGACTTATCGGCCATTTTCGGTCTTTACAGTAAGCGTACGGGTCGTAAAAATTGTAGTGTAGTGAAAAGAGTGTCGTTTCGCAAGGATTGTGCTTTGAGTAAGCTAATTAGTACTAATTGGTTGCTCAATTGAAATGGAGCATGAAAATTGTTGAAAATTAAGTTTGAAATAAAACTCAAGTTACAAATGGAATTAGAAAAGGAAAATGATTGCAATAATACTTAACCACTAGAATAAAAGCCTAGGGTTACTTATCCCTATTTTTACTTCATGAACTAGTTAATTTCCCTTCTTTTTAGTAACCTAATTTAGCTATGTGTGAGTCAAAGATTCTTTTGCATTTGAAAAAGTTTTCTCAAATCAAAATCAAATGTATACTGCACAATCTCAATTTTGGAATTGTGAAAAAGCTTTTACAACCTAATTGCACAATCTCTTGCCACAATTAATGCAAGTTATAATTCTCAACCAATCTCAATTTGACAATGTTAGGTTAGTAACTATATCTCTATGTTACCAACTAACCATCCATTTAAAACCATAAACTTCAAGCCCAACATGATTTCATCTAAGTTCTAAAACAAAATACATTTTCTTAAGCCATATTTCATTTAACAAATCAAATGGTGATCAAGCACTTGTATAAAAAGAGGGCAAGATGAAAATACACATATATACTTCATCCATTGCATAAAAGAAAGGGATATATAAAGTTCAATCCATAAAAATGGTTCAAAGCAACCATAGAATAAAGTTTTAGTTACACATGGAAGGAATTAAAACAAGAACAAAATCTAGATAATAGTTCATTGCAGTAGAATTGAAAAGAAGAAGGAAGAAGAAGGATGATAACCAAGAAAGATGGAGTTTAAATCTCTTCAAACTCCTCCAAATCAAAGCTCCAAGCTCTCAAGTTTTCCCAAGTCTCTCAAGCAGCTCTAGAGGGGGTTTGTCCTCGTTTCAGCTCGAAAACCTAGTTTTAATGTCTGAAATCTCGCTGACTAAGCAAAATGCATAGTAGCAATTTCGCGTTACTCGCCATGGCTAATCCACGGTGTGCAGATACCATTTCTAATAGTAATGAATGTCGGCGAGTTCAGGGCGAGTGGCCTATGATTCTGCTCCTAATGCTCTTTTTCTGGACCTTCTCCCAACATGTCTCCAATTCCCTTACTTCCTTTGTGGTTGAGGGTCTTTTTCAGCTCCAAAAACTTGTTCGCCTCTTCCTACACAAGAAGGAGAGGGTTTACGAGTTCTAAAAATCACTCAAGTATAAACTCTTTAGGCTCCAAACTTCATGCTTTTAAGATTTTTATCTTTGTTTATCTTTTATTTGCATCTTTGTGTACTTTTCACATCTATAATTCCAAAATCATGTATAAGTATGGGGAAAATGTGATGCAATGTATGAAATTGTGGAGCTTATCAAAAACCATAACATCATTGATGGCACTGATGTCACTGATGACAATGAAAACTACAACATCTCTGAAGATGATTGAGAGGGAAATCTCAACATCATCAACAGCGCTCGTGATGTCATTGATGGAGACAAAAGACGAAACGTCATCGACTGCAAAGGAAACCGCAACATCACCATCGATGGCCACATTGCACCGATGGCAACGGAAAATGCAATGTCATCGAAACGCATCATTGATTTTAAACAAATTTTTAAAATTTTAATTTTGTTTTCCATACTAGTTTTAAAAGCAACTACCCAAATGGTATAAAAAAACAACTATCCAAACAGATTTTTTTTTTGTTTCCAAGACATGTTTTGAAAAACAATTAGCAAAATATATATATATTTTTCTTGTTTCCAAAACTTATTTTCAAAAAATGTTATTAAAAAAATAGAACCAAACAGCCCCTTACTTTTTATCCTATATATCAACAAAGTAATTAAATTTTACTTAATTTCCAACCGCAGATACAACTCACAAAACTCTGCCAATCTTCCTGACGATGTGATGCTAGTATATTGTACGCATTAGATTAATTAGGAGCCCTGTTAGGTCCATCACCACTGATTCTGGGGTGTTTGTTTCTTCTAGATTTTTGAATGCAAAAATTAATTACTACATCTGTTTTAATTTAATACGAGAACTAAATGACTAATTTATTTATATTAATTAAAGTAATTAGTTAAATTAATTATTTGTAATAAATAATTGTTGGTTTATCTTAAATACTTTATTTGATCATGTGCATTAATATTTAAACTGTTTAATTATTGATACTCCTTTAATGAACGCAAATAATCGATGATATTTTGGGCCAAACTCATGAATTTTGGGAGCAAAAATGAATTGAGGAATCGTGTTTAGAACCAAAATAAATTGCTTACGTGTCTAACTCTTACATCAAGGAGATCAATTAGTATACTTTTTTTAGTATAATACCTATTACATCCTATAATATGGACGTGGCTCTCTCTGTTACTCTTCCGGTTTGCTCCCGTCCCTTTACAGTGAAACTACAATGTTTTGGGGGTAAAATCTTTAGTGTTTGACTGTTTATTTTCATCATTAAATTTTATATAAAATTAGAGACATTTTAATATATTATGGGTAAAAAATGGTTCATCCTTCAATTTTATATGATTTTTTTAAAAAGATTTAATACTTAAAAGTATGTAGTTTTTATAAGTTAGAGTGTTAAATCTTTTTAAAAACTCTTTAATAATATCTGTTAGTCTACATATATGGTTACATCATAGTAAATTATTAATATTTTTTAATATTGATGAATGTGATCTCTTAATACTGCATATTTTCCATATATAATTAAACCAGGCACTTTTTTCCACATGTATTCGGTGTTACTAGCAATCAACTAATGCGTAGGTTCACAGTGGAAGAAACATCGCCACCTTCAAGTAATTATTGCAACTATATATCTAGGGATTGAACACGAGACCATTGGTTAAACTAAAATAACCCACTAGTTGATGCAAGCATTTGGTTGTAAACCAATCAAAAGTATAATATTTCTAAAAAAATATTTTTACTGTATAGATCAATTCTGAGTCAATATTAATACTTATACAAAATCTATAAAATCAATACTTTCATTTGATCATATCATAAATAAATATACAAAATCTATACAGAGTAACAAACTAACAATATTAACATGTCTAATAAAGTATTTATTCTGATACTAAACTAGTTGACTCACAAAAATAGATTAAAGTAATTGTTTTGTTATTTGTAAGAAAAAATTGAATTGGTTTACATAAAAGAATCATTTTTTAATAATTTAATTTTATAAATTGAAATATTTATATAAATTTTTTTATTAATGTAATTAAAAGTATTGATGTTCTTAAAACAAGAAATAAGGTAATTAAAATATGACTAAATATTCTCAGAATAAATTAAAGGAAAAAATAAAAATTACTTAAACTAAAGAGGAATAGAATCATTACCAAAAGAATATTATTAGCTCCCTCCTCTCTTTTCATATAGATAAAAGCAAACCTAAGTTCATTAAAATCCTATCAAGACTTGTCATATAGAAATGATAGACTAATATTAATGTAGACTTATCATTTTAAAATTAGGAAAAAATTAATTACAAATCCTATGGAAAGAACTTATTTACGATAAGGTCTACGAAATCCCCTAAACTGAGGTACTTACGGATTCTGATTATATTTAGTCCTAAACTATAAAGTTTTCACCGTCATGTCAAACATTGTTAGCGACCAAGAATTTAAATAGTTGTGAATAATAGTTATAATATTGTTATAAAGGCCTAACAAATTGTCACCGTCTTCCATCTTCCAAATGCTGTTAGTTACCAAGAATTTATAACAATTGTATATGATACTAATAAAATTATTACAAAAACCCAAAAAATTGTCATCGTCTAATTAACATTATTAGGTACCAGGAATTCATAACACTTGTGAATTATTAGAAGGTTGGATGTGCAATTTTGACAATAAAGTTTACAAATTTGTGTAACTTTCACATTTCTGTTAGAAGTTTTAAACTGTTGTTATGTGGGTCCCACCTAGCTTCAAGAGTCCATGTAGGAAAATGAAAAGTGGGTTCCACCACTTTCTTAAACTCCCAAAATTACAGCGTCTTCAATTGGGAAGCAGTCTTCATTTTGCGCTTGGTCTTACACCCCCGCCCCTTCTTTTTATGTGGCTTTTTCTTCTCTCCTCCTTAACAAGCTTCCATTGCTAAGGATCAAACTCACTCTCGTATAGTAAGTCCCAAACTAATTAAACCTACAGATCAATTATTAACCTTACATAAGAAAACTATAAGAATTGAAAGAGAAAGAGGGGGTGGGGTGTGGGTGGGGGTGGGGTTGGGGCCGTGGGGGGTCGGTTTTATGGGAGGAGAGAGAGGAAGAAAAGGATAGGTGATGAGGTGGTACCACAAATAAATGGGATGATGAGCTAGGGTAACGTATAGAATAATGTTTGACTAATTTAATGGTCAAACCTAAATTAATAGGATAGCAAGACAGTTTACAAACTTTCAGGATGAAATTGTTCTTTAAAAAACTTCCAGATGCCCACGATTATTTACTGAAAACTTATGAGATAAAATTGGACCTTATCCCATATTAATTTATAATTGTAGATTAAGGTGAAAAGGAAAAATCAGGGACACATGAACTCAAATGACACGTCTCATCACGATACACAAGTAGAAGCATACGAATAGTGATCTTTTTCATAAGACAGCTTTATTAATTCTTCATTGTATAACACGCAACATGCAGATACAATTAATATTCATTACAAAAGACCTCAACAAACCCAGAGAAAGAACATAAAAAGAAAAATAAACACACACAGACACTTGACACAAATTAAGATATAGTCCACCAGCGTAACCAGACATAAATTTTAACTAACGTACGTACGTACTTAGTGCTTCAACTGATGACTGAAGCACTATTTATTTATTTATTTATTTATTTATATTCATAACATATATAGTATGGAAATGATCAGATGGCACGAGGAAGGAACTTGACAGCTTCTTTCAACACTTGAAGTAGCAAAAGCAAGCTCGTCCAATACCATGAGTGTGACAACTTCCGTCAACAGCACCCTCTTTTGAGCATGCAGACTGGCATGGTTTCTTGCGGATACATATCCCAGAAAATGTTTGGCTGAGTTTTCCACAAAGTTTTGCTTCTGCCATATTATTCTCTGCATAAAAAATACATATAGTTCTTTCATATATATATATATAAAAATATATATGTGCATGCATAGTATGGTTAACAACATTATCTAGCTAATAATGTTCAACACACAATATTGATGTAAACGTTGTTAATATAATCTTTCTTTAACTGTAAAAAATAATCATCAAATGATGAAATGGTGAGAAGTAACGGGTGTGAGGTGATTGAGTTTGTAATAAACTAACCGTTGGGAGAGAGAAGGACAAGGGAAATGAAGATGAAGACTGTGAACTTGAAAAATGAGGCTGCCATAATTGGTAATAAGATTAATCAGTATGTAACAGAATCAATGAAGAGGCTTGTTTCAAGTTGGAGATGAGGGTGGTGAAGAACTATGCATATATATAGAGATAGAGAAAGAGAATGGTGTTCATGGTGACCTCTTGTCATTTTGTTGGGATTCAAAGGAACGCTAATTTATTTTGCTTTTCTGAGTGTGTGAGTGTGTTTTTTTAAAAATATTTTTTATACGTATTTTTTTTTAAACAAAAAATATGATGTGTTGATTAGGAGGGTCCTTTTGACTGTGCGAAGGGACAATGCAGTTACCGCGGCATAAAATAAGTCGATTTAGGTTGACTTTGAACTTTTGGAGCATATCGCAAAGGCCCAAACTAATATTTATCCGACCTCACATCACAATCATTTTTTCTTTTTTTTAATACCACCAATTTTTATAATTTTTTTGGCCAAATTTTTTCGTAATGTTTGAATTCTGTCGCATTATATATATATATAAATCAAATTATTAAATAGTATGTGTCGCTTTATTTTGTAATAATTATAAGGTTAAACCTTTTATGTACTTAATTTTCATATATTATTGCACATTTTTATGTAGACTAACGTCTTTTATTTGAATTTCTTACAATATTTATTTCGTTATTACATGATTTTCCGTGCACTTTTTTCCTGAAATTTTAAAATTATTATTTTAAAAATTATTACTGATAAATACTCCTAAAATTATATATATTATTATGCTCATTTGAGCCCCTCATAAAACACGTATTTTTCTTTGGGGTAATTAATTTCAGGTTTCGTGTAAGGAACTTAATTAAGATGAGGTCCTACGAATTCGTGTAATTAATTTTAGGCCCCTGACGTGAAGTTGTTACCGCATGCTCATTAAGTTGTTATCGTAGGCCAAACAGTTGTTATCGTCTGGTCAAAAGTTGTTACAGAATTCTCAGTCACTAACAACTAAATGAAGCGGCGATAACAACTTTTTGGTATACGATAACAACTTAATGAGCATGTGTAACAACTTGTGGCTTACGATAACAACTTACCCTTTTCTTTTTTCACCAACTGTAACATGTTCTTTCTGATTCTATCGCACCGGTTCTGGACTCCTTATTATCTATATTTCCTGAAGAGCACCTAACCGTTGGGGTTATGTCAGAACAGTGCCGCCTCGAGTCCGCTCTCCAAGAAATTAAACCCGAGGGGATAGTGGAAGCTAACCCTGGGTGTCGATCTTAAGGAGCCTAGTGTAATATGATTCCTAATAGCTAATATGTAAATTTGAAAAGGCGGGTAAAAAGCATTTTTGTTTGGTTTTAGTATGAAGTTTGGTATGTGCAAAAGATAAAGTAAAAGGTGGGAATTAAAAGTGAGATTTGGATGAAAATGGGATAAAGATCATTCTTGATAAATGAGAGATTCGGGAATCATTGCTTCTAAAGATTTTTTAGGGAGTTTAATTGATTTCTAAAGACCCCTAGAGGAACCCCTCTAGGCTAGACTTAGATTAACTTGATTAATGCCGGAACCTCGCACAGTACTTAATTTAACCCAAGTTGATTAAGTTCCAAATCAATAAATAATTGATTATGCAAGACTTTAAATCCACAATTTGGGCCACCCCATAATTGCTCTAAATTTCTCTCTAAACCCTAATCCATTGATGGCCACCCATACAATAAATTAGGATCTAAAGAGTGTTTGCCCAATGTCTCCACACAACCAATTAATTCTTATGCCATCTCCCTCAAGCAAATAGCTTAACACTCTTAATCCACTAACCAAGCCACCTTGCATTAGCTCATAATTTTCACAAAAAGAATAACAAAACTATGAACCCATAAATTTCATTAAACTCAAAGTTAATAAGTAGCAATGTCAAGTATTATACAAGAAGGAAATAACATAAACATAGTTTCTAACCCTAATGACATAAATGCACTTAACCAAGTGCCATAAATGCACTTCAACCAAATGGAATTAATACATTCCACCAAAAACCATAAATGCAACCCTAGAACCCTAGAAAAGCATAAATACAACAAATGAAGGAAGGATTAGAACTAGAAAAACTCCCCTATTCAAGCTTCAAGCTCATCCCTTGGCTCCCACCACCAAGAATGGTGGAGCCTAGCTACTACTCTCCATGGAAGAACCAACAAGAAGAGAGAAAGGTATGGAAGCCATGGATGGAAGGAAGGAGAAGGTGAAGTAGATGAAGATGAAGATGGAGAAGAGAGAGCTAGGGCTTGGAGGGTGTGTGAGTGAACCAAAATCTGCTCTAATAGGGTGTATCTTTCGTGTTTTTAAGTCCCCAAGTCGGGTCAAGTGAGTAGGTCTCAAATTGGATCCAATTCAGGCCCAAAAACGCGACTGAAAATTCTGCAGAACACGTTCGTTCGCCGTCGTCTCGCCGCGGCGAGGAGCATGTCTCTCTGCTTGTTCAGGGGTTTTCGCCGTCCGTTCGCCGCAGCAAAGCCGCGGCGAGGACCACTTCTTTCTGGAACATGGAGGCCCTTTTCGCCGTCTGCTCGCCGCGGCGAGGTCACTTTGTTTATGCTCCTTTGTTTGGCCTTCTTCTTCATCCGGAATCCGATCTTTTGGTCCTGAGCGACCCTGCAAGTGAAAGTAAGATAAAACCAAGATCAAATAGCCCTATAAATTAATTAGTATAATTAATCTACAATTATGGCTAATTACTCCTAATCTTACACTCATTTTCCTTGAGAGTTTGAGATATTCAATTTGACATTATCAGACCAAAACTTGCATCTTAATCATGTTAATTGCCTCAATTTAAGCATATAAAAGCATTACAAATCAGAGATTTGTCATTTCCCTATGCCAACTTCATATCCTAAAGATTTTAACTTGCGCAGCGTACACACTTTATTTTCTTGGTTTTTTGTTGGGTTATTTTTCATGGTTTAAAAATAAATAAAACAAACGAATACGGATGATCAGAAGAACGAAATAATAACTTGGTAAATGGAAGAAAAGTTTATATAATATAGATATAGATATAGATATAGATATAGATGAGGTGAACAGAAAATAACAATATAATATATTTTAATTTCATTTAATATTTCTTTTTGACGAATTCCAATCTGTTTATTTAATCAATTGAACATGTAGTACATTGGAAGCTTTAATTTCGTCTGTTGTATATAATAATGAGATTATATATTAACAACATGGGCTGGTGGTTGAGAGGTTTAAATGAATTATCTATGCATGGTACACGGTTTTGTACAAGATGATTAATATGGTACGGTCATTAATTTATTAGATATGTTTTTGGACTGAATTAATTTATTAGATATGATTATACTATAAATAGGATTCTTCCACTGTCATCAGCCTTCCGGATTTTGAAACGGATTATCTGCTCATAAAAAAATATGAGTAAGTTAAACACATCTAAATCATTTTCATCTAATATGAATGGTCTAAATTTAATTCTTTAAAAGTAATAACTTTTTGATAAAAAAAATTAATGAATACAGAATATAAAATCAAATATAGACCGTTTAAATAAGATTTAGATAGTCTATATCCCATCTTTGTGAAAGTGTTGTTATGTTGAAAGTGTCTTTGTTTGTTTGTTTGTTTTTGTTTTTTTGTTTTTTTTTTTTTTGCTATATTTTTTTATTGAAAATCGACTAAAAATCTACAAACATTTTTGAAACAAAGCCGAACAAATAGAAAGGGTCAAAACTAAAAACCACAACCTAAATCCAAACAACGCACTACTATCACAAATCCTCACTATGTCAAAGACAGAAAAAGCCACATGAGCAGCACGTCATTAAAGTGTCTTTGGGAAAATTAGGGTCAGGTACCAAGCAACACAAATTATTATTATAAGCTTCCCAGAAATCTCAAAATTATTGAGTCTCTTTGAGACTTAAAGGTTCAGTTCAAAAAAAGGGGGGAAAAAAAGAAAAGAAAAGAGACTTAAAGGTAATATACAACTGTGAAATTGCCTCATTATCCTTTTTAATAGACAAAGAAAAATTGATCAGCCAAATTAAAGTGCCTTGATCGACCTTCATTTGATGTTAACAAATAATAACAATACGTTGAAGACGACACTTGTTATTAATAATGAAAACTATATTAACAACTGTTGAAATATATAGTAATTACTAACCGATGATTATGGGTGGAAATATGTTAGGCTTTTGTAGGCTTCAACTAAATAGATCTGGGTCTGATTAAAAATATAAAACTTAAGTCTGGGCTTGAGTCTGTATGTAAGCTTATTTTTAGGCATAAGTCTGAACCTTCAAAAGGCCTGACAAAGCCTGAAATCCTATTTAAAAGCCTTCTAAATGTAGACTCTTAATAGGCTCAAAAGTTTATACTTATAATTCCACATATTACCCTTTAAACGCATTAAAACGCATGTATACTCTTAAAAAAGATTTTATGGTTATAAAATTAGATAAGTTGGTAATGTTTTACTTAATATATATATATAATTTATTTTATATTTTATATTATAATAGAAATTACAAAACAATTAAATAAGCCAGACATGTAGGCTAGGCCTTACGAAAAAGGCCTGGCCTGTTTACCTAAATAGACCTAACAACAGACCTGATTATGAGCCTGGCCTATTTACTAAATAGGTTAGGCTAGGCTTATTGTAGGTTAGGTCGTAGGCCCCTGATAAGGGCCTAGCCTATTCACATCCCTACCGAAGAGGGTAATTTGATAATTTCACAGTCGCATTTTATTAAGCATAGAGGACTTGTTAACAATTTTAAAATTCCGAGGGAACAGTAGTGCAAAAAAGAAAAGGGACCTTACAGTAATAATTTTTTTTGGACTCGAATGCAGTTTTCCCTTACTATATGGCCTCGGAAAAATTGCACAAATACTTGTTTGAAAATTTTTTACTTACAAATGCATGAATTCAAGTATTTAATATGTTTTTATATATAAAAGCATTGATATTCGAATTCATGTGCCTACGAGTAATAAAAATTTTAAACAAGTATTTATGGGCTATTTTGCGCACTATATATTCCTTTTGTCATCTTTATACTTTAGGACGTAATAATGAAGGTATTAAACCTTGCTTGTAGCATTTTACCTTAATGAGTCAGCAGAAAAAAAATTATTACTACCACTCGTCTTTAATATAATAGGAGAAAAATTAATCTTTAAGTCCTTCAATTATTGTCTAAGTTATAACTCAGTTCTTCAATTATGACTCGACTCAGTTCCTGAACCTTTGATTCGTCTATGACTTAGTCCTTGAATTTTTCCATTTTTTATATTGTAATTCTTATCACCTCCAACTCATCTCGAACAATCCTGTGTGGCTTGCCACCTCAGCAACACATCACCAAAGGAGGGGAGTATTAGAGAAGAGTGTGAAAAATGGAAGAGAGTTATGAACCCACTGTATACAGGCGGAGAAGATGATAGTATTTGTTACCATGGAAGACTGGAAGGTAGTGCTTCCATCAACAACATTCCTACTCCTGATAGTATTTTTTTTTTCAGATCCAAAAAAAAAAGATAGTATTTTTTTCTTCCACCTCCCAAGAACATTATATTCGTCTTCTTCGCAACCTCCACATTTTCCTTATAAACCCCAGCTTTTATCCTAATCAAATACCTCTTCCCACTCTTCCCTGTGCCGCCGCCACCGTCTTAAAATTCCCGCTCCCATTGGCTCAACCACCGCCTCCACATTCACCTCCGCCGCCCGCAACAAATGCTTAATTCGCCAAATCTTTGTCCGTTATGTTCTTAACCATCGCCAGAGCATTACAGGAAGCACAAAGGCTCCGATTGCTGCAAGGATCATGAATGCATGAGTGAATCAGATTCATCTTCTCCGCATGTGGGTTTACCGGGTCTTTTCCATTTTTCACACTCTTCTCTTATACTCCCTCCTTTGGTGACATGTAGCTGAGGTGGCAAGCCACATAGATTGTTCAAGATGAGTTGGATGTGATAAGGATTACAAAATAAAAATTGGAATATTTCAGGGACTGAGTCTTAGTGAGTCATAATTGGATGACTGTGTTATAACTGAGTCAATAAGGACCCAAAGATTAATTTTCTCAATATAATAAAACTCAAATGATTAAGAGGAAATTAATTACAGATTCCAAGGAAAGAACTCAATTAAGATGAGATTACGGAATCCTTTAATTAAACTGGGGTCCATGAAATCCCTAATTAAATTAAAGTTCCTAGTTTTGACAAAAAAGTTGTAATCGTCTCACTGTAAAAGTTGTTAACGTCTGGCCAAAAGTCTTTAGTGACCAAGAGTTTAAAGTCTTGGTCACTAACAACGTTTGACCAGACGATAACAATTTATTAAGCCTTTATAACATCATTATGAGTATCATTCACAACTGTTATAAATCCTTAGTAACTAATAATATTTGGCTAGACTGTGACAACTTTTTGGATCTTTGTAACAACATTATTAACATCAATCACAACTTTCAAAACTTTTAGACACTAACAACTTTTTGGCCAGAACTAGAGACCTCACTTCAATTAGGTAATTTCATGGAACCTCAGTTTAATTAGAGGATTTTGTGGAACCTCACTTTAATTAAATTCCTTCTATGTGACCTGTAATTAATTTTCCCAATGATTAATTTGGGGGGATTGATGAACTTAAACAAATTATTTAGATATAACATGTCTATAATACTTATATGTATTATTATATCATATATTAGTTTATAAGTAAGTCGAATTGGTTTGAAGATTCATGTTAAATATAAACACTTTAGAGTAATTTATTTGGTTTCTTTATTTATCTCTCCAAATCAAATTAGTCTACATTTTCTAGTTAATACATCACGTTCCGACTTTTGTATTATGATTATCATTGAAGCCCTGATGGTCAGTTTTTTGAATGTGGAAATTTCAAAGTTGAATTATTACAAGGTTATTGACAACAAAGATGATAATATAATTTATTAGGTGATAACTCCTATAAATCATAATCAAATTTAATTAAGTTATACTCGGCCGCCTTACATAAAGTAAACATTAATCTTGAAGCTTTCGAATTCACCCACTCAAGGATGTAATGAGTTCAAATAATGTTACCAATTTGAGGGACTTTGTTGATAATTTCAATGAATGCCCTTTGTACTTGGTGTCATCACGGGTCTACATATCCTGTTAAAAGCAGACAGGTTACCATATGCATGAGTTAAATATAATAGAAAATAAAAAATAATAAAAAGCACATGAGAAAACATAATATGTTCACACAACTTTCGGAACATAAGATTCCACCAAGTTAGGAAAATAAGTAATATACATATTATAAGATAAGAGGTAGTCAACTATTTTATACAAACTAATAAAATGTAGCGATATCATTTATTATAGATAAAATTAATGTGATTTTCCAATTTTACCTCTATATCATTTATTATACACACTCCCCCCCTTACATTTAATACACAAGGACAAAAATAAAAATCCAAACATTTATTATCTTAACTTTTACATGTTATCACTTATAATATTGACAAAAAAATTCTCATATTACTTCTTATAATGTGGACTGGAGGTAGTAGCCCTTACTCTAAATATGATTAATTTTTTAACAAGTATCTAAAATAGAAGTCGCCTCTATATCATTTAAAGCTCAGTTTTTAAAAATACCAAAATTTAGGATTTAACTTCTAACCATCTCGCGGGGGTAAACAGCAATATAAAAACTGGATCCATTAATTATAAAAGGCATGCTTTAAAAGTAAAGGGACAAGAGCAGTAACATAAAACTAATATCAATGTACCACTCTTGTCCTTTTTATAATTCCACCTTGGGAAATTTTTTTGGTCCTTTTGCTATATTTATAAGTCCAGTTTGGGAGTAATATAATTAATGTGATTGTTATAATTTTCTCTTGTTAATAAATATAGAGAGAAAAGAAAGAGATGAAACACAATGTAAAAAATATTATTTCAGTATTCATTAATAAATGAGAATAAAACTAACAAAAATTATTAATTTATGGCTTTTTGATGAGTTAACTAAATTTTCTGGTTACGTATGTGGCAATTAGGTAACTTGGACTTGTAAAAAGGACTAGAGAGATAGGCTTTTTTTTTTTTTTTTTAAATGCAGCAACCCCTCTTTTACCTTTAATTAATTCTCGTATCATTATTAAGCTTTCTGAGTTACGTTGCAAAATCTAAGTTTTAAATTGATCGGATTTTAAATATTTCATTCTCAATAGTAGACAATAGAGTTTAATCAATTAAAAATTTAATATTTTTCCAAAAATTAATTAATACTCCTTTGGTCTTATTTATAGGCAGAGAAAATGTCTTATTTGGTCTTATTTATAGCCACATCATTAATTGTTCATATTATAATAAGTAGTCAAACATTTTACACAAATCAAGAAAATATAGTGGAGTTATTTATTATATTCATGGGTAAAATTAATGTGATTTTTCAATCTTACCCCGTTTATCATTTATTACACTCAACTCGCTCTTACCTCTTTACTTTTAATATGCAACGGTAAAAATAGAAATCATACATTTATTATCTTGACTTTCACATGTTATCTCTTATGATGTGGATAAAACAAATTCCCTTGTTAGCTCTTATAACCGGAGGGAGTATTGGCTTTGTTCTCGTATGATACTATGATACAATGAATATTAATATATATAAAGTTGAAAAGTTGTTAAATTTTAAAGTAAAGCTAATGAATTTTAATGTTTTCTTTGATATGTATGAAACATATTGTAAGTGCCTTATAAATAAGATTAAAGGAGTATATGACTACTACTACTCTGTTCTTATTCATAAGTCTACTTTATGTAATTTTCAAATGCCAAAGAGTGAAAGTTATAGCATTAAATATGTCATTTTTAATGAATCTTTCTAATTTTACCCTCATTTAAAAATGTGTTAGAAGAGTCACACACAATACCAATATTATTGTTTTTCCTTTCCTTTTCACATTTAATAGGGGTAAAATAGTCGCACATGTATTAATTGACCCCAAATAGGATTTATAATAAGGGACAAAATTTTTTAAAAAGTTTGACTTACAGAGTGGTATTAGAAAGTAGGGGTGAACAAAAAAACCGAAATACTGAAATTTACATTATATGTTTGCATTTAATATAAAATATTGACTCTTATATGATTATGAGATATTATAATTAATATATATTACATTATTATATAGTTTTTATGATTAAATATACTATATATAATACAATTTCATATTTAGTAAATAATATTAAAATCAAAACTCGATTATTTCGGTTAGTGACTAAACCATACCGAAATAGTTAAGTTAATTTGGTTTCGATTATTCAGTGAATCGGTTTTAGTTCGATGTTTACAATTATTACTACTTGGTTGTCGGTATCGAATAACTGAATGCTTCCCCACTCATCAGAAAGGGTTTAGTGACATACACTTGGCTATGATAAGTACTGGGGAAAAAACTAGAATATAATAAGTAGCAGCTAAGACAACCCCACTTATCAATAACTGAAATATATGCATACATACGGGCGCTTTCACAGGAGTTAAACTTACTGTTATGAAAAGGCGAAGATTCCCACGAAGACAGTTTTGTATAAATATGAATATATATAGTCCTTCATCACCTTCAACACATATATCTATCGAAACTAACTTCTATAGGAGCTTAATTACCAGACATGGCTGCGTCACTTCTCAAGTTGTCTTCCTTCGCTGCCCTCCTCTGCTTTACTCTCTTGCTTTCCTTCCCCAGTGGTTAGATTTTCTATACCATTTCCTCATATTTTTAAAAAAATCTAAGTAATAAATAGCACTATTTTACTGATATATATCAATAACCTTTATCCATATTTTCACAAAACGTGCTACTTCACCGGTGTTTATTAATGTATGAGCTAATATCTTTGATCAACCACTGCCTGGTTTGGATGGGGTGGTCGTTGATAAAAGAGGTTAGGAGCTGCTGTCTTTTATGTAAATCTTATTTAGTGACTGAATGAATGTATGATGTATTTAAGGAATTATTTTGCCTTAAATGTAAAACCTCATCCATTTTGTTGCTCATATTCCATTATTATATTCTCTCTCAAACTAATTTTCCTAACTACTAAACACACACACACAATCTAATTTTATATAGGAATGTATACAAAGACCATGTCGGGAGAGGAACTCCTCATTTTCTTTTCCCTCATCTTCTCCCCTTTTCACTCTTTATAACCATTAGATCAACAATTTAATGGTTCAGATTTCACTCAATATTAAATACTATGTTCTTTACTATAGTATTAAGTTATTTATATCAAAATTCATCAACTCACATATAATTAATTATTTTTCGTTTTATAATTTAACATTTTATCATAAATTAATAAAATATTAAATCTGGACCATTAAAGTGTTGATTTAAAAGTTATA
Source organism: Mimosa bimucronata (assembly GCA_037074515.1). Lineage (NCBI taxonomy): Eukaryota > Viridiplantae > Streptophyta > Magnoliopsida > Fabales > Fabaceae > Mimosa > Mimosa bimucronata. The sequence goes on from CM073442.1 coordinate 13,427,836, forward strand.
AAGAGGGAAAATGAGAGAAGGGGAGGGAAAGGCAAAGGAGGGGTTCTTCTCCCAACCATGTCATATTTGTTATGTTAAGTAATTTATCTAATATCCTTAATCTATTTTTTGTTAATTGAGTAGCTCTACTTATGGGCCGGAGGGATATTAAACAAGATTTTATCATAAAGCTCTCTTACATAGTCCGTACGCTCATATATTTACATGTTATGAATTACAGTGTATGATTAAGTCCAACGTATAGAGGGTGATGAGAAGATAGATCAAATGTATATATATTGTGGGAATTGGATATAAATGAAAAATAAGAACTTTGAATATTATTAATCCTTAAAGAGTACAAATTATTTAGATGGACAAACTAATGTTAAGCATAGGATCTAATTTAATCTTATCTAATCAAATCTAATCATAATATATCATATTATAATCATATACTACTATTTAAATAAAATTATATCAAATCGCAACATATATAAATGGTGCTAATATATGTGGTATTATATTTGTTGGTGTCACTACTACAAAATAGGCTTTTCACGTCACCAATTAACGTCACATAATTATAAATGTGACATGGAAAAAAAACGCGGTGGCATTTTTGTAATTAAGTTGCAGGTGGAGGGAGTTACAACGTCACACAAACCTTAAATTGTGACGTTGAAAGTTTCAACGTCACAATTTGAGCATTTGTGACGTTGTATGTTTGAAATGAAAAAATAAAAAAAATTTACTTTAACTTTCCACGTCAAACTTAACCTAAGTGTGACGTTGAAAGTCAACAGAAAATAATTTTAAATTTTTTTTAAAAAAATTAGTAACTTTCAACGTCACAATTAAATTAATTGTGACGTTGAAAGTCACAGAAAATTTAAAAAAAATTTAAAAAAATTGTCCGTGACTTTCAACGTCACAATTATACTAATTGTGACGTTGAAAGTCACAGAAAAAAAATTTAAAAAAAATTATCCGTGACTTTCAACGTCACAATTATACAAATTGTGACGTTGAAAGTCACAGAAATTTTAAAAAAGATTTAAAAAAAATTGTCCGTGACTTTCAACGTCACAATTATACTAATTGTGACGTTGAAAGTCACAGAAAAAAAATTTAAAAAAATTATCCGTGACTTTCAACGTCACAATTATACAAATTGTGACGTTGAAAGTCACAGAAATTTTAAAAAAGATTTAAAAAAAATTGTCCGTGACTTTCAACGTCACAAATATACTAATTGTGACGTTGAAAGTTACTAATTTTTTTTTAAAAGAATTTAAAATTATTTTCTGTTGACTTTCAACGTCACAATGATACTAATTGTGACGTTGAAAGTCACAGAAATTTTAAAAAAAATTTAAAAAAAAAATTATCCGTGACTTTCAACGTCACAATTATACTAATTGTGACGTTGAAAGTCACAGAAATTTTAAAAAAAATTTAAAAAAAAATATATCTGGGACTTTCAACGTCACAAATAAGATAATTGTGACGTTGAAAGTCCCCCCAGCTCCCTCCAAATATTTCCCCCAGCTCCCTCCAATTTCTTAACCCAAAAACTAAACTCTCGTACTTCCCCCAGCTCCGTCCCGCGCCCCATAGCTCTGCAAATCTCATACCTCCTTCCTTCCACAGCTCCGGCCAACGCATGCAATCTCTGATCCGAGGTCAGGTGAGCATCCTCTTCCTTCATCCTCTTCAAGTTTTGATTTTTATGAAGTCTTTCTAACTTCAGATCTCAAAATCACCAAAATCCCATTTTGTTAATGATAAAGGTGTTAACGCCGCTCGTTGCTCCGGTGCCGATATGGAATCCGTGAAGAAATGTATGTCCCATTATTCTTCAACCACTGTGAAATTTCTGTTTATTTTCTTATTCCTTCTCTGTTTCGTTCGAATCTGGCGGGCCGGAGGGATTAAAATTTTGGGGGTGATAAGTTTAAGAGTAGAAAGCAATGATTTGTGTTTTGCATGTTGAAATTTTGGGTGGTAAGTGACTTTGAAGATTTCTGATTTTCCTGTTCTTCCTTTGCTTCCTATGTTCCGTTCAGTTTCTTTATTTCCCTCTGTTTTCTGCTCTGATTCAGTGATTGTTTTTTTTTAATTACATGGGCAAGCTATCGCTTGGAATGGTTTACATTACCTAGTCTCTATGATTTCTGCTCTAAATAGGTGATTAGCTCCATTTCTTGATTGTTTGTAAATATAAAAAGGATTGAATAATATTGAGTTCAGATTTTTAGGGTGAAAGATTTCTTTAGAGTAATAAATTGATGTATTGAGAGGTGATATTCAGATTTAAATGAAGTTTCAGCGAGGATAAAGCACTAAATTGGAGTTTGTTGTACAGGAAGTTTGCAAGGGATATTGGGCAATTGAAGTGAGTTTAAAAACTGATTTGGATTGTTTAAATTTAAGAACTAGTTATAAAGTGTTGTTTGTGATATTTGATTAGTATTTAGTATTTTTAAGGCTAATGCAAGTATTTTAGGTGTTAAGTGTATATAGAGACAAAGTTTATTGATTGTTTTGGAATTTTGCTGTTAAATAGCAAAATAAATACAATTTATATCTTGATGTTATGGGACGGAGTAAATGGTAGCTAAACTTTGAGGAACAATGGTGATTGAAAGAGAAGAAACTATAAAGAGTGGTTAAAGTAGTTACATGTAGTTTGTGATAGAATTAATTGAGACTAGAAAGGAAGTTTGTGAATTAAGAAGTATAAGCATAAAGATATGTCAAATTGAGTTGTATGAACATGATACTTATTGTGGTCAAATTTATTGACTTGGTTTCTTTATTTTGAGCCTTCATTCTCATTTCTTAATCTCCCTCATATTATTACACTATTGTTTGTAGGATGGGTGACTTTAGTGCTCATGTTCTAGCTTATCATCTACTCATTTAAATTCTGAGGACCATAAACAAAACCCCTGCTTTTCCAGAAACATTATAAGTAGAAGTTGAGTAATTTCTCTACTTCATCTTGGTGCTGCGATTTCAGTGTTGGGTCTGACTTCATTTGAGTAAGCAATTCCTCCACTCCATTTTGGTTATCTTGAATTTTATTACTATTAGTACTATTATTGAATTTGTTGTTTTATCCTAAAACAGTATAACTCAATAGCTTAAACAGTTAGATAAACTTGACTAGCTTGTTGGAAATGGCATAGGTTTAATAGAATGGATCGTAGTTGGATGCATACATTGAGAACCACTAAAGAGTATCAGATGGGTGTGGAAGAATTTATTGAATTTGCCAAGAGAAACGTGCCTAGTAAGAATGACATGTATCTTTGCCCTTGTGTGAATTGTGCAAATGCTTATCGTAAGAGCGTTGATGATATAAGGGATCACCTTCTTTGTGATGGGATCAATCTCCGTTATAAGAAGTGGCTTTGGCATGGGGAATTGGGAAGTACCGTACATGCGTGCCCGTCACAAAATGTAGAAGCAACGGTGGATGATGTTTGTGATGATTGTAACACCCCAAATTTTAGAAAATAGGAAATAAGGAATTATTTAAGATTTTAGGAAATATTATTAAAATATTAAAAAGCATTAAAAATGAAATTATGATGTTTTAGATATTTTTAATAATTTTAAGGATTATTTTCTTTAGAAAATAAAGAAAAATAATTAGAAGATAAATTTCTATTTGGGAACTTTAGGAGAATTTATTTTAAGGCTTAAAGAAATTATGACTAAGAAAAATCTCTAATATGATATAAGAATTTATTTTAGAAAATTATTTTTTTTAGAAAAGGGACCAAAGTGGAAATGAAGAAAAGATTGAGAATAGGGACTAAAATGAGAAGAATAGAAGTTGTGAGGGCTGAAACGTAATTTTCCCTAGCACCATTATAAAATCAGAATTTCCTTCTTCTTCCCTTCATTTCCCGTGTTCCACTCTCCCTCTCCGTCTCTCTCGTTCCCTCTGTTCCTCTGGTTTCATCGGACTCGAGCGGCGGCTCCGGCCGAAATCAGCCATGATCGGCGGCGAGAAGCTAGGAAAGTAATCAGGAAGCTTGGGCTAGTCGATGGTGAGCTTCTCTTCCTTCATTTTCTTCTCCTTCTAGTCCGATTCGAGTGAGTTTTGGGAGAGGTCCGATTTAGGGTTCGAGTTTCTGGGGTTTATTTAAGCTTCTAAATCCATAAATTCGAAGCTTAGGATTCGATTAACAAACCCCATGAACGAATTTGAACATTAGAGTGGTATTAATCAAGTTTCCCCAAATTTTCTTCCTTCGATCACTGTTCACCGACGCCATTTTCTCTGATTTTTGAATGTTTAATTGCTTTGAAGCTTGATTAAGCGTGGATTTGGGAGATGTTTGAGTTCTCAGAGTGACTTATATGTTGGGATTTCTGATTTTGGGCAAACCTGATATCTCTGTTCCTCTTCTGGTCCGACGACTTCTGGGATTTGAAGGGTTGATAATTGGTGACTAATTCAAGTTAAGATTATGATAAGAATATATAATGATTTTGTATGTTGAGGTGACTGGTTCTTGCCTTTCTCTGCTCGATTTTCTCTTCTTTTCTCTTGTTCTGTTCGACGCTGGTAGGGAAGGGAGGAGAAATTTATTGTAATATGATGGAATTGGTGGTGATGGTGTATGAGTGATAGTTAATTGTGTATGAAGTTGCTTTATGTTTCCTTTGTTCTCTGTTCTGTTTAGTTTGGTCGAATCCTTGCTCTTGCTCCTTGAATTTATTTTTCTGTGATTGTGGCTCTGCTCATGGTGATGAAATTTATGCTGAAATGTTATTAGAATAATAATTGTTCATTTCTTCTCTTTTCTTGCTGGTTTGGCCGGCAAGTGGTAGTGAAGGAAAGATTGCCTTTGGGTGCATATTCCTATTGAATTTTAAGTATTGGGCTGTAACTGGAAGGAAGGATTAAGTAATGTTAATTGAGGAATTATGCTGTGATTTTTGATAATTTGAGGTTCTATTAGATGGTTTAATAATTAGGTTATTGAATCTTAGAAATTAGAGCTAGTGAGGACTAGTTCTAAAGTTTTAAAAATAAATGAATCTTGTTATTCGTTTCGTGAATGAATTTAGGCAAGAAGATAGAATGAACTGTGGTAAGTTGAAGGTTTCAGTTTGTATCCAAGGGATTGAGTAGTTGTGTTTTGATGAGCTTTCAAAGTAGAGTAGGTAAGGTGTTTAATCCCGAAAGAGCATGTGACTATGATTTGAAATTTAGTATACAAAGACATTAGATAGGAATTTTGGGAATGAAGAGTAAAAATCTAAATGAAATTATTGTTTCAGAGGTTTCAATGATCATTCTAAATTAAGGAGTATATTGGTGCTTTACAGTGCAAGTGGGAGTAAATTAGAAGTGAAAATAATAAATAAAGTGATATATTGAATTGAGATTTAATTGGATGTTGATAAGGGAGTATGATGTAAATTGTTTGAAAAGTTGTAGAAGTATTTTAGAGGAAAATAATTGGTGCTAAATACATTGAAGCATGATTTGGGTATTGTTGAGTATACTGGGAGTCTTATTAAGTAATCTGGAATTTTCTAGATTCTTGAGGACTTTGGGAAAGCTCATATACTCTTCATAGAGCAGGTGCTGCTATTTGAAGTATGTTTAAGGGCTAAGAAAATGGTTAAGGATTTTGATCAATTTGAGTATAATTTCAAATTAAGAAAGGGGGAAACAATTTGTGTGAAGTGGTGACCTACTTTATGGTTAATGGATGTTTGATTATAGGAAAGAAACGAGATCAAAGGTTGGAAACGATAAAGAAGGGCTTGGGCATTGTTCAATGAGAAGATGGGAATTATAGGACTATTAATTGATTATGAACTTTTGGTCTTGTTTGAGGATCTATTTAGGTGATAATAGGATAATGTATTGTTATCTTAATGATTTTAGTAAAGCTAGGTGTAGTTACATAAAGATTTGAATAAATGAAATTTGAGGTTTTAAGTTGGAATTAAGTAGGAAATTAGGTTATAAGATGTGATATAAATTGGGAAAGTGTATTGTTGGGTTTAAAAGATTCTAAGGGATTTTAGGAATTAATTATTATTTTATTTTCTATTCTGAATGATTTGTATTGATAATGGGAATTAATATTTGAAGGTTCAATGGTTATTAATTGAATCTAAATTGATTTAGAGGTATCCAATTCAGGTTTAAAGAAATGAAGAAAATGGTAATGATGATTGGTTAAAAAGGAGATAAAGGATTTCAAGTGATAAAGGAACGGTTGGAGGTAAGTGGTTAGTACCTTGAGAAGAATTAAGTTAAGGCGTTAAGCATGGACTTTTATGAATGATAGGTGTTTGTTATATTAAAGGTGAGTTTTAGTAAAAAGAATAAATCATATTTAGGCTATGTGATTTGGTTAGGTTTTAATCAAAACCAATTGAATGATGAGGTGAAGTGTGCTTTGGGAGTTGTACTGTTAGTAGGGATTAAAGATTTAATTTATGGTAACTGTTTTAAGGACTTTTGAATGATATTAGTAGTTAATATGAAATTCTTTGGGCAAACCAAATCAAGAATGAGAATTAATTGTTAAAAGATGAAGTAAATGATTATTAATTTGTATAGTGATTGATGATTTGTAATCTTTTTAATAAATTGCATTGTTTGGGCTTTAATTACATTGTCTACTTATTGACTCTTGAGATTTTATAATAAATAAAAGTAAGGATATATAAATAGAGTGTGTTGGCATGTATGAATGATTAAGGTCTTTAAAGAATAATATTTACAGAAACTATTGGTCAAACATTGAGAAAAAAAAATATAATGTAAGTAAATTAAGGTAATTTTGGACGATCATAATTCTAAATAAATATGGGTAAAACATCATTTACTTAGAAAATAAGCTTTGGGTAGTACTAATTAAATTAGGACTCGTGAGAGACACTGAATAATTATATAGAAGTTTAGGTATTAATTTACTATTTATATTAAATGTTAATAGGTCTTGATAGTGACATAAGTGGAGAGGCCAGTTGGAAGAGAAAGGAGCGAGCTTAGGATTAAGCTTGGATTCCAGGTAGCAGTTTATTTCAGTAACAATTAAATTGCATGTATTATTTTGTAATAACTGTTGCATTTAGTTGGTAAGTTATTATTCCTCAGATGGAGTACTCCAGGCTTAGGTGATTAGCTACACCTTTGCGAGATTAGTTACGTTTTAGCCTTATGTGCTTTAACGAGAAACCCTGCAGGTAAAGCCTCCACTATAATGAATATATTGTTATTAGTGGTTGGCAGGTGCTTTTAGCACACAGATTAATAGGAGTAAGACTATCATCATTTGCACAGCTTTATGAAATATGTACATGACAATTGCTAGCATTGTAATATATGTTAATGAAGGAAACTGCTATTGGGATTTCCAATCTCACCCCCTTCCCCAAACATTTCCAGTTTAGCAGGTTAAAAGAAGCTAGCGGGGGAGAGGAGTAGACGAAGAAATTAGGAGTAGAAATTGAAAAGTCAGAGGTAGTAAATATTTTTAATAAGATTATTTGTATATGTTGTAAAAGTAAAATTATTAAATTATTAATAGAGAGCCCAGGAAATAAAATTACTATAAATGTATTAAGGGAATTAAATTTCCTAAGAATTTCTAATTATGAATAGATAATTTAAAAAGGGAAATGTATGTATTATCTTAATGTCGCTGCGTATTCTGGTAGGAGGGTTATCAACCGAGGTAACCCCAGCGTTTTAATATCGGAAAGGTAGAAACCTATAAATAGATACAGAGAACCCATGAATGGGTTTTCACTCCCCACACACTATCATCAAGGGGAGAAAATTATAAGGGAACTTAAGTAGTTTAATTGTTTTATGCACCACTTGGTTTTATAAAAAGTTTTAAATTCTAAGTTGTTCGAAAAGCCCATTCCAACTGACAGAAGGTTGGATAAATATTTTAAAAAGAAAAAGTTTTAAATTTTCCGTATTTTTGGGCTTCGAATATTCATAAAAGTGGTTATAATTCAATTAAATTACTATAATATAGTAGTAAAAGTCCAGGTGTTACAATGATGGAATGGACGACATGATCAATGATATTAGGGCGGAGTCATTTTCTGTGGTACAAGAGTTTGACAAGTTGCGGAGTGATGCAGAGACACCGTTGTTCCCGGGGTGTACTAAGTATACTCGGTTGACTGGCGTCCTGAAATTGTTGAAAATAAAGACAGAAAATGGGTGGGCAGACGCGGGTTTCTCGCAGATGCTTGAAGCTTTGAGTGATATGTTCCCAGCAGGCAATGTGCTTCCGAAGCGTATGTACGAGGCTAAAAAAGTTCTAAGCAAGATGGGCATGGAGTATAAGAAGATACACGCTTGCCCTAATGATTGCGTGTTATACAGGAAAGAGTATGAAAGCCTAAAAGAGTGTCCAAAATGTAATACTCTGAGGTACAAGCCGAGGAAGGATGCCGTTGGTGATGATGATGGATCAAAGAAAGGGGTACCTTTGAAGGTAATGTGGTACCTTCCAATTGTGCCATGGTTTAAACGCTTGTTTGCAAATGAGGCAGAAGCAAAGAAACTGAGGTGGCATTGTGATGAGAAAATCTCAGATGGAAGATATCTCCGGCACCCTGCTGATTCTCCTCAATGGAAGAAGATAGATTCCATGCTTCCTGAATTTGGTGGTGAGCCAAGGAACCTTCGTCTCGGACTGTGTACGGATGGTTTCAACCCTTTCGGGAGTCTCAGTAGCACACATAGTGCTTGGCCTGTGTTGCTGGTCATTTACAACCTGCCGCCTTGGTTGTGCACGAAGCGCAAGTATGTGATGATGTCAATGATGATTTCGGGTCCGAAACAGCCTGGTAACGATATCGATGTCTACTTGGCACCTTTGATTGAGGACTTGAAGATGTTGTGGGAGGAAGGCGTAGATGTGTTTGATGCGTACAGGCAGGAGACATTCAAGTTGCGAGCTATGTTGTTTACCACAATAAATGACTTCCCTGCATATGGCAATCTTTCTGGTTACAGTGTGAAGGGTTATATGGCATGCCCTATATGTGAGTCTGACACACACTGCCACCATCTCAAACACGGAAGAAAAACCATCTACCTCAGTCACAGGAGGTTTCTCGATCGGTTCCATCCTTACCGTAGACTAAAGAAGTGTTTTAATGGCTCATCTGAGTACCGATCTGCTCCTACCCCCTTAACCGGGGATGAAGTTTACCGCCGTGTTGAGAATGTCAGTATGGTATTCGGTAAGAAACAGAAGCCAAAGACCGGTTTTGAAAAGATCATTTGGAAGAAAAGGTCAATCTTCTTTGATCTACCTTATTGGCGATATCTCGATGTGAGGCACAGTATAGACGTGATGCATGTGGAGAAAAACGTCGGTGATAGTCTTGTTGGAACGTTGTTGCATATACAAGGGAAGACTAAGGACGGACTCAGTGCACGGTTAGACTTGGTTGAAATGGGTATAAGACAACGGTTGCATCCTATAGTCAGTGAAAATGGCAAGAGGGCTTATATGGAACCTGCTGCTCATACACTTTCGAAACAGGAGAAAAATGTTAATTACCGAATATGTTAATTACCGAATTATGGGTTTATCAATTAGGCTCACTCTGTGTATTCCCATCTCCTGTAGGAGTCCCCTGCTACCGGCGGTCCAAGCGGCAAAGACAGCTGCAATCAGACTGTGCCGTTAGGATCAATTCGTGAGAATGAATCAAATCCCACTCCAGACAATGACCCTGAAGTTGGAGTAGAGTGCTATCTCCATCTCGATTTCCCTCGCCTGCACCCGGTCGCAGAAGCTCGCCAGTTCCCGAACGCCTCCTTCATACATAATAAGCTTATTGGGGAGGACCAAGTGAAGGTGTCTGTTACAAATATCTTAAATGATGAGGGGGGGACAGATGTACCCATTCCCCATAATGAAGTCACCAAACTATATGAGGCGATCGGGACATTCATCCTGTGGCCTAGAAGACTTGTACACAGCACTCCACAAAAGGCGCCGATTGATGCGGTATGTACACTTAATTTTTGAGACTCCTTGTTTTACATGATTACAGTTGTAAAAATATATAACATTGGTTTTTTCATCGCCCGCAGTTCTTTTCAGATGAATATCCTTCTCTCCAACTCCTGCGGGAGATGCAGCCAACTTTGCACTCCATAACCATTAAGATGCCTCCAGGAGTAGTCAGTCCGTATCGTTCATATGATTTTCTAGTTGATGGTGACAGAGATATCGTGGAGTTTTTGACGATAGAAGAAATTGACCTCGCCTGGCTCGAATTAGCGACTTTGTAAATGACTGTTACTTTTTATGTCTGTGCAATATTTTTACATCTATCCTTTTATAATTTCAATCATTTTATGATAGGTACTTCCACCAGCTGTGCAACCAATTAGGCAGGGAACAATACAGATTCCTTAGTCCAATGGCCTTGGTGAGGCGAGATGATTTTAAAAACAACAAGGCTAAACTGGAGTATGAGGACGAGATGCGGGCTTATGTCACACATCAAATGTCAGTGAATCGGGGATCTGTCTATTTTGCGCCTATTCTTCAAGAGTAAGTGTGATTATTACCTTTTGCCAACTTTTCATTATTTGCACATTTACAAATGTTATGTTTATGTGTGGACATAATATTCTTAATGTTTTTCAGTAAACACTGGTCATTAGCTGTCGTTTGCCCCATACAACATCGTCTGGTTTGGTTTGACCCATTGCGATATAATATAACCTCATATTATAAAACCCTCTTATCTAAGTAAGTACTTTTAATGACTTTTTACTTTGGGCTACATAAATTATTTTCATGGATACGTGCTAATTTTAGTTCTATTTTAGGGGCATTCAACAATGGCATTTTGCATCAGAAACCGGTGAAATGGATGATCCCATCGTGACACAAAGACCTAGAGTAACTACCTTTAATTTAAATTCATTCAATGTTAGTCAATTGAGATATTATTTATTTTGTTATTAATTTATACTATTCCTTGTGATTTATAAAGTGCCCCCAGCAACCGACGAATAAGGAGTGTGGGTATTACGTCATGAAGTATATGTGTGACATTATTGAGAGTGATCGTACCGGATCCTTTACACAGGTATAAATTAAATTCTTATCTATAGCTTGATACAATCATTATATAATTATATGATTTATTTATCTAACTTTGCAGTAATCACATCATCCATTATTTTTGCAGTTTTATGATGGAAACAACTCATTTGAAGACAAAGACCTTGATTCACTTCGTGACCGTATTGCTCAATTTTTTCTTTCATTTGTGGTTGGTTAAAAAGTGATCATTGCAGAAAATACTTTGTTGTCTAAACATGGAATTTTGTGTGTCTATATATATGTTTAGTTTGATTTAGTTATAATATAGCTATGTATACATGTTGTATGAATAATGTATACTGTTGTTGATCTGCATTATATCTATTTCTGTGACATTTGCAATTAATACAGATTGGGAAACCAAAAGATAAATTAACCATCATTTTTTTAAAAAAAAAAATTAACCACGTCACAATTTAAAAATTTGTGACGTGGTTTCTCCACAAACCACGTCACAAACTATTAATTTGTAACGTGGTTTCAGGAAACCACGTCACAAAATATTAATTTGTGACGTGGTTTGTGGAGAAACCACGTCACAAATTATTAATGTGTGACGTGGTTTCATGAAACCACGTCACAAATTTTTAAATTGTGACGTGGTTTATCAAGAAACCACGTCACACACTACTAATTTGTGACGTGGTTTCTTGAAACCACGTCACTTTTGTTTAATGTGTGACTTGGTTTCCTGAAACCACGTCACACATTAACAATTTGTGACGTGGTTTCTCTGCCACACCAACGTCAATTTAATCTAGTTTTGGACAAACAACGTCACAAGTTTGTAATTTGTGACGTGAAAAATATGACTTTTCACGTCACTTTTTTGTGTGACGTTAAAAGTCCAGTTTTCCACGTCACTTGAATTTATGTCACACCAAAAAGTGACGTGAAAAGTCCAAAATTTGTGACGTGAAAACCCTGTTTTGTAGTAGTGTGTGAATGTAGAGAATGTTGAAGCAGCAACTTGTGAGAGACTTAGTGGCAGATTTGTTGGGAATTAAGCGACTTCCTTTATATATATATATATATATATTATATTATGCGTCCCAGTATATATGTGAGTGTGTGTCTGTGTGATATCAATAAATAGTGTCGGAGAGTTAAAGCACTACTAGGTGTATGCATTATGCTTAGTTAATCAATGTGCTTTCATGTGTCTGAAGTTTTACCTTCTGTCCTCATTCGAATAAGACATTGTCCTTAATCTATCATCATAAAGGTAGCGGTTGGAAATGATCTTTGTATACGTTGCAAGCTATATTTCTTTAATATAATATTAATACCATTACATCATGAATTAGTAATATTAAACTTTCAAACTTTGAAGTATTTCTTAATTACGTTATTTTGAATTAATGTCAAATTATAATGCTCGAAAATGTTATATTGGATCAAATAATCTAGCTGCTTTGTAATAATTATCCCATGTTATGAGTATGAAAACACATACATTTTTTTGGCCAGAGTATGAAAACACACACAGACCATAAGCTTTAAAATTTTTAGGGCCTGTAGTATGAGGGGAGGGGGAAGTAGACGGAGGAAAAGAAATTTTTTATTTGAATTATAAAAAATTAGAGAAATGGAGTTAAACATTTTTAATTAATCTTCTTACTCTTTTATCTTATATCTTATACTTATTAAAATATTTAACTCAACTTCTTCAATTTTTTTAAAAATTCAACTCACAAAAATTCTGATGGATGAATTTATTTTATTAGCAAACATGACGGCCTCAATTTTCAAGTTCACGGTCCTTTGAATGAATTACTTTTTATCCTATATATCAAAAATTAATTAAATTTTACCTAATTTCCAACCGCATATACAACTCGCACTCTGCTCATCATCGTGACATTGTGATGCTATTTTTTGTCCATTAGACAAATTAGGAGCCCCTGTTTAGTTCACCACTGCTGATTCTGGGGTGTTTGCTTCTTCTAACTTTTTGAATGCAAATATTAATTACTATGTATGCATTTTTTATGAGAACTAAATAAATAATCTATTCATACTACAAAGAATTAGTTAATAAGTTAGTTATATATATATATAATAAATAGTTGTTGTTTTGTCATAAATACTTTATTTAATCATGTACATTTAAACTATTTTTTTTATAAATACTTCTTTAATAAATGCAATATATTTTGGGGGCAAAACTTATAAGTTTTGTGAGCAAAAGTGAATTGGGATATCATGTTTAGAATCAAAGTAAATGTCTATGTGGGCAGCACTCCTACCCTCGAGTTCGGTTAAGTTGATTGTCAATAGACACCTATTTAATATATGCCTATTGACAAATGTCTAATTTGTAGTGTTTTTGCATGTTTAAATTGAGGCTTCTAACATAAATAAGATGCAAAATTGGTCCAACTGCGCTTAAATAAGATCTTAGACTCTTAGGTATAATTAGCATGGAAATTAGGTTAATTGGCCATAATTATAGATTAATTTGAATGAATTAATTTATAGGGCTATTTGATCATTGTTCTATATTATTTCTATCTGCAGGGTCACTCAAGGACCAAAGAAATAGGATCTGGGATGAAGAAAGAAGTAAAAGAAGAGGAAAATTCTGACCCTCGCCATGGCCTCGCCATAGCAAGAGAGCATCACCACTATGTGTTCTCTGTGCCTCGCTGTGGGTGCCTACGGCGAAACCCACGGTGAGGTTACTGTTCGCCCGCAAGAGTACGGGTCGCACGTAGTATAAAAATATCGATCCCACGAGGACTATGGTTTAATCTAATGAAGTTAACTAATTTAATTCTGGGTTTACTTAAGTTGAATAAAAATATTGCTTTGAACAGAAACGATAAGAAACAAACAAACAAACTTTGAAAACTACTTTTAAGACGATGAGATCGAAACCTAGGATTTCTTATCCCCTCTATATGTCATGATTTCTACCAAATTACCCTTTCTAATGGCTATCTAATACATTCAGTCTTCGTCTCAAATTCGAATGTGATCAGAAACGCTCTCTCGAGTCAAAAATCTGATCTTTATCTTTCAAAACCCTCACACTCTCATGCTATTGGATTTATGAAAAATCGTGTTCAAAAGACTCTCACACTCTCGTGCTATTGAATCAACAAAAACACGTTTAAGCATCAATTTCACTCTAACGATATTAGGTTGACAGATGAATCTCTTCTCTGTCAACAAAGAGTTTTCTCTCTAATATGCTTTTACCTAAGTTCTACAACAAAACACCCTCTCTCAAGCGATGAATCATTGAACAAGTAAAGTGTTGATCAGGCACTTTTTGGAATATAAGCAAGATAAAAACAAAACTGAATTGCATTAAACAACCAACAGAAAGAGTACGGGTCGCACGTAGTATAAAAATATCGATCCCACGAGGACTATGGTTTAATCTAATGAAGTTAACTAATTTAATTCTATGTTTACTTAAGTTGAATAAAAATATTGCTTTAAACAAAAACAATAAGAAACAAACAAACAAACTTTGAAAACTGCTTTTAAGAAGATGAGATCGAAACCCAGGATTCCTTATCCCCTCTATATGTCATGATTTCTACCAAATTACCCTTTCTAATGGCTATCTAATACATCCAGTCTTCGTCTGAAATTCGAATGTGATCAGAAACGCTCTCTCGAGTCAAAAATATGATCTTTATCTTTCAAAACCCTCACACTCTCATGCTATTGGATTTATGAAAAATTGTGTTCAAAAGACTCTCACACTCTCTTGCTATTGAATCAACAAAAACACGTTTAAGCATCAATTTCATTCTAACGATATTAGGTTGACAGATGAATCTCTTCTCTGTCAACAAAGAGTTTTCTCTAATATGCTTTTACCTAAGTTCTACAATAAAACACCCTCTCTCAAGCGATGAATCATTGAACAAGTAAAGTGTTGATCAGTCACTTTTTGAAATATAAGCAAGGTAAAAACAAAACTGAATTGCATTAAACAACCAACAGAAAGGAAATTAACAAAATCAATCCATATAGAGGTTCAAAGAAACCCTAGTCTAACGTTTAGCTACGCATAATTGAAAGGAATTCAAATATATGAAGTCTATTCATGATTACAACTACTAAACAAGACGAATGAATAAGAAGAACAAA
The DNA here is from genome assembly GCA_037074515.1 of Mimosa bimucronata. Classification (NCBI taxonomy): domain Eukaryota; kingdom Viridiplantae; phylum Streptophyta; class Magnoliopsida; order Fabales; family Fabaceae; genus Mimosa; species Mimosa bimucronata. Next base: position 13,443,072 of record CM073442.1, read on the forward strand.
GAAGAACCCTATAGAACCCTCCCGGATTCGCGCCGTAAGACTTCTCTAAAGCCCTAATTTGATCTTTCTCTCTGCACCGTTCGTTTCTCTCTCTCAATTTCGTCCCAAATGCAGTCCTCTCCCAATTATGTGTCTTCTTGGTCTTAAAAAGCCCTAATTTTCGAATCTGATATCCAAAATCTAAAATCTGATTTTTCTCTGGTCGCCTCGACACCCTGTTCAGGTGGCCGAGGCGTCCTGGGTCGCTTGGGTCGCCTCAGCACCCTGTTCTAGTGGTCGAGGCATCCTGGTTGTCTTTGGTTGCCTCAGCACCCTGTTCTGGTGGCCGAGGCGTCCTGTCCAGCTTGCTTCCTTTCACTCTGATTTCTGCTCCATTTGTTCCTCCTTCTTTATGCTACAAAAGAGGGAGAAAATTTGTAAATTTATCTATGCTTTGCATCAAACGGAGGAGCACAATTTATCATAACAATTATACAAATAAATATATTAATTTCAAACAAAACATGAATAATTGTATGATAAATGGCTTAGAAAACAATAAATTCCTATTGGTTAACACCCCCAAACTTAAACTTTTGCTTGTCCTCAAGCAAAGCTCAAACAACAACTCTTCTGCCTATCTCATGTGTTTAGTAACTCCTCAGAGATTTTCATTCCTTTTAGAACCTCAAATAACCATATCTACATACAAACCAATATGCATTGTATAGTTGAACAATCCTCTTCCAAATTCCAGAGTGTGCATGTGTGTGATAGAATAAAAAATAGTTTCTCCAATTCTCATCTTAGTCATCAATGGCAATCTAAGCTACATACAAATCTCTAACCAAGTACACTGACAACCTTTTTCTAAATACATTCCTCTTGAAAAGCATGTTCATAAAACTTCAAAAACTGATTAGATTTCACATGGTAGTAAATTACACTTTATTTTATTGCCTTTTAAATCTCCCCCAAACTTGATTTTTACTTTCTTGCTTTTTACTTTTCTTTTTATTTTTGTACTTCTTTCTTTCGTTCTTTCTTCTTATCTTTTTTTTATATCTTAAATTGTTGTAGGTCCCCTTTTTACGCGACCCTGCACATGGGTGATGCAGCACCGGTTACTCGGTTACTCCAACAAGGTCAAGAGGCTTTTCTGCCCAACTCTTAGTTATCTTTGACTCAACCGTTTGACGCGAGTGCCAACATTGGTGATGAAGTGCCCCGGTTACTAAGTCGAGTCTTTAGATGCTAGCGGAGTTGTATATACTTTTTTTTTTCAAAATTTGGGATTGACCAAAAGACTTTATATATTTTTCTTACTACCCATGTTAGTCTAACTTATTTTCAAAATTTTAATGAGAATCAAATAAGCACTAAAAATACCGAAATTGGTTGTAAAAGTACAAGATTAAAAATCAATACATAACCTTGATTACTATCAGTTTCCTTGATTAAAATTTTCAAAACTATTTCTAATTCTAATTGTGGATAGTATTACTCAAAAGAATTTAGTAAAGTGATATGTCAACCATACAATTCAACTGACAAGCATATAAAGTATGGGTTTTGCTGTTCTAAACGTCAGTCAATCTTTATCACATCATCGGACTTATTAACACATTTGATAAGCATAGGAGTTATCAATAAAATTATCAAACAAAAGTTAAAGTTTATGAGATGAAATTGTCAAAGAATTTAATACAATTAATATTTGTTTATCCCCCCAACCTAGATCTAACAATGTCCTCATTGTGAAATCCAACATAGGAGAGAAGAAACAAAATTTAAGAGTAAACTAGGGTATATTAATGAGACGCATATCATCAGTAAGCCTATAAGTGCTAGAGAATTCAGTGATAAGTAAGAAATACTCCCCTTCGTAGTTCCTCAAGCTTAATCCTCTTCCTTGGGTTTGAGCAGCTGGTGGTGGAAGAGCGGATTTCACAGCTCATAGTATTAGTTCTGCACGTTCCACGATGAGCTATTGCATTCTCATTTCTATCTCCACATATGACACGGCTTAGATCTGCAGGAGAAAGACCAAATATAACCTACTAACAAAAATAAAATAAAACAAACAAACAAAATTATAAAAACAAGTTTCAGAACTTGGGTTGCTTCCCAAGAAGCGCTTGATTTATAGTCTTCAGCCTGACTCTTCAGGACTTATGGTGGGTTCTTGATGTAGATAGTGGATATCGGGCAATCCACGTTTCCTCCCCAATACTGCTTTAAACATTGTTCGTTAGCATGAAATCTTTCACCTTTCTTGTTCTCAAGTTCAACATTCCCCAACTCTAACACTTGTACCACAGTAAACGGTCCACACCATCTTGATTTAGGCTTGCCAGGGAACAATGCCAGTTTAGATTTGTAGAGAAGTACTTGTTGTTCAGGCTCAAAATATTCAGGAACAGTTTTTCTATCAGGTGGCCTCTTAACCATCTCTTTGTCGAAGCTAGCATGCTCATGATTAATAAGTTGATATTCCTCAATCTCATTGAGTTGCAGAATTCTGTTCTCAAGCATTTGTGATGCTTCCTTAGACAGCTTCACATAAGAACTCAGTGCCTTAGAGGCATCAAGTGGCTCAAAAATTTTGAACTTGGTATGAGGGAATGCTCCAATACCTAGTGTCTCTTCACATTTGCCCTGCTTGGCATGGTTAAGTTCCTTTTCTCCAATGAAGAGTGCTTCTGAAGGATTTTTTATAATTGGCTCATGATGTTCTTCTTGAATCACATCTCCTAACATATCAGTAAAGTAACACTGATTATGTTCATCCTCATGAAATTTTAGTGCTTGAGACATGTTGAAGACAACTTGCTCATCATTTACTCGCAAAGTAATTTCACCCTTTTCTACATCAATGAGCGTTCTTGCTGTGGCTAGGAAAGGTCGTCCCAATATGATTGGAATTTTCCAATCTACTTCACAATCTATGACAATGAAATCTGTAGGGAATATAAACCTGTCAACCTTTACCAACACATCTTCTATAATGCCACGCGGTTTAGCTATGCTACGGTCAGCAAATTGCAGGGTGACTGTGGTAGGTCGTGGCTCACCAAGCCCCAATTGATTAAATACAGCCAGTGGCATGAGATTAACGCTAGCTCCTAAGTCACATAGAGCTTTTCCAGTGAAGTTGGTTCCGATATTGCATGGAAAATAGAAACTTCCTGGATCCTTAAGTTTGGTTGGTAATTTTCTCTGGATCACTGCACTACACCCTTCTGTTAGAGCTACAGTTTCAAACTCGTTGAACCGTCTCTTCTTGGATAGCACATCTTTGAGGAACTTGGCATATTTAGGCATACTCTCAAGTGCCTCAGCAAAAGGAATATTGACATGAAGCTGCTTGAACATGTCAACAAACTTTTTAAATTGGGTGTCTTCATCCTTCTTCTTGAACCTTTGAGGATAAGGAAGTGGGGGCACGAAAGGAGTGAAGATCTTTTGCCTCTTATCTTCCCCGTTAGGCTTGGGATTTGTAGAGCCTTTAACCACATCATTAAGGTTCTTTGTAACTTTTTTGCTCTTTTTAGAGGCCTCATCTTCTATTGCAATATCTGTATCAACCATTTTTACATCAACACTAGATGGATCTTGCACTGGTTGAATTTTCATGTTTGAAGCAACCGCTTGTTCATAATTATTTCCACTTCTCAACATGATAGCATTGCACTCTTCTTTGCCATCACTCTTCGGATTAGGGATTGTGTCACTAGGCAATCCATTCCGTGTTAAGATGTTCAGTTGGGAAGCAATTTGTCCCATTTGCACTTCAAGGTTCTTGATGGCAGTGTCGTGTAGAGCAATCTTGGCATTGGTTGCATTAGTTGCTTCTAAGAGCTGAGAGAACATCTTTTCAATCCTAGATTCCTCTTGAGGCTTAGGTGGTTGAGCGGTAAATCCCGGTGGTGCTTGGGATCTATATGAAGGGGCAGCTACAGGTGGATTGAGACTGATACTATTTCTCCATGACAGATTTGGATGATCTCTCCACCCTTTATTATAGGTATTGGAATAGGGATTGCTTTGAGGATTCCGATTGGAATTATTCATGTAATTCAGGGTCTCAACTGCATAAGGGCAATCCACTACATTATGCCCTTCACCACAAGTCTCACATGATGGGGTGGAGCCTTGAAGCATATGAACACCTATTGGGAGATGATTTTCAAATTTCATCTCTAATTTGTCAAATCTCCGAGTAATAGCTTCTAACTGAGCACTGATGTCTTTAGAGCCATCTGATGAGGATCCTAATGCAGAAGAATCCATATGTGACTTATAGAAAGCTCTGTCTCTGCTCGAGGTTTGAACATTATTAGAGGCAACATCCTCATATAGCTGCTGTAATTCAGAACTCTTTATTTTTCTAATGTTCCCTTGCGCTGCTGTATTCAACATAACCTGTGTAGGCTCAGTCAACCCATGATAGAACGCCTCCAGGAGGATGTTAGATCTCTGCCCATGGCTTGGGCAATTTCGGCACATGTCTTTAAACCTCTCCCAGGCTTCATGGAATGTTTCACCTGGCTCTTGCTGAAAGTTAAGTAATTCACCCCTTTGAGTTGCTCTTTTTCCTGTAGGAAGAAATCTGGCCTTAAATTTGGAAGCCAGTTCATCCCAACTCGTGATGGAATGTTCGGGGAGTGAATTGAGCCAGGCCTTTGCCTTAGTCCCCAGTGACATGGGAAAAAGGCGTAGTCGTAGAGCGTCGTTGGAAACTCCGACTTGTTTGAAGTTTTCGCAGACTTCCACAAACTTAGTCAGATGTTCAGTAGGGTCTTCCAATTGAGTTGCATTGAAAGTTCCCATCATCTGGATCATGACAGGCTTAACTTCAAATGTCCTCGCAGTGATGTTCGGGTACTGAATACTGGATGAGTATGTGAAGCCTTCTTGCTCCAAGAACTCATCCATAGAGAGATCCTCCTCATCCCGAATCGCAGCCATAGTGCAAGGTTGATGTTCAGGTTCAGGTGGAACAACTGCTTCTTGCAGAATAGGAATTTCTTCAATGTCAAAAAGAACCACCTCCAAATCACCTAGCATACAGCCGACGGACGTACCTGCAAAGACAAATCGAACTGACGAGTATCAACCTTATCAAGATAGATGATTAAAGAAACAAAGAAAGAAAAAAAATCAACTATAACTAAAGACACAATTAAATTAATTAACGCCTGAAAGACTAAAGCCGTAGTCCCCGGCAACGGCGCCAAAAACTTGTTCGCCCGCAAGAGTACGGGTCGCACGTAGTATAAAAATATCGATCCCACGAGGACTATGGTTTAATCTAATGAAGTTAACTAATTTAATTCTGGGTTTACTTAAGTTGAATAAAAATATTGCTTTGAACAGAAACGATAAGAAACAAACAAACAAACTTTGAAAACTACTTTTAAGACGATGAGATCGAAACCTAGGATTTCTTATCCCCTCTATATGTCATGATTTCTACCAAATTACCCTTTCTAATGGCTATCTAATACATTCAGTCTTCGTCTCAAATTCGAATGTGATCAGAAACGCTCTCTCGAGTCAAAAATCTGATCTTTATCTTTCAAAACCCTCACACTCTCATGCTATTGGATTTATGAAAAATCGTGTTCAAAAGACTCTCACACTCTCGTGCTATTGAATCAACAAAAACACGTTTAAGCATCAATTTCACTCTAACGATATTAGGTTGACAGATGAATCTCTTCTCTGTCAACAAAGAGTTTTCTCTCTAATATGCTTTTACCTAAGTTCTACAACAAAACACCCTCTCTCAAGCGATGAATCATTGAACAAGTAAAGTGTTGATCAGGCACTTTTTGGAATATAAGCAAGGTAAAAACAAAACTGAATTGCATTAAACAACCAAATTAACAAAATCAATCCATATAGAGGTTCAAAGAAACCCTAGTCTAACGTTTAGCTACGCATAATTGGAAGGAATTCAAATATATGAAGTCTATTCATGATTACAACTACTAAACAAGACAAATGAATAAGAAGAACAAAAAAGAACCCTATAGAACCCTCCCGGATTCGCGCCGTAAGACTTCCCTAAAGCCCTAATTTGATCTTTCTCTCTGCACCGTTCGTTTCTCTCTCTCAATTTCGTCCCAAATGCAGTCCTCTTCCAATTATGTGTCTTCTTGGTCTTAAAAAGCCCTAATTTTCGAATCTGATATCCAAAATCTAAAATCTGATTTTTCTCTAGTCGCCTCGGCACCCTGTTCAGGTGGCCGAGGCGTCCTGGGTCGCTTGGGTCGCCTCAGCACCCTGTTCTGGTGGTCGAGGCGTCCTGGTTGTCTTTGGTCGCCTCAGCACCCTGTTCTGGTGGCCGAGGCGTCCTGTCCAGCTTGCTTCCTTTCACTCTGATTTCTGCTCCATTTGTTCCTCCTTCTTTATGCTACAAAAGAGGGAGAAAATTTGTAAATTTATCTATGCTTTGCATCAAACGGAGTAGCACAATTTATCATAACAATTAAACAAATAAATATATTAATTTCAAACAAAACATGCATAATTGTATGATAAATGGCTTAGAAAACAATAAATTCCTATCGGTTAACAGTTACCCTGAAGAACCAGAGGCCTCTGTAACTCCCCGTGGCCTCACCACGACGAGGGCCACGGTGAGGCCCCGATATCAGCGAAAATCAGGCTTCTAATTTGGGCCAACCTGGACCCAATTTAAAACACCCACTGATTGACCTAACTCTGGACTTAATATGCACAATTTTGGAGCTCATTAGGAGAGATTGGAACCACCACAAAACCCTAAATATCTCATTTTTCTCTCATCTTCATCTTCCATCTTTCACCCTTTTCTACTCCAATCTCCATGGCCTTCATTTCCTTCCTCTTGGTTGTTGTTTCTCCCATAAAAAGCATCAACTAAGTTCTTGTATTCTTGGTGATGGAGCTCTAGGGATGAGATTGAGGCTTCATAGGGGAGTTTTGTTCTCCACTCTCTCTTCATTATATGTTTGCAAATTATCTAGGGTTCTAGTAATTGTTTTATGCATTTTGATGTAATATTATTCTATATTCTTGTATGAGAGTGGTAGAAACAATTTGTTTTGTTAATTTTCTTTGTATGGATGCTTGACATTGCACCGGTTGACTTGAACATATTTTATTTGTATGGGTTCATCATTTAATATATGCTTTCTTGTTAAAATCTTATGCTAAATGAGGGTTCTTGTTTAGTGGATCAATATGTCAAGTATTTATGTTTGGAAATTAGCAAAGTAAGCCTATTGATTGCTTGAGAAACATTGGACTTAAATTTACTATTTCCAATTCATTGATCAGGGTTTCATCAAGGGATTGGAGTTAGTATGTTAATCTTGTTGCAATTTGAGTTCCGGTTGTAGGATCCAGAGTTCCTTGCAATCAGTAGGTTTAGTTTGGTCAAGTGCTTAATCAACTTAGGTTAAGTTAGCTAATGTGTGGGGTTCCAGCGTCAATTAAATTAATCTAAGCCTAGCCTAAAAGGGTTCCTCTAGGGTTCTTTGGAAAATTGGCCCTTTTCACTCCCAAAAATCTTTTGAAGCAATGATTCCCGAAAAGTTTCATTTACCAAGAATATCCATTCCCATTTTAATCCAAATCTCCCTTTGTCCAATCTCAATTTCATTTTGAACATACAACACTTTCACACTAATTTCATACTTAAAAATCAAACAAAATGCTTTTACTCGTCTTTAACAAGTTTTACATCTAGCTATTAAGAATTTAATTGCATTATGGCTCATTGAGATCGACATCCGGGGATAGCTTCCACTACCCCTTGGGTTCAAATTTCTTGGAGAGTGGATCCAAGGCATCAGTACACCGATTTTATCCCAATTTCGGTGCTCTTCTAGTGGCATTGTTGCTGGGGATCGAACCCAGGTCGCCCGTGACAAGCGGGAATACTCACCATTTGTTCCCTAGTAGCCGGTTGTCAAACTTGCTTTGGCCGGGTCCATCTTTTAGGTTGCATTTAGTTTAGGTGCATTTTACGTCTAGCTTTTATTTTTGCATATCATACTTTGAAAACACCTAAAAATTAGTATAGATACTTTCTCTTTGCATTTTCCCTACTCATTGACATACTTGTGTGCTTGGTTGCTTTAGTGGTAGATTTATTGCACTAACTTTTGAATTCTTGCTTTTGCTTGATTTTGAGTGCATGATTCTATCCACCAGGTCACATTTTTTGTGCTTGAAACTTACTTGTGCATAGCATACCATTTTGAACCATCTTACAAAATTTGGCCACTTCACTTGATTTCTAGCACAAAGAATATTTTTGGAACTTTAGTGGCCAAAATTGGATTTCAAACTTTTTCGAGCTTAAATTTTGTATCTCATACTTGCTTTGGCTATTTGACACTTATTTGAAGTGATACATCATATTTTCACTCAACTTGTGTGGTTTTTGAAATTTCCCAAACTTCTGCATAATTCCTCTCTCTTCACTGATCACGTTTCTGGTCCTCGCTGTAGACCACCCACAGCAAGCCTCACAGCGAGGCACGAAAGACCCATTGCCGTAACTTCACCACGATGAGCCCCCCAAAAAGCGATTGTTTTTGCTGTCCTCTCACCATTTTTGCTGAATATACACCTCATACACATACCGTTCTCATACATGCACACTACGTACATACATATACACTTCCATACATCACATTCCATTCATTTTGCTTGAATTTTGTACATTCTAAGTCTTGGTTGCTACTGAAAGTCCACTTATTGTCTGTGCCTTGTGTGACTCAACCTTGACTTGTCTTACTTTCTTCCGTTTGTGAGTGCTAATTGTGCATGACTAGAGGGAGAAGGAGGAGAGGATCAAACCTTCCCCATATCAACCTTAGGATTGAGCGAAACCTTAGCCATCTTAGAAGAGCCAATTTAGGTGGTCCCTCTAGCCCTATCTAGTGTTCTTCTAGGGAGCTAGCATTTCCTCTCACTTAGACACTGAGAACCCCCTCCATATAAAGATACCTTTAGACATCCCACCAATGGCCCACTGACCACCACCCATCATTCCTAATGCTAATTTCCTACCACATAATGCCCATAATGGTAATAATGGTGAGGGTAAGGGAGTAGGAAACAATGGGATCCCTAGGAGGAGAAGTATTAGAGAAGTTATGTCGAGTGGTGTCACATACGACCAATTTCAAATAGCATATCATGTTCTAAATGCTAATTTTGATATTAAAGGGCCTCTAATCGCAGCTTTGCCTCACTTTACAGGTTTAGAGGGGTGATAATGCTTGGAATTCATGTAAATTCAACACATTTTCCTTGAGTTTTATGTAATAATTGATATATTTTGGACACTCAAGATAGGAAAATGTTCAATTGATTTTGGTTGCACATTATTGTTCATTTGTGTAGATTTTAATCATATTTCTAGTTAGTTGCTTATGTTGTTTTATGTAAATATTGTAGGAATATTTTGATACAATAACCAAGGGATCCCGGATTAAGAAGAACACTTAAAAAGGGGAGAATTTGGGGCTAGAAGCTGAAATTTCAAGAAAAAAGGGAAAATAGAAGTTTCTGGATGAATTGTAAAAATTACAAAAAAGGACCTCGAAATTCCCAAATTACAGACAGGTCCCCGAATTTCCAAAATTACAGACAGGTCCCAGCTCGCCGCGGCGAGCCAAAACCCCTAAAAAGTGGCAAAAACACTTGCAGCTTGCCGTGGCCTCGCCACAGCGAGCCCACGGCGAGCAGACTTCGCTGCTACGCGCTTTTTGATAAAACATGGGCGTTTTAAGTGATATAAAAGCTAGGGCTTCGTTCTTGGCCGTTATTCTTCGACTTTGGGGACATTTTGGGAGTGTTTTTCTTTGCTAGGGCTTGGAGCTTGGTGGGGATTTAGCTTGGGCTTGGAGCTTCAAAGAGATTTGGGCTTCCTCTCTTGGTTTATCTTCTCCATCATCATTCTCTTCTCTTGTTCTGTTTTGTAATGTTGTATATATATGCTCCCATGGAGTTTTAGAACATGAGTAGCTAAATACTTTGATTCTAGGATTATTTTGAACCTTTGTATGTATTGATTCTTGATTCCTCCTCTTATGTTGTGATTAATGATATATATGTGCTTATTTTACTCTTCTCCTAATGCTTCTAAGTGCTTGATCACCATTTAGATGTTGGGTTCACTTGATTGATGCTTGAGAGGGCTAGATTGAGTGTAGAACTTGGGTAAAATAGTGCAAGAACCTGAAGTTTGCATGGATGGATGGTTTTGTTGGTAAGATAGAGATATACTTGCTAGCCTTGCATAGTCACATTAGGGTTGGAGCGTGATAATTGGGTTTTATTAACTTGTAGCAAGAGATTGTGCAATTAATAAGACTAAACACTTGTTCTTGACTTGAGAGAGCGTTTACAAGTACTCTATGAACCCTAGATTAGCTCGTGGTTTCGTTGAGAGCTTCTTTGAGGGGAGGTTAATTGAGTTTTACGAAGTACAAGGGGGATAGATAATCTTAGGACCCATTTTATCCTTGAAGTTGGAGAATCACTTGTTTATAGTTTTATTTTCATTTAGCATAGGTTTATTTTCATTGTTAATATCCAATCTCAACATTTGTGTCACTCAAATTGGGCGAGAGTGTGACAATCATTGTTTGACCGGGTTTTGGACCAAATCCTCGTGGGAACGACACTTTACTTATCACTTTATTACTTGGCGCGACCCATGCACTTGAGGCCAGTGACGAAAAAGTTTTTGGCGCCGTTGCCGGGGATTTGTTTCCCAAAACTGTCCTTGGTCAACCTTGATTAGAGCACTAGTAGCTTAAGCTTGAGTTTGTATATATTTGTTCGTGTGTTTGTTTTTCTCTTGTAGCTTCTTTTCTTGTGTTCATATGTGTATATTTGTTTTCTTTTTTTGTCTTTTTGTTTGTTAGTTATTTTCTTTTAAATTTTGTGTATGGATCATCCTTGGTGGACTAATGGGGCAAGTGGTGGATTTGATCAGGATAATGATTATCTACCTTCTTGCTATGACCCTAATGCTTTTGAAACTCAATATGAGTACATTTGTTGCAATTTTTGTCGAGATAATCATTATATTGATCAATGCCCCCATGTCTCAACCTTGGAATATGTAGGGGATAATTTTGCTAGGGTGCATACTAATTTGCATGATAATTCTTTTAACCCTAGTTGGAATCATGAATATTCATTGCCTTGGGATCCAAATTCTTATGCATCATATTATCAAACATCACCTAATCATGTAGAAGAAATCACTCCCATTCATGAGTAAAAGCCTACAGTAGAGGAGATGCTTCAGCGTATTTTGGATAATCAAAATGAAATAAGAGCTTGGACAAATGAAAAATTTAATGAACATGCATTAGCTCTTGAAAATTTAGCATCTAGGGCAAATGAACTGGCTTCTACCATTGAGTCTTTAAAGCAAACATGTGTTTTCATTGATATTTCAAATGACTCTTATGTGGAAGGGGCCATTTCAAGTGGGCAATTGCATATGGGAAGTGATAATGTGCTGTCAATGGTTTGTGATGCTTTTGTGGGTGATTGTGAGTTGAAAATTGAAGAGGGAGAGAATGACATTGAGAGTTCAATAGAGGTTTCGAGTTCGGAGCCTAATGCTTGTTGTTGTGAACAAAAGGATAGAGAGGAATTCCCTGCAATTTATGTTCAAAATCCTCCTACTGATAGCTTGACTCCTACTGATGGGAGTCAAGTAGATTTTATTGGGTTTTCAAAATATTTGGGGGCTACAGAGGATAAATTAGAAACCATTAACTTAGAGCCTACCATGTGCTGTATTGCATCATGTACCTTGAAATCATTTTTGATGAAAGGAACATGTAATTCTTGTATGAATGAACTCCCAATTCTGCTAAAACCTTGTCTTTTAAAGAGAAATGAAGATAAGGTGATTTTTGTTTTTGATACGTATGATTAACATTTGGCATTGAAAAGTCTGGCTGAAGACTATAAACTTAGCGCTTCTTGGGAGGCAACCCAAGTTTTAAAAATTTAATATTTTTCATTGTTGATTTTCTTTAGTAGGTGTAACCTCTTTTGAGCATTTTCAAGGTTTGTCATCAAATTGAACATGAGGCACAAGAAAGCAAGTTTGGAGCACAAAGAGCATTTACAGGGAAGTTTCTTGCATTTCCAATTTGCTTAGAACTGACCGAATTGATGATAAACTGTTGGTTAACATCGACATGAATTCCAATTTTGGAAACTTGGACGATTGCTTGTCATTTTACAATAAGCATGATTTAGATTGATTTGCTATCCATTGAAATAACTGTGAGATCCAATGATAGAATGGTTGCTTAGATTATATGTTTAAGAGGAAATTGTGGTTAATATTTTTGAATGCTTGATTTGCATTATTGAGACTGGCTTTCTGACAATTCTGAAACAAACCTGGCACAAAGTTGGGAATAATTTGGATGCTTTTGTTTGGAGATGTTGTAGCATTTGAGTGTATATTTTCCTTCTCAGCTGATAACTCTAGAACCTATCTTGGAATCTCTTGAGGCTCTGTAATGATTTTACATGAGTTTGGAAAATTATATGGGCATTCTTTTCAATGAGTTTGAGCCTTTCAAGCCAACCCATGACATAATTCCATTTGCACCCTCTTTGAGCCTTATCATGAAAAACCATATGAATTTTCTTTTTGGAACTCACAATAGACCTTAACCTTAGCAACTTGAAAAACCATTAACTACCCAAATCTTGAGATAATTGATGAATCATTGGTAGAAGGTATTTGATGGTTGCAAAATGTGCAAGATGGTACAAAAATTGGTGTGGGGAATATAAGTGGTGCATGATGTTCAATAGCTTGTACTCCAAAGTCATTTCAAGTTTATAAAAAAAATATAGGACAAGAAAACGAAAAAAGAAGAAAAGTGTTTAGTTTCAATAAGACTTGGAGTGCACATACATCAATTTGAGATAAGTTTGGGGGAGTGGTTTGAATTTGGGAAGGGAATTTTGTGTAGAAAAGAAAGATGAGCTACATATTATTATCTATCTCAAGATATTTGAATTCTCTTTATACCTTTCTTTCTATGAGCTTAACCCTTGGCCACATTACAAGCCTATCAAGTCCCATTGATTTTGAATTTATGTAAGAAAAATTCTTTTGGTGGAGAGAGAGGAAGAGAGTAGGCATATGAAGTTTGAATGTTGAGAGGGCTTAATATATATTTAAATGTTACAATTTTCTTTGTGACATTTGCTGAAGAATTGGTCTTTGACTCCACACACACACACTTGGAAATTGTTGGGAAGTTTGTTCTTAGTTTGTGAATTTTGCATCCCTCTATATTCCATTGATTTCCTACTGAATATATCTTCTTGAGCAACTAATGAGGAAAGCTACTTGCATGCATAGTAAGTGGATAATTTATCAATCTGACAATCTCATATCTTGTTTTACTCGAGGACGAGTAAAAGTCTAAGTTTGGGGGTGTGATAACGCTTGGAATTCATGTAAATTCAACACATTTTCCTTGAGTTTTATGTGATAATTGATATATTTTGGACACTCAAGATAGGAAAATGTTCAATTGATTTTGGTTGCACATTATTGTTCATTTGTGTAGATTTTAATCATATTTCTAGTTAGTTGCTTATGTTGTTTTATGTAAATATTGTAGGAATATTTTGATACAATAACCAAGGGATCCCGGATTAAGAAGAACACTTAAAAAGGGGAGAATTTGGGGCTAGAAGCTGAAATTTCAAGAAAAAAGGGAAAATAGAAGTTTCTGGATGAATTGTAAAAATTACAAAAAAGGACCTCGAAATTCCCAAATTACAGACAGGTCCCCGAATTTCCAAAATTACAGACAGGTCCCAGCTCGCCGTGGCGAGCCAAAACCCCCTAAAAAGTGGCAAAAACACTTGCAGCTTGCCGTGGCCTCGCCACAGCGAGCCCACGGCGAGCAGACTTCGCTGCTACGCGCTTTTTGATAAAACATGGGCGTTTTAAGTGATATAAAAGCTAGGGCTTCGTTCTTGGCCGTTATTCTTCGACTTTGGGGACATTTTGGGAGTGTTTTTCTTTGCTAGGGCTTGGAGCTTGGTGGGGATTTAGCTTGGGCTTGGAGCTTCAAAGAGATTTGGGCTTCCTCTCTTGGTTTATCTTCTCCATCATCATTCTCTTCTCTTGTTCTGTTTTGTAATGTTGTATATATATGCTCCCATGGAGTTTTAGAACATGAGTAGCTAAATACTTTGATTCTAGGATTATTTTGAACCTTTGTATGTATTGATTCTTGATTCCTCCTCTTATGTTGTGATTAATGATATATATGTGCTTATTTTACTCTTCTCCTAATGCTTCTAAGTGCTTGATCACCATTTAGATGTTGGGTTCACTTGATTGATGCTTGAGAGGGCTAGATTGAGTGTAGAACTTGGGTAAAATAGTGCAAGAACCTGAAGTTTGCATGGATGGATGGTTTTGTTGGTAAGATAGAGATATACTTGCTAGCCTTGCATAGTCACATTAGGGTTGGAGCGTGATAATTGGGTTTTATTAACTTGTAGCAAGAGATTGTGCAATTAATAAGACTAAACACTTGTTCTTGACTTGAGAGAGCGTTTACAAGTACTCTATGAACCCTAGATTAGCTCGTGGTTTCGTTGAGAGCTTCTTTGAGGGGAGGTTAATTGAGTTTTACGAAGTACAAGGGGGATAGATAATCTTAGGACCCATTTTATCCTTGAAGTTGGAGAATCACTTGTTTATAGTTTTATTTTCATTTAGCATAGGTTTATTTTCATTGTTAATATCCAATCTCAACATTTGTGTCACTCAAATTGGGCGAGAGTGTGACAATCATTGTTTGACCGGGTTTTGGACCAAATCCTCGTGGGAACGACACTTTACTTATCACTTTATTACTTGGCGCGACCCGTGCACTTGCGGCCGGTGACGAACAAGGGGGCGGTCCCATATGGCCATCTATATGGGGTCCACTTCGCTTGTACAAGCATGAAGCCGGTGGGAGCAAACTTGGATGATGTGCAGCTTAAAGTCTTTCATTTGTCACTAGATGGGAAGGCCAAGGAATGGTTTAGACTGCTTTCTAGATATGATGAGAATGCCCTCACTTCTTGGGCAAATTTGAGATGAGCATTCCTAGAGCACTACTTTCCTAAGTTAAGACTGAAGATCTAAAAGAGGACTTCTATTCTATCAGACAAGACCCATATGAGAGCTTCTATGAGTATTCCAAGAGTTATTGGCCAAGTATCCCGACCACTAGATCATCGATGAGCAGTTAATCCAATATTTCCATAAGGGTCTCTTGCCTAATAAGAGAGGCATCATGGATGCTGTGCCAGCGGTTCTTTAGAGGACTTACCTACCGAGGAAGCTTAGGCTATGATCAAAATAAGAGCTAAGAACACCCAACAATACAATAAAAAAGGTTCCAAATGGGTGTTTGAGGTGAGCCCCAACCCACAACAATCAAGAAGAATGGATTCCTTGAAGGCTAAGGTGAACACTTTGAGCTCCCAACACACTTCTCAACTTGCCTTTATCACATCCGAGTTGAGGAACCTTAGCATGCAACAGTGTGCTCCTTCTACCTCCAAAGCCTTAGTTGCACCAAGTTGTAAGCATTGTGGGTCGGTGATGCATATTAGTGGCCTTTGCCCTAGTGAGCCAATGGAAGCTAATGCCATGTACCAAGGGAGGTCCAATGCTAATCCCAACTAAAAATGGGATCCCCATAGCAACACCTACAATGAAGGGTGAATGTCACACCCTAACTTCCGGTAGAGAAACAACAACACCATGACCAATTACAAGGGACATCTTCTTCTTCTTTAAGGTCCTTAGTTTCCCAAGATTCATCAAGAGGGGATGATGCTAATGCTCAACTTCTTAAAAGCATTTAAAGGATGCATGAGGACTAAAGAGCACCGAAATTGGGATAAAATTGGCGTAGTGCCGATTCAGATCCGCTCTCCAAGGAATTAAACACAAGGGATAGTAGAAGCTATCCCCGGGTTTTGATCTCAAAGAGCCCTAAATGTAATATGATTCATAGTAACTAATATGCAACTTGTAAAAGTGGGGTAAAAAGCATTTTGTTTGAATTTTTAGTATGAAGTTTGGTATAAAAGTGTGGTATGTTCAAAAGTAAAAGTAAAAGATTGGATTTAAACGGGAGATTTGGATTAAAAGGAGATAACAAATCATTCATGATGAATGAAAGCCTAGGGAATCATTGCTTCAAAAGGTTTTTTGGGAGTTTTAGTTTATTTTCTAAAGAACCCTAGAGGAACCCCTCTAGACTAGGCTTAGGTTAACTTAATTAATGCCGGAAGCCCACACATTACTTAATTTAACCTAAGTTAATTAAGTTCAAAATCAAGAAGTAATTAATTATGAAGGACTCTTAATCCACAATTTGGGCCACCCCACAATTACTCTAAATTTCTCTTTAAACCCTAATTCATTGATGTCCACCCATACAATGAATTATGGCTTAAAGAGTGTTTTGCCCAATGTCTCGAAACAATAAATTACTTCTTATGCTATCACTATCAAGCAAATGACTTAACATTCTTAATCCACTAACGAAGCCACCTTGCATTAGCACATAATTTTAACAAAGAGAATGACAAAATCATGAACCCATAAATTTTATTAAACTCTAAGTTAATACAAAGCAATGTCAAGCATCTGAACAAGAAAGAAATAACATAGTCATAGTTTCTAATCCTATTACAACATATAGAAATCAAGCACATAACCAAATGCCATAAATACACTTCTAGAACCCCTAGAAAAGCATAAATATAACAAATGAAAGAAGGATTAAAACTAATAAAACTCCCCTAATAAGCTCCATTGCTGATCCCTTTTCTCCCACCACCAAGAATGGTAGAGCCTAGCTGCTACTCTCCATGGAAGAACAAGCAACAAGGAAGGAAAGGATGGAAGCTATGGAAGAAAAGAATGGATGAAGAAGATGAAAGATTAAGATGAGAGAATGATAGAGCTAGGGTTTGGGGGTGTGTGTGGTGAACCAAATCTGTGTTTTAGGGTTTAATTTCGCATTTTATATGTCCTCCAAGTCGGGTTTAAGAGTGGGTATTGAGTTAGATCCGAATTAGGCCCAAAACTGAAGTACTGATGCAAACAAATATCATGGCCTTGCCGTGCCAAGGCCACAACGAATGAAAGGTTCTTCTGCTCCTTTGAATTGTTACCTTCTTCATCCGGCATCCATTTCTTCGGTCCTGAGCGACCCTGCAGGTAAAAATAAGAGGTACAAGAATCAAATGGCCCTATAAACCAATTCATGTAAATTAATCTACAATTATGGCTAATTAATCCTAATCTCACACTAATTTCACCTAAGAGTCTAAGTTCTACATTAGGCATTATTGGAACAATATCGCATCTTAATCATGTTAATTGCCTCAAATTAGACGTATAAAAGCATTAGAAATCAGGGATTTGTCAAGGACATGAATGCTCGCAATAATGCGATGTTTACATCCTTAGAGTCTAAAATGGAGCAATGGGAGACTAGAGCTACCAATCTTCAATCCTTTGTGACCCAATTCTCAGATGATTTGAGTGACAAGCAAGCAAGGTCAAGTGGAGCTTCTCCTTCTAACACTATGATAAATCCGAAGTCCCTCAATGCAATCACCTTAAGGAGTGGTAAGAAAGTTAAATTTCAAGACCTTGAGGATGATGAGACTAATGTAGATGAGGAGATTGTATGTGATAGACCACCTTCGGGAAATGGGGAGTGTTCTAACTCCAAGACCATTAAAAAGTGCTCCTTACATATGCCGACCACTCCAGTCCAAAGTGAGAACAATAAAGAGAGAAAGCAATTGGCTATTCCACCTTCTTTAAAGAGAAAGAGAGGTGTTCACTTTGCCACACATGATTCACCCAACCAAGAGCCACAAGAAAAAGGTAAAGAAGTAAAAGTTTCTACTCTTCTTTTTCCTCATTCCTATTTAGCTAGTAAAAGGGTTGCGGATGATAAATACGATAAAGAAATGTTTGACATGTTTAGCAAAGTTGAAGTAAATTTACCTCTTCTTGATTTGATAAAGAAAATGCCTAAGTCGGCAAAGTCTTTAAAAGATTTGTGCACCAACAAGAGGAAATACAAGCTTAGTGAAAGAATCCAACTGGGGTCTAATGTTAGAGCTTTGTTTAAATCACAATTACCTTTGAAATGCAAAGACCCAGGTTCTTACACTATTCCTTGTATCATAGGCAAGACCATCATTTCAAATGCTTTACTAGATCTTGGTGCTGCTATAAATGTCATGCCTACCTCTTTTTTTGAGCCTTTGGGTATCCAATCGATTCGGGACACAAGTGTGGTTCTCCAACTTACTGACCAAACAATAGGTACCCCAAGGGCATTTTGGAAGACATCTTGGTATAAGTGAAAGGTCTTATGTTCCCAGCTGATTTTTATGTGTTAGATATGACAAGTGATAACTCTAGTGAGAGTACTTTAATTCTAGGCCAACCCTTCATTAGGACAGCCGAAACCATTATTGACATGAAAAAAGGTACAATCACTGTGAGGAATGGTGACTAACAGGTCAAATTTCTGTTTTCTAAGACCATGCTCAATGCTAGTGATTATTGTACTTACCTAGGCATTAGTGCAATTTCTTATGTGGATGATGATATTGATAACCTTTGTGATTCTATGTGCTTTGATTCGATTGAGCATGTTGATCCATCCCCCATTATTTCCTCCTCTCATACCTCTTTATGTTGTATATGTGTTGTTGATGTGAAATGTATTGATTGCATTGAGATTGATGACTATCTTTCCACCTCACATGATTTAGATAAATCTACTTGTTCAATTGATACTTTATCTGCTCACCCTACACCTCGTGGTCTTGGGAAAGTTTCTATTGCTTTTGATGCAGAATCTGTTGACCACATAAACACTGTTATGCAAGCTACACTGGTAGCTTTATCTATGGTAGATACCTGCTCACCCTTGGGAAGTGGAGAAGTTACCGCATGCATGGATGCACTTATTTCTCCTTCCTCGCTTTGTGATGACACCACTCTAGCACTTAGAGCACTTAAGTTGTAAGAGTTTGTACCTTTTGTGGTAAAAACCCCAATTATAGGTTTTAAACCCTTACCTCCTAACTTGAAATATGTTTTTCTAGCTGATTCTGATAAATTGCCTGTTATTAGTTCAAGTTCTTTGTCTGTTGTTGAGGAGGGTCGACTAGTTTCTCTTCTGAGGTCTTATAGGGGTGCGATTGGGTGGTAATTGGCTGACATTCCAGGGATTACCCCTCAGTTTGTACACATAAAATCCTCTTGGAGGAGGGTTCTTAGCCTATTCAGCAACCACAGAGGAGACTGAATTATCTCATTCTTGATGTGGTGAAAAAAGAGGTTGCCAAGCTCTTGTGTGCAGGGTTTATTTATCCCATTTTTTATAGTGAGTAGGTGTCACCAGAATAAGTAGTACCGAAGAAGAGTAGAATTACCATAGTCCAGAGTGACAATGATGAGCTTATCCCTATTAGAGTTCAGAAAGAATTCTTGAAGAGTGTGTATAGATTATAGGACACTTAATTCCTCAACTAGGAAGAACCACTTTCCCTTACCTTTCATTGATCAAATGTTTGAGAGAATTTCTGGCAAGTTGCATTATTACTTCATTGATGGTTTCTCCGGGTACTTTCAAGTGACCAAGAAAAAACCACATTCACATGTCCTTTTGGTACCTTCACTTATCGGAGGATTCCATTTAGACTATGTAATGCTCCTAGTACTTTTCAAATATGCATGATGTCCATTTTTAATGATTTGTTGGAGCATAACATGGAGATCTTTATGGATGTTCGTCATCGGCCGCAAGTGCACGGGTCGCGCCAAGTAATAAAGTGATAAGTAAAGTATCGTTCCCACGAGGATTTAGTCCAAAACCCGGTCAAATAATGATTGTCACACTCTCGCCCAATTTGAGTGACACAAATGTTGAGATTGGATATTAACAATGAAAATAAACCTATGCTAAATGAAAATAAAATTATAAACAAGTGATTCTCCAACTTCAAGGATAAAATGGGTCCTAAGATTATGTATCCCTTTGTACTTCTTAAAACTCAATTAACCTCCCCTCAAAGAAGCTCTTAACGAAACCACGTGCTAATCTAGGGTTCATAGAGTAATTGTAAACGCTCTCTCAAGTCAAGAACAAGTGTTTAGTCTTATTAATTGCACGATCTCTTGCTACAATTTAATAAAACCCAATTATCAAGCTTCAACCCTAATGTGACTTTGGAAGGCTAGCAAGTATATCTCTATCTTACCAACAAAACCATTGATTCGTCATGCAAACTTCAGGTTCTTACACTATTTTACCCAAGTTCTACACTCAATCTAGCCCTCTCAAGCAACAATCAAGTGAACCCAACATCTAAATGGTGATTAGTCACTTAGAAGCATTAAGAATAGAGTAAAATAAACACATAGATATCATCAATCACAAATTAAGAGGAGGAATCAAGAATCAATCTATACAAGGGTTCAACATAACCTTAGAATAGAAGTATTTAGCTACACATGTTCAACAACTCCATAGGAGCATATATATACAAACAGAAACAGAGAACAAGAGAAGAGAATGAAGATGGAGAAAAATAAACCAAGATGAGAAGCCCAAATCTCTACCAAGCTCCAAGCCCTAGCAGAGCAAAACACTCTCAAAATGTCCCAAAAGTCGAAGAATGACGGCCAAGAACGAAAGCCTAGCTTTTATATCACTTAAAACTCCCATGTTCTGTCAAAAAACGCGCAGCAGCTAAGTCTGACGGCGAGGCCACGACGAGCTGCAAGTGTTTCTGCCACTTTTTGGGGGGGTTTTGGCTCGCCGTCAGCTTGCCGCGGTGAGCTCACGGCAAGCTGGGACCTGTCTGTAATTTGGGAATTTCGAGGTCCTTTTCTGTAATTTTTACAATTCATCCAGAAACTTCTATTTTTCCCTTTTTTCTTGAAATTTCAGCTTCTAGCCCCAAATTCTCCCCTTTTTAAGTGTTCTTCTTAATCCGGGATCCCTTTGTTATTGTATCAAAATATTCCTACAATATTTACATAAAACAACATAAGCAACTAACTAGAAATGTGATTAAAATCTACACTAATAAACAATGATATGCAACCAAAAATCAAGTGAGCATTTTCCTATCTTGAGTATCCAAAAATTATAAATGATTGAATAAAACCTCAAGGAAAATGTGCTAAAAATACATGAATTCCAAGAGTTATCACACCCCCAAACTTAGACTTTTACTCGTCCTCGAGTAAAACAAGATATGAGATTGTCAGATTGATAAATTATCCACTTACTATGCATGCAAGTAGCTTTCCTCATTAGTTGCTCAAGAAGATATATTCAGTAGGAAATCAATGGAATATAGAGGGATGCAAAATTCACAAACTAAGAACAAACTTCCCAACAATTTCCAAGTGTGTGTGTGTGGAGTCAGAGACCAATTCTTCAGCAAATGTCACAAAGAAAATTGCAACATTTCAATATATATTAAGCCCTCTCAACATTCAAACTTCATATGCCTACTCTCTTCCTCTCTCTCCACCAAAAGAATTTTTCTTACATAAATTCAAAATCAATGGGACTTGATAGGCTTGTAATGTGGCCAAGGGTTAAGCTCATAGAAAGAAAGGTATAAAGAGAATTCAAATATCTTGAGATAGATGATAATATGTAGCTCATCTTTCTTTTCTACACAAAATTCCCTTCCAAAATTCAAACCACTCCCCCAAACTTATCTCAAATTGATGTATGTGCACTCCAAGTCTTATTGAAACTAAACTCTTTTCTTCTTTTTTCGTTTTCTTGTCCTATATTTTTTTTATAAACTTGAAATGGCTTTGGAGTACAAGCTATTGAACATCATGCACCACTTATATTCCCCACACCAATTTTTGTACCAACTTGCACATTTTGCAACCATCAAATACCTTCTACCACTGATTCATCAATTATCTCAAGATTTGGGTAGTTAATGGTTTTTCAAGTTGCTAAGGTTAAGGTCTATTGTGAGTTCCAAAAATAAAATTCATATGGTTTTTTCATTATAAGGCTCAAAGAGGGTGCAAAAGGAATTATGTCATGGGTTGGCTTGAAAGGCTCAAACTCATTGAAAAGAATGCCCATATAATTTTCCAAACTCATGTAAAATCATTACATAGCCTCAAGAGATTCCAAGATAGGTTCTAGAGTTATCAGCTGAGAAGGAAAATATACACTCAAATGCTACAACATCTCCAAACAAAAGCATCCAAATTATTCCCAAATCTGTGCCAGATTTGTTTCAGAATTGTCAGAAAGCCAGTCTCAATAATGCAAATCAAGCATTCAAAAATATCAACCACAATTTCCTCTTAAGCATATAATCTAAGAAACCATTCTATCATTGGATCTCACAGTTAGTTCAATGGATAACAAATCAATCTAAATCATGCTTATTAAAAAATGACAAGTAATCGTCCAAGTTTCCAAAATTGGAATTCATGTCAATGTTAACCAACAGTTTATCATCAATTCAGTTAGTTCTAAGCAAATTGGAAATGCAAGAAACTACCCTGTAAATGCTCTTTATGCTCCAAGCTTACTTTCCTTTGCCTCATGTTCAATTTGATGACAAACCTTGAAAATGCTCAAAAGAGGTCACACCTACTAAAGAAAAACAACAATGAAAAATATTATATTTTTAAAGCTTGGGTTGCTTCCCAAGAAGCGCTAAGTTTATAGTCTTCAGGCAGACTTTCCAATGCCAATTGCTAATCATACGTATAAAAAACAAAGATCACCTTGTCTTCATTTCTCTTCAAAAGACAAGGTTTCAAAATTATTGGGTATTCATCAAAACAAATAACACATGATCTATCAATCAAAACTAATTTCAAGATACATGATACATTGAAGCGCATGGTGTAAGTGCTGGCTGTCACCCAAGAGGGGGGTGAATTGGGTGATAGAATAAAAGCTTTAAATTCTTTAAACAAAACACAAGTGATGACAATCTTTAAGATTCTTTTGAGTTTATCACTGTGAATATTTCAAACCTTGAAGTGCATTAAAGAAAACGTAAGTAAAATATGCTGGAAGCTAGAAAAGTTAAGGGAAGAGATTATGCACACAGAATTTATCCTGGTTCGGTCAATCCAGACCTACATCCAGTCCTCAGGCTCCACCTGAGATTTCCACTACTCTCTTGTTTAAACCGGGCACAAGAGAAGCTTGCCACATGTTTTACTAACACAGGTTCACCTGCCAACCTTTACAGAGTTTTAGAATCCCTCTAAACAGTCCCCCTTACTACCTGTAAGGTTACAACCCTGTTCTTAAAGCACCATGATTTTAGAACAACCTCAAACAATAGAAGATTTCAACAATAGAGTTCACTTAATGAACAAATTATGATAATCACTGAGGTGCAGAGTAATGTAGGATGAAATACAAATTTGAGCTTAATAATCTGAACAATGAATGTGCTCTAATTCTTCTTTTCTAATGCGCTAGACTCATCATTTCTGGGCTCACTTGAATATGACTGATTCTCTGTGCAGAGCCTCTTATTTTTATCTCATATCATCTTGTCATGTAAATGCGTCGTATGTTCGCTCGCTTGCTTCGCTTCTTTTATTCTGATGT
Organism: Mimosa bimucronata; assembly: GCA_037074515.1. Taxonomy (NCBI): domain Eukaryota; kingdom Viridiplantae; phylum Streptophyta; class Magnoliopsida; order Fabales; family Fabaceae; genus Mimosa; species Mimosa bimucronata. The sequence goes on from CM073442.1 coordinate 13,466,801, forward strand.
CTTCAAGTCTTTATATATGGTGGAATACTTTTCTATACGTTGGAGACTTAGAGAACTAGCTGTTAGAAATCTTAAGTTTTGATGAAGACTGACCCTTAGAAAACATAAGTGAAAGTTACCTCTGAATTAAATGAATGAAATCTAATAGGTAACAGAACCATATCACTAACATTAAAGCCTATCGCAAATAGACAGAGCCATAGCGAATGAAGACTTAGAAATAACAAAGTCATTATCTATCGCTAAGTCATTCACTATCGCTAAAGAAGAATCCATCGCTAGAAGCTCATTGATAACTCAGCTAGCAGAAAAATAAACTTAGTTCTTGATCTAATGAAATCAGCTAGAGATAACATGCCAGACTATCGATAATAGGATACCTGGAAATATCTCTGAATGCTTAGATAATAGTATCCTGAAGGATAATAGCGATAATGAATTTGCAATCGATAGAAATAATCTATGCTGATGTAATGCTTTCTGATCCAAGAGAATATGCTATCGATAATATGAAAAGCTCTGAAATTCCTTATATTGTCTTTATCTCATTGAGCTAATGGATTAAGCTTGCGATAGTAACCTCTGTGCAATATATGACTATTTGGTTAGCTAACAGCTTAAGTGCAGAACACACTCTATGAGATTAGCGATAGCAGTTCACGCTAGCGCTAATAGAAAGCTGCCAGAAAGTACTACTTGTATGGATGCTCAGAGCGCTGAGTCTGTCTCTCTCTTAGCTCACCCTATGCAAGAAGTAGTTAAAGCTAGAGCAAAGAGTTAAGCCCGATAAAGAAGCTGCATTAAATGCCAACGACTTTGAGCTCCCAACGACTAAATTCAAACGGCTTCTTGAAGATTGACTGTTAGGGCAAAAATCTGAGAAGATATAAATACAGAACTCAAGCATTTATTGAGTAGAGACGAAAAACGAGAATATCTAATAAACTCATTCATTGCTCTGTATTTAGTATTTTAAAGATTTCATCTGTACTTAAGTGTTTATCAAAATCAGTTCATTAAGTGAACGTATTTATTGAAATCCTCTACTGTTTGAGGTTGTTCTGAAAGCTTGGTGCTTTAGAACAGGGATATTGCCTTACAGGTAGTAAGGGGGAGTGTTTAGAGATTCTAAAACTCTGTAAAGGTTGACAGGTGAACCTGTGCTCGTAAAACCTGTGGTTAGTGGAACCCAACAGAGTGTTGGAGAACTGGACGTAGGCAGTGTTGGCCGAACCAGTATAAATCTTGTGTTGTATTAATTCCTTTGTAAATTTTTTTTAATAGCACAATTCACCCCCCTCTTGTGCGATTGCCACTTTCACTAGCCGTTAGTGCTTTTCTTTCTTTTCATGCTTCAACTGTTTTTTGCAGAGGATAAGATAAGTGAGACAGAGACTATGAGTAACGTTATCCTGCTGCTACCTGCCACTGTACTTTCATGTCAGCTTTTTCATTATCGCTAGCATGATTTGCTATCGCTATCTTGACAGTGTGAGTCCTACACTTAAGCTGTTAGCTGAAACAAATACTCATGCCGTGGATGTTCTCGATAGGGTATTTCATTAGCTCAACAAGATAGAGACAATATATTAGCTAAGGTATTTTCAAAACATTCTCTATCGATAGCTAATTCCATTATCGCTTGTTACTTGATTGCTCATTAGCTTTAAGGATACTGAGATGAATATTCAAAGGTATTTCAAGGTATCCTATTATCGATAGCTAAACGTGTTAGCGCTAGCAACTATGTTATTACTAAAATCATTTGTTCTCAGGCACTAGCTATCTGAATTTCTATTATCTGAAGTACTCTGTTATCGATAGCTTAACCCATTATCGCTAGTTGATTCTATAGCTCAAGGACTTGGTTCATTGTTCAGCTAGTTATTCTTCCTTTTATTTATCCATGTTCTTAATGAACTTCTAGCGATAGGATATTCCTTTAGCGATAGTGAATGACTTAGCGATAGATATTAACCTTGTTATTTCTAAGTCTTCACTTGCTATTCCTTTTTATCTATTAGCGATAGATTCTAGCTCTAGCGATAGTAATTTGTTACCTATCAGGTTTTACTTGTTCAATTCAAAGGTAACTTTACATTCTATTTACTTATGCTATCTATGGGGTCAGTCTTCATCAAAACTTAAGATTCTAACACATGGAAGGCTCTAACTCAATTGTTTCAACATTATCCTTAATAGCCCCCAAATATTTTGAAAACCCAATCAAATCTACTTAACTCCCATCAGTAGGAGTCAAGCTATCAGTAGGTGGATTTTGAACACAGATTGCAGGGATTTCCTCTCTATTCACTTGTTCCCAATGACAAAAATTAGGCTCCCCACGCGAAACCTTAATTGGGAACTCAATGTTGTTCTCTCCCTCTTCAAGTTCTAGCTCACAATCACCCACAAAAGTATTACAAGCCATTGACAGCACATCATCACTTCCCAGAGTCAATTGTCCACTCGAACCCACATCTTCTACATAAGAGTCATTTGAAATATCAATGAAAATACATGTTTGCTTTAAAGACTCAATGGTAGAAGCCAGTTCATTTGCCCTAGATGCTAAATTTTTAAGAGCTAATGCATGTTCATTAAATTTCTCTTTTGTCCAAGCTCTCATTTCATTTTGATTATCAAGAATATACTGAAGCATCTCCTCTACTGTGGGCTTTGTCTCATGAATGTGAGTGATTTCTTCTACATGACTAGGTGATGTTTGATAATATGATGCATATGACGGGAAAGAAGCATTTGGATCCCAAGGCAATGAATGTTCATGATTCCAACTAAGGTTAACAGAATTATCATGCTAATCAGTTTGAACCCTAGCAAAATCATCCCCTACATAATTCAAGGTTGAGACATGAGGGCATTGCTCAATATAATGATTATCTCCATAAAAATTGCAACAAATGTACTCATATTGAGTTTCAAAAGCATTAGGGTCATAGCAAGAATGTAGATAATCATTATCCAGTTCAAATCCAACACTTGCCCCATTAGTCCACCAAGGATGATCCATACACAAAATTTAAAAGAAAATAACTAACAAACAAAAAGACAAAAAAAGAAAACAAATGTACACATATGAACATAAGAAAAGAAGCTACAAGAGAAAAACAAACACACAAACAAATATATACAAACTCAAGCTTAAGCTACTAGTGCTATAATCAAGGTTGACCAAGGACGGTTTTGGAAAACAAATCCCCGGTAACGGCGCCAAAAACTTGTTCGTCACCGGCCGCAAGTGCACGGATCACGCCAAGTAATAAAGTGATAAGCAAAGTATCATTCCCACGAGGATTTAGTCCAAAACCTGGTCAAACAATGATTGTCACACTCTCGCCCAATTTGAGTGACACAAATGTTGAGATTGGATATTAACAATGAAAATAAACCTATGCTAAATGAAAATAAAATTATAAACAAGTGATTCTCCAACTTCAAGGATAAAATGGGTCCTAAGATTATGTATCCCCCTTGTACTTCTTAAAACTCAATTAACCTCCCCTCAAAGAAGCTCTCAACGAAACCACGTGCTAATCTAGGGTTCATAGAGTACTTGAAAACGCTCTCTCAGGTCAAGAACAAGTGTTTAGTCTTATTAATTGCACGATCTCTTGCTACAATTTAATAAAACCCAATTATCAAGCTTCAACCCTAATGTGACTATGCAAGGCTAGCAAGTATATCTCTATCTTACCAATAAAACCATCCATTCGTCATTCAAACTTCAGGTTCTTGCACTATTTTACCCAAGTTCTACACTCAATCTGGCCCTCTCAAGCATCAATCAAGTGAACCCAACATCTAAATGGTGATCAGTCACTTAGAAGCATTAGGAATAGAGTAAAATAAACACATAGATATCATTAATCACAAATTAAGAGGAGGAATCAAGAATCAATCTATACAAGGGTTCAACATAACCTTAGAATAGAAGTATTTAGCTACACATGTTCAACAACTCCATAGGAGCATATATATATACAAACAGAAACAGAGAACAAGAGAAGAGAATGAAGATGGAGAAGATAAACCAAGATGAGAAGCCCAAATCTCTTCCAAGCTCCAAGCCCTAGCTAAATCCCCACCAAGCTCCAAGCCCTAGCAGAGCAAAACACTCTTAAAATGTCCCAAAAGTCCGAGAATGACGGCCAAGAACGAAACCCTAGCTTTTATATCACTTAAAACGCCCCTGTTCTGTCAAACAACGCTCAGCAGCGAAGTCTGACGGCGAGTCCACGGCGAGCTGCAAGTGTTTCTGCCACTTTTTGGGGGGTTTTGGCTCGCTATCGGCTCGCCGCGGCGAGCTGGGACCTGTCTGTAATTTGGGAATTTCGAGGTCCTTTTCTGTAATTTTTACAATTCGTCCAGAAACTTCTATTTTTCCCTTTTTTCTTGAAATTTCAGCTTCTAGCCCCAAATTCTCCCCTTTTTAAGTGTTCTTCTTAATCCGGGATCCCTTGGTTATTGTATCAAAATATTCCTACAATATTTACATAAAACAACATAAGCAACTAACTAGAAATGTGATTAAAATCTACTCTAATAAACAATGATATGCAACCAAAAATCAAATGAGCATTTTCCTATCTTGAGTATCCAAAAATTATAAATGATTGAATAAAACCTCAAGGAAAATGTGCTGAAAATACATGAATTCCAAGAGTTATCAATGGATAATTTCACTGTGTATGATTCTAGCTTTGATGAGTGCGTTTCTAGTTTAGAACTTGTTTTGACAAGATGTTTGGAAAAGAACTTGGTTTTGAACTATGAGAAGAGCCATTTTATGGTGGATAGTGGTATTGCTTTAGGTCACTTGATCTCCCAAAAGGGGATTGATGTCAACAAAGCAAAAATTGAAGTTATCTCATCTTTGCCCTATCCTACCAATTTGAAAGAAGTTAAATCATTTCTTGGGCATGCAGGGTTCTACGAGCGTTTTATTGCAAACTTTTCAAAAATTGCCTTACCCCTTTCCTCTTTTCTTAAAAAGGATTTTGATTTTGTTTTTTATGATAGATGAAAGCATGCCTTTGACACCTTGAAGTCTTCGTTGATTTCTCCACCCATTATTAGTGCACCTAATTGGCATTTGCCTTTTGAGCTTTCATGTGATGCATCTAATTTTGTGGTAGGAGCTATGCTTGGTCAGAAAGTTGACAAGGTCCTTAGGGTCATTGCATATGCATCTAGGACACTTGATCCCACACAAATCAATTACACCATTACTGAGAAAGCGTTGTTTGCTGTGATTTTTGCACTTAATAAGTTTAGACAATATTTGATTAACTCTTCTGTGGTAGTATACACTAACCATGAAGCTGTGCGATACTTGGCCCCAGTCTAAGACTAGACTGCTTAGATGTGCTCTTCTGATGTAAGAATTCGATGTGAGGATCAAAGATCGTGCCGGAGCTGAAAACCATGTGGCCGATCATTTAAGCCGGTTGCCTCTTGACACAAGGGGAGTTGATTCTTCTGATCTTTGCATTGATTCTTTTCTTGATTCTGCTCTGTTTTCCTTGGCTACTGTTGAGCCTTGGCAATCTCATATTATGAATTCCTTGTCGCTGATGTAGTCCCCTCTTTCTTATCTCATTTTTGAGAAAGGAAGCTAGATACTGCATTTGGGATCTACCTATTGACAAATCTTTGATTTGTAATGCTTTTATATGCTTAATTTGAGGCAATTAACATGATTAAGATGCAAGTTTGGTCTAATAACGTCTAATTAAATGTCTCAAACTCTCAAGTGAAATGAGTGTAAAATTAGGATTAATTAGCCATAATTGTAGATTAATTGCATTGATTAATTTATAGGGCTATTTGATCTTGGTTTTGTCTTATTTTTACTTACAGGGTCGAGCAAGGACCAAAGATCGGATTCCGGACGAAGAAGAAGGCTAAACAAAGGGGCAGAATCATCTGAAGCTCGCCACGGTGAGGACACCCCTAAAGAGGCAGAAAGGAAGTTAGCTCACCGCGGCGAGCGGACAGCGAGACGCTGTTCTGCAGAATTTTCAGTTTGCATTTTGGGCCTCTGTTTCGGATCCAACTTAATACCCACTCTTAGACCCGACTTGGGAGACCTATAAATACGAAATTCTAAACCCTAGAAGACAGATTTGGTCCACAAAACACACACCCAAACCCTAGCTCTCTCATTCTCTCATCTCATCTTCATCTTCCACCTCCCTTCCACCCCAATTCTCCATGACACCCACTCTTATTTCTCTTGTTGGTGACTTCTCCATGGAATGCAGCAGCTAGAGGGCACAAATCCTTGGTGATGGAGACTAATGACTTGAGCTTAGAGCTTCATTAGGGGAGTTCTTGTTCTCCCACTTTCTCTTCCTTATGTTTAAGAATGTTTCTAGGATTCTAGGGCTTGTTTCTTCAATTGGATGTGATTTCTACGAATTATATTTTGTTAGAGAGTGGTTGAAACACTTGTAGCTTGTTTCCATTTGTGTATGCTTGACATTTGTTCTTCATTTACTTAAACTTTGTTTGAATGTATGGATTCATCATTTTGAATGAATGTTTTAGTTAATATTTGTGCTATTTGAGGATTCTCATTTAGTAGACCACTTTGTCAAGTATTTGCATTTGTGAATTGGCTATTGAGTTTGTTAAGTTTCATGAGTGGCATTGGCCTTCTATCCTTGTGTTTTAATTTATTATGTGGGATTCCAGTAATTAATTGAACCCTAGGATTAATTAAGTGGCAATTCGGGATCCCGGTTGTCGGATTAATAGCCCCTTACAATTAACAAATTCACCTTGCTTTTTAAGCTTAATCAACTCAGTGTTGGAGGGATTAGTAAGCGGGATTCCGGTACTAATCCACCCAATTCGAGCCTAGCCTAGAGGGATCCCTCTAGGGGCCATTTTGGTGCTCTTCACCTATCCTCTGGCATGTTTGTAGTGATCAGATCATTTGACGTTGTGTCCCTAACCATGAAATTCATTCTATTTTGACACATTCTCATTATTTGTCTTGTGGGGGGCATTTTAGTGGTCGAAAGACAGCTAAGAGGGTGTTAGAGTATGGGTTCTATTGGCCTACACTATTTAAAGATGCACATATGTACTTCAAGGCATGTGATAAGTGCCAACAGTATAGGGGTTGGGGCAAGAGACATGAGATGCCCATGAACCAAATCCACTTTTGTGAGATCTTTAATGTTTGGGGCATTAATTTCACGAGCCCATTTCCCCATCTTGCGGTTTCACTTATATTCTTCTTGCGGTAGATTATGTGTCTCAATGGATAGAGGCTATTCCCACTAGAAAAGATTATGCCAATACTTTTTCTAAGTTCTTACGTTTTTCTATCTTTTGTAGATATGGCATCCCCAAGGCAATTATCAGCAATCAAGGCACACATTTTTGTAATTGTATCATCTAGTCCCTGCTTGCCAAGTATGGAGTTACTCATAAAGTTGCTACACCCTACCATCCCCAGACCAATGGGTTTGCTGAGGTTTTAAACCAAGAGCTGAAGCATATTCTTGAGACGATAGTGAAGCCATCATGCAAAGACTGGAGTGATCATTTAGAAGAGGCTCTTTGGGCATATAGGACGGCCTATAAGACACCTATTGGAACATCACCCTTTAGAGTTGTCTATGCGAAGTCTTACCATCTACCTATAGAGTTGGAGCATAAGTCGTATTGGGCCATTAAAGCCTGCAATGCTGATCTGGAGTCTTCCTTGACCAACCGAATGATGCAACTGCAAGAGCTTGAAGAATTGTAGTTGCATGCCTATGAGAATGGGCTTATCTACAAGGACCGGTTGAAGATGATTCATGACAAGAATATCATGAAGAAGGACTTCAAGGAAGGGGACAAGGTGATGATGATTAAGGCAAGACTCAAGATCCTATTGGGCAAGTTCAAGTCTAGGTGGGAGGGTCCATACCAAGTTGTGCAAGCCTTCCCCTATGGTGCATTTGAGCTTCTAGATGGCGCTACCAGATCGAAATTCAAAGTCAATGGCCATTTGCTCAAACATTACCATGAGCCATCTCAATCACCTTGATCATGAGGTTGTTCATTTCCTCTATACTTGCTTTACTTGCTTGATATTTGACATACATGTTTTGAGCTAAGTGTGGGGGAGGGAATTTACTGACAAATCCTTAGATTTGTATGTTTTTATGTGTTTAAATTGAGGCTTCTAACATGAATAAGATGCAAATTTGGTCCAATTATACTTATTTAATATCTTAGACTCTTGGGTGAAATTAGTATTAATTGGTCATAATTGTAAATTAATTAATTTATAGTGCTATTTTATCATTTTCCATCTTATATTTACTTATAGGGTCGCTCGAGGACCAAAGGAATAGATCTCGGATGAAGAAGGACACTTGAAAATGGGAGAAATTAGGGCTAAAAGCTGAAATTTCAAGAAAAAAAGGGAAAATACAAGTTTTCTGGGTGAATTGTAAAAATTGCAGAAAAAGACCTCGAAATTCCCAAATTACAGAAAAGGACGCAAAATTTGAAAATTACAGAAAAGTCCCAAGGCAGAGAACATGTTTACTCGCTGTGGCGAGCTGACAACGAACGGCTCGCGATGCAGCATATCAGCACTTCAGTTTTGGGCCCAATCTGGATCTAATCCAATACCCACTCACTTGACCAGACTTGGGGGACATAAAGCTCGAAAATTGAAACCCATTAGGAGATTTGGAGTCACCCAAACCCTAGCCTCTCATTTTCTCTCATTCCCTCTCATCTCCATCTCCTCCATCTTCCATTTTCCTTCCTCCAACTTCATGGCAGCCACTTCCTTCTTCCTTGTTGGTGTTTTCTTCTTGGAGGACAGTAGCTAGGCTCCACCATTCTTGGTGGTGGGAGCCAAGGGATGAGCTTGGAGCAATGTTAAGGGAGTTCTAGTTCTAATCCTTCTTCCTCTTGTTGTATTTATGCTTTTCTAGGGTTTTAGGAGTATATTTATGACATTTGGTTGTGTTCTTCATTTCTACATGTTGTATAAGGGTTAGAAACTATTTTATGTTGTTTCTTTCTTGTTGAATACTTGAAATTGTGCTACATTAACTTTGAGTTAGATGAAGTTTATGGGTTCATGATTTTGTTACTCTTTTTGCGAATATCTTGTGCTAACTCAAGGTGGCTTGGTTAATGGATTAAAAATGTTAAGTGGTTTTGCATGAATGAAATGGCATAGGAATTAATTAATTGTGTTTAGACATTGGGTAATTACTCTTTTCAACCTTAATATTTGTTTGGGTGGCCATCAATGAGTTAGGGTTAATTGAGAAATTAAGTGTAATTGTGGGGTGGCCCAAGTTGTGGATTTAAAGTCTTGCATGATTAGTTAGTTCTTGGATTTGTCAAATTGCATGAGTGGCATAGGACTTCAATCCTAGAGTCTTGATTTATTATGTGGGGTTCCAATAATCGATTAAAATCTAGGATTAATTAAGTGGCAATTCGGAGTCCCGGTTGTTGGATTAGAAGCCCCTTACATTAGCAAATTCATATTGATTTTGAACTTAATCAACTTAGGTTAAATTAAGTAATGTGCGGAGTTCCAAAATTAATTAAGTTAACCTAAGCCTAAGGGCCCGTTTGGTTTAAGGAATCTGAAGGCGGGAAGCGGAAAATGGCTTGATTCCCGCGTGATGTGCGTGTTTGGCGCGCTGAAGGTTGAAATTTTCTTCTTCCCGCTGGAACCAATTTTCCCTTATATACGTGAAAATAGCTTCCCACCAAAAACGGTGGGAAGCTAGATTCAGGCCTCGAATGGAAAGGAAGCAGGACGAAAATGCCCCTCATTTTTCAGATGAAAAGACGGCAATGACCTCCAGTTGAGCTTGTGAAATATGCATGAATATATATATAATTTTCACATTGAGCTTCGGGTTTGAGCTTCAGAAGATTTGTTGTGGATAGCTGGAGCTGAGGGAATCTGTGGTGAAGCTTCTTTGCGTTGGAGCTGTGGGTTGCAGGTCTGGGTTGGAAGTGGGAGTTGGAGCAGAGTATTGTAGCTGTTGTTTTGTAGCTGACGATCGTTCTCGTTGAAGGTGAGTTTGTCTGAAGATGATTGAGGTTATTTTTTTAATGGTTATGTGGGTGCTGTTCGATTGTTATGGTTATGTGAAGGCATGCTTTTTGATGAAGAGATATGAAATAATGAAGTAATTTTTGGCAATTTTCACTGGCTTCGTCCTTTGTCATGTTGTGCATCGTTGATGACATGTATGAAATGTTGAGCATGGTTTTTTTACAATTGCTGTTAGATTTGAATTTGAATGCAGGAATATAGAAAGTATATATTTTAAAATCGAATGTTACTATGGGAAATGGAATGTGGCTGGCAATATAAACTATGGTCTAATGTGTGAAGTGTTTGTGTGTGTGTGGGTGTATATATATAATGAGGATATGGTTGGGGCTACATTTTGTAGGTGATAGATCAAGGGTTGGATGAAATGTATTTTCAAATTTCGGTTGCCGTCTTAAGCTTGCTGCTTGCAGTAAGAAGGATGATTGTGACAATTTTAATAGTCACAGTGGCATCAAGTAGGTCAAGGGATATACCAGAGAGGTCATATAGGTTAGACTTTCATGCTAAGAGAGCAAATCTGAGGGCTATGATTTACAGTTGCGATACGACATGTTTCAACCAAATTAGGATGTATAGGGCAACATTTGATAGATTGTGCTACATGTTAGACACAATAGGGGGATTGAAACCAACAAATAATATGTTAGTGGATGAACAAGTGGCGATGTTCCTGCACATTTTGGCTCATCATGTGAAGAATAGAGTCATCCAATTTGAGTTTGGTAGGTCTGGTGAGACAATAAGCAGGTACTTTAACGTTGTTCTTAATGCAACAATTAGACTACAATCTCATCTTTTGAAAACCCCAGAGGCCATTACTGAGGACGCAGATGATCGATGGAAATGGTTTAAGGTAATTTGATTATTACTTTTGTGTAGTGTGGATAGCAAGGTATTGTTTATTGTAGTCCAAAGGCAGTGACATTTATCTGATGTAGGGCTGTTTGGGTGCGTTGGATGGAACACATATTCGATTGCATGTGCCAACCAATGCAAGAGGTCGGTATCACAACAGGAAAGGAGAGTTAACGACAAATGTCTTGGGGGTTTGCTCGCCAGATGCACAGTTCATTTATGTGTTGACGGGTTGGGAAGGATCCGCTGCTGATGGAAGAGTGCTGAGAGATGCTATAAGGAGGAGACATGGGTTGAAAGTTCAAGCTGGTTAGTGAAATATTAGGATATGGTAGACCACATTTTGTTGAGACATTGGAAATATAAAAAATTATTTAATGGTAATAAAATGTTATATTGTTGCAGGGAATTATTACCTGGTAGATGCGGGATACACAAATTGCCAAGGTTTCTTGGCTCCTTTTAGAGGGCAAAGGTACCATCTTAGTGAATGGAGGCAAGGACAAAGACCTGAAAGTGCACAAGAGTGCTTCAATATGCGGCACTCTGCTGCTAGAAATGTGATTGAGAGGACCTTTGGCATCCTAAAGAAGCGGTGGGGAATATTACGTAGTCCATCATTTTATCCCTTGAAGGTTCAAAACAGATGCATCATGGCATGTTGTCTCCTGCATAATCTGATTAGGAGGGGGAGTGTGCAGGATCCACTAGATGCAGAGATAGAAACATTGGAACCTTCAGCTGCAACTATGGACAACATCCCCATGATGTCCATGGAAACCTCTGAAGCTTGGAATAACTTTAGGGAGAATATGGCAAATGAAATGTTTAATGCATTTAATGCTGATGGTTAGAGGAAGTAAATGATGTGACTTGATTGTTGATGTTGTTGTTGTTTTTTTATGACTGTTGACCTTGTGCACCTTTATTGTGCATGTGTTGAACATTTTCCATGTTTGATGATTCAATAAATTGGTTTAGTTGTTGTTTGATTTGTGTTGCTTAAATGCTCATGGTTCCATATATGTATGCGTCATAGTGTTATTAGAATAATTGTTTTTGTTGTGAGGATATGTTTTGTAGATGGATCAAAGCCAGTTTGAGTGTAACAAGAAGTTTCATGTGTGGACACCGGAGGAGGATAATTTACTGGTGGAATGCCTTGTCAACCTTAGGACAGAACAAAAGTTCATGGCTGAGAATGGTTTCAAGCCAGGGTTTGCCAATGCCCTACAACTCATGATGGAGGAAAAAGCACCTGGTTGTGGGATAAAAGCAAGTCCACATATCATGTCTAGGATAAAGACACTGAAAATATGGTGGCAGGCTGTCTATGACATGGTATATGGCACAAATACGTCTGGATTTGGATGGGATCCTGACACCAAATGTGTTACTGCTGAAAAAGAGGTGTGGGACGAATATTTGAAGGTATAAACACTTAAATTAGTTCCATAAAGCAAGCATTTGTGCATTTGGATAGTTTACTAATGAGAGTTGTATTTTGTTAGGTCCATACCAAGGCTGCCCCATTCCGGAAAAAGCCATTTGTGCATTTGGAAAGCTTGAGCTTCGTTTGGGCCAAAGACAGGGCCGTGGGTGATATTGTAAGATCCCCAGTTGGGATGGAAGAAGAAGTTGGAGAAGAAGAGTTAAATGGTCATTCCCCTGAAAATGTACCTGAAGTTGAACTGATTAGTCCTGTTCTTGAAACAGCAACAACCACAGTCCCTAATACTGAGGCATCTTCAAGTACAAGAAAGAGACGCAAGACAAACAACTCTGACATTTTAGCTGACGTGATAAGGGAAAGTGTTACTTCTCTTGACAGCACAATTGTGAATGTCATTGAAAACCTTGGCAACCGCATTTCTACTCAAGCTCAAGCTAGGCAGGCTGCAATTGATGCCAAGGGGCAAGACCTGTATATTGAACTGATGGATGTGGAAGGTCTATCAATTGATGAGCTCAATGATGCGCACATCAAGATTGTGGCGTCCGAGCAGCTGCTGAATGCATTTGGAAGGATTCCACATGCTTTCAAGGCATCATGGATACGTAGTTTACTGAAGTAGTTGGCACATCTGACATCTTTTTTGTTAACAGCACATGCTTTTGTGCATTGTGTATATTTTGCTTATGTCCATACTTTTGTATATTTTGTGCATTGTGCTTTTGCCCATATTTTTGTCCATGTTTCTTTTGGAATGACATGCTAACATGGATTAAAGTATGGTTGTGTAACATCTTGTAGTCAATGCAAGGCATATATCATATATGGTTTTTAATGGAAAAATGTACTTCCTGCTTGTGTGTTTGTGTTATGTCGAATGGTTGCTGGTTGCTGTATTACATTCAGACAGGGAAAAATGAATTTGATTTCAGATATATGAAATCGAATGTCAGCCACGAGGAATGGCATGAAATCGAATTTCCGTCCGAAGTAATTGAATTAAATCGAATGTCAGTAAAAATGAATGGTATGAAATCGAATTTGTGCCATTCACATCGTTTCTGAGGCAATTCCACTTGACAGGGTCACATTCGATTGTCAATCACAAGGATTGGTATGAAATTGAATGTGGACCATTGATTTTTCTTATACAATTCAAATGCCAATGTAAGACCCAACGCGAAATCCATGTTCATCTGTCAAATAGTAAGTTTGCATAATAAAATCGATTTTAAACTCACACAGCGAGTGCCTTGTGGGGTTGTAAGGGTTTAAGGCAGCGCATCAGATTATTTGCCATTTTAATATTTTTGTAAAATTGAATTTATATAGGAGCAACGATTTGTCTTCCATTTCAGACTCCAGTGTTCCACTCACACATTAGGGCGAAAAATCCGGCGAAACCCCTCTCTAATTCAAACCTTGGTGGGTCCAAAATCCCCAACCGTTTCACGACGAGGTTACATAGCAGTTATCCTCCCATATTTGAAAAACCCACCAACAATGCCGAGGACAAAAACGGTCTCTGATAGGTTTAAGGAACACAACATCACCAAGGAAGAACTCCAACGGTACCGGGAACACATGAGCAAGATTTGTGTGTCAAATCGCAAAGGGAAGGCAAGCATTGGTGGTAAACGGGATGAAGACATTGATGAGTTTGTGGCTTGTGCAAAATGGAAGGAGGAGCAGGTGAGGCGAACTAATTTGAACCAAAAAAGAGCGGCCAAAAGAAAGCAAACGGCCAAAGGTTCTCAGAATTCCAATGCTAAGAAGAAAAAGACGAAAGATGACAAAGTGGACGATGAAACAGTGCAAGCCAGTGAAGATGGCTCTGATGGAACGCAAGAAGACACTGGTGACTCTAACTCCAAGTCCAGTGATGATGATGACAATGCAGGTGTTTCCCATTCAGAGAAGGAGGCCTCTGCGAGTGTTTCACAGGAAGAAGAGGCTTCAGTTTCATCTGAATCAGCAAAGAGCCACTCGTCCAAATCCCAAAAAATTGCTACTTCCAACTCTGGTCAAGAAGATGGGTCTGGTGATGATGAAAATGATGCTGCTATGGACGAAAAGGACAAGATTAATCTTAGGAAACTGTTGAAGAAGAGGCTACACCGCATTTGCATTCCTGATGATAAATCTGACTTCAATTCATCCAAGCTTGAAAGGTACCAAGATTTGCATGCTAATCGTACCATTTCCAAAATGAGTAGAGTTAAACTTGATACATTCGATTCTGAATTCAAGTTTGGCCTGTCACATTTGCTTGCTCCTTACAAAAATCTGGTTGAACTGTCACTGCCTTATAGTGATTCTGTTGTGAGGGTTTTTTATTCTAACTTCAGAGTTGTCAATGAAATCCTTAGAACAATTGTGAGGGGAAAGAAAATTGTGATCACCCCTAAGAAAATAACCAACTGGCTGGGACTTAAATCCCCACAAGATGATGACTCTGAGTTCACTGAAAGTGAAGTGTACAAGACCTTGATGAACACTGATGCCTGCCCAAGTAACACTGTCCTGAAGCCTGCTTTAATGCCCAATGCCCATAGAGTGCTTTGGTATATATACTCCAGGAATTTTGTGAACAAGGGGGGACACTACACAGCATTCACCCCTGAGGACAAAGAAAACCTTACCCGGTTGGTTAAGGGGAAGGCAATTGCAGTAGGCAACCTTATCTATGAAAATATGATCAAGGCTGCAACTGCTTTCAAAAGGAATACCCATCTGCCATTCCCCTCAGTTGTTTCTTTGATCCTGAAAGAAAACAAGGTGTGGTATTTGGAAAATAGTGAGCCCCCAATCTGGACTGATGAGTTTGATTACAAAGTTTTAAACCACATGCAGATACCAGTTGGAGGCCGAAATGTGACAAATGATCAGCCTTCTCCATTAGCAAGCAATAACCCCCATGCCAATATTGAACAAAGTATCCCTGCCCAATCCAACACTCAGGCCCACCCTACTGGTTTGGTCCATTCCTTAGCTGCAGAAGAATTGTCAACAATGTTGGGTCAGACTGTCCAGCAAAAGATGGATGAATTGGGTTCAAATATTATGCAGCAACTTCAAACCATCTCCACCAGGCTGGGGCTCTTGGAAAGTGACATGAGCAAGGTTCGAATTGATTTGCAAGACATTTATCAGTATGTTGCATCCAAGAGGGAAAATACTGATAATTTCACTACTCCTCCCTCAAGCGACCCCACTATGCACACTGATGACCCACGTGGAAACATTTCCTTCTCCCCTCCACATGCCTCAACACAGCACATTCCACCATTTTCCCAACCACCAGGGAATGATGGTTCTGTTGAAGAAGACCCCCACATTGAAGCAGCGTCTGCACAGCCCCAATCCCCCCCTGCACAGCCCCAATCCCCCCCTGGACAGCCCCAATCCACCCCTGCACAGCCCCAATCCCCCCTGGACAGCCCCAATCCACCCCTGCACAGCCCCAATACCCCCCTGGACAGCCCCAATCCCCCCCTGCACAGCCCCAATCCCCCCCTGCACAGCCCCACGGCCCTACTGAACAACCCCAACCTCCTGATTTTGCTGAACAACCTTTAGAGACTGTCACTCCCCTCTCCATTGTGCCAGTTACACATCCATTCAACCCTCCCCACGCACCTTCTAGAGGTATTGGTGAGCCTACTCCCCTGTCATATATCCCAAGCACAGATTTTTCATCATCCTTTTCAGCTCACAACTTACTTCACAGTGTCATTGGGGACCAAACAAATCTTTCCCATTCCCTGCCAACTGATTATCCTGCTAGTTCCTTCACCAATGTTAACTTACCAGAGCCTACTAATCCAAGGGGAAGGCAGAAGAAGACTGGCGCAAAAAAAATCTCACCTAGCAAGAAGAAGAAGAACTGAAGTGCAGCACTTTTTGTTTTTACTCTTATTGGAAATGTTTCATGCACTTATTGTATGTCATTTTGTATGTCCTTTTGGTTCCTCTCACTGTTATTTGCTGAAGTTAAGTGAGTTGGATGCATTTTATGTTTTTAGACAGTGAACCTTTTGTTAATTTACTCATGTATTTCACTTTCTTCCTAATGTTCAGGTTCATTTCACTAATCTGATCCGTTCACAATCAAATTTGTCTTTCTCTTCTTTTTTAAAATCGATTTTGATGCTGTAAATTTGAGTTTACGCAAAATGATAACTTTATCCCTCCCTTTACATTCGATTTTTTACATGTTCAACTTAACCCACAGAATACCTTTTCATGTTCCTAAATTCGATTTTGAATTCTAAACATTAGCTTTTCCACTACATTGCTTCACCAAATTTTCACAAACATAAGAATGTCTGATATAAAATCGATTTTCCTGTACTTAAATTAGATTTTGAATTGTAAACATTACATTTCCGTACTTGTTGCTTACACTGACCATTTATCATAGGTTAAAAAAATTTGCTTCTTCCATTGTCAATGGTTACCACAATGTAGACATAACTTCCAGCATTTTGTCCTGCTATATTTACACCAAAATACAATGTAAAACAAAAAAATACACACTTCATTTCTTCATGCAACATACAATGTATTTTACACCAAACTACCTATTTCAAATCTCACACCACCCATTGTTAAACCATTCATCCAACCAAAATATTTACATTTTTCATTACAATAAATTGCCCTTCTTCTGTTCCCCTTGGTGACCTTGGCTGATGTATGATCTTTCTTCTCCACGCTCCCACAGCCACAGTTTGATGCATGTCCCTCAAAGCAAAGCGACCTCTCAATCATATTGTCTCCCTCAAAACCAGATATGGGAACAAATGATATTTTCTCTGGGTTGTAACCAACCTTCTTCAAGTATGAAGACACTTCCTTGACAATTTCATCATATCTTGTCTTGGAGTACTTGGGAGTACTAGCATCCATCTGTCATGGACAATTTCACTCTTGACACCAAGAGTGAAACCAAGGAGAGCAAGCTCCTTACCAGATCGCCTGTCAATCTTGGTCAAAAGCTCAGCAAACTTCACAGCAATGTGGGACGTGTGGCAGTCAAGCACTGGAGCATAACCGTTACCGATCTGGCCACGATGGTTCATGATGATGACCTCAGATGTAAAGTTGGCTGCTTCCTTCGCAGGATCATCATTGGAGTTAGATGCAACATAACCACGCTTGAGATCCTTCACTGCAACGTTCTTCACATTGAATCCCACACCAGTCTCAACACGTCCCACTGGAACAGTTCCGATTCCTCCAATCTTGTACACATCCTGAAGGGGCAACCTGAGGGGCTTGTCTGGGAGCCTCTTGGCCTCGTTGATCTGATCAAGGACATCAAGGAGGGTTGGTCCCTTGTACCAGACAGGGTTGGTGGACCTCTCAATCATGTTGTCTCCTTCCAAACCATAGATGGGAACGAAGGGAATCTTGTCAGGGTTGTATCCAACCTTCTTCAAATAGGATGACACTTCCTTCACGATTTCATCATACCTGCCCTTGGAGTACTTGGGAGTGGTGGCATCCATCTGTAGCAGAGGAAAATGGAAAACCATATTACAACATGACAATGAATGCAATAATCAATTCAATATATATTCAAATTTACCAAGGAACCATAATTAGATACCTTGTTGCAACAGCAAATCATCTGCTTCACACCAAGGGTGAAAGAAAGGAGGGCGTCCTCACTGGTCTGCCCGTCTTTGGAAATAGCAGCCTCAAACCCACCAGTGGTGTAGTCAATGATGAGGATAGCACAGTCAGCCTGGGAAGTTCCAGTAATCATGTTCTTGATGAAATCCCTGTGTCCGGAGGCATCAATGACTGTGCAGTAGTACTTGGTGGTCTCGATTTTCCAGAGAGCAATATCAATTGTGACTTCTCTTTCACGCTCAACTTTCAGCTTGTCCAACACCCAGGCGTACTTGAAGGACCTCTTGTTCATCTCAGCAGCTTCCTTCTCCAACCTCTCAATAACACGCTTGTCAATACCTCCAAGCTTGTAGATGAGATGGCCGGTGGTGGTTGATTTCCCAGAATCCACATGGCTAATGACCACAATGTTGCTGTGAGTCTTCTCCTTACCCATAGCAACTTACACCATACTTCAAAAATAAGGAGCAATTCTAGAATAGCAATGCATATTCAACTTCTACAATCAACCACATCGATATTTCTGTCCTAATTCATATTTGCCAAATTTATAACATTCCTTTTACCACGAAAGTTCAAAAAACACAACGCCTACCTCTATTAACCATCATTTCCGCCGGAATCCAAGCTGACCAGCCATCGTCGTCCATCGTCTCCCACTTCTCAGCTGGATCTGCCTCCCACAAATCGCAGGAACTGGCACCTTCTTCACCGTGCATCTTCTTTTTCTTTTATCATAAGTGAGGGCATTTTCGTCATTTGTCAAATATTTTCCCTCATAACCCTTTATTTTCATCCAACCAAACAAAAATTTTCCCTTCAAAATCATTTCTATTTCAGTGGTAACCAAACACATCAACCCCTTTTAATTTTCCATTCCATTCCATTACATTCCATTCCGTTCCGTTCCATCCTAAAATTTTCTGTGAACCAAACGGGCCCTAACCTAGAGGGATTACTCTAGGGGTCTTTCAAAAATCAACAAAAGCTCCATGAAAATCTTTAGAAGCAATGAATCCTAAGGTTTAAATTTATCAAGAATGATTCCATTTCCTTTCCCCTCCAAATCTCAATTTTATCTTATTTTTATTTTTACCCTTAAACATATAACATCTTTTGCACCTATTTTATACCAAAAACAAAATACAATACTTTACCTGCTTTTGTTAGTTTGCATATTAGCTACTAGGTCATCTTTTGCCTTAGGCTCCTCAAGCGAACGACACCCGGGGGTTAGCTTCCACTATCCCCTTGGTTCTTATTTTCTTGAAGGGCGGACCTAAGGGCGCGCAACACTGCACACTCAATCATGGTGCTCTTCACTTACCTAGTAGGAAAAAGTAATTGTAGTTGTAGTTATTTTCAATCCCTAGAATTAGTAATAAAAGCTTCTTGCTCACACACGAAAACCACACTTAGTTCCAACATACTTTGAAAATTCCATTGGTATATCATTTTGACTCACCCTTGCCTTTTCCCTATTTTTCTTGGTGTTGATGACGTGTTGTGCTCCAATCTTGAATTGGACTTCACAACTTTACACTTCACCCCAAGGTCGCACACTCAATCATGGTGCTCTTCACTTACCTAGTAGGAAAAAGTAATTGTAGTTGTAGTTATTTTCAATCCCTAGAATTAGTAATAAAAGCTTCTTGCTCACACACGAAAACCACACTTAGTTCCAACATACTTTGAAAATTCCATTGGTATATCATTTTGACTCACCCTTGCCTTTTCCCTATTTTTCTTGGTGTTGATGACGTGTTGTGCTCCAATCTTGAATTGGACTTCACAACTTTACACTTCACCCCAAGGTCGAGTTGAATTGATATGTCCATATTTTGCTCCATTGAGGACAATGTAGGAATTAAGTGTGAGGGAAGGATGTGCTTTGTAATGAGTAAAGTGGGTTAAAGTCTATTGCATCTTGGTTATGTTTCTAACTTCAAAAAGTTGATAAGTTGAAAAAAAAATTGACAAAATTTTAAACTTTTTGACACTTCCACTTTTGTTCCTCTTTGAACTTGACATGATGTTTTTAGAATTATTTTGGCAATTATGGGAATTCCTTCATGCTTTTAGATATGATGTCGATGCTATTGTTTGATCTTCTTGATTGGCAACTTTGTTGATTGGAATTGATGCTTTATGGTTAATCTTGGTTGTAGTTGATCTTTGTTTATGAGTTTTGGAGAATTAGTCATGTTGTAAGGTTTATTTGGGCCTATATGATTATTCTTGTGTGATATCCACTTGGTTGCCGTTCTATAGAACTTGTTTGTATTCTTGGTCAAGACTTGTTGCATTTAGTGTAATGAAGCATGATAAAGGCATTCATTTCATACCATCACATCCCAAACACAAACCATAAACACTATTTCCATTGCCACCCCATTTGAGCCATTCACTTGATGTTTTCCATTAACATGCCAATATATGAAAAGTTGCATCATTGCTCATGTTGTTTGAAAACAATTTCCACTATTTGTTGTATATAAGCATGCCATGTATAGAGAAAAACAAAAATACAAAAAGAAGAGAATTGAAAAAAAGAAATAGAAAATGAAAAAATTTGAAAAATGGCAAAAAGTGCAGAATAAGGCATGTGTGGTTTCTAGCAAGTTGCAATTGATGTTCTGAGATGAATTAGGCATTAAAGCATACATAACATCATATTTCATTCATTTCATCATGCCACATGGCCCATTCCATCATTACAACCTCAAAAGTCCTTTTAATGCATTGCACTCTTGTGTTTAAGTGGATATCTTAGAATTCTCACAAGCATGTGGTAGAGTGTGCTCCAAAGTGGATCTTGAGAGTAGAAAAATGGCCCCAATGTGGTGAGAAGAGTGAAACACTTATCATTGAGTTACCTTCTTCTTTGCTCATCCACATTAATTACACTTATGGTTAGCCCTTTAGCATCATTTCATTCCTCATTGCTTATTAGTTGGAGGTTGTCAATTTGAACCCAAGGGGTAGCGGATGTTGTAGGACATGTGACACTTCCTTAGATTTGTTCTTTAAGGAGGGGAGCCATAGTCCATATTTGAGCTCTATGCCTTTAGCGGGGTGTATCTCAAGTACTAGTGATCTTGGAATAATCCAGTTATATGGATTTATTTCTATTGGATTATATGTTAGCCTATGTCTCCTGTCAGTGGAATAAGGATGGACGGTCATATAAAGGAGGTTGCATACTGCATTTTATTCATGAGCAGAGCATCTACTAAATTTAAAGGAAATATTTGTGTATGTTGATTTAAGAGTATAATTGATAAGTATGCCAAAAAAATCGAAGAGTTTGTTTGTACATACGAATATATAGGTGTTTTGTAATATGATTGTGCATATTTGCTTATGTATGTTATTAAAACAAATCTAACTAACAAAGGTCAAGTCTAAATTGGATGAATCTTGTTATTAGGCCATCAAATTGATACCACGTTACCCTTATGTGTATAGGGTCTAACCTAGGTCAAGTCTCTTAGAGGAGTCCTAAATCCTAATTAACTAGAAATTGATTCAATCAAGTGTCACTACAAATTAGCATAAAAATAAACAGGTCTGATTCACTTCCTTTTTCCAGAATTTTACATAAAATGTAATATGCATTGAGGGTCTTTCCTGCTGCCAAAAGAGAATCCAAAATAGTCATTCAAAAGTTCTTAAACTCTTTCAGATTTGTTTAACATTGAAGAGTCATAATAGATCCTAAATGAGTTTCCAGCTTTATTCCATATTCAAAAATAACTATAACCAGAAATTTGAACACATCTATTTCAATAGTAACCATTATTAAACCTCGTTTCAATTCACTCAAGATCTTAGCTTTCAAAAATTCATACATTAACCAAATTGAGACAGGATTATCCCTTATTTTCAATACCAGTACCTCTAAGAAAATCCAATCTTTCCTTAGCTTATAATCAGAAAAACAACTCTTAACACATAAAAATCACAACCTAGTAGAAACATTGACAAATCCTTGAATTTGTATGCTTTTGTGTGCTTAAATTGAGGTAATTAACATAATTGAGATGCAATATTGGTCCATAAGTTTTTAAATAATAATATAGATCCTTAAGTTAAAGTAGCATGAAAATAGGATTAAATTGCCATAATTGAAGATCAATTAGCATTAGTTGATTTTTAGGGCTTTTTTATTCTTGTTTGTTGCATATTTTACTTGTAGGGTCATTCGAGGACCAAATATGAAGGGTTCAATATGAGAAGAAGCAAGAAAAATGGGGCTAGAAGCTGAAAATTCAAGGAAAAAAGGTCAAAATACAAGTTCTGGACGAATTGTGAAAATTGCAGAAAAGGACCTCGAAATTCCAAAATTACAGAAAAGGACCCGAAATTTGAAAAATACAGAAAAGTCCTCCCTCGCCGTGGCACCTCCACAGCGAGGCCCACAGCGAGGGTCCAAAAATTTTCATGCTCTCTGGCCTTAGCCGTGGAACCCCCACGGCGAGGGCTACGGCGAGGCCCCGAAACAGCACGCGAATTCTGGTTTTTGGGCCTGTTTTGGACCCCACTGAAACACCCACTTAATGACCCGACTTTGGACCATATATATACAATTTTTAGAGCTTATTAGGTCAGATTTGGAGCCACCACACACTCCCAAAACCCTAGCTCTCTCTCATTCTCTCATCTCATCTTCATCTTCCACCTCCTTTCCACCTTAAATCTCCATGGCACCCACTCTCATTTCTCTTGTTGGTGACTTCTCCATGAAAGGCAGCAGCTAGAGGGCACAAATCCTTGGTGATGGAGACTAGAAGCATGAGCTTGGAGCTTCATTAGGGGAGTTTTTGTTCTCCCACTCTCTCTTCCTTATGTTTAAGCATGTTTCTAGGATTATAGGGCTTGTTTCTTCATTTGGATGTAATTTCTATGAATTATCTTTTGTTAGAGAGTGGTTGAAACACTTGTAGCTTGTTTTCATTTGTGTATGCTTGACATTTGTTCTTCATTTACTTAAACTTTGTTTGAATGTATGGATTCATCATTTTGAATGAATGTTTTAGTTAATATTTGTGCTATTTGAGGATTCTCATTTAGTAGACCACTTTGTCAAGTATTTGCATTTGTGAATTGGCTATTGAGTTTGTTAAGTTGCATGAGTGGCCTTGGCCTTCTATCCTTGTGTTTTAATTTATTATGTGGGATTCCAGTAATTAATTGAACCCTATGATTAATTAAGTGGCAATTCGAGATCCCGGTTGTCGGATTAATAGCCCCTTACAATTAACAAACTCACCTTGGTTTTTAAGCTTAATCAACTCGGTGTTGGAGGGATTAGTAAGCGGGATTCCGGTACTAATTCACCCAATCGAGCCTAGCCTAGAGGGATCCCTCTAGGGGCCTTTTTAATGAACCAAAGAGCTCCCCAAAAACAAATTGAAGCAATGATTGTCTTAAGTCTCTATTCACCAAGGGTTACTCCATCCCATTGAATCCAAATCTCCCGTTAAATCTAATTTCAATTCTTTCTTTGAACATACGACACTTTTCATACAAACTTTATACCTAAAATCAACAAAAAAATGTTTTACCCACTTTGTCAAGTTTGCATCTAGCTATTAGGTTATCATTTGCATTTTAGGCTCCTCAAGAGAACGACACTCGGGGGTAGCTCCCACTATCCCCTTGGTCCCTAAGTTTCTTGAAGAGAGGGCTCGAGGCGGCACTGCTCCGACTTTATCCCATTCAGACAGCTCTTCAAACATTCAACCTTCACACATATTAAACATAAGAAAGCTCAATGAACAACAATCCAATTTGTTCACCACCATTTCACATACTTTTGTATAGATTTTCATAAACTAACTTTAATTCCATCTATAACCAAAGCCACACTTTACAGAGCCGAAACCTTAACACTATAGATTTCAAAACTATTAGAAATTAGTCTCTTATTGCAGCAAGTTCATAACAGATTGATTGGAAATGATAGATTTAATCCCGAAAAATCACCTCTTCCCATTAACTAATCAACACTCAACTAAACCTGTAAACCTCTAGTTCAACAAATCGCAAATCAGAGCTAGTAAAACCCATGCAATACTATTAATCATCTTTATGTAACAAGCACAAGTCCTTGGGAGAATCACACCCCAAAAGCTAACCATTGGGGTTGGGGAGCCAAGGACTTATAAGGCCTCTCTTACGAGTAAACCTCCCCGATGTGGGACTTGTGACAATGCACCCCTCTAACGTCGGCTACATTCTACGACACTTCACTCGGCGCTTCACTCGGCCTTTCTACCGGTCAGAACCCTTCGTAGGTATCCCTTTCCGGTCTATCAGATGAGACGATGTCCCGGTGGCTCCACTCTACGGCACTTCACACGGCGCTTCACTCAACCTTTTGTTGGTTAGCCCCTCCGATCAGAACCCTCCGTAGGTAGCCCTTTCCGTTTGGCCGTCTCTCAATGAAAGCACCATTGTAACAAGCACAAGTCCTTGGGAGAACCACACCCCAAAAGCTAGCCATTGGGGTTGGGGAGCCAAGGACTTATAAGGCCTCTCTTGCGAGTAAACCTCCCCGATGTGGGACTTGTGACACTTTATTCCTCAAATTGAACTACATAGCCCCAACATAGAAAACATCTATCTTGGAATCAGTTTCCACAGAATAGAGCTTCGACGAGGGAAGATTTGAAATCCAGAATGAAACTTAATGAAAACTTAAATTTCTTTAGGGGAACTAAATATCTAAGCTCTAGCTTTGATTCAATCTGTTCAAAACTCCTATAACCCAATCCCTAAAATCGTCATCCTCCCAAAATAGCCCCAATCGTCAAAATAAATGGCAGAAGTATGAAGAGGAGGTACACCTGATTCGGAATCCATGATTGCATGGCCAAACGGCCCTCTCCTCCGCCGCCAGTAAAGCTTCAAAGCTCCGGCCAATAACAGTCAACGGAAGAAGAAAAATGAAATTGGTGATGAGGATGACGGGATTGAAGAAGCAAAAAGGGAGGGTATAATAATTTATATAAGTCAATTTACCATTTTGCCCTTCCTCACTAACTAAAATCCAAGGCTCAAAAAACCGAACAGATCGAACCAGACAAAATACTGGTTCAAGGGTTAATGGTCGGATCGAGGTCGAATAGGGGTCAGATCGGTTATATTAAAATAATAAAATTTTATTGATATTAATATTAATAATCACTAATATCAAAATATAAATGTAGATAAGTATGCATGATTCATCAAACATGAATATTTTAATGTTTCTATAGAGGGAAGAATATAAAATATTAGTTGATTACATGTGAAAATAATTATTATTCTACAATCCACATATTAAAATACAAATACTAAGAGTAATAACAATTAAATATTAAACATATGCAAGTATAATAGCATTTAAAATATTATAGTTTCTTGGTTTCTAACATTAAGTGAAGCGAAAGTTGGTAATTAGGTGAATTATAACAAAATAAAAAAAATCACATTTTTTATATAGAGAGAGAAGAACCGGTTCAATCTCCCGGTTTTGATCGGGTCTCCCGGTTTTGGGCGGGTTGAACTGGCCCTCCACCGGTTCAACTGCCCTCCCGGGCCAATACCTCACCCGAACTGGATTTGTGGGCAGTTCGCGGTCCGACCGCTGGATCCGATCCAGGTTTTTGTTCACTACTAAAATCTAATTATTTAACAAGGCCAAAAATGTCCTTTCACTTTACAATATAATTCCTCTTCCAAAAATAAAAGGCTAAAGTATAGTTTTAGTCTTTTGTACTGGCATCAATTTTCATTTTAGTCATTTACTTTTAGAAAGTATACTTTTAATCCTTTTTAGTTAACACCAATATTTTCTTTTAACGGAAAATAATGACTCATCAAATATAAATGGTGATTAAATAATTAATTGTTTACAAAATATAAGTAAATCAAATTTTTTTAGTATAATCATTTTTATATTTTAAACATTAATAATTTTTTATTCGCATTTCATGATAAAATCACCATTTAAATTTGATGAGTTATAGTTTTCTGTTAAACGAAACTAACATTGTTATTCAATAAAGACTAAAAGTGTACTTTTTAAACATAAATACTAAAATGAAATTTAATGCAAATATAAAAAGCCAAGAGTATACTTTAGCCAAAATATAAAGAACTAAAAATATACTTTAGCCTTTACAAGAATATAATTTAGAAACATTATATTAACAAGGATTAAAATATTTCTTAGCATTTAATTGAACAGTTATCACTTAAAGTTTGATGAGTCAGCAATCTTCGTTAAGTAGACTAACGGTGTTAGATTTAAATGACTAAAAATGTACTTTACAAATATAAATGATTAAAATGAAACCTAATACAAAAATAAAAGACTAAAAATTATACTTTAACCTTTCTCATATTAAAATTCTTCCTCTAACTATTTTTCTTCAATTTATGAACAAATAAGCCTTGAGAATTCTCAAAAATACCCCAAACTTCAGTAATTTACTTATAAAGGCTTCTTATTTTTAAATACTACATTAAGACCTTAATTAACTCATTATCTCTTTTTTTTCCAAATTTTGGGGTTTTACATAAGTTAATAAGTTAGGCAAATCAATTAAAAAATGGTGAATTAAATATTTTGTAGATCATACGATCTACAATATTGTCCGGAGATGAATATGAGAGCGTGGGAGTCAAATAATTTTGCAGATTATCTAACAAAATTAGCTCATAGGTTAGAAGAAAACTTGTGTCTGTGATCAACAACCATCTCCAATTCCAGAGAGGGAGGTTGATGACAGTTAGTAGGTAGTGAACAAAGTTCCTCTCATTTGAGTTTCATGTAATATAGTATGCAGTTTTCAGTAAAGGAAAAAAAAAAAAGAATATGACATCTTGATACTTGTAACCTCTAAAGCAACGACAAGAAACGGAACATGTTATGAAAAGGTGAAGATTTCCATGAAGATTTTTGTGTATAAATACATGTATGCAGAAGCATACTCCTTGATCACCGAAACAAGCCTCTTGTGTCGATACTAATCTTAATTAATTACCAGACATGGCTATCTCCCTCCTCAAGTTTTCTTCTTTCATTGCCTTCCTCTGCATTGCCCTCTTGGTTTCCTCTCCCACTGGTTAGTTTTGCCCATCACCAAACTTTCACTTGAGATTACCATTTCTTCTAATCAAAATTTTAATTAGTAACAATATATTTTTTTATAACAATTAGTAACAATATTTTGTGTATACTTTTGTATAAATAACTTGCAATTATTTTTTTTTAAGAGAGCTCTCCTAACAATTTACATTCATATATTTTTACGCACTGCATTTGAGTGTATAATTAAGTCTCCCATTGAGTGATTAGAAAATAAATAAACTGTATAGAAGCGTGAGGTGACTCTATCCAAATTAGTGTTCGTAATTTGAAACAACTCCCAGTTATAAATAAGGCACACATGTGTGGAGCGATTACGTTATACTATCTCGGATTATTAATATAAGATCTATTTTTGTAGAGAAAATGTAAACTACATCTTATACTAATGACAGCCACCTGAGGTAGTACTAGCTTGAGGCCTCAGTTATATTTGAAACAAAACTCTAATATGTTATTAATACTGTTGTATTTATCCGTGTGAAAGTAGAAAATGTTGAAGCAGCCTGTGGACAGGAGAGATTTATTGGGAGTTGCAGCGACGGTAATCAATGTAATAATGCATGCCTCAAAGTGGGTGGTTCTTCAGGATCTTGTCAGCCCCATGGTTTGGGATTTATTTGCCTTTGCCACTACAACTGTGAAAAGTGAAAAGTCTCAATCTTCATCTATGATGCCCATCTCTGCAAGTCCCAATATATGATATCAATAAGGAGTTCCACAGTTGAAGCACTACGAGTCTGCTTGCTTTGTTCAGGACAGATAATTTAATGTGTTTGAATTTTCTTGTTTTTTTTTTCACCTCTACAAAATAAAAAGCTTTTCTTTATCATAAAGGTACTAGTGTTGGAAAGTTTTACTTTGTTGTCAAATCTTCATATACCTAATTAGCTACTTCTTTCGTACTCCCTCCGTCCCAATATATAAGGTCTTTTTAACGGAATTGTGGTTTCCTACAAAATTTCGTTAAAGTTAGTTAAAACAATAAATGTGTAGAAAATATACAATTTCTTCGAAAAATACCCTTATTTATGAATAAATAAGAGAGAGGGTAATTATGAAAAGAAGATGAAAGAAAATTTGTGGAAGAAATTAATAAATGGATAAAATTGGGGAAAACACATTTATTGCTTAAATAAAGTCAAATAGAACCTTATATTTTGGGACAAGGTCATTCAAAAAAAGGACCTTATATTATGGGACAGAGGGAGTGTTACATACCATATAAACGATTGGCCTACACACCCACCTTATATCATTATATCATATATATATGATTTTACAACATTTGAAGTATTTCTCACTTTAGTTATTTTAAAAAGGAAAATAAATTATAATTCGCGCAAATATTTTATTACATCCAACTATTTCAGGCGCTTTGTTATAGTATATATACAATCCTCTGTGTGTGTGTGTGTAAGCCAGTATGTACCACGGTATCATAGTACTTAGTTGAGATTAAAAACTGGGAAAATGACAAAATTAAAAATCCCTTCCAATTTGTAAAATCCCAAATAAGGAATTTTGAGTTGTTAATGGTTGTTAATACCTATCATGAAGTTGTTAATAGGATTTTGAAATTCAAAGGGATTTTTTTATCATTTTCCCTTAAAAACTGAATAATAAGTGATTTGGTCCCAATATGACAAAAAGTAATTACAGGTACAATTAACTGTATTTAAAGTTATTGACAGCAATTTTGTATTTTCGAAGTGAAAGAGAGAATGAGAACAAAGGGCAGGCTAATACTCCCTCCGTCCCTATATATAAGAGTCAAAAATTTGTTTGTCAAAGCATTTAATGAGTTTTTTCCCATTTTAACCATCATTATTCTCTCTATTCACATTCTCTTTCATACTCATTTATAACACTATTATCACATTTCTCTCTCTTACATAAATAAGGGCAAATTTGAGAAAACAAAATTATTTTAGATATATTTATTTCTTTCAACTACTCTTTAATATGTGTGATTTTACCCATTTGACTCTTATAATAAGGGACAAAGGGAGTAGTATAAATACTAAGCGTTTAACCCAAGGCTAAAGTCCACAAAGCGTGCAATGTAAAGAATTGTATGAACCAACATCAACATTAAGATACTCCATTAGGTTCTAATTATAATATGACTTTGACTTTTTTTAAAAAAAATTAATGATACAAAATTAATCATTTTAAATTGTTTATAATTATCTTTTTTTCCTCAAAACTACTCTATTCTATTTATAAACTAATATATAATCTAATTACATGTGATATATGTTATAATTTAGTGGTCTAATTTACTTCCTTAACTTTAAAAAAAAAGTTAAAGTGATCTTATATTTAGGATCAGATGGAGTATTAACTAAATGACGACCAATAAAAGATCTTCCAAGCCTAATATATCGCTTTTACTTATTATATTCACAAAAAATTGAACTTTCAAAGTTGGATTTCAAGGTTACACGGACAACAAGGCTGATCATTGTCTTTAACAACGGAGAGTTATCCATACCTGATTTGATTCTCTTTTCCTCAAGAAAGAACACACATACTTGATACAATTATGTACATTGAAAAGCATCGAAGCATCAATAAAGTTGCTATCGTATGACCTGATGTCAAAGGTCAAATCCTGAAAAAAATCCCTTTATTTGTAGGATACAGGGTGAGGTTGCGTATATTTATTCCAACTTAAACTTCACACTACTACAAAATAGGCTTTTCACGTCACCAATTAACGTCACATAATTATAAATGTGACATGGAAAAAAAACGCGGTGGTATTTTTGTAATTAAGTTGCAGGTGGAGGGAGTTACAACGTCACACAAACCTTAAATTGTGACGTTGAAAGTTTCAACGTCACAATTTGAGCATTTGTGACGTTGTATGTTTGAAATGAAAAAATAAAAAAAATTTACTTTAACTTTCCACGTCAAACTTAACCTAAGTGTGACGTTGAAAGTCAACAGAAAATAATTTTAAATTTTTTTTTAAAAAATTAGTAACTTTCAACGTCACAATTAAATTAATTGTGACGTTGAAAGTCACAGAAAATTTAAAAAAAATTAAAAAAAATTGTCCGTGACTTTCAACGTCACAATTATACTAATTGTGATGTTGAAAGTCACAGAAAAAAAATTTAAAAAAAATTATCCGTGACTTTCAACGTCACAATTATACAAATTGTGACGTTGAAAGTCACAGAAATTTTAAAAAAGATTTAAAAAAATTGTCCGTGACTTTCAACGTCACAATTATACTAATTGTGACGTTGAAAGTCACAGAAAAAAAATTTTAAAAAATTATCCGTGACTTTCAACGTCACAATTATACAAATTGTGACGTTGAAAGTCACAGAAATTTTAAAAAAGATTTAAAAAAAATTGTCCGTGACTTTCAACGTCACAAATATACTAATTGTGACGTTGAAAGTTACTAATTTTTTTTTAAAAGAATTTAAAATTATTTTCTGTTGACTTTCAACGTCACAATTATACTAATTGTGACGTTGAAAGTCACAGAAATTTTAAAAAAAATTAAAAAAAAAAATTATCCGTGACTTTCAACGTCACAATTATACTAATTGTGACGTTGAAAGTCACAGAAATTTTAAAAAAAATTTAAAAAAAAATATATCTGGGACTTTCAACGTCACAAATAAGATAATTGTGACGTTGAAAGTCCCCCCAGCTCCCTCCAAATATTTCCCCCAGCTCCCTCCAATTTCTTAACCCAAAAACGAAACTCTCGTACTTCCCCCAGCTCCGTCCCGCGCCCCATAGCTCTGCAAATCTCATACCTCCTTCCTTCCACAGCTCCGGCCAACGCATGCAATCTCTGATCCGAGGTCAGGTGAGCATCCTCTTCCTTCATCCTCTTCAAGTTTTGATTTTTATGAAGTCTTTCTAACTTCAGATCTCAAAATCACCAAAATCCCATTTTGTTAATGATAAAGGTGTTAACGCCGCTCGTTGCTCCGGTGCCGATATGGAATCCGTGAAGAAATGTATGTCCCATTATTCTTCAACCACTGTGAAATTTCTGTTTATTTTCTTATTCCTTCTCTGTTTCGTTCGAATCTGGCGGGCCGGAGGGACTAAAATTTTGGGGGTGATAAGTTTAAGAGTAGAAAGCAATGATTTGTGTTTTGCATGTTGAAATTTTGGGTGGTAAGTGACTTTAAAGATTTCTGATTTTCCTGTTCTTCCTTTGCTTCCTATGTTCCGTTCAGTTTCTTTATTTCCCTCTGTTTTCTGCTCTGATTCAGTGATTGTTTTTTTTTAATTACATGGGCAAGCTATCGCTTGGAATGGTTTACATTACCTGGTCTCTATGATTTCTGCTCTAAATAGGTGATTAGCTCCATTTCTTGATTGTTTGTAAATATAAAAAGGATTGAATAATATTGAGTTCAGATTTTTAGGGTGAAAGATTTCTTTAGAGTAATAAATTGATGTATTGAGAGGTGATATTCAGATTTAAATGAAGTTTCAGCGAGGATAAAGCACTAAATTGGAGTTTGTTGTACAGGAAGTTTGCAAGGGATATTGGGCAATTGAAGTGAGTTTAAAAACTGATTTGGATTGTTTAAATTTAAGAACTAGTTATAAAGTGTTGTTTGTGATATTTGATTAGTATTTAGTATTTTTAAGGCTAATGCAAGTATTTTAGGTGTTAAGTGTATATAGAGACAAAGTTTATTGATTGTTTTGGAATTTTGCTGTTAAATAGCAAAATAAATACAATTTATATCTTGATGTTATGGGACGGAGTAAATGGTAGCTAAACTTTGAGGAACAATGGTGATTGAAAGAGAAGAAACTATAAAGAGTGGTTAAAGTAGTTACATGTAGTTTGTGATAGAATTAATTGAGACTAGAAAGGAAGTTTGTGAATTAAGAAGTATAAGCATAAAGATATGTCAAATTGAGTTGTATGAACATGATACTTATTGTGGTCAAATTTATTGACTTGGTTTCTTTATTTTGAGCCTTCATTCTCATTTCTTAATCTCCCTCATATTATTACACTATTGTTTGTAGGATGGGTGACTTTAGTGCTCATGTTCTAGCTTATCATCTACTCATTTAAATTCTGAGGACCATAAACAAAACCCCTGCTTTTCCAGAAACATTATAAGTAGAAGTTGAGTAATTTCTCTACTTCATCTTGGTGCTGCGATTTCAGTGTTGGGTCTGACTTCATTTGAGTAAGCAATTCCTCCACTCCATTTTGGTTATCTTGAATTTTATTACTATTAGTACTATTATTGAATTTGTTGTTTTATCCTAAAACAGTATAACTCAATAGCTTAAACAGTTAGATAAACTTGACTAGCTTGTTGGAAATGGCATAGGTTTAATAGAATGGATCGTAGTTAGATGCATACATTGAGAACCACTAAAGAGTATCAGATGGGTGTGGAAGAATTTATTGAATTTGCCAAGAGAAACGTGCCTAGTAAGAATGACATGTATCTTTGCCCTTGTGTGAATTGTGCAAATGCTTATCGTAAGAGCGTTGATGATATAAGGGATCACCTTCTTTGTGATGGGATCAATCTCCGTTATAAGAAGTGGCTTTGGCATGGGGAATTGGGAAGTACCGTACATGCGTGCCAGTCACAAAATGTAGAAGCAACGGTGGATGATGTTTGTGATGATGGAATGGACGACATGATCAATGATATTAGGGCGGAGTCATTTTCTGTGGTACAAGAGTTTGACAAGTTGCGGAGTGATGCAGAGACACCGTTGTTCCCGGGGTGTACTAAGTATACTCGGTTGACTGGCGTCCTGAAATTGTTGAAAATAAAGACAGAAAATGGGTGGGCCCCACACTGGTATGATCTCAATTGATCTTCACAAGGTTGGGTACAAAGATGAGCCATTTATCTTAGCAAGTCATGCGAAACAAGTGTTCTATGTAACGGATCCCGCAAATAAGCACTTGTCCATAGTCTTGAAAAGTAAAAAGCAAAAAGATCGTGCTCCCACTTTAGATCTTGATGAGATACCACCTTTGTGCGTAATTCCACCTGAACCAAGGGAACCGGAATTGATAGATGATGACGACCTATTTGCCTCTAGAAATGATCATTGTGAGGGGATATGGGATAACACCTAAAGTAAGAATCTTTTTGAATTATAATGTATTAAGTATTATTGTTATTGTTTTGGTTTTGTGAAAGTTGTTGCCTTGTAATGACTCAACCACATATTTGATTTGTTAACAGGTACATCATGGCGGATGATTCTAACAATCAACAACAAAACAATCCCCCTCGAAAAAAGGGAAGAGGTCCGACGAAGCTCAAAGACATTATTGTCCGTCAAGGGACAAATGTTCAGCCTATCCGTGTGGAATTTGACGAGGACATGAATCCTATTGGAGATATTGGAGCGCAATTCGTGAGCTACGTCGGTTTTGTAGCAAGGAACCGAGTAAGCATCTTGGATGACGATTGGAGGGAAGTCGATAAAGACATTAAGGATCAATGTTGGTCAGATATCTTGGTATGTTTTATCATTATTTATCTATTTGTTCCTAATATGCATGTATTTGTTTTTTTTAGTTAACTCAACTAATGTGTCTTTTATTCTTATTTTTCCTTGTAGCAAAACTTCGACGTTCCAAACACCAAGGCGTTCAAGGATTTTTGGTTGAATGAATCGCGCAAGATGTGGAAGGGTTTTAAGAATAACCTAACCAGAGACTACATCAGGGGGAACAAGATGGGTCAAGATCCCTGTCAGACCTATCCCTCTATTGACCCAGAGACTTGGAAGACCTTTGTTAAGAAACGGCTCGACCAAAAGTTCCAGGTGTGTATAGGTTATAAATAGTTCTTTAACTTTGCTTCAAAAATGAATTTTGAGCACATTATATTAATTAACTAACTTAGTTTTATTTTCATAGGAGAATAGCCAAAAACAAAAGGAGAGACAAGAAAAAAATATTTACAAGCATACAATGTCTCGGGGGGGTTACAAGTGGGTCGAGAAAAAGTTGATTAAGAAACAAATTGCAGAAATGGAGGAAGCGGCACGGACCGATCCTACCGCTGTTCTACAGCCTCCGCCGCCCATCTCACTTCATACGAAATGGGCTGAGGGAAGGAAGTCTAAAGAAGGAAAATTTGTTAATTTGGAGGCTGAAACAGTTGCAAAGAGGATTGTAAGTATTTTACTTGGTTGTTTATTCCTTTAACTTGTGGTTTTATAGCACATTACAACTTAAGATTTTTTCGGTTATTGTAGGAAGAACTTGAGCAGCAGACCACCCAAGGGTCCTTCACACCTTCTGATAGGATGGACATCCTGGCCACGGCAATTGGGAAGCCCGATCGCCCCGGCCGAGTACTAGGGGATCCCAGGACTCTAGGGTTTATCAAGTATTTCGGCCGTAGATCCCGAGCCACTCGCACAGATTCTACTGAGGAGATATTGGCTAAGGCTCGGGCAGAGATGGAGGCCCAGTTAGAGGAGCGGGTTGCTTTATCCGAGCAGCAGATTAAAGCACAGTTCGATGGGCAGGTGGCCGCGAAGGTCCAGGAGGCTCTGTCGGGTTATATGGGGGAGCAGATCCGAGCGCAGATTGAGGCACAAGTTAGAGCGTCTACCATGCAGCTTGGACTGTCATCACATTCTTCTCAACAAAGACAGCAGGTTTGACCATCTCCTATATATGTTAATTACCGAATTATGGGTTTATCAATTAGGCTCACTCTGTGTATTCCCATCTCCTGTAGGAGTCCCCTGCTACCGGCGGTCCAAGCGGCAAAGACAGCTGCAATCAGACTGTGCCGTTAGGATCAATTCGTGAGAATGAATCAAATCCCACTCCAGACAATGACCCTGAAGTTGGAGTAGAGTGCTATCTCCATCTCAATTTCCCTCGCCTGCACCCGGTCGCAGAAGCTCGCCAGTTCCCGAACGCCTCCTTCATACATAATAAGCTTATTGGGGAGGACCAAGTGAAGGTGTCTGTTACAAATATCTTAAATGATGAGGGGGGGACAGATGTACCCATTCCCCATAATGAAGTCACCAAACTATATGAGGCGATCGGGACATTCATCCTGTGGCCTAGAAGACTTGTACACAGCACTCCACAAAAGGCGCCAATTGATGCGGTATGTACACTTAATTTTTGAGACTCCTTGTTTTACATGATTACAGTTGTAAAAATATATAACATTGGTTTTTTCATCGCCCGCAGTTCTTTTCAGATGAATATCCTTCTCTCCAACTCCTGCGGGAGATGCAGCCAACTTTGCACTCCATAACCATTAAGATGCCTCCAGGAGTAGTCAGTCCGTATCGTTCATATGATTTTCTAGTTGATGGTGACAGAGATATCGTGGAGTTTTTGACGATGGAAGAAATTGACCTCGCCTGGCTCGAATTAGCGACTTTGTAAATGACTGTTACTTTTTATGTCTGTGCAATATTTTTACATCTATCCTTTTATAATTTCAATCATTTTATGATAGGTACTTCCACCAGCTGTGCAACCAATTAGGCAGGGAACAATACAGATTCCTTAGTCCAATGGCCTTGGTGAGGCGAGATGATTTTAAAAACGACAAGGCTAAACTGGAGTATGAGGACGAGATGCGGGCTTATGTCACACATCAAATGTCAGCGAATCGGGGATCTGTCTATTTTGCGCCTATTCTTCAAGAGTAAGTGTGATTATTACCTTTTGCCAACTTTTCATTATTTGCACATTTACAAATGTTATGTTTATGTGTGGACATAATATTCTTAATGTTTTTCAGTAAACACTGGTCATTAGCTGTCGTTTGCCCCATACAACATCGTCTGGTTTGGTTTGACCCATTGCGATATAATATAACCTCATATTATAAAACCCTCTTATCTAAGTAAGTACTTTTAATGACTTTTTACTTTGGGCTACATAAATTATTTTCATGGATACGTGCTAATTTTAGTTCTATTTTAGGGGCATTCAACAATGGCATTTTGCATCAGAAACCGGTGAAATGGATGATCCCATCGTGACACAAAGACCTAGAGTAACTACCTTTAATTTAAATTCATTCAATGTTAGTCAATTGAGATATTATTTATTTTGTTATTAATTTATACTATTTCTTGTGATTTATAAAGTGCCCCCAGCAACCGACGAATAAGGAGTGTGGGTATTACGTCATGAAGTATATGTGTGACATTATTGAGAGTGATCGTACCGGATCCTTTACACAGGTATAAATTAAATTCTTATCTATAGCTTGATACAATCATTATATAATTATATGATTTATTTATCTAACTTTGCAGTAATCACAGCATCCATTATTTTTGCAGTTTTATGATGGAAACAACTCATTTGAAGACAAAGACCTTGATTCACTTCGTGACCGTATTGCTCAATTTTTTCTTTCATTTGTGGTTGGTTAAAAAGTGGTCATTGCAGAAAATACTTTGTTGTCTAAACATGGAATTTTGTGTGTCTATATATATGTTTAGTTTGATTTAGTTATAATATAGCTATGTATACATGTTATATGAATAATGTATACTGTTGTTGATCTGCATTATATCTATTTCTGTGACATTTGCAATTAATACAGATTGGGAAACCAAAAGATAAATTAACCATCATTTTTTAAAAAAAAAAATTAACCACGTCACAATTTAAAAATTTGTGACGTGGTTTCTCCACAAACCACGTCACAAACTATTAATTTGTGACGTGGTTTCAGGAAACCACGTCACAAAATATTAATTTGTGACGTGGTTTGTGGAGAAACCACGTCACAAATTATTAATGTGTGACGTGGTTTCATTCAAGAAACCACGTCACACACTACTAATTTGTGACGTGGTTTCTTGAAACCACATCACTTTTGTTTAATGTGTGACTTGGTTTCCTGAAACCACGTCACACATTAACAATTTGTGACGTGGTTTCTCTGCCACACCAACGTCAATTTAATCTAGTTTTGGACAAACAACGTCACAAGTTTGTAATTTGTGACGTGAAAAATATGACTTTTCACGTCACTTTTTTGTGTGACGTTAAAAGTCCAGTTTTCCACGTCACTTGAATTTATGTCACACCAAAAAGTGACGTGAAAAGTCCAAAATTTGTGACGTGAAAACCCTGTTTTGTAGTAGTGTCACTTGGTATGAGTTTATACATTTGAAACTTGAATCCCACAATCAATGTGAAGACTTGGTTTATTTTGTAAGTGCTCTCTGAACTTGATCTCAGTCATAAACTTAAAATCATCACATCCCCATGTGTTGTTAAAAAATAAGTGAGTTACATATTCCTTGCTCTGTTTCTAATTCCAAACTAGCCGTTGCCAAACGAAATACTCCCTCTGGTCCCTATTATAAGAGGTAGTCAATATTTTTACACAGACCAATAAAAACATGTTGGAATCATTTATTATGTGTAGATTTTACATTTTTATCCTTACTCATTTATTATACACACTTTCTCTCATCTCCTTGCATTTATTAATATATAAGGGCAGAAATGGAAAATATGCATTTATTACTTTGACTTTTGCATATTATCTCTTATATTTTGGATAAAACAATTTGCAGTGTTATCTCTTATATTTAGGACCAGAGGGAGTAAATAACAAAAACAAGAGAATAGCGTTCGTTCAGGGTTGAGAAACAAAGACAAAAGAAGCATTAAGATATTGAGAGTCCTGCTATCATCAATTAAAACATGCACATATGGACAGTTTTAAAGAAACCACTGCAATACAAATACGTCTCATAAACACCATCAGATGAAACTTTCAAAGCCTTTGGCAATTAGAAGAAACAGATCATGTTTTGAAAAGGCGAATATTCCCACGAAGATTTTATATACAAATATGTATGGAGAGTCATAGTTCTTCATCAACTTCAACTCAGAGCTCAAACAAGCCTCCTTCGATACTAAGAAGAACTATCAGACATGGCTGCTTCACTTCTCAAGTTGTCTTCCTTCGTTCTCTTCCTTTTCATTGCCCTTTTGGTTTCCTCTCCCACAGGTTAGTTTTACCCATCACCAAACATATCATATCCACCTGAGCTTTTCCATTTACCCTTTTCCCTCTCATAAATGAGCGAAAGTGGAAAGCAATAATTAATTATCTTCTCAACCTTTTATATTTTAGAACAAAATTTCCTTCTTAAAAACTTCTAATATATTATGGATGATAGGGAGTATATATTAACAATTTTAATTTGTGTATATTTTTAGAAACATGTAATATATATTATAGGGTTAAACCAACTTTTGGTCCTTATAATTTAGTGTGATTTAGGTTTTAGTCCCTAAAGTTTTAAAATGGATGTTTTGGTCCCTCAAATTTACTTTGTTTAAAAGTATTAATCCCTATAATTTTAAAAGGACCTAACGGTGTTAGTTTTTACTTATATGTCAATAACTCTGTTAATTTTGCTGACTTAGCTGAATGACCGGACATTATGACTAGGGGTGTACGGGACGGGACGGGACCGGGATGACCCCGTCACGTCCCGTCCCGAAGAAAAGTGTTCGGGACGGGGTTTCCGTCCCGTGTCCCGTCCCGTCCCGAACTTGTCCCGGTCTCGATCGGGACGGGACGGGACCGGGACGGGACAGGCCTTGTCCCAAAACTTTTTCCCAATTAAAAAAATTGACCCAAAAATCTTTTTTTTTTGCAGAGCAACACACTTGGTGGGTGATTTTATAGCATAATTAAATCTCCTCCAGTGCCATGAGCACTCCATATTAATACATAATAAATCAAAAACATAATAATTAGAGCAAAAAAAAAGTAGCAACAACTACACATTTAAATAGAGTTTAAAAAACGCTTCAAATGTGATGTGTTACACATAGAGCATAGTGGCAGCGGACAAGAAATTTGAGATCAATGAATGGTTGGAACTTAGTTTAGAAGTTAGAGTTATATATTTTTTTTAAAAAAAAAATTCATATATACTCACATATGAGACAGATGACACATGTATTTTTTTAAAAAAAATATGAACATACATATATATATTCGGGACGGGACGGGATCAGGACGACCCTGTCCTGAAGTGGTACTTTGTCCCGTCCCGGTTTGTCCCATCCCGAAATAGCCAGGACGGGACGGGACGGACAGGGACGGGACAGAGTTGAACAGCCCTAATTATGACTTAGAAATATAAAATTTAAAAATTAAACCCCAAAAAAAAAAACCCCAAATCCATCTGAAAATTTTCCCAGCAAGAATTGGAACACCTTCTCTCAATCCCACCGGCAAGCAATATGCTCATAAGCTTCTCCGTCAGAAGCTTTTCGGTGAGAAAGTGGCTCAGTGGTACCCTTATGACATTCAGCGAGACGATCCTCTCGTCATGGCCCAGCAAGAAAAATAGTACCTTCTCTCTTTACTCTTCTTTCCATCTTGAATGGCTTAATCCCAATCACTGTGAATTTCGAATGCCCTTTGGACATGTGTTTGTCTTTTTGTCTGTGGTCTCTCAATTTGTGCAAAAATTGATTCTGGGTTTTCTTCATTTTGTTTTTCTTTTGAGAAAGTTAACAGCTTGGTCGTCGACTACGCTAGAAAATACCTTACTTCGCATTGATTATCGTCAGCCTCATTCATTAGCTTTACTTTGAACTCATGTTCTTACTCATTTCTAAGGCTTCAAGTTACATAGGTTTGCAATTTGCCCAATCTCCCTCACCCTTCTCCGAACCCTAACAACGCAACGCTCACCACAACCTCCACCACCACCAACCTCACCTTATGCTCCTTCCGATCAGCGGAATCACCGCTTCGACCGCGAATGCCAACTCAGATACCGCCGAGGCGTAGAACCAGTTCAATAACTTTGCTTTCTTCAACGGATTCTGGGAAAATCTCCCAATGGATTTGGGGTTCTGGTTTTTTTTTTTTTTTTTTGGTTTTTCCTTATTTTATTTTATTTTTAAATTTTATATTTTCAGATCATTATGTCCAGTCATCATCGAGCCAAATCAATAAAATTAACAAAGTTAGTGACACATCAACAAAAATTGACACCGTTAGATCCTTTTAAAACTAAAGGGACTAATACTTCTAAACAGAGTAAATTTAAGGGACCAAAACCTTCTCTTTAAAACTTCACAGACCAAAACCTAAATTACACTAAAGTATAAGGACCAAAAGTTGGTTTAACCTTATATTATAATTAAGTAATTTATCTAGTTTTCTTAATCTCATCAAATTAGTCAAATAGGTCTTCTAGAGGCATTATATTGTTAATATACTTGGTGCTCTGTTTTTAATATCAGTGTTAATGCAGAAAATGTTGAAGCCGTAGTTTGTTGGAAAGTCAGCAGCTACTATGTCGGGGATTGCACCGACCCGCGTAGTGATGCTTGTTACAGGGCATGCTGCGATAAGGAGGGTGCTGTTTCAGGATTTTGTGACGACTATGGTGATGGACGTAAGTGCTATTGCTATAAAGATTGTTAATAGTGAAAGTCATCTACCTTCATCGTGCCCATCTCTGCAAGTTCCTTTCTATGAATAATAATAAATGGTGTTACAGTTGAAACTCTAGCTATATGGGCCTGCTTGCATTGATAAGCCACGATGTTTCATGTGTCTGAGTTTTTCTTTGTATCCCACCAAACAAAAACTTGTATGTATTATATATTAAGGTCGCAGTGTGGGAAATTTATATGCTGGTATCAAATCCTCATCCACACCTTACCATTTATATATATGGATTGCCCTGTAACATGAAATCCTCAATATCTTTACTAGCTCTTATTTTTGTGGCGTAAAATTTTTAGAATGTAGGTAGAGATTAATAATTTAGGAAGCAATTACAAGTAAGTCACAGTATTCAAAGTTACAACTATTGGATCAAAGTGAAAGAAAGAATAAGAGAATCAAAGGGCAGCTAATTGTATAGTATAAACTCATCAACGTTCAACCCAAGGCCGAAGTACATAATTAAAGCGCAAGCAATAATGCAGCGAATTATATGATGAACCAACATTAAGACATTCGCTAAACAACGACCAAAGAGTTTCCAGTTTAACATATTGCATTTACTTCTGTATGACGGCTTTGGTTAATTTCACAAAGTTGGCACTTTCAAGGTTACACAACAAGGCTGATCGATCATTGTCTGTTAAAAAAGAAAGTTATCCATACCTCATTTGATACATTTTTCTTAGGAAAGAACATATATTTAATGTTGAAAATAGACACTAACAACAATTTTCACTAAGATTGAAAAAAATGAGAGATGGCTAGATAAATTTTTATGAAAGAGGAATAATATTCACTGTTGGTGTAACACCCCAAAATTTTGTAAAGAGAAAATAAGGAGATATTAAAGGACTTGATGTATTACTTAGAAATTAGGAAGCCTTATGAATATATTTATAAAGGTTGGGGTATTTTTAAGGACTTTAAGACTTATTTCTTCATAAATTAAAGAAATTAGTTAGTGGCTTATTCTTAATCTGAAAATTTGAAGAAAATGATTTTTAAGGCTTAAAGAAAATTATAGTGAAAGAACATATCCAGTTTGATATAAGAATTAATTTTTCTAAATTGTTTTAAAAAGAGGACGTAAAATAAGTTAATAATTAACCATATGATGTATAATTAGGTTTTGATAGTGGTATATAAGTTCATCAAGACAATGGAAAGGAAAGGAGCCGGTTCAGGTTTAAATTCAGGTAATCAAGTAGCAGTTCCATATCAAATAT
Organism: Mimosa bimucronata; assembly: GCA_037074515.1. NCBI lineage: Eukaryota > Viridiplantae > Streptophyta > Magnoliopsida > Fabales > Fabaceae > Mimosa > Mimosa bimucronata. The sequence continues at coordinate 13,508,724 of CM073442.1, forward strand.
TATATATGAATAATTACATAACATCTATTATAGATTTACGATAAGCTACAGGGTTGAAAGGCTGCTCTAACCTTGTCTAGAAATATCCAATGTTTCGGAATAATCCAAAACTAGGAGTGGCTGGCTACCCCTGGTATACAGGAGGTTGAGCCTCATAGGCCACATAATTAGAGCAACCGAAATCTTCCATTCATTGTGAGGTAGTGCCTAGAGCACACTATTATGTAGGGTTAATATTTATTTGTAACATTTGTACAAGTGTATGAACTTTTATATATAGTAACGAATGGAAAAAACCGTTGCTGAGATTTCTTTAAATATCACTCTTTCCTAACACGTTTCAATATAATGCTTAGGAGAAGATAGCTTAAGAGGAGGGAATATAATATTGAAGGGCAGGGATCGGATGCTTGTCGAGAGAGTGTATTTAATAGTTTTTGTTATATTATTTAATTTATTTGTGTTTGGTAAAATAATTTAATTTTATAATATTATTCATGTTGTGTCATTCCTATATAAGGTGGTCCAACCACAAGCACAAGTCTATCGACCGAGAGAGCAAAATTATTATTAGTTATTGTTATGGTAGATATATTTACTTATCTATAAGCATATTGGGATTAAAGTTACTTTTAGCTCCCAAACACTATCGGAGAAAGTTAGATATTAAGGATCAAACCTCGTAGATTAACTGATTTATATACCAATTTGAGATTTTGGAACAGTTTGAAATTCATATTAGCCCATTTCTCAATTATTATTTTTATTTTAAGTTTTAAAAAGAAAAGTTTTAATTATTCACATTTTGGGCAAAGAAAAAATAATTATATACGGCTAAATTGCTTTAGTATAGTTTTATAAAGTTAGGTCTTACAATTGACGCTTTTTATACTAATAATCCCACGTAATGAGGATGAAACATAGATAAAATATCATTGAGACTAATTCTGAATAGAATTTGCTATTGTAGATTGAAGATATATGGAAATAGTGCAGATATACAAGTGATTTGCATGTCAAAAAGCCAGCCCTAGGTTTCTTTTTTCTATAATAATGACTGAATATAATAGATTATTTGATAATAAGTCACATGAAATTCATTTGTAATCTTTATCATATCTTAACTAATTTTAATTACTAAAAAATCGTTAGCATATTATATAATATTTTACATTGTAAAATGTGAGGACTTTATTTATATGTTCTATGAGTGTTCTTTAAACTTGATATCTTTCCTAAATTTGAAATCGTCAAATACAAATGTCTTGTTGAAAATAGACCAGATATGTGACATGAGATATAAAAAGTTATTCTTTGGCCTCTGTTTTTGATTCCAAACTACTCGTTGCCAAAGGAAATAGCAAAGGGAAGAGAACATATTCTCAAGATATCCTTGGTGCACGGTTAACATTTACAAAGCTTCGGTAATGTAAGACTCCAACAAGTTAGGCAACATATATATAATAAGAAGTAACAAAGGCAAGAGAAATATTAAAATATCGAGAATACCACAACCATCAAGACACGCATCTGATGACACTTCCAACGTCTTAAGCAAAGATTCCCATGAAGACAGTTATATATATATATACACACACACACACACACATATGGAGATGCGTAGTCCTTCATCAGCTTCAACTCAGACATCAAAACGAACATTTTTAATTAATCTGATACTTATCTTAATTGCAAGACATGGCTGCCTCCCTTCTCAAGTTGTCTTCCTTCATTGCCCTTCTCTGCTTTGCTCTCTTGCTTTTCTCTCCTAACGGTTAGTTTTACTCGCACTAAACACCCACTTGAAATTTTACCATTTCCTCTTTTCAAATTTTGAAGCAATATATACCGTTCTGACCCATGTAGTAGTATATATTTTAATTCTTTACACACATGCATACACACAGAGCACTTTGCATAGCTTGCTATTGGTAACATTTTTATCAATAAACTTTCCTTGCATTGTATTAAAGTGTATGATTATCTAACTAAGTGAGATTTAGACATTGCCAAATCCAAGTGAGGTTAGTTTTCCCAAATGGGGTTTTTACATTCATACGGATTCGAACTCGAAACTTTGTGCTTCAAAATCCCTTACAATCTTAATACCATTGCCTGCTGATAATATAATTGAATAACATTTTGACCAATATATACTAACAATCTTTATACATAGTTTTGCTTAACTTGCTATCACTAATATTTTATCAGAAAGCTCTCCTTGCATTGTATTGAAGTGTATGATGATTAAGTCCCACATGTAGAATAATGATTAGAAGATAAACCAAATGTATATGTAAGCTTGAGGCTATATAACAAGATCTAATGCTCTTAAGATATTGTGTTGCATTTGTTGGTGTGAATGTAGAGAATGTTGAAGCAGACATTTGTGAGAGACTTAGTGGACGATTTGTTGGGAATTGCATTGACAATCTTGAGTGTGAAGAAATGTGCCAACGTGAGGGTAATGCTACGGGAAGATGTCATCCACGGGGAATTGGCTTTTCTTGCTTCTGCTACTACACATGTAACAAGTGAAAGTATCACCGATTGATTTACCTCACTATCGTCATCAAGTTGATCTCTGCGACTTCCTTTCTATATGTAATACATACTGCGTCCCAATAAATGGTACCAATAAATATATAGTGCCACTGTTAAAGCACTATGTGATGTATCTCAGTTTTTTTTTTTTTATTTCATCATCCACCTAGTTAATAAAAACTTGTCCTTATTTATCATAAGGTATCATCAGAGTGGATATTTATATGTGTGTATCTATATCATTTGGGCTAAAATTATTTACATCAATATCAAATTATTATTACTTTGGTATCACGACTACAAAATATAAAATTCACGTCCTTAATTCATGTCCATTCTTTAAAACTGGACTTTAAAAAAAGGCGGTGGCATCCTAGTAATTCTTTTAAAAAAACTTTCCGGAATGTCCATTTGAAAATACTCGTAACTCTTCTTCGCTGTAGCCTGCAGCTAAATTTGCCGATCAACTCTTTTCGCGAATTTAGGTATTGATGTCCTTACTTTCGTCGCTAAAATAATCAATTAAAATTAGATCCAACTACAAATGCATTATAGTGGTAACCTAGGTCATTCTCCCAAAAAGTAATTTATGGGTTTTTCTCTAGGATTAAATTTAGATAAAAAATGCAACAAAATGATGGACCTAAACTAAAATGCAAATCTAACTGCTAAAAATGAAACTAACCTTTATGAATGCAAAGGTAATTTTGGGGGGTTTTTATGATAAAAAACTAAAATCCTAAATAAAGAAACTAATTAATAATTAATAAAGAAAATGAACAGTTATTTAATTCAATTATGATGAATGGGAACCATTTAGGAATCACATGGAATTGACTTTTTTAGCCTAAATAAATTAATTAAACTAAAGGGAGATTGATAACTCCTAGAAATTCATGATATTTGAGTATATTTTACTTGAGTTTTTGTCTATTATTTATCCATTTTGGATACTCAAGAGGGAAAATGCTCATTTGATTTTCGGTTTCACATTATTGTTAATTATGTAGATTTTGGTTATTTTTGTAGTTAATTTCTTATGTTGTTTTATGTAATTTTTGTAGGAATAATTTGATACAATAACCAAGGGATCCGGATTAAGAAGAACACTTAAAAAGGGGAGAATTTGGGGGTAGAAGCTGAAATTTCAAGAAAAAAGGGAAAATACAAGTTTCTGGACGAATTGTAAAAATTACAGAAAAGGACCTCAAAATTCCCAAATTACAGACAGGTCCCCGAATTTCCAAAATTACCGAAAGGTCCCAGTTCGCCGTGAGCTCGCCGCGGCGAACTCACGGCGAGCCAAAACCCCCAAAAAGAGGCAGAAACGATCATAGTTCGCCGCGGCGAACCCACGGCGAACTGCGTGCTCTGCTGCGCGTTTTTTGACAGATTTAAGTGATATAAAAGCTAGGGTTTCGATCTAGCTCGACATTCTTCGACTTTTGGGCATTCTTGGGGGTGTTTTGCTCTGCTAGAACTTGGAGTTTGGTGGGGATTTGGCTTGGGCTTGGAGCTTCGAAGAGATTTGGGCTTCCTCTCTTGGTTTATCTCTTCCTTCTTCATTCTCTTCTCTTGTTCTGTTTTTGTAATGTTGTATATATATGCTCCCTTGGAGTTGTAGAACATGAGTAGCTAAATACTTTGATTCTATGATTATTTTGAACCCTTGTATGTATTGATTCTTGATTCCTCCTCTTAATTTGTGATTAATGATATCTATGTGCTTATTTTACTCCGTTCTTAATGCTTCTAAGTGCTTGATCACCATTTAGATGTTGGGTTCACTTGATTGATGCTTGAGAGGGCTAGGTTGAGTATAGAACTTGGGTAAAGTAGTGCAAGAACCGGAAGTTTGCATGACGAACGGATGGTTTTGTTGGTAAGATAGAGATATACTTGCTAGCCTTGCATAGTCACATTAGGATTGGAGCTTAAAATCGGATTTTATTAAATTGTAGCAAGAGATTGTGCAATTAATAGGATTAAACACTTGTTCTTGACTTGAGAGAGCGTTTACAAGTACTCTGTAAACCCTAGATTAGCACGTGATGTCGTTGAGAGCTTCTTTGAGGGGGTTAATTGAGTTTTGAGAAGTACAAGGGGGAGAAATAATCTTAGGACCCATTTTATCCTTGAAGTTGGAGAATCACCTGTTTATAGTTTTATTTTCACTTTACTTTCTTAGTTAATTTTCAATCTCAACATTTGTGTCACTCAAATTGGGCGAGAGTGTAATAATCATTGTTTGACCGGGTTTTGGACAAATCCTCGTGAGAACGATACTTTACTCACTACTTTATTACTTGGCGCGACCCGTGCACTTGCAGCACAGGGCGAACAGAGATAAAGATATTGGAATTAATGTATTTAATTAACTAAGTATTGCATGTGGGAAACCCTCAACATAACACCTTTTAATCCACTAGAGAACTCATAATGGATTAAGAGTTAATTAATTAAATATATTAAAACCAATACAATTCAACTAATTGTGGAAATTATATTTCGGATTATCTAATTAAATAATCAAATAATTTACCATTCAATTAAACAATCAAGTGATAAAAACCCAAATTTGCAATAAAAACCACACTGACAATTAAATTAATAATGAGAACTCATTTATAAATTTAGTTGACAATGCAATGGTTTTGTAAACATAAAATCTAACAATCAATAAAGCACAAATTGTATCCAGACATCTATCCAATCCAGAGAATAAATGTGTCTTTAATCTAGAACTAGATTAATCTCAATTAATACAACTCAAAATTATTTAAAATTAAATAATCCTAAGTCTTGGATTAAAAGGATAAAAGAAAAGCACTTCTTTATAGTCTTTAAATGCAAAACCTAGGCTCTAGTCTCCTCCATACTCCTCCCAAGTTGTCTCTCAATTAGCTTAAGCTCCATCACTATCTCTCCTCCTCCAGATTTTGTTGAAGCCACACCCATTGTTAAATGAATGTCGGTCAGGTGTATGTGTGATGAGCAAAAAGGGAATATAATGAATTGTGGAAGGTGGACACGTGGTGGAGAAAAGATATGGAATGGAATGATGGGTGATTTGGTGGAATGAATGAATTACTACTGGAGAGGAAAAGACGAAGAACTATGTAGTGTTGCGTGATCGTGCTGGTATAAGCGGCAGCCTTCTTTAAGGAGAGTGGGAGAATTAGGTCTAAAGTTTGGACCCAATAAGATTATATTAACCCTTTCAAATTTAACCATTAGATTCCCTTAATTTCTAAAACTCATTCGGCACCTTAGGATCTTCTAGTCTCCTCTTCCTTAACCTACAAGAATTAAATGAGATTGTGATTTTACATATTTGAAAATAATTTATCAATCACAAAAATAGACAATTAGAGTATTGACAATTCTAAACCCAGTAATCTCATTATTAATTCAGATTTACATTATTTCCTAAAATTGGTTAATTATTCAAATATTTCTTAATTCATCCAAGATAATCTAAAATTATTTCCAAAATATAGAATAAGGTGAGATAAAATATATGAAAATATTGATTTATCAGTGGGATTTGTTGTCGTCCTTCAACTTCAACTGCTTCTCTGGGATTTTGATCTGTGGTTATGTGTTTATGTTTGATATTTCCTTCAATTTTGGGAAATTGCGAGTGTTCTGTCTAGATCTGAGTTGAAATTCATTGTTTCTGGCAAATTATATGCTTGTGTCACCAGTAAGTTATATGCTTTTGATTGTATTGTCGTGTAGTGTTGGGTATCTTGTGTATTGGTATTTTGTTTATTAATATCCTTATCTCATCATTTTTTTTTTTAGCAAACTTATCTCATCATTAATATAGAAAATTCTCAAGGTATTCTGGTAAATGATTTGGCCCGAATAGTGTCAAGAAACCTGCAATCTCTATGAAAAATAACAAAGCATAAAACAAGTCAGTGCAGTGACATGTTTGAAGCAAGTGATTATAATTTTGTTTCAGGCTGAAAAAAATGGGGGGCATAAGGTGAACTTTCCATTTGCTATTCTGTTTTCAAATTCAGAACTACTCCGTCCAGAAGAACTGAATCAGCAAACCATAGAAGCATTGGTTACTGAAAATAATCTGGTACTTGGTTAATCCTTTTAGCCTTTTGTGTTTAGTTAATCCTTTTAGCCTTTTGTGTTAATGACTTTTATATATGCTTCATAACCTAACTAAGCGCCAACACGCATATTTACTAGACTGTGCACTATATTGTATATCAAACTTTCTAAAAACTTGGTGTAAACATTTGTTCACACTCTTTTTCCCTGTTCTCTCTTCTTTTACCGGGAAAAAATTTTGGAAGGAAAGGAAAGACTAAAGAGGAGTAATATATTCTCTTTAAATAACAGAAATAAGAAAAGAAGTTGTTAACACAAAAGAGGTCTACCACTCTATATTTGACGGGGCTTTGCTGGTTGTATTGAGAATAGAGATATAGTAGACAATGTTTATGGTATTAAGAGCCTATTTGGATTAGCTTTTAGAGAATAGTTTATGGGAAAAATGCCAGAAAAGTGTTATTTTCAGCTTTTTTTGAAAAAAACTGAAAAAAATGCTTTTGATAAAATGGGAATGTTTTGATAATTGTTATGAGAATGACTTTTTCTGTGTAAATTATTAAAAATGACATAAGTTTAATGTGTTAGGAAAGAGAGAGGATAAGGGTATTTTTGGTAGATCATTATGACATGTGTAATGATGATAATTTTATACCTCGTATCTCGTGTAAAAGTGAAAAATTCTAACTTATTCAAAACCTAGGTTTTGGTGGCCTAGTTTTTCTTTCAAGTGTTTGACTTAGGGCAAGTTTGGGGCAGCTTTTAGAACCTAGGTTTTGAGAAAAAAGTTGGGAAAATGCTTTTTTATTCAACTTTTCTGAAAAAAACTGGAAAAAACTGAAAAAATGGCTTTTTGATAAAATGAGAGTGTTTGGATAATAGTCATCAGAGAAGCACTTTTTTCATGTGTAAATTACAAAAAAAGACATTAGCTAATGTGGTATTTACATATAAAGAATAAAATTCTATTTCAAAGATCTTAACACCACTTTCATAATGAATAACAAAATTTAATTAAATTTCTCTACAAAATTTAATGATTAAAATTAATCAATTTTGTGATATGATTAAATAAAAAAACCAATTATATTAAGGGGCAAGTTTTTTTTTTCCAAACATAATAACATCAATCATTTGCATTCATGCCATTTAATAAAAGAGTGTACAAAAACATCAAACACAAATGTTCATGAACATTTACATTTATCTGATTAATCATCAAGTACATCAAAACATTTATACAATATATGGCTAATGGTCTTGATCTCTGATTGAATCATGAAGAAGGGCCATGTCAGAAGAAGATGTTATTGATGAAGGTAATGGTCGAGATGCAAGAGATTCGTCATCATCAACAACAACAAAATTATCTTCTCTTTCATGTTGTAAGAAGTCACGGTTAGAAATAGATGTCCTTGGAATGAAATTATGTATAGCCATTGTTGCACAAACAATTTTAACCTATGTTGGATAGTCAAAACTACGCATTTTCTGTAAGATTATAAACTTATTTTTCCAAACCCCAAAAGTTCTTTCTATCGTGGACCTTAGACTTGAGTCCAAAGCGATGTTTGAAAAGTTAAACCAAACATGATTCAATGGAGCTTGCATTGAAGATGACAGGGACTCTTGCTCACATTTGTAGTAAATTATGCCAGACCAATTTATATATATACACACACATTGTTTTTGACAATTGCCTTCTAATGATTTCGCAGAAAACAGAGACACTTCCTGCCAATGATTTGGGTATTGCATTACACAATTTCGTGGACAAGGATGACAAAATGGCATTCTATTCTTATGTGAAATACAACCTTGATGAAACACGAGTGAGCATTCTGTATTACATTTTGATAACTCCTGGGAATTCATGTAGTGTTAGCACATTTTCCTTGAGTTTTATTAAATCATTGATAAATTTTGGATACTCAAGATAGGAAAATGCTCATTTGATTTTCGGTTGCATATCATTATTTATTAGTGTAGATTTTGATCATATTTCTAGTTAGTTTCTTATGTTGTTTTATGTAATTCTTGTAGGAATATTTTGATGCAATAAACAAGAGATTATGATGGCCCCTCCACCAAGCTCCCAAGTGAACAAAAATAAAGAGAAAACCAGAGCAAAGGACCTGAGAATAAGGGTGAAGAGCTCACCGACTCTATCGAGAGTGTGTGTGTGTGTGTGTGTGTGTGTGTGTGTGCGTGTAGCTGATAACTCCTAGAAATTCATGATATTTGAGTATATTTTACTTGAGTTTTTGTCTATTATTTATATATTTTGGATACTCAAGAGGGAAAATGCTCATTTGATTTTCGGTTTCACATAATTGTATATTTATGTAGATTTTGATTATTTTTTTAGTTAATTTCTTATGTTGTTTTATGTAAATATTGTAGGAATATTTTGATACAATAACCAAGGGATCCCGGATTAAGAAGAACACTTAAAGAGGGGAGAATTTGGGGTTAGAAGCTGAAATTTCAAGAAAAAAGGGGAAATACAAGTTTCTGGACGAATTGTAAAAATTACAGAAAAGGACCTCGAATTTCCCAAATTACAGATAGGTCCCCGAATTTCCAAAATTACCTACAGGTCCCAGTTCGCCGTGAGCTCGCCGCGGCGAACTCACGGCGAGCCAAAACCCCCAAAAAGAGGCAGAAACGATCATAGTTCGCCGTGGACTTCGCCGCGGCGAACTGCGTGCTCTGCTGCGCGTTTTTTGACAGATTTAAGTGATATAAAAGCTAGGGTTTCGATCTAGCTCGACATTCTTCGACTCTTGGGCATTCTTGGGGGTGTTTTGCTCTGCTAGGGCATGGAGTTTGGAGGGGATTGAGCTTGGGCTTGGAGCTTTGAAGAGATTTGGGCTTCTCCTCTTGGTTTTTCTTCTCCATTTTCCTTTCCCTTTCTCTTGTTCATGAATGTGCTGATATATGTATATATTCTTTTGGATTCTCTGAACATGAGTAGCTAAATACTTTGATTCTAGGATTATTTTGAACCCTTGTATGTATTGATTCTTGATTCCTACTCTTAATTTGTGATTAATGATATCTATGTGCTTATTTTACCCCGTTCTTAATGCTTCTAAGTGCTTGATCACCATTTAGATGTTGTGTTCGCTTGATTTATGACTCGAGAGAGCTAGGTTGAGTGTAGAACTTGGGTAAAGTAGTGCAAGAACCGGAAGTTTACATGTCGAACGGATGGTTTTGTTGGTAAGATAGAGATATACTTGCTAGCCTTGCACAGTCACATTAGGGTTGGAGTGTGATAATTAGGTTCTATCAAATTGTGGCAAGAGATTGTGCAAAGAATAGGACTAAACACTTGTTCTTGACTCGAGAGAGCATTACAAGTACTCTTTGAACCCTAGATTAGCACATGATTTCGTTGAGAGCTTCTTTGAGAGGAGGTTAGTTGAGTTTTGAGAAGTATAAGGGGGATAGATAATCTTAGGACCCATTTTATCCTTGAGGTTGGAGAATCACCTGTCTATAATTTTATTTTCTTATTTAATTTTCAATCTCAACATTTGTGTCACTCAAATTGAGCAAGTGTAATAATCATTGTTTGACCGGGTTTTGGACAAATCCTCGTGGAAACGATACTCTACTCATCATTTTATTACTTGGCGCGACCCGTGCACTTGCGGCGCGAGGCGAACAGTAGCGCGCCCTTGGGTCCGCCCTTCAAGAAAATAAGAACCAAGGGGATAGTGGAAGCTAACCCCTGGGTGTCGTTCGCTTGAGGAGCCTAACGCAAAAAGTGTCCTAGTAGCTAATATGCAAACTAACGAAAGAGGGTAAAAGTATTGTATTTTGTTTTTTGATTTAGAAAAGATGCAAAAGGTATGATATGTTCAAAAGTCAAACAAAATAAGATAAAAATGAGATTTGGAGGGGGATGAAGATGGAATCATTCTTGATGAATAGAAGCTTCGGGAATCATTGCTTCTAAAGGTTTTCAGGGAGTTTAGTTGATTTTCAAAGGAACCCTAGAGGAACCTGTAACACCCCAAAAATTCGAAAAGAGAAAATTAAGGGAATATTTAGAATTTTGAGTACTTAGTTTATTATTAAAAAGCCCTATAAATTAATTTTTAAATAAAAATGTATCTAGGTAAATTATTTAGGGGTTCAACTTGGACTAGTATTTTAAACAGAGTAAGGTAGCTCAAACTGGACGGATAATAGAAATAAAAAAAAATAATAATAAATATATGGGGCAGAAATGTAAATTATGATAACACTAGGGCAAAAAGGGGTAAATTAAACCAAGTAAAAAAAAATTATATACTCCCTCCCACCCCATCTGCGCACATCACTCTCTCCCTCACTCTTTATATTTTTTTTTCCTTCTTCCTCATTCTCTCTCGCGCTCTCTCTCTCTGTTCAGCGGCCGCCGGCGGTTTCAGCGGCGTTTCACGGCGGAGGAAGGCTTGGGTGATGCATGCAAGGTCGGATTTAAGCATAGGTAACTCTCCTCTCTCTATTCCTACTCGTTCTGACCAATTTGGGAGAGATTGAGGGAAATTGATTTCGGGTTTTGGGAGAAATCTGGGAAATCTAAACCGGTAAAATCGAAGCTTAAGCTTCGATTAACAACCTTTGTGAAGCGATTTTGGGCAATGTAGTAGAATGAGTCAAGTTTTCCAATTTTTGCCCGGTCTGGCACTGTTCACCGACGCCGATTTGGGGAATTTCTGGGCAATTAGTTAATGAAACTTCAATTAAAATGTGTTCAGGTGTAGGATAAGTGCATTTGGTGCCTTGCATGTGAGATTTTGGAAGCTTGTTAATTTTTGGAAAAAAATCCGGTCCTCCCCTGTCGCACGGCTGATAGCAGAGCAAGGGAAGAGGGTTTTGAGGTGTAAATTAAGTGAAGGGAAATCATAATGTGTGTCTTGTATGATGAAATTTCTGAGTTGGTATTATGTTGATTGTTCGGTATTTTGGTTCTTCCCTTGTTTCCCTCTGGTCCGTGACTTTCTTGTTCTTGCTCTTGTTATTGTTCTTGTTATTATTCCTTGTTCTTTGTTCTATGTTCTGTGTTCTTTGTTCTTGGTCTTGTTTTTCTGTTCGGCCGATTGGTCATTGGACCATCATGGAAAATTGTTTCAATTCCTTAAGTTCTTGTTCTGTTTTGCTCTGTTCGGCCTGATTATTCAATGAGGCTGATTGAGCATTGTTGTTGCATGTTGATTGTGGGTTTTAGAATTCTGGTTCGTGTCTCTGCTTGTGCAAAATTTCTGTGTCTAGTTAAGAAAAATTGATGGAAGTGGCATTGGTTGTTGGAGATGAAGTATGCATGAATGTAAAGGAATTATTGCGCTCTTTTGTTTTGATGACAAGTCAGATTATTGTCATGATGTAGAATGATTTCAGATTCTTTGTATGTTTGGTTTTGGCCCCTCTGATTGGTTATGGGTGGTGTGATTTATGTCCAAAAAGTGGTTAGTAGTTATTAGAAATTAGTATAGTGAAATTGAATTGCTTCTTATTACTTTGCATTGGCAAATGAGTCTTGGTTTGATTATTATGTGTATGTGCTCATGGTCGTTTATTAGATGTGATTAAAGTTTTGGCTTGGGGTTGTGAATTGATGGAATGTGAATTGGTGATTGTGTACTTATGTTGATTGTTGTTTTGAGTTAATCCTACTAATTGAGTGGTGTGTATTATTACACTGATTATGATAGTATAATTGGTGATTAAAGAATATAATTGTGAACTAGGAAGGGTAGTACAATAGGAACGTGAGAGACGCTGAAGTTTCATGAAGAAGTATTGATATTAATATTATTTATGTATTATGAATAATTATAGGACAAGATAGTGGTGTTGGGACCTCAGGTCGTCGGGCAGGAAAGGAACCGGTTTGTGGATAACTTCTGAAGTCAGGTGCGGTTTATTTCATAACATAAATATTTGTGTGTATATATATATTGTTTTGGAAACAAATCTGTTGCAATAAATGAGCATTATTCTGGTGGTGATATTATGATATTGATGATATTTATGGAGTACTCCAAATCCTAGGTGGGTCGCTCCCCCTTTGCCAGTTAAATTCCTATAACCGTGAGGGTTATTGAGTAGCTGTGAGGGCTACAGTTAAATTCCTATAACCGTGAGGGTTATTGAGTAGCTGTGAGGGCTACAATTAAATTCCTATAACCGTGAGGGTTATTGAGTAGCTGTGAGTGCTACAGTTAAATTCCTATAACCGTGAGGGTTATTGAGTAGCCGTGAGGGCTATAATAATATAAATGGATATATGCTTTCATTAATTGCACAGAATGGAATTGTATATGAATATGTGTATTTGAGTGTATATGATAATAAGTATGTATGAAATAAACTGCGTTGAACCTTTGCTTTTCAGTGAAGCAAGAGGCGACCGTTTTCTTGGGATAAGGTAGTTATGAAGAAGCAGGAATGCCTGCTATATTTTGTACCATCTTTTGAATGACTATCTTATTAGTAATTGTATATGTTATATATATGTAGAATAGGGAAGTACAAGCTGGAAGCTTGTAGAGTATATAACTCTCTGTATCTATGTATCCCTAAACATAGCAACAACATAAGTAAGTAACGGGTTATCGACCGCGATGACCCCAATATTCTGATAGTAGGCCGGATAGTTATGGTTAGATATCAACCCAACCTTAAGCTAATAGAAGTATAAGTAGAATACGTAAAACAAGACATCTTGATACACTAAGTAATAGATTTAAACACTATAATAGGATCGTAATCATTTTAATTGGTTGATAACCACTCTATTTTACTTACAAATTTTGATTTAGTCAATTTGTCTGAAAAGCCCATTCCAACTTCAATAAGTTGGAATACTGTTTGAAAAGAAAAAGTTTTAAATTATTCCATATTTTTGGGCTTATGACGATTTAAAAGTGGTTATAAATCAATTAAATGCTATAATGAGGTAGAAAAATTTAGGTGTTACAGAACCCCTCTAGGCTAGGCTTAGGTTAATTTAATTAATGCCGGAACCCCGCACATTACTTAATTTAACCTAAGTTGATTAAGTTCAAAATCAATATGAATTTGCTAATCATAAGGGGCTCCTAATCCAACAACCGGGACCCCAAATTGCCACTTAATTAATCCTAGAGTTTAATCGATTACTGGAACCCCAAATAATAAATCAAGACTCTAGGATTGAAGTCCAATGCCACTCATGCAATTTGACAAATTCAAGAACTAACCAATCATGCAAGAATTTAAATCCACAATTTGGGTCACCCCACAATTGCACTTAATTTCTCAATTAACCCTAACTCATTGATGGCCACCCAAACAAAGATTAAGGTTGAAAAGAGTAATTACCCAATGTCTAAAAACAATTAATTAATTCCTATGCCATTCCATTCATGCAAAACCACTTAACATTTCTAATCCACTAACCAAGCCACCTTGCATTAGCACATAATTTTCACCAAGAGAATAACAAAATCATGAACCCATAAATTTCATCAAACTCAAAGTTAATATAACACAATGTCAAGTATTCAACAAGAAAGAAACAACATAAAATAGTTTCCAACCCTTATACAACATATAGAGTTCAAGCACACAACCAAATGTCATAAATATACTCCTAGAACCCTAGAAAAGCATAAATACAACAAGAGGAAGAAGGATTAGAACTAGGAAAACTCCCCTATTCAAGCTTCAAGCTCATCCCTTGGCTCCCATCACCAAGAATGGTGGAGCCTAGCTGCTGTCCTCCAAAAAGAAAACACCAACAAGGAGTGGAAGTTGAGAAACCATGGAGGATTTGAAGGAAGAAGGTGGAAGATGGAAGATGGAAGATGGAGATGAGAGGAAAATGAGAGGCTAGGGTTTGGGACTCCAAAATCTGCCCTAATGGGGTGTATCTTTCGTGTTTTAAGTCCCCCAAGTCGGGTCAAGTGAGTGGGGTTCAAGTTGGATCCGAATCACGCCAAAAAAAACGCGACTGATATCTGCAGAATTCGCGCAGTTCGCCGTGGACTTCGCCGCGGCGAAGTCACAGCGAACTCATGTGGCCTTTGTTTCTTCTGGCTTTTTCGCCGTGGGTTCGCCGCGGCGAAGTCCACGGCGAACTCACTTCTCTTCTGTCTCTTGTGGGTACTTTCGCCCTCAGTTTCGGCGAGGTAACTTTGTTTCTGCTCCTTTGTTTGGCCTTCTTCTTCATCCCGGGTCCGATCTTTTGGTCTTAAGCGACCCTACAAGTGGAAACAAGACTAAACAAGGATCAAATAGCCCTATAAACCAATTCATACAAATTAATCTACAATTATGGCTAATTAACCCAAATCTAACACTAATTCCACCTGAGAGTCTAAGTTCTATGTTAAGCATTATTGGACCAATATTGCATCTTCTTCATGTTAGTTGCCTCAATTTATGCATATAAAAACATACAAATCTAAGGATTTGTCAAAGGGACTTCGCCGTAGCCTCGCCACGGCGAAGCCGCGTGAGCAACATTCATCTCTGCCCCTGTTTTGGTGTCCTCACCATGAGCTCGCCGTGGTTAAGCCCCGTGACAAATCTCTGATTTGTATGGTTTTTATATTCCTAATTTGAGGAAATTAACATGATTGAGATGCAAGTTTGGTCCAATAATGCTTAATTGAATGTCTTAAACTCTTAAGTGAAATGAGTGTAAAATTAGGATTAATTAGCCATAATTGTAGATTAATTGCATTGATTAATTTATAAGGCTATTTGATCTTGGTTTTATCTTATTTTTACTTACAGGGTCGAGCAAGGACCAAAGATCAGATTCCGGATAAAGAAAAAGGCCAAACAAAAGACGCAGAACTGAAGGCTCCTCGCCGCGGCCTCGTCGCGGCGAGGCAGACGGCGAACGGGCCCCCAAATTCCAGAGAAGGAGTGAGCTCGCCATGGCTTCGCCGCGACGAGCCCACGGCGAGAAAGCTAAAAGAGCCAGAAGCATTGTCAACTCGCCGCGGTGAAGTAGACGGCGGAATACGCGTTCTGCAGAATTTAAGCTCAAGTTTTTGGGCTTGATTCGGATCCAACTTGAACCCCACTCACTTGACCCGACTTAGGGGACATAAAACACGAAAGCTAGACCCCATTAGGGCAGATTTGGTTCACATTTCACACCCCCAAGCCCTAGCTCTCTCTTCTCCATCTTCATCTTCATCTTCTTCACCTTCTCCTTCCTTCCATCCATGGCTTCCACACCTTCCTCTCTTCTTGTTGGTTCTTCCATGGAGAGTAGCAGCTAGGCTCCACCATTCTTGGTGGTGGGAGCCAAGGGATGAGCTTGAAGCTTGAATAGGGGAGTTTTTCTAGTTCTAATCCTTCCTCCATTTGTTGTATTTATGCTTTTCTAGGGTTCTAGGGGTGCATTTATGGCATTTGGTGGAATGTGTTAATTGCATTTGGTTGATGTGCATTTATGGCACTTGGTTGAGTGCATTTATGTCATTAGGGTTAGAAACTATGTTTATGTTATTTTCTTCTTGTATAATGCTTGACATTACTACTTATTAACCTTGAGTTTAATGAAATTTATGGGTTCATAGTTTTGTTATTCTCTTTGTGAAAATTATGTGCTAATGCAAGGTGGCTTGGTTAGTGGATTAAGAGTGTTAAGTTATTTGCTTGAGGGAGATGACATAAGAATTAATTGGTTGTGTTGAGACATTGGGCAAACACTCTTTAGGTCCTAATTTATTGTATGGGTGGCCATCAATGATTTAGGGTTTAGAGAGAAATTTAGAGCAATTATGGGGTGGCCCAAATTGTGGATTTAAAAGTCTTGCATAATCAATTATTTCTTGATTTTGAACTTAATCAACTTGGGTTAAATTAAGTAATGTGCGGGGTTCTGGCATTAATTAAGTTAACCTAAGCCTAGCCTAGAGGGGTTCCTCTAGGGTCCTTTAGAAATCAATTAAACTCCCTGAAAATTGTTAGAAGCAATGATTCCTGAATCTCTCATTCATCAAGAATGATCTCTATCACATTCTCATCCAAATCTCACGTTTAATTCCCACCTTTTACTTTATCTTTTGCACATACCAAATTTCATACTAAAACCAAACAAAAATGCTTTTTACCCGCCTTTTCAAGTTTACATATTAGCTATTAGGAATCATATTACACTAGGCTCCTTGAGATCGACACCCAGGGTTAGCTTCCACTATCCCCTCGGGTTTAATTTCTTGAAGAGCAGACTCGAGGCGGCACTACACTGACATAACCCCAACGGTTAGGTGCTCTCCACCCCGGCGAGCTACAGTTGTTTCTGGAACTTTTGGGACTTCGTCGTGGGCTCGCCACGGCGGGGTCACGGTGAACTTCGTGTGAAACTGCGCGTTTTGACAGCTAAAGGCGAACTGAACTAAAATAAAAGCTAGGGTTTCGAGTTCATCCGTCATTCTTCGACTTTTGGGGCATTTTGGGAGTGTTTTGCTCTGCTAGGGCTTGAAGCTTGGTGGGGATTGAGCTAGGGCTTGGAGTTTTGAAGAGATTTGGGCTTCTCATCTTGGTTTATCTTCTCCATCTTCATTCTCTTCTCTTGTTCTCTGTTTCTGATTGTATATATGTATGCTCCCATGGAGTTGTTGAACATGAGTAACTAAATACTTTGATTCTAAGATTATGATGAACCCTTGTATAGATTAACTCTTGATTCCTCCTCTTAATTTGTGATTAATGAGATGTATGTGTTTATTTTACTCTTCTCTTAATGCTTCTAAGTGACTGATCACCAATTAGATGTTGGGTTCACTTGATTGATGCTTGAGAGGGCTAGATTGAGTGTAGAACTTGGGTAAAATAGTGCAAGAACCTGAAGTTTGCATGGCGAATGGATGGTTTTGTTGGTAAGATAGACATATACTTGCTAGCCTAGCATAGTCACATTAGGATTGGAGCTTTAAAATTGGATTTTATTAAATTGTAGCAAGAGATTGTGCAATTAATAAGATTAAACACTTGTTCTTGACTTGAGAGAGCTTTTACAAGTCCTTTGTGAATCCTAGATTAGCACATTGTTTTGTTGAGAACATCTTTGAGAGGAGGTTAATTGAGCTTTAAGAAGTACAAAGGGGATACATAATTTTAGGACTCATTTTATCCTTGAAGTTGGAGAATCACTTGTGTATAATTTTATTTTCATTTAGCATATATTTATTTTCTTACTTAATTTTCAATCTCAATATTTGAATCACTCAAATCGGGCGAGAGTGTGACAATCATTGTTTGACCGGGTTTTGTACCAAATCCTCGTGGGAACAATACTTTACTTATCACTTTATTACTTGGCGCGACCCGTGCACTTGCGGCCGGTGACGAACACATTTATCTCATATATGTTCTTCCCTATACATTATATTATCTTGCCTACAAAGCATCTGTATCTTATTTTTCGTGTTCCTGCATACATTTTATAATTACTACATCCGGTCCTAATTATAAGATCACTTTAACTCTTTTTTGAAGAAATTATGGATGTAAAATTAATCACTTTAAATTGTCTATAGTTATCTTTTCTCCTCAAAACTAATTTATTCTAGTTATAAACTAACTTATAATCTAATTACATGTGACACATGTTATAATTCAGTGGTCTAATTTGCTTCCTTAACTTCCATAAAAAAAATTAAAGTGAGGGTGCTTTGAGTTCAAATCATTTCCTGCTGCTCTTGGGTTTGTGAATCTAGAAGCTATGAAAAGTGAAAACAATCAATTGCGCACTTACTCCAAGAATTACTACTTTTCATGATCATAAAGTATATTGAAAAAAAAAATTAAAGGATATGATATCAACCAAGGTTCAAAAACCCGGACCGGGGATCATCTCAACCAAGGCAGTGGGTCAAGGGTCAGAGGTTCAACCGAGGGTCAACTCGGGGTCGAACCAACCACATTAAAATAATATAATTTAATAATTAATAACAAAACATACCAACAATAATGTCAAAATATAAGGAAATCCAACAATAGTCTACCTTATTTAAAAACTAATACATCAACATTGAGAATATTTATCACTAGTTCCTTGCAATCCTTCAATCAGTACTATCAAGATCATTATATTCATTAAAATTTATAGGAGATGTGATATTAGGAGCCAAAATATAAGGAGATGGGACATCAGGAAGGAACTGGAGTGGGACATAATCAGAATTGGAAAGATATTTCTAATTTAACGATGTAAAAAAAAAGAAAAGAAAAAACATAAGGAACCATTCATCCACTGTAATAAAAACGTGTCAACAATCTAACATAAGGGACCATTCATCCACAACGTGTCAACAATCTAATTGAGGGACCGATCGATCTGTTGTTGATAACTCTTGGCATTCATGTATTTTCAGCACATTTTCCTTGAGGTTTTATTCAATCATTTATAATTTTTGGATACTCAAGATAGGAAAATGCTCATTTGATTTTTGGTTACATATAATTGTTTATTAGTGTAGATTTTGATCACATTTCTAGTTAGTTGCTTATGTTGTTTTATGTAAATATTGTAGGAATATTTTGATACAATAACCAAGGGATCCCGGATTAAGAAGAACACTTAAAGAGGGGAGAATTTGGGGCTAGAAGCTGAAATTTCAAGAAAAAAGGGAAAATACAAGTTTCTGGACGAATTGTAAAAATTACAGAAAAAGACCTCGAATTTCCCAAATTACAGATAGGTCCCCAAATTTCCAAAAATACAGACAGGTCCCAGTTCGCCGTGAGCTCGCCACGGCGAGCCAAAACCCCCAAAAAGAGGCAGAAACGATCATAGTTCGCCGTGGACTTCGCCACGGCGAACGGACTGCTCTGCTGCGTGTTTTTTGACAGATTTAAGTGATATAAAAGCTAGGGTTTCGAGGGAGCTCGACATTCTTTGACTTCTGGGCATTCTTGGGGGTGTTTTGCTCTGTTAGGGCATGGAGTTTGGAGGGGATTGAGCTTGGGCTTAGAGATTTGGGCTTCCTCTCTTGGTTTATCTCTTCCATCTTCATCTCTTCTCTTGTTTTGTTTTGTAAGGTTGAATATATATGCTCCCATGGAGTATTAGAACATGAGTAGCTAAATACTTTGATTCTAGGATTATTTTGAACCCTTGTATGTATTGATTCTTGATTCCTCCTCTTATGTTGTGATTAATGATATCTATGTGCTTATTTTACTCTTCTCTTAATGCTTCTAAGTGCTTGATCACCATTTAGATGTTGGGTTCACTTGATTGATGCTTGAGAGGGCTAGATTGAGTATAGAACTTGGGTAAAATAGTGCAAGAACCTAAAGTTTGCATGGATGAATGGTTTTGTTGGTAAGATAGAGATATACTTGCTAGCCTTGCATAGTCACATTAGGGTTGGAGCGTGATATTGGGTTTTATTAACTTGTAGCAAGAGATTGTGCAATTAATAAGACTAAACACTTGTTCTTGACTTGAGAGAGCGTTTACAAGTACTCTATGTGTAACATCCCTAAAAAAATATGTATATTTATATATATACTTTGAAATATATATATATATATATTAATGATTTATTTTTTTTTAAAAGATAAAGATAATATATAAGAACTTTTCCTTGTCCTCCGTACAGATATATATAATATTAGTTAATTATCTTGCATTTAAAAGGGTATGGAGAACTCTAGAAGGATAAAAAGATAAATAGGATGACTGTACACTGAGTGGGAAGAATAATATGACTTGAAGAGGAAGAAAAGAAAGAGATAAGGAGGTAATAAAAACTTGATAGGATGATAATAAATAATCTTAATTATATAGGGTCAGAAAATACTATAAATAGGCCCTAGTTAGAACTGAAAAAGTCACCCCAAATTTAGAAAAAGAGAACAAAAGAAACACCCATAAGCCCTCTGAAATCTCAGAAAAAGTAAGAAAACTTTTCTTACTGAGTGATTGTTTAAAAGTCTTGATTCCTTCGCTTCCTCTCATAAGTTTTATTCTATATTCACATACCTGATCTATATTACTCATATTTTCACTTTCCATCTCTATGTT
This sequence comes from Mimosa bimucronata, assembly GCA_037074515.1. NCBI lineage: Eukaryota > Viridiplantae > Streptophyta > Magnoliopsida > Fabales > Fabaceae > Mimosa > Mimosa bimucronata. Next base: position 13,529,377 of record CM073442.1, read on the forward strand.
TTTCATTCTGCGTGAGAAGAGGATAAAGTCAGTGAACAAAGAAACTTGTTTTACCTCTCTCTTTCTTACCTCACTTTATGGATACTTTATCATTATTATATCTGTCTCTCTCTCTATTTGTATTTGACTTTTGTTCTATTCTGCTTGAAACATATATGTTGCCGCACAGGAGACTTTATTGCCAAGATGTAAATTATGTCTACACACACACTCATATATATATATGTATATATATATCTACATACACACACGTACTCTTATATATATATATATATTTCTACATGCATGGGTTGATTCAGAGTGCACACACACGTACTCTTATATATATATATATTTCTACATACATGGGTTGATACAGAGTGCACACACACGTACTCACATATATATATATATCTACCTACATAAATTAATTCTGCACATACACATACACTCATACATATATATATATATTTACACTCATACTCTTATTATCTTGACTCTCTCTCTTAACACTGGCTATTTACTCTACACTCAGTTATTTCTCTTATATTATTCACATGCCTTATTTGGTTTGACCCATATATTTATACTCACATATTGTTTCTGACTTAACACTCTCTCTTGATGTTTATATCTGCTTTCTACTACATAAATTTTATTACTATGCATGACTTGTTTGACTTAAATCATGTAGACATATAGATTAATTTCCGTTTCCTATTCCTTCATTTTATAAGGAAATAATAGTAATTCTTATTATATAAGGAAGATGACCATAAAAGTTGACTTGTCTTCTTGTAATTATTTTGTTTGACGATTTCAAAGACAAAAAGGTATAAAAATTTATTTGCTAAATTTTCTTTCTACTTTACTCCAAATAATTTAACTAAATGAGAATTGCCAAGCTGTGTGGCTGCTGTGTGCAGATGAGGAAAATAATTCTGTGTGATATGATATTGTGGATCCACACTAGGGGACGCCCTAGTGATGTTCATATAAGGGATATATTCCCTTAAATTATTTTCTGGTGCAATTTCTCTTTTAGTTTATTTTAAAATTTTTATGGAGAAAAATCTTGTTTTCTGCTAATAAGCAGCTGGGCATTATTAGTTAAAATTTATTATCACTCACTGTATCGTAATGTTCCAGATGCCGACTACCGAAGTGAGAATCCTAATTGAGTGGATTTGGGTCGGGGCGATGCGGGTCATCCAAAATATCCATATAATTAGCATTAACCAGGATGACATACCTCCACCACCACCACCACCAAGCCCTCCTCCAAACCCAATAATAATTTACGATGATTATGATCAGAACGATTTGGCTCCAGAAGAAGACCCTTTAGCATCTATTTCTACCGACAGCATTATCATGACCTCTGAGACCATTACCTCCGAACTTACCGCAACTATTGATGATCAGCCGCTACTTGGGAACCCATAGGAGACGCATGCTAGATAGATATATATATTATAAAGAATAAAAGTTTTGGCTTTCAGTTGTTTGGATTTTATACATATATTTTGGATATTATATAGTTGGTTTTTAGTTGATGTATTAGAAGTTGAATTATATGATAATGAATAAATTATATTTATAATTATGCTTTGTTCTTACAGTTTCTTTTCATACAAAAAAAATATATAATAATGAAATAAATTAAAATTTGAGGGTTGTTACAATTAAATAAATTAAAATTTAAGGGTTGCTACACTATGAACCCTAGATTAGCACGTGGTTTTGTTGAGAGCTTCTTTGAGGGGAGGTTCATTGAGTTTTAAGAAGTACAAGGGGGATAGATAATCTTAGGACCCATTTTATCCTTGAAGTTGGAGAATCACTTGTTTATAGTTTTATTTTCATTTAGCATAGGTTTATTTTCATTGTTAATATCCAATCTCAATATTTGTGTCACTAAAATGGGGCAAGAGTGTGACAATCATTGTTTGACCGGGTTTTGGACCAAATCCTCGTGGGAACGATACTTTACTTATCACTTTATTACTTGGCGTGACCCGTGCACTTGCGGAAACCGAACAGCTGTACTGAGCTACTTCCCTCTATGACCTATCCCAAATAATTTTCCTTAACCTCAAACATAATAACAATCAAAGAGATTGAAGACGGAAAGGGATTTGGAAAGCTCACCTTCATCGGAATCAAAGGTAGTGTGTGGGGTTTGAGCTCTTTGTTGGGTACTGGCATTGGCAGCTACCAGCCCACCATGTTGGGCCACCCCAGGGATCCAATCTCTCTTCACCCCGGTATTGGCAGGCCCAACTCAGGTATTGTAGCTTGGTTGGGGGCCGCTCTCGGGGACCCGACCCAATGCTGCAGCATTTGTGGGAGGAGGCCGTGTCATTGGCGCCAATGACACGGCCTCCTCCCACAAATGCTGCAGCATTGGGTCGGGTCCCCGAGAGCGGCCCCCAACCAAGCTACAATACCTGAGTTGGGCCTGCCAATACCGGGGTGAAGAGAGATTGGATCCCTGGGTGGCCCAACATGGTGGGCTGGTAGCTGCCAATGCCAGTACCCAACACTCTTGCACTTCCTTCTCCGGTGACCTTGAGAAGAACATGGCGTCTGTAATTTCCCTTTCTACCCCTCGCAGTTTCGCGCGGCGCGATTGCTTTCAATGGAAGAAGAAGGTGGCCGCGGTTTATCGAAGCCCAAGGTCACCGCCATCACCCTTCTCGCCGTCGCCATTCAATTAGGGCAAGAAACCAAGAACCTTGAAGAGAGCCGAAGAGGAGACCCTTCGATTCTGCTACTCTGCCCAAAATGTATCAGGTGCATTTTTTATTTATTTATCATCAAAGCAATGCCATTTCACTGATCGAAGGAGGTCATTTTTGCAACCCGCCTGAACCACTCCACCCGCTGGGTTGTCTTAAACCGGCCGAATCGACCCGGATATTCCCGGGTAGATTCCATCAGTAGGTGACATATGTAACGGCCCATTCTCCCCCCTGGGACCCGGTTTTTCCGGTTCAACCGGCCGGGCTAAGCCGGTTTTTGAACCTTAATATCAACTATGCACTTTTCAAAGATCCCCGCCAATGTTTCTGGATCCAAAATCGAATATTGTTGCAATGTCTAACACCCCAAAATTTGGAAAAGAAGGAATAAAGAATTATTGGAAGCCTTGAAGTATTATTTAGGAATTAAAAAAATTTATAAATAAATTTATGAATTTGGGGTATTTTTGAGGATTTTCCAGACTTATTTCTTCAGAAAATTGAAGAAAAATAGTTAAAGGGTAAATTTTAAGTTGAGAATTTTATCTAAATTTGAGACTTAAAGAAATTTATAATGGAAGAAAATTTTCAATTTGATATAAGGATTAACTTTGAGAAATTATTTTCAGATTAGGGGTAAACTAAAAATAGTAAAAGTTACAGTAGAGGAAATAACAATAAGAAAAATAGAATAGAAAAAGTATTTCACCTCAAATGACCTAAGTACCCCTAGAAGAAAAATATCTTCCCTCATAAAGTAAAGGGTAATATCGTCACTAAAACACCTTGTCTTTTTTCTTTTTTTTTTTGGATACAACCTTATTGTCTTCTACTCTCAAGCCTTTGAAGTTTGAACCATTCATCACCATCTTCACTTACCTTCATCTTCATCTTCACTTACCTTCATCTTCGTGTCATTGGATCGAGGTCAGCTCATATCACTTTTTCTAGTGGTCGGTATTTTCTGAGGCAGCATTGTGGGCTTATGATATGGGCTTATGAAGATCAAATGCGTCAGTCTTCATCTCACTGTTCGCTTAAAAGGCCAGTGTTCGCCACGCGCCGCAAGTGCACGGGTCGCGCCAAGTAATAAAATGATGAGTAGAGTATCGTTCCCACGAGGATTTGTCCAAAACCCGGTCAAACAATGATTATCACACTCTCGCCCAATTTGAGTGATACAAATGTAGGGTTTGAAAATGAAATAAGAAAATAAAATGAAGATAAAATTATAAACAGGTGATTCTCCAACCTCAAGGCTAAAATGGGTCCTAAGATTATCTCTCCCCCTTATACTTCTCAAAACTCAATTAACCTCCTCTCAAGAAGCTCTCAACGACACCACGTGCTAATCTAGGGTTCAAAGAGTACTTGTAATGCTCTCTCGAGTCAAGAACAAGTGTTTAGTCCTATTCTTTGCACAATCTCTTGCCACAATTTGATAGAACCCAATTATCACACTCCAACCCTAATGTGACTATGCAAGGCTAGCAAGTATATCTCTATCTTACCAACAAAACCATCTGTTCGTCATGCAAACTTCCGGTTCTTGCACTACTTTACCCAAGTTCTACACTCAACCTAGTTCTCTCGAGTCATAAATCAAGCGAACACAACATCTAAATGGTGATCAAGCACTTAGAAGCATTAAGAACGGGGTAAAATAAGCACATAGATATCATTAATCACAAATTAAGAGGAGGAATCAAGAATCAATACATACAAGGGTTCAAAATAATCTTAGAATACAAGTATTTAGCTACACATGTTCAACAACTCCAAGGGAGCATAAATATATACATTCAGAAACAAAGAACAAGAGAAGAGAATGGAGAAGGAAGAGATAAACCAAGAGAGGAAGCCCAAATCTCTTCGAAGCTCCAAGCCCAAGCCAAATCCCCTCCAAACTCCAAGCCCTAGCAGAGCAAAACACCCCCAAGAATGCCCAAAAGTCGAAGAATGTCGAGCTAAATCGAAACCCTAGCTTTTATATCACTTAAATCTGTCAAAAAACGCGCAGCAGAGCACGCAGTTCGCCGTGGGTTCGCCGCGGCGAAGTACACGGCGAACTATGATCGTTTCTGGCTCTTTTTGGGGGTTTTGGCTCGCCGTGAGTTCGCCGCGGCGAGCTCACGGCGAACTGGGACCTGTCTGTATTTTTGGAAATTTGGGGACCTATCTGTAATTTGGGAAATTCGAGGTCCTTTTCTGTAATTTTTACAATTCGTCCAGAAACTTGTATTTTCCCTTTTTTCTTGAAATTTCAGCTTCTAGCCCCAATTTCTCCCCTTTTTAAGTGTTCTTCTTAATCCGGATCCCTTGGTTATTGCATCAAAATATTCCTACAAAAATTACATAAAACAACATAAGAAATTAACTACAAAAATAATCAAAATCTACATAAATATACAATTATGTGTGACCGAAAATTAAATGAACATTTCCTCTCTTAAGTATCCAAAATTTATCAATGAGTTAATAAAACTCAAGGAAAATATACTCAAATGACATGAATTTCTAGGAGTTATCACACCCCCAAACTTAAACTTTTACTCGTCCTCGAGTAAAACAAAAGATGAGATTGAAAGATTGATGAATTATCCACTTACTATGCATGCAGGGATTTTTCCTCATTAGTTGCTCAAGAGAATATATTCAATAGGAAATCAATGGAATATAGAAGGATGCAAAACTCACACATTAAGGACAAACTTCCCAACAATTATTAAGTGTGTGTGTGCAGAGCCAGAGAACAATTCTTCAGCAAGTGTCAAAAAGAAAATTGCAACATTTCAATATATATTAAGCTCTCTCAACCTTCAAAACTTCATATGCCTACTCTCTTCCTCTCTCTCCACCAAAAGAATTTCTCTTACATAAATTCAAAATCAATGGGACTTAATAGGCTTGTAATTTGGCCAAGGGTTAAGGTCATAGAAAGAAAGGTATAAAGAGAATTCAAATATCTTGAGATAAATGACAATATGTAGCTCATCTTTCTTTTCTATACAAAATTCCCTTCCAAAATTCAAACCACTCCCCCAAACTTATCTCAAAATGATGTATGTGCACTTCAAGTCTTATTGAAACTAAACTCTTTTCTTCTTTTTCTTTTTCTTTTCCTTTTTTTTTATAAACTTGCAATGACTTTGGAGTACAAGCTATTAAACATCATGCACCTCTTATATTCCCCACACCAATTTTTGTACCATCTTGCACATTTAGCAGCCATCAAATACCTTCTACCAATGATTCATCAATTATCTCAAAATTCGGGTAGTTCATGGTTTTTCAAGTTGCTAAGGTCAAGGTCTATTGTGGGTTCCAAAAAGAAAATTCATATGGTTTTTCATTATAAGGCTCAAAGAGGGTGCAAAAGGAATTATGTCAAGGGTTGGCTTGAAAGGCTCAAACGCATTTGAAAGAATGCCCATATCATTTTCCAAAATCATGCAAGAATCATTACGAAGTCTCAAGAGATTCCAAGATAGGTTCTAGAGTCTATCAGCTGAGAAAGAAAATATAAACTGAAATGCTACAACATCTCCAAACAAAGGCCTCCAAACCATTTCCAACTCTGTGCAAGATTTGGTTCAGAATTGTCAGAAAGCCAGTCTCAATAATGCAAATCAAGCATTCAAAAATATTAACCAAAATTTCCTCTCAAACATATGATCTAAGCAACCATCTATCATTGGATCCCACATTTAGTTCAGTGGATACTAAATCAATCCAAATCATGCTTATTGCAAAATGACAAGTAAACATCCAAGTTTCCAAAATTGAAATTCATGTCAATGTAAACCAACAGTCCATCATCAAATCATTCAATTCTAATCAAAATTGGAAATGCAAGATACTTCCCTGTAAATGCTCTTTGTGCTCCAATCTTGCTTTCCTTTGCCTCATGATCAATTTGATGACAAACCTTGAAAATGCTCAAAAGAGGTCACACCTACTAAAGAAAAACACAAAGAAAACTATTAAACTTTTAAAAGCTTGGGTTGCCTCCCAAGAAGCGCTAAGTTTATAGTCTTCAGCCAGACTTTCCTAATGCTAATCATACGTATCAAAAACAAAAATCACCTTGTCTTCATTTCTTTTCAAAAGACAAGGTGTCAGAAGAATTGGGAATTCATTTCAAGGGTTACATGACCCCTCAATCAAGCGTGATTTCAAGGTACATGATGCATTTTGGCACATGTTTGAAAACCCAATAAAATCTACCTGACTCCCATCAGTAGGAGCCAAGCTATCAGTAGGGGGGTTTTGAACACAGATTGCAGGAAACTCAAGGTTTCTCTCTCCCTCTTCCATTTCTAGCTCACAATCACCCACAAAAGTATTACAAGACATTGACAGCACATTATCACTTCCCACAGACAATTCCTCACTTGAAATGGCCTCTTCCACATCATAGTCATTTGAACTATCAATGAACATACCATTTTGCTTTAAAGACTCAATGGTTGATGCCATTTCATTTGCCCTAGATGCTAAACTTTCAAGAGCTAATTCATGTTCATTCAATTTTTCTTTAGTCCAGGCTCTTATTTCATTTTGATTATCTAAAATGCGTTGAAGCATCTCCTCTACAGTGGGCTTTTTCTCATGAATGGGAGTGATTTCATCTAAATGACTAGGTGATGGTTGACAATATGATGCATATGAAGGGAAAGAAACATTTGGATCCCAAGATAATGAATGATCATGATTCCAACTAGGGTAAAAAGAATTATCATGCCAATCAGTTTGAACCCTATTGAAATCATCCCCTACATAATCCAAGGTTGAGACATGGGGGCATTGATCAATATAATGATTATCTCCACAAAAATTGCAACAAATGTACTCACAGTGAGTTTCAAAAGCATTAGGTTCATAGCAAGAAGGTAGATAATCATTATCCTGTTCAAATCCACTATTTGCCCCAATAGTCCACCAAGGATATTCCATAACAAAAATTAAAAGAAAATAAATAACAAACTAAAAAGAAAAACAAAGAAAACATATATACACATAAGAACACAAGAAAAGAAACTACACAAGAAAAACAAACACACAAACAAATATATACACACTCAAGCTTAAGCTACTAGGCTCTAATCAAGGTTGACCAAGGACGATTTTGGGAAACAAATCCCCGGCAACGGCGCCAAAAACTTGTTCGCCACGCGCCGCAAGTGCACGGGTCGCGCCAAGTAATAAAATGATGAGTAGAGTATCGTTACCACGAGGATTTGTCCAAAACCCGGTCAAACAATGATTATCACACTCTCGCCCAATTTGAGTGATACAAATGTAGAGTTTGAAAATGAAATAAGAAAATAAAATGAAGATAAAATTATAAACAGGTGATTCTCCAACCTCAAGGCTAAAATGGGTCCTAAGATTATCTCTCCCCCTTATACTTCTCAAAACTCAACTAACCTCCCCTCAAAGAAGCTCTCAATGACACCACGTGCTAATCTAGGGTTCAAAGAGTACTTGTAATGCTCTCTCGAGTCAAGAACAAGTGTTTAGTCCTATTCTTTGCACAATCTCTTGCCACAATTTGATAGAACCCAATTATCACACTCCAACCCTAATGTGACTATGCAAGGCTAGCAAGTATATCTCTATCTTACCAACAAAACCATCCGTTCGTCATGCAAACTTCCGGTTCTTGCACTACTTTACCCAAGTTCTACACTCAACCTAGCTCTCTCGAGTCATAAATCAAGCGAACACAACATCTAAATGGTGATCAAGCACTTAGAAGCATTAAGAACGGGGTAAAATAAGCACATAGATATCATTAATCACAAATTAAGAGAAGGAATCAAGAATCAATACATACAAGGGTTCAAAATAATCTTAGAATACAAGTATTTAGCTACTCATGTTCAACAACTCCAAGGGAGCATAAATATATACATTCAGAAACAAAGAACAAGAGAAGAGAATGGAGAAGGAAGAGATAAACCAAGAGAGGAAGCCCAAATCTCTTCGAAGCTCCAAGCCCAAGCCAAATCCCCTCCAAAATCCAAGCCCTAGCAGAGCAAAACACCCCCAAGAATGCCCAAAAGTCGAAGAATGTCGAGCTAGATCGAAACCCTAGCTTTTATATCACTTAAATCTGTCAAAAAACGCGCAGCAGAGCACGCAGTTCGCCGTGGGTTCGCCGCGGCGAAGTACACGGCGAACTATGATCGTTTCTGGCTCTTTTTGGGGGTTTTGGCTCGCCGTGAGTTCGCCGCGGCGAGCTCACGGCGAACTGGGACCTTTCTGTATTTTTGGAAATTTGGGGACCTATCTGTAATTTGGGAAATTCGAGGTCCTTTTCTGTAATTTTTACAATTCGTCCAGAAACTTGTATTTTCCCTTTTTTCTTGAAATTTCAGCTTCTAGCCCCAATTTCTCCCCTTTTTAAGTGTTCTTCTTAATCCGGATCCCTTGGTTATTGCAGCAAAATATTCCTACAAAAATTACATAAAACAACATAAGAAATTAACTACAAAAATAATCAAAATCTACATAAATATACAATTATGTGTGACCGAAAATTAAATGAACATTTCCTCTCTTGAGTATCCAAAATTTATCAATGAGTTAATAAAACTCAAGGAAAATATACTCAAATGACATGAATTTCTAGGAGTTATCAGCCAGCTTCAATTGATGAGGATCTATCATCTCCTAATCACTTTAAGCCAAGTCCTAGGCCCTGTTCCCTCAAAAGGCCTGCTTCAAATGATGAGGATCTATCATCTTTTCCTAAACACTTTAAGCCGAATCCTGGGCCCTGTTCGCTCAAAAGGCCTGCTTCAAATGATGAGGATCTATCATCTTCTCCTAAACGCTTTAAGCCATGTCCTAATTATCAAGCAAATCAACATTCCCAGCATACTCTTTCCCTAAAGCAGAAAATGCACTCTGTTTTTTATGCCAAGAATAGGAGTTGTGTATATGATAAAACTTATCTATCTCAAGGCAAAATCTTATGTGTTCAAAACCCCTTACTTATTATAAGGAAAAGGAAACGACCATGGGAAGAGTGTCTTCTTCACTATCTAGGTTCTTACGGAGCTTGTGCCAAAAAGCTCCGTACATGTGCATGATACTAATAGGGACCTTTAAGTTTACTAGCAGCCACTTAGAGGTCCTTCTTGCAGTGCTGCCTCTTACTAGTCATGCAATGAATAGTACTATAAATAAGTTTATTTATTTGTGTTTCTTATTGTTCGTATTGGTTGGTACTTTGTCTTGTCTACGGGAGCCTGCTATCTTTGGTCAGCCTTCCTCCCCAGCATCATTACCTCAAGGTTTTCAACACACTCTATGTAGGGCATGTGTGCCCAATCTATTTTCTCAACAGGGTCGTTCAAAGACCCCTTTCAACAGCTTAAATGCTGATGACATCGTGGGTTACCTGTGTAAATTGGTGATCCGTGGTGGCGTACCTCCTTGTCCCTTGTTTCATTGCTGTCGCCGAGTAGAATCTACTCCTACTTTTTGGGACTTTAATGAGTGTCTTGCTTGGTGGTATTGTAGTTGGTTTGAGATAGGACTCAAACTATGGCGTGTCTTTGAAATGCTGACTTTCTTTTTGTCTGACAAATTGCAGATTCTCATTTATTTTGTTCCAATTGTAGTTTTTATGTTTATGTCAGTTTGTTGTAATGTGTTTTTATTTTCAGTCATAATGGCCCCCAACTTAGTCCTTACCTAAAACTGGTTTGGGGTTCTATATGTATTGTTTTATCTTAGTTGAATGAATTGACTTTTATCAACAACAAAAAAGAGAGCAAGAGAGAGGGTGAGGTTGCCGGAGTTTCTGTGTGCTGCCGGCGTCGGAGGAGAGCTCCGGTGGTACATGCAAGACCGGATTCTAACTTAGCTGAGTCTCCTCTTTCCATTTATACCCTCTATTTCTCGGTTTAGCATCGATTTGAGAGTTGGGTCCAAATGGGTTTTGAGCATTTGGGGGTCTTTACCTGATTAAGTTAAAGATAGAGCTTAGAAAAGGGCCTTTCTCAAAGAAATTTAAGTTATATGTACGTTTTCGAACAAATCCCTGAATTCTTCGTTGAGGTTACTATTCACTAAACAAAAACTCGGAATTTGCCGGTTCAGTCGAAGTAATGTTGTGAGTAAAAGTAGCTAAGAGAGCATTAGAGTCGAATTTAGTTACTGCATGTTGACTTTTGAGATGAATGAGGAGTTTGTGTTTCATATTCCTTCTCGCTCTGTTTCTGTTCATAAGATATACTGATTTGGAGTTTTGCTTCTCTGTACTGAAGCATCAGATGTACTGGAAATCTTATATGGATATATATTAGAGGTAGAGACCGATACTTAGGAAGGCTAAATGGTTTGCACGTTTTATTTCTTCTGATTTTTCCACTAGTTCTAAAGATATCCGAAACAAGGGGAAAACTTTATGCAAGTGATTGAAAATTGTTATAAGTTGACTTTTGAAACTGGCTTCGATGTCTCCAATATTGATTTTTGTTCTGTTGGTTCAAGGGAACATGAAACATGGAGTTATATTCTTTAGTATGAGGATTAAATATTTATATGTATTTGGATTATTCTATTTAATAAGTCAGAACGTGAAGTTGCTATCCAAAGTGGATTTAGTTGTTCCCCACTTGTGTCTGAATGCTAAATGACTTGAGACCATAAATATGTGATATATAAAAGTATTTGGTTTGTTCAAGATGGGAGGTCGTGAATGTCATTTGTGGTAGTTGGGTAATTGATTTAAAAGCTGTCATCAAAAGCTTTCAAGCACTATATAATGATTTTAGAGGATTGCAGTGCGTTATATATGTCTAAGACAATCATCTTGAAGCTGTTTAGGTTGTTGAAATTGAGTATGGGAATTGAAATAGAAATGCTTTTGTAGCTGAGGTTTGATGGGTGGGATTATGATTTTGGAATTAACATAAGATTTAAATCCAATCAAGTATTGTTTTGAAAAGTTGGGAATGTACAGTTTTGAATCTGAAGTTTTGTAAATGGGGTTTGCTTTAGGTAATATTTTAGAGCTGAAATATGTGGGGTTGATGTAAAGATAATTGATTTTTTTTGGCTTTGGAAAATAAAGAGGGTTTAGTTACTTTGACTGTCAATTGACAAATTTCAATTTAAATTCTAATTGAAGTTTGGTATATCTAAATGATATTATATTATGAGTGAAAGGATGTTTGAGACTTTGGGAGTAAATGTCAAATATTTAAGGTCACTAAGTGACAATTTGAGTAAAGATAGTACTGAAGATTTAAACAAATTTAGTTTCAGAGAAATTGAAAGCAAAAGTTTCTATATGAGGATCCTATGTGCTGTATAGGTGACTTGGGGTATTTGAATCTATTTTAAGTTTTTTTTTTTTTTTTTTTTAGTAGTTAGAAACGACTTACTAGAGGGTTGAGTTGAATTTGATGTCTGAGTCCTTGGAAGAATGAGTAAGAGTATGTGTAACAATGATTATTTAAAGTTTGAATTGATGTTTAGGAGAAGGTGCTGCTGAATTCGTTGATATGAGCCATTGGAATGATTAAATGCTAACAAAGCTAGCAATTATAAATGTTATTTAGTGGCTGTGATAGAACGTAAAAAGAGAATTCAATAGATGGGATGTAATGTAGAGGTAAGGAGATGCTTGCTGTTTTTAATGGGCACAAATGTTCAAAGTTGTATTGAAAGGAAAATATTATTTTTTGTTATTGTTGTTGAAAAGTTTCAGATTTAAAAGAGAAATTGTTTTAAATAGATAAGGGTTCATGTGTATGTAGGTAGGTGAGTTCATTTTTCAATTTCGGCAAATAAAAAGTGCAAAGAGAATCAAGTTGGCTGAAGAGTCAATAGAATAATGTTATGGAGGTTATTTGATTAAGATAGAAGCTGGAAAATTTTTTTAGTTTATTAGTTCCAAGTACCAAAAAATAAGACATTGTTTTATGTTGATTTGGATAGCAGTACATGTTTATTTTTCTTTATTGGAACTCATTTGTATATGGTTTTGAGTTGATTATAAACTATTGGTTGTTTGAATTGTCATTTTGAAAACCATGAAAGATTATTCCATTTGTTTTGTTCATGATAGGATCGTTAGCTTGGAAGCTAGAATTTTGAAGTTAAAAACCTGCTTTGAATGCAGTATCCAGCTCTTATAATTCTTTTTTTTTTTTCTCCGTTCTCTCTCCCTCCCTCTTTTGTTTTTTTCTTTTTTAAAATAAGATGTATTATGTTGCCTGAAAGCTATCCATCTTGTTGATTTGTAGGCACTGATTGGGGGACTTGATAGCAATGAAGAGGATGGGAAGAAACTCACATTTATATGTTTTGGCTTCCATTTCCTTCAGTCGAGTTACCCTCCGTTCCCGGTTCTTCCTCTCTTTTCATTATTATTATTATTATTATTATTATTATTATTATTATTATTATTATTATTAAAAAAAGTGAAGTTGAATTGCAGTGTGTGGATTGATTTGGAAAATGTTTTTAAAATCTTTTTTTGGCTCTGCTAGATGAAATCCTAGGACTATTTATGGGGTAATGTTAGATAAGATAGCCCACAAATTCGACAGTGAATAGGATTCACTTCAAAAGCTTTTATGTAGTTTGTATAGTATTTGCATTTTTAGTTTTGATGGCAGAGTCTAATTCTTAGGACAACAAAATCAATTAATTATAATCCTACTTCAGAATTTGGAGAATCCTACGTATTTGGTACCATCACCATTATCCCCATCTTGATCTTCATCATCTTAATCTTGCTTAGTTGCTTCATAAGTGGCAGTGGTAGAGGCAAAATAGCTTATCCATCCTCATTCCTTAAAGTTTCCCCTTCAGCTTCTCCTTTGGGGGATGTGCACGCTTGATATAATATATGGATTTATCTAGCAATGTCATTTGATTTTCCCTTCCCAATCTCTAGAACTTGTTTTGGGGAAAGTGCATCAAGGCATTTCTGAGCATTTCTTCCTTTCTAGCGCAAACAACCTCATTAGCTTGTTTTGGGGAAAGTGCATCAAGTCATTTTCTGAGTGTTTCTTCCTTTCTAGCGCAAGCAGCCTCATCAGCTTGTTTTGGGGGAAGTGTATCAAGGCATTTTCTGAGTGTTTCTGCCTTACTAGTGCAAGCATTTGAACTTCCTTCCTCATCTCTAACACAAGCAACCTCCTCAACGTTGTCTGCCTCATAAGCTTATGGATGCGGCTTAGTTGAGTTTTGGGATTGGGAGTTTGGAAGACTGTCTTTCCCCCATCCCCTTCTTGAAATGCACATATCCATACACGCACCTGTTATAAAAAAAATCAACAAGACAATCAGCTCCATCGCAAACAAAAAAAAAACAACTAATTAATTAGAATTATTAGTTGCTTACACTTTGGTAAGCAGCAGGTGTAGCAAGGCTCTTGTAACAACTAATGTCCTTCGCACTCATTTTCATCTGTCAACATGAAAATATCTCTTAAATTCAACTTCAATATGAACAAACCAGAACAAAATAGAAGAAGAAGACATTAAGATATCTATCTCATGAACTAACCAGAAGAAAACTACAACATGAATTAGGCAATAACGATAAGATATGTCATGAACTAACCCTACTCTTCATCTGTCAACATGAAAACATCTCTTAAATTCAACATTTAATATGAACAAACCAGAACAAAATAGTAGAAGACAATAAGATATCTATCTCATGAACTAACCAGAAGAAAACTACAACATGAATTAAGCCATAATAATAAGATATGTCATGACCTAACCGAAAGAAAATTGCAATAAAAACAGAAGAATTGGAAAAAATTATGAACCGGATTTAAAGACGCCTATTAAATTTAAGATTCAGTAACAAGCCAGAAGAAGAATGCGACATGAATTAGATAATAATATGTCTAAGCAAAAGAATATAGCCTCGGAAAACATGATTTAATACATAGAAGATATCAGTATGAACAAACCAAAAGAAGAAAGGAACATGAATTACAAAGTAAGAAATTTAACCAGTAGAAAATTGAGCGAAATCAGAAAACAGTAGTTAAGAATTGGATTTAAAACATATAACAAGATCTCTAAAATTATATGAACAAAACGGAAGAAGAAAGCAATATGAATTAGGCAATAAGATACCTAACCACCAGAAGAAAATTACAATTAAAAAAAAGTTTGAAGTGGATTTAGAACATATAATATATCTCTTTAATTTAAGGTTCAGTATGAATTGGATTTAAAGCATGTAAGATGTCTCTTAAATTTAAGATTCTAGTAAAAAAAAGCAACATAATAAGATATCAAACCAGAAGAAAATCACAATAAGAATCAGAAAATAGTAACAAGTGAATTAAAAACATATTCCAGTATGAAGAAAGGAGGAGGAGAAAGCAAAATGAAGTAGACAAGATGTCTTGGATTTAAGATTCAGTATGATCAAAATAGGAGAAGAATGCAACATGAATTAGACAATAACGAACTAACCAGAAGGAAATTGCAGTGAAAAACGTGTATGAACTGGATATAAAACATAAAAGACATTGGAGGATTACCTTGAAACAAAGACAGAGCATAATGAGCATGAAAAAGAACTTCAGCATGACGGTAATAGCAAGCATATCCATCTAGTAACCTTAACATTCACAAAACAGGAAGAGAAAGAAAATGGAATCTTTGGAATTTCAGAAGAGACGGTTGTCTATTAAGTATGCTGAATGAGAGGGCAGGTAAGCATCTATAGCCAATTTTTGCCTCCCTCCAACCTGAAATGACTATAATGCCCCCAGTTTGAAAGGCTAGAATGCCCACAGCTTTGGGGCAGATTTGGAATGGAAAAGGTTGCAAGGGGACAGGACAATGGCGTGACTCATCCAACTCAACATGCTTTTTACGAAAATCCCCCAAAACAAGCTAACGAGGTTGCTTGTGCTAGAAAGGAAGAAACGCTTAAAAAATGCCTTAATGCACTTCCCCCAAAACAAGCTAGTGAGGCTGCTTGCGCTAGAAGGAAGAAACGCTCAGAAAATGCCTTGATGCACTTCCCCTAAAACAAATTCCAGAGATTGGGAAGGGAAAATCAGATGACAGTTCATATAGTGCATCAAGCGTGCACATCCTCCCAAAAGGAGAAAATGAGGGGGAACTTCAAGGAATGAGGATGGAGAAGCTATTCTGCCTCTACCATTGCCACTTCTAAAGCAACTAAGTAAGATCAAGATGGGGATGATTGCGATGGTAGCAAATACATAGCATTCTCCTACTTTAGTAGTAGGTTTCTGATTGACTAATTTTGTTGCCCTAAGAATTAGACTCTGCCATCAAAATTGCAAATACGAATACCATACAAACTACATAAAAGCTTTTGAAGTGAATCCTATTCACTGTCAAACTTGTGAGCTATCTTATCGAACGTTACCCGATAAATAGTCCTAAGATTTCCTCTAGCGGAGCCAAAAAAACATTTTCTAAATCAATTTACACACTGCAATTCAAATTCACTTTTAATAATAATAAGGAAAAGAGAGGAAGAACCACGAAAGGAGATACCTAGACTGAAGGAAATGGAAGTCGAGAAAAATAAACGTGAGTTTCTTCACATCCTCTTCATTGCTATCATGTCCCCCAATGAGAGCCTACAAATTAACAAGATGGATGGCTTTCAGGCAACATAACGCATCTTATTTTAAAAAACAAAAAAAGGGAGGGAGAGAGAGCGGAAAAGGAATGAATTATAAGAGCAGGATTTTGCATTTTGAATCAACAAATAGAAACTAGTGAACGAGTAATGGCAACACTTCATGGAAGATAGAAGGAAATACCTGCTTACATGTACTTGCCATGTAACTAGCTAAAACAAGATGTTCGAACCCAAGAGCAGATTCAGAAGGATAAGAATGAATGCTGCTTTCTTTGCCTTCGATTGCTTCCCCTTAAATATAGAGCGCGTGCCTTTTTTTGAAAAAAAAAAAAAAAAAAAAGTTGTCTTTGATGGACACCTGCGTGAATGGTTCAAGTGACATGCAAGCCTTTCCAATGTCCTCCGGTCAGCATGGTCTTCAACCCACCAGAAGGCTGCCGAACTTGTAGAACGTGAACCCACTAGAAGGAAGACGGTGAAGATGGTCGATGAAGACAACAATATGGGGGGGTGTGTGTGTATGAGAGAGAGAGAGAGAGAGAGAGAGAGAGAGCCTCAGATCTGGCGGCGACGGTGGCTCTCCATGGCTGTGGGTGAAGGGTCGAAGAAAAAGAGCGAGAAGGGACATATGTTTGCTTTTTCCCCCAGAAATGCAGGAAGAGTGATGAGAGTGAGTTGTGATGATGAGGTGGAAACATAGATGCTGCCATGTAAGCAATTGCAGTCAAAATTAACGGTCAACATAATTCATGGTTAAAAAAGGTAACATTGCTACAATTTTAAACTTCTACGACAACATTGAAACTAAAAAAAAAAAAAAAAAAAATTTGAGCAACATTGAGAATGTGTGAACACTTCCTGAGCTGATTTACTACTTAATCGTAAATTTATTTCAAATTTAAAATATATACATATACATACATATATATTATTTATTAATATGTAAGAAAAATTATTTATTAAATCCACTAAAACTTAGTTGTACTGCACGCAGATCAGCTGATGAAACAACACCAGAGCATACGAAACCTTTGGAACACCAACACTCAAATGATGACTAAGAGGCTGTGAGATCACTGTTTGAGCTTTAATGAACAATAGAGCCTTTCTAAGTTCCATCAGAATCCATTGCAATTTACCATACCCCAACTGATAATAAGTAACTCCGTCCTTAAACATCATAATATCAAAAATAATAACAGTTTGGCACATGTATCTTCTTATTCCTTGGAGGACGAAGAAGAATGATTTAACTTTGATTGTTTGGAGGATGATAGTTCAAAACAGCTCGATTTTCCATAATATCTCTGCTCGGTCTTTTCACCACAGTAAGATCGCATTGATAAGAAAATCATTTAGCCATTCCCAAAATTTCGCAAGGATGCCCTTGACTTTGAGCATGCACTTTTTTATTTCTTATCATCCACATACGAAACAAATGGAATACAAATGTCCGTCTGGATTTCGATTGAACAAGTAGAAAAGATCGATTCAATTAAGCCTACATCGATTCTCTCATATTCAGATAAGGAAGCCAATGAATGAGGATGTGAATAAAAGAAATTAATCCTCATGTCCTTGGAGACTCTTATTCACTCTTTCCAAACTTCCTATTACGTTGATCCAATATTTAATGATCAAGTCTGGTTTTTATATTGTCATACCTTTTATAATATCTTTCTAGGGTTTTTTTTTTTTTTTTTTGGGTTCAACACTCTCAAGGCTTTTAAGTAACAAATTAATTGAGAAATAATGGGTTGATCGGAGGCGATCGGAGGCGATCGGAGTCCAAGAAAAATAAATCATGCAAAGGAAAAGCATAAATCATTCAAAGCTCTAACTTAAATAAACGTTTCTGGACAGCGTACACCCAAATCAAATAAAAAACAAACACTTTAAGAGAACTTAGACAGCAAGACCAGCCCTTGGAAAATCCGACTGTTCAAGTAAATAATTGTTCCCTAAAGCGTTTTTATTTAAACAAAAAAAACAACTTTTGAAAACAATTATACGCCAAACACCCATTCAAACACTTTTTTTCAAAAAAAAATTAAGAAAAAAAACAGGTTTTTTTAAAAAAAAAAAAAAACAAAATCAAGCAGACCTTGTTACTTTCCAGCCTCTGCCATCTCTGTTTTCTTATTAATTAATATTTTAAATATAGCAAGTGATCATAAGTAAGAAAAAGAGTAGCGAAGCTAATCAAAATGTAAACAAGAGAGCACTGCAAGTTATTATAATTAATAATGTTGCCGGACCGCATTAAAAAAGACGAGAACAATTCAACACTGAGGACAGAAGAGAACAAGAAACAACAAGTCCATTATCCGGAGACTCCGCATGTTAGACAGAAGTGTGTCTGTGTGTATATAAACATAGCTTCTCCCTCCTTGAACTCCAAATTAAATCAGAGATCATAATTAGGGTTTGTATCCAAATATGGGAAGTTGCATCAGGAAACTACCAACTTGGTGGCCTGCTTTCTTCTGCATAGCCCTTCTTCTCTCAGCTAATGGTCAGTGATATCTCTTTCCATAAGATTCATTTTGAGTTTGTATGAACATTTTATTCATTTTTACCCATTCTTCCTTTCATTAATATGCTTACTTTCATTATGTTATTTTCTCTCTCATCTTTTTTCTCCAGTCTCACCTACCCATACTTGTAAATAAGGACAAATATGGAAAAAAAAATACATTCCCTATATATTTATTACTTTTAATTAATTTTCACAATTTTTTATAACCAAGCAATTCAGTTATTTTGATCTTACAATAGGGGCGGAGGATTGTTTATTTGTAATATATATATATATATATATATTTATCTCTCTCCCCTCTTTAATTTGGATATATTCTTTTTTGCATTTCATTGAACTCTTCCATTATATTTATGAATAATATGTCTAATGCAGAAGTAGTAGAAAGTGTGGAAGGAATAGCAGTGTGTGATACGCCAAGTGGAACATTTAGAGGGCCTTGTATCATACCATCTGTATGTAATGATCACTGCAAGACAAATGAGAATGCTCTTGGAGGTCAATGCTTTGTCTTAGCTTGTTACTGCAAGGTCAACTGCGATGACCCACCATAACTTAATTTCACTCTTCACTCTTTATTTGGCCAATACAACCCCTCCATCCATCCATGTTTAGTTTGTCATTTGAGTGTGTGCATGCATGCGTGTGTGTTGTGTGTGTGTGTGTGTGCGTGAGAGAGAGAGAGAGAGAGAGAGAGAGAGAGAGAGAGAGAGAGAGTCCTGGATATAAAATCTCATTTGTGACAAAACTTACACTTTCAAATTATATCTTATATTAAAGACTGAATGTGATGTATACCATATGCTTTTACTTTTCCTTGCTTATTCACTACAAATAAAAATGAAATATTAGTACTTCACCTAAAGCACTTGATGTAAGCTTCCTATTCCATGATGAATTATCCCCCGTCCTTATATCATACTAGCTGTAACATGTCAGATTCAATATAATTAATCAGTTTAAATAACCAGTACAACAATTTTTTAAAGATATCTTTTTCATTCACATGAATTTAAAGATGATCCACATAGTCATGTGATCATGTTCCTTTCTAACTAGTACCAACACCAGTGGGATGAGTTTTTTCTTTTTGGGTTTCTATGGTAAAAATCATATTGGAGAAATGATAAATCTGCTGTCTAGATCATGAGCATATTTAGGAGAAGAAGACATATATTCAATCTCTTAAATTATACATGCTAAATATCATTGGATCAATGTTATTATAGTTTTCCATTGAGGAATTAGAGTTTTAAGTTGAGGTGATCTTAATTTGGTCATAAAACCCTATTCTTACCACATATCATTAAATTCGAAATCAATGACGTAAGTTATCTTTAGAGAGACCTTAAAAAAATTGAAGTTGACCATTAAATTTTCATATTGGAGATTATTCAAATTCATCTCAATAATTCTATTGACCAAAAAACTATGTTTTCATATTTTTAATGTTAAGATTTGAGAAAAATAATTCAAAAAAAAAAAGGCAACTATATCATTCAAATCTCTCAGACGTTCCCGAATTGAAGTTGCTAGACAGCAGACCCTTAAATCAAAGGAACAATAATTCATCGCCATAATAAGTTAATAGCACATGGGAGAGCTTAGACGACAAGACCAGACCTCGGAAAATCCTAATGTTTAATTGTGTGGACGAACTGATTTGATATAATATATATATATATATATATATAAAAATACACATTATATATTTGGAAGGCCTCCATTTCCTTGCTCTTTTTTTGCTTATATATATATATATATTTGGCTTGTATTGGACTCCATGTTTTGTCATTTTTCTTTCCTGTTCAGTTTAAGAAAATAAAAAAATTAAAAAAAATTGATTGGGGGGGGGGGGGGGGAGAGAGAGAGAGAGAGAGACCAGTTTTAAAAATATTAAGATGCCAAACACCCACTCAAACAATTTTTTCATTTTATCAAAACAAAAATCATACAGAGCTCCTCTATCTGGTTTCTTAACATATATATCCACACACCATATTCTTGAAATTATTTTATTAATTCAATATTTTTTAAATGTTTTGTAAGAAGAAAGAAAGAGGCATGTGCATGAAAGGAATAGTGAAACAATTTCAAATATAACTACTATACCCTCATATCTTCTTTAATATAGAAAATAGATAATTGATTGTAAATATTAAGAAAATTAATTAATTCAGTTATTATCTGTAATAAATATGTGTAAATTTATCTAAACTATCCTTTTTAATATGGTTTGCAACTACTTAATAGAAACATCCTTATGAGCAATCAATATGGGTTCCTGGGAGAAAAAAATTATAAATTTAGGTGTAAAAGAATATTGGGGTTTAATTTTATAGTTAGTATCAAAGCGAACTCCAGTCTAAATCCTATATAATTTTTTTTATAGTACTTACCATCAAAACAATAACATAACTAATAAGCCACATGTTCCTATTCAACACAATTCATAATTGTTTTGGCAAATCCATAAATATCAGCAAGTCTGATTTCATAATACTAGTAATTTTGCTAACACATCCGTTGTCATATTCAAATCTCTATTATTCAAGTTAATTATCACAATCCAACCACGTAATATGGTCTAAACCTCAATTATATTTGTTAGATCTAGATGTAACTCCTCCATCTCTACTAGTAATGTATTGAGCACTTCATGTACGTCCTCCATCTCTACTAGCACTAAAAAAAAACAACGATTTTCCGACGGAATTTAGCGACAGAATTCCGTCGGAAAAAATTTTCCGACGGAATTTTTTCAGTCAAAAATTCCTTTGTCGCAAACTAATTTATAGACGAAATTTTTTTTTTCCGTCGGAAATTTCTGGCGGATTTTACCGATGGAATTCAGTCGGTAATTTATATTATTTTATAAATAAATTATTATTTTAATTTAAAAATAATATATTAAAATATTATTATTACCGACGGAAATTCCGTCTGTAACTTTTTTTAAATTTTTTAAAAATTTAAGCCACCACGTGTCACTCTCTCCTGCCGCCACGTGTCCCTGCCCACACCTCACCTCGTGTCGCTCTCTCGTGCCGCCACGAGTCGCTTCCACAAATTGCCTTCAATTTTGTCGTTGGAGAGATTCGAACCCGCAACCTGTTGGGGCATGTCTGATGCCTTAACTAGTTGAGCTACGAAAACCTTGTGAAATTATTTGCAAACTATTATATTTATAATATTTAAACTCCTATTATTATAATTATATTTAATCTTAATATATTATGAAATATTTTATAATTATTAATATATAATTTACATATTAATAATTTTATTATTTTTTATAAATAATTTTTATATTTATATACAATCCATTATATTTAGTATTTTTATTTTATATTATTAAATTATAATTATTTTTCATTTTATTTATGAAATTTTTAAATAATTATTTTATTACATATATTATTAAATTATAATTATTTTTCTTTTTTATTACTAATATTTAATTATTTATTATAAAATAAAATATTATTTAATAAAAAATTAAAATTAAATTTGGTAATAAATTTATATCTATATAAGTGTATATATATTAATTTTTATTAAATATTTTTTATTTATTTATAAAATATTTTTTAAAATAAATTAATTTAATATTTTTTATATATTATTTATAAATTAAAATAAAAATTTATTTATAAAATAATAAATAATTAAAGTTACCGACGGAATTTCCGTCAATAATTACCGATGGAAAATTTTCCGTTGGTAATAATATTTTATTATATTATTTATAAATTAAAATAATAATTTAAAAATAAAATAAAATAATTAATTAAATTACCGAAGGAAATCCCTCCGGAAATTTCCGTCGGTAATAATATTTTAATATTTAATTTAAACTAAAATAATAATTTATAAATAAAATAATATAATTAATTAAATTAGCGACAGAATTTTTTCTTTCGCTAAATTCCGTCAAAAATTCGTTGTTTTTTTGTAGTATAGTACTGTATTGAGCACTTCAAATCCATAAATATCATTTCTTTTGCTTTGATCCCATGTTGTTTTCAAGGTCCAGACGATCCCAGAGCTCGGTGGTAATTTAAGGCTGGTCACAGCAATAATTCTATGTAGAAAGCCACACACTACATCCCATTTTAGTTCTTTGCGAGCTAGCGACCTCCAACATATTTAGCTGCACATCAAACCAGCCATCAATCTATCTAATTAATAGTCACCGTAGGCAAGCAACCGAGTCAAAGAAAAATAAACAAAACAATAATTCAACAACCAAACACATACGACAACAAGGAAGACACAAGATGTCCAGCCCTCGGAAAATCCGCATGTTAAACAGAAGCATGTGTAAGTGTGTGTACCTGTGTATATATAACATAGCTTCTACCACTTTGTCCTTGAACTCGAAATTGAATGAGAGATAATTAAGTTTTACAGCCAAATATGGGGAGTTGCATCAGGAAACTACCAGCCTGGGCTACTGCTTTTTTCTATAGCCCTTCTTTTCTCTACCACTGGTCAGTGATATATAGATCTCTCTTTTTTCTATTTGCCATCTCTATATATATATATATCTCACTCCTTTATTTTGGATAAATTATTTTTATTAATTTATTTAATTTATATATATATATATAAATGAATAATGCAGAAGTAGTAGAAATAGTGGAAGCAGCAGTGGAAGTGTGTGAAACACTAAGGGCCTGTTTGGTTTGAAGGGACGGAGGGGGAGGGGGAGGGGGAGGGGGAGGGGATGGAGGGGAGGGGATGGGAAGGGATGGAAGTTATCTTGTTTGGTAAGGTTAAAGAGGAGGGGAGGGTGTCAGATTTTAATGATCCATTGTTTGGTTCTAGAGGGGAGGTAATAACTAATTTATTATTATGCCCTTAAATATAAATGTCTATATACAAGCTTTTTTCATTGTATGTAACATATATTTAGTTCATCCTTATTGTTGGGAGCTTTGAGATCCTTGACTAGTATCTCCATGTTCACCACCATATTTTTTTTGCAAAGGCAAGGTAATATTAAGTACCTAAAGTAAGTGTTCATAAAACAAATCATCCATTTACACATGCTAAATGTTATAAGTAGAGCATGTAATAAAATATACAAAAAGCTATCAATTATGCTCAAAAGCCATTTTTGAGCAAATATCATTTACACATGTTAAATGCTAAGTTGAGCTAGAGTAATATCATTGTACATGCATCTATCCCAAATTAACCAAAAAAAAAATATCCAAAAAGAATAAGAACAAAAGCTATCCCAAATTAACATTTAAAAAAAGACAATTCAAAAATAACAAAAACAAAAGCAGAAATGTGTTAAACCCAATGATTGGCTTAAACCAAAATCAAATTGATCCAAAGACACAAGTTATAAGCGTGCGAGAATGAGGGCCCGGTGTGGAGAAGGTATAGTGCCATTTACGCAATTTTAGATTGTTCCTGAAGCCCCAAAGTTCATAAGTCCACCGACCCAAAATAAAAACGGATATTAATTTTTTTCAGTATCGTAAATAAACGCAGGTGCATGTCCATGCTATAATGCCAGTTACATATTTCCATTAAGATGTATATTACGTTTTTCAAAAGCAAAAAGCGAGCTTGAAGGGAGCATGTGAAGCGATTATTCTTGGAAATATGATGAAGAAAGAGTGAGCTCATAGGAAGAAGAAGCTTCTAAGTTTTGAGCTTTTTATTTCTTTTTTTTTTTCAGCTGGGGCATCCGAGGGAATATCATAAAATTGATGAGGGTAATTTAGTCAAAATTTTTGGCTTCCCTCCAAAACCCTCCAATTTGGAGGGAGCCAAAATAAGGGGTTTGAAGGGAAGGGAATAACAGGTTTTGGCCCCCCCCTCCCCTCCAATTTTTCAAACCATGCAAGGAGAGGGGCTCATTTTCCCTTCCCTCCCTTCCAACCAAACAGGGCCTAAGTGGAACATTTAGAGGGCCGTGTGTGGTATCATCTGTATGTGACAAACAGTGCAAGTCAAGTGAAAATGCGTTCGGAGGAGAATGCCACCTTTTCGCTTGTTACTGCCAACACAACTGCTAAGCATTGCCCAGTTTAAATATAACAAACTTACCACAAATTTTCACTCTGATCTTCACTCTTTGTATTTGGGTAATAAAACTCCTTTATCCATATATTTTTCACTTTTATATGTGTGTGTGATAGTTTTACTTTTCTCCCCTCATGTATGCGCTAAAAAAAAGAAAAGAAAAAGGAATAATAGCATCATTGCCTAATGAGTTAACATTTCCTTCTTATTTTGCTTTTATCCACAAATAGCTATTAAAAGAATATGATACAATAATTAAAATATAAATTAAAATTAATTAATTTAAATGTATTTTAAATCCGAATAAGTGAAATTCAATTAATCAAAATTCATAATTTATCATATTCAATAAAAAAAGATTCTTTAAAAATCATATATGAAGTCGTTAAACACAATCAAATCCAAAATCTTGCACAAATTTTGAAAGTTAACGTGATTTTGTGAAATACAACGCAAAAAGTGACAAACTTGATGCAAAAACTTATGAGTTTAATTGACTTTGTAGCTAGTGCGAGTTTAAAAACAAGTTGACATGATTTGTAAATTGGAAATATCTAAAGATGATAAGCTCAATGAGTTAATTAACTTGTGAATTTAATAACAATGCAAACACTTATGTATCCGTATGCATGTATATCTTATTAATTTATTTTAATCTTTCTACGAGTAAGAAAGCTAACATGGAAGAGGCGCAATTGAAGTTCATGGAAATCTATACTTAAATCATGCTTGTGGAAATTCATTCCATATATATTGGACTTATTTTGCTTATTAATTACTAATATTGTTATTATGAGATATTTGGCTTATTTATTGGACTCCATGTTTTGTCATTTTGTTTCATTATTTTTCCGCTCTAGACAAAATAAATAATAGTGGATAGGTTAATTAATTTACCCCGGAGAAAAGGGAAAACTCATGAGTCTACACATATATTAGACTTCAAAAACCATTCAAGATATTTACAGTCTCTATTGTTAATCCCCCAGCCCCATTAATTATTTTTTTTAACTTGGGAAAAGTAGCAAAAGAAATAATGCACTCCCTCCGATCTTAAACATAATATCAAATTGAATTTTTTAAAAAAATTAATGATACAAAATAAACCACTTTAAATAATTTACATTTAATTTTTTCTCAAAAATAATTCATCTTACTTATAAATTAAAGCATAATTTATTGACATGTGACATTTGTTAAAATTTGTTTTTCTTTTTGTTTTCCTTAATTGTCACAAAAAAAGTAATAACTTAATCTTATATTTGAGGATATTGCATTCTTTCTTAAACAGGAAAAAGGGTAACCACTGGTTGTTTACCCATTCATTTTCAAACCTCTCCTCTAGCTGTTTCCATGAATATTCTTAAAATCAATCTTTCCCTCTGTTTCTTTCTTTTCAGAATGTTGTATAATATGGACCGAGTCGTTAGTTAGAAGGGAGTGAGGCATGTGGAACTAGTATCAACACTAATCTAATCAATACAATTATAATATAATTAATGACGAAGTTGCCAGACTGCGAACAGCCGAATCAAAGGGGGGGAAAAAAACTTCAAGTCTCACAACCCACCCATAACACTTGAATTATACAAATAGCTATATATAACATAGCTTCTCCTTGAACTCCAATCAAAGATAAATTAGTCAGAGTTTATAGACGAAGAACGATGGGAAGTTTCATGAGGAAAGTACCCACCATGGCAGTATTTGTATGCATGGCCCTTATCCTTTTATCAGACACTGGTTAGTTAGTGGTCTATCTTCTTTCTCCTCGTAAATATTAGAATTCTTCTATGACATATATATATATATATATAAATGTTAATGATTATTATATTGCAGGAGTAGAAAAAGTGGAAGGTGTGTGTGGGAAGCCAAGTGGAAAATTCAGAGGGCCATGTTTAAGCTCAAGTGCATGTAATGAACAGTGCAGGGCAAGAGCGGATGCTATTGGAGGAGCCTGTTACATTTTCGCTTGCTACTGCCATTATGGCTGTTCTTACCCATAGCTCCTCAGTCCTCTCTGTTTGTGTATTTGTGTGTGTGTGTAAGAGGGAGGGAGGGAGGGAGGGATTTACCACAACTATTCATTCTCCACTTTGGTTTCACCCTTTATTAGGATAGATTGCTGCATCAATGTTTATCACTTCCATATACATGTATAAACAAGTGCTCGTATGATTTCATTCTCGGGTACAATTACTGATTTCACAAGCAAACTACTACAGTCAGTTTTTTATGTAAGAGCTACTTAGGAGTTAGATTTAGTATAAGACTTAAATTTATTTTGTTCCCCATATTTATCATTTTTTTTCTTCCAAAATATCCAGTTAAATTGTACATATTCAGGGAGTTCACATTGAAATATAGTTTCAATGCAAGTAAATAGAAAAAAGGGTACTTTAAGAACACAAACACAATTTTTTTTTTAAAAAAAAAAAAAAACTAGCTTAACTAATTCTATTAATATATCCAAATTAATGAAGTTGCTATTATACTAAAAACCGGAGGTAGTACCCAAAATCCAATAACAACTTAGGAATTGCAATGACAAGTTTTGATGTAATAAAATAACAAGTTTATACTCATCACTTGTCATTGAGACTTTTTTGATAATTAGGTCTATTTCTTGGAATTGTTGATGCTACCAAAATTTAAATAAAGCTCCACAAGTGTACGGGCCATAGAAATAGTAATTTGGCAAATCAAGGTCGATCCCACAGAGACTCAAAATAATTAATAATTAGTTATTAAATCTCCTATTTTTGTTCAATTTGAGGAAAACAAAATTGATTACTAATGAATGAGAAAAATTAACTAAGATCTAAACAAACAAAAAACTTTCACACATATTAAATTCAAGAGGTGAATAAACAACCGAGAGTCACTAATCCCTTGTTTGCTTCTTGGATTTTATTCCCACTAAATTAATTATGCATTAACTTAACCAGTTAATCTAGAGTACTAGTATTTATAAATGACTGTCGGTCCATTTATAGCCTTACATAAATTAATTATGTAATGTCTTACAAAAATTAACTAGGTACAATTTATATTAGTAACACTCTAATTTGACTATGCGGAACTTCTAGGTATATGTCTATCATAGACGCAAATTAGATTAAAATCTAACTTAGATTAAAAATCCAATTCCACATTATTTAATCCCATGGTCTATTTAGAATTCCCTCCGTCGAGTTCAATTCTAAATTCCCTAAACATGTTCAATGGTGACCAGTCACTAAACAATAATAATTAAAGGTAAGATTAAATAAACTGAATTAAAATCCACAAAACACTCTTCCTTCTGCCACTTGTTCGCTGCTGAAGAAACTAACAAGAAGTTGAAGAACCAGTGCAGCTCTCTCCCTTCCAATACTGATTCCCGTGCTTGAATGTTGCAGAGGAGAAAACAAAGCCCAAGATGAACAATAGCCTCTACTCCATCTCGTGCCGTGTGCATGAGATGTGTTGAAGATGAAGCTCCTCCTCCTCCACATTGGCGGCACACCTTCTCTTTCTCAATAGATCATTATATAAATTAGCCCTCCCTCCTTTTTTTGGACAAAATAATTATCCCTCCCTCCTTTAATTCCATTCTTTCCTTCTTCTTTTTGTATCAGATTGCTTCTTGTTTCCTATTTCTATGCGTAAACCCTTTCTTGTACGAGTCCACATGCCGTGCTCATAGGATCAATGAGCACTATGTGCTTTTCCTCTAAAAAAACAGTTTTTATAAGTGAGACAATCTCAGCCCTTAATCAATATTCAATCTTGGTCGTTAGATTTAGGTTTTATTTTCTCCATGAAGCTTGCCGTGCTGTTTCGCATGTTGGGGCATACTTTTCACTCACTGAAATTTTCCCGCCATGTCAGCGGCAAAAGGCATTGCAAGGGAGAATAAAAAAAGGCAAAGGAGAGTTCCATCGGTATAAAAAGGTGTGTAGCCTACATACTGTGAAGAGAAAGTGTCCTTAGAACAAAGAGATTGCAATAGCCATGGAACAAATAGAAATAGAAGGTTTTTTTTATATACTTGTAACTATTATATTCTGTGTTGCCCTCTAAGCTATTAGAGTTTTTTTTATAATATTGACATTGTTGTGCAAGTTTTAAACCATGTGTTCATACGAAAGATTCATAAGATTTTATTATCTTCAGACCATTCTTTTGTAGCACTAATACCTTGATTATTTGCATAGTAAATAGTACAATAAAACAATGATCATTCCAAGATCTATCAAGACTATAAGCTAAAATGGAATGACGTGTTAACAACAAAAAAAAGAATATTGAAGAATGATGGTGATGAAAATTTTCAGAAAGCATCAATGAAATAATTCCATCAATTACATCAGAATGAGAAAAATAAAGCAGCCCTTATATATATATATATATATAAAATATATATATATATATAAAATAAACCCAAAAATAGCTTTTATCACTGGAAACTCGTTTGCATATCCTCTGGCGTTTTCTTATTCTCCCTTGCAATGCCTTTTGCCGCTGACATGGCAGGAACTTTTCGGTGCATATGCGGAACACCACAGCAAGTTTCATGGGCAAAATAAATATTAAACCCAATGGCCAGGATTGAATATTGATTAAGGGCTGAGATTGTATCACTTATAAAAACGGTGCGTTTAAAGGAAAAGCACATAGTGCTCATTGATCCTATGAGCACGGCATGTGGACTCTTCTTGTACAGTGATGGTGATTGATTGATGATAATAGCTGCCAAAAATAAAACTAAAATAAGCTAAAATATTACCAGCTATTAAAATGGAATAATAATATTATTAAAACTGAAAGTTATTTCTTTTTTATATTCTTTTTCTTTTATTTTTTCCCATCTAGATTTACTTTCCTATTTTTATTAGAAATATGATATTTTTAAAGGAAATCCCCATATAATGTCTCAAACCAATATATTTCTAAATCACAACAAATCTTTTAAATTTTGAATTAATGACTCCCAAAATACAATAAAATATTTCTAAAAATCTATTAAATATGGGGAGTCATCAATTGTCATAGTAATAGCCCCAAATAAGAGAGCATTTAGAGACCAATCCAAGCACATCTAAACAGATGAAACATAACAAACTGGTGACCCCATCACTGTAAAAACTAGAAACAATTACCATGTAGTAATAATTATCTTCATTTTGGATCATGTGAACCAACGGTAGTAAGCATGACACAAAGCACAAACCTTGTTGACTAAATGGGTTTTTGGCTAGTATTTTATAAAACCTTAGGTCCCATTTAAAAAAAGTGCTTTTAGAGACCAAAAATTACACATATCTAAACAGATGAAACAGAACACACAGGCGGCCCCACAATCCTAGTTAAAACCGAGGAACAATGGGCCTTGAACATAACTGTAAAAACAAAACAATAACCAAGTAGTGATCTTCATTCTGGATCCGGTGAACCACCAGGAACCAACTACAATTAGGGGTGGAAATAGGTCAGGCCTGGCCTGGCCTGGTCATAAATAGGCCTGGTCTGTTGTATAATTGATTGGCCTGAGCCTGGCCTGAAGCCTGTAATAGGCCTTGTTTTTAGGCCTGAGCCTGGCCTGTTCATAGACTAGGCCTGGCCTGAAAGCCTGTTAAAAGGCTTGTTATGATAAATAATAGTATGATACACAACAACAATGTAAGAACACAAATCCGATGCAAGAGCCAAAAGATTCTAAAAGACAAAGGAAGTACACATCAATAAAACTAATAGTCTAATACAACCAACAAGAGAAAGCGAAACATTAATAGTCAGTGAAAAGTGAAAACACGTAGATGAGAAGGGAGTGCCGCTGAGAGTGAGTGGAAAAAAACCTATATACATATATGTGTAATTTTATATCAAACTAAGGGTACAAATGTAATGTTATTAAAATATTTTTAAAAAAATATAACAGGCATAGGCCGACCTGTTAGTCCTAATAGGATTTTTAAAAGGCCTGGGCCTGACCTGTTTAGTAAAATAGGCTTTAAAAAAAGCCTGAGCCTGGGTCTGTGGCCTGTTAAGCTTGGGCCTGGACAGGCCTGAAATAGGCCAAACCTAAGGCCCCTGTTAAGGGCCTGGCCTGTTTCCACCCCTAACTACAATAAGCATGATACAAAACATAAACCTTGTTAACTAGAACTCAATGAAATGTATGCAAATGAAAACCATTACACAGCTTCGTCTTTCATTAATATTACACAAAGTAACAAACCCAAAATGCTCTTATAACATTGAGAAAAACCTTGTTTTAATTTTAAAGGAATATGAATTGCTAGTGAAAAAAGCATTAGTGGCAAATTTATTTTCATGGTTTTAGAAGAGATTTTGATTTTGAAAATCATTTACTATCAGTATTCCGATTATGCATTATGGATCCTTGAATGTCATTTGCACTCCTTAATACTTAAATAGCAATGTCGTTTCCATTGAGTAAAATCTGATCCAGCTTTGTTATCCGTCTCCCTTCGACAGTGATCTTACCGTCACATGAATTACCAAGGCAGCTTTCTATGTGCCTCATATACCCATCCACATACACATGCAGGCGCAACACAAACAACCAAATCAATGAAAAAGTAATGCTATAATAAACCCTTCTTAAATCAGAAGTTTATCTAAAAGGACACCATTATAGCATCCAGTTAACCAGAAATGGCAGCAAAGTTAAGTTACAACAACTTGACTTAAGTTGATAAAAATTCTAATGAAAAGGAGAAAGAAAACACTTTTATTATATTTAATGTTAGATTTGAGAAGGAAAAAAGTTCGATAGTGTTGCAGCTCACGGAGAAAATCCTGAAGTCAATAATAAATGGAACGACTCAACAAATTAAAAATGAAATGAATGAACACACAAGCTATTAACTGGAAGGCTTGATAGAGAAAAGGAAAGGGTAACCTATGAGATTTTTAAGGATGCATGTTACTCTTTCCAAAATCTCCTATTGCGTTGATTCGATATGTAAGGAAGCTAAGTCTCAGAGATTGCGAAAATGTCATTGAATTATTAAGAAAGATATAAAATTAGAAATACTTAAAAAAGTTGTAAAAATACTTATGATAAATTAGTAAATATAAATCTCGTACCATAATAAAACCTCTGGTGCACACATACTCATCATGATTTAATAGGGTGCAAAATTGTTTCTCCGTTAAAATAACTTAACCATCGTTAACCCATTTTGCGGAAGAATTTTGTGGGACTCATGGCTCAACTTAGCCTTCATTAATTCATTTTAACGGAAAAAAATTTACACCCTTTTAAATTTATTATAAGTATTTATGCCCACGAACTTTTATTATTATGCCAGATGCAGATTTTGTCGATTTACCATAAGTATTTTTGCACATTCACCCTAAAATATATTGCTAATATATTATATATCTATATAAATATTCTAGCTAGTGAAAAATTTAATTTCACTTGAATCAGACCAGTTGGTTGATAATAGAGTAAGATTACCAGTGGAAAAATATTATATATATATATATAACACTGATCTATTTTATCTACTAAATTTATAATTTTGATAAAATCTTATTATTGAGTACTCATGATAAGGTGGTTTGCATATAGGACAGTTCCAATGCTAATGATGATTAAAGATGGTATTTTTTTTGAAAAAATCGACACATTTTTTTTTCAAAATAACCAATTTAATTAACTTTCTTAATATCTATAAATGAATTACTCAACTCTTATATTAAGGTCTGGAAAGAGAATAACATGCAATACAATATAATATTAAGAGACGGGTTGGAGATGGTTTATGGTTAATTGCTATGATAGATATGTTTGATTTAGTATGTCTTTCTTTTCTTGAAAAGAAAAATGCAGAGAAAATCACATCAAAATCCCATAAAAAATACTACTCCCTCCTGTCCAAAATATAAGATTTATTTACCTAATTTAACTAAA
The DNA here is from genome assembly GCA_037074515.1 of Mimosa bimucronata. Lineage (NCBI taxonomy): Eukaryota > Viridiplantae > Streptophyta > Magnoliopsida > Fabales > Fabaceae > Mimosa > Mimosa bimucronata. The sequence goes on from CM073442.1 coordinate 13,562,241, forward strand.
TTAAGGATATTAGTTATGTTAGTAAATATATATGATATTACCAATGCACCCTGACCATCTACCTATATCCCCATCCTCCTTCTCTTACCTATTTATTATTGAGGAGCATTGATAGGGATAATTTAGAGAAAAGTTGAGAATAATAAAAAAGATGTCTTATATTTAGTACCAAACACATTCCACAGATAGATCTTATATTTAGGAACAAAGGGAGTAATATCTGAAAAATCTCATATTTTGTCAAATGATAAGAAAGTGACAGTGTGTCACTATTAACAAGCTATGAGACTTTTCAATAATATTTTCTTTAGATGGGTACCTTGATGCCATTTCTCAAAAATGTAGAGGATATTGCATTCTTTATTAAACAAGGAAAAGGGCCGGATCCCGTGTTACTAAAAACCACTGGTCGTTTACCCATTCGTTTTCAAACCTCTCCTCCAGCTGTTTCCTTGAATATTCTTAAAATCAGCATCTCCCTCTGTTTCTTTCTTTTCAAAATGTTTTATAATATGGACCAAGTCATAAGTAAGAAGAGAGCGAGGCATGTTTGCCGGACTGGCAAACACCCAAATCAAAGGGATAAAAAAACAAAAACAAACATTCAAGTCTTACAACCCATCCCTAACACTTGAATTATATTAATAGCTACAACATAGCTTCTCCTTGAACTCCAATCAAAGATAAATTAATCAGAGTTTATAAGGGAAGAACAATAGGAAGTTTCATGAGGAAAGTACTCACCATGGCAGTTTTTGTATGCATGGCCCTTATTCTTTTATCAGCCACCGGTTAGTTAATGATTTCTCCTCTTTCTCTTCATATATATTAGAATTCTTCCATGATATAAATATATATACACATATTTATATTTATATTTAATTATATATTGATGATTATTATTATATTGCAGGAATAGAAAAGGTGGAAGGTGTGTGTGGGAAGCCAAGTGGAACATTCAGATAGACAGAGGCTTACCACAATTCATTCTCCACTTTGATTTCATTCTCTCTTAGGAGAGATTGCTGCATTAATGTTTATCACTTCCATATACATATATATTTATATGCATACACATACATATATATTTATATGCATACACATATACTCCAAATTACTACCTTGAATTCTTGATATAAGAGCTACTTATAAGTTAGATTTGGTCTTGAATATAAGACCTCAATCTACTTTGTACCCATATTTATATTTTCTTCTACACTATTCAATTTCATTGTACATGTTAAGAGAGTTTGCATTGAAATATAGTTTCAATGCAAATAAATTAAGAGGGCATTTTAAAAACACCGGCACAGTTTTTTAAAAATAACTAGTCTAACTAATTTTCTTAATCTATCCAAGTTAATCAAGTTAATACTCCTTCAGTCCCTATATATAAGAGCCAAAAATTTGAATAGTTTTATCCCTTTTTATAAGAGCCTGTCACAATTTGTCAAAGCATTTAATGAACTTTTTCTCATTTTACCCATCATTATTCTTTCTATTCACATTCTCTTTCATACTCATTTATAACACTATTATCACATTTCTCTCTCTTACATAAATAAGGGTAAATTTGAGAAAACAAAATTATTTCAGACATATTTATTTCTCTCAACTACTTCCTTAATCTGTGTGATTTTACTTATTTGGCTCTTATAATAAGGGACGGAGGGAGTATTATATTAAAGACCAGGGGTAATACCCAAAAATACAATAACAAGCAAGGAACATACAATGACAAGTCCTACTGCAATAAAATAGCAAGCTTATACTCATCACTTATCATTGAGTCCTTTTTTGGTGATTAAGTTTCTTTATTGGGATATCATGGTAATTGCCCCAAATAAAAAGAGAGCTTTTACAGACCAATCCAAACGCATCTAAACGGGTGAAACAGAAAAAACAGGTGACCCCAGAATCCGCATTAAAACTGAGGAACGATGAGCCTTGAACACGAGAATAAACTAAAAACAATAACCATGTCGTTATCTTCATTCTGGATCATGAGAACCAACGGTAGTAAGCACAACACAAAGCAAAAATCTTGTCAACAACATAGGTGAATTTTCTAAAACCTTAGTTTCCGCTAAGAAAAAGTGCTTTTAGAGACCAATCCATACACATATCTTAACAGATGAAACAGAACACAGGTGGCCCCAGAATTCTAGTTAAAACAGAGGAACAATGAGCCTTGAACATAAGTGTAAAAACTAAAAGCAATAACCAAGTAGTGATCTTCACTCTGGATCAGGTGAACCACCAGGAACCAACTGAATAAGAATGACACAAAACATAAACCTTGTTAGCTAAAATGTATGAAAATGAAAACCTACAACTTGTTCTTGCGATAATATCACACAAATTAGCAAACTCAAAATGCTCTTATAACATTGAGAAAACCGTGTTTTGATCTTAAAATAATAAGAATTGCAAGTGAAAAATCATTAGTGGCAACTGGCAACTTTTTTTTTATGATCGCTAGAAGAGATTTTGACTTCAAAAATATTTAACTGTCAATATTACAATTTATGCTTTATTGATCCTTGAATGTCATTTTCACTCCTTAATACTTACAATGGCAATGTTGTTTCCATTGAGTAAAATCTGATCCAGCTTTGTTATCCGTCTCCCTTCGGCAGTAATCTCACTGTCATATGAAGAATTACCAAACACAGCTTACAATGTGCCTCATACATCCACAGGCACAACACAAACAATCAAATCAATGAAAAAGTAATACTAAAATAAACCAGAAGTTTCTCTAAAAGTACACTGCTATAGCATCCAGTTAATCAGAAATACAGCAAACTTACGTTACCTCAAAAGTTAAAAAACAAATTTGACCAGATATCCAAATAACTTAGACAGAAAAAGGCTCACTGGGTAAGGGCAAGGGATATCTTGAAATTGAAAATTCTACAAGTTACCTTGTATTAATTCCCTTACAGCTAGCTAACTATAGATTCACATGTTCTGTTAGGAGACAACCAGATGCACATAATAAAGTAACAGAACATCAAATAGGAGTGATATAAAAGCATGTATAAAGGCTTAGTGTTTCAGTGAAGTTCTTACTATTCGGTAACATCCTCAAGAACCATGTTGACATAGACATCAAAGCCTTTGAGAGTACCAACAAGCTCCTTATCTCCTTTCATTATCACCCACAGTTTTGACCCTATACAGCGGTCAATCAACTCTGTTTCCAGCAAAAATATCCCATAAGCAGAGTTTCATGCTTTACCGAGGCAAAAGAACAAAGTAGAACAAGAGATAACATGCATTCAGAAGAGTGCAAACCTGATGGAAGAAGCTGTGAAGGGTTGTTGGCCATGGAAACTCAGTAGTTAATGAATGCTCACAAAACCTATGGAGACATACATGTTACCCCTTCATTCTCAAAACCATAAAAAATACAAGTTCAACGAAATTAAGTTTCCTATCATAGGACGATGGTAAAGAAACACAAATTCCACCAATGAGCAACAAGGTGGTCACTGGTCAGTAGACATCATTACAATCGGAAAGAACCTAGGATTCAACAGTAGATAATATTGCACAACTTCAGACTTTGAAATAGTCCATTAATTTGTTATAGCTCAACCAACAAATGCAAAATGAAAGAAAATAGTACAGATAGTTATAGTATACTATCTGCATCGAGTTAAAAAGCGATACTCAGACGATTTGGTTCATGCAAGCTAAAAGTAAGCCAAGGTATAATTTATAACTTGAAGCAAATGTAAATTAGCAGTTCGAGAAGGGAGAGAGCGTTTTCCAACGGGGGATCATAGCTGTTGATTGAGCCACTCCAATATCACCTAGGCGAGATGTGGCTGCTTCATGTCAAAGCAATCGGCTGCTTTTAAATGTCATCGATCAAATCAAAGCTGTTGGCTTGCCAAGTATAGTGATGATGATTATTTAACTTAAGAACCAAAAGATGATCAAAGGAGTTGTTATCATTGTTGCCGCCCATAATTTGATTAACATTAACATCAGAGAAACACAAATCTGGGAATTCAGGAAGGTGGAACCCAACGTTTATCCCAACAATCCATGTCTGGTGGAACCCAACATTTATCCCCAATAATCATAAAAACATCTTTCCCATCATAAGTCCAAATTATAAACTCGATCATTAAAATGAGCACATGAATGACTACCACACAGGGGAACAATACATCAAGCTGAGAAGAAACAGAGAAATCACATCACCATGGACATTAAAAACTGACCTCACAGAAGAAACCCAATTCGACAATTTAACAAACAAATGAACAAAATTAATAACAAAATAACCCAGATTAAGGTTCAGTAGTGATCTTCGGATTCAAGGTGATCAAAGTAAAAGCATTGCAACAGAGTGTAAACCAACTTAAGAGAGTTAACTAAAATACTAAATCTGTTCAGAAAGTAGAGAAATACTTGAAGAAGACGCAGGCGAGGGACAACGGAGAAAGGAAGAAGTCGATGGGAAGAACCGAAGAAGAGAAGAAGAGTGAGGAGGCTGATCTAGGGCTCCCGCTCCGTCGGTGATCTCAGATTGAGGGAAAGGGCCGAAACCCTAGGAGAGCAAGCGATTTGAAACGTTGAAGATAAAAAAGATTGGCAGAGAATGGAAAATGAAGCAAACAACAAAATTACCAATTAAAAGAGAAGCATGGGAAACATAAGAAAGGGAAATCAAATCATATATATAATGGAAATGATTTTCCATTTGTGATGGAAAACTCATTCCATCCACCACTTTGAACATTGGTGCCGGAGGGAGAGAGAGAAATCTAGAGGGAAAGGAACATAACGTAATAATTTTTTGTAATTAAATAAATAGAAATGGATGGATCTGGAGAGAAGACGAACGAACTCACCACAAATCAAATCGATCGATGGGGAAGCTCAAAGGTGGCCCGTGTGAGTGACTGTGAGTTGCAGTGCGACAAGGGAGAGAGGGTTCGAAGAACTTCGACCTCTGCCTGGGATTTTTGAAATAAATAAATTGCTTACATATTTAATTTAATTTCCAAAATGATAATAATTCTAACAATTAAACATTATTTGAGAATAACATTATTAAGGTTAAATGACTTAAAAAAAAACATGTTTCTAAGGTTAAAAGACTAAGATAAAAATATTGCGTAAAGTTAAAGGTCAAATGTATGTTTTGACTTTTTAAAAAAATATGCATTTGGGCCTTTAAACTTAAAAGGGTTAAGGTGCAAAAATAGCACTGGTAATATGTGAAAGGGGCACCTGACAGCATACTAAATCCAAGGGTGCAAAATAAGCTATCTTAAATTTAAACAATCCAAATTTGTCCCTCCGTTCTTCATCGTCAAAGTCTGACCGTTTGTATGTTTATGTGGACTTACAAATATGACGTGGCTGAGAGTGGGAGAATGAGGTGGCGAAAATTAAAACACGTGGAATTTTGTAAAAGACACATGGGTCTGATTGTGTGAGCCATAGATACGCTTCTGATTTAGGTCACGAAGCCTTATACCTCTTAATCGACGACTGAGAGTGCAAGAATGGAGAGAGTGCGAGAGAATGGAGATTGCATGCGTCTGAGTTAGGGTTTGCGACGGTGAAAGCGACAAAGTGAGGGAGTGATAGGGTCGGATTGTGGGATCAGAAGCGCATGTGAAAAGATTCTCTGTTAGGGCAAGAAGGGACAAGACTTTGAAGCACGGTAAGCATCGAATGGCACTAGAAATTTGTTCTTTTCTGCCTTGTATAGTAAAATTTCTTCGAAACCCTCAATGATTTGTTTATATTACCTTTGTTGCAGAGTAAATGGCTTCAAAGGGGGAGGGTAAGAATGACAATGTCGAAGTCGTTGTTGAAGTCGAAGAGGATGAGGTCCAAAACGATGAGCCAGAGGGAAGTGAGGATTCATTGGAGACTGCACTGAAGCAGGTAAGTGAACACTTTGCTCTGAAAAGAAGGAACCAGGAAGTTGAAAATGTATCTGAGATAGGGGAAGGTGAAAATGTGAGGAATGAGTGTGTTGTAGAAGTTGAAAATGTATCTGAGTGTGTTGTAGAATCGATTGAGGGATTTGATGAAATTTATGATTATGCTCATGCTCATTCTAGTGAGGAAGAGAGCTACTCGGCTGATAGTGATAGTTCGGACACTGATGAAAGTGTTGAAAAAGAGTTTGAAGTGGCAGACAATGATCGAAATGAAAGTGATGATGAGGATTTTAGAGAAGATCGTTATATTGACATACCAAAAGAAATTAGAGGAGGTGGTAGTTCAGGCTCTGGAAGTGATCCCTTCTTTACATTGGGCATGAGTTTTGCTGACAAAAAGGATATAAGAATGGCTTTGGACAGGTATCCAATCACAAATGGGGTAAACATATGTAACGCCCGAAAATTAGGTTAAAAAAAAATAAAATGGAGCCGCCACCAAAATTTTTAAAAAGGAAAACTTTGGAAAACCTGTAAAATATTAAATAGGGTTCGGGAGTCGATTATGCGTGGGGAAGGTGTTAGGCACCCTACGGCACCCGTTCAAAAGAACGGTTACCCTAAAATACTTATTTAAAAATAAATGCGGCCTTTTTAATTTTATTTTAATCACAAAAGAACAAACTAATATATATAAAAAAATAAATAAAACATAAAGAGAAAAAAAAATAATATTTACATTACTGGACTTGACCTAGGTTTTAACCTAGGGCCTACGTACCCTTACGGGATCAAAGCCCACGTAGTTCGAGTGGGTAGAAATCCTTGTCACTTGGTTGGTGTCTTTTAGAAAAAAACATTTATTTAAATAGAACAAAAACAATTTATGTTTGGTTTGTATTTTTTATTTATAAAAAAATGTATTATTTATATTTAGGAAAAAAAAATTTTGAAATAATTTTAGATTAAACTTCCTGGGGATATAATATCACACGGAAGAATAATCGATTTTATGCCTGGGGAAGTTATAAAAACTTCACACGACATAAAACCAATTTCAAAATCATGTTTTCTTTATTTTGTTTGAAAACTCTTTTTATAGGTTTAAAATTTTGATAAGAAAATATAATCACAAGAAAACCTTAATCATATGAGTAATCAAGCAATAATAATATTAGCAAGAGCAAAGTGAAAAAATCATACCAGGAAATATCCATCATGTTATGCAAGCATCATATATTTGAGGCATTACTCATCAAAAGATTAAAAGTAATCAAACAAAAGAAAAGGCTCACATCACTAGTTTCTTCACATGATCTCAAATTAGTAAAGATAGACCATGATCATTAGCAAGGCAAAGAAAATAAGAAGAAGAAGAAAAAGAAAAAAAGAGAGAGAAATTCTAGGCAAATTGCCTAATGCTCACAAAAATGCCTCCATCTCTAGCAAGGAGATGTTCATTGGCTTGAGCAATCAAAGATTAGATGATGGTGCAACGAAGAACTACTCTTGACTCACTTTACACTACCCACCCTATGTCAGAATGAGATGAGTATGTATGAAAGATAAACCTCTCTACCTGTGTTTTTCTCTCCTAAACTTTCCTTCTTTCTCTCTCAAAACTGCCTCTTTTCCTCTCCAAAAAAAACTGTCTCCCTAAGATTTCTCTTACTCTCACTTATATAGGCCACCTCCCTAGGGTTTACCTCTTAAATGCCTTTTTATTGTTGTTTATTTTATTTTATTCTTCTCTTGCAAGAAAACACGTTGCTGCTTCAAGAATCCAATTGTTCCCTTTTATCACTCGTTAATAGCTTCCCTTATGGTGTCTCAATTTTGCAATCACGTGGCCTATGATTGGTTGTCTTTGAAAATCTGATGGTTGATTTTATCATTTCCTTTTATATTCAATACTTCATTTTCTCTTGTGAAATCAATCAGTAGCCGAACCATGCAATTTTCTTTCCCTTTTTGGCTTATTTCACAAGCATAATTTCCTAATTACTATCATGTTAAAATAAAAATAATCTGATAGATGTATATACACACTTCAGCATTTTGAAAAGGTCATTTGTTACCTTATTAGTTCTCTTATTCCCTCTAGACCTTTCCTAATAATCTACACCCAATCAAATTTCCCTTAATTGCTCACATGGTAGTGAATCATTCCCTTCTTTTCCTTGATTTATTTCCATCCATATTTCACCATCATGACCAAGATTAAATCACCATAATCATTTCCAATTTATTCCCTCGCTTGTGGCCCATCCTCATGTTTGACTCTCCACAACTCATGCTTGCCTCACAAGAAAGAATCAAGAGTGCCTATTTTTATTTTTATTGTTATATATATTTTTTTAATTTTTTATTTGGTGGGGTCCAAACAAAATTGGGTGTTTACAACATAAAAATTGCTAGGAGTAATAAAAGGAAGGTACAAGCTATTTGTCAACAGGGGTGCCCTTTTATCTTCTATGCTTCAAGGACTGGTGAAGAAGTAGGATTTGTAGTGAAAACTTTGTTATTAGAGCATAATTGTACAAGGGTGTACAAGAACCAAAGAGCATCAGCAAGATGGTTGGCAGAAGAGTATAAGGAGAAAATTCAAGACATGCCGCAATTTAAAATTAGTGAGATGAAAATGGAAGTTGAACGTGAGCGAATGGTGAATGTAAGTATTCACAAGTGCAAGAGAGCTAAGAGGAAGATAATGCAAGAAATGGAAGGGAGCTTCAAGGATGAGTTTTCAAATCTGGAGGCATATTGTAATGAATTGAAGATATCGAACCCAGGGTCAGATGTGGTTTTGGAGTTAAATGATGAGGCCCTTGAATTAGGTAGGCGGGTTTTTAGAAGGATGTATGTGTGCTTCAATGCATCCAAGGTATGTTTTGCATTGTTATCCTTTTCAATCAGCAAGATGTATGCTTAATTGTTGATAGTTTAATAGTTTAATCTTAGCTATACATTAGATCATATATCACTGGTTCTGAGAGCATCAATATTTGCCCAAACCTGTGTGCTTTCCAATCCTGAGAGCATCAATATTTTCTGCGAAGTAAAACCTGAACAGAATTGTTTGTAGCTCTGCTCTTTTGGCTATTTTCTGCGAAGCATTGACATACTTATTCATTTAATCTTATGTGTTATGTATTATGTAGGTTGGTTGGAGAGTAGGATGCAGACCCCTGATTGGTGTAGATGGGACTTTCCTTCAGGGAAAAGCAAAGGGTATTTTGCTCGTTGCTGTAGGGGTGGACGCAAATGATTCTCTGTATCCGATAGCCTTTGGTTTGGTAGATAAAGAAAATAGCATTCAGTGGTGTTGGTTCATAGAATTATTGAGGAAGTCTCTGGATTTGGGTACTGGTTCAACGGTCACCATGATGTCAGATATGCAGAAGGTACGGGTTGAATGATTGGTTCAATTATATACTACAATGTATTGTTCTATTAGTAACCATTGTTATTTTTTATTTTTATGATAATATCAGGGTTTAGTTAATGCTATTCGTGAAGTCATATCGGATGCCGAGCATAGACTTTGTGCACGACATATATATATGAATTGGAGCAAAACTTGGAAAGGGCCAGTGCTAAAAAATAAATTTTGGGCCTGTGCTTGGAGTACATTTGAAGAAGATTTTAGAGAGAACTTGATATCTCTTGCTAAGTCAAGTCGACCAGCAGCTCGGGCAGCTATGAATTATTCAACACAAGCATGGGTAAGAGCTTATTTCACTTCTAGATGTAACTCGTGGGCCGTAGATAATAATGTCAGCGAGTGTCTAAACTCTTGGATTGACGAGTATAGGTTTCTTCCGGTAATTAGAATGTTTGATGGCATTAGGATGAAGATGATGGGAAAATGGGCTGACAGTGAGAACAAAGTACGAAGATGGAAAACAAATTATAGTCCTAAGTGTATGGAATTGTTCAATGTCAATAGGTACTTAGCTGCAAAGTGTAGAGTGCAATTTAATGGTGATGAGGGTTATGAGGTGAGAGAGGGAAGAGATAGGCATACTGTAAATCTGAGAAAGGAGATGTGCACCTGCAGGGCATGGGACTTGACTGGAATCCCATGCCAACATGCAATATGTGCAATGCTACATGCCAAGATTGAACCCACAACCCTTATATCTAAGTACTACCATAAAGAGACATACCTAGCGAGCTACAAGGCAAAACTCCAGCCGGTGAGAGGTAAACAATTCTGGAACATATCCTACTTCCTCCCCATGCAACCCCCACCCACCTGCACCCTACCTGGAAGGCCGAAACTGAAGAGAATACGGACTGAAGAATCCAATAGGAGGCGGAGAAAGGGTGTTGCTGTAGAGAAAGTAGCTCTCAATGGCCAAGAACCACGAACATTACCAGACAAATTGCCTACTCATGGTAAAGTACGAAGATGCAGCTTATATCGTAAAGAAGGACATTATAGATCCACGTGTAAAGAGGTAAAAATCAATTTATCAATTTATCAAGTTTCTGTTCTCATTGATTTGACCACTGTTTTATTGGGGTGGATTTTCATTCTGTGATAGGCACCGTCTTCAAGCACTAGTCAGCCTCCAAGGAGAACAAAGGTATCAAATTTCTTTGATCTTCATTCTGTGATTTTCACAATTTTTCCTTAGGGTAGATTCTCATTGATTTGACCACTGTATGCTGTGATTTTCATTGATTTGCTGTATCAACTTTGATTGCTTTCTGTATCAGGCCCCTTCTTCAATTACTCGTGAGCCTCCAAGGAAATCAAAACGAGGTATAAGTACTATAAGTAATCCCCTATCTTCAATCACGGTTGAAGTATCTCAATCCACAGCAAGTCAGCCATCAATTGCTACACAAGAGTCACGGAATATAAGTAATCCCCCACAACAAACACCCTCAGCTCCAAATGCGAGAACATGTGGGATTGGTGTTCTGTTTGATGAGGTCACCGGAAGTATCGTGTACAATGTGAGTCTTTTTGTATCAATTACCTTTGATAATCATGTTTTTTGTCTATGTGTATATATAGGCAATCACAAGGATTACTCTTATGTTATTCATAATGAAACTAGTGTCTGAAACTGGTGCCTTTAATTTTTTTGTATTAAAGATAGTCAATAACAGGTCATAGTAATAGCTCCTGGATTGCTAGTGCCTTTTTCTGAATGTCAGTGTTTTTTCCTTATTTTTCAGCCTGGCATGCGTTCTGAAATTGTAATTGAAGAGGGAACTATGACTCAACAAATGCAAGAACATGGTGACACCTATAAGAAGTTCCCTATACCAAATGAGAAGGAGATGAGACTGAAGCGGGGTCAATGTTCCAACGCTGCTGAAGGTGAAAGGAGAATTCAATTCAACCCTCAAGGAACACCACCATCAAATCTTTCTAAACTTCCTATTCAACCACCATGTCTATAATGGAAAGGAAGCCCAAGTGTCACTACTCGTCAACTCCTTGCTCAAAGGGACAACATGGCTTCTAAGACAAGAGCTGGTGCAACGAAGCCTAGCATATAGGCAGTGAAACTGAGTCCTTTTGGTTATTTTGTATATTTTGTAGCTCTTGGCACTCTTGGTTCTTTTGGTTATATTTTGTAACTAAGCTCAATGGGCATGTCTACATTGTGAGCCATATTGCCACTCTTGGTTATTTTGCTTATTTTGTAACTTGGCTCAATGGCATGTGTACAATATTGAGTAACTCTTGCTTATGAATATAATGTATGTTTTGTGGAAAGATTGCCTCACTCTTATGTTCATTTTCGTTGTGTTGATGAGAAGGTATAGTTTGTAACCCCATAAATATACATACGTGGTATAAATTGGTATAATGAGCACACATATTAAATAATTATTAGCGCAGCAATCTAAATAATGAATTGTTTTCATAAGGATTTGCCAATTCCTCTGATGTCTTCCCTATCTACAGCATAATTTAATCCCTTCCATGCTTGAAATATTTTCTCCCTTTTAAACACAACAAATTCGTCCTAAAGATAATGTATGCTATGCCCACAAGCCTGCAGCAATTAACCACTTTTAAACACAACAAATTGGTACTAAAGAAGCAAGACAGGAATTACATTCATTGGCAAAGTTGTTCCCTTTTATCACATTCATTGGCAAAGTTGTCCCCATTCATTGACAGATTCACGCATGGGGACATGGCCTATAAGGGTTTATCATTGAAAGCGTCATCATCTGGACTTTGTCTAACATCTAACTTATATACAGTACAAATAGAAACAACCATGTAACCATCAATGCTCCCAATGCAATCTTGAACTTCACTTCACTCCTTCTTGATTCATTTGCAGCTACCTCATGTCCCCTTTTCAGCTTCCTCAATTCCCGGTGGATTTCATCAACCTCTTCCAAGAATCTTCGACCATCATCACCTCTTCGACCACCACCATCACTTCTTCGAAGTAGTGAATTTTCATCATCCAACCTTTCGATGTCAGTAAAAAGCTGCCTTATCACTGTGTTCGCCCTGTTCCCAAATTCACCATCGTGCCAAGCAAAGTATCCTCAACCTCCTTCCTGTCAAAGCGAAAAAATCACCACCAACATTCTTTAATCCATTTGCATGCGAACAATTCAGCCTCACAATACCCAAAAGAAAAAATTCAAGAAAAAAAGAACTCCCAAGAAAATGCCAACAAATGACATCAAACTCACCAAAACCCCAGTCCAAGTCCCCGTCGCTGGAATGCAGTGGATAAAATTTCATATTTAGAAAGCACACAATCTTAACATTAACAAGTAAAGTGTGTGCTTTAACGGAAAAATCAGAAATAATAAATGAAAATAACCAAAAGTACCTTTACCCCAGAACCAGAACAACCGATCTGAAACTAACCACTGAGTGATCAAAACAATGACTCTCAAAGAAATTTTGTTTGCGAAGCAAGATGAGTGATCAGAACAACCGATCTGAAACTAACCACTGAGTGATCAAAACAATGACTCTCAAAGAAATTTTGTTTGCGAAGCAAGATGAGTGATCAGAACAACCGATCTGAAACTAACCACTGAGTGATCAAAACAATGACTCTCAAAAAAATTTTGTTTGCGAAGCAAGATGATGAAAGTTTACTGCTTTGTGTTGGATTGTCGATTTTATCTGCGAATCAGATAAGGCAATCAAGTTCAACACATTAGAAGACTTACTTGGTTGTATTTTGGGCAACCATAGAACCTTCAACCTGGGTTGCAATCCATCCAAGACGTCCACCGAGGAGCAGGCAGCCGGCAGAAACAGAATCTCTTCGGCCCGTCGTATTCATCGTCGCGAATGCTCTTCTTCCTTCGACCTGGGTTCCTCTTTCCTCTTGTTGTGATCGACGACGACGACGACGCGGGTTCTTCATGTTCGCAGATGCCATCACTCTTCATCCTCCTGGATCTGTACCCTAGGATGCAGATACTAGTGGCCCTATGCTTCGTGTTCTTCGATTTGGTTAAGTTTGTGTTCTTTTCCCCCACCAAATGCTTTATGCCATTTCAGAGGGTAGGTGGTAGAATTTAATCCACTCCCAACCCATCTCTGCCACGTCGACAGTCAACGCCTGCACATCATCACTTTGAACCACATGGACTGGGGCCTACATCAAATTTTAACGGACGTTTTCTTATTCTAACAGCAGAGACAAATTAGGACCATTTAAATTTAAGATAGCTTATTTTGCACCCTTGGATTTAGTATACTGCCAGGTGCCCCTTTTACATATTACCAGTGCTATTTTTGCACCTTAACCCAACTTAAAAAACTATCCATATTAAAACTTGATGCATAATTAAAAGATCACACATATATTTTAGTCCTTTTTAACAAAAAATTTAAGTGAGTTAGATGTCTGGGCTCTATAGAGTCAAATTATGCATCCAAACTCATAAAATGCTTACAATTAATTATTAAAGTATTTACCAATTCCAAACCAATAACGTTCTTATATCAATGAAATTTGAAATCGCAATCAAACCAATTTTTTAACCAACTAGATCAACTTTCATGTGGGCCGATGGTTCAAGTTTTAGTCTTCTCCTTTAGTGATTAGTTTATTATAATATGTATGTATTAATCTATAACTCAGACAAATTAATTTGAATAACAGTTATAAATGTAGGTAATAAAATAAAATAACACCTTTAACATTTTGGAGAACCAAAACGCAACCCCATTAGCTCTTACATTTAACATTGGAGGTAGTGAAAGAGAGGGCACACGAGATGTAATGCCATTTGGGTTTAGCATTTAAGCAACCTTTCACACGCAAACGGAAAAAAACCTCATCTCATGTACTTACTTAGCATGTACGTATTTTGTAAACCAAGTTTAAAAAAAAAAAAAAACGAATCTTACCACTAATCCAAACTGCGGCCTAGTGAATGAAAATTAGTGTTGGTAGAAAATTTGAAAACAGAGGAGACTATTCTCTGATTGGGTTTGAGTTGGAGCTTTGGAGATGAAGGTGCGCCAGTAAGCAAGGATGAATAGATGCCTTCTAAAAAATGATCAACTTTGCAGTTCTTTCTTCTTCTCTTCTGTTTTTGCTTCAGTATCGGAAAGGGTCTATGAGAATTCTGTCTCCAGATTTAATATTGGAAAGGCATTGCAGAATCACTATCAGGAACAAACAAGAAGATAGATTCATGAACAAATATCAACATACGTCGACTCTGTTTTTTAACCTCAAGTGCAAACAAACGAAATTGCGTCGATTCAACATCCATTCTATGTATAGGATACAATTATACAAAAAAGAAAAAAAAGAAAAAAAAAAAGAAAAGTCTGATCTTGTTGTGCCTAAAATCAGTTTCAGCTTCATAAATTTACATTTAACATACTTTCTTCCATTAAATTACATTTGAAACTTTGAGTCATAAAATTAAATTTGAAACTGAGTCATTGTTTGACTATTTCTAACTAATATTAATTCTTCCATTACTGACTCGGTCAAATTTAATTAAAAAATTGCCGGTTCCAATTTGCCACAGCTCTCAATGACATTTTCTGCCCTGAACCGTTTCTGCTTGATCACATAAGCAAGTGAAAATTAAACTGAAACTATCTTTTGAGCTATCAATATACTGTTATGATATGACATCAAACATCGGACTTCCATCGTGCCCAAGATGATCAAACTCATTATCTCTTCTAACAATGTCAATACACAAAAAATGTATATATCACAGTAACAAAAAAAAAAAGCACAAACTTGAAGATAGATGCCAATTACATACTTCATCAGCTAGCATAATGTTAGTTAAGGTAGTTGAAATTATATGACGTTAATAAAACAATCTAACCACTTATATTTATTCTTACACCCCCTGTTTGCTTTATTATTATAGAGGAACACTCAGAAACAGAAGATGACTTCCTCAACGCAGATTACATTACAATACCAAATCATCGTCATGCCTCAAAGGAACATCCTAATCGCAGAATCAAGCGATTAGGAATCCATATGAACAAAAGAATAATACAAATCATAGTATATGACACAACATATCCAATGATTACCGAACCAGACCCCAAAAAAAAAAAAAAACTAAGCCATGGACATAACAGAAAGCCTGCTAGGAGTTGGCCTAAAATTCAACCACCTAAGAGCCAACCTTCTAGGCTGTGGCGTTAAAGCCCTCCTCAATATCTCCTGACTCGTCGGACGTTTCTTTAACCTTTTCTCCGGCAACGCATAACCGTGACGTGTACATCGAACCGAACCGGGCCGGTTCGAGCAAGTGCAGGCCGGTCGTGGCCTTGGACGTGGAGAGTAGGCCGGCGTTAGACCGTATTTCCGGCCAAGACTAAGTTCTTCCATTTTGATACCATAAAGTGAAGATTTTGAAGAAAGTTGAGGACTTTCTTTGATTTGCCTATGAAGGGTATACGTATTTGCAAGCATTTCTTTATAAAATGCAAGTTTTGAGGTTTCTTGAAGCTCTGGTTTAATGGGGTTTTAAAGGGGGAAGGAATGGATTTCTTGAAGAGGTGGATTTTGGTTTTGGAATAGTGAATTGGGGGAACTTATAGGAAAAGAAAAGGGTAATGATGAAGGAAGGAAGGTTCAAGATTGATGATATGAATGGATTGACCAAGACTTGGTAAGGTAATGGGGGGTGGCTGGATTGAAAAGTCTAGAAGATGACCAGAAAGTGAGTGGTAATGGAGAAACACGTTTGAGCTCTGACTTGTCCACCTGTCCTCTATTTATTTCACAAGTATTTGCATTAATATATTCCCTATAATATTCCCTATAAGCAAAATGAAGATTCATCTCCGTTGTACTTGTACTGATGAAAGATCTTTCAACTGAATTTATGATTTGTTTTTTTGATAGGGAACTGAATTTATGATTTAGATATATGATAAATGAGAAAAGTTTGGGAAAGTCCTCATCAAAATTTATTTGTGAGAATGACTAGATAATAGATATAATGTTATATATAGAAAGTAATGGTATTTTATTGTTTACACAAAATAATATAGGTCCTATGATTTATGTTATTCTCACCACTAAAATTTGTAATGAGAGGCGTTTTAGTAAATTTCTTTATATAAACCATCGAATTTAAATCAAGGTCAATGTTGGTTAATATTTAGAAATTAAGTCAATTATTTTGTAAAAATGCTTGCTAATATATTTTTTTTAAAAAAAATACTCTTTTAATCGTATCATCAATAGAAAATACCTATAATAAGGACCGGAAGGATTACTAATATACAATTTACAATAAAGTTTGTTATCAACCAAATAATAATAAATAGTACAATTTGTTTGGTTTTTTTTTTTTTTTACCAAAGGTACAATTGGTTCTTAAAAAATACCTAGAAAACCACTTTTTACCTGCACATACACACACACATGTATTTCCATTTTTTTTTTACCGGATATATAGTTCCATTATTTACAAATATAAAGTTATTGAACTCCAAACAACACAATATGGGCAATTTAGTTAGATATAATAATATCAAATTATCAACAATTAATCGTCGTTATCAAAGCTATAGAAAATGACATGTCCACAATAAAACAATCATAGAAACAACCAGCCAGTCTTGAAATTGGGGATTTAAAAACCCACCTAGTTTAATCTAATGTTATATACATAATTAATTTATCATAACAATATCCCACACGCCTGTGTGTGTGTGTTTAATTAAGAAAGCATCGTATTTGAATTGGTGGGCTAGTCAGCATAGCAGCCCAATTGCCAAATAAAATGACAAAGTGAATGAGACACAATCTAAAGGCCCTTTCTTTGTACTTTTTTTGTTTCTTGGACTAATCATTCTGCTTTCTGGACTTTGCTCTTCTTCCACTCCTAAGCTAACTCCCCCCTTGCCTCCTATCTACTATTTTTTTAAAGAATTAAATAACCTCCCTGACACTAAATTTTTAATTTTTTTCAGAAAGTCATGTAAAATTTTAAAAAATAAGATGCCACCATAAGACTAATTGTTACGGCATGTTTGAAATATCATAAATTTGTAGCTTCGATTAATTTGTGCATGAGTTTACTCAAGTGTTGAAATCTACATATTAAAAGACTTTGTAATTTAATGGCAAAATAATTCTTATTGGGTGGGTGGTTGTGGATTTGATTACACTTGTAAAAAACTTAATGAAGTATATATTCGAAGTGTGTTATTGTTACATAAAGAAGTTAATTATTTGGAAGAATGGAAGAACGATGCGCGGAAAAAATATTTATTTTCTTTTACCCGATATTATACTTGATAGATGACAAAATAAATTTATATATAGATGTAGAACCAACAATTCAGAGCAAAGGACCTACTTGATAGGTCACCGTCACCGATATTATATAATTTTTACAAAGAGATTAAATAAGATAGATACAAATGGATGACAAAAGGTCCGGAGCAACGGAGAATGAAATTTCGGGGTAGAGGGTGGAATCAATGGATCAAAAAGGGCCGCTTGTTTTGACGTGAATCCCTCCTTTTACAATGCAGACTTTTCAGTAAGGGTGGAAATAGATGAATGTTTTATAAGAGGGTTTACAGTTTAACTTTACGTCTAGTCTGACATACATATTTAGTAAATAGGTTAGGTTTAGACTCAGATATATATATACATTAAGCCTCTCTAAGTAGACAAACCAAGCCTATTTTCTCAAGCCCTAGAATGCATTCATGCATGTCTAACCTATTTAATTTTAAACATTATCTATAATATCATATAAATTATTTATTATCACATCATTAAGTTAGTTTTGACTCTAATTTAATTTTCACATCTCACCATTCATACACAAGTTTAACTCTTTCATTCATTAGTTATTCACACCTTCTTAATCTTTTATTTCTCTTTTCTGAGTGAAAAGAGAATTTTATTCATTAATAATTACATTCCGTACAAATGGTGTTACTGTGAGCTTTTCATCTAATATTAACTTTGCTAAAGAAATTATTTGCTTGAATAGTGTAGTCTACAGTGGCTAAGACTTCATTAACTAGTTGCCATGCTGCTATTTCTTCTTGACAAAAAATGTTGCGATTTCTATAGTACCAGAGCCTCCAGCACATGATTCCAAAAGTGATGCACCAGGTGGGGTTACTTCGGTATGTCTGTAGGTTTTCCTTAATCTTTTATTTCTCTTTAATTAATTAATATGCAATGCTTGCTTATTCACTCTTCTCCCTAGTTTACATGATTTAACAATCATAATAATTGTTACAAGTTTATTTCAGTTATGTTTAAATGAACTATTAAAGATATAACATGATATTGTAAATATGTTGCAAAGGTAATATATGAAATTAAAGCTATATGCTTTTAAGCATATTAAAATGCCTACATTTTAAGTAGGCTTGTAAAAAGAATCAGGGCATGTCAGCTTTTTTAAAGGTTCAGACTCAGACATAAAAAACTGACATATAGGCTCATACCTAAGTTTAGGCTTTATACCCCTGTTGTAGACTTAAGCAGAATCAGCTAAAGCCTAACTCGACCTAAATTATTCCAATGAGCTAATTAGGATCTTTGTGGTTAGAGAGAAGTACGTTGTTGCTATTATTGTGATCTAGGTATTGGTAAGTTAGTATGTTTGATTGGGTAATTCAGGATGAGATGCATATGCTAGGCCTATTTTTTTAGGTTGGTCTACAAGCGAGTCTATTAGGTGGGGTCAGCTGTATGAATCGTACGACGCTATTTTGCTCTTAAGTGACCAAAATCTTTAGATATATTGTTAAAAAAAACTTTCAATATTTTTTAGGGAGGGCCATTTCATTCAGTTTGTACTAAATAAGCTTCTATATGTGTGCGTATTGATGTATTCATTATAAGGCATGTCTTGCTTTCAACTGTACGTCTGATATAGGCACTAATTTTTTTTTTCTGGGGATATCTAGATAAGGGAATGAAGTTACATGTTAACTAGCTAATGTGGAAAAGATTTTTATAAACACACACACACACACAGAGTTCACATAATGAGCTAGAGATTGGGTGCGATGGAGTTTTTGTTGTGGAGAGCTAGCTCAGGTTGAGGTCATGGCTAATATTGGCTTATGACTATGTGAAGATGCTCAGCAAGCAGTATTGTTCTATCTTACAAGATGCTCCAAGTTATCCAACTAATTTTCACATTCACTAATACTCGTACACCGTTTAGTGCTAGTGCTTAAATAATGCAGTAGCTAAAAAAGCAATATGCAATCAAATTAAAAAAAATATAAATTTTCTAAGATATAAAGCGATTAAAGTTTGATATGTAGGACTGAAGTATACTTATTTACGAATTCTTACAATTTAGAAGGAGATTGAGGAAGTGCCTATATACATAATTGTAGTAGAGACAATTGTAATATATATATATAAAAACTTTTCAAAAATAATTTTATTAATTAAAAATTATCACTTAAAATTTTTAAATTTTAACCATTGAAATTGAATTTGAATGGTGCAAATCTTATCATAATAATAAATATCATGGCGTTTAAAACTGTAATAAGCAATCAAACGTTTAAAGTTTAGTCATGAAGGATATATAATATGGGGTCAATAACAGGAAGGGGGGGGGGGAGCAAAACAAATTTCAAATGTCTTTATTTTATTTTGAAAAAAATTGAACATACTTATATGTAATGATAATTAATCTACGGGTCCTTATAGTTTCAATCAATTTTGAATTGAATCCCTATAGTCTTTTTTATCACATTCTTATACCTTCACTTGTTTTTAATGAGGTCTTTGTAGTTTTTTTTTAATTAATTAGGTCCTTATAGTTTCACATTATTTCTAATTATGTCCTTATCGTTTTTATTTATCAATTTAATTTAAAATTATATAAATAAATAACATTTAAAAATAATGATAAATTTAAATTAATAATTATTTAAGTAGAAAACATAATTAATCTAACTAATCACCTTTTGGTCTCAAGTAAAACCTATTCATATTTTATATCGAAAAAGCGAACAATATAATTACAATATCTCTCTAGAATCTAGAGATAAACCTTAATCATTTCTTTCATTTGTGTCATATCATAAAACTACATATGTATATCAATACATACATTTTCCTGTAGAAGCATGATTAAATCTAATAAATAGTAGTAATATATCAATTATTAAATAATAAATGGCAAGAGGTGGCTTAGAGCCAAAGATAAGACTTGACGCAAAAGCAAGTTGAGGTTGATGGCTTTCCGTATCAATAAAACCCTACTTTTTGCATGGAATCCTTACTAGTTGCCTATATCATACCCCCTTCAATCCACATTTCATTCTCAACACTCTCATTCTTTATTTGATTTTTTGTGGCCTTTTTTTCAAATCCACAACCCTTTTTTCAAAAAAAAAAAAAAAAAAGTGTGATTGTCTTCACCGTCAACATTAAATGCAACAAGTCAACATCTACATGCATCTATCTTATCATCATCAAAATTCAAAACCACTCAATCTATCCCTGAAAAAAAAAAAAATTCTCCATTTTCTTCCATTGATTATAGACCTCAAGAGATTATTACTGATTAGGGATTCAATTGATTTATTGGATGGCTGTGAGATATACTATATTTATTAGATAAATTAATTATAGTTTACTTTACTTCACCGTAATTAATTAGATAAGAAATCAGTCTGCCTTTAAGTTATTTATCGAGGTTTGTCAGTCATTCAATTTTTTATGATATATTATTATTCACCATTAATTTTTAATAATATCTTGATCCTAATTGTAATATAAAATACAATTTGGATTATTTTATGGCACTTTTGTACTCCTTTCATTCCTAAATATATGACATATTTAAGGTGGTGAGCTTGTTCCTAAATATAAGACCTATTTTGATTTGTTCTGATATTTTTCCTAAATTATCCCTATTAATAATCCTCAATAATAAACATGCAAGAGATGGAGGGTAGAAATATGTCTTATATTTAGAAACGAATGGAGTAATTATTACTCATCAATTAATTGAGACATATAATCTGGAAAATACGCTCAAAAGGTCACTTATATATCATGATTATTAACATAATTATTTATATCCAATAAAGGGTTATGCATATGTATGTATAATGTATCCATGGCCCCTGAGCTTTTTGTCTTTTATTTTTTACTTGTATTTTATAGGTATTAATCCCTCCGGTCCAAAATATAGGACCTCTTTGGGGATGTGAGTCTGGTTCTAAATATAAGACATCTTTTTAATTTTTCTCAAATTTTTCATATATTATCCTTATCAATGCCATTCAATAAAAAATAACTAAGGGAGGAAGGGTGGAAATAAGGTAGATGTATAGGGTATTTTGATAATATCATGTGATTTTAACTAACTTAACTAACGACCTTAATCTAATCAAACTAGGTAAATATATCTTATATTTAGAAACTGAAGAAGCAGTATATACTTTCACCCCTCAAGCTTTATATGAACTTTGTATAATATGGACCTTTTATCCTTTTAATCTCCACCCTCTACTTTGTAAACCCTAACTCCACTCTTAGTGTTTATATACTTTAAATATGAGATTATATAAAAGCACTTGAATTTAAACCCAAATAAAAAAAGTAGGTTTAGGGGGTATTATCGTTTATAAATCAGAGTTAATAAACAGATGAGATTTCATAGTCGTGAATAGCGTATGCGAAAGGGATCAACCATATAATGAGAGAATGGCAATAATAGTGCATCTCATCGTGGCGAAATATCCATTCCAAAACTAAGCACAAAATGATGCCATATTTCATAAAGTTGATTTGTAATCTTTCCTTAAATGGCAATGGCGCAATTAAAGGGCTATTTAATTTGAGTGTTTTTAGGATAATGATTCCCTTAACATGATGATGGCAAGAAATGGTCCCTTCAAAGTCAGCTAGAAAGCAAGAAACAGATAGATATACATATATATATATATATATACCGCTTAACTTAGCTAGCTGGTAGCTATGGTGTGTGATGTGGAGAGACTTTGTGCTATCAGTTTGTTTAACCTCAAGGTTATGGAATATGCTTATTATTATTAGCTGTGTCTTATCACTAACCCCATCTTCAGAAAATGACGCCCATGCATCCTCCCCTCGCAAATATCTTCAATGGCCTTTTCAGATTAAAATCATACTTTGTGTGTGTGTGTGTGTGTGTGTGTGTGTGTGTGTGTGTGTGTGTGTGTGTGTGTGTGTGTGTGTGTGTGTTGGGTCTAAATATTTCATAAAGAAATCTTCTTTTTCCAAAATAATTATTTTATATTTTATGAATATAAATTCCCAAAATAAACATGTTTTTCGTGATTGGTTAATGATTTAAAATTTCTTTAAAATTAGTGACAACCACTAGTTGTAGCGCTCTCTATCTCTCTCAGTTAATTAATGGCTTAATGAACAATTTTGCCTCGAATACTCACAAATTTTTTAAGGATCAATTTCACTTAAGTAACTATAAAACGTATCAATCTTACCTTTTCATAGTTAAAATGTTAGTGTTCAACTTATTTTGTTACAGGGTTATTTTTAATTAGTTGGTAAAAATTTAGGATGAATTTGCTCTTTTTTAATACTTTTTGGGACAAAATTACACCTCAAAAAGCTTCGGAATTTTCAACACTCTTGACTAGTTACTGTCATGACAAAATTGTTCATCAACCCTGAATTAACAGGAATACTCACACAGTCACTGACTCACAGTAGTATCAGGTAGCACTTAGTTACTTCTCTACAACTATAAGCATGTGTGAGGAGTTTATGGTTTTGGTGTGTTGGTGGTGACGAGAAGAGAATAATAAAGAGATAAGATATTCCTAGAATGGAAATTGTAATAACAAGACAAGCCAAATAATCTTTAACCCTGAAAAAATATGTGACAAACTTCTTTTTTGTATTTCTCTGGTGAGTTATTAATCAACTTGCTCAAGCATGGAAAACGTTTGGACCAGCAAGAAAATCATTTCAATAAAAAATCAAAAATAGACATACTGCTGGGCAGGATTTATGATATTAAAATTAACAAGCTTGATAATTATTTATTAATTTATATTAGAAAATCTTGTAGAACCCAACACAAAATATAAAATATACATACAAGTTAGGATTTGTCCCAAAAATCGGAATCAGAAACATAAATGAGATCAAATTACTACATAGACGCCTATATAAATTGTCATATTGATATAGGAATTGCCAGAATTACGGTGAAAATTATTTCATAACAAGCGAATAAATATTGCATATTCTATACGTACGAGAAAAATTTATGAATAATGCACACATATTCTACAGAACATTAAGAACAATATAATTTGCATCAATAGATCTACAGTAGTCCATGATCTCTGTACAAAGTTCTCTGTTGTAATTGAATCCAAATCAAAGTATATAAATAACAGCTCATTCCTCTAGGTTCTTCCTTTTCTTTTCTTTTTTGCTCAAACTTGTTTTTACTGTTGAAGTTTTGTACATGAAGATGCATATAAAAACCCCCCAATATATAATTTCTTTACACATATGTCTATATATATAAACAAAACAACCAAATACCTATATACTATAGTATAAATCTGCATAATCAAAGCCTATATATAATTCTATCTAATATAATATTAAAAACAATATACCCATGGCCTGACCGTATAATGTAATAGTATACTCCTTTGCAGCGCTACAGCAACAATTGTTGAAGAAGAAGAAGAGGACAATATCAGAGCATCCATCAAACTGATTTTAATTACTCCCTTCAAATCTCCTAAAACAAACCGAAATCTCAGTATAATTAACCCCATTTAATTAATTAATTCTTTCAAATCTCTTCACAATAATCACAATCATATTATGTACCATCACAATCAAGCCTTCATTTAATCTTTATCTTCCTCTCTTAACCATACCAATGCATTCCAGGAATTTGATTATACTGTGCCCGAAACATCCCATCTCCTATAGATCCCACCATTGAAGGAGTTTGTGGAAGCTGGTTTAGCAAAGAAGCAATAGAACTAGCCCCACCATTACTAACCCCACCGGCGTTACTCTCATTATTGTCCAAGATCACTCTTTTCGAGGAAGTTCCGGCGAAATCATCTTCCGTGCTCCAATATACCGAAGGGAGTATCCGTTTAGAAGTAGTGAGGTTTGAGGAAGACATGGTAGGAACCAAATTAGGAGGAAGCTCTGTGTTGTTGTTGATCATTCCATTTGTAGCTACAACCCCTTCAAGCAAGTTATGATCATTGTTTGTATTATCTAACAATAATGATCCTCCTCCTCCGGCTCCAGCATAAGTTGTAGACATCTTAGGAAGATGGAATCTTGCATTCATTTGTCCCACGTTGATCGAAGGAGGAACCCCTCCGATCATATCTTCCATCGACGAATCGTCATGATCCATTGGTGATCTATGCGTGTTGCTCTTCTTGTATATTCGACATAGCACCCAGTCATCTAGCTGTATAAACATAAAACAAGAATCACGAAATAAGCCAACAATTCCAAAAACCAAACACTAAAAAAAAAACAGTTTATTACCGACAAAATTAAAAAAAAAATTAAAAACATATTGAATATAATCGATCTGCCTTCTAAAATCAGGGTATCCACCATCAATAACAGTAACACAACAGTAACACAGTAACGTAACTAATCCCTTGCACACTGCTATAAACTTTTAACCCTCTCCAAACACATCAAGGATGGAAGGGATTGAACGTGTGACTAGATGTTTAAGGATTTGGTACCTATTGATGAGAAATAAGGAGGGGAATTTTGAGGGAGAAGGAGGTGAGGAAGAATGAATTTACCCGGAGGGAGTTTTTCTTGTTGCCTAAGTCACAACCAGGAGGTTTATTGTTAGGCTTATTATCCACAAGCCTATATTCATGCATGATCCAATTGGTTTTCATCCCTCTTGGTGGCTTCCCTCCATAAAAAACCAAAGCTTTCTTCACCCCAACTTTCTGATTCCCATTAGATGTCATCACAGGTTTATCAGTTCCTGTTGCCTTCCAATACCCAGATGTCGCTGCCCTGTTTGGCCTCGCCCCGTTCGGATACTTCCTATCCCTCGGACTAAAGAAGTACCATTCCTGCTCCCCAAACGCTGCCTTAGCTGTACAAATCACAAAAAAAGACAAAAAAAGGAAGAAACATATCAGTGATCTATACACCAATCAGAACCCCATCATCAATTTCAACAAAAACCCAGTAAACAAACATTCATATTGTTAAAATATCAAATCACACCACTGACGTATCAGATAGAAGTTGGAATTTCAACATTTATTTTAATTTTTTTTTTAAATATTCCCAATCATGTCCCTGCAGTATATATTATTACTATTAGATATTTGGGTGTGTATGTATAAATATAATTAATACCTGGGAGTTCCCATGGATCAAACTTGTAGAGATCCACCTCGGCGATGATCGCCACGGGGAGGGGAACGGAAGACGCCTTTTTCTTGAGATAGTGGACAACCAGCTCCTCATCCGTCGGGTGGAACCGGAAACCCGGCGGAAGATTGGGTTGTTGCGATCCCGTTGACGATTCCGTGCTCTCCATATAGATTTTTACCTTAGAATTCTTCACTGACTTGCGATGGAAAGGTTATGACTGAAGAAGGTTTTGGCTATGGCGACTAGATAAGACCATGTTAAGAGAGAGAAGAAGAAAAAAGAAATGTATATTTTTCTCTATGATATAGTGAAGGCCAATTCTTTATATGCTTGTGAGGTGAGAGTAATCGAGTGCGGGCGGGTTCACGTGTATCTTGTTGGGCATTCACCAATGATAATGTGACGCGTGAGGGACAAGGGTATTTTGGTCATTTCGTGTGTGGGTCTGAAGATGTTTTGGTAGAGAATAATTGCGAGGTGGCTGCGGAGATGGCTGCGGGTGCAACGGAAGAAAGGTGGGGTAGCTGACGGTGACGCGAACTGGAATTGAGATGGACGAGAGGTCGACACGTGTAACTTGGAGTGATGAGTCCTTGACACGTGGGAGGGGAGGGTGGGACCCACAGAAGCGAACAAAAAGATACCACGCCATTTGAAGTCATTTTCTCTCTCATTTCTTTTTTTTTTTCAATCTTTTTAAATACGTTTTAAAATTTAAAAATTTCTATTTTAAATTTGTGAATGCAGACATTAATTATTAGAGGTATTTGTATCTTTTGATAAGAAATGAAAATCCCAGATATTTCTCTTAGAATTGGCTTGAGATTTCCCTAATTCTAGAGTTTGATTTGTCTTTTTTTCAATTTCAGAGGTGTGGAATTTTCCCATTTTGTTTTGTGATAAAAAATTTTTTTTTTTTCGCTTTGTGTGAAAATAGGTGTGGAATTTTCCCATTTTGTTTTTGTGATACGAAAATCTTTTTTTTTTTCGCTTTGTGTGAAAATGAAAAAAATAAAATACAAAACGGTCGATTGGAAGATTAGGGTGAGGCGGTAGAGTGGGGACAAATAACAAAAATACAATTTTCATGATAGAAAATGGGCCCACTTTCCACTATGGGGAACGGTTAAGCATATCATTAATCCATAATCGGAGTTATGTGGCCGCTTAATAGTTAAGAATCTTCTTTTGACTAAATCAGTCTCTCTTTCCGCCTCTCTTTCTCCCCAAAATTTAATAGCCAAAAAACATATACACTCTCCTCTCTTTTCTTTGAATTAAAGGGAAGTATTGATGATATTAAATAACAAATAAAATTGAACTCACAATCTTTTACCCTCTTACTTACTAATAAAATTTTATTCCTCTGGTTTTATTTATATGACATTTACAACATATTTTATACAAGTTTAGGTAAACCTTAAAACTCATTAACTCTGCATTAAAATTTAATAGCTTTTACATTTTATCCCTATTTAATATCACATGAAAAAATTTATTAAGATAACTTATAAATAGGACTGAATGAAACATTCTCTTTCTTTCTTATAAATAGGACTAGAAGAATACATGCTTCTAAAACCTTCAATATACTTTTAGTCTCCTCTCTTTAACGTTAACTTTGTCATTAGAATTCGGTCTCTTGTAATATAACCTTATTTATTAAAATGAAAATGTTTAACTTCTCTGTGAGAAAATTTAGATGGATATTTATGGTCAAATTAAAAATATAATTTACATTTTTGTAATTAGATTTTTCAAGAATATTTTTTGCACGTATATTTAAATTAGTGAAATGTATAATATTTAGCTATTAATCAGTTAAATATAAGATTTTTTTTAAAAGAAAAGGGTACTCGTTAATTTCAACCGAAATGATAATTTAAATTTCTCTTTCCATTTTAAAGTTTGCAAATTGATAGTAACCCTTCAAGAAATTGGGGTATATGGAAGCTAAGGTGGGTATATATATTTATCAGCATTTAACATTCTTTTATAGATATCTGTATAATATAAAAATGGAAAAAATCACACTCAATTTCGGAAATAAATATAAATTATGTACATATATATTAATAATTGATACATGGCATATGAAGACAATTATTAATATATCTTTCTCAAAATAAAACTCAACAACAGGAATTTAGAGATTTTTTTTTTTTTTTTTTTGGAGACTATGACAAATGACTTGTTTCTATTTTATTATTTTCCATCTCTGTATATGGCCCTAATCTAATAATTAGGATATAATTGATTCATATTTAGCATTAAATACGCACATCTAAATATTCTTTTGCTTTCCAATTTTGTGAATTTCAATTCTATATTTCTTGAAGTAGGTTAGATAAACGAACCTTGAATCAAACATCCAAATTAAAATCAATGTAAAGATGTCATACACTCAGAACAACTTTTTTTGAGTTCTTTGGTTTCATTAATTCCACACCTTTTTGGAATTAATCTGTGATCCAATTAGTCTAGTTAGTCTAGTTTATTGGGAATATAGGTTTACAACAAGAAAAACTCATTACATCTAAGTAATTATCGTGGTTATATATTAAATATCATTTACAAGAACACGGGGTTAAGTTAAAATGGCTGAGAACCAATTGATCGAAATGTTTGGTGGAATTTTAAACCTTTGTAAAACAAAGAAAGTCTACTAAATTTAAATTTAGGGAATTTTTCTGTTTAGTGCAATATTAATTTAGGCATGAAGTTTTAATTAATTTATATAATGCATGAACATATTTCTTTTAATTTTAAGAAACAAAAGTTAAAGAAATTGAAGAAAATATCGCACCTACTCACAGGTGTGTGTGCATAGGAAAATGGTCAAAATCAGATGATAAAACGAAGATAAAGGGATAAATAATGAAGAATGAGTGTGGGGTACAAATGTTGGTTCATTGATGAACCATAGGGTCCCACTTGAAGTCAACTCCTATGACCCTATTCACGCCTTTTCATCAGATTCAAAACTGTGAAGCCCTAGAGGCCTAGACTCTCATTAATTTCCCCAACACATAAAAATTTTTTTCATGTAGGATATTATGACATGCTTATACATGATGATACATGGACCCATTATATTCGAAGGCATGGAGATTGGATACTATATATGTCATCACATTTATAATCCGAAATAAAAAATAGTTAATTTACTGAAGTTTTCTTAAAAATTAAATCCAACTTTACACTTGTCTTCTTTTTTTTTTCCCAACAAAATGTTGCCATTGAGAGAGAAATAACTTTTTTGTCAGAGACAGGGAGAGATTAAAAATTTAAAACTCCTCATCTGAGAAGTCATAGAAAGCTTAGCGGTGTTGCGAACTCAATCCTCATGCAATGCGTGCCGGGTTTGATTAATAGTTGATCGTCCATCCTAATATATTTATATATAGGGTTGAGTAAAATACCGAAATTCGATGGGCTAACCCATTACCCTCAATTTTTACCCATTTAATACCGGCTTAATTAAAGCCTATGATGGGTGAGTGCAAACCTAGCCAATTTAAGAGTTAAATGGGCGGGCGATGGGCACACCCTCAGGCTGCCCATATCAGCCCATTTATATATATTTTTTAATTTGTTTTAATTTTGTCCAGTGAAAGTGAGTCAGTGACCATTAGCATTCCTATAAATTTTAATAAATAAAAATGTAAAATTGTAAAATGCCATCGCCCACCCATTTTAGTTTGAAGTTTAAACATTAAAAAGATGTTATTATGATATTTGTTTAAATTTAAGTTTTTTTGTGCAACAAACTATGGTGTAAACATGGATGTGGAGTTGTGAATCCTGCTGTTACTTTTAATATTTGAATGTGATGCTTTAATTTTTAACTTTGATAAGAAATTTAGAAATTTGTAATAATAGAAAAATAGGTCAAAGGATTAATGGGTTTCCCAATAACCCATTTAACCCAAACCCATTTAGTTCGGGCTTAAATGTGTTGAGGCTCGCGTATGGGTTAGCCCATACCCATCTGATGTTAGATGGACGGGCTATGGGTTAGAGTTCGGGCTACACAGCCCGCCCATTGCTCACCCTAGTAGTATATGTGTGTGTATATGAGTTCTAATAGTTGAATTATATATGTTTTCAATAGTTAAAATTAGTTATAAGTAATAAATGTGTCAGAAATATACTATTTTTCTTAAAACCAATCTCATTTATGAGTGGGTAAATAAAAGAATAGTAATCAAAACAATTATGAAAGATAATGTAATATATGAAATAAATTGAGTATAAAATGAGAAAAATTCATTTATTAGTGAGAAAAACTCAAGTAGGATTTTATAAAAAAGACAAACCAATTCAATTTTTAGGATTTTATATATAGAGATCAAACCTTTAAAATTTTGTATTCATTATGGACATTTTTTTTACTAATTACCATGCATGTTAGATTGTTAATATTAGTTAATTTAATTAACAGCTGATATTTTTATACTCTCTTCGATCCTAAATATAAGACATATTTACCTAATTTGATTATATTAAAAATATTAATTTAGTTAGCTAAAATCACTTAATATTACCGATACACCTTACTATCTACCTTTATATTCACATCTTCTATCTCTTACTTATTTGTTATTGAGAAGTATTCATAGGGATAATTTAGAAAGTTGAGAACAATTAAAATATAAGACCCAAGAGGAGTACCGTTTAAGAAATTAAATTTAAACTTTTGCACTAAAAAGGTTATAGTGTTAAATTCGCATGACGAAGAACTTTCATTAATAGATTTGCCCATTGTTCATTGACTCTTTATTTTGTATTTGCAATTGCAATTGTTTTATTATTGATTATTGATTATTGATTGAACTCGAATTGAGTTCTCGTTCTACTGTTTCAAATTATTTTTTTATTATTTTATCCCATATCATTTCCTAATTGGCTAAAGTATACTCCTCTAGTCCTAATTATAAATTTAAGTTAACATTTTTTTTTGAAAAAAATTAAGGAAACAAAATAAATCAATTTAAATTATTTTTATTTATCTTTTTTCTCAAAACTAATTTATTTTACTAATAAACTAACATATGATTTAATTACATGTAGCATATTTAAAAATTTAAATTATTTTTATTTATCTTTTTTTTCTCAAAACAAAGTTTGAAAAGTGTATTTTTAATATTTTTTTTGTTAGCACTGTTTTACTTAACGGAAAATGTTGACTCAACAAATTTAAATTGTGAGTCTATGATTAAATGCTAAAAAAATATGCTTAAATTTGAATATTTTAGTACAATCATTCTTATATTTTAAAAATTATTCATTTTTTATCCTCATTTAATTATATAATCACTTTTTAAATTTGATAAGTCATAATTTTCTGTTAAATGAAACTAACAGTGTTAACTAAAAAAAGTTTACAAGTGTATTTTTCAAACTAAAAAGATTAAAATAAAACTTGACATAAACATAAAAAACCAAAAGCATGTTTTAACCTTCCTAATTTTACAGAAAGAAGAATTAAG
Source organism: Mimosa bimucronata (assembly GCA_037074515.1). NCBI lineage: Eukaryota > Viridiplantae > Streptophyta > Magnoliopsida > Fabales > Fabaceae > Mimosa > Mimosa bimucronata. Next base: position 13,593,528 of record CM073442.1, read on the forward strand.
TGATAAATATGGCAGCGTTAATATGTTTAAGAACATGAATTTTAATCAAATATGATTAAATGTGAAAATTAGATAAATTAGGAATTGTTGGAAAACTTAAGATATTCTATTCACTTTCACACAGCATATCTTTGTGAGATAGATAGATTGAACACCTCACCAACCAAACTCGAATTTCTTGATAGAAAGCGAACGTCATGTTGTGAAAAGGGAGGGCTTAATTATAACGTTATTCTCCGAATATATCATTCTTATTCTTTTTTTTTTTTTGGAGAAATATCATTCTTATTCTAAACAGGATTAATTAGCTGTTGATATTTGGCTGGTGTGTTAGAGAGAGAATGGCCTTATAATCCTTTGACCAAAACCCTAAGGGTAGAAATAATATTGCCCAAGGGAAGAAAAAATAGTTTCAATATTAATTTAGTGTTTTTGTTCTGGTGGATGTTTAGCCTTTGATAAGGCATTGTATACCCCTACATCAGGACCACAAGTGTGTCTATATTATCCCAAAATGAAATCTCAAGGATGAGGGAACCTTATCAGTACGTACTTTAAACCTAATTAATTTTTCTTCATACATATTCATTGTATCAAATCTTTCATTAATTTTGTGATTGCATGTCCAATTAGACACTTTTTTTTGTCACATTTCATATACATGTTATGAGGAAGATCAAGACACTGGGAAAAAATTAGATTTATTTTTTAGTCTGATTTTGTTTTTATTTTTATTTCAATCATTTAATCATAGAGTATTTATCACGGAGTCTTTTTTAATTATTAAAATAATTAATTTTAATTATTAGTATACTTGGGAGAATCTAATGATTTTTTTTGTGTGACCAAGATTATATTTTCCATAGACGATTGGGATTAACCTCTTTCGGGATATTGAGAGCAAATTATCTGTTCAAAGTTCAAACTAGCTTTGCTCTATACATGAGTTGGTTATGAAATTATTATTCAAATTAATAGTTTATGATGATACGTGGAAATTTATGATGGCTAAGCATATCTAATCTGATTTAAGAGCTAGAATATTGTTTGTGAAGTAATGAGCCAAGCCCTTAATTTTCACTTAATATGACATCATATTTTATTGGCAAAAACATGCTGTTAAATGTATAATTAACTTCGTCTTAAATTTCATTTTCGTCTTTAGCTGTTAAATGTATAACTTCGTCTTTAATTTTATTTTTTGACAATTCCATCCTTAACTAACCTTTTATTTATTTCTCCACCAAATCCAGTGCTTTAAGTGTCTAGACTAGATCGAGTTGTTAGAATTTGAACCTATAATAGAGAAGTCCCGCTACCTCTGAGTAAATATTAATACTGCATATTTAAGACTTAAACACAAAACTAACTAACATAGATGCTTCTTTTGTCACAGGAAAAACTTAATTTTTTGAAGTTAATAAATGAAATAAATTCTAATAAAATACAATTAACTGCAAAAAAAAAAAAAAAGAAATTTGACGTACATTAAGTTAGAAACCATAAGTGAATCTTTATTTTGTCGTTTTTTACTATATAGAAGGTCACACGACTTTAAAAATTTTACTAAAAAAGTTGCTCTCGAGTCTTTTTAATTATTATATACAAGTCCTCTTTTAAAAGAGTCAGGGATTGAGCCCAAAACATTAAAATAATCCTCCTGATCTGATCTTGTGTGTGATGATTTTAGTACCATTAATAGTTCATGCCAAATTTTTTGAAAAGTGAGAGGGCAAGTTAAGGATCAATCTTAAGGGTGTTAGGAGAAATTATAAGTCGCTTATAGAGTTATTAGCTAGTTATTATCATTGTTCAATTTTACACAATTTTTGGTGGTACAGATTAAGCATCAAGAAAAGGATAAGAGCTGGTAAGATAAATTTGTATAAGGATGAAGTTCAAAAAGTTTTTAATTTAAAACAAATTTAATACGTTTTTATTCGCTCTTTTATTATTCCTTTGAGTTGATTGAAATAAAGTGACTTGTATTTTATAATCAATGTGGTATATTTGCGTCACCACAGTGTGCTTAAATCCATTACAATAATACTCAAACTTGTGGGTTGCATATTAAATATAACGACACCAATCAGTTTCTTCATCTCTTATGGAAAACCTAACAACACCTTTATACTAATGCATTATAAAACACAGAAAAGGGTAATATGGAACATGTGAAGATCACATCTAGACACCCACCGCATTTTTTTTCTTTTTTCTTTCTGGTTTTACATTTCATTTCCTTTTCCTTATGGTTTTTCTCTTTAAACTTTGGCTGGCCTAGCCAAAGGACTAGTAGAAATGAATGATTGCAAATTTACATTAGCACATTCTGAGCCCAAAAAAAAATTTATTTGCATTAGTACATGTACGTTGTTGTCGACACAACGTGTAATAATTGAAGAAACAGATATTTGTGGGTAAGGCCTCCATTATCCCAAGTAGATGGTAATATGGTATGTTAGCTATAAATTGAGCGAACGATGCCTCAATGATTAAGACTTTTAGCCCTAGTGAGAATAGCTTGCATTTGACCAAATACCGTGGTTAAAAAAACTCCCTTGACCTCATTAATTAGCACTACTAGAAAAAAAATAAACGCTTTCAATTCTCACTTTTTAAGTGTCCACTGAAAATCAACTTTTTATTGCGATGATTTAAGTCACTACAAAAAGTATGATCTTTTAACAGTGACTAAGAAAAGTTACCATTAAAACTAACTCTTTTTGTAGCAACTTTAAATGTCACCACCAAAATTCAAAACTTTCTAAGGCAACATATGGTAAAAGTGAATATTTCAATAGTGACATTTTGATATCTCAACCAAAATTTACACTTTTTTGTGACAAATTTTCGTTGTCACGGCTGAAAATGATATTATTAGAGGTGTCTTTGTTAGTTACGCTTAAGGTTAAATCTTTTGCAATGACTTTTTAAACTTTCAATGGTGAATTTTGTCCTCACTAAAAGTCTTTTTTTTAATATAATTACTTGTTAGAGTATTAAACAACAACGAGCGGACGATCCTTTGTTAGCCTTTTCATGACCATCGATTCCTCTATATTAGCATTCACATTCACATTCTTAAGAAGGGTATTTTCTTAAAGTATTTGACATGTATATGTAACATGATATCTTTTTGACTTTGAATATTATTTTTTCTGGATTTTCTCCTCATTTTTATTGTTTTTTATTTGATCTGTTAAAATATTATAGCTAATTAAATTATAAAAATGTAAAGAAAGACAATGTCACTATATGAAAAATAAAAATTTGTATACTAAATAATAAAATATTTTTTGTCAATACACCAAATAATAAAATCTGTCATTAGTTTTTGATATAAAAGAAATAATAGAATTTCACAAAATTTCAATTACTAAATCCAATTTTTCTAAAAAGATATCAAGTATATTTTCATCTCTCTGAATAGGGATCCGATTCAGAACTATTTTGTTTTTTTTTCTTTACTTACCAATTTTTTCTTGTTTTCATTAGAAAACTGACCTATCTTTCTTTACTACTGCCTATATTTCTAAAGTTTTGTTTATTTTTGTTTCCGGTTAAAATTAAAGAGCTTCATCTTATCTACTCTGCAATGTTAATCGTACAATTCATACCACTATATTCCTTCCTTTCCTAAATATACCTTTAGTTAATTAAGTAAGTTAAAATAACATAATATTATCAAAACACTATAACCACCTACCTTTATCCCCATCTTTCTTCTCTTACTTGTTTATTATTGAGGAGTATCAATAGAAATAATATGAGAAAATGTTAAGAAAAAATAGAAACAGGTCTTATATTTAAGAATAAGTTCACATATCCAAATAGGTCATATATTTAAGAATAAAAGGAGTACTTCCTAAAGTTCTCCAACTCCTAAACAATTGATGACTGACATCTAAGATAGCACAAATTAAAATTGAAATTTTTGAAGCCGATAATTTTGATAGCAACCAACTTTATTGGGCAAACCCACCTAGAGAAAGCCAGAAAAAGATGCATAATTCCCTCCATCATATATTGTAACAGTTTTCACTAAAAGCTCATTTGCATGAGCTTTGGTTTGATTTCGTGTGATTGAGACTAATTGCTTTCTGTTAGCTTGCGGCGTTATCCATCCTTCTCACATCACCATAAGTTTGGCATCTCACACTCATTTTCTTCCCGGCTTTTCTAATATCTGTGTCCATATCACAATCAACCACGTTTCCCCAAAATAAGAAAAAAAAAACTCCCATTTTTTCATCTATAATAATCTTTAGTTATTATCTTTTGTACCCCAAAACTTTAAAACTCACAAAAGGAAGAAACCCATTCGACATGGCGTTTGAAAAATAATAAGTATATGGACACTTGTTATTAATTAGCTAGTATTGAAAGAAGATGATGGAGAAAAGTGGATGATCGATCCACTGATCCCCCCACCCCCCCCCCCCCCCCCGGGGGGCGCTTTGTTTCGGTTGGGCGAGCTGCTGATAAAAGGGGCTGAGGTTAATTAAGAATTTTCTTCAAAATACTTTTTCATTGTTTATATTTTTCTAATTTAGAGAATTCTAAAGCTAAAAGTTATATATCCTAAACAACCGAAAACGTTTATTTAACCCGCATGTAATATTAATGTCTCTTCACTCTTTTAAATCCGCTATCAAAATGAAAGAAAGTAGATTTTCTCTTCCATTTCCTTCATTTCCATCTCAACCGTTGGATTGAAATCTGAGCAGCCCATAATTAAAATTTTTAAAAATTATCAATAATTATTGATAAAATGTTAAATAAATGAATGAATGAACTCAAACTATTAAATTTTAGTCTATTTCAGAACTATAATAAAAAATGGAGGGGAGGAAAGTTTGATTATTTACAATGTCTTGAGTTCCGGTTTGTGTGAATGAAGAAAAAACATTTTAAGAGAGTTATCTTCAATTGGGCTCATCATTGTTCAAATTTGACCAAGTCATATATCCATATTATAAAGTTCCACCATCATCAACATAATAAAGAAAATAAAAACTAAAAAAAAATACCTAAATTAGATCTTATTTAACTATTACAAAAGGAATGTGTGGATTGAAATAAGGGAAAATGCTTGGCCAAAAAACTAAGGGAAAATGAAAGATTTCTTCATCATTGATATTAATTATAGGATTCTTTACTTAAATTAAAGTTAAGAAAATTTTAATCAAAAACATATTACTCCTTCTCGATCTCATCCATTACATTCCCAACAAGATTAAAGTTGGTATAATCTTATCAAGTTTCACAAATTTAATTAAGCATCTCAATGGACCTTTTTTTCGTACATAAAAAATTAATATTATGATGATCGATCATATTATAAAACCCAATACAAATGTGGGAGAGAATCCTCTTATACTCCACCTTCTCATTTTCTTCTCATAATTACTCATATACCTTCATATTTAAAAATGAAGGGTTCAAATATAATATATTAACAACATAATTATTATATTTTTAACATATAAATTAATAATGGGTTAAAGGTCATAGTTACCCCGGAAGTATGCACGGTGGATTATAATCTACCCCGGAAGTTTTTTTGGGTCCAATTTTACCCCGGAAGTGTGCAAAGTGGATCATATTCGCCCTTTACCGTTAAAAATTTTTTACTGGTAAAGGGCGAATATGATCAATTTAATTTTGCACACTTCCGGGGCAATATTGGACTAAAAAAAGCAGTAAAGGGCGAAGATGATCCACTTTGCACACTTCCGGGACAAAATTGGACCAAAAAAAACTTTCAAGGCATATGTAATCCATCGTGCATACTTCCAGGGTAAATTTGATCTTTAACCCATTAATAATTTTAACATGTTAAGTTTTGATATGAATTATGTACACTTGTATTATAAAAAAATTAATATATAAAATATTTTAATAAAATATTATATATCCACTATTCATATTTTTTTATCTAATGGTAGATATGAGATTATAAGAAGATAATAAGAGAAACCCTACCATATAAATACCTATGGTTCCGTTGGGATGGGTCTGAGTTAAGAGGGAAAGTAGTTATTTTGGCTTGTATAATGAATTAGAATGAATTCATATCCAGAAACACATTCAAACATAATCTCCAAAACTTAGTTTGAATGGGTTTTTGATATATAACCCACGGTGATCTAAAGATATAAAACTGTAGTTATAACTTATAATCCTAATTAATGACAGATAATTACATTTTACTACCAAGTGTGACTTTATATGTTCGTCAATGAATAGTGAACAACGATGATTGGCCATGTGAACTTTATCTTCCTTATCTGATTGTGAGATGCAAGCTACCTTTGAGATTTACCTGTCATTATATGTTGAAAGCATCGATCAAATTAATGGTCTCCAATGAAAAATGTAAATATTGTTTGTGTGGATTGAATTAATCTTTTTTTTTTTTTGACCTTGAATTAATCTAAGTTGCATAGTTTATAAAAGTTTATATGTTTTTTCTTTTTTGCACGTGTTTCATATTAAGGTATATATATAGCCGCAAAATGATGCTTGCACGCATAAGGTGGCAAGGAGGCATGCATGTTTAGCATATCAAATCCGAAATTGTTGAAAGTGTAATTTTATACTAAAATCTGCTATCAGACAAATTAGCAATTAGGCTTATCTTCAGTTAATTTTTGGTTTAATTTCTTCCCTCGGGATCCTGAATCTATATTTGTCAAATTTATTAGATGTACTAATTTAATATGTTGCTTCTTTCAATAAAAGTCATTGATTTTTTATGGGGCCTTCAACTTTTGGAAGTTTATTAGCTAGATTCCTGCGAAAACTCTGGACTCCAAATAAATTTTGGCTTGGATTTAAAACTGGAAAAATATTTTTTTCTAAAAGATTTTCCTAGAAAAGAAGTTCGGAGAGATTCAACGATTTTACTTCTACCAACACCCCAACTTCACCCTATGTTACTCGTATATTTAAGAATTATTATCAGCTTCAATTGAATGTCTTCGAAAGACACTTTTACATTCACATTTATTCAAATTCAAATTTGAGATCTCATATTTAATATATCAGTAGCTAGTCAAAACTTCTTCAGCCAGGACTAACACCTATAGGTTTTGACACCTAAAGTTCATTCTTACCACTTGAGTTAGCCTCTGATAGTTGAAAAAAAATGTATTTATTTTACAAAAAATTTAGTGTGCGTATAGTTTTTAAATTTCAATTAGATGCATATCTTTTCTTCTACCTTGTCTCTCTCTTCCTCCAACAAAAATATATCTTTCTTATTTACCATATTAGAGACTATGGAGTTTGGACACTAGCACAAGTGAATTTGAAAGAGTTGATAACATAAAAAAAGAGAGAGAGAGAGAGAGAGAGAGTTTATTATAAGATAAATAATAAATAAAAATGCGCATGGCTGAAATTTACTAGAAACAGGCATTTTAAGTATATAAAGGAACTGCTTAATTAATTTCTTTTGGTAGTCCCTCTATTCATAAATATAATACAGTTGACTTTTTTTTGGAAAATACTAATAAAGTTAAATAAGTTATTTATAAATTGATTTGACTGAATTTTTTCTCTAAATTAGTTATTTGATTTGACTGAATTTTTTCTCTAAACTAGTTATTTGATTTGACTGAATTCTCTAAACTAGTTTATTTGACTTATAAGCTAACATATAATATAATAAAACACAAATATGTTATAATTAAGTGACTCATTTTACTTTATTAATCTCTTTAAAAAAAAGTCAAATGAGTCTTCTATATATTTAGGAATGGAGGAAATGATTTTTCTAAAATCGCTCTCCTCTCAATTTAATGGTCCTCCGATCCTAATAATTTCTACAATGCAAAAACGTTATACTTTGCATAATTATCAACTGATGGTAAAAGTTTGCCCAACTATTGGAACCCAAAAATTAACATAATTTGCATATTATATATATATATATATTAGTCCAATATGTCAGTGCATCAATATATAAGCAATACATAAGTGCCCCTGTAAAGAGCATTTTCATTTAGAGAAGATACTTAGAAATTAAATCACAATTACCAACAAGCATTGGTCTTGATGAACGAGGTCATTGTCGTTTAAGCACTAGCTATTAGATTTGAATCTATACAGATACAAAAAATAACTCTAGAAGAGCTATTCTAAAATGGAACAGATGGTGTTCAAATCTAATAATATCAAATACATGTTAAAAAAGGTTAAATTAAAAATTAAAAGACTATTTTTTGCAGAATCGAATAAGACAGATGGCTAATTAGCTTAAAATCAAAAGCAAACATAGTCTAATGGTGAGGTTAAATGACATCCAAGCAAAACTCACACGTGGCCAAAGAAAGTATCAATCATATTAACAAAGAAAACTCTATTATTTTTGCTAATTTAACTCTTTTGACTCAGTTTGGTACGATATGTAATCTGGGTGACAACGAAATTAGTGTAAGAGAAATGAAATTGTAATATGCAATAATAGCAATTAATGCGCAAAAAATTCCATGCAATGTACATGTAAATTGTGTGTCACTTTCATATTTTAAAGGGTACACTAAATCAGAAGATAGAACAAAGGGTGCTTTGGCTAGTCATCGAATAAGAGAGCTTAAGAAAGGCAATCAGGGTAATGGTAGTGGCATGCCTTTGCCTAGCCCTAAATAGAAACATGAGATAAATTTGCGAGTGAGGGTTGCTTTCACAATTTTAAAAGTCAATTAATTATTTTTAATATAACATTGTTTGCAAATGGTACTCACTTACCTCTTTTTGAAACAAGACATTTCACTAATAGTTCATCGGAGCAAGCAGCACCACAAGCATATGAAATTCAACTCTTGGTGCATGAGCATGCATGTCACCAATTATAATCTTTTTGTGATACTACTAATTTTTTTCGGTGAATTTATGTTTATAAATTGATATATTGAACTATTTATTATTATAAAAATCATGATGTCATGTGCCGAATTTTAAGTGTGAATTGGGTTTAATCAAATGGTAGGCAAAAGTTTGGAGGAGGATCGACTAGTGAGTTTGTATAGGATAGGGAAAAAATTATGCATGATTTAAGTTTTATTTTTTCCATGGACTAAGCGCCAAATATTATCTTACATCAGAAATGGGGAAGTTAAATTTCAAGTAATCATTTTCCACCATGACCATTAAATATTGAGGAGTCATTTAATAAATAAGTAAAGAAAGAATTGCATCAAGATTAATATTCTTCTGGTCCTATTTATAAGTCACTTCCAGTATATTTTACATAAACCAAAGAAAACCTTAAATTTCATTAACTTTCCATTAAAATCCAACAAACTTCGAACTTTATTCATATTTAATATCCACTATACCATATGAAAATAAATTCAACACTTAATAAATGAAGGATAAACTTGTACATTCACTTGAAATATTTAATGATGAGGTGACTTATATATAGGACCATATAAAACCTTCTCTCTCTACACTATAAGTAGGATTAGAGGAGTAATTGATACTTGACTCTAAGAGTTATTGAAATGGTTTCCTTTCATCTGAATGTAAAATTTGAAACTATTTTGAACTCACAAATTTATAATTCTTTTTTTAAACAATCATATTACCAATAATGGTAATTTCTAATGCAAAATAGTTATAAATAGGGTATTTTAGAAAAAATAAACATGCATTTATTACAAACAACTAAATTAATTTTTTAATATTTTTGAGTTATCATTCCTATCCCTATTATAAGTCCATTTAAATTACTTCTCACATTCCAAAAAATGACAATTCAATTATTAAATGTGGCTTAAATTGATAAAAAAAATTAAATTTATCTTTGTTAAAATCCTCTAACTTTCTCTCTCTCCATTTACAAATCATTTATATATATATATAAATTAAATAAAGATAACATTTTAAAACATTCATTAACAACATTCTAATTGGATTTATAATTTTATATATATTTAGGATAAAAATTTCTTCTATTAAAAACTTATAATTAAGGACCGTAGCTGGTGGTAGCTATCATTTCCTTAGTAAGTACTAAAGGGAATATAACTTGTAATTTAATTTTTTTTAAATATTCCCTGTATTTTTTTTAAATATTACATGTATAACTCTGAGAGATAAAGGAGATTAAGGTCCTTTAAAATTTAGGATCAAACCAAGTATCACTCATGTCCACTCAATCATAGTACCGGATAATAATTCCCTCACTGTCAATGGTGGAGCACAACAATCAAATGTGATAAAGTCATTTACCTTCCCAAAAATTCAAACATACAAGTAAAATATTAGTGCATGCACAACAAGAAAATTGAATAGATGTATAAACATAATACATATAAAGACTCATTATATAGTACAAGTATAAAGGAAAACATATTATACTCATCCGGTCCTAAATATAAAATTGATTTACCTAATTTGATTAAATAATGGGTGTTAGTCAAATTTGTTAAAATCATATGATATTATCAAAGCACCTTTATCATCATTCTCCCTCTCTTGTTTGTTTATTATTGAGAAGTATAAATAAGGATAATTTAAAAAAAGTTGAGAAAAATCATAAATATAGGTCATATATTTAGGACCAAGCTCATCTATCGAAATATATCTTATATTTAGAACCGGAGAAAATACATATTAAGTCGTCTGTTTCTTTTCTTATTGGATTTAGACTTATTTATCCCCATTTATCAATATTATAAAATCAAAGCACAAATGACATACTCTCTCCGTTCCTGAATATAAGATATATTTTTCTAATTTGATTATATTAAGAATGTTAGTTAAATTATATAAAATCATATTATATTACCAAACACATCCTAACCATGCATATTCCTTTATTCCTACCTCATCTTGTTTGTATATTATTTAGAAGCATTAATAGATATAATTTAGAGAAAATACTGGAAAAATATAAAGAGATCACATTAATAGGTCATATGTTTAGAAATCGATAGAATTGATTGTAACATAGTATGTATAATCTCTGCTTTGAAATAGTATATCCACCTGAAAAGACAGACTTCGCCGATAACAAATTTAACGCCCTTCGGAAGTTGAAGTAAAAACTACCTTTTCTGATCACAATTTCAATGAATATATACTTTGCCCAACAGAAAGAAAAATTTAACTCAAATACAACATAGTAAATTTAGCATAGAATGTCGTTTGGAAGATATGCACATAGTGTTTCATTGTGTCTTGAAGAGGATTGTCTCAACTACGAAGATACATGAGTATAGTAAAATTAAAAATTAAAAAAATTGGTTAAAAAAAATAAACAATTGAAAAGTGAGAACTTACAAAATGACATATTTACAATTATAGTAGCACGTCAGCTGGAGCAAAAACATAAGAAAAAAAAAATCTAAAATGCCATACTTTATAGTGGGCCTTTTGACAAATATTACTATGTAGATCCAAGTCGTTCTGAAAAAGTGCTACTAGCCCATATGATAAAGCCTTGCATGCCCATGCTTTTCTTCTGGGCTTCACAATTCTACATAACCTATATATCTATATAATCTATATAAAAGTTAGAGCGCGACAACAATTTTTTTAAAAAAATTGTTAGATATGAAAAAAGGGATAAAACTCAGCAATTCTGTAATGAATAAAATAACACGTTTCAATTGATTAAATAAGATGTCGTTGAGGATTTTAATTTGGCGAGTCTTTGAGGACATTGAACTTAACTTTTTAACTTGAAATGCCCCGTACAAATTATCAAATTAAATAAATGACGTTAATTCTGCGTAATGTAATTATAATAATGCTAGTGTATATTATAAACAATAATTTCAAAATTACCGTTAAAAGGTACGGCAGCTTCCAAATTTTAACATGAAATTTTTTCTTAACTTGGAACATTGCTAGGAAGACTTGGAAACCACTTGAAAAATTACATATTAAAAAAACAATTTGGCCTCACAGTGATACTATTTTCTTAGGTTAAAATAGATATACATATTTTAACGGGTCAACTGTAGCGGAAAATGTTATTGCCCGTAGCATAATGAAACAATATTCGAATTTTTGTTGATAGAGATATCCATGCTTAGTTCAGACCAAAAAAAAAGAAAGAAAGAAAGATATCCATGCTTAGTGTCTATGTTCAAATATGATTGTTTTTAGTTGGATGATGTTTTGTGCTTTAAAAAAATAGGCATTCATATTTTATATTTTAGAAATAGAAGTTGTGGAAAATTTTATATTCTTTTACTCCTGACCACTTTGTGCTTTCCCTATTCCTATCCTTCAATAGCCAATACTATTGCTTGACAATGCTTTTTTGTTTCTCATGAAACTCTTTTCCTTTAAAAAATACTATAATTTAAATTAAACCAAAAATCCCTGCCAATTATCTTAATTTTTTTATTTTGCCATAAGCACCAATTCTCTTAGTTAATTATTGCTTAAAACAAAGTTTTTTCATTGAGATAGCGGAGCAGCTATAAATTTGATAACAAGTGAACAAAGAACATTTTTAACTATTTGTTGACTTAAATACACTTTCAACAAATTATTCTATTAAAAAACTTTTCGCTAAAAATTAAGATGGATTAATGAAAAACGACTGATGTGTTTACCCTTTGATAATCCTTTAACACAGAAATATAAAAGAAAATTGTAGTGATTTCACCCTCAAATTAAGCATCGTACCAATTGTCTCCTTTTAAAAAAAATGCCAGAGGCCATTAAGATTTCCTACCACTGAAACAAATATTGATGTAACAATGATTCCAAAAAAAAAAATATTGATGTAACAAAGTCCAACATACGATTAATGTGGCTGAATGTATACGATATACTAAATTCAGCCAAAAATTGCAAACCTAACTAAAATTAAATCATTTTTCAGATTCAATGTTCCAATATCAACTATTGCTTCTTATCTTCTTATCCTTCCACTAAAAATGATGCATTTAATATTCCATCTACTTTCTTTCACCTCCATTCCACACAATCCAAGACCAAAATTTTCCATGCCTTCCACTTTTGGAATAATCTCACCTCAATGCTAAATCAATCTACCTGTTAGCCCAAATATGAAAGAAATTACCCCCACAAACTATATTTACACCAATCCAAATCCTTCTATTCATTGTTGAGACCCGAACCCGATCACCTGACCCGGGTACCTGAATCCATACGGGTCGAATCCCACATTCGAATTCGCCTGAAAATACCCGCCTGAATTGACCTCCTCCTGCATCGACTTCCCGGTCTTCTCCCCCGGCGCCGTCGCCGGCAACCCGAGCGGAGACACGGAAGGGACAAAAAGGTCATTTCCCGGGTTATAATTCACCATCCCCTGAGTCTGACTCCCCGGGCCGAAATCGGGTACCGGGTTAAGACCCGCCGGGTTGGCCCAATCAACAAGATTCCCCGCGGCGAGATTATTGAAATTCAGCTTCTCCTCTTGTGGCATCGCCTTCAGCGAGTTCATACGAGGCAGCGAGAAGCTCCGGTCCTCAATCTCCGGCAACGAATAATCGAGCATATCGTCTAAATGAGACGAAGACGATGGAGAAGACCCATTACTGTAACTGTATTCTTTGTTAGTAACACCTGAAAGCAAATTCTTCTGCGCACTTGAATTCTTCTTGTAAATCCGACACAGAACCCAATCATCAAGCTGAATCATTAAACAAAAATAAGATACACATCAATAACATTAAAAAACAGAGTATGAACAGAACAAAAAAAAACACAGGATATGATTATGTGAAAAGATTGTACCCTTGAGCTACCATTCTTTCTGGAATGATCAAGAAGGCGATACTCATGCATGATCCAATTAGTTTTGGTTCCTTTGGGTGCTTTGCCAACATAAAAAACCAGAGCTTTTTTAATCCCAACTTTCCTGCCTTCAGTGGTGATAATCTTATCAGTTCCAGTGGCTTTCCAATAACCAGACCCAGCAACCCTATTGGGTCGTGACCCATTTGGATACTTACGATCTCTGGGGCTGAAAAAGTACCATTCTTTCTCACCGAAAATCGCTTTGCCTGACAAATTGACACCAAACACAATCCAATTTAGCCAAAAAAAAAAAAGAAAGGAAAAAAAAAAGATTATTTTGAAGATAAGGGAATGGATAATTACTGGGTAGATCCCATGGGTTGAACTTGTATAAATCGATTTCACCAATGATTTGCAGAGAGAAATGGTGGCCGGCGACTTTACGGCATAGATACTGAACAAGAAGCTCCTCATCGGTTGGGAAAAACCGAAAACCAGGTGGTAAACTCAATTGGGCAATAGGGTCAGTTGCAGGAACTCCCATTTTCACACATACACGATGAAGAAAAAGATTGAAGAAGAAGAAGAAGAAGCTCGAATTCTTTCGAATATTTTCTTTTTTATTTATCAGAATGTGTGGACGATGTGGTGGTTATTTATATAGGGACACGGGCACCGAGATAAGTACGGTGATGTTTGTCTCACTGTAGGGTGGGGTCCACAATAGTTGTGAGCTTGTCATGGCCTGCCACGTACCCCGATTTTCAAAAGTACGACGCCAACCATTGTGACCGACCTTATCTGATGATCCCCAATCCGAATTACGGCGGTTCAATGTATCTACACTCGTCAAGGTACGGATTGGTAAATTTCACCTTCTCACAGCATTTAAGCTAATCACAATGCCATCCACGTGTGTGCTTGAGAAATTCTCGTTATAGTCCGATTTATCATGGTTATGTTTAGCTGGACTAATTTTTGGGAAATAAGTGTTTATTTTAGAATAAAAGTAACTTATTTTATTCGTAGCTTATTTTGTATGTTTGCCTCGGTTTATTTTCAATCTGACTTATAAGTAACTTATAGCTTATAAATCAAAATAAGCATAAGCGGTTTAAAACAGCTTAATTCTAAATTATAAGTCACTTATAAGGTGAGACCCACAAATTCTGACTTATTTTACACATCTAATAACAACTTATCCAAACATACACAATCTGATTTATGGAAAATAAGTCACTTATAAGTCACTTTTCACTAAACCCATCCAAACATAAAAGTCATTACACAATTTGACTTATTTTCAATTTAACTTATATATAAGTCACTTTTCCATAAGTCCATCCAAACACACCCCATATCATTTGTGGTATGGCCAATAAAAAAGCAACACTTAAACAAATTTTAATATATTACTCCCTCGATCTTATTTATAAGAGTTCGGCCGCTAAATTGCACTTCTTAAATATATAAACACATAAAAGTTAGTTAAAAACTATAAATATGTATGAAATGATACTTTTTTTTAATAGTACTTTTATTTATGATGAGACTGTTAAAAGAGAGGGGGGGAAAGATATGTGGATTAATGAGTATGAAAGAGAGTTGAGGTAAAATAGGAAAAAGTGCATTAAATGATTGGACAACACAAGGTGGGCTCTCATATTTTAATTTAGACAAAAATATTTCAAAATTTGGGTTTTTATAATAAGTATTGAAAGGAGTATTAGGTGCCAACAAAAATTTGATTAGGTGTTGTTCTTTAATGGTTCACCCGCAAGTAACATGATAAACTAGAGCCATTTTTTGGGTAACTTTATTTGTGGTTTCACTAACTTCAAATAAATATTCATAAACATTTTAATTTGATATGACACTATAGAAACTGGATTTTTTCCCACACACTAGAAAAAGAAAAAAGAAATGGAGCCTTACTTCTCTCTCTCACAACTATAGACTGGGGACCCCTCCATTGTTGAGGCTTTCTTTGAGATAAAAGTAGGCTTTCTTTGAGGTAAAAGTATGCTGTTTTGTATAAAAAAACCATAGACAATCATTTTTTTCGTCCAGAGACAGTCATTTTACCTTTTAAAACAAAAGGATTTAATCGTGGGGTCAAGGACCCATCCCCTCTTCAAATTCCGATTCATATTTTTTCTAGAGAAATCTCAAATCAACGATAGAATAAGATCTATTTTTAATCATATTTAAGGGATTTATAAAATTTATTTTCTTAATAGATCAAATTTTTTTAATATAACGACGTAGTTCTACCTCAATAAAAACTCAATGAATTAAAAAATCAATGGAAACGTTTTAAGCTAATTCTCAAAGTCAAATTAAAATATTGGCTAAAATATACATTTGATCTTTTATATTTGCATTAAATACCTTTTTAGTCCCTTACTTTTAAAAAATGCACTTTTAATCCTTTAGTGTTAATGATGTTAGTTTCATTTAACAAAAAACGTTGAATCAACAACTTTAAATAATGATTTTGTAAATGATAACAAAATATATTTAAATTTTAATTATTTAATATAATCATTCTTATATTTCAAAATTTATCCATTTTTTATGAATGTTTAATTATAAAATCACTATTAAGTTATTATTTTCTATTAAATGAAACTAACGACGTTAGTAAAAAATGATTAAAAGTGTATTTTTTTAAATTTAAAGGACCACAAGGGGACTTAATGCAAAATTAAAGGAACAAAATATACTTCAACCTAAAATATTAATGAGGGATAAATTTGTGATTGGTTATAACCAAATGATGTGGCAGACCAGGTTGAATATCATAAATGAGCTGAGTGAGATCATGCCACGTAAGAAAAGGTTGAAGTAAAAGTGAGTGATGGGCTGGTGTGGACACGTGTCGGTGGAAGAGGACTAGAGGAGGGTTCTAGAAGGCTTGTGTTGTTTGGGGAATTCGTTTTTCACGCACGGCTTTAAACCACGTCGGCGCTGAGGAAGGACACGTGTCGGTGGGAGAGAAGGAGAGTTAGGCGGGAGGTATGGAAATGGAAAGAGTATAAAGCTGGTGGGGTGGTAGTAGGAGTGTATTTAGGTGACACGTTGCAGCTGAAATACACTTTTTCGGCTCTGTATTCTTCTTTTTAGGGTAATCATGCCTTTTTCTTTTATGCTGATTTAGGTGTTTCTTTCACTCTTCAACTTCCAACGAGAAGGTTACATGTATGAAAGCGAATTCAAGTAAAAAAATCAAAATAAATATTACATTTTGAAAGATGCTTTCTCCAGTCCTAAATAGTATAATACTACTTTAACTTTTTTTTTGTGGAAGTTAAAAAAGTAAATTAGACCACTAAATTATAACATATGTCACATGAAATTGGATTATAGGTTAGTTTATAAGTAGAATAAATTAGTTTTGAGGAAAAAATATTTTTTTTGGGACTGACTGAAACTACTTTTTTTTTAATTGAAAAAAAAGTCAAAAAATTCAAAGTGGTCTTATAATTATGACCGGAGATAGTATAATAGAAACAACATGGCTTAGTTACATAATTTTCTTAAAATAAAAAAGCTTTAAACTCTACATGACATTACAAGAAATAAAAAAAATATAATTACATAAAGGAACTAAATAAAATCCAAAGAGTATCTCCAAAGCACACTTGATTAGTATATCTGCTTCTATATTGTGATCTTTGTTAACATGTTGAATACCAACTAATTAACCTCTCTTAAGCATATGATGATTTTTCATGATTAAATTCCAATTCTAATGAATTATGGCATTTTTTGGCAAGCTTAACTACTGAAGAATTTTTCCAAACAGAATAATTCGTTTCAACTGATAGACTTGAATATATCAGAATGGACATCTAATTAACAAGATTGAATCCCTTCCAGTATACATTAGTGGCAAACATTGGATTGAGGTTTTGCAATTATGTATGATACCTCTCTCTATAACTCTATTTTTTTAGTAAGGTGTGGTACATATTTAGTTAAGTGCATGATCTCATTCTTCCTTTTCTATTGCATTAATTTTTTTAACATCCCTAAATTATGTATATTATCTTGACTTGAAGCTTGTTAATTTGTCGAAGCCAATTCACCAAACTTGTTTGTTGGATGAAATTGCATTATACCAATTGCTACTATTTTTAATACAAGTATTGAAAAGAATTTTTTGTTTTACAAAAAGAATATACCAAATTAAAGGAGCTTTTCAAGAGAGTTGTTTTTAGAGGAAATTAAAGATAAGGAGGTGACGTGGATTGTGAAGGTCAATAATTTGGAGTGGTCTAAAGAACTGGATTGTTCTGCTTTGATAGTTGACGTTTTAGAGTGTTGTGAACGTGGAGAATAGATCTACTTTTTTATTCGGATTAAAAAGAACCCCAAAGATATGGGCGTGCTTTACTGTTATTGTTTTTCCGGTCAAAATCCACATTCCAAAAAGTAATCCAATTAAACAATAATCAAACCGTACGAAATTGGATCGTGGAAGATTTGTGATTACCCAAAATAGCATTTATTTCCCTATTTAATTTATTCACGATTTTGTGACGTTATTGATGAATAATTCACAAGCTCAACAAGTACATACGTGGCATTGTAGGTATTCTTTTTATGAAAATATACATATACTAGTTTTTATCAACTTCAAGCAAAGCTACCTTATAGTTATTTCCAAACATTGTTTTCGCATTAACCGTCATATACATCATCACATCTACGAACATTATTTGTTAGACTTTTGACTAAAGTTGACTATAATTTTAAGAATTAGTTTTTCTATTTACGAAAACTACAAGGGTGACATTCATCAAAATTAACTATTTTTGGAGTCTAAAATAACCTACATTTCTCGATCTCTTTATGGTGATATTGTCCAAGAGCACTGAATTCCTAAGATTTGTCTTTTTTTTCTTATTAAGAAAATTTACATTTCAAAAGTCTAACACGAGAATCTCCTCCTTAATTGGAAATGTCCCTTTAAGATTTAAACTTAAATTCCTATTGAAATCTCCCTCTCTGCCTCCTCTTTTTCCATTCATCACAATTGGATCAAAATTTTAATGCTACAGATTATTTAACACTTTATACAAAAATTGTTTCAATTTTACTTAATGTATATATATAAATATGTTTCATCCTTTCCTAAATATAAGACCTAGATGATTTTTTGGAGAATTCTTAGAAAGATAAATAGGTTATTAATAAATTTGATTTGTTTGAATTTTTTTCTCTAAACTAGTTTATTTGACTTATAAATTAACTTAAAATCTAATAATACACAAACTATGTTATGAATTAAGTGGTTTATTTGTTTCCTTAATTTCTCTAAAAATGTCAACTAGATCTTATATTTAAAAAATAAGGAGTAATAATTTAAACTGCTGAAAACAAAATTTTCCTTGAAAGCTTATTTTAACCACAATAATTCTATATTTTGTGAAATTATTTAAGCAAAAAGTGTCTCACATTTTAAGTTTTCAATCGTTTCGGTTGGTTGTTGTGCTCGCACGTGTACCTTTCCTTTTTGCCTGTTTAATTGCTCAGAGATCATATTCTAAGGCTTCTTTTATTATAAGTACAGCACTTCTTTTTTTTTTGAACTGATTTTTTTTTTTTGAACTGACGTACAGCACTTCTTTACAAACATATATTCCACAATAATACAATATTGAGGAATTATTAGGTGAACATAGTACGTACATTACGTTATTTATTTGTGGTTTGACCAATTATAAATAAATATATAAAGTTTGCTGTGAAATTTTTAATATGATTTGGCACACTAAAAAAATTAACTAGCATGTAAAAAAATTTAAATCTCATGTTTTCAATGTTTTTTATTTTGTAAATTGAAATAAAATATTTTTATTAGTTAATTACTTTTTTTAGGGTGTTAAGTCAAATTAATTAACAATTTCACGTCAAACCTCATATGTTTACTTGTGATTGGTTAGACTACAAATGACGTGATACATTGGATTCACCTATTCATACAATATAATCCATTCTTTACGAGAACACATATGTTGCAATTGCATTATTGGCGTAAGAATTTTCTTTGTGATGAGCATGTCATCTGTAAGAAAGCTCTACAGATATACACAATGATTGAAGCGGTGATGTCTAACTTGTGTCTAAGTTTGTGCCATGATGAGGTTGTGAATTAATTATCAAAGCAGACAAATAATTAATATTACTCATTTAGTAACGTAAATAAATGAGCATATATGAGGGTTGAGGAAAAAGGGTTGACGCCACCTGGGGAAATTTCGGAGGGGATTGAGTTAGATGGGATCCAACCATTTGGGGAAAACACATTGTCATCTCAAGACACCTGTCCTTTCGTTGAGTTAGATTGTTTTGTCACGTTTTCATGTTCTTATCCTTAACCCAAAGCCACTTCATATGATTTCCTGATTGAAAAGAAAAGTAGTTAGTTACATCATTAATTTTGTTTAAAAAGAAATAAAAACTAATTTTACTCATATTTTAAAACCATGAATTTCTTGATAAGAAGATATTGTAACCAATTGCATAAGGCTTTGAATATGAGCCTTGTTTAAAAAATGTAATTAATATTAATACTATTGTGTGTGTCTTACAATAACAGCCATCTATTTTTATCCGAGAATATTTCTTACACTGGCGAAAATACTAGTTCTTACAAATACCTAGACTTTACTGTGAGGAGATTCTAATTACTTCACAGATCATTCACCTAATTTAATTAGATTAAAGATGTTAATTAAATTAGTACATATCCCTTGATCATCTTTCTTAATTCTCTTACTCTTTTTGTTACTTCATCATCATTAAATAAGCATTAATAGGGGTGTTTTGAAAAAAAAAAATAATAAAGTAGAATTGACTTCTATATTTAAAACTAAGATCAACACTCTAAATAATTTTTATATTAAAAACCGGGCAGTGACCATTTTTATCGTTGATATAGTAAACTTTAGATTTAGAGTGTACATGTGTATCTACAATATATCTCGTGAGGGTCGACTCAGAAATCCTTTCAATTTCTCATTGGCTTTTTTTGGTCAGAGTCCTTGACTTGAATCGCAGATATGTTGAAATTTCAATGTCGCAAAACCAAAGTCTAATTTGATTTGCCGCTTTCTCTTCACATGTTTATTTCCTAGTACTCTATTGAAAGGTCCAATTCTTAAGCAAGTACTACTGTTTATTATTTAATTTTTATTATTTGTCCGAATGAAACAAATTATTATTGTGTTTTTTTAATCTCTCTTTTCATATTAAAATTTGAATTTTGAGTCTTTCATATAATTTTATTCGAGTCTCTCAAATTCTGACGGAGGATACATATATGCTGTTGGACAACCAAAAAATTTTATTTAATTATACGAAGGAATTAAATTTCCTTAACTAACAACTCTCTAAACCTTCGGCCAAAAAAAAAAAAAAAAAAAAAAAAAAAAAAAAAAACAACTCTCTAAACCATTCACAATACAATAAGAAGTGTCTGACAAATTCATTCTCAACAGCACATGAAATACGTATAACATAATAACATGATAATTTAGAAATATCAATATGTCTTTTGTAATTAAAAACAAGGGTTAATATAACTTTTGGTCCATGAACTTTCACTCAATTTTGGTTTTAGTCCCTGAACTTTAAAATTTTTTGTTTTGGTCCCTAAACTTTCGGTCAATTTTGGCATTGATCCTTGAACTTTCAGTAATTTTGATATTGGTCCTCAGTTTAAAAAAAACTTCAAAAAAAAAATTAAAGTTGAGGGACCAATACCAAAATTACGGAAAGTTCAGGGACCAAGACCAAAATTGATAGAAAGTTTATGGACCAAAACCAAAATTGACTGAAAGTCCAAGGACCAAAACCAAAAATTTGAAAATTCAGGGATCAAAACCAAAATTTAGTGAAAGTTCAAGAACCAAAAGTTATATTAATCCTAAAAACGATTTCTTTACAATCAATCACAGGATAAAAGAAGAAATCCAGTCCCTGCCCATGAGGAAGATTTTTTTTTTTTTTTTTTTTTACAAAATAGATTTTCATCTTGACGAGTTTGGCCTATGGGGATAAAGAGTTGCTTAAATTCCACGGATAAATAGTATGTGTGATGAACATTTGAAGAAAAAATATTATAAATATATGTGTGTGATATATTATAAATACATAAAAATAATAATATCTTGGTATGTCACGCTGAACATATGGGTTGAAAATTAAAAAGGGAAAAAATAGAGGAAGAGAACTTTATCTTGAGATCTTGTGAAAGAGGCAATTAAGATCTCCATATACATAGAAATAATGTGTGTGAACAAACCAGATACCAAAATAAGTACAATGTTCTGAGTACAATATTTGAGAGAGGATAATTGTTATAATAAAAGTAACATTAAAAATAAGTTAACTTCTGTGTATATATATTAATCAAGCCAGGAGAGTTTAACTTTCAACCTTTGTATTTTGAA
This sequence comes from Mimosa bimucronata, assembly GCA_037074515.1. Taxonomy (NCBI): domain Eukaryota; kingdom Viridiplantae; phylum Streptophyta; class Magnoliopsida; order Fabales; family Fabaceae; genus Mimosa; species Mimosa bimucronata. The sequence continues at coordinate 13,615,730 of CM073442.1, forward strand.
AGAGATTAGTTTTTGCTGTGAGTAAAGTATATCTTTAATAGTTTAAAAATCATGTCAGTGTGGAACATATTATTGTAATAACAGCCGGCCGGTATATGAAATTTCAATATCAAAGAATCAAATTTTGATTTGCTTATCGTCACGTTCACTACAAAATTCGCCGCCAACAGCTAGCTAGAACCGCAGATTTTAATGACGGGCCATTTCTACAAAATAATTAAACGTAGATAAAAATCAAAACAATTTTTTTTTTTTTTAAATTAGTAGGTTTAATTTTCGGCTATGGATCTATATCGATCTCTTGCAAAATTATATATAAATAAATCTTGAGATTTTGCTCTCTGATTCTCTCTCTAATGATCTTCATTTAGAGTTTTATTTTCGGGCACACCATGTGGTGTTCAGCAGGTGATAACAAATATTTTATACTAATCGAAAAGCTTTAGAATATATTTATAATTTTTAAATTTTTACCAGTTTCCTTAACATTTGAATAACAATTATCGGATGGAGTATAACAAAGATTTCTATCTTCTAACGAGGAACGGAGGGAGTGATTGTATGAATTAAAATGAATGGAATATAATTAAAAGTTGACTTACTTGACTGCGGTCCCCCGACATCAATTCATTCAACCCCAAGGGGACATTTCACTGTTAAAAGCACCGACTTCTATGATTACTACTCGTGTTTGAGAGTATTACTTTGAAATGAATTTGAGTGCACGTGCATTTTGACAAGACACACACACACACACATATATATATATACACTTTACTAAAACTCACTCTTAAGAGTTCTATATTATATGAGCCACTTTTTCATAATAAATAGAAAGATGTATTATATATATTTAGAACTATATTTTTTGAATTGTGTTATCAATAAGTATGCTTTCCAAGATTTAAAATTGTGTTCTCCTATTTGCAGGAGTGAAACCACTTATTATCTCAATTAACAATTTATTTATTTATAGAGACCAAATTAATCATATGAATCTATAAAAATTAAGATTATAAATCATTTGATATAGAAAAATTAGTGCATTAGTATCAGTAATTTTCTACCCAATTATTAGGGGCTTCAAATATGAAACCCACAAGGTAACAAGCCCGTTAATGGAATTTTTTTAGGGAGAACTACAACTAGATCCCAAATAATAATTAGGGAATCAATTACAATTTAATCTTCAAAAATCATCAAATTACATTAAAGTCCTTAAGGACCTGTGTGATATTAAATGGCTTCTTATTGACAACTCATTAGTTCAATGAGATGTCAATGACAATTAATTAAATAATTGTCAATTGCAACTCAATATTAACAACTTAAAGGTCATTTTGGTACGAAGCATTGAGGGGTGGGGATGGGAATGGGAATGGGACAGGGAATGAGCCATTTATAGTGTTTAGTACGTGATATTAATGAAACATTGAGATTGAACATTACCACAAATGTGGGGATTAGACAAACCCACCTCCCCCCTTTTAATACTAGGAATGGAATTTTTGAAGACAAAAATATCTTTGGTTATAATAATTTTCAGATTATATTAATTCTCTTATTCTCTCTCACAGCTCCATCTCCGCGAATCTACTTCTCTCCTCTGTTACGTGGTTGATGGCTCACGGCTGGCAATTATCCTTATCCTTCTCTCTTCATGGCCCATTTCTTCCTTAGGATCTACTGTTTTGGAATGAAAATTCTGGATTAGAATGAAAATTCTGGATATATTGATTTTTGCAGAGAGGATGGGAAATAGTGGCAGATGAGAAATATTGGCACGGTTCATGCTTGGCCGTGACATTGAAACTCAATGGCAAACTGATTTTTGCTGAAACGTGTTAGTTCTTTGACTTTTTCTAATTTGATTTCAGATTGAAATTTATTTTGGGATTGAAAACTTCTAACCAAATATATTTAGCAGCTAGAACTAGCAGCCAGGAGGTGGAGGTTATCATCAATAATTGAACTTTCTTTTGGGGGGAACAAGGGTATTTTAGTTATTTTGTATTTTCCATTTTCTTTCTCTATTTTTTTATTTTATCAATCCCATGACCAATCCCACCATGTTTCAATTGTAATTTTGCAACTTATTCCTAGTACGAGTCTCATTCCCAAACCCAATCCCACACTACTACAAAAAACCCTTTTCATGTCACTAATTAACATCAGTTATATAAAAAATTGACATAAAAAAAAATACGGTGGCATTTTTGTAAATAAGTTGGAGGCAGAAGGAGAAACAACGTCACATATTTTAAAAAAGTGACGTTAAAAGAAACAGTGTCACACATTTAAAATATGTGACATTGTTTCTAAAATAAACAACGTCACATATTTTAAAAAAGTGACATTGTTTGGAAGAAACCACGTCACTTATTTTAAACATGTGACGTGGTTTCTTCCTTTATTATGCGTTCAGCTCCTCCAAAACACCAATTACATTGCATCTCACCATTTCCCTCTCTCGTCTCCTCCTCCTGCCCTAATCCTTCTTCTCAATGACAAATTCATTTGTCACCATCGCCTCCAATCTCGCACCCCCAGACCCTGATTCCATCCTTTCCCCTTCATTCTTGGCGCCACACCATCAATAATCACCATCTTCATTCTTCCCTTCCTTTTGCGCCGAGAACAAGAGAGTGAAAGGGTGCTGAAAATCAATTGTAGAACGGTGGCGACCGGCTTTTAAGCATGGGGGAAACATTGATTCAAACTCGGTGAGCTTCTTCTTCCTCGTTTTCTCCATTTTTCTGGCCGATTTGGGTGAGGTTTTGGGGGGTAAATTGATTCGAGTTCTGGGCTTTTAGGAGCTCTTAAAGTCCATAAAAATAAAGCTTAAGCTTTGATTTTGATGATTTTGAGTAAATGATTGGTGTGGCTTGATTTGCTTGGAACTCCTAGGCCGAATCACTGTTCACCGACGCCATTCTTGGTGCTTTCGGGTGAAAATCGACTAAAAATTTCATTAAACTCACTTAAGAATAAGATTAAATTAAGAAATCAAGTTGTATGTGTGAATTTATGGCTAGTTTCTGGAAGATCCGATTTTCCTCTCTGTTTGACCGAAATTCTTGTTCCTTCTCCTTTGTTCTTCACTGACGTTCTGCTCTGCTTGATCGTAAAGGATGAAATATGTGTTTAATGATAAAGGATTGAAGTTTGATTGAGTATGTGAATTTGTGGTAAATTTTTTTGTTCTGCTTGTATTGGGCCGACGGGTTTAATGGCAGGAAGGGGGAAGATTTGTGATGCTTAAATTAGTAGGAATGATGTTTAATTGGATGTATGAAATTGTAGTAATTTTTCTTCTTCTTGGCTGCTCTATTCTGCTTCGGTTAGTGATGAGGAAGAAGAATTAATGATATTTTTGAATTAGTTGATGTGTTATCTTGAATTCTGATTAATGAAATTTACTTTTGTATTTTATTTGTTCTGTTGGTTTAGCGTTTCGAAGAGGAGGAAGAATTAATAGTATTAGAACAAAATTAGAATTATTATCTTGTATGTTGAAGTTCTGAGTGTATGGTTCTATTTGCTGCTATGTCCGATTACTCTGCTCTTTGACAATGAACAAACGATGATAGGAATAGAAGGAAAGTATTTTATGATTTTGAATGATGAATATTTGATTATTCCTGGTTGTATAAGTGGTGGGGTTTGGAAATCTGAAAGCTAAAGTTTGGGTATTTAAATAGTTATATTTTAAAAAGAGGTTTGATAATGGTTTGCTGAGTTTATTTCTGTGTTTGTATGTTTTAGGTTCATTTTTGACTTATCTATATATATATAAGTGTCTAATCAATGTTGTTGCAGAAATGGAAATATATAACTTTTGTTATTGGGAGTTCTTTGAGTCTTAAAAAATTTTGTTAATACAATTCAGTTTTTGTTAAAGCTATGTACAAAGATACTGAAGACATTGATAAGAATGTTACTCGATGATAATTTTAAGAAGTAAAAGACGTAGAATTTATTGCTTGTGAGTTATTAGAGTTGATGATTTTCTGTGGTGATAAGTTTTATAATTGAATGTAATAGTGTTTAGTTTAATATAAGTGATGTGCAAGTTTGTGTATGAATTAAAGTCTTTAAGACATTGATCTCTGTTTTGTTATTGACATATTACCGGATTTTAACTCTATTTTTTTAATTAGGCATTGTTTAGGTGTGCCCATTTTATGTAGAGGGATGATTTTTGGATATGTAACTTTTTTTAGAAGGTTGGGGTGATGATTTCTTGTGGTGTTAGGATTAAATTTGAACGCTTTTGATTTGTTTCATTGTTCTTGATTAGTGGGATATGTAGTTATGTAAAATGAAAGTTTAGACATTTTGGTGTGATTTGAATTGGATGTGGGATGAGTTTCTTTTTGTTTCTTGTTTGAAGATGGCTTGGTTTAGTGGATCAAATTCATGAGGCAACTTCCCTGATTTGGCGGGAGCAGTGAATAAGCTTCAGGAGAGTGTAAAGAATATTGAGATAAATTTTGACTCCGCTCTTGGGTTTGAAGAGAAGTCTGAATCCAGCAATGAAGGTGATTAGTTACATTGCACAGTTTCTATACACTTGTTGTCTCAGTAGATTTTTGTGATATGTTAACTTGTAAATGAGTTATAATCTAGAAGGCACTTTCATGGTTTGGATGCTTGCATCAGTTAAAGATTGTAATATTTCAAAGCAGCATGCACATTCTTAGACAGTAAATATATATAAAAGATTTCCTGCTAATTGAGTTATTGTTCTTCTTAACATTTATCTTGTAGCTGCAGGATCAAGGCCTATTTCTACAAACAAGAAAAGCCTATTCAATCCTGTTACGACGTTTATGGGGAATAACAGTGAGGAAAGTACTGAGAAACATCTGGGCAGTCTGAATCATCTCAACAACAACCTATATCTGAGGATGTGAAGGAAAAAACTGAGCCTTTAGATCACCCAACAATTACTGAGGGAAAAGAAGGGGTTGTAAATGCAACCCATATTGAAGCTGAAGAAATTGCTTCTGGAGAAGAAAATAAAGTGATTGTAGCAGAGGATGGTGATAAGCTTATAGAGTCGGCCAATGGAACCATAATGCAGAAATCAGACCGTGAAAAAGAAGGGAACCAGTTACCTGCAATGCCAGCTGGTTCTATTTTTTTTTATTTTGCATTCATTAGTTACCTAATTCATAGATTTGTTAGGGAGGCTATGATTTGATTCTATTTTTTGTTTTATTATTGGAATAATCTCAATGAATAATATTATTTTTTATTTATGGATGATGTTATTATAGTCATAAATTTGTAGAAAATATCTTATTTGTTTGTTAGAGAATAATCTCAATGAATATGGGTATCTGTTTCTAATAAAATCTGCAATGTATTCAGATAAGAAAACCAAAATTAATAAATGAAATATTAAAAAAAAAGAATTCATGTCACTTGTTATATTAACAAGTGACATGGTTCCCAAGACGTTGATTCTTATAAACCATGTCACTTGTTATATAACAAGTGACATGGTTCCCAAGAATCAACGTCACTTGTTATATAACAAGTGACGTTGATTCTTATAAACCATGTCACTTGTTATATAACAAGTGACATGGTTTCCAAGAAACTATGTCACTTGTCACCATAATATGTGACGTGGTTTCTCCGGCCAGGAGAAACCACGTCACTTATTACAAAGCCTGTGACTTGGTTTCTTAACCACAATAAGCAAAAAGGTAATCAACCAGGGACTTATCTACGTCGTTTTTTCATAAGTTGTGACGTGGAAAATCTGAATTTTCATGTCCGTTATTTTTAGTAACGTAAAAAGTCCATTTTTTCTAAGTCACTAGTTTTAATGTCACATAAAAAAGTGACATGAAAATCCCGAAATAACAGACTTAGAAACCCCTTTCTGCAATAGTGCCATTCACATTTCTTTGAAATTCAATATTGCATACCAAACAAGGCCAAAGAGTTGTCATTGACAGTATAAAGAGTTGCGTCAATTACAAGCCATTTAATATCACCAAGATTTTTAGGGACTTCAATTTAATTTGATATTTTTTTGAGACCTAATTGTGATTAATCCCTTTATTAAGGACCGAGTTGTAATTCTCCCTTTTTTTTAACCTGAGTCATATTTGGTGTTACCGAAAAGGGATATGATCGATACTACCTCATGTAGCATAAATATATAATACTTTCTTTGTTACTAAATATAAAACATATTTACCTAATTTGAATAGGTTAATGATATTAAATTAAGTTACTTAAACTTAAAATCACATGTTATTACAAAAACACAACAACCACATACATTTATTCCCACCCTCCCTCTTTTATTTATTTATTTATTATTGATGAGCATTAATAGTAATAATTTAGGGGGATATTGGAAAAAATATAAAGATTTCTTATATTTAGGAACAAACTCACTTCCCTAAATATGTCCTATATTTAGGAACGGAGGGAGTATATTTATGCTACATAATCTCTCTAAAATAGTTATGTCATATGTGTATTACTTTACTATTTATTGGTTTATATGTCAACAAATTAGTTTGGAGGGAAAAGACAAATATAAATATGTGCTTTAAAGTAATTTATTTGGTTTATTTGATTTCTCTAAATTAGTCAACTGAATCTTTTATTAAAGAGCAAGTGCATTTTATTACTACGATAAAGATTGGATTGAATAAAAAGGAAACCAATTTTTTATGCATTTTATAACTACAAGAAAGGTTGGATCAAATAAAAGGGAAATCAATTTTTTTTTAAAAAAAAATCTATTTAAATATTGGGGATTATGAAAAAAACATAGAAATATCTGTGTGTGCACTTTATATAGCTACCATTTTGAGTTTTGGCCCCAAAACGAATAATTGTATTCACTTATACCTCAAAACACAAGTTAGACTGCTGATCTCTATGGTCACATAAAAATGTACAAGATCGCCTCCTCACGTAATATTGTGGACATAAATGGGTGATGGCAATATTATCTGAATGATGCACACAGAAACAAGAATAAAAAAAGTGAAGCCTAACCCAACTTCGTTCTTTGTGACCCCAATCCTCGTTAGAGCAAAAATAAGCCAAAAGTCTATAACCTACCAACATTATCCCTAAAGCTAAAAAAGCCACAATTTGGCCTTTCAAAGCAACCCCTATTTGCTTTATAGAAGTAAAATCCGCAACCAAACACTGCCCTTCAGAAAAAGGGTATGTGTCGTTATCACCATACTGTGACCCCACAAAGAGGTTGAAAGTATATTGACTAAAAGACAAGTACTTGATCCAAGCTATGAACTTAGGCACATTTTGAACATAGAACCCACCAGCCAGCATAAAGCATAGCATTAGCACAGAACCAAGTGTGGTTGCTGTTTTCTGATCCATTAGTAAAGCACCTAACGCTAGGCCTACGCCTTGTGAGACTAGGACAGCGAGAAAGAGGCTAAGGAGAGTGTATAAGAAGCTTAAGAAGTTGGGTTTTAAGCCTGCCATCCGATAGGTTATAATAAGGAAGATGGTTGGAAGTACTGGCTCCATTGGAAGATCACCTAACATTCTTGACATGAAGTACGAAGAGAGCATGTAAGTTCCTGAAGATCTTTCTTTCTGAAGCATCATACGTTCTTGAGGGAAGGTGAAGATTGCATGGAACATAGGGACGAAGCTCCAGAAGCCTATCATGAAGAATAGAAGCCCCAACTGTAAATACAACAAGACGGTGTCATTAAGTTTTCTTACATGGCCAAACCTTTTGATTCATGTATTTTAGAACAAACCCAAGTTTTTGAACTACATCCTCCAAGGTTATCCATTGGAATTGAAGAATCCAATACCTTATACCGCGCTTGCTTCAATGTAACCTCATGAACATGTTTTTATGAGTCAGTCTCATAAGTAAAGTGTGATTTATAAGTTCAAAATGACCTCCCTCCCAACAAAATATAGTCTTTTGAGATTGAATTCGCTTTCTAAAAGAGGTTCTTTTATTGAGAGACGGGTGCTCAAAGAAAGAAAGAGGTATATCCAGGGAGGGAAATTTTAACTCTTTTAGTGTTGAACTTTCCCTTTAAAGTCGTGTTCAAAGAAAGAAAGAGGTTCTCTAGTTGACTCCACTTCTAAGTAACACAAACAATTGTTGGCTCCATGACGTAGGGCATCTACCAAATTCTTTGTCCTGATGATGTCTATCTTGTTGACTTTGACCAGAGTCTCCCCTTAAGTGAAGCATTTCTTTCAATTTAGGTTCATTGTGATTCGTGTAAGCAGATTTCAATTTACTCTTGATTAAAACATGGTCTTCTGTCTATTCATCTAAGTAGACACCTGCAAGAAATTACATGAACATATATGTATATATCATATCAAGAGTTTCATCAAATTCTAAAACTTAAGAAAAATCCCACATCTGTACATGCATGCTTTCAATCTGATCTTGTCGGCCGGCCAAGTTCTCTAGTGCCGAACAAACATATATGACCATATAATATATGGTAAAAGTCCAATTTTATCCCAAAAGTTTTCATATAGGAGCTGTGAGAATGTCTCCCACAAGTTTTAAAAATGCTTATTATGATCAACGTTATTTTCTTAACTATTAATGTTAATTTTTATATAGTTAGCACGATTATAATCGCCTATTTTTTTAACATTTGTAGGGCATAATCGATGCAAAAAAAACTTATAGATATCAATAACTCATCCTTAAAACCTTACAGGCCAACATTCTTCACTTTTTGGGCATTCTTGGGGGCTTTGTGTGTTAGGGTTTGGGTCTTGGAGGAGTTTGGAGTAAGGGATTGAAGTTTGGAAGAGATTTTGGCTTCAATTCTTGGTTTTTCTTCATTTTTCTTTCCCTCTCTCTTATTATATGATTATGCTGATATATGTATATATTCTTTTGGATTTTCTGAACATGTGGAGTTAAAGATTTGATTCTAGGATTATTTTGAACTCTTGTATGGATTAACTTTTGATTACTCCTCTCATTTTGTGATTAATGGGATATATGTGTTTATTTTACTCTTTTCCTAATGTTTCTAAGTGATTGATCACCATTTAGATGTTGTATTCACTTAATTGATGCTTTGGGTAAAATAGTGTAAAAACTTGAAGTTTGCATGATGAATGGATGGTTTTGTTGGCAAGATAGAGATATACTTGCCAACCCTGCATAGTCACATTAGGATTGGAGCTTGATAATTGGGTTTTATTAATTGTAACAAGAGATTGAGCAATTAATGAGATCAAACATTTGTTCTTGACTTGAGAGAGCTTTTACCAGTACTTTGTGAATCCTAGCCTAATACATGATTTCATTGAGAACATCTTTGAAAGGAGATTAATTGGATGTTAAGAAATACAAGGGGAATAAATAATCTCAGGTCCCATTTTGTCTTTGAAGTTGAAGAATCATTTGTTTATAATATTATTTTTATTTAGCATAGGTTTATTTCATAGTTACTCTTCAATCATGATATTTGTCTCACTCAAATTGAGCAAAAGTGTGATAATCACTACTTGACCGGGTTTTGGAACCAAATCCTCGTGAGAACGATACTTTACCTATCACTTTATTACTTAGCGCGACCCGTGCACTTACGATGCGAACATTTATATGTATATTCTCATGATATTAAGGATACTCACTTTTTTTTGGTCAAGGAAGGGTGCTCACTTTAAATAATAAGAAAAGTTGGTTTAGATGAAAGAGACTCCGAATGAACAATTCCATAATTAATATCAGGAATAATTAATCGAACTTCTAATTAATGACTTACAACGCATTAAAATTAACAAGGGCTATCACCTCATCAGGTAAAAGTCACATTATTTGTTAATCTGTTCAATTAATAATTCATTCATATCTGGCTTCATTTGTTTTATAGGAGAACATGTCAGATTAAACCGTGTGACAAAAATATCAAAAGAAGATAAAAGGAACTTGGTTAATTATAAACAGAATTAAGAAGATCGTAACCTCATATGAAAAGCTGAGTCGAAGGTGAATGCGTTGATTTGACCGTTGTTCGCACCGCAAATGCACGGATCTCGCTTCAAGTAATAAAGTGATAAGAAAGTATCATTCTCACGATGATTTGGTTCCAAAACCTGGTCAAGTATTGATTATTATACTTTTACCTAATTTGAATGATCCAAATATCAAAAAGTGAAGGGTAACTATTTTTAAAATAAAATAAAAAGATTATAAATAAGTGATTTTTTGACTTCAATGATAAAATGGGACCTAAAATTATTTTCCCCCTTGTATTTCAAAACATCCAACTTTTCTTATTATTTAATAGACACATATGCTAGTCTAGAATTCAAAATGGACTTGTAAAAGCTCTCTCAAATCAAGAACAAGTATCTAATTTCATTAATTGCTCAATCTCTTGTTACAATTAATGAAATCCCATTTAAGTTCCAATCGTAATGTGACTATGTAAGGTTGGCAAGTATATTTCTATCTTACTAACAAAACTATCAATTCATCATGCAAAATTTAAGTTCTTACACAATTTTATCAAAGTTCTACACTCAACTTGGCCCTCTCAAGCATCAATCAAGTGAACACAACATCTAAATGGTGATCAAGCACTTAGAAACATTAGGTAAAAAGTAAAATAAACACATATATCATTAATCATAGAATGAGAGAAGGATCAAGAGTTAATCCATAGGAGGGTTCAAAATAATCCTATAATCAAAGTATTTAGCCACTCATGTTCAGCAAATCCATGAGAATATACATATACATCAACAGAAACATGGAACAAGAGTAGAGAAAGCAAGATGGGAGGAAAAACCAAGAATAGAAGCCCAAATCTCTTTCAAATCCAAATCCTAGCTTAATCCCCATCAAGAAGCAATCCCTAGCACAATAAAATACTCCCAAATGCTCCCAAGAAGTCAAGAATATCAGCCAAGAGGAGGTTGGGGTGAATATATGGCCAAAACCCTAAAATTTTTGAGTTTAAATTCAGCTGTGCGTTTCTGTCAGTGAAGGAAGGCCTAGGCCCTCACTCTTCCTCTCTACCTCTGATTTCTATGATGAGGGCCTGGGCGCTAATTGTAGCGCCTAGACTTTGTTGCTCTCTGCCTCAATAATATGTTTCACCATGTGGTTGTGGCCTAAGCGCTAAAAGCAAGGCCTAGACCCTGCTCGATTCTATTTCTTAAATCCTTATTTCTTTATTGCAGAATGATTTTTTTCAAGATTGTCACAGCCCTAAAATGTCTTTAAAGCTTGGTAAAGTGGCTATAATCACTTGATCATTGTATCAAAATATTCCTACAAGAGTTATATAAACTAGCATAAGAAACTAACTAGAAATATTCCTCAAGACACCTGTCCTTTCGTTGAGTTAGATTGTTTTGTCACGTTTTCATGTTCTTATCCTTAACCCAAAGCCACTTCATATGATTTCCTGATTGAAACGAAAAGTAGTTAGTTACAGCATTAATTTTGTTTAAAAATAAATAAAAACTAATTTTACTCATATTTTAAAACCATGAATTTCTTGATAAGAAGATATTGTAACCAATTGCATAAGGCTTTGAATATGAGCCTTGTTTAAAAATGTAATTAATATTAATATTAATACTATTGTGTGTGTCTTACAATAACAGCCATCTATTTTTATACGAGAATATTTCCTACACTGCTAAAATACTAGTTCTTACAAATACCTAGACTTTACTGTGAGGAGATTCTAATTACTTCATCCAGATCTATTCACCTAATTTAATTAGATTAAAGATGTTAATTAAATTAGTCCATATACCTTGATCATCTTTCTTAATTCTCTTACTCTTTTTGTTACTTGATCATCATTAAACGAGCATTAACAGGGGTGTTTTGGAAAAAAAAAAAAAAAAGTAGAATTAAATTCTATATTTAAAACTAAGATCAACTCACTAAATAATTTTTATATTAAAAACCGGGCAGCGACCATTTTTATCGTTGATATAGTAAACTTTAGATTTAGAGTGTACATATGTGTATCTACAATATATCTCGTGAGGGTCTGCTCAGAAATCCTTTCGATTTCTCATTGGCTTTTTTTGGTCAGAGAATAAAAAATCCTTGACTTGAATCGCAGATATGTTGAAATTTCAATGTCGCAAAACCAAAGTCTAATTTGATTTGCCGCTTTCTCTTCGCATGTTTATTTCCTAGTACTCTATTGAAAGGTCCAATTCTTAAGCAAGTACTACTGTTTATTATTTAATTTTTATTATTTGTCCGAATGAAACAAATTATTATTGTGTTTTTTTAATCTCTCTTTTCATATTAAAATTTGAATTTTGAGTCTTTCATATAAATTTATTCAAGTCCCTCAATTTCTGACGGAGGATACATATATGCTGCTGGACAACCAAAAAAATTTATTTAATTATATGAAGGAATTAAATTTCCTTAACTAACACTTCTCTAAACCATTCACAATACAATAAGAAGTGTCTCACAAATCCATTCTCAACAGCACATGAAATACCTATAACATAATAACATGATAATTTAGAAATATCAATATGTCTTTTATATATTATTAAAAATTTTAAAATTAAATTTGTAATAAATATATATATATGTGTATATATTAACTTTTATTAATATTTATAACATATTATTTATTAACTAATTTATATATAAAATATTTTTAATATAAATTAAAATAAATAATTTATTTTGAATATTTATTAATTTATTTTTTAAATATCTATTAACAAATTACCGTACTGACGGAATTTCTATCGATAATTTCATTTTTTTTTTGTAGTGTGAGCATTAAAACTGTAGAGAAAGCGAATTTAAAAAAATATGATTCTGTAGCTGAATTTAAATATATATATATATAATTAAGAAGAAAAAACTTGATAAAGTTGGATTTATATTTACAAGAGATTGTGATTGTTATGGTTTTGTTCCCATTATTTGATTTTCTTTGAATCCAAACACAACCAAGAAATTAAAGTCTAAGTGAAACTTTAAAAGAAAGCCATGGATTTTGATCAAGAAAACCAAACACAGATTTGATGCAAACAGAAATTAAATGTAAATCGAATTTTGCAGAAATTATCCTTACGTATTGGTGGATCATCTGTTGAAACTCTCTGCGAAATTATGCAATTAACTGAAATGGCTATGCCAATGAGCCTTGGATCAAATGGCATCAATCCAACCCTCTTATAGAGAGGGTTGGGGATCGATTCCCAGGTTGGGAAGAAGTGTGTGTGTGTGTGGTGTTTGGGAGTGTGAGTCTTCCCTCCTATTAGAGGGGTGAGGATGGGGGTGTGGAAAAAAAAAATGAAATGGCTTTCTAGAATTGCTTTCCTCATTGATTGTATAATTATATGGGGCTTGATAAGTCCACAATTTTCCTTTATTATTTTTGTCGCCATTTTTTTTTTTGTTAATGCATGTTTGTGATCTTATAAATACACACTTTGAGTTTCTTAACTACTGACAGATAATTTCTAATGATACTTTTTTCTGAGAAAATGACAAGTATATATATGATTGTTTTATGTTTTATTGGAAATTCCTTTAATTGGAATTTGATATGTTTAACGGTTGGCGGCGGCCTGATGCATACAATTAGAAAATATATTTGGTGTATTATTTTATATTTTAGTTTTCATGAGTCATGAGAAACTTATGGTTTTCAAAATATATTTGATTTCCTGAGTCATACATGCAAAAAGTAAAGATTATAAAATATCTTTGATATATTATTTTATATTTTATTTTCATGAGTCATATGAGAGTTTGAATCATTGTAATGGAACTTGGACCGGCTGGCCCGAAACTTGTTAGACCGGGAGGAGATCCGGTCCGGCTTGGTGGCTAATTAGGGTGGACTCTCCCAACATGGTTGAAACTCGGGCGACCAGCTGAACTGGGCGAGTCACCCGAGTTGCTTTTTCCCCCTCACAGCAAGCCACGAACTGGTCAGACAAAAAGTCACAACTCGTGAAAATAGAACCACGGTGGTCGACAGCTGGAAATGAATCGCCTGTGGTCGCTGGAGGCTGAGGGAGAAAGAAAGTGGAGGAAGAAGATGATGAAGAGAGCAAGTCATGGAGAAAGAAGGTGGCCAAACAAAGGATAAGAAAAAACTGTTGTAGTTCATTGCAAAAGAAAGATGAGGAAAGAGGAAGCTAATGAAATATCTTCTAAACCATGATAATAAATCTAGTTAGATAATCAATCTGATGTCTAAGTTTGTGCTTCGGTTGGTGTCTCCTTTCTCTCGTGATGCATGTTTTCTTTGGGGATGTGTTGAGTGTTCAAAAACAATGGTGATGCTCACGTGGGAGAGAGAATTAAGAAGGAGGGAAGGGAAAAGATGTGGCAGAAAATTCAATTTAAAATTAAAAAATATGGGTAGGAATTAATAAAAGGATAAGAGAGAAAATTCGAAGTGAAATTAAAAAAAAAATAGTTTGATATTTTACTATAATAAATATTTAGTCCTAGATACTAATTACTAACTGATCTTGGTATTATTGGTTAGCATTATCATATGATGTCAATTTGTCTAATAAATTGTAAAAAATGTTGGATACTTGAAAATGATTTTTTTGTTATTGATTTAAAGTAGTGAAATAAAATTTATTATTTAGAATTTTTGAAGGTGTAATGAGAATTTAAATATTTTTAAATTTTCTATTCCTTACCGATTTGGCTCCCAAATTGATTACAATCTGACCTACTGACCATTGACCCACTATCTTGACCGGTTCAGTGGCCAGTCCAAATTTGATTATCTTGGTTTGAATGGTTTAGGCCTATATATTTTTTTTAATTTTCATGAATGACGAGAGTTTGAATAGTTTGGGCCTTTTTTCATTTAGACTCAAGCTTAGTATTGGGCTTCAATATTAAACCTATTTGCATGCTAGAGTTAAGGAAAATTTAAAAATTAAGTGAACTCGATTTGTCATATTATTTGTGGTTCCATCATTCACAAATAAATATATAAGGTCTGACATGGATATTTTAATCTGACTGTCACCCTAAAACAATTAGGCAGTAGATAAGTTTAATTTATTTTTCAACTTGTAAAATTAAGCAAATATATCAAAAAGGAGATAAAAAATTTTTACCTGTCAGATACTTTGTTAGGGTTCCCAATTAGATTAAACTCTTCACGTCAAGCATTATGTGTTTAGTTATAATTGGTGAGACAAAAAGTGACATGACAAGCCATGTTAACCTAAAAACTAAAAATTTCTTAGGTTAAATTAATTAAAAAGGCAAAAGAAAGGGTGCATATGTGTGGTGAGGACAAACAAAAGTCAACAATATGCAAATAACACCAACAATCACCTTGAACTAATTAAGTGTTGAATGGCAGCTCTAAGAATTGAAAAATTTGCATAACCATTTTTTCTTTAATTGAGATTTCAACCGTTTGAATGATGTTTACTTCTTTTTTATCAAATAAGTACGTGTTTGCTGACAACACTCACTAATTCGATTTGGCCAATTTATAAGAATTTATTTCGAATATTTACTTGTCCCTTAACATAATTTTAAAATAATTATATATCAACAATTAACGAATTACCCTCATTGAATGTGGGTAGGTTTAAAAAAAACACTCCAATTAAAAAAAATCTCAATAATATGTTCATGAATAGGAATATTTTAAAAAAAAATTATAGATTTGTAAGACAAAAAAAAAATAAACACTTACATTTACAATCAAAATAGACCATTCAACTAACTCATATTTTTTTAAAAAAAAAAAAAAATTAACGGCATCACTGCTCAAGAAAGCTAGCTAGCCCATGTAAAGAAATGTTGTGCTTCTAAGTAAGATGCTACAACATCATAACCTAACTGGGCAACTCCTATAATTATGATAAGAGAAAATACTTGTTTTTGTAAAACAAATTAATTATCAAGTATAAAAAGAGGGAGATAAAAGCAATTAGTTAAGGGGGAAGGTGTAGCAAATAGTTTTGTACCTCAATAGCATAAGAGTTTTCTTATAAATGAGAGGTTATATATTTGAACCTATTTGTAACATCATACCAATAATATTTGTTCCTCTTCCCAAAAAAAGGCGGGAGACACGTCTCTGTTTTTTTAAGGGAAAAAAAAGGAATGAAAGTAAGAAGAAAGTGAGTTGGTATTATAGGACTCAAAAGACATAGGCTTTGGTGAGGAAAAGTCAATAAGTCATGTCCCAAAGATTTGTTAGCCGCTGACTTGTGAGACCATAACAAGCTTAGCTTATGTCTCATCACTCTCTGTTAGTAAGTGTCCCAATTAAATATATATGAGCACAAATCTATCATCTTCTATTACACTAACCCCAGGAAAGGAGACGACTAAGAAGACATATATATTATCTTACGTTTACCAAAGAAACATGAGTTTTGGGACTGAAATAGCGATGATGGTGGTAGGTCTATGGGGTATGTTTGTGAGGCCTATGTTGCTTGCTCACATGGTGAAAATGGCTCACCTTATGGCCTCTTCTTGTCTCCGATTTGGTTCTGCTTTTGCTTCGTCTTCTTCACGGCCTCCTTCCTCTCTTCTTCCTTCTCACTCCTCGCACATTCCTTCCTCTGTTCAGCCGTTCTTCTTTACCTAATTTGTTTTGGTTTTTCTTGAATCACGTGCTTTTATTGTACTCCCTTCTGTTCTAAATATAAGATCGCTTTGACTTTTTTTTGTGAAAGTTAAGGAAGCAAATTACACTACTAAATTATAAAATATGTCACATGAAATTAGATTATAAATTAATTTATAAGTAGAATAATTAGTTTTGAGGAAAAAAGATTTTTTTTTTGACTAAAACTACTTGTTTTTTGGATTGAAAAAAAAAATCAAAAAAGTCAAAATGATGTTATAATTAAGGGAGGAGGGAGTACAACTTATTTTGTTATGATTAATAATTCTAGTTTCCATTTCTTTATAGTTTATATTGATTATTAATTTCGCTCTGAGTGAGATTTGAACCTTCACTCTATGAGTGAAAGTAAAATAGAGGTTAAAGTCCACACACTTCAAAAGATCAATTGTCATTATATGAATCCATTCACTTCATATTCCTCATTATTAAGCAATTCTATGGGTTATATCGTGTGTTTTATTATCTTTTTTTTTTTTTTTGGGTCATATCCTTCGCACGACGGAAGGAACTCACATGATATGCATCTTACTTAACCTAGCTTCAACGCATTCCCAGATGCAAATTAAATAAATGAATATATCCAATGATGTGTAAGTCAAAGTTAATTTGTTGAGGCACTACAAAGTTATAATGAATCTATAGTTATATAACATCAATGAAAAATCTAAGGCCTCAACATTTAATCATTTATTCAACAAATACAAAAATAGTAATAAATAAAAGAAAGAGTCTCATACGCTTCAAGGTTTATATTGATATCATCCTATAATTATCAATATAACTATATAATTTCTACGTAATTGATTTAGATAGATTAAGGAACCAAATAAATAAGTTAATTATAACAAATACGATATGATATACATTAAAATATATTTGTATATCATTAGATTACATATAAGCTTATATGTTGGATAAATAAAGCCAATAATGTGTTAAAATTGAACTGAGATAATTATTGGGGCCGGTTAGAGTTCAAGTGGGCCCATATGTGGGCTGATGCAACTTGACTTGTAAATTTGGTACTTTCATACTACTACAAAACAGGGTTTTCACGTCACAAATTTTGGACTTTTCACGTCACTTTTTGGTGTGACATAAATTCAAGTGACGTGGAAAATTGGACTTTTAACGTCACACCAAAAAGTGACGTGAAAAGTCATCTTTTTCACGTCACAAATTACAAAAATTGTGACGTTGTTTGTCCAAAATTAGATTATATTGATAAAGATATGACAGAGAAACTACGTCACATTTTACAAATTTGTGACATGGTTTCAAGAAACCATGTCACACATTACATAATATGTGACGTGGTTTCAAGAAACCACGTCACATTTTATAAATGTGTGATGTGGTTTCTGGAGAAACCACGTCACACATTACCAATTTGTGACGTGGTTTCCACGTCACAAATTGGTAATGTGTGACATGGTTTCTTGAAACCATGTCACAAATTTGTAAAATGTGACGTGGTTAGTTTTTTTTTAAAAAAAAACGATGGTTTAATTAACTTATTTTGGTTTCCCAATCTGTATTCATTGCAAATGTCACAGAAATAGATATAATGCAAATCAACGGTATACATTATTCACACAACATGTATACATAGCTATATTATAACTAAATCAAACTAAACATATATATATACACACACAAAATTCTATGTTTACACAACAAAGACATTGTAAATTTTATACGATAAAAATGAACAATTTCCAAATTAGTATGAACATTCCAAAAATGACATGTTTCATAATACATCTAACAAAATTATACTTTACTAACCCATAAATAATCTCCATTCTCGTTATAATAACTCAGAGCTTTTCAATGCATAATACCTTGAAAGGAACACACAATCAGTCTTGCAGAACAACTCATTTTATCCAAGAAAGTTATGATTTGCCTCACACTTTCTTGAACTTTTTAAAATAAAAGGTTGCTTATAAATAATCTATTCTAATTGATTTTTCCTTATTCTTAATGATTAATAACTTTAGGAATCATTCTCTTCTACAGTCATAATCAATCATAATCAAGCTTGACACTTTAACACTATGAAACAAAGTTTCCTTTAATTTAAAATTTCTCAAGATAAGTTTTCATGATAATTTTCTTGCCACAATTAAATCAGTCTAAAATATAATTTAATAGCTAGGAATTTAATTAACACAACAACCCCAATATATAAACTACAAACAGCAAAAATGAATATGCCTTTATGTATAAATTAAATGTCCTAGAGTACCTAAAAATCAATTTCCTTACCATAGTTAATATTAATTCCTTTTTGCGTCTATAATAAATTTATTAGCCTAAATTCCAATAAACTAACATTATAACTCCTTTTATTTCCCTAAATCAGCGATAATCTAAGAGCAAAGGAAAAACTTGGGCTGACCACACACATAACAAATCATAAAGAAATGAATGAAGGAAGGAAAAGAATGGAACACCTAAACCCATGTAAGCAATGAACAGTTAAAGAGGAATTAAAATACACCTTCATTCCACTGTGCAAGCATCAGTAAGGAAAAGTTACAGACATACCTAAGCTTTCACAAAATCTTAACCAACTCCTCAAAATCTTTCACAAAACTCCTTAACCAAAGTTTAAACTTGTTTTTGACCGGTTTAGAAGCTTCAAAATTCCCTAGCACCCAGATCGATCCTCGCACAAAATCGCTCAAACCGAAGGAGTTAAGGGTAGAAATAGAAGAGAGGGAAGTCACCTGAACTCAACCTAGTACTTGCATGGGTCGTCGGAGCTCCACACCGCCGTGAATCGCCGTCGTTGAGGGGGGGAAGTTGGGGGGCTGGGGGGAGCTGTGGGGGGAAGCTGGGGGGCTTGAGAGATTTAGAGGGAGCTGAGGGCGCGAGATCTGAAATATTGGGGGTGCGGGGGTGGAAAGTGTTTCAATTTAAAAAAAAAATTCTGTGACTTTCAACGTCACACTTTATTAAAGTGTGACGTTGAAAGTCACAGAAATTTTTTAAAAAAAATATTTAAAAAAAAAATTCGTGACTTTTCATGTCACACTTAAATTAAGTGTGACATGGAAAGTCACGAATTTTTGTTTAAATATTTTTTTAAAAAAAATTCTGTGACTTTTAACGTCACACTTAATTTAAGTGTGACATGGAAAGTCACCAATTTTTTTTTAAATTTTTTTTTAAAAAAATTCGTGACTTTCAACGTCACACTTAAATTAAGTGTGACGTTGAAAGTCACAAATTTTTTAAAAAAAAAATTTAAAAAAAAAATTGGTGACTTTCCATGTCACACTTAAATTAAGTGTGACCTTGAAAGTCACAGAAATTTTTTAAAAAAATATTTAAAAAAAAAAATTGGTGACTTTCCAAGTCACACTTAATTTAAGTGTGACGTTGAAAGTCATGAATTTTCTTAAAAAAAAATTTAAAAAAAAATTGGTGACTTTCCATGTCACACTTAAATTAAGTGTGACTTGGAAAGTCACCAATTTTTTTTTAAAAAAAAATTTAAAAAAAAAATTGGTGACTTTCCACGTCACACTTAAATTAAGTGTGACGTTGAAAGTCACAGCAATTTTTTTTTTTCGTTTTGTAACATACAACGTCACATATATCTAAAGTGTGACGTTAAAACTTTCAACGTCACACTTTAAATTATGTGTGACGTTGTATCTCCCTCCATCTCCAACTTAATTACGAAAATGCCACCGCGTTTTTTTTTCATGTCACTTTTATAAATATGTGACGTTAATTGGTGACATGAAAAGCCTGTTTTGTAGTAGTAAACTCTTTTGTTTTCGAACCCAAATATGTTACAATTTGTATGAGCCCCTCGAATTGAGTAACTTCTGGAATTCCCTTTGCCCTCTAAAGCATGACAGGGATTTGTCGTAATTCTACCAAAAAAGCTTCATTGGATTTTTTAAGAAGTTCCAATATATTATCTTATTTTAGTTAAGAAGTACAACCAAAATTAGTTTTTTCGTAAGATCTCAAAATTATCCTCAATAAAAGTCATTTATTAATTAGTTAGCGTTCACAAAAAAAGTTAATTGGTTAGAAAGTTTTAGTTAGTTATATAGGAATACTAGGTAGAATAAAAATTATTAATGCTTTTGAAAGACCAAATTAAATTATAAAAATATATATGAGGTCCCTATATTAAGGAAGGAAGGGACTAGTATTGTAATATTTATTCATCCAGACTTAAATTGAAAGTTAATAGAAGCCATTAAGTTGAAACTTTTTCCCTAAGTATTGCAATTTCATAAACATTACACACTTCATTCTTAACGCCATTGTTCTTGCAGGAAATTCCCCGAGACCTTTGCTTTACATTTTCATTTTGCTAATTAATTTAATTAGTTGGTTTAACTATTCGTAATGTGTATAATTTTATATTGTTCTCACTCATCTAGATTTAATCCTAATTTACTGTTACATTTACATCTAATTAATAATTTTTACATGGATAAATGTGCAAATTTGCCCTAAAAATTTTCTCTTATGAGCTATATTAATCTGGAAGTTTTTTAAGATTCAAAATTGTTTCAGAAGTTTCAAAACTTAACAATTTCCCCCTTATATTTGTATTTCTTTTGTAAGTTATGTAGGTTCATCATTTAGTCAAGACTTTTTCATTATTTTCATTTGGTTAGTAATTAATTAACTTATTGTGGAGTAGTGATGTTTAGACTTTAGAGTTAATTAAGGCCATCAAGACAAGCATGTTAGATACTTTTCAACAATTCTATCTTCTCTTTCTGTTTTTCAAATAAATAAATTATAAATACAAAACTTTATTTCTAATCCTTTAACCTTACAGATTATTTTATTTTGATCCTTTAATTTTATAAAATGTTCTTTCAGTTTTATACCCTCATACCGTTAACAAAAAATGTCATTATTAAAATTTAAACATTAACAAAATATTCTTAAATAGTAATGTATTAATTTTAATTTTCAAACAGAAATGATTGATACAAAACCCTATCATTTGAGACCATAGTATTAGGGTTAGATACAAAAAGATACCTTATAAAATTAATGGACCAAACTGACACCTTATATATATGTGTATCTATATAGCTAAGACACTTAAACAAAACGTATATATACAACTAGAGATCAGTTGAAATATAATATTGCTAATTGAAAAAAAACCGGAAACGATGGAGAAATTGATTTTGTCCTTGAAAAAAATTTCCTGAATATAGGTGAGATAATATTTTATTTATTTGTTTCAGCTTAGCTGTAAACCTTCACAGACCTTAGACAATTTCTTGAATCACAAGAAGAACGATGACGGTTGCAAGGAAATTCCGAAATATTTCTAAAATAGAATATTAATTATTTTATCAATTAAATTATTAATAAATAGATGGCCTCTGCCATGGAATTAATTTCCAAAGCTTCTTGGATTGTTCATTTTTCTTAGACATTGTGAGTTTGACTTTGATTTCTTCAACATTTCAAGCCGGCTAACAAAACCCCTATTATATTGAATATTAATTTTGAATTAAACATACAATTTAATTATTCATTAAAAAAGTGATGGATAAGAATAATATATTCTTCACACAGGAAGGAGACATCTGTATTACTACACAATTTTTTTCCACTATGCCCTCCAGGCCTCCACAACGTTTGAACTTACAAACTCAATCAATATCTATGCCAACAATAGATACTCATAGAACCGTTCTTTAGTATAATTTCTTAGAATCACTTTTCAATACGATATAGAGGAGTATTTCGTTAAGAACATCTCAACACCATCAATCAAGTTATATAATAAAACAAGTTCACAATTTTCACTATGATATAGGAGTATTTCATTAAGAACATCTCAACACCATCATATTGAGTTGTAGGTCCCACAAAATTCTTCCACATAATGAGATAGCGGCAGTTAACGCATTTTAATGAGAAAACAATTTTGCACCATTTTTAAATTACGAGTGGTATTTTTGCACCTGATATTTTATTATGGTGCCAGCTGTACATGTGACAATTTACGAGTGATATTTTTGCACCTTCACCCTATAAAAAAAACTAATTTAGATGTGAGAAAGATTAAAATTGCCCATAAAATTTAGCAGAGTGAAAGAGGAGCCAGAACCAGGCCATTTGATACAACAATTTTACGTACCTTTAATAATACGAACAGTATGTAATTGCCAGAAGCAAAATCATCATTACAAAAAAATTTAAAAAAAAAAACTAAAATACTATACGTAATGTCAAGTACTAAATACAACATGTCGTGTGCAAACTGTGTATAATTAATTACAGGATACTAGGATTAATATATTCAAACTGCCATTGGCAGCTTCTCTTCATCCTCTAGCTCCATCAGGGTGCTGATGATGATTTCAGAAGCGCAATTGACAATGTCTGAAAAGTTCCTGCATTTCCATAACACACAATAATCTATTTTGTTTTCTATTCTAAAAGAGTGTGATGAGAATGAAATCATTTGAATTCATGAAGGCGAATCCATTCTTGAGATACCTATATTTTCTTTCAATTTTTGAATCCTTTAATTTTGTTCTGCTAACATAATTAGCTTCTGTATGGGAGCTAACAATGCTAACAGAAAAAAGTTACAGCAGTTGATGGTACTGTTAAAAGAGGAAAAACTATAAGAATATCAAATCATAAATCGGGAACACCAAAAGTAGTTCAATAATGATATTGTCCGTTTAATTAATTAATTAATTAAGCATATACATATGCTTACCCTGTGGAGGAATTGAATGTGAGGCCAACGGTGTACTGAGCCTCCTCAAGAGCCCACTTGAATCTTCGGAGCTCCTCTGGATCGACCAACAACTTGCTAGTATTAACCATCAATTGCGACGGTTTAATGTCACAAAAGATAGGAATCAGCTTCTTTTGCCTCTCCAACATGAGGGCCAACTCGTGGAGGCAGAAGAAGGACTCACAATAACGAGGAGAGAAGACAGCAACACCAAGCTTACACTCAAAAATGGCATTATTAATCTTGTGGAAGAGCTTATCGCCGGGCTTCATCGTCTTGTTGTCGAGGAAAGGGCAAAACCCTAGACGGCGAAGATGGTCATAGAGAAGAGTGGACACAGTTCTCTTAGTATCTATGCTTCTATGACTTATGAAGATATCACAACGATCATTGTTGAGAAGGTGTGGGGAAGAATAGGGTTTGAACATCCTTCCTTGAGAGTTGAGGATGGATCGGTAATGCATAATGACTATGCTTTAATTAATGAGTTTGACTTTTGTTTTTTTTTGGAGCAAATTGAGTGATACAATGATATCTTTATATATAGATTTATGGATAGAGTTCATGATGAATCATGAGGAGGTTGCTTCATGTGGGTTTCAGTGGAATAGTTCTGAGGAATATTTGATTCTTTAAGTCAATTCGAAATTGTCAGGAAACTTAAAGCTTTCTTAGTTCGAGGGAATGTTTGGATACTCTTTGGATAATCGATTTTGAAAGCAAAAATCATGGCGATTTCCTAAAAAATTATCAAAGTAGTAAATATCCATATATTGATCAAATCAATTGTGAAACCCTCAACCAATCAAACGCTCGTATTTTGATTAAAATCAATTATGTGTGTTAGTGTGGAAACCTCAAAACACATTTCTCATAATTAACTCTCGGATGTTTCAGGTGCATTTAGATTAGTGTAGAGAGAGTTTATATAATTAAAATTGATTTACTTATGATAGGGTGCTTGAATAAATTTTTTTAAAAAATATAATTGAAAAGCAAATAATAGTAGCTTATGAGACTACTAGAGTTTTTGGTTTATATAATTGATTTTAGCATATGTATACAGGATTGTTTAGAAATTTATGAAATAACCAAAATTTTCGATTTATAATTAATTTTGGGCAATCAGAAAGCCATGGTTTTGATCTTTCAATTTTTCTTTGTAATTATCTTCAAAATCATTCATATACATCAAGTTCATAAATCAATTAGAACTAAACTCGGCTTTTCCAACTCAAATCTTATACCCCCTCCGGTCCTAATTATAAGATCACTTTGATTTTTTTAAAAAAATTAAGAATACAAAATTAACCACCTTAAATTGTCTTTAACTATCTTTTTTCCTCAAAACTACTTTATTCTACTTATGAACTAACCTATAATCTAATTACTTGTAACATATATTATAATTTAGTGGTCTAATTTGTTTCCTTAACTTCCACAAAAAAAAGTCAAAGTGATCTTATATTTAGGACCGGAGGGAGTATATCACTTGTGGATTTTGACAGATGAGTGAATTTGGCACCATGAATGGGGTAATAATTAGTCCTAAATATAAGTTATTTTTTAGAAGTCGTAGGATCTAAATATAAGTCACTGGCTGGCAGTTTTATGGTCCAATGACAATAAACACTTCCTAATATTTTGTTAGTGTGAGGTTGCAGATTGAACCATCCCTCAAATGCGTATATTCTTTTTTAGGTGAATGATGACAAATTGTGTGTATAAAGAATCCTTATTTTGGGAATCAATACATAAAGATGAGAAATATTACCATGATCCTTAGTCATTGATTGTTTGTTATGATATACCCTTCATAAACAACCCAAAAAAGAAAGAAATAGTAATATTTATCAATAGTAAATTTGGTGAAAAAAATATATTTAATTAATTTTTCAGAATAGGTGGTGAAAGCTTTTCATTCTAAAAAAAGTGAGAACGAGCACATATAACACATAAATAAATTTAATTTTTCAGAATAGGCATCAATAATGGAACCCACCACCTGTCATAGAGGATAGAGGAGGTTGTGAATTTTTTTATGGTGTACAAGTTACCAAAATAGGGGTGAGTTTCAGAGTTTGTGTGTAATGGCTGTGTGGTCCCCTCTCCCATAGAGCTGACATTGTCTAAATAAAAAAAAAACGAAAAGAGAAAATAAGCATTGCATCATTAATTAATTAATCACTTTAGATAAACAACAAATTAAGACACGTTTTGAAGAATGTACACAGTAATTTCATCTTTTGCTTTTGTTGGTCAATTGGGCTTGACCATCGTCCTTTTGTTCATGGACACAACAAATGGAGTATTCTTGGCAAGTGACTATGAAGGGATGTCAACCCAAAAAGTTCCTTTTGATTCTTTTATACTTTCCCAATATCAGGGCTTTCCTTTCACACCAAGTTGTATCGATGACTAATTAATATAATATTATTAGTGATTAACAGAACTAAAATTGTCACCAGTTCAATTCATAAGGTTTGAGTTTAAGTGCTAGCAAGCGAATGGCGAAATTATAAGAATTCTACAATAACAAAAAAGGGTTAAAGATTATTTTGACTAATGAACTACGACCAAGTATCACCTGATACGTATATTAATAAATGGCATATTAGATGCCAAAAAAGTTTTAAAATCAGACAGATTGGTCAATACTGTCAAATCTGAGCTAACCACTGTTAATCTCCTGCCCCGTGTCATAGATCAGACCCGTAAATTTGATGAAGGGATTAACGAAATTAGCTTAGATTTGATGGCGTTGGCTAATCTATTCGATTTTAAAACTTCTTTGACATCCAAGATGTCATTTATTAATATATGTGCCAAGTATCACATAGTTCATTGGCCAAAATGATCTTTAACTCTAACATAAAAGCATTGTCCTATGTTATAATCTATTGGTTTTTTATCAGAATAATATATTGGTATTAAATCACAGATAAATTTGTTGCATTTTAGTCAAACAACACTTTACCTACTTGCCAACAAAATTGGTCCAGTAAATAAGAAGTTAACTCATGACTCACTAGGTCATGAGTCACGTTGTCTATGTGAAATCCCTATTAATGAGCACCTTTAAATACGTTTGTAACCGCTTCTTGAATTCAGAGAGATGTCTTTTTTTCGGCCGAAGTCCTGGGACATGTCTTAATCCTACTCAACTCACCTGAATTTTTAGTACATCTTTGAAGGCAAAAAAAAAAAAACAAACAAACAAAGAAAGAAAAATATGTAGACCACATATATAGACATTATCTTATTAAGTTTACTCGACATTCTCTGCGTAACCGCTCTATAAGTAGAATTTCAAAGTAGGATCATTTCTTTAGATTCTATGATTCCTAAGTAAAACTTTCAAGCATGTAATAAGAAGAATACATTGTGCCCAAAAAAGTCGAAGAAGAAGAATACTTTGCTTAGCTTGTATGATTATCTGCAAATAAAAATAAGTTATTAATTTCCTAGTGTATATGTAAAAAGTAAGAACAATGACTAGAATAGAATGAATATACGGAAGAATATGAAACAAATTAGTCATCAGTCGTTGGTCATACTCATAAACAACAAATGAAATAAGTTCAAAGTTCAAACTAAAAACACCACGCTTATATTTCTTAAATAAATCTGACCTAAATCCAACGTGTCATGTAGAAAAATTAAGTGCAGGTAACGTATTTTCTTTATGGTATAAGAATATGATCCAAAAATATACGCTTTTATTCCAATACATATTCTTCCGACTAGTAAGCTAATTTCACCATGTCATACCTTGAGCTAGTTAAATGGGGAACTGCTAAAAAAGGAGAAAATGATAAATATATTTGCCAAACAATTACCTGAATCCTACCTTAAACACACGTCAAAACACGGCAGAAAAAAATGTTAAAAAAGGGAAAGAGTCAAAATACATTACTATCACCAGTATTTCATGTTATGAATTTTAGCTTGCTTTTTTCACCCTTTTTCCCGTTATTTATACTCAAGAATTCATGATCTTTGCCGTATATATTTGCTTATTTGATCCATTTTAGCAGTTTTCCTATGTTATATGACTAGGATTCTAAGATACAAGGACAGTACAACTTAAGACTGCATGCACTATTGCTCTTTGCCATATTTATTTTTGGGAAAATCACAACTAAGCCCCAAATAAGAGAATTAGTCATAATCAGGTCCAGTGAGTTGTCAATGCAACTCTTTGAGTTGCAGCTCTTTGAGTTGTCAACTGTGGCCCTTTCAGTTGTCACGGGATCTGCTTGTTATTAATTCCTTTATTTGAGACTTAATTGTGATCTTCCCTAGATTATTTGTCCTCTCTCCTTTCTCTTAGGAAGAATTTACTTCTAACCTATTATCACTTCCGGGTATGGAGGAGGGGAATGCACACACCTATCACATACCCACCTAAGATTTATTCTACAACCTCTTTCATTTGTATTATTTAACATACCAAGAACCTCTTAGTTCAATAGCATCTCACACTCCCGGTGGAAAATATATTCCACAAAATTTGGGGGATAAAACTCGCAACAACCTTCATTTGAGAGGTTACTAGCTGCCATTAAACCAAGAGATTGTTGGCTTTTATTTCTAAGCACAATTTTTTGTCTTTATCTCCCTTTACAACTCTTTTGTTTTGTTATCTGAATGATAAAACATAGAAGATTAAATAGTCTCATGTTTATAGTGGAAATTTTTGTATGCCAGCAAGCTTGTCATTTTATTTACTCCTCTGGATCAAAGATTATTCCTATTCCTATTGGTCGACTCCTAAATGAAGTTAAAAATGCAGTCATAGATAAGATAGTAATGGGTATATCCAATTTGCTCAAGATATACTACTACACTCAATTTACATGAATGTTAAGAGTAAATACCTTCCTAGAATAAGATTTCTACAGGTAGCTTCATCGGATGACTGTCAAGTAACTGCCCCTTGTCCCCATTGTCTTGAGAAAATAAAATATTATAAATCTAGTCTAGGATTTCTCAATTATAGACATGGTCCCAGAAAAGTTGAGAACTAGAGGATGGAAACTCCAAGCGTCTGGTTTTTCGTCCGCATGCATAAACATCACAGCTAGGATTTAAAATATAGTGCTGAAATGATAATATAATGATATAGGGTGTGTTTGGATGGACTTCTGAAAAAGTGACTTATAGATAAGTCAAACTGAAAATAAGTCAAACTGAAAATAAGTCAGATTGTGTAATGAGATTTATGTTTGGATGAGCTGTTAAAAAAAGTGACTTATAAGTCATAAGTCATATTGTGTAATGAGATGTATGTTTGGATGGACTTTTGAAAAAGTGATTTATGTTTGAGTTAGTTGTGATTTGATGTGTAAAATAAGTTAGAATTGTGGGGTCCACCAAAAAAGTGACTTATAAGTTATAAGTTGAAAAAAAGAACTTATACTTATTTTGACTTATAAGTTATAAGTTACTACCTCCGGTCCTAATTATAAGAGCCAGTTGACTTTTTTTGGGGAAATTAAAGAAGCAAATTAGACCCCTAAATCTTAATATATGCGAAATGTAATTAGATTATATGATAGTTTATAAGTAAAATAACTTGCTTTTGAAGAAAAAAGATAGATATAAGCAATTTATAGTGGTGTATTTTGCATCCTTAATTTTTCCAAAAAAGTCAACTGGCTCTTATAATTAGGACCGGAGGGAGTACTTATTTTTATAAGTCGAGACAAACATACTCAAAACAACTTTTTTGAAAATAAGTACTTATTTTTTAAAATAAGTACTTATTTGGCTGGAATAAGTCCAGCCAAACAAGCCCATAGTTTGCAAAAATGTAAAACATGATGCTAACGTAATTCCCAGTAGTCTGAGCATGAAAGAACAAACCACAATAGGAATGTTTCACTTTTAGAAGAACCAGAAGTAACTTAGCTAAACATTTAAAAGTGTAAACAAAAATGTACCAGATATCTAGAATACAACACTTCTCAAGAAAAATAAATTAAAAAGGCAACAGGTCACTGCGTTGCCCTTATATTCCTGCACATGCACTAACATTGCCTCAGTTGAACCCTGTAGAGAAAGGGGGTAGTACTAAACTAGAAAGATAACCATAATGTCAGCAAACATCATCCCTGCAGCATGCTTCTGGAATTCTGAAGCTTAAACAATACATTGCCTACGCAATTAAGAAAAATAAAGCAGTTAGCAGATGCATATACATATTCTGTGAATAAAGGGAATACGCATGTTAGGTAAGCGAGTTTAATGGTGATAATGAATTATCAGTACCTTGTTTGGAGCCACATCCCTGACCCGATGAAATATTGGGTCTTGTATCTGAGCATTTATAGCAGACTCTGCTTCCTGCAAGAGTTTAACGGTCAGAGGAAATATTTAAAAGAGGGACTTTAATTACTAAAAACACAACGTGTGATAAGGCATTTTCTTGAATGCTACCAGAACTACAGAGTCAGCTAAAATAAATACTGGTGAAACAATGGATAGACAATTGTCATACAGTAATTGTCCATGGCCCAGCTATCTAAAAGGAGAAAAATGCCAAAATTCATCTTAACTAGCAGAATATCTCAAAAACCACAACTTAATGAGAAGATTATCATTTTTTTCATATTGCAATTTTTTTGAGGAAAAACGTAAAGCCATAAGCAACAAAATGAACTCACAGCTAGTATGGACTCAGGAGTTTCAGTTGCACGAATGAAACAATAGCAATGGACCCATGGTAGATGTCCCCGCCAATAATTCCTCAGGATTAATTCCCTGAATGCATCTGCCAGGATACATATGATGTCATATAACAGTCTAAAAATATCGAGAGAAGAGGCTAGTAAAAGAAGATGGATCTAGTTATCCAGAATAAATCACACAGAAAACAGCCAAGAAAAACCTGGATAAAGATCATCATTAGATTATGAGGTAGATTTACCAATAAGGTTAGACCTCATCCAAAACGCCGACGGTCCATTAAAAAGGTGAACCACAAGGATATACAACTCAGAACAAGTGCCAGTATAAAAAACTATACAATTTACATCAAATTCTTAAACTAAATTCTAAAGCAATTTAAATTAGTATAGCAGCCCAAAAACAAACTAGGGATGAAGGAAGAATTAAAGTGATGCAAATGCTCATTGATAAACCTTTCAGGTTGGTGTTGTTAATCATATTTTTTGACTTGGTAATTGATGAAAATAATCTCTAAAGGGTTCAACTTTATTCATAAACTTAATCATATATTTATACAAGATGATAGAATAATCTAGAACAATTACCTAAAATAATATCTAAATTAATATTCCTACTATCTCAACTAATACCCCTAATTAATAGTGATTGACAGAATAATATTCCCTAATCTGTTATAGCAATATTTCCTAATTATTAAATATTTCCTAATACTCTAACACTCCCCCTCAAGTTGGAGCACAGATTTTAATCATGCCCAACTTGTTACAAATATATTCCCATAAGCAACAAAGAAAACTCACTCCCCCTGAGCAACAAAACCATGCACCTGACGCAACGACCAGATCTAAAATCTGAATCCCAAAACGGCTCAACAAAGAGCAACCCAATTCACGCCACAAATGCACCAAACCAGAGCTCGCCATAAACCCAAAAAGATCAAACCCGAACGCAATCACCACTAGGATTCGCCGGAAATGGGATAGCAACTCCAAAATACAAAATTAAACCAAATGTCACACAAAGGACATTTAAACCAAGACCAAACGAATCAGCAGCCACACCATGGGCTCTAATCCAAACGACCACACCAGGGCCGCAACAAATGAAAACACCAATGGTTTCACAACGAAAAATCCAAATTCCAAAGAATTAGCGGCCATGGTTAAATAGCCAGCAACCTGAGAAGCATCAACAACTTTACCAAGAACCCAAAAGATAAATAACCCACTAAAACGCCAGAACAGATCTGAAACCACAAAATCAATCCTGAAGATTGAATAAACCAGATTTAGAATCAACAAATCACCAAATAATCAAACCTAATGCACCAAAATCAGTCCTTATAACTGATCAAATCAGGTCCCAAAAAAAAAATAAAAACTTTAAAGAAGCAGATCCGAATCAGAAACCAAGTCTGATCTGAACAGAACCACAAATAACAAATCAGCAACAATGTGTGAACAGTAACAAGCAAACAGTGACGGGAACAGTACGATGAATAGTAACGTGAACACTATTCTGGTGAACAGTTCGATGAACAGTTCCGAACAGTGACGAAACAGTGCCGTGAACAGTGTGATGAATAGTGCCGAAAACAGTGCATGAACAGTATCCAATGACCAGAAACAGAAAAACAGAGAATTTGGAACCCTAACTCCCTCTCACTCAAATTTTGGAACTAATCTCTAAAGGGTACAACTTTATTCATAAACTTAATCATATATTTATACAAGATGATAGAATAATCTAGAACAATTACCTAAAATAATATCTAAATTAATATTCCTAATATCTCAACTAATACCCCTAATTAATAGTGATTGACAGAATAATATTCCCTAATCTGTTATAGCAATATTTCCTAATTATTAAATATTTCCTAATACTCTAACAGTAATTAGGGTCCAGTTTAGGGATTTGAATAATGATTTTGGGGCTAAGGATTGCTTTTAGTACATTGGGCCTAGAGTCAAGTTTCTTTATTATATATGGGCAATCAATTAATAACAGCCCGGACTTCTTTACCTTTCTATTATTGATATTGACATATATTGAACTCGTTCAAGTGTGTCCTCTGCTTCTTTTCTTTTGGTTATGCATCAAAAAGTATCATTTAAGAGGTAAAAATGGCTTAATGAGTTAGGAAACGAAATATTCACATCAGATGTTATCCCTACCTAGAAACTGGATAGCAGATGCAGGAAGATTCATTATTACATGGTCAATATGTTGCCATGTTTTGGTGACAGAAATGACAGGGCCTTTTACCCTCTTGTTTGTGCTTCCTTTCCCATTGCCATCTTCAGTGATACCTGTGACAAGGAAAATAATTGCATGCTTTACATTCAACCTTCAGTCACGTAGAATATCAGTACCGCTTTGATTTTGTTTCCGGAAGATGGAATAGTGTTAGACAATATGTTTTATGACTCTCTAAGTTTGGAACTGAAAATTGCAGAAACATATCATGTACAATAAGATGAAGTAATTGCTACATCCAGCAGCAGCCATATGTTTTACTATAGTCTCCAGAATACCTTCTTGAAGACTATCAGAAGATCTTTTACCAGCAGTTACAGATGCAGTAACATCTCTCGCTGAATCTTGAGCATCCTCCACACAAGTGTTAATGCTACCTCCATGGTCATTTATTTCAGCTGCAATGAAAATATTGGGATCAGAACACATGTTCTCATAAATTTCACCATAACTGATACTCTGAAGTTATTGGCCAACAAAGAGATTACCAGTTAACCTCTCATTTCTTAGATGTGATTCAAAATCATCATGTATCTCGCATGTTTCTCTGGTCCTTTTTCTGGGGACCTCAGATTTTATCCCAAACTCAGTCTTAGTGACTACCATCAACTGGGAGATGAAGTTTCTTGCATCCAAATTGAAAGCACAAACACGGTCTTCAACCTTGTTAATTTTTGCATTTATCTTCAAATAGTGAACGCTATCAGGATTTAAGTCATTCGCATACACTATGCATCCTTTCTGTGCTGCAGGAATAGCAAAAGGACCTATTCCGGCAAACATATCACAAATGGTCTCCCCTGCTTTGAACTGAGAAACTAGCCTTCTGTGTTCATGTTCCAACCTTGAATTCCAATAAACCAAACCGTAATCCAGTCTGAAAGTGGCTCCATATTGCTTCACTTCTGTAATCATATCATGTTCCCCAGCTAATATTTCAAACTTGGGCACACGAAATTCATTTGTGATGGTTCCAACTTTATTAACAACAGTTTTGATCCTTGGATAATTTTTCTGCAAAAATTGTCACAACACAGATATCGATAGAAGGAATGCGTATGATAAAACACATGCATGATGAATATTATAAATATTAAGTCAGTTTAATTTTTGCATCAGCATCAATCTAAGCATCAAAAAGCAATTCAGGGCTTTTAGATAATTATTTCTTAAATCCTAAAGTGCTAGGGAGATTTAGTCAAGTGGAAACCACTATAATGTTTTCATAAAGACACTCTCTGTTCAAACAGGTCACCTGTCATGCTCGAATCAAACAGACTAAATTTCTGAAGACCAAGACAACATTACTACAATCAGTGACAATCAATAGATGCATGAATTTTCGACACCTAATTTAACCAAAGAATGCCTTCTCAGTATGACAGGCCAGGGTAAAAAAGGCATAGAAAACAGGGATTTAAAAGCTGAAAGTTTCAATTCCTGCAACCATTACATTGAGATGCCCAAAAAATTAGTAATACTGACTTTTATAAAAGCACCTGAACCGGAAATAATCTTTTTTAAGAGATCATTCTCATCTCCATATGTAAGAAAAGCATAACAGGAACAATAACAAACACCAAACTAAACACTGAACGAGTTGCATGTAAAGCCAGTATTCTCACATACATCATATAGAACCTTAGCAATAACATCCTTGTACGAGAGTAATTCATCGTGTAAGTTTAAGTGAGCAATGTGACCTGCATAAGTAGCACAAATGTTAGGTTACAATCAGCGACCGACCAAATAGACCTTACTGTTGACAAAATTGGTAAGCTCATGCTGCCCTCCAGAGAAAAAAAAAATCAAAGGAGTAAAAAGAATGAGCAGTAGGCTCATCGCAAACATACGTGTAACAAAATGAAAAGGAAAAAGAAAAAAGAAACTAAAAAATGTTTATTAATATAGCGGAAGAATATAACCCAGCGGCCATGTCAAATATCAAAATGAACTTTTCTTTTTGACCTTCAAAGTCAAAATGAACAGAATACTTAACTATTGTTTCAAAAGATGAAGGCACCTCAACTCCAGGAGGCAGTATCTGCTTCAGCACATGATCTACAAGTACAGAAATTAAGCAGAAAATTGAAATCATTAGCAAAGGGAGAGTAAGCATATTGTATGCAACCTAAACACATGAACTATTACACATCTATAGTCGACCAAATTAGCTAATAGTGGTCCACAGATGGGATATGATAATGATCACACAGGAGAAAATGCTGCAGCTGTATATACCCATTCAAATATTTTAAATTTTTATCCTCTTGTGTCTTTGGAATGTGATTTTTTTCCTTAAAACTTCAAAGTGAATGGAGACCAAAAAACTTTGTAAACTGCAAGCAAATATTACCATACAAGGCAAGAGGTTACAGAATTGGAATTACATTTGTTGTTCAAACAGTGCATAGGAAAACCCGAAGTTCTACCAAGCAATTGTGTTAAAGAAGATACTCCAAAGCAAATTTTTGTAAGAGCTATCAGCCGCCTATAGACTTCCAAACATTATTAACCACATCACAATTCATTCATTATCAATCAATCACAATTCTTAAGTTCCAAGAATCAAAGAAAAAATTGAACTCCACTCTATCCAACAAAATACTACTATACTAGGCAAGGCGTTTACATAGATCTAAAGGTGCTTCCTCCACCCAGTTTTTGTTCAAAAGGACAGGGAATAGGTTAAGATGTAGCATCCACAGCATACTTTGGGAGAATAGCACACTCACCAGCAGTCCAGTATGAATACCCTAGTGTCAATGTATAGGGCAAAACTTCAATCTCACACAGCCCCTTTAGCTCATCAAGCTTTTTCTCTGGAATATCAGATAAATCTGGCCCATGATCACAATTAAGTCAGATGAAAATGATAGCTGAAAGTATAAATAAGATAGAAGCATTACCAGAAAAAGGTACAGCCAAGCATTCTCAAGAATAAGCAATTAATAAGGCCTAGTCACAAAACTTCATTGATGATTCTCAAATGTGAAGTCAAGATTAAGGTATCTTAGGATATGTTAGAGATAATAATTGAATAAATTTAACAAATGAAATGGACAGGAAAAACAAGAACTTAAAATCCAGTTAGTGAATTCTAATTTAGATGAGGCTTCTCACTCACATGAATGGGCAGCCCCAGCCACAGCTTATGTCACTGACAACACAGAACTAAATGACAACAAAAACATCTCCCTAAGAAAATTTCTTTTAGAATTAGCGTGATATTAGAAGTCAGACTGCCAAAGCCAGGAATGCATACAGCAAAGCCTAAAACTGCAAAACACTTTCGCAGCTACCCTCCAATCCTACTAACTACGTCAAATAGATAGAATGCTCAGATAGACTTTCAACCAAATTATTCTGGCAACGGGTAGATGATTACTCTAGACAAACTGGGAAACATAATTTCATGATGATGAGTGACACAGGCGTTATATAGATAAAATATCTCTTATTCCAGACCAGTATAGTGAATGTATAAGAATATAACATGCGAAGGAAGGATTATCTCAAGGGTTGAGGCAGGAAGGAGTTTAGGAATTCATACCTTGATTTTGAACACTCTCAGATAATATAAGGTAACGACTTTTCTCACATGATGGGTCCTCCATGATAGGTTTAACACGGGGCTTATCAAGCAAGTAACTGCAAAAAAATTGAAACTTTAAATAAGAAATAACAAGACAGATAGAACAAGCAGCGATAAACAGAGAAATGGGTACCCGTTGAGTATTCGAGTGGCAACCTTGCACAATTGGCAAGGTATTCGAAGAGCCCACAATTTCAAATGCACGTCAAACTTGCTCTCATCCAACATTGTGTCAAAACGTAAATCAAGAATAACCGATTGAACTGAAAGATTATAAGAACAATTACTGATCCATTTATGGTGTTATTGAAGCCAACGAATAAGAGCTATAACACAGTAATCAGTAATCACAATTAAAAAACACGTACCCATTTAAGATTCAGAAAAAATCATGAAGTGAATTTAAAAATTGGAGTATGGAGAGGAGACGAACCTGGAGGCAAAGACCAAAAGCACACGAACAAACGAAAAGCGAAGTGAATGGATGAATGGGAGAAAGAAGATGCGCAGAGACTGTAAATAGAGACTCGAGAGCGAAGAAGAGCGAGGGGTGACGGCGGGAAGTTGAGGGACAGGGTGAAGGCGAGCTCCAGTGAAAGCAAGCCCCAGAAATACTGCTCTTTGACTTCTTCTTTTTAAATTATAACATATGTTATATGTAATTAGATGATATGTTAGTTTATAAGTAGAAAAGAGTAGTTTTGAGGAAAAAAGATAACTACAGACAATTTAAAGTGATTAATTTTGTATCCTAAAATTTTTCCAAAAAAATCAAAGTGGTCTTATATTTAGGACCAGAGGGAGTAATTTACTCCTCTGGTCCTATGTATGAATTATAGGGAAGGCAAGTACTCCCTCCCTCCCTTGTTATAAGAGCTAAAGAAGTGAAATCACACATATTAAAGAAGTGGTTGAGAGAGATAAATGTGTCCGAAATAATTTTGTTTTCTCAAATTTGCCCTTATTTATGATTGAGTATATAAGAGAGAGAAATGTGATAATAGTGTAATAAATGAGTATGAAAGAGAATGTAAATAGAGAGAATAATAATGGGTAAAGCGGGAAAAAACTCATTAAATGCTTTGACAAATTTGGACAAACTCTTATAAAAAGGGACAAAACCATTCAAAATTTTTGCTCTTATATACAGGGACAAAGGGAGTATGAATTATAGGGAAGGCAGGGATGAATTTGAATTTATTTTATCCTATTTATAAGCCATGTTATTAAATTTTGTATGTGAAGGTATAAATTTACCCCTCATTTATTAAGTATTGATGTTGATTTTGTTATAATGTGGTGTAGTTGATATTGAATGAGTAAAGTTAGAAAGTTCTTGTATTTCAAGGTTTAATTGATTATGTTTAAGGTTTTTTTTTTTTTTTTTTTGTCTGTGTGAAATATATTAGAAGTGCTTTATGAATAAGAACATATGAGTACATATTTAATCCAGATTTTTTTCTTATCCTAGTGGACAGTATTATATTGGGCTGTTCAAACTTCAAAGTGTCCATGTCCAGACCGTCTTAATCTTGTCCCGACTCTATTGGGGCCAGAATTTCTTGGATACAAGAGATCTGGCATCGGGATTAATAAGACTAAGGCCGAAAATGGAACAGGTATAGGGTTACGTTTCAGATTCCAGGTTTGGTGTCCTAATTGTAATTACCTTGCTAGAAGTTTTTCCCAACCTAAATATTTATTTATCTTATTAACATTTTCAATTAATTTTCCCCAATCTAAATTTCATTTCTTCCTTTACCTTTTTTTTAGTTAATTTTTTATTGTCGTGTAGTCTTCTTGTTCAATTATTAATAATCACATAATATTATCAAAACACCATAACCACTTACCTTTATTCCCACTCTCCCTCATTTGTTATTGAGAAATATCAATATGACAGATAATTTAGGGAAATGTTCAGAAAAATTAGAAATATGTCTTATATTTAGGAATAAACTCACTCCTCAAATAAGTCTTATATTTAGCAACTCACTCCTCAAATAAGTTTTATATTTAGCAACAGAGGAAGTAGTACTTTTCATTTGAGACTTGTTTAATTCTTTCCTCGTCTGGTCCTTGTTTAAAACGAAGCCAAAATCCATCAGTCTTTGAAAAAAAATATGTACTCCAATTTAGTAACAGTAACACTAGTGACCACGCAACATGTCATGCTAGGGGGAGAGGTGAAAGAGTTTGAACCTTGCACGGAAAATAGAAGGAAGCTGAACCCAAACATGATTGTGTGTGGGTGTTTTTGTACTGAAGGAATTGGAGGTGTCCAAATGGGTCAAACCTTAAGGGCCCATCCTTTGACACCTTAAAAAAAATTTAGGATACAAATTATATTTTGAATTATGAGTAGTTGTTTGTTTGGACTTCGAATTGTTTCTTGAATTGTATAATATATGAAATTATGTTTATGATGATTTTAGTATTGTACTCCCTCCGGTCCTAAATATAAGACCACTTTGACTTTTTTTTGTGGAAATTAAGGAAGCAAATTAGACCACTAAATTATAACATATGTCACATGAAATTAGATTATAGGTTAGTTTATAAGTAGAATAAATTAGTTTTGAAGAAAAAATATTATTTTTAGGACTGAAACTACTCTTTTTTTGGACTAGAAAAAAAAAGTTAAAAAAATCAAAGTGGTCTTATAATTAGGACCGGATGGAGTATAGTTTATTCTTATCTATAAAATAAAAATGATAAGGGCAAAAAAGGCCTATACCCCTGAGATTTGAGTCCAACTTGAAAAAACTCAAGTCTTTAAATTCAAGGGTTTTGACAACTTAACCCTGATTAATTTAGGCCTGGCCCTAATTCCCAGTCTAAAAGCCTTAACTGAGTCGATAATCCATTATGAATTGCCTGGCACGTTCTCTTTGGCACAGTAAGTTTGAACCTTTTTGTTTGCCTCGGATCCTTTTACTTGTCACATTTTCGTGTCTTCATGATGTTTCTTTTTTTATCATCTCTTCCTTATAATTTCTTGACTTGTCCCATGGTAGTCCCCGAAAACAAATTCAATGATGTTAATGGCACATCTTCAAGGATAACACAGCTGACCCCAAGTCCAGGTTCTAATTTACAAAATTACAAGGATAAACGTTTTGGGCAAAAGAATCGTGAAGGATGAAAAGCATGAAAAGGGCAAGACCAAAACTCTATCAAACTACATGGGTCAGCTGATGCTGTTAGACAAATATATCTGTCTACTTTAATTAAATTAAGAATGATAGTTAAGAAAATTGATGTTGCATGTTTTTCCAAAACACTTTAATTATTTTTCTTGACTCCCTCCCTGCCTCTCTCTGTTACTTGATTAAAGTTTAGGGATCATCAATTGGGTGATTTGTGAGGAAATTAAAAAAAAAAGAAATAGATACATGTTTATGACGAAGATCAATTATCCAAATAGGTATCCCGGAGGAAGTAGTCAAAATAAAGCGTTTAGATCAAAT
The DNA here is from genome assembly GCA_037074515.1 of Mimosa bimucronata. Taxonomy (NCBI): domain Eukaryota; kingdom Viridiplantae; phylum Streptophyta; class Magnoliopsida; order Fabales; family Fabaceae; genus Mimosa; species Mimosa bimucronata. Next base: position 13,655,159 of record CM073442.1, read on the forward strand.
GGTTTTGGTTATTCTAGCAGCAGTCTAATGTTTTACTTCTGGACATGTAGCCATGATAGTTATTTGGAAGTTGAGATATTCTCATTGTGGGGCCTACATTCTCATGAACTCAACTAATAATGGATAAATAAAAAAAGTCTATTATTCTACCAACATAAAGGTTGGTCCAATATAATTGGTAAAAAGACTGACTCATAACTATAAAGTGCAGAGTTCAAATATCACTGTAATGTTGTGAGTTCCTAGACCTACCTTGTCTAAAATTTTATTTAAAAAATGTATTATTCCCACCATAATCCAAAAACACACTCAGACACATTTATGTTTGAGAATAAAGCTGAAATATCTTGGGACAGAAGTCACATCTAACGCAACCAAAACTGATTCATTAAAAGATGTTTTCTTTATTTTTTTTTTAAATCAAAATAAGATATAATCAGAGAGAAACAAATAGATAGACTTGAGTTTAATATACAGCATGAGATTTGCAGGTGGGGGTTGGAATATTGGAGGGGGATTGCTTGTGTTTTAGTGTTGGTTAAAACTTCATGTCAATGCTTGGTTATAACAGAGCAATTAATTAATATTGGACTTAATTAGTTTGTGATAGCATAGTTATCATAATTCTCAGCAGTCCAGTCAGAGAGGGCGGAGTTCCACCATCTTCATCATTGAGAAGATATGTCATTGTATTTCCAGCTAAGCTCATCTACATGCTTTGCTTTTATTCTACCCCTTAATTTTCACGCCAAACTATATATTTCCATGATTCCATCTACATCATTTTGTACTATGGATTTGGAATTCGATTATATATAGCCCACATTTTTTATGGAGCATATATATATATATATATGGGGAATAAGGCAATCCTGTGCAATGCTTCCAAGTAACTTGATAAGTTGTTATAGATTTTATATTTTATAAACATGTTTTTCATGCATTGCATGTAATATATATAACGAATGAATTGTCTGGTATTCATCAAATGCGAATAATGGAACTTGATTTAGATTTTTTATTTTGTAATGATAGTTATGGTGCATAGGGTAGTGTTACCTCTATAATCCTTCATATGATATCTAGCTGCACTACAAATTAAATTTTATATTAAAAACTAGATGCAGTATTTAATCTTTTATATTAAAAAACAATGTTATGAAAACTATAGAAAAATATGAATAATATACAGAAGTATAGGTAAGTATAATGGATGGTGTCAATTTATATCCCTCCAAAATATTCAAGAGTTACGAAAACATGAAGAAGATAACTAATTTACGTATTCACAAAATTAAATAAACAGGAAGAATAATTCCCATTGATTCTCAATTATTAAGACAAAAGCCTTGTGAAATAATGTTAGGGCATTGGAACTTAGGGCACCCATAACGAGGATGAATGGTTGTCATTTTCTTGTTTGAAGAATATTTGTCTGATATAAATTTATTCACTAAAGTCACATTGAACTGCATAGTGATTTAGGGTATACCTATAAAATATCCAAACAAAAATTCTTCTTTTTGGAACGAATTACGACAAAATGACCAATTAATGGATAAATGAACGTACCCAGTAATTAAATTAAATATTAGGATTCAATTATGTGCTCTGTTTATAGGATTGGATTTGTAATATTCCCACAAGTTAGAAATAGTTGGACGATTATATCAAAAAAAAAAAAGAAAAGAAAGAAATAGTTGGACGATTGGGTTTAAACAGTCGCTTGTTCACCAAAAAAAAAAAAAAAACAGTCGCTAGAAGATGTCTCAATACTTAGCATCCCACATTACCTTGAACATGGGAAGATATATATAAAGGGAGAGAGATCAGACACTTCTAAAACTTTGATTTTTATTAATAAATATATCATGATTGCTAGTTTTATGTCTCAAATCAAACTAAATCACATGCTGTATGTGGTAGTTTTTAGGGATAATTGTATTGAGATTTTAAGTAAGAAAATTAATATCATATAAATCCCAATGCAATGAATTATCATTGGTGTTTTTAAGTTGTCAATGGTGACATGTTCACTTATTAATGTTGCTTTTTTATTTTACCAGGGTTAATGTTGTTATTAACAATTTATTAATATTTGTTTGATATTAATTCTTCAATGCCACCATTAGGGCTATTTGTTTCATGGTGGTTGTTAGATCATGGACATTAAATAACTTAATAGATAATGAACTGAGAAAAACAAACCTGCAATCATAGCCTTCACTAATAAATGATGGCTTTTCAGTTTAATTAATTAATCAGTTAGTGTTTGTGTCTGTTGGCCAAAATATAATATAATAAAAGTTTATGTCTGCTGATGCGTAACTTTCCAACAGAATCAAACGCTGATGAGATTGCTTCACTGTATGTATTCATGGAAGTTGGCCCTAATTATTGCCTTGGATTTGACGCTCCTTTGTTCTTTAGTCGTCTCTCATAGTTTCCCTTGAATTATTAGACTCGTCTCTCATTATTTTCCTTGAATTAGTTGATTTTATTTAATTTATTCACTCCTTCCATTTTTTTGTGATTAGTACGTACGCCAAGTGATTGTTATGTTATACTCCTTATCCTTATTATTATTATTATCATAAGTCACCAACTAATTTTTTTTTTTGTCTTTAATATAAGACACAACTATCGTATTAACTACCTTTTTTTCTATTTTATCTTTGTTATTATTATTAATAGAGGTTTAAAGTTGAAAATGTTAAGTCAATTGATTTAATGAGGGGTAAAGTTTGAAAAAATGACCAAATTAGCATAAGTTTAATGGCCCAACTATCATTCATTGGTATATGAAAAATTGTAGTTGGTACCTTATAATAAAGACCATATGGAGTATAGGCCAAATTATAATGAGTTATGTGAATAAATTATTTTACATTATTTTATATACTTGTGCGCGTTAGAGAAGAAAAAAGGGAAAATCACAACTAATTCCCTCATAAGGGATTTAATCACAATCAGGTCCCAAACAATCATTAAATTACATTGAAGTCTCAAGAGATTTGGGTGATATTAAATGGCTTGTCATTGAGTTGTCTATACTAGCTCTTTGAGTTGTTAATAGCAGTTCTTTGAGTTGTTAATGCATCTCTTTCATTGACAACTTTTAAGTTGTGCATTGACAACTCAAGGAGCTGGTATTGATAACTTAATGGCAAGCCATTTAATATCACCCATGTCCCTTAGGACTTCAATATAATTTGATGATTGTTTGGGATCTGATTGTGATTAGACCCCTTATGAGGGACCGGTTCTGATTTTCCCAAGAAAAAATAGTTTAACATGAGTTTATAAAATATTTAAAACATGATAATTATATGACCTCCTATTAGTTATGTGCTTCGCCATTTCTACACTAGCTGAGTTTGCATTCAAATTGATCTGTACTAATGGCAAAAACATAATTAAGTAATAACATCAATCATCAATATTTATATAAGCAGTTGTAAAATTAATCAATTGAAAATAGCACCATCACCTCCACATAGATATGATACATCAATATGAAATGATTAGGTAATAGTGACATAATGTTTTTAGATGAAAGATCAATGTCTTAATTAGACAATTCATAATAAAAGTAAAGTGAATGTACTAAAGTATGAATGTTATCCAATAAATTATGGCGTGCTTATTTGTCATCATAAGAAAATAATAAGACTGCTTACAGCAGGAAGGTTCTCCAACAAATTATTTACTATACTAGCATGAATATTCATATTTCCACTAGGAAAACAACTTAATTGTTAGAGTTTGTTTGGATTAGCCTTTGGAAAATAATTTAAGAAAAAAAGCTGAAAAAAATACTTTTAGAGAATAGATTTTATGATAATAGATCTGTGAGAAAAGAACTTTTGATGAAATGAGACTGTTTAATAATTGTTATAAGAATGAATTTTTTATATATAAATTACTTAAATGGACATAAGGTTGATGTGTTAGAAAAGAATGAGGATAAATGCATTTTTAATAGATTATTATGATGTGTATAATGATAGCATATTTTTATACTCGTACTTCGCACAAAAGTAAAAGAAATTTTTCTAAAACCTAGGTTCTACGATCAAAACTTATGTTTTGATTTTAAAAGCCTTTTTCCAAATTTTTTAAGTGTTGGGCTGATTTTCCTAGAAACCTATATTTGGTCAAGAAAAGTGCTTTTCTTTTGGCTTGCCAAACAGAGGCAGGTGTCTAAATTAATTAATTCAATGAAGATGTCATGAATCATTTTGTCTGACCAGCAAAATATTAAGATCTCCAAATTATTGTTCGCGAGACCTTCCTTTCATTTCCACTTTTAGAAACGCTAACTATAGGATTGTAATGATTCTGATAATATTAACGATATTACAATTTTTTTTGTGTTGAAAATATTTACAGGACTTAAGGACTCCTCCTCATCCCTAATATTAAATCAAGTTTATTTGTTTGGAGAGATTAAGGAACTAATATAAATTACTTAATAGTACTTGCATTAATTATTTTTTTATAAAGTTAATTTATTTGACTTATAAATAACAATATAATCTAATGACATTTAAATATATAACATATGATAGGATCAAATAGTTTTTTCCTTCTTAATCTTATATTAAGGACAGAAAAGAGTACATGATTTCTATTTTCCAAAATATAAGACATTTTTTAGATGAAATTCTTGATCTAGAATATAAATCATAGAGAGTTGCTAATTTCCATTTTATACCTATGTTTGTGGTACACATATTATTGAGAAACAATGGAAACAGAAATGTGAAATAATTTTTTACTAAGAATAAAGTTGAAGAAATATTGCAATTTAAAACATGCTTAGTGAGCCAATGCCCCATCCCTTCTTTATTCAAAGAAAATTATTGTTAAAAACGAATAAAAGGTACATCAATTTTAAATTTCAGATAATGCAATATTAGTAAAAGGAAGAGAAGACAAGGATACAAGTTTGGAATTTCTGTTCCTAAAAGAAACATTTTCCAAGTAAAAGAAGAAGTCAATGGTTCTTCCTATTTCGGATGAAAGCCATGTTATCATAATTGCAGTAAGAACTTGATTGTTCAGTTTTAATGGTGTATATTTAAAATTTGTAACTAATAATTGTTAAATAAAAAATTATTTTTTAAGAGATTATTAAAATAGTTTTATTTAAAAAATGAAAGTAGAAAACAATTAATAAAGACATACTTACATCATATCCGTTACATCAAGTTCTCCAATCACATAAGATCATGTGTAATAATAATTATAATACAATATTTCAAAAACAATACATATGGCCACACATGATTGAAGAACTTGACAAAATGAATATAACAAACTTGATTTAAGTATTTTGCAAGTTTAACCTACCCCAATCCAATCACACATGTAGATTGATTCTTCTTCTTCCTAGTAAGGCCTTGCTTCTATTGGAGAAATTATTAAATACACTCGGTTTATCACATTATTAATGGTCTAATCAATCACAACTAAACATTTCGCAAATGATTTAATCTTATCTAAAAATAATTTAATTTGACGTGGCACTGGTATAAGGAAAAAATCAAGACTTTATAATGGTAAGCCATATTAAAATTCTCCATATCATGTTAAAATATTTCTAAAGTATCTTAGTGGAATTATATTCTTTTTTTTACAAGACAAGCGTTAAGCTTGGGGATTGCAATAAACCAAAAATTAGTTAGCATTCTGGAAATATTCTAGGTTTGTTTGGATTAGTGATTGGAAAAATGATTTTTTTTCAATCTGTCTTTTACATAAGTAAGATTGGATATAAGTTAGATTGTATAATGAGATTTATGTTTGGATTGACAATGATCGAAATGACTTTTTAAAAACTAAAATTTGTTTGGATTAGCGGTTGTAAAAGTAGTTTTTATATATATTGTAACAATCTTAAGTAAAATATTAAAATTAAAATCATTGACAAAATATTTTATTATTAAAAAAATTCAAAATGTTTTTCTAGTCTTCTTTATAAACTACTTTATCATATTAATACAATACAAGAAAATGATTCTTCTAACATCATTATTTTAGAGAGATATGTAACATATATTTACTTATACTATAATTAAATAATTTATTTAAGGCTAAATTATATAAAACCCCCTTGAACTTTGGGTCAGTTGCACATATCCTCCCTGACCTTTGATAGTTTAAATTAAGCACCCCTAACGTTTCATATTTTGACTCCTAACTCCTCTGCCATTAAAATTATCGTTAAAGTTAACGGTTTTTGTAATTTACCCTTTTTGACGTTATTTTATTATATAATCATTCTAAAAATAATTAGTGACAACTGACATATAATTTTAAGTATTTTAAAATATAAAATATTTAACAGTAAGGGTTTAAAAATTAAAATATTTTTTTGACCATACACTTTATAAATAGAATGCCTTGAAAATAAAAATACTTAAAATGAATGCAAAGTATTTATTTGATTATGTCCTTTTTTTAAAATGAAAAATTATAATATACTTACTATTATTTATATTAAATGAAAAGACTTATTTTTAATGACATATTATACAAAATAAAATGTGAAAAAATTGGATAAGAAAAAAACCATTAACTCTAACGGTAATTTTAATAGTAGGGGAGTTAGGAGTCAAAATATGAAACGTTAGGGGTGCTTAATTTATACTATCAAATGTCAGGGAGGTTATGTGCAACCGACCCAAAGTTTAGGGGGTTTTCTATAATTTAGCCTTTATTTAACCTTTTAATCTCTACAAATTAATCAACTAACTCTTATATTAATGACGAAATGTAATATTTTTTCTCTCTCCTTCATAACCAAAAAGCAAAAGTCATAAACTTTTTTTTTTTTTTTGCTTATGCTTATAAGTTGCTTATGGACCATAAGCACAATTAAAAAAAAGCTAGGCCACACACATGCCAAAAATTAAAATTTGGTTAAAAGTGCTTTTTCAGTCTAAAAACACCTTATTACCCCCAAATAGGTCATCCCAAACACACCCTTGTTGGGAATAAGACTAGGAGGATATTGATCCAAGTATTTCTGGTTTCCGCAGTGGACGTAGTAACTGAAAATGGAATTCACGGTAATGGAAAAGGAGCCACCTTTTCCTTTCCCATAGTAGTTGGCACTCATGTTGATACTGATAGCAACCACTGTGATTATTCCTTCTGCCATTACTCTCTTCAATTCAATTCATGTGTGTTGACACCGACAAAATCTAAAAGTTCTCTCTCACTCTCTCACCATTACTCTCTTGGACCATAAGCTAACACAGCAATGAAATCGACCTCTCACCCACTTCCCATTCCTCCTTCTTTCTCTACTTTCTCTTTCTACCCCAAACACACTCTCTCTCTCTGTATTCCAAGAAAACGCCATGTTCTCTTGGACCCACTTCCGAAAACTCCTCAAAATCCCTTCTTTTCATTCCCTCACACTCACCCTCCATGTGCTTCTCCTTCTTCTTCTTCTCTTTCATTCCATGTCATGTGAATCAAGCTTCTCACAAACATAGAAATTCGCATAAAGGGGTCTAAATCTAACTGCGACTGGACTGAGATTGTTACTCTCCTTTGGATATGGACCCTCGTACTCGTATCGATCATGCTCTTTTTCAGCTCACGCCAACTCGCACCAGGTTCTGCTGCTTCACATTTTCATTCACATTTGGGAAATTTTGTTACTAGTTGGGATATTAATTTTTTGCATTTTGTGATTTTGTGTTTTCTGTTTGTTTTTGTTTGAAGATGTGACCTTGTGGTTGTTTCTGGAGGTGTGAGTGAGAGTGTGGCTTCAGGACTCTTAGAACCGTTTCTTGTGCATCTCAAAACGGCTAAGGATCAGATTTCTAAAGGTGGGTATTCTATTATTCTTCGTCCTTCTGGTGTTCATGCTCCTTGGTTCACCAAAGCCACCCTCCAGAGGTAATTTTTTGTCCCTCAACTTTATGATTAGTTTTATGTTTTGTACTCACATGGAATGATGATACATTGGATCACAAGTTTCTAAGATGTTGAGAAATCCAAGCTTTGGATTGGATCAATGATTTTTTAGTGTGAATATGGTAACTTGGAAGATAAGATGCACGAGCTTATTTATCTGGTTCAATGCGTTTTCCGACAGGTTTGTGAGATTCGTTAGCTCGCCAGAAGTCTTGGAAAGGCTTGTGACAATTGAGAAAGAGATTGTGCAGATTGAAAGTTCTATGCAATCAAGTGAGAACAGCAGTGTGGGAGCAGAGGCAGAAGGTATTGGATATCTGAAAATTGCATCTGTTCTTACCTTATTTGATCGATTTTCTTGAAGTTTAATTTTTAATTTTTCAATCCACTTCATCGATGCAACTATTTCATCCATTAAGGCATAGTGGAAGGTTTGTCTTTTCACTTCAAACTTTGTATAGAGTGGGAGAAGCTACTGATCACTATGGTGTCAGTTTCATGGGGGTAGTATGCATACATTTGTAGTTAAAAAACATCTTCATTGGGAGCACTATCTACAAAGATCATTTCAATCCCAAGATAAAAACATGATTGGTAAAATGAAAGAAAAGAAAGGGACAAGTTGTGTTTTCTAAGTTTGCGCTCTCAAATACTAACATTCTGTGTATGCAAGTAAATTAAGCAACGGACAAGGAACTCTATGTTCGAACTATTCTTGTTTGATGAACTGTATCAAAACAATTTATGTCCTGAACCGAAACTAACAGGTAATGTGTCATGCAGATTGGAACTCCAAAAGGTCAAATACTATCTCCAAGGTATGCATATATGAATCATACTGAGGTTACCTGGGTAAATTTTGCCATGTATTGATCCTATGCCACCTGGTGCATTTTAGCTGAAAGATGAACTTAATGGAGCCAATCAAGCTGAATGCGAAGAAAACTCCAGGTAGCGTTTGGAGTTTATACTTTCTTGAAGGACATTTTTTATTCATCAAAATAAATCTAAATTGTCCTGAATCTTTTTTTCATCTATCTTTGGCTAATAATCAGGGTTCGCCTTCAACGTGTCCTGGATAATCGGAAAGCAATGCTTCAGAAAGAGCAAGCAATGGCATATGCTCGTGCTTTAGTTGCAGGATTTGACCTGGACTCTATAGACGATCTTATATGCTTTGCTGATGCTTTTGGAGCATCTCGTCTAAGGTTGGCTGAAATACCAGTAAATAACTGCAATCGATTGAAAATTGTTCGCTTGGAACAGACTGTAACACATGGATTACTACAAAATCAAGGCAGAAAAGAATTTTTAGACCTCATTTAAAATTTTCGCATATTATGACTTTTAAAATGTATACTTTTGTCACATAATCTTGTAACTGCTTGGGTGTCCTCCTATGAACTTAGTTTTGTTCCATATGTTCTTTGGACATTTGGTTTACTTTTTTGGTCCGATTCCTCTACATTCACAAGAGTGAGGTGAATGAAGAGGATGCATTCAGAGAGATAGGGAGAAAGAAAATAGTATTCTCATACACTGTTATAATTTCGCGTCACCTTTTGGAATGAATGAATACATAATAGAGATGATTTGATTGGACATGTTAAAGCCAGGATGATTTTTGCCTCAAGAACTTTAAATAGTGCCTTCTTCACTTTTCACTTGAAGAAGCTTTTGAAGTTTTAATGTGTAATATCAATTCCTGTTTTGTTTAGGGAAGCGTGCATTAATTTCCTGGAACTGTGCAAGCAGAAGAATGATGATAGGCTCTGGATTGATGAGATAGCAGCTATGCAGGCACATTCTCATCCAGAATTGCCATACTTGAGAACATCAGGAATTATACTTGCTGGTGAAGATAATGACGCTGGTGGGAAGCAAAATGGCTTAGTTGATGCATCTATTTCTGAGTCAACCCCAAGCCATGCAAGTTTGGACATTAGTCAAGGTATCTTTTCTATGCTCCTTCCTAAGTGGGTACATAACCAATGTAACTTTTCTATACTCCTAACTGGGTTCTTTAAAATACACCATCTTATGTGTTCACGATTTTTTGAAATAGATGGAAGGGCTCAAAGGCCAATGCCATGGCCAAATCATCTTCCTCAGTACCACCATTTTCAGGGTCCTGTATTTCAACAAATGCCACCTTATCAAGGCTATCACTATCCTGGCATGCAGGTTCCCTCCTCATATTTTCCAGGGAATATGCATTGGCCTCCAAACATGGAAGATTCTCGTGTTGCCATTGACCAAGAACTGGATGATCGTCGAAGTCGTAAAGGATATACTAAAAAGAAGAAACATTCCCAAGTACAGGAGAATTCTGAAGAAGATGAATCTTCTACATCTGACAACTCTAGTAATGGGAGTAATTCAGAGGAACGATCTAAAAGTGGAAAAAAGAAACATGGAAAGAAGTCCTCAAGGAAGGTTGTTATCCGCAATATTAATTATATTACTTCCAATGGAGATGGTGAAAAGAGTAGTGTTTCAGATGGGAGTTTGTCAGATGATGAGGAATACGTCAATGGAGATTCCTTAAAGCATCAGGTAGAGGAAGCTCTGGATTCATTGGAGAGAAGACACAAGTCAACCTCCCGTCATCACAAGAAAAGAGATAGGACAAAACTTCCTGGCAGGCAAAACGATAGCGCTGCTGGTCGGGAAACCAAAGCAGTAACCAAAGACAATGACAACTGGGGTGCTTTCCAGAGTCTTCTTTTGAGAGAAGAGGAGCCGACAACTGGTGCAGAAAGGCATACTGTACAGTTTGAGGATGAATATGCTGGGAATAAAATTATTGAGCATGAAAGGTCATCTGCGTTCAATTTAAAATCTGACAAAGTAATGAAAACAGTTTCAAATGATTCCTTTATTGTGACGGGCAGTAAATTTGATGGTGGGGATCAAACTGGTAATGAATATTATAAGGAAGGGAATTATGTATCTAGAATTGTGAGAAAAATGAATAGCACAGATGAAGAGTTTATGCTTTCAAGGAGAAATGAAGAATCAGGGAACTATTCTTCTGCTGCTGTTCTACCTAGCTCTTGCACAGATTCTTACATCACTAAACGCCACAAAGAAGAGGATTGGTTTGTTGTAAGCCAGTCAGGCAAACCAGAGAATGAAGGTGGAAACAAAGATTTTAGTATTTTCAATGGGGATTCCATTTCATCATCAGCTACTGGCAGTTCTCATGCTGAAAAAAACAACAAAGGTGCATTGGCAGATGACTCTTTTATGATCCAATCTTGTTCATCAGAAAATCAGTTCAGCTCCGTATCAGCAGCACAAATAAGCTTGGATTCAGACATTGTTTCTACTGAATTTGCAAACAGCAGGCAAGAAAGTTTGCACAATAGGAATGAAAAAGTAAATGCCCATGAGCCAGATGATCTTTTCATGGTGCTTGATCGTGAAACAGCTGTGGAGCAGAGTGTGGCACCTTGGACTTTAGAAATGGATTATGAAAATAATTCATCAAAAAAACAAAATAGCAAACCTTTGGATGCTGAAACAGATGAAAAACAGTTGTCTAGTACTAAGGACACCGATACCAAAACTTCTGGAGTTCGAACAGGGAAAGTTTCAAGTAAAGAGACCAAGTCTAAATCCCTAAATGGATCTCTTGGGAAGAGCAGATCTGACATCACATCAAGAAGCAAAGCATCCCCCGGAAGCAGAACCACAGGAGTGAAGAGCAAATATGACAAGGTAACTTGCTAGTGTTGGGTTTTATTAAATTGCCTGGAAAATTAAGCAAAAAATAATACTCTAAACATGTTATTTTCAATTTGGGATGTTTCAGTGCTTTTATTAGATCCATGACTAACCAAAGTCCTAGTCACCGTCAGTTTGTTATGGAGGGTAGAAAATTCTTTATTGGCCCAAAGCTTTCTCTAAGTGGCCTATAATTTCCACCCTTTGCTTGTGCTTGTGCTGTGGATTTTACCACCTTTTTTAAGGGGTCATACTTATTCCATTGGTTCAAACTGCTGGACGTAGCTTCACAAACCATTAATGTTGTGAACATTTTTTCTGTGTCTGTGAATAGTCTTCTTTATTGCTTCCACTGTTTAGTATTAACACTTCTATTTGACACACATATAGAATGTGTTTCCTTTCAAATGTTCCACATCACTCATATCTATTTCTTTGTTAGGATTAGAGCCACTTGCGCTTTTCTGATTTTGTTCACTTGTATGTCCTCTTATGTCCTCTTTTGATACATAGGAAGAAGAAAATAAAAAGAGAATGGAGGAGCTAATGATTCAGCGGCAGAGAAGAATTGCTGAGAGAAGCTCCAAGACTGGAACAGGAAATAAGACTTCCTTAACTTCAGTAAAGAAAGAGAAGCCTAAGATTGATTCATCTAAAGAGGAGACCAAAAAATTGCACAAGCCAGTCCTCAGGAATTCAACTATTGACCGCCTTGCCACTGCTCGAGTAAGTCAGAAGGCTTCACCAACTCAAGCGAAATCAGGTACAACAAAGAAACCTCCCTTGAAGGCAAATGTGCTTCCTCCAAAGAAGACTGCTGGTGCAGAAAAGAAGAAACTGGGTCCCAAAGAGGTCAAATCTTCAAAAAAAGATGACAAAAAGAAACTAAATGGAGCACTTCCTTCCGACACTAATGCTCAGACTCCACATGACACGGAAGGTGAAGTAGTAGTGTTGCCACTGAAACATAGTGATGCCCAAGCTGTTGAGCCAAATGATTTCAATGTTGGATTGAAAGACATTAAAGAGGTACCTAGGACTTCTACCGGTAAAAGTGCACAAAATCCAGTTTCAGAAACAGATTCTGTGCTTGAAAATGTTGGCCAACTTAATGCAGACTCTCTGTCAAATCAAGGTCACATGTTTGGAAGAGATCTGTCAAAAGGTGAAGTACATGACAAGGTATCTTCAGCTCCAAGAGAAGACAAACCAGAAGATACTACTAATGTGATCATAAATCCTAAAGCAGCATCACCTAACATTGTTCTAACCCCTCCAATGTCTGCTGTGGATTCCAAGGTCTACCATAAATCACATGAAAATTCTCCTGCCTCACCTAAGAAATCTGGGATAGAAATTTCCACCCCTCCACCTAGAGATGGGTTGATGTCAGAATCAGTCCATTCCCGGAAGAAATGGAACAGTGATCAGGATTCTTCTAAAGCTGCAAAAGGGTTTCGTAAGCTTCTTTTCTTTGGAAGAAGAAGTTGAAATAGTAGGTATTTTACTGCTTGCCAAACATAACAATAAGCTGTCATATGCAGGGATTTGTTTGTATTGTAAATTAATATGAAGAAAAGGGTCACACAGGTGATCGTTATTTTGTAAGGGGGCTGATTCTGTTTTGTGAATACCAGATTTTTTTCTTTTTCTTTTTCTTTTTTTTTTTTCAATTTTTGATGTTGGGGGTTTTGTGTAATGATTAATGAAGCTTCATCGTGTGTGTTCAAGGAACATTTGTGTGGTTGTGCATCAAAATATGAAATAAAATTTTGGACTTTAAATTCATGTAATTGCAAGCCTGCTGTATATAGGATAAACACAACACTAATTAATTCTTTAATTGGTAATTAATCTGTTATTATGTTCTTCAGTATACTATAAACAAACCTGGGTGTTGTTGATGCATCTGCCTAAGCTTAGCTTTGGGCTCATAAATCACCATGTCTCACATGTAGACACTAGACATGATCAATGGAATACATAAACCAATATGAAGCATAATTTTTTATTATCGTCAAAGAAATGAAAGAATGTATAAGTACATGGATCTAAAAAAGCTTTCATAAGTGAAATTCATTTTGAGTTTTTAGAACATATAGGTGCCTAATCAAATACTCCCTATTGGTTGGAGCTCTTGTAACTCAGTGGTACGGCGTCTCCCCAACAAGTGGGAGGTTGCGGATTCGATCCCCGTTTGTAACTTTAAGCCGTTAATGCTTGCCTCTTTAATTAAAAAAAAAACCTCCATATTGAAATACTTCGTTAGTTCTAAATACAAAATCAAGTTGACTTTTCTAAAGATATTAAATATGCAAAAAAATCACATTAATTTTAAAGTATTTATATTTATAATTTTTTTCTCAAAACTAATTTATCTTACTTATTAACTAACGTATAATCTAATTACATGTAATATATATTACAATTAAGTTGTCTATTTAGCTTTCTTAATATCTACGAAGAAAATCAATTTGATCTTATATTTAATGCCGTAATAAGTGTATTAATATAACATCAATATGAAATTAAATTGTTTATTAATTATTGAAGTAGTACCTTTTCAATTTACAAATATACTATATTGTTGGGTTACATGTTTCTTTCTTAGTTTTTTTTAAGAAACTAGTACTATGACATTTCTATTTCCTTGGTGGGAACTGGGAAGAAATAAAATAAGAGGTGGCTTATTATAAAAATAAAAAAGGGAAAAAAAAAAAAAAAGAGGTGGCCCTCCCTCCTATTAGTCATATTTAGTAACTTGAAAACTGTACCAAACAAGCTTTCATAGCTCAGTTGGTTAGAGCACCCGTTTAGTAAGCGGGAGGTCTTGAGTTCGACTCTCAATGAAAGCATAAAGCATTCTGCGCTATCTCCTCTTTTTTTTCCCCTTCTCCGATACTTTTCTTAGTGAAAGCAATGCTGCCATGTATGTTTGGAGTTTGCTATAGACTGAGTGACTGACCCACTTGCATCTCACATTGAAAACTTTAAATAAAAAAGCACCCACACACACATCTAGAGTTGTTTTAACTCCTTGAACCCAAGATCCCATACATACTAGTCGTGTTGTTGAGCTATTTCATTTAATCAACTTGAGTTTTGAATTTCTGATTTTCTGGTACAACCTTGATATATAGATTCTACTTTAATTCACAATTTACTATAATTTCCCAGCAGTAATGGTATCTTTATTTTCCATGTAGGTAGCTAGAGAGATAGAAATATATATTTAGTCATGGGAGATCCCACTAAATCTCTATTTTTCTAATCCTCTCAACAGGGTTCTCAAACCTATACGATCTCATATTTTTGTGTTAAATGTTGTCCAAGTGAAATTGGGTGAAACCAACTTATGTAGATAGGAAAAATGACTTGTCTCACATTCTTAAGAGCCCACAAATATAAGCCAATCATGAGTTAGGAACCCTACTCTTGGATTGTGGGCGAGCCCATTCCCTTTCCTAAAATTCAGTTGCCAAAAGAAAAAGGAGGAAGTTGAGCAACATATAAGCTACTTGTGACTGCTTTATGATTGTGAGCCCATTCCCTTCCACCAGCATTAACACTTTAATTTCTTGCTGCAATAATTTAGTTTGAATTAAAGCATAAAACTCTCTCCTTAATTTGTCAGCTTTCAATTAGGCTCCGGTATTGGAATTTAAGAGCGAAAATTAGAACAGAGACTGAGACAAGGTCAAACGAACTAATTAACTTTGTATAATTTTAATTCCAAACCTATGATTTATTAATATCGATGAACTCTTCATGTCAATAATCACGATATATAGATCGCAACCAGTTTATAATACATCGGCCAAATCCATGTGTGGGGGGAAGAGTTTGGCTTCAACCTTGACCAATTGGGGAAATAATAAATGATTTCGAATTTTGACAATTAAACCACTGATCCAATTGACTTTAGGTCATTATGCGTGATCCATCTCAATGCAATTATATGTCAACAATTTATAGATATTTTACCTAAATAATTCAGCTGCGAGCCATTCTAATCCTAATCCACACACCAAAATTTGAAAATCTTCAGTACAAAAATGATGTAAACTGTGAGTCATTAATAAAAAAAATGTAATACCTACATTAGTATGCCCCTCCTATTCATAAGCGATATTCTCTCATATAGGGTTGATCTTGTATATAAGTTTTTAGATAAGCCCAGGCCTATCCACTGTTAGAACTAGAATTGACTAATCCCTTCATACTGTAAACTTCTTAAAGGGGATTTAGTAGTACTGATCATGAGACACTTCCCATACACACTGTCAAGGATCGAACCTCTGATTGGATTTATTTCTTTTAACTTCTAATTTAGAATAAGTGTATCCTCAAGCCATTTTCTAAGCTGATAGTGTAAAGGGTTTTTGCCTCTCCTTATAAGTATACTTCGTGCGATTCAAACTTATATACTTCGTGCGATTCAAACTTATATTCTCTTTCTTATAGGGGCTAGGATGTTCACCAACCAACAACTTGTTGGTAGTGCTTTTAGCTAATTTTAACTACAACTTCATTCGTGATTTGGGTGTATAAACATGGACGCACATAAAAAAGCATATATACTTCTAGAATGTCCGAACTTAAGAAAAGAACTCTATAGAAAACAAAGGTTCTAAGGAGTGAACAAGAAGCTAAGGCAAAGGGGAAAAGAATTCGATACTAAAGAATACTTCCTCTGTTCCTAAATATAAGATCTATTTGGGGATGTGGATTAGTTCCTAAATATAGAACATCTTTCTAATTTTTCTCAACTTTTTTTCAAATTATCCCTATTGATGCTCGTCATCAATAATAAACAAGCAAGAGATGGGGGTGGGAATAAAAGTAAATTGTTAGGGTACTTTGGCAATATAATGTGATTTTAACTAACTTAACTAACTTCCTTAATCTAATCAAATTAGGTAATTAGATATTATATTTATCAACGGAGGAAGTACAAGACATCTATATATATATATATATGAATCAACGTTATCACGTGCATGTTCTCATAAGATGCCAACATACCAATACTAATAAGTTTTATCTGCCACCAACTTGAAAATACGATCAACATACTAGTATCAGAAAATAATACAACACACAAACACTATTTTTGAGACCTTCTTGTTATTTGCATCATATACTGTAAAATCACCATATAAGTATCGAGATGTGAAACAGTCTTGCATTGATTAAATTCTAGACAACGTATAAATGTGTTTTGTTATCTTTTTTCTTTCTTTTTTTAAAAAAAAGATTTTTCTCTGGTATTATTAGGTCTTGCTAATATATCAAAAAATTGTTCCAAAAACAAATCCGTGAACAATCATCAGAAGATCTCAGGGCCCCAAAACAAATACATAAGAATCAGAAAGATTATGCAGGAAAATGGGTTACCACTTACCACTTAGAGGGCGAGAGGCTATTCTCATTTTTATGGCTTTAAGCCATACAAGAAGAGCCCTAATTGCTTCATTTTTATTCACAGAATTGCAGCGCATAGAAAGAACAAGTCAATTCTTAAGAGCTACATATATATATATATATATATATATAAACATTGGACATTTGAGCTTGAATTAATTTGGCTCAATATTATAGCAAGAATCGATCGTATCAAAATTTTGGCACTGCGGATAATATCACGTTTAGATGAAAAGTAACAAAGGTTACGAGGTTAAATTGCCCACCACGAATTAATACAGTTCTGGATCACATCCACAAGACCACAAGTTTATGGATCTGCCATTCTGGCCGATGAAAGACCATAATAGTCGTGGACGATTTTTTGTGAAAGTCTTCAGACAGATCAAGATGTTCTTATCAATATTAGCGCACAAATATATATATATATATATATATATATATATTTTGCGTATATATGTTGTTGAAACGAGGAAGTGGTTTGTAAAAATTTAGTCTGTAACTGATAAAATATCATAAATTTTTTAAAAAGATAAATATCATGTATTTTTTATTTTTGGAACTGATATTAAATCCATTTTTTAAAAAACGACTTGTTAATCATGAAAGTCATTAAAATAATCCCAACTCAATCTTACATATAATTAAAATAAAATTTTTCATATATTCCACTCTATTTTGTCTTAAAACAGAACCAAGATCGTGATTACATAATTATTAAGAAAAACATATGAATACGTGAGGGACACATGGTTGAGAGATTGCTTTGATGAGAAGAATAAAGGAAAAAGTATATGAAGACTTTGATGATTGTTGGAAGAATAAGCATCTATTCATCATCTGTTGTGTGTTGTGACATTTCATCACTTCTTTTCCTTCCTCCCCAATCCATTTATGCCATCGCACTCTCCTACCCTCCCCCATATTATCAAAACCAAACTTTATATGTTTCTATATAATAATAATAATAATAATAATAATAATAATAATAATAATAATAATAACAACCGTATTTTGTATATATAATTTCACAGCTAAAAGGTATTGATACTCACTACAAAAAAACAGCGATTTTCTGACGGAATTTACCGACGGAATTCCGTCGGAAAATCAACTTTTCCAACGGATTTTCGACGGAATTTTTTCCATCGGAAATTCCACCGTCGCAAATCTATTTACCGACGGAATTTTTTTTCCGTCGGTAATTACTGGCGGAATTACCGACGGAAATTCCGTCGGTAATTTTAATAATATTATTTTATTTATAAATTATTATTTTAATTTAAATTAAATATTAAAATATTATTACCGACGAAATTTCTGACGGAATTTCCGTCGGTAATTTTTTTAATTTTTAAAAAAATTTAAGTTGCCACGTGTCGCTCCCACAAATTGCCTTCAATTTTGTCTTCAGAGAGATTCGAACCCCCAACCTGTTGGGTCATATCTGATGCCTTAACCAGTTGAGCTACGAACACCTTGTGAAATTATTTGTAAACTATTATATTTATAATATTTAAACTCCCATTATTATAATTATATTTAATCTTAATATATTATGAAATATTTTATAATTATTAATATATAATTTACATATTAATAATTCTATTATTTTTTATAAATAATTTTTATATTCATATACAATCCATTATATTTAGTATTTTCATTTTATATTATTATATTATAACTATTTTTCATTTTATTTTATGACATTTTTAAATAATTATTTTATTATATATATTATTAAATTATAATTATTTTCGTTTTTATTACTAATATTTAATTATTTATTAAAAATTAAATATTATTTAATAAAAAATTAAATTTGTAATAAATTTACATCACGTGTATATATTAATTTTTATTTATTTATAAAATATTTTTTAAAATAAATTAATATAATATTTTATTTTTATATATTATTTATAAATTAAAATAATAATTTATTTATAAAATAATAAATAATTAATATTACCGACAGAAAATATTCCGTCGGTAATAATATTTTAATATTTAATTATTATTAAAATAATAATTTATAAATAAAATAAAATAATTAATTAAATTACCGACGGAAATTCCATCGGAAATTTCTGTCGGTAATAATATTTTAATATTTAATTATTATTAAAATAATAATTTATAAATAAAATAATATAATTAATTAAATTACCGACGGAAAAAATTCCGTCGGTAATTCCGCCGGTAAATTTTCCGACGGAATTTCCGCCTGAAATTACCGACGGAATTTTTTCCGTCGGTAAATTCCGTCGGAAATTTGTGGTTTTTTTGTAGTGACTCAAGTTTAAGTCATTTCATCAATGCAATTGTTAAATATGAATTTTTCATTGGTTTTTCTTGTATAACAGGGGTAAAGCAACATCAAGTATACTGTGATGTTTTTTCTCTTTTGCATCTAATGCATACTAATATTATCGTGAAGTTATATCCAACAACTAATCTTAATCTGGTAAAGGTATATAAGGTACTAGATAGATATACTATAAATAAGATTATAATATTAGAAGTACCGGACAAATCACCGAAAGCACTAAGGCCCCGTTTGCTTCGCGGAAAATCATCCCATGGAAAAGGAAAATGAAGATTTTCCACCGTGCTCCTTCGTTTAGTTCGTTGAAGCTGCTGCATTTCCCTTTCCCGCCTCCCCCATTTTTCCATTAAAGACCTGAAAATAGGTTCCCACAAAAAATGGTGGGAACCTATTTTCCAACGCATAATGGAAGATGATGGAAAGGATTAAAGACAATTTTACCCTCCCTCCTCACCTCTGTTCTCCTTCAAATGGCAGCTCCATCTCCCTCCCTCTTTGTTCTTCGTCTCTCTCTCTCTCTGCTCTGCTCTCTCTTGCAGCATAAACATAGAAGACGAAGAAGAAGAAGAAGAAGAAGAAGAAGAAGAAGAAGAAGAAGAAATTGAAGAAGAAGAACCTGAAATATTACCAACCAGATTAATGAGGAAAAAGCCCCCCACTTGAGATCTAGACCCACAAGTTTCTCTTCACAGTCAGTGAACAAGGCGATGGGTGGGTCAGTTTAGCATAATCTTCTTCCTACGTTTCCTTTATTTTCATTAGAGAAGAGAATACAGGAAATGTGGAGGTAGAAAAAAGAAGATTAGTGAAGAAGATAATGGGTGGTTTTGACTTGAGAAGGAAAAAGAAGAAAAAGATGCTTTCTTTTTATTGCCCTTCATCTCTTGTGTTTTATTTGCTGATATCTCTTTTGTTTATGCTGTGTACCCAAAATAATCTGGGTATATAATTTTGATAATTTGTGTTTTGGTTGATTGTGAAACTTGTGTTTAAAATATCTGGGTATGGATTTTTATTGGGATTTCTCAAAAATTTCAACACAGTCAACCAGTTTGTTACTCTGTGATTGTTCTTTTTGTTCTTTCATCATTCAATGAAAATGTACGTTCCAATTTGCTACAATCGAATGTGAGGGGTTAAAATTGAAAGTAAGGGGTTACAATCGAAAGTAAGGATTTAAAATCGAAAGTGAGGAGTTAAAATCGAAAGTGAGGGGTTACAATCGAAAATGAGGGGTTAAAATCGATTTTGATAGCTGCGAAATTTGCTGATGAATTCTTAACAGGTTTTGTTTAAAAATGAAGTCACCATCTTATTATATTTTAGGCATTTTTTACTCCTTAATTTATTATTAGTTTCATTTAATTATTAATTAATTTGTTAGATATAGTGGTAGGTATCTTTTATATCTAAACTAGAATTATTTTGGTGGTATTTTTAAATATAATGTAGTTATTTTTTAATCATATGATATCAATATTTTTTTAAATTAAAATCTAAGTGATTATTGTATTTACCAAAATTTAATATTTATTGAAATTATAATTAGTAAAAATAATTTGTTCACTTATTTTTATGGTAATATAAATTTAAAATATTTAAAATATATTATATAAATATATATATATATATTAAAATTAAAATCTATTTGATTTTTATATTTAACAGAAATATTTTTATTTATTTAAATTATAAAGTTTTTATTAGAATTAAATATTTATATTATATTTTTTAAAAAATTTAATTTGCGTTACATATATATATATATTATATTTTTAAAATTATTATATTATATTAATTATTGAATTTTTGAATTTAAATGTGAATTTTATTAATAAATATTCATTAAGGGCAATATAGTCATTTGCACATATTTCTTACTTTCCATACCATCATTTTCAACCAATCAAACATAAAATTTTCCATTACATTCATTTCCATTCCTGTGCGTACCAAACGTGTCAACCTTTCTTTTCATTCTTTTCCATTCCATCATTTTCCATTCCATTCCATTCCATTCCGTAAGAATATTTTCTGTGAACCAAACGGGCCCTAAATGTATCCCAAATAAACTTAGAATATTGGGTGCAACTAACAAATAATACGCTTCATGTTACTTCGTTAATAAACATAGGGAGTTACAATTTGGAGAGTCAAATTGCTTCTTCTCCATCCTTCCATTGCCTACCAACATTTGGGGGTATCACCCTCCACCCGCTAAATTCCTATAATGCCCACTCCGTGCTCACATGCCATAAGAGATGAGTCAAATTATTTATACTACATCCTTTTGGTCCTTGTTATAAACTCTTTAGCATGTTTCGTAATGCATGTTTTAGTTGAAAAGAAATTAATAATACAACATGTTTTATTTAAAAGTTTAATTTCCCCCTAGTATTCCTAACTAATTAACCAAAATCTTCTAACTAGTTAATGATTCTTATGAAGGAACTTTTAATAGTTTACAATAAGTGGCTAATTTTAACTTCTTTAATATATATATATATATATATATATATATTGTCTTTTTTTTGGACTGAAAATATATATATTGTCATTATATACTTATATTACGAAAACAAGGAGTGATAAATCGTACGTTTTTTAGGAATTTTATATCATGTACTATATATTGATATTGAGGATTAATTTCAATTAGAATTTTTTACAAAAATTTGAATGATCATCTATAATTTTTCCTCCTCTTTTCACTTGCCCCCCTAGTGTAAGGAGTTGCTAAAGGTTGTTTCATATAATTCTTCTAATAAACTATAATAACTAATCATCCCCTAAATACTTAAAAATGGTATAATCCTCGGATGCAAGATAAAGCCAAGCCCATGTAACATCTTTTAATTTTAAAAGCTAACCTTTCTAGTTCCTAAGGTATGAAATTTATTGATTATTTTTTGTTAAAAAAAATAGAGTGCTTTATCAACAAAAATATTAATGAAGGAGAAGTTTGATGCAGATCTATAATACCTTTAAACAACCCAAATGGCCAATTAATATTAACAAATAACTTTTTTTACGTTAAACATAACCATCTTAGTAACTTCTACGTATTGAAGCAGACAAAAAAAGAAAAGTACATCAACCTTGTTTGTGAAGATTAAATTTTTTGCGGCAAAGCACGAGAAAAGGAAATGGCTTGTTAGGTAAATTTGTTAGCAGGTGAAACACGCATTTTCAACATTAGTTTCATAGGTGCGACGTCATTTTCATTTTGTGCTTTTTCCTTATTTTAAACAAGTTTAATGGTTCAATGTCATTTACTCCATAATAGATAGCTTCATTCCTCAGCTATATTCAGAGCTGCTTCTCTTAAATTGTGAGTGTCTTGAGGAGAAACAGAGCAATATAGACTAAGAGAGAGATCAGGCTTCTTTCTTTTTTGCTTCTGGCATTCTCATTCATCATCCATGGCTTCCAAGATCTTGCTCGCTTCTGTGTTTGTGATTGACTTAATTGCTTTTGCATTGGCTGTTGCAGCTGAGCAAAGAAGGAGCACTGTGAGTATTCAATCTTCTTTCAGTTTTCTCATCTTTTGTTTTTAATCTCACTACCTGCTTTGTTTTCAGCACATGGTACGATCATGTTTTTGTTTATGTGTTTGCCAATGGTTTTTTGCAAAGAGGAAGATCATGAGTTGGTTTTCCTTGATTTCCGTAAGAAATTCTTTGGAAACGAGAATTTGGTTTGGATTTAATACTTTTTTCGTTTATGGGTTTGTGAATGTTTTGCAGAATGTCTTGTTAAGGGAAAGAAAATGGATTGGTTTTTCCTTGATTGCTAATTTTTTTGTTTGGAAAATGAAAATATGGGTTTTAATTCAATGATGTTTTTTTGTTTATGAGAAATGTGGATGGGATCAAGAATATGTTTTTATGTTACCATGTGTTTAAACCTGAGCCAAAAACAGTCTTTCCTATGTTTCAGTGATGTGATCCGTCTATGGTTGGTGAAATTGGTGCATGGCAGAATGGTTTATTTCTGTTAATTCATCTTGATATTCCAAATGTGTTGAATGATATACACATTTGTGAAGTAGTATTCATTTTGGAATAGTGATTTTATTTTTGGCTAAATAACAACAACAACAACAAAGCCTTATCCCATTAAGTGGGGTCGGCTACATGGATCGCACGACGCCATTGTGCTCTATCGGTAACCAAATCTTTAGATATATTATTTATTAAAAGATCGCGCTTTACAACTTCATTAAGTGTAAGCCTCGGTCTCCCTCTTCCTCTCTTAATCGGACTCCAGACTAAATGTAGGAGTAAATTTCCAGATCTATGCATGCTTTATAGTTCCCCTTCTTATAGCCAACTAAATTTGCTCTGTTTCTAAACTCTAGATCTCTTTACTTATCTATAAATTTCTTTGAAACTCATGCGTATGCGTAAAGAAAAAGCTTCATTCATAAGCCAATATCAAAGTGTTTGCTCTTTTTCTTTCTTTTTTAGCCAAAGCTTGCTCTTTATTCTTTGCATCAAAGTGCAATTGTTAATGGGGCTAAGTTGTCGCATGCTCATGGTTATGGGCTTAGATCTAAGCCCAAAAGTTGAAGCCTCTACAATTTCAAGGTCCACAGCTTGGAGGCCTGAGTTTATATTTGAAATCAAAGCTGTTGCCAATAATCTTATAACCTAGTGACATATAAGCTTCCTGTAAGTGGGAGACTGTAGATTCAATTCTACTTTGAACGGTTCATGTCTGTCATTCTAATTAAAAAAGAAATCAAAGTTGTTATTTGATTCTTAAGGTTGGTGGGGGATAACAAAAGAATGAGAGTTTGCGTTGTGTGGAATGTTGGCAGGCAACAGTGGTACAGGACAAGGAAATGAACTATAACTACTGTGTGTATGACTCAGACATATCAACTGGATATGGTGTTGGGGCTTTTCTGTTCCTCATGCTCAGTCAAGTCCTCATTATGTTCGCTAGCAAATGCTTCTGTTGTGGCAAACCTCTCAGCCCTGGTGGTTCCAGGGCTATCGCTCTTGTTCTTTTCATCATCTGCTGGTATCTATATTATCCTCTCTTTCTTCTTTCATTATTAATGCACATATTTGATGTGTGTGTGCGTGCGTGCGCATTATTTACTCCCAAAACATAAGTACTCATTGGGTTATAGCTTGTTTAGTGGTTAGCGTTTTGATTTCTGGATCTGTGATGGTCAAAAAACTGAACCCTCTATAGAAGATTGGGTTTCTCATTGGTTATTTACTCTACAATCCTTAAAGCATTGAATTTAGTGCAAACATTGAGTGTAAAAATTTCATAGACTTGCCTATATCTTACAAAAGTTAAAATACTTAATAGTGTGCTTAGATATTTGTCAGCATTCATTTCAATACAGTTTTGTGAGAAGTAAGAAAAGGATGTATTACAAATATGTAACGTTTAGGCAGCCAAAATCAGAAAACAAACTCACCTTTGGATTATGTTTCATTCTCCTTGTGCAAGACCCAAACCCAATTTTTGTTATATGCCTAATTGACTTGGCCAAATTTAAGTAATATTGGGTCCAATTTGATGGTAACTATTCCAAAAACATTTTCTAAATTTAAGGGTCCAAACTCGAGATCTCATGTTTAAACAGTCAAAACCCTTTCCACTAGAATCAACGCTTGTTAGCTGAAATCCACATTAGACTCAAAGCAACTTGAACATCTCTTGTTCAGCTACCATAGACCCACATTTGAGCCAAAAAAAGCTTGGTCTTTCTTATTGGTTAAACTTTTGATCCAAACCCACGTTTTGCAAAACATCCTATGTAAGATTACTTTATAGTTTTTGCCAAGGAATGCCACAATCAATTAAAAGCTCTTTTGCACATTACAAGATAAAACTTTTCTCACATATTTACCTCATGAACTGCAAAATTACTTGAAATAAACTAATCCAACACTCCATTTGTGTTGGCGGTATGATGCAGGGTGTTTTTCTTCATAGCAGAAGTATGCTTATTGGCAGGCTCAGTAAGAAATGCATATCACACAAAGTACAGAACCATCTTTGGTGAGAATCCACCATCTTGCCAGATGGTGAGGAAGGGAGTTTTTGCCGCCGGAGCCGCTTTCACCTTCTTCACCGGCATTGTTTCTGAGTTCTACTACATCAAATTCTCAAAGGCCAGAGACAGCTTCCAACCTTATGGTGGTGCCCCTGATACTGGTGTTGGTTTGGGAACCTTCAAGTGAGAATTGAGAACAATGTGATTATGTTGTAATTGTTTCATTTCAAGGACTAATTCAGTCTCATAATATCTTTTGTTTTTTTAAGGTTTTTGGTATAGGTGGATCTTTAAAACATGTATGTATGCTTAATTACTTACTTTGCCTTACACCATTTTATAATTCTTTGGTTTGTTTAATATTCTTCATATAGGGTTGCTTTTGTTTTTGTTCCTTTCGTTTTGTTATATACATACCAAATAACAAAATCTGTATGTTTTTTGCACTCACTGAGGTTGTTTTAAAAAAAAGTTTCTCTTATATATATATAGATTCAACTTGTACTTTTGTTTATATTTATTAAAATTTCGTATATTTTTAAGAATATGCAGGAACATCTCTTCCAACCAAAAGTTCTGTTACACCTTAGTAAATGTCACTTGTTCATCTGAATTTACAAATTTTAAAATTACATATATTTTTGCATAACCTTCATGCATTTTATTTTAAAAAAAAAAAGGTCTCTACCCTTAGAGTAGATCTAGGAAGTCAACTTCCAGACTTTCAGTGCTTTACTGTAATCGAAAAATAAGTCTTATGGTTAATTATTAAGGTGAATAATACAGCTTGATATAGATTTTGTATTATACTGTATACATTGATTAAAGAAGGGATAAATACCAATTTTGCCCCGTAAGTATTTGCTAGGTAACGATTTTGCTCCTGAAGTATGAAAAGTGTAACAATGTCGTCTTGAACTAATGGAGCTGTTAACAGATGCCACGTCATGGTCCATATCAGGGTGAAGATAAACTATTTTTACCTGAAAATTTTCATCTAGGAGCGATTTCACCCCGGAAGTTGCGAAATCGCTTTTCAAGGAAAACTTTCAGGGCAAAAATGGTTTATCTCCATCATGACGTGGACCATGACGTGGTGTCCATTAACAATTCTGTTAGGTCAGAGCGGCATTGCTACATTTTTCATACTTTCATGGTGAAATTGGTCCAAAAAAACTTCCTAGGCAAAATTGGTATTTAACCCATTAAAAAAGTTTGTGGATAATATTAACAAAATTGTGAGATTGATCCTGTTGGAGGGGAAGTCCGATCCAAAATATTTGGATCCAAAAAAATGTTTGTAAGAAAAACAACACTGCCATGAAATATGGGCCGGGCCGTATTTTCATTTCATTGTTGGTGCCAAGGTGTTGGTGGGGTGTGCTGGTGAAGTGAAAGTTTTCTTTTAAATTTTCAATCATCTACACCGATTTGAGATGTTATGATATACCAAATTAAAATATAGTATCCATTGGTCAAATAATATTTTACGTGTGAGTTTATTCTATCATTTACAGACTATAAACATACAAATTAATTTTTCAAATCTTATACATTCATGTGACTCTCGATTAAATTTGTAGCAATAATTTACATTTTTATTTTATTTATTTAGTCTTGATTAAAAAAAACATTAACGCATCGATGTGACATGCTTATTTAATGAGGTTTTTTTTATAAGGCTTACTTAATGAGTTAATGCCATGTGTTATACACAAGTATTTGTGAATTTCTAATTAAAAAAAGTGTTTGAGTTATTATTATTATTATTTTATTTTATTTTGGTGAATGTGTTCGAGTTATTTTTAGGGATAACTAGGGGAGACTTCTCAGTTAAAAAGTTTGTAGGCGGGAATAACTTAAATCGAAGTATTGATGCTCTACATGTACAAATTATTTTCATATTATTTGTATTTTTTATGCAGAAAAAATTATCAAGTCTTTCATAACAATAAGGTTTTTTTTTTTTAATGGAACAATAAGGTTTTCAATTGAAGACTATTTCCCCTTATTGAACCACATCAATCACTATCAATACATGAGACTAAAAAATATATTCATGTATATATAATAAATTTTATAAGAAACGGTACAATTCATAAATGATGAACGGTGAATCTGAACTAAAATTTAATTCAAATGATAAGAACCAAAAATGATAATATCATCAAAACCAATATGAAATATCACAAAGTGCAAAAAACCAAGTTATTGATAAACAATAAACGGCAGAAGTCATCTCAAATTCAAAGTGAATGATGAATTTCATATTTTAGGGCAATAGACATGCACATAAAAAATTCTTCATGATGTTAGATGAACCTTAACTCAATAATTACACAAAAGGGCACATGGGAAGAGTGTTTAGAAAAGTCACATATGACGATGTGGGAGGGCTAGTTAGGCGTTGTATGGATTTGGGAGGATGGGGTCCTCAAACAGGGGACCTAGCTTAGTGGGAAGGAATAGTTAATGGGAAATACCGAACACAAGAATATGATATTTATATTCATTAGGCACACCAAAGAAGAAAGAGGCAAGCCTTTTAGTTTTAGGTATTCAGCTACCAAATCAATGCATTTAGTACCCTCTTGTACTTCCCCTTCCTTATGTTTCAACCATAGTTTAGCTTCGCCCCTCTGGCCCAACCAACACCCCCCCCCCCCCCCCGGCAAAAAAAACAAAAAAGAAGAAGAAGAAGCAAATTTACACTTTACAACCCAATTTTTATGATATTTTCATGCAATGGATTTAGTTTTCATTTTTAAAGCACATTTAAGTTTTAGGTTTTTTTCAATAGTGATTTATACAGATTATTTCGAATTTATTGAAACTAAATAATTTTCCCCCTAAATTTTAAAATTAGCACAAATATTCTCAAGTTTATTAGAAACTATCATTTTTCTTATTTTGTCAAACACACAAGCAAGTGTCTCAAAAGGAAGAGGGGCATTTATAATAATCACTACTCTCTTCATTCTAAACTTATCAAGTAAGTGAGAGATTTATTTCAATCATTAATGTGAGATAACAATCCTCTTTATCTCCTCAATTATACCCTTTTCATATTATCCTTATAGATGACTTGTAGTATGGCCCTTTGATTTCCAATCATTAGTATTTCATATGCAAATAATTATAAAATAGCGTGTTTTAGAGAAATCAACACATTTTATATAAGTAACTAACTTGAATATTTTCTTTAATCTACAAATTAGTTATCCAGTTCGATGGCAAAGATCAGAGTATAACTGTTTTTCCAACATGATTTACATTATAAAATAAGTATGTGAAAGAAGATTTATCTCGACGTAAATGAGCTTTTCAAATACAAACCCAAACATGGCATTGGTCATTTAACTTGTAATTCATTCCTACCTCAATCCTTCCTTCAGTTGAGTTAGAGGTAACAAAGATAATAATATAAAAATACATGAGCGCAAAGTAATGTTTTTTTTTATAAAGAAAAAAGATTAAATGATGTAACTAATAAGTTGAGAATAATTGGAGGATGGTGTTGGTGTGGTTGATGAAAGTGGAATATGTTGGTGAAACATGGGCAACTGCCTGCATGGTGATATCATGCATAAATAAAGCTGCATGTAGATTTGGCAGAGAAAGAGATTCATAATTTATGGCGTCTCAGAAGAAAATCGTAGTAGCCCTGTTTCCTCATCACGTCACCCAGATTTCACTTTAATCATATTTGTCCTTCTTCCTTCCTAAATTAAGTGCTCATGGTGCCCCCGTGCCCTTCTCTGCCATTGCAGATTTCTCTAAATGAACAAAATAGAGAGATAAAGGAGAAAGGAGAGATGGCAGCGAGAAAGGAGGGGAACCTGACGAAGAAAGATAGGAAACTCAATTAATCATAGTATATATGAGACAAATGAGCAAAATGGTTATTTTTAAGCCTAAATCCAACCTTATCAATTAAAGAAGGAGCATTTTAACACTCTAATCTTTTTTTTATAAGACCAAGTTATACAATTGTCACGTAAAAAAAGTTAGTTAATTCATTATACATTTTCTTAAATTGATATTTTTTTCAATTTAACTATCATTTATGAACGAGTGTTTAAAAATATTTTATACATTATGATTCATCCATCTTTCTTCTCTCTGCATTTATTAATAAGAGCAAAATTGTAAGAAATTTTTGTATGAACTTAAAGTGTCACGTCATTTATGATATGTCTAATTGGAATATACCAAATCATATCAATTAATTTAGCTTGGAAATTTGTCCCACCATTTTCTCGTCTCGGAGTTACTCACCTATCTCTCAAGTTAATTCTCTCACATATATTAAATGATATAATTTTGTGTATTATAATTGGACATACCATACATAAATGATATGACACTCCATTCTTAGGAGAATTTCTCCAAATAAAATTGTAATGCTCATTATTATTTACTTTCAAAGTGAACTTTAAATAAGATTTTAAAAAAAAAATTCAAATTGGACTTATAGAAGGGCTAAAGTAATAAATGAGAGATTGATGACAAATCTTTCTAAAACACCAAAATTAAAAGCAAACGAAAATTAATAATAAAAAAGTACTAATCAACATACTCATCTGATCCTATGTATAAGGCACATACAACACATTTCACGCAAACCAAAGAAAAAATTAAACCTCATTAATGATGTCTTGAAATTTGACAACTTTCTAACTTTACACATATTTAATATTCACTACACCACATAAAACTCAAGTCAATACCTAATAAATGAAGAATAAAATTATATATTTACATGAAAAATTTGATAAGGTGTCTTATAAATAGGATTGGACCAAATGAAACATTCTCTCTACTTTATAAATAAGACCATATGAGTATCTTAAATATGTAGAAATAATAATTAACGATTATTCTACACCCCATCAAATACACACACATGTATAATACACCTCATACAGAGAAGTGGGCACCATCTGGCATACTCCTCTGGTCCTATTTATAAGGCACTTCCAGCACATTTCACACAGACCAAGGAAAACCTTAAAACTCATTAACTTTTCACTAAAATCTAACAAATTTACAACTTTACCCATATTTAATATACACTATACCACATTAAAATAAAGTCAACACATAACAAATGAAGGGTAAACTTGTACATGCACACTAAATATTTAATGATGTGACTTATATATAGGACCAAATAAAACATTCTCTCTCTGCCCTATAAATAGGACTAGATGAGTATATTCATATGAATTCTTGAGGTGGAAGTAATAAACAGATTTCAATATGAATTCTTGAGGTGGAAGAAATAAACAGATTTCGAGAGAAGAAGAATACATACTCTTGGTGGCTTGGCCAGGCTTCAAACCTATGAGTTGTCAAAAAACGAAACACTAAAAGACAAGAATTACAGTCCAGTAATTATGTACACGTATTATGTGTTAGGCCAGTGCTCGCTGGTACGAAGATTCTCATAACGTTTGTTGGGAACAGAAGTCCCAATTACAGATTTTTCTTAAAAAAAACACTCCCACAAAACGGTAAATCAATCTGAGTCCATAATAAGTAGAGATTTTTCAACTGTTACCTCGCAGTGCATTGTTTCTCATCAACTTTTGAAACAAATTAGCCTGATTTTTCTGTACTTCAACTATTTGAGGCCAGCTAAATCATCATTATCATATATATATAGAGAGAGGTGGCCAACTTGTGCATTCATTTTTTTGGTGTCGTGTTGTTTCTCTTAATTATTTGATCCTTTAAATTTCAATTGATGAGGAATAGTACAGTGCACATGCATATGCGAGGCTGAAACCTGCAGGAAGAGAGAAGAAGAGGGGTTGATATCTATATATATATATATATATATAATAGGTTCTACATGTGCTTTCAGCTTTGCACAGTTTGTGAAAATGGAATCTTTCTGTCTTGCTACTATGTTTATGTGCCTACTTGGGATTCTAGTTCTTTTAGGTCCTTTTCTTTCAGATTTTCTGTCCTTCTTTTGTCAATAAGAATTGAATGTTTCCATGCATGTCCATGTAAAAATCTTTAATTTCCCACTTGAATCTATTATCTATTAATAGATGATGATGATGATATTTGAAGGGAACAGTTTCCTTGAGCTATTCATTCATCCTTAGTCATTATTTGATGATTAAACTATTGTATGTCACATATTCACGTACGTATACTTTTAAAGGTGTAAAAACCAATTCTTTCTGCTAATCCAAATGGGCCTAAAAGTGTATTTGGGATAAATTTTTTGAGAAAATAGATTTTGAGTATGATACATTAGATAGAGAAGCTTCTGTCATGGTTGCCACCTAGTGATTAGTTACAAGTTGCGAAATGGCTTGAACTTGTCATCAGTGGACTTGTAGCTCCATAATATAACAACTTTTCTGCATGTTTTCTTTTCTTTTTTTTTTGACCTTAAACTTTTCTGTATGTTGGAGGTCATAAATTTGATCCTGTCACTAAATCAAAACATCTGTACTCTAGTTAAACTAAATTGGTCCTAATTCTCAGTAAAGTTCCCATACACATAATTTGAGAAATGATTCTAGCTACAACTGTTAGATAGAAGATAAAAGGACGTTTGCATTAGTTTTTCTTTTTGGTGTGAAATCCAATAGGTTTCTAAAAACCAAACAAGAGTTTACAATTGATTACACACACAAACACAACATATCACTTTTATTTTTAAAATATATTTTTCCTAAAATACTTAGAAAGATTCGATTTTTTCAAAATTAAAATAATTTATCTTAAATTATGATTAAAATATTCATGGTCCTAACACAAGCATACACATGATGTAATGCTTGCATTAAGATGTAATGGCCTATATTTGTGGTCAATGTATATATATACGCACGTAGGGTCCTATTCTATACTATATATTTGGGTAATGAGAACCTCTCTTATTCCTGTATCTCAGATTGACTGATTTATATACCTGCCATAACGATTAAGTAAAGCATCTAAAACTGTAAAAACATCCAATCAAATGATGCCACGTAATCGGCTATGGTGGACATGATTGCATGTGATATGAACCTTCCAAGAAGCTATGCAGCCTATAATGGGAATATATAGAGTCATCACTTACCATGCAACACATGGAGTGATATCACTAATTAACTAATAATTCCATCTCACAGCTTGATTAATTAATTAATTAATTCAATCCAAAGCATGTTACATCTCACTGCTACCAACTACAAATTTCTCCATACGGTTGAATTGGATTTTTTTCTCAGTGTTAATTAATTAATTAATTAATTTCGCTTTTGATAAATCATACAGGCTGTCGGGGGAATCAAGACATGTGGGGTGTCTGCATTATCTTAGAGAAAGATCTGAAATTTTTTCCTTCTGAAGAATTTCAGTGTTCTTCTCTTGCTTATCAATAATTAAACCCATAATCAATAATAACAATTGATTTATTAATTAAAAAGCATAGTAAAGAGCATTCCCGAGACCAGAAATGACCATCTGAAATGAATAAATATGTGAGGTATAAATCTGTATCTGGTCTGTATCTGTATCTGTATCTGTATCTATTTAATTACTGGCAGTGATGGATATATTGATGTCACTATTCATTGTCCACTCACCAAAACTCTAATTGAAATATTGAATTATTATAAGTGGGGATCAACCATCAACCAAAAATCAAATTAATCACCATCAGAATGATGGGACATGGGTATATTATATTTTTTTACTCTTTTTTATATATTATATTTTTCGCCCTGAGTTCTTAAGAAACCTTGCTAATTGAGATTAGTAATGGATTAGGTTGATGATGTTGGCTAATGTGAGTCAAGTGAAGCTAGTATTAACATCAATGTTTTTTTCTATGAAATCAAATACCTGCTAGACATATAATATATTATTTACTATACATATTTCATTATATTGTTATATGAAGATATCATAAAATTCATTAATTATATCATATGTATTCTGAATATAGTGGATATTATAGATATTAAAAATATTTTTTCATATGTGGCCCGCATGTTAGTTGCATTAGGATTTGGTTCAGGGTAAGTTATATGGCCAACGTATTATTACAATTAACCTTGATGGAAAGTTATTAATATCCTCAGTTTGTGGGGCTTTTATGATTTATTTAATTCTGTCTACAAATCAATTAATATGGTAAGAGGCATTTATAATTTAAATCTTCCGTTTTATGTGATTGATATAAATTCTATATGCATGTATACTTGTATTATAGGATTTATCCATCAATACAAACTTTGATGTCTCGTCCTTCACATAAACTCTAGATTGACTAACTTAAGAAGATTAAGAAGGATTTAGATTTTGATGTACTAAATTGCACAATTTATTTGTTGAGACATGGATTGTCAAAATAAAATTTCAATTTTTTTAAATTTTTAAATGAAACCAGTATTTTTTTAAATGAAAAGCTAAAATATTATTTTTTATTTTATTATTGTTTACATCCATCGAAATAAAATTACAGTTTTAAAATAAAAATAAATAAATTTCACCATTCAATTTTCTATTCATTTGATAAGGATATCTCAAACTAATTTAGACTTAAAACCAATCCTTTGGAATGATAGAGTGTAAAAGATTTTCACCTCACCTAATATAAGTGAACATCTTGAGGCTTGAATTTGTGTTATTTCCATGCATGTGTGAGGACATTTTTCATATTAACTAATAACTATCAGCTTGTTGGCTCACCACCCAATTATAATATGCTATATCCCATTTAATTAGGATGAGTTTCTTACGCTCGCATTTAATTTAAATTAGATTAAACTAACAATCCAGACAAAAATAGATTGAACTAACAAAGCTAAAAATATGTTTTTGTTTAATGGCACCAAAATGGTCCGTCGTTTATAAGTTATCCCCATTATCATGGGAATCGAGTTGAATAAAATGACTAGATAAATTGTTAAAAAAAATGCTATAGTATATTGAAGAAGTTAATTCAATAATTTGACAAGGATTAGATTTAATTAATCGTTCTATGACTCTAGTGACATGAAGTGATTTGAATTTGATTAATACGGAGTATCGATTAATTTGTTAATAAGTTGTTCTCTTCCAGTTAATTAACCTGTATCTTAATTGGAGAAATGATTGATCAGGGCTTTCTATTATTAGCCCCCAGCACGACAAAGCAATATAACACTCACAAGTCACATGTATTGGAATAACTAATTTTTCAGCTAAAAAAAAAAATAGTTTGATCAAAACAATATGTAATGCCTAAGGGAGAACAATGATATGGCTGAAATGTGACCGTTATGGGAGATACTTTAAAAAAAGAGAGCAGATATTTATGTAATTTTCTCAAATTTGAAATACGGACATTGTATTTTCACCTTCAATCAGTCACAATATTTATCTTTTAATTTAAATGTATTATGACAGTTGTATTAACATATAATTATTAATTCCATTTTATCTCTTATTTTATCATTTTCTCAAAACTGATTTATCTAACTCATAAACTAATTATATTATTCCTCTATTCCTAAATATAAGACTCATTTATCTAATTTGATTAAATTAAGAATGTTAGTTAAGTTGGTTAAAATCACATTATATTATCAAAACATCTTAACCACATACATTTATTCTTACTCTCCATTTTTTGCTTGTTTATTATTAAAGAGTATCAACAGGGATAATTATTGGGTAAATATTAAAAAAACTAGAAATAAGTCTTATATTTAGGAACAAACTCCTCTCCACAAATAGGCCTTATATTTAGGAACGGAGGAAGTATAACTTAATGTTACACAGGGTTATTTTAAGGATATAGGGTCGTTTTGTTATAATTAATCAATTAATCTCATTTTTTAATTTCCCCAAATTAGTTAGTGAGTAAATTTTATGTTAAAAATTAGATGTAGTATTTTATTTGCAGATAGATGTTGCTGCAAACTTACTAATTACAACAAATCATAAACGGGCATTTTTTTTATAATTTGGGACTAACATGTTTTTGTTTGTCTTGTTCTTGTTTGTTTGATGCCAAGTCTAACCGTTGACCTGAATACAGATTTTGTGGCAAAAGTTGTAAGCATAAGAACATTGACTTGAACTCTTATTTCAGGACACCTATCATTTGATAGGAAACAAGAGCTAGAACTTACAAACCTAAGCATATTTTTTTCCCACTAATTAGGCACATTTTTAAAATATATTTTATTCCCGAAATATAATATACTATATATTGAGTAATTTAAATATATATATATATATATTATAACTTTAATATTAGATTGGATGGATATATTGATAATGAGAGCAAAGAAAATGACGGGGTTTACAAAAAATTGCTGATTTTCCAAGCAACAAAAAGTCGTTTCGAATTTCATTATCATCTTTTTGCTTCCTTCAATTCAGGAATCCCGTAAAGTTCTGAAATTTAATTAGACGGTTATTATCAGGCACGATAGATTTTATAAATCCGTGGTTTAATTTGTATTTTTCTGAATAAATGGGACTAGCTATATAGTATTCCAGAAAAACTATATAAATAAAACCAGGGATATATAAAACTTGTCTCGTTGTGTTCATTGGAAGATAATTAAAATTTTTAATTCAATTTGAAACCAAGACCACAATTTAGATGGTCCCCCACCCTCAATCACCCAACCACTTCTCTCCATTCCCTTCTTTGTTTATATATATTGGTTGAGAATTTAATGGGTTTAGTTGGGTGGAGCACACATGTGCATAATATAACTGCATTATTAATTTCTTGCTTAATATTTTTCTAATTAATTAGTTAATATATATATATATATATATTTATACATATTATGATCCATATGATGGCTACTTAATGAGATATATAATTAGTCCAGCTGAGCTTGATAGCATAATGATTGTTTTTTTTTCTCAATTAAATGGGTACACCACCTGGCTAAACTATACAAAAGGGATTGAATTTGATCACAACCTTTCTCTTAAATAAAAGTTATCATATTATTAAATTACAATATTAGATTATAAAGTTATTGGCAAGCATACGGTTCCGTGCACACCAAATCTAGAATTAAACTTGTTCTTTATTTCTTTTCTTTTCCTTTTCTTTTGGAGTGAGATTGTAATTAAGTTAATTAGCTGTTGAGAAGCAAAATTATGGTTCTAAAAAATTGAATGGAATCCTACGTAGAGAAAGACTCATCACACTGCGATGCGTGCGTGTGCGCAAAAAACAGGAACATACTTTAGTATTTGTGCATTCGCAGGAAATGAAACCACATAATTCACGTCTTCTGTAACTTAACGTATAAGTATTGTCTGAATATTATCTCAGGTTCAGAGGCAGAAGACAGCGTCATCACTAAGCATTTCACAGATTATATATGTTCGTGTCTATCATAAATACTGACAGTCAATACGAGGATGTGCCACTTCATTTTTCTTTCTAATATAATTATAGAGTTAATATGCATCAGCTTGTGAAGAACTCCTATTCTCAATAAGTATTTTGTGATGCATCTACTATTTTGAAGTGTTTTTAATGTTGGCAAAAAAAAAAGTGTTTTTAATGTGTATCCATCGTCTTAAAACATTATTTTGACTTAGAAATTTGGGGTGCTTCTGCACCATAAAATATTTGAGGTGTCGGATGTGCATGCATAAAGAAATATTTCATGGTACTGGATACACAAAAAATTATTTTGATATGCTAGATACACCTAAATAAAAAAATTCACTATATTGGATACACCAAAAAATAATTTAAAATATTTGTTGTATCTAAAAAATACTTTAAGGTGCTACATGCACCTTAAGCCTGTAATCCTTAAAAATGTACATACATATGCATGATGAAATCAGAGGTGCTTACTTAGAAAGCATGCATACTTAGACAAAGCTTTATCCCAGGGTTTCTTGAGTGTGTGATTTTAGAGAAGGTGATAGATATAATTAAAGAGAAAGATAAACCCCAACAAAATTATTGGGATTATTATTATATAATCTGTAGTATGTATAAATTGATATAAACAAATATGGGGTCAAATATTATATGACCTGCTTGACTTGGTCTCACCTTTGCCTCTACTGCACTAATTAATCCAGCTCTATATTGTCTCATATTATTTTTCAGAAGT
Source organism: Mimosa bimucronata (assembly GCA_037074515.1). Taxonomy (NCBI): domain Eukaryota; kingdom Viridiplantae; phylum Streptophyta; class Magnoliopsida; order Fabales; family Fabaceae; genus Mimosa; species Mimosa bimucronata. The sequence continues at coordinate 13,692,708 of CM073442.1, forward strand.
GATAATAACCTTAGGCCACTGGCTCCTTGAGCACCTCAATTATATTGCTTCTTTTTGTGCCTGCCTTTTAAAAATTAATTGTATAGAATTTGACTTGAGTTATGTATTGTTTAATTATAATTTGTTAATAGTGTTCATTCCTCTATGTTTTAGGTTTTTCATATGAAATTGATATATCATAAATATATATTACTCCTTTCGTAATTAAATATAAGATATAAGACATATTTACATGATATGATTAAATTAAAGATGTTATTTAACTTTCTAAAAAAATAATGTAATTTAAATTAGTTAAAATCACATGATATTACCAAAGCATTATAACCATCTACCTTATCCCCACCCTCTCTCTTACCTGTTTATTATTGAAAAGCATTAATAGGGTTAATTTAAGAAAAATTTGATAATAATTAAAAAGACGTCTTATATTTAGAATCAAACCCACATCCTCAAATATGTATTATATTTATGAGCGGAGGGAGTACTAAAAACAACACTATATATTTAGAGATGTGAATATTGTAAGTATTGCAATGCACTTAGGCATACATGATATCAATATTTGTTCCCACAAAGAAGCATTGTAGAATTATTTGCTCTTCTAAATCTCATATATGCATCCAATATTATTGATATATCCGAACTGTGCCATTTGATATCCGAATATAACATATTCGTTGCAATGTTTTGATAACTCAAAATATGAAAAATTTCTGAGTTATCATCAAATGCTTTTTTTAATTGAAATGCCCCTCGTTGATTATAACACACACAAAAGAAATTTGGAGTTTTAAGAAAATTCTACCATCAATAATTGAGAGATCTTTTAAAAAAAAATCATGTTTTACAATAAATTTAATTAGCCTAACTAATTTTATTTATATTGGAGCTCAGAGGTACTATTTCACACCAGTGCGTTAAGTTTAAAATTTTATATTCATAATAATATCTTGCCTTTAAAAATTAAAATATGTTTTATATTTTTTTTATGAAATAAGCTTCAAAATAAAAAAAATTAAAATGATTTATATACCATCAATAAAAGGTGGACACTTTTCAAACATATTTATTACATATACATATATAAAGTTGAGAATTAAATCCTTAAAAAATAAGAGCTGCACTATAAAACAAAAATTATTGAACAACTTGACTAAATTACTCAATTAAAGAGATCTTATGGGATATATGTATATATCATCCAATCTCTTTTATGAGAATAATAGAAGCTTTTAAATTGATTTTAGTATTACTTCATATAGTCATTTTAATTAGTTTTGTGTGAGAGTGTTGAAAGACTTTTCGCAGCTACATATATTTTATATTCTTCACCGCCACTACCGTCCATAGTATTAAAAAAATAGTAATAATGTTGCACGAGTCCACAACAACTTGAGACGCAAGAATCATGAGTTGTAGACTTGTAATCCTCTATAATTAAATAGGTCAAATCTCATATAAATTTGTGATTAAGCTACAATAATGATGTTTATGCTTTTGTAATTGACTATTCATTAATCTCCTTTCGTTTCACGCGTATTTAAAATGTATTATTATGACCAGAGGGATTATAGGCCAGCAAGCATTTGGAAAACTTCAATTCAATGGACATGCTTGGATAGACGGATATGTAGGGCTCATCCCTCAAGGTATTATATGGTATGGTGCCACTGAAATAGCTTTTGCCCATCACTATCTAGGTTTTGACTTTCTCTAATTCGTATATATTATAGAAATGATAAATAAAAACCAAAACCAATTGTAAAACATTAAAAAAAACCACATCGGAATATAGACGTCTTATTCAAGCAATTGTTGTGTGTGATATATAGTTTAACATTCTTGAACTAGTCTATATTATAAAAAAAAAAAAAACTTTTATGTCATACGCATAAAAGATGAATAGATATGTAAAGCAAGCCATGTTCACAAAATAACTAGAGAGAGAGAGAGAAAGTGTGGTTGATCAGTTATAAGTTTAAGTTCAACTCTTATGAAATTGAAAGAAGTTCTATATATAACAATGGAATTTAACCCCATTCCATGTGGATGAGTGAATCTGGCGTGACTTTGATTTTTTTAAATAAAAATTATAGGGTGATATTGTGTACGATATTTATGTAAAGTCTACCTAATAGTTAAAAATTGTTGGTGGTCAAAAAAAATAGTTGAAAATGGTTTGCTTTCATCAAAGTTGGTGTTGCCTACCACTAGGTGATTTAGGTTTGGAATTGTACTTAAAATAGGGAAGTTGCTTCGCTGGTTATACATGCATAGACCACTACTTCGATACTTCCAAGAGGGGAGGAAAACTACTTTAGTACTCGTATTTGACAATTTATTTTGAATGTTTGTTGTTGAATAAAAAACATAGTAATATATGCAAAAGTTTTTCAATGTTCTAAAAATGTAATAATAATACAAAGCATAGCATTAAATTTTGGTTTATTAGAATTAAAAATAAAGACAATTAAAATTAATTATGAATAATGTGATATGTTTTTTATTTAAAAGAAAAAAGGGACTCGTAAACAAATGATGTGTTTGGTATAACTTCTAGAGGTTCAAAAGCCCAGCCCAGCCGCAGAATCAAAATATGGCTTATTTATCATGTTTGGTTTGGATTTTTTTGGAGAACAGCTTATGGTTTCTAATGGGGCTTCTAGAAAAAAGCTGGAAATTGGAGCTTAGCTTCTGCAGTCTGGAATGATGGGTTCCACACCTTTTGTTGTGTATTTGAAGAGCACATAACCGTTGGGGTTATATCAGAGCAGTGCCGCCTCGAGTCCGCTCTCCAAGAAATTAGACCCGATGGGTTAGTGGAAGCTAACCCGGGGTGTCGATCTCAAGGAGCCTAGTGTAATATGATCCCTAATAGCTAGTATGTAAACTTGAAAAGGTGGGTAAAAAACATTTTTGTTTGGTTTTGATAGGAAGTTTGGTATGTGCAAAAGGTAAAGTAAAATATTAGAGTTAAAAGTGAGATTTGGATGAAAATGAGATAAAGGTCATTCTTGATGAATGAAAGCTTTGGGAATCATTGCTTCAAAAGGTTTTTGAGGAATTTGTTTGATTTCTAAAGAACCCTAGAGGAACCCCTCTAGGCTAGGCTTAGGTTAACTTAATTAATGCCGGAACCCCGCACATTACTTAATTTAACCCAAGTTGATTAAGTTCCAAATCAAGAAATAATTGATTATGCAAGACTTTAAATCCACAATTTGGGCTACCCATAATTGCTCTAAATTTCTCTCTAAACCCTAATTCATTGATGGCCACCCATACAATAAATTAGGACCTAGAGAGTGTTTGCCCAATGTCTCAACACAACCAATTAATTCTTATGCCATCTCCCTCAAGCAAATAGCTTAACACTCTTAATCCACTAACCAAGCCACCTTGCATTAGCACATAATTTTCACCAAGAGAATAATAAAACTATGAACCCATAAATTTCAGTAAATTCAAAGCTAATAAGTAGCAATGTCAAGCATTATACAAGAAGGAAACAACATAAACATAAACATAGTGTCTAACCCTAATGACATAAATGCATTCAACTAAGTGCCTTAAATGCACCTCAACCAAATGCAATAGCAATTAATACAACCCACCAAAATGTCATAAATGCAACCCTAGAAACCTAGAAAAGCATAAATACAACAAATGGGGAAATGATTAGAACTAGGAAAACTCCCCTATTGAAGCTTCAAGCTCATCCCTTGGCTCTCACCACCAAGAATGGTGGAGCCTAGCTGCTACTCTCTATGAAAGAACCAACAAGAGAAGAGGAAGGAGTGGAAGCCATGAATGGAAGGAAGGAAAAGGTGAAGAAGATGAAGATGAAGATGGAGAAGAGATAGCTAGGGTTTGGGGGTGTGAAATGTGAACCAAATCTGCCCTAATGGGGTGTATGATTCATGTTTTAAGTCCCCCAAGTCGGGTCAAGTGAGTGGGTAATGAGTTAGATCCAGTTTGGGCCCAAAATTCGTGACTGAAAATTCTGCAGAAACGCCCACTCGCCGTGGTGAGGTGATGTTGCTTCTGGAACTCTGGGGGCCTTCTTGCCGTGGGCTTGCCGCAGCGAAGCCACGGCGAGGTCATGTCTTTTCTGCCAAAATTAGGCCTTCCTCGCCGTCTGCTCGCCGCGGCGAGGTGCCTTCAGTTCTGCCTCTTTTGTTTGGCCTTTTTCTTCATCCCGGGTCCGATCTTTTGGTCTTGGGCGACCCTGCAAGTGGAAACAAGACTGAACCAAGATCAAACAGCCCTATAAATTAATCAATGCAATTAATCTACAATTATGGCTAATCCTAATTTTATACTCATTTCACTTGAGAGTTTAAGATATTCAATTAAGCATTTTTGGACCAAACTTGCATCTTAATCATGTTAATTTCCTCAAATTAGGCATATAAAAACATTACAAATCAGAGATTTGTCAGTATTATTTAATAAAGTGGGTAGGAAAATTAGACTATTAGACATTTAGACCCCTAAAATTCTCAAATAAGATATTTTCTTATAATCTAAAATTTCCTTTTTATTTCCAAATATTTACCATAATAATCTCTAACTATTTTCTCAAACAATATCCTCCTTTGAGCTAAAAATATACTTTTTTTCAAATTATTTTCCTTAAAATAAGGGAGAAACTAAGCCTTTAAAATCCTCAAAAAACCCCCAAATTTTACTTTTTCTTTCTAAACTATAAGAATATATGCATATTATAAATGTATTATTTAATAACAATAATGTCCTTTTCAATAATTTTTCATCTAAATTTTCTTTTCAAAATAATCATCCAAATATGTTTTTAAAAGTCAGATTGAAAAAAAATTATTTCTATCATTACAAATCCAAACATAAATCACTCCACACAAACTTTTATCCAATCTTACTTTTGAAAAAGTTAGATTGAAAAAAAAAGACGCCAATGCCAATCCAAACACAACCAAAGTAAGAAAGAAACAAAGAGGGGCTAGGTAGCCTAGGCTTGCAAAGCCGTGCATCACGTGATGGAAGGTGAGATGCTTTGTGAAAGAGATGAATAAAGGGAAAATTCCAGAAAAAGATTATCGAATTACCAAAAGGGCACTTTGATACAGCGAATTTCGGAAAGAACCAGTCAGTACATTTGACTGAACTGTCCATACCCAAATTAAATGGAAAAGACTGAAATACCCTTTGTTCAAATATTTTTTTAAAATAAAGGGCCCCCACCACCATCTGGCGGGGCCCACCACTGCCGACCACCGGCGGAGCTCCGGCGCCCCCCACGTGGCAGTGGGGCCACCGGCCACATGGCAGCCCCTTATCAAAAGTTGGGAATCCCTTATCAGAAGTTGAGAATCCTTTGAACGTTTCTGATAACAAGTAGGAATATTTGGTGAAGTATTTTGGAAGTTGGTAAATGGCAATATACATGTTAGTAATCCCTTAACAAAAGTTGGAAATCCCTTATGAGAAGTTGGTAATCCCTTAACAGAAGTTGGAAATCCCTTATGAGAAGTTGGGAATCCCTTGAACGTTTCTGGTAACAAGTAGGAAGATTTGGTGAAGTATTTTGGAATTTGGTAAATGGTATAAACATGTTGGTAATCCCTTAACAAAAGTTAGAAATCCCTTATGAGAAGTTAGGAATCCCTTGAACGTTTCTGGTAACAAGTAGGAAGATTTGGTGAAGTATTTTGGAAGTTGGTAAATGGTATAAACATGTTGGTAATCCCTTAACAAAAGTTGGGAATCTCTTATGAGAAGTTGAGAATCCCTTGAACGTTTCTAGTAACAAGAAGGAAGATTTGGTGAAGTATCTTGGAAGTTGGTAAATGGTATAAACATGTCGGTAATCCCTTAACAAAAGTTGGGAATCCCTTATGAGAAGTTGTGAATCCCTTACACAATTCTAGCAACGAATAAAACATGAAATATATATTGTTTGCAATATATATAACAAAGAATCATGTTGGTCAGCAAGCCAACATGTGGAGGGGGTGTGTTCGATTCCCACCCTCTTTACTTTCCCATTTATGTTGCCCCCATGCCACGTGGCAGCCGTGGGGGGCGTAGGTCACCGGAGCTCCGGCGGTGGTGAGCCCAGCCAGACGGTGGTGGGGGCCCTTTATTTAAAAAAATATTTGAACCAAGGACATTTCAGTCTTTTCCGTTTAATTTGGGTATGGACAGTTCAGTCAAATGTACTGACTGGTCCTTTCCAAAATTCGCTGTATCAAAGTGTCCTTTTGGTAATTCGAGAGTCTTTTTTTGGAATTTTCCCATGAATAAAAGCAAAGAAATAAAAAATAAATAAATAAGGAATTTGTGATTTTTTAGGAGCTCTTGCATGGGATCTTACTTGTAATTTAGAAGAGTGTGAGTCTTTGTTACTCCGAATAAAAAGAATTCAAATATCCTTATTCCATAAGGAAAGTTTGAAAGAAATCTCTCAGTCAATATTTTATTAGTAAGAAACTAAGAATAATAACTTGATAAACCTTTATGCAAAGAAAGTATTGGTATTTAACAAATCTTACGTACATAGAGTATCGGTATCCAGTGTACATAAATTTTGCAGAATATTATTGATTTTTGTGTATGAAATTTATCAATTTATTCTCTCCAATAAAATTTTTAATGGGTAATTTTTCACAATTTTTTTATTCACTTTTTTGCCAACCCAATTTTCTCTATTCAATTATCCATAAAACTTGTTTATACAATTTTTCAAATATTGAATGAATGGCTCAGAAAAACAAGAATCTTTTAAAGACACTAGTAACTTCAATTCAAAATACAAGTCGCTTTTTTTTAAAAAAAAAAAAAATTGGTTCATAATAAGAGTTACTTAAAAGGTGAGTGATGCTTATTTACTAATTTTATTCCAGTAATTGATGCTTAAATTTGATTCATTATAATTCTTTTACCCTTCAAAATATAATTTAATATGAGTAATTAGTAATTACTATGGGTAAGATTGAAAAATAATAATTATTTTCATCGAAGGCATATTAAATGGGTTAACAATGGATATAATAGAGTACAGTGTAAAACTATTTTGTCTTTTCATTTTTGGCCTTCCGTTGTAATGTTACATTGTTTTAAGCTTTCATACCTTTAGAATTTAAATTAGGGGTGTTATTTGAAATAAGTGATCATTACATCTCAAAATTTGGATGGTGACGATTATTTAAGGATAAAATAAAGATCCAAATCAAAACTTATAATCACAATTTAGTGTAGTCAACAGGGGGTGGTTATGGTTTGACTTATGTCCTAATTAATTACTAGGACCAAGTGGAGTTACGCTTATAATTAAAATTGATGTGGTATCAAAAAAAAAAAAAAATTGCGGATCGCCAATACCATAATTAGACTTACAAGAGAGTCAAAGTGAAGTCGTACGTTTATAATTAAGGGAGAAACTATGACTATTGTGAGTAATTAATAAGCTGAAACCCTCATTATTACGATTTTTTTTTGGTTACATATTACGATTTTGACCAGTCGCAATTAGGCTTTTCTTTATTTTGACCAGTCGCAATTAGGCTTTTCTTTATTATCACATACAACTTACAAGGTGAAAATGATTAAGAAATTGACAAGGTGCATATAAAAAAGGTATATGAACAACCAATAGGCAGGAAAAAACAACCAATGTATAAAGTATAGTGGAAGGGGTTAGTCTTTCGCAATATAGTGAAATTAAGGAAGTTAAATGAGTCATTTAATTTAATCATGACGTATTTTGTGTATTAATAGATAATATGTTAACTTCTAAGTCAAATAAACTAGTTTAGAGAAAAATTTAGGCAAATCAATTTATAAGTAATTTATTTAGCATTCTTAGAATTTTCCAAAAAAATCAAATATGTTCTATATTTAAGAACGGAGGAAATATATATAATGGCCATCTATATATATCAGTTGTTGTAATGCCCTAAAATCCGGTGAAATAGAGTCACTACCAAATTTTTTAAATATGATATTTTGAATAACATTTTTTAAAAAAGTAAAATTATATGGTCTTTTAAAACAAAGTAGGGTTCCGGAGTTGACTGTGAGTAAGGAAGGTGTTAGACACTCCACAGAATCCGTTCTTATGAATGGTTACTCTAATAAGTTGATTATTTAAAAATAAATATGGCCTTTAATTCCATTCTAATTACATAGGAAAAAGATAAAAAAAATATTTACACAAAAAATAATTATTTACATAGTTAGACTTGACCTACGATTTAATTTAAGACCTACGTACCCTTTAAATGGAACAAAACCTACATAGTTCAGGGTAGAAATGCGGTCACTGAATTTGTAGTTTTTTAGGAAAAAATGTTTACTCAATTTTTTCAAGAAAAACAATTTTTTATTGATTTGTATTTTTTATTTTGTCAAATCATTTAACCTTTATTTTTTTATTAAAAGTATTTTTGAAGAAAAAATTTGTTAATTAACACTCCTGCAGGGATTCCATAATCTCACACAGAAAGTTAATCATTTTGCCTGCAGAGGTTCTAAAAACCTCACACAGCAACAAAAGTTGCTTTGAATATTTTTTTTATCCAAAGAAAATTTATATTTTATTTTTAATATTTATAAGAAAGCATGGGTTCACAATCATTAATAAACAAAGACAAGCTTCAATGATAATTAAGCCAACATTAGTTTTCAATAGTAAGAAAGTTTATACCTACCAAACTTTGAACTTTGCTGCAAAATAATGTAGTGAAAAGGGTATATATAATAAATTCGAACATTTTATTTTGTTAGATCCTCCCAATTTCCAAGAGAAAGAATGAAGTAGCATGAAAGAAGGAAAAAAGAAAGAAGAATAAAGCAAAAGAGAAACAAGATATAGATCAATCCAATCGTATTATATCATAACCCTCAAGCTGACTTTGAAGCTTACATGTGTAGCAAGTAGCAACAACCATGGAATACAAGCTTTACTTAGATAATAGTTGGAAAAATAATTATAGAATCAAAAGATTAAAATAAATAAGAGAATCAAGACAAAAAAGATGAAGAAAGCAGTTTCTCTCTCTTTCTCACTTGCTGCCATTTCTCAAAATAATTTTCCGCCTCCCCAAAATTCTTCTCTTGTCCATCTTTTCTCTCATAGTTCCTTTCTCCCTCCTTCTAAAAAATTCCTCCCCCAAATTGTTCTCTCACTATCCATTTTATAGGCAACACCCAGGGTTTGACTCATTAATGAACTTATTTTTTAAAATTTTTGTTTTTATTTTTTGTTATTTTTATCTTAAAAACATTTCGTATTCTAAAATCCAATCAGCACAAACAAATACATTTTTAAAAATATTTTTAGTTTCTTATTTTTTTTCTTTATTTTTTTAAGTCATCACTCACCCACCAATCATCAGTATGACTCATAATCACCATCAATTTTGTTTTTAAAATTTTTTTCTTGTAATGATGACCACTAATCAACACTAGTGACACTTAATTAATGATTTTTGAATTTTTATGTAATAATTATCAAAATGTCATTTTTTAATTTAACATCAATCATAATTGGTAGGGATTCTTGATTTTACTTGTTTTTATTTTTATCATTTTCTATTTTTTTTATAGGGCCCCGAACACAATAGGATGTTTCCAGTTGTTCTCCTAATTTTGATTTGAGTTCAGAAGTTCATTCATGTTTGATTTGGTGCACTTCTTCCCTTCACTATTTTGATTTGATCAACATAGGAGTGTGAATGGTATTTGCAGTGACGGCAGAAGCCAGCCAGGGCATATTAATAAGATTGTCTTCAAAAGTTATATATTATCTCATTGTGATTATTGTTGAACTTCTGAGCCAACCGACATCAATTTCTTTATGTGTTCTTGGTATGGTAATTAAGTGCTATCACTTTCAAGCTGTGATTATTGTTCATCTCTGCTTCTTTGTTTTTATATAGTTTTATAGTTTATTTATATCTGTACATATACATATTCGAACACTAAATGTGTACGAAAGTAGTAAGGTGGCACCTAGGGAAGCATCTTTACAGTATTTTTTTTTAATATTAATCATAGGCAAATAGAAGTTGTTGTCTTTTATGAAAGCAGATCTCCTCATTATTTTATGTAGATATGTGATTGTAAAAAGATAAGTGTGATATCTTTTTCTAACCATTCATTTTGATTACATGGACATGATATATGCTTTTGGAGGATACTAAGTGAAGTTGAAACCGACAAGTTGTATCTCCAATTGAGATGGTTTATTAGTGCTTATTTGGAAAACCTTCAAAATCACTTAAAAATGTTTCTTTTTGCAAACCGAGACAAAATTATTCTATATAGTTGTGAGAAATTTTTGTATGAACCTGATTTGTCACGTTATTTATGACTTGATCAATTAAAAACAATCACCTAAAAATATTTAATATTATTGTGGGAATTTTAATTTGATGTTGCAACCATGCATATATGCTTAATTTTCCCCCTCATACTTAAAATAGGCATGTATGATTGGTCACATCACAATTGATTCAACATAGCTGGCTTATGGTTTCTCTATATTTCCTATAGCATAAAATCATTTCATAAAAACTAGGGAAAAAGACAAAAAAAACCTGGAAATAAGGGAGAGGATAGGAAGCTGCATCAAGTTTGGGAAAGGAACAATATGTGACATGAACTAATCTATCCTTTCAGAAATTTAAAGGAAATGACTAACATACCTTCTAGGAAAGTTAAGTAAATAGAGACTTGGTAAATGCCCGTATGGAGTTGGTTGACGCTCATAGAAATTTGTTAAACCCTTGGATAAAATTGGTAATCACAAGTATGAAATTGATAAAGTCCATTAAATAGATAGTTGATAAGTGATCAACTGGAGGTAATAAACATAAATAGAAAATTTGTAAACTCGTTATAAAGAGTTGGTGAATCCAAATACACTATTGGTAAATTCAATTAAATGGAGAGTTGGTAGACCATTGTAAAAAGTTGGTAAATTTTCGAAACTCACCGAATGACATACGAGTAACATCCTTTAAATTTATGAAATGATGTATTAATCAGTGTCACATATTTACCCTTTCCCAAATTTGGTGCACTTTCTTGTCATTCCCCTGTTTTCAGAGTCTTTTTATATCTTTTTTCCCTTCAAACTAATCCAAACAAGCATTTATTAATTCACATTCCCTCCAGCCCTTGGAACATGAGTTTAGAATTGCTTTGGTCTAAAATATAAGAGTATGCATTGGCTTGTCTCATTATTAAATGAATTTTTTCCTAACTAATTTGAAGTATTAATCAAAGTTGTTAACCCGGGACCAGCCACTAACCCGGCCAAGGCAGAGAGTCACGGGTCAATGGGGTCAGCCCGAAGCCAACCTGGGAGCCAACCCGATGTGAAATAAAAAAAAAAGTCAAAATAAATTAAATTCTCATGTCACCATCTAAAGTCCAAACTCAAAATTAATTAACAAAAAAATCATTCATTTACTTAACATTCATAGACATTCATAGTATGAAACTATGAAGATATCAATCGATCAAACTATCACCAAATTAGGATGACATCAAAAGTCAAATAATACTTGGTAGTTTAGCACTAAAAAACAAAAGTATTTATCCTAACAAAATATCAAAATAAATACATCATAACAAAATGATGAAATAATTTTAATTATCCACATACAACACATGGATCACTAATCTAATAATCACCAACACCAAAATTACTATTAATATCATTCAAATCTATTGGCAATGAGACATCATGTGTAGATGCACGAGGAAAACCCAAGGCGAGCAACATCATCATTCAAAGATTGGGTTACATGAACATCTCCATCACCAACATATGAAAAGAATGTTAGAATCTTAAGTTTTGATGAAGACTGACCCTATAAATAACATAAGTAAAATAAGTGTAAGTTACCTTGAATTTAAACAAGTAAAATTTGATAGGTAACAGATCACTATCGCTAGAGCTAAAGTCTATAGCTAATAAAAGGTTCAACTATAAACAGATGGAAACTTAGCAGAACACTAGAATAAATATCTCTATCGCTAGGTTTATCCCTATCGCTAATAGACAAAGAGCCATAGCAAATGAAGACTTAGAAATAACAAAGTTAATATCTATCGCTAAAGAATATCCTATCGCTAGAAGTTTATTGAGAACATGGATAAATGAAAGGAAGAATATCTAGCAGATAAATGAACCAAGTCTTTGAACTAATGGAATCAGCTAGCGATAACAGGTTAAGCTATCGATAACAGAGTACTTCAGATAATAAACATTCAGATAGCTAGTACCTGAGAGCAAATGAGTTAACTAGCGATAACATAGTTACTAGCGCTAACACGTTTAGCTATCGATAACAGGATACCTGAAATAACTTAGAATATTCATATAACTCAGTATCCTTTAAGCTAATGAGCAATCAAATAACTAAGGATAATGGGATTAGCTATCGATAGAGGAATGCTTATCAAGATGACAGCTAGTACTCTGAACATTGAACCAAAAAGAATATACTAGCAATAATGATTCATGTCTATCGATAAGAGAATGCTTTGAAATTCCTTAGATGTTATCTCTATCTCTTTGAGCTAATGGACTAAGCTTACAATAACATCTGCTGTGCCTTACATGTTTACTTGTCTAGCTAACAGCTTAAGTGCAGGAATTATACTATGCAGTTAGCGATAGCAAAGCATGCTAGCGCTAATGAAAAAGCTGCTATACAAGTACAGTTGTTGAAAACGTTCAGAACGAGCAGTCTACTCATGAACAGTTGAAGCTAGATCAGAAATTTGAATTAGATGCAGAATAAACAATTTATTGCCAACGGCTATGAACCTCCAACGACTATATTCAAACGGGCACATGAAGCTAAAAGAAAAGGCAAGCTGCAAAGATATAAATAGATCAAGACTTGCTTATGAAAGATTAACGAATACAACGATGGAACAGGGCTTTATGCAGAACTGTTGATTACACTGATTAAGAAGAAAATCAAGTGAGCCCATAAATGATGAATTGAGTGAATTAGAATAGTAGAGCTAGGGCACACACATTGTTAGATTGATAAGCTCTAGAAGTGTAATTTCATCATATATTCCTCTGTACTTAAGTGATTATCACAATCTCTTCATTAAGTGAACTTATTATCTGAAATCCTCTATTGTTTGAGGTTGTTCTAAAGCTCGGTGCTTTAAGAACAGGGTTGTAACCTTACAGGTTGTAAGGGGGAGTGTTTATAGAGAATTATAAAGCTCTGTGAAAAGGTTGGCAGGTGAACCTGTGTTCTTAAAACCTGTGGTAAAGGCTTCACAAGTGCCCGGTTAAACTTGTGGGTTGTAAAGGCTTCTCTTGTGCCCGGTTTAAACAAGAGGGTAGTGAAAATCTCAGGTGGAGCCTGAGGACTGGATGTAGGTCTGGGTTGACCAAACCAGGGTAAACTCTGTTTGCATTATCCCTTCCCTTAACTTTCTTAGTTTCCAGCATATCAAACTTATATTCTCTTTAGTGCATTTCATGTTTTGAAATATTCTCAGTTATAAACCAAATGAATTTTAAAGATTGCCTTCAATGTGTTTCAAGAAAAGAAAAGACATGAAACGAGTTTTAAATTTTATCCCATCACCCAATTCACCCCCCTCTTGGGTGACAGCCAGCATTATCAAAGAATTGGTGATTAATAGTGAAATAAACATAGTTATATGCTCCATAATACTTAAGCACAATTATACCTCCATAATCTTGTGTAATTTGTTGCAATGCATTATCAAGATTTGCCACATCAACATCATCAAAATCAGGGGTTGGATCTTCTTCACATTCTTCCCCCACGCAAAAATCTAGCCTATCAATTGACTCATAGTCGATTGGATCGTAACTCTCATTCTTCTTCTTCAAAGTACTCCTTTAATGCAAAGATGAAAGATCAACATTAATAAAAACTCTTAAGTATATTTAACTCAAATTTTTAACCCATAAAATCAAGATTACCTATACTTCAACTTCAAATTGTAATTTATGAAAACCAAATCAGCAAGTCTTTGATGCTCCTATAAGTTTCTTCTAGTGTGGATGTGTTCAAACATACTCAAATTCCTCTCACAACCAGAGGAAGAAGATGTTTGGGCTAAGAATGCGAATGACAAGTTATTGTAATTCTGGAATTGATCCATTATAGTACAACCTCCAATAATCTACACAATAATATATGCACATTTAGTTAGATATTAAGTAAAACATGTAGTATCAAATATGAAATTATAATATACTTACGAGGGACAATTTTTTGAGCTTCTTTTTCACATACCACTTTACTAAAAGATTGTTGACGTTGACGATAGACACCAATTTGCTGCATCAACTTGACATAATGTTCAATATCATCAATAGAATTTGACTCAAACACTTCGGTCACAGATTCTATTAATCCGCTCTTTTTAACAAACTCATCACTATAAAAGAAAGTAAGATTCAACAAATATGTTGGTGCATGAAAATCAGTTTTCAAATGTTTATCCCAATGAGCTTGAAAGATATTTATGTAAGGCTCATATAGATTATTGTTCCTTTAAAACATTTTCTTGATTCCATTTTCTGCCCTTTGCATTCCTTCATAAACATAAGGCATCGAAGGCTTCTCATCAAAATCAACTATCTTCAATAACTTTATCAATAGAGACAAAATCTTGACAATCTGAAAACAATCACTCCATAAACGATTATCTAATATGATTGCACTAAAGTCTTTTCCAGCTTTAGTGTTTGCTAATTTGTGTTGCACAAAATGTTGATCAATGACCAAAGCTTGCAAGTCATGTTTGTGCAAGCACATGCTATGCTAGGCGATGAATGTGGTTGTAAACATTGTCACACCTGGACACACAATTTCCTTCCAACCAAGTCTTTTCCTTAGCCATGACAAGTGAACCATATGGTTATATATGCAAATATGGTGATTTTAGATGCTTTTTTTTGCAAGTTCTGACATATGAGACGGTGAACCCATGTCTTTCAAGATAAGATTCAAGCAATGAGCTACACATGGTGACCAATAGATAGTTTTATACTTCTCTTTAATCAAACGACCATATGCTACATAATTAACAACATTGTCTGTCACCACATGCACCATATTTTTAGGGACATTCCACTCAATCACTTCATTGAATAATGAGAACAATGTGTTAGCATTTTTAACTAAATTAGAAGCACCAACCGATTTGACAAATGTTGTGCCATGTATTGAATAAACTAAAAAGTAATCAAACTCCGTCGTTTAACATCAATCAAACCATCAGCTATAAGTGTACAACCATATTCTTTCTACTTCGCACAATGGCTATCAATTAACAACTCACATCCCTTTCTACAATATTTCGCCATGCTTTTCCTATACTCATGATAACTAGGGACCTTAAAGCCAGGCCCAATAGCAAGGGCACCATCAACGGATTTTTGAAATAAAGGACATTTCAATGCATTAAAAGAAACACTATTCTCATAAGCCCATTCAGCAAATCCCATCTTTGCATTGTAACGTGCTTTTTGACTTGCCAATGCACTCTTAATGCATGGCTGAGAACTAGAAGTTTTCCTAAGGCAAAACAATGATAAACCTTTCCAACCATATGAGCTTTTCTCTTTAAATCTATTGGTGCCTCAATTTCTTTATCTTCTTCAACAACCGGTTTTTCTTTAAACCTTCCACTAATGACTCTTTCATTTTAACACGTATATCATGAGAGACTTTTTTACAAGAAGTCACTTGACCACTCACACCAGCTAAATGCTGCTTTAATTTATTTATCCCACCTCCCCTACAACTAGAAGAACATAAAAGAAACGTGAACATATTTACTTTATCCCTTCCTTTTTAACCGTGACATAATTCCAAGTAAGGTGTGTCATTCTTAGAGTTCCAGTTGACTGTGATGGAGGTAAACTACTATTAGGAGTCTTGTTAGACTCATCATTTTAGGAACCCAAAAAGTATCAATGCCTTATTCACAACTAGTTCATCGAAAGCTCAACACCTCATTCATCAGCTAAGTAATTTACGATTCTACAGAATTTTAACGTGAAACCAGCAAACACAGTAAACTCCCAAAAGATTCATGGGAAAAGCATCAACGGGTACCACAAGAAAAATAGAGCATCAATGAGTTCACACTTCACATAGATATTACCCAAACCAAAACCCTTGAACACTAACACAAACTAAACAATGGAAGCTACAAAACGAAATAGATATGAAGCAACAGAAAGAATAAACTAAAAATTTAAACAAGAAGCTAACAAAGCCAGGTAGGACACTCAACCATTTGAAACCTAACCCTCTATCTCGACGGACCTGGCTAGAACGGCGAACGGCGACTATCAGAGGCTTCGACGAAATCAAAGGCTTCAATGCGATGGCACCTGGCGACTACAACAACCGGCAACGGGGCTCTGGTGATGATGAGGAACACTGACGATGAAGAACTTAAAAACCCTATCGCAGCGCAAACCCAAAAGAACAAAAGGGGATTTTTTTTAATTCTGATGCTTTTGGCTTTTTCTATGGCTTATATGTTTTATTTTTAAATTTTAATTTTTTTAAAAGAAATCCCAAAACGACATTGTTTGGGGAGCTACATCTGTTAAAAAAGTTAGTCTAGCTGACCCTTTCAACTCACCAGGTCAATCAGGTCTAACCCCGGGTTGAATGAGTCAGAACCTGGTTGCTCCATAACTGGGTCATATGTTGCATCGAATCGGTTTTGAGCCCAGTTCGTTGGTTCTCGGGCCGGACAGTTCGATCTGATATGGGTTTAACAACTATGGTTTTAGTGGTGGGTTAATTCTTATATTTATTCTCTCTCCCCTTAAGCTCTCTTTCATACTATTTTGAATTTATATTTCTCTCACTTAATAGTCCCATTATAAATAAGTATAATATTAAAAAAAATTATTTCAGATATATTTAATTACTTTTAACCATTTTATTAAAAAGCGTAATTTTAACTCTTATAACAAAGACATGAGGGAGTAGTTAATTAACTTCTATTAAGATGTGAGTAAGAATTTTACCTAAAATTTTGTTTGTATTTTTTTTCTTGAAGAATGTGGCGAAGAAATGATATGAGAGTGACTCGCCCTCACCTCACGAGATGCTGAAGTCATCAATGAAGTCATTTACCTTTTTGCTTAAAAAAATTAAATTAGGTAATATTCTGTATTATTCCTATGTCGAATCAGATCTCATCAGTCATCCCATATGTACGTGAGATAAAGATATTATTTATTTTTCAAATTTTTTTTAAAGAAGGACAATTATTTGTCATAAAATTGAGTCACCAGTTATGCAATTATTTTGGTCAATTTTTTTGTTTAACTTGAGCGGTCGCTTTAAAAACTTAAAGCTTCAAATGAACTTGTGAAGTAAAAAAAAATCTTGAAATCTTGTACCCTTCTCGAACGTACAAAGAGAAAGAAAACAAAAACTAGCTCCAAGCTTGGCTATCCTCTCACTCCTCGAAAGGAAAGCTCAACTAAAGTAAAGGCTCTGCAAACCTATAAAGTGTGTGTGTGTGTATCACACACACACTCTCTTTTTCTATAAGTATTCCAGTTTCCAAACTGAACAAATTACAATTGAGTGAAGGTAACTAGATACCACCCGTTGCATGGAATTTGGAGATGAATAAAAACAATTGCTCAAGTTCACTGTTTAAAAATAGAAATAAAATGACTTACTGAAATTTTTATATTATATAGAGTTTCTTTTCATTTAGCGTAGATGTGAGTGTAGCTGTAAAGCAAATATTATGCTTACAGTGATATGTATGTATTTGTAGATTGTGTGTTTTAAATCCAAGTAAATGAATGTATTTTGGTCAAATTAAGTAATCACTCTGCCAATGGTTTTGTGTTTGATCAAATACTTACAAATGGGTCGTCTTTAGTTCATTTTAATGTTGATATTATGTATTGTGCCTATATTGGGATGAATATGTATGTGAAGGAGAGGAGGAGAGCATATTTAGGCCATTTTATGGGGTGAAATGGATTCGGACCACCAAATGACCAATCATAGCAACATACAACAACAATCTATTGATACATTCACTCATTATTCTCTAAATATAAATAATAAAAATATTTCTCTCTCTATCTAATAACTTTGTAGATAGGAATTTTTATTGGAGAAATTAGCTAAGTCACTAATCTGTACCAAATGTGTGTTGATTTTTTAAAACTACTCTTAGTGATCATTTACATTGAAATTGTACCTTCATATAACTTCTTTATCTACCATGCATAACCAATATGAATGATTTTTATTAAAAAATAATAAACTTAAGAATAAAGTGCATTAATGCTTTATATTTAAAATCAAAATAAACACTGTGAGAAAGGGAGAGCATTAAATAGTGAGGTGGAAGTGGGGAGGTTGTCCTTCAATTGAACAAAATGGGGGTGGAGATAATGTGGTTAGCTAGCTTCACTAACTAGCTTCCCTCTCCTTCTTTAAATTCTATATATATATAGATATATTCATACACATGTTTATTGTGAAGTAAGGAAGTAAAATGAACATATGGAATAGGGTTAAAGAACATTTTTACTAATAGACTATTGTCTAGGTTGCAGATGACACAATTGACAATAAAAAGGGTTGTTATCACCAATAGACCTTTTATCAGGGGTGGATTGGCCAATACCGTTTAATTTGAGCAAACAGCCATTACTTTTTTGACAAAAAAGTTTTAAAGAGTAATTTTATCAATAGACTATTGTCTAGGTTGCAGATGGCACAATTGACAATAAAAAGGGTCGTTATCACCAATTGACCTTTTAACCAAGGGCAGATTGGCCAATACTATTTAATTTATGAATGTTGACCGTTTATTTTTTACTTACTTGGAGTGTTGACTTTTATTTGGAGATGTGGCAGAAAGAAGTTGCCATGTGGCACATTTTAGACTTTGACATGGATTAATAATATGAAAATACCAAAATACCCTCAAGCAAAAAAAATATCCCTCTCACCGAAAACAAACTGATCAAACATCCTGGCCACTGCTTATCGAACATCCTCGGGTGTTCTTTGTCCGTGGCTATGGCGAGGGTTATGTCGAAGGTGAATGTATGTGCAAGGTAATCAAACCCGAACCGATCACTAGACCGGTAGAGACAGTGGGTCAAGAGTCAGTGGGTCAGACCGTAATTGACTCGGGAGCTAGACCGGTGAGGAATAAAATATAAAAATATAAAAAGAAATAATTTTGAATTATCATAAAATCATCCAAATGATAAATAATCATATATTTATGCAAGTTTTTTAAACATTTAGAACATATATTCTCATTCATTATTTTTTAAAAATTGCAGTCCTTTTTTTTAATACTTGGTAAAGGAATTACAAGGCTTAGAAAGATTAAATAGAAGTGGAAGAAAAATTACACACCATAGCCACCAAAGAAAATAGAAATCAAGAACCCAACTATGTAATTCCCTTACACATTCCTAACAGCCTCATATGTAAATTAATTGTTTTGTTTATGAAGCCCAAGCCCATGAACACCTCCTTAACTAAACCCTAATTCAAGTCATATGCATTCCTACTTCCTTGCAGCCAACACGCACCACAAAAGTCACCACTGCTGGCCGATGCTCTGCTTCACTGTCTAATGAAGATGAGTGAAAGGAAGCAAGGATCGACTATCACGGGGAACTAACCTCCACTGGCTGATGCTCTGCTTTACTGATCTAATGAAGATGAGTGGAAGGAAGCAAGGATCGACTATCACAGGAAACTAACCTCCACCAACATCAACGACTTGGAATGATTTTCATAGATCTCGACAACATCCTTTATTTTTCAGCCATTACTCTTCTCCTACCTCTCTCCTTTATACCTTCTTCATCTTTTCAGAACTGTGATGTCTGCTGGTGCTTAGATATGATCTGTTTGAATTTTTTTTAACTCGGTTGGCTCGCTCAACTCTACGAGTCAGCCGAGTCAGTGGCGGGTTAGACCGAGTTATCCGGGTCAAGACTACTCCGAGTCAGGGTCTCAACCGGACCGGACTGGTGGCCGGGTCGGCGAGTTCCGGGTTGACCCAGCTGGTCCGGTCCGGGTTTAACAACCATGGGTATGTGAGGGTAGGTGAGGGTGAGGGTGATGGTGGGTGTAAAGGCATGTGAGGGTGAGGGTGAAATTAGGTCTGCTATGTGGAATTCACCAAGCTGCCAGGTGGATAACATTACGCCATGTGTCACACAACTAATGGCGAGTTGGATAAATAAAACTGTATCGGCCAATCCGCTCCTTGTTAAAAGGTCCATTGGTAATACCACCTTTTTTATTGTTAATTGTGCCATCTACAACTTGGACAATAGTTTATTGGTAAAATTGTTCTTTAGCCCACAAATTGTGGGCCCCACTTAAAATCGTGACGGACGCTTGATAGTTTTAACGGCGTTGGTCAATTTACCCCAAGTTAAAAGGTCTAATAGTGATACTGACCCTTTTTATTGTTAATTCTACTATCTGCAACCTGTACAACAGTCTATAGGCAATATTGTTCTTTAACCCTATGGAGTATTGTATTATGATCAATTGTTCATGTGAACGCCAAAGGTGGAATCACCATTACTGGTGAGTATAATGAATGCCAGAGGATAAGGAATGTTGTGCTCTTTTTTTAACCACCGTATTGCAATCATAAAATTATGTGAAATCGTGAAGATGAGCTGAGTTATAAATGACGGAGGCGAATATTCGACTTTACAAATAATTAAACGATAAATTATCGATTAAAATTATTCAAATCTCACGCAGAATAAAATGATAAGGAAAAATAATTAAAGAGAGGCGACGACACAAAAATTATATTAGTTGATTTGTGTTTAATTGGTTAGTGCATAAAAAATAGGGGTTGTTAACATTTGATAAGAAATTATATATAAATGGAGTGCCTCATATTTTTTATGACTTATAAATGCTGACAGCATTTTAAATATATCCCCCCTCTAATGTACAATGCAAGGTCTCTTCTAGAAATAGTATTCTTTAGTCCACCATATTAATGTAAGTTATATTAAATCACTACTTACAATTTTTAAGTTTACTCCTATTTATTGGCCGTATCTATTATGTATACATTGAATATAAAAGAGAGAGAGAGATGTGAGACAAACTTGAATTGGAACAAAGTTAAAAAAAAAAAATCAATTTAAAACATATTTAATGAACCAACCATTTTTGCTTAGTTCTAGTTAGGAAATATAATTGATTGATATTAGTTAAAAATAGAGGGGAAAAGAAAGAAGTAAATGCCTTAATTAGAAAATGAATGAATCAATGATTTGTTGTTTCTTTTGAAAAAAACATGATTTGTTGCTAGTGGGAATATTTGGGAAATTTTTGTGAGGAGTTGACGCAAAACCAAAAAATTAAACATTGGATGCATAAACTTTGTCCCGTTTTTGTGTGAAGTGTAAATTGAGGGTAGAAAATGGGGATTTGATTTTTTTTTTTTTTGGCCAACGGGGATTTGAATTATACTATTAAGCTGATAGATGTTTACTTTTTGGTCCCCTCCGACCACAACAATTAATTACCCATCCTTTTGATCTTTTCAATCCATGTTCAAATTTCAACTCCACTTTCATCCCTTTTTTAGTTAAATCAAGTAGAGGTGAAACCACTCCCACATTTACCTTTTGTTAGGTTTTCAACCACTTTAATTTTCCCCTTCTTTCCGCTAGAGAAGAGAATTTATGTGAGTTGAATGTGTAACATAGCCGACTAGATTTCAAAGCTTAAAGAGTATTTAACTAAGTATTTATATATTGATTATTAATAAGATAATAAAATGCTTCACATTAACAGTGAAAATTTCATTTATATTGGGGGGCAAAATTAATTGTGAAAATTGAAACCTAAAATTTAAGTCACTTACAGCTAGTTTTTTGGCATTAAGGAAGAGTGATTAATTCATTGAATTTGTTTTTACTTGATTTTTTAAACTTCAACCATATTAAATAAGATTTTAAAAGAAATAAAAAAATATGAATAGTTACATTAACATAGAAGCATTAATTAAATAAGATGAACAAAATTGACACATAAAAACTAATTACTTTCTAAAAAAGTTATATCATCAATCAAAGAATTATTACAGAATGCGACTTAATTATATTGTAGACTAGCGAGTACTCTTTAATTTAGTGGCCTCTCATCCATATCTTTTTTATTACGAGTTATTAAATCGCTAATCATATGGAATCACCACTGTTGTTCATGCATATTTATATATATATTATATAGATTTTATTGAAGCTTTTTTTAAAAAACATTTGTTGTGAAAATGAGTATATATGTGGGTGTGTCAAAAGAGTAAGAAGTCCCACATTGCTTAGACTTGTGGGAATACTAGCTTATATAAGTTAAAACACTTTATGGGCTAGTAACATGGGCTTGAGAGAGAAGTGGGCTCGCGCGCACGACAATGGGCCACCAGTGGGAAATCCAGTTGAAATCCAGCGCGGGAGGGGTCTGTTTAATCCTGGGAGGTGCCGCTGCCAATCTGCCGGTGGTAGCACGAATCACTCTAATGACAGTGCAATTTTGCACGACTCAGATCATTTGCTTTCAGGGTTTATTTCCGTCTGTTCTACTACAACATTTACTATAAATTATTGTTGGCTTCTAAACTTTCATAAAAATAAACCCAAAATAACGAGGAGGAGTGATCCATGCAAGTTCAAGCGCCACATGAAGTCACAAAATTACATTTTTGCAATACTGTAAATTACAATTACAATATATTTAGAGTTGGGTATCTGATCATCATTATCTTTTTTTCGTATTATTAAGTATTGTGCAAATAGATACTGGCAAAATCAGAACTTCTCCAAATGGACAACTTGTGGAATTTTAGTTTTGTGGGTTTGGTTTCTCTATTTTATTTGTTACGAGAAGAAATGGCATCAGGCAAAGAATATTCTTCTATGAAACATACGGCCACGTTATATTTCCTTGATATATTAATTATAAAGTGTGACGGTTTTTTTTTTTTTTTTTGTTCTTTTAAAAAACCTAATAACGTAATTCGCATTTGTTTGTTTGTGAGTTTGAGTGGTACCAATTTCCATTATTGTTAGATAAGGTTCTAGGTTCATGGAACTCAAATTTAAAAATAAAATAAGAAAAAGGTTTATAGGTTCATCTCGTGGATAAAAAAGACAGCACTGGTGGAATAACTTTAACTTTTTAACATGTTTTATTTGACTTTTTTTAGGAAATAATAGGTTTTATTTTACTTGATTATGTGATTCATCATTTTGATTCAGATTCAATCCATGCATGCATATGCTTTTGAGAAATGTAGCCGCAAATGTACCCATATATAAAATATAAATCTTTGTTGAGGGACTATATAATAAATGACTTAACAATTGAAAGACCACAATATAAATTCTTCGAGAATAAATAATAATTCCTAAAACATTAAGTTGTAGAATAAATAAGTTTATCAACTAAACTTGTCATATTTTAATTAAAGAATTTTGTTGATTGCAATTGCAGATGTTTGTTTTTGCCGAAACAAAATTCATATGAGGATATATGAACACTACGGAATGAACTGAGAAAATGAAAAGAAAATTTTGCAGTTAAAAAATCCTATGAGTCATCGAATAAAAAATACAATCGCTATTAAATAATGCTAATATTAATAAAATAAGTATTATAGACCTCATATCTTCTTATTACATAAAATTTAATCTAACTTATCTAACCCAGGATAAGTTTAACAACTTAAAAAGATGCTAAACAATGTAATTACAAATTATTTATTAGTAAGATCATTACATTAGCAACGCGACTCACGCTCTTGTAAAACATGAGGCAAATCTTTACTAACTAAATTAAACCAATTTGTGTGTGTATAATAAATAACCAAATGGAAGTCTGATTATAGATATGTAGGAAGAGGAAGTGAAGAGGTCGTGAGGAAGCAAAGATGAAAGAAGAATAAATGTCAGCTATGTGGAAAAGAATATATATGCGAGCATGTGTTGATGAATTTTGCACTTGTTACGCCTTGATTCCTCATTATTTGTCTCCATGTTCTTATGATCTGTAAAGCCACTCTTTTTATTTTAATTCTTCTTTATTAGTATCCTCCACAAACATTATTTACTTATTTAATTTACTAATTCATTTTACGCACTTTGCTCAAAATTAAATAATCCCATTCTATAACCTTATTTGGCTATACTATTATTACTTAATTAATCCCCATCACCGTCATTTTTTTTTGCCCCGCTACAAAATGATTATTAACCCTGTCGATCGACTTTTATATATGTCTTATCAAATTTCACTTCAATTGTCTTAATCATTTGAACTGTTTTAAATGGGACTTTTGTCAATTTAAAGAATCTCATTATGATACAACTCGTTTTAATTATTTTTATTTTTTACTCCATCAACATTTTCATTGCCCAATAATTATGTACGACATCCAATTAAAATAAGTAGCTGATAACTGATGATATTAAGTTATTCACACACCTGAGCTCAGCGTTTAATATTGAATGAAACATAATGTTCTAAATTTAATCTGTCAATTTGGTTTTATATCATGCATGGGAGGGGTCTAATATTTTAATTGAGAATTGAACAATTGATATATAATTTGCTTTGAGAACATCAGAAATAGTAATATATGCTAATAAAGAAAGTAAAAGTAGGGACGATTCAGGTGAGCTTTTTAGAGGAAGCCAAGATGAAACAAATGACGTAATTTCAAAGTTACAGTAGTAATTAAGTTTAAAGCATATATATAATGACATGGGTGGCTTTATTAGCTTTATTGTATATTTTGTCGCCAACAAGCATGATTACAAGTGTCCCTAAAAACATTAGCTTTAATGACTTTGGTGTTTAATGACTTTGGTGTGTCGGGTTAAACTTTGAATTCCCCAAAAGATAACAAAATGGAAATTGCAAATCCACGACATAATTATGGTGCCCCTCTAAATTGCAACACTCCTTTGGAGCAGAAACACAACAACTTGTAGACATCAAAAACCTTTGTTGGTTGGACATAGATCTACATCACTCTATAGTACTTTTACCTTAATCATGCACCCCCTTGTTGTTTCTACCCCCTTGATTATTCATTCCAATGTGCTTCATCAATTACTATCACTTGAAAGCTTTCATTCTCAAAGGTACCAAGTTTTAGGAAGTTCTTTTTAGGTTTAATGTTGCCCTAATTAACAGCATTAAGAATGGGGTAATGTTTGCTCATTATGTTAAAAATATTGATGGTCAGTATAAATTTTTAATAATCAAGGTGAATTTACTCACTTTTTAAATATTTATTTCCGAAGCAATATTGATCTACAAAAATTTTTTTGATCACAAAGTGTTGTTGAATAAAAATTTATATGGCAAAATTGTAAATAAACCTTTTAATGTTTGGTTATTTGATTTTTAGATTTTGTATATGGATCAAACTTTAATAAAAAGAATCTACCTTTTGCACTTAGTCCCAAGAGAAGGGTTGAAATTTGAGTAAAATACATTAACCTCCTTTCTGAATTTGCCTTAATTACGAATGCCTTTCATCTATTTTTAAAACATAAAATTTAGTCCAATTCTTTAACACTATTAGAAATATTATGAAAAATTCTAAAAATATGATTTTCAACTTTAATTAATATTTAATTGAATATTTTACCCTTCATTTTAATAAAATCCCTAAATTATATGGGCAAAAAATTTTCTTTGGTTTCAAAAATTTTATTCCTAGTAGTTTATGTAAAATTAAGTGATTAAACATAATTGCAATTTTTTATTTTAATAAATGTTCCATTTATTAAATTCTTTTACAATTTGTAACAAAAATTATGTTTTATATCGGGCAAAAAAAAGTCTATTTAAGAATTTTGAATTCTTTACCAAATCAAAAAAAAAATTTGAATTATAAATTTTAATGAATTATGTAATCTCAAAAGTCAAAACTTTTTATAACTTTTTCTATATTATGATTATGAATAAGAAAATAACAAAAATATGTCTTATAAATTTAAAATGCATTAAACTAAATAATTTAATGAATATATTTAAAATTTTAAATTATGAAAGATCATTATATAAATAAAAATTAATGAATTTACTAGAAATTTTAAAAATATTTGTGTGTGCTGTTGAAAAAGAATGTGTGTGCTAGAATTATTTTTTATTTTATAAAAAATATTTTTGACAAATATAAATACTTAAATAATTATTATGTTAAAAAGGGTATTTTGATCCACAAAAATTTTAAAATTCAAATTTAACGGTCAACTGACAGTTTGGGTGGATGGAAATAGAATTTCAAATATAGAAGAAAGATTTGTGTAATATATATCTTAATTTTGAGGGAGGTTTTAGTACATTTTCAAAATATAAGGGATGTTTATGTAATTAAGGTAAAATAGAGGGAATATGAGTGTATTTTACCCTTAAAATTTTGTTATTACATGAAGGATGCTCTATAGTGTCGCATAAAAAATATTTTAAAACATGAGGATGGGTAAAATTGATCTCATGCTCATCAAATTATATATATATATATATATATATATATCTCAAAACCTTCTATTGCTGGAAAGAATCTAACTTGATTTTCTTAGTAGAAAGAATCCAGTTTGATTTGGTGTAAAAGGTATCTGCCATTTCATCTTACATTGAAAAGATATATGCAATACGCATCATTAGAAGAGAGGAATGATTATCCTTATAAGTAGAATAATTTATTATGGTCTAGTGATTCAATGACACCTATATTATTTTTAATTTTTTTTTATTTACATATGCATTCATTTTTTTTTTGAACTGATTACATATGCATTCATTCGATGTTATTAACAATAGACTAACGTGATTGACATTAATGTTTAAGTTGTTTTTGAATGTGAGGCTGTGATTTTAAATCTTTTATGAAAACAACGATTTTGTGAGCTACCGAAAAAGAAGTTAATAGAACACATAATTCTCCCATAGGTTTAACTTGTCATACTAACGGTAAAAAAAACTTGTCGTACCACAAAAAATGCCAATAGATAAATACACCTCTTTGAGTATATAGAGTCCTGCATGATCACCAAGAAAAAGAACATTAAAACAGAAAGGCAATTAAACATCTTAACAGCATTTTCATTTTTTGGGGTCAAATTAACAACATTTAGATGAATGAGCATTAAGTGGATGCAATCTACTTGGTCATATGACATTATGACTAAAGGTAGATAGATATTCGGGATAATTATGAGATTTTATTGTTATTTATCATTATAGAGTAACCACTGGCTGCTTAGATTAAATGTAATTACAACTAATCATTCTTCAGTATGCAATCATGATAATTATTTGAAGCCAGTGAATTCCTCTGGTAAATTTATATTCCCATAAATTAGATTATTCAATTGTTAGAAATTAGAAAGGCTAGATACCAATAAATAAATAAATGAATAAAAAATATTATCATCATATTCACACTTTTATCTTTTGTTGGGGAGGGATTCTTATTTTGCAAGCTCGCTGCAAATGAAGCCCAAGGAAAGGAATTAGTATTATTGTGCCATAAATTAAAAAATAAATGAGAGAGAGAGAGAGAGAGAGAGAGAGAGAGAGAGAGAGAGAGAGAGAGAGAGAGAGAGAGAGAGAGAGATCAGAATTACCGTACAAACAAGTTATTCCAAACGGAAGAATCACCCAACCCATTTTCTTTTCTTTTTTTAAGGGAAATATCAAATACATATACGAAGAAAAGGGGGGAAAAAGCCAAATCAATGCCCCCAATTTTACATTGCCTATTTCGAACAAAAAAGGAAAATTTTTCCTTACCTATTTTATTTTATTTTATTTTCTTGTATTTATCTACTGCATCTGATCATACTAAAAATTGACTATTCCGATTCGTAAAAATGTAGATTTCATAAAAATGGAATTTCATTACCTCCAAATAATTATCGTGGCCTTCATCATAGAGCTCTAAACCAACTGTTAAATTCAAACAATCCATAGTTAGTTTATATATGGTGTGTTTGGATGGACTTCTGGAAAAGTGACTTATATATAAGTCAAACTGAAAATAAGTCAGATTGTATGATGAGATTTATGTTTGGATCAGCTGTAAAAAAAAGTGATTTATAAGTCATAAATCATACTCCCTCCGGTCCTAATTATAAGATCACTTTGACTTTGTTTGGAGAAATTAAGGATGCAAAATTAATCATTTTAAATTGTCTATAGTTATATTTTTTCCTCAAAACTAATTTATTCTACTTATAAATTAACTTATAATCTAATTACATGTGACATATGTTATAATTTAGAGGTCTAATTTGCTTCCTCAACTTTCACAAAAAAAGTCAAAGTGATCTTATATTTAGGAACGGAGGGAGTATTGTGTAATGAGATGTATGTTTGGATGGACTTTTGGAAAAGTGATTTATGTTTGGGTTAGTTGTGATTGGATATGTAAAATAAGTTAGAATTGTGGGGTCCACCTCCGTAAGTAACTTATAAGTCATAAGTCATAAGTTGAAAAAAAGAATTTATACTTATTTTAACTTATAAGTTATAAGTTACTTATTTTTATAAGTCCAGCCAAACATATTCATAAAACTTTCTTGTATTTTTTTTATTATTTTCCCAATATGTATCCTAAAATCCAAAAGAAATTTCGTTTCCACTTTCTGAGACAATTTTTATATCGTAAAGAATTCATCTTTCCCTCTCCTTCTCTTCTCCACAAAAAACATTGCTCACTCGCCAAACCCCAACGCCCCCACACACACACAACACAACCCAGCAACATCAACAACAATCGCATAGGGCTTCGTTCCCAAATCCCTCACACTCTCTCATTGGATCTGACTTCTCACCCCCACAAATCTCTCTTCCTTTCGTCTTCTTCCTTGTCCGATCCCTCCCTATTTCCCCCCTTTCTCCCCTCTAAATTTCCAATCTTTACACACCCAATAGCACTTTAGATCCAACCCCAACACCCCATCTCTCTCTTTCTCTCTCTCTCTATCTTCTCCGACTTAAAAATCCCATTTTGATCTGATCCATATTTTTCTGGGGGCATTTTCATTACTCAAATGGGAATGCCCAATAAACGATGAGCAAAAAAGGGAACGAAGAAGAAGAAGAAGACGAGTGCTTCTACGAGTCCCACGACCGATTAGTTTCTTCATCTTGTTCTTGTTCTACTTCAAACTCTGACGATGATAACGATTCCAATTCAAACTCACCCAATTATGGTTTTCCCTTCCCTGTCCCCAGATTCCCAAAAGCCATGTCAAAGTATGATATTTGGATCTCTGAACCCTCCTCTGTGTTGGAACGAAGGACTCGTCTTCTTCATGAGATGGGTCTCAGTGGTGACCCTTCATTGTCAAGGGGAAAGCTTGCTTTTTCTTCTGATGATGTTATTAGAGAGATGGCTAATGATAATGGAGAGTTTGGTCGATCGGTTTCGTCTGATCATTTGATTGGTCAACAAGAGGTTGCTAGTTGTTCAAGTGGCTCCAATGGTATGTTCCGATCGAAATCAGATGGGGTGGTGGATTGTGGTGAGTCTTCTTCTTCTTTGTCTGGTCGGTCTCATGATCGTTGTTGTAAGAAAAAATCTTGTTTTTGTAAGTCTTCTTCAATTCTTTCTATTCATTCGGTCACTAGGCCTAATGAGACCGGTTCATTTGTAAATAACCGTAATGTTGTTGTTAAGTCAAGGGGGGTTCATGGTAATGGATCACCAGTTGGTAGTTTTGCTGCTTCCCTTAATAAGCCGCCTTCTGGGAAAAATTGTAAAAGGGTGGATGAGATACAAAGCGAATCGTCGAATTTGAGTGTGGATTTTGGTCATAGTTTGGTGGTGTCTGTTTCTGAGATTGCGGGTGAGGAGGTAGAGGAGGTTGTGGACTGTAATGGGGTTGAAAGGGTAAATGAACAAGTTTGCACCATAAGAGATCTTGATAATGGGAAGGAGTTTGTAGTTAAGGAGATTAGGGAGGATGGGACGTGGAGCAAACTCAAAGAAGTGGGGACTGGAAGGCAGTTGACCATGGAGGAGTTTGAGATGACTGTTGGGCACTCTCCAATAGTTCAAGAATTGATGAGACGCCAAAATGTTGAGGATGGGAATAAGGATAATGTAGATTCTAATGTGAGTGGTGGTAGTGGAGGGAGTTCCAAGCCAAAGAAGAAGGTGGGTTGGTTTAAGAGTATCAAGAGTGTTGCAAGCAGTATGACGGGTTATAAGGAGAGGCGAAGTAGTGATGAAAGAGATACCTCATCTGAGAAGGGTGGGCGTAGGTCAAGCTCGGCTACGGATGATAGCCAGGATGGTTCATTTCATGGGCCTGAGAGAGTACGGGTTAGGCAATATGGGAAGTCTTGCAAAGAGCTCACAGGACTGTATAAAAGCCAGGAAATACAGGCTCATAGTGGATCTATATGGAGCATTAAGTTTAGTTTGGATGGAAAATATCTTGCCAGTGCAGGTGAGGATTGTGTGATACATGTTTGGCAAGTTGTGGAATCAGAGAGGAAGGGAGAGCTATTGATGGAGAAAGCAGAAGATGGGAATATGAACATGTTGTTTGTTGTGAATGGGTCGCCAGAGCCAACTATGCTCTCCCCTGCAATGGACAGTCTTTCAGACAAGAAAAGAAAGGGGAGGTCATCCATAAGCAGAAAATCGTTGAGTTTGGATCAATTAATGGTGCCAGAAACTATTTTTGCTCTCACAGAAAAACCCTTTTGCTCATTCCAAGGCCACGATGATGATGTCCTTGACCTATCTTGGTCCAAGTCTCAGGTTAGCTTCTTTTCTTTTAGGATTTGTCTAATTCTGATTATAAATGAGTTCGCTTTATGTGTAATTAGAGTCAGTTGCGATTACACGGTGTCATTAAATCGGTTGCTGGATATACTCGTCTCCTCTATTAGCAATTTAATTTTGAGCGAAGGTGCAAAAATACCACTAGTAAATTATCACATGTGCAGCTGGCACCATAATAAAACATTAGGTGCAAAAATATCACTCGTAATTTAAAAATAGTCCAAAATTGTTTTTTCCGTCAAAATGAGCTAACGGAGGTTAAGTTGAGTTGTGGGTCTCACAAAATTCTTTCACATAATGAGTTAATGGCAGTTAACTCATTTTAACGGAAAAACAATTTTGCACCATTTTTAAATTACGAGTGGTATTTTTACACCTGATGTTTTATCATGGTGCCAGCTGCACATGTGACAATTTACGAGTGGTATTTTTGCACATTCGCCCTTTAATTTTTCGTAATTTATACTTTGTTGGCTCCAGTGATGAATGTGCTTAGACTGAGTTCTCTGCTTTTGTATATATAATATATACAATAGGGTTTCTTAATTCAATGAAACAAGCCAGTTCTTGAGTGGTGAATGATAAAGTGATTATATAAGATTTTATGTTGCACATTAGAGTTTTTTTTTATACTGTTTAAGATTTCTGTTTTACTTTCAATTTAATCACGAAACTATAGTTTCATTCCTGCATGTTTTTACTGAGAACAATGGAATAGTGCTTCTTTACATTTTTGTTGGGGCTGAGGCTTTTGTCTTTTATTGATTTTTGTCTGTTAGGTTATTGATGGTATTGTTGCACTAGCTTTCGCAGTGCTTGTTCTTATGACCCTAGTTTTGGCGTTTTGTTTGTTATTGTGGTCCCAAGTTTTTTTTAATATAACTCATAGGAATAACGAGTGAAGGTTCTGTTTCAGCAAGAAGTGGATCTTTTTTCCCACACAGTTATAGTTTGCTTTACAATTGGTTTGGTATCCCCATGTTGTGATTCTAAACCTTCCTTGGAAACACTTTTGTCAACAAAGTTAGTCAGCCTGCTTGCTTGTTTAATTGAGCTGGATTGCTTCTGGTGTTGGCCTTGTAAAGATTCCGTGACTTCTGATGAATAGTAAAATATCCTCTGCAGTGGATGGATGCAGTTTTTTAGCAATTGCTTCATTGAACTGTAGAAATAAAATAGTGGCTGCTGGTAAAGGGAACTGAAATGTTCTGTTAAGGATACTAAAAAGGAAAAAAAAAAGTTAGGTTAGTAACTCCTGAGAGATGCTTTTGTTTGTATATTATTTGGATTATTAGCTCGTTGATGTCTTGAATGGGTGGGCTCTGTAATTGTTGGGATTACATTGTTTTAAGCTTAAACTTTTGTTCAATTTGTAAGTATTCCCTTTGTAAGATTTATTATGTTCATAGGAGTGGAGGCTTAACAAATTCTACCATTGTCTACTCTGTTTTCTCCTCCTGTCCTGTATTTAATATTTGTTAGAAAATACACTTGAGTCTCAACTTAGGACGTTTCCTGTTTAAGGGCCATAAGTTCCCCTTTCTGGTGCTCAATTTGGTTTCAAATACTTTAAACAATTTTGTTATGGAATTGTAATCCCTTTTTTATGAATGAAATTGTTCTGATAGGTTTAGAATCCTGCACCCATATTTATGGCATATCTTCTAGATGAAGTTGGTAACATCCAGGATTTAGAACGAATATATCTCAAGGTATTAGATCATAGAGAATTAAGTTTAATCATAAAGAATTAGCTAATCAGTTTAACCCTAGTGATTTTGTCATTAAACAGTGCTGTATCTTTTAGAAATGTGGGATAAGAGCTTGTATTTTTAGATGATTCTAGTAATATATTTTCTTTCTCCCTTTTGATCAGCATTTGCTCTCATCTTCTATGGACAAAACAGTGCGGCTGTGGCACTTGACTAGCAAGACTTGTTTGAAAGTTTTTTCACACAGTGACTATGGTGAGTACATGCAGTTCTTTATATTTGACATCCCCTGATTTTTGCTTTCCCTTGTTCTAGTAGATTTTATATACTTACATCCGCACACCCTTCTTAGGATTGCGTAACTATATAAATGCAAGCAAGTCTATTCTTCCCCATCTTCTGTTTCTTGCTAATATGTACCTTTTGCTTCAATTTTTTTTCTGTCTGGACACAGTAACCTGCATCCAGTTTAATCCTGTTGATGATAGATACTTCATTAGTGGATCACTGGATTCTAAGGTTCGCATATGGAGCATTCCTGATCGTCAAGTTGTTGATTATACTGATCTTCATGAGATGGTTACTGCGGCTTGTTATACATCTGATGGGCAGGTTGTCAATGGTTAATATGGCATCATTTCAATATTTCTAAGTTGACTTTGTAAGTTGTAATAAAGTGAAGGTTGCTGGTTTTTGCAGGGTGCATTAGTTGGTTCTTACAAGGGTAGCTGCCATTTGTATGATACATCTGGTACTTTTAGTGACTCCTCTTATTCTGAATATATCCTTTTAAGCTACATTATTATGATTGTAGAATTACTGATTGTAATATTGTTTTCAAATTTCATTCAGATAATAAGTTGCAACAGAAAAGCCAAATCAATTTGCAGAACAAGAAAAAGAAGTCGCATCACAAGAAAATCACCGGCTTCCAGGTATATAATGGCTCAATAGCTGTGTTATATGAAGTCATCCTCATCCCCTTTTGGTTTTCCAGAAGGGGCCAAAATAACAGAGATTGCATGATCTGGTGTATTTACTTTTTACTGGTGACAGCAGCTCAAGCTCACTTTTTTCTTTGTACTTGATTCTAGTTTGCCCCAGGAAGTTCTTCAGAAGTACTTATCACGTCTGCTGATTCAAGGATTCGGGTTGTTGATGGTGTTGATCTGGTTCATAAGTTCAAAGGTAAAATCGATGCTTACAATTAGTAAAAATAATATTACAAGTGTGTCCGGATTTTATACTATGATAGTATCCGGTCAAAATGTAGACTATATTTTGTTGTTATACTGGTTTTGCTGGGACTTGGGAGGGGTTGAGTTTATTTTCAAAGACCTCAGCTACTAAGTTTTTTCCTCCAATCGATTCTGGCCAGCAAATCTATAATGGTATCAAATATCTAGCAATCCTTGTATTTAGCTAGTGTTTCTTTTTACTTCTTATTTTGTTAGCCATTGCAATATTCTAAATGCAAGTGGTTATTTATGGTATAGTCTATGCACCCATGCTTCATCACTATCCTATATTCTAGGGTAGGTTGCGGTGTGGTGTGGAGATTTCTCTTAGAGTGAGAATTTCTTGATTTGTCTCGTTATTCTTTTGCTTTTTCTGTGAATATATTGCTTTCAGCTTTATTTAGGTTGATATGAAGTATGTGGAGACAATGATGTTGGTGTTGTGCAGGATTTCGTAACCCAAATAGCCAGATTTCTGCCTCTCTCACAGCAAATGGTAAATATGTAATCTCAGCAAGTGAGGATTCCCATGTATATATATGGAAAAATGAAGCTGATTGCAGACCTAACCGGAGCAAGGGGGTCACTGTAACGCAATCATATGAACATTTTCATTGTAAAGATGTTTCAGTGGCAATTCCTTGGCCTGGCATGGGCGATGCTTGGGAAATACCCGATGCTTTCTCTGGAGAACAGGCCGCAGATGATAACATTCTGGATGATGTTATGTCTGCCAATCATCCTCCCACTCCAGTTGAGGAAAACTTTGGTACTGATGGTTCGCAATCGGCATCAGGATGCACCAACAGTCCTCTTCATGGAACAATTGCAAGCACAACAAACGATTACTTCTTCGATAGAATTTCCGCGACATGGCCGGAGGAAAAACTTGTTGTAGCTGCTCGGAACCGAACCCCTCGAATCAGTATAGATCTCTCCAATGGGGTGTGCCAAAACATGTCAGCATGGGGTATGGTGATTGTAACTGCTGGCCTTCGAGGGGAAATTAGAACTTTCCAAAATTTTGGATTGCCAATTCGGATATAACCAAGAGGTGGTGATATAGAATGCTTGGGGAGAATTGGGTTGATGATTTTCATCTCAGAAGGTGGTGGATTTCACTTTCTCCATTAGTTGAAGATTTGTACAGAGAGAGAGCTATTGGGTGAGATTTGTAATAGTAGAGGGGTTCCATTTCCTTTCTTGTCCTTGTGCTCATCAGAAGAGGCAACAGAGTTGCCGTTCTGATTGGTGCAGAAAGGAGAAAAGAAATTGTCAAAAAGAAAAAAAAAAAGAGTAAAAAAAAGTACAGCAGGAATTTAGAAAAGTGATTGGATTCATGTAGTCGGGAAATGTAGAGTAATGAGAATGGGAAAAGCTTATTGAATGACAAATGTCAATTATGATTCTTTCACACTTAGTTTACAGTTTTGTTGTGGAATACAGTGTCAATGTGCAATGTTCAAGTTGAAGGAAAATGTTGTTAGGGATTATCAATCAACAATCTGCATATGGTTTTCCAGAGACGGTATAGAATAAAATCACTAATAGTAGACAAGATGGAAGGGATTATCACCCGATAAAATATTCAAGTTGAAGAAATCATTCCTGGGGAATCTAATGGAAACTATTTTATAAATTGTTTGATAATTAAAATAATATGTAGTAAAACGATATACAAGACTTGACAAGCTAGAAAATGAAAGAAGTACACTGGCAGCTGCTTTCTTCCGTTGAATAACTCAATGTTTAGAATAAAAAAGGGCATACAATCTAGAAGGAGCATGAGCTTTGGAGATGGCTAAAAAAACAAGACAATGGGTTTTATTTTATTAAGAAGATGAATAGAGAGAATGCAGAAATGAGGCACATGATGTTTCCGTGGTTAAGATTTGAGAAATGGTACAAAATAAAATGCAGTTAGGGAACAACACGTTTTTTTGTTGTTGTTGGGAGGGTGAATTAAGAGACCGAGAAAAGGCCTGTAATAGGCCAATAACTGGGTTTTTAATTGGCTAAATTATATCGAACCCCTACACTTTGAGGTAATTGCATATAGCCTCTCCAACTTTTTAAAGCGTAATTGTAACATCCATAATATTTATTTTGTTTTTATGAAGCCCTTGCCGTTAACTTACCGTAATGTTTTTAACAGAATTTGCCACCTCATATCAATAAAAGACACCTCACATCTTTCATGGCATCCTATATGACATTGTATTAAGCTAATAATTATATATATAGCAATTATTTCATTCAACACAAAATTAAAATATCACGTTTCAATTTTAAAAACCCTAAAAAAACTTCTTTCCCTTGCCGTCTGAAATGCTTAAGCGGCAAGCGAAATATATTGTATATTTTGATCAACCTGGGCTTTTTCGATTTGTAGCAAAGCATTATTGATAATTCATAACTAACAGTCGTTGCCAATCTCCTCTTACGGGCCTAAAAATGGAAGAGCCAAATCAAAAGCCGAAGGCACACAATAAGCTACATTGAGTCAATACCATAGATGAGTGTAGACACTTGAAAGGATGGCGCCTACGGCAAGGAGGAGGAGGCTAATTATTTTTAGGTTTTTTTTTTAAAAAAATGAAAACGTGACATTTTAATTTTTATGTTAAATAATATAATTGCTATATAATTATCAGGTTAATAGAATGGCATGTAAGATGTGAGGTGTCTTTTATTGACATGAGATGGCAAATTCCATCAAAAACATAATGGCAAGTTAACTGCGAGGGTTTCGTAACAACAAAATAAAAGATTAGGGAGGTTGAAATTAAACTATAAAACATCAGAGAGATTATATGCAATTGCCTCAAAATTCAGAGGGGCTTTGTATAATTTAACCTTTTTAATTGGACCTGGTGATATATGATTTTAAGGATCAGCAGGTTATAATGTGTGTGTGTGTATATATATTAGTGTCAATGTTAAAGTAATATAATAATATTAGTATTGTCCATATTGTAATACTAGTTTCTAGAATAATGTATCTATTAGTAGCATGTACTCCTTTCGGTCCAAAATATAAGAGGTAATATGACAATTTTTATTGGTCCAAAATATAAGAGGTAACATGAAAAAGTCAAAGTAATAAATGCATGTTTTCCATTTATATCCTTATATATTAGTAAATACAAGGAGGGAAGAGAACGTGTGTATAATAAATTAGCAAGGGTACAAATGTAAAAATTTATCTCTACGCATAATAAATGATTCCAACATGTTTTATTGGTATGTGTAAAAAGGTTGACTACTTCTTATGATAAAGACCGGAGGAAGTAGTAGATAGTAGTTAGTATGTTGAAGTTAATGCTCATGACATTTATGACTCTTGTATAAATACCCCCCCATACTTGTTAATAGAATCTTCGGAAACGTTCCTCTTTCTCTATCTAGAAAATGATCAGAAAGCAAAAGCTAGGGTTTAGAGCAACCTCACTCTCATACCATGACAAAATATTGAGAGAAGAATGTTTACGATGGTTCTATTCACAAGTATGATGGGGTATTTATATAAGGAGAGTCATAAACACCATGAGAATTAACTCCCACCTAGCAACTACCAACTACCAACTACCACATTCAACTAACAACTACATTATTATAAAAACTAGTATTATAATTTGGACAATACTAATATTGTAACATACAAAATTTGTAAGAAGAAAAATTTAGGGAAAATCACATTGAGGTCCTTCATAAGGCATTTAATCACAACAAGGTCTCAAACAATCATCAAATTACATTGAAGTCCCAAGGGACCTGGGTGTAATAAAATGGCTTGTAATTGTGAGTTGTCAATGTCAGCCCATTGAATTGTCATTGCACATAAATGAGCTGGTATTGACAACTCAATGGGTTGTCAATGAAAGATGTTCATTGACAACTCAATGGGTTGGTATTGACAACTCTTGAATTGAATTGTCAATACTAGCTCACTTGTATGCAGTAACAACTCAATAAGCTGATATTGACAACTCAATTTAATTACACCCAGGTCCCTTGGGACTTCAATGTAATTTGATGATTGTTTGGGACCTTATTGTGATAAAATGTTTTATGAGGGACCTCAATGTGATTTTCCCAAAAATTTATTAATAAGAACAAGTGTAATATATACAACTTAATGGGCTAACAAATGAAGTGCAAGAAGCCCAATGTCAAAAAGAAGCAAACTCAACATAGAGTATAATCACAAACTAGCAGCCCAACCACACTCTCAAGCAGAAAAAAGAAAGACCAAAAATACGAATCCGAAACATGGTGCATTTCCAGAGCAGTAGTGCTGCATGCAGGAAAATAGGACATGTGCATGGAATAAAGCGGTCGCATGCAATTCAAGGGATAGAGAGACACGTACTGAAATTGACGACTAATTTAGTCATCTATAACACAATCATTGATGGCCTTTTAGCTAGGAGGACCTGTAACACAAACATTCTGTAATGATGGGCCGTGGATTATCTCCCGTTATGTCACGTTACTTCAATTAGGGGATTATATCTACATTTGTTTGAACAACGGGTATACTATGAG
The DNA here is from genome assembly GCA_037074515.1 of Mimosa bimucronata. Classification (NCBI taxonomy): domain Eukaryota; kingdom Viridiplantae; phylum Streptophyta; class Magnoliopsida; order Fabales; family Fabaceae; genus Mimosa; species Mimosa bimucronata. Next base: position 13,731,088 of record CM073442.1, read on the forward strand.
GAATAATATTAATGAGTCAAGGGGAGCATTCGATAAGATGATCAAAACTAGTTTGGTTCCTATTGTTGTCACTTACAGTGCTCTTATTCATGGGTTTCTTTGCCAATCTATTTTCCCCTCCTCTTGGGGCCAAATATGTTCAAATTGTGTTTAATGTGTATCTGTAACTGGAAAAGTATTCTGTTTTAAAATCTATTAAATAAACAGTTGCTGATGTCTATATCATTTTTGCTATTTCTTTTTTCCTTAATAAAATCAAACATATTTAAATGTCATAACCTTGTTCTTAATGCTGCAGCAAGGCCAACACGTTTGAAAGAACCACTCCAACGTTTAATATATATATATATATATAAGGAAACATGACATTTATTAGAGAACAAAAGAACATTAAAACAAAGTGAAAGGCAAGAAAGAGCAGATAAGGGGGTAATTTTGTTAGGTAAGGATAAGGTTGATTGAGGATGAGACATGATTGTACAACTGCAACACCATCTTTTTCATAACAATTCAAGCCTTGACCTTATCTTCCAATCATTCCACAGAATGATTAAAGGGAAGGAGGGAGAGATATATACTATAGAGGAGTTGGGCCCTATTGAAGTGGGACATATCTTTGTGCCTCTTATTAAAGATAATGTAATGTAATAAGCAAGCTTAGTGATGGTCCCATTCCATCCAATTGGTCTGACTTCCAACGCGAGGGATACTGTTGACTCTGGTATACTTATCAACCTTGAAGTAGGCCCCACACATGGCCCCTTCACTATCAACCCTTGGCATTGCCTTCACCTTATTCATTGGATGCTCAAAACTCATCACTCCTCCTTCACTGTGAAACATGCACCCTGCAACACACAACAATAACACAATCACCACCTTTCATCATCTCTATCAACTTTCTGTTCTTTTCTAATAAAGAAATTGGATTCCTTACACGTCAATAGCCAGGAAGGGTACTCAAGGTGACTGATTATCTTTTAAGGCTGAACCCACCCCAGTTTCCTATACCTTTTAGAGGTTTTAGTTTTGGTATTTTTTTCCCCAACAGTACAAGCCAGCCTCCTTAACAGTGTTAATACTCTTATATTTAAAGAATAGCATCTTGAGTAGGTGTAACTCTTTCGCTTCGCTGTGTTTGTTTGGTGAGAAAACTTGGGGAAGGAGAAAAGCATGGGGAAAATGGGAGAGAAAATAATTTTTTATTTGTTTGGATTATGAGAAAAAGTAGGACAGGAGAAAAGTGAGGAGGTAAAAAATCATGTAGGCCTATTTTCTCGTCAAAGAAGAGATAAAATGAAATCTCTCCCTTGCTTTTTCTGTTCCCCCCATTTTCTCCTCCCCAAGTTTTCTCTGCAACCAAACATAGCCTTAATGTTTAATTCGCCAAATCCACTTGAAAATATGTCCATGGTAAACCATTAAAGGAGTTGAAATAGTACCAGTTGGAAAGGGAGCAAAGGATTTGGCGCATCCCTCTTTGATGACATCAAGATCATCAGAGATCACCACAGACCCATCTGCTGCTATTCCCCAATACAGCTTCACTCCTCCATCTGAACCCTGAAACCAAATTTCATGTTTTGGTCAAGTTATTTATGACCAGTTTAGATGTGGCCACAGATTATAACTATTTTGCTCTGAGAAAATCGGTCTATGGACTATGGCATACATACCAGTGCAGCAAAAACACTTCCGACCTTGCTGTCATAGACAACAAAGGCAAAGCTGCCATCAAGATCCTTCACCACTTGATCTGCAGGGTATGGTCCTCTGTCTCTAAGGGTCTTGTAAGCTTCAATCACAAACATGGCTTCGTTGGTTCCCTTTGTCAGCCCATATTGCTTATTCAGAACATTCAAATTGTTCAAGCTCCCTAGAAAGAGACAGTATATATCCTCATGCCCACAAAACAACCTGCCAATGTCAAAAATTCCAAAGTGGGTTCTCTCCATTTGGAATATTACAGAACCACAAACAAAACACAAGCTAGGACCTTAATTTGGTGGAGACAAGAAAAAACACAAAGTGGGTTTTCTCCATCGTTGCTGATATAAAATTAAGAAAAGCAACCATCTTTGCTTGATAGTAGAAGGAAAGAGACAAAACCAGCAAGTCAGAACACACAGAAAGTAAACAAGTTTGATAGTTATGATGAAGAATTACCTCTGATGAACGGAGAATTGTAGCTCAGGACGGACATAAGCAAGGACAGCAGCATCACCAAAGGCCATAGAGAAAGTGTTAAGAGGATGGCGAGAAAGAAACTCTCTGAGAGTCTCCTCAGGAAGCTTAGGCTTCTTAGATCCATTGTAGGAAGCAGGACTGTGAAGCTCTTCTGGTGGATGAGCAAACGCCTTGTGAAAAATAGCCAACATTTCTGAATTTCTGATGATTCTGTCTGCAAACACTCACAAAGAAAGGAATAAAGATAGGAATTTTCATGCAGGGTTAAAGTGGGTATTTATGAAGGCGGGATCTTGTGTTAATCCAGGGCTGAGTTAGCCTGGTTATAATGTAATTGTGGGCGTGCATCTAAAGTAAGGGATAAGATTCGGAAATTGTAATGAGTAGGTGCAGCTTTATCTTTTGTAGTGGCCCCCACATTGTTACTGTGATACTTTCATTCTCTTGGTGTTACAATGGGAGTAGAAGGCAGAGTCCCTTGTTTGGAGACCAAAGTCACAAGATCACGGAAGCTCATGATTGAAGCCATCTTTATTTATTTATTTATATATATATATATGTATGTATGTATAAATATATTTGTTTATATGTAGTAACTCAATTATGGTAAGAGGTGTGAGATCAAATTCTGTCATCAATATGATTAAGAAATTCTTTAATTTCACTGATATTTATTAAATTTGGTTAAAGTAAGGGTGTGTGTTAATTTATTGAACATAACTAGTTGTTTCTAAAACATCACATTTATCTCCTTTAATTCCTTCCCTCATTTTCTTATTTAATTATTGTTAAGGGAACATTAATATGATTAATTTAAAAAAATTGACAAAAATTAAAACTGTATCCTATATTTAACATTGAAATCAACTTACTCCCTAATCCTACTTTTTGTTTTTTTTTTTTTTGGTAAAACTCCTCTAATCTTACTTATAGGGAAGAGAGAGAAGGTTTTATTTGTTCTCATTTATAGGGCATGTCATTAAATTTTATGTATGAATGTATTATTTAACCCTTTATTTATTTTGTATTGATTTTATTTTCAAATAGTATAGTGGATATTAAATAGGGTTAAAATTAAAAAGTTGTTAAATTTTAAAGTAGAATTAATGGGATTAAAGATTTTCTTTGGTCTATATAAAATATGTTGGAATTGTCTTATAAACATGAGAAAAGGAATATCAAATAGATCTGACATTGGTACATGAGGGAGTAATGGACTAAACTCTCTTTCGGCTCTAAATATGAGCTAGATGGGCCTTCATCCACAGTTCATTTTCCCAAATATCTAATAATTGAAAATGGATTTTTTTTTTTTATATATGAGGATAGGATACAGTTTGATCAAATCCCATACACAAAGAAATAGTAGAAGTCAAGACATTTAATGTGTCTTGAATTAATTAACTTTTTAAAATTTACCTTTATATGAGTATTGTAAAAAGACGTTATACATTACTACTCTGTTCTTTATTATAAGTTTAACCATCACAGATTTTTTGTTCTAAAATATAAGTCCACTTTAGGATCAATTAATGCTTCTTTGACTATTTTACTCCTATATTGAAAATAGGAAAGATGATAAAGAAGGTTTATAATGTATAAAATATTATTTTAACACATATTCTTAAATAAGGGCATAGTTAGAAATTTTTTTGAAAATACGCCATATTTAATGCTATAACTTCCATTCCTTGATATATGAGAAGAAGTAGTTAGGGTGGACTTATAATAAAGAACAGAGTGGTACCTCTCAGTCTCTCACCTATTTCCATCTGGCCGCTATTTCCTTAGGGATAAAATTGACAGCAATCATTGTTATAAAAAATTGAAAACAATCATTAATTATTATTATTAGGGTGGATTAATACTTAGGACAAAGCCATCGTGATACTTCCAATTAATTATTTATTTTCCATATTGAGGTCAGGGAGAAGTGCATGAACATAGTATAAATAATTTAATAAGCTAATGAAGATACATGGAGATATTATAAAATTAAGAGAAAGATGACTAAAAAATTATTTTTTTTAAAAAGAAAGATATATATGTTGCTTATTCTTATTATCATTGGGGGCTAAATATGACCTTTCAAGAAAGAGTTGAGATGGGACGAAAAAAGGAAGTAGAAAGTGAGATATAACATTAAAAACAAGCATCTCATCATCCACTGCTTTCTCAAATAAACTGTGATTGTTCGTCATGATGTGCTTGTATGGAATGTCTCTTTGTACTTTAATTTGCTTTAAAGAAAATAGGGTTGAAGGGCATTTTTGCCCTGGAAGTTTTCTCAGAGAAGCTATGAGTATCTGGAGGTTTTTGAGGGAGCAATGTTACCCCGAAAGTAAAAAAATGGGGGCAATGTAGCCCTCGGTTAACTCACTTTACGGTCAACGTTTTGTTGACCAGATCATGCAAATGTGGCATACAAATGTGATGTCCACATCATCCCTTATTTTTCAGGTCATATTTTTTAATAAAAAATAAAAAAGTTATCTACCTCTAGTGCTTAATATAAGGAGAAATTTTTAGGTGGATCAGATTTACCATATCATTTATAGTCTCCCTAATCAAAAGCAAACACATAAGGTCCGATATGGATATTTTAATACTAAACTTGTTGTTCTCAACAAATATTTGTGTATCATTAGATTATATATTGATTTATATGTTTAGAAAATTTTTAACAAATATAAATATAAATATAAATTCTTTTAAGTAATTTATTGTGCTTTCTAACATTTCTTAATCTCCTCAAATTAGTCAACTGTATCTTCTTTTATTTGTTTTGTTTTTTGATCAAATTGTATCTTCTTTTAAGGAGCAAGGTAGTAATTTTCTTAATTTATATATGCTATTAAAATGAAAAATGCCTAAGATACCCTTCCCAACAAAGCCCTCCCACCTTTACACCTTACCCATCCACCGGCCAGCCACCACAGTCATCGGCCATCAACCCTCCAGCCACCATCCACCACAAGAACACATAATAATCTTCCAACTTCATAGATATTTCAACATTATTCAACTGTGAATATAACAATATAAACTAGAGAAAAAGAAGCAGCATATCTAGTTTGATCTCCAGTTAGATATGTATGACGACCGTGTGATAGAGGCTGTGCGTGATAGATCGAGGAGGGAGAAAGAGAAGAAGAAGATGAAGAAGGAGGACGAGTCGAAAATCGAAGAGGGAGAAATTTCATGTTAATAGCAGGAAGACTTATACTTGATAAATTTATAGTTGTCAACTAGTATCCAGTTAGTCTTTATTAAAAATTCTAATTAAACATAATATAACTAAATTTTACTTAACATGACAAGAGCTGTCATTGCTGATCTTTTTATCATGTGGAGGTGAAAAGAGGTTCCCACCAAAAAGTAGTGAGAAGCCTTTTCAAGTTTTGGAGTGAAAGGAAAAAGGACAAAAATGCCCTTGAGTGTTAAATGAAACATACGTCGCGTGCTAGTAATCTAGTTGAAGAACATTTGGACAGAGATGAAGGTGAGAGCATATGAGGGGTAAGCTTGTGCCTGAGTTGAAGGGAAGGTCATTTGGGCTGGGGTTTGAGCTGGTGTGTGAAATGAAGTGCAACAATGGTGAACATGAGTAGCAACAAGATTGACTTCAAGAGCTGCTAATCGAACGATTGGCTGATTGAGGCATCGCTCTAACTGTTTATATTGCTAAAGATATTGTGGAAGAAAAGGAAAAAGGTTTCGGCTTGAGATGGAGGTGAGTTTGAAGTGATGCATAACCCATGTGGTATGTATTTTATTGGTTAAAATCTTCTAACTCTTCTTCTATTGGTAAAAATAAATAAGATGGAGATTGTTTTTACTTGTGGGTGTTGTTTAAATATTGCTCTGTTTCATCACCTAAAGAACAAGGATAAACGGAGATCCACAATGATAAGTAAAACAATTTTTTACATTTGAATTTACAGTTGTAAGTTCAAGTTCTAATTTAATTTCTCCTGCAAATTTGAATTTGAGGCGTCAAACTCGAATTTAGAGGAGAAATCAAACTCAAATTTGTATAAAATTCCAATTTGTTGCTGCAAATTGAAATTTGATCTTTCTACAACACATCCAGATTTGATGCAAGTTTGCTCCAAAAAAGGCATGGTTAAATATATGATTAGATTAAGGGCTAATTAATTATAGGTTCCGTGTAAGGGATTTAATTAAGATGAGGTCCCACAAAATCACCTAATTAATATGAGGTCCCATGAAGTTGTTATTGCAGGTCAAAAAGTTGTTATTGCAAGGTCACAAGTTGTTACAGACAAGAGTGATTTGCAGGCCATAAGTTGTTATGGCAGGCCAAAAAGTTGTTATTGCAAACCGAAAAGTTGTTAGTGAAGGCTTAGTCACTAACAACTTTTTGCCTGCAATAACAACTTTTCGGCCTGCAATAACAACTTTTTGGCCTGCCATAACAACTTTCTGGTAGGCACTTCAAATTAATTAGGTGATTTCATGGGACCTCATCTTAATTAAGTCTCTTACACAGGACCTGTAATTAATTACCCCTTAGATTAATATTATTTAATTTTGTTGTTTATTTCATTTTATTATTTTTATTTAGCATTGTGAGATTTAAAATAAAATAGAATTGATCTCATATCTTAATAAAGTATAATCCTTGTATTATTATTTATTTTATTATTTTTATCTTTTCAATCATTTAATATCTATTGTATTTTTCTGAAAATTTATTGAAAAAAATTAAGGGTGAATGTGCAAAAATACATATAGTAAATTAACAAATATGCATTGGGCATCATAATGAAACCTTTGGTGGAAAATAGTGGGACAGTTGAGGGCTTGCCGTAGTGGGGAGAGGGAATAAGCGAGAGTATGGAGCATGATGGAGATCCCAGGAAAAAGAAAGTCAGAATGGGAACGGATGAGTTGGACGGTGAAACTGACAATGGATCAATGGATCAAGGTAACAAGGTTTTGTCTTATAAGGATAAGCTTATTGATGCTGGGCCAAAAGTGGACTCTTTTGATGCAAGAGGGAGTAATGTTTTTGATGCTGCATGGAAGGAACACATCAATGGTCTTTCTGGATTTTTTAGCGATGGTGAAAGTAGTGGTCTAGAAGGTGGGGAGGCTATGACAAATGAGAATCAGGATGGGGATCCTATTCCTACTTTCACGTTCACAAGAGATCAATATGAAAGGTGATGTGCTCCTTGGAAAATATATTTGATTGTTAGGGCCCTTGGTAAAAACCTTTCGCTTTGGTATTTGCAAACGAAGCTGCATCGCTTATGGAAGACTTCTGATAAATATGCGGTGTGTGATATTGGGAATGGCTAATTTGTGGTTTCATTTAATAGTGAGCAAGATCTGAATTATGTCTATTTAGAAGGGCCTTGGATGGTGGCCGATCATTACCTTTTAGTCCAAAGATGGAGGCCAAATTTTGACCCATGGAATGCGGATCATAATGTGAAGATTGCAGCCTGGGTGCGAATTCCAATTCTTCCTTTGGAATTTTTTAATGCTGAGAGCTTGGGTATGATTCGAAGTCTTGTAGGGAAGACCCTTAAAGTGGATTCCATCACATATCTAACTGAGAGGGGTCGGTTTGCTTGTATTTGTGTTGAATTGGATCTTATGAGGAAGCTAGTCCCACTAATTCGCATTTTTGGAAAGGAACAACATGTTGAGTATGAAGGGCAATATCTTATTTGTTTTCATTGCGGTAAATATGGTCACCGAAGGGAGGTTTACCCAGAGGTTTAGGCAGCTAATACTCAAAAGGAGAGGATATTTTGAAAGAAGATATTACTGTGGTCGACCCTCCTGTGAAGGGTACAACAGGGAACATAATCATGCAAAAACTGATCTAGGAGGTAGAGGGGATGTGAATAGGGAGGAGCTTCAATGGATGGCAAGTTGCCGGAATCGGCCTCAGATGTGATGAGGGTTTGGAATTTGGTAAGACGCCCTATTAGGAAAAAATTTGAGTATCCTATATTCTAAGGATCAAGGAGAGAAGATTATGGGGAAGTTTAATAAATCAAATTAGCTGGATTTGATTGCTCGTCATGTTCACCCAGTTTTTAATGTACCACTTAATGGGGATTTTAAAAAAGAGAAGTTAAAGGAAGGTTTGAAAAAGGATGCCCGAGACTTTGGGAAAGATATTACCAATTCAAAGCAATGGGTTCCCGTAATTAACAAGCTGCGCAAGGTGAAAGTTAAAAGCACACGTGGGAAGGAAAATTCTTCTTAGGTGTTAAATGGGCTGAATAGAGGGGTGGGCCAGCCCCATTCTGTGCAAGGAAAAAATATGTTTGGGCTTTAATGTGTATAGATGCGAACCAAGCTTTAAATCATGATGGGCCGAATGCTAATGTGGGCTTGGGAATGGATTCTGAAAGTGTAGCTGAAGATGAGAATGGAGAATTTGATAATTATGATGACCAGGCTTCTTTATGTCGTGATGATCTTTCAGAAAAGGTAGTATGCCTTGTAATCCAAGCAAACACAGTAGATATTTCCCCATGAATTGCTTCTTTTGGAATTATAGGGGAGTGGGTGTTAGAACTTTACCTGGACTAATGCAGGAATTGAAAAACAAATATAAGGTAGATTGTGAAAGTGGCAGGAATGCACAAGAAGGAGGTGAATTATGCTAATTAAAAATTTAGGAAACTAAGACACAAGCTTATACTGGTTCAGCCTAACTCTTGGCCTACGTCCAGTTCTCCAACCTCAGTTGGGTTCCACTAATATCTTCAAGATTAAACCAGGCTCTTGAATGCCTTTACAAGTAACCTCTCAGTAAGAACTCTGTCTTACAAATCACTCCCCTTTACATTTTGTAAGATTACAACATACTCTTTGAAACATTACCTCCAAAATCCCACTATTAACCACTTACAATTAAACATTAAATCGTTTATAGTGCTAACTATGTTAGGAAAAAGAATTGACTTACTAAAATAACTAACATAGTTAGAAAAAGACCTTTCCATAATATTTATATATATTTCAACTTCAACTCCAATCTCTGTCATCACAATATAATTTCCTTCCCAGTACAATAACAGAGAATTTCATTATGCATGATTAAACTCCACACATCATTCTTAAAATACCATACCATAATAGGTATTATACAATAATTTTCCCCCAGAATAGGAACAAGGTTCAGCGGAAGCATCATACAAAATATGATCCTAAATGTGGCAATACCTCATGTCCTTCTGGTCCAGAGTATCTCACGATATCAGTGAGAAGTTCCCGGATCCTTCCCTTGACCTCCTACTTCACTCCTAGGACCTGCAAAAGTGAGATCAACGGGGGTAGCCCCAAATGCAACCACTAACTACTCATCTAAGTGCGGTGTGTGCTAGCAAGATGTCCAGTGGAATACATATATGTATATACATTATTTCAAACAGCATGCTCAGGTATTCACATATAATGCATATCTTGATCCCAAATATCTTTTCTCATCGTTTATAATTATAAAATAATCCATCACAATTCATCCTCAATAATAGTATATATATAATTGATAATTACAGACAACCCAAACAAATCTTACTAGAAATGTTGGGAAAACATGTGGGACCAGTCGGGACCTTCCACCCGCCCCTGATTACCACGGTACAGTTCACGAGGGACTTTCTACCCTCCCTGAAATGTACCACGGATTAGAAGGATCACAGTCCTTTCTGAATCCGTAAGGGGCGATATCCCCTCTTTCGTCTTTCTCTCCTTTATTTCTCATAATATATCAATTAGTCCCTGTGGCGCAACATGGTACCTCATCAAGTGATGGTACAATTTCCAATTCACCGGTGTCACATACCCAAATAATTTCTCACATACAACACATAGATATGCAACACCACAATCAAGCACCAGGCCTTCCAGTATTTTCATGATATATATATTAAATAATTTCCAAAACCACATCTATTTCCGTTTCAAATATTTCACATCACAAATTTATGCCATTTCAAAATAATACTCCACAAGACATTTATTATAAAAATATTAATATTCCAAGATCTCATTTCCATATCTCATCAATCATCAATTGATAATCAAATCTCAATTTGTGATTCAAAATCTCATCTCCACATAACATCATAATTTTCAAATAATAATATTTCAAATTTCTTACTAACACTACACACACACATAAACAAGCAGAAAGCGGTTACCTGATAGCTGTCACCAATCTCACAATAGTGCAGCTCCCCCGTGCTAACTTAGTGCAATTCAAGCACTACACAACCATATATACAACCACAATTAATTATTTATCCAACAATTTCACATGTTGGAAAATAAATTATTTACTACCATTTCTTTGCCCTTACTTATTTTAAATTTCCAATTTAACATTTATTCTCCTTTTCTATCTCTAAAATTTATCTCTACTCCATTTATACATATATCCAAAATTATTTATCTTTCCAATAACTATTTATAAAAATTCAAGCCTAAATAAAATTAAACCTTACATCCCTAAATTATTTCTCAACCTCAAAAATCCATTATTTAATCCACAATTTATTTTCCAAACCTTAATAAACATCTAAAAATTATTAATTTAACTATAGACACATCAGATCATCAAAAGTCCTAATTTTCAATATATCTAAAAATCCAAAAATTCCAATAATTAAGAAAAACCTCCCACAATGAAAAATATACTTAGAAAAACTCATAATCGAGGTCTAAGCTTCAATTTATTAATTTTAGGACTCCCAAAAATTACCAATTTAGACAAGGTCTAATTTTTCAAGTATAACAAATTGAAAAACTAATGACATAGAAAGGTAGAGGAGACTTACGGGGTTCCAAAAATGTGCTTAGTTGGCCGAAAAGCTTACTATTCCTATACTAACAGACTCTAATAAGTCTAGTGATAGGAATATATATAGTGGAAAGAGAGAACAAGAGAGAGAAAAAGAGAGAGAGAGTGAGATGTGAGAGAGAGACGAAGACGGTGAAGTGTTTATATATAAGTGATGCACAGTAACTCAATAGTAATGAATAGTAACTCAATAGTAATAATAATATAATAATAATATAATTGATGAATAGTAAAAAGATAGAAAATCACGGGTGAGGAACGAAGGTCACGGGAAGTATAGTGAGAGAATAGGAAAAATTGCACTATTAGGCCCTAAAATTCTCAAATAAGATATTTCTTTTGAACCAAAAATTTTCTTTTTACTCAAAATTTTCCCCTATAATATCTTTTATTTATTTACTCCCACAATAACCTCTTTTGAGCCTAAAAATAATTTTCCCAAAAATTATTATCTTCCAAATAAGGGAAAAACTAGACCTTTAAAATCCTCAAAAATACCTCAAAATCCTTCTAATATTCTCAAAATCCATCATTTCTCATTAATCAATTCCTATTTACCCCCACTAATCCTAAATTAATTTTTAGGATGTTACACTCTTAAGATCACACTATCTTAAGAGTAAACCTCACTTGAAATGTGATTACAGAAAACTTGTTCACTCAATGAACTGATTGTGATACACACTGAAGTACACAGACAATGAATGAATATATCTGAGAGTAGGTGAGTATTGAATGCAATAAGTATAACTCGAAGGTATATTCAATGTAAGCAATCAATGTTCCACCAACTTCTTCACCAATGCTTTTATAAGTGTTTTTGGTTTTTGCTCGTTGGTGAACGTTTATAGCTGTTGCTTGATCTTTTGATAAAAGATGATTAATCTGATGATGGAGTGTGGAGATGAAGATGTTCTGTGTAGCATTAACTCCTCTGTACTTAGATATCTTCATATATTCTCTCTTCATTAATTACTGGAGGCAAGTCCAGCTTCAAACGGCTTAATTTCTGAGTCTGTGAGTGTAACGTAAACTTCCTAAAATAGGTCTGACACATTCTGTACTTAAAAAAGCTTTATGTTTGAATTGCATCGCTACATTGATCAGATGACCTTGATCGATCATTGATTCAGGTGTCTGATCAATCACATATCGATTAGGCTCAGATCAAGTCCTACATCACTTAATAGATAGATTAGAATTCAGGGTGTCTAATCGATCACAGGGGTCCCTGATCGATTAGGCTTGTATAATCGATTAAGCGTAGATTACTTCATACTCTTATGATCGATCACCTACTACTCTCTGATCGATTATGTAACTCTGATTGATTAGCCTGAGATTAGACTTGAATTACATTTTGGACTTCCTGATCAATCACAGGGGAGGCCTAATCGATCAGACACAACAGTTTGATCACTCTAATTTGTTCATATTTCTATAATCGATCATACTAAGATTACTTAGCTTATTTTCACTTCTCTGATCGGTCACAAGGGTACTCTGATCAATTAGGCGCCTATGTTTCATAATTTCTTATCTTTGATCTAACTCTAATCTAACCCTGATCGATCATTACCTTAGACTTTCAACTGATTATTTGACCCTGATCGATTGGGCAATACTTAGTGTTTCTATCAGTTTGTTTCTAAGTTTATTCCTGATTTATGTTCAACTATTCTTTCTGCCTAAGTTATGTTTAATTATCATCAAAACTCATTATTTTAAAAGATTGTTGTGCATTGTTTGAAACTCATTCAAGTGGTATTAAGGCAAGGAAAATTGCATGTCGTTTGGGGTTCAGGAACTTTTATGTTATTGATGCTGAGGGCTATAGTGGTGGTTTATGGTTTCTCTGGAACGAAGGTGATTGGAAAATAACTAAGCTGAAGGAATCGAACCAATTTATTCATCTAGATATTGAAGTGAATAATTTTGAGTTTACTATGACCTGTGTATACGCCAGTCCAATTGCTTCTAAACACCCTGAGTTACGGTCTTCACTTGCGGAACTTGCAGAAACAATTCAAGGGGCTTGGTGTGTATGAGGGGATTTTAATGGGATATTGTATGAGAATGAAAGAAGATTAAATTTGAGGAATCTGCTGTGATATATCGAAACTTCGCTCATTGGGTTGATTCCTCCAACCTATTTGAAGTTCATACGATGGGGCCGTTTTATACTTGGAGTAGAGAAGGTGTGAAAGCAAAATTGACCAAATTTTGTGTAATAAGGATTTCTCTGTTTTATTTCCTCAGGCCGTGGTTAGGGTTCTTTTTCATTTTAAATCAGACCATAGGCCATTATTATTACAATTGACTGAAGAGAATTCATCTAATCGAATAAGAATGAAGCGGCATTTTTGAGTAGTTGCCTCATGTTTCCTGCATGAAAAGTTTGATGATTTCATGAATGGCTTGGAAGACAGAACTGGGTTGGTTAGAGAATGTTAGTATTTCTATTGAGAAGGTGGGGGTTTGGAAGAATGATGTTTATGGCAATCTTAGAAGGAGAAAGAGACATATAATGGGTCGTCTAAATGGGCTAAATCAGTCCATTATCTCGTCAGGAGCTTCCTCATCACTTCTTAGCTTGCAACGAGATCTCTGGAAAGAATTTGAGGAGATTTTGTTGAATGAAGATGTCTTGTGGGCCCAAAAGGCACGTTGTGATTGGTTCTCATTAGGTGACAATAATACTAAGTACTTTCATAGGCGTGCCAATGCTAAAAGGAGAATTAATAGAATAGAGGCGATCAAGCTTGAGAATGGAGAATGGTTATATGATGTTGAAAATATCAAACAAGAGGCTGTTTCTTTTTACGCTTCTCTTTTTATTGATGAAAGTAGTGAAGAGCAATGTATGAAAACCCGGACCGGACCGGCCGGGTTAGGCCGGAAACCGGCGACCCAGCCCCTTGTCCGGTCCGGTTGATGACCAAAATAGGAGGGGACCGTGACTCGGGTAAATCGGTGAAGACCGGCATAAATCGGGAACAACTCGGGAAAACCGTTGAAATGAACGAGTCAGCCGGGCTACTTCTTTACTCGCCGGAAAAACGCATGAACTCCGGCGAAACAAAAATTTCAAGAGATAAAAGGAGAGAAATAAATAGTACAAGAAAAAGTTATGTAGACCTGTAAGAGGGTGACCTGAAGAAAAAATATATGGAAGAAGAATAGTGACTCTGGAAGGAGTTGTGTGTGACCGCAAGTGGAGATCGAAAAATGAAGAAGCTCCCAGCCGGAGAGATTCAAGAGTAGAGAAGTCAAGAAGAAGAGAAAATGGTGATTGTTTGAAAAGACTGGGATGTGTCTTGCGTGGTACTATGGCTATAATGAATCAATTTTTTTAAAACTTTTGCTCAGATGTCAGAAACCAATGTCTTGTTTCACGCAAGCAAATTATTAAAATATTGCTCATTCTCCTATGTCACCAAAGTCTATCCTCACCGTGGATTCTTAATCTGGAGCGTCTCACCCTACATATCAACTACAAAACACCCATTATTTATTTATTTATTTTGCTTGTGATCTGTCATGGTATTTCATTTTATAATAATTATAACATTTATTAATTACTATATTATTATTTTTAGTGTTAAATAGGATACTTTTGCTTAGTTAAAATTTCTTTTGCTCATTATGTTAAAATTTCTAATCACATATAAGTACATCTTATATCTTAATTATTATCATTTACAATAAACACATAAAATATATCATATGGTAGTGTGTGATTGGATAATTTAACATATTGAATATAAGAAATTAAATGAAAGTTATCTCTTTAAATATTATTTTTAATAAAATATGTTTTCAAAATTAAAACATGAATAAGTTTATATATTTTTAATTAAATTATATTATTTTAATTATCACCGGTCTGGCACCGAGCTGACCCACAGTTTAACCCTTAACCCTTGAATCATTATCTCAACCGGTTCACTATACGGTCCAGTTTTTAATTCCTTGGTGAAGAGGTGATTGGAGACACAACTCTTGGGTTCCCTCCTTTTCCAGATGACGTTCTACAAATTAAAATATGGGCAAGCAGTTTGAAGTAGCTGAAATTGAGAATGTAGTAAAAGAGATGGGATCTTTGAAGGCCCCAGGACCGGATGCTTTATTATTTCAATCCCAGTGGACCTAGGTTAGACAGTCAGTGATTGAATTTATTTCTCATGTTTTTAGTCTTGTAACATCCTAAAAATTAATTTAGGATTAGTGTGGGTAAATAGGAATTGATTAATGAGAAATGATGGATTATGAGGATACTTTAAGGATTTTGAGGTATTTTTGAGGATTTTAAAGGCCTAGTTTCTCCCTTATTTGGACGATAATAATTTTGGGAGAGATCATTTTTAGGCTCAAAAGAGGATATTATGGGAGGAAATAAGTAAAGAGTATTATAGGGAAATTTTTGAGAGTGAAAAGAAAATTTTTGGTTCAAAAGAAATACCTTATTTGAGAATCTTAGGCCCTAGTAGTGTATTTTTCCTTAATCTTTTTCTTTCCTCTATCTTCTCCCTCACTCTCCACCGTCACCCCTATCTCTTAATTTTTCCACAAACATCATCATTATATTCTCTTCCCCTTTCCACAAACATCATCATTAATCCATCTTTTCCCCTTTTATTTTCTATTTTTCCCACTCACCTCTCCCTTCCACCGTCACATTCCTCTCTTTCCTCTTACTCTTCATTTTCTCATCCTCTTCCTCTTATTCCTTCATTTTTCTTCTTCCTCTACCTTGCACCACCACTATTATCAATCTTCTTCTTCTTCCTTCCTCCTCTCACCTCCTCCAATATTGTATTTCGTTCCTCTACTTAATTTCGGTCTAATTTTGTGCTTAGAAAGTAGATAGAAAAGTTTAGATCGGAGCTTTTAGAGCTCGTCGGCGCCGGACCGGTGGTTTTTCCGGCCATCTAAGACCATATTCGGACTCCCGTAAGTGTTCTCTACATTTCTATGTCATTAGTTTTTCGATTAGCTATATTTGAAAAATTAGGCTTTGTCCAAATTGGTATTTTTGGGAGTCCTAAGCTTAATAAACTGAAGCTTGGACCTTGATTATGAGTTCCTCTAAATAGATTTTTCATTAGAGGTTTTTCCTAATTATTGGGAATTTTTGGATTTTTGATATATTGAAAATAGGGCTTTAGATGATCTGAGGTGTCTATAGTTAAATTAATAATTTTTAGATGTTTATTAAGGTTTGGAAAATAAATTGTGGATTAAATAATGGATTTTTGAGGTTGAGAAATAATTTAGGGATGTAAGGTTTAATTTTATTTAGGCTTGAATTTTTATAAATAGTTATTGGAAAGATAAATAATTTTGGATATATGTATAAATGGAGTAGAGATAAATTTTAGAGATAGAAAGGGAGAATAAATGTTAAATAGAAATTTAAAATAAGTAAGGGCAAAGAAAGAGTAGTAAGTAATTTATTTTCCAACATGTAAAATTGTTGGATAAATAATTAATTGTGGTTGTATGTATGGTTGTGTAGTGCTTGAATTGCACTAAGTTAGCACAGGGGAACTGCACTATTGTGAGATTGGTGCCAACTATCAGGTAACCGCTTTCTGCTTGTTTATGTGTGTATGTGGTGTTAGTAAGTAGTTTAAAATATTATTATTTGATAATTATGATGTTATATGGAGATGAGGTTTTGAATCAGAGTTGAGATATGATTATCAATTGATGATTGATGAGATATGGAAATGAGATCTTGAAATATTAATATTTTTCATAATATAATGTCCTGTGGAGTATTATTTTGAAATGGCATAAATTTGTGATTTGAAATATTTTGAACTGAAATATATATGATTTTGGAAACTATTTCATATATATATGTATATCATGAAAATACTGGAAGGCCTGGTGCTTGATTGTGGTGTTGCATATCTATGTGTTGTTTGTGAAAAATTATTTGTGTATGTGACACCGGTGAATTGGAAATTGTACCATCACGTGATGAGGTACCCTGTTGCGCCACAGGGACTAATTGATATATTATGGGAAATAAAGGAGAAAAAGACGTAAGAGAGGAGATCGCCCCTCACGGATTCAGAAAGGACAGAGATCCTTCTAATCCGTGGTACTATTCAGGGAGGGTAGAAAGTCCCTCGTGAATTGTACCGTGGTGATCAGGGGCGGGTGGAAGGTCCCGACTGGTCCCACATGTTTTCCCAGCGTTTCTAGTAAGATTCGTTTGGGTTGATTGTAATTATCAATGATATATATACTATTCTTGAGGATGAATTGTGATGGGTAATTCCACAATTATAAACGATGAAAAGAGATTTTGGGAATAAGACGTGCATTATATGTGAATACCTGAGCATGCTTCTGAATTGATATATATTTATATGTATTCCACTGGACACCTTACTAGCACACACCGCACTTAGATGAGTAGTTAGTGGTTGCGTTTGGGGCTACCCCCGTTGATCTCACTTTTGCAGGTCCTAGGAGTGAAGTAGGAGGTCAAGGGAAGGATTCGGGAACTTCTCACTGATATCGTGAGATACTCTGGACTAGAAGGACAGGAGGTATTGCCACATTTAGGATCATATTTTTATGATGCTTCCGCTGAACCTTGTTATTATTCTGGGGGAAAATTATTGTATAATACCTATTATGGTATGGTATTTTGTGAATGATGTGTGGAGTTTACTCATGGATAATGAAATTTTCTGTTATTGTACTGAGAAGAAAATTATATTGTGATGACGGAGATTGGAGTTGAGGTTTGAGTTAAAAAGATAATATCTAAATATTATGGAAAGATCTTTTTCTAACTATGTTAGTTATTTTATTAAATTAATTCATTTTCCTAACATAGTTAGCTATATAAACGTTTTAATGTTTAATTGTGAGTGGTTAATAGTGGGATTTGGAGGTAATGTTACAAGTCTCCCTCAAGCTATCAAAGAGATTAATCAAACATATCTGGTATTAATTCCGAAATCCGATCATTAGAATCTTTGAAATATTTTCGCCCCATTAGCTTATATAATGTTTTGTATAAAATTATTACCAAGTTGGTAGCTAACAGAATCAAGCCTTTCATAAGTGAGGTGATTTCTCCTAATCAATGTAGCTTCGCTCCGGGTCGGTTAGCTTCGGATAATATTATTATGGCTCAGGAGGTTGTCCATTCGATGAAAACAATGACGGGGAAGAAAGGCTTCATGGCAATAAAGATTGATCTTAAAAAAGCCTATGACTGAATTACATGGTCTTTTGTTCTGGACTATTTGAGGGAGCTTCGAATACCAAGTAATTTAATTAATATTATTGAGTCCTGTATTAGCTCTTCATCAATGCAACTTTTATGGAATGGCAGTAAGTCGGATGTCTTTTTATCTTCTAAGGGAATTCATCAAGGTGATCCCTTATCCCCTTCCTTAGTTGTTATTTGTATGGAGAAATTAGCCCATTTTATCCAAGGTCAAGTTGATGAAGGTGCTTGGCATCCTATCCGGCTAAATAAGAATGGTCCTCCGATTTCTCATTTATTTTTCGCCTATGATCTAGTCTTATTTGTTGAAGCTAATATGAGCCAAGTTAATGTGATTAATCGCTGTCTTCATAAGTTTTGTCAGATTTCGGGACAACGTGTGAACGCCTCCAAAACGTGGGTTTTCTTCTCACGTAATGTGAATCATAATATTCGATCCCAACTAAGTGACACTTTGGGATTCTTAATGGCAGCAAATTTGGGGAAGTATTTGGGAGGTCTTCTCTATCATGAGACAGTAATCAAGGCAACTTATCAATATGTTGTAGATAAAGTCCATAAAAGATTCTCTACTTGGAACAGTCGTGCGCTCTCCTTTGCGGGGAGACAAACTTTGATTAAGTTAGTTGCTTTAGCCATTCTGAATCATGCTATACAGACTGTACTTATTCCTATTAGTTGCTGTGAAGAGATTGACAAGAGTTCACGGAATTTTTTATGGGGTTCCACAGTGGAGAAAAAAAGGGGTTCATTCGGTAGCTTGGGATAGAGTTTGTACCTCTAAGTCTCACGGGGGCCTTGGTCTGAGGCATGCTAGGCTACAAAACCAAGCTCTCCTTATGAAAGTACGGTGGAGGCTAATTACAAATAAGGAAGCGTTGTGGGCTAAGGTATTAAGAGGTAAATATCAGTGTGGGAATGATCTAGTTCTAAAAATTGATATGGAAAAGAGAGGTTCAAGATTGTGGAGTGGTATTAAATCAACTTGGGATTCCTTATTGAAAGGAGTGGAAGTAGTGAATCCTCACCATTTTCCTCAAGCTTGTTGGAAATTTGAAAAGTCTGGCTCCTTCTCGGTCAACTCTGCTTATAAAAGCTTGTCAAAGGCTCATACCACTGGGGGGTCGACATTGTCAAAGATATGGAAGGGTAAAGTACCTTTTCGATGCAAAACCCATTTATGGGTCCTTTTACAGAATCGAATTCTTACTAATGACAGTATGTTAAGAAAAGGTCTTCATGAATTAGGAACGTGTGGATTATGCTTGGATATTCAGGAGACTTCCCTTCATGTAAGTCGTGATTGTGAAGATGCTCGGCAAATTTAGGCTAGTCTGGGAGTTAGTTTGAATGATGATGGGTTCTGGAATAGTGACCTCAAAAGGTGGGTGAAAGATAATTTGCAGTGTAATGTCAGTAGGATTGGAGTCTGTTGGAGAGATATTTTTTCTATTGCCTGTTGGGTTTTATGGCGCAGAAGATATAAATTTGTTTATTCTCATAATCAGCAGAGTATTCATGAAGGAGTGGCAGAGATAATGGGCGTCGCTCATTGCATGAGGAAAGCTAAGAATTTTGTTCAACGTCTGAATTGAGTGGGTTCTGTAATGAAGTTGTCACTTGCTTTAGACATGGAAATGATGGAGGATACTTTATGTGTTTTTGTGGACGGAGCTTTCACCTCCTATACCCAAGTTGTTGGTTGTGGGAGGTGTTAAAATGGCAGAATAAGGAGATTCTTGGATATTTTTTATGCAAGGTGGATTGTCGAGATTGTTTATCGGCTGAACTTTAGGGATGTTTGTGGGGTTTTCGAAGAGCATGGGATGGGGGTTTCTGTAAGGTTTCTCTGTTTTGTGATTCAATGGATATGGTGAGACTTCTTAGCTCGAAGATTGAGGAACTTCATGAGGATAGGGATTTGTTAAATGAAATTCAAGGGATGATGCGTTGGAGTTGGACTGTGGATATTGTCCTTATTGATAGGGATGAGAACGTGATAGCTGATGCATTGGCTAAGAAAGCTCTTGCGATGGGATTTGGTGTGCAGATTCTTTCAACTGAATTGTTTGGGTACTTTTTTTTTAATATAAACTGCAGTCTTACATTACACCACTACGCAAATAAAGTTAAGTTACAGACATAAGGCATGATGCCTCTGAAGTTATAGTACAATTCAGGTTCCAATCCCAATATTTGGAGGGTATTCTAAGTAGTTGAAATTCCTTTCTTGCTCGTGGGACATTTTCGCAAGAAAATCAGCCATCTTCAATTGTTCCCGATTACAGTGTTGCAATCTAGTCTTCCACTCCCCATATACCCATCTCCTGGCATCTTCCACCACATCTTTGTAAGGATAGTTCTCACTACACCCTCACTGTATCAGATTTATGGCCTCCACCGAGTCTGTATGAATATGAATGACCTTCAAGTTTTTGTTATGGCAGATGTGAAGCCCCTGAATTATTGCTAGAAGTTCTGCGATGTTAGAGGGACTCTTGATAATTTGCAGGTGAAGCCACACATCCACTCATCAGCATTGTTCTTAATTACACCCCCACATCCACTACGACCATCCTGTAGAACTGAGCCGTCCACTTTAATTTTGAAAACCTCCTCTTCTTCAGCTTTTCCGGTCCCTCCTCTCGTGCTCTGCCCCGAATAGATTTCGTGGTTTTCCATCAGCTCCTTATCTGCACATGCACGATAGAAACTCCTATGAAAATCGCATGTTGTAAATTCCTCTACTGGTTCAAAGACGTGACAGCATCTTGCACACCAGACATCCCAACAAATATACCCGAAGATTGAAGACCAGTTCAGTTTTTTAGTGTTTGCTCTCCCCGCTTCATGCTCCAAATTCCATTGGATACATTCTACACCTTGAAGGGTAAAGAAAGGTTCCCATTGATTAGGTTGGACCATAGATTTCCACTTTTGCTTAATCTCCTTGCAATCTCGAACCATATGCATAGCACTTTCCACCGCTTCATAACCATAAGGGCATCGGTTTGACTCTGACAATCCTATTTTTTCTCTTAGTTCCATAGTGTGTACCCTGCCATGTGAGAATAGCCAAATGAATGATTTGATTTTCTCGGGCCCTCTCCAATTCCATAGTTGTTTCCAGATTGTGTCTCCTTGTTTGCGTGTACCTGTAAGAAGAGAATAATATGCAGATTTTACATTAAAACAACCATCGCTAGATGGCTTCCAGTAAAATTTGTCCTCTCCTCTCTCCTCACGGGGTGGGTGCGCACAGGTGATATGAGTGACCACATGAGGAGGAAACCAAACGTTAAGTTTTGGAATGTCCCAATCTCCATTACTATTGATACAGTCTGTAACTTTCTCATCTCTATTCACATATCTTTCCATGCCAGGAATTGAGTCAATGAGTGGCGTGTTTACTTCCGACCAGTTATCAAACCACATACTTGTAGATCTACCATTACCCACTTTTCTTCCTAGCCTTGCTTTAAACTTTTTCCATACTGTGCAAATCCCTTTCCAAGTTAAAGACGAGGCTATGGAGGGTTTGACATCTGGGGTTATCCTATCACCACATTTGTATTTGTCTCTAATCACTTGGACCCAAAGAGCCTATTGGTTTGAGACAAGATTCCAACACAACTTCATTATATATGCTTCGTTCTGGAGTCTGAGATTTTTGATCCCCAAGCCACCTTCTTTTTTATCCTTTGTAATATCATTCCAAGCTATCAAATGGAGCTTCTTATTATCGTTATTCTCTCCCCATAAGAATCCTCTACTCGCCTTCTCAAGGCCTTTGGTTAGTTTTTTAGGGAGAAAAATAGTCTGCATGTAATATGCGGGAAGGGCATCCAGGACGGCTTTGATGAGAGTGGCTTTACCTGCCATGTTTAGATACTTTCCTTGCCATCCTGATAGTCTACCATTAGCTTTTTCCAAGATGGGGGCAAATAGAGGGTATGTTGGTTTTTTGTGAATGAGAGGAATTCCCAAGTACTTCCCCAAATCTCCAGTAAGACCAACACCCATACGACTGCTTAGAGTAGAGGATATAGAGAAATGAACATTCCGAGAGAAGTAAATCTTAGTTTTTTCCTTGTTTATCTTCTGACCCGAAGCTTCACAAAATTTATTCAAACAAGACACCATAACCTCAATCTGGTTGGAAGATGCCTCTCCAAATAGGATCAAGTCATCTGCAAAGAAGGGGTGGATTATCTGGGGTCCCCCAGTACTTAGTGTTATTGGCATCCATGATCCATCATCCCTCGCATCCAAGATTATGTGACTCAGTCGTTCCATACATAGAGTGAATATGTATGGAGAGATTAGGTCACCCTAGCGTACTCCTATTGAAGCATTGAACTCCTCAGATTTCTCACCGTTCCAAAGAACCCGAAAGGAAGCACTGGTGACACACTCCATGATGATATGACACAAAGGTTCTTCAATCCCCGCTCTAGTTAGAGTATCGTACACAAAAGGCCATTCCAATCTGTCGTAGGCTTTTTCTAGATCTACCTTAACTGCAAGCCATCCGTTCTCACCCTTCTTGGTTCTCATGGAGTGAATGACTTCCTAGGCTATTATAATATTGTCACTACTCTGACGCCCTGCTATGAAGCTACATTGGTGTTTACCCATAAGTTTTCCCATGACACCTTTAAGCCTCCTGCTAATGATCTTTGTTATAACCTTGTAGCTCACATTGCATAGGGATATCGGTCGGAAGTCTCTCATGTAGTCTGGGGTTTCTTTCTTGGGGATTAGGACTAAGTCAGTCTGGTTTAGCTTTCTTACCAATCTTGGGTTGGCAAAGGTGTCTTTAATCATGCTGCACATGTCCTGTCCCACTATCCCCCAGAGATCTTGGTAGAAAAAAGCCTGAATGCCATCAGGGCCTGGTGCTTTGAAAGCACCAAGATCGAACATAGCTTGCTTGATTTCTTCATTCTCAATTGCTGCTCCTAACAATCTGAGTTCCCCCTCATTAAGGTGGGGAAAGGTTTTATTTATAGTGCATCGATGAAGAACATTCGGCCTTCCACTAAATAGGTGTCTATAATACTCCAGAGCCATGTCCTTTAATGTCTCTTGGTCAAAAACCCATTGATCTTGGTCATTCTTCAAGCCTTCGATCCTATTCTTTCTTCTTCTATTCAAGGTTGCCGCATGAAAAAATTTGCTATTTTTGTCCCCCCACTTCAGCCAATTACATCTAGATTTTTGGTACCAGACAAGCTCTTCCTGTGCTAAAGTCTTGTTGTATTCATTCCACAATTCTTTCTCAACTTGTACTAAGTATTGGTTGTCCCTTGTAGCTCGAGCTCTCTCTACTCCAGCTATTCTTTTAAATAGGGCCTTCTTTCTTGAACAGATGTTTCCCACTTTGTTCTTATTCCACTTTACTGCCTTATCAGTGAAACGGTTAATTTTTTCCTCCCACGTGCCTCCTTCCCAACATTGGTTAACCAATTCCCTAAAGCTGTCTTCTAGAAACCATGTGGCTTGGCACCTAAATGGTGCCTCCCTTCTTCTCCAAGACTGCTCCGGTTGAGGTCTAATCAATAGAGGCCTATGATCGGACCCGAATTTTTGGAGGTGATGCACTTTAATCAAGGGAAATTGGCGCATAAGATCATCATTGCATAGTGCCCAGTCAATCCGTTCCTTGGTAAGGTTTTTCTCCCAGGTAAACATTTCCCCCACCCATTCTATCTGACTTAAATTAGCACTATGTAGGCAATCCGAGAATTGACGCATGGCCAAATGGTTAGGGGAAACTCCCCCCGTCTTATCCTCAACAGAGAGATAGGCATTAAAATCACCTATCACCAACCAGGGGCCCCTGATGAGTGAGCTAAGATTGACTAAGTCGGTCCATAAGTCTTGTCTCAACAAATAATAGGGCTCCGCATATACACAAGATAGCCAGAAAGACCTCCCATCATTTTTTTGGGTGGCACATACATGTAGAAATTGGGTGGATGAGGTAACATAATCGATGGAGACTCGAGAGTCATTCCATAATAGCCATATACCTCCCGCATAGCCCGTACTTTCAACTCGAATCCAGTTGCTGAATCCCAGCTTTCTTATTGTCTGTTTTGCCTTTTTCCCATTAACTCTCGTTTCTATTAATACTAGGATATCTACTTCCCTTCCTCTAATTAGGTCTCTTATTCTCCCCGGAAAGTTTTTTGAGGCAACGCCTCAACAGTTCTATGAGATGCAATTCATAGTAAAAAGACTAGAAGGGAAGTAAGGAATATCTTACTAGCACGAAGGATCAGAGGGGGACTATATATCCTCCATCATCGAGTCCTCCACCTCATTGTCTCTGGTTTCATACCACTGGTCGTTTGCTTCCCCTCCCTCACTCTCAAAATTTAGTTCACGAACTAGGTTCATTTCATTTTCTGGAGGGATGATTTTTAGGGAGTTAACCAGTTGTTCCCCCATTTCAGCATGTTGTATGGCCGTTGTAATGTTCTCTAGTGTGATTTGTATTTTTGGCGCAAAGTTAGGAGTTGTACCACCCCCTTCTTGGCCCTTACTTTCCTCATGTGTGTTAACTAAGGTTTCTGGGTCTATTTGGTGCACCGAGCCCATGACAACATTGTGAAGCCTTGCTGCTTGTTTTTTCTTCAATAATGGAGAAGTGGCCTTGGGTCTCGATATTAGGAGCCTTTTACGACTAACTCCTGTTTTTTTATTTGTCTTTTGGCTTTTGTCGGATCCATTGGACATTGGCATGTCATCACCACTTGTCTTTTGCTTCAGATACTCTCCTTTTGCCTTATCCTCCTCAGCTACACGTGTCTTTTCCCTCTCATCTCCAACGTTACCTTTGACATTTGAATTCTTTAAATCACTGTTCAATCCATTTCCCTTTTCCTGCTCCTCAACCGGCTTTTTCAGGATTTCTTTCCCCCCTTGTCTCTTACTGGTACCTTATGTCCATCATCTTTTTTGTCCTTACGCCTCCATTCCTGAGCTATTTGTTTTTGTTTGTCCGAGGCTTTCTGTTCTTGATCATTAGTCTTTCCTTCCTCTTCTCTGATAATTTTAAAGCGAGATTCTGTTTTTCCTCCATATTCCCTTACTCTGGTCACTACTTTCTGCTCCCCGACTGACAGGTGTAACATTAACTCTCTAATTCAACTATTAACTACTCACAATTAAACATTAAAACGTTTATATAGCTAACTATGTTAGGAAAATGAATTAACTTAATAAAATAACTAACATAGTTAGAAAAAGATCTTTCCATAATATTTAGATATTATCTTTTTAACTCAAACCTCAACTCCAATCTCCGTCATCACAATATAATTTTCTCCCCAGTGCAATAACAGAAAATTACATTATCCATGATTAATCTCCACATATCATCCTTAAAATACCATACATCTCAAAGGTACCTACAATCATTAATGGTTCTCACAAATACTGAGCAAAGTTGCCGGAGATGGACCGGTCCCACAATAACAACAGTTAGAATAGTATCCAACTACCATATCATAATGGAACTTATACAATAATTTCCCCAAAATAATAACAAGTTTCTGCGGAAGCATCATACAAATAATGATCCTAAATGTGGCAATACCTCCTGTCCTTCTGGTCCAGAATATCTCACGATATCAGTGAGAAGTTCCCCGATCCTTCCCTTGACCTCCTACTTCACTCCTAGGACCTGCAAAAGTGAGATCAACGGGGGTAGCCCCAAACGCAACTACTGACTACTCATCTAAGTGCAGTGTGTGCTAGCAAGGTGTCCAATGGAATACATACATATATATATCAGTTCAACAAGCATGCTCAGGTATTCACATATAATGCATATCTTGGTCCCAAATATCTTTTCACAGTTTATAAGTGCAGAATAATCCATCCCAAATCATCTCCAAGAATAATATATATCATTGATAATCACAAACAACCCAAACGAATCTTAATAGAAGCGTTGGAAAAATATGTGGGACCAGTCGGGACTTTCCACCCGCCCCTGATCACCACGGTACAATTCACAAGGGACTTTCTACCCTCCCTGAACCGCACCACGGATTAGAAGGATCTCCGTCCTTTCTGAATACGTGAGGGGCGATCTCCCCTCTTACGTCTTTCTCTCCTTTATTTCCCATAATATATCAATTAGTCCTTGTGGCGCAACATGGTACCTCATCACGTGATGGCACAATTTCCAATTCACCGGTGTCACATACACAAATAATTTCTCACAAACAACACATAGATATGCAACACCACAGTCAGGCACCAGGCCTTCCAGTATTTTCAAAATATACATATATATGAAATAGTTTCCAAAATCATATATATTTCAGTTCAAAATATTTCAAATCACAAATTTATGCCATTCGAAAATAATACTCCACAGGACATTATATTATGAAAAATAATAATATTTCAAAATCTCATTTCCATATCTCATCAATCATCAATTGATAATCATATTTCAACTGTGATTCAAAACCTCATCTCCATATAACATCATAATTATCAAATACTAATATTTCAAATTACTTACTAACACTACACACATATATAAACAAGCAGAAAGCGATTACCTGATAGCTGGCACCAATCTCACAATAGTTCAGCTCCCCCGTCCTAACTTAGTGTAATTCAAGCACTACACAACCATACATACAATCATAATTAATCATTTATCCAACAATTTCACATGTTGGAAATTAAATTACTAACTACCCTTTCTTTGACCTCACTTAGTTTAAATTTTTATTCAACATTTATTCTCCCTCTCTATCTCTAAAATTCATCTCTACTCCATTTATACATATATCCAAAATATTAATCTTTCCAATACCCATTTATTTTAAACCTTAACATCCAATAATCCCTCAATAATTCTTTAGGTGCAAACCCCAATCAAATCAATTAATTAAATCCCCTCATATGACTTTAATAAACATCTAAAAATCATCAATTTACCCATAAGCACCTCGAATAATTTAAAAGCCCCAATTTCTAAAACTTCCAAAAATCCAAAAATTCCTAATAATTAGGAAAATTTCCAACGATGAAAAATCTACTCAGAAAAACTCATAATCAAGGCCTAAGCTTCAATTTATTAATCTTAGGACTCCTAAAAATATCAACTTAGACAAGGCCTAATTTTTCAAATATTGCCAAATGAAAAACTAAAGATATAGAAATGTAGAGGAGACTTACGGGGTTACGAAAATGTGCTTAGTTGGCCGAAAAACTTACTATTCCTACATCAACGAGCTCCGATAAGTCTAATGATAGAAATATTGGTGGTGGAAAGAGAGAGCAAGAAAGAGAGAGACGAGAGAAGAAAGAGAGAGAGGTTGTGAAGAAATGAAGAAATGAGAGTGTGTGTATAAATAATAATATATTAATAATATAATATAATAATAATTATAATAATATAATATATAAATAGTGGTTGAGTGTGATTGGTTGAGGAATAATAAAATATTAATAAATGAAAAAGTAAGAGTCACTGGCCAGGAAAGAAGAAAGGAAAGAAATTATTGACGCGAGGGAGTGTCAGCAGGAGGAAAGAGTGGAAAATATACTACTAGGCCCTAAAATTCTCAAATAAGATATTTCTTTTGAACAAAAAATTTTCTTTTCACTCTCAAAATTTTCCCATAATATCCTTTATTCATTTCCTCCTATAATATCCTCTTTTGGGTCCAAAAATAATTTCCCCAAAATTATTATCCTCAAAAGAAGGGAGAAACTAGGCCTTTAAAATCCTCAAAAATACCTCAAAATCCTTCAAATATTCTCATAATCAATCATTTCTCATTAATCAATTCCTATTTACCCCCACAATCCTCAATTAATTTTTAGGATGTTACAACAGGTCTCTGCTTGAACGTACGTTTTGCTTTGACCCATTCCCCATACTCTTCTCTAGCATCGACCCTTGGGATACTAAAGAGTGGTTGACTTACCGGTGACTCTTTCACCGGCTGAGTGGTTGTTTCCGGGGCTGTAGTTACCTTCTCTTCCTCTGATTGCTCATTAACCTCTTTCGTTGGACATGAGTTTTGGTTGTGGCCGTATTTTCCACAGCCAAAACAGATGGTATCTAAACCCTCATATTCCACTGCAAAGATTCGCTTTCTTAAGGCAAAGCGAGACTGTAGTTTCTTGTTCAAATCAATCTCCACACTAATTCTTGCAAATTGGCCTCTTTCCACCATGTTTAGCTTGTCCCTAGAACGAGCTAAAGTGTTCATGTCTACCTTCAAGGCTTTTCCAATGAGATTTCCTAATTCAAACATACACTCCTCTGAGTAGAAGTGGATGGGGAGGGTGGGTACTCTCACCCATATTGCTACCTTTTTCACCTTGTTGCAGAATGGGTTGAAGTTAGGGCTCCATCTTTGGACCGCCAAGTAATGTCCTTGAATAATCCAGGGTCCATCATACAATAGTTTTCTTCTGAGCTCTGAGTCTTTTGTAATGAAGTAATTATTGGGGAGATCTATCAACTCAAAATTCCTATCCTTCAGCATCTAGTAAATCCTGTCTTTCATTATCCTGAGGTTCAGTTCTCTACCCAGTAGCATGACAATGAGTGCATCCTTCCACGGCAAACAGAGTTGTTTAAAACGTTCATCGTCAACATCTAGCTTGGGCAAACTTCTCCACACTTGCATTTGTTCATCTGACAGAATGGGTGCCGTCTCTTCTTTCTCTTTTAGCCATTCCTCTACTAGTTTTTCAAAGCCAGGTTCCATTTCCTTGTTTGTAGTTGCTCCCATAAGTTTTTCCTTGTAGGAAATGGGGGTTTTCTGTGCACCTTGGCTTTTCTCTCCTTCTCCTTCCGCACTTGATGGGGTCTTCTCCTTCTCAAAGGAGTCATCTTTCACCTTTGGGATGCTCTGTTCTTCATCCTCCATCACTGTATCCTGATTCATTTCCTTGATGTTACGTTTTTTCAGTTCGTCTTCCTCCTTAGACACTTCCACACTTTCTGTTTTCGAACCCCCTGGTCACTGGTATCACCTGCACTGGTTCCCTTTCTCTCACTAGCTTTCTCTCTCATATGACCTTTTGATTTCTATAGGATATTTCTGTAGTAGTGTTTTGTTTGGGTACTTTCTTCGCAGCAAGGGAATTACATAGTTGCTATTTTTTCATGGTTTTCTTTTAGTTTTTGTTATTTATTTCCTCTTGTATCAAAAAAAGGAAAAGAAACCTTTGGTGGAAAAATACTTATAGTAAATTTAAATGGGTGCGAAATTGTTTTTCCGTTAAAATGAATTAATGGCTGTTAAGTTGAGTTATGGGTCCCACAAAATTTTTCCATAAAGTGAGTTAATTGCCGTTAACTCATTTTATTGAAAAAAATAATTTTGCACCCTTTAAAATTACGATGAGTATTTATGCATCTGATGTTTTATTATGGTGTCAGACGCATATTTGCCAATTTACCATAGGTATTTTTGCACCTTTACCCAAAAATTAATTAACATAAATAAAAGCAATAGTCAATTAATTAACAACTTGAGATATTTTAAGATATTGAAGTTATAACATTAAAATAAATAAGTTGTTTAAAACAATATTGAAATGTTTAGAATTACATATTTAAGCTAAATTTTTATTTACAAACTCTAATATGACTCAATCTAATAATTATATAAAAAAATAAGTTTTAAAGTATTTTAGAAGTATTTTTTTGGATAAATTATTCGAAGTATTTAGTTGTTAAACAACCTTGGTTTTTTTTTTTTCAAATGATCGACTTCACTTAATCATAACAATAAAAATTAATCATTTTAAGGTTTTTTTAAAAAAAATTTATAATAAGAATCAATTTTAAGCCTAACAAATATTTGAGTTTCAATTATCACATTAATTAACATTATATAATATTTTATAATATTGATCAAATATTTGATTTTGGGTGGGTATCCGCCGTGAAGTTCTTTTTTATGAACTCCGCCGTTAACTTCTTATAGTATATTAATTAAATTAAAGGATTGTACAATGAAATTAAAAATAGTTAAGAAAATGAAATCTTATTCAAAATTGAGGGACTACATATGCCTATTTGCGGTGATAAATGATAATTCAAAAATATTTAACACCAGATTTGCAAAAGATCATAAGTAGATTTGATATGATTTTGCCATCAGAACAAAAATTCAACATCGCAGTATTAAGGAAATTTCAAAATAGATAACTTAAAGCTAAAAATGGAAATAATCAACCTATAATCTGGTAGGAAAAAACTAGAATTAACTCCTGACATTCAAAGGAAAATTATTTATACATGTTTATCGATTAAAAAATGGCAATAATTGCACAAGATAATATTCAAAGATCAAAATTTCAATTTTAAATCAAAAAAATATAAAAAGAAAAGATAAGCTAATAATTCAGACTATCAAATAAACTGAAATATAACCCACCCTAGTTTATACTATAATCCTTGCACAGTTGCACATCAATTGTATCGCAGTACATTGATTTTCCATTTTTCTTTTTCTTTTTTACCAGACTCCGTATAGTGATTGACTTATGGAGCGATTGAAGGGTGAGGAGTTCAAAGCGCTTGCTACCGTAAAGGTACTTTTGTATCGATCGTTTTTTAATCTGATTCTTTTGATGGTTTTCATTATTGTTTCTTTTGTGGATATATATATATATATACTCCCTTCGGTCTTAAATATATAACCTATTTATGTTAGTTTTAATCCTAAATATAGGATATAATTCTTAATTTTATCAATTTTTTCTTAAATTATCTCTTTTAGTACTCCTCTAATGTAATCAAAAGTAAGAGACGTGGGAGGGAATAAGGAAAGATGATTGGGAGTGTTTTAAAAAAAACACAACATACCAACTAACATCTTTAATTTCATCAAAGTAGTTAAATAGATCCTATATTTAAGATCAGAAGTAGTATTATGAAACTGTCTTTGAATTCCGAGGCATGGAATGGTGAGTTGCGAGACTCAACTCACCCAATTTTTTTTTTATTTATAAAAAAGAAGTGGATGGATGATGTCTATGTAAGATTTGAATGAAATTTTTATTGTTTGCATTAATTTATTTCATGTGTCATTGATCTTCACACCATATTATATATTTTCACCAATATATGCTTATGCATAAGGGAATTTTAATTTCACTACTTTCCATCTCTTTCTTGAATTTATCAGCATCATTCCAAAAGCACACAGATGGAGTTGAGTTAAATGGTTTGAAATAGGGTTTGTGTCTTATGACTTTTTTTAATACTTTTAGGGCAATATTAATTTTTTTTTTTCAGAAAAAAGTCTAGATATCCACATCTACCCTAAAATTTCCTGAGCAAAATCCACCATCTCATAGTATAAGGACATGTATGTTGTAAATAGGGCTGTTCAACATTGTCCCGTCCCAGTCCGTCCCGTCCCATCCCGGCCCGGCCATTTCGGGACGGGGTCGTCCCGATCCCGTCTCGTCCCGAATATATATATATGTTCATATTTTTAAAAAAAAAATACATGTGTCATCTGTCTCATGTGTGAATATATATGACTTTTTTAAAAAAAATATATAACTCTAACTTCTAAAATAAATTCCAACCATTTATTGATTTCAAATTTCTTGTCCGTTGCCACTATGCTCTATGTGTAACACATCACATTTGAAGTTTTTTTCAAACTCTATTTAAATGTGTAGTTGTTGCTACTTTTTTTGCTCTAATTATTATATTTTTGGTTTATTATGTATTAATATGGAGTTGTCATGACAGTGGAGGATATTTAATTATGCTATAAAATCACCCACCAAGTGTGTTACTCTGCAAAAAAAAATTTAGGTCAATTTTTTTAATTGGGAAAAAATTTCAGGACAAGGCCCGTCCCATCCCGATCCCGTCCTGATCGAGACTGGGACAAGTTCGGGACCGGATGGGACACGAGATGGGAACCCCGTCCCGAACACTTTTTTTGGGGACGGGACGGGACGGGATCGTCCCGGTCTAGTCCCGTCCCATGAACACCCCTAGTTGTAAATATGTGATTGGGTTTTAGCTTGTATATGGTTAATGGGCCAAGGCCCATATTGTTGGTTTATTTTGAGTTAAGTTGTATAGGTGTTACTTAGGGGCATATAAATATGTTCCATGTCTATTGTAAAATCATTATTCATTAATGAGAAATTCATGTTATTCAGTTTGTTTTCGGTTTCTCCAGCTAACAATGTATGATATAATTGGCATCTTAAACTTTTCGTTAGTTTCTGATACATTTATAATGTTCTCTTGTGACTATTTTTTGTTGATTAGGTATTATTATAAAGACTCAAATTCTAAATCATATTATATTGAGCAGGTTGTGATATCACTATGGAGATGATTCAAAGCAATAATTAATAAGGGAAAATTTTAGTTTACCCCCATAATAAGGAATTAATCTTAGATTCCCCCCAAAACATTCTGAAATTTCACTGCACCCCCAAGGAACTAAACTGAAATTAAATGTTTAAGCTAAAAGACCAAAATGTCCTTATTGAATTTTGTACTGGATTTCCAATACACATGAAAAATTTTCAAGACACATATGAAGAATTTCCAAGACGCATATGAGGGAACTTTTCAAAACATTTGTGCTTATTTTCAACATCAATGTGAGTATTTTCAAGTCTCAAAAATCATGGAATCCAACACTAAAACATTCAAAATTTCACAATTATATTTCCAAGACACATATAAAAAATTTCAAAGACACATATGAAGAATTTCCAAGACACATATGAGAAATTTCCAAAACGTTTGTACTTCTTTCAATAAGGACATTTTGGTCTTTTAGCTGAAACATTTAATTTTACTTTAGTCGCTTGGGGGTGCAGTGAAATTTCATAATGTTTGAGATTAATTCCTTATTATGGGGGTAAAATGAAATTTTCCCTAATAATAATGGCAAAACGAAGAAGAAGAATTCGGGTGTGTTTGGATTGGCGATGAAGAAGTAACTTTTTTCAATCTAGACTTTTTTAGAAGTAAGATTGGATAAAAGTCAGATTGTGTGAAGTGATTTATATTTGGATTTGCAATGGTAGAAATGACTTTTCTTTTAATATGACTTTTAGAAACATGTTTGGATGATTATTTTGAAAATCAAATTTAGATAAAAATTACTAAAAAGGACATTATTGTTTTTAAATAATACTTATATAATATGCATATATTCTTATAGTTTAGAAAGAAAAAGTGAAATTTGGGGTTTTTGAGGATTTTAAAGGCTTAGTTTCTCCCTTATTTTAAGGAAAATAATTTGAGAAAATTATATTTTTAGCTCAAAGGAGGATATTTTGGGAGAAAATAGTTAGAGATTATAATGGTAAATTTTTGGAGATAAAAAGGAAATTTTAGATCAAAATAAAATATCTTATTTAAAAATTTTAGGGGTCGAATAGTCTAATTTTTCTATCTACTTTATTTCTTTTTATTTTTCTTTTTTCCTCCTCGCTCTTTTTCTCTACTTTTCTTCCCTTCATCCCATTCCAGCCTGCAGAAGCCAAAAGTCATAAGTCAAAAACTCTAAATTTTTACTCCTACCTAAAAACCCATCTGAACGAGAAGCACTTTCAAAATTAAGCCCACCCAAACATGATTAATAAGCAAAATTTGGCTTTTGCGATTGTGCTGCACTTTGGGGGGCCAGAAACCATTCCAAACACACCCAAAACACAGCGAAAACTGGAATTATCTAAACCCAGAAGGTGCAGAATCAATACTAAGTAGGTTGAACTTCAACGACTTTTATAATTTTGGTTTGGTTTGTTCATTTTGGCACTCACTTCTAGCAAATGCCGTCAAATACAAGCACTGTTACCCTCCTCAAACCGCATTACTTCTCCTATGCCTTAGCACGCGCTATAATAATAAAGTCCCATCCTTCTTTGACATTGACAAAGAAAGATTATTGCGTTTTGAAAATAATATATAACCTACAAACAAAGTTGTTCTGGGCACAATTAACAGTTGGCTAATCATGGCTGAAGGAACAATAACGACTGCTACAACAACAAGCTTTATCCCACTAAATGACATCAGTATAAGCAGTAGCAATGTGAAATGCTAGGCTACGAGAGCTGGGAATAATAATACTCAGAATTATTCACTCAACCTCTTCTTCTTCAACCCTATGTCTAGGGCTAGGATTATATGTTAACATCAATAATGAGTGATAATGGTGAAGATGATGATTATCACATTCCCAAGGTCATAAAAATGGTGGCAACTTCGTCTCCATATGATAATAATGATGAGCCAGTTTTTGTGGCAGCTGGTCTTACTTGTTGTGGGATTATTTTCTTCAAATTAACAGACAAATCTTGGAAATTGGTTGCAAGAGGAAGCAAATTAATGTAAAGACATAGTCATGACAAGCAATTTATTATATGGTATTGTAGGTCAAAAAAGCCATCATGAGATAAACATTAATAATCTTCTTTACTTGGATAAGTATAAGCAGAATGATGCTCCAATAGCTGAAACTGTTGATGTGTTGAAGCCTTGGCCAAAAATAAAAAGCGAAGGTTTGTACTTTGCACATGATGAATTTTTTGGAGATCTGATTATGGTTGAGGATAATATGATGAGGAGAGGATTTAGGGTTTTCAAGTTGGAAAGAAGAAGAATAATGTTAAATGATAATGTTGAAGTGGTTTATGAATTTTGGGTAAAGGTTAACGACTTGGGTGATCGTTTGATTTTTGTTGACCAAAGAAGCTGTAGGT
The DNA here is from genome assembly GCA_037074515.1 of Mimosa bimucronata. Taxonomy (NCBI): domain Eukaryota; kingdom Viridiplantae; phylum Streptophyta; class Magnoliopsida; order Fabales; family Fabaceae; genus Mimosa; species Mimosa bimucronata. The sequence continues at coordinate 13,766,145 of CM073442.1, forward strand.
TGAACTCAACCGTTGGTTTGGATGAAAAAGATGTGCCTAAAAGAAGGAATTGCATTTATTATGGCTTGAACAAGTACAACAAAGCTCGTCGTTGTTGGAATGTTGACTTGGGAGTGTTTTGCTTATCTGACTCAAGTTCTCATTATTTTAGAGTGACTGAGTCTGTTCTGCAAAATTGGGGCAGCTCTATGTGGCTATTGCCATGGATTTCTATTACTATTTTTTTAGAAGAATTTGTGATTGCGCAATTTACTATTAACTAGAAATTTTTGGAAGGTTATATGTGCAAGTTTGGTCATTATATCTATTTTTTACTCATATTATAGGATGTTCAAGGAAGTGATGTGCTTGTTCTACATTTAGCAAAAGGACTCAAGACAAGACAGTAAAGTTGTCCCATGTCCCCTTTTTACATCAATTTCATTGCATTGGGGACATCCTTTTATTTTTTTTTAAATGGTCATAGATCTATTATACAATGGGTTTCTTTTTTTCTTTTTCCTACTCTTGGTCCCATACAAACTAAAATGTATGAGTATCATTTGGACGGGAAGGGACATAAATGAACACCTCTACGTACATTTGGCACCTGTGTGTTGTTTTTTACTTTGTTTTCACGTGTAACTGCGATTCAAATATTGTCGATTTTAAGGGTGTCTCGTTTAAAGACATTTTATTTACATACACAGACTCAAGTTTGAGACAAAATGTATACTTTAGCTCGAGACTACATGTTTTCAATTCTAAATGTTAATAAACCAAGTTTGAAGCCGCTCCACTCTTATATCCTTGGTGAATGCATATAGAAATAAAAACTAACATTTACAGCACTAACTTTGTAACTCAACGTAACCATATTCAAATTAAAATACCTGTAGGTTGGGTTCAGTTACACATGTGCTCTCAATTATGAAGCAATAATAGCATGTCCAATACGCACTGAAATTTTATATTCAGAAGGGAACATATAACATCATTTATTACGAGAACTACACAAGGTTTAATCAGGTTGAAAAACAGCAGAGCTAGATTTTGGGCAAATCACATTCACCATCAAAGAAGGTACATGCTTTATATATATATATATATATATATATAAACCGACTACAAGTGAACATGATGTATCAACAAGTTTTTGTGACGTAGAAAATGATGGTGGTTCATAGTTCATTTATTATTAGGTCCTTTTAGGATTTCAGTAAGGTCTTTTCTTAGTTAAGGATAAGCTAGGGGGTGATCCGATGGAGATGATTTTATGATTATAGACAGCAAGCAGCAGCAACATGTTTTTCTTTAATTTACATTTCAAGGCATTACAAGCCTATAAGCTTATTGTCTCTCTTACTATTCTAGAATTCAGATAAGTTTGGCATCCCCTATTCAAGTAGGGCCTACATCATTGTAATGTTATGAGACTTTAGCTTTAGTGATGGTCCCATTCCATCCAATTGGTCTGACTTCCAACGCGAGGGATACTGTTGACTCTGGTATACTTATCAACCTTGAAGACGGCCCCACACATGGCCCCTTCACTATCAACCCTTGGCATTGCCTTCACCTTATTCATTGGATGCTCAAAGCTCATCACTCCTCCTTCACTGTGAAACATGCACCCTGTAACATAAAAACAGTCACAACTAGCTCTGCACAAGAAACAAGAAACCCGGTGGCTTGGCGGCCTGCCAAGCCTGGCCCAAGTCAACCCAGTCGTGCAATAAATTGCCCCGAAACCATAACAGAATCTGACCACCGGACAGGACTGGATAAGGGCATAGGTTTTAAGACCAGTGACTCGGCCCGGCCAAAAAATATTATTACTTTTTTTATAAAAATATTATATTTTAGTTAGTCACAATGAAAAAAATATTTTTTAATTAGTTAATATTTACTACACCATATAATTTCATTATTTTTTCTTTTTTCCCTGATCTATTATTTTAAAAGAATATTTTTTAATTAGTTAATATATATTACACCATATAATTTCTTTTTTTCTTTTTCTTATTCATTTTTTTCAGAATTAAAAGGCTCATACCATCAGGACATGTCGTATGACTCGGAGGAAGTGTCCTGCCAGATCTTGGTTCGAGTCAAATAAGATTAGGCCGGGCGTCGGCTAATAAAGGCAGCACGAAATTTTTTAGCACAGGACGTAAGGCATATGCTAAGCCTAGTCCTGCCCAATTTTTGTAGAACCCCAAATCACAACCACCACCTTCATCATCTCTTTCCACTTTCTCTTTCTTTTCTTATAAAGAAATCAAAGTATCCCAAGTTCCTTGAAAATCCTTAGCCTGTAAACTAGTGTGATTTGAGAGGAAGGGTACTAATAAACGTGACTAAGCTATCCCAGAGCACTAATTATCTTAGAGAAGAATTAATGTGGGGTCCCAATAAAAGAATTTAATCAAGTGAACACCATATAATGAGAAAATTTGATCTAAACAATAGCATCCATCTGATGCCACTCAATTGTGGTTGTGGGACCTTTTTGGTGATCACATTCTTTTGTTGAAACTTTTGAGTGAATTTACCTTATCTTTATCTCACCAAATTGACCTTAACATATATTCATGGTAAACCAAGGAGCTGAAATAGAATACCTGTTGGAAAGGGAGCAAAGGATTTGGCGCATCCCTCTTTGATGACATCAAGATCATCAGAGATCACCACAGACCCATCTGCTGCTATTCCCCAATACAGCTTCACTCCTCCATCTGAACCCTGAAACCAAATTTCATGTTTTTTGTCAAATTCTTTATGACCAGTTTGGATGTGGCCACTAATTAATTGGTTTTGCTCTGAGAAAAGAAAATTGGTCTAAGTGAGACATACCAGTGCAGTAAAAACACTACCGACCTTGCTGTCATAGACAACAAAGGCAAAGCTGCCATCAAGATCCTTCACCACTTGATCTGCAGGGTAAGGTCCTCTGTCTCTAAGAGTCTTGTAAGCTTCAATCACAAACATGGCCTCGTTGGTTCCCTTTGTCAACCCATATTGCTTATTCAGCATATTCAAATTGTTCAAGGTCCCCAGAAAGAGACAGTATATGTCCTCATGCCCACAAAACAACCTGCCGATGTGGAAATTCCAAAGTGGGGTCTATTCATTAGGGATATTACAGAACCACACACACACACACACACACACAAGATAGGATCTTAATTTGATGGAGACAAGAAAAAACACAAAGTGGTTTCTCTACAACCTAGCTGATTATAATAAATAAACAATAGAAAAGCGACGATCTTTGCTTGATAGAAGAACTTAAAGAGACAAAAAAAAACATCAAGTTAGAAACAGAGAAAAGCAAGCAAGATTGTTAGATGTTATGAAGAATTACCTTTGATGAACAGAAAATGGACGGTCCGGACGAACATAAGCAAGAACAGCAGCCTCACCAAAGCTCATAGAACAAGTGTTATCAGGATGGCGAGAAAGAAACTCTCTGAGAGTTTCCTCAGGAAGCTTAGGCTTCTTAGATCCATTATAGGAAGCAGGACTATGAAGCTCTTCTGGTGGGTGAGCAAACGCCTTGTGAAAAATAGCCAACATTTCCGAATTTCTGTTGATTCTGTCTCAAATTCTCACAAAGAAAGAAATAAAGATAGAAATTTTAAAGGTGGGTTGATGTGGGTATTTATAAAGGAAGGTTCTTGATCTAATCCATGGTTGAGTTGGGCTGGTTAACCTGTTATTGTGGGCTTGAGTTTGAGTGAGCCTGAGATGGATGGATAAGATTCTCAAATTCGAATGAGTTGGTGGCAACTTTATCTTTATGTCAGGTGAGATTCAGAAGCTGTTTCGTTCGTTTGTTTCATATATAGATAAGGTTGTGGGGCCCCCATTGTCACTGTCATTGCCTCATTGGCTGCTTCATTCAACCTCTTTTGTCTCTTAACTAGGGAAGGCTGATGAGGGCAGCTTTCTTTCCCAAGTTTGAAGACCAAAGTCATTGTTTCATACTATTAGCGAAATGACTAATATTAATATATTACAGTATGTTTGAATATTAGTTACGTATACAAGTTATTGTCTGCCACGCATTAGTTACTTGTCATTATTTATGTAAATTAATAGAGTTGGCAGTATCAATATACATTTATAATCCAAATCTAATAAACCCCATGCACTTAATATAAGAGTTATATGATGTATATAACTACTTTGATTAATTAAGAATATTAGTTATATTAGTTAATATATCGTGTTTTTTTTTTAAAACACTCATATCATCTTCTCTTATTCCCTCTCTATCTTTTACTTAATTATTGTTAAAGAAGAACTAATAGAGATAATTTGGGAAGAAGTTAATAAAAGTTAGTTCATATATTTAGGATCAAGACTAATTCCCTAAATAAGTCCTATATTTAGTAGCGGAGGGAGTATAAAGATTTTTGCTACTTCACCTATTATACTTATCATTTTTGAAAACTAATTCTTCTGAGTTATATAGTATATAGTGATATATAACTCAGAAGAAAGTTTGTATTATAATTTATAAGTGCCTTTTTAGAAAGTTTCTTTAGTCCACTTTATAAGAGTTTTTGGTAGTTTCAATAAGCATTAATTACTTTTTCATATATACTCATATTAAATAAGGGTAATGAGAGAGTAGAAATTAATGATATTAAAATTTAATCATGTTAATAAGGTTGATATTAGAAATCACTTGTTTTCCAACAAATTTAATGCAAATAACTAGATTTATTGGTATGTGGAATTAGTTAGAAGACTATAATATAAACCAAAGGGAGTATAATTTAGTGAAAGACAAAATTGTTTTAGAAATATCATATAAGATAAGCTATGACTAAATAGTTTATTAAGCAATCCTCAATCTTTTCAAATCAATCCACTAATTTTCTTATATTAACCACTGTAATTAGTATATAATCTTCTATTTGAGCTTACATGATATATTGGACTAGCTACAAGACTATTAGCTACTCGTCCAATTTTCTAGAAGCAATGATAATGTTTATTGTCTAAACAAAGTGTTAGCTTAGTTAAATGTAACTTTTATATATGCAATTTAATGTAGGTACGTCATTTATGTAAAAAATTATGACTCCTTTTATGAAAATTTTGATCAAAATTTTGACTGTACTTTGCCAAAAAAAATCGACTTTGAATTTGTATATGAAGAAACCATATGAAAATTTTTTTTAGGCGTACAATACTATTTATATTTGAATTAGTGGATACTACTAAATATCATATGGTTATTAAACAACATTGTTATGCTAATGCAGAGAAAGAGAAAAATTGGAGTTTTTTTTAAATGGAATTAGATCATAAATTTTTGAAGATATGTACGCTTTTATTATAATAATGATGAGCCGCACAATTTATAATTTTTTAACTATAAAAAATTATAGGAAAAGGGTCCGGCTCACCTACAATCCAAGAGCAAGATTCTTAAATCGTGATTCACTGAGGCATGTACATGTGGGCTCTGGAGCATGACAAATTAAACAAGCCATTAGGTTTCGCCCAGCTTCATTTAGTTCAATTAAATGGTTCTCCCCAAGATCGAACACTTGTCAAGATTTTGGAATGCACAACATTTCGTCAGTTGAACCCACAGACGGTATGTTATACAATTTATCATTTTGTGGATTGTGTATCTTATACACTTTATTATACATGACATTATCCTTTTTTTTATCCTATTAACATTCATTTATAAAAAAAATGATTGGATATATATTACTCCCTCTAATCCTAAATATAGGACTTATTTACCTAATTTAACTAGATTAAAGATGTTAGTTAAGTTAGTTGATTTAACATGTCTTTTCAAAAACACCCCAATGATAAAACTTTATTTACATCCCTCTCTCTTACTTAATTATTGTTGAAAGGGTGCCTATGAGGTAATTTTTGAAAAAAAAAATAGACACAAATTAAAAATAGATCTTATATTTCTAATCAAGACCCTCTTCTTAAATAGATCTTATATTTAAGACTTGAAAGAATAGTGTGATTATACATATACGATATTTATCCTTGATGTCTCTGTTTTTGTACTTTTGCTTGAAAGAGAATTGAGTTACGCAAGGGAGAAACAAGCTTCATCGTGACAATTTTGGCCCATTCACACAATTAGACAAATCTCGCATCAGATAGAGACATATTTATATTAAAGTCCAAGGTTTTGAGGTAGAAGTGATGTATAAGTCTTAAAAAAAAAAAATTATAGGGTTAATATAACCTTTAGTCCCTGAACTTTCACTCAATTTTGGTTTTGGTCCCTAAATTTTGAAAGTTTTAGTTTTGGTCCCTAAACTTTCGGTCAATTTTGGTTTTGATTCTTGAACTTTACAATCGATAGTTTTGGTCCCTGAACTTTCAGTCAATTTTGGTCTTGGTCCCTAAAGCTAAGAGACCAAGACCAAAATCATCGATTTTAAAGTTCAGGGACCAAAACCAAAATTGACCGAAAGTTCAAGGACCAAAACCAAAATTTTCAAAGTTCAGGGACCAAAACCAAAATTGAGTGAAAGTTCAGGGATCAAAGGTTATATTAACCAAAAATTATATATATTCACATATATTAAAGGATTTGGTTTGGCGCTATGACTTCTAGACTTGAATAATGATAAAGATTATTCCTTCTCACTAATCAACCAATACGTCCCACTGTTTTCTCATCAAAACTATGGGAATTTAATCATCATGTGCTCCAAATGATTTTGGGAAAAAAATTCAAACCTTTTTTTTGGCCTTTTTTTTCATTTATCTCATCACATCACAGTATCAAATGTCTACTTGTTGGAAAAATGGCGCTCCTTTTATCTTGAATTTAAGAGCTAATTGAGGTGTTTAAAGGGGATTTTTTTTATCCATTTTAATTGATGAGAAATATCAAAGGGATTTCCATTAATAAATATATCTAATGATTTGAAGAAAATTTTTACAAAAACTAATATATTTTTTATTCATAACTAACTTAACCAATCACTTAATCTCTATGAATTAGTTATATACTTTATTTAGAATTGGAGGAGTATTTTATTTGAGGCTTAAGTCTAATGGTATCATTATAACGCAACAGTAAATAACAAATATAAATTAAAAGTTAATTATTAAAATCTTGTCAACCGAATTGGAAGGAAAAATCATCGCGATTGCACTGACTCTTTTTCACTTATTTTATAAAAACTTGGCCTCCCATCGTAGAAATGGAATCACTTCTTCTTTTCCATACATTATCATTTTTTATTGATTTTCATATATACGTAGAATAGTTACTCTTTTATATTTTGTTAATAAACAAAAAATTATTGCAGCAAGTTTTGCCTTTAAGGCTTTAACTTTAACTTCTCTTTATTCTTTTTGTGATGGGCGGACACCACATCTCATGATTACAGATCAAGTAGGTCATAGAATATCTATATTCTGATCATGGAGGAAAATGTGGGGTGAGTTTTATACATGCAAATGGGAGTTAGTATTTCAGTCGTTGTAATGTAAGATTGTGAAAGAGTTGCTCCAATACCGGTAGGATAGTTTAAAGAGGAAGAAATGTGTTTAAGAAATACTCCTATGTCCTTATAAATTAAGATTTTATTCTGGTTCTTGAATCAACAAATGGTTTTGATCTTTTAATTGGAAATTTATAGTTCCTTCAATAGGTACCATTTCAGGGAATCAGTTCATTGTCTTAAAATATAATCATTATCACTGGAGAGAAGAAGGAACAGTAAGAAACCTTAGTTGTTGTTTTTTTTTTTTTAGTTCTTTTACCTTTTGTTATCAACCCATGAAACCTTAATTGTTTTTTTTCTTTTGTTGAGTTCTTTTACCTTCTGTTATCAACACCATGTTTTTGTAAAATTGTTTGTTTGATCAAGGCGAGTGTTCTAATCAACCGAGGGGTTGTAGAATATCTGTTAAGGACAATGTTTTCAGATGTGATACTAACTGAATATTTTGTTCTTTAAATTTTTCCAACAATATGTTGGTACTTGGTACATTGTATTGTTTTGGTAAAATAAGTTTTTTTTTAAATTTATATAAATATAAAAATAAATCATACCAATCTAAATCTCTTTTGTATTTTATTAAAATTAAATAAATGTCCTTTATAGTTTGAAAATTTAAAACACATATACACAAACATTATTTGGGATGAAAAGTTATATTGCTCACACTTTCTTCAAGTTTTTTAAAATCAAACGCTTCTTTGATGGAAATTGTGAACATATTAAGAAGAAATTTGAGATATGTAATAAAGAAAAATATAAGTAACCATTTATTTTGAAAGGAAAAAGACAAATAAATACCCCTCAAATTTCAAAAACCCAGAAAAGTATCTCAAACATAAGAAATGATATAACATGTATTGTCACCAATTTGGGATAAGTAAATTTGGGGCACTACCACTCTATTAATGGTATTAACCATTCGAGTAAAAACATTAACTACCTCACATAATTAGAACTTAACATCAATTACGCTCACAATGGTTAATGTTGTTAGCCATTCGAGCAACGGTATCAAGTATCAACCACTCCATTAAGGGTATTAATCAATCGAAATCTTTTTGCCCCAAATTTACTTATACCAAATTGGGAATCCCTCTTATATCTTTTCTTATATTGGAGATACCTTTATGAGCTTTTAAAATACGAGGAATATTTATTTGTCTTTTCCCCTATTTTGAAAGAGATCTGTGAGCTTTAAAAACCATGGGATAAAGAGGCTTTTAAAGAAAATACTGCAATAGAATAGATGGGGCAAAGTCTATAATCTAGGAATGAAGTAGGTGTTTGCAAGTTTGAGAACAAAGCTGGACCGCCTTTGGACCAAACTGGGCCATTACTTGAAGCCCAATATAGTAATACAGTCATAATTTGAGGACCCACTTTCACGGTCGAGATGGAGTACTTTGTCAGTAAGGCCCATAAAGTGTCCATCTGGATGGGCTGATTTTCTTTTGGCCCACCATTTCTTAGTTTCATTTATTCGAACCAATTAATTACAAGCTGGGGTTCAAATTATTGCATCGCTTAAGCGTAATAAATTCCAACATAATCTCAATCTATTTGTCTAAGCCTTTTTCTGTCACCCTAATCAGCCAACAATAATCACACATTTTCTTATAAAAAATATTTGGGAGCATCTGAATAAAATAATGGTGCTGGATTTTGTCAAAAACCAGTGGCATGGAACACTCTTAATATATATATATATATATGTATGTATGTATGTATGTATGTATGTATGTATGTAATATTTATAGAATAAGTATGTTGGCTGGAGTTGTCATGCAGACAAACTATATAGTGGGAGAGGTTGAAAAATATTTTGGAGAAAGTAGGACCAAATGTGAAATTATTTTGTTGGGACCAGTTTGAAAACCAGTTAGTGGTCTAACAGATGAACTGGCCAATGGAATATAATGCCCACCCGCTAACAGGGTTATTATTTGAAATAAATAGTAGTAGTTACTATATTAAATTTTGAAACATGTCTTAATTTGTGGGCTCAATGAAAAAATTAAATCAGAACGAGTCAATCGGGGTGGAAGATGTACTTAATTAATTAAACTTTTGTTTAAATAGTTGAACACAAGATTAATAAAAATTTCATGGTAAACGCTTGTTGATATAGTGCTTAGCTAGTGTTGGACCACCACTATAATTGGTAGTAATGAATTAAGAGTATCATTTTCTCAATCCCATGATTTATTTATTCTTCCAGCAGAGAAAATATCTAACGTCATTTCAACAACAGTAATACTCTAATTAAGATTAATTAGAGTGACCCTAAAAAACTATTATTTTGAGTATTCATTTTTTTGGGGGGGGGGGGGGGGGGGTAAACGAAGCTGGACCTCAAGTTATTTTTTCAAAGCCCAGACTTTCTTATGAAACCAATTAACATTAAATATATAGTGATAGAAATTAGCGATATATGCTTTCAAGTTCGCGAAACTAACTAATTTTATTCCTAATGTTAAATGTAAATGGTGATCAATATCCCTCAACTGGTTTTTTTCCCATGTTATTCATGTGTTCATGATTTTTGATCAAAAAATCATATTTTTGTCTGTGGCTATGGGGGATCAATTGAAAGGAGCAAGGACGATAATGAATGAGATATTTATGATTATCATAGAGAAAAGTACATAGTACAGAGATATATTTTTCAGGAACACCAATACCACATATTCCCTATCCAAGCTTATTTAACTTCATTTTGTTCGTATGGAAGACTAATTTCTATTAATAGTCATTCTATCTTAATGGGTTGGTTTGGAAGTACCGCAAACTTTTAATATGTGTGGCAATTTATAAAGAACAAAACAAACTTGCATGGCAAAAAAATTAATAATTACTCCCCAAAAGTTTGTAAATTGTCTTTTATACACAGCTAGTACACTACATCTTCCAAAATTTTGCACTGCGGGGAGAGTAGGGCATAATATTTTGTTCTAGTGAAATGGTTTGAAGATGACTTATAACAGGGATAAGATGAAATATTGCTGAATAATCGAAGGAATCAATCATGTATTTTCTCATATGCAAGATAATAGCAAATCATGTTTAACTTGTTATAAATATTCTACTTTTTTTAAACTGCTAGCAGAAACAAAGATTCGTATTTATATATAGTCTGTACGCACATGTTATGAATTAAAATTACCACCTGGTAAACTGATTAGCACGTTACCTCAACTTAAAATAATGACTGATCACCGACACACTGCTCAATTCAATTCACTTTATCTGCCAAGACACTCACATCTTTTTAAGATACAAAGTCATAGTTAAATGAATTATGAATATGGACCACCAAAAATTAATGACAGGGTAATAAAATGAAGAAGAAGAGAAAAGAATATATTTATACAAGGGAATATGCAGAGAATGATACATGGAGAAGTCAGAAGTGAGAAAGGAAAGGATAGAAAATGATAAGATCATAATAAGATAAGCCAAGCGTCCTTTCAATTTCAGGGTTGACAGATCAACACACACCCACATATATATAATAATACTAATTAGTTGCCATATGAGACAATGTGGTTATAGATACATAATTTTGTCGTCATATATATGCATGTGCATGAATCTCTTGAAGAGAGTGTCTGGATCGAAAACACGTGTTATTAGCATTACTATTACGTGTCGAATCAGAGAACTTAGCTTTTTTTATATTATAATAATTATAATTATCATTATTATAATTGTAATTATCATTATTATTATCATTATGAGGGTCAAGTAGGGTGAGAATAATCCAAAGAAAACCGACTTGTTATGCCTTTTAATTAGCAAATCTGCTTATCTAGCACATGTGAAACGTACGGATTATTATGACAGCTTGTTGCCTTCATCTCATGTGCCTCTCCTTTCACTTGTCCTAACATTTTATCAGACTCTCTCTCTCTCTCTCTCTCTCTCTCATATATACATATATGTGTGTGTATTAATTTTAAAAAAGCATCTCAAGTTTTCAACGCTCGCAGTTGTTGACTTCAACATGAGAAATGTGGAGTATTCTGTTCACCTCTTCAAGTGAAAATACCCATGATTGCCGCCAAACAACATTTCTCTCCTACCAACTACATGATATAATCACGTCTTCTGAAAAATGAACCCCCCCCCCCCCCCCACACACACACACACACATGAAAGTCGATTTTTTAAATAAAATTATTCATAAAAAGGATGTGATGTATTTATATATGAACAAAAAAAATTAAACATCGGTGCTCAGTGGGATTTTTGATATCATATACAAAAATATTAGTGTTTAAATTGAGGTATTTCTCTCGCCATAGCATATATATTATTGCATATTATATTAGTAATAATAATTGAGTTGTACATTTCTATACTATTTACAGTTTATTAGTAAAGTTATTTATTGTTTTTCATCTAAGTCTTGAATAAAATGAATAAATAATTACTTCAAAAAATTAAGAATTGTGATTATAATTCTAAAATGTATCACAAACAATTTTGTGAATCTTTTCGAGAAGGTGAGTCTTCCTTTTTCTTTTTTTTAAATCTAGGTTTTAAGTACGTGTATTTATTCTACTTCTCCTTTTTCTTCTGTAGGTAACTTTTTCATTGTTAGTACATATACCATCGTTTTGTTCAGCGATAAAAAGAAACTGCCATTTTGTCAATCTTGCCGCCGAAAAGTTATGTCATTGGATAAATTTCAAGTTTATTCCAATATTTATGAATTAAGCTGAAAAATTTGCAATTTATCTCATCTACTTGTCTTTTTTTTTTTCGCACAACTTCTTTTAAGAAACTTATTAGTAATATAATTGAATATAATCCATTGCCTGAAATCTCTTCAGTTTCATCTTCTCTTTTTGCTATTTTAAAGGTATTACAAATATAAAAGTTTAACATACAGTAGAGAAAGAAAACAGTGTTTGTACGTATTGTTTTGAATAATTAAGGAGCAAACCAATTGAATTAATTATAAATATCGAATATCTCTGTGGAAGCAGCGAGAAACTTGCAGTTTAATTATTTTCCTCCATCAACTTGCAGGGGTTTGATAAAAAAAGTGTAATTAATTAACAAGTCACAAAAATAAACTTGGCCAGCTGGTGTCGTACACTATAAAATTATTTATTCATTCATTATATATTAACCCATTGATAGTTTGACCATCTATATATACCCAAGTTATGGTTCCAATTCTAAGTTTTATGTGACAACCTTGCTTAAATTGTCCTAATGTTCATATGTATATATATGTGCGCTTGATTATGAATATGATGAGATCTATTTATGTTTCATTAGTAAGAATATTTATCACTAATGTGAACCGTACCTATACATGATGTTGCTCTATATGTGTTTTAATTTAGACTTTAAAAAAGTAAGCTTCAGTATTGTCTGCATTGTTAAGAACAACTAGCCCAAACAATGCTGACTTTAATAAATTGCATCTTAATTATTGTCTGTGTGTGTGAATTGAATTAATGATATATTTTGGTGGAATATTCTTCGTGTGCATGCGCGTATATATATAGCTGTGCACACATATATATAATGTTAATATGGTTGGTAAGAATATAAAACATGTATTAGTTTATTTATCCAAAAAATACTATGTCATTATATTCGTAATTCTGAACAGCCCCCAACAATATGGCTAAATATAAATTAGAATATAAATCTTCAGTATAAAATATATACATATTGTATTCCATCGCCACTCTAACCACACTACTACAGAAAGGAGTTTCCATGTCTGTTATTTAGGGGTTTTCATGTCACTTTTTTATGTGACATAAAAAGTAGTGACTTAGAAAATATGGAGATTTTACGTCACTTAAAATTGGGGACGTGAAAAGTCATATTTTCCACGTCACAACTTATGAAATAAGCGACGTAGATAAGTCCCTGAATAATTTTTTTTTTATTAAATGGCTAAGATTTCACGTCACATATCCAGAAAACATGTGACGTGGAATGTGGCGTGGAGAAACCACGTCACTTATTAGCCAAATAAGTGACGTGGTTTCTCATAAACCACGTCACATTTTTAGTTATATGTGACGTGGTTTTGGAGAAACCACGTCACTTATTTGGCTAATAAGTGACGTGGTTTCTTGCCAGAACATTTCACGTCACATGTTTATAAACATGTGACGTGGATTATTATTTTTTTTAAATTAAATTTTAATATTTTCATGTGATCCCATTTTCTTTTTCTTGTTTTTGCTGTCTCAGAAAATAGATTCACCACAATAGCAATCAACCAAGCTAACATAAGTAATCAATCATACTAACCATATATAACTTGTGTTTACTACTACTTCACAAATTAACCGTTAGTGTTACACAATTTAGTATTTTATACAATGATCAATCATCTCTACTAACCAAGACTAACCAATTCCGAAAGCAAATATTCAGCAACATTCTCACGAATTGAATCAAGATCTTCATCTGTAAATGCGTTGATATCATAAAACTGCAACAATAAAGATGTGATTATCAATGCAAAGAAATTATATAAAACATTATATATTTATGTATTAACTGTATCAATCATACAAGAATTTAACTTGTACCTGTGAGAATGATCCGGTTCGTTCACTAATAATAATGTCAAAAATATATTTCATGACGTAATATCCGCACTCCTTATTAGTCGGTTGCCTAGGGCACTTCAATCACAAGAAACGGTATAAATTAATAGCAATCAATTTAATAAATCTCAATTGACTAACATTGAAAGAATTTAAATCAAAAGTACTTACTCTAGGTCTTTGTAGCACGACATCTTGATGTTCTTGACCAGTTTTTTCCATTGAATGCCACTGAGATATACCCCTAAAATGGAACCAAAATGAGTACATATATATATGTGACTAATTTATTTGGGACACTAGTATATAATAAAGATATTAACACTACTCACATCGATAGGAGAGTTCTATGATAGGGGGTTATATTGCGCCTCAACGAGTCAAACCAAACCAGACAATGATCCCTAGGGCAAACGACAGCTAGTGCCCAGTGCTTACTGAAAGACATTAAAAATAATCATAACATTTACAAATGTGTATAATGATGAAAAGTTGGCAAAAGGAAACAATCAAACTTACTCTTCAAGAATAGGTGCAAAATAGATAGTTCCCCGGTTCACTGACATTTGATGGTTGACGTATGCCTGCATGTTGTCATCATAATTCCTCTGCTCCGCCGGGGTATTGAAATTATCCCTCATCACCAATGCCATTGGACTGAAGAATCTGTATTGTCCCCTGCCTAATCTGTTACACAAGCTGTGGAAGTACCTATATATCATAGACAAGTTGAAATCAAAAAGGGATTTAATAAGAAATACAACTGAGACATAAAAAGTAACGGTCATTTATTACATAGTCGCTAACTCAAGCCATCCAAGGTCAATTTCCTGCAGCAGCAAAAACTCCCTGATATCTTGGGAACCTTGAAGCAAAAATTGGTATGTACGGTCAGGACTGACTACTCCTGGAGGCATCGTAAAGGGCACAGACTCCAAATTTGGCTGCATCTCCCGTAGGAGCTGGAGAGAAGGATATTCGTCTGAAAAGGTCTGCAGGGAGATGGAAAAAATCATTGTTATGTTATGCCTAAACCAGAAAAATATCAAACAAGCAGTCTCAAGACTTAAGTGTACATACCACATCAACCGGCGGGTCCGGCCCCTTTTGTGGGCTCTTGTGTACAAGATATCTAGGCCACAAGATGAATTCCCCGACCGCCTCGCCTAATTTGGTGACTTCATGATCGGGAAAGGGTACATCTACCCCTGCCTCATTGCTCAGGACAGCTCTAACGGACACCTTCACTTGGTCCTCATCAATAGGAAAATTATGTATGAGGGAGGCGTTCGGGAACTGGAGAGCTTTGGCTACCGCGCGCAGGCGAGGGAAATCAAGATGGAGATAACACTCCTCTCCATAGTCAGGGTTGTTTTCTGGTGTGGGATCTGAGTCGTCCTCATGAATTGATCCTAACTGTCCAGGCTGATTGCAGCTGTCTTTGCCGCTTGGACCGGCGGTACCGAGAGACTCCTGCAAGGGATGAAAATATACAGAGTAAGGCTATAATTGATGAACCCGGAATATGGAAATCAACATATTTAGTAGATGATCAAACCTGATTATTTTGTCCAGAAGAATTCGTCGTGAGTCCGAGCTGTACGGTAGATGCTCGGACTTGTGCCTCAACCTGTATCCGGATCTGCTCATTAAGCTGCTGGATATGTGCATCCAACTGTTCCTGGAACTCGGCCTTCATCTCCGCCCGAGCCCTGGCCATAATCTCCTCAGTGGATTCTCTACGGGCGTGAGATCGGGGTTTGCGACAGAAATACTTGGTCAGCCCGACATTCCTCGGCTCCCCGATAACTCGACCGTGGTGGTCGAGCTTCCCAATTGCCGTGGCAAGGATGTCCATCCTCCCAGAAGGTGTGAAGGACCCTTGGGTGGCTTGCTCCTCAAGTTCTTCCTGTAATGACCCAACAAAATCATAATTTGCAATGTGCTACAAAACCACAAGTTAAATGCATAAACACCAAATAAAATACTTACAATCCTCTGTGCAACTTTCTCAACCTCCGGAGTCACAAATTTTCCTTCTTTATTCTTCCTTCCCTCAGCCCATTTCGTATGACGTGGGAAGGGCGGCAGAGGCTCTACAACAAAGGTAGGATCGGACCATGCAGCTTCCTCCATTTCTGCAATTTGTTTCTGGGTCAACTTTTTCTCTAGCCACTTGTAACCACCCCGAGACATCGTGTGCTTATAGATATTCTTCGCTTGTCGATTCTTTTGTTTTTCGCTCTCCTCCTGTGAAACTAAGACTAAGTTAGTTAACTAATATAATGTGTTAACAGTACAATTTTTAACCAAAGTTAAAAAGCTATTTATGAAATATACCGACCTTGAACTTTTCGTCTAGCCGTGATGCAACAAACTGCTTCCAAGTGTCTGGGTCAATATTGGGATAGCTCTGACCCGGATCTTGACCCTGCTTGTCTCCAAAGACGTATTCTCTGGTCAGGAGATTCTTGAAATTCTTCCACATTTTGCGCCCTTCTCCCAACCAAAAATCCTTGAAAAATTGTGTGTTTGGGACATCAAAATTTTGCTGAAAATAATGACGAACACATTAGTTGAATTAAGTGGAAATAAGAATACATACATATTAGGAACAAACAGAAGTATAATGATAAAACATACCAAAATATCTGACCAACATTGATCATTAACGTCTTTGTTGACTCTCCGCCAATCGTTAACCAAGATGCTTATCCGGTTCCTCACCACAAAACCTATGTAGCTGATGAAATTCGCACCAACTTCCCCGATAGGATTCATGTCATCGTCAAAATCCACACGGATAGGCTGCACATTTGTCCCCTGACGGACAACAACTTCATTGAGCTTCGTCGGACCTCTTCCCTTTCTCCGAGGGGGATCGTTCCGTTGCTGATTGTTATCACCGTCCGCCATGTACCTGTTAACATATCAAAGATGTGATGAGTCACAATTCCACAACCTTCACAAAACCAAAACAAAAACATTAACAAGAATTAATACATGATAATTCAAAAAGGTTCTCACTTTATATGTTATCCCATATCCCCTCACAATGATCATTTCTAGAGGCAAATTGGTCATCATCATCTACCAATTCAAATTCACTTGGTTCAGGTGGTCCTGCGCCTAAAGGTTGTATCTCATCTAGATCTAAATTGGGAGCACGGTTCTTTTGCTTTTTACCTTGCAAGACTATGGACAATTGCTTATTTGCGGGATCTGTTACATAGAACACCTGTTTTGCGTGACTTGCTAAAATAAAAGGCTCATCTCTGTACCCAGCCTTCTGAAGATCAATTGAGATCATACCAGTATGGGGATCAATCACAACTGCGCTATTGTTAACCCACTTGCATTTGAAGATTGGAATTTTGAACTTTGTGTAACTAACTTCCCAAATTTCTTCAATTACGCCATAATATGCCATGGAAGCCAATCTTGGGTTTTTATCTTTCGAACTGGAGAAGTGCATCGCTTCGGCTACCACCATCACGCCACTGTTTTGCATGGTGCTATTATTGTCCTGGGCCTTAGTGTAGAAGGAATAACCATTTATGTCAAAAGAGGACCAAGTGACAACCTCAAAACGAGGCCCTCCGGCTAACCATCTTATTGTATCCGGCGCACCAGTCTCCTTTTCAACATACTCCTTGAACCACCCAATAAATGTCCTATTATGCTCGTTAGAAATCTGCATGTCACTCTTTTTCGGATTCTTTTCTTTCAGGATCCTCTTATGCTCGTCCAAATAAGGCTGCACTTCTTCCATATTATTCAATATGTACAGGTGTGCTTGTAACACCTCTTCACGGCACATAGTCTTCACTTTAACGCCTCGTACCCCCTTACCAATCCCATCTTCATGTCGGGGGATTTCCTCAACCCCTTTTAGATACGATTTGCAAAAATCCATTGCCTCCTCAACTAAGTATCTTTCAACAATTGATGCCTCAGGTCGATGTGGGTTCTTGGAATACCCTTTCAAAACTTTCATGAATTGCTCGAAAGGGTACATCCACCTCAGATAAACAGGGCCACATAGCCTTATCTCCCTTACCAAATGAACAATCAAGTGCACCATAATATCGAAAAAGGCTGGAGCAAAGTACATCTCTAATTGGCACAATATAATGTAACCCTCATTTTCCAACTCGTCGAGCTTTTCAGTGTCGATGACTTTGCTGCATATCGCATTGAAAAACATACACAGTCTTGTTATAGTCATCCTCACATCATCTTGCATAATGCCTCTTATAGCAATTGGTAAGAATTGTTGCATCAATACATGGTAATCATGCGACTTCATTCCAACCAACTTCAACTCGTTCATAGACACAAGTCTACTAACATTAGAAGAATAACCCTGCGGCACCTTGATCCCACTTAAACACTCACAAAGACTTTTTTTCTCCTGTTTAGAGAGTGTATGAGCAGCAGGTTCCATATAAGCCCTCTTTCCATTTTCACTGACTATAGGATGCAACCGTTGTCTTATACCCATTTCAACCAAGTCTAACCGTGCATTGAGTCCGTCCTTAGTCTTCCCTTGTATATGCAACAACGTTCCAACAAGACTATCACCGACGTTTTTCTCCACATGCATCACGTCTATACTGTGCCTCACATCCAGAAATTGCCAATAAGGTAGATCAAAGAAGATTGACCTCTTCCTCCAAATGATCTTCTCAGAACTGGTCTTCTTCTTCTTCTGTTTCTTACCGAATACCACATTAACATTCTTAACACAGCTGAAAACTTCCTCCCCGGTTAAGGGGGTCGGAGCAAATCTATATTCAGATGAGCCATTAAAACACTTCTTTAGTCTACGATAAGGATGAAACCGATCAAGAAACCTCCTGTGACCGAGGTAAACGGTCTTTCTTCCATGTTTAAGCTGGTGGCAGTTTGTGTCCAACTCACATATAGGACATGCCATATAACCCTTCACACTGTAACCAGAAAGATTGCCATATGCAGGGAAGTCATTTATTGTGGTAAACAGCATAGCTCGCAACTTGAATGTCTCCTGCCTGTACGCATCAAACACATCGACGCCTTCCTCCCACAACATCTTCAAGTCCTCAATCAAAGGTGCAAGATAGACATCGATACCGTTCCCAGGCTGTTTCGGCCCAGAAATCATCATAGACATCATCACATATTTGCGTTTCGTGCACAACCAAGGAGGCAGGTTGTAAATGACCAGCAAAACTGGCCAAGCACTATGTGTGCTACTGAGACTCCCGAAAGGATTGAATCCATCTGTACACAGTCCAAGACGAAGATTCCTCGGCTCACCACCAAATTCAGGAAACATTGAATCAATTTTCTTCCATTGAGGAGAGTCAGCAGGGTGCCGGAGATATCTTCCATCAGAGATTCTCTCATCACAATGCCATCTCAGTTTCTTTGCTTCTGCCTCATTTGCAAACAAGCGTTTAAACCGTGGTACAATTGGAAGGTACCACATTACCTTCAAAGGTACCCCTTTCTTTGATACATCATCATCACCAACGGCATCCTTTCTCGGCTTGTACCTCGGAGTATCACATTTAGGACACTCTTTCAGGCCGGCATACTCATTCCTGTACAACACGCAATCATTAGGACAAGCGTGTATCTTCTTATACTCCACCGCCATCTTGCTTAAAACTTTTTTAGCCTCATACATACGCTTCGGAAGCACATTGCCGGCAGGGAACATATCACTCAAAGCTTCAAGCAACTGCGAGAAACCCGTGTCCGCCCACCCATTTTCTGTCTTTATTTTCAACAATTTCAGGACGCCGGTCAACCGAGTATACTTAGTACACCCCGGGAACAACGGTGTCTCTGCATCACTCCGCAACTTCTCAAACTCATCTACCACAGAAAATGACTCAGCCCTAATGTCATTGATCATCTCGTCCATTCCATCATCACAAACATCATCCACCGCTGCTTCTACATTTTGTGACGTGCACACATGTACGGTACTTCCCAATTCCCCATGCCAAAGCCACTTCTTATAACGGAGATTAATCCCATCACAAAGAAGGTGATCCCTTATATCATCAACACTTTTACAATAAGCATTTACACACTTCACACAAGGGCATCGATACATGTCATTCTTACTCGGCACGTTTCTTTTGGCAAATTCAATAAATTCTTCCACCCCCATTTGATACTCTCTAGTGGTTCTCAATGCATGCATCCAACTACGATCCATTCTAATTAATTAACCTATGCCATATGTCCAACAAATTAGTCAAGTTTAGTTCACTACCTTGTGAAGAAATAGGCAAGCCATACACTTAACTTCACTTCATGCAAATTTTTTAAAAAATTTGGCAGAGTTTCCCCTTGTAAATGTAACATCCAAAAATTACATTTACAATCCAATTTCAGTCCAGTAAATACAAAAGCATACCATTACTAATTCAAAACCAATCAAATGGGCATGCCATACATTTAACTTCACTTCATGCAAATTTTTTAAAATTTTTTGCAGAGTTTCCCCTTATAAATGTGACATCCAAAATTTACATTTACAATCCAACTTCAGTCCAGTAAATACAAAAGCATACCATTACTAATTTAACACCAATCAGTAATTACAAAACCTATAATTTCACCCTCATTTGATGGAAATCAAACATTGCTTTACAATTAGTTGATTCCTTGTAACATCTCACTGTCCCACATTCATGCGAGGCATTGTGCTTGGGCTCATGTTGAACCACAAGGGCATCATATGAAACTCCAGGAATAAATCTATACATTTTCTATTCCCTCCTGTGGTTAATATAAAATATAGATAACTAATTTAGGATTAAAATTAGTTTAGTCATCAAACTAACCGTCAATCTAATGGTGCTTGTATTTTTTGTATTCATTTTAAAAAGTTCATTGTTACTATTGCCTCTAAATAAACATTTAGTGTTGGACGCACTTAAGGAAATATCGTAGATGCATTTTTTGCACCTGAACCCAAAATGTTACAGCATATTTACTAATTAATTAAAATTGCAGTTTAGGATTGTGATTCATGTAAATTATACCAAATAGTTAAATGATCATAAATATAAGCTGTGCAGAAGATAATAGAGTTCACACTACAATTTCCTTTCATTTTTTAACAAATTAAAACAATTTCAAAATTAAACATTCCTCTAATAAGCCCCATTATGCAAATTCAGTGTAAGAGCCAAAAAAATTACGAAATAAAAAAATTACAAAATAAAATAAATTACAAAATAAGCATACCTGTGTGAGCGGACGAGCTGAGGGAGAGAGTTGAGGGAGCGAGAAAGCTGAGGGAGTGAGAGACCTGAAGGACGACCTGAGGGAGAGAGCTGAGAGCTGAGGGGTGAGGGAGAGAGGAGGGAGCTGAGGGAGAGAACGAGCTGAGGGGCGAGGGAGTTGAGGGCCGGCTTAGGAGAAGAGAGAGCTGAGAGAGGAGAGAGCTGAGGAGAAGAGAGAGCTGAGAACGCGCGCGGCAATGAAAAATTGGGGGAAGAAGACGAGGGAGAGCTTTAAATCGTATTTTTTTTTTATATAACCACGTCACATTTTAGGAAATATGTGACGTGGTTTATATGAAACGACGTCACATATATCCTATATGTGACGTGGTTTCTTCAAAAATATTTGTTTTTTTTTATTTTTTAATAAACCACGTCACATATTAAAAATATGTGACGTGGTTTATGAAAAAAATAAAAAAAAAACGAATATTTTTGAAGAAACCACGTCTCATATTTTTAATATGTGACGTGGTTGGCTCCTAATTAAATTTTTAATTTTTTTTATAATACACCACGTCACATATTTTTAATATGTGACGTGGTGTATTAAAAAAAAAAAAACAAATATTTTGAATAAAACCACGTCACATATTAGAAATATGTGACGTGGTTTAGTATAAAATAAAAAAATAAAAAATAAAACCTGATTAGCAAACTACGTCATATATTAAAAATATATGACGTGGTTTCTCACAAATTAAAACCACGTCACATTTCTCTCATTATTGTGACGTGGTTTCTTCCTCAGCCTTAGATTTAATTACAAAAATGCCACCAAGCTTTTTTCAATGTCAGTTTTATAAATTAGTGACGTGAATTAGGGACAAGAAATAGGTTTTTTGTAGTAGTGTAATATATTAAAATGTTTTAATAAGAGTATACATGTACTTATTAAAAAGTTAAAATTAATCTTTTACTTCCTATAGTTTTGATTGAAAAGTTAAAATTAACTCATTTCTCATACTTTAACTTGGTGCAACTCAATTTTTATACTATTAATTTGGTTGTAACTTAATTTATGAATTTTGACTTACTGTAACGCGTTCTCTATAGTCTCTATAGTTTTGACAACTGAGTCAAATTATAGTAATTAAGTTGTATCAAGTCAAATTATTGGAACTAAATTACATCTTAAAGTTGTATTTCTCATAAAAATCTTCACCAGCAAAGATTGGTCTACTTCATAAGAAATTACCTTACAATCCGCAAGTTCAAATTTCAATGCTGAAGTGAGCTTAATTGCGGTAGGTAATCTAAATATTTCTGTAAGCATACCCTAATTAGAGGAGCCCCGGACCTAACTCAAACCTTTGACCTATAAAAAAAACTTCATATTTCACATTAATATAGTTCTCAAAGTACGCCAAAAAATACATAGATGATACACTAAAAAAAACCACAAATTTCCGACGGAATTTACCGACGGAAAAAATTTTGTCAGTAATTTCCGGCGGAAATTCCGTCGGAAAATTTACCGGCGGAATTACCGACGGAATTTCTGTCGGTAATTTAATTAATTATATTATTTCATTTATAAATTATTATTTTAATAATAATTAAATATTAAAATATTATTACCGACGGAATTTCTGTCGGTAATTTAATTAATTATTTTATTTTATTTATAAATTATTATTTTAATAATAATTAAATATTAAAATATTCTTACCAACGGAATATTTTCCGTCGGTAATATTAATTATTTATTATTTTATAAATAAATTATTATTTTAATTTATAAATAATATATAAAAATAAAATATTATATTAATTTATTTTAAAAAATATTTTATAAATAAATAAAAATTAATATATACACGTGATTTAAATTTATTATAATTTTAATTTTAATTTTTTATTAAATAATATTTTATTTTTAATAAATAATTAAATATTAGTAATAAAAACGAAAATAATTATAATTTAATAATATATATAATAAAATAATTATTTAAAAATGTCATAAAATAAAATGAAAAATAGTTATAATATAATAATATAAAATGAAAATACTAAATATAATGGATTGTATATGAATATAAAAATTATTTATAAAAAATAATAGAATTATTAATATGTAAATTATATATTAATAATTATAAAATATTTCATAATACATTAAGATTAAATATAATTATAATAATGGGAGTTTAAATATTATAAATATAATAGTTTGCAAATAATTTCACAAAGTGTTCGTAGCTCAACTGGTTAAGGCATCAGATATGCCCCAACAGGTTGGGGGTTCGAATTTCTCTGAAGACAAAATTGAAGGCAATTTGTGGAAGCGACACGTGGCGGTACGAGAGTGCGACACGTGGCAATTTAAATTTTTAAAAAATTAAAAAAATTACCGACGGAGATTCCGTCGGTAATAATATTTTAATATTTAATTTAAATTAAAATAATAATTTATAAATAAAATAATAATATTAAAATTACCCACGGAAATTCCGTCGGTAAATAGATTTGCGACTGTGGAATTTCCGACGGAAAAATTTTTCCGACGGAATTCCGCCGGAAATCCGTCGGAAAAGTCGATTTTCCGACGGAATTCCGTCGGTAAATTCCGTCAGAAAATCGTTGTTTTTTTGTAGTGATATACAAATTAAATTAAATGATATGACTAAGAAAAGCTGCAAATTAAAGGTAGACATGGATAATTTACAAGTGAAAATATTCTTGGGGAAAAATAATAGTAGTACCTGGTTTCAAAAAGTTTAGAAGCTTTAAAATCGTACAAATAATATTTTGGATCCAATGACTTAAAACACCAGTTTTGATTTATGGGTTAATACAACTTTTGGTCCTCGAACTTTCAGTCAATTTTGGTTTTGGTTCCTGAACTTTGAAATCGGTGGTTTTGGTCATCGAACTTTTGATCAATTTGCTTTTGGTCTCTGAACTTTGAAATTTGTGGTTTTGATCCCTGAACTTTCGATCAATTTTGGTCTTGGTCCCTGAACTTTCAGTAATTTTGGTATTGGTCCCTCAACTTTAATTTTCTTTTGAAGTTTTTTTTTTAAACTGAGGGACCAATACCAAAATTACTAAAAGTTCAGGGACCAAGATCAAAATTGACCAAAAGTTCAGGGACCGATACCACAAATTTCAAAGTTCAGGAACCAAAAGCAAAATTAATCAAAAGTTCGAGGACCAAAACCACCGATTTCAAAGTTCATGGACTAAAATCAAAATTGATTGAAAGTTCGGGAACCAAAAGTTATATTAACCCTTATTTATTATTAATGGTTAAGATATAAAAACATCATGAATGTTTACTCAAAAATACGTACAACACTTCAGTCCGAAAAAAAAAGGTACAACACGAAGTTTTTTCGAAAGTGGAAAAATATTCATGAATACTTGAAATGAGAGCGAATATCAGACCGTTAAGTAATATAACTTAACACCATTTTTTTTTTGCCAGCAAATATATAACTTAACACTGTTATTTGTTGTGATAGGGCACACACTTTCTTTTACATGCATATGTAACTTTATTATGTTATAGTTAATGATATTTGGATTCTTTTTCTCATTTTTAATGTTCATAGGTATTTTGACACTTACAAAAAGTACCTAATGCTAAATGCACTTATGGTAAAAAAAAAAAAAAAAAGGAATATTTTTGTACTTTAATCCAAAATTATAGATAATAGCTAAACTAAGTGTGCAATATCTTGAAGATTAAATTTCAATCAGCTTATTGGTATAAGATTTATTCAAGGGTGTGTTTTTATTTCCATCGGGTATTTCATCTTTATATTTCACATCCTATGGAGTAAAACTACCAACTTGACAAGCTAACATCCAAATGCAACAACCACCTATATTATGATAATATAATATAATATAATACTCAATCCATTCCTAAATATAAGACATATTTATCAAATTTGGTGCCTGTTTGGATGACTCAAAAAAAGCACTTTTAAAACCTAAACCATGGTTTTGAAGTAAGCCAGCCAAACAACTTCAGTTTTTTCAGAATAGCTTTTAACTGTCAAAACTTAGGTTTTAATTAAACCAGACAAACACTCACAGCTTTTCCAGAATAGCTTTTCAGTCTGCAAACCTAGGTTTGGAGTGGAAAACTTAGGTTTTACCATAAGCTATTTTTTTTACAATCTCATAAGCTATTCTCCAGAATCTATTATCTAAAATGACTTTTTCAGCTTTTTTCTTTGAAACTATTCTCTAAAAGCTAATCCAAACAGGCCCTTGATTAGATTAAGATTATAAGATAAGTTAGTTAAAATCATATGATTTTATCAAAACTCCCTAACCATCTTTCTTTATTCTAACCTTCCCTCTCTTACTTGTTAATTGTTGGGAGTGTCATTAGGGATAATTTAAAAAAATATTGAGGAAAAATTAAAAAAGGTCTTATATTTAGAAACAAACTTACATCCCCAAATAAATCTTATATTTAGGAATAAAGGAAGTATAGTATTATATAATATAATATAATGAAATTGACAAGACAAGCAGCATACTGACATGTAATATAATACTGGGTTTCTGAGCCTGGTTTTCATATATAGTTCATTAGAAAGCTACGATAAGATAAGAATAATTAGTAGCCTGGTTCAATTTTTAGTATATAAATATGTATCTGATATTGATGTGCGATCAATTAGTATTGTTCTCTTCAACTAGTATATAATATAATATGGGAGATTATACTTATTGCTTAATTGTACGATTTTTTCTTGTTAATTAGGACATAAACCACATAATGGCTAATTATAAGGCAGGATGTGAGTGGTAGATCCGTAGATGTATGTCACTTAAAAGTTAAAAATAATCACAAAAGCCGATTAAATTGATAGTTAAAACTATCACTTAAAATTGATAGTTTTATGCAGCACTTCCGGAATTATTAACTTACCTTTAAATAAAAGGTGAGGAACAGCACAGTAAACACAGAGTATTCACAAAACATGAAATGGTTCTTGTGAGCTGATTTGGAATTCGCTAAATTCAGTGAACCAATTTGGAACTTTGCAGAGTAAAGGGATTTGATATATATATATATATATATATATATTTCTTAAAAATGAACCAACGGCAGAAAAATCAAAATTTTTAGCTTCAAAATTCCTAAAAATGAAACTATTCAAACTCTCCATGTTTTTAATGAAGGTCGATATATACAATTACATTCAAATATAAAACACCAAGAAATTAAAAACATAAAATATAGCTTGCCCCACAAAAGCAACGATAAGTTATTTTTACAAAAAAAAATATCTCATAATTCATATATTTTTTCCGTTTCTAAATATAAGATATAATTAATTTTTTTAATAGAGATTAAAGAAATAAAATAGGTTAGTTAATCATAACGTATTTTGTGTATTATTAAATTATATATTAGTTTATAAGTTAAATAAATTAGTTTAGAAATAAAATTTAAAAAAATTAATTTATAAGTAATTTATTTTAATTTTTTTTATAAAAATAATTATACTCTATATTAAAAAAAAGGAGAGAATAACTCGTTCCATCCTGAGGGATTTCCCCTGTTTAGCAGATCGCCGTATAGATCCAACCCATAAGTCATATCATCTTAAAAAGTAGAAAACAAAAAAACAAAAAAGTCATCAAAGTATCAAACATCAAAGAATATGTGTGTGTGTGTATATATTTGTATCAAAACATCAAAGAATATGTGTGTATATCAACATTTAAAACCACTGAATTCTATTTGAGAAATAAAAAATTAGAAAAAGATCAAATAAAATATCATTTGAATTCTTAAATTACATGTCATTAATCGTTTAGTTAAATCATTATTCGAATAATCAAAATCTCCTCTCTTAAGAATTTTGAATGATATTTTTTTGAAATAAAAATGTATTAAATATAACTTAATTTAATTATAAACCAGCGTATTTCGTTAAAGACGTGTTTTAACTAATCATTCAAACTCCAGTATTTTTACTGGTCCAAAAAAAAAAAACTCCAGTATTTTTATAAATTTATTAAAATGGTGGAAAATATGATGTCACGTCTCGATTAATTTACTAATATTTTTAGCAATATAATGGGAACAAATTTAAAAAAGAAAATAGGTTTAAATTAAGGGTTAATAGTAAAAAATACACATTTAATTTCGTCAAAAGTTCGTCTAGCACCAATTTTTTTTGACAAAAAATACACATGAACTTTTAAATTAGATCAAAAGTCACATTTACAGTTATATTCCAAAAGGAAGAGCCTGATGTTGGATGAACCTTTTTACAGAGTTACATGTGTATTTTTTATCATAATTTAAATCACATGTGTACTTTTAATCTAATTTAAAAGTTCAAATGTATTTTGGATCTAAAAAAAGCATTTGATGTTGGGTAAATTTTTAACCAAATCAAACGTATATTTTTTTTATTTTATTTTTTTGGCCTTAACCCTTAAATTAACAATAGAAGAACACGATCTCTGTGCATATCAGAGTAGATATGGGAGCTAGGGGGTGGAAACTGGAAACAAGGTAAGAACTGGACAAGAAATGCAAGTGCAAACTGTACAAAGCGACTGAAGACAACATGTGGTGGACCCTACAACAAGCGGACTTCCTTCCCATATAAAATAAATAAAAACTGAAAATTTATTTAAAAAAATATTAATATTGTTTGAAAATTATTATTATTATTATTATTATTTATTTATTTATTTATTTATTTATTTATTTATTTATCTACAAGTATCCCACTATATTAAAAACTGAACAGTTCGGATAGCATACCTCAAGATTGAACACGATAAGATAGAACAATAACCCCACACAAGTTGATTCAAGTACTTGATCATATTGTTTAAAATTATTATCAATTTTCTTGAAATACGTTAGCCTTTTGAATTATAAAATAATCAGAATTTATTAAAAGGATGAAAAATAATTTTTGAAAAATATCATGGCAAAGGGATTGTTGAAATAATGTCATTGGTGAGTTTTTAATCCAAAATACTCGAAACGATTTTCTTATTTGCCAGCCAAATAATTTCATCCGTAATTTTTTTTTTATTTGACGGTCATAATTATGCAATGTCCTTTAATTTACTGATGAGCTGAGCAAGGTTAGGTTATTGTAAAATGCATATGCTCATGGATGACATGGTAATTATCATACGTAGAGAAGCAATTAAAAGGCAAGCTTTATAATATAAAATATTTTATCTGAAATATTATTTTTATCAAATATATTTAATTAATTTATAAATTTGTCTCACTAATTAATCAAACTTTTTAATTAATAATTCTAATTAAAGGTAATTCTAATATTTATAAGACATAATTAATTTAAACTAGTGTAAATTAATTAACTAAATTTTATTAAAAATTTGGACATGTGGGGTTATTAATAATATCAAGGGTTAAGAAATGAACTTGAGATTACTAATGTTGTCTGTGCAGTCGCATATAAAGGAACAAATCACCAAAAAAGCTTAACAACAAAAATGAACAGTAGCGTGTAACCACAAAATTCAATATAAAAAATAACATGTCACGGCATTTTGTGATTAAATTAGTTATATAAAATCGTTAAATTTAATCAACTCTTATATTGTATTGATAAAGACACAGTGACACAGCCCACTCCAGGGGATCGGATTAGACAGTGATTTAATGTAATAATCATCACTATTATTTTCTTGATCGACAATAACGACATAGAACCCGACACATTTCATTTAAATTTGTCCTGCTTCACTTTCATATGTTCATTATTTCTTCTTCTTTTTTTCCCTTAGTCTCCTTCGTCCATTAATTCGTGCTATGTTTTTCTCCAATAGACTAGACTTAAAGTATATATCTATGTAAACTAAAATTAAAAGTAATTCATGATGATGATGATGATGATGATGTATGTTTTGATGAGTAATTGGATGAAAATTATAATAGATATATAGATGGATTGATATTATATGTACATTAAATATCATGTCTAATTTACTACATATAAAGCGAGGTCAATGACTTTTGCTGATAGTGAAAATGGGGAATGACACAGGTCTCATGAGGAAAAAGATCACAACTAGATATTTGAAAGTCATAAAATTTATTTGAAGTGCTTAAAAACTTAAATGAGATAGATTGTAGTTGTTAATAGCACTTATTTAAAAAAAAAAATAAGACTTGTACTAGGAGGAGAAACAATGATCCCTAAATTTAAGTATTAGGTTGTTTAAATATTTAATAATAAGATCTAAAAAAGGCGTTGATTTAAAAAGATGTTGTTTATTAAATTTTTTGTAATAGCTTTGTTCTAATAGTTGTCAATAGAAATTTAAATAGCGGCATTGACAATCATGATTTAATATCACCTAATTTTTTTAAAAGGTTTCGATTAATTTAATGATTTTCAAAGATCTAATTGTGATATTTTTTGTACGTTTTTCTTATTACAAGGGACTTACTTTCCATTCACCTAATGAAATAGATTGCCAAAATCCCAATGAAAAAATTTACTTTTACTGTAAATCTATTCTGCAAGAAAATTTATTTCCTTGAAAACTTTAATTTGCATTGAAAATCATTAATTTCAAGTTAGACTATTATTATTTATTAAATTTACACTAATGCTTATTTTTGTTAGTATAATTCACTCCTGAAATTGAATAAGTATCAAATTTTAATTGACTGAACTGAAAAATTATTCTGTGAACATATAATTTGCAATTATTTATTTGTGTCACCTACTTTGTTAAATTATATATTAAATACTTTGTTAAATTTAAAGCTACAATCTTTTAACTAAATCGAAAAATATTATATATTTTATTTAAAAGCTATAACTTATCTTCTTGTATGTTGAAGTATGAAAATGCAAAAGGGCTTCTTGCCTTCTCACGTAGTCATGTATATGTATTATGTATATGGAGAATTAGACAGTACGTAGAATCAATATTATATTCAATTCGATCTAAAATTATAAACAATAATTTAATCAGTTTTACCACAAAATGTAGGGGAAGTACTCCCTCCTTTAATTTTCTTAATGTATCATATAATTGGCTTTTTTGGAAGATATTAAGTCAGCTAAATAAACTATTTAATTATAGCATATATTGTATATTAATTATTAGATAATATGTTACCTTATTAGTCAAATAAATTATATTAAAAAAATTAGGCAAATCAATTTATAAATAATTTATTTAATTTTCTTAGGATTTATAAAAGAAATCAATTAGGTCTTATATTAAAAGAATGGATCCAATAGTTGTTAAAAAAAAATATAGAAAGCTAATTGAAAAGTAAGATCAAATCCGTTTCAATTAATGCTAAATCTAAACAAACAACAAGATTATATATGTCATTGTCATGTTAACTACGCACTTTTGTTTTGATCTTGATAAGGTTAACAGGTTTGATTGATGAAATATTAAAGTGAAAAAAGGCCAAAGAGTATCTATATTTGAAATTAACATTGACACGTCAATAATGGAATAATAAAATGAAGACATTGACTAAATAAACAAAAAGTATTAGCCAGCCTACCCAATTTGATTCAAGTACCAATCAGGAGCTCTTTTTGTGTCTCATTTTATATCGATGATAATGACCATTTGACATAATTAGGTTTGAAAAAGATCAATAAAGACCACTCTGTTTCGTTTAATTATAATTGAGTTGTCACATGATATATGGCTGATAAAGAAAGAATAGTTATTTAATATACTACTGCAACACTTGTGTCTTTGATAAATATAAACTTCTACAACTAGCTAATGTAATTTTTGCCATACATTTTAATTAAATATTACTTTGTTGTAAACTTCTACCACTAGCTAATGTAATTTTTGCTATACATTTTAATTATTACTTTTTGAAAGATACGTATTACATCACTTGGTAATTAATTAGTGTAAAAGTGCCTATCCATTGAATTTGATATTACAACAAAGCAGCATTAATTAATATGTAATATGGCTGGCCTCCATTTGGTCTTAAATAAAGTAACTTTTAACTTAAAATTAAATATTGTGCTTTTCTTAACCGAACAAATTCACTTGTGTATTTTATTAGGGTTTAATTTAAGATAAGTTATTTGCTCAAAAAAATTAAGATAAGTTACATTCATGATCATAACAAATTGTTTTATAATTAACTTTGTGAGTGTTCATTTCACGGCTAAACTCAACCAGACATATTAGCTTGTACTTGCAAATTATCAGGCCTTACAAAAGAGACAGAATTGGTCATGTTCTTTTTCTTTTTTATTGAGTTTGGTCATCTTGGTAGAAAAATCTAATCGAAAGAACTTCTTAATTATATGAGATCAAAGTAACTTCAATTTATATATAGGTTGATTCTTTCTAATGTAATTATATAATATAAAAAGTAAGTAACTATCCGCAGTCTCACATAAATAGTTTTAAATCATTAAAAAAATCCACTGAGTTGCCAGTGTTTTTTTTTTTGGGTGCATTTTTGTCACTATATATATGTTACTTGTTGTGTGACTTGGTAATAAGATTTCTTATATAGGTCTGCAAAATAATTCTCTCAAAAAATATAACAAGCCACTTGATCGTGCTAATACAAGTAGTAAAAGTAGAGTGTAGTATTGGCTATCAATTTTTTTTTTTTAAATATTGAAACAATGTAAGATTAATTTAAAACAAAAAGGAACGTGCATAGAGTTGTATAAAAGTATAGGAAATAAAAAATTATGGGTGTGCATGTGCTATTGTGCGACCTAATTTGGAGGATTGATAAGTTTCATTATTACAATTGGAGGTGGGAAATAAAACAATGAAATGTCATGCATATTTAAGGCAAAATCTAATACGTAAAACAATGAATTTTTTCTATGGAAGGAGAGAGTGTTCCACAATTTAAGGCAATCACCACTGTAACTGTTTGGATTCTGAAAACAAACATATCAATAAGAATCCAAAACAACTTTCACTTTCAACTTCTACGTTTTTATACTATTTCGGGAAGCTCAAGCATTCAACGCAATAATGAAACCTATCAATCATCCAGACAAGGTGTGTGATGAGATAGATTATTGGGTGCAATATGAAGTGTCATATGTCATTTACTGATCATGAATAATCCGGACAAATTTGTCATATTAGGAGAGTACCTTACCATTGGCGCATGCAATTTGAGATTCATTGTTCAGTCCTTGTTAAATTTTCTAGTTTATTGTTTATCATATGACTCCCTTCCATTTTATCCAAATGCTCCGAAGCTTTGATGATTGTATGCTGAATTGTTGTTTTTTGGCCCATCCATTGATAAATTTCTGTTTTGATTTTTATATCAGCTAACAAGTTCTTATCCTGTTACAATTATGTGTTTGTGCTTTTTACATGCTCTTGAAGAAATTTTGTTATCGTGAGAAATTATGTGATTTTACGTAGGACATGTACCTATTTCCAGCTCAGAGATTTAGCTAAAATCCGCTTGTGCTATTGATTACAAAATATTGACAGTTTCGTGACCCTGATTTTTTTTCTGAAATTCCGCCATTCTAAGGATTTGTTAGTTTCATTCCATTAAACTATGTGTGCTTCTGCTTTTCGAATTTTTGGGATTTCTGTGACTGAAAATAATGGAAACTAGACACAAATTTTTGTTAGTTTCATTCTTCCCTTAACACCGCACTCCTAAACTAAAATTGAATTGTAAATATAATTTTTGGATGTGACATTTACAAGGGAAAACTCTGCCAATAAATTTTTGTAGAAATTTGCATTAAGTGAAGTTAAGTATATAGCATGCCTATTTCTTCACAAGTTAGTGAATTAAACCTGACTAATTTGTTAGAAATGATATATGTTTAATAGAATGGATCATAGTTGAATGCATGCATTGAGAACCAGTAAAGAGTATCAGATGTGGGTGGAAGAATTTATTGGATTTGTCAAAAGAAACGTACATAGTAAGAATGACATGTATCTCTACCCTTGTGTAGAGTGTGAAAATGCCGATCGTAAGAGCATTGATGATATAAGGAATCACCTTCTTTGTGATGGGATTAATCTACGTTATAAGAAGTGGCTTTGGCACGGGGAATTGGGAAGTATCGTACATGCGTGCACGTCACAAAATCTAGAAGCGGCGGTGGATGATGTTTCTGATGATGGAATGGACGACATGATCAGTGATATTGGGGCAAAGTCATTTTCTGTGGTAGATGAGTTTGACAACTTGCGGAGTGATGAAGAGACAACATTGTTCCCGAGGTGTATTAAGTATACTCAGTTGATCGGTGTCCTGAAATTGTTGAAAATAAAGACGGAAAATGGGTGGGCGGACGTGGGTTTCTAAAAGATAAGTGAAGCTTTGAGTGATATGTTCCCAGTCGGCAATGTTCTTCCTAAGCGTATGTAAGAGGTTACAAAAGTTTTAAGCAAGATGGGCATGGAGTATAAAAAGATATACGCTTGCCTTAATGATTGCCTGTTGTACATGAATGAGTATGAAAGCCTAAAAGAGTGTCCAAATGTAATACTCCGAGGTATAAGTCGAAGAAGGATGCCAGTGGTGATGATAATGGATCAAAGAAAGGGTTACATTTGAAGGTAATGTGGTACCTTCCAATTGTGCTATAGTTTAAATACTTGTTTGCAAATGCGATGAAAGCAAAGAATCTGAGATAGCATTGTGATGAGAAAATCTACGAAGGAAGGTATCTTCGGCATCCTGCTAATTCTCCTCAATGGAAGAAGATAGATTCCATGTTTCCCGAATTTCGTGGTGAGCCAATGAACCTTTTTTGTCTTGAACTGTGTATGGATGGATTCACCCTTTCAAGAGTCCTAGTAGCACACAAAGTGCTTGGCCAGTTTTGCTGGTCATTTACAACCTGCCTCCTTGATTGTGCATGAAATGCAAGTATATGATGATGTCAATGCTGCTTTTGGTGCTGAAACAGCCTGCGAACGATATTGATATCTACCTAGCACATTTGATTGAGGACTTGAAGATGTTGTGGGAGGAAAGAGTTGATGTGTTTGATGCGTATAGGCAGGAGACATTCAAGTTGTGAGATATGCTATTAACCACAATAAATGACTTCCTTACATATGGCAATCTTTCTGGATACAGTGTGAAGGGCCATATGACATGTCCTATATGTGAGTAGACCAGAAACACTCTTCCACCAGCTCAAACACTGAAGAAAGACCGCTTACCTCAGTCATTGAAGGTATCTTGATCGGTTCCATCCTTACCGTAGACTAAATAAGTGTTTTAATGGCTCATCTAAGTATGGATTTTCTCTGACCCCCTTAACCAGGGAGGAAGTTTACCTCCATGTTGAGAATGTCAATGTGGTATTCGGTAAGACACAAAAGAAGAAGACTGGTTCTGAGAAGGTCATATGGAAGAAGAGGTCGATCTTCTTTAATCTACCTTATTGATGTTTTCTTGATGTGAGGCACGGTAGTGATGTGATGCAAATGGGGAAACTAAAAGAAATGAATAAAATGTTAATAAAAAAAAGTTTTGACGTCTTTAATTACGTAAAACGATGACGTGGTTTCTGAGAAACAACATCGCTTATTATATAATAAGGGACGTCGTTTCTTTTACCAAGGAAACGACGTCACATATTAACTAACTAATGATGAAACGATGTCCGCTGTTTAGGAAATATGTGACGTCGTTCCTTTTGTTAGAGAAACAATGTCCCCTATTACATAATAGGGATGCTGTTTCTCAGAAATAAAAAACCAAAACTCTTATTCTGAGATGTATTGACATCACTTACAACTTAAATTGGGACGTCAATAGAATGTCTCTTTTTTGTATAATTTGTGACGTGAAAACTCTGACAGTTCATTAATTATGGGGACATTAAAAGTCAAGTTTTCAATGTCACTTAGACTGACGTTCCCTGCAAAAGCGACGTGAAAACCCCAAAATAACGGATGTAAAAACCCTTTTCTGTAATAGTGTGTTGGGGCATTATATTGGGCCACTTTTTTTTTATATCAAATAGGGGCTAAATCTACTTTATGGAATATAACCCACGTTATATTAGGAGAGTACCTTACCAGTGGGGCAATGCACCCAAATGCTTCATGAATGGGTGATTGATAAATGATAACAATTTTAGAGAAACTTATTTCTTATGCTGGCTACTGGCAAATGAAAACCCATCATACCCAGATTGAGTACACTACAAAAAAACAAAGAATTACCGATGGATTTTCGACGGAATTCCGTTGGAAATTCCTCCGTTGGTAACTCATTTACCGACGGAATTCCGTCGGTATTTTTATTAATTATTCTATTATATAAATAAATTATTATTTTAATTTATAAATAATATATATTAAAATATTTTAATTACCTACAGAATTTATGTCCCTCTTTTAGCCGCCACGTGTCGCTCTCATGTACCTCCACATGCCGTCTCCACATGCCGCCACATGTCGCCCCCACAAATTGTCTTCAATTGTGGCAAACCTGATGATCGAATCCGCAACTTTTTGCGCCCGTGCTGATGCCTTATCCAGTTAAGCTATGAAGACTATGTAATATTATTTACAAATTATTATATTTATAATGTTCAAACTCCTACTATTATAATTATATTTTATCTAAATTATTAATATATAATTTACAATTAAATTATAATAATAATAATAATTGTAATTATTAAATTATTTTAATAATTATTTTATTATATATATTATTCAATTATAATTATTTTTTATTTTTATTACTAATATTTATTAATAAATAACATATTATTTGATAAAAAATTACAATTAAATTTATTAAAAACTTATATCTATATATGTTTATATGTTAATTTTTATTAATATTTATTAAATATTATTTATTTATAAAATATTTTTTAAAATAAATAAAGATAATATTTTATTTATAAAATAATATTTTAATATATTATTTATAAATTAAAATAATAATATAATTAATAAAATTACCGAGGTAATAATAATATTTTAATATATTATTTAAAAATTAAAATAATAATTTATTTATAAAATAATATAATTAATAAAATTACCAATAAAATTTCAGTCAGTAATTAATTATTTTAATATGTTATTTATAAATTAAAATAATAATTTATTTATAAAATAATATAATTAATAAATTTACCGACGAGTCCGTAACCGTAATTTGATTTTTTTTGTGGTGGTGTATCGTACTTAGAAATTGAAAGCTTCTATTAGTTGTTAGCTTGCCTTTTCGCATTTATTATACATTATTTTTCTTTATTGTATTGTATTTTAAGGCAAACCTCTGTTTTTCCCTTTTGCCGTAGCATTTTATTAGAAAAATAAATTCTTTCCCCAAAAGAAGTATTTGTTGTGTAGTGTCCATAAAGGTTTTTATAAAAGAGGTGGTCCAAAAGCCTATGAATGTAATTATTTTTTCTCATTCTCGGCATGTAAAACTTTTTTACTTCCCCCAATAATTAATAAAATTTTATTCATGTCGACCTTATCCATATATTCAAAAGAAAATGATTTAAAGACATCTATTTGGAAAACCCATTTTATTATGTGATGTTCATGCATGCATGTAACAAAAAACCCATTATACTCCTAATTGAAAATGCCTTTAAAGACTTTAAATTAATGTTCATTTTATTATGTATTTTGGTGTTCATGCATGTAACAAATAGGCCCAAACTACTTAGTATGTGCACGTGTTAGTATAAAATTGACAATTTCAACTCTAATTAAAATTTCAATAAAATCCATTTGTATGGTGGCTAATGGAGGCTATATAGGCTATAGGTGCCATAGAGTTTTTTTTTTTTTTGTTAACAATCATTTAGTCACACGCAATTATATTTAATTCAAAATATTATATGAAATTATAAATTTACAAATTGTGGCAGTCGAAATTGAATTTTTCGTTTTATAGAGAAGTTTCTTTACACATCATTCAAATAAAATGTCTGAATACGATAAGATAATTCAGATGTTTTTACGAAGATATAATCATTTGAGTGTAAATAAAAAAAATCATTTGAGGGGAAAATAATTATCCATAGTAATCATATAATAATTAGGAAAAATTAATTAGAAATCCCAAAGAAAAAATATAATTAAGATGAGGTCATACTGAATTGTAAATAACAATATTTGGTCTCATGATAACAACTTATGACCAGGAGATTACAACTCCATGACCTCATCTCTTAATTATGTTTCTCCTTATCTAATTAATTTTTCCTAATGTTTACTTTATCATCTCAAACTAAGCATTTTCTCATGCATGGTATTCATAATGGCCCAACGGAATATTTTGAAATTTTATCAGTACATGAATTTTTATTATTCAGAAAAGATGTGGAAAGATCTGATTGGAGAATTGAACAAATAAACCTAAGTTTTTTCATTTATAAATGTGGTAGAAAATCACGCTATACGTAAAAGCGGCGCAACTATTTTAGGATTTTATATCAATATTCATTTGGTATATGGCTATTCTAATTAAAATCTTACTATCATAGAAGTGTTCACTTGGTTAACAATTTGGGTTTGATTTTTATAGACAATCAATTAAAGCATTTAAATTAATGCAGAAAACAAAACAGACATATTTAAAAAGAATTTAAATGAATTTATTTAGGGTTGTTCATGAGTTGAGCTTAGAGTTTGATCTAAGCAAGTGGCTGCTTACCACACATGAGATATATTGGGCTTGACTTAAAACCAAAGAGGAAATAAGATAATGACAAAAAATAGAAATAAAAAGTAACTTCATTTATCATCATAATATCATAACTACTTTGATCCAATATATATACTCTTCAAAAAAGTAATGTTAAATCTGTTTTAAAAAAGTAATGTTAAAGCAACATTTTCTAGGAATTATGACTATTCAGTAGTTATAAACTATTTTATGTAATATTCAGTTAATAGATTAATTTAATATTTTAGTATAAAAAGTCTGATTGATAATCGTTAACTAAATTAATCATGTATGATGTATAAGAAATTTTGCAAAATCGATGGGAACTCATAAAAAATATAAACAACTATGCTAAACCTTCTCTTCTTTTTTTTTTTTTTTTTGCCAACATGCTAAACCTTCTCTCTTGTTCTACGTACTTTCAAATGATAATTCTATGATAATTGTGGATCCAAGGAAATGACATTGTATTATTGGATGTAAGTAATGATTGTGGGAAAATAATAGGTCTAATATGTTTTTTGAGCTGAAGAATATGCATCAAATATGAAAACTGGAGACATATGGAAAAAACTGACCTCGATAGCTGAGCCAGACAAAGAAATAGTACCAAATGGCGGATCTAGTACTGAAAGTGACCTGTTAGTTGGAAAAATAAAAATTGGCTAGCTCCTCTCGAAATTATATTACCACTATTGATATTTTTTATTACAATATACATATATGTGTGTCAGTGTGTGTACAATTTTGGCGTATAT
This sequence comes from Mimosa bimucronata, assembly GCA_037074515.1. Lineage (NCBI taxonomy): Eukaryota > Viridiplantae > Streptophyta > Magnoliopsida > Fabales > Fabaceae > Mimosa > Mimosa bimucronata. The sequence goes on from CM073442.1 coordinate 13,804,926, forward strand.
TCCCTCCTATCTAAACTATCTGGAGTTAGTATTTATGGGTATTGATAAGCCATTTCAATTAATTTATCGGATGAATAAATAACAATTAGTTTATTAAATTTGTTTTAATTGTTCCCGGTACCAAATGAGTTTTGAATAAGTGAGAAAAATACGAAAATTTATATGTAATCATTAATTATATAAATAAAATTGATAATAAGTATTAATTAGTTTTCTACCAAATTCTTTAAATGGCTTAGATAAATTATTATGTGCTTTCAACTTTCATCTTCCTTTCTAGCCACCACAAAACTCCAAATCTACTTTCCACGTTTTTCATAAAAAATATCTCATCATCACACTAGCCTTAAATACCCTTAACCCAACTCTCTACTTTGATGATATTATTATATCTTCATTTTTTAAGGGTTTAAAGCTAATTAACTAACTTTTAATGTTAATTACTCCATCACTTCTTAAATATAAGACCTAATGACCTAATTTGATTAGATTAAGGAAGTTAGTTAAATTAATTAAAATCATATGATATTACCAAAATACCATAACCGTCTACATTTATTCCCATGCACCCTCTCTCTCTTGCTTGTTTATCATTAAGTAGTATCGATAGGGATAATTTGGGAAAAAATTAGAAAGAGATGATATATTTAGGAACAAGCTCATTTCCCGAATAGGTCCTATATTTAAAAACAAAGGAAGTATAATGTATTATGATAACTTAAATATGAACTCTCGAATTTAACTTTGTGTGAATGAAAAAAAGAGTTACCCTTGTTTCCTCCTCGATCGATACAAGCTCAATTTATGTGAACATAACCGCCCCAACCTAAATTTCAAAAGCTGTAACCAAACAAGCACTAAATTTAATTAATGTAACTTCAAAATTCAAATATCAAATTTTAAAAATGAATAATTAAGAAATGTATGTATCAAAATCATTTAAAATGGGTGTAATAAATTTTATTAATTTCCATATTTACAATTTCTACATATCATTACTTGGCAAAAAAAAAATCTACGTATCAAGCAATGTTGTAAAAACCGGACCGGAAGGTGAGCCGGAGAGGGCATCGGGTCACGGTTCTTATGGTCGGATCGGTCGGATCGGTGACGTAATAATTAAGGAAAAAATATATGATTTTTAAATGTAAATTACATATAAGCAAATTATGGTCCCTTCACTTCTTAATTTTTAATGAAATACCATTGACCAAGAAATATATAGCCATTAGAGACTTAGAAAACAAATCATTCTTGTCTTTAGCTAAGCAAAATAAAGAAGGCGTATAAGACCATTTGAGCATCACAGTTGCAGAAACTTTTGTTGAGATGGAAGAACTAGGAAGTTAGGAATACAAGCAATTTCTGTTATGCAAAAGGTAAGAGATAAAATATGCAACTGATAAAAATTTCAAAAGAAATGTAAAATGTAGAAAGACAACAAGTGTTAAATATAGAATAAAAGTTTGGAAGAGACGTTAAACAACAACAATAGAGGAATGGTGAGAGAGATTATGTTCACCAATTGGTTGGAGTTTTGGAGATCAAATTTCACAACCCTAAGATTTTCAAATGACCGTTGGGGTTTTTAATTTAGGAGAAAGATATGAAGCTAATGAATTTGGGGATGTAATTTGGGTTTCTTTTTTAAGAACTTGAGTTTTTTTGGGCTTGATTTTATTTTTTTTCATTTTTCTTTTGTTTCAGATTGAACCGCCCGGTTTTTATAAAACTGCTCCGGTTCCCGGTTTAACTTTTGTTCTCGGTCCAATGTCCGGTTTGAAATGACCCGATCCGGCTTAACACGATAAACGGCCATACCATAAAATCCGAACTGACCTGTAGAACGGTCGACTGTCCAACCGGTCGGACCGTCCGACTCGATCCGGTTCTTATAACCATGGTATCAAGCCTATTTGCATGGCTCCCAAATAATTGAGTCTTATTTTGACCCAAATCAGTATGGTTGTTGATGCAAATAGCTGTAAATTTGGATGTCACGCCAAAAGCGCCGGCGCCTGACAACTTTTTCATCCACTGGAATCAAAAGATGACACACAAAAACAAGTGTCTGGCTTCTTCCTCTTAATATTTGGCTTGTACATGCCTTTTCTTAAAATGTGGTATGAACCTTTCATTAAGCAAATATATAGTCTTTAAAATATGGTTAATATTTTAAATTAAAAAATTGGGTGTATAAATAATTTTATATGAAATACCAGGAATTTAAATTGGTTTTTTGCATCTATATTTATATCGTGTATAGCTGGTACATACACACATACATCAAAACACACACACACATATGGTTTGGTTTTTAGGCACGTATCTATCTGAATAGGGTTAAAGGTAAAAAATATACATATGATTTTGTCAAAAGTTCATCCAACATCAAATGTTATTTTTTGGATCAAAAATACATATGATTTTCAAATTGGATCAAAAGTCACATTTACAGTTATATTCTAAAAAAAACGTTTGGTTCTGGATGAACCTTTTAACAAAATTACATGTGTAATTTTGACCCTAATTCAACTGTAGATGTATATTTTTGATCCAATTTGAAATGTCATGTGTATTATTGGTCCAAAAAATAACATTTGGTGCTGGATGAACTTTTGACAAAATCACATGTGTATTTTTGACCCTTAACTCTCTGAAATATAAAGAAATACTTTTTTTAGAACTTTTTCAGATTGTTTATATGTATCTATGATACTTCTTAGTTGATAAGTTTAAAACTTCAAAGAAATTTTTTTATAAATATTATTATTTTTTCAACATTGCGATGTTAATTATAAAGCTCTCATTGTCAGAATGTTTTACTTATTTGGATCACCTTTTAGTCTGGCTAGAAATTTTTTTTCCTAGGACATATTAAGATGCGAGGCATTGATGAAGATACACGGGATTATTTTGATGGTGTCATAATTGTGCAAGTCCTTTTTTTTTTTTTGGGATAAATCAAACATAGAAGCTATCTCCTTTATATATAAATGATGGCCAAAAACACTGTTTTCACTTTCATATTAATAAGTGCTGTACAATATGTAATTAAATAGACATTGATGGTAATAAAATAGAGTATGATTTTTTTTATGGGTATTCAAGGATACTATGAAAAATGACTATATAATCATGCTATTTAACAAAACGTGGTTGGTCGAGTGGCCAGCTCACTCATCCGCTTAAGCAAGTGTCGGGGGGTTCGAATCCTGCGTTGTATATGCAGCAACCTATTGGCCAACGACAAACCCTTAAATGGAATTCAGATCCGCGGAGGATTAGTCATTTGCCAGTCAGGCTGGGGGATACCTCGGGCAACAAAAAAAATCATGCTATTATTAGTTTGGACTTTTTTTTAAGAAAATACATATTTTTAGTGAGTTTTATGAATTTATACATACCCGTATTGTAGAAAGTGTTAAATCCTAATTATCCTATATTACTTAGATTTAAAACTGTTAATATATAAATATGTATCATGTCGATTCGTGTATCGTATCTTTGTGGGATAGAGAGAAGTTTTATACACACACACACACTTACTCATAGCATTTGGAGGGAGCAATATTCAACGCATCAATCTGAAGCATTGTTGTATTGATGCTAAATTTAGTAAAGCCAACAAATAGGGTAGAAAGTATTTTTATTAAAGATGAAAAGGTCATCAGCAACAGTAGTTACAAATATAAATAAGAAACCTCGTCCAAATACAATCAAAAAGATGTGACAAAACAGTAAACAAAGTTGATTTCATTGTTCAAGAACATTCAAGAGTATGCTGCAATCAGTTCTCCAGAGAATTCCCCCTATTTAGATCTCTCTCTTTGTCTTTTATACTGGCTAGGTCGTGGCTTTCCACTTAGCGAATTTTAAGGTTTTTTCCACTTGAATTGGGGTAGTGGCTGTTATGATGTGTTCGTTCCAACCTCTTCCCTATTGACTTGGTCGACTTCGTAAGTAGGGAGGTATTTTGAATATGCTTCCGTTATTGGGACAATTGGGCCTGTTTGGCAGTCGTAGGTTCAGTCCGCTACTCATTTTGATTAGGCTTTTAGAGTTGGGCTGTTTTGCAATATTTGGGGTACCCACATTAAGTCCCCCCACTTCTCAAATCTGAAAGTGATCAGACTTAGGAAGTAACGTTCGGGCCCCACATTTCAAATGCTTGCTATGCCAAGCCTCCATGTGGCAATCATTCAGTTACGACACTTCAATTAGATCTTAGGGATGGTCACGATATTGCTTGGAAGGGTTGTCTCAAAGGTTGTGATCGCGTCTCTTGGTTTCTCAGACGTGATTGGTCAAGCACATCCGCATCTTAAATTCTGTGGGATCGGAATCGTCTTCTCATTTTCACATTCCTCCATTTCTTCTCAATTTATACCTCAGGGAACTTGGCTTTTGCTTTCTTCAATTCAGGTACCAATTTCTTGCACATTTCTTTTCGGGTCACTTGTGTTGTGCTTCAATTACGCAGTCCTATCTCTTTGTCTTCTTTTGTGTTTTCCTTCATACCATCAAAATGTCAAGCTCTAATTCTAACTCTTCAAACATCAAATACCCCTCCAATGAGGATAACCCGTCTGTATCATCATCTTCCACTAAGTCTTATTGTCGGGTTAGAGAATCTGATGAGGAGGAAGTAGAACAACTTGTCTGTCCTTCCATCGCTCAGCGCTTGCATTGTTCTCAACCTCGGCTGTAATATTTACCTCCAATCCCACTATTAGCCACTCACAATTTATCATTAAAACGTTTATATAGCTAACTATGTTAGGAAAATGAATTAACTTAATAAAATAACTAACATAGTTAGAAAAAGATCTTTCCATAATATTTAGATATTATCTTTTTAACTCCAACATCAACTCCAATCTCTGTCATTACAATATAATTTTCTTCCCAGTACAATAACAGAAAATTACATTATCCATGATTAATCTCCACATATCATCCTTAAAATACCATACCATAATGGGAATTATACAATAAATTCCAAAATTAATAACAAGTTTATGAGGAAGCGTCACATATGCATGATCCTAAATGTGGCAATACCTCCTGTCCTTCTGGTTCAGAATATCTCACGATATCAGTGAGAAGTTCCTGGATCATTCCCTTGACTTTCTACACTGCTCCTAAGACCTGTAAAAAGTGAGATAAACGGGGGGTAGCCCCAAAACGCAACCACTGACTACTCATCTACGTGTGGTGTGTGCTAGCAAGGTGTCCAGTGGAATATATATGTATATATATCAGTTCAACAAGCATGCTCAGGTATTCACATATAATGCATATCTTGGTCCCAAATATCTTTTCACAGTTTATAAGTGCAGAATAATCCATCCCAAATCATCTCCATGAATAATATATATATCATTGATAATCACAAATAACCCAAACGAATCTTAATAGAAGCGTTGGGAAAACATGTGGGACCAGTCGGGACCTTCCACCCGCCCCTGATCACCACGGTACAATTCACGAGGGATTTTCTACCCTCCTTGAACCGCACCACGGATTAGAAGGATCCCAGTCCTTTCTGAATCCGTGAGGGGCGATCTCCCCTCTTACGTCTTTATCTCCTTTATTTCCCATAATATATCAATTAGTCCCTGTGGCGCAACAGGGTACCTCATCACGTGATGGCACAATTTCCAATTCACCGGTGTCACATACACAAATAATTTCTCACAAACAACACATAGATATGCAACACCACAATCTGGCACCAGGCCTTCCAGTATTTTCAGAATATACATATATATGAAATAGTTTCCAAAATCATATATATTTCGGTTCAAAATATTTCAAATCACAAATTTATGTCATTCCAAAATAATACTCCACAGGACATTATATTATGAAAAATAATAATATTTCAAGATCTCATTTCCATATCTCATCAATCATCAATTGATAATCATATCTCAACTGTGATTCAAAATCTCATCTCCATATAACATCATAATTGTCAAATAATAATATTTCAAATTACTTACTAACACTACACACACACATAAACAAGCAGAAAGCGGTTACCTGATAGCTGGCACCAATCTCACAATAGTGCAGCTCCCCCGTGCTAACTTAGTACCATTCAAGCACTACACAACCATACATACAACCACAATTAATTCTTTATCCAACAATTTTACATGTTGGAAAATAAATTACTTACTACTCTTTCTTTGCCCTTACTTATTTTAAATTTCTATTTAACATTTATTCTCCCTTTCTATTTCTAAAATTTATCTCTACTCCATTTATACATATATCCAAAATTATTTATCTTTCCAATAACTATTTATAAAAATTCAAGCCTAAATAAAATTAAACCTTACATCCCTAAATTATTTCTCAACCTCAAAAATCCATTCTTTAATTCACAATTTATTTTCCAAACCTTAATAAACATCTAAAAATTATTAATTTAACTATATACACCTCAGATCATCAAAAGCCCTATTCTTAATATATCCAAAAATCCAAAAATTCCCAATAATTAAGAAAACCTCCAACAATGAAAAATCTACTTAGAGAAACTCATAATCAAGGTCTAAGGTTCAATTTATTAAGCTTAGAACTCCTAGAAATACCAATTTAGACAAGGCCTAATTTTTCAAGTATAGAAAAACGAAAAACTAAATACATAGGGATGTAGAGGAGACTTACGGGATTCCAAAAATGTACTTAGTTGACAGGAAAAAACACTATTCCGGCGCCGGCGAGCTCCGATAGGTTAGGCAAAGGGCTATTTTTATCTCCTTATTTAGGCACAGATCGGAACAAAAACAAGTAGAGGAAGGAAGTAGGAGGTGAGAGGAGTTCAATAGTGGTGTTAGATGGTGGTTTCTGGCGACGGTGGTGGTTAAGCGGTGGAAAGAAGGCGAGAAAGAGAGAGCAAGACGAGAGAGAGAGAGCTTGCAGAAGGAGAGAGAAAAGGAACGAGGAAGAAGACGACGGGAGGAGTGAATGATTGAGGAAGGGGAGATTAAATAAAGGAGAAAGGGAAAATTACACTATTGGACCCAAAATTTTCAAAATTTATTTTGAGCCACAAAAATTCCTTTTATTTTCAAAAATTTACCTACCCAACCTCTTAATTATTCTCTCCCACAATAATCTCCTTTGAACCTAAGAATAATTTCTTCCAAAATTTATTTTCCTTAAAATAAGGGAGAAATAAAGTCTTTCAGATCATCAAAATACCTCAAAAATTCCTCAAAAATTCTCATAATTCCATAATCTCTTATAAATCAATTCCTAATTAGCCCACTAATCCTCAATTAGATTTTTAGGATGTTACATCGGCCATTGGCCTCCCATGCTCTGGTGGTCATTTCTGATGATACTAAGGAGGTGGATATTCAATTGGCCAGCCAGCTGTCGTCGGTTGATGTCGAGGGCACCTCTAGCACCGTCAGGTCAGGTATAATAGAAGATAATGTTCCACCGTTTATTCGTCGGGGGAGCAACAAAAGTTTCCTAATCTGCATTGCTTCAAACCCTCCGTTAGGTATAGATTCCCTAGGTCTAATGAACAATTGGACTCCTATTCGAAGGATTGGGTCGCTGTTACTATTGACTCCTTCCATTACAGTGCTTCTTTTATGCTCCCTTGCATTATTCATGACATATGTTTCTATTATGACATATCCCCCTCCCAACTTATGCCCCACGCTTGGTGCTTGGTCACGATCATAGAGGTCCTATGCTAGGAGATAGAGATCGAGTTAGATTACATCGACATTCTCTAAGTATACTTTCTTTAACAATATAGGGTTAGCCAGTATACCCTTTGGCATAGGGCGCGGTCTATTCCTGCCTTGATGGGGGCCAAAGCTCCCAATAACAGCCACTGGGAAGCTAGATTGTCATGTTCCATGTGTCCTGCCTAATGAGCGAAGGGTGTTCCCTTTTTGTAGGGAGTGGCGAGACCGTAGTAAGATTATTGTCGCTTGAGTATGTTTGTTGGTCTTGTGAATTGCTTACCTAATTTTAGTTTTTGGTGCAGACGATGCCTTCATACTTGAGACCCCTCCAACCAACCCCCACTCAGTAGAGAAGCTAGTGAAAGATCTGTCAATTCCCCTATCAGAGAGAAACTTTTTCAAGATCATGTCTAGTAAGTGCTTTAAGCGTGGTTTACTTATCGTGGTTTAGCTTGTATTTGTTTGCACCTCTTACCTTGTATTCTTGTTTTCTTATGCAGAGAAACAAGTTATGCCTAAGGTTGATATGGGTACCCCTGAAGAGATCATGTCTCGTGTAAGGGCATGATGCGCCCAGTCCACCCATGCGAAAGGGAAGTCTGATTCGTCGTCCTCGACCCTTCCCCCTCCTACTTCTGGATCAAAAGCTATTCAAAGTAGCTTATATTTGTTTATCAAGGAACCTGCTGCTGGTCAAACTGTGTTGCCACCTCGCTCCGTTAAGAGGTATGGCCCTGATGGTAAAGGCAAAGGGGTAGACTCCTTGGAGCTCCCCTCCAAGAAGCAGAGGTTTGACCTATTCCCAGGTTGCTGAAGCCGACAAGCTTGCTTTAAGCTTCCCTGCCAGGGTATCTGCATCCACAGATTTTAATGGGTCCAAATGGGGTTTCGAAGGCGATCCTTAGGTATCTCATTCTGGTGAGTTGCTCTGATTGTCGGGTGTACCTTTTCTGGAAAGATCAATTTTTGTTTTCTAACTTCATTTAATGCAGGCCCTAGAAGCCTCTGTGCTCTAAGCCGCTGAAAAAGAGGCTTTAGGAAGGACTACTGGAGGTACTGAAGGGCACATTCGGGCCTTGAAGGAGGAGATAACACAACTTCAAAAGGACACGAAGGGCCAGGAACTTCTTTTGGAGGCAAACCTGAGCAGGAAGGAGAGAGAGTTGGTAGATGCTCGAAGGGAGATTGAGGTCTACCTTGAGGAGACCACCAAATACAAGAAGAAAACAGAGTCTTTCTCATCGAGATTGGTCGATACGGAGGATAAGCTAACAGGTTTGTTGAAAGACAATGAGGAATTGACCCATACAGTTGACGGTTTAAGGGCTGAGCTGGACACCATTACCGTTGAAATATATCTGAAGACTGACTTGTGCCATCTTGATGAGGCAATTAATGGTAGGCGAGTATAAGAACTGGGAACTCGAGGCGTCGTAGCTAAGTACGAGCATATGTTTTTTTGGGTTTAGGCTATTGACTCCTCGACAACCAAAGATGTAGCTACAGTCACCCTCGATGAAGCCCGTCCTTCTGCAGGAGATAATGTGACCTCAATAGATGTTGTAGGGAATCAGAAGAAGAGCCGGTGGATGACTTAGGATGATTGCTGATTTGGCCAAGGAAGCTGCTGAAAAGGCTACCAAGGATGGGCGTCCCTCAAGTGAGAATGAAGAAGGGGTGTTTTCTAACCCTATGTCTTAGGGGTTTCAACTTGTTTATTTTATTTTGGAAAGCGTGTTTTGGTTCTTAGGACTGCACTGTCAGACACTTATAAGCTTGTGATCTGTGAATGTTGCCACTTTGTCGGCATATTTGTTAACTCTTGGCCGGGTTTTCCAATGCATGTGTGGCCTTTTAAATTTAAGGTTGTTTTTTGTTATGTGTATTTGATATGACCCATGTTTTATGCATGACTATATTGTGCACACAGTGTAAAGTGTTTGATAGATAGGACGTACCTTGTTGGTAGATGCAAGTTAATGTCGTGCAGCACTTCAGGTTTTTACTTGCAATGTATCAATTTAAACCCTGTGATTTTGCATGTGTAGCCACAACATGTTAATTGAATGTTCCCTTAGTGGTGTAGGTAAGTATAGCTTGGGTTAAGGTTTATGGCGAGTACCTTGTCTAGGTAGCTCGTTGCTTGTCAAGGCCCTTTTCTTGGCCTTATGAATTGGTCACCGTTCATAGAGTGTCAATGTAGGTAGCGATGCACTTCATAATTGATAAGTGCAGGAAGGAAAACATGTAGAACAGAAACTTGACAAGGGGATGTGTGATGTCAGTAGCCTTTGCCACACCTGGACGAAGTTGCACGAGGCGTAGGTCCAATGTGGTGTCTAGCTAGCCTTGCGCCATGGCTCATCATGCACCACCTTCATTGTTAGTAGATGTTCTATGTAAAATAATAAAATGAAATATGACTATAAAGTGTACCTCTTGAGATGAATGGCGTTTCGGCTTCGTTTCAGTGGTTTACCATGTCCATTCGTAAGTTGTTACGCTCTAGGCCTGATTATGCTAGTGACCTGGTATGGGCCTTCGTTGGTAGGATTAAACTTTTCGTATTTGTTTTCTTTAGTGTTTGGGAAGACTTTCCGTAGGACCCAGTCCTCCACTTGGAATTATCATTCTTTAACATTCTTGTTCCAGAACCTCGTTATTTTGCCTTAGTAAGCAGCTATTCGAATTAAGGATTGTTCACGGCGTTCTTCTAGTAGGTCTAATTGCTGGGTTAGTTCTTGGTTATGGGTGTCTTTCCTTGCCCACTGATAACGCAATGATGGTACCCCTACCTCGAGGGGGATGGCGGCCTCCTAACCCTTAAACAAGGGAGAACGAGGTTTCCCCGGTCTACGAGACATAGTTTTGTATGCCCATTGTACTGTTGGAAGCTCTTCTACCCATTTTCCCTTAGCTTTGTCCAAGCTTTTCTTGAGGAAATTGACAATGGTCTTGTTACTTGCTTCGGACTGGCCATTAGATTGATGGTTGCGCTGTGTGGAGAATTTCAGCTGGATGTGCCACTTCTCACAAAATTGCCTGAATTTTCTTCCTACGAACTGGGACCCATTGTCGCTAACTATTTCTTTTGGTACACTGAACCTGCACACAATGTTTTTCCAGAAAAAATCAATTACCTTAGGTTTTTAGACTTGAATGAACGCACTTGCTTTGACCCACTTTGTGAAGTAGTCTATCATTACAAGTAGGAAGATGAGGCGTCCAGATGCTGGCGGGAGCTTCCCTACGATATCCATCCCTTACTTCATGAAGGGCCAAGCAAGGGTAATGGTATGCAGTTGTTCTGGTAGCTGGTGTACTATGTTAGAGAATCTCTGGCACTTGTCCACTAGGCCACTAGGGCTGCAGTGTCTTTTTTGGACCGTGGGCCAATAATACCCTGAACTAAAAGTCTTCCAGATCAAGCTTATGCTACTTATGTGATCCTCGTAATCGCCTTCGTGTATTTCTCTCACGATGTAATTAGCATCCTGAGGTCCTATGTAATAACGCAACGGTTTTGCATACGATTTTTTGTATAGTTCACCGTTTACCATACAGAACCTGGCTACACAGACATGGATAAGTCTAGCTTCAGTTTTGTCATTTATAAGGATGTCATCCTACAAGTATTTGACAATAGGGGATCGCCAGTCCCAAGTTAGGCCTTAGTTCATGACTGACTACACCAGATTGTACCTCGAATGAAAGAGTTGTCAAGTAGTATAGTGGTATCTGTCATGGTTTGGTTGCTTCCAGTGATGATCCGAGGTTGGCGAGGGCGTCAACTTTCTAGTTGTCCTCTCTATTGATTTGGCTAATCTTGAAGCTTTCAAACACATTTGACAGGTCAGCAACCATGTTATGGTAAGGCTTTATTCTTTAGTCTTTAGTCTAGTAGGTTTCCTTGATCAGCTAGGACACCAACTGGGAGTATTTTCGAACCTCGATGGGACAAACTCTGAGATCCCTGGCCAACCTTAGCCCAGCCAATAAACCCTCGTACTCTACTTTATTGTTGGTAGCTTTGAATCCACATTGAATAGCTTGCTCAATATGGTCACCCTTTGGGGTCTATAGGGTTAGACCCAAGCCTATCCCTTTCAAGTTGGTTGATCCATCGACGTGAACGATCCAACGTGGTGGTGGGACCTAGTTTATGGTGCACAAGAGTTCTTTGTTTACAACTGATTGTAAGTTGGGGCTGAAGTCTGCCACGAAGTTTGCTAGAGCCTAGGATATGATGGCCGTCTAGGGTAGGTAGGTGATGTCGAATCCACTTAGTTCCACAGCCCAGTTAGCGAGCCTTTCGGAGAGATCTGGCTTATGCAAAATGTACTTCAAAGGATATGACGTCACAATGGCTATTGGCTAACACTAGAAGTAGGGTCGCAGCTTATTGGATGCTAAGCTAGTGATAGGGCTAGTCTTTCCAGGGTTGAATACCTTGTCTCAGTGTCCAACAATACTTTGCTAACATAGTAAACAGAGTTCTGCTTCCCTGTTTCTTCTCAAACCAGTACTGCACTAACAGCATTAAAGGCAACCTATCATAGGTGCTGCGTTCATTGGAGCCTACTAGGGGCGTTCCACGAGGTGTTCAAGGTATTGCGCCTGCAATCCTGGTTGCTTCCCATGTCCTGTCCCAGCATGACATGGTTCCTCGCCACGATATCAGTTCCTACATCAGAATCATTATTATCAATTTCTATGATAACAGGACTCTTACCTGCGTCCCTATTTGAGACTGTTCGCTCAGTAGTGGTTAATGACGGCATAATGGGCACGTCTGCAGTGTTAAATAGTCGAGACGACTTGGGGCGAGTCATGGACACCCCGGTTGTTTGGGATTCGATGCCCTTATTCTCATCTTCCAGCTGCTTCAGGGTACGGGAATGTTCCTCAGCTAACTTCTCTTGCCGCTTCATTCTCTCAGATTGCTCAGTCAGGAGGTTAAGGATCATTGTCAGCTGTGCAGCAAGGTTTGGTTGTTCAAAAGGTTCAACCACGATTGTCCTCCAATAAGGTAACAAATGGCCTTTTTAGAAAATTATTGCTGGGTCCCACGGTCCGCACCAAAATATTGATGCTAAATTTAGTAAAGCCAACAAATAGGTAAGAAAGTATTTTTATTAGAGATGAAAGGGTCACCAAAAATAGTGGTTACAAATATGAATCAGAAACCTTGTCCAAGGACAATTAGAAAGATGTAACTAAACAGTAAAAAAAGTCGATTTGATTGCTCAAGAACACTCAAGAGTATGCAGCAATAAGTTCTTCAAAGAATTCCCCCTGTTTAGATCCCCCTCATTGTGTTTTATACTAGCTTGGTCGTGGCTTCCCACTTAACGAATGTTATGGTTTTTTCCACTTGAATTGGGGTAGTGGCCATTATGATGTGTCTGTTGACAAGCGCTTTCCTATTGCCTTGATCGACTTCGTAAGTAGGGATGTATTTTGAATATGCTTCCTTTATGAGGACAATGGGGCCTGTCTGGGAGTCGTGGCCATTTTATTTAATTTGATTGTATCAGGCTACTTGTCAGTTTGATATCATGCGTAGTAAGGATTGTAATTTATTTTGGTCCACCTGGAAATTGAAATCATCTGCTATTCAATTCTAACAAATTTATTGTTGATAGATCGACTCACACGAATGCTAGTGTATGTGTTTGTGGTGGTACAATGTGAGATCATAATGGAGCTTTTAGGCAGGGTGTTATGTTTAAAATAAATAATGGATCGAGTTTTGCTGCTGAGTTTGAGGCAATTACTAGGCTTTGAATTTTGCTGGAGATTAAGCCTTCATAAGATCATTGTTGAGAGTGATCAATGTGAGTTGTTAAATACAGTTAGACATTCGCTCTCTACTGATCATCTAGACTATGTTATTCTAAACAGAGATACAACACTTACTAAAGCTGAGTTGAGAAGTTGAAATAGTGTTATTTGATCGGGAACAAATTCAAATGCGGACGCGCTCGTTGGAAATTCTTGTTTTTAATAGATTTGATGGTGTAGCAATCTCCTCCACAGACGACAGATGACATTCGAAGGGTTCAATCTGATTCAACACTTATTTTTTAATAATATTGAATACATTTAGTTTAACACCTTTAAACAATATTAGCATGAATATACTCTCCTTCATCGCCTACATCCTCCCGTTATAGCCGAAGTTTTTGGAGGTTGACACTTACTTTGTAGGAGGCATGGTAGTTAATACTCCATCCATCCCAAAATATATTGTCTTTTCAATCGAATTGTGGTTTCCTAAAAATAACTTAAAGTTAGTTAAAGATAATAAATGTGTAGTGATCATACCATTTTTTCTCCAAAAGTATCCTTATTTATGAATGAGTAAGAGATATGGTAATCATAAAAATAAGATGAAAGAGAATGTGTGGAAGAAATTAATTCATGGGTAAAATGGGGAAAACACATTTATTATTCAAATAAAGTCAAATAGTACCTTAAATTTTGGTGCAAGATCATTAAAAAAAGGACCTTATATTATGGAACGAATGGAGTATGGTGTACTGCAGTCTATTATATTTTAAAAAATAAACATATATTTATAATAAAATAATTTCCAAAATTTTTTTGGAACCCAATAAATCATTTCCATATTGCAACAAGACCCAGGCATCTTAATTCCACTCAAGAAGAAATCCCCACAACTTCTATTGCCAGAAAGAAAAAGTGCTACTCATGCTTATTAGTATACTTTTCTAATCCTATTTATAAGGCATTTACCATATATCTCATACAAACTAAAAAAAAACATTAAATCTCATTAACACTGCCTTTAAATTCAACAACTTTTTTTATTTTACCCCTGTTTAATATCCACCAATTTGATAAAGTGATTTACAGATTTGATCAAATAAAACATTCTCCTCAAATTCTTTTACTGATAAAGTGATTTATAAATAGTAGGAGAAGGAAGGAAGAGTATTGGATTTCAATTTTTTCTTTTCCACTAAAGAAAAGAAGGTGGGGGATACAATAATATCATAATGAATTTTTTGCCTGCAAAAAAAGTGGGCCCCACATAGACCTGTCATTCTCATCATCTCCCTTTACCGTACCCCAATTCCCAGCCTTTTTCCTGTCCCTATAACAACACATGCCTCAACGCGCTTCCCCTTCCCCTTCCCCCTATAAGTACCCCCTCCCCTCCCCTCCCCTCCCACCACCACCACCTCCTCCTCCTCCTCCCTCCGCCGCCAGTAACCGCCGCCACCGGAGTTCCCAGTCTTGCATGGCAGTTAGGTTGCTCTCACATGACGTATCCGACCTCTGCCTCGGCAAGCCGGCGTTAAAGCCCCTTCCTCTCTCCGCCACCGTCGCCGACGCCTTGGCCGCCCTCAAATCCTCCGACGACTACTCCATCAGCATCTGGAACTGTACGGATCACTCCGTCATCGACGACGACAACGAAGCCCTTTCTTGTTGCCGATGCGTCGGGAAATTGTGTATGGTTGATGTTATCTGCTACCTTTCCCGTGACGAGAATCTCTTGTCTCCTTCCATTGCTCTTAAGGCCCCTGTTTCTGTGATCTTGCCTCAGCTTTCTGGCCTCGTTACTCATCTTGACCCTTCTTCTAGGTACTCCACGCTTTTCATGTGACTTTTTTCTTATAGTACTTAATAATCACAGTTAGGTCCAAAAAATAATGAAATTACGTTAAAATGTGATATTAAATCGAATGTGTCATTGTTAATAACAACTTAATTTAATGATTTTTTTAGGTATAGTTTACCTTCCTTTCTTGGTGACCTTCTCTTCTCTCTCTTTTTTTTTTTTTTTTCACTGGAAATGTTGAATGCTAAAACCCTCAACCTCCTTCCTTCTCTCTTCTCCCTGATTTTTTTTTATGTTCGCTTTGTTTACTGAACGTGTACCATGTGAGAATTCTGAGGGACTTTAATTGCTTGGTTGAGACTTGAAAAGCACGTGGTTCTGTTTCTTCTGATTGATGATTCGCTGGGACAGTGTCTCCATTTAGTAGCTTTGTTGAGCTGATAAGTTCGTTTGTATCTGAAGTTGAACTAAGATGCTCATTGGATCTTTAATTGCTTAAGTTAAATTTCCTTATATTTCTGTATTATTAATCATTGTTTTACTGTGGGTCATTTAGGTGAGTAAATACTAAAAAAAATTCTCTATTGTGCATTAGATCTTGGATTGATTCTTCAGATTTGAGTTTCTAACTGCACAATAACACGTAAAACTCATATTTGGACAAGAAATTTCTAATGGACTATACAGAAGTTGTAGAAATCATTAGATGTCAATGGAAAGTGGTAAACTCCAACACTTTCTTCTTCCAAGAAGATGGATCATTGAGGGATTGTCTGATTGAAGATCTAAGCCTAAATAAACTGAATTTGAAATTGTTTCTGTTTTGACCTTTTAGGAGAAATAGTTTCCCCCAATAAGGGAGTCACTATTCAATCATTTTCTTTTGACACTGTAAAGCTCTGCTGCTACCTCTGATTTATACAGCTCAGATGATCACCAGTTAACCCACTTTCTATTTCTGTCTTTCAGCTTATTGGAAGCCATTGACTTGATCCTTCAAGGAGCACAGAACCTTGTAGTGCCATTGCCAGCAAAAAGAGGCAGCATTTCAAGGAGAAAACAGCACCAGAAACCCTCAAGCTGCTCTGCAATTTGCACAAGCCACAATGGCCGTGAGTTCTGCTGGCTTACCCAAGAGGATGTGATCCGCTTCCTTCTTGGTTCCATAGGCCTCTTCTCCCCACTCCCTGCTCTCTCCATAGACTCTCTCGGCATCATCAGCTCCGAGGTCTTGGCCATCGACTACTACGCCCCGGCTTCTTCAGCCATAGGAGCCATCTCGAACTCCCTCACAGCACAAACCTCAGTGGCCATTGTTGATAGTGAAGGGATCTTCATTGGTGAGATCTCTCCCTTCACACTTGCCTGCTGTGATGAGACTGTTGCTGCTGCAATCACAACCCTCTCTGCTGGGGATCTAATGGCCTACATTGATTGTGGTGGGCCCCCGGAAGATATAGTGAAGGAAGTGAAAGCAAGGTTGAAGGAGAGGAACTTGGAGAAGATGCTAGAAGAATTCACAATTTTGTGTTCTGTGGTCACTGATTCATCTTCATCGGATGAAGAATCTGGGTTATCCCCAAGAAGGTCATTGCCTAGGTCAGGAAGGTATAGTAGGTCCTTCAGCTATTCAGCCAGAATGGTGAGAAAAGCTGAAGCCATAGTTTGCCATCCAAAGAGCTCTCTAGTTGCTGTTATGATTCAGGCCATTGCTCACAGGGTGAACTATTTATGGGTCATTGAAGATGATTTTAGCTTAGTTGGTATCGTCACCTTTTCTAATATGCTTAAGGTGTTTAGAGAACACTTAGAGCCTTTTGCTTAGATGAGTAGGAACGAAATTAAGAAGCAATAGGGAAGAGCGAGAGAGAGAAAGAGAGAGTTCGAGTTTCTGTGAATAATGGTAATGGGCCTTCCCTGTTTTGGAATGTTGAGTTTGAGTGGCGGTGTTAGATGTTTGTTTTGCTTCATTTCAGTTAATGGCATTTGGTTTTCACTTTTGAGATTTCCTTTCATTTCTTCCTATTTTCCTTTGTCCCTTAATAATTGGATTTGGTGAAATCAAGCACTTATTCTGCTATGAGAATTTCAATACGACGAGTTTCTTTACCATTTAAAGTATGCATTTTGTACTTATTCATGAGTATGTGCATGGGGTTGAGTTAAATAATTATAACTAGGTAAAGTCTTGTCCCACTAGATGGTGTCAGCTATATAGATCGTATGATGTCATTGTGCTCTATTAGTATCCAAATCTTTGGATTTATTATTTACTAAAAGATCTCACTCTACGTGTTCGCATTGGTCTCCCTCTTTATTTTTTAATCAGATTCAAGACTGTTTGAATTCTATGGTTGACATCGTCATCAATCTTACCATCTTATCGTATAATTAATCCCAAGTATTTAAACTTTATCACTTAGAGGGATGGCTTGATCTCTATTACAATGCATATATTTTGTCTTACTCCTACTTAGATGAAAGCTCTTCGACTCCAGAGTGTTTCTCTATATTTCTAATTTAGTATTAATCTCCTCTTTTGATTCAGTCAAAATGACTATATCCAGAAAAAAAAAAAAAAAAGCCTCATGAACATGGGTTGTTACCAGTACAGAAAATAAAAAATATGTCTCCATAGCTCATACTCCATCCTTGTTATAAGTTTTGAATTTGTTAATTTCTTATTATAAGCTTCAAATTTGTGGATATATTTGTCCCTAAGTATAAGTTTCATTTCTAGTTTGTCTAGACATTTATTGTATTATTTTTTTTAATTTTACCCATTGTTTACCTTTTTCCTCGTATATTTTCTTTCATCTTTATCTCATATTTGTGACATTCTCTCATTTTCTTTTCCCTATACATTTTCTTTCATCTTTAGTAATAAGAATATTAAAGGAAAACATAGTACATTTCTTACATAAATATTGTTTTTATCAAATTTTATTAGTTTTCTTAATAAACACAAAATAACTGTTTGAAACTTATAATGAGAGGGCGGAGAGAGTACTCTCAAATTACATGTCCCCAAAACAATTTTTACGGTAAAAAAAGCATTGAATTATATGAGATTTTATAAAATTAATATACTTTCTTTGAATAAAGGTTAGTCTTAATTTAATGCACTTAAGGATAAAGGTGCATATCAGTAACTAACTATTGTGCTATATACCCCAAATATAAATAACAATTAGAATGTACAAACATGGTATAAAAAAGGTTGCAAATATAGTAAGGCCGTTAACTAACCGTGATAACCGTTAAAAAATTGTGAGGTGGAGCCCATAAACATAACACGGGTATGTGGAGTGTAAATTGAATGAACACATCATTCTGAAAAGACCAAAATACCCTTATAATTAAAAAATATGACCACCACCACCTATCATTCCTAATCCTGCCTCTCTGATTGCATTTCCAGATTATATCAAATTATGAAATCAGAGCAAAAGAAGGGGTCTCTCCTCCCCCGGCGTCGTCTTGCAAAATAGGCACCAAATATGAGATCCGGAGATACAGGATTGCCCCCATATGCAACTTGCAAATCTAATTCGTGTAGGTGGCGGCGAACCCCAGCAATATGATCTTAAAAAAGGCGCATATGCTAAAAAAGTTATGATTAACTATTGGAACATTCACGTACTCTGTTAATTGATCCCACGGGGTACAACTACATAATTTAATTTAGTGTTAATGACTAATTTAAACAACTAAATCACATGTAAGCAAATATATACTGCCTGTGACCTCCATATGGCTCCGTATGCACCACAATTTCATGCGGCAAATATGATAAGCCATTTTTTTTAAAAGAAAAGTACAAATGAACTGTGATTCTTTAGGATTCTGATTTCTGATGCAGATTGAATCGTGAGGTTTGAAAATTACGAGGGATGCTGCATTAAAATAAAAGAAGTTCACCATGTGATCTGACAAAGTATATATATATATATATATATTGAATTGAATTAATAAGGAGCGAGGTAAACGGCATTTGATTAAAGAAAGATAAAGGACTCTTAACAGACAAGTTAGATTAGCATCGTTTTGTAATATAAACTCCTCTTGAAACACACTAATAATCACATAAGGTTGACGGATTTCCAAGGGATCACACTTGCTTCTCTATTTAGATATATTGATCATTTTTTTTTACATTTTTTCTTTATTTTTTTAAAATTTGTTCTAAGGGGAGAGTACTAGAGCAGTTCGAACTTCAAAGTTCAAACCTACATCTCCTTTTACTGATTACTCTCTCCGGGCCTAATTATAAGATAACTTTGACTTTTTTGGAACAATTAAGGATGCAAAATTAATCATTTTAAATTGTCTATACTAATCTTTTTCCCTCAAAACTAATTTATTTTACTTATAAACTAACATATAATCTAATTACATGTGACATATATGTTATAATTTAGTGGTCTAATTTGCTTCCTTAACTACTACAAAAAAAATAAAATCAAAGTGATCTTATATTTAGGACCGGAGGGAGTATTATTTTTATATATTCGTTTTTTTAACCATACACCAGTAAATCTCCTCTAGCTGTCAAAATTTATTGTTTATGACTATTAGTGCTAAGTTTTATTATGTTGTTGCATCCTGTGATCTAATCTACAATTTTTGAAGAACTAACGATTTCCCTGTTAAGCTGTTTTTTACCTGTTCCTGATGTTTGAGCATTGAGATCTTGAATGCTACCTCTTCTGATTTTACAAGGATGCCCCATTTGGAAATTGTTTTCTAATCCAAGATGAATCGCGCGTGTTTGGTACAATACTAATGTGTATTATAGTTTGATCACATTTCTTTTTCTTTTTTTTTTGATTGGATTTTCTATCACATTTCATCAATGACAAAACCTACAACAAATTTTATACTCTCTCAATTCCTAAATAAAAGACCTATTTAGGGATGTGACCCTATCCCTAAATATAAGATATCTTTCTATTTTTCTCACATTTTTCCTAAATTATCCTCATTAATTCTTCTCACTAAGAAAAGCAAGAGAGGGAGGGTAGAAATAAAATAACGTGGTTAGAATATTTTAAATTTTTAATATTATCATATAATTTTAATAAATTTAAATAACATGCTTAAAATAATCAAATTAAATAAATAAAAATTATATTTAAGAATGAATAAAGTATATTATGGTGACACAGATCAATGTTTGATCATTTTAAATTATCGACTGATTTAGCTTTGATTAATATCATCGTTTTTAGTTAAAAAAAATCATTGTTTAAAAATGCGTGAGAACTACAATTAAACTTGATACTATCTTCAATCCAAGATGTAAGAGTATATTTGGATTATAAATATAAAACCTCAATCCACTTTGTTTTCCAAATTTTTTTTTCTCTCCAAAGTCTAACACAGAGGAATTGTCAATAATAGTTGCAATGCACATAATTATAAAGGAGGTATTCTTGTCAAACCAATACATATTTATTACAAATAACTATTTTAACTAAATTCCTTATTATCCACAAACTAGTTATCTATTATATAAGGGAGTATATAACAATATATAATCATAGATTAAAAACAAGCAGAAAGGAAATGAATCTGATATGGAGTGACTTGATGAATCGATGATCATCCACTTCATTATTTCTTCTAAAAGTTCTCTATCTTGTCCATCACCATAGTCTCAACACAAGATTTTATGGGTTTTTTCACAACATAAACTTGACGAGAAGAATGACAATCTCTAGGGTCAAGTTTCATTTTTTTTGACACTAATTATGATACAACATAAAGTAGCAATCTAAACAGTTACAAACTAAAAGAATTAGGTTTTTGCCTGATATCAAATGAAACAAACCTCCACAAAAGTCGTGGTTGCTAGGACAATGTCAGACTCTTTTATGAAATAGTGGCAACTAAATCTTCGTCATCTGCATCTTTAATGAAAATTTCTGTTGGCTCAAGACATCCTCTTAATGTGTCATGTCCAAGTTGTGCTCTTTCATTGTCTCCAAAACCAAAGATCTGTCCTCGTTTGGTGATTACAATAGTATGGTACAGCCCAGTGCTGATCTGAGAAACATGATGGGTCCGAAGAGTATCGAGGATTCGAGGCTTCATGACTTTATCTGATAGTCTTCTGTCCAAAAATCCAAGGCTTCCGAATCCCATCCATCCAAAGCCGAAGACTGAACCAGAATCCATCAGAATAAAAGTTTTCCTCTTTCTCGCACATACCTACAGATAACAAGAAGCTTGACTATGGCTGTGATAGAAATAAGCTATATCGAAATCAATGGGATGGAGATGCTTGAATTTTACAACTTCCCAGATTACAAAGGTTGAACTTTTTATAGGGCATAATACCTAAAACAAAATTCAATTTTGATCCTTTCGCAAATGATGCTCAGTGGTTTTGGTTTTGATATCAACCACTTGAACTTATGCCATAAATAATCCCTCAACTTACTAAGAAGTCAAGAAAATGAGAGAAAAGAGTAGATGGCGAGTTGGTAGACCAAGATCATAAAGTGGGCGAATTGAGTTCAAACCCCACCTTATCAAAAAAGATCCCAGGGAAAGGCATCCTAGTCACAATGCCTCAATCCAGATTAGTGCAATCTCAATACTTGATAATAGGATCTAGAAAAAGCGCCAAATACCGAGTGGCCCAAAGTTATAAAAAAAGATGCAAGTTGCCAAATTTAAGACTGGAGGGAGCGATTTGCCAGAAGTTCAAGGTTGAATGTAGTTATTTGCAACTTTGGCCCCCTTTTTTGTTTTTGTTATCTTGCGGTGTAAACCATTTTATTCCTACAACGCAGATTATCAAAACATGTAGAGACAATACCTGAACAGCCAAGTGACTCTTGAGACTGGCCAGGATCTCTGGAGTTGTCTTGTCAATTTCATCCCCATGGCCTAAAGCACCACAGTAGCCCTTGCCCCATGTATATACCTGGAGCAACAATAACAATTATGAATACTTACAAGCACTAGAGAAACCCAAAATAAATGTATAACCAGCAAAATTGAAACTTCATCTTGTTTGACGAAACTCACAAATCCATTTGAATCAAGAGCCACTGCATGCTCATCACCAGCAGAAACATGGACCACATGGATACCCTTTCTTCTAAATGCTTGAATAGCGCGTGGCTGAAACTCATTATGTTGCTCACCATGGCCAAGACAGAAATTAGAGCCTGATCCAAAGGAGTATAATATTCCACTACCCATGACAGCTAAGACATAACTCGGTCCGGCAGCAATCTGAACAACAGGACCAATCCCACCAAGCATTTCAACATGTTTGGGGGTCGGTATATCCTGAGTGTCACCATGACCAAGTTGGCCATAAGTGTTGGTCCCACATGTGTATACGTGACCTTGTCTAGTGAGGAAGACTGTGAAGTTAAGCCCTGCAGCAACCTGAGAGCAGTTCCCTTAATTTAGCAGCTTTAGCAAAACAGTCTTAATGGAAGATAGCAGATTACAGCATGCAATTTACTGTTAATATTAACTACGAAAATAAACTCTCTAACCACAAATTTGGTGTGAACATATAACCTTCTACCAACCATTATTTTTCCTACCAGTAAACAATAATAATCTTATGTAGACGATGAATTATATAGTCTACCTGTGTGCAATGTACCCCCTTTAGGGCTTCAACAAGCCTAGGCCGAACAATTGGACGGCTTGTATCTCTGTGCCCACAACAAGACGAAGAATTATCTCCACATGTGAATACCTACATCAGTCAAACATAATATCTCAAGTTGATGATTTAAGTAGCAACCAATCAATTCTCAATTCAAATAAAGCCATCTTTTTCAAGGCCAGAGACGATAAGTATGATATTTAAACATTTTTTATGGGCTGAACTATGAAATTTGAGCTTATCAGTGTGTAACTAGCAGAAAAGTTTGGTGTAAAATTGATCCTTGGGAAGTAGCTTGGGTGGCTAGTTCAATCAAAAGGCTTGTACCTGTAAAATTTTGCTCCACTAACATGAAGACAAAGCAACATTAGGCATTACCCAATTTAACACCCAATTTCATCATTAGAGAAAAAGACTACTTGGAGAAAGAACTCCAGGAATTTTTTTTTGAGCTATTCAATGCTTTCATTAATGGCTTTTGTCATAGATGGCAATGGTGGAAGCTTGTAGACTTCTGAACGTCAATTCAGATTTTGGTCTCCTTTAATTTTCCTATAAGGACATTCTTCAGTCGTTTGAGATCAAGGATTTTACTTTAAATAAGCAAAACGATAAAAAATGCAGTAACAAAATCCTCAGGCTCCGAATATGCCATGATTAAGCTTTGTAGTTTATATTGTGTCCACCACACAACCTATTACCCCCATTTTCTGACAAACTCTACCAGATCATATTATCCCTATCGCCAAATAGAAAAATATCTCCTTTTTTACATCAGGCCATTTTGCACTGAGTTAAGGAAAATGCTAGTATAAAATAAATATGCTCAGTTTTCCAGTGATAAACTCATGCCTAGAGCTGTGCATCAGGGCAGGGCCCGGGCCTTAAAAGGGCCGGCCCGAAAAGCCCGGGTAGTGTAAATATCCCTATTTTTCAAAGCCCGACCCTTGAATGGCAGGGCTCAGGGCCGGCCCGGCCCGATTAATACTTATACACTATTTTTTAATCTTTTTCTATAGAAAAAATTAAAGCAAAAAAATCCTTATCGTCAGCATAAATATCAATTTTAATTTACAATACAAACACCAATAAGCAACAAACACTAAGAAATTATCAAGCAATGATAAATATTGTCCATATTTTTATATAAGTCACAAAATATATGTTTATTTTTAATTAATTATTTTAATATATATTGTCCATATATATAAATAAGTTACTCACTAAGAAATTATCAAACAATGATAAATATTGGGAATTAGGTATTATGATTTTTTACCTTTAATTAATTATTTTATTTTGTAGTTATTAATTTTTTAAATATATATGTGTGTGACAGGCTTAAAGGGCCGGCCCTTTGAAGCCCTCGGCCCTACAGGGCCAGCCCGTGAAGCCCGATTCCTTTTTGAAGCCTCCCAAATCAAAGCCCGGCCCTTCAAGGGCCAGGGCCTAAAAGGGCCGGCCCGATGGGCTTGGCCCGAATTACCAGCTCTACTCATGCCATGCCACTCAAAAAAGAAGCCTATAGGTAGAAAATGTTAAATGGCAGTATACACAATGTAACATGTTCTGAGCTCCTGACACCATGTGGTACAAGCCAGAGAGAAAAAGAAGAGGAAGACAAAAAATGAGGAAAAAGAATCAATTCATTATTCACCACCCTCTGTATACAGTTTCGTATCTTTATATCTAAACAACTCACAGTAACCAAAAGTAGTTACAACAGTCAACTAAAGCCAGCTAAGCTATCTATATGACGAAATGACTAAAATACCCTTTTACTAATGCCAACTCATCTACTCGTGTGTCTGTAAATGCCTCTAACACGTAACAAATACTCCCCCATCAAAAAACATCCTTGTCCACAAGAATAGTGTGCGAAGGAGGAGCCTCAGTAGAGAAGCCAGGAAATTGCTGCTGAATGGAAGAAAGATCCTCCCAAGTAGCATCCTCAGGTCTAGAATGGCACCACTGATCCAAAACCTGGGTAATAGGCAAATGTCCCCGTTTTACAATCTTTCGTCCCAGCAAAGCATAAGGTTCTACAGCAAAATTACCCTCATCATCAACTGGTGGTAACTGAGCAGAAACTGAAACAGGAGCTCGTGTAGATCTCTTCAAAAGAGAAACATGAAAAACTGGATGTATACGAGAACCAGAGGGCAACTTTAATTCATAAGTCACCTGACCAATCCTCTTAATCACCTCGAATGGACCAAAATAGCGAGCTACCAACTTGTGTAGAGAAGAATTATCGATCAAATTCTTCCTGAAAGGCTGTAACTTGAGATACACAAAATCATCAATAGAAAAAACACGCTCAGAGCGATGCTTATTGGCCTGTTGAATCATACGATTTTGAGCTTTCAAAAGATGATCTTACAGCAACTGAATAGTTAACTCACGAGACAAACAAACACGATCCACCATCTCATTATTAAAATCACCCGAAATATAAGGAAGGTGAGTAGGAGGGGTAACACCATATACAGCTTGAAAAGGAGTCATTCCAATGGTGGAATGATAATTGGTATTGTACCATAATTCTGCTAATGGTAACCACTAGACCCACTGCTTGGGGAAGCCCCCTGTCATGCACCTCAAATAACATTCCAAGCATCTATTCAATACTTCCGTCTGTCCAACTGTCTGTGGGTGGTAGGCGGAAGAGTATTTCAATTGAACACCATACAAACGAAAAAGCTCTCTCCAAAATTTACCATAAAAGATAGGATCCCTATCAATCACAATGGGTTTAGGAAATCCATGAAGCTTCACAACATTATCCATAAAGAGTTGGGCTACATCCACAGCTGTAAAAGGATGCCACATAGCAACAAAATGGGCTGCCTTGTTGAGCCTATCAACAACCACCAAGATAGTCGTCTTGAAGTTAGACTTGGGAAGGCCACTAATAAAATCCATAGACAAATCAGTCCAAATGTGGTTGGGAATGGGTAGGGGCTGTAGCAACCCAGGAGAAGCCCCATTTTCAGACTTAAAACGCTTACACACGTCACAATTCCGAACAAATTCCCTAACATCCTGCTCAAGACCCTTCCAATAAAAAACTGAAGCAAGGCTTCTATAAGTAGGAGTAACTCCGGAATGGCCACCAACAACATCATTATGAAAGAAAGACAACAAATCCAAAAGCAAAGGGCGATCAACACCTACAAAAAGACAACCCTTCCGTTTGAGAATACCAACTGACCATGAATAGTGAGGATGGGTAGACGGATCCCGTTCAATGTCCTGAATGAGACGCTGAACCTAATCGTCACTGGTCCAAGAAGCCCGAACCCGAGTATGCAAATCAGAAGTAGAAAAAGTCACAGCAGCTACCGAAGCATCAAATTGACGTGAAAGAGCATCCGCAGCCACATTCTCACGACCCTTGCGATACTCAATTTCATAATCAAGGCCCCATAGTTTATTAAGCCACTTCAACTGCTCAGGGGAAACTGATTTTTGCTCCAAAAGGTGTTTCAGAGGTAAATGATCAGTACGTATGACAAAAGTTTGGCCCAACAAGTAAGAATGCCACTGTTTAACAGCAAAAACAATCGCCATAAGTTCTCTCTCATAGGTAGATAAAGCACGTTTCCGAGGACTAAATATTTTGCTAGCAAATGCTATGGGGTGGTCTTGCTGACTTAAAACAGCTCCCATACCAGAACCTGATGCATCAGTCTCAATAATGAAATGCTCCTTGAAATTCCGTAAGGCCAAAACAGGAGGCGATGATAAAGCTGCCTTAGGGGTAGTAAAAGCAATATCAGCTTCAGCACACCACTGGAACTTCACAAAAGGTTTTAAAAGCTTGGTAAGAGGCAAACAAATAGAAGCATAATTCCGTATAAATCTCCTATAGTACCTTGCAAGGCCCAAAAAACTTCTCAATTCTTTAAGAGAATACTGGCCAAGAAGCTATAACTTCCAACTTCTTCGGATCTGCTTTAACACCCTCAGCTGAAATGAGGTGACCCAAATAGTCAAGTTGCCCCACAGCAAAAATACATTTACTCACCTTAGCAAATAGACGATGTTGTCTAAAAAAGGACAAAGTCTGCTGCAAATGCCGAATATGGGAGTCCCAATCCTGACTATAAACCAAAATATCATCAAAGAACACCAGTACGAATTTCCTTAAGAAATTCTTGAATACCAAATTCATTAAGCCTTAATAAGTCGTTAGTGGATTACTAAGACCGAAAGGCATAACAACAAATTCATATAACCCCTCGTGAGTGCGAAAAGCCGTCTTAGGAATATCTGCCTCATGCATACAGATTTGATGACCTCGCGAACGAAGATCCAATTTAGAAAAGAAGGCAGCCCCTTGTAACTCATTCAACAACTCATCAATCAGAGGAATGGGAAATTTATTCTTAACAGTAGCATCATTGAGCTTGCGATTATTTACGTAAAATCGCCATGTTCCATCCTTCTTATGAACTAAAACCACTGGTGCAGCAAAAGGGCTTTGACTGGGACGCACCACTCCAGATTGAATCATTTGGCGAACATGTTTCTCTATCTCATCCTTCTACAGAGGCCCATAATGATAAGGCTTACAACTGATTGGTTTAGAATTTTCCAAGTGAATATGATGATCAAAATCATGTTGGGGAGGTAAATCAATCGGCTCTGCAAAAACATCTTGGAAGGAAGCTAATAAACCATCAAGTTGTAATTGCTGGTCAGAAGACAGAACCAATTGACCAGAAGCACCAACAGGAGAGTTATTAGAGAAACCCACGTGCACCAAAAATACATGCTGAGCACAATTAATATCAGCCACATCCACTAGAGCTTTGCGTGGCTCAAACTAATTAGAGCCCAGACCATGCAATTCAAAAAACTTGCCATTCAAAATAAAGGCTAAGTACTTCTCATCCATATCCAAAATAAGCCGGCCCATTTTCTTAAGCCATTAGGCTCCCAAAATGAGATCAAATTGGCCCAAATCCATGACCAAGAAATCATCGCAAAATTCAGTCTTACCCATCATCCAAGAAAGGCTCCTGCAACAACGATCAACCAGCACCGTTCGGCCTCCTAGAACCCCCACTTTCATAACTCTGTTTTGAGAAAATGGCAGATGCAAATGTTTCACCACTCTAGTGTTAACCACATTATGTGTACTCCCTGTATCTATCAAGATTTCAAGACAATGTTTCCTGATAAATCCTGCCACTCTAAGAGTTGATGCACCATCCACTCCTTCCACTGCATTAATGGTAGCAGTGGGAATATCCATTTCTGACCTCAAATCCAAGCTGTCAATGGCATCAACAAATTCATCCTCTTCAACTCCCGGAATCACCAACATCATAACCTGTGATTCCTTACATTTATGAGAAACAGAATATTTCTCATTGCACCAATAACACAGCCCTTCCTTACGACGATCTTCCATCTCTTTATTTGATAAGGTCACTGACGGCTTGGAAACAGCAGAACTCGCAACAGAAATTGAAGAAGATGGGGTAGAAGAATCAGAACCAGAAGGAAAAGAAGAACGAGTGAAAGGGGAAGAAGTACCTGACACCACAGTTCTATTCCGATTGATCGAATTAACAGAACGCCACGCGTTGATGGTTCTTTCTTGAACCTATGCTATTTGCATCAAACCTGCAAAACTTGGCAACTTGAAAGCATCAAAGGAAGATTGAATGTCCGGACGCAAACCCCCGAAAAAACAATTCATAGCTACCGGCTCTGGAATATCAATCTCTGCCAGTAACTCATCAAAAGAGTCTATGTATGGATCCACCATCGAAGTCTGGCATAATTGCTTCAATTGAACCATAGGGTTCAAGAATTGCGTATCTGTGAACCAGGCTTCCAGCTGGGCAAAGCATTGTTCCCAATTAATTTCTTCTTCACGCCGTTGCTTCACAAAGTTAAGGTCCCATTTTAGGGCTTTTCCCTCAAGGTGAATGCTCAGTAATCAAACCCGATGTTCTAGAGGTGTTGCGTCGATCAAGAAGAATTGACATCATCTATAAGCCCAACCCCTAAAATTAGTTCCATCGAACCTCGGAAACTCAACGCGAGCGTTCTTGGTTGGCACAAAGTATTGATTCGAAACAGATCCATATGTCCTAAACTGCAAATTCGGATTTGAACACCATTCTGCGAGGTGCCCGCATGATTCTCGCCGGTGACTGGTCTCGACGAAGCATGTCCATTCGAAGCAGCATTTTGCAACCCTACTTCAATTCGAGCCAACATCTATTTGATTTCTGCAATGTCCGTGGTATGTTGCTCCAAGCGAGTTCGATTACTCTCCACCATAGCCATGTTCATCTCTAGCTTGTGCTCAATATCCCCTATCCGCTCAGAAGAACGGGTCTCGGGTGCCATGATCGAAGGTCGGCTCTGATACCAATTTGGTACAAGCCAGAGAGAAAAAGAAGAGGAAGACGAAAAATGAGGAAAAGAATCAATTCATTATTCACCACCCTCTGTAGACAGTTTCGTATCTTTATATCTCAACAACTCACAGTAACCAAAAGTAGTTACAACAGTCAACTAAAGCCAGCTAAGCTATCTATATGACGAAATGACTAAAATACCCTTTTACTAATGCCAACTCATCTACTCATGTGTCTATAGATGCCTCTAACACGTAACACCATGTTAATCATTCTTCACCTATACCATATGCCTCAACCCAACGCTCAACAATACAGGATGTTTGGATTGACTTCTGAAAAAGTGACTTATATATAAGTTAGATTTAAAATAAGTCAGTTTGTGTACTGAGATTTATGTTTGGATTAGCTGTGAAAAAATGACTTATAAGTGACTTATTTTCCATAAGTCAGATTGTGTAATGAGATTTATATTTTAGTTGTGATTGGTTGTGAAAAATAAATCAGAATTTGTAGGCCCCATCAAAATAAGTTTTTATTTTTAAAAATAAGTCACTTTAAACAACTTATACTTATGGAGTCCATAAGTTCTTATTTTTTCCATAAGAACTTATTTTGATAAGCCCAACCAAACACACCAAAAATTGTTTTTCTCACTTTAAGTTCTTTTGGCTCAAAATAAGGACTTATTTTCTCAAAATAAGCCTTACCAAACACACTGACAGTAAATGGGCTATCAAGGCACAAGATTGCTAGGAAAGAAAAATATAAGATATCATGCCTCGAACTAGAACTCTTGCATTAATCATGAAAGAGGAGTGCCTTAGACAATCAAAGTTCAAATATAATGAGATTAGATGCCAATCTCTCAAATACAATTACCCAAACCCTGAACCTATATGTTCCTTCCATTGTTCTTTATCAATGAGCAACATGTCCAACAAGCAAAAGCTATTAGGTTCAAACCCTCTTGAACTATATTTCTAGCCAGCCCCTTCATGCAAAAGCAGTTTAGATCAAAGCATAGGCCAATTATCATAGAAGTGCAGGACTGCAGGGGGAGGAAGAATCAGGGTCTGGGACAATTTAATCAGAGGTGCAAACCCACTAATGGCATCATACTGAAATTCTAAGCTTAGGTATATTGCATCATTGGATCCTCAATAAAACTGCATGGTTATGCTCAAGGTAATTCTTTACTTAGAGCAGATAAATAACTAGTGACTTCATCAGGGCTGTCTAAATAAAGGACGAGCAGTTACGAACCTCTCCAGATTGCATGACGAAAGCCGCATGATTGTAGGAGGCTGACACAAGCAACACACGTGCCAAAGGCGGGAAATCAAGCCTTGTAAATGCTACACATTGTGTTGTTTCAGGACCATGACCAAGTACACCACACAATCCAGAACCGCAAGAGTAGGCAGAAAAATTGCTGATAAAAAAAGTGTGATACTTCCCAGTCGTAACTTGCATCTGCCAATAAAATACTTTCCACAAATAAATATGTGTGTGACATTTCTCTAGAAAGAATAGGTGGTATTTTGACCCAAAAAAAAAAAGAATAGGTGGTAGACTACAAGAAAATTAAGTTTGAGACAATTCATAAAAAAATTTCAAAATGAAATGCGCCTTAAAAGGGGGGAAAACATAGGTAATACATATTTCTCTGTCAACACTATGGAAATTAAATTTCTAAAACATCAAAAACTTCAATATCCTTTACTTGGTTTCCCTGTTATTGTTTACAGATGTATCAATAAAATCTCTAATTAAAGTATGAACATTATGTAGGGGACAGAGAAATGGAGTAGTATCATGTTTTCTTTTAAACAACCTAAAGTTGAAAATTAAAGGCAATGTATCCGTCACTTCGAAGTCATATTTTTAATAAAAATTAGTAACTTTTTCATGTAGGGCAATAAGGGGTATAGATAAGTTGAATAGAGCTATCCCAGTTAAAACTCGTTCACAGACCACAAATGACTTTGTAGCTTTTATGAGAAATATAACAGTTTTTAGCACAAATTCAATTCCTTTAATCCATAGATAATCCCAAAATATAAATAAAACGATTCCTTGCCAAAAGGAAACAGTACATTGCCTGATGATGTCTCGGCCATCCCAGAAGATTGTTCCAAGGACTGCAAAAATCTCAAAGCTCGTTTCCAGTTTCCGCCACATCGATCATACAACTCCCTCTGAGAATTCAGACCCATCCTTGAATAGATAAGATGGGAGGTAGATAGCTGATAAGCTGCAAAGTCCACTAATGACCTGAACTTGAAAGGGTACCAACAGTGATTCCCTCCAAAAGTCTTCGAAGTCAACTCCAAACAAACAAGGTCAACTGCACTAAGCCTTACTGAGCATATGATCTCAAGAATTAAATGTGATGGCAATTCCTCAAGGGTTAGAGGCCTAAAGCGATCTCCCATAATTAAACAGCTTCTCTTCAAACCCACCAAAGAATTTTTTTTTTTTTTTTTTTTTTTTTTTTTTTTTGGCAATTGACACAAAATTGGAGATTGAGACAAAATCTTAATAATCAAAGGAGTTGAATATCACAGTGACATCAAGTGTACAAACTCAGTTCTGGAGCAGGGTTTCAAATTTTGAGACGAAATCTCAGGCAATTGAAGCAACATATAAAGAAGACATCAGAGGGAAGAAAAGGATGAGAAATTGAGTACCAGAATGGATAACTAGCGGGTGGTTGAAACACTAATTGGAAATAAAACATCAGAAGAAAACTAATCCCAACCCCCACAATTACCGTATAATCAAGAAATCTTGGAACTTCCCCTGCAAATCAATAACAACCTAGTCAAGGAAAAGGGGGGGGGGGGGGGGATGAAGAATATAAGCTCAGGAAAAACAAAGGGGGATCTTTCAACTAAAAGTTGTAGCATTAATTCAC
The DNA here is from genome assembly GCA_037074515.1 of Mimosa bimucronata. NCBI lineage: Eukaryota > Viridiplantae > Streptophyta > Magnoliopsida > Fabales > Fabaceae > Mimosa > Mimosa bimucronata. The sequence goes on from CM073442.1 coordinate 13,837,180, forward strand.
TATAAAGTAGAAGTAGTTAGATGAAAGCAAAACATGGGCAAATCCTTACCGAGGAATAAAAGCGAAAGGAGCTAGCTTTACGGTGCCAATCGATGGTTCTTTATATTTTAGCTGAAAATCGTCGAATCAAAGCTCCAAGCTGCTTAATTTAACGTTTTGCAGCAAAAGAAGAAACAAGAAAAAGAATGAGAAACCAAGAAAGGAATGAAGACAGTGATGGGGTGTTTGGTGGGGTTTCAATTTCTACAATGAAAGCACAAAAAGCTACGCTAGGGTTCGTGATTGGGATTCGGATTGTTCATCACATTTCCTTGCTGTCATACTGATGCTTCTCTCTCTCTCTCTCTCTATATATATATATATATAAAGAAGTGATGTTTCTTGGTAGAGAATATTTTCTCTCACTAGATGACTAGAAAAGGGAGGAATGAAGAATTGGAGAGAGCGGGGAATTTCATGGCTTCTCGAAGACTGGTATAATAGCAATCTCTGCCTCTGCTGGCTGAATCTGTCATTTGATTTTGTCGTCGAGCTTCTTCACACGTGGAATCTTACTATGCTGCCACGTCAGCATGAGTTATGTCACTGGCTCCATTTTTGGAAGGGAAAACTACAAGCAAATCAAAGATCAACACAACATTATGTGCCAATTGTGTCCCATAAAAAGGATCAACAATTCCTTACAATCTTTTTTTTTTTTGTTTTATTAAAACATAGGCCAAAATCATTATTTGATTCTTTTAACTTTATGAAGATGTTTTGTTTTAGCCCCTTGACTTTATGTAAAAATATATTTTCGATCCTTTTACTCTATATTTATATTGTTAGTCTTAAAATATAAATTTTGCAACAATAATTTTTCTTTTGAAAATTATACATAATATGTCAGCATCTGAAAATGCTTTTTCATATTCAAAATCTCAGATAAGTATTTTTTTTTTTGTTAAAAACATTAGAGTAAAATTAAGGTAAAAGGAATAAAAAGACACTTTTAAAAATTAAAGGGTCAAAACAAAACCTTATATAATGTTAAATGACTACATATATGAATTAAAAAGATGTAAAATGACAGAATACAAGGAGAACATATGCACTTCTCTTACCTCCATCTCCCTCAACTTCTTTATCTTCACTGTTAAATTAATTTTTAATGAGTGGAGATTTAACATCTTATAAAAATTAAAAATATTTACAATATTTTAATAAAAATATAAAGATGTGACTTGTTTAGGTCAATTTTTTTATAATTTATTGTTATATGATGATATAATAATATTTTCATAAGGTGTTAGATATCAACCGTCTAAAATTGATCTAACGGTGGTGATAGAAAATTGAGAGTAAGGGAAGTGAAATCTTATATATGCATAGAGATCATGACTAGCAAGATCTTAATTTATATAAATATAAGTTAATTAGGTTACAGCCGATTACTTGGGGCGTAGACAAACTCTTTTTCAGATAAAAAAACTAATTATAAGTGAAGTATCAACTAAGTCTTGGAATGATACCTAAAATCAATACCTGGAGGACGAGTTAAATTCTTATCAAATATTTGTTCAATTTCTTTCAAGGTAATGATAAGGTTTTTTTTTTAATATTATTTTAAAGAAGGAATTGGTAAAAGCCCTAGGATTTAATAATCTTTAGTTTAAATGTTTGAAATTTTCAATCGAGAAGACAGAATGAATAAAGTGTCTTCCGTAAAAGGTGGAAAAGATAGCATGTGAGGGGAAAAACAGAAAAGAGAAAGGAAAAAAAGATTTAAAGAAGTTATATGAAACCCCTTTTTTTCTGTTTTTATTTTACTTATAGTTTGTTGGTCCTCCTATTATATGTAATAGAAGTTTTTTTTTTTTTTTTTTTGCATAAGTCTGGAAATCATGCCTTAAGAGGCTAACACTAACAATACAATCACCTACTCCTAAGATGTATCAACATCCACCACATCAATGAAAGGTGGGGGTTGGGGGAACATACAAAAAACATCTAGCAAACTATGGGAATGTTTCGCTAGTCTGTCTGCTATTACATTCTTTTCTCGTACTACATGATGAATTTGAACACACCAGTCTCTGTGAAAACTTGATCTAACTTCATCAATGATATCTCTAAAGGGGTGGTTATCGTCACACCCCCTAAGGATATAATTGATGGCTTCTAACGAGTCCATGCAAAAGTTCACTTTCCTATAGCCTCTGTCCCAGCACCAGTTCAGCCCATGAATAGCTCCAATTAGCTCAGCAAAAACCGGAGGAACAATGGTTAGCTTGCAACTGAATCCCCCTAACCATCTACCATACTGGTCTTGAGCATATCCTCCACACCCACTCCGTCCATCTTCCATCACCGAGCCATCAACTACTAGTTTAACAGCGCCCTCCAGATGCTCCAGATCTTGAACATTCATTGGATCATCCTTCTTTATCATGTATCCTACTTTAATCAAGTCTTGATCTGAACAAGCCTTGAAAAAAGTGTGATCCACATTTAAGGGAGGGGTGTTGTCTTGGGTGTTAAACAGCCTGTTACATCTTGCAACCCAGATATCCCAGCACAAATAACCAAACAGAATAGACCATGGTTACCTAATAGAAGTTTTTTAAAATATATATATATACACATATATATATTTTTAAAAGACAGTAACAAGCTTTTTTCCTAGTCTTTGCAAACATTGATGCCACTCCATTTTCATCTTCTACTAATTTTTCATTAAACGCAGCCTTAGTTTTTATCCCCAGGTCTTTGCAAACATTGATTCGGAGCAATTAAATGTTGAAGAACGGGTAAAGGTCCAATTTTGCCCGGGAAGTAACCCAGTAGGAGCTGATTTGCCCTTGAAGTAACAAATGGAGCTTATTTACCCCGGAAGTAGTAAAAACGACGCGTATTAGCCCCCAGAGGACACTGAATGCTTCCTTTATTATTGGGCAAAAGTCCAATTTCGCACCGCATTTGTTACTTCCGGGGCAAATAAGCTCTATTTGTTACTTCCGGGGCAAATAAGCTCCTACTGAATTACTTTCGGAGTAAAATTAGACCTTTACCCGTTGAAGAACCTACTTCATCTTAGTTAACAAGACTAAAATTATTTAGTAGGAAACATGCATAGAATGATTATTAGCGTACAGTATACTTGATTGTTCTGAATAGTGCAGGCTTTTTCCTCAGTACCCCCCCCCCCCAAAAAAAAAAAAAACCCCACACACTCATACACAAAAAACCCACCATCAGTCCTAGAGGAATCTGCTTTATCATCTAATGATGCACTTGTTTACAATAATATATTGCTTAGTTTCAAATTTTTGAAAGTAATCCCTGATCATTACAAATTTTTAAGCGTTCGGTTGTTGTAGTATTTAGTTGTTAAATTAAACGGAGTTACAAGGAGGAGTGTCAATACTATGTAGGTGACTCAGCAGCTAAATAAATCCACATAATATCATGTGCCACCACCCAACGAAAAATGTCATTCTACAACTAAATGGTTAGTATAAATTTGAGAAAATCACTATGAAATTCCTAAAAGAGAGAGTGTAATAAGTCCCATCACTACAAAAAAAAAACCTGTTATATCTGATGAAATGCTTTTCTATCGGAAAGACCAACCGATTTCGGACGGAAAATCCGTAAGAAAATTTTTCAACTACAAATCTATGACGAAATATATCGACGGAAATTTCATCGGTGATGTTATTGGACATTTCAGTCGAAATGTCCGTCAGAAAAGCGTTCCAAATTTTTTTTTTTAATTTTACAGCAAAAAATTTGTAAAAATTATTGCTATACTAAAGGAAGTTAAAATTTTCACTTATTTAGAATGTTAAAAATTAAGTTATGACCTTAAATCATTTAAAATCTTAGTCTTACTTATTAAATTACGGGATATATAAATTTAAACTTATTTATTTATTGTAAATATATGATTAAAAATATACGAGTATGTTTAGTCTGATTATAAAAATCCTTTAACTTATAAAAAAAAAATAGTTTTCCCCAAATTCATTTGCCTTCCACAAAACCTAAAGCTTCCTCTGCTTGCAAAACCAAAATATAAAACATATCCCCTCCGTCTTAAAATATAATGTCCATTTTTTTAATGATCTTGTCCCAAAATATAAGGTCATATTTGATTTTGTTTGAGTAATAAATGCATTTTTTTCTATTTTACCCATGCATTAATTTCTCCCACACATTCTCTTTAATCTATTTTTCATAATTACCGTCTCTCTTACTCATTCATAAATAAGGGCGTTTTGAAAAAAAATCATATATTTTCCACACATTTATTGTTTTAAACTAACTTTAACTTATTTTTTAAGAGACTATGATCCGGTTAAAAATACATTATATTATGGGATGGAGGGAGAGTTAACTTTTCTTGGAGAGATTAAGGAAGCTAAATGAGTCAATTAATCTTGTGAATTATTAGATTATATATTACTCCCTCCGTCCCTATATATAAGAGCTAAAAATTTGAATGATTTTGTCCTTTTTTATAAGAGCCTGACACAATTTATCAAAGCATTTAATGATTTTTTTCCCATTTTACCTATCATTATTCTCTCTATTCACATTCTCTTTTATACTCATTTATAACACCATTATCACATTTCTCTCTCTTACATAAATAAAGGCAAACTTGAGAAAACAAAATTATTTCAGACATATTTATTTCTCTCAATCACTTCCGTAATCTGTGTGATTTTACCTCTTTGACTCTTATAATAAGGGACGGAGAGAGTATCTAATAAGTTAAATAAACTAATTTAGAGAAGAAAAAAATCAAGCAAATCACTTTATAAGTTACTTATTTAACTTACTTAGAATTTTTCAAAAAAGTCAATTAGTTTCTATATTTAGTAAGAAATATTATATGTAGTAATTTTCTTCAGGTTGATAAAAACATGAAAGAAATAGAAGAAAGGGTATAAAGCCCCCTGTAAAAAGTCAAACAAAGCGATTGAATGAGCTTCCATAATTTGAAACTCATAAGCCAATATAACAAGGATGATGAAAAAGTGGAGGGCTGTTAATGCATTTGTTGGGCAAACAGTTAAAATTGTGCACACTCTTGTCATTTCTTACATCGGATCTTATATTGCATGTTACTCACTTATTGTATAACTTTTTGGTAATTATATTGCTTAGGTGAGCTGCACAATAATTCTTCCTAAATAGAACTTCCCAGAATAATATAAAAAAATGTTAAAATTATGAACAAACAAATGTATGAACCTACCCAACTTCAAATTTCTCGTTTCCATCTATATTTTACAAGCTGACCGAAAATAGGCATATAACATAGTAATACTGTGATTTGGACAAAATTGGCTGAGCCTATGACATTCCATGACAGGCACACATTGCTATGCATGGCAAATGCTGTGGAAATTGGAAACTATATGTTGGTTAAATTATTTGGCTTCTTCGGTGGTTCCAGCTGGTATTTCAGAATCGGGTGATATTCTGAACTTGAGTACCTTGTGAAGTTGACACGAAGGCTTTACTTGCTTCGTTGGAGGTTGACTTGAATCAATTATTTTAGTTCCAGAGAACAGATTAGCTTCAGATGGTCCTGTCTCTTCATGAACCACTGGAGTATCTGCAAAGTAAAAAAAAGCTTCATCATACAACTCGAACTATACGATTTCTTAGTTGTGGGAAGACATAGGATATATATGCAAGGCATAAGAGTCTCTAACAAAGAAGTCTTCAACCATACAGTTGTCTTTTCTTAAATAGAAAGAAAAGTCGTCATTACCAAGTAATTACAGCTTAGCAATTCTTTAGGCAGTACAACTAGTTGTTTTGGTCTTCTAATCTGACACATGGATATTTCTAATACTTCCAGTTTTATATGTATACGTGTCAACCAGAGGCTCTGAGAAAGACATGATTGGTTGTGCAGCAAACCCTAATTACAAGTTCAGTTACAGATAAAATTATACTTAAAAGATGGAGTGACTGAAAACCTTGGCAATTGTACTTTCAAACTGAGAATTCTTGATAAGGAAGAACATTAACATTCCAGCAAAAAATAATGGTTCGCTATCCTTGTCCTATTTTGAGCCAGACAGGAGATGTGTGTCTCTTCACTTGGAGGACATGCAGAAGAAGCAGCTTCCTAAACTCAGTTATGCGGAACCAGCTATAACAATATTTAAACACTAACAAGCGAATAGTGCTTGACAATTCATTCTATTTTTCCAACTTAAGAGTGCTTGACAATTCATTCTATTTTTCCGACTTAGATTCTTTTTCTTTCCTCTAGAAGATTTCAGCACATAATTGTAACTCACCTTCTTCTGTAAAGACAATGCATGTGCCAATTGTCTCCTCGTATTCCCCAACCTGTCATAGACAATGAGGAGCCATAACAATCCTTAAAATGATCGTCATACATTCAGAGGACAGAAAAAATGGAAACACAATGGTTGCAAACCCAAAGATAAATTTCACTGCAGCAACTGCACAAAAAATTCCATCTATACTATAATTCTGGCAATTGATTTCAGGAAATACTAGCAGAAGGTAACATTTAATTATTTGATGGAGCCCCGAAACTAAAGCTGATATTATCTACAAAACAAGGCTTTGACAATCAATATCCCTGTCCACCACGGTAAATGGGCAATAGGATAGTGGCGGCAGTCATAGTTACAGTAAGAAAGGAAAATAACAAGAACACAAGATATACGAGACTTTATACAAGCCAAATGGTTTCTCCCGTCTCTCTTACATACCTCAAATTACAAAACATCTTCCCACTAACTACTTTACTCTCCTATCATTTCTACACCACAGACCTCAAAACCTATGTATCAGTTACAAGCACTAGGCAACCTCAACAACACTCCTTCAAGCCTTGGCCATGATTCATGAGCCCATCATCATATACTCATCTGGTCCTATTTATAGGGCAGAGAGAGAAGATTTTATTTGGTCATATATATAAGTCACATCATTAAATATTTAGTGTAAATGTACAAGCTTACCCTTCATTTATTATGTGTTGACTTTATTTTCATGTGATATAGTGGATATTAAATATGGGTAAAGTTGTAAATTTGTTGGATTTTAGTGGAAAGTTAATGAGTTTTAAGGCTTTCCTTGGTCTGTGTGAAATATGCTGGAAGTGACTTATAAATAGGATCAGAGGAGTAACATCTAACATAGTTGTTTCCAAATGAATGACAATAAAGTATCACTAGACTCGCATGAGAATTCAAAACACACACACACAACACACACACACACACACACACAAATATCCACCAGGAAGCAGTTTATAATTAGATGAAAAAGATCAGTCATGAAATTTTAAATCATATGTACCAAATATAAATAGTGCAATCAAATTGAGGAAAAGTAAAAGGACCAAACATGTATCACGTCATGCACAAGCGTGTCTTTATAGATCCACATCCAAATTTAATACAGAGGTTTCATAGGGCATGGTATTTAAATTTTAAAGGCAACTTACCAGCTTAAATTTGTCATCAATGATCATCACTGGGTTTAGTGTATTAAGGCCCTACAAATAAGAATACACAATAAAAGAGCAGTTTACTAAGTTAAGATCTGATACTTTAAATAAGAGTAATGTTTTCTTCAAGAAAAAAAAAATGATAACCTGAACATTAACAATTTTAACATTCAGGGGTAAAATATTACGAGCAAATATGTTAAAATAACTTACAGTTAGAACATATTTAGCATTTGGAGGAATGTCAAGACTCCCCAAAACACTATCCAGATCAAGCAAAACATATTCTTCTTGATCCTGGTGATCATGGGATGTTACATTTGCGTCCATACTCCTGTACAAGTCACAAGTAAGAATACCATTTCATTATAACTATAAAGAAAGTGTTGGAATATTGAATAATTGTAATAATTAGTGATTCGTCCTAGAGGGAAGAAAAAGATGGGAAATTGAGTACCAGAATGGATAATTAACGGGTGATTGAAACACTGATTGGAAATAAAACATCAGAAGGGAACTAATCAGAACTCCCACAATTACCGTGTAATCAAGAAATCTTGAAACTTCCCCTGCAAATCAATAACACCCTTGTCAAGAAAAAAAGATAGGGGAACTGTAATACGAATTCAGTTAGAGAAGGAGAAGCAAAAGAGGATCTTTCAACTAAAAGTTCTGGCATTAATTTAGAGTAAAGTAGAAGTAGTTAAATGAAAGCAAAACATGGGCGAATCCTTACCTTAAGAATAAAAGCGAAATGAACTGGCTTTACGGTGGCAATCGATGATTCTTTATATTTTAGCTGAAAATCGTCGAATCAAAGCTCGAAGCTGCTTAATTTAATGTTGGCAGCAAAAGAAGAAACAAGAAAAAGAATGAAAAACTAAGAAAGGAATCGAGATAGTGATGGAGGGTTTGGCGGGGCTTCAATTTCTACAATGAAAGCACAAAAAGCTACTTTGGGATTGGGATTGTTTATGACATTTCCTTGCTGTCACAATGATGCCCCTCTCTCTCTCTCTCTATATATAAAGAAGTAATCTTTCATGCTTCATGGAATGAAGTGAAGTTCTGTTCAGGGCATAATTGAAATGATTGCTCGTATCCCCACAAAAAGATGACGTTTGACTTACTTGTATTAGATGCAGCTTGTTTGGGTCCAATGATTAGAGTTAAGCTTTAATTAAAAGTTAAAACGCATTTTAGCCAATTGAGAAACAGTCCAAAGTAGAGGTGCTCTTACGTGAACCGGTGCACCATATTATTGGTGATTTGGATCGGCTTCTATCTCCCTTACTCACATTTCCTTTTGATGAGGTGTCCTAAGCGCTCCATGTAAAGCACAAACAAATATAGGTTGAAAAGGTCTCCTTAGCGTACCCACTTGATTAATGGAACATTTGTCCCTCTCGTCCATTCCAGATAACTCTCATTGATGTTGTATTTACACATGCCATGATAACTTTTCTTAAAAACTCTCGATGCCCGATATCTTGAAGAGTGCTTTCTAGGATTTCCCAATCCAACATGTCATATGCTTTATTTATCCATGTCAACTTTAATTGCCACATATTTCTTCCGTCCGGGTTTAGCGCGCATGAGATGGATTGCTTTTTATGCAATAATGATGTTGTCACAGCTTGACCTAGATGCAGTGAAGCTACATTGTTCATGTCCCACCAAAGTATTCATTACCTTTTGAAACCTGTTTGCCAATAGCTTTGTAATCACCTTGAAACTCATGTTGTAGAGGGAAATTGGTCTCATGTCCTTGATAGACATAGGATTGTCTATCTTTAAAATAAGCATGATATTTGTATGGATAATCGATCTAATAGATGATGGAACTGAAAGCCTTGAATACCATTTGACACATTGTACTACCCACTTGATTCCATTGGAACTGGAAACAATGGGCTTCCGACCCATTAGGTCTAGCTACTTTAAAGGCCCCCATTGAGAAAGCTGCATTTTTAATCTCTATTACATTAACCTCCCTATGAAGCATATCAAGCTCAACCTATTTCAAATGAGGGAAGTTGTTTTGCCAGTTTAGATTTGGAGTTTCGTATGTTTCTTTAGTGTAGAGCCATTTAAAATAGTCACCCGCTATCTGCTTGAGATTATCTTCCTCACTTACCCATGAACCCAACTCGTCCTGGAGCATCAAGATTTTATGCTTTTTCTTCTTAATCGCCTCTTATGCATGGAAATACTTAGTGTTCTTGTCACCCCACTTCAACCAACTGCATGAGGTGTCTCGTTTTTACTGCTCAATGCACAAATTAAGTGCTGCACTTAGTGCACCCAAGAATTTCTCATCTCATCTGTTTTTGTCGTGGAGCGTCTTCACACGTCGACTCTTACCATGTTGTCACATCAGCTTTAGTTATGTCACTGGTTCCATTTGGTAGGGAAAACTACAAGCAAATCAAAGATTAACACAACAATTATGTGCCGATTATGTCCCATAAAAAAGGATGAACAATTCCTCACAATCATTTTTTTGGTTCGACCCTTTAACTCTTACTCTATATTGTTAGTTTTAAAATATAAATTTTGGAACAATCATTTTTCTTTTGAAAATTATACATAATATGTCAGCATCTAAAAATGTTTTTTCATATTTAAAACCTCAAAATAAGTATTTTTTATTGAAAATATTAGAAAAAATTAGGGTAGTAAAAGGAATAAAAAGACACTTTTAAAAGTTAAAGGGTCAAAACAAAACTTTATATAAAGTTAACTGTATATATATAGATATAACTATATGAATTAGAAAGATGTAAAATGACAAAATGCAAAGAGATCACCTTCTTCACCGTGTAGCAAGAACACATTGGCTTCGAGTTTAGAGCTTGGGAAACACTTAGAGAGAGCTTGAGAGTGAGATTTGGGGTTTGAAAAAGGAGATTCTTGGAGCAAATAAGCAAATTTCTCGTGTATTCTTCTCTTGTATTCTCTTTCTCCTTCCATTTCTCTTCTCTTATGTGTAATTCTTGAGTTTCTCCTTACTATGTGTAGCTAAATTTCATCTTCTATGTCTATTTTGAAACTTGTAATACCTAAACTCTATTCTCTTAATGAATGTTATGTTGTTGGTTTAATTTGTGCGTAATGTTTTTTAAGTGGGCGGCCAACATTTAGATTGTTTGCTTAATTAGTGGCTTGAGAGAGCATTAATTAGTTAAAGAACTAGATTAAATCCAAACTTGTCTTGTAATTCTATTTTAGGATTGGAAGTTTGTTAGTGAGATAAAGATATTTACTAATCAAAATTCATGAAATTGAAGTAGTTTATTTAAACTGACTAATTGATAATGGTATGTAGTAAGAGATTATGTGTATTAATGTCAGTTAAGGTTTGAATAGGCTTTAGAGAGCTATTTAAATATAAGAGACTCCAAACAACAACATAGTATACATTAATTATGGTTAGGGAAAGAAAATTGTGTATCATGAAATACAAGTGGATAAATAGGCCTAATCTTTTCCCATTGTGTTGAACTTATTTAAAGTGTTTTTTTTAACAAATTGCCATTTTTTAACAATTAAATTTACTATATCACTAGCTTTTTGCACAATGTTAATTTGGATTACAATGAACTTATTGAACTTGCTTATCACAGTCTCAGACTTTCAGTTGACAACCTTTTCTTAAACTATGCTACAAAACTTGACCCCGTACACTTGCAATAGCAATTATGGTGAACAGGAGGACAAACTCTTTTTCAGATAAAAAATTAATTATAAGTGAAGTATCAACTAAAAAACTAAGTCTTGGAATGATACCTAAAATCAATACCTGGAGGACGAGTTAAATTCTTATCAAATATTCTGGTAAAAAAAAATTCTTCTCAAATATTTGCTCAATTTCTTTCAAGATAAGGTTTTTTTATTTTAAAAAAGGAATTGGTAAAAACTCTAGGATCTAATTCTCTTGAGTTGTTATTAAAAAATTCTCTTGAGTTGAAATGTTTGAAATTTTCAATGGAGAAGACAGAATGAATAAAATGTCTTCCATAAAAGGTAGAAAGGATAGCATGTGAGGGAAAAGACAGAAAACAGAAAGGAAAAAAGATTTAAAGTTATTATATGATACCCCGTTTTTCTATATTTTTAAAAGAGTACAAACTTTTTTCCTCGTCTTTGCAAACATTGATGCCACTCCATTTTCATCTTCTACCAATTTTTCATAAAGCGCACACTTAGTTTTTATCCCCAGGTCTTTGCAAACATTAATTCAGAGCAATTAAATGTTGAAGAACCTATTTCATCCTAGTTAACAAGACTGAAATTATTTAGTAGGAAACATGCATAGATTAATTATTGGTCTATAGTATACTTGATTGTTGTATGTTCCGAATAGTGTAGGCTTTTTCTTCAGTACCCCCCCCCCCCCAAAAAAAAAAAAAAAGCTCGCACACACACTCATACACAAAAAACCCATCATCAGTCCTAGCGGAATCTGCTTTATCGTCCAATGATGCACTTGTTTACAATAATAAGTTGCTTAGTTTCTAATTTCTGAAAGTAATCCCGATCATTACAAGTTGTTGTAGTGTTTAGTTGTTAAACTTAAATTAAATGGCGTTACAAATGGAGTGTCAATACTATATTACTATGTAGGTAACTTGGCAGCTAAATAATTCCACATAATGTAAAGTGTCATACTACAACTAAATGGGTAAGAGTATATATTCGAGAAAAACACTTTGATAAACTGGACCTGACCAGCTGAGTTAGGTTAGAAACCAGAAACTAGCGGCCCGGACACTTGACCGGTCCGGTTGATGACCCAAGCCAGACGAACTCGGACCTGGGTAGCCCGGTATAAACCGTCTTAACCCGGGAGAAAACCGGGAAACCCACTGGGCTGGACTAGTTCCATAAGCCATATCTTTACTTGCCAGAAAAAAAATGCAAGATTTCGGCGAAAATAAAAAGTTTTAGGAGAAACCAAAAAAGGAGAGAGAAATAGGAGTCTAAAGCCCCCTTTGAAAAGTCTAAATGGCTCTACACTAAATAAAATTATAGTAATTTTCTTCAGGTTGATGAAAACATGAAAGAAATAGGAGTCTAAAGCCCCCTTTGAAAAGTTAAACAAAGGGATTGAATGAACTTAGATAATTTGAGAAACCCATAAGCCAATATAACAAAGATGATGAAAAAGTGGAGGGCTGTTATTCCATATATTGAACAAACAGTTAAAATTGTGCAGGCTCCCGTCATTTCTTACACCAGACCTTATATAGCATGTTACTCGCCTATTGTGGAACTTTTTGGTAATTACATTGGTTAGGTGCAACTGAAAAACAATTCTTCCTAAATCTAACATTCCAGAATAATATTAAAAAAGCACTAAAATTATGAACAAATGTATGAACCTGCCTAACTTAAAATTTCTCGTTTCCATTTATATTTTACAAGCTGACCAGAAATAAGCATATAACATAGTAATACCGTGATTTTGACAAAATTGGCTGAGTCTATGACATTCCATGACAGGCACACGTTGCTATGCATGGCAAATGCTGAGGAAACTGGAAACTATATGTTGGTTAAATTATTTGGCCTCCTCCGTGGTTCCAGCTGGTATTTCAGAATCGGGTGATATTCTGAACTTGAGTACCTTGTGAAGTTGACACGAAGGCTTTATTTGCTTCGTTGTAGGTCCTCTCTCTTCATGAACCACAGGAGTATCTGCAAAGTAAAAAAGGCTTCATCATACAACTCAAACTATACGATTTCTTAGTTGTGGGAAGACAAAGGATATATATGCAAAGTATAAGAGTCTCTAACAGAGTAGTCTTCAACTATAAAGGTGTTTTTTCTTAAATAGAAAGAAACATCATCATTATCAAGTAATTACAGCTTAGCAATTCTTTAGGCAATACACCTAGTTGTTTTGGTCTTCTAATCTGACACATGGATATTTCTAATACTTCTAGTTTTATATGTCTACGTACATGTCAACTTGAGGCTCTAAGAAAGACATGATTGGTTGTGTAGCAATCCCTAATTGCAAGTTCAGTTACAGATAAAATTATCCTTAAAAGATGAAGTAACTGAAAACCTTGGCAATTGTATCTTCGAACTGAGAAAATTCTTTATAAGGAAGAATGTTAACATTCCAGCCAAAACTAATGGTTCACTATTCTTGTCCTATTTTGAGCCATACAGTAGGTATGTGTCTCTTCACTTGGAGGACATGCAGAAGAAGCAGCTTCTTAAACTCAGTTATGTAGAACCAGCTATAACAATATTTAATTTTAAACACTAACAAGCGAGGGGTGCTTAACAATTCATTATATTTTTCCAACTCTTAGATTTTTTTCTTTCTCCTGGAAGATTTCAGCACATAAATGTAACTACCTTCTTCTGTAAAGACAATACATGTGCCAATTGTCTCCTCGTATTCCCCAACCTGTCATAGACAATGAGGAACCATAACAATCCGTAAAGTAGTCATCATACATTCAGAGGACAGAAAAAATGGAAACACAGTGGTTGCAGACCCAAATATAAATTTCACTGCAGCAACTGCACAAAAAAATCCATCTATACTATAGTTCAGGCAATTCATTTCAGGAAAGACTAGCAGAAGGTAACATTTAAATAATTAATTAATTATTTGATGGAACGCCAAAACTAAAGCTGATATTATCTATGAAACAAGGCTTTGACAATCAATATTCCTGTCCACCACAGTAAATGGGTAATAGGATGGTGGCATACTGCAGTCATAGTTACAGGAAGAAAGGAAAATAACAACAAGAACACAAGATATTCAAGACTCTATACAAGCCAAATGGTTTCTCCTGTCTCTCTTACATACCTCAATCACAATACAATTTCCCACTAACCACTTTACTCCCCTCTCACTTTCACACTACAGACCTCACAACCTATGTATCCATTACAAGCACTAGGCCACCTCAACAACATTCCCTCAAGCCTTGGCTATTATTCATGAGCCCATCATTATATAACATCTAACACAGTTGCTTCCAAATGAATGACTATTTAGTAAAAATCTTCTGTACAGTATCACTAGACTCACATGACAATTCAAAAGTCAAAACACACACACACACACACACACAAATATCCACCAGGAAGCAGCTTATAACAGATGGAAAAAGATCAGTCATGAAATTTTAAATCAAATATATCAAATATAAATGGAAAGACTAATAAAGAATTAAAAACAAGGCAGCAACATACAAACAGTGCGTGATACTAGTTCCAGGATAGAGGAACAATTAGCTAAATGTAACTGACACTTAAGGCACCGTATATAGAGGAAGGGTGAGAATATTGCGGTTACCTTCAACTTCTATAAAAATGCTCCCTTTATTTTGGTTTAGGGGCCTCTCCACCACACAACCTGTCCACTTACTCTTCACTTAGCATCTCTACCATTGGATTTACTTTAAATGGTCAAGGTCTATTACAATTGGATAATATATTATATAAACAACAATAAATACATGATAATATTTTTCAATTATAATACATCTAAACCATTGAAAACAAATCCAATGGTAGAGATGCTAAGTGGAGAGTAAGTGGGGGAGATGTGTAGTGAAGAGGCCCCTTACCACTTTATTTTTGTCACAGATGGAATAAGACAGAATTTCACTCTCAAGGATAAGTAGTGCAATCAAATTGAGAAAAAGTAAAAAGACTGAACATGTATCATGTCATGCACAAGCGTGTCTTTATAAATCCACATCCAAATTTAATACAGAGGTTTCATAGGGCATGGTATTTAAATTTTAAAGGCAGCTTACCAGCTTAAATTTGTCATCAATGATCATCACTGGGTTTAATGTATTGAGGCCCTACAAATAATAGTACACAATAAAAGAGCAGTTCACTAAGTTAAGTTCTGATACTTTAAATAAGAGTAATGTTTTCTTAAAGAAAACGATGATAACCTGAACATTAACAATTTTAACATTCAGGGGGAAAATATTAAGAGAAAATATGTTAAATAACATACAGTTAGAACATATTTAGCATTTGGAGGAATGTCTAGGCTCCCCAAAACACTATCCAGATCAAGCAAAACATGTCCTTCTTGATCCTGGTGATCATGGGATGTTACATTTGCGTCCATACTCCTGTGCCAGTAGTCACAAGTAAGAATACCATTTCATTTATAACTATAAAGAAAGAAGAAAGCTCATGAATAACAAGCGCAAAAATTTCACCTTCGTAAAGCAGTCCCTTTTATAATCTCTTCCTCCGAAGAACAACCTTTGAAATCTGGAAACGTCGTTGGTGAAACTTCTCCGAAGAGGTCCAAGAAAGAAAGAAAGAAAGAAAATTGTTCAAGCTGATTTTGATTTCTTGAAGAAAGAAATTAAGGGTATATGTTTGATTTCAAGTTTCAACCCAAAAATCAACACTTAAGTGCAGCTCAACTCAAATTGCCGTAAAAACAGCAAAGCAATAATCAGGGTGTGAATAATTTATCATCTACCACTGTTTTCAATCCCACATGCGAAACAATAATTCCAGAATTTATACTCACAAAGAGAGAGAAGAAATCAACAATTCCGGTTGCAGAGTTCATAAATCAACGACGTTCACGGCTTCACAGTAATGAAATTTTATCCCTCACAACGATAAAGCCACCGGTAGTTCAAGGATTCATGGCGGTGAGTGAGAGGGCTATCACTGTGAGGGAGTGAGGGTTGCCGCCGAATTTGTTTTTATATTTTTATTTTAATTGTGAAAATGTATTTATTCATTAGAAATTAGAAAATATAAATAAAGCACTTGTTTTTCAAAGGGAAAACCAATGTTCAAAAAAGCCGGACCGGACCAGCCGGTTCAGTCCGAAGAAGATAGAAGAAGGGACACAATTGCAATCCAAGATCAGTTTAAAGGAAACGTGAAAACGGCGCGGCTCCAGAAGCAGAGAAAATTAATTATTTAATCCTTATAATTTCATCGCATAATCATATGTAACCAAGTTCTTGTAGTTTAACTCGTTGTGACTCGGTCTTTATGGTTTCATTGGGGTTGTAACTCAGTCCTTATTGATGCCACATCAGATAAAAATTGTCCAAGTAGACCATGTGCTGTCATTTTCTTCAAAATAGGAAACCAAAACAGTCTTCTAGAACAAGCAATGACCATAAAAGGCCTTATTCAATGAAAATAAATAGGAAACTTCCTAAAAACGAAATTAAATCAAATTAAATGCATAATGACGCTTTATTGTTGCTTCTTGAAGATTTTTGGACGTCACTCTACCTCCTCCTCCAAGGTACATGCTTGTCACATGGTATTTTAAGTGATTTCTTTAATCTGGACTACACATGGGCCTTGTACATCGTCTTGTTGAGCTTGTTTCTCTATGTTACACCAATTTCATAGATCTTCATGATTTGCCACGTGCTCAAACTCTTATGGGTTGTAAAAGCATGCATATAGGCCTGAATACTTATAATTAGAGCCTCATTTACATCCTCAACATGTATACGAACATAATGGACAATTGATGTAGTAAATTGAAGCCCAAATGTTATCTCTAGAGTCTTGAACATCCCACCGTTTATGAAACTTCTAGCAATGAGGCTCATGACATCTTGAAGAGAATCTTGACCTTTAAGACTATTGTAACTAACTTCCCCTAGTATCATATCATTTACAATAATATTTTAATCAATACATTTATGTTTTTAGGAAACTCCCAATCTGGTTACAATGTATAATTTTTATTCACTTGTTTGTGTAGAAATTGCAATATCTGTTGCACAGAAACCGTGCCTTGGGATATTGCATAGATATTGCAATTCATAGTGCATGTTTGGATCTCACTTCTGGCCCCAGAAGTGCTTTCAAGAAGAAAAAGTCATTTTGAAAAAAGAAATTATGTTTGGTTAGGCAAATTTTCAGAATGACTTTTGGTCCAAAATGACTTCTGCAACGCCAAAAGTCATAAGCAAAAAAAAAGTGGCTTTTGGCTTCTAACTTCTGACTTCTTGTGGGTCTCACTCCTTTTGTTATGTATTATTTAATAAAGTTGGTAGGAAAATTAGACTTTTAGATCCCTAAAATTCTCAAATAAGATAATTTCTTTTAATCTAAAATTTTTTTATCTCTAAAAATTTACCATAATAATTTCTAACTACTTTCTCCCACAGTATATTCTTTTGAGCTAAAAATATTATTTTTTAAAATTATTTTTCTAAAAATAAGGGAGAAACTAAACTTTTAATAAGAATATATGCATATTATATATGTACTATTTAATAACAATAATGCCTTTTTTTAGTAATTTTTCATCTAAACTTACTTTTCAAAATAATTATCCAAACATGTTTCTAAAAGTCAGATTGAAAAAAAGTCACTTCTATCATCACAAATCCAAACATAAATCACTTCACACAATCTGACTTTTATCCAATTTTACTTCTGAAAAAGTCATTCTGAAAAAAAGTCACTTCTCAGAAGCTCAATCTAAACACACCCATAAATGTTGATCTCTGAATGTATATAGGATATGAATATGTTTATTTCTTGGTTGATTTACCTGCTTTGAGGTTTAGCTTTTTTCTAACCATTTTCCTTCTTCTATTTAAGTTTTCACTCTTCTCATTTAATATGTTTTTTAGAAACTCTTTTTTACATGATTATCTGATTAGAACATATTTGAGTATTGTTAAACCTAATTGAGATTTATTTTTTCCAAAGATTTATTTTTCTACTTATATAGATTCGAATTTGATACCTTGTATTTGAATGGTGGAAACCTCTTTCATTAAGATAAATGTTTCTTGATAAAGATTTATTGCTGCACAAGTAAAGATCATCATATAAAAAAATGTGCGAAAAATACGAATATATAGGCACAATAAAAAAATATAAATAAAGCTCTACATCAAGTTAGATTTGACTAATTTAGTACTTAATAACTAATAAGCAATGTACATTTTAAATTTAAATTTTATTTTTGACCTTCCAGATAATTTATATTTGGAGCATGGAATTTTAAGATAAACAACCCCTGTTTCAGCGTTTTAACTTAATATTTTCATATTTAGTTTAGACAATTTAAATAAATAAATTTAAATCAAATTTAAATTTGAATAGTAGTTGAAAATTTAGAGAAGAGAAAGAAAATTTAAATTAAAAATAACAATAAAATTAAAAAAGAAAAACACCATATTAAAAGGCCACTTTGTTACTCATAGAGTTGAGAATTCGAGCGAGCTAGGCTTTTTACTGGTTCGGATGAACTCCACTATATGAAAGTCTAAACCCCCGTGTTTCAATAATAATAATAATAATAATATTTATTATTATTATTATTTAGGTTTTTTATAATATTAAATATTGAATATTGCTTTCAATCTATGATCGAGTTTTGTTCATCCCCAACTACCCAAGCCAAATAAGGTTATGTGAATCAATTACTATGGCTTAATGCTCTTGGATTTATACTTGCAACAATGATCTTAGAAGGTATCTATTTTCTATTGTCTTTAATATAAGAGTCAGTTGATTTCACTTGTGGAGATCATAGAAGCTGATTACATTCTTTTAAGATATTTATAATGACCATTTTATGGAAATTAATGTGTCTAACTTGTAAATTTATGTATAATCCAAACTAATCATTACCTATATATATAATTAAGAAGCTTATTGAACTTCTTTAATTTCTCAAATAAATATAATTGAAGCTCTATATTTAATATTGGTTATAGTATCTCATTTGGAGCTCTGTTGTAGATCAAAAGAGGGGTCTTTTTTTATACTATGTGGTCCCTTAAACCCTTAGATGGTTATAGTATTTAAAAAGCTTCGCGGTGAGAATAATGCATTTCTTTTGATTGATATAAGTTATATAATATGTGGTGGATATAGCAGTTTGGAAAGCTAAGCCCAACAATATATCTCTTTAAGCCCAATCATATGTTCAAATTCTTGTCATATGTTCAAATTCTTGTTTGGTTTCACTGAAAAAGTGAAAATAAGCTACTTTTGTATTTTATAAGATGATGAGACTACTTTAACATGTTTTACCTTGTAAAGTGAAGGAAAAAAGAATCTCTAAGTCTACACTAATCCAAGTAGAGAAGCCTTGGATGCACGATTTTTCTAATTGAGACTTTTAATATAGGAGTAAGTTCTGAAGAACCTGAACAATATAAAATGGGTAAAAATGTATTTGATGTTTAGACAAATCCAAAATAGATTTTATAAAGAGTAATGAACTAATTCAAAAATTAGAATACTATTATAAGGAAAAGAAAGATTATGATTTTGCAGCAAACTTGAGACGTACTCATAAGCATTATAGGGCTGCAACTATGTTGGATGAGTAAGTTACCAATCTCATAACAAGAGAACACAACATCAATAACCCATTTAATATATTATCCAAAATGCCTGTACATTTGTTAATAGAGATTGGAATATCTATCCTAATTTTGTGCATAGAGATGCTGCTAGCATGGCACACTCACTATTAGACCATGATTCTGGTACTTCTTGTCGTCGCTTGCCTTTCACCAGAGAGGAAGCTAATGATGAAAGATGAACACGCCTGACTTTTGGATATCACGCATGACTTTTGGATATTAGTATTACTACCTCCAATCCTAAATAAAAAGAAGTTAATTAGATAAGAGATATGTGTTAATTTTAAATATAATACTCCATCTGGTCCTTATTATAAGGCACCGACTAAAAAGTTTCCTTGATCCTTTTTATAAGATACTTGTTAGTTTCCAAGGTGCATTAATTATTTTTTTTATGTATGCCCATATTTAATAGGGGTAGTGGAAAAGAGAGCAATCATTAAATAGTAGTGGAGTTTAATGTAATTAGTGGGGGTAATATTGTAAATCACTTAAATTTTAAGACATATTTAATGTTTTTAACCAATTTTATTGGTACGTAAGATTTGTTAGTTTGTATCTTATAATAAATATCAAAGGGAGTATATCAAAGACCAAAAGACAAGGGAATTATTTTATCTCTTAAATTTATATTTTTTAAAGTATCCCTAATTATTGCACATAACAAGGGAATTATTTAACTCTTACTATATATCAAAGACCAAAAGACAAGAATTAGAATAGGTGGTTCTACATATTCATTCAATGACCAACAGCTGGCCTTTGGTAGCTGAGGGGACATTATTATTCCTTGCATTGAGTGTGATCATAAGCATTCAAGGAATACGCAGAAAAAAAAATTGTATAATCAAATAAAATATAAACTTGTGAAGCATAAGTCAGTGATGGTCAAAAAAAAAAAAAAAAAGAAGCATAAGTCAGCGGAAGGTTGGTGGGTTTAGTGGCTTCTGTGGTAATAGTAATGCTAATGTTTGGGCAGTTGGTATTTGACTTACTATATGAAATAGATGAAAATTAATATTGAGATAACCGTAGTTTCCTTCAATTTTACGTGTAGTACTCCGTTTTTTTTTTTTTTTTTTGCCCCTATAACTTTACAATGTTATCAGAAATAATAAACCAAATCAATGCTACTAAATCCAAATCAAATCATAGAAGAAGCTCTTGTTTGAACACAATATCTTGAGTTTGAGTATGTGTTAATGCATAAAATATTTTTTAAGTTTGAGTATGAGTTTGAGTATGTGTTAATGCATAAAATAACAATGCTTGAAGCTAGTTAAATCGCTATATAAAAAGGGCTAAATTGCAAATTTGCTTCACAAGTTTTCATTCAAGAGTTATTTTACCTCGGAAGTTTTTTTAAGTTCAAAATTATCCTAAAAGTTCTAAAACGTAGTGATTTTATCCTTTACAATTAAATAACAACGTTGACCATTAATATTTTAATGGAAAAGAGTAAAATTATTACGTTTTGAAACTTTCAAGATAGTTTTGAACCCAAAAAAATTTTTGGGGCAAAATAACTCATGAATGAAAATTTTTTGGACAAATTTACACCTTAACCCAAAACCCATATGTAGCTACAAATGATACTAGTACATATATTTGAGATTTACTTTATAAAAAGTAACTATACTACATTCCCTCTTAGTCGGAGTAGTCTCTTTTTTCTCTAATCATGTCGGAATAGTCGGAGATTTACTTGATAGTAATGCCCAATACCAATAAAGGGATAAAAGATAATTAAATTATATAATTTGTATGATATATATATAAATACATATTAGATATAATCCAATAGTAAATTATACTACTATATAAAAATTATAAATCGTCAAAAACTATATAACAAAATTTAATAAATTATATGTTCGAGTTCATGCAATCCTCGAACCCAACACCATTAATTTTGTTAACAAAAATGTCAACATTAAAATTTTTGTGGTTAACATTAAGTTTGATTTTTTAAAATAACAGTAATGATTATCACAATGATATCACCGTCTTATCCCAACGATGCTAGGATTACAAGACCGAAAAATATACATTATAAAATTAATGATCAACGTGAGATTATATATAAAATGAAAAAATGAAGAGTATACTTTTACCCTTTATTTTATTTTCTTGAAAGACGCACGTTATAGGGCTCTATCCACTATTATTTTATTTAGGAAAAATTTCATTAAACCAGTATAGGGGAATTTATTCATACCAGCCCCGCACGAATCTAAAACCTTACTGCACCTCTAAGAGGTCAAAGTGATATTAAATACTTTAGTTAAAAGACCCAAATATTCTTATTAAATTTTGTAACTAGAGTCTAAGACACATGTGGAGAATTTCCAATACATTGGTGTTTTTTCAATATCAATGTAAGTATTTTTAAGTCTAAAAAATTTTGGAATACAACATTAAAGCATCCAACATTTCACAACTCAGTTTTGAAGACATATATGGAGAATTTTCAAAACATTTGTGCTTATTTTCAACATCAATGTGAGTATTTTGAAATCTAAAAAATCATAGAATCCAACACTAAAGCATTCGAAATTTCACAACTAAATTTTCAATATACATATGGGAAATTTTTAAGACACATATGGGAATTTTAGAGACGTTTATGCTTATTTTCAAGTCTAAAAAATCATGGCATCCACTACTAAAGCGTTTACAATTTTCCAACTATATTTCCAATATAAATATGGATAATTTCCAAGACAAATATAGGGAATTTAAAAAACATATATGGGGGAATTTCCAAAACCTTTTTTATTCTTTTAATAGGGACATTTTGGCTTTTTAGATAAAACATTTAATATCACTTTGGTCCTTGGGCGGTGCAGTAAGTTTTCAGATATTTTTAGGTGTTGATTGAAATAAATTCCCTCCTATGGGGGTTTAATGAAATCTTCCCTTTTATTATTTATGAGGAGACTAACTGATATTAACTAGATTTGAGGTGTATGCGATGTATGAAGATAGGGATACGTGATTTCAAACTTCCAATGCATTGTAACTAAGAAAACGGTTAATTAATTAGTGAGTGAGTTTACCAACGAATTGTGTTAATAAAGACAAAATTCTATCATTAAAATTATTTAACAATGGCCTATTTTAAAATGAATTTTGTGGCTAATTCCATATTTAATTTACTTTATTTAGTATATGAAGTGAAATTTATGATGCTACCCATACCAACATATAGTCATATATAGCATGTGTCTACAATGCTAAAGCAGGTAACTATCCTCTGCACTTTTGGACTTTTGGTTGTCACCATATGAGACTATATAGCATCTTCTCTTCCAATGCCCTTTTACTCGGGCAATCTGGTTTGGCCTTCTCGGATTAAAATTAGAATGGGAAGACTTTGGCTCTTTTTAAAGATGATTTTATTCTTTCATGATTTCATCATATGTAGAAAATTCGCTTGATAAGATTGATAAATCCATCCTACTCATTAATGCACTATGGACAATAAGAAACAAAAGTTTTCATAAAGGAGGTGAAGCTTGTCCTCATAATTTGATACAACAAATTTCTCAAGCTTTCTCCTTTAATTCTATTGTTCCTCATCAAACTATTGGGTGCCAATAAAGTCCCACATCACAAGCTTCATCACAAAGGAATTGGTTATTTAATGGTTGGTTCCTTTCTATTGATAGATTTAAGAAAGGAAGAAATGTTTATTGTACATGTTTACTTCAAAAACCAACTACTTCAAACTTTTCTATGAAAAAAAATAAGCACAATTCTTCATTTTTCTTTCTTCGAATTCTCAGAGCTTTGTTGTCATGAATTTTATCAAATTTGTTATTTAAATAATATGCCCCTCTCATGATTAGATCTCAATGGTATAATAATTAAAAGATAAAGTTCTGCATTTGTCAATTGATATGGTACTAAAGAATGATATCAAATTACTGCTTTAGAACTTTGATTCTGCTATCTTCTTTCAAAGTTAACCAAGATCAAATATAGCTAAACTGGCCTTATCTTTTCATTTTTCACATTTTAATTTCTTAGTTATTTAGTGTTGTAAGAACTTTTTAGGTTATTAATGGAAATTTGTCTTTTATTAAAAAAAAAAAAAAAGGCCCGCATGTGTTTATAAATAAAAGGAAAATGCATTATTTTATAAGTGTCTATATGTTTTTTTAATTTTTTAATTTGGTATTTATGTGTTCTTATTTCTTAGTTAAGTTCTTTTAATTTTGATATGTTACCATCGATGTTAATCCTTACAATTTTGTGTTGTTAGTACAATTTTTTGCCTAAATTACTGGTTCTAACTAACTTTACTATCGAGCTATGGGGATGCAGTGTGTGACTTTCTCCAATTTTGGATCCGTGACTACATTGTCACTGTCCCTTAATTGAACCGTAACACTTTTTTTTTAATTTTAATTAATTTTTTTTATATTTTATAAAATGAAAAAATATTAACATGTGTCACGGTTTTTATTTAAAACCATGACAAATGTTATATTTATTTTTTAAAAAAAAATTCCGTTTGTCACGGTTTTGTGTAAACACTGTGACAAATATCACGCATTTGTCACGGTTTTTAAAATCGTGACAAACCGAACTTTTTTTGTAGTGTATCCATATTTGTCAGTTGCATGTTTTTGAGATTCGTACCATGTTACAATGTCATTGTATTATCACAGGGATTTGAATATAACAACAATTAATTAAACTTGGATACATTGCTTATTAGCTTAGTTGATTGTTTTGATGCCATCTATTTAAAAAATGATACTTAATCATATTTTGATGACATGTCTTTGGATGCGGTTTCGGAAGCCGTGGACTGTGCATGGTTTGACTCGATCCCACCCCCCAAGTCTCATTTAGTTTACAAACTCTATGACTTTGTATAAACTAAAATTCAAATTCCTATCTGTTGTATAAAAAGAAATAAAAACTATGCAGGAAATTTTATAGTTTAATATATGATTAATAAAATTAACTACCTTGTTTGGTCTTTTAGATTTGAAGTGAACACATAAATAATAAATAATTATTTCTAACTATTTGTCGCATACAATGAATGAACCATGTCTGCATCAATTTTTTGTTGATTTCCAATTCTGTAAGTTGAGATCTTTGAGGCAGTCAGTAAAAGCTAATCAAGGATTATACACCATCAAAGTATTTATGGAGGTACTTGTATATCACTTTGGTATTTATTATAAGGAAGATGTAATGAAAATTTTTTTAATATCAAAAGTAAGTCAATTATTAGAGTAGTTAATAATGATTAACTCTTGTTGGAGAGAAATTTTAAATATATTCATGTGACTTATAGTTGACACTGAAAAATCATTCTAGAATGTGAGAAATAGTATAAGGATTGGAGGGTAGTCCTAAATGTTAATTCAATGGCCATTAATAGCGGGCCTTTTGGTAGCTAAAGTGACATTGTTCGTTACATTGATGGTGATCATAAGTATGCAATGAATATGTAGAAAAGGGAAATGTTGTACGTTCAAAATATAAACTTGTGAAGCCATGCAAAGTCAATGTAAGGTTGGTGTATTTAGTGGTTAACATTTATGTTTATGTAGTTGGTAATATTTAACTACAGCTACTCATCCGAACCGTTATACATTTTTTGGAATGTGTTTTTACTTATTTTTATAAGGTACGTATTTGATAGTTTTTAGAGGTTTTAATAAAGGGAATACCGAAATCATTTAAATTTTATGATTAATTTAATGTTTTCCACTGTTGTTATTGTTATGTATGGATTAGTCAAGTACTTGTATTTGAGAGCATAATGATATTAAAAAAAAACTAAGTCACATGAATCCAAAAGTATAACTAATCTTATTTAGTGCACAATAGTACTTCAAATAGAATTGAATTCAATAGGATGATACTCATCATAGCGAAAAAGGTACAATTACTCTTGAAATTAAAAAATATTTAAAAATTATGAAAAGATAGACATTAGTATAAGAAAATCTAATGATGTGATATCTAATGAAAAAATAAACACATAAGTGAAAGGCTTTTTATTTTAGACACAAATCATTTTGATATCTTTTTATAAGGTCTCTTTGTCCATGAACCCCAATAAATTATTTTATGTGGGATGTGGGAGATTAATTGATATAGTGATATGGAGTAGATGTGAGGGGTATGCCATGAAAGAGGATAGGGATATGTGATTCCAAATTTCCAAACGCATTGTGGAGTGAAGTTCGTTATGTGCTTCCCCCACCCACTTACATATTGGCCTCACCCTCGTTAGCAAAATATACTCATATATATAAATATATATATTGGCCCCACCCTCACTGACGCAAATATAAATCTCAGTTGATAAATTTTAGAAGATTGAAAAGATTAAATACACTATTTTATTGTATCATAAGTAAAATAATATTTTTAAAAAACTTATATGTATAGTTAGATTATAGGAGTATATCAATTTATAAGTTTGACAAATTAATATAAAAAAATTATTTATATAATATGTAAAATGAAAAAAAATACCTCATTTTTTTACCATAAATCAACTCCAACTAGTTTTTTATTTAGCATTGAAGGTAGTACACATTATTTTGATAAGATAGTGAAAGATGATTTATAATAATATGATGGAAAAACCATACTAGCATTAGATAAAAAAAAAAATTAATTAAAGTGATGCATTATTCACATAAAGACATAAAGGGGTATCTTTGCATGCGGCTTCGGAAGCCGTGGACTAGTTTGACTCGATCCCACGTTCCCACTCAGTCCACACGTCTCTCTGTTTTTTTCTTTAAACAAAAAACCTAAATATGAACTTTTATACTCCCTCCGTTTTAAATATAAGATCGAGTTGACTTTTTAAAACTTGTTAAGAAAGTTAAATAAGTTATTTATAAATTGATTCGCCTTTAAATTTTTTTTCTAAATTAATTTATTTAAATTATAAGTAAATATATAATTTAATAATACTCAAAATATCTGATGATTAAATGACTTATTTAACTTCCTTAGTCTTTTAGATTGAAGTGAATACATAGATTTTATTTCAAATTGATTTGTTAGAATGAACCGCGTCTGCATTAACTTTATGTTGATTCACAGTTGTATATAAGTTGAAAAAGCTTGGGGCACTGCGAAACCCGCTTGGCCGCTTGTTATTAGTACTTAGTAGCACCAAATATTATGGATTGATCTTAAAAAGTGTGGGGCCGTAGGTAATAGCTGAACAAGGGTTATTTTTTCTTTTTACTTACAAGCTAAAACAAGGATTATGCACCCTCAAAATTTTCATAACTTTTACTTTGCTTACCACACAGTACAAACTCACACACACATACTCTTTGATCCTATTTATAAGGCAGAGAGAGAATGTTTTATTTAGTCCTATATATAAGTCATATCATTAAATTTTGCGTGTGAATATACGATTTTACCCTTTATTTATTATGTATTAATTTTGTACTCATGTGGTGTAATCCACGTTAAATAGGGGTAAAATTAAAAAGTTATTGAATTTTAAGGTAGAATTAACAATGTTTAAGGTTTTTTATGAAATATGTTGAAAGTAACACCAGAGGAGTATATATTTTTATTGAAGTAGATTACTGGGTATATGAATACAGTGAAAGTCACCATCTTTGCTTTTAAAATCTTGTGCAAAGTCAGAGCCTACGTAAAGGAAGAAAGATAGTATATAATGCAATGCAGCTGGAAAAAACGCGCTTCAACCCTTGCGTGGGGAAAAATAAATGCTGTTAGATGAAACCATTCAATGTACGTTCCTGAGGTTTTAAATGTTCTCAAGCTGCCCATATAGGAAAAACACTCTTGCTTTTGATTTTGTGACTTTCCTATTTTTCTGACATTATTTGAGGTTGTGGGGTACCGTTACAATGTGCGGTATGGGAAAGAGCTTAGTGTTCTTGTCAGATTTGGGAATGTCTGGTTAATCTGTTTGGCACTGTTGATGCAGATAAAGATCGGACATGAAGTTGTTCTTTTTTAGCTCGTATCTTACTTTATGAAATACTGTATGAGCTAAATTTGTAAAAGGGTCTGCTTTTTAGAGTTCAAGTTCGCTTAAAGCTTTCTAGAGTGATTCTTCTTCTTCTTCTGGAAACAACTTTGGGGCATAGTTTATTGTTTCGGTGGATCAATAAATAGCATATTCTCCTGTTGAAGAAGAAGCATTGGTCTGTTTCTCACTCAGAATACTCAAACTTGGGAGACAATGGTGCTAATGCATACTTTTTTGAAAATGATTTTAGTGAGGTGATTGGAAAGACTAGAAACTTCCATTTGGAACGTATTCTTCTTTTCTCAGTGAAGCAGCATCTTTAGTAAACTGGAGTTAGGGTATGCATTGTATAATGAGGCCCGTATTTTAGGTTCATTGAAGTTGGCCTTGTGCAACTTGAAGTTTGGCGAGTTCTCAAGAAACTTCTTCATACCTTAAAATGGCAGAAAATGGAGAAATAAGGTCATTGGCTTTGACTCCAACATGGTCTGTTGCCACTGTGTTGACAATCTTTGTTCTTGTTTGTTTCCTTGTGGAGCGCTCCATTCACCACTTAAGCAAGGTAAGACTTGTTGCAGTCATTATTGATCTTAAATCTGTTGGACTGCAAAATGATCCTGGATTCCAATTGCAAATGTGCATATAGTAAACTTCATCTAAAGAGATGTAGCCATAGTTTGATAATGAGATTAAGTAGAGGAAGGGAATAAGGAAAACGAAAATTTTTATCGGCAACTGAGAAACTTTAATGATAGATTTTGTACGTTCTGTAAGTGAACAATATCCTTAATAGTTTCCTTTGTGATGGGGTAGTCCAAGTGGATTCTTTTCCTTTACTATCTCCTATTATGTGGCTCTCTTGCCTTATAAATCATCAGAATGAAAATGGATGTATCAGGTGTATCCAAGTGTTCTGTTGTTTCTAGTATGAGTGAATGGAATTTGTTTAACATAGCTCCTTTTCAAGTATACCTCCTTCTGGTGCCCAGTTTGTTTCATTTTTGTGCCATATTGCGTTAACTCTTTGTTTAAACATAGTTCAGCCAAACTATTTCAAGGACATATATGCCCTGGATTTTAAGAGAAATATGTGGTATGATCTTCAGGCCTATTAGTGTATCCTTTTTTTGTACAGAAGTCCCTAGTGAGTTGCATTTTTTCAGAATATTAACTATTTACTGTGAGAGAGAAAAAATTAAAAGGTTTGAGATGAATTTAAATGTGGTTGCCTTTCTCTGTGGCTGCAGTGGCTACACAAAACTAATCGAAAACCCTTACTGGCAGCTTTGGAGAAGATGAAAGAAGGTACTATGCAATAAGCTCTACTGGCAATCTACACTACCCAAAAAATTTATGTACTACCTTAATTCATTAACTCTTTTTATTCTGTCATTCTATCATCAGAGTTGATGCTTCTTGGATTTATATCACTCCTATTAACGGCTACCTCAACGACGATAGCTAATATTTGCATTCCATCCAAGTTCTACAGCAATACTTTTTCTCCTTGCACTAGATCTGAGGTTGATGAAGAAATGGATAATAATGAAACCCAAGAACGGATGTTGTTGATGGCTTCTACTACTTATCCACACCTGGTTAGGAGGATGTTGAATGGCGTGGATCAAAACTCCTGCAAAGAGGTATATATATTTTAATGTTTTTAAATTTTGATTATTGGAGTAGCTTTTATATCTGCATATTAATGTGGGCCAACTTGGGATATGTTCTGTCACGCAGGGTCATGAACCATTTGTTTCATATGAAGGTCTAGAGCAGTTGCACAGATTCATTTTTGTCATGGCAATCACACATATATCTTACAGTTGCTTGACAATGTTACTGGCAATTGTGAAGGTGAGATCACCACCAAAGGATGATGTTCTGTTTCATTTTGATCTATGCCTGGCCATGTTTTGTACATTCTTTGTACTATTAGTGGATTACTACCAGATTAACTTGTCATTTTACATACAGACCTTACCAAGCTTTCATTAAGCTACTTTAGGTTAACCAATGATGTTGTTGGGTTGAAAATAGATGGAATATAAAGAGAGAGAGAGAGAGAGAAAAGAAAATAATGGTGTTAATTTTTATATTGAAGAAAATAGGTCTTTTTCCTCATAAATGATGAACTTTCTTGAGAATACACGAGGTTGTGGAAAAGGTGCTCCACTGCTTCCATTGAACTAAATGAAGCTCTACAATTCCCTTGGGAAGCAGTTCAACAGTTTAATACTTTTCAATATAATAATTAATGAGTCAATCCCTTACCGAAACTTGGTTTGAAAATTGAGGAATCAAACAAAAAGGATAAATTAACATAGGAAAATTAAGGGGGGAAATGTTATGCATTGAAAAAAAAGGAAAAGAAAAGCTTATATAGGAAATTTTATTATTCAAACTGGCTCATGGATATCATAACTGCAATAGTTAATAATGGCCATTATTCTCTTAGAAAAAGCAAATACCACTTGTTCAAAGTTCATTCAAAAATAATGGGAACTGAGATATATTTGGTGTCATTGAGTGTTGAATGTTCTACTTACAGCTTCAAGTTGAGTTGAATTTTCCCCTGCATTAAACAGAAATCTTTTTTTCCCAAGAAAAAGAGAATAGGATTCCAGGAATATGAAACAAGTTCATGTAGAAAATTCGGTGTTCTTTCTTGGGTGATAAAATATGCACTTGAATAGTAAAACATCAACGTGTTAATCACTTGGGTTTTTGTTTGATATTGAAACAATGTGATAATGTATACCAGATTCACAGTTGGAGGATATGGGAGGATGAGGCTCACATGGAACACCATGAATCATTAGCCGGTGAGCTCAACATTGGTTTTTATGCCTCAGTCACTATATGAATTAGAAAAAAGCACCTTAGTTTATATATTTCAATACTTTCTCTTAGAAATTATTTCTAGAACAAAATAAATGAACGTTGGATTTGTATGCTACTTTAATGGCAAGGGTTCTATACCTTGGACAATAATGGCGTTCTTCCTTGACCTTAGTATCATTTCCTTAGTTCTTCATTTAAAGATTATTTTATATGGCTTTTTAAAAAAATGTGGCTTGGTACGTTATTAGCATTGAACTTGACTAGGGCCTACAAGAGTACAGTTTTTTATTGATATCAATTTCAAGAGTGATTGACCCCTTCATCTTGTGTTGCCACAGAGTTGACAAGAGAGTTGACATTGCGAAGGCAATCAACCTTTGTCAAATTTCACACATCAAATCTGTTGGTCAGAAACAGTTTTCTGGTCTGGGTGGTAATTACATAACTTCATTTTTTATGTTACCCTACACTCTCCTTGATTCTGTTTACCATTTCCTATCACATTTTCTGTTCAACAACATGGTCAGATGTCCAGGTTCTACTTGTATCTTTTTATCCAGTATAATTGTAATTCTATCTTATGCCAATCGCCAAGTTTAATTAAATTACAGACATGTTTTTTCCGTCAATTTGGACGTTCTGTGGTTCGTGCTGATTATCTGACACTCCGCAAGGGATTCATTGAGGTATGCAGATGACTTGGTCTAAGGTGCAGTTGTTTTGAATATTTTTGTTCAGAAGGTAGCTCTTAATGCATCAAGTGAACCATTGTACTTGCTAGTCTCAAATAATTTTGCTGTTTATATGGATATCTGCTTCACCATATGATAGAATACACAAATCGTCTGACTAATTTTGTCTATGTGATTTTATGTTGTTACTTTAGTGTCTTTTGTATCATATCCATCACTATATTTTTAAAATCCTTGGTGGTATGCATTACTTTGAAATGTTTACTCAGTTTGCTTTTCAATTTCTTGACAGAATCACAACCTTACTTCAAAATACGATTTCCACAGTTACATGATTCGATCTATGGAAGAGGAGTTCCAAAAGATTGTTGGTGTTAGGTTAGTACTGACGTTTGTAATATGACTGCAGCATCATGAACATGAACCAAAATTCATGATGAAACATCAGTACCATTTTCTGACTTTCTGTTTACCTAATATTCATATCTGCATTTCTGCATTTCTCATACTGTTGAATGAACATCGTCAATTGTGTTGCACATTCATGATGAAACATCAGTACCATTTTAATTGAAGTCTCACAGCATGTTACTTATTTGTTTCTTCCTTCTGTTTCTTCTAAAGTTAATTCTCATGAAGTATTCCATAACTAAAACATCTGTTTGCAAAATCGTGCACAGTATTCCACTCTGGGGATTTGTCGTCGCTTTCATGCTTTTTGACGTGAGTGGTATGGCTTATAACAACAGAAGAAATTTCCTTTTAGATTACTTGCTTTTGTATACTCTTCTAACTTAGTTCATATGTTTCCTGGTCTATGTCAGGATCTAATCTCTATTTCTGGATAGCTATTATTCCTATTTCTGTAAGTTACCCTTGTTATTTCTCTTATACTTATCCTTCTTTTGCTTATTGATACATAATCCACTCATTTTTTCTCTTCCATGTGTATAACATCAACTCCCCATCCCCCTAACTAGACCTAAACTATAATCACAGATTTTTACACCATTTACTTTCCGTGCATGACAAGTAACTTTTTTTTTACGCTACATGACTTTCCAAGTTCATAAAATCTCTTGGACAGCTGCCATTTACCACTAAAATGTATATGTTGAGTTTCTGAAAAGGACATATTTTGCCATTAGATAGTTACGATGTACATGATTAAAAACGACATTTTAAGAAAACCAACACATATTTGTTACAACTAACTAACTTGACTGATATCCTTAATATTCGCATATTAGTTAACTAGCTCTTGTATTAAGAACTAGAGGTAGTATTCTATCAAGTATATTGACATATCGATGTGCGTTCCATATGCAGCTTGTACTGGTGGTGGGAGCAAAGCTGCAACATGTTATTGCAACCCTGGCATTGGAGAATGAAGGAATAACTGGTTTCTTCTCGGAGGCGAAGTTGAAGCCTCGCGATGAACTTTTCTGGTTCAATAGACCTGAACTATTATTGTCCTTAATCCATTTCATTCTTTTCCAGGTTTGGAACCTTTGCTTTACATGTAATATAATATTTTTCTAGAGATTTGTTATTTTCAAACATGTTCTGATGGATGTATCTTGGTGTTCCTCCTTGCAGAATGCATTTGAGTTGGCTTCATTCTTTTGGTTCTGGGTAATTCCTTACACTTAAGATGTTAAAAAATGGAGTAGATTTTGAAAAGATGTATGTTAAACTAAAAAGTCTAAATTTTGAAAGGAAAAAAAAGAGACTAAAATAAGAATGGAATCAATAAAAAAAAGGGACTAAAATAAGAATGAAATCAATACAGACTTGAACTGTCAAGATCAGATATCTACCTTACAGATGTGAGGGGATCCATTTGTGGAAATAATAGAGATAACAGAAATTGACTTGTGTTTCCTAATTTAAATTTCTGTGTTATACTAAAATGTCTGTAATGTTATGATTGCAGTGGCAGTTTGGGTACCATTCCTGTTTTATTCGGAATCATCTCCTTGTGTATTTAAGGCTGATCTTGGGGTATGTAGAAATTTTGATTTATCATCTCAGAGCCAATTAGTTGATAAGAGTATAAAAAAAAAGTGATTTTGGTTATGTTCAACATGAAGAAGTTGTTGGGAGTATGGCAACTTGTTTGGGGAACCTTTAAAAATCTGTTTTCGCCTTTTCTTATAATGTATTCCAAATAGATTATCAAAATAAGCTAAAAACATTTTTTTCAACACATCCCTCATGTTTAACTTAAGACTTCTCCATGCTCCAAATAACTTTCTCATGTTTAACTTCACTAAAATCACTTTATTTTGTTATAATCTTAAACCCAGTTTGGATCAACTTATTTTCAGTATTTTAGCATGTACGAAACAAAACTACTCTCACATATTTTTCTTGTAGCGCGAAAATCACTTAAAATATTTTGATCCAAACTGGTCTTAAGCAAATTGACCCTCAATCTTGTTAAATCAAAATGCTGAAGATAAATTGTTCTTAATTCCCAGGTTTGCTGGGCAGTTTATCTGTAGCTACAGCACCTTGCCACTCTATGCACTTGCCACACAGGTAAGTTTAATATACAGATTATTGATATTTGTGTCCTCCTACATTTTGGTTGTAACTAAAAATTCGTACCCCCTTTCAATTTGTATATCAAATGGGCCCTACGCATAATGGCAGATTTGACTGAATATAAGGCAATTTTAGAAAGTCCCATGTTTCAGTATGATGAAAGGTACTTAATGGCATTCTAAGGGAGATTAACATGTTCTTACATGAAATTCTGCTGATACCAAGCCCCACGTTAGAGTAGAAAGAGATGCTCAATAGGTATTGAAGTGAGTTGGTTCTCCCACCTAACAACTAACTTGTTGTTTTTGCCAAATCCTAACAATTAGCTTTTAGGAGGGTTCCTCAACACATCAAATTCCAATAGGAGTATATCAAAATTATTGCCTTCCATTAAAATATAACAAATACTCCCTCTAGTTCTTAATATAATATCAAGTTGTTTTTTTAAAGAGATTAAATAAGCAAAATAAATTACTTCAAAGTATTTATATTTATCATTTTTTCTACAAACTAATTTACTTGAGTTACAAACTGATATAAAACCGAATAACATGTAACATATGTTATAGTTAAGTGATCTATTTTGCTTCCTTAATCTCCCCAAATAAAGTCAACTTGATCTTATATTAAAGACAGAGTAACTAATTATTGGTTATAACAAATCAGTCAGCTGTTTTGCCAATTTCATGTGTCATGTAGTAATAGTTTCCTATGTTTGACTCAGATGGGAACAAACTATAAAGCTGCATTAATTCCCCAGAAAATAAGGGAGACTATTCATGGATGGGGAAAACAAGTGAGGAAAAAGAGAAGACATGGTTTCTCCCTTGATGATTCCACCATACATACAGACACAAACACTGTGTTATCTATTGAGGAAGACGATGACAACCGGTCGGTTGAGGCACTTCCATCTGGCATGGAATTTGCCACCGCCGGTAATGAGGTAGAACTACAACCAGTAACTGGTGCAACATCTCCTCCATCAACCATCGCCAATGAAACTTCAAGTAGAGCAGCCACACCTCTCCTTCGTCCCTCTGCTTCAATTTCTACATCAGCATCATCATTTAGTTTTAGATTGGGAAAAATTTCAAGATCCTCTTCTGTGCCCACAGGAAGAAATAGAAAATGAGAGCTTTCTTTGTTTAGTTTAGTAAGAAATTGGACTTTGCAATGATGAAGTTGGATTTTGCATGTTTAGATGTTACAATTTACTACTCTTGATATCCATGCCATATGTATTTATAAAGCTAGTTAGGCTAAAGGGATAAAAACAAAAATTCATGTAGTTATTACAATATCAATTTGAGATTATTTACTCTTCATGGAAGGAATGTCTATTTCAGTAATCAACTTAAGCATATTTTCCATGGGTTCCTTCTTATTCCGTAGCCTTCAAGCCTTCTACTAGCATACTGCACCTGTTTTAAGTTTTTCTTTCCTTAACATAATGGCGCTATGTGATTTATGTATTGATACTTCAGAGTTCACTTAAAAGCTTAAGATTCTAAATTAAAGTGATTTTTTTACTCTACCAAAGCTTCTATGACTAAGCGATCAATAATCCAATTCTTGCCACATTCTTTCTTCCTGATCCATGAAGCATGGAAGCAATGTTTATCTTACTGCAAAAATATAACGATATAAATTCGTTGTGTACATTAAGTTTCATCAAACACAGATGTTTTGCCAACCTTAATGTAAAAAGTTGAGTTATGATATAAATATCTTCAGTTTTCTAAATCTTGAAAATATACACTCGATATAACTATTGCTACATGTACGAAATTATTTGTATGGCAATTGAAATCATGAGTATAGGTGGAGGACTACCTGCGGGTCCCATAGTTGTAGAACGATGCTTCTATGAGCATATTTATATTTCTCAGGTTTATCCAAGATTAAGAAAAACAAAAAGACTCATTTGACAACGTTTATTCCAAAAAAACAAAAAAGCCTTCCTGCATTTTCAATATATTTGAAAGCAACGTCTATTACAGTGATCAATAGCAGGAAACATTAGGGACTATGCTAATATTGTCTACTTAATATGACAATGATTCAAACAGAAAATGGAGGAACGTTTTACATGAGGAAGCCTAATTTTCATGATTCTGAAACTCTGCTATATGTTCAGCACAGATTTTTCATAAACTCATAGAGTACCATAGTTAAGCATCTTCGCCATTTGTTCCTGCTGATTCCATAGCCTTCAAACCTTCTGCTAGCATCCTGTCCCTATTTTGTAATTTTCTTTCGGTCGCAACCATATATAAACCTGAATGAATATAATCATCATTGTTACTCGTTAGAATTTAAAATAATTATAAGCAAAAATTGGAGGAAAATCCCTCGTTAAAAATTTATATCAGTGAGAATGACCTAAATCATGTGAGAAAGCATGTCAGAAATTATAAATTCTTAATCCATTTTCACACAAAAGTTTAAGATTCTGAAATTATAAAGAGGATTTTGACAATTATTATCATAAAGAAACAATATGATAATAATCAAACGAAGCTTCTTTTGTGGGGAAAAATTAAATGAATTATAGTACAAATTATTGGTTTTTTTGGAAATAGAATATGTGGGTGAAGAATGCTTACTGACAGCACTTCCAATGGCACAAACCCAGAGAACTCTCATCGACCATTTATCACTGATTACTCCTCTTGACATGGCTTACTGAAACAGAGAACTATAACTCTTAAGACAGCTTTAGGCGTAAATGTTTCCTAAACATTTCAGATTGTAAAGGGAAGAAATTTAATTACTGCCTTAGCTTTTAAAACTTACAACAATAAAATGTAAAATATAGTTCGTATGCTACATCCTAGTTCATATAAGAAAGCCAGAATTTGTTGAACTCTCAATAGGATGCCTAACTTATTCAACAAATAAAAGAAAATTTAACCCAAACAAGGGGGAAATCATGAGATTTTCATGCTTACTTTGGAAATGCCTAGAAATATGGTTAATATAGTTACAGATGAGAAAACATATAAGATTTCATTCAAGCATCATAGTCTCCTGGCTCTCAAATCATTTGCGAAACTTGTAATTTTCTATAGCCGCGCAATATTTGTAATAATTCAAAATGCCCTAAATTTTGTATTTGTTTTAGGAACAGAAAAATAGAAGTCATTATAGCTTGTATAACTCATCACATAATCACGCATGTCATTATTATTGAACAATACGACCAAGTACAGGGAGCATTTTCAGCGCAAGCGCAAACCTTTCCTCCTTCCTCCTAAGCCCAAAATCCCATCTTCTTAAAGAAAGAAGAGAACAACAGTATCACGTTTAACTTTCCAAACAAAAGCAAATGGGAAATGTAACCTAAATTATAAGGATGGTTATAACTGTTGGCCACAGAAAATGAAACTTCAAAATTTCAAATAAGAAAGACAAAGAGAGAGAAATGGTTATCTAAATCTGTCAAAGTAAGGTTTCCAAATGGCCACCAAAATGGAATGCCATTGTCATAAACAAGAAGGTACAGGTTGAGAAAGCCAGCATTGCAGCAGTCTATTACTGCATAATGGTTCATACTTCATACCATATGCAACCACAACAACGTCTTCAATAATTAGACAAAACCATCTGACACCATCTTCATATAAGTACTTATAAAGTGAATTTGCAGGTACATTTGCAAGCAAACTCATTAAACCATTTATATAAGTAGATACCCAAGAAAATGGAGCACTGGTAACATAGATTGAGAATAGAAAGTACAAACTGATTTGGCTCACAAGAAGAGCCTCAAGACAGAAATTTGGCTCAAGAATCCCTCTTCACCAAAATCGATTAATCCAAACAGATTAAAACTACTACACTCAAAATCAATTGCATGACCTTAAACTCAAAGAGACCCAACTCAGTTCAACAGAGAATTCATAATCCTCTCCTTATGCAATAAAAGATAATAACCAACATGGGTAGCAGAAATATCTCAACAAAATGAAATCTTTGACAAAATTTAAAAGACCCAGCTTAAATTCTATCATTTTATACCCCACGCACCAATCAATCAAAGAGACAAAGTGGAAAATGACCGTACCTCCGGATTCAGAAGCGTTGAGTATGAAGTTTCAGAGCGATCAGTGATTGTAGTGAGCTAAGAAGTTTACCAGTTCGCGAATACAGAATCAGATTCAAAAGCTCAGCTTTTAAACGCATCGTCTCATTCATTTCAAGGCCAAGCTTAGCTGTTGATAAAAACCTAATCCAAGCCATTATTGGCTGTCAAGGGGTTTTAGTTAGTTCAAAAAAAATTCAGTTAAAAAAATATCATTCATTTAGGATGGGTTTATGTTGAAAAGATAATCGAGTGCGTTGAAGTGTTTTTCACGTGTCTCTAACGTTTTAACGTATTTTATTGCCTTAATATTGAAGAAGTATTTTTTTTTATTGAGAACATCCCAAAAAGTTCATGTAAAGACACACTTAACACTTTACAATATATTTTAATAGCACTTAGCATTCTAAAATAAATTGTTAATTGTTGGTACAATCTTACCCTTAAAACACTCATTCTAAAATAATTTGTTAATTGTTGGTACAATCTTACCCTTAAAACATTTTATAGTCAAATTGCGCCCAAATTTATTTGGACTTTTGAGACACATGTACACTTGTAAAACTAACAAGAATATTAATTGAAAAGACAAAAATAGCTGGTATAGTTAGGAACTAATTTAAGTTAATATAATTTCACTTGATGTTTAATCTTATCATGTTCCATATTTTTATCAATTCGATATAATTTCACCTATTTTCAATCAGGTTTCTCTTATTTTTCTTTTTTTAAAATGTCGTTATAGTTTCACATGATTTTAATTAGGGCTGCACAAAGACCGAGCGGGACCGGGCCAAGCATATGCCTTGGGTCCCGTCCTAAAAATCCTTGGGTTGGCTTTTTTGGCCCGAAACCTGCTCAGTCTTGTTTGACTCGGGACCAAGACTGGGCAGGACATGTCCTGTTGGTCCTTAAAAAAAAAGTCTCATGTCTGATCCAAAAATAAGAGAATAGGGAATAAAATAAAAAATAATAAAATAGTAACTATTAAAATGAAATTATTTTTTTATAAAAAATAATAATATCTCCGGGTTAGGCCGGGCCGCTGGTCCTGAAACATATGTCATTGCCCTGTCCTACCCGGCAATCGGGTTTGGTCCCGTCCGACTTGTTATGGTTCTGGGCTAATTTGTTCTAAGACCAAATTAGTATCGGGCGTCAGGTCTGGGCGGGCCACCAGGCTACCAGGTTGGTTGTTCAGCCCTAATTTTGATCATATTTAGTTTCAACTTTCAATTGTTAGGTAAAAAGATCACATGAATGTTATTATCAAAGTTAAATTGCAATTCTACCAATTGACAACTGTCCAAAGTGTAATCCGTATAAATAACAATTAAAATGGACAATTATATCAATAGACTTTTAAAATGGATGCTAATTGACAAACACCGTCAATTTTGTGAACGTTGACCGTTAAAAGTCAACATTTCACGTCACCAAAATTTTAATGGTTAACGTTCAAAAATTGACTGTTTTGACCAATCTACTCCTATATTGTAAAAGCTCATTGGTATAATTGCCCTATTTCAATTGTCATTTGTGTTGACTTCATTGGAATTGTCAAGTGATAGAATTACAACTTCACCCCAATATCAATCATTCTCAAGTATTACATGGATCCTCTTATAATACCCTCCACTGTAATTTGATTTCTTTCTTTTGCCAATTCAGATAGATATTGGTTCCATGATCCATACAAAACCAAAACTCAAGCGTAAGGCACTGCCGAGCATGCGAAGCGATGGCTAAAATGTCAAAAATTCAAGGCTTGACCCTAATGAAGAAGGTACATCTGCCAGTTCTATGAATATGTTTTACTTGTGCACCAAGTAAAATTAATAGGATATATCCTACATAGCCCATGAGTTGAATAACAACTAACAAGATAAAAGATTAATAAGGCATTCCCATTCTCCAACACAGGAAACCTTGGTCCAACATTGTAGACATAACATATATACAAGTGAAGAACTTCAAAAAATCCAGGCAGCAAAAATAGGCCACTTATAAACATCTAAATGTTACACAAGGACTCTATCTTATTGGGGTCCTTGTGTAAGCCTCTGCATTTCATTTTGATCGTTGAGAGTCTCAATGAGAAGAGGAGGAGCATACTGGGCTGTCCCTTGATGTTCTTCAGAATCTTGGCAGAATGACAGAATGATCGTGTCGATCGACATCTCCACTACAGCAAAGAAAAGCGTTGCAACGATATATCCAAGAGCCCAGCAGACCTACATTACAGAGAATATTGAAAATGACGTACTGATTATCATTCACACTTTGTTGGACTGCTTTCCCCAATAATTTGCAGTATCTTTCCCATTCTTATAACCTGTTTGGCCATGCTTTCTCAGCAAGTGATTATTTTATAAGCTTTCCCTCTAAGTGTGTATTTGGATTGGATGCCAAAAGCACGTTTTATATCCAAACCATGATTTTAGGGCAAATTACCCAAGCACCCATTAAAACCCAAAATCTATTCTAAGGCCCAAAACCATGGTTTTAGAGATGCACAACGGTCTGGTTTTAGGCAAAATCTATTTTTTTTAAAAAAATCTATTTTCTAAAAGCTAATCCAAACACACCCTAAATCTGGTTATGCTTAATGCCTGAGGTTTAATCGAAAAAAGGTTTGAGATCAATATCCGCAAGAAGTTGAGACACTAATGAACCATTCTTTGGAACTGCAAGCTATAGATTTCACATAACAGAAATAATAATCCAAACCAACTCTCCATCTCCCTAGAGTCAATCTGACTAGAAATGTTTCATCAGTTTCAAGATGAATGCCATCGTTAATGGTTTTTTTTTTCATTAGTTAATTATTCTATAAATGGTAATTAATCATCATTCCCCCACTCTTTTAATCAGATAATAGAAAACATACCACGACAGGCAAGAGGGGAGATGAGATCTTGTTATGAGAAGATCTGTATTTGTGCGTGTCCAGCATGAGGAAAGCAAACAC
The DNA here is from genome assembly GCA_037074515.1 of Mimosa bimucronata. Classification (NCBI taxonomy): domain Eukaryota; kingdom Viridiplantae; phylum Streptophyta; class Magnoliopsida; order Fabales; family Fabaceae; genus Mimosa; species Mimosa bimucronata. Next base: position 13,878,207 of record CM073442.1, read on the forward strand.
AGCACTTGCTAGGCTAACACATAGTTTTCCAAGGAACAAAATGACATCTCCAATCACATTGACACGTCCAATTCGAAGGATGTTATTCATGATCAATTCTGTGGCAATAGCAGAAGCTTGAAAGAAACTTTTACCGGTTATAGCAATCTGCAGTTGCAAGCAGATATGCAAAGAAAAGTTAAATGCAGGAGTAGGTGGAGAACAAGTATGTAAAGCTTCAACTGGTAAAAAATACTTAATCAGTAACAACTAATTAACAAAGGGAGAAGAGAAATGAGAAACCCAACCACATATTAGCAATTTTTTTCCGGACTTAATCATCACCCTACTATTCTTGGCTCAGAATGACACCAACATTTGCTCTGTGCAGCTAATACATGTCTAGGAACTGGACATCAATTGTCCAGGACCTTCTCTCATGTTCATGAGCCCAAAATGACTTGAATTTAGACAAGAAGCGCTATATAGTCATGAATATGTCACCATCAGCACACATGTTTTACCCTAAACTCACTTAGTACCATTCCTCTCTTTCTCAATATGGCATCAAAGTCTCAAATGTTATCTCAGTCTCTCTCTAGGCATGCTAATTATAAGGCAATAAATACAACAGGATGAAGTTTTATTCTCTTTTTCCCAATAATATGTTACCAACTGTAACATATTTACTGCATGCATGCAAATCTAATTTATTGTATATTAAGAACTTTACCATGATATAAGCATTCCGGTTCACTGATTTTATGATCCACTCAATACACCTGAGAAAAAAATGAGAAGTTCGGTACGCAGCCTTTCCTATACAGCTGTCAGGTGTGTCACTAGAGATTTTTAGCTTTCGGCGAACAGATTCAAGCAGAAAACGGATTGATTCGACAAATGATACAATCAGAGAGCCAAGAGCCACAGACCCCAAGCTGTAACGCATAAGCCTCTTTGTGGAGGAAACGACTGAAAGGAATGGAATTTCAGGCTGCATGGAGTAAAATTAGGTGCTGTTAGTTTCATTGACGCCCGATATTTGTGCAATTATAAAAAGCAAATAGTATGTTTACTTTTGAACAAAAAGTATCAAATAGTTTCATTGACGCCCGATATTTGTGCAATTATAAAAAGCAAATAGTATGTCTACTTTTGAACAAAAAGTATCAAAACCAAAGAAATCAATACATCAATATAAAATTGGTCGGAAACCATGTTATTCATAAATCATAAACAATGTGATTCACCTCAGTCTGAGAAGCACAAGACCCATAATTTAATTCATGGAAAAAGGGTGTAAATTGCCTTAACACTTGGAGTTAACTATCTAGTTCACCTAATGGCCAATTTGTTTAAAAAGATTATTTGAGTTGGGGGAAACCTTGACTCTAGTTGAACGAGAATTCATAATCTTATTTCAACAACTATTAAAGCTACATCTTCATTTCCATTTATGAGCCAAACAGTAAACTGTGGTCCAGTGCAGACAGATTACATTTCGTTCATCCTCTAGTATTTAACCAACATTGGCAACACAAGCAACTCAATCCACCAAATTGCATTATTGAATTATGCAAAAGAAATTGTACAAACTTACAGATGTTTCCCCACGTGCCCAGTAATAGGAAGCAACAGATCCAGCAATTACTGTAGATGAGCATGCTATGAAAAATTGAGTAGCCCAGTAACAACCGAATAGGTGAAAAAGGATGGCAACTCCAATATGTGGAGTGTATCGAATGCTATATCCACAACAATTGTCACAGTTCACCTTTTTTGCCAAAAGATCATAAGCACAGCAGTTAGAGTTGCATTTATTCTGAACAACCTCGCCAGAACTGAACAAGTGGAGAGCAGCTGATATCCAAAACATGTAGAACACAGCAAGGATAGCATATGGCAAGAGTGGAAAAATAATTAGTGCTTGGACTTCCCCAATCACTTTGGCAGCAACCTGCAACCAAATTTATATCAAATTAGTTAGATTGTCGGACACGTCTCATGGATAGAAAGATAAATCATTGCTTCACTCTTAATAATGGTCCCAACATTGCAGAATTGTACCACATGATGAGCCAATGAGAATGTATAACACTTTTGCAAGAAAAAGTTAAGCCTAAAATGATATTCTTAGAGGGAATTAAATGTTCAGATTTTAAGTTAGTTTTAGCTGTGGAGTGTGGATATTATTTTTGTTAGATACATAACTAGAAAAAAATAGCATGTTTTAATACATTCTCTTCATGTCACATGAATATAATGTAACATATTACAAATGCAAGACATTTTATATGTATCGCTACTCTCTATGTAGGGGTAATTGAAAAGATAAGTTACTTGATCCAGCTACACAAATACACTAGCATTCTGCTTTCTCATGTACCATCCAAACAACTTAAGTATTTTAACAATTTCCATTTTTTACAAGTACACTTACAGACAACTTTTTTCAGTATCTTTGTAACCAAACCTTAGTCAACAATATTGACATTATTCCTAGTTAAGTTTAATTAGCAAAAGTAAGTAAAACATAATCATAGTTTCCTAACTACATTTCATATAGTGGATGCTTACCTTGAGGACAGATGTTGCCATAAGGATTCGTCGAACAATAGCAATTGATGTAAGAATGGCAACAGCCATAATAAAGGTCATGAGGACAGCAACACCACGCAGATGATTAAGCTCCTGAAATTGAACACATGTATGAGACATATAATAATATCATCACAAATATACACACACATAGAAAGAGCTTATTAAAGGTTTGATTATTCATGGTACTTACCCTCCCAAATACATGAATGTACGGATCATGTTCCCCAATGATGGGAGAAACAGCATCGTTCCCTATCCACCCAGCTGAAAATCAAGAAAACTAAACAAACTCAGCTTCATTGTCAGACTGATGTTATTGCAATAAGCAGAAAAAAAAAAAAGAGAAATTATACAATTTTATGTAAAAAAAAAATATTAGGGTTACATATTTGTCAGTACCTATACTTTTATTTAATTTTGATTTTGGTACCTATGTATATTTTTAGCATAATTAAATGCTTTAATTTTATTTTATTAACACCATAAGCTCCTATACAACTGCTAACTATGCTAATAGAACAAAGTTAGAGGAGCTAATAATGGTGATTGAGCAAAATGATAGACCTAAATAAGAGATAAAAAAACCATAGGTACCAAAATCAAAATTGAATAAATGTGTAGGTACCAATAAATGGGTTTCCCCAAAATATTATAAGCAAATATTATAGGTTTGAGAATCACAAAGGAAGCATAGTGACAAAAATGTGTAAAAAGTATTTTACCAAAAAATAATCCATTATTTATTAATTGACAATCAGCAACCCTCATATCAGTATACAAGGTCTGAGGCTTTGAAAATTAAACCATGTGACCCAGCATATATTGCATTCTATGATTTCATAATACAAATGCATCATAATCAAAATCTCTAAATTTTAATTTGACCACTTTCTTTATAATACAAGTGAATATATTTATTAACGATTTGGATGTAAGAGTAGAATTTCTATAACAAAGGCAAGCTGAAAAATGAATAGACCATATGGCTGACAAGGAAACAAACACTCAATTCATAATTTATAAGCAGTTATATAGTAAAATCCCTTTAAAACATAAACATCTGGTTTATCAAGTAACCAGAAAGAGATTCAGACCTTTTAGGTAGTAGAACATTGTGACTGATATTATGAGAATATTAAAGAGCACCACTGTTACCCAAGGCATTGCGGAAACAAAATGTCGAATCATTAGCAGCCAAATAACTGACAAAAACAGAGGCAAGATCCCTCCACATACTATCAGCACAGGCCATGACTTTGCTATGTCAGCCATGTATCTCTGCAAATACATGTAAATGATTAAACTACAAGATTATGCTCAATGGAAAGATGCACAGCAGTTGAGAAAATTGCAACCGAAAAATAAGAATGTGAGAATGCTTGACGAACATTGATATTAACGATACAAGTATCTATAGCTTTAATTCATTGGTTATCATTCCTTCCATTGTCACTCCTATTCAGCACATTCTTAAGTATTTATAAACAGTTCTGATATACTTCATCAGTTAACAGTGAGGATTGAGGAAGAATACCATTTGTTTATTTTTAGTATTGAAATTAACAAACCAATACCGAAGTATATAAGCTTCGAGCTGAGTGTATAAACAACTGTATGATCATAATTATACTAAAGGCATGTAAAGTCCAAACTGCATAGAATTCTACCTTCAAGACAGCTGAACGAGAATTGATTGATTTGTGAACAGATTTATCTATAACAATGTCCTCATTGATGTTAACTCCGCCCATCTGCTGCCAGTGCTTTAAAGACACGTTTGATGCTCGAGCAATAAGTTGGCAACTCCAGTAAACTAGACATAGCAAATGACATGAAATACCTCATTAAAAAAGTAGCAATTGAAAAGCTAAAAATTTATGAGAGACTGACATCTTCATTTCCTACTTCTAAAAAAAACTTACATTACATACAAGGAGCTTACCCTTCAAACAAGGTCCAAATAGAAGAATTACAAAAACATGGAATGTATAGTATGCTTACCATTTACACTTGGAAATATGACTGGATAACAAGGGCCCTGAAGTTGAAGAGAGCTGTTTCTCATTTGTGGGGTAAGAAGTTCATAATAATCGTAGTTGCTATCAATCCAATCTTGTGTTGAAAGCCGCATTTCTCCTTCGGGATAATCACACACCCAGTTCAGTGAGTCTTCAGAAGGCACAGGGCAATCCAACAAGCATATAGCACGAGCATCAGCCAGTTCGAATTGGCTATCCTTTAATCCACTCTGATAAACCTGGTTAGGATTTAACCAATATTTGAGCTCCAATTGACGAAGACCAGGGTGCGCATGCCTGTCTCCACACACATTCCCCTTGTAATCCAGCCCATATGTAAGCCTGGAAAACAGCGATGCCAATGTTCACAAACAAACAATGAGAAAAACAGAATCAGAACAAAATTATGAGCTTCATTGCACTACAAAGCAAATGGCACCACTTGGGCGAAAAGCACTTTAAATGCTCAACATCAAGAAAATTCTCTAGCAATTCTAAGAAGAAACTGATAGCAAAAAATGAAAGCGCTCCTCCTAATTTTTCTTCATTTTACCCCCAAATCAACTCTCATTTTTTACTTCAAGTTCTTAAGCAGCCTATGGAATAACAACGTTGAACCTCAAGTGCAATTTAAAGCACACAAAATGACTTAAACTGACATAAAGTTCTACAGAAATCAAACCCATCATAGATGGCTAAGAAAAAGCATGACACGCGGAAACCGACATGGTACAGTAGAAATCAAAACATCATTACAAAATTGCCAAAAGAACAGATACTGAAAAGATCTCATGCCTAAAAAAACAAACAGAAACTAAACCACCCCAATGACAGAAACCCCATCAATGCAATGCAAAATTAGATAAAGTGGGGAACTTTAAAGATTTCACCTTAAGGGATTCCCTCTGTTGAAACCGAAGCTGGAGTTAACAATCATGGAAACCCAGAATGCAATGAAGATCACAAGAACAGCGATGTCTCTGCATTTTCTGTTGCGCCTAATGATTCCACCCACTTGGGTACTTCCATCACTAGATGGGTATCTTCCAATGACTGCACCTAAAGGACCCCTCATTTTCCAGCTTCAGTATCAATGAAGCTTCAATTCAACTTCAACATTCGAAGGAGAAAAGAGAAGCAGGGATGGGAGAAGAAGAGGGAAAGCAGAGAGAGTAGAGTAGAAGCTTGTGAAGTGTGAACCAGCTCTCAGTGAGGGAAGGAAGGGTTCTTAGATTTGGAGTTAATTATAATAAATAAATATAAATTCTATTCCTTTTTGAGACACAGATACTCTAATTGGGTGCTTTTTTATTATTATTATTAAGGCTCCGTGTCTTTCGGCTCGAGAAAGGCATCTTTGGTGGCTTGGCTTGAACTCTTTGCAAATCGTGTGTGAAAGCGTAGAGTACAGACTACAGAGATCATAAAATGAGCAAAACAAAACGGAACATGTTGAGTTGAGTTTGATTCATGCAACAATGAAATGCTATAGTCAAACATCAAATACTGTCACAGTTAACACTTTAACTTGTCACAGTTAACACTTTAACTTGTTTGGGTATTTAACAAAAGCTAGGTTTTGTTATCAAACCTAAGTTTGGAATGGTAACCAAACACTTTTTTCTGATAAATCTAGATTTGGACTCAAAACCTAGGTTTAGACTCAAAACTTAGGTTTTAAAAAAGGTAACCTAAACACTTGAAAAAATATCAAAAGCTATTTTGGATTGGAAACCTAGGTTTTGGCCACCAAAACCTAGGTTTTGAATAAGCTACAATTTTCCCCTTTTGCACAAAGTACGGGGTAAAAAAAAGCCATCATTACACATGTCATATTGAAATACCTAAAATGCCATTATTCTCTCTCTTTCCCAACACATTAAACTTATGTCCTTTTTAGTAATTTACACAGAAAAAGTTATTCTCACAATAACCATCCAAACACTCTCATTTTTACAAAAGCTACTTTTTCTAAACATCAGCTTTTTTCAACTTTTTCCCCAGAAGCTATTCTCTAAAAGTTAATCCAAACAGGCAACTACTTTTTTCAGCTTTTACGCGAATTACGAGACAGAAAATACCATCATTACACATGTCATATTGAAATACCTAAAACGCCCTTATTTTCTCTCTTTCCCAACACATTAAACTTATGTCCTTTTTAGTAATTTACACATAAAAAAAGCTATTCTCACAACAACCATCCAAACACTCTCATTCATCAAAAGCTATTTTTTCAGCTTTTTCAAAATCAGCTTTTTTTTCAGAAGCTATTCTTCAGAAGCTATTTTTAAACTACCCAAACAGGCTAAACATTTAGTGTGATTCAATCATTCATAGTGTGGATGGATAGGGTCTCATGGCCAATTCCTTAAAAAAATCAAATACTCTCATTTGTGTTTAATGGAAGACTTAATTGAAAATTAAATATGGAATGTTTTAGACAAATCTATATTATATTAACTGACTTAAGGTAATCAAATTAGATAAACATTTTCTTTATTTAAGATCGATTGAGCATTAATAATTACTCTTTTAATCCACAATTTAGAATTGTAAAATTATTTGTCAGTAAAGCAAACAATATTGTTTTGGAATTAAGTCAAGTGTTTGAATAAATACATGTCTATGTTTTAAATGAGTCGTAATTTGACTCATAGAAAAGTAATTAAATTTTCCACAAAAGTTTTGGACTTCTGGTAAAAAAAAAAAAATTCCCACAAAAGTAGAAAAGATTACAGCCGTATAATTTAACCGATTAAATGCGTGAAGAGCTAACCAGCCAGGCGTGAGCCGAAGAGTAGAGACAAGTCATTATGGGATTGGGAAGTGATCAGAGGAATGATTTAGATCTGAATAAATAAATTATAAATTATTGAATTGAGTGATAGTTAATAAATTAATAAAAAGCGAGGTGCACATAAAAAGTGTGAAGGAGCGAGCGGGGGAAGCAGGAAAGGGAAGACAGGTATCATGGGATGTGAATGTGTGAGTATAAAGAAATAATTGGGACTTACTACTCTCAAAAGCTTTTAATTAATTTACTTGTTCATAATATAATATATAAGATTTAATTGATTTTTCTAAAACAATTAGTAAAATAAATAAATTGTCTATAAATTTATTTTTTTAATTTTTATCAAAAAAAATTTGTTTATCATACAAGCTAAAATAATAGTAAACAATGAATGTTATAATCAAATAATTTATCTAACTTTTTTAATCTTTTTAAAAATCCAATTAAATCATATAATTCCTCATTTCTTACATATAAAGATTTATCTAATTTGATTAAATTAAGGATATTAGTTAATATGTTAAAATTATATGATATTACCAAAAGCACCACAGACATATATCTTTTTCTTACCCTTCTTCTCTTACTTATTTATTATTGAGGAGAACAAGAATAATTTAAAAAAAAAAGTGAGTAAAACCTAAAAGGGAAAATTTCAGTTTACCCCCCTAATAAGGAATTAATCTCAGATTCCCCCCTAAACATTCTGAAATTTCACTGCACCCCCAAGGGACTAAAGTGAAATTAAATGTTTTAGCTAAAAGACCAAAATGTCCTTATTGAATTTTGTACTGGATTTCCAAAACATATATGAAGAATTTTCAAGACACATATGAAGAATTTCCAAGACATTTATGGGAAATTTCCAAGACGTATATGAGGGAACTTTTCAAAACATTTGTGCTTATTTTCAACATCAATGTGAGTATTTTTAAGTCTCAAAAATCATGGAATCCAAAACTAAAACATCCAAAATTTCACAACTATATTTCCAAGACACATATGAAAAATTTCCAAGACACATATGGAGAATTTCCAAGACACATATGAGAAATTTCCAAAACGTTTGTACTTCTTTCAATAAGGACATTTTGGTCTTTTAGCTGAAACATTTAATTTCACTTTAGTCCCTTGGGGGTGCAGTGAAATTTCAGAATGTTTTGGGGGGAATCTGAAATTAATTCCTTATTATGGGAGTAAAATGAAATTTTCCCAAACTATAAAAAGAACCTAAAAGAAGAGGCTATATTGGTATTATCATCCCACCGTTCAATGATAGGGACGCTGATAAAGTTAAGTGCGAAGTAGCAATGCTTTTGAAGAGGCAGCATGGACCGTTGGATGGTGTTGGGCTTTGTGATTGGATCAGATAGATTGCCTCCCATCCGAAGGTCAAAATTGTCAACAAAATGGGGTAGAGAGAGGGGCAGTGGATCTGAATAGTTTTTTGTATTGTAGCTGTACCCCATCTTTGCTCCCCTGAAAGGTCACTTTATTATTCCTCTCTTTTTCATACCCTTCCATCTAGTTAGTCCAAAGTCACAGAGTATTGATATTGACTCCATCCTTTCTTTCTATATTTTTTTAAACCCCTTTTTCCAAATTTTTTATTTATTCTGATGAAATTTTGTTACAAAACGTTAACAAAGGTGAGTTGCAGAGAATAATATTAACTCTGAAAATTGATTTAAAAAATTTTATTGATGAGATTTACCTGAATCTTACTGCGGGTACTTTTTGTATATAAATTATGCAGAATACTTATGATTTTTATGTATCCAAGCATACCTTCAAATAATTTTTTTTTAGCAAATCAATAAATTTTTTAAACAATAATTTTTCTACTTATTTTTCTTTTATTTTATCTAAATTCACAAAACTTCTCCTCACATTAGTTGTATAATAAATTTCTAGAAAATAATATAAAATGTATAGGTACCTATATTATTGACAAGCCTATACATTTAAAATATTTATTGGTCCAATGGTCATATAATCTTTTGCATTGGAGGTTATCGGCACAAACTGTACCATGAACATTATTCACAAGTTATGATATAACATTGTCAAAGTTAAAATATAAGATTATTATATTTTTTATATGACAAGTTTGGATATTAAGGTACCAAGTTATGATCTGAATTAATAAGTTGATATATAAAATTACCAAGTTTTTTTTATCACATTTAACAAACTAAGAGTTTGCTTATATTTTATTTTGCATCTTAAAATTGACACCAATGCTTTTAGCAAACCAAATGGAGTGTAATCGAATCTCACCCCACCACTTTGCAATTTATTTTGGGCAACAAAAAAGAAGGATCCATTGGTGCCGAAGTCCCTTGCCGGCCACCGATGAGGGTTTGATAATTAAAAAAAAAAAATTATTTGATTGAAAGTCATTTAGACAATTTTTTTAAAACTTTAAAATAACAAATTATATCATAACACTTTATAGAGATATATAAGTTTGGAGTACCTTTTATCTTTTCCCTATTTCTAAAGTCTTTTTTATAATTGTCATTTTAAATTTATTTACATCCAACTCCACATCCATTTGTTCATTTAGTCACTCTTCTTTGTATTTACTATTTACAAATCTTTGGTGAGAGTGTGAGACCTCAGTATCATTTTCCAATTTCCTTATACAATTTAATAAGGCTTGAACATTAAAAAAAGAACAATTTTCAATAAAATTTATGCTAAAATATACATTTAATCATTTATGAATGCATCAAATTTTATTTTGATCCCTTAAATTTGAAAAGAGTATTTTTAGTCTTTTTTTTAACACTGTCAATTTCAATCGACGAAAAACGTTGACTCAATAAATTTAAACAGTGATTTCGTAGTTAAATGCTAATAAAATATATTCAAATTTTAATTTTTTATTAAAAATCATTTTTATATTTTAAAATTTAACAATTTTTTATCAACATTTAATTATAGAATCACTATATATATTTGTTGAGTGACAATTTTTTGTTAAATAAAACTAATGGCGTTTACAAACAAAAAAAAAACCCATTTAATGTACACTTTTCAAAGTATTAGACTAAAATTTGATACAAAAATAAAAGAGCAAAGATATACCTGAAGTCCTCAACCTAAAATTTATATGTTATTATATCTCACATAGTCACATGCATATATTTATCTACACAAGTACACATGGTCCATCATCGTCTTCATCTCACTTCCAAGTTCCAACCAAGACCCAAGAAATATTATCAAGCGTGCCTCTCGCTTCTATCCTTAGTCATGAGTTTGAAACTTGATAAAGTCAAAGTTTTTAGAAAAATTAAGGACATAAAATGAATCATTTTAAAATATTTATATTTATATCTATATCTTAAAATTAATTATTTTATTTATGAACTAATGTATAATCTAATTATAAATAATATATGTGAAAATTTAGTGCTTCATTAATGTCGGCAAAAAATCGATTTGATTTTATATTTATGGCCGAGGAACACATGTCGTATAACATGTTTACATTCAATATTGACAATATTAATTACAAAGCGTTTGAATCAACTGGTTGTTGGTTGTTCCAACTTAACCAGTAGTCTAGAGTTTGAGCCCTGGGTATGCAGCCACAAGAATTATTTGGAGGTAGCGAAGTTCCCCCATTGTAGGTCTACATTCCTGCGAATCGGACTAGTAAATTACTAGTAGCACTGGATACCCATAAATAAATATATAAAAAATATTGACAATATTACCTCCGTAACTAACTCTCTTTAGAAAGCTCATTGCCGTCAAAATTGGACAAATAGCCAAGATAGCTCTTAATTAAAGAGTAGTGCTTTAAATTTATATAAATGAAAAGTAACTTAAACAATATGGGTTAATATAATGTTTAGTCCCTATAGTTTGATTCTATTTTGGTTTTGGTTCCTGTAGTTTGAAACAAGAGGTTTTGGTCCCTCAAGTTTCATTTGTTAAGGCCTTTTAGTCCCTTTAATTTAACAAAGACTTAGAATAAGGTTAATAGTGTTAAATATGCTGATGTGTCATTCATTTATGCCTATGTGTTAGAATAGGGTTAATAGTGTTAAATATGCTGATGTGTAGTTCACTTATGCCTATGTGACTTGATGACTAGAAAGCTGAGGTGGCTAAATGAATAATAAACATTTCAAATAATAAAAAACAACTTCCTCTCTCTCTCTCTATGCTTTCCAGATTGCTGCATCTTCTTCCTTAGCTAAACAATTGCGGCCCTCTTCCTCTGTTCCAGCCTCGATGAAGACCTATTTGACTCCCAAAATAATAGATCTCATTCACAAGACCCCCTCAACTTCGCCTGTCCACCACCAAAATCATCGTTGTCTCCATCCATTACAGAAGATCCCTAGAACACCCCTGTTCTTGCTACTTTCGAATAAGTATTTTGCACTAGAGACAATGGCAAAGCAAATCACACACGACAAAGCGATGTGAGTGGGGACAATAGGATTATTAGGTATGAATCTGGAAGGGGTCATTATATTGTTCATCCATTCTTCTGGGGTCGGTGAGCAATGTTGAACCTGGAGAAAGATCTGAAGATAGGAAGGTTCGTTTGTACTGTTGCAAGAAGACATTGGTTTGTGTTGCAGAGAAGAATATGTTGAGGGAGAGAGGACGCCGAAATGCCATAGACAGAAAATGTAACGATGGGAAGAGAGAGAGAGAGGAAGTTGTTTTTATTATTTAAAATGTTTATTATTCGTTTAGCCACCTCAGCTTCTTAGTCATCAAGTCATATAGGCATAAGTGAATGACACATCAGCATATTAACACTGTTAACCCCATTCTAAGTCCTTGTTAAATTATAGGCACTAATGGCTTTGACAGAATGAAACTTGAGGGATCAAAATCTCTTGTTTCAAACTACAGGGACTGAAACCAAAATAGAATCAAAATATAGGGACCAAACATTGTATTAACTCCTAGACAATATTATTCATATATTTTCGTACATGAAAACTTCAAAAGCTACTTATGTTTCTCCCAAATACAATAAACACTTTAACATGAACCACATAAACAGACCTAAATTTATAAAGTAATTGTAACATATCCATAATCCATAATTATTATTCAATAGCTCTTTGCTGACAAATCGATTAGCATAGGAATTTGGAAAGGTGAAGGCATTAAACCCTGTTCAAAAGTCTTTCTAAACCAGTAATAAGCATTAGGTGTGTTTGGATTAATGATGGTAGAAGTGGTTCATTTTCAATTTGACTTATACAGAAGTAATATAAGATAAAAATCAAATTGTACAACGTGATTTGTATTTAGATTGACTTTTTAGAAAGTCAGATTGTATAATATAGTTTTTTTTATAAACTTTTTATAAAAAAGGTCAGATTAAAAAAACTTGTTTTGATGATTAATAAAAAAATAAGTTTAGATGAAAAATGATTGAAAATAACAATATTTTTATTAAAAAATACACATTCATATTAGAGGTATATATTTATCATTTTTTTCTTAGCTAATTTGTCTTACTTATAAATTGATGTATCCTTATATATATATAATAATTTAATTGTACTAATAACTATTTTAGATAGATATGTAACATATACTTTAATTAAATAGTTTATTTAGTTTTTTAATCTCTCCAAATTAGTTAACTAGTTCTTACATTAAGAATTAAATATAATATTTTTTTCTCTCTATTCTCTTTTTACCTTTTTAAAAGCCAAAAGCTATTTAACAAAAGCCAAAAGATATGTATCTTGGCTTATGACCTAATTTGACTTATGCAGCATAAATCAAACTGAAAATAAGCTTTCTCAAATATTAGCCATAAGTTAAAAACCCTTCAATCGTGGTTTTACCTCCTTCGATCGCTCTTATACCATCTTCAATCGGTGTACCAAACACTTGTAGATGAACAATATGCTTTTTAAAGGAGTTAGTTTTATGAAGTATACATATTGATGTCGAATACTTAACTCCACAATCAAGTTTTTTACATTAGGCTGGGGCATTATTGGGTGAACCCGGTGCATTATGTCATTTATGGTCTGACCAATCATAAACAAACACTTCGAACCTATTTTAATCTGATGTGGCACTCAAATAAGGAAAAAATGAATTAAAAAAAATGATGTGCCCATATATTATGGGAAAAAATCAAAGCTCCATTTATTTTTTATTCCCCACAAAAAATCAAGACTTTTAATACCACATTAGATTAAAATGTGTTTTTTGGTGTTTGTTTATGATTGGTCAGACCATAAATGACGTAGTGTACCGAGTTCACACAAGAATTTCTTCATTAGGCCCTCATCATTTGATTTCTGAAAACTGCATTACCAACAACCATCCAGATATTTTTTTTTATAGGAGACCAATCTTTATCATCACCATTTATGGATGGGCTATCTTTTACATGTGAACTTAAACCATTATGAAGGTTAATAATTCCACTTTGCATTTTCAACCCGCGAACATATTGAAGAACATCACCCAAATTAGGGGTCACGCATTCATGAATTGCCTTATTCCAAAAAACCATATAGCACACAATATCAGGCAAATATGAATTTGAACATCTTGAGAATTATTATCCAAACTTGTTTCAACCCGATCTTCAAAAGCTAATTAAGAGAGGAAAAAAGGAATAAAAATGATTGTGTTCATGGATGTTATACATAAGTTGTCTTTTTATAATAAAAACACACACATACAATCATGTTGATGTCTGGATTTGAACCCGAACCGCTGCAATATGGACAGAAATGCTTGTCATTGAGGCAAATGATCATCTACAAGATTATGGTTCGTTTATTTTGAATTTTGCATGAACTCCACTAATGAAAACTTTAAAAGCTATATTTGAAATATGCAAAAGCTAATTAAAAGTAAAAAAGGAATAAAAATGGTTGTGTGTTCATGAATGTGCTATATAAAAATTACGGTTTTTTTTTTTGTAACGAAAGTGTGCAATCGTGTTGTTGTTTGGATTTGAACTCAGATCCTCTACAAATAAGGTGGAAATACTTGTCACTTAAACAACCAATCTTCAACAATATTAGGGTTTGTTTATTTTGAATTTTGCATGAACTATAATACAAGAAAATTTCAAAAGCTAATTAAGAATTAAAAAGAAATAAAAAATATCACGGGGTTACGAGTGTTATATAAAAATTAGGGCAAGCAAACACACGTGCGCACAATCATGTCGATGTCTGGATTTGACTCAACCTCTACAACATAAGGAAAAAGGCTTGTCATTAAGACAAATCGATCATTGACAAAATTAGGATTTTGCTTATTTTGAGTTTTGCATAACCTTTGATGCATGAAAACTTCAAAAGCTATTTTTGAAATCTTCAGGGATGATCATCATGTGTTGATTGGTGGAGCAACGCTATTGCAACTCTAAAGCAAGCATAATTTCATTTTAACATGTGTTTAAGCTAATTTCAATGGGCAATAAATTTGAAATTTGGACAAGAAACAGAATACCTTAATTCATACATTGTTGTTGATAAAAATAATAATTCATACATTGATAACATAACAAAAATTAACTCTCTGTTTCTATATTTTATTTTTTCTAAAGAAAATACTTTATCATTTCCTTAATATACGATATAGTCGACTTTCTTTTTGGAGAGATTAAAGAAACAAAATGATCCACTTAATCATTACATATTTAATGTACTGTTATATTATATGTTAACTTATACGTCAAATAAATTAGTTTAGAGAAAAAATTTAGTCAAATCAATTTATAAATAACTTATTTATCTTTTTTAGGATTTTCTAAAAATATCAACACAGGGACTCAAGGAGTAATACTTACAAAAAAAACCAAAAAATCCGGCAATAAGAAAAGTTTGGTCTAGAAATTCGCATGAATTAAAAAAATTCACTTCGATTTTGATTTAGCATAGTGGCTAGGTAATTAAACTCAGACAGGCCACTGACCCGGCCGACGTAGTGGGTCAATGGTCAGTGGATCAGACCGTAGTCAACTAGGGGAGCCAGACCGATGGGGAATAAAATTTTTTTAAAAAATAATCTAATCTTATCTTCCAAAATTTCAAACAATAAATTTCATTTTATCACCTTGAATAACTAACAAAACAATCATTCATACTAAAATATTAATTCAAAATGATCATATACTTATCTAATATTCTATGCATTTTACAATTTATTTGACATATTGATATTATGACATAAATCCTCCATCTAATGACACCAAAATCATTAATTATTAAATACTCTTCATACCAAAATACTAATTAATCGTTTTTTTAACTGTAAAAACTAAGTAATATATATATATATATTTATATATCTTATTTTATTTTCTATTTTTAATATTGTGAGACTTATAATTGGTTAAATCTGAAAAATTTAAATCAAAATTTTCAGTTATGATTTTTCCGGTTTGGACCCACCGGTCGGTCCGGGTTTAATAACCCTCACTGGTTAGGGTTTACTCTGCAATGTTGGACCTCCCAAGTCCCAATTCAAATCTTCGTGTGTATCGTTGATTCCTACCTTCTCCGCCTGTAAATTCCCGTTTGTAATTAGCCATTTCTTCACATCTCCCACATACAAAGTGATTATTCGGTACTCAAGAGTCAAGGCAAGTTTTGTTTCATATCTATCAAGCTTTAACAGTCAAGTCAATACTGAATCAGGTTTTTCGCCGAAACCTTTGTTTTTACTCGTTTGAAACTGACTTCACTGTTTATCGGTAACTGTTGATTGTGATGAATTTCCTATCTTTCCTTGTATATATATGAAGTTCCTGATTTTAACAGCTCTGATGTGAATTTGTTGGATTCATTATTTTTTGGCCAGTGATAGATTTTTATCAGTCCGTTTGTAGTTTTTACTTTGAGTAATTTAGACTGGCCTTCTTCTCAAATCATATTGGTTTGCCAGCTGCTGGAAGAAGGTAAAATCTAGAGGCTTTTATTGTTTTGGGCTACGATTTTGATTTGTTTCCATAAACTCTTTATTTTCAGTATTTGTGACATGGAAATTAGTTAGTGGTTGGTATTGTAATTAGGGAGGTTGTTTGGGAATGATAGAATATAGAAGGTTGTTTGATGATTTGCTCCCCTAATGCCTTATATAAATGAGGGATGAGATAGATATATGGCGTTAGTGAATTGAGTATGTGTCAGGTTACTTTTTAACTCATTACCATCTATCTATCACTATGATTTTTTGTCTGCTGAAAATTAACCAATATGCTAAGCACCATCTTTATTTGCTATTTGCTAACATATTTCCCTGTGAACTTGCAGCCATGGATGCTAATAATCGAGAGGATATAGTTTCGGTTTCATCTGTTATCGTAAATTCCGTAGATTCGTGGCAGGGAGAAGTTCTTTCACCTGAAGATCTCGCCTGGGCTGATTCCTGCCTAATTGAAGATGCTGATGTTTTAGAAAGTACATGGGATCCTCTGAAAAATGCTTTACTTGAAATTATTAGTTCTACACCAGAATCTTTCAACACTTATGGAGGTGCAGATATTGAGATTCTTCCCTCAATAGAGGAGAACAAGAATGCAGGGTTTCAGGGAACTGATAATGATTTTTCTTCATTCATAAATTCCATAGAAAGTATTCAGGACGACAATATGGCTTACGCACAGCCATCATCTTCCTTTGAAGAAAGTCTTATGTCAGTTTCTGAAGGAAACATGCAAGCAAGTAACCAGACTGATATGGAGCATGTTTCTGTGCCTTCTTCAACTTTTAATGCTCTACCAATAAGTCTAGCAACTGCAAGTAGTGATGATATTCCTGACAACAAAAAAACCGAAACTCTGTCTTCTCCAGTCTTTGAGGGAAATCCTTTTTTGCCAACTTATAATGAAGACCTGAAAGAGAATGAATCTGCGGATTCACGATTGAATCTGGATTTATTAGCTCATGACATGGAGCAACCATCTGATGATATCTTCAAAATCTGGGATTTGAATATTCCAACAGAGGACGAATTCGTTAAACAGCTGAACAAAACTTTGGCAACAAATTCCGTACAAATGACGCCGCCTTCTTTTGATGATTCTGTGGAGTGGAAAGTTTCAGAGCAAGGATTACCTGATAATCCTGTTTCTTCTGAGAATGCAGAGCAGTTGAATGTTTTGAAGGAAGGGCCACTTGATAATCTTATTGAAGGCTTTACTGACCTGTCTTTGAATAGCTAGTCCTTCTTTCCTTTTTACCACTCCCTTTGAGATTCTTCTATGCAATCAAACTTACTCTACTACTTATTTTAACAGAGTATATTATTTTTCTTCTTTTTGGCCAGCTGGGTTCAAATTCCTTTTCATCTGCATCTGTGATTAGGTTTTGAATGATTACTTGAAAAGCTAATGGCTCTTCTTAACTGGGGCTGATCCAAAAAATATGGCATAGGATGGTTAATCCAGAAATTAGGAGGATGAAGAACATCAGAGCTTCTTTTTATGACTATGCATCGTATATAAAGCTGTATTGGTTCAGTTTGGTCTATTCATTGAAGTCAAATTATGGTTACTGATTAGATTAGTTTGAAGGAGTCCTTACATCCATTATCATGCTAAATCAAATAAACTAGATTTTTCTCCCCTTACGATGCCGTTAAAAATAAAAATAAAATAAACTAAAGAACATAATTTTTTTGAATAACTATTTTATGATTAAAAATGTTACTTGAAAACAAAAAAAGTTGATTACACATGGATATAAATAATATTGATAATGTAATAATGATTTAAATCAGAAATAACTATGATTCAACAACTAATTGAGTATAGATTACATTGCAAAAGGAAAAAAAAAGTGATTTTTTTTGCTTGAAAAAAGAAAAAGTGATAATTGACATATTTGTTATAAATTTTCACATTTTAGAATTTTATTTTATGATTTTAATAAAAAATCTAATTTACAAAAGTCCCATAAGAAATTGCACTTATGATGTAAATGTGATACATACATATATATATATATATATGTATGGTCGTATGTATGTATGTATGTATGTATGTATGTGTATATATTTATATGATTTGAACTTTGTAGATTTGGTTAAATAAAAAACTATAAATTATTTTTAAAAGGCATATTTTTATATTTGTGTGAGTTACCAAAATGAACATATTGATCTTTCATTCACTCTTTATGATTCATTTGATTGAACTCAGCCTGAAATATATATGTTTTGATTGTTGCCTAAACTAATGACTTATTTGAATATAGTTATCAATTCGTAAATTTCAAAAGCCAAATATTATAGATTAAAAAATAAAATTTATATCGTGTATTTTTTTTAAAACAATAGTAAATTAAGATACATGTACATGAGAATTGATTTTCATCGGTGTAGCTGTTTAGCAACCAATTTATTTTTAACAATGGACATGAAAATTCAAAGGAAAAACTTTTCAAATAGAAAAATAATTAATACATTGTTGTCTAATTTACTGACTTATTTAAACACATTAATTATTTTGTAAATTTCATAAGAAAAATTAATAGTGCTGATTTTAAATCATATTTACACACACACACACATGTTTTAATTGTTGCCTAAAATAGTGACTTATTTGAAGATAATAATTAATTTGTATATCTAAAAAGTTAAATATTGCAGATTAAAAATAAATACATATAGATAGATTTTTCTATAAACAATATTACACTAACGGGTATGTATGTGATAAAAATGAGAATTAATATAGAATACCTTCTTCTTAAAAGTAGATATATATGTATTTAATCATTACTCCATATTAAATAACTTCCATACATTTATATATTTAATCATTATTGCTTTGCCCAAATTTAAATAACTTTCAAAATTAAAAAAGTACCTTCTCATAAGTAGAAATATATGATGAGTAATGATTAATTATTGACAATAAAATTTGAAATTAAGAATAAAACTTCCATTATGACTTTGATTATGTGAACATGTGGACCAATAATTGAGTTAAGTGAAGATGATGTCATTAGACAGGTGAACCAATAAGATTGTTGTTAGGAACTTTTAAAAAATATATAGATAGATTTGCTCAATTTGCCAATAGAATGCCTCATTTGAATATTACAATGGGAGAAAGGGACTCTTCTTCCGTATTCTAGGTACAATATCTATTTTTTCCCCCAATCATCTCTTAACGACACCAAATTTTAATGTAGGTATATCATTATAATCTTTTATCCTCAGAATGATTTGTTTTCTTCCATTTTAAAATCTTCTTTCGGAAATTTTATTCTTATTACTCAAATCAAACACAGAAGGAAGGGTTGTTTACAGGAGTGTGTATTTTAGAAACAGTTATACTAGTAAAAAAAAGAAATGTAATTTTGAGCAAAAGAATGTGAGAGAAAATTCTTCTGGGAAACCGTAAGAGCTCGTTTATAAGAGAAAGCAAATTAGTTTGGCTATCTCCTCATGTTTCCCTCATCTTGACTAAAATACGAAAATTTGTAACAATCATAATGGCTTCACCAAAACGTGAGAACTGAGAAGTAATCGAAGTCTAAAGTGATCACAATGAAAGGAGAGAGAATTAAATTGTAGATTCACATTCACAAATTAACAATTAAAAGATCTGTAACATTAGTTACTACTGAAACAACTAAAAATTACAAATATGGCAATGAGGATTTATCATTATCAGTCTTTGTAAATTTTGTTTCACAGGCTGTGAAAGAACTTATATATGGAACAAATGTATATATTTTGGAGGAATGACAAATTTTATTCAATAATAATAATTCTAAGGGGAGTTTTCTTACATTTTTCATGGCATGGAACAATAGTAATAAAATAAAAAAAACAATGATTATATACAAAGAGACCTCGCAATTTCCGTAGGTACTATAACCAGGATGTTTCTTTTTGCAGGCCTCGTCACAGTATGCCCTCTCACATCCCAACATTGGGTTTATTTCTTTACAGTTTGTCCTGGCTTCACCTGATGATTATCCCCCCATTATCATCACTGCAAATATTATCATTATTCAGTAATGTTTAATAATCCACTAATTCCACAACACACTATCATGAGATTCATATAGTTAAAGGAACTATGAAGATGATCATGAACCTGAGACAATAGGAAGAAGCATCAGCAACATTTTGGCTAGCTAATTAATCTTAGCAGCCATATGGATCTTCAGCGTATGTCTTGTCTCAACTCTTTTCAGTTTATAACATGTTTCATCTTCATTATATTTGAAAATATTTTACTCCATCTGTTATTAAATATATGATCCAATTGACTTTTTTAGAAACTATTAAGAAAAACTAAATAAGTTATTTATAAATTGCCTGAATTTTTTCTTTAAACTAATTTATTTGACTTATAAGCTAAATACTCAAAATACGTGATGCTTAAATAGCTCATTTACCTTCATTAATTTTTAAAAAAATTTAATTGAGTCTTATATTTAGAAATAGAAGGAGTAATTAAGACTAGCTTTGGGGTGTTTTTTTTGGGGGGGGGGGGTATATGGCCATGCTGTAATGAAAAAAATATATCCCCATGTTGATGTGAATTGAAAAAGATTGAAATCTAACCTAACGTCTCTCTGCTTTTAAATTGGGAAAAAGTTGAAAGAAACTATTTCATTTCCAACGTTTATATGAAAAAAATGTTTTAATAAGTAAATCATCTTCTTCTTCTTAAATTTTGTTGAGTTAGTTGGAGATGACTTATAATATGGAATAAATAAGTAAAAGTCATACTCCATCATGTCTATAATATAGGACACTTTAACTAATTCACAAGAATAAAAAAGTGACAGTTAGCCCCATTATATGTTCTGAATTAAAATATTTTTCCTTTTTATTCTTATTGAAAAACATGGAGCAATCATAGAAAGATAGTATAATTAATGACGAAGTAGATAATAAATATTAATTACATGGATAAAATTAGAAATGATCATTAATTATCCTACGACTTATAATATGGACTGAAGAGAGCATGCCACTTCTGGAAGGACCTAATATTTTGGACAAAAGAGAGTATGTCACTTCGAACGTACATTCACAATGACGAATAAAAATACAGTTAAAAATACTAAATTTGTTATAAATTTAAGTGATTTATAATATTATGATATTAGCTACACTGAATTTCAATGTCATATTAATGAGAGAAAAATATTCTTTCTTATCACCCTCAATAAATATGGATGTATATGAACAGAATAAGTAATACTCCTTAAAATAATCTAATGACTTGCAAAGACAAATTTATAAAAATAAGAGAGTGATACTATTTAATTACGACCGAAAGTGCATCCAACAATCTCAAATATTTTTAGATGTATCCAATATCTTAAAGTGTTTTTGTATTACGTTCATCGTTTTGAAATACTTCTCAAGGTGCACCCAACACTATATGGTATTTTTTCCTATCTACATTCAAAACCTTAAATTATTTTTTAGTGAATCTAACATCCTAAAGTATGATTTAGGTGTACCTAATACCCTCACTTTAGTAAGTGAAAATATGCACAAAAGTATTTTGAACTGATGAAGCTACCTAAAAATGTTCTTCAGTATACTAAATGCACCACAAAATACTTTAAAACAGTAAACACAAAAAAAAAAAATTCATGGTATGGGTGTACCCAAGGATGAAAAACCGGACCGGACCGGCCGGTTCGACCGGGAACCGGCCACTGGTCCGGTCCGAATCTGGTGGAAAACCGGAATGGGGTTGAACCGGTCAAGGGCCGGGTCAGACCGGCGGTTGAACCGCCTAACCCGGGGGTTCAACCGCCTAACCCGGTCAACCCGGTGGTTGACCCCCTTTTTTTAAAATAAAATTTTATTTTATTATAATTCACCTAATTACTAATTTTCACTTAACTCAATTTTAGAAATTAGAAAACTATAATACTTTAAATGCTATTTTACTTGCATATACTTAATATTTAATTGTTGTTGCTCTTAATATTTGTATTTTAGTCTGTGGATTGTAGAATAATATTTATTTTTATGTGTAATCAACTAATATTTTCTCTTTTTCCCTCTATAGAAACATTAAAATATTCATATTTGATGAATCATGCATACCTATCTACATTTACATTTTGATATTAGTGATTATTAATGTTAATATCAATAAAATTTTATTATTTTAATATAATCCGGTTTGATCCGGTCCGACCCCGATCCGACCATTGACCCTTGAACCAGTGCCCCACCCGGTTTGATGCCCGGTCCGGTTTTTTGAACCTTGGGTGTACCTCAATCCTTTAATTAAAATCATTCTCTCTTTTTTTGTTGTTGTGCAATGTATTAGTGGTCTTTGGCTTTCAAATTGAATTAAATACCCCCTCCGCACCTTATTGAAAGAGCTCAAAATTTGAATTGTTTTGATATTTTTTTATAAGAGCTCATTTACTGTTATCTAAGAATTTAATGTATCTTTACAACTTTCACCCCTATTTTTTTTCCTTCACCCCTATTAATATATTTTATTCTCATATTCTTTCAATACTTTATTCTCTTCCATACGTTATTCTTTCACATATTTATTGTTTTAATTAATTTGAACTTCTTCCTTCAACCACATCATTTAATTTAACTAGTGAGCTTTTATAATAAGGATGAAGGGAGTGGCATTAAACTTAAGGCCTGCGTTTTTAATATCCAGGATAGATAAGAGTCTATATGACTTGTATTCTTCACAGGTATACTCATATAATTGCATCAAACTCAAGACTCAAATATCCGTTCTTTTTATTTTTTTTCATTTTATGTTTGGACTGATTATGCAAACTAACAATTTCAAATATACTCCATTCGGTCCTAATTATAAGAGATAGTCATCCTTTTTATATATACCAATAAAACATGTTAGAATCATTTATTATGAGTAGAATTAATAAAGCTTTCCATTTTTACCCTTCCTCATTTATTATATACTCCCTCCGTCCCATAATATAAGGTCTTTTTAACCGAATTGCGGGTTCCTAAAAGGTAAGTTAAAGTTAGTTAAAAACAATAAGTGTGTAGGAAATATACTATTTTTTCCAAAAGTTCCCTTATTTATGAATGATTAAAAGAGATGGTAATAATGAAAAGAAGATGAAAGAGAATGTGTGGGAGAAATTATTGCATGGGTAAAATGGGAAAAACCGCATTTATTACTCAAAAAAAGTCAAAGAGGACCTTATATTATGGGACAAAGTCATTAAAAAAAGGACCTTATATTATGGGACGGAGGGAATACATTTTCTCTCCCCTCTTCGCATTTACTAATATATAAGGGCAGAAATGCAAAACATGCATTTATTACTTTAACTTTGGAATGTTACCTCTTATATTTTGGACAAAAAAATTTGCCATATTACCTTTTATAATAAAAACCGGAGGTAGTACTATGGATTCTCCTTAAATTTGATAACCCAACATTGTTTTATGAATAAATGGAGAATGTAATTGTAATATACTGCCTCTGATCCTAAATATAAGCGGTAGTATGGCAAATTTTTTAGTCCAAGATATAAGAAGTAATATGTAAAAGTCAAAGTAATAAATGTATGTTTTCCATTTCTGCCTTTGTATATTATTAAATACAAGGAGGGGATAAAAAGTATGTATAATAAATGAGTAAGGGTAAAAAAAAGGAAAACTTTATTAAACCTACCCATAATAAATGATTTCAACATGTTTTTATTGGTATGTGTAAAAATATTGACTACCTCTTATAATAGAGATCAGAGGGAGTGTTCCGTTCTTAAATATATAACTAATTGACTTTTTTGAGAAATCCTAAGAAAACTAAATTAGTTATTTATAAATTGATTTGCCTTAATTTTTTCTTTAAATTAGTTTATTTGACTTACAAGCTAACATATAATCTAATAATATATAAAATACGTTATGATTAAGTGGCTTATCTAGCTTCCTTCAATTTTCCAAAAAAAAAAGTCAACTGGATCTTATATTTATAAACTAAGGAAGTGTGTGTATTTGGGCACATTCTGACTTGTATATGACCAAATTCCAACTATAAGTACATATTTAAGTCCAAGAGCGCTAACTCCTGGAAATTTCAGGTAATATAGGTAAAGAAAGAATAAAGAAAAAAACTCAATAATGTTATTAAGAAAAATCTTTTATTTAACAATTTATTTAAAGAATTGATTTTTGATAGAGTTTGACACTGTGTGTGATTCATGTAGTTGTGTTAATTTACAACTAAGTAGATTCATGTAGTTATGTTAATTTAAAACTAAGTAGATTCATGCGACCCCTAATTGTCTCACAGGGATATGGGGTTGGTTTGTTTATTTTTAAAATTCCTTCTTTAATTTCATCTAATTTTTTTTTTTTTTTTGCATCATCTTATTTAGCTTTGATTTGATCTCTAAAGATTTTTTTTTTCAAATTTTATTTATATTTCTTGATTTTATCTATTCTTTAATTTTTTTTTGATACAAACTAGTCTTTAAATTTTGTCTTAGATTTATATTTCGTTCCATATTTTTATTCTATTCTAATCTATAGATTCTTTAAAATTTTAAGTATTTTAATTTTCAATTTTGTCCAATTGAACTCTATTAATCGAGTCTCAGTTAAAGCAATTAATGATGATTGGATTGTAATGTGATAATTTTGAAGGCAGAAGTTACACTTGAAGGCTTTTATTTATATTTTTAAAGAGGGAGAGACAGAGAAAGGAGAGAAAACCGTACAAGAGAAGGCACTAGTAACATTCAATATGATTATATTGGTTCAAAAGACGAACAACACAAAAGTGTTAAGAGTTGAATTTCTAAACATAACTCTAATTTAATGGGAGAGTATTTTGGAATCATAAAATCAAATGTAATAATATGAAAATAACGACAAAGGACAAAGATTCAAAATTGAAACAAAATGGTCGTCTAAAATCGAACAAAACAGTTAAGACAACCTTCTTGTTAATCTTGGTATCTTTTTCTTAAGTTCCATAAATCACAATATAATAAGTAATAATATTTTCAATTGATCAACTCAATTGAGAGGATGGAGATCTAAACACAACAGTACTAGAAACCAACTTAGTAAAGGAAAAAATAGTAGTTTATATAATAAGTTAGTTTGGTGAACAAGTATAGTTGAAACATTCACAACAAAGTTCCAGCGGAACGCACTCTCCTGTGGTAGAGCTGACACGCCTTAGTTTACACCTTTTCATACTGTCTTCTCTGGGGCAAGTCAATTGACTAATTAGCTCAGACCAGCTGGGAACTAGGGTGTATGTCCTTCTCCATCTTGACATTCTTCAAAGGAACTATAGTGTATGTTCGTGTAAAGCCTGAAGGAAGTTTATTTTCGGATGTTCTATGAGTGCTTACAAAAAAAAGGAAAATTGTGCTCCCTCCTTCTGATATAGAGACGGATAAGTCTTTTTATGATCCACCTAAATCAGAAGAAGGAAGCACAATTTTCCTTTTTCTGTAAGCACTCACAGAAGATCCGATAATAAACTTCCTTAGGCTTTGCACGAACATACATCCTAGCCAGTTCCCTTGAAGAATGTCAATGTGGAGAAGAACATACACACTGTGAGAATCACGAACCCTGATTGTCCAACTTATATTCATCTAAAATAAGTAAATTATTATTGCCTGCAACTCTTTGGTTCTGTTTGTGGGTTAAAAGTTGGAATCAAAGGGATCCGTTTGATTTCCTTTTGGGGACTGTATGTAAGTACTTAAAGCTTTAGATTATCTATGATAATTAAAGACTCCCAAGTCAATGTTCTTGAGCTGCAAAGTCAAAACATCTTCGATCCTCCTTGAACTTATGATTCTTGTTTAGATTTTAGATCTCCTCTCTGTTGGATGGACTGATGCACTTTCTATTTTAGGTTATCAAACATTCTTCTCTTATTAATTTCTTTCTCTTTCTATATATATACATGTCTAGGCATTAATCAATGTTTAATTATTGTAGTTAACATGACGCTTGCAAGGTTCACAATAATTGCTGTTTTCACAAGCTTCACATTCACATGAATGTGGTCCACACCCTAATTATAATGAAGACGTGGTCAGGAATCATAGAACTTGGATCTCTAGCTGATTCGTTCATATCTAACACATTCGTTGGTCATTTCAAAACCATTTTCTTGCTTCTTTAATTTCTTGGTTCTTTTGGTATGACTTATTCATCTCTCTCTTACACATACACACCCTTTTTTCCATAAAAAGAGCTTGACAGAGTCGGTAATTATTACACATAACATCATAATATTTGAAAGTTTAAATTAAAAATCTTAACATTTCATTTTTTGACTTTAAACTCTATTATCATTAAAATTTCCCTTAAAATTAATGGTTTTTATCCTATCAAAATTTTTATTTTCCATAAAAAGAGCTTGAGAGAGTCTCTACTTATTATATTTGAAAGTTTAAATTAAGGATCCTAACATTTCATCTTTTGACTATAAACTCCGTTGCAATTAAAATTTCCCTTAAAATTAATGGTTTTTGTCTTATCAAAATTTTTATTATATAATGTGATTTGAAAATTAACTATTGTCATTTAATATACATTATTTCAGGTTATAATTTTTTATTTAAAAAGGACATGATGAAATAAATATTTTACATGCATTGAAAGTATTTTTATTGTTAATACATTTTATTTATAAATTAAATGGTCAAGAAAATATTTTAAATCCTTTTTCAAAATAGTTTTGAATTTGACATCATTATATGTCAATTTTTTTTATTCTTTCAAAATTTATCGATATTAAATAGTATTGCTGCCAACTTTTTTATAAGCCACAAGTAACTCAATTGATCAGAATAAAAAGTTAGGTAAATTTTGATAAAGGTGGTAAATATGTAAAAAATTCTATTTATTTTTTTAAAACACCCTTATTTATTAGAAGGATTAGATATAAATAAAACAAGAGATGTAATTAATTGGGGTGGTAGAATCAGAGAAAAAGCATTTTAGATTTTCATGAAAGTATAACGTGTAACTTATAAAATTGACTAATACAGATAAGACATATTTAACTTAATTAAATAAACCGAGGTATTACCATGAATTATATTTAAAAAGTCATAAATGTTACATTAATGAAACAACAAAATTTTGAATCATTTTGAGAGTGTGGGTCAGACATGCGTCATTCTTTCATGGGAGAATTGCACATAGGTCCCAAGCAAGAGAATTAATTTCATACAGGTCCATTAACAACTTCTTCACTTGTTAATCAAGGCTATTGCAGTTGTTAATAGTTGTCATTAACAACTCCTTGGGACCTCTCTGAAATTAATTCTCTTGCTTGGGACCTATGTACAATTGTCCCTTCTTTCATTAGTGTCATACTCCCCACGTTAAGTTAAATAATTCCCAAAACATACGCTTGATATATGAATCACATGGTCATTATTCAAGCAAAAAGTAGCATTTATGAGAATTGCTCTGCAGTGCCCCTCTTTCATTGCAAACCCAGTTCTGACTTCTGAGGATTGCCCTCCAGCGTGTGTGTCTCTCTCTCATTGCAAACCTAGCTGGCAAACTAAGGTGGATGGATTGCTGCACTCTATATTTTAGGTTATCTAAGCATTCTTTTGTTAGTTTCTTTCTCTTTCATACTTCTCAAAAAACACATTCGCAAATTCTTCGAGAGCGACACCAGCTGCTGCCTCTTCAGGCGATACTTAATATTGTGATGAAATTGATGTAATATTTGTACAAGATGGAACTTCTCTCCCCTCACTTCACTATGAATCATTTTGGTCTTTTTAGTCGACCTTACAAGTAAAAACGCAACAAACAAAGATAAAAAAGCTCTAGAAATTAATTCATTCTAATTAATCTCCAATTATAAAAAAATAATCCTATTTTCATGTTAATTTTACCTAAGATCTAGGATATTT
Organism: Mimosa bimucronata; assembly: GCA_037074515.1. Classification (NCBI taxonomy): domain Eukaryota; kingdom Viridiplantae; phylum Streptophyta; class Magnoliopsida; order Fabales; family Fabaceae; genus Mimosa; species Mimosa bimucronata. The sequence continues at coordinate 13,906,484 of CM073442.1, forward strand.
ATTAAGCATTTATTGGATTAATATTGCATCTTAAACATGTTAATGACTTTAATTAGCATACAAACACATGCAAATCCAGGAATTTGTCAATAATATAATTATTTTAAGGAGGTATTTCATTTATACAATTTATTTTAATTAATTAATTACTTAATTTATTTTTTTTAAAAACTTTTTATTTCATTTAAATTCATAATTTATCATATGCTTAAATATAAAAATCCTAAATCACTAGAAAAATATTTCTAAGTAAAAATAACGGACGTTAACAAATGTCAAGATGGAGAATATATAACATACACTCTGGGAATTACGAACCCAATTGTCCAACTTATATTCGTATGTTATAAGTAAACTATTGTTGCCTACAGCTCTTTGGTTCTGTTTGTGGGTTAAAACTTAAAAGTTGGAATCAAAGGGGTTATGTTCGATTTCTTTGTGTGGACTGTATGCAAGTACCTAAAGCTAAAGATTATCTATCATTAAAGACTCCTAAGTCATTGTTCTTGAGCTGCAATTTTTTGAATTTATGTAATGATGCTTGATTGATTATAGAAAATTTTATTTGGGTGTTACGTATATATGTGTGTACACATTTATTTATCTTTGCATTAACATATATATATGTATGTATGTGTGGATGGGTGAGGTTATGCAATGCTCCCTCGTCAAAATATCGTCGATCCTCCTTGAACTTATGGTTCTTGTTTAAATTAATTTCATATCTTCTCTCCGGTGGATGGACTGTTGCACTTTATATTCTAGGTTATCAAACATTATTCTCTTATTAATTTATTTCTCTTTCTATATATGCATGTCTAGGCCATTAATCAATGTTTAATTATTGCAATTGACATGATACTTGGCAAAATTTGCAATAATTGCTGTTTTCGCAAGCTTTTTGTGTATCTCATAGATCACATTCAGTTGTGGTACACGCCATGATTATAATGAAGATATGGTCAGGAATCACACAACTTGGGGCCTTTTTGGATTAGCTTTCAGAGAATAGTTTCTGAGAAAAAAGTTGAAAAAGTGCTTTTAGAGAATAGATTTTGAAAAATAGCTTTTGAGATTACAGAAAAAATAGCTTCTAATAAAACCTAGGTTTTCTGCCCCAAACTTAGGTTTTCAGGCAAAAACGCTATTCTGAAAAAACTGTGAGTGTTTGTCTGGCTTAACTGAAATCTAAGTTTTGACAGTTAAAAGCTATTCTGGAAAAGCTGAGAGTGTTTGTTTACTCAGATTTTGAAACCTAGGTTTGGCCCCAAAAAAGCACTTTTTTTGAGTTTGCCAAATAGGCCCTTGGACCTCTAGCTCGTTCATTCATATCTGACACATTCGTCAGTCTTTTCAAACCATCACCTTCACTTCTTTCTTCGCTCTTTCGGTATGACCTCTTCATCTCTCTCTTATTCATACGCACTCTAATTTCCATCAAAAGAGCTTAAGAGAGTCAGTACTTATTACACATAACATCTCTAATGATTGAAAATTTAAATTAAGCATCTTGACGTTTCATGTTATGACATTAAACTCCATTACCGCTAAAATTTCCCTTAAAATTAATGGTTTTTTGAGTTTGCCAAATAGACCCCAAAAAAGCAATTTTTTTTGAGTTTGCCAAATAGGCCCTTGGACCTCTAGCTCGTTGATTCATATCTGACACATTCGTCGGTCTTTTCAAACCATCACCTCCACTTCTTTCTTCGCTCTTTTAGTATGACCTCTTCATCTCTCTCTTATTCATACGCACTCTAATTTCCATCAAAAGAGCTTAAGAGAGTCAGTACTTATTACACAAAACATCTCTAACGATTGAAAATTTAAATTAAGCATCTTGATGTTTCATGTTATGACATTAAACTCCATTACCACTAAAATTTCCCTTAAAAGTAATGGTTTTTTGAGTTTGTCAAATAGACCCCAAAAAAGCACTTTTTTTTAGTTTGCCAAATAGGCTCTTGGACCTCTAGCTCGTTCATTCATATCTGACACATTCGTCGGTCTTTTCAAACCATCACCTTCACTTCTTTAATTTCTTCGCTCTTTTGGTATGACCTCTTCATCTCTCTCTTACTCATACGCACTCTAATTTCCATCAAAAGATCTTAAGAGAGTATCACCCTCACTTCTTTCTTTGCTCTTTTGGTATGACCTCTTCATCTCTCTCTTACTTATACGCACTTTAATTTCCATCAAAAGAGCTTAAGAGAGTCTGTACTTATTACACATAACATCTTTAATGATTGAAAATTTAAATTAAGCGTCTTGACATTTCATGTTATGACATTAAACTCCATTGCCGCTAAAATTTCCCTTAAAAGTAATGGTTTTTGTCCTATCAAAAATTTTATATTATTTATTTTATAATATGTCATTTAAAAAGCTATTTTAATTTAACATATAATTTCAAGTATATTATAATTTTTTATTTAAAAAAGACGTGATATAATAAATATTTTACATGCGCGTAAAGTATTTTTATTGTTAAGATATTTTATCCAAAAATTATATGGTCAAGAAAATATTTTAAATCCTTTTTTAAAATAGTTTTTATTTTGACATCATCACGAGTCAATGTTTTTATTCTTTCAAACTTTATCGATATTAAATAATATTGCCCCTAACTTTTTTATAAGCCAAAAATAACTCAATTAACCAGAATAAAAAGTTGTTTAAATTTTGATAAAGGTGGTAAATATGTAAAAAAGTGATATTTTTTCTTTCTAAACACCCTTATTTATTAGAAGGATTAGTGATCAATAAAACAAGAGATGTAATTAATTGGGGTGGTAAAATCAGAGAAAAAGCGTTTTAGATTTTCATGAAAGTATAATGTGTAACTTATAAAAATGACTAATATAGGTAAGACAAATTTAAGTTGATTAAAGAAACCGAGTTACTAATCATGAATTATATCTAAAAAGTAAAAAATGTTACATTAATGAAACAAAAACATTTTGAGAGTGTGGGTCAGACATGATCATTCTTTTCTCAGCTGGTTTTTGCCATCATCAGTGTCATACTCCCCCACGAAAAGTTAAATCATTGCCAAAAGACATTGCATGATATATAAATAGTGATTGCTTGATTTATGAATAGCACAATTATTCTTCAAGAAAAAAGTAGCATTTATTAGGATTGCTCTCCAAGCTCTTCCAATCCATTGCAAGCCCAGTTCTAAGGATTGCTCTCCAACGTGTGTCTGTCTCGCATTGCAAACCCAGACGGAAAACTTCGGTGGATGGACTGCTGCACTATATATTCTAATTTCTAAGTTATCAAGCATTCTCTTATTAGTTTCTTTCTCTTTCTATATATACATAGGACGTGATTTAGGGGACTGTGATTTATATATTTCGTAGAAGCTTTACGTAGAACTCGTGCGATGCACGAGCGAAACATGAGTGCCGATTGATTGTACTGGGTGTTTCAAACTCATAGTGGTTAGCTGAGGCTCCTATCTTAGTTATCAAAAAAAAAAAAAAAAAAATTCAAACGAATTAAGATGTAGGAGGACAAGGATGATGATGAAATCTCAAAAAGTAGTGGCTGAAGATTTAGCTTGTATGAAAAAAAATAATGATTTAGTTGCACCAAAGTTATAAATGAATTATAAATGGTTTTAAATAAATTATACATGTTTTTTGATCTGTCTGCTTTCTTCCGTGCTTGATTCTCCCCGTGCTTAATAAAACAATCTCACTTCATGACACGTAGATTTTTTGGTCAGAGAAGCTAAATCAGTATTTTAAATCATAAAAAAAATAACTAGCATTTTTCACCTTTGTCAAAATTGTAAATCACTGTTCAGCTTTTTTATAAACAGAATTTTTTTTTAATCAAAATTGTAAAACATAGACAGCTTCTATTTATCAAAATTGTAAAATTGTAAGAGAATTACAAGTGTGCTACTGCCACCGCCTCTTAAAGTCCATTTTTGAAGAATAGATTTGATTTAGGGGACGTGATTTGTATATTTTGTACTAATTTTAGTGCAGAATTTGTGCGATGCAAGAGTGAAAAATGAGCGCTTTTCGTGCAATATAAAAACTTAAATGAATTAACAAGACTTATCTACTAAATTTTCTTTAGTTAGAGACAATTAGTTGATGCACTACCTTATCAGCTATGTCGACGTGCATGATATAGCGTATGCCACTTCCAATGATGGGATTAATTGTTTGAATCTGGGATGCACTTCCTAACTCACGTTGTTTTTTATCACTAATCCTTCTAATAAATAAGGGTGTTTTAAAGTACTCCCTCCGGTCCTAATTATAAAACTACTTTGATTTTTTTAACTTTTTTTTCAGTAAAAAAAGTATAGTTCAAAAAAAATCTTTTTTCCTCAAAATTAATTTATTCTACTTATAAACTAACCTATAATCTAATTTCATGTGACATATGTTATAATTTAGTGGTCTAATTTGCTTCCTTAACTTCCACAAAAAAAAAGTCAAAGTGGTCTTATATTTAGGACCGGAGGAGTAATAACTAGCATTTTTTTTTACTTATTTATCACCTTTATCAAAATTAATAATCAATTTTCATCTTTTTTCTGATATGTGTTTTTAATACATGAGTCATCACTTTTCAGCTTTTTTATGTATATAATTTTTTTTTATCAAAATTGTAAAATATAGGAAGCTTATTTTTATCATAATTGTAAAATTGTAAGAGAATTACAAGTGTGCTACTGCGGACCTCCTTTTTCTTACAATTTTGATAAAAGAAAAAAGGTGTCTATATTTTACAATTTTGATAAAAAAAATTCTATACATAAAAAAGCTGAAAAATGATGACTCATGTATTAAAAACGCATGTCGAAAAAGATGAAAAATGATTTACAATCTTGATAAAGGTGAAAAATAAGGAAAAAAAATGCTAGTTATTTTTTCAAAACACCCTTATTTATTAAAAGGATTAGTGATGAAAAAACAACGCATGTTAGGAAGTGCATCACATATTCAAACACTGAATCCCATCATTGGAAGAGTCATACGCTATATCATGCATGTCGACGTAGCTGGTTAGGAAGTGCATCAACTATTGGTCTCTTAATTAAAAAAAAAAAATTTAGTAGATAATTCTTGTTAATTCATTTAAGTTTTTATGTTGCATAAAAATCGCTCACTTTTCGCTCGTGCATCGCACGAGTTCTGCGCTAAAACTACTACAAAATATACAAATTATGTCCCCTGAATCAAGTCCATTCTTAAAAAAATAAATTTTAAAAGATGTTTGTGTTCAAGTCTTAAATGGCTCTTCCAATCCTACTTAATGGAAGATCAGAACCTAATGCTTACCTGCGAATGGTAACAAAGAAAAATTCATCTAAATGCAGAATTATACAATTGGTTTGAACTGTATCAATATAGAATATCAGCAGATTTGCAGGCTCAAACTGACTCAAGTATTAAAATGCATTATAAAGAATTGTCTGTGTTTAACAGCTTTGATAAAAAAAATATCTATACATAAAAAAAAGCATAATGGAAGATCAGAACCTAGTGCATAACTGTGAATGGTAACAAAGGAAGAATTCATCCAAATGTAGAATTATATTGGTTTGAAGTGAATCAATAAATAATTTCAGCAGTTAAAAACGCATTATAAAGGATTGTCTACATTTAACAAGTTTATTTAAAAAAGTTCTATAAATAAAATATTAAATACGCGATATATAGATTCTATATATAAAAAAAGATGAAAAGCAATTATTTACAATTTTTGGTAATGACTCGCATTAAAAAGCAAAATGGACGATTTCAGCAGTTAAAAACGCATTATAAAGGATTGTCTACATTTAACAAGTTTAATAAAAAAAATCTATAAATTAAATATTAAATACGCAATATAAAGATTCTATTTATAAAAAAAGATGAAAATTAATTATTTACAATTTTTGGTAATGATTCGCATTAAAAAGCAAAATGGAAGATGAAAAGCATAATGGACGATTTCAGCATTTAAAAACTCATTATAAAGGATTGTCTACATTTAACAAGTTTAATAAAAAAAATCTATAAATTAAATATTAAATACGCAATATAAAGATTCTATTTATAAAAAAAGATGAAAAGTAATTATTTACAATTTTGGGTAATGACTTGTATTAAAAAGCAAAATGGAAGATGAAAAGCATAATGGAAGATCAGAATCTAGTGCATAACTGTGAATGGTAACAAAGGAAGAATTCATCCAAATGCAAAATTATACAATTGGTTTGAAGGGGACCAATAGATAATTTTAGCAGTTAAAAACGCATTAAAAAAGTTCTATAAATAAAATATTAAATATGCAATATAAAGATTCTATTTATAAAAAAATATGAAAAGCAATTATTGACAAGTTTAGGTGACGACTAGTATTAAAAAGCAAAATGGAAGATGAAAAACATAATGGAACGCAAGTGATCCTTATTTCTGCTAGCCTTTCATTTTGGAAAAAAATAAAAAATAATTCTGAAATTTAAAAAAGACATTTTCGTCTCCCGAATTTCAAAAATCTCATATCAGTTTATTATAAGGAGGAATCCGAGATTTTCAAAATGCTATTAATAGATATTTTCCCCCTAAGTGTAGAATTAATGCTTTACAGCTTTGACATATGGATTTACAATGTTACCATAACAATTCACAAGTTGGGCATATCAATTAACAACTAACTATATTATTTTTTCAATCATCATTTAACAAGGCTCTTAAGATAATTTTGACTTATTCCTTTTTCATTGAAAATTATGCATCCTAATTAAGCTATTCGTAGTATCTTAAATCACGAATTTTGGACGTCTATAAGATTAGTTATGAATTTTCGAAATTGACCCAGCATTGCTTCCAGCACAGTTTGCCGTGGGTTAGCCGTAGTAAAGTTACGGCGAACTCTCTAAAAAATTATGACACTAATAAATGGGCGTTTTCTGAAATTTAGGGTTCCATATGTTATATTTTTTAGGAAGAGGCCGAGAGAGGATGCAAGGAGCTCTTCCATATGTTATATTTTTGAGGAAGAGGCCGAGAGAGGATGCAAGGAGCTCTGCTAGGATACAGATTTGGCTAGAGAAATAAGTCTCTTTGGGCTCCAAAACTTGGGTAATTTCTTCTTCTTTCCTTTCTCTTCCTTTTCCTCTCTTTTCTTCAAGTGTTCTTGATGACATTTTTGGGGTTCTCCCATATTATGAAAATCTATGTTTGTGGAATGTTTTGTTGGTTTCCAAACTTCTTTTAACCCTTCCTAGGCAATGTTTATGATTTATCTTGGTTGGGAAACATTTAAACCTTAATTGGGACGTGTTTTAAGCTTGATTTGCCTAGCTAGGGTTTCATGGGAATCCGAAAATTTCACATTCAAAAACTTGTTCGCCCTGCGCCGCAAGTGCACGGGTCACGCCAAGTAATAAAGTGATGAGTAAAGTATCGTTCCCACGAGGATTTGTCCAAAACCCAGTCAAACAATGATTATCACACTCTCGCCCAATTTGAGTGATTCAAACGTAGAGATTGGATATTAACTAAGCAAATAAACATATATTAAATGAAAATAAAATTATAGACAAGTGATTCTCCAACTTTAAGGATAAAATGGGTCCTAAGATTATCTATCCCCCTTATACTTCATAAAACTCAATTAACCTCCCATCAAAGAAGCTCTCAACGAAACCACGTGCTAATCTAGGGTTCATAGAGTACTTGTAAACGCTCTCTCAAGTCAAGAACAAGTGTTTAGTCTTATTAATTGCACAATCTCTTACTACAATTTAATAAAACCCAATTATCAAGCTCCAACCCTAATGTGACTATGCAAGGCTAGCAAGTATATCTCTATCTTACCAACAAAACCATCCATTCGTCATGCAAACTTCCGGTTCTTGCACTACTTTACCCAAGTTCTACACTCAACCTAGCTCTCTCGAGTCATAGATCAAGTGAACCCAACATCTAAATGGTGATCAAGCACTTAGAAGCATTAGGAACAGAGTAAAATAAGCACATAGATATCATTAAGCACAAAATAAGAGGAGGAATCAAGAATCAATACATACAAGGGTTCAAAATAATCCTAGAATCAAAGTATTTAGCTACTCATGTTCTACAACTCCATGGGAGCATATATATACAACATTACAAAACAGAACAAGAGAAGAGAATGAAGATGGAAGAGATAAACCAAGAGAGGAAGCCCAAATCTCTTCGAAGCTCCAAGCCCAAGCTCAATCCCCTCCAAAATACATGCCCTAGCAGAGCCAAAACACCCCCAAGAATGCCCAAGAAGTAAAGAATGTCGAGCTCCCTCGAAACTCTAGCTTTTATATCACTTAAATCTGTCAAAAAACGCGCAGCAGAGCAGTCCGTTCGCCGTGGCGAAGTCCACGGCGAACTATGATCGTTTCTGCCTCTTTTTTGGGGTTTTGGCTCGCCGTGAGTTCGCCTCGGCGAGCTCACGGCGAACTTGGACCTTTCTGTAATTTTGGAAATTCGATGTCCTTTTCTGTAATTTTTATAATTCATCCAGAAACTTGTATTTTCCCTTTTTTCTTGAAATTTTAGCTTCTAGCCCCAATTTCTCCCCTTTTCAAGTGTTCTTCTTAATCCAGGATCCTTGGTTATTGTATCAAAATATTTCTACAATATTTACATAAAACAACATAAGCAACTAACTATAAATGTGATCAAAATCTACACTAATAAACAATGATGTGCAACCAAAAATCAAATGAGCATTTTCCTATCTTGAGTATCCAAAAATTATAAATGATTGAATAAAACATCAAGGAAAATGTGCTGAAAATACATGAATTCTAAGAGTCATCAGTAATTTGCATTTCTTGTTTCAATGATCTTATTTTTACCTAAGAATTGTTTTAAATCTTATGGGTACTTGAGTATTGAGCTAGAATTATTTTGGGCATAACGAAGTTTGGAGAATTTTGGGGTTGACCTTGAATTTTGAAAATTCATGTTGTGAAATGGGGTTTGATATTTTTAAAAATTTTATTGATGATATTTAATGAGTTCTAAACTTTAAAATCTTTTGGTTCTTGGTTAAATTAAATTTTGGCTTGTTAAGGTTTCAAAGATTTTGAGATTTTGTGATGAACTTTAAAGATAAGCATTGTTAAATGGCTATGATAGTTTAAATGAGTTTATTAGTGTAGAATAAAGGTTTCTAATATTTTGAACTCTTGGTTTATCACTTAATCCGCATTTTGGTCTTATAAAGCCATGGAATTTTGATCTTATAAAGGGGATTATGAATGATGTTTTGCGTTGGGCATTCTAATGGTTGTAGCAAGTTGATTTAGATTAGTTGATGATGTTTGAGTGATTGAATGCTGGTAATCTTGGGCCAAGGTAGAATTAGTTTAAGTGGCCTAGAGGTGAGTTATGGTTAATAATTGTTTGAGGATTAGATTGGAGGGGTAATGGTTGAGGATTTATTTGGATGTTGTGAATTACATTGATGATGATTTTAGGATAAATGATTCAATTGGAAAGTAATTATGGTGATGGCATATTTGGGTCAACTGTGATATTAGGCTTTGCCATTAAAAATTGGGCCTTAGATAGTTTTTGATGTGAGTATTGAGCTTAAGTTATTTTAAATAGCCTTATTATGTATGATCAAATAATTGATGTGGTATGATTAATTTTTTTGATGGTTGTAGAGTCTTGATATTTGGCTCGTGAAGTACCAAAGTAACACTTTATTGGTAATGCTAAATCGCGTTAAGAGGTAACTAATTCCCTGTCCTACGAAAGAGTGTGTGTGTGTGTTTGGTAAGGTTTTTACAGATATTCGCATGCTCACTTTTGATACATTGATTATGTAGGAATCTTGTGTTAAATTTGATTGTCTTGGAAAATAAACATGCATTGAAAGCTTTTGAAATTGTTATTGTAATGGAGCCATTGTTATGGCACACTATTGATTAAATCATTGTGATTTAAATTGCCAACTTTTCAAAAAACATATATGTATGTGCATATTGTTGCATCTGATTGGTTGGTTTGGTTCTAATGCCCTTTAAGCTGTGTCTCATCACATGATGTGGTTCCCCAACTGCCATCAAATGAACCTTTTGGATTATACCAATATTTTGAACTAGTTGTCGGTGGTTCTGTCAGGTACTTGGTGTGATCTATCTCCTTGGATGAGTTTGGATCACGTGTTACTATAATCTATCTTTTCGGAGGTGTTTGGATCACATTTTCAATTATATATCTCTTTGGAGGCGTTTGGATCACGTCTGTGAAAATAATTTTTTTTCAAATTTATAATAATTCGGCATATCTGATGTTATCTGGTTTTACCTCACTTATATTGTATTATATTATTATTGTTCTGAGTACCAAGTTATTGCTGCTGGCCCTACATAACTATACACTTGCGCACGCGCGCACACACACATGTAGGTACTACAAAAAAAATGGAATTACTGATAGAATTTTTTGACTGAAATTTAATTTTTTGACGGATTAGCCACGGAAACGAACTTTTAGACAGATTTGCTAACGGAAATTATTTTGTGGCTAATTTTCCGGTTGCTAAATAATTCAGCAATGGAAATTTGGTTCCATCAAAAATTACTGACAGATTTCTGACGGAAATTTTATGGCTAAATTACTCACGGAATTTACCCACCGAAATTCCACGGGTAAATTTTTTAAAACTTTTTTTTAAATTAAATGTCACGTGGCATATCACCGGCTACCACGTGTCCCTCCATGTGGTTGCCACATGTCGCCTCTACAAATGGTCTGAAATTGTAACAGAGTAGAGATTCGAACCCTCGACCTCCTAATCGCGTGTTGATGCTTTAACCAGTTGAGCTGTGAAGACTCTGTGATATTATTTATAAGCTATTAAATTTATAATATTTAAACTCCTATTATTATAATTATAATTGATCTTATATATACTTTACATTATATTTAACTTAATATATCATGAAATATTTGTTATTTATCAATATATAATTTATATATTAAAATATTTATATTATTTTTAAATAACATATTATTTAATAAAAATTTAAAATTATATTTATAAAAAATTTATATCAATATATATGTATATATTAATTTTATTAATATTTATAACATATCATTTATTAATTAATTTATTTATAAAATAAAAATATTATATTTATAAAATAATCAATAAATTAGAATCCGACAGAATTTCCGGTCGGAAATCCATGGCTAATTAGCCTTGGAAATTTTTCAATTCTGTCAAAAAATTTTAGTAATTCCATGTTTTTTTTAGTGAGGGCAAAATGGAAAGAATGATGTTACAGAGACCCTGTCTCACCGACTTTTCATTTTTCAAGTATTAATACCGACGCTAGATGGGAGGGAAGGAGCCGGAAGAGACTCGCTGACAGTGAGATCTCTTTGTTATTTCTTTTGTCATATATATTGCCAAAAATGATAGACTGGGCATGCTCATTTATTGCTTCCGCATTTTAATATTTTGTTGTGGATTACTGTATGGTAATATTTGCTGAGAACCTGAGATTGGTCCCTTCCGAATACCATGGTGGTAAATTTTATATTTTGGAACTGTTATATGGCATGCCGTGATCTTTGGATATTGTGGGATCTTGGTAGGTATCCTAGACTTTGGCCACTAGTTTATTGAGCCCATGGCTCTCCTTTTTTTTGGACAACAGTCGATAGCTCTCCTATTGATGATTACTTGTTTCAGGGTCCAATCCTTTTCCAGCAATTGGTTAGTTATGGATATTAGGATTGTTATTATCTGCTTTAACTGTTTCACATGGTTTGTTGGGGATATTAGGATGGTCATCGTATGTTTTAATCTGCTTCACATGCATGTGATCCTGAGTGTTCGGGAGGCATCCCTCGACAAGTTGTTGGCCTTGGAATGCTCCTGGTGTTTTATTTGTAAGGCCATTGTGGGTTATCGTTGTGGTTAAATTGTAAACTGTGTGACGGGAAATTGTTTTACTACTATTGTGCTAGATAGTGTTTTGTGAATTTATAAAGAAGGGCATGCCTTGGTTTTAAGATTTACTTTTAACTACCATGTTAGGTACATCCTTTTCTAACAAAGTAAACTTGTCTTTTCAGGTTATTCTTTATTTACTATGTTAGAGTCTTTTCTAACATAGTTAAGCTAAACGATTTCTCACATCAAATCTTTAATAACCATGTTAGTTATTGTCCATTTCTAACACGGTTAACATTTTCAAGTAATGCAGTCTTTTATTGTCTATGATAAGTATTTGAAACAATTTATAATTGTCATTTTCTATCATAGATAAATTATTTCTAAAATGATATCTTAATCCTTAATAACTATGATAGATTGTTTTCTATCATATTTAGATTTTGAAAACAGTTAATCTTTTTTTTAACAATAGCCTCTTGTGGTTGAGCATTTTCCTTTCTATCGTAGTTATGACTTAATTACTTGGTTAAGTTTGTTTTAATAATTATGATAGTTCCTTGCTATCATAGTTAGAGTCCCAATTGTCGTAGTTGAAATTTTTGTAACTATGATGAACCTATTATTTAAGTGATTTCCTTTTCTATCATAGTTAGTTCTTTCAAATGGTTTCCGTTTAATTAATTGAAGATATAATTGGTTTTGGATGTAATGATGATTTAAAAATGGAAATTAGTAAAGGATTTTACAAATTTCCCTTATTTTCTTATGTTTTTTGCTAAAATCTTCAACTCAAAGGTGCATGTTTTTTTAGGCAAAAGCTTTTGAATTAAAATTAGTATTACTCGTATCTTATAGAGGACTTGCCACACCAGCTTACATATGGACTGAAACCTATCAACATGGCATGTTTTATTTGGAGAGAGCATATGTTAAGAATTTCTCCGCAATCGCATATAATAGCAGCGGGAACGCAATCTCCTATGCAGAGGGTATATTACTGTATTATAAAATGCAATATAATTTATTTGTTTGTTTCTCTGATTTTGTATATTGTAAATATGGGAATAATAATGATGATGATGATGTAGATACATAATATGAAATCAACAGTGTAATTGATAGTCAGCGATTAAACCTGATAAAACGATTAGGACCAGCACCAAAACATACACTGAAAGCAACTCCAACAACGATCCAACTTATTTGATGCTTGTTGGAGAAGTTATCATATACATGTATTTGAGTTGGTCTAAAGTGGCTAATAATTAATGGGGACTAGAACTTTTACTGGATGCAGGAATGGAGTCATTTGGAATTTACTTAACGGTACATTAAGTCTCTTTTATCCATCGAGTACGTGTACACCATGTTTTTTTTTTTTTAAACTGAAAGTGTACACCATATGTTCAAGTGCCTTTTTTTTATCTGAAACCATTAAATGATTAAACTATAATAAACTTGTCAATGATGATACCATCTACGTGATCAGTAACCATTAAATGATTAAACTTGCGTCACTCCTTAGTTAATGTCGGTAATATAATCATAGTGCTTGTTTAAAATGGCGACTAAGACTATCAAAAGCAAATTTTCAATCATAATTTATATTTCATAATTTATAATATATGAAGTATGTAAAAAGAGTTTTGGCTCGATCTATATCTATATGAGCATGTTTACAACAATAACCCAATGCAAACAAGTTTTATAGCCATTAATGATTAACCTTATGCTGGCAAAACAATGATTAAACCAACAAGTATTTATAAAAATAGTAGTTCCTTAGCTTAAATGGTATGATCATTTTAGTCAATTGCTGTTATATACTCACTTTTTTTTTTTTTTTTTGCCAGCGATATATACTCAATTAGCTGTTATAATCATTTCATAAATATGTGTGTGTGTGTGTATATATATATCTCTTAAAACTTGATAATTAACTATCTTACAAATTAGGTTAAAGCATACATGATGTCATCAATATTTGTGTTAAATTTTATTTTAGTCTATTAAGTTTGAAAAATGCATTTATAGTCATTTTTGGTTAACGTCGACAGTTTTATTTTATAGAAAATGGTGACTTAACAAACCTTAAAGGTGATTCTAGAATAAAATGTGGATAAACAATGGCTAAATTTTAAAATATAAGAATGATTTTACTAAATATTTAAAATTTAAACATATTTTGTCTAAATTGAACTACATAAGCATAGTTTAAATTTGATGAATCAATATTTCTGTTAAATGAAAATACAATTTTTAAATTTAAAAGACCAAAAGAAAACTTAATACAAATATTAATGATCAAGACTTATACTTTAGCATACAGATTATTTTGAATTATATCACTAGGTAGCCTCAATAACTCTATGGTTGAATTTGCATATCCTCTTGAAATCCAAATGCTGGTGGATCCAATTGACGAGTAGTGCGATATATTATACTCTCAAAGGAGGCTTATCTTTACATTCTATTCATTTATTGTTACTACTATGTTCAACAAATAATAGTAGCTCTCAAATTTAATCACCTTCAGCCATCTAGGCAAATATCTAGGCACACATGGATTGACCTGGGAAAAAAATAAAAATCAGGTTTATGAGCAAGTTCTTGACACAGTGAATAGAAGAACCTCCTCATGGAAATCCAAGTTAGTATCCCAAGCTTCCAGAATTGCTCTCTTAAAATCTGTCCTCTTTGCTGCTAATATCTATGTCCTCTCATGTATCAAGCTCCTTGACTATATTTGTCACAAAATTGATAGCAGATGTATTGATTTCTTTTGGGGCGGATCTGAATGAGGGGGAAAAATTCATCTAAAGCATAGGGATCATCTCTTTCTCCCGGTAAGTGCAGGTGGTTTGGGCATCAGACCTTCTGAGCATGTCAACCTATCTTTGCTAGCCAAACAGGTCTGGCGAATAATTTTCGCTCCATCCAATTCCTTGATTGGTTAAAAGAAGTATATATATATATATATATATCTAGAGAAATCAGAAATAGTTAAGGATCCATATAATTCTTCATGGATTTGGAAAGGCATATTGAAAAGTGCAGACTCCATTACATAGAATCTGGATTGGAGAGTTGAATATGGCTCGAATATCCCTCTCAACCACCATTTATTGTGGCCCATGTAGTTAGAGTTAACTCTTGATTCCAACCTGAAAACAACAGTAAATGACCTACTTATGCATACCAATTTCCTTTGGAAACCAATCCAATGGAATTCCTCTCTAGTCTACAGACTCTACCACCCTCCAATTGCACAAAAAAATATTATGTCTGCCCATTTCTTATGCGGGTAATGTTGATAGTCTTTCCTGGAAACATGCTGCATCAGGAATCTACATTGCTAAAAAAGGGTACTCACTTTTGAACTAGCCCAGGAATTTGAATATAGACCCTTTTTAGAAGTTCCTATGGTCTCTTAATCTCCCTATGAAATATATCTTCTTTTTACTTCGAAGTTACTAAATCAATGTATCCCCTCTGGAGATATTCTTCGGGCTCATCATCTAAATGTTAAACTTCCAAGTAGCATAACTTACCTTTGTTGATTCTATCTAACAGCAAGATAGATTTTATCATGAAAGACGTCACAATGAGACATGGAGATAGCATTTTCCAAGTCCTAAAATATATGCTCCAGCACTTCTCAAAAACTGTCGTTTCTTTCAAATCAGCTGAAGGGGATCAAAGACAGAAGGCAGTTGATTTCTAATATTGCTTCTCTTTCTACTTCTCTGTGTAATTCTGTAATGGCTGTCATTTGATAGTCAATATTATGTAACTCGTTTTATTAAATGAAATTGCCTTGTTTCAAAAAAAAAATAATAATAAATAAACTACCTAAAGAAGCAGCAGTAAAGCTTTGCCCTGGACTCAACTAGAAACCATTCCTACAAATCTATACGTTATAGAATTAGAGTCGCTATGAAGCTTTTTAAAGAAGGGCGTGTGTTTAGGATAGCATTGGAGAAGAATCCCGAATTGACTAACTTATAGGCATGAAAAACACAAGTCAAATTTGGATGAGAACAAGTTATGTTTAGTGTGACTTCACATGCAACTTTTTTTTTTCCTCTCCAAAAATTACTTTAAAATTGAAGCAACTTATTTTCGCTTTTAATGTTTGACTTTTTTTTTTATATCTAAATCTTCTAGAATTGACTTTTGACACGTATCATTCAAACAAGTTTCTGCCGTATTCAAACAAAAATCACATTATATTAATTGATTTTATCTCAACTTTAGTTTGCGAAGGTAGTAAAAAAAAAAAAAAAAAATCATTTTTGTGAAAAGCAACTAAAAACAGCAAATTGAACTCTCCCCTGAACTACAAGCTAAATATTTCATTTCTAAATGATGAATTCTAAGTGGGCAGATCGAACCTGCCTGTATCCTTCGATGTGTAAATTTAATTAGATCAAGTCAAGACCTACAAAAAAAAAAAAACCAATGAACGAAGATAGCAACCAAAAATATAGCACCATGAAGCCGTAAAAGGAGTCTATTTTATGGGCCATCATATCAGGAAAAGTAGCATAGGGTGATAGTCTCGTATGAAAGCAGATGCCAACTGAAAAGCTAATAATTAATTAATCAAATTATGTAGCAGTAGAATGAGTTTCAACATTCAGATTAAAGCTAAAACATGTCCATGGTCCATAATCCTCAAAAAGCAAAGCAAATTAATCTCAATAACTCACAATTCTTTTGGCTATAAACCAAACATGGATGAAAACACAAGAATATTGCAATATCTCCCAGCCAGATAAACTGGACAAATCCAAATATGCTAGCAGATTCTACAAACATATATCAGAACTGACACGAACAAGAGACAAAAATCAGAGCAACATAATATGTTATCCACATTCAAAAACATAAAATAAAGAAGTAAAGAAGTAACATGATTATAAATAGCCTAAAAAAATTAACATGTTATAAGAGTCAGAATTAACATATAGGTAAACAGTAGTCAAAAGAGGAATGATAAAAAAAATACATTCTGAATTTCAAAATACCATATAGGAGAATTTAATTTGTTAAGTAATGATACTAAGTTCAAGCTTGGCAGTAGCTTTTTTAACATAGATTTGAACCCAAACCTAGATTTTAAAATTAGAGTAGACAAACACCGTCAGCTTTCCTAAACTTAGGTTTCAAAATCAGAACTGATAAACACTCTTACCTTTTCTAGAATAACTTAGAACCTTCAAAACTTAGATTTTTGTTAAGCCAAGCAAACTCTGCTAACTTTTCAAGAATAGTTCTTTTATTCATGAAAACATAGGTTTTGTCTGAAACTATTATATATATATATATATATGCTGGGTTCCTGATCTATTCATTAAAATCACTTTTTCAGTTTTTGTTAGAAACTATTCTCCATATTTTAATCCAAACAGGCGCTAACTAGTTTATTAACAATTGTAAATTACTTATCTGGGATTAATTTTGAAATTCAAAAGGTCATTTACCCTAATCAAAACTACAACACCAGGAACCTTAATTTCAGTCGAATGTACTAGAATTAGAATATGAGACACCAAGATTCTCCAGGTGGAGGCGTTCGAGTACCTTGTGGTGGGCCCAAGTTTCAATGGTGAAATTAGGCTTAGCGTTAAGGCCAACACCAAGGATGACGAAGGTGATGAAGCTTTGGAGAGGCAGATTCGCTGTAAGCCGAGACAGAATTTTTCTCACATTCTAACCTTCTATTGTTATAAATCATGTTGGAAAAACAGCTTCCGTTGCTAATATGAATAGACTCATTAATTTTCTTTTATTTGTATAGGTATATGAATTATTCTCTCAGAAGCAATTCTGTTAGAAACATTGTCGACTATTAAACATCAATGTTTCTTCTAGCGAGGATTTATATCCCTTTTTGTTAGACTCAATCATCATTGATTGTTTGATGTTTTCTAATCAAATGGATGGCTGATGTCATGTTGCTATGCTTTTTGGTTAAATGAGGTACATTCTTTTGCTCCTTTGGTCTTTCCAAGGAAATGACAGATATACCTTCTGAATTTAAAATTCTCGTATAGATGATTTGCATTTGTTAATATTGCTACTCAACTAATGAATATCGTTGTTCATTTAGTTAAAATCTCTTATATGAGATTTTAAAATTCAAAAGACATTAATCTAATATTTTTCCATTATTTTCCCCCCGATGGACATTTTACCTTTTGCAACATCAGCAGTGAGTACTGTGTGTATATTGTTGTGATAAAATTTGGATGATTAAAAATCTGATGTGGAGGATTCATATTAAAACATTTTAATCTACTACTATTTACAAGCATCACGATATACAAGTTAACTATTTTGAGTAACTATGCCGAATCGAACTGGTGACTTGTATAGTGAAACTAATATGCTCTAACCACCAAGCCATGAGTTCGATATTATTTGATATTATTCAATGCTCCTGTACATAACATGTATACTCAATGCCAATGGATAAAAGAGACTTAAATGTCATTTAAAGTCATAAAATGATTTCCATATTGGCACCGTTCATACACTAAATAAGAGTTCTGAATCTCCACTATTTATTAGCCATTAAAGCACTATATATATATATATATATGAGAACTTCTCAAACAAGGATAAAATAAATTGGATCGTTGAGGTTGCTTTCAGATAATTAGCTAGAGAATGGCCAAGTATATTTCTTCAGTACATGTTTTGGTATTTGTCCTCATCATATCATCAGGTTTAATAGCTGACTAATACAGTTGTTTTCATTTTATGCCTACTATATATTATATGAGTTCCTTCCTTACAATATACAAAATCAGATAAAATAAATTGCACTAATTATAATAATAATACTATTTCACTTGCAGCTATGAGAGGGTCAAGTGGGCAAGGGAAACTGAATTGTTCTGATATAATTAGTGGAGGCAACTGCAACAAGGAAGACTGTACGGAAAGGTGTAAACAGAAGCATGGTAGCTCTGCCACAGGAGATTGCGTTCCCGTGAACAAAACTGTTTATTGTAATTGTGTCCATTTTAATTGTTGATCGCCACCTAACTTATAAATTTATATGTTGTTGTTGAGCAGTCTTGTTAAATAAATTAAATTGAAGATCTGGCTATGAAATATTCGGTAGCTACTCCCCCGTTACCTGAGGGAGGCGTGTCGGCTGCCCCTCCCCTCAGCTGCTCTCGGCTGCCCCTAAATTTAGGGGCAGCTCCCATATATATTTTTTTTGTTTTTTTATGTCATAATATTCTACATTAAAAAAAGAGTGACATTTTGATATATTATAGGCAAAAATTGGATATGTTTTCAATTTTTTATGATTTTTCAAAGATTAGGTACTCTTATTGGAAAAAATACAGCTTTATTTTAGAGTGTCTAATCTTTGAAAAATCATAAAAAATTGAAAATATATCCATTTTTTGCCCATAATATATCAAAATGTCACTCTTTTAATGTAGAATATTATGACATAAAAAAACAAAAAAAATATATATGGGAGCTGCCCCTAAATTAAGGGGCAGCCGAGAGCAGCCGAGGGAGGGGCAGCCGACACCCCTCCCTCCCGTTACCTCTGTTTTTTAACCAAATAAGTAACATAGATAAAAAAAAAATTGATGAAAGGTATAAATATGTAAAAATTGTTTACTGTTACCTCAAAAATACCCTTATTCATAAGAAGAGATCAAATAAGAAAAATAGAAAAAAGAAATATAAGAAAAAGAACCGGTGTGGGATGAGATGGGGATTTTTTTTTTTCAAATCAATTTTGGACCAAAAGCTTAAGGGAAAACCAACTAACACGGTTGATACTCAAACAGCCTGAACGCCCTGTTTTATACGTTAACACACACACACTCCCATTCAATATGGGGCTTAAGAGCTCCCACAAGGAATCCCCAAGCACGCACCACTGTGCACCTACAGGGATGAGATGGGGATTGAATGTGTAAGTGAATACAATAAAAATACAATAAATGCCATGTATTAATTTTAGTAATTGGATGAGGGCAATTCATGAACTTAACAAAGAAAAATTAAGACATTCTTTGATGTTTTTTATAAATGGGAACAAACCGTAGGTGATGATAGTTGAAGGCTAGAAGCAATCACACACAATCTGATGTTGGGAATTGTCAATTGTAGAAGCATATTCATGAATCAAGATGCTGGATAATTTTCCTTATTTTATATTTGCTGTTTTTCTTACTAATGAGTTGATTGGTTTCTAGTACCAATGTAGTAGACTCCATCCTCTCAGCAGAACAATTGTCATGCCAATTCATATTTTAGACTTCCTACCTGATCAAAACATGGTTAGATATTTTATTCTTCAAAGAAGGTATGCCAACCGATTAAGAACGAGGATTTTAACTATTTTCCTTGCGTAACAAAGATTTCTGAAGAACTCAGATAAGCCCTGAGAACTCCAAAAGCCTAGTGCAACTTGTAGATAGAACTAAAAACCATCAAACACTTCCTGCTTCCACACATGTAAATCTCAAGTTTCACCAAACCACAATCTTCCAAACTCTATCTTCTACTCTAAAGCATTTAGCGACAAGTGACAAAAAAGAATGTGATTATGTATGAACTCACCTCATCTTTTACCCCCACCATATCTTCCTCTTTGCTTCTTTCTCAATGTACTAAATAAATACATTCATCTTTTGAGACTATAGAACATCCAATTTCACAATCCTCATTCAACACAACTCGAACACAATATTCAAAACGAAGGCCCAATGTTTTAGCATCAACCATTCACAAATTAGTGACGCTAAGATTCTCCCTTCAAATCACCATAACATTTGGCTTCAAATCAGGCATGCAGAAATTTAACAGGAAAAGTTGGGGGGAAATCCCACATTAAAGATATGACGGGTGGAAATGACTCAAATCAGGTCATTGGTACTTTGTGTAGAAATTTATTGGGTCTTTCTCACCAGTAAAACTTTCAATGAGGGAGCACTTAATATCTAGGACTACACAAGTCACTTGTCTATACAGTCTAGATTAAAATACCTTCAGAACAAGAGAAGACACAGAATGACACAACAGAGAAGGAAAAAAGATACTCTACTTAGAGACTTGTCAATAAGCATTTCCTGCCTTCTCATTCTGTGACTGTCACTTCCACTATGAGGGTAGTAACCAACATAGCGAAACACCAATGGATTAGACTCAGAACTCCCAAAGGTCCTCGCAAGGTCTGTTTCCCTGAACATGTTGATTATAGGATTGGCAAAACTAGTCAGGGCTGCAACTCCAAGATATGGTGACCTATTAACAGCATATCCTCCATAAAGGTGAGGCAAGTATTGCTGTGTTCGCGACTGGAAGTAACTCGGGTGGAGTTGACCCGGTTGAGAAGTAGATGCACTTGTAGAATTTAACATAGTGTTCGAGCTGTGAGGAGGCGGTCTACGGGGTATGCTTCTATCCGTCCGGGTTTTCTTGAGTTCAGAATCCGAACTATGTGCGCCTCGGCCATAAAGAGGGACTAATGAAGTATGAGAGAGATCAGCTTTACAAACTGGGCATGTAGGATGCAGCCGGTCTGATTCATCATCAGAAGAGTTATGAACTTGAAGCCACCTGAATATGCAAGGCCAGCAGTAGAGATGACCACACAGAGTGACCACAGGATCATGGGCTGACTCCAAGCATATATTGCACTCAAAGCAACCATTGTTGTCGCTGTCGGCTGCGCTTGTTTGTGAAGAAATTGACTTCAAATTTTTCTTACTTGAGACGCCCCCATGACAGTCAAAGCGTGTTGAATCCATTTTTGTTTTTCCGGTTCTATAGCAGTTTTCCCTGTAACAAATTTGAACATTTTATTAAAGAGAGGGGAAAGGGAAAATAACCAATTGGATAGGTATATGCAGTTTCAAAGAGTGCAAGATACTTGTTTGTCACTTTGTTTTAAGCAATGTTATATAGTTCTCTATTCAAAAAAGAGTGCAAGATAGCAAGATCTCTTTAGTACATAACAGGAACATATAACATGTTTTTTGTCTTCAATGGGGGAGCAATTACATCTATAAGCAGTGACATAACAAGCCAAAAGAATATGCATATGTCACCAATGCTAATTATTTTACCAACATGATGCATACAGCATTTCTTAGACATTTGAAAATGCAGTTCATCAGATATCAACAAACATTTCTCTTTTCTATCTGTTGTTTCAGGTAAAACAAAGTGGTAATAAGTTCAAAACTTGAACATATCAACAAGCCACAGTGGATCAAATATATGAAAATATCCAACTTCAAAAATTCTCTAAATCCAATTATCATGGAAAATTATCCATAGATGAAATCACTATCTCCAAGCAGAGAAAGGAAGGAAGAGGAAAAGGGTTAGAAAAAGAGAGGCTCAAACCATAAGTTGGACAAGTGAAATGTCTACTTCAACTGAATTCTTAAGCTACTCAGATTTTCCCCCTCTCAACAACACACACCAATAATAGTATTGAGAATTGATTAACTTTGATCTAGTATATCTTTCTTGCCTCATGTTTAAATGTTGACAGTAGAAATTCAAGTTGAAGATGTTGCTAGGAAACAAAACTCTATGTTATTTATTCAGAAATGCCAAAGTTCCATTTTAAATCTAACAGGCATTCAAATCTATGGAGTAACTTGAAGCATATATTATTATGATTCTGAATAAAATGACAACTTCGATCTTCGATCCATATAAATTGAAACATGTGAAAGAATTGAAGGACCTTACATTCACACTAAACTAAAGAAGAAACTTCAAATTCAATGTACCAACAAAGAGAAGAAAGTAAATCTTCATTTGAAATTGTTCATCCAAAGAAACGCCAAGTGATAGTTTTAGTCAGGGTAACAAAATCCCAAGAGATTTTTCCAAAAGGCACTGGCAATGGTAATGAGAAAAAAAAATAGAAAGTAAGATATTTAAAGGTATAGGAAGACACAGCTGGATTCAATTACTTGAAATTTCTTCAGAAAAAAAATCAACAAAAGCACAAGCAGGATCAGAGATTAAAATTTGTACCCAGATAATCATCTGCCAAACAAAAACCAATTTCGAGGCTAATCAAGAGCAAAACAAGATACCCAGAAGAAAAAACCAACATGAATCCAGAAAAATAAAGACCACGGGGAGTAAAAATGTTATCTTTATTCATAAAGAAGACAAAATCATAAGAGAGAGAGCAGAAAAGAGTTAAAAAAAAGAGGGTAAAGCAGAAGGTACCTGAGAGAAAGGAAATGGCAAAGAAGAGAGAAGAAGGAAGGAAGTTAGTGAGAAATGTGAGTGAGAAGAAAGGAATGCATGGAAGAGAAGGAAAGAAGGAAAGGTAGATGAAGACGCGCGAGTGGGATGAGGTAGTGGTGACACCTTTTTAGTTGACGGTACAGATTTCCCGAGCACGATCCTATTAATTTTTTTTTTTTTCACTTCCAAAAAATGAAAGAAATATAAGCAAAAAAATTAAATTCAAATCTTAAAAATTATGATCAATCTTATTTATTTATAATATGATTATGGGATGATGTCTTGGTTCGTTTGATTTTTTTTTTTATGAATAATGACATATATATAAAAGGTAATAGTTTTACACATACTTGAAACTAACTTAAAGTAAAATTTGAAAACCTACGTAAGATGATTAGACAATCTTGTAAAATCCTATGAGCATCCATTACTAAGAAAACTTCACCTATCAATACTCTTCTCAACCTCTAATCCTCATTATAAATACCAATATCATAATTGCATAGGGTGGTGATACATTGTTGATTACATATAAAGAGTAAAACCTTCATTAATTGATGTAATACGATAATCCACTTATCTTGGTAACGCTTCCTGGTAATTGAGAAATTTCTAAACACTTCTTTCTGAAAGAAGATAGAAATCCGGAACAAATAAACTCCATATTTGTGAGATTTAGTAATTTTGGAGATTATAATTGACCAATCATTATGGAGCTGAGATTGAGATCTTAAAGAAGATGCAGTCATTCCATTGCCATTAACAGTACTAAAATTTTGACGATGAGAGGAGATAGCTGCACTTTGAAAATACATTTGATAATAAGTTGCTCTTATGACTTGCAAAGGATTGATTGAGACATTTTCTGCAAGGTTTTTATCTCTGTAAAACCAAATGAAATACAACGTCCAAATGAATAGAAGAGCAACGGATTCTAAACTTGTCACCAAAATATCCATTAACCAATTAAGTATTTGATCTTGAGGAATCCGTTCTGATAAGAAACTAATAGGAAGTCCAAACCATATTGTCGCAGCCAAGGACATTGGAAAAGGAGACATTTTCTGCAAAGCTTTTATCTTTTTAAAACCAAATGAAATACAACGTCCAAATGAATAGAAGAGCAATGGATTCTAAACTTGTCACCAAAATATCCATTAACCAATTAAGTACTTGATCTTGAGGAATCCGTTCTGATAAGAAACTAATAGGAAGTCCAAACCATATTGCTCGCAACCAAGGACATTGGAAAAGGAGATGATAAGTGGTCTCATAACTATAAGAACAAAATAAGCATGATGAATCCTGAACCAGTAAATGATGCTCATTTAAATTGGATTTAACAGGTAAGGAATTCCAAAGAAATCTCCATAAGAAGAGAGCCAATTTGGGCATTAGATTTAATTTTTTCAATCGATTCCAAAAAGAAGGGAAATCAATAAAGCTCACATTAGCATTTTGGGTTTATCAACGATATCCATCAGCCACTGTATAGATACCTTTAGAGTTTCCCAACCAACGAAATGAATCCTTGGGATTGACAATGAAAATGGAGTAGAAATGATATGAGCCGCTACTTGGGAAGAATATAATGATTTAACTAAAGGCTCATTCCAACATCCCTTATGAAGCAACAACAAATCACCAACTGTTGCAATTGACAGTGGGCGATTACACTGCAAAGGCCACCATAGATGGCTAAAGAGGTTAATTTGTTTACCATTCCCAAGTAACCAACCTAGACGATCAATGATCAATCCTTGAATTGAAACACTATCAGACCACGATGATGACTGTATCGATCTTAAAACAATAAGACCATCATTTTGAGGGGAAACATATTTTGGCCAGAGAACTTTATAAATTAAAGAGTCATCCCCTGCAGAAAAAATTCTCCACATATTTTTTGCTAATAAGGCATCATTAAACGCATGTGTTCTCTTAATTCCCAAACCACCATATTCTTTTGAGCAACAAATTTTATGCCAAGCCAACATATGCGGTCTCCTTTTGTTACCTGGAATCCCAAAAAAAAAAATTAGCTATCCGCATGTCAATTTTACATGCAATATAGTGAGGCAATTTGATGAAAGATATGGGATAAACTAGAACTAAAAAAATAACAGATTTAATGAGAGTGACTTTTCCAGCTTGAGAAAGAAGTTTCGCTTTCCACATTTGTAATTTGTGATCAATACGATCAAATATCTCATTATATAGAGGAGAACGTTTCTTCCCCAAATCAACAAAAGTTCCCAAATATTGCCCAATTTATTTGCATATTGAAAACCCATGATTGAAGATAACTGCAATTTCTCAGCATTAGGAACATTAGGACTAAATACCATGACAGACTTTGATCAATTTATTTTTTGACCAGCTAAATAACCATACTTATAATAAATCATTGACCAATTTGAAATTACTGACCTTAGCTGGCACAATTAGAAGAGTATCGTCAGCCTACAATAGATGGGTTAATTTTAAAGAGCCCCTAGCTATAGATAGACCTTTCCACCTTCCTGAATGTTGAGCTTGCAAAATAAAAGCAGATAGAACATTAGCACACAAAATATAAATATAAGGAGATAAAGGATCACCCTGCCTAATTCCAAAATTCGGAGCAAATGAAGGAGATGACGAACCATTAACTAAAGCCTGATAAGATGAGAAGTAACACAAGTCATGATCATGTTGATCCAATTTTGAGGAAACTCCATCTTCACAAGAACTATATGAATGAACTTCTAAGAAAGCCGATCATAAACTTTTTCAATATCAATTTTCATTACACACCAACCCTTTTTTTGAGATCTAATAGATTTCAGTTTGGACATCACCTCACTAACAACCATGATATTGTCAAAAATAAGTCTTCCCTTAATAAAAGCATTTTGAAAAGGAGAAATAACTTGTTGCATAATCTCCTGTAATCTTTGACATAACACCTTAGAAATAATCTTGTATAAAACATTGCACAGACTAATTGGCCAAAAATCATTAAACGACTGGGCCTGATTTAGTTTATTTTAGGTAGTAATTTTATAATATACATATAATAAATGTGAGGGTAATCTTGTCCGTAAAAATATTTGAAATATCATACGACTATTTGATATTTACTATTTTGGACGTGAAGAGCAAAATAAGTGGCCAGGTTTTATTAAGACGGACAGATTTTTCTTTTTAACCTTCAGTGAGGGTTGCCTATTATAGTCGATCCGATGCTAAATTCTCCATCCGTGGTTATATATTAAAGGTGCTTTTAACTAAATTGTACTTTACTAAGAAAAGTAGGTAAAATGAGTTAAACGTAATTAATGCGTTGAAAATTTGCTCTCTTTTGTAAAAGTTCCATTTTCTATGAATGGATAAGAGAGAGCTTACGGAAAAAAAATGAAAGAGAATGTAGGTAATAAAATGAATGGGTAGAATATGTAAAAGTGTATTTGTTACTTAGATAATTTTAAAATGTCCTTATAAAAAGGGAAAAATTCATTAAAAAAATATAACCTTATAAATAGGAATGGAGTTAGTATAAGATTAAGTTGATATTTTTTTTGTTGACATTAAGGTAGTTAAATAAATCACTTAATTTTTTTAGATTTATGAACCGGTATCCTGTACTACCAGCAACCATTTAGTCCGTTTCACACCAATGTAGGCCTCCGATGAAGGAAACCTCATTACCTCCAAGTAATTATCACTGATGCATACTTTGGGGCAATGGTTTGAATTTGATACCACTGGTTAAGTTGAAATAACCCACAACCAGTTGATTCAAGCACTTGGTGGTTAGACCACTTAATTTTAATATATGTTGCATATAGTTATATTATATGTTAGTTTATAAGTAAGGTAAATTAGTTTTGAGGAAAAATAATAAACATAAATAATTTAGAGTATTTTTTTATCAATAATCTCTACCAAAATAGTGAACTTAATCTTTATACTCACTCATATCCTTATTATAAAAGCACGATAACCGAATCATGTATCTTACAAAACTGTTAAAAATAGTTAAAAATTATAAATATGTCTAGAATATAGATTTTTTTCCAATATTACTGTTATTTATAATGGGGCTATTAAAAGAGAGAAATATGAGTATTAATGAGTATGAAAGAGAGAGTAAGGAGAGAGAGAAAATAAATTTAAACTCTAACCCACCATTTATTTAATGCAATACTTCAAATTAATTATGGGCAAGATAGGAAAAAATTCAGTAAATAATGAGACAACCAAGGCATACTCTTATATTTTAAACCAAACTAATTCAAAATTTCGCCTATGTAGCAAAGGGAGTAGTAATTACAGTTCGAAACCTCTTCACTTAATTTCCCGTCCATTTAACTCCACTTAAATGAAATTACATCGTTTATCAAAAAAAAAAAATTATAATCCAACAAATTTTTTGAAATTAATAGTTGCTGTGTTAGCGGTAAAATGATCACCCCACATAATTTTTTTTTAATAAAATGATGTATTATTATTTAAGTGGGCAGGAAGTAGTTAAGTGGAGAGATACGTATTGAAGTACTACTCTGTTCCTTATTATAAATCTAACTACCACAAATTTTTTGTCCCTAAATATAAGTCCAGTTTGGTATTAATTATTGCTATTGTGACTATTTTACTCTTATGTTGGAAATAGGGAAGATGAGAGAGAATGGTTATAATACATAAAATATTATTTTAACACCTATTATTAAATAAGGATAAAGTTTGAAAAATATGATATATTTAATGCTATAACTTTCACTCCTTGATATATGAGAAGTAGTTAGAGTACATTTATAATAAGTAACAGAGTTGTAATTAGAATCGTTGGAAGGAGTAGATATTTTAATATTTTTCAAAAAATATTTTTAAATGGATATTGATGATATAACGCCGGTGATGGGGACGGTGATGGGGATGTAGCCATTGGTCTCCCATTTAGTGTTTTTTCCGACATAGTCAAGGGCGTATACGTCTTTTTGTCCTTTAAATGTCTGTCTCCAGCTCATCACGTAGCTTCAATAACAAGGTCCTATACTCCTATCCCCAAGTCAAATTAAGATTATTTCTTTAAAAAACTTATTTTGATATGGATGGTAAAAAGGGGGAAACACAACACTCACAAGACTCACAAAATTATGTGCCTTTTAGTGGCAACAGGTAAGCCCACCACTGGTTCCCAGTTATAATAAAACTAGTCCGAATGATTCAGGGTTTGAAGATATGATGGCATAGGGGTTGCAAGTCAATTGTTTTATATTCGGATTGTTTGAAAGCAATTAACTTCATCGATCGTGATTGTGATAGGAACCAACCTTTCAAGTTTCAAAGATGTTATAAAGGATGCTCATCTATGATCTATCGATGCACAGGGACTGGAATGTCTTCTTCTGCTTCATTGGAAGGGAGAACCACTCCTTTCGCTCATTACCTTTCTAAACTTTCTTACATTATGGAAAACAACTTATGAATATTACACCATCATTCAACGGTAGATTCTGGTGGGATGGAAGGTGTTCCAGGTAAGGTTGTCAAATTCTTGATAACGATGTAAATTCGAATCATAGAATTGTAAGAATTTATTTTTCTTAATAAATATGTGTTTGAGATATATAATTAAATAAAAAATGCAAAAATAACAATATTTTTTACTTAAATATATTTTAAATATGAATAGTTGATATTAAATATATCAACATTCACACTTTATCAACTAAATAAAGAAATTTCTATGAAATTTATATATAAATTCATTTAATATGGTCAAATAAAAATAATTCACATGAGATTTAGAATAAGTTGATGTGATTATTTTGCAAGGTAGAAACGTAGGAACGGTAAACTATGTGTGTAAATTCGTGAGTTTGAATGAGTTTTTATCTAGTACAAATTTAAATAACTCATAATACGTTTTGGATAGGTAAAATCATAAAAAAGTAAAATCGAAAAATCAACTCTTGAGTTTAACAACAAATTCTAGGTATTTATATTTGCTTTTGTAATGTTATTAGATTAATGCATGGTTTACAGTTTTTCCTTAAAAAAAAAGACTCACAAAACTCAAATCAGTCTCTTTGTCTAAATGAAGAAAAAAAACAATTTTGTCAGTGAAATTCTTTTTCTTTTTCTTCTTTTATGAATTTAAAACCCATTATTGATCCTTATATTTTTTAAAGGTTTTGATTTTTACATCTAAGTTGCATCAATCTTAGTACACAGTTCACGTTAACTTGTATGATGGTTTTAACGCTACAATTGTCAAATTAATAGTATTAAACAAATCCCTATAAAATTACAAAACCAACGTATAGGATATATAAGATATAAATAAAGGATTAAAAAAATTAAAGAGAAAACTAAAATTTATTTTAAAAAAAAAAAAGTGCCCAGAAAATAGGTTTTACTTAAAAGGATCTATACAAAAGTCCAAAAACAATGAGAAAGAAAAGAACATAAACTATCAACACTATTTGATTGGAGTAGCACCTAATTTGTTTCCTTTGGATAGATAATTGAGCTTGAACTTTGTTAATAGAAAAAATAACTATTGAAAGAATTGTGCACTCATGTGATCCGAATACTTAATTGGAATCGACGGGGCCTCAATTGAAACTTGTGGTATAACAAAGCAAACGACAAACGTTACGCTGTTGGTAGTGACGATGACGCCACAAAAATTCAATCAAATGGCATAATTTTTTTTTTTTTTACGAATGAGGCACCTAATCTGTGGAATATCATCCTCGTGACGATCGTAAAAGGATTAGTTTCTGTATTTAAATATGT
The DNA here is from genome assembly GCA_037074515.1 of Mimosa bimucronata. Lineage (NCBI taxonomy): Eukaryota > Viridiplantae > Streptophyta > Magnoliopsida > Fabales > Fabaceae > Mimosa > Mimosa bimucronata. Next base: position 13,936,454 of record CM073442.1, read on the forward strand.
TTTTTTTTTAAAAAAAAAAAAGACAGTTTATTCACATAGACTTGCTTGGATAATGTTTTTAAAAAACCAGTTTCAAAAATTTCAAATATGACAAAAAACTAAATGAGAAGATGCAAAAATTAGCTTTGGCTATTCCGCTTTAACTGGACTATGGGGACAAAAAAAATTGTCTTATGTCCTATGTCAAATGTCATGTTAAGCCTTAATCAACTTTCTAGGTTTTAAATAGAACCTGATTTAAGAAACATATTTGCATGAGTGGGACTGCCATTATGTAACTTTAAATTAGATGTTCTGATTAAGAACCACTATGAATAGTACTTGTAATTAGGGATTTTAATAGTTCTTGTGATCAACAAAATTTATTGCACTATGGAATATTTGCATTTCATCCTTACACACTACTCAACGTAATGATATTGGTCGAGATATTGTAAAATATCAAAAGAAGTTGATCACAATCAATTTAGCAACAAAACGAGTACTTTGTGCTGTTTCTGAATCAACCAAAGTGCGTTTTAATTAAAGCTAACTCTAATCATTGGGCCCAAACAAGTTGTATATGATACAACTAAGTCAAACAGCATCTTTTTGTGGGGGTATGAGCCATCATTTCAATTATACCCCGAATTTCACATCATGCTACAAACTTCGCCTATAAATCTATCATATAATTTCACATCAATAGTTATGAGATGAGTTTATCATATATGATTTAGCAAATGTCTTCAGTTGCAGCAATTTGTAGCTTGCAGAGGAGGGGCACTTTCCTTCTGCCCATTGATGAAAAGACAAGATAAACCTTGACCATACTAAAGGTAATGGACTTGGGTAAACAATTCATGGACCCAAGTGAAAGCAATAAACCCAAAGCATTCCAAGCAGATGACATAAGGTGAGGATCTGATTAACTTCCTGATAATTTCTTTAATTCTCATAAGGTGAGGTTTAGCCAGTTTGTTTGGATTAACTTATGGAGAATAGCTTCAGAGGAAAAAACTAATGATCCACAAGAAAGGTGGCAGGAATCAAACCTAGCTTGTGTAGCCTATGGTAAGCAAGCCTCCATAGCTTAATGTAGGCATCGCTGTTAAGCGAAACCGAGATCCAATGAGAATTTGCGCGTAGCTTCTGGTCTTTGACAGAAAAAAAGAAGGTTGTACTAACGAAAGGGACATGTGAGAATTTGGTCCTAGCAAGAAAGTCCTTTTAGAGAATATATTCTAGAAAATAACTTTTGAGATTATAGGGGGGGAAAAAAGCTTATAACAAAATCTAAGTTTTCTACCTCAAACCTAGGTTTTCAGGCGAAAAAAGCTATTCTAAAAGAGTTAGCAGTATTTACCTAGCTTAACCAAAATCTAGATTCTATCCGTTAAAAGCTATTTGAGAAAAATTGAAGGTGTTTCTCTACTCTAATTGAAAAAGCTATTGGCAACAGGCAATAAATCTCAATCTATGTTGGTCGTCCCTATATAGACTTTGGACCTTACACCAAACTTAACCAAACACACCAGATGACCAGAGCCAGGTTAAATTAATTCTAATACTCCCAACAGTGACCTCAATCAGGGGATACTTGGTAGAGAGGTAATATTCAACATACACCTAAAAGGCTAATTTTATTTATATTTTATACAGAACTGATGCAAAGGAAGCTTGATATCGATTGAAGGCAAATTGTGCTAATAAAAGGTTCAATGGGATGGCATCAGATTCCCATATGGGCTTCAAAAAGTTTCCAACTTGAATGGGAATAATTTCCTAGTAATGTTCAGGTTTTTCAGTAGTTTGTTTAAAACATTTCACAATAAGCTTCCGGATTTTCAGTAGTCTAATATGGACTAAACAAGAATCATACAAGAGGAGGAATTGTTCATACAGAGAAAATTTACAATAATCATAAAAGATAAGATGAAAGATGCTAAAAGTAAAAATAGCTTTACTTCCAACAAACAAGTTACATGCTAATAATCTCACAAGAACTTTTCTATGCTAGTGGTCAATGTTGATTTGGGAACAGCACCAATAATTGCTTCTTTCTTCTCACCATTTTTGAAGATAATGACAGTTGGGATACTTCTGATCCCGTATTCAGTTGCGACCGAAGGGCTCTCATCAGTGTTAAGCTTGTGGCACTTCATCTTCCCGGCATATTCCTTTGCTAGTTCATCGATTATGGGGTGAATCATACGACAGGGGCCACACCATGGGGCCCAGAATTCAACCAAAACAGGAGATTCAGATTCCAGGACTTGTGACTTCCAATTTGCATCATTAACAGAAGTCACTGCTGTATTTCATTTAGAAAAGGCCGTCTTCAGTACTAATTCTTTCAGACAAGTGAAAATCCATTGAAACATAAAGAAAGAGATCATAAAGATTTGCATGCATTAGTATCACTACAATCTTGAATAAAGCAAGGCATCAACAGAAGGCAGGGTCAGCAACATTATAATAACTAGGAATAAATCGTTTTCTTACAATTGTTGTCAGGTTTTAACCCTTTTTTAGTGAAGTGATCAATAACTTATTAGCACAATGCAAAGAGGACTGAGTTCGTATACGAAAGGTATCGATCGTAGGCATGCTAGAATACACTGCAACAGCAGATGATTCGCACCAACAGATACTGCCAGTACTGACTTCCAATTCCCATCAATATACCCCAAGGCATTAAAATGGACTTGTTGACGCTTATATGCAAGATGGAAACTAAGATAGTTGAGGTGTCTAGGTTCTGCATTGAGTAGTAGTATATAATGTTCTATGACCACTTGAGTGAATTGGTTCTCTCACCTCAACAGGGGAGGGTTGCCCAACTGACTTGAATACGCATCCATGTATAATCTCATTCTTAAAGAAACTTCAGGGTGAGCAGACAGTATGCATTAAGTCAAAATAATCACGATAAACAGAGGTTGAAGTTGAGAATGACTAGAATAACTAAACCTAACTGGCACTTTTATTAATGGGAAAAGACAGCATCAGAGCCATTTTTTTGACCTGAACCATTAATAATGGAGGAATTTGTTAAATCTTTCTTACAGCACAAGAAGATTGCAGCTGCACAAGATAAAAGGAAGAATGCCCTCAATGGTTCAGAGAGTTAGAATGGCGTGGATCAACTAGACGTTGTATTGATATTACAATCACTCCCTTAATGACATCAAACTTAAACCCCAAATACACAATGCGCTGAATGCTTAATGTAAAAGAGATCACACACTAAATAATATCAGCCTTTTTTTTTTTGTTAATGACTGTAATAATTCTCAAAACTATATAAATTCCATGTAAGAGGAAAACTAGAAATTACTTTATCAATTACTGGTTCCACTTTTATAATTCTCTTAATGATGGGTCAGGTTTGCAGCATGACTTTTCTATAGCAAGCTGAAGATAAGAGTCAAAGTAGTGTAGTGGATTCTATTTTGGCTGAAATTATTAAGCAAGAAATTAGACCAATCTCCCCAATCCATGACTCAAGAAAAGAAAAGAGAGAAATAAGTCACCTAAAAACTGGAATTGAAGCAGATATTTCACTTTAATTTTGCCGAGTTTCTAGTTAAATCCAGAGAAGTGTTTTCGTTCCTCTCTCAAATGAGGTAAATCAACATCTAGCATCATAAAATGTACCATTTCATCATTGTTGACCCCAAAAAAACGTAAATAGATGCACTACACCCGAATTCCCTCACCAATCCCACCTCTTCATGATACACTAACAAGTAATAACAACCCCCCTAATTGCCAAGATCAATGTTATACAAGTAAAAATGGTGGCTTTGCAAGGAAGTTAAGTTTTGGACTGCCACTACGTTTTACGGGCTGCACGTATGTGTGGGTAACAAAGTAAAAATGAAATACGCCAAACTAACAAAGTGTCATTGAGTGTAGATCTAATTTCAAATTTCAACAGTAAATTAACTATAGGTGCACGATGCACTGATTTAAAATACTCAATGGGTCCACGTCTAGGGCGATAGAAGTGGGTTATTAGCTAACACAAAGTCCATTAGCTAGAAGAGTGAATAGAGAGCATCATAATGGAACAAATTCCTTTCACTTTAATCCTCAGAATTATTATTATTATTACTATTAATCTCAGACACAAGAGTTGCAACACAAATTTCCGTTCTCACTCATTACACCTTCAAATTTTCGTCCAAGAAAGAAAAAATTTCCATACCCACATGATATTAAATTCAGAAAGAAATCACAATTACAAAAAATAACTCAACCAAAACAGAATCAACAATCAAGAAATTAAAAAGGAGACCTTGAGAGGCGGTATCTGGAGCTTCACACACAATACGCCCACTGCGACGAGCGATTATGGGAGGCGAAGCTGAGGAGGAGGAAAAGCGATTGGTTGAGATGGGTGTGAGCTTGAGGCCTCTGAAGTGAGAAAATTTAAGAGAGATGCGATGGGCGGAGGGAGAAGGAAATGAAGAAACAGAAGAGATCTGAGAGAAGGGAAGGGAGAGAGAATCGAGAAGAGTGGCCATGGAAATGGAAGAGAGAGAGGAAGATCTTTGTAGAAGAAGAAAGCGAAGGATTTGAGATGTGAGAAATTGAGAATGGTGAAGTGAGAAAGAGACTTGTTTGTGTGAGGATATTGTGAGGTGAAGATGGATGAGGTGGTGGTGGCCCCAAACAAAAAGGTTCTTAGAAATAACTATCAAGACAGGCCCAATAAGAATTGGGAGATCTCTCTTGCATTGTTCATTTCACTGCTCTAAGTTTGATGGATAATCATCCTACTATACTTGGTGAGGAGATTTAATTATGTTTATTTGCTTATATTGACATAATCCTTAACTAATTGACTTTATTTGAAGAGATTAAGGAAATCTGGTTCTTAATATATGGCATATTTGTCTAATTTGATTAGATTAAGAGTGTTAATTTAGTTAAAATGATATATTTTTTTTCCTAAAACACTTTAATTGTCTTCCTTGATTCCCTTTCCTTCTCTCTCAATCGATTATCATTAAATGAGCGTCATTAAGGATAATTTTTGAAATAATAGACAACAGTTAGAAATAGATTTTAGATTCAAGGTCAAGATCAACTCTCGAAATAAGCCTTCTAAATAAGTCATACGAAATAATTTTTTTTCAAAAAAATATCAATAGAAACATTTAAAATTATTTATTTTACTTTCTTTTTAATTTTCAAATAAAATCACTCTCCCCTAAAAAACAATAATGGATCAACAATAATGGAGCTCCACGAAAGGGAAAGGGAAAGGGATATTGAAAACTAGGGTGTTTAGCTGCATTATTAGGAGTTACTCCTTCCGGTCCAAAATATAAGACCACTTTGACTTTTTTTTTTGTGGAAGTTAAGGAAGAAAATTAAACCACTGAATTATAACAAATGTCACATGGGATTATATTATAGGTTAGTTTATAAGTAGAATAAATTAGTTTTGAGGAAAAAACATAACTATAAACAATTTAAAGTGATTAATTTTGCATCCTTAATTTCTTTAAAAACAAGTCAAAGTGATCTTATAATTAGGATCAAAGAGAGTAGTTTTGTGTTCATGAGAGCCAAATTGAAGAGTGTCCATTAAAAGGTAAGAGATTGAAAAGGATGGAAAGCTTCATTCATTAGAATAGGTATGTTATTTGTGGTCCGACTAAATCATAAACACCTTACTAGTGAAGTGAAAATTTTAATCTAATTGGGAACCCTAAAATATTAGCTAGCAACAACAACAAAGAACAAACAACAACAACAACCAAGCCTTGTCCCACTAAGTGGGGTTGGCTACATGGATCGCACGACGCCATTGTGCTCTATCGGTAACCAAATCTTTAGATATATTATTTATTAAAAGATCTCGCTCTACAACTTCATTGAGTGTACGCCTCGGTCTCCCTCTTCCTCTCTTAATCAGACTCCAGACTGTTTGATCTACCCTTCTCACTGGCACATCTAATGGCCTTCTTTGTACATGTCCAAACCACCTCAAACGATTTTCTACCATTTTCTCACTGATAGGTGCCACTACAACTTGTTCGCGTATATGATCATTTCAAATCTTATCCTTTCTTGTGTGACCACACATCCATCTCAACATCCTCATTTCAGGTACCCCCATTTTATGTTCATGTTGACCCTTTAAGCCCAACATTTACTACCATATAATACAGCAAGTCTTATAGCAGTGCAATAAAACTTCCCTTTTACCTTATGGGATACTTTTCTATCTCAGAGAACTCCAGTAGCTTTCCTCCACTTATACCACTCAGCTTGAATTCTATGGTTGACATCGTCATCAATCTCACCATCTTGTCTTATAATTGATCCCAAATACCTAAACTTTGTCACTTGAGGGATTGTTTGCTCTCCCAGTTTAACCTTCAAATCACCTCTAAGTTGTCTATTTGCAAAATTGCAATGCATATATTTTGTCTTACTCCTACTTAAATGGAAACCCTTCGACTCCAGCGTGTTTTTCTATATCTCTAATTTATCATTAATCTCCTCTCTTGATTCGGCCAGAAGGACTATATCATCAGTAAAAATCATGCACTTAGGGACCTCTTCTTCTATAGGCTCAGTTAGAGCATTTACTACTAAGTTAAACAAATATGGGCTCAAAGCTGATCCCTGATGTAGGCCAATTCTTATAGGGAACTAAGTCTTTTGTCTCACCTCCCGGCGTTCTAACCTTAGTAAATACCCCATCATACATATCCTGTATAACTTTAATATAAACAACACATACTCCTTTCTTTTCCAAGGCTTTCCAAAGTAAATCTCTCAGCACGCGATCATACGCCTTTTCTAAGTCAATAAAAACCATATGGAAGTCTCTATTTCCACTTCGATACTTTTCCATTATCCCCCTTAGTAGATATATTGCCTCTGTTGTGGATCTCCCTGGCATGAACCCAAACTGTCTCTCAGAAATACTAGTTTCTAGTCTTAACCTATGCTCAGTCACATTTTCCCATAGTTTCATTGTATGACTCATAAGCTTAATTCCCCTATAATGTGCACAATTTTGTATATCGCATTTGTTTTTATAAATTAGAACTAAAGTACTTTTTCTCCAATCATCAGGCATCTTCTTTGACCGCAAAATCTCATTAAACAATTCAGATAACCATAACACACCATTTTCCCCTAAACATTTCCAAACTTCAATCATTATACCATCAGGTCCAACCGCTTTACCATTTTCTTAAGAGCTTCTCTAACCACCCAAACTCTAATTCTACGATAAATCGACCTATTAAGTCCATCTTCACTAATTGTCAAATCCCCTAACTCACAAGATAGACCTTCACCTCCATCATTGAATAACTTAGAAAAGTAGGCCTCACATCTATTCTTAATATCTTCGTCAGTAATTAAAACTTTACCTTATTCATCCTTTATACATCTTACTTGATCCAAATCTCTCGAATTTCTCTCCCTAATCTTTGCGATTGTAGCGCCCTAAAATCAGGTCAAATGGAGTCGCCACAAAAATTTTTAAAATAGGATAATTTTAGAAAACTTGTTGAAAATCATAAATGGTCTTTTAAAACCAAATAGGGTTTAGGAGTCGATTATGTGTGGGGAAGGTGTTAGGCACCCCACGGCACCCGTTCATGAGAACGGTATCCCTAAGTTAATTATTTAAAAATAAACATGGCCTTTAATTTTATTTTAATTACCTACAAAAATATATTCACACAAAAAAACAAAAAAAAATATTTACATAGTTGGACTTGACCTAGGATATAGCCTAGGGCCTACGTACCCTTTAAAGGGATCAAAGCCCACGTAGTTCGGGTTAGAAATGCGTGTCAATTAGTTTGATGTTTTGTTAAGAAAATGTTTAGTTAATTTTTTGGAAAGATTTTTGTATTGGTTGATATTTTTTATTTTTTTGAAAACAACTATTCTTATCATTATTTAAGGAAAAAATATTTTTTAAGAAAAGTTTCTTGATTAACATTCCTATGAAGATTCCTATAATCTCACACGGAAGATTAATCGTTTCTGCTTGCAGAGGTTCTAAAAGCCTCACACGGCATAAAATGATTTTGAACCTTTTTTTTAATCAAAAGAAATTTGATATTTTATTTTAGTTTTCATAAGAAAACATTGGTTCACAATCATTATTAAACAAACAAAGACAAGCTTCAATGACAATTAAGCCAACAATAGCTTTCAATAATAAGAGAGTTTATACATGCGAGGCTTTGATCTTTGCTGCAAAATAATGAAGTGAAAAGGGCATATATAGGAAAATCAAACCAATTATTTGTTAAATCCTCCAAGTTTTTTAGAGAAGAAATGAAGTGGCATGAACGAATGAAGAAAGAAGGAAGAAGAAAACAAAAGAACCAGTTATAAATCAATCCAATCATATTATTCTAACCCTCAAGCCATTAATGTTGAAGCTTACATGTGTAGCAACAACCATGGAATATAGGCTTTCCTTGGAAAATAGTTAAAAAAATAATTATAGGATGGACAGATTAAACGAAATAAGGGAAGCAGAACAAAGAAAATGAAGTAATCACTTTCTCTCTATTTCTCCCTTGCTACCATCTCTCGAGACAATTTTGTCTCCCCAGACTTCTTCTCTTGTCTCTCTTTTCTCTCACTGTTTCCTCCTAAAAACCCTAGCCTTTCTAAATCCTCCTAAAAAAATCTCCTCCCCTTTTGTGCTCTCTTACTCTCCTTTATAGAAGCACCACTAGGGATTTCATCCATAAATGCACCAATTATTATTTTTTAATTTTCTTTTTTTATTTTTTTATTTTAAATTTTTTTATTTTAATAACATTTCCTATTCTAACAACATATTTTCTAATTTTTGTTTTTTATTTTTTATTAATTTTTTTAATCATCTACCACCCACCAATCATCATTAATGGCTCACAATCACTATCAATTTTAATTTTCAAATTTGACTTCTGCAATTATGACCCAACAATCAGCACTAATGACACCTAATCATAATAAATCAATGAATTTTTGAATTTTTTGTAATAATAATTAAAGTGCCATTTTTCAATCATTATTAGTGGAGATTCTGCAAGAATATTTTTGTTATTTTATTTTTATTATTTTTTTATCATTTTGTGGGGCCTGAACAAAATAGGGTGTTTACAACGATCTTATAAATATTTTGTTTCCCAACCTTTGTCCCTAACTCCTTATAATGTTTTCTATGTTTTTTTTATTTTACAAGTTTGGAAAACTATTTTTATCACCTAGCTAGATTTATTAGTGTGCCCAATCAAATTGAAATTTTCAGTCACACCTATGGTGTTTGATTGTGATTGGTAAGTTTACAAATGACATGACCAACATGATTCATCCAACAAGTTCTCAAGTTTTATTGGTTAAAAAAGTGATTGGATTATTTGTTTACTTCTTTACTTATTTATCCTTGAAGTATTTTATGCTCCAAGAAGAAGACAATGATCTGTGTCTTATTTAGCGCAGTGTTATGCTTGATGAATCATAATTAGGTATCATACAATTATTTAAAAGCAACTAGATGAACTATATATATACATATTTCATGCTATCCGGATATGTTATTATTTTTTTATTTCATATATATGTTTTAGTTCTTTCTAATTAATAAAAAGTTTATAATCCAAGTTACTAATTAATACAGGATTGACATAGTTAGTTTATTATTAGACCACGTTTTTAGGTAAAGGTTTTATTAAAAACTCACATTTTTATATTTATTTTTAAACTGAAGTTGAAATACACCATATATATAAATATAAATATTCTCTGTATGAAGCCTACAAGAACCTGTAGCTCTTAGCGTATGAATTTCTACCGCATAATGCAAGATGAAACTTTTAAAACTTTAATAAGTTAATTGATTCAAGATGTTTTTGACTTCTCTGTATGGTATCAAATTTAGGTAAGTTGATTGATCCAAGATGCTTTTCTCTTCCCTACATGGTATCAGACTTTGGTTATGGCTCTAATACCATGTAAGACCTGACCCCGATCACATTGTAGGAACAATATATTGATATTCAACAAATCATTTGGTCCTAACTAGATTTAACTACATGGTTGGTTATAGCCTGCCCATCTTTATGGAGACTTGTTATATATTTTCTTTCCATTTTTAATCTTTTTTAAATAATTTTTTTGAGAAATATTTAATTATAATATAACTATATGATAATAGGAGGAGTTGCGGTTTTAGAAGGGCTGATACTTTCTTAAATTAATTAGTTGAACTACCTGACCTAAAAATAGTTGAAGATGCTTTATTTTCACCTAATGAATTCCCAACTGCAAGTAAATTGTGAGATGCACAAACCTATTTTTCGAATGGGTACCTTCTGATATTATGTGATTGACTATAGCTTTCAAGTTAAATTATATTCATGAAACCAACCATCCATCAATCAATGGATTCATAATGCTGTTATAAGAAATGTTCAATAAGGACTAAGTCCGGATGTTAGAACAAAAGAGTTGTTGGCTTATTGGAACCATACAAGTTACCATTCAATTTGGATAATAAGGATGTCAAGAAACTACAATTGTATAACTGTCAGTTGAACACAAATTAAATGATGACTATATGTTCAACAGTCTTGCTTCATCTTCAGAAAGCTATAGTGACCAATAGAATGCTGTCAAAATTGCTTCCCAATGCCCACTAGAATACCTGCGGCTTGAAGATTTTATACCCGATAGCCTTGATCTACTAAAAATTGGAAGCAAGACCTCGGTTCATATATCTTCATCTGGTTTGTTTTTTAGCGCATTCATGTGGTTGCTATCAAGGCAGAAAACCTTGCAACTCTCTTTTTGAAGGGCTTCAATTTCTCGAATCAGCTTTCGATTATCAATCGACTATCATTGCCCCAAAGTAAAAAAAATTTATTCTATCATAGATGAGAGGTAGATTCTTCCTCAATTTTATTTAGTTATCAGTTGTGGTTTTTTTTGCATGCTTATATTTATGAATATTTTTCACTTTTTTGAAGTTACATAGAGGCAACTTTTCCTTCAGACAAATTTTCATGTACTCAAAAATGTCAAAAAACTCGTCTTAGATCATGTCTGTGAGCTGTTAGAATGTTCAAGGGAAGAATGCCCATGGTCATGGTATTTGAGTTGGTTATGGCCTGCACATCTTTAGTATGGCTTGTAATATATGTTGGCAATTTTGGGTGGGTGTGTCTAGGGGTATTTAAGAATTTCCAGTCCCGCTCATCTCGTCGTGATCTCACTTGTTTTGTGACGGGAAATCTCGTCTCGAAAATTTTCAGGATGGGACAAATTTTTTGTTGCGGGACGGGAACGGGACGGGATGGGGTCATCCCATTGCCGTCCCGTCCCGTTTGTATTATTATTTTTTTGCATCTAATAATCTAAACCTATAAGGACCTCTTACAAAATTATAAACGAATAAGAATCAAACTAATAGGAGTTTTAATAATGGTAAAAAAACTAACATGAGACTTAAAGAATAACCTTGAGATGCATGAGGCTTATCAATTATTACTAGAAGTTCAGGCTTTACTGGGTAGGGAGTGGACAACATCTATCAATCTAATTAGTAGATTTGAAAATGTTTATGCTGATAATCTGGTCAAGAGGGCTCTTAATTTTTAATTCCTGGAATTATCAAAAAAAAAGTAACCATTTTTATTGCAGAAAACACTCGAGTTGTTTATCCCATTGAGTAGATATTTTTAAGACATGTTTTAAATTTAAAATTTATGTATTAATATGAAAGTTTCTTTTAGACTCAATTTAGATGTGTTTTTGTTATTATATGTTGAATTTAATTATGGTTTATTATGTTGTCAAGACAAAAAAATTGTTAGAACAATAATATTTTGTAAAAGCCTAGAGTCAAATTTTTTTGTGCAATATTGGACTCATATTTTCCTACAAAAATGGTCTTTTATTTTTATTTGTAAAAAAAAACAAACGGGAAATTCCCATCCTGTCCCATGTCCCGTAGTTATCCCGTCCTGAACAGGATGGGACGGGATATGAGACAGAAAACCTGTCCCGTAAGCCTTTTGACGGGACGGGACGGGACGGGGTGGTCCCGTTCCCATCCCGTCCCATGAACACCCCTAAGTGTGTCATAAGAAACAAGTCCCACATTATTTGGGATTGTGGGGATCAAGTTATAAGTGAACTTGAATCCTTAAATGAGCCAAGAAGAGAAGTAAATTCCCACAATAATCAGCTACCATATGTGAAATCCGGTGATTTCTCCCCACCCTTGTTTACGAGTTAAAAGTAGAATATGCACCTTTTATTGGAATTTTTGCAAGAATGTAAAAATATTTTTGTGTGCCATTATATGCCATTATCTCTAGCCTTAATTGACGTAAATCAAATGTTACAATAGTTGAATTATTGAACGGCTTCCTCAATAATACTCCCTCCGTCCCATAATATAAGGTCCATTTTTTTGAATGATCTTGTCCCACAATATAAGGTCCTATTTGACTTTGTTTGAGTAATAAATGTTTTTTTTCCCATTTTACCCATACATTAATTTTCCCACACATTCTCTTTCATCTTATTTTCATAATTATCCCATCTCTTACTCATTTATAAATAAGGGCAATATGGTATATTTCCTACACATTTATTGTGTTTAACTAACTCTAACTAATTTTTTAGGAACCCGTAATTCGGTTAAAAAGACCTTATAATGTGGGACGGAGGGAGTATATCTCTTAACGTTTTCAATAATAATACTCCCTCCGTCCCTATATATAAAAGTAAAAAATTTGAATAGTTTTGTCCATTTTTATAAGAGCTTGTCCAAATTTGTCAAAGCATTTAATTAGTTTTTTCCCACTTTATCCATCATTATTCTCTCTATTTACATTCTCTTTCATACTCATTTATTAAACTATTATCACATTTCTCTCTCTTATATACCCAATCATAAATAAGGGCAAACTTGATAAATCAAAATTATTTCAGCCACATTTATCTCTCTCAACCACTTCCTTAATATGTGTGATTTCACCTCTTTGACTCTTATAATAAGGGACGGAGGGAGTAATTGTCACTACCATTACTATTGTGGCCGTTGAGATATTCAGTCTTGGGTTAAGATGTTTTTATTTTAAACGTTTTCTATTGATGGCATATTGAGGTGTCATTATTTAGCATTAAATGGATACTTTTCATGGCTCATAAAGTCAGTGTTTAATGGCTTCTAACGTTGTAATTGTAAGATTTATATAAGGTACATTAGTCAAGGGGTTTGGTGTGTGTGGATGGTGAGAGCTTCCTTCTTTGTCCTCTTGTATCTTATTATGTCTACTGAGATATACTCCCTCCGTCCCATAATATAAGGTCTTTTTAACCGAATTACGGGTTCCTAAAAAATTAGTTAGAGTTAGTTAAAAACAATAAATGTGTAGGAAATATACCATATTACCCTTATTTATGAATGAGTGAGAGAGGGGGCAATTATAAAAAGAAGATGAAAGAGAATGTGTGAGAAAATTAATGCATGGGTAAAATGGGAAAAAATATTTATTACTCAAATAATTCAAATAGGACCTTATATTGTGGGACAATGCCATTCAAAAAAATGGACCTTATATTATGGGACGGAGGGAGTATTATCTTCCGTAATTCTGCTCCCTGTATTTTATATAGAAAGAGTTCGTTTGATTCTGGGGAGTGCCTCAACTTCTTTTACCTGTAGTTGTGGAATAACTCTTAAGGACAGTACTCCTGAGGGAGGGACTCAGACTATATAATTGGAATATTTGCAGGTGTTGCTGTCAACAAGATTTGCATAACAATAGAGGAAAGCTGAACGATGAACTAGATTATAACAATTTAGGTGGTGTCACCAATAATATATACCCCTATTTCATTCCCATTTTTAAATTTTTTAAAATAACTCATTCGAAAAATATTTATTTGCAATATAATTATATGATTCTAGGAGATTCCCCAGGAAAACTATTCAAGGATGTGATTGAAAAGACGGAAAAGGGATTTAAGAACATGCAATATTCGAGTTGAAACTAGCAGAGTTTCATTCTAACAACATTTGATTTCCAAATCCACATGTCAAGAGTATTGAGTGATGTCACAACCACGCATCAATTTCATTTTCTCAGCCAACCAAATAGTCCATCGACAGACATTTCACAAAATGAAATGTTTAAGCAAGCAAAGGAACCATGTGGTGCGAAATATAGGTATGATGGGGCAAAATCACTATAATGTGCAAATTTACTTAGAAAGCTTTTACTCATAAGTTATATTTTTCTGAATTTTTTTTTAAATTACCCTTGAAATTTCAAAATATAATAATTATGCCATTTATCATTAAAATATTAAGAGTTAAAGTTGCTATTTTCATAGTAAATAACAAAATTGTTACGTTTTAAAATTTTAGGGGCAATTTTGAACCATAAAAACTTCTAAAATAAAATGACTTATAAATAAAGATTTCATAGACAAATTTGAACTTTAACCCGTTATTTAATGAAATCATACTCATGCGTAGGTGTACGTGTCTACTATGTAATATGCATGATTATATGGATAGACCATAGAGGAGAGACTTATACAGGCACCGGCCACCAACGAGGCAACGACCAAACCCAATAAGAAGAAGAATCCGTGTGCGTGTGTGTGTGTGTGAGTGAGCGTGATAGACGCTAATATTGAAGAGGGAAAGTGAGGGCGCCGGAAGACACATTTCCCTGACATTTCCATGATAAAGGACCTGCCACCTCACCTAACCACATCAACTTCAACATTTTCTCGCAAAATTTCACTTGCTTTTCTCATACTTGATCCACCCCACCTTCCTTAAAACATCCAAAACTATTACTTAGATAGTACATTCGGGGTTAAGATCATTAAGGTGTATTAGTCATCCGATGGTAAATCATTAAGATAAGTTACCATGCATTACATGATTTTTAACGCATCAAAGGCAGATTTTCAAACAGAAAAAAAAAAAAAAACACATTAAAGTTGAATGTTTTCCCACATGGATGAGTAATGTCAAAAAGAGGGACCGGGTCAAACACAATCTTTTGCCCCCTCACATCCTCTGTCAAACTCATCAACTACACTTTCCTCATGTCAGTATTCTGAAAGACCTCTCAACAACACACGCCCACCCATTGGACTGTGTACTCACGCTCCTTCCAACGTGGCAATACCAACACTAAAGAAAATTCCTCAGTCAAACCTCTTATGCCGTATACCAAACATAATTCCATTAATCCTAATTCCTTTTTCCAACCCATAATCTCTCTCTCTCTCTCTCTGTGCTTATGGCTATGGAGGAACCGGAGCTGAGGTTAAAGCAAAACAAGCTGAAGCAAGGGGAGGTGAGCAATGAAGTTGGGCTGGCTGCACTAGCCATCAGCTTAAACGTACGGCTGAGATCGTCCGACATGCCCATCCCCATGCAAGAGCATGCTCTGCGTCACACCACATCCCTCCTCCGACATCCATCACCTTCTTCCTCCAAGCCCCGACACAACCCCACCCACCTAGCTCGATCCCTCAAAAAGGTACGGCCTCCCATCTTCAAAAATTAATTTGTCCTACCTAAACTATGATATTTAACCTAATGACACATATGTTTGTAAAATTATCATATAATAAGATCTATTTATGTAATTTAACTAGATTAAATATGTTAGTTAAATTTATATTATATTACCAAAATACAGTAACTATATGTCTTTATTCCCATAGTTCTTCCCTTGTTTGTTTGATTGTTGACAAATATCAATAAGGATAATTTGAAGAAGAATGAAAAAAATAGAAAAGAGGTTTTATATTCATATCAAAGTCACCTCTCAAATGGATCTTAAATTTACTACGGGAAAGAGACTAATTTATTTAGTTTCTTTAATCTTTTCAAGATAGCTATATGGGCCTTATACCCTGAGGCTGTAGTTTTTCACATTGCATCTGATATGACTTAGTATTATTATTAATCCGTATTTAATTTGGTTTGATGGATGACGGTCTGGACCGGTGCTGACAGGAGTTTGACTCGGCCTATGGACCGGCATGGCATTGTGTGATGGGGAAGAGTTTTGGATCATTCGTTACTCACACGGCCGGTGGATTCGTTTACTTCTCCGTTGACTCACTCTTCGTCCTCCTCTTCAAAACTGAGGTCCACTTGGTTACTCAACCACCACCCACAAATTCCTCAAAATGATCTTATATTGGCTTTTCTTTATTTGTAAAGTTTCCTCTTTTTTTGAACGATGAGTCTATGAATTAGGTACATCCTAATACTTTATTTATAAACAATGTTATACACATCGATCGGCATAGTTATGAAGTAGATAAAAAAATATATTAATGGTGTGTTGACAAAACACAGATCATCAGTGGGAACACAGACCTAGCTAGCTATCTGTACTGATATGTCCTCGTGAACTTACAAGCATCGAGAAAATGTTAGTGGTTAGTTTATGTTATACTAAGTGTTTCATTTGATTTCAATTGGTCAAGTTTCTTTTTTTCTTTTTGTGTTTATGTTTATTGTCTCTTCCGAATTGGGTACGTAAATGGGGTTCCAACTGTATCATTATTGAATAGAAGTAATCAATTCGAATACGAAGAACAAGCATGTGATTGAATGGAAGAAAGCATAAATATATTATATATTTATAAAATAAACTTGTTTGGTAGTCAAATAATTCGTGATAAACGTGTTTGTTAGTCAAATAATTCGTGAGGAGATGATAATTAGCGTTGTCTATCACATGTTGGTGTTTTCCATTTTTTGAACAAGTTGTCTGGTTGGATCAGAGATTCAAGTATTGTTAAAATCAATTGATGGTAACTCTTTTTTTCTCTCCAAACAATGGTAACTCTTTTAAAATTGTTTTTTTTTTTTTTGCACATTCATATAGACTTAATTTTAAAACTTCATGCTTAAGTTCCATCATAAGACCAACTCTTGTTGGTTGTGTTGGTGTTTTACAGTGAACTAATCAATGTGTTAAATAGGCACGGTGGGCCTTGCTTCTTATATGAGGGTGAAAAATAGGTTAATGAAGTACTATTGTGATCACAATTATGTAATTAATATAGGATCTTGCAAGAGACGGTAAGAAACTATTGAGAAAACAAGTAAACTAACCTCTCAATTGAATATGGCATTAGTCTAAACAGTGCGCATCTTATATTTGGCACGTCAATAGTTTTGTTGGAAACTCGTGATTCAGCAGTTTGGTTTCGAATCATATGAGTTGGTGTATATGTGGTTGGTTTTGTGTGAGATAATTATGTGGGGGATTGGTGACTTGTCCAGATCCTAGCTTGAGATTGTGGGGCGTCTCGAAGTGATTTGCCATTTATGTAGAAGCGGTTTATCTTGTACTTCTTACAAATTTCCTGAAATTTTGGCCTCTGCTCTCTCTTAGTGCTATGTTCTCCATGTGTCCCATGAATCTTGTACTCGAACCACTAATCATGCCACGTTCTTTAAAATTTCTCAACATAACTTTCCTTTTGGTAGTTTCATGGACCATTCCAACACTACTACAAAAAATGTCTATATATATAGCAGCACTTATTTTGGTTCTATAAGCGCTGCAATAGCCAGTAATGCTATAGGGTATTAAGCCTAACGCAGCGCTTGTTAAGCGCTGCGATAGGTGACCTAAAGCAGCGTTTAAGCGCTGCGATAGGTAATTTATTTTTTAAAAAAATAATACCTATAGGCTTAAGCGCTGCTATAGGTATTATTTTTTAAAAAAATTAATTTTTATCCCTGCATCAATTTAGAAATTACAGACATTTCCAAAACATATATACATCAAAAACCATTTATCCAAAGATCAAATACATTAAAGCAAACATTCTAATTAATTAACTCCTATATATTATAAGGTAATATACTTAGAGAAAAGTATCAAGTAAAGAAAAGTATCCCTAAAAAAACTAGGAATTGACATTTGAAATAATTAATATTTCAGTTTTCATATTACGACCACTGATTTCTCTTTCAGTGACACTTGCAATATAGGAATTACTTGAAAGGCCTTGAATATTTAACAAAATACTCCCCCAGTCTTGACTATATTATAAGTCACATTCTAGAAGGTTTTCTATGCTAAGCATTGTTATAATCATCAACGCTTAATATTAAAAATACTAATTCATTTTAAAAAAGGAAAGAAAATTTAAAAATACATATTTAGGCTTATAGCAGCGCTTAAGCGCTGCTATAGGCCCCCTTTCATTTAAATTTTATTTAAAAATATCTAAAACCAATTTTAAAAATACTAATTCATTTTAAAAAAGGAAAAAAAAATTTAAAAATACCTATTTAGGCCTATATATGCCCCATGTCATTTAAATTTTTTTTAAAAAAATATCTAGAACCAATTTTAAAAATACTAATTCATTTTAAAAAAGGAAAAAAAAATTAAAAATACATATTTAGGCCTATAGCAGCGCTTAAGCGCTGCTATAGGCCCCCTGTCATTTAAATTTTATTTAAAAAATATCTAAAACCAATTTTAAAAATACTAATTCATTTTAAAAAAGGAAAGAAAATTTAAAAATACTTATTTAGGCCTATATAGGCCCCCTGTCATTTAAATTTTATTTAAAAATTGTCTAAAACCAATTTTAAAAATACTAATTCATTTTAAAAAAGAAAATAAAATTTAAAAATACATATTTAGGCCTATAGCAGCGCTTAAGCGCTGTTATAGGGCCCCATGTCATTTAAATTTTATTTAAAAAATTTCTAAAACCAATTTTAAAAATACTAATTCATTTTAAAAAAGGAAAGAAAATTTAAAAATACCTATTTAGGCCTATGTAGGCCCCATGTCATTTAAATTTTATTTAAAAAATATCTAAAACCAATTTTAAAAATACTAATTCATTTTAAAAAATAAAAAAATTTAAAAATACCTATTTAGGCCTATAACATCGCTTACTACGTAATAAGCGTTGCTATATGCCCCTGTGATTTAAATTTTATTTAAAATTGATTTTAGATAATTTTTTAAAGAAAATTTAAATCACAGTGGCCTATAGCAGCGCTTAAGCGCTGGTATATGCTTATACCTATACTAACACTTTTTTTTAAAAGCTCTGGTATAGGTCATATTATACCTATCCCATCACTTACGTTTTGCAAGCGCTGCTATTGTTGCGTTGCAATAGAGTATTTCTGTAGTAGTGCAACTTTGATGGTGAAAAGTTTGGGTGAGTTAAGCATAGTTTTTCAAACACTCATCTAGACAAGGATATGCATGCCTCAGAGCTTTAATATGCATCCCTCCAGCTTTAAAAAGCACTTGAAGAAACTTATCATCTACTACCCATGCATCCGTTATGGGTTCATTTGACGAAATGATTAGATATTTGCCCATTTTTTTATGAGTATTCAATTCCTGCAAATTACCACTTGAAGATGCCATCTCCACAGCTTAGTAAAGTTGGGCGAAATCTATCTGTATAAACAAAAATAAAGGGATCGGATTGCTAGTTATTGTAATAACCCAAAATTTTAAATAGATAATTATTTCAACATTAGTTAATATTTTATTTATTTATCATAGGTATATGTTTAACAGTCTCAAAGTAATAGACACACAAAGAAAGATAATTAATATTTTTTTTTTAAAAAAAAGATGTTCAATATTTTAATTATTATTGTTGCTTGATGTTATGATCCAAAATGTGTACAGAGAAATAAAGATGAGTTTTTATTAAAATTATAAAAATCAAAATCTAATTCCATAAATCAATAAAAGTGGAAAAAAATCTCTATTAGAATGAGGGGAAAAAAAAAGTCCAATTAGGACATGATTCAAATTGCCTACCAAAAGAATGAGGAAAAAAAAGTTCATATAACTAATAAAACCAAAATATCAATATTTCCCTTTATTCCATCGGAAACCATGATTTGAGGGAATAAAAATTTTCTAGATCCTTCTCCAATTTTCTTGCCTAATTCATGGCTTCCTTTCTTCCTCTCTATTGGCACTTTGGGGGGTGTCCTGGTAAGCTTGGGTCCACGACTGCTTTAGAGGATGTGAGCGTTGGGCAAGCTTCTTCCTATTCCTATTGATCACCATCATTGTAAGGGCGGCGCAGAATTTGGTCCTTCAATTTTTTTTTTTTTTTTTTTTTCTGTTGGCTTGTTGATCATGTGTGGCAAATGGGCAATCTATTTTCATCTTTGCTAACTGAACATTGGGGGGAGAGTGGAGGAAGAGGCAGAAATTTCTGGAACATATGGTGTTCATATGGGAATTTCAGAGGTACTAGCCTCCAATATCTTGTACTCCGAAGGACGCAAAGCTTCTCTTTTTTCCTAAGTTGGTACGGATATCATAGGTTGTGTGACTTTTATGCTATGTTTACATAATTTTGATGTATTATGGCTATGTGGTGCAAAAGGGATAAGTGAAGTTTCATTAAACAGCTCAAGATTTAGTTTTGACAAGTTTGGTGAATTTGTTAGAATATGGATGCTTGAATTTTTGTGATTTCTACTTTGAGCAGTAAGATGCTTGCTTATTGAGTTTTGAATGCCTATAAGCTTTTTGATGAATTGTTTGAAAGAAGAATGATGCTTTAGATTTTTTGTTTATCTAAAATGTGAGGTAGGGAAGTTTAACAATCTAAGAGTGTTAATGGTTGCAAGAGAAGGAGTATGAGATCTATTCATTTATAACTCCAATGTTGTTAAGGATGTTAGTATGCTCTGCAATGATCCTTTGTTTCTTTCTTCTATGAGTGATTGTGAGAGTCTTATTAATATATGTGGGTGGGTGTGGTGGTGTGTAAAGCTTTATATTTTTCCTAAAGTTGTGTGTCTGCCGTGTGGTGTGTGAGTAGTTGCTAAGTTTTAATAATTGTTTGTGTATTGTGGTTGTATGTAGTGATAAATTAATATGATTGTATTATTAAGATGTTATCTTGATTAGACTTCTTTTGGTAAGTTATGTATATAAAATAATTGAAAGGACCTTAAAAATTTGGATTATGAATATCTTAAAAAATTTGACTTAATGTAAAGGTTTATTATTTCAAAGAAACAATTTCATAGAAGATCAAGAATATTTTATCAGAGGAATATACACAAAGTGCGAGTCATTCGTTGCCTTCGAGTTGCGACAGTTATTCGTGACCTTAGGGTTGCACCAGATATTTGTAGCATTCGAGTTGCATCTGTTGTTCATGGCATTTAAGATACACCTATTTTATGTTCGTTTTGTGTTGGTTCCTCTGATAAAACAAATTTTCAATAAAATACATTTATGTATTTAGATATAAAAAAAGTTTGATATTTTTTTAAACAAAAATTGGTTGATTGATTGTTGAAAATAGTTTTGGGAAGTTTAACGTTTAAAAGGAATTATATTTAATAACTTTACAAAGGTTTATGAATGAATATTAACATGTCACTTTATACTATTTATATTAACGAAATAGATTGTTGCTATTTGTAAATAGAAGAAAGTAAATAAGGGCTTACGAAGTAAAGTCACTCTTTACTTCGTGCCAGTCACGCTTTAATATTTTGGGGTGTGACAATCATGATCCATAACCCATAGGAATAGGGTCTATGTAATCATGAGTTAGAAGCCTCATCTTATATTGATGGTTGAGTCCAACTCGCTTCTTAGTATTTATGTATAAAAAAGGAAACAAATCATCCATTAATAAGATGACACTATACACCCTCAGTGAATTTGGTCCAAGGCCAAGTGAGGTTAAGATGAGAATAAGGAGAATTACAGGTTCATAGAGGTAATTTTCTTTTTATGATTTAAAATTAAACCCATGTAACACCCTATTGGTGCAACATGTTTACCCAAATATAGGGGCTAGAATATGAACGTGACCCGTTTATCTATTGTACGTTAGGCCCTAGGCGCCTGACAGTGGATTCCCCTATTCCCAACCCACCTAACCCTTGGGCATCCTTTTTTTTTTTTTCCCAACAACACTTTGGCATCTTTACTGGTGCATCGTCTGCATCTCCGCTTTTTCGAAATGACCAGAGTGAGAGACTCTGAAACTTAAAAGTTTAGAAATTGTATTATTTGAATGGTCATAAATCCTGTCATCAACAACAAAATGAGACCTCGCTTTCTTCAGTGAGGATTGATCACATGCACATGATATCACCCAAAGTTCAATGGCTGCCCGCTTTCATAATGAAGCCATGTTGAGGCCTTCCTCACTCATGAAATCAGTTTGACAAACACGACTCTCTACATATAGCAAATAGTAAATTTAGAAAGGCACACAAACTGTGTACCTCCAAACAAAGATGCAGGGTATGATGATGCACAATAACAATGTTAGACCGGAAAGAAAAGGTATATGCAAATATTGAACACAAGATGGAACAGATGAAATATCATTCGATTTATAAGTGATAAATGTATCAAGAAACCAAGAGCCCAACACATTAAGGAGGGATCAAACAGTAACATTTCATCAAGCAAATCACATAAGAAAAGAAGAAGAAGAAGAAGCCACTGATTAATGTAGTAAATCGTAACACTATAACGCTAATAATAAGTAGTATTCATTTAGTATTGAAACCCCATTTCCCTCACTTCTTCCTCTTAGGCTTGTCATCAATTTCATCCTCATCCTCGTCGTCATCATCATCAAAGTCGTCACTAAATTTACCATCCAAGTCTTCAGGGAAATCATCATCGTCATCATCGAACTCATCAACCTCATCATCGTCGAACTCATCCTCACTATCGACCTGTTTTCGCGACGACGACGAAGGGCCTCCTCGGCCCCTGGCCCAGAATGATCCTCCGCCGCCAGAAGAAGAAGAAGATTCAGAAAGTGGGAATTGACGGGAGCATAGAAAGCCTTCGTCGCCGAGGAGAAGCTTCTTGTGGGGGAGGGAAAAAGCAGGGGAAGGAGGTGGAAAAAGATGGGATTTTTGGGGGAGAGGAAGACGAAGGGAATCGTCAGTAATTGTGGATTGGGAAATTATTGGGGTGGTGAGATTGAAGGGTTTGCGGAGGAATTGGGAGGTGACATTATTATGAGACTTGTTAAGGAGGAATCGTGTTGTTGCCATTTTTAGCAGAGACAGAGTGAGAGTGACTGAGTGAAGAAGAAGGAATGAAGGAGAAGGGTTTAGGGTTTTGTGAATGAGGGCGGCTCATCATGTACCACCACTTCCCTCTCTAATAGGGAAATGGTAGGTTCTAGATACATGCTCACCTGCCACGTGTCTCCAAAGGTATTCATTTTAGGTAAAGAGACAAATATACCCATGAATTTTTGTCATATGATCCAACACCAAAAACTTTTTTTTGGTCCATAAATAACTACAACTTTATAAAAAAGGCCCAAAAATGCCAACGCTGTCAAAGAGATAACGACCGTTCGTTTTTCATAGGTAGGTCCCACTTTTTTTATCCACGTTTACATCAAAAAATAAAAATCCAAGTTTGACCCAACCCCCACCAACCGCCAACCCCTTCTGTTCTTCGTTCAATTATATGTGCATCCATTAAAACTTCCATGAACCTAGCTGACCTCCGACCATCAACCCCCTCTGCATCAAAACTTCCACCGAACCCAGCTGTCCTCTGAATATGATCTATCCCCCTATTATCAATCCCAGAATATGATCTGTTCATTCAGTTTCATTTTTATTTCCTACAAGACTTTCATCATTGGAATATGAAATACCGATCTACTTGTGGATTTCTTTAGCTTGTTCGACAACTCTGGGAGCAATCTTCCTCAAATAAGAATTGATGACAGGCAATACATTAGCAGCTCTAGCAAATTAAGCACTAAATCAATTCCCATGGAGGAGAAGGCAACGCATTTTAGAATCTGGAAAGAGAGTAGGTACCGAGGCCGGCAAGGCCAACGGCGGAAGTAACGGTGGGCTTGGCATGAACAAGAAGGAACTTGAAGATGGAATTAGGGCCACTGAAGAAGAAATGATCGAGAGTTCATTGGATGTCATAGGTGCAGTGGTTGTGTACTCGTTGATTCCCACAACCATCATATGCATCTCCACCAATGCGATTTTCTTTTTTCCCCCCTAAAAAAACAGTCGTATGTGATTTTGTTAATTCCTCAGTGCCATGTTTAATTTGTCTTCAGTGCCAACTTAGCAGCCGTTTTACCTTTTTAGTCAAACTCATTAAAGTAACAGTCAACGTAGCTCCATTTCACTGCTATGGCATTTTTGGGCCATTTCTTAAAGTTGATGGGTATTTATAGACCTAAGAAAAATTTTTGGTGCTGGATACCCATATGAGAAAAGTTCATAAGTATATTTGCCCATTTGCCCTTCATTTTAAGAAATAATTAAAATGACATCAACATCAAGCAATTGCTTTAAGTAGCATGAAGGGGAATTAGCTATAGACACACTACTTATATCCATTGAAATAGTTGGAATTCTTACTTTCTGGTTATTTGAGCGAGATCAAATCAAATTGTATCGATAGTTGTTGATGTCGTTCATTAAATAATTATTGACAATCATTTATGGACATAGTTGTTATTGATAAGTGACAACTCTTTATGAGCATCATTGACAACCATTGTGTAATTTGATCCAATCTCAATTAGGTTCCTTCAGACTTCAATGTAATGAAATGATTTTAAGGGATTCAACTATGAGTAATTCTCTTCCATATAAGTCCATATAAGACGTAGTTGTGATTCTCTAAGTTAGACCTTGTTGCCTCAAAACCTTTTAAAAATTTGGGTATATCTCACATCCAAAATGCTACTATAGAATTTAAACTTGGTCAAAATCTGAGTTATATGTCAAAATGAAGATAAGTATTTTATCAAAAGAAGGAAAAGATATTATTATTCCATTTCCTACACTAGTAATAGCACCCCATTATCTAAAACAGCTTAGAACTACTCCATTTAGATTCCGGTCCACTTTCCTTCATTTAAATAAACTACATCATTTTATTAAAAAAACTATATGGGAGAATCATTTTACTTCCACAGTAGAAATGATTGATTTTGAAAAAAAATTATTGAATCAGATTTTTCAATAAAACCGTAATTTTATGTAAATAAAGGGAAATGAACTGGAACCTAAATAGAAGAATTCTAAGCCATATCTAAAAGCACATGCTTAAAAGGTTCGCCAATGTACGTTATTAGCTGCAATCTTAACTTGTGGTTAGTCGTAACCTTTTTATATATAACTATTTAATTGGGTCGGATTTGATAATCAAATGTATTGTTTGTATTTACACGACTTAAAAGTTCTTGATTATAAGGTCAAAACTCTCATTCATTAAGACCAACCATATTGATTTAGTCATTTCGTATTATTTAATACATGTTAAAACAATTTGCGATGTTGCTGAACTTGATTCTTAAGATTCTCATGGTAAAGTCAATGTTCTGGTG
This sequence comes from Mimosa bimucronata, assembly GCA_037074515.1. Taxonomy (NCBI): domain Eukaryota; kingdom Viridiplantae; phylum Streptophyta; class Magnoliopsida; order Fabales; family Fabaceae; genus Mimosa; species Mimosa bimucronata. Next base: position 13,961,861 of record CM073442.1, read on the forward strand.
ACATAAAAGCACCATGGTCATTTTTATTGGTCATACTGTGAATTTGATCCTATTTGCTAACCATAATAATAGTAGTACATGAAATGTTATGCATTAGAACCTTTTCCCACATGGTCTGGCAAATTACCACTCTATTCCACCATTGCCTTTCTTCATATCCATTTGATAAGAATGCAAGATACTCGAGTTCACTGTAAATTTTGCGATCAAGACGCCGATGGTTTTGTAATTAACAATTCTCAAATCTTTATAAACATTAATTATATATGCAATTTAGTTGGAAAATATTATCCAAAGGGCTTGAGTGACCGGCAGGAAGTTTATTTGAACATCCAATTACAGCATTTCCCCCTTCATGTGCCTAAACAACAAATGTTGGACTCCTTCGAAGTTATACAAAGTATTACAAAGATCTAATTGTCTTTTTTTAGAGAATCTTAAGAAATTTAAATAAGTTACTAATAAATTGATTAGCCTAAACTTTTTCTTAAAACTAGCTTATTTGACCTATAAGTTAATATATAATCTGATAATACACAAAATACGTTCTGTTTAAGTGGCTTATTTTACTTTCTTAATCTCTAAAAAAAAGGTCAAATAAGTCTACCCAAAGTAGTACTCCCTCCGATCCTAAATATAAGACCACTTTGACTTTTTTTTGTGAAGTTAAGGAAGCAAATTAGACCACTAAATTATAACATATGTCACATGAAATTTGATTATAGGTTAGTTTATAAGTAGAATAAATTAGTTTTGAGGAAAAAATATTTTTTTTGGGACTGAAACTACTTTCTTTTTGAATTGAAAAAAAAGGTCAAAAAAGTCAAAATGGTCTTATAATTAGGACCGGAGGGAGTAGTATTTGTTTTACCAAGATCGAAAGTTTACAATCTTTTTTTCTTTTACAGAGTTGGCCAACCCATATCATCATTTCAAGTGGAAGTACCTTTACAGTAATCAAGAGATTCTTTCTGTTTTAATGGTACTTCACACAGTTTTTAAATTCTTACGTGCTTGTGTTGTGATTTTTTTTCCTTAATGAACTTCATCATCACATTGAGAAAAGAGACACAGCAGCGAAAGAAGCACTGTTATGACCAATGGTTTCACAGTTCACACATTGGACAACAACACACAACAGACATAGAAAGTTTACAAAGCAAAACATAAAACTCCAAATACAACTATGAAAGCTAACCAAACCAAGGACCAAATTCTGGCAAAAAAACAAAAAACAACATCAATGACCAAATTATAAAGTAAAACAAACTTGGCGATAAAAAAGCCACCACAGGCCACAGCTAATTTCCAACAGCATGAGAAAGATCATCACAACAAATCAAAGTGAAGAGACATGCTGCAAGAGCCAACTCCGAAGAGGGCCAAAACCAACATTTGCTGAACACTAGCCAGAGAGCGTTAGCTTGTTTAATGATTTCTTAAACAGGCTAACACTAGCTATTCAAATGACACTAATGTGTGTGCCAGCCAACTTTTTAACAGAAACAAAAACCTCTGCAGTTAACAAAAATGTTCACAAGACATGTCCTGGGGAGGGAGTAAGCAAACGGGTACAGCAACCATACCCAATATATCAAGTTCATCTCAATTTTCAACACTGCGGCTGATGCTAGAGGAACTATTGGCTCAGCTCAATAGTAGAATTGCTCTAAACAGTTAACATATAAATGTATATGCACTTTTGCTAATTAGTCCCTATATCTGTGTTTCACTTAATTATCCAGTTAACAAGCTTGTCAAATTTTCTTTGCTAGGCATAGATATACTCCTATTGGTGGCGACATTGTTGAACACTAAATTTGGGCATACGTCTCAACAAAAATTCGAACATTGGTTCGCACGTTGTCAAATTTAATTACAAAAACCCAGTATAACTGATAAGCTATGAAGCCCATGAACAGCAAAAGAGCCCTGTTTGATACTGTCAGTGTCCGTATTACACTACTAATTAGTCCATGACCATGAGTCATGAGTCATTTGATACTGTCAGTGTCCGTACTACACTACTACTTAGTCCATGACCATGAGTCATGAGTCATGATTGAATGAGTCTCATCCATGATGAGGCACTTATTCTAGCCAAACTAATGCAAAGAAATCAATGGCTAAACGTACCAATTGACAAAGTACAAATATTGAAATGTGCATTAAAAGGAAAATAGGAAGAAACATACCTACGAATCAACCAGCGAATTCTAATAATAAATTTTGGACAAAATAACATCTTACCCCAGAAAGTTGAACAGAGCAAAATCATTGATCAACTTGGTTCTAGACAAAAAGTTCGAAAAGAAAAGCAAAAGAGACAAGCAAATCAAGCTTTCCATAATGTAAAGTTACAGTTGAGCAGAGCATATTACCTAAAGAGGCTAAGATATATATTTCTCCCCCACTTCAGTCTTCACCACCATCAGATCCTCTTCCATGAATTCCATTCCTCCACAATTTTCGCCACACCCAATGCAATCACCATTATAATCATCGGGTCATCCACATCATTTTCCCCAATAAGCACAGAGCACCACCACAGTCTATCTAACTGGTTTTTCAAAACAGAATCCACCAAGCAGTACTTTTTACAAACACCTTATGGGCAATCTGTGAAAAAGCCTAAGAGCTACCACGCAATCTGTAAACTATGCGGCCTCTAGAAGAATCATACCGGCTAACTTCAACTTTAACTCTATCACCAGGCAAAATCCGAACAAAATTCTTCCTGATTTTCCCAGAAATATAACCCAAAATCAAATCTTCATTATCCAGACGTACACGGAACATTCCATTGGGAAGTGACTCAGTGATCAAACCTTCATGTACCCATTTGGACTCACTAGATTTGTCAGCAGGAGGAGACTTGGCCTGCACGACAAGAGTATGTAGAGGCTTAGTTTCCAATAAAGGAAGAGTTTTGAGGAAAAGGGGGCTGCGAAAATGGGAAAAGGAATTGGATTGAAGATTGAGAGGGGAAAAAGAGGGTCTTGGAGAAGGGAGGAGATGGGTATGGAGAATTGGGGTGAGACATTGGAATGAGGATGAGGAAAGCATCTCTGCGTTAAAGGGTAGGTTTTGGTGAATTGGAGTGGAAGAAAGATTGATTTGATATGAGAGTTTGTTTCTGGGCTAGGGTGATGTTTGTTTTGCTGAAGCCATAGGATAGAAGGACATGGGATTTTGCGGGGATAAGGTTTAGCGGAATTTGGGAAAATCAGAAAATGAGAATATTCGGAAGATGATAAATTAAAGGAATGTTAAATCCCTTGGCCAGCCATCCCACCCTTTGAGGTGCCTGCAATTTGGTGATTCGGATTAGTCTGGGACCGTTGATGTGCCTGAAAGATGGCATGCCCTGGGATCACCGAAGGAGAAATAAAAAAAAAGATACTCCTTTGACCTCTGGTTTGGCCAAAAATAAGGATACTCCTATGGTCTAATTCACCAAATTTGATAGAATTAAAGATAATACTTAAGTTATTTAAAATCATATAATATTACCAATGCATCCTGATAATCCATTTTTATCTTCACCCTCACTCTCTTATTTATTTATTATTGATGGGTATTTATAGGGATAATTTAGAAAAAAAAATTTGAGAACAATTAGAAAGATGTCTTATATTTAATATCAAGCTCACCTCCTCAAATAGGTCCTATATTTAAGACAAGAGAGAGTATAATTTGCATAAGAAGTTTTCATTCAGAAGTTATTTTGCCCTAAAAATTTCTGTGAATTTAAAACTTAAAACTGTCTTGAGAGTTTAATAACATTATCTTATTCCGTTCGTAAAAAATTGATATTAACAATTAATATTTTAATAATAAAAGGTAAAATTAGTCATTTTAATAATTTCAAAGAAAAATTACACCCAAAAAAAACTTTTTTCAAAAACTTCCTCAACGAAAACTTCCATAATAAAATATATCCTTGACCCTTAAAGAGTTAAAGATACCCACTATGTCAAAATGAAATTAAATAAACCCAGAAAAAATAAAAACAATAACAATTTATGTTGGTCGAAAAATGGTTAAAATGAAATTAAAGTGATTTTTATATAGTTTTAACTTTTATCAGATTTACAAGAGTAAATTAAAATGGGTCACCAGCAATATAGGAATGAAATATTGGGACAATACAATGGATTTTACAAGAATTGAAAGATAACAACGAATACAAGGAGACTAATACAATGAATATAACGATGGATGACGAGAAATAGGATAGCAGAGAGTCTAATCACTTGTGTGCTTTCAAGAGTATGAGTATTGTTTCCGAGTGATTTTGTGTGTCCTTCTATCTAATCCCTGTTGTTTTATTCGTCCTGGGATTTCGAAATGTCATCACTTCAATTGTGGGTTGAGGAATTGTGATTTTTTCCCTGTAATCTTCCCGTTATGAGTTCTTGGAGGCCAAATCCCACTAGTATTGTACCTTTTATTCGAATCCCAAGAACTACCTTTTAATCATCCTCTCTTATTGCCATGTGGTGTTAATTTAAACAGGCGTATCCCTTAGCATCAAATCTTTCCGTTGAAGGCGTTCTTCGTGGATGGGAGTAACTATGGCGAAAATTTTTTACATACTCTTAGAATACCATATTATTTATGCTCTAAACCAATATAAATGTAACATCTACCCTAATTTTTATAACTGTTATCCTTTTCTTAAGCATTTATTTTTCTTGTTTTAACAAAAATAAAGGATAATAGTTACTAACTTACTATAAAAATTAGGATAGATGTTACATTTTCATTGGTTAAAACACAAATGATGTTAGTATTTTCATTTATTTTACATTATTTTCTTGTCACTTAATATGGAAATTGCAAAATCACTAATAAATCCCATGAAATGAGTTGTGAATTATATATCAAATGCGATTAATTTCTTATCTATTGTACCCAACAACCTAACTTTAAAAATTTTGTAATTTACAGGCTCTTTTTTTAAGTCATTTTCTCCTTCCTTTTATACATATACATACATGTATAGTTATACATTACTACTCATACATAACCTTATTATCATTTTTTGAAGTTAATTTTAGAATTTTAGGTGGCAGTTTTGTGCCATTCTTAGCCTAATGAATTGAGAATTATGCTTTTAGGTTTGTTCAAAAATAAAACTTGATATGTTACAATAATCTCACCATCTAAACTTAACCAAACCAATCAAATAAAAAAGAGATATGATCTCAGTAAGTAAAAGGGGGTATGTTACAATATAGTGAACATAAATACTATGCAATTTTCAACATGAGAAATTTGCGTGCTTGTTCTCATGACCAGGAGCCTATCTACAAGACCGGAACTTTTGCATGCGTTGTTTTTTTTTTTTTTTTTTTGGGGGGGGGGGGGGGATATATTAATGTAAATGTATTCTTAAAGTAGTTGGAATGAACTTCAATACCTGGTTTGTGATTAAAAAAAAGTTGAGTTAATAATTTATATGTTTAGAATGTGTATCAAATAAATAAACAACAAACACTACATACGCCTTTTGAGTCAAATTATAATCACTAAACATTGAATTTTATGATATTACTTTGTAGCTTTTACTTCTTGTTGTAAAAATTTTTTGTCACTTTTGATAGAGGTGAAACAAAAAAGTGAAACAAAAAGTTATGCATATTAGGTTTTAAGAGCTCCTCTTTAACCAGTTTTATCAAGATAGAAATCAGTATGACAAAATAGATAAATAACACATGAAGTCCACATTATTAGCTATAAATCACACAAAAATTTTGTTTAGGCATGCCGTGGAATTCATTTGTTAATAGGTCATAAGTTTTACTAATAGGAAAATAAATTCTTTCTCACATACAACCCAGATTGCCATCGTTATCATACATATATTTGACATGAACCACCATTACAAGATCAAGTTTTCTACACAAATTTTTAACAGACAAAGCCTCACAAGACAAGTACTGACCATATTAACTTATTTATAAGAGTTTCATTACAAACTTCATAGCTACTACACATGAAATTATAACAGCTGAGGCCATTTGCATTTTGACATATAAAAAACTTATAATAATTCAAACATTGTTGCTTGCCTCTACTGCTTCTTCTCTTTCTTTTTCCTTTTCGTTTTCTCCTTCTCCTTCTTCTTCTGGTATGGTCACCATAGGCACTTTCTGATATCCTTCTTGTGACCTTCTAAACCTACGAGGAAGAACAAAAGAACCTCCAAAACGTTGCTGCAACCGGATTATGACAGCAGACGTAAGACTTGCCAAAGGAATAACAATGTCCCAAACAGTGGAGTAATAATCTGCAGTTGGATCAGCATAATAATAGTAGGACCCATAATAATCATCTTGCTCATCATAGTTGTGAGCTCTGTAAAGATCATAAGCATGAGGTAACATTCTAACAAAACTAGTCCCAAAGTAGAACCAACATGAAAGAGCATTGTCCTTCATGTTTGAGAACAAGTTGAACATGATTTGCGGCAACAGAAAGCCATCCAGAACTAAACCTCCTAAGTGTTTCAAGCCTTCCCATGATGAATGTCTCTGAAATGATGATGCTGCATCATCATAAAATTGTTAGAGATTACACTACTAGAATATAAGAGTCTTACATACACTAAATAATTAAAAAAGTCCTATCAAATTGGCTTAAATTATATAATGTTAAGGAAAAACTATCAAATTGGTTTGACATAGTTTCATAAAAAGACAACCCTAATATGAAATTCTATCTCGAAGAATTTAATATGGTATCATGAGCCGCTCGATCTGGGAAACCAAAATAGAAAAGAAAAGAAATAGAAAAAAACATGAACGATAGAGAGAGAAAAATGAATGAAAGATGAAAAACGGTAGTTGTAACTTGTAGGTATATTAGAATATAAGAGTCCCATATTGACTAATAAGAAAAAGATTGAAGGTATTAAAGGTAAATCATAGTTCAATTGGGTTAAGTTATTTTGATGGAAAAAGACAGCCTGACATATACCTTTATCTAAAATAATTTAATAACATATAGTAGAATTATGAGAGAACTAGCAATTTAGGGAATATCAAGAAAATGATCATTACCTTCATAGTTTCTTTTTGACTTTAGTAACAGAGTAATTAAGAAGCATAATGCATATAACGGCAAAATGGCACATGCTGTTTTCTTCTCAGCAACCCAGAGTCTCTTGTGGCTTTCTTCATCAACCTTTCTTGCTGACCAAGTAATCCACAAAAACCGGAGTAGCAGCAGGAAAACCACCATAGTTAACAGCCTCACAGTTGTTTCATTCACCTCAAGTTGAAGCCACCCAACATTTCTAAACACAAAATTTCTGTTGTTAAGATCTCGAGTGAAGACAGCTTCAAAGTTCAGAATAAGAGGCACCATGTGGCCTAAAGTGAGAATTGAAACCATAGTGAGAGATATGAAGGGAAGCACATTGGGATGCCTCTTCACATGGATGAGTTGTGATACCAGAAAAACACATGCTAGAATTGTTGATACAAGAACCATTATAATCTCCATGTCCATTCTCCAAGTTGTATCTTCTCCTTGAGTGTAATAAGCATATGAAGTTAAGTTCAAGACTTTGAAGTAAAGAGGATCTGAACTTTTCCTTGTGCTTTCAATGCTTCCCTTAGTGTGGCTTCTTCTTCTTACAGCATCAAATGGTGGGAATTCAAACTTAATTAGAATCTCACAATCCAGAGAATCTTCATTTTTTGGGGTCCGATCACCAAAGTTCGAGACAAGATTTCTGCAGCCAACCATACACAAGCTTCCTGTCTCAGCATCATAGGTTCCCTCAGCAGAAATCCTCACTGTCTTGGATGACTTATTGAACAGAGATTTATTATCCTCCAACAATGAATGAGAGTACAGGCTCATGGCGAAGCTAACATTAAACAAGGTAGTGTTGCTCATGTCTTCTTCATAAGTATGGGAAACCGAGGTGCTTATTGTGTCAGAATCAAAACTAATATACGGATCTCTGTATATCTCATCACCAACAGCTAATGGAGATAAATCATTCCAACCTATTCTCTTCTTGGATTCTCTAACAGAAAACTGAGTTCTCATGTATTGAGAATAAGGATCTGGGTACCTGTTTTCTTGATTTTTGACATGCTTGTGTCTAGTTGGGCAAGATTTCTTGACTTTTTCTAACTGGGTATACTCATACTTCAAGCCTTGAAGAACCACCTTAGAATTGTCCAGACCATCATTGAAGTTTACAAGATCTTTCTTCTCAGTTTTGTTACTCCAGATTTGTCCCACAATTCTGCTGGTGTTTTTTATGGATAAAACAGATGAGAATTTGAGCCTTATTCTGATTGAGCAATCACCAACATGAGCCTCAGACAAAGATGATGAAGAATCTTCGGTCACTCCCATGAAATTGCAAGCAACCACCAACATTTGACTCTTTGCCTCATCCCACCATCCTTCACCTACAAACATTGGTGTCTGTCTAGTGACATTGACAGGCTGGTAACCATAATAATAATAATCATTATAAGGAAATCGAACCAGAACTCGAAACCTTGGCTTGTCAGAAGAAGAAGAACATTCAATCTCATCCAAAGATATCATAGATCCATGAGATGATCCATTAACACCACCTTTGGGATTACAGTTCTTCCCAGAATTCAGATGGCAATCTATAGGGTGATCCAGATAAAGCCATCTAATTGCGCTCGAGACTCGACGTGAGCAAAAAGTTGAGGGATCTAGTGGCAAACCTTCATCATCATCATTAATCTCATCAGACGGAAAATCATGTTCAAATTCTTTAGAATCCAAGCTATACTTGTAATTCTTCTTGGGAAGCATCATAACATGAATGGGTTCAAAGAACTGATCATTTTCAGAACTCTTGCTCTCCAAGCTTCCTTGGATGAGACTAGTCACGTTACTAGAGCTGAACAGATTACTCAGTTGGAAAACAGCATCATCTATATGAAGAAAGTTCCCATCTTTAGAATACCCTTTTCCTTTCCCAACCATACAAAGCCTTCCTGAAGATTCAGACCAGAACCCATCAAGCTTGAACATGACTTTGCCACCATTGTTACTGTAATAAGACCCGAACCTGGAGGTTTCCCCATTGTAATAACTGTTGCTGCTAATGAAAGTAAGAGTAGATTCAATTTTGATCAACCCAGGAGTTTGTGTTTGGTGTACTTTATTGGTTTGAAGAGAAAAAGTGTTTTGTTGCCAAGAAGAGGTAGTTTGGATGATTTGATTGCCTCCTTTGAAGTAACCAGTGTAAAGCTGAGGAAGAGGGAAAGAAGAGGGCTTGAGCTTGAGGGGAATGGAGTCAGAAACTATAGGAGCACAGTGAGTTTTGTATGGAGAAGGTGAAGAAGCAGAAGTGGTAAGGTTGGAAGAGAAGAAAGTGGAAAGGAAGAGGAGAATGAAGAGAAGAGTGTTCATGGCAGCTTAAGAAAGAGGCAAAGAAAATTGAAGAAGGTGAAGCAGAGGATGGTGCAGAGGATGAAGAATTGAGTTTGTTATATACAAATACAAGAGAAGTAGCTTCCCAATATTATCATTAATGAAAATTGTCCAGGCAAATTCCTCTTTCTTTCCTTTTTTTTTTATATATATATTTTGGAGACCAAAAGGTTTTTTTATTTTGGTTGAAGAAACAATAAAAGTGTAAGAACCAAAACAGGGATTACAAAGTTTATTTAAAAAAGTACTATCACATACATTAAATATACTAATGAGATATGATTGAGTCCTAAATGTAAGAATTTTTTTTTTCATTTTCCACGTATATTTAAGATTTATCTTTAAACTAAATTTTTTGATTTCATAATTAATTAACCATATCTCATGTAAGAACTATTATTATATTATTTTAGCTGTTTTCTTCTATCTCCACGCCGCTTTTGTTATTGTTGTTACTGTACAAAATTTATTAGGTTCTTTTCAATGTATGTAACAAGTTGCAATCCATATATTATCATATTTTAATAGCTTTTAAATGTTACAAAGGTAAATATTTTTAGGGTAAAAGCAAATATTAGATTAGGCCTACTTTTTTTTTTTTGAAAAAAAAGTAGGCTGATGTCCAAACCTATGTAATGGTAATTGATCAATATTTTATTATATTGCCTTTATATAAGTATTCTTCATTTTGTTACCCTTATCTAAGTTCATAATTATACCCCCATTGGAAGGCACCCACACGCACTCTATCTCTCTCTCCCCCTTGGATGATATAACTCACAACCTTTTTTATTAGGGACGGTGTGATATGCCATTAAATCAAGAGTTCATAGTGATATTGATAATACTTAAAAATAAATTATTATGCAGTTTCATCAAAAGCGTGAATTATTATCTTCACACCATTATTAAAAAATAATATCCGGTTAGTAATCAACAAGATGCCTACAATTTCAACCCTAGTGAGAAAATTGTCCATAGAGTCTTAAAAGTCATAATTTCTGATAAACTACATTTAAATATTACATTAATATCCGTATTGAAATTATATTCAAGCGCAATGAAAAATGTAACGGCACTTAATTGTCCTTACTCCTTACTATTGAAGTTTAAAATAATATTATATTGTATCAAAAAAAATATATTGAAGTTCAATATTGATTCAACAAACTGAATTAAAATATTAAGAATAAATTAAATAATATTATATCATTTGTTAAAATGAAATTACTTCACAGGCTAAAACGTAAATACATTAAAATCAAACTCAATCCGATCTATTAGTGTATCTTTTACAAAAGAAAAAAAAAAAGGCATTATTAGTGTGACTGTGTGACAGTCAAAGTTGACTTTGATTCATAAAAAAAAAAAAAAAAAAAAAAAGTTGACTTTGAGTCAACTCCGGCAAAGACTTTGGAGTCTAAGAAGAAATAATTATCATCCACAAAAGACTTATCTACTGCGTTGATTTGTCTTAGGCACCTTGTGGAATAACTTGAAATTATTTCAGCTTTTTTTTCATGGAAATTTCGTGGATATAGCATCAATCATCAATCACTCACTCAAATGTCAAACAACGTTTGTTCTCTATTCATAGAATGCAAATAACTAAAACGTAACTTTAGGGGCATTATTAACTGCCATAGACTCCAAGTCTTTGACAAAGTCTTAACCATTAAAGAAGTTAAAATTAAAATTTTAAAAAGAATATTTACATTGAAAGTAATAATTTCAAATTAAAAATGTGACATTGAACACGAGACTTTAAATATCTATAAGCCGTTAAGTGAGGTCATTTAACCCATACTCTATGGGTTTAATTGGCGAAAGGGTTAGACATTCGATCATCTTGACGAGTGTTCGATTTCTAGGAAGTACCACTTAATTGTGGTTCTAGTCACGACGCATGGAGGGACATCTCCACAGTTAAGTGAAACTCGTTGAAACCTACCTGTGTGGACAGAAAAAAAAGGCTTGCTTGTCATGAGCTCACAGTAACATGCCGCAGTGTATCATGAGTTATAAACCCTACCCCTTTAGATAGTGAGTAAGCCCAACCCCTTTTCTAAAATTTCTCTATAAAAAAAAAAAGTGGGGTTAGTTAAATATTGCCTTGTCCTTTCAATAAATCTTTAATTCAATTGTTAACCAGAACTTCAAAATTGTACACTCTTTTGAAAAATTTGACATGGGCATGTTTTTTCTCTCAATCATTCAAAATAATAATGAATTTAAAGTATTTTTATGTAAAGGGAAAATACATTTGTTGATACCTATAGTTTTATTTAGTTTTGATTTTGGTACCTATGTGTATTTTTATCATAATTAAATGCTTTAATTTCAATTTTTAAACACCATTGGCTTTTATACAAAGACTAGCCATACTAATACAACAAAGATAGATGATTTAATAGTGGTAATTGAGAAAAATTAATGGTTTAATTAGGAGATTAAAAACCATAGGTACCAAAATCAAAATTAAATAAAATTATAGGTACCAACAAATGAGTTTTCCCTTATGTAAACGTCTTAAGCTCAGGAGTCTAACTCTAAACTGTAATTTCCTTGTTCCTTTTTAAATTTGAGTAAATTTTAATCTTTTTTCAATATCCCCAAGTTTCACTAGATATTTTATATTATCATAAATAGATTGGTTGGTTAGTTTATATCTGAGCATTTTTAAGTTGAATCATCGTATACATACAGAAGGGGCCAATATAATATGCTTATTTGGGTTGGTTGATTAAAATTTTATCTCAGTAACAAGTTATGATCATGATGCCTTAAATAAAATTTAAGAAAAGACCGAATCGTGAACATACAGGTTGCTACGTATTTCAATTGGTGAAAATGAAATAGTGATAAATAACTTTGTTTTTAATTGTATTTTGTTTTGATTTGATTCTTTATAACACTTGGGAATTGGGATCCTCCATATAAAACAAGTCATAACCCAAAGAGTGAGTTCTATCAATATAAGAAAAAATTAAATATAATTTATTTTATGTTTATATTGAAAAAGAAATGGGAAGAAACGATATCAAATAATTGCAGTAAGTTTAAGAATCTAATGAAGATTAGATAGAATGAGCCACACTTGCCTCTCCATTTCCAGATCCTTCCCACATTCCCACATTCACCAATAGCAAATATGCGGGGATCAATCTTTATAGACCAAATAATTATGATGTGGCCCATTTTACTAATAGGCTTCCCTTCAATCATTTGTTAAGTTTCTAACACTATAATATATGTGTGTATATATATATTAGAACTAAAAACTTAAACCCAGAGTCATACTGACAAAGTATTAGCATCATCTGCAACTATATACAATGTCCAAAATTATGTGCAGGCATTCTTCCCAATGTGTTCAGTTCAGAACATAAAATAGACCTTGAAAAGACTTAGACTATTTTCATGAAATAAAACAGGGAGCAATTAGGTATATAGTTTAAATATGCCTCCTATATATCAAGTCTCAAAATTGGGCTTCATCAGAGGGGAGAGTTCAAGGTAGCAGGAGCAGCAGTATCAGGGTTAGAACCTGTTTGCATATTCCCAGATTCAGCTGCCGCCTGCGGCAAGAATTTCTCACAGTCCTTAGCTCCAACTTTGGAAAAAACTCCAACAAGCATATTGACAAATCCTGCTAAAGTATCCTTAAACCGCTTCGAGCAGCTCCGGTCACCTGCGTCAACATCCTGCACTCCACCTTTGACCAAACAGCCAACTTGAGCGCCATCCATGTATGCTTTACATGCCACCAAGATATCGTGAGCCCGATTGCAGAAATGCCCTGCAACGAAGTCCTCAAAATGCTACAGCCAAAAATAGGCCATGACAGTCAGATATTGAGTCACCAAAAAGGAAAAGAGACAGTAAGAAGTTTATGGCTATAATGAAGAAAACCCATTGCATATTCTAGCACTTGCCATATTCTACATTCATGGGTTTCAAAGATCTAATGCAATCTTCAGCTAATTCTGTGTTAATAACTAAATAAATACATAATGATGTGTCATACCCTTTCAATGCTATGCAATAGCAAGATGGTTATTTAAATCTATAACCAGAGTCGTCAGTGACACCACAAAATCATGTTTTGAGCAGTAAAAAATTGTGTTTACAGAAGAAAACTTTTGATAGAAATTGTAGTATCCAGAAAATGTGATGTAAATATATTCATACTATGATACATGGACACACTCAAAGAATTATATGTGTCTGAAACGTCCTGATGCTCATAATAGATAAAACACAATGCAATACTTTAAAATAATTGTGAGCACTTCAAATTTTGTCAAGTTGCCACAACCATACCAATATCCATGTTTCATAGGATGCTTATGTGAATGGACTAATGACTGTTATGAATTTCACCACATGCAAAAACCATTCTAATGGCCAAATAAGGTACCTTGTTTCATGCAGTAAACTAATTTTTACAACACAACAATCTCTACCATTAATTATGTACAATTGTCTAAAAGGACTAAAACCAAACCCACAAGCATTTTCTTGTCAGATCTTTCGTTCTAACTTCTAAAATATTCCATGTAGTCCATCAAGATTCGAAATGCATTGTTTGTTTCTTTCTCTCTCATTCCTCTTCTCTCGTTTATGCCAAAAGGCACAAGAAAGAATTCCCTAGATGAAGCTACAATTGCATAGGGAGAAGACAATATATCGTACATATCAAATCCATAACAGATGCCTCCTTTCCAGATCTTTTTTTTTTTCATTGATCTTCAACAATTATTTGCATTTCAAAGTCATTATTTTGACCCATATCACATAAGATCACTCTTCTCACTAGATACAAGTGCTTGTGTGTACATATGTATGCATGAATTTGCATAAACTTAACTGAGGTATTAAAATGAACCATGATATAGTTACGAGAATCACACCTTTGGAGGCTTTCTCATCACATACATCATTGTCTTCAATGATAGAATAAATGCGTCCTCATTATACTTCAGGGAATTCATTTCATAATCCAATCACTTTGACATGATGAAAAAATAATTGGGACATTTCATCTCTTACAGGATTTTCAAATTGATCATTTTTTATATATCGCAAGGGACAATGGAATTGTTTATAATCGAAAAGAATATTTAGAATAGGTTTTTCCAATCGAAAGATATAAGTGCTTGTGTATACATATGTATGCATGAATTTGCATAAACTTAACTGAGGTATTAAAATGAACCATGATATAGTTACGAGAATCACACCTTTGGAGGCTTTCTCATCACATACATCATTGTCTTCAATGATAGAATAAATGCGTCCTCGTTATACTTCAGGGAATTCATTTCGCCCATGGCAGAACCACTCATATGAGCATACCCAGGCTCATTAAAGTAAGGCTTTGTATTCAAGATTAAACCTTGTATAGAAACAAGAACCTGTAGAATTGTTGAAACACCAGGAAGCCACTTCTCATTCTTATGTCCGGACCAAGTATTAAGCAGACTAAGGCATACTTTGCCACAGTTATACAAATTTGGGTTGATCCTAACACCACCAGAGTGGTAGTGGACTTCCTGTCATGAAATTTCCACAAGTCAGGCTTGTACTTCAAGGGAGAAAACATGATACTGATGTCAACAAGATATAGTAGAGTAACCTAAACTCCATACCGGTGGCACATTGGGGTAGCCGCTGGGAAAGAAAACATCAAAAAAGAAGAGACCATCATGATAAGGAGTTCCCTCTGCTCCAATAATTACAGCTCTCAAAATATCCAACCTTGACTCATAAACTCTTACAAATATTGAATCTGACAAAATCAACGAGACAAAGAAACAGTGAGAGATGTTGCAAAGAATATGGTAAAAGGTTGCACACTATGTAGTCCATAATACACCATTACAATGAAATATTTTTAACACTAACTCAGACCCTTAGAGCTTGTTTGGTTCATAGAAAGTATATTGACAGAAAGATATTGAATTGAAAGGAACATAATGGAAATGAAGGTTGATTCATTTGGTATACACAGGAACAATAGATAATGGTTTAATGGAAAATTTTATATTTGGTTGGTTGAAAAGTGGTAGAAAAAGTAAGAAATATATGCAAATGACCATGTTGCTCTTAATAATTATTTATAAATAAAATTCATATTTAAATTCAAAAATTAAATAATTAATACAATGTTAAAATAATTATTTTTATTATATTTATATTAATACCAATAATATTTTTCATTTCAAACTAAAAACAAAAAAACAGAAAAAAATGAGATCAAAAGGTATAATTTTGTCTTTTTTTTGGGCAGGAAAACGCCTTCCCACCAATATGTGAAGGAATTCATCTTCTCATACATAAAGGAAGCTAGTTTCCTCCATGAAAATTTAAAGTTCGTTTTTCCTACAACCAAACGTTCCATCATGAGGGAAAAAGTACACTTTCCTTTTTCTTTGGTGAATTTTCCATGTAGCAAATGGACTGTTAGTATTTCAATTACAATAATAACATGACATTATTTCAAATGCATACATGCACCAAAATTATGATCTGTTCCAATTGGCTTTTGGATCTAAAAGGTTCTCCATTCAATCTCAACAACAAAGATGGAAACCAGAGAAATAAAAATGTTCAAGGCTCATCGGCTTGAAATGAAAACAAGAAACAAAAGACAATAATTAGGCAAAATATCACTTCCATGTTGTAACTAATAGTCACACCTAAAATACACTAACCAGGTAAATCCTTCTCCAGAATCCTCCACTCTTCCTGAATTTTCTTCGACCAACTCTTTGAATGCTGTCAGAAAAATAGCTTAATTAAAAAAAAAATAAAAAAAAAAACCAACCAACATATCAAGATCAAAACAGGAGACATTCCCTGAAAACTAAACTACCTGCTTCAAGGAAGAACTCTTGCGATTATAGTAATGGTCTGAAGTGTCTTCAACTGTTTCAAACTGTTTAAACTGTTGGAATTTCCTCAAGATTTCATCCCTATCTTCATCAGACATTGTGACAACCGGGATGTTAGCAGTTATTCCATTCTTTTCATCACTGGCATTATTGTGAAACCAAGTATTACCCATCATTGGTGGAAGAGGGCCATCAAGAGGATCAAATGGATAATAAAAACCTAAATTATCCGAATGATCTGTAAAAGGCAGGTTAGGAGGAATCTTCCACATATTAGTGTTTGATGGTTCCAGAAAATGGTGTGGCCCTTCAAAAGGCGGAAAGAAATTTGAATGGAACTGAGCATCTTTGCCATACGCCTTTGCACTTTTAGCTTTCGCCCAATAAGGGGGTTCGCCTCCAGGCAGCAGCTTCAAGGACTCTGACTTGTGTGCTAAAGCATCATAATGAAGTTCATTCAACATAGAAAGCTTCTTATTACGACTGGAAGGTCCCTTGAACCAATGATGTAAGGACGAATCTGCCCCTGGTGCTAGATTCAAGTTCATCTTAAGCCCATCAACTTGTGATGGACTTGATTGCTTTTTATTGGAAGCAGCTTCAGAATGTAATTGAGAGGACAACTTTTGAGCAGGAGGATCAATGGCAACATTATTTATCAGTGAACTAGAACTATGTACTAGAGTATGTTGGATGTAGTCAGAAGACCCTGTTTCCCATGAAAGCTGAGATAAGTCTGTACCATGAGAACTATTAACATCTAACTGCATATTACCCCAAGGATTCGAAGAACTACTTTCAGATTTCTTCAAATCTAGATCAAAATTTGACATCCAAGGAATGGGTGCCTCAATTCCAGCAGGTAGATTCACATGGTCAAAGTGTGCCTGTAACATGTCATACTCATCGACATCCATTATATCTTCAGCAAAATGATCATTATAGTCGTCGTCATCATTTGATACATCAGAACTGTGACCATCAACATTAATTACGTTATGTGATACAGAGGCATAACCACTGGAGGACGCAAGCCCACTAGCTGGTCCGAAATGTTCAAGTGTAGGTGGGGAACAAATATCACCAGACATTTCCTGGAAAGGAAACCAAGCAAAATGTTAAATCAAGTTCCACTTTAGTGAAGAAAAATGAACCTGATTCATAAGTAGAAATTCTTGTTGCCTTAAGCCATTATGAACAGCTTCAATTACCTTTCCCTTCCTGCTTCCACCAACATTTTCGCCAATAAACACTAAATCAGCAGAGTCATCATCATTGTCGATGTCAATCACATCACTAATAATAGCCTAGAAAAATCAAAGACAACATTTAAGAGTCAGAGATATCTGAGTAAGAGGAGATAGACTCATAAGAGTCATCCAGGAAATCTTACACAAACAAGGCGGCAAGAAAAATAGATCCAATGATGCAATACAGAAGACATCCATATGTTTTAACTTATAGAGTCAAAAAAATTAGCAAAAGAATTCTGTTATTAATCTGAGACTATAGCCTGCTATGGACAAGTTTCACTAATTAGAAATAGTCCTGTGAGGTTTAGAACTATGTAACAAGGCCACTGATAGTGATCAAATATATTTGTAAGGAGAACCCCTTCAAATAGAAAAGTCCATACAACAAAAACTTATCCAAGGTCTGTGATTAAATACAAGGCTTCTTCTTCTATGGGACACATACTCCCAGCATTAAAACAATGCAGGAAGAAACAAACAACTATAAGGACATTTTGAATCAACCAAGGAGTATAGGAATAAGCTCATGTCCTCAAAATCTATGACAAATACTGAGTTAATCTTATCAAGTAGGGCAGTCTAGAAAGTTTATTTCAAAAGAAAAAAAGAATTCACATAGAAAAATAGCCTACCAAAGTATAACTTTTACCAACGGACATGATTATGAGCAAAACCTTATAAAAAAAAATATATTATCATGGGTACACTGACATCTAAACTGAAATCGTGACTACTATTCTAAATTGATTGCAACGCATCACATAGGCTCCAATATTACAACAGAAGTCCCTAAACGTCGACCCCTTCAGGGCAAAATAGTCCAATCCTCATTCACGAGTTGAAATAAAGCACCCAGATTAGTATACTAGGCGAACAAAACTGGGCAATTGCAACAAATACCCAGAAATTCCAATGGATGATCAAGCATTCTCGCTAAATTAATTCAACTCATCTCAAGCCTCCCCAGGCAATTACAAATTAACCGAAGTTCACGAGTAGTACTCATAAAAAATACAGCGAGTAAATTCGGTGACCGCAACCATGAATCCAAAGCAAGGATGAAACACAAAACAATAGCAATCGACATAAATACTGAACACCCAGAACAGAAAGATGAAATATTTGCACAATTTTCCAGACCCATGAAGCAAAAAATAAAAAAATCCGAAATTTCTCAAAAAAGGTGCCTGAAAGACCGTTTCATACCTTCTGTTTCATCAGTTTCGAAGGGTGATGAATTGGGGGAGAGATTTCCACAACGTCAGGGTCCATCAACGGCGAATTGCTACCTAAAAATACTCCACTCCTGTTCAAAGCGAAAAGAAAAAACAAACGATTCTGCGAAAGTGTGAGGAAGAAAGTGTGTTCATGCGGGTTTCATGGGACTAAAAATCACAAAACACTAACAACTTTAAAGAGAAAGAAAAGGACTTTGAATTCCGTAACGAAAATTGGGGTAGCGGTGGCAGCTCGATTGATCGGTTCATTATAGAGCTAAAGATCAAATCTTTCTCCAAAAACAATCAACCCCACTAACTATCAGCGACTAAACTACTATGATTTATAGGCAAAAATAATCAGTTCGATCTCAAGCGAGAGAAGGGGAAAATTTTTTGCTTTTGGGTCAAGAAAAGAAGGAAAAAGACGCGATGACACACTGTAGTTTGTGATAGTGAGAATAGTTTTTATAGCATAGGAAGAGCAAAAGACAGAGCCTTTTTTTTTTATGGCTTCGCGCCTTCACCTTACGAAGAAGCTTTGTGTATCGACATAGATGGTGACGAAACCGGATTCTCACTTCGGAAAAAAAGCCACGATTTTTGGATAATCTACGTTTGTGCCACTAACCTCGATCGATTATTTAAGCCCTCGGTCCTATACTTATGCGGTTAGTTTTTTTTTTTTTTTTTCAAAACCACAATTTTTTTTATGTTTATAATTTATAATTATGATTGTGATTTGTATATTTGTTCATAATTTTTAGGGGAAAATACATATTTATTGGTACCTACACTTTTATTTGGTTTTGATTTTGGTATCTATGTATATATTTATCATAATCAAATGCTTCAATTTTAATTTTTAGATACATTAGTTTATATGCAAAGGCTAGCAATGTTAATAAAACAAAGATAAATAAACTAATAGTAGTAATTGGGAAAGTTTAATAGTTTAATTATGAGATTAAAAACCACATATTCTAAAATCAAAATTGAATAAAATTATAGGTACCAACAAATGTGTTTTCCCTAATTTTTAGAAACACTCCTCTAGCCCTATTTATATGATAGAGAGGGAAACTTTTTATTTGGTCCTAATAATAGGGTATGTCATTAAATTTTATGTATGAAGTATTATTTAACCATTCATTTATTATATATTGACTTTTTTTATGTGCTATGCTGGATATTAATTATAAATAAGGGTAAAGTTAGAAAGTTGTCAAATTTTAAAGTACAAATAATGAGGTTTAAAGTTTTCATTGGTTTGTTTGAAATATGTTGAAAATTACTTATAAATGTGAGATGAGTATATTGATTGGGTGATTGATGATGTTACTTTTATGGGAGTTAGTTCATGAATTTAAAAAATGAACTTAGGTGAGTGGCATGAATATTGATTTATCACTCATGAATATGTTCACAGTCATACCCTTCCAATTGTTATCTGTGAGTAGGGATGGGAATAGGCCAGGCCCTTAACAGGCGGCCTACAGCCTGGCCTAGTTAGGGCCTGGCCTTGGCCTGGCCTATTTATTAAAAAGGCCAGGCCAAAGCCTATTTAGAAGCCTTTTTGTATAAATAGGCCAGGCCTATTTCTTTAAAGCCTGGCCTATAAGCCTTTAGGCTTGGCCTGTTTAACATTAAAAAATAATCATATCATATTATATATATAATATATTAATATTTGTATTTTCTTATTTTTATTCTAATATAAAGTTGTAATATTCAATTAGTAAAGAGCCTTATTTCTTAATTATAGGTCTCAGACTCTCAATATTGAAAGTTGAAACGTCTTCCTACTGTATCAAAAAAAAAATGAAACGTCTTCTACTCTAGCGCTCTCTTGAAACCTAGCAGTCCTCACTCATGCCTCTTCTTTCGTAGACTCACAAGGACCTTGCAAGAGAAACAAATCATCGCTGGTGGAAGTGCTCCTCCTCCCTGATTCATTCGTAGGCGTATGTCATTTTTCTTTGTTTTATTTTTTAGATTTAATTATTGTATGAAACAAATAGATTGAATCAACTGCTGTGATGCTATATGAGAGAGTAATTACGTGATAACGGCACCGAAGTGTTCTTATACTCATTTGTTTCTTTGTTTTGTTTTTTAATTTCTTGTTTTGTCTACTAGTGTAGTTTCTTTCTTTTGTCCTTTTTCTTTCCAATATATCAAAAAAGTGGTGTCATTCTTTCCAAATTTTTAGTTTCTATGCATTATTGTGTATGAATTAAATTGTGATGGATCTGCTTTCAGACTGAGCAAACAGTGAATCGTGGTGCCTCTTTGTCTTTGAGACTCCCCTTTGACTCAGTACCTTCCTTCCTTCTTCACCTCTACTCATATTGAAACTTTGATGATGATGATGATGTTGGGTTTAATTTTTAATTCATGTTGATGTTGTCATTGTGTGTTGTTTTGGTTGTTTGATTATTGTGCCAGACACTTTTGAGGAATCTATATTGAATACTCTAGTGGTATAATTTTGAGAAAATTTGAATTTAGATCCTAATTTTATTTTGTTTTATATACTCTTTATAATAATATAGTTTAAATATAAATTTAAAGTTTATTTAAAGCATATAATTTGTAAATACATAGGTTTTGAAGCCTGCATTGGTGTAGGCTATAGTAGGCTTAAAGCCTACTTATGGCCTTTAGGGTTTGAAATGTGAGGCCTTTTTAAAAGCCTACATTGTAAGTAGGCCTTTAAAAAGGCTTCAGGCCTTGATAATTTTTCCGAAGGCTTAGGCTTAAGTCTGAAAAAAAGCCTATATCCAGGCTCAGGCTCAGGCTAATGATTTATTTCTCCATTACAGGCTCAGGCCTATTTAGCTAAAGCCTAGCCTGGCCTGGCCTATTCCCACCCCTATCTGTGAGTTTATCTATTTATTTCAGCCCAAAAGAAAATTTTATGTATTTATTAATGATTTGGATTCACTTACTTGAATTGGTAAATTAATGCATGTTTCCAAATTAAATACTCCTTCCAACACTTAAGAGATTAAATGTTTATCAAGTTGACTTTTTTTAATTAAAGAAAACAAAAAAAAATTACTTTATCGTATTTATATTTTGTTGTGAATATATTATCTGTGTGGATATTTATATTTTCACTATCTCACAGTATCTCTTATTATACCTATTAACCCCCTTATCCTCTATTTTGATATTTGATCGGTCATTGCTCCCTCGTTAGCCGACTGCACAATTTCCACCAAGACAGAAACGGAGGCTATAATTTCTTGGAAGAAGCAGCCAGTTAATTTCCTAAAAATCAACAGTGATGGAGCCTTCAAAAGCCCAAATCTTGACGCTGGCATAGGCCTAGTATGTAGGGATTCTTTTGGAGAGTTTAAATGGGGATTCGTTGATAAGATTAAATCCATTTCAGCCTTCATAACAGAAGCTTTGACGCTCAAGCGTGCGTTATTGATAGCCATTGATTTGGAGTATGATAAGGTCCTTTTTGAAACAGATTGTCTGATGTTGCAGCAAAGCATTGGAAAAAAAAGTAGCAGACTCGTATGAATGACAAAGTAGAGGAATTATACAAGAGACTCTCAATCTCTTAGCATCTTAAGTAGGGTTCTCCGCGTGTTTTATCCCCAAAAATGGGAATAGTGCAGCTGATTATCTCGCAGCTGAAGCTTGTAAAGAGGTGTGTCCAATTAGGTGGGTTCATGAGCCATCACCTCTTTTGTCTACTTTCCTTACTTCGGATGCCCAGGAGTCTAGTGAAGTTTTTGTGTCTTCTTCTCCCGTGCTTCACAGATCTGGTGTTGGCTAATACCTGAAAATATTCTTTGCTATTTATGTTTCTGTTGTTTTGATACCTTTCCTATGTAGTCATGTACTCTGTTACTCGTTTTCTCATCAATAAGATGGCGTAATATTCGGTTCAAATAAAAATTGCTACTCGCTATTCTCTCTAATCATCGTTCTCTTTAATTTATAGTATTTACTCAAATTTTCTCCAAATTTATTTATTTTATTTATAAATTTATATATAATTTAATAATATGTGTAAATTTTGTTATGTTAATTCAGTATCTTAATTCTGGTAAAAAAAATTCAGTAGCTTAATAGTTTATTTAGAAATTGTCATTATTATTATTATTATTATTATTATTATTATTATTTTGCCAAATGTCATTTTTATTTTTTCAATGCAAGGATTTAACAATGGGTCAAATTTAAATTTTTTATTTTCAAATAAAGTTAATGACACACATTATTATATGCCAAAAAAATGACACTCATAAGTCATAACTAATGATTAGATGACTATAATCACCGTCTATTATTGAATACCAAAGACGGTGATTAGGGAGTATGGTTGGACTCCCTAAGGCTATCTGATTTACTGGGAACCGAATTTCTTGACTGCCAAGCAAAACATTTTATGTCATCAATATTTTCTTGTTAAAGAAAAAAAAAAAAACCCTACTCCTTTGTTTGAAGATGAGAAAGAATATCTGGTCAAAAAAAAAAAGATGAGAAAGAATAATGATCAATTTATATTTTCATTGTATACCATTATAATTCGAAAGAGTCTATGAATTTGTAAAAAGGTTGAAGCTAGCTACCCTATTCACGAGTTTTGAAATTTTTATTAATGCACTGAAATACTACTATTTACTGAAATTTAATTTTGGAAAGTTTTTTTTACTAATTACTACTATTCGTTGTATCTATCCATTGCATTAAATGATTGGTCAATCTAACTCAACTTAGCCGGCTCGTCAACAGATTAGAGGCACAAAAAGGGGTTTTATAGGGATGGAAATAGGTGAGGCTTTTATCAGGGGCCTACGGTTTAGCCTACAATAGGTCTAGCCTACAATAAGCCTAACCTAACCTATTTAGTAAATAGGTCATGCTCATAATCAGGCTTAGTGTCAGGCTTATTTAGGTAAACAGGCCAGGCCTTTATTCGTAAGGCCTAGCTTACGAACCTACAAGCTTGGCCTATTTAATTGTTTTGTAAGTGTTATTATGATATATAATATAAAATAAATTATATAAATTAATTATAATATTATCAACTTATCTAATTTTATAACCGTAAAATCTTTTTGAGACATACACATGCGTTTTAATACATTTAAAGGGTAATATATGGAATTAAAAGTATAAACTTTTAAGCCTATTTAAGAGCTACATTTTAAGTAGGCTCTTAAATAGGCTTTCAGGCCTTATCAGGCCTTTTGAAGGCTCAGCTCAGGCCTAAAAATAAGTTTATATACAGGTTCAAGCTCAGGCCTAAGTTTTACATTTTTAATCAGGCCCAGGCCTATTTAATTGAAGCCTATATAAGCCTAGCATACTTCCACCCTAGTTTCATCCTATATTTTTATGAATCAAATTTTGGTGAGTTGAACGAGGAAGGAAAGCATGAATTTCAAAGCAAGAAATTGATCCAATTTTAACACAAGGAATATATATATAAGGAAAATTGGGCCATTTTAAATTATTTTCATTTGGGGATAAGAACTTAATAATATTTCTTATACAAAAAAAGTATTTTTATGCTACAAAATACAAATTCTGTACCAACACTCTGATTTAGGAATTTCACATTAACAATTTTATTTTAATTTCTTTGCCAATTAAAAATTTTATTGCTAAGAAAGGCTTAGATCTTATATCAATATTCTGTGTATTTTTTTTATATATAAATTTTAGGAAAAGGGTTTGGCTCACCCACGATCCAAGTGTAGGGCCCCTAACTCATGATTCACTGGGGCATGTCCCTGTGGGCTCCTGATTGGCAAGTCGCCCAATCCACACGGGTAAGTTTTGCCCAACTTTATTGGAACCACAACAAAGTGGTCATACCCAAGAATCGAATCGAACTCTCGCCAAAGTAGTCGAAAGTCCAACCTCCTTCTCCAGCTGAACCAACGGACGATGGGTTATTCTGTGTATTTTGTATAGACAAAGTTCAAATATTCTGATTTAAATTTTTGCATACAAAGTACAAAGTACTACCTCCAGTCCTAATTATAAGAGCCAGTTGACTTTTTTTGGGGAGATTAAGGAAGTAGATCAGACCCCTAAATCTTAATATATATATATATATATATATGAAATGTAATTAAATTATATGATAGTTTATAAGTAAAATAACTTAGTTTTGAGGAAAAAAGACAAATATAAGCAATTTATATAGGTGTATTTTGTATCCTTAATTTTTCCAAAAAAGTTAACTGGCTCTTATAATTAGGACCGGAGGGAGTAGTAATACTTAGTAATACATTACAGACATAATACCAATTACTTACTCCTAATTTTTCTTTTATTTTTCACCCAATTATTGTGTTCCTTTTTTTTATTGGCCAACTTATGAATGCTCCCTTTTGTTGCTAATTTTTTTTTTTTTTTGGTGAACTTTCATCAATAAACTTCTAATAATTTTAAAGAAATTATTAGATGAAACCGATTCGTCATGTCATTTGTAGTCTCACCAAATTACAAGCAAACACATCAGACCTGTGGAATTTTTA
This sequence comes from Mimosa bimucronata, assembly GCA_037074515.1. NCBI lineage: Eukaryota > Viridiplantae > Streptophyta > Magnoliopsida > Fabales > Fabaceae > Mimosa > Mimosa bimucronata. The sequence continues at coordinate 13,987,186 of CM073442.1, forward strand.
AATCTAATTGGACACCCTAACAAAGTAGTCAGAAGATAATTGTTTTTAACTTGTAAAATTAAAAAAATATATAAACCATGAGATTTAATTATTTGTCATGTGTAAGCTACTTTTTTAGGGTGTCCAATCATATTAACTGCATTAGTTTATTCAAAAACAGTTTTGCATCAAACATCATGTGTTTACTTTTAATTGATGAGATCACTAATGATGTGTCGAATTCACAAAAAAAAATTTCACAATTTTAAAAATAAAGTGATAATGAAACGAATGAATATATGAAATTGCTGAAAAAAATAGAATAAAGATATTGAATTAAAGGTTAATACAATATTTAATCTATTAAGTTTGCCCTAGTTGCAGTTCCTCAAATTTTAAACAAGAAATATTGGTTTCATAACTTTCATTTCACTTAAAACATTGGTATTATTAGTTAATAAAAATCTTAATCATATATACCCAAACAAAAAAGTCTGTATTTCTTAACTTCTTGAAATGCCATAGCCTCTTATTTAAAATAGAAAGATCAAAACAAAAATCAAGGCAAATTTCAAGTAACAAAGATTATATCAACCCTATTAAATTACCTTAACTATGATTCGGTTTTATCTCAGCTGATACAATTTTTTTACTACACAAGGGAGATGAATCCTCTCACGAACAGTGTCTACAAAAATTAAAAAACTCCATATCTTTCTGAATGCAAGCCATCAAAGTATGAGAAGGAACCATCATCGGATACTGCCCAGGAAGGATTTGCAATGCATCTTTCGCCAATAAGTCAGCATTCCAGTGAAATGTACAGCAATACTACCTCCCAATAATGTGAAAGGAGAGTATGTATTTCTGCAATTATGCCAATATATGCATGATCCTCCACATCAACCCTCTGAATCAGCCTTAGAACTTCATTCCGTATTTCCGTTGCATCCATCTCCAGGATATATAACATTTCTTATATTCTGATCCCATGCAATTTTCAGGCCTAAAAGCACCCCTCACAATTCTACCATTAGGCTATTTCCACCTGTTGCATGAAACAGAAACCCCATGAGAAAAGCACCGTTCTCATCCGAATCAAACCCCCATTCCCCACGCCAGGTGATGAAGTATAAGTTCTGTCAACGTTTACTTTGTAGGGATGAGAAGTAACTTTTTTTTAATACCATTTTTTTAGAAGTAAGATTGGATAAAAGTCAGATTATGTGATGTGATTTATGTTTAGATTTGTGACGATAGAAATGTCTTTTTTTCAATCTGATTTTTAGAAATATGTTTGGATAATTATTTTGAAAAGCAATTTTAGATGAAAAATTACTCAAAAGACATTATTCTTATTACATAATGCATATATTCTTATAGTTTAGAAAGAAAAATTGAAATTTGTGGCATGCTAAAAATTTATTAACGATTAGTGAAGGTGATTAGGAATTAATTAATAGAAATTTATAAATTATTGGAATATTTCATGAATTTTAGGTGTTTTTGAGGGTCTTAAAGACTTAGTTCCACACTTATTTTAAGGAAAATAAGTTGAAAAAAATATATTTTTAGCTCAAAGGAGAATCTTGTGAGAGAAAATAGTTAGAGATTATTATGGTAAATTTTTAGAGATAAAAAGGAAATTTTAATTTTAGATAAAAGAAAATATTTTATTTGAGAATTTTAAAGGTCTAATAATCTAATTTTCCTACCCACTTTATTAAATAATACACATATAAAAAAAAAGGCTAGAAAAAAGGCTTGGAACCCATCAATTTTTCCCTTTCTCTCTCCAGGTTGCTGCTGTTGCGCCCCAAAAATGCAACTCAAAATTGCTTATGAGAAAATCGTGCCTTTGGCCCAGAAGTCAAATTTACAAAAAACTACCCCCCAAACATAATGAAAATCTGACAATTCACTTCTCCAGGTGGGCCATGTATTCGGCCTCCAGAAGCCATTCCAAACACAACAAAATCGTTTGGACTCAAAATGGAATCTATAAAATTTGGGAAGTCTTGACCAATGAGCTTTTAGCTTATTTAATATTATATCTTAAAAGAGATTAAAAAATAATATATATATATATATATATATATATATATATAAATGTGTGTGTACACACGCACATTCCATATCATATGAAACTCAATTTTTATTCCCACAAATTCTTATGAAGTTTTTTCTTCTTCTTTTCTTCTTCTTCTTTTGTGCGGTTTTTACCAAAAGCTACAGCACTGAAGTTATATATGTATACATCAAATCATTACTCTACTCCTTCAAAATTCAGCTCTAAGCCATGTTGGAAACACCCAAAATCAAACGCCAGTCCTTTTAGTTTTTGACATGAACACCATCACACACTAATAACAAATGTTAAAAAAAAGGGAACAAAACTGGGCAATTCAACCGGTCCAACCGTGAACCGCCTAATGACCAATCCGATTTGGCATTAAATCAGATGGGTAATTGACCCGGTGGAGGACCAGGTCAACCCGCCCAGAACCTGCCAACTGGGTGAAAACCGGGGTTGAACCAGGTTGGGATTTTTAAAAAAAAAATGGCTTTTTTAATTTTATTATAATTCACCTGATTACTAACTTTCACTTTACTCAATTTTAGAAATTAAGAAACTATAATACTTGAAATGCTATTTTACTTACATATGTTTAATATTTAATTGTTGTTACTCTTAATATTTGTATTTTAACCTATGAATTATAGAAAAATATTTATTTTCACGTATAATCAATTAATATTTTCTCTTTTTCCCTCTATAGAAACATTAAAATATTTATATTTGATAAATCATACATATCTATCTATATTTACATTTTGATATTAGTGATTATTAATGTTAATATCAATAAAATTTTATTATTTTAATATAAACGATTGGACCCAAATCCAACCATTAACCCTTAAACCAGTACCTCATCCGGTACTATGTCCAGTCCGGTTTTTTAAACCTCACTAATAACTAATAAGCCTTTAGTCCAATCAAACAAATTCTTAGCCATAACATTAGGGATACACATCTTTTGCATTCAACATACATTCAGCGAGCCAGAAAAAAATTTATCGTTAAAGGGATGGTGTTTAGTGTAGTAGTGTGTCTGTGTTTGAGTTTAGTTTGCTGTGCAGAGTCTACGCAATGGAAATTCAATGGTCCGTATTGAACCGTTGGATCAAGAAAATAATTCATGGCCGTCGGGTCCCCACTGTATAAGCTCTGCACAATACTCCCCTTGTGCAAAGAATCAAACCACATGTCTTTAAAAATTTTATATACTTGGACAATTGATTGGACTTGTTGGCAAGAGGAAGAAAAACTATAGAGGCCACAAGAGGGAAAGGGGCTTCCCCTTCTGGCATTCAACGACACTATCAAGTACAATATCTTGCAGCTGTTTCTCCACATCTTCCATGGATTGGCAAGCGTCTATAATCTGTATCATGCAAGTGCAGAGATTGAGAAGAAAGGGAAAAAAAAAACGAGGAAAAAAAGGTTCAGTTTGCAAATTACCTTCCAGGAGGCATCACGGAGAACTTTGTAGCTTTCAGCAACCTTCCTCTGAAACTCCAGCTTTTCATATCTCTCACCTCCATACCCTCCCCTCTCTGCAGCTTTCTGAAATTTTTCAAATGTACAGGGTGTACAAATAAATAAAACAAAAATGGGCTACAAGCAAGGACCAATATCCAAAGATGGTGTCTCAAACATAACCAAACAACCACAAATTAATGGCCGCGAGAAAATATCAATGGCTCACCTCTGGTGATATGTCAAGGTATATTACAGCATCAGGAGCAAACAAGCCAGCCTCAGGTGCCTGCAAAAGATAAAATTCAGTTTTCTTTCCAGACAGACAACCATTACCTTAAGTCCTAAACTGTTCTAATGTGGATTGCTCCCCTGCTTAATTATCAGTCAAAATCTTCACCTTACACCATTCAATGTCAACTCCTTTGGCCGATGAGAAAGCAACTCCAGAATAAGAATATCGGTCGACAATGATGGTTGTTCCAGATTTCAGTTTGGTTTCCATCAGAGATCTGCAAAAACACCCAGGTGTTGGAATGTGATATTTACTTATTTGAAATGCTTTTCATCCTACAAATACCACATCCTTATGAATAGATCAACATCTGATAAACATCTTATTTACAGAGTTGCAATGCAGATTGTGATGACTACATGAAATGTAAATGTCTCAGTCCCAAAAAAATAGATGATGTTCTCTATTAAATGGGCGTATAAATTTTATCAATTGCCATTCTATTCCAAAAGTTTAACGAGTTTAGCGTGAGTTCTTAATTGGTTTTAGCAATAATCTTTAGCTCATCCCCTCAAGTAAAAACTTATCAAATTTCAAGCATGGACAAACACAACAGATTTCATTGGGGATTTAGTCCATTTTATATGCATTTAATACCAAAACAGGAGAGGAACTGATAAAGATGCAAAAATAAGGAAGAAAAATAGTAGGGGGATTTTAACAGTTGATTGTCAGTTATTAGACTAGATTAAACAAGCGCAAGAATTAATGTTAAATTATCTTTCCTTTTGAATTTCAGAGGATAACGAATGAAAAATTAATTCAGGTGCTTACTTGAACTAGATAACTGATCTAAATGCAAAAACCCCTTGGCTGATTTTCTTCTTCTATCCTCACTCTACTAGCCATTCCTCACTTATTTTTCCTCCACCTAAATGCTGAGCTCCTATTTTTTCCTCCTACTAACCGCTTATAATATGCATTGAATACTAATCACTGCTCAACTTGAGCTTGCAACCAAAAGAATTTTATATCTTATCTGTTGGGTTGCCATAATATGCTGTCGGTTGATCCATTATTAACATAACAACAAGTAGCAAAAGTTTAGAGAAAATTTCAAAAAACAAACATTTTTATCCTTCATAGCCCGCCACCCCTGCCCCCTTTCTCTTATTTTATGTTTTATATTCACAAAGTGTTAGAGTACAAGTAAACACCAACAAGCTCAATTAATCAACAATGAGTTAATAAAGTGTTCTTTTTTTCCTTTTGTCTGTGTGTGTGTGTGTGTGTGTTTTTTTTGTTGGGGGGGGGGGGGTGTTGCACTAAGTCAGATATCATCAAGTTCACAACAGTTGAGTTGTTTAGTCACTAGAACCACTGTTAGAACCTGGAAAATAGGAGTAGAAATAGGGGAAAGAGGAAGAGAGAGAGAAGAGAAGAGCAAAAAGAGAAGGGAGAGACTCAACAATCAGAATCTGAAATTCTAGAGAGGGGAAGAGAAAGACTAGATTCAGAATCTGGTTCTAGGGAGAGAGACAAGTTAATATATCATAATTTAATTCATCCATTCATAATCAAGACAACATACAACACATACTTATATAGTTTGTAAAACCATAACTGAAAGTAACTGACACCTAAAAACTGCTAATTAAGAGATAAGATAAAAGAACCAACTCCTAAACTGCAACCTATTCCAAAACAGCCAATAACCCATGCATGGGATTCTATCAACCACACTGTCAACTTTATGCAGTGTGTTTCCCAGCTCATGTTCAACCATCCATTGAATTGATCATAGATCATATATGCATGTGATGAGCAACATTGTTCATTGCAACAACATGGACCATGCTAACAATGATGAAACAAAGCATGCTCTCAATTGGGTTCTAAGATTTTACTGATAACTAAACATTTCTCCAAGTCACTGATGGGATTTTCATGCCAACTTTGTTTTGTCGCAACAAATAACAAAACTTCCATTCCATGCTATTCTACTCTCCATAGAATCTTTCATATGCCTTCAAGTTAAATATAGTAATTCCAGTTTCATGAATCAAGAATTTGTTCCATTCCTCTCGAGCTATTCCATTCTCCAAATATAAAAACCTTGGACCCAAATGCCAAAATGATGATTGTTTAAGGAAGGATCGCTCATTATTTGACCAACTTCTTACAAAGATTATTGCTTCAGAAACCATTGCAACCAAGCCTTATGCTCCCCAGTACTCCTTCCTAACGTAAATTTTTCAGGTATACTGGAAATAAAATCTACACACGTAACACAATATTCGATGACTGAAAACACATCAAGCCCTGCACATTAATTAGATAATAAGGGAAGCAGATCAATAAAAGAATGACCAACCTACTCTCCCAACGATTTGCACTGAAGAGAAGGTGAACGGTATGATCATCCAACTGAGACGTGTAAGTAAGATAGGAAGATATCATTTGCCCAACACTTGTGGTTCTGTCAGGATACCTCCATAATTCCGCAGAGATCCCTCGTCCCTCCAAGTAAGAAACTAATCTGCTACATTGAGAAGTCTTCCCAGAACGATCTAAGCCTTCCAGGACAACCAAAGCACCTCTAGGTTCAACTCTTCTGTCTTCTATCTTATGATTAGAATTACAATTAGCTTCCATTCTTATCTTCCCAGAACAATACTTGTACGAGAATTTCCTTTGAAAATTCAACGACCTTCGCACAGCTAAAGCTCCAAGATTCCTGTGAAATAAAATCAAGACATTATAAAAGCTGAAACACAAGGACACTCATCATTACTCTCAGTGCAGTACTGAAATTGAAACTGGATATCTTCACAGTTTCTTCATGGACAGCCAAAGAAAAGCACAAAACAAAACTTTTACACCCATTTGACTGACCCCTGATTCTGGGTTTGAACAACTTTCAAACACAGCGTAGTTCGATAGACATTAGCAGAAAAACCCCACAATAAAAAACTGATCTTTAGCCACTTCTAAAGAGGAGAAGAGCAAAAAATTGAAGGAAAAAAAAACCTTACAGTGCTTTACAAACGATGATACACGATGAACAGATCAAACAGTCAGAAAGCCATTAAACTAGACTAAAATAAAATTGAAAAAAAGAACAAAAAATTAAAACGGTGATGATTGCTACCTAATCAACAAAGAACACAAGGGGAAAAAAGCAGATGAATGAATGAAATTGGGTAATCGTGAGTAGCATGTATGTATGTACCTGTGGGGAGAAATAATTGACATTAATTTTTGCGAGGAGGTGGGACGAATTTAGGGTTTACGCTTTCGTTTTCAATCAAATTCGCGCCTAACATTGAAATGAAAATTTCCCGCGATGGTTTAAAATGCTCTCTGTTAATCAATCCCGCGATCAATAGATGGCAAACGAATTAGGGTAAATTAGCTTGTGATTAAGTTATCAAGTTATATTTGGCTGAGGTAAACAAAAAACAAAAAATTGGTATATAGAGTACTTTTTAAGTTTTTTCCAAATTTTAATCACATCCAAAATGCATGTGTTTTTTTTTTATGTTATTGTAATGTTTAAAAATATATAATGTAAACATAGTGGACTTTTTTTAATTATGTCATTACTTAAATAATCATTCATTTGGCTCTGAATGGATAAAATGTGAGCATGGCTTGTACTCCTTACTCTCTCTAATACTTATTATAAGGCACAAATTATCAAACATTCTTGATCTTTTTTATAAAACACTTACTAGTTTCAAAGGAACATTAATTATGCTTTCCCATGTATAGCAAGCTTTAGTAAAGGTAATAGGTAATAATTAATATGGTGTTGTGCATATTATAATTGATGAGGGTGATATTTAATATTTTGAACAAAAAAAAAAGACTGATATTAAAAATCATTTGGATTTTAGAACATATTTAATATTTTTAATTAATTTTATTGGTTTTTAAGAATTTATAGTTGATCTGGCAAAAGAAAAAGAGAGAGAGAGAGAGAGAGAATTTATAGTTGATGCCTCAGTAAGAACCAGAGAGAGTAATGATTTACATGTTATGTTGCATGACACCTTAAACTATGGATAAATTATTAACTTTGCCTGAAAATAAAATATTATTTATCTTTATCTATTTTTAAGAGTTTATAAAACAGTTGTATTATACTTCAAACCTTCTCCTTTTAAATCATAGCATGTCCACGGGTGTATTTGAGGAAAATTTTATTGATTATGAAAGAAGTGACTTATATTATAAACAAGTATTTGTTCTAAAATGTCCATATTTTTAAGAGTCCAAGGGAGTATTTGTTATTTTATTTTTTTTGATACATAGTGAACTTTTGAAAGACATCCAGGGGGATCGACCCAGCTACCCCACCCCCAACTAGCCTCACAAAGAGGCCTAATGCCAATTGATCTAATGATCATTGGCGGTATCTGTTATTCCTTCTAATGATTTCTACCCGTTAATTTTAGGAAATAGGGCTTTTTATCATTAAAAAATTGCTTTGAAAGAATCTGTTTTGTTTTAAGAAAATACGTATAGACAACTAGGGGTGATCAAAAACTGAACCAGACCAAAAACCAAACCGAACCAAATGGTTTTCGGTTTTTCAATTTTACGGTTCGGTTTCGGTTTCCATTTTCAGCATTTTCGGTTTTTCGTTTCGGTTTCGGTTTTGGAGAATAATTTTCGGTTTGAAACCGAAAAACCGATAAGAATAAGGCTTTTAAAATAAAGCCCAGTACTAATTGAAAATGGACAAGCATATGTCTGAAAAATAAAATAAAACCCAATCCTCCTAGCCCAAACCCAAACCCTTCAATCCAAAAACATTAAGCCCAAAGCCCAAAATATAACCCAACTCCCCAACCCTCAATCCCTCATCACTTCGTCTTCATCACTCTCCCTCCCAGTCTCTGGCCGCCGCTCCCTCTCACATTTTCAGTCGTCCAGTAGACTCTCCCTCTCCCTCGTCCAGTCGCCATTTCCTTCCTCATCACGCTCTGGCTCGCTTGATGCCGCCGCCTTGCACACCATTCGTCCGTCTTTTTCCCTTTCTTCTTCGCTGAGTTGAGAGGCAAGAGAGGAGGAATGGTCGCCAGAGCTTCTCGATCAAATGGCCATCGCAGATATTTTAGTAAAAACAATGGGTTAAAGCTCGGCGTCGGCCGTCGCGGACAGTGATTTCTGGATTCTTCCTTCATCATTGTTAGTAAATTATTTTCGCGAACAATGATTTCTGGACATGTTCTCATCTTCTGGATCTTGATTAATGTCTTTTCTGAAGGCATTTTGAGAGGTAAGCTTTTCCTCCTTTGCTCCACTCTCAGCCTATCCGATTTTTGTTGTAAAATTGCCTCTGAAAATATTTGGGGATTGCTGCTATTTTTGGTTTGATTTCTAGTTTGATTGCTCTTGATAATGGAAGTAGTTGTTTCTTGGGGTGAATGATGCGTTTGTTTTGTCTGTGGATGATGCGTTTGTTTCTTGGGGTGGATGATGCGTGATGGGAACTTGGGAAGTGGCTGAAAGAAGAATAGAGGGAGTCGGCCTATGGGGTTTGGCCAGTTGGGGAATAAGAGGGGAAGGTAAAAATTAAGATTAAGGCTGGGGAAATTATAGAAATGCCCCAAACCGAAAAAACCATTAAACCGAAACCGAAAACAATTCGGTTTTTCGGTTTCCATTTTCTCCAATTTTCGGTTTTCGGTTTTTTCGGTTTTGAACCGAAAAACCGATACTCACCCCAAAGACAACCATTAGATGACTTTCCTTTTTACTAATTTCTTTTGTGGCTTAGAAAATAAAAGAATTTAACATCTCTCAACAAGTGAGTTCTACGTAATTCAAAATTGTAAAATGTATTTACAAGTCAGATAAATGAATTAAAAAAAAATGAAAAATGTCTAACATATTTAGTTCCAGTGGTAGTAATTAATTCAACAGTGATATCCTACTAATTGTGATTAAGTTCTTACTAGTGTATATCTTCCACCTTCACGTTCAATTAGGTATACTTAAAAGTTTTTCACTAATAGTCCCACCAACCAACCAACCAAGACCAATAGGATAACAGAGAATCATCACAAGTCAAGCTTTACATATAAAAATAGATATACAAACAATATAAAGTGTGCAGAGTTCAGAGGCAACAATGCATACATTAAACTCTATTTTAAAAGCTCAATTGAAGAACTCAAGTCACATTTCCCTACTATTTTTCCGTAGCGAATCTGAAGCTCTAATGAATTTACCCGTATCGATTGGATTCTATTATGCCATTATTAATCTCCACCTTTGTTGGGCTTTTTTTTTTTTGTGAATTAAAAAAAATAATTGAAATCAAAACCCCTTTTTCCTAAATTACAAAACAGATGAATTTCTGAGACCCTAACCAACTAATCAAACACTAATCCCTCATGTCCTAAATATAAGACTATTTTAACTTTTTTTTTTGTGAAAGTTAAGGAAGCAAATTAGACCACTAAATCATAACAAATGCGACATGTAATTATATCATAGGTTAGTTTATAAGTAGAATAAATTAGTTTTGAGGTAAAATGATAACTATAGATAATTTAAAGTGGTTAATTTTACATCCTTAATTTTTTCAAAAAAAGTCAAAGTGGTCTTATAATTAGGACAGGAGGGAGTATTTCACAAGTAAAATAAAAAACAATTTCACCAATTACACAAAAAATCGGAAAAAGAAAAGAGGAGACAGCACAAAGAACAAGTACTTGAGCGCATTAACTCTATCATGAAATTTAACAATGACACACTCACCTGTTACGAGATAACTCACAGCAAGAAAAGCGATCACACGGAGGAACGGTGACGGAGAGACAAATGCGACACCCTAAAAACTGGAAGAGAGGAGAAGAAGAGAGAAGGTCGAAAATTGAAATCAGGAAAAGGGCAAAAGTGAAGTGATGAAAGTGCATGATGAATTAAAAGAGGTGGAGGGAAAATACTGGCCGGGAAATTTGTTTTTCTTTTCCTGAACACCATTTACGACTGTCTGGGCCGAGACTGGACATGACATCATAAACCTTAAAAAAACAAATTAAGACCATCCTTGTCAGGCATTTGTAGGCCCAGACATGGTAATATATTTATAAAAAAAAAAAATTCCCTAAACCCTACAGCGAATTCTTTATATCTGTTAGGTTAAGTTCTTCAATTATGTGTGGTTATTTATTTATTTTGTTTTAAAATGCTATCTTAAAAATGATGTGAAACACACACAAAAAATGGGCATATGGTCATGCATGATCGAAAAATTGACATAAATATAAATGTTAGACAAGAGGAAAATTTTTGTTGTAAACATAATAAATCAATTCATTTTGTCCCTGTGACTTTTTTACACGTGTCAAGGTGGTTTTCGTTAAAAGAGAATTCCAATGCATATGATTGAATATAGGAAAATCAATACATTGCTGTTACAATTAACTAATTTAAACAGTACTTCATTTAATATCCATAGATAAGTTGTTTAGCTCCTACGTTAAAGACCTGAAAGGAGAACTAGAACCCAGTTCAATAGATATGCGATTGGGAAGAAAAGGGAAAGTTAACCAACAAGTGTCAGTTCTAGTGAAATAGATTTCGGTCACTTAAATATATCTCCACTTCCAATTCATGTGAATTAAAAAAAACGCACAATCACTCATCAAGTCTAATTAAGCTTTTATTGGAAGTTTGACCTTATCTGGTAACAAATATGTGCTTGATAAACGTGCTTTTGAATTATTTTTAGCATGAATATATTTTCATACCCAATAATACGCTTTAGCTAGCTATTAAGCTTTTCCTTTCAAGTTCAACGTAAAGAGCTTAATATTTGCCGCTTGTAAAGTAGTCAGTGAAGTCATCATTTAATTTGAATGAGCATATTATATGGATCTTCTTTTCAGAAAACATTCTCAAATTTATTTATTTATTTGTTTTTTATTTGTTTTTTGCAAGTCAAAGTTGGGAGGTCATCTTTGAGGCTTCAATTAAAGAATCACGTAAGTCACTCTTCTCTCTATAAATGAGGTGATGAAGTTGACACGAGAGGAGCAGAAGAGGGCAAGCCTAAAAATTCCTTCAGATAAGAAGATCATTCAATAGGATCATGATGCACTTGTGAGGTCTTGGCTCTATTATAATTTATAAATACTACTGTATTATCACTAACTTCGAGGTTGGAAACAGAATACACACCAATATGCTCTGAAATTAAATCCATTATTTGTTGTTTGCTCTCACGTGTAATAAATCATCACCATGTCGGACAAGTGTGGCAACTGTGACTGTGCTGACAAGAGCCTCTGTGTTTAAGTCCCCTTTCTCTTCATTCAAAATGTCATCTTTAAAGGCGGACCCCAGTGCCGAAGTGGCTCCCACTATGTGGGCTCAGGGGAAGGAGACCCTATATGTACGCGGCCTTACCTTAGCATTTTACCAAGAGGCCGTTCATCTTTATTACCAATAAAACCGTTGGTTAGGGTAATAAGGGATCTCATCCAATAATAATGGCACAAGTTCGAATGTCCAAACACAATCTTATAGGAGATCATTTGCACTCAATCTTGAAAGGAATATAATGAATCTGAAGTTCAAAGTGTCATGGGGATGCACTAAATTAAATTAAAAAAAAAGTGTCATATTTACTTACACAACTGTCGCATAATGCATACGCTCAAAATTAACACCAGATGTGATGGTATTCAATTACTCATTTATTTGATCCTGATTAATTATAATCTGTGGTTCACAAAGAAATGGAACGGTTTTGTTGCTTACATCGTGTACACTGAGAAAAGGTAACGTTTAAACTTAACTTTTGGTTTCTTCAATAATGTTTAAATTTTTGCCTTCTCACATCAAGCTTCAATTTGAAGCTCCCAAAAATTCGGCAAACTCTGAGGGGGCAAATAAAAAAATTAAACTTGGACCATGTTAAAAAGACGAGTTTATTCTTACACCTTTCAACATACATGTACGTAAGTAATGATTCATTGGAAGTGTTAAAAGAGGAGTTGATGCCGATTAACGATAGAAGTAGGGCCTAGACGAAGATGATCATGACGCCACTGTAACATTAGTGTAGAGGCTGGTCGATGGCGTATATACTTTCTACAGCACGATGAAAAAAATCATATAAACCAGTGATCATTAGATCAATTGGTATTATGCCTCCTTGTGAGGCTAGTTGGGGGGTGGGATAGGGGGTTCGATCCCCGTGAGTGTCTTTCAAAATTCACTATGTATCAAAAAAAAAAAAATCATATAATCATCTCGTAACAAGAAAACAGTCATTTATTTTCCCTTCTCAAAAAACTGATATGGAAGCTTAGCAATAAACTTAAAGATGACGATTGCCTAAGAATATATACTAATTCTCAAGGCAAAGAATGAAACAACAACTTTATATCGCCGAGTGATATATTATACTCTGACTAAGCATACTACAAAAGGATACACACATATTATTTTGGAATCTGAAAAAATGTAGAATTTATATACAGGTGTTTTAGGCTTTTAACAACCTTCTCAAGAAAAGATTACAAACTTGGCTTTTGTAAATTAAAAGGGAGATTACTCTGATACTCTTCAGTTATGCATTTTGATTGATGAGAAAAAGAAACGCCCACCGTGGGGCTCGAACCCACGACCACAAGGTTAAGAGCCTTGCGCTCTACCGACTGAGCTAGACGGGCTTTGTCATTTTGTGTTGGTTTATATGTGCTCACACACACACACATATATATATAATGTTTGAGCTTGTGCTGTTTTATATATATATACATACAGTACCCTGTCATATATATATATTGACTGTCTCTGGCTTCTGTCGTTGTTGTATGCTTAATTTCCATGTCTGTGTTTTTCTGTGATAACATGCACTCATATTATCATATACACACTCCCAGCGTGTTCTTTTCTTTCTATCATTCTTCCTGTTTGTTTCGCTCAATACCATTCACAATATCCATTTAGAAAAAGACACATCACCTTGTAGACCAAATTATAATGGGGTATACATATTATTATGTGGGTGTGTGTGACTGTGCCTGGTTTGTTTCTTGCTCTCAATATTCATCATGTCAGACTCTGATGACTGGGTTAATGGGTTTTTCCAACTGAGTACATTTATTTACTTATTTACTTGTACCCTTATGATGGCATTATAATCTGTCGTTATGATGGGATGAGGGTGGCATTTGATGAGCAGGATGGGAAGTGCAAGTGTGGACCAAGGAAATTGCTCCTGTGATTACCAATTTAAGCAATGATTATGAAGTTGCCACCACAAATGCCATTGTAACTACTTCCTCATGTCCTATTTATCCAATTGTGGAGTCTAATATTAGAAACTAAATAAATTATTTGATTATATCATACATTTTGTGATATCTCTTAAATACTTGTGTGGAACACTAAATTATACAACTTAAAAAGGTTATAAAATAAATTTTAAAAAATGGTATAAGAGATTAAATAGAAAAAAATATATAATATATTTAAGATCAAAATTCTCTTCTAAATAGGTATTCTATTTATGATTGGAGGGTGTAAGATATAGGCTTACTTGAGAATAAGTGTGTCTTTGATGTTATATAAGCAGTATGGTTTGATGTTATATAAGCAGTATGGTTTGATGCTATATAAGCAGTACCTTGTTGAGGCATATCCAATAATTGACCATCTTCGTCATTATGTGGTATAATGCACTGAAATTAATATACCACAGGCTTGTTCTTCATCTTTACACTTTTCTGGTTTTTTTCTCGTTTGTTTCACTCAATCCAATTGACAATATACATACAAACCAAATTAACTATAGCGATTATATATATATATATATATCTAAATATGTGTATGTATATGAGAAATGCATACTACTAAAAGGTCTCTTTATTAATCGAAAACTACCAACAGCCTTAGCACCTGAAATTTCAAATCATGAAGTATGTCTTCTCCTCTGCGCAAGGTACAAACCTGGGATTTATTAATTTACAGCATTTGTTTGCCTCCAAAGTACAACTTCTGTTTAGACTATAGAAATGTAATGTGCAATCGGACCTTTCGGTTTCAACAAAATGTTGAGAGGGATAAACTTTCCCAACTAAAATTTACAAGTCAATTATGCATTGCATCTAGCAATCAAATTCCTTTTCTCTTTATTCTAAGAAAAAAAATCGAATACCGTGTATATCACGTTAGTAAGAGTCTACCCTGCTCCAAAATCTGCATCCATTTCATGAAAACCAACTCAAATATTCTAACAAAGTATTCTTTTTCTCTTCTTTTCTTGCTCATCAGTTTCAAACATTGAAGCCCTCAGCACGCAGGCACAACCGATGAGCCTCGATCCATTTTGCACAAGCCGATTCACCATGTTCTACTATGCATTCGTCTCTCAGCCTTTTCGTGTCCGGGCAAGCACAACAGATTTTCTTCTTTGGTTTAGATTCTGCATCAGTCGCCTTAGTAGCTGAGCCCTGGCTTTGCTGTTGTGACCCCTGTAAAACCAAGGCAGGGGAAGCATTTTGCAGTTCCATACCTGACAGATGACTTGAACACTAGTAAATCATAAAACAGGGGAAAAAAAAAAGTGTCAGATTGGGATATCAATAGAAAGTGAATAGGACTAAAGTTTATATTGAACCAAGATATAACTTGGAGACAGGGATATAACTTAGGCTAAAATGAGAAAGATAAAGTAAGATATACGTCAAACACATGACAGGAAGCATGACATGAAAATCGTTTGGCATCAAAGTTTAATTTCAAGTGTGGAGAAATGTCTAGTACAATACAAATGTCCTATAAGTGCCAAAACATGAACAAGCTCTTTCAAGTGCTATCCTTCTATTGAGCACATGTAGTGATTTGCATTTTCTTTTATCAGGGAAATTAGCAATCATTAGTGTTAATTACATAGTATTTGAAGTAGTTATAACAACATTAACCCTAGGACAGTAACTGCGTAAATCAATCTAATGAAAAATAGAAGATTACTGTATTTTTGAAATCTTGAAATAACCAGGTATGGTATATCTAGTAATAATGACATGACACTATAACAAATAGCTGAGATGTAATTTTTAAGTGTTACAAAATGGTGGATAAATAAGTAAATCCAGTCCAAAATTAGATAGAAACTGAGAATCACAGGGGAAAAAAAAGAAGACCCACTAATTACCCACTAAAAAGAAATTAGTACAAACATCAAAACAAGACAAAGGCCCAATCCTGGAAGCATGATCCTACTAATTGAGTAGTGAGAAAGCAACTAAGTGTAGGATGAATGTAAATATTCACATACAACCATCGATAGAAGTTTAATTTTAGGGCTGAAGTTTATTTTTGCCCAAAAATAAGCATGAAAGTGCATTAGTTATCCGAAAATTTTTCAATGAACATTTTTACCCCTGAAATAATTAAAACATAGCAATTTCGCATTTTTCTGTTAAATTTGTTGATAATTAATGTTAATTTTTAATAGGTTATCGTAAATTTGCACTTTTTTTAAACACTTCCCCCCTAAAAAGCTCATTGAAAAACTTTTGGATAATCGATGATGCATGTTTCTAGTAGATAGCAAAAAAAACCTTAAATCTTTAATTTTATTAGAGAGGTAAAAGGGTACGCATCCCATTCTCAAATCCCTCAATTACCCTTTAGGTCTGATTGGTACGAGGGGAGGGATTTTTATCTTACATCTTATAATTTTTAAAATATCATAACCCCAATTCTACAATATTTAAAAAATCAGCTAACAAAAATTTTCCCTCACCTCCTCTTCCCTCCAAATCCCTCTTACCAAACATACCCTTAAACTCCCGAATTAACTAATACTTTCTCCATTCTCAATTTCATAATTCGCAGAAAATAACATCTCTTAGAGGACGAAGACGAACAATAAACAGAAAATTCAAAACTTAAAAATAATATAGCTTGTATAAAGTTGGGCCATTACACATCAAGAAAGTATGGAAGTTGAATAAGCGGAGAGGAAGACGATGGCTTACCAGTATGATGGAGTAGCGTATCTCTCACGTCTGAGCTGACCTTCACGACTATTCAGGTTTTGCGCAATGGCGAATCTTCGAATAAAGGGAGAATTTGAAAGAGCATGAGATCTAGAAGAGTCTGAAGTGGGCCTTGTAGGCTTTGGATGTTCTGTACCAGCCCAAATTTAATTGCTTAACGTCAATGACTCTATCAGGCCCAACCAAATTGGAGGCCCACATTCTTGAGGAACTTTAAGTTTTGTGGAAATATTGAAATCCCCGGTAGATCTGTCCTGTGGGATGGTGACTATAGGATTGCCTCCAAAGGATATGGTACATGTTTAACAAAAAAATTACTCCATTTAGTCTTAAATAAAAGATTAAGTTGATTTTTTTAGGAAATCAAGGAAATCAAATAGACCACTTAATTATAGTATGTGTTACATGTAACTATATTATACACTACTTTATAACTAAGGCAAATTAATTTTTTAAAAAAATGATAAATATAAATATTTTCAAGTGATTTATTTAACATTATTAATTTCTCAAAAAAAATCAATTAAATATTATATTTAAAATCGGAGTAAGTACTTAGATTACTAAGGAGTTTTTGTTTTAATGGAATGGGTTAGTCTCTTGTAACATGCTCCCTCCGTCTCTAAACATAAGTTTCAAAAAACTATTTTGTTTTATTCGAAAAACCACTTAAGTTAGTTAAAAGTAATAATTATGTGAGGAATGTAATTTATTTTTCAACTTTACCCTTATTATTAAAGATGAAAGAGAATAGTAAATAAGAAATAATAAAGATGAAAGAGAGTGTATGGGGACAAGATAAACAATGGATAAAATTAGAAAAAATGCAATAAATGCTTAGACAACTATAAAATAAAGTTTATATTTTGGGACAAATCCATTCACAAATATGAAATTTATAATTAGGGACGGAGTGAGTAACAAATTGAGATTTGAAAGAGAAGTACCCACTACTACCCACTATTAATGGCCAACAATATTGTGAATAATATTGCTTCCAATATGAGAACAAGGTGAAATTACTTTCAACACTTCAAAGTAATTTTTTTTTTTTTTAGATATCTATTTACTAAAATGTTTCTTTAATAATGCTGAAGTTTCCTAAAATAAGTCTTTGTGAATTCAACACACTAAATTGACTTTTGATGCAGCTTTGTCAGCTAATTTCACCAAAATAGATTGTGTGGCCAGGTCTTTTCACATTGGATTTATCATCATTCATCTTCAGATTTTCATCAACCACAGCTCAAAAGAGATTCATAATCCTCAATCGCGCTCGATTAATTATTCCTCCAACATGGTTAATCAAGTTGGCGATTCTAAAAATCTTGGTTTTAATGTACTACAATGATTTAAAAAGACATAATAATGTCGCCGTTTTCATAAATCACCATGATGAATTCTAGATCCATCATTCATCTAGAGACTATAGAACAATCATAAACCCAAAGTTACCCCCCAAAAGTTTCATCACGTTCATTATATTCCCTTAAACTGTCTGGATCAAGTTGCAACATCTTGAATAAACATCGGTTTCAATGCATTGGTGACCGAAGCCATTATTATTTTTAACAATTTCACTTCATTACATGATAAAGTGAAATTGTTAATATGTGTGCGATAAAACTACTATTTGTTATTTTGTTTTATGTCTTTGCATCTTCTGTTGATGAGAAATGATTATAGGCGTTTAAGATAAAATTAAATTGACTGAATCCCCTCTTTTCACTGCCTTCTCCTCGAAATAAGTACTTTTACGCTTTACAACACAAAACTTCACTAATATATTCACCTCTCACAAAATTACTTAAACAATCAAAACCACTACTAGGGCAAAATTAAATCTACAGGCGGATCAAATGTCAATACCAATCTAAGTTGGAAATTGCTGTGGGTTCATTAGATTAAAATCTAAATAATTTAGATATAGATATGTATTTTAAAAAAAAAATGCCAGAAGAAACAGGAATGTTCCAGCAGAATCTAGTTTCGACTGAATTGAGCAAAATCATGTTTTGTGGGCAAAATCATGTTTTGACATAATTGAGCACAATATCGAACGAACATAATGTTTAGTGGAAGATTTGACTGTCCTCATTCCTCAAGATATATTAAACTTGAACACAATAAATAATGAAAATTAAGAGAAAAGATAATTTTTAATGCATGGTCATTTATTTGATTATTAATTTGTTTCTTAAACTTTGACTTTAAAACAATACATTTTCTAAAATATCTTAACTCAAAATGAGACAATTCCAACAATTTAGTAAGTCAATAAATGGTAAAATTGTAAGAATTTAGTTGTATTGAGTTAAATTTCAGAGTAAAATAGATAATTGAAAGAGATTTTAAAAACTAAAGCGTATTTTTATTTATAAAATAAAATTAATGTTTGCCTAAGTAAACCTAAAGGTTGTCAAACATGAGTTTAAGTAAACTCGTGAGGAGAATGTAAAATCGGATCGTAAACTCGAATCGTAGACTCGTAAGAGTTTACCTTTATTAATAAATACGTGTTTTCAGTATATAATTAAATAAGAAATACAATAATAATAATAATTTGACTTGACGATATTTTAAATATAAATAGTTGATATTAAATATATCAACATTCATACTTTATCTCACTCAATAAACAAATTTCTATGAAATTTATATATAAATTCATTGAATATGGTTAAATAAAAATAATAAACATGATATTTATAGCAAGTTAATATAACTTTCTATAAGGTAGAAACGTAAAAACGGTGAATTCGGCATGTAAACTCGTGAGTTTTTATCGAGTTTACACCCAGTACAAATTTAAGTGACTCGTGACACGTTTTGGTTAGGTAGATCCGTAAAAACGGTAAAATCGGAGTGTCAACTCGCGAGTTTGACAACAATACTAACATATATGGGATAAATGCTTATGTATCACGCCATTTGAATTCTAACCAAACGGGATGTAACAATTTAGCAGATTTTGATTATAGTTGGATGATGATCCATCTTAAATAATTCAACGATTATTTTATTTTTAAGAAAAATAATGTTATTATCATTTACAACCCTTTAAAACAAAATAAACTGTCATGAGTCATCTTAGGATTAAAAGCAGCTGATATCTGATCATTTGTTTAAACTTCAAGGTTGTAAGACCATGCAAGTATTTCTACAGCCATGGTTATGAGTTGAGTTTATGACTATATTGAGGGGTGTGTTTTGATCGACTTATGGAAAAGTGACTTATATATAAGTCAGATTAAAAATAAATCAAATTAAAATTAAGTCAGATTGTGTAATGACTTTTATGGTTGGATGGGTTGTGTGAAAAGTGACTTATTTTCTATAAATCAGATTGTGTATGTTTGGATAAGTTGTGATTATATGTGAAAAATAAGTCAGAATTTGTGGGCCCCACCTTATAAATGACTTATAAGTCAGAAATAAATTGTTTTAAACAGCTTATGCTTATTTTGACTTATAAGCTATAAGTTACTTATAAACCGAGACAAACATGTAAAATAAGTTACCACCAAAATAAGTTACTGTTACCCAAAATAAGCATTTATTTTTTGGAAATAAGTTGAGCCGAACATGATGCTGAGTTGACTTGATTCTTGGGACCACCGATGATACTGTTGTTTAAAGCACTAACCATCAATTTATTATCCCAATCACCTTCTCCACCAATCTGAGTAAAGATATGAACAATGTCAGTAAGATATGCATTGGATTATTTAGTGCTAATTAATTAATTAACTCATGAAGCACGAATATTTTGTACCAACATCTCTCTGCAA
This sequence comes from Mimosa bimucronata, assembly GCA_037074515.1. Classification (NCBI taxonomy): domain Eukaryota; kingdom Viridiplantae; phylum Streptophyta; class Magnoliopsida; order Fabales; family Fabaceae; genus Mimosa; species Mimosa bimucronata. Next base: position 14,007,772 of record CM073442.1, read on the forward strand.
ATTACACTGAAAAATTAAGCAGTAAGCAAAAGTGTATATTGCCATTTTTGTATCATCAAACACTGTTTATACTCTGTAAAAAAAAAAAAAAAAAATCAATCATACTTCTCTCTCCATGAATACACAAGAAAGAAAACCCAAGAAACTCCCAAAGCTAAGTCTCCAATGGCTTGTCTAGGCCAATCATGTTTCAAATCTTCAACCTTCCTCAAGAATCCAAACCTCCAAATCGCCATTGAAATATGAACAACCACACATCCTTTTGCGAAGAAGCTCTGAAACTCCCTGTCCTTCGCGAAAGCCACCATGAATAGCAAGAATCCGATCGTGAAAAGGAGTAATCCAGAGAACGAATTCGATGTTCGAATCAGTAATTGATCGTGAGCCGTTGATCCTTGAATCTTCTTCGCTGTTTCGTATCCGTGGCTGAATTCCGAGATCTCCGCCGAGAAGAAAACCATTAGGGTTCCACAGGTTAGGGCCATCGCAGCGTGTAGAAGACAGATCAGGAAAAATCCGGAAGAAGCCATCGATTTCTCTGGTAAGATTCAAATTAACCTTGATCAAGATGTTTGAAGCATCAATTGCATAATTATGTAGTGTTTGATTCCATAAACGTAGCTAAAATCTAGGGCTGGAATAAGAAAAACCAGAATTTATGATTATGGCCATGTCTGAATGAACTGTATTGTGTGGTACAATACTAGAGCATTTTGATAAGTAGTAGCTGTTGACCTAAACAAGCAAGCAAACAAATAAAATAAAGAATGAGGAGAACACTTTTATTTATCAGCAATTTGAGCAAGAAAATTGGGAAATGCTAGAGATGAAGGTGTAGAGGAAGAGATATGATACAGATCTGGAATGGCAGGTACATATAGCACTTACTACTTATAGGAAAGGAGTAATAAATTTGGAGATTTGGATCTGCATAGGAAAAAACAAATAAGACAAGTTGGGTGACATGTTATCAATTGCATGCATAGAGATTGATTCCATGATCATGAAACCACCCATCTCCACATAAAGAAATTACCATGCTTATGTATTCTGGTTCCTTCTTTGCTTGTTTCAATGAGGTATATTGTGTGGGTCAAGGAAATGGGCCTGCATAACTGTTTACTTTAAAAGATTATTTTGAAATCATTATGTTGAAATGAAATAGTTTGGCTTTCCTGGTAGGGCCCTGGGTTTTCATCATGCGTTTGTCCTTCTTGGACTAAATAATTTTTTCACTTTATGTGATTTCACGTCTTGATTTTTTTAGAGGGGATGACTTGATTTCGTGTTTGGATAAGTATAGCAGAAAAATTTTCAACCCATCATTGTTAATTGTTTCTATTCAACTTAATCCAATAGGTTGATTTGTTGTTTGGATAAGTTTAGTGGAAAATTTTCCACCCATCATCACAAATTTTTAATATTTTCTGTTCAACATAATTGCATACAAGGATAGCAAACTGACAGTGATGGGTGAGATTTCCTCCTCTTCATCATTCCCATTCTTATGCCATCTTGTTCTCATTTATTTAACAATTAAAATTTTAAGTCAAATTGATGTCTCACCTTATCCCTAATCTCACTGGGGACCCTTTTGACCAAAAAAAAAAAAAAAATCTCACTGGGGACTCTGTTCACTTGAATTTACAGTAACACAAAACTGACGCATCTATCTGATATTTATAAATAGGACTAAATGGCCAAAAAAAAAAAAGAGAAGCAAGACGAAAGTGTAGCATAAAGAAGATTCAAAAGGAGAAAAAGCCAGAAAACATGCCGACTATTTCGAATCTCCAGGTCAGATTATTCATATTCTGTGAGGAAGGTTGCTTTTGATCTGAAGAAGAATATTGAGACTCTTTTGTTGTTCTGCAGACCCACCCAATGACAAACTATCTTATCGTATCACACACATATTTTGAAATTTGAAACACTATAAATAAAGAAGAGAGTCATCATGAGGTTTTAATCAGTGATTAGTCCCTCACAGCTAATAGGAGTGGAAAAAATAGACTCCTGCTTTTGAAAACAGAGTAACGGCTAGAAAGATTCATCTTATAGCTCTCAGTCATACTAAGAGTGATTGATGTTCTTGAATTATGTACTGTTCCCCCCCCCCCCCCCAACATTGATTCTAATAAATAGCTATCTAAATATGAGTGTGTTTGGATTAGGGTTGTTCAAAAAGTTCATGTCCCGGTTGTCCTGGTCTTGTCTCGGACCTATTGAGACCGGAATTTCCCGAGACCAACGGGATCCGGTACCAGGACCAAATTGAAACCGAGACGGTACCGGGATATGGTCACATCTCCGGGATTCCCGGTCACGTCCCGGCACCATAAGTATAGTTACTTATTTAATTTTTTTCCTAATTCAACATGCTGTTATTCCTTTATTTTTTTCAATTAATTAATCAGTTCCTACCCAAATATTATTTTCTTCTCTTTCTTCACAAAATCATTTAATTATATTGATTGATTGATTCAATCATTTAAGGTTTAGGGTTTAACCTTTTAAGAGGTACACCTCTTTTTTCTTTTCCATCATTCCACAGTCCTTAACGAAGAGGAAGGATCGAAGAAGTAGAAAATGATTGAATTGTTGGCTATTGTTTTAAATTTCTTTCTTTTCCGAACAATGATGTTGCTTTAAATTTGAATGTTTAAATTTTCATTATAGACTTATGGTTGTTGTCTTGTTTTTTCGTTATAATATTTTGGAAACTTTATAAGTAGTTAAAAAGGATCTGTTGGACTGAATGGTTGTTGAATGATTAATCTTTTTTTACAATAAATATATATGTGATATTAAAAAATTAATTATATTAAATTATTAGTAACTAAAGTATAAACATACATAGGTGCTTCGTTTTTTTTTTCTTGATAAGGCAGACAATGTCAAAGAGAATCGGGACGTCCCGGTCTTGGTCCATATCCTGGCCCCGTCCCGCTCGGTCCAGGACCCCTTCAATACCGGGACTCGGACATAGGGTGTCCCGGTTTTGTCCCGATACTTGAACAGCCCTAGTTTGGATTGACTTCTGAAAAAGTGACTTATATATAAGTCAGATTGAAAATAAGTCAATTTGTGATTTTGTGTAATGAGATTTATGTTTGGATTAGCTGTGAAAAAATGATTTATAAGTGACTTATTTTCCATAAGTCAGATTGTGTAATGAGATGTATGTTTGGGTTAGTTGTGATTGGTTGTGAAAAATAAGTCAGAATTTGTGGGCACCATCAAAATAAGTTCTTATCTTTAAAAATAAGTCACTTTAAACAACTTATACTTATGGAGTCCATAAGTTCTTATTTTTTCCATAATAACTTATTTTGATAAGCCCAACCAAACACACTAAAAATTGTTTTTCTCACTTTAAGTTCTTTTGGCTCAAAATAAGGACTTATCTTCTCAAAATAAGCCTTACCAAATACACTGTCGCTGCTGGTGACCTGTCCTGTTTTCTAAATTGGATTATTTGTCATTATCAATTATATAATATACTTTAAAAGAGGACATCAAAATTAGTTCAATTATATAAGAAATTATGGACCTTCTATTCTTTGCACATATAGTAGTATTTTTTTTTCTATATTATGTCGACTACTATATATAAAATCAACTCTATAAGATCTGCTAGTGGTTGCTTTCTTCATGGCCAGCACATGAGATGAGATTGCAACCAAGCACGTTCTGCAATTAATAACAGTGTAGAAAAATGGTTGTGTAAATTTTATGTCACAATCCATTTTTGCTATGTATGCCGGGAGCCCACATGTTAAAATTACGCAAGTGTTCTCACATCTACACATCAAACTTTGAGTTATCAATATCAATGTTAGGATAATATATGATATCAGAATTATGAAAAGGGTGGTACTCCTTCCGGTCTTATTTGATTTTTTTGACTTTTTTTTCTTAATAAAAAAAAAGTAGTTTCAGTCCCAAAAAAAATCTTTTTTTCTCAAAACTAATTTATTTTACTTATAAACTAACCTATAATCTAATTTCATGTGACATGTTATAATTTAGTGGTCTAATTTGCTTCCTTAACTTTCACAAAAAAAAAGTCAAAGTGATCTTATATTTAGGATCGGAGGGAGTATTATTCAAGATTTATGAACGATATAATTCATCTTGAAGTATGTATATTTAAGAAAATTTATTCAATTTTCTCTAAGAAGTGATTAGGTACAAATTTTGGATTTATTGCAAACAAAAATTATGAAATTACTTAAATCATATAGGATTGACTTATGACAATTTGTACTTGATATAGTTTTATTTATAAATCATAAAAAAAAATATATGATAACTGTGGTTTTACATTTTTCATGACAAATTAATTGATGGATGATAGCGATGAGCCTCAAGATCGCTCTATGGCAGTGTATTTCAGAGACTTATTCGGTTATAAATGTTTTGATGGTTTCTGTTCTTTTATACAATTATGTGACATAGCATCTGGATGATTTCTTCAACGCATACACTTAGTTGAAAAAAATATTTAATAATTCTAAGCTTATTGCCATTTGCCAATCCAAACCATTTGACTGACCCAAACAAGATTTTAACTCGTGAAATCTGATTAGAAACAAAAGACCATTATTATAATTGAATGGGTCAAATTGTTGGCCCAAAAAGTGGGTCTTAAATAAAAGCCCAAAAGACAATTAGAATAGGGGGAAAAAATGTCAACGGCACGTGGACACTAGAACCGTATCTGTAAGTCACTGCTAACTCTGCTCCCCCGAACTAACTTATTTTACTTATAAACTATCATATAATACAATTACATGTAAGATACATTAAAATTAAGTGGTCTATTTGGCTTCCTTAATCTCTACAAAAAATAAAAAAATAAAAGTGATCTTATAATTAGGACATGAGGGAGTAGTTTTTAAAGTTTACAAGACAAAAAGGGGTAGATTTTAGTGGCTTCAAACTAATGAAATCTAAAGCTTGTTCTTTCCTCCTACCTAATCCAACTTCTGGAAAAAAAAAATTATTGAATGATAAATCCAAATCAACTCTCGGTTGGAGGAATCGACACTTGAAGGCACTGAAATCAAGAGGTTTTTTTAACATTAGAAGGATGCTTCTTCATTTTTTGAGAAGTTCAACAGCAACATATACCCAACAAACTCTGAGGCATTAGATCAACACTTCTCACTCGGATGGAAATTTTCAATTCCATCTGCCTCATTGAATTCTTTTACTGTGATAAGTACTACTCCGATGATGATGAATAGAGCTAGTTGGGGAGTTTATGTTAATCCTATTTGTAAATTAAATGTACAGATACTAATAGCCTGTTACAGGGTAGATCGAATTATGACTAGTTAAATGCTCTTTATTTTCTTTCTGGTTTAGATGCCGAGTTATTATCAAATAGGCTCTGCTCTGTTTTACTTTTGTGCTTAGAGCTATAGGGAATTTCCTTATTAACGGGGGAGCGTTTGCAGATATTCTTTTTCAGGCAAATTCTAGCTTGGCTTTTTTGGGTGCTAACCTTGAGCTTTTCTATTTCAGTGGAGTCTGAGTAGATGCACTATTTATAACTTGCGAAAAATACAGCTTGTTATAATTTTCATCGTTCAATTAAATGCATGAGTAGTATTAGACACACACACATACATGGATTATTACAATATTTAATCTTTTAACTTTGCTTTTATTTTAATTTTGGTCTGTCAAGGGATGAAACGATCCAGATTTTATTAAAATATAGGTATTAATGTTTAAAATAAAAGGAAATTCGAGGGATCAAAACCTAACATTTGAAATTTGAATGACCAAAAGAAAATTTAGGGCAGATTTGAGAATTAAAAATTGCATTAACCCTATGTACACACACATTGAGGAGATATGTTCTTTTTGGGACAAAGGAAGATATAACTTTCAGCTACTTTATGAAGAATATTTGCTTTAGGTACAAGGAATCTCTTGGGAGGGAATAGTGAGGGGTGAGTGGAAAGGTTGAACCTTTTATTATGTGTGAGAAAGAAACCCCTTGCTAGTTTAAGTAGTAATCATGAGGTTAGTTGAAAAAGAGTTAACCCACTTAAATTATCATAATCTTCAGTTAAGAACTTCAAGAATCTCGCTCTAGATAGGTACGTCTAGTCTTGAACATAATGATGCTCTTTTTGTGACCCTAATCATTCTAATTTGAAGAAACCCTTACAAGTCACAACAATCTGTTTGAAATATAATTAAGGTCTCATCCTTTTTGCACATGCCCTTCCAATTTCTAGTCCACTTGTCATTCTGAAATTAATATACCAGATGACCAATACTTATTGCCCAGATTTTTACCCTTTTTAATGAGACATGACGAAAAAGAAACAGAAAATGTTCAATGAAAATTACAGTGGATATAAATTGGTTTTTTTTTTTTTAACTAGGTAGATGTTTTAGGTTCTTAGGGATTGAACATGTTCCATGTCGGAAAAAAAAAATACCATTGAAATTCAAAAATGACATTTTAGTCTCTCCAATTTTGGAAATCTCATATCAAACCCTAGGAAGAAATATGGGATTTTCAAATGTTATTAAAAGACAATTTTGCTCCTAAGTGCAAGATTAGGGTTTTACAAATTTGACATAGGGTTTTGCAAGCTGAGCATAGCAGCTAATAATTAACTACCTTGTTTTTGTAACGATCATTTGATAAGGCTTTTAAGATGAACATCAACTAATGGTACTTTTCACAACTTTTACATAGTGATTTACAAATTTAGCATAACGATTTTCAAGATGATCATAGCAATTTACAACAACCTACCTTGTTTTTACAATTAATCAATGTTAATTGTGAATTGTTGTGATTAATTTGGAAATCATTATGGTAAAATTGTAAATTCCTATGTAAAAGTTGTGAAAAGTGCATCGGTTGAATTTTCTTTATAAAGGCTTTGTCATATGATTATTGCAAAATTAAGGTAATCTGTTGTGAATTGATATGCTCAACTTGTAAATTGTTATGGTATAATTGTAAATCCTTATGTTAAAGTTGTAAAGCTTTACCCCTTTTTCCTTTACTTACACTTAAGGGTAAAATTGTATTTTAATAGCATTTGGAAAATCCTATATTCATCCCTAGAAACTAATCTATGATTTCCAAAATTTGAAGGACTGAAAAATTCTGAAGTATTTTTTTTGTCCTTTCCCCCTATAAGAATACTTACAAAAGTATTTACAAATTATCTTTCAACAAATGTTCTTTTTTATATATCTTTCCAATCTTACTCTTAAGAATGTGTATTAAAATAATATTAATTGTTTGTTTATTTCTTTTTTACATTTAATGGGGGTAAAATAGTCACACTAGCGTTAATTGATCCCAAAATGGACTCATAAGAAGGAACAAAATTTTTTACGAATTTAGAATTATAACTAGAAACAAAGTGATATATAATTAAATAAAATCAATTCATAAATTTTAGCGAAACAAACTTGTTCACCGTGAAATTATTTTAAACCATTTAAATGCATAGAAATCCAAACCTTGTGTATTATGAAAGTTTATGAACTATTTACAAATAAAATATAATTAACAAGACCATATCATGATTATGATAGTTTTAAAGCAAGTTTAGTGTTTGATTCCATCTCTAAAATATCGAGCATATTTAGTTGAGAGAGGTTGAGCCATCACATTCAGATCCTGAAAAATATTAATTTAAGACCTCCAATACCTCCAATGAAGCTTACAATCTTATCTTGCTTTATATCTAATGATTCTACATTGTGTATTTAAGAATATCCCCTCACACATAAAAGAGGTAAATCCTCTAGATTCAAAAGCTAATAGTACATGAGATTTTTTATCGTTAATTTAAATTTGCAGTATCAATATTCAATAGTATTACCAAACTATAATTTTAAGAAATGAATTACTGAAAAATCTTTCACTATGAAATTCTTTACTTAAAAGTACTTGAAATATGTTGGAGGACTCGTGAAATCCATCTTCAACCGGTGTAAGTGCAACTTTTCTTTAGCTGTGCAGAAATTATCTTTTTATTCGAAATGGGCGATATTTGAGGGCATATAAGAGTTATTCACTCAAGGATGGTGTGCATTGTTTAAGGAGAATTTTTCAGTAACTTTTCTTAGTTTTAATAATTTTTTTTTTTGACCTGATTAGTTTTAATATATTTACATATTTACACAAAGTATAGAATATTATATACATAATACTAGAGTCCTATTCATAAAGCATATGTCATGAATAATGGGGAGCTAAAAGTCAATTATTAGGACAAAGTGAGGCATCCAATGTCCATTGTATATGGCATGCTATAGGACTCTGAAAGCTTCTTGTTTTTGTCCTTTGACTAACTTAGGAGTTAGGACTGTGAAAGATGTGGGACTTGCCAGAGATGAGGCAACAGGGTGGGCCCGCATCAAGGGTACCCCCTCTTAAAAGGGTCCCACCAGCCCCACACATTGCCTAAGGCAAAGAAGGCAAAGACATAAATTTCATACACAAATGATTAATTGGATAACTGTTCATTATTTAATGGTCTATGTGGCTTAACCTTCACCATGTCCCCGCAACTCGTATTGTCCAAAATCCTATTCTCTATTATCTTTTCTTGTCGTAATGTAGTTGTTTCTTATTTTTATATTGTGTATTATTGAGTTATCCTTTAATGTTTTTAGGCTAAATTATGGGTGGTGTTGTTAACATAATTTTCTTTTTTTCTTTTAAAAAAAATCTACTATAAGGGTCACACTCTGACATTGAAAGCATGTAATCCCTCAATAGATCCCCAAATTCAAAGCGATAGATAGTCGGCTCTTTTCTCTCCCCCTCCTTTCTAACTTTTGGGATTGTGGGAGCTTTTCTCTTGTCATCTTTGTGCGAGTTTAGTTCACGGTGTCTCCCTCCCCGATTCTGATTGGGATGGAGACATCCGTATTTTGTACCGGTATATTTTTATTTTCATTTTTTTAGGTTTTCTATGGAAACAAGCAATACCTCCATAGAAAACCTAAAAAAATGAAAATAAAAATATAGAGGTCGGAAGTTGGTGATTATAGTCTTACATATTGTTGGATTTATTTTCTGCAAGACTATTATGGATTGTTGGCAATGGTGAATCCGAAACGTATTTTGGGATAAAGAAAGTGTTGTTCATTGTGCAGTTGACAAAGAAAATTTCTTCTACCAAATCTTCATATTTTGTGTTGGTGTTTATGGGTTCTTTTGTTTTTGTGAGATCTGCTCATTGAGATTATTTAAAAACTAATTTGGTTGGTTTATTAACGATAAGAGACGTGAGTCATTTGGATTGGTTCTTTGAACAACCACTTTTTACAATGGTTTTGTTGCAGGTGACAGCTTTTTTCCATCCACGAATTCTGATTAAGGAATGATGAAAACGGCAGAGTTCTTGACGGCGACATCTCCCTTCAACCTATATTAAAGTTATGTTATATTTAGGGTTTATCTCCATTGCTATTTGGGTTTTCTTTTTAAAGACCTTTTATTTGTGTTTTGTATCTCACTTTTCCTTAATTCATTTAATGAAATACTATATGTTATTTAACCCAAAAAAAATCATTAAAAGCATGTTTAGATTATCATTTGTAACCATATTTATTCAAATTGAAAGTGGGGTGAAATTTAATTAATGTACTGTAATTTATATTTAAATATATTTTCTTAGAAAAGTCAACTTGACCTAGACTTATTTAGTAAAATGTCATAAGTAAAAAAAAGATGTTTTAGCTTTCATGTTCATTTTGGAGGAAAAGTCATTTATCCTAGGAACAACGTCAAACATTTTTCTTTGCTGAAATTGACTTTTTGAGTGTGAAAATCAGTTTTTGGTATGACAAAATGCATACCAAACCCATGGAATAAGACTATACTAAAATCGTGATTAGTTTACCTGTTATTCTTTTTTCAAAGAAAATTTTGATAAACTAAATTACAGACACTCATTAGAGTATTACAGTAAGTTACTCAAACATAATTTACAAAACATAACTATAGATTACAAATCAACAAACCCCCACACTAATCATAGGGTTTGATGCTCACTGTCAATAAGATTATTTTTTATTGGCAATTTAAATTTAAAATATTACTAAAACCAACTCAAGCTATCGTGATCATAAACAAACGGTTGCGGTTCCATTTCTAACTATCATGTATAAACAAAATAAAGTTGAAATATACGTGATCTCCACTCTCTAAAATAGATATGCGGACACTCTCCACCCTCAAACAAGGCTATTTTTCGTAATAAACACATGACCCTCTTGATCCCACTAAAAAAAATTACTTCTTATGCTCCTAAATATAAGATCCCGTTGACTTTTTTTGGAGATATTGGGGAATCGAAATGAGCCATTTAATCGTAACATATTTTGTATATTATTAGATTATATGTTAACTTAAAAGTAAAATAAAATAATTATGAGAAAAAATTCAGTCAAATCCAATGTTGTAAAAGTCAGACCGGAAGACGAACCGAAGAGGGCAGCAGGTCTCGGTTCACACAATTGGATCGGTCGAACCGACGATCAGACCGATGACGTAATAATTAAGGAAATAAATATATGACTTTTTAATAAACCTTACAAATAAACATATTCAAAAGTTTTGATGTATATTTCTCAAATACTAATTCCTAACTTGTTGAAATAATTAAAAATTACATAATAATAAGTAAAGAATAATAATAACAATATATCAAGTCAACAACCTAACAAGTAATAAAAACAAGCATGACTTCATGGCTTGTCAAACATTGGTTGATCTCGATCAATTTGGGAAATATACCTAATGAGTTTGGGATTTGGAAATATAATTTGGGTTTTTCTTTTAATCATTTTGGGCTTTTTTGGCTTTGATTATATTTTTTTTCTTCAGCATTTTGTGTGCTTCAATTGAGCCGTTTGGTTTTCAGAAACCCGCCTCGGTTCCCGGTTTAACTACGGCTTCTGGTCCAATGTCCGACTGAAAGCAGTCCGATCTGACCTGACCTATTAAATGGCCAAACCATGAAGTCCAGACCGATTGGTGTGCCGGGCGACGGTTGGATCGGTTTGGTCCAATTTTTACAACCATGATCAAATCAATTTAGAAGTAACCTTTTAACTTTCTTATTACTCTCTAAAAAAAGTGATACATACTTAGATACTCTATGCCAAATAGGGCAGACAAAAAATAGTGCACCAAGACAATTATTTTATCCATCAAATTTATCGTCCGCCACCAAAATCTGTATATTACGCACATGTATCAAATAAATAATTTCTAATGCAAATAATTATAAGGGGTAACTCTAAGAAAGTCAACCCACATTTCTCAATAAATGAATAATTTAAATAATTTTTTAATCCTTAAAAGTTAATTATTTAATTTCTACAATTCCGGATTGGTGGAGGAGTAGTTCACAAGTCAAAGATCAATACAAAACCAGTCATGTTTCAGAAATAAACAAAAACTCATGCAAGATGATTAAGACTGAAGTAATACTCAAATAATTAATATAGTTAAAACTCTAATCTTGGGGTTAAGAGAAACAGAAAAAGAAAGGGAAAGAGATGGGAAGTTGGGAACAAACAAGTGATGTAAGAAGGAAGCGATTGCCCAAAGCGAAAGAGACAGCACAGAGACGTCTGTTAGACAAAAACGATAAAAAATAATAAACAGGATCGATGTGGACCGTAAGATGAGAGAAGAGAGGGGATCTTATAGCCGTTGGACGGGTGAGGGAGGGTAAGTGGGGGCCACACACAGAGCTTTTCACGGTGGGGAGTGATTGGGGGTAGGATGGTAAATTCCAAAACTGTCACCTAACAAAATTTATGAAATGAACTGATAAAGCAGTGGAAAAGCCAACGACTTTCAATGACCCAAACGATCCGCTCCTCTTTTCTCCCTTCGTACCTTATGCTCCCTCTCCTCTCCCACGCGCTCTTCATCATTCCCTATCACACGCGCCTCTCTTTCTCCCATTTACTTTTCTTCAAGGGCAAATGTGTAATTTTAACTAAAGAAATATTGTGATAAGGATAACTGACAAAAATACAAGGGTAATTAATTACAAATTCCGTGTAAGGAACTTAATTTAGATTAGGTCCCACGAAATAGTGTAATTAATTTCAGGTTCTTGAAACGAAGTTGTTATCGCATGCTCATTAAGTTGTTATCGTTTGGTCAAAAGTTGTTACTGAATTCTCAGTCACTAACAATTGAATGAGTAGGCGATAACAACTTTTTAGCATACGATAACAACTTAATGAGCATGTATAACAACTTGTGACTAACCATAACAACTAAATGAGCATTTGTAACAACTCTTATTCAGTAACAACTTTTGAGCTGCCGATAACAACTGAATGAGCAGGCGATAACACCTTTGTGGGACCTGAGATTAATTATGCGATTTCGTGGGACCTCATGATAATTAAGTTCCTTACGAGAGACTTGTAATTAATTTTCCCCAAAATATACTTTGAAGGATGTCAAACTACGTATAGATATTTAAAATGGAGTAATCCAATCAATGCCGTTTATTTTTCTCAAATGTCCGTTTATTTCTTGACAACCAATTGTGTGCTTAATCTGGCGAATGTTTGGAGAGAATAAACGACGTTGATCGTTTGCTCCGTTTTTAAACGCTTATAGGTATTTTGACATCCTTCAAAAATGTGATTATGCCAGATTTTTCTATCGTATCACTTAATTGGTAAAACTGCATTTTTACCCTTTTTTTAATTATAATATTTGGTCATCAAGTTTACCCTCATTTTGGTTTTGGTCCTTCATGTTTTAAATGAGAGATTTTTGTCATTTTAAAAGCAAAATGATCCAATTTTCTATTAAATTACAGAGACCATTATTTTATACAAAATGAACCTTATAAATCAGAATCAATTGTAATTTAATATATCAAAAAGTCAAAAACAAAATAAAGGCGAACTTGTAGGACTAAAAATTGTATTAATTCTCCATTTAGGTATCTTTGATTGGGCCAAATTCAAGTGCACTCAAACATAATTGATCGAATAACTCTCCCAAAAATATTGTATATATTGACTTGAAATTGAGATTTCATAAGTAACGGGGTTAAAGCCCTTTCTATTATGATCAATATTTCTTGGTGATTTCCTTGATATTTTTCGTATGATAAACATTTTCCCTTCATAATAAAAGGTGTTGCACGACAAATTGATCTCTTCAAATTGGTCGGTTTATATTAGATGTAGATGGAGCTGTTAATCAATATTGAGTAACCACTTATAGGGGACTTATTAATGGTCAATATAAAAAATTGGATAAACTATTTTAATACATGCCTCAAATTTTCATTCTAATATCAGTTCATCACCTTTCAAAGGCATCACCCTCTGTTAGAAAAGAAAATTGTCTAGAATCATTGTTTGTTTGGGCTCTTTAATTAATCCCACCCAACATAAGTATTTCCAATCTCATACGCCCCTCGACTTTATGGTGTAGATCAGAGACTTATTGGTCACGCAAGGTTAGAATTAGACTATCACATTTGACCACACTTTTTGAGAAGCCAACAGATGTGCCGACAGCTCGTCCATCAAGTCTAGTATATAGACTTCAATGTCAAGATTCTCAATAGTCCACTTGTAGGGTGTACATATCTTCTCATCGCTTGTAGTAGGGGTGTCCAAAACCGGGACCGGGAACACCTATTCCCGGTTCCCGTTCCCGGAATGGGACCTGGATTGGATTTCAATCCCGGTCCCGGGAATTCCCGATCCCGGCGGGACCGGGAACGGGACCGGGAATTCCCGGTTCATTTTTTTTAAAAGAAAAAAAGAAAAAAATGGGGTTTAATTTTGGTCTTTAGGATCTCCTCAATTTCTTAGGTGGTTTCCATCTTTGTAACATTTTCAAACTATGAAAGAAAACAAGTCACAAATTAATTATTATGAAGTTATAAACAAATGCAAAAGGAAAAAGAATGAACAAAAATGATATCACTAGTTTAGTCACTTAATTTATGCCACATTTAAGAAAAAAAACAAAACAAAACAAGGATTAAACTTTCTCAAAATTCTGAACGCTTTTTTCTATAATAATGCCATGACATGAAGCAAATAAATCTCATTAAATATAAGAGATAATAATGCCATGACATAAAGGATAAATCAGTAAAAAGGACAAGTTTAATATAACAAAAGCAAGAGATAAAATAGGGGTAAAAGGCTAAAAACACCATGGTTTTTATATAGGAATTTACTTTATATGTAATTGCAATAGAATTAATCCAATAGAATTAGCTCTCTAAAGTGTTGGGCATAAATTTTTTTTTTTAAATAAAATGGGGGCCGGGACCGGGACCGGGATCCCGGGGCCTTGCCCGGATCCCGGTCCCGGTCCCGGGATTTTTTTCCCGGGCTTCCCGGTCCCGATTTGCCAGGACCGGGACGGGATCACCGGGACCGGGGAGGGGTTGGACACCCCTAATCGCTTGTATGATCTAGTTCTGTTTTCTCGTAGGACTCTCTATCATGGTGATGCAGTATAAAAAAATAAAGTTGCAATTATAGTAATAATGTTTTGTCAAAGGAGGATGTGGCACTATACTATTTGATAATGTATAAAAATACTCATAAACTTTATAAAATGGTGCAATTTTAACATCGCCGTTAATATCGTCATATTCTCTGTCACTTTATGGTTAGTGGGCCTCACTTTATTAATTTAAAATAATTATTATAAAAGGTAAATGTGCAAATCTATCAACAAAGTTTTTGCATCATTGTCAAAACTGTTGTCCCAACCTGAGATATTCACTGGTGCAAGGTCACCATGTCTCCCCTTTCTTGGCCAACAATAACCACCGCCAACAACAAACAGCATTACCCTTTTTAATCCTCCCACATTGCAACCCGCAGTAGCTCTAGCACCGGCACCAGCACCTATATGTAATCGCACATGTACTAACACCACAGATGTTAATACCATTGAAGGGAGAGAGTGGGAAAGAAGAAAAAAGAAGGAAGAAGAAGAGAGAAGTTGGTGCCAGTGCATTTGAGATAGGGAAAACTTAGGAAGAAGGGGGAGAAGGTAATTCTGTAATTTCTGAAAAGTAAGTAAAGTGGTGGGACCTACTTTTCATTTTTTTACTAGTCAAAGTATAGACACTTGGAATCTAGTAGGACCCATATAACGACATTTTGAAGCTTTTGACGGAAATGTGATAATTGCACCAGATTTTAAACTTTATTGTTATTTTTTTGCACTTATGTAAACTTAATGGTGTCAAATGCTTCTAGTGAAAAATTTTATTGTTAGAATTACACCTTTACCCTAAGGTTTAAAATATAATCATTTTAAATTAATAAAGTGAGGCCCACTAACCATAAAGTAACGGAGAATTTGATGATATTAACGGCTGTGTTAAAATTGCACCGTTTTGTAAAGTTTGTGGGCATTTTTTCACCTTATCAAACATTATGGTGCCGTATGCTCATTTGACGAAACATTATTGCTAGAATTGCTACTTTACCCAAAAATAAATTTATTATTCAACAATTAGAAATGCGTGATCCATGCATGATGGTCTTCAACCGTTCATGTTACCCACCCAATAGCTTAATGAAATCGGTCCTATACCGGTTGGGACCATAGAATGGGTCCTTCAGAAAAATATTTGAAGGTATTGCCCTTCTATTAATAAATTAATAGGTTAATCACTTATGGGATTATATAAATAAATTTTTTTATTATCAGCAGCTTTAGCTCATCCTAATTTGGAGGCAACACAATTTTGAAAAACATCACGATAATGGCGGATAAAATTCTATGTGGACGGTTCGTCTGTGGCTAAGTGTTAGATATTGTAGGGTCACAAGGAAACCAAGACGGATTATGGTTGTGGCTTTCTACATAGAATGACGACTGATTCTTGTCTTGTCATTGAGCTTCGAGGATCCAAATCTAACAATTGTTGTCAAAGTTCAACTCGTGCCATAATATGGCTTGTGACCATAGCTCATACCATAGAGATTTGATATATAAGAGTGGACAAGCTGTCAAAATTTGTTAGTACTACGGAATTAGATTTCTTGGTATTAATTTATGGACTTGTCTGAACATCTGTAAGTTGAATAAGAGGGAGATGAGACCATCCTTTTTTTTTGTATTATTTTCTCTCTCTTTTTTTTAATAACCATTAAAACTTATTTCAACGGTTTAGATTTGATGTTTATAATATTATTATTGAAAATAAATTAAAATATATTTTGTATAAATCCAAATCTGAACCATTAAAAGAAGATCTAATGGTTATTAAGAAAGAAAAGGAGAAAAAAAGATACAAAAGAAAATGAGGGGTTCCTCTCCCGAACAGGAGATAGGTTATTGTTTTTCGGGAGAGGAATGCCTCCTTTTTCTTTGTATCATTTTCTCTCATTTTCTTTCTTAATAACCATTAGATCTTCTTTCAATGGTTCAGATTTGATGTTTATGATATTATTATTGAAAATCAATTAAAATATATTTTGTATATATCCAAATTTGAACCATTAAAAGAAAATCTAAGGTTATTAAGAAAGAAAATGAGGGAAAATGATACAAGGGAAAATGAGGCGTTCCTCTCCCATTGTTTTCATGTTATGCACTATAAAAAAAATTTATTATTAAATCTTAGAAGTGCAAAATTATCCTTATATGACTTAATTTGTTTAAATGTACATTTCAATCTTGAAATACAAATATAGAATAATGGAAAAAAATGAATTGAAGACATAGTTGACGGGAGGGTCACCAACAGCACCACCATAATAAAAATATCATTCATTTAGAAGAAAAATAACTATACAAGCCACGATTTGGTATTCTTTAATGGGTGACACAGCTGTATTACCAAAATAATAAACTCCTTGGGTGTTAAAAGGACAAAATATATATTAATTAAAAATAAATAATTTTCTGGTAAGAAAATACTTTATAAATTTAAACATCGAAAGTCAGCTGGCTGCAAGAAATTTAATACACATAATAATTTAATATCATTGTTTTTCAAGCTATTTATTGGATATTAACTTCTGTGAAATTTCATAATTACTACTCCTTTCGTTATTAAATATAAGACCTATTTGGGGATAAGAGCTTGTTCCTAATAAAAGAACTCTTTCTAATTTTTCTCAACATTTCCTATATTATCTCTAATGATACTCCTTAATAATAAATAAGGAAGAGAGTGAGAATATGGATAAAGATAAATGGCAGGGAGTTCTTGCAATTTTATGTGATTTTAACTAGTTTAACTAACACCCTTAATATAATAAAATTAGGTAAATAGATCTTACATTTAGTAACGCCAGGAGTAAATTTGAACTTAGTGACAAAACGTTTTAATTTGAATCTAAGTAAATTTTTTAACTACAATTTAACCATAAAAAATAAAAATAGATAATAGAGAATCATGCATATTAAAATTAGGATGCATGAAAAGTGAGAAAAAAAATTACTCTTTTGGCTACTAAATATAGTACTAATTTAGGATGTGAGTTTGATCCTAAATAGAAGATTTATTTCTAATTGTTCTCAACTTTCCCTAAATTCGCTCTATGAGTGCCCCTCTATAATAAACAAATAAGAGAGGTAGGGTGATTAGGATAAAAACAGCCCTAAATTCGCTCTATGAGTGCCCCTCTATAATAAACAAATAAGAGAGGTAGGGTGATTAGGATAAAAACAGCCCTAAATTCGCTCTATGAGTGCCCCTCTATAATATCATTGATAATATCATTGATTCAACTAAAATAAAGATAGATGGTTATGGTACATTGATAATATCATGTGATTTTAATTAATTTAACTAACCTCCTTAATATTATCAAATTGGGTAAATAGATCTTATATTCAGGACTGAACAAATTTTTTAGATCTCTAATTCTAAATTCATATCGGTACCATAAATACGGTTTATTGTTGTTATTTTCACAAAGGAAAGTTTTTTCTATCCGTTTTTAGGCTGAAAATTTCCCCATCATAAAAAATTACTTTTAACGCAATCAACGACACAAGAAAGGTAATTACTATTAGTGTCTATTATATACAAAAAAAAAAAGTGATGACTAATTTGTAATTATCACAGCCTTTACATGGCGCGTGGTCTTATGGTATGAACAAGAATGTCTTCATGCACTGAGTTTCGCTTCACGGCTTTTCTCTCTCTACACTGAAAGCTGCAGCCTGCAGTGCTGGGGACACTCCTCCTCGCAACATAAATATGCGCTTCGAGAGGCTGTATACTATATAATTATATACATATCTCTATATATATATATGTTTTCAATTTTTTACTACTACCAACATTAATTTATCTTCATTAAATTAAATATATGTGATAATTTTTATTGTGTTACTTGCATCTCTTCATCTGTCAAAAAACACACCCCTGTGGGTAACTCAAATCATTGTGCCCTAGATCCATGGCTTCTCTGCGCAAGCTCTGAGCTGCTGTGATACCCTTTTTGTCATTCATTCAGTTTGGGTGCTGAGAAAGCTTCATGAGGTCTGTATTCAACATATTTGCGGTAAAAATTCACTCTTTACAAGGTTTTGAGGATCTGGGTATTGCTATTTTGACTCCTTTCTCTGTGAATTTGCAAAGTTATATCTTCCTGGATTAGAAAGTAGCGAGCTTTATTTGGAAAGGCATTCTCTACTGAACCAGGAACTGTCATTTTCAAGTTATTATGTTTTTTCACTTATGGTCTACTTAGTATTTTGGAGATTTCTGGGTTTTGATTCCTTGAAGTTCTGATGCTGTAGTGCTACTTGTGTTCTGATGGGTGGAATATGTCCCATTATTTGGTGATTTGAGGCCACATTGAGATGAGATGAATACTGTGTTACTTTGTAACATTTTTACTTGTTAAGTTATTGTATGACATTTGAGATGGATTTTGACTGAGTTGGTGATTATAGCTCAGAAGAGGATAGTATGATAATATTGTGGAGATACAATTTGGGTGGACATTGAGATTGGTAGTTGTTGTTGAAGGGTCTGGTGTGCAAGATGGGTTGCGCTTGTTGCAAGCCCTCAGCCATTGATGACAGTAGGGAGAGTCCAAGGGAGCGATTATCAAATAAGGCTTCATTCGACTCTCGTGGATCTAGGGCTACTTCATCGAGGAGGGAGGATGGTTATCGAGTGAAGGATAGATATGATAATAATGATGGTAGAAGTGCATCCATGGATAAACAAGGAAATGGCTCTGTTCGTTTACAAGTTGATAATTTTGAAAGGAAGAGAGAGAAACCAGAGTATGTTGTTGCGCAGCATCCAGGAGTTGGTAGTGTTCCAAAAGCCATAGAAGGGGAGCAGGTTGCAGCTGGGTGGCCTTCATGGTTGGCTGCAGTTGCTGGAGAGGCTATCAAGGGATGGTTGCCACGACGAGCAGATTCTTTTGAGAAGTTGGATAAAGTATGCTTCATTCTTGATCTGTCTACATCTCATTATATGTTTGTTGTTGTGCTTCCTTTTGTGCAGAGATTAGAGCTCTATGTCCTTTTGTTCTTATCAACTTCGATGTGTAGTATAGTGATTTGTATGTTAATATTTCATCATTACTTTTTCCCTAGTTTATTGCATAATGCCATTTCCTAAAACTTTTGTTAAATTTTAAGTATGATAGGCTGTTCCTATCTTTTACTTCTTTTTTGTTTAGTTGTCCAAACTTTCAAAATTCTCTTGCTTCCGAATATGGTAATGTGCAAATGATAATCCAACTTCCTTGCTCCCCCTTTGACAATTGATATCAAACTAGGATGATAATGATGGTTCACGACCTTTGAAGTGCAGATTGGTCAGGGAACTTATAGCAATGTTTATAGGGCTCGTGATCTTGAACATAAGAAAATTGTTGCTTTGAAAAAAGTGAGATTCGATAATCTTGAACCTGAGAGTGTTCGCTTCATGGCAAGGGAAATTCACATTCTTCGTAGGCTTGATCATCCAAATGTTATAAAACTGGAAGGTCTGGTTACATCAAGGATGTCTTGCAGTCTATACCTTGTTTTTGAGTACATGGAACATGACTTGGCTGGGCTTGCTTCACATCCTGGACTAAAGTTTACTGAAGCACAGGTACTTTTGAATCTTCTCTCTTTTGCCTACTGCTTTTCAAGAAGTGTTGCTGTATATCTCAGGGAAATCTAGCTCTTATTAATGATGTAGCACTTATTAATGTTTATTTTAATATGATGTTCAACCTAATTGTTTATTTGATAGTAGTAATTTTAACATGATAATGAAATATCTTGATCCTTGTTTACTTTTAAGCTGAGGATCCATTCATTTTTGTTTGGAAATTGGAAATGAAACTACTGAACAACAGTAAGAGAAATTTCACAGAAGGGTAAGATTTCCTCAGGGCAGAACATAACTAACATCAAGTACTACAAGACCTAAAGAAACCTCCATAGAGACTTACATCTGTTATTGGAAGTTGTCAGGTCAAATGTTACATGCAGCAACTTTTACGTGGACTTGATCACTGCCACAGCTGTGGTGTACTGCATCGTGATATTAAGGGATCCAACCTTCTTATTGACAACAGTGGAGTCTTGAAGATTGCGGACTTTGGTCTGGCAAGCTTTTATAATCCCAATCAAATTCAGCCATTGACTAGCAGAGTTGTCACGCTTTGGTATCGGCCTCCAGAGCTTCTGCTTGGAGCAACTTACTATGGCGCTGCAGTAGATTTATGGAGCACAGGCTGCATACTTGCCGAGCTGTATGCTGGAAAGCCTATTATGCCAGGAAGAACTGAGGTGTGCATACTTGAGATTTGACATTTCATTTGAGTGTGGCATTTATATACATTTTCTGTTTCCTTCACTTCTGCTAAAATGATATTTATGCTGTTTATTTGTTTACATTTTCTGCTAAATTTCTTGGATTATCATGCGATTCGATCGGTCTGGTTTAATGAATGAAATTATTGCACACATTTTCTTCCTTGTAGGTTGAACAGTTGCATAAAATTTTCAAACTTTGTGGCTCACCTTCTGAGGATTATTGGAGGAAGTCGAAGCTACCTCATGCAACAATATTTAAGCCCCAACAGCCCTACAGGCGGTGTGTTGCAGACACATTTAAGGAGTTTCCTGCACCTGCATTAGGCCTCATGGAAACCCTTTTATCTATAGATCCTGCTGATCGTGGAACTGCAGCATCTGCTTTGATGAGTGAGGTGTGCATATTTGTGGAAAGAACTTTTTTTGTGGTGATGTCGTTTTGCTTGTTGGTAATGCTTATCTAAATGGTCCTCACATGAAATACAACTCGGTCAGTGCACGTTGAGGGAGATGTTAATAGTGGTCAAAGCATGTGTCGAACTTTTTTATTTTTTCAAACATTGACCTCTTAGAGAATTTAAACATTGGTTGAACTTTTCATGTTAGCAGACAAGATAAATGTTCTGATATTTTTTCTAGTTGATAATATTTGTGCCACTAATTAATACTCTCATATATCGTGTATTGCTGTAAGTACCTAAAAAAGTACTGTCTCCAATCTCCAAGTCCTGTATGGTATAGCTTGTATGTAATTCATCTTCAATGTTTACCATTGGTTAATTTCTAGTTGATAATTGTTTATTATTATCAGCTCGAACAGAGATTTTCCTAAGTAATTCTTTTTCATTTGATGATAATTTTTTGCCTTTAATATGTGTATATGCATGGTCAATGACTTCTTCCTTTTGGTGTCTTTGCGATTTAGTTCTTCACAACAAAACCCTTACCTTGTGATCCTTCAAGTTTGCCCAAGTATCCTCCGAGCAAGGAATTTGATGCCAAAGCACGGGATGAAGAGGCTAGAAGGTGTGTGCACAGTGCACAGTCTTGTTTTAGAAGTGAATATGTTATATATGTTCAGCATAATCACTCAATGAAATCTGTGCTGTTATTTTTGTTGTTTTCTGATTATAAAGATGTTGGTTCCTCATTTTATTTAGAAAGAAATATCTTTGGCTATCATTATTCAGCACTCGCAAATTAGAGAAAAGTGAAGTTATCTTAAACTTTATACATTGAACCTTGAAAACAACAATTAAGAGAACTCAAACTTCTTTGCCAGTTAAAACAACTGCAACAAATATTCCTTTTTTGTTTTTCTTTTCTTCTTTGTAATCAACTTGGTGATTGGTGATATCATAACTTGGGAGTAACTCTCACGTCGCCTGGCTGAGACAACTCCCACTTTTAGTTAGGAGTAGGCATTCCTCTACAACACTTGGCTTTATTGTATAGAGCAAGGGTTTGCTTATTTTGTTGTTTCATGGGACTCTTGCTATGTATATCATTTTGTTCAATTTTCTTTTTAAAAAAATACTATTTCCAAATTACATTTTATCCCTTAGAGGTTTAATGTATAGTTTTAATTCTATTTATGCATAACTTGACAATGAACTAAACTAAGATGTAGCCATCTGGGTTTTCAAATTAATCAGCAGCGTTTGTCTGGTCCTTGTACCCTGAAGCCTATATATTGTAAGGTTGACTGTTGCGATATAATTTGATTTTTCTGATTGTACCAGACAAGGAGCTCTTGGAAGCAAGGCCCATAGACACGGGACAAGAGAGTCTCGTGCTGTCCCTGCACCTGATGCTAATGCTGAACTGGTCCTATCCATGCAGGTATCTTGTTCAATCATAATACTAACCTAATAAATACGTCATTGTTAGAAGCATCTGCATACGGCATCATTCTGCTTTTTAAGAACCTTTGGCCATTCAGGTTTCTAGCGCATGAAACTTTCTTCAGTTCTTTTACCTCAAAATCATGATAGCTTCACACATACATATTTTTATGGCATCTAGGAAATTCAACAATATGAGGGGTAAAGATTTATTGGGCATTTGGAAATTTCTTAAAGTGGTGCTCTTTGGCATTTGGGTTTTGTTTCTTGGTGTTCTTTTGGTTAACTTTTCTAAAATGTTTGATTTTAGGGAAAATGAGAGATTTAAAATAAATGTGTTGTATGTTTCTAAGGAATAGATAGAGAATGATTTATTTATTTCTTTATGTTTGCCCTCACAATTTTAATAAATAGATTTTCAGAAAATTACTGGCCAAACGGCCTCTCTAGGGAAAACTTCTATGAAACATTTCTAGAATCTAGATTGTTTCACAACTATTTAAAGGCTCTATGTAAAGAAAATAAATGTCATATGCTTTTACTGGTTATTGCTGACTATCTGTATATTGTTATCCTTTTTCTAAGGATGGTTCTTAATTTGTTTTCCTGAATCCTGATTGATAAATTACTTAATCTCCTTTTATTACCCATAATTTTTTTTTTATTCTGTTGGTTGTTCTATGAGGATAATGTCCATCCTCATCTTTGTTTATTAACATATTTAAGTTGATTTTATTTTGATGTTGAAATTTTTTTTTTTTTTTTTTTGCAGAAGAGACAAGGTCATTCCAACTCTAAGAGCCGAAGCGAGAAGTTTAACCCTCATCCTGAAGAAGTTGCTTCAGGATTTCCCATTGATCCCCCTAGGCCATCACAGGTTGTGGAAGTAGGCATAGATCACCAGGTACAGCAACATAAGAGAGCTTCCCATTCAGGTCCACTTTGTAACCGCACTGCATGGACAAAAGCCGGGAAAAACCCGGATGACGCCCCAAAGATCTCTAATGGGGGTGACTTGTCAGCAATGTCCGGCTTAGTCGCGGCGAGAAGGAGTATGTTATCTGATGATCGCAGGGAAAGGTCCGGATCATCACACTCAGAGGTTCCAAAACTAATAAGCCGGTTCCCGGGATCCTTGAAGGAGGCCTCTGAATCATTGGCTCAACATGAACAGAAGCATGCTGGAGCCCCTCCTCCTAAGGAAGAAGGGAGATGCAGCAACAAAGACCCGATTCCTGTGAGTAATTTTTCTTTTTCTCCATGATACTGGATTGCCACTCCTGTCCTTTTTGCCTTTTATCGTTTGCGTTGTCATTCATAGAAGCAACCTTTTTTGGCTTTTCTTCATATATGAACTTTCTAAATCTGACTTTTCAATGTGTCGTCAAAACAAGTTTTTGCCAAACTTTTTTTTTTTTTAAAATAAAAGTCTATCCAAACCAATCACATTACTCTAATTGACTTTCATCGAAACTTCAGTTTGCAAAGGTCAATTAGGATAAATGTCACTTTTGCCTAATGCGAATTTAAACAAGACCTACGCATCCGAATTTTGCATGCCAAGAATATGAGGAAGTGGTGTATTATGTGGCTTCCCAAACTAGTGTCATCTTCTGCCTCCTTGTAGCAGATAATACCATCGCATATTGGCATACCATAAATGTTATGCACCTATGCTTGCTTCCTTTTTTATTTCCCTCGTTCATCAATAGCAGATAATACTATCTTTTTTTTTTTCGGATGAAAAGATAATACTATCTTTAATAATGACAGGTTGGTTATGGGTCCAAGGGCCATAAAATTCATTATTCTGGTCCATTGTTAGTTCCATCTAGCAACACAGATCAGATGTTGAAGGACCACGATCGCCAAATTCAAGAAGTCGTCCGAAGAGCGCGATTGGACAAGGCGAAGATGAGGAGACTTCAGGCTGAAGGGAACAACAACCAGATAACCACCAATTCATTATTTGTTTCTGGTCGCTGATCTGTTGTAATGGGAATGGCCTGGTGCTGCAAAATGCAAAGCCATCATCATCATCATCATCATCATCACTAAGATCACTGCAAAAAATAATTTTGGCTGGTGATTTTTCTCTTGTGAATCAAATATTCATATTTGATTCTTTCTTTCTTTTACACCCTCTTAAGATATGTATAGGGTATATCCCTCGCAGAATCCCCCTTGGTGGGCCCGGTGTTAGGTAACTTCATTAATAGCATAGAGAAAATCTTGTTTCCTCTTACAGCTGCAGCGATTTCTGATATATATGGCTGTTGTAAAGCTTATCAGCCTTGAGCTGTAGAATTCTCTGAGAACATTGTCTTCGTTATGTTATGATAATAGTGTAACATTCACTCACCTTACATGCCTCCATTGATTTCTAGGTGCCATGTCAATCATTTGCATCTCATATTTTACCTGGATGTGGTTTAAGCTGTTGAGACCCTTAATATAATGTTAAATTGACTCTTTTTTTTTTTTTTAGATTTAGGAAGTAAAATAAATCATATCAAATTGACTGTTTTTTAGATTTAAGAAGTAAAATAAATTACTTTTAAGTATTTATATTTATCTTTTTTCTACAAACTAATTTACATTACATATAAACTAATATATAATTTAATAATATGTAATAGATATTATAATTAAGTAGTCTATTTTTTTTCTTAATCTCCTCATAATGTTTACTTAATCTATTTTACTAATTTAATTAACTTAAGGAAGTTAATGAACTTAGTTAACTATCATAGTTATGATATGTTTTTCTTAAAGTATATCTTTATTTAGCAACGGTCTTTGGCTTCACCCTTCCCAAGGTACTAATATCAAGATGCTTGCACTCAAAAGCAAGTATTAATTTCATTTTAACAATTATTCCTCAATTTATTGAATTGATTTGTTTGAGGCCTGTTTGATTTTGATCTTAAGGGGAAAAAACTGTAATTTTGATAAGCTAGAAATGAAACAAGATAAGCTACTTGAATTGTCCTTTCTTTTCTTTTCTTTTTTTATAATAAGGCAAAATGATATTAATAAGAAAGCAAAATTACAAAGTATTAGTTATAACAGGACAGAAAGAAAATTAAATAACATTATGAAATAAAGAGAGGTGTTGTGGATAACAAAATCTTAGAGAGAATTTTAAAAATGGAATTCACATCATTCCAAACTACGTCATTGATAGAAGAGGAAGGGAGGTCGATCTTTCTTTTACAGATGCACATAATTTCTAATGAGCCATTCCCAAAAGGCAAAAGAGCTTTCCTCCTAAATAGCCAATATAGTGCTGACCAAAAGCAGAGAAGAACAAAAAGTGTTGAGCTCCGAGTAAGTTTAAACTAGTAGAAATGTTGAAATAGTATACCATTGTGACAAGGCAAAATATGACAGCAGGTATCCCCATCCCAATGAGTCTTATGTATAACCATTGTCCATCCTTGCTTAAAGATGTGAAATCTTGAATTGTAAGAGAAATGTGTTAAAGATTTTGATCGACAATTTGGGGATGAAGAAAAAGTAAGGGAAGAAAAATTGATTATGCCTGTAACTTCCTTGATCACTCTTTCTAGCTGCCATATCACACCTTGATGCAAAGTAACGTTTCGCTTATGCCAAAGTGAGCTTAAGAGAATGATTATACCAAGCTAAGAGATGCTCATATCTTTCATTCTTTAATTTTGGAAGGATGGTGTTAAACCAAGATTTGAAGGAAGAGAAAGAGATTATTCTATAAAGTCTATCTAAATAGCTTATCGAAATAAGTTTAAAACAAGATTTTTAAAAAAGCTAATTCAAGTAATGATTGGTTAATGTAAATTTATAATAATCACTTTTTTAAGCTTTAAACGACTGGGACCTAATTGAGCTTAAATGATTAACAGAATAACAGAGGCTCAATTAAGAACTCAGAACTCTGAAAACCCAAATATAAATTTTTTAGTCCACATAGATTAAATACTTGAGTATTGATTGGAAAAAAATATCAAACTAACAATTTTACCCAAATATAAATTTTGTAGTCCACATAGATTAAATACTTGAGTATTGATTGGAAAAAATATCAAACTAACAATTTTACTCCATGCTGATTGTTAATGTATCGTATCGTTCAAACAGCGTGGTCCATTGTCCCCACTTCTCTTTAATCATCAAACATTTTGGGGAATAGTATTGACCATTGGCTCATTCTTTGAGATCGAACCAATTCTTTTTTATTATTATTATTATTATTTAATTTAATTTAATTTTTTTTCAAGGAAATTATTTATAGCCACCTGGGTTGGTCCAGGTTCAGATGGAAAAAGTAGGATGAGATATGAATAGAAACTAAAAGTTCAAACTTTCTATATATAATTAAAAAAACTAGTTTCTATTAAAAATGATCCATTTTGTTGTTGTAGAATATGAAAGTACGAGAAATTTTTAAAAGGCACTTTTTATAGGGAAAAGAGAAAAGACTTTATTTGATCTTATTTATAGGGTATCTCATTAAATTTTTATGTAAATATAAAGTTTTATCCTTCATTTATTATGTGCTGACTTTATTTTAATATGGTGTAGTGGATATTAAATATGAGTAAAATTGAAAAATTATCAAATTCTATAGTATTATTAATGATGTTTAAAGTTTTCCTTGATTTATGTAAAACATGCTGAAAATTGTTGTAAATAAGATTAAAATAGGTTTCATGAATTATGATGTTTGGTCGGATATGGGGTTTCATTTTTTGGTCCTACCTGTACAACAAAAATCTGGAGATGCATTTATTAGAGCTTACTTAGGTTCCGGCTAGCCACATGTTAGAAATCAAGATTGCACAAACATTAAATTAAATGGTTATAATATCATTGCAACTTAGTTGATGTATATAATTTTTACTTAGTGTTTTATTAAATCATCCCAACTCAACTTGCATGGTTTTTAAGTTTTAATCATTCATAATTTATAAAAAAATATACTCATTCCATTCATAAATATGGAACTTAATTACCTCATTTAATTATATTAAAGATGTTGGTTAAGTTAGTTAATATTACATGATTTTTCTCAAACACCAAAACCACATTCCTTAATTCCCTCACTACTGCTCTTACTTGATTATTATAGAGGGAGCATCAATAAGGCTATATAAAATATTGCAAAAATTATAATTAAATCATATATTTAGGATGGAGATCAAACTCTAAAATATGTCTTATATTAAAGACGGGAGGGATTACATTTTTATTTTCCTAAATGCAGGAGCTAATATTTTTTTATTCTGAATTAAATGATTATAACTACAAGGAACCCCACCGAATTGAAATTTAGAAACGAGGTAAAACGTATCAATATTTTTAATTGATTTTTAATTATAAAAACTAATGTGATTGTTAAAGATTGTGTGTATATATATTGAATTTTGTAAATTTTTTTTCACTAGGGAATTTAAGGGGTCCTCAATGTTTTTATGTATAGATATGGGTTTTATTTGCACAAATTGATATCTTGGAGTAATTAAGAAAAACATCATATGTGGGTGGGCTTGAAAAAATCTTCTCATGTGAGAACGAAAGAAAAAGGTCAATTATGTGATGCAGTTTTCAAAGTCTATATTTTTATATTAAAAAGTTTATATATTACTTATAAAATAAAATAAATATACAAATAGAAGATCCAATTAATTACTCATGTAACTGTAAGTCATGGACAAGGAGACATCCACCTATTGTATTAACAATGATTCCCTAGAAAAGCCTTCTTTCAACACACACAAAAAAAAAAAAAAAAATCAGTAAAAAAACACACACACACACACACACACAAATATCAGTTAAAAAAACTCTAAAAAAAAATATAAGTATATGTCTAATCATAAAATTCACAAACTAGAGTATTAGTCCAATCCTAAAATAATTAATTACTTTATGATATGTTGGAACCTTTTGGCTTAGTGAAAAATAATCTTAAATTGTTTGGTTACAAAAGCAGGTGATTGTTTATTACTTACTAGGAATCTAGGATAGATACCATTCACATATTAACACTATTTCTTTGACATTTAGGACTTTCCACTTTGGGAAAGCGAATTCACCTTTTCAATAATTACAAGTACCATTTGCTCCTATTTATTTTTCTAATTTAAGTTTTCACCATATGGCCATCCACTTATAAAAATTTACTCCCTTTCTAGCTGGGGCCATGCATTGCATGGCACAGCCACATGTGTTACCTTGGAAATAAAGCAGTCTAGTTATCAGATCAAAATGCACCCATGTTTTATAAAATAGTAATTTTTTTCCTGCAGATTTAATAATATACTGTTCCTCTTAAGTATGCAAATAAAACAGCCGAGTAATCAGATCAAGATGCACCCATGTTTTCAAATTTGAAATATTCAAATCAAAGACCCAATGTGGTGATATGTTATAAATGATAGATTTTTTTTAATAAAAAGTACTAAATTGCTAAATATTCATAATACTAATGTGGATTATATTTTTTATAAGTAATTTTTTCACAATAAAACATTTTTTAAATTTTTATATAAAAAAGATTAACATATGTAACAAAACATGTAAACTAATAAACATCAACCACCATGTATTGATTTTAATGGAAAAGGTTGTTGTTGTTTTAGTTTATTACAAAAAAATCGAGTTCATCTGAATTCAGAATACATCTTTAGGAGATCTATCCATAGTTAAATCGACATTATTCAAATATGATTCGTATTGAAAAAATAGAGCTGAAAAATAAACTTGTGAAAATCAAAGGGGCGACAAAGAAAACTTGAACTTTTGGTGGCATTCCATATATTTCCATTAAATGACTCTTTTCTTTTTGTCTTGAGAAATTAAAAGAATGGAATTTATGAGGCTGTGGAAGTTTCAGTGAGCTAATTCTATGCTATTACCAAGCAGACAGCTTTGTTGGTTGGTTTACCTTCTCAGGTTGGCCTATGCTCCTAGAAGTAACTCCTCATCATTATCATCATCATCATCATCATCTTCTCAGAGTCCTTTCTATACTCTATGTTATCACTCTTTTTTACTTCTTAGTTCCTCTCTCTCTATTTACTCCTATCACTATTGCTTCACTAATTAACTTAAAAATTTGAGTTCTTTTTCTGTACTGTTGAATCTTTGAGCTGTTATTACTAACGTTCAAATCGGGAAATCTCTGCAAGACTTCATCTTTCTGCGTTGGGTTCTTTTCTAGGACTTTCTCTGTTTCTGGTGTTTTTTTTTTTTGGTGACGCTGGAATGAAATTCTGAGCTGTCATGCTTGTGATAAGAGAGTGTTAATCAACTTGGAAAAATTCTTCCTTGTCCTTCTATGTCATAGCCTTCATCATGCTCATGCAATTCTAAGAGGATATACATGGAGGAGGGTTCCTCTGGTTCTGTTTGGCAGAAGTCTAACACTTTTCAGGTATTAAACACTTCTGGAGCTTCAGACAGGAACACAAAACCTATTTATCCAGAAAGAAACCATTTTTCTGGTGAGACATCAAATATTTCTTCTGTCTTCAAGAAGGAGAAAGATACAGTTGTGTTGGATCAAGCTCAAGCTCAAGGTGATCAGCCTAGTTTCTCTGAAATACGTGAGTACGAGGTTGGGGTTGGCCCTTATGTTCATTCTGTAAAATGGGGTGATGTTAGCTTGAGGCAGTGGTTAGATAAACCTGAAAGATTGGTAGATGTATTTGAAAGCTTACACATATTTAGGCAAATAGTAGAAATTGTTAATACAGCACATGGTCAAGGAGTTGTTGTTCATAATGTAAGGCCCTCCTGCTTTGTCATGTCATCTTTCAATCATATCTCCTTCATTGAGTCAGCTTCTAGTTCAGATTCTGGCTCAGATTCTTCAGAAAATAGACTAAATAGCTTGGGTGCTCAGATTAAAAAAACTGCTATGTCGAATTCTAGTTGCATGGTGTCCAGTGCTGCAGCGTATGCAGCTCGTGCTTCCTTAATGGAAGATACTGAAGAACATAAAGCCAGAGACAGGTTGAACTTTGGAGAAATAGAAAGGAAGAAGCAACCATTTCCAATGAAACAGATGCTAATAATGGAGACTAGTTGGTATACTAGCCCTGAAGAGGTAGCTGGTACTTCTAGTTCCTGCGCTTCAGACATCTACAGACTAGGAGTTCTCCTATTTGAGGTTCACATTGATGACTTAGATTTCATTCAAATGCTTCAATATACTTTATCTTCTTCACTTTATATCTGTATTCTTTTTCACTAACTTGATTATCCAACATATTAATTGGCCAGCTATTCTGTCCATTCAGCTCAAAAGAAGAAAAGAGCAGAACAATGTCTGGCCTTAGACATAGAGTTCTTCCTCCACAGTTACATCTGAAGTGGCCCAAAGAAGCTTCCTTCTGCTTATTGTTACTTCACCCTGAACCTAGTAGCCGTCCAACACTAGGGTAATTTCTCTCAAACCAAGTGATTCTCTTACATCCAAATTTTAAATTGTTGTAGACTTATCATCATTATTTGCCATTTTTGAGGCCTTATTTTTCACCATATTTTTCAATTTATTGATATATAAGTTGAAAGATCATGATTCAGCTTTAATTGTTCTAGACTTATCATCAGTATTTGCCATTTTGAGGCCTTGTTTTTCACCATATTTTTCAATTTATTGATGTATGAGTTGAAAGATCATGATTCAGCTATAAAGCAACTTATTTTGCTTTAGATCTTTACAATTAATATGTTAATTTCTTGCACTGATTTTGCTGCTGAGTATAGATATATTAACTAATAAGTCAGACACTGAAATTTTTGGTAAAGGACAAAATACTAGATGGCAGACGTGCCAGTAACTACAAATGCATATCATAATGTTTAATTGCTTTTGCTGACTAATATTAGTTTGAAGGATAACTTGGGCTGAATTCAACCTTTAGTTGCATTATAGACCTTTTGACTTCCTTTTGTTTGACACAAGATTTTGTTGGACCTGGGCTTCATTGCATATTAACTCCTTAACCTTTTGGAATAATGGCTTCCCTGAAATCTGACTGCAAGTTTTGAATGGACTTATGCTTTGTCTATGTTTCAAGCTTTAGGGGTAGTCTGTTCCTGGACACCAGAGTCAACTATATCATTTCCAAAAACTAATATCCTTAATGATCAAACATTTCTAGTTCTATGAAGGGCCTTAAGTGAAGAACATTTTGTAACATTTGTTTCCTTTTGTAGCAGAGAGTTGTTGCAGAGTGAATTCCTTAATGAACAGAGAGATGATATGGAAGAACGTGGAGCAGCAATAGAACTTAGAGAAAAAATAGAGGAACACGAGTCGTTACTAGAATTCCTTTTGTTTATTCAGCAGAGAAAAAAGGGCGTTGCTGATAATTTGCAACATGCTGTTTCTTTTCTGTGTTCAGATATTGAAGAAGCAACCAAGCAGCAAATAGAGTCAGCAGAATTCAAGAACAATCGTCAAGATGTTTTTTCAAACAAGTCTCGGCTAATGAAGAAGTTTAAGAAACTAGAGTCAGAATACCTTTTAATGCGATGTAAATCATTGAAAAAACCAATGGTTACTGATGGCAGAAGCTCCATTGTTATGACTGAAAGAGGTTGTGGTAAAAACTTTGACTCAAAAGACCAATGTGGGGAAGATATAATTGCTAGGAAAAATTCTTTCCTAGAGGATTTGTGCAAGTACCTATCTTTCAGCAAGCTACAGGTTAAGGCTGACCTGAAACAAGGTGACCTGTTGCAATCTTCAAACCTAGTATGCGCACTCAGTTTTGATCGTGAAGAGGCATTTTTCGCTACTGCAGGCGTGAGTAAAAAAATTAAGGTTTTTGATTATGGCTCGATCATAAATGAGGGTCGTGATATCAGCTATCCCATTGTGGAGATGGCTAGCAGGTCAAAGTTGAGCAGTATATGTTGGAACACTTACATCAAAAGCCAAATAGCTTCTAGCAACTTTGAAGGTGTTGTACAGGTCAGGTCAAGGCTTGTGCTGATTCTTATATTATTTCTGTCACATTTTTGTTACTTACTCGTCATCTTGTCCAGTTATGGGATGTGACAAGAGGTCAACCACTGTCTGAAATGGTGGAGCATGAGAGGCGGGTATGGTCCATCGATTTCTCATCAGCAGACCCAACAATGTTGGCAAGCGGGAGTGATGATGGTTCTGTCAAGCTATGGAGCATTAATCAGGCATATTTAATTCCTCAACTTGTTGGATTCCATCTTTCAAACTAAACATACTATGATGGAAACTTGGTAGTACGGGATACCAAGTCCCTCATTGAGTAGAATTCTATCAATTAGGCTCATTTCATTTCTGAACTTTAGTGCACATTTAATGTAAGAACTATCATATTATTAATGCATTTTGACTTTTATCAAAAACGAATTTATGAACCTGTTGGATTTCATCTCTTAAACTAAACATACTATGATGGAGACTTGGTAGTATGGGATACAAGTCCCACATAGAGTAGAGTAGGATGCTCAATGGGTTATTTAAGTGGGTTGGTTCTCCCCTCAATGGCTAGCTCTTAGAGTAGGGTTCCCCACCCCACTTAGGTACTTATCATACTAGAGTCATCCATTGCACACTTATGTATTTTCCCATATGTGTATTATGAGTTGTTTCTCTCAACTGGACTGTGCTGCAGGGAACTAGTGTTGGTACCATCAAAACAAAGGCTAATGTATGCAGTGTTCAGTTTCCCCCAGATTCTGGTCGTTTCCTTGCATTCGGTTCGGCAGATCATCGAATATACTACTATGATCTGAGGAACTTAAAAGCTCCTCTTTATACATTCTTTGGACATGATAAGACTGTGAGTTACATCAAGTTTGTGGACAGTGTGAACCTTGTCTCTGCATCCACAGACAACACGTTGAAGCTTTGGGATTTTTCTGCATGCACATCTCAAGTTATAGACACACCACTTCAAACATTCACAGGTCATATGAATGTGAAGGTATGTTTGTTTGTAACAGGTTACGTGTATACTGTAACTGGTATGTAGGTCATATTTGTTTGGAAGAATTACTATTAGGTTCCAAGGAAGGACTGTAATAACCAAGAAGTCTAAATGACAAGTGATTAGTATGAACCTTTTATCATTTCCTGCACTTAAACTTGTCATTTCATACTACTAAGTTGTTATGAGATATTTTGAATGATTACATTCCTTCCTTGGACCTTATAGTAATTTTCCCTTTTTGTTTTAATATTGAAAACCGCCATATTTCTATTAGAAGCATGGTTTTGGTGGTTCTCAACGTAAATCTAAACACTCATTGTTTCAACTAATGTGAGACTATATATCATCTAGCTGATGTATTTTTCCTTCTGCTACAGAACTTTGTGGGATTGTCAGTATCTGATGAATTCATTGCCACTGGTTCAGAGACAAATGAGGTATGCTCTTTTAATTACTTTGACAGAAACCTTTTGGAAAGGAGAAATACTTACATATTCTTGGAGTACCACGTCATTTGTGTTCTAGCCAATAAAAATGTAACACCTACTCTAATTTTAACAGTAACTGTCATCCTTTTTTTCAGTATTTATTTTTTTTTTCTTTTTTTCATCAAAAATAAAGGATGACAGTTACTATTAAAATTAGTGGTGTTACATTTTTATTGGTTAGAGTATAAATGACTTGATACTCTAAGAGTATGTAAGTATTTTTCTTTAGAAAGTATTTACTGAATTTTCTGCTTGTATTTTCTCCTTTAAAGATTTGCCGAGACAGCTTACATGCTAATCAGGATTAATGTTTTCATACTATCAATTTAGTTGTCTGGTTTATTTTCTGGGAATAAACAAATTTAGGTGTAGATTTTAGTTTCATGTGAATTTGAGTTGGGATTCATAGAGAAATTTCATAGAGTGATTGTTGCAAAAGATTAAAATGTGACTTTGCATTCATCTCTATGTTTAAATGGTCTTGGAGGAAGAGAGGCATAAGTATTAAAGGAGAGATATTTCAATTTTATCCATACCTTTCTTTCAACCTTCCGTGTTTACTTGCAGTATCTAACTAAGAACCGGATAACGAACTTGGATTATCTGAACATTGTTTAGATATTAGTCACTTTAACTCCACTTCCATAGAAGGAATTAAGAATAATTTTGAATATTTAACTCTTTCGAAAACTTCC
Organism: Mimosa bimucronata; assembly: GCA_037074515.1. NCBI lineage: Eukaryota > Viridiplantae > Streptophyta > Magnoliopsida > Fabales > Fabaceae > Mimosa > Mimosa bimucronata. The sequence continues at coordinate 14,042,593 of CM073442.1, forward strand.
ATACAAGTCCTCAGTGCTGAGTTATAAAAAAAAAAAAAAAAAAAAAAAAAATATTTATCGAAAATGTCATGGTAGTCCCTCTGGTAAGAGGAAAAAACGTAGGTCAAAGGCAGGTCTCCTACAACCTTACTTCCCTGACAGACCCTTCTGTTATTGGTGTTAAACTAATGGACTTGTAATCCTATATACCACCAAAATGTTTTACCGGAACTAAGAAAAGCCTTAAATATTATTAACTTTGTCTGAAAATTTAAAAACTTTTTAACTTTATCTTATTCAATGTACATTCTACCCCAAGAATACGATTGATGAATTATAATAAATTAAGGGTAAAATCATCATTAAAAATAATAAATGAACTATAAAATTGGATATTCATGTGCAAAATTTAATGTGTGAATTATAAATAGGACAAAAAATGTTCTCTTTGTGCCTTATAAATAGGACTAGATGACTTTTATTTGTTTGCTCTTCAACTTTGCTGTTTTATTGAAGATCATATTCTGTGTGGATTAGGTGTTCATATACCACAAGGTTTTTCCAATGCCAGCAATGTCATTCAAGTTTCAGAACACAGACCCATTTTCTGGGCATGGAGTGGATGATTCTACACAGTTCATCTCTTCTGTTTGTTGGCGCAGTCAATCAAACACCTTAGTTGCTGCAAATTCCACTGGGAATCTCAAAATTCTGGAGATGGTTTAAGTTAGCTTTTTCCCGACCTTCTACAAAGATGCCAAAAACAAAAAATCCGGGGTGGATTTGGTGTATAAAATATAGGTTGATAAAGTTAATGATGAAAAGCTATGTACGTATATGAAGCATACTTTTTAGTAGGATCTATTTTTGACGTGATCGTAGTTTTTACTTGTCTTTAGCTTCTGTTGCCAAGAATGACTAGAGGTATACAAATTCCACAATCATTTGTATTATAAATTCTTTTTTTTTTTTCCTTTTAAAATTCGATAGTAGAGGAAAGGATGCATCAAAATCCGTCAAATCTTTGATCTTTGTGGGTTTTGTTCCAATCATGTTCAATTTTATTTATGCAAATACACTTGTTGAGTTGTTACTGATTTCATTAACAAAATGGGATAAACTTAATTGTTTCTACAAATAATTTTCTTAATTTTGATTCGACTATCTCCCTATAATTTTTATGTGAATAACCTTTTGATACATTAGTAGTATATATTAAACTAATCACATCCGTGTTCAAATTTTTGAGTGTTCATTGTCAAGTTTTGAATGTCTTTATACATTATTCAAAATTTAAGAAATTTTATGCAATTTAAAGCCATTAGCTTAAGATACATCTGCAGATAAAGTTTGTCACCCCTCTAAATTGTAGAAAATGTTTTTCTGCATATTTGAAACTAAAATAAATGGTTTTGTGATAAAAGAAATTGTTATATGCAGAATGCCGTAGGTACAACAAAAGGCATATTTATATGGAAAGGAAATAAGGAAAAAATATCTACATATACAACCAATAAACTTAGTTTCATCGCTTCTTTAATAGATGATGTCTATTTGAGTCTAGAATCTAATGACATAAATTTCAGTAGTTGAAAGCAAAACAAATCATGAAAGATGAGTGTGAAGCACTAAAAGGCAAAATTTTGCTACCAAATTCTTCAATCTTAACATGAATTCATAACTAAATATGATCCTTTACATCTCCTTCCCCTTAGGTTGAACTCTCCAAAAATGAAGAGTATAGTGGCAAACACTTCTAAAAAGGGGCAAAAATAATAATAGAAAACAGAAAACTCATCTTATTCTTGTAATGCAAGAAACTGTGTAATTTCTATGTAGCACTCAAAGAAAGATGACATTAGTTCTATCTTTGGCTCTAAATATAGTGGCAACCATAGCTTGAGGCTCAAATCTCTCTTTCCAATCTCAACGAAGGAGATCTCCCTCTATGATCTATTCACATTGATTGCTAGTTAAGCTACCCCCTTTTGACAATTTAGCTAGAAGACCAAGAAGCCTTTGAGATCCCGGACCAGGTTTGATTTCCCGAGGGTCTCCGACCTTGGAACATTTGGAGTTTTCAGCACACCAACCACCTGGAGTGAATCTCCCTTTTTTCCTACGCAGTAACTTCTTGTCAATCACATCCAAGACAGGATCATCTTTCTTAAACTTCCTCGCAAACGCGGCATTGCTCATGAATATTTTCCTTGTGTCATTAATAGAAAGGGTGTGAGGATGCTGTTTGGGAGGGACATCCCAAGCAATATAGTGCAAGTCGTGGTTGACAGTTTTTTCTGCATATTCTGGAACATTGCAGACAATGGTCTGAAAGTAGCCTTCTGGGGAGGAAATGAAGTTTGTGTAGTACATAAGAAGGGTCCTAGGAAGATTGTCCCAACCCCAGATAATATATTCGACTAGTCCCCGAGATAAAACTGTCCAAGCTGATCCTGCATGAAGAAATCATAGGCATAAATAAAACAGTGAAACTCAACCTGCTTCACCATCAATAATCACTTCAAATCATAGGTCTATCTATCAAGTGCTCTCACATGAACCAAAAAGCTTTTTGGGATTGAAATGCAGATAGTACAGATTCACTAAATCAAGGACTAATTCAAATGAAAGGCTTAAGATATTAAGAAGGTGCCAATGTGTGCTTTTTATCATAATGTCTACCATTCTCAAGTATGAAGAGCAAGTTCAATTATCATCGTTGTTTAAGCTTTAAAGAACTGTAAGGAAATGTGTCATAATCCTAAGAGGGTGTTTGGATTAGCTTTTTGAAAGTAATCTTACGGTGTGCTAGGTAAGTATATGAGATGGGTTTTGTCTCCACTTGTGTGAAAATGCTTTTGAGAATCATTTTTGACACTGATATTGTCAGTTGATTAAGAACACACCAGAAACAGTTCACACAAGATGATCTATAACAAATTGTCACAGGAAAGGTACAACATGCAATGGCGTGAAATGAAGCCTCACCGCTAAAAAGGTAAAATTTTCTTTCCTCTGAAACATGAATTCTTCTGATTGTTAAAATGCAAGTTTGAAATCAGAGCAGCCATGTTGGAGGACACACATAGGAATTTCATTCTCTAATTGTAGAACTAACTTGGATATGGAAAAAGACAGGAAAGTGATTTCTTCATGAACAGCAAGTGAAACTTTTCAAAATCAATTTTCAACATATCATCACAGCAATATTAAAGGAATGAAGGCACAAAAGGAAAAACTAACCAGTGAATAGTTTGAATGCATTTGGCAAAGTTCTCTTAGGATTAACCCAAAATACATCGCCCTTGGTTGAATTGTAAAGCCCAGGATCTATAATTAAAGGCATTGCTCGTTTTTCACTGAAAAGCAAAGTTTAAACATCAGTACATGTCATTGTCAGAAGGAAGGAAACGCAAGAGAAAACTTACAATTTCCATCCTAACTTGCTTGTATACTCAACGAAGTTCAGGTCTCTGTCCAAACCAGAAAATGTGGATATAAGATCTGCATATTAACCCAAACCAACCAAATATTGTCAGAATAATGAACAAGAAGTTAGTTAAAACAATCACAAAAGCTAACAAACTAACCATCCTGAGTCACAAGAGGATAATCAGAAGCACTAAGGTTGATGAACCAGTCCCAGTCTTTACTTCTCTTGAGTAGAAGAGCACAAGCATGAAGAGTATTGGCAACCATGGTTGGTCCTCTGTAAGTGACCATATTAGCTTTCACAATCATGAAAACATTCCCAACCTCAGAGAACATTGGGTGATTCTCTATTCTAGAAGCAAGCTCCATCCTTTCTTCTGCTGGTGATTCAAGGTCCAGATGAACAAGATAGTGGTTTAGTGGATGATAAAGAGCAAAAAGTGTTCTCCAAAGCTTATCCAAGTCGCCTTTGGATCCCGATATGAGATAGGCAAAGCGAGGAATCGAAGGTGCAGGAGGAGTTGTGGATGGATCAGGAGAAGGAGGGACTTTATTCTCAGCAAAAGCAATGGAAGTTCGGTTTGCATTAGGGTGAAATGGAAGAAAGAAGAATATTGAGTTGATTGATTGCATTGATTGGGCAATACTCATAGTTAAGGATGTGACAAGAAATAGTATGCATAGAACAGAGAATATGATGAGAGGAAATAGCCATTTCTTCTCTATTTTTGAGGACCCCATCACAGACTTTATCATGTTTTCCTCACACAATTCTTGCATTCAAGAATCCAGAGAGGAACTGAAATAGAAATTCCCAGTTCAACTCCAATCAGCAACTAATATATATATATATATATATAATATTTGAGACCCTCCTCAAATAGATTCCAAAAACTTTACCTTTTGAATTGTATCTGTTTCATCAATGAAATAATGTATGAGGAATGAACTGGCGTTTGTATGTATAATAAACCACAGAAAATTTAACAAGAAGCAACTTTTTTACCTGAGAACGAGACAGGAAAAAAAATGAACAAATTATCCAAAAAGAGTATGAAAGACAAACAGAAGATTCAAACCTTGAACCATTTATTCATCAGAAACTAAGAAAGGAAATTGCATGATGAAGAAGAACATGAGCTGTATATTAAAGCTGAAACAGCATCAAAATCTAGACGATTTGATTTAAAGTTAGGAGAGAAATGGGAGACCCAAACCTAGTTGTAAATTTATGATGCGGCACAATGTGTGTGCGTAGCGTTCGACAAAGTTTAGGAGCGAACGACAAAGAATCATAGGACGAAGGAACAGAGGGTGTGTGTGTGTGTGTAGAATGAATAATTAAAAAATAGAGGATTGATTCAGACAAAAAAAGAATTTGGGGAAACAAGAAAAGCAGAGGAATTTGTTTGTTTCTTGTGAGGAAGAAGGACGTAAGTTTTGTCAAGAATTCGCACACGAAGAGAGAAAAGGAAATTACCCTGTTATCACAAAAAAAAAAAAAGAAAGAAAGAAAAGGAAATTACCCATAATTGATAAATCTCTTTCACATTTACCTAGGTATGTTTCTGTTGTTCCCACCTGGAGCTTTCCCCAAATATGGCAAACTTTAACAGCATGGAAAATGGCCCCTTTCTTTCTTTCTTTAATACTTTCCCCAACCTTCCTGCCTCTGTTTTGATGCCTGTACTTAGATGATTAGATTAAACAAGTTTCCATAAATCAGTACCTCAAAACTTGAGATAATCATTGATCAATCAGCTTACCATCAAATTGTTATATAAAATCTCATAATAATATATCCACTCAAGACCTCAATAACTGATTATAATATAATATCAGTGGGATTTTTCGTCCAATTAATTTTATGTATTGTAATTTTGAATCAGGTTAATTATATTTTTTAGTTATTATGAGATATTATTAATTAGAGTATTAATAGGCCAACAAAGTGAACAAACCATATTTCAAATTTCAAATTTTAAAATGCAATTAGTCAGTATAAAATGTTATTACTTAAAATATTAATATATTTCTTATGCGTCGTAATGGAGTAAATTCTAATTAATATACAAATCCTGATAGTTTCAACCAATATTTAATTAGGATTCTATAGATTTTTTCCTTTAAATCAGGGATTTCTACTTTCACTTGTGTTTAATCAAGTCTTTGTAGTTTAATATGATTTCTAATGAGGTCCACATATGTAGTTTTTTATTTATCTAATTAATTTAAAATGAAATAAATAAATGACATGAAAGATATATTTATAATAATGGTAAATTTAAATTAGTACTCATATGATTAAAAATAATTTTTTTGATTGAATAATTAAAAATAATTGATCTAATTAATTTGTGTATAAATAGATAATATAATTAGAAAATACTATTCTAGTTATATTATATTGTTATTGTTATGATTTTTTTTTGACCTGGTTATTGTTATGATTCGAACTTTATATTATAAAAGTAAATAAATGTTAGATGAATAAATATTAATTATAAAATGTAATTAAAGATTTATTTGTAATAATATATTTTACATTTAATGGAGAATTAATTAGAATTTATAGGATGTATAAAAGAACTACTTAAGTATTAGAAGAAACTATAATGAAACCCGGGGTGTGTGGTTGAGTGGAAGGGACTCATTCACCCTTAACCAACTGTCAAGGGTTCGATCCTTGGCGTTGGGTATGGAGAAGCATTAAATCTCCCGGGCCAGCTATCCCACCCTTTGAGGTGCCTACAATTCAGCAGAGGATTAGTCTCCACCTGTCGGGTGGGGGATACCTTGATGTTTCATCAAAAAAAAAGAAACTATAATGACCTAAGGAAAAAAAAAAGCCGCAAGGACTTGATTAAAAACAAATGAAAGTATAATGACATGATAAAAGGGTAAAAAGTATAAAGATCTTATTAAAAAGGGTTAAGGGTAAAAAATACATATATAATTTTGTGAAAAGTTCATCCAGCATCAAATGTTTTTTTTTTGGACCAAAAATACACATGAGTTTTCAAATTGGATAAAAAAATACACATAAACTTTCAAATTAGGGTAAAAAATAGACATATAATTTTGGAAAAAGATTCGTCAAGCACCAAACGCTTTCTTTTAAAATATAACTGTAAATGTGTATTTTTGATCTAATTTGAAAGCTCATGTGTATTTTTGGTCCAAAAAAGAATATTTGATGCTGGATGATCTTTTGACAAAACCACATGTGTATTTTTTACCTTTAACCCTATTAAAAATTGGGTGAATTTTTAAGGACTTAACACTAACTATCCCTTAAAACTTAATATAGTCAATTATTTTTTAATTAAAGGGTCAAGCACTAGCAGAGATTACAAAGAAGATCGAATTCACAACCTGCCACGTATTAAGATGTCATAACACTATGCTACAAAACACTCAATACTTAATATATGTTAGGAGCAATTTCGCTCAGAAAGTTTACAAAATACATTCTCTTCCTACCATTTTCCTATGTTAAGTTTGACTATTAAACTAGTCAAACATCTTATATGGCACCTCATCATGTAGTCTACCTCTAACTTGATTATTGTTTAAAGAGCATCAATAAGTAAGAAAAAATGGCAAAAATAAGATATAGGTATGATATTAAGGATCACGACCAACTCCTCAAATAAATCATATATTAAGGAGAAGAGGGAGTGATACTTTTGTGGTACTCCCTCCGATCCATAATATAAGAAGTAACATGAAAATTTTTTTGTCCACATTATTAAAGATAACATGTAAAAGTCAATATACTCCCTCCGGACATATTTATAAGAGTTCAAAATTTGAATTGATTTGGTCCAAAATATAAGAGTTCACATTGCATTCTCTCATCCTTTAATGCGTTTTTTCCTATTTTTCCCCTAATTCTCTTTCATATTTATTAATGCCCATACATTTTTCTCTCTTAATAGACTTATAATAAATAAGGGTAATATTGAAAAAATGTGTATATTCCAGACACATTTAATTACTTTCACATGTTTTCTTAAGAAGCCTGTTTTGGCGGCCGGGCTCTTATAAATAAAACCGGAGGGAATAATAGATATTTGATTTCCATTTTTGTTCTTATATATTAAATGTAAAAAGAAGAGAGAATGTGAGCATATAATAAATGATATAAGGATAAACTTAAAAAACTATGTTAATTTTATTTATAATAAATGACTCCACTATGTTTTTTTTTTTTTTTTTTGTAAAATGGTAAACTAACTTTTATATCGTAGATCCGAAGGAGTATTAATTAAAGAGTTTCATTTCAACGAACATTTATGATTAACAAAATTGGTCGGCTGAGACACTTAAATGCACCCTTGAATTAAACCACCGAGTCATTGACTACTTCGACTTGGATGGATGCATGCCTCTAATTAATTCAATTCACCAAAAAAAGGAATGATGGATTAAGTCAAAAGAGACAAGGGTGAAAAAGCAAAAAGCATTCCATGGTTTTTTTTTAATATTCTCTCGTGTTGTAATTTTAAGAGTCTGTTGAACTTTTTTTTATGGAGGTTAAATAAGCAGAATGTACTATTAAATTTTTATATATGTTATATACAATTAGATTATATATTAATTTATAAGTAAAATAAATTAGTTTTGAGAAAAAAAACAAATATAACCAATTTAAAGTGGTGTATTTTACATTCTAATTTTTTCAAAAAAAAAAAGAGTTAATTAGCTCTTATAATTAGGACTGAAGGAATACAATTTTTAGACTTTCATTGAAATCAGAGGTTTTAGATTGTTAGTTCCTTAAATTTTATTTTACTTAAAACATTAATGCAGATAGGTTAATAAAAACCTTAACAATTTTGCCTCTTAAATGATTAAGACTTTTGTTTAAAATTAGAGAGACTAAAACCAAATTGCAGACAAACTTTAAGAAGAAAAGCTTATATTAACTTTTTTTCTTCTACCAGCTCAATGGACTCGATAGAGTGTGTCTTAACATTTTCGTAAAAAAATGTTAAAGTTTACATTTAATCCTTTAAGTTTGTATTAACTTTTAGTTTAATCCCTTAATTTTGAAAATTGCATATTCGGTCCTTTTTTAAATCATTTTGTTTCGTTTAATAGAAATTGGTGACTTAGCATATGTAAATGGTGATTCTATAATTAAATGCTGATATAAAATGGTTAAATTTTAAATGTAAAATGATTATACTAAAGAATTAATAATTGAAGCATATTTTGTTTGCATTTTATTATAAAATCACTTTTTGAATTTGTTGAATCAACATTTTCAGTTAAATGAAACTGGCAATGTTAATAAAATTAACTAAAAGTACACTTTTCAAACCAAAGAGACCAAAAATAAATCTAAGTGCAAACATAGAATATCAAATATAGGGAAAATCCTCAAAAAAATAAAATCCCATGTAAGTGATACAGAATTCTCAATGTGGTTACTCATTTAGTCAAAATCTTTGATCTGATATTTTGGAATTCAAGTGGTTTTTTTTAAGACTTTTTCTCATATGTATACCTTAGTCTAAAAAATAAGTTTAAAAATTCAGATTTTTAAATACAATTAATGCATGTTTCTAAAAATATCATTATAAGAAATCTAAATTACCTGTCCCACCTATGATATTTAAAAAATAAATTTTTCATTGTAGTATTTAATTAATAATGCTAATTTAAAAACTAATTTTCCATATTATATAAATTGTACCATTTTCCTAATTTTTATTTTTTAATGTTGAGATTTATGTGAAAATATGAGCGGGTTTCATCTTCAATCTGTCAGCTTCTTCTGACATCGTTACGCTTTTTGTTTTTTATATGGTTATAGTTATATGATTGAGTTAAATTAGAATATTGTGGGTCGGTTGCTTGTTTAAAAAAATGTGTTTTTTTTCATTTATGCATAATTAAAATTAATATGTTACGTCAAAACAATTTAAACCTTCTTTTTAAGAATAAATCATTTGTGGGTTTTAGTCCTAATATTTAACATGTCAACAAAGTCAAGCAGTCCAAATTATTTGGGTTATCTTTTTCCTCAAAACTTGGAAAGTACTTAGGGTCATGGATTGATCCTGGGATAAGTAGAAGCCAAATATATCAATATGTAGTTTTTTTGGCTAAATATCAATAGGTAATTGACTCCATGCTTTCACGAACCAGTTCATGGCAAATCAGGTTTTTGTCCTAAGCATTGAAATTAACTCTTATCAAATTAGCCTTGGCATCGGTTAATAACCATATTCTGTCATGCATCCAGCTTCCTAAATATGTGTGTGATCGCATTAATGCTAGTTGTGCAAATTTCTTTTGGAGTTCTTCTAGTTCTAAAGGAAAATGCATCTCCTCAAAAGGGATCATCTCTTTCTATCCATTGACAAGGGAGAATTAGGCTTAAGACCCATAAGAATTGTTAATCAGACCCCTTTGGTAAAGCAGCTCTGGTGAATCATTAACTCAGCATCTTAATCATTCTTGGCATCTACTTCAAAGGTTAAGTATATTGATATTGATAGCACTTCTACTATTAAGATACCTTATAATTCTTCTTAGATTTGGACTGGTGTCTCTGAAAATGCAGACGTTATTGTTAGTAAGTTAAAACACCATATAAGGAATGGATCTTCAGTTTCTATTAATCACCACCTTTTGGTGGCCCATAAAGCGGGATCTTGCCACCCTTATTGAGCATTCAACATTGTAGTTGATCTATTAGTGCATGTACTCTCTTGGACTTCCTACAAATGAAATCACCATTTGATTACCTCCCTATACTTGCCTAGTGTTGCTTAGGCCATCATTGACATGGCTATCTCCATCTTAATCTCACCTAATAAACTCATTTGGTAAAGTAGTAGTAGGAAATTATACTATTAAGGATGTAGTGTATCTTTTGTCACAAAATAACTCTCAGTGATGACTTCTGAAAGTTCTCGAGGAGAATTAATATAGCATACAAGCAGTTACTTTTCATATGGAAACTTTTACATTATGTCATACCTTCAAGTGATATTCTAAATAAGCACCACCTTTCTTCTCATACTCTATGTCTATTTGGGTGTGATGTTGAAGAATCTTTGGAGCATCTATTCATTGGATGCCCTTTTACCAGAAGAGTTTGGTATGGGTGTTTTGACCTTAGGATACCAAACCGTACTTTTTTTGAGTTTAAAATCTGGTTGAAGAATACATTATTCACATTAAGTAATGATGGTATCACCCATTTAGTATCCCATGTGATCTGTCTCTTAAACACTATTTGGAAAAGGCATATTTTGCATCATGGGTTAAGGGCAAGGTTCAAAAACCCGGACCGAGGATCGACTCGGTCGAGGCACTGGGTCAAGGGTCAGGGATTCAACCGAGGGTTGACTCGGGGTCGAATCGGCCACATTAAAATAATATAATTTAATTGATAATAATTATATTTAACTATAAATATTTTTAATTAAACTTGAAATACATTTGCATGAAAGGGGAGTGTGAGAATCTATTTCACACTAAATAGTCTACCTTCCCGCCACTTCCCCATACCTCTATTCTCTTCCACCCCTTCAACCATTCATGGTCGGCTCCTGACTCATTATACTATTCACAAGCCGCTTCACAAGCCAAATTTAGGTCCATTGGACTCCGTGCATCAAGCAAAGCTAGACACGGTGACTCTTACCTAACATGCAAGGATTTCAAAATTCAATTCAAATTCAAATTCAAATTGGAACAAGAAGTTTCCCTCCCAACATCAAAGAATTAGATGGTCCTATATGTAGAGATATATATATCAGAAACATATCCCGCTCCATTGCTGCTCCTTCCATTCGAAAATTTGGTACCAAAATCTGCTGCTTATACCATCCTCTGTTCTCGGCTTGCATTACAGAGATTTTGGTTCAACCTGCCTCGCTCTTTTCCTACACATATTTACGATGGATTATTTGCAAGATGCTTCCCTGTCTCAGATCCACCCAGCATTCCCCCATTTCAAAGCGACTGTGAAGATAGATTGCTCATATTCCAGGGAGGTGATCGAGTTGATCGGCCCGAGCTCAAGTCCTGTCAAGATGGTCGCATCTGTGGACATTTTTCTGTACGATGAACAGGTAAATACCACATTTTGTTTCAACATTCAACTCAATCACACCATCCTCTAAATGGTAACCTTGTGCATACAGGGGACAAAGATGGTTGCTAAGCTTATTTCTGAAGAGTCGAGGGATCGTTTTATGTGGATGATTCATCCCGGTTTAGTCTACGAGGTGTGCAATCCGGCTGTCGAGGTAGGTGGTGAAGGGATTCATGAAGACTACCATCTCGAGTTTGTTGAAACAACTGATTTGAGGGACGCATCAGGTGTCTTTCCACCATTTCCATATAAGATTTTTACTGTGTCCCAGCTCATAAAAGCAACACAAATCGATAATCATTTATTTGGTACATAACCCTTCTCCAAATAATTTTTCAATTCTCATACATTCTGTGACCGATTTGTTGTGTAATGAACTAACTCATGGTCGCCCTCTTCTGTAGACTTGGTGGGCTTTGTTCGTTATTGTTCACCAATCTCCAAAATGAAGTACAATCATTTTTGGGAGAAAGAGTTTCGCCTGGTATTAGATAATCACAACAAGGTCTCTGGGTGGTGAGTTACATGAAGATGGTTTCAGACTGATAGGATATTTATCGAATCCACAATACTGATTTTTTTAGTTATATAGGGCACAAAAAGAAGTCATATGTGTTCTGCGTGGTTCTGGCTTAGAAGCTCAAGCGAAGTTGATGACGCCACCAAATAATCGTGATACCCCCCTCTCTTTGTTCATATACGATATGTTATTACTTGCGCACCATACCCATCAGGTTTGTTTGTCTGTTATTTGTTCATATTGCAAAAGCTTTGTGTGTGGTCAAACACCGCTGTAATGGATCAATAACATTTCAGTTTACAAATTTGCTCAGGAGTTCCTGTTGTTCGTTCATATTGTGATGCCACAACATTGGACATTGATCCACCGATACCTCAAGTCCAGAGGCTCAAGCTTGAGATGCTTCACATTTAAATTCTGAGGATATTAAAGAAGTATGTATTAATTAGAGTTGCATGGTTGTTCTGTATTCTTGAAGAACTTGATGATTAAGTATGTTCTGCCACTGAGTGGCTTCTATGGCTTTTTGTACTTTTACTTCGTTGTAACATGGCTATAATCTGGAATATTCCTTTTTGCGACCTTGAAGATGGCTCTGGATTTAGAAATGACAATCATGGTTAGATAAAATGACAATCATGGTTAGCTAAGGCCACTATGTTCATCAATTTGATGTTATTTTTTACTTTTCTTTGAACATTTGTCCTTTTTTGGGTCTATTTATCTATTATTGTTCACTATTGCATTCTTTGTGATTATGAATATGAGTATTAAACTTCCAATCTTGTGATCTTTCAAAAAGAATAATAATACTTCTTCTTTGCACACACATAAGGCAAAATCTGGAATTTAAAACTGTATGTTTTGGGCAGATTTTCTACAATCTAACCTTGTCTTCATGCTTCGATGTGGCATTTCTCATCTCTGCTGTTGCTACCTTTTGTCTTAAATTCTTTTCAGTTTCTTGCTATTTGTGAGCACTTTTTCAATGCCTTTCAATACCTTTTCGAATATTGTTATGCAATCCCTTTGTATATCTTGTGTGGTTTTTGGAACATATGATATGTGAAACCAAAATAATAAGCTACTTCTTGAACTGCATCACTTGATGCTTGCTAAGCCTGCATTGTCCTGCTAAAGGGATTGCAATCACATTAGTAATGATTGTATTATTTAACTATTTGTCTTATTATTATTATTATTATTATCCTTTTTGTGTTATTATTATTATCATCACCATTTTCATATCTTGTGCTATCCTGAATTTGTTCTTCCCCTCCCAATATTAACAGATTTTCAGCAGGATGGTATACCTTTATGGGAGAAGAAATTTTGCTTGTCGGTTAGATTGGTACCATGGCAGAAGTTAGTGTATACCAAGACTTTTACCAGCTTCCATAGCAATGTGCTGACGTGGAATTATTAAGTTTGTTTTGCCACTCTGTTTTGTGGTATATATTAATTATAATTATAATGCATGGTTGTTATGTCTTCTTCGGTTAGATTGGTACCATGGCAGAAGTTATGTCTTCTTCAAAGATAGTTTTGAGCAAAGAACAACAACAGGAAGGGAACAAGACTACAAATGTTGTATACCAAGAGGTTTTCATGAATTTGGAGATGCCATAGTTATTGTAGGAGTTTGGTGCTTTTTGTGGTAATTGGTATATTTGTTACCATGCATTTGGGTATGCCAGTAGGATATTTTGACTTTTTGTGTTCATTGCCTACAGGTTTTCATGAATTTGGATAATACATATTTGTATTATGCCATTTGTACTTTTTTGTGGTTTCAGCTCATAAATTATGATTGACCATTTCAGTCAGTTTCACATGACTCTCTTTGGACCAAACTTATGACAATCTGTTACAATCATCAAAAATGAAGTATGCTCCTCAATGGTTTTATATCCAAATATTTTTCCATTGTATTGGCTTGACTGCACTAGGGATTGTGTGCTTTAATATTGGAACTGATTGCTTGTGTCCATTATATATTACCTTGCTTATTTTATTCGTTAATTCTTAGGAAAATTATTCCATTTATTTACAGCATTTTTTTAGCTTCATCTGGCTCTAAATTTAACTCAAATTGGCTTTATGTATGGTTTACTTAATGGCATGAGCACCTAATGTATTTGGGTTACCGTCATGCTTATAAAAAATGTATTTTTGCTGTGAAATCTATTCCTGACTTTGAATTTTATTTGTCTCTCCAGTGGTTATGCAAATTAGTTATTCATATTGATTAGTTATTTTGTTGGCCAGTTCATTTTCCCCCTTTATTAGATAGTTTTACATTCTTTCAATATATAGTTAATCAGTGCATTGGTGGATTACAAGTTCTTCAGTGTCAGCGAAGCCATTGGTGGATTGCTTAATGGCAGTCCAAACGTGTGATGTAAAAAATTCTGAATTATACTGCTTTGTTTTATGACATGAAGAGGATCCTTATGACTTTGTCAGCATACGCCCAACTCTATGCTGTTGTTAGGCTGAAATCATTGTGGCTCCTGCTTTAGTCAATAACATGCAAAATTGCAGCAGGATACATTGTGGTATGATCCTGCAAAATGTACAAATTATTTCATCTAATGTTGTCACAAATGAAATCTTTGCCAGCACACATTACTCGGAATCTTTAAGGAACATCACCCGTGCAACGCACGGGAGGTCCAGCTCGTTGAGAAGATGCTAGGACAAAAGATTATATTTGATTACATATATTTTAATTATATAATATCTTATTGTGTTCATACTATAGGACAAAATATCATATATGAGTCTTATATATATTATTTTAATTTTTAAAATGTAACATCCCAAAATTTACAAAATAAATGCAAGGAATTAATTAGGTTTCTAGGGATATTATTAAAAATATTAAAAAGTATTAAAATAAATAAATTTATGATATTAGGCATTTTTAATAATTTTAAGGTTTATTTTATTTAAGAAACAAAGAAGGATTAATTAGAAGATAAAACCTAATTTAGGAAAAAGAGATAATAAGGATGTAGTTGAAGTCCTAGAAATGTATTTAGGAATTAAAAAGCCTTATAAATAAATTTATGAGGCCAAGTATATTTTTAATAATTTCTAAAGGTTATTTTCTTTATTAGTTCAGAAAAAAATAGTTTGGAGATAAATTTAAATAAGGGAATATTTAGAATCTTGGGGTATTGGTTATTAATTAAAAATTCTTATAAATAAATTCAGGAATCAAAGCATATCTAGAGAAATTATTTTGGGGACAGATTTAGGTCTATTTCTAAATAATAATGATAAATAAAATTATGATTTAAGAGAAAAATATAAAATAGAAAATGAAAAAGACAATATCTGCCCCTGTTGAAAATATCCTCAATTATAAAGGAAAGGGCAAGATAGTAAAATGCTTATAAAATAAAAATATCAGTCTCTCTTTAAATTACAACCACACACATGTCCCATTGAATTAATCTCTCCTTCCTTCCTTTCTGCTTCCCTCTCTCCACGTGTACACACACAATATAAAAAAAAAAGAAATTAAAATTATATACTCCCTCTGCCCGAAATACACACACTAAAATCACTCTCTCTCACCTTCACTCACTCACTTCTCTCTGGTTCTGCGAAGCGACGGCGGCGGACGGCCAAATCGACGGCGACCAACGGCCAGGCTCGGCGGGAAACGTCCAAGAAGGCTTAAGGAACTTCAGGTAAGCTCCGTTTCCTTGTTTCCTTCTCCTTCTGGCGCGATTTCGAGCGAAATGGGGGGGATGATTCGAAATATTTGGACGGTTTTTGAAGTTTCTAAGCTTAGGAAAATGGTGCTTGAAGCTTTTTCTTGTTGTTTTAAGTGTTAATTTTGAGAGGAAAGTCGAATATGGTCCGATTTCTGCAAAACGTTCTTCCTCTGGTACTGTTCACCGAAGCTAAATTTGGGGGTTTCGGGTATTTGTTATTTCGAGCTTGATTAATGGTAATTAAAAGCAAGTTTAGGCTCATAAAATGGATTGCATGGGTAAATTTGAAGATTAGGGAATTTCTGAGTAATTCTTTCTTCTTCCTTGTTCGTTGAAGCCGACGAGAATTTGGGAGGTTTTCTGGACAATTAATGAGTTAGTATTTGATGAATCATATCTGGGAATAAGTTTAAGTACCTTAAGCATCTGAAAATGTGAAGTTGGATTATTGTTCTTCGCTTCCCCTGTTCCCTGCGAATTCGACGGATTCAAGAGGAAATAATGGTTGGACGAAATGCACTTGAAATTATGAGCTCTGATAAGCATTTTGTACGAGTGATTTGATGAATTTTGGAATTTTGATTGTTGTTCTTGTCTTCCCATGTTCTTCCCTGTTTCTTCTTAGTTTTCTCTGCCAAAATTCTTGGGTGGATAATGAACAAGAATTTTGATAATTGCTCTGGTTGTTTGGATGATTTGATGAAGTTGAAATTTTGTTCTTCCTTCTTTACTTCTGCTCTGTTCAATCGAAAATAAAGGAAGAGGGGAGAATTTTGGACGTTAATACACTTGCAATTGGAATCTGGGATGAGTGTATTGGAGGTGAAATGGATGAAATTAGAATTTTGTTCTTCCTCCCTTGTCTCTGTTCTGTCTGGCCGAGAGTGAAGAAAGGAGAAGAATGGGATTTTGAGATTTTAATTCCTGATGTTGCAGCCCTGTGAAGTTTAATTGATTGAGATTTGGGAATTTCTTATTTCCCTGCTTATTTGAATTCTGCTGCCTCTGTTGTTAATTTCTGGTGCATTTAGAAAGGTGTTCAGTAATGTCAATGGTTGAATTCTCCTTGCTATATGTGTGGCTTACGTAAGTTGTTAATTGTCCAATTGTATTCCCTATTGGTTGCTCTGACCGTGGATTATTGGCAGGGAAGAAGGAGAATGTTGTGTCGTTTATTTGAACAAGAAATAGGAATTTATTTTGTGCATAATTGTTATAGTTTTAGGTTCTAGGAATTTTGATTGTGTTAAGACTAAATCAACTGGCTTATTGTGTTAGAATAAATTAGGTGTTCTTTATACGTTTGATTTCTCTAACTTTGCTTGATTACAAAATAATGTTGACTGCTGGATTATTGGCGAAGAAAAGAGGAATGGTAATATTAACTCGAAAGGAATTAAGAGTAAAGAATGAAGAAAGGTAGACTGATTATTCTTGGATTTGTTGGACTTAATTTAAAATGTAATGCGAATTACATTTATGGATTGTTGACT
This sequence comes from Mimosa bimucronata, assembly GCA_037074515.1. Lineage (NCBI taxonomy): Eukaryota > Viridiplantae > Streptophyta > Magnoliopsida > Fabales > Fabaceae > Mimosa > Mimosa bimucronata. The sequence goes on from CM073442.1 coordinate 14,059,864, forward strand.
TGATATTGATGTAGGGACAAGAGTTGAGTTCTTCTGGATTATTATTTCAAAAATTTTGAATTAAGATTGGATTTGGAATTTAGAGAAGTGGGAAGTTAAAATAGTTGTTAATGTTAAGCAAGAAAATAATTATTAATGTTGTTGATAGTTGGTTGTTGGTTTATTAGTAGGAAAGAAGGATGGTATTATAATTGAAAAATTAAAAAGGAGAAGGAAGAAATTTAAGGAAGATAAGAAGTTAAAGGGGTGTTCCTTTGATTTGTTGAATTTGAATTGAAATGCAATTTGAATTACCTTTCCAAGTGGTTGACTTGACATTGAATTATTGTTAGGATAAATTAATGTTTTGGTTAGTAATATATTGTTTGGAATTTCCAAGTCAAAATGTTAAGTTGGTTATAATTGATTGGAAATAAGAAACTTTAAGTTGGATTGGAAACATGTGTTATCATATCTAGTATGTAAGTTTAATGTAAATTAGTAAGACTACTTTTATGTTGGATGCTAGTTATATATGTATATTAATTAATGCTTGTGCAATGTTGATTGATAATGGTGATTAACCATTTATCTAGAAGTTAAGATTTAGTATTAGAAATAGAAAGGGGATAGAATTATAAGAACGTGAGAGACGTTTGATTATTATGTCTAAGATTAGATATTAATATATTATTTTGTACTATGAATAATTATAGGACAGAATAGGGGGATCGAATTCCAAGAGTACGTAGAAGAGAGGAAATACAGTGAAGAGTAAGCTGAGGATACAGGTAGCAGTTTATTTCATTACATTAAAAGAATTGCATGTATTATTTTGTAATATCTGTTTCAAGTTTACATTATGCATGAAGGTGATAAGCCTTGTTAATTCCTGCATAGTTATTTATGGAGTACTCCAGGCTTAGGTGGGTCGCTCCCCCTTTACCAGATCAGTTAGTTATAACTTTAAATGTTATAACGAGAAATCCTGCAGGTGAGGCCTCCACTAGTTAACGAATATATTGTTAATAGTGGCTGGTAGAGCATTGAGCGCAGGAAGTATGTATAATTGTTTATTTGTTCAGGTTTATGAAATATATACATGTCAATGCTAGCATGATAATATAAGTTAATGAAAGAAACTGCTATTGGGATTTCCAATCTCACCCCCTTCCCCAAACATTTTTCAGTTTAGCAGGTTGAAAGAAGCTAGCTGGGGAAGAAGAGTAGATGAAGAAATTAGGATTATAATTTGGGAAGCAAGAGGCAGTAAATCTTTTAATAAGGTTATTTATATATATTGTAAAATTAAATTATTAAATTAATAATAGAAAGTATAGAAAATAGAATTGTATAAATTTATTAAGAGATTTAAATTTCATAAGTATTATGAATTATGAATAGACTCCCTTAAGAGGGTTAGTGTATTTTTAATTGTTTTATTAACCACTTTATGTTATAAAGAGTTTTAAATTATTTCAATTTTTCTGAAAAGCCCATTCCAACCAACAGAAGGTTGGTCTAATGTTTTAAAAGAAAAGTTTTAAATTTTTCTGTATTTTTGGGCTTCTGACATTGAAAAGTGGTTATAATTCAATTAAAATATTATATTATAGTAGTAAAATTCCAGATGTTACATAAAACAAATTAAGTTTTTCACTCGAAAAAAAATTAAGTTTAAACAGTTTTTTAAAATATTGGAGACTCAACTATAGATTAAAAAACTGACTTGCAAATAACCTGCCAACTTGGAATAAAAAAATATATGTTCACAAAATTTGAAATAGCCCTTCCTTCCAGAATCTTTAAATTTTTTATTCTTGTTATATGTGTATTTAAAATCTTTATGGCCTTTGGTTTTCAAAGTTATAGTGGGCCCAAGCCCAAGTAATTTAAGAAACCCTAATTATTACAAGTGAATGAAGTGATAGCCGCACATCTTTTTCTTGCTACAGTACACACAATGGCTTCTTCAGTTCTTCCCTTCTTCCTCTGTCGACATCTTGAGGGTTCAGATCTGGAATTCTTCCTACAACGTCCAAGTGCATCTCCAACCAAATCGTCATACTCCACCTTGTAGTTGCAAAAATCATCCTCACTCCAAGGTTTTCTCCTATTTTTCTTGTCTAATCCCACCACCATTCTCCCTTCTTCTTCACCTTTCCTCTGCCATTTTGCACTTCAATATGATTTTTTTTAGTCTTAAACGGCGCCGTTTTAAGAGACATGAGAGCTTTTATTTACAAACTGGCCGAGCTGATCCACCCGCCGGTTTGAATCAGCCCAGCCGAATCAACCCGGAATATTCCGGGTTGATTCCTTCAGTGGGTGATGCCTAGCTCGGCCCGTTCTCTCTGCCAGGTGACCGGTTTTCCGGTCTAACCGGCCGGGCCGGGTTTTTGAACCTTGGTTAAGGGTGAATTCAATGGCAACAATAAAGGAAGCAAGCAAACTATCCAGTTCACATATATGGCTTTCACAAACCCAACAAGAGTCCAGCTGCGTAGATTGGTTAAAACAGTTGATTTACATATCATGAATAATGATGATGGATGGGATATTATTCTGCACAAGTATAAAAAGTTTGGAAATCATTATTGTCATGGAATCATTTGTCACAACGGATTTTCTAATAAAGAATTTTTTGAAAAATAAAGCTGTCATTGGCACAAGTTTTCTCTCAAAATGATTTTGTGTCGCTCTTCACTGGATTCAGAATTCTGACTTCAATCCTTTGACTGCAAGAGCCAACTAGTCATTTATTGTGTAAACAAATGGTACTTCATTCACATCCTACTGATCATTCTTCATAATTTAACATCACTTGGCAGGAAATACTTGCTTGAACTTTTTGACTTTTCAAATATTAGCATTAGGGTTTTTTCTCATGTGTATAATCATAGTTTAGTAAATTGAATTCTATGTTCATACTTCATAGTTTAGTAAATTGAAATATAAGTTCTATTTCTGTTTATAATATGTAAACTTGGTTGATTATTGGAACTTCCTTCTGTCTTTTTATTATAAAAAAGTTAAACCCCTTTCTCTAGCATTTTGTTGCTCAACATTGCAACACTTTGATTAGTGGTTATGATAAATTGATTACTCCATCCGTTCTAAAATATATGATTTATTTATTTAATTTAACTATATTAAAAATGTCAATTGAATATTTAATATAATATGCTTCTTAAGAATATCATAATCATTTTCCTCAACGTTCTCCCTCCATCTCTTATTTAATTTTTGTTGATGGGAAATAATAGACAAAAATATAAATAAATCATATATTTAAAACTAAAATTAATCCTAAATAAGTATTATACATAGGCCCCGAGAAAAAATATAGTGGTAATAGTGTAGTTGACACCCTTGGTTGCCCTTAGGACATTCCAACGTTTATTTTTTAACACTTTTTGTGCCCCTAAATTTGTTGCTTAATCTGTGTGCTTTTTATCCATAGCGACAAAAACTTCTTGTAGTATCTGTGATTCATTCAGTTATTTTAAACACATTAGCCTACCAAAATTCATACATTATCAATATAAAGGCATATTTAGGTTATCTTTTGGAGAACAACTTTTAAAAGAAAGTAGTAAAAGTGCTTTTTGAGGATACATTTTCAGCAAAATAGATTCTACAAAAAATGGCTTGTAATAAAATAAGAGTGTTTGGATAATGGTTATCAAAATCACTTTTTTCATGTGTAAATTACAAAAAAGTACATTAGCTATTTGTGGTATTTGCATATAAATGATAAAATTTTGTTTCAAAGATTTTAATCGTCATTTTTCATATTTAATAACAAAGTTTAATTAAATTTGTTAAAAAAAATTTAAATAATAACATTAATCAATTTTATGATATGATAAAATAGCTCTAAAATATGTGTATTGTAAATAGTACAGAGCTAAACTAATTTTAAATAGCAATTATGTTTAAAAATATATTTTATATTAAAATATGTTGGTAAAAAGTGGCACCATAGAAAATAAAAAGTGGTGTGTTGTAACATAACTTATAATTATAACTAAGGTATTAGAAAAAGGTAGAATTTCAATATAGGACTACTGTAGACAATTAATTAAAAAGTAGGACCAAAAGATTCTGAAATATCACTTTAGATTCAGGGTCTTTAAGTGAAATTAAATTAAGGTGGAAAAAGACAAAAAAGGGCCTATCCCCAAATGGCATATCTTACACTCTCTCTTCTCTCTCACATACACACAGACCCCACTCATTTTCACACGAACAAGGAAAATTTCATATGAACAAGGAAAAACTCATATGCACAAGGAAAATCTCATATGCACAAGCCTAATTAAAAAACAAAATATTCCTCTCACCTTCTCTCTCCTCTGACACCCTCTCTCCTCTGACAACCTTTCTCTTCTGACACCCTCTCTCTCTTCTGACACACTCTCTCTCTCCCTGACACGCTTTTCTCTCTCTCTCTCTCTCACACACACACCCCACTCATTTTCACACAAACAAGGAAAAGCTCATATGCACAAGGAAAATCTCATATGCATAAGCATCAATAAAAAACAAAATATTCCTTCCACATTCTCTCTCCTCTGACACCATCTTTCTCTCTTTGACACGCTTTTCTCTCTCTCACACACACACACATCCCACTCATTTTCACACAAACAAGGAAAATCTCATATGCACAAGCCTCAATAAAAAATAAAATATTCCTCTCACATTCTCTCTCCTCTGACACCCTCTCTCTTCTGACACCCCCCTCTCTCTCTGACACGCTTTTCTCTCTCTCTCTCTCTCTCTCACACACACACACACACACACACACTCCACTCATTTTCACACGAACAAGGAAAGACTAATATGCACAAGTCTCAATAAAAAACTAAATATTCCTCTCACCTTCTCTCTCCTCTGACACCCCCTCTCTCTGACACGCTTTTCTCTCGTTCTCTCTCACACACACGCCCCACTCATTTTCACACGAACAACGAAAAGCTCATATGAACAAGGAAAAGCACATATGCACAAGGAAAATCTCATATGCACAAGCCTCAATAAAAAACAAAATATTCCTCTCACCCTCTCTATCCTCTGACACTCTCTATCCTCTTACACTTTATCTTTCTGACACGTAGGGTCAATGTTGTCTTTTCTTCTCTCAATTTAATTTCAGTTTGCCCCACAAGACTCAAGTGATATTTCAGAATCTTTTGGTCCCGTTTTGAAATTAATTGGCTACTACGGTCCTATATTGAATTTTTCCTTTAGAAAAATGACAGATAAATACTCCCCCCATCTTAAATATAATACCAAATTACCTAACTTAATTAAATTAAGGTTGTTGGTTAAGTTAGTTAAAATCACATGATATTAGCAAAACACCTTAACCATGTACATTTATTCTCACCCTCCCTCTCTTGTTTACCTATTATTGAGAGCATCAATAAGGATAATTTGGGGAAATTTGAGAAAAATTAGAAATGGATCTTATATTTAGGAATAAACTTATCTCCACAAATAGGTCATATATTTAGGTTCAGAGGAAGTACTTTTTAAATTTCAAAATCTCATATATGAGATTTTAATTAGTTGAGTAACAATATTTTCTAGTTAAATAAAGATATTAACATCAAATCACCTATCTAAGATTGAAAGTATTTTTTTGCATTTTCTGTAAGTTCTTTAAAGGCAAAATTCCCCCCCCCCCCCCCCCAATTTAACTGCATTCATACCCTCTCCTTAAACTTATCAACGAGCAACCATGCTTCTATGATATGGGAAGAATGATTTGAAAAAAAAAACAGATTATTGAAAACATTGGTTTCAAGGCTCAAAACTTTGGTACCTTTTTCCAAACCATGGTTTGATAGCACAAAAGGGCCTTTTTTTTTTTTTACATTACCAAACAGATTTTAACTACATGATTGAGTCAAGATCAAGTATCATAGGACTATCATTTGTCTTTTACCAAAAAAAAATGCAAACCCAAGACGCCAAGACATTATGCTTAGATGCCCAAAGTCTACTGGTCTTTGAATCAAAATCTGAGAAGTAGTAGTAGTAGTACAATAAAAATTATATTTTTTGTGATTAATTGGGTAATTGCAACTTTCATGCTTTTGCCCTCTGCCACGTGCACTCCCTTATACTGTTCATACGACTTGACACTTCCAGGTGGTCAAAACATCTCATCCTCTAGTTGAAAATGGGCTTTAGTATGTGACCGGTCCAGTTCGTTGGCTAGACAGATGGCCTTTTGCTAGTTCCTTCAAAACACTAAAGAAAAAAGAAGCTTTTTGTGTGCTAGCTCTAAGCCTCTAACAAAAGAAGAAAATCGGGAAAATTGCACCCTGGTCTTAAGTAAGGCAAATTATTACTCTAATGTCCCTTAAAATCTCAAAATTATTATCATGTCCCTAGGGACTTGAATGCAATAAAATGTAATTACTCACCAAATTCAGTTGTTAACGAAGGCCTATATATGCAGTTATCAACGAAGGCCTATTCAGTTGTCAACAAAGGATTGTTGAGTTGTTACTGGCGTTTATGACATTTAGCATCAAACCCCATTAACAACTCAATAAGACCTCACTAACGACTGAATAAGCCTTCGTTAATAATTGAATACAGTCAGTAATAAATTGATATTTTGATGTAAGATGTAAGTTAATATTACTGACCGTACTATATTGTTAACGAAAGCTTATTCAGTTGTTAGCGAAGTCTTATTGAGTTATTAATGGGGTCTCATGGGAAATGTGATAAACTCCATTAACAACTCAACAAGACTTTGTTAACAACTAAATATGCCTTCGTTGACAACTAAATAAGCCTTCGTTAACAACTGAATTTGGTGATTAATTCCATTTTATTGCATTTAAGTCCCTAGGGACTTACTAATAATTTTGAGATTTCAAGGGACCTTAGAGTAATAATTTGCCTTACTTGGGATCCTACTGCAATTTTCGCAAGAAAATATTGTACAAAAAATAGAAAATATAAATTGTGGAGAAAGAAAGAAAAAAAAAATGAAAGTACCTAACCTTTTCTACTTGACCTCTGAGAATTGGACATAGGGGAAGGAGCTCTCATAGAAGATGTGTTAATATTCAGTGTCGGATGATAATTTGAATATGATTTAGGGAAAAAGATAAATAAATACCCTCCAATTTGTAAAATCCCATTAACAACTTCATGATAGGTATTAACAACACAACAACCTATCATGATGTTGTTAATACCTATCATGAAGTTGTTAATGGGATTTTACAAATTGGAGGGTATTTATTTGTCTTTTTCCCGATGATTTACCTTGATGCCTTCTAATAATAGGATACATGTGCTTAGAAAAAAAAATTACCTACTTAATTGTAGCAAAAAAAAAAAAAGCTGCATCTACTTAAGATACTTTTTCAATCAAGTTAGAATATATGTATTTTATATCTTTTAACTTATCTTTAAAATACTAATTAAATATTGTTATTATTTTTTTGTTTCTGTCAAATAAAATCCAGTTGTGATAATTTGATTAGAAAATATTGCAATATAAAATTTAAATCCTAAAATTTATTGGATAATTAATTATAGGTTCCGCGTAGGGAACTTAATTAAGATGAGGTTCCACAAAATTACGAAATTAATCTGAGGTCCCTACCAAGAAGTTGTTATCGCATGCTCATTAAGTTGTTATTGGCAAGCCAAACAATTGTTTTCGCCTGGTCAAACATTATCACTGATTTATGGGTCAGTAACAACTTTTGACCACGTGATAACAACTGTTTGGCCTGACGATTACAACTTTTGGCCAAAGGATAACAATTTAGGGCCTGACGATCACAACTTTTAAACCCTTGTTCAATAACAGCTTTTGAGCTGCCGATAACAACTTAATATGCAGGCGATAACAATTTCGTGGGACCTAAGATAAATTTCGTGATTTCATGGAGTCTCATCTTAATTAAGTTCCTTATACGGGACCTATAATTAATTACCCCAAATTTATTCTCCAAAGAAAAAGATTTAGCTCAATTTAAGATTTTTTATCGAATTCTGTTAAAAAAATTCCCTTGTTCAATTTTGTATGTTATTTATTACTCCCTCTGGTCCTAATTATAAGATCACTTTGACTTTTTTTGTGTGGAGAAATTAATGATTCAAAATTAATTATTTTAAAATGTCTATAATTATCTTTTTTCCTCGAAGCTAATTTACCTTACTTGTAAACTATAATATATTATTGCCCAAGAGGTGATTCATTCCATGAGGGAGAACAAAAGGAAAAATGGTTGGCTTGCAGTAAAGGTAGACTTGGAGAAGGCTTATGACAGATTGGAATGGCCGTTCATTTTTGATACTCTGTCCAAAGTAGGTATTGAGGAGCATATGTGTAGGCTTATCATGGCTTGCATCACCAGTGCTTCTTTTCGGGTGCTATGGAATGGAGACAAGACTGAAGAATTTAAATCGTCAAGAGGGATCAGGCAAGGTGACCCAATATCCCCTTATATTTTCACATTATGTATGGAGAGACTGAGTCACTTAATCCAGGACGCGGTGGAAGAGGGAGAGTGGGAGCCAATCAGATTGACAACAATGGGACCTCCGATCACTCATCTTTTCTTTGCTGATGATTTAATCCTCTTTGGGGAGGCATCTTCTGATCAAGTGGACACAATGATGAGTTGCTTGGACAAGTTTTGTAGGGCTTCGGGTCAGAAAATGAACAAGGACAAAACAAAGATCTATTTCTCTAAAAACGTTCATTTTTCTAGATCCTTTGCTTTGAGCCAACGTATGGGAGTAGGACTCACGGGAGACCTAGGGAAATATTTGGGTATTCCTCTCATCCATAAAAGAACTACTTACCCTTTGTTTGCTCCTATCTTGGACAAAGCTCATAACAGGCTTTCCGGGTGGCAAGGGAGATATTTAAACATGGCAGGAAGAGCAACCCTTATCAAAGCTGTCCTTGATGCCTTGCCGGTGTATTATATGCAGACAATTCTCTTACCTAAGAAGCTGATCAAAGGCCTTGAGAAGGCTAGCAGGGGGGTTTCTGTGGGGTGAAAGCAAGGAGAATAGGAAAGTCCACCTGATTGCTTGGGATGACATTACTAGGGATAAGGTGGATGGTGGCCTGGGCATTAAAAATCTTAGACTCCAAAATGAGGCGTATATGTTGAAACTTTGCTGGAACCTGGTTACGAACCAAGAGGCCCTCTGGGTGCAGGTACTTAGAGATAAATACAAGTGCGGTTTCACTACAATCCCATATGTGAAGGGAGTTAAATCTTCCTCACTAACTTGGAAGGGTATCTGTGCAGTTTGGAAGAAGTTTAAAGATAGGCTTGGCAAGAAAGTGGGAGATGGTAGAAACACGAATATGTGGTTCGAGAACTAGTCAGAACTAAATGTCCCCCCTCATTGATGTTATCCCTGGATTGGAGGGTTTTGTGAACAGGGAGGAAAGGGTATGTGATTACATGAATATTTTGGGGGAGTGGGACATTCCTAAACTGAGTTTTTGGTTCCCACCACAAACGGTCAATCGTATCACTTGTACTCACCCACCCTGTGAGGACAGAGGAGAGGACAAATTCTATTGGAAACCTTCTAATGATGGATGCTTTTCTATTAAATCTGCATATAACTCTCTTTTTGCAGGTACCCACGATCGAGGAGAATCAATTTGGAAAGTCTTGTGGAGCTGGAAAGGTCCAGAAAAAATCAAATCTTTCCTATGGCTATTCACTCATGGACGAGTCCACACTATGGCACTTAGGGAAGGAAGAGGACTGTTGAACTCAAGCAAATGTCCACTAGGTTGTGAAGATATGGAGAGTGCTATGCATATGATTCGAGATTGTAAGGAGATCAAGCAAAAGTGGAAACTCTTGGTGAACCCAAATCAATGGGAGCCCTTCCTCGAGCTACAAGGTGCAGACTGGGTAAAATGGAAATTGCAACACGAAGCCGGTAGAGAACACACCAAAAGTCTTCAATGGCCCTTACTTTTTGGATATTTTTGTTGGGACGTATGGTGTGCTAGATGTAGTCAAGTTTTTGAGGCAACAGTGGAGGCAAAATCATGCGATGTGGAGAGAACTTTCTTTCGTGCGTGTGCAGACAAGCAACTGAAAGAAAATCACATTTTCTTCTTGGGAGAACCAACAACAAGGAGGAGCAATAGTCAAGATGATGAAGAAGCCTACAAACTTGAAGTAGATGGATCGGTCCTCCAAGATGGTCGAGTGGCTGTGGAGGCTTGATTAGAAATAGTGGAAACGAATGGGTGTGTGGTTTCAACTGTAAGTTAGCAAATGTACCCCCCACTATTGCTGAAATTCTTGCAATAATTCAAGGTCTTCACATATGTCAGAATAGAAATCTGGAAAATATCACCATCCATACAGATTCAGTGAAGGCAATCAATTTGATTCAGCGTGGTTGTCATGATAACCACCCATACAGAGACGTGATCGAGGATGCAAGAAGATGGGTGTATAAAGAATGGAAGATTAATTTACAACACAAGAGCAGGGACAAATTGGAAATGGCGGACACATTTGCTAAAATGTCGCATGAGCAGGAATGCATTTTCAATTTTTTTGAACATCCCCCAATTATTAGGAGCCAACTTGTAATTTCTAGACCAGATCTCGAAGGCACTATGCCAACCTGTAGTAGCTAGTGTTTTAATGTAAGCATCAGTTTATATTCAAAAAAAAAACTATAATATAATACAATTACATGTAAGATACATTTTAATTAAGTGGTCTATTTGATTTCTTTAATCTCCACAAAAAAGTCAAAATGATCTTATATTTAGGAACGAGGGAAGTAATATGGTTGATTCCTCATATTAGAGCTAATTGAAAGGTTACGTTTGACCCAAAATATAATATCTAAACATATTTTATACTTTATATTTACTATGTTGCTCTAAACTAATATGTGTAACTTAATAATTGATATATAATCTCATTATACACAAGGACATTTAAGGAAAATCATGTCATATTTATTTAAATTAACCAATTTATTTTTTTAATCTATGTAAATTAATTAATAAGCTCTTGTATTGGAGACGAATGGAGTACCATACTATATTCTCTTTATACTATTAAGTATTGACGTTGTATTGAGAATTAGATCCAAAGAGCGAATAAAAATTCTCTTACAAAATTATATTAATAATCCATATAATACTTGGATTCACTTTCATAATCACACAGCTAGTCCTCAGCTGGCATGATTAGTTATACCATTAAAATTTGAAAGTTCAGCTATGTCAATTGTTTCAAGTTAGGTTGCGATTTGGATAGATGCATGAATCTCTTAACCTTTTATTTTATTTTTTTTAATTTTCACTTCAAGGGCAAAAAGGTAGTATATAGTTATGTCAGTGGCCATATTTCTATGGCCTTGTTTTGGGAAAATGACTTTCAAACTCTATTCATTTGCAATAATGAATCAATTTGATAGAAAATTGCCAACTTCACTTTAATTAGTTAAGTGCATTGTCAAACATGGATAATTCATTGACTTTTTTAATGAAATAACTCATTGACTTTCTTGTTAAGAAATTAATTACATTCTTTGAGAGCTAAATAAACACTCAATACTTCCTGAACGAGAGGCAGCACCATTAACTGATAAAATGTTGAAGGAAAACTATTTTGGAGATAATTGTTGTTTTTTTTTCAATATTTAATTCGGTAGCTTTGTGTTTTTTACCTTATTAAATTTTTATAATTTTGTTCTTTTTGCACTATCAGCCATATTACTTTGCTTTGTTAGTAATTGTCAGTGTCACCCTATGTGCATAAACTAACTGTATTAATAGAGTGAAATTAAAGATTTAATATTAAGAGAAAAGCATATCAGTAACAGATTAAAAAGTGAAAGGATATATAGGCAAACAAAATAATGGTTTTTTCTTGTTTTTCATAACAAAGGATAAAGCAATAAACTACTCCTCTGGTCCTAAATATAAGAACATTTTAACTTTTTTTTTGTGAAAGTTAAGGAAACAAATTAGACCACTAAATTATAACATATGCCGCATGTAATTAGATTATAGGTTAATTAGTTTATAAGTAGAATAAATTAATTTTGAGGAAAAAAGTTTTTTTTGGACTGAAACTACTTTTTTTTTACTGAAAAAAAAGTCAAAAAAGTCAAAGTGATCTTATAATTAGAACTGGAGGGAGTATTATCCTAAATCATGCTCCAAAAAAAGATTACATTCCTCAGCAGGTACGAGGTGAATACCACTTAAATAAGATAACCCACGTTTTGCAAGAGAGTCTTCAAAACTTGTTTATTCTCTTCCACAAGCCTCTAATTCTACCAACCACTCACGCTGCAACGTAAATGTAACATCTAAATTTTTTTATTATATTATATTATTTTTAATCGAATTACAACTATTTTTCAGTGTCAGAAGCCCAAAAATACAAAAAAATTAAAACTTTTCCTTTCTAACATTAAACTAATTTTCTTTTTGTTGGAATGGGCTTTTCGGACAAATTGAACAATTTAAAATTTTGTCTAAAACAGAGTGGTTCATAACACAATTAAAAGTACATTAATCCTCTTAGGATATCTATTCTTTATTCATAATACTTAGGAAATTAAATTCCTTTATAAATTTATGCGTTTATATTTTCTACACTTTCTGCTACTAACTTAATTATTTAATTCTTATATCATATACAAATAACCCTATCAAAATATTCAACTACTATAGTCAAGCTCCGATAGATATTCTCACTTCTCAAACCATCATCTTATTTTCTTCATCTAATCTTCCTCCAGCACTCCTGCCTTATCTCAACCATTTTATCATCTACCAGCTTCTCTGAAACAGCAATGTAACGCAGTTTATGTCATTAACTGTAAATTTCATGCATGCATTGTCATGTATACATTTTATAAACCTTTACAAATAATGATAACATTTATCCTATTAATCTGGGTGACATAAGCACCTACCAACCACTGATAACGATATCTTCATTAACTAGTGGAGGTTCTATCTGCAGGACTTCTCGTTATAACTATCCCGTTATAACGTAACTGAACTGGCAAAGGGGTAGCGAACCGCCTAAGCCTGGAGTACTCCAACATAAAAGGAATAAAAGACATACCACTTAAATGCAACATGTATTACAAAATTATACATGCAATTTGAGTGTAATGAGATAAACTCCAAGCTTAGTCCTTATCTGCTCATTTCCTTTCCACTGACCTTCTCAGCTTATGTTACTATCAAGACCTATTGACATATAATATATAAATAGTAAATTAATACCTATACTTCTATATAATTATTCAGCGTCTCTCACGATCTATGGTGTTATATATTTCTACCCTTCCCCATTTTAGGATATGTCTTAATCAATATTTCTAACTTTAGTACTACGTTCAAAATTATTTAAACAATCATTTTTCACCTACATATACGTATATTCTTATTTGTATTTATTATAGACATTTCAAGAATAAATAAATCAACATTGTAGATTAATTTCAACCTTAGGCAGTTCAATTCATTAGAGGGCATTACAACTCATTAATCACCATACAAACCAATCACACTTTTCTTATCTTCTACTAATTGCCTTTCATAAAGAAATTCCAAATTAAATAATAATATAAAAACCTCCAAGAATAACTAAAATCAGATTTCACCTCTTAAAGTCCTCAACCTTATTGAAACTTTAGGATTGAATAAATCTTAATAAACATTCATAATCTCTAATCATCTTGGAATATTGATTTAGCCGATAGGAGTCCTAAAACAATAAAGTCTCATCGGATTTAATCCTTCAAAACATCCAAGTCATTTACAACACTTAGTTTGCTCTTTTAAAACTTCAATTCAGACATTCTGACAATTAGATTCCTATAAGCAATTATTACCATAAACATTAACAAAGATAATGTTCAGATTCAAATAACATCTGTAATACCTAACTCAAATATCTCATATTCTTGAATTATTACATAAGTCAAACCAAATAAATTTCTAATCTTCAAACTCCCATCTTCTTGTATCTTGTATCTCTAAATAATATTTAATAACAACATCCACTGAGTATCATTTTGGAAGTTGAATTCCTTGAATAATAAACTAGGATCAGTCATTTGGAAATCATATCCACTTCAACATAAGTCATTGATCAATCACTTTTTTCATTTATTTTTCCTATGATCCAGTTGCTCTCATATTTCAATTCTTTTCAAAACTAATATAAGCTTAATCAACAAATATCAAATTCAATTATCTTAACATTAGCCTTATACTCCATCCCCTTCAAAATCATTCCTCTTCTGCATAAATCAATAACCATGCTCTTCATATGTTCCAAATCCTAAACTTCAAAATTTCTCTCTTGTCTTTTTATTTCCCATTTTCTAAATGATATATCTTACTAATTTGCTCCATACAACTTAACTTATGTTATGCCTATTCTTCTAAACTTTGAGCACTAGCAACTATTTCAAATCCTCCAACATATTCTTGTCATTTTAAGCTGAGCTTCAAATAATCAAACGAACTCAATTTTTATATTTCATCCTAGTCCCCAGACCACCCTGAACCTCTAACCAGAGCCATTTGAATTTGAAAGTTTTACATCTGTAACACCTGGACTTTTACTACTATATTATAGTAATTTAATTGAATTATAACCACTTTTATGAATATTCGAAGCCCAAAAATACGGAAAATTTAAAACTTTTTCTTTTAAAACCTTATACCAACCCTCTGTTGGTTGGAATGGGCTTTTCAGACGACTTAGAATTTAAATCTTTTTATAAAACCAAGTGGTGCATAAAACAATTAAACTACCTAGGTTCCCTTATAATTTTCTCCCCTTGATGATAGTGTGTGGGGAGTGAAAACCCATTCATGGGTTCTCTGTATCTATTTATGGGTTTCTACCTTTCCGATATTAAAACGCTGGGGTTACCTCAGTTGATAACCCTTCTACCAGAATACGCAGCGTCATTAGGGTAATACATACATTCACATACGGTTAAGTATTAATTCTTTATATTTATTCTCACAGATAATTAAATTCTAAATTAACTAACTAGGGTGGTACATAGCTTAGCAGGCATTCCTACTTCTTCTTATATTATCTTACTTCCTTCCCAGCTAGCTTCTCCCATCCTGCGTACTGAAAATGTTTGGGGAAGGGGGTGAGATTGGAAATCCCAATAGCAGTTTCTTTCATTAACATATATTATCATGCTAGCATTGTCATGTATATATTTCATAAAGCTGTGCAAATGATGATAGCCTTACTCCTATTAATCTGTGTGCTAAAAGCACCTGCCAACCACTAATAACAATATATTCGTTATAGTGGAGGCTTTACCTGCAGGGTTTCTCGTTAAAGCACATAAGGCTAAAACGTAACTAATCTCGCAAAGGTGTAGCTAATCACCTAAGCCTGGAGTACTCCATCTGAGGAATAATAACTTACCAACTAAATGCAACAGTTATTACAAAATAATACATGCAATTTAATGGTTACTGAAATAAACTGCTACCTGAACCGCAAGCTTCCAACCTTAACTGGTCCTTTCCCATTTCGCTGCCTCATTACGTCTATATCACTATAAGAACCTATACTTACATATAATAAAGAATAAATTAATGTCTATACTTTCATGTAGTTACTAAGCGTCTCTCACGTTCCTATGATATTATATACTTCTACCCTTCCCTTTTTAATATATTTCTTAAATCAATATTTCTAACTTTAATCAGCAAATAATACGTACACAAGCATAAAAATATCCTAATTACTTTAAATTATATATATATATAAAAACAACTTACTTTAATTAATTAGATTCAAGGGATTTATAATAAATTTCTAATGATCATATATATTTTTTTTTTCTACATTAATAATTATTACCTACAACTTAACTTATATATAATTCTTCTGTTACGAATAAGGAAAACCAAGAATTCAATTGATATAAACACGTACAGGTGTCAAGAATCAATTAACAACAAGTACAAGCATAAGAATGTCTCTACCATTTTAAATTAACCTTACATTGCCTATTAATCATCTTTTAATCCAATTTATTTTCTAAATTTCTTGGTAACCCATACAACTACTTACTTAAAAACTTAGGAATCTAATTCACTATGTAAGTATCCAAAGACAACATTTCAAACAGAACAAAGCACACATTTTATTTTCCAAAATAATATCGTCAACTAATGATTCAATAAATCAATATAAACTTACACTTGTTATTCTTTACAAATCCTTAATTTTAACTCAACAATAATTAACTCTCAATTTACCTACTTAATGCAATGACGCATATTTATAATCCAACTTAGAGCTTTATCTTAATCTTTGAAAATCCTTGAGCGATAGATTAAACTTCTAAATTAAACCTGCAACTCCTTAGCTTGACTGCACTAATTATGAACATCTAAAAATATTAACTTAGAACTTAAACCAATAAATAACTAATCAATTGCCTTCTATCTAATTAATCTTAATTCAATTTCTTGAAACAATATTTTAAAAGAATCCAACTCTTGACCACACAAGTGATTCATCAAATTCCCGTTCATTTCTTCTTCAACTATAACCTTAATCCAACCTAGCAACTAATCATCACCAAGCCAACCATTGAGAAATGCAATTCAAGTTTCATTTTAAATCAAAACCTCATCATGTCTCATCAATCACCGATTATATCTTTTCGCTTAGCTTCTTTAAGCTTTTAACATTAGCTAATCAATTACCAAATTATCAAGTTTAACTAGTTATATTTCCTGACTTTAGACAGCTCCAAAACTAAAGAAAATTAAGTTAAAAGAAATAAGTCACAAAACTTACAATCCATTATCTATATTTAAAGTAAATTCTTGATTTTAACTTCTAAAATCATAAATCATCAATTATCTATAATAATTCTCAAAACTGAAACTAATAACATACGTGTAACACCATTTGCACCATCTTTTACTTATTGCCTTTAAGCCTTCTGACTTTACTGACTATAAACCTAGTTAACTAAATTTCAATTTAGTTCCAATACTATTAACTTTTCCATTTAATCAGTAATTAACTATATCATTACATAAATACTTAATAATACCAACCAAATATCCAAAATCAGAATAGGATATGCCCTTGCAAGCCAAGCTTCACCGAACCTTTTAAAATACCACACATAATCAAAGCTTCATTTCCCTCTTTAACCAATCAACCATAGGTAATTAGGAACCCTAGTCACTCATCTAAATATTTAGCAACAATTACAAGATTCCAAATTGTCCCTAAATTCTGAAATTATGTTCCTAATAATTCATTAATCTAAACATGATTCTAGCTTCAGATTATCTTATTTCAAATCTTCAATCATTCATTATCAATGGTACCAATTCCATCATACAATATAAATTACCTCAAGCCATGAAATCCGACATACTGGGCATACTTATATCACTAAAATTTCAGATTCCTCATCTATGATCACAGCTTATGCGTCGCACTTAATCAGGAGCAGAGGTACCAAAATTCTCAAGATACTCCTCCTAAACTCCACGGCCAGAACAGAATCAGAGAAGCAAGGGAACACAAAAATCCACACTTAATCAATTTCACCTATTTCATATGTTCTACCAGCCTTAACCCTTCACCATTAGCACTAATCTAATCCTTCCTAATCCCAAAATCAGAAACGGAAACCCCAGAGAAATAACACCACATTTTCGGCCAGAAACAAAACAAAGCAAGACAGAGAAGATTAAGAAAATGAAACAACTTTCATTAGGGTCAACGATCACACAAATGCAGCAATTCCAGAGCAAGAAATCAAGAACAGAAAACGAAGAACAAAATCGGCCCAGAACAGTACCAAGAACAGGGGAAGAAGATGATTGTTTCAAAAATTCCCAACTTCCCAAAATCATACCCCCAAGACCTTAAATTTACTCAAAATTACTCCTAAGCACAATTAATTAGAATTTCGATTAACATATACTCAGAAATCAAAGAAAGGGCGCGGGTGAACAGTAACCCGATTTGGGGTTTTTAGAACAAATCAACCAAACTTGATTCCTTCTTCAAGAATCGATCCCAAATCACTAAAATCGAAGCCTAAGCTTCATTTTTGTAAGTTCAGGAGCTTTAAAAATCCCCGAACTCCGAATAAATCCCCTCTCATAATCGCTGAAATCGGACCCAAAGAGGAAGGAAAACGAAGGACAAAAGCTTACCCAAGCTCTATGCGTGTTTTCCGTGCTACTCGCCGTCATTCTCCGCCGTTTACGCCGTCGATCGTCATCATCGCCGCTGTTGAAGCTCGAGGAAGCAGAGAGGGGTGAGAGGAACAGAGGGATTTTCGGGAGAGAGAGATCGAGAGAGTGAGGATAGTGAGGATGAGGGAGTATTATATATAGGTTGAGGGGAAAATCAGAGTTCTGGCCCCTAAATTCTTTCTTCTTTTCGTTTAGGTCCCTAGAATCAACTTTTAATGTTTTCAGTTTAGTCCCTACTCTGAAAAATAATTTTCTAAAATAGATTCTTATATCATATTATAGATTCTCTTAATCATAAATCCTTTTTAGTCTTAAAATAAATTCTCCCAAAGTTCCCAAATCCAAATTTATCTCCTAATTATTTTTTCTTTATTTTCTAAAGAAAATAATCCTTAAAATTATTAAAAATGTCTAAAACATCATAATTTCATTTTTAATGCTTTTTAATATTTTATTAATATTCCTAAATCTTAATTAATTCCTTATTTCCTATTTTCTAAAATTTGGGGTGTTACAACATCTACCTTCTTATTTCAGATCCCCCTTTACATAATGTATAATTCTTCTTTAACACATATTCACCCTCCTTAACAACTTCCAAGTAAAGTTTCAGCTTCAGTTCCTCAAGTTTAAATATTAATCAAACTTCATAAAACTCAGAGTAACTTCATGAGATTACTTTCTAACTTTATATTTATCATTTTAAATTACCTACAAGAACACTAAGTGCCTTCAAAACAGAAACCACATAAGCTTCGTAATTAAAACATCACCTTTCTTTAATATCTAAAATTACTTTCCCAAGCTTACATTAAGGTTCTGCTACTGTCCAAGACTCTTCCAATACATTTTTCTATTGAGATTCAAACAAAGCTAACTTCCTTAGACATTTATCATCAACATTTCTAAAATCAGTAAACATTTGCAACAATAACTTGAGGGATAATTTAAAAATTATTATTTACTATCTTATTCCTTTCCCTAATGTTCTGAATTACATCATCTCTATCTAAATTCCCCTTCATCATCTTCTATTTAACTCTCTCATTCTATCAATTATATATCCATATAGCAACATGAAATTCAGCAACATCATACTAGAAGCTCAAATTTCATTTCCAACTTCAACCATGTAGATCAGCAATTATTACTCTTCTATTCCCATACATCTTGGCCATTGTTATCTTTCTCATTTAATAAACTTGAAACCAGTTTTTACAACCTCAAAGTGCCCAAATGATAACACTAGATGAGTTGAAAAATAGCTTCAGATTTCAAACATCACCACTTCCTAAAAATAATGACACAACTCACCATCAAAATATTGCCAAATGAAATCCCGCCTTTTGTAATCAATGCTTTAAGCCTTGTACCCGTAAAAAAAACACGTCTTTCCCGTTCTTCAAGCTCAAAACTGAACCCCAAGGACTCTTAAAACTAATCCTCAAAAGACTCTTTTAAGTTGTAAAGCATAATCGCCATTAACTTCAAATACTAATTTAAAACTAGAGTTACACACTTACACACTCAAAGTTCAGACCTCAATCCATTGCTCCTTATTTCAGCTAAAGAAAAACAATTCTAATCACATCATAAATAACCAAATTACTCTATCACCTTCAAATTTCATCAACAACAAGTTCCAGAAATTTCATAACTTCCAACCATAAAAATCAGAACTCACAACACTTCAAACTTATGTAGAAACAGAGCAATGAAAGTCTCAATCTCACATAATCAAACTCTAGAGCACACTAAACTCACGAACAGAAAAACAGGGGAAAGAGAAGAAATTTTTCTAAAAATTTCAAACCTCAACAAATAAACCAAACCAAGCACATAAATTATATTTTCCCATTTCAGATCCATCAGAGCAGAACATTCAACGAAGAACAAGAGAAAAGAACAAGAAATTCGACGGAACAGGGCAGAGAAGAACAGAGGAACAAAATTTCAGAAACATACAAATCCATTTATCAACTTAATCTTACTCTTATGCATGTTTAATTAATGTTTCCATTCAATTTTTGCCCAGAAATCACCAAGAATCGACTCGGATGAACAGTAACCGAAGGGAGAAATTTGGGGAAAACCTTATGAATACCACTCTCTAACTCAAATTTATTGTCAAAAGTGATTAATCGAAACCTAAGCTTCGATTTCACTGATTTATAGCTTCTAAAACTCCCAAAAATCCGAATTGATTCTCCTTCAAACCCTCTTAAATCGCGCTAAAAAGAGAAGAAAACGGAGGAGAGAGACTCACCCGATACTACCCCAAGCTTTGTGTGAGTCTCCGTCGCGTTTCATCGCCGGTCTCCGCCGGGAAAGCTGTCGTCTACCGTTGAAGCTCGTTGAGGACGCAAATAAATAGAGAGAATGAGAGGGAGACTCGGGTGAGGGAGAGAGAGAAGAGTGAAAATGAAAGGGAACACGTGGGAGTGTAAAATAAGAAGGAATAAAGTGGATATTTTTGATTAGGTATTTTACCATTTTGTTCTTCAGACTATTACTCAAGATATTTTCCAACCAATGATAGATATGGTCATTTTCATTTCCTCTTTTTCTATTTTTCCCGTAAATGGTAATTTTATTTACCATTTACATTTACAAATAAACCTGAATTTGTCTCAAAATAATTTCTCTAGATATGCTTAAATTTCCAAATTTATTTATAAAACTTTTTAAAAACTAAACAATACCCCAAGGTTTTAAATATGCCCTTATTTAAATTTATCTTCTAACTATTTTTCCTCAATTAATAAAGAAAATAAGCCTTAAAAATTATTAAAAATAATCTAGCCTCATAAATTTGTTTATAAGGCCTTTTAATTTCTAAATACCTTCCCAAGACCTTAAATAAATCCCTTTTATCTCTTTTTGAAAATTTGGGTTGTTACAATACCACTCTATTCTTTATTATAAGTTCAACTACCACAAATTTTTTGTTCTTAAATATAAGTCCAGTTTGAGATCAATTAATGCTACTGTGACTATTTTACCCCGTATGTTGGATATAAGGGAGATGAGGGAGAAGATTTATAATGCATAAAATATTATTTTAACACCTATTTTAAATAAGGGTAAAGTTGGAATTTTTTTTTAAAAAATGAAATATATTTAATGCTATAACTTCCACTCCTTTATATGTGAGAAGTAGTTATGGTAAACTTATAATAAAGAATGGAGCTATTATGAGCTTCCACAATGATAGACCAGTCCACATGTATGTCATTACTTCCTTCTCTAATTAGGCGAATCGCTTCAGAACAATCACTCCGCAAGTCGGCTCGGAACCCCTCCTATTCTCCACTCTCCTATTTTCCTCCTCGTCCCCTTATCTTGACCCTTCATCTAATCTAACGGTAATATCCCACCAACCCCACAACCCACTCACCCTAATTCTTCACCCTAATTCTTTTCTTCCTTTACTGCGCGTGAAACCAAAAGCATTAAACGGCGATATATTTCCCCCATATGCTAACAGAGACAAGATCGCTGCAATTATGAGTTTTTTCCAAATCCAATCTTGGATTGATTAATTTTTAGTAGATTGCCGAAACTGGGATAATACGAATTCAAAGTTATCCAATTCCTTCTATGGAGACAGATGATGATATGCTAAGAAGCAAAAGTTGCCAAATTCAAATTTCAATACTGCAGATGTACTTTCCAATATCTTTTTATCATCTTTCTTGTTGAGAAAAACTGATGTTGCAGTAAATCTCCTTTTAAATGAAGTCTAACCTATTGTGAGAAAAATTACAAGCCTTTAATTTGTTTGTGAAAGCAGTGCAGATCATTTGAAATTGTGAAAGCAGTACAGATCATTTGATAATGTCAAGACGAATGCATCCAGGAAAATGAAGTTGTGGAGGAAAAATATTTCGCTCTGGTTTAATGCTTCCAATTTCACGCGTAGGAGAAAAGTAAACAGAGAAGAAACTGGCGGTGGGGTAAATAGGATATTATAGGCCATTAGATTAGATGAAGAGTTGAGATGAGCGGAAGAGGAGGAAAATATGAGAGTGAAGAATAGGAGGGGTTCCAATCCGCTCCTCATGTATCTCATAATGAAAGCTTCACATGAAGGACTTGTATGGTCTAATAAGATGACCCCATCAACATGAACAATACTCCGTCCTTCTAGATCTCTTCTTCTAGTTGCTGTAGCTTTCGGATTTGAGCCCTTGATGCCAGTGCATCTTAATTTCTTTTTTCTTTTTCCATAAGAAAACTTGCCAAAATAGCATTAGCCTTACCAAGGGTTTGAGAAGTACTTACATTATTATCTTAAAATACCTTCCCATTTCTTCGTTTCCACAAAAGCCAAATCAGAATACAAAATTGCTTCTTCCAATGCTCATCCAATATACCTACCCTGTGCTTCAAGTTTATCTCAACCTCCCATAGATCACAATTGAAAAATCTATCTCTAAAAGATGATTTAATTAAAGACCACCACAACAATTTTGTAATTTCATGACAGTCTCTAAGTACATGAAGAACATCTTCATTCATTCGTATGACCACACCAGCACAAGTAGCACCAGAACAAAAACCACGACGCATTCATATTCATAGGTAATAACGGTTTCGCCAAACATTAAATTATTTTATTGAAAACAAATGATAAGGTTTTGATAATTTTAAGTGACATCGAAATTAAATTTTAAACATTTTAATTAATTTAGTTATTTCTTGTTACCTAGAGATTTACAAAGCATTCATATTTATATGCGTTTTGTCATTCGAGAACATTGTAGAAATAGAAATCTCACGGAACTGTTTAATGGACCAGAGCAAGAAACATAAAATTGTGATACGAGGCACATTTTCTGTTAAGTCGGTGATGACCATTAAATAAAGGGTTAAGAGTAAAAAATACAATGTGATTTTGTCAAAAGTTCATCCAGCACCAAATATTTTTTTTGGACAAAAAATACACACGACCTTTTAAATTGGATCAAAAATCTACATCTAAAGTTAAATTAAAGTAAAAAATATACATGTGATTTTGTAAAAAAGTTCATCCAGTACCAAACGCTTTTTTTCAGAATATAATTGTAAATGTGACTTTTGATCCAATTTGAAAACTCACGTGTATTTTTTGTCCAAAAAAAACATTTGATGCTGGATGAACTTTTGACAAAATTATATGTGTATTTTTGACCCTTAACCCTTAAATAAATCAATAGGTAAAAATAAAATTTAAATTTTCTTATTCCAAAATCACATTTTGATATACTCCCTCTAATCCTATTATAAGAGCCAAATTTTGAATTAATTTGGCCTAAAATATAAGAGTATGCCTTAAATTGTCTCATCGTTTATTTGCCTCTAATTAATTTGAAGGATTACATTAAATAAATGTTGATTTGGTGTTTATATTCATTATCCCTCTTTTTAACACTTTCTTCCATACTTGTTAACACCCATATCTCTCTAAATATAGTCTCATAATAAATTTGGGTAATATTAAAAAAATAATTTCTATTCCAAACATATTTATAATTTTTAATTACTTTTAATTGCTTTCTTAAAAAGTTTGATTTGCTTATCAGACTTTTATAATAAGGAAACGGAGGTAGTATTTGCTAACGAAATTCCAAACACACATTCAGATACAAGCCACTATCCTTGTTTATCACATTGTTTCCTTGCTGGTGTGTAAATTAAACAATTTGGAGTATAGATTTAAGGAAATATGATTGTCTGTAAAGTTTGCACTGAAAAAAAAAAAACCTGTCTAACTAAAAACATTATTGTCAAGTGGCTAACTATGGAGCAGTACAGTGATACAAATATTCCCTCCCGTCTGATTTATGGAAAGGAAAAAAAGTTAAATTAGGCGTATGCAACAATATAATTATACCCTTTTTTTTTTATCACACGTGGTAATTGAAGTCTGTTGCCTCTTATTTTCAATCCATGCACACAAACCAAAGAAGAATACTCTAAAAAAAAAATACTAATTATTACCATGAGAAGTCCATCTTAAATGAATGGTTTTTTTATTTGATTAAGAGAGACTAATCCTTTTTGAGGCCTTTGATACAAAAGGTTTTCGCTTTTTCCCCAACAACAACAAGTACATTTCTACTGATTTAAACTTGTTTTCTCCTCTTCTTGAAAATGAGGCTGCCCACCATCTTAACATATACTCCTCTGGTTCTATTTATAGGATAGAAAGAGAAAGTTTTATTTGATCCTATATATAAGTCACCTAATTAAATATTGAGTATGAATGTACAAGTTTACCTTCATTTATTATGTGCTGACTTTATTTTCATATGGTATAGTGGATAATTAATATAGGTAAAGTTGTAAATTTGTTGGATTTTAGTGGAAAGTTAATGAGTTTTAAGGCTTTCCTTGGTCTGTGTGAAATATGTTGAAAGTGAGTTATAAATAGGACCAGATGCTCATCTGGTCCTATTTATAGGGCAGAGAGAGAGAAGATTTTATTTGGTCCTATATATAAGTCACATCATTAAATATTTAGAGTGCATGTACAAGTTTACCCTTCATTTATTATATATTGACTTTATTTTAATGTGGTAGAGTGGATATTAAATATGGGTAAAGTTGTAAATTTGTTAGATTTTCGTGGAAAGTTAATGAGTTTTAAGACTTTCTTTGATCTGTGTGAAATGTGCTGGAAGTGCCTTATAAATAGGACCTGATGAGTAGCCTATTGGTGATAACTTATTTAGCCACACCCACATTAATGAAGTTTTGATTGAGAGATAAAAATACGATGAGCTATATTTGAGATTTAATTGTAGGTACAAAATTAACTATTAACATTAATGACTTTCTAAGGACTTTAATTCATCTGCTCTTTTTTCTAAGAGACAACTACGTCCTATACACATTATCATATTAAAACATCCTTCTAACTAAAAGACACCTTTAATAGAAAGTATGGGGAGTATGTTGGTTTTCCCCCCTCCAAAAACACTATAAATATTGGTATTTGAACTAACTAGCACAGACAAAAACTGGCGTAATATGTGATATAAATATAAATGGTTTATGAAAAAATTGCTGTAAATTTATGAGACAAAGTAAATTAATTTGTTAAATGTAGGATCAAAGCAAGTCACCACTTACTCCTAAATATAAGATCACTTTGACTTTTTTTGTGGAAGTTAAGAAAGCAAATTAGACTATTAAATTATAACATATGTCACATGTAATTATATTATAGGTTAGTTTATAAGTAGAATAAATTAGTTTTGAAGAAAAAAGATAACTTTAAATAATAAAGTGATTAATTTTCCATTCTTAATTTCTCCAAAAAAGTTAAAGTGATCTTATAATTAGGACCGAATGAGTATTTTAGAACAAAAAAAGTACATATGTGCTGTGATGGATATTAAAGTACAACAAAACGGTAATTAGAAGGATTGATCAGTAATAAAAAGAGTAAGTGGAAATGGGTCAAACCACTTAATCAGTTGACCATGATGAGCTGACCTGTTCAATTGATAATCATAACAATGATACAAATGAAAATTATAAAGTAGAAGCACAAGAAATAAAATGGAATGAAAGCATGGACACGTTTTAGAAGTACAGTGCAAAAATACAAGTGTTGTCTCAAGTGTGAGCCATTCAATATTTGGCAGAAGAAGAAAACAAATGGGAATTGAAGCAGCAAGTGTGAAGAGAATCTAAGGTTTTTAGGTGTGGGAATTATTAGTGGTGCCAAAAAAAAAAAAAAAAAGGCTCGTGAGAAAGGGATGACTATCACTTTGAGAGAGAAAAGATTGGACCAAAGTACCAAAACAAAACAAAACAAAACATGGCGACAAAAAACACACAAATAAAAATAAAAAGTAATTTTTTTTTTTTTTAAAAAAAGAACAAAGTTATGGCAGAGTTTGGGATAGCACGTGTAAATTACATAAGTTTCGGCCTGTCATTGTTGGGTTGAGCGGGGGCATTTAAGTACTTCCTCATTCTTTTAGATCGAAGATGCTATCCTCAACGAGTTGCCTCGTAATTATCGCCAACACAAGCTCTTCATCCTCGCACACCATCATCAAGCTTTATTTTAATGAGTACTAGTACTTGCTATTTACTCAATGTGATATATAAAATATAATTTTTTGGCTAAATTATAGAAAATCCCTCTGAACTTTGGGACAGTTGCACAGAACTTCCCTGACCTTTAAAAATTTAAATTAAAGACCCCTAACATTTCATGTTTTGACTCTCAACTCCTCTACCGTTAAAATTTCCGTTATAGTTAACGGTTTTTATTTTATCCAATTTTTTCAATTTTTTTTGTATAATATGTGATTAAAAATAAGTCTTTTCATTTAAGATAATTAATAGTAAGTGTATTATAATTTTTCATTTAAAAAAAGACATGATCAAATAAATATTTTACATTCATTTTAAGTACTTTTATTTTTAAGACACTCTATTTATAAAATGTATGGCCAAGAAAATATTTTAAAGCCTTTCTGTTAAATATTTTATATTTTTAAAATATTTTAAAATACTTAAAATTATATGTCAGTTGTCACTAATTATTTTTAGAATGACATGGTATATAATAAAATAACTTCAAAAAGTGTAAATTACAAAAATCGTTAACTTTAACGGTAATTTTAACGGCAGGGGGGTTAAGAGTGAAAACATGAAACGTCAGGGGTGCTTAATTTAAACTATGAAAGATCGGGGAGGTTATGTGCAACTGACTCAAAGTTCAGGGGGTTTTCTATAATTTAGCCTAATTTTTTAGTCAATAATGTGAGACATCTTTATTTAATTTGATAAAATTAAAGAAATTAAATAAATCACTTAATTACAATATATGACATATGAGTTTGTAAATTAGATAAGTTAGTTTAAGAAAATAAGATGAATATATGTGAGATAAAATTAGAGAAATGTTGGCAAGAAAATGATAAAATAGAGAAATATTTTTAGATCTCGTAAGCTACTTTTTTTCGAAATGTTAATAGTAATTACTAATTACTATGTTTGTTTTGAAAATATTCCGATTATATAAAAGGTACCGAACTCTTTATTTATGTATGAGTCAATTCATCTCATGAAATGATAAAATGACAGAAATAGAGTCATTGATTGACTAGCGGCACTAATTAATTTCATCAATTCAGTTCATTCTCCACTAAAAAAGTTAACTTTATTTTTAATAAATCCAAAAAGACAACAGTACTCATTAATTTCATTAATTTAGTTCATTCCTGGCTAAAACAGTCATCTTTATTTTTTATAAAAAAAGTCAACTGTATTTAATGATGAGTACATTCTTAAATATATGAATGGTTTAAGCTGTCAAACAAAAAATATGAATGTTTTAGAGGTACCAATCAATTGTTTTATTATACTTTGTAGTGGCGTTTCCTATATGGAGTTCATCGCATATCATGTATCCGCATTTTTTCACTATTTATATGAGAAAGTAACATGAGTTCCTGCAGCTTCAATCCAAAAAGGCAGCGACACTAATTAATTTCATCAATTCAGTTCATTCTTCATTAAAAAAGTCAACTTTATTTTTAATAAATCCAAAAAGATAGCGGTACTCATTAATTTCATTAATTTAGTTCATTCCTGGCTAAAACAGTCATCTTTATTTTTTATAAAAAAAAGTCAACTGTATTTAATGATAAGTACATTCTTAAATATATGAATGGTTTAAGCTGTCAAACAAAAAATATGAATGTTTTAGAGGTACCAATAAATTGTTTTATTATACTTCGTAGTGGCATTTCCTACATGGAGTTTATCGCATATCATGTATCCGCATTTTTTCACTATTTATATGAGAAATTCTATGTTCTCGCCCCCCATCTAATGCAAATAGAACAATCTCGACTGGAGTTGGTTATTATTGGTTGATTTGGAACCAATCTTATTTTTTTTTCTAGTTGTTTTCTTCATGTTTTGGTGTGTTATTTCTTTTTTCTGTATGCACTACAATATTGGGCTCTCATATTTTACAATTTAAATGAATCTTAGCTCATAATCGTTTTACTTATAATAAAATTGTCTTTTTATAAAAAAAGCCAATTGTTTTATTTTGTCTAATTAATTTATGTTGACTATAAAAATTAGTTAAGTTGATTTTGTGTCACTTAGTTGTTTTATTTTGTCTTCACATGATTTTTAATGAAAAAAATTCATATGGATAAAAATTCAAAATTTTTTGAACCATTATTAATAATTAGAATTATTAGAGATTAGATTTAATAAATATAAGCAAATATATCCAACTAGTAAAGAAAAGTCTTTATTACCAACAAAATTTATCCAACTAATAAAGACATTGGTTCATAACCATACAATTATTGGTTTGAATCTAAAAAATGTGAGCATTTTGTTGGTAGGTAATCTATAAGTGCCTATATAAATAATCTTAGAATCCAGATGCTTGCTCTAACTTTAATGAATCATCCGGACCTAACTCACCTAAAATTTCAATTATAAAGTAATTTTTGCCTATAATATCATGCGTGCTACCAATATATATTTTTTATATAAAGACATATTAAGCTTTACTAGCCAATAATATCTCATACCATGTACTTTTTACCCATCTTAAAAAAAAAAAAAATCCCTTAACTAGGACTTTACGAACTACACACACTTTATAAAGATAAGGAGAAACAACATGTAACTAAGCGAGTATTGGGCTATTGGCTGCTGCAAGTGTGATGAAAATTTATACGAAATATCTATAGGAAATTGTTGTGTTTAACTTTATAGTAACATATTTTATGTTTACATGTCTCCGATTTTATTTAAAATATATGCAAAATATCAATAAAAGCATTTTTTTGACTGAATTAATAAAAGCATTTGACATCTAAGGAAGGTGTCATTCTCCTGAGTCCTGACAACATTCCTAGTAACATTAGCATTAGCATATGTCTATATCTGATACCATAATTATTTCAGTATCATTACGTTTCTTATTTAGGGTATCCTATCGTTAAATCATCATTATATCTCTCATCCTTTAATGACATAAATCAATAAGGTGTTATTATATTAAAAAATAGGCTAAATTATAGAAAAACCCCCTGAACTTTGGGTCAGTTGCATATAACCTCCATAACCTTTGATAGTTTAAATTAAGCACCCCTAATGTTTCATGTTTTGACTCTTAACTCCCCTACCGTTAAAATTGTCGTTAAAGTTAACGGTTTTTGTAATTTACAATTTTAACGTTATTTTATTATATACCATGTCACTCTAAAAATAACTATTCACAATTGACGTGACATAAAATTTTAAGTATTTTTAAATATTTAAAAATATAAAATATTTAAAAAAAAGGGTTTAAAATATTTTTTTTGAGCATACACTTTAGAAATTGATAAAAATACTTAAAATGAATGTAAAATATTTATTGGATCATGTATTTTTTAAAATAAAAACTTATAATATACTTACTATTATTTATATTAAATGAAAAGACTTATTTTTAATGACATATTATACAAAATGAAATGTGAAGAAATTGGATAAGAGAAAAACCGTTAACTTTAACGGAAATTTTAACGGTAGGGGAGTTGAAAGTCAAAACATGAAATGTCAGGGGTCTTTAATTTAAATTTTCAAATGTCAGGGAGGTTCTGTGCAATTGACCCAAAGTTCAGGGGGTTTTCTATAATTTAGCCTAAAAAATAATATATTTTTCATCCATATAATGTTTTTTTATGAATGCAATTAGGTGTTTTTATTTATAATCAGTATAAAATTTAATTAAGGAAATATATCCACATATTAAATGATCTTTTTTAAAAAATATTTTTATCTGATTCAATTTTTCAATATTTTTTTGGCCAGAATTTTTCAATATTATATCCACATATAAAATTTGGTAATATTATCTTGCATCGCTTAATTTTTTTGGAAAGTATTTTTTATTTGTCAATTCAAATATATCAATGGCACAGGTATTTCTCTGGAAATATTATTGAAAAATTGAACCAAATGTTTTTGAAAAAAAATAATTGAATCAAATTAAAACCTCATCTTAAAATGTTTAAACAATATTTTTTTTGCCTTTTTTTAATTCTTGTCAGTTAAGATAATTTAGGAAAAATATATTTATTGGGATATATACTTTTATTTAATTTTGATTTTGATATATGTTTGTATTTTAATCCTAATTAAATATTTTAATTTTGTTTTGCTAGCACTTAGTAGTTAGTACTTAGTACCGCAAGGCTAACAATGCTCATACAACAAAGTTAAATGAATCAATATTGGAAATTGAACGAAATTAATGATTTAATTAGAAGATAAAATATACACAGATCAAAATAAAAATTGACTAGAAGTAGAGGTACCAACAAATATATTTTTCTAATAATTGATATATTTTTTAAGAAAAAATAATTTATATGCATCACAATTCACAATCAAATGAAAAACAAAAGAGGAGTCAGCCAAGCAACTGAGAAGCAATAGCTTGAAAGCCAAAACTTTGTTTTCTTTTTTTTTTGTAGAAAAGATTAAAAAAGGAGTATGAAAAATCTTTGGGAAAATATCTGATCCAATGAGTTTATTCATTTAACTATTTTGCAGAAATTAACGCACCCAAAAAAAGAAAATCTACCAAAAAATAAAATAAAAGGAAAAACAACTTATTTAAATATAAAAAAAACCAACCTGCTTGAGGTGCTTAGCCTTCAATGTTCTTCCCTTATATTTATAGGTTTCACTGTAAATGTAAATATAGCCATCTCTCTCTCTCCCTCTCTCTACAGATTAAGAGGGACTAGGTGGAGGCTTTGGTCCCTAGGGAAAGAAATTTCAGAGCGAGATCTAGCTCATTTCTTTCCCCTCATACCTTTTCCTGGGTTTTTGCCTGAATTTGAAATTGAAGCCCCTTTTCTCAAAAGGGGTCTTCTTCTTCTTCTTCGCAATCTTCTCCTCGGTATTCATCATCTTCGTCCTTACAATGCTGTTCTCTTCCTTTTGTTTGTGAATTTTTGTTGTTTTTCTTATGATTTAAAAGTTTAATTTTTTCTTTTGGTTGGCCTTTTGGATTTATTATTTGGGAGCTTGATCGGTTATTCTAGGCATCCAGATTCTGAATTGTAACATTTAGTTGTATCTGTGAATTGGGTTGGATTTAGTTTTTCATGCTATGTTGATTCGTTTATCAATTTCTGATCTTTTTTTTTATGACCAGTTTTGTTAATCAAGCAATCTTGGTTTTCCTCCCATCTTATGATTTCTTCTACATGATTGGAATTGAGATTTTAATTTTTCAGATCCCATTGTCCTTATCAATATAGTTCAAATCTGTTGACAATAATGTTCTTAATTTGGCTTTTTGATCGTGCTTTGTGGCTCCGCAATTATGTTTATTTTCAATCAATTCATCAATAGTTATGATTTAACGTTTCCATGACTATTTATTGAGCCTTTGAGATCATGCTAGTGAATTGTATGCGTTGTCTGATTCTTACTTATTTAAATAGAACCTTTGACTTTGGAATCAGGTTACGTCGGTTTGTGGTGAGCCTTCCCTCTATTCGGAGCCATGGCTGTTGAGGTCAATGGATTTGAGATGGTTCAAGGGCCGGTGGAGAACGGTTCTGAAGGAGATAAATCTGTTTTGGTTGGGAAGGAGAATGGAAAATTAGAACGTGATTTTGGACTTGCTGAACCAATAAAGTTTGGATCACATGGAGATGAACCTGTCAAAGGAGCAATAGTTGAAGGGAATGGAGTTTCAGATTCCGGTGTCCCAAAGGGCGCAGTAGAAGAGTGGCCTGCTCCTAAGCAGATACATTCGTTTTATTTCGTCAGGTTTCGCCCTTATGACGATCCAAATGTAAAATCCAAAATTGATCAGCTTGATAAAGAGATTAGCAAGAAAAATCAAACCCGATTTCAGATCACTGAATCACTAAAGGCGAAGCGGGTGAGTTGAAACAATTTCACCATGATTTGATCAATAGATTCTGATGTATGCTTAGTAGATCTGAAAATAGAGGAGACTCCTTGGGTCTCTGTCAAGCTAAATGTTGTCCCATACCAGTTAAATTAGACATGGACATTCCAATGACCTAATTTGCGGAATGAATATCTTTTATGTCGGTGAAGTATTTGTCCACTGACTCACGCTTTAAAGTGAAAAGGGGAAGTATCTAGTTATTACCATTTCATCACAAAGTTAAATATATTATAGCACTCAACTCACCTATAAACACCTATCAAATTTATAGGTGTAAGCCACTGTGTGGCAGAACATTCGATATAATACATTGAATACTGTAACTTTTGGTATAAAAATGTTGTCTTGTGCTAGATGAGTTTGTGTACTTGTATTTATAATAAATAGGACTTCTGTTGCGCATTGCGTTGGTGGTTCTTTGGTTGAGAATCCGACAAAAAGTTTCATGTAATATTAGCACTTGTTTGTGAGCGTGTTTAATGGCGGGTGTTATGACTTGAATGCGAGTGCATTTAGTAACAGATGTCAGGATCTTTACCAAAGTAAATCTGGCCAGCATAGAAACATGTTTGTGGAATGGTATCTTCTGGGTATTTATATATCACAAAGTAAGGGTCTTTCCATATTTATTGGGCTTAGCGTTCATTGACATGAAAATTTTAATGCCTACCAGATGATGTCTCATCTGAAACTCCATCGCAACAGGCATTCTAATGTGGTTTGCTATTTTGTTTATATTGCAGGCAGAACGGGCAGAGTTGATTTCTCAGGTCAAGGCTTTGAGAGACAACGATAGGCAATTTCGGAGTGTTTTGGATGAGAAAAGAAAAGAAATTGAACCCCTCCAACAAGCACTTGGTAAGCTACGTTTTACCAACAATGGTGGCCGAGGTGGTGGTTTATGCTCATCTGAGGAGGAACTCAATGATATGGTATGTTACAATAGTAGATCTTTGTTCAGTGCAGAATCAATCACTTCGTATTGCTTATCCTCCACAAAAATCTATTCTCCATTCATCAATGGATGCAGATCTATGGCTTAAAATATCGTATACAACATGAGAGCATTCCATTGTCTGAGGAAAAGCAACTCCTTCGAGATATCAAACAACTTGAGGGGACAAGGGAGAAAGTTATTGCCAATGCTGCTATGAGAGCCAAGTTACAGGATTCCATGGGGCAGAAAGAAGCCATTCAAGATCAGGTTAAGGTAAGATGGTTCTTTTTTTTTTTTTTTTTTTGTGAGCTGTGTAGCTTCTTGTTTTATTTTTTATTCTGAATGTTTAATCACGTGTCAAAAGTTCTGAGAAATTGTTACCTTTGCAGCTTATCGGTGGAAATCTGGATGAAGTTAGGAAAGAGAGGCAAGTAATTCAATCCAAAATCAGCAAAATTGACGAGGAGTTAAAAGTCATAGACAACGATATCAAGTCTTTGCAGGATGAACTGCAAGCTACGACTCAGAAGAGGGAAACAGCATATGAGAGCATTCAGAAGCTGAGAAAACAGCGTGATGAAGGGGTATGTGATTTTTCTTGCCACAGACTCACAGATATGGGTTGTTTTCTTCATGTAGTACCTATTGATCTGCTTTGTTGTTACTCAAAGCCATGTTGATATATAACCTTTCACCTTTTTGACCAACTGAGGAGGAATGCGTTTACATGTCGTGGCATGGTAGTTCTTCAATCATTACCTATGCTAACTTCTCTGGTTTAGTATTTTCAGGATTTGGGTTCAAGCATGATTATTGAAGTTTCCATGTTGTAGTTGTACATGTACTTGGTATGGGACTTGGGTGCTATGGTCAGACCACTTAAGCAGTTGTCTAACAAATTATGTACAAAAAGCTATTAAATTTTAGTGGTTATTTTAGAATGAATATTGAATTTTAAATCTGGGATTCTTCAATTCTTTTATTACATACCACTCGGGTCACATCCAGAAGTCCATTTTTGTGAAAAAAAATTTGTTCCTCATTTTAACTCCACTTTGAGAGCAATTAATGTGAGCGGTACAGTTAATGTAGAAAGAGAATGTAATAGTCATTCTTAAATGAGGGTAAAATTGGAAAAACTGATCAATTGTGGTCATTTTTAATGACATAACTACCTTTCATTGGTATGTGAGATTTAGGTAAAATGACTTATAAATAGGAATAGAGTGGTAGATGACAACAGTAGGCTTTATTTCAGAATGTGTGTATACTTGCTGTGGATTTTAATTACATGTGGAGAATATAATAATTATCTTCTGATAATCAGTTAATGTTATCCAGATTATTCTTTGTAATTTACCCTCAACATTGTAATCTTTTGGTAACAAGTTTATTTGATCCTCGTTAGGTTATTTAAGAGTTATTCTTGTTTTTTGCACCAAAAATTGTCATTTCAAATTTCAGTTGTCAAACAAGGTGTCCTAATTAGTTGACACAGCAATTTCAAGACATGTCTAGTTGCTTTTGATAATCAACCTTCACTTCCATCTGTTATTGCAAGGTTTAGTTAGAACTTGCTATCATTTTGCTAATAATGTTAATGCAGTACATGAATGTGGAAAATTCTGCTGGACTTTAAAATGATGTAATTTCTTATCACTTTTCAAACGGGATGTGATAATTTTGGTTTTGAGTGTACTCTTAAGTAGAGTTGAAAACAGTAATTTTATTTGATGCATTTTAAGAGTGAGGGGCTTGGCTATGTGGAAGCTGTCTAAGTCAGATGAAGATATATGTAAACCTTTATGAATTCATCTATAGTTTTTTATTAGTAGAACGACCTTTGGTTAATGGGAAAGTAAAGCACTGACTTAGATGGTTCCCACTTGCCTCAACTCCAGCTTCCATGGTTATTCGATGCCTTCTCTTTTGCCAAATTTAATAGTTGGCAGGTTTTTGCAGCTTTCTGTTGCTTATAGTTTTTTTTTTCCTTGCACTGTACTTTATTAAGTCATGTTGATTCTCATTATGGTAGGATGTAATTATGAATAAGTACACTCACTAAGTTGATCAAACCTTACAGTTAACACACTTGTACCCTCTCTCCGTGTGTGCGCGCGACCGCCCGCCCGCACCCAAAATTTGTGCCTTACCTTTGCTGTTTGAAAAAAAAATTTGGCATGATAGCAAGATGCTTACAGTTTCATCAAATGGACAATGTTGTGAACTTGTGATCATTCAACTGCTAGTTGGGTTGGTAATGTTTTGTTTTTTGATATAGATGGTTGATAAATGTTGTTTGATGTGCTGTTTGCAGTCTTGATTTTAGTGGTATTCATCATTGTTTACGAACCTTGTTATTTTTCTCAGTCTTGCTGCGTTGCACAGCATGATAGTATCTGTAACTTGAATTAATAATATCGATTTTTTATTTTTTAGAATTCCTATTTCTATCAAAGTCGGACGCTTTTGAACAAAGCACGGGAGCTTGCTGCAAAGAAAGATATTAATGCTCTTGAGGAACTATCTCAGCAAGAGGTATATCCATGATTTTCCAATTCTAGGAGAACAATGTGATATTATTGAATATTTTACACTATCAAATTTAATTTTCCCTGTTCACAGTTGTGTGGTTTAGCACTTAAATTTTGATTGATTTTTTCATTTTTTTTCCTTTTGTTCTAGGTTGACAAATTTATGTCACTCTGGAGTAGTGACAAGGCTTTCAGGAACGATTATGAGAAAAAACTTTTGCCCTCATTGGATGCACGGCAGCTGAGCAGGGATGGGCGGATGAGGAACCCTGATGAGAAGCCACTGGTGGAAGAACCAAAACCTGCTGAAACTGCTACGGCTATGGCACCAAAAGCCAGTGTAAAGCAGCCAAAGGAGGAGCCAAAGTCTACTCCGCAAAATACTTTGCCCGTTCAGAAGGTTCAGAAAGAACCTGCAGGCAAACAACCTGCAGACAAAGGAAAGGATGCAAAATCAGTTCCTGATAATAAGGATGTACCTGAAGTTGTTGAACCTGACATTGTAAATCCCCAGAAGGAGACTCCTGTCAAAGAGCCTGAAATCGACCCAGTAAAGTTGAAGGAGATGAAGAGAGAAGAGGAAATGGTGAAAGCCAAGCAAGCTCTAGAAAGGAAGAAGAAGTTAGCTGAGAAAAATGCTGCAAAAGCAGCTCTCAAAGCACAAAAGGAAGCTGAGAAGAAGCTTAAGGTAACCATCTATGCAATTTTCTTTTCTTCTCTATTAAACTTTAAACATTTGTACATTGTTTTAAAATGAAATAAGTGCTCGGTTGATTTCAGGAGCGGGAGAAGAAAGCAAAGAAGAAAGCAGGGTCCTCTGCATCTGGTCCCAACAGCGATGAACCAGAAGATGCAGTAGTGGAAACTACAGAACAAGAAAAGGTTGAAGAAACCGATGATGCCCCCCTGGCAAAGGAGAAGGTCGGAAAGGAGACTATCATAAGGTCGAGGAGTAGAACAAAAGGCCCTGAGGCAATCCCTAAAGCCATTCTGAAGCGAAGAAGGTCAAACAACTACTGGTTATGGGCTTCTGGTGCTGCTGTGCTACTTATGCTGGTGGCAGTTCTTGCATACAACTATCAAAGTTTAATTTAAGAGGTTGTATTTATGTAAGCCAGTTTTTTTTAATGAAACTTTTGGAGAGTAGACTAAGTTAATTTGTTCCATACACACTGTTGGGGTTAGAGGAAAAGGATCAAACACACTTATATGTTGCTTTGCTTGTTCTGTTGGGAGAAGCTGGTGCACACATTTATTTAATCTGTCTCTGTTCTGCTTTGAAATTTTGTTCAAATTTCATGAGATGTTACTGGATGCATAAAGTTTAGTTGATTTTTCAGAGGAAATTGTTTCTTATTGCGTATCACAAGATCTGTTGAATGAGAATGGATCTGCTGAGTGCTCATTACCAGCTGTGCAGTTGTTAGTTTATGATTAAATTATATATTTGGCTAATGACTTTTCTGTTGGCCAACAAAGAAAAGAGGTCCAATCAATTTGACTTATAAATTCAACAAGTAAAAATTAAATGCTTTATCAGTTTATCTATTAATTATTAGCGGTAATGGTGCATGTTTGATCTTCAAGTTAAGCCTATGAAGGTTTGTTTGACATTGAGAGCTATCCTGTATTGAAACTCAGATAATGCTCCCTTCGGTCCTGATCCGGATTGTAAGACTTATTTGGAGGTGTTAGTTTAGACTTAAATATAAGATATTTTTCAATTTTTCTCAACATTTTTTCAAATTATACCTATTTATACTCTTTAATAATAAATAAGTAAGAGGGATGAAAATAAAAGTAGATGGTTAAAGTGTTTTGGTAATATTATATGATTTTAATTAACTTAAATAATATCATTACTCTAATCAAATTATAAAAATATGTTTAAAATTTAGGAGCGGAGGTAGCATTGTTGACATTAAAGTTACCTAATACATTGTGTAAAAATTAAAAATCTTGCAAATTTACAATGTCATTAAACTAAAGATTTCCTATTAATATTTAAAATTTATATTATATTTTCATCATTGATTCATTGACCTTAACAAATAGATCCCGGCACTTCAGATTTTATAAAAACATTGGGCTTGTTTGGTTGGACTTATTCCAGCCAAATAAGTCCTTATTTTAAAAGATAAATACTTATTTTTAAAAAAGTTGTTTTGAGTATGTTTGTCTCGACTTATAAAAATAAGTAACTTATAACTTATAAGTCAAAATAAGTATAAGTTCTTTTTTTCAACTTATGACTTATGACTTATGACTTATAAGTCACTTTTTTGGTGGACCCCACAATTCTAACTTATTTTACACATCAAATCACAACTAACCCAAACATAAATCACTTTTTCAAAAGTCCATCCAAACATACATCTCATTACACAATATGACTTATGACTTATAAGTCACTTTTTTTAACAGCTTATCCAAACATAAATCTCATTACACAATCTGACTTATTTTCAGTTTGACTTATTTTCAGTTTGACTTATCTATAAGTCACTTTTTCAGAAGTCCATCCAAACACACCCATTGTTAGCATGAAGATACACATAAAAGATGAGTTCATATATTGAATGTATGGATAATCGCTTATCACTAGCTTTGTTGTAGTATCAGATATGAAGATTCATTTTGAGCATCCATATTTTTAATAGATACTTAAATAAATAAATCGAAAAATAGGATATATATTTATTTGGTTCTCAGAAATTCAACCGTACTTTTAAGTGTATACAGAGCAAGTGGCAGCCAGAGTATATATGTAGTAAAAATAAAATTGAATTAATTGATTACTAAAAGATTGTGCATATTTTAAGTTTGACTGTTTTGCAATGTGTCTCAGCTTCACGTGCTTCTAGAAAGTTTCCGATCAAATGAGAAGAGTATACATCGAAAAATAGGATATATATTTATTTGGTTCTCAGAAATTCAACCGTACTTTTAAGTGTATACAGAGCAAGTGGCAGCCAGACAGGTATATATGTAGTAAAAATAAAATTGAATTAATTGATTACTAAAAGATTGTGCATATTTTAAGTTTGACTTTTTTGCAATGCATCACAGCTTAACTTGCTTCTAGAAAGTTTCCGATCAAATGAGAAGAGTTAGGTCAATGGAAATCCAAACTGGCATTACTTTTTTTTTTTTAAAAAAAAATGTATGACATTTTGATTTATTATTAATGTCTCAAAGTCAACAAGTGGAGCCATGAATTAAAAAAAAAAAAAGAATATTAAGGCCTCAAAAAATTTATGGTGGGTTCACATCACACTATCCACCGACACATTAATATTGCACAAATAGGTGTTTAACATGTATTTCGACACAAACCAGTTAAATAATAGAAAAATACCTCGAATTTTTAGTTTTAACTAGAAATATTTATAGTGAGTATGTATCTAACTATGACAAACAAAACGAGTATGTATATAACGGTTCACTGCTATTAATATGAGTATATAGGATATGATTTTTACAGAAAACTAATCAGTTTGGTGCCTAATTACACTTAAGATTGGTCTTAACATCTTAATCCTCTTGAAACACCCCCCAACAAAAATAAATAAATAAATAAATAAATAAAACTCACTAAAGGAAAGAATGAAACCAAGCCAGGCAGAGATTATCAGGCATGAACCTCATTAATTAATTAACCAACATCAAAGTTAACAATTAGTAGTACAAATTTCTTCATTAGTGCAAAGTAATTAATTATTTAATTAATTAATTGTACCTTATTGACAAAACTATGTCATGTATATATTAGTGTTAGTTTCTCATATATGGCTTGATCTATCAAATCTCCTTAATTATCTTCTAACAAATGTGTGTTGTTTTCCCAAATAACCTTTTTAATTGTGTGTTGGAAGTACATTTTGATGAAAATTCTTTTAACATAAGTAATCAATATGGATGCTTTACAAAAAAAAATTATAAATTTATGGGAAAAAATAGGTTAAGGTTTTATATGTAGACTCAAATAAAGTTACCCTACCAACATAGAGTTGGTCTAACGGTTTAATGCCCCACTAGATCTGTTAAGGTATCGAGTTTGATTCTTAGATGAGACACTTGTATTGAGAAGGGAAGTCACAAACCCCGAAACTTGAGTAATAGGTTGCTCGGATACCTGATAATAAGATCCAGAAAAGGTACTGATTGCCGGTTAATATATATATATATAAACCAGAGTTACCCTTGTCTTAGCTTCTATATTTAACCCTTGTCATATGGCCAGCTTCATTGCTTTGAGAGCTATAAATTTATAATTACTTGCCTTTTTGGGGGGTTCTTAATAAAAATGGTAGAGCATGAATCTTCGTTTTGTTTGTTTGATTCAGCTTAAAGGCCACCCACGCACACTCTGAATCATATAAAAATCCCCAAGAAAAAGATAGCGAATTTATGTTTTTTTAACAGTTTAGCACGTGATTAATCTTGTAAAGAGTATTTTCATGCATGGTGTATTTTCATTGTAGAACCTGATACCAGGAGAAAAATGCACTGTATATATGTCAAATCCTTAGTAAAAAAAAAAGGCCTTTTTTTGTTTTTACAAAAAAATGGGACAGAATTTAATTAAGAATAAAAGTTACAATCCAATGTAAACAATATAATTATTATAAAGTCTCACCATGGTTAATAAGTGAGCAACTTGTAATGACATAGACAATACAATAATTCTCTCATAATTTTACGTAGGGGTACTCACGGGACGGGACGGGGTCATGAAAGGTGGTCGGGATAGGATTCTTGTCCCACATCTTGTTCTGTCTCGACTCTGTCCCCGATCCCGACCGGGATGGGACGAGATTGTCCCGACTTTTTTATTATTATTTTTTGAAATTTTTTTGTATCATTTGTGGTAAAGAGATGCAACCTCAAACATCCAAAATACATAAAGCATTCAAAAAAACCAAAGAAGAATTACAAGAAAGTTATTGGATGTAGAAGACTAAACTTTCAGATTATATGCAAACAAAAAATTAATGCAATGGCCAAACTGAACAGAGCTAGAAGACAAAGAAGGCAAATGAACAAAATAATAGCCACCTACCAACTTGGATGCTCCAAAGAAGAAAGAGAAAGAAGCTATTATAACGGCATTTTTAATCTTGTGAACTCTAATGCAAGCATAAAGTTATTAAGATGGACGGTGCAGGTTTGAGGCTATGTGGGGCAGTGAACTATAAGAGCAAAAATGGTTAGTGAGGGGTGAGAGTGATTTGCAAACGGGATGAATACTGAGGTAAGATAATGAGCAAAAATGATGGGAGAGGGAGAGCACAAAGTGAGAGAGTATATCAAAATTAGGGAAAGAGATTTAAAATTTGGACATAAAAAATAAATAAAATAAAAATATTCGGGATGAGACACAACAATCTTGTCCCGAAATTTTTTGAGACACAACAAAATTGTCCCGAAATGCTCAGGACCACGAAGAGACGACCGGGACGAGAAAAATTTGAACAGCCCTAATTTTACATTTTATTGAATATGATCAGTTGAGTTATAAGGATATATAATAAACCCCTAAAGACGAGTGAACATAGCATGGGCCTTGTTTGGCACAAGAATGATGGGTCTGAGCTTTAGGAAAACCCTGAGCTTGAGGGTAAAGACAGAAAAGAAGGATGTTAAAGACCGAGTCCACTTAGGTAAAAATGGGGAATTCTAAAAAAAAGTTATTATATGAATTCTTAAATCCTAAATAGGTGATTTTAAATTGTCAACGTCATTACGCATTTAGTTAAAATCATTATTTGAATGGTCCAAAATTCCTATTTAAAATTCATATATTCAAGTGGTATATTTTTGGATTTTCCCTCAAAAAAGGACCAAGTCAAAGTCAACAAGCTCGATATTTATTATGAAGAGTTCATTTGTTCTTTTTGAACCCGTTTTCTTATTATGTATTACTTCCTTACCCTATTTTACCATTTAATCTATAATATTAATTTATTTTAACTGATTTTAAACTATGCAAAATAAATATGTGAAAAAAATTGTCTCTCAAAGTATAGTTCTTTTTTTAAGTCATCAAGTAATAAACAACCGAATCAAAGAGAGCATAAATTATTCAATTGTTTTTTTTTACAGAAAATTATTCAATGGTTTAGTTAAATTCACATGGTTATCTATTAGTTAAGTAATGATAATTCTGAAATAAATTTCAACTAGATAATATATATTTATATATATTAGAGAGACAAAAGAGCAGCATTTCCCTAAACCTAAAGAATGTTAAAATACATCAATATCGAAACTTGTGCGATGCAAATATAGATTTTGGTGGAACAAAAATGAAAAAAAGTTCATTCAACACAAACAATGTTTATGTGGACGAACCAATATGAATATATATATAAAAAAATATATATAAAACTAAAATTTAGACCATCATAAAAATTGAGAGGATCCTACTACATAAAGCAAATCAAACCATCATTCCCAAGTCCATAACTTTCAAGCATACCCACAAAAGCCATTCTCACAATGTATCCCAAGTGAACATTTGTTGTCACACTTGCCACAGTGATTTTCATTAAACAAAACGTTGGTGCAAGCTCCGTCGCAACACCGTTGACCTTGCCGGCATCTATGGCCGCACCAGCCACAATTGTTCTTGTCACTGAGGACGTTCCGGCAGTGGTTCTTGCAGCAAAAAAGCAATCCTCTTCCTTTGCTAGCATAAACTCCATTACATATGTTATAACCTGTATTGCTGGCATCACAATGCAAGCCTTTCTTTATATATTTTGTCAAGAATCGTCTTCTCGTTCCCATTTGAAGCGAAGATGAAGAAGGTTTATGATGAAGAATGTATATATTATCTTCATCATCTATATCTTCTGTTTGGAATGTCATTACTTGGGAATGGAAGAGGAAAAGAGAAAGAATAATGGTTGTGAGCTTGAGGAAGGTGATGCTGTGAGCCATGTTGTGAGTGTTGTTTTTGAGGTGTTGAGAAGTAATTTATAAAGTGTAAGTTTTGTATAAATTGAAAAATATTATTCCATGTTCTTAGGGCAAGAAAAATTAAAGTTAACAGATAATTGAAGCATGAGATCATGAACGGGCGTGCATGGTTTTGTTTAGTAGTGCATGATTTCCTCTCTAAATTCTCGGAAGATGTGAGATATATTTAATTAATATATGCCACAATAATTCGCCTAAAAATGTGCATTTTAATTGGTTAATGTTGGCGTTCTAATTTATTGGAGCACCTTGATTTGTATCAACTTTTTATTCAAATTAATTTATTTGACTTATAATTAAGCTATCATATAATATAATAATATACCACTCTATTTATTATTATATAAGTCAAACAATCATAAATTTTTTGTTCTGAAATATAAGTCCATTTTGGGATCAATTAATATTACTGTGACTATTTTACCCCTATATTGAAAATAGGAAAGATAAGAGAGAATATTTATAATGTATAAAATACCAATTTAACACCTACTATTAAATAATGGTAAAGTTGAAAAAATAAAATATATTTAATACTATAACTTCCACTCCTTTATATGTGAGAAGTGATTATGGTGGATTTATAATAAGGAATAAAGTGGTATTACATATGTTACAATTAAAAGTGACTTATTTGATTTTTTTTTTAAAAAGTCAACGAAATATATAGTAAAGATTGAAACGAGTAATACAAGCATTTTGCATTTTTTATTTCTTGAAATGTTGCTTATGAATGAAAGCAGAAACAAGGATGCTGAATTTATGAGAGGGAAAATGACAGAAAAAGACCCTCGAATTACACAAAGGACAGTTCAGTACAACGAATTTCGGAAAAGACAAGTCAGTACAAATGACTGAACTGTCCAAACCCAAATTTAAAGGAAATGTCCAAAATGCCCTTGCTACAACTAAGTTGGGAATCCCTTAAACGAAATTGGGAATTCCTTAAGGGAAGTTGGGAAGGCTTATGGGAAGTTGGGATTCCCAACTTCCCACAAGGGATTCCCAACTTTCCTTAAGGGATTCCCAACTTCGTATAAGCCTTCCCAACTTCCCTTAAGAGATTCCCAACTTCCCTTAAGGAATTCCCAACTTTGCTTAAGGGATTCCCAACTTAGTTGTAGCAAAGGGTATTTTGGACATTTCCTTTAAATTTGGGTTTGGACAGTTCAGTCATTTGTACTGAACTGTCCTTTTCGAAATTCGTTGTACTGAACTGTCCTTTGTGTAATTCGAGGGTCTTTTTCTGTCATTTTCCCTTTATGAGAGGTACGTAAAAGCAACAAATAGAAGTATCATCATGGTTGACCAAGAAATCTAAGCGTAGGTACACGTGTGGAGGATCTGCCTTCCCGGCGGCAACCCCGTTAGTCTCACTGTAGGTCACGTCACCCCCTCGCAAAATCACCCTCACCCATTCTCACTTCTACAAGTGTCCCTGTCTCATTGAGTTTTCTTAACGGTTTTTGGCCTATATACACATTCATAGGCCCCACAATTGATTCTATCGTATACTATCATATATGAAAACGTAATGTGATCAAGGAAAGTGTTAGAAGAGGAGTAATATTACCTTACTTTCCAACCATAGATAGGTATGTCATCCACGTTAGACTTTATGACATTATGATTCCTTTTGAGTATGACTGTGCTTTCAATTAGCCGCAACACTTTCTGAA
This sequence comes from Mimosa bimucronata, assembly GCA_037074515.1. NCBI lineage: Eukaryota > Viridiplantae > Streptophyta > Magnoliopsida > Fabales > Fabaceae > Mimosa > Mimosa bimucronata. The sequence continues at coordinate 14,104,241 of CM073442.1, forward strand.
CCACGATCAATCCGAGTTGACTCTTTTGGAACACTGATATGTAAAATTATTTCACAACCATTGGCAAGCTACCATGTTACACCCCTGAAAATTAAACAGATACTGTGAGAATATGATAGCCTTATATATAAGATATAACAATCATATATGCTATCTTTAATCAGAATAAGAAAATATAGCGAAAGTCGAAATACCTCTCGCCGTTACTATTATTTGATCAGAGAAGAATCTACGTTGAACTGTAAAACAGAATACTGTCAGAAATAACCCAAAGGCTCTTCTAACTGGAGTCCAGCACAGTGATGGTATCTGTTGTGATAGCCTCAACCAGTTAGGGAACCCGGAATTTAGAGAGAAGAAACGTTCTCTAGATGTGGTTATCTGCCGTATCAAAAGATGATAGGTGTTGGTGTGTTTTCCCATCAGAAAATCCCCTTTATATAGATAACCTAGATGTGAAACCCTAACTTTGACTATTGAGCCTAATGTTGACTACGGGCCACCTAAAGATATTATTAATTATTAAATCCTAAATATATCTAATGTGATAATATAATAATACTAATAATATTAATAATAATCTAACAGATACTTCCTATAAGTAATAGGGTGTACAAAACAATAAAAGCAGAAATATAACCCAACAAAGTACAAGAACCTAGAGGAGTAAAGAAGTAGTTCGAAAGCTCAAGAGCTAAATACGTGGTCCTTGAACATTGGACAATAATTCAAACATATTAAGAATAAATAAATTTTTGATTATGGACATTAAAATATAAGCTTTTTTGAAAAGCTATATTTTATTAAAATATTGATTTGAATGTTCGTATAAATGCTTCAATAAAAAGTGTCCAATCTATTTGTAAGCAGGAGAAAAATTGCCGGATTTTAACTCCATTTACTTTCTAGAGGCCCATCCTTATACAGTTATACGCGTGAGGTTCATTCCTCCTCTAGACCCATTCACTTGTCAAAGGTCACAAGTTACATTATATACACTTGGACATTCAGTCGTACAACAATGTCAGAACTTTTTCTTTTGACTCAAGCACATGTTTCCTTTCATTATTCCAACACTTTCTTCTCTGAGCCACATAGGTTTTTGCGAAACAATAATGTTTATTTTTAGGACAAAAATATATCCGTTGGCCCACTTGTGGATTAATATGAAAAGACAAAAATACACTCTTTTGGCCTAATGCAAGTTCATTCATGGACGGACCCATTAAGGTTGACCCAGTCTAACAGTCAGGCTGTCCCAGTCCAACAGTCCATCCCCCCATTACTCCAATATGTTACTGTATCAAATCAGTCAATCAACTAATCCCCTGATCCACTATAATAGGAACCACTTCCTCCTCTCCCTACAAATGTGGGATCACCTTCCATAACAACCCTATCAGCTTGTAAAAGGAGAAAGGTCAAGACAAAGGAGGGGGGATTCCTCCAGCAGCGACTCAGTGCTCAATACTCTCAAGAGTCCTGGACGGGGTACCTGTTACACCATTATTTGTTCTTATCATACAATTCTCCCCACTTCTCCCTCTCTACTGTACACTTTTCTTTGTATTTATATCGAATACTTTGTAATCTTCATTATTTTATGTACCATCTATCGGTCTTTATAATTCACACTACAGTTGTTGGTGACCCACTTTCACACTATCAATAAAATCTCTATCTATTTATTGTTTTACCGAATTCAGCATCAACAGTTATTATTATGTAATATTGTCCACCATTTTTCTAATTAACTAGTTAAGTTATTTTTTATTGCCAGAAACCACAAAACTATGATTTTACTTCCTGTTGTAAGATCTAATTAGTTTATAAAAATTGGAAAAAAATATTTAATTTCTTAGTTATTTCTTCACATAAATTCATTGATTTACTTATCATTGCGTAAAAGGAGTATATATATTTTTCTTAAAATGCTTCTATTTTATTGGGAAAATTAAATGGTGAAGACACAGAAAATAATGAAATTAACGAGGCCGTGTCAAAAAATAAATATATTAAATGAGGAAATAGAGAAGATTAAGGTCATAATTATGATCAAAATAAAATAAAACTTCATTATACCTTATAAAAAACAATGTGTTGACCCGAGTTTTGAAGTCCAGGCCCATTACACTCAAGCCCAAACTAACTTTTTGAATTCATTGAAGTGTAAAGCCATGTTCATTCTGGAAACACAAATCCAACGTCTATTTTTCTCCCCCGAATTCAAATTTAAAAATCACTCGCTCTCTTCAATCTCCATCTTCATCTTCATCTTCTTCCATTTCCCTTCTGGTTTCATTTGCCTACAATGGCTACCACCAACGCTTTTCTCTCCACTCCTTCCAAAACACCATCCGACAAATCCGCTTCTTCCTCCAGGAAACACACTCACTCAAACCCTCTTGATTCCTCCATTTCTCGATCCGCCTCCAATTCTGATTTCAAGTCCCGATTCGAGGCTTACAACCGCCTTCAGGCCGCCGCGGTCGCCTTCGGCGAGAAACTTCCGATTCCTGAGATCGTTGCACTTGGTGGTCAATCCGATGGTAAGAGTTCCCTCCTTGAAGCCCTCCTTGGGTTCCGATTCAATGTGCGCGAGGTTGAGATGGGTACTCGTAGGCCTCTCATTCTCCAAATGGTTCACGATCCTACCGCCCTTGAACCTCGATGCCGATTTCAGGTTTTTTCCCCTTTCAATTAACTTCTGAACTATTGGAAATTTTGAAGTCTGTTGTTCTTAATTTCACATCATGCGTTAATCGTTTGTATTTTAGGAATTGATTGTATTTTTGTTGATATAGTGTTGTTTAAGAATCTGAGTTTTGAAACTGAAATATTGTGTTCTTATTTTCACATCATGCGTTGATATAGTGTTGTTCGTAGTTTCACATCATGCGTTAATCGTTTATATTTTAGGAATCGACTGCATTTGTGTTGATATAGTATTGTTTAAGAATCTGAGGTTTGAAATTGAAAAATTGTGTTGATATAATGTTCTTAATTTCGCATCATGCGTTAATATAGTGTTCTTAATTTCACATCATGTTTTAATCGTTTGTATTTTAGGAATCGATTGTGTTTGTGTTGATATAGTATTGTTTAAGAATCTGAGGTTTGAAATTGAAAAATTGTGTTGATATAATGTTCTTAATTTCGCATCATGCGTTAATATAGTGTTCTTAATTTCACATCATGTTTTAATCGTTTGTATTTTAGGAATCGATTGTGTTTGTGTTGATATAGTATTGTTTAAGAATCTGAGGTTTGAAATTGGAAAATTGTGTTGATATAGTGTTCTTAATTTCGCATCATGCGTTGATATAGTGTTGTTCTTAATTTCACATCATGTGTTAATCATTTGTATTTTAGGAATCGATTGTGTTTGTGATGATGTAGTGTTGTTTGAGAATCTGAGGTTTGAAATTGGAAACACAGGAGGAGGATTCTGAGGAGTACGGAAGCCCTGTTGTTTCGGCATCTACTATTGCAGACATTATAAAGTCTCGAACGGAGGCACTTTTGAAGAGAACTAAGACATCAGTTTCTCCCAAACCGATTGTGATGAGGGCAGAATATGCTCACTGCCCAAACCTTACTATTATTGATACCCCCGGCTTTGTTCTTAAAGTGAGTACTATGAAGGAAGTTATGGGAATAAAATGTTTGACATATGAGTCTTGTTAGATGTATATCATTCCTAAGTATAATAGTATAATATAAGACCCAATTGACTTTTTTTGTTGTTGGAGGAATTAAGGAAGACAAATGAGCCATTTAATTATAATTATTTTGTGTATTATTAGTTTAGAGAAAAAATGCATGCAAATCAATTTATAAGTAATTTATTTAGCTTTCTTATGATTCTAAAAAAAAAAAAAGTCAACTAGGTTCTATATTTGGGAACCTTTAAGATTTTGGTTTAATAAACATTCCATTCTCATAAGTTATAGGAATGGAATGTTTGACGTATATGTGCTTTGTTAGATGCCTGATGTTTTAATTTAGTAAATGAGTAAACTTTATTGTCAGGCAAAGAAGGGAGAACCGGAGAACACACCTGATGAAATTCTTTCAATGGTGAAAGCTTTGGCTAGTCCTCCCCATCGCATCCTATTGTTCCTTCAGCAAAGCAGCGTGGAGTGGTGCTCATCCTTGTGGTTGGATGCGATTCGTGACATTGATCCAACATTTAGACGGACGGTGATTGTGGTCTCCAAATTTGATAATCGTCTTAAGGTAAAATAGGGTTACTAACAATGTGTTTACGTGAAGTTTGAATACAACTTGCAATGCTGGAGGCTGTTCTGGTTTAAGTTTAATTTTAAATTAAAATTTTTTTTGGACATTAATGGTTGAATAATTTAACTTTAAATAATAGATGGTAAATAACAAGTTAGGTTGGTGTGATCTGGAGACTGTAGAAGGTCTCATCCTCTAAATGCTTTGGGAAAAACAGATGACAAAATGCAATGTCCAAGTCAATAGATTGTGATCTATGACATTATTTTAAATGGAAAATTGAGACATAAGGACACATGACGAGCATGTAATGGTTATTGTGATTTAGTGAAAAAAAATACTGTATCAAGGGTAAATTGAAAGTCCACTCTAGTTGTTCTATGTCATACAAACAGTAATTGTTCGTCGTATGCCCCTGGTGGCTGTAGGCTATAAAATTAGCTATGGCATGGACACAAACTCAAATGTTATTTAGGTGTTGGTTCTGGAAGTTAGCTATCTATTATTGTATGCAGGAATTCAGTGACCGATGGGAAGTGGATCGATACTTAAGTGCAAGCGGTTATCTTGGAGATAGTACTCGCCCTTTCTTTGTGGCCCTACCAAAAGATAGAGGAACAGTTTCGAATGATGAATTCCGCAGGCAGATTTCTCAGGTAGACTCAGAGGTTCTGCGTCATTTGCGTGAAGGTGTCAAGGGAGGTTTTGATGAAGAAAAGTTTAGACAACATATTGGTTTTGGCTGTCTGAGAGACTTTTTGGAGGCTGAGCTTCAGAAGAAATACAAAGAAGCTGCACCAGCAACTCTAGCATTGCTTGAGCAGCGCTGCAGCGAAGTCACTTTTGACCTTGCCAGAATGGACTCGAAAATTCAAGCCACTTCTGATATTGCTCATCTTAGGAAATTCGCTATGCTATATGCAGCTTCTATCAGCAATCATGTGGTGCGTAACAAGAGCCAAATTCCAAACTCTTTTTAAGCAAAAGGGCTTTTTATAAGTAATAACTTGGCATGTAATTCAAGTTAGTAACTATTTTGCATACTTTTATCCAGGGTGCGTTGATGGATGGCGCAGCTGACCCTTGCCCTGAACAATGGGGGAAAACCACGGCAGAAGAGCAATCACATAGTGGTATTGGGGTTTGGCCTGGGGTCATAGCAGATATAAAGCCTCCAAATGCCACCCTTCGTCTTTATGGAGGAGCTGCTTTTGAGAGGGTGATGCATGAGTTTCGATGTGCTGCCTATTCCATTGAATGCCCCTCGGTGTCAAGGGAAAAGGTTTTGCGCCTTTCGATGAGCTTATTTGATAAATATGCCAATAGCACTTCTTTCAACTCAAATCTTTTGTATCCATTCAACAGGTTGCCAACATATTACTTGCTCATGCTGGGCGAGGCGGGGGAAGAGGTGTCACAGAGGCTGCTGCAGAGATTGCACGTGCTGCGGCTAAGTCATGGCTTGCACCTCTTCTTGACACTGCATGTGACAGGCTTGCTTTTGTTTTGGGTAGTTTATTTGATTTGGCTTTAGAAAGAAATCGCTGTCATGACTCAGAATGTAAGCGAATCTCCATCTTGACTTTTTTTTGGGTCTTTTTCTAACTTAATAGGTTCTCTGCGTCCATCTTCAGCGTATTTATGATAATAAATTTCTTCTATTGTAGTTCTTAGTTTATTTCATTTCAATTTACAATCAATATCATGGATCATATGTGAATAGTGTATCTCCAAGTAATGTTATTTTTCCTCGCAGACGGGAGTGGAACAGGGAACATGGACGGTTATGTTGGTTTTCATGCTGCTCTAAGGCATGCTTACAGTCGGTTCATAAGGGATCTAGCTAAGCAGTGCAAGCAATTAGTTAGACACCACCTTGACTCAGTTACCAGTCCATACTCACAGGTCTGCTATGTTAATGACCTCCAACTATCTAACGGCCTAAATGCCCCCTCTTTTAGGCAGGCTTCTGCTGCTTCATTTTTTCTAGAGTTGAGTGATACAGAGTCAGTATCCCGAAATATAACGAGGGATCAAGAAAATATATCCCCAGAAAAGAATGGACAGGAAACCACACCTGGTAAAACTGCAGAAGCTAAAGAAGCATTGCGAGAAAGCCAGATGACTGTCCCTGAGACGCCATCTCCTGATCAGCCAGGAGATCCTGTCTATATCGGGGCTAAAAAGGATCTTGGAAATTGCAACGACTTTGGTCCAAGAAAGAGAATGTCAAGAATGACAGGAAATAACAAAAATTCTGATAGTCTAAGATTGCAGAATGGTGGCCTTCAAATGGGAAATGGGGATAAGTCAGGTTCAGCGTACTCAGAAATATGTTTATCAGCGGCACAGCATTTTGCACGTATACGTGAAGTGCTTGTTGAGAGAGGCGTAGCATCAACGTTAAATTCTGGATTTCTCACCCCATGGTAAGCTTATTTGTCTTTCGTAAACCAACTCATGGCCGTAGAATGTTATGTCTAGTAGTTTGAAGTTTCTTATGCTAAGTAACTTTCATACAACGTTCTGAATGGCACAGAGGAATGATCTCCTCTGTTTCTAAGTTGAAATGTGCTCAATAGAACTTAGAACCTCAAGTATTTTAGTTATTTGTTATCTTGAAATAATTTTTTTCATTTACAATATGAATAGTCCTAAATGTGTGGGAAGAAGTATTCATAATCTCATGTATAAAACTTAAATTATGGGGATCAATAATCATGTCTTAATTGGAAGTGATAATCTTTTCCTATTTTGATGCTTAAAAAAGAAAATACAGGAAAAATATTTCGAGTTTGTTTACTTTATGGTCGAGTACATCCTTACATAGTTATATTAGAAGTTATTTGTTCAATTTGGATGGTAACATGGGTTAGGATCCCAAGTTGTCACACGTTCATATTTTTCTAGTTTTCACATTGGTAAATACTGCAGCAGCTATCTTTCACGGCGAATTTACTGAGTGAACTAGAATAGACAATCTTTTGAGCTAAATGGATTTATGCCTGCTTTTGTTTTTTTTGTTTCTGTGCAGTCGGGAACGGCTTGTAGTGGCTCTTGGGTTAGATTTGTTTGCTGTGAATGATGAGAAATTCATGGATATGTTTGTAGCCCCTGGTGCCATAGATTTGCTGCAAAATGAGCGAGAGTCTCTTCTGAAGCGTCAAAAAATACTCCAATCTTGCTTGAATGAATTCAAAAATGTTGCTCGGGCCCTTTGATCTAAGTAACTTAATCCAGCTTCCCAAAACATTTGATCCTGGAGGCCCAATATTTCTGCCCATCCCACATTCGATGTAGATTTTATTGTATTCACATCTAGTGAAAGAAAATTAAAAAAAAAACAAATCATTGTGGGGCTTAGATGCCACTACGATTTTCCTTATAAGGATTTCCCTGGTTGGTCCTTTTCAAAGTTCCACAGAAATTATCTCAATTTTTCTTCGATGGTAGTTCACATTCGTCTTTCAGGAAATAGAGCAATACGAGGACAAAAAATATCCCACTGGACGGGGGGATTCCTGAATAAATTCAAGGTAGATCTGATTTATAAAATTAGTATCAATATTCATACACAAAAATGTAGTAAGTTTCACACATAATTTAATGATTAGTTTGATGATTGGTTATAGATAAAGTATGTCTGCATTTTCTCTGTTAAATGCATGATACCTGTTTCTATCACAGGTGGCTTTCTCAGGTTGATGGTTTGGTTGGTATCATTTGATTTTTTATCCACACTATGTGCATTTATTTTCATTGAATTTGCAGATTAGGAAGGGTAACTAACTGATTTGGGACCATTTTTGTTGACAAAAGACAAGGAAGGAATAGGGCTCCGGAGGTTTCTATAATTTTCTGAAATGTTTGTGATTGTCAGTTTGTGAATCAATGCATTTCATGGCTAACAAATTGGGTGTTTACAAGCTATCAATGTTTAATGCAAAGAAAGCCTTTCTTCAATAACATTTTGTGGTTACCAAAGATAGGGGTGCTCACAGGACGGGATAGGACCGGGACAGCCCCGTCCCATCCCGTCCCGAAGAAAGGGGTTCGGGATGGAGTTTTCGTCCCGTGTCCCGTCTCGTCCCGAACCGATCAGGACGGGAAGGGAAAATCCCAAATTTTTCTAGACCAGTGTGATCCACAGCAAGAGCAGACGTCACACCACTTGTTAAACGATTACACATAACTCAACCATTCATTCCATCCACAACAGCCATTACAACGATTTGAAACACCTTAGTTCCTTTCACAATACACTGTAAAATTACAGCTACAGAATAATGTCTTTCACTAAGCTGTACTATACTAGAGAGAAGTAATAAAGACATACATACCTTGGCCTTTGAGAACAATCTAAGAGAGATTCGAAACTGATTCCCCACCTCATCTTCATTTGAATCTTCCTCAGCACTTTCACCCAAATTCAGGGGAGGTCTTGGTGGGCCAATCATCTCCTCATCATCATCTCCTTCTTCTTCACTGGAACCTAAACCAACAGGTGGTGAAGGAGGCCCAATCATTGCTTCATCATCCGCTTCTTCCTCATTCGGTCAGGCGGTCCCACCATAACGCAGCTGCCGCCACGATCGGCAGTAGAATCAAAGTAAGACATAGAAGAGGAAGAAGCTAGGACTTGGAAGTTGGACATAGAAGGGAGGCCATTGGAATCGAAGACGAAGAAGAGAACTGAGAGATGAGGGAGAAGAGAGATAGATGATGGTGGAGAGAAGGGAGAAGACACGACGAGTGAGAGATTGATGAAGGAGACGGGGGAGCGATGGAGGACTCGAGGGAGACTGAGGCACTGAGCTACTGTCTACTGCTGAGCTAGTGAAGTAAGGGAGGTTGAAAGGACACGGTGGGTGAGGTCTCTGACTAATTGAATTTAGGGTTTCTTTTTTTAAAAATAATAATAAAAGGTAGACCACCACATAGCTGACACATGTCATATGAATTAAAAAAAATAAACACACCTATATTTGGGACGGAATGGGATCAGGACGACCCCGTCTTGTCCCGAAAGAGTATCTTGTCCCTTCCCGGTTTGTCAACGGGCCGGGACAGACCGGAACGGGACATTTGTAAACACCCCTAGCCTAAAAGGCTCTTTTTGACCTTTCCTAAAGCTTCTCTGTAACTCTTCATAAAAAAAAAAAAGCTTCTCTGTAACTCCCACTTTTTTTCTTAGAAAAAGAAAAATTACTTAATGTATATTATTTATAGACACGAGGGGAAAATCAACAGGTAGTTTGTTTGCATCTTTAGCTTCCTCTTCCTTAGTAGGTTGGTTTGGTTTCTAGAAGATTCAAGTCAGATATAATTGCTCTATTTATTTGTGCCACTTTGATATCGACTAAGTCTCTTTGAATTAATCCTCATATATCTGAGATGATTCATTAAATGTCTTAAAATTTAAGAATTTTTTTTAAAACTTAGTAAAATACCACTTGAATTTCTAAATTCCAAATAGGTAATGAAAGTTGTCAATATAGTTACTTATGTAGCCAAAATCATTACTCGAATAGTCAAAATCTAATGTGTGGAATTTACAAATTTAAGTGATTTTTTTAAATTTCCTTTAAAATTTCTCTCTGTATTTACAAATCATTTTCATCTCACCCCCCATAGAACTAAATAAGAATAAAATTGGAAAACTGTCAATAATGCCACATAAGTAGACTTATATTTAAGACAAATTTTTTTTTTGAAAATGATTATGATAAGTATTTGAGCGATAATTCATAATGATCAGTTATGGTATTGTACAATGGGGAACCTCGTTACCTCCAAGTAATTATCGCGGCTACATACATAGGGCTCGAATTCAAAACCACTAGTTAACCTAGAACAACTCACAGCCAGTTGATCAAAGCGTTTGGTGGTCGTAATGATGTTTTCAACATGTTATACTATAATAGTAACATATTAATAATGGACTTGTAATTTAGTGGTATGAAAGCTTCTTCTTCGGCTAAATATTAGATAAATTATTTGAAAAAAATATATTTTAATACATTTATTTGTACTCCCTCCGATCCTAACATAGGACTATAAGACCTATTTAGGGAGATGTGTTTGGTCCTAAATATATTATTTCTTTATGATTTTTGCCTATTTTTTCCCCTAAATTATCCCTATTGATATACACCTCAACAATAAACAAATGAGAGAGGGGGGGATAAGATAGATAGTTAGAGTGTTTAGTAATATTATATAGAGTGTTTGATAATATTATAGAATTTTGACTAACATAACTAATATTTTTAATCTCACCAAATTAGATAAAATGCCTTATATTTAAAGCCTGAGGGAGTAATAATTTTGGTCTACAGTACTAAACTTGCACGATTTTAGCCGATAATTTGCATTGTGAAGATGATAATAATTAGCTTATTCATATAAAGACAAAATGACAATGAGCTGATCATCATGACATTTTGTGCGGGAGGTTATAAATTACAGAGGTATTGGAGAAGAAGCTAAAGGATCTTTTATAGAGAGAGAATAGGGCAGCATGCCATTATTTAAAGGGCACGTAAGTCCAATGAAAAGAACACATGGCCTCTATAGTGGAAATTAAAGTCTCTTTTTTTAAATAATTTTCTTAGATGTTACTACACATGCCATGATGGGTGAAGCACTACAATTTATTTCAAAAAAAGAAAATAGAGAGAAAGACAAGATATAGCAATAATGTAATCACTCGTTCAACATAATTCATTCATTCATACATTAAATGAAACTTTGAAATGGCAATGCCAAAGTCTAAGTGGTCCCTTTTTCCCTTTCATCCTCTCTTTGTCCCTTTCATTAGAGACCTATTCCAACATCTTAATCATTCTATATTTCAATCTAGTCATAGTATTAATTAGTGGCGTTCAGTTTTGAGTTTGGGTTCGCCACTTTTTAATGGGCCAGAGTATTTGATCAGAAAATATGAAACATTCTTAAAAATTAAGGAATCAAATCATGAATTATTTTAATGGGTGAGACAAACATATTTAGTGTCTAACAGTACCTCGAACATAACTACTTTTAATAGGAAAATATTTATACCTATAAATAAATCAACATTTAATTCCTTAAAATGAGAATGAGAATATGATTTTATGTTTTGAATATATGAGGATTCCGCATTCCTAAACTATGGTTTACTTAAAGCTATAAACAAGAATGCCTCCCTCACATGTTTCTTGAGTTGTGCATATGTGCCATTCCCATTTTAAGTTCTAGAAAGGCTGACACTATGTGAACACTTCTCTGTACAACCCCTAAACATTTAGGCTTTCCTTCTCTCTTTATTCTCTGCAAATGATAACCCTAATTTAAGAGAAGTCCCTAAAGATTGCATTATAAAACAGAATTTCATGATCCTAAGTTCCTAATATGAAATTCACATACTATAGGGGCTTTTCATGTCATTCTCCCAAACTTTTAATGATATATTTTTTGTTAGTTATTGATTTATTTCTGTTTATCATTCGATCTTATCTAAGCACTACACTTTTAATAATGATAAAATGTTCATATCAAATTGGAAAAGGGACAAACAAATAACAGCAAGATTTTGCTTCAAGATGCATTTGTATTATCTTCTTCCTTTAAATTTTAAAATACAAATGCTACTATTTAATAATAGAGATGAAGCTACTTTGAATATGATATGAATTTAGTGGTAATATTTTTTATTTTTAAGTTTTTAAAGAATGATTTGTATATTTTTTTAACAATAGATACGCCGGATAAGTTATTAAATCGTATCTTAAAGAATGATATATTATTTGATTAATTCGATATATCACCACATAAAGATAAAGACCAATGAAACAAGACAAAGGATACAAGACAACGAGAATTTGAAACAATAAAATATCAAGTATGTAAAAACAAATTTATAATGTTACTTAGGTAGAGTGAAATACACGCATGATATATTAAACACATTTTTTTCATCTTTACATTTTACATTTTCCATACTTCATGGCGTAAATTTCAAGCTAATTTTTCTTTTACATTTTTAGTGCATATGTAACACATGGTTCATCAATTTCTTCATAACCAAATTGAAGTCTTTCGTATAGGAAGATGTATTTATGGGGATTTCTTGGTGGATCCTAATTAATACCGAGTATAACAAATATTACTATTCAATAATGTGAAATGTTTTTTAAGTTAAAAGTGATAATCTCAATTCATTAAGCTTTGATAAATAGTTAAACAAAATATCAGTCTTATTACATGATTGTGTTATAAATTTGATCTTATATTAAGGACCATGAATAATATTATTTATAATTTACAAAAAGAGTTAATTGTTAAAAAATTCAGATCTCTTTTGGTTTGGAAAAAGCATTTTTAATGGAATGGTAATGAATTAAAATTATACATACAGGAAAAGTGCTGTTCAATATGAATGTGAATAGACGCAATTTTTTTACACAGTGGTGTTTAGGACAACAAAAAAGTGAAGAAATAGAAATAATGTCAAGTGAAAAAGAGTAAATTACCCATCTCTCTTGAATATGAAAGTAAGGCCTAACTTAGGAGTTGTTCTTCTTTTGTGTAGGAGGGGCTAAATTGCAAATAAAACATGGAGTGGGGTCACAATCATTTTTAATTTTTTCAAGTAAGAAATACAGTTTTTTTTTTTCCAAAGAGCCAATGTGGTAGATCGTATGCTTAACTTTTTCCGCAATAATAAAAAATTATGAGATTATATTTTGGCTGTTTAGATGTGATGTCTCAAATTTAAGTTTATATCATGTAGCAAAATAGTTAAAAAAAATTATCATTGATTGGATCTGATGTTGTTTGAATTCGACCCATAAAGCCTTACCGAAAAACTTTTTTTCCCAAAAGAATTTCATTCATGTACTTGTCAGCCATCACAAGCTAGTCTTGACTATATAATCCAAAACTTGGCCATTACACTTCTTTCTTTCTTACTTTAAATGTCTTCTCTCATCTTTCTTCGGTCCATTTTTGCTACCATTCTTTATAGTATGGTAAAAGTATTAACCCCACCGAGTAATATTTGATTGATTGCATTATAAACATTGAATATATCAATTTAGAAAAGGGCAATGAAAGTATCATCAAAAGTGTTCAATCAAAGCATCTCCAAGAGGCATATTTAGGTTAAACCATCAAATATGGATAAATAGTAACCAAGACTTCCCTTTTGGGAACAAAAGATCTTTTAGACAAGATATAACTATATAGCTGTGTGTGTGTGTGTGTGTGTGTGTGTGTGTGTGTGTAATATAGCAGCCTAGTTTCACATAAATTAAAGCCAGCATCTCATAATTATATGTTTCAACATATTTTCTCTATGATGCAGTTCTATTATGGCGTTGTTGAAATCTACAGCTTGTATGTGTAGGACCATTATATTAAGTTTGACTAAAACACATTAGTTTATAATTACTTTAAAGATCAAAAGTGTTTTAATTTCAACCGCATAAGATTCAATTAACAGTAGTCGAATTAATCAGTACCTTGGTGTTCACCATTAAATCTTGTAGTATATTGTGTTTTGGTCAAATCTAATGGCCCTACACAAGCTGTAGATTTCAACAATGTTTCACATAAAGAAAACTGATTTATAAAAGAAATTTAAGAAAATTATTTATTCTTCTTAATTATTTTTTTATTAAATTTTTTTAAACTCCCCTAAAAATAATGTTTAAATTTGTTCATTTCTTCATAACAATAATTTATTGCCACTATTGTCAGATACTCCTATTTAAAACAAGTGATTTGAAAACTAAGGGGAAAATTGAAATATTTGTTAAAAGTAATATTTCATGCTTATATTTATAACAAACATTATATTTTTGCTCATAAGTAAAACCAGAGAGTGTATGTGTATATGTAAATTGTTTTAATTCGACTAAAGTTTCGTATATGATAGGAACTCCATTCTATCAATCATCCATGTTTTAATCATGTGTGTGTACATATGAAGTGAGTATTGCCAAAGCTAAGTTTCATTATTTGTAGTTGGCCAAGAAATTATCTTGGCATATAGGATCAACGATAAAAGTGTTACTACTGCTCCCAATCACTAGTGTCCAACAAGATCAAAAGGAACTAAAATAAAAGTACTTATCTAGGATTATTAATATGATATATTTATAGAACTTGAGACTTGAAGCCTTTTCATATTACTATACATTAGTTAATACTCATTTAAATATTAATGTTTACCTATTTATCTAATTTGAAGATATACATCAAAGAAGCGATAAATCACTTATCATTTTTTTTTGGTCATAGATAAATCACTTATCATAACATGAGTAATATGATCTTTCGAAAATATTTTTTTTATAGCATACAATTCAAAATCTGATGATAATTTAGAAAAATTATTTTGAAAAAAAATAATAAATATAAAACTAAAATAGAATAATTTCTTATATTTATTACTGAAAAATTATTGATATCATCCGCTTCTCAAATATTGTTCAGAGCCTACTCATTTCCGATTTCACTTCGTCACTTCATAGCTGGTAATTCTTCCTTAATCAAAAAATGGAAAATAAAGCTCATGATTTATTACATATACCAATAAGTTTGCTAGCTATAGCAAAAATTAAGTTTGTGAATGAGACAAATCCTTCATATGTTTCTCTCTCTATACAGATATTTTCTAAGTAAGCTTTGTTTTAGGGTTTTGAGTGGATCTCACTGGCTTTAATTTATATGCAATGTGTAGCTAGCGACCATATATACTTGTACATCCGTGGAACTCCTCATGATTAGTTCAATTTATTTAGTTTGTAATATTGGACATGATTTTTAATTCTGTTACCCATCATATTCTTGTTAATTTCACCTCACTCGTCTCTTGAATCTAAATATAATAACTATGACGGTCAATGGCAAAAAAAAAAAAAAAAAATTACTAATTCATCAGTGATTCTTTATTAGAATTATAATTTATATTTGTCGGTTTTTTTAGACACAATACACAAATATAATCTTTAACAAATAACTTTGTTCGAGGCACAATGAGACATTAAATGTGTATTTCTTCTGACAAGAATTCAAACATTTGTTCCTCTCTATTTATTTTCTTTTCATTGTATCATATTAGATTTCTTAGTGATCTAATTGTCGGTTTAATTCTATAGTTATTAATTTATGTCTCAAAAAAATTTTAAATGTGATCTAAAGAAGTTTGAAAGAGGAATGATAATAACAAATATAATACATAGTAGCGATGAGTTGTCTTACAACTTGAATTTCCAAATTGCGTTTCTAATCTTAATTTTTATATTCATAAAATTTAATTCATAATATTCATATATTGTAAACACTATTAACTTCATTCATTCTTAACGTGTTGTATACTGCAAGCTAGCTAGCCACCTTTATTCCCCTACTATCTATCCCTTATTCTCAAAATATAAAGAAATAATTCTACTTAAAAATGCTTATTTTTCATTAAATTAGTAAAAATAAATTAGTACAGTTAAGAACATTGCATTATAGAGTATTAATTAGGTTTTAGGAGCATGCACCGAATATGGAACTGAATTATATATAGTGGATGCCTTTTTTATAAATATATAAAGCTGCGGAAAGATAATACTATATGATTAAATGTTTAATTTCGTGAATCAATAATAGTGGATTCCCATTTCTTTATTACGTTTTGAAATACAGAAATATCATTATAAAGTTTGTGAAGGAAATGCGGAACCACTTTAGAGAAATGGACAGTACGATACGAAATTGCAATCCGATAAGTGCTGATTCTGCTCTTTTGTCTTATGAAGCGAACTGATTCACTTGCACTATTATGAGACACAGATTAATTGATTAATTATAACTATATATCCATATGATTAAATTAATCACATACGTATCAAATAGTGCTATTGTGTGGCGTTAAGACTTGAGAGTGCTCTCTTTTTAAGAAAAATCTGAGGTCCCAAAAAGCAAACGAGTAAATGTAATCACTTAAAAACACCAATAACTAGTTATGAGCAACATAAAACTGTTATTGTTTCATGCATCGAAACTTATTATTATATGATAATCATTTGATGTGAGACGTTTTTGGAACTACATTATTTCTTTTGAATCTCATATTAATTTTCCCTTCCTTTTATTCACTACAAGTTTAAAAAAAACTTGGCAGAGGTTTGTCATCACTTTGCTCTCTATTATCAGCATGCATGGTTGGTTTTCACTTTAAGAACAGCCAACAGTGTGTTATGATTGTAGCAATTATATACTCCCCTTGTCGCTAAATTATATGCCATATTTTTTGCCGCCACGTGTCGCCTCCACATGCCGCCACGTGTCGCCTTCACAAATTGTCTTCCAATTGTGACAGAGCTGAGAATCGAACCCGCAACCTCTTACGAGTATGCTGATGCCTTAACCAGTTGAGCTATGATGACCATGTGATATTATTTGCAAACTATTATATTTATAATATTACATAATATTTAGTATTTTCATTTTTTATTTAAATTATGATAATAATTATAATTATTATCATTAAATTATTTTAATAATTATTTTATTATATATATTATTCAATTATAATTATTTTTCATTTTTATTACTAATATTTATTAAAAATAACATATTTTTTAATAAAAAGTTACAATTAAATTTATTAAAAATTTATATTTATATACGTCTAAATGGCAATTTTTATTAATATTTATTAAATATTATTTATTTATAAAATATTTTTAAAATAAATAAAAATAATATTTTAATATATTTTTAATAAATTAAAATAATAATTTATTTATAAAATAATATAATAAATAAAATTACCGACAGAAAATTTTCCGTCGGTAATAATACATTATTATATTATTTATAATTTAAAATAATAATTTATTTAGAAAATAAAATAATTAATTAAATTACCGACGGAAATCCCGCCAGAAATTTCCGTCGGTAATAATATTTTAATATTTAATTTAAATTAAAATAATAATTTATAAATAAAATAATATAAATAATTAAAATTACGACGGAAATTCCGTCGGTAATCCGTCGGAAATTGCCGACGGAAAATTTTCCGTCGGTAATTCCACCGGTAAATTTTCCGACAGAATTTCTGCCGGAAATCCGCCTGAAATTACCGACGGAAATTGTTCATTCGCTAATTACTGGTTTTTTTATAGTGTTTTATGATGAAAATGTAAACCATGTTTTTACCTCAATTAAACATGTGTTTGATTAATATAATATAATCATTAAAAACAATGTTACTTAACGTGCATATTTTACTTAACGTGATTATTTAAATGAAATCGATTTTAGTTTGTTTAGAAACTTAGACCTGATTATATCATTCATATACATCCGAAAATTCAAAGCATGCGTGGCATTATTTGTTCTTTATGAATAATGTGAATTTTATTTTATGTGTATAGGTATATATAAATATTAGCATATTGTTTATCTATATATAACATCAATTCTCCAATTTTCTTAAATCAAATTCATTAAAATTTTTCTTTCACTCCCATCCTTTTCCCTCGCACTAAAAAACCCCAAGATTAGGTGTACGTAGAGTTATTTTTAAATTATTTTAAGTATTTTCTTTGTACGAAATAAATATCAATATATATGTAAAAATATTTTTTTCTTGTAAAATATACAAGGGTGCAGGGTAAAAAATGACCATGTACTTATGTCCAAGGTGCATCTGGCACCTTGTATTTTTTTTAGCTCAAAATTGTCCATCAACTTTCAAATTCGGGCCAATAATGACTGCTCCATCAAACTAGCCCAACGAACGTTTCAAATTCAGGCAAATAATTACTCCTCCATCAAACTGGCCCAACGGATGTTTCAAATTCGGGTCAATAATGACTCATCTATCAAATTAGCCCAACAAAAATTAGATTCATGTGAAATTCCAGTGTGGGACCTACCCATAAAAGGTAATGGAAATTAGGGCTGAGTATCGGTTCGGTTTTGGGTTTTTCGGTTCAAAACCGAAAACCGAAATATAGAAAAAAGCAAAACCGAAACCGAAACCGAAACCGAAAAACCGAATTGTTTTCGGTTCGGTTTATGGTTTTTTGGTTTAACCGAATTGCATACACCAGAGCCACCAAGAGACGAACAGGAAGAGATAAAGATAATGGTGAGGGTGAGGTGAATGCCGGCGGTGGGGGTGAACGACAGATAAGGCGGAGGAAGATGAACGATTAATCAGATAAGAAATTAACATCAAAATGGATGGGGAAGAACTAGAACACAATAAAACATCCATTGTGCTACACATAAATTCCCCCAGGCCAAAAGATTAAACCCACAAATTTGACTCAGAATAGTATACGATTCGAGGATATGGAACCGGCATAAACCGAGATGCTACCATCAGATTTCAAAAACAAAGAATAAGAACTATCAACAGAACCTGAAGCTGTAAAGCTCCATATCCGTCAACACCACTCGAGACAACAACGTCTTCATCGGCCACAAGCTCCGCCGACGAAAAGAAGAAGACGACGGCTGAAGAAGCAGCAGCCGAAGATGACGCCGGAAATCCATTAGCAGCAGAGTAATCCAACCATGGGGGAAGTAGGAGTAACAATGGTGATGGTAAGGAAAATGGATGTGGAAGACGTGTCTCACTCAGGGTCAAGCAGAGGCGAGGCCGCGAGGACGAGGGTCTTGAATGGTGACTGACGGCTGAAGAATGAGGGAGAGTACATTAAGGTTTGTATTTTGGGCTAGTCTCATTTGGGCTTACTTGTTTTATTTTAAAATAATATTATTGGGTTGGGTCACTTGAATGGGTCTAGGCTCTTTTTTTTTTTAAATGGCACATGGTTTTCGGTTTTTGGTTTCAAACCGATTTTTTTTTACAAAAACCAAAACCAAACCAAAAAACCGAAAATTTAAAAAATAGGAACCGAAACCGAACTATAAAACCGAAAACCATTTGGTTCGGTTCGGTTTTCGGTCCGGTTCAGTTTTTGCTCACCCCTAATGGAAATTGGGCTAGTTTGACGGAATAGTTATTATTGGCCCGAATTTGAAATGTCCGTTGGACCAGTTTGACAAAAAAAGTCATTATCTGTTGGGCCAATTTGACAAAAAAGTCATTATTAACCCAAATTTAAAAGTTGATGGACAATTTTGAGCAACAAAAAAAGTACAAAGTGTCAGATGCACTTTGAACATAAATACACGGTCATTTTTTACCCTTTACCCAATATACAATATAAAGTGACTTTTTAGTGGAAACAAAGACACACTTAAAATGTGTTGAACCAATTTTCTAATCTTGTCATATTTACAAGAAGAGAGAATGATTATTTTGATCTTATCTACCATATTATTAATTTTTTATAAATGTACCATTTTACCCTTTATATATATAGTATTATAGTCAAGAAAGGCTCTGATTGTTAGTTGGTATATGAAAAAACTGTTGACTTTGTCTTGATTTAGTATATTGTATGTTAAATAGGGGTAGAATTTAAAAATTATCAAGTTTTAAGATAGAGTTATTAAGATTTAAGCTAATTGTCAGTTGATATATTAAAAAGTATTCATTTTATCTGCATTTAGTATATTGTATGTTAAATAGGGGTAGAATTTAAAAATTGTCAAGTTTTAAGATGGAGTTATTAAGATTTAAGCTAATTGTCAGTTAATATATCAAAAAAATGTTGACTTTGTATGCATTTAGTATATTGTACATTAAATAGGGGTAGAATTTAAAAAATATCAAGTTTTAAGATAGGGTTATTGAGATTTAAGATTTTGTTCTATTGAAACATGTTAAAAATGATTAATAAATGGGACTAAAGGAGTAACAAATAGTATAGTATTATTTATAAAATTTTAAACTATTGAATGTTTAATCAAAATATATATTATAATAATTATAATAATAATTGAATAAAAAAACCAGCAATGAAATTTTTAAAAAAATAAAAATAGATTGAATAAAAAAAAGATGGAGTTGACCTTCATTATTATTAAACTCGGATCACATTTTTTAAAAATGTTTGAGAAATTTACCTAATTAAGCATATTTTTGAAAAAATAAAATTTGTTATCATTGGGTCAGACAGACTAATTTGTCCGGAAGGCTAGTCTAATGCCCAATCTGATCTTAACCTTAATATGAACAAATGTAACCCAAATTTTATCGGATTTTTTTCTCGCTCAAACAAGACTAGGTAAGATTGAGTCTGATCGAGTTTCTAGTTCAAACTTCTCTATTGATATATTGTCTTTGCTCTTGCATAAAAGATAATCCTACAATATATAAAAAAGAATTAATTAGTGAACTACCAATCAAAATAACATTAGTAATTTAACTTGTGATCAATTTCAAATTTACCAATCAAAATATTCATTCATGCTTACGTGGCACTGGGGGGTTGGTTGTGACTTGTCAGAAGAGGAACAGGGATTTTTTTAAAAAAATAAAAAGAAAGAAAAGGAGAAAAAGGGGTTCGGATTGGCCCACGGGTTTATCGGGTTAGCCCGCCACAGGCTTGGGTTTGACGGGTTCGGGCTCAAAAAACCCATTTTAATATGGGCCTATTTTTTCAAGTCTATAACCATATTTTTTTTACAAGTTTCGGGTTGTCCCACAGGCTCCGACCCGTATTTTTGTCTCTACGCATGTTTTAAAAACAAAACTCAACCCCTTCTAATGTACAAATTTCTTACTACAAAAGGTTAACCCACACACATCCCACAAAAAAGATAAAAGGAAAAAAAAGAAAGAAAGAAAAGAAGACAAGAAAAATAGAGTGAAGAGTATAAAGAAAGCAGGCGAAAAACAGAACTAACCAACCCTTCCATTCTTAACTTCACTCTCTTCTTTCCCACCTCCCAAAACTTCCTCCCTGCAACTCACTCTCTCTGTCTCTAAGCTTCCATCAATGGAAACAAGCACCAAACCTCATGAGCCACAAAACCCTCCTCCTTCTTCCTCTTCCCAACCATACCCCACCACTTTCGTCCAAGCCGACACTTCCTCCTTCAAACAAGTCGTCCAATTCCTCACTGGCTCCTCCCCTTCCTCCTCCTCCAAGCCCAAAATGCCTCCCAACAAACACTCTTTCAAGCTCTACGAGAGAAGAAACTCCCTCAACAACAATCTCTTCATTAACACCTTCAACCCCATTAATAATAATTCCCCTCCCAATTCTGCATTTTCCCCTCGCAAAAAAGATACTATTTTGTCCCCCAGTTTTCTTGATTTCCCTTCTCTTTCTCTCAGTCCTGTCACCCCCTTGAACCACGAGGAGGAGGAGGAGAAGGCGATCGCTGAGAAAGGATTTTATTTGCATCCTTCGCCGTTGACTACTCCTAGAGACTCTGAGCCTCAGCTTCTTCCTCTCTTTCCTGTTAGATCACCTCGAGTTTCTGAGTCAGATTCTCCTTCTTGAAGATGCTTTGATTTTTGTTTTGTTGCTCATTTATTTTACAGATTGATTCACGATGTTTGTGACTTGAAGGTACAGAAGAAAAATCAGATTGCAGAATTTTAAGTTTTGTTTTTTTCATGAAAGTCTTCCATGAAATGGCAGAGTACTCTGTTTCTTCTTCTTCTTCTTCTTCTTGGTTCCCTGCTTTTTGTGTCTTCTTCCTCAACATATCGTTTTTTAACTGAGAATTGAAAAAGCCTCTCTCTGTCGGATGAATTTCATTGGGTCAGTTTCTGGGGTTCTTAATGTCTTCATAAGTCTTGACATAAAAGAAGTGTCTTTGAAATCAGAAAACAAGGGTGCACGAACTATGAAGCATGTTGACATTTCGAATTGTACAATAATACTGCCTTTTTTTTTTTTTACCCTGCTGAAATATCTGTCATGTCTCATAGTACAACATCTCGTAGATTGTTTATCTATGTCATGTCGAATTGTACAATAAAACTGCTTTTTTTTTTTTTTTTACCCTGCTGAAACATCTGTCATGTCTCATAGTACAACATCTCGTAGATTGTTTATCTATGTCATGCCTTTGGGACACATTTTAATGAAGAAAAGGAAATCAGAGATGCAGTGAAGAGGAAGATGGACTTTTCTTATGCCATTAGCTTTCTGTTTTGTTTCTTCATCTTTCGTTTTTGACTTGACTCCTGTTGGAATTATTGAAAGAAAGTCCAGATCAGATAGATTTGTCTGTATCAAATTCTTAAAAAATCTCTCTCGGATCAAGTGAACCAGAAGTTTGATTTTCATTTTTCTTTTTGTCGTTTTCTTCTTCTCTCAAAAATCAACATTAAAAGAACAATGCAGAACTTGGATTTTCATCCGAGCCATTTAAAATTTTGGATTAAGTGTCTACCTTGACCCTTAATTTTATTGTCTATGACCTATTTCGTTTTGAAACTAATTTTTTATACAATTTTACCTTAAAAGTATCAAAATAGAGTAATTATATTATTTATAATTAAAATATTAACAATCAATGTCAAACTTTTAATGGTTGGCATCAATTTTTTAATGGAATAAAGCAATATTGTTATGTTTTAAAACTTAAGATAATTTTAAAACTAAAGGAACATTTGGAGTAAAATAGCTACTGAACGAAAACTTAAAAAAAAAAAAAGATTATTCACCCTAAAATCTTCAATGGTTCTTGGATTGTTAACTTAAAATTAGTTTAAAGTCACAATGATTTTTAAATTGCAGTTGGAATAGCGTGAAAATCGGAGCAAAGTTGCAGGATCCACCATATAGAAGTGGCCACTGCACTTATTGTTCATAATTTACAGTTAGTCATTATTATTGTTTATCTCTTGTTTTTTGTTGATTAATTTATTCTTAATTATTAATATCGCTTTTTTCGTATACGGTTGAGTCAAGCAACATTTGACAAACGGAGGAAATGCTAAAAATGAAGAGAGAAAAAGTGTTGCTTTAGTTAGAATGAGAATCATTGTGGTTAAGGAAAGTAAGGTTTAAAAGAAAAATCGAACCTAAAGAGATTTGAAAAGCTAAGAAAATGTGAGCACTTTTTTGGGGTTTTAGACTTTGTTTTGTCATATACTCATCTGGTCCTATTTATAAGTTACTTCCAGCATATTTCACACAGACCAAGAAAAGCCTTAAAACTCATTAACTTTCCACTAAAATCCAACAAATTTACAACTTTACCCATATTAAATATCCACTATACCACATGAAAATAAAGTCAACACATAATAAATGAAGGGTAAACTTGTACATTCATACTCAATATTTAATTAGGTGACTTATATATAGAACCAAATAAAACATTATCTCTCTGCCCTATAAATAGGACCAGAGGAGTATATATATAAGTATAGGTATAGATAGGTCGTACCCAACAGTTTGGTGTAGTGGAAGATAACCACCATACCTGTTTGGGTAGCTAACAAAACTTAGGTTTTGAGTCTAAACCTAGGTTTGTGTAGCGGAAGATAACCACCATGCCTGTTTTGGTAGCTAACAAAATTTAGGTTTTGAGTCCAAACCTAGGTTTTAAAACCTAGGTTTGGAATGATAGCTAAACACTTTTTTTTTTAATAAACCTAGGTTTTGACTCAAAACCTAGGTTTGAAAAAAGGTAAGCCAAAAACTTGAAAAAAAATGTGAAAAGCCCTTTTGGATTGGAAACCTAAGTTTTGGCCACCAAAACCTAGGTTTTGAATAAGTTATAATTTTCCCCTTTTGTCCAAAATACGAGGTAAAAAAATGTCATCATTACACATGTCATAATGATCTACCAAAAATACCCTTATCCTCTCTCTTTCCCAACACATTAAACTTATGTTCTTTTAAGTAATTTATACAGAAAAAGTCATTCTCATAACAATCATCCAAACACTCTCATTTTTACAAAAACTATTTTTTCAGAAAAGTGCTTTTTTCAACTTTTTCCCCAGAAGCTATTCTCTAAAAGTTAATCTAAACGGCTACTACTTTTTCAGCTTTTACGCGAAGTACGAGGCAGAAATATACCATCATTACACATGTCATATTGAAATACCGAAAATGCCCTTATCCTCTCTCTTTTCCAACACATTAAACTTATGTCCTTTTTAGTAATTTACACATAGAAAAAGACATTCTCACAACAACCATTCAAACACTCTCATTTCATCAAAAGCCATTTTTTCCAGCTTTTTTCTTAGAAGCTATTCTCCAGAAGTTAATCAAAACAGGCCCTAAGTCACTTTGTTTTACTGAAAAAAAGGGTACAAAACAAATCACCTAAATAAAATTAAAAAGCATGAGAGAATATGAAAAACCTTCTAAGGAAATACTCAATTGGTGCTTTTAATTTGTCTCGATAATGTTGGTATATGACCCAATATAAGAAAAACATGAGAATAAATGAACAAAACTTTATGCCGTCAAGAACACCATTAAAATCATGATCAGATATACTCATTCTGGTCCTATTTATAAGAGCTCGGCTGCCAAAACATGTTACTTAAGAAAACATGTAAAAGTAATTAAATGTATCTGGAATATACACATTTTCCCAATATTATCTTTATTTATTATGAGTCTATTAAGATAGAGAAATGTATGAGCATTAATAAATATGAAAGAGAAATAGGGGTAAAATAGGGGAAAAACGCATTAAATGATGAGAGAATGCAATATGAGCTCTTATATTTTGGACTAAATCAATTCAAATTTTGAGTTCTTATAGATAGCACCGGAGTGAGTAGCAAGCTAAATGTCATTAACTCTAAGACATATTTGAAGTAAATATTTCTAGGATGAAACTTTTAATGAATGATTTCAATGGAAATCAAACTTGACTGACTTTTATGAGTGATAGATAATTTAGCCCAATGAACAAGAACAACAATTCCATATTCATAAATGAGCTACCTTTAGACCAAGGTATATGTAGAACATGAAGATTTTTGAACATGGTACCACAACAGTAATCATATCTTGCAGATTTCAAGAAACTTCTGTACTAAGCTTAGCTCATCAACTCCCTTTCGTTCCCTCATTTTCTGTGTATTTTGGCAACATATTGTATAATTAGATTTTATTTCTATTTAAAATGTAATTAAACTATAAGGATTTTTCTAACGGTGTAAAACTTTTAAGATTTCTCACAAACGAGTTTCTTTCTAAACCAAATTATGATTGACTATTGGCTTACTTTTTTTTTTTTTTGTATTTTTTTGCAGAAGACTTCCGTATTTTTGTTAGCTAACGAACTCTTATAATTTCATGAAAGGGATTTTTGGTCAATCATTCCTAACTTAGCCTAAAATATATAATATGTGGTATATAAACTATTGTAGACTTTCAGTGCAAAAAAAACTATTGTAGACTTGTGTTTTGAACCAAACCTAAAAATAAGCCATACCACTTATGACTTATTAATGGTTTGACTTCTTATAGTTTTGTCTTATATATATACTTTCTCATTTATTAAATATAAAATCTAGTTGATTTTGTTGAAAAATCCTAAAAAAATTAAATAAATCGTTTATAAATTGATTTACCTGAATTGTTTTTATCCAAACTAATTTGTTTGACTTTAAACTAATACATAATCTTACAATATATCATATATGTTATGATTAACTAATTTATTTTATTTTCTTAATCTCTAAAAGAAGTCACCTAGATTTTATATTAAGGATAAGAGGGAGAGTGTGTGTATAACTATACTTCATCTCTAATTATTTTGCTAGAAAAAAATGTAATTTAAATGAAAGAATAATCTCACTTTCCAGTCAAATTAATTTGTGCTACCTTTGTTATTTAATATAGGCCCGATTGACTAATATGAGGAGATTAAGAACTAATATGAGGAGATTAAGAAACATAAAAAAATATTTAATTTTAGTGTATATTACATAATATTTCTAAAAAAAACTTATAAATACCATTAGATGATGTATGAATTTATAAGTCGGAAAATTAATTTGAAGATACATGATAATATAGGAGATAAGATGAAAATATGCATTATACTAAAGACCAAAAGTCAACCACTACCTTATATATAAGACCAAAGGCAGTATATATATTTTTTTTAAAAAAAACATAATAAACCTTTCGATCCAATAATTGATTAATTCTTGAGATTTGTTTTTTGTTTCTTCAGAACAGAGGTTTCTAATTCCTTTGTCTTGACAAAGATAGAAATTAATTGGGTAGGTTTGAAGAGGCATCGAGTTGGAAGGACCACACTCCTCAGGCTAATGAACAAAGATGACTTGAGGCCATCTTTAAATACCTTATCATCATTCATAAATAATCAAAAGTCAAACCCACCCATTCCAACTAAGTAGTATAAAGTATAAACTGACCAGCTTGTAACTTCAATTCAACTGAAAATTATGAGCTTATTATAATAGAAATGGAATAATCTTTATCAGCATCAAGTTGACCTCAATAACAACGCTACTTGCCAAACTTGGATGAAATCCCAGGCGTGAACACGTTAAACATTAACATGTTTGTGTGTTTAAATTTATTGTAACAAAAAACATCTTAACTTAACTGACCTTTGGCGTTGAGGCTAATCGCCCCCCACACAAAAATAAAAACCTGTAAGGCTAAGTAAATCTCACGGCTGAACGCTGAAAGCTTACTATTCATACATTTATGAACAATGCAGCTTCAAATAGTTTATATACATACTGATTGTGAGTAGTTCTGTTGTCATTTATATATATGCTTAAATTAAAGAAAAATTATGGAACAGTTAGTAAACTGTAAACCTCAACTGACCAAACTCTTTTCAGTTTTGTAAGTGAAGAAGGTTATGAAGCATGCATCTATGGTTGTTGCTGCACATTTAACATCTTTACACAATCGCTTTAACTTATACTGACACTCATATCTCCAAGAATGAATTGATTGTCCTGAACCCATGATTTTCTGGAAGAGGTCCATTTCCAGGTCGAATAGAAATTATCACCTCCAATCCTGAAACATAGACATAACCAATTCATGTGCAGCAAGAATGAACTGTTCTTACTTGGCCATATAACATTAGGGCTGTCAAAAGCATGCATTTCTGAGATAAGATTGAAACACACATATCTATATCTATATCTATATCTATGTATGATACACACACTAGAAGTAAGTACTAAAAAGTGTTCTTAGCGTATTTAGATGTTTGTTTATCTGATGTTTCCTCAATCAAAGATGCAAGTTACTGTATGTCATAAGGTTTTTATTCACATCTAAGCAGAAGCATTTGCCTTTTCATTGTTTGGGATATTTGCACATTGATTTGCCAACTGGAGAAAGGAAATATTCAAAAGTAATGAAGACAAAAGCTAGTTAGCAGTAGTTCTATGTAAAATTGGCTTTCAATGTTCTTCCATTACACTTTAAATATTTTATCAAATACATTTGATGGTTTTTTATTGGCTTCAATCGGAAAGTCAGTCATTCAGATCCTATATGGTAAAGAAGAAAACAGAGAAGACTCATCAGTGCAGAAACTGAGAGATTTTTCTTCCTCGCCTGTGTATTGTTGGGAGTAATAGCTCAGAGAAGAAATCTAATAGCTCTGAAAGCATCAACCATATTTATTCGGTAAACGAATAACTTGAGGCACTAATAGAAAAGCACAAACCTGCAGCCTTGGCAGCTGTAGCTTCTTGAGAAACATCAGTCAAAAATAAAATATTTGACGGTTTACCAACACCAAGTGTCTCAAAAATTTCAATGTAACTGGATGTCTCTCTTTTGTTACTGCAAAAGAAAGAGTTCTGCATGAAGATAGCTGGAAAAAAGAGTTAAGACAAGCACCGTCAAAATGAGATATCAAGAAAAACATTACCCCACTTTAGTATCGAAAAATCCACACAAGTGTTTTCTCAGGTCACCATAGTTTGTGTTTCCAAATATTAGCCTCTGCGCCAACCTACTACCACTAGAATATATGTACACCTGTGGCAAGTAAACATGCCTTAATGTTCAGCCCAATCAAGATGCAACTTTAGGTCTTTGATGACCTAAAAACAAAAAATAAATGAATCCTTTAATGTTAGATCGAAAATTGAGATTGGTTGTAATGCGTTTTTGGTTCCAAGGGAAAGCTGTGTATATTTTTAATAAATTGGGAGCAATGTGTAATTAACTCATCTCTCAATAGAAGGATACTAAAGAGAGAAAACACGAGTGCACTTGAGAAGGAAGACAAACACAATGAGAAAATCATCACTAATTATTTCAGAGCTAGGAATTCTTAATTCAAACCTTTTTACCCAAGGCATGCCACTTCTCAAGTGCTTTTGGTACATCATCAAAAACTACTGCCTCTATTTCCTTACTCTCAAAACCCGTTCGCCATACATGACCCTGCATGACCATATTTCAGCTACAGAAATATAAATTCAATAGAGACAGATATTCCACTGAATCAGGTTCACCTGCAACTCTTTCAAGGCAGTGATCTTCCTATCTGCTTTAATCATAGCTTCTACATTAGCAACCAAAGAAGCAATGACTTCTTCTTTCCCAGCATCGACTGGGGGAATAGGCACAGCGCCTGCAATCCCTTGTTCCAGGTCATTTTGAACCTGTGATCACAAGGAGGTCAATGGTTCAAACTATTTTAATGCAACAAGAAAGAACAAAATAAAAATATTCAGTTATCAAGTAGTTGAAAGTTTGAAGATCGCTTGTTAGAAACCCAGTCAGGGCGAGGATTCCGTACTTGAAACCCCACAATCACCATGGCTACACTTTACTATATAAGTTGTTTTTACTGGTCTCTTGTTTCAGAATTCCAGTAAAGTATTCAATTCAAATTTCATTTCAAAGATTTTCGGTATATACTTCCACCTTCATTCATGCACATTAAATATTCAAGTATGTTATAAATCTGAATTAGATGCTAGGAAACAGCCACATAATGCCATCACTGTCCGGATATCTCATACCACATTGATCTCTCATACCATTATTTTTACAATCTTCTACAGATAACATTGTATATCATTTCCTAATCCTAAATGCCATGGTATCCTACACCAAGATATCTAAGAATGTAAGATACCAGTTTATCAAATGGCTCTATAAAAACATTAATCAGACAACTCTACTAGATACATACTTGAGAGCGAAGAAGCTTAATATCATCTTGCGTCTCAGGGTTGTCGTATGTTGCAGATAGATGCCTACCAACGTTAGCACGTGCATATGGAAAGAGAACCTCTGTAACAAATGATATGGGAGTAGTAGTCCCCTCAATGTCAAGAACAACGCAGTGCTGCAGTCCACATGGATGAAATATGAAGAATCTACTTGGAAATTATAGGGAACAAAATCCAGGATATATAAATTAACTTGTGACAACTTTAGAGGTATAAGTTGTAATATGAGGGGTAAAAATTATGCGAACTCACAGGGAATGGATCAATTTCACGCTCAGATTCCCGTGCTTTAGTTGACACATTTCGCTTCTTGCCAATCCCTAAACCACTCCGTACTCTTTGTATTGGACCATCAGTTGGAGAAGAAAAGTCTAGTCCCAGCTGATAAAGTTTGATAGAAGCAACAAATACAATTAGAAAACATGACTAAGATTCAAGGGATGGGGATTGACAGGTGCCTTATCCCCTACCCTACCAACACCCTCCCAAGGGAAAACTAATCAGGAAAAAATCGATTTTTGGAGAACTTGTACTGTAAACATTCAAAAGGCCATCAAAGTAATCCATCAACTCCTAACACAAAAATTCAAATGTTCTAAAGTCACCTCTCTAATTAACTACCTAAGTCTGATGAATAGATCCCTACATTTAGCATGTCACAAATTTACAAGCCATTCTCAGGTTTAATATCAATGACTTTTATTCTAAAAATCTAGTTTAATGTTTATAATTGAACACTCTAAAGCATACCAAAATCTGAAGATGGGCCGCACATGTTATGTGGCAATGTGAAAATAAAAAAAAGGAAGATTGCCAATGGCAAACTCTACATTTTCAGATACATCAGGAAGTAACAGATTGCAAATTGATTTTACCTTCGTGAAGAGAGAACCACAACCAGAAGACTTTGCTGTTTTAGGCAGGTAAGGTTTTGGATATGTAGCAGACAAACCACCTATCAAAATTTGAAGAAAAACAAAAACAAAGTGGCACAAGTTAATAAGGATAAATTATCCTTCACCAAGTCAAACCTGAATACCACTCAAGCATAAGTATAAAAATTTAAAATATACTCGTGAAACAATTAATATCTGGAAGGGATAGGAATACCCAGAAAGATTCCAATGCAAATACTGAATTCAAACGAACTGTTCTAATACTTAATCCCATCAATCGCAGACAATGCACCCAGATAAAGGTTCTGATACTTACAAATGTTGTTCTTGAAGATTGCAGATGTGCTTCCTAGGTATGCCTGCGATGCCGCGCCTATCTTTATTCTGTTCACAGCCATAGCCGGTGCTGCAGCAGCAGCAGCAGCAGCCATGGATTCTTGAGAAAGAAAATATTGAAGAAAGAGATAGCAATTTGCAGGGAAGAAGGAGTGAGTGAGAGTGGATTGAGCTAAACGTGCTGGCTATCTTTATATCTGTTTAGTCAAGTGTCACTATGTCCTGTTTATTTCATAAGTTATGGTCTATATTTCAGAAAGGCTACGTGTAAATTTGTCTCTTTTTGTGTTTGTGTGTGTTTAGGGGGATAGTAGCTCTTTTGTTCTAGAATTTCTTTTCCCAAAATTATTTAACAAGTTTCAAAGCATAGTAACTTTGTTTTTTATATTTAAAATATTAATGGTTAATATCAATTTTTCTTTTACGGTCAACGTTGATATTTTAAAGGTAAATAGCAAAATTGATATGTTTTAGAACTTTTAAAGTAATTTTAAACCCAAAAAAACTTCAATCATAGAATAGCTCATAGACAACAACTTCCAAAACAAATTTGCACATTAACACTTTCAAAAATAAAACATATGACTACATGTGATAGGAGAACTTAACGAAATGGGTATAAGAAATTTAACCTAAGTATTTTCCTTTTTAATGTTATATTTTTATTTTTCTTAAAAAAATAGGTAAATTGTGGAGGATATGTACAAAGTACAAACACTCAAAGAGTATTTATAAAAATATTTTTTTACTAAAACTACTGAAAAATATTAAATGAAGTATTTCTAGTTTGAGTAATTCTTGCTTATAAATTTTATATATTTTTACTTTAATATTAATATCAAAATTAGATTGGAGTATTTGGCCATCTTATTCCGGGTACTAACTACTATAAAGCTGGTGGAATCAGAATAACCTAGGTAATTTTATTTTGTTAGTACAATTAGTTCTTATATCGGAGGAGCATAATAGAGCAAAATTAAATGATAAAAAAGTGGGTTTCCAAATATTTTTCGACCGATGCATTAAATCAGGACTGCTCATTGAGGTAACAAATGTTTGATATATAATGTGGGTATTGAAATTGAGATACTTTATCCGTTATTAAATATAAGACTTAGTTGACTTTTTTTGAAGAGATTAAAGAAGTTAAATGAGCCACTTAATCATAACGTATTTTGTGTATTATTAGATTATTTGTTAGCTTATAAGTTAAATAAACTAATTTATAGAAAAAAAATCAAACAAATTAATTTATAAATAATATATTTAGTTTTCTTAGGATTCTCAAAAAAAATTAATTAGATCCTATGTTTAGGAACAGAGGAAGTATGGGCCCATATTACTAGCACAAAAACAGGATGAGCACATGTCCAGTAAATTGCAGACCGTCCAAAACCTAGAGAGTGGGCTATTAGGGTCATGATGTACTCAGGTCCACATGGGTTAAGGCCTTAAGGGCAGGGTAAGTGATGCTGGCTATAAGAATTCTTAAATATTACCAAATAATGTCATATTAGAGATAAATTTATAAAAAAGATTAAAAAAACATACACACACGGTATTGGTGGAAGGTCTGTAACTACTTAAGCCTGATGTCTTTTAATTTCATGTGAATGTAGAAAACGTCTTTAGAAGAGTTATCCCAATTAAGTCTGATAATATTCAAATATAACACTGTCAGATAATGATATAAAAAAGAAGAAAAATACTTTAGACTTCAAAATTTCAAAATTGCAATTAAGAGTGTTGGCCTTCTGCTCACACTTTAAGGAAGGTTAACTGCTCACTATTCACATACAAATTAGGAAATCTATAAAAGTTTAGGTGTAATCCTATACAAATAATTAATATTTTCATGTAACATTTTTCATTTTCAATTTGTTTCCATTATTTTTCCTATCTTCATTTTCGGAATTTCAAAAATAAAACAACTTCAACATTTGAGATGAATTATTATAGTTCCCAAATTCAATCAAATAATAAGTGGATGTACGTATATATGAGTTTTCAGATAGTCCATTCAGCATTCAACGTCCCTGAGACTAAATGTGGAGACGCTTCCAAAAACAGTGTGTGAAATGACGATCAAGAGTTGCTCTACTTGAAGCTCATGAACAAGGGAGCTATTGTGGAGGGTTAATAAAACAAAGAGTTAAATTACACATTTTGTCCTTTAACTCTACACAAGACTTTGTTTTAGTTGTTTAACTTTGAAAAACATGTTTTGAGTCCTTTAACTCTCATATCGTTATTATCAAATGATGATTTTTTGTAACAATAATTGTTATTTAAAAAAGTAAACTTAATATGTTAACAATTTAATTAAAAGGTTGTTTCATATTTAAACTTTTAATATCAGCATTTTTTGCTAATGGCATTAAGGTGAAAAGACTAAAAAGGCATTTTTAAAAGTAAGACTAAAATAAAACATTACGTAAAGTTAAAGGACCAAAGATATACTTAGCATAAAACAAGATATATATCAACAAATTGTTGGTTATTATGGTAAACAACCAAATCCTATTAAAAGGATAACACAAATTCAAGTTTTGGGGACCATACTTGTTAGAAAAACGAAAAATCTTTTTATGCTTTAAATCTCAAAAGGATTTAGTCTTCGGTTCTAAATGACTTGGGAATACATACATTTGATAAAAACAGAAAAAGAAAGAGAAGCAAGCTATTAGTATTAGATTTATGGGCTTTTTTTCATTAAAGGAGTGGGTAGTAAATGCTTAAGGTTAAGAGTGTGATGGAACTAACAACCTTCCACTTAACAAAAAAAAAAAAAAAACTTTCATACTATATTATTAGATGACAAGTCATCAGTATAATAGCTTGTGGATTTCTACTTTAAAGTGGGAGAATATCCACATATGCCAATGGTGAGGTAAGTGGAAGGTTTGGAAGTGAGTTGCACCAAAGGGGTGGGGGATCTGTGTGATTATTGATTATATGACAGTCCACTATGGAACACCCTTTTGGATACATCATCGAGGAAGTTGTATAATTAGTTCATAGAAATTGGAAGGTGGGATCAAACTTGTGCACTGGGAGAACATGAGCAATGTTATTGGGTTAGCTAAATATGCTGGTCATTTGAATATGAATAGATGATTGCTTTTCTTTCTTTTAACACGTTTGGTGGATGATGGTATGACTTCATCTTTTTATGTTATTGTACCCATTCGAAAAAAAAGTGGATTTTACATTTCAAGCGTAGGTTAAAAATAATAATAATATGGATTAATTACATAGAAAGTAATTGGTAATGCTCCATTCAGTCCTAAATATAAAACTTAGTTAAGGAATCTGTCTTGGTCTATAAAATCGCTCCCCCGCAGCAAACCCATCATTACAAAAAAACAAGCAATTACTGACGGAATTTCCGACGGATTTCCGTCGGCAAATTTACAGACGGAATTTCGTCGGTAATTTTTTTAAAAAAATTAAAAAATTAATTAAATTTTAAAAATTACCGACGGAATTCCATTGGTAATTTTTTAAAAAAAATAAAAAATTAATTAATTTTTAAAAATTACCGACGGAAATCCGTCGGTAATTTATTTATTATTTTTTAATCAATTACCGACGGAATTTCGTTGGTAATTTTTTTTTTAAAAAAATAAAAAATTAATTATTTTTTAAAAATTACCTACGGAATTCCGTCGGTAATTTATTTAATATTTTTTTAATAATTACCGACGGAATTCCGTCGGTAATTTATTTATTATTTTTTAATCAATTACAGATGGAATTCTGTCGGTAATTTTTTTAAAACAAATAAAAAATTAATTAATTTTTAAAAATTACCGACGGAATTACGTCAGTAATTTATTAAATATTTTTTTAATAATTACCGACGGAATTCCGTCGGTAATTTTTTTTAAAAAAATAAAAAATTAATTAATTTTTAAATAATTAATTAATTTTAGTTTATTAACTATTTTATATATAAAATAGTTAATAAATATATTTTATAAATATTAATACGTACATATATATATTTATTACAATTTAATTATGAATTTTTTATTAATTAATATGTTATTTATTACAAATTTAATTTAAATATTTTTAATAATATATATAATAAAATAATAATTATCAATATGTAAATTATATATTAATAAATATATATATATTTCATAATGTATTAATTTAAATATAATGTAAAATATATATAAAATTAAATATAATTATATTAATGGGAGTATAAATATAATAAATATAATTGTTTGCAAATATTATCACAAGGTCTTCATAGCTCCATTGGTTAAGGCATTAGCACCCTCGCAGGAGGTCACGAGTTCGAGTAGCAACTCACCACATTTCAGAGAATTTGAGAGCGCGACACGTGACGGGCCAAGGTAGCGACACGTGGCTGGTGGAACACATGGCATAAATAAAAAAATGTTTTTAAAAAATTACCGACAGAATTTCGCCCGTAATTTTTACCGACGGAATCATATTTCCGTCGCTAATTTAATTAGCAACGGGAAAATTACCAATGGACAAATTTCCGTCGGTAATTCCGTCTGTAATTTTTTTCCTACAGAAATCCGTCGGAAAATTTAAATTACCGACGGAATTCCGCCGGTAATTCCGTGTTTTTTTGCATGACCAGGAAATTTCTCTAGAACTTTGAAATATGCCATTTAATACTATTCATCTTCCTTCACATTCTAAACTTTCACTTCTGTCCAAATGCCTCCCACATGCAATTTACCTCATTCTAAGTCAATTCTCTACAGTTGTACTCGAACTAATCTCCATTTAATCATTCCCATTCCAAACATGCTACTCAATCTTCACACTTCTTTGATGATATTAAACTCGTAATCTTTACTCTACCTTTCTTATATCCAACACCAATCCCAAGTAATCAGATCCTCAAGATATCTGATGACTCCTCATTTATCATTAATTTAGGGCATATTTAGAATATATTTGGGGAGTCAACGTTGCTAATTAAGGGCATTTTAAGAGTTTTTAAGAGAAAATTGTGTAAATCTGTCATATGAACATAATTTGATTAATTTTAAGAAAAATATGATAATTTATTAGGGAATTTAATTTGCATGATTCCCTCATATTTATACATGTTTGGATAGGTAAATATGGACATTCTAAGAAGGAAAGGAGAAAAAGATCAAAGGAAAAGCGTGGAGAAAGCTGGAAGTCATTTAAGGAAAATCCTGAAAAATCTGCAAAACGCACAGCTTCGATTTTTACCCTTTTAAAACACCTAGGGCACGAAAATACAGGGAGAATCATCCCCCTTTCAACCCTAGAACCCTTTGGAATCATTAGACTCATTAGTGCACACATCTTTGGAGCTAGGGTTTGCAAAATTGGAGGTTGAGAAGCAAAATTGGAAGGATTTCTTGCTCACGGTGATAGATTCTTCTTGTTTTCTTCCATTCTTTGTTACTTTTGTGAATTAAACATGGGATCTTTTTGTATTTTCTGGTTTAATTCATTCATGAGTAGCTAAATCATTTGTTCTAGGATTGATTCAAACCTTGTATGGATTGAAACCTAACTTGTTTCCTTTTCTTTTAGAATTTAATGACTATTTATGTTGATTTATCTTGTTCTTAATGCCTCTAATTGACTGATCACCCTTTAGAGCGATTTGTTCATTTAAATTATACTCGAGAGAGATAGTTTAGATGTAGAACTAGGGTAAATCATACTAGACTTGAAGTTTAAATCAACTAACGGATGGTTTGTCGGGTAGAATAGAGATATATCTATCAACCAAGTTTTGTCAGATTAAGGTTGGCTCTTAAGGCATACTTTCATTAATTTGTAACAAGAGATTAAGCAAGTTTAATGAGACGTATAGAATTGATTTTGACTCGAAAGAGCGTTTCAAGTACTTTAGAATCTTAGGCAAACATAGATTGTTATTTAAAGACTAAAGGAAGGGAAATTAATTAGGGTTCATGACATACAACGGTGAGAATTAATCCTAGGCTTAGTTCATTGATAAATTAAATCTTTCTTGTTTGTTTCTTTATTTTTATTTTAAAATTAGTTTTCAAAACCAGTTTCTAAAAGAATTTGATTTGTTCAACTTAATTGAGTTCATTAGCCTGTTGTTTGATTGGGGTTTTAAAACAAATCTCTGTAGGACAATAATTTATTATTACGTTACGATCCGTACTCTTGCGGGCGAACAATATCTTATCCCAATCACAATCCCATATTTGAGAAATCACAAAATTAATCACTATCCATATACTTAATTGATTTAATCATTAACCCCAAATTTAAAATTTGGGATATGTTACAGCTTTAAACCAAACATGCACAAGAAAGTGAGTCATGGAACTTGCGAGAAGTTTAGTTGTAGTATCTAGTTCATCCATGTTTTGTGATTTATGTATATATTTGGCAACTGCTAGTTCCTTTGCTCTGAAGTTTCTTTGGTCTGTAGTGGTGTAATTGTCCTTCGATTTGAAATAAAAGAGTGGAAGTGCACAAGTAAATGATGAATCAAGAAGTGGGGGGTACTTTTTGAGTTGAGGGGCAATACGGTATTTTTATATTGCATGTAATGTCTGTTAAAACATTTTCACGGCGGTAGTGTCATTTTTGTTATGATATTACAAACTTATAGATATTTTTGCACTTACATAAAACATATGGTGTTTGACAGGTTCTTTTGAAAACTCATGCATATTTTGCATCTTAACCCAAGTTTTTTAACTGTCTTAAATTGGTTAATCGGACTTTCTATGTAAGATTAGTTAGCTGGGCCTTATATTTAGATTGGAGGGAGCATATTTTGATTGAAAAAAACAAACAACAACAACAACAACCAAGTCTTATCTCACTAAGTGGGGTCGGCTACATGGATCACACGACGCCATTGTGCTCTATCGGTAATCAAATCTTTAGATATATTTTACTAAAAGATCTCACTCTACAACTTCATTGAGTATACGCTTCGGTCTCCCTCTTCCTCTCTTAATCGGACTCCAAACTATTTGATCTACCCTCCTCACTGGCGCATCTAATGACCTTCTTTGTACATGTCCAAACCACCTCAAACGATTTTCTACCATTTTCTCATTGATAGGTGCCATTTCAACTCGTTCGCGTATATGATCATTCCGAATCTTATCCTTTTTTGTGTGACTACACATCCATCTCAACATCCTCATTTCAACTAGCTACCCCCATTTTATGTTTATGTTGACCCTCCAAAGCCCAACATTCACTACCATATAATACTGCTGGTCTTATAGTAGTGCAATAAAACTTCCCTTTTACCTTATGGTGTACTTTTCTATCGCAGAGAACTTTAGTAGCTTTCTTTCACTTATACCACCCAACTTGAATTCTATGATTATTGAAAAAAACAAACATATAAATTAAATTTTCTAAACCCTAATTAGACAAGGGCATTTAGTAAACTAATTTTTAAAATGGCTTATAGGGATCGGATTATTTAATCTACAAAATATTGTGCACGGATCATCTTTGCACGCGAGAGAGCTTCGCTACTTCTACTTGGTTGCCACCCACAAACCCACAAGTACCAAGTGCAACTCTTATCCACTTCGTTTGGATTAATAGCATAATAATATTTTATACATAGATCACATATTTACATCAATTTCCTAATATTCATTATATAAATTCTTGAATTACAGAAGGACACGTGTCCTATTTATTTCATATAGATTTATAATTTAATATCAATATTTAAAATAAAATAAATGATCACATGAGATCGAAAAACTTAATCACACGGGCTATAAGAAATTTGATCTAAATATTTTCCTCTATAGTCCAATATTATATGATTGTTGTTCTGCTTTACTCTCTTAGTCCGATGTGTCGCTTCTTTCGTTTTCACTAATAAAAAAGTGCTTTAGCCTTTATGATCCTAACTCCCAAGTTGGGTGCAGTTAAAAAAAAAAAACTATTCAAAAAGTTTGATAGTTGAAATATTTTAAAAGTTTTTTTATTAAATTTATTTCGGCCCTCAATACTTTTTTCGGTTTTAAGTATAGGATTTATTCTCCTAATTTAATTTAATTAATAATATTAGTTAAATTATCTATTATGTCATTTGGTTTTAAAGCACCATAATCGTATTCCTAAGTTCCTCCTCATTCTTTAGGTAAAAAAAGTTCTATCTATCTTTTATTTGATTACTATTGATAGATCATTTAATTTGAAAAGAAAATTAACAAAAATTATAAATATATCCTATATTAAGAATTAAGATCAACTCTTTAAATAAATATACAACATAAAATACAAGAAGGATTATTAAATAACAATTAAAATCATATATTTTTTATGGGAGAAAAATTCAAATTGAACATCTAACTTTTGAAAGTAACTAATGATAATATTTGATTAGTTTAATGTCAAAGTAAAGAGTTATAAAAATAAAAAGGTACCAACACATAGTCGGTCTAACGGTATAAGGCTTCGTTAGATTTCTTTTGTGGTCTCGAATTCGAGTCATAGAAAAGACACTTGTGTTAAGAGGGGCAGCCATAAACAATGAAATTTGAGTAGTCAATTGCTCAAACATCTAGAGATAAAATCTAGAAAAAGCACCGATTACATGTTGATGGTTAAAAAAAGAGTTATAAAATTAAAAGGTGGACAGAAAAAGTATTACATTAAACTAATGCATGGGTGAGCAGCACAAAATATTAAAATAATAATAAAAATTAGATTTAGAAAAGAAAAAAGTTGCACTGAAAACAAGGATGGACAGATGGTTAAATTATATATATGCATGGACATCGTGCTGGACGAATCGAGGAGCTTAAACTCTTAACTCCTAAGAAACTTTTCCAAAGGAGCATTTCTAATTCAATAAAGGCTAACAAGTTGTCTAATCCCAGAAAAACATTACCAGTAGTAAATAAATCAATATGAGATAATTAAGGTAAAAAATCTTTACTTTAAAATTTTTATTGACAAGAAATACCTAACAATGTTTTGGTACAAAAAAGAGTATTGATCATTGATAGGATTTTATATCAAAAAAATGAAAGTACTCAAAATCAAGTTTGTGTACTTTTGTCAATAAAATTTTTAAACAAGATGTTTCATCAATTTTTGAATAAAAGTATTACCAACTCCAACCACAAATAATTATTAATCTTACATATACAAAAACTAGTTAAAA
This sequence comes from Mimosa bimucronata, assembly GCA_037074515.1. Taxonomy (NCBI): domain Eukaryota; kingdom Viridiplantae; phylum Streptophyta; class Magnoliopsida; order Fabales; family Fabaceae; genus Mimosa; species Mimosa bimucronata. The sequence goes on from CM073442.1 coordinate 14,143,977, forward strand.
ACCAACACATAATTGTCTAGCGGGGTAAGACTTTGTTAGATCCTTTAAAGTCTTAAGTTCGAGTTTTAAGAGACACTTGTGTCGGAAAAAAAGCCACAAACCCTGAACTTGAGTAGTCGATTGTTCGGATACTTGGTAATATGATCTAGAAAAGGCGATGATTGCTAATTAATATATAAAAAAATAGTTAAAATTACTCCCCTAGTTGACAATATAATTAATTAACTAATTCATGGAAATGAAACAATTGAAAGTTGACTAATTAAATTTGTCTAACTTAAATATTTTTACTCTTTTTATAAAATATTTCCCATTTTTGTCCATGCTAAATGAGGATTTGAAGGACCAAATAATTCTTTTAGAAGTGACTTATACTGAAGTCCAAAATAAGTATTTTTTTTTTCTATATTTAATTTTTATTAAAGCTTATCATTCACGACCAATTTGCTTCTTTTTCAACCTCAAAATAAACATTTAATTACATAGAGGAGGCTTATATTATAAATTTTAAAATAAAAAAATGATTTATATAGAGGGCTAGAGATAAAAATCGTCATGCTTATCCCTAAACAATGATGAAGATGTGATGTTTTGTTGTTTATCATGAATTGAACCGACCAAACTGATTATCTTTTATATTTTAAATAAATTTTATTCTAGTAATCCATATACAAAATTCAATAAAGATACAATTTTTTTAAAAAATAAATTTATAAAAATTTATATTTAAACAATCTCACATGTCACTGCAGCAATAAATTAAATACTTATTATTAATAAATAGTATAAGATTGGATAGAGTGTAGGCGACGTATTGTTTTATATAACTAGCTGCTTATTGCATATTCGAGTATTATAAGACTTGTTAGTGTATAATGGAAATAACTGGAATGGTTCCTCCTGGAATCACCACCTTCTACATGCCCTATATGACCGACAAACTTCCGATATAATATCCTGAATACCAGTCTCAATTTCAAGTTACAAGGATTCAGTCTTTTGGAAGCTCAATAGAACCGGATGTTACTCAACTCAACAAGGTTATAAGATCTTAAGAATGCAAAATTTTTCAGCTGCAAACGACAACTTCTGGCTTTTCTTATGGTCTATCTCATTGCCAAAAAAAATATCTTCTCTTTGTATGGAAGCTACTACACAGATCAATCCCTTCCACTGATGTTCTGCAATCTTATCATTTACCTGTGTAGAATCATTGTTTCTTTGGATGTGACTGTAATGAAACTTTATTTCACATTTTCTGTGAGTGTCATTTTGCAGGTACTCTTTGGTTTCAGTGCCTTAACATGAAGCTGCAAGTAACATCTTTTCATGAATTTGTGCACTGGGTCAAAAATGTCACCATAGCTCTGCATGATGATGGTCATGTTTCTATCATCTAACATATCATCATTCTGTTAAATGTCCTTTGGGCCAAAAGGAATCATGTGATGCATGGCGGACAAAAACCTGATGTCAACAATGTGGCTCGAGAGATCTCCTCAGAACTATCCTTCTGCGTAATGACCTTCCAAGGAGACATTACTCAAACATTCCAAGAGAGTGAGGTGCTCCTGCAAAGCAACAACTTACAGCTCACACATGGATGGATGATTCTATTGGAAAAACAATCTACCTCTTCTACCAAATGCTATCATTCATTGATATGTTTTCAACAACAATCAATCATGTCCCTTGTTTTTACTAGGAAGTTTAGAGGAGATTCAAGTTTTTGTTCAAAATGCATAAGAGCGTCCATCTCTTGGATTGTGTCAAATCCTTTCTTCATACATGGCAGCTAGGAGGTTCACATTGTATCAATTGGGAAAGTCCTATCATTCTCGCAAGCACAGATGCAAAACTACAAGGATATAGTAAGCAGAGATATTACCACACTCATAGGGAAATTCTGTACTTTAAGTATTTCATTTACCTCCTGTACTCCAATAAAGATGGAACGCCTTTTTAATTCCTGTCCGAAACTATATATTGCATTGTAAATATTTTTCATTTAATGTCATTTTGCTTCATTTTCAAAAAAAAAAAAAAGTATTATAAGACTTTATAAGGAATAGTTTTTTAAAAGGTGTATTTTGCAATTACATTTCACATGGACTCAAATTCGTGTTTAATGTGTCAAAATATCTTTCACTAAAATCAATTAACGGTTTTTTGTTATTAAGAAATGAGTTTTTTTTTTCTTAACGAGTTTTTAGTTGTGGTGAAAAGAATAGTGAGACCTGATGATTCGAAATAATGAAACTTGCTTATCTAGAACAAATCAATACATGTTCCTTCCCATTACGCTAATATTATAATCAGTTCACACGTAGAACTCGCTGGATCGAGAGAAATTATAATTCCATTTATCTTCGTCGTCTTCTTAAATCTTAGCCTTAAACTCTGTGAATTAACTAATTATTATTAGGTCAAGAACATCAGCTATACTAGTCAATGTACTCCTATACTCTTCTGGAAAATTCCCCACATGTCCTCTTTACATAAATCAGTCAATCACATCATCATATTATTAACCAATAATCACACTATTACTCTTCAATTTTGTACCAATTCTTATCACACTTGACCTCTCTGTGTGTAATGCCACGTACTTAATCAATTTAGGACATTTGTTCTTCTATCAGGAATGTTACACATGGAAAAACAAATATTTTGGTTTGTATGTTTTTTATTGAAGTCTGTGCTGATCCTTTTCATGATTTATGATTAAAAAATTATACAAGATTGGCTTCGTGATATAATATTTAATATCTGTTACTCCCTCCGGTCCTATTTATAAAAGCACAGCAGCCAAAACATGCTTCTTAAGAAAACATATGAAAGTAATTAAATGTGTCTGGAATATACATCTTTTTCCAATATTACCCTTATTTATGATGGGCCTATCAAGACAGAGAAATATATGAGCATTAATAAATATGAAAGAGAATTAGGGGTAAAATAGGAAAAAATGCATTAAATGATGAGAGAATGCAATGTGAGCTCTTATATTTTGGACCAAATCAATTCAAATTTCGAGCTCTTATGATAAGGACAGGAGGGAGTATTATAATCCTAGCCTCTTACTATATTTTTAGTTCTTTTTTCTTTCTAAGTTCAGTTATATGTTAATTGTGTCTTTTTTTTTTTTCCAATACGTTAATTGTGTTTTAAATCACTAAAACATATGTGAACCCTTTTAACCAATTAACAAGTTTAGTTGTACTTTTGATTTGTAACCTGTGTTTTATTGTGTTAATATATAACAATATGCGTTTAGTCTTTTTATCAAACAACAAAAAGCCTAGTCATCTGTTAAAATTTTAGTATATTTCAGCAATAAAAAAATAGAAAATTATAAAAATCTTAAATGTATTTAATGTCCTTTCTTATGTTATATTGTTGGCGCCAACAAATATAAGTTTTCAGTACCAACACGCACATGTTAATATAATTATAATTAAGGGTTTAAGCGCAAATCTATACCTAAATTCCCCTACAAGAAACAGTACACATAACATTTTCAAATGAATACAAGTGTTTTATTGTGCAATGTGACGTTTTCAAATGAACATAAGTGTTTTTTTTAATAACCGAACAGAAGTGTTCTTTTTATCCAATGTACGTGTTAAGTGCACTATCGTAGAAGTTTTACGGTGTCAATAAAAAAAAAGCCCGAGCTTTTCTGCTCATCATAGTGGCCTTTTCAAATGGCTTTGCCTATGTTCATTTGTTCATCTGGATTTTTTGACATACCATACATGATGGACTCGCCATTGGTGTGAACATTAACTAACACATCATTGTCAGCTCCTTTCATCAATTTTGAATTGGTTTCATGTTCAACTTTGTACGATTCCATCACGCATCTTATCTTTGGTATGTGTTACCAGGGTCTCTTTCAACACCCAACAGGTGCCGACGTCCTAAAACATTGGGTCTACACGGTCATAAGTGGCGTTACTTTATGGAAGCAACTTTAGGAGTTTGTGTGATGCATTTCCAAGAGCAATGGAGCTTACTGAGTTGTTATGCATGGAGGATGGACGATTGGTGTAGGCAGAGACTTGTTCTTCTGGTTCTCTCATATCCACTAGTTAGAGTTGTTTTTATGTTTGTCAGTTCTTTTAGTTTCCATTATTACTCCTGTTGTTTTCTAGTACGTACTCATTTTATACCACTATCTTTCTTATTATAAGTTTACCCTAACTACTTCTTACATATCAAGGTGTGGAAGTTATAGCATTAAATATGGCTTATTTTCAAAAAAGTTTCTAACTATGCCCTTATTTAAGAATATGTATTAAAATAATATTTTATACATTATAAGCATTTTTTTCATCTTTCCTATTTCAAAGATAGGGGTAAAATCATGAAAAACAGAATTTGATTGCCTAATTCCAATGTAAAGTGCATTTCTACCCAAAATACATCAACAATCAACATCATTAATCAATAATTCTATATTAGAAAGCGATACGAACTGACAACCGAGAGAATCTTTATGATGAAAAAGGTTATTAAATCTCATACAAATCAAGACAATAATCGCCCAAAACAAAGTAAAAAGAAAAAAAAAGCAACCCCTAGTAAAAATATATGCAGGCCATCTCTCAAATAATTAGATTCTTAGATCATAAATCATTATTATAATAATTATAATAATAATAATTTTCCCCTACTGTCCACCCAAAATTCCACTTATAGCACCACTAATCACAATAGTAGCCGCATACACCAATAAGCTCGCCGGAGCTACATCCCATGCACCATTTGCCCGCGGCGGCGACGTCTCGTTCGATGATGATGGATTCGCCGACCCTGGCTGGCCTGACGGGGACGTTCCGGACTGCGGAGTGTTCGCCGGAGGAGTTGCCGGCGGCGACCCAGGTGTCGATGTCGGTGGAGACGGCGGCGAATTAGCCGGAGCATTCGCCGGAGACGGTGTCGACGGAGATATGTTCGGTGACGGAACCGGCGAAACCGATGGAGCCGGCGGCGACGGAGATATGTTCGGTGACGGAATCGGCGAAACCGATGGAGCCGGCGACGGCGGAGACATCTTTGGTGAAGGCGCCGGAGATGGCTGATTCGCCGGCGGCTGAGGAACAGGGGAAGGAGGGGGAGGAGGTGATCTTATGGCTAAAACCACAACGATTAATTTCTGACCCTTTTCACAATAAGAATCAGTGCCACTAATAAAGTAAAAAGGTCCTGATCGATCAAACTTGAACTCTGAATCACCATCTTCAAATTTCTTTATGTGGTTGGTCTTATTGCATTTATCATATCCATCCTTGTTCACCACAAGAACTGAATTTGATCCCTTTTTGTACTTAAACACTGCAAAAATTACAAACCCAGATTTCTTGAATCAGTGATGAGCAAGAAAAAAACAGAAAAAAGCAAACTTTAAAAGACTTGACTTTTGTTACCTATGGTGTCATTGACCTGAAACCTGTTTCTTTCAGCCCAGTGATTGTACTCCTCAGAAGGGTTTAAAACCCAACCATCTCTTCCACCAGCGTAGAACACCCAAGCTTGAGAGGAATGAGAGAGAAGGCTGAAAAGAACGAAACAGAGGCAAAACAGAGGTCTCTGAAACTCCATGGGAAAAGGGTATGTGAATATGTATATGTTAGTGTGTATTGAGAGATTATGAAACTGAAGGTGGAGGAGAGTGAGGATGGGGAATGGGATTTATAAGAGGGGTTTTGGGGATTTTGGTGATGGATGAGAGATGACCGTTGCTGATGGAGGATGATGAAGGAGAGGAATATGCGTGTCAAATGAGGGGTTGGGTGGGAAGATCAGAGCCGTTGATTTCTCTGATAAATTAGGAAGGTGACACGTGGCGAGATCTTGGAGAGGTAACGTTGGGATTTTGGTTTCATTAAGGGCTGAATATTGTGTTTTAATGTTGGTATTAATTAAGAGGATTTCCCTTTGCTGGTCAAGGTCTTTCTGTGTGTGTGAGTGATGAGTTGGATTTGGATTGGTCTAGGGTAAGAAGGCCGTAGATTAAGGATTTCCATTTTTTTTCCCCTTTTTTTTTGTGTTTTGAAGAAAAAAATTGCATGACAAATCCTTTTTCTTAAAAAAGAATTGAATTCTTTATGATTCGACCAAATAAAAAATTCTTTATGATTTAGTCTTGTTCATTATTATATGCATCATAACATCGGGCTCTCTTATTTTTCTACATAATTAACCTTAATTTGTACTCGTTTCATTATAATGAAGTTGTTTTTATATATTAAAAAAATCTTGAATGTGATTTTTCAATATATTCATCTGATATCTGCTAGACTTTTTGGATCAGAATAAATTATTACCAACCCCGGTTACATCCAGACAGCCAGGCTCGATTCAAACTAAGCCCAATTCTAAAGAAACTAAGTTATAAGGATATGATAAACAAGATAAGCGTAGCATTAAGGTCAAATTTATTCCCAATTCTATCTAAGAGGATGGGAACGAGCGGATGTGGATGGCTTATTCAAAACTAACATGGAGAATGGATGAGTGGATTCTGTTACAGGTTAACATATGTTCCACCTGTGATTGCAGAGTTACTTGGTTATATTCATGGTTTGCACTTGTGCTGGTCAAAAGGTTTTAAGAACATTGTTGTAATCTCTTATTGTATTGAAACTCTAAACCCTATCTTAAAATTTGTGAGGTGACTCGCCCTTTCAAGAAATTAGTGGATGATATTAGGTTACTCATTAATAAAGATTTGAAATTAGATTTTGTCCATGTTTACTGGGAACATGTTTGCTTAGCCGGCCAGTTAGGTAAGTATGCACATAGTCTAGAAGTAATAAGCTTTGTTACCTTTTATCAACCATCACCTTTCATCAGGCAGGTAAGGGTTGATAAAAGGTAGATACCTAAGTGTTAAGTGTGTTTAGATGTAATGCTCTTTTGAAGTAATGTTATCCAATTTTATTAAATTAAGACTTATATTCTCAATTGAGCATGACAAAATTCGCCCTAATTAAGTGGTCATATAAAAAAGCAATTAAAAGGTGAAACTTGATGAACTCCGTAGTTGCAAACATGGGTAATAATTGAAAAGAGAGAAAGGGAGCAACATTATTTATACTAAGCGATGATACTATATATATATATAAAAACATATTATTGTTAATTTCTCTTAGATAGGGGAGGAGCACAACACTCAAGTTGACAGAAAGCACAACAACGTTCTCCAGATCCGGCGCAGTTACCAACACAATCTTTGAGGCATTCGTTGCTATATAGTTGCTTCACTCTTCCGGTGATGAAGGGGCAAGCACACTCAACCCTCTTTTTCTTCTTCTTCGTCGTCTCCATTGCTGTCGACGCAACTATAAGAAAAATCAGCATCAACCCCAACATTGCTCTCACTTTGTTCAAACCCATTTTTTTGAAATAATTTTGAGCACCCACTAGCTATTTCTTCTTCTTAGTCTCTCACTATGGTTTGCTCTTAGCTCTTCCCAACCTATGTTTATTTATATAGTGGGATAGTCATTAATAATTTGATTCTCAATTAATGTATGAATCGTCAGATTAAGGCAACATCTTTGTGCTAACGTTTAAGTTTTTAATAATGACGAACGTTAAGCGTCGATCTTTAACTATAACATACGTTTCACAACATTTTAATAATTTCAATAAAAAGAGAGAGTTTATAACCTTTGTGAAATTATTTCATTTTATTCATTAATGATTTGTGACTTTAAAAAATTGGACTTAATGATCTTTTTAAGGTTTTAGATATGATGTTTAAAGATTATGATGACAATTGTGTGGTGTCGATCACTTCCTTAAATCTTATTTATGAGATATTGGGAAGAATTATATGTGTGTATGTAAATATATATACATATAAATATATATATATATATATATATGAAACCATTTCAGCTTGTCAAAAGAATAAGTAGAGAGATTTAAACATATCTATATCTTCTATAGTCCATTTTGATAGTTTATATTTAATTTTAATGTTGTATCCATTGAAATATATATTTTAAATGAAAATCATTACTATTAAAAATTAAAGTTATTAGACCATCTAGATGAAATTTAGATGATATACATATGATGTCCGTATGAAATTAGATGATATACACATGATTAACCCTCCTTACTCATTAAAAAATGGTTCCATATATAGCTTGTGCTACATTGATTACTTATTCCTTTTTTCCTATACCCTTGTTTAATGTTGAGATTTTTTTTTTGGCCAAATTAAAATGTTTAATACTGATGAGATCAAATCATCAAAAAATAGTTTTTTTTTAAATATCGAAAATGATTTATAAAATAGAACAAGGGAGCTATAAATTAATATAGCTCGATCTCTTACAGTTTGGTGGTAGTGCATTCAATATGTAACAGATATACTCTCAATTTCTATGCACTAAACAAAATTTTGGATGATGTAGTTTTATTTATAAGGCAAATAACAATAAAAAAATTGAGGAGCGTATAATAATTTTCTTAATGCGCCGCTATTCACAAGTTGTCATATGTAACATTCTGAAAAGAGTATGTGGAAAATAAAATAATAAAATTATTAGAACATGTTTTTAAGTCTACACCTACTATACGAAAATTGGCAGATCTCTTCATAATCAAGAGACCAAACCTGAGATATACAGAACTTTTTCCGAAATCATTAACATAATTTTGCCAATTATTGCTGTACCTAATTGGCCTGATATTTATCACGTGTTCCATGCATCTCAACTTTGTAAATATGTTAATGATTTTTCACATATTATAGCCGAAGAGTTAGTGCAAGTAACCATGAATTTTAAATATTATTTACATAAACTTCAAACTAACAATTTCGTTCATAAAAAAAAAAAACCAACAATTTCACTTTTAAGGTGGCCTTAAGGAAGGTCAGGCTGCTGCCATGTGGCGTTTCCTATATAATTATACTATTTTCGATCTTAATTATAAGAGTCCGTTGACTTTTTAAAAAAAATTAAGGATGTGAAATTCACCACTTTAAATTGTTTATATTTGTTTTCCCCCCCTCAAAACTAAGCTTTTTTACATATAAACTAACATATAATATAATTACATGCCGCATATATTAAGATCTAAGGGTCTATTTTGCTTCATTAATCTCCACAAAAAAGTCAACTAACTCTTATAATTAGGACTGAAGGTAGTACCATATGTTACGTGATCTTCCTGAAATACTTAGAGGATCTTCCTATAAGACACAATTGATTAATTTAGAGATATTAAAAAAACTAAAAAAAATTATTTAATAATCGTATACATTATGTATATTATCCTATATATCTTAAATCAAAGCCTGGAGCCGGTGCCCAAAATGGCTTATCTTTGGCTCCTCTTACAAATTACTATTCATCATAGCCGATTTCTTTCATTGGGCTGCGTGCAAGCCATTTTATCCCATGTGCATGTGCAGCCTCTCCTCAGTCACGTCACGGGTGCATCTATTCACACTACTATTCCTTCTTCTTCACGCCTTCACCAACCATCTCCCCTCATTACTGTCATATCTCTTAAATCAACACCCACAAAAAAATTTCTCTCACCGCAGCTCACACCTTTTTCCCTCTTCTTCACCCATACCTTACCCAGGCCAGACCTCTCACCTATTTCTGCTCCTAAAATCCGACTTACCTGCCCTTCATTCTCTTCATTTTCTTTCTCACAGGAATCGGAATCCATTATTCATGGCTACTTTTTCTCCTCCTCCTCTGTGGTTTGTTCTGATATGGATCCTAATGGTTCGTGTCTTGGTCTATTGCTCATGCTTTCAAGGTTCCTTTCAGAGTAAACGATGTGCTTCCAGTTCTCCCTCATCGGATTTGGCCTGAATGACCAACGTGTGAGTCAAACGTTGCTTTCTCTTGTCATAAGCTTTGTTTTGTACCATTGGGATTGCTTTTTACTGAAAGGTATTATTTTTGTTCACTATTGAAATGGTTATGACATATGTTCTCTTTTCATCTTAATTCTACAACCCAAATATTTCCACTTGACCGTACAAGTTCTAACGGTAAATCAAGTTTTGGAAATATTACTCAAGTCTTTGGAGACAAAGGATTGGAAAACTTCTTTCTTCCAACTTATCCCTCAAATGAAAAGATGCCAAGCGCATTTAGATGGCAATGGAGAGGATAAGGTAGAAGATGAAAATGAACCGAAAGACAAACAATTGGCAGGTAAAAGGAAAAGTGTTGAAGACCTTTGAAATTGTTAGTAGAGATTCTGCTTTGAAGTTTTCCTATATAATCGAGACGCATCAATGTGAGGTTGAAATCAGAGCTTCCATGCTTATCCCCTCCAGTAGGCTTGTAGAAGATGCTTCATTCTTAAGGAGTTTGAATATAATTATTGGTGAGGGGGCAAATCTCACATCTTTCATTTTGATCCAAAGGATACGCTACAGTCAATTTGGATTGAGTTTCAATCATAGTTTGCTATCAACAATTGTGATTTTCAGATCTGAAAACCATTTTAGAGAACATGAAAGGAGAGATGGAGAAATGAAAGGTATACCACTGCCTAATATTGCTAGGTCATAATTACTATTAACCTAAGTCCTACATGTTTTAGGAGTCATATAGCTTTTTGTCCTACCGTTCAGTTTTTTGGGAGTGGTTTTAATTGTTGCCAGTATATATTTGTTTGCTTTCCCCGATGCATGAAGTCTCTTTATTCCATCATGTCAAAATATTTGCTCTCCGTGCCATTTTACCGTTCTACTGTGTCTCCCTAATATGACCTTAGATGCAGTTAAGACAAGCCTAATGTTTATTTATCATCCTTGGTGGATGTCATTTACAAACTATTATGTCCTGGAGGATGTATTCAGTTGGCTTTCAACTATGTACTTCATCACTAACACTATATTCAAGTATTATTTATATGCATAAAGTATTGCCAGTTGTGTCATCATTCATATGTCCTTGTCTGCCAACCCTATGCACCTATTCAAACTATTGTTTGTTCCATATTTCATCTTTCAAATTAAATGGTTTACTTCTCAGAGGGTCTACATACATGCTTCCAGCGATACATGCTCCTCAAATACGTGTGAATAGCAGTGATATTTATTTGTCTAAATTGCATTATATATAATGACTTAAGTGGTACTGTAACATATGTATTTGTATGAGCTATTTATTTCTGATTCAAGAGTTACTTTTTTGTTATCCGTCGTTCCTCAACTATTTCATTTAATAGTAACTCATGCTTATTCCTTCTATTTGTATGCAATAACTGATCATCAAGTGTTGTATGCTTTTGTGAGTTGCAGGTACAATTTTTTTCGTCCCAGTTATAGCGGTATTTGAACATCAATAAACTGTTAACACCAGATCATATTTTTTTCCTGTTTTTCGTTAAGCTTATTTGAAAGGTTAAATTATACATTACCCATTGTATTACTTTCAATTCCTCCTTATTCAGATTTTTTTGTGCAGGAAGAGTTATTTAATGCATGTTGATTTTATAATAATTATTTATGGCCATATTTGATCCTCTAGCATGTGCAGCTTTCACACTTGTGTTCCATTCGTCTTGTGACCCTTCTTGCTGCCCGTTATGAATGAAGCTTCATTTGTGTGTCATGCTTATAAAAATTCTTGATATGCAAGTAACTGTCAACATTGTCATGCATCAGTATCGATATTATCAACCATCATTATCAATTACCATTTATCAATTATCATTGACAATTATAAATTGTAATTATAAACTACTTTACAGTCATACTTGAACCTCAAGGAACTTATTCTTCAACTGACTGCCTTGCCTCAAGCAATGCTCTGCCCATGGTTTGGAGGGAAGTTTGAATTTCGAAATTTCCTCAAGATTTCCCTACACCCCTAACGTGTATGAGGAGAAAACCTAGCAATATAGACTGTGAAGAGACAAACATTTCAGATCTGAAGGTATAACACTGCTTGAAAATGGGTCTAAAATATTTTAATACAAAAATACATTAATTAGATCTGAAAATTGCTCTCTACCATTTTAAATGGGTCTGAAAAGAAGGTGAGGAATAAGAAGGGAAGGGTGGAAAAAAGATAAAAGGGAAAAGGACAGAAAAGTGATACAATGAGCACAGAAGAAAGAGAAGAAGCCAGAGGGCATGTTTGGATGCCACTTCTGGCACCCAGAAGTGGATCCTAGAAGTAAAAGCAAAATTTCAAGAATTAAACATGTTTGGTTTGCCTTATTTTCAGAATGATTTTTGGTCCAAAATGACTTCTGCAACGTGAAAAGTCAGAAGTAAAAAAAAGTTACTTCTGGCTTCTGACTTCTGGTAGGTCCCACACATTTTGTTATGTATTATTTAATAAAGTGGGTAGGAAAATTAGACTGTTAGACCCCTAAAATTCTCAAATAAGATAATTTTTTTTAATATAAAATTTTCTTTTTATCTCCAAAAATTTACCATAACAATTTCTAACTACTTTCTCCCACAATATACTCCATTGAGCGAAAAATATTATTTTTTAAAATTATTTTCCTGAAGATAAGGGAGAAACTAAGCCTTTAATAAGAATATATGCATATTATATATGTATTATTTAATGAAAATAATGCCCTTTTTAGTAATTTTTCATCTAAACGTGCTTTTTCAATATTATCATCCAAACATGTTTCTAAAAGTCATATTGAAAAAAAGTAACTTCTATCATCACAAATCCAAACATAAATCACTTCACACAAATGACTTTTATCCAAAAGTCACTTCTAAAAAAAGTCATTCTAAAAAAAGTCACTTCTCCAACGGTAATCCAAACACACCCAGACTCTTCACATCAGAAATTGAGCTGTGATGTACAAGGGCAGAAGCAGGTCTCGAACACATGGAGAAGCATTAATGATGTAGAAAGTGAGAGGCAAAAAAATTTGAAAGAGGGTTATTCAAATTTGAAATAGATCTTTTGGTAACCAAAATTTTGAAACAAATTTGAAAGAGATTATTTCTCCTAAAAGTAGGATTTACTTGGGAGGTATGATTGTTCCTAAATGCTCCATCTGTCACAAAATATAAGTTTCAAATAACTAACTTACGTTTATCAAGAAAACTATTAAAATTGATTTAAAACAATAATTATGTTAGAAATATGATTAGTTTACTAATTATGTTCTTCTTAGTAAATATGAAAGAGGACATATGGGGAAAAGAAGATGAGAGAGAATGTGATAAATAAGATATAATAAAGATGATAAAGAATGCATGGGGAAAAAATAAATAATGGGTAAAAATAGAAAAAATGTATTTAATGTCTGAACAAACTTGAAATAAAGCTTATATTTTGTAGCATACATTTTTACCAAAGTGAACCTTATATTTTGGGACGGAGGGAGTATAAGACTACTTTATTTTTTTCTGAACTTTTCTATAAATTATTCCTATCACTACTATTCATATAATAAACAACATGCAAATGAGAGAGGATATGAATGAATGGTGTTTTTGTAATATCATGTGATTTTAACTAATTTAATTAACATTCTTAATCTAATTAAATTAGGTAAATTTGTCTTATATCTAGGACCTGGCAGACTATTATTTAATGATATACAAAAAGTTTAAAGTCAAAATAAAATGTATTTAGACAATCTAGATTTGACTTTTTTTAAAATATATTTTAATGTTTACAAAAAAATAAATATTTTAATTGGATAAAAAAAATAAAACAACTAAGTTACTAGCTATATGGTTGTTTTGAAAACATATTTTTATAATTCGAATATGCTATAAATAATTAGGTGTGTGGTGTTGCCTTCAAATCGATGATCAAAAAAATATTATGGGGTTTAAGCAAATATCTGATGGTTTTTTAAGGGAATCACTGTCAAACTTTTTACATAATTTCCCCCCCCTTTTTTTACAGAATTAATTTACAATTTTACCCCCTTTATTTACCATTCCTAATGTCTCTATAATCTCATCCACATTTCAATCCAATATATATATATATATATATAAAATCTCATTCACACCTTGCTTCTTTATATTTTTTTTGGTATACTACTCTATCCAATCCTAAATAGACATATTTGTGGATGTGAGTTTGATTCTAAATATAATACATCGTTTTAATTTATCTCAATTTTTCTCTAAATTATCTCTACTGATGCTTATAAGCAAGGTTCAAAAAACCGGACCGGGTATCAAACTGGATGAGGCACTGGTTCAATGGTCAATGGTCGGATCGGGGTCGGACCGGGTATATTAAAATAATAAAATTTTATTGATATTAACATTAATAATCACTAATATCAAAATGTAAATGTAGATAGGTATGCATGATTCATCAAATATGAGTATTTTAATGTTTCTATAGAGGCAAAAAGAGAAAATATTAGTTGATTACACGTGAAAATAAATATTATTATACAATCTATTGACTAAAATACAAATATTAAGAGCAACAATAATTAAATATTAAGTATATGAAAGTAAAATAACATTTAAAGTATTATAGTTTCCTAAATTCTAAAATTGAGTTCAGTGAAAGTTAGTAATTAGGTGAATTATAATAAAATAAAAAAATTCTTTTTTTTTTAAAGGCCAACCCAGTTCAACCCCCGGGTTGGCCGGTTTTTACCGGGTTGACCCGGTCCTTGACCGGATCAACTGCATCCCCGGTTCTAAGCCTCAACTGGACCGAACCATTTACCGGTTCACGGTTGAACCGACCGGTCCGATCCGGTTTTATTTACCTTGCTTATAAGTAACCAAGCAAGGGAAAAATAGAAAGAGAAGGAGACTATGTTAATGGGAGTTGTGAAGACATTGATAGGTGACAGACGCAAGAGCCAACAACAAGTCCTTCATTCTCTTCTTTTTAGGCGCCAGTTTCTCACCCTTTTCAATGTTTTACCCACCTCATTTCCCTCCATCCACTCTTATCTTTAGCTTGGTTAGGGTTCATCTAGTCCCTATGATTAGTGTTTTTATTTTTTCATTTTCCGTTTTCTTTCTTTATCTCATATTTTATTTTCTTCCTATCTGGAAATCTATTCTCATTCATTATTTTCTTGTATACAAACCCTTGTACCAATTTTCTAATATAATCCCTACTTAATAGATGGACCAATTATGTAATAAAAAAAAGATGGACCAATTAAAATTGGTAATCATATGGATATAACCAATGCAACTAATGATGGTTTCTTTGTTACTGAATACAAGTGCCTTCGGAAAACATGCCTATTGTTCCCTCTCACATTTTTGAATTACATCCTTGTATAATCCAAGATGGACTATAGACAAAAGGTTAAAAAAGTTCAAATTTATTATATTACCCCTAATAAAAAGCATCCCTTTACAAAGTTGCCATCATATAATACATATTTAGGGGAGTAATTACATGCATACTTAATTGTGCCATTATATTTATTTATTCTATGTAAATAACATGGTTTTTAAAGTCATTGCACCTAGGGATAGCACAAGCTCGCTTAACTTTATTAAAAAAAAGATGTATGCTGCAAATGAGACAAATCAACTAAGACTTCAACTTTTCTACAAAATGCAACAGTAACCCTATATTTCAACTCAGGAAGAAATAAAGATATGTTCCAAACATTGCACATTAAAGTAAGCCTTCATTTTAAAATTATTTTGATGAATTATATTTTATTTTGTGAGCTTCTTCCCTTTACAAGGTTTGATTTTTTTTTTATTTAAAATTTCAATGATAAAAAGTAATGATCTTTTTACCAAGTTGTGTTCATTTAACACATATTACCTCTTATTCCTTTTTCATCTGTAAAATTTATTAATTTTAGTTAAATAATTGTATACATATTCAATTGTTGCTTGTATTACTTTATTTTGAGTAGATAATATATTTTTAAAAGTCCATACGCCCTAAAGTCAATGCTCCCCGTGCAAAGCACGGGAAAACACCAGCTTGTTGCTGACATAAGTATGACTCATTACATGACTAATTTTTCCGTTGCTAATTAATTTAGTGATAGAAATTTGGTTCCGCTGAAAATCCGTGGGTAATATTTTTAAATACTATGTAGCATCCCGCTCCTGCACGCTTGCTAATCAGTATGAAGACCATGTGATATTATTTTTAAACTATTATATTTATAATATTTAAGCTTCCACAATTATAATTATATTTTATCTTATAAATGCTTTACGTTTTATTGGACTTCATATAGTATCAAATATTTGTTAATTATTAATATATAATTTATATATTAATAATTACATAATTTTTATATAATTAGTTTTTATATCCATATACTTTACATTATATTTAATATTTCAATTATATATTTATAATAAATATTTTTTGAATTACTTTTATCATATGAAAATTTTTAATTATTGTTTTATTATATATACTATTAAAATATAATTATTTTTTTTTATTTTTTGTGATAATATTATTAAAAAATAACATATTATTTAATAAAAAATTTAAAATTAAATTTGTAGTAAATTTAAATGTACATATGTATGTATTAGTTTTATTAATATTTATAACATGTTATTTATTAAAATAATTTATTTAAATAATATTTATTAAAATAAATTAAAACTAATATATTATTTATGATAAATTAGTTACGGAAAATTCTGTGGCTAAATTTAGCCACAAATTTTCAGTAGCTACTCCATGAGTAATTAGCCACGGAATTCGGTTGGAAAATTTTCTGACAAAATTTCCGTCATAAATCCGTTGAAAATTAATTATTTGTTGGAACTCCCGTCAGTAATTGACTTTATTTTTGTAGTGTTTGTGTCATTATATTATATATCAATTTATAATTCAGACAAATTTTACTTTAATGAAAAAATATAAATATAAAAACTTTAAAATAATTTGTTTTATTTCATTATCGCTTTAATTGTAATCTGATGAAATTTTTCTCAGAGTTGATACAATAATACTACTACTTTAATCTTTGCGTTTAAATTAGGGTTAAGGGGCAAGTCCGTTTCGAAAGTATAAATATCTTAATGTTGTTCTAGAAGACTTTTTTGTCTTAATGTCGCACAGAAAGTCTAAAAACATAGCAATAGTACCCTGGTGTTTAATTAATGTTAAGTTTGACCATCATTTGAATGATATGATGCCTTGCATTGCATCTGACATGTCATGACAACTCATCATCTAATTCATCCCTATAATGGTAAACCCTCTTTTACTAACTTCATTCTATACCCAAATAATTCATTGCGAACCCATAAAACCAAGAAAACGATCGGATTTCATGACAAAAAGGAAATTTACAACAATGAAATAACGAGAAATCATGAAACTCCTATTGATGATAATGAAAAACCAAGAAAAAGAACAATAAATGAGGGAAAAAAAACAAAAGCAATCATCCCAAAATTTAGAATCCATTCAAACAACAATCAAACACTAAAATTAAAATCATTCTTCATGAAAAATTGAAGTAACATGGGCGATTCAAAGCTATCAAACAAGAAAATCACAAGGGGCATAGGGGAAGCATCACATTTGGTGGAGGTGACATATGAAGAAAAGAGGATCCTTTGGTCAAAATATGTAAAGTGAAAAAAAGGAAAAGGGCACAACCAAATAGGATCTACAACATATCATTCGACATAACTAGGAAAAGGTGGGTTCAACCGAGAAGGAGAGTCATGGGTCTATCTACACCAAAATCTAGGGAGCATAAGAATTGGAAACCAAAATTTATTCCAAAATCGACACTTGAAGAGGAAGTACTCGCAAAAGCGAACTCCATTTGGCTCAAACAAATCTGAGTCAAGCCTCCTTCCCGTGATTTCAACAAAAATAGAATGAGAAACCCATTATCGGCATCTTATGTCAGTGATTTTAGAATGCCTTCAAGGTCACATCCCGAAGTTATCTCTTGCGTCGACAACCATATATCATTGCTTAATTGACCATATATTTTCATCTTCCCTCTTTCTCTTCAAGACCCAAATATAAGAATTTTTGGGTTCTATTTCAGAAGATGGAGGGTTTGTTTTTTGTTTCTCTTCTTTTTGTTTCATTTGAAGCAAATGAAGGAACGTGAATCCATAGTATTAGGTTTGAGATCAATGAGGACAAGGGTTCGGAATCAAGGATGGAAAGGAGATTGAGGGTTAAGACCTGAGACATCAAATGTGGAGGATTTGATGATGGAGCAAGGAGTTTTGGTTAAAGATTAGATAAGGTTGAGCACGAGTTCATAGAAACTAGAAAGGGAGGAAAGGATGGAGGAGAGAGCGTTTTGGATGACTAAGCATTTGACTTGCGTGTGGAGTATCATGTTGAGTGACATATAGAGTGTATAGTCAAACAACACAAATTTAATAGTCAAACTTAACATTAGTTAAGTTAAAAATTCTTGTGTGAAGTCCATGTATGTCATTTGTAATTTGACCAATTATAAGCAAACACCTCAAACGTATTTTAATTTGATGTGACACTTAAAAGTTTTGGTTTTTTTAAACAAAAAATAAATGGAGTTTTTATTTTTTTTCCCATAACAATGTAACATAGGGGTAAATCATATTCTTATATTATTTTTTTTTTACTTATTTAAATGTTACATTAGATTAAAATATGTTTAAAGTATTTGTATTCAAACCACAAATGACGTGGTACATTATGTTCACATACGAATGTCTATAATTATACGGTGTTGTAGATTTGCAGGGTTAATATTGAGACAAAAAAAATACTTCCGTAACAAGATTGAGAATTTTTGAAGACTTCCTTTGCACTTTAACCATTTAAATCAGGATTAAAGGTCATATTTGCCCCGGAAGTGTGCACGGTGGATCATATCTGACCCGGAAGTATTTTTGGTCCAATTTTGCTTCGGAAGAGTGCAACTACAAAGTGTATTATATTCGTCATTTACCGTTAAAATATTAACGGTCAACATCAATTGTTTAACAGTCAACGTGAGTTTAATAGACGTTGGCCGTTAATATTTTAGCGGTAAAGGGCGAATATGGTACATTTTACACACTTCTAGGGTAAAATTGGATCAAAAAATACTTCCGAGATAAGGCAAATATAACATTTAACCCTTTAAATTACAGTATTTCATTTTGCTAAAAAAAATCACAGTATTTCATAAATTCAGGACAAAATTTATCCATCACAAAGCAGTAACATTTAAATGGAAAATTTCCAAATAAAAACCCCTAATCCAGATTAGTGACTCAATTTTTTCTAATACCAGAATAGTACATGAAAGACCCAAATGGAATTTGCAAATGCTGTCAAATGACTTTACTACTCCTCATTCTTCCCTCCACTTCCCCCCATCATGTTCTGCCATTTCTCTCAACAACTCACTGTACAGTCGACGGCGTTCACCCTCTCCTCATCGCAATTTCCTCGGCCGGCGAATTTCCTCACTCCCAACCTCCATCTCTCTCTCTCTCTCTCTCTCTCTCTCTCCCCCCCCCCTCCCCCAAGTAAGGTTTGAATAGTTTTGTACCTGAAGAAGTTGATATTAGTGAGAATGGCATCAAAACGGGAAAGGGAAATCAATAGTGAGTTTAATGAAGAAGAAGAGCTTAAGCTTATGTCTGATTCAAAGAGGCAAAGATTGATTGAAGAGTCTTCTCCCTCCCCTCCTGTTTCTGTTGCGAATCCTCTCTCTGGGTTGGCCAACAATTATGCTGACGTAGACGAAGAAGAAGACGTTTTTTTTTTCCAGAAGGGTATCGAATAATACTGTTGGTGAGAAGGTAAATGGTAATTCCCACCGAAATGGGCATGGGTTTGATGAAGACATTGAGGATAATGATGAGAGTGATGAACATGAACATTTGAGTGTGGGAAGGCAAGGCCGCCAGGTTGAGGTTCGCAGGGATTGCCCTTATCTTGATACTGTTAATAGACAGGTATTTAACCCATTTACTTCATTCATGGTAGACAATGAAATTTGCTGGTTTGTGTTCTTGCAATGTAGTCGTTGCATTACTAAATTGAAGACATGTTTACCTAATTTGATTATATTAAGGATGTTAGTTAAATTAGTTAAAATCATGATGAGTAACACCGATGGGATAATTTCAGGAAAATGTGAGAAAAAATAGGAAGAAGAAGTCTTATATTTAGGATTAAGCTCACATCCCCGTGTAAGTCCGATATTTAGGAACACGGAGGGTGTACCATATATGGACTTACATGTTTGTTTTTGGTTCTTAAATGTGGTTGGAAGATGGCTGTGACTATTTTCATCACTTGTAACATTTAGGGTCTAGTTCATCTTCCCTTATGTTGAATTTGTTATTCACTTCTGGTGATACTATGCAGGTTTTGGATTTTGACTTTGAGAAGTTCTGTTCTGTGTCTCTTTCAAACTTAAATGTGTATGCATGTTTAGTTTGTGGGAAGTATTATCAAGGAAGGGGGAAGAAATCTCACGCTTATACTCATAGCTTAGAAGCAGAACATCATGTTTATATTAATCTTCGAACTGAGAAAGTTTATTGTCTTCCTGATGGATATGAAATTAATGATCCATCATTGGATGACATTTGGCATGTTCTAAACCCAAGGTTGGTCTAATTTGTTTAATTTGAAGCGCTTGCTGTGTTGACAATTTTCCTTTTGGAAGTATTTCTTAAATCATCAGCTATTGGCTGGTAATTACATATTATACATTTACTATTTTATATATGGATCATCAGCTGTTGGAGGATTCAGGATTTTTATCTGTTTTGGAAGCTCAAAACTAAAATAATGGGCTATCCAAAATAAAATGAAAAAAGGTCTGTTTACATGGGGAATACTTACATTTCTTGTTTCTTTGGCCATTATTGTATTTTCTTGATTGCCTTTGTCTTTGGCCAACATTCTGGACTGTCTGTTTTAGACATCAATTATATTAGCACATTTGTTTGTGTTCAATTTGTCATTGTGGTCTCCGTGTTTGTAAATTTTATTTGCTATGCATGTAAACCCATCAATCTTCTTGTAACATTCTTGTTGCTTCATCCCCATTGGTTGATCACTACTTTCTTTGATGATTATTTATTCCCCCATTCATCATTAATTGAAAACATTTGAAGCATTACCTTTAACTTAGTTTTATGGTTATTGTTAAGAATACCTACTAGATTCCTATTATTACTGCATCCTGTTTAAAGAAAAGAGTTCCTTTTTTTTAAAAAAAAAAATGAATGAAATATTTAGACGACCCCTGAGTTCTTTTCTACTGTTCCCTATCTGTAGGTTTACTAAAGAACAAGTCGAACAACTTGACGAAAATAAGCAATGGTCTAGAGCACTTGATGGCTCTGATTACCTTCCTGGAATGGTATTTTCTTCATCTTGATTATAAAATAACTGGGATTTCACCTTTTTCTGGTTGGTGAGTAAATGCTATTTGCTTATATTTTTGGCATTGATTAAAAATTTTAGGTGGGACTTAATAACATCGAGGAGACTGACTTTGTCAATGTGACAATTCAATCCTTGATGAGAGTTACTCCATTGAGAAATTTTTTTCTTATCCCAGAAAACTATCAGCATAGCAAATCTCAACTTGTTCATCGGTTTGGTGAACTCACTAGGAAGATCTGGCAAGCACGAAACTTCAAAGGACAGGTTTGCTTTTGTTATAGACATTTTAAAACTCATCTGACATTTTGGCAGCTAAGTTTTGAATGCTTGTGTCTGTAAGTTAGCCCGCATGAGTTTTTGCAGGCAGTGATGAAAGCCAGTGAAAAAAGATTTTGCATAGGAGCACAATCTGACCCAGTTGAGTTTATGTCCTGGATTCTTAACACACTTCATGCAGATCTTAGAACCTCAAAGAAGAATAATAGCATAATATACAAGTGTTTTCAGGTTCTGCTCTGATCCATTTTACTTTTCTTATTTATTTTTTACTTGTTTATTTTTCCCCTAGCTGCAACTAACTTGTGCTTGCAGGGTGAATTGGAGGTTGTAAAAGAAATTCCTAACAAACAAATCGCCGAGAGGAAAGAAAACAATGAGGAACAAAACCCTAATGACAAACTTTCAGATGGTAGCACGGATCGGGATGCTTTTGTCACAGAAACTTCCAGGATGCCATTTCTAATGTTAGGATTGGACTTGCCACCACCTCCTCTATTCAAGGATGTGATGAAAAAAATATAATACCTCAGGTACTATCTCTGTGATGTAGTTCTGTTACATTGCCTCTGAAATTATTGATTTTCTATGACTTACTTCGACTAATGCAGCTTTGGGCTATGGATTTTGGATCTTGTTTCTTAGACTGTAATATCAATATCTGATGGTCATACACCATCATTAAATCGGTTAAAATTGAGGATATGAGCGTCATTATGAATATTGTGAACCATGATTGTTATGCATGCCTGTATCAGAGTGTCTCTATGTGAAAAAGAAAAATGAGCAGCTTGTGATGCGTTCTTGATGGAATGTGCTTATGAAGTTATACATACCATTTGCCAGAGCCAAATGGTAGAATCTGAAAATGAAAGATATAGGAATAAAATAAAGACAGGGACAATCTCCAAAAACCATTTAAGCAAGGAAAGTATCTAGCTCTACTAAACTCAACTGCCGAGTTTACCTTTTGTATTTGAGTTTCGTTGTATGCCCCTCTCCTCTCATGTCCGCTAATTAGGTTTTGCTTCCAGGTTCCGCTCTTCAACATATTAAAGAAGTTTGATGGGGAGACCATCACAGAGGTAGTCCGTCCTCATATAGCTAGAATGCTATATCATGTAACCAGACTACCACCATACATCATTGGGTGAGAATCCTATTGAAAACAGACTTTTAATAATTTTAATCTGAATACATCATGCTTATTTCTGAGTTGATCCTGACTTTACTCATTATTTTTTTCAGTTAATTTTCCGGTGAAGAACCTGGAGTTAAAGGATTACATTCCCTTGCCAACACCAAAGGAAAACGAGAAATTGCGATCTAAATATGATTTAATAGCCAATATTGTCCACGATGGCAAACTCGGTGAAGGATTCTACAGAGTATTTGTTCAGCCCAAATCAGAAGAACTTTGATGAGTTCTAGTCCTTGACAGAATGAAATCAATCTAAATGGCTTTATAAATTATAATATAGCTGTGGACTAAATCAAAAAATTGTTTAGGTATGAAATGCAAGATCTGCACGTCTCAGAAACTCTTCCTCAAATGGTTGCACTCTCAGAGGCGTATATGCAGATATATGAACAGCAGCAGTAACATTGACAGATATGATGGTCATTGCTTGGCGAATTGGTTCAGGGTTTTGAAAGTCCTTTTGTCAAAATCTCGCTCAGAAGTTGAAATATCCCAATCCCAGTTTCTGCTTGCTGAATATGTCTAGGCATGCATGGGAACTTCAGCACTGATCTTATAACTTAACTGCATTGTTTTTGTTGTAAATTATTTAATATTTATTGCTTAGCTCCTCTTTTTGTAAGCTTTGAATTGTACTTGGGCTGATAGGGTGCCTGAATTTAAAGGGTGGCCTAGTACAAAAGGCTTCCATTGGGTATGGCTTTGGGAGGATAGATGTACTCGGTTTTACTCGTGCAAGTGTTCTCCGTCACATGGAGGCAACCCATGGTTGTCCTGAAGCTCACTGAATTAGTTGAAATTATGCATTTGATCTTTTCCTTGGTGAAAGATCAGTATGCTTCCACGTGTAAGTTTAAGTCATAATTGACATTATATAGCTTTTGACATTCAAATTTTAGCAAAAATAGCCATATTCATTGCACAACAATTAGCAACTTCGTTTATATCAAAATTATTTAATCTTTAATATTGTTAATATTATTCCACATTTATTCCTTTTTTTTTTTTACATGAATGTATCTTTCTATTGGAAACAATCATATTTAAGGGATTTGAGGGATTATCGGGCACTAAATGTAGACATTTCTCTTAGTGGGGGGTTTGAGCCTTGGTTCCCTGTGTGAAAGGCCAATTCCTTCTGATTGGACAAAACTGATGAGACCCTCATTTTTTTATTTTTGATACAAAGACCCTCATTCCTTTTATAAAGTAGTTAGATGTTACTTATGAAATAATATGGATTAGAAGTAGTTGATGGATGTAGTTTTCTCTTAAATAGAAAGCCTTGATCAACTTTATCACCCTTATCTATTAGACTTTTTTATGCAAAATCTTGTTCTGTTTAAAAATGTGTCTTTCTCATCCATTTTTTTTATCCTCTGCCGTTGATCTTATATTGGATATTAAATTATAACTGCTCATGAAATTTTTTGGGGACTTGATAAAATTCTTAGGCTACAAAAAATTTCCTTCTCAAAACAAGCTGCAGCCTCGTATTCAATCAGATGTTTGTAGAAAATCTTATTTTGATTAATCTCTTTCCCAATTTTTGTCCATGTGTTTTAGGCAATATTTATAAAAAAAAAAAAAAACTTGACGACCCAGCTTTATTAAAGAAGAGTATACTATTTTTCATTCGAAAAAAAAGAAGAGTATACTATATTGTATCTATTTAGTTAATTTATAATTAATTTTTTATTAAAAAGGAAATACTTTTTCGTGTCTATTTTAATGAGAGGCGTATAATTAATTTTCCGTTTTATAAAATAAATATATGAAAATAATTTTATCTCATAAAACATAAAAAATGTTTTTCAAAGTTCTTTCAGACTAGCCCTTCATATATCACTTGTTAATTTTATAGCTTTTTCTCACCCTCTACGTCTACATATTTGGTGCTTGTTTGGGGGCATTTCCTTAATAAAGACACAAAATTTCTCTTATGTATATATTTCGTGAAAAGAAAATAACTTCTCCACAGCTAACTAAGATTAAATACAATGGTTATGATGATTACTTTTCTTTTGCCAACGATAATGATCATTTTTTGTGCCATCAATACAATGATGATTACTCGATCTGATAATTACAATTTGATTTCTTCAAGGTGATAACTGATTTTTTGACTAAATTGGTTATGTTATATCTTTCTTTGATGTAGTCAATATCACTTAACGAGATAAAACTACGTTGTTATTTGAGTGACCCTTAAAATAAAATCATTATTAGACCATTATATCATATGAAAGGTTAAGATTTATGGGATTCAATGAACTGTAAAACACTCAAATACATTGAATCTATCAAAGCCGGAAAGGAAATACATTGAATCTATACGCGTGAAACACGCGTATTTATATGAAAATAATCACAATATTACAAACCACAACGTTCAAACCCTAGGTCTCCTTGTTAAATATACAGGTGTGTGTATTACATAAGCATTCGAAAGCGGCCGGCAAATTTTATTTAGAGCATAAAGTTTTTCTTTAGTTATACCGGCGATAAGCGATTGAGATATGTTATCTTTAGAAATTTTGGATGATCAAGAAGAAGAAGATGAAACATCGCAAAAAAAGTGGATGATTATTATGACTCGTACAATCAGATCAATGGAATACCAACTAAGTTATTATCATATGCTCTTTCATATAATCTTTCAAGTCTCTCATGCATAATATCATTCTTGCTATAATATATGCTTATATAGGTATGAAAAAGTTTGACATAGATCAATGAAAGCAACAATTATTTTGAGTTTCAGTTTTTAGGCTTTTATGAGTAAGAATTTGGGGTTTTAGGTAAAAATTTAGGATTTGGAAGTTGTAAGTGCAAATATTTCCAGCTTTATCATTTATACGTTGTTTTAGCATCAAATTAACCAAAGCATAGAATTACTAAGATGGTACCAGAGTGTTATAATTTTTAAGAATATACTTATATAGTGTGTGTGTGTATCCAAAAAGTTATGAGAATTGACAAAAAAACTGGTGTGTGGTCTAGTTCATCAATTTGTATCAGCTTTAGCCTTGTTTTTTTTTTTCAATGAGATTTTCTTCATTTACACACACATAAAAGTTGGCCGAATATGCTCTGGACACTATGGAGAGTGTGGAGGAGGAAAGTGCTGGAGGGAAGGGAAAGAAGAAAGTGAGGCTAGACAATCAGGGTTCAGAGATGGAGGATGGAGGTGCTTGGGGCCGGGGGGGGGGGGGGGTCTTACAAGGATTCTCTATTGAATGCAAAACCAAAATCTTGTTCAATAGATTTGAAGGGTAAAGGAGTGTTTGAGGACGCATGGAGGGACCATATTAATGGTCTCAAGGATTTCTTTACTGGTGGGGAAGAGAGGAGGACTGTTGCAGATGCTAAGGAGGAGCATAAAACTAAATAGGAGAATCTTATTCCAACACTGTAGGTGTCAAGAGAACAATATGAAAGATGGTGTGCTCCATGGAAATGTTCTCTGATTGTAAGGGCTTTAGGAAGGAACTTGTCAATTTGGTTCTTGCAGACGAAACTTCAGCGTTTATGGAAGACGAAAGAGAAGTTTATTGTACGTGATATCAGTAATGGTTATTTCATAGTATCCTTTGCTTGCGATCAAGATATGAATTATGTTTATTTGGAGGGCCCCTGGATGGTTGTGGATCATTACCTGGTTGTCCAAAGGTGGAGACCGAATTTTGATCCTTGGAATGCAAACCAAAATATGATGATAGCGGTGTGGGTGAGAATTTCAGTCCTTCCTTTAGAATTCTTTAATGCAGAGAGTCTTAATATGATTGGAAACTTGATAGGGAAAACACTTAAAGTGGATTCTATCACTTATCTGATGGAACGTGGTCGTTTTGCTCGCATTTGTGTCGAATTGGATCTGTTGAAAAGGCTTATTCCGGCCATTCGTATTTTTGGGAAGGAGAGGCATGTAGAGTATGAAGGGTTGCACCTTGTTTGCTTTCATTGTGGTAAATATGGGCATCGCAAAGATGTATGCCAAGTGATGTTGAAGAAGAGGGGCTAGCCTACTGAAACTAATCTTTCAACTTAAGAAGGTATGAGTATTGGGATTGGAGGGTCTAAATCTGATATTGAGAACGGAGGACAAGGTCAGGAGTCATCGGAGAAGATGGGAAAGAGGAGTATGAATGATCATGGAGCTACAGTGGATAAGGAGTTGCCGCCGCTGTCATCGGATGCCATGGAAACCTGGAATCTGGTGAAGTGCTCGATTAGGAAAGGAATATTCACTCCCAAAATCTCGGAGCAAGGTACGAAGATTGATGATAAAATTAATATCAGGAAACAACGGGATTCGATTACACGAGCAGTTAAACCCATAATTAATGTGGAGGTGAAGAGGAAATTTGCGTTGGATTCGAAAGAAGAAAATAGGAATGTAGGGAATGATTTGAATAAGTCAAGAAAGTGGGTCCCGGTGGCCACTGACGGAGCTAAATCAAAGGCTAGTAGAACGAGAAGCAAGGATACTAATCCCACGTCATCCTCCTCTATTATTAGTGATATGGGCTGGGCTTATTTAACAAAAGGAGACAATTAAGCATATAAGGATGTCAATCCTTTTCAAGTGCTGATGTCCGTCGATGAGAAGGGACATAGCAAGGATACTAGGCCAACGTTGAAGGTGGTAGATGAGGCTGCTATGGGCCTTGATGCAGAGATTGAGATAGGAGTAGGTTTAACGTTAATAGATGGACAAAGCTCATGCATGAGGAATGGTGATCATAGTGAAGAGACGTTGGGCCCTGAAGGTCACAATCAAATTATTTTTGTTTCCCAATGAATGACATCCTATGTAATTGTAGGGGAGTAGGGGCTCGAACTTTCCCGGGCCTCATCAGGGAGTTAAAAATCAAGTATAAGCTAGATTGGTGTGCTTTATTTGAAACTTGGTCTGATGGATCTAAAGCAAGGAAAATTGCTATCAAGATAGGATTTCGTAACATGTGTATAATTGATGCTAGAGGTTATAGTGGTGGTTTGTGGTTGCTACAGGATGATGGAGACTGGAAAATAGAGAAGATTTTTGAAACTGATCAACTTATCCATTTTTGAGTAGCATCAGAGGAAGAAATCTTTTATTTTACAAGTGTTTATGCTAGTCCTAATGGTGTAAAGCGGCGTGAATTATGGTATTCCTTGGCTAAAAATAGAGAGGAAATTAATGGTGCTTGGTGTGTAGGAGGAGATTTCAATGGAGTTCTTTATGGGCATGAAAGGCATTCTTTGATGAGACAGCACACGACCATTGATAAATACTTCATGAGTTGGGTTGAAAGTGCTGAGTTAACCACATTACACACTGTAGGACCCTTCTATACGTGGAGTAGGACGGGCTGTGAAAGCAAATTAGATAGTGTTGGTGAATGATCGCTTTTTGGAAGAATTTCCCCAAGCTATGGCGAAGGTTCTGTTTCAGTTCAAATCAGACCATCGCCCTATTCTCTTCCAATTAAAAGACCATGTTAGTTTAGCTTCTTCAGTGGATCGTCCTTTTCGTGTGGTAGCCTCTTGGTTTATTCATGAATATTTTGACAATTTTATGAGGTTGATGTGGACACAAGATGTGGGGTGGAAGGAGAATGTGGGGTCATTTACAGCTAAGGTATCTATATGGAGGAAGGAAGTGTATGGGCTCCTAAGCAGGAAGAAGGCTCATATTTTGGGTCGTCTTGAAAGGCTTAATAAAAGTTTACAGGATGATGGTGCTTGCTCTTCTCTTCTTTCCCTTCAACAAAGATTGTGGAAAGATCTGAAAGAAATTCTTTTGCATGAAGATGTAATGTGGGCTGAGAAGGCTCGTTGTGATTGGTTCTCACTTGGAGATAAAAACTCTAAATATTTCCAATTAAGAGCTAATTCTAGAAGAAAGAGGAATATAATTGATGCAGTGAAGAATGAAATGGGAGAATGGGTCTTTGATGAGTTGCAAATCAAGAAGGATGTAGTAGCTTTCTATAGGAATTTATTTATGAAGGAAGTTGGGGAGGTTCAGGTGTTGCACACGATCTCTGGTTTTCCTACAATGCTAGCAGAGCATATGCAGAATCTAGTTACTCAGATCACTTTGGAAGAAGTGGAGATAGTGGTTCGCAGTATGGGCCCATTTAAGGCTCTACGTCCGGATGGGCTAAATGCCTTATTCTTTCAAGCCCAATGGTCTCAGGTCAGGCATACTATATTTAATTTTATAATGAAAGTTTTTAATTCGCCTGAAGAGATTATAAGTTTAAACCTTTTTAACTCTGATTCCAAAAAATCAACAACCGGAGACCTTGAGGGATTTTCGTCCTATCAGCCTTTGTAATGTCCTATACAAGATCGTTACTAAGTTGATTGCTAATAGAATCAAGCCTTTTCTAGACCATGTGATCTCTCCCAACCAATTGTAGCTTTGTTCTGGGGCGATTATCTTCTGATAATATTATTGTGGCTTAGGAAGTAATTCATTCTATGAAAACTATGAAGGGGAATAAAGGTTTTATGGCAATTAAGATCGCTCTGGAAAAAGTGTATGATCGTGTGCGGTGGTCTTTTATTCTTGACTGTTTAAGAGAGTTATCTATACCAAGTAATCTGGTTAATATTATTGAGCATTGTATTAGTTCCTCTTCTATGTAGCTCTTATGGAATGACAGTAAGTCGGAGGTGTTCTATCCTTCTAGAGGGGTTAGGCAGGGTGAACCTCTTTCTCCATATTTATTTGTCATTTGCATGGAGAAATTAGCTTATCTTATATATTGAGGATCAAATGGCTTACGGGATTTGGCGACCAATCAAACTAAACAAGACAGGCCCACCTATATATCATTTATTTTTTGCAGACGATTTGGTGTTGTTTACGGAAGCTAATATGGGTCAAGTGGAAGTTATTAAGCAGTGCCTCCAATGTTTCTGTGAATGTTCGGGTTAGAAGGTTAATGCTAATAAGACTTGTGTGTTTTTCTCTCATAATGTTAATCATAATGTGCGAGCTCAACTGAGTGAGAATCTGGGGTTTTCTATGGCGGCGGATTTGGGTAAATATTTAGGGGTCCCTGTTCATCATGAGAATGTCACCAAGGAAACTTATCAGTACGTGGTTGATAAAGTTCATGGCAGACTTTCTAGTTGGAAGAGTCA
Source organism: Mimosa bimucronata (assembly GCA_037074515.1). NCBI lineage: Eukaryota > Viridiplantae > Streptophyta > Magnoliopsida > Fabales > Fabaceae > Mimosa > Mimosa bimucronata. The sequence goes on from CM073442.1 coordinate 14,173,920, forward strand.
TTTGTTTTCTTGGCAGGGAGAGATACTTTGATTCAATCTGTCGCCTCGGCTATGCCGAATCATGTCATGCAAATTGCTTTGTTGCCTATGAGTAGTTGTCAGGATATAGATAAAAGTGCCAAGAAGTTTCTTTGGGGGAGTATGGAGGAGAAACGAAAGGCTCATTTGGTTACTTGGGAGAGAGTTTGCACCCCTAAGAATGCGGGTGGTCTGGGATTAAGGCATTCTCACTTACAGAACCAAGCTTTATTGATGAAGGTTGGTTGGGGTCTTATAACAAACCAGAACGCACTTTGGAATAAGGTGATTCGGGGTAAATATCAGTGTGGAGGGGACCTGTTGCCGAAGATTGATATGGAACGTAAAGGTTCTAGACTCTAGAGTGGCCTTAAATCAATTTGGTCAACCTTTAAGAGTGAAGTTGAAGTGAAACGGCAGGATGGTGTAGAGAAAGCTCGCTGGACTCTAGACAAGAGTGGCTCATTTACGGTGTGCTCAGCCTATTCGAAGCTAATGGGAGAAAGTGGGAGAGGTACCTTAGTTTGGGCGAAAGTGTGGAAACTTCAAGTACCCCAGAGATGTAAGACGCATTTGTGGCTGGTTTTGCATAACAGATTGCCTACTAATGTGAGTTTTGCCAAGAGGGGAACCTTCCTAATGGTTTATGTGGTCATTGTGCTACGGAAGAAGAAACAACTCTTCATGCTCTCCGCGATTGTGAACTTGCCCAGCTGGTTTGGAAAGGCTTGGGGGTGAGAGAAAATGATGCTTCTTTTTGGAGGAGTGAGTGATAAATCAACATTTTTATATACTTTATCCCACCTTATTCTACATTATGGAAATAATTTTAGGCTATCTTGGACGAATTAAGAAATATTTGAATAATTAGCCAACTTTAGGAAATAATGTAAATCTAAATTAATAATGAGATTATTGGGTTTAAAATTGTTAATATTCTAGTTGCCTATTTTATGATTGATAAGTTATTTCCAAATATGTAAAATCACAATCTCATTTAATTCTTGTAGGTCAAGGTAGAGGAGACTAGAAGATCTTACGGTGCAGAATGAGTCTTAGAAATTAAGAGGGATCTAGTGGCTTAATTTTGATGGGCTAATATACTTTTATTAGGTCCAAATCCTACTCCAAAATTTCCCATTCTCTATATAAAAAGGGGACGACCACCATCATTGTTCGCCGTCAAGCGTTAACCGCAAGCGCACGGATCGCAAGTAGTATAAAATATCGTTCCCACGGGGATTTGGACTAAAATCTTGACCAAGCAAAAGACTAAGTGATTTCAATAAAGTTGAACTAAGAAAATATTTTTGGTTTGTGTAAAGAAATGTTGAAAATCTATTTCTAAAACCTAGAAAGTGATAAAAACGATGGTTCTTTTGACTTTAAGGATTAAATGGGGTCTAGGATTATTTATCCCATTTGCATTTCATAAGACATTGAAGAACTCCCTCTCAAATGGTATTTTTAATGAACATATGTGTTTGTCTAGGGTTCATATGCATTTGACTAAGCTCTCTCAAGTCAAAATCAAGTTTATGTTTCCATTAAAATGCACAATCTCTTGCTACAAATAATGAAAATCCCCTTTGAAAGCAAACCCTAATGTGACAATGCATGGTTAGCAAAGATATCTCTATTTTACCAACAAACTTTCCATTTATCATGTAAACTTCAAGTCAAGCATGATTTTAACCAAGTTCTACACATGGATAAGCTCTCTCAAGTCAAACCCACATGAACAAATCAATCTAAATGATGGCCAAACACTTAGAAGCATGAAGAGAAGGATAAAATCAACACATATATATCATTTAATACCAAAAGAGAGGAAGAATCAAGTCTTAATCCATACAAAGGTTCAAAATAATCCTAAAATGGAAGTTTAGCCACTCATGGAGCAAAATATACAAATCTGGAAAATATGAACAGCCATGGAAGAAGCTTCAGAGAAGAAAGAGAGAAGAACAAGAAAAACCAAGGGAAATGAGGTTGAATCTCTTCAAATCTTGGATCTCCACTTGAATCTCCTTGAAAATCTCCAAACCCTAGCTCCCAAGAGGTCCCCAAAGAAAGCTCAAGTCAAAAGAATGTGTTTGAGTGTGTTTTTGGGGTGTTTTATAACCCTATTTTCGAGCTGGAATTTTGCACTGTGCAGTCTGTCAGCAGTCTTGGCCACGGCCAAGAATTTTGCCTGCACTGCTTGAATATTCTTTTCCACATCTTGCTCCTTGATTTTAGCTTCAAATACAACTCAAATGTGGCTTAATTGGTTGGCTTCACACACCTAACAAGCAATCAAATCTACAAAAGCCAAAATTGATTAAAAGAGGGTAATATATTCACATTTAAATCACGAATTCGATTACTTTACCCCAAACATCAACTTGGCCCATTTTCCTATCATATCTACATCAAAATGCATCTAAATCCAACCAAAAATTTGTATGAACTATAAGAAAATGTGCTAAAATGGCATGAATTTCAAGAGGTTAACAATCATCCACACACCATCCATTTTTTCCATCAAATTACACCTTCCATCACCACCCATTTGTTTCCCTCACGCCACATCACCAACAATCATTATTCATTCCCTTTACTTCTTCCACGTGGCCATACCCTTACAGCCACACACAACCAAATTTTCCTACTAAACTTCCTTCATGATGGCTTTGGACTTGAACGTGAAATTTGGAAGAAGGAAGGTCCCCATGGAAGGTTAAGTTAATTTGGGAAGCAACTTGGGAGGAGCATGGAGGAGACTAGAGTCTAGGCTTTGCATTTTGAAGACTACAAGGGAGTGTTTTTCCTTTATCTTTTTAATCCAAGACTTTGGATTATTTAGTTTTAAATAATTTTGGGTTGTATTAATTGATATTAATCTAGTTCTAGATTAAATACTCATTTGTTCTTTGGGTTGGATTGATAACTGGATCTCATTTGTGCTTTATCGATTGTTGGATTTTATGTTTACAAACCCTTGCATTGGCAATTATATTTATAATTGAGTTTTCATTATTAATTTAATTGCGTCTATGTTGTCAATCGTTTTTCCCATTCCAGTTTGGACTTAATGTTACTATAATCATTGTTCAATTCAGGACGATCATATCATATGTGTGTGTGTATATATTCACATTCATGTTTTACATTATTCCTCATATTATATGTTATAACGATTAACCTTAACATCATGTTTCTTATTGCCTGGAATTACAAGCTTTCCGTGCAACGCACGGGGGAGTAAAGGCTCGTTAATTATATAACTTAAGTCAGCTAATTTATCCCATTTATTTATTAACTTTAAGCAACAAAGGTCATGATTGTTGTTCAGTCAAGAAACATAAGTTTTGAAGCATATTGATTGTTGTTCAATTTTCAAAATTATTCTTTTTCAATATTAAACTAGACTACAGAGTACAGAGTATAGAATCAAAAAATTTGTCGAGCCTAAGCGGTACTGCTTAGAATGTGTGAATGGTACTGCAACTTCTTATAAATTCTTTATAGATGTAAATAGATTTTTTTTTCTTGATTATTGTATTATGCTCATCATTATCAAAGTGTGCACTTATATACATTGTTTATGGTCTACAGCTCTGGAATCTTCGAGGTGCTTGCAACTGTTTGAAGAACCAGCTAAAGTTTGTATACTTGAGGGGGTTCAAAGGCAAACAGTAGTGAAGAAATCTGATTGAATTTTTAAGGCACATCATCCTAACAAGGGGAAAGAAACTTGAGACACTCACAATCATATGCAGCCAAGAAATAGATGAATAAAGGTTGATTTCTCTCGGAAGGGCTTTTCCTAATCTTACAATCTTATTCAAGTTCAAAATCGTATCGTAGTGTTATATAAAAGAGATCAATTGCAACGTGCATTTCTAAGGATGACAGATGCCATAATGTAGAGCAACATTGCTGGAATTCATAAGTGAAAACTTCTGCTGCCAATTTGTACTATATAACTAGATAATTGAACTGTAAATCGTATTCAGTCAATTAACGATCAAACGACATTACTACGGATACCCAACGGTTGTAAATGAAAGTTCTTGGGTAAATTTTCGCCTTAACCCCTATTTTGAGCTTATTACCTTAAAAGCTTGTCTAATTATTATAATGTAATGGAGTGGCTGTATTTGGTTTGAGAGAAATTAACGCAGGGTTGGAATGAGAAAGAAATTGAAATATTTGTATATCTGATCGGGCTAGTTCCTTTTTTTTTTTTTTTTTATATATTTCTGTTTAAGGAACATTTTTACCTTAAAAGTTTTTTGTTTGGGAGCTAGGCAAGTTTAAAAAAGTCCGTTAACTAACATTCACTGTCAAAATTGTTGACCCAAAAATGCCTACCATACGTCATTGAGCTCCTGCCATCTCACCCTTTTTCTCTACATATCAGATTTTTGAAATGATTTTTTTTAAAAAAAAAAACCTCCTTGCTTTCGCCATGGATTTGCTGGTTAAATTATCGATTTGAGCTTATTTCTTTATTCTTGTATGTGGGGGACAACTCTGTTGTCAAATTTTTTTTTTTTCCTTGTGTTAAGATCTGATCTGTTTTCCAGTGTATTAATAGTAGGGGTTTGATTTTTTTCCCTTGGCAAAAGCTATTTGGTGGGAGGAAACTTTGATGGAAGATGATTGAAAATCCAGCATTCTACCTTCGTTTTTTTTTCTTTAGCCATTGTTAAAAGTGACATGGAGATGAAGAAGAAAACAAAGCAGTAGGGAAAGAGGAAAGAGAGAAGAGGATGGGGCTCTTTTTATTAAAAAAAATAAAAATCATTCAAAAGATGTGATGTGTTAAAAAAAGTGAGTTGCTTTGAGCTTGATGACATGTGTAAGAGCCAACTCAGCATTTTTGGGTTAATAATGTTCACCGCCAGTGTTAGTTAACAGAGGGGTTAAACTGCCTCTTTTAAACTTTCGGTGCTCATTTGACCCTCAAAAACTTCCTGGTATTTAGTGCCTAAATTCATAAACTTTCAGGACAAAAATACCATTTAACCCTTTTATTTGCTCTAATTCTATATAGTTCTATATATATATAATACACAACCTTTTCAATGAATTTGTCTCTTTTTTCAACCTTTCACTTATAAAATTGCTTTTAGGCCATTAAGCTTAAGATCATTGATGAGTTATGACTTATGAGTTTTTTCATATATATATATATACATATATCTTTGTATTCGAGGTAATCATGTTCAAGATATCATTAGTTTTAAGAGACCTTAATAGATGAACAAGTCCCCCATTTAAATTTAAAACTTGATTCGTCACTTTTAGTAGATTATCAACCATTTCCTCTGCAATTTTAAGTAAGTTGAAGGAGATGAATTATGCAATGAGTGCTTTGGGCTTGTATTATCCCTTTGGTATTAGATTTGATTTGCAAAGCCCAAATGATTCATTTTTTACTTTGGGATTTAAACAAATTATACAATCATTTGGATATATCATATACCATTAAAGGAAATCTTAAACTTAACGTGTAGACTAGGGGATGATGAATGAAAGACTGAGGATAAATCCTATTTATTTTATTCCCCACAAATTGATTCATACTAAGATTCCAAAGTCCATTTATTAATTATGTACATGAACTTTTTACCTATAAGGAGGGTAACACACATCCAAGCACGCTTGCGGGCATTCTGGGGCTGCGATGATTCCACCATTTTTGCAGTCCTCCACGCATGTATGTATGCATTTAGCTATTTCTTCATTCTCTCCTTCTTCCCCGGCGACCTCTGCAACTAACGCCGCCGTTGCAACCACCAGCCACATCAGCACCAACAGTGCCTTCACTTTGTTGTTCAAAGCCATTATTCCAAATTTCTCTCCCTGTTTATTCCCTCCTTCTCTCAAAAACCTTCTTGTTTATATAATAAGGAAATCATTGATAAATCTTGATCCCTGACCTCAAGTTTTTCCCACAACCCATTTATCATTAATTAGGGCTGTAAATTTTGTAACGTCTCTTGAAGTTTTATTTCTATGAATGTACCTATTTATTGTAAGCGTTACAAATATTTTGGTTTGGTTACAGCTTAATTACTAAATTATTAATATTAATTAATAGTATATAATAAAAATGATGAGTAGATGCCTTTTAAATATTACCTTGAGTTAAAAATATAGGGCGCCTTCCAGAAGAAATTCTTAATCCATAGTAATACTTAAGTCATCTAGAGAGTTATCCTGTACAATTTTTTAATCTTTAAATTTATTTATTGATGGTATTTGTATACATACATTGGATATTGATAAAGTGGATGTCTGTGTTTGAATTAAGGTAATTCAATTTATAATATATGTAATGAATTACCTATTCTTCTTTAATGGTTGAAAGTAGCCTATATATTTGATCACTACTACAGAAATTGTCTATGGTAGCACTTATTTTGGACCTATAGCTGCACTTATAAGCGTTGCGATGGGTATACCTAAAGCGGCGCTTATTAATTGTAAGTGCCGCTATAGGTCAGTCAAAATTTAATTATTTTAAAATTATCCTAAAGCAGCGCTTAGTAATCTATAAGTGCTGCTTTAGGTAACCTAAAGCAGCACTTAAGCGCTGCTTTAGGCTATTTATTTTTTTTTATAAAAAAACCTATAGCGGCGCTTATAACAAAATAAACGTTGTTATTGATTTTTTTTTCAAATATTTAATTTAAATTTATATATACCCCACCTGCATCAGATAAATACCAGCTATTCTATACACAGTTCCAGGCAACGAATATACACCAATAGCTCATCCAGAGAGTAATGTACCATTCTAATTAGGAAACAAAAAACACTAGCTATACTATCTACATTTGTACTTATTGAACAAGAGATAGTACATAAGCGCACCATTATTCAATTAGCGCATTCATCTTTTCCCTCGACAACATCGAGCAACGTGCGTCTAGGTAATACTGCACAAACAAAGAAATTTGAATGGGAATCAAATCTACTTGAAATCTAATAACAAGTTCAAATACAATTAGAGTTGACAAAATATAAAACTTACTGTCAATGGAATGCTACATTGATCATGTGTAACGACATCCCTCATAAACTGCATGACATAGTATCCACAGTCGTTGTTATTGGGTTGGAAGGGGTTCTGTAACAAAAACACCAAATATGATATGAGAAACATTTACATTATATTTGACTAGATTGTTAAAAAAATTGAATAACTTGTACAACCTGGACTATATATGCTCCACTGATAAGCATATTTCTGGTCAGTGGCTCTGGAATAACTCAAGTTAATGGAGCACCGATAACTAGTCAATGCGCTGGAAAGGAAACAAATTAAATTAATTTTATTAGCTAGGGCCATAAAATGACAAATAATACAACGCATTCAAAGAATGTTGACATTCACGTACCTATTGACGACGCGCATCAAAGCTGGGCGATTGTCTAGTTCAGCACCTAGCACAGGATCTAAATAGTAAATCAAGGGTTCCGGTTGTGCTTACGGGTAGATGACAAGCAAAAGCCAATGTGCCCTAAAATTTTTTAGAACGTTATGTCAATATATATATAAATGATGTTTGGAGCTAAGAATACAATGAAACCTATAATGCATATCGACTTACCCTGTATTAATTGGAGCTAAGAATAAAGTCGTGCTCGTTGCCTTTAAAGAAAAGCGCCTTCTAAGCATCGCGGACTGCTCTTCATATCTCACGCCCGCAATATGTGCTATGTCATAGGGGCTTATAAATTCGAACGAGACATGCTTCCCTGTGATCATGACATCTTCATACAGGTGCCTTCATAGAAATCATACCAACTCCCAATTAGTGTACAACTTATGACATTAAACCAAACCCCAATGGAAGCGCATATATACCTTATCCACAAATTGATAACCGTAGCACTGAGCCATCCTTCATCAAGCACCTCCATGAGCTGATCCTTAGAAACATGCTCACTCATATTTGACACGGCAAATATATGCCTGTTGAATGGAATCGCGACAATAAATTCGTGAGATATGGTGGCTGCAAATTCTCGCAACTGAGCACGATTTGGCGTCTCGACGCTTGCACGTTCCATAACAGGAGGAGGCGCTTGTGCTTTCTTCTTGCCTTTTGCTTTTGTTGCCTACAAACCATGTAAATAGATTGTCTGAAATTTTATTCCAATAAAACAGAATGGTAGTTTAAATTGACTAGTAAATAATCACTTGTGACGATGGATCAGTACGTGAAACCTTTTTCTTCATCACTTGAGCGGCTGAACCACCGGTACCTTTGACATTAGGCAATTGTGCTTTCTTTCCGGTAGAGCGTGTACCCTGAAAAAGCATGTAAATTAAAGAGTGTTATTCCAACACAATGAATGCCAGTGTGAATATTAGTAAATAACCACCTGTGTAACCTATGTGGTTGGCTCAATCAAACTAATAGGCCAAGTAACGAATGCACCGACAGCATCTCCGACCCTAATAATCTCATCAGTTGGGAACAGTAACGGTACCCCATTGTTGTAGGAGTATTCAATCATGACCCTCAGTGCATTATCAGGCAACGGCGAGTTGTGCAGGGTCTTGTTGGAAGTGTTGTAAACCTTGCCAGTGGCATACAATTCTTTTAGCATTCTCTGCATGATCAGCAGCAAATTCAATGAACTCTTTTGCTCCATCTATATATTCCCTTGAACGCCGATTACAAGACATCCATTTCCGATCCAACATGGTAACCTACTAAAGGAAAGTGGTAGTAAGATCGATCTATATGACTTACTCATTAGGTAGCCACCTTACGATGTTACCTTATTTTTTTAACAAAAATTCGGCAGCATAACGGCTATAAAATGAACATTCCGAAGCTCAAGGCCCTCTCTTTTTAACATAGAAATTGATAGCCAACTATATAAACAGCAACACCTCAATATATTTCCACAGCCCACCACAACAGATTTAAACCAATCATGATTTAAACATGCACAAAAATCAAATGGACTTGTTCATATATCCAAGCATGATTTAGAAAAAATTAAGTTCTTTAATACCTCCAATATAATCCTTTTCTTCATAACATTAACTCAATATATTTCCTTGGCTCAAAGCAAAAATTTCATACAAGTAACATAAAAGACCACACAATTTTGTCTCATAACATTAACTCAATAGAATTTAGGTACCTAAATGAATTATTCTACTTTGTTTTTGACGAAGAATGTGGACCAAGAGGGTACTTCTTGAGATCTCTACAACATAAATAAACAATTTATTAACATACACCTCAATATTTCCCTTTAAAGAAAGCAAAAACGAAGCCTAATATAGCATTTATTCAGTCTTAAAACTCCTAAACACTCCAAACCCGAATCGAAGAATGAAAGAAAGGAAGCTTACACCTCTTGTCGCCGTGAATCAAAGAGGGAAAGGTTGAGAAAGGAAGCTTCGAAGAACGAAGGAGGTGGTTCTCACTGAGCACATGTGGTCTTAGGTTTTGTTTTTCTCGCTGAGCTTTGGGCCAAAGGACGAGCTGTGGGATATGGGTGCGGCGCGGCGGACGAGCAAGCTAAGGTCTATTTTGCATTTCTAAATGATTCTACATTATTATTGACTTATTTAATCAACCTAGTTAAGCTCTAAATATCATATAACAACTCAATCAAACAATAAAACACATAATTATCCAATACCCTTATTTAAGAGGTTAGAATCACTAAAACAACCAACTCTTGCTTCTTTATTTCTCTCACATGCTTTTGATGCCCCTTTTAAATACCTAAGCTCTTATTTCAACTCAATTCAATTTAATTTCCTTAAGAATCAGTGAAAGATTACAGCCATTGAAATCATTTCTAATGAACACCTAACTACTATCATAACCTTTAACTCAGAGTTCCTTATGTTAAGAGTTAGAATTGAGGCTTTCATAGTAGCTACAGAATCAAAACAAGGCAAAGAAACATTGAACTCAAAGTGCAGGACAGGACACAAGAAAACAAGTTCAAAAGCAACCATTAATACTTCAAATATGTTCATCGGTGCCTTAATCTCATATAACAACCTCATTTAAATCTTATTACATATTTTCATATAAGCCGAATAGAGAAGGGAAAAATCAACCATCCAAAGAAGACTTAAATTACTTAAACAAAACATCAACTAAACAAAACAATTAATACCAAATCAATTCAAGACTTTCCCTTAATCCGATTCATAGCCACAATCGCATATACACATCCCCTGTAATCATCTCTTTCAGCATCAAATTGCAAAAATAAGACTAGCACAATTTCATAGCAAAACATACATTCAAAACAATATATACTCCCCTTCTCCTGATATGAACCCAACGGCAGAGTAAGAGAAAGAAAACATAATGGACAACTTCTCATTCCAATAACAATCAACATCCAATCCAACTTCCTTTCATCATAACCAGAAAAAAAAAATCAAAGAAGAAAGAGCACAATTTCGGTCCACAGGCTTTCATAGTAGTCGGCGCCAATGAATAATGCCCGATTTGGGGCTTTTGGGAGAAAATCGGCTAACCCAAAATCATCACCCAAAAATCGATCCCAAAACATCGAAATCGAACCTTAAACATAATTTTTTATAATTTTAGAAACCTTAAAACCCCTAGAATCGAATTCACCTTTCCCCCCCAAGCTCACTCAAATCGGCCTAAAGAGAGGAAGAGATAGAGAGAAGGAACTTACACAGGAGTATCCCAAGATCTATGTGCGTTTACTCCATTGCCCGCAGTCGTTCTCCGCCGTTGACGCCACTGGAACCCGAAGAACAGAGGGAGAAGAGTGAGAGAGGCCGTGACGGTTTGAGGGAGAAAAGCTTGAGGGTTCTGTATGAGCTAAGGGTGGAGGGAAATGAATTTTAATTGCGCGCCTAGCCTATCCCGGCGCTTGTGACACCAAAGCGTCGGGATAGGCTTACTAATTAAAAACATTCAAAAAAAATTTAAAAATAGTAAAATAGAAATTTTTAATCATTATTTAAAAAGGCCCAGAATTAATAAAATTGAAAATAATTTTATTGAAATAATTTTAAAATGGAAATATGACCTATCCCGGCGCTTATGACGTCATAAGCGCCGAGATAGGCATATGGTTTTTTTTAAATTGTTTTCCATTTTTTAAAAAGGCCCAGAATTTTCTAAATTGAAAATAATTTTATTTAAATAATTTTAAAATGGAAATATGACCTATCCCGACGCTTATGACGTCATAAACACCGGGATAGGCCTATGGATTTTTGTTAAAATTGTTTTCCATTTTTTAAAAAAGCCCAGAATTTTTTAAATTGAATATAAGTTTATTTAAATAATTTTGAAATGGAAATATGACATATCCCGGTGCTTATGACGTCATAAACGCCGGGATAGGCCTATTGTTTTTTTTTTTAAAAATTGTTTTTCATTTTTTAAAAAGGCCCAGAATTTTTTAAATTGAAAATAATTTTATTAAATAATTTTAAAATGGAAATATGACCTATCCCGACACTTATGACGTCATAAGCGCCGGGATAGGCCTATGGATTTTTGTTAAAATTGTTTTCCATTTTTTAAAAAGGCCCAGAATTTTTTAAATTGATTATAAGTTTATTTAAATAATTTTAAAATGGAAATATGACCTATCCCGGCGCTTATGACATCATAAGTGCCGGGATAGGCCTATGGTTTTTTTTAAAAGGAGAATTGTAAATAGGTCCCAAGTAAGAGAATTAATTTCAGACAGGTCCATTAACAACTCCTTCACTTGTTAACCAAGGCTATTGCAGTTGTTAATAGCTATCATTAACAACTCCTTGGAACCTCTCTAAAATTAATTCTCTTACTTGGGACTTATGTGCAATTGTCCCGTTTTTAAAATTGTTTTTCACTTTTTAAAAAGGCCCAAAATTTTTTAAATTGAAAATAATTTTATTTAAATAATTTTAAAATGGAAATATGACCTATCCCGGCGCGTATGACGTCATAAGCGCCGGGATAGGCCTATGGTTTTTTTAAAATTGTTTTCCATTTTTTAAAAAGGCCCAGAATTTTTTAAATTGAAAATAATTTTATTTAAATAATTTTAAAATGGAAATATGACCTATCCCGTCGCTTATGACGTCATAAGCGCCGGGATAGGTCCCTGCGAATATAATAAAATTTATAAATAATATATGAATTAAAAAAAACAAAAGCATTTATAAAAAAGGGAAAACATAGTAATACTTATTTATAAAAATAGCAATGTAGGCTATCCCGACGCTTATGATTAATAAGTGTAGGGATATGCTTGTACCTATGCCAGCACTTTTATTTCTTAAGTGTTGGGATATGTCATCTTAGACCTATAGCAGCACTTGCGTTTTGTAAGTGTTGCTATTGTTGTGCTGCGATAGGCCATTTTTGTAGTAGTGGATGAAACTATTGTTAGGTCCGACTCTATTCTCTTCCCATCCTCTCTAACTTTTGAGGCGGTAAGAGCTCTTCTCTTGCAGTTGTATGAGTTGTTCCCACGGTGTCTCCATCCTAGTTTTGGTCAGGGAAGGAGACGTCCGTATTTTACATCGGTATGTTTTATTTTCATGTTTCTTTTGATTTCTTATGGTTGTGTTGCTTTGTTTCTGCGAAAATAAATTGCTTTAAGGGTTCGAAGATAAAGAGAATTTCTTCTACATAATTTTTATCTTTCGTATTGGTGTATATAGGTTCTTTTGTTTCTTTGAGATCTGCTATTAGAGATTCTTCAAAAAATAATTTGGTTGGTTTATTGCCGATAAAAGGTGAAGATCCTTTGGGATGGTTCTTTGAACAACCACTGTTCAAAATGGCTTTGTTGCTGGTGACGGCTTTTTTCTACCTACAAATTCTTACGAAGGAATGATGAAGATGGTAGGGTTCTTGGTAGCGACAGCTCCCTCATACCTCTATTAGGTTTATGTTATTCTTAGGGTTTTATATCCATTATTATTTGACCCATTTTTTGCAAACCTTTTATTTTATGTTTTGTATCTCACTTTTCTTTAGTTTAATTAAATAATATATATATATATATATATGTTATTTGTCAAAAAAAATTTGTTGTTAACCTATTTAATTGTGCGTTGTTAATAAAATTATGATATGGTTTTTACATGTCAGCTGAACTATGGCAAACACTGTCATGGTTTTTAAAAAAAAGAAAAAGAAACCTACGTTCCTATACACACATGGGTAAGTAATTTATTTTCCATTATATAGCTTTTATTGGTAGTGGCAAAAAAGGAGGAGCTTCTGCTGAAAGTAATTTCTGCAAGTAACGATAGATTTAGCATGTTTTTCTGTGACGGGAATGATCCAACTATAGTTGAGGAGGAGTATAACGCTCATGATAGTTGTAAACACGGGCAATGTTGCTCTCGTGAACTATTATTTGTTACTACCCGTTTGAGTCCCTACTCAATTCTCATCCCTTCTCTTGATCAATTAATATTTGTTTATAAAATTTATCGTAATTAATTCTAGCTCATTTCTAATTTTGTTAATTGTTGGCATTCTCTCCCTTTAAAATCACATTTCTCATGCTGTTATTCAAATTACTATTCTATCTCCTCGTTTAGCAATGTTATATACATATAAAATATTATTGATTATGTTCGTGCATGATAATTCAGCTTGGTAAACTTCTCCACACCCACCTCTTTTTCTTTCATTACACTTTATGTGCGTGTATGTATATATTTCTACCTCAAAATTCATATTATGATGTCAAAAATATCTAAATCATTTTACTTAGAACAAGTAATAAGCCCAAAATATTTTGTTCCATGAATATATTCTCAATACTCAAATAATTACACTATAAATTTAAAATAACCTAAAATAATTTTATCCATATGATCTCAGAGATGTTGCACAGGTTTCACAAAGCATCATCTTCATCATCCTGAAACTTCTAAATTCCTCTCTAACTCCACATTAAGATCAGCAATATATTGGACGGTCAAACTTTTCTTTTCATATCTACGAGCAATCCAGATAAATAAAACCAGATTCAATCATAAAATCCCATCATTAGAAGAGACATATGCTATATGCAAGTCGAGGTAGCTAGTTAGGAAGTGCATCAACCATTGGGCGCATAACTAAAAAGAAAATTTAGTAGATAAATCTTGTCAATTCATTTAAGATTTTATGTTGCACAAAAAGCGCTCATTTTTTGCCCGTGCATCGCACGAGCTCTACACTAACACTTCAACAAAATATATAAATTACGTCCATAATTCACGTTCATTCATAAAAATGGACTTTGAAAATGGGCAGTGACACATTTGTAATTCTTTAATTTTTTTTTTAAAGAAAACACAATGTCTAGTATTGTATAAATGAACATTATTTTTCGAAAATTGAAATAATCAATGTCCACGTTGATTATTTAGGCGATGGCAGATCTAGCAATTTTAAAGAAAAAACTAGAAAAACAACTATTTTCAACGACATCTATTATTTTGGAGGCGTTGATTTTACATTATTTTTTTAAGAAATATGTTAACAACATCCATTTTTGAAGAATAGACAATGTAAGTTGTATATAGTTTTTGGAAAAATTTCAACCCTAAACCAAAACACACACGCCTCCCTCCTCTCAATTTCTACAAGTGTTCAACAAGTGGAAGAGGTGAAGAACTTCGCTGGTGCATTTCCGATTTTGGTAATTTGACTAGTGATTATGATCCCATTTCTCATAAGACAACAACACTATGAAACCTATAGGAGATGCAAATAGACACGAACTTAGGAACTAAGTTTTAAATTCACGAAGAGTCTATCCAAGTTATTGCATACTTAAGCATGCCATTATTCATACCCCTGCATGACCGATTCTGTAAAGGAAGCATTACTTTACTTCAATGAATAAGAATCAATATGGTATCGTCTATGCTTTTTACATTTGTTTCCAGATTGGTGGAAACGTCTCGAAGAAACTCAGATAACACCATATCTGTTTTTTTGTTTGCTCTTTTGATGGGTATATCCAAAGCACTAAATGTCATTGGACAGGTTGAGTATTTCTCATTCTGAGGATTGCTTTCAAAGTCTCTGAAGCATTGTCATTGGCATTTATGCATTTATATTTATACACACACATATATGTACATTTATCTTTGCATTAACATATTTATGTGTGTGTGGATAAGTGAAGTCATCGAATGTTCCCTTATCAAAACATCTTCAATCCTTCTTGAACTTCTATTTCTTGTTTAGATTTCAACTCTCCTCTTTGGGCTATCCAGCACGTGTTTATCTCTCATTTGAAATCCAGATGACAAACGACGGTGGACGGATTGCTGCACTATATATTCTGTGCTATCAATCATTCTTCTCTTACTAATTTCTTTCTCTTTCTATATATGCATGTCTAGGCCATTAATCAATATTTAAGTATTGCAATTAACATAACGCTTGCAAGCTTCACTATAATTACTATTTTTGCAAGCTTTTTGGGTATCTCCGAGACCACATTCACATGGATGTGGTCCATGCCATGATTATAATGAAGTTATGGTTAGGAATCACAGAACTTGGACCTTTATCTGGTTCGTTAATATATGACACATTTGTTGGTCATTTTAAAACCATTGCTTTCACTTCTTTCTTTGCTCTTTTGGTATGACTTCTTCATCTCTCTTACATATACACACTCACAAAGAGACTCTCTATGATAATTGTTTTTTTACGATCTCATATGCATTTAATTAATTACAGGTTTATCACATCAGATCTATGTTATTAAATAAATGAGTGTAGAACTTGTGCAATGTTCGAGTAAAAAATGAGCCTTTTTTGTGCAACATAAATTAGCTAAAAGATTAATAGTTAAATGATATGGTTGAAAATTAGTTGAAAAGTGATTTACAATTATTTTTTAAAATTGATATTACTCATTTTTTATAACCATTTGGGTCACCCGTTATTCTCACTCTTTGAATCTTATAACTAAATACTAAGTGTATATTTATTCATCTATCTATTCAGGATTGAAGTCTTGTAATTAATATAATCACTCTCATTCACTACAAAAAAACAATGAATTTCCGACGGAATTTACCGACTGAAAAAATTCCGTCGGTAATTTCCGACGGATTTGCGACGGAAATTCTGTCGGAAAATTTACCGACGGAATTTTTTCCGTCGGTAATTTAATTAATTATATTATTTTATTTATAAATTATTATTTTCATTTAAATTAAATAATAAAATATTATTACCGACGGAAATTTCTGGAGGAATTTCAGTCGGTAATTTAATTAATTATTTTTTATTTAAAAATTATTATTTTAATTTAAATTAAATAATAAAATATTATTACCGACGGAAATTTTGCCGAAAATTTCCGTCGGTAATTTAATTAATTATTTTTTTATTTATAAATTATTATTTTAATTTATAAATAATATAATAAAATATTATTACCGACGGAAATTCCGTTGGTAACTTTAATTATTTATTATTTTATAAATAAATTTTTATTTTAATTTATAAATAAAAAATAAAAAATATTATATTAATTTATTTTTAAAAATATTTTATTTTTTAATAAATAATTAAATATTAGTAATAAAAAATAAAAATAATTATAATTTAATAATATATGTAATAAAATAATTATTTAAAAATGTCATAAAATAAAATGAAAAATAATTATAATTTAATAATATAAAATGAAAATACTAAATATAATGGATTGTATATGATATAAAAATTATTTATAAAAAATAATAGAATTATTAATATGTAAATTTTATATTAATAATTATAAAATATTTCATAATATATTAAGATTAAATATAATTATAATAATGGGAGTTTAAATATTGTAAATATAATAGTTTGCAAATAATTTCACAAGGTGTTCGTAGCTCAACTGGTTAAGGCGTCAGACACGCCCCAACAGGTTGCGGGTTCAAATCTCTCCAACGACAAAATTGAAGGCAATTTGTGGGAGCGACACGTGGCGGGGTGTGGGGCAGGGACACGTGGCGGCACGAGAGAGCGACACGTGGCGGATTAAATTTTTTAAATATTTAAAAAAATTACCGACAGAAATTCCGTCACAAATTTCGGTCGGTAATAATATTTTAATATATTATTTATAAATTAAAAAATAATTTATTTATAAAATAATATTATTAAATTACCGACGGAATTTCTGTCGGTAAAATTACCGACGGAATTTTTTTTCCGTCGGTAAATCAATTTACGACGGTGGAATTTCCGACAGAAAAAATTCCGTCGGAAAAGTCGATTTTCCGACGGAATTCCGTCGCTAAATTTCGTCGAAAAATCACGTCGATGAACAATTTACGTTTTGATCAAATTTAATACACCTCAAAAGCTCATAAATATATAGTGATAAAGCAATTAGATGCATTTGGTGCAAGTACTGGCACCTCATACACATGTTTTTTCTCAATATTACTAGTTGAATGCATGGTGAGGTGTAATGTTGTAAAACCTAGACCGAATTGGACTATTGAACCGGTCCAACCATCACTTGGAGCTAGCATCCTTCGGCTCGTCTTGAATGGTTCAGCTAATTTAAAGGCTGATTGTAAGCCATGTTGGATCACTTCGGACCGCCCATTAGGCTGAAAACCGAGATTCAACCGTGAATAGAAGAGATTTTTAAAAAATCAGACGACCCAAATAACTCATATAGAAAAGGCTAAAAAAATGAAGACGTGTATTAATCCATAGAAAACAAACTCTTGTCCATAAATACCCCTTAATCACTAAATGTATTAATCAAATCACACTCTTGAAATATTTCAACATATTATAACTTGGTATTTGGAAAAAATGTTGCATTAGAACTCTTGAGTATGTTTGTTTTAAGTTATATTAAAATCTTTTAGTTCAAAAAAATTATATTAAAATTTTATATTTATTTCAAATGGTTATAATACTTACATATACATATAATATTATTTTTAATTAATTATTACGTCATCAGCTTAACCGTCAATCCCAGTAGTCCGACCTTACGAACCATGACACATTAACTTTTCCGGCTCACCTACCAGTCCGGCTTTTACAACATTTGGTGAGTTGTATTCCATACTCAATTTCATTAAAATAGTTGAATGCTAATTAATTCTGTGTGTTTTTCGAAGAATATAATGGACCTCAAATCACATGCACCTATATGATCGAATCGATAACCATGAAAGTTGCAATTAAATGATAGCATAAAGTGAGAGGAAAAAGACATATTAAAGTAAAAATTTTGACGCACCGTCCTAAGAAGTTGGTTACTCGGTTGTATTGAGATCAAAGAACAAAAAACCGGACCGGCCGGTTCAACCGTGAACCGCCCAATGGTCAAGTACGGTTGGCCTTTAAAACTGGGAGGGCCTTTGACCCGGCCAACCCAGGGGTTGAACCGGGTTGGCCTTTTATTTTATTTTTTTAAAAAAATTATTTTATTATAATTCACCTAATTACTAACTTTCATTTCACTCAATTTTAGAAATTAGGAAACTATAATAATTTAAATGCTATTTTACTTGCATATACTTAATATTTAATTATTGTTACTCTTAATATTTATATTTTAGTCTGTGGATTATAGAATAATATTTATTTTCACGTGTAATCAACTAATATTTTCTCTTTTTCCCTATATAGAAACATTAAAATATTCATATTTGATGAATCATATGCATACCTATCTACATTTACATTTTGATATTAGTGATTATTAATGTTAATATCAATAAAATTTTATTATTTTAATATAACCGGTTTGACCCCGGTCCGACCATTGACCCTTGAACCAGTGCCTCGTCCAGTTCGATGTCCGGTCTGGTTTTTTGAACCTTGATTGAGATAAAGTGGGACCTGCCTCACCATGTATAGAAATTTTAAGTTGTAACTTTATTTTTATATATTCTCTTCCCGTTTGTACTAACTGTGACAACATAATGTTTTATAAAGATTAAACGAAATTTAAAGTTGTTCGCCGTCAAGCGTTAACCGCAAGCGTATGGATCGCAAGTAGTATAAAATATCGTTCTCACGAAGATTTGGATTAAAACCTTTGACCAAGTAAAAGACTATGTGATTTCAATCAAGTTGAACTAAGAAAATATTTTTGGGTTATGTAAATAAATTGTAAAAATCTATTTCTAAAAACTAAAAAGTGATAAAAACAATGGTTCTTTTGACTTTAATGTTTAAATGGGGTCTAGGATTATTTATCCCCTTTGCATTTCATAAGACATGAAGAACACCCTCTCAAATGGTATTTTCAATGAATATATGTATTTGTCTAGGGTTCATATGCACTTAACTAAGCTCTCTCAAGTCAAAATCAAGTTTATTTTTTCATTAAAATGCACAATCTCTTGCTATAAATAATGAAAATCTCCTTTAAAAACAAACCCTAATGTGACAATGCAAAGTTAGTAAAGATATCTCTATTTTACCAATAAACTTTCCATTTATCATGTAAACTTCAAGCCAAGCATGATTTTAACCAAGTTCTACATATGGATTAGCTCTCTCAAGTCAAACCCACATGCACAAATCAAACTAAATGATGGCTAAACACTTAGAAGCATGAAGAGAATGATAAAATCAACACATATATCATTTACTATCAAAAGAGAGGAAGAATCAAGTCTTAATCCATACAAAGGTTCAAAATAATCCTAGAATGGAAGTTTAGCCACTCAAGGAGAAGAATATACAAATATGGACACTAAGAACAGCCATGACAGAATTTCAGAGAAGAAAGAGAGAAGAACAAGAAAAACCAAGGGAAATGAGTTTGAATATCTTCAAATTTTGGATCTCCACGTGAATCTCCTTGAAAATCTCTAAACCCTAGCTCCCAAGTAGTCCCCAAAGAAAGCCCAAATCAAAAAGATCTCTTTCTGTGTGTTTTTAAGGTGTTTTATAACCCTATTTTTTAACAGAATTTTTTTTTTCACTATGCAGTCTGTCAGCATTTTTGGCAGCAGCCAAGATTTTTGTCTGCATTGGTTGGCCACGGCCAATAACTCTCTGCCTGGAATTTTTCAGGATTTGGCTGTGGCCAGGAATTTTGCCTGTGCTTTTGGCTGTGGCCTATAACTGTCTGCAACTTCTCTTTTCAGCTTTCTTGGTTGCTTTAACTCTTCTTTTCCACTTCTTACTCTTTGATTTTAGCTTCAAATACAACTCAAATGTGACTTAATTGATTGGCTTCACCCACCTAACAAGCAATGAAATCTACAAATGCCAAAGTTGATAAAAAGAGGGTAACATATTCATATTTAAATAAAAAATTCAATGACTTTAACTCAAATATCAATTACTTGGCACATTTTCCTATCATATTTACATCAAAATACGTATAATTCCACCCAAAAAGTGTATGAACTATAGGAAAATGTGCTAAAATGGCATGAATTTCAAAAGGTTAACAAAAGTACATTAAATTTTATAAAATTCATCTATTGTTTTTTAAAAATTTTCCTAGCTAATCTTCGTAAAAAAAAATCTATTGCTAATTTGATGTGTCTTAATATTAAATTGACAAGAGGTAAAACAGAAAATATAAAAACTAATGTATGCTTAAAATAATCTAAAATTAATAAATAATTATAAATATAACAAATAGCATTTTTGTGACAGATAATAGAAAATGGAATTAGTTTTCTTTGGCCGAGCCCATTGTTTACAAAAAGTGAAAAATTAAATAAAGGAAAACAAATATTGTATACATGACAAAATTTAGGTCAAAATATTTAAATTTATTAGGTGAAATTCTCCAACCACACCTTTATATTTTACAGCTGTTACTTATTAAATGTTTGTGTGCGCGCACTTATATCCTTGGCATATGAAAACTTTTAAATTTTTAATCATTGTTATAATGTAAATTAAGATTATTAATATTGATACTAATTATTTCGTTCTTATTAGTTGTTAGGATTAAAAAAACTTTTATATACTTACATACTTGTTATTTTACTCTTGTTAGTCATTAAAATACCTATGTGCATCTGTAAATTATATCATATGAACTTCACCTAATCAATATAAGTCAACTGAAAGTTTTCCCTCATATATATATATATATATATATATATATGTATATTAAGTAAATAATTACTAAGGTTGACTGTTATAAGTGTACTACCCAAGTGAGAGAAGAGGAAAAAAAAAAAGCTATTGAGGAGAAGTAGAATTGGTAAATGAGAGGCCAAATGTGAAGAAGTTTCAGACATGAACGGAAGAAAATATGCCCAAAGAAGAGTTTAATTTTCCATGTATTGCTTGTGAATTGGCTCACAAGTGCTGAAATGCTGAGGCAGAATGATCTCTTCGCCACATGTTTTATGAAAGCTCTTCAAGCTTCTACGTACACTTTTTGTTTTATCGGATTAAGAATATGTGGGAAGAGAGAATGGATTTTATGGCTGGTTGTTGTTTTACCAGAGCTCTTTTGTATTGGAGGCGATAATCATACTTATAATTGCGGAGAAAGTAAACGGATTAATGTCGTTTTCTCTTGGTGTAAAATCGGAATAATATATCGAATCTATGGCACTTCGAATTAATCTTTGTAATGATATGCAGAAATTTACGTTGACGTGTATAAGTAAGTATAAAGTCAATGAAAGGTGCAAAAGACTTTAACAATGCTTAGGCTAAATTTTTTTCACAGTAATATTTAAAAAGTGACCCAAAAAATAAGGCTATAGATAAAATACATGGAACAATTACGGGGATTGAGTTAAATAATAGGAGGGAGTACGGTGTAATATTCCGCCCACTCCCCCCCCCCCCGGCGGGAGGGGGGGGGGGGATTAGAAACAGTCACATATTTTATTTGAGGAACCTTGTCCGATGTTAGTACATTGCACTATTGTTAAGACTGATTCAACAAGGCTATTAGGAAACTTCCGAGAAGCAGAGAAATCAATAGAAGTCTGCGGATTGTGTAGGAGTAGTGCATAGTAGTGCATGATTTCTTTTTATGTAATTTTATAAAAAAAGTTTGAATGATGAATTTAGTTAAACATTAATGCTTGCATTGAAAATTAAGTCTCCGCCTCTATGTTTTTGTTCGGTGCTCATGGTAGTGATATCATTTCTCATCATTGAAATGAAATCTGAATCATCTAAAATCTGAAATGAAAAAGGCATTACAAGATGAAGTGAAGGAGATAATTAAGTGGTGATCATTGATTCATAAAATCATAGGAGGGAATTATAAGAAGTGGCCCAATTAATAATACAATTATTCTTCCAGAAATCAAAGTAACATTTCTTGTTATGAGGATTGCTTTCACAATCTCTGAAGCATTGTCGTTGGCAATGTGCCAATTTCTCATACTACTTCTCTTGCCTCTCCATCATTAATCACCTTCAGCATCATGCACTAACACCACCATTATTAGTATTTGGGACAATTGCATATAGGTCCAAGAAAGATAATTAATTTCATACCTTTGCATTTCTTCATACCCAATTATTTCTCTTCAAGTTTTCGCTTGTAATTGTTTTCGTTCTCGACAATGCAACGCTCTCATTTCTTTCTTCATACCCGATAATTTCTCTTCAAGTTTTCGCTTGCTCTCACACTTATAGATATATATATATATATATAAATATATTTATACTTATTTGTAAGGACCTAATCCTCTTTCTATCCTTTTTTTCATTTTAGGTAACTTTTCTATAGATACATTTATGTACATTTATCTTTGCATGCATTAACATGTGTGTGAATGTGTGTTTGGGGGAGGGAGGGAGTCAGTGAGGTTATCCAATGCTCCCTCAGCTCGTCAAAACATTGTCGATCCTTCTTGAACTTCTGTTTCTTATTTAGATTTCAAATCTCCTTTTCAAGCTCCAGTGCGCGTCTCTCTCTCATTTAAAACCCAGATAACAAGCTCCGTTGGATGGATTGCTGCACATTATATTCTAGGTTATCAATCATTGTTCTCTTATTAATTTCTTTCTCTTTCTATATATGCATGTCTAGGCCATTAATCAGTGTTTAATTATTGCAGTTAACTTGACTCTTGCAAGGTTCCCAATAATTGCTGTTTTCACAAGCCTTTTGAATATCTCAGAAATCACATTCACATGGACGTGGTCCATGCCCTGATTATAATGAAAGTATGATTAGGAATCACAGAACTTGGGCCTCTAGCTGGTTCATTTACATCCGACACATTCGTAGGTTGTTTTAAAACCATCGCCTTCACTTCTTTCTTCGCTCTTTTGTTATGACTTGTTGATCTCTCTCTTACACATACACACTCAGACTCTCAATGATAAAATTTTTTGAACGAGCCTATATGCATTTAAGTAATTACTCCCTCCGTCCCATAATATAAAGTCCAATTTTTTGAATGATCTTGTCCCAAAATATAAGGTCCTATTTGACTTTGTTTGAGTAATAAATGTTTTTTTCCCCATTTTACCCATGCATTAATTTTCCCACACATTCTCTTTCATCTTCTTCTCATAATTATCCTCTCTCTTATTCATTCATAAATAAGGGTAACTTTGAAAAAAATGGTATATTTCCTACACATTTATTGTCTTTAACTAACTCTAACTAATTTTTTAGGAACCCGCAAATCGGTTAAAAAGACCTTATATTGTGGGATGGAGGGAGTATATTTTACCACATCAGACCTATGTTTCTTTCTAATGCTGATCTTTTGGATCAGTTTATATGTCTTTATGTAATAAATATGTGAAAAGAATGTTATCTTTCAAAATACTAACAAGTTACTTATTTTCAGTACTCCCAACTCATTCTAAATCCATCAAACGATCTAGTTTCGAATTTATAAAAAATTCATTTATATTATCAAGTTAATAAAATTTACATAATCGCTAGAGAATATTTTTTTTTGACATCAAATATTAAAAGTTGTATGATATTTTGTAATTTATATTGATATAATAACGATTTCTTATTATTTATTACAACCTCCAAATCGCCATTTCCTTTTAACTTATTACTTGACCTTCCACATCATCAGGGAATGATCCCATTGATGTTAATAGCGTGCATGGTTACCAGAGTTACATCCTCCTCCATGTATACCTTAGCAATATGAGTTGAACCAATGTGTGAAATCCACCAAAACCCATATTGGTGTTTTTATATACTGGGCCTTGTCTTATTAGGCATAGGCTCTTCTAGTGATCAAACTTTAATGTGATTCCCACAGTGTCTATGTTCTTCTCCATCTTGAAATTCTTAAAGGGAACTAGGGTGTATGTTTGTGTAAAGCCTTAAGGAAGTTTTATCTTCCAATGTTCTGCAAGTGCTTATTGCTGCTTACAAAATAGGAAAATTGTACTTCTTCTGATATAGAGATGGATGGGCCTTTTATGAACCACCTTTCATGAACACTAGTGTTTCCGCAAAGCTTCCTTTGACCAAACAGTTCAGGTCACAAACACAAAGCTCTTGTTAACTACTCATTAAATCATGCATTTTAGGATTTTTTGTTTGATCCTTAAAATGTTTTTCAAAACATAAAAAATATTAATTTACTTTTTTTTTGTTTTTATTCTGAGCCTCTTTATATTAATTGTAATAATTTTAGTTTTTATGTTGCACAAAAAAGCGATCATTTTTCGCTCGTGCATCGCACAAGTTTGGCACTAATGCTGCTACAAAATATATAAATCACGTTCGTAATTCAAGTCCATTTAAAAAAAATCTTAGAAAAAACAATTTCTAATATTGTATAAGTGGATGTTGGTTTTCGAAAATTGAAATAATCAACGTCCATTTAGAAATAATGGACACTGATTATTTAGGTGGTGGCAAATGCAGTATTTTGAAGAAAAAAAATACTAGAAAAACAACTATTTTTAACGTATATTGATTGATATTTTATGTTTTTTTTTTAAAAAAAATATGTTAACAACGTCTATTCTTGAAGAATAAACATTATATAAAGTTTTTTAAAAAATTTCAACCCTTATCCAAAACACATGCCTCCCTCTTCGCAATTTCGATGAGAGTTCAACAAGTGGAAGAGGTGAAGAGCCTCGCTAGTGCATTTTTGATTTTGGTGTAGTGAGTATGATCCCCATTTCATATAAGACAACATTAGAAAACTTGCAGGCCGTGCAAATGTACAAGCACTTGGGAACTAAATTCCAAATTCCCAAAGAGTCTATCCAAGTTATTGCATACTTAAGTATATCATTATTCATACCCCTGTATGACCAAGTCTTTCAAGGAATCATCACCTTAGTTCAACAAATACGAATCATTAATTGTTTGTCTTTCTACATTCATTTCGGGATTGGTGGAAACGTATCGAAGAAACTCAGATAACACCATATCCATTTTTTGTTTGGCTGCTCAACTGATTTTGGTGGGTCTATCCGAAGCACTAAGCATCATTGGAAAGATTGAATATTTCAATGAGAAGTTTCCAAAACACATGAAGAGTGTATCGACTTCTTGGGTGTTTTGTTCTCTAGAGATTGCGAGTCATTTGAGCACCTTGCTAGAGACGATTAATTTATCATGGAAATCGAAGCCATAGAGATTGTTTAGCACATCATTTGAATGTTTGGAGGTTGGATTACTTTTACTACTGTTAATCGATAGGAATTTATTGTTTTCTAAGCACATTTATCATACAATTATCCATGTTTTGTTTGAAATTAATATATTTATTTGTATAATTGTTACGATAAATTGGGCTACTCTGTTTGGTGCAATGAATAGATAAATTTACAAATTTTCTTCCTTTTTTGTAGCATAAAGAAGGAGGAACAAACGTAGTGGAAATCAAAGTAAAAGGAAGCATGCTGGACAGGATGCCTCGGCCACCAGGGTGCTGAGGCGACCCAAGCGACCCAGAACACCTTGGCCACCTGAATAGGGTGCCGAGGCAACTAGAGAAAAATCAAATTATAGATTTTGGATATCAGATTAAAAAATTAGGGCTTTTTAAGACCAAGAAGACGCAAAATTGAGGGGAGGAATGCATTTGTGACGAAATTGAGAGAGAGAAACGAATGGTGCAGAGAGAAAGATCAAATTAGGGCTTTAGAGAAGTCTTACGGCGCGAATCCGGGAGGCTTCTATAGGGTTCTTCTTTATTCTTCTTATTCATTCGTCTTGTTTAGTAGTTGTAATCATGAATCGACTTCATATATTTGAATTCCTTTCAATTATGCGTAGCTAAACGTTAGACTAGGGTTTCTTTGAACCTCTATATGGATTGATTTTGTTATTAATTTCCTTTCTGTTGGTTGTTTAATGCAATTCAGTTTTGGTTTTACCTTGCTTATATTTCAAAAAGTGCCTGATCAACACTTTATTACTTGTTCAATGATTCATCGCTTGAGAGGGCGTGTTTTATTGTAGAACTTAGGTAAAAGCATAATAGAGAGAAAACTCTTTATTGATAAAGAAGAGAATCATCTGCCAATCTAATATCGTTAGAGTGAAATTGACGCTTAAACGTGTTTTTGTTGATTCAATAGCATGAGAGTGTGAGAGTCTTTTGAACACGATTTTTCATAAATCCAATAGCATGAGTGTGAGGGTTTTGAAAGATAAAGATCATATTTTTTACTCGAGAGAGCGTTTCTGATCACATTAGAATTTCAGATGAAGACTGAATGTATTAGATAGCCATTAGAAAGGGTAATTTGGTAGAAATCATGACATATATATAGAGGGGATAAGGAATCCAGTGTTTCATTCTCATCGTCGTAAAAACAGTTTTCAAAGTTTGTTTGTTTGTTTCTTATCATTTTTGTTCAAAGCAATATTTTTATTCAACTTCAGTAAACACATAATTAAATTAGTTAACTTCATTAGATTAAACCATAGTCCTCGTGTGATCGATATTTTTATACTACGTGCGACCTGTACTCTTGCGGGCGAACAACTACCCCATTTTTGATAGGAAATATGTTAAAAAGAAATGAAGCATAAAAACCTGGGTTAAAGTGTAATTTTAAAAATAAAGTTTAGTACGGGGAATCTAGCACCATTAGATTTTCAATGGTGCAAAAATGGACATGAATATTATAAACTGGGCAATTTTAACACAAACATTAACAGGATTGAAATTTCATCAGTTTTTTGTTTGTGAGCCCTGTATTAATTAATTTTAAATGATTATTTTAAAAAAATCTCTCTTATCCCCGTCATATGTCCTCCCTCACTTTATCCTCCCCATCTTTCTCTCCTCTCAACTCTCTCTAGTTCCAGATAATACGTAAGGAATTCCAAAGATGAAGAGCAAAGTTCTCCCAAGGATTGTTATTGGAGAGATTGAGTTTTTCAGTTAGTTTCCAGAACATATGAATTGCATAACAAATTATGTGTTGTTTTGTTTTATTGGGATTGTGAGTTATTTGAACATCTAGATGATGACCATATAGTTCATTATGAAACTCGAAGAGTCATAGAGACAAGCTGGTAAATGATTTGAGTGTTGGGAGATTGGATTACTTTTACTACCTCATGGGATTCAAGGTTTGAATTTGGTTTTGTTTATCTAGATTGCTCGTAGGTATGAGTACAAGGAAAGTTTTGAAGGTTTGTAATGACAATGATGTTGGTCTTGATGTGGAGTTATAGGAAAATTTTGAAGTTTCAGCATGATAATGAAAACGATGATGTTTTGTCGTGATCTAGAGTTTGAAGTTTCAGAAAATTATTCAGTAAAATTCTATGCGTGTGCACGTGCGAGGATGATATATAGGCCTCTACTAAGCTTATTGAATCGTTTAATAACCACTTGGTAGATTAATTTAAGAAGCATAAAAAATTTGAGGAAATTAAAACTTTTACTTTTCTATTACATGTAAAAATATTATGCAGGGTAAATATAATGTAAAAATTTGAGTTGGATTATTGTTAGTTATAAAAAAAAATATAATGTAGGGAAAATGGGCTAGTCCACCCTTAGTAGAGTAAGCCAAATCGATTGACTTTTAGGGTCCAGAAACTATATCCAGATTTATGGGATTGTTATAAGTGTAATTTCCGCCTAACTCAAAAATCATTTTGGAGGGATTATTTATGCTTTATAATGGAGTAAGTGGGAACTAAAAATGATACGGATAAATAAGTTAAGGAGATAGAAGTTAAGTAACTTGTACATAAAACTTTTTTCCAAAATTTTCTCCCAAAAAAATTTCCTCACTTCATGTGAGTGTTTTTACTGCTTTTTAAATTTGAAATACACGGCAATTGTGATCCGATTTGTGTGGGTACTCAAAGAGACCGATTTACACTTCAGGTACGCCTGAAATCCATCATGCTTAGTGTTATAAGGCTAAAATTTGGCTAAAATATGTTTTTAATCTTTTACATATGGTTTCATTTTGGTCATTTAAGTTTATAAAGTATACTTTAATCCTAAACTTTTAACACTATTAAGTAATGGAAAATAGTGTCCAGACAAATTTAAATGATGATTGTGCAGTTGACAAAGCAAGCTTAATCTTTTTTTTCAATATAATATTTTTGTTTTTAATTTTAAAACTAAGATAGACCTTCATCTCCTAGATTTATCCCCTTGTCTTGCATATGAAAACCCTAATTTAGAAATCTAATGTGAAATTTTTTTTTCCAGTTTTCTGCTTCATGGCATGTGGTCTGAATTCATATCGCAATTATCAAAATTATCTTGAGCTATGTAATGTAATATTTATGGATTTATATTATTATTATTATTATTGTCATTGTACATATTCATTTGCTTTTGTATATGTGGGTTATATATTTTGAATAAAATGGAACAATATTTAAACAGATACTATTCAATTAAAAAAAATCAATACATGCGAAAGCTCTACGAATTCAGGGTTCATAAGAGTCGAAATCAAGGACATTCCATTGATGGATCCTTGAAGGAAATCTAGATAAGGATCGACATGAAGATCCTTTACTACTAGCAAAGGAATTCACACTTCAAATACAACAGAATAAAAGCATCAATTAATTTTTTTCTTCTGCTTTCTTTCTTTCTTTCTTTTTATTTATCCACCGATATCTAGCTCCACTAGCAACTGACTAATCCAGTTTACAGAAATGTAGGCTCACAATGGAAGGAACATCACTACCTCCAAGTAATTATCGTGGCTACATACTCAGGGCTCAAACTTGAGACCACTAATTAAGTTAAAACAACCAACAGCCAGTTAATCTAAACGCTCTTTTAGAAGTGTAGAACCATGATGAAGGTTTTAATATTCACGGAGCTTCGTAAGTTAATTAGATTTTTAAATATTTTTTAATTCATTGTAAATCTAAGAATAATATGTGTCAACATTTCATTACACAATCATCCCTCAAGTTGGCTTAGTCAGCATTTTCTTTTAGTAATGTTAACATCGTTAAATTTATAGGACTAAGAGTAGTGTACTTTATAAACTCTAGGGACTAACATTAAACCTTTACACTTAACCTCTAAAAAAATTGTGTGGATTCTACCCTCTCAATCACGAGAATCCTTTGTTTCTGAATGAATCCTTTGTTTCTGAATCATGAGAACCAATTCAGTGCACCAGATTTCATAGTTAGTTAACCTTCTCATAAAGAATAAAAACATTAACTAAAATTAATTTATCATATAGTAGTATCAAGTATGTAGACATTTAATTGTGTACATACAATATTAATTATCCTGTTTAGAACACAATGAAATACCGACTAGAAATAAAAACATTAACTAAAAATTAATTTGAGATCATATAGTAGTTGACAAATCCTTGGATTTGTCTTGCTTTGATATGTTAAATTTGATGTTTTTAACATAATTGAGATGCAATTTTGGTCAATTTATGCTTATTGAATAACTTAGACACTTAGATGAATTTAGTATGAAAATGAGATTAGTTGGCCATTATTGGAGATTACTCTGATTTATTAATTTCTAGGGCTTGTTGATTTTTGTTCAATGTGATTTTCAATTGTAGGGTCGTCCGAGGACAAAAATGAATGATTCCGGACAAGAAGAAGCTAAATTAAGGGCTGCAAAAATGGGACCCACACTGTGGAAGTCCAGGGCGAGCAAAGTTTTGAAAAAAAATTAAAAAAAGGACCCTCACCATGGCCCCCTACAGCTAAGGCCACGGCGAGGCCGTGACAGCAAAAATTCATATTCGAATTTTGGCCTTAAACCGGGTTATACCCAGTACCCACTTAATTTACCCAACTTAGAAGCATTAAGATCGAATTTTGGGAGCTCATTTGGTAGATTTGTGAAGAGCACTGAAATTGAGAGTAATCGGTGTAGTGCCGCCTCAGATCCGCTCTCTAAGAAATTTAAATCTAAGGGATAGTGGAAGCCATCCTTGGGTGCAGATCTCAAGGAACCCTAAATGCAATATGATTACTAGTAACTAGAATGCAAACTTGTAAAAGTAAGTAAAAAGTATTGTATTTGGTTTTTGATATATAATAGGTGTAAAGGTGTGATATGTTCAAAAGTAAAATAAAAATTGGATAAACATGAGATTTGGAAGGGAATGAAAATTGAATCATTTTTTATAAATGGAAACCTTGAGAGTTATTGCTTCCAAAGATTTTTAGAGAGTTTTGTGTTGATTTTTAAAAGAACCCTAGAGGAGCCCCTCTAGGCATATTAGCTTAATTAATGCCGAAACCATGCACATTACTTAATTTACCCTAAGTTGATTAAGTTCGAAATCAAAGGGAATTTGCTAATTGATAGGGGCTCCTAATCCAATAACCGTCACCCCGAGTTATCACTTGATTAATCATAGGGTTTAATCTATTATTGGAACACCACATAGTAAATTAAGACTCTAGGATTGAAGCCCAATGCCTCTCATGCAATTTGACAAATTCAAGAACCAATTAAATCTATTAATCGTAAGGAACTCTTGATCCTACAACCGGAACCCCGCATTGCAACAAGATTAATATCCCTATTCCTTGTTAGAACCCCAACCAATAAATTGGAACTAATAAGCCCAATGTTACTCAAGCAATTAGTAGGTTTACTTGTTAATTTCTAAATACAAACACTTGACACCATAATCCACCAACCAAGAACCCTCACTTGACACAAGATTTTAACAAGAGAACATATATTAAATGATGAATCCATACAAATAACATATGCTCAAGTCAATAGGTGCAATGTCAAGCATCCATACAAAAGAAATAAATAAGAAAAGTTGTTTCTACCAATCCAATGCAAAGATATAGAATAAAATTACAACCAAATGCATATAGCAACTCCTAGAACTCTAGATAAATTGAAATACACATGAGGAAGAGAGAATGGAGAACAACACTCCCCTTTGAAGCTTCAAGCTCATCCCTTGGCTTCAATTATCAAGAATGGGGACACCTAACTCCTATCCTTCATAAAGAAAACACCAACAAGGAGGAAGGAAGTGGCTGCCATGAATTTGGAGGAAGGAAAATAGAAGAAGGAAATGATGGAGATGAGAGGGAATGAGAGAAAATGGGAGCTAGGGTTTATGGGACTCTAAATCTGACCTAATGAGCTCAATTTTCGTGTTTAATTCCTCCCCGAGTCGAGTCATGAGTGGGTATTTTAGTTTAGACCTGGGTTGGCCCAAATATCATATGTTGTTTTTCTGTAGAATCTCGGCCTCACAATGGGTGCCCACGGTAAGGTACAGAGAGCATGCCTCTTTAGGTGAAGTTCACCATGGTGAAGGTCAGAGGTTTCTACCTCTTCATTTCTTCAGCTTCTTCTTTTGCTTCCTTCTTCACCCAAGATCATATTTTCGGTCCTTGAGCGACCTACAATAGAAACAAGAGAGAACAAGGTTCAAATAGCCCTATAAATTAATTAATTCAAATTAATTTACAATTATGGTTAATTAACCTCATTTTCATTCTAATCTCACTTAAATGTCTATGATATTCAATAATCCTAATTAGACCAAGTTTGCATCTTATTTATATTAGAAGCCTCAATTTAAGCATATAAAAACATACAAATCCAAGGATTTGTCAATTTGGAACCCTAGCTAGAACCACCATCCACTCTCTCATTCCTATCTCTTATCTTCCACCAAATCATCCATGGCTTCCACCCATATCCCTCTTGTTGGTGATTTCTCCATGAGAAGTAGCAACTAAGGAGCCCTATTCTTAGTGATGGAGATGGAAACATGAGCTTGGAACTTCATAAGGGGAGTTCTTGTTCTCCCACTCTCTCTTCCTCTTGTTTTGGCATTTTTTCAAGGATAGGATTATGTCTTTGCATTTGGTTGTATTCTTCATTCTCATCTTATTTTAGAGAGTAGTAAAAACACTTATAGCTTGATTTTCATTTGTGTATGCTTGACAATTGCTCTTCTTTGACTTGAACTTTATTTAGATGTATGGGTTCATCATTTTAAATGAATGTTTTAGTTAATATTATATGCGATTTGAGGAATCTCATGTAGCGGATCATATTGTCAAGTAATTACATTTGAGAATTGACTCTTGAATTTGTCAAATTGCATGAGTGTCATTATGCTTTAATCCTAGAGTTTTGGTTTATTATGTGGAATTCCGATGATGAATTAAAACCCTAGGATTAATTAAGTGGCAATTAGGAATTTCGGTTGTTGGATTAAGAGTCCCTTGCAATTGGTAATGGCAAATTCAACTTAGTTATTGAGCTTAATAAACTTGGAGGTGAAGAGATTAGTAAGCGGGATTCTGATACTAATCCACCCAACCCAAACCTAGTTTAGAGGAATTCCTTTAGGAATATTTTAATTAGCTAAATAACTTCTCAAAATTAATTTGATGCAATGATTGTTTAAGTCTCCCATAACCAAAAATATACATTCCCATTTTAATCCAACGTTAATTTGCTTTCAAACATACCATACTTTTCATACAAATTTTATACCAAAAACGCCAAACAATGCTTCTTACCCTGTAGCGCCCGAAAATTAGGTCAAATGGAGTCGCCACCAAAATTTTTAAATAGGAATAATTTTGGAAAACATTTTTAAAATAATAAATGGTCTTTTAAAACCAAATTGGGCTTGGGAGCTAATTGTGCATGGATAAGGTGTTAGGCACCCCACAACACCCATCTATAAGAACGGTTATTCTAAGTTAATTACTTAAAAATAAATATGGCCTTAATTCTATTTTAATTACCCAAAAACTATATTCACACAAAAATAAGTATTTACATAGTTGGACTTGACCTAGGATTTAACCTAGGGCATACGTACCCTTTATAGGGATCAATGTCCACATAGTTCGAGGTAGAAATGCGTGTCATTTGGTTTGTATTTTTCGGAAAACATTCATTAAATTTTAAAAAACTATTTTTTAATGGTTTGTATTTTTTTTAATTTTTTTGAAAACAACTATTCTTATTATTATTTGAGGAAAAAATATTATTTTAAGAAAAGTTTCTTGATTAACATTCCTGCGGAGATTCCTATAATCTCATACTGAAGATTAATTGTTGCTACCTGTGGAGGTTCTAAAAACCTCACACGATACAAAAATATTGTGAACCTTTTTTTTATCAAAAGATATTTTATATTTTATTTTAGTTTTCATAAGAAAACATTGGTTCACAATCATTAATAAATAAACAAAGACAAGCTTTAGTGACAATTAATCCAACAATAGTAAGAGAGTTTATACCTGCGAAGCTTTGATCTTTGCTTCAAAATAATGAAGTGAAGAGGGCATATATAGGAAAATCAAACCATTTATTTGTTAAATCCTTCAGGTTTTTTAGAGAAGAAATGAAGTAGCACAAAAGAAGGAAGAAGGAAACAAAAGAAGAAATGGTCATAAATCAATCTAATCATATAATCTTAACCCTCAAGCCATTGATGTTGAAGCTTACATGTGTAGCAACAATAATGGAATATAGGCTTTCCTTGGATAATAGTTGGAAAAATAATTATTTGATTGAAATATTAAAAGAAACAAGAGAAACAAGACAAATAAGATGAAGTAATTGGTTTCCCTCTATTTCTCACTTGCTGCCATCTCTCCAGATAATTTTGTCTTCCCAAAATTCTTCTCTTGTCTCTTTTTTCTCACCGTTCCTTTTTGCCTCCTTTAAAAACTATCCTCCTCCTTTGTTCTCTCTTTACTATCCTTTTTATAGGCAATACCTAGGGTTTGCCCATTGATAAATCCCAAGATTTGCATATATTTCATATCATTTAAGAGGTATTTTACCATGTTATTTGGGCATTAATGAATCTCTTGCGAAAAAATTAGATTCTAGAGTAATTACATGCACTTAATGGTAAAAATGGCCTTTTTAAAATGTTTTTGTGATTACTCTTGATTTGAATGTTTATTGGGAGCCATTCATATTTCTTGATGTTATTTTATATTGTAGGACACTTGAAAAAGGGAAAAATTGGGGCTAGATGCTGAAATTTCAAGAAAAAAGTCAAAATACAAGCTTCTGGATAAATTGTGCAAATTATAGAAAAGGACCCTGACATTTAAATTAAAAAATTACAGAAAAGAACTCTGAAATTTAAAAATTACAAAAAAGTCCCTCCTCACCGTTGGTCCCCACAGCGAGAGTCCAAAAATTTTCTTGGCTTTTGGCCTTGGCCGTAGCACCCCACAGTGAAGCCCCGATAAGCATATTAGAACTTGATTTTTCGATTCGATTTGGATCCATACCCAACACTCACTCACTTTATCCGGTCTGTGGACATATAAGGCACAAAAATGAACCATAAAACTAAGATTTGGAGTCCTCCAAACCCTAGCTCTCATCTTTCTTTCTTCTCCTCTCTCATTTCCTTCCATTTCCCTTCCATTTTTCACAAATTTCCTTCATCCATCCACCATGGCTACACATGTATTGGAGCTTGGAGATGATGGGCTCTCTTCCATGAGTAGCTAGACACTTCCTAACTCTTGGGAATGATTGGAGATGGCTTGAGCTCATGGTCTTCATAGGGGAGTCTTGTTTCTTTTCCCTTCTCTTTGTATTTATGAATTCCTAGGTCTAGGTTTATCATTTATGCATTTGAGACTTGGATGTTTTGATTTGAGTTATTATAATTTTTATTTTTAATGAGGATTTGAACTCATCAATATATATCGATATATATATGTTCTTTATGATTCCATTAATTTCTCTCTATTTATACATGGTAATAATGATAGATAGTTTGATTGAAATGGGTTGTAATTGAACATAGTGCATTGCTAACCACTAATTACTCTTTAAGGTACTTAATAAGGCCTAATTGAATGGATTCATGAAATTGGGTGTTAGACTTGCCGGTTAGTGAGGTTTGGTATTCTAGGAACTTAGAGAAAACTCAAGGTGCTAAAGGGCTTAACAATGTCTAATTACATGGGTTCCGTTAACTAGGCATTGGACCCATTGGTTAATGGGGTTTAGTATTTTAGTGACTTGGTACCTTTGACTTCCCAAATATCTTAATTGAGTTAGAATAGCCATTGAAAATCAATTTCCAAGAGTATCTTCTTCATCACTTTATAAAAGCCACTCTCATTCCACTATTTTAGCTTAAAACACCAAAAATATTTATTTTCATTGCATCAATCATTTTCATCATTGAAAACCAATTACAGCATGTTTTCACCCAATTCATCTTGCATTTAGGCATTTAATTCATCAGATAGTTTAATTAAACATTGGCTCCTTGAGAACGACTCAGATTGCACCATTATTGCTGCATCCTTGCATTCCGATTTATAAATATCTTTGCATTTGACCCAAGGGCAAGACGACGACTGTCGAGTCACCCATTAAAGCTCTTTTTTTGTTTTTTTATTTTTTTACTTTTGAAAACATTTCCTATTCTAAGACCTAATGACAAGATTTCTTTTATAATTTTCGTTTTTTATTTTTTCATTATTTTTTTAATTTATCAATCACCAATTAATGGCTTATAATCACCATCAATTTTCATTTCAAAATTTTATTTTGTAATGATGACCTACCGATCAACACTAATAACACCTAATCAGTGATACTTTGAATTTTTCTACAATAACAATCAAAATGTCATTTTTTTTAATTTGGCATCAATCATAATCAATGTGAGTTATACAAGGATGATTTTATTTATTTTTATTTTATCATTTTTTATTCTTTTGTGGGGCCTGGACAAAATAGGGTGTTTACATACCCACTTTGCAGAGTTTTAATTAGTTACTAAGAATTACATTGTATTAGGCTCCTCAAAAGAACAACATACGGGGTGTTAACTTCCACTATTTCCTTGGTCCTAGAATTCTTGAAGAATGGGCCCGAAGCTGCACTACACCAATAAACTTCAATTTTGGTGCTTTTCAGTAGTATGTAGACATTTAATTGTGTACATATACAATATTAATTCTCCTAATTAGAACACAATTACTACACCAGATTTCATACTTAAATAAATGTTTCTTTAAATTAAATTAGAAAACAGCACCGAATGCATCTAAATTAATGTCTTTACTGCGTTTGGATATGTATATCACCAAATTAATATGAGAACAACTTTATTTTGAGAAAGTTTTATAAATTCACGTTTTGAATTAACCACAAATACAAACCTCCATCACCTATATAAGTAAAACGGGGGGATTAGAGAGTTGTGTATACAATAAAAATTCCTCCTAATTACATTACATTGAAAACACCAGATTTCATAGTTAAATAAATATTCCTTTAAATCACATTGGAAAACAGAACCGAATGCATATAAAGGAGAATTGCTTTACTATATTTGGATATGTTTATCATTAAATTAAAGTAATTTGACAATAATTTTCTTTTACGAAAGTTTTGTAAAATCACGTTTTGAATTTATCAGAAATACAAACCTTGATCACCTATTGGGGGTTAGAGAGTTTTGTATATACAGAACTAATTCTCCTAATTAGATCACATTGAATACATCAGATTTCATACTTAAATAAATATTCCTTTAAATTAAATTGAAAAGCTGCACCCAATGCATCTAACCTTTAATTGCCTTACCATATTTGGATATGTCTATCATCTATGAGAATAATTTTATATCAGGAAAGTTTTGTATAATCCCGTTTTGAATTAACCTTAAATACAAGAGTACAGACCTCCATTACCTATATTAATAAAAGAGTTGAAAATGGGAAACTTTGAGAGTCTTTTTATAGTAACCGATATAAATTTGTTGCCAAAAAAACCCGATATAGATGGTTTGGAAGAAAGGATAATGGTAATGAACTAATGATGATTGATGACTATGATGATATACAGATGTCAATCAACTAAGTTTGAGATGATCATATAAGTTTAATTTTTTTTTTTTTTATGAAAGAGATTATCATAGAAGTTGACATTTAATTCTATATTATACAATTAGTTTTACAACACATTCAATACGCACCAGACTTCGTACTGAAAAAATACTCTTTTAAAGAATGGAAGCCATGTGTACGGGGCGGAACCAATTTTAGTGCTTGTCGAAAAGACGAGTAGGGGGCACTCGTCCATTCAGAATCATCCAAATTTAATATGGATGGTCAAGATGTATTATTTTTAATTTTATGAGTTTTAAAAAATAATTATACCAATTGGTACAAAATTTAAAATTAAGATAGCCTATTAACTATTGTTTTGTCGAAAAACATGTTTTTCATTTAAAAATCATAAACTTAAAAATAGTAAATTTGGACCATCCATATTAGATTTGGATGGTTCATAATGGACGAGCGCCCCCTACTCCTCTTTCTGACGAGCAATGAAACTGGTTCCGGGGCGATGTATGCATCTAATATAATGACTAATGAGAGTAATTTTATCAGTCGAGGTACTTAATTTTTGGGCTGAACTCAAGGTACTTAATTCGTCTACTGGTGGATGGGTGAACTGGTTTGAAAATTACCTTACTAAAAAAAAGCTTCTAAAAAGTTGCATCTTAATCGTAAAACCTCAGTCTAGATTAGTCAGATAAACGGATACCTACTAATAATATTTGAAAAAAAGTGTTGGATACTGGGTGACCCAAATGGTTAAAAAAAGAGTAATTTTAATTTAAGAAAGTTGTAAAACTTTTTAATTAATTAGAATTACAAACCTCCTATGTTGATTTGAATCCCCTCCTGATCATTTTATCTCCTTTTTTTATCAAAGATCAAGGGATCCCCCCACCCGACAGGTGGGAAACTAATCTTCCACTAATTTGTAGGCACCTCAAGGATGGGACAGTTAGTCAGAGAGATTTAATACTTCTCCATACCCAACACTAAGGATTTTATCTCCTTCTCTTCTTCTCATCATCTTATCCCTAGCATTGAATTAAAAAAGAAATGAACGGTTAATGAGATTTAGTTCTTATAAAACTATTTTTATAAATTTTCACATATATGACAATTGTGAATTTTTCTGATCAAATTTTAACATTGTAGCTATTTATTTATTTTTATATTTTATTAAATCTCAACCATTATTAATTTTTAATCCAAACTTAAAGATACATAAAGTGGCGTAAAAGACAGAGAGGATCTCGGATCCTTACAAGTATATAAGTGAAACGGGGCTAGAGAGTAGAGAATGAAAACAATTAAACGGTGGAAAATTAGAGAGAGAGAGAGAGAGAGAGAGAGAGAGAGAGAGAGAGAGAGAGAGAGAGAGAGAGAGATGGGTTTGAAGAAAGGAATGATAATAATGGTGGTGGTGGTGATGATAATGGTGATTAATGGTGGAGAGGCAAGAGAAACAGTAGTGGTGGATGAATTGGCTCATTGCCAACGACAATGCTTCAGAGATTGTGGAAGCAATCCTCAGAACGAGAAATGCTACTATGATTGCTGTACGAAGAAATGTTTTGTTAATTGTGCTGCTTCTTATAATTCCCTCATGCAATTTTATAAATCCAATATCACTACCTAAGTATCCTCTTCACTTCATCATATAATCTCTCTCTTTATTTTATCCAATCGTGCATAATGTAATGTTTTGTGGGACTGATACATGCACAACTAAATAAAAGATATATATATTCTCTACGTATAAATATTGCTTTCCTTGTCTCTTATGATCTTCTTATCCATGTTTGTGATACTGATGGGTTTCCCTCATTTTCCTCCTTCTCCTTCATGTTTGTGATACTGATGGGTTTTTCTCATTTTCTCCTTCTCATTTTTTTTTCTGAATTTTTTATCCACACTTAGATTAAGAAAATGAATAGTTTAGATTTAATATTTTGTAAAAATTAATACTATAAACATAAATAAATAGTTTAAACTCTTAAAATCGGGTTTGGTTTCTCTCAACAGTAATTCTCTCAGTATCCCTAAACTTGTCCGTCTAATCAATTTTAATGGTTAGAAAAAGAAATCTCACGTAACTTTTTAAAATTGAATATTTACAAAAAATCTCAATGAGACCCACTTTTGTAAAAGGCTTTTTTTATTGCTATCAACAATTCAAATTTGCTTATGAAGCAATGTTTTAAAAGCCGGACCGGATATCGAGCCGGAAAGACCAGCGGGTCATGGTTCAAACGGTCAAAATGGTCAGGCCTTCCGGTCTGGCCGGTGACATAATAATTAAATTTGAAATAATGTTATACACATATAAAATAATAAAAATAATTTGACATTGTTCCCTGATTTAAAAATAAACATTAATATTATAGATATTTTATTATGATTTCTTGGCACAAAATCTTACAGGTAAATGATAAGATATCTATCTTATAGAAAATTCAAAATATACATTCATGTTTGTGTATGGAAGATATTTTTAGTCTTGCAATTAATTTAAAATATATTACATATGAAATTACAATTTACAATGAGCCTTTGGTCTTGTTTGGAGTAAAATCTTTTGCATACAAGTGAATCTTTCTGTTCACAAGAAAATAAAAGTGAACCTTTTTTATTTAAGAAAAAACATTGGGTTGAAGTTTTAACCAATGGTTAACCAATATATCCCATAAAAGACAAAATATCAAACATGACAACCACTCACAGAGTTACAGGTAAAAGTTAATTTTGGTGACTAACACACGAAAAGAAAAACCACATACCTCCGTCCTTCCCCTCCCTCTCTCTGAGCAAATACTTCCTCTCTCCCTTTCTATCACTCGATCTGCATTTTCTATTTGCTTCAAGTGATAACCGGCAATGAAAACAAGATCAACAATTTTGCTTCTGAAGAGTTCGCATTCGCAAATATCTAACAGAAAAATACTTGGTAAACGATGAGAAATACAATTTTTTTGCCAATCTAAGGATCAATTTATCTTCGGTTCTTCTTCTTTTCCATTACTGGCTCAACTTTTCTCTCTCTTTCCCTTCACTTTCTTCTTCACCTTCCGGCCATCCGATTTTTGTTTAACCACTCCGGTTCTCGGCTTAAATCCGGATACCAGCTCAAAAGCCAGTTCTTGTCGGCTTAAAGCGGCTCATCTTCTCAGGCGGTCCAGAGATGAGAACCAAGCCGTTAAAGGGTTCGGGCAACGGATAAACCGTCCGGTCCGGGTTTCAAATCATTGTTATGAAGGATAGAAAAATTATACTCCCGAGATCCACTTGCGTTAAAATCCTATCTACACATTTATTATTGCAATAAAAAAAAAAGTTTTGACAGAAAATGGTATGGTAATTCAACAAATCTAAATGATGTTTAAAATGACAATTTAAAAATGAGTATACTAAAGAATTCATATTTAATCATATTTTGTTGTCATTTAACTACACAATCATAGTTGTCAAACGCACTGGATCTATTGTGGATGTTCCTGCAGGAAAGGCTATGCTAGGGTGTGTGGTCGACACCTTGGGGGTACCTATTGATGGAAGAGGGGCTCTAAGCAATCACGAGCGAAGACGTGTCGAAGTGAAAGCCCCTGAGGCGGTCAAGGTTGGAAGGAAGAAGAAGGCTTTTCAGCCATTTTCATTTGTTGAGTCAGCTTTTTCTTTTAAATGAAACTGACCGTGTTAATAAAAAAAGGAATAAAAGTATACTTTTCAAACTTAAATTACCACAACAAAATTTGATGCAAACATAAAGAACAAAAAAATATACTTTAGCCACATTAATATTATTAGTATTAGTTAGTATTCCTAATAAAAGATGTGGGTAATAATATTATTGATACTGATATTTGGAAAGGAGAAATCAAATTGGAAGGGAATTGTGGGGAGAAAGTAATCGACATTCCCTCTTCAAACAAGCAAAATAGCAATCACCAGTCTTCTGCTTATCGCCGCCGCAATCTTTGAAGCATCTGTGTTCGCATTCTTTCATCGTTTCTTGAAGCTCTTCGTTTTCCTTCACTGCTTCTGATGATCCAACCTCTGCACTTATCACCATCACTATCATTATCATCACCAATATCATTCCTTTTTTCCAACCCATTTCTCTGTTTCTTGTCGAAGACCTTTGTTTCACTAATTTTTTTCAGAGCTATATATATAATTCATTTCACTCTAAACTCCCCAATCCCTTTTACTTTTTTGCATAAAGTTGATGAGGTTAGAAGACGTGGTTCTCAGTGCAATCAGTGCACATTTATCTTTGAGATATGTTTAATTAAAGAGCGTTATTTAATTTGTGTGAAATATGGTGTTTTAAATGCTTTTCACTTCACATCTCTTTGACTTAATGTTTTTACTTGTCAGTATGTGTGTGTCATCGGGTGTTTTTAATGCTTTTAACTTCACATCTCTATGGGTGGGTCAATGCTTTTAATTTTGTGTATGTGTACTGTGAAGTATGTGCAGTGGTGTTTTTAATGCTCTTAGCTTCACATCATTAGAAGAGTAAATGTTTTCATTCTTTCAAAATTTGTCCATGTTGAACATACTATCGCTGGTTTTTTATAAATTAGGAATAACCGAATTACTCAAAATAAGAAACTGGTAAAATTTATTAAAGGTGATAAATATGTTAAAAAAAAAGCTTCTTTTTAAGCACCTTCATTTATGAAAATGTGATTGGAAAAGATGAATTCTTGTGTGAATTGGCTAAAAACATCTTTACTAATTTTGCCCTCATCATTTATGGTCTGCTCAATTAAATACACCAAATCATATCAAATGATCCATCGTGAAAGTTGATATACTCCCTTTATCTTTATTATAAAGTACCAACTAACAAGTTTTCTTACTCCTTTTTATAGGGTACTTGTTAGTTACTAAGGTGCATTAATTCTTTCCATACATATCCATATGTAATAGGGGTAGTGCGAGAGAGTACTAATTAATATAGTTCTCCCTTCGTCCCTATATATAAGAGCCCAAACTAGTCATTCATCCAATGAACAATCTATGGGTTTTTTTTAGAATTAAATTCAGGGATAAAAATGCAGTTAAATGGGCCTAAACTAGAATGAAAATCTAAATCCTAAAAATGAAACTAATCTATATGAATGCAAAGGTAATTTTCCCTTGGGGTTATGATGAAAAATTAAAATCCTAAATAAAGAAACTAATTAATAATTAACCAAGAAAATAAAATTATTTGATTCAGTTACGGTGATTGGGAACAATTTAGGAAGGGCAAATGTGCAATTTTGCCAATGACATTTATCACGATGAGCGTCTGACACAAAAAAAAGTATTGGATGGTGCTTTAATACTAAATATGTTTTAAAAATTGTGCAAATTTATCAAAACCGTTATCTATAGAAAAACGGTCGTTACTTTTTGATGAAGGAATCAAGTGCGACCCAGGGGAACAAAGTAACAGCCGTTAGCTTATAGATAACAGCTTTATTAAATTCGCACAATTTTAAAAAAATGTTTGGCATTTAAGCACCATCTAATACTTTTTTGTGCCAAAATTGCACCTTTACCCATTTAGGAATCACATGAAATTGACTTTCTTAGCCAAATTAAAATAAATTAATTAAACTAAAGGGAGATTCAAGATCTTAGACCACTAGAAAACTCATAATGGACTAAGAATTAATTAATTAAATCTATTAAAACCGATACAATTTAATTCAAATAATTGTGAAAATTATATTTCAGATTATCGAATTAAACAATCTACCACTCAATTAAACAATCGAGTGATAGAAACCCGAATTCGCCATAGAAACCACAATGATGATTAAATTAATAATAAAAACTCAATTACAAATTTAATTGCATAAAACACAACCATCGATAAAACCCGAAGTTGTTATTGTAGGTCAAAAAGTTGTTATCGCAAGGTCACAAGTTGTTACAGACCAAGAGTGATTTTCAGGCCACAAGTTGTTATGACCAAAATGTTGTTATTCCAGGCCGAAAAGTTGTTATTGAATGTCAAAAAGTTGTTAGTGAAGGCTTAGTTACTAACAACTTTTTGGCCTGCAATAACAACTTTTCGGCCTGTTATAACAACTTTCTGGTAAGGACCTCAAATTAATTAGGTGATTTCATGAGACCTCATCTTAATTAAATCCCTTACACGGACCTGTAATTACCCTTTAAAAGTTCAAACACATCTTCTATTCAAGCCCATTAGATATTGTTCTCAAGCCTTTCATAGTTTTCCGCGGTTATTTTTTTTTAAAAAAAAAAATTTGTTCCATATATTTTGTCTTTATTTTAGTTTTTTTATAAGAATGATAGACACCTCAGCCTACACCTATGGGTCCGTTGAACCCATTCCAATCCTGAGAGGGTATTCTTTCTAGCTCCTACGAGCGATGGTTCCTGAACAACATGATACCCTGTCCCTGGCATATTTTTGCAGGAAGATCCGTCGCAGGATTTGATTCCCGCCTCCTATATTTTAGTCTTTATTTTAGTTTTAGTCTTATAGTTTTAAACTATAAGTCTGGGGTTTTAAAGGAGTAAAATAGTCCCAAATCTTGCAAATTAGAGAGATTATTAGTATGTTAGAATGAAAAACATTAAAAACCAAAACCTATAGTTTGAAACTAAATAAATTGAAATCAAAATGTAAATAAATTATAAAAGTTCGAGAAGTTATAAGAAACTATGCCAAAATTGATAGTGTTTTGCGGATTTTAACCTAAAACATATTAAATATTTATGTATAAAACAAATTCTGCTGAAACCTATATGCTTTAAAGTTGGCTTTATAGCTTTTATTGTGATAACGTTAACGAATTAAGAAATACTCCCTCCAGTCCTCATTATAAGGCTACTTTGATTTTTTTTGAGAAATTAAGGATGCAAATTTAATCACTTTAAATTGTCTATAATTATCTTTTTTCCTCAAAACTAATTTATTCTACTTATAAACTAATCTATAATCTAATTACACGTGACATATGTTATAATCTAGTGG
The DNA here is from genome assembly GCA_037074515.1 of Mimosa bimucronata. NCBI lineage: Eukaryota > Viridiplantae > Streptophyta > Magnoliopsida > Fabales > Fabaceae > Mimosa > Mimosa bimucronata. The sequence goes on from CM073442.1 coordinate 14,218,171, forward strand.
TCTAATTTGCTTCCTTAACTTCCACAAAAAAGTTAAAGGGATCTTATATTTAGGACCGGAAGGAGTACCTAATTAGACCTCTTAACTTAATCAAGGATTTAATGAAAGTGCAAGTTTAAATTTATATTTGAGGTATTACAAATTGATTAAAATGAGATTTACCTTTTTTTCATAAATTGGCTAAAATATACATTTAACTATATATCAATTTTCAATTCAGTCTTTGTAAGTATGAAAAGCATATACTTTCAATCATTTAATTTTAGAGTAAGATAATCTGATCTATCTTATATTTTTTCTTAGTTACACAGATCTTTCCATCTAATTTGAAAATATGCAATTTAGTCGAAAAACTATCAAAGTCAAAAAATATTTTTTAAAAAATGTAGAAGTATATATATTTCTTTATTTCAAAATTATATTAGAGTAACTCTTATTTACTAATTTATCTTATAGTACTAAATCGTTCATTTATCTTTCAATAATTTATTTACTAAATAATAATGATCTATTTAAATTGTTTTTTTACTTAATTTAAACATGATTTCACTATATTTTACATGAAACATATTAACAAATTGATCAAAGCAGTAATTTTTTATGAACATCGGTTTGATAAAATTTACTTAAGATTTAGGCATTATAAAACATATATTTTATTAATTATTTATAAAATTAAAAATTAATCATAAATTAGTTTTAAAAAATAAAATATTTTGAACATTTAAAATTTTTGAAAAATAAAATTATTAATTATAATATTAATTAAAATTCCTATATGATCAATATTAATAAATTTACTAAAATCAAAATATGTAAGTTTAAATTAAAATTAATTTTAAATATTGGTAAAGATGTGGTTAAATAATTACTAAGTATTATTTATGTTAATCAAGAGTAATATGGTAAAAGAAATGGGTCGACGATGTGATTTAATGGTCAACTAAAGTTAAGTGGATGGAAGTTGAATATTAAAATTTAAAACTAGTTAGAATGGAAGTTGATGCAACTTATATTTTATTTTTAAGGGGTGTAGGTTTTCAAGATAAACGAAAGATCTCTATAATTTTGATCAAATAGAGAGGTAGTCAATGTAGTCTACGACTCTACTCTTAATTTTAACAATACTAGTTTCATTAACGGTAATCGCACAGCAAATAAATTTAAATGATAATTGTATAATTAAATACTGACATATTCAGCCCGACCGATTTCAAATATGTGTAAAATAAAAAGTTTAAAATAAAACCTAAAGAAGTTGCCGTCAAATATCACCATTGAACGCATATGAGAAGTCCGAATTTCCATCTGATTTCAAGTTTAACCAATAAATTTCACGAAGCTAGCTTTCTTTCTGTTTAACACTTTTACAATCACAGTGTAATTTTCATTTTGTTTTTAATTGTCTCCTTCAGGATTCACGGTCGTATCCAAGACGATTTCATAGATAACTAAGAACGCAAATCTCAGCTACAAGTGGAATTCTATCTTAAAAGGCACCAAAAATAATTGAAGTAGTTGGATTGGGTTTTTGTAGCGGTTCAAATCCGCCACTAATTGTCAGTACTTTTAGTAGCGGTTCAAAACCGCTACTAAATAAATGCTTTTAGTAGCGGTTATAAACCACTACTAACGTTAGTGACGGTTTAAAACCGCCACTAAAATCAATGGACTTAATTTGCCGCGGTTCTGATCCGCTACTAAAAGCACTGCACTCAATTAGCTTATATAAACTCCAGCTTATTCATTTCATTTCACATTTTCATCAAACTTTAATCCTTCCAATCTTTGATATCTTCTCTCATATAATGGATAGATCTTGGATCAATTTGCCACGTACGTCCTCCCGCTATTTGGTCGGTTTGAACCATTTTTTAGATTTTGCTTTCGACTGCTCAAGTGTCAACAATAATATTCTTTGTCTCTGTCCAAATGTAAATTCAAGAAGTGGCATCCAAGAGATGTTGTGTCTGAGCATCTTATAATGAAACAATTCCCATCCAATTACACTTTTGGGGGGATTCATGGGGAGAACGATGATGATGACGACGGTGAACGAGCTGCTGCAACGTCTCAGGTTGGATTAATGCAGATCGATGATCACGAAGATCATGTAGATCCAATCGACGATGTCGTGCGTGATGCTTTCGGTGCGCAACGTGACAACATCGTTACTGAAGAAGGCGTTGATGGACCACTGCCAGATTTTTTCCGAAATGATGCCGCTAGGAATTTTTTCGACCTTATGACGGAAGCTGATAAGCCATTGTTTCCAGGTTATACTAAAAATTTTGAACTTTCATTTATAGTTAGTTAAATCATCTTTTTTACACTAAATTATTGTTTATCCAGGATGCAATAAATACTCTAAGCTTTCATTTCTAGTCAAACTCTATCACATTAAGTGCTTGTGTGGCTTTAGTGATAAGGGAATGTCAATGGTGTTAGAATTATTGGGAGATGCATTTTCTCAGGCAGAAATCCCACCTTCATTCTACGAAACGAAGAAGACAATCAATAAGTTGGGATTAAACTACACCAAAATTCATGCATGCCCGAATGATTGTATGCTGTATTGAGGAGACGACGCTGAGTTAGACAGATGTAAGCGGTGTAACACGTCTCGGTACAAACAGGCAAAGAGGGGTCGATGGACAACCAAGAAGCCTGCGAAGATTCTTAGATATTTTCCATTGACTCCAAGACTTCAAAGGTTGTATACTTCGTCTAAAACGGTTAAGCACATGCAGTGGCATTTATCAGAGGCCACCGTGGATGGGAAGTTGAGACATCCTAGGGATGCTGAGGCTTGGAAAGCATTTGATGCTGAATTTCCGGAATTTTCTGCGGACCCAAGAAATGTCCGCCTAGCTCTCACATCAGATGGTTTCAATCCGTTCGGGAATCTTAGCACTACGTACAGTATATGGCCTGTTGTGTTGATACCGTACAACTTGCCCCCTTGGATGTGTATGAAACAAAGCTCATTCATTCTTTCGATGATTATTCCGAGGAAGAGAGCTCCTGGAAATGATATAGATGTCTACCTTCAACCGTTGATACAAGAGTTGAAGGAACTGTGGAGCAACGGAGTTGAGATGTTTGACGCTTACAATAAGACGCTATTCATACTCCGTGCGTCTTTGATGTGGACAGTTAGCGATTTCCCTGGACTTGGCACATTGTCTAGTTGGAACGTGCACACAGGGTTAGCTTGTCCTAACTGTAACTTTGATCAAGACTCTGTTCGCCTCCCCCACAGTCGCAAGTGATGCTTTATGGGTCACCGACAATTCCTTCCTCGAGGTCACAGGTTCAGGTTGCAGAAAAGTAGATTCAACGGATCACAGGAAATGAGAGATCCACCTGTGTTGTTGTCTGGCGTAGATGTTCTTCAACAGCTTGAAGATGTCGACGTACAATTCGGGAAGCAAGTTGACGTTCAGCCCGGTGGCAGAAGGCCTCGCGGCCAGTCCCATGCGGCCGGGGATAACGTGCAGCAGTGGAGAAAGAGGAGCATTTTCTTTCAACTCCCTTATTGGAAATCTAATCAGCTTCGTCATTGTCTGGATGTCATGCACATCGAGAAAAATGTGTGTGACAATGTTTTGTACACGTTGCTGAACGAGTCCGGAAAGTCCAAGGACCATCTGCAAGCAAGGAAAGATCTCATGGCTATGGGAATACGTCATGACACCTGGCCATATGAGAATGATAAGTTTTCCCCAGCCTCATTCACACTCACAAGAGGCAATAAAGAAGTCTTCCTCTCCACACTTAAGGACATTAAGGTTCCTGATGGTTATTCAAGCAACATCTCAAGATGTGTCGACATGCATGCCAAGAAGATTGCCGGGTTGAAAAGTCATGACTGCCACGTTTTGCTCCAGCAATTCCTACCTCTGGCAATTAAAAGCACACTTCCCCCAGAGGTGTCCAATGTTTTGGTTCAACTCAGTTCTTTCTACTGACGATTGTGTGCAAAGGTTTTGGACGCAACAGAGTTAGATCAATTGCAAGAGAAAATAATTCTAACGCTCTGTCATATGGAGATGATATTTCCTCCGTCTTTTTTCACTGTGATGGTCCATCTCACTGTCTACCTCGTTCAAGACGCAAAGATGGGTGGCCCTGTTCAATACCGTTGGATGTATCCCATAGAGATGTAATTTGATTAATTACTCCGTACAGTAATTTCATGATTTTTGTTTCAGTAATCTGATTGTAAATGCAATTACAGATACCTAGGGAAATTGAAGTCGTACGTCAGGAATAAAGCATCTCCAGAGGGTTCAATAGCAGAGGGTTACATTGGTGAAGAGGTGTTAACATATTGTTCGCGGTATTTTGATGACATGGAGACCTCGTTCAACCGCCCTCCTCGCGTCGATGACAGCCCCACCAATGTCCACTCACCTTCTAACACATTATTCCCACCCATCGGAAAGCCAATTGGAGGAAGTCAGTATTACAAGCTCACTCCTACTGAAAGGTTGCAAGCACACAGACATATCTTGACAAATTGCCCTCAAGTAGAGACCTACATTCAGTAAAAATCATAACACTATGCACACACATCGTATTATTTTATATACAAACCACGAAATCTTCTAATTTGTTATTTTGAATTTAAGGGATTTCCGGCGTTATGTTAAACGCCAGCTTCGTAGCTGCACAAGGTCGTCTGCTGAAGTGGATAAAACGGTCCATCGTGAGTTTCCAGATTGGTTTGCACACAGAATACTCAACGACGACAATCCCCATCCGCCTGATATGATAAATCTAGCAACTGGTCCGCTCGACCATGTCAGGAGATATACGGCATACAACGTCAACGGTTTTAAGTTCTGCACCGTTGCATAGGATGATGGTTCCCTCACCCAAAATTCCATAGTGTTCGGCACATTTGGTACAAGGAGTTATGCCAGCTCACGTGATACTGACATGCAATTTGGAGGCGTATCATATTATGGGAAGCTCGTTGATATTATCGAGCTAAACTATCAAGGCCATTTCACCGTGCCTCTCTTCAACTGCATGTGGGTGGACACCAGAACTTCTCAAGGCATTACAGTAGATAGCTTGGGCATCACATCTATCAATTTCTCAAGACTCATTCACACAGGGGAAGTACCAGATGACGAGCCGTATATTCTTGCCTCACAAGCGCAGCAAGTTTACTATGTGCAAGATCAGAAACACAAAGATTGGCACATGGTGATTCATATGAAGCCCCGAGACCTCTACGAAATGGGTGAGGAAGATGATGTGGAACTAGACAGCCAGAATTTTAAACTTGAAAACTTCGATAATCTTATTCCGGAAGAAGACGGGCATTTACTAGTAGTTAGGTGAGTTTGCTCACTACAAAGTTATTATACAATTTTTCACATATTTTATTATCAGAAATTAACATAGGTGTTTATTATTTTCTTCTTAGGAGGGAGCAAGAAGATGATTGAAGAGACAATTTTTTTTAATTTGTACCATTTTACATAACGGTATGTATCAAACATTAATATATGTTTTTTTTAAAGAATATTCATACATTTCTTTTATCAATTTTTTTTTCAATTTCGAACATTTAGTAGCGGTTACAACCGCTACTAAATATACGCTACATTTTGTAGCAATTAAAAGCGACACTAAATTACACTACGTTGACACATAAACCGCTACTAATTAGCGCCTCCAGCACCTATAAATACCCACCACTCTCCCATTATTTCTCTACCCTCTGCTCATTTCCTTCTTTGCTCTTTTCTTTCTTTCCATCTAACCTTGTATTCCTTCATCTCCTTAACCTAACAATGTTGTTATAATTTTTTTTATAGGTATAATTATTTTATGTAATATTTAATTGTTCTGTATACAAATATGTCTTCTAATTTTTGGTTCAGATTTGCACTATAATATTCTAGTAAAATGTTTTTGCGTTGCTAAGTATTAATTCGATATATTCTTTTATAAGTTCATGAGCTAAAAAACCTTCTTAATTATAAATTATAAATTGTTGCTTAAAAGCAGTTTAGTTGATAAAATTAGTTGACAATTTTAATTTGACGTACTGATTTTTTTTAATTCTTTCCCACTTAGTAGCAGTTGTGAAACCGCTACAAATGATTGATGACTTCTAGCGGCGGTTTAGAACTGCTACTAAACTTCTACTAAACTTCTGTCACATTAGTAGCGGTTCTAAACCGCCGCTAAATGTACGTGTATTTAGTTGCGGTTATAAACCTCCGCTAATAAATAAAATTATGTTTTTTTTTCTTTCTTGAAATTTATAGCGGTTTGATAAATCGCCGCTAATTAAATACAAAAAAACGAAATTTTCATTTGTTGTTCACTAGCGGTTTCTTTAACCGCTACTGAATTAGTAGCGTAGTTGATCGACTTAGCAGCGGTTATGTATAACCGCTACTAAATGTTTGTCACGGGAGATTTAGTAGCGGAAATAGAAACCGCTAGTAAAGTGTTAGTTGCGGTTGAAACCGCTACTAATCAACCTAAATAACCGTTACTAATACACGCTTTTTTGTAGTGCATATCCCGGTATAAGTTGGATGAGGGGAACATTTAATTCTGACCAATTATCATACCAGAAGGAAGCTCTCTCGCCACTACCTATCTTGACACCAAGACCCCGGTTGAATTTTTCCCACACATCACAAATACTACGCCAAGTTAGTGATGAGCTCTTCCTTTTCTGGGCGGTCGGAGTGAGCCAGGGATCACATTTGTATTTGGTTCTTAGGACCCGGACCCATAGTGCTTCAGGGTTGGTTAAGAGGTACCAACATAACTTCAAAATGAAGGCTTCATTCTGTTTATGTAAGTCTTTGACTCCTAAACCTCCATCCTTTTTGTCCTTCGTAATCAAGTCCCATGAGAGAAGGTGTAGTTTCCTCCCTTCTTCCTGATCGCCCCACAAAAAACTCCAGCTTGTCTTCTCCAGTTCCTTCAAAATGGCTTTCGGGAGCAACATAGTCTGCATATGATAGGAGGGTAAGGCTGATAGGACAACCTTTATCAGTGTAGTCCGGCCTGCCATGTTCAAGCAATTGCTTTTCCATCTCGACAGGCGTTTCTTAGTTTTTTCTACCAAGGGGGCAAAAGTAACATAGGATGCCTTCTTATGAAGGAGAGTGATCCCTAGGTATTTACCCAAGTCGCTCGTTAGCCCAATCCCCATATGCTGGCTAAGAGCTAAGGCTCTAGAGATGTGCACATTCTTGGAGAGATAAACCCGAGTCTTTGTTCAATTCATCTTCTGCTCGGATGCATCACAGAAAGTTTGCAAACACCCCGTCATCACCTCCGCTTGGTACTCAGTTGCTTCTCCAAATAGGACAAGATCGTCAGCAAAAAACAGGTGAGATAGTGGGGGACCGTCTTGGCATAGTTGAATGGGGCTCCATGCATTCTCATCAATGGCATCGTGAATAATATGTAGGGGATTTTGTATGTGTGGTAGGAATGATTATGAACGATTGTTGTGTTCCTTTTTTTCCTTGATTCTTGGGTTTGGTTTTTTCCTTTTAAAAAATGTTTGTAGATGAGAGTTGTTGATGTCAAAAGCTTAGACGGCTTTGATGATGAGTGCCATTGATACCGAATGTTTAGAAGAGTTTTAATATGTGAAGGAGCGTTCACGCAATCGTTTGGTTTTATTTAAACTTTTTTATATACACATATTCGAAATTAATTAGATTAATATGTATCATTTGGTTATAGCCATAATTTATATTTGCTGACCAACTATTAAAAACCAACCTACTCTTTCAACTTAAATAACTAAATTAAAACTTAATGTAAATTCAAAAGATTAAATACATTATAAACGTAATTAAAAATGATAAACTTGATAAACCAACATAAGAATTCAATTGAATTCATAGTTAATTGGATGAGTTTAAGAGCCTATCAATATGGATTTATAAGTTAGAAATGCTAAAAAACAATAAATTCAAAAAGTCAACTTACGGGTTTAACATCAATATCATCGCAAACATGGGTGACAAGAAAAGAAGAGAAAAGGAAGCAATATTTATATGAAGAGAAGATATGTCTCATTTATTTAGTTTTACCCGCAAATACATACATATATATTCATATAAATCCCTATACATTACATGTTGAAATGAAGCTAGTAATTTAGTAATGATCACTTGGATTCATGATATTGTAGGAGGGAATTAAAAGTAGCGGCACATTTAATACAAGTCTTTTTACAGCAATGATAGTAGCATTCCCGGTTCTGACGGTTGCTTCCACAATCTTTGAAGCATTGTAGTTGGCAAGGAGACAATTCCTCCGATCCGGTTTCTTTTGCCTCTCTACCAATAATTACCATCGCCATCATCACCATTACCATCACCATTATTCCTTTCTTCAAACCCATTCTCCCAATCGTTCCTGAAGTTTTTAGAGAGAAATATGATATGAATAACTTGTATATTCACAATGAGGAAAGGGGTACTTATATAAGTGAGGATCCTAGGTATTAATGTGGCTCATAATGGAATGATAGTGCCATAATATATATAGTAGTATTTGATCCTATATTAATTACTAAGATTACATCTATTTACATTCTTTAGCCTCCCTCTCACTTTCTCTCTCCAAACCAAACAAGGAGCCTCTTCATTGAGACCCCTTTCCATTCCGCCTTCATTTATATCAAAAGGTGTGTGTTTAGTCTCCATTGAGATCTAACGACTTAACATAAAAAATATTTACACATTGTTTTAATTGTTTTATATATTTAATTGATTTGTACCCTTGTATATATAAAAGACAAGTGTAAAGTTCAATTCATAAATTGAATATAACTATATAAATACATAGTCAAATAAATTAATCAAACAAAATAGTGAAATACCATCTGTTTCTTTTAAAAAAAAATATTATAATACATTTCCCTAAACTCCACATCTTACTACAAAGAGACAGTGAATTAGCTAATTAGAAAATAGATCGTTACTTAATAATTAACGTCAAAATTCCTTATTCAACCACGGAATTTTTTCTTTACCAATGGGATTCCGTGACTAACTAATTTACTATTTTTTTATAGTGTCTATTACAGTAATTTATTTTATACAATTGTTCATTATTCAATTAAAAAAAACCTTTTATAGATATTTTTTATAAGGTTGTTAGATCTAAATGAAGGCTAAATAGACACCGTTTGATTTAAATGGAGGCAAAATGGATAGGGGTCTCAATGGAGACCATTCGCCTCTCTAAACCCCCCCTTACTTATATACATGCATGGAGTAAGCTTGTATTTCTGGTTAAATTTAAAAAAGTGATTTTACAACTTAAAATTAAATTACTCTCATTTTACTATGATTAATTACTTTGATGAACGATTAATCTCGTGACCAAATCTAATCCGTAAACAAACACATATTGGCCTCTTGTCTTTTTTACAAGTTTCGTGTAACTAAATTGCTAAATTTCGTAAATTAAGAAGTTAGTTAAAAATGATTTAAAATATAAATCATTGAGAAAAGTTTTTTTTTTTAAATATACCATTGTTATAAGGAGGGCAAGTGTGAGAGAATATATGATAAGTAAATAAAAGAAAATGTGTGGAAATTAAAATACTTAATGTGTATGTATAGTTAATTAATTAGAGGTAAGAATAAAAAGACTAAAAGAGTACATTATGGAAAGATATTATACCCTTGATAATTTTTTTAAAAAAGAAAGAGTGTATTAAAAATTCAGAAGGCTAAAAAATGTTACTTATAAAGATGGATTATTACTATTTAAAAAAGAGAATAAGGGCCTACATTGCAACAAAAAAAAAAACACAGAATTACCGACGGAATTTTCTGACAGAAATTCCGTCGGTAATTTTTGGCTTTGTTGGAGATTACTGATAGAATTATGCCTTAACCACTTGAGCTATAAAGACTATACAATATTATTTGCGATATATTATATTTATAATATTTAAACTCCCACAATTATAATTATATATTTGATCTTATATATACTTTACATTATATTTAACTTAATATATTATGAAATATTTTTAAATTATTAATATATAATTTATATATTAAAAATTGTATTTTTTTTTGGAATAATACTGGAATATATTACATTAACTGTTCAAAGTAGCTACAAACACTAGTCTCGTTCATCAAGGTATTATTTTTATATAAACAAACTTTTATATTCATATACTTTACATTATATTTAGTACTTCAATTTTATATTTATAATAATATTAGTTTTTTTAATTACTTTTATTATATGAAAATTTTTAATTATTATTTTACTATATATATTATTAATTTATAATTATTTTTCATTTTTCAAACTAATATTTATCAATAAATAACATATTATTTAATAAAAAATTTAAAAATATATTTGTAATAACTTTATATCTATATATGTATATATTAATTTTTATTACTATTTATAACTTATTATTTATTAATTTATTTATAAAATATTTTTAAAATAAATTAAAATAATATTTTGTTCATAAAATAATTAATAAATTAGCAACGAAAATTCCGTGATTAATTTTACTGACAGAACTTTGATGGCTAATTAGCCACGGATTTCCATCTGAAAATCCGTCAGAAATCCATCAAAAATTACCAACAGAAATTTATTCCATCAGAAATTCCGTCGATAATTTCAAATTTTTTTGCAGTTCTAATATCCCTGAAAGTTTTTACGTAGGGACACTGGGTGTGTAAAAGTTTTCAATAGCATAGTATCACTCTGAAAATCATAAAAAGGGGCAATTTAACCCCTCTGTTAACAGTAACACCTTCTAACGGTCAACGACGTTGACCAAAAATTGTAAATGTGGTATACATACGTGGCCACCAAGTCATCCTCATTTTTTTATATTAGATTTTAAAAAAATAAAAATAAAAAAATTTGTCAACTCAATAAAAAATAAGCCTTTTCTAAATTGGAATTTTTTTATTTTTTATTTTTTTCAAAAAAATCTGACATAAAAAAATGAGGATGACATGGATGCCACGTAAGCACATGCCACATTTGCAATTTTTGGCCACGTCGTTGACCCTTAGAAGGTGTTAACAAAAGGGCTAAATTGCCTCATTTTTATGATTTCCAGGGTGATATTGCCCTACTGAAAACTTCCAAACACCCAATGCCCCTACATGAAAACTTCCGGGGCATTTTAGGAATAAGACAAGAGAGAAAAAGAGAGGTGAAATGTTGAGAAAGAAGAATTGATAATGAGGTGGCAGGGGAGGTTGAAGAAGAAACACGAAGGTAAGAGAGAACAAAACTATTTGTAATACTCCCCCTGGTCCTAAATATATTACCTATTATATTTGAATATGTGAGTTTACTCCTAAATATAAGTTATCTTTCTAATTTTTCTCAATTTTTCCTCAAATTAACCCTATTGAGATGATCTTCAATAATAAACAAGCAAGAAAAAGAGGGTGGAAATAAGATAGATGGTTAGGATGTTTTGATAAAATCATATGATTTTAATTAATTAAATTAGCATCCCTAATCTAATTAAATTAGGTAAATATGTCTTATATTTAGGGTTGGAGGGACTATCTTTCTTAGCTTTTGGCCGGCTAAGATCAAGTGGAACTGTCAACCATAAATATAAGCATTTGCAAATTGAGTATAAAGTTGAGGTTGAGATTGAGATATAAAGTGCTTGAATTTGAGATGTAAAGTTAATCAGAAAATTACCGAGATGTCCCTTCAATTTAAATTTTTGGTATTGTTTCCAAATATATTGTTGTAGAATTTCAATGTAGTAAGGGAGAGCACTTTGGTTCAAACGAAGTAATACTTTTATATGAATTACATACTCTTCTTATCTTTAATATAAGTAGACATAATTTACTAATTTTACCTGAATGTTATAGAATATACCCTCCCTCTCAACTTCTTTTCTATAGAAACATTAGTCTCTTTTTCAAGCAAAAATAAATAAGAATATTAATTAGAATTTAAAAAAAAATTACACATTTTTAAAATTAAGAACTTAGAAATTAAGAAGTCTTATATTTAAAACTAAAACTTACCCTAAGCTGCATATCCTACATTTTAAGACAAAGACTTATTAGCGATGCTAATGAATTCAAGTTGACATTGTATTCTGTGCTGATTAATTTATAGGTGGGACACCAATCTTTAAAACCCTCCTTTTTTTGTGATAATAACCTTCCTTATTTAAGGAAGTACTTGATGTTGATGATGTTGATTATGAAATAGAGAGATACAAGTACTTATTCATTCATCGTATAATTCACCGAGAAGAAAAATGAAATATACAGAGAAAGAAATAAATCAAGTGAAAAGTAGCTAACCTAGATTAGAAAAATAGATAATCATTCATCCATCTACCTAGCTTCTTCGATCTTCTGGGTTTCACGTCCTTCTTCAGGTCCCACCAACATTTTCTCTCTATCCCACTAAGTACGTATTCTTCTCTTAGTTCTCTTCTTGGCTAGCTCTCTATATCCCAGCATACATACATATACATGATGTGCTAGTATTTTCTATTTTGCATTGTGTTTGTGTGGGAGTGGGTGCGTGTTATCGGTATAAAAGTTAAGAGGTAGATGGTTTGGTGTGAGAGTAAAGCAAAAATGGAGTTTTGTTTCATTGAGAAGTATTCCTAAAAGCAAAGATAAGTTAGGGTAATTAAAGGAGGAATGAGAGAGTGGGAGACCCACGCCAGCTATTTATGTGCTCGCAAACAAGATGAAATGAATGATATGTTGGAATATATATGGAGATAGCGGTTGAATTTTCTTCCTTACTTTAACTTCCATGGATTGATTCATTGATGGAAAATGGAATAATCTTGAAATTAGATATTGAAATTTCATATAATCCAAAAGCAAAGTTGCCTTAGCTTGTCCCGTATAATCCAAAAGGAAAAAGAAAAAAGTTGGCGCATGTAAATGAGTGGTACAATTGACCCACTTTTTTTTTTTTTTTGGCAATAACTTACGTGTAAGGAATTTAAATTTAATTTTCATTTTAATAGCAATCTCTAAATCATCTCCGTTGGCATTCGTCCATTGTTGATTTCCTCCAAACTCAACTCTCTTTTTCTTGTCAACTACTCCCTCTATAAGTGCAAAAAATTTGAATAGTTTTATTCCTTTTCATAAGAGCCTGTCCAAATTTATCAAAACATTAATGAGTTTTTTCCCTCTTTACCCATCATTATTCTCTCTATTTACATTCTCTTTCATACTCATTTATTACACTATTATCACATTTCTCTTTCTTATATACTCAATCATAAATAAGGGCAAACTTGAGAAAACAAAATTATTTCAGACACAATTATCTCTCTCAACTATTTCCTTAATATATGTGATTTCACCTCTTTGACTCTTATAATAAGGGACGGAAGGAGTACCTTACACTACAAAAAAACACGGAATTACCGACGGAATTTACCGACGGAGTTTTGTCGGTAATTTAAATTTTTCGTTGGAAAAAAATTACCAACGGAAATTTTTCCATCGGTAATTTCTCCGTTGCTAATTAAATTAGCGAAAATTTTATTTCGTCGGTAATTACAAGCGAAATTCCGTCGGTATATTTAGCGACGGAAATTACCGGCGGAATTCCGTCAGTAATTTTTTTAATTTTTTTTTAATTTATGCCACGTGTCCCCTCTCACAGTCTGCCACGTGTCGCTGCCGCACGCCGCCACGTGTCGCTCTCACAAATTGTCTGAAATGTGCGTTGCTGCGATTCGAACCCGTGACCTCATGTGCGTGTGCTCATGCCTTAACCAGTTGAGCTATAAAGACCTTGTGATATTATTTGCAAATAATTATATTTATATATACTTTACATTATATTTAAATTAATACATTATGAAATATATTTAATTATTAATATATAATTTACATATTAATAATTATTATTTTATTATATATATATTATTAAAAAAATTAAATTAAATTTGTAATAAATAACATATTACTAAATAAAAAATTCAAAATTAAATTGTAATAAATATATATGTACGAATTAATATTTATAAAATATATTTATTAACTATTATATATATAATAGTTAATAAATTAATTTTTTAATTTTTTTAAAAATTATCAACGGAATTTCCTTCTGTAATTAATTATTTTAATATAAACTTAATAAATTAAAATAATTTTATTATACCGACGGAATAAATTCCGTCAATAATTCCGTCGGTAATTATCGACGGAAATTTATTCCGTCGGTAATTTGATGTTTTTTCGTAGTAGTACATTAATTTCATATATTTTTCTCCGGTTTTCCTAACTCCTTTTTCATTTAGAGAGAGAGAGAGAGAGAGAGAGAGAGAGAGAGAGAGAGAGAGAGAGAGAGAGATTAGTAAAGCACTCAAATGTATGTGATTCTAAAGTGCACTTCGTTTGCAAGTATCACATCATCATTGTTAACCTTTAGAAATTTTACACATTTCGCACATTTTTCACATGCTTTGAGCTCATATATGCCTGATAATATGCTTGTAAGGAAGAACATTATGTGAAAAATGTGTGAACTCCTATCACCTTAAGATTGAGATGAATTGATGATTTCCCTCTCTAATTTGTAGGAAAAAGAAGAAGAAATTAAGAGTGAAGAAAAAGGGAAGCAAGGATAACAAAGCAAAGTTAAAGGAGGCATGATTGAGCTCCTGGATGAAGCAACAACACTTTCTAGCTGCAGCAAACAAGTGGCAAAAATTGGGTCTCCTCTCTGCCTTCCTGGCTGCAGCGAGAAGATGTTCTCGCTGCAGCGAGAAACCTCTTCAGAATCCCTCTCCTCTCTGTTTGCTTGGCTGCAGCGAGAACATCTTCTCGCTGCAGCGAAAACGCGTCAGTTCTGCTGCGCGTTTTGGGTCTGAAACACACAAAAACAAGGAGATAAAAGCTAGGGTTAGCCGAGTTTGCGGGAGAGAACACTTTGGGCACGAAATTGGAGGCTGAGAAACACCAAGAGAAGCTAGAGAAAGCTTGGAGAAAGATTGGGAAGCTTGGGAGAAGTAGATTTTTGAGCTTCAAGCAGAAATTTCTTGTGTTTGCTTCTCTTCATTTCTTTTCTCTTCTTCATTTCTCTTGCTTATTTCTGAGCATTGTGATGTATTTGATGATGATTCTTGATACTCCTTGTGTTATGAGTAGCTAAACTCATATTCTAGGTCTATTTTGAAGCTTGTATGGATTGACATCTATGATTTTCTTTCCTATTGCTAAATTAATGAATGTTATGTTATGGTTTTAGCTTGAGCTTATGATTTTCTAAATGGTGGCCAACATTTGGATTGTTGCTTAATTAGTGGCTTGAGAGAGCATTAATTGGGGAAAGAACTAGGCTAAAACCAAGCTTGTCTTGCAATTTTAACTAATTGGAAGTTGTTAGTGAGATAGAGATATTCACTAACCAAGTTTTGTGAAAATTGAGGTTGGGTGATTAAAGAGACTAATTGGTAATAGCATGTAGTAAGAGATTATGCAAGTTAATACCAATTAAGGTTTGAATAGGCTTGAGAGAGCTATTTGAACACAAGAGACTTCAAGCAATAACATAATAGGCATAAATTGGCATTAGGGAAGGGGAAATTAGGTGTCATGAAATGCAAGTGGATAAATAGGCCTAGGCTTTTCTCATTGTGTTAAATTTCACTTCAAGTGTTCTATTTTACAATTGCATTTTCTTTAGTCATTTTAACTTTATTAAATCACTTGCCTATTGCCCATTGCTAATTTTGAATATAATGAATTTAATGAACTCGCTTTTAACGTGGTCCTAGTGGAACGACAACCCTTTCTTGAACTATACTACTAAAACTTGACCCGTGCACTTGCGGTAGCAATTTATGGCGAACACCTTCTGTGTTGTACCACCTATATATTCACTACCCCTTCTGTGTTGTACCAGAAGCTAGTATTCCTTGCTTCCTTCTTTCCTTCTTCTTCTTCTTCTTCTCTCTCCCACGCTTTTCAACTGAAAGCTTCTTACTAGGCATATATATGCTCTACTAGTATAACGCCTTGCAGTATCCCGTTCGGTTTCGACCAAATTCAACCCCGGCAATGAAGAAGCAAGAAAAGGGTTAAGCACCTTCTTCAATTGGTACTACTTTCTTCCTCCATCCCCTTTTTGATCAATAAAACATTTATTATATTGTTCACATCCAGACGAATAAGTTGGACAATCGGGTCCGTGAAGTGTGTATATATGTTCTTCTCCATCTTAACAAAAGTAGTACCAATTGAAGTAAGTTGCGTAGTACTGATGTATCCCTCTCTCTAGCTAGTCTTAGTATATATTCAAATACTATGAACACGATGCATATTATAAACTGAAAGTATTGAGACAACGTTGGGAATCTCATGAAAGTGATAGTGTTGTGGAATTAATGGATTATTAAATATTACTGAATAATAATATTTGCAGTGTTGATAATGGGGGGATCATCATCAAGTGAAGCGAGGACTTGTAAAGAAATTAAATAGACCTTGTGCCTATGTTCATGTTGGGGTGTGAGAGGGCTTACTGTAACGAGGTCTGCAAAAAGAAACATCCTGGTTCTGGTACCTATCATACGGAAATTGCGAGGTCTTTGTTCGATATTATCATTTTTTTTTTTGTTATTATATGCCATGAAAATGTTAGAAAACTCTCCTAATTATTATTATTGAATAAATATATTATTCCTCTTAAGTATATACATGTGTTTGATTCCTCTTTTTTTTTTTCACAAGCGCGAGATGTAGAGACTGACGGATCCGTCCTCATCTCTCTCTTTCTCTCACCACCATTAATTTCACGCTTCTTTCATTTCTTCATCTTCCTCCTCCCCCTCCTCTCTTGTTTCTTCTTCTCATTATCATAATCCATGGCTTCTTCTGTGTTATTTTCTAGTTCCCCCTTCTTTTCATCCCTCTCATCGTGTTTTTTCCCTCATTCTTCAACAAGAAGGAGTGCTTTATCTCCCTTCTAAGTCCAGGATTATGTCATGTACAGGTTCACGTTCTACTTCATCTGGTGCAAGACCAAACAGTAATCCTTCACCTAATAAGGTGTGCACTTATTGTGGAATACCTCGTCACATCAAGAGCTAATAGAAGGGTACGTACTTAGTTTAGTGGTGGGATAGAGAGAAAATGTTGTTGGGAGCTGACGATGAACATGAAACTTAGAAGAAGAAGAAGCCTGGTGGATGGTAGGTCATTGCTAATATTCTTGGTTAATCTTTTCTTCTCTCAATGTTTTCTCTTTCTCTGTTTAGGCCATTGATTATTTATCATAGAGAAGTAATTAATATAATGTTTAAATGATGCAGGGAATGAGGCGTTTGAAAGGTTGGGTTGTATTATGGTTAGGCCTAACGAGCTTTGGACCTCTCACTGGTTCACTTATATCCGATGCTTATATGTTGGTCGTTTCAGCACTTGTAAAAAAAATACATCCTATTATAAGTTGTATTTTTTTTTTTTGTATTTTATATAGATATAACATATTTCCTTATTATTATTATAACCTCCAAATCACCATTTCCTTTTCAACTTTTTACGTAACCTTCCACGTCCTCAGGGAATGATAGCACTTACGTTGACAGCATGGTTACCGCAGCTACACCCTCCACCATGTACATCTTAGAAATATGAGCTCGTATTTCTGAGGTGTACATGGTGGAGGGTGTAACTGCGGTAACCATGCTGTCAACGTAAGTGCTATCATTCCCTGAGGATGTGGAAGGTTACGTAAAAAGTTGAAAAGGAAATGGTGATTTCGAGGTTATAATAATAAGGAATAGTTGTTATACCTATATAAAATACAAAATACCATAAAACTTATAATAGAATATAACGTTTACCATTTAGTGTAAGAAGAAGAAGAAGAAGAAGAAGAAACACTCTCTAGCAATGTTTTAAAAGCCGAACCCTTCGAACGGCTTACCTCCCCAAAACGGACCACCCTTCCTTCCGGGTGACAGTCGGACCGTCCGGTCCGGTTCGGCTCTGAAAACATTGCTCTCTAGTGATTATGTAAATCTTATTAACTTAATAATACAAATAAATTTTTTTAATTCGAAATTAGATTGTTTGATGGATTTAGCATGAGTTTGGGTACTAAAAATCATCAATGTTCAAAAAATCGGACCGGACGTCGAACCGGATGAGGCACTGGTTTAAGGGTTAATGGTCGGATCGGGGTCAGACCGGATCAGACCGGTTATATTAAAATAATAAAATTTTATTGATATTAACATTAATAATCACTAATATCAAAATGTAAACATAGATAAGTATGCATAATTTATCAAACATGAATATTTTGATGTTTCTATAGAGGGAAAATATAAAATATTAGTTGAGTACACGTGAAAATAAATATTATTCTACAATCAACAGACTAAAATACAAATATTAAGAGCAATAACAATTAAATACTAAACATATGCAAATATAATAGCATTTAAAATATTATAATTTCCTTGTTTCTAAAATTAAGTGAAGTGAAAGTTGGTAATTAGGTGAATTATAACAAAATAAAAAAATCAAATTTAAAAAAAGAAAAGAAAAGGATAGAACCGGTTCATCCACCGGTTTTGGGCGGGTTGAACCGGTTCTCCACCGGTTCAACTTCTCTCCCGAGTTAAATGCTCACGCGGACCGGGCTTGTAGCTGGTTCACGATTAAACCGGTCCAGGTCTTTGAACCCTGCTAAAAATAAGTAATTTTTTAGTATTTAAAAAGATAAAATTCTTTTCACATATTTATCACATAAACACATATAAAATATCCAATCAGTAAAGAGGCATTAGAAACCCAGGTTTCGCGTGAGAAATTAATTAAAATGTAAAGTAGTGAATTTATTACTCAAATAAATTCAAATAATACCTTATAAGAAGATAACCTTGTTAAAAATAGGATCTTATAAATGGGGATTGAGAGAATATAAACTTGAAAATGCAAGTGATTTTTTACTTAAAAATTATACGTGATTCACATCGGTCCATCGAGGAAATTTAAATCCTTCGCTCAGAACCAAGAGAAGAGAAGAAGGAATTAAAAAGAAACTAAATGGAACTTGAAGAAAAATAAAACATAAATTAATTGATAGAATAGATACTAATTATTGCAAGTTGCAACACTTTATTTCGTTTAATAACACCAGCTGAACTTATATAATCGTTCACATTGCATCACTGTAAGTTTGTAACACATGCAACAAATTAAGTCTGAGATTTCTGGGATATAAATAATCATCAAACTCCTCGAAGACGACAGCTCTTGAGATAACGTACGAAGCAAGAAGGGTTGTTGGGAAAATGGAAGCAATATTGACAGCGATGGTTGTGACAAATTAAAAAGGGGAAAATCACAATAAGTTCCCTCATAAGGGATTATATTTAATCACAACCAGATCATAAACAATCGTCAAATTACATTAAAGTCCTAAGAGACCTCGGTGATATTAAATGGCTTGTCATTGACAAGATACCAGCTCCTTAAATTGTCAATGCACAACTCAATAGTTGTCAATAGCAGCTCATTAAATTGTCAATGCATTTCTTTCATGACAACTCAAGGAGTTGGTATTGATAATTATTGAGTTGTCAATGACAAGTCATTTAATATCACCCTAGTCACTTGGGACTCCAATATAATTTGATGATTGTTTGGGACCTAGTTGTGATTAAATCCCTTATAAGTTATAAGGGACTTGATTGTGATTTTACCAAAAAAAATGATATCATTTCTCCATCTCTTTTAGAGCCGAGAAAATTAGCTGAGCCCGCCTAGGAAGCTTGTTTAAACACTTAAAGTTGAGGGTTGGGTTTATTTTTCATTGCCTCTAAAAGAACTCGGGTCTAAAAATGTCGGCCAGTAGGGCTACGACGGCTGGCCCGTTTAAACCTATCAATCTGTGGTCCTATTTAATTTTAGGGTTAAAGGGCATTTAAGACCTGGAAGTATTCAAGTTAGGTCACTGATCACAAGGAAATTTTTGAGGGGCCAATTATACCCTGGAAGTTTAAAAAATAGGGCAATATTGCCCTTCCGTTAACCAGCCAAACGGTCAAACATTATTTGACCGAAATTTGCTGAGCTGGCCTACCTACATGGCATCTCTCTCGCCTTTCTTTTTCCACATAATTTTTTTTTGAAAAAAAATTTAGATCATCTCAACCTTCTTCATCTGATTCCTATAATCAATCTCTCAAACCCTCCTCAACCCTCTACTCTCCGACGGCCCAAACTTCTGCCGCTATCATCCTTCAGCATCGTCAACCTTTCTCCCCCTTAGTCGACGATCATCTAGAGAGAGGCCACAATCTTGAAGCGCCAGAATCACAAGAGGGAAGGGATCGATTACTATGACGTCAACTCCAATCCTCAGCAACGGCGGCGAGGTGCTTCGAGTGTACTGACGGTGGTGGCTTCTCCCTCTTCAGATTGCGACTTGTCATTTCTCTTCATCTTCCAATCTCCCTCCTTGATCCGTCATGCACATCTTTCTTCTAGCCCTTAACGTCACCGTCCTCCACAATCAAACCTGCTTCATGAGGCCGTCGCACAAATCGAAATAAAAAATTCAACTTAAACCTTCTACTTCTTCATTTTTGTTTTATTTGCTTCTCGATCTGACTACTTCTCCATTTTTTGTTTTCTCTGCTTCTCAATTTGATTGGATACAACTTTGAGATTGTTTTCTTTTCTTCACCACTTTTTTGTTGATTTGAATTTGGTTGGCTTATTGTGAACTTTTTTTGCTGATTGTTCATATTCCCTCGTCTGGTTGCTCTTTGCTTTGTTTCATTTTTCGTCAGAAAAAAAAAAATATTTATTTTTTTTAAAAAAATTTGGTTACTGCTAATACAATAGCATGTGTGAGTCTGAGAGAGTTCAAATTGGGGTTAAATCTTTGAGCTTTAGAATTGGGAATATGTAAAAACTCATCACCTCCTTCCTCCTCATTCATGTTTTTGCTTTTTTACTTTTCTCTTTAAGAAATAACATAATCTTCATTTCTAAGCCAATGATTTTGAGATTTCTTAAGCAATTCCTCTGTTTTTTCTTTGTGCAATCAAGAGGCCTGGGAAATTATTGTCGCTATGGATGAAAAATTACAGGCTTCTAGTGGGAAAAAAACTGAGATGGAATAAGGTTATGTTTGGTATTTCCTTATATTTGGTTTTATTATTGGTGATGTGGCTTAATAGGTGGAATAACAAGTGGCATAATATGTGATCTGGCAAAGCAATATCATCATATTTTGGTCAAATAACGTTTGACCGTTTGGCTAGTTAACGGAGGGATAATATTGCCCTGTTTTTTAAACTTCCATGTATAATTGGCCCTCCAAAATTTCCTGGTGCCCAGTGACCTAACCTAAATACTTCCAGGTCTAAAATGCCCTTTAACCCTTAATTTTACTACTTGTTTAATTATTTTCTTTTTTTTTTCATATCTTGAAAGTTGCAACATAAACTTTCCAAGTATATATTGGTACAAGTATTCTTTATTTTGTTAAAATTTCAAACATATTTGCAAAAAAATGATAAAAACATTACCAATACACATATATATTGAACAATGGTAAGACAAAGTTTATATCTCATGAAGCATTTTGCTAAGGGCAAACGACATTTTATTTACCCAAAAATAATAAAAAATTAATTATTTCATGATACCTATGTTTTGAATTAAGATTTTTATTGAAAACTTACTTTGTTAAAAAAAAGATAAAACAATAATAATTTTTTATTAAATACTGGACAAGGTTGCGAGAAAACAAATTGGGTTTTGAAAATGTAGATATTTTTTTAAGTTGGGCCTAAGCGGGCGACCCATTTTCCCAGTTCTAATCTATCTCTTCCGCTCCGTCTTAATTGTTCACATTGCTCAATCTTGTCTTTTTTTGTTAGCATTCCTCAAAAAGATTAGTTGGGAATCTGGTTCATGTCACAGTCTTGTTTCCTTTTCAAGATGAGATGAGACATGGTTCATGTCACACCATGATTTAAATTAAATTTGAAACGAATGAATGAAAATTTCAGCAAGATGTAAAAAAAATTTAAAATATTATATGAAATTTGCATTTAAATTATATTGGTTCTCTTTATTATCCTTATATATCAAGAAGCACACACAAGCCTAAGTGGTTCCACGTTGGATTCAGGCTAAAGAGTCCTTATACAAAACATTTTCCTGTTGGTCTCGGTATTCAAACCGGCGAGAAAAAAAAAAGTTTCTTCTAGATGACATCTTTGTGTTGGTTGGTCATAAATGTCTTACCATGTAAGTCATTCAACTTATGTGCAAAATCGGTTCTCCAATTTTTCTTATGAATATGTTATTTGAATATATAAATTTACCGTTATTTGGATATAATTGTATAACATAAAAAAGTGTTTAAGCATATATAATGAGGAGAGGATAAATAATGAAACAGTGGGGATAAATCCCATTTATTTATTTTATTCCACATACATGCTTCATATAATAGAACTCCAATATAATGATCCATTTATCTATATCGAGGGACACTGTGGTTTACCTTCTTTACCTTTAGGGCAACAATCATTTGAGCAAATTTTTATGCAATTTGGATCTATGTTTCCATTATCATCTTGGCAGCCCAACTGGCAGTCACGTAAGCATTTGACCGGGTCTTGTTGTCCGGCGACCTCTGCAACTAAAGCCGCCGTCACCACCACCAGCCACGTCACTACCAGCATTGCCCTCACTTTGTTGTTCAAAGCCATTATTTCTGATTCCTCTTCTAATTCTCTCCAAAACCTTCTTATTTATATATACAGGCCGGTGGTCACCACACATCATTAACAATCAATTCTTTGGATATACATAGAGGTTTTTGTGATTATTTTGTAGTCCTATCAATACTGTTGATTGCTTTTCCTATTCTAATATCTAATTAATGAGAATCAAAATATAGCTTTTATATTATTCAAACGGAAGCATTGAGTTTTTTTTTTTATTAGAATAGTATTAATTCAATATACAATGAATTTCGTGATTTGATTCCTTTTAATCATTTTCAAATTAGTCAGTTATTAATTATGAGCAAGGGGATAAATCTTCCGAGTTTAACTAATTAAAATCATGATAGGAATTTAATCATAAATCGTAAATTTTAATCGTAAACTTATAAAATATATTCTAATCAATAAGTAGTTGTTAAAAGTATATGATTATATATTCAAAGAGTTAATATTATTATCATTAGTTTTTATATTTTAATTGAATTTTGATTTTGGACACGTGATTTCACATTAAAAAATGGATTTTACTTAATTTGAGCTATAGCATTGAATTTTTTTTATTATTATTATTATTATTATGGTTGTATCGCCCTAAAATCGGCTCTCCCAAGGAGGGAGGAAAAATATGGAGTCGCAACCAAAATTTTAAAAATAGGGATAATTTTGGAAAACCCTTTTCTTTAAGAAAATAATAAATAACTTATCTTTGAAAACCGAAATAGGTTCGAGAGTTGATTGTGTGCGTGAGGAAGGTGTTACGCACTCCACAGCATCCGTTCATGAGAACAGTTACCCTTAAATTGATTATTTAAAAAATTATTTGGCCTAAAATTATATTTTTTAATTATCTTAACATAAGAAAGAGAAATAATGCAAAAATATTTTTTATTTACAAAAAAAATGATACGACAAAAAATATAGGGAAAATTCCAGCAAAAGACCATCAAATTACCAAAAGAACACTTTGTTACATCGAAATTTGAAAGGACCAATCAGTACATTTGACTGAATTGTCCATGCCCAAATTAAATGAAAAAGATTAAAATGCCATTGGTTCAAATATTTTTTTTAAAATAAAGGGCCCCCACCACCGTCCGCACGGGGCCCACCAACTACCACATGGCAGTGGGGCCACCGACCACGTGGCAGCCCCACGCCCCGCCACATGGTAGTGTGCCACACTGCCACGTGGCATGTTGGGGGGCAAAATAAATGAGAAAGTGGAGGTAGGGGTGAGCAAAACCGAACCGAAACCGAAAACCAAACCGAACCAAATGCATTTTTGTTTTTCGGTTTCGGTTTTTATTTTTCTACTTTTCGGTTTTTAGAAAACGGTTTCGGTTTGAAACCGAAAACTATAATAATATTAAAAAAAAGAATTTTTATTTAAAAATAGGATAACAAGTAAGCCTAAACAAATATCTCAAAATCCAAACGAATAAAATTTTCTTTCTAATAAAAACAAACACTTTTTAAATACGTGACATTAGAAAAAAAAGCACAGAATGTTTATTGATTACAGAATGTGCTCTAAAAGTTAAAGAACCAATTCAATATTGTCATGTATTAAGTATTATTTTTTTTGTGTTGGACACACTTAATTAATATTTTAATTGATTTAGATAAGATATTAAATTTGTATAACTATTCATATATATTGAATCCATTTTTTCCTTTTTTCATTGAATTTTCATATTGGACAAAATAGTATTAAAAATATAGTCCAGAAACCGAAAAACAGAAAAATTAAACCGAAAACAATTCGGTTTTTCCGGTCTCAGTTTTTCGGTTCGGTTTCGGTTTTACTATTTTCCCCTTATCAGTTTTCGGTTCGGTTTCGAATCGAAAACCGTTTGTACACCCCTAAGTGGAGGGGTGGGAATGGAACCCAGCCCCTCCACATGTTGAACGTTCAAAGGATTCCCAATTTTTGTTAAGGGATTACCAACATGTACATTACCACCAAGCCAACATGTGGAGGGGGTGGGTTCGATTCCTACCCCCTCCACTTTCCCATTCATATTTTGCCCCCCAACATGCCACGCGGCAGTGCGGCACACTGCCACGTGGCGGGGCGTGGGGCTGCCACGTAGTCGGTGGCCCCACTGCCATGTGGTAGTCGGCGGGCCCCGCTGGACAGTGGTGGGGGCCCTTTATTAAAAAAATATTTGTATCAATGGCATTTCAATCTTTTCCATTTAATTTTGGTATGGACAGTTCAGTCAAATGTACTGACTGATCTTTTTCAAATTTCGGTGTAGCAAAGTGTCCTTTTAGTAATTTGAGGATCTTTTCTGGAATTTTTCCTAAAAATTTATTACCTACAAAGGCCTAAATTAGACTACCAGCACTTTATGTATATAAAATCATAAAAAATGCCATTATTATTATTATTATTTCATAAAACATATGACATCCTTTTACCGAATAAAAATTTTGAACTGAAAATATTCACTGACTTTTCCCTTTTTTCAATGCTACGGAGAGAATTACGTAAGCCATCTACATGGATCTTTTATCAATTTTGTCAACTTACGTACGTGGGCGATAGATAAAACTTCTTTGCCATGTCACCTTTTTTATCTTCTTCTTCTTCCTTCAATCTAACATTATCATCATGGCCATCCATTTCATCACCCGTGAGTAAAAGGCATGTACGACTGTTAGAAAGCACAACCAAAAATATAATGCATTTATATTTTCAATCTTTTTGTGGGGTTTATCTTGTCTGTCCTTACCCCAATTTCCATGTCACCCATGCCAATTTGCTTTGGCATTTTCCCTCCTACCATGTGCTCTTGCTTGACTTATCATAACTCTCCCTCCCTCCCCCTCTCTCTCAACCACACGTCATATATTGCTAGGTATCTTCAGCTTAATGATGTGTTTTTTTTTAATAGAACTGGATAACATACATTAAATCAAAGTATAAGCTACATCAAAAGCATTAGTGTCTAACCGATTCCTTCATCAACCACCGCCTCGTTGGGGTGAGGTGGGGATTGATCAAGAAAGCATTAATGATGTGTTAATTACGAAAAATATAATGTTAGGTTACTGTCTCATTATTAAGGGCCTGCGTTTTAATTTACATGAGTATTGTGATTGAATTCTACGAGATAATAATCCCAACTTTTGAACTCATCCAAGATGCATATGTGTGTGTGTAGCATGATGAAAGTTATGCTAAGGGAGAGATAAATAATATACAAGACCAAGGAAATTATTAGATTCCTTATGTTTATATCTTTCTCGTTCGTTGCATGATTACTCTACATACATCATTCACATATAGAAAAAAACTGAAATCCTTCATACATCAAAATGAATATATGTATGCTGGAGATGAATTATCCCATAATGAATGTCTCTTTCTTGTTAAGCTTGTGAATGAATTATTATCAGAGTCTCTTGAGGGCCGTTGGTGGAAACAAATAAGTCAAACTCTCATTAAGTAGACATATCTCTCATTGATCACAAAAGAACTCCCTCCCATCTTAAATATAAGATTACTTTGACTTTTTTTTTTTGTGGAAGTTAAGGAAGCAAATTAGACCACTAAATTATTACATATATCACATGTAATTAGATTATAAGTTACTACCTCCGGTCCTAATTATAAGAGCCAGTTGACTTTTTTTGGGGAGATTAAGGAAACAAATTAGACCCTTAAATCTTAATATATTCGAAATGTGATTAGATTATATGGTAGTTTATAAGTAAAATAACTTAGTTTTAAGGAAAAAAGACAAATATAAACAATTCATAGTGGTGTTTTTTGCATCCTTAATTTTTCCAAAAAAGTCAACTGGCTCTTATAATTAGGACCGGAGGTAGTAGTTTATAAATAGAATAGAGTAGTTTTAAAGAAAAAAGATTACTATAGACAATTTAAAATGATTAATTTTGCGTCCTTATTTTTTTCAAAAAAGTTAAAGTGATCTTATAATTAGGACCGAAGGGAGTATTGCATTTGATTCCAAATTGATAAAACACCAGTTTCCTTTTTGATTAAATATTGGTAGAAAAAGTTAAAAATAGTTATATGCTTATGTTTCTCTCAATCGATCTGACATCAACATTCACTCACACACACTCTCGAAATTTCTATGTAATTGCCAGATTTTTATTTGAAAACGATGGATTATAATCACTCAACCGACAATGTCGCTGGGAAATTATGTGTGTGTGTGTGTGTTCACCTAACAGTGAGCAAAGCAAGGTTCTTCAATTTTGCCTAATATTATTATCTTCCACCAGAACAGATCAATGAACTAAATTTCAAAATAACCAAAGTAAAACAACAGTACAGTGTGAACTCAATAATAGTGCAAACTGCAAAATACTACTTTTGACACGTTTATTAAAAAATGACTTTTGGCTACTGCAAATATATGTATCAGAAAATATCTCTGCACATTATTCTCTGAAACACAGGCGCTGAAGCCAACCAAAGGCATAATATATGCCAGAAAGCTCAGAAACAATAATTACTGACATATATATCTTTTTATCTTATTATTCTTCATTCGAGCAGCTATATATCAGTGAAGGCATTATATTCATACATACGTAGTACATATATATATTTATAAATGCCATGGCAGTGCCAAATGATGAAGCAAGTACAAAGAATACACATTGATCTGTTGTACATGCATAATGCTTATTGGATTAATAAATATTAAAGGAGAAGCATCAGAAAGGAGAAACAAAGGGGAAAAAAACTGACAAATGATCAGAACAAAGTTTCATTCTGTCTTTTTTCCTTCTTCCTTGGTTTCTTTTACCTCTTCCTTCGCTTCTTTCTGTTCCTTAACTTGTTTCACCTTTGCCTGCCCTTTCTTAGGCTTCATGAAGCAGAAGCATGAGCAACATGGACACTGAAACAAGAACTTCATCTTGTTCTTCTCTGCTCTCAGATTTCAAACTTTCTGTGTACTGATGAGAGTTAGTGTACTAATAAAAGGTTTTATCAGCTTAGTGATTTCTCTCTGTCTCGTTTTATTTATTATTTCATATCTGTTAAATTTATTTATATTGTCCCCACCATTTTTCTTTTTTCTTTTTTTCTATCATTTTGGCCCTCTCTTTTTATTCATGACCCATTGGATTCCATTTCCATCACTTTCAATGAATATGCTTGCCTGGTCGTAATGACAGCTTTTAGAATGATGGAGGTGTACTAACGTGGCTACACTACCAGGAATAATGCAAAATTACATGAGGGCATGCTTGGATGGGAGGAAAATGGGGAAGGAAAGAAAACTAGGGAGGAAAATGGGAGGGGAAATAAGTTTTCCCCTGCTTGGATAGAAAAGAAAATATGGAAGGAAGGAAAATGGGGAGGGAAAATGGGGTGGGTCCCACGCCCCATTTCCCCCCAAATTTTCCCTCCACAAGTGGGAAGATTTTGTCCAAAAAAATTTATTCCAAAGTCTACCCTCATCCCACGCCAAGCTCTCGTTCATAGGTCTCCTCAACCATCACAGGTCTCTCCTCCGTCTCCTGTTTCCTCTTCTGCGCCTCCTTTGTTCAGGTTGTTCCCTCTTCTTCCTCTTCTTTGCCTGTGTTATTTTCTAGGGTTTGATTCTTGCCTCTTCTTCGCCTCCTTTGTTCAGGTAGTTACCCTTATTGTACAGCTTGTCAGGATGCTTCTTTTTTGAATTTACCATTCAAATTGCCTTTTATAATCAAAAGTTCTCAGGCGTGATTGCTCTGGTGATGTAAATGGTGTTATGAATTTGTTATCTCCTCTTAAAATTGGATTTCCTTGGCTTTATCTTGAAGTCCCCAAGAAACTGTAATACATATTTGTTTTGAAGTCCCCAAGAAATCATTATATTTATATTGAATAATATATCATTATATCTATTCTTTTTATTTAATTTAATTTCAAAAGATGTTCCACTTTTTTACTTAAAAAATAACCTTGTTAAAATATTTTGTTTTTTGCTAAGTGTGTATAATAAGGGTATTTTAGTCATTCTAACATTTACCCATTTTCTTTCCTCCCTGTAATCCCTCATCCATCCAAGCAAGATGGGTGATTATATTTTCCTCCCTGTTTTCTTTCCTCCCACTTTCTTTCCTCTCCCATTTTCCTCCAATCCAAGCAGACCCTGAATCTTCTTCAACAGTGCAGACCTGTATCATTATAGAAGAGAGATATACAAGAAAGATTTAATATAATGGTTGCATGACTATTTTAACTTGTTTCAACAGCATTGAGTGCTCTTTTGAATAACTATTGAGTGTTCTTTTCAACCGTCTTCTACAAATTACTTAATTTGCCTTCTCATTGCCTCATCCAATGGTCTTCTGTATGTGTCCTAATTGCTTAGGTAATAGTGTTTAATTTAAATTCCACCTATCAAATGCAATTTACTATAGGTTGTCTATCTCTCTTCAATTATGGGACCTAGGTTAATACAGATTTTCAAGTTCATATAAGAAAATTCCATAATCATATTCCCCTGATGATATGTGAAATACTCGTGTTAAATAATTTTGACAGTATTTTATTTTTGTACTTTGAAAATTTTTTATTTCAGAATTTGTATAATGTAAAATGAAAAGGTTTTATTTAAAGTAATGAGTAAAATATTGAGTAGAACGCAGTCTCAACTCTCAACCGTGTCAACCTTGTGGGTCAGCTTGGCCGTGAATTAGGGACAAAAGAGCACACCTTTTTGAATTTTTCATTTTTTTTGTCTAGTATTGTAATGATTTCTAGGCTGGCAAGCAATAAAATCATAATTATATGCTAAAAAAAATTCGAGATCTAAATGATTAAGTGAGCATGCTGAGTGAATAAGGGTTTAATATAATAATCTTGGATAAAAGAAAAGATTGTCTTCGAGTGTTATGACGTTAAAATTCAGTCTTCTTCCTTTATTACATTACAATAAAGATAATAAAATTGACCCACTAATGAATTTCAATGTCTTGAATGTTATATATATGTGTGCATTCAGATTGAAGTATTATGTTCAGACCAAAAAAAAAAGATTGAAGTATTATGGAGGAAAATGGAAGTAGTTCTCTCAAAAATATATGGGAAAATGTCAATCAACCCTCACACTAACAAATTAACCTCAAATTCTCCAAAAAAAATTCTGAAACTTCACTTTACCCGTGAAGGACATAGAGAAATTAAATTTTTCAGTTAAAAGAATAAAATATCCTTATTGAATTTTGTAACCACAATCCAAAACACATGTGGGAAATTTTCAACATGTTTATGCTTATTTTCATTATCAACTTGAGTATTTCCAAGTTTTAAAAATTATGGAATCCAATGTCTAAGCATTTAACATTTCAGTTTTACAACTGGATTTTCAAGACACATCTAAGGAATTTTCAAGACATTTGTGCTTCTTTTCAATATCAACGTGATTATTTCAAGTCTCAAATGTCATGGAATCCAACATCAAAGCATCCAACATTTCACAACTGGATTTTTAAGACACATGAGAAATTTTCAAAATATTTGTGCTTCTTTCCTACATCAAAGTGAGTATTTTCCAAATCTCAAAAATCATAGAATCCAACACTAAAGTATCCAACATTTCACAACCATATTTCCAAGAATATATGGAGAATTTTCAAGACGCATATGTTTCTTTCAATAAAGACATTTTGGTTTTTCAAATGAAACATTTAATTTCACTTTGACAAATTGAAGTTTCATAATTTTATTTTTTTAAGGGGGACATCTAAGGTTAATTTGCTACAATGGGTTAATTGACATTTTTCCAAAAGGTTAAGGTGCAAATCCGCCCCGAAAGTATAAAAAAATCTCGCATTCGCCCCGGAAGTATTTTTCGTACCAATTTAGCCCTGAAAGTACCCAAAAGTAGCAATATAGCCCTAAAAGTAGCTCAATGCATCCATTGGTGCTCAGTTAACGGAGGGGGACATTGCTACATTTTGGTATTTCCAGGGCTAAATTGTTACAAAAAATACTTCCTGGACGAATGCGAGATTTTTTTGACACTTCCGGAGTGGATTTGTGCCTTAACCCTTTTCCCAAAATATGTTATGCAATAACTTGAGTTTTCTTCAGTAACTTCCATCCATTTTTCCCCATCATAACGATCATCCATAGACCATAATAAACCTAACAACTAAATTATAAACCAAGAATTTCAAGATGTTAAAAATTATAACATTATAGTACTAATTATTATAAGCCCAGCCCAACTAGGCCATCGAGCAGATCAAAACCTGAATGTTACGGCCCAAAACAATAAAAACCCAAATAGGTGCTTTGTCTATGGGCCTCTTTATTCGATTCATCAGCCCAGCCTCAAACCCATCACAGTCAACTTAGGGTGTGTTTGGATTACCGTTGGAGAAGTGACTTTTTTTAGAATGACTTTTTTTAGAAGTGACTTTTGGATAAAAGTCATTTGTGTGAAGTGATTTATGTTTGAATTTGTGATGATAGAAGTGACTATTTTTTCAATATGACTTTTAGAAACATGTTTGGATGATAATATTGAAAAGCACGTTTAGATGAAAAATTACTAAAAAGGGCATTATTTTCATTAAATAATACATATATAATATGCATATATTCTTATTAAAGGCTTAGTTTCTCCCTTATCTTCAGGTTTCGCTCAATGGAGTATATTGTGGGAGAAAGTAGTTAGAAATTGTTATGGTAAATTTTTGGAGATAAAAAGAAAATTTTATATTAAAAGAAATTATCTTATTTGAGAATTTTAGGGGTCTAACAGTCTAATTTTCCTACCCACTTTATTAAATAATACATAACAAAAGGTGTGGGACCCACCAAAAGTCAGAAGTCAGAAGCCATAAGTAACTTTTTTTTACTTCTGACTTTTCACGTTGCAGAAGTCATTTTGGACCAAAAGTCATTCTGAAAATAAGGCAAACCAAACATGTTTAATTCTTGAAAATTTGTTTTTACTTCTAGGATCCACTTCTGGGTGCCAGAAGTGGCATCCAAACATGCCCTTAAGTGTTGTAACATATATAGCTAATGTGTCCATCCACTTCGTGGTTATATAGCTAATGTGTCCATCCACTTCGTGGTGTATCGATCCAATATTGGAGTTAAATAGCTATTTTGTGAAAATAAATTAAATTAATTATTTAATAAAAGTGTGTGTTGATTTCTCTTAAAAAATATTCCCTTCAATTTTTATTTTTATTTTTTTTTTTTTGTGAAAAACTATCTTATTGTTAGAAAAACTCATAATATGTAGAAAAAAATTACGAACTTGTAAGACAAAGTTGTTTCTTATAAAACAATACTATACCCTTAATTAGTTGATAGCTCCTATATTGAGGATGGGATGGAGTATATGTATAGAAAATGTATTTTGTATTTATATCGAAACGTGAGTTGAACTATGACTTACTCTTCATGTCCTAATTATAAGATCAAGTTAACTTTTTTGGAGAGATTAAGAATACAAATTAACCACTTTAAATTGTTTATATTTATCATTTTTCCTCAAAATTATTCTATTTTACTTATAAACTAACTATAATCTAATTATATATAGTATATATTATAATTTAGTGGCATAATTTGCTTCATTAATCTCTACAAAAAGGCTAACTTGCCCTTATAAGTAGGACCGGACGGAGTATATCAAAAGATTTTGAGGTGACTGTGTGTTAGGTAATGACATATAAGTTTGTTTTTGTTTTCAAAACTGACTTAGGCTTTTCCTTTGGTGGGGATATTCACATTGTTTGGAGCTTATATCATCAAATATGTATTAATTATATATATGTGGAGCTTTGTGTGGGGGTGAGTGTGTGGTCAATAATAACAAGTGAAAGAAAGAATCAAGCATTAAGACAATGATGTCGTTAGAGTTGATGATTTATAAACGGTGGTCCTTGTGGTCCAATTTGTTTTGAACATTAGTGTAGTAGTCCATGATTTCATATATATGTGAATCCATTAAAACTATTGCTGAGGAATCCAATGAAATGAATTTGCCTGTTTTCTTGGACTACGGATATCATCAAAGTGACCAAAGTCCATACTATATATACATCACTCATGTATAACATATTTTTAACATTGTAATTCTTTTTTAACTGTATGTCACTTATTTTTAACTAGACATAAAATGAAAAACATTTGCATATAACTGAAAATATGTTATTCACAGGTAAAGAAGTGGTTTACTAACCCATTGGCCGGGGGTTCAACTAGCAAAAGGAAAAGGATTGGATATTTGACTATTTTGATGAGTGTTCGATTCTTGGGGAGTACCATTTAGTTGTGGTTCTAGTAGCGGCATTTGAGGAAGTATCTCCACAACTAAGTGAAACTAGATGAAACCTACTTGTGTAGACAAAAAAAAAGGCTTGTTTGACATTTGGCATGTTCTAGAGGCCACATGGACATACCCTAATTAATTATGAGTTAGGAGCCATTCCCTTAAATTATGGGTGAGCCCCACCCTTTTCTTAAAATAATTTATGTATAAAAGAAAAAGAAGTGGTTTACTACGTGACAATTGATGAGTTACTTATGGATAATAAATTTTGTAATGAGAGATTTTTCAACCATTTTCTTTTAGAAAGATTATTTTTAATCAAGATTTTGCATTCAGGGAGTGGTTTTCATTAAGGATTCGCATTTAAGAGGAGGAGCTTTATAAATTGGGCCAGTCGTAATTTGTTGTGGCTTAAACCAAGCTAGTAGGTTGGTGATTGCATGTTTGAATTCAATTTTGTTTGGAGGAAGAACTGAGAGATTAAGGAAAAGGAGGAAAGTGTAAAGAAAAAAAGGAAGCCAAGAGGGTAATTTTACTTTCCCCCCCTTTGTTTCTTTTTCTTTGAGGTTGCGTGGTTGAGTGGGAAAAGCACCATTATGATTCATCACAACACTTGTTTTTTTTCCTTCATTCCTCATTCCTTTTCCCTCCTTCTTTCTTCCTCTCTAATCCATCCCTCTTATTTCAATCTCTTGCCTCTCTTACATCATTTTCCTAATAAAGACCATGATTAAGATTCATGACAACATATAAGATAACTATATTAGTAAAAGTTCAACCTTTTATTCAATAAAAATATGCATTACTGATAAAGACTATCTTATATAAGAAATATTTTTGAACTTTTAAATATCATTGTGAAAGTCTTTATTCTTACGTTTCTCATCAATATAAGCTTTTAAATATCATTTTGCCCTTAAAAATAGCTATTTAAACTGACAAAGGATAGTAAAAATGCTAATGAAATTTATTATGATTGTAACAAGAAGGTGATATATATTGTAAAAAGTCTATTTTAATATCTAGAAAAGGGGATATGTCATTCCATCATGTGAAAGTAACAAGCTCACTTTGATAGACATTAGATAAGGAAAAATAAGCAATGACATGGGTTTTCATGTTAAAAATTACAATTTAATGATGTGAAATTTAAATTTTAATTAAAATGTCATATGGTTACATGTAAATAACCCTATAGTTCAAGGGTATTATAAAATTATTAACTTACAAAGTTGCCATAGTAGGAAAGATAACTCCCTTACTGACCAGTGAGTGAAACTCTCTCAAAACTTAGATGTTAATTTTTGTTGGTTTGATTTTTCTTCCCCAAGTGTTGGTTGGGAGTGAC
Organism: Mimosa bimucronata; assembly: GCA_037074515.1. Lineage (NCBI taxonomy): Eukaryota > Viridiplantae > Streptophyta > Magnoliopsida > Fabales > Fabaceae > Mimosa > Mimosa bimucronata. Next base: position 14,252,579 of record CM073442.1, read on the forward strand.
GCTTTACAGATGGTATCTCCTATGTAACTTGTCTTTGATGTTATAAATAATGTTATCCAGTTTTTATTAAAAAAAAAAATCCATCATAAACATAAGAAAACATCAAAGGGTTAAATTTCCTAATGTTATTGACTCGAAAAATTATGAGTTTTGTATAATTTAGCTTAAAACATAATGATTTAGCAAATTAAAGCGCATTATGAGCTTTGCATAATTTAGCTTAAAAGATAATGATTTAACAAAGAGTTGAGCCACTAATCAAATGGAACCGGTATTCTTACTAAATATCTAGCAAAGAGAGCTAAATCAGATCTAAACATTCCAAATTTAATTTTATACAATTTAGAATTGATTATTTTTAAAAGACTGTTTATTGAGTAAATATTAGTTTTTTGGAAAAATTGATAGTTTATAAATTATCTTTATTTTATATTTTATACCTATTAGAATAATCTTTCTAAATAAATATATAACCTTTTAAAAATCTAGACAATACAAATTAGATCTGTAAATTCAGATTTGATTAAATATTTCTGTTAAACTTTATGCTTAGTTAGAGAACAAATATCTTTGATTGTGTATAATACAAAAGATATTTAAATATAGTTAAAAATATAAATGACACATAAAACTAAAGATGAGTTTGCCTTCGAGGAATGACATGGATCTTCGCTACCTTAACACAATAAAAATGTTGATAAATATGGGAGAATTTTCAACAATTTCCCCTAAAAACTTAAAAAAAAAATATTTATTGGTAATTATAGAATGTAGCAGCAAAAACTCAATTTTATTCACATTATACTTCGATCATCTTGTAGATGGAATTACTCATGTAAAAAAAAAGTATCCTGACTATCCGACAATCATCGATACTAATCCAACACATTAGAAAACTATACACACACATATATATTTGTTGGGAAAAGAAAAGCAAATTAAACAATCATATCTCCCTCCCAGGGAATGAAAATATAATATTTGGATGACACCATGGTGCTATTTATCTATATTGCATGATTAAAAAAAAATGAGAGTGAGATTATTAGAGACATTAAAAATGTCAACGATGTAAAAGGGAAAAGGAGAAGGGAACAGGTGGGAAAAAGGGGTATGATTGTAGTAGTGTTAATGGTGGGAGTCGGTGCCATGCCATGATGGTCAAGTGTTTTCATAAGTTTTGCTTTTCAACAATATTTATCACAACCAACTTTTCAAAATTCACTCCCAAAATTAAACTAAAAAGGAAGTTGTAATACCATTTAGAACAAAAAAGTGACTTAGTTATTAGAAGCCAAATTAGCATAATGATCATCAACCCTCTTTAATATATTTCAACTCACACTATAATTAATCAGGTTTTTCTCCTTTAACCCCAAAATCATTTGACTTACTTTTTTGTCAAATCAATTTTTCTCCATTCATCATATATATGCTCTCAATGAGAATAGCTAAAGAAGAATATGTGCATGGGCCAATTTTCTTAAAGCCGACCAATTTCTTAACACACATATAAACTAATTCGAGTGAAGTCAAATTAATTAAATCATACAAGTGCGTAAAGCTCTTCGAACAGTATATATGTAAAATCAAGAACAAATGTTGAAAGTACTTGAATCAAAATCAATTGATATTAGAATATTGATCCACGATCTATTTATTTCTTTTGCTTTTTGTAAATGTTGAAAGTACCTGGATCATTAATGTACTCATCAGTCATCACTGCCAAATTTACGTAAATCAAATGAAATTGGTGTTTATATTTGCATATATCTTTGACTTTTATAAAAATTATATATTTTTATTTTTAAAAACTATTACAATTTTATTCAAAGTTTAGGTAGAATCATTACCTAAAGTAGTTGAATTGATTCTTCTCTTTCAACAATTGTAGATTCTCTGGTTGCCTTTGATGATCCACTAGTAGAAATTTTTTGTTTCTATGGGATGAAGAATATCTTCAATAGATATATAACGCATAGACTAATCTCCCTCGATAAATATGTAGAGGGAAAAGACAAACTTTTCGTAATGATCTAACCAATAGAAATTCTTCATTCATTATTTAAGAAATTTATCCTCAAATATAGAATACACGATAATGTTCGTTAGCTTTGTTAATTAATATTGTAATTATATACGTCCTTTATATTTTAAAGGAAAATGCAATCTCTCCCAAAGATATCTGTATATCTTAATTAAATAAAAGGGAGAATGACAATAAAGGGCTTTTATGTAAGAAAATTAATACAAAATAAGGATTTTCAAGGGGTAATTATTGAAGTTTGAGTGAGAAATTTTTAAATTTTAGTTATGAAACAAGTACAGTATATCCTAAGTTTAATTTTATTGACAGGAACCTTATTCATCACTCTCTCTAAGCAAATTTAGGATATTTTTGAATAATCTTATTATTTCCATATAAAGATATTAGAATAATAAAATTAAATAAAAACTAAAAAATTTAAAACACTATCCGGCTTGTTGATAGATGAATTAAATATGAATGGTGCATGTATAATTGATCACGCTAATGCCTGATGGCCCCATTAAGAAGCACAAAATTCTTATTCGTTACTTAAATTAAGGACTAAGGTCACTATATGTCCTACAATTAAGGAGCAATGTGTTGATTTTATAGGGAAAATGTGGACTTTTTACACGACAAGAGGACAACTGCAGAATTTTTGGTTCAGCTGGGGATAATCCCAGAAATATAATGGCTTACCCCATAGTTTTGAAGTTTATAAAGTTCCTTTTTATCATAATTTAAAAAAACTCTTTTATGTAAAAAGTGGTTTTGCTTTTACATAACCCACAACTGTTACTTCAATCCATTTCAAAAGATATAATCAACTTGATTGACTGTATATAATATAATATTTATACATATAATTGCTTCGTTGGTAAACTAATTGTCCGTATGATATAGATAGATTTAACTGAAGAAAAATGAACTAGGCATGTTTTTCCATGAGAAACTTGTATAATGAATTAATACAAATGCTCATTTCACATCATACAGTTGAGTGGAAATATCATTTTTAAGTTCCCGTGAAACTTTTGTTTTTTGTTTTTGCTTTTTTTTTTTTTGGTGTAATGAAGTTGTCTAATTTGGATTTGAGTATTGTCAGATATAAATTGAGTATATCTCTCTCAAAAACATTTTTAGTATTTAGATATATTTGAACTCAGAAGCATTTTTTTTTTCAATTGTGAAAAACCCTTTTTAATAGATAATTCAATGGTATAAAGATTAAGAACAAAAATGTTTCATAAAATTAAATATACGTATTATTTATAATTTATAAATTCAAATAATAAGTCTTCTTATAAATGTTATTTTAATGATAAAAATTGATAAAATCGAGATATGAACCAGCAACTTATTAGGTTAGGCTGTGTCCCACAGCGATCAATTTTGTGAATTGTGATCATGCACTCTTACGAAAATGTGATCGGTTTGAAACAAGTTGATCACTTTCCACATTGCCTTTACGCGATATATGCAAAGTCATTCATACATTATATTCTTATTCATGCATACCAATCCAATTTTGCCTCGTCTTCTATATTACTATCACATTTTTTATCCTCTCAATCCTCACTGATGTCTGCTTAATCTTTAATATAGACTCTAAATTGTCAATCACGCTCAAATTTTATAAAGTCATACTTGTCCTTTTACTCTTATTAGCAAAACATACCAAAAAATTGTCATATTATTTACGTTTCTTTATTACGATGGTAACGATACGGCTCTATTATTATAAGTACCAACATATAATACAAACCGAAATATCTCCAAAATCAATAAAAATTTACGACAATAAACATGAGTTTTTTTTTTTTTGGCAAGATTTTTGTTAGGAATTATAATACCATTCTAATCACACTTCTAGCAATATTTAATAAAATAATTAAAGTTAGCTTACACTATGTGTCATTAAAATGGTAAAAAAAAATATTTTTATAAAATAATGGTAAAAAATCACGGCTTTTAAGATTAGCCTCCAGCTAAAATTAATGTGCAAGTATCTTATTAATTACTTTTATATTTTTAAGATAATCTCTCTATATACTATATAATACAATGAGTAAACTAATGAAAGCGTTTTTTGGAGAAGAAAATTTAATGCAACATATATTGATGACCTTTTACAAAGTGTCTTACATATTTAAAAATCATTAAAAAAACCTCCTAAAATATACCTTATAGTAATTACCAGAGCAGTACATCTTACATTTGTATATGAATATATATTCGTTTTAAATGTCCTTCCTGTTTAGACATTTTCTGCATGTTAGTTTATACTTTTAGTTTAATGTAAACCATTGCTTTTAAGAATCCGAAGTACCTTAACCGTAGACATATATAGTACGGAGTAGTAGAATTTAGAAGCCTCGCATTTCAAAAATAGAAGCATGAGTACAATTAAACCTGAACAGGTTGATTTGTATAGTTATAATAACTGTGGAATTCCCACACAAACACATGCAAGTTGCTTCTTCCTCAGTTTTTGATAGAGATGGTAGATCCCTATGATTTGAGTGAGACTATAGTTAATAATAGTAACTTATACTCTTATAGTTCTATTATCTTTGAACTTTTAATCACATTGCCTTTGAACTTTTACTCACATGTATACCAAAATATATATAGGTCAACTTTATTAGTCCTATATTATCATTTTGTATTAACGAATATGAAGTTTAAAATATTTTAAGTTCCATGGCTAATGGTGAAGAGTGAAGACAAGTGCGTGAGATATAATTGAAAACATTACCACATAACGAATGAAGTTTCAGGACTGTGTAAGTTTTTTTAATTCGTAAAAAATACAACTTTTTATTATCAATATAGTTATAAGTATATAAGGTGTGCTTTAATATATAAATAAAAAAAAGTCAATAAAATAAATTGTATATTTTAATAAAAAAATTTAATGATATAATATATATAAATAGACCAAAAAATTCACTACCTATCTATCTTATAAATGAATCTAGAGGTCTGGCAAAAAAAAAATAGGTAAGTGATTTGGAAAAGGTAGATTCTTTTTCAATTTTACTTTTTTTTTTTTATAAGGAGTCAAAATGATATTAAAATAACACAACACGGCCGCTCATATTTTTTTTCTCTCCCTCAAGATCTAGTAAATAAAGATAAAATTAACAAAAAAAGCAAGATAAATTCAATGAATTAAGTATAAGGTGTTAGAAACTGATTTGATGGTATATATTTTAGATTTGAGGGACAATTACGGCTTAATCCTCCATGGATTTTTGGGGGGAGAGAGGCAATGAAAGGAATCACAAATGATATGAGAGAGAGTGAGAATTAGTTGACCAAAGATGAAATAAAGACACAAGTGGTTCAAAGTTCAAACCCGTGACGTTCGCCTACCGTACCGCCGCTCCACTTTCTTTCAAGTTTCAACTACTCTCTCTCTTATTTACAGCGCGTCCTTTCATTTCTCCATGTCTCCCCATCACTCTTCATATTAATAACTCAAAATCTCAAATAAAATGAAATAATTCTTGGGCAATTTCGAGTCACATACTCCCTCCGTCCCACAATATAAGGTCTTTTTAACCGAATTGTGGGTTCCTAAAAAATTAGTTAGAGTTAGTTAAAAACAATAAATGTGTAAGAAATATACCATATTGCCCTTATTTATGAATGAATAAGAGAGGGAGGTACTTATGAAAAGAAGATGAAAGAGAATGTGTGGGAAAATTAATGCATAGGTAAAATAGGAAAACAATCATTTATTACTCAAACAAAGTCAAATAGGACCTTATATTGTGGGACAAGATCATTCAAAAAAATGGACCTTATATTATGGGACGGAGGGAGTATATTTTAAAATAATATAGCCCCAACTCTTCCATAACATATGAAGGGGAAAAAAATAAAATAAAACACTTCCAAAACATATAAATCCACATATAAAGTTGCTAGTCTACTTTAATCTAAATTTCGAGTTTGAGTTTAGGTGATACCGTGATAAAGATGCCATCCAAGAAGGTCACACATCCTTATGTCCATATTAGTTTGAATAAGTTGATTCACTACAAAAAAGTGAACCAATCACACAATTAGTTATGGAATCCATTCTAAAATAGACTGTTATTAAATAATTAACCATGAAATTCGTTATTTAGCCACATAATTTTGTCTTTATTGACGAAATTCCATGACGAAATTTCATGGTGTATTTACTGTTTTATTTTTTTTATAATGATTCCTTTATAACATATGGTAGCTTAAGATAATGGATGCTTACTAAAAAGTGAAACTAAAGACTACTCTATATTAGATACTCCCTCCATCTCTAAATATAATCTTCAAATAACTACTTTGTTTTATTTGAAAAAACTACTTAAGTTAGTTAAAAGCAATAATTATGTGAGGAATCTAATTTATTTTCCAACTTTACCCTTATTATTAAAGATGAAAGAGAATGACAAATAAGAGATAATAATTATGAAAGAGAGTTCATAGGGAAAAGATAAATAATGGGTAAAATTAGAAAAAATGTAATAAATGCTTAGACAACCATAGAATGAAGCTTATATTTTGGGATAAACCCATTCACAAATATGAAGCTTATAATTAGGGACGGAGGGAGTATAAAATGAAAGTCATTTTCAAACCAACTTTTTTTAAAAAAACTGGTTTATAGTCCATAAGATCGTGAATTCAAATCTCATAGTTAATATAATAACTTTGTTTGTGGGTATTTCAAATCTTTGAATTTTGGTGTATGCATGATAAGAAATCCTAATACTCAATACCCTGTGAAAGACAAAAGAGACTTGAACATTATATTTGGCTAAAAATAAAAATATTATATTTAGAATTGGATATACTCTCTTAAACAGATACTGATATTAATCTATCAAATTATTAATTCACAGATTTTTTAGTATGTAGGAGTACAACTTATCTCAACAATTTGCTAACATATTTTTACACAATAAAAGTTAAAAACAAATTACATATCATAGGGAAAAATATTATCTAACTTGTACTGATGAACTTGTTAAATCATCATATAGGATGTCTAAGAATTTTGACACCCTTATCAACCCCCATCTTTCTTATGGGAGGTAGAGAGAGATGAAGGAAAGTAAATTCATGGTTAATTCGTTGATTTTATGTAATGGGTTAAATATCAAATCCGCCCTGAAAGTATACCTCGAGTCTCAATTTCGTCCTAAAAGTTTTTTTGGGTTCAAATGTGCCACAGAAGTTCCAAAACGTAGCAATTTTACCATTTTCCGTTAAATTTTCAACGTTGATCATTAAAAAATTAGCGTTGACTGTTAATTTTTTGACAGAAAATGGCAAAATTGCTACATTTTGAAACTTTCAAGGCAATTTTAAACCTAAAAAAACTTCCGGGACAAAATTGAGACTCGGGGTATACTTCTGGGGCGGATTTGGTATTTAACCCTTATGTAATTCATTATCATAAAAAAAAAAAACAAAGTACATATAGTTGAGAGAAGAGTTATAGAGCATATCCGATTGAAGATAAGTTATACATTGATTAAACATACAGTTGAAGAAGAGTTCCACAAAATTTCAGTCTGTATTGGATAATAATTTTTTCAAAACAATATGTCCTATATTTTAACTATAAAAGAATTAAAAAAAACACTTTAGCTTGAGCAACTAAGGCAAAGACCTATTGAAATAAATCAATATCAATAATAATAACAATGCCACGTGTTGGAAAAGAAAAAAAAAAAAAACCAATGCCACGCGTGTACAGCACGCGCATAAAGAAAGCGTGAGGCTTGAAAACCTCCTTTCTTTAGTTTTCTCCTCGTTTTACTACACCTACCGAATCCGTTGAAACCTCATAACCTCATTGCGTCTTTTTATTCCAAAGAGAGAGAAACAAAGTAGACAAACGCAGGTGCCAAAGATTTGACACTCTTACACACTCAAACACAAACTTAGTGAAAGAAAAACAGAGCAAGAGAGAGAAGGCATGTGAAAAGAGCAGTCAAGCTCGTAGGCATTAATCCACTGTTAACAGCAAAGAAAAGAAAAGGAAGAAATCCAAGCGATACAGAGAAAACAATTTATTGTGCTTAAGTCAGCTCTCTTATCTTCGTCCTCGTTTTCAAAGTTTCAACCTTTCAACCTCTCTCTTTCTCTCTGCTTACAATTATTATGACACTAAACCAAATAAAAAATTAGATTCTCAAGAAAGAGAAAGAACTTTCCTTTTCTGTCTCGCACTGCTTTCTCTCTCTATTTTACCATTTCTTTGATTTGAAATATCTGCTCCCCATTTCTCTCTCTCTCTCCGCTTTAGATTCTACCCTCATCTGTGTTTGGTTTGAAAATCAGAGAGAAGGCAGCTATTAAGTTTGAAAAAAAAAAAAAAAAACTCTTACTGTAGCACAGAAAAAAACAAAGAAAGAAAAGAAAAAAAGATCGTCAGGTTTGGAAACCAAGGGATACCCTTTGACGAAATTTTTTTCTTCGCTGAGGTTAGGTTCGCACGCAGGGCCTTGTCATATACCCCGTCGTACTCTCCATTTTTCTTTATTCTTCTTTGTCAACCCCCTTAGCTCATAATTTCAACTTCTGTGTCCTTAAGTAGCCAAAAGATTTGTTTTTTATTGAAGGGTTCGTCCTAGTTTTGTTGGGATCTGGTGGGATTTGTTAATTTTCATTTAACAATATAATCTCTGTGTGTGGTTCTTGTTTTACTAAGTTTTGTTTTTCTTATAGATTATGTCCCGTCAATTTTTAGTTGATGGGTTCTTGATTTTTGGTCAAGGATCCTAATTTCAGGTGGGGACGAGGGAAGATCAAACATTTCTACCTGTATAATTGATTGTTGTTTCCTTTAATCTCTATTCTTTTTTTTTTTTTTTGCTCTCTCATGGCCACTGTTGCTCGCTTCACCCGCAAGCTGCTCTTAGTAGATGGTTCTTTTTGTGCTTTCTTAGGCGTCTGGGGTTTTGGGATATAAGTTTCTTCATTTGTGCTTCCTTATCTCTTTCTTCAAGTCCTTGTTTGTGAGAGTGCGTTCAGATTGAGTAGGTTTTTTCTTCATTTTCTTTCCCACTGTGTCTTGATCTCTCTTCTAGGGATTTAATTTTTCCACTTGGGGATTGGTGATATCATTTGTTTAATTCATAATTAGTGCTTCTTCACTTGCAATTTCAAGCTCCTTCTTTGTGATAAAAAAAGCACCGTTATTCTAATGGGTGCTTAGCCTTACCTTGATTTGAGCTTTGAGGATATATTCTCTGGTTTCATTATGGTAGTATTGAGATATTTCTTGATGTGTTTTCTCCAATGGGGTTTTTTGGCCTGCTTTCTTTCCCTATCTCTGGGTCTGAATTCCCCAACCCCATCTTGTGATTCTCGTGATCTGTTGGCTCTGAGGCAATTTGCAGGTAACCTCACAAATAGGGCTAATATTACATCATGGTCTTCTGATAGTGATTGCTGCAAATGGGTTGGAGTTTTGTGTGATAATGTGACTGCTGAGGCGACTGCTAAAAGAGTGACCAAGTTGATTCTGCCTCGAATGGGTCTCAAAGGGGAAATTTCTGCTTCTCTAGCTCAATTGGATCACTTAATTGTGCTTGATCTTTCCTTCAATCATCTCCAAGGTGCGTTGCCCGCAGAATTCTCCAAGTTGAAGATGTTGAAGATTCTGGATTTGAGCCATAATATGTTGTTAGGACCTGTTTCTGAAGCTCTCTCTGGTTTGGAATCCATTCAAAAACTGAACATTTCCAGTAATTCATTTGTTGGAAACCTCTCTGAGCTTGGGGGATTCCCTCATCTTGTTTCATTCAACATAAGCAACAATTCATTCAAGGGTCAGTTCAGTTCTCAAATTTGCAGTAAGGGGCTTCGTGTGCTTGACTTATCTGCGAATGACTTCGCTGGTGGCCTTGAAGGCTTGGACAAATGTAACACATCTCTTCAGGAGTTGCATTTGGATAATAATTTATTTTCAGGCCCTCTTCCAGATGCCTTGTACTCATTGTCAGCCTTGGAGCAATTCTCAGTATCTGCGAACAATATCTCTGGTCAGTTAAGCACACAACTAAGTAAGCTCTCTAGCCTAAAGTCTATAGTTATTTCTGGGAACCAGTTTTCTGGGGTACTCCCGAATGTGTTTGGGAATTTGTCAAATTTAGAACAATTAGCAGCACATTCCAATTCATTCTCTGGGTCATTGCCATCTAGCCTGGCTTTATGCTCAAAGCTTCGGGTGCTTGATCTTCGAAACAACTCTCTTGCTGGTCAAATTGATCTCAATTTCACTGGATTGTCTAATCTGTGTAACCTTGATCTTGCATCTAATCACTTTATTGGCCCTCTTCCTAGTTCCTTATCTTATTGCCGTGAATTGAAAGTTTTGAGCCTTGCTAAGAATGGGTTGACTGGTTCAATTCCTGAGAACTATGCAAACCTTTCATCGTTGTTCTTTGTGTCTTTCTCAAACAACAGCTTAGAGAACTTATCTGGTGCGCTGTCGGTGCTGCAGCATTGTAAGAACCTCACTACACTTATCCTCTCAAAGAATTTCCATGGTGAGGTAATACCGGAAAGTGTTTCAGGCTTTGAGAGCCTTATGGTTTTAGCATTGGGGAACTGTGGTCTCAAAGGCCAGGTCCCTGCTTGGCTATTGAATTGCAGCAAATTATCAGTCCTTGATTTATCTTGGAACCAACTGGATGGTAGTATCCCTTCTTGGATTGGTAAAATCGACAATTTGTTCTACCTGGATTTCTCAAACAATTCTTTCGTGGGAGAAATGCCGAAGAGTTTGACACAGTTGAAGGGTCTTGTGTGTACCAATTGCACTAGACCGAATTTGTCTTTATCCGCTGGTGTTCCTCTCTATGTTAAGAGAAACAAGAGTCTCAATGGTCTGCCATACAACCAGGCTTCAAGTTTCCCTCCTTCATTACTATTGAGCAATAACAGATTGAATGGAACGATATGGCCTGAAATCGGGCAACTCAAAGCACTGCATGTCTTGGATTTGAGCAGGAATGAGATCTCTGGTACAATTCCTAGCAGTATTTCAGAGATGGAGAACTTGGAAACATTAGATCTGTCATATAATGATCTCTCTGGAGTGATCCCTTCAACCTTTAACAGCCTCACATTCTTGTCAAAGTTCAGTGTGGCATATAATCATTTGCAGGGGCAAATTCCAAGTGGGGGACAGTTTCTTAGCTTTCCTGGTACAAGTTTTGAGGGAAACCCGGGACTTTGTGGCGCAATAATTTCTCCATGCAAACCCAACAATGCGGGATGGGGACCCAATATGCCTTCTGGTTCTTCCAGCAGATTTGGTAGAAACAATGTCCTTGGTATAACAATCAGTATAGGTGTAGGGCTTGCCCTGCTTCTTGCCATTGTTCTGCTGAAAGTATCAAAAAGGGATGAAGAGAAGCCGGTTGAAAACTTCGATGAGGAATCGGGTCGGCCCCCAAGGTTATCTGAAGGACTTGTTTCTTCAAAATTGGTTCTTTTTCAGAATTCTGATTGCAAAGATCTGACAGTTTCAGATTTGTTAAAATCCACAAACAATTTCAACCAGGCAAACATTATTGGTTGTGGTGGGTTTGGTCTAGTGTACAAGGCAAATCTTCCAAATGGTGCGAAAGCTGCGGTCAAGAGACTTTCTGGGGACTGTGGTCAGATGGAGCGTGAATTCCAAGCTGAAGTAGAGGCCCTTTCCAGAGCTCAGCACAAGAATCTTGTCTCTCTTAAAGGTTACTGCCGGCATGGCAATGTCAGATTGTTGATTTATTCCTACCTGGAGAATGGAAGTTTGGATTACTGGCTGCATGAGTGTGTGGATGCAGATTCAGCTCTGAAATGGGATGTGAGACTCAAGATTGCAAAAGGTGCTGCTCATGGATTAGCTTACTTGCACAAGGGGTGTGAGCCGTTCATCGTTCATCGTGATGTTAAATCTAGTAATATACTTTTAGATGATAAATTTGAAGCTCATTTGGCTGATTTCGGACTTTCAAGGCTACTGCAGCCTTATGACACCCATGTTACAACAGATTTAGTGGGTACATTGGGATATATTCCACCAGAGTACAGTCAGACACTAACAGCAACCTTCAGGGGCGATGTCTATAGCTTTGGTGTTGTTCTTCTCGAGCTTCTTACCGGTAGAAGGCCGGTGGAAGTCATCAAGGGTAAAAACTGCAGGAACCTGGTATTTTGGGTGTTTCAGATGAAGTCTGAAAACAAGGAGCAAGAAATTTTCGACCCAGTCATTTGGGACAAGGATCATGAGAAGCAGCTCTTGGAGGTACTGGCCATTGCTTGTAGATGCTTGGACCAGGAACCAAGGCAAAGACCCTCTATTGAAGAAGTCGTTTCGTCGCTTGATCGTGTAGGAGCTGATGGTTTACAACAACAATGATAATCAGTTCTTACATACATTTCATGACACAGCTAGCTATCTGGCTTTTGGTTGTTCTATGAATGCCAATGTACATGTATAGCAAGTTTGTTGTATGGAGGTGGGGCTTTTTTTTTTGTTTATTTTGTTCCTTGGTCCTTTTTTACACTATACTGATACTTGTACCCTGTAAAAAAAGGCTAATTTTTGGCCACCAGATGTTCCTGCAAATAAGAATTATAAAATATCTGTATTTTTCGTCCCACTTTTTTAAAAGAAAAAGTTTAGGTGAAATGGGTGGTGCAGTGGTGCTTGAGGCTTATTAAGTTTATGACACGTTTTTATTCATAAGGTGTAAAAATATTTACAGAAGTATTTACATATTGGGTTTGTTTGGCTGGACTTTTTCCCCCCAAATAAGTCATTATTTTCCATCAAAAGGACTTATTATGAAAAAAGCCCAATTTGATGTGTTTGGTTAGACTTATAAAAATAAGTTCTTATGGAAAAAAATAAGAACTTATGGAGGAAATAAGTACAGGTTGAAAAAAAATGACATTTTTAAAAATAAGAATTTATTTTGGTGGGGCCCACAAATTCTGACTTATTTTTCATCTTAACTTTACTTTTCAAAAAGTCCATCCAAACATGTTTAATAATTCAATTGACTTATAAGTCATTTTTTTAACAACTCATCTAAATATAAAAGTCATTACACAATCTGACTTATTTTCAATATGACTTATTTTCAAATTGACTTATAAATAAGTCATCTTTCCAAAAGTCCATCAAAACACATTGTGAGTTTCAAAATGACAAATCATGTGTAATTCATCCAGACTACTATTTGCTTATGACCTTTATTTCTGGTTCATTAGACTTGAACATGGGTTCATTTAGACAGATGAAATGAAATGTTTGTTCTACAAAGCTATGGCATCCAAATAAAATACCTTCTAGAAAATCCAAAGTGGGAAATAGACTAAAGTATCTTATCAAAGTCTGAGGTTACAGTTAAAACTTATATATTGGTTGTTGTGGCTCAATGAGACAACTACTTTTATCACCAAACATTGATCTGAAGATTATCTCTCCACCCACAAGGAATTCGTTGTGGTTCAAAAGGTTAGTTGGCAAAGCAGATAGAGATCCAAAAACCCAAGTGGGATCAGATCATTGGCAAGAGCTCAAGCAAAGATTTTGAATAGAAATATAAGTGGAATCTACACTTAAGAATCAACCAATTGGCTGAAGAAAGAAAATTCCATCCCAGTGTATTATATATATATTGCTAATGAGAAATCCCACTTGGTAACGGTAAAATACTGGGGATGATCCTTTATTTTTTTCATTTGGTTGAAACTCTCATATCGTGCTTTTACTTTAAGAGGCAAATACTGGCTGCGGAACTCAGAAAGTGGCTTTTTCTTTTTCATAAAAGGGAAGCCAATCTCTGTGGTCGAGAAGCATGCAAGTTTCATATCAGATAAAAAAAGGTTTGATCAAACATTAAAATCCCCATGAAACCAACCATAAAGTTACAAATCAGACAGTTAAGGATACACTCAAAGATTGGTGTGTGGATTCAATCCCAATGAGTTTGTTGTCTATATCTAGTGCTGGAGCCAAACATTTCAAAGGTGTTTTCCCCACTGTTGTTTCAGATCTTTTTTAAAACTCCCTCACTTCCTTTTTGTAAGAAGTAGTTAATTATATCACAGATGTTCAGGAAGTTGATTAAAATTAGTTTGAGACAATAGGTATATGAAAAATGTAACTTTCTCGTTAAAAATACCTTTATTTATGTGAAAGAGAGAGAGTGCATGAGAACTACACACATTAATATAGCTAACATGAGTATTTAAGTGAAGGTAAGATAAGAAATAAACAAAAAATTGAAACATCTTAAAGTATTTTTTTCTAAAATTCTACATGGCGTGCTCCAAAACAGTGGGAGTAATATTCTGATTAATTAGCTATAGGCATATGGATAAAAGTTATTTAAAAATACGGCTGACAATATGTTACGATTCGTAAAATCATATTTACATTTTAGATTATAGTTACTCTTTCAATAAATGTCTAGGCCTTAATCAATTTTATAGTACATATTGAAATGGACCAAACTTCTCACAATGTGTGACCAAGTGCATAGATGTTAAGTCATATTGAATATTAACTAATTTAAATCGAGTCTACTTTAACCACATGTGTAAGAATTTTAAGGCCCTATTGTAAGATATTAATATGTGTTCTTTCCTGGAGAAAACTTCCCATGAAGATTTGTGAACAAATACACGGTCGTTGTCTGGATTTCTTCTAGGGCTTTAATGGTCCATCCAAGCGAATGCATTTATCAAATAAGAATCGTCTTTTCCTCCTGTCAATCAAGATGGACTAGGCATTCGCCCAAAGAAATTGGTCAACAAGTCTCTCTAGGCTAAACAGGTCTGGCGAATCATTTCTGCTGATCAGACCTCTATTTTACCTGTCACAATGGGTAAGAAGTACATTGATTGTTCGAAAGAGCAATGGCTTAAACGGCCTTATAATTTTTCAAGGTTATGAAATAATATTCTCGAATACAATTCCTTCATTACTAGTAACCTCATATGGCAAATTGGCAATTGTAGGTCCATCTCTATCAACCACCCTTTATGATGGCCTATGCAAGGCTCTGTTAGAAACCCTGTTGGAATTCAAGCGGTTTCTAACTTGATTACTCATACATTTTTTCTTTGGAACCTAATTCAATGGAATATCTCCTTGATTAGAAGACTCTATCTTGGCCAAACAGTTGATTGCATTTTATCAACTCCAATCTCAGTCTTATATGGAAATGACTCTATCATTTGGATGGGTGGTCCCTCTGGATCCTACATAGCAAAACTAGGCTTTCGTCAACTTTTTGATGAAAAGTTTCAAGAACAGCCTGGTTTTGACACATTTTGGAAATTCTTATGGTCAATCTCACTACCTAGAAAATAGCTGCTCTTTATATGGCAACTTCTTCATAAGGCAATTCCAACAATTGATGCCCTACAAGATCACCCATTTGACGATGGATGGTTCATGCCGTTTTGGCTTCACAATGGAGGAGTCAATTCATCATACTTTCTTTTCCTGTGATATGGTTAAAGCTGCTTGGTTTGGGTGTTTTTCATTATGACTGCCATGTCATCTCTCTACAAATGATATTCTCATCTGGCTTAAAAAGTTCTTTTTCACTAATAGAGAGAATGAAACCCTAGTGAAAGGCATAATTGCCCTCCTAAATGACATTTGGTTGAAGCGCAATCATGCAGTGCACAATTGGAGAATTTCTCAGCCTCAGGACATCATCAAAGATTCTCAATCTATATTCTCTTTTTCCTCAATGGCTTTCTCTTCCATCCAAAAATCCTAACAATCAGTCGGTGACAAATTGCCTTCTTCAGTACATTCTAATCAATGGAATTTGCTAATCAGGAAATGGAAACTCAATCATTCATCGTACTGCCGCATCTTGATATGTTTTGGTAGGAGTCTACTTCAGACTTTCACTTAGCAGCGGCATTCTATAGCAGGTTCTCTCTTCAATCTTGCTTGCTTCAGGCTGGCTCTAAATTGGATTCACTGTTCGGGATACCCCATGGAGCACCATACAATCTGTAATGTTTACAAGCGATTGATTGCTTTCTTAGGATGGGCTCCAATAGTGCATCACGTCATCGCCAAAGATATTGCTGAACTTCTCAAGGCTTTCCATTTAATTACTATAAGATTATTACCGATTGCCCAGTATAACTTTTTGTTTCTACTTTTCATTTTCTGAATATTATCAAACTTCTGTAATCATTTACTATTATTAATATCAGTTTGACTTTTAATAAAAAAATTAATATGTGTTCTAAAAATTTATTGGAGAGAAATTAATATGTGTTAATATGTGTTATATTTTTAGAACAAATTCTTTTCAGTTCAAAAAGTAGAGTATCTAGATTAATTTTTCTTATTAATATCCATCTTTCTTTTAGTTCTTTAAATTAATATTTAATCAACATAATCGACAATTCATCATCCACGTCAATATCAATTAAGGTTCGATATAAAATATAAATGCATAAGGACCGACCCATCATGCAATTATTATTTTCATAATTAGTCAAAAGTTTTAAGTTATCTAATTTAGTGATTTCATTTTGACATATTTTTTATAGCAGTGTGTGGTAAAGAAGACAGTGTGAAATTGCCTAATGCGTTTCCCATTACAAATTGAGTGGCAATTTCACTTCTTTCTCTTTTTCTTCGTGAGATAATGACCTACAAGCGATAATGCTTCTAATAAAGGACATAACTTAGGAGTATTAAACAAAACATAAATGGTAAATGCAGGTCAAAGTCATCATCCAGAAAATAAGGTTCAAAATATTCAAACCTTTTATATTCGTAAGAAAATTCAAACACAAAAAGTAGAAAATGCTTTGGACGCGGTCTCCTCTGATTTAAGTCTCTTTGAAAAACACAGGGGTATAAGAGAAAATAATATTCAAATTGCAAGTTTCAAATTTTTTATCAATTAAAAATTATGTGAGATTGAGACCTATTAATAACTTCCATCAACACACTCTCTTTTTCTTTGAACAAAAAATCAATGAGATAACGAAAAAGGAAACATTGAAGAAATATTAGATTCGACAAGTATATTACACTTTTCTACTTTGCTTTTCCTCTTTTTTCTATCGTTTTAGAATTTATTTGGTGGGCGTTTTGGAGAACGAGAGAGTTATTAATCCTTGGGCTTTAAATATTCGTCCATTTGATTGTGTCTTTGGGCCTTTCTCTAAATTATTGGGCCTTCTACCATTTTGAGCATTAGGCTAAATAGGATCTAAAACAAACATTGTAAACTTACTTATTTACAAACAACGGTTGACGACTTGATGTACAGTGGAATGAGTTAGTTCCTCACGTGGCAAACCTATATTGAACCTTTGTTAAGAGATGTGTCAAAATTTAGTGCATAACGGTACTTATTCCTTAAAAAAATATCATACTTATTTAATATCCCTCCAGAGCTAAATATAAAATCTATTTATCTAATTTGATTAGATTAAGGATATTACTTAAGTTAGTTAAAATTATATATATTACCAATGAACCCTAACTATATGCTTTCATCCCCACCATTCCTCTATTATTTATTTATTATTGAGAAATATTTATTCATTGGGATAATTTGGAGAAAAATTGAGAATAATTAGAAAGATATATTATATTTAAAACTAAGTTCACATCTCCACAAATAAGTGTTATATTTAGGACCTAAAGAAGTAATATATGGGTTTAATCGCTGCTAGTATGCATTGGAATATCTGTTCTTTTTCATGTTAAAACAAAAAGAAACCTTCTACATAATTTTCCTAGGGGGTTCTCCTGAGTCTTCGAAGTGAGATTTAAATATTTGAAAGTCAATTCCCCATGATGTCAATTTATTATTATGATCGAATGTTTTGATGTCTATTGATCGTCTTGAATGAAATATTCTGTTGGTGAGAAAGGAGATAAAAACGAAGCTGATATGTAAATGATATGTAATAAGTGGTTTGCAGAGAAAGACTTGCTCTTTCAGAAAATAATGGGCTATATACCGCCACCCAGACTCGAACCAAGATGCTCTGACACTAGTTCTAAATTAAAGAGCAGTTTGTCTCAAACGCTAGCAGATATTTTTAATGTGAAGAAAAGCACTGAGAAAACAGACAACACATCAAGGTGGGATTGGAAGTGATCACAAGCCTCAAATTTGAGATCTGATACAAACAAAACTAGTCAGAAACAAAATATTTTTGCAAACTTAAGATATGGTAAAAATCTGTTGTGTTGTGTTTGGATTATTGGTGGCCTTTTTTAATGACTTTTTCAAACTTAAGGTGGGGTAGAACCAGATTATTATGTAATATGAATTATGTTTGAGTTTATTTTACCCAAAATATGAATTATGCAAACTTAGTTTTGTGTGATGTGATTTATTCTACCCAAAACTAATGTTATCAATAATTTCTTTTATTAAAGCAGAGTGAGATGATTTTCAAAAGACTAATTCTCTTTCTTTTTTCTCCATTATCCCCTTCTCTTTTCTCTGTCATTCAAGCAACTCAAAGTGGCTTAAAGGTGATAGTAGCTCTTAGCTCAAAAGCACTTTCATCATATTGTTGATCCAAACAAAGCATAAAAGTCAAAGCAGATTTCACCGTCTCAACCGTGCAGTTTACATTCCATGATACCCAAACACACCCAATTAATAAGGTTGAATAACCTAGTTTCAACACATCCCATGAGCTAGCAGCAGCAACATTACTAACACTTTCAAATACTTTTTTAATTTACTTTTTTACAAAAGTTCTTCCCATATTAGCACACAAGACTAAAAATCCTACTCCAAAGGCCACATGGACTACATCTAGTACCATGATCATTTCTCATATATTTCACTTCAACCATACCTACATGTCACGATAGAAAACTGCATAATAGTAAACGGGGTCAATTAAGGATAGCCATACATTATTTGCAATCTCACAATCACATGAAACGCATGTAAAATTGATTCCTCAATTAAAGGGGCACACTCAACATGATCATCGTTGATACAAGTTCGTTTTACTTTGAGTAAGTTTGCCTATAATCTCTCATGAAACACCCGCCTTTTTTTTTTTTTTTCTTTTTTTGCTCTTTAACGCCATCTCCATTGTCAATGAGTTTCAGTAGGATGGGCATATATGCTGTTATAAACCATTCACTTCGTAGATTGGGTTGCTTTAACTTTGCCCCTTTTTCTTATGATTTTTTTGTCTGCGTGCGTGATATTAATCGTATATCTCTAGCAACAAGAAACGATATGATATTCGCATGATTAATTAAGGTATGAATTAAATATTTGATTTAATAATATGAAATATTGTTCGTATGTCTGTTTATAAATTAGAGCTAATAAGCGGTGGAAGAGACAGGAGTGTGGATGACGTACGTGTACATGATCTATGAATGAAAGTGTTACTCACCACCTTTGGACGCTGCTTAATTAAACACACACACAACAACAGTACCAACAACAATTATTACCCTAAATGGCCACTACAAAGTCAATATTCACAAAACCCCCCCGGTCGCGCGCACACACACAATTAAAACACAGGGTAAAGATGTAAATTTAGTATCTTACAATTTTACAAATCGCACCAAACATAAACTACAATTTTTTTTGTCACTTTATAGTAATAAATAATTTCTTTTGTAGCAGATTTAGTAACACCGTTAATTCTTGTTAACTTCCGTTAAATATTCGAAATGTGTATAAATGACGCCAGCTTCACTCTTATAATAGGGTAAATGTGCAAATTTAGTATCCTGCAATATTGCAAATTGCACCAAACATAAATAACAAATTTTTTGTCAATATATAGTCATCATGAATTTAATTATTTTTGCGGGTTCCCTCCCTCCCAATGTCGGGTTTCGCCGACGCCTTCGACCTTACGTCGAGGTTACCGGTGGAGTGGGCGATCACTACAAAAAAACAGGTAATTTCGGACGGAATCAATTCCGTCGGTAATTTCCGGCGGAATTTCCATCGATAAATTTACTGACGGAATTACTGACCGAATTTCGTCGGTAATTTTAAAAAAAAATTAATAAATTAATACTTTTTTTATAAATTACCGATGGAATTCCGTCGGTAATTTATTTATTATTTTTTAATAAATTAGCGACGGAATTCCGTCGGAAATTTATAAAAAAAATATTAAAAAATTAATTATTTAATAAAAAATTACCGACGGAATTCCGTCGGTAATTTATTTAATATTTTTTAATAATTACCGACGGAATTCCTTTGGTAATTTATAAAAATAATATTAAAAAATTACATAATTAAAAAAAAATTATCGACGAAATTCCGTCGGTGATTATTTAATAATCACCCACGGAATTCCGTTGGTAATTTATAAAAAAAATATTAACAAATTAATTATTTAATAAAAAATTACCGACGGAATTTCTTCAGCAATTTATTTAATATTTTTTAATAATTATTGACGGAATTCCGTCGGTAATTTATAAAAAAAATATTAACAAATTAATTATTTAATAAAAAATTACCGATGGAATTCCATCGGTAATTTATTTATTATTTTTTAATAATCACCGATAGAATTCCGTCGGTAATTTTAAAAAAAATATTAAAAAATTATTTATTTATTAAAAAGTTATCGACAGAATTCCGTCAGTAATTTATTTATTATTTTTTAATAATTACCGACGGAATTTCGTCGCTAATTTTTAAAAATATAAAAAAATAAGATTATTTATTTTAATTTATTAACTATTATATATATAATAGTTAATGAATATATTTTATAAATATTAATTCGTACATATATATTTATTACAATTTATTATTACAAATTTAATTTATTTTTTTAATAATATATATAATAAAATAATAATTATTAATATGTAAATTATATATTAATAATTAAATATATTTCATAATGTATTAATTTAAATATATTGTAAAGTATATATAAGATTAAATATAATTATATTTGTGGGAGTATAAATATAATATATATAATTGTTTGCAAATAATATCACAAGGTCTTCATAACTCAACTGGTTAAGGCATCAGCACGCGCGCAGGAGGTCACGAGTTCAAGTAGCAACTCGCCACATTTCAGAGAATTTGAGAGTGCGACACGTGGCGGGCCAAGGGAGCGACACTTAGCGGAGTGTGGGAGGAGACACGTGGCATAAATAAAAAAATGTTTTTAAAAAGTTACCGACTGAATTCCGCCGGTAATTTTTACCGACGGAATTCCGTCGGTAATTACCGAGGGAATAAAATTTCTGTCGCTAATTTAATTAGCAACGGAGAAATTACCGACGGAAAAATTTCCGTCGATAATTTCGTCTGTAATTTTTTTTCCGACGGAATTCCGTCGGAAAATTTAAATTACCGAAGGAATTCTGTCGGTAATTCTGTGTTTTTTTGTAGTGGATGATGGCGTCGCCAGTGATATGGAAGATGATGGCTTCGCCTGTGATATGGAAGGTGAGTGGGTTCACAAAGAAAGGTATACACACCCCTAACTCACCTGCAAATTCCATTTCCATTTCCGCTCCAAGAGAGGGGCATGGGGGCTACATCTGGTAGAATCGGTTTCCAGTTATTCGTTTTTTGTGCAGTTGGTCACCTGCCATATCACTGGCGACACCATCATCACCCGCTCCACCTGCAGCCTCGATGTGAGATCGATCATCGAAGGAGTCGGCGAAACCCGACGTGAGGAGGAAGGGAATGAAACCTACCGACTTGCAAAAATAATTGAATTCATGATGACTATATATTGTCAAAAAAATTGTTATTTATGTTTGGTGCGATTTGCAATATTGTAGAATATTAAATTTGCACATTTACCCTTATAAGAGTGAAGCTGTTATCATTTATAATTTTGCGGGCCCCACATTTCGAATATTTCACGGAAGTTAACATGAATTAACGGTGTTACTAAATCTGTTACGGAATAAATTGTTGATTACTATAAAGTGACAAAAAAATTGTAATTTATGTTTGGTGCGATTTGCAATATTGTAAGATACTAAATTTGCACATTTACCCTTAAAACACATACTCCCTAAAAATAAATAAAAGGGTAGTTGATTGCACCATATTTTTATACACTTTTCATTGATAAAATCATTGGATCATTGCATGTTATTGAGGTAACTGTGCTTAATTAGAACAAAATCTGACTTTTGCATACCTTGTAGGAGTTTATACTAATCAAGGGCAATTTTGTCATAATTAGCATGATTTATTGTTCAACCAATCTTCAAGGACATTTGATGCTACTTTTGGGTAATTTTTATGCTGCAGATCATGGAAGAAACAAGCTCAAATTGAAGAAACATGTTTCGTAGAAAAGCTAGACGGAGTACAAAGAAGAGGCACCCTCTCTGCATGGTGTGCCGCGGCACACAAGTTTGTGTGCTACGGCATAGCAACTAGAGAGATCAGGAGGGCCTCTGCCTCGTGTGCCGCGGCATACACGTGTTTTCTGGCAGCCCGAAACTGCTGCGTTTTGGGACTGTGTTGGGGTGTTTTTAAGTGATACCTAACCCGAAACTTCACTTCCTAAGCCTCCAGAGTCGAAAATCCTCAGCTCTCTTAGGGTTTCTTGGTCTCTTCCTCATTCCCACTCAAATCATCACTATTTCCACTCATCTTTACTTCTATTTTGCTGAAATTCTGCACTATCTCTCTTCTTCCTTCCATTCTCTCCTCATTTCTCCTTCACTCTTCTCCATTTTCGTCCAACCATGGAGTCAGCTATTGGGGGAGTGATTGAGCTCGAAATTTCATCAATGAGAGGCAAAAATCTTGGTACTTTGGTGGTGTGAAGGTGGCTCTTGCTTCAATGGGCAAAATAGGGGAGTTACTTGTTTTCTCATGCTCTTTTCCTTACATATTGAGTTGTGTGGTTGCATTTCTCTTGTATATTTGGATTGGAAACATGATTTTCCTTTCTCATTGTCTATGAGTTGGAATATTTGTGTTGGATATTGAGTTATGTCAATTGAATGATATTTATGTTCAAATTTCCTATTGGATTTGTGATGCTATATGATTTTTAGTGGTTGCTAGATTGTGTAGCTTAATTTGTCCAATTGAATGCTGTGGTTGCACATTCTTGAGAGGAATCGGTTTTCAAAACTCATGTTCCAACACACACCAAGTGGAGCTTAACTCTAACCCTAAGTAATGGCTATGAAAGTGGTTGCTTGATTAGTCATTAATTAGGGCTAGTAGACCCCTAGTGGTTGCTTGGGGATTTTTCAATTATACTTGGTGAATCTTTAACTCCCAATATCAATTTTAATGAAACATGAGAGCCACCATAATACTACCAAAGTCAATTTTATAAAATTACCCTTAACCCAAACACCTCTTCGCTTTTTAATCAAAAATTACTAAAAACAAGTATTTACATTTTCACTACTTTTATCAAATGACTTTTCAAACCAAAACCCCTTACCTTTTATTGTTTTAACTACATTTAGCTAGTTTAGGTAGATTAAAAGACTCCTTAAGTGAAACGACCTGGGGTTGCAACCTATATTGCAATCCTTGGATTAAATTTTGATCTTAACCCCCAAGGCGTACTAGGCAAAGGTTAAATCAGTAGTATACCAATTTTGCCTCAAAAGTATTTGCTAGGTAATAATTTTGTCCTCAAAAGTTTGTTTGAGATCAATGTTGCTCTGAAAGTATGAAAAGT
The DNA here is from genome assembly GCA_037074515.1 of Mimosa bimucronata. NCBI lineage: Eukaryota > Viridiplantae > Streptophyta > Magnoliopsida > Fabales > Fabaceae > Mimosa > Mimosa bimucronata. The sequence goes on from CM073442.1 coordinate 14,276,322, forward strand.
GTAGCAATATCACACAGAATTGATGGAACTGTTCATAGATGCCACGTCATCGTCCACGTTGGTATCAAGATGAACATTTTTTCTCTGAAAGTTTTCCTCGATGACTGATTTTATCCCGGAAATTTTTTGGGTGCAATATCGCCCTTGAAGTTTAAAAAAAACTTCCGGGGCAAAATTGCTCATTAAGAAAAACTTTCAAGGCAAAAAAGATCTTCATCTTGACGTAGACCATGACATGGCGTCTGTTAACAGTTTCGTTAGTTCAAGGTGGCATACTTTTCATAATTCCAAGGTGATATTGGTCCTAAAAAAACTTTCAGGGCAAAATCACTACCCGGCAAATACTTCAGGGACAAAATTGATATTTAACCCAAAATAAAAATGGTATTACTTCCATTTCTTGATATAAGAGCTAGCTGACTAATTTAGGGAGATTAAAGAAGCTAAATAAATCATTTTTAAACTACAAAATTTAATATGTCTGACTTATAAACTGATATATAATCTAATTATTTACATGAGTATTGAAATGTAACATATGTTGTAATTAGGTCATTTATTTAACTTTCTCAATATCTCCAAATTAGTTAACTAGTTTTTTTTATAAAAATATAGGTATATATAGTATTAATATTTATAGTTAATTAAAACGTGTGGTTTTTGCATTCATGCATGCAGGGTGTGGAGAAGGAAGTGATGGGTAGTGGGTTGGGAGAGAGGAAATGTACGAAGTGAAGCAAGAAGAGTTGGCTAGCTATGGCAAATGATGCAGCAAGAGAAGGCCCCATAAGAGACAGTGCTACTGTGAGGTCAGGTTGGAACTTGGAAACAAGCTTAACGAACTGCCAACTTTGTGCCACGTAATATGTTCAAACAATAATTGAAGCACATTGTCGTATACTAAGGTTTGTCTGAATATCATAAAAATGGCTCCACCTAATTATCTCGTATATGTATATACAAGTTATAAACCTCCCTAATTTAAAATAAGGATTCAGCTATGAGAGGGATGATTTGATTAAGCTCTTGGTCTATATTCTGCACATTTGGGCCTCTATTATATTGTATCTCTCTCCTATATATGCAATTTTGCAATGCCCTAAACTACTTCTCAAGTATTTTTTGACTTCTTTTGATGATTAAATGTTACATAAAATGAGTGGTACTTTTATATATGATGGTAATAAAATAGTGTGGTTTTATTATTCAAAGAAAATAAATGAAATTAAAGTTGTAGAATCTTACGGAGATTAAACTGTAGTTTTCAAAGAAAAAACTCTATGAGCTTGTTTGGATTAGTTTTTAGAAAATAATTTATAATAAAAAGTAAAAAAGCCGTAAAAGTGCCTTTTTCTAAGGATAATAGATTTTGTGAGAAAATGACTTTTGATAAAATAAGAATGTTTGGATGACTGTTATAAGAACGACATTTTCTGTGTAAATTACTAAAAATGACATAAGTTTAATGTGTTGGGAAAGAGAAGTGAGAAGGGTATTTTTGGTAAATCATTATGACATATATAATGATTACATTTTGATACCTCGTATTTCGTGCAAAAGTGAAAAATTCTAGCTTATTCAAAACCTAGGTTTTGGCCCTAGGTTTCCAGGTTAAAAGGGCTTTTCACATTTTTTCAAATGTTTAGCTTACTGTAACATTCTAAAAAAAATTAATTCAAGGTTTAATGATTTTTATTTAGGATTTTACTATCTTATGGGAAATTGAGGTTTGTTGGGAATTCATAGGGGCTTGGTATTTTCTTTATTTTAGGAAAGATAATTGATTATTTTATTTGAATTGAAGGATGTAATTTAAATTTGAAGATTTAATTTGAATTTTAGGATTTACTTTGAATTTGAGAATTTAATTTGGAATTGAAGATTTAATTTGAATGTGAAGGTTTAAATTTTGAATTTGAGGATTTTATGGAGATCAATTGGAGAGATTTATGGTGCCAGGAGAAAATTTATATTATGAGTTAAGATTTATTAATAAGGATTAATTTCAAAGAATAAGTAGGTTGAAAATGATTATAAAAATAATAATAAATAAATATTTGGATATAGTCTAGTACTTAGCTAATTATCTAAATTTTAGGAGAGTCACTAAATTAATATTAAAATTTTATAAATATATATATGTATATATCTACATATATGTATAGATATATAATAAATATATACCCACCATGTGATCCGTAGGTTGGGGGGAGGCGTGAAGTTTATACTTTTTTTATTATATATAATATATATGTGTGTGTTATCCTTGTGTGTGTGTGTGTGAATATACATATATATATATACACACACACATGGCACAAACCAACGCACAAGAGCGTCTTTCATATTATTTCTGTCGTGGCTAAGAGAGATAGGGAGTGACATTGGCTAGGGTTTGAGGTTGTGGAAGTCTTAAGAACTTATAATTGTTTCTTATTGGTAAGAAATCATTTTTAAGCCATTCTTTTTTCACCTTTCCTTAGTTTCTTCTTATAATTTTCATGGGGTGATTAGGAATTCAAATTTAATCTTGTGGGAGATGATTGTTAAATGGCTTCTAATGGAATTAAAGTATACCCATAATCAATTGATCATGAATTAAGGGCTTGAGTTTGAATAATCATAGGATATGCTTGAAATTTTTGGGCATAGGCTTGAAATCTGAAATCGAAGGATTAAATTGTGATTTTAGCGTATCGTTTGGATTATCTAAGTTGGATTAACGTAATTGAGTAGTTAATTAAGAGGAATATAGTGGTTTGTTTGTCGTATCATGAGCATAGCTTGAATATGATAGAGTTGATGTTGAGTGATGTATGTGAGCATTAGAAATAGGTAACGGGGCTTTAGTAGAAATTTATGCTTTCTGTTTGGTAGATAGTAATTATATGTAATGCTTGTAGAGTTTGATTCATGCCAAGTAGCACGAGAGGGAAGCTGCGCTGTTGCGAAATCGGTGCAAGCTGCAAGTAACTGCTTCTACTTGTTTGTGTGTGTGTGGGTTAGTAAGTTTTTAGAACTTGAGTTTTGTGAATTTTCTATGGAATGGACGAACATGAATTTGAAGATTTATTTTATAATATAAACGTTTGGTGGAGTATGTATTTTTAAATGGCATGAAGGTATGGACTTGTATGTTTTGGAAATTTATAGTATTTATTAAAGATATCGGCATGATTGAATTTGAGAATTTTCGGAATGGACTTTGTGCCATATGTTGGATGTATACATTTATGACGTGTTGTGCTGATTGTGTGAACACCAAATAAATAAATAAAATGTCATCGGGCGATGAGGTTCCTTGTCAACCCACAATGACTAAATAATATGAAACAGAAAGACGAATTGGGGAGAACGCCCCCGGTCTCAGGCAAGGGTTGTGAGTCCCTACTGGACCGTATGATATCGGTGTTGTGGTTGATTGTTTATGTTTTACCTTATATCAGATTATAACAAGTTATGTTGAGATATGTGATTTATGTATGAGCTTTGAGGAAATTATTATGCGATCATGATAATGTGTGTAGAGTTATGTGATGATATGTGATGCTGTGATTGTTGATCCTGAGATAATCATATGTTTTGGGATGTATGAGTTGTCAATTAATGATGTGACTATGCATTTATTTGGTACTTATCATATGATTTAATCCTATATATAGTAATACTCCACTGAACACCTTGCTAGCACACACCGCACGTAGGCGAGTAGTTAGTGGTTCCCTGGGTTTACCCCCTTTTATCTTATTTTTACAAGTCCTAGCAACGTAAAGGGAAATCAAGGGAAGGATCTGAAATTACCTCACTAAACTTGTGAGTCTCTGGACCAGCGGGACAGAGATTATTGCCACATTTAGGGACATAATGCATGTTGTTTTTGCTTCAAATTCTAAGTTTTGTTATTCTTTAATTATCTATGTTAGCCTTTTGCCTTATTTGGAAGAATTATTTTCTAACATGGATAATTTACTTAAAGTATGTTAAATCTTTTCTAACCATGATAGATATTCTTTAGTAGTGAATTTCTTTTCTATAATGGTTAGACTATAAATTGTAATTTATTTAAAATTATGAAAAATCATTTTCTAACTATGTTAGTGGTTTTACTAAGTTGAATTCTTTTCTAACATAGTTAGTCAATAAATAATTTTGTAATTGTTAAATGGTAATTTAAAATGTATTAAAAAGTATAATTAGGTAGTAATTGTTACACTTACCTTTTTTTCAAACCTAGGTTTTGAGTCCAAACCTATATTTAAAAAGCTAACCAAACAGGAAAATTGTGCAATTTTAATTTTTTTCTTTAAAAAAATTAAAAATTTTAAACAAGCCATTTCATTATTGTAAAGATGTCAAAATATCACTCATTTTTTAATGCAGGATTGAATGATAAAAAAAGATAAAATTTGAGAGGATATAATTTAGAGAGTATTAGAAAGAGGCACATTAAGGCCCCCAAACCAGTTCAGCACAAGAGCGGTAAAGTTTTTTTTCCCCCCAAGCAAGGAGGCCAAGGGTTTTGCTTAATTTCTACAGTGTTGCTCTAATTTGTTAATTTTAGATATAAACTACTCCCTCCGTTCCTAGATATAGGATTTAGTTTAATTTTTTTAAGAATTCTAAAATAACTAAATAAGTTATTTATGAATTGATTTACCTGAATTTTTTCTCTAAACTAGTTTATTTGACTAATAGGTTAACATATAATCTAATAATACACAAAATAAGTAATAATTAACGGCTCATTTCGCTTCCTTAATTTCTCCAAAAAGAGTCAACTAGATTTTATATTTAGGAACATAGGAAGTATTTAACATTCTGGTCTATCGTTTGGTTTAGATTGATCATGTTGGGTAGGATCAACTGATTTATCTTTTTTGTATATGATTTTTTTCTCCCCATATTTTCTTACAGGGATCAAATCATTCTTCTCCTATATTACTAAAAATTTCCCTTCTCACCAAAAAAAATTTCTTTGTATGTATTTTCTAAAGTCAAACCCAACCACATCTATTGACCCAAAATAAGTAGGTACTTGCTTGTTTGCTCATGCCCTTGAAACCAGAAATCAACTAATTTATCAGTATTTAAATCCAAGCGGGGCGTTTTGAATGAAAAATCTCAACTTGATGACATCGGGACATATATGATGTTATGATTCCAGGACAACCCAAAATAAAGGGTCAATTATGAACCTATCTAGCTGAGACATGTAAAAATTTCCATAGAATCAGATACCTTAGTCAATTTCAACAATACAAATCCTCCTCGTATAAAGTTACAGCAAAAGCAAACAAGTATGAGTAAGAAGACTCAAAGGTACCTTACCTTCCCATACATCATTGTACGAAGAATTTAAGTGTGGCGTGAAAACAAGTCTTCGGTTTTCCCCTTCCGTTCAATAATTATAATGGAAGTGTGTGTGTGTGTACTTGGGACCAACAAAAAAAATTATACCATATGCTCTCTTGCATGAACATGACTTTTATTAATTCCTCTGATCTTATCAATCATTCAACCATCTAGCTAGCTGTCTTCACAAAGACACATGGAAGCACAACAAGATGAAGAAGAAGAAGAAGAATCAGCTTGAGGCTTACCTTTAATTCTTTTCTTTTGTCCATTCACAATAACAATTGCTCACAACTGTCCCACACAAAAATATCTCTCTCTCTCTCTCTCTCTCTCTCTCTCTCAAAGTGTCCCAGTCATGGATGTACCTTTGTGGGGTGGTTGCAGGGCTTTACTGTCGTGGTGGATGCATCACCTGCAATTGTATAACAAGTCACCGCTGATCAGAGAGAAGAATAATAACACAAAGAGACAAAGGAAGGGAGGGGACCATAACACAACTCACCTGAGTGTGACAGGGTTGATTTTGTAGCGTTGAAGTTTGTGTATGATGCGTGATATATTCTGATTCTCGTAGTGGAGAAAGAAAGAATAACGCAATCATCATCATCACTGAATTGATATAATAATACTATATATCATGCAATATTGTTTCATAAATATACACTCCACAACATTAGAATTAGTTGAAAGAATCTTTGATGTAGTACTAGTGTGCCTGCTGCAATCAACTTTGCCAAACATTTGATATATATAAAGTATTTCCAAATTTTAAAAGCTTTGGAGGATTATGCTGGATATGGCCTGTAGCATTCATGCATGCATATTGAAGAATCTTGTTGCCATTGCATGTTGCAGACATTTGTTTTGATAGAGACTATGGTCGTATGAATCTCTTGTTAGCTTATTATTTAGAGTTTAGAAACAAGCGGAAGCTATTTCTAAGACACGAGACCGTGACCTCCAAGTCACATGACAAAAAACTTACCATTACTCCAAACTCACATTCAAGAATGTGTTTAGAAACATGACAAAAGTAATAATTTCTTTTTTCTTTGAATTGATGGTTGATATGGTTACTCACATGACTTCAACTATTCGCCGATTTCAACTAAAAGACTTAGGTGAAGCATTTCCATACTTAAAGAAGGCATTACCATACGAATTTTCCAGGAAGGTGCTAAGAGGTGATTGAAGCTGTGTTTAGAAATGTTCAAATCAGTAAAAAAGCTGGGAACGTGAGAGATATCCCACAAATGGGTGGGAGTGAGAACAAGCTAGCAGTATAATAAAGCAGTACAGATGTGAACATCAAATCCTGAGATCTTCTTCTCATTAACAAGTCTTTGAACCCACCTGCTTTTGTCTTCCATATCCAGATACCTTCCATGGTGAAAACTCACATCAAGTACTTAGTACTATGGCATCTTATGAATGGTGCTAGCGTGCTTGGTCATGTCAGTATAAAAACATCATTTTCCTTGTGGCCCTGCTATTCAGTACTACTGTTGTAACATAAATACACACAAAGCGTCATCGTGTTTTTGGTTTTGAAGAATATGGCTTGATTATCGCTTTGATACCCGCAAAGATTTAAAGAATACAATAAAATAAAAAACATCTGATCTAAGGACGCAGAAAAGGTCTGTCTTAAAAAATTTAATTTTCTCAAATACGAGAAAGTTATTATCAGCTACAACTCATTTTAATTTGATAATAATTTTATTCTAACGTTACTTGTTAGAAATATTAAAATAACAGAAGAACTATTATGATCCTGAAAAGTTAGTGCAATTGTCAAGTTGGCACCCTGGTTTTTTGTTCTACTGTTATATAGCTGAAAGTTTGCTTTTGTTTCAACGTCATGAAATATCTCATTTAAAGGTTGTTTAGTGCAATCTTAATGTATTCAGAGTGATAAAATAAATATTTAAAGGGGATGAACAAAATCATACTCTGAGGCACTAAACTGAAACAAAAATGGGTTTATGTCCAAAAACTTAAAGCTAATGATTGAAAATACAATACAGAAATCCACACAGAGGGAAAAGGTAGATGAAAATAAAGCAGGATTCAAATTTTGAAGGCCAAGGGAGAAGCTTGAAATAAAGCTGGATTAAAAGAGTTTGATATACCGTACATTTAGCTTAAAAAGGCTTCTGGTTAGAACTTGGCATGTCCCTCTCATCTTACCCACCTCTCTCAGTACACTGAGCTCTTCATATAGACTAAGTAAAAATGCAGGGCATCAGTACCTTCCACCCTATCTATTTCAGTTAAATGATTAACCCACAAAGTTGTAGTGAAAGGGTACTGGAAAATAGACCAGCCCTACTAATCTACTGAAATGTTTACCATATACCCTATACGTGTAAATAAATAGTGGCAGTGAATAATTTCCTGGAAAAAGTTCTAGTAGGGATTCTGCAAAAAATTTGTAGGATGCCATGAAATTTTTGGTAAATATGGTTTTGAAGACATGGATTCATTATGTATCATTGCATGTAATGTGGATCCTTCTGCTTATCATAAAGCAGAAAAACAAAACAAAAAGAAACAAAAAGTATAATTTCCCTTTTTCCCATATGTAATTCTTTCAGCACCAATAGTTAAGCTTTTGAATTGACATGTAAGTGTATCTGAGAGCACTATCACTTTCAACACTCCTTTCATACAAAATCAATCCCCACTTCCCACTTACTGCAAGAATTGGGGATCTAAACTTTTTGTTACCTTACCATAACAGACAAAACCTATTGCACAAGGACAAGGCTTTGAAGAAGTTCTTCAAGTATTCGCATTCTAATTCTCAAATAAAAATGGTTTTTTAAAGAAAAAAGTTTTGTCTACCAATACATCCTCCTATATGCATATTCCCCACACTTAACAAAATGGAATCTGTGGTCCACCCTCTCACCTTTTTCCTCCTTATAAACTTCCTCATCGTTTCCTAGCTTCCCAAATGGCTTGTTCAGCTCAAGTGTACTAGCCCCACCATTTCCTTCTCCTCCATTAACACCACCTAACTGTAAGCTCTCACAATGGAAGCCAAGATGGAGAGGAAGAGAACTTTAGTTGAGAAGGTAAGGAAAGATAACAACATAGTTGAAGAAGAAGAAGTAGAGGATGAGATAGAAGAGGAAGAAGAAAGCGGTGGTGGAGGTGATAATGGCGTTGCAGAAGAGCAGAAGAGGAAAGGTGTCATGGTAAGTGGAAGAAGAGGGTCAAGTGGGTGTGGTGGAGTTTCTCCACCTTCCTGTCAGGCAGAGAGATGTGGAGCTGATCTGAGTGATGCAAAGAGGTACCATCGCCGCCACAGGGTGTGCGAGTTCCACTCCAAGGCACCAGTTGTCATGGTTGCCGGGCTAAGGCAGAGGTTTTGCCAGCAATGTAGCAGGTTCTCAATCCCTTACTCAACTACAGCTTCATTTCTATGCTATATTTGTTTCACTTTTTGTTCTTTAAACTATTCTGGTTTTCATGAAGCAGAGGAGGGGATAATAGGACACACATCCCTTAGTCAATTAGATCTTCATTTCTATGTTATATTTGCTTCACTTTTTGTTCTTTAAACTATTCTGGTTTTCATGAAGCAGAGGAGGGGATAATAGGACACACACACACACACACACACACACAAATATGCTAATAGGGATGGGATAGTATCCTTCTGTACATTCTATAAAAATTAAGTTAAATGGATAGAAATTTTGATCACTTTAAGTTCACCTAATATTATAAGCCATAAAAAGCTTGTTCCTGTTCCCCATTTCTACCAATTGAGAATTAATGTTCTGTTCTTTAAACATGGATGAAACCTTGTCAGCGAACTTGAACTTCTACTCTTAAGCCTTTTTCACTTTACTTTTCATACGAATCCCAAGGAGAACAAATTCCAAATAAATGTTCAAAGTTGTTCTCATTCAGTGTGTTTACCTTAATAGGAACCTATAATGACTCTGCAGGTTCCATGACTTGGGGGAATTTGATGAAGCCAAGAGAAGCTGCCGAAGGCGTTTGGCTGGGCACAACGAACGTCGCCGCAAAAGCACAGGCGAAATTTACAATGAGAGCTGCAGCCGTGGCAAAGGTCCTCATGCAAAGGAGAGCTATTGCAGGCATGCTGATGATAGAGGAAGAGTTCAAATGAGTGTTTCTGGGAGTTCTGGCTACAAATCTTTTCACATAAAATAAAGCCTTAGCCTATATATGAGGCTCTCTCTCTTCTGTCATCCTCTAGTTTCTTATGTGCCAAGGCATCCTTAAAACATGTGCATGTTATCAGAATAAGCCAAAGAGAACAATCCATTGTCTAGAGAGGGTGACTCTTTATTAGTACGTGACTTAGGTAGAATAAGTCTAAAATGAACAATCCGGTACTAAGGAGTGTGGGTTTTGTGAGTTTAATTATTAGTACGTCAATTAGATTATTTGTCAGGAGTTCCGTGTTTATGTGCGTTTATTCTGTTTCTGTGTGCCTTTAGCTAGCTATCCTGTGAGAGCACCTTGAATAATGAATAGAGTCCTTATCTTGGACTTGCATGGGCAAAGAGGACGTCCCTCTTTCAACTATTTTTATCCATATTGTATGTTCTATTCTATGTTTTATGAGAATGAATTGTCCAAAAGGGAGTTATTAGCCCGGTTGGCCAAGAAAAATATAATCTCTTCTTAAGTTAATCTCCAACAAAACTCATAACTCATAAGAACACTTAAATTGTACCATCAAAAAACAGAACAAGATGAAAAACATAAACTATCTCATAAGAAAATTAAAAGAAAAAAAAAAAGAGAGGCATTCGCTTCACCTCTAAATGTTTTTTATTCAGGAATAATTTCCCGAGAAGTTTGGTATCTTCCTAACCTTAATTTCGTTTAATAAAAGCATCAAGGTATGGCATCCTATATCTCCCCTTCTTTTTCCAGGCACACAGAAACATACACAAACAGAAGATGTCTTGTATTTCATATTAAAAATGTGTCTGTAAAGGTCTCCTAACCGAAGCAAACATCCTTGAATTATACAGTAACACAAGATTGTTTTGTCTAAACAATCCAAAACTAAATCTTTCCTACATTGTTATACCAAACAACAGCTAGCTGGTGGACATCAAGTTTTCCAAACAACAAACTATATTCTACACCGTTTCCCATGTCTGCACACCTTGCTTGCACATATGATGAGTTCTTGTGAGTTGCGATTATTGAAACTTCACGACAATACAGGAGATATCATCTGAGCTCTTCCTGTTAAGTGCCTCATCAGTAAGAAGCTTTGCTGCCGATCGAGCATCCTTTACATCCTTGATAGTATCAACCGCTTCTTGATTTGACATCACCTAGGATACATGTGATCAATTAATTGTGAGCAGCAGATAAGTATGCAAGTGAATCCAACAATACTGTGTGTGTGTTGCAAAAAAGCATCTGTGAGGTGCATCATGATTTAGTATCATTTATTAAATCTAAATCTAACCTTCCATAATCCATCACTGGCTAGTATAACAAACTCTGCATCATCATCATCTATAATCTCCTCTTCTACATGTGGTTCTGAACTAAGGTGTTTCTTCAAGCTTTTGTCACCAAATGCTCTAGACACGGCCAGCTGCCCATCCACGCGTGCAACATCACCTAAATCAATCACAAAACCTGAATTGTTAATCCTGAAACAAAACCTATCTTGGTCTCAGCAAGGTCTGAGAATGATACCAAACCAACCAGAACAGGAAGGCATCTATGCTATAATTATAAGCCCATTGTGAAATACAACCACCATAACAGGATGAGCCAGTGCAGTATTCTGACATCTAAAATCTGCTAACCTGGAAAATTTGATACAAAACCACCCCTGTCTTCGATCTTGTCTCTTTCAGTGCTCGGCTCATGATCCACTGATAGTTGTTTGGCCACACTATTCCTGGATAGGACAGCCCTTGAATCCCCAACATTGGCTATTACCAGCTTATGACAATCAATCAATATTGCCGTGACTGCAGTGGAGCCACCAGGTCCCAATTCAACAGCTTTCTCAAGAATGGTCGAATCAGTTACACGATATGCTCTCTTGATAGCTTTTCCAGTTTCTGTCCAGAAGTCAGACTACAGGGGAAAGATGAACAAGGGGAGAAGAGCTATTAGAATATATCATGTTCCAAACCCATTGTCACTACTAAGCAAATGTAAACAGAAGGACATAACAATTGGTTTTAAATAATATAAAATTGTACCTAACAAGTCATCAATAGAAGTATAAGGTAAACTAAAACTATAATTTTAATTAATTTGAAACAAATATCACCCTTCATCTATATTTATATCATTAAAATTTTCTATAAGCTCTTGAACCCGACCAAAAGCAATAAGATTAACATATAACACGTCACAATATGAAATACACATATCATTTCAAATATGTGCCTGATATGAGCATGCCAACTTTTATGCAAGTATCAGGGAAACATAGTTCACAAATAAATATACAATGGATGCAACTCAAAACTTGAACAACTGGAGTAAACCAGGATCCTTCATTACCTCTTTTAAGATATTTTCAAATAAATTAGACTGTAAGTAGTCAGCCACGTCGTGACCCATGTGGCCATCAAATATTGCAAACAAGCCCAATTCATGATCATCAACCTTCTTAAATTTTGCAACGAGATAATCTTCCATCGCATGAGCTGATTTTCCCTTCACCAAGTGAAAGCCATGGCTTATTTGCTTTGACATCTTGCTCTTTCCTTTCCCTGAATCAGGATCTGACAATCCAACTTTTTCCTGCGAGCAACACATGGTTGTTAAAGACTCGCGACATGAGAATACTTAGTAAAAGCTAAGCACAGATACTTAATAATGCATCTAACGGACACAAGGCAAATCTTCAAATTACAGGTAGACACTTCGTATTTCTGTATGTATCTATTCTTCCTAGAGCAAAATTGTAAGCGATGTGCAGTATCCACTCTCAAATCTTTTATTTCAATAAGTATAAACATCATAGTCAAAAGATGAATGAATATAAATAAATAGATTTTGCCCAAAGTTAAGACAAAATATGAGAGAAAGAATATTGTTAAAATTCGGATTTCAGAGAAAACTGTCCAAAGTTTTATTAACTAGGTTATTGTTGTCTTTTCCTCGTGCTTAGGCGCCTTATCAACAAGTTGAATTTGCTGCTGCATGATTAGCAACTCTAAAAATGATTTCTGATGTATTTTCTCAATAACTGGGTATAGATTCAGAACTTTATTTTATTATTTTTTTTTTTTTTGGGGGGGGGGGGTGTTTATTTGTTCTGCCTGGCTTTTATACGGTCACTAAGTGTAGTAGTGCACAATGTATCCACTGTGTCAATTCGTTTTTGCGATAAAACAATGTCTGGAGGAGTAATTAATCATGTATCTTATTGTGGATAGTAGTTTGTTTGACCATCAATCCATCAGCGAATTGTCATAGTTAACCTAATCATTCCACCAGAGTGATTAGCTTGGCAGCTAGATAAGTCATAACTGACAGAGAGGATACAAAAGTGTGGAGACAATTCATTCCGCATGAATGATATAAATGAGCTTTACCAATCATTCAATGTTTCTATGGTTGTTAATAAAGGAAAGAAACTGAGTTTTCAACCCGTGATCCAACCTGCTTAGCTCTTACAGGAACGAAGGTGCATTGCATTAAATTCTAAAGATTGTTGGCCACAAGAAAAGAGATATTTCCAAGTTCCAACCATTAGCCAAACCAAGAGCTATAAATGAAGCAAAAGAATCCGAATGCCAACCAACTGAAAGAAACTATGTTGAAAATAGGAAGATTTAGTACATAAAACATAAAACCTGTTCTTACTAAAATTGATTAAGAATATAATGCCCACGTTAATCATCAATGTCAAGAAATCACCCCAACATCTTATTTTTGTCTTATCATGAACATTTACATAATAGGGATAAAACACAATGGATAGACATAATCACAGTGACACATCATTCTATACAAACCCAAGAAAGTTTAAAAAAAAAAAAAAATCTGAACATTCAAGTTCAGAAACGTAGAACAGCTCAAACCAACCATCAACCATATCAAACATCCTCAATTCATCACACAAAAAGAACACCACCGTCCACCAACACGTTAATATCTCAAACATTCATCCATCACAGAACACAAAAATCAAATCGCACTATGAAAAGGAACAAAAATGCGATGTAATCTTTGAAATAAGCCATAACCCAGAAAAAATTTTCAGCCAAAAAGAGCCATGATTGAAGAGAAGAAGAAAAGGGCATACCTTTATTTTATGGAAGATCTCTTTGCCAGTCATGGCGAGAAGCCTTGGGGGTGTGTGTATATATATATATATATAAATATATAAATATAAAGGATAGAAGGAAGGTGAGAATGGAATCGATGTGAAGATCGAGGCGAAGACAGAGACAAGAAGGATGATTTATGATTTTCAGCGAAAGAGAATGGGGAAGGAAGAAGGGAGAGACGAGTGTGCAGAGTGAAGCTGACGAGCTTTGTTTTGTTGACACGACCACACTTTCTGTCTCTTTCTCATTTCTCAATCCTAACCATTCATCGCAACCGTTAGCGCCTGACACGTCATTACTTCTGCCTTGAAAATTGGACCCACGGTGTCCATCTCTTTTTCATATTTTTATTTGCTTGACTCATTCTCACTTGTCCTACTCACTATTTTCGTTGGATTGACACAAAATTATCTTATCTTTAAGCCTTTTGTTTTCCTTAAGATTCTTTTTTTTTTTTTAGCCATCCGTAAGATTCTAAACTAGAGGTTTGGATGTTTCAAGTTTGAAATTTGATGCGGCTTAAAACATTAATCCATATATTATCAAATGCCAAAGGTGTGATAAGTACCCTGAATTAGTTTTAGTGGTACTATTTATATATACTCCCTCTGTCCCATAATATGATGTCTTTTTAACCGAATTGTGGGTTCCTAAAAAATTAGTTAGAGTTAGTTAAAAACAATAAATGTGTAGGAAATATATCATATTGCCCTTATTTATAAATGAGTAAAAGAGGGGGTAATTATGAAAAGAAAATGAAAAAGAATATGTGGGAAAATTAATGCATGGGTAAAATGGGGGAAAAAAAAGCATTTATTACTCAAACAAAGACAAATAAGACCTTATATTGTGGGACAAGGCCATTCAAAAAAAATGAACTTTATATTATGGGACGGAGGGAGTATATAATTAGTACCCTAATACATTAAAAATTGAGAGCATGTTTGGAATGACTTTTTCTCCCCTAGAAGCTCGGCGCCGCAGCATAAGTCAATTTTTTATTTTTATTAAGTTTGGTTTGGTTTATTTAGTGAAAAATTGATGGTTTCCAATGGGCTTATAGGAAAAGGCTAGAAATTGAAGCTTTTGACTTATGGGTTTTGGCTTCTGCAGGTTGGAATAATAGGTCTCATGCCTTTTGTTGTGTATTATTTAATGAAGTGCAGAGGAAAATTAGATTATTAGACCCTAAAATTCTCAAATAAGATATTTTCCTTTAATCTAAAATTTCTTTTTTATCTCCAAAAATTTGCAACAATAATCTCTAACTATTTTCTCCCACAATATTCTCCTTTGAGCTGAAAATATAATTTTTTAAAAAAATTATTTTCTTTAAAATAAGGGAGAAACTAAGCCTTTAAAATCCACAAAAAGCCCCAAAATTCACTTTTTTTTTCTAAACTATAAGAATATATACATATTATAAATGTATTATTTAATAACAATAATGTCCTTTTTAGTATTTTTTCATCTAAAATGCTTCTAAAAATAATCATCCAAACATGTTTCTAAAAATCATATTTAAAAAAGTCACTTCTATCAATATAAATCACTTCATACAATCTGATTTTATCCTATCTTACTTTTAAATCAGTCAGATTGAAAAAAAGTTACTTGTTAGAAGCCAACCAAACACACCCTGACTAATACTGTTACTTTCTGATATCTCTCTCCCTCACACGGTCATTTCCTTCGTTCCACTCCGCATCTTCCTCCTTAGATTTCATCACCGAGGAGTTTGAAGATAAGGTTGGCCTTCATTGCTGTGCTATGGAGGAAGAGAAGAAGATGTGGAGTGGACAGAAGGAAAAGATGATGGTGTGAGGGAGAGAGACAATGGAATGTAACACTAGGATTATTTTTAATACATTGAGGTGCTAATTACATCCTAAATACTTTAGAGTATTGATTGTATCTCTAAAATTAGTTCAATATGCTTGTTGCACTTTTATCATTATCAAACTCTGGGATCAATTGATTTGAATTTTTTTCAGTTTAAATTTAACCAGTGGTCACATATTCAAACCAATAATATGTAACTCAAATAATTATTTAAAAGTAACAAGGTTCATCCCGAGGTGATCTACATTTTTTAGAATGAACTAGTCGGTTACTAATAGCAACGGAGCCGATGTATAAATAAAAAAAATAAAATAAATTACTTTATGATAGGGTGATGACAGTAGCAAATAAATTAATTAAATAATTAGGCTCGCTTTAGCTTAGATGAAAAAACTAGACTCATTCTCAGTTGTTCCTTAAAAACCGAAGGAAGTATGATAGTGAATATATATACACCTATGGTAATGGAATTTCTTTATGTTGGAGCAGGAGCAACTTTCTGGAATCTTTCCATTTTATTTTTAAGTATGGTTTCTTGTATGCTGGACAAGGCTTTACCTCTTTCAAATATACGAGAAGACAACATTACTATGCTTCTGGCCAAATGCCACTGGGCAAATTTACACTATGGTCCTATTTAACTAATTTAAGCCAGATAATCAACGTTTCGTGAAATTTCAAAAGGAATATAAAAAATAAAAAAAAACAAATTAGCTTTCAAAATCCCCAAAAGTTCACTTGAATATCCCAAAAGATAGATGAGAGAGAGGGCAAGAATATGATATTTTATAATGGGAGTAAAGGAATCCACATATGATTTTGTTAAAAATCCGTCCAACACCAACTTTTTTTTTTTGGTCAAAAGTGACCATCAGCTTCTAAAATAGGGATAAAAAACATAGTTTCCGTTAAAGTTATGAATATTGACTGTGAATTCTATAAATTTGACTAAAACTGGTGAAATGGCAATTGACGTGGAAGTCTTTGTTAAATGTGGATGTAGCACATAATTTTATAATACTATACTTAGGCACTTTAACCTATTTATAATCACTTGCTCTTTATCAAAGGCCCGAAATGTGAATAATTTTAAAAAAAATTCTTTTTAAGATATACATAAAAATAATACTTTGAAGAAATGGGATTTTCTAACCAATTGAATTCATTTCAAAACTATTATTGAAAAGCTTAAGTGGTTATAAACCAATTAAGTAACTAGATTCAACTAGTAATACTTAACTTTATCTAATAATGCTTAAGGAACAAAAATAGTAATAATTCTAATATATCTACATATACATAAGGCTACATATCATAAGTATAACTAATCATAATAATTTGGCTATCTCGAACAATAGCCTATTACCCTGTGCTTGTAATTGGACCTCCTTGTGGAGTAAGCATACAAGAATAATAATTATTTAAATAAAATTATTCTACCAAGCACAGGTAAATCAAAATATGATAATGATAATTATTAATACAATGAAGCTAGTAGGCATTCCTTCTCTTCAATACTATATTTCTTCCTTCTCATCTATCTTTTCTAAAGCTGCTATATTAAAAATGTTAGGTTAAAGAGTGAGATTCAAAGAATCCCAATAATAGCACATTTTATCTATAATTACATATAATATCCATATCATGCCACAAATCACAAATAAACATTAAAGTATCAAAACTTTAAAACATCCTGAACTTCAAATCATCACATGATTGTCTAAAATTCATGTACATTAAAAACTTTATGTTTACTAAACCTTAAGGCATTCTCACGCTATATATACCGGTGGCCGAGTTGATGTAACTCGTGCGTACTCCTACCAACTACACATAATTATACACTTATGGATGCATTAGCATCTTCACACTATACATATTGTGGCCAAGCTGATAAAACTCATGTGTATGCCAACCAACTACTCATAATCATGCACATATGAATGCATTGATGTCCTTACGCTATGCATACTAGTGGCCGAGTTGGAATAACTTGTGCGTATGCCAACCACCTACACATAATCAAGCACATATGGATGGATGCCTTGCAAAAAGGAAACATCCTCTATCTATTTTTCTTCAATTTCTTGTAGAAAGTAGGGTTTAATATCCTTAAAAATGCCTCAAACTTCATAAATTGTTCATAAGGCTTTTGAATTCCCAAATAAACCCCAGGACTTAAAATATCTCCTTATTTCTTCTTTCCAAACGTTGGGGGTGTTAGAGTGGGTGCTATAATAATTGATTTTAATAATTTAAGTTTTTTAATAAAAAGTTATCTTCATATCCATCTTCTTCCTCCTCCTTTTCTTCTTCTTTCCTCTTCCACAACAATCATCACCATTCTCCCAGATCTCCAGCACCTCATCATCGCCACTATTAGTTGCAGAACCTTGGTTCGAAGAGGATTATTGTCCATTGAGTTGGATAACATATTTTAAGTTATCAATGTGTTGAACCAAGTATTAAGTTTTAGTGTCATCACCAATCACCAAAAGGCAACAACAGTACTCACAGCGTAGCATGTTGTCCTCGCTTAAAAGGGTAGTGCTTATGTTCTTTGGATCTGACGACGTACTGAGGCTCTTTCCGATGTCGTTTCCATCAATAATCTTCCATGAAACGAATCACACTCTTGTTGCTGCTCATAATATGCCGAAGATCTGGGAGAATGGTGATGATTGTTGTGGAAGAGGAGAAGGAAAAAGAGGAATACAGAGATATTTTTTTATGAAAAACTTTAAATATTTAAAATCAATTATTATAGGACTCTCATTGACCAAATACTTCCACGTCAGCTGCTATTTCACCAGTTTTAGTGAAACGTAGAGAACTTATAGTCAATGTTCATAGTTTTAACGGAAACTATGACTTTTGTCCCTATTTTAAAAACCCATAGTCACTTTTGACTAAAAAAAGCAATTGGTGTTAGAAGCACTTTTGACAAAATCACAGGTGTATTTTTGACCCTTAACTCTTTATAATGTTGGTGTTTTTACAATTAATTATACCCCTTAGGCGTGAGTGATTCACACTACAAAAAATAGAGTAGAAAAAGGAAATATTATCGACTTTGCATGAAAATTGAAAAATGTACACTTAAATTTTTTATGATAAGGTGAGACTCCTTACCACCTCTAACAACATTTTGTTGATTATCTTAAAATTTTCTTATTGGCTCTTTTCTTTGCAAAACCGGCCAACAAGATGGACCTAGCTCACAAAATAGTAGCTTCACCGAATTTTGTCCAGAAAACAATGGAATAAGCTATTCAGTCAAGGTAAAAAAAGAAAAAAGAAAAAAAAAAGCTATTTAGCAGTTATTTGGGCCAGACTTTCAACACTTGTTCAGAAGTTAACTCGACATAAAGATGATATTGGGCCTGAGCTAGTTTGGGCCTTAAGACCAGCATATAAACCCATAAGTTTCTCTACCAAATTAATAATTTATGTTTACCTGTTCAAGATGGGAGAGTAAACCCTTCTTTTTCTTTCCCTCATCTCCCTCCTATTCCCTCTTTATGACCATTAGATTAACAATTGAATTGTCCAAATATAACTCTATGTTAAATACTTATTGTATGTTCTTCATTATATTATTAAGTTATTCATATCAAAATTCATGAACTTGAATATGAACAATTATTTTTCTTTTTATAATTTAGCATTTTGATCCCAAATTATTAAAATGTCAAATCTGAACCATTCAATTATTGATCTAATCATCGTAAAGAGAGAATATGAGAAAAGAGGAGGGGAAGGAAAACAGGGATTCTCCCATTCAAGATAGTGTTTGCCGTACTTTTTGCACAAAAAGTTGGCAAATAATTGAGCTATTTTTGAAAGAGGTGGTCTCAAGCAAAAAGATCTCAAATAATTGGGTTTAAGCTCATACTTTGTCTCCTTGATTAATGAACTTATTAATAATCAAAACGTGTTTGATCATATCATATTCTATAAATTAATTTAATTTGAACCATTGTTCTTGTATATATACTCCCACAAACCCAAATACAGGGTGCAAAGAAATTTTGGATCCATAATATAGATCACATAGAGAGTTGTTAGTTTTTTTTTTTTTTTCATTTTACCCCTGTTTTTTATAATTATAAGTTAATCTAATTATGTTAAACTTCATTGTTGTTACTAATCGGATTTTATCCAAATATACACAAGAATATAGGGTTAATATAACTTTTGGTCCCTGAACTTTCACTCAATTTTGGTTTTGGTCCCTGAACTTTAAAATTTTTGGTTTTGGTCCATGAACTTTCGGTCAATTTTGGTTTTGGTCCCTGAACTTTGAAAGTTTTGCTTTTGGTCCCTGAACTTTGGGTCAATTTTGGTCTTGGTCCCTGAACTTTCAGCAATTTTGCTTTTGGTCCCTCAACTTTATTTTTTTTTTTTTTGAAGTTTTTTTAAACTGAGGGACCAAAACCAAAACTTTCAAAGTTCAGGGACCAAGACCAAAATTGACCTAAAGTTCAGGGACCAAAACCAAAACTTTCAAAGTTCAGGGACCAAAACCAAAAATGACCGAAAGTTCAAGGACCAAAACCAAAAATTTTAAAGTTCAGGGACCAAAACCAAAATTGAGTGAAAGTTCAGGGACCAAAAATTATATTAACCCCAAGAATATATATATATATATATATAAGTAAGAAGATTTTTTAATTGGAAATTATAATAAATTAAATTAAATATATCTAATACAACTTTTATTTTCAAAGTCTGTATTCTAAAAAAAAAAGAAAGATTCACAATCGTTTTTCAAAAAAATAAATTACATAAAACTTTTAAAACTTCATGTCACATATAGATATCATCCCCAAAACTTTACAATAACCTCTCAAAAAACTTTCAACACCAAACTATCAAAGTTTACATCCTCTTACTTTACTTCTTCGATCCATAAGTCATTTCCAATATATTTTGCCGGGAAAAACTTTAAAGCTCGTTAATTTTTTATAAAAGCTTAATAAGTCTTAACTTTGCCCCAATTAAATATCTATACTTTAAAAATTAAAGGGTTAAGAATAAAAAATATACCATGATTTTGTCAAAAGTCCATTTAGCATAAAAGTGTTTTTTTTTTTATCAAAAGTGACCATGAACTTCCAAATTAAACTCAAAAGTCATAGTTTCCGTTAAATATGGTAAAAAATACATATATGATTTGTAACACCATACTTTTATGACTCATTTCCAAGCTAGATTAGAAATTGAAAACTTATTTAAGCTTGTACATTTGTATGAGATTTAGAACATCAAAACCTTAACTTTTTCAAATTTTTCTTTACTTCTGGAAAATTCTGAAATGCAGAAAACTTTTCCAGTAACTTGGAAAAATCATAACTAATTGCACAAAAATGATTTTGACATGGTTCATTTTCCAAATTAAAGCTTGAATAGTTCTTTATCTGAAAAAAAAAATATCAAATAGAATATGCATCAATCCATATGGTAAAGTTTATTGATTTTCCAAATTTGCCTTCGTTCACACACCAAGAATTATCTGTCTGATTTCATGATTTTTTTAATTGGAGGTATACAATTTCAATTCATTTCGTTTTTGGGTTTCCGAAAATCCCTATATATATTATATTTAACATAAATATTTCAGGGCAAAAGAAATTCATTTACTATTTTGAATTGATATATGAACAAACATAACTTAGATTTAGAACCCTAAAAAACAGTAATACTTGTTCAACTTGGCCATGACTGACCAAATACATACATAATCCATATGCATTATAACATAAAAGGTGTTAAACATAATGACAATCATTTCAAAGAAGGTTTTCAAAGGCACGTGCCTTTGAAATGATTGCAATTATGTTTATTAAATTTTTATGTTATCATGTATATGGATTATGTATATATATGATCATTCATGGCCAATTTGAACAAGCATTATTATATGTAAGTTATGCATTTGGTCATTATGTTCATGAGTCCCAAGAGTGTTTCAAATATGAGTTATATTTGTTTATGGATCAATTCGAGATATTAAATGAATTTCTTTTACCCTAAAATATTTATGTAAAATATAAGACATATAGGTCTTTCTGGAAAACCAAAAATGAAATGAGTCAGAGTTGTATGTGTCCAATTAAAAATCACGCAATCAAACATATAATTTTGTGCATGTGAGCAAAGGCAGATTTGAAAAATTAATAAACTATATCATATGGATTGGTGCATATTCTATTTGATATTTTTTCCAGAAGAAAGAGGACTATTCAAGCTTTAATTTGGAACATGAACCATGTCCAAATCATTTTTGCGCAATTTGTTATGATTTTTCAAATTATTGAAAAAGTTTTTTGCATTTCATATTTTTCCAGAAATAAAGAAAAGTTTGGAAAGTTTGTGGTTTTGATGTTTAAAATCCCATACAAGTTTGAATAAGTTTGTCATTGCTACTCTAGCTTGGAAATAAGTCCTAAAAGTATGTTATTACAAATCACATGTGTTTTTCGAACATATTTAATAGAAACTGTGACTTTTGAGCTAATTTGGAAGCTCATGGTTACTTTTAATTAACGTAAAAAAAGCACTTGGTGTTGGATGAACTTTTGACAAAATCACATGTGCATTTTTTACCCTTAATTCAAAATTAAATAACATACACCGATATTTAATGAGGGGTTAAAAAGAAAAACTAATAATAAAAATGAACATGTTTATATATTATAGATGGGACCAAAGTGATATTTTTATATAAATGTAACATCTTCTAGCTCTTCTGGGGAAAAACATCCAATAGCTCTTACTTCTAGACAAACAATTTCTTAAATTTTAAGTCATTTGCAGATTAAATAACAAACAAAACCAATAATATGAAAAGTTATCTACATAAACACTGTAGCCTATATAGGAGATTTAATGTAAAATTTTAAATATTAGAAAAGTTATTTACAAATTAAATATACATAAAATTTAGAGAGGTTCTGTATAATTCAGCAGTGTAATGAAAAAGAAAAAGAACTACGGAGGGAAACGGGCATGTTTGCAACTGGAATTCATTATTTGTCTGATTTTTTTGAGAAAACAAAAGAATATGACGACAAAAATGAATGAGTATTGTAATTGAATGTGGGAGATAAATAAAGATTGAAAAATCAACAGCTTGGAGGCTAATAGCCAGTGACAAAATGATGAAACATATCTTATCTTTAATTTTTCCAAAGCCATCATAATTATATTTCTTCATCAAACTAGGTAACACCATCATCATTACCATTTGTTAATCTCAAGGTTTAGTTGGCATCTACTACTACTAATGGCACAACAGATTATGTTCACACACCACCTCTTTCTTCCTCTCTTCAATCCAACAACGTTCTTCATTCATTGATCACTCCATTCAAAAGTCTATTTGGCTACGACACCAAGTGTTGTATATAATTTTCGTCATCATGTAATTATAGGGATATTAGTACTCTCGATCATATAAAAAATATGCGGTTAATTAATTATAGCATCATAAATTGATTATGATAGAAAAATTAATCCACAAGTTCTTATAGATCTACCTGATTTTTAATAAGTTCTTTATGGTTTTTTAACTTCTTATTGTATCGTTTGAATTAAAATTACAAAGGCCTGAATAAAAATCAAATAAAACTATAAGGATTTAACAAAAGAAAAAATTTACAGGAATATAATTGTAAAATATTTGACAGTGACTTAAACTAGATTACTTTTAATGAGAAAATACTTACGTTTATCAAATAAAAAAGGCAACGGCTGGTTAATTTGCAACAAAACGCTATATAGATATGATCCTCACTATCAACACCGTTTGATCCTTTATTCCTTATTTGCATTTTCTTTATCTGTCTCCCTTCTGCCACACCCCAATGCAAAGTTTCTTTCTCTGAGTGGAATAGGAAAAAAAAAAAAAAAAAACCAAGAAAGTTAAGACATGAATTATCATTTAAATTTGAACTATGATCTCTCTCTCCCTCTCCCTCTCTCACTCACTCACACACACACACACAAAATTATATTTATATATTTATATATAATAATCATATAATTAAGAAAATCATTTACTAAAGAAAAAATAGATTACATCATGATAGTACGTTATATACTCCTATATAAGTAATCGCACTAGTCATATTTTAATTAAAATTAAATCCTATAATAAATATATCCATCATTCACCATCATGCGTGAAAAAGATCAACGTAACATGGGAACCCTGTATGGAGGTAAGAAAGAAATTATGATGAACAATGAAGAAAAATATGAAAGATAAAGCTAGGAACACAAGCTAAAGGACAAAAGTACAAAGTGATGAAAAGCCAAACACATTGGCCTGGAAAAAAGGCGGGGAAAGACAAAAACTGAAAGGTAAAAGCAAACACAAATAAAGTATATGAGGGACATATATGATACATAGATAGATACAAACTCATCATCTTCTCATAATCAAAATAATGACCCCTCCACCACCATTAATATTCCAAAAAGGTCTACATCACATCCTGGTATGGCCCTCCTCCAGATTTCCTGTAACAATAATCCACAGGTAATTGCTGTTGTTGCGGATTATGTTGACCATCCATTAATAATGAAGCAGCTGCAGAAGAAGAAGCTGAAGCCATTGTTGAAGAAGGTAGATTACTGAAGCTCCTCTTAAAACTGTCGTCCATAATGTTGCTTTCATGATGCTTCTGAAACTGATGATGATGATGATGATGATGATGAGGGATAGTACTGTTCATTGATCCTAGTAGGGTTGAGGAGTTTTGAAAGTTGGCCGGAGAGGAGAGATTAATGGAAGGTGGCCGTTGGTGGTGGTGGTGGGGCCAGTTGATGAGAGGGGACGGTGGTTGAATGGCGGTGGTGACGGTGGTGGTGGTGGTGGAGGAGGAAGGGTTTTTGGTAGAAGAGAAGAGGTGGGAGAGGTAAAAACCAGACTGGTATCCCAAAGACTCAAACGTGTGTCTCATTCTCAGAACGAAATGAAGATCTTCAGCTATCTATATAAACATTAAAATCCATGCATGCATGTCACTATATATAACATCAAACACATTATATTCCAATGTATCTTTGAATTTGTTAGTTATCATATACAATGAAAATGTTCTCATCATCCTAAGAATTAATTAAAGCACGTGCGCCATCATGTTTGGCATTATCAGCTAAATTAAAGGGCGGTTTATTTGGTAGTATATTAGTATGAATATAACATATTGTTTAATCAAATGGAATTTAAATAAATAGTCTTCTCACACAAAATGCAAATTGATCAGTCAAACGGTGGATTCCGACTCATGATCGAGAATCCCGGAAAAGCTAAGGGACCGAAAAATATTGTAGGGATAATTGCACTAAGGTCTCAAGTAAGAGATTTAATTTTAAATAGGTTCAAAGGAGTTGTTAATGACAACTATTAACAGTTGAAATACCCTTAGTTAATAAGTGAAAAAGTTGTCAATGAACCTGTCCAATATTAAATCTTTTACTTAGGACCTGAGTGTAATTGTCCCAAAATTGTAATACCTAAACCTGAGAGCCTGAGAGCCTGATGTATCAATATAATTCTATCATTTTTAAGAACAACATTAAATTTAATTGATAAAATTGTTGATTTTTTAGGTATCTTTGAACAATATATTTTATAATGAGGGGTTTTACAGTAATTTTGCCATTTTAATACATAATTATACATATAAACGGTTTTTCGTGATGATGTTATATTACAGTATATTCATATTGGGGGAGTATAGTATCTTAATTACAAATTGATACACGAATTCTGTCATTAGGTAATATGTAATTTTTTTTTTAAAAAAAAGGGATAAATCACACATTTGCTTTCTTTGACTTTTTATATCATCACCGCATATACGCACATAAAATATCGTGTAATATTTTGGGTTATGCGTATCTAAAATACCATGAGAGATATATCCTAGGGAAAATGACAGAAAAAGACCCTCGAATTACACAAAAGACAGTTCAGTACAACGAATTTCGAAAAGGACAGTTCAGTACAAATGACTGAATTGTCCAAACCCAAATTTAAAGGAAATGTCCAAAATGCCCTTTGCTACAACTAAGTTGGGAATCCCTTAAGGGAAGTTGGAAATCCCTTAAGGAAAGTTGGGAAGGCTTATGGGAAGTTGGGATTCCCAACTTCCCACAAGGGATTCCCAACTTAGTTGTAGCAAAGGGCATTTTGGACATTTCCTTTAAATTT
Source organism: Mimosa bimucronata (assembly GCA_037074515.1). Classification (NCBI taxonomy): domain Eukaryota; kingdom Viridiplantae; phylum Streptophyta; class Magnoliopsida; order Fabales; family Fabaceae; genus Mimosa; species Mimosa bimucronata. The sequence goes on from CM073442.1 coordinate 14,302,056, forward strand.
GGGTTTGGACAGTTCAGTCATTTGTACTGAACTGTCTTTTTCGAAATTCGTTGTACTGAACTGTCCTTTATGTAATTCGAGGGTCTTTTTCTGTCATTTTCCCTATATCCTAATCCATGTGTTCCAATTTCCCAAAAAACATATATATTAATATATCCTTCAATCCAGAATATACGCTGATGAAGATGGTAATGCACACCAATGTTCTGCAAAATTGACGTTTTTCTTGAAAAATGAAAAAGCAGGAAAGGCTAATTATATAGAGAAGTAAGGTGATGATGGTACTCACTATCTTGCAAGAACCAAGCTGCAGAAGTCCATGCCCAGCTTGGATCACAGCTATCGTCTATTAAATCAAATATGAAACAAGAAGCCGAAAGAAAAATAGAATTAATAATAATAAAAATAATGACAATAATAATTGTGAGACTGGTCTAATGGCAAAACTGAAAGTTGATTCTGTGACTTCTGACCTGAATACCTGATTCAAACTGGTCAGTCCATTCTGGTGGAATCTGATAAAAAAAGACAAACGTAGTAGGGTCAGATAGGAACAGGGCAGTCAATCAATACAAAAAGCCAAATTTAACGCCACATTCTTGTTGTTCAAACTTCAAACTTCAAAGTCAAAAACTTTAAGTTTCATCCGAAACCAAAAACCAAGAAAGAAACGAAATGAACTGCTTCTTCTGGTTTGGTTTGGTTTGGTTTGGTTCTTACAGCATCAAACGAACTTTGCCAGTAATTGGAGATGTTTGGTTCATTTTCTGATGGTTCTTTGAATACCCACTTGTGGCACTTATCTGATGCAACCTTCCCCATCAGCCTGAGTAATCCAAACATTAAAATTTGAATCACCAAATTAGAACAATGAACAGATTAGTTTCCCACAAATATTCATATAAAAATATGATAACAAAACACCTACCCAGTACCCACCCTTCTCCATAATTATATAACTGAATGGACATTTTGCTGAAAGCTTTTCTCACTGGATCTTCTTCTCCATTCATGTCTTCCAGATTTTCTGATACCCTTCCTCGGCAGAATCCATCTTCCCACATCAACATCCTTCCATAAAATCCCAACCAAAACTCCATGTCAGTACATCGAATTCCCAACTTACTCTGTTTCCAAAGGAAAAGCTTTAACCTTTATTTACATGCTGAAAGAAAGTTCTTTTTTTTCTTTTCTTTTCTTTTTTTCCGTTTTCTCGTTACTCTGTTTTCATGGGAAATATACTGCAAACTCTGTTTGGATGCAGAGAAAGTGTACAGCAAGTTGTACAAAGGAACAGAGAATTTGGTATTTTCATAGCATCCAAACACAGAGGAGGGGGGGGGGGGGTAAGAGAAACTATGAAACTATACTTACAAGCTACCGTTATCGTCCCCAACCTTGCATCCATTATTACCACCTCTGAGTCTTCTGCAAGTAAAGATGAAGAAACCCCAGTTTAGAAAACAGTCCAAATAACAGGAAAAAAAAAACAGAATTTAATAGAGAAATAAACAGAGAGATAGAAGCAAATACGGGCGAGGACGAATGGTCCAGAAAACAGAATAAGTCCAATCTGAGTTGATACAGACGCTTCTGAGAGCCTCATGAAGTGCCATCATCCCAACAGCTTCTTTGCTTCTATCAGAAACTGAACCTCCTGAGCCCACCATTTTTTTCTTTCTTCAACCTATACGATCTATCTCTGAAACGCCTCTTATGTTTTCTGTTGTTAATTCTTGTGGGGTTTAGGTGATAAATCAGAGAGATTTGGTAGCATCTTAGGAAAAGCAGAACAAATTATTCTTAGTATGTGGGAGTTGTGTGAACTTTTTATGTTTGGACAGGAAGGTTGGGTACTTTGAGGGAGGGAGGGAGGTGGGATGGCAATAAGTGTGTAGCCATGGAAAGGCGTGGGGTCAGCTTTTGTCTTCTTTTTCTGTCTCACTGTCTCTCTTGCAAAGCACAACACCAAAAGGAAGATAACAGGGAACAAGGGAGATGAAAGATGAAGGATGAAGGATGAAGGGAAAGAAGGAGAGGTCTTGGTCTTCTTTTTAAAGCCCTTTTTGCTTCCATGTTTCACCCTTTTCTCATATCTCATAGTAGAGAGAAAAATATAAGAAGATTTGTTGAAAAATACTCAATTTCAAAATTTAATGTATACAGATACATAGCTACCAATAAGTGTTGGGCACAGTGGTAAAGCGGCTAACGCTTCTAGGAGAAGAACGTGAGTTTGATCTTTAGAAGCGTACTTGTAGATAGATGGTGGTACCATCTTGGCACAAAGTGCTTTAGGATGTGCTTCACACCACCTTAACATCATACTAAGCGGCTGCTTGGGTATGCCTTACCCAGTTGAGAAGGCCAAAAATCAAAAGAAGTGTCAGATACCCGGGGAAATGCATAGAGTCAAAGGCCTTAATCGCCCTAATTTACCCCAAAAAAATACATAGAATTTAAGGACAATGTGCAATCAATCTTAATACCATTTTTCTTTGACTATGTGTAACTTTTTTTTAAAAGTAACAAACACAAGTCCTTAGAGTATCACACCCTAGCTTTTGGGGTTGGGGTAAGGTCACTATGTTAAGGAAAGATCCCTAATATGTTGCACTTGTGACAATACACCCTCTTTGAAAACCAAGGTCTCGATAGCTCAACTTCATGACACTGTACTTTGCCTTTTTGTTGGTCAGTACCTCTAGTCAGAACGCTTCACAAGTAGCCCTCTCTGGTCAGTCGATTGGAGTGACGTCCCAATAGCTTCACTCTACGGCACTTCACTCAACCTTTCGTTGGTTAGCTCCTCAAATCTTAACTCTTTACAGGTAGCCCTCTCCAGTTGGTCGTTTCTCAAAGAAACACCATTTTAACTAGCAAAGTCTTTAGGGAAACCACTCTCCAAAAGTTAGCTTTTAAGGTTGGGGAACCAAAGCTTTATAATGTCCCTCTTTGAAGGAAACCTCCCCAATATGGATCTTATAACATAAATCGTGTGAAAGACTAAAGACATAGATATAACTATGTTACATGCCGCTTAAGAGGAGTTGAACCTACTCAAAGATTTGAGTCCTTGTATTCCTTTGGACCGTAAAATTTTTAATGAGAGATATTTTGTATTCCTTTGGACCGTAAATTTTTAATGAGAGATATTTCAGCAATTTTTTTATAGGAAGATGCATTTATTCATGGCTTTTAATAAGTTGTCATGTATAACTTATAAACAATAACTTATAAACAATGTAATTCACTATAAATCATATAGGATTAGTATTGTTTGGTTTGTACTGTTTTTTTTTAAAAAATAAATGACTATTTAAGGGTGTGGTCTTTAATAACCGGTCGAAGCCGAATATTGTTTGTTATTTTAAAATGAGATAGTTGGACAGATTTTAGAACCAACTTTTATGCATAGTACCTGTTGACTAATGAAATGGAAATGATTTGTCCATTTTCCAGTTTTGTCAATGCTATGTGTGTATTCAAAGAGTGTAGATAATTACTATATAAACATGGCACACGTTTGATCTTTTATTTATTTCAAAAAAAATAGAGGCATGTTGTTTGATAAGACAACCTAACGATATTTTTCTTCTTTGTTACTAACTTTAACATAATTGACATAGTCGTAACAATTGCAAGTTGATGGCCATAAAATATAGAAAATCTACATAATTGATTTACAACACAAATATTATCGTCATTCTTATTACTACTAAAAATGTAGAGTAGATGATAAGATGATATGGACCAAAATCCCCTCAGCTACAACACAAAAATTATCTTCATTCTTATTACTACTAAAAATGTAGAGTAGATGATAAGATGATATGGACCTAATCCCCTCAGCTCAGTCGGGGACATTTTTAATAAGATTTTTTCTCCAATTCATTCTACTTTTCTAAAGCTGAAATAAGGATGGGAGTAGAAAAGAGAGAAAGAGGCAGTGGTCAAAAGTGAGAAGGAAGGGGGATGAGATTTGAGAGGCTTAGATTTGAATTATTATTTAGAAGATATCGTAAGATAATGGTGCTATTATGTACGTATGTATGTCAGCACCTACCCAAGTAGCCTAACTTTACCCCTCATATATTCATTAGAGCGTTACGATTTTACATTTATATCTCTTTCTTAACCGCCATACTCTTCTTCCCGGTTAAGCTATTTGAAATCCCAAATTTACCCCCAACCCAACTCATGTCAACAATCCCAAACACAAGTGTCAATAGTTATAAATCAACAATTAGATGTTCATGAGATCAGCTTATAAAATATATCACCATCCTAATAAACATAACTAATTCAGAAATATGAAAAAATTAATTACTTATAATGAATGTATTGATCAAGATAATTATGTTAGGGTATCCGATCAAATTGAAATATCTACGTTAGACATTATGTAATTGTTTGTTATTGATCAGACTACAAATGACGTGGTGAACCATATTCACCTAACAATTTCTCTATATTTTCAATATTAGAGGGAGCATTTGTACATATTGTGTAATATAGTAAGTAGAATTAATAATAAGGCACCCCACAAACCTTTCAGTGGAGGTTTTGGGTTCTGTTTCCCAAAGAAGTATGGACAAAAAAAAAAGTATGGAGAAATTCTTACATACTATATGAGTGCTAGTCCTATCAAGTACTTAAGTAATTTAAATTTTATTTTATTTTTGACAAATAGAATAACTACTATTTTAAAAAATGTAAATTATTTTAGATAAGTGATAAGCAAGCTGATAGTAAAGAATATGAAATACAATGTTCAATTGGACATAGTTTGAATTACATGACACTCTTTAAATGTGATTATTTTTCATGAGTAGGAACCGGTCTCTTGCTACACACAAAATTTAGAAGGGAGAACTAATCAAATCTGAACCTTTAAATTTGATTTGTATTGCCTATATTTGATTTTTAAAAAGTTTATATTTTTTTAAAAAAATATTATTTTTATGCGTATAAAATATAAGAGGAAAAATACAAATAAATACCTCTCGAATATCAAAAGTCTAAAAATGTATCTCCAATATGAGAGTGGACATAAAAGGGATTGTTCCTAAGTTGGAATAAGTAAATTTGGGGTATTAACCACTCCAATAACAATATTAACCATTCGAGTAAATGCATTAACCACTTCACACAATCAGAACTCAGCATTGAGTGCGCTCACAACGGTAAACGTTGTTAATCACTCAAGCAACGATATTAGCAACCCCAATAAAGGTATTAACCAATCAATTTCGCTTACAATGATAAACGTTGTTAACCACTCCAGAAACGGTATTAACCATTCCAGTAAGGGTACTAACCAATCTGTCCCAAATTTACTTATTCCAAATTGGAAACAATCCCTCTTATGTCATTTCTCATATTAAAAGTACCTTTCTGGTTTTGAAAATTGGGGGCTATTTTTTGTCTTTTTCCGGATATAAAATAAAAATAATATCTTAACTATTACTTTTTCCAAAAACTAATTGTTTACTAAAAAAGCATCCTTTTAAAAATAATCATATACAAACCATCTAAGTTACATCCAGAGAGTTCAAATTTGATATTTGATTAGCTCTGCTAAGTAAGTATTTGTGCTTAGTATAAAATTGGTACTGAGTATCAGGGTGAATGATGAGACGTGTGGGTGGGGTCCCTGCTTGTATAGGTGGGGATTAGGATTGGAAAATTGAAAAAGTAGTTTTAACAAATAATTAAGAAAAGGGTGAGATAAAGAGGAACATTGAGCTTGAGGAGTCACGTGCGCACGTGCCATGGGGTCGTTTGACAATTGACACGGACAAATGCCTCCCTGCATGAATGGCGAGGCTAATGCGGCTGCAAAAGTTTTGAACTTTGGACACTCGCCATGCTCCATCACGCGATCTCTTTAAGTTACCGAAATCCAACCGTATATTTTTATGTCCTGTGACAAATGACGAATCATGAGCCGTCGATTGGAGCGTGTCTTACAATCGTAACAGAGGTCGCTTGGGACATATATCACCCAATGGATGAAAGAGTCTAAAAATCCCTTTGGGCCTCTTTGTCCTCCGCATTGATCGTTCCGGCTTTGGTATCTTTGGTGGGACCCGCCCCACACAAAATCCATTAACTTCTCAATTAATTGTATAATACTTTTTTGCATTTCTAAATATAATATTTAGTTGATTTTTTTTTTTGAAAAATCCTATAAATACTAAATAATTTACTTAAAAATTGATTTGAATGAATTTTTTTTAAATTAATTTATTTGACTTATGAGCTAATATATAATCTAGTAATACACAAGACACATTATGATTAAGTGGCTCATTTTACCTCCTTAATCTCTTCAAAGAAAAAGTCAATTAGGTCTTATATTTAGGAACGGAGGAAGTTAGATTAATGTTCAAACTTCAAAGTGAGAGAAATATTATATAAGTCTCAATGAGTGATAAATGACAACCATGATAAGTGAAGATGTCACTATTTGACAAATATTATTTACAACTCATTAAAACTTCTTTAATATTAATTCCCTTGTTGGGGATTTCAATGCAATTGTCCCTAATTATTTTGGTATTATATTACTCTGTTCTTATTTATAAGTCTAATTTTTTTCAAAAATTTTGTTTCTTATTACTCTCTCCATTCCTAAATATAGTTCTTGTAAGGTGAACTTGCTCATAAATATAAGACATCTTTCTATTTTTCTCATTTTCCCCCTAAATTATCCCTATCAATACTGCTCAATAATAAACAAGCAAGAGAGATGGTGGAAATAAGGTAGATGGTTATGATAGTTTGGTAATATCATGTGGTTTTAACTAACTTTACTAATATCCTTAATCTAATCAAATTATGTAAATATACCTTATATTTAGGAACAGAAGGAATATTAATTCAGTTTTGGGATCAATTAATACGAGTGTGACTATGTTACCCTTATTTAATGTAAAATAAAGAATGAAAGAAACAAAGAATATTATTTTAATATACATTTTAAAGTAAGGGTAAGATTGGACAGATTTATCAAAAAATAACATATTTAATGTAATAACTTTATCTGTTTGTTATGTGATAATTAGTTAAAATAGACTTATAAATAGGATCGACAGGGTATGTGTTTTTTTAAGAAAAGGCCAAACTTTTGTTTTGATAAAGTTATCATTCTTTGGAATAATCACTGTTCTATCCTAAGAAAGAAATGATATCACTAAAACCTGAAAATCCTAATAACAAGTAAGCTATAGACCTGCATAATTTCGTACACAGAAACTTCTCATATTAAGTTTTTTATTCACTGTGAGACATTTACATGATTTTATTTCTTCGTTATGGACTCACACCCTTTTTTATATCAATAATTTATGTTCTTTCCATTTTTTATAAGATAAATAAAATATATTAAGGTTAGGAGAGATAAATATGTCTGAAATAAATGTTTTTTTCTAAGTTTATCCATATTTATGAAGGTGTATATGAGAGAAAAATGTAGAATAATAATAATAGCAATTAATATGAAATATTTAGGAATAATGAAGGGTAAAATGGACAATAAATCATTAAATATTCCAACCACCCCATGCAGGCTTTTATAATAAGAAAAAAAACAATTCAAATTTTTTACTCTTATAATAAAGAGACGGAGGGAGTACTATCTTGCAAAAGGCATTTTTTGGGGAAAGATGAGTAATTTTAAAAACATCAATCTTTTGTGTTTATGTAAAGTAGGTAAAGTTGTACTATAAAAATAAATAAGAAAGGAAACAATAATTATGTACGGCTTAAATTTATTTGGATTTAACATGAGTTCAGAATTCAGATATTGAACTAAACTAGTATGGGGAGAATGAGAGTTATGTCCCAACAAAAATTTCTGAAAATATTTTCTTAAATATCGACTCAATCGGCTAAAGAGATGAGAATTTCAATTACAAACTACTGAGTTACATTTATAACTCAAAATAATTTATTTGTAATTGAAACTCCATAATTTAGAATAGGTTAAATCGATATATAATTGCAATAATGCACCTTTTTAAAAAGTTTATCAGAAACCAATCTATCATTAAATTGATATTTTGAGATCTAAAAGTCATTCAGATAAAAAAGGTCTAAATGTCAAAATTTTCAATTAATAATCTAACCCAAAATATACGACCATGGGTCATTTAAATCCTTTGCATGGTGGAACAATTTTTTATCAGCAATTATTATCTCTTATTTAAAAGGAGAAGGAAGAATAAGATAATGAGTATAATTAGAAGCTCTGCGTGATAATTGCACGGAGAAACTGCCCATAATTACATTAACTATACTCAAATCTGACCTAATAATATTGAATATCTTATATGAATAGTTATCTTATACAGAATATATAGTTTTTAAAACATCTTAATTTTTTTTTTTTTTGCCCTCTAATAAACAAATTTTGGAGAGTTTTAAGAATAAAAGGTTGAAGCTGTGTGACAGAGTTACGTTGCCTCGAGACCAAAGTTAGTTATCCTGTATGCATATTTTTTATACATATCAAACATATAAACACTTGAGCGGTTGAGCCCATCAGTGGCTGTCTAATTGTCAATGGAAACAAATATGGTGCATGAATTTAACCCAAACTTATAATAATGCGTTGACACTTTAAAATATCGTTACGAAGATGAGTTTAAACTCCATTTTTTTAATGAAGATATACACAACGAGCATGAATTTTCTAAATCACATCGAATGTTCCTTTTGCTTGTTTACGTACGATTTTGCAGACCAAACCATGGGCTCTTTCTTTCTTTTTCTTTTTCTTTTTCTTTTTTGTTTTGGAATAGTAGGGCTACTAGGGTAGATACCAATAACACGAAGTTACAGGGAGGAACTCCTCTTTATATGCCACTTGGCTATAAAACGATAGTCAATTCTATTTTCTTTCCAATCAAAAGTGGTTCTTAATTTGTTGGCGAAAATTCATCAACATGCATACTTCTTGATGTTGGATAGTCATATCTATTCGATCTTAGATACTCTTTCTGCTCTTAATGTAAAACATAATTACTTAATATGATATATTAAAAATATTAGTGAAGTTAGTCAATATAACATGCTTTTTTTCTAATTCACCCTAATCAACTTACCTAATTTTCTCCATCATCTCTTATTTAATTATCGTTGACCAAAATCAACCAACCATAAGTCTTATATTAAGAACCGGAGGAAGAAGTAAGATGTATGCAAATGAATTACATAAACCATAAATCATTTAATATTGGTTAGTGAAAAAAAATATACTCCTTCTGGCCTTAAATATATAACATATTTAACTAATGTGATTAAATTAAGAATGTTAGTTATTATATTGTGTTTTTTCTAAAACACCCCAATCATTAATTTTCATCTATTTCTTGCCCCATTTCTTACTTTATTATTATTTGAAGAGCATCAATAGGGATAATTTATGAATGAGTTGATAAAAATTAGAATTAGGTTATATATTAAGACCAATATCAGCTCACCAAATATGTCTTATGTTTAGGACTGGGGAGTAAAAAAAATATTTTAAAATAAAATATCATTATTTATGAATAGAGAATCAACAAGTAAAAACGAGATGTGTGTAAGAAATAATTAATGTAGTGAATTAGTGATGTGATATTATATAGTTAATGTTGTAAAAAAATAAGCTAAAATTTTAGACAGAATTTAGCATAACATATACAACTTATAAATAGAACTGAATGATCCAACAAAAGTTATCTCATAACCATAAGCCGTAGTTGTTTGACTTTATAAAACCCAAACGTCAAATTAGGATGTATAGATTTTAACGTTGAACCAAATATAAACTGTTTAGAATTCAACGTTTACCATAACTTGCTGCACCAAATACCAATCTTAGAAATTGAAATATTTACTGTTTATTTCTATCAGGATGCTTGGTAATTTGCACCCAAAAGAAACCAATCTTTGTGTTTATCTATTGGAAGTTGGCATTCGCTTTACCAGATTTTGACTTCAGATGTGCATCCTTGAATTTTGTATGTGTGTATTCTAATAAAATTCACAGCATTTTTTTAATAAAACATTAACCAGTTTGATAAATCTATGTTTAATCTCACTTAATCTTTATTGAGCCAAGTACGACAACATGAGTGCAAATTCTATCCGTGGCAATTTTAATTTATTTTGATTGGGACACAAGAATTGAGGACGGACTTAGTTTCGTTCCGGATCAATCCAAGTAAGAAAAAAGGATTACTCTTCTCAATTGAATTCAAATTCCAATCGAAACTCAAATCAAACGTGGATTGCTCTGTTTTGTTCAAAAACTATGACAATATAAACTTGATTATCGTGTTGTACGTAAGAAAAAAGAGAATCACCCAAATATTTTACAAGATTTAGGGTAAAATGCACATTAAGAATTCTTGAAAATTCCAGTTTCAAATGATGATGCATGTTTGGGTTAAAACCAAATTAAGATTTATTTTTGTTGATTTGTTGACCCCATCAACTGTAGTATTTGGACAAGTCATAATTTATTGATGTGCAATAATCTAAGGCGCCTTCAAAATATAACCAAGAATCATCGAGATTGGACGCACAATATTGCAAATTTTGATTCCCTTCCATGAGCCACATGATTCCAAAGATGATATTAAGTAAGATAGTACATTGACAGCCATAATGTGTAAATAGAGTAAAACATAGTTTTCTTCGCAAATACCCTTTGTAGGGTGGATAACAAAAGTTAATTTCCCATTGAATTGGACATGGTAATTGACCATAAAGATGCATTGCTGAATAAGGTTAATCAATTTTTGAGAAAATCTTATTCTAGATATAACAACTTCAATAAAAGACCATGATAGTTTATCAAATGCTTTTTAAAAAAATCAACTTTTCAGATGCAAGTTTTCTTTCTTCCTTTACCAGCTAAATGTATTTGAGAAAAACATATTCAACTAGCATCATATTGTTTAAAATTAAAAAAAATAAATGTTATATTTCAAAAGCAAATATTAAATTTTTGGAATTAATTAAAGCAAGGAGGGGATGGGTTTTAATGTTTTATTTATTAATATTATACATATTTTTAATTTTTATAAATATTTTTATCTTGTCTCTCATGTATATTATTTGAAATTTTATTAAAAAGAGACGAATAGTATTATATAAATATAAGAAATAATTATAGATAAAATAATTTAAACATATCAAAATATAATATTTTCCTTCCAAATCTCTGCACTTTTAAAAGGGTAAAAAATAATTCAATTTTAAGAGGAAATATTGAAGAAAATTGTTTTGATTTTCTAACCAATACTATACTATTGGGTGATAGTAAGGATTAAAATTTGCTGAAATGTTACTATTTTATTGGTCACATCTCAAATGATGTGATAAACTGAATTTATATAAGAACTTCTCTAAAATTAAATTATAAATCTACCAATAAAATATTTCCCACTTGCATTATACGCGACAGTAACAGTACACATAAAAACATTTTGAAATGGAGCAAAAGTGTCTATTCCAACAAGTTACTCCCTCGGGTCCTAATTATAAGATCAATTTAACTTTTTTTTGTGGAGATTAAGGAAGTAAAATAAACTACTTAATTTTAATATATTTTACATGTAATTAGATTATATGTTAGTACATAGGTAAGGTGACTTAGTTTTGAGGAAAAAATGATAAATATAGACATTTTAAAATGATTAATTTTATATCATTAATTTTTTTTAAAAAGTCAGCTTAATCTTATAATTAGAAACTGAGGAAGTACTTTACGTTTTTCCCCAAAAAAAATGGTCAGCATATGCTGTACAAAAAACACTTTTGTTTATGTATAAAAAAACACTTTTGTTTCAAAAATGTTGATGTGTACTTTTCTATTCACCAATGGAAAATTGCAGGGAAATAAATTGTGTACGCTGGAAAGAAGATTTGCACTTAAACCCTTAATTAAATTTATGTCAATGTGTGGATTTTCTTGGTACTGAAAAATTATATTGTCAGTGATGACAACGAAATAACATAAGAAAAAGATAAATACATGGAAGAGTAGTCTTGTAATTTTCTACTTTTCGCTTAAATATACTACTCGCTACAATCTTAAATATAAGACTTATTTATCTAATTAATATAATTAGACTATAGACATTAGTTAAGTTAATTAATATAAGATGATATTACCAAAACATTCTTAATCACATATCTTTATTCTTATGTTTGCTCTCTTACTTGTTTATTATTTATAGAGAATTAATAAAGATAATTTAGAGAAAAGTTAAGAAAAATTAGAAAAGATCTTATGTTTACAATCAAGATTAATGCATTGTTGAGAGGATAATTTAAATCAAAAAAATTCCTCACCTTTCTCTCCCCTATTTTCTTATTTTAATATGTATGTGGGTGGGGTTTTTTGCTTGTGATGATTGGACCGGCGAGAGGTGGTGCTGTGGAGGAAAGTTCTCATGATCGTGGCCGTAAGAAAGTGAAGGCAGGAGATGATTCTCAGAATAATGATTTGGTGGAGTTTAATGGGAAGAATTCACCGGCTGTCTCATACAAAGATACTCTTTTAGATGCAAAACTGAAAAGTTGTTCGATGGACTCTAGGGGTAGTGGTGTGTTTACTGATGCTTGGAATGAATATATTGAGAGTCTCAAGGGTTACTTTGGTAAGCCTGGTAATTCATCCGATTCTGGAAATAAGGGGGAGGGTGAGGAGAATCAAGAAGAGGATAATATTCCTACGCTAACGTTTTCCCAAGAGCAGTATGAACGCTGGTGTGCACCTTGGAGAAGATCTCTTATTGTCAGGCTCTTAGGAAAGAAGGTGCCTCTCTGGACCATGCAAAACAGGCTTCAGAGGCTCTGGAAAACTAAGGAGAAATACACTATTCGAGATATTGATAACGGTTACTTTGTAATCTCTTTTAACTCGGATGAAGATCTAAATTATGTGCATCTTGAAGGTCCATGGATGATAGCTGACCATTACCTGATGGTACAACGATGGAGACCGAATTTTGATCCATGGGCACTGGATCATCATCGGAGGGTTGCGGCATGGGTTCGTATTCCAGTGCTTCCACTAGAATTTTTTAATGCTGAAAGTCTACATATGATTGGGAACTTAGTGGGGAAAACTTTAAAAGTGGATTCCATAACCTACTTAACTGAGAGGGGCAGATTTGCTTGTATATGTGTGGAATTAGACCTGGGGAGGAATCTGGTTCCGGCTATTCGGATTTTCGGAAGGGAGCGTACAGTCGAATATGAAGGATTGCATTTAATATGTTTTAATTGCGGAAAATATGGCCACCACAAGGATAAGTGTCCTGATCATTATCATGGTTCCCAGGAAGGTGGTGGAGTCTCGGAGGGGGTGGTTAACCCTGATAAGGATGAAGTTCCCATCGTGAATGGAGTTATTTCCTCGGAGAAAAGCAAAGATCTTTTGCTGAAAAGGGGGCGCACGGAGGTGACCGGAGGTTAGCTGGTGGTGTTCCGCTGTCACAAAAGGAAAAAATTGGTGTTTGGAACCTAGTCAAAAAATCAGTGTGTAAATAGGGGAGTCATACGGAAAAATCAGGATTGATTGATAACCGGTTAGGGAAGGGTATTATGAATAATAATCACGTTGATACTAAGCGTGATTCTCGTCAGAATACTAAAGGAGGGACGAGCTCTGATGGGATGAAGGAAAAAACTCCGCTGGGAGTTAATGGTGAATCCCGTGTCCTTGGGAAAGAAATATCCAATTCACAAAAGTGGGTCCCAGTAGATCAGAGTAGGAAAAAGTCAAATGATACTAGTGTAAGGAGGAAGGAGATTCGGGTAATTAAAGCCCATAAAAAGGTGAGAAAGGGCCCAGCTCTTGTTAATAAAGAAGGAAGCCCTTTTTGCTGGGCCTCAAACCTATTCAAGGCCTTAGTGCATTTAGATGATGATAATGCTAAGGTAAATTATGAGCCCACTGTACCTCAAGACTTCGTTGAGCGATGAGAACGAGATGCTTGAAGTAGAATCGGATGGGGTAATTATGCAAGCTGTTGAGGTGGGTCTTGAAGGCCAAATCGAAAACACTATAGTTTCCCAATGATTTGTCTTTTCTGGAATTGTAGAGGAGTGGGAGCACGTACCTTTCCTGGTCTAATTTGGGAACTAAAACTCAAATATAATTTTGAGGTTCTTTTCCTTATGGAAACTCGTTCCAGTGGAATAAAAGCGAGGAAAATTGTAAGCAAAATGGATTTCAAGAATAATTTCATAGTTGATGCTGTGGGGTTCAGTGGAGGATTGTGGGCTTTATGGGATGATAATAATAGCAACACGAAAGTCATTGATGCATCTGATCAATGCATTCATTTCGAGTCTTCGGTAAATGGCACAAAATGTTTCTACACAGGAGTATATGCTAGTCCGAACCCTGTTAAGCGTAGACTGTTGTGGCGTAAATTGGATGAAATAAGTAGATCAATTACAGGACCCTGGAGCATTGGAGGCGATTTTAATTGTATTCAATTTGAGAATGAAAGAAAGTCCAGAATTAGAGATCATGCTATTATTGACCGAGAATTTCTTTCATGGTTTGAGGACTTGGGGCTGTCTTAGTTACACACTGTGGGACCATTTTTTACTTGGCATAGAGATGGATGTGAAAGTAAGTTGGATTGAATATTTGTAAACGACAATTTCCCTGATAATTTTCCAAATGCATTAGCAAAGGTCCTCTTTAATTTCAAATCTGATCACAAACCTTTGCTACTGTATTCTCATTCTCCTACTCCCCCAATTAGACGAGAATCTCCATTTCATTTAATTGCCTCATGGCTTCTGCACGAGAACTTTAATTCATTTATGAAGGAGATATGGTCTGATAGTTCTTCTTGGTTTGAGAATGTTGATGTGTTCACTGAGAAGGTGAAGAAATGGTGCATAGAAGTATATGGACATTTGGGTAGGAAGAAGAGACGAATTCTAAACCGATTGGAGGGGATAAATAGGTCGGTTCAATCTTCTCAACCTTTTGAAGCAATGTGGTCTTTACAGAAAGTTCTTTGGCAAGAGCTTGAAGAGATTATCATGCATGAAGACTTGATGTGGGCACAAAAATCCAGATGTGAATGGTTCGCACTAGGAGACAATAATACCCATTATTTTCACAGGAGGGCCAATGCAAGAAAGAAGGTAAACTCAATTGAGGCGATTAAAAATGATAATGGGGACTGGATTTATGATGTGAATGAAATTAAGCATTTAGCGGTGGCTTTTTATAGAAATCTATTTATGGAGGAGAGTAGTGCGCATACTAGCTTACAAATTGATGTCTTATATCCTCTTGTCCCTGAAAACATTTTGGTGAACCTAGGTGGTAGAGTGAAGCAAGAAGAAATTAAACAAGCATTTATGAGCATGGGGGCCTTAAAAGCTCCTGAACCAGATGGCCTAAATGCTCTCTTTTTCCATTCCCAATGGGAGAAAGTGGGATAGGTGGTAATTGATTTTATTAACAATATTTTTGTTTCCCCACAGGTAGTGAGAGATATTAACCAAACATTTCTGGTGTTGATCCCGAAAATAGCTCAACCAGAAACAATGAAGGACTTCAGACCCATTAGTCTCTGTAACGTCATATTAAAGCAGTAACAAAGATTGTGGCTAATCGGATTAAACCAATTCTTGATACTGTTATCTCTCCTAACCAATGCAGCTTTGTGCCAGGCAGATTGAGCTCAGATAATATCATTGTCGCACAGGAGGTTATTCATTCTATGTGAACCATGAGAGGGAAAAAGGGGTTCATGGTTATTAAAATTGATCTTGAGAAGGCATATGATCGGCTCAGATGGTCGTTTGTATTGGAATGCCTGAAGGAATTAAATCTTCCAGAGAATTTGGTGAAGCTTGTTGATGAATGTTTATCCTCTCCTTCCATGCAACTTTTATGGAATGGAAGCAAGTCAGAAATATTTTTCCCTTCTCGAGGAATCAGACAAGGTGACCCACTTTCTCCTTATTTATTTGTTATCTGTATGGAAAAACTTTCTCATCTTATCCAGAAACAAGTAAGTTTAGGAAATTGGAGACCTATTAATTTGAATAAGGATGGTCCCCCTTTGTCTCACCTTTTCTTTGCTGATGATTTGGTGATTTTTGCGGAGGCAATACTAGATTAGGTGGAAGTTATTAAAAATTGTCTTCGAGTTTTCTGTGATGCTTCAGGTCAGAAAATTAATGAATCTAAATCCAGAGTTTTTTCTCCCACAATATTAATCATAATGTCAAGGCGCAGCTTAGTGAGAATTTGGGTTTTACTATGGCAGCAAATTTGGGTAAATATCTTAGAGTTCTCTTGCACCATGAACAAGTCAAGACGGCAACATATCAATTTGTTATTGATAGGGTGAAACAACGTCTATCTAACTGGAAGGGACATTCTTTCTCTTTAGCAGGCAGGAATGTTTTGATCAAATCGGTAGCCATGGCAACCCCAAACCATGTAATGCAAACCTCTTTATTGCCTGATGGTTGTTGTAAAGAGATAGATCGTAATGCTCGTAATTTTCTTTGGGGAACTACACCAGAGCGAAAACGGGCTCATCTTCTCTCTTGGGATAATGTTTGCACTCCTAAGGATAGAGGAGGTCTAGGCCTCAGACAGTCATCCTTGCAGAATCGGGCTTTTATGATGAAGGTAGGGTGGGGTCTAATTACCAGGCCTGAGGCTTTATGGGTGAAAGTAGTTAAGAGTAAATACCAATGTGGGGATGACATTGTTCCACGAATAGACTTGGAGAGAAAGGGGTTCGAGAGTCTGGAGTGGGATAAAGAATACCTGGCAGAAAGTAAATGATGGTGTGGAGGTGGTTACAAGGCAGGGAGAGAATAAGGTGAGATGGAAGCACGAAAGGTCTGGAGCCTTTTCAGTACACTTTGCGTACAATCTGCTTAGGGAGGAAGTGGATAACAGGGGAATGGCTTGGAGCAAGTCTTGGAAATTACTGGTTCCCTCAAGATGCAAGACTCATATGTGGCTATTATTGCATGACAGGCTCCCAACAAATGAATCGCTATTCAGTAAGCATATTCATGCTAATGGAAAATGTATTATATGTCCGAATTCAGCAGAGTCAATACTCCATGTATCTAGAGATTGCTGCAGGGCAAAGGAAATTTGGCTTAGATTGGGTGTAAATTATAATGATCATATGTTTTGGGATAGCAACCTACAACATTGGCTCAATCAGAATCTTCGAGACTCTCAGGTAAATGGGGGTGGTAATTGAAACGCCATTTTTTCTGTAACATGTTGGATTTTATGGAGACGCAGAAACGAGTTTGTGCATCAGAACGTTTCCTGTTCCAGTCACGAAGCTCTAGCGGAGATAAGAGGGATTATTCACTGTATGAATACCATGAAGCATTTTAAAGGAAAATCACCATAATTTTCTCCACGGAAGCAAGTACATACACCTACATCAGAATTTGCAGCAATGGTGTATGTAGATGGAGCATTCTCCACTAATTCTGATGCGGCAAGATGTGGTGGAATAATGATTGATGGTAACGGGGTTATATTAGAAGCTTTCTCTTGCAATCTTCGGGCATATGCAGCTATTACTTCAGAATTATGGGGCTGTGTTTGGGGGTTGCGTAGAGCTTGGGACTCTGGTTTTAAGAAAATTTGCCTCTTCTGTGATTCTCTGGAAGCAATTTCTCTGGCTGAGAATGGTGATACGGAGCTTCATGAGGATAGGGAGTTAATTAGTATGCTGCGACAGTTGTTGACACAAGATTGGGATGTCTCTTTGAAGTGGGTGAGAAGAGAAGAAAATCAAATTGCAGATTTCTTTGCACGGTACGCGTTGGGACTTAGCCCAGGAATTCAACTTCTATCAAAAGAAGCCGTGACGTTTCTTTTAAGCAGCTCTAGCCTCTAGGATTACTTAGGAGGGATCCATAGTTTGTTGGGAAAATTTCACTATAGGACCACTGTAGCGAATTAATATCTGATAGGGAACAAAAAAATCTGAAACTTCACTCCAGGCCTTGGGTCTTTAAATGAAATTAAATGGGTGTGTTAAAATACTTAAAAGCCCTTGTAAATGAGGAATTAATTTCCTTTAGCACCCTTGACAAGTTGAGGTGACAGAAGGTAAGTACAAGGACAGTGAAGAAAGAGAAAGATGTGATTTCACAGACCCACAGCCATGGACACTGAAAAATGATGAGGAAGAGTGAAGATTGACTTCGGATTTTTTGAAGAACCTTTGAAGAAGATGAAGGCGAAAATCAATGGAATCACGCACAAGCATTAATTTGTGTTGGGTATATCTCCCTCCCTCCCTCTCTCGCTCTCTTTCTCTCTCACTCGTTCTCTTTTTCTCTGGCGCGTTTTGTATCTCTCTCGTTTGTATGGTGAATGCACATGGTTATAATGCTCATGAAATAACTATATCAAGCATGAAGGGACCCACTTATTGTCTCTCTCTTGAACCTCATTTACACCTCATTTATTTCTGGTTCATGTTGCTGACGTGAAGGTGTTTTTATTGCTCGCTAAAGTGGTGCTGATGTGGAAGTAGCATGTTGTAAGGTCATTTTGTTACTGCTCGTGCATATGAACATTTCCTTGTGCATATTGAGATTTCCCTGTGCGTATGGCCATTTCCTTATGCGTGGTCTGCACATGGCATGTTGTAAGGTCATTCTGTTATTGCTCGTGCATATGAACATTTCCTTGTGCATATTGAGATTTCCCTGTGCGTATGGCCATTTCCTTGTGCGTGGCCTGCACATGGCATGTTGTAAGGTCATTCTGTTACTGCTCGTGCATATGAACATTTCCTTGTGCATATTGAGATTTCCCTGTGCGTATGGTCATTTCCTTGTGCGTGGTCTGCACATGGCATGTTGTAAGGTCATTCTGTTACTGCTCGTGCATATGAACATTTCTTTGTGCATATTGAGATTTCCCTGTGCGTATGGCCATTTCCTTGTGTGTGGCTTGCACATGGCATGGTTTTTCAATCTACTACACCTTTTTCAAATGACAGAAACACATGATTATTTGTAGGAGCAGCGTATGAGAAATGGCGAGCAGTTTGATGAAGAAATTATTTTGCATATTCCATGTCGGAGGTGAATGTGTCAATAATTCAGACGGCAAAATGATGTATGAAGGTGGTATTATAAGCGGAAGATTAATTGAAAAAGGGATGACATATGAAGAGCTACGAAGATTAGTAGAAGAAGAGTTGTAGCATGAAGATGAAGGATTTAAAATGAAGTTCAAGGTCAGTTATGCAGAGGACGTATTGTTAGATCTTGTTGACGATGTAGGAGTTGCACAACTAATTGACTACAATGACACTAATGGTCATGTATACATTTGCAAGATTGATACAAAGGTGAATGAAGTAGCGCAACAGTGCAGTCTACAAGAGTAAGTTGTGAATTTTGTTACTGACCTTAACTGCAAATGTAGATTAATGAGTTTTGGTGGATGCTAAAGAATAATGTCATTGCAGGATAGATCATTTGGGAGCACGTTGCAATGCAAGGTCCATATCTCCTCCAATATGGGATTATAACACTGAATTCATCAATATACCTTCTCCTGTACAAAGTGTGCCACCATTGAGTATGGGTGATAGTGGGCACAGAGCAACTACTTTAGGAAGCTTAGCTATGGAAAGTTTGCCAACACCAGTGCCGGTGATGAATGCCTCAAAGTGGAAGGACATATTCATGGGTGTAGGTCAAACATTTACTGATGGTGATGAGTTTAGACATGCATTATATAAATACAGCCTTGCACACAACTTTCCTTATAACTATAAGAAGAATCATAAGCGTAAGATGATTGTGGAATGCAAAGTTGAGGGCTGCCCTTGGAAAATTTCAGCTTATAGTGTCTATAAGAATACTTCTTTCCTAGTTGTTAGAAGATTTTTGAGTGAACACATGCACTATGCACAAGACAACCTAGTCATCTCCCACAAGAAGAGGCGCACTCTCACTTCAGCAGTTATCATGGATGAGTTAAGGTGTAGCATAGATAAATTGGCAAATAAAATTAGAAAGGACTTGCAAAGAGAATATGGTTTGGCCCTAGACTACCAACAAGCCTATAGGGCAAAGGGGAGAGCATTGGAACAGATGCATGGCCTTCCTAAGGATAGTTATGCGCTAATCCCGTGGGTATGTGAGAGATTGAAAGAAAGTGACAACGACACTGTGGCAAAATGGGTGGCATCAACAGACGATAGGTTTCAAGCACTGTTTATCGCTTATAGATGTTGCATTAAAGGTTTTTTGGAAGGTGCAAGACCTATATTATATGTGGATGGATGCCATCTGAGTGGGCCATACCAAGGTACATTATTGGGGGCACAAGCATATGATGCAGACAACGAGTTGTTTCCTCTTGCATATGCCATTGTGGGGGGGAGACTCTTGATGAATGGTCATGGTTCTTGCAAAACATTATGGAGATCGTAGGTTCACTGGAATTGATAATTGTTTCAGACAGACATAATGTAATAATTGGTGCTGTTCGAGCCATTTTCGGGTTTGAGAGACATGCATACTGTTATCGTCACTTGAAGGAGAACTTTAGCTCCGAGTTTTTGAGAATCACAAGGGCAAAAGGAAAGACCAGTAGGCAAACAAAGGAAGCTGCATTGAAATATCTTGATGCCATCGCATATGCAAGACTAGACAGTGAGTTCAACAATGCAATGGGGAAGATGATGACATTCAATCCAGAATTAGTGCAATGGCTTGAAAGCAATGGTGACATAGAGCGCTGGGCAAGGAGCAAGTTTCCGCATAGGAGGTGGGACAATATAACAACAAACCTTGCTGAGTCATTCAATGCATGGATTTTGACTGAGCGAAGGCACAACATTGTTGTTTTGATACATGAGCACAGGGAAAAATTAGCTCAAAAGATGTTGAATAGCAAGTTAGCTTTGAGGAATTGGGTTAATGGTGTGGGGCCAAATATTGAGGCCAAACTGCAGGAGAATGTGTCTAAATGTGGACGAATGACTGTGAAAGATCACGGAATGAATGGTTTTAGGGTAATAACAAAGAAAGGTGATGTGAGGGTTAATTTGGTCCTACATGATTGCACATGCAAATGATGGCAAATGTCTGGCTTGCCTTGTCCTCACGCATGTGCTACAATTAAGAGCATACATGGAAATTTATACGCATATGTTGGGGAATGCTACTTGAAGGCTGCACAAGAGAAAATGTATGCAAGACCTATGATTCCAGTTGAGACTTATGACATGCCAACACCTAAGACACTCAAGGATCTTGATTCCTCGTACAAGAAGTGTTGCCTCCAAAGATAACTCGGCGTCTGGGAAGGCCTAGAGTTCGGAGGAAAGAATCGCAATTTCAAGATAAAAAAGTCTATCATTGCTCAAGATGTGGTGAGGGTGGTCATACTGTAAAGACTTGCACTAACCCCAATCCTTGTTGACATGGTTACACTTAGTTTTTTGTTGTTAAAGCAGCTTCTTTATATTTTGTATTTTGTGGGGAAGAAGCTGTGATGATGTAAATATTGCACCCATTATGTATTTTTTTGGAATGGGTTGCATCTTTGGTAGTTGTCTTTTTTTGTAAAGCAATTGTCACTAGATGAGAAATTTCAGGATGGTACTTGATGGCAAAATGTGTCAAGTACCAGGATGAAATTCATGATGTATGAAATTGGCCGTATGTTAATGGTAGCACTTATGTTGTTTGCATATATATGATCAGGCATATTTTGTACCAACAGGTATGTGCAAGCCATGCACAAGGAATTGGCCGTATGCACAAGGAATTGGCCATATGCACGAGGAACACTAAACTGACCTAATAACACGCCATGCACAATGATTTGGCCGTATGCACAAGGATTTGGCCATATGCACGAGGAACACTAAACTGACCTAATAACACGCCATGCACAATGATTTTGCCATATACACAAGGATTTGGCTGTGCACAAGCAAATGGCCGTATGCACAAGGATTTGGCCATGTACAAGGAAATGGCCTTATGCATAAGGATTTGACCATATGCATGAGGAACACTAAACTGACCTAATAACACACCATGCACAATGTTCCTCGTGCATATGGCCAAATCATTGTGCATGGCGTGTAATTAGGTCAGTTTAGTGTTCCTCATGCATATGGCCAATTCCTTATGCATAAGGCCATTTCCTTGTGCATGGCCAAATCCTTGTGCATACGGCCATTTGCTTGTGCATGGCCAAATCCTTGTGCATACGGCCAAATCATTGTGCATGGCGTGTTATTAGGTCAGTTTAGTGTTCCTCGTGCATACGGCCAAATCCTTGTGCATACGGCCAAATCCTTGTGCATGGCGTGTTATTAGGTCAGTTTAGTGTTCCTTGTACGGCCAAATCCTTGTGCATACGGCCAAATCATTGTGTATGGCGTGTTATTAGGTCAGTTTAGTGTTCCTCGTGCATATGGCCAAATCCTTGTGCATACGGCCAAATCATTGTGCATGGCATGTTATTAGGTCAGTTTAGTGTTCCTTGTGCATACGGCCAATTCCTTGTGCATGGCCTGCACATACCTGTTGGTACAAAATATGCCTGATCATATATATGCAAACAACATAAGTGCTACCATTAACATACGGCCAATTTCATACATCATGAATTTCATCCTGGTACTTGGCACATTTTGCCATCAAGTACCATCCTGAAATTTTTCATCTAGTAACAATTGCTTTACAAAAAAAGACAACTACCAAAGATGCAACCCATTCCAAAAAAAACATAATGGGTGCAATATTTACATCATGACAGCTTCTTCCCCACAAAATACAAAATCTAAAGAAGCTGCTTTAACAACAAAAATCTAAGTGTAACCATGTCTACATATAAGTGTCAATTGAATAGAATTCCAACAACGTCAATGAGCCAACATAAAAGGAAAATATCTATTGAATACAGTTTTGCTCTAAGTCTTTGTGTCACCCTTAAATCGTTCCAACTCTTGTAAAACGTCCTTCTTTGCTGCATTCTTCTCATGGTTGACAAGCCACCAGACCACATCCAGCCTCATGTCCTTCATTGATTTCTACACCACAATAACAGCTGACATTGTCAAATCAAGCAAACTAGTACGTCTTCCATTTATAAATGACAACTTACGTTTGTGTTTTCCGGTGAGTCCAACTGTGGCCATTTCTTGAAATAATTGATGACATGTATCCCGCAATCATCTCTACCAAAATTGAAATGTACAACAAGTTAATATTTATATGATTACAATAATGCATATGATATGTCATAAATCAGGACAATTTTATAATAGTACGTGTTCTCTTGTATGGGCACAGGCGGATACAAGATTGCTCTTTGTCTCCCCTCCTCTTCCATTGTTGCAATGCACGGGTCTATCTTCTTCAAAATTTCTATGAACATATCCCTCTAACCAATAAAACATATATACAAACATTAAGAAACTTGAATGTGTTGAAATAGTACCATGTACAAGTTTGTGCACTTACAATTTTTTGGGCCAAACTTTTAATTGGCTCAGGAGGTTCTCCCCCACCTCTTAAGGAATCCAACCAATAGAATTTCAGCGTTGTTGGTTCCATTGCAGCACAATACCAATGGTCACCCTCCACAATTGGTCCAAATATATACTGACAGCTTCCCAACTTATACCCCATGTGCTCGGGCATTATATGAACCAAATTCTTTTCCTTCTCCAAGTATTTGTTATCCTTTACAATCGCCCCCTACAAAAAGAAATATTCCAACAAAAATAGACAATTAATTTGCATACAACTGAATAGTTCTCCATTTTTCATGAATGCTGTTTCAACACAATCTTACCACAAAATCAGCATCAAATATGTGCCTCTTGATTGCTTTGGGGTCCCCCTTTTGATCCCCATTCATTGTCCGAGCTACCATAGCCATTACCTACACGTTAACATTAACAAACTTAGCATGTTTTAATAATTTCCTACATATATGTCATTACATCAACTAATTGATAAGTGCACATACACCAGTGCTAATCCAACTGTTGGGTCCAAGTGAGATGAGGTTAGCTCGAGTCAAAAAGTAACCATACATGTCAACCACAGTCCTGCAACAATTACAAGAACATTTGTATCAGTGTGCTATCGTATCATTCATCAATACTTCCAACACATAGCAAAAAAAGTTACTTACTTTCCCTCGTCCTCTTTGGCACAACACTGAGTGAGCAACAGATACATTTGTTGCTTACTATTCAGTTTCCCCTTTTTGACGTAAGTTGTCAGATACTGAGATCTAACAGCAGCCATCTTTTCTCTCTTCGACCTCCTTACAGGCATGTCAACTTCGCTTATTGATCTTTTTACGGTTCTTTTCTCTTCTTCTACCTCCTTTCCCTTGTCCTTCGTATCCATTGGAGACTTAGTTAGACACCTACCGAGTCGATTTGTTAGTGGCTGCATATTAACTATTTGTTTCTCATTTCCCTTCTGCTCCACACTTGCTTCAGCACCAACACTGACATTTCTTCCCGCACGCCTCTTTAATTTTTTGGGCTTTGTATTGTCTGCCACCTTCTCATCTGCCTTTTCTTCATCCCCTCCTTTTGCTACCCTTTTCTCTTGGAGCTGGATTAATTCTTTACCAACAAACTCTTGCAGCTGTCCCATCTTAGCCTTCATCTCACCGGTAAACCTCATATATATATATATATCTCAAATCGTGCAATAGTTTACAAACTGTTAGGAACATATTAATCATGCCATCAGGACCCACTTAATTTATACTACTCACCGGGTAATGTAAATAAGACAACAACGGCATTTCATTTGAAGGCTCTGCGGCATCCTTGGGGGCTGACAACAAAATGCCAAACCGGCTCCTCTTCTCAAGATCCACCCTCTTCAATATTTTGTCGTCTGTCCAATGCTCAAGAGCATTTTCTGGACTTTGAAGCTCGTCCTCTAGGCCAAAATGTTCAAAAAAGAATAGCTGCAATCAAAATTGTGTGTTAGTACTCAATAGTTACAAATGCAATCATTACTACCACTATAATTAAATCATGCAAGATTAAAATAATTAATAATTACCATCAGGAAATAAATGCATCCTCCTATACTTTTACTTTCCGATGCCTTCCCTCTTTTCCCTTCCTTCACAAATTTTTCTACTTGCAAAGACATATCTTCTAACACATAAATTGCCCAGTCATATTGTCCCCACTTTTTATCTGTGCACCCCATCACCTTCAACAATTTCTCACTCACACGCCCACTTCCTGTAGGGCAAAGAAATGTGCCTAACGTGAGTAACACAAAATAGAAATCAAAATCAGCATCTTTCTTCCTCATCCTTTCATATATTTCTTCGTACGTCAGTGACCCACACTTCTCCTTCATATCTTCAAACACTTATTTACTTGCCACTTCCTCAACTTTCAATCCTTTGCTTTTTAAACCCATAATTGTCTCAACATGTTTAGGGGTTATTTTCACTTTCTTTCCCCTCATGACCAGTTGTCTTGAGGGGCCATCATATCCACGAACCACCTCTGCACAGAGGTCTTTTGGAATCTTCGTTCCTCTCACATTCAACAACTTCCCATACCCCATTTCTTCAACCTTTCTTCTAAGGTCTGTATCCTTATTAATAACGTTAGCCAAGTCCTTCATTCTTTGTGGGGAGCATCTTGTGGTGAAGACTGGGACATATTTCTTCTCCATATGTACTTTATATTATCCTAAAAACAAACAAATGAGTGCATCATAATCTCATCACCTCTATGTCTATACTCGTCCATTTGAAAGACAAGACATCTTGGGAAGAAAATGATTCTTCCAAATAGTGATATAGCATGAAGTTAACATTAATAGCACCAGATTTCTTAGTTCTCATATTGGCGCCATTACAGAGTAGTTTATTTTAAATCTGAAGGCCATGTTAATAAATGTCATAAAGGATTGAACTAGAAACCTATTTTCCCAAATGGGTTGTCTATGTGTTGAGAGATGCAACAACATTGCATCATTAGATCAAACAGACTAAGTACAATTCTTTTGAAAACTTTGAACAAGCATCACTATTGAATCACTTAAGGAATTTGCCAATGCCATGACAGACATAGCTATCTAGATAAAACACAACTCTATTTAGGCTTATCAATAGAAAATGTAGCTCCAGATTTTCTAATATTTAAAATATTGATGCAGCAAAACAAGGATTCTATTTTAGTCATTTGTATGTTTACATTCATAATACTTCTTAACAGTGGGGGTAATCTCCAATCACTACCCCATCTAAATAAATCAATAATCAGACCTCCTAGACAACAACATAAATCCTCCATCTTTTTTTTTCCAACACACCTTGAAACTAAAGAAGATCAACCATAACCATAAAGTGACCATTAAACAAGACAACAAGAAACCAAACAGATCACCCATTCTCAATTATTCTTCAATATTTCAGCGTGCAGAAACTTTATAGGGACTTATTATCACATAGCAGGAACCACATAGAAGGATATAACAACCTCTATTTTAGACAACCATCAAACCACAATAACAAATATTCCTCTTTCTTCCTCCTCTTCTCTGTACACCCAATTACACACACATAGCAGGAAGAACAGAATCATCATCATTAGAAAATTTCAATTGCACCCAATCATCTCTATTTCAAGTTTAACATCAACGAAATCTCCCCTCCCCTGTCACCGAAACATCACGGCAGAGCAAGCAAGAGGAAAGAAACAAATGAACATTTACCACTATAATAACACTCAACCATCCAGAATCAACCTCAATTCCATCTTCTTCTCATCATAAACAAGAAGCAAGAATCACAGGAGAAGAACGAAAAAAAAACAGTTTCTGTACCAAACAGGGAAAATTCAATTTGACCATAACACTTTCCAAAATCAAACATATAACCTCATCACTCCATTCAATCTTGCTTTTATTCATATTCAATCAGATTTTCCTGTCGATTCCAACCCCAAAAACTAGCGACGGTGAACAGTAACAGCAAGAATAAATTTGGGCAAACTTTATCAAACACCAAGTTATCTCTTAAATCCTTTCCCAAGAGTGATTAATCGAAGTATAAGCTTCATTTTTAAAGGTTTGGAAACTTCAAAAGCCCCCCAAAGCTTACTCACGTCGGATAGCAAGACCAATAAACAACCTAAAAGAAATCAGCAAAAAGCAACACATATTTTAGTTGTTAAAAAAATTACCTATCGTGTTGCAGAACGATGGACAACTGCTTCTGAAGGAGGAGATGGAAGAAGGAGATGAAGAACTGCTTCTGAGGCTGCGGCAAAACGATGGAAGAAGGAGATGAATGGCTGACCTCCCTTGCTTCCTCACAGATCTCTCACTCTCTTGCTGCACGAAGGCAAAATGCTGAGGAATGGTGATGAATGGCTGGGAAACGAAGAAGAAAGATTTTGCACAACGGTTATTGTGGCTGAAGCGGGTATGCACAAGGAAATTTTGATTTTGAATTTGGGTGAATGGGTGAATTTGGGGGAGACGCCGAGAAAGAGAAAGGGTTTATTGGAAGAAAGGGTGATTTGGTCATTTGGCCTTCCAATTTTATTTTACTTTGCCCCCACTACCCCAAACTGATATTTCAGATTCTTGTGGTCCTTCTTTTCAATTAATTCGCTACAGTGGTCCTTAAGTGAAATTTTCCCTAGTTTGTTTGATTGGTTTTATCTTTAATTGTATTTACTTTCCATAGTATCAAAAAAAAAATGTATGTGGGTGGTTTTCTTTAATATCATTAATTCTAGGAAAAATAATATATATATATATATAACTTTAAAATAAAAAATAATCAAATATACTAAGAGTAGTATAGTTGATAAATAAATTTTATTGTAATTTTTTTTAAACTTTTGTCTATCCCTTATCAATATATAATTTTTTCTTTGTTTTTCTTTCTCGTATAAAATTTAAAATACTTATCTTATTTGTCCACCATAAGCATAGCACAGGTTTATGGTAATATAAATAAATTAAAGAGTCTGAAATAAAAATTCAATTCAATAATTTGGTTTGAGAAAATATAGAGATTTAGTTTGGGATGCTTTTTTTAGGTTATTATTTTATTATGACTATTAGAGGGCAAAAGACTACATATTACTAAGGAATACGGGAGTGGTTTTGTTTTGAGTAATTAGTCTTTTGCGTGTTATGTGCTTCGCTTGGTTCTATGAAGGGTTCATCCTACACTAATAAATTCATACAACATATAGCCAATTAAATTGAAAAACCATCAAATTGTACAGCAGATGATATCAATGATAGATAGATCGATGAACTGAAAATGCTTAATAACCCGCGCAAGGATGACACGCACAAATCAAGAAAGAGAGGTTATTAACGTTTATCTTGAAGGAGACAGCAGAGAAGGAGTCGAATTCTGAGACATTATTTCCTTAGGAGGAAGATGATGCTTTTGCATGGAGGATAGCTGAACATGGATGCATCTTTACCTACAAGGGATTGCGTTGTTCTTTATGTTATTATTTTATTGTGTATGAGTGGTTATGTGACAACCTATTATCAAGGAAGGGTGTGAGTACTTAATAATTACTCATTTTACTAAATTATAAGAGGTGCTAAACTATTTTACATAAACTAAGGGTTCATAGTGGGGTCATTTATTACGGCCCGTAATCTCTTCACTTAGCTTTTGGTCATTTACCTCAATTTTAATAAAATTATGTCTTCTTATTAATAAAACTATATATGATAATCATTTTACCTCTAAAACATAAAGTATTAATTTTGGAAAATTTTTCGGATTATAGTTTTTTTTAAAAAAAATTTATTCATTAATTTTTTTTATCTCTCTCAAAGACATTTTGTATTCACACGGACACTGAGTTTGAACTTAATACCTTGTGTTTAAGTGACAACATCCTCTTACACTTAGAACAATGCCGATTAATTTCCAAAAAATATGAAAAATAACTTTTTAAGTGTCAACTACATATTTAGGATGCAATTTACCAATAAATTTTTAGTTTGTGAGTTTCATATAAAGCCAAGTGTCATTATATATTGATCAACTCTCTATCATATCACATAGAGTCGTTAATTATAAATTATACAACCGTGAATATGATAATGGCATTCGAGTTTGGACCCATTCAATTCAATACCAATACACAGAGAAAGAAAGTTGAAACCTTTGAACTAAATTTCCAAGTGAAAAAGTTGTTTTTTTTGGGGGGGGGGGGGTGTGAGTGAGTGCGAGCGATTTGAACAATATTTACTTATAGGTTTTTTTGGACAGAAATATGTACTCCTAGTTGACATTATGTGGGATGCACAAACAGAAAAAGTAAAATTGATTTGGGATGATCACTAGTGGTGGTATTTTAGCTCTTTTAATAAAAAGTCATTGCTAAATTTCCACCATTAAATATATTCAGAGAAATTCTTAGGTGAATTTGGTTTGTCTCATCGTTTGTGATCTACCCAATTATAATTAAACATATATTATCTAATATAGATATTTTAATCTGATTAGATGCCCTAAAAAAGTATCTGGATGACAAAAAATTGTTAATCTTATATTTTCTATGTTTTCTTAATTTTAGAAGTTGAAAGAAATAAATTTATCCATCAACTAATTTTTTAGAGTGCCCAATCAAATTAAAATAACAACATCAGATCTTATATTTTTGTTTGTAG
This sequence comes from Mimosa bimucronata, assembly GCA_037074515.1. Classification (NCBI taxonomy): domain Eukaryota; kingdom Viridiplantae; phylum Streptophyta; class Magnoliopsida; order Fabales; family Fabaceae; genus Mimosa; species Mimosa bimucronata. The sequence continues at coordinate 14,331,792 of CM073442.1, forward strand.
TTGATCAAACCATAAATGACGTGGCGAACCGAATTTATCACCTAAGAATTTTTCACATGCAGGAGGCTCTTTTATAAAAAATAAAAAAATTATTACCTTAACCCAAAAATTATACTCCCTCTGGTCCTAAATATAGGACCTATTTGTGGAGTTGATTTTGGTCCTAAATATAGGATCTAATTCTAAATTTTGGCAACTTCTTGCCAAATTATCCCTATTAGTGCTCCTCTAATAATAATCAAGTAAAAGATGGGGAGGGAATAATAAAAGATGATTTGGGTGTTTTACAAAAAAAAAAAAAAAACACAATATACTAACTAACATAACTAGCATCATCATTTTCATCAAATTAGTTAAATAGATCATATACTCAAGACTGGAGAGAGTAATCTAATATTAATTCATGTAAGACCCATAAGCAAAAAATAACATAAGTTTGACTAAGGTAATTTCATGGTTAAAATTGCCTCAGTTTATAAAATTTATATGCATTTTTACACCCTTTAAAACTTAATTGTGTTATACTCCCCTCCGGTCCATATTGTAAGAGGCACTCAACCATTTTAGACAACTTAAAAAAACACAATGGAGTCATTTATTATGCGTAAAACAAACATGATTTTCCAATTTTAACCTTATATCATATATTACAAATCAACTCTCTTTCTCTCACTCCCTTTTTATATTTAATATGAAAAAATAAAAATGGAAATCAAACATGTACTATCTTGATTTTCACATGTTACATCTTGGGAAAATTAGTTACAAGTCCCTTGTAAGGAACTTAATTATCATGAAATCCCACGAAATCGCGTAATTAATCTCAGGCCCCACGTGAAATCACATAATTAATTCCAAGTCCCATAAAGTTGTTATCACCTGCTCATTTAATTGTTATTGGTAGCTCAAAAGTTGTTACTGAACAAGAGTTGTTATACATGCTCATTTAATTGTTATCATAAGCTACAAGTTGTTACACATGTTCATTAAGTTGTTATCGTAGGCCAAAAAGTTGTTATCGCTTGCTTATTTAGTTGTTAGTGACTGAGAATTCTATAACAACTTTGACCAGACGATGACAACTGTTTGGTCTACGATAACAACTTAATGAGTATGCGGTAACAACTTCGTGTCAAGAACCTGTAATTAATTACGCGATTTCGTGGGACCTCATTTTAATTAAGTTCCTGTAATTAATTACCCCTTACATCTTATTATGTAGATAAAAAAAAAATCTCATGCAACCTCTTACATTATGGATCCAATGGAGTATATGCTTAACACCATAATGTTAAATTTACACTTTAATCCTATTATATACTCTATCCGTTCTTAAATATAAAAATTAGTTGAGTTTGTTTGAAAAATTATAAGAAAGCAAAATGAGTTATATATAAATTAATTTGTCTATTTTTTTTCTCTGAACTTATTTATTTGACTTATAAGTTAACATATAATATAATACTCCCTCCGGTCCTAAATATAAGACCACTTTGACTTTTTTTTGTGAAAATTAAGGAAGCAAATTATACCACTAAATTATATCATATGTCATATGAAATTCGATTATAGGTTAGTTTATAAGTAGAATAAATTAGTTTTGAGGGAAAAAAATTATTTTTGGGACTGAAATTACTTTATTTTTGGACTGAAAAAAAAAAGTCAAAAAAGTTAAAGTGGTCTTATAATTAAGATAGGAGGGAGTATTACCTATGATACGTTATGATTAAGTCCCACTTTTCTCATCTTAAAAAAAAAAAAACTATAAGTAATTTCAACACTCTCAATGCGGATAGATCGAACCAGGATTATGCCCCCTTGCATTACCAACCAATGATAAGATTTTCATAACACAAAGCATGAGGGGCCCTCCAATGTCTAACCTCAATGCGAAAGGAAAGAGTTCGTTTCCTTAAAATTGAATCTCCCTTAATAAAGGCTCTGTTTTTAGGAGGTTTCAACTGTAGCAACGTAGAAGGAGGAGTGACATTCATTGATGTACTCCGTTAAAGCCATATCATTGATGGTATATCATTCCCTTAAACCCCCAACACAATACAATGCCAAAGTTCCCTCCTTTTTCAGAGTCGCATTCATGGGTGAGTTGGAATCCTTATTGCCCATTCTTGTTCCGCAAAATAATACGAATATGAGGAATTTTTACGGCACTTCCCAAAATCTCACAAACCCCATACACACACATTCACATATGTATGCATGTATGTATATGTGTGTGTTGTTATTTCGCATTCATTTCGTTTTCCTCTGTGGATATTAAGTGTTATCGCGCATTCAATTCTGTTGGATGGTCACTTTACCCATCCCTCTTTCCCACCTAACCATATACAGGAAACGTTTCCAAGCTTATTGCTTTGCTTTTGTCTAAGAGCTTCACTGCATTTTATAATCCCACCTCCAAAAAAAAAAAAAAAACTTTGTTTGCAGCATAATTGGGATGCAATGCTTCTCTTGTGGATAATCATATATTGAGTTTCTTGAATGCTGACAATTTGTATTGACAATTGTCTTTCCAAAATGTGGTATTCAGAGTCTACATTTGAATTGTTTGCATTCCCATTTCTGGTTGTATGAGCATTTGGTTGATCTGGATTTTGGACGTGTGAGATATTTTGTGATTAATCTGTCCATCGAGTTTTTTTTTTTTTTTTCTGAGCAACATCTGAGTTGTTGTGTTTGGTGTTTTAGTTGTGTATATAGCAACGGGCTAAGGTTTTAAGAAGTTGCTTATGAGAATGGCTGATGCAGCGGGTCTAGCTGAGGTAGCGGGAGCAAGATTTGCTTTATTGGAGCTTATTGGACAAGGTTCGTTTGGTGATGTCTATAAAGCGTAAGTGTTAACTCTTGGACTAATATATTGTCAATGTCCTTCATGTTCTTCCATTGAGTTCATGGTTTTTTTACATGGCTTTTGTACAATCAAATCAATTGTATTTTTTGGGTAGTTTAAGTGTTAGACTTTCCGTTATGCTGCTTCTGGGGGTGCAATTATGCGCATAAAGTCCTGTTAATATTAGATAAACTTATTTCCAAATGTTTACTTGTCCCATAGCATATAACAACGCCCAACTTCTGTAATCTGTAATTTGACGCAATGAAAAAATAAAGGACGGTTACTGAATATTGTAAGAAAGGAAAAGTTTGTATGAATGTTGTCATTTATGAAAACACAATGCTGCAGTTCCTAACCATATTTAGGAAAAATGGATGCCATGTAAATCCTCAAGATTTACAAAATAAGATGTAAGAAAATAAACTGCTTTCCCTTTCGCATCTTTTTAAGAATTAGGTGTTTCAACACAAATATGCTGAAATTTTTAATCATCAAGTATTTGATTGTTGTCTCAGTTAAATACTGTGGATCTTTGAAATAGATTCAAGTGTGTCATTCTATTGGCTCTCTTTCCCCAATGTTTTCTTCATAGGCCAAAGTCATTGTTGACACTTCCATATCAATTAAAAGACCAGCTTTTTGTTGAAAATTTCAAAATTTAAGTAATATGCTATCATGTCATGCTTGTTTGGATTGGCTTTTTAAAGCCCCAATCTGTTTTTTTAATTGCTATTTTACAGTTTACAAGGTAAGTGTATGAGAGGAGTTTTGTTTCGGCTTGCATAAACATGCTTATAAGTAGATCCAGACAAGGCCATAGATGCATCATCAAGTGTGCATACATTTTCTTAATTACTAAGCATATCACTGCAATCTTAACTAATTCATGTCCAAGTTCTGGGAAAGCTTTCATTTTGGGAGATACCGGCATCCTTATGTCGTAGTTATTTGGGCTGGCAATTCTTGCATATGTAAATAGACTGTATGATAGACCATGATTCTATTTAGTTGGTTGTTTTGTGCTGGATATAAAAAGATGGTTGATTTATAATTCATGATAATTGCTAATTCTTTCCCTTTTTAAATTGACGTCCACTTAATAATTTGTGATTCTATAAATTGCCATTTGAGTATTTTATCCATGCGTTAATTTTGACCCTCATAGATGGAAGAAAAGCATTTAGCTTGTCAAGTTTCTGACTATTTTTATTTGAATTTTTCAAGAGATTGAAAAAAGAGATTCAGAGGAACTACCAAAATGTTTCCTGTGTTGTCTTTTTTCTTCATAAATGAAATAAAGTGGGCCAGTTATAAATAGATTTGGTTTCAAAGAAGTTTTTGCTCCTTTGAATATTAAACTGGGCCAGTTATATGTTGCGCTTCCTTATCTTCAGGTTTGACAAGGAGCTTAACAAACCGGTTGCTATCAAAGTGATTGATTTGGATGAATCGTAAGTATAATACTTTCTACTTATCGTAGGCGCAATTTACACATTGCTGGGAAGATAATGCAGAGAAAATAAAGTGGTCGTCTGATGTAAAATCTGTAATTAACAAGTGTAAGGTAGTTATTAGGTGCTTGTATAAAGGGAGTCATTAGAAGGCGTAGGAGTTAGAAGCCTATATAAGGAAGATAAATTGTATAGGAAACTATGTTCTGTGAGTAATATTTAGTGCACTGTTCAGCCATCTCTCTCTATCTCTCTGTCTTCTAAGTCTCTCTACCTTTCTCTCTTCTTTTTTCACCTCTTTATCTCTACCATTACCCATCATCGTCATTTATGGAAAGCATTTAAACCGGGAATAATGCTGTGTAGAATTGGTCAAAGAAAATGCTGTGCAGAAACTTATCTATTTCTGTCTAAAGCTATTAGATTGGGAATAATGCTGTGGAAGAATGTTATCTATTTCATTTGATTGCCACATTGCACCAAGAACATTTATGCATTTCTTGCTTTCTGAGCTACTTCATCACCTGGCTTTTCTTATTCTTTTCTGCTGCAGGGAGGATGAGATTGATGACATTCAGACGGTATGATCATATAAATTATTTTTTCATTCATCTTCTTCAGGGTAATGATTATAAAATCTTATTTACTTTTGCCAGGAAATTTCTGTTCTATCACAATGTCGTTGCCCATATATTACTGAGTATTATGGCTCCTATCTCCATCAAACTAAACTTTATATAATAATGGAGTACATGGCTGGAGGCTCTGTAGCTGATCTAGTAGGTTACTTCTGTTGACTTGCTAGTTATTAAACATTTTATAGTAATGATGTTGGTGTCTCAAACTGGTTCCACTTTTTGGAATTCTCGATGAAATTGCTTTACTATCTTTTGAAATGTGCCCTAATTCATTCCTGACAAGTGGCAATGTAATTGATGTATTCGTGCATTCAAAATATGCAGAGAGCCTTACCTAAAAAAATATGCATAGATAGGGATTATGATGATGTACCATATTTCAAGGCAAATAAATGAAGCATTGATGTTAGTGTTTGGTATAATTCTTTACCAATGCTATGGCTATTCGCTTTGGTCCATGAACTTCTTCAGTGTCACTGGCTGCATAATTTGTTGATGGATTTTGGTAGATTTAGTTTCTGTCTTTGATGTTGGTCTTATATGTTCTGATTTTGTACTCATATTCTGTATAAATAAAGTCTTATTTATTTATTTTCCACTCTAATTATCGTTTTGTATATTTTTTGATGGCAATCTCTGATATAATAGTATGGTATGTAGTTTTTGGTGGATCTAATATAAAGTTGTTTCTATAGCTTCAATCAGGCCAGCCCCTTGATGAAGTATCTATCGCTTGCATTTTACGTGACTTGTTGCATGCTGTTGATTATTTGCATGCTGAAGGAAAGATTCATAGAGACATCAAAGGTAGCATCCCCTATGTTGTGATTTGAAAGTGCTCCACTTTTGACTTGCTAAATTCAGTCTTGGACCTTTTTTCCCCTTTAATTTTTATAGTTGATAATATCTACTTTTCAATTCTGCAGCAGCAAACATTTTATTGTCTGAGAATGGTGAAGTAAAGGTATGTCTTATTCCCAGCGATGATACAATTATTTGTTTTGAATACAAAGGACGAGTTCAAAAATTTCAACAAAGTCATATAAAATAATTTGAGACTGGACTTGCATACATTTAGATATGATTTTCTAAGTCAATCTGTGACTGTAACAGGTTGCAGATTTTGGCGTTTCTGCCCAGCTAACTAGGACCATATCAAGGAGAAAGGTGAACGCTTTTCATTAAAAGTAGTCCCCTGATCAATTGGATATGGATTGGCTGTTAACATAATGTTTCATTTTTCTGTAAAATTTGATTCAAACTCACAATGGTTCTTTTATAACTTGCTACTCCTACCTTAACCTCGTCTCTAGAACAAACTTCTCTTTGTTCTTTCAATTAGACTGTTGCTGTTGGCTTTAAAAGGGAAATAAATGAAAAAGAGCTGCATAACCTAACTTGATTTAGACACAGTGGATTTTGGTTTGCTTTTTCTGTTTTTGTCCCTTTTTAAGATACTCCTCCTTTATATTACAGTTTCATTCCATGATTTTTTAAGTATAATTTAATTAATTCTCTTGAGTTGTAAAATATAATTAGTCTTTTTCATCTCTTACTGGATATGCTAATTGTTTTGACAACAGACATTTGTAGGAACTCCATTCTGGATGGCACCAGAGGTTATTCAGACTGCAGAAGGATATAATGAGAAGGTTTTTAAGTCATGTGTTACCTTTTCTGTTTGAGACAGTACTTTTTTCTGTTTAGTTTGTTTTGTATTCTTGTTAGACCATAGAGATCTTTAATATATATTATTATATTATGTTTATGCAGGCAGATATCTGGTCTCTGGGCATCACAACTATTGAGATGGCAAAAGGGGAGCCTCCACTTAGTGACCTCCACCCTATGAGAGTGCTTTTCATCATACCACGTGAGAACCCACCACAGGTTGTGTTCTTTAATGTCAAACTGGTCCATAAGAAGTTTGGTGAACAGAAATGTTTCTCAGCTTGAAAGAGTTGACAATTACCATTTTTTTGTGCAGCTAGATGATCATTTTTCTCGTCTCATTAAAGAATTCGTTTCATTGTGTTTAAAAAAGCTTCCAGCTGAGGCAAGGCCACTCTTACTGCTGGTTCAATCTATTTTTTCCTTTTCCACTATCGAGCATAGTATGATCTTTTATCAAGTATTTAGTATGATTTTTTTATCGGTAGTTAATTGCTAATAGAGCCCTATGACATCAATCGATGTAACTGACCCCACTTAGTGGGATAAGGCTTCTGTTTATGTTGTTGAAGACATAATTTAATTAAATCAAGTGATGATAGTGATATTGAAAAATGTTTAGTTGTAGACTGCAAATTGTGTGAGAAAAGCTAACAAAATACTTATATGAAATTATTATGCTTACTTTTGCTTGATATTATAGTAAAAATGTTCTTTTCCTTTAACTTAACAATTTTAGTTTTTCAGTTGAAGTGGTCCTTATTATATCTAAGCCTTTACAATTAAGTTGTCCAGAGTTTCTTTTTGTTTCCCATCTTTTGATTAAATTTAAGTTTTAGCACAGTTATGTTGAATATATGTTTTGTCCGAAGCTCAAGCCCTATGGGTTTTCATTTGAGGAGATCTGTTGGAGATTATGATAAAACCATTCATAGGCTTTCATTTAATGGCTGAAACTTTTGATTTGAATTATTTTTGCCAACTTTATTGTTACCATATCCAGAGAATAACTTTTATATGATTGTACTTTATAAGCTTTTTAAGGATTTTCGGACCAAGATGTACTAAAAAAACAAACTAGCAAGATTTGAACATGAATATTTTAAGTTTACATCTCAATCATAACTGTCATTTTACCCCGGGTTAAAATGGAATTGAAACAACCTCTGCCAGTCTTTCTCTTTTGTAAGTTTTCTTCTTTTGGATTTCATTTCAGAGGCCAAGTGCTAAGGAACTTCTCAAACACCGCTTTATTCGAACTGCTAGAAAGAGTCCAAAACTTTTGGATAGAATAAGGTGTAACTCACTGCTAAAATCTTGCTATATTTGTTTCATCTTATTCTGACTAGGCCGCTTTGTGATTATTTATCTATCATCTCACTATTTCTTCTTACCCTATGGTATCTTGAAATAAATGCAGATTTTCTACTGAAACATTGCATCCGTGCTTTCTGTAGCAAGGGAATTGAATTTAACCTTCAAATTCCCTAGTTTGTAATTGACATCCTGCCTTGTGGTTTGATAGGGAGCGTCCCAAGTATCAGATAAAAGAAGGGGGCACACCTAGAAGTGGTCCAAGAGGGATAGGGGAGCCATCTGATACGATGAAAGTGGCAAGAGATTTTAGAGAAGAAGCTACTCAATCCATTCCCAGGTAGGTTCTTAATGTTGCTCATTGTTTTTATATCATAATCTGATTTTTCTAATGGAAATTTTTCTGATGGACAGTGGTCAGGATAAAACCCAGAAAAATTCTGGATGGGACTTCAGCATTGGTGGATCAGAGGGTACTGGAACTTTTCACAGTGTTGTGCTGCCACCTCAGTATAGAGATAAGAACACAGATGTTTCACAATATCAACCTGACCAAAAGAAGGCAACACACAGTAGCTATCTTGGGGCATCTTCCTATATAAGTTCTCTTAATGAATCTCCAGAAGCTTCCCTTGAAGATGTAACTGACTTTTCCACTAAGTACATTTGTTCATATTCGTTTGTCTTTGGCGAAAAAGTTAGTATAATCAGTTCATTGTTGTTCATGTAAGCGTCAATATCGGGGCCTTTTGGTGGTGTCTAATATGCTGAATTTAATGATATATGCTTAACCCTGAAATCTGAATGGCTGAACTATTAAATAATATGAATTGTAGCATGTGAAATTGCTTATGTTCATTCTATATTACCACCAATGTAGAAAACTTTTAACAACTATAATATCTGAGGTAAAAGTTGACATGGTCTGATGTTTGAAAAAAATAGTGTCAATCTTGAAGTAAGAAGGAAATCCATTTAACTAAATAAATTGGTCAATTTGCAGGATGAATTGTCTGGAAAGGGATCAGGAACTGTTGTTGTTCGATCTCCAAAAGGATCAAAATTATCAATCTTTCATGATCAAAGCTCCCTGGTATTCTCCAGGCTGAATTGCTAAGACACGACATTTATAATTTCTTATTGGTGTTCCAAGCACTCGCCTAATGGAAGCTTTTTTCTAATATGTAGTCTAGCGGTAACCATGCTTCTTTTGAAGATAATTCTTCCAGTGGAACTATGGTTGTCCGTGGTCAGCATGATGATTATGACTCTTCGCAGACACTGATGTCCAGGCTTGGACTTAATGAGAGAACTGCAAGTGCCTCACTTGAAGATAGCGCCTCAAATCTTGCAGAGGTTCTTTCTGTTAAATAAGATGTGAATACAGATGTTCTTTTTTCCTTTTCTATGAATGCATGATGGTGAAAACAGAGAACATCTTTCTCCCCTTCTCATTCTTTGTGAGGGATTGATTGATATTTGGATTTTATGCAGCAAAAAGTCAAATTAGATGAATTAGTCTACTTTGTTATGTATTTGCCTGAGTTAACCTTACATTTAACAAATACTTTAATTTTACAACCCAAGAATTTGCATTTTCTCTATTATGTATGATCAATTTCATCACTTGGACACGGAAGAATTGTCTTTGACAGCATCTTTTTATCCGCCTAGGCAAAGGCTGCTATCCTAAGATCAAGGAAAGAAAATACTAGAGAGAGAGTTGCACAGGGAAAGACCAGCAATGATGTGCAGGAAAGCAGAAGAGACCAAGTGACAAGCATCTCTGATTTCTCAAGGTACATTCATTATCTTAATGCCGGAAGTTTTCTATGCTGAAGGGGTAATTTATATTCTCCATTTTGATTTCAGATCATCTCGTGTTAACAATGGTCCACAACAGGGAATTTCAAGACTGCGGCATGCCAATGATGATCAAGACAATGGCAGAATATTGTCATCCTCTATGGCATTATCTGTTTTACTTATTCCTTCTTTAAAAGAGGTGAGAAAGTGACTATTCTTGAGCAGTCTGGTAGGACTTGTGTATCATAACTCTTGGTCTACATTAGGTGATGATATGTAGCAGACTGCCTAATATACATGTCAAATGTGAAATTTCATTAAGCATTAGATTTTGCCAAGTAGTTTTTGTCTGTTTTACTGTGCCTGTCCCATGCTCATGTTCATATCCATGCTTCTTAGACTTGAGTAAATAATGTAAGTTCCTTAATTTTTTCATGTAATATACTATAGTTCTAGCTTGAAATTGGATTCTTTTTGAACTAGTATTGCATGTTTCTAAATAATAAGGCCAAGTTATGACAGACTATTTAGAGAATAAATGCAAAGATTTCATAATAGTGTCATGCACACATAGTTGCTCCTTCAAATAAACAAAAAAAACCTACAAAATTGACTATAAAAGTGCTCCCCCCCCCCCCCCCCCTCTTTTAAGACTTTGCTATTAGGTTCTCTTGTAGAAACATGAGTTTAACCATCTTAAAATACTTTCTTCTCCTGTTATGTTTTTATTAGAAAAGCTCATAGTATACACTTTAGAAACTTCAGCAGAGTGTTGGCCCTAGAACAATGCAGCAGGTTCCCTGTAAAAACCTGCTAACTTGGCTAGAGTATTGGAAAGCATGTCTTTTCCGCTCTATTCTGGAAGTATAATGCGCCTGCTGGCCCAAGTGCTATTACAACCTGAAGGACTTATTGAAGAAAAGGGATTGAAAAAGAGGCACGACACCTCTGCCACTAGCAGAGTTGTTGGAGAGTAGTGGATGATAGAAAGATATGGCATGGGATTGATGAAGGGTTCAGGTAGTGAGGGAGGGTGAGAAGAATCATGTTAAAGGATCTCACCTGGGAGCGACTCTAGCCCCTTGAAAGTGTCACTCTTTTACATTTTATATGTTAGGTTTCAAGTTGAGTAGCTGCTCTTCCCTAATTATTTAAAGGATGATAGTCTTGTGTGATCTTTTTTCTGGTGCCATATTTTTCTGGTGTGTGTGTGTATCATTGGAATTATATCAGTGTCTGTGTATTCTGTTTAAGCAGTGACGTTTGTTGTTCTTCTATGGGTAAAGGTGCAAATTTAGAAACAAAATGTTTGTTATGTGTACAAATTATGATAATGTTTTGGGAGGTGCAAAAATAGATATAAAATTTTTTAAATAGGGCAACAAAAGTAAAGTCCTTAATTGGGATGAAACAACTGTAACTTTTTTATTTATATATATGAAGTTTGTTTTAACGGACATTTAACAATTAACGGCTTTACTATTTTTGCCCTGTTTTAAAAAGTTTATGTCTACTTTTGCACATTCCAAAACATTATTATGATTGGTACACATAGCGAAACACTTTGTTGTTAAATTTGCACCTTTACCATTCTTTTATCTAGGTACCCTCATTTTTTAAGCAATAGTGCTTTTAGAGTTTTTTAGCTTTTAAGTTTTACGTGCTCTATTTTCTTTTAGCTTGAATGGATTTAATATATTAAAACTTTCCATTTATATTTTTGGGCATTGATTGTGCAGGCCTTTGATGATGATCTAGAAGGGTCTACCATGCAAGAAATAATCAATGCACTCAAACAAATGGAGCACATAAAGTCGGGATCATGTGATGCTTTTGTCAAAAAGTTTCTTCGGCGATTGGCAAGGTTTGCATTCTATTCCAAGAAAAAATTTTGCATGCTAGTAAACAAAAATGAATGGTTATACCCGTAAAAAAACAAAAACAAATGTTTTTTTTTTTCCCTTTTCATGATATTTGCATAAACTAATCTGGTCTCCTCATGAAAAAATGTTAATCAGTTCAAAGGAATCTTCGTTGAAGGATCTGCAGGAGCTAGCAGCTCAGTTGTTCACTAAGACCAAGTCAGCATCCGAAGAATCCCAAAATGCAACTGCAGAAATTGATGCCAGGAAGAAACAACAGAACAGAGAAGTTCATTCAAATAACAATCTAGGCCCTCTTGCAAGATTTCTCATCTCAAGGTTACTGGAAACTATTGTTTGCCCTCTAACTTTAATCCTTAACCAGTAAATTCCTTGGATCCTTTATGAGGAGAATGTTGATGCCTAGCTCAAGTCTAACATTTGGGCCAGTCTATGCATTTTAAAGCCAAGTTGAAATTTTCCACTTTTTTTTTTTTTTTTGAAATTTTGCTTGACGTTCATTTTTCTAGTAATAAAGCGAACATGAAAACAATATTGTGTAGTCAACATTGCCATTAGGTATATAAATATCACGAAAAGAGGGTATATTTCTCTCAGATTCATCTGGCACTAACCACCTTTGTGAATGTGTGTTCTTTGTGCTTCACAGATGGCAAGGTCAAGCCTAAAGGAACCTAAATCCAGTCTCTGAAGTGGAAGTTAGAAGTCACCTTTTTGTGGTGTTTTTCAGTTTATGCATTTAACTTTATTAACTGTAAATAGGTCATCGTAAGATTTTTTTTTTTTTTCAATTTTCTAATCATCATCATTCTTTTCTCACATTCTTTTTCATACTGAGAAGTATTGCTGTTCAATTACCATAGGGATTTGTATGGTTTCAAAAGATTGTTGCGTACTATACATTTTACTGATATTCGTTTCGTGGCAATGCAGAAGAATGAGCCAAGACTTGATTATTGTGTTTTGGCTCAATTTTATGTTCCTTTTGTTGTGTACAGGTTATGAAATGAAATTGTCATCTTTGACCTGAAAGCATGCACCAATTACAAATCATTTTTCTCACGCATTGGAAAGTGCATCATTATGTTGGTATATTTATTAATTTATTAGTTTGATCCATTAACTTCCTCAGAAATCATCAATCCAGCCACTTTATTTTATATCAAGCGGGCAATCTGTGCTGTACAAATACAAGTATCTCGATTATTATGCATTTAATTCTTTATACGTATTAAATAAATTAACAAAAGATAAATAATAACTTATCATTATATATCTCTCATTATACATAGAATTTCAAAACTCATACCCGTTACACTAAAATTCAACGAACAAAATAGTTATACAAGGTGTTTACTATCTGCCCATAACACCTAGACCATTTAGTTATCTTTAGTTATACAAGGTGTTTACATGTGGGATACACGTAAAAGGGAAAAAAACTCTATTGCCATACAATTTATTATTTGTCATATACTCATAAAATGTAAGTCCTGAGGACATCAAAGTCCTTAAAGATCCACGATAGCCCTGCCCCACATCAGCAAGAACTTTTTAGTGGCTCCTAAATTCTACAAGATAAACATGATTTTCTGTTAGGGCCAAAAAAAGAAAAAATGCTCTATACTAAGGCTCCTTGAGTTTTTGAGCATGTTGCCTGCACATAGTGTTACATCTGCCACCATACTCTCCGTCGAGATGGTTGCTTTGTCGCTGGGGCCGAGGTCAATTTTCGAAATGCTGCATGAAGAATTATGCCTGCAAATTGGATTTTGAGCTCAGAAAAAGTTTGATAAAGAAAACCAGTTGAGGAAGAGAAAAGGGAAGGCAAATCTAGCAAGGGACTCACCAGCATAACTGACACTTACAGCACAAAAGAGAGCCAACTGAACATTGAAGAAGATGAGAATGATAGCAGTTGCTGCAAAATTAGAGGTTGAGAAAACCAGTTAACCTTGTACATATAATGAAACAAGTTTTTTTATGCAATAATACGCCACAAATGTATACTGGCAGTGGGTAAGAAGAAAACAAGCATAAAAGAAAGGGTTAAGGAGCAATTTTATCAACAGATTGTTGTCCAGGTTACAGATGGCACAATTGACAATTAAAAAGGTTGGAAATACCAATGGACCTTTTAATCAGGGGCAGATTGGCCAACACCATTAAAAATAACAAACGTCCGTTACAAATTTAAGTGGGGCCCACAATTTTTGTGCGATTAAAGAGCAATTTTACCAACAGACTATTGTCCAGGTTACAAATAGCACAACAAAAATAACGGCCATTTGCTCAAATTAAACGGCGTTGGCCAATGTGCCCCTAGTTAAAAAGTCCATTAATATTTCCAACTCTTTCAATTGTCAATTGTGCCATTTGCAACCTGAACAACAGTTTGTTGGTGAAATTGCTCTTTAACCCTAAAAGAAATGATAACAAAGATTATGTTCATGCAATAATATGACACAAAAACCACGAAGCTCACAAAATTCAGTAAACAGCACAAGTCAATAAGGCCAGATAAGATGTTTGTCTTTCCACCTTTTTAGTTTCTTTCTTTCTCTTTTTTCTTTTTCTTTTTTTTGTTTTTTTTTTTTTTTTGGGGGGGGGGGGGTTGTCAATTTCTGTGCATGGTGTGTGTTTAAATCAGGATACTCAGGGTGAGGTAAAATGAGGCACTTTTGATGAACTAGGATTGAACAAGTAGGAATGAGAATCCTGATCAGGATCATACATGATAAACTAAGAGATGCCCTTTTACAGAAACATAGCATTCTAAAGTAAGGAACCACCAGGGGAAGATATTAACAAATTACATAGGACTTTTAGCAATAACTGCAAATACGGGAGGAATTATCGATGCTAGAAGTGTGTTGTACACTAAAGCCAACTGTCATAACCAATACCAATTCCCTACTCAAGTAATGAAATGTAAATCATAAACATCAGACATAATCCCATAGAAATGAGATTACTCACCGCATTGGACAAGGCGGATTAAACACAGCCGAGTCACAGGATATCCAGCCAATCCCCATCTCTCACTACAAAAATTGAAAAATTCCCACAATGCTAAACATGATATCAACCCAACAAGAGGAACTGGCATCTTATACCTGTAACCATCAATAGCAAACACAATTAGCAAACAACAAAGAGGGCAGAACGACCAGAATGATATAGTCCAGCCTTTAATACCACAAATACAAACATTAAAAACACTGAAAAACAATTAAAATTTTCCCATCCTTGGAAACAGCCTTCTGTGAAATGTATTCAGTAGCAATGTAGTCACAAATATTCTGCAATTCTAATTATAATGGACCACAAACTATCTTCCAAAGAAGCACATACATGGAAAACAAATAATCACCTAACCTCACAACCTTAACCATAAATGAAAAATCTAGCAATCTAACCTCAATTGTTAGGCCAATCAAACTTTCTTCATTCCTCAAAGTCAGTGGAAACATAAATTACCTTTCAACATTTTTTTCTTCAAGAAAAACTTATTACATGTGAGTGCTTTGGCCATCTCTCAGTCACTTAATATGCACTAACATGCAACAAGTGATGTCATTCTGAGAGACTAACTTGCACTAACAATGATCAATATCAATAGTAACCCTAAAACTATAATAGAAGCAAACCGTTACTCTACTAGCTGATACAGTATTCACTCATTTGAAGGTCCAAATATAAAAAAATTACAACTAAAGTTCCACCCTTGTACATGAAAAACCAGAGCAAGCAAATACTCCCTCCAGTCTCGAGTCCTAAATAAATGACCAATTTAAGGATATAGAACCTAATTCTAATTTTTATCAACTTCTTCTCAAATTATTATCCTTATTAGTAGTGATCCTCCCACAATAATCAATTAAGAGAGATGATGGGAGATGACTGGGGCGTTTAGTGAAAAGAACAAGACATACTAAATAACATAACTAACATCCTTAATTTAATCAAATTACTTAAATAGTTCAAACACAGTATATTACATACCACTCTATTCCTTATTATAAGTCCAACTAACACAAATTTTTTGTTCCTAAATATAACTCCAGTTTAGAATCAATTAATGCTAGCGTGACTATTTTACCCCTATTATGTTGGAAATAAGGAAGATGACATGCAACGGTTATAATGCATTAAATATTATTTTACACCTGGTAACTGAGAAGTAGTGAGGATGAATTATATATAACAAAGAATAGAATAGAGTGGTACTTCAAAACGTAAGAACAATAAGGCCAAAAAAAAAAAAAAAAGGAACGTACAGAGTGCAGGCGAAGGAGAGGATAAACAAGTAGGCATAATTACGAGCATAGCGTTTGACATTTTCCTGAACCCTCAAACGAGCGAGAGACGGAGACGAAGGGAAAGAGTAAGAATCGCAGCCACCAACAAAGGAGTGAGACCAAGAGGGCGTTTCACCGGAGAAATCCTCAGCAGTGAGCTTAGCGAAGGGGTTGATAGTGAAGAGCGAGAGGAAGGTCAAGATTCGAGAGAAAAACGACGCGAAGATTCCGGTGGGGACCACCGGAGCAGCGTCGGAGGAGGATGATGATGTGGCGGCGGCGGCGGTTGTTCGTTGATCGAGGATTTCGAGGTAGCCGGTGTCGCGAAGCCATGATTCGAAGGCTGGTTCAGGAACGCTGAGAGCCAAGGGATTAGGCGCGAACGCCATTATCGTCTTCTTCGTCTTCGTCTTCGCAAATCCCAAAACGACAATTTCTTTGCGCGTTTTTGTGTTCTGCGCGTTTGTTGCTTTTGTTGTTCCCTTGCCTTTCACAAACTTTTATATATTTGGAATTGGAATCGGAATCTTCTTACCTACTTCTTGTTGAACAAGGGGAAAAAAAGTTTCCTATTTAACTAGTTTCCTTTTTCTTTTATGAAAAAACAAAAAAGTTTATGTGAGTTCGATCCGGAGACTCATCATAGCTAGGGCATAGGCTTAAACACTTATAGCGGTTAGTACAAATCGGTCACCAACAAGATCTTCACATTGACGGGATTTGAGTCTACAACCTTATAGTTATAAACCAACTCCTTTACCAACTGGACCATTTTTTGTTAATAGTTTCCTTATTTTAATTTTATTACAAGTTACTCTTGTCATGAATTTAGTTTAATTACAAGTTACTCTAGTAATGAATTCTATTAACAAGTCATTATTTTGATGACTTTAAGAGTCCGATGTAACTCTCGAAAGGCAGATTCCTTTCCATTTTGTCGCCATAAAAATTCATATTTAATTATACGTTTGGTTTTATGGTTAAGTAATAAGTTTACGTAATTTTTTTACAGCCATGCTTAAAATATCAGTCTAAGTGAGAATTAATTTAATCAAAGTACTTGTCATATGAAAAGATTTAAATTAAAGTTAATGTAATTAGACTATGGTGCAAACATTGAAGGGAGATTTTAATACATCTTTACGTGATATTCTTAATTTTATATTTACTTTAACGAAAATATTTTGACGATGAAAATATTAAATAGGAAAGACTTTGTACGTGTGATTGACAAATATCATAAAATACAACATACACTAGTAACTTTATTCTTCTCATACAGAATACACATATAGTCAAACACAAATCAAATTGAGAATTTGCTTCTCTCCATTTATATATTCTCCTTTTCAAGAGAACTTTCAAACTGTGTTGATTAAGTTATTGAACTAAAAATAATTATATTTAAATTTCTATTAATTAATCATCTTGGACTTTCATGAAACTGTGACCTCCCTCAAATATGTGTGCGTGTGTGTGTGTGTGTGTCGACAACATTGTTTGCTACAAGAAGGGATTAGCCCTCCCACTCAATGGTGCAGTATCCCCACCTAATCTATTTCCCCTCTTGTACTAAAAAATTTCTTTGTACTAAGCCGCCTTCTTTTTAAAATATTTTTTACAAATTCGATCAACAAATCCTTTACCCCCGATTTTAATTTCAAAATTCAACAGATCGAATGTTAAAAACACTTTAGAATTCAAATCATCTAAATCAATTTAACTATGTAAATTTAAACCCTTAAGCCTATTGAAGTATTCTCAATTGAAGAAATATAAATACCACTATTTCTCACCAAGTTTCTAGGTGTCAGCTTGAGACACATAACACATGCAATCACTTGAAGTGTATACTCTTCATGAACTAAGATATAATAATATATAATTAATTTGATTTTTTATAAATCTAAAAAAACTCTAGAGGAGCAAAGATTGTAATAAAATACATCACATACATTAATAATCAGAGATTTATTATTATTCTTTTAATTATAACACAAAGTTCTTTGCGAAAGATAAATGGGAATAATATTCTCAAGCTCTTTCAAGTCTTGGACTCCTTGCAAACATATTAGCTTTTTGAATTTTCAAAACTTTCTCACATAGGCAAAAAGGATTTTTTTCCCCCCCACCTCACAACAATAACTTATTTGCCACCATCCAACTATAATTCTTATTAATGGAGTCTAGAGTGGCACATAAGTTAAAGTCATTAGGACAAAATTAAAGAAGACCACCTATTTCTTGGAGTGTAAAAGTTCAACATTCTAACTAATCAATTTTGAAAATTCAGCGAGTCACTTGCAAGTAACCCCAAAGACCAAGAGTTTTCCTCTGCCTCATTTTTACAAATAAAGATAACCATAAATACAAAATAGACACATAAACATGCCTGACAAACTTTTTAACAAGATCCATCTTCTACATGCTTATATGTTTATTTATAATTAACCTATTCTGCTTATTTTTTATAAACCAAGTTTCCTTGAGAATATCTCCATAGTCACCTAGTTTATCATCTAAACTAAAATTACCCATATAAAGCAATACATTCCCAAGGTCCACCTTCAGCCGAAGCGACATTTTACCATAAAATTCTTTACTTTCGTGGTCTTTCATTTACTCATTCCATGTGCTAAGTAATGACTCCACAAAATCTTTATTCTTACCAGAAGCAAAGATATTTGATCATCGCTTAAGTTGCCTTCTAGCCAAAGCTGGAGTTTTCTTTGGGATATAGACCTTGTAGCTCACCTGATATTTCATAAACTAATTGTAAGATAAGAGTGCATATTTAAGGCCTCTAACTGACCATCACGATAAGAAATACCACATTCAATTCTTAATTTAAGATTTATTTGGTTAATTTAGGTATCTAACAGAAATAAGTGTTGTTTTCCCAAAATACCCCTCTTTAGATTATTTGCATTGAAACTAGCCCTTGATGTGAACTCCCTTAGCATGCGCAATCAATAGTGATAATTTTTTAAAAAATAAAAATATGGGGGACAAAGTGAATTGAGATTTCATATTTTAGGATCAAATTTAACCCGCAACCAGCTTTTATATTGGGAACTGGAAGCAGTAATTAAAATCTAAGACATTACCGCACACTAACCTGTACCATTTCACCACCCCGCATTACACTCATTGTTTTCTGCTGAAATTCAGATCCCTGAGTGGCTTCACCTTGCAAATTATTTGAGCTATTTTCTCCTGGTGTACTTTCTGAGGAAGGCTTACTGATTGCAGAAACACACGGCTTATCGGCATCTATTCCACTACTACCAATGCTCTGAATTGCATCATGAGTCTTATCAGCGGCATCTTGGTCTACATTACCCCCAGATGGTGGACACTTAGTATGATGAAGTTTGTCCGAGTCTGATGTTTGCTTTGATTCAAATTGAAAGTGGCCCTTAACTTCATTTTGCTCTTTGGAAGGTTTTTCGGCGGCAGAACACGATACTCTAATGTTTTTGACATTATCATTGCTACTGTGAACAGGATCAGAAGCATGCCCATCTATAGCATTCTCTGTCACCACCACCTTTTTTTCATATCTTGAATTGTTAGATACAGGACTAGCAGATGCCGTGACTGTTTCACCATGGCTTTCTGCATCCATAACTTTCTCTGAGGCATAGGAAGAATGATACTTCAATGGTACAGATTCACCTTTAACACCATTTAGATCCTTTTCATCTTCACTTGAAGAAGCTACTGACTTTCTCCTTGCTTTAGCCAAATTCTTACCTTCTGGGTTGGTTATTTTGTCAAAATTCACCCCCTCACCAGCATTATTGACAATAGACTTGCCTTGTACCAGTTCATGGCTCTTAATAGGAGGTTGAATCACATCATTATCTATTCTAATCTTCTGATTGGAAGCTTTTGCACTTGACGGGACTGCACCTCGGAACTTTCTCAAGTTTTCCAATGCCCTTTTTCTTAGAATTGCCTCTAAGTCATCGCCATCCAAACTAGTCCCAGAAGTCTCACATGTTTTCTTCTCCACACATTCACTGGTCCCAGCACCATAAACATCAAGCTCACCTCTGTCTAATTGGCTGTTTCTGTTATGGCTCTGATCTCTTTTGAGCTCTGTTACATTAGAATCAGCAACCCTGTCAACTTCAATATCATCAATTCCCACTTTTTCTTTTGAAGTGAGATGTGAATGATGGTCTGATTCTCTCTTGCTGCCCCCCTCATTACTGTCATTACTTCTGCAAGGGTAATCATGATCATCAACAATCTCCTCTTTTGTATCGTTGTGACATGATTCTCTCGCTTCCTCTGCCTCCTCTGTAACAGTAATAACTGATTTGAGCCGCCTTGAGTCATTCTTATCGACATATTTCTCCTCGGTCCATTGATCACCGCTTTCACTAGAGAAACTGCAGGATGAGCAACTTCTGGCTCTGTATCTATCACATTTTTCACTTTCACTTCTGCCTCTTTCCAGTCTTTTTCCTTTTCCTTTTCTTTCATCTCTTCCCCTATGCCTTTCAGGTCCATTATCATCACTGCTAGCACTCACACCATTACATGTTGAGCAGCTCAATGACCCATTGCTCATAGAACTAACACTTTCTTCTTTCCTAGGCTTTTTCTTCTTATAAAGTTTCTCCCTTCCCTCTCGCTCACTCTTTCTCTTGGCCCTTTTTCTCTTTCTATCACGACGAGAATCATCACTGCTTTCATGTCTATGTGAACGTCTCTTAGTCTTGGCCATTTTCCTTCGACCCTTCTCATCTTTCCTCTTGGAAGACCGAGACCTTCTACTTCTGTAGCTATCCTCAGAACTGGAAGACAACACTGAGTCTGAACTCACTGAATCACTATAGTCAGAGATGGAAAGAGATGCCTCGTGTCGCCGCTGAAGTTTCTTGGATGTATGTTTCCTGCTCTTACTTTTACCACTTGCCCGTGCCTGAACCAGCAAATTCAACATACAACTTATACAGGATTCTCATTCCACGGTCAAATTATCCACTTCAATTATCCTATATTGCACAGGCTATACTTATTGATGGAGAGTATTTTAAAACGTATGATAATACTTAAAACAATAAAAATAGATCCCCAATGTGTAATCAATCAAAATATTATTATCCCAAGTTAATCTGATACCTAAGTTCACATAACTTCATTATAACTACATCACAGTAACATGTGGTGTCGAAATTGGGCCAGCAAAAATGTAAATTTTCTCTTTTTCTTTACTAATAATTCGTTGAGTTGGTTAGATTAATCCCCAGTCAAAACTTTAGAAGCAAACCCACAAACCAATGCATCAGGTAAGTCATGAATCTAGAAGTCTCCGTGCTTCATAGCATCCAAATTTACTGATGACTTACAAACCAAATGCACTAAGAATGAGTACAAAAACCAAACAACCAGATAAAAAATGGTCAAATCTTATAAGAAAAAACTTGAAACACTTAAACCCAGGAAAGAATTTCTAGTATCCAGAAAGAAAAAAACTGTCTTTCACAGATAAGTACAGTATATGATTTCCACACTAACTAATTTCAGTTGCCAAAGCTGACTGTAAATCAGAAAGAGGATCTCTTTTAGGAACAATTGCAAATCTGAAGCGAAAAAATCAATACCCAAAACGAATGCAATAGTGACAATTGTAAATCATACCTTCAAGGATTTCTTAGAACGTTTTTTCTTGCGCGAAGTGGACGACTTCCCCATTCGAGTACACTGCAAAATCGAATGTTCAAGAACAAACTAAAGAGAAAAATAAATAGAAATAAAAAAGGAAAGAAATCCAAGCTGTTAATTTGAGAGACCCATCGTCCAAGTACGACAAAATAAAGTGGTTCTTTCTGCCCCACAAATTTTCCAAGAGAATCGAACTAGGTCATGGTTCTGCTGGTGGGATTTTTCCAAATAGTAACAACATCAATATTTTAATTTCTCTAAAAGAGTTAATAAATTTCTTACCGAAAAAAAAAAAGAGTTAATAAATTTTCTTCACTGGTTCATCACCAGGGCAGGGTCTAATGGCCTATTGACTATTATGTACTACCTTTTAGATCTGATCTATATCCATCCAGAATCTTTTGTTTTGACATGTAGTACCATGGCGCCTGTTCGTTATTATAAGTCTAACTATTATGAATTTTTTATTCTTAAATATAAATCTATTTTGGGGTCAATTAATGTTACAATGACTATTTTACCATTGTATTAGAAATAGGGAAGATGAGAAAGAAGGTTTATAATGCATAAATATTACTTTAATACCTATTCTTAAATAAGGGTAAAGTTGAAAAAATATATCATATTAAATGCTATAACTTCCACTCCTTGGTATGTGAGAAATAGTTAAAGTGGATTTAAAATAAGGAACAGAGTGGTAGTACTTAAAAACTTAGTCCTTATTCTAAATATAAAATTACTTTGACTTTTTTTGTGTGGATTAAGGAAGCCAAATAGACCACTTAATTTTAATGTATCTTATATATAATTATATTATAGAATAGTTTATAAATAAGGTAAATTAGTTTTGAGGAAAAAAGATAACTATAGACATTTTAAAGTGATTAATCTTGCACCATTAATTTCTTTAAAAAAATTAAAATGATTTTATAATTAGGATCGGTTTATAAATTAATATGATGGCAAAAAAACCATTTATAAAATAATCGTGTTAATTATTGTGTTAAAGAATTAGTCATTTATATTTGATATTTGCACCAAGTCAACTTTTGATCCTTAATTTTAAGTTTGAAAAATACAGTTTTAATCCTTTTTTTTTACATCATTAGTTTTTGGTGCTTTTAAGTTTGAAAAACTACCAAGATTAAAAAAAAAAAACTGAGTGTTTTCCAATCATAGAACAAGATAAGCTTTGAAAAATCGCCAAATGGGGAATTAGTGTGAAATGAATTGTTATTTGTCATTGAAATATA
Organism: Mimosa bimucronata; assembly: GCA_037074515.1. Taxonomy (NCBI): domain Eukaryota; kingdom Viridiplantae; phylum Streptophyta; class Magnoliopsida; order Fabales; family Fabaceae; genus Mimosa; species Mimosa bimucronata. The sequence continues at coordinate 14,354,639 of CM073442.1, forward strand.
GTATATCATTTGTACTAATTATGAATGGATAATCGGCAAAATTGAATATTATCAATGATCGATAACGAATACATATATATATATATATATACACACACACAAATTGTAGTGTCCTAATCACAAGTCACAAAACAGCGTGACATATTTCAAATTTATTCTTGATGAATTGTTATCTCCTTAATTAGCTAATAGAGTTTTTTTTTTTTACCTGAATTAGTAAGCAGTATTTGCATCTTAGCATGTCGTTAGGGTTAAGATTTCTAATATTTATTGTTGAATATAGGCTATGAAGGAATCTATTTGTTGGACCCTGGCAACTATTTTTTCTCAGCGGAAAGCTGAATACCATTAATAAAAGTATAAAACTAGCAATCAATACATCAAGAAGATCGAAATAGAGTAGCCTCTATCATCACCAACCATCTCTATGAAAAGATAGGCAGTGCTAATTAATCTGGGTAATAAGTGCATGCACCACAACCTTTTCCCCAAAACAGATTTAGAAGTGAGTAGACAAGTGTTTAATATTTTTAATCCATTTCCATCTGAAAGCTTTACACACTGCTGTAGTTTCTCCTGTTCATCTGCTACAGTATTAAAAAAAACGAAAGGAAAAGTAGTAAAAGGCAAGCATGCTTGATTCTGAAAAAAAGCTACATTGTTATAATTATAATAATTCACATACAAAAGCAGTGTTTTATGACCAGAACGAAATATGCTAAGCGTCTTCAGTATCACTCATGCTGGCGTGGGTGTCAATATAGAATTCAGGGGAGATGTCAATTTCATCAACAATCCTTCCTCTGTGATATGGACAAGCAAGAACATTATAAACAATCAGTAAACCACTTTACATAATCCAAGATGTATAGCAAAGTTGTCAATAGAATAGGATAATACCTCTCAAGAACAAACTTCCCCTCTTTATACTTTTGGCTCTTCTCTTGCACAGTCTCCTGCGGCAGAACAATCTAGTGTTAAAAGGGATCGCAACGTCTTTGTTTTTGACAGCTGATTACAACTAAAGAAGGGGAGCTTATGCATGACATTGATACTTCAATGTCTCTCTTCCATAATTATTTCTCTATGAAGACCAGATTGGGCCAGAATAGGCTTTTAGAAGACCTAAGCCTATCAGTAAAAGTCATGTAATGGCCCAATGCTAAAGCTTTGAACTTGGCCCAAATTTGATTTGAACAACACAGTTATCTTTTTTTCCAACTGGAAGGGACCAAGTTGGCCAAGCCCTAACTTGGCCCTAAAGGGAATACTGTATATAGGAGATTGGGCTTGATTTTAAGACCAATGGCCTGGATTATGTTGGGCCATGAATATCCACGGACCAAACTAATCCACAAATAGTTCTATCCAGATTCAGCATTTTGAGAGTTTTCATCTTTAACATTATTTGCATATGCAAGTAGATTAAAGGGTAAAATAGTGGAAAATTACATATTTCCAGCCAACTATTTGACCACAGCAACAGCAGAAGATATCTGCCACTGTATGCAATCCTGAAAGCATCATCCTTTCCTCTAGTGCTCCAGCTGTGATGTTCACACTAGTTGACAGGCCCAAAACATTAGCATCTTCAAATGATAAGAACAAAGCAATATTTTCATCCAAGAATGAAGGAACCAGACAATTCCTTAATCATACAATACTTAAAATCATTGCAAGATCAAAGAGAGATAAAACCTGGCTTCTGGTTTCTTTTTTTACAATAATGAGCTATGAAAAAGTTAGCTTATGAACAATGCAAAAAATAATCTGTTTTAAACATTGAAACACAAATATTAATGGCTTTGCTTCCCCAGACATATCAAAGGCAATTTATTTAAGGCAAACACCAATAAGTTAAGCAATTCAGGAATATAATTTTTCAAGACACGTTTCAGGAAATAGCTGGATAGTCCAGCATGGCATAACAGAGCGCCAAATGTCCAATAATTATTTCAACAACTACAAGTTGAAACCAGATCATAGATTAAATTTTGGGTATAGTCAAGCAATGGTCAAACTGATGCCAACAACATAGATTCCGCTATTTGTAAATTTCTGTTACTTAGAGAAGAGCTGGAATCAATTTCTTAGAAAGTCACTGTAAGCAAATCCAAGAATCGCTGTATACAAAAAGTTCGAGCAAATCTTTATTTACTTACATCACTCTTTTGAATATGGTTACATATACTCTGGATGTCCCTTCATTAGAGTATTACAATCAGGGCCAATGATTTGAAGATTCCAAGTTCACTTACTAGAAAGCTTTCAATTTGCGCAGAACTGTCAATATGTTAGTGAAGAAAGAGGAAAGAGCTGAAGAAATAAGAAAAACAGATGAAGAATTAGCCTGAATAATTGTATTTCTTCTGAATACTTTAACAAGTGATGGTCTTGGCCAGTTACGGAAGTGCTAAAGAGAATTTAATAATAATGTCCCCAAGAGTAAGGTTTTTTACAACAAACTCCTGATTAAATAAAAGAAAAGGGAATATTAGGAATTCCAAAATATCACAGTTCAAGTCAGGAGAGCAGTAAATATCTACTAGCAGGTTTCTTCAATTCTCTGTCTCAGCATAAAATAATATCTGACACTATTTTCACCTTGTCATCAAAAAATTCAACAACACATCCTCAGGTTTAATCCAATTTGTTGCTTTGAACAAATTATGTCAGTTGGTACAATCATATCTGGTGTGTGGGATAAAGGAAGCATTACTGTCAGACGATGGACCAATCAACAGTTATCTTAAATGAAGAATAACTTCATATACCTGTACAATATGAAATATTCCATAAAAGGGGTTGGGTCATGGTCATAAAAGGAAACACACACACTCTATAGAAAAAGATTCACAAAATTTGACTTGGGACCTGAAATTCATAAATGCGCAAGAACGCCCTGATCTTGTCGCACTTTCTCACCTCAATTCTCAAGAAGCCTTGTTAAAACAATTTAAAACAAGAAAATTAGTGTTTCTGCACTATTTCTGTCATTTAAAACTTCAAATCTCTTCTGAATATCATGGCTATTGGATATTGCAGAGTGCTTGCATACATATTCATGCTATTGCCATGAAAAGACAAGACATGATCATTCCAAACACCAAACCGCTCCACTGGATCAGTTTGTCCCCATAACTGGTAAAGCATTTATAATCCAATTCACAAGACTTGAAAGGCTCTGAAAGTCAATGTTTAGTAATACAAACCATCATCTAAGGGTTACTGAGCACTTTCCCTTTTGGATGCCATTTTAAAATTGCGCATAAAATCTATTCCATGATACCAAGTTTCCAGATACTATATGCAAGCAAGAGGTTCCCGAATTAAAAAGCAGAATCAATAAAAAAAATAGCAACAGCTTCCTTATGTTAGCAACTTAGGATTTAACTTTTGCGTTCTAAATAGGTCGTCAAACTTCAATCTTACAAATGCTTTGCAAGTATGCATATGAATTCTGTACAGATGTATATTTACACTGGTTGAAAATGTATATAGTTCTTCTGAGTAGCTCTGACAATGTCACAACACAGATAAGAAGAAAAATTCAGTGCCCATAGTGTATTGATGAATGCAAATCTCAAAATAAAGAAAGCATTTTACAGAGCGTGAGAACTACAAGGACAAGGTAGCGGGTAGTTTCAAAGTTATATAAACTATAACAATACAAAAATCACAGTAAAAGCTTTATCTGGATCAATAAGCATTATTAATACAATCTAAAATACAAAAACATGAGTGACAAGCTGGTAATGTAAACAACTTAGCATACGAGCTACATCACAAACACTATCCAGTAAGAAGTGCAAAGTACTTACACGTTATTGAAGAGGTAAGCTTTTCCTCGTCGGCAATGAAAAGCCTGAGATAATATAAAAGAATTTTGTATAATGAATCTGAATTTTTTTTTTTTTTAATCTACGGGAGCATTTTAAGCACTATAGTAATGGAAACCAAGCAAAATCAACAACACAAGGATGGTGCATGAAATAAGAAAAGGTGGAATGGCAAAAAATCACAATCTCATTCCAATAATTGGCAAAATGTTCAACCTTTAATTCTTCCAATAACAAAGCATGACATATCAAACTTTGAAGTTTCCTGAGTGTCAAAAACAGTTCTGCAGCATTACTATGTCGAACCACTTCAATATTAAACTACCCCATTCCCATTAACTATCCAAGAAATACCTCTGAAGTTTACAAAAGCTTAATCCTCACTAAACCATGCTTCCACATCCAATTAACAAACCTCAAAGGCCCAAATTACATAAACAAAACAATAAATTTATAACAAGAATGGAGAATCGGTTCTTGCCAATCAGAAAATTGGTCTAAGGTTACCAATATATCAAGAAACATACCCGAGAGATGAGATCATCGGCTAAGGCCAAGTGGGTTTTGCAGAACTTGCATCTATAAGACCTGCCATCCAGCTCCACCACGAAGATTCTTCCCATTACGGAGACTCACGAACCCGAACCTTAACCGAATCGAAGATAATTGGGAGATTTCAAGAGACAACAGGAAAACGTATAGAGGGTATTGAGGAAGAATTAGAAGAAAGTTACGACATGGTGTAAAGAAAATTGGTGGAACAACATGGGACAGGCTTGGAATTGCAGACTCTCGCCTCTGCTATAGCGATATATGTGTATTCGGAGTTTCCGACTTCGGATAAGATATGGCGGCGCCGGAAAATTCTCGCCCTCTCTCTTTAAAGCATTAATCAGCCGGTCCCAGAAAATGAATATACAGGATGTTTTAGATTTTTTAAAAAAAAAATAAGTGTTAAATTACTTTTTTTTTTTTTTGGATTGACAAGCTAGTGCTTGCAGGCGTGAGGGCACCCTGGGTACCACTGCATCACAGGGATGCGTTAATTAGAAGATGTTACAAGTCCAATGCCTATCTAAGATTTGTTGGGAAAAATATATTAAAATTATAGGAATAAAAATGAAATGTTATTTGATATTCTTACCGAACATCCTATATGTAAAGAATTGAAGGAGTATTGATGGATGTTTCACTAGTTTTCTCAAGACAAGTTGGAAAAGTTTTACTTTATTGTGCTTTTCTTTTTCATAATACCTTTGAGAAATAACAAGAAGTTTTTTTTTTCCTTGAATTTATTATGTCCTAATAACCGATTAATCCAGCTTATATTAATGTAAACTTATAATAGGAGCAAACTCATCACCTTCAAATAAATATAGCGATCGTAGAAGGAGAGCTTAGGCTAAGTAAAATGTTTACCATCCGTGGATGGACACACTGGTTGTGACAAAAATTTAAAAGAGGTGTTGACAATTGATTTCTTTGCATGACATTTCTATGGTATTTTTCGACTATGTGTGTGTTAACGGATATGAAAAACTATAACCATTGTCCTTGCCCCACCCAGGTTTATTGGGCTTTGAAGGCCCACACCATGTGCTTGTATTCCTCCAGCAGTCCATCAATTCTATACATTTTAATCAACATGTGTGAACATGTTGACTGTTGAGGTTTAAGAAGTTATACAAGTCACCCTTTTCAACATTTATGTTGACAAAAAATATTCTCAGATTTAATCTTAAAAAGAATAATTAATTGTTGTTTTTCTTTAAAAAAAAAAAAGAGAAGTGACCGAGAAAGGGAAGATGGAATAGGAAGAAATGGGAGACAGAATAGAGAAGAGAAACTGAGAAAGCTGAGCACAAAAAAATTGTATTCTAAATTCTATTAATCCAACACAACTCTATTTCTTATTATAAGTTCACCCTAACTACATCTCAACTTACCAAGAAATGGGAGTTAGAGCATTAAACATGTCCTATTTTTTTAAAAAAAAATTCCAATTTTACCAATATTTAAGAATGGGTGTTAAAATAATATTTTATGTTCATTATAAACATTCTCTTTTATCTTTTATATTTCCAATATATGGGTAAAATAGCCACAATAGTATTAATTTTTTTTTTGGTAAAAAACAATAGTATTAATTAAACCCAAATTGAACTTATATTTATAAACAAAAAATTTGTACTAATCAAGTTTATAATAAAGAATAGAGTGATATGCCATTAAAGTAACGCTGATAATACTTGGGCTCTGGTGAAGACTTTGTCAGTGTGGAATACGCGTAAGAACTTTTATAAGCATTTTGAGTTTGGAGGTAAGCCCGCATGAGTCATGACCAGGCTCTCTAATAAGCCCCAGAAATCCAAATTTCACAAACTTTTTCTTGGTAAATTCAAAAATTGTGGGAATAATAACGTGAAAGAGATACGGAGAGAGTAGAAAGATGGAGGGAAAGGAAAGAATGTGGTTGAGTGAAGGAAGTGGGAAGGCGCCGCCATAAATGGTTGGGGTTATTCCGACACGTTACCCAGCTGGAGTGACTGAGTCTTCTTCCTCTTCTTTGGAAGCCGTACACATTCCCACGTGGCCCACCAACAACAATGTCTGCCTAATAAAATCGAAAAAAATACTATAATAAGAGGAGTCATAGAGTCATACATACGATGCCATACGTGTCGCCTCCACAAATTCCATTCCAAGATAAAATGCCTCCCCAGTGGGTCCCACCTCCTCAAGCGGCCGCCGCGTTCCTTTCAATTTCCCCCCACTTTCTCTTTTGCATGATTTCCAACTACTCTCACCAACAATAATACCGGGCCCCACCCCACCACTACTCTTCACATGTCCTCAGCCCCCCCTGTGGCCCTGTGTACAGCTCTAATGTCAATATTATTTTAGCTAAATAATTAAATTATACAGTTTTAAAAAAAATTAGTTAAAAGTAATAATTATACTAGAAATTAATTTTTCCTAATAATAAGAAGAGTGAGAATGAAATTAATAAAAAAACTCATAAAAATACATTAAATCATAAATGTTTAGGCAACTTTTTGGAGAGCTATTATAAAAATGATTAAGACAATTTAAATTTTGGATTCGTATATTAAGGGCATAGGGAGTATTCTTCTAATTTTAAACATTATAAAAAAACTAATTCCTAGAAGATTATTATTTTTGGTCTAGATAGCAAGATTGTTTTTAATTTATTTATTAAAATTTATTTTTGGTTTAGATAGCAAGATTATTCTTGTTTATTGAAGATTGTTTTTAATTTAAGTTTTCATTTTTATTTCTTGGGTATATAATAAGTTACGCTAGAATCTTCAAACAAATTTTTGGTATATATTGGATAATAAATTTACAATGACCAAAATTTTATCAATTATTTACAAAATTAATTTAGTCCTCGTCCTAGAGTTATATTATCTCAATATCTGTGCCGTCTCCTTGTTTATGCAATTATATAAGGTCTTCTTTATGTTGAAAAAGTTTAAACTTGACTCACAATTCAGCATCTTTCATTATATACACATGAAAAATTAAAATTAAGATTAAGATTGGGGTTGTTTGAAATTAAGAAGATACCAGCTGTCCGAGCTACGAAGCAGCATGGTGGCAGATAATTTAGTGATACACTAGCATTAAAAAATCGAAGTTTCGTCCGGGATAAGTTAGGCAGTCGGCGCAGAGAAATCAGGAATTTTTCACGAAATATATATAGAAATATTTAAAATATGGTTAAAGAAAGAAAGAAGAATAAAGAATAATTAATGACCATCAAGATCAATTAGCTGTAGATTGTTCAACCTTAATTAGTGGTCTCAAATTTCAAGTTCGATGCTTGAATATGCGGCCGCAAATAATTAATTGAATGTAGTAAAAATGCTTAAATTATCGGTCTACATTCCTTCGAATCAGAGTAATCGATTTGTAGTGGTGTTGGTTGATAAATTATAAAACAAAATAGTACTTCCTCCGGTCCTAATTATAAGGTCACTTTGACTTTTTTGACTTTTTTTTTCTAATCCAAAAAAAAGTAGTTTCAGTCCCAAAAATAATCTTTTTTCCTCAAAACTAATTTATTCTATTTATAAACTAACCTATAATCTAATTTTATGTAACATATATTATAATTTAGTGATCTAATTTGCTTCCTTAACTTCCAAAAAAACAGTTAAAGTGATCTTATATTTATATTTAGGAGTAATAATTAACGGGGAAGGGAGGAGTGGAGGCAGTGAAACATCACGTGAAGACAACATCAACGCCGACAGGAACACAGTCCACACGGAATGCTCAAATGTGGGGCCCACCTACAGACACGCCACCTTCCCATTCGCTCTCCTTAATATTATCCCTCGTTCCTGCCGCTTTCGCCGTCCCTGCCGCCTCAGCCTCCTTTAACTAATCCAAACCCCTCTTTTTTAATTCTCATTAATTACAATTAATCTTTAATCCCCTGTGGTAGGGCCCACCCTAATTTCATGGTCTTCCCGCGTTATCTGGCCGTGTGATTCATTAGCGACCGTTCAGATCTTACCCCACAAATACGACAATAATAACGCGAATCACGAGGATCAATTATTCAAAAATTGCAAAATTCTGAGCGAATGACACGCGTCGTTTATGTTCCCCAAATTGGTCAATTCCATTGAATATCCGTCCATCCATTCACACCCATAACCTTCATTCACACCCATAACCTTGGCTCTTCTCCAAAAGATTCCTTCATTCATCACCCATTATTTTATTTTAATTCAAATATATGTTTGGATAACCCCACCTCTCTTTTGGTCATTATTGCAGAGTCAGTATGAATGAAACGCCCTTGTAATGGTTTATCAACCAAAAATATCAAACCCATCGTACCATACAAATCTAACTGGTTCATCAACACATCAAAAACCAGGAAGAGAGTTTCAACCATAAGTGTTGGCTTCTGTTTGGTTATTAACGAGATAATGTACGGACAAATAAATGAATCAACGGTCATACCGAGTACTGATTGAAATAAAGTCCAGAATTAGAACATTAACGAAGGAAAATCTGGAAAAAGATGGAACAAATTTGCATTACATATGAAAGTAATTTCAGAAACAACCATATGAGAAAACTTTGCATCAAGGTTCTCTCACAAGTTGCAAAAAAGGGGGATTCTGTTATATCCATCTATTTACAAAACGTGCGAATTAATCGTCATCATCATCAAACTCTACCATGTCACCACCTAAAAAACTTTCCCTTCCAGATGTCTACATCTGGAAATACTATTTTTTTTTCTTCCTGTTTTCTCAAAATTACTAAGACAAAAAAAAAAGTAATATTGAAAAATCATCATCGCATCTGAGCCGTAGGATCTCCAAAAAAACATCCTGATCATGCCCCCTCCGCCGGAGGAGGGAAGTTAAGGTCAAGATCCAGCACCGTCCTAGGCGAACTGCGCTCGAAGTCCACCACAGACGACGAATCGGAATCGCTGTGGGCCCCACCATCACCGGGGGCACGGCGGGGCTCAGCGACAGCCCGATCGAAAACCCGAATCTCACGGCGGCCGCCGGGACGAGCGAACGCGTCGAAGAACATCACCGGACGAGCCACCGGGAAACCCAACGCGCCGCCGGAGGCGAACGTCCCGAGTGACAGCTCGAGCGGCGGAGGAGCCGCAGCCGGCGCCGCCGCGCACGGCGGCGGCGACGATGACTCCAGGGTGCTACTCTGGCTGGGGCTACGGCTGAAGTTGGCCGGAATTTCCGCCGGCGCCGGGAAATTGGTCTTGGCCTTGGCGCCACGGAACTCCCTAGCCGCCGCGTCGTACGCACGCGCCGCCTCCTCGGCGGTATCGAAGGTGCCGAGCCAGACGCGGGTTTTCTTGCCGGGATCGCGAATCTCGGCGGCGTAACGGCCCCACGGTCGCTTCCGGACACCGCGGAATCGGATATCGTTTCCGGTAGCGAGAGAAGAAGGTCGATCTCTGGTAGGAGGCATGTTTGAGAGAGAGAGAGAGTTGGGTATTGGGAAGAGGAGGAAGAAGGAGACGCGATGTCTGAGGAAAAGGGGAAGGGTGGTGGGGTGGTTATATAGGGAAGATTTGGAGGGAGGGAGGGAGGGATAGTGTGTGCGTGTGAGAGGGGGGAAAAAGGAAAAGGTACGGTCCTTTTGGGGGCTTGATTGATGCTCTTTGCTCTTAGCATAATCACTTTGCGGTGGCTACTGTTTGCCAGTTGTTTCCTGCCACGTTTCCACCGTCTTTACTTTCATTCTCTTCTTTTGATTTTGATTGAATTTTGATCCCACTCCTCTTAGGCTGATTTTAGCCAACCAATTTCCCCCCATAAATTATTTCTATTTAATGGATAATCCTTTTATTTATTTATTCAAGTCAATCAAAATACTTATATCTTACAAGTTTGAATTTCCTTATCAACGGATCAAATTGATCATCATCATTCTTGCCTGATTGTCTTGTTTTTTGAACTACAAATAATGGAAAATTGGGCGAAGGTGCGGATTTAATATCAAAGTTTTTGGCCACAAGCATCTGACATCACAAAGTTTTTTTAGGACTTTATATACACATAAAGTTTGAAAAATGGGGCGTTTTTAACAACACCGTTAACTGAACAGTAACATCGTTAAAGGCAAAGGAGCGGATTTAACAACAAAGTTTTTTACCAGGAGCATCTAACACCACAAAATTTTTTTAGGACCTTATATATACTCCCTCTGGTCCTTATTATAAGGCACCAACTAACAAAATTTTTGGTCCTTATTATAAGGCACCAACCGCCACATTAATTACATTTTTCCTACTTTACCCTTGTCATTAATGAATGTTCATAGTTTAAAATGTTAAGTTGTATCATTTAATGAAGGGTGAAGTTGGAAAACATGGTCAATTAAGCCTAGATTTAAGGACCCAACTACCATTCCTTGGTTTGTGAGAATTGGTAGTTGGTGCCTTATAATAAGGACCAGAGGGAGTACATGAAGTTTCAAAAGTGGGGCGTTTTTAACAAAACCGTTAAGTCCAACATAACCACCGTTAATTTTGTATTATGTGGGACCCATGAAATAGTCCTAAATTTGTCCCAAAAATAATTTCTCTATATATGCTTTAATTTCCAAATTTATTTATAAGACTTTTTAAATACTAAACAATACCCCAAGGTTCTAAATATGCCCTTATTAAAATTTATCTTGTAACTATTTTTCCTCGATTAAATAAGAAAATAAACTTTAAAAATTATTAAAAATACATCTGGCCTCATAAATTTATTTCTAATGCTTTTTAATTTCTAAATGCCATCCTAAGACCTCAACTAAATCCTTATTACTCCCTCCGGTCCTAAATATAAGACCACTTTGACTTTTTTTGTGGAAGTTAAGGAAGCAAATTAGATCACTAAATTATAACATATGTCACATAAAATTAGATTATAGGTTAGTTTATAAGTAAAATAAATTAGTTTTGAGGAAAAAAGATTTTTTTTTTTTGACTGAAACTACTTATTTTAGACTGAAAAAAAAAAGTAAAAAAAATCAAAATGATCTTATAATTAGGACCGGAGGGAGTATCTCTTTTCTCCAAATTAAGTTTTATCTCCTAATTATTTCTCTTTATTTCTTAAAGAAAATAAGCCTCAAAATTATTAAAAATTCCTAAATATCATAAATTTATTTTTCAATCCTTTTTAATGTTTTAGTAATATTCCAAAACCTTAAATAATTCCTTATTTTCTATTTTCTAAAATTTGGGGTGTTACACATACCAAAATGATTGGCGCAGGTCTTGAGTGTCTTAGATTGTCTAGTAACCTTATGCTTCAAAAAACTTCATAGTAAATGTCAAATATAGAATGTACATGTGTCCACAGTGTGGGGCCCATATATTATAAAGTAACGGTGTTAGTGTTCAGTTAACGGTTTTGTTAAAAACGCCCAATTTTTAAACTTCATGTGCATATAAGATCCTAAAAAAACTTTGTGGTGTTAGATGGTTCTGGTAAAAAACTTTGTTGTTAAATCCGCTCCTTTGCCTTTATGAAGTAACGGTGTTAGTGTTCAATTAACTGTGTTGTTAAAAACGCCCCACTTTTCAAACTTTATGTGCATATAAAGTCCTAAAAAAACTTTATGGTGCTAGATGCTCCTGGCCAAAAACTTTGTTAAATCCGCACCTTCGCCCTGTTTTTTAAAAAAACAACACACCTTTTAATGTAAAAGTTGATACAATATACTATACTCCCTATGGCCTGATATATGAGTTCAACTGGTAAAATCGTGTAGTTCAAAAAAGTTGTTGAAATTAATAAATATGTCTGAAATAATCTTGTTTTTTTAAGTTTATTTTTAGTTATTATACAATATATTAGAGAGAGAAATGGAATAATAATGGTAAAAATGACTATGAAAGATAATGTGTATACATAGACTTATGGTGGTAAAGTGAGAAAAAATCATTAAATACTCTGACAAATCAAATCGGACACTTATGAAAAGAGACAAATTCATTCAAATTTTCGCTCTTATATATAGAGGGACGGAGGGATTATTGTTTTATAATATTAAAACATCTTCTAATCAAAGTGGACATCCTATTATGTTAAATACATATATGATTTTAATGAAAAGGTCATTAGTTATACTTTGTAAATATATTTATAATTCTTTTGAGATATGACCATTTCCTTCATTCGTAAATATAAGATAACTTAGTTGATATTTTTGGAGAATCATATGAAAGCTAAATAAGTTATTTATAAATTAATTTGCCTGAATTTTTCCTTTAAACTAGTTTATTTGATTTATAAGCTAACATATAATCTAATACTCTCTCCGGTCCTATTTATAAGAGCCCGGTAGCCAAAACATGCTTCTTAAGAAAACATGTGAAAGTAATTAAATGTGTCTTGAATTTATATCTTTTTTCAATATTACCCTTATTTATGAAAAGTCTATTAAGAGAGAGAAATATATGAGTATTAAGAAATATTAAAGAGAATTAGGGGCCAAATAGGAAAAAACGCATTAAATGATGAGAGAATGTAAGGTGGGCTCTTATATTTTGGACCAAATCAATTCAAATTTTGAGCTCTTATAAATAGGACCGGAGGGAGTAATATACAAAATATGTTATGATTAAGTAGCTCATTTGACTTCCTTAATTTATCCGAAAAAAAAAGTCAACTATATCTTATATTTAGAAACAGAAAAAGCAGTTACTTTTTACTATCTGAGAATACTTGGGATAAAAATCACATAATTTATCACTGGTCTTGTGCATAGTATGTCATAAAAGCTTTCTTACAAGCAAAGAGTTATAGGTTGTTTTTATTATATTAAGTTGTTAGTGTCTTAGCCTTGGTTAAAAAACCACAAAAAAACTTTTTACCTAATACTACATTTTTTTTAAAAAAAAATGGTATAGAAAACTGAAGAGAGAGGTTAAGGAGATATGAGTAAATGGGTGCAAAAGTTTTTTTTTTTTTTTTAATTAAAGAGGTAATCATTTAAATTATAACTAGGATCGAATGTATAACCTTTCGTCTAACAAAAAATAGTAAATGGGTGCGCATAGAATATGGGAGGTGAGATGAGGTGAAGGCAGATGATAGTAGTAAATGGGAAGGTGACACGTGGAGGGAAACGCGTGGGCCACCATAAATGCGTGTGGGTTCAGGCACACACACGTGGCATGTCTCAAGGGATGTGGAGGGAGGAAGGATGATGAAATGAAATATTCGTGGGGGTGTTTGAGTCAGTCAACGAAGGATTTGACTGCGATTGCTTTTTTTCTTTTTGGGCGCAATGGAAGCCCGCGCCGCCCCGCACCCGGTGGGCCCCACCATGAGACTAATTGCTCCCAAGGACGGCTCATCCATCCACGTTGCCGTTCTGTCGCGTCAACACGTGGCCCACCCAAAGGAGGCGGCGTCATCCATTAACGGCGGTTATGACGTGTCGCCCACTTACGACATGTTCCTCCAAACGGAACATGCGAGTGCGTGTGACGGCAGTTAAGTCAGGTACAGACATTTGTCGGCACATAATTAGTTTGAGCAGGTTGCGTGTGAATTCGGCATATTATTTCATCGTCAAAAAAATAAAAATAAAAATTCGGCACATTATTTTTATTTTTAAACATAAAGGAGAAAAATAAAGAAGTGAAAAAGCCATTAATTAATTAGTGAAAACACCGTCAACAACTCATTTAAACTTTCTGATACTAATTCAATACCAATTTAGGAACGTGAACTTGATCCTAAATATAAGGTTTCTAACTAATTTTTTTAAATTTTTTTTAAATTATCTCTATTAACACCCTCTAATAGTAAAAAAGTAAAAGAGGGATGGTGGGAATATATATATATATATGTATATATATACATTTAAGGTGATTTAGTGATATTATGTTATTTTAACTAATTTAACTCACATTTTTAATCTAATTAAATTAGATAAATATGTATTATATTTATGAAAAGAACAGGAAGTGGCAAGTTTTATTCTCTTACTTGTGCCTCAAATGCAATTGTGTTCCTAAAAATAACGTGTGTTTTTAGATATATTTAATTAATTTTTTTAAAAAATTTAAAGAAAAGGTAGATCGGACGGGTAAGAATGGCTGATTGGGGTGGAGGAGATGCGGACACGTGTGTGATGGCGGTGGATCCCTGTAAGGAGACACGAGTAGCCGCCCCTGCCGTCCTTCCAGGTATTGTTGCAAAGGGGAAGCATGTGAATTCAATATTCAAACCAGTGAGAATGACAATTCATCACCTCACCAGTCACCACACATAAAAAAAAAAAAAAAAATTTAAAAAAAAAAAAAAAACCGGCATTCCATCCCCTTTAGTGTAACTTACACTAAAAATAAACTAAATTTTTCATTTGATCAAGGGAGATTAACGTTTTTCACAACTTAATATGAAAATAGTCTTGTCCCCAAATAATCGTGTTTTCAAGCATTTGTGCTCTCATCTAAAGTGGTTTAACCTCATCAACTAACAATTTATTGGTTAAAATAAATTAATTTCAACATCCACTAATCTGCACAAAAAATGATTGGAAAATTAGTTTAAGATAAATTAAATACTAAAAATTATAATAATTTTAAGAAAGTAGAGTCATATTATTGGTTATTTATGAAGGGTGCGACTTTAATAAAATTTTTATGTTTTATATAAATTAAAATCAAAATTAAATAAAAACTGTACCTATAAACAAAAAATATCTGTAAATTTAACAAAACGAAAATGTGTCCAGTACAAATTTTATGCAATGATTTTCTTTTTCAAGTTAACTTCTTTTAATAATCTGAATCATTATATCCTATTTGTTGAATTTCTTCTTTTTTTCTGAGACAAAACAGCTTTATTGACTCAATTATTTTCACATATGGATTTCTAGTGACCAACCTATCACAGGTTTGTCCGAATGTGACTATCAACAACAACCAAACAAATAGCTTTGATTTATGTGTTTTGTTGTCATTTGCCAAAAGAATCTTTAACAAAGAAATCATTAATCGCTTGACCTCCAAAATGTGTGGATTATGGTTTCAATGAATTCTCTATAATCCCGTTTTCATAAAAAGAAAATATAGTTCTACCTGAACGAAATCTTAAAAATGCACTCTATAGAAGTGTCTCAATCATTGTTGTTAAACTCACAAGTTGACTCTCCGATTTTATCGTTTTTACGGCTCTACCTAATCAAAACGTGTCACGAGTCACTGAAATTCGTATCAGTTGTAAACTCGGTAAAAACTCATGAGTTTACATGCCAAATTTACCGTTTTACGTTTCTAGCTTATAGAAAATTGTGTTAACTTGCTATAAATTTTATGTTAATTATTATTTTTATTTGAATTATTCAATGAATTTATATATAAATTTCATAGAAATTTCTTTATTGAGTTAGATAAAGTATGAATGTGATATATTTAATACCAACTATTTATATTTAAAATATATGCAAGTCAAATTATTATTATTTTTTGTATTTCTTATCTTATTATATACTGAAAATATGTATTTATTAATAAAGGTAAACTCTTACAAGTTTACGATTCGGGTTTACGATCCGATTTTACATTCTTCTCATGAGTTTACTTAAACTCGCGAATTTGACAACCTTGGTCTCAACAACTCATATATGGATTTTTTTTCGTGGCCTACTAAATACTCTCTCAACATTTGATACGCTCATATATATATATAGGTTAAATTATAGAAAACCCCCCTGAACTTTGGGACAGTTGCACAAAACCTCCCCGACCTTTGAAAATTTAAATTAAGAACCCCTAACATTTCATGTTTTGACTCTCAACTCCCCTACCGTTAAAATTTTCGTTAAAGTTAACGGTTTTTATCTTATCCAATTTTTTCACATTTTGTTTTGCATAATATGTCATTAAAAATAAGTCTTTTCATTTAATATAAACAATAGTAAGTATATTATAATTTTTCATTTAAAAAAAGACATGATCAAATAAATATTTTGCATTCATTTTAAGTACTTTTATTTTTAAGACATTCTATTTATAAAGTGTATGGTCAAGAAAACATTTTAAACAATTTCTGTTAAATATTTTATATTTTTAAAATATTTTAAAATACTTAAAATTATATGTCAGTTGTCACTAGTTATTTTTAGAATGACATGGTATATAATAAAATAACATCAAAAAGTGTAAATTACAAAAACCGTTAACTTTAACGGTAATTTTAACGGCAGGGGAGTTAAGAGTCAAGACATGAAACGTCCGGGATGTTTAATTTAAACTATGAAAGGTCGGGGGGGTTATGTGCAACTGACTTAAAGTTCAGGGGGGTTTTCTATAATTTAGCCATATATATATATATAAATAGACACCAGACAACTCTAAATTAAAATAGCAAAGAATAAAATACTATTTCTAACTTGTGTCTTTATCTCACCCTACAAGCGCATATCTTTCTCCTCAAGTAAACAAACAAGTGATCACGCACATATATAGTTGGGGGAAAAATCACACATATATATCAACTCATGTTGACCTGATGGATAAGGACTCTCATTATTTAAACAATTAAATACTAGTAATAAAATTTTAAAATGAGGGATATCGAGACTGTAAAGTCTCTATAGTTTTATTACTTAGATTTTTAATTAGGCTCATGTAATTTTTTATCAGATTTTTATAGTTTTGCTTATTTTTAATTTCCCATGTAGATTTTTTTATCATATTGTTATTGTTTCACCTCAAATTTAATTAGTATCTGTAGTTTCATGTGACTGGTAAAAATGACCACCACTTAATTAAGAGCTCACTTGGCCAAGACCCTGTAATTTCCCTCTCCATTTCTCTCCACTTAATATAACTACCGTTAGATTCACTTACCATGGTTGAAGTCTATTACAACGTAAAAATTGTACAATAAATAGATAATATTTTTACATTGTATTATATCTCAACCATTGAACCATTGAATGTAAATCTAATAATAAACACATTAAGTGAAGAGGGAAGTAAGCAGAGACTCCTGACCGAGCTTGACTACCCCAATCCCCAAGTCAGCATAAAATGTGCATCTTTCAGGGGAAATAGACACAACATTCTACCACTTGGCAATTTTTCCATTTGGAATCGGTTAAAATCCTTACCAACACCTTTGCATAAGAAATTGTTCAAGTTTACGTTTATTCTCATTTTAATGATCCCAAAAACGATCTAGTTCCCACACCCTATGACATCAACCCATTTTTGTTTCTGGTCCTAACTGGATTAAAAATCTCAAGGGAAAACGGGGAAAAGTTCCCCCACTAAAAATTCTTATTGATGAGAAGGATTAGATAAATTTCTCTACACAAAAACGCTGATACTTTGTAGATTTTTCATGTCCTTCTCGCCAATAAATTTTCAATAAGGACTTCTTCCCAATCCCATCAATTCTTTTTAATCCTGTTAAAAGATTGGCAAAGTACACAGGTTATACCTTATTACTGCCGCTTCAATCATCCGCCAGACCGCCACTTTGATATTTGAAAGTCGGGGATGAAAGAAGCTTGCAAATTGAAAGGACTCTTGTAAATTCTCTCTGAATGACTTATATTCAAAAAGAAAAGATAAAACCAATCCAAAGGGAAAATAAAATATAAAGACCTATAAAGACGGATGATTACTCTGAAAGTTGAAACATCTAATACAATAATTTTTTTTTTTAATCCCTATCACAGTCAAAACCATTCATGCATATCTGTCGCTTTACCTATATATATATATATATAGCAATAACTACTCTGACATCTAATAATGACTCGTTGCCAACATTGTCTTCGGTTCCAACATCACTAAGGCTTCAGTACGATACCATTGCATATTTGCTAAAAGCAACACATGCATGGGCCCACCTTTTGCATAAACTAGAATCTCTCAGCCGTCATCACAACTGGTTGAGCTTCCACATGTTTTTTAACAAGATATGGACCCATTCCAATAGCTTCCTGCAACTGCATGCCAGTATTCAAAATTCAATCACTTGGAACATATCAGCACATAGATGGGTGAAATCTACGAACAGAAACAAGCCAGTCAAGCCATGCTTCGGCCTTGTAGGCTTGGGCCTGCTAGGCCCCAGACATGAGCCACTAAGCCTATGGCCCATATAAGGCCTTTTTAAGGCTCAAACTTGGGGCATATTTTTTAAGTACACAAATTATTATCAATCAATCAATCATCAATCAATCAATCAAGTTGTGTATTAATAAGTATTCCAGAACACAGTAATATACTATATATAATTTGTTAAGCAAGCCAGCTTGACAAGCTTCAAGCAGGTATACACCCAAGTTGAACCCATACGCAGGTAGTAGTAATAAGTTTTAGTTTCTAACCTTGGCATCTGTTGCTGCTAGAGCAGGATCAACAGATAGTTTACTTGATTGCACTAGCGCCTTGTGGATAGCCTTGCAGCAGTTATATCTAGCTTCCATACCTGAGATTCTTGGTTGTGTAAATGATGTGAACAAAAATAAAAAATAGGATAGGAAGCTGCCAAAATCACACACACACACAGAGAATGTGTAAAAGGGATGAAAACCTAATATCAAGACGGGAGAAACATACCAGGTAAACATCAATTTTAGGACTCAAGTAGCACCATTGATTAATTTACTACAATACCAGCCCTCATTGGTTTTTGTTTCATTCTTCTCTTTATCGCATGATCCAGTAGTTTTAAGTTGGATTATGCTGGAGAAGAATTCTCCCATATGTAGCATTAGTGTTCCCCACAACTTGGTTTAGTATACATAAAGGAATTGTTTACCTGATATTCGATCAGAAATTATAATTTCATTGTTCATATTTCAAGAATAACCATAACCAATCCCACAATCACAGTCTGGCATTCTTCTTAACTAGTTACATTGCCCAAGGCATGCTTAGTTATACCCCTTACGAGAGGCAGATTAGTTATATTGCCAAAGGCATGCTCGCTATAAGAAAAACTCTACAGATGTCAAAGATAAATTTAGCTCAAAAGCTTAAAATGTAAGTGAAAATTCAGTAACTGCCAATAAGCAACTGTCAATAAAAGTCTAACAGATCTGAACTATGAACGAAATACCATCATACCAGGATCTGAAAATTAAGAGTATGAAAGCATTTCAATTGATTATAGACTCTGATACTAGACCTGAACACAAGCCAAACCTGCATACTAAATGGGTCAAGCTGGGCATTTTTAAACCCAACTCAAGTATTTTTCCTCTTACTTTATTGCAATATTTTTAAATTCTACCTTGATCTTTCTTAGTTTTCCTTCCTTCTATTTTAACCTTTCTTCCCAAATAGAATTTATAAGCCAGTTATTAACACTAGTTGAAGGAAGAACATAATATTAAAGGTTGTGAACATTATAATTAAATATATATAAAGTTTAATGACAGTTATTGCTAAATTTGGCTCTCGTAAAATCTTTTCAAATGCAGATACCTAAGCAGTACTACAATAATATAAACTACCAGATATGAACATATACTATGAGTATAACAAGAGTTACAGTTATACAAACAGAAAACAGACCTATTTTTATGGTTTCAGTACTTGGGTCAGTCACAAAGTTTATTATCTCTTGTTTTGAGCAGATCTCCATCAAACACCATGATCGAGCAACTAATCCACTTATCATTCTATAACCCTGATACAAAAATGCCAAATCATACTTTTCTGAATGAAATTTAAAAGAAAGGGTAAACATAATTCATAGTGCCAAGTAGCAAGTTTCATGGTAGTGCCGCTGCTTTTTATCACTGGAAAATCATGGAATGTGTGAAACAATAGCTAGTGTAAATGCTTCATCATTGAAGGCTGGGTACTTGCCTTCATATATGCCTAACATTTCATTCTATAAATACTTTTAACAGATCCACCTCTAAACTAAAGCAGGAATTGATTAATGAGTTTGGCAAGAGGCAACACTCATAATTCAAAAAGGTCCGTCCTTGTTTTCATAAAACAGTAGTGAAATTCTGGTGGAAATGGATAGGTATACTTCAATGTCAAATTTTAAAAATTCAGAGAGACCAACTTCTAAAGGCAGGAGAAAAGCCATTAGCGTCATCCCATGTGAAAGCTTAATACTTGATTTTTCTGAGCATTATCATTCACAAAAATTTGCAATACAAAAGTTCCCATGAATGTCTCACCGCCAATCGGATTTCTGAATCCTGCTGCAGGACTGATAGGAAAAGACCCTACAAAAAAGTCAACTACTAGGTAAATCTTGGTTGCCTGAAAAATTGAATAAAAAACATATTGTAGACTTTAAGCCAGTTTGAATGAATCTTATAACCCTTTATTGTTCTAAATCATGATATTATCTAAAGAAGGAAAGTACATCATGCACTGATTATGAATTGTTCTATTTCATCTGCTTGAAAAGAAATGTAGCATGACACAAGTGCAGAAAAGTATAATATTTTTTCTGTTAATATTCAGATCAAGGAAATTATAACAAAGGTCAGTTCAACATGTAACTGAGTAAACATTTAATGCACTAGTAAGAAGCACTTGAATGTTTGAAACTACAAAGGCGTGAGAAAAATACCGATGGTGTAAACTTTAAGCTCCCGGATGCTACTTCATAAATTAAACGTCGCAAGTTTTCTTCTGCTTCAGAATTGAGCATGACATTATTTTCAGATCGAGTTTCTCCACAGATGTTTCCTAAAGCATGTAAAGCAGCCTGCAATTACCAATTACATCCCTAAAAAAATCAGAAGCAAGATAGGTTTGAAAGAAGAGATGCAATATCACTAACACATCTTCCAAATTAACATGGATATTCCAAATTTATCATCTTAAAAAATCTATTGTTTTCAAGTAAAAACTATTGCCTTCTGTTTTAAAACATTCCTCCCTTCTAGAAGGTCAAGATAAATAGTATTGAGTCATGAGTCATAAGCAACTATTCAATTTTTTCAGTTTAATCTGGATCTTTTCAATTTTTCGCTGAATATGTGTAAAGTATTTGATTATGAGGAACACTGAATAATGGAATCCAGCATCCACAAACTACAAGCGCATATTCAGCCTTGGGGGAAATATGCTTCTCTAAAAGTGTTATTTTAAGTGATTAAAAGTTTTAAAAATGATTACATATTCCATATTAGTTGAAAACTACAAAAGGGAACTGTCTAGTTCAGTAACCAGCTGTTTGCCATGCCCTTGTGGTCCTTGTCGGTCAAAAGCAGCATAAATAACATGTCTTCCAACAGGTGATGTACCAGAGAGCAGCAATGCAGCCCCAGGAATAGCTGCAATCACAACAAAATCTTACATGCAAATTCACAGAACTTGGAAAATAAGAGCCTTTCAGGAAAACAAAAAACTCTGATGCAGGTAAGTCGAGCAATTTTCAACCTTAAAAGAAATCTCAGGAAAATCCTCCAGAAGGGATAAGTTTCATTGATCATCTCTTCTTTCTGAAATAGTTTGGGATACTTAAGAGATACTAGCATTTTCAAAAGCATTGGGTTTTGAAGCATTCCTACATCTCAATATTCATTCTTGGAACTTTGGGCAAAAAAAGTATTACAAGGTTCCTTTTCTCTTATTTGGTCAATCATGTCTGTGAGGCTCTGGAAGAGAGAATAGTTAGCTTGTGTCTAGTAATAGTACAATACGTTGGTTTTCAATGAGATGCCAGCTTTTCGAAGACAGGTTTTTATCTACAAAACTCGGGCATTAAGTAATACCTTGGCAGGCTTCTTCCCACAGTCATTTGGCAAATTAAAGAGATGTTTATGCAATGAGATTCTATAAAAGATGGGAGGTGATCAATTTCCAAGGATGACCAATATAACAAATCAATGAAAACTACTTTCACAACATCACAAAGGTGCAATTCTGTACTGAACAACAGACAATAGCAAGCTTACACATTCCTATGTAACCCAATGCTTCCAGTGCAGTTTCACATTCATCTCTATCAGAACTTTCTAATGACTTGAGTCTTCCATCAATAGAAGAGATGACAGTTTTAAGACCTGTGATTGATAACAGGAGTATATCAATGAACAGTTCTAGTTCCTAAATAATCAGTAGGTTGCATTTAAAATATGAAGTACTTGGACATATGAAAAATGATAGTACAAAAAGCAGCAAGGAGAGAATCTATATTCGGAACACAATAATTGAAAGTATGGCAGTCATAGTTACAATCCATAATCTACAATGAAATAAAATAGATTATGCATATACTTGATAGAGTAAAGAAATCAAAATGAGTCTTACATGATTGATCAATGAAGGAGTATATAACTTCCCTGGACAGGAGCCGTCCAATTATCATCATTGCTCTAGATCTTAAAATAGCCTCCATGGAATTGTTGCTAACCTCATGAGAAAAAAATCATGAAATCAACACTTATTTCAGCCAGTAGATTTACAGAAATCATTGGACAGGAAATATTTGCGTACCTAATTATTGAACTAAGAAGTTGAAGGAGGTTAGTCTTTGAGAAGAACTCGGTACTATGCTCAATCTCTGCTAACTTCATTTCAACACAAAATGAACAAATAAATGCACATGAAAAGTTAAGTTTAGAAATAAGGAAAAAAAAGCTAAAACTAACTGCCAATATAAAGCTCCCCAATGTCATGTATTTGGTATGTGTCTGGCACTGTGCATTGTTGTTTTTTTATTTTAAAAATAACTTTTGCAAAAACTAATTTCTAAGGAATTCATTGCATGATCAGTTATGTCTGGGAACCTACCATTCCCACAAAGGGCATGAGAGAAATTACTTTACTTGGGAGAAATCACTTTTTAGTGTCATTCGTCAAATTGTTAAAATTGGTTTGAGGGCTTTTGAATATGAATGGGCAATCTCCAGTTACTCAAGAGATGCTCGGAAATGAACACAACAAAATTTGGAAAAAAACAGAGAGGATGCATGCAAATGAGAGTTTATGATGATATTATATACTTATCCAAATATATTCTTAATAAACACAAATAAAATAGTCCCTGGAAGCTCTAAAAAATATTCATAAATTAGTATTCCTAAGGGTTAAATTAAATCAGCAGTAAAGAAGCTCCCCTGGGGCCCTCCCCACCTTTATTGCTCCACATATTCACTGGTAACATTGCACAGGCCCAATTTATAAAAGTCTGTAACAGCTAAATTAAGATGGCGTATTCTTGTCCAAGTCTTGATGAAGACTATTAGGTTAATTGATGAGTAAAAGAAAGAGGGACAAGAAAAGAAATTAAGACGCTCCTGTGTGTGAGTGCGTGCGTGCGTGTGTAAGGGAAGTGAGAACCAAATCTTCAGCACACTGCAGTGCATCAGATATGAAACTGAACCTGAAACTAAAACCACTCTAAATAAAGGAACACTCAAAAATACTTACCATAGTAGCCGTTAACCCCAAACCGAAAAATTTTAACATTTATGATGTCCCAAAAATTCAGAACAATTAACTTACTATTAAATCCACTTCTCAAATAACAGGATATCCTAACTAATCATAAATTAATCACCAATCAGTACATATAAAATATAAAGGATTCTGTGTAATACATAAGGCACACATCAGTCTAACATAGTAAAAATAAGAACAAATACCTAGTAGTTAAAACATTATAGATAAATTAAAATTTCCAAAGAAATGTTTAAAAAATGCATATCAAATTGAATCAATTCACTTCAATCCATTAAAGACTGTCTTCATTAACAATGTTGTAGTTTTATGAATTTTAATTTAAGCCAAGGAATCCAATTTTTAATCATGTAGTATGATGTATGAGTGTCTTTACATGTATACAGGGGAGGCGAGGGAAAGGGGGGGGGGGGGAGCGGGGGGAAGAGAGAGAGCATAGCAACCTCGTATAGAAGCTCCAAGACACTTAGAGTTACAAGAGTATCATCTGCATTTGTGATTTCTGCCTCCAACAAATTAAGAAGATTTAAATTGTAAATGGTTGATGCTGCAGATCTAGATACAGAAAAAATCTTCACCACTAAAGCCATCACACGAACCCGTCCCTGAATCAGAATGATAATCATGAGTAACTTTTGTCCACATCATACAAGGAAACAAAAACTTACAAAATCAGTTGAATCTAACATCAGCTTTAGCATTCGTTAGCCACGAAACGTAACATTTTTTTAGGGCACATGTCACAACGGAATTAGGACTTCTGATAATATAACTGAACCACAATATTCCCAGAATGCTCCAATCTAAAGCTTTTGCTTAAGAATGCCAACACTAAATCCTAACTTTAGATTCATTATCAGCTCATAACAAGGTCTTTCCTGTATCTATGTCAGCAGGGGTTATTGTAAAAAGTTATTTCATGTACATTGCTTAATTAAAATCAAGTCTCAATGTAACAAATATTAGCTATAACTGAGACATGTTTAATGATTAGACAATTAATGGTTCATTTTGCTTAGATAATAAGCCAACAAACTAAAGCTTAGGTTTTGGACTTCTACTAATCACCATCATCGATTGTTCTCTTTAAATCAAGAGATCCACCGATAGATATCTTGTTTTTGTCAAAAACACGTGAAATTGTATCACTACTCAAGTAAAAGGGGGGGGGGGGGGATACAATCAAGACAAACCTTCTACCCAAAGCATTTCGTAATTAACTTTCAAAATTTTATGCACTTCTTCAAAAATTAATCCAATTTCCAAAACAACAAATCAGGCAATGCTTTCCCCTCAGGTAACCGGTGAGCCTACAATTGTAGTAATGTGATTGTAATTAAAATCAATGTAAATAATGCTTCCCAACATAATGGTATCCACATCAATTTATGACAAGAAAGCAATAGTGTATGTCATTCTTTATATGCATAAAGAAGTTGGGGTTTACTTATTCTGCCAGACTTCCATGAATTCTGTTAGAGTATTAGGAAATATTTTATTTTCACTCAGATTAGGATCCCTACTAATTAGGGATATTAGTTGAGATATTAGGATTATTAATTTAGATATTATTTTAGGTAATTGTTCTAGAATCTTCTTTCCTATTGTATAAATATATGATTAAATCTATGAATAAAGTTGAACCTTTTTGAGATTATTTCCTACACTGTTGCTCATGGGTTTTGGCGGCCACTACTTTCTTGAGGATCAGGTGCCGCGATCAAGTTGCGTTGAAGTTTGGGTTTCGGTACTTTGTTATTTCTTTGTTGATGATCAGTCTGTTTTTTGTTTGTTGCGGCCCTGGTGTGGTCGTTTGGATTAGAGCCCATGGTGTGGTTGCTAATTCGTTTGGTAGAATTTTCTTGGGTTTGAATGTCCTTTGTGTGACATTTGGTTTCATTTTGTATTTTGGAGTTGCCATCCCATTTCCGGCGAATCCTAGTGGTGATTGCGTTCGGATTTGGTTTTCTTGGGTTTATGGCGAGCTCTGGTTTGGTGCATTTGTGACGTGAATTAGGTTGCTCTTTGTTGAGCCGTTTCAGGGATTCAGATTTCAGATCTGGTCATCGCGTCAGGTGGATGGTTTTGTTACTCAGAGGGAGTGTGAGTTTTTTCTTTGTTGCTTATAGAATTATCTTTGTAACAAGTTAGGCATGATTAAAATCTATGCTCAAACTTGAGGGGGAGTGTTAGAGTATTTGGAAATATTTTATTTTCACTCAGATTAGGATCCCTATTAATTAGGGATATTAGTTGAGATATTAGGATTATTAATTTAAATATTATTTTAGGTAATTGTTTTAGAATCTTCTTTCCTATTGTATAAATATATGATTAAGTCTACGAATAAAGTTAAACCCTTTTGAAATTATTTCCTACAAATTCAAGGTAAATCCCTTAATAAATATAGTCCTCAGGTCTGCTATATATGAAATTCCACAATGACAAATATAATTCATGACAGGTCTGCTACCATACCAGTGATGAACACTGCAACGCTAAAGTCCTGAGGTCGGTAGCCCCTTCCCTGGCAGATGGAAAGATGATTTCCTACACAAGTATTGTCCACCATGATAACTCCAGTTAAAGCACACTCCTGTTTTTTCAAACGGACGGAGATTTGAACTAATGGTGAAGTAATGCATTTTCTTACCATGCCCTTAGGAGAATCAGCTAACTTCTTTATCGCATCCATTGCTGCAGCTGCCACTTGTTCATTGCTGCTTGTGTGAAAATAGATACCCATCAAACATAGAGCTGATTCTTGTAAAATTGTATTTGTTACTAATTGAATTTGCACTAAATCGCACAAAAATTCCTAAATCGGCCAACTTTGTTCACAGCCCCAAACTAGTAGTTCAATCCTTGCTACCTTTCTTATTGTATGCATATAGATACTCCCTTAACACAGAAAATCTTCAATTCCCAATAATCTACCCCTTAAGACTAAAAAGCCTGAGTTTGACTTACTATATCCCAACCCTTCTGTAGTCATCAATAAGGCCAAAAGTAGCTGTCCTTACCCATTCACAAGGCAATCAAGCAAGGGAGGATAAACGTTGTATTCTGTAATCAGACGAGCAGCAACATCGGAATCTTTGTCAAGTTCCTCCAGAAGGCAAGTAACCTACAAATATAAAACATAAAATCAAAGTTTTTCTTAATGTCCGTTGACTGTAATTAACATCAACAAATAAACACGTGAAGACCGAGCAATACAAGTGATCTTTTAAACACAATACAGCTAAAGGAAAGGAAGTTGTGGGGAGGTGCATCTCCAGCCAACACATGAAAGAAGCATTTAAATAGAGTCAGGATAGATTAAGTATATGCACATACTGTTTTACAAGCTAAGGATCTGACTGCTTGAGAATCTGCTTGCAGACCAACATGTACAAAAGGCTGCAAAGAAAACAAAACAGAATAACAAAGCAATAAGGATAACTTGAACAAATGAACAATACAAAGTAATTGAATCACAAACAAGCAAGGTTGAATTTTAAGCATGCAAGGTGATTTGATTCAAAAGGACCAACCAATACTGCAATTTCTTCTCTATAAATAACAATAATCTATATATAAATAAGTAAGATAATTTGTAAGTCAGAAATAAGATGGCTCAAATTAGATGCAATGTACGGACCCACAACAAAAACAACAACTACTCACTGGTTCCCCAAATTGTCAAGATATGATTTTAGTAATTCTCTAGCCAATTCATGATACATTTTTGTCTTCACTCTTGACAACAAATCACAGGTTTTCACATCCAGTGAAGCGAGTGAGTGCGCCACGTTCCAGTAGAAATTCAAACAACAATACAACAATTAATTGACAAATGGAGAAAGTCACAAACCATATACTGTGGAATCAAAGAAGCGCCAAACTTTGTTTTGAACAGCCTTTCCAAACAGGCAGTTAGAGTATTCTCTAGGCCAGGTACATCAAATTTGGTTTGTAATGCACTGTAAAAGGAAAAGGATGAGATCAAACTCAATTTTCTTCGCAGAAATACATTTAAAGAAGCAAACTTTGCAGATGGGAGTAAAACACAACTCCAACACTGAATCACAAAGAACTGATCATACAAAGATTATACAAGAAAAAAAGCTCTCACATCCCAAATAAACGAGACAAGTAAATTATTGATCAATTCTCTTTAACTCTGAAGCTGAGTTTCCTATATACTGAGAATGCAAGCTGTTAAACCGTCATTTAAAGCAAAATTTAAAATTTAAAACAAAAATACAAAAAAGTTGTAGTTCCTGCTCAACTAAGTAGCAAGCGAAATGTGACTGATTCAAAGCAAAAAGAATTGCTATGTCACAATCACAAGTTCCTGAGAAAATCAGCTGAATTAACTCGAATTATTATGCAGATGATCGCTATTCAAAAATTAGTTTCAACCTGGTACCAATACCCAACTGATTTTTCTTTCAAAAAAAGTTTCAACCAGAAAAAAAAAATAGAAAGAAAGGGTGAAGCAGAAACATACTTAATTATAGCAGGAAGAGGGAAGCGATTGAGAAAGTCCCTAGCGGCGGCATCGGTAAGTACACCTGAAATCAAAATCAAAAATGAAGTTTGAGGAAAAATTGGGGGCGCAAAGAAAGAGAAGAGAAAAAAGTCAAAAAGTGTTCACCAGGATAATGAGCGAAATCTGAAGCGGCTTCGAGAAGCAGAGAAGGATCATCCATTGAAAATTCTTCAACCATTTTGGATTTTGATTATTTGCTGTGTTTCTACCTCGCAAGACAACTCAAAAGAGAAGAGAAGAGAAGAGAAAGGTGAAGGCACCGAAAAGGACCGACGTGCGTGGCAGTACCTATTCTATGTGTCACACTGTCACGTCTCGGTGTAAATATAATATCATTTTAATTTTTTTTTTAAGTTAAGAAAGTAAATTAGATAACTAAATTATAACATATATCACATATAATTAGATTATAGGTTAGTTTATAAGTAGAATAAATTAGTTTTGAGGAAAAAAGATAACTATAGACAATTTAAAGTGATTAATTTTGAATCCTTAATTTCTCCAAAAAAATGTCAAAGTGATATTATAATTAGGATGAGAGGGAGTATTATTACTAGGGACTTCTTTGAGAGCACTTGTCTTTACTATGATCTGGTAGTTGTTATTTGTTATAACAAAGTAAGAGAAGATTTTCGAGTTTAACCAAGATGATGTGAAAAGAGAACAAGATTTTAGAGCATGGGAAATCATGACAAAAAGTTTTGGAGAAATTCTTAAGTTAATCGGATTCGACCAGCTATTTTGTGATTTTGTGGTCTAATTAATTAATGACAATCAAACACATCAAGTCTTAGACGAATATTTGGATACGATTGGGTGTCCTAAAAAAATTAGTTAGGAGATAACTTTTTTCAATTTGTCAAAAAAAAAAAAAAAAACCGCATGAGATTGAGATTTTTTAAAATTTGCTGGCTAATGTTTTAATTTGCCCAAACATATTAAAATCCTCACGTCAGACATGAAGTATTTGCTTGTAATACCTCAAATCCAATGAATAAACAGGTTTATCTATAAAGCTCTCGTTTAGGTGTCAATTATATATATAATCATATACAACAATGACAAAAATTATACTCCTTCCGGTCCTACATATAGGACATATTAGGGGAGGTGGTTTTGATCATAAATATAGGATCTAATTCCAATTTTTGTCAACTTCTTCATGAATTATCCCTATTGATGCTCCTCCAACAATAATCAAGTAAGAGATAGGTAAAGGAATAAGTGAAGATTATAACTAACATAACTAACATCATTAATTTCATCAAATTAGTTAAATAAGTCCTCTATTTAACACCAGAGGGAGCAGTAATTAAGTTAAATTAAATACTTATTTCTTGCATGAGATAAAAAAACATAGTTAGCTTACAGACATTGTGTGATTTATTTTGCAAGGCCTTTGTATATTTCATTTAATGGGTTAAGGGTTTTAAATGCCCTAGAAAATTTCTCGAAGGAGCACCCAACATTCAGAAATTTCTTTTTTGAATCTTAAATACCCTCAAGATATTATTTCGTAGCATTTATACTCCATGTTAACGGAGAGGGGAATGGACGTTTGACAAGTCAAACTTTAAAAAAAACTTTTAGGGCATTTAAAATCCAAAACAAAAATTCTAGGTGCTAGGTGCTCCGTTGAAAAAAAATTTCGAGCATTTGAGAACCTTAATTTAAGCCACACCATCATCAATTCAACAAGGATTTGACTTTCACGTGACATTCAGTCTAATGTGGAGAACGTTCATCTGCCTCTCTGTCAACTTAGGGTATAAATGCTACGAAATAATACTTCCAAGGCATTTAAGATTAAAAAAAAAAAAAAAAACCTTCCGGATGCTGAGTGCTCTTTCAAGGAAACTTTAGAATATTTAAGACCATTAACCCCAATTAATCAATGAAAAACAGGACTTCACCGAGATCTTATATGTTAAGTACGTTTAAAAAGAAGCACATCATGTTAAACAATTAAACCATGCTTGCTTAGCCTCCACAGATTTTTATTCTCTTAAATGCACTAAAACTTTGTGAGCTGAGTTTGTTTGGAAATCTAAACGACTTTGTTTCTCTTATAACCCATAATAAGTTGTTCCGGATAAATTTTATAAAATCTTGTCACATGACAACTGGGGGAAAATTATACCGCGCGAGGCTATTTTTACAGAAAAATTCGTCCTATGATAAAAAGTTATTCTTGAAATTTTGAATGAATAATAGTTGAATGCATACTTGCACAGTGATTATCAGTCCTATGACTAATTTTCTGAAAATATGAAAACATATTATTCAAGAGGTCTTAAACAGTTCATCTTATTTCTTCTATATATTGAACAGAAAAGCACATATAATTATATCATTTGAAACTTATTGAAAAATAGAGCAACTAAGTAAACACTCTTTTAAAGTAGAATTGATCACTGCTCTTGCTTGGTGAGGCTAATGATTCCTCTTTGATAGAAGCTATGTGTGTACTTTTTTTTCTTATGGAAAAACTTTATTTTTTTTTTTTTATAAAAAGATGCCTCAATTATTCTGAGAAGTAGAAAGGTGGTGCATAATTAATTTTGTCAACAACTTCCTAAAGTTTTTGCAGCCTATACATCACCATATCTGCAAAATAAAGCTCATCAAATAATGAAGAAAAAGACCAGTAATGATAAAGACCCCTCCAAAGAGGAAAGAATAGAAAGTCTCTTGTCTCCATTCTTCTGACTAAAAGATGTTCAATTATGTATGTGATACTTTAGCAGGTTCATTAGCATGTCTTGTATATCTTGCCTCATTATTTCATGTCTTGCTATCTTAAACAGAGAAGATACATGTCCACGTTTATTTATGATGCATAACAGTTTCTATATATCCATAATTATTTTATGATATTGTATTTATTCCATTCATCAAGAAATTAAAGGAAAGAAAGAAGAAGTTGCTTTGGAGAAGACCATTGACTCTTAATAACAATCAAATAGATCTTCCTTGTTTGGAAATCTCACTACAAAAGAAAAGCATTTCCTTACTTCTTAACATAGGAGATAGATATAATTAGTATTTTGTAGTGATTAAGAAAGTAAGTTGAACCAGTAGTAATTCCTAAAAATTGTGCTTGATTTCCTTAAAGTATCTCTTTCAATCATTGGCACTATATACTATTTTTTGATGGAAAACTCCCTTAATATGTGCGATTAATAAACAAAGCTTAGAAAAATATAATTATAATTTTATGAGACAAAAGTAAATTTTACTTTTAGAATCAAGATAAACTCATATATAGTTGCATATACATATACATGTACACATATATATATATATATATTCAACTAAAATTATAAAATAAATTATTTTTGTATAATAAAACACTACAAAAAATAGTGATTTAGTCAAGAAATCCGTCAGAAAATAGATCGTTGCTAAATAATTAGCCACGGAATTCTTCATTTAAACATGGTGTTTTATCTTTACCGACAGAATTCCGTGGCTAAATTCCATTGTTAATTTACTGTTTTTTTGTTGTTGTGAAAAATCGTAACTGTAAATAAATTTTAGTAGCTACTATGTTGTTTAGATTTGGGTGCAATTTTATAAATCTTACATTTGGTTGAGAGGTCAAATTGAGTAACAATATTTAATATAGACATATAAATAAAACTTATAATAAGCTGACCTCTTAATATTTTGTGAATTATATGCAATACTGAAAGGGCCACTTAATTTTCATTACAAAAAAAAAATTGAATCGAATTATCCCGAATTAATTTGGACGGTGCAAGTAGCTATATAATAAGACGTACACCCCTTACTCATCACTAGCTCCCCCCCCCCCCCCCCCCAAAAAACAATAATGGACTGTATATATTTGCTTTATTACAGCTACTGTAGCTTAATAATTATCACTGGTAATATCCATGTTATTATATTCCACCACGAGGCCAAAAAAAGAACAGTCTTAGAGAAGACCTATGATCCGTAACAACTATATATATTAAGATCCTATATATAGCCCTGTCTATATTCTATATTCACTGAGAGGTTAAAACTTGAAAGAGAAAAACCAAGAAGGGTGAAATGGTACAGAGAAAAGAAAGTAAAGTAACAGAGAAAACAAAACAGAAAAGAAAGAAAAGGAGAAAAAGCAAAGAATAGTAGAGAGCCAAAGCAAAGTAGAGTACGAACAAGAACAAGAACAAGACACAGAGAGCCTCAAGTGTTTAAAGGTGATGTGGATTCGGTTTGTGTTTGTGTAAATTCCAAAGGCAAGCTTTTGGCTTTTGGAAGGTAGCACCAGCATGTTATTCTTTTCACTTTACATTTCAGACCCATAAGAAGGAGAAGGCCAAATACCTTAGAAAGCACCATTGTTTCAAACCCTAAATAATCATAGGAGAGGAGAGAGAGAATCAAACAAGGGTTAAGCACATCACTAGAAACGACTTTAGTCTCATGAGTACAATATCTTAAGTTCAGGTTCATATGAATACATAAAACGTTTTTAGATTCAAAAATGACCAAGTCTAATAGTCGTTGTAAATGTTTGGAAGAACATGGGGAAATAACAAGAATGAATGGAGAAATATCATGATATCACATAGGGACATAAAAGAGGACCAAATGTTTCCCCCTCTCTTGGTTGAGATAATTATCTCATACAAATTCAACACATTAATAATGACCTTTTATATAAACTAAGGTCACTCAACTAAGAAATACAAAATCTTAATCATTTACTACTATTCTTCCGGCTCTTAATATAAGAGTCAATTGACTTTATTTAAAAAGATTAATCAACCTAAATAAAGTCAATTTGCTCTTATCTATATTATTGATAGAGGTAGTATTATACATTCTTAACAAAATATTATAACCGTAAATCCGTAATACCTCCAACGGTCATATCAAGAGGCCAGGAGCTAGGGAGGGAGAGTGGGGGTGGGGGAAGATTTTAACTTTCAAGTGTTACGATAATAATGATAATAACTTGCCAGATCGAGATAGGGGCTTGGATATATTAATATGTAACAGTACAGTACAAAAGGGGCGTGGAAAGCCATTTCCATGCACAAAGGCTTTCTCACAACAAAAAAATCAGGGGGATGTACTCATTGCCTTCTCAATCATGCACACATCACACGCACCATTTTAGTCTTTATTATGTGTACTCTTATCCTACTGTCCACTGTTTCATCATCGCTATCATTATTGTTATTACGAGCCTCATCTGATATATGATCTACTAAAGTTATATATATATAGAGTATCATGATTCATCATGAACCACACAAATTTACTGTACTGTGATGTGAATATGTGAGTGTGTTGTACATCAATGCCATGGTGATAGAGACTAATAAGGATGAATGTTTTATTGCTGCTGGGAAATAACAAGTCATCAGGGTTTCTACGGAAACATGGTAAAGTACTGTTTAATAATCTCCTTTTTCCGCCCTTTTTCATCATCCAGAGTAAACTTAACTATTTGTGTGTTATGAGCAAGGTAAAAAAAATCGGACCGGACCGGCCGGTTCAACCGTGAACCGGTCCTTAGTCCGGTCCGATTCAGCTGTTAGACCGGGGGTGGTTGACCCGGCCATGGACCGGGTCAACACGGTCAAAAACCGGTCAGCCCGGTTCAACCCGGGGTGGTTGAACCGGTTTGGCTTTAAAAAAATAAAAAAATGTTTTTTTTTTATTTTGTTACAATTCACCTAATTACCAACTTTCACTTCACTTAATTTTAGAAATCAGGAAACTATAATATTTTAAATGCTATTTTACACTTGCATATGTTTAATATTTAACTGTTGTTGCTCTTAGTACTTGTATTTTAGTCTATAGATTATAGAATAATATTTATTTTCATGTGTAATCAACTAATATTTTCTATTTTTCTCTCTATAGAAACATTAAATATTCATATTTGATGAATCATGCATACTTATTTACATTTACATTTTGATATATTAGTGAATATTAATGTTAATATCAATAAAATTTTATTATTTTAATATAACGGTTTGACCCGGTCCGACCCCCGGTCCGACCAATGACCCTTGAACCAGTGCCTCATCCGGTTCGATGTCCGGTCCGATTTTTTGAACCTTGGTTATGAGTCTCTCATTAAACAACCTCAGAAAGTGGTGTTTTAAAGGTTAAAAGGCTCTCACACCGAATAGGTTAGTCTTTTAGGATTCTACCCTCTCTTAAGACCTGTATTTATAAGGTTAATTAAATTAGTTCTTTTATTGAAAGGTCAGTACAATGTCATCGAGAAAGTTAAATACCCATGGAGGTTCTGGTTAGCATGCTGAATGAAGATAGTCTTGAAACTAGGTTCTCTTTAAACTTGTGTTCATTGGCGCATTGTTTTCTTTTGTTTCATTAATTAATATGGTATCAGCTTGATGATTAAGAGTAAGCTTTCATTTTGTTATAATAATCATTCATTGGACACTTTGTGAACGAAGTGTGTCAGACTTAATAGGGGCCTGATACGATGTTGATAATTATTTCTATTAACATAATTTTAAGTCAAAGTCAATAAGCATAGTATTGAAATTTATTGAGCCAATTACTTACAGGAACTCCATCTTTATCATCATCTATCTTTCTACCTTAAAATTAAGATATATGATAAGTTGATGGCTATAAGAATGACATGTATTTTACTATTTAAAGAAATTAATAGTGACATGTGTAACTTTCAAGCGCGCACACACACATATATATAGAATGAGGAATGTTGGCAAAAAAAAAAAAAAAAAAAGATTGAGGAAGCTTTGACCACTACTTAAAACACCCATTTAATTATTTCCACTGTGACATACTGCTACTTTATGTATACGCATATTCGTGTATCGTTAGTGAGTGTGGCATAATTTGCACCTCTATTATTGGAACTATGTCCGTCTTCGCAGATCTAATTAATTGTGCATCTCATACTCATATTTAATGAAAGGTATATATAGACATGCGCTTTTGTTTTTTTTGGGGTGGGGGTTGAAAATTGCGTGAAAGTTAAGTGTGTAATATATTGGAAAACAAATACTCTATTCCTTTTCATTGTATTATTCAGAAGTTATGTCTAATACTTTATTCTGGGTCCTGTACAAATGCGTAGCATTCTAGTTATATATATATATATATATATAGAGAGAGAGAGAGAGAGAGAGAGAGAGGGGGGGGGGATATAAAGTGATAGCTCAATTTTTTTCTTTTTCCCTGTATAATGTGCTAATAAAGGAAGCAACAAATTAAAGTTATAATTTAAAATGTTATAAGGAGGGTTCCGAGTTTGGTATCATTGTTCACCTCTGTGAAAAAGGAGCACAATTGTTTTAAATAGCCTAAAGCCTAGGTAAATTAAGTTGTGTGAGATTACTAGGACATGCTTTCGTGGTCAAGTGATGTCTACCAAGGTAAATACATATTTCCCAGTAATAATGCCTAAATATTTGACAATGAGAGTTAAACTCAATAGGTCATGGGCAAATATGAAATGTAAAATTGTAAACATGTAATGCCTTCTCCGTTTCTTAATATAAGTAAATGAGCTAGCTGACCTTTTTTTTAGAGAGATTATGGAAGCTAATTAGGGTACTTGATCATAATATATGTTGTGGATTATTATATTATATATTTGCTTATAAGTCAAACAAATTAATTTGTTGAAAAAATTCAAGAAAACCAATTTATAAATAATTTAATTAGATTTTTTAATTTTTTTTAAATCAATTAGATCTTATATTAAGCACTGGATAAGATATTATGGTAGGTTTATTAATAGGTAAAACTGGCTTGTTATTTTTAACTAAAAATCATTGAAACTAGCTCAAATGAACCCATTCTCATGTACAAGACTTTGATGATCGGACCGAAGTGCACAGAGACTTGACACCAGGTTGGTAGACAGCTACTCAACAGTCAACACCCAATCTTGCCTAATTTGTGCATCCTAGTAAGTTTTGTTAAAGTAAATTCTAAGATGTTTAAAATATACATGAAATTTGTTTAAGGGCCTAAATGCAACCTATTTCTAGTATGTGCAACCGATTTCAAGATGTATGTAACCTATCTTCAATTATATGCAAAATGGAATATATCTTATACATAACTAAAAATATTTTATACAAGCTAACAAAACTTTATGCTTTTTTCTAATAAAAAAAATATATACTTGCTGAAAATGAGTTGTACTTGTTCAAATATTCGGATCATTAAATGCTTTTTGACCAAATTTTTTTTATATAGTTATATGATTATATCATATTTAAGTATGGTCAGGTAAATTAACTAACTCTCTTAAAAATGCTTCATACATTCAGACATATTTAAATTTAAAATCTCATGCTTAACTTGACAAAATCCCAACACATATTAATATCAACACTACAGCTATCTCATCTATTGAGGTGTCTATAATCAACAATTCAGATAAATGTGAGACCATTGATGTGTCTCAAAGATGGATTACCTTATGATACAGAAAGAGAAATAAATAAAAGAAAAAGAAATGTGATTATAAATCATATGCATTTGTTTTCCTTAAGAAGTTAACGTCTTCCTCATCACTCATGTGCTATGTACATGTATCCAATAGCATAATGTGGGTAGATAATAGGGTCCCATACCCCTACGTGTACGTACGGGCCCTTAAATCTAAAAGAAGAAGGAAAAGGCTGATATGTCAAAAGAGAGAGCATTAAATATGTCCCCTTCCACAAGTAGCATTAGATGTGTACATATATATAGGCTTAGGCAACTTAGCCTCATAGTACACACACTTGCATAATACTATTATTATATATCATCATTCATCAACGCCACACAACACCACTCGCACCCAGTCTAAACCCTAGACTCAGTACCCCACGTGAACTACTCTCCCATCTAACCCCTTTCTTCTCCACCATACCTTCCTCTGCTCATTAATGGCGAAAAATCTTCAACATTACAAGCTTTCACCTAAACCACTCTTAAAGTATGCAGATATATTGAGAGAAAGAGAGAGTGTGTTTATGCGTGTCTGGTTAAATCAATTAATGGCATTGAAAACTGAAGGTAAGTGTACAGCGAAGTATAAATAAATATAACTCGATCCAGTAATCCTTGATATAAGATGAAGAAGTTGATTTTTTTTTTTGAATCAAAGAACAAAATAAATTGTTTTATAAATTATTTATATTTATATTTTTCACTCAACTAATTCACTTGACTTATTAATTGAATTTGTAAATAATCTAATGATATGGAACAAATGTTATGACTATTAATCTTTTCAAATAAATCCACCAGAGTTTATACTAGATAGGAGGGAGTAGCATGGGAAGTGTGTGTGAAGTGTGATATGTTTTGAGGTTGATGATGATTTGTCTGGTTGTGAGGAAATGTGGAAGCTTCCTGTGGAGGATTCTGCAGAAGTTAATGTTCGATGTTATGTTTGATACTTCAAATGGTAAGGTTGGTGTTGTTGGAATTGGTGTCGCATGATGATCACAATGAAGACTTGTTCACGAGTATGTGTTTTTCGCTTTTGGTTTCGTGAGAGTGGAGTTTTAGACTTGATCAGAACTCCCAAGAAAAAGTACTATCATATTATTCATTGATGAACACGATATACTCCATCCGGTACTAAATAATCACTTCGATTTTTTGTTGTAAGTTAAGAAAGTAAATTACACTACTAAATTATAATATATGTCACATGCAATTATATTATAGGTTAATTTATAAAGGAGAGGAACCCCTCATTTTCTTTTACATCATTTTCCCTCCTTTTCTCCCTTAATAGCCATTAGATCCACTTTAAATGGTACAGATTTGGTGTAATTTTTCTTTTTATAACATAAAATTTCAATAATGATATTATCAACATCAAATCTAGACAATTTAAAGTGAATCTAATGGCTATTAAGGAAGAAAATGAGGGAAAATGAAGCGTTCATCCCTCAGTTTATAAGTAGAATAAATTAGTTTTGAGGAAAAAAGATAAATATAGACAATTTAAAGTGATTAATTTTTTCATCCTTAATTTCTCCAAAAAAATTAAAGTGATCTTATAATTAGAATAGGAGAGAGGGAGGGAGTAATTCATTATTGATTGCTTCAACATATTACGTATCTTTTCCCTTTGTTTTTCCCAGCTTTAATTTCTTTTTAGATCTTTTATAAAAAAGGGTAGATATATAATAACTTTGTTACTCACGCTCACCTGCCAAATAACAGTGCATTCTGAATAGCTTAAATAATTAACGTTACTTTTCATCAACGTCGTCAAATAAGATTGATAAAATTAGAGATCTCATAATGTATTATTGGCTCATAATATTTAACCAGATTTATAAAAAAAAACTATAAAATCCCAAATAATGAATGCAATCACCAAATTAAAAATGTTGTAACAATAAATGAGTGGCATACACCTTGTCATTTTTTGCGTACGAAATTGATATACATGTGGGATATTTTTGGTATCTCACTCACAGTGGTATCCTAAAAACAAAACTAACAAAAACTTCTGGACTTTATTCATACTGTTAATATGTTTTACCAAAATTAAAAAAAATGTAAACTTCGTTAGTCTTAAGATTAAATAAATATCTAACTATACTCATATTTAATACGTGAAATGAGGGAGAATTAAAAGGTCCAAATAAATTAGTAGCACAATTGTATATTCATATTTGATGAAGTAAAAAAAAAAAAAACACTTTCTTAACCCTTTGTTATAATAGAACGAACGAGAAGATTATGTTGACTGTCTAATCTTACTCGCTTCATGCTCATTTGTTATACATTATTATACTATTACTTTTGATGATGCCGAACTTGAAGCAATCCTTTTGTGTATTATTAGTGTACTTATGTCGGGATTGTTACTAGACATTAGGATAGTGATCTCAACCTTTTTTACCTGACTTGAATCAAGTAATTGTAACTACCCTAGGATTCTATAATTGTATGTTGTTGTGCCAACGATAGATGATAGTATCGAGAGTGCATTATACAAAAGAAATATTAAATGTTGGGTTTATAGTTGATCACTTCAAACGTAAGTTAGCCAACAAAAGTAACATCTACTGAGGATTGTCTCAGCATTTTAACATACATCATAAGCTATACTCATTTAGTACGGGAAAATTAAAAAGTCCAAAATAAATTAATAGCAAAATTGTATATTCATATTTGATGAAGTAAAAAAAATACACTTTCTTAACCCTTTATTATAATAGAACGAGAGGATTATGTTGACCGTCTAATTTTACTCGCGTCATGCTCATCTGCTATACACTATTATACTATTACTTTTGACGATGCTGAACTTGGAGCAATCTTTTTGTGTATTATTAGTGTACTTATTATGTCGGGAGTGTTATTAGATATTAGGATAGTGATCTCAACCTTTTTTACCTGACTTGAATCAAGTAATTGTATCTACCCTAGGATTCTATAATTGTATGTTGTTGTGCCAACGATAGATGATAATATCAAGAGTGCATTATACAAAAGAAATATTAAATGTTGGGTTTATAGTTGATCCCTTCAAACGTAAATTAGCCAACAAAAGTAACATCTACTGAGGATTGTCTCAGCTTTTAAACATACATCATAAGCTAGTCTTTCTTTGAATGTGTTTGAAACTTTGACTGTTTATATGTTTGTACATGTCATAGACTCATAAATGCTTATCAACTACTCATACTTGTAATCATCATGTTTGGATACTGTACAGCTATACCTAACTACTAGCTAGACCCTGGATTTATCCTCATGTTAAAAAAATAGCCTATTTGGCGTTTCAAGTCCAATAACACTAGTAGTAAAAGTAATATTCCTTCAGGTTTTTATTATTTTTAAATTATTTGCATACTAATCATATGTTGTTTTCAAAGATGTTATCCTCGCTGATTACAGTCATTTTAGTCTCTCTTATCATGTATCACGGAAATGTTGATTTTAAAGAAATTATACTACATTAGTTATTTTACAATTTAAAAGCACGTAAATATCCACACAATTAACCTTTAATTTCTTTATCATATACAAGGACTACAACCATAACAAAAGAAAATCCTTAAACAATAATGATAGATGAGAAGTATTAAAAAAATACTTGTGCAAATGTTTTATTGAAGCTTGCATAAAATCTAATATATATAATCTAATCTAAGGAAATTAGAGAGGAAGTTCCCATATGATATATAGTTCTCGAGTGTGTTTCTAACAATTTGTATTTTAATTTACAGTATATAATATAAAGATTAAAATTATCAAAGATGTCGTATATGAACATTATATTAACTTCTCAAGTGATGATGATCATACGCCACCAATTTTTTCTTAGTTTTGAGTGCAATGATGAGGAGTTTAATTACATCTAGTCCGACAAATAATATTGATGTAGTGCTTGACCAAAATAAAACTAAAATTAAAATTTCACCATAAATTTTATTCGTGAAGTTAGAATTTTACGATAATTATTAAGTGAAGAGATGTTATTTTTAAACAATTAACTAACCAAAGCTGGTAACTAAAGAGTCTAATCGACCAATCCTTCAAGTCTTTCACATCTTCTGAATCAATATATATATGTAAAGAGTCAATTCTGCTTAACTTCGTACAATACGAAAAACATGGATTAATCCCTTTAAGGTAATTCAAAAATCACACAAAATAAAATCGTCTGATATTTCATCACATCACAGGCTCAACAAAAACTAATATTGCAGGTAGCTAAATCTCAATAGAAAATTTTAACCAAGCTCCACGGATGGAATAATTAAGTAGATTCATATATTGTTAACCTTTAACATTTAACTTATTTACGCAGTTTATTAATTCAAGTTTCCCATAATCTTCAAGTTTAGTTTGTTTACAATAATAATACTCCTCTTGTCCTATCATTTGGTCTTTTATATGAGTTACCTCATTAAATATTTTATGTGAGTATACGACTTTACCCTTTATTTTTTTATTATGTATTGATTTTATTTTCATTTGATACAATTGATATATTAATTTAAATATGGATAAAATAAAAAATTTGTTGAATTTTAATTGGAAAGTTAATAAGGAAGTTTTGTCGTGGAAGTAACTTGTAAACATGACCACCACAAGAGAGTACGCTCCTAATTTGTAT
This sequence comes from Mimosa bimucronata, assembly GCA_037074515.1. Classification (NCBI taxonomy): domain Eukaryota; kingdom Viridiplantae; phylum Streptophyta; class Magnoliopsida; order Fabales; family Fabaceae; genus Mimosa; species Mimosa bimucronata. The sequence goes on from CM073442.1 coordinate 14,396,080, forward strand.
AGGCTATAAATTTAAGACAGTTTCATAAACATTTAAACATAGGTTGTACCAGTAAACATTAACACATTCACGTAGTAGATCATACATAGATTGAATCTTTAAACACCACAGTACGATAGAACTAACCCAAACCCAAGTACGCTAATCAGATTCCTAAGAGTCAACACAGAAGTCTAAGACACATTCAAACATAATCATAGATTTCTACTCCTAGACTAATCATAGATCGATGACACAAATTAATGTAATAATCCTTATATTAAGGTCACTCACTACTCTTGGAAATTACTAAAACCCCCACATGCAATCAAGCTCAGAACCACCCAAAGTGGTCATGCCGGAGCCACAGTCCGCCACCCTCTGCTCCGCCACCACCGGCGTAGCCCAGCTCATGTCCACCGGAATACCCTGAAACGGCTGCTGCTGCAGCGGCGGAGCTGGCGGCGGAGGAATAAAAAATGGAAGCTGAAGGCTGTCTTGTAGGTGAAGCGACCTCAAGCTCGGGAACGCGCCGGCGCCGCCGTTTCTCAGAAACCGAGCAAACGGGTCCGCCGCCGTCACCGGAAGGTCAAAACCGTAATTGTTAGTGGCAGAGATTGTGGAGAAACAGGACACGTGCTCTCTTGAGGTGGTAACATTGTTGTTGTTGTTTGTTAAGGTGTCGTAAGTGTTGTTGGAGCAGCTGTCACGGTCGTTGACTACGGCGGCGGCGGCGGCGGAGAAGGGAGAGGAATCAAGAAGAGGTGGGAGGTAGACGGAGGAGGGAGAGCTTGGTTCAGCTGGGTAGAGGCTTAAGTTGGAAGTAGAGGACATGATGTGATGACGTGTCTTCTTTGAGCCACTGCATGAGGAGGACATGGCGGCGGAGCCACCGCCGGCGCCGGATCCGGCGCCGCTTTTCTGGAAGACTCGGGAAATGACCCACTCATCCTATTACATGACAACAAAACATTGTGAGACATTTGACAAAAAGAATTTAGGAACAAACCTGGCTCACCTTGGATGACGTGTTTTTTTTTTTTTTGAAGGGATTAGTTATGCGTTAATCATAAAATATTGTATATAATTGAATTATATGTTATATTAATAGTTTGGAGAAGAAATTTAGGCAAATGTCAATTGAGGAGATTAACATGACTAATCAATTAGAAAAAAGTTAAAAAAAATGAAGACATTTTCAGTGAATATACAGCTTTATTAAAAGTGTACTAGAAGATACTAATAAATGATTCGACTGAGATAAAAAGAGGTTTATGGATGAAGCAAGCAAAGAAGAAGGCGTGATGAATAGAATAGGAAACTGGTACTGTACAACAGACTCTGCAAGTAAAATCTCAGTGTAGAGTTTCAAAGAGATTGTCTAGGTTTTAGCAGAATCATTTATAATAAATTTCTTAACATGTTGCAGCGCAGCATAAAACAGCGGATATTACTAAGACTCCGGTTAATTGATTTAGTAAGAAATAACAAATCATGGTATATGGTGTACTACCCTTATAAGGCTCATAAAAGAAAATGTACGGAGCCCTAGCTAGCAGAAAAGAAGACTGAACAAGAAAACAATCTGAACAAAAAAAAAAGTGAAGATCTTTTATCATATGGAGAGACAAAGAAGCAGTTCCACACAGAAAGCCAAGTTTGCACTTAGCAAGCTAAAAGATTTCTACATTCTAAAACAATAAGCATCATAATGATGAAGAAGAACAGGATATGATGAGTGTGTGTGTGTGTGTGAGTAAGTACCTTGGAGGAGCGAGAGAGGTAATGGTAGGCAAATTTGCCTTCAAGGCGATACTCATGCATAACCCAGTTGCTTTTTTCACCTTTAGGAGCTCTTCCTCTGTAGAACACAAGAGTCTTCTTCATGCCAACTAAGCCACAATTATTCTTTGAGCTATAGATTTCTCTGTCTTTCCCAGTGGCCTTCCAGTATCCTGCTTCTGTAGCCCTATTAGTCCTTAGCCCTGTTGGGTACTTCCTATCTCTAAGACTAAAAAAGTACCACTCTTTCTCCCCCATCTTTGCTTTCTCTGAATATGCCAAACAAAAAAATGGGGTTGGTTCAAAATCATAGGGAAAAATAAAAAGGAAGGAGAAAGGTGGAGAATTTAATTTACCTGGAAGCTCCCATGGCTCACATTTGTTGAGGTCAACTTCAGCAATGGCTCTACCAGTGAAGGTATTGTCAAGGACTTTCTTGAGGAGGTAGTAAGTGATGAGTTCTTCATCTGTAGGGTGGAAGCGAAAGCCAGGAGGCAAGTGAGTGTTTTCATTGTTGAAATCTGTGGAGGATGAAGAGGGGTAATAGGACTCCATGGAAGACAAAAGTAGAGAGAAAATCTGAACTATGGAGAAAGAAAGGATAAGAAGTGAGAATTGAGAAATCACAAAAGGGGGAGGGGTGGTTTATATAATATGGGGGTTTGGTGAATCGGAGGGAGGGGGAAAATGCAAAAAATATTAATAATAATATGGGGAGGTAATGAAATATGTGGTGGGGGGATGTAAAATCTCTGTGAATTTCTGTCGTGTTTTGAGATGTATGTTTCTCTCTCATGGTCCTTTTATGTCATAGGATAGGAGTCCAGATAGCTAGAGAGAGAGAGAGAGAGAGAGAGAGTGTGTGTGTGAGTGTGTGTGTGGGGCTGTTGTGTTTCTGGCAAGGAGTATGCGTGCGTGCGTGAGCAAGTGTGCGGGTATTCCTGTGTCAGCGAAGAAAAATGAAAGCCACGATCCAGCAATCCTAGTTTGATATTTATTTCACCCCACTCCATAAGTCACCCACAAACATCAACAACATCGCCATGTTTAAGTGATGAGCAGTAGCACTAGCATTGAATATCTCAAATTTTTTTCAAGTACCATTCATTATCTCAAACTAGATGTTTTTTTTGTATCCAATAGTACAATCATTTTTCTAATACTTAAGGTAGAAAAATGTTTTTTTATGAGGTGCTAGTAGAAAATTACCTTAACATGTTTGAAGTATAAAAAATTATTTTACAAAAATTGAGTGCTACTTAAAAAATTATTGAAGGATGGTAGATGCTGCTTAAATCAGGTGCATGTAAATCTTAATTTAATAATTTTAGTACTTGTTTGGAATCATAGTTCCTATATATATACACATACATATCCATGTAAGCATGAATAAAACCTATCTTATGTACTAACTCCTATCTTCTACGCATTAGGATTGAAAAGTTGATTAACAAGCTTCAATCATTATCCTAAACATATCATAGGGCTTTTTTAGAATGACCATTCAAAATTTCTAAAGCAACTTTTTAATGTGATTTATGATGGACGGACTAATTATATGAAATGTTGTTTCAACTCCCATAAAGGTGCTTATTATAAAGCAGCTCCAATCAGTGAGTTAATGAGGAATAGTCTATCCTAGTTACATAAACTAGGCTCTAATATCAACTGAATATATTCTTCATATCTGACCCATAGAAATACAAATATATTTATATATATAAATGAAAGAGATTTTCACCATGGATGTATATCCATAAAGCTGTTTCATATCTTCTCTGTCAGCACAGTACAGAAAATTAAATAAACAGAACAACACCTAGCCGTGTTTTATTACAAGCCCCCTCCTTACTCTTTCCTCTCTTTCAACCTCTCACACACAATTTTTCTGCAGAATTTAGTACTCACCTCAGGGTTTCTCACCCACTCTCAATATATATACATATATATATCCTTTTCTTATTCTTATATGTGTGTGTTGGCTGATGATCATTTCTCCATCTTGGTATTTGTTCCTCTGGTGTCATGAATTTTGGCTTCTTCTTTTTTTTGTTGGACTGAATTTTGGCTTCTCTCTTAAGCCAAACTAGAGAACTGCAATTTGGTTGCTGCAAAAACAAAAACAAAGAAACTCATCTAATAATTAAGGTTTCACTACCTTTTTTTCATCTCTCTGTCCTAAAGGCTAAAACAGTTGCTTTTGCTAGTTCACACAGGATACTTTGTGTACTAATGATAATGATGCGTTTACACCAGTATATGTAACTGTGACATAAAAGACAAAAATGCATCACTGTACAATAATAAATAAAAAAGGCTTAACCAATAATAACCATCACTTTTGGTTTTCCCAAATATATCCTTTGCTAAAGTCAGTTTTAGGTACAAAAAGCTGTGGCTTTCTTTAATATTTTACAGAGGTTTTCTTATCAATGTAAGTATAAAGTGTATAATTGTTTTGATGAGCCTTTTCTTATTTACTTTGTTACAAGTACAAGCCAACCATGATGCTAAAAATAAACTTCAACAGCAAAATCTTTTTAGACAGTATCTTACTTCTGAATATCTTAATTACTTGGATTGACATCTCAATTCTTTTTGATTGATCCATTAACTGTTCAGATGTAAATCATGATGAAGCTGGCAAATATAATAGTATAGAGAAAGAGAAACAAATTCGTAGTATACTGAAAGGGATATCATATCAGAAACCCTATATTTAACTATTGGATTGTACTGATATACACATGAGTAGAAACTAAAATTGAAGAAGTATTAAAAAAATAAAGTCACAGAGAAACAAGTAAATAAATACCAGAGCATCTCAGATAGCCCTATTGTATTGTACTGATATGTGAATACAACCAAAACTGAAGAATAATCTGTTACACAAATCTAATCTCAAGTAGGCAAAAGTATCAGTAAACAAAAAAATATGGCATGTTCCTTCCATGCAGAATTAGGGTTTTAATATGTGAGTGATGAGTGGTGACCATTCATTCGTAGAGCACTCACTGAAAGTGGGTGTATTTTGATTTTTTTAGCATATGATAAAGAGCATAAAAAGTTGCAACAGAACATGTAGCTGAAAGTTGATTTATTGGCTGGCAAAAAAAAAAAAAGAAAAAAAGAAAGTTGATTTATTGATTTTACGTTCTCATAGTCAATCCATCAAACACATCCAAGACATTGCATATGTGTGTGTGTGATCTAAGCTTTCAAGACTCTCTCAAAACAAAATGTAGGACCAAAGAGAAACATACATACATCCAAAAGCTGAATATATTTCTGCAAGTTCAAAACACTTGTGGGGTTTTGTATATATATGTGTGTATTGGATGCCAGCGAGGGAACCATGTGGGGTTGATGAATGAAATTGTTTTTTGGGGGAAAGGGAAATGATTAATGTTGTAACATGCATGAATCTATTCAGACATCCCATCTATCTAATCCAAATCCCATTTTCTCCATCAGTACCAGAAACACAACAATGAGGAGTGGTATATAGAAGAAGATGATACTGGTTTTTAGTGGGAGAAACGGAGAGATTGATGGATTTTTTGCAATGAGAAGTTGACACATGATGCTCGGATTTTGAGAAACACAGCATCTCTTACAGGCTTTACATCAAATCATCTCTTCAATCTGCATGCTGAAGTCTTCTCTCTTCTCTCTTCTCTCTCTATCTCTCTCTATTCCCTTCTCATATTCTTCTTCATTGGCCCATCTCTTCTGAGTTCCCCAATTTCCAAAATTCCCTCGTCACTGTTTTTTTTTCTTTTCCATTTTTATTAATTTTTTAATTGTTAAATTCTAGTGCTCAAGGCGCTTTCTAATGGTGATTCCCCATAAAAGCAAAAAATTCTCCCTCCCATGATCTTCTTCTCAATTTGGGATTGGCTAAAGCCCTTTCTTTTTTCAGATTTGCTTGTAATTGCAACAAAACCCTTTTGGCTTGGAACTCACGGTTCCTCTGTTATGTACTGTCCCTCTCATTGCCTCCTTCGTAATCCGAACCGGGTCGGTTCAAACCCAAATCAACAAAACCCGTACACATAAAACAATCATAAAGTTTGAATTTTTATTAAATGGGTTGAAAAAAAAAATGAACTTGATAGCTGAAAGCTGCCAAGACAACACAGAAACTCATTGCAGATGGTGACACAAACACATACTTGTTCATGATTGATGGATGTGGGGGTGGGCCGGTTCGGATCAACCCGACCGGGACTGAACCGGTGGGAGGGCTGATTCTGAATCCGATTATGTTTTGCATTATGTACGAAAGTTGACTTTTTTTAGGATAAAAATAAGATAAGAATAAAAAAGGCACGTGAACTATTTTCTTGTTTAAAAAGAAAGAGAAAGAGAGAAACAAGAAGGGGGAAGGCGCGTGGAACGAGGACGTTGGGGAGCGCGCGTGACGACATGGTGAGGTAAGAGTGCGCCGCCCTCCGGCTACGACGGAAAGGTGTTGGGGAGTGTGTGGCGTGGGGTGGTGAAGGTGGTAGTGACGGGTCACAAATTATAATATTCAATTATTGTGAGAAATCTTAAATAAGGTCCCATTATAATCTATGTGGGCCCTTCAAACGTGGCACCTCATCGTACGGTTGTTTAGCCTTTTAACCCTTGTTTCAGTGTTTCTCATAGGACCATCTCTCCCGTTGGGTTTCAAAATTTAAAGGAAGCATTTTTCTCCCTGTGTGTGTAACTGTGTATTGAGTATTGAGTATTGAGTATTGAGTATTGAGTATTGACAGAGTATGAGCCATGAGGAGTGATTTTATTTTAAGGCATTATATATGAGATCAAGCTGTTAGTTACTTAGTTTTGTAGAGAGTGGTATGTTAGCCTTCATTATGTACCAAGAGAATCAAATACTCTTACGAATGTTCTTGCAAAATCCGCTCATAGGTTAGTAGAGAACTCATCCAAAGGAGTGGTTTGATGAAAGATAGTAATCTTTGGACCTATTTATAAGAGTTCACCACCAAAAAACGCTTCTTAAGAAAACATATAAAAGTTAGTTTGAAGCTATAAAAATATGTGAAAAATAACTATTTTTTCAATATTACCCTCATTTATGATGAGTCATTTATGATGAGACAAGAGAGAGAAATGTAAGTAGGAGTATTAATGAATACTATGAAAGAGAGTGTTAATAAGTAGGGGTAAAATAGGAAAAATTGCATTAAATGATGATAGATTCCAATGCGAGCTCTTATATTTTGGACCAAAACAATTTAAATTTTCGGCTCTTATAAATAGGACCAGAGGGAGTAGGTAGTAGCAATGTTTAGTTCCTGTATGAGTTTTATAGTAATGAGTGTGTTTGGATCGACTTCTGGAAAAATAACTTATATATAAGTCAAACTGAAAATAAGTCAGATTGTGTAATGACTTTTATGTTTGGATGGGCTATTAAAAAAATGACTTATAAGTCAATCGAACTTTTAAACATGTTTGGATGGACTTCTTGAAAAGTAAGGTTAAGATGAAAATGACCAAAAAGGATATGAACTTTAGAGAATAATAGAACTAAATTAAAATTATCCATTAAATCTTTAAATTATGATGATTTTGAGTGAAAAATTAAAATTATTTGAAAAAATAAAATGTAAATTTTATTACAATTATTTGAAAATAAAATAAAATAGAAATTTAATTTAAATTATTTGCAAACATGTATATACTAATTGAATCATTTTCTACATAATATTATATATATATATATATAAAGCAACGTGGGGGAAAAAGAAAATAAAAAAGAAGAAGAAGAAGAGGGAAGGCAACATATATAAAGCAATGCAATGAATAAAAAAAAGGGCAAGCCAAAGAAGAGCGGCGTACGCACAACTCAGAGGGGAGAGAGATGTGAAGTGACTGTCAACAGTAATAAGTTCTTATTCCTTCGACCCATAAGTTGAAAAAAATAGCAACTTGGAAAAACAACTTATAAGTTGTTTTTAGCCCATAAGTACTTATTTTACACAAATCCAACCAAACATAAGATCTGCCCTTTTTTCCACTATAAGTCATTTTTCATCAAAATAATTACTTTTTTTTCCAAAAAAAAGCCCAGCCAAACATGCTGAATATAGTATGGAGTTTTTCAGTAAAAAAACATGTGAATGTGTAATTTCATCCTTCAGTTGTTATATATTTATTTTGATTTCATGTGATATATGCGGAATATATATTAAATAAGGTTAAAATAGGAAATATGTTAGATTAATAATAAAGTTTAGAGTTTTTCTTGATTTAAGTAAAAAAATGTTGATATATATATATAGAATTAGGTTAATATTTTGTTAGCTAAAGAAGTAGACACTAATAATCTAATCTAAAGTTACAAAAATGATCAAGCAAGCTAAACTACCTCCCATTTTTCGGAGAATATATCATATCATTATCTCCCTTTAAGTATATTTATGAGAAGAAACTTAAATTTTATTGATCATGTCACAAGATTTAATATTTTTCAACTTTTGTCGTTATTTAATATATATATATATTTATATATATGGGATAAAACAGGATAGAAAATACAACTATAGAAAACAACAAATGAATGGCAAAATAATACTTAGTATAGTAAATTTAATCAGGTATAAATAGGATAAATAAATATCCTCACTAGCTAGCTTATAGGGGTGAAAGAGTGTAGAAAGGAACAGATTGTACAAGAACAGCCAAAGACTAAGTTCATAACACACAAGCATACCATAGCACTAGAGGACAAAACGAGCAGGCATATAAAATACAAGGTGTCCCAAACATACCCAGAATCTGCGGGTATAATTTCTTTGGGCAGTAAAAAAGAAAATTCTCTATGTGAAATTGCGAATATCATAATAATAGATTGAAAAGTATTTTTCAAAAAAAAAAAAAGTTTGAGTTTGTGAGGAATTTGTGTTATATTTTTGGGAAAATTAATTTCAGATCCCTTGTAAGAGACTTAATTAAGATGAGATCCTACGAAATCACCTAATTAATCTGAGGTCCCACGAAGTTGTTATTGCAGGTCAAAAAGTTGTTATCGCAAGGTCACAAGTTGTTACAGACCAAGAGTGATTTTCAGGTCATAAGTTGTTATAGCAAGCCAAAAAAGTTGTTATTGCAGGGCGAAAAATTGTTAGTGAATGGTTAGTCACTAACAACTTTTAACCGCACGATAATAACGTTTTGACCTGCAATAACAACTTTTTGGCCTGCTATAATAGCTTTTTGGTAGGGACCTCAGATTAATTAGGTGATTTTATGGGACCTCATCTTAATTAAATCCCTTACAAGGGACTTGAAATTAATTTTCCCTACATTTTTTGGGTGATTGATTGGAGAGGGACCTCCTAGAACAAATAAAAAAGGATTGGATAGGGGCTGACATGTTTCATCAAAACTGTGTCATTTGACTAAGGTTGTTCATGGCACGGGATGGGACCAGGACGGTCCCTTCCCCAAAAAAGGTGTACAAGATGGAAACCCTGTCTCATGTCCCGTCCAGTCCCGTCCCGAACTTGTCTGGGTCCTGATCGGGATGGGACCGAGACGGGAAGGTTCCGAATTTTTTTTATGATTAAAAATAGTCACTTATAAAAAAAAAGCCGTTTTTGCTTTTAACAAATAAAGAAATGTGCCCAATATTGCTCCCATAAATAACAACAACACATCTAAATTGAGTTTGAAAGAAACTTTCATATTGATACATATATTTCAAATGTGGGGTGCTACACATAGAGTATAGTGGCCATGGACAGGAAATTTGAAATCAATGAATGGTTGCAACGGAAATTGGGGTTGTATTTTTTTAAAAAAAATGTCATATATACGCATACATGGAACATATAACACATGTATTTTTTTAAAATATATATGTATATATATCTATAGACATACATATATATATTTGAGATAGGACAGGATCAGGACAACCCTATCTCGAGTCCCTTCCCGTCCCAAAGATGCATTCTGTAAAACTGGGAGGGGACTGATTGGGATAAGAAAATGTTGTACAACCCTACGTTAGACAAGTAATTTCCAAGTTCCAACTTCAAGTACGTCAATGCGGTGGCAAATCTAAACAATGTCAAAAACGGTGACACTTAACTTATTAAAATTTTTTTTTAAAGAAAATTAATATTTTTCAGGAATGAGTCTTTTGCGAAATTTCTCAATAGGCGGGTTTCGTCTTCATGTTAAGACACAATATTGTATCACCAATCATTACAAATAAAATTGGATTTGAGCGTTATTAAATTTAAACAGGAGTAATTCTTTTTTATATAACAAGGGAAATCAATAAAACTATTCTACTAAGCTCCAAACAGGGTATGAGATGCTGAGATTCTCAATAGGAGCAAGGTGAAAACGGCAATCTTCGTTTAGCAAGATTGTCTGCAACATTATTCTCTTCTATTCCACAAACCTCTGGGTGGACCTGCCACTCACGTTGTAACAAACTATGATTCTCTATTCTCAGATTCCAATATAAATGATGATCATCGTTGGCCTCCTTGATCAACTTGACTGCTTCAAAACAATCATTTCGCAAAATGATCTTGCAGTGCTCTCCATCCTAAGCCCTTTTGATCCGCAAAAAGAGCATCTCCTCCCACAGGTTCATCATGCAGGCTTCGTGTAAAGCCCCCCATTGTCCCAAATAAACCCTTCACATCTTGCATGATTAATTCTTTTAGCATAGTTATTTAAGTCACATAATTTCTTTCTTTCTTTTTTTTAGGAAATCATTTGATCACTTTCACTTAACTAAACCACCTTAATTACTTAATACATGAGAACTCAGAAGGTTGATAGTTGATAATTGATAGTATTATCCTTAAGAGCTATTTCACCAATTTGGGGAGATTCAAATAGTTACAGAGATTATTAAATTATAGCATATGTTACATCATCTCTCCAAAATAGTTATATATATATCATTAGATTATACTTATATGTCAATTTATAAGTCAGTCAAATTATTTTGAAGAAAATTGATAAATGTAAAAGATAAAATGAAAAAAAATCTTATAATTAGGGTCGAAATTGCTTTAAAACTGGCTTTTATATTTATGACAGGAGGTATTACTAATTTTTCAGATAATTTACTGTAAACAAATTTGCCAGTAAACAATCTATTTGTGGATTATGTTCCGGTTTCATTAAATTAAATTAAACTTTTATGGGCTTTGAATTGACGCCCTCTTTACTTGAAGTTAAAAAAAACAAAGAAATCAAGCCCATTCCCTCATAGACAAAATAAAAGCTCTTTCTACCAAAAGTCCAAGACAACCTGACATTCAACCAACAAAAAAAAAAACTTATTTTTCTTTTCTCCTCTACTTTTTTGACCAGCATCCTTTTCTCCTCGTCAGATTTGTAAACATTGGCTAGAGCAAATTAATGGTTAAATTATTGAAACTTCTCATTTATTTGATTTCATTATTTCTAAATTTTTGGATTCACAAGTTAAGCTTTGGAAGAAATACTACAAGTCATGTATAAAAAAATTATATGTCGCCTGCAGGCGCCGCTTCAAAATGTTCGTAATGCTTCATTAATCATGTTGCTAGATTTTTTGCGAAGTCATGATTTGGTTGAGATATAACCATGTCATTGATTCCTTCTAGCTAGCTAGTCCACTACTAAAGTCACTTCCAAGTTCTTACTAATTCGCCAAAATCAATAAATCACAATTAACTCACTAAATTTGTCTTAAATTGAAAAGCATTCAACTTTATTCAAGCTAAATGAGATTTTGAATGGGAAAAAAAATATAAAGAGTTACATTTAAATAGTAATTCTGTACGTAGAATTGATAATGAATATTAATTATTCTGCAATTGACTGATATTATAAATAAAATATTTGTTTATAAACGACTTATATTGTGGATTAAAGAGAGCATAATTAATGTTGCTAACAATATACATATCTTATTCTTGCATCAAAAATGTTTAGGGGGTCGCATGATGTAATATAATGGGCCTTTTGGCTTCAGATAGTACTCCTTCATATTTTTCGTCATCAATAATGTTGGAGATACTGATAGTAAGTAGTTAGATAATCACTCGATCCTAGGTAAGGGGGTTAAATGTGGGTCTTTAACATTAGAGAGAGAACAATTTGGGCCTCTAACTGGAATCTCAAGAGTTTTGGGATTAATTCATGTTGGAGCTTTAAGGGTCTGTTTGGTACGGGGGATTTGGAGAGGAGGGGAAAGAAAATTTTTGTAAGTGAAATTTTTTAAATTTGAAAAAGTGGGGTTATAATATTTTAAGAAAGATAAGATGAAAAATAAAATAGTGATAAATATAAATTAAGAACTATTAACCCCACTCTCAAATTTTTGTAAATTTAAGTCACAAAAATTTTCCCTCCGCCTATTTTCCCTCCCCTCCTCCCATATCAAACAGACCCTAAGAGTGTGTTTGGTTGGACTTTTTTTGAGAAAATAAGTTCTTATTTTCCCCAAAGAGAACTTAAAATGGGAAAAACAATTTTTGAGATGTTTAGTTGAGCTTATGAAAATAAGGTTTTATGGAAAAAATAAGAACTTATGGAAAAATAAGTAGAAGTTGTTTAAAAGAGCTTATGGAAAAAAAATAAGAACTTATGGAGGTGGGGCCCACAAATTCTAATTTATTTTTCACAGTTAATCACAACTAATCAAAGCATACATCTCATTACACAATTTGACTTATAGAAAATAAGTCACTTATAAGTCATTTTTTCACAGTCAATCCAAAAATAAATCTCATTACACAATCTGACTTATTTTCAATCTGACTTATATATAAGTCACTTTTCGAAAAGTGAATCCAAACACACCCTAAGACAATATGGGGATGTTTCAGAATGAACAAGTCCCGCCCACATTGTTTGCTGAGAGAAAATATAAGTGTGTGTATTGTAATAGGTGATCTTATTTGATCTTAAACAAGTGAATGAGGGACCCAAGTTCTCTTCATCATACCTGAGTTGTATACTTTGTCAACATTGCATGTTACATGATAACTTTCAACAATGTTGAAGAACCATTTCCATGGCTGCTTTAGGAACTTCCTCGCCGATAGTCTCCCAAAGATTGAAGAAGCGATGTTTAAGTTTCATCATTTTCACCGACGGATCGGAAGATACCGATTCATAACTTAAAGAGAATTCAATGAAAACCAAGGAAGGGGACCACGAAAGCTAAAGCAACGAGGATAGAGACAAACGTGGAGTCCATGCAATCATTTCGTGAAGCCAAGACGATTAAGAAGATAACAATGATGAAGATAACTACAATGTTATGGTCTGATTGGATAAGGAGAAGAATGGGCTGATAAAAGAGGAAGATGCTTCCATAAAAGTAAAAGAAACAGATGTGCCCCCTTAAAAGTTTATTCACAAGTTAAAATTGTTTGGATTGATTTCACTACACTAACCCCTATTAGTTGACACATTGGTGAACCTAAGTAGTGTCAATTTTAGGGGACATGTTGGAGATACTAATCTCAATTAATTAGATAATCATTCGGGTCCTATACTTAGGGTGTTAGTGAGTGATTTGGCTGTGAGAGGATGTGGGGTCCCCACTAACACTGGTTTTGTCTATTAGAGAGATGATAAATTGGGCCTCTCTAGAATCCCAAGAGTTTTTGGATTAATTCATGATGATAATTTGGGCCTATCTAGAATCCCAAGAGTTTTTGGATTAATTCATGATGATAAATTGGGCCTCTCTAGAATCCCAAGAGTTTTTGGATTAATTCATTATTAATTGTTGTAATGAGCTTATGCTCTTTCTTCATTAATCAATATAGCTTCTTGCGGTTCTTCTTATTATTTTTCCATCAGCATGGTTAACACAAACAACAATTCAGACGGGAAATTAATATTAAATTTAGTGTTAAACCATTTGTATTATAAAAAATCTAAAAAAAGTAAAAAATAAAACGTATTAGTATCTGTAACTCGTAAACATATTAAATTATGTTTGATAGAGTACTACTAGCATATATCTTGTGTTGGTGCAAAATATTGTTGAAAACACTTTCTTAAGACATTTATATTACAGTAGTCATATATCTTCCATGCACTTGATGAGTAATTAGTTTGCCTGCTACTCATTACATATGCTTTTTGGTAATCCATAATTTCTCCCTAGTTGTTTAAAATGTTTTATATATATATATATATGTCTACAAGTAATTAGAATTAGAAAATAACTAAAAATCTCTAACTTCAACAAGAATTCATCCACCTTCACCCACGTGTAATAGAGAGACGTGATTTAGATGACCTATCATATAATTTAAAAGTGGTTTTGTTTCATGTTACCTTATAAAGTTTTCTGTCCATACTCCAACAATATGGGTATGAAAGAAACATACTGAAAAAAGACCAAATGAAAATATAAAGATCGAGTAGGAAGCTGGTGGCATATTGGTTATATAGTGGATAAGGATGAGACATGACGTAAAAGACCAAAATGGAACATGGAAATTGGGATAGGGCTAGTGCTTGCGGGTGATGAACAAGTATGGAGTGAAACACATAAATACGAATCATCCTTCTTATCCAATCCAGTGTTTTTTAAAAAATTATTATTTTTCTTAATTTGTCCGCTAATACTTAGGCCTATATATAACCAAGGAATAAACCTTGGTTTAATATTAAATGACTCAGTTTGTGAGATGATGATGAGTATCCATGTTTGATGTCTGTGCCACATTTCAAACGGTGCTATTACTAAAATCAACATAAAGTATTAAACAAATTGTATTGTTTACAGGTCAAAAAAATAGTGATTTAGTTAACTTTTTTAGAAAGTCCTAACAAAACGAAATAAGTTGCCTATAAATTGATTTGCATGAATTTTTTCTTTAAATTAATCTATTTGACTTATAAAGCTAACATATATAATCTAATAATCCACAAAATACGTTATGATTAAGTGACTCGTTTCACTTCCTAAAACTCTAAAAAAAAAAAGTCAACCATGTATTTAGGAACTGAGGTAGTAATACAAGTTACTTCTTAAACTTTGAATGCATGTAAAGGGGATTAGAAGAGTGATGTGGATGATGGCAATGGGGAAATTAATAAAAGAAAATTCATTCATGGTATTCCTTTTTCATTAAGTTTAAAAGTAATTACACGTTTTATGATAGAAAGCTGTTTTAAGATGATTACTTAAAATAAGTATATTTTTTAATATAAAATTTAGCTGACTTTGTTTGGAGAGACTAAAAAAGTATAATAAGCCACTTAATCATTACATTTGTTATGTATTATTAGATTATATATCAGTTTGCAAGTAAAATAAATTAGTTTTGAAAAACGATTCAGGTAAATCTATTTATAAGTAGCTTATTTAATTTTCTTATGATTTTACTAAAAAAATTAATTAGGTCTTATATTAGAGTAATTCATAAAAGTTTTGCAATATTTAAACAAAAGTTGTAGAATCAAGAAGTGGATGAGAGTAACTAACAAACTTTATTCTCATTTGAACTTGTGTAACAAAAACATTAAGTTTCTGGGGGGATGTTTCAGTAAGAATAAATAATTAGACTAAATTGTAATATAAATTTTATTTATTTTTTAAATGAATTGAGATATTTTTATATATAATTTGTGCTACTTTTTTTCAACTCAATAGAGAGGCATCTACCTTGCTCTTCAATGTCTATATTTATCATTGGATTAATTTTGAATTCTTGAGATTTAATATCATATTTAATATATTATAATAATATCAAATAAAAAAATATACATAAATAAATTATCACTATAAAATTTGACTTGAACGAAATGAAATTATAGATGATGAAAAGGTAAAAAAAATATTAAGTAGTAATTTTAATAAAAAATTACAATTATAAATCAGTCATATAAAAATTTATTGGTTTAAATTTAGTTACAATAATGAAGGACACAAGGAATTGATGGTAAGAGAATTGGAGAAGATCATTCCCATTTATGACTTCAAAAACAACTTCTGTCAATTTTATATTGATTTGGTATATTCTAAGAATAAAAATATAACAAAAAATAGATTTATTATTTTATGCCACGAATATCCGGCTGTTATTGTCCTCTGCTGTATTTTTTTTTTCCCAACCAAATTAACGAAAAGGATGTCTTTCTCTTATTTCGTTTGTGGGAAAATCCCTTCATCTAAAATAAGGCTTCACATATAGCTGACTGATTGTTCTAGCGAATCAAACTTTTAGCCGTTGAGCTATAATGACTCGAGTTTGAGCTTTAATTTGTGAAAGTAAAAATTATTTGAGAGAATTTCTCCAATTAACCATAGTTAATTTATCAGTGTAAAGTTCCGTTAGATCTCTAGTTCAAGTCCTATATGAAACACTTATGTTGAACGGATAAGCCATAAACTTTGAAATTTGAATAGTTAGTTGTTCGGATATTTTATAATATGATAAAAAAAGATGCAGATTACCAATTGATAATAGGGCTACACAATTAACCCGGTGGCCTATCCGTACTTGGTCCCTCTCGAGGCCAACCCTATCTTGAAAAAATTGGCCAAAAACTATAACAAATAGGATGAGACTAAACCTGACCATCGGAAGGAACGAGATAAGGGCATAAGCATTAGGATTAATGCCCGCCGGGCTTGAAGATATTATTATTTCTTATAAAAAATAATTTCTTTTTAATAGTTAATATTGAATATAATATACCATATAAAGACATTTCATTAGTTCTTTTTCCCAATTTCTTTTCTTTTTTAATTTCTTTCATTATTTTTTCTTTTCTTTACTCTCTTATTTCATTAAACATGAGACCAGAGGTGGATTTTTTTTTTATGATTAAAAGGCTTAAGGGCTAACAGGACATGTCGTGCTTGGTTTTGGTCCTAAGTCAAATAGAACTGGGTCAAGCATCGGGATAAAATGGTTGGTCCGAAAATTTTTAGGACATAACTTTGGATATATACCTAGTCTGGTCCTACTCAATTCTTGTGCAGCCGTAATTGATAGTATAAAAATAGAATTCCTCCAATTAAATTCGACAATATTGGAATTTGATTGAGTAATGTCATGTATAAAAACAAGGCTATACATTTTGGAGACTTCATCAAACAAATTATTTTAAAAAAAGTGTTAAGATTTTTTTCTTAAAAACTTGTGAAGATACCGTATAGATTTAAAAGTTGGCAAAAACAATTGTAGGTATTAAAATAATGTCATAGTATTCTACAATCGCTATCAAAATGATTGGGCTGAATCAAAAAATTAATGGGTTAAGCTTAGGAAGTTTTAGTCAATGACTTCTCAACACCAGGATTTTTTTTTTTTTTTTATCTTAAATGATCTGAAAGTATTATTTTGTAGTATTAATACTCAAAATTAATGGAGTGACAAAAAGACGTTTGCACGTCAGACTGAATGCTATGTCAAATTGAAGGGTGATGACATAACTTGGCTTAAGTTTCTTAAATACTTCGGAAGTTTTCTCAAAGTAGCACCTAGCATCGGGAAGTTTTAGTTTTGATCTTAAATATCCTGGACACTTAATATTTAACGCAAAATTTCTCGGTGTTGGGTGCTCATTCGAGAAAACTTTCCGGGTATTTAAGAACCTTAACCCAAGCCACGTCATCACCAATTCAACAAGTGTTGACTATGACGTATCATTCAATCTGATGTGGCAAACATCTGTTTTTTTATTCGTTAACTTTGTATATTAATGCTACAAAATAATTCTTCCCAGGCATTTAAGATAAAAAAACTTTTCGGTGCTAACAGCTCCTTGAGTAAAACTTCCTGGGTATTTAAGAGCCTTAATTCAAAAACTAACTCTCTCAAAATTCTTTCTTAATATTTTATATCACATATTTTCATTTTAAAAAATTTAAGAAATATAATTTGGAGTCTCATAGAAGACAGATAATTAAGAAGAAGTCCCAAAAATTGTCCAAATTCCCTGGTTGTATTACGTTTCAAAACCAAATTACCGTTTCAGTCCTTTATCTGAATGACAACTTTTAACCTCTCTATAACAATGCTTTGGCCTTACTTAACAACTAGTGAGTGATACTCATTAACTTGTTGCGCAAGGCCAAAACATTGTTACGAAGAGGTCAAAAGTTGTTACTACCCAAAATTTTTACTCCTTATGGGTGAGGCTCAAAAGTTGTTACTCAAGGTCACAGCGTTGTTATAGAAAAGCCAAAAGTTGTCATTCAAATCAAGAGTCAAAAGGGTTATTTGGTTATGAGACTTAATACAAATCAGATTCTTAAGGAACTAACTTTAATTTGGTTATTTTATGGGACCTCTCTTTAATTATGTGGACTCCAAATGAATTTCCCCAAAAATTTATAGATCTACTCATCAAAACATAAGCATGTTTAGCTATGCATGTGTGTGGCCTAAACACTGAACACATCATGCTCAGCTGTATTATACTAGCATTGGAGAGGCAGGTGGGGCCAGTTATTTGGAGTCTGCAGATAAACACGTGTAAATCGATGAAACACAAGGACGAGTGGCCAACGTATATTTTGGAATTTAATGGAACCCGTTTTTTCTAATTTTTTAGACTCACCGAAAAATTATAAATTTAATTCTCTAAAGATATAAATATTTTGAAGGTTGTTTAAATATAAAAATTTTAATTTTTTTAAAATTATATTAAATATATTTTATGATTGTAAAATTTAAATTCTATATTGTAACTTGTCTATAATAATTTTAAAACTTATTGACATGCTAGTATTATTTTTTTATTTTAAATCGTTAGTTCTCCGTTTTATTTTTCGTAATTGGACCAGTTATCGTTATCACAAAGATACATGTGCAGAAGCTAAGCTTGGCGGGAGAGGAACACCTGAAAAATGAGGTGTTCATCTCCCAAGCTGGGCTGGCCAAAGAGCTTCCAGATCATCTCTAATAATTAATAATAGAAGTCCCTTTCTCTTCTTTCCTAATTTCTAACTTTTATTATTAAAAGATAAAGTTATGAAGGGATTAATACAAGAGAAATCATTGTTTTCAAACAAAAGAAGTATAACTTGACGTGTGTATGATATATTAAATTGACGTTAGTTACCATTTATTACGTGAAATTTGACAAATGAAAAATGTTGTCACAATTTAAAAATAACATTAAATCTGGAATATTTAAAGTGAATCTAATGGTTATTAAGGGAAAAAATGAGGGAAAATGATGTAAAGGAAAATGAGGCGTTCCTCTCCCAAGCTGGTATGACCAAGGAACTTCTAGATCATTCCTAATAATTAATAATAGAAGTCCCTTTCTTTTCTTTCTTAATTTCTAACTTTTATTATTAAAAGATAAAGTTATGAAGGGATATGATATATTAAATTGACGTTAGTTACCATTTATCACGAGAAATTTGACAAATGAAACATGTTGTCACAATTTAAAAATAACATCAAATCTGGAACATTTAAAGCGGATATAATGGCTATTAAGGGAGAAAATGGGGGAAAATAATGTAAAAGAAAATGAGGCGTTCCTCTCGTAAGCTGGGCTGGCCAAGTAGCTTCCAGATCATCCCTAATAATTAATAATAGAAGTCCCTTTCTCTTCTTTCTTAATTTCTAACTCTTATTATTAAAAGATAAAGTTATGAAGGGATATGATATATTAAATTGACGTTAGTTACCATTTATCACGTGAAATTTGACAAATGAAACATGTTGTCACAATTTAAAAATAACATCACATTTGGAATATTTAAAGTGGATCTAATGGCTATTAAGAGAGAAAATGAGGGAAAATGATATAAAAAAAAATGAGGCATTCCTCTCCCAAACTAGCCTGACCAAGAAACTTCCAAATCATCCCTGATATTAATAATAGAAGTCCCTTTCTCTTCTTTCTTAATTTCTAACTTTTATTATTAAAAGATAAAGTTATGAAGGGAGTAATACAAGAGAAACCATTGTTTTCAAACAAAAGAAGTGTAACTTGACGTGTGTATGATATATTAAATTGACGTTAGTTACTATTTATCACATGAAATTTGACAAATGAAAAATGTTGTCACAATTTAAAAATAACACTAAATCTGAAATATTTAAAGTGGATCTAATAGCTATTAAGGGAGAAAATGAGGGAAAAAAATGTAAAGAAAAATGAGGCGTTCCTCTCCCAAGCTGGTATGACCAAGGAGCTTCCAGATCATCCCTAATAATTAATAATAGAAGTCCTTTTCTCTTCTTTCTTAATTTTTAACTTTTATTATTAAAAGATAAAGTTATGAAGGGATATGATATATTAAATTGACGTTAGTTATCATTTATCACGTGAAATTTGACAAATGAAACATGTTGTCACAATTTAAAAATAACACCAAATTTGGAACATTTAAAGTGGATATAATGGCTATTAAAGAAGAAAATGGGGGAAAATGATGTAAAAGAAAATGAGGCAATCCTCTCGCAAGTTGGGTTGGCCAAGTAGCTTCCAGATCATCCCTAATAATTAATAATAGAAGTCCCTTTCTCTTCTTTCTTAATTTCTAACTTTTATTATTAAAAGATAACGTTATGAAGGGATATGATATATTAAATTGAAGTTAGTTACCATTTGTCATGTGAAATTTGACAAATGAAACATGTTGTCACAATTTAAAAATAACACCAAATCTGGAACATTTAAAGTGGATCTAATGGCTATTATTAAGAGAGAAAATGAGGGAAAATGATATAAAGAAAAATGAGGTGTCCCTCTCCCAAGCTGGTCTGGCCAAGAAGCTTCCAAATCATCCCTAATATTAATAATAGAAGTCCCTTTCTCTTCTTTCTTAATTTCTAACTTTTATTATTAAAAGATAAAGTTATGAAGGAAGTAATACAAGAGAAACCATTGTTTTCAAACAAAAGAAGTTTAACTTGAGTGTGTATGATATATTAAATTGACGTTAGTTACCATTTATTACGTGCAATTTGATAAATGAAACATGTTGTCACAATTTAAAAATAACACGAAATTTGAAACATTTAAAGTGGATCTAATGGCTATTAAAGGATAAAAGGAGGGAAAATGATGTAAAGAAAAATGAGGCGTTCTTCTCCCAAGCTGGGCTGGCCAAGGAGCTTCCAGATCATCCCTAATAATTAATAATAGAAGTCCCTCTCTCTTCTTTCTCAATTACTAACTTTTGTTATTAAAAGAAAACGTTAATACGTTATGAAGGGATTATTACAAGAGAAACCATTGTTTTCAAACAAAAGAAGTATAACTTGACGTGTGTATGATATATTAAATTGACTTTAGTTACTATTTATCACGTGAAATTTGACAAATGAAATTTGTTGTCACAATTTAAAAATACATCAAATTTGGAACATTTAAAGTGGATTTAATGGCTATTAAAAGAGAAAAGGAGGGAAAATGATGTAAGGGAAAACGAGGAGTCCTCTCCCAAGTTGGGCTGGCCAAGGAGCTTCTAGATCATTCCTAATAACTAATAATAGAAGTCCCTTTCTCTTCTTTCTTAATTTCTAACTTTTATTATTAAAAGATAAAGTCATGAAGGATGAAGGTATATGATATATTAAATTGACGTTAGTTACCATTTATCACATAAAATTTGACAAATGAAACATGTCACAATTTAAAAATAACACAAAATCTGGAATATTTAAAGTGGATCTAATGGTTATTAAGAGAGAAAATAAGGAAAAATGATATAAAGAAAAATGAAGCGTTCCTCTCCCAAGCTGGCTTGGCCAAGGAGCTTCCAGATCATCCCTAATAATTAATAATTGAAGTCCATATCTCTTCTTTCTTAATTTCTAACTTTTATTATTAAAAGATAAAGTTATGAAAGGATTAATACAAGAGAAACCATTGTTTTTAAACAAAAGTATAACTTGATGTGTGTATGATATATTAAATTGACGTTAGTTACCATTTATTACCATTTATAACGTGAAATTTGATACATGAAGAATGTTGTCACAATTTAAAAACAATGACTATACGAGGTAAACATTTTATGTTTGATGTTAATATTGATTACTCATTTATTGACTAGAGACTTTTTAATAAAATAAAATTAATTCATACTTTAAAAATATCAAAATTTTATCAGCTTAGATGCTATTTTAGACTTTCTTATAATAATTCAAACATTTGATTTTTTTTAACATGATATAAAAACTATACATTAGAAATAAAAAAAAATGTATACATTATTTTTTACCAAAACGGTATACAACATCTAATTTTTTATAAAATTCAGTGGATTCATCATCCATCGTCGATAGCAATAACTAGTCCCCTGGCTATTACACAGCCTAATTTTAAGTTTTTTCTTAACAAGTCTATTTATTTTTTAAGTGTTATTTAATGAAATCTATCAGTTTAGATTCTATATGACTTTCTGATAATAATTTGAATATTTCAAAATATAAATCAAAAGATTAATATTATTTTGCGAGAAAGTTGCCATACTAAAACGCCTTTAATTTTTTGCAATAAATTAAAATTATATCCAATAAAAAAAATATAATTTTAAGCTTTAAAAATTTTCTTTTGATAATGATAATGTCAAAAAAAGTGATGATTATAATTTACGAATTATCATAAACCCAACAATAATAATGTTAAAGCTAATGATAAACTTATTAGTATATGCCATATATAGTCACCTGATTACAGATATACAAGGATTACATATTTTATGTATATATTTTTCTACCATGAGATGAGATATTAATAAATTGTGTTTAAATTTCGACTCGGATCCTTCGATAGAAGATCCCTCCGTTAACATAAAATCACGTCATTTTATTTTAAAAACCAGAGGGCAGTTTTAAGCAGCTTTTATTCAATCCTAAGTCAAACTACTTCAATATAAAAAGTCAAACTGTTTCAAATACTCCGTACATAAGAAAATCTGTTTATCTCATAGAAGGCATTGATTAAGGAAAATTTGTTTTTCTCATATAGGTTTAGTTATTTTTAAGCCAATAATCTGAAAACACGCTTAAGGAGTTATGACTTATGAGTCCATGCGTTCAGGCACAGGTCACATAGCGAAGGAAGAAGCCGCCAAATTTGGAACAATCAGAGAAGAAAAACCGTGTGGTTATAGAAAATCATATTTTAATTCTCACACTCTTCCTTCTCTATTTAACTACCCGTTTCCTTCTTCTTCTTCATCATCATCTTCCGTTTCTCAAGCACTGACCTTTTTTCAGAACAAAGCTTTTTACAGAGATAGAATTCCGATTAGTCATGGAAAACGAGGCTTCCATTGTTAATCATGAAGCTAAAACTGCTTCAACCATCACCATTAAAGGGATTCTTAGTCTTTTGATGCAGAGCGTTGATGATGAAGGTGGCGATAAGAGAGTGATTTCTTTAGGCATGGGTGACCCTACTGTTTATAATTGCTTCCGTACCACTGATAATGCTCAGGAAGCCGCCGTTGATATGCTTCAGTCTATGAAATTCAATGGCTATGCTCCCACCGTTGGTCTTCTCCAAACCAGAAGGTAATTAATTTTGTGGGTTTCATTCCTCGTGTTTCTTTTATGGTTTGCTGAGTTCTGTTTTGTCACAAATTGCATTGTGAATTCCCATATCGGCTGGGGAGGAGAACGAAAGAAGTCACATAAGGGTCTGGATACCTCCCCCATTAGAAGGGACGTCATATAAGGGTCTGATACCTCCCATTAGAAATGACGTCATATATAAGGGTCTGGATACCTCCCAACTATAAGTGTTTAAAAAGTGGAAAATTTCTAGATGCGTCGTCGTTGTCTCTTTCTTGATTATGATTGTTAGCGTGATAATTGGAAGATAACCCATGTTTAATTTTGGTGTTGATTTTGTAATTTTATCGTATGTGACAGTTTGAACTCTTTTGCTATTTACTGTTTTTGTTTTCTTCTTCTGGTTATTAATAATTCATGAGGTTCTTTGATTGCCATAGCTGCAATTATAGTTGGGACCAACTGAGAAGTGTTTTGGGATTTCATAGTGGCTTTATTCCCCTTTTAAGTAGGTGGGCCATATGTAACAATACCTTTCTATTCATAATAATGCTATGAAGTCTTTTATAAAGTAAACAAATGCTAAATTAATTGCTGAAAGTAACTCAAGCCAAGCCTTTTTCTCTCTAACAGGTCTCCCCCTGTAGTATATTCTTCTCACCAGATGCGATATAAGCTTCACCCTTTGCACTTGCAGTTGAAAGAATTTAAAACATCCACCTGTTTTTGTTTCTTCCTATGATGTTATTTTTTATTACTTCTTGGTGACAGAGCTATTGCTGAATATCTGTCCCGTGATCTTCCCTACAAGTTAACATCCGATGATGTCTTTATTACTTGTGGATGCACTCAAGCTATTGATGTTTCGGTGGCAATGCTTGCTCGCCCTGGGGCAAACATCTTGCTTCCAAGGCCAGGCTTCCCCATCTATGATCTCTGTGCTGCATTCAGACAAGTTGAAGTTCGCCATTATGATCTTCTTCCTGAGAAAGGCTGGGAGGTTGATTTGGAAACTGTTGAGTCTCTTGCAGATCAGAACACAGTTGCATTGGTGGTTATAAACCCCGGAAACCCTTGTGGAAATGTTTACAGTTACCTTCATTTAAAGAAGGTTAGTGTTCTAGGATTTGGCTTCAGTTGAAATAACTGAGACAAGACATATCTAGATTTGGCAGCATTGCTAATTATTGAATGGTTTGTATGTTGCACTTAGATTGCAGAAACTGCTAAGAAGCTTGGGACTATTGTGATTGCTGATGAAGTCTATGGTCATCTTGCATTTGGAGCCTATCCTTTTGTGCCAATGGGAGTTTTTGGATCTGATATTCCTATTATTACTCTTGGTTCCCTATCTAAGCGATGGATTGTTCCTGGATGGAGACTCGGATGGTTTGTCACAAATGATCCTTGTGGTACTTTTAAGAAACCGAAGGTTCTCTTCCTTCCACCTTCTCTGTGATTAACACACTTTTTAATACTTCTAAATAATTATATACCTGCGTTTTAAGCTTGTTTGTGCTTGAATATTGATTCCAAATTTCCAATGTATATGAACAAGCATGCTTCAAATACAGAGTCCATCAGTGATTCATGTTCTTTCATGGTTTAAAAGGGGATTGGGATTTCTTTATTATATATATTTGTTCATGTTCTCTCCTGTCTGTTAGCTTTACATTATGGTAATAAATTGGTCTTCAAAATTGTCAAAGATTATCTATTTCTGCATAAAATCATATGCAGAGAATATAAATGTTATAGTTGAAAGATATCATTATTACTTTAAAAAGCTTAAAATTTTAAACTTTGACATTTTCCTTCTTATCTGATGCCATCAACCTATGTTTGATTATGCAGGTTGTTGAGAGAATAAAAAAGTATTTTGATATATTGGGGGGTCCTGCTACCTTCATCCAGGTTTTGTATCTTTTGGTTTGCATAATTCTTTCTTTTAAGTAGTTATATCATAGTTGAAGCTCGCCACTAGTGTTAATAACATTTATAGATAAAGTAACTCCATATGCTAGAAGGGATGTACCAGGATTTATCTCAATAGGAAAAACCAAACGGAATTTTGATATACAATTAACTGTAGTTCCTTATTCCTTGTCTTTTTCTTTCTTTCTTGGTTCTTCGTTTCTTTCTTTTCTTTTTCCTTTTTTATGTGTGATCACTATTCCTGATCTAATCAAGCAATTTAGTGCATAAATTTGTTGGGATCATCCAAAAACTTATTCAACCATTACCTTCTATATTGTTAATTGATTTCTTCTTGATTGTGTCGGACTGATAGAAGTTCTGATCTAACAGGCAGCCGTACCACGCATAATTACAGAGACTGAAGAGGTTTTCTTCAGGAAAACCCTCAACATGTTAAGGCATACCTCAGAAGTATGTTGTGAAGAGATAAAGGATATTCCCTGCATTTTTTGCCCTCACAAGCCTGATGGGTCTATGGCTATGATGGTGAGTTCATAGCACTGCTGGAATTTTCTTTATAACCGAATAAATGCCATTATATTAGCATTGGTATTTATTTCCTGCATTGCAATACAGGTGAAACTCAATCTTTCACTTCTGGAGGATATTAGTGATGATATTGATTTCTGCTTCAAGCTCGCGAAGGAGGAATCTGTCATCATTCTTCCAGGTATAATGACCAAATGTTACTCAATTATTACATTTTGCATCCTTTTTAAATTTGGACAGCTTTCATTCAACAGGGAAACAAAATCACAAGTTGTTAAGTAACAGGGAGGGAGGGAATTAAGGAAGAGGGTTAGGGTGCTTATTTAAAAAAATTTGTTATTAACTAACTTAATAACACCCTTAATATACTCAAATTAGTTAACTAAATCATATATTCAGGACCGGAGGGAGCAACTGCTTCTTAATCTTGGCCATATAACTTAACATATAAGCCCATGTTAGGCATGTGAGTAAAGTAAAGTAATCCGCTTTTCATTGCATTTTGTTACATAAAAAATAATCTCCACAAATATGTAATTATAGGTTAAAAGTATAAGCATTTTATTAGTCATTGATTCTGCTCGTTTTGACTAGTTTGCTCTTGAATTTCCTAACATCTAAGAGTAACAATCATATGCAGGGACTGCGGTAGGTCTTAAAGATTGGCTCCGAATTACATTTGCAGTCGATCCACCTGCTCTCGTAGAGGCTATGAAGAGGCTAAAATCGTTTTATCAAAGGCATGCCAGAAAGTGGTGAAAACAGCTGCAACTATACAGTCAGATTAATTAATTACTCTTAATTCTTTGCTATGCCAGTACTGGTCCTTAAATCTCTCCTGCAAGGGTAGTACTTTATTCAAACTGCTTCATTAGTATGGTAAGATCCGCTTAATGTAACGTATAGTGTCCCAGGCTTGAATTGTTTTGATGGACTTTGCAAAAAATTGCATAGCCAAAACCTCTTGACACAGAAACATGATCGTTAATGTATTGGTTGGTCTGTAGAATCCTTGTATTATTTGTAAATGAAAAATAAAGGATCTGAATTGTTGATGAGACTTTAGTTCAGCTTCATGTCCTGTTAACACTTCAATTTGGTTCATTATAACACTAATTTCCCCAGTCATCCATAATCTCTCAAGCCTCGGAGAAGTCAAGTGAGTTTTGTATGAACCTTCCTTTTTGACATTGTTAGTATTTAAGTGGTCATTTTCGCCTTGGTAGTTGAAAATTTTTCAAGAGAACAGTGAGATAGTATTAGTAGGGTCGAGTAAAAAGGATCGAACGGGAAAGGTTGGTTTTTGAACATTGGAATTTGGAATAACCAGAAAAGGGCTTTTTTTTAAAAAAAAATAAAAAAATAAAATTTATACAAAGATCAATTATACATTAAACAACAAGAGGCACCAGAAGTCTGAACCAGACAAACACAAAGCACAAGACTATTACATAATGCACTAATGTAAAATAACAATTGATATATGTATACAATAAACTGAGGTAGAGGTCAAAGGATATCATTCTTTATGGTCCAAAAAAAGAAAAAGGGATATCATTCTAAACATTAGCATATCTTTCTCATATTCACATCCATATGATACCTAAATTGAAATTAAAATAAATCAGGTTGAGAGAACCACTTCAAGTTAAGTTTAACACTGTTAAAGTCTGACATGATAGTATTAGATATTAAATAATACTCCATTTTCTTCGTAAATATAAAAAGTTAAGAAAAATAGAAAGAAATTTTATATTTAAAAACATACTCACATATCTAAATAGGTTCTCTATTTACATTTAGGGATGGAAGGAGTAATGTGTGTGTATTTCTAGTCAGTGATACAAGAAATGTTTATAAAACAAAATGTGTGCCTTTAATTATTTGTTTGTCACTAGATGAGTTGATAAATTGCGCGCGCGCATGTGTTTTATAAGACTTCAACAATTCGTCATCGACTCAATTTGTAAAAAATTCTTGAGTGGTGAGACGGCATGGGAGCACGATTGACATTTGTGCAAGCGTGTTTGTGTGTGTCTTCTTGCTAATATGCTAACAGCTACTTTAAAAAATCAAAAACATTAATTAATATTAAAAAGGGAACTGCCTCATCCAATATAAAAGTTTAAACTTAAAATTAGGGGAAATTACGATTAGTTCCCAATAACAGACTTATTTTATTTCCGGCAAATTTGTTAGGTTAGTTATAATTGAGTTAAAAACTTAAAATTATAGGGATCAAAAGATTCTTTTTCAGAAAAATAAAATTAAAATTAAAAAGTATGTATGGGTATGGGAGTATACATAACAAATGCAGACAAGATTGAAAGTAATTCTTTAAGAAATGATTGTATGTGATCTACAATTTTTTTTAATATAATAAAAGACTGAAATGCCGAATGGGAGAAATGGGCAAAACGAAAAACAAGCCACCGATCAGAATTCAGACAAATAAAAAGGTGATATAAAATTTTGTGTTTTATTATTTTTGGCAGAAGGTCTCGTCGGTTTCGCTGCGGATCGTCGAAATGACAAACAAGATGATACAACATCCATACTTTTATTATTAGATGAAAAGTAATAAATATAAGATATTAAATAAAGAAAAGTCTTTTATTTAGCATCCAAAATACTTTTAAATCAATAACAGTGATTCAGTGAAAAAAAAAACAACTAACAAAGGTCAATCCAATTAATAAAAATAAAATGGTTATCTCATAAGTATAAATTTGTGCGTTTAAATCCATGTATATGAGGAATTTTATTGATGAAAAATCCTTAAATATTCTTTAAATTCAGAAACATGTCCTGATCATGATGACACCTAATATATTCAAATGAAGGATTGGAGTAAGCACTCTCAGTTACATTCCACCTACTGTTGTGGTGCTGTTATATAAGCTTAAATAATTGAGAGAGTGAGAGAGAAAAAAAGGTTCCCATTTTCGTCTTGTGGTGCTGTTATATAAGCTTAAATCTTCCCCTGATTTGTTGCCCCCAACTTTGATATATACTTTCTTAGCGATTGTCTGTCTGTCTCTCTCTCTCTCTCTCTCTCTCTCTCTCTGTTCTCCTTCTGTTAGATGGAAAATCACACAGAATCCATCACGTCCTCTGAAAAGTCACTGGGTAAGTGTTACTATTACATATTAACTCTGTTTCACTTTCAATTTTCATATTCCATATGAGGTTTCAGATGCCAAACCTGACTGGTGTATCATCATTGATCTTTTTCTGTGGATTCAGCAGACGTAGGAAATGAAAGTGATTTGAAGGTTCATGTGTTCTCTTCATCATCAGAGGTGAGATTTTTAAACTCCGAATTATTTTTTGACCAATACAAATTCCTACTTAGCTTGTCATATAGAATTCATTAATCAGTTCTGAATATTGTGTGGAGTTCTTACTTGGTTTGGTTTTCATATGATGAAGATTAGTGCTACTGTTATAGTTGATGTTGGTCCTCCCTAGAAGTTGATGCATTATTAGATCGATTTAGCTTTTACTTATAAGAACTTAGAAACTACACAAGTTTCCAATAACAACTTATTGCGGGGAGGCTGTTCCTTTTAGAAAAGAAAAGTTTCATTTTTTTTATTTATGGGAGAAAGAAATGTAAATGTTTTTAACTATCTTAAGCCCAAGTCGTTGGTTTAATTTATTCATACATGACAGAAATCAGGGCGTTGCCTGAGTTAGTGAAAGGAACCCAGTGGCTTTCACTAGTTTATTCTAAGAAGAGGTTATTTTTGTTTTGTTTTATCATGTGACTTGACTTGTGTCAACTATTACCAGTGTCTAGTGTTGATTACGTTATTGTCAGTTTCATATGGATAGGACAATGTCGTTATTTTCAGTTTATGGGCCAGGTTATAGATATAGTGTATGTATTGTGCCAAATGGAATGAATGAATGAAGTATTATTTAGTGGAATATTTCATCTTCTTTCTTCTCTAGGATTACAGATTCTAGCTCTAGAGTTCCTTTTCTCTTCCTTCCCTTTTCTCCTATTTCTACTTCTATTTTCCATAGCCTCCTACTTCTAGGATTAGATTCTGATTCTAGAGGACACTCACTTCCCTTCTACAATTCCATACTTTCTTCTACTTATTCTATCTAGTTTCTAGCAGTAGCTTGGTCTTCTGGTGCAACCTGACATGCTACCAATGCCAAATGTCAGGTGCCTGGCCATATTTTGGCAACATATATTTTCACCTTACTCACATCATGACTTAATTAACAACACTTGGTGTTTCCAACATAAGTAAAATCCCAAGTAAGACTTGAGATTTGAAGGATATTGGTTTCTGATATACTACTTTATTTTTACCTCGTACTTGTGGGTAAAAAAAGAGAAAGGATTCTGTATTACTAATCACTATTTACTTAAGCGTTTGCATTATTCATTTGACTCTGCAATTTCCATTGGTGTTGCATGGTTCAGTTAGTTGAAAAGCTTCACAAAAAGTGGAGTCTAGTGGAAAAACAACCATACCCTGCCATGTATTCCAGTATTTATGGAGGCATCATACTTGATCCTGCAATGATGGTAATTCCCATTGATGATCACATGGTACATCGTGGACATGGTGTATTTGACACTGGAATTGTTTTTGATGGGTAAGTAAGCTGAAACATTCATAAGGTATCTTTGTTCCTCAAGTTTGGTATCTTTAAAAAAATATACATTCGGTGTCTATCATCACCAGGTATCTATATGAGTTGGATGTTCACCTTGATCGCTTTCTCAATTCTGCCTCTAAGGCAAAGATATCGTCTCCTCACTCTCGTTCGGCTCTTCGAAGCATTCTCATGCAACTAACTGCTGCATCAAAGTGCAAGAAAGGAACTCTCAGATACTGGCTAAGTGCAGGTCCTGGGGATTTCTTGTTATCATCAGCAGGATGTCCAACTCCGGCATTCTATGCAGTAGTCATCGATCACGACTTCTCCCAGTGCAAAGATGGGGTTAAAGTGATCACATCCAATATCCCCATGAAGCCACCTCAATTTGCAACAATGAAGAATGTGAATTATCTCCCAAATGTCCTTGCACAGCTTGAAGCTGAAGAGAAAGGTGCATATGCTTCTATATGGGTTGATGAGGAAGGTTTTATTGCTGAAGGTCCAAATGTGAATGTTGCTTTTATAACTCAAGAGAAGGAACTTGTCATGCCTCCATTCGATAAGATCCTACGTGGGTGCACTGCTCGAAGGCTTCTCGAACTTGCTCCCAAGCTCGTAGAAGAAGGACATCTGAAAGGCGTAACAACAAAAAATCTAACCATGGAGGAAGCTAAAGGCTCTGCTGAAATGATGTTTGTAGGAAGCACTCTTCCTATACTGCCCATCATCACCTGGGATGATCAACCTATTGGCGATGGTATGTTTGATAGCAGTAACTTATTGGTGTGCATGTGTTCTTTTAATGCAAGTTCTTCATGTTATGATGCTAGATTGATTCATTAAGTCATCTAAATTTGACAGGAAGTGTTGGAAAATTAACGATGCTCCTTTCGGATTTGCTATGGCACGATATGCTTGCTGGCCCTGACACACAGAGAGTAGCTGTTCCTTATGCCTAATGAAGCACAAAATCGCCAAATATAAAGGCCTGGAATGCAACTACTTTCGTATTTATATTTATCTGTCTTGTTCCTTGTTCATCTTGGTGCGTAGGTTGAGCATGAGATTTCTCTGCCTTAGCTAGATCTGTTTCTATTGTGAACGAGTATTATAGTGAAGTTGTTTAGTTTAATGCTAAGCAAAATGCATATTGAATAACGTATCTGTATCTGTCTATCATTGAGTTATTTTTGCTTTCTTACTAATGGAGACCCTGCATATTGCAGACGTCCCAAAATTGCTTCCTCAATTAGAGGTTTCTTTGTCTATCAATTGTATGTTTCAAGGATCATGTAAAATGTAAAATGTAAAATGAAAGCTGTTGAGTAGTTTTATCCAAGGCACTCGAGTTTCAAGTGTTAACAAAGCGCCTATGCACCATGCCTTATGCTGAAACCTAACTCTAATTATGAGAATATGGGTGACAAGAGAGAAAACCAAATCACAGAAAATAACAGAACAGAAGCTGAAAATTATGCAGGAAAAAAAAGGGGGACTGGTAGCCTTCTAGATGCTAGCAATATTCCAAAATGAGTGTAATTTTCTTTCACCCTTCACTCTCTTTCCTCCCTGCTTTCAAATATCTCTCTGTCAGTGAGTGAATGGCCAAAACCTACTTATCACAAAGTGGCAATCCCTCACAAAATGATGAACCAAGGTTTGAATCCCCATTAATAGAGGTTCCCACATTAATACATGATGGTGTCTTAAACAGGATTGTTGTTAGATAATAGCGTTATTGACCATTGTATAAAGATAAGGATTAGGACAGTTGTACAAAGAATATATAATATGTCATAGAATATGCCTTTAGGGTAAATGTGTATCCTATATATATAATAAAGAAATGATGACGACGAGTGCTAGGTCTTTTTCACTGGTTTATTCAAATTACCTTTATTGTCTTGGTATCAGAGCGAGGTTTCGATTCTATAACATGTGGGCTACCATAACCCACAGTATTCCTTTCCTCTTTCTTCCTTCTAACACCCTCTAGAATAAGCCTAGCACATCTAGAATAGCTTTAGATGTGTGTATGGGTACCAGTCAATAATTATTAAAGTGGTTTTTGCTAAAGAGTTTTGTGAAAGTGAAGATACTATAAAGCTTATCGTGTGCATGTTGAATATTAGAACTTCTTTATAAACTTGTTTTGTTGGCCAAAAGAGTCAATAGAATTTTTATAAAAACTTGATTTATTTATTTTTTTCAAAGAAATCACAGTTAATGATATACTTAATAAGAAAATACAAAATTTATGCAAGTGTTTTGAGCATTGAAAGAAGAAGCTGGTCTGAAGTTTAAGATTTATATGAGAATTGGGACAAATTGCATGGAACTGTTAAATTATTAAAAAAAAGGAAGGGTAAAGGTGCATTTTGGCCAATGATTTGTTATAAAAAGCGCGTCTGGTACAATTATTTTTAAAATGTTCATATAAGCCAACCATCTTTTAAAATAGGGTAAGTTGGCCAATAATTTATTTAAAAAAGGAGCACCTGGCACAACAGAATTCTGTACGGTATTGGTCAAATTGCCCCCATTTTAAAAGATAGTTAGCTTATATGGACATTTTAAAAATAATTTGCTGGGCGAGCTTTTTGTAACAAATTATTGGCCAAAATGCACCTTAACCCAAAAAGGAATTATTTGGTTCATTGAGTTATTCAAAATTATTATTCGAGTGCTCTGTGGTTACCTTAACAAATATTTTAGGTGTCAGAGAATGATACAATATGCATTACAAATAAGCTAGGTGTTCGCACTGAACGTACTCTATCTGCATTTTTATCATAAATCTCCATATGAATTTATTAATCGTAAAATTAATTGGAATTAGTGAAAGTTAACTTTCTCCTTTCACTTTGAACTTTCTGTTTCCTCTTTATTTGTCATCATTTTTCCCTTCCTTGTTGGCTGTTGCTCTTAATTTGGAAAGATTTTAGGAATTCCCAATTTACATATAAATAAACAGACAAAGTGAATCACAAGCTAGATATATATACCAGTCTGTTACACTGGGCCTATCATATCTGCTATTTTTGTTTTTGTCAGTTTTCTTCAAGTTATTTTGTTCGTATTGAAAATTTTGTTACAAGTCTTTTCATCTTGAAGCTACATTCTGCAACATTCAGATCTGAAAAATTACAACAATCTGAATCACAATCAGTTACAATGAACATGAAAATAGCCTTAAACTTTGATTTGTCCTTGAATTGCTATCAAGTTCATTGTAGTCTTCTAGTCAACACAGAACATATAAAACACAACATTTGTCATCAATTACAGAATTGAGTACATTCATCATCTAGCAAGAGCATACAATATTTGTTTATACTTCTATGAATGAGTCGGACATACACAAATAAATTGGATATGCTTTCTTTTCTTCGAAGATGTTTTTCATGTTCATAAAAAAGAAGCCAGATTTACTCGTTGCAGAACAACTCCCAGCTCTCTTCTGCATCGTTGAACAAAGAAATAAATTTTCCCAAAGCCATCCATTCCAAAAAGCTTAGATCTTCCCAGAACCCAGCAATGGCCAGCATCAGTTTCTTTCCAACCATCCATGGCTTCCTCCAATTGAAGCTGAAGAAACATGAAGGACAGAAAGAAGCTTCACCCTCAGCTTCTTTTGTTCTTCTGTTTATTGAGACTTTGAGGGCAAAAGACAGAGAAAGATCTGTGGAGATTTAAGGTACCCGATGATGACTTAAAAAAAAAATCCATCTTTATAGAAAAGAATCTGATTCAAGGCTAATTTTTTCCATTGTTGGGTGAGGCCATTTTTTGTCGTTTGATCGTCATGTGAATAAGTGATATGTCGTTTTGTGGTGTAAAAGAAAAGCACGTGACAATGAACAGATAATTGTAATTTGACAGCTATTTTTGGTGTGGCTTGATTTGGCAGCCGAAGGAACAGTGTCTTTGTGGGCCGATGATTCATAAATGCAGTTGATATTTTCCAAAACCACGTGATCCACAAAGATATGGCCTTCTCAAATATTGTTATTATAAGATGAAGTTGATTTTTTTTTTGAGAAATTAAGAAAAATAAATAAATCATTTTAAATTTTTTATATTTATCTTTTTTCTTCAAAACTTGTTTATTTTACTTACAAACTAACTTATATTCTAATTATATGTAGTATATCGTATAATTTAGTGGTCTAATTTGCTTCTTTAACTTCAACAAAAAAAGTCAATTTGATCTTATAATTAGGACTGGAGGGAGTACATTCAGAACCCCCAAAGTCATTCCCTTATCAGCCTCAATCTCGCTTCTGGAAAGATGGTGGTTGATCTATGAAACACCAATTTGTATCTAAGCTATGAGCTAATTTGGTAAGGTGATCGGTCATAGCAATATTCCCTGTTTGTATGAACAAGATTCACCTGCTAATCCCTACTCAAAATAAGTCTAATGTCATTGATAAGATTATTTTCTAGTGAAAAGGTTTTAACTAACAAATTTCATTGATAAGAAAGACCTTATCTGTTATTACAGGCAACGAGTGCTAATAATCTGTAAGGTTTCATATATAAAATTATGTTCTTCTTACCGATAAAATTTTCAAATGTAGACTTTTTATCAATTTTCCCATAACATATAAACGAAAAATAATATACATTACTTTTTTTTACAAAAGTAACTATAAACTTAAATTATTATGTGTGCTTATTGAAAACTAGACTTCTTCAAAACCTAATATCTTAAAAAGAATTACTAAAATCTCAAGAATTGAATGCAATCATTAGATGTCTAGTGATAAATGAAGAATATGAATATGTTCTCATTTCTTATATTGGATTTTGTCATCATATGATGCTAAGTTGATGTGAGATATATTGTGAAAGGCTGGTGTTTCTCCTAGTTTATGGAGAGGAATGTGAGTCGCGTCGTTGCGTGTGTGGTGTCTAGGGTTTCTCCTAGTTTTCACTGCCGAAGCGTTGTCTTCGGTCGGGGCTTCTCCATTAGGGGAAGGTCGGTGATGGCGGCTATGGGGTGGTGCTGCCATGGGTTGGGATGGGGTTCCACGGAAAGAGGAAGGTGAGCGACGAAGGTGAAAGGAGGAATCGGGGATGGCTGTTCAGAGTGTGGAAAGGGAAGATTCACGGGTTGGAGGCTTTGAATGATCGACATAAAGGCTTCTCCCACACCAATCAATTCAGAAGTGCAGATCTGGAAGGGCTCGTGGTTTGCAAGGGACCCAAGATGATGAAGTTGGTGAAGGAAGCATTGAAGACGGCGGGGTTTCGACTGAAAATAGGAAATGATCTAAGCCTTGGATTGTCTGAGATGGGTCTCACGGTGGTTCATCTTCTGAAATTTAGTGGCTGGTCTTTAGCCACCAAATCACCATGAGGCTCTCGCTGAGATGTTACCTAAATTTGGGGGGATCTATGGTAGAGCTTTTGAAGTCTTCGTCTCCCCTGTTAGATGTTAGTATTAGGATTTGTGTCTTGTTTATGGTATTTCTTATTTGGGTGTCTTGCTAGTTGTGGTTTAGCCTTTCCTTGTGGGTTAATTTTGTTTGTGTTGGCTGCTGGCTTACTTCTATTATGATCTCTGTTCCTTTGGAATTTGTTATCAAATTTCAGAGGTTTCTTCACCTTCTAGGAGATGATTGTGGAGCTGCTTGTGGTTGCAGCATTTGCATCAAGGAGAGTGGGCTCGGGAGAGCAAGTCTTTGGACAACCACCCTCTATTGCGTTATCCCTTTTGATCATGATGGATTGGAAGTTCAGAATCCTCACAATCAACCTGCAATCTTTAGGTGCCAATTGTCCCTCTAGTGCATGGCTTTTGGATTGTTATGCTAGTCTTTGATGTTAGTGGTGGGGTTTAAGTTTGCCTTCTTGTTCCTCTTTGTTCTGTAAGGTCCTACCCTGTTTTAATGTCAATGTATTCTGTGATTTAGTACTCTGGTTTAGTGTTTTAGTGTATGTACTCTAGTGTTAAATTAATGAAAATCTCTCTTTCGGCCAAGAAAAAAAAAGTTGATGTGAGATATATTAGTGATTACGTTCTATACTTCAAACTTTGTAATAATTTATTAACAAAATTATGGTTGTTGAGTTTTCATTTTTGTTTTACATATTTTATCCAAATCGTGGGGGTCCACAGCTGTTAGTGGTTCAACACCAAACTTTTGTTTTCTTTTTCTTAGTCTCATGCTTTTTGCCTTTTACCAAATTATGGGATATGGGATAATATGTACAATTATTTTCGTCGATTTTGATTTTGGATTTTTTTTTATTGTTTTAAAAGCATAGGTTGTTACAAGTGTCACCAATCGGAGTTTGACTTATAAGAAGACTCAAAACCGGGTTTTGATAGAAGTACAAAATGGAGAGATAATAAGTATGTGTAAAATTTTTATGTTTAAATGGGTTAATTTTAATGGGTTTCGAAAATATAATTAGTGAGAGTGTAAACCCTTAGACAATGAAGATTCTTTTTGGAAATATGTATTTTTCTATTAGAGGCAGAGACAATAAACATATTAGCTTATGGGATTAGATTATGGAGAATAGCTTCTAGGAAGAAGGATGAGAAAGTGCTTTTAGATAATAAATTATGGGGAATATCTTATGAGATTATAGAGAAAAAAACAGCTTATGGCAAAACCTAGGTTTTTTGCCCAAAGCCTAGATTTTCAGGCTAAAAAATTATTCTGAAAAAGTTGTTAGTGTTTGTCCGACTTAAATGAAACCTATGTTTAATTTTGACAGTTAAAAGTTATGCTGCAAAAGTTAAAAGTGTTTGTCTACCATGATTTTAAAACCTAGGTCTTATCCAAAAAAAATGCTTTTTAGGGTTGCCAAACAAGCAGTAGTAAAGAGAACGTAAAGAGAAAACTGAAGGGATATGGACTAGACAAGGTCTATTTCATCTTGGACCTTTTAACCTTCTAACGTTGTCTTGAGACACAGCCTTTTTTGTTTTGTTTTTTTTAAGTTGTTTGGATGTAACAAACCACGTGGGCCTTTAATTGTAGGGCCCCTCCCTCTAAGTACCTGATCTGAGCTTTTCCTAATACGCCTTGGGGTTCAAATGCAAAATATTTTTAACCAAGGATTGCACTATAGTGGTGCGATCCCGGATCGTCTCTCAAGGAGCCTAATGAACTAACCTAGGAAACTAAATGCAATTAAAGCTATAAAACGGGGGATTAAGAGTAGGTATTTTTGGTATTTTTTATAAAGGGAATATAAAGACTTGTTTTTGGTATTTTTAAGGTAAATATGGATGGATGATGAAATGGGATGATGGGATGCTCTCTTGGCTAGGGATGACACGTGACAAACTATTGACTCACACTCTTAGGGATGAGCTAATTGGACTAAGTTCAACATAAGCGGATACAATTAGCCTTAATAGAAGGAATAGGTCAATTAAGACCCACTCAACCTCAATAGACCAATTAGATTAACTATAATCCTACATCAACTAGAAGTAGGTTCCAATAGATAGAATAACTTAGGTCCCATCCAAGTCACTCAATATCCTTCGGATCCAACAACTAATTAATGCTAGACTATAATCAAACAATCCAACTTATGAAACTCTACCTAATCATACTCATGCACATAGATTTGATTAGTGATATAGTTCCTTTAGGCAAGTTGATTAATGGAATTACCTAGCGCTATGGAAACTCGACATCAATAACTCAAACCCACAAATCAACTCCCAAACAACACAATTATATGAAGCACAATGGACTAAATTACCCAACAAACACGCTAGACAATAAAATCAACAAAGACTAACATAACATGGTAATTTGGAAAGATAGGTGGAACTAGAAGAAAACCAAATCAATACATGCAAATAGAATTCAACGATTACATTGTCTAGAATCTCAAAACAAATGAAGTCTGAATATAAGAAGAACAAATACTCAAGTAAACAAATGGAAATTCAAGACTACATAATGGAAACTAATAAAACTCTCCTAAAGTGGATTCAATGCTTGCTTCAAGTCATCCCATCATCTAAGAGAGCATCGAGCCGAATTAGTTCTTCATAGAGGAGGAGAAATCACCCGAAAGGATCTGCAACTCGAACTCCATGGTGAACCGGCGAAGGATTGTGGAATGGAGGAAGGAATTGGTGGAAGAGATGAGAGAATTTGTGTCTTGTTATGTGTATTTTCGTGCTCCTCCCTCCTAGGCACACTAGGCAACATATATATAATCCAAATTGGCCTAAGATCTCCTATTCTGACTAGGATTATCAATTAGGAAAGGATTGGGGAAGACCCAATCACTCAAACTTCAAGAAACCTAGTCAAGATAGGAAATAGTGAGTAGGATAATTAATTAGGAAACTTCCTAACCCCAATCAAGCATAGGGTTGCCTATTTTTGTAGAAATAACAAATAGGAAATATTTTAAGCAAACCCAATTAATCAATCAACCAATCCTAGTTGAAATAGGAAGTTTCCTATTCTTGTTGATTTTACCAATTAGGAAAGATTATAGGCCAATCCATTAGGCTCAATCAATCAATCCAATTTCCTAATTAGTAATTTCTTGTTGTGTAGAATTTCCTTTTTCTTGTAGAAGTTTCCTATTTTGTTTTCTTCTTGCTTTGACCTTAATTCTTTGCACCTACAATGGAAATTTTAAGCACATGTGAAGTATTTCAAGTCCATAAAAAATAAATGCATGAGTTAAATGCCTAATATACTCAAATTATAATGAAAATGCAAATAACTCTCAAATCTTGGACCATAAGTAGAAATGTGCCTAAATCCCCATTTAATAGCTTAGAACAAATGCTAATTTCTTATAATTAGTGGATAACAACATGTAATTATCAAATGCAATCAGTACTCTGTAACACCTGGATTTTTACTACTATATTATAACATTTTAATTGAATTACAACCACTATTTCAGTTCCGAAAGCCCGAAAATACGAATAAATTTAAAACTTTCTTCTTCCAAAACATTAAACCAACTATTTGTCAGTTGGAATGAGCTTTTCGAACAATTTAGAATTTAAAACTTGTTATAAAACA
Source organism: Mimosa bimucronata (assembly GCA_037074515.1). NCBI lineage: Eukaryota > Viridiplantae > Streptophyta > Magnoliopsida > Fabales > Fabaceae > Mimosa > Mimosa bimucronata. The sequence continues at coordinate 14,435,462 of CM073442.1, forward strand.
AAGTGGTTCATAAGACAATTAAAAATTCATTAATCCTCTTAAGGTATTTATTTTCAATTTACAGTACTTGGCTAATTGAAATCCCTTTTATAAATTTCTACAATTCTTTTTTTTTATTATTCTTTCTATTATTAATTTAATAACTTAAAATTACATCATATACAATTAACCTTACTTTTTATAACGTAATCCTAAATTCTCCATCTAATCTTCCTCCAGCTTTCCTGCCTTATCTCAATCATCTTACCATCTACCAGCTTATCTAAAACAGCAATTTAACGCAGTTCATTTCATTCATTACCATGCATAATAATTAATAAAATATGTATAATTAAAAACATGTCTGTATGGGTAGGGATGTTGCCCCTCTGTGGGCCCCCGCACTCATCCCATATAAGTAAACATTAACCTTGTTGCTAGTGCACTTAAGGCACTACTGTGAGGTTTAACCTCCTGAATATAACCTTTCGGTCATAACTGAACTGTACTAGGGGTAGCTAGCCCTCTAGTCATCAAGTACTCGGATCCCATGAATATATCTGACAAGATTAAAGATACTATACATTCATAAAACATGCTATGCAATTATTATACATGATAAATGATATTGAATGAAACTGCTACCTGGATCTTGTGATCACTCGTCACTGTACTCCTTCACTTTTTCGTACTATGGGGATTCAATCTCATTATCTTATCCTATAAATATTTATAATGTAAAAATAATATATTAATTTCTAAACTTAAATATAATAATTAAACGTCTCTCACATTCCTATAATTCTACCCCTTTCTATTTCTAATACTACTGAATCTAAATTTCTAGCTAAATGATTAGTCATACCATTATCAATCAACCTTGCATAAGCATTAATTAATATACACAACACAACCATAAGAGTATCTATATTATTTTTAAATTAACTAGCTTTTCTTACTTCTAATATAATTAAATCTAAATTCTTAATTTGATGGTGAATTATACCATCGTCCATATGCACTACACAAATACAAGGTAGCATTCACACCACATGAACACAAGAATATCTTTATTATCTTAAATTAGCATATTTCCTTACAAATCAATCATCCTTTTGATTCAGTTAATCTCCCAAATCCTTTGATACATTATATAACTATTTACTTGATATTTAAAAATCCAATTAACCATTGGGACATTCCCATACAATACTTCAAACACATTAAAGCAGGAACCTTATTTCCAAAAGGATGTCATCAATTATCAATTAATAATTAAATAACCTTACATTCATTACAACTCCTAGATCTTTAAATTTAATTTAGACATAATTAATTCTCAAATTATCAACTAAATGCAATAGTACCTATTCCTAACTCAATTCAAAGTTTGTCCTCTTAACTACATTTCACTTTTTACAACTTTCATTTCTCAATTATTCAAGATACAACATACCACGGCAGTAAATAACCAGACTTCACTAAAGAGCACATAACACATAGACATTACAATCATTCCAATCTTTCATTTCAATAAATTACCACTTTACACACCCACGTAACTTTCGATTACAGCAGTAAAAATTCTCTTTTGTTTAATACTTATTCAACCACTAAAACCTCAAAATAGAACAAACTAAGAATTAAGAAAGAAATCAAACTTCACATTTAGAACAAAATGGTACATGCAAGATCACCTTTTCAAATTAAACATATAACTATGAAATAAACCTCAAAGCTATAACTAATTAAAAGTCAGGTTTACGCCGCACTATTATGATCCATAAGTCCTTAACTCTCTTCAAAGCATTTAATTTCATAATAACTTCCAACCTAACATATGATTTTATTATCCAAATATTAACAGACCAACTCTTCAAAGTATTACTAATTGGCTCTAAATTAGTTCTTCATTCTAAGATCTGAACCCAGACGCTTCCTTTGTTTTATGGACCTCATTAAATAATCAACACTTTTAGGCCTCTATAAATTAATTGACAATTTGGTTAATGCAGTTCAGCGAAACAAGAGCTTTAGATTCAGTACCTTTTACTCAAGTGAGGGAATCGACTTTTGTTATAGTACTTCTGAGCTTTTAAACATATGTTAACAATTTAGGATCCTTATTGAAAAATCCAAAGCATCAACCAGTTGGGAGAAAACATTGTTTCCTTAACATTTTTTCAACTCCCAAAACTAAAATATAATTAATACCACAGATAAGGAGAGAATCAGATTTAAGCTTCAATTTATTGACTTCAACAATAAGAAAATCCTTCTTTGGTTCCTTGCATTACGTGTAAATATGTAATATAAGCATGGAATTAGTAAACTAAGCCACAAATCATCAGCAATTAACTTCAACCTATTTTTCTGTTCCATTCTTCCAAAATTAACCACATTCTTATCTAGTCCATCAAATTCTTTCATGCTAAATTCCTCTTTCTCAATTACCATCGTTGATTCCATTCACCTATAACTGCATTTAGAAATATAACTCAAAGGTCCCAATTCATGAATTGCAACTTAAATAAAATTATAGCCATTAATCATCTTTATTAGTTCCCTAATCTTTGGGTTCCATTCTTAACTTAATATGTCCAATCATTTCAATATATTATCTCCTTAATCCCGGTGGCATCACAGCTCAAATTCAAAGATTATAAATTATAAATCAAAACAGGGAACTTCTCAAATCCAAAAACAGAAATTTCAACATACCAAAGCACACCTCATTGTTTCCTATATACTAAATTCATTACTTCATCTACATCAACCAAATACAATTGAATATCACTCCATATGCCATACATCATATACAGGAATGAAATTACAGAGAAAGGAGCAAAAATTCGAGCTAACAGAACAGGGAAAATCAGACCAAAACAGGGCAGAATTAAATCTTCCAAAAATCACCCCAAAATTCAACCTACCTCCTAATTTCTTGGTTAATTCGTGTTCTGAATGGTATTTAATCAAAGTTTAATCAATTCTCCCCATGGACACCATGAAAGGCGCCGATGAAAGAGAAGGAAGAACGGGAATTCAACGCAACAGGGGAAGAACATGAAATCAGCCCTCAGAAATCAACATACAAGATACTCTCTAAGCTTAAACTTACTCTAAATCATGCTTAATTAAACTTTAAAACAAGAATATCCAGAAATAAAAGGAAATAAGGTCGGATGAACAGTGATCAATTTGGGATTCTTAGAGCTACACGGCCAAACTCGATTCCCCACTCCAAATCACAACCAAAATCATTGAAAGCACAGCCCAAGCACCATTCCTACGAATTTATAGACCTTAAGAACCCCTAGAACCGAATTAATCCCTTCCCTTAACTCGCACAAATCGGCCGAGAAAGGAGAGAGAAGTGAAGGGAAGAGACTTACCCAAAGCTATCCTAAGGTTTGCGTGCGTTTTCGTCGCTTCTCGCTGCTGTTCTCGCCGTCGATCGCCGCTGTCCAGGCCGGAGGAAATCGAAGAACGGAGAGGAAAAAGGGAGAGGATGAACAGAGGGATTTTCGGGACAGAGAGGGAAGAGTGATTGTAATTACGTGGGATTATATAAATTAAAGGGAAGGGGTTGATATTTTTAATGGGTATTTTATTATTTTGCCCCTTCTTTTCACTGAAAATATTTTTCAACGAGGGGCAGATATTGTCTTTTACATTTCCTATTTTCTATTTTCTATTAAATGGTAATTTTATTTACCACTTCTACTTATAAATAAACCTGAATTTGTCCCAAAAATAATTTATCTAGATATGCTTTAATTTCCAAATTTATTTGTAAGACTTTTTAAATATCAAACAATACCCCAAGGTTCTAAATATTCCCTTATTTAAATCAATCTTTCAACTATTTGTCCTCAACTAATAAATAAAATAAGTCTTAAAAATTATTAAAAATACATCTAGCCTCATAAATTTATTTATAGGGCTTTTTAATTCCTATATGCCGTCCCAAGACTTTAAATAGACCCTTATTATCACTTTTTCCCAAATTAAGTTTTATCCCCTAATTATTCCTCTTTATTTCTTTAAGAAAATAAGCCTTAAAATTATTAAAAATACCTAAATATCATAAATTTGTTTTTCAATGCTTTTTAATATTTGAATTACCTTCCTTAAAACATCAAATAATTCCCTATTTCCTATTTTCTAAAATTTGGGATGTTACATACTCCACAGGTTTCAGACATGCTCTAGCCTTTTTTGCCACATGAATGTGTCAACAATAATATATTTTTAATTAATCCAATTAGCATATCGAAATAAGCCCAAAGGTATATTATGATCACAGTTTTTTTAAAAATTGAATCTTTTACTTAAAAATGTTATTTGAAGATCTTAAATCTTCCCTATTAAATTCTATTTAAACAGTGTAGATCCCACCGCAATGATTAGTTCCTCATCATTGTGATGAACTGTATATATGTAATGAACAAACGGGATCTATAGATATATAAAGTTGATTCTGAACCAAGGGGGTTGAAACTTCAAAATAGAGAGAATATGCCAAGAAAGTATTAATAATCATTCCATCAATCTCTAGCTCAAGACAAGTGGTAAAATCAAAGATAGAAAAGATTTGAGATATGATGAAAGATCTCCATTAAATGTATGCCAAGATAGAAGCAGCATTTTGGGAAGACTGATTAGAAGCAACAGTGCCAGCAATGACAGAAGAAGGGACAGGTAAATCAGGAATTTTTTTTATATCAATTTCGGACCAAAGACTGAAGGGAAAACCTACTAACATGGTTGGTACCCAAACAGCCCGAATGTTCTACTTTATATGTTAACACACACACACACACACACACACACTCCCATCCGATGTGAGGCTTAAGAGCTCCCACAAGGGACCCCTCACGCATGTACCAATGTGCATCCACACTCTGTTCTTCCTGGGCTATTCACCGTAATGGGCTTTGTTTTTTTTTTTTATCAATTTCAGACTAAAGGCTGAAGGGAAAACCAACTAACGCAGTTTGTACCCAAACAGCCTGAATGTCCTACTTTATACATTAACACACTCACTCCCATCCAATGTGGGGCTTAAGAGCTCCCACAATGGAGCAAATCAGGGAATTCATCAAAGGCTTTGAGCCAAGATAGGAAGTGAGGGTCATAGTCTCCCCTGTGAGCAAGTCTCTGGCATTCTTGTAGCACCTCTCTTGAACGTAGCGTTTTAAGGGATCAAAGTCTTCTTGTGCCATGAAGAAATCATTTGAGCATTGATCAAGTGCTCTCTTTAAATCACCACTCGCATTACTTGCTAGATTAGTTGTCTCTTCTTGAAGTGGTGTTGTGTCCCTCTCTCCACACTCTAGTGCCATCACAGCTAGCCCTGTGTTAAATATTAATTTCTTCCACTTCAGATTTTGAGCTTGTATGTATTTGTAGACACTAGTTGGATACAAGAACTAGATACTTGGTTCATTTTAATAATATGCGTATGACCCAAGTCTACTTTGTTTCTCAATTCTATGATTTTTGGGGTTACAGTCTACAAAAAACATCTAATAAACTCTTTGGGTTAATTGTATATAACTTTCATGACGTTTCAAAGTTTAAATTTAATGTTTTTATTTTTTGGCATCGGATGATTTTGCTATTAATTTATTGATGAAAACTGTAGTGTCAGACTACAATTAGAAATAAATTTTGTTGTAGAAAGGAATTTAAATTTGGAAAGGTGAAGGGATTATATATTTGCAACTGTCTAAAGTTAAGTGGGTGGAGTTTTATATACTATAGCCTACATTATATATTTTTAATCAATTACACGTCATGTGTCAATATTTGCAAACAACTTCAGTAAAATATAGGACAGGAGTATAATGTGAAAAAAAATAAAAAATTAATGTCAACGATGTTATATATAAACTTTAAAATGTCAGAGATTATATATACAACTGACACATTGTTACGGGTTTTATAAATTTTAACCAAATTTTGATTTCAAAGTATCCAATTGATAAAATGAGAGTTTCATTGATCTGTAGTCTAATGCATATGATTAATCAACTAAACATCGATAACTATTTAGTTGGATAAAGAGTACACAGTACGTTGTATATATGCAAGTAACCGCACTAATTTTCTTCTAATCCATAAATTAGTTATCCAATTTTTACATATAGACGAAAGGTGTAGTACATTGTTATTGATACACAAGTAGTATAAATGAAGAACCTGGGCCATTAGCTGAAGAACCTTTGGGATCAGCGTGGAGACAGTCTTGGCAGATCTTAGGTTCATCTGTTTTGCCGCACTAAGTGGCGATCAACTTATCGTCGGAGTTGACCAGGACAATGAACAAGAAGATGAAGAATACAAAAGTCCTCATAGAATGATCAATGAGCTATTTAAGTAACCCATTTTTTACTGTCCCCCTAACGATTTTATTTTTCTGAGTATGAAGTCTATTATACAGCGTTTGTAATAACTCTGTGTATGTGTGTGTTTATACTTTATAGTAGCGGTACTTGCACTCACTCACATTTGACTATTTTTCATTGTGCTTCTTCTACTCCTTATTATAAGGCACCAACTAACAAATCTCACATATCAATAAAATTGGTTAAAATCAATAAATTTGACTTAAAAATCAAGTGATTTCCAATATTTCCTATATTAACTACACCAAACTCAAATACCATATTAATTATTACTCTCTCCCACTGCCCATATTAAATATGGGTATAGATAGAAAAACATAATTAATGCTTATTGGAAACCAATTAGCGCCTTATAAAAAGGACCAAAAGAACTTGTTAGTTGGTGTCTTATAATAAAGACTAAAGGGAGTATTTGCAATAATTAATGCATGCATCTCTCTGATCATAAATTTCATTAAAACAAATAGAGCCAATAGTAATTTAGGGACATCTTAAAATGTATATTCACTCATAAATATATGACATCTGTCCTCATGTGGAGCGGAACCTGTTCGCCATAAATGCTACCGCAAGTGCATGGGTCAAGTTTAGCAGTATAGTTCAAGAAAAGGTTGTCGTTCTATTAGGACCGTGTTAAAAGCAAGTTCATTAAGTTTATTATATTCAAAATTAGCAATGGGCAATAGACAAATGATTGGTTCAAATGTTGTTAACACAATTTGCAATAAAAATAACAAAAGACGGTTTTTAATTCAAATTAACATAATGGGAAAAGCCTAAGTTTGTTTATCCACTTTGTATTTCATGATACTTGAATAACCCTCCTCTAATGATAATTAATGAGCAATAAGTTGATGTTTGAAGTCTTAAGCATTTGCATAACTCTCTCAAGCTTACCCAAACCTTAATTAACACTAATATGCATAATTTCTTACTACACATTATGTTAATTAGTCTTTTAAACATCACACTTCAATTTTACAAAACTTGGTTAATAAATATCTCTATTTCATTAACAAACTCTCAATCCCAACTTGGAATTTTCAAGACAAGTTTGAATTCAACCTAGTTCTATGCTTAATTAATGCTCTCTCAAGCTACTAATTATGCTAACAAGCTAAATGTTGGCCACCACTTAGGAAAAAAATGAAGCACAAGTTAAATTCACAACTCATACTCATTGACCATCAAAAGAGAAAAGGGGTTCAAGTATCAATCTATACAAAACTTCTAAATAAACCTAGAATAGGAAGTTTAGCTACACATGGTGAAAGAAAACTCAAAAATCATCTTCAAATACATCACAAGTTCAGAAGCAAAACAAGAGAAAGGGAGAAGAAAAGAGAAGGCAAGAGAAGCAACCACAAGGAATTCCTTCTTAAAGCTCAAAGAATCCACTTCTCCCAAGCTCTCAAATCCTCTTCCAAGCTCTCTCTAGCTCTTTCTTGGTGTTTCTAAGCTCCAAAACTTGTCCTAAAGTGTTTTACCTTATGTTTTCGACCAACCTAGCTTATAAGCCTTTAAAATTTGTGTTTCAGTCCTCAAAAAGCGCAGCTGTACTGATGCGTTTTCACCGCGACTGACAATACAGAAAGTAGGTGCTGAATTTTTCTTTCGTCTACCGCAATTAACCATGCAGAGGGACTTCTCTCTATTGGTCTACCATGGCGCTTCTGTATCTTTCCTTCTCTTGAACTCTTCTTCTTCCTGGAACTTCCCCTTACAAAATAGAGTGAAATTCCATTAGTTTTCTTCAATAATATGCTAAGAAGAATTTACACAATTTTCATAAGTTATCACCTCAATTAAAGATATTATCAAGCAAGCATGCACATTGCTATGTGAAAATTGTATGAAATATGCTTAATTTCCAACAGTTAACTGTAACATTAACTCCTTTAAACCCACTTTTAACCACCCATAATCAAACTTAAAATTGTTTTAATAACAGCAAAACTAACTATGTTAGGAAAAAGAATTAACTTAATAAAAATTAGCTAACATAGTTAGAAAAAGAATTTCCATAAAGGTTTCCATTAAAAACAAGGGTAAAGGTCTAATTTTGCCCCGGAAGTAACCCAGTAGGAGCTTATTTGCCCCGGAAGTAACAAATGGAGCTTATTTAACCCGGAAGTAACAAAAGCAGCGCGAAATTGGACTTTTGCCCAATAATAAAGGGAGCATTCAGTGTCATCTGGGGGCTAAGACGCGCCGTTTATACTACTTCCGGGGTAGATAAGCTCCATTTGTTACTTCCGAGGTAAATAAGCTCCTACTGGTTTACTTCTGTGGTAAAATTGGACATTTACCCTTAAAAACAATTACTACGGTCTAACTACGATAGCAAAGAACCTTCCAAAATAATAACAAAACCTATTGTAGTTAGAAAAAAGTTTAGTCTTATAAAAAGGTAATCCATGTTAGAAAAGAATTTCAGTAATACCAAGAGTCTAACATGGATAATAAAGTCTTTCATGTAACATTTACTATCTAAATATCCTTTTAGATCCCTAAGAGTCAAGTCAAATCATTTGTTGAATGCTAACTATGTTAGGAAAAGGAAATAACATATAAAAATGACTAACATAGTTAGAAAATGTTTTCCATATTTATATATATGTATATATATTATAGATTCAACAGTCTAACCATGATAGGAAAAAGAGGCTTCCAAATTATAAATACACTCTATCATGGTTAGAAAAAGAGTTTAACTTAATCGAGAGATCCATGTTCCCCAACTATAAGTTCTCATCAATTTACCAATATCAACTCCATTCCATCACACCAAGGCACCAAGCCATTCATAACCATTATAAAATAAGGTTCCTAAGATAGTTATACCGTTCTAAAGAATTTGAAATAATAGAAGTTCCAAAATCAGCTAACAATAAGAGTTATCAGAATTTTGACTAGTCTCAGAAGAAAATAAACAACCAAATAGTCCCAGAACAATGCTTCATAAGTAAATTAAAATTAAAACTCTAAGGACAGCCAAAAATAAGTTTAATCATGCGGAAGCCTAAAGATATGCATGAATCATAAGTGGCAATATGATTATGTCTTGTTGGTCCAGAATCACTCACTAACTCAGTGAGAAATTCCCAGATCCTTCCCTTGATCATCTACTCTACTACTAGAACCTGCAAAAGTGAGATAAACGGGGGTAGCCCCAAAAGCAAGGTGTCCAATGGAATACACACATATATGTATTAGTTCAGAAAGCATGCTCAAGTATTCATATATAATGCACATTTCAGCCCCAAAATCTCTTTTTACAGTTCATAAGAGTAGAATAACCCACCCCAATTCATCTCCAAGAATAGTATATATATATCATTGATAATTACAAACAACCAAAACGAATCTTACTAGAAATATTGGGAAAACATGTGGGACCAGGCGGGACCTTCCACCCACCCCTAATCACCGCGGTACAATTCACGAGGGACTTTCTATCCTCCTTGAACTGCACCATGGATTAGAAGGATCTCCGTCCTTTCTGAATCCGTGAGGGGTGATCTCCTCTCTCACGTCTTTCTCTCCTTAATTTCCCATAATATATCAATTAGTCCCTGTGATGCAACAGGGTACATCATCACGTGATGGCACAATTTCCAATTCACCGATTTCACATACACAAACAATTTCTCACATATAACACATAAATATACAACACCCATAATCAGGCACTAGGCCTTCCAGCAATTCCAGGATATATATATGAAATAGTTTCCAAAATCACATATATTTCAATTCCACATATCTCATATCACAAATTTATGCCATTTCAAAATAATACTCCACAGGACATTGTACTATGAAAATAATAATAGTTCAAGATCTCCTTTCTATATCTCATCAATCATCAATTGATAATCATATCTTAGCTGTGATTCAAAACCTCATTTCCATATAACATCATAATTATCAAATAATAATCTTTCAAACTACTTACTAACACTACACACACACATAAACAAGTAGAAAGCGGTTACCTGATAGCTGGCACCAATCTCGCAATAGTACAGCTCCTCCGTGCAGACTCAAGACAGTTCAAGCACTACACAGAATATACATATAATTATAATTAATTGTCTACCACAACAAATTCACACATAGGAATTAAATTACTAATTACCCTTTCCTTGCCTTCACTTAATTTAATTTCTATTCAACCTTTATTCTCCGTCCTTATCTTCAAAATTCATCTCTAATCTCCTCCTATATATCCAAGTTTAAATATTAATCTCTCGAATATCCATTTATCTTGAACCTTAATATCCAATAATCCCCCATAATTCATCACCAATGCTAATTTATAAAATTCAAGCCTAAGCACAATTTTTCAAACATCCACCAATTATTTCTCAACCTCAAAAATCCATTCATTAATCCACAATTTATTTTCCAAACATTGATAGCTCAATAAATTCAAGTTCAAACCTAAAAATATCCCCTTTCCCAAATATGCTAATTTATAAAATTCAAGTCTAAGCACAATTTTTCAAACATCCACCAATTATTTCTCAACCTCAAAAATCCATTCATTAATCCACAATTTATTTTCCAAACATTGATAGCTCAATAAATTCAAGTTCAAACCTAAAAATATCCCCTTTCCCAAATCAATGCTTACACCCAATCTAACCCAATTAACCTCATTAATATTTTTATTGAGTATAAAATAATCCCATAAATCCATAAACCCACGTCCAACATCCAGAATTACAGCATTACCTACACAAAATCCCACTTATTCCAAAATTTATCCACCAATATTTTTTTGGGTCCAAATTCTAGTCAAAACAATCAATTAAATCTCCTCTTATAACCTTAATAAACATATAAAAATTATCAATTTATCCATAAACACCTCAAATCATCAAAAGCCCTAATTTTCAATATATCCAAAAATCCAAAAATTCCCAATAATTAGGAAAAACTCAAAACAATGAAATTTCTATTCAGAGAAACTAATAATTAAGGTCCAAGCTTCAATTTATTAAACTTAGGACTCTCAAAAACTCCAACTTAGATAAGCCCTAATTTTTCAAACATAGCCAATCGAAAAACTTAGGATATAAGGATGTAGAGGAGACTTACAGGATTCCAAAAATGTGCTTAGTTGGCCGGAAAAGCTCCGACTCCGGCTCCGGTGACCTAATGAAGTTTCGGCCAAGAAATTTTGCAATATACTCCTATGAGCTCGGATCGAACCAAAAAATGGAAGGGGAAGGATCTAGGAGGTTGAGAAAGGTGAATGGAGGTGAGGAGAGGTGGTTTCATGCGAGTTTTTGCCGGAACTGCGCATGAGGAAGGAGGAAGAAATGAGAAAGAAAGAGAGAGAAGGAAAGAAAAAGGAAAAGGAGTAAAAGAAAAGAAAAATAAAGGGGTAAAGAAAAATACACTACTAGGCCCTAAAATTCTCAAAATAAGATATTCATTTTGAGCTACAAAATTCCTTTTATTTCCAAAAATTTACCTACCAAACCTCTGAATTATTTTCTCCTATAATAACCTCTTTTGAACCTAAGAATAATTTTCCCAAATTTATTTTCCTTAAGATAAGGGAGAAACAAAGTCTTTAAAATCCTCAAAAAGTACTCAAATATTCTCATAATTCCATAATCTCTCATAAATCATTTCTAATTAGCCTACTAATCCTCGATTAAATTTCTAGGATGTTACGTTAACATAATCCCTTCCTTTCTCCACTCTCCTTTTCTTATCCTTTTCCCCAATCTTCATCCTTCATCTAAACCTACGCCAAAAATACCAAGTGTTTTATGTGATTGTTCAAAGTGCATAATTAATTCCTCCTCCCTCTTATGCTTCTTCTTCATCATTTTCCTACTCATATGAACTTTTGGACTTGGCCGTGTGGTTCGACCCGAAATACATTGGCAGAGTAATCAAGAAGCATAAACACAGACATGTGTTCATCCTTTCTCGCCGCTCCACTTCCTCCTCCTCCCCATCTTCTCTTTTCTAATCCTAAACAACATCGTCGCGGCCGCCGCCATGCTGCAAATTTTCTGGTCTTCAAGGTTGGCGAGATGGAGGATGGTGTGGTGGTGGTGGTGGAGATATAGTCACTGTAGGTGGCGGTGAGGGCGAAGCCGTGGCAGAGGAAAAGGCCATTGATGGTCGACCCTACTGACAGCGAGCCAGACAAAATGGCTGATTTGTTGGATGGCGCTGCAAGAGAGAGAGAGAGAGAGGAGAGGCAAACAAAAAAATGACATGGTAAAATGACAATTGTGGTTAAGTGGAGCGTTTTTTGCCGTAGGATTAGAGAAAGGTGGAGATTGGGGAAAGGGATGAGATAAGGAGAGTGGAGAAAGGGAGGGGTTCCGCTCCGAAGTATTTTATGTAAGAACTGAATTCCATATAGTGTGTATTGACTCTTAATTCAAAAAACATAGAATACTGTTTAGAACAAAATTTTTATCCATAACACAAATCATTCACAAATCATCATTTGGTGGGTCATTAATCAACGGTTTTGAAATATTTTTCTTATTACAATTTACTAAGATTGATGTAAAGTTTAATGTGTACTCCTCTGGTCCTATTCATAAGGTAGAAAGAGAATGTTTTATTTGGTCCTATATATAAGTCACTTCATTAAATATTTCATGTTATTGTACAAGTTTACCCTTCATTTATTATTTGTTGACTTTGTTTTCATGTGATATAGTGGATATTAAATAGGTGTAAAGTTAGAAATTTGTTGGATTTTAATTGAAAGTTAATGTGTTTAAGGTTTTTTTTTATCTGTGTGAAATATGCTATAAGTGACTTATAAATAGGACCAGAGGAGTATCTTTTTATGCTCTTAAATATAAAATTAAGATATGTTCTAATAAGTCGATCACTTCTTATTGGTTTTAGTGACATAAGTAATTTTTAAGCTAGATGCAATTAATACATTATACCTGCAAATTATTTTTAAAATATTTTATTCACGGAGTTTGAGTAGTAATAATTTTTAATGTATAACTGATGTCATTGATACATACACAATCAATCCCTAAGGTGCTAATAAATATTTTTTGTTCAATTAAAATATTTAACATAAAAAGCTAAAATAACTTAAAACTGTGAAGCTCCTAACAGAGACCTAGAGTCAAATGGTAAAATTGTAAAATTGTACCTCTACCAATACATAACTGTTATAACTATATATATAAATATATATGATTAAATAATTAAAATATAAAATGACAAAATTTCCTTGAATATATTTTTCAAATTCAAATAATAGAAATTAAATAGGGAAAAAGACAAATAAATACCCTCCAATTTGCAAAATCCCATTAACAACTTCATGATAGGTATTAACAACTTCATGATAGGTTGTTGTGTTGTTAATACCTATCATGAAGTTGTTAATGAGATTTTACAAATTGGAGGGTATTTATTTGTCTTTTTCCCAATTAAATATATCAATATTTCGTTCATAGTATATGATAATAAAACATAATTTTTTTTATGAAGTTGTAACTATAAATTTCTGTTGTGCCTTTTTTTGTGAACTGAACGTTGTGCCTTTTTACTTTTTAGACACAAGTGCAAAACACAGTAGAAGACTGTGAAGAAGGCAGCATGATTTTTTTTTTTTTTTGGGGCGACTTCTGGGGAAAGAAAAAGTTAGGGCTACTTGTTATTTTGTATTGTATATTTTTGTATAATTTTTAGCTTTTACTTTTTTGGTCTTATTTTTCTTTAGCTCATGCCTTTAATTTTTACACATTCTATAGAGCTCTGCCCAATACATAGTTGACTTGTCCAACCCAAGAAAAAATTTAGTCAACTTAACTTACCAAGTATAATCAATAAAGTTTAATTGGGTCTTGGGTTAGTACACGCTGGAGAGTAAGCTGTCACAAATTTATGCGTTAGAATATGGAAAACGAAAAATGAACTTACAAGTTGAACTTCAGTAAATCTATACCAGAAAAAAAAAAAAATTAGCTTGAGTTTATCCAGAATTTTTTTTTTTTTGGGCCGAAAGTTTATCCAGAATTGGAAGAAGTAATAAATAGAAAGTGAATGAAAGACGTTTATTAATTACACAAGTAGACAAGTAGCCCCACAAGAGGGCAGGGAAAGTTGAAGGTTGCGTGTTAGAATTTGACCAATGACCAAAGACTTGTTTGGAAGTTGGAACATGGAATGTGTCAACAAAAAGAAAGTGGAATGAAGGTGGACTTGGTCTCGAAGTTTCTTCCTCATGCAACTTTATGTTTCACTTGACTGCCACCCCAATCATTCAAGTCTCCACCGCCACCTTCCTATACAACCCCCTTCCCCATTATTTTGCTTTTCATCATTTCTTTATTATTGTAATCTTCATCTTCAATAATCATCCTAAATTTCAATCCCAACATTATCCCCCCACTTGTACAAACTCTCCTCTTATATTATTTATACGTTACTTTTAACATACCTAAGTGTTTTTTATATGATAAGGAGATAAGATTTAATCGTTCTTATTTGTAAGTTATTTAATTAAATTTTTCATATAAATAATTTTTATCACTCGTTCACTATACATTGACTTTCTTTTATGTAATATAGTGGATATTATTAAATATAGATGAAGTCAGAAAACTGCTAAATTTCCAAGCACAATTAATGATATTTAAAGTTTTTTTTATCGATGTAAAACATGTTAGAAGTGACTTATAAATAGAATCATAGAAGCACTTTACTCAAATAAAAAATATTAAATTACATTAAACATGCATTAAAATTTCAAAAACTTTTAATTTCTCCCCAATTTAATGTTCACTTTATTTTAAGAGTATAAAGTATGAAGGGCAAATGCTCTTAAATAACCAGGAAGTTATACCTAAGGAGCTGCCAGCACTAGAAAGTCTTTTTTGGATCTTAAATGCCCGGGAAGTATTATTTTCGTAGCATTAATGCCCAAAGTGAACGAAGAGGGAAAACGGACGTTTGCCATGTCAAACTGAACGCTACGTCAGACTGAATGGATGATGACGTGGCTTGAGTTAAGGAGCACCTTCAAAAAAAAATTCTGGGGCACTTAAGAACCAAAGCAAAACTTCAGGGTGCTATATGCTCATTCGAGAGAACTTTCGGGCATTTAAAAACCTTAACCCAAGCCACGTGTCTACTATGTGTCCTGCCAGAGTGTCCACTTAATGCCAGTTAAGTTGGCACCGTTAAAAATAGTCAGTATAGCTACCAAAATTAACTTCCATGGTATTTAAGGTCCCAAAAAAACTTCCCAGCAGTGCTGACAGCTCCTTAGATATAACTTCTTGAGTATTTAAGAGCCTTTACCTAAGTATAAATGATAAATGAATGAATAAATAAATATGAAATAAAGTTATAGACTCGTTTGAAAATTTTAATAATGTGACCTCTAAATGAGATAAAAATAAATATAAATAATATCAGAGCAGCTCTTCCAAATTTTTGACATGGTTACAACCCTTTTTTTTTTTTCATAATGGACCCATTTGACTTTAATTTTTTAGTTTTAAAATGTAGGGGCATTATGATGCTTTCACCCAAATTTTGAAACCGTGTAGTAAATTATGGATGAGGTTTAGTATTTTTTTTTAAAAAAAAAGAGTTGGATGTGGTGAGTCCAACATCAAGGGATAAACTCGGAATTTTAAAAAAAAAATTGTTAAAGAAAAAGGAAAAAAAAAGGGTTGGAATGGGAAATGTCAACACGCAAGGGAAGAAGGTTGCCTAATTTCGTAGATGCTACATAGTTATGTCCTCCACGTCACCACCACCACCTCCCTTCCCTTTGCTTCCTGAATTTTCCTTATCCTTCGCCGACCCTTCCCTTTATAAACCCCCCCTTTCCTTTCTTTCCCTCCTCAACAAGTCATAACATTCTCTCTTTTCTTTCCACAACTTTCCTTTACTCTCAACTCCAATTCTCTCTTCAATAACCCCTTCAATCTCTCATCTCTCAATCCTTCAACAACCCTTCAACATGTTGATGTCTATCTTCAGTTCCTTCGATGCTCTCTGTGCCGAATTCTCGTACGGTCAGAGATCACGCTTGTCTATTGATGGCACTGATTTGAAGCCCAAGCTGGAGAACAAGCCTTCTTCTTCGTCTTCTTCTTCTTCTTCCTCCGGCGAGAAGAAGCCGGCAACTCCTGATTCGTCTAAGGCGGCGCCGCCGTCGCAACCCGCCAAGCAACAAAGCCGGCGGTTTGAGCCTAGGTTTGCGCCGGAGTTGGATGGGGTTCACTGTTTTGAGTCTATTATCCCTTGTTGAATTTCAACTTTTACTTGGTTTATCCGATGTTGTATAACATACGATTCCATTGATTCAATTAATGAAATTTGTGCCTTCTTCTGAGTTTTAAGCTTTTAACATCTTCCTGTGATCTCTCTCTGTCATTCTTTTTTCTTTATGTTCTTGTTTCTTTCGGGTCAACAATTGTGGAAATTACTTCTCTGTTTTTTCAGTCATCGCGTAAAATAAGCGGTTGATATACATAAAATATCCTGCTAACATATATTATAATAATAAAAAAATTAATAAAATGAAACAAAAATTTTAATAATAAAATAAAGGCTAAAGTATACTTTTGGTCCGTTTGCATCAAGTTTCGTTTTAGTCTTTTATGTTTGAAAAGTATACTTTTGGTCCTTTATGTTCGCATTAAGTTTTATTTTAGTCCTTTATATTTGAAAAGTACACTTTTAGTCATTTTTGTCCAACACCGTTAGTTTTATTTAACGGAAAATGGCAACTCACCAAATCTAAAAGGTAATTTTATAATAAATTATGGACAAAAAATGCTTAAATTTAATTTTTTTTAGAATAATAATTCTTATATTTTAAAAATTAGTCATTTGTATCTACATTTAGTTATAGAATCACCTTTTAGATTTAATGAGTCAGCATTTTTTGTTAAATGAAACTAACGGTGTTAGCAAAAAAGGACTAAAAGTGTACTTTACAAACATAAAGGACTAAAATGAAACTTTGTGTAAACATAAAGGACTAAAAGTGTCCTTTTCAAACATAAAGGACTAAAATGAAACTTAATGTAAACATAAAGGACCAAAAGTATACTTTAGTCTAAAATAAAAGATACAAAAATAGTCAATTGATTTCGTAGTAGTGTAATTAACATAATTAACGGTTATTATATAAAAATAAATAAATAAATTTACATTACTAAAATTTAATTTGATTTTTTTGGCAGAATAATATGAAAATAATAAAAATGATATTATAAAAAATAAATAAATAAAATTTAAACTGCTAAGATTTAATTTACAAATTTTTACTGCAGAATGATATAAAAAATAATAAAAATAATAGTATTTAAAATTATTCAATCTTAACCATTCATTGATACTATCCTCCCGTAGTATTTCACTAATCAATCAACTTATATATACCATAAAATCTCTCTCTCTCTCTCTCTCTCTTTTTTTAATCAACAAGTAAGTTTCAATCGGCATTAGTTACATTTTAATCGAATTAGTTGTCATAAGATATTATTAATGGATTACTAATATGCCAAAAAAATTATATTTCAAAATTTAAATTACAATTAGCCATTATAAAATGTAATTAATTAGGATATTGATATGTTTATCGTGGATTCAGTGCATAAAAAATTGATAAAATTTCAAATAAAATATCCAAAATTTCAAAATCATAAATCAATTTTGTTTATTAAATTTATTAATTTCTGACTTTCACTTAAACATCAAAAGATAAGGATAGGAATTTCTAATTTGAAAGAATTTAAGTTCTGAAAAAGTATACTCTTATTTAATTATTCAAAATGGATCAAATATATGATACATGTTTTATATTCATAAACATAACTTACAATATCAATATAATTGCGAATTCGATTCGATTTGTAAGTTATCGGGCCTTTAGAGTTTAACCCTTTAATTTTGAAACCAACATTCACATAATTCGTCGGTATTAATAGTTTATTCAAGGGATACTACATTGTACAATTAAAAATGTGAGATTTATTTATTTCCAAAAATTGCAAAAGCGATATACTCCCTCTGGTCCTAACTATAAGATTACTTTGACTTTTTTTTTTTGTGGAAGTTGAGGAAGCAAATTAGACCACTAAATTATAATATATGTCACATATGATTAGATTATATGTTAGTTTATAAGTAGAATAGAGTAGTTTTGAGGGAAAAAAGATAATTATAGATAATTTAAAGTGATTAATTTTGTATCATTAAGTTTACAAAAAAAATTAAAATGATCTTATAACTAGAATCAGATGAAGTATTATTTTAGGGTGTCGTCTATCCTCAAAAGCATAAACTCAAACTCGCTGCCGACCTGATTTTAATTTAATGGAAAGTGGTAGACTTATCTTTTATTTTCCAAGTTGCATGATGCAATTCTGTGTATAAAATGTGTTTTCCAATTCGAACATTTTGGGTGGCGTAAGGGTTATCCAGAAAACGAAATAAAAAGACAACAAAGCGTCTCGGTTCGTTTTTGTCACATGACGAATTCAATTCATTTAATATGGACCACAAATCTTAGCTCTGTTCTTTGAATTTTGACTACTAATTTAACTTCTGTTGTTTCTATCGGTTTTTATTTTTTTTGGTAATGAAAACGATATTTTTTTTAAAAAAATAATTATTTCACTTTTATAAGTTTACTGTTCATGGGCTGGGTTTTCCGATCCAGGCTTTCCCCAATTGAGGTCGATGTCAAGTTAGAGGGCTACGCAAATAATACCACGCCTAGATTTTGTTTTGTAAAAGATCATAAAAAAATATAACATAAATTTTGAAGGGTTTAGGATTTTAAATGCCCCAAAAGTTTAATTAAAGAAGCACCCAATATTCGAAAGTTTTGCTTTGTATCTTAAAGGTCACAAAAGTATTATTTTGTAGCATTTATACATCAACTTAATAGAGACACAAATGTACGGTTGCTGCCTAAGACAAATTATAAGAGTCAGATTCTTATTGAATAACTGTTGACTTAGAACAAGTTTTATCTCCATCTTTAAATGGTTGTCCGGCTAAACAAATGAAACCATTGTAAATTGACCACAATAGCAAAGAATAGAAAATTGTGAGAATGATATGGAATTGTGGGTTGATGGAAATATTCATTTAAGAGATAAATCTTAATAAAGGTAGTGCGCATTCAACAAGCATTTAAGAATATTAACTTAAGCTTGTTTGAATGCGTTGGTGTGTCGCTCAATTAACTTAGGTGGAAGGCGTCCGTGTGTCGCTCTATTAAGTTAGAGTTTAAATGCTACGAAATATGCAGGACATTTAAGATCAAAAATAAAACTTTCAGGTGCTGAGAGCTCCTTAACCCAAATCATGTCATCACCCATTCAACAAGGGTTGACTCTGACATGGCTTTCAGTCTGACTTGACAAAAGTCTGTTTGCCTCTCCGTTAACTTGGGGCATTAATGCTATGAAATAATATTTTGAGAGCATTTAAAATCCAAAAAAAAAAAAAAAACTTCCCAATGGTGGGAGATCCTTTGAGAAAACTTTCAAAGCCTTTAAAACCTTTAACCCAACTTTGAATTCTAAAATTATTATTGAAATTAATTTAATTATAATTGAGACATTGATTTAGTGCACCACTTTATATATTAAAATGAAAATTTCTAGTAGTTGGCTCGTGGGCCTTGGGTCACAAAGTGTGAATTCAAATCTGATTAACAATATGAGGACCTTGTTGAATGATCAATCTATTTATAACTCTAATCGCTACTAATGGGGCAAGGATGCCTCAAATAGTAAGCACTCACAATATGGATAATTAAGGTTCAAAATTTCACAAGGAGAGATGCCCACATTTTTGGCTCAACAGTGCCTAAAGAAAATTGCCTATGATACCAGCAACATCTGGCGTCGATTATATGGGAGCACGTCTGATTTGATATATTATTTTTGGTTTTCAGTTCACTTTTGTGTTTTTCTTTCTTTTTTTTTTTTGGGCTTTTTTTGGGGGGAGGGGGGGGGGGGGGGAATAGAGTTATCCTCCTATTGAACCTAATCTGACCAAAAGTCACTACTACTCTAAATCCAACCTAGTTCCCTTTAGGCCTTTAATACTGGTACAGTTCCCTATCCATGATTCTGCTATGTCCTAAAAGAATTTTACTGGAATGGAATATAGGAGGAATCCCCCCTTTAGGCCTTTAATAAGTTATACATTTAAATCATATTTGAGTTGTTTACTTAAATAATCTTGACAATCAATTTATCATTAAATCTCTACCACTTCATTTATAAATTTTACTCCCTCCGGTGTATAACATAGGATCAAAATTGTTTTTTTAGACAGGTTAATGAAGAAAAATATATTACTTTAAAATATTTATATTTATCATTTTTCTCCAAGACTAGTTTATATGATTTATAAACTAAAAAATAATTTAATGACAAGTAATGTGTTATAATTAAGTAAACCATTTTGTTTCCTTAATCACAAAAAAAGACAATTTGATCTTATAATTGTGGACGCGAAATTACACCTCATGCCCCGAGGCCCCAAGTCCAAGACAGAGAATGCAATGTTGGGCCAAGCCCATGAAGACTAACGCCAATCAAGTAGACCCAACGGCACGAGCAAGAGATCCATTCAAAACAGAAACGACTTGCATAGTTGAACGAGTCAAGGGACCATTGCCAATGGATACATTGCAGCGGCCCGCTAACCCCGTCAAGATAAAAGGGGATAGGCGAGCTCTCAGGATGACACATGAACTCTCTGGAGAATTCACTACGAACAAGCTCAAGAGCGTTCTTAAGCGATTAATGTACTTTGCTTATTATTTTCCCTATCCCCGTGATTGTACCTCGATAGGGACCATCGTTTCTTGTAATAACCATTGATGGGGACCCTTTTTGTTCCTCAATAAAATCATTTTTCTTATTCTGTTCGGTTTACTAAATTTTGCATCAACAATAATATTAAGTGCAAGGAGGAGCATTTGATTATCTCATGCTCTCGTAAGGTAGATGAGTTTTATGAGATATACGTAGCAGTAGCACAAAAGAAAAGGCATTAAACATTTAACTTTCTTTATATGTATAATATCTTTTGGTAAATAATTAAAGAATATGAACCCACTAGCTAGTAGAGGAGCAACAAAAAACCTATCAAGCTATCACATACTCCTCTTCATATGTATAAGGTACTTCCAGCATATTTCACATAGACTAAGGAAAATCTTAAACCCTATTAATTCCTCCATGAAATTTCACAACATTTCAACTTTACCCTTATTCAATATAACTATATCACATGAAAACAAAGTCAACACATAATAAATGAAGAGCTAAATAGTACATTCACACATAAAATTTAATGACATACCCTATAAATAGGATCAAATAAAATATATATTTTTTCTGTCCTATAAATTGGACCAAATGAATAGCACTATTTAATACACACAAAAAACAATTCAATCCACTTGGTGGATAACTCATAAGGTCACAGGTTCAAACCTCATTGTACATGCCTCTTTGTAAAAAAAAATTGAGTTTAGAGGCATCCTTTACTCGCTGTAATTATCAGACCCAATTGACATAAACCTCTCAATATAAAAAAACACCAACACTTTGCAAACTCTCCTAAAATCCAACCACACCCATAATGTTAAAAGATTAATAATCATTTGTCATCCCTAAGAAGCTCCTTCAAATTTTGAACAAAGCCATCAATATAACCATCCATAAACCCAGAAGCTCCTAAAACCCTCCTCCACTCCTCATGATTTTTCCTCACCCTACTCCCAACCTCACTCCCTTCCTCCATAACCTTCATCACAGCCTCACACAACTTCTCCTTCGAAACCCATCCACTGCCCTCCCCCGCCGCCACCTTCTCCGCCTCCACCGCCACCTCCATCTCCTCCACAAGTATCCTAGTATTCAAAATCTGATCCCCCAAATAAGGACACAACACAATCTGCTTCTCACTCATCAAACCCTCCCACATTGACCCAAACCCACAATGATTCACAAAACAACCCACATTCTTATCCTCCAAAATCAATGGTTGTTGCACCCAACCCCTACACACCATCCCCCTTTTTCCCACTCTCTCTTCAAACCCCTCCGGTAAGGCCTCATCCACAGTGTCACAACCTGTCGGAGGCTTTAAGGAAACAAGGAAGGGTAAGCCTGTGAGCTCCAACCCTAGGAGGATTTCTTGGAAGTGAAGCTTTTGGAGGTTGAGTTGGGACCCAAAGGCGCAGAACACGACCGAGCTGGGGCGGAAGCCGGCGAGGAAGGTGGCAATGGAGGGGTCGAGGTGGTGGTTGTGGTGGTTGTTGTGGGTTAAGATTGGGCCTGTGAGGAAGATGGGTTTGTTGTATTGGAGGGACATGTAGTTGCAGAAGGTGTTTTCGATTTCTTTGCATGTTCTTATGGCTATGGCGTCGGATTCTTGTAAAGCGGTGGTGATTCTGTCGTAGAATGTTATGTTGTTGGCTCCGAATGGGAGGGAGAGGAAGAGTAAGGATTTGGCTTCTTCACCATGAAGTACTACTTTTGTTGAAGGGTAACCTGCAATTTTGGAAGAAATTAGTGGATCTGATATAACGTTTATATATCGGTTTTGTTAATGATAAGTGATAAGTAAATCGAGAGTTCATTCATTTGATTTAAGTTGATGCATGGGTAAGAGATCTGCAAAGTGGAAATACACTTTTGATGGTTCATCAGTGAAAATACAATTTTTGTAGTCCATATTTAAATTTCCCAGCTAATGATTTTTAGGTGGAAAATTACTTTTCTGAGAGTGTTATATATATATATATATATATATATATATAATACCTGGTAAGTCCAAACACCCATACTAAATCCTAAAAAGCATACATTTATTACAAATAACTAACATAACTAATTAATTTCATTTATACTATCACTGCCCTAAGTATAAGAGGTAGGTGACTCATTTGTAGACAATTAAACTAATTAGTTTAATTAATTATTTGAAAAAATGTGTATTGATTTTTTTAGGATTAGTAATTTTACTCTATTGGAAACTAACTCTTGATAAACAATTAAATATCCTATTAATAGGAGTAAGGAGAGTAGAGAGTGGGGGGATTGGTTTTCTTGTTAAGCACAAACCTTCGGAGAGAGAGAAATAATCAGATGTGGACCTTCAAATCTAATATGTATAGTATAAATTTGAATTTTTAAAGGTTGATATTTTTAAAAAAGATCATTTCATTGGATATAGAATATAAAATGAAGATAAGTTTCTTAATTATTACTTTTTCAAAAGTGAATTTTAATTAAAAAAATCCATTTAAAAATAAGCAAATCTACACCGATTAAATCTGGAGGGTCCAAATTAAGGGAACTAAAAAAAATTATATTAATGCCATCTATTTAGAATAAAAAAATCATTCTACTAACTCAAATGTATGATATCAGCATGATATATGCATGATTAATTACCTGGTGGTGGCTGTCGGACCTCCTCCAACGTTAAAGGCCTATCCTTTGGAACCTTCCTTGCAGGAACGAGACCTATAGCCAAGCTTGCAGCACAAACGACATTAAAACACACCGTTTTGATCCCAAGCTTCCTAGCCAGACGCGGCACCCAAAACGCATTGTCGTACAACACCAATTCCGGTTTAGTTTCTCTCAAAATATCCATCACCTGGTCTTGGATCATATCAGTGGCCGCACACAACAAGTGATTCAACGACAAAGGTATCTCCGATGCCGTCTCCGTCCCCTCCGGCAGCCCGGCGACGTGAGGGATCGTCACGAGGCGGAAGGCGATGAGATCCGGGTGGCCATTAAGGTGGCCAAGCTGAACCTGAGCTTTCTTGGGCAGCACGTAAGTAATTTTGTGGCCCCTTTTGGCTAGCTCGTTTGCGAGGTGCAAAAATGGCGTCATGTGGCCCGCGGCGAACCATGGAAGCATAACTATGTGGAACTTTGAATCCCCCATGGCTATGGTGTATCCTATAGCTAAATCTCCTTCTTTTTCTTTTGGTTGTGAGAAGTGGATCTTGGATTTGAAGAAAAAATTGAAGAGTGGGGATGATTGAACATAGGAGGTGGAATGATGGAATGTGTGGTTTCAGTTTGGCTAAGGTGTAGGAGATTTGGTCGGTGATTCCTTGATCTAAGTAGCCTGTAAACACCGGGAAATACAGCAAATTAATTCATATATGGTGACTATTTTTGGAAAACAAAAAAACAAAAAATTCGTGTTTGTGTGTCATTTATTTTGAAAATTAATTTGTGTGTGTCTACATGATTTTCAAATGGAAAACATGACTAAAACTTGAAAGAATTTAATCTGATTAAACTATGAAGATTGTGTTTTTGCCTTTAGCACGTGATTAATTGCGCTTCACCAGTGAGTCCTATTTGGAATCGTTGATTCGCTTGGTTTTGGTAAAGGATCTCCAATACTAACGGATGCTGGGTGAAAACCGAAAGCCATAAACACCGATCATAAAATAATAATAATAATAATAACAACAACAATAATTATTGAAAATGCCTAATGTTCATAAATATAACTTTATAAGGTTAAAATATACTTTTAGTTTTGTGTCAAATTTCATTTAATTCCTTTATATTTGAAAAATATACTTTTAGTCCTTTTTAGCTAACACCATTAGTTTCATTTAATTAAAAATGTTGACTCACCAAATCTAAAATGTGATTTTATAATTAAATGTGGACAAAATGTTTAAATTTAAAATTTTTGTATAATAATTCTTATATTTTAAAAATTAGTTATTTTTATCCACGTTTAATTATAGAATCGCCTTTAGATCATATTTGATGAGTCAGCGTTTTCCGTTCAATGAAACTAATGGTGTTAATAAAAAAGGATCAAGAGTGTAGTTTTCAAATATAAAGGACTAAAATAAAATTTGGTGTAGTAAATACGAAGGAACAAAAGCATACTTTAGCCACTTTATATTATCAATAAACTATATCGATATTTATATAGATGATGTTAATAAATACTAATTATGAAATGCAGGATATAATGGGAGTTAACAGAGATAATAGGGGGACATAATAAATATATTTATAAGAAGATATATGTATCATATGTTTATAGGTTTAATTTTTTATTATATCTATCATACAATTAGTTTTTAAAAAAATTCTCAATTATAAATCTGACAGTGATTATTATCTGAAGTCACTTGTATAACATGCTGGGAAAGACTACTATGCCAAAATAAGTGACTTCACACCATACATGTGAAGTCATCAATGCTCCTTCACACCATACCATTGAGGAGGCTGTAGTAAAGTAATCCACAGACCAAACTTGGGTGGAAGCGACGGTGATGAAAACCCAGCCCACGCTACGCCACAATGCCGGAGTCATCCACGGGAAGATTAGGCATGATTCTCGGGCAAGCATTAATGATCAGAGAAATACTTATATACTCTTAGAGTATCACGTTATTTAAGCTCTATCCAATAAAAATGTAATACATACCCTAATTTTAATAGTAATTGTCTTCCTTTTTTTTAAGCATTTATTTTTCTTTTTTTTCTTTTTTTTTTTGGCAAAAATAAAGGATGACAGTTACTATAAAAATCAGAGTAGATGTTACATTTTTATTGGTTAGAGCACAAATGACATGATACTCTAACAATATTCAAGTATTTCTCTAATCATCAAGGTAATCAAACCCGGACCGGTCACTGACTCGGTCGAGGCAATGGGTCAAGGGTTAGTGGGTTAGCCCGTAGTTGACTCGGATGGCCAGCCCGGTACTAAATAAAGAATAAAAAATACTTAAAATTCCAACATACATTCCAAAATTCTAAACAATAAATTTCATTTCATAACTTTGAATCACTATAAAAAAATTATTATAGTATCCTACATTATTTATAGTTGGTTTGACAAATTGACATCATATCATATTGACATTAAATAATTTCTACCTTAAATATTAATTCAATATCTTAGATCACTAACAAAATAACCATATATTTATTCAAAATTCTTTACAATTTCTTTGACATATCAACATTACAGTAATAATCAACCATCAAATGAAACCATAAAAAGTAATTATTTAATATTCGTCTTAGTAAAATATCAAAATAGAAAAATGATAGCAAAATATTCATGTCTTCAGTCATTTAGTCATTAAACTAATAGTTATTAATACCAAAATAATCATTAACTTTGACCAATATTGCTTCCTACAATTTATATCTATAAAATTTATTTTTTTTTAAAAAAAGGAGACCGGGTCAACCCAGCAACCCACCGGGTTGAGCCCGGGTTATGCCGGGTCACCCCGGGTTAGGCATTAACTCGGACCGGTCTTGTGGCCGGGTCGGCGGGTTCCAGGCTGACTCGGCCGGGCCGGTCCGGGTTAGATAACCATGCTAATCATCATTCAAGTGGAGCCAACGGGGAAGGCGTGATTGTAGGAGTCTCGTCAACGGACAACGTCAGTAAAGAGTTAATGTTTTTTTTGGCCAGAGTAAAGAGTTAATTGATCGGAGTAATTCTTCAGATAAAAAAGTGGGCCAAATAACGTGTGTGGGCCTACAATCCAATAACAAGTCTGATCCACCAGGCAGGAAAAAAGGTACATACAAGTGGTTACGTCTTAACAACTCACGTGAATATTTTGTTGAATTCCCATTGGACAAAGTGGATCCGTTAAGTGCCATTGTTCCATATAGTGGCTTATCCCCGATGTCAGGAATTATTATGGGTTTGAGTGGTATTAATTTAAAAAGGCCCATTACTGAGGATGCCAAGCTTTGAACTATGGCCCTTCAAAGGAATATGACAGACTAAGGTGTTGGGAGGAAGTGAGAAGAATTACAAGGGGTGTTGATCAAACTTGGCTATGCCTTGGTGACTTTAATGATATAGCTTCTCAGTTGGAGAAATCAGGAGGAAACCCAAGGTCTATGAGGAAAATTATTAATTTTAATTTCAAATGCTTATCTTTGAATGTGCCCTTATTGACTTGGGATTCAATGGCTATCAATTTACTTGGTGCAATAATCGAGAAGGCCACGCCACTGTAAAAGAGCGTATTGATAGGGCTCTTGGGAACGTGTTGTTGAGGGAGAGCTTCCTGAATCTTAAAGTCTTTCATATCAATCCGATGGGTTTTGATCATCATCTCCTTTTGATTAATTGCTGCTATAAACAAAAAGTCAGAAATCATATGTTCAGGTTTGAAGCAATATGGACTTCCCACCCTAGCTATCTTCAAATTGTGAATAGAGGATGGCACCGGCGGGAGGTATGTGACCCTACCCAGTTAATTAATTTCCTGACCAGACTTCTC
Organism: Mimosa bimucronata; assembly: GCA_037074515.1. Taxonomy (NCBI): domain Eukaryota; kingdom Viridiplantae; phylum Streptophyta; class Magnoliopsida; order Fabales; family Fabaceae; genus Mimosa; species Mimosa bimucronata. The sequence continues at coordinate 14,463,185 of CM073442.1, forward strand.
TCTTGCAGATTTGAATTGAATAGATAGAGCAAGAAAGAGTTTACCAACAACAAAACAATAATCAATGATCTTAAATGCAAGTTGGCCGAGCTAACTCAGGTGACTTTGACTACTGATACTAGAGCGTTCATCAACAAGATGAAAAATGAAATTGAATTAGCTCTTGATCGAGAAGAGGCGTATTGGTGGCAACGCTTGAGAGTTAATTGATTATGCTCAGAAGATAGGAACTCTTACTTCTTTCATTTATCTACTATCAAGCGCAGAAAGGCAAATACTACTCTGAAAATTAGAGACGATGATAATCGTTGACTCACAGAACAGGATGACATCGGTAATAATATGTCATCATTCTATCAAAAGTTATTCTGCTTGTCTAGTGATGGACCCCTTAATGAAGCTCTAAGCTATCTTGAACCAAGGATCAATGATCAAACGAATTAGCAGTTAATGCTTCCGATTGCTAAAGAAAAGATTCATTCTGTCGTATTTAGCATGGGAGGTAATAAAACCCCTAGTCCGGGTGGCTTTTCTGGTAAATTCAACCAAACTGCGTGGTCAAAAATAGATAATGAGGTTTGTGATATGGTATGGGAACTTTTTGGGTAAATCTAATTTGCATGAAATAAATGATACAAATGTGGTGTTAATCCCAAAAATTGAAAAACCAAAGCATGTATCCTATTTTAGACCTATTGGGCTTTGTGATTTTTCATATAAAATTATCTCCAAAATACTAGCCCTTCATATGAGGCCCTTCCTTGATGTATGCATTTTACAAAATCAAAGTGCTCTTGTCCCTAGACGTCTTATCCACGATAATCTCATTATAGCACATGAAGTTTATCATTATTTGAGAAGGAAAAAAACTTGTATGAAATATGAGTTTGCTTTAAAAATGGATATCGTAAGGCGTATATTCGTGTTGAATAAGACCTTTTTAAGGCTTACTCTATCAAAATTTGGCTTCTATGCTGACTGGGTTACTCTTATTATGAAATTATGAGTAACTTGTGTCCTAAGATATCCCATAATTTCTTCACAGACGATGCTTTGTTCTTCATGAATCCAAGTCAACAAAATTGTATCAATTTGGCAAATCCGCTTAAGATCTATTGCCTTGCTTCCGATCAAAGCGCTAATCTTGATAATTCTAGCATTATCTTCTCAGAGAATACTCCTCACGAGGTTCAATGGATGGTGGGACTTATCCTAGGAATTCAAGCTTCCACAAACCAAGGTAGATATCTCGACATCCCTAGTATCTAGGAAAAGACTAAACATCAAGCTCTTAGCTTTGTGTGGGAACGTTTTCGATCTAAAGTGCTAGGTTGGACCTGATTGTTTTTTATTATTACATATTTTTATCCACTAATTATGGGGAACTAGCATTTGATATAGGCCATTACATGATAGTTCAGATACGTGTCTACTTAGAGTCCTAAGGCTTTGAGTTAATTGTATTTTGATCTTATATTGAGTATTTTAAGGCATAAATTCATGCATTTATTAATATAGACTTTGGGTATTATAATTGTGCTTGATTTTCATTATAGATCAATTGGGAGAATTGAAGAAAAATGTTGAAAATGTCAAAAATAAGCCCAAAAACTGCATCAATCAAATTTAGAGAAAATCACGCAAAAGGGCCTAAAATTTCAGAAAGGTGCAAAAATGCCCTTCTTGGCAGTAGCCCCTCACGGCAAGGGTGCGAATTGAACAAGTTTTTGAAAACTTCCTGTTTTGATTGATTGTGCAATTTTGAGTTATTGGATCCGACTTAAACCTTTTCTAATTGATATTTTCAACCTTCCTAAGTAATCTTAACCTAATTTGGATAGTTTTTAAGTTGTCTAATGTGCTCATAAAAGAGGGATCCGAATTTCATCCTTCACACACCAACACCAATTCTCTCTTCCATTCCATAATTCTTCATCGGTTCTTCATGGAGCTCGAGTTGCAGACCTCCTTGGGCGTTTCCTCTTCCTCCGTGATGAACTAAATTTGCGTAGATGCTCTCTTGGATAATGGGATGTTGTGAAGCAAGCAATTCTTCTACCTTAGGGGAGTTTTTCTAGTTCCAATTATGAGCCATGGATTTCGTTATGTTTCCTTGAATATTTGTTATTCTTATATTCGAATTTCATTTGTGTTTGAGACTATATGTTTTGTAATTGTTGAATTTCATCTTTGTGTTTGTATTGGATTTAGTTTGGTTTTATCTATATTTTCAATTGACATTATCTTCATGAGTACTTGTTGATTTTATTATCTATCCTTATATGTGGTGATTGGTCCATTTATCTTATCTTGATTATGTCATTTGAATAATTTATTTGGTTTGAGAATGTTGATGTTGAATTTTTCTTTAAGCACTTATGTAATTATATTAATTAATCTCACCAAGAAACCATACTATTGATTCAATATAATCACATGAGTGTAATTAGGTAAATTTTTTCACGTATGAGGGTTTGATTATAAGTTAATATTGATTAGTTATTGGATCCGAAGGATATTGAGGGATTTGGATGAGTAATTTGGACTGAACCCAAGTTATTCTATCTATTGGCACCTATTGATGTTGGACTATAATTAACCTAATTGGTCTATTGAGGTTGAGTAGGTTGCCATCAACCTATTCTTTCAATTAAGACTAATTGTGCTTATACTTGAATGAACTTGGCTTAATTATCCTCTTAATTCCTCAAGAGTGTGAAATATATGCTTGCCACGTGTCATCCCTAACCGAGAGAGCATCCCACCATTCCATTCCATCACCTATCCATTTTTATCCTAAAAATACCAAAAACAAGTCTTTATATTTTTTTATGAAAAATACCAAAAATACCTACTCTCAACCCCTGGTTTTATAGCTTTAATTGTATTTAGTTTACCTAGGTTAGTTCATTAGACTCCTTGGGAGACGATCCGGGGAAAGCACCATTAATGCAATCCTTGGTTAAATAAATAAACTTGCATTTGAGCCTCAAGGCATATTAGGAAAGGCTCAAGTCATGACCCAAGCTACTCTCTCATATGAAGGTCGTGAGGTAATGATGAAATAGGTGGTCAATACCATTCCTATATATCCGATGAATTGCTTAAAATTTCCTATCAAAACTTGCAAAGAGCTCAATAGTATTGTATCGAATTTTTGGAGGGATGGGAATGCCAAAGGAAGTAGTGCTCATTGGAAGGCGTGGAATACTCTCAGATCCTAAAGATTCCGACGGTATGGACTTCCAAGATTTCATCATTGTGAAATATGCCCTTTAGGCGAAAATTGCTTGGCGTATCTTAAACAAGGCAAATGATTTATGGGTAAAGATTATGAAAAGCATATATTTCCCAAAAGGTGATTTCATTGATGCTAAACAAAGGCTATAAGATGTCTTGGTGTTAGGAAAGTATTATATCAAGTAGGGACTTCTTGAAAGCTGATCTTTAATGGGACATTGGTTCCTGTTCCTCAGTTTGTATATCGGGCGATAAATGGATTCCAGAATTTGATTTACCCATGCCTCATGCTAATTGACATCCTTTAGTGCAAAATGGACGTATTAGGACCTTATTGTTGATGGCATATAGGAACTCTCCCCCATCCTTCATATAATATCTGACCAGGATGCCACTAAAATTGTTGAAATCCAAATCCCTATCAATGGAATTGCTGATAAATTGGTATTAAAAAAAGGCTAATAATGGCAACTACATGGTGAAGTTCAGACTTTTCCCTTCAGAACGTCTATCTTTTGATCGTCGCTTGGGAACATTAACTACAATTCCAATCCAAGGCCAGACGAATTGCTCATCTTGATTGACAACAAGATTGCATTCATCTTCAGGTCTGGAGGAGCCATCCACAGGTTTGGACGGACCATCCACAGTCACAAGATCATTTTTCAAATATTTTACTATAGACAAATGATTAGCCTTTTCTCTAGTACTTCTCTTTTGTGAACTTCTCTGACCAACCCCAGAAGCAGTATCTTCATCTGTGCTGTGATCCATCCCAGTTCCTCTTAGGCTTTGGTGGTATAGAGATTGTTATTACCAAAAGTCATCCAAATAACCGCTTCCCATCGATTGAAATGCCTGGTTGAAAAGATGTGGCTCTTCGATTATTGTGTTAAACATTAATATGAATATGTCGGTTGAAATACCAGTTGAAATAAAAAAGATATCATATTTTAAATAATATAATAATTCATTTTGTTATTACAAGGGGCCGCTCAACTCGAAACTGCCATTGCTTCCTCGATTCACTCAACTTGAAGCGGAGCTTTGAGGAGTTTTAATCCGATTAAAACGAAGCTTAAGGTTAGATTTTAAGTTTTGTACTGTTCATTGATGAAGTTTTTCAATTCCAAACCCAAACCGGATGAATTGGTGTTTAAATATAATTAGGAATATGTTGAAGCTGAATTTCACTAGTCTATGTTCGATTTTTGAAATGGAGACTAAGTGGGGTGATGAATTGTCAACAATGAATGTCTTATTACCTTGATCAAGCAAATACACAAAACCTTGAAAAGCAGTTTCATCCAAGCCAAAGTCACAGTTGTCCAGATTTGAAAACAAATTTTCCTTCCTGAAAACATCACCTATCACATACAACCAATTATTGTCAAAAGAAAAGAAAGAGAAAAAAAATGAGAAGCAAGAAAAGAAAACATAAAGAACATACAACCAATTATTTAATAAAAACTTATAAATTTACATTGTTGAGATCTGTTATTTTTTTTAGTTAATTTTAGGAGTAATTTATTTAAAATGCATTTCCAATCTTACCCTTATTTAAGAGTGAGTATTAAATGAATATTTAATACATTTTTCTATATTTATCAACCTACCCTCTTATATTGATAGGAATAAAATTAAATGAATACTATTTTATAATTTTTTTCTATATTTATCAATCTACTCTCTTATAAGCATCCCTGTTGGATTGTATTTAGAGGTATATTTGAGCATGTAGAAAGAAATTCGATTTTAAGATTATATTAGAGTTTCTTGTTCGATGCTCGAAAATACTTTGTTAAAGGCGTAATTGAATATGTATTTTGTTAACTTCATATTAATCCAAAATGTAATTTTTAATGTCACCTCATACTGGGAAAAGGCGTAAATGAATATTAAATAAATTTAACGATTATGAGGCACTCTTATCCCTTTTCTGCACTAGATATTAATGTATTTTCTTTACATTGAGGAAAGAAAAGACCAATAAAATGGCTAGTAATTAGTATGGAGTATTTGTGGCTATGTCAAAAGTTCACAAGGACATAAAGAAGAAAATAATAATTGTGTCTGGAAAAAATATTAACTTTTGAAATTTTATTGTAAAATAAAAAAGATACGCATATTGTTATCTTTTCGCTAAAAATAAAAAAGAGAATGGGAGAATTTCATAAATAAATTGCTAATCATACATTTCAAAATGATTTCATATTTTTTAGCATTAAACATTTGTTGGCTCGTTCCACCGAAATTTGTTTCAAAATCAACTTCTGGCCCTGACTTAACTGATCTTTGCGGTCATTCCGTAAGCGTACGGGTCGTCAAATTTAAAAATGTAGTATAGGAAAAAGTGTCGTTCCGCAAGGATTGGGACTTGAGCAAGTTAATTAGTACTAATTATGTAATCAATTAGCAGTGAGTAAGCAAAGATTCAAGATTAATTTTTAAAACTAAAATCTAATGCAAGATGATATAAAATAGTGAGATGGGTTGAAAAGCACTTAACAAGATTAATTAAAGCCTAGGGTTACTTATCCCCATTTCACTTCATGAACTAATAAATTCCTTTCTTTCTAGCAACTTAAATAAAGCAATGTGTGTGCCCAAGGTTCAAATTCATTTGAAAGAGCTTTCTCAAGTCAAAATCAAATTTCTACTTGCATTAATTGCACAATCTCTTGCAACAATTAATACAAGTCATAAATGCTTACCAACCTTCTATAGACAATGTTAGGTTAGTAATTATATCTCTACATTACCAACTAACCATCCATTTAAAACCATAAACTTCAAGCCCAACATATTTTCATCCAAGTTCTAAAACAAAATACTCTTTCTCAAGATATACCTCATTTAACAAAGCAAGTGGTGATCAAGCACTTGAAGAATAAAAGCAAGATGAAAATACACACATATACATTCATTCATTGCATCAAAGAAAGGGAATATATGGTTCAATCCATGAAATGGTTCAAAGTAACCCTAGAAAAAGGATTTAGCTACACATAAATGTATCTGAACCTAAAACAAAAACTGACATGGAACTCATAGTACAAGAGAAGAGAAGAAGGAAGAGGAATGGAAACCACGATGTAGAATCTTCAATCTCTCCGGGTTTCTCCAAGTTTCCAAGCACTTCCTAAGCTCTCCCTTGCAACTCTTAGCTCCAAGAATGATCCAAAAATATGCCCTAAATGTTCTGTCCTCTTTCAGATCGCATTCAATGTCATTTATTACATTCAGATCGCGTAATTACTCAAAACGCGCAGCTTTAAGTGATTTCGCCGCGGCGAAGTCACAGCGAGAGCATGAATTTTTGGCCTCCAGAGAATGCATTCACTCGCCGTGGGTTCGCCACGGCGAAACCCACGGCGAAGTGACTTTGTTACTGCCTCCTTGCCTTTTTGTCATCTCTCATTCTTCAGTCCATCTATCCTTGCATCTCTTTGGCATTTTTCTCTTTAGCACCTCCTCCTATACAAGATTGAAAGAGGGTTGATGAGCTTTTAACATTTAGTAATATTCACACAACTTTTTAAGCAGAGAATCATTAAGCTTCAAATTTTTGTGCACAAACACTTTCTTCTTCATTAAAGCTTTTCTTTGAATTTTTGTATCTATTTCAAAACATCCCTTTCAAACATATGTACAAAAATGGGGACAATTGTGGTGAAATAAGGGAAATTTAGAAGCTTATCAGGCCCTGTTTATATTTTTGTGGTGCTCGTCTCCATTACTAGACGATGAAAAGTTCAATGGTATGGAAAGAACATTTACATATCTATTGAGTATAGAAGAGAGAACAAATAATTAAATTGTGCGTGGAGGGAAAAACCGAAAACGATAAAGCAAATTTCATCTCCCACCTAATTCACAGATTTTGAGACCAAAAAAATAAAAATCACAGTTGAAATATGTGTTATCAACAAAGGGTAAAAAAAACACAATAAATTCTTAGACAAAGAAAGGTGAAGCTTATATTTGGGACACACCTTATATTCTGTGACGGAGGGAGTAATAAATGGATGGCCATAAAATGCTCGATGGAAAATTCAGTCATCGAGTATACTGGCTTCAGAATAATTCAAGCATACTCTTTGATCGAGTATTGGTTTTGAAAAATACATCCATAAGAAAAAATGACCAGCAATCGATTATTTTCTATGAAAAAATATGCAGGATATATGCTCTATGTTATATCATACTCGATGGGTTGCCAAGTCATGTATCTTGGAAATATTAGATAAGATTTCTTTAATGCTCGATCCTATTATATGATCTGATCCTATTCTCTAATTAAATCATTAATTGCACTATCATCAAGCAGACATTTTATAATCATTAAGCAATATACACATCTACAAACACAAGCATGTAGTCAATCTTTTCTTTTTCAAGCATAACGACTTGGTGATATTCCCCGATGTAACGCAAATTTTTTGACCTCTGACAACAGTTGTGACCACATAATCCACTAGCTTAAATTTGTAGTAGAAAACTCGAACAACAGATTCACTATATGTCAATAAGAGTTCAAGCAGACTCTTATGTGGGGTTAGGATTCACAATGTAATCTTGACGGAGAATTTGGATCACCAAGTGCAACAATCGGGAGAAGTGATGCGTGTTCCATAAGATAGAGATTTGACCTTTGAGAATTGATATTGATATTATTATAATAAATAATAACAATAGCAATAGTAATTAATTATTAATATATGATGAAATGTTTTAAAACATTCATGCTCAGAGATCTGAAAAATTATCGGATACTATCAAAAAATATCTTCTTTTAATTTTAATATTTCAAATCATATAAGTTGTCACATTTCTGTTGATGTTTTTTTGTTTTGTCGTTCTAAAATAAATGAACAGTTCCATTGCTCCGAATGTTAATTATTTTGTGTTTCCTTTGTACTACTTCTCACGCATATTCTCTCAGCGAAGGAAGAAAGAGAAGTGGCTTGCGTTGCACAAGATGGCCCGTACTAAGCAAACCTCTCGTAAGTCTACCGGTGGAAAGGCTCCCAGGAAGCATACATTTTAGAGTTCTACTAGAGTCTGGAAATGCTAAAACAGGTGGAAAATACATTTTAGTCTGATATGAACTACGTTCAGAGTTAACTCTCTATATCCCAATGGGATCTTCCCCCTTTAACCCGGTAAATTTATCCAGGAAATAATTGTTTTTCTATATATTTGCCGATAAATGCATCCTATCTTTTGATATCTGGTGCTTGTTTTCTGTCTATGTTTGGACTTAGGTTGGATATATAATGCGGGGAACTTGTTGTAATGGAATGTGAAAATCATTGTTGAAAATTTTAGTCTTACGTTCGCATATGAAATCGGGTTTCATTAACCATATCCGAATGTGAAATAATAATCTGAGATAATTAGGGGAATTTATCAAATGCAAACCAAATTCGAATTTAGAATTAAAAATTGAGTGTTTTGTTGTGTGGGCGAGCAATGGTGGATCCTAGATTGGAGGAAGGGAGAGATTAGGATAGGAGGAAGAGAAACATTAAAAGGACTAATTAGGATATATAAATGAGTTAAATCGATTATTGAATTGTAATGGAGCATTGAACTTTTTATCGAGTAATGGAGGCCTGAGTCTACATGTTCCATCGAGTATTTAAGGTCAGAGAAATGAACTCCGTAAATTACAGGTAGAGCATCGATGATTCTACAACCCATCGAGCAATAATATAAAAAATAATGGATGGGATATACGGTGCTCTCAGTTTGAAGCTAAAATGTTAGAGTAAAAACAAACTGCTTGGAGTAAAAAGCCAAAACAACCATGGGACTTTCACAACCCTTCGAGCCAAATACAAAATCCAATGACCATGTATCCACAGAATACATAAACCATATAATTATCTTCATTAAAAACCTGAGGTTCAAGAAAATTGATGATGACAATCCTTGAAGTAAAAAGTCATCTTGGGTCAGGAATAAATGTTAAGACAAAGAAAGGTGAAGCTTATATTTGGGACACACTTTATATTCTGTGACGGAGGGAGTAATAAATGGATGGCCATAAAATGCTCGATGGAAAATTTAGTCATCGAGTATTCTTTCTCCAGAATAATTCAAGCATTCTCTTTTGATCGAATCCTTCTGTTAGGTTTTGGTTTTAGTAGATTAGCATTAATTTTAAGCTTGCATAGTTGATTTTTGTGGTGCTAACCGAGGTTTGATTCAATGATGTTTTATCTGTTTTGCTCGTAACTTTGGTTGTTTTGGAATCTGGATTCTCTGAGTGTTATTCTAAAATCGAATTCCTCACTTTGTTATATGTAACAATTTTCTTAGTTAGAAATCATCTAAGAGTTAAATAGAGTTAATAAATGAGATTGTTTGAATTCTGTTTAAATGTTAGTAAATGTGCTGGCCATAAAATGCTCGATGGAAAATTTAGTCATCGAGTATTTTGGCTCCAGAATAATTCAAGCATTCTCTTTTGATCGAGTATTGGTTTTAAAAAGAATGCTCGAGCACCATTATAACCATTGAGCGAACAATCGATGATTACCTTTTCAATCGAGACTTAAACAAACAGATTTCAATTTTTTACCTAAGTACAGTTTATCATCGAGCATCATACTAGTCATCAATCAATCAAGAACAGTCGATTTTTGAAGTCTCCATCGAGCACCGATTTCTCAAACCATCCAACATTCGCAATCCTTCGAGCAAACTGACTCTGGAAAAAATGACGAGTCATCGATGGAATATAAATCATCGAGTATTGATTCTATCAATGAAAATAATATAAAAAATAATGGATGGGATATACGGTGCTCTCAGTATTGAAGCTAAAATGTTGGAGTAAAAACAAACTGCTTGGAGTAAAAAGCCAAAACAACCATGGGACTTTCACAACCCTTCGAGCCAAATACAAAATCCAATGGCATAAGTTATTATCAAGCAATATTAGATGCTCGATGTTGACTTCAGTGCTCGAGCATCTCACCTCAAGTCGAGTATTCTTTTGGTCATCAACATTTGGTTTGAAAAATTCATTGATAATTGATTATTTTCTTTCAATACTCAAAGTCTCATCTGGGATGGGGATATCAAAGATCTCATTAATCATCGACGATTCCTAATTATTTAATATAATAAAATAATACCACTTATTATTGTAACTCAATAAATTTTGTCGTGGTTCACTCATCGTGTTCTGACGTGTATTCCAAGTTCAAATTTAGTATTAACAATTGAGTGTGTTGTTGTGTAGGCTAGGAGTGGGAAGCGATCGAATTTCTTGTTGTCTACGTCATTTTCACAACCAAAACCTAAATCGAAAATAGTTCATGAAAATGGCACCAAAAGCAGAAGATCATGAAGGAGCACAAAGAGCTACAACCACGAGGGCGTTTGTCTCAACGAAGTACCAAGTACCAAGTCCAAGTATGGGACCAAGCAAATGAATGCCGACTTGAATGACTATGATGAAGCGGCCAAAATGATTCAAAAAGAACGATCAACATAAATGTTTTAAAATATATATCAGGGCTTTTGTTGTAATGAAATGTGAAAATCATTGTTTTGAAAGGGGGAAAAAAAGAAGGGGAAATCGTTGTTGTAGGTTTTTGTCTTATATTCGAATATGAATATAGACGTTCGAATGTATTTGTGACACATGCGCCACACGAATTATTAGTCTTCCATTATTACTTATCAACGTCTACCACCATTATGTTTTGTTGTTTATGGCTAAGGGTTTAGGATTTGGGGTCTACAGTTTAGGATTTTGTTTTCTTTTTTAAAAGTTTAGGGTTAGAGGGTTATGTTTAGTTGTACCAACTTGCATATAGTTAATTCTTTCTAAATTTTTACATTTTGATAAAAAATTAAGAAAATGTCAAAATAGATGTTGGAGGTTGGGTTTGGCCCTTTGTGAAACTTTGGTCATTGGTTAGGGTTAACAGGTTGCCCCAATATCAATGGCCCTATGCACTGTAATCCTCTGACGGTTAACGCGTTCGAATGTTACTGTTAGGGAGTAGTTGGTTAGAAAACAGTGCCCACATTTACTCCCCACTTTGCTCAAAAAACACGGTTGGGCATATTTTTGCAATCCTGGCCGTCGATGTCCCCCTTTGCTCTTCTTTTTTCTTTTGTTTTGACCTTCTGTCTTACACCTCCGATCGTCTCTTCCCTCAGATTTACAAGGTATGACTTCCCGCAGCCTCGTTTGTTTTGCATTTGAGATTTTGCTGTTCTTGGATACTTTTAAGGCTAGGACATTTGCCCTTCTTGTACAATGAGGTTGAGGTTCATCCTATTCTGTCGTATAGTCACTACTAATCAATTTCTGAAACTGTTTATATGTTTGTGACACATCTTTTTTTGCAGCTTCCTACAACCCTTTTGCCAAGAAAATGGAAGGGCAGTCGTCGGAAGTTAAGGCATCCAATAAGAATTTGGACGGAGTGCCGTCGAATTACCATGAAGGCAGACTGTTGCTGTATTATTATCTTTGTTATTCATGTTGGCTGTGCATGTGTCTAACAGGAATTGCTCTTTGCAGAAGACCCGGGATTTGACAAACAAGCTTAATACGACTGAGGGGACAGATGATGAAAGGGCAAGTCTCCGAAAGGATATAAACGACAGAGACTTAGAGATTGAACACATAAGGTACGCAACGAAAGAAGCCAAAATGGTTCTTAACCTTTTGAAGCGTAATGTTAATAATGCCCAAGTACAATGGTGTGAGAGATCACGGGTTGAGCAACAAAATTTGGAATCAGAGGTGAAGAACCTCTCGAAACAAATGGCTCAGATTTTTGAAATGCAAAAATCTAACGGTGATTTAGAAAAACTCGTAAAGATGTATGAGACAGAGCTTTGGGAAATTTGCGGTAGAAGCAGAAACACGAATGAGACCGAGGAATCATATATAAGTTCCGGTAATACTGTACAATGGGAATATGAGAGGAGGGAGTTGAACACTCGGCACGGTCGCATGCATGTTTCCATGTAGTTTATTTTTTGTTTGGATCCACCCATGTTTCCCTGTAGTTTCTATATTGTTTTTGCTTGGATAAATTAATTATTCTGTGGCCAGCTGCAATGTCTTAGGATCATGCCCTTTTTATTGCTTCAACTTTATTATCCTGGATCCTATAAAATTTGATTAATTCAACTCGATTCGGTGGGAAAATAATTTTTCATAGTACTAATTAGGAGCTTACCAGTTGCTTATAAAGTCGTTAGTTCAAATCTTGCGAGCCAACAAATATGAATTAGTTGAAAAATATGAAATCATTTTTAAATGATTGATAATTTATTTATGAAATTCTACCACTCAGCTCTCCCCTTATCCAAAAAGAATGATGGCAAGAGGTTATGCTAGGGCTATGGCAAAGCAAGTGGTATTTGATGAAGAAGAAGTTCCTGAACTGAAAGAAGCTGAGCAGAAAGAAACAGTCAAGTTTTAGCAAGAGCCATTCGTAGGACACTGCATATGATTTATCCGTTGCATTTGTCCTTATTTTGCTCATATCTGTCAACTTGCAATTTTCCCGTCAATTTTCATTTTAGCACTTTTGTTGTTTATGTTTCTGTATTAGTTTAACACATTTTTAAGATGTAAATGTTATTGAAATTAAGTTTATTAGTCATATCTTGTTAAGATTTCATTATTTGTTCTGTCATCATCAATTTTCTTGAACCTCAGTTTTGATGGTAATTAGGATAAGAAAATCATAGGTCTGTGAAACAGGTTTTTAAATGATGACATTTTACTTCAAGGATTGTCATCATCAATTTTCTTGAACCTCAGGTTTTTAATGATGATAATTATATGGTTTTTGCATTTTGTGGAAACATGGTCATTGGTTTTTGCATTTTGCTCGAAGGATTGTAAATATGGTTTGACTTTTTACTCCAAGCAGTTTGTTTTTACTCTGAGAGCCCTTTATCTCCCATCGATGATTGTTGAATAAGAGGGCTCGATGGGTGATAGCATCATCGATGGTCTACCTGTAATTTTCTGAGATCAATGCTCTGACCTGCAATACTCAATGGAACATTTAGACTCTCACATCCATTACTGATGACAAGTTCAATGCTCCATCACCATTCAATAATCGATTTATAAAATTTTTATTAAATAATTGATTGTATGTCAAAATTCATCAACCTGCATATATATATATATATATTTATAATTTTATATTTTGATCAAATTTAGAAGATGTGGTTGTGAAACATGGTCACTAACAGTTTGCCCTACTACTACGAATGGTCCTATGCATTTGTAATGCTCCCATCTGTGAGGCTTTTGTTGTAATGGATTGTGAAAATCATTGTTTTGAAGGGGGAAAAAGGAAAATCATTGTTGTAGATTTTAGTCTTATATTCGAATATGAACACTCACATTCGAATGTGATGGACCACATTTACCCCCTTCTTTTCTCGCTCTGTCTTTTTTTCGTTTCGCCATCCTTGATCTCTTAGCATCAATTGTTGGGTTCTTAGTACATTTTACTCCTAGAGAGGGAAATGTAGTAGTTGATCTTCTTGCAGCTGAAGCTTGTAGGGGAGTGTGTCCTTGTGGGTGGGTTAATTCACCATCACTTCTCTTGTCCAACATCCTAACTGCTGATGTCTCAGAGAATCGTGGAGTTCTTGTGTCTTCTTCTCCCTCGGAGCAACATGCTGGTGTTGTTTGATGCTAGTTAATAGCTCTTGCCTTTTGTATTTATGGCTTTCTATATTTCTCTTGCATCTTGTTTTTCTTTAGCACGTTTGTACTCAATTTCATCTCATTTGCAATTATAGAAGACATGTTATTCGGTCCAAAAAAAAAAAGCAATGCTCCTTCTAACTAGCTTCCAATCAAATGTGTTGGGAAAGACTAGCATGAAAAATATAAATATTTAGTTTCACTATCTTTTATGAATGCCACAAGGCATATTGAAGTATAATTAATTGTTTGTGTGTATATATACCCTTAGTTCGTCTCTCAATCTTCTAATGTAGGATTTATGTCATTGATAACATATTTAAATATAAATTAATTGTGTGTGTGCGTGTATCTATATATGTTAGGTTTGTCTTTCTATCACAAAAGCTTAAACCCATGTGAGGGGATTTACCTCAACACTATACACCCTTAATTCATTCATCAATCTTTCAATGTGGGAATGTTATCTTTAATATTCACCATAAATAATTAAGGTTTAAAGATTGAGGGATGGATTAGTTAAGGGTATATAATGTGGGTTGAGTCCATTACATTGGCTTAAACTTTTATGATGGAAAGACAAATCTATCATATATATACACACAATTAATTCATATTTCAAATGCTATCAATACTGTAACATCCTAAAAATTAATTGAGGATTTAGTGGGAGCAAATAGGAGTTGATTAATGAGAAATGATGGGATTATGAGAATATTTGAAGGATTTTGAGAATTTTAAATGCCTAGTTTCGCCCTTATATTGAGAATAATACTTTTGAGAAAATTATTTTTTAGGTTCAAAAGAGGTTGTTATAGGAGGAAATAAATAAAGGATATTATGGGAAAATTTTGAGATAGTAGAAAGAAAATTTTTGGATCAAAAGAAATATATTTGAGAATTTTTTTAAGGCCTAGTAGTATATTTTTCCTCTCTTCCTACTCCCAATTTTCTCCTGCCGACAGTTCTCTTTTCTTCTGCACTTTCGTGATCCTTTCACTATGTCAATTATTAATTCCTCAACCAATCACACTCAACTACTATTTATATATTATATTATTATTAATATTATATTATTATATTATATATATACTCTCAACTCCCTCTCCGTCCCCCTCACTCTCACTCTCACTCTCTCTCTCAGTTCTCTCTCTTCTCTCTTTCTTTCCTTTCTTTCTCTTTAATTTACTTATCGGAGTCCGTCGGCTTAGGAATAGTAAGTTTTCCGGCCAACTAAGCACATTTTTGGAACCCCGTAAGTCTCCTCTACATTTCTATGTCATTAGTTTTTCGATTAGTTATACTTGAAAAATTAGGCTTTGTCTAAATTGGTTTTTTTTTGGGTCCTAAGCTTGATAAACTGAAGCTTGGACCTTGATTATGAGTTCTTCTAAATAGATTTTTCATTATTAGAGATTTTCCTAATTATTGGGAATTTTTGGATTTATGTATATATTGAAAATTAGGGCTTTTGATGATTTGGGATGTTTATGGTTAAATTGATAATTTTTAGATGTTTATTAAGGTTATATGAGGAGATTTAACTGATGGATTCGACTTAAGTTTGGACCCAAGAAAATATTGGTGGATAAAGTTTAGAATTAGTGGGATTTTATGTAGGTAATTCTGTAATTCCGGATGTTGGATATGGGTTTATGGATTTATGGGATTAGTTTATACTCCACAAAAAATAATATTTAATTAATAATATTTATCATTTAGTGATATTTTTATCCGGAATAAAAAAATAAATGTATGTATATATTTAGGGGTAGTTTAAGGTAAAATTGTGTTAGAATACTTTTAGGTAGTGTTGAGCAATATGTTAATAGATATTTATATTGATATTGTAGAGTCTCATTAAGAATTACGGAGTGACTTTGTGTGATTATCTGTGAGATAAGGAGCAACAGGTAACTCTGAAAATTTCTTTCGTATGCTTGTGAATTATGTGTAGTTTTATTTTAATTAATTATCACACAATAATAAGTTTGTCACTTTTCAAGCATGCTTGCTTATTGCCTATTTGCTATGGAAAATAAATTACGCTTGTTTTATTTTAAGCATGCTTGAGTATGTTGAGTATATTTGGGCTGATAATTATTTGTGAATTATTTATGGTGTAATGATGATCGCATTTGCATCCATGAGGGGTTAAGATTTGAAGAGGAGTTATATGATATCCGTACTACCATGTGGTAAGCCATCACTCGGTGCACAGTGGATGGCACTTGTTAGGGCCCCTCCTTCCATGTTTTCCTTTGGCCGGGATTGCATTGGAGATGTGGGACATGTGACACCTCCTTAGTGTGATTCTTTAAGGAGGGGAGCCATAGTCCAGACTTGAGCTCTGTATCTTTGGCTGGATACATCTTAGGTACTGGTGAGCTTGAGATAATTCAGTTGTATGAATTAGTTCTCTATTGGACAATATGTGTTAGCCTATGGCTCCAGTCAGCGGAATAAGGATGGACGGTGAAATAAGGAGTTGCATATTACACATATAAATATTTATTTATGAGTACAATTCATTGAGAATTTAAATGAAAGTTTTCCCTATGTTGAGTGTACCTAATATATATTTGAAAGCCATAAGTTGTACGAAGAACTACATGTGTATAATTGGTTAAATTAGAATTATACGTGATTTGCTTGTGTATGATAGGATTTTTCGGTAGTTACTGAGATGTCGATCTCATCCTATTATTAACATTTTCCAGGTGAATGACCTAATAGGAAGTAAGGGAAGACACTTGAGAAGTGAGCTTTGAAGGCTCTTTGTGCTACTTAAGTTTATGTTATGTTGTATTTATTTTGCCATGGACTTAAGACTTCATGTTTTATTATGTATAAATTATCGTGAAGTTTTAAGATTTTCACTATGACGTGAGACGAATTTGAACTAAATAATTATCTATGCTAGATATTGGATAATTTTTAATTCTATAATAGCATTTTGGTCCAGTGCTTGAATAAGAATTTTGGGGGGTGTTACAAATACTATTCAATCAATGGGACAAAAAAAGAAAAAGAAAAGTTAAAATAATATTTGCAGAGTGAGGTGTCTTATACTTGAAAAAAATATAAGCCTAGGTAGAGAGAGAACAGAAACAAAAGTAGTAGGGAGAATATTAGACAATAAGTCTCATATCGAAAGATTGAAGAAATGAATTAAGGGTATATAATGTTGAGGTAAGTCCCCTTATATGAATTAAGTTTTTGTGATAGAAAGACAAACCTAGCATATATATAATTAATTCATACTTCAACAAAGCAATGAATGGTATAAAGTTATAAACATAGTATTTCAATAAGCTAGTAAAAAACGCATACAATAAAATTTATTTGTATATAACTATTAATATTTTGGCCAAAAAAATTAGTAATAAGCTAAGATTATTCTTTTAACTAAGGATTAGAAAACAGGACCGGAATTTGACGTTGACAAGGCACTAGTTCAATAACCAGAGGTTAGACCGGGTTTTAATTTGGGGTCTGACCTGTCATATTTAAATAATAGAATTTAATTATTTATATTTTGTTTTACAAGCCATTTTATATTTTATGAAGATTGATTAGTTAAATATTTTATGTTTAGTATAAAATTTGTATGCATGTGGCTACAGAATATTATTCTGTTTTAATCATATTGTTAGTGTGTTAATTTTTATATAAATGATCAACAGATAATCCAATTTGCTTATTTATATTTCTAAAATCTATGTAACTTATTTTTGGGTTGGAAAAAATAGGCCCAACTCAATCAAATGAAGCCAACCTAATTTGCAAAACACCATCCAATTGACCATATCTGCACCTTCATTCTCTCTGCGGCTTCACTTTCTTTTTCTCAGGCCTCTGACGGTGATAATCTCCGTGGCCTTTCTGGTAAAAAAAAAAATCTATGTGGCCTTTAATGAGTGATTTTCAGCCTCTCAATGCTTCAGATCTACACCTTTCATCTGTCTTCTACAGCTGACAATTGTCATTCTTCAATTCCGATAAGCTTTGGGGGAGGGGCAGGTCTTTTCTCTCCTAGTTTGGCTTAAAATTTTTAAGTTATCCCTCCCCTCCTCTCCTCTCCTCTCCTACACCCTTATTTTGGCTCCTCTTCAAATTAGGGGGTTTTGAGGGGAGCCAAATTTTTTGACACATTTACCCTCATAACTTTTCTATTATTTCATTAATACACATAATAAAAGAATATTATTATAATTATAAATAAATGATAGTACTATTTGAAAATAATATTGCTGGAAAAAATTATAAAAATATATTATTATAAATAAAAATAGTACTATAATATATATTACTATATTAATTTCATATTAAAATAAACTATTGTAAAAAATATTATATTAAATAAAAAATAATATTATTTGAAATTAAAATATTAAAAAATATATTATTAATTTATTATAAAAATAATATAAAATAAATATATATTATTGATAATAAAAAAATATAATTAACAATATACTATTATGAATAATTTTAAAATAAAAATATATTATCAAAAATTGGAAAATATTATTCCATTTTGAAAATATATTATTATATTAATTATAAATAAAAAATAGTATTATGTAAATTAAAATTACGGTTTTAAATAAAACATTAAAAAAATTATTTATTTTTATATAAAAATGAAATATTATATAATAGATTATTACAAATAAAACTAATGTTATTAGAAAAAAATTATATTAATTTTAAATAAATAAATATTAATATATAAATTTGTTTTAATAACATATAAATAAAAAAAGCTAATATGTGAGGATATAATGATAAATCGTTATCATCTCTCCACCTTCTTGTTAGAATAATGAGTTTTGATATTAACTAAACATAACTTAGGCATAAAGAAAGATTAGACTTAGAACTTGAATGAGCTTAGAATAGTTTGATAAGAAATTCTAAGTCATTGCCTAATCAATTACGAAGAGATAATCGAATAAGAATCCAATGTTATGATCGATTAGAATAAGGTTAGAATAAGTATAAGTTATAAGTATGACTACCTAATCATCAGGAGGCCCTGTAGTCGATCAGATAAGCTTGAACTTAATGGGAAACCAAACTTATTAATCTTAGTGTGATCGAATGAAAGGGTATGATCAATCAGGACACCCTATGATCGATCAACAAGTCTTCGTTGTAATTCAAGTCCTAATCTCAGCCTATTTGATTATAGTTGCTTAATCGATCAGAGAGTATTGAGTAATGTCTGTGATCGATTATGAAAGTCTAGGATTAATTGAAACAAGGTCAACACAACTTAAGCCTATTCGATTAATGAAGCATGATCGATCAGGATACCCTGTGATCGATCAGGCGTGGCTTTTATCCAATCTCATGTTCAAATGATGCAGGTCCTAATCTAAACCTAATCTATGTGTGATCGATCAGAGAACGGAAGCAGTGATCAAATGGAGCTTTATAATTGATCTGGCAATGATTTTGAATGTTTAAGCTTTTTATGTGCAGAGTATGTCAGACATATTTTGGGAAGTTAACGTTACCCACACATATTGAGCCTTTTGAAACTGGATTTGCTTCCTGCATTTAATGAAGATAGAGAAGATGAAGTTAACCAAGTATAAGGAGTAAATGCATCAATAGAACATCTACATCTCAACACTCCATCAAATTAATTATCTCTCACCAAATATCAACTAATAGCTATAACAGAGACTCAACAGGCAGATTTTCATAACACGATATAAAAGCATTTGAAGCTCAGACTTGGTTGGTAGAGAATTAAGTGCTATTCAACTACAACATTCTACTGCAATCAATTCAAGTCTGAGTTCTCTTAGTTGTTCTTCAAACTGTAATCTTATCAGCTCAAGTGTGTGAGCAAGTTTTGTAATTCTGTAAACTCTTTCATTATCATTGAATGATTTCCTTGGGATAGTGGGATCTTAGAGGAAATGGTTGTAATCTTACAAAGTGTAAGGGAGAGAGAATTTGGTGAGATAGAGAGATCTTACGGAGTAAATTTTATGAGGTGTAAAGCTATTCGGGAACCTGTTGTAATCCTGATTCACTAGTGGAACCCAACTAAGGTTTGAGAACTGGATGTAGGTCAGAGTTAGGACCAAACCAATATAATTCCTTGTGTACTTGATTTTTAAGTTCTTATAATTTTTAGAGATAGACAATTTACCCCCTTCTTATGTATTTCCTGCCATTTTCACTTCTGTCCCCTCTTAAACCAAACAATGGATCATTAAAAATAATTAACCTCGCATCCCCTCCAACCAAACCAAATAAGGTAATACCCCACCATTCTCTCCCCTCCCATCCCCTCCATTCCCTCCCCCCCACTCCCTTCAAACCAAACAGGCCTTTAGCTTGGTCACAGTTCTTTTCTTCTCCGGGCTCCATCATTGATCTTCCCCGACCTCCATCATCTTTGTCATTTTTTCAAAGAAACCGAGCAACTCAACAACTCGGCGGGTTGACCGGTTTAAGGCCAAACTGAGCGAGGTTTGTTTGGTTGACTCTACCCCAATCTAAAATGAGTACCGAACTAGACAATGGTCCGATTCTCCAATTTACTGAATGAACCGGCCGGTCTGGTTTTAGACCTTTCTTTTAAGAGACAAAATTACAAAAAACTACTAATAAATCAAGTAGCTGCCATATAATAAACACCGTAAATCCTATCTTGCTTTTTTTAACCTACGAAAATCATATCCACAAAAAACCATTGGGAATAATGATCGGCCCTTCAAAAGCTTTTTTTTTTTTTGCGGGTGTTCCGGGGGTGGGTGATATAGTTATTATATGTCGAGATATCTAATATAATTTGACATATGTATTTTTGGGAGGGGGGATATAGTTATTACATGTTGGCATATCTAATATAATTTGATAAATATATATATATATATACACACACACATCACATTTCAAATGCCTTTATGACAAGCTTAAATATGAGATTTTATTTTATTAAAATTGGTTTTAATTCTATTAGATTTCAGGTCAAACTTTTACAATATGATTTGCCTATAGAAGACTGGAATATAATAATTTTTATATTTAAATTCCTAAAATAGATATTTGACGTAATATCTATGTAAACTAGAATTTTCTCCTTGTGCGATGCATGTGTGATACAATAATACCTTAATTAATAACATTTTATAATAACTAATTACATTTAAAATTTGAAATATGATTGTTGACTTATTTATATTCCAAATTAATAACATCTCATAGCAACTAATTATATTAAAATATAATTAATGCTATCGAAAATGACAATACATACAATTAATTGTTGATAAAAAAATCCGACCCATATTTAAACGGAGTTATTGGGTGGGTATTAGGAGATTTTAATATATAAATTGATTGATTGATTGATTATATCAAATATATAATGTTGTACCTAAAAACATGGTATCTATATATGTAGTCAGTTATTAGAGGATATCATTAGAAGGTAACACTTATTGTTTGCATTTTTTCTACAGTAATATTGTAACATCACACAAAAAATACAAACCCAGACGATAAAAAAATAAAGCTAGAACCTATGATGTCTGAGACTCGAAAAAGAGGTATAAACCAAGCCAAAAAGAAAAAAAAAAGAATGAAAACAAAATGCAAAGAGAAAAGAAAAAAGGGAAGTACGAAGAATATGAGAAAGTAGGTATATATATTTGTAGTGAGATAGCCGATTAACCATGAAGAAATTAGATATTTGGGCCTCATTTTTGGACCACTATTTAACATATATATGTTCAGTAAGGTCTCTTAGAGCCCGGCCCATTATTATAGTCATTACTCATGCATTTTACTAAGTTGAAGATTATTGATTAATAAATGAAAATAATAAAAAACGTAACATAACATTTAATCACAATATCAATTACATAAAGTAAGAACAGTTAAAATATCACCTCGTCGTAATTCACAAATATGCGAAAATGTTTATATTTTCATACTTCAAACGGACAACTGGCCCTAGTTCTTATGGTTCCTGATTTTGAGCACATGCTTATGTTTATGCACACACACAAAAAGAGAATTATCCATTTTTCCTTTCCCTAACAGAATATAATTAAATAAGTGCTTTATTTTAATTTCCGACAACAAAAAGACTTTGATTCATGTTTGTACGGGTCACACGCACATGTCAAAGACTTTAATTTCTGCAATTTGTTACTCTATTTTTTTTTAGAAATTAAACAGAAAGTAGTAAAAAAAAAAAAACTAAGCCTAATATTTGCAATGTTTTCCCTTCCACTCTTGTCCTTTCCCACCTCCAATTCAATAAGAAATTTGTAGTAAAAAACTTTAAAATCACACCGAATTAAATGCTAGAATAATTTAACTCAGATTACTGAGTGGTAAAAGGATAAAACTCCTTAAGTGGTTGAGAGTGGTCTACTTCTTAACCCTTGTTTTAAATGGAGCAAATCTATAAAGAGATTTCCTCTTATATGATAAAGACTAGTCTCTCTAATCAGCTGGGTACATTTAGTCTCACTAAAATAAGTAAAACTTTATTGTGGGACTCGATTTGGATTAGTTTATATCCTCATAAAATCTTTAGTTGAAATAAAGTAAGTTAAGCATACTAAATGCTCTGAAACTAGAGTAATAAGCACAAGATGAAGAGGTAGAACTTGTATTCTCATTGTCCAAAAGCATAAAAAGAAAAAATAACCGCATTGTTTTTTCTTGCTAATATAACTACAATCCCAAAAGCAATCCAGTTCGATATATTACAGGACACTAAATTGGACATTTTTCACAACAGAAATTCAAATATTAATTTATGTTAATTGTTAAAAATTAGTTTGTCTCGCATGTTTATAACTACATTGTTTAACTTTGGGGCTCTAACTTTCCTCGATTTGTAATTAAGAAAATAACAAACTAGATTGTTCAGACATTGTCACAACATTCAGAAACTAAACTTCATCACTTGGATTTAAAAGACAACAATCTTCCTGGTTATCGTATTTTTGCCCCCTTCTTCTCATACTATTAATGATTATCGCTGCTACAATTATAAATATAATATATACATCTAATATAATAATATCATTGTCATAAATAATATATTTATTATACATAGAATAAATTAGAGCAAAAGTTGAGGTTGACTAGATTGGCTCATTGTGAAGGCATGACTTTATGAAAGGCAGAAGGGTTAAAGCATTGCATGTGATGGCTTTCAATTTGTGGGAGCCAGAAAATGTCTCTCCCTACTTGCAAATATTATATATATATATATATATATATCTCAGAATGCTGCTAAAGTTTGCGGCAACAGCAAAACACACTTTATTTATATTAGCAGCTTCCATTGTGTTGGTTTGCTTTCTTTGTCTCTTTCCTTAGAGATTCCAATCTATCTGGCCACACTTTATTATTACCACATAGCCATGTATTGTTTTATTCAAAAACAAGATAGAGAAAGCAAAAGCAAATGAATAATTAAAGGAGTGAATTAATGTGTGCATGGTTATGATAGAAGGCGCTTAAAGAAGAAGCATTACATGTATGTTTTGAAGCACTTTATGTATAAACTTACTCATAAAAGAAGCTTTTTATGTGACTTTTCTTTGTAATTGAAAGCTCTCCATGAAATCGCTACCTTTTCCAAAAGGAAACAGGTATAAGCTGTATCATAGTCATACTATTCTCAATTATTTCATAATCATGTCATTTTCTTTGACACAATTTCATAATCGTATCTCAATTCAAAAGCTATCCACTACTTTTATATAAACAATTAGTTTGTCGATCTTTTTTATTTTAAAAAGTATTTTTCTGTATCCAAGTTTCTTAATTTTCAATAAATATGCATTAATGTTCTTTTATGAGTTTTATTAAACTTGATTATATTAGTATCTTTAATTTCAAATATAAAATTTAGTTTAATTTAATCTTTCCATCTCTGTTTTTATTTACTTGATGCATGGATCTGAATCTAAATTTTGAAAGTGCCGCTAAATTGTAAAAAGGTGGTGTAACTACTAGCTGTTAATTTTAATCTATGCACTAATTCTCTCAAAGAAGCAGCCTAAACGACGGCAATCTCGAGTCCAATGAGTAAATACAAGCCCCCACTTGTCTTGTTCTTTGTTTTTATTTCTTATCATTTGAATTATATATATGCATATATGAGGATTGCACTATTTTAAAATCATCAACGATATAATGAAATAATTAAGTCAGGGAGGCCGCAAATCCTTGTCCGTTCTTTTACTAATTATAAGAGGTAACTTTCTAATAGTGGCGATGTTCATGTCACGATTATAATCAGAAACTTAATATGGACGGAGTTTCAAACATGAATTTGTTATATTGTGAGATATTAACCCTTTTTAATAGATTCAACCCCTATTAATCAACGGATTGCTAGTTTTCGATTTAAATAACTACTCAATACGTACACAAAAATATCTTATACTCCCTCTTGACATTAATATAGAGTCTACTTGTAGAGTTGATTTTGGTTAAAAATGTAGGGTAAAGGTCTATTTTTACCCAGAAGTGATCGCAAAGGAGCATTGAGTATCTGGAAGTAACTTGAGGTGCATATTTACCTCGGAAGTATCCAAATCGTACTAAATTTACCCCACCGTTTAAAACGTTAACTTTGACCGTTATCTTTGACACTTCAATGCTGATGTGGCTCTGTCACTATATGCATGTCATCATTTTAAAATCCATTTTTATCCCGAAAGTAACCACCAAGAAGCTTTTTTATCCTGGAAATATTCAAATCGTAGAAAATTTGTCCGAATTATTAGGACTACTTCCTGCCTCTGGTGCAAAAACGCTCCTTGGTGGTTATTTTCGAGGTAAAAATGGACCTTAAAAGGATGACATATACATGGTGACAGAGCCACGTCAGCATCTGTGGGTCAAAAAGTAAGATTTAATGGTCAAAGTTTACATTTTAAACGGTGGGGGTAAATTTGCTACGATTTTGACACTTCCAGGGCAAATATGCTCCTAAAGTTAATTCTAGATACTTAATAAGGCAAAAATGGATCTTATCCCAAAAATGTAAGATCTACTTTTCAATTTTGTAATTTTCCTTCTTAAACTGCACATATTGATGTTCTCTTAATAATAATCAAGTAAAAGAAATAGGAGATGACTAGGTCATTTAAAAAAATATATCATATTATCTAGATGATTTGTAAATGGTTATGTAACCTAAGCAATAATACTCTACTTATCTTGTCCTAATTGGCACTGGATCACAAGTTGCGTTATATATGATGAAGCGCCAACAAAGGTTTACTTTTATAGAATTCAAGTGGTATCCCCTATCAATAACTAAAGACTAATTCTTTTGAAACATAGAGCTTATCAAAGTAGTTTTTATCTTTCTCAATAAAATATGTTTCATGTACACGGCCTTCTGGTTCAAACATAGGATATCGTATTTAAGGACATAATTATCAACCAATTAACCGAGCATTGTTGTTGATAAGGTGTTTTTAATCGAACTGAACAAGATGGTATCGGCATTCACTAGGCATACAGGAATATATCTAGTTAAGCAGGGTGTGTTTGGATTGGCAGTGGAGAAGTAACTTTTTTTCAATATGACTTTTTTAGAAATAAGATTGGATAAAAGTTAGATTGTGTGATGTGATTTATGTTTGGATTTATGATTATAAAAATGACTTCTTTCAATATGACTTTTAGAAACATGTTTGAATGATTATTTTGAAAAACAAGTTTAGATAAAAAATTACTAAAAATGACATAATTCTTATTAAATAATGCATATATAATATGCATATATGCTTATAGTTTAGAAAGAAAAAGTGAAATTTGTGATATCCTAAGAATTTTTTGACGATTGGTGGAGGTGATTAGGAATTAATTAATAGAAATTTTGAATTATTGAAATATTTCAAGAATTTGGGGTGTTTTGAGGATTTTAAAGACTTAGTTCCTCCCTCATTTTAAAGAAAATAATTTGAAAAAAATTATATTTTTGGCTCAAAGGAGGATATTGTGGGAGAAAATAATTAGAGATTATTATGGTGAATTTTTGGAGATAAAAAGGAAATTTTAGATTAAAAAAATATTTTATTTGATAATTTTAAGGGTCTAATAATCTAATTTTTCTACCCACTTATTAAATAATACATATATAAAAAACAAGAAGCTAAAAAAAAGGCGTGGCACCCATCATTCTTCCCCTTTCTCTCTCCAGGTTGCCCCAAAAAAGGAACTCAAAGTTGCTTATGAGAAAATCGTGTGTTTGGCCCATAAGTAAGATTTACAAAAATCCACCCCAAACATAATAAATTGGCTTTTTTTTCAGAAGGATTTTTTCAGAAGTAAGATTGGAAAAAAAAGTTAGATTGGAAGAAGTGATTTATGTTTAGATTTGTGATGATAGAAGTGACTTTTTTTCAATCTGACTTTTGAAACATGTTTGGATAATTATTTTGAAAAGTAAGTTTAGATTAAAAATTACTAAAAAGGACATTATTGTTATTAAATATTACATATATAATATGCATATATTCTTATAGTTTAGAAAGAAAA
The DNA here is from genome assembly GCA_037074515.1 of Mimosa bimucronata. Lineage (NCBI taxonomy): Eukaryota > Viridiplantae > Streptophyta > Magnoliopsida > Fabales > Fabaceae > Mimosa > Mimosa bimucronata. The sequence goes on from CM073442.1 coordinate 14,489,691, forward strand.
AGTGAAATTTAGGGCTTTTTGAGGATTTTAAAGGCTTAGTTTCTCCCTTATTTTAAGGAAAATAATTTTAAAAAATTATATTTTTGACTCAAAGGAGGATATTGTTGGAGAAAATAGTTAGAGATTATTATGGTAAATTTTTGGAGATAAAAAGGAAATTTTATATTAAAAGAAAATATCTTATTTGAGAATTTTAGAGGTCTAATAGTCTAATTTTCCTACCCACTTTATTAAATAACACACAATAAAAGGCGTGGAACCCATCATTCTTCCTCTTTCTCTCTCCAAGAAGTCCTTTTTCAGATGAAAAAGCCACTTCATCTGGCTTTCAGCTTTTTCAGGTGAAAAAGTACTTCTAGAGCAAAAGTCCTTCTTCACCTTATATTAACCCAAACATAACTAAAACAAAAAAAATGACTTCTTCAACCCGGAAGTACTTTTAGGCCTAAAAAAGCCAAACCAAGCACTCACTAAATATATGACAAGTCACTTATGCGGGTGGGTCGTACGTTTGGACCTCTGAAGCCATTCCAAACACAGCCGTAGTTGTTAGTTGTTATGGCTACTACTTAAGCATATAAAAGAATCTGCTTTGAAATTAATACCCACCGGTGAAATGAGGCTGTGAATGATTTTAAAAGGATTATTGAAATTCGTCATACCCATAAGTGATCATGAGACTTGTCCTCCAAATTTTTGCTATTTGTGCCAATTCATGTTAATGAATTGTTATTAGTCTAATCAGCTAATTCTAATTAACAAACTAATCAGCATTATAAATTGGGAATGCATATCTATAATATGACTTGATTATTATTGATTGGCATATAATCTACCTAGGATAAGTGAAGATACCCAAAAAAAAATTTGGTAAGGGTTACTTTTAAGAAAGATGTTATTCGATCATAATCTCCATTAAAGCAAAGGATTTGATGCCTTGGGAATGTGATTGTTGTACCCTGTTCTTAAATATAACAGCAGCATCCCCTCCCCCCGGGGAGGAATTCTTACCCTATCTCCAAATATTGATGAAATCCTTAGTTTTTTCGAAAAATATAGCCCCCCCAAAAAAAAATCCTGAATGTAATCTTGAATGTGGAAGATAACTAATTCATTTGAAGTAATAAAAAAAACTTAGTTTAATTCATTATTGGTAAAAAAAATGTGTTTATTTCTCTTAAATAATCGTTTTAATAATTGAAAAAATGATAGAAAAAATACCTTCTAGATTTCAAAATAATAGATATATAAATGGTTTGCAATAATTAGTTAATATCGTTACTCAATTAGTTATAATTTTTTATATGTAATTTTGAAATTTATAAAATATTTTTTTATCATTTTCCTTTAACAATTTATATTGAAACTACCTCTTGTTGAAATACCTTGTCTAATTAACAAAGATAGTTTGAGAAAGACATTATAAAATGTAGAAATAAAGTATGTTAATGACTTATATTTAGAATCAAGGCAAACCTTCTTATAAATTCTTATATTTATGATTTGAAAGGAGCACTTAATTTCATATAAAATCCATGGTTATTTTATTCAAATGCAATTTGGTCGCTGCTGCCACACAAAAAACAAAACATCTTCATACCTAATCTTGACTACGGGGTGAAAATCGTTAGTTTCTTCTCTTTTTGATCAAACTCTCACTTCCTGAATTCTTACCCCAAGGCTCCTCTATTCTCAACCAATTCTCACGCCTAATTTGTTTGACCTTTTGGTTCCTACGGGCTTGTTTGCTACGCAAAATTAAGTAAAGAAATTTTTTTTTTGGGGGGGGGGGGGTGTTTGTAAACCAAAAAAAAAAAAAAACCAAGAATCCTTCATCTTGGTTGAAACCAAACAGATCTTAATTCTGCAAGTTTCTTCAAAACAGGGCAAGCAACATTCATGTGCAAATTGACCATACATTTCAACCCTAGAATGTTATTGTTTGGTATCATAGTGTATAATTAATTAATTACAAGGTAGAGAAAGTATATTTTTTTTAAATATGAATGCACTCCCTCCTGTTGTCCATTTTATAAGAGGCAGTCTCTCAGTTCCTAAATATAAGACATATTTAAGGAGATAAGCTTGTTTATAAATATAAGATATCTTTCTAATTTTTCTCAACCTTTGCCCAAATCATCTCTATTGATACTTCTCAATAACAAATAAGCAAGTGAGGGAATGTGACAATAAAGGTAGATGGTTAGTGTGTTTTGGTAATATCACGTGGTTTTAACTAACTTAATCAACTTCCTTAATCTAATCAAACTAGGTTATTATGTCTTATATTTAGGAATTGAGGGAGTAACATGTAAAAGTCAAGATAATAAATGTTTGATTTTCATTTTTGCCCTTTCATATTATAATAAATGAATCACATTTTCACCGAAAAATAATTATGTAAGTTGAATGGACATGATTCATTAATAGTGAGGTAAATCTCATGATTAAAAAGGGCTTATAAAAATACTTAAAAATTAAATAACCAACAAACTTGACTTGCATCAAAAGTAGGACTTGTCAAGCTATTTTCTTTCGCAATAAATATGTTTTAATTTATACCTGCTCCTTTTTAAGGTCTGTTTATGATAAACAAATAATGGTTAAATAATTCTATTTATTTCTCATAATTTATTTCTTATAAATAATGTAGAGGAGGGGGCATTAAACAATGGATCAGAAATCAAATTAGTAATGTAACGATGTTTAAATTGAGAAACACATTTCAACGCACGTGAAAAGAGAACTAGGTACATATTAAATATTCACAAAGAAATGAAATGAATTACAAGTAGGGAAAATTCCAAAAAAAGACCCTCAAAATAACTAAAGATAGTTTGTTACACTCAAATTTGGAAAGGACAATTCAGTACAAATGACTGAACTGTCCAACCCAAATTTAAGTGAAATATCTAAAATGCCCTTGCTTTAAAACTTTTTTTTTCAAACTCCATTCATTCTTAATTCGTTCCCAGAATTGTATAAGGGATTACCAACAAGAAGTTGGTAATGATATTGGTAATTGGATAGAAACATGTTAGTAATCCCTTATCCAGAGTTGGTAATCCCTTATCCGCATTTGGTAATTTCTTATACAATTCTGGGAATGAACAAAAGAAGTTGATAATAATATTGGTAATTGGATAGAAATATGTTGATAATCCCTTATCTGGATTTGATAATCCCTTATAGAATTCTGGAAACGAACAAAAGAAGTTGGTAATAATGTTAGAAATATGTTGGTAATCCCTTAGAAATTCTGGGAATGAACAAAGGAAGTTGGTAATGATGTTGGTAATTGGATAGAAATATGTTAGTAACCCCTTATAGAATTCTGGGAACGAACAAAAGAAGTTGGTAAAGAAAGGGCATTTTGGACATTTCACTTAAATTTGGGTTGGACAGTTCAGTCATTTGTACTGAATTTTTCTTTCCAAATTTCGGTGTAGCAAACTGTCCTTTAGCTATTTTGAGGGTTTTTTTTTTTAATTTTCCCTTACAAATATTGGAGAAAAATGTGCGTACTAAGGGCTATCATTTTCAAAATCTAACAAAGTCAAGTGGTAACCAAAATGTACGCACGTATGGTCATAATAATAATAAAAAGAAAACAAAAGAGGAAATTAAAGATAAGATGGATGAACCAAAAGGTGTGTACAAACAAGGCACATAGTCACAGACAACCCAACCAGACACCTAACAACCTTAGCCTCTGTGTCTTTCCCAAAAATTTTCCTCTCATTCTCCTTTCCCTTCCTCCCTAATTTATTTTACATTACTTCCTTCTATACTAAATTTAGAAACTTATTTTACTCATTCATTTAGATTAAGAAACTAAAACCAACATATAGTTGGTCTAGTGGTGTAAGGTCCCGTTAGACCTCTTGAGGTCTTGAATTCAAGTCCTAGAGGAAACGTTTGTGTCGAGAGGGGAAACCATAAACCACGAAACTAAAGTAATCAGTCGCTCAGATACCTGATAATAGGATCCAGATTAAGTGCTGATTGCACTTTAATATATATAAAAATAGATTAAGAAGCTAAAATGAGTACTAATTATTTTTTTTAAAATGTTTCAAACTTTTTTAAAACAATTATTTCATTCAAATTATTGTCGTGTTTAGTTACTATTTGGATAGAACGTCAATAGATATATTTGAGGAAAAAAATGGAAAAATTAACCTTTTAGTCTTTATTTTATAGTTTTGACTTACTTGTAACTAAGTCCATAAACTTTTATTAACTTCAACTCAATCTTTATAATTTTGATGCGGTTATAACTCAGCCTTTCAATTTTGACCTGATGCAACTCAGTTCTAGTATATTTAAAAAATAAAATTTTATATTTCATGAAACTTAGGGATTGCATTTTGTAATATTGTTAGTGTAGGGACTAATTTACATTAAACTATGGTTTAGTGACAAAGGTTTAACTGAATCAAAACTATGAGGATTAAATGCACTAAGTCAAATTTAAATAACTAAGTTAAAATTGAATCAAAACTGTACAAAGAAAAGTAATTTTTTTAAGAAAAATATAAGAAACAACAAAATAAATTAAGATATCGTTTTTTATTCCCTACTAACTTTTATATTTTGAACTCAATATAATATTTTTCTATTATTATTATCCTGTTAATCAAACAACCAAGTACTCTGCTCATCTCTGTTTCTGTCGTCTTCCACCAAATTACATAACCTTACAACTTATGTGTCTTCACTTTGATTATTGCTTAATTCTTATTTCTTCAATGGCACAGAGACATTTTGTTTATCACTTTATCATTTTCTTTCCACTCGGTAAACCAAAATGGTAGGTCCCCAAATAATGTTAGTGTACCACATGAGAGATGTTATTCCTTTAATACACAATCCAACCAGAGTCACATGATTTTGCTTAACCAAAAATTTTGTTTGAAAATATTCAAATGACAAAATGGTTTGTGGATAAAGACCAATCAAGACTCGCACCTCTAATGTTGTTTTACACTAATAGAGAGATTGATAGCAAAAACTCTTTGCTTCCTAATTACATTCGATTTCGCCTTTACTCATCATCTATTCTCAAATTCAAAAAGAAATTATTTGAATAAATAACCTATAAATGATTATGAAAATAATTCTCCTATTCACTCAAAAAAATAGAGAGAAATTATTAGATGAATATGATTCGCCACATCATTCGTGATCCTACCAATCATAAACAAACATATATAATGACTTGCATTAAAATTATCAGCTGATGATCGATTGAGTCCTAAAAAAAATATCACACAATCAATTTATAATTTCCATGTAAAGCATTATACATGTTTGTATTTGTTTATGATTGATAGGATTACAAATGAATCGATGAAAATTCATCTAAGAATTCTCAAAAATAATCCTCCATTGTCAAGGACATTTACAATTCATTGACCGGTCAATAAATTTATAATTGAGATATTAGTAGTGGGTCCCCATTATCAGTTGTACTCGTATGATTTATGGCCACTGACAAAGGAAGAAAAAATAGACAATTTTAAAATGTTGTTACATGGCTCAGAAAAAAATAAACAAGTACATTAGTCCAGAACAATACACCATAATTACCTGAAAATCACTGATAAAAATTTACAATAATGGCAAAAACCTAAATGCAGTAACTTCATGATGACACTATGTGATTCCCCAAACCATGTCCAACAATAATCTACAGAATCATACCTAACAGATTATTTTCCCTAACATGAAAAAAGCCCAAAAATTAAATAAAAAAAAATTGAGATTGAGAGATATCAAAATCCAACCCTAGCCATCTTCCTATTCTTCCAAAAACAACGGTCCGGTGCATACTTGGCCGATGACCTCATCGGCTCCGACTTGCACCGAGTCAGCACAAACGGTTCATACGCCGTGGACCCCACAAGCTTTTGTTCTATCATGCTCGCCATTGACATCCCTCCTACGTTAGCCCCCGGCGCTGCCGGAAACGAACACGACGACCTCGGTGGTTGTATTATTGGTCCTAACGGCGGCTTGGTGTCAATGCTAATCCTCTTTTTCGGCTCGTTTTCGCCGCCGTCTTTTTTCTTGGCCGGCCTCTCCGGTAGCCACCGGACGAAGTCCGTGCTACATACCCATGTTTCCTTTGATACTTCCATTGATAGTTTTGGCTCGCACATCATTAGGAGTAAGCAATCGGGTAGAACCGGACCGGGTTTTTTCGCATTTGGTTTTGGGTTACCTACCGGTTCGGTTTTTTCTTGGGTCGCTGTCGCTTCGTCTTCCCTAGGTCTCTCTTTGGTCTCTTTCTCTTCTTCTTCTTCTTCTTCTTCCTCCTCCTTTTCCGTTGACTCCACAGTTACGACTGGTGCTTGTGTTTCAGGCGTTGCAGAAATTTCTTCTTTTTCTTCATTGTTTTCTGTTTCTGATGCTACAGAAATTACAGGTTCTGAGATTTCTTGGCAATTTTCGTTCTCCTCCTGAAGATTCTCTTCATGAACCTCTTCAAGTTCTGTTTTTTCAAGATCTGCTGGAGCTAATTCAGAGGAATTATCACACAAGATTTCATCTTTCAGAATGTCATTACCTTCTTCAACTTCAACTTCCAATTCGACTTGTTTTTCCTTCTCTTCTTCTTCTTCTTCTTCTTCTTCTTCGACCTCTTGGTTTTCTTCACTTGCTTCAGCAACTTCACTAAGTTCTGGGGTTGTTGGGATTTCAGATTCATAAGCTTCAATTACTGATTCTGCCTCTGCGTCTAGACATTGTAGCTCTTCATTGCTCTGTTCACAAACGGTGGCATCTTCCTCCACTTCTGGAACTTTAATTAATTCATGCTCTCCTTCTCCTTCTTCCATGTGTACTGGTTCTTCATCTTCTTCTGCTTTTTCTCCTTCCACTTCATGTTGTTCAAGTTGGCCATCTTTATGAGCAGGTGATTCCCAGAAGCGATTAGCAAGAGCAGCCATTTTGACAGGATCAGATCTACACCTCATCAACAAAAGAGCATTCTTTGGAGGAATACATATACTCACCCTCCCCTTATCTTCCTCCTCCTCCCCATTCTTCTTCTCTATATCAATCTCAATATCTTCAAACACATGCCTTCTTCTACTTCTCTCTGGCCTATCATCTTCATCTTCTTCTTCTCCTTCTCCTTCAACTTCATTTTCTTCACCACCCACTACAAACTCAATCTCTCTTCCCTTACCTTCCCCTTCTTGCAAAGAAACCAACCATCTTGCAAATGCAGCCCCACAAGAAGCCTCTCTACTCTGTCCTCCACCAGATCCCTCCCCTTTCCCCACCTTTTCTCCTTCTTCCTCTTTCTCTTTCCCACAAGAAGACGACCTGCAGGGGAATAAACAGCTAAACTCAGAACCAAACGTTCTCAATGCTTCACAAATCGTCAACGGCAGATGAACCCATCTCTGATTCCTGTGGTTTAAACCAGCTTCTTGCTGCAAATTCTGAAGATCTGAAGAAAACCCTGCTTGCTCTGTTTTCCTAAAGCTCGCTTCTCCTCTTCTCTTCTTGGATCTCGCCCTCATCTTCTTCCCCTTGGTCTTCACTCTCACTTGCCCAATGCATGTTACTTTTGGGGAAGAAGGTTCTGGGTTTTCAAAAGAACATCCTCTTTTCTTCCCTGTGGTTGGGAACATAGGAGAGGCTTGGCCGTTACCTCCTTTGATGCTTCCATTGTTTCTGAGCCTCCTGCTCAGAGAAGTGGAGAGAGAAATCTGAGAGGGTTCTCTGTTTCGACCTGGGCTAAGAATGGACTTTGAAGAGAGCTTCATGGATGAGGAGGAAGATAAGCGAGAGGTGAAGCAGATGAAGAGCTCGCTGGTGCTGTTGTTATTGTGATGATGGGGTCTCTCTACTTCCATTAAAGTTCCTATCTTGAATCAAACAAAGATGAAAAAAAAACTAAAGCATGGCGAGAGACAGAGAGAATCAGAGAAGTTTTTGTTTTGGGGTTTTTTTTTTTTGGATCCTAAAGCTCAGTTGATGAAGAAAGATCAAAGCTTTAATGGTGTGTGGGATGGGATTTACAGAGAGTCGCTCTGCAGAATACAGATTGCAGAACACAGTGTATGAGTATATGAGAGAGTTTTTTTAATGGAAGGTGACGAAATGCTGTTTGTCCTTAGCTGAATGAAACTGGGGTTTTTTTAGGGTGTAGGGTATGGTAGGACCTTAGGACGATAATGCCCTTGGTCGTTCATCAAAATTTGTGAGGGCACGTGGCATGATTAGGATAGATTGATGAAGGCGTACTAGTAGTAGTGGTAGAAGGCTAGAAGCAGAAAAAGGAAGTGAAACTGCGTGCCGGAGAGCTTTGGCAGGTAAACAGCTTTGGTAATATCAGAAAGTTAAGGGAAGGCCCCAAAAAAGTTAAGAGTTAAAAGAGTGTGGGGAGGTTTCAGTCTCACCAAATTAAGCATATTTTAGACCATAACATAATTCGTCCATGTAATATTAAAAATCAAATCCCATAATTGTTTTCATAAGTTTAACATGATATAGCTCACCGCATGAATACTACAATATTACAGAATTTGAGATTTGAGAACAATGGACATAAATTTTCTTTCATTATAAAATAGTAGCAATGAACCTTCATCGCACTATCACTATGTACTCCATTTAAGATTAACGATGGTACTAAATAAAGATGCGGTGAGATGTGAGCAAGATTGTAAGGTGACTCTTTAACTCGAACCGCAATCGTGAATCATAAACTCAGGGAAAAAATATTAAAAATTTGATTTGAATACATTTTAAATATAGATAATTAAAATTATATTCAAAAAAATTATGAAGTTCACGTCTATAATCACTTATCATAACCAAATAAGGGTGGTTCATATAAGTTGAGATAGTACCTTTTTTCTTGTAAAATTGGATATCATCATACCTACTTTTATAAATTAACAAGTACAATTAAGGATAATTTGACACCCCTTCATCAATCGCTTGCTCTTGTCTAAGAGTTCGGGGATGATCAAGATACAAAAAGTGTCCTCCATTTGGTAAGAGGATTTTGTTAAGTAGTCGGTCCAAAAGAGTTTCTCCCTATAACTACCATATATAAGGACCTGCCAATTTCAAATAATTATCGCCCTAACATCATCAATAATGTCAATAATGTCTTTAAATTGATGATTATAATCACAACCCCTGTTAATAAAATTCAAGGCTTCCACACAATCATAAATTATTACAATTGTCTTATAACCTCTATTCCAGTGCAAACACTGGATCACGTTGAGCACTTCTGAGATCGTGGGTGACACCCATGTAAGCTTAAGTTGAGATATACTCAGAATTAAATTTGAGTAAAATTCTTTCTCTTCTGTCTCTTAAGGTGTAACTGTTGTGTTTAAATAAAATATGTTCGGTAAATTTTTCCGTATAGACAAGAGAAGAGGTAAGTCACTTTGTATTCATTCAAAACAAGCAATATAATACATTGAAAAGTAACAGGTTAAATATCATTTTGGCCAATAAATTATTGCGTAAGTATCATTTGACACAAGTATTAATAAAAGGTAACTTGTATGCCAACTAAGTTTTAAAATTGAGTAAAATTGCCAACACCATCAGATGTAAGTAAATGGCGTTATGCTTTTGACACGTGTCGACAAGTCACTCGTCCATGTGGACTACCAACAGATCAAAATAAATGACGTAAACCATTGACATGTCGACACATGGCAGGATCATAATGACCGTTTGGCTACATCAGACGGCATTGACCATTTTGCTCAATTTTAAAACTTAGTTGGCGTACAAGATATCTTTTATTAATACTTATAGTAGATGATACTTTCGCAGTAGATCATAGGCCAAAATGATACTTTACCCAAAGAAATATAAATATATATTAATAACATGTTTTGTCTGCAATAATCATGACCAGTAATAACCTACAACGTTGAAACATTATTTTATATTTTATAATCGATATATTCAGCAGTTCCTGCTTCATTCCAAGATTTTCTCCAGGATACAAGATCCAATTGCTTTTCTTTGAAAAAAAAAAAGGAAAAGGGAAGGGTTATATTCTAACAGTAGGAACAATAATTGAAGGCAGAGAGAAAGAAAATATTCTGGCCAAGTGAAATGGTCTTTGAAAATGGATGGAATCCAGGAGACCGCAAGAAGATCGGATGAATATAAATTTGTTGACAGTTAACAAAATGGATAATATATAATTATGCATAGATATCACTCCCACATTTTCCGATTTAATCTCTGCAGCGTTAATTAATAATTACACGCAAAAGTGATAACTAAGGTGGCACAAAACATGGGAATTATCCTAAGCTTCTTTTATGATTTTGAGTAATTATATGAACGTGGACAGATCATGTAAGCTCTCTATCCTTTCTATTCCGTGTTTAGCTTGAAATTTATATGTGATAATATTAATTAAATTTCATCAAATTGGGTCGTATCAAACACTAGATATGAGAATATCTTTTGAGCCCAGCATGCAGTTACATCATACATTAAGAAAAGATTATATAAGAGTGTAGCAAAACCCATTATATTCAACAAGCTAAGTACTTAACACATCTAATGGAAATTGGGTTGGGCGAAAAGGTTTACTCTTCTGTAAAACGATAATCTAATGTTTGAACCCTCAATATGAGATGTGCTTATATTTGATGTTGAAGCAAGAGTTCGGCATAATTGTCTCTTTGTTTAGAAGATACATGGATAGAGACAAAGAAAGACAGGAGGAATTAACACAGCACCATGTCAAATATTCAAGCCCAAAATTATTGGTTAAGCTACCATACTCTTCCAATACATAACATAAAAAAAAAATTTCCGATTTAACTTGATTCAAAATGTAAGTTTAATTCTATAATACTTAAATTCTCTATTTTGCCCTGCTATACCATTTGCCTTTATAATTTTTTAATTTATTAAAAAATTTTACATTTACGTTCTATGTTGCATACTCATATTCCCTCCGTCCCAAAATATAAGGTCATTTTAACTAAATTACGGTTTCTTAAAAACAAAATTAAAATTAGTCAAAAACAATAAATGTGTAGAAAATATACCTTTTTTTTTTCAAAAATACCTTTATTTATGAATACATAAAAGAGAGGTTAATTATAAAAAAGAAGATGAAAGAGATTATGTGAAGAAATTAATACATTAATAAAATAAAAAAAACTCATTTATTACTCAAATAAAATCAAATATAACCAAAACCATTAAAAAAAAGGACCCGTACATCGGAGGGAGGGAGTAGTTAATATTAAACAGATTATGTGGAAGACAGGTGGGGTGAATGTTATTGGGGGTGTGGTAAATAAAAGAGAAGAGGGGGGTAGTTTGGGAAGGGAAGTCACATGGGAGCGTAGGGGAATCGGAAGGTGCACGTGACCGCAGTCCAAAGGTTTGAGAACGTTAATATCAACGTCCTCCATGGCCCATGCCCACCAATCATTCTTCCCACATCCACCCCCCTTCACGCGCCCACCTTTTCCGTGTTTCCCAATTGCCCCCCATCGTTTATTACCTTCAACTTTCCTTCGTTTTATTTGGTTGTCTCCCATAAAAGTAGGACCTATACCAACAAGTGTGTTCGATCGCAGCAGCTGACTCTGTTCGGTGAAAACGCGAGTTGGATCTTTGGAAATGTATTTATAAGATAAGTAGATAGATGGTGACACTCATCTTTACACAAAATGTTATGGTATATACAGCATCTCGATTTTAGATTTATCGATTGTTCAAACTTACCTAACCCAATTAAAAATCTATAGTCCAGAAAAAGTGCCACTGGGGATTCATGGGGGCCAAAGACCGTAAATTGCCTTAGATCAACAAAAAAAATAAAATGTAAATCTATTTATTAAATTTATTATATTAAAAAAAATAATTAAACTAATTAATATGACATATCAAAATATCATAATCATCTTCCATATTTCATTCTCTCCTTCCGTTACTTTATTATAATTGACGAAACATTATTAAGATATAATGTAGAGAAAATTGACAAAAACAATATAAATATATCTTATATTTAAAAATAAAATCTTCAAATGTGTTTTATATTAAGAATAAGAGGCGGTATATTAATTTATCGTTGGAAAAATAAAAAAGACCTCCAAAATTACCAAATATTAAATCAGTGATTTACAGCTAAAATGAGTTTCCAATGGTATATCAAATATAATCAATACTTTATCACATGAAAGAAACAAAATTGATTTGAGATTTTATAATTTTTTTATAAACAGATATTTTATAATTTTAGATGTCTTCTTCTAGGAATTTTCCTTTATCATTTTTTTATTTACTTTAAATTTATAGACTATCTAACAAAAAAACTGCATTTTATTTTTCATATTTTCTTTTTGGAGAAAATCGAGCAAGAGAAAAATCTTATTGAATTGAGAGCGTGACAAAAAGGAGAGTGGATATTAAAATGAAAATTGTGGAAGAGCAATGGCAGAGACCTGTGCCTGCTTCCCACGCATGACATTGAGAATCGCGCACTCGTGGCGCGTGGAACTCAAGAGAATGCCCAGTGCTGGGATCAGGTGCGGCAACCATCACAAAAATAAACATGAACACATCATCCCATGTCCTGCCACGTGTATGAAACCAAATGACATTATGATTAGAGATGCTAATGATCACTCAATTGAGCTTAGTGGACAAATATTGCATGCATTAAGTAGCAGAGGAAAGGAGTCACATGAGACAAAGGCTAAAAGGAAAAGGCAACTAGTAATTAATTATTGCTTCGGCAAAAGAAAATTAGTCATAAATTAATGGGTTAAAGTAAAAAAAAAAAGAAGAGAAAATACAGAGAGAGGATGGTAATTACTCCCTCAATCCCTATATATAAGAGCAAAAAATTTGAATGGTTTTGTCCCTTTTTTTATAAGAGCTGGCACAATTTGTCAAAGTATTTAATGAGTTTTTTCCCATTTTACCCATCATTATTCTTTCTATTCACATTCTTTTTTTTACTCATTTATAATTTATAATACTATTATCACATTTCTCTCTCTTATATAAATAAGGGTAAACTTAAGAAAACAAAATTATTTCATAAATATTTATCTCTCTTAATTATTTTTTTAATTTATGTGATTTTACCGCTTTAATTCTTATAATAAGGAATAAGCGGTAAGTTGAGAGCAGAGTGATAGTGATAGGCAAAATAATGAGATGGTCAAGGTTCCTTAAAAAGGAGGGATTTGAACACGGACTTGCCACTTCACTACCAGACAAAACTTCTATAAATATCACATGATGTCACCAACGACTCTTTTTTTTTTTTGGTTTAAGAATTACAAAATTCTTTTTGATGCTTCACTCAATAGGGTCATTTAATACATTTCACTTTTCCGCCACCTAAAGTAGGGGAGAGCAACGGGCGGATACGGGTGGCCCGTGGGGGTACCCGTTACCCGCCCGTTTATATGCACACGGGTACGGGTAAGCCCGTACCCGTGTAAATGCCCGTCTGGCCCGTAACTAAACGGGCCAGACATAGACGGGCTAAACGGGCGGGTGCCCATTTTGCCCGTTTAGCCCTTCTCATAAAAAAAATCAAAGCATCTGCATCTTTTCATTCTTTCCAGAACCTGCGTAGAAAAATAAAGATCATTTTTATTGATTTAATCTAGAGCACTAAACAGTCACAAGCACAGGAAGAAGAAAGCTGGGCAGTCATGAACAGCCTACTCAATTATTTAGAAAAAAAGTAAGAGCTTGTTTCATCTGCTATATATCTGGAATTTTGCTGTTGGATGCTTCAGAAAGATATTATTTATTATTTTAGTCTTTGCAACTAGCTGCAGCTAAGCTATGTATTACCGTCTTTTTCTTCCCCTAAATTACTTTGTTAAAATGGCAGTAAACTATTTTTTCATTCATTTAATTTTATTTATCAACTAGTTCATTAATATTTTCAATTTTGCAGTAACATAATAACAAAATCTGTCTAAATAAGCTTTTTTAATCATACAAATCTAAGTCTGTTTTTATATCTCTCCGCCCCATCCTTGACTTCTATCAGTAAAACTATTCATGTTCTAATTTTACAAATTATAAAATATTGGAAAAATCCATTTGTTTACAGTGACACAGATTTTTGTTTTAATTATCTCATTCAGTGGCTATGTAAGATGAACATATACAGTGGCTATACGAGATTGATTACCTTTATACGGTGCTGGGACGAGACGACGACGGCGGCGTTGGGCGCTGAGCGGAGACGGCGGCGGCGACGGGGCTGGGGCTGTTCATCGTCTCCTTCACAACTAGGAGGGGCCATTTTTGCATCACTGGAGATTCATCATCTTCAAACTTCTTGAGTCAGGAAAATATGTAATTCCTTTCCTCCTCTGCTATCAATTACTTCATCATCGTCTCAGGCCCACATCTTCCTCTTATGTTTGCATCGCGTTGTTACTTCATCTCCACCCTCGTCTTTTTCTTCGCCTTCATTTCTCCTCTGCTATCAGTTGGTTCGATGCATTTGACGGATCATAAGGCTCCGGATTCGGACTCATTTGAATTTCCAACACACGGCAGCGGCACAAGGTGAGGTTCCAGTGGTTCTTGATGGAGTTGCCGGTTCGAAAATGGGAAAGTGAGAGCTGAGAGAATCTGAGGCGTGAGGACAGTGAGCACTGAGCAGAGCAGTGAAGTGAATATGAGAGGGTTTTTTTTAATGGAGTGCTGGACAGCCTGGAGTCATGGGAGGAGAGGGTTTTTTTTTTAATAAATATGCGGGTAACGGGCGGGTAACGGGCTACCCGTGGCCCTACCCGTACCCGTACCCGCATATAATAAACGGGCGGGCCCCGCCCGTTTATTTCACGGGCCCAGTTTAGACGGGCCAGCACGGGTAAAAATGCGGGCTTAACGGGCGGGCCCCACGGGTTGAGGGTAATTTGCTCACCCCTAACCTAAAGATTGGTCCATGGTCCATGTCTATTTTTTTCTTTAATTAGCGCACACCCTATTGACATGATAATGGCAATTGAACACAACAAAATTTTCCAGCAATTTTTTTTTTTTGAGTAATAACTGAATATCAATTGCTCATGAGAGATTACACATCAACAAAGTGCTAAACAATACAAACAAATACAACATATGTGAACAAGACTAGACCCCATCCAGAAAGTCTGGTGGGTGGGTAAAGTAGTAGAAATTTCCTGCCATGCTATGCGCCTTCTTAGCCATTCGGTCTGCTTGTCGGTTCCCTTCCCTAGATGTATGGGATATGTCAATGCGCCAGTCTTTGGTAAACAGAAGTCTAGCATCCTCCACAACATCTCGAAAAGGGTGGTTCACTGCACACCCTCTTAGAATCAAGTCTATTGCTTCAAAAGAGTCTGTGACAACTATGATATTCCTGAGATTTTTGTTCCAACATAGTTGGAGGCCTTGCACTATCCCCACTAGTTCCGCAATAGTTGGCGGAATATTAGTGAGTTTGGATGCATAGCCCCCAAGCCATTCTCCAGATGAGTCTCGAATGATCCCTCCACAGCTACTTTCTCCAGATTCTCGAACTGATCCGTCGGTCTCAAGTCTAATGGCCCCCTGGGGAGTGGTAGGGGAGCTTCTGTAGTCCTCTGCAGGTGTCGCATAGAACTTGCATAGTGATACCAGCTCCTTGTCCCAAGTGGCTTTTAGGAAGCTATCGATGACTCCTCCTTGCTCCACATCTGGTTCTTCCTCGAACAGTTTCCTGCATCTCATTACCCATATGTCCCAGCAGATATATCCAAAAAGTGTAGACCAATTGATCTTCCTTGTGAAGTCCTTCCCTGCTTCATGCTTTAGGTTCCATCGAAGCCAATCTGAGCCGTCTAAGGATAAAAAACGGTCCATCATCGAGTCTTTGACAACTGTGTTCCAACGATCTCTAGCATTTACACAGTCACGGAGAAGATGCATAGAGTTCTCCTCTTCGGTGCATCCAAAAGGGCATGGCGCTGAAGGCGCCAAGCCTCTTTGACTTCTCAGGACGCTAGTATGAGTTCTTCCATGAGCAAACATCCACATAAAGGTCTTGATCTTTTCCGGAACCGTCCACTTCCAGATTGCTTTCCACAATCGGTCCTCCGTACGATGAATACCTGCAAAAAGAAAATGATAGGCAGAGTTAACTGAAAAACGACCATCAGAGGATGGTCTCCAATAGAATATGTCCTCTCCTCTCTCCTCACGGGGTGAGTGTGCACACATGATACGCTCCACAACTTGAGGATGGAACCATCTCCCCAATTTGTTTCTATCCCATTCCCCCCAGGGAGTAGAATAATCCACCACCTTCTCCTCTTTGCTCGCAAAAGCTTCAAAACCAGGGATTAGCTCCACCAGGGGTCTATTCAACTCTGACCAATTATCAAACCAGAAAGACGCTTGGCATCCGTTTCCAATTTTGACTCCAATCCCCTTCTTAAATTTCTCCCAGACCTCACATATGCTACGCCAGGTAATGGAAGCACTCTTACGCTTCTTAATCAAAGGTATGACTTGAGGGCCACATCCATACTTGGCTCTCAATACTCGAACCCATAAGGCACTGGGGTTTTGTAAAAGATTCCAACACAGTTTCATGATGAAGGCTTCATTTTGCTTGCCCAGGTCTCTAACTCCTAGTCCTCCATCATTCTTACCTTTGGTGACCACATCCCATGAGAAGAGGTGAAGTTTTCTCTCATGGTCATTCTCACCCCACAAGAAACTTCTACTTCTCTTCTCAAGGTCCCTTAAGAGCCCCTTTGGGAGGAGCATGGTCTGCATGTGATACGATGGAAGGGCAGATAGCACTGCTTTGATTAGGGTTGCTCTACCCGCCATGCTAAGGCAGCTTCTTTTCCATCCCGCCAGTCTCCTCTTGGCCTTTTCTAGGATTGGTGCAAAGGTTACATACGAAGGTCTCTCATGAAGGAGAGGTATTCCCAAGTATTTGCCCAAGTCCCCAGTCAAACCTATTCCCATATGCCGACTCAAATCAAAGGCTCTATTGAAGTGTACATTCTTGGAAAAATACACTTTAGTCTTTGCTCTATTCATTTTCTGCCCAGAAGCCTCACAAAAAGCTTTAATGCAATTCATCATCACCTCTGCCTGATTCTCCGAAGCCTCTCCAAAAAGAACTAAATCATCAGCAAAGAATAAGTGGGATAAGGGGGGTCCCCCATTGCTAAGATACATAGGCTCCCATTGCCCTTCCTCAATATTGTCGTGGATGATGTGACTTAATTTCTCCATACATAAGGTGAATATATACGGAGAGATTGGGTCTCCCTGGCGGATCCCTCTGTTTAGTTTAAAAGACTGAGTAGCTTCTCCATTCCATAACACTTGAAAGGTTGAGGATGATATACATGCCATAATCACCTCGACCAGCCTCTCGTGCAAGCCTAACTCCAAAATGGTATTGCGGATGAAACCCCATTCCAATCTGTCATAGGCCTTTTCCAGGTCTACCTTGATCATCATCCATCCCGTTGAACCCTTCTTGGTCCTCATGGAATGGATAGCCTCTTGAGCTATGATAATGTTATCACTACTTTGTCTTCCCGCAATGAAGCTGCATTGGTGACCACCTATCATTCTCCCCATGATATCACGAAGCCGGTTGCTTAGGATCTTTGTGATGATTTTATAACTAACATTGCATAGAGAGATAGGTCTGAAGTCCCTGATATTTTCTGGATTGTCCACCTTGGGGATGAGAACAATATTGGTGTTATTGATCTCTTTTATCTTGGAAGGGTTTTGAAAGCAAGTTTGCACCAGGTCACAGATAGAACCACCAACCACTTCCCAGTATTCCTGATAAAAGATAGCCTGTATTCCATCAGGACCAGGAGCCTTAAATCCCCCAATATCAAAAATCGCCTTCTTCGTTTCTACATCACTGATATTGGCTGCTAGGCGTGCCATTTCCTCAACTGCTTGGGTTGGAAAAGTAGTTCTTGTCACCAACTGAGTTAGGGACGTATTATCACTACTGAATAGATCCTTATAGTATCTCCAGGCTAGCTCTTTTAGTCTGTCTTGACAGAAGATCCACTCGCCTTCCTCATTTTTAAGTGCTTCTATTCTATTTTTCCTTCTTCTAATTGTAGCCGCTGTATGGAAGAACCTACTATTCTTATCCCCCCACTTGAGCCACTCGCAACGGGATTTCTGGTACCATTTTTTGTGTGACTACCTCCGTTCTTTTTAAGTTCATTTGTAAATGTATTCCATCAAATTTATATAATAAAAATAATCTTATAAAACAGTTATATTACTATTCATGCTATCCATATTATGATAAAAAAATATACTTTATTTGTATAAAAAATCTGCTTTATCATATATATATATATACCTTGCGGTTTTCTTAAGAATATATGATGATTTTTTTTTTAAAAAAAATGTATTTTAAGAAATTTCACATGGGGTTTGATTATGGTCTTTTGGTGAATTGTGTGTGTTGCATAAACATATTATTTTTCGTATCTGAATAAACATATCATATGCAAGTATGCAACAATATAAAATACATGTAAACAAATATCCAAGATAGTTTGACATACCGGATACATGTTAATTCAACGATACATGGCAACATAAATCAACCTACACAACACAACCAAATACGGATTCATGTTGACTCACGCTTCTTCATCCAAAAAGTAGTCGTAATAATAATAATGGTTCGTTTTATGAAGGTATGGGGTAAAAAGGGCCTAGTTGTAAGGGAAGGTGGTCCATACTGGTTGTACTTGGTTGACATTGAACTCATCTATGGCTTCTAACTTGTAAGGTTTCTATTCCATTTTGCCCCACCCACGCCCTCTCATTCCATTATTGTTTAATTATCTTTATCTTGACGTATCTCTCAAATTTTTTGGTTTTGTTTGAAATCGTGATTAGAGATTTTAAATCATAAATTATGGCGTGTAAGGTAAATATGTGTGCTGAGCTTTGTCTCAACTTGTGTGGATGTGATTATGACAAACAAGCACTTCATCATGCTATTGAACCGGTAATTGAATTACTCAGTGGTCAAAGCATTAATTCAATCATTGGTTATTCAATCACGATTGGATCAAAATAGAACTAATCATAATTAAAATAATATTATTTCCGGTCCTAATTATATGATCAAGTTAACTTTTTTATGGAAATTAAGGATACAAATCAGACCATTAAATTGTAATATATGCTATATATAATTAGATTATATGTTGGTTTATAAGTAACATAGATTAGTTTTGAAGAAAAAAGATAAATATAAATAATTTAAAGTGATTTATTTTTCATCATTAATTTCTCTAAAAAAGTCAATTTGATTTTATAATTAAGACTGGTGGGGTATAATTTAGTAAAATATACAAATATATATAATATTAAAAAGAGTAACAAATAAAAAATATTAATTCACAGGTAAATGAGAACATTTGTTATAAATATTCATAATCCAACTAACCATGATTATTAAAACACAAATTTAACAGGCTACTATTTTTCTAATTTAAAACCAGGTTGCTTCAGGCTTATCGTCAAAAGGAGAAAGAAATATAAAATTCAAAATGACGTACTGGAACGATAATTCAGATAAACAAACCCCTCTCTCCCACTTGTCTCCCAGTTCTATTCTTATATGTTATGTTATTTGCTATGCATCACAATTCAAGTTAAATATGTTATTCAGATTCACCTGGCTACCAGGTTGTTTTGTGGGCACTACTACAGAAAGGAGTTTTCATGTCTGTTATTTAAGGGTTTTCATGTCACTTTTTTATGTGACATAAAAAGTAGTGACTTAGAAAATATGGAGATTTTACGTCACTTAAAATTGGGGACGTGGAAAGTCATATTTTCCACGTCACAACTTATGAAATAAGCGACGTAGATAAGTCCCTGAATAATTTTTTTTTTATTAAATGGCTAAGATTTCACGTCACATGTTCAGAAAACATGTGACGTGGAATGTGGCGTGTAGAAACCACGTCACTTATTAGCCAAATAAGTGACGTGGTTTCTCATAAACCACGTCACATTTTTAGTTATATGTGATGTGGTTTTGGAGAAACCACGTCACTTATTTGGCTAATAAGTGACGTGGTTTCTTGCCAGAACATTTCACGTCACATGTTTATAAACATGTGATGTGGATTATTATTTTTTTTAAATTAAATTTTAATATTTTCATGTGATCCCATTTTCTTTTTCTTGTTTTTGCTGTCTCAGAAAACAGATTCACCACAAATAGCAATCAACCAAGCTAACATAAGTAATCAATCATACTAACCATATATAACTTGTGTTTACTACTACTTCACAAATTAACCATTAGTGTTACACAATTTAGTATTTTATACAATGATCAATCATCTCTACTAACCAAGACTAACCAATTCCGAAAGCAAAAATTCAGCAACATTCTCACGAATTGAATCAAAATCTTCATCTGTAAATGCGTTGATATCATAAAACTGCAACAATAAAGATGTGATTATCAATGCAAAGAAATTATATAAAACATTATATATTTATGTATTAACTGTATCAATCATACAAGAATTTAACTTGTACCTGTGAGAATGATCCGGTTCGTTCACTAATAATAATGTCAAAAATATATTTCATGACGTAATATCCGCACTCCTTATTAGTTGGTTGCCTAGGGCACTTCAATCACAAGAAACGGTATAAATTAATAGCAATCAATTTAATAAATCTCAATTGACTAACATTGAAAGAATTTAAATCAAAAGTACTTACTCTAGGTCTTTGTAGCACGACATCTTGATGTTCTTGACCAGTTTTTTCCATTAAATGCCACTGAGATATACCCCTAAAATGGAACCAAAATGAGTACATATATATATGTGACTAATTTATTTGGGACACTAGTATATAATAAAGATATTTACACTACTCACATCGATAGGAGAGTTCTATGATAGGGGGTTATATTGCGCCTCAACGAGTCAAACCAAACTAGACAATGATCCCTAGGGCAAACGACAGCTAGTGCCCAGTGCTTACTGAAAGACATTAAAAATAATCATAACATTTACAAATGTGTATAATGATGAAAAGTTGGCAAAAGGAAACAATCAAACTTACTCTTCAAGAATAGGTGCAAAATAGATAGTTCCCCGGTTCACTGACATTTGATGGTTGACGTATGCCTGCATGTTGTCATCATAATTCCTCTGCTCCGCCGGGGTATTGAAATTATCCCTCATCACCAATGCCATTGGACTGAAGAATCTGTATTGTCCCCTGCCTAATCTGTTACACAAGCTGTGGAAGTACCTATATATCATAGACAAGTTGAAATCAAAAAGGGATTTAATAAGAAATACTGCTGAGACATAAAAAGTAACGGTCATTTATTACATAGTCGCTAACTCAAGCAATCCAAGGTCAATTTCCTGCAGCAGCAAAAACTCCCTGATATCTTGGGAACCTTGAATCAATTTTCTTCCATTGAGGAGAGTCAGCAGGGTGCTGGAGATATCTTCCATCAGAGATTCTCTCATCACAATGCCATCTCAGTTTCTTTGCTTCTGCCTCATTTGCAAACAAGCGTTTAAACCGTGGTACAATTGGAAGGTACCACATTACCTTCAAAGGTACCCCTTTCTTTGATCCATCATCATCACCAACGGCATCCTTTCTCGGCTTGTACCTCGGAGTATCACATTTAGGACACTCTTTCAGGCCGGCATACTCATTCCTGTACAACACGCAATCATTAGGACAAGCGTGTATCTTCTTATACTCCACCGCCATCTTGCTTAAAACTTTTTTAGCCTCATACATACGCTTCGGAAGCACATTGCCGGCAGGGAACATATCACTCAAAGCTTCAAGCAACTGCGAGAAACCCGTGTCCGCCCACCCATTTTCTGTCTTTATTTTCAACAATTTCAGGACGCCGGTCAACCGAGTATACTTAGTACACCCCGGGAACAACGGTGTCTCTGTATCATTCCGCAACTTCTCAAACTCATCTACCACAGAAAATGACTCAGCCCTAATGTCATTGATCATCTCGTCCATTCCATCATCACAAACATCATCCATCACTGCTTCTACATTTTGTGACGTACACTCATCTACGGTACTTCCCAATTCCCCATACCAAAACCACTTCTTATAACGGAGATTGATCCCATCACAAAGAAGGTGATCCCTTATATCATCAACGCTCTTACAATAAGCATTTGCACACTTCACACAAGGGCAACGATACATGCCATTCTTACTAGCCACGTTTCTTTTGGCAAATTTAATAAATTCTTCCACCCCCATTTGATACTCTTTAGTGGTTCTCAATGCATGCATCCAACTACGATCCATTCTATTAAACCTATGCCATATGTCCAACGAATTAGTCAATTTTAGCTCACTACCTTGTGAAGAAA
This sequence comes from Mimosa bimucronata, assembly GCA_037074515.1. Classification (NCBI taxonomy): domain Eukaryota; kingdom Viridiplantae; phylum Streptophyta; class Magnoliopsida; order Fabales; family Fabaceae; genus Mimosa; species Mimosa bimucronata. Next base: position 14,512,124 of record CM073442.1, read on the forward strand.
TGGGCATGCCATACACTTAACTTAACTTCATGCAAATTTTTTAAAAAATTTCGCAGAGTTTTCCCTTGTAAGTGTGATATCCAAAAATTACATTTACAATCTAAGATAATCCAAAATGAAACTAGAAATCCCAATGAAATCACATATTAATTCAGGGGAATAGAGCAAACCAACAATCAGATCAATGACTTACACAAAGCACAAACAAGCCAAGTAAAATTAGAGAAACACAAGTTGTCAACGGAAATTATCATAGTAGTCACAAGAATATAAGAGCATAGTCATATTCCTTATTGTTCAATGGAGGAGATAAAATCAATAACATACCTCTAGGTGGCTTAGCAAGACAAAGATTACCCTTATGGTGATATGGGTTAGAAGAATCGATTTCTGATTTGAACCAGTTACCTGTATATATTGGAAAAGGTTAAAAATAAAATCTCCAACAAGATTCAACAGAAGAGCTAAATGGTTTTGATACTCCTCTCTATATACACTTCACTTGACACAACCAATAATCAACAAACCAAAGAATTAGACTTCAAAATAATACATTTAAAACCATACATGCAAAACCACAGAATCAATGTTTAAGAAGAATAAGGTAGTGAACACTTAGAAATATTAAATCAATTACTTCCATATTTCAGACAACTAATTAATGGTTAGAAACACAACCTCCTTTCTTTACAAAACCATTGATCAAGACTAAATTTCCAAGCATAATTCACAAAACACAAATCAAACACTAAATTTCCAATAATCAAAATGTACATCATTTCTCAAACTTAAGCCTATTACTTTTTAATCCAATTTTAGTTACCAATAACAATGTCTTTTGAATTAATCTCTTAGCACATTAACCTCCATATTTGTTTTAGCTCAATAAAACCTTGATCACCCAAAGTTCTAGACAAAATCAAATTAGCCATTCTTTTAATTCCCTTTTCAGCCTAATTAAGAACATAAGCCATATCATTCTCTTACTAGTCCTTAATTATTTAATCAATGATTTACACTTCAATAATTAACATTTAAACATCATCACCTCTTATCAATATATTGCAGCATAATCACCCAAATAATGTATATAGAAACATATCAATCAAAAAGCATTTCTAAACACCATTATACACTTGTACTATTTGTTTTCCTCTTTGTTAGATTAAACCCAGAAAATCACAACTAGCAATTCAAAGAATTGCACGAAAATCAACAAGAAATGAAAACTAAACAAATTAGAGAAGAACTGGGCACTAATGAAAACAAATTAAACAAATTAACAACAAATTAATTAGACGAACTGGGCAGCATTCCAAAATCAACAAGAAATCAGAGACAACTGGGCACTAATCAACTAAACAAATTAATCAAAACAGAGCAATCAAACCTAGAAATAAACACAAAAAAATGAAAACGAAAATGCAGGGGAAAATGAGTTCACAGAAATTTCAACATAATGCAAGGAAACCAACACCAACCAGAACCCAGAAAACGAAAATGCAAGGGGAAAAAAAACCAAAAACACAAACGAAAATGCAAGGGAAAAGAAACCAAGAACATGGAGAGCTAAGAGCTGAGGGAGACATTTTGCACCTGATTGCGTTTTGGGAGAGAGCTGAGAGCTGAGAGCTTCTTCTTCTTCAACCTATTTGCGTTTTGGGAGAGAGCTGAGGGGTGAGGGGTGAGGGAGAGAGGAGAGAGCTGAGGGATTTGAGCTTTGGAGGGAGGGGGCTGAAATTCTGGCGCAGGTTTTGAGCTTTGGGTGAGGGAGATATGGAGCTGAAATTATAATCATGTTTTGTATTTTTTTTTAATTTTAATGAAACCACGTCACATATAGGAAATATGTGACGTGGTTTCTCAAAACAACGTCACATATTAGATATATGTGACGTTGTTTAAGAGAAACCACGTCACATATTTCCTATATGTGACGTGGTTTCATTAAAAATTAAAAAAAAAATCCCTGATTATCTATGAAACCACGTCATATATTTCCTATATGTGACGTGGTTTCTAAAAAATAAAAAAATAAAAAGAAAATCCACAAACCACATCACATATTTTATATATGTGACGTGGTTTCTTAAAAATTAAAAAAAAAATTCCCTGATTATCTATGAAACCACGTCCCATATTTTATATATATGACGTGGTTTCATAAAAATTAAAAAAAAAATTCGAAAACTGATTATTTACTACAAACCACGACACATATTTTCTATATGTGACGTGGTTTATTATTAAAAAAATTTAAAACTTGGGGAAAACCACGTCACGCAATTATAATATGTGACGTGGTTAATCACACCCATAATCCACGTCACAATTTTGCCATTATTGTGACGTGGTTTCTTCTTCAGCATGATATTTAATTACAAAAATGCCACCAAGCTTTTTTCAATGTCCATTTTATAATTAAGTGACATGAATTAGGGACAAGAAATGGCCTTTTTGTAGTAGTGGGGATTTCTAGGTACACCCTCAATTCCTTCACTAGCCTTAAGCATTTTTCTAACTAAAATTAAGTTTTAAATGCTATAACAATGCCGAAGCCTCAAATTAGTTTTTTTTTCCTCAAAAACAAAATTATTTAAAGCTAACGTTCTTAGGTTTTGGACAGCTTTCTTTTTAGTTGTTACCCCCCCCCCCCCCCCCCAAAAAAAAAAAAACAAACAAACCGTGTAACATGTCATAACTCATATCAACCCCAAATGTCTCAATCTATATCGACAATGAAATGAGGCTTTGGGGGAGCATGTCAAAACACTTGAACATGTCATTTTAATATATACTTCCTCTTTTTAAATAATTATTCACTATCTTGTCAAAACATTTTTACGTGTGTCATTTCAATATAGTACTTTATTATCCATAAAATTTGAATCAAATATACTAAATCCATTTGAATTAACCCTACATATATACATAGACAATATAATGCATTTTGTTGATGCATGGATGAAAATTAAGGTTTGACGCCCAGATAGATAAATTTGAGACACGGTCACCATCCGCGCATGTGTAAATTATAAGTGCACTCCTCGATAGAAAGGGCTCACAACAACTGACAACACTTCCAGCATGTGCTGTCGTGTTGTAATTATCACTTAATTATACTCTTTCCGGTTTTTTTTTTTTAAATATAGGAATTGGATAATTAATTTACAAATATTAGAAATAACATATCACATATGTATTGATTTCCCTCAAATACATTTTTAATTGGGAAAAAGATAACAAAACAAACCTTTAAATTAGCAAAATGACAATTTGCTGCAACAAATTTTAGGAAAGACAAATCAGTACATTTGACTAAATTATCCAAAACCAAATTAAATGAAAAGTTTAAAATGCTCTTGTATTAATTTTTTTTAATAAAGGGCCCAACACCACCGACTGTAGCTTAGGCCATAGGTGGGGGGCCAACCTGCCATGTGGCGGTGGGCCCACCAGCCACGTGGCAGCTCCACACCCCTCCACTTGGCGGGTTGTGGGGTTGCCACGTGACGGGATAGGGGTTAAAAAATGGGACAGAATGAGGGGGTGGGGTTCGAACCCACCCCTATAGGTTTGGTGGTAAAATATATATTGCAAAAAAAATATATTTATATATTCTATCTTTCATTCATTCTTAATATTTTATCAGAATTGTATAAGGGATTACCAAATTCGAATAAGGGATACCAATATGTTTATTGGATAGAAGCATGTTGGTAATCCATTATCCAATGTTCATAATCCCTTATCCGAATTTGGTAATCCCTTATACAATTTTGAGAAGAAACAAAAAGTTGGTAATTGAATAGAAGCATGTTGGTAATGCCTTATCCAAATTTGGTAATACCTTATCTGAATTTGGTAAGCCCTTATACAATTCTGGGAACAAACAAAAAGAAGTTGGTAATGTTATGAAGTTAGTAAATGGATAGATAAATGTTAGAAAATCATTATCCAAAATTGGTAATCCGTTATGCGATGTTGGTAAATTATTATCCAATATTGATAACAAGAAAAAAAAGTTGGTAGATAACAAGCAAAAAGAAGTTCGTAAAGTTGTGATGTTGGTAAAATCCCTTATCCGAATTTGATAATCCCTTATACAATTATGATAAAATATTAAGAATGAATAAAAGATAAAATATATATATTGTGCAATATATATAACAAAGTACCATAGTGGCATACCACCAAGCCTATGGGGGTGGGTTCGAATCCCACTCCCTCATTTTGTCCCATTTTTTAACCCCCACACGTGGCAGGTTGGCCCCTGTTGACGGCCAGAGCCCCAGCTGTAGGAGGTGATGGGCCATTTATTAAAAAAATTTTAATCCAAGGGCATTTTACACTTTTCATTTTAATTTAGTTTTGGACAATTCAATCAATTGTACTGACTTGTCCTTTCTAAAATTAGTTGTTGCATATTGTCCTTTTGCTAATTTAAAAGTATTTTTCTGTCCTTTTCCCTTTTTAATTACCATCCACATTAATGAAAGTCTTTTTTAACACGTGTAATTAATATAGGGATAGCTTGGTACAAAAAAAATTTTAAGTTTGAAAGATAAAGTGGATTATAATATTACATTTTCGATAAAGCAGTTCTTTTTATAGGAATCGATTTCCCTATCATCAAAAAGATGAGTAGGGAAAGCTAGCCGTATCTAAATCGTTTAATCTCACCTATATGGTATAGATTTTATTTAGATTATGTGTCTATTTTAATATATATATACACAATCTAGACAGTCTAAATGAGACTCAAATGGTCTAGATATGACGAGCTCTCGCTACTCATCTTTTTGATGAGTAGGAAAGTGGTTCCTTCTTACAAGCCCTATACTTTAAATCAGGGAGAAGTAATTAAGAAATCAGAAAAAAGAAGAAACAAGTTGATGCCAATGTTTTGAAAGTTGGATTAGACATGAAAGATGAAACCAAAGAAACCGGAATGTCATGATTTAAATGGGCGGATCGATTTAACAGCTTGGTCAAGTCTGGGTTTTAAACCATGGTTCGTACCTAACAAGGTTAATAGGGTCATGGGCCAGCACTTGAGAGCAACTCAACATATTCTTTATTCTTATAATTCATCATTTTTCTGTTTCAGTATATTACATTTCTTGATAACATTCACTGTTTTGAAAGTAAAAGGAGAGAGCAAGGACGTTCACGAATACAATAAATTCATATCATCACATTCCAAGTCAAACGTTTGGAAAAAAAAATACTAAAAATTTTGGTCAAATAGCTCCAAAAGTCAACATCATCGCACAAATTTCTGAACCTATTTACAGGTTATTTATTTATCCATATCCATGAACAAATTAAAAAACTCCAAAGCTTGCACTTTCTATAACACAGTAGTGAGAACCCAGAAAAGAAAAAGTCACACTGTTCATGATTCTATCAATCACCAGAAGAGCAAGCAACCTCTTTCAAGTTCTTGTCTTTTGGCTTTCATGATGCTCTTATTCTCTCGTGTGTCTCTGATTTGAAATGTTTATTGGACTCACATGTTCCTTCATCTTCCCAGCTTCCATGGCATAAATATATATATGAGATATAGCTTTCACATATATTAATAATGAGACTTATAAAGTGAATCATCTCTCGTTAAGTTCGTGAGTTGTCTCTGAATAATAAAAAGAAGTGTGTGGAGTCGGCTTCAGTTAGTTTTAAAAAGAGAACATTGGAATAGCGCTCATCAAATTTGGTTGTCAATTTTGATAGCAACTAAATAGTTTAAAATAAAGTCATTTATGGGAATACAAATTGTTTAGAATATGTGCAAAGTGCAAACTGGTCGTCCTCAGAAGCTCCTATTTTGGACGGCCCTTTTGTTTAATTCACTGATCCTCCCTTAACATTGAAAGAGGTTGCTTGATTGGGATTAACACTTTTCCCCCCTATTGTAACAGTATCATTCTTTACATTTTCTTCCAAAAACAAAATTGTATAGTAGCAAAAGTGCAAGGTGCAAGGTGCAAAGTGCAACCCGGTTGGCCTCAGAAGAGATTTTTTTTTTATTTCAAGTAAAAAGTACTAAAATTTGGTTAAAATTAATTAAAATTCTTCTTCACATAGTTTTTTCAACAAAGATTTCGGTTAATAAGACTTGACCAATACCTAGCAGGATTGCAAGTTTGAATTATGCTTTGATTCCAAGATTTTGTTGATGAAAAATCTATAATCACTTATATGGTCAATCCAATTGGTAGTCCTTATAGTTTTGATTGAACTTTGATTTTGGTTCCTGTAATTTCAAATAATTGGTCTCGGTTCTAATAATTTCATAATGATTTCACCTGAATCTAATGAATGGTCACTATACTTTTAATGAGATTTTACTTTTATCTCTGTACTCAAACTCAAACCAAGTTTTTGTGGAACTATATAGGTCAAAACAAACAATTTGAAACTACATGACCAAAATCGGAATTCAATCAAATTATAATTACCAACAAACATACCAACCCTTATTTTTTAAGGTTGGGTTTGACACCATAAAGTTTCTTTGAAAAAAAGAATCAAATTTAATACACATGTCAACGGCCAATTACCCTAGTAACAGGCTACTGCCACCACTCAACACTTGGATGAAATTTCAACTTGTAAATGCGCAGGTTTAAATTGTACTGTAAAATGATGATTAAAAACACACACACAAGCAAAGGCCAGAACATGTGACATCCCTCATAAGGATAGAAGGGTTTGTGTCATTAGACCAATCTTTGGCAAAGTAACAATGCCTACATAGCTCAGTATCATTAAGCCGTTTCCATTAAAAAAGGAGATTACCTCTTCAAACCCCAAGTGGTACACGGGTGAGTCGTCGGTCGTATGTGGAGATTTGTGTGGATGACCCTTCTTTTATAGTAATGGATTATGTTAGGGATAAAGCTTAAAAGAAATGGTTAAAAAAATATCCTCAAAACCAAAACCACCTTGCTGAGAGGTTTTGGAATTGAGGCGTGGAGTAACCTACCACAACTCGTTAAACTTAAAGGTTATAATCATTCATTTAAATATTCACATATTTAAATTATCTCATCTAACTGGGCCCGGAACCTCTCCACTTACCTCCATTTAGTTAAAACTACGTCGTTTTATCTTTAAAACAGAAAACACAATTTTTGAAAAATTGTTGGATCATTGTTTCTTTTAATAAAACGACATAGTTTTAACTAAATGGAGGTAAGTGGAGGGAAAATTAAGTGAAGAGGTTCCGGACCCCATCTAATCACATCTATCCTTCCAATTATCCCAAGAAAATACTAAAGTGATCAACACGTCTTTGCCAGTCCTCATTTACTACAAAAGCTTGCTTTTAAATGCCAATTTGTGTCTGTGTAATGCCCCCACAGTACCCAATTGAAGCGATTCCAATTCTAACTTCGTTAAGTAGAAGGTATTGCAAGAAAATTGGATTGCTGCAAAATCAGAAACAAAAATTAACAACTAACATGTGGCATGTCTTAGAAGATTTAGAAGGTGATGCCCAAAATGTATCATATTTCTCTTATCAGTTTCCACTTTCCAGGGTTCATATAAAGCAGCAGGAGAAACTCATGTACAAGCATCATGCGCAGAAAGCTAAATTCCCCAGCAAGTTAACTGTTTGAAGAAATTACGTGCGCATGGAAAATTGAACCTCAAGAGGAAGAGAAGGCAAGAAAACATGCCTTCAATCATTTTCCTTCAGCCAGATTCTGATTTGAAACTATCGAAACACTGCTTGTAACAACATTGCTGGGAAATGCAGTACTACCGAGCGGAACATTGCCAGGAAATGCCGTACCACTTGGGGGAATGCTGCTAGTAACAACACCAGTGGTAAATGCAGATACACTTGGGTGGATGACGGTGTTTCCTCCAGTCATATCATTGGTTCCTTCAGCTTTTCTCTGATCTACAATCATAGTTTGTGGGGCTAAAGTAACAGTAGCTTGCAAAACTTGTGGGGCAACGACAATGTTTGAGCTCTGCTGTTTTGGCGCTGTGTCAGCTGAGCTTGTTACCCTGACAGCATGAACAGGAGTAAAGTCCATGCTGGTCTTTTGCTGGTCCACAGGTGTTGACTCATTCATAGCATGAAGTTGTTGTAACCTGTAATCAGTCTCGGGCCTACGACAAACCTTCCTGAGTGGAACAATTTCCTGCCAAAGCACACAACTTGGATGAGTCAACAAAAATATATCAAATATTGGAGCTTGTAAAATATTGACAGAATATCACACTGATCTGGTGATATTTACAATTATCATTTTTGTTCTTATTATAAATATAGTTGGAGAGAAAGGTATGGTTTAAAAAGAAGCCCAACTGAGAGCACAGCACCACTTGGCAATTATGATCGGCTGGTTATAATATATAATCAATTCTTGGTCAAGCAGACCCATCACTATAGTTTTCCTGAACATGTACAGCCAATGGCTGGTTGTGGTTCACTGATTTACGATAATTTAGCATTTCATTATAATCTCCAGACAATGATGCCAATCCAAACTTGACATCAAATCAGAAAGCAGGGCTTGAATATAGCCACATGATCAGAAGAAGGTAAGCAGGGAATCTGACATCTGTCTGACAGGAAACACTAAGGAATCATTTAAATACAATAATTACAGTATGACATACAAAAACGTATGGAACTGGAGTGATAATTATTTGTTTGGAGTGGTTCAAAGTTATACATTTGAAATAGACTTATAGAGGTGTTCCCAGTATAAAATTACAGGAGGTAGCACCCTCTACAGATTAGATAAGGTACTTGGCCACATATTATTGTCTATTTACCTATAGTTCACTGATGTAAAATAAAGTGACTGGGTCCAATCATGATAAGATGAATGCCGCAATAGTAAATCATAATCAAAATGGATACCTCTGATTGATCATGATCATAACGGACCAGAAATCTACATCGACAGCCTCTAACATCATGCCTTCGTCTTTGAGCATCAAGGACATGAGCATCAAAGTAAAGAGCCTGCTCCTTACCTTCCTACATATTGCAAAACCAGAACTTAAGAGAGAGGAATGGAAAACAAAATGCTTCTTGAAAAAAATTTATGAAAAGTAAAGGAAGTGCAAATTGCAGTAGATGCTCGGCCTATGCTTATAGCTGGTCCCAAGCCCGGGTAAAGGAGGAGGGTTGTGTTAGGCCCCGACAGCCAGCGTAAAAACCCCGTCGAATCTCATGAACATGGATCAATGAAGAAAGGAAGTGCAAATTGCAAAATCATATCAGTGTTTTTTGCTTGATGTCTGGCTATGAATATTCACACCTGAAAACACAGTATGAGGTCCCCAGGGAGAACTGCCACACATTCTGATGATTCACATGGCAGAGAGCGTGGCCTGATATTTTTTCGCACATTAACCCACTCATCTTCCTCAGGTCCAAAACCAGCAAATCGAACTAGAACTTCCTGGAACAAAGAAGATATTATTGCAAGGATCATATAGGTAGAACCCAAAGCAATATAAGATGAAGAACACGATTAGAAACTGAAAACCAAATCACTTTTATTCTTGTAAATAAAAACCTTTATAGCCTACAACAGAGAAAAAGTAAAAAGTCGGGGTTAAAAATTTAACAGCTGCCATTGCAAAGCAGTGGTTCGCCCCAAAAAAGAAAGACTGTTTATGAATTAAATTGTTGATAGCAGCAAAACATCTTACAAATACAAACTTCATGCGAGTAGCCCCACAACTGATATGAACATGCATATGAAAATGGATCAATTGAAAAGTCACAAAATCAGCAACTTATTAATTATTAGTTAATAAATAAAAAGAAAAAAAAATTCTCGATAGCAACTATGGAAAAGCCCTACTAATTCTTATAAATAAATTTAAAACTGAGATCAGTTCATCCTGAATTACCGGATCACTGGTTTCCAAATGCCTGTGGGATAGGAAGTTTGCAACATCGTACCTTATAAACAAAAGACCAAAAGTCAGGTCTTCGTATCTGAGATAGTTATTCTTTTCTTTCTTTCTTTCTTTTTATTTTTTTTGGGTTTTGGGGGGGGGGGGGGGGGGACGAAAGGATATTTTAAGCATGAATGGAAAGTAATATTAACCATGCTCCATCCCTTCCGGACTTAGCTTCAAACTCCATTGCTGAGTTTTCTGGAGCACCTTTTCCAGTTGAAACTGGGGAAATCAAAATGAAGGCAGTATATGTAAATACATAGTATGACAAATTAGAACATGAGAGCATAAACACTCTAGACAATAGGCTCTAAAACACAATTGATTCGACAATACAAAGTGACAATATTTCATCATCTACATTTCCCATATCATGACAGAAGCACAAAGTATAAAGCGCATAAAAAAATAGCAGGGTTAGCTCCCCATATAGTTTCAAACAAGCATGGAACACTGAGAAACTTCCTCTTGCATAACTCAACTTGAAAAAAAAACTAAATCTTCAAATTATCACCAGCAACATTAACCATTCATTAAAATGTTGATATGTGTGCTCAAGCTCATATTCTCACTGTTCTACTTTAAGCTTAAAGTAAATGTATAATATTGATCTCATGAATAACAAAAAATAAGAATATATTAAGAATATGTTCAATACCATATTAAAAAACCGAATGAGAAGCTTGGCTTAAAAGCTTAAACTGTCATAAATGGCAGTGCTATGGCAGTCTTGGAGAGACACTCAAATAAATGCAGGTGAAGTCAGCCCAAACTTGGCAAGCTATACACTGAAGCTGGAAGAATTGTTAACACATTTTTTCTTAGGGGGCACTTAAAGGGGTTTGAAATTAATTAAAACCTTGACCCCATTCCACACTCTTTTTTGTCGCTGAACACATAATTATAGGCAAAAAATTATCATACTAAAATTATTATGATATATAAACAAGAAAGAGTTAATACAACTTTTGATCCTTAAACTTCATTCAATTTTGGTTTTGGTCTTTGAACTTTAAAATCGATGGTTTTGATACTTGAACTTTCGGTTAATTTCGGTCTTGATCCCTTAACTTTAAAATCAATGGTTTTGGTCCTTGAACTTTTGGTCAATTTTGGTTTTAGTCCCTGAACTTTAAAAAAAAATTGAAAAATCAGGGACCAATGGTTATAAATTGCACAAAGTTAAGGGACCAAAACCACAAATCTAAAGTTCGGAGGCTAAGACCAAAATTGACTGAAAGTTCAAAGACTAAAACCACTAATTTTAAAGTTCAGGTAGGGCTTGTTATGGGAGGGAGCAGAGACCCTTGCACAAACAACCCCACCATTTTACCCCTCATCGTGTACATTAAAAAGTTTAAATTTGAAAAGGAGCCTCAAGAAGATGCCACAGTATCATTCACGCCATCTAGGAAAGTAAAAACCAGCATTTTAAGTAAAAACAGCAGAACCAACTTAAATAAGTTAGCCATACAAGAGAAAATTGCAAAATACAAGCTTAATCGGTAGAGTCATTCACATAGATGCAAGATTCACACAAAATGAATACAACAATATAAAGCATGTAGGACCATCAAAAAATATAATGAATTCAAAAGGAAAAAGAAAGATGCCAAAGCACCAAAATGCAACAATTTCTACCTGAAGCAGGAGGTATGGGAGTAGCCATTGGTTGAGGCATATTTCTAACTGGGGTTGACTCATCTCGAACCATAGGAGTGATACTTAACTTTCCAGGAGCCTTACTAGATTTTGCTCTTATAGCATACCGCTTATTTTGAAACCAGTTCCAAACCTATAATGAAGAAGACAGATAAGAAAAAGAAGGCAGAACATATTTTTTTTATTCAAAAAGATACAGTTGTCAGTTGTCACATTCATACTTGCTTCATCTGCACAGTAATCTTTCCTTTACGCTCAGGAGATTCACTACAATCAAAACAAAAAGAAATGATAAGATCAATCCACTGCTCACCTTCATGAGCAGAACAAACCCTATTTGAATACCTTGTAGCAATCAAGTAATCATAAATATATAGCATACCTGAACTTCTCCGCAAGAGCTGTGAGAACATCACGTGCTGGCATCGCATTATTATGCTCATTTAAAATTGTTTCCATTTCTGCAACCTATATAGATATTGTTTATAGAAAATATACCACCAGAATGAAAACATCTAGTTAATCCCATCATAAATTTGAGTGTGTCTCTATATGGCGTCATACAGAAAGATACACAGAACAATATTCAAATAACAGCCAGAATTTAAAATAATTTAAACATGGAACCATACTAAAATTTTCACCTACTTAGCATTTTCAGATGTATGTATTAGTGGTCTTGAAAAATGTTAGGGAGTAAGCATATTTACATATGCGCCTAAGGCAACCATTGTAGGTTGGCAATATCAACATGAAAGTTCAATGTTTGCATGATAGTGCATGAAATCATCTAAAGTGCATGTGTATCCGAACACACTTTCCTAGTTTGTTCAACAAAGAAAAAAGTTAAAGCTCAATTATCCTCTAATTCATGCCATGCGGCCACTCTATTTGCCATAGCCAATAGGCCAGAAACATTACTGAAGCAAATACAGTCCCCATCATTAAAAACAGTGTGTGTAGGTTATATATTAAGGAATTAAAAAAGAAATACATTAAAATAACTATGAAGTCATGTTCAACCAAGCTTAAATTTTTCTGAACCTAGGTCAATTGTCAGAGGTGATTAACAGAGGACTGACTAATATAAGAGACCGTTTTAAAGACAAGATGTGGGAGATATAGGAGAGTAGAAGTAAACCAAAAGAAATATAGCAAAAGTGGAGACCTAACAGCGTGGTCTCATTTAGATAAAGAGAATGGAAGGGAGAAAGATAGGATGGAAAACTATACAAGGAACCGCCCAATCCCTTGTTTGGATGTAAGATATAATTAAGAAAGAAATCCAAGTGGATGAGGTTTTCCGTTAGGTGTTTTCTTCACTTTTAGTTAAAGCGCATGTTAAATGCAGGGAATAGCAAATTTTATCCATGAACTCCCAAGTTCATCCACCAAAGTTAAAGGACTCAAATTAAGGGGGGAAATCAAATGGTAAAATTCTATAAAATATAAATAGCATCTTTTCTTTCTATTGCATGGTGCTCCCAGACATACATTGTCAATTATTCACTTCTCAAGTAGCAAGCAATTAATCCAAACAAATGAATGATTGTCACGTATTGGTACCCTTCCTGTTCTACAGCAACACAAATAATTATCCTTTATCCACAAATCCACAGCACGCACGCATGCTAGGCATTCCATAGAACCATACAAGACACAGTATTAGGTGCAATTTGAACAAGCTAAAGCCGACTTCATGAGAAAAAGAATGAATTGAAAATAAACGATAAGCAGCACCATTCAAGATTCGACGCAGGAAATAGAGGTTTCATGTCACAAAAATAACAAGAAAAATCAAACCTCTCGAGCTTTAATTGAATAAAACAGAAGACAAACAAAAGAATCGTGAGCCCCCAATATCAAACAGATATTGCCCATAAGAAGAGTTACTGAAATCAGGGAAACAAATCTAGAAATAGAGCAGAAAAACACTACAATGGAACTATCCCATACAGAAGTTTCAACAAAAAACAGCTAAATCAAGCTCAAAAGCAAGTTCACAAACTCATGCACGTGGTTCATACACCACCAAAAAAAAAATCGCAAATTTCAATCGCAAGTTAAAATAGACGAATACCTCAGCCTGAGTAAAGCGAAAGGCAGGGCCTCCGTTACTGGGTGGCCTACCCATGACTTCTTTTCACCAACGCTTCCCTTGAAACAAAGCGATCACATGAAGAGAGAAAGAAAAATCAGATAAAAATTGTTTTATTGAGGGGAAAACTAAAAGGCGCCTATAAAAAAAAAAACGAATTTTGAAATCAGTTAGGAATTTGGGAAAAGAGAGAGGGAAAAGGGTAAGAAGCAGGAGAAGAAGAAGGGCGTTAGGATTCAAAACCTGGTGATGTTGCGAAGAGAAGCGAAGGGAGTGAAGCGGGTGACAGGTACGATGATCACAGACAGGATAGTCTTGTTCAAGGCCCATTTTGTGCTAATGGGATTTTTATTTTATATAGTCCCCATCTTTTTTTAATAAGATTTTTGGGCCCAAAAATTATGCCAAGTTTCTTTAAAAAAAAATAAACGCCTTTTTCATTTGAATAATTTCAAGTAATTACTGCAGCTGGACTATCTCGTAGCTAGTTGATCCAAAATACCCTCATTGTAAAATTATATTTAATTATTGTTAGTAATTGGTACGATTTTCTCCATTAATTTTCTTCATCATTCAATTTGAACCATTAACTATATTTTAAGAAAAATAAAGTTATTTTAAGGAAAACTATTATTGTTTGAAAATTTCCCGAAATTTGCAAAATTTATTCCCTAAATGTACTTAAACGTCCAAATCTTTGAGTGTGTAGCATTTGTTGCAATTTATATTTGGCTATGTATTAATACATTTTGTTTTGCATAAAATTGAAAATATGTTGCATGCAATAGAAGAATTGTTTCATCCATTAAAGGCGTGTGCCACCGAAGTTCGAAAACAAGTTTTTTATTCCTTTTGTCAATAAATTTTGTTTTGAAATTTTAGTTGTGGATGCTCTCATAGTAAGAGCTCAATCTTTATTGTCATAGTTTATGATGCCGCAATCTCTCCCATATAGTTGGTGATTTTATTTCTTTAGAGATCAAAATCAAACAGAGCTATCTCTCCCATAGTTGGTGATTTTATTTCTTCAGAGATCAAAATCAAACAGAGCTGACGCTCCATAGTCATATAGTAGTTTAGTTTGGCCTAATGGAATTTTTATATGAAAAAAAAATTGCTCATGATGGAGTCAGCAAAATTTATATACAATAAGAGAATTCAAAATAAAGAGAAAAAAAAACTTTCATTCCAACGCTTCCACTTAAAAAGATAATTTTTATAACTTGGTATGTAGTTCAACGTCTATTACTAATAAATAATAAGTTGAAATATAACTTTTTAATTTTTTATTTCTTACATATCAAGTTCAAATATTTTTTTTATGATTATGACTTTTATCATGTTCAATTTTTAGTTCTATCTTACTTTTTATTAAGTTTTTTCTGTAAAAATGATTAAACAATGATAATTATATATTTGTATTAAATATTTTTAATCATCCACATACAACGTCCAACCCATACTCATACATTTTAGATTTTATAAGTCTGGGGAGAAGAAAGCTCATTAAACATGTTAATGTCTTTCAAAAAAAAAAGATCAACGTGGCATCCTGCTACCGCACTATATCTCACGTTGTTGTTTCTTGGCTTTTTGTGGGACGGGATGATCGTCCCATGATAATGTTTTTATAAGGGCTCATTTGTATTTTGGGTATTAAAAGGTTAATAATATATTTTTCTCTTTTGTTTTTAACACTTTGCTGCATTCACATCCTAAACTGCCAACTACATGTAATATAGAATCACTGAATTACGTAGTGCAGGAGATTGCATACTTGTGTTCAGCATTTGGTACTCTTCTAGGTCATTCTAGCTAGGAGATTATTTCATGTTCACAATCATTTCTTTTACATGCTGTTAAATCTTCATAAAGGTCTAACAATATTTTAATCTCCACTAATTGTGATCTGACTTTTCATGTTATCGTCGTCAAGGACTCCTTCAAATTTAGGCCAGTACAAACTTATATTCTTTTTCAACCAATGAAAGAAAATGACTGACTTTTTTTTCCATCGAAGAGCTCTGTGATCTAGCATGGAAAAAATTGGCATATAATTAGAAATTCAAATTCAAAACGAATATTTAAAAAGTTGTTCTATAAAAAATCACGAAAGTCATGAAGATGAAGGGCAAGTACTGATAAATCAGCTATGCAAAGTAAGAGTCAGGGCTAGCATCTTCAACTTAGTAACAAGTATAGCAAAAAGGCTAGTCATCACTTGTAACATGAAAAATTAAAATTCAGATTCATGCTGAAATATGTGTCCATATGTAGTGCTACATATCCTCGAATAAGATTACCCCTAATTGAAGGATATGTGTGACGATATAAAAAACCTAGTAATGGGCCTAACTTTAAGATACAAGCATTTGTCTTAGTTTTATTTTTTAAAATTTGTTATGCCAAGTTTTAAGTAAAACAATCTTCCTTACTCTCTAGATTTTATCATTCATTGATGTGCTTAGATGGCGTCAAAGATTTTTTTTATTAATGTGTTACTAATACACTGCAAAATCTTGTTGTTCTTAATCTAATATGTGCATAATTAATCTCGGAAGATTATAAAAACGAAAGAAATTGACTAATTTGAACAAAAGCAACAAGATCTTACTAAAATACCTCTCTGTAATATTGTATTACACATCAATTTATCAGTTAGGTAAATTATATGAAGAAAAATTATAAATATATGAAACAAAATGGATTGATATATCTTACCATATTAATCAAAGGTATAATTAAGATCACAGTTAAAACGGTAGTAAGCTAACTAGCATGAGTGGGATGTGAGTCAACATAGTTGTTTCCTGAACACAAAACTAGTGAATTTATTATCCAATTAACCTTAGTCTTATTTGAACAATGAAATTAATTGTATGCCCATTGAAATGCGTAATCGTCTAAGTGACTGAATTATGTAAACCAAGTCCGTTCAACTAAGCTTATGAGACAAGCTCTATAGAGATATATGTTGAGTCATATAACCAGAAATCTTTATACATTTTAGATGAATGAGACGTTAGAAACGTCTAACTAACCAATGTTCTATATTGACAAACTGAAGCACCACAAAGAAAACAATAAGTTTAAAAAGAACAACATCACTTAGACAATGTTATCTAGTGATAACATGTTGCTTCAATATGAGCAACATAACTCCATTCAAGCAGTATGGATAGCCTTTGGAATAGGGGTTTCCATGTCGTCCCGATCCCGAAAAGTTTAAAATTTTTCGGGACCGGGACAAGATCCGGGAAAGGGGTCAGGAATCCCGGTCCCAGTCTCAGCCTATATTTTTTTTAAAAAAAATTCAGACCTTCATGTTCAGTCCACTTGTCACTTGAAAAAAGCACCTCTAGCCCATTAATTGTCTAAACATTTCTAAGTTATAATCCCCCAAGGCCCACAATCTTTTTTTATTCATTATTTTAACACCCCCACGTGACTGAATAAGCCTCCCCCAACGCACGTTCAATCTCTGAATCAAGTCCCTAGCCAAAACTTTTCTCTAAGAGTAGCGTTCGTACAGTTCGACCAGGTGGTGTGGAGACGTGGAGATGGAGCCATGGTAATGGTCGGCGGCGGCGGTGGAGGTCGATGAAGGAGGAGAAAGTGGCTGATGATAATGTTCCTCTTAGAAGAGCATTTAATACAGGTATTTACTCCAAGCCTTCTTAGATATGAATATGGAGAGAAAGAGGATCAGGAGGAGAAAATTGGTGAGAATGAGGGAGGGAAGCATGGGGATTGTTGGAATGAATGGATGAAGAAAAAAGAGGGAGGTAGTGAGAGAGATTTTTTTTGGAAAAGGTGGGGAAGGGAGGCAGTGTGTTTCATTGTTCTTCCATATCTTGGTGGAAAAAATAATTCTTTTCCTTGGGAAATCCCAGTCCCGGTCCTGGGATTTCCCGTTCCCACGAGGACCGGGACTTAATATCAGTCCCGGCCACTTTCTGGGATCGGGATCAGGAATGGCCATTCCGGTCCCAATCCCGGATTCGGATACCCTACTTTGGAAGATGAAATTGACGGTTTTCTTCCGTAAAGCTGAACAAACCAAGTCAAATTTGACGCTTATGTACTAAGTCCTACCACATTCATTAGGCAGCACATAAAATAAATGTTAAACAAATAAGACTAATGTTTTAATGCGAAGGGCTATGTTCTTTCTAGAAAACAGCAATTGCATGTTGTGACAATGTTTCTCATATTGAGTGGGAGCATGCAAACAACTAATGCATGTTGTATCAAAGTCTCTCATAGTGAGTGGGAGTATAAATGTTACTCACGATAAGTTTACTGTAATCCTTCGGTAATGTGGTTCGCCACATTGAGCTTCTGTCTCTAAGGCTAAGTGGTACAAGATCCATTCGTCAAAAGTGCTTAATTAAAGAGTAGGAGGATATACCTCTAAACCTAAATCTAATAAGAAAAGAAACTTATAAAAGTACACTAACCTAATGAAGGTTGGAAGTCATTTTTTCCAAGAGATAAGATTACGGTCATAATCCTTTAAGGATCATAGTGGAAACAAGCCATAATGTGAAAGTTCTAAATGGATTTTATTGGTTGTGTTCGCCCGCAAGAGTACGGATCGTAACGTAGTAATAAATTATCGTCCCACAGAGATTTGTTTTAAAACCCCAATCAAACAACAGGCTAATGAACTCAATTAAGTTGAACAAATCAAATTCTTTTAGAAACTGGTTTTGAAAACTAATTTTAAAATAAAAATAAAGAAACAAACAAGAAAGATTTAATTTATCAAAGAACTAAGCTTAGGATTAATTCTCACCGTTGTATTTCATGAGCCCTAATTAATTTCCCTTCCTTTAGTCTTTAAATAACAATCTATGTTTGCCTAAGATTCTAAAGTACTTGAAACGCTCTCTCGAGTCAAAATCAATTCTATACTTTTCATTAAACTTACTCAATCTCTTGTTACAAATTAATGAAAGTATGCCTTAAGAGCCAACCTTAATCTGACAAAACTAGGTCGATAGATATATCTCTATTCTACCCGACAAACCATCCGTTAGTTGATTTAAACTTCAAGTCTAGTCTGATTTACCCTAGTTCTACATTTAAACTATCTCTCTCGAGTATAATTTAAATGAACAAATTGCTCTAAAGGGTGATCAGTCAATTAGAGGCATTAAGAACAAGATAAATCAACATAAATAGTCATTAAATTCTAAAAGAAAAGGAAACAATTAGGTTTCAATCCATACAAGGTTTGAATCAATCCTAGAACAAACAATTTAGCTACTCATGAATGAATTAAACCAGAAAATACAAAGAAATCCCATGTTTAATTCACAAAAGTAACAAAGAATGGAAGAAAACAAGAAGAATCTATCACCGTGGGCAAGAAATCCTTCCAATTTTGCTTCTCAACCTCCAATTTTGCAAACCCTAGATCCAAAGATGTGTGCACCAATGAGTCTAATGATTCCAAAGGGTTCTAGGGTTGAAAGGGGGCTGATTCTCCTTGAATTTTCGTGCCCTAGGTAATTTAAAAGGGTAAAAATCGAAGCTGTGCGTTTTGCATATTTTTCAGGATTTTCGCGCAATGTCGCGACATCCTGGTGCAATGTCGCGACATCAGAACCAATTTTCAGCAATTTTCCTTAAATGACCTCCAGCTTTCTCCACGTTTTTCCTTTGATCTTTCTCTTCTTCCTTGCTTAGAATGTCCATATTTACCTATCCAAAAATGCATAAATGTGAGGGAATCATGCCAATTAAATTTCCTAATAAATTATCATATTTTTCTTAAAATTAATCAAATTAAGTTCATATGACAGATTTACACAATTTTCTCTTAAAAACTCTTAAAATTCCCTTAATTAGCAACGTTGACTCCCCAAATATATTCTAAATATGCCCTAAATTAATGATAAATGAGGAGTCATCAGGTTGCCATCACAAAGCAAGAGGCTACCTGATGGGCCAAATGTAAGAGTGTAAAAAAAATTAGGACCTATATGTTAACACTATATGGTAAAACTACCCTAATTATCTCTATGAACTATACAACTGATAAAATCATGATTGCGATACCTCTATAGTTAAGTAATGGGACTGAGATTTTCAAATCCTATGTTAGATTTGATATTCTCTTTCTTTTGGAAATATCTATCCATTCTTGCCATGCACAAATACTGAGCAAGAGAAAGATCAGACTAGCAAAACAGAGTTTGCTAGGAGACAGGTTAAGAAAAACTAAGCTAGTTGGTAAGATAAACTAGGAAATCTTTTATGTAAGGAGAGTACATCAAATATTCTCTAAAATTGGTACTCTATGATAATCATAAACCATTGAGTGGGAGGGCAATATACGAAGTATAATTAACCAACTAGGGTGGATAACACCCACATGGACAGTTAAAGATGCTTTGTAAATAAGAAAGCGATTGTTAGTTGCCTAACAATCCTTGACAATTCAAATGGGGATTTCAAAAGGAAGAGATAGATAGAACTCTTCTTAACATGGTTAAGTAAATAAATACATAAATGCAACTACTATCCCTATGTTGGAAGGTATACTGACTTAACGACCTATTGCGGTCTTCACCGTAAGCGTACGGGTCGTCAAATTATAGTGTAGTGAAAAGAGTGTCGTTCCACAAAGATTATGTTTTGAGTCAGTTAATCAGTACTAATTGTTTACTTAATTGGAAAAGAGTATGAAAATTTGTTGGAAATCAAGTTCGAGACAAAATTCAAATTGCAAATGGAATTAGAAGGACAAAAAGATGTTTGCAAAAATTCTTAACCAATGGAATAAAAGCCTAGGATCACTTATCCCCATTCTTACTTCATGAACAAGTTTTCTCCCCTTCTCTTTAACAACTAAATGAATGTATGTGTGTGTCCAAGATTTTATTTTATTTGAAAAAGCTTTCTCAAGACAAATTCAAATTTATACTAGCATTAATCCTACAATCTCTTATCAAAATCAATGCAAGTTACAATTCTCAGCCAATCTCAATTAAACAATGTTAGGTTAGTAACTATATATCTACATTACCAACTAACCATCCATTTAAAACCATAAACTTCAAGCCTAACATGATTTCATCTAAGTTCTAAAATAAAACACACTTTCTCAAGCCATATTTCATTTAACAAATCAAGTGGTGATCAAACACTTTTATAAACAGAGAGCAAGATGAAAATCCACACATATATTTCATTCATTGCATAAAAAGAAAGGGAAATACAATGTTCAATCTATAAGAATGGTTCAAAGAAACCATAGAAAAGGATTTTAGCTACACATAAATGAATCTAAAACAACAACTAAATGCAGAGAATAGTTCATTACAGCAGAAAAGAAAAGAAGAAGGAAGAAGAAGGATTGTAACCGAGAAGAGTGAAGCTTAAATCTCTTCAAAACTCCTTCAATTCAAAGATTCAAGCCTCCAATGTCTCCCTAGCCTCAAGAACAGCTTTAGCACCAAGATTACTGCCTCTAAGGGGGTCTCAATGTGTTTTTGCACGAAAGCCTAGGTTAAACTCCTCAGAACTCGGCCCAAATTATGCAAAACGCAGAGTTTCAGATCCTCGCCGTGGGAGGCCACGGCAAGGACAAAAAACTCACAACTTTTTATGCCTCGTTGTGGCTCTCGCTGTTGAAGGCCACAGCGAGGACCAGAAACATCTACTTCGAAATATCTCGACGTGGCTCTCGCTGTGGGAGGCCACTGCGAGGACCAGAGAGTGTGAATTATTGTTAGTTTTATCTCCCGATCATTTTGCTCTTCTTTTGTTGCTTCGAGTCTTTCTTTGCTCTCACTACTTGTCCACTTCTTCCTACACAAGATGGAGAAGGTTGATGAATTCTAAAAAATTCACTCATAAAAAATTATTATCATTAAGCTCAAAATTTCACATTAATGTAAATGTTTTCTTATTTATCTTTTTCTATGAGTTTTGTATCCTTTTTTCAAAGCTATAGTCTTAAAAACTTATACAAGTGTAGGAAAAGTCTGATTGAATATGTGAAATTGTGGAGCTTATCATATACTTAGCTATTGTGCTCATATTAAACCAAATGCACTTCATGTTAGTCACGCATATGACTTTCATGTTATGAATATGCCTCAAAACCACAAACGGTCGACAGCTTACATCCATAATTCTTCCGATAAGTTTGGAAGATTAGGGTCATAATTCAAAAGGTATGTCTTTATGACACGACCTAAGAATTGAAAGAGACGCATCTTCATTAGTGAAAATGATAACATCTCAGTGACTTATACAAATTCAAGGGATACAGTGTTTATAGAAGCCAAAGTTCCTAACAAGAAAAGAGACATTGTTTACACCAAATATCTTAATGAGATTTTCAGTAACAAGGAATAAGTAAGTATTCCTAAGTTCACTGATCCGAGTGGGAGAGTGACAAATCCTTGGATTTGTATGTTTTTATGTGTTTAAATTGAAGCTTCTAACATGAAAAAGATGCAAGATCGGTCCAATTGTGCTCATTTAATATCATTGATCTCTAGGTGGGATTTGCATGAAAACGAGGTTAATTAGCCATAATTGTAGATTGATTTCCATTAATTGATTTATAGGGCTATTTAATCCTTGTTTAGTCTTATTTCTACTTGTAGGGTTGCCCAAGGACCAAAACGGGAGAGATCCAGGAAGAAGAGAAGCTCAAAAGAAGATTAAATGGATGCACCAAGGCAGCCAAAAACAGAGGAATCTCTCTGTATGGTGTGCCACGGCGCACAAACATGTGTGCTGCGGCATATGAAGAAAAAATGCGAAATCGACCCCTCTGTATGGCATGCTGCGGCATACAAACATGTGTGCCGCGGCACACGAAGAAAAATGCATAATTGGCGCCTCTGTATGGTGTGCCGCAGCACACAAACATGTGTGCCGTGGCATACGCGCATCAGAATAGCTACGAATTTTTGCTGATATTTCAACTTGGATCCGACCCAAATCAAATATAACTTGATATCCACTTGTTTTAAACTCAAATTGGTCGAACCCTAGCCCATTCTAACCATTCTACAGCCACCAAAAACCCTAACACACTCATTTTCTCTCATCTTCATCTTTCATCTTCTTCCTCCATTCCACCCCAAATCTATGGCTTCCATTCCTTCCTTCCTTGTTGCTGGTTCTTCCAAAGAAAGTAGCAGCTAGGCTCCACCATTCTTAGTGCTGGGAGCCAAGGGATGAGGTTGGAGCATTTAGAAGGGGAGTTTTGTTTCTAATCTTCTTCCTCTTTTTATGCTTATGTTTTTCTAGGGTTCTAGGGGCATTTGTGTAGCAATTGGTTGTGTTCTTCAATTCCATATGTTGTATGAAGATTAACTACTGTTTTTATGTTGTTTCTTTTTTTGTTGAATACTTGACATTGTGGTATTTTAACTTTGAGTTTAATGAAATTTATGGGTTCATGATTTTGTTACTCTCTTTGTGAATATCTTGTACTAATTCAAGGTGGCTTGGTTAGTGGATTAAAAATGTTAAGTGGTTTGCTTGAATGAAATGGCATAGGAAATAATTAATTGTGGTTAGACATTGGGTAATCACTCTTTTCAACCTTAACCTTTGTTTGGGTGGCCATCAATGAGTTAGGATTAATTGAGAAATTAAGTGCAATTGTGGGGTAGCCCAAATTGTGGATCATAAGTCTTGCATAATTAATTGGTTCTTAAATTTGTCAAGTTGCATGAGTGGCTTTGGACTTCAATCCTAGAGTCTTAATTTGTTATGTGGGATTCCAGTAATTAATTAAACCCTAGGATTAATTAAGTGGCAATTCGGGGTTCCGGTTGTTGGATTAGGAGCCCCTTGCGATTAGCAAATTCACTTTGATTTTGAGCTTAATCAATTTAGGTTAAATTAAGTAATGTGCGGGGTTCAGGCATTAATTAAGTTAATCTAAGCCTAGCCTAGAGGGATTCCTCTAGGTTTCTTTTGAAAATCAACAATTAACTCCCTGAAAATCTTTTGAAGCAATGAATCCCAAGGTTTTCATTCATCAAGAATGATTCCATTTTCATCCCCCTCCAAATCTTATTTTTATGTTATTTTTATTTTACTTTTGAACATATCACACCTTTTGCATCTATTCTATAAAAAAAAAATCAAATACAATATTTTTACTCGCCTTTGTTAGTTTGCATCTTAGCTACTAGGTCATCTTTTGCGTTAGGCTCCTCAAGCGAACGACACCCGGGGGTTAGCTTCTACTATCCCCTTGATTCTTATTTTCTTGAAGGGCGGACCCAAGGGCGCGCTACACACACACACACTCTCTCTCAAGTGGTGCTCTTCAGAGGGTTGAGCCATTTTCTGATTTTCACAATCTTGGCCTCACCCATACATAGGAGGAGAATCCTATGAAATCTACTTCAGAAAAGTAATCTCTTTGTTCTCTTTATTAGTCTATAGGCTTAAAGTGTCTGAAAGACACTAAGCAACTGCTAAGAAAAATGGCAAAATACCATACCATATGATATTGATTCCTTTAAGGACTGGCCAAAAGTCTAGTGTATAGCTAATAGATTTGCCACCTGGCTGAGAGGCAATAGGGAACAAGTGTGTTCTTAAACACAAAATGAGGTAGATCAAATGTACAGCAAAAAAATGAGTTGGCAAGCAAGGCATCTTCTCAATTTTTGTACATCTTAACTCTAAATGGCATAATTTTGGCAACAACAACAAGCTAAGGCTTTATGTTGCATCAAGAGGATGAGAAGACTGCCTTTCAAAAAAAAAATTGGAAATTATATTATTAACTCTACATAAGTGCTTCGTAGAACTAATCATTTGGGCAGCAGTATATGAGGTTTCACAAAATTATAATTTTGCTACATGAATGCCAAACGGTCTTGAGATGATACTTAGTGATATCATCCCATTATGTCAATGACATAGTGTTAGTCAAAGTAAGTCTCAAGAGAGTTAAAGGAGTTAAGGATTAAAGTGATCATTAAATTCTAACATGATGGGTAAAACAGTATGATGAATAGAGATTGCACAAGAAACATACCGTCTTTGTCATTAAAGACATGTAAGTTAATCTTTGAGCATCTCAACGTCATAAATTGTAAACCCATAAATGCTCTTTGAAGTTAACGACACATCACAAGTGAAGTTATGTGTCATACAAGGAATCCAAGATGGATAACGCCCCATAATGAGAATATGGTTGGTAATATAATGTGCAACATATGTTGTACACAAAGACCAAGTAAAATTGGTCGTACTTGGAAACTAATTCGGTACAACCCAGATGCCAAATACTGGGTGTTGTGAAAATGATCATTGGTAAGACCATGGATTGTGAGTCGCTACACTTCAATGCAAAACCTGGTCTTCAAGTAAAAAAACTGGGGAAGTAAAGAAATAGACAATATGTCTATGACATCCATGAAATCAGAACACATGGTGTGTTCTGCCACCATTTAAGAAGCCATACGACTGAAGGTATTCCTGTGAGCAACTGGGAATGATTGGTGGAGAAATAAGGTCAAATGCCAAGTAACGACATCCCATAATTTAGATCATGAGTCTCACAACACGACGAAATATAAATATCTATGTGAGTCATGTTTTTCTTTGAGTAGAAAACAATAGTTCAATTGACCTTCTATTAACAAAAGGTTGTCAAGTTCCCTTATAAAGCCTATGATTGGATTTTCATTGAGTAAGTGAAAATCTTAGGCTTATATGAAATATAAAGTCTTGAATGCATTTCCAGTATGTATGAATACATACATGCACGTGGGAGGTATACAATACTAATATGTCATACAGACTTAAGAAATGTTGGTTCACTCACACGAACAATCGTCTTTCATGTACGCTAGGGGCATGAGAAGATAAGACTTAACGGTAATCATCATAAGACGGTGAATACTTGCACACAAGTCGACCTAGTTAATCTGGGATGTGATTAGTGTAAATCACACTAAGGGATACATAAGTATTCCGTTAGGTCTGTAGACGAGCATGGAATTCTCCCTAAAGAGAGCGTGAGAAGTTCTGAGTCCATTCAGGGACTAATGCCTATACGGTGATATATAATGTGAAATCAACATACGACAGTTGGTCGATCACCATAACATGTAATTCGTACTGCATGTGCTTAATAAACCGTAACTAGGGACGTAGATGGAAAATCCCTAAACCATTATAGTGTGACCCCCGAAAAGGATAATATCTTTTCTACCGATACCCTTAAGACTTAGACGACATCAAGAATATTTGTTTTGGTGGCAGCTACTCTAGCAGAAACTCTAATGGTCATGAGATATCCGATCTAACGAGTGATA
Source organism: Mimosa bimucronata (assembly GCA_037074515.1). Classification (NCBI taxonomy): domain Eukaryota; kingdom Viridiplantae; phylum Streptophyta; class Magnoliopsida; order Fabales; family Fabaceae; genus Mimosa; species Mimosa bimucronata. The sequence continues at coordinate 14,538,143 of CM073442.1, forward strand.
GCTGGGAAAGCGACCAAAACGAACAGGACTTATGTTTAGTCAGATAGGAACGGCTTTAACTTGTGAACACATTGTAATACTGGACTTCCATGACATGTCCCTTACTAAAAGTGCTAGTAAGTGTGGATACTAAGTGTACACGAAGGAAATCTAAATTAATCATAGTATTAACTCATGAGGGATTAGAAATGCCACAAGTGTGTGAGTTAGCCTAGGGCATCTGAGGCAACGATTGAGAAATTTACGTGCACTAGGTGTCCTTTCATTATGATCCCATTCAAAAGATTTCTAGTTTGTAAGCACCAAGATTGCATATGTTGTGCTCACGTTGTCATGGCAAACACCAAGTATGAACCACAAAGAAAGTAAATTGTACGATGGGACGGCCATCAAGTATGAGTGGGTGATGTTGGACTATATATCCGGGTCCGCCTTTGTTGAGCTGGATCGTCCGAAAATGATCCGACGGATAAGAAGCGATCTGAAAGAAATTGACAGTTAACTCAATCAGCATTTATTGCTGATTGAAATTCAAATTGTTTCCTTTAAGGAAAATGAGAGAATCTGTCATAATGACTGATTGTAGACACTAATGAGAGGCAATTATGAAGTTGGTATTCTTCCTTTCTGGCATTCGTCCCAAACTCTATATAAAGGAAACAATTATGAAGTTGGACTATATGTCCTGTAATTGACAGGAATGCACAAGAGGGGGTGAATTGTGCTTTCTAAAACGTAGATGGATAAAACAGAATTTATACTAGTTCAGCCCAAACTCTTGGCCTACATCCAGTTCTCCAACTTTCAGTTGGGTTCCACTAATTCTTCAAGATTCAAACAGGCTCTTGAGTGCCTTTACAGATGTTCTTTCAGTAAGAACTCCTTCTCACAGATCACTCCCCCTTACAGCTTGTAAGAATACAACCCTTTCCTCTAGGATCCCACTATCCCAAGGAAATCGCTCAACAGATAAGTAATTCAGAATTACAAAAGCTTGCTCACACTCTTGAGTTGATAAGATTACAAAATGAAGAACAATTGAGAGAGCTCAGATTGAATTGATTGTTGTAGGAAATAAGTAGTTGGATTTCACTTAAAGCTCTCTACCAACCAATGTCAACTTTAACTCCTTTTATAGTCTCTTTTGATTTTCTGCCCGTTGGAGTAGCTGAGTTTCTATGCTCTAGTCGTGAAGCTGAGAGAGTAGAAGATCTTGAGATTGATGATGATTCTGAGTTGCATTTAATGCTCCAGTATGATGTTTGAGTGCTTTTTCTCTTTTCCTCTTCTCTGCGTTCAGTGAACTGTGCTAGAAGGCTAAATTCCTGTGAGTAACGGCTCTCTGTTTGTGTTTCTTTGTGTCCAACGTAAACTGCCTAAAATAGCAAAAAGTACATCTTGCAATATAAAGATAGTTAGTCACGAGAAAAGAAACAAGTTTGAAAATCTTCAGTTTTCAATCGATTGTAGAGCTGCCAATCGATTGGTGTTTCTTGCCGTCAATCGATTGCCTTTAAGTTGGTTCAGATTGCCACCTGCATCACTCGATTGAAGTGTTAGCTATCGAATAAGAATTGAGAGAGTCAATCGGTTGCTTGGTTTTTCAATCGATTACCTTATCTCAATCTGTTGATCAAGCTTCAATCGATTGTACTGTCCTTGATTTCAAAGTAAGTTCCAATCAATTGCTCATTGATTGTACATCGATTGCCGTTTCAATCGATTGCTATAACAATCAATCAATTAATCGTAGACTGATAACTTAGAATGATTTTGAGCTTCAATCGATTGTACATTCTTCCTATCGATTCACAGTCCCCAATCGATAGGCAATCGATATGCCATCGATTGCATAATACTTTCTCCAACCGATTGCCAGTTCTTTCAATCGATTGCTTAACTTAGATTTTGAGAAACAGTTTTTCTAAGAATTTCTCTAAGTTAAGATCTCATAAAGCTATAGGTTAAGTCATGTTTGGTTATCATCAAAATTCAAAGTTCAACATGTCTGAGTCCGCCTTTGTTGAGCCGGATCGTCCGGAAAGGATCCGACAGATAAGAAGCGATCTGAAAGAAATTGACATCTGTCAGCATTTATTGCTGATTGAAATTCAAAATGTTTCCTTTAAAGAAAATGAGAGAATCTGTCATAATGACTGATTAGAGACATTAATAAGAGGCAATTATGAAGTTGGCATTCTTCCTTTCTGGCATTCGTCCTGAACTCTATATAAAGGAGGTTCCCCTCATTATGTTTTTCACCCCAGCCAAGAGAAGTCTCTCTCTGGCTTCTAGCCTTGCTTTCTTTCTGGTGATTTGCTGTGCAAATCTTGTCTAGACTCTCATAGTCTAGATAATGTGTGAGCCTTGAGAATCCTTTAGTTCTCAGTTCCGATAATATTATTTGTTTGTTGTTTGTGTATCACGTTACGGATCGTGAACCTGGTTCGAGTTTGAGCGTTCGAGTGTTCGGGTGCTTATGTAACAACACCACTAATCTCCTATTCTACTTCCTCTCTATTTAACATTTCTACAATTGGATTTACTTTCAATGGTTAAGATCCAATACTGGTAAATCTGTAAAGATATTTTTACCTTGTATTAGATCTTTACAATTGAAAGTAAACCCAAATGATAATAAATGATTAGAAAGTGGAGAGGAAGATTAGTGGGGAGAATTCTAACCGAATAAAAACTCACATCTCAAATGACTATAGTGTGTGCGAGTAGTTTACGTAACTTCCAGTGTATTGAAACAACAAAGGGTGTGCTTGGATTGGCTTTTTTTTCAGTAGGACTTTTTCAGAAGTAAGATTGGATAAAAGTCAGATTGTGTGAAGTGATTTATGTTTGGATTTGTGGTGATAGAAGTGACTTTTTTTCAATATGACTTTTAGAAACATGTTTGGATGATAATTTTTAAAAAAAAATTTAGATGGAAAATTACTAAAAAGGACATTATTGTTATTAAATAACACATATATAATATGCATATACTTACTAAAGGCTTAGTTTCTCCATTATTTTAAGGAAAATAATTTTTTAAAAAAATATTTTTAGCTCAAAGGAGGATATTGTGGAGAAAATAGTTAGAGATTATTATGGTAAATTTTTTGAGATAAAAAGAAAATTTTAGATTCAAAGAAAATATCTTATTTGAGAATTTTAGGTGTCTAATAGTTTAATTTTCCAACCTACTTTATTAAATAATACATAACAAAAGGCGTGGGACCCATCAAAAGCCAGAAGCCAAAATTTCCAGCTTCTAACTGTCCCACCGAGCTTCTAATCCATAAGTCCTTATCTCTTACAAGCATACCAAACATAAAAAAAAAGTGCCGTTGGGCTTCTATCACCCCAGAAACCATTCGAAATATGCCCAAATGAGGTGGGAAATCGAAGTATAGTTGGGAGTTCGGACAAGTTAATTAGGTAAGCAACTTGTGTGGTTGGGTACAAGAAACCCATCATTCTGTCCTCCACATCATCAATATGTTATATAAAAATATATATCAACAAGTGAAAAATGTATAAATAAAAAAAATATTTCCAGCCTACGTTTAATTAGGATCATCCCATAATAACAAACTCAAGGACGTTGTGCTTCATCAAGTCATTCACCGGTAAGAAATGTGAGTGTAACACCCCAAATTTTAGAAAATAAGAAATAAGGAAATATTTGGAATCTTGGGGTATTATTTGATATTTAAAAAAATCTTATAAATAAATTTGGAAATTAAAGTATATTTGGAGAAATTATTTTAGGATAAATTCAGGCATATTTCTAAATGATAATGATAAATATAATTATCATTTAAGAGAGAAATAGAAAAAGGGAAATGAAAAAGACAATTTCTGCCCCTAGTTGAAAATATCTTCAATTATAAAAGGAAGGGCAAGATAGTAAAATACCTATTAAAATCTAACCTTTTAATATTTATCACACACATGTTTCATTCTTCATTTCATTTCCCTTCTCTCCAAACCCGATACGCGCACACACACTTTCTTTCTCTCACTCTCTTCTCTGTTCCTTCGGCATTCGCAGCGGCGGGATCGACGGTGATTGACGGCCAAATACGGCGGAAGACGCTCAAGAACTTGGAACAACCTTAGGTAAGTTGTTTCCCTTCTTTCTCCTCTCTTTTCTGGCGCGATTTTGAGCGAAATAGGGAAGAAGGATTCGAATTTCTGTGACGTTTTTGAAGCTTCTAAATTCATAGAAATGGTGCTTGAACCTTTCTCTTAGTTGTTTGAGTGTTGATTTTGGGGATTGAAGTCAAATGGTTCAGATTTCTCAAGAAATTCTTCCCCTAGTACTGTTCACGCGACGGCAAAATTTGGGATTTCTGGGTGTTTGTTGTTTTGAAGCTCAATTACCCGTGATTATAAGTAAGTTTAAGGTTATGAAATGGATTGCATGAGTAATTTTGAGATTAGGGAATTTTTGAAGAAATTCTTTTTCTCCCCTGTTCTTGTGAATCCGACGGGTTCAATGGGGAACAAAATTTTCTAAAGTAATCTAATTACCAATTAGAAGCTATAAGGAGTGTTTTGGATGTGTAATTAATGAAATTGGAATTTTGCTCTTCTCCCATGTTCTTGCTCTGTCTGACCGAGAAGGAAGAAAGGAAAAAGGATGGGATTTTGAAATTTTAATTCTTGATATTCCATCTCTGTGAAGTTTTGGTTGAGTGAGATTTGGGAATTTCTTGTTTTCCCCAGTTTATTCGAATTCTGCTGCATCTGTGTTGTTAATGTCTGATGCATTAAAGGGGTGCTTGTGTTGTTAGTTGTGGGTGTTTGTGATATTTAGTTGTTAGTTGTTTAATTTTATGTCCTCCTGGTTGCTCTGGTCTTGGGGGTTGTAATAGAGGAAGAAGGAAGTTTAATTGTCACTAAATTTGATATTGGAATTTTATTTCATGTGATAGTGTAGCATTGGTGGTTGAAAGTTCCAACTCTTGTTGATGGATTGGTTTTGTTGGATGATGATGCTGATAGCAAGTGTGGTAGTAATTATATGTTCTGCTGGTTTATTGGCAAAGAAAGGAGAAATGGTGATATTAATTCAATAGAAATGAAGTGTAAGGGAATGTGAAGTGAATTAGTTATTATTGGGTTTTATTGGATTTTGGTTTGAAAATACTTTGAATTGAAATGCTGAAATTGTTGGTTTAATGGTAGGAAAAGAGTAAATGGTGATGTTAGTTTGATAGGAAGGAATTTTAATGGAATGCGAAATTGAATTTGGTATCCTTTGATTTTGTTGGGTCTTGGTTCAAAATGTAATTTAGATTACATTTTTGGATTGTTGGTTGGGAATGGTATTTATTGGATTAATTGGTACTATGATTGAGGTTTTCAAGTCAATTTTACTATATGGTTTGATTGGTAAAGTTAAGAAGTTGTAAGTTTAGTTTGGAAGTTGGATTATAAATATGTGTTGTTGCATTAAGTAGGTAACTTGAGAGTCAATTGTTGCTAAGTTAAATTTAAAGATTAATAACACATAATGGATATGAGTTCATTGAATTATTAATTGATTGATAAGAAATGGTAGTTAATTTAAAATAGTAAGAATACTTTTATGTTGTGTTGTGTGGTGTGTATACTAATTAATGTTTGTGTAATGTTGATTGATAATGGTGTGATTAACCATTTAGCTAGAAATTTAGATTTAATAATATTATAAATAGAAAATGGTAGTACAATAGGACCGTAAGAGACGTTTAATTATTATGACTAAGTTTATATATTAATATATTATTTTTATATTATAAATATTTATAGGACAAGTTTGTGGGGTTGAATCCCCAGAGTACAGTGAAAGGCAGGAGTACAGTGAAGAGTAAGCTGAGGATACAGGTAGCAGTTTATTTCATTACATTAAAAGAATTGCATGTATAATTTTGTAATATCTGCTGCAAGTTTACATTATGCATGAAGGTGATAAACTTTGTTAATTCCTGCATAGAAGTTTACTTCCCAGTTCATGGAGTACTCCAGGCTAGGTGGTTCGCTACTCTTTTGCCAAACCAGTTAGTTATAGTTTTAAATGTTATAACGAGAAGTCCTGCTGGTAGAACTTCCACTAGTTAACAAACATATTGTTAATAGTGGCTGGTAGAGCATGTAGTGCAGGAAGTATGTGTAATTGTGATATTGTTCAGGTTTATGAAATATATACATGACAATGCTAGCATGATAATATATGTTAATGAAAGAAACTGCTATTGGGATTTTCAATCTCACCCCCCTCCCCAAACATTTTTCAGTACACAGAATGGGAGAAGCTAGCTGGGGGAAGAAGTAAGGTAGTGTATGAAGAAGTAGGAATGCCTGTTAAGCTGTGTACCACTTTAGTTAATTATTCTAGAACTTAATTACCTATGAGTATAAATATAAATGGTAAATATATAATTGTATGCATATGTATGTATAACCCTTATGACGCTGTGTATTACGGTAAAAAGGGTTATCAACTGAGGTAACCCTAGTGTTTTCAATATAAGAAGGGTAGGAACCCAATAGTAGATATAATGTACCCAAGAAGGGGTTTTCGCTCCCCACACACTATCAGTAAGGGGCAGAACCCTAAGGGAATTTAAGTAGTTTAATTGTTTTATGAACCACTTTGTTATAAAAGTTTTAAATTCTAAGTTGTTCGAAAAGCTTATCCCAACAGAAATAAAGTTGGAACACTGTTGAAAAGAAAATGTTTAAATTTATTGGTATTTTTGGGCTTCGAATATTCATAAAAGTGATTATAATTCAATTAAAATGCTATAGTATAGTAGTAAAAATCCAAGTGTTACAGTGAGCATGGCATTTTAGTATGAACTTATTGTATAGTATATAGTATTTGATGATTATTAATATTTTAATTATTATATCTAGCGGAGAACAACTAGGATTGTCATTGACTCTTCACCGTTGCCAATTGTCTGTACCCTGCAAAGTTTGGCAAAAAGAGAGGCGATATTTAATTCTGACAGTTCAAGCATATTATTAATGCAGAGCAGATGCAGCTGAAAATATGGTAGAATAAAAACAATAAAATGATATGGGTTATAGAGTGAAAATGCCCCTGAACTTCTCTTAAAAGAGCATCTGACACCTTAAACAAATATTGGGGGCAAAAATACCCTCAAACACTTGAAAAATAGAAAAAAACACCTTCTCCGTTAAAAAACCCCAAACACCATTAAGTACAGAAGGGAAAGGAGAAGGTGTTTTATTTCCATTTTTCAAGTGTTTGAGGGCATTTTTGCCCCCAATATTTGTTTAAGGTGCCAGATGCTCTTTTGAGATAAGTTCAAGGGCATTTTTGCTCTTTAACCCAAATGATATTGTATATAAAAAAATGTTGTTAGGTAAGAAAATTAAAAAGAGTGTCTTAAAAGTAGTAAAAATATTATTTTGCACACAGAATTTGAAAAGTTTAGATAAGTTAAATAAATTAGATAATTGGAGCTGATATGATATGACTTCTCTGAATAAGTCGGTATAATATTATATTATACTACTGTCACTTTAAAAATTAGACAAATTAGTACACAGAAAAGCAATAAACGCAATAGATAAAATAAAAAATGTGTTCTATTTATTTATGACTAAAATTCACTTCTAAACTAGACGTTATATTTGAAATTGGATTGAGTAATTATTTTTCACTGTGATAGAGGGCATGATATATTTAATAATTCTTGAGGATGAGTGGTTCATAAAGAAGTCTGTGAGCCTTGAAGACACAGAGAGAGGGAGCACATGGGATGACGATGAGAAGTATAACAGAAAGAGAATGCCAATTGAGTTAAGGAACCAGTGACGAAATTCATATTCCCTTTTATATTATACATAAAGCAACGTTTGGTAGCTAGAAAATTTAGCTTGAAAAATGAAAAATGAAAAATGACCCATTTTCCTTATTTGCGTGTGCTTGGTATCTTTTTTTTTTTTTTTGAACTGAAACGTGTGCTTGGTATCCGGTAAGCACAAGTTGCATTTTTATGGAATGATCGTCTTCCCATGTTTGATGGAAAATCCATTCCCTCGCATATGGATAGGTTTTGATTTTTATCGCATAAATCTCATATTTTGTAGCTCCATCATCTATGGTTTTTCATTTACTCGTGGCAAATTCATTGTTTCATTTCAATTAATTATCAGTTGATTTTACTGTACGTTAATGAACTACAACCCTCCTTCACTACGTATTGTATTTTTATAAAATAAATTGTATTTTCACATATTTATTTCATTTAATAATGTTTAACTAATAATGTTTAACTACCTTTTTGACTTATGTAGTTCGGTCATGAAGGAGTATAAAATAAATATTTTCTATAATTAAAACTCTAAAAATTTATCGCTTTAAATTTTTTGATATCGACAGCTTAAAAAACTTAAAAAATTATGTTGCATCCATTTTTGTAAGTTTCTGTTATTATCATTTTCTCAAGATAATGGTAATAAAAAAGAAAAAAAGAAATAGTTTACCTGAAAAAGAAAAAAGAAATAACAACTGAGGACCCGCCTTAATCATTGGTTTGAGGGTGGAAAGTGAAAGTGAAAGAGAAAGAGTGGGCCCAGCCCAACTTGTAGAAGATAAATGAGAGAAGAGGTGAAAAGGAATATGCTTAACTTATTCTATCCTTTTCACTTGGCTCCTCACGTAGCCCCTCTCACCCACTTCTTAGGGCCCGTTTGGTACAATGTAATTGATTTTGATGGATATGGAGATGGAAATGGATATGGAGATGGAAATAGAAATGGGGTATAAAAGTATGTTTGGTATGTCATGGAAATAGGATCTTATTTTCATATGAAATGACCAAAAGGCCCTCCTATTTTTTTAACCCAAAAAAATACTTCCTAAACAAACACTTCCTTCCTCCGTCCAAACTGCAAACCTGCGAACACCCCTTCCACCATTAAAACTAAAACTGAACAATCCACCAAGCACAAGCCACCATGTTTTCAGGCAAGATTGTAGATCTATCTATGGTTTGTGATTTTTTCTTTAGATTTTAGCATACAAATTTGTAGGTTCAAGAAAATTCCAGATCTGAATGCGGTGGAAGAAGATGACTTTAATGCCGTAAAAATCGCTAGTTCAGCCATTCTTCGCCGTGATCCGTTCACGAGCACAACTTTCTGTCAACGTTAAAGATCTGGCAAATGAGCTTTATCATCGTTAAAATCGAAGACGACAAAGGAGGGAGGAGGAGGAGGAAGTATTTGCAGGTCGCCGTCGCCGTTCATGGAGGTCGCCGTCGCTGTTCGATGGAGGTCGCCGTCGCTGTTCAAAGGAGGTCACTGTCACCATTTGAAGGGAGTCACGGTCAAATGGAGTCGCTGATTGAAGGGGGTCACGGTCAGATGGCATGGATGATGAACCGGAGCTTGGAGCTAATGACGAGAAAGAAGAAGGGCAAAATTGATTTTCTTGATGTGGAATTGTAAAACTGAGGTATTTTGATAGAATTGATATCCATCAATTTTGGTGGAATTAGCATCCATATGGATTCCATATCCATAGCTTTGGATTTGTACCAAACAAGCTTAAAGGTTGGAATCTACCTCTAATTCCATTTCCATCTGGCCAATTCCAGCAAACCAAACGTGGCCTTAGTTCTTATATCCTCCGATTTCTTATGTCCATTATTTATTTCCCTACTCAAAATTTATGCAGTAAGATGGAAGTGGGGTTTACCATCTCTAGTTATATGGACTAACTCACAATATGATGAATTAATATTTAAATTTTTGTTTAAAATGTGTCTACATTTCATATCATATAGTATTTCAAACAAAATTGCTTTTATTCGAATAATACTAGTACTTACACACACACACACACACTTCAAATGCCTATTTCAAGGCTTTTTAACGTATGAGTAATTTATATTACAAAACATAGCATTCAGTATCTAAATTCATGGAGGCAAAAACAAAATGTGTTTATATATTTTTTTTCTCTTTTGGGGCCCTCAGTCAAAGGATAAATCTTATATCTATCTGTTTTCTGTTAATATTAATAATGTCTAATTCTTAATCACATTTTGCCTTGTTCAATTTTTTCTATGAATAATGGTGCAATTGAACAAAAATTTGAAAGTTCATCAGAGTCATTATTAAGAAAAGTCAAATGACAGGAGAATTGGATATAGCCAATTACATATAAACTTTGTCATTAATTAAATATATTGGGTTAAATTTTTTGTTTCAATAAAAAGTTTAATATTTAGTTACGATCAATAGCGGTTGGTCTAATATGAGGAAATATTCCATAACCAAGATTCGAATATTTGTGGGAAGAGATTTCAATATTTAGTGCCCACACTTTTTTCGAATAGAATTGCCTCTAATAAAAATATGCATATAGTACTTCATAAAAATACCTTTTCTCAGGCTTGTGAAAAAAAAAAATCAATGATTTTCGTTCGAGAAATTAAAACAATTGCTTGCAATTAGATAGAACCAATTACCATTGTTTGATACCATTTCAGACCTTGGTTTTTTTGTATAGCTAGTCATTTATTTCATTGATTTCAGTAGTCAATTATTTCGGACCTTGTTAAGTATCTTCGAGAAGATAAAATATTGTCTCGTTCGTGTAATTAAAAAATTTCCTCTCATTAGACCATCTCTTCGCCACCTAATGATGACTGTCTTAATATCACGTGTTACATGCGAATGCATTTGCAATTTTTAATGGTTTTCATTTTCATAATTAATTAATAGTTATATTGGTTATAGGTATCTCGTGTTTCTAATGTTATTTAAAAGCCAAACATTTTAAAAATCATGAAAAACATTTCAAAATTTGGAAAGCTTAGTTTAACTAATGGCAATTCCTAAAAAAGTATTCTTTACACCAATGGTACGCAGTACGTAGCTATCATCAGGTTTCAATTAACCTTGAAGTTCCTATACAGTGTTTCTCTTTTGTTCCTTTGATATGGAGCTCATCTAGGGCAGCTGAACTGCATGCTTTAAGTTTTTTTTTTTTTTGGTCAATTCAAGCTTCATTCTTAATGAAAAAGATGATGGCCTATGGCCTTTCATCATTCTGCTTATTTCTCAAAAGCTTGTTATCGAATACTACAGCTATTATAAATTCTAGTGTTTGTTTTCATATAGGCCAATTAATGTTCTTAACATATTAGTAAATTGTAATTGTAATATATAAATTTAAATTAACCTCATATACGTAAAAAGACTTATATGACTCTATGTCATTTTATTTGATGATTATGATATATATATATATATATCTATATATATATTGACTTTTTATAAAAACAATCCTAAGCAAGTAATTTTTTCAGGAAATATACCTTATAGAATATGTATTAATTTTTTGGGAGTTCATAATGACTTCCCTATTTAATTCAGTAGTCATATATTCTGACAAAAAAAAAAAAAAAAAAACTGTATACGTTTCCATGGTTTCATAAAAAATATCTTTTTCGGGTAGCCGAAATTAATTTTAATGTTAAAAATACAGATACCATCATTTCATTTCAGAGTTATTTTTGAAATATTAACATAAAACCTTGGGAAAATACATAATTTTAAGAAATGATTTTAAAAATTGTTTTCAAAGTTCTTTGCTTCTTTTCATAGTAAGTGTGTGTTTGTAATTAAATAAATTACTGCTCTTGAACCGATCACTAATAAGTGACAGGAAGGCTCTTCAAAAATAAATAAATACATAACTAAGTGACAGAAAGTTTACTTGATCACAATTAATTACGTAGCCTTTCAATGTGAAGTGCGAATTGAGAGTAACTTGAGATAACTTTAAAAACATCTTAACTGGTGCCTCAAGTTGACGTCAGAGTTCCCATCTGATTAAGCGTTTGTTTTGATTGAGTAGAAGACAATTACTATTTTTTTTTTTGCAGGAAAAGACAATTATTTGTTTGTTTACTTAAAAAAATAATAGCAGTAGTTTCTTTTATCTAAATTTTCATAATTTATTTTATAATAAGAAATAAAATATATTTTAAGGCAAAAAAACTAGTGACTAATACTTAATGCATCGATTTATTAGATTATTAGTTCTTTGATGGCATTTAAAGATTTTTCTTTTTTTTTGGACTGAAGCATTTAAAGATTTTTCAATTCACACTAAATATATTTTGGACTGAAGCATTTAAAGATTTTTAAATTCACACTAAATATAAGGGTTTATATAATTTTTAATCTCTCAAAGTTACCTTCATTTTAGTTTTTGTTGTTTAAGTTTTAAACAATAGGTTTTAGTCATTTTACAGGATTAAATAGTCTAAACTTTTATTAATCTATATGACTAATGTTTCAAGAAAAGTAAATCATGAGGAACAAAAACATCTTGTTTAAAACTTGAAAAATTTAAAACTAAAATTTGAGAAAATTTTCGGGACCAAAAATTATATTATCCATAAATATTAATATTAATAAAACTTTTGGTCTTTGAACTTTCAATCAATTTTGGTTTTGGTATCTAAATTTTAAAATTGGTGGTGTTGATTCTTGAATATTCCATCAATATTGCATGATTATTTGAGTAAATCAAATTCTAATATTGTTAGAATTAATTGGACATACATATTTAATAGTCATTTTTAATTCTCATTAATTAAATCAAATACCTCCATTTAAACTTTAAACGGGTAAAATATACTTTTAGTAAGAGTTTTAAGACCAACACACTTGTAAGTTTCTTACCAAATAATCCCTCCGGTCCTAATTATAAGACCACTTTCATTTTTTTGACTTTTTCTTCCAGTCCAAAAAAAAGTAGTTTCAGTCCCAAAAAAAATCTTTTTTCCTCAAAATTAATTTATTCTACTTATAAACTAACCTATAATCTAATTTTATGTGACATATGTTATAATTTAGTGATCTAATTTACTTCCTTAACTTCCACAAAAAAAAGTCAAAGTGATCTTATATTTAGGACCGGAGGGAGTATATTAAAATTGGGAATAATGAAATAATAAGTAATAACGGTAAAATTCAAGAACTGATTTTGCTAATAAAACGGTAAAAAAAAAAATTAAATATCAAACAGAATGCGAACCGTACATTAAAAAAAATAAAGTACAGATAGAGATTTCTCCTGACGATCCTCTCTTTGCTCTACGCTCTGTCTTTCTGGGTGATCTTTTTTCCATCGGATCCTTTGATTATTTGCTCTGATCATTTATCGATTTCGTGGGTTTCTTTTCCCGGTAAATGATTTTTACATCGAATTTTCGTTTTTTCCCTGCAATTTTTTTGGGTTTTTCTTGATAATTTAGGGTTAAAAGCATGTTCTTTGGATTGTCCCCGGTGAAAGAAAAGAACTTGCATTCTTTCTTCATGAGGGTATTAACTATATGTGATGTTAATTTCTTCCCCCCCCCCCCCCCCCCCCGGTCAATGATGCTAATTTATCATTCGACTCATTACTAATTTCTGTTTTATTTTCTTTTTTAATTTTATTTAGAGTTGATTTCGGGTTCGTTGTAAGTTAAATTGATCTCTGAAACTTGGAAGTTGCGACCTTTTCACGATAACGAGGTAAAGTTTTTGATTTGTTCTTTTATGTTTTTGTGGTTGATTAAGTTGGGATAATATGGGTGTGGTGCTTTCTTTGGTGGTTAACAAATGATGAAAGAAAAAGGGTATTTTCTTTTACCCTTTGCTTTAAATATTTGTTTGCATGCTCAATAAATCACAAGGATTCTGAAACTCACATAGTTAAGTTTCATGTACTTGAATATTTTAGCTGTTGTTATTTTTTGGTTTATCTCAAATTTTGAAATAGGCATGTTTTGTATATATTTTGGAATTTGTTTTAGGCATGAATATAAAAAACAAGGTTGAAATTTTTGTTCTTTTTTTTCCCCCTTGTTGGAATGCTTATATAGCCTTCTTTAGCGGATGATTATTGTGTGATTATGCTTGCCCGAAGCTTGCGATCTTCTGCACGATGAAGTGGATCTCTTCCTTGAAGAGCTTAAAATCTTAAAGGATCTAATATTTTTTGTAGTCTTTTATGTACTTGTTTTTTTGTTCTTTGCATCGCCAATGTAGTTTCTATCCTTGAATACGCTGGCTGGAAATTTTTGGTACTGAATGCCTCAATGACCTTTTCTTTTGTTATCAAATTTATATGAAAGAAATGGTCATCTTGTGGCTGATAATAGTATGTTCATATATAATTTAAGTGGCTGGAAATTTTTTGTACTTGTTTTTTTGTTCTTTGCATCGCCAATGTTGTTTCTATCCTTGAATACGCTGGCTGGAAATTTTTGGTACTGAATGCCTCAATGACCTTTTTTTTCGTTATCAAATTTATATGAAAGAAATGGTCATCTTGTGGCTGATAATAGTATGTTCATATATAATTTAAGTGACCCTCTAGCTGTAGAGAAATAAGAAACCAGCAAAGTTAATATAAAAGCTCCTTAGCTATTGTTGGGTGAATAATGTCAGATGAAGCACTTGGCATTGTGATTAGCATCGGACTAACCTACTTACCTGTGACAAAATGTTGTATGGTTTCGCAAATAACCTTAAATGCAGTTCGCTCATTTTTTATCTTTCTGCCTTTTCTTGTTTTAGCTTTAATTAATTTACTTGGGGTTTGGCTTATAAAAGCCTCAGTTCTCCCCTAGTTTTATGGATCAGCTAACAAGCTGTTAAGGTGTAATGTGTTTTTTGTTTTCTAATATAATGTTTAGTTGCTGCCTAGTTTTAACATTTATGAAGTTCAACTGTAAAATTGTTGTGTGATTTGCTCTCTCTGGATTGCCCAAGTTTAATCTTCTCAGCAGTCAATACGGGCTTTGATCATATTGATAGAGTATTGTAAGCTTTGACTGTTGGTTTAATTAATCAGACTCCTTGGGGTCTTTTAGTTTGTCTAAAAGAAAGATGAGGGAGGCTTTCGGAAAAATTTCAAAAGCACAATGCCACTCATGTGACGCAGGATTTGCATGTGTACTGTGTGTCTAAGTATGCCAAAAATGATCAGGTATCATAATCATATGCCATTTCACCTGTCTAGCAGTTTTGTATTATACATAGATACTTTGTGCGCTTAATTAATTAATTAAGTTTAATTTTAGATGATTTGGCCTTGTGTTTTACATCTTTAGATTCTAGTTCTCTGTTTTCCTTTGTTGTAGTCCTTCTAGTTCTTGTTCTTAGTCTTACTTCTGTTCCTCTTTTCCCACAAAGTAAAAAAATTATGTTTTTTTTTTTTTTGCACTGTCAAACCCTGACTATTATTTAACCTTTTGGTTATTTATCATTGCCAGTTATTATTATCAAATTCATTGGCCTGGTGAATTAATATGTTAAATAAGTAACCCCTTTGGATGGATCAGTAATTTTGTGTTGAATTCTTGATTGTAATATCCGTCATATGTGCCAAGGTATCTTTCTGAATTACTAGGTAGCTATTTACTATTATCGGTTTTTTAGTTACTGAGAGATAAGACAAAGTGCCAAAATAAATGGGGGCATTAATTCAATGCTATTTTTCATGTTGTTAAGATTTGAAAATGTGAGAGTGAGTTCTCCCATTCGACCACTCCCATTTTGGTTCCTTCTCTTGTTTGCTCTCGTATTATTACATTGAATCTTTTTTTTTTTTTGTTAGTTTGGTTTCGTTTTCCTTTAAAGAAGGGTTAATATAACTTTTGGTCCCTGAACTTTCACTCAATTTTGGTTTTGGTTCCTGAACTTTTGGTCAATTTTGGTTTTGGTCCCTGAACTTTGAAATTTTTTGTTTTGGTCCCTGAACTTTGGGTCAATTTTAGTCTTGGTCCCTGAACTTTCAGTAATTTTGGTTTTGGTCCCTCAACTTTAATTTTTTTTTTGAAGTTTTTTTTAAACTGAGGGACCAAAACCAAAATTATTGAAAGTTCAGGGACCAAGACCAAAATTGACCCAAAGTTCAGGGACCAAAACCAAAAATTTCAAAGTTCAGGGACCAAAACCAAAATTGACTAAGAGTTCAGAGACCAAAGCTAAATATTTTAAAGTTCAGGGACCAAAAGTTATATTAACCCTTAAAAGAAATTAAAGATGATTAGGGAAGTGCGGCGTATCACAGTTTAGTTGCAGTATTGTCTATTTTGTTTTTAATTGCATTTTTTAGTCTCATTGATTTTACTCACCTTGTAAAACAGAAATTAGCACATTTTGACCACATAGATGAGATGACTGATTCAGATATGGATCAACAAAGGCATGGGAATTTTAATCCTGAACCTACTATCCTTGTGAGTAGTGGACATATTTTGCAGCCAAATATACCCGCAGTGGCAACAGCTACAGGGAACACTAGTAATCGTGAGTCCCACTATGTACCCGATGTCTATGACAATGCGGAAACATATAGAGGGACCCCATACAATGCCATTCAGAATCAGCACAACCTTGATATGGGTGGTGCGGCTGTGACCAACTTGCATTATTCTGGCACGAATCCTTCTTCTAGCACTGGTGTGTTTCCTCTCCCTACTAATCACATATCATATGATCAGTTGCCAGCATCGAGCACATTTTCTGTGTCTGGAGTTTCTTCAGATAATTTCGGAAGGAGCAGCAGTTATGCAGCTGACGTCAGAGCTACATTCAAAAGAAAAAATGCTGAGACTCTTAGAGGCAATGCCCCACATTTTGATGCATCAGCTAGTTCTTCAGTTGTTCCCCCAAATGCAAGGCACTCTGATGGGGTTACCATGATGGATCCCACTTCCTTGCCCCTGCCTCAATTCCCAGTAAATAATGTCCCTTCACCCATGGAATTAGGTCCTCATGGTAGTTTGTGGAGCAGGTCAGTTGAGTCTGTTATGATTCATGAACATAGCCATTTGATTCAAGGCAATTATTTAGGGCAACCCTTCCAGTCAGTTGCTCCTCCCTGGTTGGATCAACCGATGAATAACTGTCATTGTGATGGACATGCTACAGCTTGGAATCAGTCTCTTCCATTGCCTTATATGCAAGGTAAAGAGGCTAGCTAGTTCTTTTTCTTTTTTCAGTTTTGCATTGCCGCCTTTGGAGCATGATGGCCATTTTTATTTGGACACTGTTGGTAAATTGTTATTAATCACTTCTAAGAAGTATAATGTTTTCTGATGAAAAGTGTAATTCACTTTTTCGGATGTCTTGTTTTCAACCATGTATCATTTGAGTCGTACTGCAAATCATAAAGTGAGTGTCAAAGAACAATCTCAAAATTTTCTTTTAAGACGCATTGTCTTGCTGGATATGATCTTTCTAACAGTCCTTATAATTCACGGCAGCACCCAATGCTAATGGAAGTTCATTAGAGAATGCAAATATGGGTTTGCAGAGATACCATGATGCAGCAAGTAACATGAATGGCCTTAGGCGTGTTAATCCTTCTGTCAGCCATCAGCACCATAATTATCATCATCATCCGGCAATGACGATGAGAGGATTCAGAGGCCACAATATCAATTTTCAACCTCCAGTAACTGCAGCTTCTTATAGAGTTCCAATAAATCCTTTACACAATGCTGTGATCCCCTTACAGAATGGTTTTGAGATGGGTCATAGGCATGTTGGCCTCGTACCATCAGCAGGCATGTACATATATCATCCTCATAGAGGATACATGAACGGGACAGTAATTGGGCATCAAAATCTTCACCCTACGGGGTATCTCCAAGTTGATGTATGAATATCCTCATCTCTCAAATTATTTTACCCTATATTTTATTTGTACTGTACTTTCATGTGTTGGCTATGTTGATTGTGTATGTAGGATGTTGCAGTACTGGATGAAGTGGGATTGGTTGACCATCACAGAGAAATGCGCTTGGACATAGAGGATATGACTTATGAGGCAAGTAGTAGTAATTTTCTATCAGTGTGGATTGTGGACAACCAAAAAGCTTGTTATTATAAATTTTTTTTTTGGTTTCGTAATTTACACTTAATTTGACAACAGGAGCTTCTTGCATTGGGTGAGCAAATTGGTAATGTAAGAACTGGTTTATCAGAAGAGTCCATTTCAGCTTCAATGAAAACTAGAGTTCATGCAACTATTATTAACCTGGAAGAGGAAGAAACTCCGGTGGATGAGGAAGCTGGTCCATGCATAATATGCCTGGTATGAGTTTAATTTGTTTGAATACTGAAGATTTCTTTGAGTTAATTTTCTATTTGCTATATTATTGAGATGAGAAGGACACAGTATATCGAGGTGGAGGTTCAATCAGAAGGAAATAATGCTGATCAATTATGTTGAAATCAAGGGATAATTGATATCCCAACAATCAAGGGCTTTGATTTCTAACAAACATGAAAACTAATTCAGATTTTTGTCTTCAATATGAGAAGATATAACATTTTCCCCAGTAATTAAAATGGATGCCTTATAATTTCACAGGAAAATTATAAGGACACAGAGAAGATAGGAATCCTTCCATGTGGTCATGAGTATCATGCAGATTGCGTGAAGACATGGCTTATTGAGAAAAATATCTGTCCCATATGCAAAGAAGTAGGGTTGACTCCTGAAGAGGACAAAGGCGTATAGAAACCAATGAAGGCAAATCTTCTTCCTTTAGGCACGCCCATCATCTCTTTTGGCAAATATATATTTGGACAGAGTCCATATTTTGTTGTGTAATTTTGTACATGCACTTGCACATATTTAGACAGTTACGCTGCCCAACTGTTTTACTTGTTGGCTCCAGTGACATTGTAACTATCAAAATTGTACAGACTTTGTTGTGTGATGTATCAGCATCCGGGTAATTATATCATATTGCCCTTGACATTTTTTTGTTCATTTTGATAATTATGGTTGGAAGGCCCATGACCATATTCAGAATGAAAAGTTTACGTCTTTAATGATTTTCTCTGATCTTTAATAGTGCTTTCTTTCTTGTGTTATTGCATTTGGGTTGATCATCCTTTCTAGAGTATTTTGATTGCGGAAGTTATAGATGTGAAAATTTATCTCATTTTTGTTTTGGCTTATTTTTACTTATCTCGTTTTTGTTTTGGCTGATTTTTACTGGTGTTGTATCTGCATCCACCATCAATGTTTGTTTGTGAATTACATTACTTTTGAGCGTAAAAAACTTTAAAATAAGGCCTTAAACATGTTAGTGTTGATATAGTTCTAGTCTACATTTAGAAAGCATATTTTCTGAAATTTGGTAATTCAAGTGATATTTTTCTGAATTTATCCTTTCGTATTTATACTGTACTTTTTAGGTTGAAGACACATTTGGTGTTTTGTTAAAAAAGTAGAACTTCAAAATCTTATTACAAGGGCCATCTATTCTAGTAACGATTCAACACAGGTTAATTTGTTTCAGTTGTCAGAAAAAGAAAAATCTCTGTTCAATTCGAAGCTATCGTTAAGATGATATCAAACAGTTTCATTGGCATAGTATAAAATTATTACTTCGTGAGATGCTAATTATATGGCTTATTTAACTATTTTAATTAAATTAAGGATTTTAGTTATGTTAATTAGTATGTTATGTTTTTCTAAAACGCCTTAATTATCTACCCTTATTACCTCTCGATATCCAACTTGACTATTATTGGAGGGTACTAATAGAGATAATTTAGGCAGAATTTGACAAAAATTAGAATTAGATTTTATATTTAGATTCAAAACTAACTCTCCAAATAGATCATATGTTTAGGATCGGAGGGAGTACCTTTTTTATTTTCATAGTCAATTTTTTAAAGTCAATTTCAATATTTTCAACAGTAAAATTGTACATTCATATAAAAACTTTAATGTAGTAGGGTTAAAAATATTGTCTTTCTACCATATAAATATCACAAGAGAATAATAAACTATTTCAACATTTTAAAAAGAGAGGAAGCTGGAGTAATGAATTTAAGGATAAGGTTCATTTTCACCCCGGAAGTTTTCAATGAGGACTGATGAGCGCTGATATTCAGAAGTTTTTTAGGGGCAATTTTTCCTTTAAAGTTTGCAAAATTGAGCAATGTTAACCTGTTGTTATCCGATGTTAAGTTTGACAATTAACACCACAAGTTTTTTTCAGAAATATTGAATAAGGAAGGGAGAGAGAAGATGATGAGGTGTTATGCCAACTTAGCGTAATATGTTTGAAAAGGATGATGATGTGGTATGCTATATAGTTTGTTTGACTAAATTAACTGTCAAACTTAACATTGGATAAGGCGGAGAAACATTGCTCCATTCTGCAAATTTATAGGGCAAAATTATTCCTTAAAAAACCTGTGAATACCCGACTCTCTTTTGTTGAAAACTTTCATGATGAAAATGAACCTTATCCTATGAATTTATTCTGAATTATAACCTTTTTTGTCATTTTACATTTAAAAGGTGATACAAGAATAAGTTCTACTTTGAAGTATAAAATCCTTAGTTCAAAGTACATTATTATATTTTATATTTTCTGTTTATTTTTATCAATCTAAGAAATTGAGGGGAACTTAAATCTCACACATTTCAATTTCTTTTTTTAATGGCCTCGACGAAAAAATATTTTAGCTGCACATTGTAAGTGAGTTCATTACCATTTTTTCCCTTCTCAAACACCACCATTATAATTCTATTTCAAAGGGAAATAATCCAAAACAATTAAAAATAAAAAATAAAAAATCATTAGAATATTAATTGATATTTCGTTTTCTTATTTGTGTATCGTTTTCCCCTTCCAGTTTATATAAAAGAATATCAACTAATATTTATCATAACTAGTAAATATTCCAATGCGTAATGCTTTTTCAATTTTTTCTTTTCAGAAAAATTTATAAAATAGAAAAATAGTTACCTATACAATAAAAAATAAATTTTTTTGATACTAATAAATAATATATTCTAATTATATTAATTGTAAATATTATAAATAGAAATATATATAACAGAAATAATATAGAGTATATAATATAAAATAATCCAATAAATTTTGGTCCAAAAAAAAAAAAATCCAATGCATCTCTTTCCCACATGTGACGTGTCAGCGGTATATCGTTTGAAGAGGGATAAAGTGCGGGTGCCTCTTTTCACTACATATACCGTTCGATGAGGTTGTGAATCCATCAGATCCAACGGTGATAAAAATTGAAATACGGAAGCCACTCTATATCAGAGCCAGGTTTCGATCCTGGGACCTGTGGGTTATGGGCCCACCACGCTTCCGCTGCGCCACTCTGATTTATTGGTAATTCAACTGAATAAATTTATATATATAAAAGTAATATTTCAGAATCCAGTGCACCCCAATTCAAGAAAAGAAAAAAGAAAGAAAGAAAGAAAGAATCCCTTGCACCAGAGACAAAAAACGACAAGGGGGCACAGGTGAAATATATATATATAAAATATAAGACCACTTTGATTCTTTTTTGTGGAAGTTAATGAAACAAATTAAACCACTAAATTATAACATATGTCACATAAAATTAGATTATAGGTTAGTTTATAAGTAGAATAAATTAGTTTTGAGGAAAAAAGATTTTTTTTGGGACTGAGATTACTTTTTTTTTGGACAGAAAAAAAAAAGTCAAAAAAGTCAATGTGATCTTATAATTAGGACCGGAGGGAGTATCTCCTAATACACACACTTGTTTTGTTCTGAGCAAAAT
Organism: Mimosa bimucronata; assembly: GCA_037074515.1. Taxonomy (NCBI): domain Eukaryota; kingdom Viridiplantae; phylum Streptophyta; class Magnoliopsida; order Fabales; family Fabaceae; genus Mimosa; species Mimosa bimucronata. The sequence goes on from CM073442.1 coordinate 14,559,770, forward strand.
ACAGGGCTTTTATTCCCCTGTCGGTGGTGTCCAACTCTCCTCTTCTTCTCCTGTAATATTAAAAATCTTAGGGACAATTGCATATAGGTCCCAAGCAAAAGAATTAATTTCAAAGAGGTATCAAGGAGTTGTTAATGACATCTATTAACAACTGCAATAGCCTTGGTTAACAAGTGAAGAGTTGTCAATGGATTTTTCTGAAATTAATTCTCTTACTTGGGACCTATTTGTAATTATCCCAAAATCTTATGCTTGAAGCCTTGAACTTCTCATTTGCTGTAGATTCCGTGAACAAGTAAAGACACCTGTGTATGAGTTCCTTTGTGTTACTCCTAGTCCTTTCAAAGACAAAGCTGCACCTAGAAGTCCATAGTAACCAGCAACCAATCCCAAAAATTCTGCTCCACTTGAATTCCTTGAACCGTTCTTTTCCTGGGTTATGTTTGGAGTTCCACTCAAGCCAATCCTGCAAAGAACCATAAAAAAAACTAGAAAAATGGTTAGGTTTTAAAATCATCTTCCACATCTCTCTCGCTCTTTGGCAGTCTCTAAGGACATGAATTACACTCTCCTCACACGGGGCATTGAAATGGACATGTGTTAGTGTTTGAAAGGCCTCTCTTAGCTCTGAGTGTATTGGTAATCAGTCTCTCATGCCCCACTTGCCACATAAAATATTGGGAAAATCACAATGAGATCCCACATAAGGTATTTAATCACAACCAGGTCCCAAACAATCATCAAATTACATTAAAGTCCCAAGGGACCTAGGTGTAATTAAATTGAGTTGTCAATACCAGTCCATTGAGTTGTTACTATGCCCAAAATAGTTGTCAATGGGTTGTCAATTCAATGTTGTCAATACCAGCCGTGTAAGTTGTCAATGCATACAAAAAGAGTTGTCAATCGCAGCTCAATGAGTTGTCAATATCAGCTGTTTTGTGTGCACTAACAACTCATACGGTTGGTATTGACAACTCCCATTTAATTACACAGAAGTCCCTTGGGACTTCAATGTAATTTGATGATTGTTTGGGACCTAGTTATAATTAAATGCCTTATGTGGGACCTCATTGTGATTTTCCCTAAAATAATTTGACTTTCTCAGGTACCTGCTACTTCCACAAAGCCTTCCACCAAGAGGATCTACTCCCCGCTCTTCCGCCTACCAGAAACTTGTAGGCAGATTTTACTGAAAAAGCTTTATCACTCGCGGGTCTCCATATAAACCAGTCATTTATAGAGCCCGTAGGAGGGGCTGTCTTCTCCAGCTTTGAAATAACCCATACTGGTAGAACACCTCTCCATCCATCTACATTCCATGTTCCATCCACCGTCACATGATCAATTACTTTATCAAAAGTATTGATTCTGGAGAGATCCTGAACATATAAGATGAGAGGTCGATCCATAGAGGACCAGTTCTCCCACCAAAATTTAGTATTACGGCCATTGTTGATTTTTCTCCCAATACCTTCTAAAAAGACATCCCAAACAGATGTGATCCCTTGCCAAGTTCTGGATGATGAAGCCTTCTTTTTAACATCTGGGACCTCTTGATCCCCACTCTTATATTTTGCCTTTAAGCATTGAACCCATAAAGCATTATTCTTTATTAGCAGTGCAAAGCAAAGTTTCAACATAAAAGCCTTATTTTGAGCCCGAAGCTGTGTCAAACCCAATCCTCCCTCTTGCTTGCTCAGAATTACTTTATCCCATGAGATAGCATGCATCTTCCTTGCATTAATGTCTTGAGTCAATAAAAAATTCCTGATTATTTTTTCTAGTTCCGAGATGATACCCAATAGGAAGCATTATTGTCTGCGTCTGATAAGTAGGCATAGCAGCCAAGACTGCTTTTATAAGAACCGCTCGGCCTGCAATGTTTAGATATCGTCCCTTCCACAAGTATAATTTCTTCTTAGATTTCTGCAAAATAGGATGATACATGGCCTTCGTCACTCTAGTGTGGATTATAGGCACTCCCAAATATTTTCCCAAATCCACAGTTAGGCCTATCCCCAAAACCTGGCTTAACTCCATTGCTCTGCTAAAATGAATATTCCTTGATCAGAACATTTTGGATTTCTCCAGATTCACCTTGTGCCCCGACCAGGGGCTTTTATTCTTTAATGGATGAAGGCCAGGGCTTTTTTTTTGTTTTGTTGGGGGGGGGGGGGGGGGAGATGGGGTTTTCAGGAGGATGGCTGATGTGTCGGTCAAATCTGGACTACAAAAATAAGTGGTCAAAGCATTGCACAACATGTGTACAAAATGTTGGTCCCATTTTTTTTTTTTTTTTTATAAAGTAATGGCAATTATTATAGAGATAACAGTAGTTGAAAATGCTCCACTTTTGAAACTTTATGTGTATTTAAGATCCTTAAAAAATTTTGTTGTTAAATTCGCTCTGATCAAAATTTTCGTTATTAAATTCGCTCATTCACTCCAATAGATATATATATATATATATATGTGTGCGCTTACATGTATAGGTATTACTATTAGTTTTTACATCTAAATAAAATTTCTTGAGAAATTCATACATGGCACAGGAGGATCAATCATTCATCAAGAATAATAAAATCTCTTTCAGTAGTATTATGAGCATGTTTTGGTAGCCTTGTGCGTTTATTCACTTGTCTAAAAAAAAAACAATTAGAACATGGGAGTTACCTTAACTTTATTCTTTAAACTTTTCTTTATCTAATTAATTAGCTCAGGCGGACTTCATTTAAACGGTTGGTTTTTCTCAAATTACTATACGGATCTGGGTCTCTCATTCCACTGGAAATTAGCCACTAACAGCCCCCTCAAATCTTAAAACAATGCTACCCCTTTTCCTAAATATAAGACTTAGTTAACCTTTTTTTTTGAGTGATTAAGGAAGTGAAACAAGCCACTTAATCATTGTGTATTATTAGATTATATGTTATCTTATAAGTCAAACAAACTAATTTAGATAAAAAATACAAACAAATCAATTTATAAGTAACTTGTTTAATTTTCTTAAGATTTTTCAAAAAAATCAAATACGTCCTATATTTAAGAGATGAGGGAGTAGTATATTTTTTCGGAAGCTTCAAGCTACTTTTTTTTATCTGAAAAGTCTCACATTAATGAACGCACATGCTCTTGCGTAAATATGTAGAGGCACCAAGCCCCCAACCATGAATATTGTATGAAATTTAATTAAGATATGGATATTCCACATTTTAAAAATTTTAAATTTCAACAGTTATATACTTCCATCAGAGGGGGAAAAAGGTCATATATGGCTATTAACTCTGTAAAAGCGTAAAAAGAAGCAAACGTAACAACAATTTTAAAGGGTCCTAAGGCAACCATGTCAATATAGGTCAACTGTTGACAGATCATGAAACTCCTAAGTAAGATAATTAAAGCAAAATGCTGTATGAACAGTTCTAAGGCTGTAAAAACAAGCCGACAATCGGATCCAATGAAACTGCATAGCATTGTCTTCTATACTCTCAAAGGAAACATCTCAATGGACATTAAATTATGTCGAGGTAGAGATGAATATTACCCTTCAATACCCAAGAGTTTAAGCTGCTTATAGCTTGGTCATTAAGAGGGGCATATAAGGAAACTCAATAATCAATCTATCATATAACTCCATAAACAAGAGTGATTGTCAATTACAAAAATTCAACTAAATCATATATTCTTTTCTAAACTAGTGCAACCAAGTACAGTAGAACCAAAGCAATTAAGAAGGAAAAAAGTGTGCAGAAATACTTCTTACCAAATCATGCCTCCTATCAACCTAAAACATACTCAATGACCGGGAAAAAAAAGGGAGAATCACTATGAGATTTCAAAAAGAGAACGGACATAACCACACAAAAAAAAATCCCATGACAATTGAGCAGCATGCAATGACAGAGATGTATGAAATGACAATAGATTCATGCCACACACCTGTTATTGAAACTTTTTAGTAATCACATTCCTGTAATGGAACCTCATAGTGATTCTCCAAAAAAAAAAAAAAAAAAAAAAAAAAAAAAAAAAAACTGAGAAACAGGTTCAGGAAAAATTCCACCAGTGGCTAGGCAAAAATTTTGTATTTAAAGGGTAATGATGAACAGATAACATATTTGCTTCGTAGATAGTCAGTCGTTTTTAGACAGAGCAGCAACCAACTTTCTTAACAGCAGAAACATCATCCTTGTTTCCCATATTTATTGTTTGTCCTTTCGGCAACTCTACAGTATCATTTGCAGCTTCAAGTGCTTTCCGACTGACCACTTGATATATTTGGGTTAAGACTTCAGTGAATGCATTTTCAACATTCATAGACTCAAGGGCAGATGTTTCCATAAGGAAAGTATTCTCCCTTTCAGCAAAGGATTTGGCATCTTCAGTCGAGACTGCTCGCAGGTGACGTAGGTCTGCTTTGTTGCCAACAAGCATTACTACAATATTGGAATCTGTGTGGTCTCTCAACTCCTTCAACCATCTCTCAACATTCTCAAAGGTAACATGTCTAGTGACATCATAAACAAGTAAAGCACCGACAGCTCCTCGGTAATATGCACTCGTGATTGCTCGATATCTAAAGAAATAATGAATAAGCAATGTTTCTTAAACTTATAGGAATTTCTCAAACAACCGAATACATTATATGGCTTAAATTAGCTTCCGAAAAATCATAATAAAATTCATCACTTTGCAGCGTTTGACACGAATCTAATCATTAGAGATTAGGCATAATAAACAATAATTTCCGACAATGTTCAGAATAATTAGTTTCATTCATGAGTTAAATTTAGAAGATCATGCGTGCATTAAAATTCTACATCATAAAGCATAATGACAACTGACTTCACTAAAGAAAGCATGAGAATAACAAAACACCAGGAAAAGAAAAGATCCACAAAATTATCTTCAAAGAAGAACACCGACTGTTTACATAAGCCGGAGATAACTGCAGATATTGATAGGCATCTTTCAGCCATGCCACGCTTAGCGAGATGAAAACTACATTAAGAATCTACACAGTGATACTCATTTATAGGACACAACTTTCCCATGATCTGCCGCCTCTCTACTCTTCTAGCTGTAACGATCACATGATTAGAAGTTATTTCCCTTAGAATACACTTTAAGTTACCCAAAGAAATTCCATGCCTGTCCCACACCTTGAAATAGAACCAACATTTTTAATTTTGTACGAGTTTCAAAACTCTCAACCTTATATTTCAGAAGCAAAATTAGAAGCTTTCACACCCCCACTATTTTATAGTCTCATCCACAACAGTAATGCGCCGTAAGAGCCCAATAAATATCTAGCTAAACTATTGCTAGACCTAAAGTAGGAGGACTAAATGTACTGAAGACACTCAAAACTTGCTTATTTCAGTCAATATCACATCAGGGGATTGGCAAAAATGTCTCTTCGTTTGAATGTACCAAAAAGGACCTCTCCGTTATTCAGCTGTGAGGGTCAATAAATAATTGAACCCTCCATTTAAATTATCCAAGTCTTTGCTCTACACCCATAAATTCTAAGCTGTTCAGTTCACTAACATCTTATCCGCGCAAAGTTTACCCAGATCCATCAAATCCAAATGCACAGTCAAAGAAGCTAACTGGTATCACACACGTTTATAGCAATTAAGAGATCCTTATACATTTTCTCCAACTTCTGTAACAGTAAAAATACCATTTGGACAAACAAAAATGGAAAAAATAAAATCTTTTACGGTGTGCTAGCCTAGGTGAGTAATACTAAAAAAAAAAGCAGACACTGATCAGAACACTACCATTTAAATCATTCAATAGTCAATCAAAACATTGTCAATTAAAATTCTAGAGATCCACAGTAAAAAAAGAAAAAGAAAAAGAGAGAGAATGAAACTGGGGGTAAAAGAAAGTACCTTTCTTGGCCAGCGGTATCCCAAATCTGGGCTTTGACGATCTTATCATCAACCTTAATACTGCGAGTAGCGAATTCAACCCCAATAGTGGATTTAGACTCAAGGCTGAACTCGTTTCGAGTGAATCGAGAAAGAAGGTTCGATTTTCCGACACCAGAGTCTCCGATCAGGACAACCTTAAAAAGGTAGTCGTAGTCATCGTCAGCTCTGTAAGAAGCCATGGTTCGGGTCGGATCGGAGAGGCTTCTGGGTAAGGTGAAATGGGTCAGAGAATCAGATTAAGATGTGAAGCTCAAAAGCATGAATCAGAAACACATAGTAGTTCGCTCACGCAAACCAGGAAGCAAGAGGGAAACGAAGAAGAGTTCAAAAAAAGGGGAGAGAGAGAGAGAGAGAGAGTCAATTTGGTCTCTGTGGGAATTGAATGTCCGTGTGGTTGAAGTTTTGTCAAGTATGAACACTTTCCTGGACTCCTTCCTTCTAATCCTGAAACTTTCTTGTGCTTCCTAATGAAAGTTTAAGCTTTGAACTTTTCTTTTCTTTTAAGATAAAAATGACTTTGAACTTTCGACTGGGCTCACTTGTAGAGGGCCCAAATTTTCCGTCATGACAACTAAATTTTGGTTCATCATTTAGTATTATTCCTCCTCCTCCTACGGTAATTTAAAATCATAAAATTATATTGAAGCCTTAAGAAAATTGAATAAGATTAAATTAAATTGCACCCATAGTTGTCAATGTCATTCATTGAGTTATCAATGGCAACTCAATGAACGGTATTGACAACTACCAATGCAATCTATTACACATAAATAGCTCATCTTTGCCGCCAACTCCTCCATCTAATCTGTTCCATTGAAGCCGAGGAAATGTGGTCGGCTCCTCACCTATGTTACTATTCACAAGCCACATTGAATCTGCATATGGCTGCGTGCATGTGCTGTTGAGATTGCCAAATTTGAATGGGCCTCACAACTAAATTCAAAATTTGAATATGTCATTTCCCTCCCATTTGCCAAATAAATCTAATGTTGATAATTCATTCTACATATCAAATTTCAAACTGGCACAGTGTTCAGAGGGCAGTGGCTCTCAACTGCACAGGTGAGATCAACACCATGTGAGGGCCTTTCCATATTTTCTTGCCCCCATCTCCTTGCATTTATCCACCTTCATGGTTCCTTATCCACCTTTTTTGCGCTATGTTATATCCCTTATTAGGTGTTTATCTCTTAATGCCACTCATTTATTATGATGGTGCAATGCATTCGTTTTTTACTACCAACTTTTCATAAATTTAGTATGTTACAAGTATAAGGAGCAACTGGGCAGTTGGAACTAATTTATTGCTTTCTTTGTATCTACTTAATGTGATCCAACAACCTTTTTCTGCTCTATGTGAGTATAAAAGAGGTGCGCAGAGTGCTCTGTTTTTTCAACTTTCACATCTATTCACATAAGCGCAAAATCTGCGTTATTGCTTTCTTAAATCTCTATCCTTTCATCTGTTCTTTCACTGATTTATGTGCACATTGTGCTCTTTTGTTTTATTGTTTCCATCTGGAAGATCAACCCATACTAACTTTATCAGTGGTGAATGTTTGTTTATAGGATGATACCTGAATATCCAGCCGCTAAGTTGTCCCAAGTACACCCTACACATGATGATTTCAAAGTGACGGTGAAGCTCGATCGCTCTTTCTCCAGGGAGGTCATCAACTTCATAGGATCCGCTGGCAGCCCTATGAAAGAGATGGTTTCGCTGGATGTCGTACTATTTGACGAAGAGGTAATGTCAAGTCGCCTCTTAAACCTGCTGTCAAGAACGCACCGATATTCAAACATCGAATGGTTTTTTTGTACAAGTAGGGTACGCGGATGTTAGCGGTTTTGCGTTCTGAAGCAATAGATCGTTTTGCATGGATGATCCACCCTGGCGTCGTTTATGACTTGATCCATCCTGTTGTGGTGATTGGCGGGGAAGGTGTCCATAAACATTACCATCTCCAGATCGTAGAACACACGCATTTAAGGGACGCTGCCGGTGATTTTCCGCCACTACCCTTAAGAATCAAAGTTTTGTCACAAATCCCATGGTCATATAAGCCTGATGAGGGCTTCTTTGGTGAGCATTCCTATATCTCTCTCTTTTGCTGATGCATAAACTTAACTGATAAATTTCCTCTTAATCAAGCGACGAAAATGTTATTGTCACCAGATGTTGTAGGCTTTGTCAAATATTGTTCACCTGTGATGACCGAAAAGCATAAAGGATACTGCGAGAAGGAGTTTGCTTTAATACTTGAAACTTGCAAGAATGGTTTTGGGTGGGCGAAAGACGAGGTACGGTGCTGTCTTAAGGGATCATGGGTGGAGGCTATACACAAGCAGGTGTGCGAAGCCATGGATGATGCTGGACCTGTGTTTGTTTATGTCAGATACGTTATTTCATGCCAACCATTAGGTGTGTACTTTGCAAATCACTCAATCTTTCTTATTCTTTGCCTTTCTCTTTTATGACATGTGTGAAACTAACATGCTGCCTCTCCTGAAATCAGGACTTCCTACTGTTTCATCTTATAGTGATGCATCAACCCTTGACATTGATCCACCTATTCCTCAGGTTCAGCTCCTCAAGCAGAAGATGATTGATTAACCATCCATGTTTACTTATCATTTACCGTCATTACAACTCCAGCGTTTTGTGTTTCATTCTATTAAAGTTGTTGTTGTTATGAAGGATATACAGGATCGTTCCTCAAGTTTGATGCATCACTGTGTGTTTATCTGCCTATTTAAATTATCTTACAATGCTGATAAAGCAAACACAGGAAAGTAATACTTCTGCCAAGTGGGTAGAAAAGAAAGAAGGATAAAGTATGCATATTACAGTGGAAAAACGTAGATAATATTAAAGAAAGAGAGAAAGAAAAGATGATAAATTTTGTTAAGTTATTTATAAATAATCTTTTTATTTTTCGTGATAATTCCATGCACATTCTAATAAGCACAAGATAAAGGTCGCTAAACAACAAACGCTGGACAACATAATGCTTAGGTTTCTCTCTCTTATCATTTTCTTTTCAATCTCATCTGAGTTAGAACCCTGTCTGCCTCTCTTAATTATGTTATGACAAACACACACCTGTCTTTCTCTATTTTTCTGAATAATGTTGTTTTGTTTTGTGTGCTGGAACTTCATGTTTTAGGTCTCTAAATAAATCCTATAATAGTATAATGTGATTTCTCCAAAGAATCTAAAAGGAATCACAACCCTTATCAGTATATAGTAATAAATTAAAGCAATTTGCTTTTAGTATTTAGCTTCAATTTTTTATTTTCATCATTTCTTTTGAGAATCTTTATTTTATCATTAATTAATGCGTGTATTTGTTCTTTATAAATTATAAGATAATGACATGAAATTGCGTTAAGTCATATACTGGTCCATTAGTCTCCCATTGTGAAACATGGGTAATAATTTAATTTATTCGCTCTGGGTAATAATTTAATTTATTCGCTCTGGTCTTACTAACCACATGAAATCAAGTTTATGTTGATATCATTAATTATTACTTTATAATATAATCATAAATTTAGAATACTAGGTAGTAGTTGTTGCAGTTTTTCTTTTTATAGTACACTGCTTCAAATTTTTAAATATATACCTCACTATGTATTGTTTTGTGTAAGGTTTATCATTACTTATGATATGCAATTATTTGTGACGTGAGTTTAATGATGTGGTATATTTTTTTGGTTTTTGGACAGCATAAATGGTAATATTTGATAGCTGGAATTTACAGCTACAATGCAATTTATTTTTCAGATCCCCTTTGTTTACAGTGGTATTAGCTGCACTTGCCTTTTCGTATCTGATGGCCCGCCATGTGCTAACAATATGCCCTTTAATTTTTTAATTGGTGTATTACTTAAACACAACCTGACAATACGCTCGATTTGGGCAACTTGGGTATTAAATTAATGCCATTGGGTTCAAGCCCAACAAGTAGAGGACATTTTCTTTCTTTATTAATATTATGGATTATGGATATCGATATGGATTATAGGCTCTAGACTGCCAAAAGGATAATTAATCTCTCTCAATATCGCAACATGTCAGTGAAATGCAATCCTAACCACTCACCCAATGACACGAAGCTCCTGTGGATAAAACACTACAGTTTTACTTCAAGGACCACCCAAAGTGTAAATCGTCTGTACCCATGAAACCCCAAAAGCGTTCATAGCAATATCTACATTCGCAGACAAAACCAAAATATGGTATTCCCACTACATGTTGAAATCGTTAATCATCCACGAAGCCAAGGTGCTTGCCTAATTCAGCTGCAGAAGGTAGCTTATGACTTACTTCTTCATCCCTAAATGTGTCGTTAACTGCAGGAGATATGTAGTTGCTCAGCCTCCTTATCGTGTAACTGACCCCATTGAGTGGCTTAATTTTGAGGTATGTTCTGGAACATAAGTCCTGTATTATCAGCTGTTGTGTGCAATCTATCGGTAAACATAATCGAAGGAATCTCTGTGTTTGTCTGATAAATTCGCTGTACTGTTTTGAGTATTCTTCAGATACACTCCTTTGCCACTCATGGTTGTAAAAGCCTTGCCTTCTTAGCAACCCGTAGAGACACTTCAAGCTAAAGTATCGCCTTCCATTCCAGCTCCATGATCCAGGCTCAACGGTCCTCCGTTCAATCGTAATAAGACGACGGTCTACCTGCATCAATGGTGTCAAGCCTAAATAAACACTGTTAGTGTACAAATCATAACAAAGTGCATTCCCAGTTCGGTAAGAAAAGTATGGTTGTTCGATTAAATCTAATGGACCACACCACATCTGTAAGTACTCGATCCCTAATTGTCTCCATTGACATAGGAAAGTGACCAATCTCTCTTCAAAACCCGTGTATCCATGTGGCATTTTTGTTATACCTTTGCTATTAACTAACTCCAACCTTCTGGAGTTCACCTCATATAAATAGACATCTCAGCCCTATTTACACATTTTTCCCGCCATTTTTCCATTTCCCCTTCATGTTTTTTTTCATCTGCATCCCACTTACATGTTTAACATCTAACAGTGTTTAGTTCACATGTGTGTTTTTTAGTTCATAAAAACCACATTTAATTACACCAATTTTTTTATTGAACACAAGTACACATTTAGTGCACATACTCCTACAAAAATGTGTTCAAAGGTCATGTTTTGTACAATAGGTTACTGTATGTCATTTTTTCCTGTATCTTGCCATACCTCTAGTCAGTGCTTTGAACAGGAGTGTATTACACTTCAAGTTCACAGAAGTAAAGTCCCATTTTTTATATGAAAGTTTAGGTCAGATCTTCTAATTGAATCTCTTTGATCTATGTCCAGCTATAGCTGTAGCATTTAATGCTGACTTTGCGTTTGTGTCTACCAACCGCCGTTCCTAAAACAATCAACATTTCCGATATAGTAATTGCATTTATTATACATCCAATATGGCACTTACATGTTTAACATCTAACAGTGTTTAGTTCACATGTGTGTTTTTTAGTTCATAAAAACCACATTTAATTACACCAATTTTTTTATTGAACACAAGTACACATTTAGTGCACATACTCCTACAAAAATGTGTTCAAAGGTCATGTTTTGTACAATAGGTTACTGTATGTCATTTTTTCCTGTATCTTGCCATACTTCTAGTCAGTGCTTTGAACAGGAGTGTATTACACTTCAAGTTCACAGAAATAAAGTCCCATTTTTTATATGAAAGTTTAGGTCAGATCTTCTAATTGAATCTCTTTGATCTATGTCCAGCTATAGCTGTAGCATTTAATGCTGACTTTGCGTTTGTGTCTACCAACCGCCGTTCCTAAAACAATCAACATTTCCAATACAGTAATTGCATTTATTATACATCCAATATGGCACTTATATGTTTAACATCTAACATTGTTTAGTTCACATGTTTGTTTTTTAGTTTATAAAAACCACATTTAATTACACCAATTTTTTTATTGAACACAAGTACACATTTAGTGCACATACTCCTACAAGATTGTGTTCAAAGGTCATGTTTTGTACAATAGGTTACTGTATGTCATTTTTTCCTGTATCTTGCCATACCTCAAGTCAGTGCTTTGAATAGGAGTGTATTACACTTCAAGTTCACAGAAGTAAAGTCCCATTTTTTATATGAAAGTTTAGGTCAGATCTTCTAATTGAATCTCTTTGATCTATGTCCAGCTATAGCTGTAGCATTTAATGCTGACTTTGCGTTTGTGTCTACCAACCGCCGTTCCTAAAACAATCAACATTTCCAATACAGTAATTGCATTTATTATAGCCTCACGCATTATTGTCTATTGTCTAATTTTATAATCCTTATAGACACTTACCTCATTAGTCCCCGTATAACCTACAGCTATTGATGGATTCTGGTCTTTCATATTGCTGGTACCCATGCTTTTATCCACCTTGTCTCTGTCACACAATTGTTTCTTCAATTCAACTATGCAAGCTTTCGTGATTTCATATCATAGAATTAAGTATACTTATAATTGGTAATTGTCCATTAGTGATTACTAATTATATATTATTCATTATGATTTCTTACATACTTTAATTTGCTCCTCACCTCTAAAGTATAGTGTTTAGTAGTAAATAAGTTAGCCATCAAAAACAAAGTCACTCAACTTTACATTGCCGACCATTATGGTTGGTCTAAACCTTTGTACCTTGCCATTACATACTTGCCACGTGCAGAGCCTCCAATAACCCTTCCCGCCAAACAATGTACAATTCCCTCCCGCCTAAATTTTTTATTCCAACCCAATAAATACATTTACAGCAACCTTGCTCTTCATAGCTCCACTTAGATATTAGCATCCTCTTTTCTTTGATAACATCTGGTGCTTCTTTTCAACATGGCTACCCATTCATTGCTCAAAGATCTCCACGATGGATCTGACATGTGGAGTATAATTGTTCGAGTTATGCGTAAATGGAATGTATACCAAAAAGCTGCCCCCACTGAAATTTTCTGTGTGTCAATGCTTTTAATTGATGCAGAGGTAATTTCTTATTCCTTTTCAGCTTCAAATACTTTACTAGAACTAAATTTTATCCCATATACATGATTTTATGTTAAAAAAAACTATTGCGCCTAAACATATTTCTTAATGTGATCATACTTATCGGATGTGCAGGGTCACAAAATACAAGGAAGCATCATCACAAAGTCTATGCATGAGAAGTACAATCAGGGAATCAAAGAAGGAAGGACATATGAATTTGAGAACTTTATTGTTTCTCCTAATTGCTATAAGTATAGGCCTACTAACCACCCATTTAAGTTAACTTTCACAGCCCACACATATTTTTGTGAAGAACCAGCAGACTTGCCAGAAAAGGTATGGACTTTCAAACCAATAGGAGAGATACTTGAGATGCCTGATGATGAGAATGTTGATCACCTGTTTGGTTAGTGTTTATACCCCATCATTACTTCAGTCTATGCCTCTTTCATAAACTATATGAGTAGAATTTTGTGTGATATATCACTTAATACACCCTTTATATTTCATCTATTTTATAGATGTTCTTGGTTTTGTCAAATCCATGGGATCGTTAGAAGAATTTCATAATGAGGGTGGAGATAAGTGTATGCTACGGATGGTTCTTTGCGATGCTAAGTAATATATTGCATTCTCTACATTTCAAGGTGATATATTATAACCACCATTTTATCATTATAGTGCTTAATACCATTTTTCTTTGGTATATGAAGGGACAACGAGATCGAGTGTGTTCTTTTCGATCAGTGTGCATCTGATGCATGCCTTGACCAGATGCAGAACACAGACACCCCTGTTGTTGCACTGATCAACCTTGGAAGGCTTACATGGACTGAAGATAGTAAGTTTAAAATGATCATTTTGTACAAAAATGCATGCTGTCTTTAATTATATTGTCTTATATTGCATTTTTTCCATAAACGAACTGTAGAGCATAGACAAATTGCATCCTCTTTTGCTGCGACGAGGGTTTATTTCGATCATGACATCAAAGAGATCAAAGACTTTGTCAATAGGTATGTATTCATGCATACCCCAAAATGTATATAACATGAATCCATGAATGTTTGTCTTATATGTTACCATAGTTCTGTTATTTAAGTGTACTTCACACATACTCTGCCCTCTCAGTGTTAAAGATCGTAGCACACCTATTACTATAGAATTCAGCCAATCGATGCCAACACAAAGAAGCCGTGTGTCTGGAGGTCATTCATTGCATGGACAACCTAAAGTGACTTTAGATCAAACCAAAGACCAACCTATTGTATGTCATGTATTGTATTTGTAATGATAAGGAAATCTTATTATTTTTTCTGTTACTATGTTAATTAGCTTTCATTTTTTGTACAGGCTCAAGGGTTCGTTGTTAGATGTGAGCTCTTAAAGTTTGAATCAAAATTTGGGTGGGTTTACGATGGTTGTGCGAAGTGTAGTTGCCACCCCAAACCTTTGGATGATAAAATGCCGAATAGCCCACTTTATTGTCCTGGATGTAAAAAAACACCTACTAAAGTGGAACCAAAGTAAGTGACTTTGCATCATATTGTTACACTAAAATGGCAATTTATTTCACACTCTCAATTTCCAAAAGAATTTATATCATGGTAAATTTGTAACTACCTTTTTAGGATGAAACTGACATACATGGTGAAAGACGAAACTGGCTTAGGCTGCATCACTTTCTGGGATAATGTTGCACTGCAATTGTTAGGAAAGAGTGCTGTTCAATTGAAGCTTGAATTACCTGAGGTTGTTTACTAATTAGTAATTAGTAATGTTAATATGTGTTGTCAAACATATTACTCTAATGCTTACACTGTAATTTTTATTCCATTGTTACTATATAACTAATTGTAGAGGAAACGAAAAGAGGGTTTTCCTCCGGACCTCCAACAACAAGTTGGGAAGAGGTTGTTGGTCAAGCTGAAACTCAATAAGTACAACAAGGACAACCCAACCTCTAGCATTAGTGTGTGTGAATTTACCGTGTGTGAAGACTTACTGCCAGAGTTTAATTCAGTTTCATCAGAGGTATAACATGCATAAATATGTGTATATCTTTCTTCCAATGATTGTTCAATTATTAACTTTATTTAACTTATACAAATAATGTGCTAATTTATATGATTTATATATTAGCTACACCAAGATATAGGCAGCAGCTCAAACAAGGTTCGAACTATTATACTATGTTCATTTATTACTGTCATTTAATAAAAAAAAAGGAAGCTAATTTCGTGATTATGCTATGAAACTCCTTCATCCAGGGACATGAGACTCCAAACGGACCATGTCAAATAATAAAGGGAAGTAAGGAGTCAAGTATATCAGACAGCACCAATTATACTGTTGACCTTTCTGAAGAGGACACACCTACTACCAATATGGAGCAACAACTAGCAAATAAACCTTCAAAGGGAAAAAGAAGAGTTTCTGCATATAACCGTGTACCGAAAGAAGGGAACTCAGCCAACGTTCAGCCATCTTCTATTCCCCGTCCAGAGGAGAGGGTGTTAAAGACTGTGAAGCAAGAAAAGTAGATATCATTGGAGTCTAGGATCATTGCGTTAATCAACTCAATGTATTTTGAATTGTATCACCCTCTTTCTATGCTTTTTTTAATGATTCCAACTGCTTTCTACTTTACAATTCCTGCATGCTTTTGAACCTTTAAAAGATGTTGTTTCATCGTTTTGAACTTTGGTGAAGTGTATTTTCAAGTTTAAGTAGAATCAAGTCAGCATCACCATTCCCTTTTGTCTCACTATTGGCATCACACGTATATTTATTTCAACAGCTCATTAGGACACATGTCAATCAAAGCACATGTATCTATAGGATGATGACAAACAATCATACAATGAGAAGAATAATTAAAGAACATACCAGATTTTTATATATTAATATGTCAAGAAATAAATTTTTTTTATGAACATAATTCACAAAATATTGAATATGTAAATGGACCTCGAATTCACCAAAATTTGTGCAGTCAATTGAGTGCTTACGTAGATTGGCTGAATTAATACCACATATTAAAATGAACCTTCATATTACTAGGAATTTTACCTAACAAATGGCGTACCTAAACCACAACATTAACCATATTGGATATTAAACAATAAACTGGACAATACAAGTTTCAATTTCTACTTGGTTTCCAATTAATATGTGCAACTCAGTTTCGTATCAGTTTTATTTTATCATTTTTATCAAGCATTTCTAACCAAAGGGAGGTGTCTTTGATGTCTAAACTTTGTCTACATCATGCTAGGCCATTAAATGTTCTTGATTTCACTCTATGTAGGGCTCATTTTACGGTAAAGGAACACAGTGAAAAAATTAAATGGCCACTGACACATATCATGAAAAGATTATTTCATTACCAAACAAATGTAAGGAAATATTTTACTGATACTTGCATCACTTTTTGCGGTTCATACTAGCAGACAGCTACCAAACACCCAACATACATCCATGTCTGAGGCACAAAATCCACTTTCTCGATTGTAAGTCCACAGATTAATGGCATGATGAACAATACCAAAGAGAATGTAAACACAAGCCAAACTGAAAGCTCTGATTTCACACAGCCATCTGCATATTTCTCACAACATAGTGGAGCAAAAACAACAAATAGAAAGAATCATAGGAGGTCCATCGCATTGAAAAATGTCAATGCAGTTCATGCCAACCTAGCTGATCGTTTCACAGGTTTCTTATTCTTTACCATTCTATACTTTCTCACAATCTTCATATATGAAAATAAGAAAAAACTGATATGGAAGTTGTGTTTTTGTCAATCTCCATTGCCAATGAAAAGAAACTCTGCATACAAATGATAAGGATCCCCATAAACATGATGCTGAAGGAGGAACATCACAGAGGAGACGACAGAGGGGGGCCATCATATTTGAAGATATCGCCACCCTTTCTTCCAACTTAACTGATCATATAATTGGTAAACGACATTTGCTCCTTCCATAAATTATTTGATTATTCATATATCAAAAAGAGAAATAGGGACTAATCCCTTTTTTCGGTTGATCAATGGCAATGAAAAACAGAGCCTCCATTTGAGAAGAATAACCATAAACTCGATGCTGGAGCATCGACATCAAAAAGAAAGAAACAGAGAAGGGCCCTCCCATTGAAAGATATCACTGCTGTTCATACAAACCAAACTAATTGTGTCACAGGTAAAGAACTCTTGCTCATTCAAAATATTATTTTCTTAGACATATATCAACATGAAATACAATATTAATCAAGATATATTTTCCCACATTGAAAATGGTTATTAAATTATACAGATGGTACATTTGAAAGAATCCCCGATCCTGTGTGCAAAAGGAAGAGTTGTAGATGGATTGGGTTAGAGAACCTCCAAACCAACGTGCCACCAAATAGGACCAGAAAGCCTAGATATTATGCAGCAAAGAATGCAGACTTCAACACATGCACGTTACCTCCAATGCAAGCATCAGTAGAACAAGGTTAGACCATACCTTCGATTTGAAGGTTTAATCTGTACTGATAACACTTTATAGAAAATTTGGCATTAAACATTTATAAGACAATTATTTCTATATTTTTTTGTGATAGGAAATTTTGCATTAAACATTTATAGGACAATTATTTCTATATTTTTTACCTTCAGCTTTTTCACACCATGATTTTTCATAATGTCTCATTGGACTGGATGTTGCAGTGCAACTAAACACGATTGTTCCACAGCAAGAGCATTATAGGAATGTTATATTTAACATTGATTGTGAACAAGTTCCTGAGGTGGATTCTTGCAGTGAGGGATATGGTCAAGAAACAGGTAAATAAAGACCTTCGCTCTATGGATAGGTGCTGCTTTTATTCATAATAAATAGCTAATTAAGTGGTATCCACTTTCCTAATTATGCTGCTAACAGATGAAATCCAATATATGTCAAGTATGGACAAAGCAAAAAGGAGTTCTAACAGACGTAAAGGGAATCATACTCAAGTTGTTTATATAGGTATTAAGAAATTAATAATAATAATAATAATGTGTTCATGGTTTTGTAGATTCATTCTCTTGAAAAGGGTGATCACCAGATAACTAAATTAACGATTTGTTGTATAGATGAAGGGGACCCAATTCATGAATGCAGATTTTGTCATGCTAAGATGTGGTTTAATGAGAGTGCTAAGAATGACAGGAAGCAAAACAATGTCGATGTTTTTTCTATGTGTTGCTTAAAAGGGAATGTTGTTTCGCCACGATGTAAAGATCCACCTCCTCTATTTCACCATTTGTTCTTTGATAAAAATTCTGAAGACTCAAGAAACTTCTATGAGAACATCAGGCAATACAACAACATGTTCTCTTTTACTTCAATGGGAGGGAAAATAGATCATACGCTGAACAATGGAGCCGGTCCATATACATTTGTAATGTCTGGTATGAATTATCATACAATTGGGAATTTGATGCCACCGGAAGGCGCACAGCCGGTCTTTTCACAGCTATACATACATGACACTGCAAACGAAGTGAACAATAGGATTAACGCTGTCTGATAATCTTCAATTAGTAAAAATTACTATCTTATGAGTTAGTTCTATTTGATTGATAGTAAAAGAATCAACTAATATTTGTACGCATCATTTCAGCAATCAACAGAAGGATAACAGCATCAATGCTAGAATCGTTAGCACAATAAAGAAGCAGTTAGATGAGGTGAATCCTTTTGTAAAACAATTCAGATCTGCTGCAGAACTGCTTTCTGCACCAAGCAAACAATCTTTGAAGATGGTATTGCTCGGAAATAGGCAGCATGATGGTCGTACGTATAATTTACCTACTACATCGGAAGTGGCTGCTTTGATCGTTGGTGACATTGACATGAATTTCCAAGTGAGAGATATCATCCTTGAAACATGTTCAGGTAGTTTACAACGAATCAATGAATTACACGCCTCTTACTTGCCCTTACAATATCCATTGCTTTTCCCATATGGGGAAGATGGTTATAGAGATGATATCAAGCATCGTGAAGAGACGTTAATCATAACAAATACACGGAAAAGAGTTAGTATCCGTGAGTTCCTATGTTATAAGCTAATGATGAGGCATAATGAAGTGTCTACATTGCTACATGCTTCAAGGTTATTGCAACAATTCATTGTTGATGTTTACACAATGCTTGAATCACAAAGGTTACTATGGGTTCGTACACATCAAAATGATTTGCGGGCTGACCTTTATAAGGGGCTTTCTGATGCTGTGATAAACGGAGAGACATGTGCATCATCAACAGGTAAGCGAATCGTCCTACCATCTTCATTTACGGGGGGAGCTAGATATATGATTGGTAATTATCAAGATGCAATGGCAATCTGTCAAAAGATTGGATATCCTGATCTCTTTATTACCTTCACCTGTAACCCGGCTTGGCCTGAGGTTACCCGACTATGCGATGAGATGAACATTAATCCATCTGATTGCCCACAAGTTTTATCAAGGGTCTTCTACATGAAATTATTCAGATTGATGAAGGTCTTGAAGGATAATAAAATATTCGGAAAAGTGAGAGCAGGTACTTAATATTTGTCATTGGATTTGATATGCATTTGCATAAAATTCTTAAAGTATTCTTTGCATTCACTTAATAAATTTTCTTCTCATATTGTATATGTCCACTGAAAATATATTTTAATATATGACAGCATTGTATCTTGTACGACTTACCTGGTCAATAAACTTACAATTCCATGTGTTCTTTATACAGATATTTACACGATTGAGTTTCAGAAAAGAGGGCTTCCACATGCTCACATCTTGCTTTTCTTAGACGAAAATGATAAGATAGGTGACCCGACAGATATCGACAAAATTATTTCGGCTGAGATTCCAGACAAGGAATTGGACCCAGAGCTACATGAATTAGTTCGCAAATTCATGATTCACGGACCTTGCGGTCATAATAAGCCAAATGCACGGTGCATGAAAGATCAAAAGTGTTCAAAATACTTCCCCAAGAAATTTAATAACCTGACAACCATGGATGAAGATGGCTACCCTACATACAGACGTAGAGATGATGGTAAAACGATTGAATTAAAAGGAGTGCCACTGGACAACAGATTCGTTGTCCCATACAATTCTACCCTCTTGAAAATGTTCCATGCCCACATTAATATTGAAAAGTGTAACCAATCTACCGCAATCAAGTACTTATTCAAGTACATAAGCAAAGGGAACGACAGAGTTGTTGTTGGGCTATTTGATAATAGTAAAGATGGTAGTGGTCATGCTGTATTTGACGAGGTTCAGCAGTATCTTAATTGCAGATATGTATCCGCTTGTGAAGCCTCTTGGCGTGTATTCGGCTTCCCTATTCACCATAGATATCCTTCTGTTGAAAGATTAAGCTTCCACCTTCCAAACCAGCAACTAATTGTTTATTCAAGTAAAGAAGATGTATCAAACTTATTAGAAAAGCCTCGGGTATGTGAATCACAATTCCTGTCATGGATGGAAATGAATGATGCTGATGACTTTGCTAAAACCTTGACTTACTCTGAGTTCCCAAACCATTATGTGTACCTAAAGCAAAAACGTAAGTGGAAAAAGAGGGCAAAGAAATTATTAAGGATAGGTCGAATGTCTCACGTTTCACCATCAGCAGGGGAGCTTTATTACCTTCGCATTCTATTGACACATGTTAAAGGTCCAAAATCATTTGATGACATCAAGACCGTTAATGGCGTGATACATGAAACCTTCAGGGATGCATGCTACACAAGAGGTCTTTTAGATGATGATCGAGAGTTTATTTCTGCATTAAAGGAAGCTTCTACATGGGCAACTGGTATAAGATTAAGAAAATTGTTTGTAACAATGTTGTTATGTGGGTGCTTGCACAGGCCAAATCTGGTGTGGGAAGCAACTTCAATATTATTGTCCGAAGATATGCTTTACATTCCCAGGAACGTCCAATCAGAGGCAGGTATGAATCTAATTGAAATGTCTGTTATTTAAAACTCTTTTACATGTACAATTTTTCCATTTCCTAAGTGATTGCTAACTTAAGGTGTAATTTCTTCAATAGGTCCCAACATAACTCCTAAACAGAAGGAACAAGCAGCTCTACGTCAGATCAATGAGCTACTTAATTTCAATGGAAAGACTCTCCATGACTACAACCCAATGCCTATTCCAGAGGACATGCAGACCCTTGATATCTCTAACCATCTGATCATGCAAGAGCTCAGTTATGATAAGGAAGTCCTTAAAAACCAGTCTCATGCCCTAATCCAATCTTTGAATGCTGAACAAATGGAGGCTTACTCTGGAATCATGGAATCAATAGAGTCCAAAAAAGGGGGGTTTTTCTTTGTCTATGGATTTGGAGGAACTGGTAAAACTTTCCTATGGAATGCACTTGCATCATCACTCCGTGCAAGAGGAGATGTTGTACTAACAGTTGCTTCAAGTGGCATTGCAGCAACATTGTTGCCAGGAGGAAGAACCGCACACTCGCGTTTTGCTATTCCTATACAGATTACAGAGTTTTCTGTTTGTTCAGTTTGGCAAAACTCTCCTTTGGCGAATCTCCTTAAGGCAACGTCGCTTATCATTTGGGATGAAGCTTCAATGGTGCAACGATTCTGTGTCGAAGCAGTCAATAGAACTTTGCAAGATATTATGCACTGCAATCGTCCTTTCGGTGGCAAGTGTGTTGTTATGGGAGGTGATTTTAGACAAATCTTACCAGTGATACCAAAAGCATCTAGAGCTACAATTGTAAATGCTTGCATTAATGCTTCTCACTTATGGAACTATTGCAAGATATACCACCTTACTACCAACATGCGCCTCAATTCATCAAATGACCCGATTGTTAATGATCAAATCAAGATGTTTTCTAAGTGGCTGTTAGATGTTGGAGACGGCAAGATTGGGACAACAGTGGATGGCATTAGTGAAATGGAAATACCTGAAGATTTGCTAATCACAGGTTATTCCGATCCTATTAAAGCAATTGTTTCTTGGACTTACGACAACTTATTGTCATCTTTCTCATGCAATTCCTACTTCTGTGATCGTGCCATACTTGCGCCTACAATTGAAATGGTCAATCAAATCAATGATCATATGTGTTCTATCCTTCCAGGTGAAGCTCATGAGTTCCTTAGCTGTGACACGATTTGTAAATCGTCATCGGAAAGTGATAGCATCAACAGTTTGTGCACAACTGAGTTCCTTAACACAATTTCATCATCAGGGATGGCACCTCATAAGCTTGTCCTCAAGGTTGGTGCACCGATAATGTTGTTGAGAAACATAGACCAAGAAGCGGGACTTTGCAATGGAACTAGGCTAAGAGTTTCTAAGGTCGGGAAAATGGTGATTGAAGCAGTGACATTAAATGGGTCTAAGCCAAACGAAAAAGTTCTCATCCATAGAATGGATATGAATCCATCTGAAACAAGATTACCTTTCAAGATGCAAAGGAGACAATACCCCATCACACTATCATTTGCAATGACAATAAACAAAAGCCAAGGTCAATCATTGAAAAAAGTTGGCATCTACCTATCAAAGCCAGTTTTCACACATGGTCAATTATATGTTGCGCTCTCGAGGGTCCGAAGTAGAGAAGGGTTGAAGATAGTGCTAACTCTAAATGATCAACAACATGGCAACAAGACAATGAACGTTGTATACCAAGAGGTTTTCATGAATGTTGATATGTCATAGTTAATTCAGCCTAATCAATTCTGTTGTCATGATATTGTCACATTTTGACTTTTTGCATTGTTTCAGGGATTGTTGGTTGCAATTAATACATGAAACAGTATTTTCAGCCCCTTCTTTCTTCTTCATATTAGAGTTAAATATAGCATGCCATTCATTTCTTACATTGTCTACTATTTTGCATATAAGCAGTTCTAAGCCCATCCACAGGTTCCTCTTTATGTCCAACTAATAGCAACATCATCCTGTGAGGTAATTTATTCATGTACTAAATATTTTGTTTCATTTTCATATCATCCACAAATTATTGGGAGTGTTGGTTGACAAGTACTTTCTGTTGTAACATCATTTATGCAACAGATACTATGACAGCAAGAACTTGTAATCAACTGTTTACAATGATAGCAACTTAATGTGTCTTATCCTGAATGTGAAATGCTATGCTTTTGATTAAGTCTATAAATTAATTTTCATTCTTCCTATTTGCATTGCAGTAAAAATGCTACTGGTCAATATTAATACTTTGCATCATGTCACATTTGCTTCAACTTAAATAGTTGCATCAATGATATGTGCTTAATATTAAGGACTTTTCAACGCATGATGTTTTCCCAACAATTACATTCACTTCAACTGAACAAATTTAACAGCCAAACCACCAAATTATAATTCATTGCAATTGTTCATTCTAATTGATTGATTAGTTCCTTACTGTTGACATAGTTAAACTGATTTTTCCATTGTATGTAAACTAAAAATAAGAGCACCTTTTCAGTTGTACTTGGAAGTTAAATTACTAATAATTCATGTAGTTACAACGTGTTGCATTTGTGAAACGTGTAGATGTCGTTCTGGGCAAAGATATATGATGTTTCTTTGAATAGATAATATGTGTTGTGTTTTACTTTATGTTTTGCAATCATCTACTTGATTCCAAATAGCATGTACTTTGTTCCAAACGTAGCTATCAAATAAAAAATGAAAGAAAACTATAGGTCATCAAGAATTATTGTTCCATTTTAAGTTTTATTACGAAAAATTTTTTCGGCAAGTTGTCACCTTGAAATATTCAGAGGGTTAGAGCAAAGTAAAGAAGGGAAATGAATGCTCTTCATTTTACTTTATCTAAGGTGTTGTTGAGTATATAAATGATAATACAATTTTTTAAAAAAAAAATTGAGGAAACTATTTAGTGTTTTGATTTGATACACGATCTCATAAAAAGAAGGTCATATATTTTTAGTTTCTTTTATTTGTTAAGTTGAATCCATTGTGCAAGTATAATATACAATATTTTTCATTGTGTTCATTTTAAACTGCAATAGGACGGGGGCCAAGATTAATCATATTCTACATTACTTATCACTCAATACATTAACATTCATGAAAATAGCTTGATAATAAAAAATTAACAAAAAATAACTCAACGGCCATAACCTTAATGCTAATATAAAATAAAATATAAATAAAACTCAACAGCCGTAAACCTAATCATTTTTTATTATATCATCATTTTAGTCATGGAAATGCTATCAAAAACATCTGGAGAAAATCAATTTTGAGGATGAATAATGTCATCTACTTTGTCAATGTTACTTTTTAATTATAAGAGTTATCATACATTTTTTTAATGTTTCACTATGAGATACTAATCATAGTACATAGTACTAATAGTATAACTTATAAGTTTTTAAGACTTGCAATTGCCCCTGTTTAATCCTTTAAACGAATTAAAATGTTGCCAGCATCATTAACTAATTTGCCTTAACTACCATCATATGCACAATTTCATTATTGTAAATGTTGACTGAATCAACTCATTTGCGTGAAATTTTCAATACGGCCAGCTCCCCGTGCAACGCACGGGAGATCCAGCTCGTTCTATTTAATGTCACATATGTTTTTAGAGAATTCTTTGTAATTTGATGATTTTTAAGGACCTAATTGTGATTAATGCTCCTCTATTGGACTTAATTGTAATTGTCCCTTAAATTGTTTGTTAATACACACTCACTCTATTATACACGTTTAAGGTGATGAGTGACATTTAGACTAATTGGATAATGTCTTATATACATTTTACTGTTTTGGAGCAGTTATTAACTTATTATAGTTTTAGGGCTTGAACTATAATTTTTGCCCCAAAAGTATATTTAAGGATTTAGCCCTCAATAAGAATTGTGGAGTAACATAATACAAGTACAACCTTTAGTGTTTAATATAAGACTTAGTTGATTATTTTAATCATTTAGTGTTTAATATAAGATTTAGTTGATTATTTTAAAGAGATTAAAATAATTAAATAAATTTTTCTTTAAATGCTCTTAGTTTTAATACGAGTAAAGTACAAACCTTCATAGGGATATTTGCATAATGTCGGTTGGCCCGTATATTAATATCTATTGGGCCCATTTGAGCCCAATGGTTCCTCTTGACCATCGAGCCCAGCTAGCTGCTACATCCTCATTACCAACTTACTGGGTGGTATAAGCCTATAAGGTATTGCTTTTTTATACATCATATTTAGTTATCTTTTTTCAAGTGTAGTTTTTGTGTTATACTACCATATGCATAATGAGAAATAGACCATAATACACTTTTTATCTCTCAATTTTGTAATTTTTCCCATAAGTAATCCTTATTGTTGCATATATTAAGAGAGTGTCCATTAATAAGTAGTTGAAATACACAAAATTATAATGGATATTCTGGAAAATCTAACACGTTTTTTTCTTAAAAAACTAATTTAACTGAATGTTTTTAGTATCTACAAATTAATTATTTTTCTTATACATAAAAATTGTTATTTTTTTCCAGCGCACGTAGAGATGCTTTGTCTTTTCTAACTTTGAGCCTATGGCAGCATGCGTGGCCAAGTTTTAGAGGTCAATTGTCATCCTAAACTAACTCTAAATCTTAAACAGTGTTCAGTGCCTCAAATATCACACGTTTTATGCCTCTCTCTGTGTGTATGTCTTTATGTACTATCTTCGTTATGAAATATAATAACTGCATTTCATATTATTTAACATTTTTCTCCTAAAATATGTCTAATGTGTAAAATGATATATAATTTAATGATACATATAAAAAATTTTCTTCATCTAGCTACTCCTTTTGGGTTTCGGTTGGGGGCTTGGTGAGGATAACCATATCACTATCATCCATTTTAAATAAAGTTGCAAGTGTGTGCTTTTAGTTTTATTTTTTTTATTGAGAATAGTTTTAAGCTTTTTATTGAGAAAAAATAAAAAGATATATTATATTTAAGAACAAGTTTATATCTTCAAATAAGTCATGTATTTAAGAAACAGAAAGAAAGAGTACAACAATATGAATAAATGCAATTTGTTAAATCGTCATTGGCCCGGCTACTCGATTTGACTCATGAATATGATACAGGATTAGATGTTTTTAGAGAATGATTCGATATAAATTTGTAACGAAAAGAGTTCGATAGTTGGTTATATAAATTGATGGTGACTTGACTGCTAGTATCTGAAGTATTTATTATTTTTATATTAAATTTTTATAGTAACTACCAATGTTGTAAAAACCGGACCGGAAGGTGAGCCGGAGAGGGCATCGGGTCACGGTTCGCACGGTCGGATCGGTCGGACCGAAGGTCGGACCGATGACGTAATAATTAAGGAAAAATATATGATTTTTAAATGTAAATTAAATATAAACAAATTATGGTTCCTTCACCTCTTAATTTTTAATGAAAGACCATTGACCAAGAAATAAATAGCCATTACAGACTTAGAAAACAATTATTCTTGTCTTTAGGTAAGCAAAACAAAGAAGGCATATAGAACCATTTGAGGATCACAGTTGCAGAAATTTTTGTCGAGATAGAAGAATTAGGAAGTTAAGAACACAAGCAATTTCTGTTATGCAAAAGGTAAGAGATAGAATATGCAACTGATAAAAATATTAAAAGAAATGTAAAATGTAGAAAGACAACAAGTGCTAAATATAGAATAAAAGCTTGGAAGAGACGTTAAACATCAACAATAGAGGATGGTGATGAGAGAGATGATGTTCACCAATTGGTTGGAGTTTTGGAGATCAAATTTCACAACCATAAGATTTTCAAATGGTTGTTGGGGTTTTTAATTTGGGAGAAAGATATGAAGCTAATGAATTTGGGTTTCTTTTTTAAGAACTTGGGTTTTTTTGGGCTTGATTTTATTTTTTTTCATCTTTTTTTTTTGTTTTAGATTGGACCGCCCGGTTTTTATAAAACCGCTCCGGTTCCCGGTCCAATGTCCGGCTGGAAACGGCCCGATCCGGCTTAACACAATAAACGGTCAGACCATAAAATCCGAACCGACCTATGGAGCGGTCGACGGTCCAACCGGTCGGACCGCCCGGTCCGGTCCGGTTCTTACAACACTGGTAACTACCACTTGTATAACTGAAATATGCAAGCTTTCTTAATGCAGTCCTTAAAAGTACTCTCTATATATATTCTAGTAAGAACCATTTACATAATTTAATTAAATTAAAGATGTTGTTTAAGGCAATTTATATCTCATATTTTCATTTAAGCACCATATTCTTTAACTTCCCCCTCTCTTAATTAGATTATTGTTAAAAGAGAATCAAATAATTTATAAATGTATGATTCCAAGCTTCCAGCCATTTCAAATTTTTAAGAATTTATAAATGTCAACCTCTCATATTCTAGGCCCATAATTAAATGCGTTACTTTTTTATAAATACAATCACTATTCACTATTATTGTATGAAACATAAGAAAACACATTGTCCTGGTCGAATATTACAAAAAAGAGGGTCATATATAAAGGAAGACTCCTCAAGTGATAAGTTTGCAGCACTTTATATTTTAGAACCTAATAAAACACATTGTCCTGGTCGAATATTACAAAAGCTGCCAAACCTAAACATTTCGGACTAAAAATCCAGAATAATTTAAACAGCATGTGTAGGTCATAAACTAGGGAATTATCTTAATAACATCACAAGCATACTCATTGTATGAGATTTATCCCCTCCTTAGTCCGGTTTCTTTTATATTACTCGTTAATGTCCTAAATATAAGACATATTTGTCTAGTTTGATTAGATTAATGATTTTAGTTAAGTTTATTAAAATCACATGATACTACCAATACACTTTAACCATATAATTTTATCCATACCCTTTTTCTCTTGTTTGTTTATTACTCCCTCCGGGTTTAATTATAAGATCTAGCTGACTTTTTTTTAGGTTAAGGAAGCAAATTATACCACTAAATTATAACATATGCTACATGTAATTAGATTATATGTTAGTTTATAAATAAAATAAATTAGTTTTAAGTTAAAAAAGATAAATACAAACAACTTAAAGTGATTTAATTTGCATCATTAATTTCTCCAAAAAAACTAACTTGATCTTATAATTAGAATCAGAGGGAATATTGAATAACTTTAATAGGGATAATTTGGAAAGAGGTTGGAAATAATTATAAAGAAGTCGTATATTTATAACCAAACATATCTCTCTATATATGTCTTATATTTAGCACCGGTGGGAGTATCCAGGGCACTGATTAGGCTCCATTTGTATTTAAAAAAACATAGGCATGACCTTCTTTTTAAGAAAAAAAAAAAAAGAAAAGTTCTAATCTCTTTTTATGTGTGATACGCAGGATAAATAATCCATTGAGCAGGAAATTATTAGGTTAATGGAGAAAGCAACAGTAAAACCATTTTTTAGTTTTTTTTTTTTTTCAAATAACCCATGGGAATGTCATAATGGTTTCTTCACAATCAATCACATGGCCAAGCACAGAATCTTCCCTCGTTAACATTTTACATTTCTTTAAGCCAGCCACACGAACATAAATTCATAAATTACTATACTATAAAAGTGGTTAAGAGTTTTTTTGTACTATTCTCATCGTGGTTAATAAATCGTAGTAGACTAGAATTATTCAATCGATTTTTAACTAGATTATTATTTTTTTTATGAAAAGAAAATGCATGAATAACAAGGAAATAAAGAGAAATTCGAGCGTAATTAATGTAATAGTACACTTTATTTACATATATTTTTTATTTAAATGAAACCATTTCTTACATTCTATAGGATGCACAAAATTAAAAATTAAGAGGCCAAAAATATGTTTCAAACTAATCAACATTACTCTAATTTAACTCCTCTAATTTTTTGATGAAACATCAAGGTATCCCCCACCCGACAGGTGGAGACTAATCATCCGCTGAATTGTAGGCACCTCATAGGATGAAACAGCTGACTCGGGAGATTTAATGCTTATTTAACTCCTCTAATTAGTTACCTATACATAGGATAATTTTGAGATTTTATAGGAAATTAAATAGCGAAATCTCATCAAATAACTTTCTTAATTAATAGGGTTAATATCACTTTTGGTTCTTGAATTTTCACTTAATTTTGGTTATAATCCCTGAATTTTTAAATATGTGGTTTTGATCCTTAAAATTCTGCTATTTTAATTTTGATCCCTGAACTTTAATATCTGTAATTTTTGTCCTTAAACTTTCACTCAACTTTGGTTTTGGCCTATGCAATTTGTGTCTTTTACCACCATTAATCCCTGAACTCTTAAAAAACTTTGAAAATAAATCAGGGACTAATGGTTAAAAATGATACAAAATTCAGGAATAAAAATCAATGATTCAAAGTTCAAAGACTAAAATCAAAATTAATTTAAAATTTAATGATCAAAACCATTGAATTTAAAATTTATCAGGTAACAAAACCAAAATCGAACGAAAGTTTAAAGACAAATGATTTAACCAAAATTAATATGTAAAGTAGTTGATTGAAACAAGTAAAAATGATCCCGAGGGAGTAATATGGACACGCACCAAAAGCATGCAAAAGATGCTTCACATGGTGTCCTCCACACAAGAAACCTCCTCAGTGACTCTCCCACTACATTAATAAGATTTGACCTACCTCCTTTTTATATTTTTAATTCCTTTGACTTTATCACCTCACTTTGTACATAATTTTAGATCAAAATGGATAAATGAGATTATTTAGTCAGGCTTTTGAATACACTAGGCTTGTTCATGGCAGGTAGCTAGGTCATTGAATAAGAAATAGCATGTCAATCTTCTAAAGCTTTATTGTAAAAGGTAAATAGTAAATAATATGAGTTTAAACTACAGACTATATATATATATATATATCTTATACTAGTAAATACTATAAGTTTAAACTACAAAGTATATCTTATACTAATGATGAGAGATAGTACTCATACAAAAGCTAAAAAAAGAACGTGGGAGAGATGACAATGACACTCCATCTGCATTCTGATGTGTTAAACCTTGGATCATAAATCTCTTTTCCTTCTTTCAGATAATCTATTAGCGATAGTTTATTTTATCACGAATTCTGGCGCTAATCCACTGTTTATTTAGTATAATTTGAGAGGGAAAAACTTAGTGGTGGTGAGAATCTGGGCCTCCTGGGCTGTGTCGATCGGACTCCCCCGTTGCGATCTCCTTTAACAATTTTTTGCCAATTTCGATGAATGCATGGTGTGATTTGTGTCCATGGTTGTTGGAGAATGAGGAGGCAAGAGAGGGAGCTTGGGAGAAAGGAATTGCTGAAACAAGAAGGAGAAGGCACAGTAAAATGGACAAAAATTTGTGAGGTGAGAAGTGGACATGTAGGGAGAAGGGGAAGGAACAAGAAAAAGAGAGGGAGAAGGAGATGGAACAGGAGAGAGAAAGGGAGTTTGCCATTTGTTAGAGATTTGTGGGAGTGAATTGGTGAGAATAATGGTCAGGTATATATAGACTCCGGGGGAGATTGAAATTGAATTGTTTCTTTTCATGTAAGAAAGTGCTTGTCACAAAATTCCCAAGTTTACAACTACGTTTATTTTTTTATAAAAAGAGAATTGAAGTCTTCACCGAATATGCTCCATTTAAACCGCTATTACTAGTTTTTACTCCCTCCTCCGAACTTAAATATAGAATTTATTTTGAGGGATGAATTTGGTCCTAAATGTAAGATATATTTCTAATTGTTCTTAACTTTTTCTTAAATTATCTCTATGAATGCTTCCCAACAATAAACAAGTAAAAAAAGGAGGGTGGGGATAAATGTAGATGCATGGTTAGGTTGTATTAGTAATAACATGTAATTTTAACTAATTTAACTAACATCCTTAATCTAAAAAAATTAGATAAATTAAACGTGTGTTATATTTAGAATCGAAAAGTTGGAATAAAGAACATGTCATGTAGAGTCTTAAAATGTATAGTCTTTAAAGTCTTAAATAGTCTTACCTACAAAACGGAAATACTGTTTTTAAGATTTCAATCAGTAACTTCCAAATCATGCTGCAGCAATCTAACACATGTTTCAAAACTTACACTCTATGATTTATCATAAGCAAGGGGACTGCCACTAAAACTATTCATCTATCTCTTAGTTTAATATCTTGAGTAAGATAAAAAGAAGATTATTTGAATATTCTCGTCGATATCAATTGGTCACTGCTTTATGTTGGAAATGGGTTGGTGTATTATGGACAAGGCGTTTGTTATCATTTTGCAGTACTTTTTATCTGGGAATTGGCTGGTCAGAGTCAATTACTCATTAAACTTCCATATTTAATTTGTGTATAGTTATTATTTCTTACTTCGTCTTTTGATTTACATAAAGTAATTATTCAAATTGGGTTCATATCAGTCATATATAAATTCTCGGACCTAGATGAAGTTGTACGATCTTCTAAGTTTTATACTAGTATGAATAACTAAAGTACTCAAGTTCGTGATATTGGAACTGTTGGACAAGTTGCAAAGAACAAGACGAACCGAAGACTTGCAAAAGTAGAAATCTGTTTGTGATCTGAATCGTGCACAAAGTACACCGTCTTTAGAGTGATCCGCCCTACTACAAGGAAATAGGAAGCGACACTCCCCAGGATTAAACAGACCCCTCGCAACGGTGCAACGAACAAAACTGACGGAAGTAATAAGCATTAATTAAATAAAATAAATAAGAAAAATATTGTGAAAACCTAAAATATTTTTTGTAATAAAGTGCTAAGCCACAGATATCACGCGCGCCCGAGGTTGGGGGCAAAGAATTGCCGGATTTCAACTAGAATTTTCACAGGTGGCCCATTGTTATGCACACGAGCCCACCACTTTCTCTAACCCATGTTACTAACCCATAAAGTGTTTTAACTTATATAAGCTAGTACTCTTACAAACCTAAGCAATGTACCACTTTTTTCTTTTTGACACACCTACACAAAACGCACTTTTCACAACACGAATAATTTCACTAGTTTAATTAGATTAAATGAGATAGTCTTTAAGTTAAGTAAGAGAAAATGTAAGATAAAAAAGTAAAAAAATAATTAAAAACTTTTAAGCCTATTTCTTTAATTTTTTTCAGTCCAACTCAATTTTTTCTCCTCTCTCCTCTCCTTCAAATCTCTCATACAAAAACATCTTTTAAGTGATTAAAACTAAAACCCGTTTAAAGTGTAAGGATTAATTGTTATTCTCATTTTGATTATCTAAATTAGAATAATTAATCCCCCACAAGGCCACAGCATATATAAGGGAACTATCCTCCATATATAATTACATTTATACACTATGCGCACGCAGCTTTGTATGTCAACATACAACTCCAAATTAGCATATATGTCATATACAAGCAATAAATTCGTGAGATGATACATTATATTGTATAATGAACTTAATAGAAATATCAATTTATTAAAAAACAAAAAATATGTCGTGATTTAAAGCACATTATTAGAGAAGACACCTCGCTCCCTTCTAAAGTAAATGGTAAATGCCTAAATGGTATTAAAGAATTGGAAGTGTTCATGGAATCTTACATGGCCATCAAATATCAATCTTCATATGTCCCATTTGAACCACTATTACTATTTTTTTAATCAATGAACAACATTCAACGCCCTCTTTATCTGCTATTATGGCCTTTGGGTTCATGGTGTACTGTGACGCCAGAATCATATTATATACATGGAAGGGGAAGACAAAAGAGAGTCATATTATATATATATATATATATATATATATAGATATAATGAAGGAACCACATGCGATGTTGGGTGCTTAATAAAGCAAAATAAACATGAGAAAGAAAGAACCAAATATATTAAAGAGAAAAAGATAGGTAACATCAAATAGGTGTTTTTTTTTAAAAAAAAAAAAACTGCTGCGCGCCAAATACACTTGAGAAAAAGATGCATCACATGGTGCCCTCTACCACAAAAGAAAAGGTGGTGCTTTTTTTTAAAAAAAATAGGCACGTAATCAGAGCTTAGAAAAAGAACTATAAACAATAATCTCACAATGCATTACAAAACTCTATTGGTTTTAAAAGTACTCCCTCCTATTTTAAATATAAGATCAAGTTGACTTTTTGTGTAAGTTAAGGAAACCAATTGGACCATTCAAATTTAACATTTATTACATGTAATTAGATTATATATATATGTTAGTTTATAAATAAGGTAAATTAGCTTTGAGAGAAAATAATAAATATGAATACTTTCACGTTGTTAACTTTGCATTCATAATCTCTGCAAAAAAGCTAACTTAATCTTATAATTAGGAACAGAGGGAGCATTCTTTTTATGAAAAGCCGGATATCATTAACTCAAAAGACAAATACAGTTATAAAAGTTGCCAAACTCGTGAGTTTAAATAAACTCATAATATAAGAATGTAATCGGATCGTAAACTCGAATCGAAAAATTGTAAGAGTTAATTGTAAAATCATAAGAGTTTACTTTTATTAATCAATATGTGTTTAAAGTATATAATTAAATAAGAAATACAAAAAATAATAATCTTTTGACTTAAATATATTTTAAATACGGATAGTTAATATTAAATATATCAACATTTATACTTTATCAAACTTAGTAAAGAAATTTCTATAAAATTTATATATAAACTCATTTAATATTGTCAAATAAAAGCAATTAACATGAAATTTAAAGTAAGTAGTTGACAAGATTATTTTGTAAGGTAGAAATATAAAAATGGTAAACTCGGTGTGTAAATCGTGAGTTTAAACGAGTTTATATCTAGTATGAATTTAAATGTCTTGTGGCATGTTTTTGGCAAGTAGAACCGTAAAAAGGTAAAATTGGAGAGTCAGCTCACGAGTTTATAACAATAATAGTTATACCAAACTAGCTTAGGTAAGTAATTAATTGTGGTTAAACTTTTTCCATATGAACGATTAACCAGCACCAGACAATCTCTATATATGGAGCAACATCCTTATTTTATCCACATCTTTAAAAGATGATTACCACTCTATTCCTTATTATAAGTTCAACTACCACAAATTTTTTGTTCCTAAATATAAGTCTACTTTGGGATCAATTAATGCTATTATGAATATTTTACCCTTACGTTGGAAATAGGGAAGATTATTTATTTGTCATCTTTAAATGGTTTATTTATTTATTTATTTATAGGATATACATTTAATGAGAAACCAATATTAATTAATTTTAATTTTTTAAAAAAATAAGGGTTTTAGTGGCGACAAAAGTCGCCGCCAAAGCTTACCTTTAGCGGCGACAAAATGTTGCCGCGAATACATGACTCTTTGGCGGCGACTAATTGTCGCCACTATAGGTGATAGCTTTGGCGGTGACAAAGTCGCCGCTAAAGCTGTACCTTTCACGGGGACTTATCCATGGACGCTTTAGCCATAGGTTTTAGTGGCGACAAAATGTCGCCGCTAAAGCTACATTTTTGGCAGCGACTTTTTTTTGTCGCCACCAATACCTTTCGTGACGGTCACATAGGTGGCGACGTCGTGGCGACTTTTTGTCGCCGCTAAAAACCTTTGGCGGCGATTTTTGTCGCCGCTAAAAGTCGAATTTTTTGTAGTGAGGTTTATGATGAATAAAATATTATTTTAACACTCATCTTAAATAAGGGTAAAGTTGGAAAGTTTTTAATAGTGGGATATATTTAATGCTATAACTTCCACTCCTTGGTATGTGAGAAGTAGTTAGGGTGGACTTATAATAAGAAACGGAGTGGTACTTTGTAATTTCAGAACCACTTTTAGTGCTCCTTAAAAAGATGAGTAGGGGCGCTCTTCCACTATGGACTGTCCATATACAATCTGGATGGTCTATATTTAATATTTTAGTGTATGATTTTTAAAAACAATTATTTTAATAGGTACAAAATATAAAATAAGTATAATA
The DNA here is from genome assembly GCA_037074515.1 of Mimosa bimucronata. Classification (NCBI taxonomy): domain Eukaryota; kingdom Viridiplantae; phylum Streptophyta; class Magnoliopsida; order Fabales; family Fabaceae; genus Mimosa; species Mimosa bimucronata. Next base: position 14,594,742 of record CM073442.1, read on the forward strand.
TCTGGACTATCATTTTGTCGAAAAACATATTTTTTTTAAAAATCATAAATTTAAAATATTAAATTTGAACTATCCATATTAGATCTAAACGGTCCAAAATAGAGGAGCATCATCCCCTATTCATTTTTCTGACAAGCATAAAAAAGGGTTCCTCATAATCCCTAAGCGTGAAATTAATAGCTTTTTTACGGTCTGAAAATAATATCTTTTTTATGTCCTTTGTTCCAAGTCAGGCTAAGGCCTTTGAAAAGATCTGCATTAGAAGTAAAGTGATGTTGGCCAATCAACTGGATCAACTTTGAACAAGTTTTACATCTAGATAAAACAGCCTAACAATTGTGTATTTAAAAATATTGGCTTAACCATTACGAAAATAAATACTAGCTAGGCACGCAATTGCATTTGGTCTTTTGCATCATCATCATCATCATCATCATATGATGCATTTGCTCTTTGGCATAATCGTCATCATCATCATCATTATATGAAACGATGAAGGACGGCGCTATCCCAATCACTTTTGAAGAGTAATAGCATTGATTAATTAATAATTAATATGTGGATCCTCGGCCTGTATTACTTTAATTTATCGCCTCCACTTCAACAATATCTCCGTTTGGATCTCTTAATTATTCTCGGGAAAGTGACAAGTTCAGATTTAATTTGACACACCAAGAAAGGCACGGTAAGGTGCTCAAGTTTAATCCAATCACGTACAGGCAATAATTTGCAGTAGTTTTAATGACATCAGATTCCGAATATGACAGCAGCAAATGCATTTTAGAAATATGACAGCAAGAAAATCTGGTTCAAAAACGCAGCAATGCAATTTGACGGCTAACAGTGAGGAACTCTCCAATTAACATTCCCCAATAACCAAAACCAATATATAAAAGCTCCAACGGTCCGCCCTAATTGTAGAATTTACATACTCAACTTTTTAGCCTTGCTACTAATTCAATCTCTCATTGATAAGGATTCTTTAATCTTGAGAAACACACCAAGACTCCAACATTTGGGAGGCCAAGTATTAGTATTACACCTTCCAGCAATAGTTAAGAGAATGGGTTTTTCATTCCTATTCTCACTTTATACAGACATAACATAGGAATTCTAGCTAATTAGTGTTAATGGGATAACGTAGCTTTAATATTACACACTAGATATCATATTTTCTTTAATTTTCTTTAAAAAGATTGATTGATTAGCCTAGAGTCCATATCACATCGCAGCAGATCGGTTTTGAAGCATATTAAGGCATCCGCGTTATAACACTGACCCAATCCTTCACAACAAATTTTTAAATCATTGTGTTTTCTTTTTTGACCAACTAATATCATAAACTTTTTTTATCGGATAAATTATAAGCTTTTCTAATCCTTAAAAAAAGACAGACCTTTCTTGGTGCAACTGTGCAGGATTTGATTTTTTATAAATTCAAGTTATTTAAACATACTGATTGTGCGGGTGTATATTCTTGATTTGGAAACATATTCACATCATGATCAAATGGTCCAATTAGACCTAAGGGATATAGTCATATAGAAAGTACAAAAGTTGAGAAGTCTTTGAGATTTTAAAAAAATAAAAATAAGGGGACCTTGAAAATTGATTTATAACTTTGGGAAAAAGACAAAAAAATCCCTTCCAACTTGTAAAATTCCAATAACAACTTTATGATAGGTATTAACAACTTCATGATAGGTATTAACAACCATTAACAACTTAAAATTCCTTATTTGGGATTTTGCAAATTGGAAGGGATTTTTTTTGTCTTTTTCCCTATAACTTTTCTCGAATTCATATTCATCTATATTGTTATATACGAAATGATTTTTTTTTTTTGGCAAAATTAGACATCAAATGATTTGTCATGAAAAAGGAAAACAAAAAGAACCATGTAAGACTTAATTTGTCCCAAGTCTTAGAAAATGATGATCAAATTTATTTTGAATGGGTGAGCCCTGTTTGATTTAGGTTGATAACTTTTTTCCCTTATTAAAATGCTCTTTCTTTGAGTCTATTGATGAAAAGAAAATGCATTATCCATTACCAACAAATAGTCTTATAATATTTCCAACAGACTTGTAATATATTTTATTAAAATTAAGAAAAACTTTAAATCTTATTAACTCTATCTTAAAATTTATAACTTTCAGTTCATCCCTATTTAATAGTGTTACATTTTTTTTGAAAAATAAATCTACTGAAAAATAAATTAAGGTAAACTTATACATTTATAGACATGAGACAACTTGATGAAAGGTGACTTATATTAAGGATAAAAATACTTGCTCTCTATTGCCTTATAAATAAGACAGAAGGAATATAATTTTAGGTCCAATAATAAATGCTTAAGAATTTTCCATGTCCATACTACTGTAAATTAAGAATTCTTCCATGTCATTTCCCAAGACAAGAATGAAATACGCACACTCACATATACAATTGAGGACAAGTTAGGCAGGAGGAGTAACCTTTCCACACAGTAAAGGGAGCCATTGACACTGCCATTGGGAGAGGCAGAGTCATCAAGTCCCTGATCTTCATCAGGTTCAGGAACTTCACTATCTAATCTTTCTTCATCAATCCTATAATGGTTTGGATGGATGCGTAGATATTTTTGTACAAGTTGTAACTGAAGTGATAATATGGCAGATGACCTTGGCAGTAGATCTATTGGCTCTCCTTTTGGGATAACAGTATGTTCGGCCATTCGTGCCTCATGGGAGAGTAACTTGTTAATTAATTGCATGCATTTTTCCTTTTAAATTTGAAAAGCATTCAATTTAAATTAAAAATATGTATACCAGCCTTTCTAGGCCAACTTGAAGGTCTGAAATAAAGAATTCAGATAAAACTCACCATTGCTCCTCACACTTTTCTGGAGGGGGTTTTGATTTTCTACTGTTTTTGTAACGATATGTTTGAATCGTTGAATTAACCTACAAACATGTATGTCCGGGCCCTTATAGATACAATCAAACTGAAATGATGTGGGTTACCAGAACTTCATAAGCATAAAGTCATAGGTTTGTACAGTTCCAAGAAACCATGAAATCAGCAATAACAAGTCTATGGTTTTAGTCTCTAGGTATTCAAACTCTTGTTCTTTCATTATTTCATCATGTCCAAAACTCAGATTTGGGGCGTCAGCAACATATCTCCTCACAGACTAACAATTTTGTACGTATTCCCTTAACGAAACATAAACCACACATGGGCCGCAATAGAAAAAGGCAAAAAGAAAACGATACATGCAATCACAAAAATTACGGGGAATAGCTCAATAATACTGCTATATAAATATTACCTCCAAGACATCAACCTTCTCCGACAATTTTGTGCTCTCTATGGATCCAACCTTCTTCAAACTATTTTCATAGTCACTTACTACTGCTTGTATATCCTTTTCTACTTGCACCAATGAACTTGTCTAAAAAGTAAACATTATCTGCGGCATAAATTTACGACAACTAAAAATTTAATTTCAGAAATATTCTACCTCAGTCACATAGATGGGTATATAATGAGATTTAGCAGCAGCTTAATTGGATAGGAGAATTCTTCTTAAACTTGGATTGCAAGGCAAGTAATGCGTTTGCCTCACTTATTAGGTGTGTTTGAATTGAAAGTGTAGAAGTGACATTTTTTCAATCTGACTTTTTTAGAAGTAAGATTGGATGGAAGTCAAATTGTAATGTGATTTATGTTTGGATCTGCAATGGTAGAAGTGAACTTTTTTATTTTATAATATGACTTTTAGAAATATATTTGGATCATTATTTTGAAAAGTAAGGTTAGATGGAAAATTATTAGAAAGGACATGATAATTTTAAAATATTAAACTTCAATGACCTTGCTTTAAAATTGAACAACTTTTCAAATTTATTTATATTTAATATGATATTATAGCTCACAAAACAAAATCAACATATTGACATATGAGAGAGGTAAAATTCTACCTTCATATATAAAATGTGATAAATAGTTTAACGGTTCTAAATATAAGTTTAGTTGTTTTTTTTTTTTGAAAAATTGTAAGAAAATTAAATACTAATATGTCACTTACAAACTTATTTAATTGAATTTTTTCTCTTAACTAGTTTTTTTAGAACCGTTATTGAGAGGATCAAAGGTGACGAAGAAAAGGATAAAAAGGTGTTTGAGTCTTTGAGAGGATCAAATGTCATCAACAAAGAGACAAAAAGATGGGGAGGTGAGAGCAATTAAAGTACTCTCTGGTCTTATTTATAAGAACCCGAAATTTGAATTATTTTAGTCTAAAATATAAAAGCTCGTCTTGGAATCTTTTATCATTTAATGCCATTTTTCCTATTTTATCCTTACTTATTAACATTCTCTTTCATAGTATTCATTAATACTCCCACGCACATTTCTCTTTCCAATCTCAACATAAATAAGAGTAATATTGGAAAAACAATTATTTCTCAGACATATTTATAGCTCTCAACTAACTTTTACATATTTTTTTAAGAAGCGTTATTTGGCAGTTGAACTCTTATAAATAAGACCGGAGGGAGTATTAAACAAATGAAAGCAGCGTGACCCATGCATTTATACATAATCTTTTCTCCCTGCGTTGGAACTAGAAGCAAGAAAGAGTTACTTTTATTGTCACTCCTCTCATGTACTCACTCTTATCCCTATTAGTAGTCAACCTTTTTATATATATCAATAAAAACATGTTAGAATCATTTATTATGAGTTGATTTTACATTTTTACCCTCACTCATTTATTATACACACTTTCTCCTCCCTTCTTATATTTATTAATATACAGGGGCAGATGTAACGCCTGGAATTTTTCTATTATACTATAACATTTTAATTGAATTATAACCACTTTTTAATGTCAGAATCCCAAAAATACATAAAAATTTAAAACATTTTCTTTTCAAACAGTGTCCCAACTTTATTGCAGTTGGGATGAGCTTTTCGGACAAATTGAATAATTTAAAATCAGTAACTAAAGCAAAGTGGTTCATAAAACAATTAAAAGTACATTAACCCTCTTAGGGTGTCTATTCATGATTTATAACATTTAGGAAATTTAAATCCCTTAATAAATTTCTGCAATTCTATTTTCTATACTCTTTGCTATTAATTTATTAATTTAATTTTACAAGATATACAAATAACATTACTAGAATATTTAACTAACTGTTACTTTTCCAATTAAAATTCTAATTCTTCCTTCTAATCTTCTTCCCCAGCTAGCTTCTCCCATTCTGCGTATGGAAATTGTTTGGGGAAAGGGGTGAGATTGGAAATCCCAATAGCAGTTTCTTTCATTAACTTATGTTATCATGCTAGTATTGTCATGTATGTATTTCATAAAACTGCACAAATGATGATAGTCTTACTCCTATTAATCTGTGTGCGATCCGCACCTACCAACCACTGATAACAATACTTTCGTTAACTAGTGGAGGCTCTACCTGCAGGACTTCTCGTTATAACAATCCCGTTATAACTAAACTGATTTGGCAAAGGGGTAGCGAACCACCTAAGCCTGGAGTACTCCAACTGAGGAATAACAACTTACCAACTAAATGCAACAGTTATTACAAAATAATACATGCAATTTAATTGTTACTGAAATAAAATGCTACCTGGATATCATAACTTAGTCTTGAGCTTGCTCCCTTTTCTTTCTACTGATCTCCCCACTTATGTCACTATCAATACCTATTTACATGTAATATACAAATAATAAATTAATATCTATATTCTTGGATAATTATCTAGCGTCTCTCAAGAATCCTAACTTAATACTACCCAAGTCTTTTCATTTAAGCAAATTACAATTTATCCAAACTTAATTAAGATCTTGACTAATCCGAGATTACTTTGATAATTTACCTATATTAAATTTTCTTATTCTCAATGTTTGACTAATAGTTTTTATAAAATCATTATTTAAAAACCTCAGTCGATTACATGTCTATATATATTTACTTCATATTTATTACAAAGTTGACGAATCAATCAATCAATAATGTAAAATCAAGCACGTTCACTTCACACATGATTGCTATCCAATTCTAGCAGGATTTATAATTAATTAAATATCCTAAAGCACACTTTAATAATTATAAGTTTCACCGTTAAAAGAAATTCCAAATCAGAAATTTAAAGTCAAGATAAAAATCCTATTACGATCAAACTATGTCCTATGACAATAAACAACCGTCATTGAATACCGTTTTCTCTCGACTGTAAACATAAACTAAAACTCTGAATATTACAACACACCAAACAACCATAACACAAATACTTAAAAGTCTTAATTTCCTTCTTTAATCAGTTTGAGTCCTTTAAAATCACTTATCTAACCTTTAGATTATTCAAAACAAAATTCTAACTTCTTTAAACTTGAACAACCTTGCTTCATTATAACCCTTAATCAATCCCATCTTCTACCTTCTTTAGTCATTTCCAAAATCACTCCCATATATAAATTGAACCAAATTAGGGAAGTAATCATCCCTCACAGCAGAGCACAAATACTAACAAAACTCCTAGTCTCAGATTAACAACTCACCCAACAGAGCATCCTACGCAAGTCTTCAAATTCCAAATTAAATTACCAACAAAACCACTTTACTTGTTCAAATTGAATTATGAATTAAGACCCCCAGAACATACTTCCGAAAATTCCCAATAATACTTAACATGTTGCATTTCCTTATAACTAATCATCTAATACCTCAAATATCCAAATAGCAATATCCATTAAACTTAGGAAATAATTTCAGATTTCCCGATCATACTTCCTACCTAAATCTTCCAACTATAAAACCATGTTCAAACCTTTATCTTAGAGACATTAAAACAGCATACTTAAATCATCAACAATAATAACCAGTTCCTACCTCTTAAACATATTCCAAATAGCAGCACCTTCTCTATAAGGAATATATGAGCTTTCAAAAGTCCTCACATAATCTAGAAAATTCCATAATCCAATCTTTATTTCAATCTCCTAATGCCTTAATCATCAGATCTTAAACTAGAGCTCAACATCAACACTTCCAATCTTTAAAACATAAACCAATAAGGCACAAAATCAGTTCCAACCTCAAACTTAAACCTCGATTAAACAATTCTTACCTATTGAACAAACTTGATCTTTATTTTAAGGCTCAAAAACATTTGTTTAACTATAACTAATCCTCCCACCTAACCATTAACAAGTTGTCATTCCTAAGAACCCCAAACCATTCAACTATTAATGACTTCCTAAGCTAAACTACTTATGTTACTTGTTATTTAATAATTTCAGGCCCATGTCTTCCGACAACAAAACTATATACAGCACTGTTAACCATCCAAATTCTGACTTAGAGAACCGTTGGACTTTTCCTTTTATCCTAATAGTTTAATTCTAAAGCAGAATCATTACTTTCCAAACACATTTATCTTGTAAATAAATTCTCAAAGCATCTAGTTCAAATCATTGTATCAATTTATTCTCACTTCTAGTCTAAGTTAGAGACTTTTAAAGTTTCATTTTGAACCACCAAAGACTCAGTTTTTGCATATAACTATATTCCCCTGTTCCAATTAATCTTCATAACAAATGAGAAATCACAAGAATATCCACCGTCAAGCCTCTCAAACTTAGAATTCCACCAATGCTTCATATCTATAAACCTTTTCAGTACCTTCAAAACTCTTCCCCTAAGAATCCAGGTCAAACACGGCAGTAATAAACATAGAAACAGAGTTGGAAACAATCAAATTCAGAATCGTTTCCTAGTAAGAAATCAAACATGCAGTCACTTAAAACTATACAATCAACCAGTGACAAATAGAGCATAACATCAATCTTATTTCTCTTCCTCTTCTTCCTATTTTACGGATCATATACACACACAAGGGAGAACCAGAATTTTTTATTCAAGCTTAATATTAATAAACTTCCTCCCTCTTTTCCCTATGAGCCGCCGGCCAGAACAACCAGAAAAGGAGAAAACAAAACAACTTCCCATTCCAATCAACATCAATCCATTCTTTTCTTTACCATTAACAGGAACAAAATCACATATGAACATATTCCTCAGCCAGCAAGAGAATCGGCAGAACAGAGAAATAAGAACAGAAATACCAAATTCACCCAACCTCAAAAATCTCAGCATACATGACACTCCATGAGCTTAAACTAACTCCTAATCACGTTCTATTAAAATTTCAATTGATTCCCACCCAGAAATCGCAAGAACAACGTCGGAGGAACAGTACCCCGATTTGGGGTTTTTGAACAAATCGGCCAAACACACTTCCCTACTCAAAATCGCTTCCCAAATCATTGAAAACACAGCCCAAGCATCATTCCTATGAATTTATAAACCTTAAGAACCCACCAGAAATTCGGATCGCTCCCTCAACTTGCTCGAAATCGAACCAGAAAGAGAAGAAATCAGAAGGAAATAGGCTTACCCACTGCTACTCCAAGCTTCCCTTGAACGTCTGCCGTCTTGCCGTCGCAATTTCGGCCGCCGTCAGCCGCTGATCGTCGATTGCAGACGCAAGGAACAGAGGGAACAAAGAGCACGAGAGGGAGAGAGTGAGGACGGAGGGGATGACGGGTTTGAGAGAGGGGAGAGTGAATGGAAGCTGGAAACGTGGGAGTATATAATTGAAGTATGAATTAGATATTTTAATTAGGTACTTTACCATTTTGCCCCTCCCTATTCAACTGGAGATATTTTGAACTAGGGGCAGATATTTTGTCATTTTTATTTCCCTTTTACTATTTTGCCCTTCAATGATAATTTTATTTACCATTACCATTTTTAAATTTATCTGAATTCACTCCCAAACTAATTTATTTAGATATGCTTTAATTTTCAAATTTATTTATAAGACTTTTTAAATATTAAGCATTACCCCAACGTTCTAAATATTCCCTTATTTAAAGTCATCTTTCTACTATTTTTCCTTAACTAATAAAGAAAATAAACCTTAAAAATTATTAAAAATATACCTGACCTCATAAATTTATTTATAAGACTATTTAATTTCTATATGCCATCCCAAGATTTTAAATAAACCTTTATTATTTCTTTTCTCCAAATTGAGTTCTATCTCCAAATTATTTCTCTTTATTTCTTAAAGAAAATAAGCCTTAAAATTATTAAAAATGCCTAAAACATCATAAATTTATTTTCAATATTTCTTAATATTTTAGTTACATTATTAAAATCTTAAATAATTCCCTATTTTCTAAAATTTGGGGTGTTACAGCAGAAATGTAAAACATGTATTTATTACTTTAACTTTTGCACATTATCTCTTATATTTTGGACAAAAAAATTTGCAATGTTAACTCTTATATTTAGGATCAGAGGGAGTACCACTTTGTTCCTTATTATAAGTGTAATTACCACACATTTTTTTGTTCCTAAATATAAATACAGTTTGGGATCAATTAATGTTATAGTGACTATTGTACCCTTGTATTGCAAATGAGGAAGATGAGAGAGAATGTTTATAATGCATAAATATTATTTTATTATATATTCTTAAATAAGGGTAAAGTTGAAAAAATATGTTATATTTAATGCTATAACTTATATTTCTTGATATGTGAGAAATAGTTAGAGTGAATTTATAATAAGGAAGAGAGTGATATAAGCACTTCAAATTCAATGTGATGCCAAATATATAAGTCGGACCATATCATTGGTTTTCAGCTATTTAATTGCTTGCACAATTCTTGCCTCCAGAATCTAGAATCACTGGTCATTCTGTAAGTCTAATAGCCAATACAAATGACAAAAAGAAGAGTACACTAATTATGCTTTGATTGATGACAAGTTGTAATTAAACAGAATGTCGGATAGCACTCCAGGAGAAATGAGCTACAGTAAAAATAGTTTATCTAATAACTAATTGCGACAATAACCAATAAAGAGCAGGCCTGTCAATATCAAATTGACCTATGGCGTTGTTAACGACAAACATAAAATTATACAAAGAGTTGACAGTAATCGTCACGTCGTCGTCGTCATCGTCGTCATCAATCTTTATGTGAGAAGTAGTGGGATGATACTCTTTGCGTATGTAGTATTTCACTACTATTTCTTCATTTTTAATCCAAAATCCCAAAACTTACATTGTGTAGTTAGAACCATACTACTCCATCCATCCGTTCTAATATATAAGGTTTTTTTAATTAAATTATGGGTTTCTAAAAAATAAGTTAAATTTAATTAAAAATAATTAATAGGTAGGATATATACCCTTTTTTTTATTTTATAAAAGTGCCCTTATTTATTATGAGTGAGATTTTGAGAGTAAATATAAAAAAGATGAAAGGGAATATGTGGTAGAAATTAATACATAGTCAAAATGGGGGAAATGACATTTAATTCTCAAAGAAAATCAAATAGGACCTTATAAAATTGGACAAATAATTTCAAAAAAATAAATCTTATATATATATATATATTGGGATTGAGGGAGTATATTTTATCACAAATGACACAATTACAGTGTTAATATCTAACTAATGTATTTTGTTTAGATCAAAACCACAGTATATAGTTTATTACAGTAGTGTTAACATCCAAAGATCTATGGTGTCTTTTATGCTTTTTATACGTAGGGTGTTTAATAGGTGAAGTATAAATAAGAAGATACGATGGTGTGCCAAAATGAAAGCATTTTAGTCCATTTTCCTGAGGTAAATTAAAACTAATATTATTAAAATTTTTTAGTCTTTGCACATCAAATTCGTCAACATCTTTATCATCTGAACTTAAACGCACTATTTATGGTGTAAATAAAGCTTCAACTACCTTATAACTTCATTATTACAGGTGGCAAGCAATCAATCAATTAAGTTAAACTATTAAATCTATTCCCAAAAACCAATGTCCATCTGACGGCTATTGCCCATCTAGAGCAAAATGTGACTCCTCATGTTCTATTTATAATAGTTTAAAATTTGAATTGATTTGATCCAAAATGTAGGAGCTCACCTTACATTTTCTTATCATTTAATGCGTTTTTTTTTAATTTTACCCCTAATTCTCTTTCATATTTATTAATTCTCATATATTTCTCTCTCTTAATAGACTCACCATAAATAAGGGTAATATTGAAAAAAGATGTATATTCCAAACACATTTAATTACTTTCACATGTTTTCTTAAGAAGCGTGTTTTGGCAGTCAACCTCTTATAAATAAGACCGGTGGGAGTACGTTTCATAAGAGGTGGAGGGTCAGAATTTCAGCATGTTTGGATCCCACGTTGGGAGAGCCCAACGTGGATCCAAGATCCAGAAGTCATTGTGAAAAAAAAATTTATGTTTGGTTTGCCTTATTTTCAGAATGACTTTTAGTCCAAAATGACTTCTGCAACGTGAAAGTCAGAAGCAAAAAAAAGTTACTTCTGGCTTCTGACTTCTGACTTCTGGTGGGTCCCACACCTTTTGTTATGTATTATTTAATAAAGTGAGTAGGAAAATTAGACTGTTAGACCCTTAAAATTCTCAAATAAAATAATTTCTTTTAATCTAAAATTTTCTTTTTATCTCCAAAAATTTACCATAACAATTTCTAACTACTTTCTCCCACAATATACTCCTTTGAGCGAAAAATATTATTTTTTAAAATTATTTTCCTGAAAATAAGGGAGAAATTAAGCCTTTAATAAGATATATGCATATTATATATGTATTATTTAATGAAAATAATGCCCTTTTTAGTAATTTTTCATCTAAAAGTGCTTTTCAATATAATCATCCAAACATGTTTCTAAAAGTCAGATTGAAAAAAAGTCACTTTTATCATCACAAATCCAAACATAAATCACTTCACACAATCTGACTCTTATCCAAAAGTCACTTTTAAAAAAATCATTCTGAAAAAAAGTCACTTCTCCAACGGCAATCCAAACACACCCTTTGTCTTTTGAAAAAAAAAATATTGGGTTTCGTGTATGCCTTTTAGGTCTTAACTGGATATTAAAGCTTAACAATTTGCCGCTTCTATGCTGCTTATATAAGCTGATGCTTTTATCCACAACAACCCTCACTCCACTCATGTGCTTATGCATTCTCTCCTTATCACATTCCCCAAGCAATTTTCAGTTTTTGTCTTCTTCTGCATGTTGATTTGGTGGCTTTGCTTTAAAGCCCTTTTTTTCTGCCAATGGAATTGCCCACTAATTGGGAGGGAAATTTAAAATTCAAACAATCTTAAAATTATGTTTTCCAATGAAGAAAGACAGAAGCAATTCATCCCCGCAGATACGTTTCGCTTTCGAATGTTGAAATCACATCATTTTTCTCTTTCTTTCTATCAATTTTTTTTTCTTTTTCTATATAATTTATTTCGCACCGTACTAGCCAACGCATTTACCGAGAAGAAAGAAACACCCACAGCCACACAAATTAAAAACTCCAACCTCCCCTCCTGGCCTTTATTATGTTTTTAGTTTATGCATGCTTTTATATCCTTCCTTAGATTAGTGATTAGGTCTGATTGTGTCAGTGTCATCAACAGTTTCAGTGGGCGAAGGATATTTTCGATCTCTTTGACCATAATTGTTTTTTAAAGAAAAATCTCATCAAGAGTTTTTGTACTAGATAACATTATTGTTTAGCTTTTGCCAGAGATAACATCATCGTTTTTTTAATGCTTATAATCTCATAAAAAAAATCTCTTAACCAGATTCTATATTCCAAAAAGAAAAAAAAGTAAGGAGTGTTATAAAGATTAATAATTGGTTTTAAAAAATATAATTTTACAATATTGTTGAGTAGAGAAGAAATGATTTTATTTTTTTAAAGGGTTAAATATCAAATTTACTTCGGAAGTATGCACGGTGGATCACATCTGCCCCAAAAGTTTTTTTTGGTCCAATTTTGCCCCAGAAGTGTGCAAAGTAGATCATATTCGCCTTTTATCATTTTTTTTTGTTTTACCGGTAAAGGGCGAATATGATCCACTTTGCACACTTCCGGGGCAAAATTGGACCCAAAAAAAACTTCCGGGGTAGATGTGATCCATCATACATACTTCTGAGGTAAATATGACATTTAACCCTTTTTTTAAATTAATGATTATTCTAGGGAGTATTAGGAATACCTAAATCATCCACGTTTTTTGTCCAAAAAATTTTTCTAGGTTTCATTTTTCTAAGGGTAATTATTATTTTTTAAAAAATCATTTGAATGGTTTGGTTTTATTTTTAAAAAACACCTCATTAACTTTTATTTAAGCCAGCCACACGAACATATATTCATTAATTAATACACTGTAAAAGTGGTTAAGTTTTTTTTTTTTTTTTTTTGGGATATTTGGCTTATCCATGGGGCAGGAAGCTAGGTCCTAGTTTAAGAAATAGCACGACAATTGTCTAAAGTTTTATTGTAAAGGTAACAAATTAGATCTTATAAGTACTTATACAAAAATGACACAAAAAAAGGGAATGTGGGAGAGATCAATGAAACTCCATAAACCTGGGATCATTGATCTACCTTCCTTCTTCAATCAAATGATTTGAAATGGAAACTATTATTGATGCCTTGGATCAGGTCCCCTGGGCTCCCTCCGACTGATGCTATCTCCTTCAACACTTGTTCGTCATTTTCGATAAACGCATGGCGTTCTTTGTGTCCATGGCTGTTAGAGAATGAAGAGGAAGCAAGGGAGAGAGCTTGGGAGATTGGAATTGCTGAAGCAAGAAGGATCAGAAGGCACAGTAAAATGGACAAGAATCTGTGATGAGGTGAGAAGCAGGGTCTGCTTGAATTGAATTGAACGAAGGGAAAATAGGAGAGGAAAGAAAAGTAGAGTAGAAAATTGAGGGATATTTTCCCCTACTTAGATAAAAATAATGTGAGAAGAAGAAAAAGTACGAAGGAAAAGTTGGTGGCCCTTACACCCCATTTTTCTTCCAAAACATCCCTCATGTAATGGAGAGATTAGGAGAGAGAAAAGTGTTGCCTATTATTACCCATTAGAGCTGTGCATTAGGGCCGGTCCGAAAAGCTCGGGTAGTGTAAATATCCCTATTTTTCAAAGCCCGGCCCTTGAATGGCAGGGCTCAGGGCCGGCCGATTAACGCTTATACACTATTTTTTAATCTTTTTCTATAGATAAAATTAAAGCAAAAAAATCCTTATCGACAACATAAATATCAATTTTAATTTACAATACAAACACCAATAAGCAACAAACACTAAGAAATTATCAAGCAATGATAAATATTGTCCATATTTTTATATAAGCCACAAAATATATGTTTATTTTTAATTAATTATTTTAATATATATTGTCCATATATATAAATAAGTTACTCACTAAGAAATTATCAAACAATGATAAATATTGGGAATTAGGTATTATGATTTTTTACCTTTAATTAATTATTTTATTTTGTAGTTATTAATTTTTTAAAGGGTTAAAGGTCATATTTGCCCCTGAAGTATGCACAATGTATCATATCTGCCCCTGAAGTATTTTTGGGCCCAAATATGCCCTCGAAGTATGAAAATGGATCATATTCGCCCTTCAGCCGTTAAACTATTAACGATCAACGTCCACTGTTTAACGGTCAACGTGAGCTTTTTAACGGCTGAAGGGCGAATATGATTCATTTTCATACTTCGATGGCACATTTGGGCCCAAAAATACTTCAGGGGCAGATATGATACATCGTCTTCAGGGGCAAATATGACCTTTAACCCTTTTTTAAATATATATATGTGTGTGTGTGTGACAGGCGTAAAGGGCCGGCCCTTTGAAGCCCTCGGCCCTACAGGGCCAGCCCGTGAAACCCGATTCCTTTTTGAAGCCTCCAAAATCAAAGTCCGGCCTTTCAAGGGTCAGGGCCTAAAAGGGTCGGCCCGATGGGCTTGGCCCGAATTATTAGCTCTATTACCCATGGGCTCACCTCAATTTTTTCAATACTATACTTATGCAGTTATGCATTCTCCGTATTCATTTTTCAACATATATTTATTTTTTTTACACAAGTAATGAAATAACCTTCGATAAAAAAAACAAAACAAAACTTTAACAATTCTATTTTTATTGATTATTAATTATGTTCAACAATCACGGTATACTTAATTTTTTTAAAATACTTAATTTTATAAATAATTCACCTTTTTGTTTTACTTTTTAAAAAATATTTTTAAAATTATTTGATTATCTTAATATCTACTCTAATTTTATGTTGTTTTAATCTTGAAAAGTAACATTATGTTCCTCACTATAAAATCTAATTCCATTTTGAATATAATTTTTTTATCATAAGAGTTGGGGTATTTTAGTTACCACATATTAGTTCATTTTCTTTCCTCTCAATTTTCTCTCACTTATCCAAACAAGGAGAGTGATAACATTTTCTTCCCACTTTTTCTCTCTTTCCATGAGAGAGAGAGAGAGAGAGAGAGAGAGAGAGAGAGAGAGAGAGAGAGAGAGAGAGAGAGAGAGAGAGAGAGAGAGAGAGAGAGAGAGAGAGAGAGAGAGAGAGAGAGTTAGTTAGTTAGTTAGTTAGTTTGTTTGCCATTGTTGGTTGTTTAATTTGTTTAGGTGAATTGGTCAGAATAATGGCAAGGTTTATATAGACTCTGGGGAGACTGAAATTGAATTGCTTGTTTGTGTCATACTTAAGAAGTGCTTTTCATAAGATTATTACCAAGTCTACAACAAAGGTTTTTTTAAAAAAACAAAAAAGTTAAAGCGATTAGGTTCCATTTGAGACACCATTGCTAGTTTTTAATCAAAATAAGTTCACCGCCCTCTTCTTCGATTAGGATTCCATTAGGCTTCACTTAGCTTGAAACCTATTTGTTTGGTATGTTGATGGAAAATGCCGTTTAACTTCCAACAAAATGGGTCCCATGGGCTGACCGTACCGTCAATTTCCATGTGTCCCATTTCAACTGGATTGTTAGTTTGATAATGAAAGCTTCACGCTGCTCACTGTCTTCTCCGACCAGCTAATAAGATTCTTGGCCGAAGGTTCTCACATGCTACAAGTTGAACCAGTGACGTCCAAATCACACAACTTTAACGTTGTTTTAAGGCTTATCATATATGATTCACCTAAAGTGGAGGATTATTCCACTATGATTGTATATCTATATCTCTTGTTTTTATATCTTGAATAAGACGAGAACTTTATTTGTATATTCTTATCCATATCAATTCTCCACTGATTTATGTTGAAAATGAGGTGGTGTGTACTAGGCTTTAAATTTGTGTCTTTTTGCAGTACTTTACGTGGTGGGAATAGCGGATCAGCGTCAAATTCTCGTTAAACTTCCATCCATCTTTTGTATAACGTCATTTTTCCTTTGCATCTCCTTTTGATTTATATAACCTAATTATTCGAATTGGGTTTACATCTACTCACTGTACTTACTCTCATAATCCCATTCCTTTGAGTGTCCATGACGCCAGAAAAAACATTTAGAGGCAAAGAGTCAAAGACAAAAGCGGGTCACACACACACACACACGTGTGTGTGTATAAAATAAGGGAAACCCCATCTATAGCAAATTAACCTCACATACCCCAAAAAAATTCTAAAGCTTCACTTTACCTCCAATTAGATAAAATTAAATTAAAAGTTTCAGTTAAAAGATCAAAATGTCTTTATCGAATTTTGTAACCAAAATCCAAGATATATATAGAGAATTTCCAATACATTTATGCTTCTTTTCAACATCAACGTGAGTATTTTCGAATTTAAAAAATTGGGGAATCCATTAATTAAGTATCCATCACAATTGGATTTTCAAGACATATATGGGGGAGTTTTCAAGATATTTGTGCTTATTTCCAACATTTATATGAGTTTTTTAAGTCTTAAAAATCATAGAATCAAACACCAAAGTATCCAACATCCCACAATTACATTTTCAAGATTCATATGGGGAATTTTTAAGACATTTTTGCTTCTTTCTAACATCAATATGAATATTTTCAAGTCTCAAAAATCATGGAATTTAACACTGAAGCATCCAACATTTTACAACTGGATTTTCATGACATATATGGAAAAATTTTAAGATACATGTGAGGAATTCCAATACATTTGTACTTCTTTGAATAAGGATTTTTTGTCTTTTAACTAAAACATTTAATTTAATCACTTTGTCCCTTGGTGTCAGAGTGAAGTTTCAAAATTTTTTAGGGTGAAATCCGAGGTCAATTTGCCAGAGGGAATTGATTGACATTTTCCTTATATATATTTATATATATAAAGGAAGAAGCCTCATGCTTTATCATTATTATTATTTTTGCTATCCATGCTTTATTATTCTTTATAGTTTATATAAACAAGTGCGATGGGAATATATATATATATAGATAAACAAGTGTTGTTGTCTTGGTTGGTGTCTTCATTTACCGGACCGGCCGGTTCAACCGGTCCAACCGTGAACCGCCCATTGGTCCGGCCCGGTTGGCACAAAAAACCGGAGGCCCTTTGACCCGGCCAAGACCCGGGTCAACCCGGCAGACCCGGTCACAACCCGGGTTGAACCGGGTACCTTTTCTTTTTTAAAAATTTTTTTATTTTATTTTATTATAATTCACCTAATTACTAACTTTCACTCCACTCAATTTTAGAAATTAGGAAACTATAATAACTTAAATGCTATTTTACTTGCATATACTTAATATTTAATTATTGTTACTCTTAATGTTTGTATTTTAATTTGTTAATTGTAGAATAATATTTATTTTCACGTGTAATCAACTAATATTTTCTTTTTTCCCTATATAGAAACATTAAAATATTCATATTTGATGAATCATGCATACCTATCTACATTTACATTTTGATATTAGTGATTATTAATGTTAATATCAATAAAATTTTATTATTTTAATAAAACCGGTTTGACCCGGTCTGACCCCCAGTTGGACCTTTAACCCTTGAACCAGTGCCTCGTCCGGTTCGATACCCGGTCCGGTTTTTTTAACCTTGTTTAGAAGCCACTTATAAATGTTAGTTTTGATTTGTATGATTTATTTATCTAATTTAAATATTTATTGGATCAAAGATATTAGTTAATCTAGTTAATATGGTATGATTTTTCTAGAACACTCTATCCATGTTCTCTAATTCTCTCACTCCCCCCCCCAATTTTTTGTTGAAAGAGTATCGATATGGATAATTTGAAAAAAAAAGAGACAAAAATTAGAAATACATGATACATCATTCATTTAAGACTGTAATCAACTCTTCAAATAAAGACACTATTAATTAATAAAAAATAAAGACACTATTAAGTATGGGATGGGATAATATATTTTTATTACATAGACTTTGTTGAACAAGTTGAGGAAAAGCTGTGCCATGTCAAAAATATGAAATGAAATTGCTGAGAAAGAAACAAGCTGACCGCACATAAGGCATTGCACTCATAATTAAATAAAATAAACAAGAGAAGGAAAGAAGAACCAAATATATTAATCAAAGAGACGACAGGTTAGTCCATAAAAATTAATTTAAAAATAAAACTGCGGCCAAATATAAGGTTGGGAAAATGAGCAAATTTAACAACGAACTTTTTGGCCAGGAGCGCCTAGCACCATAAACTTTTCGGAAGACCTTAAATACACACGAATTTTGAAATCTGGACCTTAAATACACACGAACTTTGAAATCTGGAGCATTTTTAACACTAATGTTAATAGAAGGTTTACGGCGTTAATTTATACTTAAATAGGACCCACTAAAGTTGGCTATTTCTCCATGGAAGTGTTAGGTTTAGCACTTTCAACACTTCCAGGCATTAAAATTCCTGTTTCTTTTTTCTTTGTAGTTTGCTTCTGTGCATTTTTCTTTGAGGTTTGCCGAATTCGATTATTGCTTCTGTGTGCTCGCCGTTTAAAATCTTTAATGTAGGAAGATGGAGTTTTTGAAATCAGTGATGGATTTTTGAAATCAGCCAAATCACTGATTTCAAACAACGAATTCGAGATGCAGTTTGGTGATTCATTAATGGAGGCCATTATGCCGCATTCAAGATTTCAAGGGTTTGGTGAGAAGATGACTAAAGTGGAATGGAAACGGAATGGTCAAAATTATAATGTATTACATTGATACAAATTTGTGGGTCCTAGTTTTAATAAAGTAACAACATTAAGTTAGGGAATAACAGTAGTGTTAAAAATGGTCCAGATTTCAAAGTTCGTATGTATTTAAGGTTCAGATTTCAAAGTTCGTGTGTATTTAAAGTCATTCGAAAAGTTTATAGTGCCAGGAGCTTCTGAACAAAAAGTTCGTTATTAAATTTGCTCATTTATCCTATAAGATTAATTAAAGTGAAAGATGCTTCACAGGGCGACCTCGGCCACAAAAGAAAAGAGGGTGTTTATAAAAAGGCGCGAAATTAGAGCTTATAAAAAGAATTAGTGAGAGTAACATCAAGACGCATGCAAAATTTATATTGATTTTGAAAAGAATTTTTTTCTATTATTTTTCATAAGTCTCAAAAGATTGGAACATTTTTTTAGTTGAATATTGATATTGATCAAAGATAAAATATTACCCTCAAAATTATAAGCAAGCTTAGTTAAGTAATCAGTTGTGGTTAACCTTCTCTGGCCTGCGCGGAAAAAAAAAAAAAAAAAAACCTTCTCTTGCCTGCCAATCTCTGCATATGGATCAGTAGCCTTACTTCATCCATAACACCTCTTAAAATACGGTTACTTTTAAAATACCTTAAGTATCAAATTAATACTTCTTCGAGCTCCGAAAATATAAGGTGAAAACTTGTCAAATGGTCTAGTTTTTTAACTTTATTTTTTATATATATAAAATGAAGTTTAGACTTGTCTAATCATTTAGTGCGTTTTTTCCTTTTTTATCTCTAAATAATTGTATGTCTATCTCATCTCTTTTTTACACAAAAACTCTCTCACTCACCCTCTCATTAAATAAAAGTGTTTTTTTTTTAAAAAAAAAAAAGTAGTCATATTTCTTCGTATAACCTATTCAATATGCGTAAGTTAGTTTCTCAACATCATAACTTGAATTGGAGGGAGTAGATTGTATATATTCAGGAAAAAAGATAGGCATTTTATACTTTTGTTTCAAGACATGCTTAGGCCTTTGAAAAGATTTTGCGTTAGAAGCAGAGTGACGCTGGTTAATTAACCGGATCAACTTTGAACAGATTTTGTATATGTTTTGAGTGGCAAATAAATTAATTTATTACATAATCGTCATCATCATTATCATCGGAAACGTTGGAGGACCGCGTGATCGCAATCAGTTTTGAACTGTATGTAGGTCAAATTCCTTTCATGGATATTCCATCATTAATTAATTAACGGCGAATTAACGGCTTTTAGCAGACTAGAAAAGCGAATTAACGGCTTTTAGCAGACTTTGCCCCCTTTTCACTAAACTTCACAACCTTTTTTAATTCATATTTTTATTCACAAATGCTTTTTAAAATCATGATTTTACATTCTTTCATTTTGGGACGGTACTGATGAAACTATGTATTGAGTTAAATTTATGTTTAACATGCCCTTGTTTGATAAAACGTAATTGTAATTTATGCACAAGTCTTTCTTGTAACTAATAGAGGTAATCTGAACATATAATCTCTTATACACACACTATTATAAGATAGATTGTGCCTAGCGGAAGATCAAGGGTCGGATTCCGCCGGGAAAAGTGCACACATGTAATGCCTAACAATACTTCAAAAATGATTACTTCTAATAAGAAAATACTAGTTTATCATATGACGAACAGGGGTCGGATACCGCCAGGAAAGGTGCACACATGTAATGCCTAACAATACTTCAAAAATGATTACTTCTAATAAGAAAATAGAAAATAATAGAAAAAAGGGCTGTTTTTTTAATCCTATTTGAGATCAGAGAAATGACCAATAAACTACAAAATACCTGCCATCAGTTATTTTGCCCCCATCTTTCCTTTTCTATCAAGTAGCTCTGCTTTCAATGAGTGCACAGAAGGCGAAGACAAAAGAGACTGCTGTCATTCTCTTGTTTCCTGTTAGTTCACTAAGACTGCCGTTAACTAACTTATGCTATATATCTTCATGTCAAATTTTTATAAAATCCACAAGATTTGTGCCTGTGATTATCCAAAAAACTCAACAAATCCTTCTCGTTTAGTTTTTCTAAATGAGAATAAGCCTCCACAACATAAGGGAACTCTCCTCCATATATATACGATGCACACGCAGCTTTGTGTGTCAGTAACTGCAAATCACCTGCACCATAATAATAACATTGGAGACAACATATTAGCATGTCCTATAGAAGCAAGAAATTTGTGAGATTTTACATCATATAATCAACTTAATAAAAATCTCAATATATTACAAAGAAATATATAGTGGCTTAAAGCCCTTAGAAGAAGAAATACCAGCTTGAATTTCTGATTTACGATTCTTTGGTCCAAAATGTCTTGTTTTCCACCACATACCCCGCACCATCCAAGGCTTCTCTGTAAACACTTTTGGAGTGCTGCTTGGAAAAGATGTAAGGTGTTTTCTGCGCTCATCTTTGTTACCATCTTCGCTACCATTTAAGCATGTTGACATACAATCTTCCTCATAGCTAAATAATTTGTCGAAACAAGAAGCAAAAACCTTCCATGTGTTGTGTTCTGCGAATGTAGCATCCAAGTGTAAAGCAATCATTTCTACTAGAGACTCAACGTTATAGTTCCCTGCAATATATCAAAAGAAATCTGAATATAGTGCAAGCCCAGAAGGAAGGATGAAATCAGAAATTATGGTGGCTTCTAAATCATATGGGAAACGTCAATGTGATGATTTATAAATGCGAAAGTACCATTTTGATGCATCTTCACAAGCTTTGCCAATGATTCACAACACGTTGGATCCTTCTTTAATGTATCCTCAAAACAGCTTGCAACTAAGAGAGAATTGTTTGATCTTAATCGCTCCAAGAGGATAGCCTTCAATCTAAAAGTGTGTAAATCAGTGATATTGTAAAGATGAGGGGGAAAGAAATTATAGCATCACAATCTGCTTGTGTCAAAAACTATCATTCTATCAATAACAACAACAACAACAACAAAGCCTTATCCCACTAAGTGGGGTCGGCTACATGGATCGCACGACGCCATTGTGCTCTATCGGTAACCAAATCTTTAGATATATTATTTATTAAAAGATCGCGCTCTACAACTTCATTAAGTGTAAGCCTCGGTCTCCCTCTTCCTCTCTTAATCGGACTCCAGACTATTTGATCTACCCTCCTCACTGGCGCATCTAATGGCCTCCTTTGTACATGTCCAAACCACCTCAAACGATTTTCTACCATTTTCTCACTGATAGGTGCCACTCCAACTCGTTCGCGTATACGATCATTCCGAATCTTATCCTTTCTTGTGTGACCACACATCCATCTCAACATCCTCATTTCAGCTACCCCCATCTTATGTTCATGTTTACCCTTCAAAGCCCAACATTCACTACCATATAATACTGCTGGTCTTATAGCAGTGCGATAAAACTTCCCTTTAACTTTATTCAAACCAATGAAAATATCCCCTTCACTATTCGGTTTTTGATTCTTTCAGTTTTTACCGAAAACAAAACCGAATAGCAGAAGGCTCACCCCTAGCTAGCACTATAGTGAAGGGGATATTTTTTAGTTTGTTTAGTATTATATATAAAACATTATAATACCTATATCCCATAATCATCGTATAATAGTGAATATTTTATATTATATAAATTTCGGTTTTCAGTTTTAATCGAATTAAATTTTTAATAATCGAAGTGAAAACCGAAATTATTAACACATAATCAAACCGAATTAACCGAATCAAGTTTAATTCGGTTTTCGGTTTCAGTTCTAATTTGCTCACCCCTACTGCTAGTATAACTAAATTATTATGGCGGCATGCAAGGTTGGAATTTCTCAACAACCATATAACTAGCATACACAAAAAAAGTCACAGACAGCACGCAAAAAAATGATAGAAAGAAACCCCATCACCACATTCACTATGACATCATCTTCTGCTGCTAATTTTTCATTAATGATGTGACATCCATCCATCCTATGCAAATGATAAGCTAAGAGGTAGATACCTAAAAGGAAGAGCAGCCGCAAATGTAGAGCACCGCTTTTCAAGTATATTCAGTGCCGCATCAACTTGACCTCCAATCAGCAAAAGCTGGCAAAATAAAGACACGTTGACATACCGAAACTCTGGTCATGCAATTTGAATACTACAACACTCATGTAAAATATATATGCATACGGTCATGGGTGCTTTATACCTGTATCAAGGGCAGTAACACTGCTGATGCATAGGGATTCGAGTCCACCGCTATTTGTAAATACTTCACTGCATCTATGTAATGGTGATTAAGCAGTTTGTTGTGCATGAAAATGAAATTCTCCAAACTGTTGTGGTCAGGTAAATGCAAGGGTAACAACCACGGATCAATCCCCTCTAAGTAAATGCAGAAGAACATTAGTAATGCAGTTAGAGGTGAACTCAAGCATAACCACGCTCAACCTAAATTTGCTGCATAATATGTAATGTTTTTCACTCAGAAAATATTAGGGAGAAACTTAAGATAAAAATACATATATGTGCGACTTAACCCACATTGCTGTCACCCCCCACAAAATATATATTTTTTCTCCAGTCCAATGTTTTGATCAACCGAAAATGGGGAAAGGATTTTTTGTTAAAAAGGTCCCATAACCAACATAAGAAGCACACCCATACAATGAAACAAATTAAAATTCCTAATTGTCCTATGACACAAAAAACTTTAGGTTTTCCACCTCATTGGAGGAAACCAACATAAAGTGACCTATAACCACAAAAATGTAAGACTAACTCAAAAAAATCTTGGGAGAAAAATACAACAACCCAACAAAAAAGTGAATATTCAAAGAAAATAGATGAAAGGAATATATATTGAAAATTTACCAAGAGCATACAAAGAAGAGGCATCTTGCATATGAAATCGATTATTTAAGCCAGAGTCTCCATTTCCTGTGTGTTCTTCAGAATCCATGTAAAATCCTCGAGGCTGGAAGTCCAAAAGAGGTTTTTCTCTTTGATGGTCAACATCGATCTCCATAGGAACACTCGTGTTGTGGTCAATGCTAGCATCCATAGATATTATTTTATCCTTAAAGACAGACGTGTTTGAATCACATTTGTAAAAATCCTCTCCTATATGAGTCTCCACTGTATTATGCCACTCCGATTGTCCATGCCGATAGCTGAATTTGTCTCCCTCTGTATAAGAGGTTTGGGTGGAGTCAGTCATGTCCAGATCTCTCAATTGAAACTCTTTGGGAATACCAGTATACCACAACTCATAGAATACCAAACCCATCATCATATTTGCCATAAAATCATTATCGGACCCAATTTCTTGCTTGAGGCTAAAAAAGAAATGAGAGGAAAAGCTAAGTTAAAGTTTGATGGTCCATTTTCAAAGAGAAACAGATCATAAAAGAAGCACTTGCATTGAAAATGAAAAAAAAAAAAAAAAATCTGAATTCTAAGACATTAATATATCATTTGCCAGATAGCAGTGACACCTTAGATATGATAATGAAGTTGCTCAAAAAGGAACAATTCAATTTCCTTTGTTGTCAATTGAAACTTAACCAACTACACAAGGTAATCAACATACAGCCATTGATTTTTCTTTCCTGTGTTTTTTTTTAAAGGACCATTACTAGTGTAAATTTCACCCTTCCATTCTAGCACCCCCCTTGGCTTGGTTCATGCTATATAGAATATGCCAAGCAAGAAGTACAAGAGCACAAGCCTGAGTTTCAAAAGCAAATGATAAAGAAAATCATGCAAAAAGGCCTGCCTCCAATTTCAATTTCCTATCAACAAGCCCCTGAAATATGCCCCTATTTTCCTTGTATACCTCAATTAAAGCCATCCATCTTAGGCATACATGACTACTCGCTATAGCAAATGATTTATTAGAGGAATGTTAGAGAAACAAGAAAAACTCTAATCAAGGATGCTTGTTTATTGTAAACCAAAGAGTGTAATACCAACATAAATCCAATGGCAGGACTAGGAATAACAATTTATAACAAGTGGACCAATCATGATCATAGATACTAGTCATAAATGTGAGAAAAATAGACAAGGTGATAATTGTTAAAGCCATAACAATATGTTTTGCAGGCATTTTGTTTCAAATAACTCAAAACACCTTCCCCAGAAAAAAATAACTCAACACCTTCCCCAGGAAAAAAAAAAAAATTGCTTACACTCCGTCAGCTAAACTATGGAATAACACTAGGCATACTGATACTACACATTTCTTTGCAAAAGTAAGTGATTACACAAAAACCGGAAAAAGGACTAAGCACTATTGAACAAAAATACATACCATAGAACAGCCTGGTATGCTTCCTCAATGTTGCCTTGCATAATAAAAAACAATATGAACTCCAGATGAACAGCAAATCTCTTCTGCTCCACAAGTAAAATTTTATATTAATAACTGAAGTCTCAAGAAATATCCTGATGTCATGAATCCAATTTTGCTCCATGCCCTATTCAACATGTATAGGATGGAGCAAAATAATCAATTCTCTTTCATTTGACCACGAAAGGCCTACAGATATTTCCATCCAATATACACAAAATAATAGTAGAATAGGCATGAATTGGTAGCAAATTTGGAAATTTTCCTACCCTTTATCCCCATAAACGGGATTGCGATGATCATGGCTAAGAATGGACACACTATACACCAAAAGAAATCAGATGCACCCTAGAAGACACTACTTTCCAATGATTCAAACTATTCCGGTGTTTATTAGTGTCTTTCCTGACAACTACTCTCACCCCAAACCTTCATTCCCCATATTTTTTACTATGCTCAATAAAATAATAATTGTTAACACCACCAAGGCATCGGGAATAAATCAAAACCAGTGAGAATCCAGCAACATTGAAAACATTCAATAAAATGATCGTTGTTTTGCAGCACTTAGGAAAACATAATATGATTATACCTCTACTGGCAAGTCCTTCATTGACCCATTCTCCCTCATCCAAACATCAAAGATGTTCTTGATTCTTGTAGGACTGATACGACCATTTTCTACATGTTTGAGAAGCTCTAGTAAAACCTAAACATGTAACAATACAAAACATGGTATTGAGACTCTACATCTGGATATCAGTCAAAGGAAAATAAATCACAACATAGTACTAAATAGCATGATTATCAAGAGAGTAATGAATGGGTAACAAGCAGATTAAGCTTTCCAGATGGAATGGAAAAACAAAAAGATGGTACTAAACATTGTTCCCAATCTAGAAATTGTGATCCTGAGATATGGATCAACCAGTAGTCATCAGGGTATCAAGAAATCAAACAATCATATTGATAATATAATAATGGATAAATGTGTCAAATCATATATCACACAAATAAAGTTCATCTTTCGTGCTTGTTATGAAGTTACTTTAGAGTTTAGACATAGTAACGGAAAATTAACCATCCTTTTGGTTTACCACAACAATGCCAGAAGACCAGAACAAACAAGTCTACTCAAAACAAATGTTTTACTAGGACATACTGGGTATACAGAAATTGAGACAACTAAACCCCTGAACTCATAACAAAAAAAATAAAGATATAAACGAAACTAAGGCTTTAAAAAGGAAAGGAAAAATAAACTCATACCCAAAACTTAAATTGATTCCTGAAAGGTGACCTTTCCTTAACTGTTGCCTGCATATACACACTAAGAACGCCACTAGCTTCCGCCCAGTTTCGCTGTGTCATGAGTCTCTGCAATAAACCCCGCAATATGCGCTGATTCTTTGACCTCAATTTTTCAGGACACAGTCCTAGAACATACGAAGGCCTCGTCAATGATGAAATAATTCTTTTGACAAGCTTTTCTTCTTTGGCCATAGGGTCATCGTCTGCAACCCCCTTGGGCTTCCTTTTCCGACCATGTACTTTTATAGGTTCCTCAGCTTCCCTGTCCCAAGTATGAAACACCATATCAGCATAAACTATATAACATGAATTCCAAAAAGTCATTGCAAGTAAAAACACAGAAAAGAGAGGATTTCCCGATTTACATTATTAACTTCGTATGTTTAACATCAAGTTTAGAAATTTACATCTCAATCACCCAATTACTGAACTTATCTAAAGTTGAAAATTCAAAAATATCTAGCTCCCTCAATGTGATTTCAGCTCCCACAAATAACAACGCATAAGAACAACCAAATGAACAAGCCCATCTTCAAAACCCCAATACATCATTCTTCCCCATGTCAATAAAAGCCCCCCTCCATTGCAAGAAAGTCAATACTAATCCCACTACAGCACATTTTTACAACACCAATTGGATTGGATAAAATCATAAAGAAGCACTGGAGTTAGGGTAATACTATAACAGGATGAAATAAAAGGAAGAAAAAGTAAAAAACCTATGTTCATGGCGTTGGGGCTTGAGGGGAGATCAACAAGGCTATTAGTGAGGTCTTCAAGATGAATTCCTTTATCCACGAACCCTTCGACGGAAGAAGCCATCGTAGCAAAGCGATGGCAGAAATTGGTAGGTTAGGGATGTGAATGAAAGGAAGAAGGTGCTGGATTGAAACTTTAGGTCGCAGAAAGAGAAGGATCAGAAGAGAAAGTGACTGTGATTATGTGAAGACAACTTTGAAGCGTAAAGACTCTGTGGCGGGAAGGGAGGAATTCTTAGATACACTGAGAGTGCCACCTCACATAAACTCTGACCAATAGAAAAACAACACCTCACCACCTCAATCCAGCTGGGAAAGACGGAAACTCTCTTCTCTCCTCGGCAAAAACCAGTACAGTAAAATCAAGGCAAGCTCACAAAGCCTACCCTCCCAATTCAAAGTGACCCCTTACATCCAATCCAAGATTTAGAACAAGCAAATAAAGTTCATAGACACAGCGAAAATCATCTATATATGGCATATGAGTTTACCCTTGGGACGCCGTGTGACCTGGAATAGTGAAAACCCACCTCAAAATTCTCAGTCTCCACAGCAAAAGCAAATACAGCTATTTCCCAGATCTGAATGAAGGTGAAGTCTAGGAGGGACAAAAGGACAAAAACCGGCGAGCAATGCAGCAAGCACGTATGTGTCACAATTCATAGAAAAGATAACAACTTTGCTCACCTGAGTAAACCTTAAGAGAGCAAAAGACGATGAAGGAAGAGTGGCCTTCGAATCTTAAGAGAGCATCGTGGTTAAGGAAATTGCTTCTTCCCCCTCCTAGCGTCGTCTTTTACTCTGCTTCTCTTGATCTCTTACGATGAAATGTCCAAATGATTTTTCCTAACTTCATTCCATATACAAAATTCCTAAAAGTGATAAATCAGCTCATCTTAAAGCTACATCCTATCCTATTATCCACAATCTTTCATTCAAAATGACCCTAAATCACACTTAAGATTATCGTCGTACCAGAAACCACAAACAAAGAAAAAAGGTCAAAATCGAAGGCGGTGATAGGGGTCCGCGGCAGAGGAGGAGTCAGGAGGTGACAATTACAAAGTGCCAGCTCAGGTTTCTAGTAGGAGAAGGAGCAGATGAGTGTATGCCAGATAATATTAAAATAACATGAATTGGCGTGTTATGATTGGTTAGAACTGGTGGTGCTCTGGAGTATGCAAGAATTCCTCGACAAGAAGTGGCAAAGTAATGAAAGAGAAAATGCAAGAAATTTTAGCGGAAGAAAAGAACACATTATGAGCAATGGGGCGGAAACTGCAGTAGGGCCCCCTCAGTTTTATGTGAATAGGGATAGGGATATGAGATTTTGAATCCCCTCAGAAACCAATCCAAACTTTGAAGCCACGCCACGCTGAATCCAAACTCTCTTCCTAAGGCCCGTTTGCTTTGCAGATTTGAGAGGCGGGACAGGGAAAATGGAGAAATCCAGAGGGCGAAGCATGCTTGGTTGCTAGAAACTATCTCAAATTCATTTCTAGGCTCCCCTAAAATTCCTTTAAAGAGTTGAAAATAGGTTCTCACAAAAAATGGTGAGAACGCATTTTCCGGCGTTCGATGGAAGCCGCACAAGACCAAAATACCCTCAACCATTTGAACCTCATCTATCTTCTACCTTCTGCAGTATGGGTCTTCATCGTGGAGTATGGGTCTCCATCATGGAAGCATCATCAGTGCGAGGGGGGAGAGAGCAATAGCGATGGACTGTGGCTTCTTTTTTCTTTTTCATCAAAGGGAAATCATATTGTGAGAGAAGAGATTGAGGTTTTCTTGGGATTTCCTTTTTCTTTGATTTTTTCGTGGGTTGGGTTCGTTCTAGGTGTTTGAATCAAATTTGAGTTGAGTTTACTGACTTTCTATAATTTTGGTTTGTTTCATCGTTAATCTAGGTAATGGAGATTATAACTGAGATTCTACAGAATTTTGTGTTGGCAAATTCTGTAAAATCTTACTTACTAACTATAATTAAACCACCAACAATTTAATTTAATCATATTACATTGCTAATTATAATAGGAAAAATGGTTTTCATACAATTATAACAATACCCCTCTCATAGTTAGAAAAAAGGTTTACCTAGAAGTTCAAACGATTATCCATGATAGAAAAAGCAACCACATATCCCCACAATAATACTATCATGGGTAATTTACCCTAATAACCAATCACTATCAACCATAATCACAATTAACAATACTAACTATGATAGGAAAATAATTTTCCATACGGTTAAGACATTACCTCTATCATAGTTAGAAAAAGATCCTGCTAATCATTCAGAGCTTTATCCATGATAGAAGAAGCAAAAACTAAATACATTACTGACTATCATGGATCATTAAGCACTAACCATGTTAGAAAAAGATTCCCCCTAACATGGTTAATAAAAATTAAACCACCAATAATCACACCTAATCATAATTACCTTACTAACTATGATGAGAAGAAGGATTTTACATTCGATTACAACAATTACCATATCATAGTTAGAAAAAGATTTATCTCCAAAACATAAGATAATCCATGATAGAAAGAGCAGACACATAACCATAAAATCGTAATATCATGGTTATTTTAACCTAACTATGTTAGGGAAGGATTTCCCTAACATAGTTAGTAAATACTCACCTTATTAACAATTGACAATTGATTTAACCATGTTAGATAAGGAGCCTTCTAACATGGTTAATAAAATCAACATGTAATTCTTAACTTCACATCAATCAAGCATTAATTCAATTAGACCTTAAATACAATCATCCAAAGTATATAGGTAATTCAAAGCATAAATGCACGGAAGCGTATGCAAGCCTAGAAATGTGGCAATACATAATCCAAAGTAAACCTCCGACCCACTCACTGAATCAGTGCGGCCGGACAGCCCCATCCCCTTCCTCAACGACCTATTCAGTGCATGATCACCTGCAAAAATGTCAACGATAATAGGGTGAGACAAATATGTCTCAGTAACCACAACTCAACTCAATACAAAAGTATGAGTAGGTTAGCAGAGCGCCTAAAGGGATGCCACATTTTATAAGATCATTTATTCATTAAAGAACATATATATAACAACAATCATATGATCGTAGAAACCGCAGTTTGCACACTAAATCACAACATCAGGAGCTTATAATTTCACATTAACACATCACCAATTCATGAGGTGAGACACTGTGCCCCTGTCTACAATCAAAATGGCAATTTCCCTTTTGTCTACAATCAGAATGGGGATTCCCCTCTGTCTACAATCAGAATGGGGAGCTGTCCCTATCTACAATCAGGATGACCGATGGTCCCTGTCTACAATTAGGACGACCAATACAACTAACCGCTCGATTGGCCTACCGAGGGTTACATCCCGCGATGGTACGTTTTTAGTGTCATGCAGCAAACACAACAACAACACAATGGTTCTCAATTATTCA
The DNA here is from genome assembly GCA_037074515.1 of Mimosa bimucronata. Lineage (NCBI taxonomy): Eukaryota > Viridiplantae > Streptophyta > Magnoliopsida > Fabales > Fabaceae > Mimosa > Mimosa bimucronata. Next base: position 14,625,715 of record CM073442.1, read on the forward strand.
ACAATATCTTAATCACAACAATTTATACGTCGCATATTGACTCAACCAAGAAACCAACCAGGATACTACATACAATATAAAAGTTTCATTGTATTAAAATAGCTATAATTCAAAAAGGCACCCAATAGGCTTATTAATATGAAAGTAACTTTAAAATTCCCTTTATAAATCAAGGGGTACATACATATATAAAGAGGGATTTAGAAAATTCCAACTAACATCACACACAATAATGTAGTGAGGTAAGAGTGGTTACATGAGCTTGCCAAAAATAAAATGAAATACTAGAACATTGTAAACCTCGAACTCAGCTCAATCCCACGGTGTCTACAATCAACACAGACATACATACATAGGATCAATACACATTTCAAGTGACATTAGCCTTGCACTTTGGGACTTAGCCAAAAAGAAGTCCCAATTACACAAAGAAATCTAGTTACATTTATTTGGCTTGGTTAAGTTAAATTAAACCCATACCAAGCCTATAACAACATTCTTCTTCAATATTCTCATCTTAAATCAAGGACCCCCTCTCTAATCATAGCTACTTAATCCAAATTAACTTAAATTCTTCATTCACACCGAGGATAAACACCCAAATTCCTCAACCATAACTCTTTCAACTAATCATATCCTATAAAAACTCTAAAACCATAATTGCATATTCACCTTACCAATTTCCATATTCCTCCTCCTCACATAATCACCTACAACTTCCAAATCATAATCAATTCTAAATATAACCGAACTAAACCAATCAAAGCCACCATTTAATACAACCAATCTCATAGGGACAATCAACCATTCTCCAACGACTGTAATAATTTACACTCATCAAAAGTCTTAACTTAGTCAACTTTAATCATTCAAAGATCATTCTAAACACAATTCCCACCAAATCCTACTTATTAACAACCTCAATTACCTTCAAAGATCCTTATATCACCAAGACTTACCACTAAATCCTATTCCCCCTTAGACACGACAATTTTCCACAATTTTAAAGAGTCAAAGCCCTTCTAACCCACCATTCCATCAAGCCAAATAGTTCTATAACACCATTCAACTTTAATAAACCCACAATAATCCAGAATTAATCTCAATCAATCAATTTCAAATAATTATTCACGTCACGATCGAATAATGGTCCAATTAGTGACAAAACTTAAGGAAGTCTTTCAGAGTTTAAAAAATAAAAATAAGGGGAACTGGAAAATTGATTCATAACTTTACTCGAATTCCTATTCATCTATATTATTATATACGAGATAATTTTTTTTTGGGTACAATTAGATATCAAATGATTAAGGAAAACAAAAAGAACCATGTAAGACTTAAGTTGTGTCTCAAGTCTTGGAAAATGTTGATCAAATTTATTTTGATCGGCTGAGCCATGTTTGATTTAGGTTGATAACTTTTTTCCCTTGTAAAAAGCTCTTTCTTCGAGTTTGTTGATTGAAAGAGAATGCATTGCCAACAACTGCTCTTATAATATTTACAACCGATTTATAATATATTTTATTGAAATCAAGAAAACCTTTAAATCTTATTAATTCTATCTTAAAATTTAATAATTTTTTCAATTTTATCCCTATTTAATATAATAGTGTTCCATTTAAAAAAAAACGTCTACCGAACAATAAATTAGGGGTAAACTTACATTCATATAATATAACTTGATGAAAGGTGACTTATATTAAGGATAAAAATACTTGCTCTCTACTACCATATGAAGAAGGCTGGAGGAACAAAATTTTAGGCCCAATAATAAATGCTTAAGAATTTTTCCATGTCAATACTGTAAATTAAGAATTCATCAATGTCATTTCCCATACAAGAATGAAAATATACACACTCACACATACAATGAAGGACTAGCCAGGCAGGAGGGGTAACCTTTCCACGCTGTAAGGGGAGCCGTTGACACTGCCATTGGGAGAGGCAAAGTCATCAAGTCCTTCATCTTCATCAGGTTCAGGAACTTCGCTATCCAATCTTTCTTCATCGATCCTATAATAGTTTGGAAGGATGCGTTGATATACCCCTGAATCTGAAGTGATTTTCGTTGCTTCTATTTGGTACTTTTGTACAATAGCTGAAGTGATAATATGGCAGATGACCTTGGCAGGAGATCAACAGGCTCTTCTTTTGGGATAACAGTATGTACTACGGCCATTATTGCCTCCTGGAAGAGTAACCTGTTAATTAACTGCATGCATTTTTCCTTTTTGATTTGACAAGCATTCAATTTCAATTACAAAAAATGCATACCAGCCTTGCAAGGCCTACTTGAAGATTTGAAATAAATAATTCATATATAACTGCTATAGTTTCTCACTCTTTTCTGGCGGGGTTTTTGATGTTGATTTTGAATTTTCTACTTTTAGGTGTCACAATGTGTTTGAATCATTGAATTAATCTATAAACATGCCCAGGCCCTTACAGATACAATCAAACAGAAATGGTGGGGATTACAAGAACTTCATGAAGTCTTATATTTGTACAGTTCCAAGAAGCCGTGGTTTAAGCAATAATAAGCCTATGGTTTTAGTCTCTAGAAATTCAAACTCTTGTTCCTTTTTTATTTCATCATGTCCAAAACTCAGATTTGGGGTTTCAGCAACATATCTCAACACAGACTAACAATTTTTGCCATGATTTACTCCCTTAATGGAACACAAAACCCCAACATGCAGTTACAAAAATTACAGGGAATAGCTGAATAAAACTACTATATCAACCTTCTCTGACAATTTTATGCTCTCTATGGATCCAACCTCCTTCATACTATCTTCATAGTCACTTACTATTTCCTTGTATAGCCTTTTCTACTTGCACCAATGAACTTGTCTAGAAAGTAAATATTAGCTGCATCATAAATTTATGACAGAATAATTGGTTAACTAAAAATTTAATTTAAGAAATGTTTTACCTTAGTTACATAAATGGGTATATCATGAGATTTAGCAGCAGCTTGGATCTAAGGATTCTATTTAAGCTTGGATTGCAAGGCAAGTAATGTGTTTTCCTCACTTATATCGTTAGTCAATTGAAGGACCATATCGTTCATTTTCAGCTGTTTAGTTGCTTGCATAATTGTTGCCTCCAGAATCTAGAATTACTGGTCATTCTGTAAGTTGAATAGCCAATACAAATACCAAAAAGAAGAGTACAGTAATATGCTTTGATTGATGACAAGTTGTAAATAGGATAGCACTCCAGGAGAAATGAGCTACATTAAATATAATTTATCTGATTGCAGTTAGTAATTAATAACTAATTACAAAAATAACCAATAAAGGGCAGGACAGCGTTCTTGTAAGCTCTTCCCTCAGCAACCTCAACACCCCCCCCCCCCGGCGCAAAAGAAAAAAAAAATCCTCCCTCAAAATTTAAAAGAATTAAATTTCACACAGAGCAGAATCTGTCAATAGCGGACTGACCTAATACGTTCTTAATGATAAACATAAAACTATAAAAAGAGTTGACTGTAATGGTAACATTATATTATGAATCTTCATTTGAAAAGTAACGGGATGATACTCATTGCGTCCGTTTTTCTTCACTTTTAATCCTAAATCCCAAAACTTACAGTGTGTAGTCAGAACCATAGCGTAGTTTATCACAAAAAAGACAGTTCTTGTGCTAATATCTATCTAATGTATATTGTTTTTATAGAAACCCCAGTATAGCTTATTACAGTGTTAATTTCGACAGATTTATGGTGTCTTTAATGCTGTCTTTTTAGGTAGGGGGTTTAACAGAAGAAGTTAAAACAAGAACATACGTCGCTGGTGTGCCAAAATGAAAGCGTTTCAGTCCATTTTCTTGGGGTCAAATTCGTCAATAATCAATATCCTTTTCAGTTGAACCTAAACTCACTCTTTATGGTGTAAATAAAGCTTCAACTGCCTTGTATCATCATTATGACTCAACTATGTAAGGAAAGTAAAAAACAGAGCCAAAGGAAATGAGAGACAATAAAATGAATTGTCTATCACTATGATATTATAAATGCTTCTTTTTTTTTTTTTGTCAAAGCTGGTGAGTATTTGCATCTTACCCCATATCAAAAAAGGCGAAGTGGCAGCCTTGGAATCTTGTGGCTTGATGGTTGGAGTGTTTTACTCTTACCAAGCAAGTCGCAAGATCGAACAGGCACAGGGAAGAAAGCCAAGAAGCCAGATAAGTTATCACCACAAAAGGCGAAGTGGCAATCTATGATCCCATGAATTCTCAACCATGTCAACAGGCAACCGAGAGAGTGTTTCAAATTGCCAGGTAATTTGATCGATCGCCAGTCATTTCTGGACCATCTTCAAGCGCAAGTTATTAGAAGTAGGTTCTTGTATGGTTTCTCCCTGTCCCTCTCAGAATCTATCTTGCGGACCTCCACAGGTGGGAATTAGCTTGATAACATCAAAAAGATACTTTATTAGTGGAAAAGGAGGAAAAGACTGAGGTAATATTAATATGAGAGTTATTTGACCAGATGAGGTACTTACCAGTCCCTAGATGGGTTGTTCAAGCAAAGTGTAGGACCTTAGGGTTTTATTTTGTCAATGACTATTCATTCCAAATACAATATTCTGGACTCTGGAGCAACAACATTCAGGTGACACGAGAGACCAAACACTAGCACATTACTCTTATTTTCGTCTAAATCATAAGAATGATAGATTATGAAATTATGATTGGGACATATCTTTGAGACACATTAATTAATTGTATGGGATTTAATCCCACGTATCCTACTTTTTTTTTTATGTGATAGGATATTAGGCCCCATTTGTATTTAAAAAAAAAAAACATAGGTATCAGCTTTTATAGAAAAATAAAAGTTCTTATCTCGTTTTATGTGTGTGGTATATGGGTTTTATTAGCAATTTTCTCGGAAGCATTTCTTTTAGTATCTCTAAGAAGTATTTATTTTATCCGTTTAATTAATCTGAATTGTTAGAAAAAGATACCTCACATAACTTTTTAAAATTACATATCCACATATAATAATGAGGAAATCCGTTTTCATAAAATACAAAAGCTTATTTATGATAATTAATAGTTGATATTGAGGATATTTGTTTCGTTTTTTTTATGTTAACTGGCAATCAGCTCCTAATCTGGATCATATTATCAGGTATCCGAGCAACTGATTACTCTAGTTTCGTGGTTTCCCCTCCCGACACAAGCGTCTTCTCTAAAACTCGATCTCAAGACCCCAAGGGATCTAACGGGGCCTTATACCATTAAATTAACTATGTGTTGGTGGAGATTTGTTTAGTTATATATATACACTGGATTGAGCATCAAATCATTAGATTAATGGACAAAAGCAACCCTTATAAAGCCTCCTTTTGTAGCTTGTTTTCAGATAAGCCATGGGGGTGTCATTATGGCTTCTCCACCTCATTGACATATCTTTAAGCCAGCCACACAGACATATATTCATTAATTAATACACTGCAGTTGATGATTTTTTTTTTTTACTATTCTCATCGTGGTGTTATTAATGAAAATAAAGATGCATGAATAACATAATTTGATTATAATTAGGAGAACCTCTCTTCATTATACATAATTCTAGATCAAACGAATAAGTGAGGTTGGGATAAGCTTTTTGGATATTTGGCTTATTCATGAAAATCTTCTAAAGTTTTATTGTAAAGGTAAAATTTACATACTCCAAAGTTTGAAAAATAAATTAGATCTTATACTTACCAAGGACGGATGGTAGTACTTAAAAAAAATGACACAAAAAAGGGAATGTGGGAGAGAGATCGATGAAACCCCATCTCTGCTTTCTGCCTTGCTAAACCTGGGATCATAAATCTACTTTCCTTCATTCAAATAATTTGAGAGGGGAACTGGTGGTGTTGAGGATCTGGGCCTCCTAGGCTGTGTCGATCGGACTGCCCCGGTGCGATCCCCTTCATCACTTGTTTGTCAATTTCGATGAACGCATGGCGTGATTTGTGTCCATGGCTGTTGGAGAATGATGAGGAAGCAAGAGAGGGAGTGTAAGTGCATTGGTGAGAATAGTGGCCAGGTCTATATATATGTGTGATATGGACTCTGGGGAGATGGAAATGGAATTGCTTTTCTATGTCATCAGGAAGTGCTCTTCACAAGATTATTATTACCAAGTCTACAACTAAGGTTTTTTTTTAAAAAAAAACAAAAGCAAAAAGATCGTCCAAGTCTTCACCGATTAGGTACCATTTCAGCCACCATTGCTAATAAAGAAAAATTCACCGCCCTCTTTATCCTCTTCAATAAGGTTTCCATTATCCTTCACTTAAATTTGGTATGTTCATGGAAATGCCATTTCCAACAAAATGGGTCCCATGGGCAGATCGTCTACCATGAATCTCCATGTGTCCCATCTCAACCGTGATTGCTAGTTTAATAATAAAAGCTTCACGCTGCTCACTCTATCTTCTCCAACTAGCTAAGATTCACCTAAAGTGGAAGATTCCCACGCACTATGATTATTTATCTATCTCTTGTTTTAATATCTTGAATAACATGAAAAGAACATTAATTGTATTTTCTCATCCATATCAATGGCCCACTACTTCATGTTGGAAATAGGGTGGGGTATACTAGGCTTTTGTTCCCTTTTGCAGTACTTTACACGCGGGAATGGCGGATCAGCGTCAAATACTCATTAACATTAAACTCCCATCTTTTGTATAAAGTCATTTTTTTTTTCTTGCATCCTTCTTTTGATTTATATAAAGTAATTATTCATATTGGGTTTATATCTAATCATTGTTCGTACTCTTATAATCCCATTCCTTTGACGGTCCATGCTGATGCCAGAAAGATATATAGAAGGCAAAGACAAGAGGGTCACACACACACACAGGTAGAAGCCTCATGCCTTATTATTCTTTATGGTTTATATAAACGAGTGCGATGGCAAGATTGTGTGTGTGTATATATATATATATATAAGAGTGTTGTTGTTTTGTTGGTGTCTTCGTTTAGAATCCAGTTATAAATGTAAGTTTTATCCTAAATTTATGACTTATTTTCCTAATTTAACTGGATTAAGTATGTTAGTTAATTTAATAAATATGATATGATTTTTCTATAACACCCCAATCAACTTCTTTAATTCTCTCACTTTCTTTCTTTCTTGTTTGTTGTTGAGAAAGTATTAACATGGATAATTAAAAAAAAAGGGGACAAAAATTATAACAATGTCGTTGATTTAAGACCAAGATCTTGAGAGAGGACTGTGAGGGGTGTATCCCTCGTAGAGTTACTACATAATGATTGGGCTTTGCCCCCAGAGAGAGAGAGAGAGACTCACAAGACTGACTTCAGCATACAGAGTATTTCAAGAACCTAGATACCTTCATTAGATGGTAATGAACTCAAGACATTTACACACTTCCTGATGATGATAATCAACTAATCCATCTACTCATTGACACAGAAGAATCATCACCTTCTTCTTACATCTTATATAAAAGACCAAAACAAGTAATAAAAAAAGGAAGTGTCGACAAATGATCGATTTGGATGTGCCAATATATGTAAGTCACCATGTCCACATTATTATTCCCCTCCTATATGAGACTGGCCTTAATTAGTTGTGAACCGGGGTTTGTGGGCCTGAAATCAGACAAGTCATGACCCTCAGCCGGTGGCGACGGCGGCGGAGACATGACCATCAGGGCAGCCGCATTTGTAGTTGGCCGAACTTTTCTGTCCATGACGACGTCGTTTCCTTCAGACTTCAAATAACGTCCCTCAATGTACGAAAATTCCAGGCACCAGGTCAGTGCAAGGATGACCACAAAGCAAAGGAGGAGCTTGGTTTGGGCCATCAAGACGAAACAGAAAGATTGGTTTTTTGTTGTTGGAGAAATAAGAGGGCTTGATGGATGTTGAACCGAACTCAAGGGGTTTGAGACGGAGCTGATTGAACTCTCTTTGTTGAGAGGGTTTTAATAGAGATCAGGGGCAAGCATCATGCATGTGTGGGTGGGCCCAAGCCTTACTTCCTAAGTAGTGGGAAATACATTGTTTGTTCGATTCTGTGTATTTCTATTGAAAAAAAAGTGCACAAGTGCGACTGCGCCTACCTATTAATAATCGAAAGAACAGAGAACAAGTGACTAGGTGTAACAGATTTTAAGTAAAATTTCAGAAAAAGACTCTCGAATTATTAAAAGGGCACTTTGATACATCGAATTTTGGAAAGAACAGTTCAATATAATGTCTGAATTGTCTTTAACAAATTTAAAAGAAAAGTAAAAAACACCCCTAATTCAATTATTTTTTTTACATAATGGCCCACCACCACTGCCGGCCGCTGGGGGCCACCCCGCCACGTGGCGGCGGGGCCACCTAGCCACGTGGCATGTTGGGGGGCAAAATAAATGGAAAGTGGAGGAGGTGGGAATCGAACCCACCCCCTCCACATGTTGGCTTGGTGGTTTCACCAAGCCAACATGTGTGTATGTTATATATAGAGCCGAGCCCTTTTAAGCCCGAGCCCGAGGAAGGCCGGGCTTTGATTTTAGGGGCAAAAAAGGGGAACGGGCTTAAACGGACTAGCCCGTCACGTTTAAGCCCGTCTAAGTTTTTTTTTCTCAGGTAATAAAAATTAAAAATGCAAATTGTACTATGTTATTATGTATTGGTTTATTTTGTGGTTTGTGAACTAGTTTTTTTAAATGTGTTATATCATGTGGACATTGCGTCCTTATGAAACATTCTAATATTCTATGTAGTTATGATGTATGACTTCTAGTTGTGATGTATGACTTCTAATTCTAGACTTCTACTTATGGATCATATTTATGTTTTTTATTTATGCTTGGTCCATTGTTTTTTTATTGTCTAATTTTTGGAGTAATGAATGATTGTTTCATGTCACATGCTATTCTTTTCTTTTTCCATTTTCTTGACTACTTTTTTCTGTTCTATTTAATATCATTTTTTTGAATTGTAATGTATCTTTGCTTTTGTTGTCTTTATCTAATAATTAATTAATTATTTGTGTGACACTGCCAATTTGCTACTCCCTCCGGTCCTAATTATAAGACCACTTTGACTTTTTTTTTCAGTCCAAAAAAAAAGTAGTTTCGGTCACACAAAAATCTTTTTCCCTCAAAACTAATTTATTCTACTTATAAGCTAACCTATAATCTAATTTCATATGACATATGTTATAATTTAATGGTCTAATTTGCTTCCTTAACTTCCACAAAAAAAAGTCAAAGTGGTCTTATATTTAGGACCGGAGGGAGTATTGTTAATTGGGAAACCACATAAATTTATCACGTTCTTCCCGTTTAAGTTTTACATATACCATTTTTGACAAATTATGTCACTTGACTTTGCTGCACAATTTATATTCAATTACCCATCTTTGTTTCTTTAATTCTTTCGCAGTGCAATTTCATTTATTAAAAAAAGTCAAAGTCTTTCACTAAAATATATATATATAAAAGGTAAAAGCCCGTGGCCCGGCCCGAGCCCGATGACTTAAGGGCCGGGCTTCATTAAAGCCCGACCCGCCCGAATTTCTAGCTCTAGTTATATATATTGCAAACAATATATATTCCATGTTTTATTCGTTCTCAGAAACGTTCAAGAGATTCCCAACTTCTCATAAGGGATTCCCAACTTTTATTAAGGGATTACCAACATGTACATGATAGGCACAAAATTGAACCTATGTTCCCGCAAATGCACGGGTCGTCAAGTAATAGAGTATGAAATAGTTATCGTTCCCACGAACGATCAAACCAATTGGTAGTTAGGCATTAAAATCCCTCTTTTCAATTAAGTTGAGCAAATCAAAAGTATGTGTGATCAAAGAGAAATTCTAAGAAAAGCTAAATACGAAATCTAATTTAATGTTTATAAGATTTTCGATTGACAAAATGACCTAGAGCGGTTAATCCCCTTTTTAATTCATAGAGCATGTAATTACCAAATTAATTGTATTTAATATTAGCACGTTAATCTAGAGTATTAATGGATATAAAGATCTCCCAATCTTTTACACCCCTCTCCCAAGACACACTTGTTATTCCTAACAAAGCTACTTAAGAGGCTAAAAAAAAATCAATTTCACTCTAATGTGATTATATGGGTCCAATAGGTATATTCCTATCCTATTGGCAAATTAGAATAAATTCCAATCCCACATTACTTAATCTTAGGTCCAATTAAGATCCCTCTTCCAAGAATAATCTAAATTCCCCTAATTCATACAAAGTGGTGATCAAGCACTAAGTAGATAAATATCACAAAATTAAGTAAACAAAACTAACATTAAACACAAATAATCGGTTCAAAACATGCTCCAATCATTAAATTAGTTCATAACTACTCTAGGTCCCAAGGAAAATTAGCTACACACATGATTAAAATTAATCCCATTGCAGCAGTAGCAATTTCAGAATCAAAATTCATAAAATAACAAAAACAGTAGCTAGACTTCTTCACTGATTAAAGCAAGCAGAGGAAATCCCCAAACGAAGCTAGCTTCCTCTCCCTCCAGTTCAGACTCTATCAGTGACAAGAAGCAATTTGAACAGTGAAAATGCCTTCCTCCTCCATAGAACTAGCGTCCAGCGAAGGAGAAAAAAAAACTGATGATGGTTGAGGGAAGTGATAGGTGGCTGTATGGTGTGGATTCAAAGATGAAGACAATTCAAAAATGGCGGACGGTGAGCGTGCGAATGAACCGCGGTTGAATGGTGTCTCCTCCCTCCTTGTAACCCGTGACTTCTTCTTTTTCTTTAGGTATCCATTTTTCTCTTTTGCATTCGTAGGTCCACTTCAACCCAAGTCCAAAGCTTTCAAATTCCTCTTGCCCAGACCCACGTCACTCCAATGGACTCATATGGGCCCTTAATAAGCTTAAAGTTACCTCCATTCAACTTCTCTTCTCATGCCCATAATTCCTGATCCAAAAAAAAAAAAAATAGAAGGACAAATTATATAAAACTAATAAAAGAACACCAAGAAAGCTATTAGAATAAAACAAACTATTATATTATTTATTTTTATCTCTCTCTACTTTTATTTAAAAACTATGATATTTACAATGAAATCTCCCCAATAGTACGTCAATGTGATGTCTTCCCAAAATCTCACTTAAATCCCTTTAATTTATTATTTATGACTCCCCAAATATAACAAAATATATTCCAAATCTATTAAAATTGGGGAGTCATCAGTACATTACCATTTACCAACTTCCAAAATACTTTACCAAATCTTCCTCCTTGTTACCAGAATCGTTCAAGGGATTCCCAACTTTTGTTAAGGGACTACCAACATGTACATTACCATATACCAACTTCCAAAATACTTTACCAAATCTTCGTCCTTGTTACCAGAATCGTTCAAGGGATTCCCAACTTCTCATAAGGGATTCCTAACTTTTGTTAAGGGACTACCAATATTACATTACCATTTACCAACTTCCAAAATACTTTACCAAATCTTCCTCTTTGTTAGCATAATCGTTCAAGGGATTCCCAACTTCTCATAGGGATTATCAACTTTTGTTAAGGGATTACCAACATGTACATTACCATTTACCAACTTCCAAAATACTTTACCAAATCTTCCTCCTTGTTACCAAAAACGTTCAAGGGATTCCCAACTTTTGTTAAGGGATTACCAACACGTATTATGGCAACAAGGAGTTGGCAATCCCTAATACAGTTGGTAATCCCTTATGAGAAATTGGGAATCCCTTGAACGATTTTGCTAACAAGGAGGAAGATTTGGTAAAGTATTTTGGAAGTTGGTAAATGGTAATGTACATGTTGGTAGTCCCTTAACAAAAGTTGGGAATCCCTTGAACGATTCTGGTAACAAGGAGGAAGATTTGGTAAAGTATTTTGGAAGTTGGTAAATGGTAATGTACATGTTGGTAATCCCTTAACAAAAGTTGGGAATCCCTTATGAGAAGTTGGGAATCCCTTGAACGTTTCTGAGAATGAATAAAACATGGAATATATATTGTTTGCAATATATATAACATATGTGGAGGGGGTGTGTTCGATTCTCACCCCCATCACTTTCCATTTATTTTGCCCCCCAACATGCCACGTGGCAGTGTGGCACACTGCCACGCGGCGTGGTGTGGGGCTGGCAAGGTGGCCCCTGCCGGCAGTGGTGGGCCCCATCGCAGACGATAGCGGTGGTGGTGGGCCATTATGTAAAAAAATAATAATAATTGAACCAGAGGTATTTTCGACTTTTCCTTTAAATTTGTTAAAGGACAATTCAGACATTGTACTGAACTGTCATTTCTGAAATTTGCTGTATCAAAGTGTCCTTTTGATAATTCGAGAGTCTTTTTCTGGAATTTTCCCCAAATTTTGTAACTATTGAAAGTTTGACACTGTTCAATGTCGACAGCATTACTACTATCATAGGGGCTAAGGCTAGGGAAAAAGTAATCTTTTTTTTTTTTCAGAGGCAAAGAGTGTAGTTGAGTTGGGTTTTGAGCTTATCAAGATCAAAAAATGCTTACATAAGTATTTACATGTTGTTCTCACATGATAAACCATATTTGAACTCACAATCTTATAATGGGCAAAGGCTCTTAAATACACAGGAAATTATAATAAAGGAGCTGTTAGTACCGGGAAGTTTTTTTGGGACATTAAATACTATGGAAGTTAATTTTGGTAGCTATGCTGACCATTTTTAACGGCGCCGACTTAACTGATGTTAACTGAACACTTTGGCAGGACACATAGTGGACACGTGGATTTGGTTAAGGTTCTTAAATGCCCAAGAAGTTTTCTCGAATGAGTATATAGCACCCAGGAAGTTTTGTTTTGGTTTTTAAATGCCCCGAAAGTTTTCTCAAATGTGCTCGTTAACCCAAGCCACATCATCATCTATGCAGTCTAACGTGGCAAACATCCTTTTTCCTCTTGTTCACTTTGGGCATTAATGCTACTAAAATAATACTTCCCAGGCATTTAAGATCCAAAAATGATGGAAGTGGCAGCTCATTGGGTATAACTTCCTGAGTATTTAAAAGCCTTTCATCTTATATCTTATAAATGATGGGCCAACTCCTTATCAGTTTGACCAATCTTCACTAGCTAGAAAAAAATATACTCCTTTCTAGCTCCTAGCATTACATCACCAACTTGAAGGGTAGGGTGTTTAGCTCAGGTTTTCGGCCTTTTAATAAAGTGGAAAATTGAAGACAATGTGACCCTATTTTAAGAAGTGTATATTTTGAGGATGAGTGGTACGGTGGTGATGGGTGATTTGGTTTTCCTCTAATTTAAGCTTTATTTAAATCGCCACCATTGTTGGTTTTTAAAATAGATGGCTGCCATTTCATTGGTTGGTAGCCGTAGTTCTTCATATGCCCTTGGACAAAAGAAGCAGCTTTCAACTAGATGCAACTTACCAATTTGTTGTTGGGCTCTGTTTTTTTCCCCTTCAGTTGGCCACTTGACCAGCTTTCTACTTTCGTCACATGTAATAGTCAGGTGGCCTTCCATAGGTTTTAAAGGCAACAACTAAACAAAGGTCCCTTTTTGTTGGTTTTTGAGAAGATGCTCTGCACAAGTTTTTGTAAAAGAGTATATTCGTAAAGTTTTAAATTTGTTTAGAAACATCAAAGCTGCTATTATGAATGTATTGTAGAAAGTAAAAGGAGTATTATTTTAATGAAGAAGACTTGCGGTCAAAATTCAGTCAACATTCTTCATTTTCTGTATTGATAATAGCAAATTTGTTGTATTGATTTGTTAATGATACAAGTGGAGTAGAAACTGAGCTAGGACTTCTTAACAATCTCAACTGATATTTTAACAACTACTCATCGGAACTGAGGGCTAGCACATCAACATGTGCCTGTAACTTTATTCGGCAGAGGGTATTTACCTTACATCTATCAATGTATCAGCTAAAAATATATTTTTCTTAAAAAACTGGATTTATCGTGGGGTTGGACTTGAGGAAAATACAATGTTGCCACTGTATAGAACATGATGACAAGGTGTGTTCTTTCTTTCCGCCCCAATTGAAGATGTTTGGCATGCAATTTTTTGAGTTGAGTCCCTAGAACTTACCAGGCAGAATATGCTTCCAGATTTAGAAAGCTTTTACATATATACTTGTATATCACTCACCAATAAAGTCCTCACATTGTCAACGAGATCACTGACTACAATGTGAGTTATAACCTAATTTCTTGTTGACAACAAATTTATTGGCATGATGGTCAAGGTTATTTGATTGTATAAGATGAACTCCTGATTCAATGTGCTGCTATGGGATACCTTAGAATCATCTCCAAGGAATTTGGTCTAATACCCATGCCTTGGAATTCTATATAATCTCTTTTCTAAACCGTTTACATGCCTTGTATCTTAGCAGAAAGAGGCTAGAGCATCAACTAATCTTGAGATTTGAGGCGATCTCGTCAAATAATATTAGCCAACTCAAATTGCTTTCTTAAAGTCCATTTTGGACGAGTAATGTTCAAATAACAGAGTCACCAATATAGCCAATATGTCCTTAACATTCCGCCTCTTATTGAACAACCTTGAGTCAAAGACACTCCCCTTGCTCCCAAAACATATTGCTCGTATATTAACTTGAATAAATCAGCTAGTATATACAGGATCATACAGATAATTCAAAACTAATAGTTAAAAATACAGAGGAACCGATGCATCTTTGATCACCGGAGGGTCGACACAGATGGATGCTTGGCTACAAACAAATAGACAAGGCTAAAGAACTCTAAACACTGTGTTACAGCACCAAAATTATGAATCTTTAGGCTCGCAGGGGCCATATTGGTGAAGCTATTATTTGACCCTTTTCAGCAATTTCAACAATTTGAAGAAATCAGGGTGGTTGCCAAAGACGAGCTTAACATTATTCACGACTTGTGAATAATGCATGAGACTTTTTATACTTTTGATGTTTTATAATGATAATGACTGAATGATGATGTCAACTGATTTCCACTAATAATCAGGCTCCAGAAAACTCTCGTATATAGTTCCATTCAGTGTTCTCTTAACATCGTCCCAGTTCTTAACGCGTTCTGACATTGGTCCTCTATGTATCTTAACCTGCCTGCTTCTAAAATCCATCTGTGACTGTGACAATCCTAAAAGCTCCAGAACGTCTTGAAGCTTCTGCAACAAACAAAAACTTTAAATGTAACAAAAGCTAAGAAAATACCAAATACTAGCTAAAGCTTAGTTGTTTATGATTTCATACCTAATTTTTTCATAATAGCCAAACACTAAAAAAATTAAGGGCAAAAACAGTCCAGCATTTTTGTGTAAGAAAATGCTCATTATGAAGGCAGGAAAGGGAAGAGAAGGAAACCTTATGGCCATATTTTGGAAAAATTGCGCAGCTAGATTGAAGCTAATATATGCATTATATCAGGAAAAGGAAACAAAGGCATTAAGAAATTTAGAAGACCCTTACACTGCGATTACTCATAAGATCCTCATAGTACAGGAGCATATGACGAGTGCTATTGAAGTATTCTAAAGCCATTGCAGTTTTCATCCCCATTTCCTTCAAATCAGCTAGCAGTGATGAAGAATTTAAGGTGGGCTTATACCTTGCAAGAGTGTCCGCCTAAAAAAAATTGCCAATCATGAGTTTCTTATTTAATGTATATGAGAGAGTCAAGGGGCAGGTAAAAAAAAAAACCAGACACACCGCATCAGCAGAATGTACGAGACTTATGAGTTCCATTCAATAACTTCACATAATGATCACAGGAATAGGCAAGCATTGAAACCATTCTGCGCAACAAGTTTCTACGAAAAGAAATATAATAGAGACACTTCTTTGGTTGAAGTAGTCTACTATATCTTTGTGGTGCTCCAATAATCCCTGCATAAAAACACTGTCTTGATGCTTCAATTACTAACCCTACCAAACATAAATAGTAAGAAAAAAGCACTGAAAGTCTTGATTCATAATAAAGCTCAGTTACATGTCAAATTATTGGACTAAAGTATTTATCCAGATAAGTATAACAAATGCCAGATCATTTGAAGTAATGTGCATGAAAAACTCATCCGCCTTCTCAAGTTGCTTGGCATCATTCACCAAAAGGGCAAGTTAAAATAATTGGCAATTGACCACTCAGAGCAAATGAGCACTACAAATACAATGCCTGTAATTTAAGTCCAGGCTAGAGAATTGACAAATTAGTTTTCACGGAACAACTGAGTCAACATCAGTGAGGTCTGGATGCACCAAGTGCCATTTCATATATAGCATCAACATAGATGGGTCATAAGAGAGAAGGGAATATAGAAAGGTTGGCCTAGGCTGAGCCTGAGGTGAGGCCCTTGCATATTTCATATTTGTGAATGAGTAAAGCAGAACCAATATGGCGCCCTTGAATATTAGCACTTCAGACACAGTTCTAGTAAATCTGTCATGAGACGTTTCTCAACCAAGATTGCCTACAATCTGCAGCTCTTGGCATGGCAGAAACTCTCTGTAGTAAGACACGTTACTTCCATGGGCATATTTCGAACAAAATACAGTGAATATATGGGTAACAGCATGAAAAGCTACCCCAAAACCACATTTTGTTGGAAGCAACCTATGTGTTGCTTGTGCCCAAAACGCAACATCAAATAAGTGTGTTGAGTTGAATACACTTGATAGAAGAACAAGAGGTATTTTAGCTGATTGAGCATCCACTTTAAGCCAACCACAGCAGAGCACTCATTCTTGGAGTGGAGGCACTATTGAGCCAATCCAAATTATAGACTTTATCTAAAGTCTGTACAATCGAAGAAATATTCTTCCTTCTATCATAAACAGAAAATATCTCCCCATTTGAGCTCACATTCACATGACTGTTTAAAAGGGTTTCAAACCATCCACTGCCTGATCTCTGATTCGACAAAATGACAAAGTACTGTACAGGATTACGAGCACACTCATCCCTGCAGGTAATTTACAAGGCAATTAATAAAAATCACAATCAAGATCGGCAATTGGCAATTTATCTTCAGAAACCTCAAATTTTCTGCTAAAAGATACAGGTTTGGGATAATGTAAATAGGGAATATCCGTTGACTTTACTATATGCTGAGAAGGCTTCTCAACAACATGCATCTTCAGAAACTTCGCCCTTGCGTGTGATTTTATCTGCTTCAGGCAGACCGAACAAAATGAAGATTCCGCAAACCACTGAAAATATCAATACTGCCGTTCTTAACAACAAAGGAGATTTCTTCGGAGGCTTTATAACTAGAAGATCCTAAAAAGTCCAACAAGAAAAATACATTGTCAAGGAGGAGGGAAATGGAAACATTGCAAGCTCATCAAACGTGTAATCTGGCAAACCCCCTTCCTCCGGAAAAGCAGAAATTAAGGTCGAGTCATACATATGACAAATATTTGGAGAAAACAAGTGCCGATGGACTAGAGGAATCGTAGAAGCATTAATTTCAGCTAATAACCAAGTCTCATCCTCTCTTTTATAAATTATTTTGGCAGAAAAATTTCATTTAATGCCAAAAATGAGTTAGAACTTAGAACCAAGTTGAAGCTTCTCCTTCCCATTTTAAATGCAAAAAGAACATTGTAAAACCATATTAAGTTTGAGACATGCTATGGTAAATATTGTCACTGAAATGCATTGAAACTCAAATATGAAAAAAGGGGAAAATTACATCTTACCTTATTGTCTTGTGATTTTGGCATAAATTACTGCTGTCTACTTGTATTTTAAAATGTCTCATTCGATCCCCCCTCATAGTTTAGTTAACACTTAAATCATCCAGTGATTATTTTTTTCTTAATTTCATAAAAAATACGGTGAAAACTAAAACAATGATTTTTATTGTTACAAAATATGATGGGTAAAGGTGCAAAAATAGCAATAGTAATATGCAAAATGTGCAGCTGGCAACATATTAAATTCTAAGGTACAAAATTAGCTATCTTAAATTTAACTGGTGCAAATTTATCTCTCCCCGTTAGAAAGAGTAGAGGTCTGTTAAATTTAGATGTGTGCCCCAGGGCCATGTGGTTCAAATTGATGATGTGCAGATGTTGACCGTCCATGTGGCAGAGATGGATTGAAAGGGGATTAAATTCAGCACACCTACCCTCTGAAATGGCATAAAAGCATTGAAAAAAAAAGAAAGAAGAAAAAAGAACATCTACTCGCATCATCAGCCTTCTCCAGGACACACACTCCCTTCAATGGCAGAAAGGTTTCACCACCAGAATGTGCAGGTCTCATTCGAGAGCTTCTTCCAGCCATGGCTTTCCCGCCAACAAGCCTTCCTCTACCAGCTACTCTCTCTCTCTCTCCCCCCTTCTCCGACGCCGACATATTCCTCATCGACTTCAAACCCTCCCTCGTCCTCTGCCTCGTCGACGGCGCCGTCCGTGATTTAACGGCCGAGCAGAATGTGATGTTAGATCTGGTTAGGGACGATACAAAAAGGCAAGAAAGGATCGTCATGGGAGTAATGGCGAGCGTTCAGGAGATCCTCTGTTAACTACTTTAGCTTGAACCTTCTCACGAACTAAATGACAATCAATCTCAATATGCTTCGTACGTTCATGGAAGGTCGGATTATTTGCAATTTGAATGGTAGAATTATTATCACAGTATAATAAAGCTGGATTAAAGTGGGATATGTCAAAATCATTGAGCAAGTAGATAAGCCACTGAACTTCACAAGTGCAAGAAGCTAAGGCACGATATTCTGCCTCTGAAGAAGACTTTGAAACAGTTGCTTGTTTCTTGGCTTTCCATGAGATGAGGGAAGAACCAAGAAATATAGCGAAACCAGTAACAGAACGACGAGTGTCAACACAACTCACCCAATCAGAATCACTAAAACAGCGAAGTTTTAAATCAGATTTAGTAGAGAAAAAGATACCATCTCCTGGAGAGGATTTGATGTAGCGTTACATACGATAGGCTGCCTGTAAATGAATGTCCCGAGGAGCTGACATGAATTGACTGAGTTGCTGTGTTGCATAACTCAAATCAGGTCTTGTAGTAGTAAGATATTGAAGGCGTCCAATTAATTTGCGATAGACTTGAGGATCCGAAAGAAGTCCTTTGTCTTTGGAAAGCTTCAAGTGAGGATCCATAGGAGAAGAAGCTGGCTTACAAGCCAAATAGCCAGAATCTTCAAGAAGCTCAAGTGCAAATTTCCTTTGAGAAAGAAAAATACCTTCCTTTGATCGTGCAAGCTCCAGACCAAGGAAGTACCGCAATTCACCAAGATCCTTAATAGAAAAAGTAACATCCAGCTTGTTTTTTACAGTAGTAATCTCAGATATGTCATTCCCAGTAATCACCAAATCATCAACATAAACAAGAATGGCCGTAAAGGAGGAAGAGGCAGCTTTAAAAAATAAAGAATGATCTGAGGCAAATTGAACATAACCATAAGAAATCAAGGTTGTAGATAACTTGGAATACTATTGACGACTAGCTTGTTTAAGACCATAGAGAGACTTTTGAAGATTACAAACCATATTAGGATGGGGAGGTTGAAAGCCTTTAGGAAGCTCCATATAAACTTCTTCATGTAAATCACCATGAAGGAAAGCATTGTTAACATCAAGTTGATGAAGATGCCAATTTTTCGCAGCTGCAATAGACAACAATAAACGCAAAGTAGTCATCTTTGCAACAGGAGAAAAAGTATCAAAGTAATCAAGACCTTCAGTTTGAGTGTAGCCCTTGGCTACAAGCCTAGCTTTGTATCGTTCAATATCACCATTAGCCTTGAACTTGGTTTTATAAACCCATTTGCAACCAACGGTTTTCTTGCCAGGAGGTAAGGAAGTAAGAACCCAAGTCTGGTTTTGCTCAAGCGCTGTAATTTCTGCAGCCATTGCATCCCTCCAAATAGAATGTTTGACAGCCTGTGTATATGATTTGGGATCGGGTGTGGAAGTAACATTCAAGACAAAAGATTTATATGATGAGGAAAGAGAGGAATATGATAACACAGATGAAAGAGGATACTTAGGAAGAATTTTGCTTGATGATGGTTCAGCTGTATTCATAAGAGCATAATGATAATCATGCAGATAAGAAGGAACATTGTGAGGTCTAGTGGAACGACGAAGAACTGGAGAAGGAGAAGCAGTAGGTACAGATATAGGTGATGGAGAAAATGTAGGAGATATAGGAGATGGAGAAGATGTAGAAGATATAGGTGATGGAAGTGAAACAGGAGATATGGGTGAGGAAGGTACAGGGGTTGATACGGGAGGATCATCCTCTAAGAAGGTAGGAAAAGATTGAATGGTAGGATCAGAGGATAAAACAGAGGGAGAAGTGATACTGCCAGAAGCAAAAGGAAACAACAATTCATGAAAAACAACATCCCTGGACAGAAAAATTTGATTAGATTTCAGGTTAAGTAAAAGATAAGCTTTAGATCCAGAAGGATCGCCCAGAAAAACACATTTATGTGCACGAGAATCAAATTTAGAACGATGAGCCTGTAAAGTGGATGCAAAACACAAAGAACCAAACACTTTAAGATCAGAATATGAGGGTGCAGTACCATACAACCTTTCAAAAGGGGTGAAATGTTTAATAATAGGAGAAGGAAGGCGATTTATTAGGTACACAGCATGCATGACAGCAAAAGACCAATAAGCTAGGGGTATATGAGATTGAAATAACAAAGCTCTTGCAACATTAAGAATATGTTTATGTTTCCTTTCTACTAGACCATTTTGTTGTGGAGTGGCAACACAGGAAGTTTGATGAATGATTCCTTTAGAAGCAAAAAATTGTGGCATAGAAAATTCCAAGCCATTATCAGATCGAATGATTTTAATAGTAGTGGAAAATTGATTTTCTACAAGGGCAATAAAATTTTGAAGTTGTGAACGTGTATCTGATTTAGAATGCATTAAAAACAACCATGTGTATCTAGAGTAATCATCAACAATAGTTAAAAAATACCGATGACCTTGAATAGAAGAAATTGAATAGGGACCCCAAATATCAATATGAATCAACTCAAATATTGCATTACATGAACTGTGGCTTACAGGAAACGCAAGGCGTTTTTGCTTAGCAAAATGACAAGTATCACAAGGAAGAAAATGTGGGTTGCAAGAAATATCAGAAACTGTTTTATGTAAATGGGAAAAAGTAGAATGGGAAAGATGCCCCAATCTAAGATGCCAAAGAGTAAAATCAGAAACATTTGTAGCTGAAGTTATATTGATTATGGAAGCTTGAGCAGAGGGCTTCTTATCCGCAGTCAAAATATAAAGCCCTTCAAAGAGTTTAGCTGAACCAATCATCTGCAAAGGACGGAGTGAGTGTATCTGACAAAAAGAAGAATAGAAAGTGAGGAAACAATTAGAAGAAGCTGTGATTCGAGAGACCGATAGAATATTAAATGAAAAATTAGGAAGAAACAAAACATTAGTAAGAACTAATGTAGAAGACAGAGTTACAGTCCCAGAATGAGAAGCTATAACATGAGAACCTGTAGGCAACCGTACAGTAATAGGAGAAATAGAATGATAGGAAGAGAATAAATCTAAAGAACAACATACATGATCAGTTGCACCTGAATCAATGATCCAAGAAACAAAAGGTTGAGAAGAAATAGAATTACAGAAACCTGCCACTGATGTGGAAGAAGTAGACAATTGATTAATGTTTGATGTAGATGACGTGGAATCTAGAAGTGTAAGAAGACGTTGATATTGAGCGGAAGACAATTGTGGTAAAACAGAGGATGTTGCTGATTGAGAAGAGGAATGCGGAGCAGGAACCAAAGTTTGAGCAGAACCAGGACCTTGAGCAGAGACCTGATTAATTGTGGAAGAAGAACCAGATGATCTAAACTTGAATCCAGGGGGAAATCCATGTTTCCTATAACAAGTCTCTTCTGTATGACGAGGCTTATTGCAAAAAGTACAATGTTTATTGTTGACAGGTTTTGAACCAGAAGAGAAACCTGAAGGAAAATTCTGAGAACCAGAAGAGAAACCTGAAGGAAAATTCTGAGAACCAGAAGAAAAACTTGGAGAAAAATTCTGAGAACCAGATGAGTTTCCACCACTACGAGGACCTTTGGCCAAAAGGATTTTAGTGTCCAGATCCGAATTCATCTCTCTTTCTTGTTGAAGAACAAGAGAAAACACTTTATTGATAGTAGGTAAAGGTTCTAACAGCATAATCTGAGATTTAACAGTACTAAAACGATCATTTAAACCTTTTAAAAACCGAATAATTTGATCTTCTTCACGATGACAAAGAGCTATTTCAGTGGAACCACATGAACACTTCTTTAATGGACGGAGATTAGACAACTCATCCCAGAGAATTTTAAGTTGAGTATAGTAATCACTTACAGACATGCTTCCTTGCTTCAGAGTATAGATTTCTTCTTGTAATTCGGCAATTCGAAAGATATATGTCTGAGCGTATCTCGATCTGAGATCATTCCAAATATCCGATGCTTTGTCCAACTAGAGGATACTCCTAGCGATTGACGGTGATAAAGAT
Organism: Mimosa bimucronata; assembly: GCA_037074515.1. Lineage (NCBI taxonomy): Eukaryota > Viridiplantae > Streptophyta > Magnoliopsida > Fabales > Fabaceae > Mimosa > Mimosa bimucronata. The sequence goes on from CM073442.1 coordinate 14,648,252, forward strand.
TTTGTAAGCCAACCTTGAACAAGGTTATTACAATGCTCCCAGGCTGAGTACAATGAATCGGTAGATTTTGGTGGTGTTAGGGTTCCATCCACGAATTTTAACTTGTTCTTCGATAGCAATGCCATTCGCATATAACGAGCCCAGCTGTGATAATTCGAACCATCTAAAGGAGGTGAAACATGTAACATCCTAAAAATCTAATTGAGGATTAGTGGGTTAAGTAGGAATTGATTTATAAGAAATTATGGAATTATGAGAATTTTTGAGGAATTTTTGAGGTATTTTGATAATCTGAAAGACTTTATTTCTCCCTTATTTTAAGAAAAATAAATTTGGGAAAAATTATTCTTAGGTTCAAAGGAGGTTATTGTGGGAGAGAATAATTAAGAGGTTTGGTAGGTAAATTTTTGAAAATAAAAGGAATTTTTGTGGATCAAAATAAATTTTGAAAATTTTGGGTCCAATAGTGTAATTTTCCCCTTCTCCTTTATTTAATTTCCCCTCCCCTCAATTATTCAGACCCTCCATCGTCTTCTTCCTCCTTCCTTCTCTCTCTCCTTCTGCAAGTTCTCGCTCTCTCTTTCTCGCTCTCTTTCCACTGCCCAAACCACCACCGTCGTCGGAACCACCATCCAACACCACCATTCTTTCTCTCTCTCTTCCTACTTCCTTCCTCTACTTGTTTTTGTTCCGATCCGTGCCTAAATAAGGAGATAAAAATAGTTCTTTGCCGGACCTATCGGAGCTCTCCGGCGTCGGAATAGTGGTTTTTCCGGTCAACTAAGTACATTTTTGGAATCCCGTAAGTCTCCTCTACATCCCTATGTCTTTAGTTTTTCGTTTTGCTATACTTGAAAAATTAAGCCTTGTCTAAATTGATATTTCTGGGGGTTCTAAGCTTAATAAATTGAACCTTGGACCTTGATTATGAGTTTCTCTGAGTAGATTTTTCATTGTTGGAGGTTTTCCTAATTATTGGGAATTTTTGGATTTTTGGATATATTAAAAATAGGGCTTTTGATGATCTGAGGTGTCTATAGCTAAATTAATAATTTTTAGATGTTTATTAAGGTTTGGAAAATAAATTGTGGATTAAAGAATGGATTTTTGAGGTTGAGAAATAATTTAGGGATGTAAGGTTTAATTTTATTTAGGCTTGAATTTTTATAAATAGTTATTGGAAAGATAAATAATTTTGGATATATGTATAAATGGAGTAGAGATAAATTTTAGAGATAAAAAGGGAGAATAAATGTTAAATAAAAATTTAAAATAAGTAAGGGCAAAGAAAGGGTAGTTAGTAATTTATTTTCCAACATGTAAAATTGTTGGATAAATAATTAATTGTGGTTGTATGTATGGTTGTGTAGTGCTTGAATTGTACTAAGTTAGCACGGGGGAGCTGCACTATTGTGAGATTGGTGCCAGCTATCAGGTAACCGCTTTCTGCTTGTTTATGTGTGTGTGTAGTGTTAGTAAGAAATTTGAAATATTATTATTTGAAAATTATGATGTTATATGGAGATGGGATTTTGAATCACAAATTGAGATTTGATTATCAATTGATGATTGATGAGATATGGAAATGAGATCTTGGAATATTAATATTTTTATAATAAATGTCCTGTGGAGTATTATTTTGAAATGGCATAAATTTGTGATGTGAAATATTTGAAATAGAAATATATGTGGTTTTGGAAATTATTTAATATATGTATATCATGAAAATACTGGAAGGCCTGGTGCCTGATTGTGGTGTTGCATATCTATGTGTTGTATGTGAGAAATTATTTGGGTATGTGACACCGGTGAATTGGAAATTGTGCCATCACGTGATGAGGTACCCTGTTGCGCCACAGGGACTAATTGATATATTATGAGAAATAAAGGAGAGAAAGACGAAAGAGGGGAGATCGCCCCTTACGGATTCAGAAAGGACAGAGATCCTTCTAATCTGTGGTACTATTCAGGGAGGGTAGAGAGTCCCTCGTGAACTGTACCGTGGTGATCAGGGGCGGGTGGAAGGTCCCGACTGGTCCCACATGTTTTCCCAACATTTCTAGTAAGATTTGTTTGGGTTATCTGTAATTATCAATGATATATATACTATTCTTGAGGATGAATTGTGATGGGTTATTCCACAATTATAAAACGATGAAAAGAGATTTTGGAAATAAGACGTGCATTATATGTGAATACCTGAGCATGCTTCTGAATCGATATATATATATATGTATGTATTCCACTGGACACTTTGCTAGCACACACCACACGTAGATGAGTAGTCAGTGGTTGCGTTTTGGGGCTACCCCCCGTTGATCTCACTTTTGCAGGTCCTAGGAGCGGTACGGTATAGACAGTCAAGGGAAGGATCCGGGAACTTCTCACTGATATCGTGAGATATTCTGGACCAGAGGGACAGGAGGTATTGCCACATTTAGGATCATATTTTGTATAATGCTTCCGCTGAACCTTGCTATTATTCTGGGGAAAAATTATTAAATAATACCTATTATGGTATGGTATTTTGTGGATGATCTGTGGAGATTAATCATGGATAATGAAATTTTCTCTGATTGTACTGGGGAGAAAATTATATTGTGATGACGGAGTTTGGAATTGAGGTTTGAAAATTGAATTATATATAAATATCATGGAAAGCTCTTTTTCTAACTATGTTAGTTATTTTATTAATTTAATTCTTTTTCCTAACATAGTTAGTACTATAAACGGTTTAATGTTTAATTGTAAGTGGTTAATAGTGGGATTTTGGAGGTAATATTACAAAACAAGAACAAGCGCCGGATTCTCATTAGGATGGATGTAGTAGTGGCTACTCTGATCAAGAACATCCAATACTGAATCTGTTGCCATGAGAAATTCAAAGAAATCAGGAGAGAAATTCGAAGAAACAGGTTAGGGTTTTTAGAGATGTGGAGAAGATAGATCCAAATCAAAGAAGAAAGCGTTCGATCAGAGGAGAAAGGTCCGAATCGAGAAAGGGAAGAGCAAATGCTCTGATACCATGTTACTCGATGAATTGGGAAAATGAATTCTTGATATTATTTCTGTGAAGAATGTTATTTTGTATACAATATCAGTAAATGCTAACTACGGTTAACTAAATGCTAACTACGGTTAATACATAACAGAATACTAACTATTTTAACTTAATAACAAAACTATTATTATATCCTTGACATCCTCGGCGGGCCATCAATGCTGAGACTGGCGAGGAGGATCAGGAGATTGATGAGACTTGTAAGGAGATTGATGAGGTTGATTGAGCAAGCATGACATTTCCTCTGTTTTTTTTTTGACTCTGTTTCGTTCAGACTGTGATGAATATATTAGTCTAATGGATTCTTTTAGCCTGAGTTTGCAGAATCGTGTTCTGGGGTTGATCTGTTTATTGTTAATACACATAAAATTGATCCTTTTTAATATATATATATATATATGGTGAGATTGATGAAATGGATGATGCATTCGAAGTGTTGAAGGGTGTGATAATGGGAGTTCTCTGGGTGGGAGAACAGGCTGGTGAAGAGAGCTGTATATATATATGTTTATACATTGGCATTTTCATTTGAATTGGATTGGATAAAAAATGGGAGGAAATAATTTCTTAAGGAGATCCTCTTTTATTCAAATCCACGTGTATTCCTTTTCGCCACCTCATTCTCACACTTTCAGCCACGTCAGATTTGTTAGTCAACATAAACATACAAACGGTCAGATTTTAACGTCATAGAACGGAGAGATAAATTTGCATCGGTTAAATTTAAGATAGCTAATTTTGCACCTTAGGATTTAATATGTTGCCAGCTGCACATTTTACATATTATTATTGCTATTTTTGCACATTTACCCAATTATGATCCAACTATATTATGAAAAACTTCATAATCATGTGAGCCTTCTACTGGGAATAAGCACATTTTCCCCTTTGTACAAAATGGCCTTATAACACTCTTATATTGTTAAAGAAGCAACTGACATTAACAATGAACCTATTCATAGTTTTAACATTCATTGACTATCTTGGCTAAAGAATAGATGTAAAATACAACATATGGCCAATTAATTGCTAAACAAACCAAATGGACCGTTAAGTAACACAATTACCACAAGAAGCGAACTAATTTAGGGTAAAACCATAGGAGGTTAAACAATAATTTACCAGAACAAAAATATGCCATATTCCCACATGAAAAACTTCATAATCATGTAAGCCTTCCTTGATTTGTGAGAATTGATAGTTGGTACCTTATAATAAGGACCAGAGAGAGTATATTCATAGTGACTTACCAGTGTTTCTATTGCCTTTTCTACTTGCACCAATGAACTTTTCTAAAAAGTAAACATTAGTTGCAGCATAAATTTATGTCAAAGAATAGTTGTTTGACTAAAAATCTAATGTCAGAAATATTTTACCTTAGTTACATAAATGGGTATATCATGAGATTTAGCAGCAGCTTGGATATGAGGATTCTTCTTAAGCTTGAATTACAAGGCAGGTAATGCGTTTGCCTCACTTATATTGTCAGTCAAATGAAGGGCCATATCATTCAATTTCAGCTGTTTAATTGCTTGCACAATTCTTGCCACCAGAATCTAGAATTACCGGTCATTCTTTAAGTTTAATACTCCCTCCGTTCCTAAATATAAGACATACTTACCTAATTTGATTAGTTAAAGATGTTATTAGTTAAGTTAGTTAGAATCACATGATATTACTAAAGTACCATAACTATCTACTTTTATTCCTACCCTCCATCTCTTGCTTGCTTGTCATTGAAGAGCATCAATAGGGATAGTTTGGGGAAAAGTTGAGAAAAATTAGAAAGATGTATTATATTTAGGAACAAATTCACTTTCTTAAATAGGTCTTATATTTAGGAATGGAGGGAGAAGAGTACACTAATTATGATTTGATTGATGACAAGGTATAATTAAACAGAATATCTGATACAACTCTCCAGGATAAATGAGCTACAGTAAATATTATTATTTTTTGCCAGAGGAGCTACAGTAAATATAGTTTATTTAATTGCAGTTACTAATTAATAACTAATTGCAAGAATAACCAATAAAGAGAAGGTCTGTCTGAGCGTTCTTGTAAGCTCTTCACTCAGCAATCCCCCAAAAAAAAAAAAAAAAATCCTCCCTCAGAAGTTAAATGAATTAAATTTCACACACAGCAGACTCTGTCAATATCAAATTGATCTAATGCGGTGTTAATGATAAACATAAAACTAGACAGAGTTGACAGTAATGGTCACATTGTCATCATCAATTTTCATTTGAAAAGTAACGGGATGATACTCTTTGCGTCTGTATTTCTTCACTTTTAATCCTAAATTCCAATACTTTCAGCGAGTAGTCAGAACCATAGTATATACTTTATCACAAATAAGACAATTACAGTGTTAATATCTATCTAATGTATATTGTTTGGATAAAAACCACAGTATAGTTTACTACAGTGTTAATATTTACAGATCTATGATGTCTTTAATTCTTCTTCTTCTTCTTCTTCTTTTGAGGAGGGGGTTTAAAAGGAGAAGTGAAAACAAGAAGATACGTTGCTGGTGTGCCAAAATGAAAGCATTTCAGTTCATTTTCCTGAGAAAAAGCTAATTTTATTAATTTTATAGTCTTTGCACATCAAAATCGTCAAGATCCTTGTCATCTGACCCTAAACGCACTATTTATGATGTAAATAAAGCTTCAACTGCCTTATATCTTCATTATGAGTTTATGGCTCAACTATGTAAAGAAAGGACAAAACAGAGCCAAAGGATATGAGAGACAATCAAACAAATTGTCTATCATAATGATATTATAAGTGCTGTATTTTATCAAATCTGGTGATCAGTATTGGCATCTTACCCCATACAGAAGTGGCGATGTGGCAATCTATGATGCCATGAACTCTCAACCACATCTTCAAGCACAAGTTCTTCATTCTTTTCAAAACTGTTAGAAGCAGGTTCTTGTATGGTTTCTTCCTGTCTCGCAGAATCTATCTTGCGGACGTCCACAGGTGGGAATTAGCTGGATAACATCACAAAGATACTTTCTTAATGAAAAAGGAGGACAAGAATGAGGTAATATGAGGATTTTTTTTATCATATAAGGTACCTACTAGTCCCTCTAGCTAGCTGGGTTGTTAAAGCAAAGTGTGGGGTTTTATTTTGTCAATGATTATTCATTCCAAATGAATATTCTGATGGACTCTGGAGCACAACAACATTCAGGTGACGCGAGAGACCAAACACTAACACATTAGTCTTATTTTCGTTCAAATCATAAGAATGATTGATTACGACTGGGATATATCTTTTGAGCCACATTAATTAATTGTATGGGATTTAATACTACGTAGCCTACTTTCTTTATGTGATAGTGCATTAGGCACCATTTGCATTCAAAAAACGTAGGATCAGCTTTTTATATATGAAAAGTTCTAATCTGGTGGGTTTTACTTCTCTTAATAGTATTTCTCTCACTATCTCTTAGAAGTATCCATCTTGTCCGTCCAATCAATTTAAATGGTTAAAAAAAGACACCTCAGATAAACCTTTTAAAATTACATATTCACGTAGAATAGGAGAATAGTGAGGAGGTTTGCTTTCATAAAAAACAAAAGTTTCTTTATGACAATTAATAGTTCAAATTTACTTCTGATGGATAGTGGAGAAAAAAAATATTGAGCTGATTTGTTTCGTGATATACAATGGATTGAACATGAAATAATTAGATTAATGGGCAAAAGCAACCCTAATAAAGCCATTTGGTACCACATAAGCATATATTCATTAATTAGTACACTGTTACAGTGGTTAAGCTTTCTTTACTTTTCTCATCGTGGTGGTTCTTAAATGGTAGTTGAATAATTAAATCAATTTTTAACTATATTATTTTTTCATTGTGATTTTTAATGAAAAGAGAATAATAAAGGAAATTCTAAGTTGTAAGAAAATGAGAGAACCCAAAATTCTTTTCAAAGTAGAAAGTTTATTCGGAATGGAGCTGACGTAGAAACTTTTTGAACTCATGCAACTTTAGATGAGTCTAAGGGTGATTTGCACAACAAAAAAACCACAAAGGAAGAGGGAGAGAAAAAGGTAGAGCATTGCTGGCTTATTTATACTGCTCAGGGCAAATACTAAGATAGAATGGGAAAAACAAATGTCATAATTCATAATTGCCTCTCATAAATACTTTAGTAATAATGGCAAATTCTTTCATTTACTTAAAAAGAAAACAATTTAACTTCAATCAACATTTATTGCCGATTGAGTCAACTCTTCGATTCTCTGGACTGTTCTCATACGTCAGATTATCTTCTTTTGAATTATCCGGCCCATCGAGGGCAGACCCTGATACAAAGTCCAACATAAGTGGTTTGATGATGAGGAGAACATCTCTTCATACATAATTTTAGATCAAAATGAATAAGTCTGGTTGAGTAAGGGCTTTTTTAAGACTTGGTTAATTCATGGCTGGTACCTAGGTCCTTGTACTTGTACAAGAAATATAGCATGGCAATCTTCTAAAGCTTTATTGTAAAGGTAAGCATTACATAATCCAAGATTGAACAAACAGATTAGATCTTTTACCAAGGACGGAAGGAAGGTAGTACTTACAGATTTTTTTGTTTGTTTTGATACTAGTATATCATGAAATCGAGACACTGCATCTAGAAATTTAAAAATAAACAGTAAAAACAAAGAGCACCCACATGGCTGCTTTGTAATTCCTTTCTCTTGTAATAGAATGCTTGTCGACATTGGAGAGAGGATCTGAATTCCGCATCCCAAGTTCAATGTTGACTTGGCTAATATATCCGCAACCACATTCTTTTGTCTGTTAGTAAGTGGACAACCCACTCCCTCTCGAGCAATTGCTGCAGCCCCAGTAAGATCTGTTCATCCTCATGAAAGGAAAAATCTTCCCTTCCCATTAACAACACAACCTCCTGCGAGTCACAAAAGAGTTGGATCCGACGAAGCCCATTATCCCAAGCACCGTGTAGACCCCAAATGCAAGCCCACACTTCTGCTGAGAAGCTACTGTTGCACTGTACTCAACACATGAAAGAGTCCATTAATGTGCCTAGACAACACTCATCCACACCCAGCAATCTGTTTATGATTAGCAAAAGTCCCATCCACAAGAACTTTCGCCCACCCCTCCTCAGACTAGACTCTTGCTGCACATCCGATCCCTTAGCTCGAGACATGCAACGAACAACTCCTCTTATTTCCGCTAAGGCTTCGTAAATTGAAGGAGTAGAACCCAGGCCATATGAATTACACTCATTCCTCCTTCTCCAATTTTTTTTTTTAATCTAAAGTCAACTCTATATTATAAGATAAAACGAGAGTACATTTAGACCACTTATATATGAATATAAGTAGGCCCATTCAGTAGCAGTACAACAAAGAAAGGAAACAGCAAACATAGAACCATAGAAAGCAAATACATAGAATATAACGGGTCCAAAAAGAAAACAGAGTCATCCAAGCCCATAGGCTCAGATAGATGCAATGATGATGCAGACGCCCAAACTTTGTCTCTGCACTTTTGAAGAACACAGTAGCCGGGAACACTGGTTTCAGATTTTTTCTGAATATACTAGAACTTTAACAAGAACCTCCCAGCAGCAATTTTTCTTGAAGACACGCACCACGAAGATTCTTCCGCAGAGAGAACTTCACGATGTGAGAATCCAAGTTGGGTAAACAGGAAGAGATAACCTCTCCGAGAGTGGAAGACAAAAGAATATTCTGCCATGCAGCATAAACAGAGACAAAGCATAATAAAAGAGAAACATAAGCAGTAGAAATAACACACCTATAGAACAAACATATACTAGAAAAAGCATAAAAGTAATCAAAATTTTGTCAAATAAAAGCAATAATGGGTTGAGAAAAGCTAGAAATCTCAAGATTGGATTTATGGTCCAGCTCCCATGAATCAAAACAGAAAACACAGGGTAAGAGAGAAAATTTGAGCATAAAAGATCCTAGATATAAGGTAACTTTAACTTTTAATGGCATCTATATTATACGATAGATAGTTCATGAGTAAGGTAAATTAGTTTTAAGGAAAAAATATAATTATAAATATCTTCAAAAGATTAATTTAGTTTTGAGGAAAAAAATAATTATAAACATTTTAAGATAATTAATTTTGCATAATTAATTTCTCAAAAAAAATTCAAAATAATCTTATAATTAGCATGGGAAAAGAGAGCAGAAGGCAGTGAAAAAACAAAGTGGGTGGATAATGAAAGACCAAAAGGGTGATGATAAAAGAAGATGGATGAAGTTACTGGCGGTTAAGAAAGAAACAAAAGAAATTAGATGGAAAATAGGAGGAGGGAAAAGGCGGTGGGGATGAAACGAAGGTATAGGATGAGAAGGCGGAGGAGACGACAGTAGAATGACGAAGGATGTGATTAAGACAAACAAAAGGCAGAGAATGAAGGCGAAGCAACAAATGGGGACTAAGCATACGGTGGGGAAGCTGTTGAAGGAAACGGAAGCAAAGATACATGTAACGAGTGCTCGAAGTACTTACAGATAAACCACACCAAAAGAAAGGAATGAAACTCCATATCCATATCATTTCTGCTGTGCTAAACCTAATATCCTTAATGTTCCTTCCTTCTTCAATCAAGCCATTCACTACAAAAAAAAAACACATGAGCCAAGGGACGATAGTCACGGAATCCGTCGCAAAATAAGGCCGTTAGCAACAGAACTTAGCGACAGAATTCCTTCACTTTGAGATGGGAACTAGGGATGCCTAGGATCCGGTCCTCCCGGGCTCCGTCGGATTGATGAGGGAGCTTGGGAGGTTGGAATTGCTGAAGCAAGAAGCATAAGAAGGCACAGTAAAATATAAACAAACATGCGTGGAGGCAAATGGACATGTAGGGAGAAGGGAATGGAACAAGTAAAGGAGAGGGATAAGGAGATGGAACATGAGAGAGAGAGGGCGTTTGCCATTGTTAGAGGTTTTGATTTGTGTAAGTGAATTGATGAGAATAATGGCCAGGTCTCTCTATATTTATGGACTTTCGGGAGATTGAAATGGAATTGCTTTTCTATGTCATCAGGAAGTGCTCTTCACAAGATTATTATTACCAAGTCTACAACTAAGGTTTTTTTAAAAAAAAACAAAAACAAAAACAAAAAGACCGTTCAAGTCTTCACCGATCAGGTACCATTTCAGCCACCATTGCTAGTTTTTAATAAAGAAAAATTCACCGCCCTCCTTATCATATCCAAATAAGGTTTTTGTAACACCCGAAATTTTAAAAAATATAAAATAAGGAGTTATTTAAAGTTTTGGAATATTACTAAAACATTAAAAAGAATTGAAAAATAAATTTATGATGTTTTAGGTAATTTTAATAATTTTTAAGGCTTATTTTCTTTAAGAAACAAAGAGTAATAATTAGAAGATAAAATTTAATTTTCAAAAATAAGGGAATATTTAGATTCTTAGGGTATTATTTGATATTTAAAAAGTCTTATAAATAAATTTGAGAATTAAAGTATATCTAGAAAATTATTTTTTGAGTAAATTCAAATTAAATTGAAAAGGAAATAGTAATTAAAATTTTCAAAGGGCATAATGAAAAAGAGGAAATGAAAATAACCATATCTGTCCTTAGTTAAAAATATCTTCAGTTATAACAGAAAGGACAAAATGGTGAACTAACCTATTAAAATATCTTTTCACCGTTCTTATCCTTTCAATTACATATACACCCACGTGCCCTATTCCCTTCCACTCTCTCATCCCGATTTCTCTCTCTCCCTTACTCTCTTCCTCTGCTTCCTTCATTTCTCTTTTCTTCCTGCAATGGCGAGATCGGTTCCGGCGAAGGGAAGCTCAGAAACTTCATGCAAAGCTGATTCCACATCATGTGAGTCTAATCTTCTTCTTCTACCCTTTAACTCCTTCGATTTGTGCTATTTCAAGCGGAATCCGTTCTGGGTTTTGGGGGATTTTTACATTTCTAAACCTATCGAAATTAAGCTTAGGTGTCTGTTTATAAGCCTTGTGGAAGAATTCGAGGAAGGGAGTAGCGTTTGGCCGATTCTCTTCAAAAGCCCCAAATTCTTGTTACTGTCCATCGCCCCTGTTCTGACTCCATTCTTTGATTCTTCCTCTAAACCAAAGCTAATTAGTGTTTCAATGATGTTATGTGTTGATTTAAGGTGTTGTTTGAGGTTGAATGTTCGATTTTGAATTTTTCTCTTGCTCCTCTGTTTATTCAATTCCTTTGTTCTGTATGGTCCGATTATTTCCCCTGTTTGCACTACTACAGAAAACACTTTTCACGTCTCTTTTTTTGGACTTTTCACGTCTCTTTTTCGTGGGACGTGGATACGGGAGACGTAGAAAGTCGGAACTTTCCACGTCTCACATTTAAAATGAGACGTGGAAAGTCCGCACTTTCCACGTCTCATTTTTGAATGTGAGACGTGAAAAGTGGCCACAGAAGACTTTCCACGTCTCACATTCAAAAATGAGATGTGAAAAGTGGGGACTTTCCACGTCTCTTTTTTGAATGTGAGACGTGGAAAGTCTTCTGCGACCACTTTTCACGTCTCCTTTTTTAATGTGAAACGTAAAAAATACTTTTCACGTCTCTTTTTCAAATAAGAGACGTGAAAAGTCTTTTTTTTTAAAAAAAAGAATATTTTTTTAATTAGGCTGATTAACCACAATCTAAAAAAAACCCCAATATCTTATCTGAATAATAGAAATATAACACTTAAAATAAAAAAATGAACTAATTTTATTATTTATATCCAAACTAATATTAGAAGCCAATCAGAGTCAATTCAACTAAGTAAATCACAATAAAGAAGACATTAATTACCTCCTACTCAACATCACAGACTGAACATATAACCTGAAATAAACAAAAGTCACGACCAAGTTTTAACAAATCAATGCCAATAATAAATACTAATTCATTAAAACAAACATATACAAAATGCAAATAACTGAAGGCAGGGTCGGTAAAAAAGGAGCAGAGGCAAGCTTCTTACCTGCTTAACATCATGCCTGACCAGTTCATGGTGCTCTTTGGGGTTGTCAAGCGAGCTCTTAATCACAAAAAAAGACACATTTCAATTCAAACAAAAAAAAATCAACGAATAAACTAGATTGGGAATTGTATATAAATCATAGACGATCTAGAAGTGAATATAAATATAAGAAAGGAAGAGATAGAAGAGACCATGGCTTCGTTGTGGCAGTGGCGACATGGAAAGATCTAAGCTTGGAGAAGAAAAAGAAACTGACGGAAAGGGGAAGAGAGGTTGAAGTTGAAGAAGGGGAAGTAGGGATACAAAATCTGTGGCACAAAGTAATTGATAAATCATTGTACTGCTATATTATTCCAAAAAAAACAACTACATACCAGATCTGTAAATTTCGAATGAGATGTCGAGGGAGTGGTTAGGGAAGGACGGCGAGGGAGAAGATGTCGAGGGAGATGTTGAGAGAGAGAAGATGGAATGGAAATTTCGAAATCAGATATGTAAATTTAGAGAGAGAGACCAAAAGCAAAGATAAGATCTTCTGTCTGTTTCTTTTAAATCCACCTCGTCAGGACTTTCAACGTCTCATAAAATTTATGAGACGTTGAAAGTGACTTTCAACGTCTCATAAATTTTATGAGACGTTGAAAGTTTTTTTTTTTTTTTTAAATCCACATCTTTCAACGTCTCATAAAATTTATGAGACGTTGAAAGTTTTTTTTTTAAATCCACTTCTCACTTTAAAAAAGTTTTTTGTGAGACGTGGAAAGTAATTTCCTGCCTATTATTTTGCCTATTTTCAAATTCCGCGCCCAAATTTCACAATAATCCACGTCTCATAAATAAAAATGAGACGTGGAAAGATTTTAGATTTTTTTTTAAAAAAAAAATTTGCCTACTTTCCACGTCTCACAAAAAATGTGAGACGTGGAAAGCAGTTTTCAACGTCTCACATTTTTTGTGAGACGTTGAAAACAACTTTCCACGTCTCACATTTTTTGTGAGACGTGGAAAGTAATTTCCCGCCTATTATTTTGCCTATTTTCAAATTCCGCGCCCAAATTTCACAATAATCCACGTTTCATAAATAAAAATGAGACGTGGAAAGATTTTAGATTTTTTTTTAAAAAAAAAAATTTGCCTACTTTCCACGTCTCACAAAAAATGTGAGACGTGGAAAGCAGTTTTCAACGTCTCACATTTTTTGTGAGACGTTGAAAACAACTTTCCACGTCTCACATTTTTTGTGAGACGTGGAAAGTAATTTCCCGCCTATTATTTTGCCTATTTTCAAATTCCGCGCCCAAATTTCACAATAATCCACGTCTCATAAATAAAAATGAGACGTGGAAAGATTTTAGATTTTTTTTTAAAAAAAAAATTGCCTACTTTCCACGTCTCACAAAAAATGTGAGACGTGGAAAGCAGTTTTCAACGTCTCACATTTTTTGTGAGACGTGGAAAGTAATTTCCCGCCTATATTTTCCCATATTTTTTTGTTTGGCGCTCTTTTTTCAGAGAATCCACGTCTCATATTTAAAAAAGAGACGTTAAAAGTGTTTCACTTATTTACAATTTTGCCACCGCCTTTTTTTTACATCTCATTTTCAAAAAAGAGACGTGAAATGGGGACGTGAATTCTGTTTTTTGTAGTAGTGTTGGTCTGAAAGTTATGTTCCTATTTCTTTGTGTTTTGCCTTTCTGATCATGTTGAAAGATAATGGAAGAGATACTGATTGTGTATGGTGAAGTTGTTGTGATTTTCTTCTTCTTGGCTTGTTCTATTTGGCGGGTGGCAGGAGAGTTGCAAATTGAAGTTTAATAAATTGTAAACATATGCTATTTAACCTGGTGTGTCGAATATTTGCTGATATAAACTAAGGACATTTATTTCGGGGTTTTAAAGAGAGAAGCACCGATTGACAGTTGGAATAACATGTAAGAATATATATTAAAGATGGTATTTGATGTTGTATGTGCTTCATTACCTTTTCTTATGATTTTTGAGTGGGATGATTATTGTTACTGTGAACCTTCCTTAGGAATGCTATTTATTGATCAATTAATTAATTGATAATGGAAATTGTTGGGGCTGAGAGCTAGTCCCAAGTTGTTGATGGTTTTAAGCATGTGAACTACCTCTTTAGGATGACCATAATGATGTATTGTTGCTGGAAGATTTCCAGATTTAAAAGAGAAAGTTTGAGGTGGTTAGATGAATTATACAAAGCTGGAAACTTGTGACAAGTCGTTGCTTTGAAGCACAAAAATGATGGTCTAATAACCATTACAGAAGTTGGAAAAATTTTAGGTTTCATAAGAATGCGATGTGTGAAATTATTAGAATTGTTGAAGTGTTGAATGTGAGTAGTTAAAACAGAAGGATTATATGTTGGCTATAAGTTGCTTCCTTGAGAATCAATTTGAGTGAGGATATAAAGGTGAAAAATGCAAGGTGGAGTTTAATGGTTTAGCAAAGTGTTTGAAGATATAAACACATGTTGAGGTTTAAATTAGAGTCTAAAATTTGGGATTTAATTTAAAAGGAAATACTTTGAAGTTTGGTGAACTTTATGAGGTTGGAAGTGAGTAATAAGAAGCTGATTGATTTATGAAGTTTAAATTAAACTACAACTTTGTGTGGCTAAAAGATTTAGGTCAAGGAAATTGGAATTTTGCAAAACTATAGTAAAATATGAACTGAATGACGATACAAGTATGATTATAGGGGCTTAATGGAGGAAGATGGATTTATAAATAAGAAGGGAGCTGCTATTGAGTTGGAAGGATAATTGAGGTAAGATTTCAATTGTTGAATCTTGAGTACAATCTAAAAAAATGTCTAAATAACCCCATAAGGCAAGAACATTGTTGTTGTCCTAAAGTTTCGTAGGAATTTGGGTTATTAGTAATGAAATCAATGTATACAAGTGATAAGTAACAATACAGGATTATAGGGTCTAAAAATACTGATTTGAATGTGAATTTAGAAGCTAGAATTCATCATCTATCAAGTTTTAATTAGTTATCATCTGCTGTATAGTATTTTTAAATTAAAGAGTGAATAAGTGTTTTAAAATATCAAAGCGATGTTGGAGATATGTAGTATATTTCTCTGTCTTCATCAAGTGATGCTGACAGCAACTCAATAATAACAAAGATTGGTATTGCTTGAAGACTTGGTGCTTTGTATTGCATTTGGGAAAAAGTATACATATAATTAAGTATATGTGTATTTATATCTTTGTGTGTGGTGTTAGTTTTATATAATTGGGGATTCCACATGAAGTATAGAGATTAATTTAAAGGTTAGGGGTGAATTTATTGGTGTAGTTGGCTTGAGGATTAGAATTTATGGAGTAGTGATTTTAGGATCAAGGAAAGGGAGTTGATTTATAAAGTTATGATTTGATTTAATTTATGATGGATGCTTTAAGGACTTTTGGTGGTATTAATAGTTAATATGAAATTCTTTATGGAATGCAAATCAAGAAATGAGAAGTAATTGTTAAAAAAAAAAAGATAAAAGATAAAAATAAAGGGTGATTGATTTGTATTCTGGTTTTGGGTTACCAGTATGTTGTTAAGAATTGTATTTAAATTCCAGGTGTAAGAAAGTGAGAATAAGGATAAGTTTGTGAGTGTTTAAGTATATAGAAATATTGGGAATGATGATTTGTAATGTTATTTAATAAATGGAATTACTTGGGCTTGATTTACACTGTTGATTGATTGATTCTTGAGATTTTGTAATTAATAGAAAGTGAATATATACATAGATGTGTAAATGACTGAGGTCTTTACAGAAAAGTTTTATAGAAAATATTGGTCAAACATTAAAAATAAGAAGGTTTAATATCCGTAAATTATTGAGGTATCTTGGATGGTTATAATTCTAAATAAATATGGGCAAAACATAATTTACCAAAAAAACAAGTTTTTGGTAGTATTAATTAAGTTAGGATTCAAGAGAGACGCATCGATTAGTTTATAATTCAGATTCTAACCCAAACCTATATATGTATACATAGGCTTTGACTTGTAATTTGAGTTCATCAAGATGGTAGAGAGGAAAGGAGCTGTACAGGATTAAGGTCTAAAGAAGTGAGGTAGCAGTTTATCTCATTACACTCAAATTGCATGTATAATTTTGTAATACCTGTTGCATTTAAGTAGTATGTATTTTATTCCTTTCATGTTGGAGTACTCCAGCCTTAGGTGATTCGCTACCCCTTTACCAAATCAATTTAGTTATAGTTTTAAATATTATAACGAGAAGTCCTGCAGGTAGAAGCTCCATTAGTTAACGAAGATATCGTTATCAGTGGTTGGTAGATGCAGATCGCACCCAAATTATTAGGATAAATACTATCATTATTTGCAAAGGTTTATAAAATGTATACATGACAATGCATGCATGAACTTTACGGTGAATGACATAAACTGCGGTAAATTGCTGTTTCAGAGAAGTTGAGAAATGGTTAGATGGTTGAGATAAGGCAGGAGTGCTGGAAGAAGATGAGACAGAGAAAATATGCTTTACTATGGTAGTTAAATATTTTAATAGTGTTATCTGTATATGATATAAAATTAAATTATTAAATTAATAGCAGAAAGCGTAGAAAATAGAATTGTATAAATTTATAAAGGAATTTTAAATTCCTAAGTATTATGAATAGAGAATAGATACCCTAAGAGGACTAATGTACTTTTAATTGTTTTATGAACCACTCTGTTTTAGTTAAAGTTTTAAAATGTTCAATTTTGTTAAAAAAGCCCATTCCAATAGAAAGAATATTAGTTTAATGTTTGAAGAGAAAAAGTTTTAAATTTTTCGTATTTTTAGGTTTCTGACACTGAAGAGTGGTTGTAATTCGATTAAAAATGCTACAGTATAGTTTCCATTATGAAAGCTTCACGCTGCTCACTCTGTCTTCTCCCTTCTCCAACTAGCTAAGATTCCTGGCCCAATACACAAGGCTCTCATAGACCACAAAGATTGGGTCTGAATCAGCGACCTCCAAATCAAACAACTTCATTCTTGGTAACGTTGCTTTAACTTTCAAGGCTCAGCCAATATGATTCACCTAAAGTGGGCTCTGTTAGGCCACAAGGTTGGGTTTGAATCAGC
The DNA here is from genome assembly GCA_037074515.1 of Mimosa bimucronata. Lineage (NCBI taxonomy): Eukaryota > Viridiplantae > Streptophyta > Magnoliopsida > Fabales > Fabaceae > Mimosa > Mimosa bimucronata. Next base: position 14,665,463 of record CM073442.1, read on the forward strand.
GACCTCCAAATCAAACAACTTTTTAACGTTGTTGTAAGGCTCAGCCAATTTGATTCACCTAAAGTGGAGGATTCCCACTCTGATTATTTATCTGTATCTGTTGTTTTAATATAAGATGACAAGAACATTATTTGTATGTTCTCTCATCCATATCGATTGCCCACTACTTTATGTTGGAAATGGAGTGGTGTATCAGGCTTTTGTTCCCTTTTTTGCATTACTTTACGTGGCAATTGCTGATCAGCGTGAAATACTCGTTTAACTTCTTCCATCCATCTTTTGCATAAAGTCATTTAACTTGCATCTTCATTTGATTTATATAAACTAATTATTCAAATTGGGTTTACATCTAATCAATCAGTGTTCTTACTCATAATCCGTTGGGTGTCCATGCTGACGACAGAAAGATATATAGAAGGCAAAGGGTCAAAGACAAAAGAGGGTCATACATAAAGGAAGCATACTTTATTATCCTTTATAGTTTATATAAACGGGTGCGATGGCAAATATATATAAATATATACACACACATATATATATATAGATATAAACGAGTGTTGTTGTCTTGTTGGTGTCTTCATTTAGAAGCCAGTTATAAATGTTAGTTTTGATCTAAATGTATACCTAATTAAGTTAATAGGGCATGATTTTTCTGGAACACAATAATCATCTTCTTCAGTTATCCTAATCCTTGTCTTTCTTATTTGTTGTTGAGGGAATATTAATATGGATAATTCCAAAAAAAAAAACAGACAAATAAAAAATACATCATACATTTAAGACCAATATCAACTTTTCAAACAAATACATCATTAAGCACAAGGTAAGATAATATATTTTAGTTAAATTATACTTTTAATCCTTTAAGTTTTGACAAAATCCTCTTTTAGTCCTTTAACTTTAAAAAGTGTGTTTTTAATCATTTTAAAATAACAACGTTAATTTCTCTAACGGAAAATGCTGACTGGACCAAAATAAAATTCTTAGTCACCAAAGTGATCATTAGGGTTTTATTTATTTTCTTATTTATAATATTTTCAATTTAACAATATGTCAACATATCTTTAATTCATCTAATCAGCATTTTCCATTAGAGAAGTTAATGATGTTAATTTAAAAGGACTAAAAATACACTTTTCAAAGTTAAATGGTTAAAACATGACTTTGTCCAAATTTAAGGACCAAAAACATACTTTAGCTGAATCAAATCTCCCTAAGTTAGATTCGAACCTACGACCAGTCAGTTAACAGCCGACCGCTCTACCACTGAACTACTGAGGAACAACGGGAAATTTGATCTCATAGAGTTCAATTCCCATTCTCAACCCATGACCAATATGAGCTCGAAGTTTCCTTCGTAACTCATATATTTTTATCATATAGACTTTGTTGTCTTACTCATCAGTAATCACAGACAAAATGGAGAACATACTGTGCAAACGCCGTGCCATCTCATAAATAAAATTACTGAGAAAGAAACAAGCTGGGCAAACATAAGACATTAACTTATAATTGAAGGAAAAGAACCAAGAGAAAGAAACAAGAACCAAATATTTTAATCTAAGAGACGACAGGTTACTCCAAAAAAAAAAATTCAAAAATAAAACTGCCACCAAATAAAGTTAATTAAAGCGAAAGATGCTTCGCAGGGCATCCTCGGTCACAAATGAAAAGAGGGTGTTTAAAAAAGGTGCGAAATTAGAGCTTATAGAAAGAATTAGTGAGAGTAACACCAAGACGCATACAAAATTTATATTGATTTTGAAAAGAATCTTTTTTATTTATTATTTAAAAGCCCCAAAAGATTAGAACATTTTTCAGATGAATGTCGATCAAAGATAAAAAAAATTACCCTCAAAATTATAAGCAAGCTTAGTTAAGCAATCAGTTGTGGTTAAACCTTCTTTGGCCTACCAATCTCTGCATATGGATTAGAAGCCTTCATCCATAACATCTCCAAAAATATGGTTACTTTAACAACCCCTAAGTATCAAATTAATACTTCCTCCAGCTCCAAATATTAGGTGAAAACTTGTGAAGTGTGCTAGTTTTTTTAATATCAAGTGAAGTTTGGACTTGTCTACATTTAGTGCGTTTTTCCATTTTTATCTCTAAATAATTGTATGCCTTTGTCGTCTATTTTTTACACAAACACTCTCTCTCTCACCCTCTCCATAAACAAAAGTGTTTTAAAAAATTAGTCTTATTTCTTCATATAACCTTTTCAATATATGCAAGTTAGTTTTTCAACATAATGCCTTGAATTGGAGGGAGTACGTAGCTTGTATATAATCAGGAAAAAGATGGATTTTTCTATACTCTTTGTTTCAAGTCATGCTTAGACCCTTGTAAAGATTTTACGTTAGAAGCAGAGTGACGCTGGTCAATTAACAGGATCAACTTTGAACAGATGTTGATATGTTGAATGGCAAATAAATTTAATTATAGTAGATAAATGAGGAAATAACAGAAAAATACCTTCTGAATTTTAAAATCTAAAATAGGAGATTTTCACTAGGTGAGTATAGGCATTAACCAATTAAGTATAGGTATTAACAATTACAAATTACCTATCTAGAATTTTAAAATTCGAAAGGTAGTTTTCAGTCATTTTCCCATGATAAATTTCATCGTCATCATCATTATCACTGGAAACGTTCCACGTGATCCCAATTAGTTTTAAACAGAACGTAGGTCAAGTTCATTTCATGAATATTCCCTCATTAATTAATATGTGTATCTTTGACCTATCAACTACTTTAATTCGTGGCTTCCACTTCGACACTATAAAAAAGCCAATTAACAACTTTGAGCAAACTTTACCCCTTTCCCTTTTCTTAATTTTTCCTTTGTATCATAAGGTATGCCATCTTTCAGTCATATTAACAGCTCCAAAATAATCCAAATAGCTGATTATGGGCACTTTGATGAGTGAGACAGCTGGACAGGAGTTTTAACATATCTCATGTCCAAACAAGGATTGAACCCTTGACTTTGATTTGATTAATGTTGGAAGAACTCCTTACCACTCAACGCTCTTGGTTACCCTTTTTCACTTCCAAGATAAATAAACTTTACAACTTTTTATAATTCATAATTTTATTCACAGATGCTTTTTAAAATCATAATTTTATATTCTTTTTCATTTTGGGACGGTAATGTCGTATGTCGGTACTATATATTGAGGTAAATTTATGTTGGATTAAATACCAAATCAGCTTGAGAAGTATGTCTCCAATCCCAATGTCGCCCTGAAAGTTTTTTTGATCTCAATGTTGCCCAGGAAGTAATAAATCGTAGCAATGTTGCCCTCACCCGTTAACAAAGTTAATTTTGATGTTTGTTGACCCATTTATGCTGATGTGGCCAAAATATCATGCCAAATCACCCAACAAATCCACATGGCTGAAACAAAAAAAAAATTGCAGTTGAAAATGAACTTATAACAACTTGAAAACTCTAATACTAATCGTAGTTCTATTCATTCTTCTCGTTACAGCAAAGAATCGGAAAATGAAGGGGAAAGTAAGAAATCATGGTATAAACTAGAATAATGAAGCGTCAAAACACGAAAACTCCAGAAACCATAAGTTTTTCAAATCTGTAGTTTGTGAAACAAAATTATTAAAGAAAAACCAAACACAAAATCGAAACATTGAAGAAGGTGTAGGAACAAAAAATCTACTACAGAGCTAGTTTTCAACACTCGAAAGGAATAAAAAAATGGGACAATCCTTGAAAGGAAAACAAAGGCAAAGCAAAAGAAGGCACAACTTAATTACAAAGCTAGTTCAATCGAAGGGATGTAGGAAGAAAAAAATCTTTGAAATTTAGGTTGTCCTTCTTCCAACAATCCAAATTTCAAAGATCAAAAACACAAATAAAGTAATCTTATAATCCATAAATTGGACAAAATTCAGGAGGCTGAAAATGAAAGAGCATGAGAAGCACAAATATAATTATATCCAACCAGTGAACCACGAAAGAAGATGCTTAGTATTTGAGTCGAACTATAAAACACCTGACCCGGCAAACCATCACCATTCAAAAACAATTGAATCATAGAAGCAAGAAAAAACCACTCAGTAACTGTAACCTCTTCATCAACAGCATTGTCTTTTGGAGTCAGAGATCCAGAAGATCCAAAAATCAGGAATTTCAACTCGCGAAGAGGAAATCGAAGAGGTAACCACCGATCTAGGCTTTGAAGGAGTACGGCAGAGGAGAATCTCTGGTGCGTTTGGTTTCTGCGATTTCTTTGATAAAGGTGCATTCATGCTTGATCAAGCATCCAAAAATCAATTGATTTTACCCCTTTTACCCCCTTTTGCTAAAAAAAAAAAATTATTTTGCCCCCATCTTTCCTTTTCTATCAAGTAGCTCTGCTTTCAATGAGTGCGCAGAAGGCGAAGACAAAAGAGTTTGCTGTCATTCTATTGTTTCCTATTAGTTCACTTTCAGACTGTCGTTAATTACCTTTTGCTATGGTACCTTCATGTCAAATTTTTATAAAATCCATATGAGTTGTGCCTGTGATTATCCAAAAAACTCAACAAATCCTTCTCGTTTTGTTTTTCTAAATGAGAATAAGCCTCCACAACATAAGGGAAGTCTCCTCCATACATATACGATGCACACGCAGCTTTGTATGTCACTAACTGCAAATCACCTGCACCTTAATAATAACATCGGAGACAACATATCAGCATGTCTTGTAGAAGCAAGAAATTTGTGAGATGTTAAATCGTATAATAAACTTAATAGAAATCTCAATATATTACAAAGAAATATATAGTAACTTGAAGCCATTAGAAGAAGAAATACCAGCTTGAATTTCTGATTTAAGATTCTTTGGTCCAAAATGTCTTGTTTTCCACCACATACCCCGCACCATCCAAGGGCTCTCTGTAAATACTTTTGGAGTGCTGCTTGGAAAAGATCTAAGGCGTTTTCTGTGCTCATCTTTGTTACCATCTTCGCTGCTGTTTAAACATGTTGACATACAATCTTCCTCATAGCTAAATAATATGTCGAAACAAGAAGCAAACACCTTCCATGTGTTGTGTTCTGCGAAAGAAGCATCCAAGTGTAAAGCAATCATTTCTACTAGAGACTCTACGTTATAGTTCCCTGCAATATATCAAAAGAAATCTGAATATAGAGCAGCCCAGAAGGAAGGATGAAATTTAGAATTTATGGTTGTTTCTAAATCACATGGGAAAGGTCAATGATGATTTATAAAAGCAAAAGTACCATTTTGATACATCTTCACAAGCTTTGCCAATGATTCACAACATGTTGGATCTTTCTTTAATGTATCCTCAAAACAGCTTGCAACTAAGAGAGGATTGTTTGATCTCAACCGCTCCAAGAGGATAGCCTTCAATCTACAAGTGTGTAAATAAGTGATATTGTAAAGATAAAGGGGAAAGAAATTAGAGTATCACAATCTGCTTGTGTCAAAAACTATCATTCTATCAATAACACAATAACTACAAAGTAATAGGAAAATAACTTTATTCAAACCAATAAAAATATCCTCTTAACTGTAGTGCTAGCAGAACTTAATTATTCTGGTGGTGTGCAAGGTCGGAATTTCTCAACAACCATATAACTAGCATGTACAAAAAAGTCACTGACAACATGCAAAAAAAGATAGAAAGAATGGAAGAAACCCCATCACCACTCTCACTATAACTTCATCTTCTGCTGCCAACTTTTCATTAAAGATATAACATCCATCCATCCTATGCATATGATAAGCTAAGAGGTAGGTACCTAAAAGGAAGAGCAGCTGCAGAAGAAGAGCACTGCTTCTCAAGTATATTCAGTGCCCCATCAACTTGACCTCCAATCAGCAAAAGCTGGCACAATAAAGACATGTTAACATACAGAAACTCTGGTCATGCAATTTGAACATTACAACGCTCATGTAAAATATGTATGCATACGTTCATGGGTGCTTTATACCTGTATCAAGGGCAGTAATACTGCTGATGCATAGGGATTCGAGTCCAGAGCTATTTGTAAATACTTTACTGCATCTCTGTAATGGTCGTTAAGCAGTTTGTTGTGCATGAAAATGAAATTCTCCAAACTGTTGTGGTTAGGCAAATGCAAGGGTAACAACCACGGATCAATCCCCTCTAAGTAAATGCAGAAGAACATTAGTAATGCAATCAGAGGTGAACCCAAGCATAACCATGCTCAACCTAAATTTGCTGCATAATATGTAATTGAAAGATTGAAAGAGACACCTAAGAGGTTGATGAAATAATGAAGAAATATATTTGACTCTAATTTCCACCTGTATCTTCTCCTTCTTTGAAGGGAGGGGTGTAAATTGCCATCTACGTCTCAAGTGTAGAAAAGTTCACATAGATTAAAAAAAAGAAATAAGGAAGCATGTTTTTCACTCAGAAAATATTAGGGAGAAACTTAAAGATACAAATACATATATGTGCAATTTAACCCACATTGCTGTCACCCCCAACGAAATATATATTTTTTCTCCAGTCCAATGTTTTGATCAGCCGAAAATGGGGAAAGGATTTTTTGTTAAAAAAATCCCATAACCAACATAAGAAGCACACCCATACAATGAAACAAATTAAAATTCCTAATTGTCCTAGCAAACAAAAAACTTAAGGTTTTCCTCCTCATTGGAGGAAAACAACATAAAGTGACCTATAACCACAAAAATGTAACAATAACTCAAAAAAATCTTGGGAGAAAAATACAACAACCTAACAAAAAAGTGAATATTCAAAGAAAATGGATGAAAGGAATATATATTGAAAATTTACCAAGAGCATACAAAGAGGAGGCATCTTGCATATGAAATCGATTATTTAAGCCAGAGTCTCCATTTCCTGTGTGTTCTTCAGAATCCATGTAAAATCCTCGAGGCTGGAAGTCCAAAAGAGGTTTTTCTCTTTGACAGTCAGCATAGATCTCCATAGGAACACTCACGTTGTGGTCAAAGCTAGCATCCATAGATATTTTTTTATCCTTAAAAACAGACGTGTTTGAATCGCATTTGTAGAAATCCTCTCCTATATGGGTCTCCACTGTATTATGCCACTCCGATTGTCCATGCTGATAGCTGAATTTGTCTCCCTCTGTATAAGAGGTTTGTGGGGAGTCAGTCTGGTCCAGATCTCTCAATTGAAACTCTTTGGGAATACCAGTATACCACAACTCATAGAATACCAAACCCATCATCATATTTGCCATAAAATCATTATCAGACCCAATTTCTTGCTTGAGGCTAAAAAACAAATGAGAGGAAAAGCAAAGTTAAAGTTCGATGGTCCATTTTCAAAGAGAAACAGATCATAAAAGAAGCACTTGCATTGAAAATTAAAAAAGAAGAAGAAGAAGAAAAAAATCTGAATTCTAAGACATTAATATATCATATGCCAGATAGCAGCGGCACCTTAGATATGATAATGAAGTTGCTCAAAAAGGGACAATTCCAATTTCCTTTGTTGCCAATTGAAACTTAACCAACTACACAAGGTAATCAACATAAAGCCATTGATTTTCTTTTCTGCTTTTTTAAAAGGACCATTACTAATGTAAATTTCACCATTCCATTCTAGCACCCCCTGTGGCTTGGTTCATGCTATATAGAATATGCCAAGCAAGCAGTACAAGAGCACAAGCCTGAGCAGATGATCAAGAAAAGCACGCAAAAAGGCCTGCCTCCAATTTCAATTTCCTATCAACAAGCTCCTGAAATATGCCCTTACTTTCCTTGTATACCTCACTAAAAGCCATTCATCTTATGTATACACAACTACTCGCTATAGCAAATGATTTATTAGAGGAATGTTAGAGAAAAAAGAAAAACTCTAATCAAGGATGCTTGTTTATTGTAAACCAAAGAGTGTAATACCAACATAAATCCAATGGCAGTACTAGGAATAACAATTTATCATGATCATAGATACTAGTCATACATGTGAGAAAAAACAGACAAGGTGATTATTGTTAAAGCCATAATAATAATATGTTTTGCGGACATTTTGTTTCAAATAACTCATAACACCTTCCCCAGAAAAAAGCATTGCTTACACTCTGTCGACTAAACTATGGAACAATACTAGGCATATTGATGCTACACGTTTCTTTGCAAAAGCAAATGATTACACAAAAACCGGAAAAGGGATTAAGCATTATTGAACAAAAATACATACCATAGAACAGCCTGGTATGCTTCCTCAATGTTGCCTTGCATAATAAAAAACAATATGAACTCCAGATGAACAGCAAATCTCTTCTGCTCCACAAGTAAAACTTTATATTAATAACTCAAGTCTAAAGAAATATCCTGATGTCATCAATGCAATTTTGCTCCATGCCATATACAACATGTATGGGATAGAGCAAAATAATCAATTCTCTTTCATTTGACCATGAAAGGCCTAAAGATATTTCCATCCAATATACACGAAATAAAAGTGGAATAGACATTAATTGGTAGCAAATTTGGAAACTTTCCTATTCTTTATCCCCATTAATGGGATTGCGATGATCATGGCTAAGAATGGACACACTATACGCCAAAAGAAATCAGATGCACCCTATAAGACACTACTTTCCGATGATTCATACTATTTCGATCTTTTTAGTGTCTTTCCTGACAACTACTCTTACCCCAAACCTTCATTCCCCATATTTTTTACTATGCTCAATAAAATAATAATTGTTAACACCACCAAGGCATCGGGAATAAGTCAAAACCAGTGAGAACCCAGCAACATTGAAAACATTCAACAAAAAGATAGTAGTTTTGCAGCACTTAGGAAAACGTAATATGATTATACCTCTATTGGCAAGTCCTTCATTGACCCATTCTTCCTCATCCAAACATCAAAGATGTTCTTGATTCTTGTAGGATTGATACAACCATTTTCTACATGTTTGAGAAGCTCTAGTAAAACCTAAACATGTAACAATATAAAACATAGTATTGAGAATCTACATCTGGATATCAGTCAAAGGAAAATAAATCACAACATAGTACTAAATAGCATGATTTTCAAGAGAGCAATGAATCGATAACAAGCAAATTAAGCTTTCCAGATGGAATGGAAAATCAAAAGGATGGTACTAAACATTGTTCCCGATCTAGAAATTATAATCCTGAGATGTGGATCAACCAGTAGTCATCAAGGTATCAAGAAATCAAACAATCATAACTGATAATATAATAATGGATAAATGTGTCAAAACATATATCACACCAATAAACTTCATCTTTCTTGCTTATTATGAAGTTACTTTAGACATAGTAACAGAAAATTAACCATCCTTTTGGTTTACCACAACAATGCTTATGCCAGAAGACCAGAACAAACAAGTCTACTCAAAACAAATGTTTTACTAGGACATACTGGGTATAAAGAAATTGAGACAACTAAACCCCTTGAACTCAGAACAAAAAATAAAGATATAAACGACACTAAGACTTTAAAAAGGAAAGGAAAAATAAACTCATACCCAAAACTTAAATTGATTCTCGAAAGGTGAGCTTTCCTTAACCGTTGCCTGCATATACACACTAAGAACGCCACTAGCTTCCACCCAGTTTCGCTGTGTCAGGAGTCTCTGCAACAAACCCCGCAATATGCACTGATTCTTTGACCTCAATTTGTCAGGACACAATCCTAGAACATACGAAGGTCTCGTCAATGATGAAATGATTCTTTTGACAAGCTTTTCTTCTTTGGCCATCGGGTCATCGTCTGCAACCCCCTTGGGCTTTCTTTTCCGACCATGTACTTTTATAGGTTCCTCAGCTTCCCTGTCCCAAGTATGAAACACCATATCAGTATATACTATTTAACATGAATTCCAGAAAGTCGGCACAAGTAAAAACACAGAAAAGAGAGAATTTCCCAATTTACATTCTTAACTTAGTATGTTTAACATCAAGTTTAGAAATTTACATCTCCATCACCCAATTACTGAATAACATCAAGTTTAGAAATTTACATCTCCATCACCCAATTACTGAACTTATCTAAAGTTGAAAACTTAAAAATCTCTAGCTCCCTCAATGTGATTTCATCTCCGACAAATAACAACACATATTCCCAACCCAACACATAAAATAAAAACCAAATGAACAAACCTATCTTCAAAACCCCAATAAAGCATTCTTCCCCATGTCAATAAAAGACCCCCCTCCATTGCAAGAAAGTCATTACTAATCCCAGTGGAGTTAGAGTAATATAACAGGATGAAATAGAAGGAAGAAAAAGTAAAAACCTATACTCATGGCGCTGGGGGCTTGAGGGGAGATCAACAAGGCTATTAGTGAGGTCTTCAAGATGAATTCCTTTATCCACGAACTCTTCGATGGAAGAAGCCATCGTAGCAAAGCGATGGACGGAAAAAGAGAAGGGAGAAGAGTAGAAGCTCCGCTGCCGCCACTATATGCTTCTTCTCAACGCCTTCAAGAGCTGCCGCCGCCACTGCATCACCGTCTTCCCAGGATGGCGTGGCGTCGTAAGCGAGGGACGATGCAGCATCGTCTTAAAAGGTCCAAAACCACTGGTTTCTGTACCGATGGAAATCTTTAGGCTACGTTTGGTTCAACTGAGGGGGGAGGGGAGGGGGAGTTATAAACTTTGTTTGTTTGGTTGGAGGGGAGGGGAGATTTGATTTCTTATTTGGTTCAAAAAGGGAGGGGAGGGATGCGAATTATAAGTTGATAATTATTAGAGGGGGGATTTCGGGCCCAACCCGATTAGGACCCAATTTTTCGGGTATGGGTTGAGCCAACCCAAGCCCGAAACTAATCGGGCTCCAACAACCCGAAGCCCGATTAGTTTCGGGCTTAATCGGGCTAACCCGTCGGTATCCGGGTTAGCCCGATATGATTTATAAAAAAAAAACACCCTCCGTTTCTCCACTCTCCCCCAATCCCAAAATCCGATTCCTTCCTTCCTCTGCCTCGACTCCACAAACGGTGAACCCTAGCTGGCCGGCCCTAGCAGCATTTCTCCCTCCGTTCAGACCATCGCCTCTCGCCGTCGCCGGACTCGCCTTCTCCGCCCTCCGTTCGTTCGTTCGTTACATATCTCCCTCGCCTCGCCTCTGTTCGTTCGTTATCTCCCTCGCCTCGCCTCTGCTCTCGCCATTCGCCACTTGAAGGTAGGGTTCTCTGACTTATCTGTTCTCTCCCTTGGTTCGTTCGTTCTGACTGCTCTCGCCATTGTGAATTTGTTCTCCCTCCGTTTTTGTTTGATGTATAGTGGGAGAAGTGAAGATTCGATAGCTGGGCTTGGAGGATTTGGTCGAGTTCATCGCGTTTTTGTTTGATTTGGGAGGCGAATCCATCAGGTAAGAAAAGTGTATATTTCAACAGAAAGTGTATGTTTTTGGTCGATAGCTGGCTTGTGTTGTGGACTTGTGGCTTATGCTTGATGATTTTGGTGGCTGCGTGGATGTGAGCCTGTGACTCGTGAGGCTGTGACAGTGTGAGTGTGTGTGTATGAACTGAAAAGTATATTTGAAAGTGTATGAATGCTATTATACTAGGTAGAAAAGTGTATATGACTATGAATTATGAACTGGCTGGCCTGGCTTGTTGATTTTGTTTGATTTTGTTGCTGTAATATTGTGTGGCATTGTGGCTACTGGCTGCTTGTGCTCCTTCTTGGCTGCCTGGTTGTTTCGGGTAAATGCTATTATGCTTATTGCTCTAGGTAGAAAAGTGTTGCTGTAATTTTTTTTGTGGCTGCCTGGCTTGCTGTAAGTAAAAGGTTATTGTTAATATGTTATTGTTGTTGCAATAGAAAATGGCTTCAACATCAAATAGGGAGAAGAGAAAAAGGCATATTATTGGCAGTGATGATGATGATGACATTGACAACGAGAACAACAACTCAATTGAAGTTGATGATGATAATGCTGATGATGATGATGCTAATACTAGTGTGGTTGAGCCTAAACAATTGGGACAACAATCTTTTGAGGGAGAAGATGGTGAAGTTAAAAAAAAAGGGAAGAAAAAATACTTTTGAGGTTTGGAAATACTTTACAAGAATAGGTAAAGTATATGGGAAAGAAAAAGCTAAATGTAATGCTTGTGGACAAAAATATGTTGTGGGAAGCAAGGATTGTGGGACTTCTACGCTTCGGCGTCATTATTTAAATTGCAAAGACACCCCAAAATACATGGATGTTAAGAACATGATGATAGATCATGCAGGGGCTTTGAGAGCTAGGAAAATTGATCATAGCATAGTTCGAGAAAAGATTGCTTATTCTATTGTTAGACACAATCTTCCTTATTCATTTGTTGAGTATGATGGCATTAGGGATTTGCACTCATATTTGAATCCCGATTATAAGAGCATTTGTAGAAAAACTGCTGTGGCTGATGTTTGGAATTTCTACCTTAATCAAAAAGCGATCCTTAAGAAAAAGTTAGCGATGAGTTGTAGTAGAATATGTTTAACTTCTGATTGTTGGACTGCAATAACTGGTGAAGGATATCTTTGTTTGACCGCTCACTTTGTTGATGAGAAATGGCATCTCAATAGCAAAATACTTTCCTTCTCTAGGATGGAGCCTCCACACACTGGTGTTGAATTGGCAAAAAGAGCTCATGAGATATTGGTAGATTGGAAAATTGAAAAGAAAATCTTCTCTATTACTTTGGATAATGCATCAGCAAATTTCATCATGCAAGAAAGATTAAAAGAGAACTTAAATTTGAGCAACAGCTTGATTTGTGATGGTGATTTTTTTCATGTGAGATGTTGTGCCCACATCTTACATCTCATTGTTCGAGATGGTTTGAATGTAACAGATGATGCTGTGAAAAAGATTAGAGAAAGCATTAGATATGTAAGGCAATCAGATGCGAGGATGCTAGAATTCAAAAGAAGGGTTCTACAGGTTGGGGGTATTGATGGTTCTGTGGGTTTAAGGTTGGATGTCCCGACTAGATGGAATTCAACACATGCAATGCTTGAAATTGCTATACGATATCGTCGTGCTTTTGCTAGCTTAGCTTTGAATGACTCCAACTATATTCATTGTCCATCTAATGAAGAGTGGGGTAGAGCAGAGGCGATGTGTGCATTCTTGAAGCCATTTTCTGTGATTACAAACTTAATTTCTGGGTCAACATATCCCACTTCTAACAAGTATTTCTCACAGATTTCAAAGATTGAGTTACTATTGAAAAGGAATTTGAATAATCCTGATTTAGTAATTCAATCCATGGCTAAAAGCATGCTTTTCAAGTTTGATAAATATTGGAGTGAATATAGTGTCATTCTCTCACTTGCAATTATTCTTGATCCTCGCATGAAGCTTGAAGGCATCAAGTTTACATTCACAAATATTGATCCCTTAAATTCTAAAGAGAAGATTGAGAACATAAGGAGCAAGCTTTATGATGTTTTCAATGAGTACAAATGTGCGGGATCATCATCATCCTCGTCCCAAGTTGTTGAGAGTACATCAGCATCAAATTCTACCCACAACAATGTGTTATCTAGTGGGCCATCGATACAAGTAGGATCAAATTCAAATTGTTTTTTAGATGAAGACATGAATGACAATGATGTTTTTGGGGTAAGCTTAAAATACTCGTTTGTAGATTAGTTAAATGTTTTTTTTTTCATTGAATGCTAGTTTGAAATTTCAATGGCAAATAGCTTACACTTCCTTTACATATATTGTAGGATTTACTAACACAGTGTTCAAATGAGAGAGCAATTGACAAATCTGAATTGGATTACTATTTGGAAGAAGGGACACTTGATCCTAGAATTTCTACAAAATTTGATGTGTTAGACTTTTGGAAGGCTAACACGGGTAGATTCCCTTATCTTTCTAAGATGGCTTGTGACATTTTAAGCATTCCAATTACTACTGTTGCTAGTGAATCAGCTTTTAGCATCGGCTCTCGAGTTCTCACAAAATATTGGAGTAGTATTCTTCCAGAGAATGTTGAAGCTCTGATTTGTGCTCAAAATTGGCTTCTTGGTTTTCCATGGAATGGTACCGTAATATCTACAATTATATTTATTTATCAAGTATGTATTGATTAATGTGATAGTTTCAATTTTCAAATAACTATGGTTTATGACTTTATGTGTTATGTTTTTGTGGCAGAGGACGTTGAAGCTGAGAAAAAGGAAACCGCTCCTGTTCTAATTTTTGCAGCTTCAGATAATGCTTCAAATACCAATAATTGAAGAATGAAGATGATTATGATTTATTAGATGTATTTTGGACTTTTGGTGTTTATTAGTGACATTGACTAGTATATTTGGACAAATATTTGGTATGTTTTGTGTGTGGCACCCTTGTAGGGAAAGAGCCAAAGAGACTTAGAGAATAGAGACTCATGTCATGTGTGTTGTGTGCTTGACTACTTGTGCTTGTGTGTGATTTACATGATTACATGATTTACATCCCATAAAAACTCTCCCATAGTCCCATGTTTGTTACTTGTTATATGCTTTTTTTTATGTGTGCTTCAGTGCTTGTGTTATGTGGGATTAATTATTATTATTTCAATTCAAGGGATGTTTGTTAGAGATTTAGAGTTTTTATGGGATGTAAATTGTTTTGTTAGAGATTTAGAGTTTTTCCTTAATTCTACTTTATTAGTTGATATGTTCAATTATTCTTTTCCATTAAGTTTACAAATTGATCTAAATGGTTTTCATATTTATTTCCATTATTTGAAAATATTAGAATATTGTGATTTGTGAATATATATATATATATAAATTATAAAGTATTGCAAAGTGCAAAATCTCTAATAGGTTAGGTAACAAATAACAATAATTTAGATGCATTTCTTTCCTTAATAATTAATATACACTTTTGGACTTTTGATTTTGAAAGCATGAGCTCAAAAAAAAAAAAACCACTTTGGGCTGCCCAAATTAGGCCTTTGGCCTTTTTTTTTTTTTTAAGTATTTCGGGCTGTCGGGCTAGCCCGACAGCCCGATGCAATCGGTCCAGGGCCAAGGGGACCCTGGACCGTATAGTTCCGGGCCGGGTTCGGGCCAGCCCGTTTACCAAACGGGTCGGTCCGGGTTGGCCCGAAACCCGCGGGCTGGCCCGAAGTCCCGGCTCTAATAATTATACCCTTTAATCTTATACACCAGCGATTGTTTTCCCTTGCTTTCTTCAGATTGCCTCTAAACCACTCACGCATGCGTCATCTAAACAAACCAAGTCAACATACATCCAATAAATACAAGACCACTTCATAAAAAATAATAACATAAAAGTAAATTATAACTATAAATGCAACATTATCATAAATCAATAATCTGCCATTTTTCTCTTTGATGGTGACAAAGTATTTTCCTTTCTTTTACTAGCTAAAATTAAACCTTGCATCAGGTAAAAAAAAAACAATGTGCTACAGAAATCAAACTCCACCCATGGTTAAAGAATATCCTAAGAAGCCCAAACATTAACACCTCATGGGAGATTTGCATATGCATTACGTTAAACACTACAGTACGTCATTAATAAAGCATTCCTTTCACCCAAAAAAAAAGTCCTCCCCTACCAAAAGTTCCTTACTGCCGACAAGGGGGGAAAAGCAACAGATTCAATCACAAGATGTCTATATTCTACCCAAGTGACTCTACCAAAATCAAATTCCTCCTCACTAGTAAACAACAACAAAATTCGCAGCTTCTGAGGTGAGGACAATAAACAAGCTTTGCAAAGTACACAATGAACAAGCTTTCAAAGTTTGGATAGAAAAAGCAAGCTAGGAAAGATGAGCAAGGTACAAATACTAAATAATCATAAAATTGAAGCTAAAAGGATCAATTTAACAATTTTTACTGAGTTTATAGAGGCAAGAGTCCAGAAATCAATTGCAAAAGCTAAACCCACAACATCAGAATTTTTTCACACTGACAAAATAGCTCATTCTACAAAACATTCAGGGTCTGTTTGGTTTTGGATAGAAAAAGCAAGCAAAAGAAGATGAATATAACGTTGAGCTTGGCAAGCAAGGGGAAATGGGAAGTCAAAATATGATTCAGTTGCAATATGAATAAAGCAAGCAAGGGAAATCAGAATAAAGCTGAGTATAGCTTTCAGGATACACGGAAATCGGAATAAAGCAAGCAAGTATGCTTCAGGATACACACTCACCTGAATATAGCGGTGAAATCAGAACGACGAACGAGTGGCAAAGCGAGCACCAGCGACAAAGCTTCGCTAAGCTCTGAAGAAGAGAGAAGAAGAGCGGCTATGTCGAGAGGGGATGAGGGGTGCACGATAGATAAACGAGGTTTTGAGTGGTGAGGGTAGGTTTGGAATATTCCAAATATGACATGGGCAATATGGTCCGGAAATGACACAAATTTTCACTCCACAGTCCATTCCAAGAAAACGCCAATTTTGGAGGGAGAGGAAGGGCCACAAAATAATGACAAAAATTGTCCCCTCCCCTCCTTTCCATTTTTTTAATCCAAACAAGGTTTTCTTCCCTCCAAAACCCCCTAACCAAATAGACTCTTAATGTGATTGAAGGTTGTTTAGGAAATTTCTAGAAATTTAACATATTTATTTAATTTTATTTTATTAACGCGATTGATTAGTTAATTAAAATCGCCCTCCTTTAACTCGGGGTGTGTGGTTGAGTGGAAGGGACTCATTCACCTTTAATCAACTGTCGAGGGTTCGATCCTTGACGTTGGTTATGGAGAAACATTAAGTCTCTCGGGCCAGCTGTCCCACCCTTTGAGGTGCCTAAAATTCAGCGGAAGATTAGTCTTCACCTGTCGGGTGGGGGATACATTGATGTTTCATAAAAAAAAATCGCCCTCCTTGTATATGCTATTTGGAATGAACTTGTTCTTTTCTTAATGAGGTCTTTTGTTAATTTGTCTAAGAAACAAATGCTTTTTTACCAATTATATCCACAGATTAATTTCTTTTCTACATTCTCTTACATAATTTTTCTCATTATTATTTTCTCTTACCCATTCATGATAAGAGAGTTTTTGAAAAGGAGGGTTAATTTTCAATACATTCATTATGTTGAACTAATTTTAACTACTTTTTTAGGGAACTGTAATTAGATTAAAAAAACCGTATATGTTTGGATTGAAGGAGTTGAATTAAAGATTTTAATTGAATTAATAAAGTATACTTTTTAAAATATCCTAACCATCTTTTTTAATTTTCTCTCCCTTTTATTTTATCTTTGTTGGGGGAGTGTTATTAGAGTTTGATGGGAAAACAGATTGATAAAAAATAGAAATAATTCTTATATTCAAGATCTATACAAACTCCCCAACAATATTAAGGATGATGGATATTATATTAATGATGTGGGTTAAATTAATTGATATGACTATTTTTTTTAAAGCATCCTACTCATTTTCACCAATTTCCCTTTTTTTTCCTCATACTTGATTGTTATTAAAAGAGTATCGATAAAAGTAAAGTAGAAAAAATTGACAAAATAATATATGGACCAATATTTACTATTTTGCTTTTCTATATCAATTGATAATTAGCACCTTTTTATGAATTCTATTATCAGTTATTCAACCAATCCATTACTCAACCTCCTAACACAAATGTTTCCTCTGATGACTCTAAACTTTAAGGGATGTAACGAGCTTTACACCGTTAAACTAACTATGTATTGGCGGACTGAGATTTACTGTCTAAATATGACATATATCAAGAATAAGATAGAGTATAATTTTTTCTTCAATACCTCACATTCCTTAATTGAACATTAGTACGAGTAATGCGGAGAAAAAGTGATAAAAATTAGAAAAAATAGAAAAACCTCACAGTAGTAAAATCTTGAATAATTTTTAGGGTCTATTTGGATTTACTTCTGAAAAAGTAACTTATATATAAGTTAGATTGAAAATAAATCAGATTATGTAATGAGATTTATATTTGGATTAGCTGTGAAAAAAAGACTTATAAGTGACTTATTTTCCATAAGTCAGATTATGTGATGAGATGTATGTTTGGGTTAGTTGTGATTGACTGTGAAAAATAAATCAGAATTTATGGGCCCTACCCCCATAAGTTCTTATTTTTTTTTAAAATAAGTCAGTTTAAACAACTTCTACTTAGTAACTCCATAAGTTCTTATTTTCTCCACAAGACCTTATTTTCATAAGTTCAACCAAACATCTCAAAAATTGATTTTCTCATTTTAAGTTCTTTTGGGGGAAATAAGAACTTACTTGCTTAAAAAAAGTCCAATCAAACAGTTGACTAAGTATAGCCGTATAGCCACAAGGAGTTAATATTTTTTTTTTTCAATTTTACAATTAAGTTTTTACTAGTATTTCACTAAAAAGTAAAAACCTTAGTTCTTTCCAATCATTCTTCTTGTTTTAGTTGTTGCAAAATTAATTATAGGTATTATATAAGGAACTTAAATAAGATGAGTCTCATAAATCGCTTAATAAAACTATTGTTTCTATAGACCTAAATAATATTAAGTTATAAACCAAAAAGTTGTTAGTGATATAGAATTTAAACAGTTGTGAATTGTTTTTATAATATTGTTACAAATGCCCAAAAAGTTGTCACTATTAGGCCAAACATTTTTAGTTACCACAAATTTATAACATTTATGAATGATGCTCATAATGTTATTATAAAGGCACAAAAAGTTGTCTCGTCTAGCCAAGCGATGTTAATGACCAAAATTTAAGCAGTTGTGAATGATTATTACTTAATATAATTAAGGTTATTGGGAATCTTATTTGAATTATGGGATTTTGTAGAACCTTATCTTAATGAAATCCCTTCTATGAAACATGTACTCCCGCCAGTCATAAATATAATATATATTTATTTAATTTGAATATATTAAGGATGTTAGTTAGGTTAGTTAAAATTATATGATATCACCAAAACACCATAACCATTTACCTTTATTCTTACCTTCCCTCTCTTATTTCTTTATTATTAAGAAATATCAATAGGGATAATTTGAGGAAAAGTTGGAAAAAATTAGAAAGAAGGAGTAATTAATACCCATTTCCTAATTACAAATTCACCCAATTATTAAAAGGAAGCAAAATTCATCATCACCAATTTCAAAATTAACGTAGACCATTAAAAAAAATTGATATTGACTAGTTACATTTTTAATGAGAATTGCCAAAATTACAACCACTTGAATAAGAGCTTAAAAGCTAAATTACACTATTTAAGAAAAATATTAAAATTATTTAAAAACATTAGGTATGGTAAAAATGAACTTTTTTTCCAGCCATGCACTTATTAATAAGGAGGCAAGTAAGGGAGAAATAGAGTAATATTAAGAGAAAGTATGAAAGAGAATTTAATATTGGAAAAAGATGAAGAGAGATAATATAATTAATTATGAGCAAAAATGGTAAATTTGCATTAAATGCTAAAACAAATTCTACTCAACTCTTATAAAAAGGAACAAGGCAATTTAAATTTTGTACTCCTGTGATAAGGACCGAAAGTAAAATTAGTTTGGTACTTATCTAGTTCTATTTATAGTGCGGAGAGAGAATATTTTATTTGATCATAATTATAAGTTATATTGTGAAACTTTGTAAATGTACAAGTTTACTCTTTTTATTATGATATTACTTTATTTTCATGTGATAGTAGATATTAAATAGGGGTAAAATTATAAGGTTATCAAATTATAAGATAGAATTAATGAGTGGTAAAGTTGTGTCAGCAACTCAGCATATAAAACAGTGCCCTCCTAAAAAGAAAGGCAATTGTCTGTTGGGATTTGACAAAATATAATGACACAAGAAATCCTCCACTAGTAGGGGTATTCATAATCTTCTCGTCCTAGTTTGTCCCATCCTATCTCGGTTATTTTGGGATGGGATGGGATGAGACAGGACGAGACAAAATATATATTCAGGGCTGAACGGGGATCGGGATGGGGTCGATCCATCCCGGTCTCTCCCTGAATATATATATATATTTATATATGCATGTATAATTTTTTTAAAAATATGCATATGTGCGAGTGTGTCTATGATATAAGTGTAAAGTGATATGAAAAAACAAAAATAAGTGAGCTGTGACTTACTCTCTGAACCTCAACCCTCAGACTCTCAGATATTGAAAATCGAAACCGATCCCTTCCCTCTCTTAAAGACTCAAATCGTAACCCATCCAGCCATCCCACTCTCAGCTTCAGATTTCGAAGACTCGTTCCAGAAATCTTTTAGCCTCATCGTTCATTGAAGTCGCTGAAAATCTCTAGGAATTAAACCACCTTCTCTACTTCATTTCCATTTTCATCTACCTCTATCACTGCCTCCCCCATTTTCATCCATCGTTGTCACCGTTTCCAGTTATTTTCTCTACCTTCTCACCCTCATTTTCACCACATCCTCTATACTAGATCCAGCTTTATCTTCCTATTTTGCTTCTATATTTTGTTGTGGACTTTAGATCTCTCCCTGTTTGTAGACCAATTAGTTTTGCCGCCCCTCTCACACTTGATTTTTCTCACTTCAGGTTTTTCTTACAAGTTCAGTAACTAAAATCGGGACGGTCCCCATCCCATCCCAATTGGGACTTGGACAAACTCAAGGTAGGATGGGACATGGGATGCGATTTCCGTCCTGAGTCCCTTTTTATGACCCATCTTGTCCCGTGAACACCCATATCCTTTTCCATCTCCCTCTGCTACTAGCATACTTGGCATAGCCACATCAAGTTAATACTACTGATTTTGTTTTTTTTATTTCAAAGTTATATTTTCACTAGTATGTACTAAAAACCTGATTTTCCACTGATAATTGTTCTTGTTTTTTTTTTGAATTTACTATTTCACCCCATTGTTAAAAAGAAGCAAATTTATTATAACCGTTACAAAATTGACGTTCACTCTGCACACTTTTAACGGATAGAAAATGGCACATATTGTCATAGTCTAGTATATTACAAAGCAAAATTGTTCTTCAAAGAATTTTTCGATACCTGCTTTGCAAAATGCACCTTAACCAGGAACAATTCTATATATTACGTTTGACAACCTAATTGGTCATGTCCTTTCCTTTTTAAAATCCCAACCAATACTCGTCTTCCTGTTATTTTCTTTAAACAAAAAGCCCACGTCGCCATGGATTGAGACTGGGTCCACATTCTTGAGACTTTTTCTTTTTATACTGAAATTTTAGAAAAGGGGTTTGGCTCACCCACAATCCAAGGGCAGAGCCCCTAACTCATGATCCACTGGGGTCTGTCCCTGTGGGCTCCTGGTTGGCAAGCCGCACAATCCACACAGGTAGGTTTCGTCCAGTTTCACTTAGCTGTGGAGTTGCCTCCCCAAACGCCGCGACTGGAGCCACAACAAAGTGGTCGTACCCAAGAATCGAACTTTCGTCAAAGTGATTGAAAGTCCAACTCCATTTGTCAGTTGAACCAACAGACGATGGGTCCACATTCTTGAGACTTTACATGATGAGTCTCTATGATAGAGGAAACTGGAAAGGAACAGATATGCAATAAACCACAACAAGGAGGTTTGGGTTGAGAAAATGAGCCCATCTAATTCTTTTTGGGCTACTTACAAGACATATAATGGGCCATGATCAGTCCAAAATGAGCCCACCATTGATTACTCCTATACATCTGGATTTTATATCTGAAGTTTTTTGTTCTGAACCCTAATATTTGGTAGTCTCAACTCTTTAAGAAAATTAATCCAAACATTTTAATGTGCTACGCGTCAAGTTCATGTATCGTTGCCACCATTATCTTATACTTTCATTGTCTTCTGGGCAAGCTTTTTATTGAAAAAATTAAGCACCACTAATCAACTATCAACTATTAAGTAATAATAAGACAGGTTGGGATCACTCTTGTTTGCTCATGCCACGTGAAATTATGCTTTCTTCTTTATTCACTTCATCACACATACAAGTCCTTCAGCAAAGATCCTGTGTACGGTACCACATAATAAGAAGCAAAACTTTCTACACACTATTTTATTATTTGATTATATATATACATCCATCTATTCCCTAATTCTTATTCTAAAGCAGTTCATGGAGGCCACATGCAATTACTTTCATGTGTTATGGGATTATCATTGAATATTTAATTGGGGTATTTTATCAAGTTGAGTTAACCATAACACGCACTATAAAAATAAATTGTGTAAAAATATATACTTAAAAAACTGATTATTACTCTTTTGCACGGATTGTTATTTCAACCGGCGTAGAAAGTGTTTAGTTTTGCAACTTATTAATGAAAATACCACTAATCACACTTTCTAATGATCGATCATACTTTATTAAAATACAAGTAACCACAGTTTTTACATTATCTTTATTTATCAGTTGTAAAATGCACAGCATAGAAATGCTCTGTTATACTTGTGTAAGTTAACTGATTGTTTGTATTTCCTTATTATAAGCGTGTTCATGTAAGAAAGAAATCTACTCTTAAATACTTAACATGTAAACTAGGAATTACAATAGAAAAAAAAAAAAATTTAAGGTTCAAAACACCATTTTAAACAAGACCTGAATATGAGTGTCATTTTGATTTTTCATTTGGAGTCAGAAAAAGTAAAGAAGTGGTCCATTTTATAAATTGACGGTGGCTAACATATTAAAGGGAGGAAACGTATGCGAGTATAGTTCTGCAAAAGCAAATAATCATCAATTAAAAAAAGGTGGCCGTTAACATGCAATCCAACCTTTCTTCCCTAATCATTGTTAGTGTCTCCCAATTGTACTTTTAATTATTATTTTTTAAATAAAGGCACAAAAGTCCCAACACGAAATGATGGGAAAAATACTTCAAAAAAAGTTCTTTGAGAGGCAAGAAACAGAAATGTGGCCATGTGACTCTTATTTGGGACAAAGCAAACAAACCAAGCTGGCCTCATCACATGACATGATTCTTCTTCAATATTAATTAAAGAGGTAGAATTGGACTCACACACAACGCGGTATTTAATACTATTACTTAATTTTAATTTATAATTTATTTTTTTATATGCAAAAGTTGATTTTAGCTTTTATTTAATAGTGACCTAAATCATATAGTAAAAATAAAACATTAGGTTGAGGCAAACACATAAACATAGGGTTTTATAGCCTACAAATATGAAGGCTTCTTTGCAAATAAGAGGATACAATTCAATTTTATTTGTAACTACAAGTTTGACTTACTCAATTCAATCATTATCGGTAAAATTATTAATTTTTTACTTTTAAATTTTTAATATTTACCTTGCACCTTTAAAAATTTGTTTATGACAAGGTCTCAATTGTGAATATTATACACAATCTAGAATTATGTATTTAAAGACACTTGCTTTGTCCCTCTTCACAGCTCATTCTTACCCATCACCCTCCACCACCCCACTATCCCTCCAATGATCTAATCCCATTAATTTTTTTTTTTTTTGCTTAAAGCCCCCGGTGTCCGGCCTCCCCATTAATTTATTCTTCCCAAGAGATCTCTTGTTTGAGGGGTGACCTCACTTTGATGACCAAGAGAAATTATTTGGACATAACTACTCCCTTCATAGCTTATGATAAGCTTTAAATTTGTGAATTTATTATTCTAAAATATACACTTCATTTTAAGTTTGTCTGTACATTTATTGCATTATATTTTTTTCAATTATACCCATCGTATATCTTTTTCGTATACATTTGTTTTCACCTTTATTATCTATTACTTGTCATACTCTCTCTCATCATCCTTTCCACATCCATCATGTTTCATCTTTAATAATAACAGTGGTATAATAGGAAAGCACATTACATTTTTCACATATTTACTGTTTTTAACTAATTTTATTATTTTTTTTATAAACACAAATTAGTTATTTGAAGGTTACAATAAGGGATAGAGGGAGTATTAGATTATTTTACATTTTAAAGTAAAATTTCTAATGTAAATTAAATACTATGCTAGTACTATGCTTTAGTTCTTTTTTCGAGTGATATGCTTCAGTTCATTTAGTTTCAAGGAGTGCACATTCATTGCAAATTTTTTTAAAAAAAACAAATTAACAAAATTTGTGAAGGAGCCACATTGAATTATCATTGCTTTGGTTTAGCCAAATTCTCATACCATTCCGTTTTTTATTATAAATCTAAGCATCAAACTACCACAAATTTTTTTGTTCGTAAATATAAGTCCAGTTTGAGATCAATTAATGCTACTGCGACTATTTTACCCTTATATTAGAAATAGGGAAGATGAGTGAGAAGGTTTTTAATGCATAAAATATTATTTTAACATTTATTCTTAAATAAGGGCATATTTAATGCTGTAACTTTCACTCTTGGTATATGAGAAGTAGTTAAGGTAGACTTATACTCCCTCCGTCCCTTATTATAAGAGTCAAGGAGGTAAAATCACACAGATTAAGGAAGTGGTTGAGAGAAATAAATATGTCTGAAATAATTTTGTTTTTTCAAGTTTGTCCTTATTTATGATTGAGTATATAAGAGAGAGAAGTGTTATAAATAGTGTTATAAGAGTCACAGGGAGGTAAAATCACACATATTAAGAAAGTGGTTAAGAGAAATAATATGTCTGAAATAATTTTGTTTTCTCAAGTTTACCCTTATTTATGATTGGGTATATAAGAGAGAGAAATGTGATAATAGTGTTATAAATGAGTATGAAAGAGAATGTGAATGAAGAGAATAATTATGGGTAAATTGGAATAAAGCTCATTAAATACTTTAACAAATATAGCCGACTCTTATATAAAGAAAAAAATCATTCAAATTTTTTGCTAGGAGGGAGTAATGAGTGGTATGTGAATATTGAATCTGTGATGTGTGAAGAAAGAGCAGACACAGAATGAGAGGCATAGCAGAAAGACGCCATTGATTTCAGATCAGTAATGAATGTGAGATGGTTGTGATGCTCCACCGACCCTATTCTCCAAACTTTCAAGTGGGCCCATAATTCTTACTCTACAATTTTATAGAAATCCTGAGGATTTTACTTAATCATTAATAAACGGATTTTATTAAAAAAAAAAATTGTGTGACTTCAAAACATCAGAAGATCCCATCACATTACCCACGGAATCAATTATACTGGCTCCTGTTCTTTCATGGAAGTTAGGAAAATTTGTTACTTTCATAAAATATGTAAGTTAGTTGTACAATTAGAGAATGAAAAATATATGATTTTATAAAATTTATACTCCCTCCATCCCACTATATAAGGTCTTTTTAATATAATTGGGAGTTCTTAAAAAATTAGTTAAGGTTAGTTAAAAACAATAAATATGTAGGAAATATACCATTTTTTCCAAATGTGGGGAAATTAATGCATCGGTAAAATGGGAAAAAGCGCATTTATTACTCAAACAAAGTCAAATAAGACCTTATATTTTCGAACAAGGTCATTCAAAAAAATGGACCTTATATTATGGGACGGAGGGAGTAGTATTGACAATTTTAATGTAACAATGTCACTAACATTTTTTTTATATTAATGGGTAATTAAATTGGCCCAAATAATAAAGAAAATGAAGTAGATTTTATTTTTTGAACAAGATTAGTGCTTTATAATAGTTGAAGATGATGAGGGAGGGAAAGATGAACCATTTTTGAGAAAATAGATTAAATAATCACCTCATGCAATTAAAAAAAAATACTAAATCTATGTCTAAGTCAGTATGGGATAATTAATTTACAATTAAAAAAATTAGTTGAATTAGTTTTATATAAAAAATGTGTATTGATTTTTCTAAAATAACATTTTTAATAACTTGTACTGAAAATTATATGTTGATAAAAATCATTTTTATAAGTGCGATAAGAATGGATAGTTTAATTAGAAGAAATATTACAAGAGCTAGGGTACACTAAGAAGGGAAGCATGCATGATATGTGGGTCGGCTTTCTCTCATTATCAATTTTCTCATTATCTTCTCAAAATCACATATCCTCCATTAGATTAAAAATATAAATGATGGATATGTAATATTTTAGACTATAATCAAACTATATTATATATGTATTTTTTTAATAATACAAGTGTACGCAATCCATAATCATAACTTAGTATATTGAAATTATTAATTTATATGTTAAAAAAATTATAATTATGTTACATAAGATATTATATCTGAATTATTTGTTTTAAATCTGAATATAAATAAAAGATTACGAGAAGAAAATAAGAAAGAGGATTACGAGAGTATCCTCTACCCTGTTATATATGTGTATTGTGTATATGTTGATTAAAATAAACGAAGCATAAAGAAAAAGGGAAGAGACATAGGGGAGGCTGTTGATGAAAGAGGATAAGTGCATGTGTTTGGGGCTGATTAGTTTTTAATGTATCTCTCTATGTGTGTGAATGAATAGATCATTCTGTGAGATAACGGATGCCAAAGGAAGGGGTCACATCGGCACGTGGTTGCTGATTCCACTACTTCTTATACAGAATATTACACTTACAATCCCAACATTTATCAAGTTAACAAAACCATCCATATAAAAAACCCAAAAGATACGGAATAGCTGGCAAACTATTCTAAAGCTAGACATATATATGAAACTCGTTATAATGAAACAATCTTTGAAAGAATTGTACCACAAGTTATATTTCAAAGTCTTATAGCAGAGGATCCTATTATGATGTAATAAATTTAATGACTTGGAATCAATGAAAAAGTGCAGAGTTTTAATGTATTGGGATTCACCTAATGATGAAATAGAACCCAAAAGTTAAGAGCCAGACTTTCACCATTATTTACATTTTAAAAAAAATCATATTGTAGTTTTAGACGTTTTGACTGTTAATGATATCAAGAACTACCAAGTCTTTAGTCATTTAATTCAAAGTTAATCGGAGTGATTGACAATAACAGTGTCATATGTGGGTAAGAAAAATGTACCAATCTAGTAAACTAATATCTCGATCCAACATATAACATATCAAATGAGTACACACTACTACAAAAAACAGTATTTACGTCCCCATTTCACGTCGCTTTTTTAAATATGAGATATAGAAAAAAGGCGGTGGCAAAATTGTAAATATGTAAAAAAGTTTCAACGTCTCTTTTTTAATTATGAGACGTTGATTCTCGAAAAAAAAAGCGGTAAATACGAAATATGGTGAAAAAGAAGGCGGGAAGAACTTTCCACGTCTCACAAATTTTATGAGACGTGAAAACTTGTTAATCCACGTCTCATAAATTTTATGAGACGTGGATTTAAAAAAAAAACACTTTCCACGTCTCATAAAATTTATGAGAAGTGGATTTAAAAAAAAAAAAAAACTTTCAACGTCTCATAAATTTTATGAGACGTTGAAAGACGTGGATTTAAAAAAAAAAAAAACTTTCAACGTCTCATAAAATTTATGAGACGTTGAAAGTCACTTTCAACGTCTCATAAATTTTATGAGACGTTGAAAGACGTGGATTTAAAAAAAAAAAAAAACTTTCAACGTCTCATAAAATTTATGAGACGTTGAAAGTCAACGTCTCATAAATTTTATGAGACGTTGAAAGACGTGGATTTTAAAAAAAAAAAAAAAAACTTTCAACGTCTCATAAAATTTATGAGACGTTGAAAGTGACTTTCAACGTCTCATAAATTTTATGAGACGTTGAAAGGCGTGGATTTTAAAAAAAAAAAAAAAATTCAACGTCTCATAAAATTTATGAGACGTTGAAAGTCCTGACGAGGTGGATTTAAAAGAAACAGACAGAAGATCTTATCTTTGTTTTTGGTCTCTCTCTCTCTAAATTTACAGATCTGATTTCGAAATTTTCATTCCATCTTCTCTCTCTCAACATCTCCCTCGACATCTTCTCCCTCGCCGTCCTTCCCTCACCACTGCCTTCACCTTTCCCTCACCACTCCCTCGACATCTCATTCGAAATTTACAGATCTGGTATGTAGTTGTTTTTTTTGGAATAATATAGCAGTACAATGATTTATCAATTACTTTGTGCCACAGATTTTGTATCCCTACTTCCCCTTCTTCAACTTCAACCTCTCTTCCCCTTTCCGTCAGTTTCTTTTTCTTCTCCAAGCTTAGATCTTTCCATGTCGCCACTGCCACAACGAAGCCATGGTCTCTTCTATCTCTTCCTTTCTTATATTTATATTCACTTCTAGATCGTCTATGATTTATATACAAATTCCCAATCTAGTTTATTCGTTGATTTTTTTTGTTTGAATTGAAATGTGCTTTTTTTTGTGATTAAGAGCTCGCTTGACAACCCCAAAGAGCACCATGAACTGGTCAGGCATCATGTTAAGCAGGTAAGAAGCTTGCCTCTGCTCCTTTTTTACCGACCCTGCCTTCAGTTATTTGCATTTTGTATATGTTTGTTTTAATGAATTAGTATTTATTATTGGCATTGATTTGTTAAAACTTGGTCGTGACTTTTGTTTATTTCAGGTTATATGTTCAGTCTGTGATGTTGAGTAGGAGGTAATTAATGTCTTCTTTATTGTGATTTATTTAGTTGAATTGACTCTGATTGGCTTCTAATATTAGTTTGGATATAAATAATAAAATTAGTTCATTTTTTTATTTTAAGTGTTATATTTCTATTATTCAGATAAGATATTGGGGTTTTTTTTAGATTGTGGTTAATCAGCCTAATTAAAAAAATATTCTTTTTTTTTTAAAAAAGACTTTTCACGTCTCTTATTTGAAAAAGAGACGTGAAAAGTATTTTTTACGTCTCACATTAAAAAAAGAGACATGAAAAGTGGTCGCAGAAGACTTTCCACATCTCACATTCAAAAAAGAGACGTGGAAAGTCCCAACTTTTCACATCTCATTTTTGAATGTGAGACGTGGAAAGTCTTCTGTGGCCACTTTTCACGTCTCACATTCAAAAATGAGACGTGGAAAGTGCGGACTTTCCACGTCTCATTTTAAATGTGAGACGTGGAAAGTTTCGACTTTCTACGTCTCCCGTATCCACGTCCCACAAAAAAGAGACGTGAAAAGTCCAAAAAAAGAGACGTGAAAAGTGTTTTCTGTAGTAGTGACAAAGGAATTGAATAGATGAAACATCGGTTAAAGACAACTCCAATTTCGTTCAACCTATCTTTAACAATTTGTTTTATTGTTTGCTCTTAAGTAGAGTTAATGGCCTAATTGCATTAGGTTAACTTCCACATGGGAGACATACATTGCATGTTTAATCTCACCGACTTCTAAGATGGTTTCTACAAATCTTGTAACAGCATTTAAGAATTTTAACGTTAATATGATGCTTCAAAAATATTAAAAACAAAGATTTGGGCCATTGGATGATATTTTTCTCAAATAGTAATATTTAAACAACAGGACCTTTTGGTTTTCCACCACCTAGCTGTTGATAGCTGTCCCTAATCCTTCCTCCCATGTGAGCCTCACTTTCTCTTCCTCTTCTCTCCAAAACCTCTGGACCTTCCAAAAACCTAAAGCATTAAACAACCCACACAAGCAACCCACACACACAAACACATCCATCGCTTTAGGTCGTGTATAATAATAAATGACCCAAAAAAATAAAAAATATCACGAATCCCCATTATATCTTATCTATCTATGTCCATGATTATGTCCTGAAGGTAGTTGTGAGGTGACTTCCCTTATAAATCATAACCTCCCTCTTACTTCACTGCTGTTTTATTACATACAATCCTGAATCCCCATCTTTCCCTTTCCATCCAAGATTCCTCCTTTCATCTGTTCTTAACTTCTAGGCTCATTTTTAACATTGTTGTTGTGTTCTTCCATTTCGATCTCATCATCACCTAGGAAAAATATGGCACACTTACCTCCTAAGATACCAATACCCATGTCCCAGAATTGGCCTTCCTTCCCTCACAATCACCAAAAGTTACCAACTTCACAAATATCTCAACAATTCCAGCAACAAAACTCGCCTCCGCCGCCGCCGTTACCAACATGGGCGGACGAGTTCCTCGACTTCTCGTCGGGGCGGCGGGGGGCCCACCGGCGGTCAGCCAGCGACTCCATCGCCTACCTCGACACGGCATTCCTCGAGGAATGCCGGAACCCGGTGGCGGCGGTGGCCGGAGCTCATTATGGTGGTGGTGGTGGGTTTGATAGGCTTGATGATGACCAGCTGATGTCTATGTTTTCCGATGACATGGGGTCGGTGTCGTTGCCGCCGTCGTCCGCCACCCCGTCGACGCCGTCAGATGATGACCGGAATAGTAATAATGAGGAGAAGGGTATGGTGGTTGACGACGTCGTTTTTGTGAGGCATGACCTTCCTTTGCAGAAAGAGCTCAAGAATGAACCAGGGGAGGTGGACAGTGCATGTGATAATGAGAGTGACACTCTGCCGCCGCCTCCTCCGCCACCCTCCTCCGTCATAGGCGGTTGCGGCGAACATGTCGTTGATCCAAAAAGAGTTAAACGGTAAGCCATATACTAAGTTCACTTTCTACTTTCTGTTTAGAGATTCAGGAAACCAAATAAGTTACTTAATTGTTACATATGTTATGTGTTATTAAATTTTATAAATCAGTTTAGAGTAAATTAATTTATAAGTAATTTATTTAATTTTTTCTATGATTTTTGTAAAAAATTCAATTAGGTATTGTATTAAGTAAGGGTACTATATATATCTCTCTGTCATCCGACCCCGTATATGTAGTATAACCCATGCACGTATAATTAACTTAATGAATATATTATATATATATATATAGATTTCAGGGTTTAAAATTTTCATGATTATTTCACTTATTATATTTATCTATCTGTAATTGTCTTCTTCATCTGAATCTTTTTCTCGCTGTGGAAAATCAGAATATTGGCAAATCGGCAGTCAGCTCAGAGATCTAGGGTGAGAAAGCTGCAATATATTTCTGATTTAGAAAGAAGTGTATCAACTTTGCAGGTATGTATATATGAAAGTTAATGTCAGGAAACTTCTTCGGCATCTAATAATTAGAGCAGAATTTTTCTTAATTATATTGACCAAATAGTAATGATTTTAGGCGAATTCAATTTAATAAAAATATTCTATTATATATTTGTATTTATTCAAATTTTTCTTGGCATTGTTAACTATTATTATTTGATAAGGAAAAATAAAAGATCAACCTCAATCTCTTCATCTTTTTGCAACAAAAACTCCTTCACTTTACTTGTTATCAGATCTCTCAACCAAAACATTATAAATCATATCTAGTTTATCGTGGGTTGGTGGTTTATGTGTATATCTATGAGTTATGAAATAATGTCTTTTGATATTAGATATTGTCTATATATAGATATATTATTATTGAGATGAAATAGAATTAATGATTAATGGTGAAAATTAAATGATGAAGTCGGAGGTATCAGCATTGTCGCCGAGGGTAGCATTTTTGGACCACCAACGTTTGATTCTGAACGTCGACAATAGTACCTTAAAGCAACGCATAGCTGCTTTAGCTCAAGACAAGATTTTCAAAGACGGTAATTAATTATTTCCATTATTATTATCATCATTAGAAGGCTTCACAGCTTTATTATTTCTTTTCTTTTTCTTCACACTTATAAATCAAACGATGATTTGGTAATTTGAATGTGGTCTAACTAATCAGATTACCACGAAGCATTAAAGAATGAAATAGAGAGACTAAGACAGATCTATCAACAACAACAAAACCTACAGAACATGGAGAAGTCATCATCTGCAAACAACAATAGTAGTAATAATGGCCATATGCTTCACTCTCCACCACCACCACCGTCAACACAGGCATAAGCCACCACTAATGCCACCGCAGTCACAGCCCATGGGATGTTTATTGGAGAAGGAACAGATTATGAGTTGATATCAGAAGCTTCACGTGATATGTTCCCCCACACTTGAATGTCCACCATGTGGGGGCTATCAGCTCTTATTCTTTTGACATTTTCGTCACTGTTATATATATACCAACTACATTTAATTTGTCTGGATAAAACTTAAGGGGGGAAATAATTATTACTTTCGATCAATTGGGGTGGAAAATTTAGTGATTATATTACACGTTAATTTTTTTTTTTGGGTTCTTGGTCAATATATATGGATATGTATATCGATCCTTCCGTTTTTTTTTCTTTGTGTTTAGAGGAATTAAGCTAGGGTGTGTTTTTTCTAGCTTTTCTTCCCTTAGTTTTATGTCCTAACTTTCCTGTTGTAAGCTTTTCTTATGATATGGGTAATTGTACAAAGGACTAGTGATGATGAGTGCATTTTAACAGTAATTCTGGATTCTTACTTTTGAGTTTGGGATAATTTTAAATAAATATCCCTCGAATATCAAAAGGACAAAAATGTACTTCTAATATTCAAAAGGACATAAAAGGGATCGTTCCCAATTTGGTTTAAAAAATTTTAAGGTAAAAAGAATAAAATGTCCCTGTCTCCATTCACTTTCAAAGCTAAGTGGTTAATGGCTAAACCATAGTGGTTAATCGCTATATAGAAGTGGTTAATAGCCATACACGAGTGGTTAACGACTTTCACAATTATAAGAGTATTTGAGCCTAACTAATGAATCAACGAAGTGGTTAATAGCTATATTAGAGTGGTTAATCGCTATACGGTAGTGGTTAATGGCTATACTCGAGTAGTTAACAATTTTCACAAAAACAATCGTAATTGATTTTAACAAATAAATCAGCGAAGTGGTTAATGGCTATACCAGAGTAATTAATCGCTATACGGGAGTGGTTAATGGCCGTACCCAAGTAGTTACCGGAGACAAGGGTATTTTGGTCTTTTTACCTTAAAACTGTTTATCCCAAATTGAGAACGATCCCTTTTATGTCATTTTGTATATTAAATGTACCTTTTTGTTTTTTTGATATTCGAAAGCTATTTATTTATTTATTTAGAATTTTTCCTTTGAGTTTTGCCCATTATTGCTTTGTGTATTATATATATACACAGTGTATTGGGAGTTATACACACACATGACATGACATGGACTGCAGCTAGCGTTTGAATCACATCTATATGATTGCACTGAAGGCATATATTATATTAATTCTTTTGATTTTAATTTTTTTATAGCAAATGAATTACAGAATGCATAACAAAAAATAATACTTCATGTATGACGTTTAAAAATGATTTGAAGAAAAATAAAAAAGTAAATGTAAAGATGAATAACACATACTCTCTTTTAATGGGATCTCTTGGATTTATGTCTTGAACAAGACTGATATCGAATGTAATTAATTTATCCAATAAACATATAATTATAACCTATTATATTTAAGTAAATAACAAAGTGATATAAACCCAAGTGTTGATATTTGATAAAATAATTGGCTGTAACATGTATAAATTAGTTTTCCAAAAAAAATGATAAGTATAAAAGATAAAATAAAAAATTTTATATTTATGACCAAAATTACTTCTTCTAAAATAATTTAATTAGGACTGGAGGTAGTATTTCTTTATCTTTCTTTGAATGTAAACGACATGTGATTCGTTTTTTAAAATATCGGGAATTTGTAATCACAAGTAACTGGTTTTTTTTTTGGGTGAAAAATTTAGTTTAAGCATGAGAATCCCATAGGAAATTAGAAATCATTAATAGCATACACATTCTTTATATCCTTATAGGGTTAATTGAAATAATTATTTTTATTTTATGCTTGGTTTAAAATTTCGTTTGTGCCAGATTAACCCAGCACGCATGGTTATTTGAATTGCAAGTTTCATAATTCTAATTAGTTGTGCTAATGACAGGAGTTGGTGTAATAATTATGTGTCGGTTTGGACTTTGTTAAATTGGAACAAATTATAAGAAACCCGTCCATTAAGTAATTGAAATAATGATTATATTATTAACCCCTCGAAGATAACCAGAACAATCATTATTAAACCTTAATTATAGAGTTATGAAAAGTCTCTTTCCTCTTTTTTTTGGGGACGTGATAGAGTTCGAACGGTTTAAGAATTTGTGGGGAAGAATTTTTATGATAATTATTGGTCTTAAACTATCAAGCTTTGGCTGTAGATTCCCTCGAGAATTCACAGCTGGACTTTTGAACTAATAAAAAATAGCGTTGACCATTGAAGAAACCGTCTCAATTATGCAGTGTTTAGGCTTTAATATTACTATATTCCTTATTATAAGTCCAACTATCACAAATTTTTTATTCCTAAATATAAGTCCAGTTTGTATCAATTAATGCTACTGTGATTATTTTACCTCTATATTGAAAATAGGGAAGATGAGAGAGAATAATTGTAATGAATAAAATATTATTTTAACACATTCTTAAATAAAGGCAAAGTTGGAAATTTTTTTTAATATAAAGGCATATTTAATACTATAACTTCCACTCATTGGTATGTGAGAAGTAGTTAAGATGACCTTATAATAAGGAACAGAGTGGTACATGCTAACGATAATTTATGCTTCATTTTGGCAAGTAAATACCATAAATAATTTAAAAAATATACACTCACTCACAACTACTCCTTTCCTTGAAAATTGAGGAGGAGATATTTGGAATAAAGTATTTAAGGCTACACAATAAAACTCTTGTAAAGAGAAATATACCCATAAATTTTTTTAGAAGCAATATTATGAACTGGTGGGTCATACACATATGTTTTTTAATTTTAGGGTGAATACAACTTTTGGTTCTTAAATTTCCACCCTATTTTGGTTTTGACCCATAAACTTCAAAATTGGTGGTTTTAATCCTTAAACTTTTGATCAATTTTGGTCTTGTTCTCTGAACTTTAGATTGTTGGTTTTAGTTCCTCAACTATATGCCATTTATAACCATTGGTCCCTAATTTTTCAAGTCTTTTTTTAAAGTTCAAGGACCAAGATCAAAATTGACCAAAAATTTAAGGACCAAAACCACCGATTTTAAAGTTCATGGACTAAAACCAAAATTAACCAAAAGTTCAAGGACCAAAATCATGATTTTAAAGTTCAGGAACCAAAACCAAAATTAGCCGAAAGTTCAAGAATCACAAGTTGTATTAATCGTTTATTTTATCATAACTCGTGCATTTGTTATATCTTCTACTGAAAGAAGGTTCAAACTTGCAACCTCATGTTTGAAAAAAAGACTTAAGGAGGATGGTACATATTAATTCTCACCATTGGGAATATCATGCTTACATCTCTTAATTGTATTGCAATTATATTCACCATGGATGAACCTAGAGGATCGACCATAAATAATCTAATTAAGGAAACTAAATTGGAAAAGCTGGTGTAACATGACTCATCTCAAAATCACTTTCCGAGCAACAGCCCAAAAACTGAACAATAATTTTAATTCTTTGATTCCCAGAACCTTCGTTGATGAATTATATGTAGCATTAGAGATAATGGTTCTTGAGAAACTTTGTTCATCTCTGACCAAAGCCCTAATTCCCCATCACATTGATTATATAATCTGACTTGTAAACTGAATTTTCCAGCTCAAACAAGAAAAGTTATTACTGATATGAGCAAAATTTTATATCTAGTAAAACTTGGCTTCCTTGCTTGCGCTCTAAGATAATCGGTTTTATGTTATGCAATTTAGTTTTTGGGAATATCATGAAGAAATTCCGCATGAGAAGGTCTCTAATATCTTTGATATATATATATATAAATATAGATATCGATCAATATATGCCAAAAACAAACATATGCAATGGGTATTCATATGGTCCCCCCGAGAATAGATATTATTAAAAAAATGTCCTATTCTTTTTACCAACAATAAGACCAACCAAACATGTGATTTTTAGTGATGTGGTAAGCATTGCCATTACGCAACTGGCTCTTCGTATAATAGCGATACATAGTGGGCTTGAAAGTAGGAAACAAAAACTTACTAACAGTGGAATTTGTTTAAATGGACCTATTCGAGTGTTTGAAGTGGATCTCTCATTTAAGGGATCGGCCCATATTGGCCCAATACCAGATGAAGCCCAAAAGGGTTAAAACTATGGATAAGAGGAGTGGACAAACCCAGATCAAGCTTGGTGTGTGTAGATTGCTTCACACCTAATTGGATCATCTATTCATATATTCTAAAAGGGGTCGATTTCTCTCTTTTAAAAAACGTTCTGTTATGGGATTCATATCTGATAATCATGCTAAATTCTCATTTGTTATCATTTAACTTTTTTAAAAGGGTGATTTTTAGATTGTTTGAAAAAAATGATCTGATTAACTTTGCCTCTGAAAAGATTTTTAGAGGATATACATCAATAATATATAATAGAAAAACATATCTCATTAATTTACAAGAATTAAAAACACACCCGTGCGATCAACAACACAAAACAAAATCACATTGAAGCTATGCTAGGTTACAACGGCAAAGGAAATCCTATTCCAAATCATATTCCTTAGCAGCACTTATTTGTGAAAGATCAACACATAATAATTTTTAATAACATTCAAAAACCATATAATTCATCATTAAGGCCTCATTATTTATTGAAAGTGTGAGGGTAACACATTGGATATATGGTCTTATTGATCAATCCTTGGAAAAAGTCTCAGAGTGAGGACCTTGTTGGCGAGTGGTAACCACCCTGTTATTCGGGGACGGAGTGGGATCGGCGGTTTTGCCGTCCTCGCCGGAGATTTCCTCGAGAGACCGACCTTTGGTTTCAGTCAACAAGAAAGAGAAGCAAAACCCTAAAAAGTTGGTCACGGCCAATATCTTCATGGCAGTCTTTATCTTCCCCACATCCTCACCTTGTGTATAATTCTGCACCCCAAACGCCGCCACTAGAGCCCCTGCCTTCCCGGACGCGGCGCTCAGCGCGTGACACGTGGACCTCACCCTTGTCGGGAACAACTCAGCCGGCAAAACAAAAGTCGTGCTGTTAGGCCCGAAATTCGCGAAGAAAAAGGTCAGCCCATACAACAAAGCAAACAACATAGGATTATCCTTCATCGCATCATACTTCAAACTAATCAAGAACATGAAGACCGTCATCATGGCGAAACCAATCAGTTGTATCGCATAACGCCCTATCTTCTCAATAAAAGCCACTGTGAACCAATACCCAGGAAACGTGCCTAGCAAGGCCACCACAAACATGGCACGTGATGTCTCAAACACTTCACGTATAGCATTCATATGGATATCCTTCTTCACCAACTTCATCACCGGGAAAATATCCTTCTGTGTCAAATTTTGGCTGTAAAAAGCAATGTCCAACAAGAACCAAGTTGTCATCGTACCGATTAAATGCCGGCCATGCCGAGCAACGAACTCACTAGACCAAAGTGGATACTCATTAGCAGCCTTAAACTGTGCTATCCTCTCTTGTTCAGCATGAATCTCTATGTCCAAAACCCTAGCCATATCCGCGGCAGCTTGTTTCGCATTACCTATTGGAAAATTCTGTGTCAGTACTCCCTCCCTCCGGTTCTAATCATATATGAGATCAAGTTGGCCTTTTCTAGAGAAATTAATAATACAAAATTAATCACTTGAGAGTATTTATATTTATTTTTTTTTTTCTGAAAACTAATATTCTTTACTTGTAAACCAACGTATAATCTAATTAAATTTAACAAATGTCAAATTCAAATGTTCTAATTGATTTCCTTAACTTCAAAAAAGAAAAAGTCGATTTGATCTTATATTTAAGACCGAAGTGAAGTGAGTATGTTAAAATAAGTCTCATAGAATTCAAGATTGGATATGCCCTAGTGTATAGTGAAATGTGAGCTACCTTCTATTAACGCAGTATACCGGCCAGTCTCCGGCATCTTCATCCGCCAATAGTATGTCAACCCCGCCGGGAGCGCCCCGATCATGAGGACCAACCGCCACAAGAGGTCGCCGGCGGGCTGAGTCGACAAAGCAGGAACCTCGTGATAGGATGGAGCCGGGTTGTTGTTCATGAAAAACCACGACAACGTCATGGCTACTAGGCCACCAAATATGATACCGACGCCCTGCATGGCGAAAACCGCTGCGATGAACGCTCCACGTGTCCTCTTATTAGCGTACTCCGACATGATTGTCGCCGACAAGGGATAGTCGCCGCCGATACCGAACCCTAGCCAGAACCGGAAGAAGCATAACGTGGTTAAGACGGAGCGAGCGGAAGTGCCAAAGGAGAGGCCAGAGCAAATGGCACAGACGACCATGAGGATGAGGGTTATGCCGTAGACTTTTTTCCGGCCTAGCTTATCGCCGAGCCAACCGAAGACTAATTGGCCGCATAGGGTTCCGACGAGGGCGGTTCCGATGACGGCGTTGTTGACGTTCTGAGGAAGCTTGCCGGGTTTATCGGTGATGGTGGGGTTGAAGTAGTATAAGCGGCCTAAGAGTTTAGAAATGGTGGAGATACAAAAGAGGTCATATGCATCGGTGAAGAAGCCCATGCCAGCGATGACTATGGCTGTTACATGGTACCATTGTGTACGTGCTGAGTCTAGAGCGTCTAACACGGCCAATGGCATTTTTTTTTTCTTTTTTTTTTTTGCTTGAGAGAGTTTTTGGTTGTGGCTTTGGTTTGTTAGCTTTTATGTGGGGAGTTTGATTGTTTTTATAGTTTCTCATGATGTTTGGTTTTCTTGGAATTATGTTGATTGGTGTAACAAGAGGGGCGTCGTTTAATCCTAAGCTCTTTGGGCGATATATTATGAGACATTTTGGATCCATTGTATATGGAACAAAAGCATATTCTTTTACATTGCTGAATACATTATTGCTATCTACTATAAGAGGTAACCAACGGGTTTACTTATATCACTGACTTTAATATGTTGTTGTCGCAGAAATTTATAATTTTTCTCTAAAATTTTCTGTTAATAGTGCATAGAAATGGGTTTTTTCATCATGTGGTAGTTACAAGGACAAAATTAAAGAGAGTATTTAAAGTAACACCCAAAGCCCAGAGGTATATGGTCTCATTATGGCAAAGTTTGACTACAAAGTGAGAAAAATAAGGTTCAATGACTACAAACCTCAATTGGGTTAGTCGATTTTTTAGATACTTAATAATATGACAGAAAGTGCATCAGACACCATATGACCTATAGGGTTATAAAAAAGGAAAGAGATATTTATAAGGAAACTCATAATAAATATTTCTTACAAATAACTAATTTAAATAATTTATTTGATATTTGCAAATTAGTTACATTATCTAGTTTTTTATTGACATTTTAAACTGTCACAACCTCTTTTATTGGGAAAAAAAAACTGTTTCCACCTTTAGCTACAGTTTTTCTTAACCAGCACAGATATTGGTTTATCGGCTAGCTTCTTACAAGTCTATAAATTTGTTGTTATATATTAGTACATTTGTTGTGTACTCACACATGTTAAGTAGTTTATCAGACACCATATGAGCTATATGGTTATAAAAATGGATTGAGATATTTATAAGGAAACTCATAATAAATATTTCTTACAAATAACTAATTTAAATAATTTATTTGATATTTGCAAATTAGTTACATTATCTAGTTTTTTATTGACATTTTAAACTGTCACATCCTCTTTTCTTGGGACAAAAAACTGTTTCCACCTTTAGCTACAGTTTTTTTTAACCAGCACAGATATTGGTTTATCAGCTAGCTTCTTACAAGTCTATAAATTTGTTGTTATATATTAGTACATTTGTTGTGTACTCATACATGTTAAGTAGATTATTATTTCAGCTTTTACAATGATTTGAGGATGAAAGCTGTATATCCCTTGGAATCATTGGTCCCATCTAAAACTATGCAGTGCTCTCTATCGATGTTAATTGGTGTTTTTGGTCGGATATATAGAAGTTGTCGCCTTTATGCTTTATACAAGCTTTTTCTAATCATCATTTCTTAGATGCTAGCTTTATATCACTCTTTAATCTTTAAAAGCTACACTGACTCCTAACTAAAATTAATCACCATTAAGAACTTTCAAACTTAAAATGTCAAAATGACCATAAACAAAAAGTAACACTACTAAAAAAAACACTTTTCACATCCCCATTTTACGTCTCTTTTTCAAAAATTAGATGTAGAAAAAAAGGCGGTGGCAAAACTGTAAATATCTACAAAGTTGCAACGTTTCTTTTTCTATTAGACGTGGATTCTCTTTGAAAAAAGCGCGGTGAGTTCAAAATATTATTAAGATAAAGGCAGAATATTTGAAGCAAAAAAAAAATGACAGGATGCAATTTTTCACATCTCATAATCAGATATGAGACGTTAAAAAAGGTTTTCACGTCTCATATTTATTTATGAGACATGGAAACTTATTTTTCCACGTCTCATATTTGTTTATGAGACGTGGATTCATAGTTAAAAAAAAAGAAAACATTTCACATCTCATATTTGATTATGAGACGTGAAAAGGGTTTGAATCCATGTCTCATAGAACTTATGAGACGTGGATTCATAGTTTAAAAAAAACTCCCTTTTCCCTTCAAACTCTCTCCTCTATCA
This sequence comes from Mimosa bimucronata, assembly GCA_037074515.1. Taxonomy (NCBI): domain Eukaryota; kingdom Viridiplantae; phylum Streptophyta; class Magnoliopsida; order Fabales; family Fabaceae; genus Mimosa; species Mimosa bimucronata. Next base: position 14,705,869 of record CM073442.1, read on the forward strand.
TTGCAGACACCTAACTGGCCTTCTCATCACCATCACTCTTCCCCTCATCCCTGAACGTTCACCTTCACGCTGGCGCCGAGAGAGAATGAGAGAGATGGAGGAGGAACGGCTGAGTCGCTGGCGCCGAGAGAGATAGAGGTGGAACGGCTGAGTAGTTTGCCAAGTATTTGTTCAATCATTTTTTTGTGTGTGTGTTTGTACAGAAACTATCAGGTATTTGTGATTTGCTGATATAATGTTGCTGCTATGGTCTGTTGCGAGCACTTCATTTGAATCAGATTTACTTCTCTAATTTTGCTGGTTCATTTCTGGAAAGGATCTGTTTTTCTAGAACATGAAACCTGTTTGTGAACTTGAACAAGGAAGATGTGTAGTACTTGCTCTTTCTAATCATTTTGTGATGTCTGCTCGCTTTGTTTTAATCGCTTTCCTTCTTTTGTGCCATCTACCATTGTTTTGAATTGTCTCATTGTGTTTCCAAGTTGCATACTGCTTTCCCGACTTAACATTTATCCTGATCATTGGAATATTTCTTGACACCTAAGCTTGAAGAATTATGTGTCATGCATACATAAATGAAGCAAGTATTGCTAGATGCTGAAGTGGTGCTTTAAAATTGGTGCAGTTGATTTGTAGCTTCAACCACACTAGCATCACCTATAGGGTATGGAGCACAATATGTATGGAGATCTGCTCTTGCATCAACTGAAGTGGCTTAACTGTTAGGGAGAATAAAAATATTTTCTGTTAAGATTTATAATTGTTATGGTCAGTTTACTTCCTTTTTTTTAAACAACCCATATTTTAGGATCAAAGTTGTATTACAACATTTCTGTAATATTAGTTTGGATATAAATAATAAAATTAGTTCATTTTAAGTGTTGTATTTCTATTATTCCTATAATATTGGGTTTTTTTTGGGATTTGGATTAATCATCCTAATTAAAAAAAAATTTAAAAAAAAAAGACTTTCCACGTCTCTTATTTGAATAAGAGACGTGGAAAGTTCCAACTTTCTACGTTTCCTCTATCCACATCTCACCAAAAAGAGACGTGAAAAGTGTTTTTTGTAGTAGTGTAATATTAATTTCTTCTCCTTAAAATCATATTACTTGAACCAAAAATAGGTTAGATGGACTAAATTTAATTTTCTTAAATGAAGTTTGGGATATTTTGCAAATAAAAAATCGTATTAAAGGAATTACTTCCTCCGTTCCTAAATATAGAACCTATTTGGGGAGAAGTGTTTGTTCTTAAATAGAAGACCTCTTTTTAATTTTTTTCAACATTTTCTTAAATTATCCTTATTAATACTTGTAGGGACAAAAATATGTCCAGTGGGCCCACTTGCAGACTAACCCGTAAAGGTAGGCCCAAGACGTCTACCTTAGTGGCGAAAAGTATAGCCTTTGGGCCCACATATATGTTTACTCATAGGCGGGCCCACATATATGTTTACTCATGGGCAAGCCCACTAAGGTAAACCCAATACCTACAGCCAATACCACGTCATTCTAGTCATGGCAAAATTGCTAGTAAGTAGCGTGACCCAATTTTCCGATTGAAGTGCAAATTAGTGGCAGTTTCAAATCGTTAGTAAAAACAGTCAAAAATCGAATTTTGATTATTAATAGCACTTATGTAATCACTAGTAATTTTTGAAAATTAGTGATGGTTAGAAACTGCTACTAACATGAATATTGCATACGAATTTAAAGTTTGTTTCAAAAAATAATTAGTAGTGTTTGGTTACCACCACCTCAACCGCGGCTAATTTTTTAGATATTAATGGCGGTTGAGAAACCGCTACTAATTCTTATGCATTTAAAATAATAATTAATTAAACGGAGGTTTTTTTTTCAAAATAAAAGGAGTTTTATTCAACTTATTTCAAAAATGTTTAGAAAATAAGGATTCAATTATTTATGAAATGTTTTCTAATATTTTCATATTTAGTGTAAAATAGTTGATATATTATTTTTCAATTACAAAACACTTTTAGTATTATTTATAATTAAACATTTTTCTAAAATGATTAGTAATGTATTAAAATGCTTATAATAAGAATGATTCAAAGGCTAAACATGAAAAAGGAAAAGAGATTAGATTAATAAAAAACAAAGCTGAATACAAAAGAGGATTGTATAAAAATAAAATAAAAAATGTAGAGAGAGAAGAGAGAAGATATCAAAGGAAGAGTAGTTGTTTGACTAGCGGTTATAAACCGCTACTAATTCCTACTCCGTCAAATTAGTAGCGGTTGTAGGCCCGCTACCATGGTTTTAATGATAAAAAAAATTAAATGTGGCTTACAATATATGAATATTTATCAATACACCGCTACTATAAATGTAGAAGAATGAAAAAAAAATTGTGACTTCAATGATCTTCTTGCTTCTGCCTAAAAAGGAAATATATAAATATATCAATTTTTAATAACAACAATGTTGAAATTTGTATAATTCATTTGTAGTGAAGAGACTCACCTAACTAGTGGTAGATGCCCATCTTCTTCCAGAAAGAAATTCTCAAATTTATCCTGTTCAAAATGGTGACTGTCTAATGCATGTCAGTATGAGATGCTGAATTGTGTGCAACAGTATAGAACTTCTAGTACCAAAAGTGCCAAAGACTCTGGATTGCATGTCAGTAATGAGCTTGCCATAATATGAGATGCCTCAAAATTGCATGTCAGTATCACGTAAGCTGGCATAACTCTTAGTACCAAAAGTGCCAAACACTCCAGAATTTTGGGTGAGAGAACCGTCATTGTGTTCAACGGTACAGAACTTTAACCTGTTGACATTGTATGCTATATATCTCCTGACATGGTCAAATGGGCCAATTGTTAGATTTGTCAAATCAAGCGGATGGGGATTGTGATCGTTGAGTATCATACGTGCAAACCAATTTCGAAATTCGTGATGGACCTTTTCATCTATCTTAGCAGATGACCATGTGCGGCTTCATAGTTGACGTTTAACATAATAGTGGAACTCCTTTAAATTCAAAATAACAAATCAAAAGATTTTGTCGTCTGTAAATAAAATAATGTGATGCATGTATAGCGTTAGATTTCTTACTGAATGTAGGGCTCTACTTGAGGACAGTTTGTTAAGACATGCCTGTGCACTTACAACCTCTGAGTAGGAGTGAGCTTGTAATAGTGACTTTCTCTAATTGGCTTTCTGACGGGCAGGAATAATGTGTTAGAAAGTTATTGAATATTGGTGGGACTATCACCGACATGACGAGGGCGGTTGAACGTAGCCTTCGATGTCATTAAAATGCCTCAAACAAAATGTTAGTACCTCGTCACCAGAATAACCTTCTGCTATGAACCCTCTGTAGATGCTTTATTTCTCATGTACGACTTCATTTTCCCTAAGTATCTGTAATTACAATTAAAATCATGAGGTGAAGAAATTAATCAAAGATCTATCCATCATAAGGTCAATAAATTATTAGATAAGGGAACACATCTGAATGAATTTTTTAAATGAAATTAAAGAGTGAAAGCATTTACATTTGAAATTTATAATGATCAAAAGATTAGTAGCTGTTGTCAACCGTTACTAAAAAATTCACAACATATTTTTTTGACTGTTATGAGCGTGGGAACTTTGAAAATAAAGGAAAGTACATTAGTAGCAGTTTGTAATAGCTACCTAAACCGCTAATAATGATATGATCGTTAGAATTAGACCATTGTCTACGTGGAGCTTTGTTTTGGAAATTTTTTATATTAGTAACGGTTTGTAATCGCTACTAATATGTATTTTATTTTTTTTAAAAAAAATTATATAATGTCACTCCTTTAAATTGCCAAGTATTTCCTAACTTTAATTAAAATTTCAAATAAAAATAAGATCCCTACAATAAAACTCGAAACTTGTGCAATTGAAAACAAAAGTAAATTAATTCCACTAATAAATTAATTTCATAAAAAAGTAAGGTAATTCCAACAACAGTCATAAAATTAACATAAGTGTTCTATACATATGGTTAATTAAAGAAAAAAAAAACCTATATCTAAGAAGGAGGTTATTTGTCTGACGGCGATCCTGGAGAACGGTTACGCGGCTGTTTAGGTGGTCGTGGAGGTAGTCCCGGGATGTGAAGAGGAGGTACATCTGGGTCGATGCTTTGCATTATATCTCCAAGTGCATCATTGGCGGTGTCCACCTAACTTGATAGACCTTGGTAGACCTCATCGGTCACCCTGATCCGCTGAGTCAGCTCCTCCCTTAGAGACTTCATATTAGACTCCCTCCTAATCGGGCATATGGTAGAATGTTTGGTCGAAGCTGCAGACTGAGTGCTGTCTGGCTCACTCTCCAGGCATAGTGTAACATCCCAAATTTCAGAAAATAGGAAAAAAGAAAATTTTTAGGATTTTAGAAATTTGACTAAATATTAAAAAGTATTGAAAATAAATTTATGATATTTTAGACATTTTTAATAATTTTAAGGTTTATTTTCTTTAAGGAATAAAGAGAAATAATTAGAAGATAAAACTTAATTTGGAGAAAAGGAATAATAAGGATGTAGTTGAGGTCTTAGAAAGGTATTTAGAAATTAAAAAGCCTTATAAATAAATTTATGAGGCCAGGTATATTTTAATAATTTTTAAAGTTTATTTTCTATATTAGTTAAGGAAAAGTAGTTGGGAGATAAATTTAAATAAGGGAATATTTAGGGTCTTGAGGTATTGTTGAGTATTTAAAAAGTCTTATAAATAAATTTGGGAATTAAAGTATATTTAGGAAAATTATTTTGGGAATAGATTTAGGTATATTCCTAAATGATAATGATAAACAAAATTATGATTTAAGAGAAAAATAGAAAATAGGAAATGAAAAAGACAATATCTACCCCTAATTCAAAATATCTTCAGTTGTAATAGGAAGGGCAAGATAGTAAAAATACCCATAGAAAAATATCACCCTCCTCTTTAAATATAAGCATGCCACGTGTTCCTTCTTAATCCTTCTAATTCCTTCTCATTTTAATTCTCCTGAAATACTCCCTCTCTCCCCGATACACACACACACACACCACACATTTCCTCATTCTCTCATTCACTTTCCTCTGCTTTCTTCGTCGGTGTTAGCGGCCATCGACGGCAAGAACAGCGATGCGCAGCGCCGGGAACTGAGGGGAAATGTTCCAGAAGCTGAGGTACACCTCCGGTGAGCTTCTTCCTCTTGCTTTCCTCTCTTTGCCGATCCGATTTTGAGTGAGTCTGAGGGAAGGGATTAATTCGGTTTTAGGGGTTTCTAAGGTTGGTAAATTCATAGAAATGAAGCTTAAGATGTGATTAAAGGTATTCTTGAAGTGATTTTGCGACTGAATGGTGGTTTGGGTCCGATTTCTTCTCATTTATGCCGCGGGTACTGTTCATCGCCTCTGTTCCGATTCCATTCTTCAATTCTTCCTCTAAATCAAAGCTGATTAGTGTTTAAATGAGGTTATGTGTTGATCGAGGTTGGATGTTTGATTTTGAATCTTCCTCTTGTTCCTCTGCCTTGTTCATCCGAATTCTTGTTCTTCTTCATGTCCATTCGAATTTTCTTTTCTTTCTGGTCATTGATTATGGTGTTGATTTGTTACTTGATGCGATTAAATTCCGCTCCCTCCCGTATCTTGCTCTGTTCTGGCCAAGCTCCTATGTCTCTGGGTTGCTTGATTTTCGTTCTTCCTTTTGGTATATGAACACCTTAAGCATGTGGGGAAAGATTATAGAATAGATAAGTTTGTTTAAATGTGGAAATTTCTGTCGATTTTCTTCCTTTTGGTTCTATCTCAAATTCTGTTTTCCTTCTCTCTGTGATGTTGTTTTCTGTTATTGATGGAAGGAAAATGGAATTGATGTTAGTTCTATATGACTAATTATTATTTGAAAAGCGAAGTGGTTCAATTTCTTTTTCTCTCCGTTTCTGGGTCTGTGCTTGCCGACGGATTATGGGTGGAGTAAGGGAGGAAGTGAACTTGCTAGTATTTGATTTCAGTTAGAGCTCCATTTTGTGATATTGAATGGTTTTATATGCTGAATTGTTGCTAGGTAGTTGGAAACTTATTGAGGAGTATTATGTTCAAATTGAAATTGGACACAACTAAGAAATAATGGTGTCCTGCTTGATTGATGTTGTTATACAGGGTGTAGGATTTAGGAGATTTAATTTATTCTAATTGAGAGGGTAAAGATAGAGACCAATTTCAGTTTATTAAGGAATGGGAGTAATGCTAAGTTGGGGTGATTAGTTAGAAGTATTCATTCTATTTTGGGTGGTATATGTTTAATTGATGTTTTGTTTAGTAGTTGGAGTAGAAGTATAAAAGTTACGTTGAGAAGAAAGAACAATGGTTTAAGTTTGTGATTGGATGATTGTAGGGGAAAACTTGCTATCCATGGTGTCAAGGTTACAAGTCTTAGTAAGAATTAGGAGAGATTGAATTTTATAATATGACAATGGTGAGTTTGGAGTTAAGGTTTAAGTTGTATTATGTTTTATCTTAAAGATTGTTAATTAAGTGATTGAAGAAGTCGAAATGATGATTCATGTGGATTTACTTGGGGTTGATGATTTTAGAGTTTAGCTATTTATTATTGGAAATGTTGGCATATGTAATTAAGTTGTTTAAACAAGAAAATTTCATGTTATACTTATGATACTCAAGAAAGAGAATTTGAGGTTTTAAGTTGGAATTAAGTAGGAAATTGGATTATAAGGTATGAGATAAATTGGGAAAGTGTGTTTTAGGCTCTAAAGGATTTTAAGGGATCTTAGGAATTAATTGTTATTTTATTTTCTGTTTTGAATGAATTGTATTGGTGCCGGGAATGAGTATCTTGGAATGGTTGAATTTAAGAGTTTTAAAGGAGTAGGAAGTGTTGATATTTGGTTGTAAGTTTTAGGTGCTAAAACTCTCATTCTTGGTTGGTGGTTGATCATTGGTTCTAGAGATAGGAAAAGAATAAATGTTAATGATAGTTCAATAGAAAGGAAGTGAATAAAGGTAGGAAGTTGGGTTGACTGTTCATATTTGATTAGGCAAGATAAAGAGGGTTTATGTATTTTGATTTTCACCTGATTAATTTCAGTTTAGATTTTAATTGAAGTTTGGTATATCTAGAGGATATTATAGTGTGAACGGAGGATTATAAATTTCTAAAAGTCGGGGTTTGTTTCTGTGCTTGTTTCCATGTTCCAATGCTCTATGTTTTACATATGATAGGAAATAATGATGGAAATAGAACTAAATTTATCTATGGTTTATTTGTTAGATTAAAAATAATAAGTTGAAATCTCTGTTATATTTCTGTTCTCTTAAACAACATTTTCAGTGACAACAGTGAATCAATAGCAAGCTATGATTCTGATAAGATTAAAGTTATACTGTATAAAAATAAGGAATTAATAAATGTTGAAAAATGGTAATGGTTAATAGACTAATTATAGTTAAGTCATTGTGATTTTATATTTAATTCCGAAAAAGATAATAATGAGAATTAGAATAATTGAATTGAAATGAATTATCTTAAGTAGTCTTTTAATGTTAAAAGGGTCAAAATATTTAAGGTAAAACCTACTTATATGAGATATAAAAATGGGGTAGTATTAAGTATATTAGGACCCGAGAGAGACGCTGAATAATTATATAAAAGTTTAGGTATTAATATACTATTTATATTAAATGTTAATAGGTTTTGATAGTGACATAAGTGGAGAGGCCGGTAGAAAGAAAAGGGAGCAAGTACAAGACTAAGGTCTAAAGAAGCCAGGTAGCAGTTTCATTCAATATCATTTATCATGTATGATAATTGCATAGCATGTTTTATAAATTTATAGTAGCTTTAACCTTGTCAGATATATTCATGGTATCCGAGTACTCGATGACTAGAGGGCTAGCTACCCCTAGTACAGATTAGATATGACCGAAAGGTTATATTCATGAGGTTGAGCCTCACAGGCCACACAATTCAGGAAAATAAATATACAATAATTGTGTGGCAGTGCCTTAAGTGCACTAGTAACAAGGTTAATGTTTACTCGTATGGGATGAGTGCGGGGGCTCACAGAAGGGCAACATCCCTACCCATACAGACATGCTTTTAGTTATACATATTTTATTAATTATTATGCATGGTAATGAATGAAATGAACTGCGTTAAATTGCTGTTTCAGATAAGCTGGTAGATGGTAAGATGATTGAGATAAGGCAGGAAAGCTGGAGGAAGATTAGATGAAGAATTTAGGATTACGTTATAAAAAGTAAGGTTAATTGTATATGATGTAATTTTAAGTTATTAAATTAATAGTAGAAAGAATAAAAAAGTATAATTGTATAAATTTATAAAAGGGATTTAAATTTCCCAAGTACTGTAAATTGAAAATAAGTACCTTAAGAGGATTAATGAATTTTTAATTGTCTTATGAACCACTTTGTTTTATAAAAAGTTTTAAATTTTAAGTTGTTCGAAAAGCCCATTCCAACTGCAATAAAGTTGGAACATTGTTTGAAACGAAAAAGGTTTAAATTTATTCGTATTTTCGGGCTTTCGGAACTGAAATAGTGGTTGTAATCCAATTAAATTGTTATAATATAGTAGTAAAAATCCAGATGTTACACATAGACCACTGTAGGTCTGGCTCTGAATCCCATCCTGTGGACACGGGCAAGGTGCTCATGGGGCCCTAAGGCAGGCAGTTGGATCTATATTATCCCTTTTAGAGGTGTTCAAGTTTGTCCCATCCCGATCCTGAGCATTTCCCGTCCCAAAAATTTTTGGGACGGGATAACTCGGGACAGGACAAGATTAATGTTCGGGACGGGACGGGATTCGGGACCGTGTCATCCCGATCCCGTCTCGTCCCGAAGTATCTTTTTCTTATTTTAGAAATAGTAATCCCTTAAATCATTCTCTTAGTCAAAGACCCTAATATCTATAAACACATTTTTCTTATCTCATGCATATTTTAATAAAGAAGTTACCATTAGACCCATATTCTTTTAATATGCTACATGTTTATTCATGTTTGTAAAGTATAACTTCTACTCAACTAACATTATTCTTACTACAGTACCATGTTAGTTGAAACATCTTGTATTCAAGAGCAAAAATAATCATCATTAAATTGTTTATTGTTCCTTCTTCTTCAATGTAACATCTAGTCATCTAACAGTACAGTCGTAGTAGTTGAAAAATCTTATCTTCAGGAATCAAAATCTAGCTTTTTTTAATATGCTACATGTTCCCTATCCCTCAAATATACATATACTACTCCTTGGGAAAAACAATATACATATGCTGCTTACTAGCGGCATGTTTTATTGTTTAATTTTTTATATTTTGCACAGATATTAGTTTAAGACATTGAAAAATAAAGGTTATCAAAAAATCTTACAAAAAAAGTGTAAAAAATATTAAAAAAATTTTAAAAAAATGGGTGGAGGGTCAAAAATGACCATGTACTTATGTCTAAGGTGCATCTAGCACCTTGTACTTTTTTTGGGCTCAAAATTGTCCATCAACTTTCAAATTCGGGCTAATAATGACTCTTCCATTAAACTGGCCAAACGAACGTTTCAAATTAAGGCCAATAATGACTCCTCCGTCAAATTGGCCCAACGGATGTTTCAAATTTGGTTCAATAATGACTCCTCCATCAAACTAACCCAATAAAAATTAGATTCCTGTGAAATTCTAGTGTGGGACCTACCCATAAAAAAGTAACGGAAATTGGGCCAGTTTGACCGAAGAGCCATTATAAGCCAGAATTTGAAACGTCTGTTGGGCCAATTTGACGAAGGAGTAATTATTGGCCCGAATTTTAAATGTCTGGTGGATCAGTTTGGTGAAAAAGTCATTATTAACCCGAATTTGAAAGTTGATGGACAATTTTGAGCCAAAAAAAAGTATAAGGTTCCAGATACACCTTGGACATTAGTACATGGTCATTTTTGACCTTTTACCCTAAAAAAATCGCGACAATCTCGTCCCGTCCCGTCCCGTCTCGATCAGGACCGGGACAAACTTGGGACGGGACGGGACAGGACACGGGACGGGAATCCTGTCGTGACCCCATTTCTTCGGGATGGGACCGGACGGGACTGTGAACACCCTTAATCCCTTTGCGACTCCCTCAGCTCTGCCACTGTTCAGTCAATCACAGCTTCCACACACAAAAAATTTTAAACTTGGGAGAATTGCAAATAGGTTCCAATCAAGAGAATTAATTTCAGACAGGTCCATTGACAACTCCTTCACTTGTTAATCAAGGCTATTGCAATTGTTAATAGTTGTCATTAACAACTCCTTGGGACCTCTCTGAAATTAATTCTCTTACTTTGGACCTATGTGCAATTGTCCCTTTAAACTTTTAATATAATTGTTATTAAAAATATAATAATCCAAACAACAAATAAATAAATGCTTACAATATGCTTCTCAGCTCCCTAGATGTTGTATTCCCATCAACGTACCTGTAAGTGATCTTGTACAAAAGACCGTATGTAACCTTCTTGCATTTTTTTGGAGCTATGTCCTCTTGAAAATTATAATAATATTTACTATTAATATATAAAGGAAAATCATTTTTAAGTTTAATAATAACAAAAATTCATTATTTCATACCAATGCTCCAAACTTAACAGAAAATGGCTTCATCCTAGCTGTATAATGAAAATTTCTATTTTGATTGGCTGAGAATACCTTTCTCTGACTTTCTCTGTTATAAATTATAGAAAAATATAAGATAAAATGGGGGGGAGAAATAGAGAGAATAGAAAGTCGTTCTATTCAACGTTCAAGTGCGTAGAATACACAATACATGCCTCCTATTTATAGGCAAGGCTTTAGGGTTACAATATAATCAATCAGCATCAATGACAATATATTGATAATAAGAAATGGGAGCTATGGACATCAATAATAATAGGAAATTCATAACACTGCCCCTTGGATATCCCTGACTAAACACGCCTCATTAAAAAACTCCAACTATGAAAAACCTAGTGGGACAAAAACTTAGTAGAAGAAAAATTGTACAATGTTTAGTGATACACTTTATAATGCTACCTCATTAAAAACCTTGTTAGGAAAACCCAGTGGGAAAAAACCATAGACAAGGGAAAAGAGTACAACGTGTATCATCTCCCCCTCTTGACAACTCAGTTGATATCTCTGAGTCTGTGAAGTGCGATGCCATAAACAAGCTTCTTAAATGTTGTAGTAGAAAGTGACTTGGTGAACATATCTGCTAAATTTTTGCTTGATCAGATTTATTGGATATCAATTTCACCATCTTCTATTGATGTGGTCCATCCTAATGTCTTCATGTTGGTGAATCAATGTATCATGTTGATAAGCAAATGATATATCAGCTCATGTATGACTAGTAAGATCACATATAATTGCTCTAATTATACAAAGATATGGTACTTCCGGACCAAGTATTTTCTCATCACCTTCTTAAATTTTAAAGATATGGTACTTCTGGACCAAACATTTCTCTATCAACTTCTTGAGGTATAAAATGATCTCACTTTACATTTGAGGATCTTAAAGATATTGGGGTACATAGTAATTACATATAGATTTATTCTTTCAAAGTATTTCATTTCAAATTCTTTCTTGAAGTAATTTTTTTAGCTTTTGTAGGCTATTCAGGAATTTAAGCAATATTCAGATTTTGCAAGCTCTTCAGAAGTTCCAGGGATATCTAAACACATCAAGAGTCTTAATAACATTCATATATTTTCATAAAAACATACAATGAAAGATTGAATATAATATATCCTACTTTCACCCTATATCTATCGATTCAAAAATTCCATATTTGTCTAAGTTGCTTTGAACCATATATAGATATGGACAAAATTGTTTGCTTCTGGAAACTTTAATCCTTTAGGGATTTTCATTTATTTAAATCATATACTTCTAAAAAAATCCTTTAGGAACTTCCAAATGCTGGTATATAAATCTATATATATATGTGATTCAGTGACTTTATAAGTATGTTTCTCCATAATACTTCTAGTATATATTTGAAATCCTTCTAGGATTTACTTATAACTCACAATAGAATGACTCACAGGTCATGATCATATTCTCTAAAAGAATACCAAAGTTTTCATATATCACCAGACTTCTAAATTAATAATACATGAAATCTAGTCCACCACAAGAGAATATTTATAAAGATTTAACTTTTGCGAAAATTATTGAGACTATATTTCTCCCTTTTTTTCGCACAGTAGTTCTTATTTATACAATATAGCATTGCACTTCAAGTGTTTAAGCTATAAATACACAATTTTATGTTATGATACTTCATGTCGCGTCTTTTTCTTTTCTACTAGTTAGCCATCTTTGTGTCTATATCTCATGACATATTTGTATAGAAGATCCTCATTTGATCACATGATATTATCATCAAAATATTGTTGACAACTTTATCTTTGTGCGGTTCCTTTTTCTTATGACATAACTTATTGAGATCTCTATCTTTCTTTCAGGTACCTAGACCTCTTCTGGGTAGTACAAATAGTTATGTCTCAATTCTTGCCTCATAAATATGATCATCTTGATTCTTTGCTCCATTTTCTTTTCTTTTGGAACCAATCATTTTCTTTTTTTTATGAAACATCAAGGTATCCCCACCCAACAAGTGGAGACTAATCCTCCGCTTAATTGTAGGCACCTCAAAGGGTGGGACAGCTGGCCTGGGAGATTTAATACTTTTCCATACCCAACGCCAATGATCGAACCCTCGACAGTTGGCTAGCTTTTGAGGTGTGGTTCTCCCAAGGACTTGTACTCGTTACAATGAACTTTTTGGAACCAATCATTTTCTCATGCTTCAGGAAGGTATCATTTTTTATTTGTACTAATTGAAGCATTCTTAAGATAGAATATAAGATATATGAATTCTTATGTTGGTCACTAATTGCTTCTGGCAAATATTTTGTAATATTTTATGTATGCAACATTTGATGAACTTCAAGTTTATATCGCTATATTTGAGGATCTATGTTTCATGCATACAAGGTTATATTTCTTCCGGTTATTCATCTCCCCCCTCATATTAGGAAAACTTTTCAAATGACAACAAACTAATCATGTAGTATAAGTCTCATAAATTCATTTATTTCTCTTAGAAACATCATTTTGTTTCATTTAGAGATAAAAAAGAGGAAGGAGGTACTTATCCAACATTTATCCCAACTGTCAATGAATATCCATCTTTGTGCATTATTATGATGGACCAATATAAATAAATATTGTACATTATAAGATGGAAATTGTTTGGCTACGAACCAAGAGCCAATGGGAGAATTCATAATACTTTGCAGGCATGATGCATTTATATGAGATAGTATGTAGAATCATTCTTTCCAACTCTAAATTTGGAACTTTGTTCTCACAAGTTTTGATCTAGCGGCTCAATAAGGCTTCGATAGTAGACTTGCAAATATATCTGTTACATATGCTTTTACATAGCATATAATCATTGGAAATTTGATAAACAATCACTAGTGATTTCTATGGAAATCATATGGTTGCATAACTGAGGACTAATATACTTATTAGAACAAATTTGTAAAGTTCAAGTTGTAAGTTGATCACGGACACAAATGTGACCATTTTATAGATGCATCTATTATTCATAAAGTACTAATTTAGTCCATACGATATCTACATTGGCCCATATATATTTGATTCTATATAAATGTACACGTATCCAATTCCAACCATAGATAATAATGTTATCGTATTTACTTCTTTTGAGAATAAGCAATATATAAAAACATTTGCAAAGAATTTTCTTGTTCTTCGATGAGTGTTACTATGCTTTCAACATTATATTTTGCATCACTATGATCTAGGATGATCTAACAAGTCATACCAAACAATACATTCACAAACTTCAAGTTTGTTGTAATATTATCATCATCATATAACATCTGGTTATCGGTCATATTATTAATTGGACCTTCATTTGGAGATTATAAGAGTTTTATGGAAAGTATAGGAGTGAAACTCTATCCAATACGACTCATACTTGTATTCTAACAATCTCCCCCCTTAAGTGAGTCATGTAAACATACTTTCCACTTGCAAAATAAAATTAGTAGTTCTTCAAGAACTACGACTATATCATTGTATATATATATAGTTCTTTAGAAATTGTGATATAGTTCTTCGGGAACTGTCTTATATATATATATATATATATATATTATATTCACCATTTAATTTGTAAACTCAATAGAAATTTGAATAATTAAAGTTTATAAGAATTTAAATCAAACTACATAAAAATCACACTACAACATATGAGATATTCAAAAGCCAAAGTGAAATAAGGATTACTGTATGGGATCGTTAGAACAAATATCACATAACACATCAATTTTACGCTCAAATATTACTGATGCAAGAGCACATAACTGTCATAATAATGGTGAACTAACTGGTGATAAAAATTATGTGGTCTTATTGGCACAAATAGTGCTAATTGAAATTTTGAGCCTCTAGCTCTTTTGGAACATTAACCAATAATGGTAATTTTACTATACATAACAAAACATGATTGTCTTTGTTTATTTCTTCAGGAATTGATTATACATTATCATAGCACAAATGAACACTATAAGTTTGGAGAATTTCTATTATTTATTATGATATAAATCTCCATAAACATTAGTCTTCATGACCATCACAATAATATTATCAGGATATATTGTGCTATTACTTGAACGACAAGCAATTTGATTCGAATCTAATGTATTTCATATTTCATATTTGATATAAATTTGGTACAATAATATAGCCTTCATGGCTATATTTCATATTTGATATAAATGTGGTTATTAAATTGCTCATAATAAGTATATCAAATTTAGAGATTTTATTTCTCTTCTTCATGCACCACAAATTTCAACAAGTATTGGTCTGCAGGACCCCAATAAAAATAAATTTAATGTATATGGCTTTTGGCCAATTAATATGAGAATCATAATTATATGTCTTCCGCCATTTAGTTTAATAGGGAAAACTTCAATTTTATTTGAATGCTTCTGTACAAATGACTTTTGACCATTTAATATCAAAACAGAAAAATTGAAGTTAAATGGCTTGTGGCCATAAAATTAAACTTATATGGCTTCTTATCATATAATATCAAAATAGAAAAATTGAACTTATGTAACTTCTGGCTACAAACTTAAATTTATATGGCTTCCAGCCATTTAATATTAAAATAGAAAAATTGAATTTATATGGCTTCTGACCTATTAAAATAGAAAAATTGAATTTATATGGCTTTTGGCCATTTAAAATAAAAATAGAAAAATTGAATTTATATGCTTCTTACCATAAAATTAAATCTATATCAAGTGGAACTTTAGGTTCCGTCAAAGATGACTTCAGGCCGGTAAAGAATCTATTAAAATATAAAGTGAAATTTCAGGTTCCTTAAGAGATGACTTCAGGTAAATGATAAATACAATAAAATATAAAGTGAAACGTCAGGTTCCATCAAAGACGACTTCAGGTCAATAATGTTTACATTAAAATATAAAATAGAACTTCAGTTTCCATGAAATAACTTCAGGTCAACATAAGAGCATAACATTAAAGGATCTTATGAATAAAAAATAGATTACTTGGTTAGAGGCTCGTCCTGATAACCTTTATAAATTATAAATTGTAACAGATGCTACATGTAATTAGCTAGATTATATGTTAGTTTATAAGTAAAATACATTAGTTTTGAGGATAAAAGATAAATATAAACAATTTAAAGTGATTTATCTTGCATCCTTAATTTCTCCAAAAAAACCAACCTGATCTTATAATTAGGATCGGATGGAGTATTTCTTTGTTCCTAAGGGCTTAACCACATTCTTCCGTATAATGATTTGATTATTGTTTGAGGATTTGTATAAGGCTGAATGAATTCTGCATATATATACTCATTCCTATATGACATTATGGTTATATAGTCATTTCCCACACATTGATAATCTTAATGTCTTTGCAGGATGTAATTTATGGAACTAGACAAAATGCGAAAAACCCGATGAATTATTGGATAAATTGGTTGGATCTATGGTTCAATATTTTATATAATTTTTTTTTTTCATGTTCCTCCCTTTCTGTCCTTAATTAACAAGCAATTTATTCACTCACGAACCTTCAATAATAAATTTGATCCAGCACATGCACATTTTTGGGGTGTACAATATTTGTAATTGTATCATCTTTTCTTGACCCAATACCATATGAAGCTCAAAAGGCTCATAACTATAAATAAGTGGAGGGTGATCACCAATAATTATGACATTTTAGTATGATCCATACATTGCTTCAGCCCAAATTGGTCGGTCAATACTCATATTTTCGGAGAATTAATGAAATATTCTTAAATGAAAATACCTAAATTCTAATATTAATATTTTTATATATGAAATCCTTCAAAATGTTAGTATTTTACGCTATAAAAATATATCAGGTTTTTTAGTAAACCCGTAGACATCCGTTGTTTATATAGGTTGACTCTGGGATGAATTTCTCTCACAATATTTTTTCTCACTGCCTTTTCACAACCTCATCCATCATCATTAGATAAAAATGAATAGTTAATATGGAATATCTTATTAAATTATTGTTAAAATATTTTATATATTAATTTTCTTACAATACACGCTACAATACAATTCAGATCAAAACTTAAACGGTTGAAATAATTAATTTAATTTATGTGTTAAAGAATATTATAATATAAGTGTGCATGTGGAACATTCATTTTTAAATTTAAAGGTGAAAAAAAGGATTATGAGAGAAAATGAGACAGCGCTCATCGGAAAGATGAGTAGACAGTGCTCGTCCATTATAAATCGTCCAAATTTAATCTAGACGGTCTAGATTTAATTTTTTTTGAAATTTGTGATTTTAATAAAATAATTATTTTTATGATTACAAAATCTAAAATAAAAATAATCTATCAACTATCATTTTGTCAAAAAAACATATTATTCATTTAAAAATTACAAATTTAAAAATATTAAATCTACACCGTCGAAATTCAAATCTGAACGATCTGTAATAAGGGAGTGTCATCTACTCATCTTTCCGACAAGCACGGACTTGAATCCAGGATGAATCGGATCAACCTGGCCCGTTTTCGTTTTGAGTGTTGCAGGGTTGGCTAACATGGAAGCATGGACTGGCCATGAGGCTAGCTTTCTAGGTCAAGCATGGCCTATCGTTGACCTGATCCCACCATGCACAACTAAATCTACTTATCTAAATAGGAAATATTATAAAATAATCGAGCTCGTGACATTATAATTGCACGAATAAATACATGTTTGTTTTTAAATACATATTAAACTATTCAACATCAGCTTTTAAATTCCAATTTACTGTATGAGTGTTAATTTGATTCATATGTGTCAATGTCTCACATGAAAGCGTGTATGACATGACAATGCTTTAATTAGTATTAATTAATTAGAAAAAATTAATGAAAATAACTTTTTGAGCAGTATGTGTGATTAGTGACTGACACTGAAATGTGGAAATTAATAAGGCAACTTAATTTGCAAGATCCCCCAAAAAAAGATGTCCAACGAAAATGATGTGATCAAACCAGCCCAGTATTTCAGTTTCTTTATTCTTACGCGTTTTTCTTTTCTAAAAAGTTTCTTGCTCGTTTGCTCAAATTATTAAGAAAACATATCTATAATTCTAATCATGGTGTCAAAAAACCTTGTCCGGTCAAACCAGTATACTAGTGAGCCAATTTCTAAATTGATTTGGTTAAGAGTTTTGGATGGGGTCAATTAGGCCGGATTCTATGTTTTTCTTTATTTTAGTCTAAAATGACATCATTTTTACATATCAAATTTTTGTTATAGTAGCCCTGTTTTCTATACATGAATATTCAATATGCTTTTAAATTAATGTTTTTACTCCAACTTTATATCATAATTTTTCTAATCCTGATATTACCTCAATCAGCTGAACTATTGTGTAATGTGTAAACATGCTTATTGATGGATCCAAATTTGAGTATGTTGATCATAATTATGTAATAACACTTGTATTTTTTCAAAATGTATAAAAAAATGTAGATATTTATTTGAATTCTTAATATAAGATCCCAATTCATTATATCTTTTAAATTATTCTCCAAATCAATGAATATTATAGAACAAAATTTTCAATAAAAATGATTTATATTTTGAGATGGAGAGAGTATATAGGTTTTGAACCTTATCCATAAATGACATTAGATGGATATGGAATTGAATGCATGAGGGATTGTGTCGTTCTTATTGCCTCCACGATATTCATATATACTTATACTGTTATACATAAGTGGCCCAGCAGGCTGCAGGTAATGTAGTTGATGAAAAGTACAATTCAGTTATTTTTTATTCAACTTTTAATTTTCATCTTCCAACTTGCATACGTACAATCAATATGATAAGTAATCTACTTCCAGAAATCATCAGTAGGTGAACAGCGTTTTTATTATACTACTGTTGGGCCATGCTCATTTATTTATGATTGTTACCCTTATTTATCCACTTCGCAACTTACCAAAAAAAGGTCTCTAAACCAAGTTAAAACTAGGGCAAGATTTTTCTCCGGTGTATAAAAAACTAGGTCAATATCTTTCTTTTTTTCAAGTCAAATATTAAATTTTGACCGTTAAAATGGATGTCCATTTGATGGGTAAACAATAAGGAGAATGATAGGAGTATTAATTTGAGTTTTCTCGGCTCCATTCTCCAGTCAAACACACATATAAGCCAAAAATAACCAAATTAATGTTGATAAAAAGATGGTTAAAAGAAGTTAAAATGAATAAATGTGTAAAAAATCAGTATATTTTTTCTCTCTAATTATCGCCTTATTTATGGAGAGGATGGGTAAAAGAGGAACTGTGTGAAAAAAGAGATTAGAGCATATATGTGTAAGTAATTGGATGTAAAAGTTAAAAAAGAAAGAAAGAAATAAAGTAAAGTGATTTAAAAGGCTAGTATAGAGTGCAAATTTTAAAAATGACCAACCGCTTCTAAACATTACAAAAAAAAACAGTAAATTAGTCACATAATTCAGCCACAGAATTCCATCAGTAAAAACAAAATTCTATGGCTAAATGAGAAATTATGTGAGTAATTAGTTAGCAATGGTCTATTTTCAGATGGATTCCCTGGCTAATTTACTGTCTTTTAGTAGTGAAAAATTTATAACATATTTAGAATCGAAGAGAGTATTAATAATGCATTGGTCTCTTTCTTTTTTTCCTAAAATAATACAAGTAGTTGTTAATATAATCCTTCCAATTTTAAACATATATCCTATTTGAAGAATTAGTCTTATCCTAAATATAAGACTTATTTCTAATTTTGTCATTTTTTTTAAATTACCCATGTTGATCCTCAATCAACCAAGTTAGATAATAGGGGGAAGAGGGAACTAAGGAAGATGAATAATATGCTTTAGAAAAATTAACTAACATCTTTAATTTAATATAATTCAATTATCTAGATAAATCCACATGTACTAATTGTGAATACGAAAAGATTGAGTGATGGTTGGAAGGATATTATACTAGTTTTGAATATGAAAAGAGTGATTGTTATGGTTGGAATTATTGGTTAGCCAAGAGTTGACACAAGAGGAGCTTGATGAAAGAGGGGAGTAGTTGTTCTCATCACCCACTTGTCAACACTTTAGTTGAAGTGATCAGTCAAACAAGCTAATAACACCGGCAATTCAACGCAGTGTTCACAAGTGGGGGCATAGATATTAGAGTCTCCATTGCATATGCATTGCACGCTTTTGCTGGCATTTGGAACATCACATAATGTGCTTACATTTATTTAAAAAAAAAAATGATGTGCTTACAAAATAATTCCACGATTTCCCATTTATCATCCTCACACCACTGAAATTCAATAAATAAATTAGTTATATATTGCATCACATTATGTATATAAACCAAGTGTATTTCGGCATTATATATAGAGCATTTTTTTCATTTTATATTTTATTTATTATTTTTTAAAGAGATCATATTACATATTTTATAATTTAGTAATTTATTAATTTTATTTTTAATCTTTCCAAATTAAATAAATATGTCTAATATTTAATACATGATTGACTGTTCCCTATGTAGATCATTACTTATATGGCACCAACTACCAATTTTTTCATCTCTTAAGTAATGGTAGTTGGGTCATTAAATTTATCTTGAATTGATATTTTTTTTCCCAAATTCACTCCTTTGAATGATAGACTCAACTCTTTCAACCTTGAACTTCAATTAATAAAAAAGATAGAGTGGAAAAAACAATCGATGCAGTCGTTGGTTCCATATATTTGGGATTAAAATTTTTTGTAGCTGATACTCTATAATTTGGATAAGAGAGTAATAATTAATACTCTTTGATGCCAAAAAACAGAGGGCAACTTCCTTAGGTTCCTCTTTCTTAAAAAAATATAAATTTATTAATTTTGAGGAAAATAAAGCATATCTTAAAAATTAAAAAAAGTTATAATTTCTTGGATGAGTCATGTGCCTTGTAAAATTTAAAGTGGTTGAGTTTTTTCCTCTTGCGCATATGAGGGAGTTGATGTAAGCATTTCTCATTTTTTTAAAAGAAAAAACTTAAAAATTGCTTCAACGACACCACAATAGTTTAAAGTTTTAAAGACTGAAAATGCGATTTATAAATTTAAGGGATTGAAACAAAATTTCATAAAACCTTAAAGGATGAAAATTTTACTTAGCCTGATTAATTTTTATAATTTTGTTGTCATTAACTCACAATTGTTTTGAGGGAAAAAGATAAGATGCTACTATTAACTAAAAAATTGGGGATGATAATAATTAAAAGACTGTATGTATCTTGAAAAAAAATTTTCCATCAGCATTTTCAAATATCTCAATTTTCACTTTAATCCTATAATGAGAATAAAAAATTAACTACAATTTTTTTCGGTATTTACTTTAAGTCACTAATTATTAATTTATAATTAACAACTAAATATTTGTTATTGCCATCAACAACTAAATAGTATGTTTCATATAATAGAGAAGTTATTTGAGTCTCATGCCTCACAATCACAAACAGTTTAAGATGATGATGAATGTCAATGACAAAAGGTATGGCAGGTAAATAATATTACTAACTTCTTAGTAGAATTTTTTAATGACTATATTTCTTACTTAGGGCTTTAGTGTTTTTCCCTTTAAATTATTCAGGTAGGCCAAATGAAAGTGATTAATAAACATAATGTGAACGGTCTATTTTAATGCTGAAAATAAAAATATTATTTCATACATTCCTAAATATAAGACCTAGTTGGCTTTTTTTGGAAAGATTAAGAAAGCAAAACGAGGCACTTAATCATAACGCATTTTATGTATTATTAAATTATATATAAGTTTATAAGTCAAATAAACTAGTTTAAAGAAAGAATTCTGAAAAATCAATTTATAACCAACTTATTTAGTTTTTTTAGAATTTTTCAAAAAAGTCAACTACATCCTATATTTAGGAACGGCTTTAATTTTGTTTTTTGAATCAATCTTAATCATATGATTAAATAAAAAACAAAAAAAAATATTCTTACAACTTTGAAGACATGACGTCCATTCACTGAGGAATCATCAAATAGAGAATCATTTAAAGGAAGGAGTGCGTGATTGAGTAGTCTGCAACGTCGACCATGCATGCAAATACTACTCTACCTCCTTAATATAATAACTTAACTTTATTACTAATCTTATCAAATAACGTGACATTTATATTACTAATATTTTGCAATTCCTTTTTCTTTTGCCACCTAATAAGTTACTACCATTCACGCAAACAAAAAGTTACAAACTCTGCTTTATGTTTCAATTACATCCAGAGATAATTATGAGCTTACGTACTTATTAAGAAAGGGCTAGCAGTCAACAGACGGTTCAACTTTATGTTTATTTAGTAACCTGTTTCTATTATAGAGAAATGTTTTCGTATACCAATTACTACCTTTTAAATTATTTGAAATATTGCAACAATTCTGGTAACGTCTATGTCCTATATCTTACCAATTAGTTTATGTAAATTTTTTTTCTATTTATCCACGGGTATTCAGCACTATTATCAACCGATTAATTTGATTCGTTGGAATGTAGGCCCACAATGGGGGAACCTTGCTGCCTCTAAGTAATTATCGCGATTACATACCTAAAGCTCAAACTCGAGACCAGTGATTAAGTTAAAACAATCCACAGCCAGTTGATCTTGGTGGTTTTATGTAAATTTACAAATAGTTGAATTACGTCCCCTATATATAAAATTGATTAAAATTATTTAAAGACAATAAATATGCCCAAAAACTTAACTTATCTCCTGAAAATACCAACATTCATTAAGAGAGAGTGTGCGAATTAGTTGTTGCAATGAGTCTAGTTAATAACCATTGAATAATGAGGCCGAAAATAGAAAAGTGATAATATAAATTTCCTTTTTGCCAGAGATAATATAAATTTCGGACAAGATGTCAGTGTCTTTTATACATAAGAACATAAATTATATTTAAACAAACTGAGGGAGTAGTAGCACGATGTAAATTAAATTTATTCAAAGACATATGTTTGATGAATGAAATATTACTGTAAATCTTATATTTGAAACTCTAAATGACGAGAGGGGGATGAGCTTCTTGAATTTACATCCAATTCAGTTGCTAAGATTAATTTATTTTAAGTAATCTCACGGTATACGAATTTTTTTTTATCAAGTACACGAATTAAATATATACTGTAAAAGGAATTTTCTCTCCTGCACCTTAAAATACAGTAGTTTTTTTTTATTAATGATTATATATAGGTAATATGTTCAAGCTCAGCCTTCAATGTAACCGTTTTTTTCAATAGAGCCTTCAATGCGACTTGACTTCGTTACCAAACCTTCCAACGAATTCCTCAACCACGATACAGTATTCCTTAAAAGGTCAAAAAGAGAAAAAGAAAACCACCGTACTCCTTCGGCATTCACCTAAAAGGAAACTCCTGAGCGCTTTTACCATCATGCCCTTTCTTCTCACGGACCAATAATGTTGTAGTACCATGGACCATGGTAGACAGAGGCGCTCTCTCCTCCTCCCTCCAGCTTCTCTTTTTTATCCACACCATTGGATCAAAATGATCCAATGGTCCGGATTTAATATTATATAAAAATAAGTATATTTATAATAATACTTAAAAATCTCATAAATAAATTTAATCTGCCATTATTTAGTTTGAAAAGTTCACAACTGTAATAAAAAATGAAAAATAAAATCTAAATTTATAATAATAATCTACAGTTCTTTACTCTTCGCACCAAATTTTTGAAATCAATTTTGCTCTAAATTTGGTTAAAGTTTAAAAGTTGTCAAATTTTAAGTATAATTCATGAGGTTTAAAGTTTTCCTTAATCTGTATAAAATATGTTAAAAATACCTTATAAATATGACGAGAAGAGTAAATATCTCAACTATACCTTCTTAGCCTGATTGAGTAAAATGTTTGCCTAACTCATGTCGTGATGATGAGTAAAAGAAAATAAAGGACCTTTGTACTGTATTACTAGGTGGACATTTAGTAATTTTTTATTTTTTTTAAAAAAAAAACTTGTGGTTAATGTCTGACCAAGTGGTGTTAAAAATAACCTGTGGCCAATGCTTGACCAAGTGATCGAAAAGATATTTTGATAATCCAGAATTTTTTTTCCGACTCAAAAGTACGGAGTTATTGAATAATAGTAATTCCTCCTATCATAAATATAAAATATAATTTAGGATTATTTTTTATTTTATCTTTTTTATCAATATTTTTTTTTCTTTAAGTAGTTTGCCTTATAAAGTGATATTTGATATAATATTTCCGATGTTATTACATATTCCTAATTTTCAACCTCTTTTTCAGTTTTTTACCTCTTTTTTTATCATCAATATCAAGTCTTTAAAATCAAAAGTTAACCCATGTTCTGATGTAGTCACACGTTCTAGTGTACTCTTTGTATTCTTAATTATAAGATATATTTATCTACTTTAATTAGATTGATGTTAGTTAAATTAGTTAAAATTACATGATATACCAAATCACCATAACTACACACTTTTATTCCCACTCTCCCTCTCTTGTTTGTTTCTTATTGAGGAGAATCAATAAAGATATTTTAAAAAAAAATTAAAAAAATAGAAAGAGTTCTTATATTTATGAACAAACTTCCTCTTCTAATAGATCTTATATTTAGGATAAAAGGAGTAATTAATTTATACGGGTAATTTACGGTGTATACTAAAAACTAAAAAGTATCTTACTACTCTAATTTTATCATTCAAACAATCATCTTATTTTAAAAAAAATGAACTATGATATGACTAGTACATGTGTGTCTGATTATATCCTTGATCTAAACTTTCCAACGACTATTTTATAGCGAATGGAGTCCATATGGGGAAATGACAGAGAATAATTTTTGAATTTTAAAATATAAGATAGAAGATTTCAATTAGTTGAATAACGGTATTAACAACTGCAAATCACTTATGTATAAAAAAAAACTACAAAATATTAATATAGGGTTTTGAAATTCAGAAGACATATTTCTGCTATTTCTCTAATAAATATCTCTTCTGCCAATTTATTTTGATATATCAAATTTGGTGCTTAATCAATGAAAATTCGTCCAGAATTCCCAGTTGACAAGGAAACATATATCAATTTCATGGTATCAAACAAATATCTTATACTCCGTTTTTTTTTTTTTTGCCCAAAACAAAAATATTTTAAAACTCTAAATTAAGTTAAACAATCATACCCTGAAATTCCACTATAACCATAATGATGACGCTCACACACCAAATCCTATCTACGTGGCGAATTTCAGAGTACTGAAAGTGATCGAGAGCTCATGAAAAACTGCTAAACTCATTACTCCGTCGACATGTGGCCCCATCCATATCCTCACTTCTCAATGCAGATTTGCCCACTAAGAGAATGAATACACACACATATAGTCGGCATTTATATATTCTGCTCATACCTATATATACCAGGGAAAAACACAAAAAAATCCCTTTTAATTTGTAAAATCTCAATAACAACTTCATGATAAGTATTAATAATTTTATGATAGGTATTAACAACCATTAACAACTCAAAATTTCTTATTTGGGATTTTACAAATTAGAAGGGATTTTTTTGTCTTTTTCCCTATATATTAAGTCATCAACTGATCAAATGGAAAAATCGTACTGATTAAAATATTCGTTGAAATTGATAAATATGAATGAAATAATTTTTTTTTCTTAAGTTGGCTTTTATTTATGACAGGATATGCAAAAGAGAAATATAATAATAATGATAGAAATAATAATAAAAGAGAATGTTAAGAGAAATAATAATGATAGATAAAATGAGAAAAACCCATCAATTGCTCAAATAAATCTAAGCAATTCTTATAAAATGGAAAAATTCATTTAAATTTTGAACTTTTCTATGTAAAGCCTGACGGAATATGTCTTTAATAAAGGGGAAAAAGACAAATAAATACCCTCCAATTTGTAAAATTCCATTAACAACTTCATGATAGGTATTAACAACACAACAACCTATCATAAAGTTGTTAATACCTATCATGAAGTTGTTAATGGGATTTTGTAAATTGGAGGGTATTTATTTGTCTTTTTCCCTTAATAAAGTGTGAACAATCTGTTCCCATTAAATAATTTTTAATGTGTCAAGATTTGGATCCACTTTTTGTTAGAAATACTAATTAAATGAACAATATGAGTGTATCACCTATAGAAATTCTTGCATGAATTCGTATTAACGTTATTTATGTATATCCAATTACAACATACTAAATTATATCATTTAATACAACGTAGAAACTTATATATCATTTAAAAAATCAGTTCCACTATTATGTCTTTGTGAAATTATTCTCTCCAATGAATTATCTCTCTTTCATATGAAGTGATGTGATTTGATAAATCAGACAGACTACAAACGAGCTCTGGGATCATGCAAGAATTTCCCATTCATTATCTAGAACATATCACTACTGCAGAAAAGGGTTTTAACATCCGTTATTAAAGGGTTTTAACATCCGTTCTGTAAGGGATGTCTATCTGAGTGATGTTGAAAAGTCGACCTTTTAACATCACTTTAAATAACGGATGTTAAATGTCAAACTTTCAACATCTCATATTATACTAAAAGGGATGTCATAATCCCAGAAAAACCCGTTTTAAGATATTGTCAGAGACTAACGACATCACATCCTAAGAAAATAAGAGATGTCGTTTCTGAGAAACAACATCCCTTATTATATAATAGGCGATGTTGTTTCTGTTCGTCAGAAAAACAACATCACCTATTATATAATAGGTGATGTTATTTCTCCTTTTTGACATCTCTTTTTTTTTAATGAGAGATGTCAAAACTTTTCTCTTTTTTTTAGTTTTATTTATTTGTTTTGATGTCCATCTACATTTTACTGATCACAATTACACATATACACTCATATAGAGACAGATATCTATATCAACAGAATTAATACATTTTTCACCATAAGTTTAATACATATCAACCTAACTAACTAACTAATCAAACTAATGAGCATGTACATATATATGTGGACAAAAAATAGATGAAACATGGACAGTTCCAAAGTACAGCATATAAAATCACCATGTTAAATTCTCCCGATGTAAGTGCTTCCTTCAATGAGTCATGTGCAACATTCTGCAAAATTACAACAATTAAAAGGTCTCTAAGAATATGATATGTTGTAATTCATGTGTACAAATGCTAGGCTATAGCCAAAAAATCTAATTAGAAAATGCCATTAAATTTTGAGAGACTCATCCAGATAATTTTAAAAATGTACAGGAAAGAAAGGCAACACAAGATTAGTAAGAAGATCCCATAGTAAGGACCACAATAGGATAATTATCATAGCAACCTAGCATGTCAACTTAAACAGAGCAGAAACAGGGAGGAAAAATAAATCACCACAATTACACCTTCAATTAGCATCAACCATAAATCATCAAGCATCATAAATTTTCCAAACATCTTCCCCCTTGAACCTGTCGGATCAAAGTGAAACAGGGGAGGAGGAAATTTTCCAAAAATTCCCAAACATCAATAATAAACATACAAAGCCCATTTATAGCATTAATCCTACTCCTAAACAAGATTAACTAAGCTTCAAAACAATGAAGCTCCAAAAATCAGGAAAAATGGCGTCGGATGAACAGTACCCGAAGCTCACATCAACGGAAATCGAACACCAAACATCATTCATTTACAAAATCACTTCAAGAATACTCTTATTCAAGTCCTAAGCTTCATTTTCATGGGATTAAAAGCTTCAAAACCCCCCAACTTTCGAATATCTATCTCCCATTCAAGCTTGAAATCGGACTAGAGAGAAGGAGAAATAGGAGGAAAGAGCTTACCTAGAGTTAGGGCCGGAGAACGCTGCTGGAACAAGGAACCTGAGGCAGAGCAAGGTGAGAGCGTGAGAGAGAGGGAAAAGCAAAGAGAGAGGGAGAGCAAGCGGTGAAGTATAGGACTTAGGGCTTTGAAATTGAAATAGATTGTGAAAAACTGGGCGGCGGGGAAGCGGGGAAGAGGGGGCGGGAATTAAAAAAGAGGGGAAAATTGGGCTCCGGACAAATAACATCACTCATTAAAAATGAGTGATGTTGTTTCTTAGAAACGACATCACTCATTAAAAATGAGTGATGTCGTTTCTAAGAAACAAAATGAGTGATGTCGTTTTCTGGAAACAACATCACTCATTTTTAATGAGTGATGTCGTTACTTATGACATCCCTACTTTTTATAAATAGTGATGTCGTTTCTTTTTCCACATACCACTTAATTACAAAATTGCCACCGCCTTTTTTTTAACTGGAAACAACATCACTCATTTTTAATGAGTGATGTCGTTACTTATGACATCCCTAATTTTTATAAATAGTGATGTCGTTTCTTTCTCCACATACCACATAATTACAAAATTGCCACCGCCTCTTTTTTAACATCTGTTTCATGATTAACTGATGTTAAATAGCGATGTTAAAAAGGTTTTTTGTAATAGTGTATGCATTGCAATTTTTTTTTTAATAATTATATTAAATTTCGTAACTTTATATTATAATTTTAAAAAATATGCGTTGTTTCTTTACGCAATTACAAATTAAATCCATGGAATTAAAATCAATAACAATACCAACATTATAATTATAAAAAACTACTACAAACCGTCTATAGCATGCTACACACGTATCACAATATTGATTTTCTTTTTCAAACTATACACGGAATTGGGGAGCTCGCCTGACGAAAATGGAAAAGTATTTATTTTTTTCTAATTTGATGTAAAGGATTTTGTTTTATTTTCCTTCTTAAGAATGACAATTTTGTTACGTCTGTTTAAATAGTTATGTTATATTTCCCAAAATGTTCCCCCTAATCAAAATCCTTACTAGTTTTTAATTTTTTTATTACATTGATCGTTTCAAATTAACAACATTAAATGGAAAAAAATTACATGCATGTTCCAAAGAAAAACAATCCATTTACTCA
The DNA here is from genome assembly GCA_037074515.1 of Mimosa bimucronata. NCBI lineage: Eukaryota > Viridiplantae > Streptophyta > Magnoliopsida > Fabales > Fabaceae > Mimosa > Mimosa bimucronata. The sequence goes on from CM073442.1 coordinate 14,734,545, forward strand.
TATAGGTCCTACCTACATTTAAATACAGAAATTTGACATACATGAAAAAGAAAAAAAATTTTAAAGTATATAAAGGATAAATTAGTGCATCAAATAAACAAAATTCCAAATCAGTCCGATGTACTAAATTGAGATTTTGAAATCTGGTCAAATAACTCAATTACCCTAACAATTGTTTTAGAAAATCCCTGATCAAAGTAGTTAAAAGCAAAACTAAAGTAGTTATTCATAAAAATATTTAGCAACCCTCTCTTTGCTATTTTAGTTTTGCTTCTAACTATTTTAACAACTTCTTCTTCTAAGATCTTTAAAAAAGGTTTAGGCATCCGCGTTGGAGCTCTCACCGTCAGCGAGGGGGTTAATATTTTTTCAAAAAAAAAATTAAGGACAATTGTGTTATCGACAAGATTTCAAAATACCAAACCAGTATTTTTTTTTTTTGCCACAAAAATACCAAACCAGTATAAGCGGACTGATTTGATATTTTGTTTATTCATAACCCTTATATTTGTCCTTTACTTATTTTTTTTTTTTTTGAACTGATGTCCTTTACTTATTGAGAAGACAACTTTTTGGGGATTTTTTCTTAACGAATAGTCAGGACAAAATTATAATTTGGAAAATCACAAAAGATACCTTTGAAAACAGAGAAAGACATAGTTGTCCTCTTAAATTTGAAAAAACTCATATCAGCCTCCATGAAATAATATGGTATTTCCATATCTTGTGAAAAGACACCAATATCCCTATTATAATTGTCAAATACATCATAAGTATTTATAAGTTCAATATATGGATTTTCAACTCAATCATAACGATTTTTCAATTTCATGTTAAGAATTCACAATCACAATGTTGTGTCAGGAATTGACAACGCATATGTTTGGGAATCCCCTTTACAAGTTCAACACAAAAATTTCTTAACATGATCATCAACATGTTTGGAATGGCTTTTTGAAGCCTAGAAGCTTGGTTGCACCGCAGAAGTCATCTTTTGATTTTTTAGATGTTTGGTTTGGCTTATTTGGAGAAAAGCTTATGGCTTCAAATGGGCTTCTAAGAAAAAGCTGAAAGTTGGAGCTTATGGCTTTTGGCTTATGGCTTCTGGAATGATGGGTCCCACGCCTTTTGTTGTGTATTATTTAATAAAGTAGGTAGGAAAATTAGACTATTAGATCCCTAAAATTCTCAAATAAGATATTTTCTTTTAACCTAAAATTTCCTTTTTACTTCCAAAAATTTATCATAATAATCTCTAACTATTTTCTCCCGCAATATCCTCCTTTGAGCTAAAAATATAATTTTTTTTCAAATTATTTTCCTTAAAATAAGGGATAAACTAAGCCTTTAAAATATTTAAAAAACCCCAAATTTCACTTTTTCTTTCTAAACTTTAAGAACATATGCATATTATATATGTACTATTTAATTACAATAATTTCATTTTTAGTAATTTTTCATCTAAACTTGCTTTTCAAAATAATCATTCAAACATGTTTCTAAAAGTCATATTGAAAAAAAGTCACTTCTATCATCACAAATCCAAATATAAATCACTTCACACAATCTGACTTTTATCCAATCTCACTTCTGAATAAGTCAGATTGAAAAAAAAATTACTTGTCCGAAGCCAATCCAAACACACTTCATAACAATTTTCAATTTCATGATAACAACTCGCAATACTTCAAGTTTTTCCATCGGAAATCGGTGAGGATGCACATGCTTGTAATAAATCCCGATCGTATCGATTCCCAAGTCGACGCCAACAATCCACAGCTCCAACCGTCGAGGGCATTTGCGTCTTTTAGTAAAATACGAAAAGGTAATGAGATTGATTTGAAATTTCTCAAATTGAATGGACAGATTTATTTTATTTATAGGATGTTGCATCTGTAATTTCCCCCCACATAAAAACAACAATATCCATCATTCACATCACATGACTATCCCCCTTCCCCATCTCTCTCCCCCCATCACCACGCGAAACAGACGCTGGTTGCCCCTCGCTTCTGCCACCGTCCCCACGCGTTGTGCGATGTAACCTTCCTTTCATTGCAATTCAAATCTCACTCTCTTCTTCCCTACAACCCTCTCTCTCTCCCCCCCCCCCCCCCCCCCCAAACCACATACATTTCCATCCCCAATGTCTCCTTGTTTCAATTTCCTCATCTTCCTCATAATCTTCTCTTCTCTCTCTCTCTCTCACGCTCGATTGTTCCTTTCCTCCTCCGATGGCGGCCTCGTTTCCGACGGCATCCACGATTCTCCTGCGGATTATTCCACCAATTCCCGCCGACTTTCACCTTCTCCTGTGAAGGAATCGTCTACCTGCGACCAGACATATGGGTTCTTGCCCTGTACCACATCTGTTGTCGGAAACTTGTTCCTCATAATCGTCTATGGCTTCCTCATGTACAAGGCTGCTACCTTTTTGTCCAATGGTAGCGAGCTTTTGCTTGAGATCTTGGGCCCTGGGATCGTTGGTGGCTTGTTTCTTCCCATTCTTGGTGCCCTCCCTGATGCCATGCTCATTCTTGGTATGTATGTATCTATGTCTTTAATAATTCTTTTATGCATTTTTATTATGATGTGATTTTGTGTTTTTTTTTTTCCCCTGCAAAATGAGAAATCAAGATCCCGTAGAATCAGTGAAATTGATTTGCTTCCTTATGAATTGATGGTACTTCTCTGTTTAGCCGGAAATTATGCTCTGCCTGCTGTATTATATATAAAAAACGAAAACTAAGAAGCTTGGATTGTTAGTGAAAAAATGGATGGTAAAATGGACAGATAAACTTTTGAATTTCAAAATTTTATATAGGGGATTTGTATCTGTTAATATCATTACTCTATTAGTGAAAATTTCTTATATAACATTTTGAAATTCAGAAGATATATATCTACCATTTAATTTTAATTACGCGGACAATCCTCCTTTACCATGTTTATTTATAAACAACATTTTCTCAAATGAAATGAAATGAGTGATTATATGATGTATTGTATTTTAATGCCTGTATATAAAAGATAAATTAAATTGGTTTAATTTCATCTAGAAATTTAGTGCACTTGTTCTGATTTTACCCTCTAAAATTAGTTTATATTTATCTAGAAATTTAATGCAGTTGTTCTGGTTTTACCCTCTACATATTTAGTGCTTTTAACTAATAGTACTATCTTCGGTCCTAATTATAAGAGCCAGTTGACTTTTTTTGAGGAGATTAAGGATGCAAATTAGACCATTAAATCTTAATATATGTGACATGTAATTAGATTATATGATAGTTTATAAGTAAAATAATTTAGCTTTGAGGAAAAAGACAAATATAAACAATTTAAAGTGGTGTATTTTGCATCCTTAATTTTTTCAAAAAAGTCAACTGACTCTTATAAATAGGACCGGAGGGAGTATTTATGGACAATTCCTTTTTTCATAATTTGGATAATTATTGTTGCTTTCACATTTTTTTATATTTTTATTTTCTCTTGGATGTTCTAGATTTTACTTCCAGTATGTTTGGTTGGTTGGGAAATCATAATAAATCGCCATTTGTTTGAGAAGGAAAACTCTAGAATCAAGACACTCATAGTCATAGTTAAGATGAGATCATCTTAGTAATTTTCTTTGTATACGCGTCCTATGTTATCATAGTAAAAGAATTTTAGGCTATAAGGAGATTAGCATTGGGCATAGTTTCCGTTTCCGATAAAGATTCTCTCTTACCACTCTTTGGTTAGATGAAAAGCTGAAAACATTTCACTCAACCTTTCATCCTCCCTGTAAACCCGGACCGTGCTGCGCAGTAGGCAATTTTCTCCATTCTCTCTCATCATCAGTGAAATTGAGATCACATTCGTTCTTTTTGTCATGATCTGGACAAAGCCTAAAATCCCCTATTTGAAAAGTTGTCCATTCCTTTTTTTAACTGGTTCCCGCGAATACTGGGCATTGAATTGAATTTCTAAGCAAAGCTAAACAATATTCCTTTAAACCTAAGCAAAATTCTTAGATGACTCATCTCCATATAAAGTTCCATTTTTTTAATTTATCCTGCAGCGTCGATTATACTGATGCAATTATCAAAGTTTTCATCTTTTGAAAAGAATAATTCTTGAGTGTTTTTGGGACTACTTGAATTCTCTAGTCTAACCAAGGGAGATTCAGCATAATCCTGCAGAACTTTTTGGTTTCACCTAGGATGATGTTTTATATATTACTACTTAGTTGAAGGGGTTAACTTGTTTTTAAATATAAAACCTATTTATATTTTTCCTCAATTTTTGTTTCTAAATAATCTCTAATTATGATCCCCAATAATAAGTAAGTAAGAGAGGGAATATGAGAATAAATGTGAGTAGTTATGGTATTTTGGTAATATAATGTGATTTTAACTAATATGACTAACAAACTTAATTCAATTAAATTAGGTAAATATGTTTTATATTTAGGAACCGATGAAGTATTTTTTATATTTTCAGTCTTTTTTTGGGGGGGGGGGGGGGGGTTTAAATATTAGGAGTTAAAAAAAGAGATGGGAGAGAGAGCTAAATGTAGCCCTTGTGAGCCTCCATAACAACTCACCTAAATATTTTCTTAAAAAAAAAAAAAAAGAAGAAGAGTAACTCATATATAAGTGTCTTTTTTTTTTATTCACATGAAAATATTTAGATTATACGTATATTAAGTTAATTATATTCATTATGTTAAATTTTTTAATCATATATGATGAACATGTGTGTTTATATTTAAATAATTTTTTTTTTTAAAATGAGGCATATAATCATATGATTTGAGAACTTGACATAAGTATTTTCTAAAATATTTAATTTCATTTAAAAATAATATTTTATAGAAAATAGTTATAAATTACTTATTAATTAATTAAGTATAGAAATAGTTAATAAGATAAACGTGTCTAATATAATATCCTAGAATATGAAAAATCACTTATATATATATTTATGATGGCAAAAAAAAACCCTTATTATTTATAAATCATATCATAGTGTCGTTTATTCATAAATTTCAGATCAAATTACTCACAATATATGAATATTTTGACGTATTCTTTAATTAAAGTTTGTCCATGAAAACAGTTCATAATTACTTAAACATTAGCTTTTTAAAGAAATTACTCAAACATTAGTCTAGTTAAAAATATGTACTCGTGTTATATCAATGTGAATAGATTATACTTCAATATAATCAATTTCCAATTTTATCGGTTGTCTTCGAAGGGACCTCAACATAATCAATTTTATCATTAGTTAACTACGTCTTAATTTTAGATTTTTCTGTTCTTTGTCTTTTCAGAAATATTGATAAGACGGTTCCTTAACATAGCCACGTTTCCTCTTCTGAGTTCTGACCCACAAAAAACATGCTACTTATTCATTTTTTTTTCCCAATATATCTTGGAGACTTCGACTATTGCTCCTTAGACAAACTGTGTGTCTTGGTTTGGGGTAGCTTATGGTGGGCCTATGTTTTTTCTGCCGATGTATTATGGGCTTGTCCCTTAATAGCTCAATAAACTTAGGCCAATCGTTTTATATTTCTTAATAAATTTGTCTTTATATAAAAATAAAAAAAATCACGCCTTACATCTTTGTGTGCGTCATTTATTTTTTATTGTTTAAAAATTTGTTAGTATGATTTATTGTTTATATCAATTTAATCTTAATAACACAAAACCAATTCAAAAAACTCCGCCTCTAAATCATGTTAACGCAAGGTTTTTCTTGTATTTTATAATTTATTTGTAATTAAAATATATTATAGAATATTATCAAACTATTTATTTATAGGTTTCTCTTCTTATATGTATAAGTCATCCTGTTTTGCCGTCTCGTATCCTTGCTTTTTCAGCCATTATGTGTTTCAGGTGAAAATTAAAGTGTGCTAGTTCAGTAATTCTGTTCATGCTGGTAGTGGTAGACGAACTCTTTATGTGTGTGTGGGCCTTTTCCTGACCTTTTGATTTTGATATACTTTGCTTAACCTCTTCAAATCTCTGTGTGCATCATGTATGCTTTTCTGTTGGTGAGAAGTCACGAGTTTGATTTTACTTGTAATCTTAGACTGTTAGTGTTTGTCCCTCTAATTCAAGAATAAAAAGTAAATAGTGTGCCGTGCAATAATACATTTCTTGATCACATTACAGAGCTACAATACAAATAGTAGGATTTAACTGATAGTCTTAACTGACAAACAGCCATTCTTATGAGACAATTTTCATGATCTATTGTTTATCTTGACGACAATGACGTGGTGCTATCAACCAAGCCGACCCAACGTAATAGAATAATACTCTGTTATTGGTGTTGTAATTGTTTATCTTGACCGTAATTTTGCTGTGCTCATACTTGCAAGAAATTTGCCATATATTTGTCACTCTCATTTATTAAAACTAATGGTCATTTGGGCTTGTAACTGTTATATCCCTATTTTTATGGTTTCTGATCTATTTATCTTGTTTTTATTCTAGTATCTGGGCTTTCTGGTAGTACGGAAACCGCTCAAAGTCAGGTCTCTGTTGGAATGGGTTTGCTAGCGGGGTCAACAGTTTTGCTTCTGACTATAATATGGGGAACTTGTGTAATTGTTGGGAAATGCGACATTGAAGGTTCAATTGCAAAAGATTCACAAGACACACGAGGATTTAGCTTAACTGGTAAGTCTTTGACGTTTTTTCTTCCTTTCAGTCATCTTCAAAAGATTTGATATTAAGCTTTCTTGTCCATGACATTAAAAAAAATTATGCCCTCTTAATGATCATCCAAAAAGTATACTTCCTTGTGTCAAATTTTAGAAGGATGAATGGAGTAGATTAAGTTGATCTGTTGTGCTAAACCTTCTTGTCGTTTTAATGTCATGCATTTGATCAGTATGGATGTTTTAATAATTACTCTGATATATTGTTCACGTGCAGGTTCTGGTGTTAGTACTGATATTTGGACAAGTTATGCTGCAAGGATCATGGTTATATCTGTCATTCCATTTCTGATTGTTCAGATACCCCAAGTACTCAAATCAACGTCAGGAAGGCACTTGGCTGTTTTAATTGCACTTATTGTCTCTGTCCTTTTATTGGGTTCTTATTGCTTTTATCAGGTAAATTCATTGCTTCAATATTGTGATATTTCTTATGAATTATGTTGGCTATTTACTTTTCTTACAGTTTGTTCTGTCTTAACTCAATAACAACTCTCTGGTTTTCAAGTGACACAACACTATGAAAGGAATAGAGACAATGCTTTAGAAAGCCTTGATAAAAGGAAGCTTTTGTTGCATTTATGTATTGAGGAGTCTAGTTTTTTTAACTTGCAATTAGCCAGATTGGAATATTGGGCCTAAACAAGGAAACTTGTGTTTCATACTGTTCTGTTCAACGTTTCTTAGATACTAGGATCAGCACTTTCCAGTTTCCAATATCTATAAGTACTGTATGCTAAGTGAGAGATTCTCTATTACTAGTTGTTCCTGCAACCTAAACAAATTGATTTTTTTTGGGGGGGGGGGGGGGATTGTGCAGATTTTCCAGCCGTGGATACAGAGGAGAAGACTAGCTTATGTGAAACACAAGCACGTAATATTTGGACTTCTGAAACATTTAAGGCAGCAAGCATTGGGAAGGTTGTTGAGAGAAGATGGTGAACCTGATAGAGAAATAATCAGGAAGTAAGATCTTTTCTTCTTTTTGGTCTTACTCAATACTTTTTCATATTTTCATGCTTTTTGGGTCGTCATTGATCTCCTTCTAATGGTTATTCATATAGGCTTTTTTCAAAAATTGATGAGAATGGTGATGGACAGCTTTCTCATGGTGAACTGAGAGCACTGATTGTTGGAATTGAATTTGAAGAGCTTGACCTGGACCATGACGATGCTGTGGCGAAAATAATAGAGGATTTCGATACTTCTCGTGACTCACTCGTTGATGAAGAAGAGTTTTTTAATGGAATTAATAGATGGCTTTCTAAGGCTAAGGGCTCTCGACGTGCTTCTGCTGATGCTGGTCCACATACAATGAAGTTTTTAAGTGATTTTCACCGAGTGAGTTTAACTGTGATATAGTCTATTAAAGCTGATTAGATGTGCCGGTGAGCCGATTGGAGTCCTCCAAAAAAAAAGTAGAGAGAGACCAAAGAGAATTTACAGCAATATTATTGAGCAGAATCTCCAAAGATTTAGTTTTTGATAGAGTGTGATTTATGAAGCCGACTTCACCAATCAAGATAAGCCTTTGTTTTTGTTGTATATTCTATCAAAGAAATTCCTTTTAGGAACAATAGCAACAACACAAGCCTTATCCTACTAGATAGATTGCTAGTTGAAAAGCCCTGTTTAACGATTTTAATGAGCGTTCTCTTCGGTTTACCTCTACTCATTATCAAAGAATTCAATAATGTTTGATTTACCCTGCTCACTGGTTCCCTCTGATGGCCTTCTTTGTACATATCTAAGCCATCTCAAATGATTTTACCATTTTCTATTTAATAGGCACCGTTACACCCACTCTTTGCCTGAGAAAATCCTTTTCTGAAATCGGATATATGATTGACTGGATTTTCATTTGCAGGAAACAAAGAGGGAACACGATCTATTGGATGTTGGGGGTCCAGCTGAAGAAGCTGCAGAGGGTGTTAAGAATGCCAAACGGAATTCCATTAAAGCAGTGCTGTTGCTACTGCTTGGAACAGTTATTGCTGCTGCATTTGCTGATCCTTTAGTTGATGCTGTTGATGAATTTTCTGACGTCACAAGTATTCCCGCCTTCTTCATTTCCTTCATTGTTCTGCCTTTTGCTACGAATTCCAGTGAAGCAGTGTCAGCTATTATTTTTGCTAGTCGAGACAAGAGGCAAACCGCTTCCTTAACTTTTTCTGAGGTTCGTTTGTTTTGACACTCTTCTTTTCTTTCAAGCATTTAGTGCCCAGTTTTCAATCAACTTATGTTATTTTCTTGAGAGTTGTGCAAATAATGACTGGGCAAAACAACAGAGCAGAATGATTAATTTGGACTAATTTATTATGGATATACTCCGTATGATTAACCATCTTAAAATAGATATTCAGCTGAAGTTGTGATAAATATGTAATATATGGTTAATCAATTTCAATGAACCAATTCAGGTATCATCTGCTTATTGTAAAGATAATGATGAATGGCAGTAAGACAAGCTCATTTTCTAATGAAAAGCAGTGGATTATATGAAATTTCTCCTTGTATCTTCTAATTATCCATGTAGCAATGCATGACTATATATTCGTGGGTATGTCTAATAAGACAAATAAATTTGTACAGCATCAACACATTAGACAAACTTGATGAAAAATGGAATTTTATTTCCAACGATCAGTGTTTTATTCAATTAGTAATTCCAGTTGATGTGGTTATAGTTCTGTTCATCTCTGTCAGTACCTTTTAACATTTAACTAATACAATACTTGTTTTTTGGTGAAATTGGGGGTGGTTGGAAAAGTTGAAATCACTGGAGAGTTGGTTGTAATAACTATCTAGACATACTGTGATGATAGATGCACTCTGCTTATAAGATTCAAACTTATGTAGTGTTGCTTCAGTCCAGTTTATCTCAAAATTTCTTCATTGTGTTTCTAAGAATCGGGTATTAGGAAAGGGATGAAAATGAGATTTCTTTCAAACTCAAGCGATGAAAAGTACATTTTCCTTGTATATATGCTTACTTGTGACAGATAATGAAAGTGGATTAACTATTGTGTGTGTATGTGTGTGTGTTGCAGCTATATGGGGCAGTGACAATGAACAACGTGCTATGCCTGGCAGTGTTCTTGGCGCTTGTGTACATAAGGGGACTGACATGGGACTTCTCTGCAGAAGTATTGGTCATTCTGGTGGTTTGCATTGTGATGGGTGTCTTTGCCAGTTTCCGTACAACATTCCCTCTCTGGACTGCTATAATGGCCATCCTTCTTTATCCCTTTTCTCTCGCTTTAGTCTATGTCCTTGATTATATCTGTGGTTGGTCATAGACCATACATATCACCATTAACCACATGCTCTGTTAAAAACAAGTAAACCAAGCTCATTAATTATCTATGAACTTGTGTGTGTGTGTGTGTGTTAGATATGTTTAATATATTATGATTATTAGCTTGGTTTGTGTGTGTTAGAGATGTTTAATATATTATGATTATTAGCTTGGTTTAATTCTTTTAGTGGGCATGTTTTCTATCTTAGGTCTTTTACTATTGTCTTGTATGGATATTTATTATATGCAGTGGACTGAGAGAGACTAATATTGCTGCCTGAATTTAGCTAATTCATGCAAAATTTGTCTCCTTTGAGAAATTCGAGGAATTTTAGTGCATCATGTTCACGTGATTCTGGAAGCAACTAGTTATATTCTTTTGAATTATAGTATGATTATACGAGTTTTCTAACATTTTTTTGGGGTTTAATTAGAACTAGATGACCATGCGTAACCATCAAAGTTGGAGATACTAGTGATTAAGGATTTGTGTTTATAGTTTCAATAATAACAACTAAATATTTCAATGATTAAATTCTTTTCATGGTTATTGTTATAAATCATTACTTCGTCCGTTTCTAAATATAAGATCAATGTGAGGATGAGAACTTTTTTATAAATATAAGATATATTTTTAATTTTTCTCAATTTTTTTTCTAAATTATCTCTATTATTAATGGTCTTTAATATTCCTTTGTTCTTAAGTATAAGTCCCATTTTACTTTTTTTTTTTGAAAAATTAAAGAAGCTAAATTAGCCACTTAATCATGGCATATTTTATGTATTATTAAATTATATGTTAGCTTATATGTCAAATAAACTAACTTAGAGATAAATTCAGAAAAATCAATTTATAAATAACTTATTTAACCTTCTAAGGATTTACCAAAAAAATCAATTATATCCTATATTTAGGAATGAAGGGAGTAATAAACAAGAAAGATAGGGAGTTTGAGAATAAAGATATGTTATTATGGTGTATTGGTAATATTACGTGATTTTAACTAACTTAACTAATATTTTTAATCTAATTAAATTAGGTAAATATTTCTTATATTTAGAAACGGAAGGAAGGAGTATTAGCATATCCTGAAAGCACCCTAACAATTTTTCAAAATTATAATCTGCTTTTTTAATTGTTTTATGATGTTATTACTAATGAGAGATAATGTATCTGATTATTCATAGTCTGGAAATTTTGTTTCTGTCCATACAAATTTCTTTTTTCAAAAGACAAAATAATCGTGTAAAATTGTTTCCTCTGCCCAATTGTGGCTAGCTTCCCTATAGAGCCCAATGGAGTAGATGATTTTACACACAGACACACTATAGCGTAGATTACTTAGAAATTAGTGTATCTTCTACTTGGTGTACCAAGATAATAAAATATTGACTAGCAAAGCCAACAATTTTATGTCCATATTTCAAGTATGCAATTGCTAATATTATTTGGAGGTTCAAGGTTTGCCGCGTTAAAGGAATATATTTGTACGAATTGGATTAGTTAATTGTTAATAAGGTTATTTGCCCTTTGATAAATAAAAAAAGGCAAATATTGTTCAATCCAACAAGGAGCTCTTCAATGCCCTCCACCTAAAAACAAATCCAAACCCCAAAATTTTCTCTCTCGAATTGAAAGTTAGACAAACGTGTTCACTTGCTTTTTGAATGTGGTGTGAAGAGTGAGGACTCTTTCTGGAGATACTATTTGAGGTAATAAATACTTTAAAAAACTAGAAGTTATGGAAGGGTTTTAAAGGAATTCTAAAAACTCAATGAATCACTTCAATCAAAAGGGAATGATAGACAATAGAAAACGAAGGTAGATTATGTAGAATTAGATTGATTTTTGCAGCCAAAAGCATTCAATATTTCACCAAGTTAGCTTTAGCCAACTTAACAAAGATTAAGAGGTTGATTAATGGGTTAAAGGGCATTGTGGACCCGGAAGTTTGTCAACTTGGGCGTTGGACACCAGGAAGTTGTTGAGGGGTCAAATGTGTCCCGGAAGTTTAAAAAATGGGGGAATTTAAACCCTCCGTTAACTGAGAAAACGGTCAATGGTTAGTTGACCAAAAAATGTTTAGCTGGCACCTAAATATAACATCTTGCATCCAGATCATACTTACACCTCATCATCTCTCTCTTCCTTTCTCCCTCATCTTTTCTTCCTCTTTTAGCACCTCCATCCATCAGATCTTTCAAATGAATTTTCCTCATCTTGACGCAAACTCAATCACCAACTTTCTTAAATACTCCTCATCAAACATCCTACATAATCTGAAACCAAACACCATCTGATGAAACATCACAGCTTCAGCTGCACCAACAGCACCATTTTCAGACCCACCATCCATCTGTCCCTTCTACAACCCTACCAATTCATCAGTTGCTCTAGCAACTGTTCTTACGCAAAATTCAGGCAATTTTCCCCCACAAGTAGCCTCTGGAAACAAAGCTTGAATCAAAATCCCACAAGCCCGTCATTTATCTGTGACCCCAGATTTTGCCGATTTACAAACTCTTCCACAGCATCCAACACCAATCTCGAAGGGTCCACAGCCTCAACTATTGCCTGCACTATCCCGATCCTTAACGACGTTGATTCTTTACGCTTGGATATGATGAACCTCAACAAGATGAATAATCCATTTTACGACACAGTGACTTGAGGGTTTCAGACAATTCAGTATTTGAGGAATTGGATTTAGCGAATTCAGCCAAAGCTGCTTCCTTTTGTTCTTCAATTCGCGCTGCTGCAGCGGACTCGCGTTTTGGGATAGAATTCTCGCGGTGATTGAGGGATTCAGTATTGGAGGGAGCCGGTGACTCTGGCACCTTTGAAGGGTTGGGAGGGGCCGAATTTGGTGCCACAGAACATGAGGGAGGCAGCAGCGAGAACGATGGCGAGGGCAAGCATCTTCATCTCCACGGCGAATTTGGCAAAAATGAAGAGAAAATTTCTTTGTGATTATAGAAACTTTAGAGCTGAGAATTTGTGGGGTATGAATGTTTTTTTTCTAGGGCGATTTGAGATCTAAAATCTGAAATCTTAAAGGGGAGATTCCACAGAAACAATCAATGGCAGGGAACCGATATTGGTGATGACTGATGAAGGTGGGGAAACCGAAGGGATACAAGGATGATGATTTCATTTTGGTTTTTTTTTTTTTGAAAAAAAAAATCATTTGAAAGATCTGAGCGATGGAGGTGCTATAGGAGGAAGAAAAGATGAGGGAGAAAGGAAGAGAGATGATAAGGTGTAAGTATGATATGGATGCTAGATGTTATATTTAGGTGCCAGCTAAATATTTTTTGGTCAACTAATCATTGACTGTTTGCTCAGTTAACGGAGGGTTTAAATTGCCTCCATTTTTTAAACTTCTAGGGTACATTTGACCTCTCAACAACTTCTTGGTGTCTAACGCCCAAATTGACAAACTTCCGGGTCCAAAATACCCTTTAACCCTTGATTAATTAGTTGGTTAACATCAAAAACGACCTTGAGAATGGGCCCCATGAGATCCACCGTCGTTCAATCATCTCTCCCAAAGGCAAGATGCTCCCAGCCTCCCACACATGCACGTTGTTAGTGGGCCCCGCGAGTCGTAACATAGAAGTTAGAATTAGAACCATAATGAAGCATTCAGATTTGTAGACCCCACCCACCTTGGATACAAAAGAGAAGACCAACCAAACGCAAAATCACATCCCATCTCCTAGCACATGGATTAGTTAATTGTCCCCTTTTCACTCTCCTATCTCTCCCCATGAGACCACACTTCACACCAACACCAATATGATCCTATAGTTGATTTTTTTTTTTTCATATCACTCTATGTAAATTTGAATATAAGACTATTTTCCCTACCCACAGACACAAACAAGTTTCTTTTAACTAAATTCCAATTTTTTTAAAAAAAATTTAAAATTAGTAAAAGTAATAAATGTATAAGAAATATGCCTGTTTTTCTCAAACTATTCTTATTTATGAATAAGTAATTGGAGGGAGAGTAATGATAAAAAAAGATGAAATAAAATGTATGAAAGAAATTAATAAATGGGTAAAAATACATTTAATACTTAAACCAAATCAAATAATATCTTAAAAAAGGGACAAGCTACTTTTAAAAAAGATGATCATACTTCTGGCCAAAAAAAAAAAAAAAAAGATGATCATACACTTAGTAAGGGATGAGTGTTAATTAGTTGTTTCTCACACACATATGTATATGTATATGTTGATTTATCTCAAATGCCTCATTAAAGCATAATCATATTGATAAAGATCCTCTTTAGTATGTACATCTATTTCTAATATAAACCACCCACATGTTACTAAGTGGAATCAATAGAGATATTTTGAAAAAAAAATTACAAACTTGGGAGATGTGAATTCATATATTATAATTATAATTAAAATCAAAATATACCATTTATCCACCTCTTATATTTATTATATAAGGTAGTATATTGGGTACTTACAACATATTTCACCCAACTAATAGAACACTTAAATTTCTTTTAACAAATGTAAATTTATACATTAAGTTTAATATAGTTACTAAATATGACAAAAGATGTATGTAATTAATAGGAATAGCTTGGAAAAACATGTAAATGTGAAAGGCAAAATGAGTTGAAGTTGTATGTTTAATACCAAAACAAACCCCTCAACTAACTCTCAATTGGAGTTATGATTTATAAAAAGGGTTAAAGGGCATTTTTACCCCGGAAGTTTCATCATAGGATCTATGAGTGTCTAGAAGCTCTTGAGGGGGCAATGTTACCCCGGAAGTAAGAAAAAGAGGGGCAATGTCGCCCCTCCGTTAACTAGCTGACGGTCAACAGTTTGTTGACCACAATCTGCAAAGGTGGCGCATCCATGTGGCCTCCACCTCATCTTATTTTTCACGTCATATTTTTTATAGGAAAAATTAAAAAAAAAAGCCCAACGCCCTTATGTTATCCCTCTCCCTCTCCCTCTCACTAAAATTTATTATTTCTTATACTCAATATTGCACTAATTTTAATGAGGTTAGAGAATAATTTGGGTTTAATTAGGATATTTAGGGTTGTCCTTTTGAAAATATTGAGTAATGATACTTATTCATTTGATTTAGCATTTTATTTGTTTATCTTTTTATATGTGTAGCATATCGGTAAAATAGGATATCTAAGTATTCTACCTTATAATTTACATAGGATTAGGATTTGATTTTAAAATAATTGAACGAGTCAACGGAATATTAGAAGTTGTTTTTTTTAATTCATATATGCATATATATTATTAAAATGTTAAATTACCAAAGTACCCTTCCTAAAAATGATCTTCCCACCTCCACCCATTTACCATCGATGACCCAACAGCAAAATTTACACCGTTGTCGCCAAATCAAATGTTCACAGCAAACAAAAATCCCACGAAGCTTCAACAATCAAATTGAAAAGAATTCAGCCATGTACATATTCATTTAGATTCAATCTACCCCTTAAACTCAGAAAATCAAACACATCAACAAACCCAAGAATAAAATTAAGAACTAGAAACACATCAACAAACCCATGAATAAGCTCCTTAAAACTTCACATTCCCGCAACGATTTGGGGCCTTTTTTAAAATTGATTTTTGTGGAATTCTCTTTTGCGGGGAAGCATGATTCATAGATTGCCGGGAGAGGAGGGTTCATGGCAAGTGGTACGGTGATGTTTAGCAAAGGGGGAGGGCGATTGCTGATATGCGAACCTGTTAGCTTCTTAACCACATCCTAGAAATCGTTCTTGTAGATGTTGTATACCGGTGGCTGATGCTGCGGCGGTTGCAAAGAAGGAGGCGGCGAAGGTTGTAGTTGTGACGGATTGTGGCTGAATCTATGGTTGTGTTGATGAATTTAAGAAGAATCGAAGGTGAGCTTGGAAATCTTATGAGAAAACTTGGTGAGTTGCCTGAGATACTTGCCATCATAAACTCTCTCGCCTCGCTCTTCCTCAGAAATCTTGCGATCTTGATGGTGAATGTCATCGGAGCAAAAAAGTTCTCTCAATCTCTTCTTTGCTAGGGTGAAATCATGGGATGTTAAAGAGCTTGCTTTGAAAGCCGAGAGAGCGGTGGAAGAGACGAAGAGGTCTACGAAGATAAGAGAGGCCTGAAGATGATTATTTTTTCAGTTTGACAGAGAGTTGGTCGATGGACAGAGGAGAGCTGGAGTTCTTGTTTTCAAAAAAAAAAATCTTGATGAAAATCTGACCTAGAAAAAGAATTCTGAGGTATGTGCCACGTATGCTCCCTAACCGTTGACTGTTAGCTAGTTAACGGAGGGGCGACATTGCCCCTCTTTTCTTCACTTCCGGGGCAACATTGTCCCCTCAAAAACTTTCAGACACCCATAACTCCTATGAGAAAGCTTTCGGGAACCCTTATAAAAAAGTATGACTTGGTTACCAACAAGGTGTTGGTTGTGTGGTAATTGGTTTGACTTCGAAAGGATAAAAACACACTTACTGAAAGAATAAAAAACTCTTAGCTTTGAGGCTCGAAAGAGGAAGCCTTGATTGAATAAACAGAAGTATGATTTTGTTGGGAGAAAAAAATATGATCATGATCTATTATAAATTAATATTTACTGTTGATTTAATTTAAATGAAAAGAACATTAAATCTTGCATGTATGATGAATACTAGAACTTTTTTTTTGGCCGGAGATGAAGAGTAGATCTTGAACTATGCAACTTGTAGTCCGATATATATCCATGTACATGCTGACATAGTGACATATATCAATATATATATATAGAGAGAGAGAGAGCATACATATGAGCAGATATAATTTTCTCTACATTATCAAGCGACTACATATTCGAGTAGATAAATTTTGTTTTAAAAAAATAACATGCATATCCAACATATCTTATAATTCCTTATTTGTTGATCTCCTTTAAATTGCATTAAATGGTGTCACTTTTAATAACCATAATAGAAGTAGTACTTCGTATATTATATATATGGAGCAAAATATTTCTGAATATGAAGAAAATTCCAAGGACACAAGACAACACAACCACCAAAGTTTGGCTTGACAGAAACAAAAAAGGCATTGTTATTATTTCTCAGCAACTTAAAGCCAGAAACAAATAAATCTCTCTCCATTTTTTTTCTTCTCCACTCTTCCCAGTTCCCACTTTCCACATGGCAAAGATTTTGAAGTCCCTTTCAGACTCAACCCCACAATGTGCAACTTCTAGAAATATCTACCCACATGTGACATTGGATCACAGATGAGTTTAATTTGCAATTTTGGGTGAGTGAGAGTTTCATATAGTGAGGAACAACTGGCCTAATAGTGACACCATGATATAAAAAATAAGGCAAAAGAAAGATGCTCATAGCTTCAAATCTAAATCAACACTTTCTTCCTCTTCATCATTGCTATTTCCATCTTCGTTTGTCTCTTTTGTTTGCTCACTTTGTGCTTCTTCCTCTGGTGAGAAGAAATTGTGTAAACCTTGTTGCTGCCCATCAGGGGTTTGATCTTCTTCAGTCCCCTGTAGAAAATAAATCATTATTAGATTTTGCAGAAATGAACTATAACTCTGCTTTTTAGTTCTTGGGATGTCACTTAAGACCTGAGAGTATGACTTCATTCCATAACTCCACAAATGTTGTCCAAAAAGATGGTTTTGATATACTACCTCATGTCCTTGACATAAGATATAGCTTGCAATTCAATTTCTTCCTTGAAGTAAATCTTATATTAAGGATATTACAGAAAGGGTGACATTGAACTATATGATTAGGTCTTTTTGTAACTTAGATTAGGCTATTTATTCCCCCCGCCCCCCCCCCCCCCCCCCAAAAAAAAAAATTTAGTTCTTGCCTTTGTAATCTAGAAAAGGAAAAGGGTGACATTGGAATGATAATATTCTCTAACGTATGAAAATTTCAAGACTGTCAAATTTATAAAGATGCCATCTTTAAAGGACTTATATATAAAAAGTTAGGTTTCTGTCAAAACAAAGTGTAGGGTTTTTTCCTAACCTGAAAAGGTTGAGGAGGTTCCTGGTTTGTCTGAAATGCTGGGAAAGTTGAAGTGGCCATGGAGTTGGAAGTTGAAATGGGTGGAGCTAAGGAAAGAGAAGTATCATTGAAGTTCTTCTTGCTAGAGTTTGGCTCTGATGAGCTTGGTGTTGTTGAAGAGGAAGGTACTACTTGTCTGCAAATGTCGCAGAAACAAGATGATGTGTGAGATAACAGAATTTACAAAATAATTAACAATGCAAAAGAGCCAACAAAAGATTCAAACCTGAAAGCTGAGGAGGCAGCATTATAGTTCAGGCCAGTTCCACGGGCACGTGAAGTACTTTCATTTGCTCTAACATAAGGAGTAAAGCCAGGCGATTTGTAATAGACAGAGGAGGAAGCAGGTGGTACATCCTGAGAGAAAGGGTATGATCTTTTCTGACCACATAGCTGCTGCTCCAAATTTAAAAACACACACAAGAGAGAGAGAATTAATTAACCCTTTTATTATCAAGTTAAAACTTTGTTAATGAGAAGCGCAGAATTTCATTCATTATAAGCTGATGAACTATAAAAGATTAAATCTTGCAGATGAAATTGTAGATATACCTTATTCTCTGGATTCACTGGCACACGGCAGCTGCTATAATTTTGGTTTGAAGGGGGCTCTTTGGAGTAAGGATATACAGGTAACGTTAAGTTCCCTGTTGAGAAATTCACCTACAAAACATTCCAACAATCAAGGAAAAATGCAAATTAAAAAAAAAAAACATCTTCGGAAAAAAGATAAAGAAAGATCTTGAAACTTGAAAGTAACTAACTTGATTACCATTGATGAAGATGAATGTTGCTGATTTTGATGTGGTCTTAAGTTCCCTGTTGAGAAATTCACCTACAAATCAATCCAACAATCCAAGAAAAATGCAAATTGAGAAAACCCCAACTTGGATTTGAAAAAAAAAATAAAGATTTGAAACTTGAAAGTAATAAACTTGATTACCATTGATGAAGATGAAGGTTGCTGATTTTGCTGTGGTCTTAAGTTCCCTGTTGAGAAATTCACCTACAAAACAATCCAAGAAAAATGCAAATTCAGAAAACCCCATCTTGGATTAAAAAAAACCATAAAGATTTGAAAATTGAAAGTAATAGACTTGATTACCATTGATGAAGATGAAGGTTGCTGATTTTGCTGTGGTCTTAAGTTCCTTGTTGAGAAATTCACCTACAAAACATTCCAACAATCCAAGAAAAATGTAAATTGAGAAAACCCCATCTTGGATTAAAAAAAACCATAAAGATTTGAAAATTGAAAGTAATAGACTTGATTACCATTGATGAAGATGAAGGTTGCTGATTTTGCTGTGGTCTTAAGTTCCTTGTTGAGAAATTCACCTACAAAACATTCCAACAATCCAAGAAAAATGTAAATTGAGAAAACCCCATCTTGGATTAAAAAAAACCATAAAGATTTGAAAATTGAAAGTAATAGACTTGATTACCATTGATGAAGATGAATGTTGCTGATTTTGCTGCGGTCTTAAGTTCCCTGTTGAGATATTCACCTACAAAACATTCCAACAATCCAAGAAAAATGCAAATTGAGAAAACCCCATCTTGGATTTAAAAAAAATAAAATAAAATAAAGAAAGATCATCAAAACTTGAAAGTAACTAACTTGATTACCATTGATGAAGATGAAGGTTGCTGATTTTGCTGTGGTCTTAAGTTCACTGTCGAGAAATTCACCTACAAAACATTCCAACAACCCAAGAAAAATTTAAATTGAGAAAACCCCATCTTGGATCAAATAAAAAAAAAAACATAAAGAAAGATCATGATACTTGAAAGTAACTAGATTACCATTGATGAAGATGAAGGTTGCTGATTTTGGTGTGGTCTCTGAATCAAATTGTTGGGAGGCCAACTGTAGTACTTGCCTTGATTCGTGAAGTTCATAGGCTCATTTTGACGCCCATGAGGTTGAATAGAAGGTGGCATAGTGGTAGAGTCAAAATTGGCACCAACACTGTTTTCCAATGGAACAGTGCGTGATGATGATGAAGAAGAAGAAGAAGGTATGGCAGCATTATTTTGATGTTGTGGTGACGATTGAGTCCTCCAATCAGTCTCTACTTGGGTCAAATCATGTAATGAGACTCGAGGAAGAGGAAACTCCAAAGGTAAAGAATATGTGGATCGAAAATTTGGATTAGCAGCATTAGCTTCTAATCTTTTTAGGTCTGCTTCAAACATTCTCTCTAATAATGTATCATCATTGATTCTCCTTAGTTCTTCTTCTCTTCTCATTCGCTCAAGTTGTGCCACACCAGGTCCTCTCTGCGGTTCCTTTCTCTGATTTCCATTCTTTGAACACCTTCCAAAACCTCTGCCACGGCCGCCGCCTCCGCCGCCGCCATCTCCGCCGCCACTGCTGCTATTTCCGGTTGGAGCTGACTGATCCATTATCTTCCATGAAAAAATGTATACACACCACAGATGGGTCAGAAGTGGGTTCTTGTTTTTTTTTTTTTTCTATGTTGTTGAGGTGGTTTCTTTGTAAGAACAGATTTTAAAGGTTCAAGAAGAGATTTTGAAGGAAAATTTGGACTCCCAGATGAAGAGAAAGGGAGACCAAGAAGTTTGATCAAGACCCCATAATTTGGGAAAGCGTGTAATGGGATTGCAAAAGATGTAGAGAGAGTTGGAGAGTTTACCTAAAATCTCGCAGAATGTGAGATTTTTGAGGAGCAAGAAAACCCAAGAACCAAGCCAACGATTTAGCGATTACTGTAAGAAGACGAAGAAGAAGAAAAAGCAGAGTGGGGTATCAGATATATAGAAAGAGAGATGAGAGAGAGAGAGTGTGTGTGTGTGTGTGTGTGTTGAAAGATATGGTGGGATTTTGATTTCGATTTCAAATCCAGGAGCTTGTCTGAGGGACAGACCAGAGACACAAATGGATGATGATAGATTGATGGTTGAAAGGATTAGAAAAAATGAAGACGAAATCTTTAATTCTCTCAAGATTTTAGGAAAGGAAAATCTAAATATCTAATGGCATACATATACATAATGTATAAATATCACATTAACCCATTTGTCGCCCAAATCATCGCTCCTTTCTGCTCATTATCTTGCTGGCCCAACTCTCTCACTCTTTATGCAGAGAAGTGGGGAGAGAGATTTTGGGAGGTTGTTGGTTCATTTGAGCATGGTTGGCTTCGCTTCGCTTTGCTTTGCTTTGCTTTGTTGGTATTGGACCCAGATGTAGTGGGCCCCACCCACAACAAATGCATGGCCTTCTTCTCACTCACTTCACCGCTTGATTGGAATTGCAATTTGGATTTGCCTTCGTTTGGGCGCAAGAAGTGAAGTGGACACGTGTCATATCACAAGCATGCACATACAGACACACATGGATAAATAAGATTATCATTCTGGGGGCAAGTTTTAATTATTATAGAAATGAATTATAATTAGTATATATTCTTTTAGAGTTTAAAATTCGTAGTTAAAAGATTTTCATGCAATCTCACTTTTTGTGTTGGGAAGATTATTTTTATCATGGTAACAACAAATTAAAGAGATAATACAATTTTCACCTATAAAAATTTGTCTTGATCGTTGATTTTGTCTCTAAAGGTTAATCTTTTTTCTGTTCATTCAATCTAAACTTTACTTGATGTTGGTTAAAAAAAAAATTAAACTTAATTGATGTTATCTTTTCTATTTGTGAACATGATGATTTTATGTAGGATAAATAAAAATTACAATTTTACCAATAATACGTTTACGACATAGGTATTTTTGACACAAATTTGTTTTGAACAAGGCTTAACTAATAGGTTTCCCTTCAAAGATTGTTCCATTGGTAGATTCTGTTTCAATCCGGCTAGGGTACTACTATACTAACAAGCTTTTAAAACGAAACAAAACAATCAACGCTGTTTATACTCTCAACGTTTGTTAAATTTTTTATCCATTTATTGTATGATTAATCTGACCTATATTTGGGAAAAACAAATGGTATTGGTTGTTTTGCTATGCTTTAAAGGTTTATTGAAGATGTATTTTTTTTTTAAAATTGTGTCTATGTTATGAAGATGGTGATTGGAGAGGGAGAAAGTGAGCTAAAAAAATGAGAAAGACATACAAATTGATTGATGGTAAAAATAAAAAAAAAGTGTAGTAAATTCTTAGACAAATAAACACTGTTACTCATATTTACCTAGTTTAATTGAACCAAGGATGTTAGTTAAGTTATTTAATTTAACAGTTTTTTTTTTGTCTAAAACAACCTAATTATTTTTCCTAATTCTCTTGTTTGTTCCCTTACTTTATTACTGTAGAGAGTGTAGTGTGAAATTTTTTTTTTAAAAAAAATGCTGAAACTTATCTAATTAAGCATAAATGAAAAAATGATATGGAATGATACACACTAGATTCTTGTTATTGTCATGAAGGAAGAGACAACCCCTCCACGATCCTCCCCATTTTGTCACGTGAATGATGCTTTTTAAGGGACAACATTCATATTTTCTTTATTGGGATTTTTTTCCCATTGCATTTATTTTGGAGTTAATACAACCTTTAGTCCCTAAACTTTTAATTAATTTTGGTTTTGATCCCTGAACTTTCGATTAATTTTGGTTTTAGTCCCTAAATTTCATATTTGTGGTTTTGATCCCTAAACTTTGTGTCATTTATAACCATTGGTCTATAATCTTTTTAAGTTTTTTTTTAAAATTCAAGGACCAATGACCAAAATTGACTGAAAATTCAGGGATCACGATCAAAATTGATTGAAAGTTTAAGGACTAAAACCATCGATGTTAAAGTTCAGGGACCAAATTGACCGAAAGTTCAAGGACCAAAACCACCAATCTAAAAGTTCAGAGACCAAAACCAAAATTGAGTCAAAGTTCAGGATCAAAAGTTGTATTAACCCCTTATTTTAATTTGTTCAATTATGACATGTAACCTTACACTTGCAAAATCTTTGATTTGGAATTCATCATGTGTCGTGTTCGCAACAAGATTATGCTGACCCAACCCAGATTTAGTTTTTCAAAAAATACATATATAAAAGGTTAAATTATACTTTTGGTCCTTTATATTTGCAGCAAGTTTCATTTTAATCCTTTATGTTTAAAAAGTATACTTTTGGTTCTTTATGTTTGCATCAAGTTTCATTTTAGTCCTTTATATTTGAAAGGTACCCTTTTAATCCTTTTTGTCTAACATTGTTAGTTTTATTTAATGGAAAATGCTGACTCACCAAATTTAAAAGGTAATTTTATAATTAATTGTTGACAAAATATGCTTAAATTTAAATTTTTTTAGTATAATCATTTTTATATTTTGAAAATTAGTCATTTTTATCTACATTTAGTTACAGAATCACCTTTTAGATTTGATGAGTCAGCATCTTCCATTAAATGGAACTAACGGTGTTAGTAAAAAAGGATTAAAAGTGTACTTTTCAAACATAAATGACTAAAATGAAACTTTGTGTAAACATAAAGGATTAAAAGTGTACTTTTCAAACATAAAGGACTAAAATAAAATTTGGTATAAACATTAAAGACTAAAAACATACTTTAACCAATATAAAATAACAATGTTTTTTACAAAAGACATTAGAGTATGATAGCATTGTGTATATATAATATTCGCTTTGCTGACCGTTATTTGGGCCCATCTTATATTCTGACTTCTGAGCCCACTGAACTATGGGCTTATATGGTAAAGGAAATTTTGGATTTCTTATAGATTATTCCCATCGAAGAATAAAAAAAAGATTGATTGGATCCATACAATCCAGATTAAGAGAAGAGTTGGATCAGATTTTGACATCTGTTCTTTCTTTGTTTTTGATAGGTGACATCTGTTGTTTCTTTTGTTTTGAAAAGGATGGGCATATTTTGTTGTGCTCTACTCATAGGATCCTCTGTGCATTGCAATTTTTTAGTTCTTTTCTTCTTCTTCTTTTTCTTTAACAAAAGATGATTTTATTGCAAGTCTAACTTCCTGTACTCGAATTTTTTTCGAGCGAAATATCGTTAAAAAGATAGAAAAAGTTTAATCAAAATACAAATAAGAAATAGTTAAAAAAATATTAAGTTAAGCTGCACTGAAACAATCAGCACACTTTTAAAACCTTATATGAGTTATCTTGAAAAATTCTGAAAAAGCTTACATAATGTACACATACTTATAAGTAGACATGTGCATCCAAATTTGATTTGTTTAAGCATAAAATAGCAAGTATACATTAATTGTATCAAAATATAAGAAATATACATCATAAAACACACACAAACGTATGATTTTATTTTCCTTTTTTTTTATAACTATTTTTTCTAACCTTATCTTTTTTTTTTTTTTTACCAGTTTTCTAACCTTATCTATTTGAAGGGAAGAAGTGTATGATTGGAGGTATTGAGAGGCAGTTGGATTCACGGGTTAGGGGGGGACCATATTCACTCACCCACAACCATCACTACACAATTACACCAAATAATGTGTATATCCTATATTCCTATGATGTCCATGTTTCTCACTTCCCCATTTTTAATATCAATATCAGTCAATTTCATCTGCCCGTGTCATCGAAATAGGAAAATCAATGAAAAAATCTTATTAAAAATTTTATTGGTTGGAATGAGATAATTCTGAGTATTGGTATTATACTCCCTTCATTCCTAAATATAAGACATATTTATTTAATTTGATTAAATTAAGAATGTTAGTTAAATTAATTAAAATCACATGATATTAATAAAACAGCTTAATCATTTACCTTTTATTTCTATCCTCACTCTCTTGCTTGTTAATTATTGAGAAGTATCAATTAGGATAATTTAGACAAAATGTGAGAAAAATAAAAAGAGATCTTATATTTAGGAACAAGCTCATCTTTCCAAATATTTCCTATATTTATGAACGGAAGGAGTATTTTCTGATATGAAATCTGGTAGAGTATCGGTATTTTTTGTCTATATAGACATTTTAGGTAGTCAATAAAATATCTATTACGTTTTTTCTTCACCAATTTTCCCTACATAATATCCTTTTCCTAAGATTTTTCTAGAATTTAGCTTACTTCCTAATAAGTTATTTTAGAAATTGTTTGATTTCATTTTTTCCTTTCAAAAAATGCCATTTGTTCAGAACCATAAATTTATCAATCAATGGATTGAATGTCATTCTCATGAGGAACAGAGCATGGAAAACGTGCACTGGTTCCATGAACATAATGGTAGGAGTGTAACTTTAAAAATTACTCGAAAATTTAGATAAATCAAGTTTTAAATATATTTCTTTATATCTAGAAAGTAGTTAACATACCCTTATAACAAAAGGAGTATAAAGATATTATCGGCATAAGATTGTGCCTCTTAGTTACTCTTTATGCACAAAATCAGTGTTGAGAGAGTTGCATGAAAAATATCGGCATGTATGAAACACATGTCATATTAAAGTATAGTGGAATGGATTCGAACTGTTTAAATAAAATATTTTTTTTAATAATTTAATATTAATAAATTTAATAAATAGAATATTATTCTATAAATAAATAATAATATTCTAAAATTTAAATAGAATATTCTAATAAATTATTAGAATATAATAATATAATATAAGTTATTACAATGATTTCATTTTAATAATATTTTTTTAAATTAACCATATTTTTATTATTTTATAATTTAAGAAATATAGATTAGTTATGTCTCAATTTGTATTTTCTTACGTTATTAGGAAAAAAAACCCTTTTTTAATTTAAATTGAAGCACGAGTTTTCCAGTTTAAGTATTTGTAATTTTAGAAAACGTTTTCGATATATAGCTCCCATTAATTGGGTTTAAGAATAATTGAATTTAACTTAATCATATAGCCACATTAAAAAAACGCTTTACATTCATTTTTTCATTGCACAAGATACAAGTCAAATGTTGTACTGCTCATATACTCAATCTTGTCTTTTTGTTAGTTATAATTAACTACTTAACTAACTTGAGAAGTTCGATTGAAGTAGATTTATTTTTTATGAACTCTTAAAACTACTCTCAACAACAATTCAGTTAGAGAAGTTATCTTGACTGGCTATAAATTTTACACTCACGGATAACAAATAAAATGATATTTTAATTAAATTATATTATATTACTATTAAACATTGAAGACACACTTATAATAAGAATGGAAGTTGTCGCTGACCCCACATGGGTAGTTAGGAGAAGTATTAACCATTTAACCATAGTAGAGATTATGGACAAGTACGTTCGGCTCTCTGTTCCTTATTATAAGTCCATCCTAACTACTTCTCACATATCAAGGAGTGGAAGTTATATCATTAAATATATCATATTTTTTCAACTTTGCCCTTATTTAATATAGGTGTTAAAATAATACTTATGCATTATAACCCTTCTCTCTCATCTTCCCTATTTCTAATATAGGGGTAAAATAGTCACAATAATATTAATTGATCCCAAAGTAAACTTATATTTTAGAACAAAAAATTGTGATAGTTAGATTTATAATAAGAAACATAGTGGTATGTATTAAGTTATTAACTAATATGGTACGTTTATTCTTATACTGTGGG
Organism: Mimosa bimucronata; assembly: GCA_037074515.1. Lineage (NCBI taxonomy): Eukaryota > Viridiplantae > Streptophyta > Magnoliopsida > Fabales > Fabaceae > Mimosa > Mimosa bimucronata. The sequence continues at coordinate 14,761,194 of CM073442.1, forward strand.
GGAAAACAAAGAGGAAGAAGTACCATGATTCAGAAGACACAGAACACAGAGGTGGAATTATACATTAAATTAAGAAAAAGAGTGGATTTGGAAGTGAGAAAGTAGGTAAGTGGGTCCTAATTCTAAAGATTATGATGCTGTTGCTTTCCATCACTTATTAAGGTACCTTGTAATTTCTAATCAATCTTTCAGTCACTATCCATATACTTTTCACACTCTCCCTCCTACAAATATGTTAGACATTTTATGAGACCCAAATAAAAAAAATAGAAGTGTGTAAAGATGTGAAACTAACTAAAAAAAAATAAAATTAGAGCTTGATAGGTACTTATAAAATTTAGAAAATGAAATAGAAATGGCGTCTAATTGCACATACATATATGTGTGTTACAATTATTAATTGAAAAAATTGTTGAAAAAGTTTCCATTGCAAAATTAAAGGTATATTAAATTTGTTTGATATCGAGAAATCAAGATGTAACATCTTTAGTGGATGTGACTTTTTTAATGTAACTGTTCTTTAATTGTATGAACATATTTTTAACTATATATAAAACAAAATATATTCGTTCAATATATTGAAGAACTATAAAATGAGTCTATAAAACAAGTTGTATTTTCTCAAAGTCCTTATTTATATAAAACAAAATATATTCGTTCAATATATTGAAAAACTATAAAATGAGTCTATAAAACAAGTTGTATTTTCTCAAAGTCCTTATTTTGTAAGTACCTTTTGACAATATGTTTTTCAATAATGAATATTCAACAATAATCTAGTTTTAATTTATAATTGAATCGACATGAGAAGTATGCATGAATATTATAAAAAAAATAGAATCTATAGGAGGTTGCAAAAAATAAATGTAATTGAAAAAAAAAAGTCTCAATAACAACTCAACAATATAGACTTGTTAGAATTTCATACATCAAAATTTATTACACCATAATATATTTCTCAATTATTGTGAGAACTTTTAATGATTGTATAATGTTTTGAATTTTGGTGGTGATTTTTACTAAAAAAAATTGTTTCCAATTTTCCCTCTAGTTTTAGACAAATCTTCCAATATTCTGGTCAAACCCATCAGTCCGGTCTTATCACTTTTGAATTAATATGCCATAAACTTCACTCCTCTAGGTTATGGGGAAGTACTAATATTTTGCTCCTAGGAATCTAAAATATCGCCCCTGGTTTCCCCCAAGCTCTGCTTCGCACACATATAATATTAGTTTATTGTGTTCATCATGTTCATAGACAATGACTTCACAGTCAAAATGCCCCCAAAATTGAAGCACCAGATACTACTCATCATTTTTAAAACCCAAACCAAACCTTGGAAACAGTAAAAAGGAACCGAGCAATCATTCATTCCCACCCACGTTCACAACAACTACACACAACCTGTAACTTTATTATCTAGACTAGATTTTGATTTTGATGACAACGTCACCCTTTTTACCATTTTCAAAACGAAAAACACCTCATCCCCTCTCCCTTTCCCTCATTCCAAAAATATCTCCTCACATATGCCTTCAAATTTCAATTCAACCTGTTCCCTCATAACCATAAACGAATGGTTCAGTACTATGAAACATCACCTCATTCATGCACAGTAATGGATAACAGTTGAATCTCTGTAATTTAAACAGTGATTTCCAAAGTTTCACAAAAGTAGCAACACAGTGATCCAACAATGATGAAAAGCAAATAATGAAACATGGTCCCTGGTCAACCACTGGTCAAACAAAAAATTGACTGAAAAAATAAACACACACACACAGAAACAAACCAGGGATTTTGAAACCTGGAAAATTCGCCCCAGATTTCCTTCTCTCCCACGGTAGAATCACACTGACAGAAAACCCAATCCAACTCCTTCAACTTCTTATGCCTCTTCATTCTTGAAATCCTGGAGGAGCAAAACAAAACAGAGTGAAGATTGCACTACGAGAGTAAAATTACTGAACAAGAGAGATTTTTTTTTTTTTTTTAGTAAACACGTCCACCACTAATTAAGTTGATAAAATTTGAAGGTGGGTTACCTAAAAAGGAGAGGGAAAATTGGGATTATCTGATATGCATAATAATCAATGGAGAGAATCAGAGGAAGCAGAGGACGGCTTATCAGAAACACCGTCATACTCTTCTTCACCCTGAAATCGTGCTGGGATACGAAACCCGGAGAAGACACCGGAATCAAATCCAACGCCGCCGCCATATATCAAAGACTGATTATGAAACGCCGGTGGAAGATACTGATGATCAGCACGAATCATTGGAGAATTACTGGACTGAAGGGGACCCCTCTGAGAAGAAGAAAAACACTCGCTCTGCCCAAACAACGACGACGGCGATGAAAACGGCGAGCTGAAGATAAATCCTCCGTCTCCTCCGCCGCTGACGTGGCAGTTATTGCCACCGTTATTCCAAGCTATCATTCTATGAAATCGATCGTGTTCGTCTGGGAATGAGGCACCATGGAACCCTACTGAGGTCGTCGCAGGGAATAATTCCTCCTCGTTCTGCTGGTGGTGAAGCAGAATCGGCTCCTGTAAGGACTGAAGCGAGAGCCGTAGATCTTGATTATTATTATTATTATTATTCTGAAACTGAATCGACGGAGAAGGAGAAGAATTCGTCTCCGACACACCGATCGGGAAGAACGATTTGATAGAGTCGGCCATTATGTCGGTGTCGAAATTCGTCGGCAGAAAATCCAACCTACCACCACCAATGTTAGGGTTTTCAATTTCAACTTCGATTTCATCCAATCGCTCCATAATAGGAATCTCATTCACAATCTGATTCTGCTCTCGATCTTGTTCTTCATGTGAATTTTGATTCACAGTGTTATTAGGGTTCCATGCGGGGAGCTTAGCGAGCTCATCAATGGCGGATTTGGCGTTCTTGATGAGCCAATCGACGGCCTTACTTGGACGGTCGTAGCCTAATCGGTCTTGTACGTCGTAGAATTGAATGGCGGTGTGAGCGGAGAGACGAACTCTCCGATCTCTCGGTCCTTTAGCCGTACAGACCTTACTGTGACGGTCTTTTCTCCCGGTGGAACGAACAATGTGGCCGCCTTCAACCTCCACGATCTCTCCGATTCCTCCCCTAACGGCTAGTCTCGACGACCTAGCTGCCGGCGGCGGACGGTGGTGGTGGTTGGCACTGATATCTCCCATCTTCGTTTTCGCATATTCAATGGAAAAACCAGACGGCGGCGGCGGCGGAGGAGGGAGGAGGTGAGGGCGTTTATTGGGAGGAGGATGGAGAGAAGATTCTAGAGGGTGGAGATATTGATGAAGGGGTGGAGATAGAGATGAAAAATCCTGATCCTCCTCCTCCTCCTCCTTGTTGTGTAGTCCATTATTATTGTGATGAAGATAATAATGGGTGAGGAGGTAAGGATCCAGGCTCTGAATCTTGTATTCCTCTTCTTCTTCCAGCTTTCTCGATTTCTTTTTGTTGTTGAAGTAGAAGAAGAAGAAGAAGAAGGATTGTGGTTGTTGAATAAGAAGAAATTAAGTTGAATGTTGTGGTCAGGCTATGAAAAGAGGCAGCTGCCATTTATTAGTACCAGTGGTTTGTGCCATGGATTGAAAAAAGGAAGAAGAAGAAGAAGAAGAAGAAGAAGAAGAAGAAGAAGGAGAAGCAAAGATGATAACTGGGAAATTGAAAGCACAGTGAAGAGGACGTGGTTATTACAGTCTATCTCTAACCCATTTTTCTGCTTCACTGATCTTTCTCTGTCTGTCTGTGGAAATCACTCTACGGCTTTTGGTAATTGTGCTTCTGCTTTATGTACTGTTACGATTCACTCATCCAACTGGCAACTAAAAAATTAAAAAAAGCTTCGAAAGAGAAATACAGTTGGGTCGGTTAATAGATGATGGTTAATAACTCTATCACTTCAATATATAAATATTACTCCTTCAATCAATCCGTACGGCCTAGTTACTTAAAAAAAAAAAAAAAGCTGAATGAATTATTTATAAATTGATTTGTATGAATTGGTATTTTCTTAAATTAGTTTAGGGATAATATAACTTTTGGTCCTTGAACTTTCATTCAATTTTGGTTTTGGTCCATGAACTTTCAGATCGTTGGTTTTGGTCATTGAACTTTCAGATCGCTGATTTGGCTATTTAATTATTGTATAAATGTGAAATACTTATATATATATATATATGTTAATAGATTATATATGAGTTTATAATGGAGACAAATTGATTTAGAAAATATTATATATAAAATTAAGAAAATGAAAAAGGCCTCGTAATTGAGAACCAAAATTATTTCTAAATTAAATAATATATTTGGGATTGAAAGTAGTATAAAAACTACTCCCTTTGATCCTAAATATATGACATACTAAAGGAGATGAGTTTGGTCCTAAATATAAGACATCTTTTTAATTGTTCTCAACTTATCCCCAAATTATTCATATTAAAACTACTTAATACTCCCTCCAGTCCTGAATATATGACATATTTAGGAAGTTGGTCTTAGCCCTAAATATATAATCTAATTCTATTTTTTGTCAATTTCTTTCCAAATTGTCCTATTGGTGTAATCAAGTAAGAGGTGAGAGTGGGAATAAGGGAATATAATTATGATGTTTTAGAAAAAAAAAATACAAATTAACTAACACCATTAGTTTAATCAAAATGGTTGAATAGGTCATATATTTAGGACTGAAGAGAGTAATGAACAAACAAGAGAGGGTGTGTAGGGTTAAATGTCGATGGTTATGGTGCATTGGTAATATCATGTGATTTTAACTAATTTAACTAACAACTTTAATCTAATCAAATTAGGTAAATATATCATATATTTGGGACCAGATGAATATTTAACTAACTTAAATAAATTAAAAGCATTAGTTTAATTATTTGTAAAACACTCTTTCTAAACTCAACTACTATAGAATGAAAATCCCCTTCATATATGTAATCAATAAGGATACTTAAAAGAATAAAATGTAAATTTAGGAGATAAGGTGGATTGAGCTCTTATATTTAAAATTAAATTCAACCCTCCAACTAACTCTTATACTTCTTCCGATCCTTTATACACAAACTAATAAGAGGGTTGATAATTGTTCTAAATGTATGACTTCTTTCCAATTTTTATCAATTTTTCAAAGTACCTATATTAATGCGTCTCGTATATTCAAATAAAAGGGAGGAAGACAACGAAATAACCTCTCCATTCCTAAATTGAGGACCTATTTATAGAGATGATTTTCGTCCTAAATATAGGACTTATGTCTAGTCTTTGTCCATTTTTTCCAACATTATCATCATCGATGCCTCTAACAATAATCAAGTGAGAGAGAGGGAGGAGTTAAGTAATATGATTGGGGTATTTTAGGAAAGGCATGTCATATCAATTAATTTAACTAATATATTTAATCTAATCAAATAAAGTAAATATATCTTATATTTAAAACCGGATGGAGTAAGTAAGATGGATAAAATATATTAGAAAAAGTATGTCATATTAGCTGAATTAACTAATACCCCTCCTTTTCTAAATATAAGAACTATTTGAGGATGTGAACTTGTTCTTAAATATAAAATATCTTTAAGATTTTTCTCATCTTTTTCTCTAAGTTATCCCTATCGATATTCCTCAATAATAAAGAAATAAAAGAGAGAGAGAGAGAGAGAGAGAGAGAGAGAGAGTGATGGTACGAATAAAGGTAGGTGGTTAGGGTATTTTGATAATATCATGTAATTTTAATTAGTCTAACTATCATCCTTAATATAATTAAATTAGGTAAATAGATTTTATATTTAATAATGAAGGAGTTTTTTTTTAAAAAAATAAAATAAAACGAGGGAGTATTATTAATATGATCAAATCATATTAATGGCTCTTATAGATGTAATATTATAAGTTTATAACAATAAAGAGGGGTCTCTTTCATTGTGATGATGGTGAGGATGACGATGACACTGCTGGGTCAAAGTGGGAGGGTTAAAAAAGTGATGGACACATTGGCTCATTGCATTACTGTCATACACAAGAGTACATACTATACAACACGGAAGGTTTGTTTGGTACAATTAGCAGAATACATTACATATAAATTATCATAGCTGACTTTATAGCTCAGGTGATAATTCAAGTTATGGCATGAATAAGGTGCTTTCCATTTTTAAACATTAATTACACTTGTTCCATCCATCACTGACTACAAATAATCTTATGCATTCTGCTGATGCAGATGTTTAGTTTATACACACATATATAGTAAAGTAATGTAATGTAATCGTAATTATGATGGATTGTAAGAAATTATGTCATCCCCATTATATAGCTTTTATTATGTAATGCAGATTCAAGCTTACATGAATAAATGTATGGCCATTTATGCCATTTATAAATAATCGACATATAGCCATTTACACATATTTCTCTTTTTCTTGATAGAGTAAAAAGTATTTTCTATTTTTATTTTTTAGAAAAATATAAATTCCATTTTAGAATTCCTTGATAACCAAACAAATGCTACATGATCATTATTCCATCATATCAAATTGCTTACCATTACATTATCATATACTCCATGAACCAAACAGGCTGTTAGTGGCCAGTTAGAAACTAAATAATTAACCCACAAGTGATGGTGGTCTGTGAAAGAAATATTAATTATTTAATTATGAGGTTGAGTTTGAGCTTGAATTGCACATGAAACAAATATTAACCCTTGAAAGTTATGATATGGTTGAACATGATTAATTGATATTAATTGATAGATCCTTAACACATTGATAGAGTTTTGAACTCTGAAGGCGATATATTAGTTAAGCATGCTTTGGAGATACCCATCAAATTTCACTAAATTTTTTAAGATATTTTCAATTAGTATTTATTTTTTGTAATATAGAATAGTTTTTACCGTTTTCTTCCTTATTTAAAAAAAAAAAAAAAGAATGCGTATAACAGAATCACATTACCCCACTTATTGTGAGTGGGCACATCTGTTTTTTTTTTTTTTTGGACTGAACTTATCTGTTGTCAATTGACAATAAGCAATAATGTCGGTTGCATCAAACGGTCTACGGTCCTCCTTTTATTGTGAAGGAAAACGTAGCTTTAAAGAGAGATTATTTATATACATATACATATATTTCAATTTTGTGGAGTCAAGAATGTCATATTTTAAATATTAGTATATATTTTGAACATTTGATATAAATATCTAAAAACTAAGATACTTTTCCTATGCCCTTCAATAATTCACTCTCCCGAAAAACAAACAGAATTGGATCGAGATATATTATAAATTGTGCGATGTCACTGTCAACACAAAAACATTTATTTTGACGAATAATTACGTGTCATTATATCGTACTTTTAGATTTATTTTGCGCCAATTCATATAAGCTTAGTATTAATTATCAGACTCAATTCTTTAACAACGAATCCATGTTTCTATCTATACCTGTTTTTCTTTTTCTTTTTTTTCTTTTATTATAACTCCATCTATACCTCTTTAAACGCATATATGCTTATATCTTTTTCAAAAGAATAAATACATAATCTATTGAATATACAAATCCAAATACTCAATGATTAAATTGTATATTATTCAATTATTTATTGATTAGGCTTGAACTTTACATCAACATATATAATAAACTACTTCTTCTTGTCCTAAATATAAATATAAGACCATTTTAATTTTTTCTTGTGAAAATAAAGAATGCAAATTAGACCACTAAATTATAACAAATGTGACATGTAATTAGATTATATGTTAGTTTATAAGTAGAATAAATTATTTTTAAGGAATAAAGATAACTATAGACAATTTAAAGTGATTAATTTTACATCCTTAATTTTTTAAAAAAAAGTCAAAGTGATCTTGTAATTAGGACCGGAGGGAGTATTGCCCAATATATTTTTGATTTATCCCTCATTCACCAACTATCTCAAACGATTTTGAACTATTTTATTTTCAATAAACACTACACTAACTTCTGTTCATTGTGAATCTATAAAAAAACTATTTGCAAATAATGCACATCATTTCTCAAACTCGGTGAAATTCACTTTTCAGTTTTACAACTTGGGAATATAATAGTACAAGGTGGTAGGACTTCCATCCGAAATTCACCGATTAAGATCTGGATTAGTCTGTGTCATAAAGTCTTTGAGCTGAAGGAGACAGACTTGGGATACCAGCTAGGTGCTTAAGAATAGGAAAGTTAAATAAGTGTTCGGTGTGTGGATGCCATTTGATGAAGAGATATATGCATGACATTGCCATCACCCACTCCTTGAAAGAGACTCTCTCTCTCTCTCTCTCTCTCTCTCTCTGCTTTTTTTTTTTTTTTTTTTTTTTGCTGTTTAAATTTTACTTTCCTATCTCTCTATCTCTTGATGTCATTCTCTGCGTGTCTGTTTGTGTTTGTCTAAGAGTGTGTGGGGGAGTGAGTGAATGGGTGAGAGAGAAGGGAACAAGGAACATGCGTGTGGGGATTGTGATGTTCCAAACAAGCCTTTAGGGATGGCATCTTCACTCCTTCCCTTCCTTCTTCTTTTCCTCTTTTGCAACAACATCCTGCTCCTCTGTTCCCCCTCATCATTGTCCTTCCTCCTTTCCCCCTCTCTCTTTTTACTATTTTGCCCCTGGCCCCCTTCACTCCTTTTATTTTTCACTTCCTCTTTTGCCCTCTACTTCATTACTTTCTTTGTTATTGTGATGTTGTATGGCTTCTTATGTTAATTATTCCGTCTAATAACTAACCTAATTTATTTTTTATTTTGATTTACTCTTTCATTATGGCTGTTAGAAAAACATCCGGTCTAGATAAACCCGATTCAATCTAAAGAAGTGATACAATTTTTAAAATCTTTTAAGTAATTATGGCTTGGTAGACCGGTCCTTAACTTGGGGGACTATACCCAGTCTGATCTCCTATCAAGTTTGTCTTATATCGGACCGGTCTCCCATCAAACCACAAAGTCTAACCCGAGGTAATTTTATACTAGACCTCGATCTGGTTGAGATTAAGCCTGATCTAGTTTGGTCTTTGAGTATAGCCTTATCCTTCATACATGTTCTGTATCATCTTTGTCGAACTTGATAAAAATCGAGGTAAATAAGTTATGGCCAAATTATACATATTTTAGTTACATACTGGTTATGTCAAAAAAAAAAAAAAAATTCAAAGCAACCCTGTCATTTTTTTAGAAAAAGTATTTATTCCTCTTACTGACAAAGCTAAAAAAGAAAGAGGTGAGTTAACTATTTGGTAACTAATATCATATATGAAGAGAATTTGTGATCATTTTAAAAAAAAAATAACTGTGTTATTTAATGATTATAATTTAATACATGTAGATATATATAAAAAAAAAGTCTTCAACAAGGAGGTATTATGAGAAATAAAAAATTAATATATGATTTTCAACACAAGCTGACCACTAACATATAAGGGCTTATTTATTTAGGATGGCTTGTTAGGCTTGATGATCCAATCTTTCGGCTTTAGAATAAAGCATGTATCTGTAATTTAATTTTGCACTCTGATCCTAAATATATGATTTATTTAATTACTATGATTAAATTAATAGTGTTATTTATGTTTAGTTAGCATATTGTGTTTTTCCTAAAACACATCTTCCCTTATTTTATTCCCAATCTTTTATTTGATTATTGTTGGAGAAACACTTACAAGGATAATTTGCGAAGACGTTGACAAAAATTAGAATTATGTCCTATATTTAGGACTAAGAGCAACTCTCCTAATAGGTCTTATATTTGATTTGATATCGGAGGAATTATTAATTAATGGGGGTTAGATCTAGTATAAAGGGTTAAATTATTATAATGTGATGAATTAAAGTTTAAATTGTTTGAGGTACCCCACATTTAATATTCAATAAAATTCCAAACATGATTTGCTCCGATAAAAGAATTGTTTGTGCACTGGAAAACAAAAGTTCAATATTCTATCCCCATGCGATCGTTCGTAGATAAATCTAAAATCGTGGTGCTGATTTTGCTTTCAACAATATCTTTCTTTCTTGAAATACACACATTATATATGCTTTGTTCTACGCATAAATAATGAACTATTTGTTTTCATGGGGCTTCATATACATTATGATACTTTGGATCATTATATTCCTACTGAGCCCTGTAAAATGAACATCCATCATCAGTTCAACCTTTAAAAAAAAAAAATAATCGCATCCATCCATGATGAAAGAACACAACGAACACTACTTCTCCAAATCTTTTTTGAAAAAATTAATGATAGTGATACATAACATTATAATATTAAAATGATGCTTCGCTCTAAGTTTCATATTCTTTTGGAGGAAACTAAAAACAACAACAGAAATAATAATAAAATAAGAATAATCGGTTTAGTTACTTTCACACAAACTATTCAAAGTTAGGACCATCTTTGGGTTTGTCATTATTTCTGCATCACCATTTTAGTGGTGACTTGAAATACTTGAGAATCCATCAAAGTTTCACCCCTTTCCCTTTGTTGTTCATGCAATTCATATATGGACCACAACACACACGCACACACTAATCAATCAATCAAAAGCTTATCGGACAACTTAATTATTGGAACATCTATTTCTGAAAAAATAAATTAAAATAATTAAAGAAAAAAGAATTTTTTGACCTACCTCTCATATTGGTGATTGTATAATTCCAACAGCGAACCCTACTTTGGAGCTACTATATATGATCTATATTTGTGTACGTGTGTGAAAGATGTGTGTGCACATAGTGAGTATTTGATTAAGTCACAAAGTAAGATAAAAATTAACAAGAGGGAAGAATATATTGAAAAGCAAATGAGGAAGACATAAAGCAAAGTTGTAAGAGAAGCTTGTTGTGAAGCAACTAGCAAGACTAGGGTTTTGTGAGTTGAGGCATGCAAGAAGGGAGTATATATATATATATATTATTCCCAAGGAAGAACAATGCAAGTTGTGTAGTTTTGTTCTTCGATCTTTTTGGTTTACCTTGTTTGGAATCTGCCAAAAGTTACAAAGGATAGAAAGAAAGGTAAAGAGGGGGCCTAGTAAGTTCTTTTTATTTCACAAGGATATGTTTGACTTTTATGTGTGCATGCATGAACCAGCTCTTTAATTAGAAGTAGAGAATCTAGTTCCTATTTGTGTGTGCATGTTTGTGTCACAAAATTTCAAATGAAATATTATCTCTTCCATCTTAAATACAAGAGTTAGTTTAAAAGTATTTGGGCAAATGCTTTAAAATACCCAAAAAATTATACCCAAAGAGTATAGCTAGCACTAGGAATTTTTTTTTATATCTTAAACGCCCGGGAAGTATTATTTTCGTAGCATTAATGCTCAAAGTGAACGGAGAGGAAAACGGAAGTTTACCATGTCAAACTGAACGTCACGTCAGACTAAATGGATGATGACGTGTCTTGAGTTAAGGAGCACTTTTGAGAAACTTCTAAGGCATTTAAGAACTAAAGCAAAACTTACGGGTGTTATATGCTCCTTCGAGAAAATTTCCGGGGCATTTAAAAACTTTAACCCAAGCCACGTATCCACTATGTGTCCTGCCAGAGTGTCCACTTAACGCCAAATTAGTTGGCACCGTTAAAAATGGTCAGTATAGCTACCAAAATTAACTTCCATGGTATTTAAGGTCCCAAAAAAACTTCCTGGTGCTGGTAGATCCCTCTATACAACTTCATAGGTATTTAACAGCCTTTACCCAAAGTAATTTTGACACTAAATTTAAGACCATTTTTTTATTCTATTTTATCTCTTATATTTATTATTTTTCTTTAAACTATTATATATTGTAATGATACACATAAATATTTCTGAGAAATTATGTAACATATGTTATAATTTAGTAATTTATTTAACCAGTTTAATCTCCCTAATTAGTCATTTAGCTTTTATATTAAGACCGAAACAGTATAAGTATTAATGGTTTAGAACATATTTGGTTTTTGAAGTACGCCCGTGGTTTAATTATATATAAATGGGTCAATATATATTGATATTGTTATAAATATTAAATATATGGATGTCCATAACCTCTCCCAACTCTTGACCTTTCTCATCCTACACTCCATAACCTCTCTAATAAATTAAGGGTTGTTATTGCCATAACTTAAATGTTACAACTTGTACACTTATGAGGATAAAACTTGCTATTTACTTTGTGTAACTCTTGATTGAAGTTGGGTGCCTATAAATAGAGGACAACGTATTACACATTTGGCATCCAAGTGAATAAGACTTTCTCCTTTTTTCTCTTCAATTTCTTATCTTGTTATTCTATCTTCATTTCTCCATCTTTTATCTTTCATCTTTCTTCTTTCCCATAATTTTTCATAACAGATACAAAAAAATTGTCAAACTATGTATTTATTAGTGTCAATATAAATGCTAAATGCTGCTGCATGCATTGGGATCCATTTTCCTTCCCAGAAGATGTAGCTCCAATAATTTAGGACGAGATGGATGTTTTAATTATCTTTTAGGTTTAAGTAAAAATTTTAACAAAAAAAATAAGATGGTGAAACATCAACTCAATTTTCTTGAAGACTTGATGTATAAGGGAGCTTTTAATAACTATATTAATTACTTACATATAAATTAATAATAAAATATTTTTCGAGAAATGAAAGGAAAATACCATTTAAATTTCAAAACACCAGATAAGTGATTTGCGGTAGTTAATATCTATTCTCAACTAATTACTACCGTTACTCAATTAATTAAAATATCCTATATTATATTTTAAAATCCAGAAGGTATTTTTCTGTCATTTTCCCATGTTTTTTCCCATTGTTGATCTAGCTGGAAGAAAAAAAGGTACATTGATAACTAATAAAAACATTTTAATTACAGGTTGTGTGTGTACATAAATATGAAATTTAAAGTACTATATATTGAAATCATGCAGCAGAAAAATAGATTTGTGAGCGAAAAAACATGCACAAAATATAGGTAATATTTTTAATGTTAGATGTTAATTAATTTTATCATGTTAATTTTTGTAATTCCATTCTATTTTAATTAATCATTTAAAAGCTTATGATTATATAGAATTATTCTAAATTTGTATTTATATCTAATTCGATCATTATTAAATTTTCTTCAATGTGCCTAATGAATGAATGCAACTCATATTGATATCATTTGGAGGGGTTATTACCGATGTAAAATATGATTATTTCATTGGTTTCACATATTGTAAAATCTTTCCTACTTAATCCCAAATAAATCCAAATTTAACAATCTCAAAGTATGATCATACTAACTATAATAGCAAAAGTGTTTCACTTATGATTTATAATTAAAACCACACTACAAAAAATTAGTTTCTTAACGACATAATTTCCAACGGAATAATTTCCTTCGGTAATTTCCGATGGAAATATTTCCATGGGTAATTACGCACAGAAATTCCGACGCAAAAATTTACCTACGGATTTCACACATAAATTTTGTGGGTAAATTACCCACGGAATATGATCATACTAACTATAATAGCAAAAGTGTTTCATTTATGATTTATAATTAAAACTACACTACAAAATAACAGTTTATTACCGACTGAATATATTTCTATCGGTAATTTCTGACAGAATTTCCGTAGAAAAATTACTGACGGAAATATTTCCGTGAGTAAATTATCCACTGAATTTTCCGTGGGTAATTACCCACGGATTTCCCACGGATTATTTTAATAAATAATATGTTATAGATATTTATAAAAATTGATATATACACACACACACACATAAACTTATTATAAGATAAAATATAATTATAATAATGGGAGTTTAAATATTATAAATATAATAATTTACAAATAATATCACATCACAGGGTCCTCAAAGCTCAACTGATTAAGGCATCAGCACGCACGCAGGAGATCGGGGGTTCGAATCTCCACTTCGTCACAACTGGAGACAATTTGTGGAGGCGCCACATGGCAGTGCGGCGGGTGGCGGCCGACAGCGGCCATATTTCATTTAATTTAACAAATAAAAAAATTACCCACAGATTAGCGACGGAAATTCCATGGGTAATTTACCGACAGAGATTTCCATGGGTGAATTACTAACGGAATTTCCGTTGGTTCCATCGCTAAATTATTTAGCCACCAAGGAATTACCCACGGAATGGTTTCCGTCAGAAAACCCATTTCCATGGGAAATCCGTTGGAAAATATGATTTCCGGCGGAATTTCCGTGGGTAAATTCCGTAGCTAATTCTGTGTTTTTTTGTAGTGCTATACTAAATTAGAAAAGCAATTTAGTAAAAGTTTAAAATGCTATCCATGATAGAAAAATGGACTTCCATACACAACATAGTTATTATCATAGATATAAAAAAACTTAACCATGTTAAAAAAAGGAAGTCAGTAACACGGTTATAAAAAGCAACCTTATATGCCATAAAATAATAATGTTAGAAAAGAAACGCCCCTACTAACATCATACACACAGTGATGTAGTAAGATGAGGGTGGCTACCTAGAATCACCAAACCACCATCCACCCATCATTCGTTACACTACAACCACAATTCATACATAGGCCAAACATAGCCCACTAGCAAGATTATCCAATACTCCATAATCCAACCTTTTAAAAGTCAATCCATACCCTCAATGAACCCAAATATCCTTACATTCACCAAAATCATCATTAAACTTAATACACCTAATGGAAATTTGGTTCTGTCAGTAATTTCCGACGGATTAGAGATGGAATTCCATCAATAATTTCTGACTGATTAGAGACGGAAGTCCATTAGTAATTTAGCAACAGAACTTACCGACGGAATTTTGTCGGTAATTTTTTAAAACTTTCTTTTTTAAATTATGCCATATGTCACCTCTCACTCTTCATCACGTGTCTCTCCCATAATTTTTCTGAAATTGTGGCAGAGTGGAGACTCAAACACCTACCTCCTACTCGTTTGTTGATGTATTAACCAGTTGATCTATGAAAACCTTGTGATATTATTTGCACACTATTATATTTGTAATATTCAAACTCCCACTATTATAATTATATTTGATCTTATATAAACTTTACATTATATTTAAATTAATATATTATGAAATATTTTTAATTATTAATATATAATTTACATATTAATAATTATATTATTTTTATATAAATAATATTTTATATTCATATACATTAGACAATATTTAGTATTTTTTGCCTGATAATATTATATTTAGTATATCCATTTTATATTTACAATAAATATTATTTTTGTGAATTTTTTTTATTATATGAAATTTCTTAATTATTATTTTATTATATATTATTAAATTATAATTTTTTTTCATTTTTTGTACTAATATTTATTAATAAATAAAATATTATTTAGTAAAAAATTTAAAATTAAATTTCTAACATATATTAATTTGTATTAATATTTATAACATATTATTTATTAACTAATTTATTTATAAAATATTTTTAATATAAATTAAAATAATATGCTAATTACCGATGGAATCGGTAATTTCATGTTTTTTTGTAGTGATTACTCCTCTGTTTCAATCCTAATCAATACTAATCCTCAATTTAATTTTTTGGGATGCTACACATATTGCACATAATAAATGAAAAACATGCATGCCTATAAGTTATTTGTGAGGAAATTAAATTCAATCGTGGATTGATGGATTACCCGGATATGTTAATAATAATCCTCACTATAATAAAAGTAAACCAATCAATCATTCAATAGCTTGCACAATTATTCTTAATTGGATTATGTGAGATAATAAGTATATTATATTTACATCATTATACTATTACTAACTATCACAAAATAAAGGAATAATTATTATCAGAGAAAAAGAAGCTTAACTACTCCGAACAGAATATATGAGAGCAAATGATCCAGAAAGAAAAACAAAAAGAATATATTAGAGCACATTATTGTACTGTATTGCTTTCAAGAAGTATATTGACTGTGTTCAAATTTGTCTCCCTCTTTTTCATTCTTCAATGATGTACACATTCAAATTAAAGTTATCATCCTCCACTTTGATTAAATGTGACTATAATTAGTTACTTAATTAATTAAACTCTTGATGTTACCTATTTTGAGTGGAAATTGAATAGAGGAAGCTAGTCCCTTTCAAACAAAAATTTAATACAACTATTTTATATCTTGTAAAAAATTATAAGAATAAGCTAAGCTTATTTTTAAAAGCACCAACACAGTTGTTCTAATAGTGTAAAGCTCCATTGGTTCACTTGAGGTCTCACGTTCGAGTATCAGAAGAGACATTTGTGTTGAGAGGGAAAGTCATGAACCTCGAACTTGAGTAGTCGGTTGATCGTATAGCTGGTAATAAGATACAGAAAAGGCGCTGATTGCCTGTTGATATAAAAATAGATATTTTAATTATAATATATTATATTGGATATCTAATTAAAATATTCATAGTAAAACTCTTTAGTCAGTTTAGATTAAGTCATCAATAACCTTGATTGGAGGATACTAAGTTGACATCTGGCTGAGTTAGAGGGACACATCAAAACCACTTTTGAGGATTCTCTGACGGTTACAGTTATTCACAATTGCCATCATTATACTAAGTGTAATTAGAAGAATTCTTGACGTATACATAGTTGGTTTAGCGGTGTAGGCCCCGTTAGATCTCTTGAGATCTCGAGATCAAGTCTTAAAGGAGACATTTGTGTCGAAAGGGGAAGCTACAAACCCCGAAACTTGAGTAGTCGGTTGCTTAGATATCTAGTAATAGGTTCCATAAAATGTGATGATTTCCTATTAATATATATATTTATATAAGATGAATCCTTGACATCTTTTTCTTCTATTATGTTATTGTAGTTTTCTCTATTGAAATCGAGAGCTTATTCAGCATGGTGAGGTGGTGAGAGATGTATTGATTTAAGTCTTGAGTTGCCATTAAAATGGTACTTCCTCTAATTGTTGATGTACCTAGTATATATTTTGGGAGTTAATCTTGATCCTAAATATATACGTAGAAAAATATTATATTAACTAATTTAACTAACATCAATAGTCTAATCAATTTAGATAAATAATTATGAAAAATTAGATAAATAATTCGTATATTTATTTAAGCAGAGGGATCGTATGATATTTTTATCTTTGTATGTTGGCTTTAATTTAGAATTTAATTCCTTATCTTATTTGTTTTTTGCTGATAATATTATTTTGTTACCAGAAGTCTCTAACCGGCAGAAAATTATCATACGTGATTGTTTGAACTCCTTTGGTGCTAGTTTTAGCTTGAGAGTGGATACTAGTAAGACTCGTGTTTTCTTTTCAAAGAATGTGAACCATACGATCTGATCTGAAATAAGCAATATTTTGGGATTTCAAATGACAACAAATTTGGATAAATATCTTGGAGCCCATCTTTATCACAAAAGAGTAAGGAAAGAAAGCTTCCAACATGTGGCAAGCTCCTTATTGCTAGCTGGTAGGTCTACCTTGTTCTTGTCTGTTACCTCTGCAATTCCAGGTTATTATTATATGCAGACAACACCATTACCTAGAGGCATGTGTGATAGTATAGAGAAGCATAATCATACTTTTCTATGGGGTAATACGGTGGAACATAACAAAGTTAAGTTCATCTAGTTACATGGAATACTATTTACAAAGCCAAGAAAAACGGGGGCCTTGGCTTTTAAGATATCAAAACCAAGCTTTTATGTCTAAGCTTGAGTGGAATCTCATTAATACAAGGGATAATTTATGGGTTCGGGTCATTCGAACAAAATATAATTGTGGTGATTATCTTTTGACCATTATTGATAAGGAGAGGCTCGGTTCAAACAAGTGGTTAGGAATTAAACTTCCTTAGGACTACGTTAGGGGGGGAACTATGCTGGACCATCCTTAACATAGAGTTCGATGGAAACATGATCGCAGTGGCCTTCTTATGGTTAAATTTGCCTATGAGGTTATTGTAAAGAGGATGCGTCCACTGATCATATGTGGCAGAAGGTATGGAAACTGCAAACTTTATAGAGATGTAAGAGTTTTATGTGGTTGGCTTTGCAAGATAAATTGTTGTCTAATGAGAATAGAGCCAAGAGTGATTTTTGTTTGGAGTCCTCTTGTTCTTTGTGTGAAGGTCTTCCAAAACCTTGCTGCACATTCTTAGGAACTGTGAAGATGCAAGGAACCTTTGGCTGAGTCTAATAGCTCATTCATTATACCATAAGTTCTTTCTTCTTCCCTTGAAGAGTCGATAGTGTGTCAATTGAGTGAACCCAAGGAACGCATATGATGAGGGTTGGGGGGAATTGTTTACTATCTTATGCTGGCTTTTATGGCAATGCAGAAACAACATAATCTTTGATGATAGAACTGCCATGAACAAGACGCTCGTGGTGAGAGCTAAAATAATGCTATCAAATCTTAGAGATGCAGCGAAGAAGCTCCGTGGTGTTAACATCCTATGGTTCGAGATGCAAATTTAAAGTGGAGCCCTCCTCCTCAAGGTTGGGTGAAACTAAATGTTGATTATGCTTTCTCAGTATCTAATGGAACTGGCTGCAGTGGAGTGCTAGGGGACCGTATTGGTAGATTTATTGCAGGTTTTATGTTCAAACCACATGATGGAGATAGTCTCACAACAGAATTGCGGGCTCTTTTACTGAGTCTAAAATTTGCATGGGAGAGGGGTGAATGTCGTGTCCTTATTGAGTCTGATGCAATGGAGGTTGTACAATTTATTAATCAGGAGAATATGAGTCAACACCAATTGTTTGTTCTGATTCAAGAAACTAAATCTTGATTAATAAAGTCTTGGGAGATTGAGATATTGCATATTCCAGTAATTTTGAATGCAATTGCATATCATCTATCCAAACAAGCTATTGGTATAATGCCAAACTACATTCTTTTTAGTCATCCACAGGACGATCTAAATACACTGATTTGGGAAGAGTGTAATAGGTTCATTGATTTTGTGTGAATAGCCAAATGAGTTTCTTTATCTAAAAAAAGGAGATCAAAGAGAAGTCGCTGTATACGTGTGTGCATTTTCTAATATTATTATGAGTTGGTGATCATAAAATTGTATTTTTTATTTGGTTGTTGAGATTTTTTTTGGTCCTTTTTTAAGAGCCATGTCTTTTATGTTGTCCAGAATGAGGGCGATTAAAATTTATTGGATGTTATTATGTGATTAATTAATTCGGATTCGGTTTGATTTAAGTAAAGAGATTACATATCTGAGATTTCGATCTGTATGTATCTCAGATGATTATTCAAGCACCATGGCCTAAACCATGATTAATGTGTAAACAAATATTTTTTTAGCATAGGAATAAGCAATTATCTCATAATTTTGTTTACCACGAGACAAAATTTAATAATTTTAATTTTAATTTGTTGCTTAGAAATTAGAATTTAAATTATATAAATCTATATATCTACAGTGTAATATATAATGTTCTTACACCAAGGGGCTGTTTGGTACTAGTAGAGAGTTTCTATTTCAATTGATTTTAAAAAAATTAGGCAATTGAGATTAAAAAAATTTAATTAATGATTTTTACCCTTCACTAAAATTTTATAACCCAGTTGCTTTAACTTTTTTAAATGGGAAAATTTCAGTTTACCCCCCTAATAAAGAATTAATCTCAGATTCCCCCCTAAACATTCTGAAATTTCACTGCACCCCCAAGGGACTAAAGTGAAATTAAATGTTTCAGTTAAAAGACCAAAATGTCCTTATTGAATTTTGTACTGATTTCCAAGACACATATGAAGAATTTCCAAGACACATATGAAGAATTTCCAAGACATTTATGGGAAATTTCCAAGACGTATATGAGGGAACTTTTCAAAACATTTGTACTTATTTTCAACATCAATGTGAGTATTTTTAAGTCTAAAAAATCATGGAATCCAAAACTAAAACATCCAAAATCACAACTATATTTCCAAGACACATATGAAAAATTTCTAAGACACATATGGAGAATTTCCAAGACACATATGAGAAATTTCCAAAACGTTTGTACTTCTTTCAATAAGGACATTTTGGTCTTTTAGCTGAAACATTTAATTTCACTTTAGTCCCATGGGGGTGCAGTGAAATTTCAGAATATTTTGGGGGGAATCTGAGATTAATTCCTTATTATGGGGGTAAAATGAAATTTTCCCTTTTTAAATCCAACTCCAAATTCCCACCTGGGAATCCATCATACCAAACAACCTCTAAAAGAAAAAAGTACATAAGAAAATTATCAAGCAACCACTAAATTTAGGGAGGTAAAACGAAAATTGAGTGAAAGTTTAATAACTAAAAGTGGGAGTATTAACCCAATTTTTTAAAAAAATATTAAAAATAAAAATATATAAAATATGAACCATACATATTAGATTTAAATGATCAAAATGAATTATCACTGTAGAATATATGCTACTCCTCCATAAATATTCGGGCAATTATTTCCATTACATTAGTTTCTTCAATTACCTTGCTTCAGCGCCTGTAACAAAGTTTCTAATATCAATTTCCATCAAGAAAAATATATGAACCAAATTGATGCACGTTTATTTCAACGCCAGTAAAATTCGTGATTTTTTTGTTCAAATGAAAGAATGATTTTTATCATGCATAAATTTCTTAAATATTGTCTTCCTTCTTCGGATATAAAAAGAACTTGTCACAACAAAGTCCAAACAGTTTCAATGGAATATAATTATCATTAAATAATAAATAATTGGCTAAAAACATAGATTGGTTTCAATAATCACATCATCCACAATTTTTTTCATGCTTTCTCAATTTCATATTTATTAAAATTCTTAATATGAACCAACTTAAAATTAGAGGCTGAAATAGGTTAAGTCAAACTAGATTTTAGTTAAATAAGTTTTGGCCTACAACAAAAATATAAAGTATGAACTTATGCTTGAGCCTGTATAAATGTAGGCTCTCTTTTTTTTCAGCCATTAGAGCTATTTAAAAGCCTATATATGCGTTAAAAAGTGTTACGCTTATTAGACTAGATTTTATCTTTTACTACTTTTACCATAAAAACTGTGATAAATGATTCCTATTAAGTTTATAATATTTCATTTAAACACAACTAGGCCTTTATGTATGAATGAAATGAGAAGAGATCATAAAAAAGCAAATGACTTATAAATGAAAATTTTGAGCTTTTATGTGTGAATGATAAAATGTAAAGCTTAGAGTTAGAGTTAACCTTGTAATGTATAAATAATTTATATAATTGATTTATTTTATATTATATATAATAGTATACATTAATAAAAATCTAAATAGGTCAAGCCTGTAATTAAGTTCATAGGCTAGGCTTTAAGAAAAAAAGACATGACTTTTTTATTTTAATAAGCCTATTAATAAGCCCAAATATCATGTTATAACCTATTTATTAAATAAGTTAGATTAGGTTTAAAGTAGGCTAAGGTGTAACCCCCTGATAGAGCTTGACTAATTCCCACCCCTACTTAAAATAAAATAGTGTAGTGTAAGCATTATGAGCTCTTGTTAATTAAACAGATAGTAGAACTATTTGATTCTTATCCGTTCTCTCTCTCTCTCTCTCTCTATATATATATATATGTGTAACAAAAGATCAAGTTAGAGAAGTTTACCCACCCTTTTTCTTTTTCAATACCAAATGACAACTAGTGAGATAAGTCTCTACTAAACATTAAAAAAACAGCTGATTACGTACATAATATTGACAAAATTCCATCACCAATCAACTTAGCAACAGAATTACCGAAAGAATCAGTGACGAATATTTTTTGTTACATTATTTGCTGCAAATTGATTAGTCACGGAATTCGTGGCGTTTGTAAATGATATATTTTTTTTAGTAAAAACTGATAAGTGACTTATGCTTCTCTTGTCTTTAAAAAACATTAATTTGTTGTATGATTTGCTATAAAGTTAGTCCGTTATCAATGCCTATGCTTACATTCTTGATGATCGAATCACATTTTACTATAATATTCTTATCCTCAAAGAAAAACATATTTTATATTTCATCACGATTAGTTTGAATAATTAATTATTTGTTTGAAAAGATGAACGTTGTTAGTTAATTGAAGGCCCACCATGAGTGGGACGACACAATATCCTTATTATCATTATGTTATAACAAGTCGTTGTTCTCCATCCGAACAAAATCGACATATCTCCAAAAATCCTTATCATGCCATTTGTCAATTTGTGAGTCAATTTCGGAATTGAAATGAAAATAAAATAATATTATTATTAATTTTTGTGCTCCAAGGCCCTAATTGTACTTTCACAAGAATATTCCTTCCGGAGTGTTTTACACTCATCAATTAAATACAATTAATTTTTCTTATGCTCATTAAACTTCTCATCTCAAATGCAGAGATCATTAGAAAGTTATATTCATAGTGCTTGGATCAAGTAGGAGAACGATTAAACTCAATATTTTTTAAAATAAACTCTCCATTAAATTTTATGATAATTTTTAATAGTATTTGATTATGGATCATTTGGTATTGCCAAATATTTTAAACGACTAAGAGAACCCTAGAAAGTTATTCAATACAAAGCTATGCCATTTCATTTCTTATGCCAATATATATTTTAATTTCGTCAGTACGTTAATCGCAAACAATTCATTTTTCTTATACTTGTTAAAAGTCCCACCTCACGTGACAAAGAAAAAGTTAAATTACTCATAGGTGCCAGGTGAAAAATTAAAATACAGGTAGGTTTTCAAATTTTATTCAGTATTAATAGGTATAAAAAATTTAATATTTACTAGTTTTACTTGTCAATTTGTTTTTTAACTGGAATCTAAGGGTAAATTTCTCAAAATAAACATTTATATAAACAATTGTAGGTTCAACGTTCAAGTGTACAAATTTTTGCTGGTAAAAAAAAAAGAGTACTAATTTTAATATTTCCTAAACATGGCTTGAGTTTGAACATTTTCTGCTGGAAAAAGTTAGTTATAACGAATTCAGAACGTTACAACATTTTAATAAGAATTAATTAATAGTATCAAATATCAGGTGATTACATTAAAAGAAAACACTTATAAAGTTATTCAATAAAATCTACGTTTCATTTCATTTTTCATGATCTTTGTGAAGATATTATTCCAATATATATTATTTCAAAAGCAACAAATTTTCTATCAATAGTTGTACCAACAAGATATAATTTGTCTTCCCATGCAGATCAATACATACAGAACAGTCATTTATTGGCTCTATTAAATGTAATAGAAAAGAAATAAAATAAACTTAAAAATTGATTCCATATATGCATATTTAATTATTTGAAGGAATGCTTACTTGATCATTTTATCTTCAAAATTAGAATTATCGAACCCTACATTTTCTTCTAGTGCGTTAAGAATATCTCTACGTACTTAAATGATGTAAACTGATATATATATATATACACACACACACACACACACACTGCCATCCTATCAGCTTAATCCAAAGAATTTCATTATAGAGAAATTTCGTTTATGCGAGAATTAATATTTAATACGATGTGAGGAGCCATGCATAAACAATAAAATGACAATTATTATAGTCATAGCTAGTAGACAAAAAAGCATATACGGAAGATTTAGGCGCAAATTTTTTAATAATTATTTATTATTCATAAATGTGATAAAAATAAATTAATCTTCTCAAAATATTAATTGGATTTAGTCAATCGTGAATTAAGTTTCGAGAATATCTGTGGGATAACAAAGAGTACGTGTCATTGCATTTTGTTTAGTTGTGAGTGGTGATAAAACGTCCACACATGATTTTTTTTCTTTCATAAATTTAGGGTATCCACTGTTAATAGTAATGATTAATTCCCTTATCACGGGTCCTCTATTAAAAGGTAAACGGCTGGCAATTAAGAGACTAAGTGAGGAACAATTAGGTTACACTTACGTGGTTAGCGTCCACACATAATTTAAATATATTGCTAGATTGTACAAGATCTATCTAACGAAAAAAAAGATTCGGCAATAACTCTTAAAAAAAAAAAGAGAACTAATAGTTTTGTATACCTGTCACTAATTAGTCCTTTATTTTACAAATAAAACGTGTATGTTAGTGGCAACCTAAGTTGCGTTTTTAAATTTTACTTTTTGTAATTCTTTTACATATTAGATTATAGGGTTAAGGGTAAAAAATATATATGTGATTTTTTCAAAAATTTGTGCAGTACCAAGTGCTTCTTTTTTGGCCAAAAGTTCTTATGAACTTCCAAATTGGATCAAAAATCACACGTATCGTTAAATTAGGGTAAAAAATATACATGTGATTTTGTAAAAAGGTTCGTCCAACATCAAACGCATTCTAATGGAATATAACTGTAAATATAATTTTTGATCCAATTTGGAAGTTCATGTGTAATTTCAGTAAAAAAAAAAAAAAACACTTGGTGTTAGACGAATTTTTGACAAAATCACAAATGTATTTTTTTACCTTTAACCCTAGATTATACACCAAAAGTTTTCTCAAATTTAGATTGCACGTGTAAATAACCTTTTTCCAACCAAAAAAAGACTAATGACAATTAGGGCCTATTCATTTAAACTTAAAAAATGATTTTAATTATATAGCCATAGCATAAAGTTGCCGACGATATACCAACTATATATAATTTGGTTTGTTGTGCCAATCGTTACACACTAAACGGTCGGCTAATTATTTTGATAAATATGTATTTGGAGAATTAAAAAAAGTAAACTAACAAATTGGTTTTATATGTGCATATCTGATTAGAGGTTAGAATTATATATCGATCCCTACATATTCTTTTGGTCTTGAGAATCCTCTACCTACCTTAATAATTTTTGGTGATACATACTTATATACTCCAACACTGTTCTTATTTATAGCGCACTGAGAAAATAATTATTGTCATATTAATAAGTTAGGGTAAATGGTAAAAAATACACATATGATTTTGTCAAAAGTTCATCCAGCACTAAATGTTTTTTTTTTAAACAAAAAATACACATGACTTTTTAAATTGGACAAAAAAATACACATTTTCAGTTAAATTAGGGTAAAAAATACACATGTGATTTTATAAAAAGGTTCGTCCAGTACCAAACGCTTCCTTATGAAATATAATTGTAAATGTGGCTTTTGATCCAATTTGAAAACTCATGTGTATTTTTGGTAAAAAAAAAACATTTGGTGCTAGATGAACTTTTGACAAAATCATATGTGTATTTTTGACCCTTAACCCTATCAATAAGTTATATTATCAACTTTTTTATTTGAATTAATGCACAATTTTACCATTGATTTATTAATATGTAAACTTTATACTAATGAAGCAAATTAAAGTATATGCTAAATATGGGTAAGACTAAAAAATTATTGAAATTTAAGGCATGGTTAATGAGATTAATGGTATGCTTTATTCCAATAAAACCTGTTGGAAGTACTCTATATAAAAAATGGGATCAAAGAAATGTGTGTGAATCACTATAATTTGTGAGCTATTAAATAATTTAAATGGGTTAAGCTTTGCCAAAAACATATTATACAGAAATTTATTTTATTTACGTGATAATTCTTAGATGCAATTAATACGACATAAAGAGCCATAAGGAATGAAATCTCAATTATACATTTGTCCTTCTGGACGAAAAGGCGTATCAAATTTAGGCTCTTATGATTAATGAAGAATATAAATCCTTTGACAAAGAAGAAGTAGGAAACATTTATAAAATAAAGGACACTAGTTCTGAAAGTGATATCACTTCTGAAATATCAACAGAAAATGAATGTTTAGACATAGGATTATGTAATTGTAAAGAAAGCATTCTTATACCTATCCTGCTCTGCTATCTGTATCTGATAATATCCAGACTTCATATTAAACTTAGAAAATATGGTTACCTTATATAATCTAGATACCAAATCTTTCTTATTAGGTATTGGATATCTAATCCATTATAAAGTTGTATTCAAGGGCTTATAATTTATAACCAATCTAGGGGCTCCTCTCTCTATTTCGGCGGCATTTTGAACATAAAATGCTACCAACTCCAAGGATACTTACTAGGTCTAATTAACCATTTCTCTAGCAATTGCTGTATTTCTTTTTTTACAATATTCCATTAGTTCTGCATTCATCTGTATAGTTCGAGCTTTAGTGGGTATATGTTTTTCATCAAAATCTTTTTCATATGATAAAGTTACTATATGTTTCTTCCTATTCCAAAAAGCATTAGGATGATTTGCACAAATGTTATCCTTAAATTTTTTCTTTGATATTTCTATTCGTCTCCTAATTATTGTTTCCGTGTTTATTTGCTCTTCAACTCTTTTATATCTAATTTCTTGTTGTAAATGGTTTATAAAACTTCAGCGAAAATTATATAAAGAGAAAATATGGGTAAATATGAATTAGGAAATTTTTGTGAACAATATGGCTTTGAGGAGGTCAGAGCTCCCTCCCATAAGAAAAAGAGAAGATTTACAAGTTATAAGAAAGAAAAAATTTATAAACCAAAATGGTATAAAAAATATGAAAAACCTAAGATACATAAAAATAAAAAATATATTCCAAAGAAACAAAACTGGACAACTAAAAAGGACTTAATCATTCGCAATACGACCAAAACAAATGAATATTCTCAGAAAACTGATAGGATTGCAAAAACAAGAAGAAAAAAAGAAGATTTGAAGAGATGTGTGGGGTAAAGAAGAGAATGATTGCATTTTGTCTAGTGATGACAAAGTCCACACATGAACAATAAATAAGTCTCAAACTCTTAACTAAAGTTTGACAATGACTAAAGAAAATAATTTTCAGTTCATAATTTCTCAGCCATTTATCTATATTATCTGGAGTATTGTCTATCTAAAACCAGAGGTCAAAGGAATTAATGTTGCATTGACTCTATTATAATGTTACTGTGATGTGGAAAGCCGCGAATGATGAAAGTTGAGTTAATTAATATTCTTTTACATTTGAATCATGATTTTATACTCTCTATTATATTGTATGATAAATTTTATCATATCATTACCATAGTGCATCTGGCCAATCAGTTACTCCTTTTATAACCAGAGCGAGACCTTATAACCTAGCGGCCTATGACATCCCCATGTTAGGTGGGAGTTGCGGATTCGATCCCCTTGTAAATTCAAACAATTAGTGCTTGCCTTTTCAAATTTTTTTTAAAAAGTCATTCCTTTTATATTCCATCCAATCAATCAATATATAATAAATAAAAACTCACATATCATGTGATCTGAGGTATATTGGGCACATATATTTGAGTCTTATTTGCCCATCTATAAAATATTTAAATTGGTGCTTTTGCAATATTATGAAACATATATGGATATCATTTTCTAATTATATATATAGTTATTGATTTGCATTGTTCGATCAGATAGATGGCTGCATGATTTGATGTATGATCTTTTTATTTTTTTTCTCTTAATGGCGTTATGCAGAACTTTTATCAAGTGTTAGTGCTGTTATTGTTATATATAGTATTGATGATCATAAATTCATAACCCTATCATTTTTTTATTCCATAACACTTTGGCCACCCAGTATTCAAGTATCCAACCGCCTAGTCTAGATCTAGGGTTTGCAATTAAGATGTCTTTCAACAAAAGTCTTTTTTAGTAAGGTTAGATTTGAATTAAGTTCATACCCTTTATGATTCAAGTCATCCACGGTTTCACCATAATCCTATGTCATATTTTCTTATAGAGGGTGTTCTCATATATATATATATATATATATATTTGTGTGTGTGTGTGTGTGTGTGTTTTTTTTTTTGTTTGGGGGGCGGGGGGGAGGGATCACTGTGAGATCCTAAGAAAACAAATGAATTTATTAATAAGTTATACAATAAGGTAGCAACCGACAATAACACAAATTCTAGTGGAAATGACAATATATTTATGATATAATCACTTGTTATTAGGATTTTTTTGGTCACCACATTCTTTCCTTCCTTACTTAGAACCTCATAGAGATTTCTCCTTATATTAAATACTATTTAGGGTAAAGGGTCTTAAATAGCCAGAAAGTATTATCTAAGGAGCTGCTAGCACCGGGAAGTTTTTTTTGGACCTTAAATACCCATAAAGTTATATTTTCGTAGCTTGAATGCCCAAAGCTAACGGAGAGGGAAATGGACGTTTGCCACGTCAGATTGAACGCCACATCAGAGTCAACCTTTGTTGAATGGATGATGACGTGGCTTGGGGTAAGCTTCTTCGAGAAAATTTCCAAGGCATTTAAGAACCAAAGAAAAACTTCCAGGGTGCTGGGTGCTGAGTGCTCCTTTGAGAAAACTTCCGGGGCATTTAAAAACATTAATCCAAGCCACGTCATCACCCAATCAGTCTGACGTGGCGTTCAATCTGACGTGGCAAACGTCCGTTTCCCTCTCCGTTACCTTTGGACATTGAAGCTATGACAATAATACTTCATGGGTATTTAAGGTCCAAAAAAAACTTCATAGTGCTGGCAACTTCTTGAATAATACTTCTTAGCTATTTAAGACCATTGACCCTACTATTTATTGTTTTATTAAAAAAAAACACCCCTAACCCAGCCTTCCCATAAAGAAGGGTGACTCACTACCCGCTTTGGAGTTAGACCCACAACCCCTATTCAAAGGAGTGTGAAATGCTGACTTGAGTGATGGGCCCTTGACAGATACTTAGTTCTATTTAACCGGGTAAACATTGTGAAACAAACACAAATAGGCCTTTTATTTTCATAAAAGAAAAATAAAACATGTTTTTATTAAAAAAAACAATGAATTTTAGTCACAAAATTTTGGGTTCTTTTACCTTAAACTTGGATTAATCATTGACAGCTTCTTGCCAAAGATACTATGTAATGACATTTTGTTTAATTACAAACACAAATTTATATAATATATATACGTATATATTAGTTCCAGGGCATTTTTGAAGACTGTGTGTGTATTGAAAGGAAATTACCCAGTGCTACTGTAGACTTCATAATCACATGAGAGTAGCACTATAACAAATAGAGTTTGTCAATATCGTACATTTATGACCTAATAAGCACTTAAAATTTAATGGCAGTAATAATAAATTCTCTGAAAAAAATTCAGTGGCACTTAAGATTCATTTAATATGTTATTTGCTCCCTATAAGCACTTAAAATTTAATGGCAGTAATAATCAATACTCCTTCTGGTCTTATTTATAAGAGCCCGGCCGCCAAAACACGCTTATTAAGAAAACATGTGAAAGTAATTAAATGTGTCCGGAATATACACATTTTTCCAATATTATCCTTATTTATTATGAGTCTATTAAAAGAGAGAAATGTATGAGTATTAATAAATATGAAAGAGAATTAGGGGCAAAATAGGAAAAAACACATTAAATGATGAGAGAATGCAATATGAGCTCTTATATTTTGGATCAAATCAATTCAAATTTTGAGCTCTTATAAATAGGACCGGAGGAAGTAATTAGTATTGATTTTGTCCCTGTAATTTCAAAATGGGATAAAGGCAAAAAATGCTCCGGAATTATTCATCAGGGGGCACCTGGTGTCCCCTGGTAGATACTTCCGGAGCATTTTTGGCCTTTATCCCTTTCAAAATTGTTAGATACATAGTTCCTAATTCTTCTTTGAATATATTCCAAGATGCAACGTTCTATTGTTGATTAATAATATTTTAAGACTATTATTAATATTTGGATCAGACTTATTATAGTTGTGAGACCATATATTTGACGATTAATTCAAAAATTGAAAACCATAAGAACTAAAATTGAAAAACGTTTGTCTTTCATTTTCCCTAATTTTCCTACATGCCAACCTATCAAAATTCGTCTAAACTAAAATATAATATAATAGACAACTTAACAATCATATTATAAGTAAAAAAAATTTACAAACTGCGAGGGACCAGAATGAATATATGAAAGCTATTAGTGGTAAGAAAAAATCCATTCAAAATTCTGGAATCAAACATCAATTTTTTTAAAGCTATTTGGGTAGAGAAAGAATTTTAAAAAAACATCTGGGATAAATAAGATTTATAACTTTTCTGGGATCCAGTTATTTTAAGATATATGCTTGCGGTCCAAAGTCTAAACAAAGTTCCTGTAAACGTGTGTCGATAAGAGGCACAAACACAATCTTAGAAACTATGGGGGATGAGTATTACAAGTAGACATTAACGGGTTAGTATTAGAGAATGAAATTACTGGGCTAAAACATTATGCACTAAACTTATTGGGCTATAACAAACCCAATTATTTATCGCCCGACCAAGCATAGCTGAAAGAAAAGTGGAAAACCCCCTTTACCCGTGTAACATCAATGGATTATTGATTA
This sequence comes from Mimosa bimucronata, assembly GCA_037074515.1. Lineage (NCBI taxonomy): Eukaryota > Viridiplantae > Streptophyta > Magnoliopsida > Fabales > Fabaceae > Mimosa > Mimosa bimucronata. The sequence continues at coordinate 14,791,584 of CM073442.1, forward strand.
CCGCCTCATGTTGTTAATATAACGTCTAATTAACTAATTTAGGTAGATTAAAACAATTAGGTAAATCAGTTATATTTGTAAAAAATGTGCATAGTCTTCCTAAAATATCTATTAAATCATTTGCATTCAAGCCATTTATTAATGCAAATTCCCTAAAGATGCACAATCAATACAAATAATTTTAAAAAAATGATCAACATTGAAGACAAAATAAAGTGAAATTTTAGACTCTATTCGGTCCTTAATGTTAAATCAAGTTGACTTTATTTAAGGAGATTAAGAAAACAAAATCAAGTAGTTAATCATAATTTATGTTACACGTTGTTATTAGATTATGCATTAAAAATTAATTTATAAGTCACATTGGTGCTTGTTTGGGAAACCCCCAACTTTTCTGTAAACTGAGACAAAACTCCACTGTGTACAATCACTTCTAAAATGCTAATTCAAAGTTTTGGAAAAAAATTATAAATATAAATACTTTAAAATTATTTATTTTACTTTATTGATCTCTAAAAAAAATATAATTTCATCATATATTTAGAAATTAAAAATCAAGTAGATTCACAACTAGCTCTTCAGGATCATAGGCAGTGCTAGCCAACTCATGACATAATGACGTGGCTTTTAGGAATAGAGCATATGACTTCATGATCAGTTCTTTTTTTTTTGGCCAGGACTTCATTATCAATTCCACTAATGTATTAACCCACAAAGATGATGAATTTAGCAACCATCAAGGGCGTTTCTATGTGATATAATACTCACATAACTCCCAAGAATTTTTCAGCTTATCTAGTGTTTATATGATAAATCCATCAGCGTTTATCTTCTTCCCCACGGATCTAGCAACCATCAGCGTTTATATGATGATGGATCTATCTATCTATTGTCCTAATTAATTTGCCATCCTTATCAAGTGGAAGAAGATCATTTTCCAGCTTAGGACTTTTGTGGCACACCCCAGATTCAAGGGGCAAGGGACCATCCACATTCTACTCTATAATTGTCTCTACCACACCCACCATTAGAATTTGCTGTTATACCATCTCTCAACATCACACTCAGTTTATCACAAAGTTGTTTGCTTATAAGTAAAAAAAAATCAAACTCCTTTCTTAAAGACTACTCGAATTACAAAGGAGGCTCAATTAATTGCTTCGACAATGAAAGCATTAAATGCAATAGCATTACTTTGGAAGCATCTTTATGCCATGTAAGAAAAAAAAAAGGAAGATCATATCCTCCAATAAATAACACATATACTACTCTGTCCCTTATTATAAGTCTACTTTAACTACTTCTCACATACCAAAGAATGGAAGTTATAACATTAAATATTGTCTATTTTCAAAAAAAATTCCAACTATACCCTTATTTAAGAATATGTATTAAAATAATATTTTATACATTATAAAAGTCTTCTTTCTCATCTTTCCAATTTCCAACATAAGGGTAAAATAGTCACAGTAGTATTAATTGATTCCAAAGTGGACTTATATTATAGAATAAAAAAATTGTGGTAGTTGGACTTATAATAAAGAACAGAGTGATATATAACAAAAATAAAAAAATATTGCGTCATTGCAGTGCAATCTTCATTAGTTGAAGAATAATACTTTCCATGATATTTATATATGTACTAAATCTGGTGCCTACTATAAAAATTAATTGGAGCCAAATTTGGTGTTAAACACAAGAGCTCAGTCTACTTTATCCCCATATTAATAGTTTTTTTTAAATTATTCTGGTTGATTACCCATATATATTAAGAGAGTTTATATCAAAGATTAGTTTCAATTTAAATGATTTTTTTTTTCATAAAGTACTGTATTTCCTTAAAAGTGAGGAAGCCTCACCGGCATACAGAACCTACTGTCATTAAATCCCCTGTTGCCAAACAGATGGAGGGCAATCAAAGACACACAAAGTTTTTCTTAAATAACATGAGAGTGCTTAGCTCAATAGTCTGTCATTACAAGTGCAATGCAAATGATATGAAAGCTATTTTTTAAAAAAATTAACATTTCTAAAAATAACTAATTTAAATAACTTCCTTCATTGTCTCAAACAAGGTTGTCAAACTCGTGAGTTTAAATAAACTCGTGAAAAAAATGTAAAATCGGAACATAAATTCAAATCGTAAACTCTAAGAGTTTATTTTTATTAATAAATACGTGTTTCCAGTATATAATTATATAAAAAATACAAAAAATAACAATAATTTGACTTGAATATATTTTAAATATAAATAGTTTATGCTAAATATATCAACATTCATACTTTATCTAACTCAATAAAGAAATTTCTATGAAATTTATATATAAATTCATCGAATATGGTTAAATAAAAATAAATAATATGAGATTTAGAGCAAGTTAACACGGTTTTTCGTAAGGTAGAAACGTAAAAATGATAAATTCGGTGTGTAAAATCGTGAGTTTTAGTCGAGTTTACAGCTAATACGAATTTAAGTGACTCGTGACACGTTTTGGTCAGGTAAAAACGGTAAAATCAGAGAGTCAACTCGCGAGTTTGACAACAATGGTCTCAAATACTCAAATTACTCCCCCGTCATAAATATTAAGATCTATTTGGGGAAATAGTTTTGATCCTAAATATAGAACTTAATTATAATTTTTATCCATTTTTTTTTAAAATTACTCTTGATACCCCCACAACAATAATCAAGTAAGAGAGGGAAGGGGGAGTGAAAGAATATGATTGAGTTGAAAATCATGTTATATAACCTAAATACATAAATACATAAGAACACTTTACATATTAAGTACACATGAACCCTGCAATGAAGCACACTGCTACAGTATAGTTTCTACTGTTCATTGACAATGACATCTCAGTCAAAAATGCTCCCAAAATCGAAACACGAAACAGTGATTTTTAAAAAATTTAGCCTCCAAAGCAGCGAAAAGGAACACAACATTCATCGGTGACTCATGCCTAATTATATTCACAAAACACAAAAAGCCTCTTTCATTTCTTTCGTAAGCTTTTGCTAAGCATATTCCAGACTCCAGAAAACAACTCATCTTTCCCTGCTCCAGAAAACAAACACAGCGATAAAAAAAGAACAAAACATCACACCATTGTCTCCAAACAAACCAAACCAAACCATTTTCCTTTTAATCTTCAATAAAAAATCCAACATCAAACACAACATACAGCCCCGCAATATTCAGAATTCAGAACTTCGAAATATCACTTGGTAGCAAATTAATTCGCGCACAGTAGTAATGGTTAAGATTCTGTATTTGAACAAAGTGGCATGGAGGTAACAACATAGTGATCCAACAATGATGAAAAGAACGACACATAATAGTCTCTGGCTCATCTAACACAGGCCAAACAAAATTTAACTTGATAAGAAAAACACACAACAAAACCGGGGATCGGAAAACCTGGAAAATTCGCCCAGATTTTATCTTCTCTCCCACGGTATAAACACACGCCATTGAATCAGAGTGAGTGAAATCCGACTCCAACTCCTTCAGCTTGACCATGTTTCTTCAATGTTGACTCTGACTAGCAGCTGAAAATTTCGTTCTCTCTTGGTTCATGATGAAACAACAAGTTCTCAATCATCTTCAGGTTCCACCATGAATCCTGTAGGAGAAAACAAAAACAGAGTAATAATAAGATAATAAAACAGAGAGGTAAAGTAACAATAACATAATGAAATTTAAAGGTGTGACCTTTAATAAAGGAGAGGGAAAATCGGAAATTCTCTGATATGCATATATCAATGGCGAGAATCAGAGGAAGCAGAGGACGGCTTATTATCAGAAACGCCGTCATGCTCCTCTTCACCCTGGATTCGTGCCGGAATACGAAAACCGGAGAAGCCGCCGCCGCCACCGGAGTCAAATCCGATGCCACCGGAAACAGAAGACTGATGATGATGAATTGGGTGTGGAAGATAGTGATTATGATGATCAGACATGATGGATGATGATGATGATGATGAGTCAATCCAAGCACGAATTGAAGGGTTATTATTATTATTGTTACTGGACTGAAGGGGTCCCCTCTGAGATAAATACTGACTCTGCCCGAATAGTATCGGCGGCAGAGTCGGCATCGGCATCGGCATCAGCGACGGCGAGTTGAAGATAAATCCTCCTCCTCCGCCGCCTTCGCCGCCGCCACCATTATTATTATTCCAAGCCATCATCCTCTGCAATCGACTGTGTTCTTCAGGGAAAGAAGAACCATCAAACCCTAATTGGGTCGTTGCAGAGAACAAGTGCTCATTCTGTTGATTTTGAGGTTGGTGAAGCAGAATCGGGTCCTGAAATGACTGAAGGGAGAGACGTAGATCTTGATTATTATTATTATTATTACTACTATTATTCTGGCAGGCCGTACTAGTGGTACTTCTGTAATTCTGAAACTGAATCGCGGAAGAGGAAGTAGAAGAATTCGTCTCCATCGGGAAGAAAGACTTTATGGAGTCAGCAATTTCAGCTCCCAAAGTCGACGGCGGAAGAAAGCCGGGCCCACAACCGTGGTTATTAGGGTTTTCACCTAATTCCTCCGCCGTCGTACAAGTTTCAACTCCAATTTCATTCTTATTCTGCTCTCCATCTTTCTCTTCCTGCGAATTTTGATCTACAGAAATATTAGGGTTCCACGCGGGGAGCTTAGCGAGCTCATCAATGGCGGATTTGGCGTTCTTGATGAGCCAATCGACGGCCTTACTTGGACGGTCGTAGCCTAATCGGTCTTGTACGTCGTAGAATTGAATGGCGGTGTGAGCGGAGAGACGAACTCTCCGATCTCTCGGTCCTTTAGCCGTACAAACCTTACTGTGTCGGTCTTTTCTTCCGGTGGAACGAACAATGTGGCCGCCTTGTACCTCCACTATCTCTCCTATTCCGCCTCTAACGGCTAGTCTCGACGCCGGACGGTGTTGATGATTCGCAGTTTCCTCCATTTTTGTCGCATGTTCAACGGTGGCTGTAAGGGAAGAAGAAGAATAGGTCGCCGGAGAAGGAGGAGGTAGGAGATAAGGCCGTTTCTTGGGAGGTTGGTCTAAGGGATAAGGAGAGTGGTTTTGTTGTTGTTGTTGGTATTGAAGGTGGAAATGGAGAGATGGGTCTTTTGGGGAAGGAGAAAAGGAGGGATCTTGGTAGGTGTGTTCTTGATGGGGTTCTACATGAAGAGGGTTTTGAGGAGGGAAATGGTGGAGGTGGTAAAAGTGATGGAGGTGGTTGCTTTGAGGATCCAGAATTCTTAAGAAGAAGGACTTGTTAATGGGGGGTTTTGAAGATGACTGGGATTTACAGTGATTGGGGCTGAAGAAGAAGAAGAAGAAGAAGGGAGAGTGATGGTGATATTGATGATGATGATGTGGGAAGTGAAGCAGTGAAGACTGAGGAAGAAGCAGGGATTTGTTGTTGTTGTGGTGAAGCAAGCAAAAGTACCTGCCATTCATTCAATATGATTACCAGATGTTCCATTCCAAGAGAAGCAGAAATAAAGCAAATAAAGCTTCTAGCTCAGAAATACCAAACCAAGCCACACCCTCCCTCCTCAATGAGAGAAGGAACGTCGTTAAAGAAACCAAACCCCCCTCCTCTTTTCTTTTCTCCCTAACCCATTCTCTCTCTCTCTCTCTCTCTCTCTCTCTCTCTATACCACTTTATGGCTTTTGGTAATTGTGCTTGTCCTTTATGTACTGCTATGGTTTACTCAACCAACCCACCGGGGGAAAACAATGGAGATAAGCATTAATCTGGTTTTTGGGTTTTGTGGGGGTCGGTTAATAGTCACTGGTTATAGTTATTATCTCACTGAGACAGTCTCAGGATTTTGGAAAATTTTGCAGATAATGGAGGCAGGGGAGGGGTGAAGGTGAGGGTGAGGGTGATGTAACAGTAAATTAATAAGAGGCTCTTTGATGATGGTGGTGATGACGTGGCAGTTTGGTGATGTTGACGAAAATAATTGATGGAGTTTTTTAACAGTTTCTTTTTAACAAATTTGTTTATTTCGGGAAAATCCTACCAGAAATCCCACTTAAATTTTAAAATCTCATATAAATAATAAATTATGTAAACATATTAATAAAGTTGTTCATTTAATAACAAGACATCTCATTTGATTTGGTTGAGCGGTAAGAGGCTCATCTAACTAGGTTACTTAAGAGAAATCCAAAAATTATTTGTTTAATGAAAAATCAAAACCACTATTTCAACCATCAAATTCTTCAATCTCATATTTTGTAATTTGTGGTATTTTTTGGGATTCTCCCCTTTTTTTTTCAAAAAAAAAAAAATATATCCATGGGTTGGACTTAGTGTTAACCAGGTTTAACATAGTATATTTTTTGGATCAAATAATGCTCACAGATAGTACTTATAACAGTAAATCAACAAAATTTGAACTTATAACTCTATAGGTATAGGTATAAGCTAACTCATTCACTAACTTTAGTTGCCTTTTACAAGTTTGGTTATTGAGGAGAAAGGAACAACATCTTATCTGTGTCCACTCACCACTCTCATCCCTCCCAAAGCTTTATTTACTTTTGTGCGCAGCTAGTGCATATGCTATCTTCTTTGCTACCTCTCTTCTTCTTTCCTCTTTTTGTAACAACATTATGCCTCCTTTTTTACTCTTTTGGCCCACCAATCATTATTATTACTGCCTCCGAGCTTTAATATAAGATGGAAATTGACTTTTTTTTTTATAAGGGTTAAAGAGTGAAAATGCCCCTGAATTTATCTCAAAAGAGTATCTGGCACTTTAAACAAATATTGGGGGTAAAAATACCCTCAAACACTTGAAAAATTAAAAAAAACACCTTCCCTGTTAAAAACCCCAAACCACTGTTAAAAAAACACCTTCTCCTTTCCCTTTTGTACTTAATGGCGTTTTGGGGTTTTTAACGGGGAAGGTGTTTTTTTTTTTTTTTCCATTTTTCAAGTGTTTGAGGGTATTTTTGCCCCCAATATTTGTTTAAGGTGCTAGATGCTCTTTTGAGATAAGTTCAGGGGCATTTTTGCTCTTTAACCCTTTTTTTAATGAGATTAAGAAAATCGAATAATAAACTGCTTATTCATAACACCTTACATGATCACATAATATATCAATTTATAAGTACAAAAATACTCCATGTGGTCCTAAATATAAGACATGTTGGGTAGTTGGTTTTGACCCTAAATATATGACACAGTTTTAATTTTTGTCAACTTCTTCCTAAATTATCCCTATTAATGATCATCCAACAATAATCAAGAGATGAGGGAGAGAATAAGGGAAGATGGTCGGGGTCTTTTAGAAAAAAAAATACAACATATTAACTAACATAACTAAAATTCTTAATTAAATAATAAGTTCCATATTTAGGATCACAAAGAGGAATAAATATTAGTATTCTAAAGCAATTTATTTTGTTTTATTAATATTCTCAAATAAATTAATACGATCTTACCGTTAGGATATGAGAGAATATAATTGTATGGGTTAATGTTCGAACCTTAATGACTATACATATATATAATACAACTTTTGGTCCTTAAACTTTCGGTCAATTTTGGTTTTGAATCATGAACTTTAAAATCGGTGGTTTGAGTCCTTGAATTTTCGGTTAATTTTGGCCTTGTTCCCTTAACTTTAAAAAAAACTTAAAAAATCAGAGGACTAATAATTATAAATAGCACAAAGTTCAGAGACCAGAACCACTAATCTAAAGTTCATAGATCAAGACCAAAATTGACCGAAATTCAAGGACCAAAACCACTGATTTAAAGTTTAGGAACCAAAACTAAGATAAAGTTAAAGTTGAAGGACCATAAGTTATACTAACCTCATATATATATATATATATATATATATTTGTGTGTGTGTGTGTGTGTGTGGAGAGAGAGAGAGAGAGAGGGGCACTTGGCCACTTGCTCACTGGAGTACCCAACTAACCAACTTTAGTATTGCCTAGCACGTTTGGGTAAAAAGACGGTAAAATACATTATACCATGGACGGCTGTCAATGCGGGCTAAAATTAACCCACCTCCTGGCGGGTTATAAACATTTCAACCCAACTCGCTAGCTCACTTTTCCTCCTACTTTAAAAACTGTGTTACTGATCTCTTTTCTTGATATAAATTTAATTGATTTTTAAAAAAAATTAAGAAAATTAAATAAATCAGTTAATAATATCATATACATTGTGTACTATTATATTATATGTTAAATTATAAATTAAATAAACTAGTTTAGATAAAAAGTTCAGGCAAATCATTTTATAAATAATATATATATTTGGCTTTCTTAATTTTTATTGGAAGAAGTTAACTAAGTCTTATTAAGTAATGAAGTGATTACTTTCTTTTCAGTTGCGTACCACTGCCTTAAAGTATTTTATGGATGATTTAGCACTTTAATTTATTTTTTAAAATGTGTTCAATTCTCTGAAAGATTTCGTGGTGCAACTACGCAAAATTTATTTAGGAGTAATTTTGTTCTTATATTCCCTCCGGTCCTTTGTATATATGCTATTTGATGAGTTATTTTTTATTCTAAATATATGACATATTTTTAATAAAAAATTATATATTAATGTAGTATGTATGTTTATATTAGCATAGATTATATTTATGAATGTGATGTAGTAAAAAAAATAATCCAAACATTGAGAAAATTATCTCTACCAACTTCCAATCCCTCAAACCATGGTTTTTATTAAAAGTGCACTATTTATGATTTTTTTTTTCTTTTGTTTTCCCTTGGGACCAACGTAATTTATAGTAGTGCACTGTATATATATATATATATGGATACACAATTTCAAAATGTAATTTGTGCAATGTAGATTGAAACACATATCTTTATTGAAGGAAAATTGTTAGTATTTATTCCAACAACACTTTATTCATTTGAGTAATTCAGAAGATAGCGTCATTTTCAAAATGCTTTTAATTTGTAATAGTAAAAGAAAAATAAAATTAAATAATTAACATCACTTCAATTTATTATTTATATTTAGCTGTCAAATTTTTAATATTTGAATTCAATGTATATATCCCAACTTAAACTTTCTACAACGACATTATAAAGCTTCCATTTTAAAATAAGAGGGAATTTTCGTTACAAAAATAAAAAATAAGAGAGAATTATTTAGCAATTAAATTTTGACTTATATTTCAACATAATAATTTTTTTTTATGAATAAGCTGCGGTATTCATTATTTATAAATGATATTGTAACTTGAACTTTGATATTATGAAGAAATAACAATCTTTTAAGGCAAGATTTCTTTTTTGTATAGCAAAACAATTTTTTAAGGCGAGGTTTTTAACTTTGTTGGAAATGATATTATATCTTTCCATTCTACCTTCTTTTTGAAAAGACATCTTTTTATTAGTGTGTGAACTAAATTCTCATAATCTGCTCTTTGTTCATCATATGGATAAATAAACTGTTTACTGAAAGCAGCTTTCCTATTGATATATATATGTGTATATATATATATATATATATATTATAAAACTCGTTAAGATCGTTGTTGATATTATAGACTTAAATCAATACACATATCCAGTTTCAACCCAATAAAAAAATTGCATTCACCATGATGAAGACTCGAGGAACAGCAATTCTCCAAAATGAATGATAGTGATACACACACACACGCGAAAAATGTCACACTAAAATTAAAATAATATAAATATTATTTGAATATCATTACAAAAGGAATGGATGCTTCTCTAAGTTTCATAGTTTCTTTTTGAGGAAACTCTTATGAGTAATTTTATATATATAGAATAATTGGTCAAGAGTGTGTGAGGACCATCTTCGCCTCATCATTTCAACATCACAATTTTGGTGGTGGTGACTTGAGAAAACTTGAGAATCAATTTTCACCTTTTCTAGCGTTTCTTGTTCATGCATATGGACCACAATACACACACACACACACACACACACACACACACACACACACACACATATATATATATATAATAAGCAACTAATTGTGGAACATCTATTTCAGAAACAGAAAAACTTTGTTGATAGCACTTGGAGATTGAATCCCAGAAGCATACCCTACTACTTTAGAACTGTTATGATCTGTGTGGGAGATATTTTGTTACACAAAAAATGATATTTTTTCCCTATAGGAAAAGGACCACTAGATTGTTCAATTATTTGATATGAATTAATGCACAAACTGAATGCATGCATATTATAAAATCACAAAGAATAAGAAAAGGGAAACCAAAAGGAGAAGAGTGTGTGTGTGTGTGTGTGTGTGTGTGTAAGCATAAAGCAAACCTGGCGTGGCTGAAAGAGAGAAACTTGCGAAGCAACTAGCTAGACTTTCTGAGTAGAGGTATGAGCAACATAATATATATTCTCGTAACGAAGAAGATAATACAAGTTGTGAGTTTGTCTCTCTCTGATGATCTATTTACGAAGCAGTTTTCAAGTAAGTTCCTTTATCTTTATTGTGGCTCAACCTCTTCAGCAATTTGAGAAGCTTTATAAGCATTATATTTAGCTCCCTTGCAAACTTCAAAATATTTCTTTATTTTTTTAAAAGATTATAATTAATCATCTATTTATATATATAGGACATTTTAAGTTTTTGAAGCATGTCAAATTTGTTTTTGACTTCCAATTAATTAAGGTATATATTGTTATGAATAGAAGTTTGAAAATGCGTTATATGTTTCATTTTTTTTTCTTTTCAGATGATTGAGCTGAAGTAGTAATTTGGTACAAGAAATTTAATTATTTTCTTTGTTTTAAGTAAAGATATTATCCATAAGTATAATTGATCAAAACACTTGACCTTTTGATGATTATATATGTGCATCTCTGATATTTGTCTTATTGAAAATAATAAAAGGAACTTTAATTTTGGTCAGATCTTGCCTCCAAGAAAATCATGAAATTATTCTAACTAATATTCTAGCTTCAGAAAAAGAAATTATGGTTTATTCTGAAAACCTGTCAGTATATTCTCCAAAAAAAAGTTGATGGATTTTCTTTTTAGTTTTAATATTTCAACTTTATGCCTATGACGGATATCAAATGATTAAATATAAAATAACTTGCTATATTATACTTGAAAGTAAAACAAGGCTACATATAGATTCCGGGATCTACCTTTGCATGCTAGTCAATTAAAGCGACACAAGCTTTAACATAAGAAAGTGAATTTTAAGGTAAAAGGAAGTTGGTAAGCTCGATGCAACTTTCATTAGAAACCCAGGTAACATTTTTTTATTTGATAATTAAGATAAAAATGCTGAGATCATAGGTTGTCTCCTACATTTGGTACTGTTGGCTACTATTTCTGGTACTGTTTAAGGTTAATGCTTCAATTCCCCTTTGAGTTCCGAATCCAAAACAGTGGAAACAAATCACAGATCCTACGTAATTTTAATTTTAAAAAAGCCCCCACCATCGAAAGTTTAATCAAATTGACTAATCCTACGTAACTTTAGTATAATTGGGAAAAATAAAAATATCTTTGAATAGTAACCCTACCTACGTACGTAGCTGGCTAGCATGTTATAAATTAACGAACCTGAAAGTCCTCTAGCTGGCTAGCTATTGATAATGACGGTTTAAGAAGATCAATTTATTATGGATAATCACGTGAAAACTTATAGTGAGTCGGTGTTTTAGATTAATTATTAATTAGGAAGTTGAATATATAGAGCGAATTGGTGAGAATTACACCACACACAACTTTTGATCTTATAAAGAAACACAAATAAATGTTTTATTATAGGAGTGCTGTTGAATGGTATTAGGAGAGTAATTAGCAATATGTTTAATTGAATTGAATTAAGATAACACTATGCAGGTAACAGAAGAATTTTGGTGCTCAAGGCACAGAAGGCTCTCCCTTTTAGGAGGAATTAAGGTAGGGGAACACCAAACCATGTTTTCTCTTTTTTTTAGACAAATACCACATACGAGGTTTCATTTTTCAAACCCTTTTTCCTGGATTTACCCCTTGTTTTGATTCTTATTCATGCTATTCTTCATTTCCCCCCTTTTTTCATTGAGTTCGGTGTTTGTATAAACACGTGTTTTACTAAACACTTAAACGGAGTTTGAAAAACTGAGTTGAGTCATTTATAATTAATTCATGAGTAGGATGACTTCTTTTATCTAACAATAAGAAATCCTATCATACTATGTGAGGTCATTTACATGTATCATCACATGGCCTTATTATATTTTATATTAATTAAGAGCAAATATTGGGAAAAGTAATTACCTTATGCTATAAATTTAATTAGTAGTATGTCCGTAGGTATTGATCATGTCTATATTTAATTAATTTGACTATATAAGGATACTAATTAAGTTAATTAGTATGATATGTTTTTTAAAACACCATGTTCATCTTCCTTGATTTCCTCAGTTTTCTCTTGCTTGATTATTGTTGAGGGTATCAATAAGATGATTTTGGAAAAAAATGATAAAAATTAGAAATGATGAATCTTACATTTCAAACCAATATTAGCTCCTTAAATACTTCTTATAGTAAGATCTGAAGAGAGTATTGTGTGGATCAATAATTTTGTATCCTAATAGCATGAGAGCTTCTCTATAAATTAAAGATTTGGGATAAACACTACCTGCACTTTAATTAAAATGGAGTTATATATATAGATTCTTTAGACCATATGTACTACCTCCGATCTTAATTATAAGAGTTAATTGATTTTTTTATGGAGATTAATAAAGCAAAATTTACATCTAAATCTTAATATATGTGACATGTAATTAGATTATATGTTAGTTTCTAAGTAAAATAATTAATTTTGAGAAAATAAATAAATATAAACAATTTAAAGTGGTATATTTTGTATCCTTTATTTTTTTTCTAAGAAAATCAACTAGCTCTTATAATTAAAACCGAAAAGAGAAATACTCACTGCCTCCTTGCCCAAAAGCAAATACTCATTGATTCGGTATTATTATTATTATTATTTTGATAAATTGGGAAACACTAAATACTACACTACAGTACAAGAAGTAAATAAACGAAAATCATCTAAAGGAATTAAATGAAATCCAAAAGACATCTCCAAAGCTCGCTTAGCAAGAATATCAGCTTCAAAATTATTTTCTCTGGCAATGTGCTGCAGATCCACAATCCACTCCCTGTTCATCATTTGATTACTTTCAACGATCAAATTCCAATTCTCATGAAGATCGTTATTTCCATCCTTTATGAGCCTGAGTGCATCTATGGAATCATTCTGTAAGCAAACTTGTTTATGATTTCCATCCCATGCCCTTCGAAGACCAATAAGACATGCCCAAAGTTCTGCTGACAATGAGTCACCATTTTGAATATTCAGCATAAAAGCTTCAATGACATTGCCAGTATTGTCTTTAATGACTCCTCCACATCCTGCTGTTCCATCCTTCTGAGAGTAAGCGCCATCAACTTGAACTATCACCCATCCCTCCATCCTAGTTCTATTTTGATCCTCAGTAGCTCCTTTCAACCCAAGAATTTTAGCCTGGTTCATATGAGCTTTAGCTGCATTTAAACTAGACAAGATGGCTTTAGCCTTCAAAATGATACCCTGAACACTTGAGTCAATATTCTTAAACACCTTCTCATTTCGTCGTTTCCAAAGCAACCAGCAGACTATTACAAATAACTCTTTCCAAGAGCCTTCACACTGACCCATCTTCACATTCAGGTTCATATAACACCAGGGCCAAACCGCACAGTTAAAAAATCTCGATTGGAGATTGGGCTTAACAATAGACAGCCATAAAGACTTGATCTCAGCACAATCCCTAAGTACATGAATTAAATCCTCAACCTCATGATTACACTAAATACATGAAGCCGACTCAGTGATACCTCTTCTCATTCTTGCTTCATTAGTAAGGAGCCTATTATGTAATGTAAGCCAAAGAAACGATTTATACCTTTGAGGCAAGTCTAACTTCTAAACTTTATTCCATAAAGGATTTGCTCTCGACTCCCATCCCTGCAGAACATTATAAGCTGATTTGATGGAGAAATTCCCATGCTTCTCATGAGTCCACCTTACTACTCCCTCACCTCCTCTTACCACACATTCAGATCCTTCCAACACATGAGCCCAACTGGATTTAATTCCTTTCCACAAACGCGAGCCAGGACGTGATCTGTCAATAGTAGGAATTAAGTCATTCCCACAATGATATTTGCTTCTAATAATTTTAGTCCATAAGCCTCTTTCCTATTTATCAACCTCATCCCGCCTTCATCATAAAAGCTTTATTTTGTAGTCTAGAATGACGAAGGCCCAAACCCACTCTTCTCTTTTCCTTACATATCTCATCCCAAGCTAGAAGGTGCACTTTCTTTCTGTCAGTACATGAACCCCACAGAAATTGTCTAACACACTTGTCAACCTCATCACAAATTGCAACCAGAAGATCACATGTTTGCATTGGGTAAAGAGGAATTGCTTGGACTACTGAAGAAACAAGAGTATGCCTTCCCATCATAGAAATAGAACTAGCCTTCCAAGTAGACAATCTAGATTTGACTTTTTCCACAACATATTGATAAGTGGCCTTCTTCACTCTATTATGATGAAGAAGAACTTCGGGATATTTTCCCAAATCATTAGTGCTTATGAAACCCAGTTCCTCACTAAGTTGAGAAATGCGAGTATGATTAACATTTCGAGAAAAGAAAACTCTGGACTTGCTTTGACTGACCTTCTGACCTGATATATTACAAAAGGTCTCCAAACATCTTTTAATCACATGCACCTGATCTAAAGAAGCCTCTGCAAACAAGATAAGGTCATCTGCAAAGAACAAATGAGTAATAGGTGGACCATCTTTACTAAGTTTGATGGGCCTCCAATTTTGATTGATTATCTCCTCCTGGATCAGATGAGCAAGCTTCTCAATACAAATAACAAACAAATATGGAGAGATAGGATCCCCTTGTCTGATGCCACGAGAAGGAAAAAATTCCTGAGTTTTACTTCCCTCCCAAAGGATTTGCATAGTCGGAGAAGATATACAATGAAGAATAATTTCCCTCAAATTGGGAGGGATGTTGATCTCATCAAGGCAGCTCATAATAAAATCACAACAAAGCCTGTCATATGCCTTTTCTAAATCAATTTTAATTTCCATAAACCCTTTCTTCCCTTTCATATTCCTCATTGAGTGGATGACTTCTTGAGCAATAATAACATTATCCGAACCTAACCTTCCAGGAACAAAAGCACATTGATTAGGAGAGATAGTAGAAGGTAGAATTGGTTTGATCCGGTTAGCCCCCACCTTAGTAACAGTCATGTAGATGACATTACAAAGACTTATCGGGCGAAAATCACGAATTGTCTCGGGATGATCATTCTTTGGAATTAAAACAATAAGCGTATCATTGATGTCCTTTATCATGGATGGATTGTTAAAAACATCCTGTACCAGCTTGACAACAGAAGAACCTACATACTCCCATTGACTTTGATAAAAAAGAGAATTCAATCCATCCGGCCCAGGTGACTTCAAAGCTCCTATATTAAAAATCGTCTGCTTGATCTCATCCTGTGAAACCTCTGTACCCAATTTATTCAAATGATCCTCATCCACAAAGGGATATGAACAAGTCCCAACGAAAGAAGGATGATGATTATCCTCCTCCCTGAAAAGAGTATGATAGAAGGACAAAGCATTACTTTTAATTTCCTCCTTATTAAAAATCCACTGTCCTTCCTTATTCTTTAATGCCTTAATTTTATTCCGCCTCCTCCTCGCATTGACCCTCGCATGAAAATATCTTGAATTTCTATCACCAAACATATACCAGTCACATTTAGCTTTTTGAGCCCACAGAAGGTCCTCTTGAATTAAAACCTCTTCCAACTCACGCCAGAGTTTCTGTAAAAGCAAATCCATAGAATTCTTATTGAAACACTGATGAATACTTCGATCCAACCCTTCCAGTCTGTTCATTAAATGCCTCTTCCGACGACCCAAATGCCCAAAAACCTCACGACTCCAAGAAGTAACTACTGATTGAAAATTGGATAAATTGTCTAACCAGCTCCAATCTCCATGCCATGACTCTTTAACAAAATTAGAAAACTTCTCATGCAGAACCCAGGAAGCCATGAACCTAAACTGGACATCTGCTCTTTCAGGCATGCTGTTCCGTTCACGAGTTCGAAACAAAATAGGCCGATGATCAGATTTAAAGAAAGGGAGATGAAGAACCTTTGCTTCTGAAAACTGATGCATGAACTCTGGGTTCACAAGCACTCGATCTAATCTGCTTTCACTCCCCCTCCCTTTTCCAAATGAAAAAAGGCCCATTGCATCCCATATCAATTAGCCTTAACTCCTCTACCCATGCACAAAAATCACGGTCAATAAAGCTCCCTGCTCTTGAAGTAGATTTACGCTCTTGCAAGGACAAGGTACCATTAAAGTCTCCTCCAATACACCACGGTTCTTGAATCAAAGAGCTAATATCTTTAAGAGCATTCCATGCAATTCTTCGCTTGAATCAAAGAGCTAACAATCAGCGCCTTTTTGGATCAGATTATTAGGTTTTCGAGCTACCGACTGCTCAAATTTCGAGGTTCATGGCTTCTCCTCCCAATATAGTGTCTCATCTAGGACTCGAACCCGATACCTCAAGAGATCTAGTAGGGCCTTTCACTGCTAGATCAACTATGTGTTGATTCATTCGGTTTTACTTATAAAATCATATCTATTATCGGTCCTTCATATTCCATCAAATCTTATTTATAAGTAATATTATTATATATAGAGGTCTGGTTTCTAAGTATACGTGTTTAATTCACTACTGCAGAAAGGGGATTCTAAGTCTGTTATTTCGGGGTTTTCATGTCACTTTTTTATGTGACATAAAAAGTAGTGACTTAGAAAAAAATGGAGATTTTACGTCACTTAAAATAGGGGACGTGGAAAGTCATATTTTCCACGTCACAACTTATGAAACAAGCGACGTAGATAAGTCCCTGAATATTTTTTTTTATTAAATGGCTGAGATTTCACGTCACATGTTTAGAAAACATGTAACGTGGAATGTGGTGTGAAGAAACCACGTCACTTATTAGCCAAATAAGTGACGTGATTTCGGAGAAACCATGTCACATTTTATGGTTACATGTGACGTGGTTTCTCCAAAACCACGTCACTTATTTGGCTAATAAGTGATGTGGTTTCTTGCCAGGATATTTCACGTCACATGTTTCTAAACATGTGACGTGGATTTTTTTTTAAATTAAATTTTAATATTTTCGTTTGATCCCATTTTCTTTTTCTTGTTTTTGCTGTATCAGAAAACAGATTCACCACAAATAGCAATCAACCAAGCTAACATAAGTAATCAATCATACTAACCATATATAACTTGTGTTTACTACTACTTCACAAACCATTAGTGTTACACAATTTAGTATTTTGTACAATGATCAATCATCTCTACTAACCAATTCCGAAAGCAAAAATTCAGCAACATTCTCACGAATTGAATCAAGATCTTCATCTGTAAATGTGTTGGTATCATAAAACTGCAACAATAAAGATGTGATAATCAATGCAAAGAAATTATATAAAACATTATATATTTATGTATTAACTGTATCAATCATACAAGAATTTAACTTATACCTGTGAGAATGATCCGGTTCGTTCACTAATAATAATGTCAGAAATATATTTCATGACGTAATTTCCGCACTCCTTATTGGTCGATTGCCTAGGGCACTTCAATCACAAGAAACAGTATAAATTAATAGCAATCAATTTAATAAATCTCAATTGACTAACATTGAAAGAATTTAAATCAAAAGTACTTACTCTAGGTCTTTGTAGCACGACGTCTTGATGTTCTTCACCAGTTTCTTCCATTGAATGCCACTGAGATATACCCCTAAAATGGAACCAAAATTAGTACATATATATGGGACTAATTTATTTGGGACACTAGTATATAATAAAGATATTAACGCTACTCACTTCGATAGGAGAGTTCTATAATAGGGGGTTATATTACGCCTCAACGAGTCAAACCAAACCAGACAATGATCCCTAGGGCAAACGACAGCTAGTGCCCAGTGCTTACTGAAAGACATTAAAAATAATCATAACATTTACAAATGTGTATAATGATGAAAAGTTGGCAAAATGAAATAATCAAACTTACTCTTCAAGAATAGGTGCAAAATAGATAATTCCCCGGTTCACTGACATTTGATGGTTGACGTATGCCTGCATGTTGTCATCATAATTCCTCTTCTCCGCCGGGGTATTGAAATTATCCCTCCTCACCAATGCCATTGGACTGAAGAATCTGTATTGTCCCCTGCCTAATCTATGACATAAGCTGTGGAAGTACCTATATATCATAGACAAGTTGAAATAAAAAAAGGGATTTAATAAGAAATACTATTGAGACATAAAAAGTAATGGTCATTTATTACATAGTCGGTAACTCAAGCCATCCAAGGTCAATTTCCTGCAGCTTCAAAAACTCCCTGATATCTCGGGAACTGTCAAGCAAAAATTTGTATGTACGATCAGGACTGACTACTCCTGGAGGCATCGTAAAGGGCATAGACTCCAAATTTGGCTGCATCTCCCGTAGGAGCTGGAGAGAAGGATATTCGTCTGAAAAGGTCTGCAGGGTGATGGAAAAAATCATTATTATGTTATGCCTAAACCAGAAAAATATCAAACAAGCAGTCTCAAAACTTAAGTGTACATACCACATCAACCGACGGGTCTGGAGCCTTTTGCGGGCTCTTGTGTACAAGATGTCTAGGCCACAAGATGAATGCCCCGACTGCCTCGCCTAGTTTGGTGACTTCATGATCGGGAAAGGGTACATCTGCCCCCACCTCATTCCTCTGGACAGCTGTAACGGACACCTTCACTTGGTCCTCCCCAATCGGAAAATTATGTATGAGGGAGGCGTTCGGGAACTGGCGAGCTTTGGCGACCGGGCACAGGCGAGGGAAATCGAGATGGAGATAACACTCCTCTCTAGTAAATACAAAAGCATACAATTACTAATTTAACACCAATCAAATGGGCATGCCATACATTTAACTTCACTTCATGCAAATTTTTTAAAAAATTTGGCAGAGTTTCCCCTTATAAATGTGACATCCAAAAATTACATTTATAATCTAACTTCAGTCCAGTAAATACAAAAGCATACCATTACTAAAAAAATAATATGTGACGTGGTTTCTTATAAAATAAAATAAAAAACCTGATTAAACCTGAAGCAAACCACGTCACATATTAAAAATATGTGACGTGGTTTCTCACAAATTTAAATCACGTCACATTTCTCCCATTATTGTGACGTAGTTTCTTCCTCAGCCTGAAATTTAATTACAAAAATTCCACCGAGCTTTTTTCAATGTTAATTTTATAAATTAGTGACGTGAATTAGGGACAAGAAATAGGTTTTTTATAGTAGTGATTATTCGAAATTTCATACAATTATTATACTCTTACCCTTAATTACATGTCTCTCATTTTCCCACTCATCATGCATCTTCATCTATAAGGGTATAATTGAAAAAAAATTACACATGTATTGTTTTTTTATTAATTTTAACCAATATAATTATTTATAAAAAAATATTGGAGGGAGTATAAGCACTCCTTCTAAAGTTTAATGAAACATTTATACTCTATTTTTTTTAAAAAATGTCTTATTTAACAGTGGTTTTTTATTTTTCCATCCCCCTCCTCCTCCCCCAAATGAACCATAACGATTCAAGGAAAATTTTGGAAAGTTGAAAAATTTTGGATATTTAACTAATTCATTACCATTTCGTACTTCACGAAAGTAGTTAATGCTTAATAGATTCTTGTAGAAAAGGCTAGAAGAAATATTCCCAACCCAGAACGTAACAAAGAACACACCCTCCAAGTTTTTTAATTTTAAGATTACAATTATGCATATACATATATACGTTGTGTTAAAGATTAAGCATAATATGTAAGTAGAAACTGATTCAGGTATACAAATATATATACCAGCACTTGTATTCACAATATGTAGGTAGGAATGACTAAATGTGGGGCACATTATAAAAGTGAAAATGGCAACAAAAAAATATCCATCATTCTATCTTTTAAATATTATTAATTTGTGTACATTAATAATTTAACTTTTAAATATTAATAGTATAAATATTTAGATTTAAAGTATTATTTTTCTATCTTTCTCTATGAAAAAGTTATTTTATTTGAACAATAATATTTCTCTATGATAAAATCTCTTGGGAATTCCTATCAGCAATTTTGGAGTGAATGAATTTTCCCAGGAAATGGATCTACTTGATTTCCCAATACATATCTACAGTCCAGTACCAAGTCATGTTCAATGGTAGACTCTCATCACCATTTGTGCCAACAAGAGGGGTGAGACAAGGGGATCCCTTATCACCATATCTATATATCTTATCCGCCAATATTCTATCATGTCTTATCTCTTACCTAGAGTTACATGATCAGTGGAAAGGAATACAAGTGTGTAGTGCAGCAAGACCGCTCTCGCATCTCTTCTATGCAGATGATTCCTTGTTCTTTTTTGAAGCAAATCAAGAAAATATCAATGTTGTTAAGGCAGCATTGGATAAATTCTGTGAATGGTCTGGCCAAGAGATTAATCTAAGGAAGTCATCTGTCATATTTAGCCCTAATGTTTCAAATCGAGCCAAGACCGAATTCTCGAGGTGTTTAGGCGTTAAGTTTGAATCCAGATTGGGGAAATATCTAGGAACATGGATTGATCCAGGAAGGAATAAAAAGGACATACACAACCATGTGCTAGAAATGATTGAACGTCGAACTTCAGCGTGGCAAGCAAAACTTCTCTCACAGGAATCGAGGTTGCAACTAATCAAATCAGTGTTATCCTCAGTAGATGTGCACATCATGTCTACTGTCATGTTGCCAAAAAAGGTATGTGATGCGATTGATTCAAGGTGTATTAATTTTTTCTGGGGAAAAAAAGGAGATACAAACAGAATGCACCTTTTGAGCAAGGACTCTCTATTCCTTCCTGAAGAAGAAGGAGGCTTGGGCATCCGATCAATGTTCTTGGTCAATAAATCTTTATCGTCAAAGCAGCTGTGGAGAATCATTTCCTCTCCACCTGACTCCCTCCTAGCCCGAACACTCCAAGTCAAATATGTAGACTGGTCTAATGAAGCTATGTTCATGAAGCCATATAATTCATCTTGGCTTTGGAAGAGCATTCTTCAAAATGCTGATATGATTTTGCCTCACCTGCAATGGTCAGTAGGGGATGGTTCATCAATTCCTTTAAGCCACCCTTTGTGGTGGCCAATGCAGCACAATTCTGTTGCCATGGGACAACAACTCAAGGTAGCTGATTTGTTAGTGCATAATGGAAACAACTGGAATGGTTCCTCCTGGAATCACCACCTTCTACATGCCCTATATGACCAGCAAACTTCTAATATAATATCCCGAATACCAGTCTCAATTTCAGGTTACAAGGATTCAGTCGTTTGGAAGCTCAATAGAACCGGATGCTACTTAACTCAACAAAGCTATAAGATCTTAAGAATGCAAAAAATTTTAGCTGCAAAGGACGACTTCTGGCTTTTCTTATGGTCTATCTCATTGCCAAAAAAATATCTTCTCTTTGTATGGAAGCTACTACACAGATCAATCCCTTCCACTGATGTTCTGCAATCTCATCATTTACCTGTGCAGCATCATTGTTTCTTTGGATGTGACTGTAATGAAACTTTATTTCACATTTTCTGTGAGTGTCCTTTTGCAGGTACTCTTTGGTTTCAGTGCCTTAACATGAGGCTGCAAGTAACATATTTTCATGAATTTGTGCACTGGGTCAAAAATGTCACCATGGCTCTGCATGATGATGGTCATGTTTCTATCATCCAACATATCATCATTCTGTTAAATGTCCTTTGGGCCAAAAGGAATCATGTGATGCATGGCGGACAAAAACCTGATGTCAACAATGTGGCTCGAGAGATCTCCTCAGAACTATCCTTCTGCGCAATGGCCTTCCAAGGAGACATTACTCAAACATTCCAAGAGAGTGCGGTGCTCCTGCAAAGCAATAACTTACAGCTCACACACGGATGGATGATTATATTGGAAAAACAATCTACCTCTTCTACCAAATGCTATCATTCATTGATATGTTTTCAACAACAATCAATCATGTCCCTTGTTTTTACTAGGAAGTTTAGAGGAGATTCAAGTTTTTGTTCAAAATGCATAAGAGCGTCCATCTCTTGGATTGTCTCAAATCCTTTCTTCATACATGGCAGCCAGGAGGTTCACATTCTATCAATTGGGAAAGTCCTATCATTCTCGCAGGCACAGATGCAAAACTACAAGGATATAGTAAGCAGAGATATTACCACACTCATAGGGAAATTCTGTACTTTAAGTATTTCATCTACCTCCTGTACTCCAATAGGGATGGAACGCCTTCTTAATTCCTGTCCGAAACTATATATTGCATTGTAAATATTTTTCATTTAATGTCATTTTGCTTCATTTTCAACAAAAAAAAATATATAATAAAAATTTATAAAATGACTGTGAAAATGTTATTTAAATATTACAAAAAAGGGACGTTCAAAGTAAATGACCTGCTTGTTTTGGTCTAAATTAAAAAAAAAAACTAACGAAGGGCCTAATATTAAAAAAGTAAAACTTTAAGGAGGTAAAATTCAAATTCTAAAATGTTACGTAAGGAGGTTATAAATAGTCAGATTAAAGTTCATGAGAGTTTTATATAATTATAAATTTAATAGGATGTAACATAGGATATGAGAAGGTGTTCTACATTAATATGATACGGCTATTTCCGTCAAAAGTTTTTTTTTGATAAGGTATTCTACATCATCTCCGTCAAAAGTTAACGGTAGGACGTCAACGTAAAAAGAAATAAAAATTCAGGGTGATTAAATTTAAACTTTGAAATGTCGATGTGGTTATATATAACCATTTCAAAGTTCAAAGGTTTTATAGGATTTAGCCAATATATATATATATATATTACTCCCTCTTGCTCTAAATATAAGACATATTTATCTAATTTGATTAGATTAAGGATGTTAGTTAAGTTAGTTAAAATCATATGATATTACCAGAACACCCTAAACATTTTCCTTTATTCTCACGCTCCCTCTCTTGCATGTACTATTAAGAAGCATCAATAGGGATACTTTGAAGAAAAGTTGAGAGAAATTAGAAAGGGATCTTATATTTTGGACCAAACTCTCCTCCCAAAATAGGTCCTATATTTAGGACCGAAGGGAGTATTTCCTATTGTAATTAAATTTAATAACTAACAATTGGCCTTTTATTTCACATGTATACGTGACTATATTTATTCAAACAGAAAATATTTTTACAGCTATTCTTTACTACTAAAGACGAATCGCCTCCAAAGAGCAAATATTTCCTTCCCCAACGAAAATGGCTGTACAATATTTTGTGTTTCTTTGTACTATAGTGGGATATGCTGCGTGTATTTTTATAATATTATCGTATAAGTTATAAAGTCATCTAATCAAATTATTAATAATAATAGTAACCTACCGTCGTACACATCCAAATCATATATATATATTATTAAAAAATTTAGATATTTTAAACCATATTTGTATGACATTTATTATTTAATTAATGAACATGTATGTTGGGATTTCTTTTTGGCTCCTCCTTCAGAGGCATGTCTTTAGTGTTGTGTATAATCAGCAGCAATTCAAATTTGATTGGTCGTTATATTTATAATGTAGTTCATTCGGATTTGATTAATTAGATTTAAGTAGAGACTAAATCTTAGACCTCTGATTGTTAGATTGTTTAAACATACATAGTATAATCAATTATATGACGGCTCTTTTTAATTCACTGTTCATTGCTACTATATAGTACCCCATCACAGTCTTAAACTTGAGCCAGGTAATAATAGATGTGTTGATTTATCCAAAATACCCCCTTTAATTATTATTTTGATTAATGAAAACCTTATTTAACATATAGAATATAACTAATACAGATAGTTTGAGAAATGCTATAAATTTAAAAGACATAATGAATCGACATCTTATATGTAGAACAAAAAGATTTTTAATTAGCTTTTATATTTACAGTTAGAAGGAATAGTTTATTTCCTGATGGAGATCACATAATTGGTTTGAATTGGATGGTTCCTGAGAATGAGTAATTCATTCTTATAACCTTTTAAATTTATATATATATATATATATGATATAATAGTGCAAAATTATTTTTTTTTGTGTAATTGTAACTTTTGGGTTAATAATGTTATTGAAAACTTGTAAATAGAAGGCGTGCTTCAGTGTATATATAAATTTTTTTATCTGAAGAGTGTATGTAATCAAAGGATTATACATTTAAAGTCAATGAGAATTATAATCCCAAGTTTTTCTTTAATATTTTTAATATATTCTTATTTTTTATAACATCTTTTATTATAATTAAATTGTTTGTATTTCCATTAATTGTATTGCCCCTAATAGATATTTATATGAAGAGAGGATAAATTGGTCGGAAAACAAGTTAAAAAGGGTAACTAATGAAAGCCCTCTAAAAGAAGGTGATGACAAGGAAGTAAAATTTTGAAACTTGAAGGCAAGCTTGTGCAATGCAACTTCTTATTATATATTTGAGAGAGATTTGGTAGGTTTTAGTGCGGGAGTGTATGATTGCTCCATTTCTTTTATGGTGTTATCACACCACAAAATACTTTAAGGTGACAATTGTATCCTAAAAATAGTCTGTAGTGCTGATATATTAGAATTAAATAATTGGCACAGTACATGTTACTATATATGTTAATAGCCATAATCAATAAACTTGTTTTTCATTTTGTATGGATTAGAAATATGAAAGTATATTGTATCAAGAAATATGAAAGTATTAATTTGCTATATATGATGGTCTATTACGTTAGTTAAGGGCCTATGAAGAACATTATCCTATCAAATTAAATCACTGGATATACTACTAGAATATACTCGTCTCTCAAACAAACATATGATGCAAGTTTAATTTTGTTCATTTGATCTATTATTCAAAATAATTAATTCTTTCTCTGGAAAAAGGGATCATTATTAATTCATCGAGGCCCACTATGATTGGGACGACTCCCTTTTGTATCATTCATTATGCTAATGTAATAAACCTATAACAAGTCGTTGTACTGCATCCGAACAAAATTGACATGTCCCCAAAATCTTTATGCCATTTGCGAGTCAATTTTCAAAATATTGAAATGAAAATAAACTATACTACGGTAATTATTGTCCTTAATTAATCATATTTTTACGTGTAATGTTCCTTCTGGTAAGAAGAATCTATTAAGAGTGTGTATGGCATGGTTGGGCAGGGCATGACCCCTACCCGAAACATGAGTGGGTTGCATTTTGCAACCCACCGCCCAACCTTGCTCAGTAGAAGCCCATAACCATTTCGAGTTGGGCAAGGCCAGGGCGAGTATCATGCTCAAGTGATGACGCCCTCTCCAAAATTATACCTAATAAACACAATTTATGAAATTCAAATAAATTTCAGATTACATAATTTCACACCTTAAAATATTCCAAAATAAGTCTAACACTTGAGTACTGAAATTTTAAAACTATCACATGATGTCTTAGCAAATATCCAATACTAATTCAAAAATTAAACAACATCCATAATCCTTTATAAACAAGGCAACAAAAAGATTCCAATTTAAGCCTTGAAATCCAAGTAGTTTGCAGCAATCTCCCCCAAATTTGACAAAAGGATGAAACGTCTGGAAAACATAAAAAGAAGTTATTATTTAATATATCACAAAGCAAACAAGAAAGGAAAAACTATACTCATAAAATTTGAAGGTT
Organism: Mimosa bimucronata; assembly: GCA_037074515.1. Classification (NCBI taxonomy): domain Eukaryota; kingdom Viridiplantae; phylum Streptophyta; class Magnoliopsida; order Fabales; family Fabaceae; genus Mimosa; species Mimosa bimucronata. Next base: position 14,817,523 of record CM073442.1, read on the forward strand.
ACAACTTACATACTTGGCAGCATCTCATAATTGGAAAATGAATGTTCAATCACCACTAGCCATTGCATTCTCCCCTCCAGCTCTAGGTGTAGCATCTAGGAAAAAAATAAAAGAAAAAAAACTTACTTGCTAGCTAGAAAGCTAGAAATTAAAGTAGTGTGAGTGTGTGAATTATTGAGCTTTAAAAAAAACTTACGTGCGAGCTGAATTGCATTTTCTATATCTCATCAAAATTATCGAACTCACGAAGCTTGTCAACAAATTCAGAGATAGATTGCCCAGCTTTTAGCCAATTTTGGCTACAAATAAGTGCTTTTATCATTTTAGGAGACAGAGAGCTCCTATAATAATCAACCACACATCATCCTGTACTAAAGGTGACTCAGAAGCCATTGTAGAAACCGGCATAGCCAATACATCTCATGCCATGTGGGAGAGAATTTTATATTTTTCGGAATTAGCTTTCCACCATAACAATAAGTCAAACTCAGTTGTAGAAGGGATTTCATCTCTTGAATGAGTTGCAAGATATCTATCTGCCTAAGTTTGAGGATTCGTTAAGGTTTTTTGTTTCATATAGATTCTAACCATACATGACCCGGATCCTCTTCTTCAAAATCAAAAGAAGGCATTGAAGTTTCATTTGCTGTATTTGTGGAGATTCCCTGATTCAATATAAATCCCTGCAGAGTACTCATCAAACAACCAATACAAACAATCTTTCACAATTTCCTTCATATGTGAGCATACTCTAGGGTCAATGTAAAGGACATCAAACATATGATTCACGTAGGCAAGTTTAAACCAAGGATCCAAAATTACAACCACAAATAATAATGGATTCATATTTTCTGTTTGACCCCAATATTTGTCATACTTCACCTGTAAGCTAGTGCTCATCTTTCTCAAGAAGTTATTATCATTGTTCATTATATTCTTTCACAACATTTTCTGGACATGAGCAACTTGGTGGAAACATTTATTTGATGTTACAGAAAGGGAGCTTAAAAACTTCAATGTTATGTTATAAAAAACTTTCAAGAATTTGATGAAGACATGCACATTATCCCGATCATTATTGATAGGACCAGCAAAGTTGTCTTGGTCACGCCTAGCACCACCAAAAGCATCATGTTCACCCCTATAGTTTGGGCTAAAGTGTGAAATATAGTTAGCATCTTCATCACGCTTTCGCTCAAATACTTTCTGAAACTTCATGACAACTTCTAACATCAAATATGTTGAATTCCATATACATCAAGGCATACAAGGCTTTTGGTATCTATTTTCTCAGCTTCAGCCCAATTTTTGAATCGTAGGAAGCGTGAAGGAGAAGAATGGGCATATTTAACGGTATTTCTAATGGCTTCAAAGCTGTCTTTCATTTCCTTAATACCTTCATTAACCACCAAATTAAGGACATGTGCACAACACCTTAATTGTATATAATCACCTTCACAAAGTAAGCCCTTCCAACTCCTTAAATGCCTCGTAAGATATCCCAAAGCTATATCATTAGCTGAGGCATTGTCAACGGTTATAGTAAACACCTTCTCAATCTCCAAATTTAACAAGCACAGCTCAATGGACCTCTCTATCTCACCAAATTCTCTCCCCCTTACACTTTGTAAGATTACAACCATTTCCTCTAGGATCCCACTATCCCAAGGACATCACTCAATAATAATGAAAGAGTTTACAAAACTACAAAGCTTGCTCACACAATTGAGCTGATAAAATTACAGTTTGAAGAACAACTGAGAGAACTCAGACTTGAATTGATTGCAATAGGATGTTGTAGTTGAATAGCACTTAATTCTCTACCAACCAAGTCTGGCCAGGCTTCAAATGCTTTTATATCATGTTATGAAAATCTGCCCGTTGAGTCTCTGTTATATCCATTACTTGATCTTTGGTGAGATATGATTAATCTAATGGAGTGTTGAGATGTCGATATTTTGTTGATGCATTTACTCCTTGTACTTGGTTAGCTTCATCTTCTCTATCTTCATTAAATGCAGGAAGCAAATCCAGTTTCAAACGGCTCAATTCTTGAGTCTGTGTGAGTAAGGTTAACTTCCCGAAATAGGTCTGACATATTCTGAACATAAAAGGCTTACGTATTCAAATCCATCGCCAGATCGATCATAAGACTCTATTCGATCACTACTTCTGTTCTCTGATCGATCACACATAGATCAGGCTTAGATTAGAACCTGCAATACTTGAACATGAGATTAGATAAAAGCCACACCTGATCGATCACAGGGTATCCCGATCGATCATACTTCATTGATAGAATAGGCTTAAGTTGTGTTGGCCTTGTTTCAATTAATCCTAAACTTTCATAATCAATCACAGGATATCACTCAATACTCTCTGATCGATGAAGCAACTATGATTGAATAGGCTAAGATTAGGACTTGAATTACAACTGAGAGGTCTTGATAGATCACAGGGTGTTCATGATCGATCATACCCTTTCATTCAACACACCAAGATTACTAAGTTTGGTTTCTATTAATTTCAAGCTTCTCTGATCGATCACAGGGCCTCCTGATTGATTAGGCAGCTATACTTATAACATAAACTCATTCTACCCTTATCTTGATCGATCATAATATTAGATTCTTATTCGATTATCTCTTCCTGATTGATTAGGCAATGACTTAGGATTTCTATCAGATTATTCTAAGTTCATTCAAGTTCTAAGTCTAATATTTCTTTATGCTTAAATTATGTTTAGTTATCATCAAAACTCAAAACTCTCTATTCTAATAGGTAAGAGATCCTCATTAGTTTCTTATATTGGCATTTGATAAAACAATCAGAAACCTCTTATGTGTGCTTGGTTCCTTTTCTTTTTCTTACTGACTTGAGTTTTACCTAATTTTTAATTAAGTCTCTTTAGGTCTTTATATTGGGCCGTTTTTGTACTTTTTGTTATAGGCATCAGTCTCTAGGATCATAATACTCTTTATAATTCTTAATATAAGACTAAGTCGACTTATTTAGAGAGATTAAAAAACTATATAAGCTAGCTATTTTATTATAACATATTTTACTCGTCGTTAAATTAAATACCAATTTATAAGTCAAGTAAATTATTTTAATAAAAATGATAATATAAATATTTTTTTAACGACATAAATACTTTAAAGTAATTTATTTGATTACTCTTTAATTTTCCTAAATAAGTCAACTTGATCTTATATTTATGAATAAAGAGAGTATGTCAATTAGGGCTTACATGGACACCAACGAAATGACATGTAAGTTGTCACTAAATATAAAATATAAATATTTTTTAGAAATATAATTTATTTATTACAAAAAAAAAAAATTAAAAATTATTATGCTCATAATTTTCATTTTGCATCTATATATGATATGCATATGTAATTAACCTGGTTAACTTAAATGTTATTTATATCTATATGATAAAATTAATGTATACATGTGTATATTGAACCAGAGTTGCATCATCAGCTACAATTTACTAACTCTATTTCTCTTATAAATTAACAAATTGTGAGTATAGACATTAATACATAAAATTAAGGAAACTATAAGGAATCAATAAAAAAACTGCAAGGACCTAATTAAAAATAAGTATAGGGACTTTTATATTAATTTTTCCATAAATAAAACACAATTAATTTTTCTTATGCTAATTAAAAGTCGAACCTTAAATGGGAGTTTAGAAAGTTATGTCGCATCTAAATCAAGTGACAGGAATCCAATGCTTTCAGAACAAAGTCTTGATTCAATATATTTTGTCCAAAAAAAAAAGTCTTGATTGAAATATTATATATTTGAAAAAAATAAAGTTAATAGATGTACTAACTTAGAGTTTTACATTATTGTTTGGGGTAAAGGTCTAATTTTGTCCCGGAAATAACAAATAGAGCTTATTTACCTTGGAAGTAGTAAAAACGGCGCATATTAGCCCCCAAAGGACACTGAATGCTCCCTTTATTATTGGACAAAAGTCCAATTTCTCGCCGCTTTTATTACTTCCGTGACAAATCAGTTCCTATTGAGTTACTTCTGAGGTAAAATTGAACATTTACCCTTATTGTTTGAATAAGGATCAACCGATATTATAAAATAATTAAGTGGCTATATATAACCTAGAAAGTTATTCAATATGAAAGCTAAGCTTCATTTTCTTGCTTATCTTCGTCAAGATTATTCTAACATAATTCATTTTCAAACTAAAATGAAATTTCTCTTTGGCCAATTGTAGAACTATAGGATAAAGTTGCCAATAATTGCACCGACTATATAAAATTTGTTTTGTTGTGCAAGGTCGGCTAATTATTTTGATGAAAGTTAGTTGAATATTAAAAAGTAAGCTTGAAGATTGATTTTAAAAGTGCTTATTTTGATTATGTAGGGAATGCTTACATGTTTATTTTATTTTCAAAGTTAGAATTATCGGTACCTATATTTTCTCTGCCGTGTGAAGAATATCCTCCATCATACATATTAAGCTATATATATACAGGGTTAATCTTTGTCAAAAAATATGAATTATGCGAAATGAAGAGCCATAATAAGCAATGAACTTAATTATTAGTCACAAGACATAAAGGCATATACGGGAGATTTAGGTGTTCATTTCATATTAATATTTATAATTGCGACCAATTTAATCTTCTCGGAACATTCATGGGACATTTTTTACCATCAATATTCATTACTAGAATTTTGACAACAGTGAACTAAGAATGCCTGCATGCATGTGATATGATATATAACACAATAACAAAGAAAATTTATGTATGCATCTTTTAGTGACAAAGTTCACACATGAATTAAATCACAACCGAGAGATAACTAAATTGTAAAAGATAAAATTTGCCATCAAATTATAAAAAATTTTGATATAGGTAATTAATAACTCTCTTTTACTCATAAAACTTGACATTGCTTTTTTATCATTTTTAGAATTTCATATACAATGGTTTTAATTATTTTTTAATTATTGTACGCAAGTCTTTAATTTATTTTCACTTAAATTTTAGGTTGATCAATAGATAATATTCATAAATTTTAGCCCCCCATTCTCACCAAAGGTTTGTTTAGTCCCTACATCAGTGAAAACTATATATGTGTATTTAATTAATAATGTAAATATAAACTAGATATTCCAAATATAAGTGGGTAATTTTACCATTTGAGCACCACCCGTCTTAGCTAGGTGGGTTTTCTACTAGATGTTAATCTAAGAAAATTTTAAAATTTATGTATGTACATATCTTATCATGAATCAATTTTAATGCTCATCAATTGGAGATATGTCATATAGTTTTCAATAGATTTTAAAAATATGTGTTTTCTTTTTTTATTAAAGTATATTGTTAGTCATTATTTATGTTTACTTCAGGTATCATTTTGATCCCTTAAATTTGAAAAGAAAACTTTTAATATTTTTTTACTTACGATATTATTAGTTTTCAATAGATTTTAAAAATGTGTTTTCTTTTTTTTTTATTAAAGTATATTGTTAGTCATTTATATTTACTTTAGGTATCATTTTAATTCTTAAATTTTAAAAGAACACTTTTAATATTTTTTTACTAACAATATTATTTTCATTTAAAGGAAAATACTAAATCAACAATCTTAAAAACTCTTCTCCTGTGAGGGACTCACAAACCCATTGCACCCATACATTTGTAAATTTGGGGTATAGAACCCATGACCAACATGACCATCTCAATGAGAGGAAAAATCGGGTGCCAATTGGACTATGAAGCTCTTAGCGAAAAAATAGACCTTTTTCTTTTACATTAGAAGTTACTAAAATCAACCCATTAAAAATATTAATTAAATCTTTTTTTTAGTGGAAGAAGCAAATAATAACGGTTAAATCCACAATTTTATTGATTTCTAAGATGAAAATAAACACACTCTTAAATTGTAGAGTGAGATGAGAATTCTAATTACCTAAGATCCTATAACGCAATAATGAACTATAAATATCTTCTCTTGAAGTCTTTAATTAATATTTCCCTTTGTACAGACAAAAAAAAAATATTTCCCTTTGCCAAACCATCACAACGCATAAGAAGATGGGTTTAATCTAATTAGATAGACGATTGGCCAAAGAAATAAATATTATCACAAAAAAATCTCAATAACAGTCAAGTATATATACATGTGATAGCTTAATTTCCTATATCATTACATGCTGTTAATTTGTTCTTTCCTTTAGTCATATATATATATATATGATCTATTTGATAAGTTGATCTTATCTTAAATATATATGATATATTTTTAAATTTTTGTGAAGTTTTTTCTGAATTATTACTATTGATGTTTTATCAATAATAATGAAGTAAGAGAGCAGATGAAATGGAAGAAGATTATTAAGGTATTTTTAAAAATATATCAAATTAAATGACATAATTAATGTAATCAAATTATATAAATATATCATTTATTTAGAACTGGATAGAGTATAACCTTTTATAGTGTTACAACACTATAAAAAAGCAGTGAATTAGCGATAGAATTATATCAGTAAATTAAAGATAAAATTATTTAGTTAAATTAGTAATTCTGTCACTAATTATTTAACATCAGATTGTTCGGATTGTTTTATGAAGAATTCCGTTTCTAATTTCGTAAATGATCCACTTTTTTCGTGTAGTTCTTCTTTGAATCTCATAGTAATTTAAAAAAAAAAAAAAAATCAAAAGGGTCCCTACAAAAGGTTACATATTAATTAGTTAGACATAAAGGTGTGTAGGAGAGGTATCATAAGTGGGTCATATGTCCCATTTGGCATAAATATTTATAGCTACAACATATATATGAACCCTTCTGTATGTTACATTAACATTAACACACACTCTGACATATTTTATATATATTAATATATATATTAAATAAAAGAAGAGATGCAGAAGCTGGACTGTGACTGTATATGTTCCATATGTGTTGTCTACCTCTTCATTAATTTACCATCCCCTCTATCATTTTCTTATTACCATTCACTCATTGATAAACTTCACACGAACCTAAATATCTCAAATAAATAACCTCAACGCATTTGAGAGGAAAAGCTAAGAAAATAGGATAATTGTACACTTGTGTATTTATGTTCTTGAAATTGAAATTGCATGAATCTCTATATATATATATATATGAAATTAATAACCTCAACACATTTGAGAAAGAGAAAGAAATAATTACTTGGGTGCTTAATTCCTTGAAATTGATTTTTTTTTTTTTTGCTTTGATAGTAAAATAGAATACATGATATAATTTTTAAAAAATTGTTAAAATATTCATATTTTTATTTTAATATTTTGTTATTATCTTTATTTTTATTATTTATGCAAGCTTTTTCTGCACGAATAAAAAATAAAGTATACAGATCAACAATGGAGAAAATAAAATATACAAATCTCCCTATATTTTACTAAATTTTACAAATATATACTTTCATTCTATTTTTAATTAAGTTTTAACTCACACGAACCATTCTTGTATATAAAATTAAATCACTCAAATCATTCTTTATTTTTTCTGAAATTACAGAAAGTTCGATCCCTTAATTTTTTAAGGGACATTGTAAAATCTAATTTTCAATTTTTCGAATATTTCTGTCTATAAATCAAGAGAGGTTGTGATACTGTAGTTTTAATTAAATCAAGAGAGATATCTATTAATTTCATAATTTGATAAAAACTTGGTGCAATCTCAACAAAACGCAAGTAACATTTGATGATTTATTCAAATATTTATAATTTTATAATTATATTATTTATTAAAAATATATGTCTTTTTATATCTAGTAATATTAGGGGCTACTTTTCTTTTATTCATAATATCTAATATATATTATAAATATGGGGAAATTGGGGCAAGGACTTATTAATCAGTTATTTAATTGGGAAAGCGTATATGGAAGCTAAAATGAAAAATAAAAGGTAATTTTTTTATGTGTGGTCAAGAAAAGACCAGATATCTAATCTGCATTTTATCTTTCATGATCTATATTTTTGCTTTCGTGTTCTTTACTTTCTCTTCCGTATTTTATGCTGGAGAAATTTAGGTACTTTTTCCAAATATTTTTGCCATCTATAATCCCAAATTTCCATAAAAGTTTTCTACCATTAATTAATTCACGCAACGCCAACTAAGACCAGCCAGAATATATTTTTATGAAAGGAATAGTGCAAGTTTTGTCATAAATTATATGTAGCCCTAGAAATATAAAAAATCTATGCTTAGAATAAGATTGTCTAAATGATATGATTAATATGGGGGTGAAATATATCCTTTTTTAATAAGAGGGTGAAATATGTCTATTTTATAATTTATGAAAGAATAAACATTTCTTGCTTTTATATATTAATTAATATTGCTCATGAGATGCTAGCTGGGCATGGGACATGCATGTAGCGTTGTAACACGATGGAGCATTGATTTGAGTGGGACATGAAATGTTGATATGGGTCCTCAAAACGTTACCCTAATTTTAAAGGCCATGTGACAACAAGGTCCACCAGAAATCATTGGTGTACAGTTGGAAAATTTCATCTATCTCTCCACATCAATTAATTTCTTGACTTCATTATATGTGTGTGTATATATATAAAATAAAGACAAATATTTTGATGTGGATTTCTACGACGTCTGAGAAATCCACTCGCTTTTTCACTGGTCCAATTTGTCCTTTTTAGATGAATGATAAGAGGAAAAAAGAATCCCACGTCGAAATAATTCAAATAGACTAAGTCACGGAGATTTGAAAATGATTTGACAAACTCAACTTACTGTTAATTATATAAATATGTGTATATATATATATACAAACGTAATTTCTCTCAGAAGCGAAGTCGAGCTTCGTTTGAATTATCAATATGGTTCCATACAAAATCAATTCCCTTATTCATTATCATGTTTCCTTGATATCCGATTTAACTAAATAATAATTAACCATATAAACTAGTGTTTATCTTTATAAAGTGGCCCCCATAAACTTAATAAAGTGATATGTGATCTATAATTGCTGGACTACCTTGCACTGCTAGGTTTATGTGTGTGTGTGAGTGTGTAATGTCACATACGTATATAATTAACTCTAGCTGTCATGCTTGCTAAATGTCTAACTAATTAATACAACTGATCAAGGAGATCCTTTTGCATAGCCTTATAAGTACAATCCCTAAATGATAATTAATCATAACTCTTTTTTTTATTAAACTCAGGGTATCCACTACGCATGCTGATAGCAGTGACCAATTCCGTTACCGCGTGTCCTCCACTTAAGAGTAAACAGCTAGTTACGAAATGCTTTGAACCCCCCACCACTTGGTTAAGGGATCAAGTGAGGAACTACTAAACAACATTTGCGTAGTTTAACTAATCATAACCTTATTAGTTATACTCTTTGATCCCTATAAGTACAAACCCTAAATGATCAAGAAGATCCTTTTGCATAGCCTTACTAAGATGTATGTATACTCTTTGATCCTATATATTAGTTACTTATAATATGTTTCATTGTAATCTACTAGAATAATCTTCTTCCTATCCTACCCTTATTTAATTATAAGTTATTTGAAAATTTTGGTATAAATTTGTATGTTGTGTATATATCTAGCTAGACACACACATACAAGTGGCAATTATATACAAGTTAAGCATTTACAAGTCTAACAATGAGTCTTGATAAGTTTGAAAGCTCCATGTGATGATTTTGCCCAAAAGAAAAGGAATAGACTGAAGAGTGAAGACACAAATGAAAAGGATGGAGTGGGTGTGAGTGTGTGAAGCCTAACGTTGTGTTTTTGGTTGGGGAGAAAACTTGGGGAGGAGAAAATTGGGGGAAGAGAAAAGGGATATGGGAGAATTCATTTTATTTTTATTTGACTAAAAAAAATGAGTTTACATGATTTTTCATCCCGCAACTTTTCTCCTCCCCTTATTTTTTCTCATAATTCAAACAGATAAAAAAAATTCATTTTCTCTCCCATTTCTTCCCTATTTTTCTCCTTCCCAAGTTTTCTCCCCAACCAAACACAGCGTAACATTCATTATTGTGAGAGATGATACATAGAAATAAAGAAATCTGAAACAGCAACAAAATTAATGAATGTAGGTCCTTTGCATGCACTGAATAAGGCATCTATTAATTATTTCTTTTTGAATCATTAACATTGCTTCCTGTCCTTTATGCACTTTGGTACTGTTCTTCTTTGCTTAATCTGTTTATTTATGTGTCTAAATAATTATTCATATGTACTAGTACATGCAACGAATCCATTACTAACACATTAATTAACATGTCGTATTTAAAATCTGGGTTACTATATATATATACACACACACACACATAAATATATCATTATAAATAATTCATTAAAGTCTGATTAAATTTTGATTTTGGTCATGAAATTTTATAAGAATTTGATTTAAATTAAATTAAATAAGTAAACCTTGTACTATTAACGAGTTTTGTGATTTCTATACTTAAACTCATGTTAAGTTCTTATGAAACTAGAGACAAAAAGTCAAAAACCAACTATATGTAATTATATATGAGAACATAAAACCAAAATTTGATCAAACTATAAAGACTAATATTAACCCTTAAATCTCAATATATATATATATGTATGTATATTGCGTGCATTGAAATAAGTAATTAAATCATGAGATTAAACGTGCCTTAATTAAAAGTGAATTGAACACTATAAAATAAGAGTAATGTGTTCATGATGCCAGCTCACATATATCTGACCCTGATGCTGGCATCAAATGTCCCCCATGGTGATTAAATTTGTGAACAGAAGATCCGTGCATTTCTGTGAAACTCTAATTCTGGTGTATTAAATTTCAGGATGAAACGGATATTAATTAATTGAAGATTCATGCTAAGAGAACAGTGTATCATATAGCAAGTTGCTTGTTTGAATCAATGAGGGGGCTATAGTGGACCTGCCTGCAGGTGACTGCTGTATCGCTATCTCATGATCGTTTCAATAACGATCGTCCCCATACACACACGCACAGAACAAGTCAATAATTAATCTTAACGCATCATTAATTTCTGCTAAGAAATATCATCTCAAATTTTCATGTTTTTTATTGCAGTCTCATTGCTTTATCATCATCTTTGGACCTTCTAAATCCTTCTAAGGACATGGTTTAGCTGAACAACAACAAGCCTTATCATCCCATTAGGTGAAGATGATTACATGAATCGCATAATCTTTGGAGACATTGTTAATAAAAGGTTCCATTCAATATATATAACTTCATTGAGTATTCTCTTTGGTATTCATTTACCCTTTCTTAGATGTATGTATGTATGTTGTTTGTATACCCTCATCAACAAAACTCTAATGATGTTTTTTGTACTTGTCCAAACTACCTCAAATAGTTTTATACTGTTTTCATTGAGTAAAATAATGTTTGTAAAGAGGGGGGGGGGGAGTGAATAGGTTAACAGAATTGTTAATATATGTGTACAATAACAAACCCAAAACGTATGATCTTGCCTATGGTAGGGTTTTCAGGCACCAAATATCAATCATTCAGTTTGGGTTTGAAATTTTGATTCTTTGCTAACTATATGACCTAGTGACAAACCCAAGATTTGCATATATTTCATATCATTTTGGAGGTATTTTATCATGGTATTTGGGTATTAATGAATATCTTGTGAAGAAATTAGGTTCCAGAGTAATTTACATGCACTTTGTGGTAAAAAGGGCATTTTTGGAATGATTTTGTGATTACTCTGATTTAATTAATTATTTGGAGCTATTCATCTTTTTTGAGGCTATTTTATATTGTAGGAACCTTGAAGAGGAGAGAAATTAGGGCAAGAAGCTGAAAATCCAAGAAAAAAAGATAAAATACAAGTTTTTGGATAAATTGTGAAAATTACAGAAAAACCCCAAAAATTTCTGAAAATTTGCAGAAAGGTCTCTCCTTGTCGTGGGACCCCACAGCGAGGGTCCAAAAATTTGCATCGTTTCTGGCTTTGGCCATGGCACCCACAGTAAGGCCCCGATTCTGCAGCACACCAAACTTTATTTTTGGGCCAAACTGGATCCAACTAATCACCCACAACTTGACCTGATTTCAGGGGGTATTAGGCACGAAATTGCAGCCACTTAGGTTAGATTGGAAGCCACCAAAACCCTAGTTTCTCATTCTCTCTCAACTCTCTCATCTCCATCTTCATCTTCCACCCCTTTTAATTTCCCTTTCAAATCTCCATGGCCTTCACTTCCCCACTCTTAGTTGTTGTTCCTTCCATGAAGAGCACCAACTAAGTTCTATAATCCTTGGTGATTGAGGAAAATGACATGAGCTTGGAGCTTCATTAGGGGAGTTTTTGTTCTCCCACTCTCTCTTCCTTATGTTTAAGCATATTTCTAGGATTCTAGGGCTTGTTTCTTCATTTGGTTGTAATTTCTATGAATTATCGTTTGTTAGAGAGTGGTAGAATCATTTGTAGCTTGTTTTCATTTGTTTATGTTTGACAATAGCTCTTCATTAGCTTGAACTTTGTTTGAATGTATGGATTCATCATTTTGAATGAATGTTTTAGTTAATATTTTGTGCTATTTAAGGATTCTCATTTAGTAAACAATTTTGTCAAGCATTTGCATTTGTGAATTGGCTATTGAATTTGTCAAATTGCATGAGTGGCATTGGACTTCAATCCTAGTTTATTAATTTATTATGTGGGATTCCAATAATTAATTAAAACCCTAGGATTAATTAAGTGGCAATTCGGGATCTCGGTTGTTGGACTATGAGCCCCTTCCAATTAGCAAATTCACTTTGGTTTTTAAACTTAATCAACTTGGTATTTGAGGGATTAGTAAGCGAGATCTTGGTATTAATCCACCCAACCCAAACCTAACCTAGGGGGATTCCTCTAGGGATCTTTTCAATTAACCAAAGAACTTCCTAAAAACAAATTGAAGCAATGCTTATTTAAGCCTTTAATCACCAAGGGTTACTCACTCCCATTGATCCAAATCTCCCTTTGTCCAATCTCATTTCGATTTTGAACATATCACACCTTAACCAATTTTATACTAAAAATCAACCAAAAATGATTTTACCTATTCAATTGTTTGCATCTAGTTACTAGAAACCATTTGTCTTTAGGCTCCTCAAGAGAACGACACCCGAAGGTTAGCTTCTACTATCCCCTTGATTCTTATTTTCTTGAAGTCTTACATTTATGACATGAGGTAATATGTTTTTGAAATAAAATATTGATGAGCATATCAAAACTATACGGGCAAATCATTGTTCTTGGAAGAAACCGTGATGTGCACTCTAAACAAAAGACTTTTGTTGTAAATAAGAACAACATACTCATTACTCTCCGTTCTTAAGCATACAATTAAATTAACCAATAACAAGTTTTTTCAAAGAGCACCAAGTGGTTGATTTTTTTTTTTTTTAATTTGTAGAAAAATGCGAGTTTTCAATTTTTTTCATTGTTCATTAAAATTATTGACGACAATAAAATATTGTTCAGGAATTAATGGTGTGGCAACAACTGAAAGGTTCAGATTGAAAAAACAAATTAACCAACACATCTGCAATTAAGATAAGAGGAAGTATTTGTTAGTTAGATTCATGAGGGTTTCTAGATTTGAGTAGAAATTCCATGGTAGTTAAGCCCGGATTAGACCGGCCTGGTCAACTTGAAACTCGCTAACTCGGTCACCAGTTCGGTCTAGTTGAACCCCTAACTAGGAATTATGGTAACTCGATTGCGACTCGGGAAACTCAGTAAAACCTAGCACTAACTTGGCTGACTCTCCAAGTTGAGCGAGCCAGCCGAGTTTTTAAAAAAATTAGATCAGCACCACAGAGCACAGACATTCATATATTCCAATTCAGAAAAAGATGAAGAAGACAGAAAGGAGAGATGAACAAGAGAGGATGGAGAAGAGTATATGGGCAAACAAGAAAGGATTTCACTGAGATCTATGAAGATTTGCCCCATGTCAATGATGTTGGTTGGGGTTGGTCTTGCTGTCACAGTCGACGGAGGAGAAGAGAAAGTGCGCTGAAGTTGAAACATGGTGACTGGTGTGTGATTGTGTGTTGGTTGCACTAAAGAAGTAGGGAAGGAGATGAGAATTAGGGTTAGGTTAAAGGATTTTAATGGGCTTAGGCCTATTCTTCTTAAACAAACTAATTAGCTTTAAGGTTGCAATTTTTATAAATAAATAAATGAGTATATGTGCTTGAAATATTCAAAAAATTTGCATTTATTCACAATTTGGATGATATAATGAGAATTCAAAATTATTTTTTTATATTTTTATTTTTTATTTTTCACCGGTGTGGCTCCCAAGTTGACTAGATCTGACCTACTGACCTTTAACCTACTGCCTAGATTGGTATTTGGCAATTCTATTCCCAAGCCTGTTTAATGGACGATAAAAGGGAATGTTTTGGGACATATACCAAAAAATGCTATTGAATGTGCCAATAAAAATGGTGGATCAAACAATATGAAAGCGGTAGAAGAAGATATATAAAAGAAAACATGTAATGAAAATATTGACTATGATAATGTGGTTAACAATTTATCAAAATATTTGGTTATTAACAAAGCACGACAACATTATGTGGTTTGTGTAGCTGATCTTACTTAGTGAGATAATATTTTTGTTGTTATTGTTGTATTTGAACCCATCTATATTAAGATAAACTAGGCTGGGCTTCAAATTTTCGCTAGATAACGAGGATGATATAAGGGTTGATGGATTTAATTCTCCTCGTAGTTACTCCATTAAAACTATAAAAGCAAAGACAGAATGAAGTTAAATTCACACCGCCAGTCTTATTGATGTTGGTGTTTTAATAAGTTGAGCATGAATCCCATTGTTACAAGTTCCCAACCCAATTCAATAGAAAAGCATACAAAAAATTAAAAGATCCCTCTTTCTCTCTCTTTCATTGTCGGTGTCAGTTATAGAGAGCAGCTTTTGAAAAAAGACATTAAATTGGGAGCAGAATTGATGAAGAAAGTGAAACTGTGAAACAGAGGAGCATGCAACGCCAAAGGTAATTCTGGCGTTCGTCCTTTCTTCTTCACACTCCTGCAAGCTCGTGATCCAAGAAGATAACCAGGTATCAAAATCCAACAACCACATCAATCACTCCTTTTTCTTTAACTTTTCTTTTAGCACTATAAAAATCCATAAATTTTGTGGAGAATATAATTTAAAACTAAAAAAATACTTATAAATTATTTTTCGATGTCATTACTAAATTAACAGACTCTAGATATGCCTTTTACCTTTAATATAATCCATGTATTGAGGTAAAAGCCTCTGGATAAGTGGACTTTTCAGAATTTGAAATTATATTATTCTTATTTTTATATGACTTGAGTTATTATTATATCAACTAGTAATCTGTAACCACAAGTTACACTTGCTCAATTTAAAGTTAGTCGAATCAGGTCTTAGTTAAAAAAGTGTTTATCTTAAAAAAGATAATCTAAGCTGCTTCTCAAACTAAACGTTTGTAAATGATGGTTGTTTCATGTTTAACTCATCAAAAATTAACTACCCCAAATGGAGCATACCCGCAAGTTTCGACCTTTATTTTCTAACAATCACGATGAGGAATAACTAGAAAAACTTTATAGTTGTTGAAGAAATTAAAGATACCTATTTAGTTACTTATAAATTAATACAAAGTGAAACCTAACAAAATTTAAAATGTGTGTAGAGGAAAAAACTGTGTATCAAAGTTCAAATCCCCATTCAAAGAGGCACTCCCATTTAGTATCCAACTGTATTTATATATTGAATATATGATTAGCTCCAATAGAAAGATACTTGTGACTTGTGAGTATAAAAAAGAAGAAGAACAAATATCTAGGTGTATCAATGTTTTTTCTAGAAGTGCGTCAACTTTTCTATTTGATATGTCTGAAATTGAAGGAAACCGTTTATGATGGTGGAGACTTGTAATGACCATCATGAAGTAGTGTGTGGTAATGAGGGCAAAAAAAATCTGGTTGATGTGTGAGCTGTGGAAGATTGTGAATCAAATTAATGGGGTCCCATTTTGATTCAATATACTACTTGGATCCAATCTAACATGGTCCTAACTAATGGTACTTTTTTTCTTTTGCCTGGATCACATAATGGTGAGTGCTGTACATGTAAAATTAAGGGCACACAAAATCAGAGTTGCTCAGTTTACATCATTTTCAGGGTGGCATGGTGATGTTGTCATCCATGTTTGTGTTTGAATTAGTGTTTGCAAAACTGAAGTTTTCGCAAATTAGAGTCTGCAAATTGAAGGTTGGGCAGAACAGCAGAATTTGATCTAAGTTGCTTTCAAATCCAAACTTGAATTTTTAATCCAATAATGGGACGAGATAAAGAGAATAAAATAAAAGAAAATGGTGAGAAGAGGATAAAAAAAAATCAGTAATCCAAATATAGAGGAAATTATTCCAACCAGCTTTAACTTAAACTTTGGTTTGTATCGTTCAACGATGATCCAAACATATCAAGCAAAATTTTATACTGCTATGTGATCGTATTGGGACTAGTTATAGGCTCTTGAATTAAGCTAATAACTAGTCCGCATACAATAAGACAAGATGTTGAAATTGGTGGCAACACAATCATCTTTTGAATTATACATTCGTTTCACAATTAAGATGGTCCAAACAATGTAATATTTGACTATTTGATTGCCATTCATATGTAAAGTGGATTTGTACGAGAAATGTCGTTGCTGAATTAGTTTTGGTGGTTACCATTAAAATATGAAAATGATAGGAGGACAATATTTTATTTGAATCAGTCACCATAGACCATAGTTATTTGGTTATTAGCTGAAAATTTCGTAACTTATTCGTAATTTGTTGACATATTCAAAATTACTTTTTCCAAGTTCCACACAAAATTGGAAAAAAGTAATATTCTATTCACACTTTTACGCGTGAAATTAAAAACTTATAATTTTTGTTCAATTGCAAAATTACATATATATACATACACCACCAAAATATCATCTTCTCCACTTGATGTTTCTGTCTACATCTAACCATTCTTTGCGTGATGTCCAAGAATTTTGGCAAGTTTCCACCTCATCAATGTTACTGTCATAGCTGGACTGTATAATCACAAGTAATACGTCAGATCGTTATTTGGATCAAGCGAAGCAACTAACCAGAGATTCAAACATGTGTGAACAGTACAGCACAATATTTTCAAAGGACGATAGTTTGATTTTTAATACATATGTGCACACATATTTTCATGCATCGCACAAAGTTTATTTTGATAAGTACACTGCTGTAGAGTTTGTAAGTGGGCTAGCTAAGAGGAAATTAAAAAAGAAATGATTTCATGTCCACATACATTAATGAGTTTTCAGAGGTATGTGCCGTTAAAATTAAGTGATTATTAATTTTTTTTATTCTGTTACCCTACAAACATCATACATATCAAAAGATCCTATATATTCAACATATGTCTAGTCTTATTCACTAGCACTTCTTCTATTATTTATTTATCGGTCTTTTTTTTTTTTCATACACAAATCATCTTAAACAATTTTTTACCATATCTTTTTTTTTTTTAGTAAGATCACATTGCCACCCAAACTTTCTATTGTATGATCATTAAATATTTAAATTCTATTCTAATGATCAGAATATTCTGTACTCGACGTATGAAAATGATCAAACACCAAGGGGAGGATAGGGGAACACGGTTTTTAACAAATTTGAATTTCCTTTCTTAATATGCATCAACTAGATAATGTCTTTTAAAAGGGGGGAGATGCAATAAATGTGAATTATTAGTGTTGCTATCCACCAAGAAAGTAATGGTGTGGCTGAATTAGTGGTTGCTATTAAAGTATGAAAAAGAGGTTAATTGGGAACAGATTATTTAGTGAAGTCATACTTTAGTTGAAAATGTTGCAACTTACGAAGTTACCTTTAGAAGTTTGTTATCCCTCAGAATAGGAAAAAAGCTCAATTCATATGCCCACTTTAATTTGATGTTGAAAAATTATGATCATTTTGTGATGAAGGCAACATTATGCCTCCATTTGTATGTGCGCGTCTACATCTTGCCGTTCTTTGCTTACTAGCCAAGAATTTTCCCAGGTCTACATCTCAATGTCCTTGTCCTACGCAAGATAATGGAATACAGATCAATACAGGCTCATATACTCTTCTACACACTTACACACTTCTAGTCATATTTATAAGGCAAAGATAATATATTTTTAGTTTTATTTATAAGTCATGTTATTAAATTTTTGAGAAAATCACAACCAAGTCCCTCATAAGGAATTCAATCACACAACCTGGTAACAATCATCAAATTGCATTGAAATCCCAAGGAACCTGGGTGATATTAAATGGCTTGTCATTGAGTTGTCAATGCACAATGCAACAGTGGTTAATAGCTCCTGAATTGTCAATGCATTTTTTTCATTGACAACTATTGAGTTATGCATTGACAACTCAAGGAGCTGGTATTGACAACTCAATGATAAGTCATTTAATATCACTCAGGTCCCTTGGAACTTCAATGTAATTTGATGATTGTTTGGGACCTAGTTGTGATTAAATCCCTTATGAGGGACCTGATTGTGATTTTCCCTAAATTTTTCATGTGTATGGGTAATTTTATCATTCATTTATTATTATGTAAACTTTGTTTTCATGAGATTCAGTATATATTAAAGAAGGGTAAAGTTAAAAAAGCTCTGAAATTTTATGGCGATAAATTAATAAATGTTTTAATTTTTTTATTTTAATAAATTAGGTTGAGAACGACTTATAAGTAGAATCATATAGTGGAGTATATGAGTCTGTACACATGTAGATGTATTTGAATAAAAGGTTACAGGGAAGACTCATACAAAAGGAGAGAGTACTCAACTTTGAGTATTTGTTTTTCCATGTTCTCTAATAGTGTTGATTTTTGTTTTAGATATAAGGTCTTTTTTTCCATTTTATCTCTTACGGTTATCATCTTTCTCCTAATTTATTTATTTAACTTATATAAACTGTTATATAATTTTTTGATACATATCAACTCTTCAAAAGTAGTATTATGTAACATAAGTTGTATTTAAGTAGTTTATTTAGTTTCATTAATCTCCTAAATATGTTAACTGAACCGTTTGTTAAGTCCCACTTAATTAGTTTCATTAATCTCCCAAATATTTAAGTAGTTTTTGATATAAGATATGATTCGTTGCGTAGCTAGGTTAATTATTTCATTTAACAAATCCTTGTCGTTTTAAAAAATGTCCTTCATAAAACTAAAGAAAGGGACGAGGGGTTCGGTTTTTGGAAGTTTAAAGTGGACGATTAGGATCAAATGGAAAACCAAACTGTTTAGATATTGCCTTTACTTAATTAAATAGTGTAATCTCTTTGATATCATAAGATATCTTTTTATTAGAGATAATTATATATTTGTAGCACTGTTGATCGAACACTAAATGAAATAACATTTCTGAAGGAATATTCGAACTTTGGTTTGCTAAGTACTGATGAGGGATTAACCCCTCCCATTAAACTCATCAATCTCGTTGGTACTTAACATATCATCCTAGTAAAAATTTATGACCTATCTAAACCTTGAGCAAACATTACAAGCTCGTGAGCACACTTTGGGCTGCTTCTTTGACACCGATTATAAAGAGAAGGGCTTGTTTGACATCACGATATGTTATGCCAAACTTACCTTTTCGTAGTGAAAAATTGCTTTGACCCAACATGTGACTATTTAAAAGACTTGTAAAAAAAATAAGCTTCTGGACAAGTTGAAGGTATTTTTTCTTCTTGTGACTTATCTTTATAAATTCGAAACTTTTTAAACTGACTTTTTATTATTTCATCCAGATGAGTTTATGTTGAATTGTTCTTTTTTTTTTAATAAAATTTTATCCGAATATGAATCATCGTATATTAATGAAATTTTTCCGTAACCTCATTTTGTAAAACTAAGCTGAGATGAAAATTACTTTTGGCCAACATTAATTCAAGTCTTTATTGGCTTCCATAGTCATTCGAATTTTCGCTATCATGCACTTTATAAATCTTTAAATGATGCATCTTCATTAGGGTATTAATTTAATTCTCTCTTCTGATCATGTTGATTGGTCAAAAACATAAGTCTTATAAGGCCTTCCGATCCACTCAACTATTTCAGCTTCTACATTTCACACTGTTTTGAGCAATTTTCATGAACACTTTACATATATACAATGCTATAAACTACTTGCATACAAATAGTTAGGAAATATTACTATCTTTATTGTCAGCTGATACGATTGTTATTATCATGATTATTATATTTGATCATCACGGTGATATTTTAAAGTAATTAATGATTAGCTTTATAGGAATGATGCATGATCAAATCAATGACTGAATAATTGATTTGGTAAAAGGAAAATAAACGTGATAAGAATATGAGGACAAATCATGATTTGCCAAAGGCATAATAATGAATAAAAGATGAAAACTCGCAAAAAAGAACTACAAAAATAATAAACGGGTGTTGGGATCAACAAAGTTCGAGCATTTGATTTGAAAGATGTTTATTACATTTAATATTCAACAGTGTTTTGAATAAATTATCTTTATTAGGAGGATACTTATACTTAAAAAAAAGAACGAGAAATAAAAATCTTCTTTAGTTCGCTAACAAGCTACTGGCTTTTGTTTGTTTGCATTTTTATTTTTTATTTTTATTTTTTTTGTGTTTCATGTTTAAAAGAAAGGTAATTTCTTTGGTAAATTAAAAAAAACTGAGATATTTCTTTACTAAATTTTTTGTCAGATATAGGAGGTTTATATATATTTAGATATTTGTTATCTTAAGAAACGTTTTGAAAGTGACAACAGAAGAAAAAAGAAAATGTGTTTGCAGGGACAACAGGGGGAAAAAAGAAACATGTTTTAAAACAGAGCCATTATTCATTAATGCCATAAAATACATTGTGCAAAACTGCACAACAATGTTTTCTCAAAAAAATCTGCAGGTCGAACTAATCTACAGCTCTTTTTGTGGGCTTAAATGTTCGGTTCAGTAGGCTTTATTACCCGTCTCATAATGGGCGAAGGCCTTGTTCAGATCTCAAGTTTCCAGGCCCAATGCTACCGGTTATACATAATTTCATCCTCACCTTCTCACCTTTTTATAATTTTGATTTTTTAAGTCAAGTGAAAAATTCATTCAAGATACATTTTTAACATTGAGAAATATACTTTATAATTTAGAATTGTGATAAATTTTATCACTTTGATTTAAGAACATTTAGTTTTCATTTTTTTTTCTATTCTTGAACTTGATTATATTTATGACTTTGTTTCTGTATTTAGCATTCTTATCCTTTATTTTACACATACTTTTAAAAAATATCCCATCCTCAAAACAAATCCATTCAATTAATTTAGGATGTCAATAAAGTTAATTAAATTACTTAATTATATCATATCTTGTGTGTTTTTTTCTAAAAAATTCATGTACATAATTAAATTATACATCAGTTTATAAGTCAAACATAATAGTATGAAGAAATATGATAAATATAGCTAATTATATAACATAACCAAATTAAAAAACCATTATTTTGAGACCAAAAGTCATTTTCACCAACTCTTATATTTAGATCCAAATTAACATAGGAAAAATATGTGAGAGGAGTTGTAAAAGAGTTTTTAATTAATGGATTTTATCCTTAAACAAAGGGGCTTGCTAATACATTGGAAACTAGCACGGTGATCAAACTTAGATCGGACTAGTCAGGTCTACCTAGAACCCGACTACTCAGACATGTATCCAATTTAGGCATACCATAACTTGGATACCAACCACCCGAGGGTGAATAGGGTAACCCAGGCTCAATGTCAACCTAACGAGTTGCTGAGTTGATCGAGTTTTTTTTTTTTAAAAAAAAATCAATATGTTTTTTGTGATACATTTTTTTTGGACTGAATAAAATGAGGTACTTATAAAAAAGATCAGGAATATAGAGAAAAACAACAAATGCAAGAACGTAATAGAAAACATGAATTAGCATCAAGTTGTATCCAAATGCTAGTCGACACCGGCTCTCTGTAGCATGGGACAAGAAGAAAAAAGAACTCTGTTTGGCTCCTAAACATTGGACAAAAGAAGTGATAGTTCATAAATGGGAAAATTAATTAGAGGTCCCTGGGAGGACACATAATATTAGAAAAGTCCCACTAAATGCCCAAATTAAAGTAGGGTCCCAAGGGACCTCATTTCTATTATGTTCCATACCCAAAATACCATTTTGCCCTCCCTTTATAATTAACAAAGGATAGAACAAAACTCTGAAATCAGCCTCATCACTCTCTATTCGAAGAACCGAAGCACTGAAGAAGGAAAGGGGTGCGAGTTAGGGCTCAAAAATCGGACAGAGCAAATCGATCTCTTGTGCATTCCCACACATCTCGCCATCGATTTCCTGCGTCGATGAGGCCATCTTGGACATGCAACCTGTGATTTGAAGTTAAGCTTTCTCTTCTCATGGCCCGATTTCGAAGTTCATAGCGGTGGTACTGTTCACCCGTCTCGATTATTGCTGATTTTTGGTAAGAATGGAATGAAACTCTTTATTAAACATGGTTTATTGCTGATTTCGAACTTCATAGAGTGTTGCATTTTTTATTTTCGAACTTCTCATGGTTTGTTCTTTCTTCTTCTCCCTTGTTTCCCGGGGAAAGAAACGCAGAGAGAGGGGTCGGTGGAGGCAGAGAGAGGGGTCGGTGGAGGTTGAAGCTGTCATCGGCACCGTAGTGGAGGTTATGCAAGACCGGATTTAAACTCTAGTAAGTCTTGTCCATTGATTTTTATCCTTCTGTTTCTGCGATGGGAGAGGTTTGAGAAATATGGATTTGATCTAAGTTGTGTTTCATAGGATAATGTTAAAGGGAGGAGTAAGGAGGAATTGAGTTTTCACTAGAAGAAATTGATAATTCATGCTTGTTTCTGGTTCTGATTAGAGTTCTCTGGGCAAAGTTAGGAGTACTACATACATAGTTAGGAGTATATTGATTTCATTATTGCTGATTTCATGTTAAAATTTTCAACAGAGTTATGATTATGACTATGAAGCTTCCATGTTCTATTTTGTCTTGTTTCCATCATGCTTACGCTTCAATTCTTGTTAATTAGAGCCCTGGAATTCTGAAACTACGGTATTAGTACATGCTAGTGTTGAGATTCAAGATTTAAGAGAGCATTATGGTTGAGTTCTTGTGATTTTCTGCTAAAACTGTGTCAGTGAATTAGGGGAGTTAAATTTGAACTAGTATGGATCAATTGTTGCAATTTAAACTGGAAGATTCATTTTTAGAACCACAATTGAAGTATTATTTTATTTTGGAATAACCATCAAGTTTTCAAAGCTGTTATAGGATTTTTTTTTGAAATTTACATTGAAATAAGGGAAAACATGTTTGACCAAGTAGTGGAACAATTCATGGTATTCGGTGGTTCTGACATTATATATATAATTTATTGTCTTGATACGCATGTGTATATATATATATATTGATTCATTGTTGGCTTGTGTAAAAGGTTCTGTTTCAATGATTGAGTAGTTTTTAATAGCTTGAATTATGGAGTTTTTGTGTTATGAATGTAATTTGCTTAAACAAATCAATGAGCAATTACGTCATGGCTTACTTGCACCTTTGGTTTAATAATGGTTGTTGTCTGTTACTCAAAAAAACTAGTGGTTGTTGTCTCTTTCTTATCCATGGATTCTTGAATTGTGTATGATTTGTTTTTATAGGTCACCTTTGTCGTTACCCACTTCAATGATACAAGAATAGCAAACGCTTATCTTAGGGATCTTCTTCTGCAGTCTATATCCGTATTGGTTCAGTCTATATCGGGTAGTTTCTGTCTCTATTACTTGATAGAGTGAAATTACATGCAAGAAAGGTCCTGCAATACTTAGTGGAAGGTGTACGAAAATTTACAATTTGAGGCAATTAATTGCAATTAATTCATTGGTTTTCAGGAATCTATATTTATAATACATCTGTACCTTTTTTATGCATATGTTCATATTTTTATCATGTTACGGCTGGTTTACAATGGTCTTGTGATTATTACATTAGCACTTTGAATCTTTATGGTAACTCAAATGCAATTAGAGATATGGTTATTTGAGCTTTGTTATAATTTTTGTCTTCTCTATTTTAGGTTAAGAGAATGGTTAAAGGAAGGGAAAGTAGAGATCAATTGAAAATCACTGCGTTTTCACTCTTTACCAAGAAGTTTTATAAGGAAAACCCGGGGAAAAACAAATCATTAGAGTCCCGCAATAAAGAGTTAAAAGAGGCCTGGGCAAGGTTGCCCGAGAAGACGAAGAAGGCATATAGTGAAGAAGCTAGTAAAGTAAGGGTTCGTACGTTAGATTGTGAGGCATATAGGGTTCCTTTTCACACAAGGTATGCCCCTAACCAATTGATAAACGTTTGCAATCATGTGAAAAGTAGTAAGGTGCTGATGAATAGGTTGAAAAAGATTGGGTTTGATAAACTGGTTGAGGTGTGTTGTCCTTCAATTTTGAGAGAATATTGTGGGGAGTTGATGTGTGTCTTCAACCCTCGAACAAAGGTAATGTGCATAAGAGACACTCCAATGCAAATCATTGCAGAAAATGTGCATGATTTAATGGGAATACCTTGTGAGGGAAACAAAATTAAGGTAGAGATGGTGGATGATGAAAATACAGTTTTGAATGAATATAAAAAAGTGTACGGCAAAGTCGCGTACAAGACAATAGGAGAATGGCTAATCAAAATGGATGAGAAAGATAAGGACTTCGAATTCTTATTTGTTTTGTATGCACTGGGGATCTTTTTCTGTCCTAGTTCAGATGTTAGAGTGAGCAATCATATATTGAAGATCATGGTCTTGACAGCAAATTGTTTGGCAAATTTTGATTGGTCATCACTTGTATTAGACGTACTTTGCAAGTCAATTGATGATTATCAGAAGGAGTTAAGGAAAGGAAAGGTCGATAAAAGGAGAAATGTGGACGGTTGCATATACATCCTAATGGTAAGTGTGTATTGTTTGTTAATTATGATATGATTGTGTAAATGTTGCCATTTGCTTCCTTATGACTTGTCATTAAAATAATGTGCAGATTTATGGTCTTCAAAACTATTGTCTTGGCAAAGATAAGGCGATTTCTTATGACCATGCTCTATCCTTTTGGACTTACAAGAGGGTGCATGCGATGGTGAAGGAAGAGAAGCGCAATAGGAAAGGTATATTGCATGGGAGAAGGAAAAAAAGTTTTGTAAAGCATGAATCGGACTTTAATCACCCTGTAAGTGAAACAACGTTCTAATTGTTTAGTTTTGTTTGTAGTATGATAATATAAAGGCGTTTAATGTGGTTTTAATTTGATGTGACTTTTTCAGGTCATTCGGAAGGCCTACCATAAAATTATGACATTTGTAGGCGAGGAGTTGATGGCCATAAAAGAGATGTTATTGGGGGGCAGTAATGAGGCGACTAATACCTCACATATAGAGAATGATGAAGGAGGGGACCATGAACTAAAGGAAGACGGTGATGAAATGCATACCGTGGAAACTGATGAGGAGGAGGAGGAGAAAGAGGAGGAGGTGAGGGGTAAAGTGGACACCCAATCAGATGATGATGAGGATGACAATGACATGAATGGAGGGCATAATGTTTCAGATGAAGAGAAAGAAGAGAAAGAAGAGAAAGAAAAGGAAAAAGAACCACGAAGGTCTAAAAGAGAGAAGAAGCCAGCAATAGGAAGTCCGTTTTGGTTGATACCTAAACGTAAGGGTGAGAGGAAGAGAATAAATTATGATAAGGAGAGGCTATATCAGTTTTGCACTACAAAATGCAGTGTTAAAGATGGTAAAGAGTAAGTTAATGTGTCCCATGTCATGTATTTTATAATATATCCTACATTTAGTTTATGGAGTATTTGAGACTGATATTTTGCCACAACTATTTTCATCAGTGTCTTTGTTGAAATGTTTGGATTCCACTTATCACGTGGTGAGCTTCATTGTCTTCATGACGGTGGATGGATTAGCAACACAGTAAGAGACCTTAAATGTTTTTCGTTATTTAAATGTTTTAATATATTGTTGTTTTGTAACAGTTTTTATTTGTTCTTAATGTAGTTTATGGCAATGACCATGGCGACTATGGTTGGGGATCAAATGGAAAAGTTTGGAAAAGTCTCCAGGCACATATTTTGCCCATTTTTCATGGAAAATATTGTGAAAAATCCCTTACGCTGGTCATGGGTAAAACATGCAAAAAAGTTCATGCCTCAAAACATTGGATACAACCTTGGTGATACAGAATTTATTTTTGCTCCAGTGCTTCACGATGACCACTGGTTTTGTTATGTGATAGAGACCAAGAACATGCGCTTCTATGCCCTTGATTCCTATGTACACAACTTGACTTATATAGGGTTACAGATGGATGAAGAACTGAAGAAGAAAGGCGAGGAGCCTAAATACTATAAGAAAAAAAGTAAAGCATGTAAGGACATGTTCAAACTAAAAGATCGGCTAGCTACCCAATGTGTAAGGTTCTTTATCCCTATGTAATTTCTTTCCCTTGTTAGTACCAGGTCTTTACCAAGAACTGTTTAATGAAGCTGTGAGTGTGCTATCTGAATTTGTAACTTTATGATGTTAAGTTGAGATGCGATATCTTTGTGCCTTGAATATGAACTATATATGCTTACTTATGCAGAGAGAATGCTTGCTGGACATAATTCAGATGGTTAAGCCAGAATTTTTAGGTCGAATTGATAAGAATGAAAAACGCGTTCATTGGGCAAAAGTACATTTACAAGCTGATACGTAAGTATTTTCTTTTTTGGTTATTTTGAGCAAGTGTGCTTGTTGTAAGCTTAAATATGGTGGTATCCTTGCAGGGATTCTTGTGGTGTTCATGTTCTATCATGGTTACAGGCATGGGATGGTTCGGAGTACGATGAAGGGTACACGATGCCAAAGTACTCAGAAGATGATATCCGTGAAATTAAGGTTGAATGCCTCTGGTGGCTCATCACACACGAGAACAATTTGCATGGAGAAAATGTCCTTTCTAGGGTGGAAGACATCTCAAGAAAGAGGAAGAAATAGATGTTGACCTTATGTAGCAATTTTTAGGCCTTTTGGTAGTAACTTTTATTAACAAGTTTTAGGGTGGAAGACAAGTTGTATAAGTTATGTGAATTTTAACTTTGTGTACCAACTTTTGGGCGGGCTGTTTGTAAGAACATTGTGACCATGTATAACAAGTTATTGGCCTTTAGTAACAGGTTATTGGGCACAACTGACAATGTGAAAAAAATTTTAGCACTAACAACTTCTGGGCTGTCTTTAACAACATTCTGACCATGGGTAACAACTTATTGGGCACCTGTCAAAAGTCATTTAATTTCTTGAAATTTTCCTTTTAGCACAGAGATAACTGAAAGTGGATTTCCATTGTAACAACTTTTGGGCAACGCGTAACAAGCTATTGGGCATTAGTAACAAGTAATTGGGCACGACTGACAATGTGAAAAAAATTTTAGCACTAACAACTTCTGGGCTGTTTTTAACAACATTCTGACCATGGGTAACAACTTATTGGGCACCTGTCAAAAGTCATTTAATTTCTTGAAATTTTCCTTTTGCACAGGGATAACTGAAAGTGGATTTCCATCGTAACAACTTTTGGGCAACGCGTAACAAGCTATTGGGCATTAGTAACAAGTAATTGGGCACGACTGACAATGTGAAAAAATTTTTAGCACTAACAACTTCTGGGCTGTCTTTAACAACATTCTGACTATGGGTAACAACTTATTGGGCACCTGTCAAAAGTCATTTAATTTCTTGAAATTTTCCTTTTGGCACAGGGATAACTGAAAGTGGATTTCCATCGTAACAACTTTTGGGCAACGCGTAACAAGCTATTGGGCATTAGTAAAAAGTAATTGGGCACAACTGACAATGTGAAAAAAATTTTAGCACTAACAACTTCTGGGCTGTCTTTAACAACATTCTGACAATGGGTAACAACTTATTGGGCACCTGTCAAAAGTCATTTAATTTCTTGAAATTTTCCTTTTGGCACAAGGATAACTGAAAGTGGATTCCATCGTAACAACTTTTGGGCAACGCGTAACAAGCTATTGGGCATTAGTAACAAGTAATTGGGCACGACTGACAATGTGAAAAAATTTTTAGCACTAACAACTTCTGGGCTGTCTTTAACAACATTCTGACCATGGGTAACAACTTATTGGGCACCTGTCAAAAGTCATTTAATTTCTTGAAATTTTCCTTTTAGCACAGGGATAACTGAAAGTGGATTTCCATCGTAACAACTTTTGGGCAACGCGTAACAAGCTATTGGGCATTAGTAACAAATAATTGGGCACGACTGACAATGTGAAAAATTTTTTAGCACTAACAACTTCTGGGCTGTCTTTAACAACATTCTGACCATGGGTAACAACTTATTAGGCACCTGTCAAAAGTCATTTAATTTCTTGAAAGTCCCACTTTTAGCATAGGGATAACTGAAAATGGGATTACCTTTGTTATCTATAGCAAGATTATGACCAACACATATACAACAGCACATTATCATTCTAACAACGTTTGGCCTGTCCATAACAACCTTCTGGGCATGTATAACAATCTTTTGGGCAATCATAACAAGTTTCATAACAGAATCAGTTATAACAATCATTTCACATTTGTCATTAAAGACAACTTACCATTCATGGCCAACTTACTTGCCATTCAGCACTAGTTACAATTCAACCATGCACTTTGCTATAATCTTTTGTTTGTTGTTCTTCACAAATCGGTATGCAAACTTATGAGCTATGCTGTACTTGTATAGAGTTTGTCGAGCATCTTCCGTATTGAGAAAATGTTTCCCTACTCCAATATACAAGTCCCTCCATTTTGTGGAATTCATCTCTGGTGTTGGTGTTGGAATCATTTGTACTGCAATATGTCCATTTGATTGCGACTCTTCATTAACCAATATCATTTGAGACATAGGCAAACCATTTGAACCTCCAGTCAAACAATCCATCCTACAGGAATTACAACACATTCTGTTAATAATAACATCTTTTCACAATGTGTCCATCAATGAGTCACAACATATTATCTAAGTTGAAATTGAAACTATAATTACAACTTACGTATTTTCGTCATTCCTTCCATCCTCTCCGGTTGGTTGTGTATTGTCATCCACACACTCACATACAAATATATGACCGATTTCTATGTTAAAGTTGATGAAATGTTCCACTCCTTCATCATCTACAAGGTCCACATAAGTTGTTGTATCATCAAAGCATACTCTAAATTTCATGGTTATTCCCCTAGCTTTCTCTCCAACAATTGATGCTACAATTGTTCTCAATTCTCCATAAGTAGTGCTTTCCTTTATGGTTCTTGATATGGTACTGCCCCCCACATATTGCATCTCACCTTCTTCACCATTTATAAATCGTCCACCCGTATGCAACAAACATATTTTATGCTTCCCTGATGTCCCCGCCATCTTCTCATTTATCCTGCACAGGAACATTGTTATTCACAAGTAAATGACCAGATATAACGACTTAATGAGCATCTGTGACAACTTTATATTAAAGTAATGAAAACACCTTATTAAAATACTAAGACATTGGTGTTAACCCAACAAAGCTTCAACCTTTTACTTCACCCATGTCTTAGAACAACATAACAGAGCACAAAACCCATCCCCAATAAAATTCATTCAAAATTTCAACTGTCTTCCAGAAAGTTGTTATTTACAACTGAATGACCTGTAATAACAACTATTTGAGCTCTGACGACAACACGAATTTCAACTTATGTGAAAACCGAAAAAGCTACAGCCTTTTCGGATTTCCCCTGTTTTTGGACGAAAAAACAGAGTTTATACACCCCTAAACATAGCACCAACCCAATCCCTCATCAACAACTAATGAGAAACCAACTTACAAAATAAATGCAACAAAAAATCACTAAGACAAGGGTATAAGCATGTTTTATGTTCAAACATTCAACCAAAATTACATTTACATGGAAAGTTTTGACCTTTGTTTTAAAACATTCATCCCAAAATCAGATTCCTAACAAACATGGGAAATTGATTTTCTCAACATACCACTAGTTGAAGATGGAAGAGATGTTGGACGAAAATCAGATTCCATGACTTTAGTTGGACGTAAATGCAAGATGGATGATGGATGAAGGAGAGATGTTGGTGAGTGCTCTTGAACTCGTGCTGGAGGGAGAGTGAGTGACAGTGAATTGGTTTCAGACAAGGGCAATTATAATAAGGAGGGCAAAATGGTATTTTGGGTATGGAACATAATAGAAATGAGGTCCCTTGGGACCCTACTTTAATTTGGGCATTTAGTGGGACTTTTCTAATATTATGTGTCCTCCCAGGGACCTCTAATTAATTTTCCCTTCATAAATCCACCTAATCGGGTACACTTCTTTACAGGCATCAGCTGTAAGATATCAGCTGCACAATTTCCCTCTCTAAGTGAAACAAACAGAATACACAACTTAGAAAGCAAGGAGATTAAGGACTTCTTGGATAATTCCTCTACATTGCCATTCATGTAAATATGGTGTTCTCTTGTCAATGCTCTGCTTCAACATGAGGCAGTCTGTTTCAAACAAAACTTTGTCATACCCCAAATCAATAGCTATCAACAACTCACACTTGAAGGCCAAATCTTCAGTCAAGAAAGCTAAGATAGACTTCACCTTGTCTATAAATCCCCACTAAAATAGGCCATAATCATTTCTGTATATCAGCCCAATACCCACACTATTATGTGAATTTTTAAAGGACCCGTCATAATTAACCTTTAGATAATTCTCTGGAGGTTTCAACCAAGTCTTTTAAGCCATTATAATTTGGTTCTCTCTTCATTAGCATAAGACGCCGCTCTGATCACCGCCAAAGGATTTGGGGTCACGTGATTGAAAACTTTTTCATTCCTCTGCTTCCAAATATGCCATAAGAGCCAACATACCAGCGAGATATCCTTTTTTAGAAAGATGGTTTCAGATGAATGATAGCATGTTGGACATTCCTAGAAAGAAGCTCTTCTTCTACGATATAGGGCCTCATTAATCGCCATGGAATTAGAAAATATACGCCATAAAAACTGTTGAACCCTTGGCGCTGTTTGGAGATTCCAAATTTTGATTCCAATCCAAGTCCAAGATAATGAAGGAGGATAAAGCTTTATCAAGGTGATTGATGGAAGAGTTTTCCTTTATGATATAACCAGCTTTCACAGAGTATATCACATTGGTAGAAGGGGTCGAGAAGAATTTATCACCAAAGTTGTCGCCAATAGGAGTCGAGGGAATGTGAAGTTTCAAGATCTCGTTGAGAATGTCCTTAGGGAGAATATGCTGAATCGGATTTAGGTTCCTTGCACGTTTAAAAGGAAAGGTGTAACATTACCTCCAAATTCCACTTTTAACTACTAACAACAATATATTAAAACGTTTATAGTAACTAACTATGTTAGGAAAATGATTTAACTTAATAAAATAACTAACATAGTTAGAAAAAGATCTTTCCATAATATTTATATATATTTCAAACCTCAACTCCAATCTCCGTCATCACAATATAATTTTCTTCTCAGTAAAATAACAGAAAATTAAATTATGCATAATTAAACTCCACACATCATCCTTAAAATACCATACCATAATAGGTATTATACAATAATTTTCTCCCAGAATAGGAACAAGGTTCAGCGGAAGCATCATACAAATATGATCCTAAATGTGGCAATACCTCCTGTCCTTCTGGTCCAGAGTATCTCACGATATCAGTGAGAAGTTCCCAGATCCTTCCCTTGACCTCCTACTTCGCTCCTAGGACCTGCAAAAGTGAGATCAACGGGGGGTAGCCCCAAAACGCAACCACTGACTACTCATCTACGTGTGGTGTGTGCTAGCAAGGTGTCCAGTGGAATACATATAAATACATATCAATTTAGAAGCATGCTCAGGTATTCACATATAATGCATAACTTGGTCCCAAATATCTTTTCTCATCGTTTATAATTATAAAATAATCCATCACAATTCATCCTCAATAATAGTATATATATCATTGATAATTACAGACAACCCAAACAAATCTTACTAGAAATGTTGGGAAAACATGTGGGACCAGTCGGGACCTTTCACCCACCCCTGATCACCACGGTACAATTCACGAGGGACTCTCTACCCTCCCTGAATAGTACCACAGATTAGAAGGATCTCTGTCCTTTCTGAATCCGTAAGGGGCGATATCCCCTCTTTCGTCTTTCTCTCCTTTATTTCTCATAATATATCAATTAGTCCCTGTGGCGCAACAGGGTACCTCATCACGTGATGGCACAATTTCCAATTCACCGGTGTCACATACACAAATAATTTCTCACAAACAACACATACATATGCAACACCACTATCAGGCACCAGGCCTTCCAGTATTTCCATGATATACATATATTAGACAATTTCCAAAACCACATATATTTCAGTTTCAAATATTTCACATCACAAATTTATGCCATTTCAAAATAATACTCCACAGGACATTTATTATAAAAATATTAATATTCCAAAATCTCATTTTCATATCTCATCAATCATCAATTGATAATCATATCTTAATTGTGATCCAATATCTCATCTCCATATAGCATCATAATTGTCAAATAATAATATTTTAAATTACTTACTAACACTGCACACACACATAAACAAGCAGAAAGCGGTTACCTGATAGCTGGCACCAATCTCACAATAGTGCAGCTCCCCCGTGCTAATTTAGTGCAATTCAAGCACTACACAACCATATATACAACCACAATTAATTATTTATCCAACAATTTCACATGTTGGAAAATAAATTATTTACTACCCTTTCTTTGCCCTTATTTATTTTAAATTTCCAATTTAACATTTATTCTCCCTTTCTATCTCTAAAATTTATCTCTACTCCATTTATGCATATATCCAAAATTATTTATCCTTCCAATAACGATTTATAAAAATTCAAGCCTAAATAAAATTAAACCTTACATCCCTAAATTATTTCTCAACCTCAAAAATCCATTCTTTAATCCACAATTTATTTTCCAAACCTTAATAAACATCTAGAAATTATTAATTTAACTATAGACACCTCAGATCATCAAAAGTCCTAATTTTCAATATATCTAACAATCCAATAAATTCCAATAATTAAGAAAAACCTCCCACAATGAAAAATATACTTAGAAAAACTCATAATCGAAGTCTAAGCTTCAATTTATTAATTTTAGGACTCCCAAAAATTACCAATTTAGACAAGGTCTAATTTTTCAAGTATAACAAATCGAAAAACTAATGACATAAAAAGGTAGAGGAGACTTACAGGATTCCAAAAATGTGCTTAGTTGGCCAAAAAGCTTACTATTCCTATATCAACGAGCTCTGATAAGTCTAATAATAGGAATATTGGTGGTGGAAAGAGAGAGCAAAAGAGAGAGAAAGAGAGACAAGAGAAAAGAGAGAGAGAGAGAGTGTGAGAGTGAGAGAGTGAGGCAGGGAGTGAGACGGAGAGGGAGTATATATATATATTTGATGAATAGTAAAATAATAATATAATATAATAATAATATATTATATTAATAATATAATATAATATATATAAATAGTAGTTGAATGTGATTGGTTGAGGAATAATAATTGATGCACAGTGACAAGTTATTGACGAGGAACTGAGTGTCGGCAGAGTGGAAAGAGAAAACTACACTACTAGACCCTAAAATTCTCAAATAAGATATTTCTTTTGAACAAAAAATTTTCTTTTCACTCTCAAAATTTTCCCATAATATCCTTTATTTATTTCCTCCCATATTAACCTCTTTTGAGCCTAAAAATAATCTCTCCCAAAATTATTATTGTCCAAATAAGGAAGAAACTAGGCCTTTAAAATCCTGTAAAATACCTCAAAATCCTTCAAATATTCTCATAATCTATTATTTATCATTAATCAATGCCTATTTACCCTCACAAATCCTCAATTAATTTTCAGGATGTTACAAAAGGTAATATTTGGAAGCCATGTATCTCCCCAAATAGGATAGAGGATTCTGTATTTCGGTAATAACTAAAAAAACCAAAAACCAAATTATACCCATTTCTCCTACCAAACCGAAACTAAATTTTATAGTAACCGAACCGAAATATTTGGGTTCAGTTTCGGTTTTTCTTCAAATAATCGAAATTTTGATTCCCACAATAATTTTTCAATAATGTAGGATCAAAAATTCAAAATTCTTATAGATTCAAAATAAAAATTAAACCAATCTATTTAACATTGCCTAATACAAAAAAGTGAAAAACTTAGAAATCATAATCAAGGTAAAAAAACTACTGTAAATTTATAAAAAAACTGAATGTAAGATGGGAAATAAAATAAACAATTACTTTATAAAAGGAATAAATCGAATAAAAACAAGATAAAAAAGCTTAATTAAATTAAGTTTATATATGTGTTAAGTAAATAAAAGAGCCTCAGGTAAAAAATTATTATATTTACATTAAAAAACTATAGTATTTTTTCGGTTATTCGGTTTTAGCCAAATTTTTTTCATAAGAACCAAACCGAATAACCCAAATTTAAAAAGCCGAATTTGTACCTAAAACCGAAATAATCGAACCGAATTTAATTCAGTTTGGTTTCGGTTTGATTTTGCCCACCCCTATCCCCAAATGCGAATTGAAAAGCCATTACCTATGTCCCATAATAGTTCCTTTTTAAAGAAATCTCTACAGCTAAGAATGCTAACACAACCAACATATAGTTGGTCTAGCGGTGTAAGGCCCCGCTAGATCCCTTGAGATCTCGAGTTCGAGTCCTAGAGGAGACACTTGTGTTAGGAGGGGAAGCCACGAATTCCAAAACTTAAGTAATTGGTTATTCTGACACTTAGGAATAGGATCCAAAAAATGCACCGATTACTAGTTGATATATAAAAAAAAGAATGCTAATCCAACATTAGGAGCCCTTATAACCCTTTTTTGCATTAATGAAATCATCTTTTGGGAAATAGATGCTTTTAAAACTCTCACCCAAAAGTCTTTAGGATTGTTCAATACTCTCCATGCAGTTTTGGCAAGAAGGGCATCATTCATAACAATAAAATCACAAAAACTCAGACCTCCATGCTCCTTAGGTTTGGTTAGGTAATCCTAAGGTTTCCAATGTGTACCGCCTCCTTCCACTCTCCTGTCTCACCAAAATCCGAGACAAGGATGGTGAGCTCCTTGCACGTTTTCGCAGGAAATTTAAAGCAATTCATAGGATAAATGGGAATTGCACTATCAACTACTTTAATCATAACTTCCCGGCCATCATAAGAAAGAGTTTTTTGGGTCCAACCTTGAACTTTAGCTCTCACTCTTTCTCTAACATAAGATAATGCTTGGTGTTTAGATTTCCCCCAAATACTAAGAATACCAAAATATTTTCCTTGATCTGCTACACTTGGAATGCCAAGAATATGTCCAACCATGCTTTTAATTTCAAGCGAGCAATTAGAAGAAAACACAGTACTAGATTTATCCAAGTTTGCATCCTAGCTTGAAGTATCGCAATATAGTCTCAATAGCCTTGCCAGTTGGTACAATTAATTTTGCTAGCATTCATGAAGAACAAGGCGTCATCTGCAAAGATGCTATGAGAGAGTTTTGGGCATCTGATGCTTAGCTTGATTCTCTTGATGGATTTGTTCTCAATGCTCTTATGAATTATTGTGGATAAGACTTCTGCAATTAGAATGAATATATATATATATATAGAGGGGATCTCCTTGATGTAGACCTCGACCTAAGGTAATAGAACCAGTCTTGTCTCCTTAAACACACAAATTCAAATGCACAGATTCTATACATCTCATAACAAGAGATACCCAATTAGCAAAAAAAATTCAAATTTCAAAAGGGCCTATTTTAAGAAATCCCACTCAAGCCTATCATAAGCCTTACTCATATTCATTTTAAGAGCAAATTCAATTTTTGAGCTTGATTTTTTCCTATGGAGATAATGATAAACTTCATGGGCTATGATAACGTTATCTTGGATTAGCCTACTCGGAATGAAAGCACTTTGATTTTGTGATATACATGCATCCAGAAAAGGTCTCATACGAAGAACAAGGATTTTAGAAATAATTTTATATGAGAAATTACATAGCCCTATAGGTTGAAAATGGGATACATGCTCGAGATTATCAACCTTAGGAACAAACACCACGTTAGTATCATTGATCTCCAATAAATTAGATTTACCATCAAAAAATTCAAACACCATACCACAAACCTGTTCCCCAATTTCGAGTCAAGTAGATTGGTAGAATTTACCTGAGAAACCATATGGGCCTGGGCTTTATTATCACCTATGCTAAAAACCGCATACCTCCTTAACTGTGACTGGTTACATAAGTTGCTAGTTCATTTGATGGTTGACATGATGATCAATATAGCTCAAGGTTTCTTCCATACCTCTATCGCCCGAAGAGCATAAAAGAGTCCGATAGAATTAAGAAATATTGGAATTAATATCATCTTGCTCCGTCAACCACCGATTGTCATCACCATTGATTCGGAGGATACTATTTGTTTTCTTGTGCTTAATAATAGAAAGATGAAAGAATTTTGAATTTTTGTCTCCCACTTGATGCCATTGAACACGCGACCTCTACCACCATTATTCCTCCTCACGATCAAGCGCTGCTTCTAGTTCTAACTTTATGTGCTCAACTTCCTTCCTTGAGTCTTCCGTAATATTGCTTTGTAAACGAGCAAATATTTCATTGGTAAGCCTTGCAATTAGCTTTTTAACATTTGGAAATTCTTTACAGCTCCACTTGGATAATTTATCTTTGCAAGCAACAAGACAAGTTAGAAAATTAACAAGAGAAGAGATATAATTTATTTTGATATGATGCCAACTATGATTAACTACTTGAAGAAAGTTCCTATGAGCTGCCCATTTAGCTTCAAATTTAAACTCTCTTGCATGATGCACCACTTTGTAGCAGAAGTTGACAAGAAGAAAATGATGATCGGAGCCCATATAATCAATATGAAATACTTCTAAGTTTGGGAAGGCCTCACGCAAGAGTATACTACTCATAGCTCTATCAATACGCTCTTTGATAGTTGCATTACCTTCTCTATTATTGCACCATGTATAACGGTAGCCATTGAAGCCCAAATCAATGAGAGCACAATTTGGACATTAAATTTTGGAAATTCATAATAATCCTCATGGCTCTGGATTTCCCACTCGATTTCTCCAAAAGAAAAGCTATATCATTGAAGTCCCCTATGCACATCTAAGACTGGTTAATAGAATGAGAGATTCGAGTAAGCTCTTCTTCCCAGCATAATTTTCTTTTATTTTTCTTTCCGTAGGAGGAACATGCACAAAGATAATATAGGTGGGAGTGTCAAAAGATGAAGCCGAAACACTGGTATGAATAAAATTAGATGAGGAAAATAGAATATTCACAATCACATCATCAATCCACTATAAAGCAAGACCACCACTTAGCCCAATATGATCACACTGACCAACCATGTGCAAATCTGCATTTATTTTTTATTTTTGAAACATATCTTTTTTTTGTTTAGTTTCCATGAGGAACACAATATGTGGTTTATTATTGGGACATACCTCCTTAAGGTTTTTAACTGTTAAGGGGACCCCAAGACCTCGACAGATCCAAGATAAGAAATTTATTGTAAACAGGTGGTTAGTCATATCCAACCATCGGCGTATTGAGAGAGAGGGAAAAATTTTCAACTTGCAAGTTGCCAATATTAAATACAAACCACTCCTATGGAAAAGTCAATTTCATATTTGCTTTGAGGATTAGAGTTTGACTCACTGCATATGCTTAGGTTTTTGTTCCGAAGACTCTGTTTAAGCAGACAAATTGATCTTCGAGAATTAGAGTCAGGCTTAGCTTTCCTGTTTCTTTTCGTTGGAGAAGGTGAAACTTCAGGAAAATCTAGACGCTTTTTCCTCTTCATTTCCCTTAGTTTAATATCCTCAGCCCCATATATTTTAATATTAATACCATAAAGGCCTTGGGTTATACCAGACATGGGCGACAGTGCCATATGGGACAATGGCTCTTAACAAATCCATCAAGCTATCTGGGCATATAGGTTCAATGATAGACTGACAGACTTGGCCTATGGGAATCATCATAGGCTTCAACAGTTATGTATCGGATGAGGACTCTAGTATTTACTAGATCTGGACTCTAAATTTATCTTTTTTCCTCCCCATCAAAATAATGCGATGTCCCCCAGACTGAGGAGAATATCTAGCTAAATGCACCTTAGAACCCAATACTTCCGTATTCTCTAGCCTTCCATATTAGATTATTTGATTGTAATTAGCTTCGCGCATACTTTCGTTGGAATGAATTAATTGTTTGTGATTCAGAGAATGATTTTTCCTCTCAAATCAAGGAAACCTTGTGCATTGTTTTTCCAGCGAATTCAAGGGGATTATTGTCGCTAATGAGATTCAGATTTTTCCAGAGATTATGCCTTCCAAATTTGCTTTGATCCTTTATGATTTGACGTTGCCGATGGCTACCGTCACCGTCAGGTTAACATTCTTTTGGAATGCCTTCAGTCTGTTAAGCTTGTGGGATACTAGAATATCTTTCAGAGTTTTGACATGGTGGGTTCAAAGCTAGTTGCTAAATTGTGGTTCATCATCTTCCTTAGTATTTTTGTTAATAGTGAACTTGTAACTTTTATCATCAAGTCCAATTCTGCCGCATCTATAACAAAAGTTCTGGAGACGCCCATATTTGATTGAAACCCATATCGGATCCTTCTCTTTCGGTGGAACCCGAAAGCCCGTCTAAAGAGGATTATATATGTTAATGAGGCAACACACAAGGATGAAACTCCTGGATAAATTCCCATTCGAGTTAGGATTTTCAAACATCAGAACTTCACCTACCTCCTCCCTAAGTATAATGGCATTATCCTTATCGAAAGCTTCCAAAGGAAGGCAATGAAATTGAACCCAAAAAGGACAGGTGTTGAAATTGACTCCATTCATAACCATGAAGTTCTCTCACAATTGAATGTTAAGTAAGAAACCTTGGATTGACCAGGGTCTCCCTTTTAAAATCTCATGAAATCTTCCTCCCTGTTGAATTTGAACAGAAAAATAGGTTTAAAGCTGTCTAACTCGTGAATTTCCAGACCTTCTTTCTCTAGATTCTACCCCTTGCGAATCATAGAGAAAATGATAGTCCGATTAAGATTCTTTCCAGTAAGAAGTTTACCAACCAAAGTGTCACCCTTTTTCTTATTATTGTTCTCAAGGTTGAGCACTAACCTTCTTGCCCTTCTTATCCCAACTACTTTGCCCTAGATCCATGGTAGATAGAGAAGATCGAAAACGCTATAGAATAGTGTAAGGGGGTAGGGATTCTAAGGATTACACAAGTAACAAAAACATGATGAAAATTGTTTCACAAAGGAAACCACACCAACTCTCATAGAGGAGAGAAAATTTGTGGGACATGAATAGTAGAAATATTGTTGAAGTTAATTATAATTTTAGTGTTAGTAACTACTAGTTCAGTGACTAAAAATGTATTCAATTAATATTTAGTACTCCCTCCATTCCTAAATATATGACCTATTTGGGGAGGTGACATTGTTCCTAAATATAATATTTCTTTCTAATTTCTTTCAACTTTTTCTTAAATTGTCCCTATTAATGCTCTTCAATAATAAACAAGTAAGAAATGGGAATGTTAGGAATAAGGGTAGATGGTTAGAGTATTTTAGTACCAATATGTGGTTTAACATTCTTAATCTAATCAACATGTTGACAACCATGTTAACTCTAATGCTCCGTTCGATGCAAATGATCTGATAAGGATGGAAGTGGAACCGGGGTGAAAGTCATTTTTTGCGCGTTTGGTGTGGTAGAAGCCGCTTCCTTGTATAAGCCACTTCCATAAAAAACGATGGAAGTGGGTTCTATGTCAGATCGATGGAACTCTCACCAGTTCCAGAGAACTGGGGGTTGAAGGACTTATTTGCCCTCTATCTAGATCATATCCCTTAGATCCAAAAATGGCGACCCTTTATGCACCACCCGTCACCAAACTAATCTCCATCACCTTCCTCATATTCGATGATCACTTCACCATCAGTGAGACTATCGAAGCGGTCCTCACCATCCTTGCCTCAACCATCATTTTCGATCTTGTTTTCTGCGATGATGCATCTGTTAGAATCTTAAGTTTTGATGAGGACTGGCCCCATAGATAACATAAGTAAATAAAGTATAAGTTACCTTTGAATTAAACAAGTAAAATCTGATAGATAACAGATCACTATCGCTAGAGCTAGAACTTATCACAAAGTCAATATATCGCTAATGAAAGGCTCAACTATAGCAGATGGAAACTTAGCAGAACACTAAAATAAATGTCTCTATCACTAAGTGTATCCCTATCGCTAATAGATAGAAAGGAATAGCAAATGAAGACTGAGAAATGAGAAGTTAATATCTATCGCTAAAGTCTTTATCTATCGCTAAGAAATTTCCTATTGCTAGACTTTATCTCTATCGCTAAGGCCCTCAGATAACGTGAATAAATACTTAAGGGGAGGAATGTTAGATCAGTTAACATTGTTAGCTAGCGATAACAGATTTAGCTATCGATAACATGATACCTGAAGTAACTTAGAATATTCAGATAGCTCAGTATCCTTAAGCTAATAAGCAAACAAGTAACTAGCGATAATGGGATTAGCTATCGATAGAAGAATGCTTATTAAGATGACATAGCTAGTACGTTGAACATTGAACTAAAAGAATATGCTAGCGATAATGCTCATGTCTATCGATAGAGAATGCTTTGAAATTCCTTAGATATTATCTCTATCTCTTTGAGCTAATAAAATACACTATCGATAACATCCACTGCATGAATACTTGTTTAAGCTAACAGCTCAAGTACAGGAATTATACTATGCAGTTAGCGATAGCAAAGCATGCTAGCGCTACTGAAAAAGCTGCTATACAAGTACAGTTGTTGAAGACGTTCAGAACGCGCAGTCTATCTCTCTCCTAGCTCACTCTATGCATGAACAGTTGAAACTAGATCAGAAGTTTGAATTAGATGAAGAATAAACAATTTATTGCCAACGGCTATGAACCTCCAACGACTATATTCAAACGGCCACATGAAGCTGAAAGAAAAGGCAAGCTGTGAAGATATAAATAGATCAAGATTTGCTTCCATAAGAGCAACGTAGAATACAACGATGGAACAGGGCTTTATGCAGAATTGTAGTTTACACTGATTGAAAGCAAAACCTAGTGAGCCCAGAAATGAGGAAAGAATGTTGAGTCAAGTAAATTAGAAAAAGAGAGCTAGAGCACTTATTGTTCAATCTGTTAAGCTCTAGAATTGTATTTTCATCAAATATTCCTCTGTACTTAAGTGATTATCACAATCCGTTCATTAAGTGAACCTATTATCTGAAATCCTCTATTGTTTGAGGTTGTTATAAAGCTTGGTGCTTTAAGAACATGGTTGTAACCTTACGGGTTGTAAGGGGGAGTGTTTAGAGAGAATTCTAAAACTCTGTAAAAAGGTTGGCAGGTGATCCCGTGCTGTAAAACCTGTGGTAAAGACTTCATAAGTGCCCAGCTAAACTTGTGGATTGTAAAGGCTTCTCTTGTGCCCGATTTAAACAAGAGGGTAGTGAAAATCTCAGGTGGAGCCTGAGGACTGGATGTAGGTCTGGGTTGACCGAACCAGGATAAATTATGTTTGCATTATCTCTTCCCTTAACTCTCTTAGTTTCCAGCATATCTAACTTGTATACTCTTTAGTTCATTTCATGTTTTGAAATATTCTCTGTGATAAACCGAAAGGGATTTTAAAGATTGCCTTCATTGTGTTTCTAGAATAGAGAAGATTTGAAAAGAGTTTAAAGTTTTTATCCTATCACCCAATTCACCCCCCTCTTGGGTGACAGCCAGCACTATCAGCATCGTCTTCTCCTACTTCAATCTGTGAACAGAGATAGCAAATTCTCCCTCTTTGTTCTGGTTTCCAACGCCGTCCCCTTCTTTGATCTGCAAGCTTTTCATCATTGTCTTTTTCTCCTCTTCGATATGTGATTTCTACTTCATCTGTTTGATTGGTGGCCGATGGCTTCAAGTTTGAAGCTTGCAATCTCCTTTTATTGAAAAACAATTAAAATCGAATTGCAATATGGAACAAATTTTTTTACAGTAAACATTGAACAGTTGATTCCAAACCCATTTTGTTTCAGATCTAATTCATTTTGCTATTCAATTTCTAGGTGTTGTATATTTTATGATTTAGTTTTTGGTTTATAAATTGCTCTTCTTCTTCATTGTGAATGTGGCTGTGCGATTTCATTGCTTCTATTTTGTTCTTGTTTTCCAGATTAAGATCTACACTAACATGGTTGGTGTGGAAGCAATTTTTTTTTTAATTTGAGGGTGTTTTGGTATTTTTATATAAAAAATACATATTTTAATTAAAAATTATATCTCACTTCCACCATCCTACCAAATATAAGTTTTAAAACTCCTTTTAATTAAAAGGAGTGGTGGGACGGAGATGAGAGAGAAAGCAAGTGAGAGAACGAGTGACCCAAACAATGTGCACGGAGATTCGACCATCGATCAAGAGAACATAGCTGGAGATGACCATGAGGCTCCAATGGAGGAAGATGAACTCCTAGGGAGAAACATCAAGAAACTGGAAAAGGATGCTGTGATGAAAGACAATTTTGGAACTGCTGCAACCAACCACACCTCTTCGGCCCAGAACACAGGTGGAGAACAGGTACTTAGGGACAATACTCAGTCAAAGCAGGAACCAAAGGGGAACATGGGCTACCAGAAAGCGCAAATTTCGTACAAGGCAAAGTTGATGGGAAACGAAAGGAATGCTGAGTCAGAAAAAGATTTTGATGAACAAATGAGAGAATGGCTTGAAGAGGATTAGTGTGGCTACTGAAGTCAGAAAATTTTGAACTGGTGGATTTACCAAATAATTTCTTTGTCTTTACCACAAAAGAGCTTGAGCTGAAAAGGAGATTGCTTTTTGAGGGACCATGGCTTATCCAAGGTCACTATTTAGCAGTACAGAGATGGAGCCCCAACTTCAATCCATATTGCTCAAAAGTTAGGAAAGTGGCTATATGGGTTAGGATCCCCATACTTCCCATACACTGCTATTCTGAAGAAGTCCTCCTTGAGCTGGGAAATCTGATTGGTACGGCACTCAAAGTGGATTTAAATACTTTAGCTCGATGCAAGGAACAAAGGAACCGAGTGGAAAGAGGAAAGTTTGCAAGAGTTAGTGTAGAGGTGGACTTGAACAAGAAACTCAAATCCAGATTTGTGCTCCGAACAAGAGTTTTCACTGTAGAATATGAAGGGCTAGACACTATATGTTTCAACTGTGGACGATATGGCCACGCAATAGAAGCTTGCCCCCAGAAAAAATCTGAAAATACCAACACAACAGAGAAGCCCCACTCTGCCTCTCCAGAAAATAGGCCGCCGGAGACAAAGCAAGCGCCGGCCGAGACTCTGAATGTGCGCCACCCCTTGGTAAGTGTGCCAGGGGTCTCTATCAATGATGCGTACGGAGGGTGGATGAAAGTAACTAGGACAGTAAGGAAAAAACAGGGAAAGGGAGAGCCAACAGAAATGACGCACAAAAAGCAAGCTGGGAGTGGAAATTCAGTCGGCCTACAGCAGAAAGCAGAGTCAGGATCAAGGTTTGACATTCTAAATGAAGAAGATGGGACTGAACGCTTATCAGAAAAAAAGAAAGCAAGCAAGAACAAGGAAAAAACCCAAGAGTGGAGACAAAAAAATGAGAGCAAGGAAGGTACAATGGGGGGAATCTTTACTGCGCCTGAGGTACCTTTTGTGGGTGAAGGAAAAGCTGATGAGGGAGAAAAAAGCAACTCTAAGCATGCTGCTTCTTCGAAAAATGAAAGCACTAAAGAGAAGGCTAAAGGCAAGATTAATAGGGTGGAAAAAGAAAGAACAAGTGGGTCTAAAGTGGAGGAAGATGGACCAAATGGGCCGAGCCCAAGTGAGGAAAAAAATGGAAAAGAAGGGATCAACTTAAAGAATAAAAAACGGGCTGTAGTAACTAGGCCCAAAGGTTTGTCACCTATCTCAATCAAAAAGCAACAAGGGAGAGTACATAAAGTTGTAGTGGGCTCCACTCTAAATGAAACTAAAGCCATGGGTCAACTCTTCATGGAGACGGAAGCACAAAAGGAACCTCAACAAAACACTATACAAGGGGGGACCACGTGCAGTAACTTACATCTTCAACAAAATCATGAAGATCCCACCCCTTTGAACACGCAGGATAGCAACATGACAAAGAAACCTCCAGACCCAACCATGGGCATGCAAGAAATGGCACTTGGGATGGAAAGTACAGAGCACGTGGATCAATGGTATGAACTT
Source organism: Mimosa bimucronata (assembly GCA_037074515.1). Taxonomy (NCBI): domain Eukaryota; kingdom Viridiplantae; phylum Streptophyta; class Magnoliopsida; order Fabales; family Fabaceae; genus Mimosa; species Mimosa bimucronata. The sequence goes on from CM073442.1 coordinate 14,862,240, forward strand.
GGAGAGGGAGAAGACGAAGTTGAGGTACAGATGGCGGCAAACAACATTCCATTAAATAATGGACTGTAAGTCTAGCCTGAATATTTTCCCCCTCTGATTAAATTATTTTATGGATATTATAGTATGGAATTGTAGAGGAGCAGCCTCTAAAACTTTCCCAGGGAGAGTTAGAGACCTTCTTAAAGGAAAAAATGTGAATATTCTAGTTATCTTAGAAACTAGAGTCAGTGGAGATAAAGCTGATAAAATGGTTAGAAAATTGGGTTTCTCTAATTGGATTAGAATTGAAGCTACTGGATATGCAGGAGGAATTTGGATTCTTTGGAAGGAAGAAGAAATTAATATAAAATATGAGTGCTCATCTACCCAATTTGCGCACATTACAGCACAGACCCGAAGCAGTAATGAGACTTGTTGGTTGACTTTTGTCTATGCTGAGCCTTCCATTACCTTGAGAAAATCACTTTGGGAAAGCCTAAAAATGAATAGTTACCAGATTCAAGGTCCTTGGCTAGTGGCAGGGGATTTCAATGCATACAAAACTGTTCAGGATAAGTCTAGAGGGACTTACTATAATTTTGCCGCCATGAATCACTTTAATTCCTGCATTGAAGCTACTGATCTTATTGAAGTGGTTAGTGCTGGTGATAGATTTACTTGGGAGAGGAATCTTGTGAAAGAGAAAATTGATTGGGCATTTACAAATGTAGAATGGATTAATTTATTTCCCCTCACAAAAGTTCAACACTTGAGCAAATTTGGGTCAGACCATAGACCATTGTATATCCAATCAAATCCGGAGGATAGGAGAAGATACCATAAGGCTCCTTTTAGATGTCAAGCGGGATGGTTATTAGAGAATGACTTCGTGGATGTGATCAAGAAGAGCTGGAAGGAAAATTCTTGGGAGGAAAAAATCCAGGTATTCACAAGAGAAGCAGAGAACTGGAATCAAAACAGGTTGGGTAACATCCCGGTGAGACGCTCAAAAATTCTTAGAAGAATTAGAGGGATAGAAAGAGCAAGACAGAGAAGAGACAACCAATATCTTGTACAAGTGGAGAAGGACTTGTGGAAGGATTATAGCAAGCTTCTAGCGCAGGAAGAGCTCTTATGGTTCCAAAAATCTAGATGCAATTGGTTAAAATGGGGGGATAGAAACAGTAAATTTTTTCATGCTACAACAATGATGAGAAGACGGCAAAACCGCATCGATGGACTCATGAATAATAATGAGGAATGGGTGTTCGACCAAGGAGAGCTCAAGATGATGGCTCAGAATTACTTTAAAAGCCTTTTCTCAACCGATGGTAGTGGTATGGGACAATGTATTACCTCCTCCACGTTTCCAGCTCTATCTGAGGAAGAAAGCCGATTATTATCAGCTGCAGTTAGTGAGGAAGAGGTTAAAATGGCGGTCTTTGACATGGGGGGATTCAAAGCTCCTGGCCCTGATGGCATTCAAGCCTTCATATTCCAAGAGTATTGGGAGGTTGTAGGTAAATCGATTTTCGAAATGGTAGGGGAGATATTTCAAAACCCCTGGAAGATCAAATCTATTAATGAAACAAATTTGGTTTTGATTCCCAAGAATGACAACCCTTGTAATATGAGGGACTTTCGACCAATTTCCCTATGCAACGTCAGCTACAAAATTGTCACTAAGATACTAAGTAGCAGATTGAAAAGCGTACTTGCGAGAATAGTAGGCAACCATCAGAGCAGCTTCATAGCAGGACGCCAAAGTAGTGATAACATCATCATAGCCCAAGAAGTCATCCACTCAATGAGAAAAAAGAAAGGGCAGAAAGGTTGGCTGGCAGTTAAGGTGGATCTAGAAAAAGCTTATGACCGCCTTGAATGGCAGTTTATCCGGGATACATTACAGCAGGTTGGGTTAAGTGAGCATATCGTCAATGTGATCATGACTTGTATCACCACTCCATCTTTCCAGGTGTTATGGAATGGGGACAAAACAGATAAGTTTGAGACTTCCAGGGGCATTCGTCAAGGGGATCCAATTTCCCCGTATATCTTTGTTCTGTGTATGGAGAAACTTAACCATCTGATTAGGGACTCGATCATGGAAGGGAGATGGAAGCCCATCATCATTAATGCTGCTAGTCCTCCTTTATCACACTTGTTCTTTGCTGATGACTTGATCCTCTTTAGGGAGGCGTCGACTAGTCAAGTCGAGGAAATGCTTCGATGTATTAATATGTTTTGTGCAGCTTCAGGCCAAAAAATGAACAACTCAAAGACCAAGATCTTTTTCTCCAATAATGTTCATTTCTCTAGGGCATACGACTTAAGCCATAAAATGGGTGTTGGATTGACAGGAGATTTGGGTAAATACTTGGGCATCCCTCTAATCCACAAGAAGGTAACTAATGCAATTTTTGCGCCGGTCGTTGATAAAACCCAAAAGAAACTCTCGGGGTGGAAGAGAAAGTACCTCAACATGGCGGGAAGGGCAACATTAATCAGATCAGTGATCTCTAGCATCCCTACATACTTCATGCAAACAATGTTAATTCCTAAAGGCTTACTCAAGAAGCTCGATTCAAAGAGTAGAAGCTTTCTATGGGGAGAAAATGAAGAGAGCAAAAAGCTTCACCTGGTGGCTTGGGACACTATCACAAAGGATAAGAGAGAAGGGGGCTTGAGCATCAAAGACCTTAGAAGACATAATGAAGCCTTCATTTGTAAACTTTGCTGGAAACTCTTGACAGACACCAATGCACTTTGGGTGCAAGTGATGAAAGCTAAGTACAGAAGTTTAGACATCCAAAAACTTGAAGTGAAGAAGAGAAAGAATGATTCGTTAACTTGGAGAGGGATCTGTGAAATATGGAGTAAGTTTAAAGCTGGAGTGGGGAAGAAAATTGGGAATGGGCATGATACATCATTCTGGTTTGAGAACTGGTCAGAGTTGAATAAAGCTTTCATAGATATAATCCCGGGCTCAGAAGGTTGGGTTGATTGCAATGAAAAGGTGTCAGACTATGTTGATATCCAAGGGAATTGGCACTCTACCAAACTCCAAGCTATGTTACCTCACATGATCGTTGAGCGAATCTTGAGTGCACATCCACCCCGTGAGGAGAGAGGAGAGGATAAATTTGTTTGGAAGCCATCATCTGATGGCTCATTTACTATTAAATCTGCGTATAAGTTTCTTAATGCAGGTACCCAGGCGGAAGCGGATAGTATATGGAGACTACTATGGAGATGGAGAGGACCAGAGAAGATCAAATCATTTATGTGGTTGTTTGCACATGGCAGGATCCATTCAGCAGACCTCAGAAGGCGTAGAGGATTGAACGAGAGTGCAAGATGTCCCCTTGGCTGCTTGGAGGAGGAAACTGAGATGCACCTGATTAGGGACTGCCAGAATGCCTCCTTGAGATGGAAGTCGGTGATCAATCCCAATATGTGGGAAACCTTCTTCTCTCTCCAAGGTAAGGATTGGATCCAATGGAATTTGAAGCAGGAAGCGGGCTCCCGGGAGACAAGGAAAGTACCATGGGCAATTCTCTTTGGTTATGTATGTTGGGATATCTGGACTTCTAGATGCAAGAGAACCTTCAACGACGACCCAAGCCCATTCCCAACAAATGCCCTTGACTCCTACTATAGGGCATGTTGGGATATAGATTTGGCTAGTCGTTGTAAATTCTACTCTGATTACACTAAGCAGGACATGCCAGCGAATGGGGGACTAACCAATCACATACAGCTTGAGGTGGATGGATCGGTCCTCACCAATGGACAAAGCGGATGTGGAGGAGTCATCAGAAACCCAGAAGGCAGATGGATAAGCGGATTTAGCTGTAAACTGACCGCTGTTCCACCAGCAATTGCGGAACTCATAGGCATCATCAATGGGTTACAGTTGTGTTGGAACAGAGGTCACAGGAAAATTGCAATCTCATCCGATTGTATTGAAGCCATCAACCTATGCTTACGAGGATGTGATGTTAATCACCCATATAAGGACATTGTTCAAGATGCAAGATACCTCCTTAACATGGAATGGGAGGTGATAATTAGGTTTTGCCATAGGGAAAATATTTCACTAGCTGATCACTTAGCAAAGTTGTCTCATAGGATGCTAGATAGTTTTTGTTGGTTTGATGCCCCTCCCACAGACTTCATTGAGGGGGACATTTTTCAACAGGGTCTAACCTTGTAATTTGCTTTTCTTTAAGTAATGTCATCCAGTTTATATTCAAAAAAAAAAAACCCAATTTTACTTCCGCTTATATTTTCACTTCCACTCTCAATAAAAACTCTTTCATTATATGAAACGGGTCATAAGTTCACAAACGAATCTTTCGTCATGAAAAATAAAGACAGATGAGAATGTAGGGATATTCCAAGACTCCTGGGTGGACCCAATGGGCAATAGAACACGCAAATCAGAGGTTCCAAAAATTCTCCCTTTTCAATTCCTTTCGCTCCATCCACCATTTTTCTTCTTCGTCTTCCTCTCAAAGAAAAACCCACTTCCCTTCCATTCATAGAATCAAGCAAACCCACTCTTCCCGCCAAAACTGATGCTTGGCTTACCTCTACTTCATCGCCAACTTTCCTCAGTCTCACCACCAATCCTCCTTCCCATACTCAAACCCAAATCTTTCTTCCACTCTCACAACAACCCATGCTTACATTTTTCTTATTTGCCTCCAGTTCTTCCTCTAAGCGTTTCTGGATTCCCGAAACGTTTATTGGCTTCGAATATATCGGTTTTCTCTTCTCCTGATGATGACTTTGATGTTGAATTGGGTCGTTTATTGGCGCTTTTGCCGGAAGAAATGCGGCGAAGAGTCACTGAGCACCCTCAGCTTCATCAATTGATTGAAGTTGTTATGGATTTGGGAAGGAAACCTCTTGCTAGGTTTCCCTCTGGGGATTTTGTGATATCGGATTATCCTATAACAGTTCAAGATATTGAGCATGCTACTTCCCAGGTAACCCGAAACATTGCACACTACATGTTTGATGAATTGACTGGGGAAAAAAAAATAATGTTAGGCCTTATGAAGGAGAAGTGACACTTAAATCAAATGATATGATGAGTGTTTTAATTTCAAATAAATTGATTTGCCTATTTTTTTTTTTTTTACTAAATTAGGTTATTTGACTCATAATCTAAGATATACCTCTTATGAATTTTGACTTGCAATGAAACTTCATACTCAAGTCTTAGTTAAAATTAATTGCATGAAGGCATAGTTTGTTTTTATATCAATCATTTATGAAAATTCTAAGTTTTGACATAATTTAATGAATTTATCTTAGTTTGAATGTTTTTGATACATTTCAAAAAATAGTAACAATTTCAATATTTAATTACGTTTTAGTTTGAAGGAGGTAGTGTCATTTATTTTGGACATTCCCCAACTGAAGGGTCGGTTTGGCTCAGCGGTAAGCTCGCTTGCCGTGGGGTCTGAGGTCGCGGGTTCGAATCAGCCTCTCTACATAAAAGCAGTGATAAGGCTGCCTAGTATATTCCTTTCCCCAGCACCCCCAGGGGACTCAAACTGGGTTGGTCCTTTCTGTTGGGGAATGTCCTGTACTCTAGCTTTACATTGTTCATAGTAAGTTATAGCTGCATTAACTGCGGAATCACCGGGACCATCTATTGCAGGTTGGGGACTTTGCTGTTGATAATCGAGCAGGGATCAGTAGGACATTACATCGAATTAGTGCCATCAGAAATAGGAAAGGTGCAATTATTGGTCTTACTTGTCGAGTTGGCAGGGCAATATCAGGTAGTGCTAGGTTGCTGAGAGACTTAGTTCAAGATGGGGCCTCTTTGTTGCTGATTGGGCCTCCAGGTGTGGGAAAAACTACGATTATTAGGTGAGTGATTACTTTGTTATTCCATGTCCAATGAATTGATTTTGGCTCAAAGTATAACGAAATAGGCAGCTGATAATACTTTTTGTTGATTTTAATTTGAGTAAACAGTTGATGATTTCCCCCCTGTTAGCTACTTTATTTTTTCACTTGAACTTATGTGTACTTTAATCCATATCTGTAGGGAAATTGCCCGGATGTTAGCGAATGATTACAGGAAGCGTGTGATGATTGTTGACACCTCCAATGAGATTGGTGGTGATGGTGATATACCTCATGCAGGAATTGGTAGTGCTCGTCGGATGCAAGTTCCTGACTCTGAAATGCAACATAAGGTATTAGCTTCAATCAGAGGTTAATGTGGAAAATGTATCTACATCATCTATGCTGATTGAGAATAATTGACACATCGAGGTTGGCACTATAATTTAAGGAATGGTAGGAGCATGGTTTTGCAGGATACATTAAAATAAAAGTAGTACAAAATGAACTTTTTTTTTTTTTTGCTATCTTCAACAGATTTCCAGAACCATCCCTTTTTTGTAAGATATACTCTGTACGTCAGTTGTTCTTATCCGATATGGTGGGATTCTTTTCTTTTTCCTCTAACGTGTTGTTTTTCCTTTTTATTTTTATTACAACTTCTCCCGTATGAGGTTTCTTAGGGGGCTGAGGGTTGGTTAGGTGGATGTTTTATCTTTTCTTTTCTTTTCTTTTTTGGTTTTGGGATAGGTAAATAGTCTTAACAGGATCTTCACGATCATAGATGATTTTATCCAGGGATTTTGTATTTGTGCTTTGTTTTTAAAAATATTTTTTAGAACATGTGTTTGTCGTATTTCATTGTTTAGGTGTTGATAGAAGCTGTAGAAAACCACATGCCTCAAGTAATTGTAATTGATGAGATTGGCACCAAACTTGAAGCAATGGCTGCAAGCACAATAGCACAACGTGGGATCCAGCTTGTAGCCACTGCTCATGGAGTTACAATTGAGAACTTGATAATGAATCCCTCGTTAGAGATGCTTGTCGGAGGAATACAGGTGAACTCCCTTTGTTTAAAGTGAGATGCCAAATTAAATAATTGGATGCTTTACACCTGTTCGTGATTCATAACTTCAACTTGTTTATGATCTAATTGATGAACACCTGTTTATTGAGGCTATCAATTTGTCTACTGTAATCTCTGGCTATACATTAGTTCACCTTGAAGTTGTGTTTGACGATGTCTAGAGGCACATCATTATCAGTAAGCTGATAAGGAATGTCATGCTAGAAAGCTTATTAGCTGATGCTAGGCTGGTAAGATCATACTTTGTGGCTTGTGGGTAAATAAATCTACTATGTCATTATTCAGATTTCTTTTCTTCACTGGTTCCGTTGGAGCCAAAGGCTATCCGATAAATGCATGTATAATTAGTAAGATTATAGACTGAGCCCTTGAATGAAGAGATTTTATGTTGATGAAATTATAAATTGTTGATTCTAATGATCTTATAGTGTTATAGACAGTTTTAGCAGACCCATTTTGCGTTTGTCCTATCATTTTGCTATCCTCTTTGTGACTCTTTTTTATGACAAGCAGATTTTGTATCTATTATTATTTTCTAGAGTGTGACGCTAGGGGATGAAGAAGCCAGCCGCAGGGGTGTTCAGAAGACTGTACTGGAGAGAAAAGGTCCATCAACATTCAGTTGTGCAGTTGAGATAATTTCAAAGACAGAGTTGCGGATTCACCGTAGCCTTGAAGCAACTGTAGATGCTATTCTTTCAGGTAACACCCATCCCTGTCAGATTAAGTTGTTCTAGCATATTGTTAATTATTGAATTATTTTCCTTCTTTGTGAAGGTCGCTTTCCACCTGTGGACGTTCGCAAGATGGATTCTGAGGGACAGGAAGAAACCACACAAGAACCTGCTTCTAGCAGTTCTGAAAAGAATGAAGAACTTATGCTTGAAGATGGTCCAGAAATGACTGGCCATCAAACCTGGCACTTTGAAACACTCTCTCGGTTGCCTGTTGATATGGTTGAGAATTCATGGGATCATAGATTGCCACTTCGCCTTTTCTGTTATGGGGTATGATGCTAATACTCACCATCTTCGATATAATAAAACATTTATAATATTATAATGATAGAGGATTTAATCGATTGCCTCTCATTTCCTTTAACTCTGTTTTGTCCTTTCTTTACATTATTGAGTCATAATGATGATATAAGGCAGTTGAAGCTTTATTTACACCATAAAGAGTGCGATTAGGTTCAGATGACAAGGATATTGACGAATTTGATGTGCAAAGACTATAAAATTACTAAAATTAGTTTTACCTCAGGAAAATGGACTGAAATGCTTTCATTTTGGCACACCAGCAACGTATCTTCTTGTTTTTACTTCTATTGAACCCCCTACCTAAAAAAAGCATTAAAGACACCATAGATCTTTGGATATTAACACTGTAATAAACTATACTGTGGTTTTGGTCCAAACAATATACATTAGATAGATGTTAACTCTGTGATTGTGTTATTTGTCATAAACTATACTATGGTTCTAACTACACCCTGTAGGTTTTGGAATTTAGGGTTAAAAGTGGAGAAATATGGACGCGAAGAGTATCACTATCATCCCATTACTTCTCACTTGAAGATTGATAATAATAATGCGACAATTACTGTCAACTCTTTGTATAACTTTATGTTTATCATTAACAACACTATAGATAGATTTGATATTGCCAGAGTCTGCTTTGTGTGAAATTTAATTCTTTTAAATTGAGGGAGGGATTTTTTTTTTGGGGGGGGGGGGGGGGGGTGGCGCTTACTGAGGGAAGAGCTTACAAGAACGCTCAGACAGACCTGCTCTTTATTGGTCATTCTTGCAATTAGTTATTAATTATTAACTGCAATTAGATAAACTATATTTGCTGTAGCTCCTTTCTCCTGGAGTGCAATCCGGTATTCTGTTCACAACTTGTCATCAATCAAAGCATAATTAGTGTACTCTTCTTTTCAGTATTTGTATTCGCTATTTAACTTACAGAATGACCAGTAATTCTAGATTCTGGAGGCAACAATTTTGCAAGCAATTAAACAGCTGAAAATGAATGATATGGCCCTTCAATTGACTGACAATATAAGTGAGGCAAACGCATTACTCGCCTTGCAATCCAAGCTTAAGAAGAATCCTCGGATCCAAGCTGCTGCTAGATCTCATGATATACCCATTTATGTAACTAAGGTAAAATATTTCTGAAATTAAATTTTTAGTTAAACAATTATTCTTTGTCATAAATTTATGCCGCAGGTAATGTTTACTTTCTAGACAAGTTCATTGGTGCAAGTAGAGAAGGCTATACAAGCGCTAGTAAGTGACTACGAAGATAGTTTAAAGGAGGTTGGATCCATAGAGAGCATAAAATTGTCAGAGAAGGTTGATGCATTGGAGGTAATATTTATGTAGTAGTTTTATTCATCTATTCCCTGTAATTTTTGTATGTTTCACTTTCTTTTTGGACTTTTTCTATGGGGCCCGTATGTGGTTTTATGTTTCATTAAGGGAGTAATTCATGGTCAAAATTGTTAGTCTGAGAGATCTGTTGCTGAAACCCCAAATCTGAGTTTTGGACATGATGAAATGAAGAGAGAAACAAGACTGTGAATACTTAGAGATGAAAACCATAGGCTTATTATTGCTGAAACCATGGTGTCTTGGAACTTCACAAACTTATGACTTTGTGAAGATTCTGGTCATTCCTTTCTTTTCAGTTTGATTGTATCTGTAAGGGACAGGACATGTTTGTAGATTTATTCAACGATTCAAACATATTGTGACAAAAAAGTAGAAAATCAAAGCAATAGTGAGTTTTATCTGAATTCTTTATTTCAGATCTTCAAGTTGGACTAGGAAGGCTGGTATATATATATATATATATTAATTTAAATTGAATGCTTGTCAAATTAAAAGGGAAAAATGCATGCAGTTAATTAACAAGTTACTCTTCCAGGAGGCAAGAATGGCCGTAGAACATACTGTTATTCCAAAAGGAGAGCCAGTAGATCTACTGCCAAGGTCATCTGCCATATTATCACTTCAGTTACAACTTGTACAAAAATACCAACTAGAAGCAAAGAAAATCATTGCAGATTCAGGTGTACATCTACGCATCCATCCAAACCATTATATGATTGATGAAGAAAGATTGGATATTGAAGTTTCTGATCCTGATGAAGTTGAAGGACATGATGACTTTGCCTCTCCCAATGGCAGTGTCAATGGCTCCCCTTTCAGCGTGGAACGGTTACCCCTCCTGCCTGACTAGTCCTCAATTGTATGTGCGAGTGTGTATATTTCATTCTTGTAAGGGAAATGGCATTGAAGATTTCTTAATTTACAGTATTGACAAACAGGGATTCTAAATATCAAAATCTCTTTTTTGAAGAATTGAGGAAAGAAGTTATCTTTGATCTGATGTGTTTCAAAATTATCACCCATGATTCTGTGGTTACAGCCTTACAGGTCACCAACTTGCGTTGTTGGCCGAAGAAACAAAAGTCACCAGATTTTGTGTCATTGAAGTTTGTATTATACAAGAAGCCATGCATGAGTTTTAGGATTTGTCTCCAGCAATATAAGTGCCGATATTATGAGATGTTTTGTTGCTCTTTCTTTTTTGTTTTCTTTTTGGCCAAACTTTTTTATTCTTATGTAAATGGTAAATCTTTTTGTGTTTAAATAAATATTCACATACAATGTTCTTTTGTTAAAAGCAGCGGTTCTTATAATTTTAGTCCTTGAGTCTTACTTATAGGATTGCAGAGAGCAAGTATTTTTATCTTTAGTACAAGTCATCTTTCATCAAGTTGTGTTTTATGAATGTATAATTTTACTCCTAATTTATTGTTTGGTAGACTTAATTTTTTTAAAAAAATGTATATTCTATTGAATAGAAATAAAATTCCAAAGTTATTAAATTTTAAGATACAACTAATAGAATTTAATATTTTTTTTCCATTTCAATAAAACATATTAGAAGTGCGTACCAGAGTAGTTGTTGGTAACGTATAGTGGATATTCTTTCCATCAACAAAATTGAAGAGCAAGCTTATAATTAGCGGAAAAAGCTTATCAAACAGGGCTCACCCATTCAAAAAAGAAAAAATTTGATCAACATTTTGTAAGACTCAAGACATATTAAATATTACATGGTTCTTTTTGTTTTCCTTTCTCATGACAAATCATTTGGTATCTAGTTTTTTTTAAAAAAAAATAATTTCGTATCTATAATATAGATGAATATGAATTCGAGTAAAGCAATCAATCAATTTCCGAGTTCCCCTTATTTTTATTTTTTAAAATCTCAAAGATTTCTCAACTTTAGTACTCTCTATATCCCTTATGTTAGTCACTAATTGGACCATTTGATCATGACGTGAATGTTTTTCAAAACAATAATATACACCCCTACTATTAATATGTTAATATAACTTGAATCTATGGAAAATCATATCTTACACTGTTGCACCACGAAAGTTCTGTCTTTTTTGAAGGATTAAAAGAGCTTATAATTTTAGTTGGTCAAAAAAGAAAAACCAATGATTATAAAGTTTGTTGTAACGGATTGGGTCAGAGTTAATGTGGATGACTCTATATGCTTCAAAACGGATCTGCTGGGATATGATTTGGGCTCTAGGCTAATCAATCAATCTTTTCAAAGAAAATTTAAAGAAAATATGATATATCAAAACTACGTTATCCCAAGAATTTCTATGTTATATCTGTGTAAAGTGATAATGGGAACGAAAAACCTATTCTCTTAACTATTGCTGGAAGGTCTAATACTAAATTTTTAGGTTACCAAATGTTGGAGTCATAGTGTGTTGCTCAAGATTAAAGAATCCTTATCAATGTGAGATTGAGATAATAGCAAGTAGGGGTGGAAATAAGTTAAGTTGAGTTAGGTTTCAATTAAATAGGCATGTGTCTGCATTAAAAATGTGAGCTTGAGCCCATAAATAAGCTTTTTAGGCCTGAGCTTGAGTTTTCAAAGGGTCTGGTAAAATTTGAAAACCTATTTAAAAGCCTGCTTAAAATGTAAACTTTTAAAAAGATTTAAAAGTTTAAACATCTAATTCTATATATTACTATTTTAACTTATTAAAACGCCTATGTATGTCTCAAAAAGATTTTATGGATATAAAACTAGATTTTTTCTGATATTTTCATCATAGAAACTATGATAAACTATTCCTTTTGAGATTATAATATATCATATAGGCACAATTGAAATAAAATTGCTAGTTGCAATAATTGTTATGCTTGAGAAAATTTACAAATTAGAGAAGAGTAGTGAGTTAGTAATACATCTTATGTGACTAAAAGGGATCAAAAAGAGATGATCGACTAATGAATAAAAGTGTTGAGCTTTGTGTAAGAATGATGAGATGTGAAGCTTAGAGTTAAAGATAAGTTGATAATGTTATAATTAATTTATATAATTTATATATTATATATTATAATAAAAATTATATAAAAAACTAAATTGGCCGGGCCTGTAGCTTTAGGCTAGGCCTTGGGAAAAAAGGCCTGATCTGTTTATCTAAATATGTCTAACAATATGCCTAAATATAAGTTTGACCTATTTACTAAATATGTTAGGTTAGGTCGTAGGCTCCTGCTAAGGGTCAGACCCAAGGTTGTCAAATTCGTGAGTTTAAGTAAACTTGTGATAAGAATGTAAAATCGGATTGTAAACTCGAATCTTAAACTTGTAAAAGTTTATCTTTATTAGTAAATACTTGTTTTTAGTATATAATTAAATAAGAAAAACAAAAAATAACAATAATTAGAGTTGAATATATTTTAAATATAAATAGTTAATATTAATATATCAACGATCATACTTCATCAAACTCAATAAAGAAATTTCTATGAAATTTATATATAAATTCATTGAATATATATAGTCAAATAAAAATAATTAACATGAGATTTAAATCAAGTTAATACAATTATTCTGTAAGGTAAAAACGTAAAGACTGAAAATTTGGTGCATAAAATTGTGAGTTTTTACCAAGTTTATAACTAGTACAAATTTAAATGACTCGTGATATGTTTTGGTTAGGTAGAGCCGTAAAAAGGGTAAAAATCGAAAAGTCAACTCGCGAGTTTAATAACAATGGTGAGAACTATTCTCACTCCTTTGTAGCAAGGCTAAAAAGTTGAGTATTTAAAATTTACAATTGCAGCGGACTGTTGGAGCTTTTAAATATAGGTTTTAATTATTCATTAATTGGTTTAAACAGCTTTAAATTGATTTAATTGCCTTTAAGCACCATTATTCAATATTTTGAAACCACCCTTTTAATCGTGATTAAGTTAATTATCTTTCTTTCCTTTATTTTTGGACGGTAGTTAATCATCTTTCATTATCATTATGTTTCCCAGTTTTGTTTGCATCTTCGGCTTAAAGAAGGCACCAATTTCTTCTGCTCTCCTCCTCTCTTACATGTCAGATTTGAACCCTTGACCATGTGGGAGTAACAAGGCACCAATTTCTATCTCTAACCTTGACCTCCTCTCTCTCCCCTCTCTTTTTCTGAGTTATGATTTTGAGTCATTTAATTTTGAAGAATGTCGCATTTTAGTCTACCTTAATAGTAGAATGACTCTTAAAAACAGTGTTACGAGATGTGGGTTGGAACAAATAATTATTTTTAACCTATCTTTCCACAGCAAAACATGAGTATAGTCAAATAACTTTCTCATTCTAACTCATTTTTTCTGAGAATGACTTTATGCTTGTTCTTTTTCATCACAAGAAGGTGGACTTTCTTTAATTCCTAGCTAAAAAGAGATCAGTTGTTACTGACGGAAATCTCTTCTCCTTTACTTCTGTTCTATGGATAATCAATAATTATAAGTGTTATTTCAATCAACAGTAAAAGATTGATATTCTATTATGTCCATAACTTGTCCCATACAAGATATAGATGAAAGGTAAATGGCTATTAATTAAACCTTTTTGACAAAGGAAACAAGCTAAGTCTATGACTTTTTACATGAGAAGAATTTGTAAGGAAAATAGTTATTCTAGTCATGCATCAAATAGGAGTTACCGGGGAAAAAGATGGAAGTTGTTATAAATAAACATGTTATGCAATGACGTGATATCTGCAGACTAGTTTTGTCATGGAATTTTAGCAAGGTTGAAATTGAGGTAAGGTTGTCAAACTTGTGAGTTTAAGTAAACTCGTGTGAAAAATATAAAATCAAATCGTAAACTTGAATAATAAACTCGCAAGAATTTGCCTTTATTAATGCATATGTGTTTAAAATATTACAATAATTTAACTTAAATATATTTTAAATATGAATTAGTTGATATTAAATATCAACTAATTCATATTTAATCAAGCTCAATAAAGAAATTTCTATAAAATTTATTGAATATGGTCAGATAAAAATAATAAACATTAGATTTAAAGCAAATTGACACGATTATTTTGTAAAGTAGAAACGTAAAAGCGTAAACTCGTTGTGTAAAATTGTGAGTTTAACCGAGTTTATAACTAATAATAATTTAAGTAATTCGTAACACTTTTTGGTTAAGTAGAGCATTAAAAAGATACAAATTGAAGAGTCCATTCGTAAGCTTGACAACAATGAATTGAGGTATTGAATAGTTGCGATCAAGTGGTTTGGGCAGCATTATTACTAAATATAAGATTATTTGTTGGTGTAATTGAAATCTTAGTCGCAATTATGAGGAAATTTTATAATTATTTATTCAAAGGCTTACGGGAGAATTGTATGAGTAGTTTACAATTTTTTTTAATTAAAAAATTGCATTTGATGCTATTCTGATTTGAATTGTACTAAGATTTATGTGTTCATTAAAAAAAAACCTATTAACATATCTTATATATTAAATGTCAACATGGTACGTAATGTATTTGATAGATAAAAATTCAGCGCTATAAATATTTTTAAAAAATTATACATTAAAGTATATTAAAAGTGCATGGTAATGTATTTGACATTAAATGTCAATATGCACTTTAAAGTAAATTAAGGTTAAGTTTGGCACTAATTGATAAATAATAGGGAGATAATGAATTCATGATTAATTGTACTATTTTGGAGGATATAAAATAGAACAAATGGAGCTACTTAATGTTCACTTGCTGGTTAGCTATTGAAATCCAGCTAACTATCATGCTTAAAGCACTACATATATTTATATATGTATGTAGTTATATATATTCCGATTGTATTCTTTTAAAAATTGTAATGAGGTATTTATAATTTTAAATACATCTTTGTTGCACATAAGACATTTTGATCATCTACTTGTAAATTTGTACTTTTTCTTAAATCCTCTAACACCCCCAGTGACTCTGAACAAGAAGTCATAAGCAACCCATCAAACTTCCATAATCTTCTGTCAACTTAGATCTAGTGTTAATATAATGAGAGTAACTTCAAATATTACACTTAATTCAAATATGAGTCATTACGTACGTGCATTTTTTTTAAAGAAAATTGATTAGTGCCCTTCTATTCAGAAATCATTGTCATTAGACCGATCTAATATTAAGTTTTTATGTATTATACTTTTTATATAATTATCTTATAGGTTGGACTAATTCATCATATTTGAAAATTGAAAAAAATTAATGGACCAAGATTTTTTTTAAATTTATAAGGTTCAAACCTACAACATTACTTATAAAAAAAATCGAGTTTATTTTACTTAATCCTAGTGCTATTGATTTACTATATTATATTTAGTTGGTAAAATCTGTACGGTGGATAAAAGAATTGGTATAATAGGGACCCTCACATTGTGCACCGATATCACCTATGTACAACATAATTCGAACTTTGTTATCAAATATTTATCTTAATCAGAGCTTTCTGAAAATATTTTTAATGTAAATCGTGGGAACGGATTTTCTTTATGTTAAGTATGGATTACTATAATATTTAGATGCCAACATTATCATAAAACATAAATAAAATAGTTGTTTGATTAATATAAAATCGTGAGTGTTGTGCCGTAAAATCACTAATGCTTTTGAATAGTCCTTATGGACATTTCAAAGGTCACTTATCCCATGTTGAAGTGCGCATGCTTACAATTTTGTGTACGAATTATATATATAAATGAAACAAATCCAACCAAAGAAAAATAAAAAAAAAATTGACCAAAACTTGAAACAAATTATATTATAAAAGGGTTAAAGATCAATTTTACCCTATAAGTATTAACTTATGATCAATTTTGTCCCAAAAGTACTTTTTTGTTTAATTTTGCCCTGAAAGTTTTAAAATGAAGCAATTTCACCCTATACCGTTAACATATTAACAGTCAACGTCAATTTTTTAACAATTAACATGAGTTTTTTAACGGAATAGGACGAATCTGCTATGTTTTGAAATTTCTAAGACAATTTTGAACACAAAAAAATTTCTGAGGCAAAATCGATCATGAGTGAAAATTTCTGGAACAAAATTGACTCTTAACCTTATTATAAAATGACAAAGTCAAATTGATACTCCATCCAATCCTAAATATAGGACATATTTAGGAAGTTGATTTTGATCCTAAATATAGGATATAATTCTAATTTTTGTCAATTTCTTCTCGAATTATCTCAATTTGGTGCTCTTTTAACAATAATCAAGTAAGGGATTGGGGTGGACTAAGGGAAAATGATTGAGATATTTTAAAAAAAACAATATACTAACTAACATAACTAACATCTTTAATTTCATCAAATTAATTAAATAGGAGTAGATCATATATTTAGGACATGCCAGTGTAATTTTAGTTCTAAAGCAAATAGACAGCTTCTTTTATAAAGAGGAACCGAAAGCAGGACAAAAGCCCCCAAGTGACCAAGGGTTGGGTAAGACCTTATGCAGCGAGCCGTCCAAGAAGTTTTGGGAAAATGACAATCAAGATCCTAGTTGTAGAATTAATGACACATGTGTCCCTTGGATTTGGAAAATGACATACAAGTACAACTAAAGTCCTCTACAGTCAAATAATTTAATAAAAACTTGATGGATGAAAATGCCCTTCCTTAATTGTAAATTTTAGATAACATGTTGTAAACCTTGGACATATGAATTGTAAATCTTGAAAAATAAGTTATAAGTTACACCAAAACCGTTTTTTTAGATATGATCTAATCATCTCAATTTACAAACATATATTTATTTAGATCTTACAATTCAATTTTTCATCATCAACAAAAAAAAAATTATTTTCTAGTTCACAACTCATCTTCCAACCAAAGTTCACAACTCTCGTTGAATATTTCAAACTTACCACTCCAATGCCAAATATAAGTACTTCATGCCCAATTTTAAAAAATTAAAACATAAAAATGTATCATAAAATTCAAGTGATCTTTAATATTATCCATTTCAACCACACTAAACTCCAATATCATACTATTACATTAACATTTTCTTTATACTTTTATTAAATATGGGCATGTATGAAAATTAATAGTCACTACTTAAAATTATCAAATGTCTTATAAAATGGGCCTAAAACACTCTCTATAAAGCGTCCTATTATGTTGCTAAGGAAATAAGAGTTTTTTTTATTTATTAGACTTTTTCTCCGTCACAATTAAGGACTCTAGCACTTATATCCCATTATGCACATTTTAAAAAAAACCTAAATAAATACATACAAATACACACAGACACACGTTTATAAAAGCAGCTTATAAAGTCAAAGGAAATAAAGAAAAAGGAGGTCAAATATTATATAAATGCAGTGAGAGAGTCACTAAGAAAGGGGAAGATAACATTGTATAGCTGATGTCAAAACCTTAAAAAGACAAGTGTGGTGTGGTGCATGTGGTGAGAACATTGTGAAATGACAGGTCACAAATCTCAAATGACGAGTCACTCCCTTCTTTTCTTTTGTGGAGGAGGACGCCATGTGAAGCATCTTTTGCTCTCTTGAGGCAGTTTTATTTTGTTCCTTTCGTAACCTATCTTCTCATTTTATATATTTGGCAGTCCTTTCTTTTCAATGTCTCATGTGTGTCATCGGCTTGTTTCATTATCATCGATTTCATTTCTTTTTCTCTGAGATGGCACAGCTTTTGCAGAAAATGTTCTCCATTTTGTCAATACGATGAGTTCAAAATTTTTTAAATTAATTGAGTAAAGTAGAGCCCGACATACTGAATTTTCAAGAAATAAATAGGTTCATTCCTAAACTAATGTAGAAATTCAATCTCAGATGATATACAAGAATGTTTATAGAATATCATCATTCAGCACTGGCTTCCAAATAAGTGCAGCTAGAATCATTGAAATTACCGAAACAGCCTTAACAAAATGCATGAATGGTAGATGCTGAACTTTAAGTTGCCCTCAACCAAATAAACTTGGGTTTAGAGTAGGCCAATGAGTTTAGAGAGAGCCTTTCATTGATATGCAACTTAAGTTACTTAACTTGAATCGGAAGTTATGACTTTTGTATAGTTATAATGCTTATTTGTGTCCGACAAATCCTCTGTCGTGCTTAACATATTCCATATAATTATCTGCTTCAAGGTATAGACCTACTAAGCTAGCGAAGACAGAAAACAAACTCCTGGTACATAATCATATTACAAATACCAGCTCCTACTTCTAATATGAGAGCTAGTTGGAGGCCGGAGTTGCTCCTAAATATAAGACTTCAATCCATTTTATCTCCCAAATTTATAATTGTTTATTAAATTATCCCTATTGATCGCACGTGTTAAAGGAGTTTGCATCAACTATCATTTTACTTAAAGCCATTGACCTAGAGTCATAATGGTATCAAGCACCTCTCTCAAAAGGGAGATTACGAATTCCATCGCAAGGTGGATATATATGGGCGTGTGTGAATATTTCTGTCCTAGAGAGAATTGTAATGGATAGATGGGTGTGAAGTTGTCTTTTTCCAACAAAAAAAAAATTACTACATGAAGTTTGTGAGGGACTCCCATATCAAAGTAGTGGATTAATCACTTGGCCGATTATTGTATATGCATTTTTCTTCCAATGGATTTCCAGTTAATGAAAAAAAGGAGATTGGAACTTTTCTATTTCCTTAAAAAAAACAAAAGCTTATACCTATTTTTCATTTACCTAAATGTCACCCGAATATTGTTACTCCAACTAATTGGAATTGTATCTAACGGAAGAGGTTACTTCATCACGTGACAAACCAAGATTTGAATCTCTAATGATAGAGGTACTCGAATTTAGATGATAGTTTGTGTCTCAAAAAACGAACATAATTGCTTTCGTTAGACTATACTTGTGTTTAGCTTGCATTTGGAATCAATGATGATTGAAAAATTAGCTCTCTTCAATGCAAATAGTGCATTGAAAAGAGGTATAAATAGTCAATGATTTTTTATTTTTTTTTTGGCTGGCAAAGGCATCCTACCGTGCTATTTTAAAATATTGTTCATATATGACGGATAATTACCCTAAAAAGTAAGAAAAATTATACTTCTTATTTAGTAAACCTGATTTGACTTTTGCCACTCTCTAAAAAAGATAAACCTAATCAAACATAGTGGGATAGATGTACCAGATGATAAAACTGACCCACATTCATATAGAGGTATACCTTAAAATGTGTAGAAAGAAAATTAAAAAAAATGCAACTAGAGTAAAAATATGAGAAAATTCCAGAAAAGACCCTCAAATTAGCTAAAGAAGACTTTACTACAACATATTTCAGAAAGAACAGTTCAGTACAATGACTGAATTAACCAACCCTAAATTAAAAGGAAAAGCCTTAAATGCCTTTCGATCGATTTTTTCAAAAGTAAAGGGGCCCACAACCACTAGTCACCAACTTGGAAAGTGGAGGGGGTGGGAATTAAACTCATCCCCTCCACTTTGAGGCTTGGTGGTAGCCTTCTCATTATATATGTTACAAAAATTATACATATTTTATCTTTCATTCATTCTTAATATTTTACCAAAATTGTATAAGGGATTACCAAATTCAGATAATGGATTACCAACTTTGGATAAGGGATTACCAACATGTTTCTATCCAATTACCAAAGTCATTACCAACTTCTTTTTATTCGTTCCCAGAATTGTATAAGGGATTACCAAATTCGGATAAGGGATTACCAAATTCGGATAAGGGATTACCAACTTTGGATAAGGGATTACTAACATATATTTCTATCCAATTACCAACATCATTACCAACTTCTTTTATTTGCTCACAGAATTGTATAAGTGATTGTCAAATCCGGATAAGGGATTACCAATATGAATTACCCAACATGCTTCTATCCCTTATCCGTTATCCAAAGTTGGTAATCTCATATCCAAATTTGGTAATGCCTTATCCGGATTTGGTAATCCAATTTACAATTCTAGGAGCAAACAAAAGAAGTTGGTAATGATGTTGGTAATTGGATAGAAACATGTTGGTAACCCCTTATCCAAAGTTGGTAATCCCTTATCCGAATTTGGTAATCCCTTATACAATTATGGGAAAGAATAAAAAGAAGTTGGTAATTGGATAGAAATATGTTGGTAATCCCTTATTCGAATTTGGTAATCCCTTATACAATTTTGATAAAATATTAAGAATGAATGAAATATAGAATATATATAATTTTTGTAACATATATAATATGAAGGCGGCTACCAAGCCTCAAAATGAAGGGGGTATGTTTGATTCCCACCCCCTCCATTTTCCAAACTGTTTTTGCCTCCCCCCAACACACCTGCCACGTGGCATGTGTGGGGCCTGCCGCCACAGGGGCCCCCTGTGGTGGACCCCACTGGGCGGTGGTGGCTGGTGGTTGTGGGCCCCTTTATTATAAAAATTTTTTATCCAAAGGTATTTAAGACTTTTTTTTTAATTTGGAGTTGGACAATTCAGTCATTGTAGTGAAATGTCCTTTTAATTTGAAGGTCTTTTTTTTTAGAATTTTCCTCCCATTCAACAATTACTCTAGCACCCAAAAGTACCTTTTAGCCTAAAACCCTAAGGTCCTATACTCTACTTAAATAACCCAGCTAGGGACCAGTAGGGGTCTTATCTGATCATATCACTCTCATATTACCTCATTCTTTACTTCCTTGTCCACTAATAAAGTATATTTGTGATGCTATTACTCGTATCCAACAAAAAAGGAAGATCATTTGAACATCTTTGTCATTGTCTCATTCTGCAGAAAGATTTCATGACGCTCATATAATCTCCAAAATGCAAAATGCAAGTTGCTAGTTGAAGCATAATTATTTGGGTGGTGATGTACAAGAAGATGATGCATTTTCATGAATTTGCAATTTTCAATGAAAGCAATACAAAGAGAAAGACATTGGATCCAATTTCTTAAGATATTCCCTAGTTTATGTCCTACACATGCTTTTTAAATTATTCTGGCTTTTTAGTCCGGCAAATGTTTAGGTTTGGCAGCTTTTGTAATCTTCGACCAGGACAATGTGTCTATTAGGTTCTAAAATATAAAGCGCTGCAAACTTATCACGCTTGAGCCTTCTTTCTTTATACATGACCCTCTTTTGTCTTTGCCTTCTATGTATGTTTCTGGCGTCACCATGGACGCACTCAAAGGAATGTGAGGGTGATGCAGTCACTTTATCAGTAGGTGCCTACTCATTTCTTTTCATACAATAGTGATTGGATAAAAAAGTAATGCATTTAAACATCAGCCTAGAATATGAAAGCTGTGCATTTATGAATTCTTAAAATTAGAAATGACTGGAATCATACGTTGGATATTAACTTTTAAGGGCTGCATTAATAAAGCATGCATGTTTCAGCAAGACATATGGTAGCTATTCTAAAATTTAATATGAAAATGTTAATTACCTGAGAGACTGCAGTAAACTCACCATCAAAATTTACAACCAACTATCAAGCTCTTTTCATTGTAAATTTATTTTGAATCATTCTCTAAATATCTAATCCTGTATGATAAGTCAAATCAAGTAATTGAGTGAATGACGTTTTAACAAATATTTACTCATATTATTGTATAAAAATTTAAAGCTCTTGCAACTTTATCAAAAATGGATGATCAGGATTCATGACTAAATTTTTTGGATCACGAAACACGAATTCATGTCCTCACTATGTTCCCAACCGAAACCCAAAAGGAGTAGGATAATGATGCAGAAAAAGCAGACTTACTTGGATAAGACTGCAAGTGATATCAGCAATATAGCGGATTCAGATCATTGTGATTGCAGCCTTATCTGTTATAGAAGACCGAATCTGAAAGCAGAACAACTAGATATGAACCCAATTTGACTAATTACTTTACATAAAGCAAAAAAAGATGGAAGAAATAATTGCACCCAGCTATTTTGTAGTTTAATGATATTTAGAAACAAGGCATGCAAATCATGCTCTTCCTTTTGCTAATATTAGCCCCTCCAAAAATGCTTGTTGATAAGGCCATTAGGATAAGAACTTGCGGATTCAATCATTGAGAGAGAAACTAGAGACATAGAGAAAACTGATCTGTGCAGAGTTTTGCTTCTACAACATTTAGCTGAAACAGAGGATTTCAAGTGCAAAATTAGTGTAGGATTGAGGGTTACATAAAAGGGGTAAGGGAGGTACCGACAGACATATCACTCATAGATTTTTGGGACTCTATCCATCCCTCTTTTGAAAGGGGGAAAGGTGAATGGTGATCCATCACTTTCAAAACCAGCTAGGACTTCCAAACGGAAGTTTAATCGGAGTATTTGACACTGACACGCCATTTCCAACATAAAGTACTGCAAAAGGTAACAAAGGCCTTGACTATACACCACCCCATGTCCAAAGAAACTGACATGGTGATTCCAAATCCTACTGGACTATTGATATGGATGGGATGCAATGTATGTTCTTTTATTCATTTTTCTTTTCAAATGAAACTCGAGAATATTGAATTAAATGTTTGTCCTTCAGTTAACCCATGAGATATGAAATTGTTACCCGATTAAATTTCAACATCAAATAACTGCTCTTTCAATTATTTTTTCATATGTATTGCGTTTACTAAAAAAATTAATAGCAATAAATTATAGCATTTTGCCATAAGTCTAGTCTTTTCACCTTAGTGTTATTTTCAAATGGTGTATGGCCAGCAATTAATCTATCTTTTAGCTTATTAGGTCAAAAAGCCAACCATTCACGTGGAGATTAGGGGATTTACCAATATATGTTTTAGCCAAACCTTTAGGTGGATAGAGATATCTTACATGATAAAGTATATGTTTTATTGTTACACAAGAGAGTTCTAATTTTTTTTTTTCATTTAAGAAAAGAACAACTGTACACACTTCATCATCCCTACATTTCAGAGGATTCGTCTCACCCATGGAGTCAGAACCCTCTTGCTTTAGGTGAGTTATAATGGGAACCTAGTTGACAATAGAGGGCGGTGACTTTTTCTTTATTAAAAAACTAGTAATGGCGGTTGAAATGGGACATATGGAGATGGATGCAGAAGTTTTCGGTGAAGACTTCAATTATTTTAAGAAATAAACTTAGTTATTGACTTAGGAATTTCATGACAAGCACTTCTGACATAAAAAGCCAAGTTCCATCCACACATATGCTAAAGTACAGAATAAAAAAACAGTTGGCGCTTCTATATATACCTGGCCAGGCCATGACCATTTACTTACTCAAAATCTCAAGCAATGACAAGATCACTCTCTTTCTCCTGTGCCTTTTCCTTCTCCCTCTCTTTGTCCTGTCTATTTTCCTTCTCTCAGACTCGTGTCTATTTTCCTTCTCTCAGACTCGTGTCTATTTACCTATGCCTTTTCCTTCTTGCTACATCAATTTCAATCTCCCATGCTCGCTCTCTTCCTTCCCCATTCACCAACAGTCATGGACCCAAATCACGCCATGCATTTATCGAAAATGCCAAACAAGTGCTGAACGAGATCACACGAAGACATCGGTTGCTTGGAACACAAGACATGCCTACACGACTCAGCCCCGGAGGGCCAGATCCTCACCATCACTAGTCTCCCTCTCAAATTATTTGAAAAACTAGAAAAGAAGGAAACTAGCTAATACTCACGGGTTTTACTTCTTATTTAGACCGCAGATACACGATGCTTTTAGCATGAGGATAAGAAAATGGCCCACACAATCTTTGTGTGGGCCATTTTCTTATCCTCATTCTAAGATAATTGTGTATGTGTCGTCTGGATAAAAATGTGCGTCTATGTATGTAAGAAGAAAAACCCAGATACAGAGTAATGATCCCAATTCCCAGGTTTAGCTGAGCAGTTTCTTTTCTTTTTTTCAGGCAGAGGTCTTAAACCTTCTTTGTATCATTTTTGTATAAGTATTTAATAACTTGAGAAGATTGTCTTGCTATTTCCTATAGCAAGATCTTGCCTACTTCACTATCTTGTAAGATAACGCTGGACCTGTTTTGATCCTAAGGCCTTCGGTTTCACAGAAGCATTTTCTCAATCAGTTGGTAGACGCCAAAGGAAGTTATTATAGTTTGGTACAATATGAAAGGATTTTGCTTATGGTTTACCATCTTTTAAATCAATATAAATTTTAACTAACCCGTAAGTGGAATCTCATTTAGTGGTGCTCCACTTGAACAAAATACACATTACAGGCCAGTTTTAAATTTTCAATCACATTCTTTAACACTCTTAAAAGACAATTCCGACAAAATAAGGCTTATACCCACCACTTATATCTAATTCTCATGGCAGATGAATGTGTCAGATTCTTATATACACAAGAGCATATTCCAAATCTGAAGATTTTAAAAAAAGATAAAAATAACTGCTTTAACAGAAATCCATGTGCATGAGGCTAGAATAGGAATTCAGAACAAACCTACCTGCCATGAATGAGCCCAAAAAAACCGAGGATTGAAAAGCCTGACCAATGTGAGGACATTGATTCCCTTTTTTACATAAGCTGAAATCCACTAACAACGCATTTGCATATCTTGATTAAAAAAACTATGAGAATGGAAGGAACAATGATTTACTTGGATAATTGTGCGCATTCACTTGGGAATTTGATATATGGAGATTCATTCGTGGGCGTGCGGTTGTGGGGTCGGAGAAGCATATACTGATCGCCGTGTTTATCCGGCCGCCATTGATTATAAAATAACTCAGGAATTCTTTCCCGCTGCTTTTTCTCTTTTGCTCTCTTTTAAATACTCCATATATTCCTACAAATCAACGTAACCACGTACATTTATTCATATCCTTCATATCTTGCTTGTTTAGTGTTAAAGAGTATCAATACATATAATGAGGGTTCCATGCATCAAAGAAAAAAAGATAATAAGGGGAAATGTTGAGAACAACTAGAAAGTTGTCTTATATTTAGAAACAAGATCACCTCCTCAAATAGATTTTATATTTATTAGGAACGAAAGGAGCACTCAATCTCATCTATTCAACTAACAATTTTCATGTATCAATAAAATTGGTTTAGAACATTAATTTTATCTCAAAATTCAAATCATTTCCAGTATTGTTCATACAAACTTTCAAATGCCATAAGAATTTTTTTTGTTTGCCATCAAATACCATAAAAGTTATTACTCTCTCTCTCTCATTACCCTTATCAAACATGGGCATGGATAGAAAAACATATTTAATGTTTTTTGGAAACTAACAAGTGCCTTATAAAAAAGCTAAGAGAATTTGTTAGTTGATGTCTTATAATAAGGACAAGAGGGAGTAAGAGGTATTGGTTTTTTAAAGGTAAAATGATTTAAGATTTTATTAACATATAGGGACAAATATTTTAAGTAAAATCCCAAAACTTATAATTTAAAAGTTGAGGAATCAAAACAAAAATGAAAGCCAAAATTTATAGACTAAATATTATATTAACCATCTTTGTTGATTTTGGAGGTAAATAAATGTTGCATGAAACTAATTATGGTATTTTGGCACAAAAAAATTGTGTTATTTATTTAGTTACAAAATAAAGAATTATTTTAATTTTTTTTAGTCACAATGTTTATAATATTTCCTCCGTTTTTAAATATAAGACCTATTTAAGGAGGTGAACTTGTTCCTAAATATAAGACATTTTTCTAATTTTTCTCAACATTTCTCCAAATTAACCCTATTGAAACTCCTTAACAATAATCAAACAAGAGAGGGAGGTGGAATAAAAGTATATGGTTAAGGTGTTTTTATAATATGGTATGATTTTAATTAACTTAACTAACATCCTTAATCTAATCAAATTAAGTAAATATATCTTATATTTAGGAACGGAGGTAGTAGTAGTAGTAGTAGTAGTAGTAGCAGTAGTAGTAGTAGTAGTAGCAGTAGTAGTAGTAGTAGAATAATAATAATAATAATAATAATAATAATAATAAAGCTAAGGTAAAGTATTAAACTAAATGTATTGTTTGTTTTTTTTAAAAAAAATTTAACCATTGGATACAATAAAAGGGAGAACTATGCATGGAGGGAGATAAAGAGAGAAAATATGGAGAAAATCCATTATTGAAATTTTTCATGGATTGTTGTTCGCAATTTTGGACGGATAGAGGAGTTTTATTAAAGGAAGTAGGCCTACTTAATTTTTTTCTGATTTATTGTATATTTATATTTTGGAATTAGTGCTGAGTTATTGTTATTTTTATAGTTTTTAGATATTTTTATTTCTAGAAAATAATTATAACAATTTTTTTATTTTTTTTTAATTTATAACAATCTATCCCCAAAAATTATGGATGTTCACAGATTCAAAAATCCCAAATCAATTTTTAGATTTTGGACATCATAAAAAGCTATTATTTAAATGTCAGTGGAACTTTATGGATAAAGATGTTGAGAAAATTATTCTAATTTATAACTATTAATCCTCATTAGACGAGGTTATGATGTTATATCGTGTAATCTAATTATAGACTTTTTCTTGTAATTCTTTAGGCCACCCGATGTTTGAAATTTGAATAACCCACTAGTTCTCATAGACTTTACGATCAGAAATTTCCCCCTACAATATTTACATACAAAGTAAGATCTGAACTCGTAGACTAGGTTAGGCTAAATTACTCTGAAAGCTCTCAACAAATCTTATGTCCTAAATTCTAGACCATAAAACTTATCATGTTAAACTTAACGCTAAAATTTAAGACTCTAAATGAAGTACTTCTAAAATTTTAACTCTAAAGTCTAACCTAAATTGCTATGGCAAGTTTATAAGGGATAATTGATTCTAAAAGACTAGCCTATGACTCTTTCAAGCACACTTCACTCGCGAGACCTCCCACCAATAATGCACTCATGTTTGAGAATTGACATCCTCAACAGCCCCAAGTCTCTCGACGAAAGGCCCTTTTAATGATCACATTCTTAAAGGAAAAACTTATTTGGAGGGTATGTTTGGATTAACTTATGGAAAATAGGTTTTGGGGAAAAAAGATTAAAAAAAATGTTTTTAGAGAATATATTTTGGAAAATAACTTATGAGATTATAGAAAAAAATAGTTTTTAGTAAAACATAGGTTTTTTGTCACAAACCTAGGTTTGTAAACTAAAAGTTATTCTGAAAAATCTATGAGGTCTGACTTAACCAAAACTTAGGTTTTGATAACTAAAAGTTATTCTGAAAAAGTTGAGAGTAATTGTATGTTCTGATTCTAAAACCTAGGTTCTACCCAACAAAGTGATTTTTTAGATATTGCATGCCAAACAGGCACTAAAAGGTAAATCCGTCAGGTGAGATAGCCCATTCAACTTATAAATTGCAATTCAATTGTAAGGCTCGCTAATGTAGAAATAACATAAGCAAACAATAAGATAAATTTTAGACTATAATTAAAGCTCAATACTAGTACTAAATACTGCTATTGTTAGGACTTAGGACTGAGATCTAATTTTCTCCCAAAAATTTTC
Organism: Mimosa bimucronata; assembly: GCA_037074515.1. Classification (NCBI taxonomy): domain Eukaryota; kingdom Viridiplantae; phylum Streptophyta; class Magnoliopsida; order Fabales; family Fabaceae; genus Mimosa; species Mimosa bimucronata. The sequence goes on from CM073442.1 coordinate 14,890,032, forward strand.
ATGTGAAAACTAACTATGGGTATCCAAAAGGTTCTAGGTAAACATATGTTTGTCGCAATAAAACCTTATGATTGATACCGCATGGGCATGATTATGATTTTTTATTTAGTCTTTTTTTCACAAAAGTTTTCACAAAAGAGAAATATTGCCCCATATGTGCTATAAAAGGGGCAATATAAGCCAAATTTAATAGCAAAGTGAAAAAACATATGGAAGATAGTCGGAGATGCAAAATGAAGTACATGATAGAGACGATAAGTTGCTCACTCTACCCATAGTAATTAATTCATTCCATTTTCCTTTCAGCATCATCACAAACAAGTTGAATTTGTTAAAGACTCAAAATCAAATAAAAATCTCCAATTCTTGTAATTTAATTCATATAATAAATTTTTGTATGAAAATTTGATTTACTTATTTTTTTTTAGTATTACAAGTGTAGTACCGTGAGAGGTTGTGCAATGAGAAAGCATGTGGAGTGGGTCTTAGACGATTCCAAGATGTTGATTGTAAGATACAAAGGTAAGCAGCAGTCATAATGTGAATAGCGTATGTTTCTACATTATTTAATGTTCATTTATCATTATGCTTCATGGTTTCTATTATTTACTTCATTTTGCATCTTCATCTGTTTTTCATATTTTTTTTTAGTTCACCTTACTATTGAATTTGAGTGACATTCCTCTTTTAACATTTTTGAGATATATGTGAGGCAAACATAATAATAATAAAAAAAAATCACAACCATGTTCACGTATAACCATACGTGACATAAGGTCATACATGACAAACGGTTGTATTGAGTACCATTATGATGGAGCTATGTTAATCTTGTTTTATCACTTCTATAGGGAAATATTGACAAAGAAAAGAAAGAAAGAAAGTACCATAAACCCATAGCTGTCATGTAAATGTTTCCGGGACAAAATTAGATTTTAATTCTTATTATTGCTTATGAATTTATGAACGCTTACATTATATTACTTAGAAGGAATCTATCAAACTTTGTGGTCTAGTCATTCATTAGTCATCATGACATGGATAGAAGTTCAACTAACCTCTTCACTTTTTAATTTCTTTCGGTTAATTGGATTAGTTTATATATAATAATAATATATCATGATCACATCTCTTTTTTCTTTGTTCCTTTTCAATCTTTATCCTCTTCAAATACCTTGATCTGATCTTTGAAAAAAATGACTTGACAGAGACAGGAATCAGACCACAAAAGGATAATATTCCTTAAACAAAAAGGCCATAATAAACATATAATTTCAGTGAAAAGGTAGAATAATATAATAAAAATTTCGAGTAATAATTAACTAAGAGTTCAGAATATATTGTAGAACCCAGGGATGAGTGGAACTGTTATGGGTCGGTTATAATCTAAGCATTCTATTAATAGGAGTGACCACATGAAGAGCACTTTAATTTCATCTTCCAATTTATTTAATTTGTACGTTAAAGATTTTCTATTTTACTTTCATTGCTACAAATTACTACTACTAATTAAGGTTTTTTTTTAAAATATACACATATATATTCTCGTCAATGCTTGAGTTTATGGCAACTACCTCAAGCAAGATTAGTGAATGTGTTCACAAGAAGAATTCTTATTATAAATTCTAAACTTAAAATTAATGTAATTAACTAAGATTAGATCAATACCCTTATGTCTTCTTTTCGTTTTTAAGCTCTGATGAGTTGTACTTTCACTTTTTTAATTTTGCGCCGACTTTGTTGCTTTCAGTGGTTATATAAATTCCATGGCGGTTGATAAAATATTATACTCACTTGCTGTCTCTTCCCATGTGCATATGCCTTAACGAACATTTATATCATCGGATAACCTTATTAACTACCCAACAGAAATTCATTTCTATATGATTATCCACTTCTGCTTTTAATGAATTTTTAAAAGAAAAATTAAAACAGATATCATGCATGCATGTGTGAGAGAGTTAGAGAGAAATACTGCTGAATTTTTTCCCTAAAAAATATATTTGAAAGGGTTTAGTATTGGTCCCATGATCTAAAGAACATTTATAAAAATATTTATAAGGGGAACATAATTTTTATGTAGTTTTAAATAATTTGAAACTTAGTCTCTCTATACTTTGATTCGGTACAACTCAATCTATATAATTTTGACTCAGTTATAACTCAATTCTTAAATTTTGATTCACTGAAAATCAATCCCTATAATTTTCACAATTTTATAAGTTAACCCCTACCTTTATTGAATTAAAAAGATAATTTCATTTTGCTAAAACATAGGGACTAAATTATAAAATTGTTAAACTTATAGGGGTTGTGTTGCACTTAGTCAAAATTCAAGAGTTGAGGTACAATGGAATTAAAATTATATAGACTTTAGTTGCAATGAATCAAATTGTAGGAATTGTATTCTAATCAGGTTAAAACTATAGGGTCCAAAAGGTTAATTTTCTGTATATACAAATATTCCAATAGTAATGTTCTGATTTTTTTTGGTCAAATTAGTAATGTTCTTCTGATTACAGGTAAAATTTGCGTACAAACTTTTGTGATATATTTGTATGTTTGTGTGAGGCGTATCTTTATCAACTCGGCTAACCTCTATTAGTTGCAAGAGACTTGTAGAGCATATATTTATGCTTTCTCAACGACATAGCTAATATGTGAAATATACTTTATCATATTAATTTAATCAGTTCACAGGCCCCAAATTAACAGCGTGAATAAAATCATGATTTCACAACTATTTGTGAATAAAATATTAATTTAATCGCTCAATGGGTTGACTTATCTTCTTCATGTCAACTCTTTTTTTGTCTTCAAGTTTTCACTTCTTAATATCTATTTACTTTCTATTTTTCATAGACATGATTATATGAACATCGATGCCTTGATGCCTTGAAATAGCTAGGCATGACTGATTCTGTTTTCTTCCTCTAATTTTATTTTAGAATTATTACTTTATTGTTTTTCTTCGCTTTTTATTTCTAATATTAGGAGAATCGATGGGAATACACGTCATTTTTCTCTTTATTTATGTTTTGATTAATCATTTTTCTTTCTCTTTTTCTAATATAAAGATTAATATATATATATATATATGTGTGTGTGTGTGAGAGCATCCTCCCTTTTCTTTTTGTGGTTTATAGGTAGATTGATACCCATAAAAAAAATGGTTTTTCCTCTTTTCCTTCTCTGTTTTTATTTATTGAAATTTTCACTTTTGTATCTCTTCCATTTTAATTTTTTCACAGATATAGGTGAGTGATTGTTTTAAATTACATTCACACACTCTCTCTAAGGCCTCAAGTTCACTCTTGCTTCATGCAATCAATTTTATGTTCTTTTCATGACATTTAGATCGATATTTAGTCTATAATGATTGTTATCTTTTCTTAACAATTTTGAAATAAAGCCATTATATCTCAACAATCCTGATTTAATTTAATTTTGTTTAGAAATCTACTCTAATGTTCATCTACTTATTTTAGTAATTCAAGAGCTAGCAATGTGTTGTGAATAAGTTAATTAGATGAAGATGTTTAGTGGAAAATCCTTGAAAGCTAGGCTTGGTATACGACTCTACTTAGCAATGATGGGTTTGGATGCCTAGAAGGCCAAAAATAATATAATCAATCACCTCTAACCTCTTACAAATGTTTGAAGTTCTTACTTATGATCGTTTTATTTTGTTTTTTTAACACAAAATATGGTCTTTTTAATAATTTTAATGTGGAATGTGAAAGGACTTTGTAGAAATATTGGGGATTTTCAAATTAATAATCGTGAACTTTTAATTTTTTTATGAACTTTTTATGAAATGTATTCTTATAGGAATGTGTAAGGGGTTGTTAAATAAATCAAACAAATTTGGTTTAAATGTTACATATAATATGAAAAAGTTTGTTCGATTTTTTGAAGATGACTCTGTCTTATTTAAATGAATGTGAAAGATTGTGATTAATACCTTTGGGCTTCTCATAGCTTTAATTATTAATTAATCCTTTAATGGGATTGGAAATGAATTGTTGAATATAAAGGACATGATAAAAATATTGTGGCTTTTTAAATCAATACTCATGAACTTTTAATTTTTGTATAAACATTTTATAAAATGAGTTGTTATTGGAAAGTGTAAGGGGTTGTTAAATAAGTTTAAGAATTTGTTTTAAATGCTATGAAGAATATGAAAATGTTTAGTTCACTTTTTTAAGATGCATCTCTTATTTAAATTGATATGAAAGGTTGTAACTAATACCTTTGGCCTCTCATACTTTAATTATTAATTAATCATTCAATGTAATGTGAAATGAATTGTTAAATAAAATTTATTTTTTAAAGATGACACTCTCATAATCTTTCTTTCTTCTCGGCGACATGACACTCCTATTAAAAGGAATGTGAAAGGGTAAAGTCAATACCTTTAAAATTCTCAATATTAAGTATATTGTCATTATTGTCCATATAAATTTATCTTAAAAAATGAAGAATTCATGAATTACATTGTAGAACAATTCAAAGAACTATATAATTATCTTTAGTAAAAAAATTTTCTCGTCATTATTTAATAATTATCTTCAATTCCAATTAGCTAAATTACAATGAGTTAAATTGACTGTATGAATTTTTTATGAAATAGATTGTAATTGGAATGTGTAAGGGGTTACGTTGTTAAATAAATTAAATAAATTTGGTTTAAATACTATACAAAATATAAATAGGCTTGGTTCAATTTTTTAAATATATACACTCCTATTTATAGCTAGGAATGAGAAATTTTGTAGCTAATGCATTTGGGTTTCTCATGCATTTAATTATCAATTAATTCTTCAATGGAACGTGAAAAATAATTGTTGAATAAAATCAGTTTTCTAAATATGAATCTCTCAAGAAATGTGAAAGGGTAAAACTAATATATTTGGGTTTCTCAATAATTACTATGTTGTCATTATTTTCATAAAATTTGTCTTGAAAAATGAAGAGGCCACGAATTACATTATGAAACAATTCAAAGGAGAATAATTATCTTCAACAAATTCTATTTCCCAATATCATTTATCATTTATCTCAAATTCCAATGAGTTAAACTTTAATTTGTTGGACTTTTGATGTGGACCCATGATCAATCACTTTGTAGAGTCATTCACTGGACTAAATAGAAAAATGAAAAGATAACACTGTGTTCTTTATTATAAGTCTAACTACCACAAATTTTTTGTTCCAAAATATAAGTCCACTTTGGGATCAATTAATGCTACTGTGACTATTTTACCCCTATGTTAGAAATAGGAAAGATGAGAAAAAAGGGTTATAATGTATAAAATATAATTTTAACACCTATCCTTAAATAACGGTAAAGTTGGGAAAATATGATATATTTAATGCTATAACTTCCACTCCTTGGTATGTGAGAAGTAGTTAGGGTGGACTTATAATAAGGCAAAAAGTGGTATCTTCATTAACTAATACTATAATTAGTATTAGACCATTTTTTTTATTAAAAGTCTCGTTGAGAATGCAGGAGCTAGGGATGTTGTATGATGTCCTGAAATAAGAGAAGTTATATCATGGATTGCAGTCATATTTTTCTCCATATTTTGGATATGATATAATATTTTTAAAATGTATCCAATAAATGAGATATGCTGTGAATATATAATTGTTGCAATGTATACTTCATATTGAAATTTACAAAACTCTTACACTTAATTATTTTTTAGTTCAAATCTAACTTAATAACACACCAAACAAAACAAAAAACTCTGATTAAAAATGTATAGTTCATCTTGAGATTTAAAAAACTCTCTGACTTTTAATTATTTTTTTTAGTTCAAATTCAACTTAATAACATACGTAATTATAGTTAAATTCTTTTTTGTTGGAAATAAGTGTTGTTAAGTTCAACAAATATTCTCTATAATTCAAATACTTTCACTGAACCAAAAATAAGTTATTGTTGATTTTTTATTTAAACTATAAAGCAAACCAAACAAAAAGGTAAGGTAGAAAAATTTAGAATAAAAAAAAATCACGGGGAATCACGTCTAGTTATATACAACATCCTGTTGAAAATACTCACATGTGTTTGTGTGGCTTTAAGAAATGTTAATGGTGAAATGTGCCAAACGACATATGCGTTCCACTTATGCAGAGACGACATTAATGGTTAGAAGGATGGATTATGTGGCGTAGCCATGTGATTGATTATGGACAAGCCATAACGACATTTTCATGGCTAAATTAGTTATCTGAAAAAGCTGCACTAAGCTACAAAAGGGTTTTAGGGTTTCTTTGGTCCTTTAATCCATTCATTACTTAATCTTCATACAACGTTCTTCATTGGATAGGACAATATAAGATGAATGGGTTTGGTCGGCTAATGTTCTTTTTTTTTTTTTCAAAAGGCCATAATTTCCACCGTCGAAAGTACTCCCTCCGATCCTATTTATAAGAGTTCAGCCGCCAAATAACGCTTCTTAAGAAAACATGTAAAAGTTAGTTGGGAGCTATAAATATGTCTGAAAAATAATTATTTCTCCTATATTATCCTTATTTATGATGAGACTAGAGAGAGAAATGTAAGTAGGAGTATTAATAAATACTATGAAAGAGAACGTTAATAAGTAGGGCAAAATAAGAAAAATGACATTAAATGATGACAGATTCCAAGGCGAGCTCTTATATTTTGAACCAAAACAATTCAAATTCCGGGCTCTTATAATAAGGACTTGAGGGAGTAATAAGTAGTCCCTCATACGGTAGAGTGTAGACTTCTCAGAGGGGATTCGGTGTTGGCAACTAAACCCTCTTAATATTTGGTCTTTATTATAATTAAATGCTCCCTCAGCCCTTATATATAAAATCCCACAAAATTTGAATGAGTTTGTACCTTTTTATAAGAGTTTGGCATTTAATGAGTGTTTTCCACTTTACCTATTATTATTTTCTCTATTCACATTCTCTATCATACTTATTTATATCATTGTTATTACATTTCATTCTTTTATATATTTCATCATAAATAAGGGTGAACTTTAGAAAACAAAATTATCTCATATATATTTATCATTTTCAACTTTCTTAATCTATGTGATTTTGCTAATTGAGATGTTATATATAGAGATGGAGGAAATAGTTTAGTTATCTTCCGTATCTTCTCAATAAAAAGAGTTACCGAGTCTTATATTAACGATATAATACTAACAATAGAAAGGAGTGTAACACCAATATACAGCCCAACTAGTAGCAGTAGAATATATAACAACGATGATGGAAAAGATTATAATAATTGAGGCTTTAGCAGCTAAACTCTCTCCATACTTAGATATCTGGATCTTTATTATAATTGAATGGTTTATTTAGATTTTATAATCTCTCAAAAAAAAATTAACTGAATCTATTATTAAGGAACAGAAGGAGTTTGACACCAAAAATTAACTGAATCTATTATTAAGGAACAGAAGGAGTTTGACACCAATATACATCTCAACCAATAGTAGTAGAATATATAACAACAATGATGACAACTATAGGTCTCTTGTTAAGAAATATTCCTTCCCATAGTAAATGTAAGAGTATTTACCTAATTCACAAATAATTTTGAGAAAAATAATTTAGTTTTTAAATTTATGTGTTAATAATTAATGATAATTTGGCTGAGATATTTTTCTCGTTTATTGGAACTTTCCTTCATTTAAATTTTTTTAAAAAAGGTGGTGTATTAAATTGGAATACCTTAAGATAATGGTAAAAAATGGGAATAATTTAAGGGGAAAATAATTAATTTTACAGATAAAAGTGGATAAGATCTTATATTAAATACCAAACCAAAGTCTTCAACAAGGTCTTAATAAAGTTTTTCTATCTCCTTCAGTGAATTCACCGCAGCATGCTCCCTCTGCTTCGGAATGTAGCTCTCTTTCAACTATCATATTACATTCAATGAAGAGAGCGATTGGCACATTATGTCTTAAATCAATTTTTTTCAATTTTATCCTATTTAATTTTTTTCACATCTTTTTCTATATACAATAAGCATCACACCAATAAAAAAAAATGAAATTGAAAATGATTACTAATACTCACTCTGCTCAGAATATAAACTTCAAATGATTAAATTATGCAAAACATTGCTTAAATTTAGTTAAAGAAAATAAGTATGTAAACAAATGTTACTTATTTTCTTAAAGCACCGAGTGGGAGAGAAAATGAATAATAAAGAGATCGAAGAGAATAAGTGGACAAAAATGTGTGTGTGTGTGTGTGTGTGTGTGTGAGAGAGAGAGAGAGAGAGAGAGAGAGAGAGAGAGAGAGAGAGAGAGAGAGAGAGAGAGAGAGAGAGAGAGAGAGAGAGAGAGAGAGAGAGAGAGAGAGAGAGAGTGAGTGAGTAGGGGGTTAAAATGAAAAAAATGTATCAACTGATCCGATGAATTAAAGCTTTAACTTATATAAAAAAAAAAACATATCCTTTACAAATTTAAAGCTTATATTTTAAACCAAAGAATAACTCATCAGTAGATAACTTAATTATATTTTAAACTAATGGTTTCTTATAAAAGTTTCTCTATTTTTTGAATAGGAGGGAGAACATATTTAAATCTTGGATTTGCATCATTCTAATTTAAATCATGGCCATGAATTTCCTTATATTCGTGGCCAGTACTAAAACCTCTTCAAGAATTCTACAGCGCAAGGAGATTAGTTACTGATACATGTATTGAACCCACCAAGAAAACAACACAAAGACAGGAGGCAGTAGCTTTTATGGAAGGGATTGGAGGCAGTGATCATATGTTGGAAAAAAAAAAATAATAAAAAAGCAGCCAAAACAGAGAGAAAGACAAGAAAACGTTTGGATTACAGTAAAGTGCTTACAGGAAATTCCAGTAACACTGTTACATAAAAAAGTAACTCATCATTATCCTCTCCCTTTTAATTATCTCACACTTAACTCGGACCTCTATAAATAGACCTCTTCTTCTTGTTATACTATCAGAGCTACATCACAGTGCTAATCATATAAATATAACATCAAAGTCTTTGATTTGCTTGCTTGCCATATAATTTAATTTGTATGACTATATGGCTTCTTCTCCTCTTAAGTCATCATTCATCTTTGTTTTCATTATTGTTGTAGTTGTTGTTCTATCACTTTTGGTACAGAGCTCAGAATCAAGAGTCTTCCCTGACTTCTCCTCCAAAAGCAGAAAGATTGACACACAACTTCTGTTGCGTCAAGTGATAAACACTTATCATGCAAAAAGGTCAATGCTTGAAGGAAGATTGGACAGAATGTCGCCGGCCGGACCTGATCCACAGCACCATTGATGTCAGTTTTCTATTCCCCTCAAGGAGGTTACAATGTCAAGTTTTCAAAAGAGGAAGACAGAGGAGGTTGTGACACTACTTGATCAGTTGTAAACCAGTAGATATGAACTCTCTTGCTGATGAAATAGCTAAACTTTCTTGTAGGATTGAGGCAAACTTTTGCATTCTAGATCATCCTCCACCTTTTGAGGTTTAAGCTTTTAAGGCGGTAGATGATGAAGGACGCTTGTTACCTCAATCTTTGATTTGTACCTCATTTCAAGTGAATGGAATCCAGTCTTTTATTACCAAAAAAAAAAATACATTGAAATACGACCAAACCCAAAACTCATATTTCTACATAACCATCAAACTTATGTCGCTTACACAGAAATGTGGCCTTGCTTAAAAATGCGTTTTTTTACATTTTACAAGACAAGTTTTCTCATATATTTGGATCATACAATGCAAAATCAATTCTCCACAACTATTTCAAATGGGTACCGATTTGTTTTCTGATGCACGAGTATCTTGCAAGAATGTTTGGATCGTTAAAACTATTGAAACACGGACTGGATAGGTCCTACTGTCATATAAAATCAACTCATCTGCCGCAGGACCAGTGGCCGATTGATTAGAAAAGGGATCGTAAGGCACCTCCCTACCTTTTAGGTCCTGGGTTTGATCCATGGCATGCCCTTTCCTAGTAAACTCCAGATTAGTTGGTACCCAAAAGGTGCCGGATACCGGAGGCTATATGCCAAAAAAAAAATCAACTCATCTTATATTCTTATCCTCTTATTGCAAGTTACAACATCGTACTGTTGCAATAGAGAAATAGAATTGCCTAAAGTGTGAGAGATAAAGATAAAAGTAGGTTTTATTTTTGTGGGGCTTATATAGTCTATTTATCGGGAGCGGGGCCTCTCCATTGATGCTCTCTCCATTAACCTTCAATTAGACTTAACATGTCGTTTGATTTATAAATATTTTTTATAGCATCTTCCATTGTTTTATACCTTTAGTTGATTGATTTGTACATTTGTACAAAATACAAATTTATAATATATATATATATATAATTTGATTATATACAATCAAACCAATACCAACTAATTCTTAAAGTATTATAAACAGTCTTCTAGATTTATTTATATTTATTGATGTATTTTATAAATCTGTTCATATTGGCTAGTATTTTTTTAAAAAAGACTTTGATAAGTATTTCTAAAAACCATTGGATTTAAATAGAATGTTAAATCGACACCATTTAATCTAAATTAATACTAAATGGAGAGGTGAGGCCCCTGTCCCCAAATTATCATCGTCATCCCTCTAATCTTTCTTTACACTTTAAAATGCATTTAAGAGATCCAAATCTCAAATAAGAGGAGAGGAGCATGCATAATGTAGCAAATTCTTTGCCATCCTACAAAGGAAGCAATGAGGGAAGAGAAGAAAAACAGAGGTGTTTTCATCTGTTTCTCACTTAATTATGACTCTTAAGAGTGTCATAGATGTTATGTCTGAACATTATATAGTATGTACGCATTTTGTACGTTTTTCTCCCTTAAAATTAACACTGATAATTTCTTTAGGAAATGCCAAGAATTAGGAGATGTACTGTTGCTATAATTTTTCCCTACAAGATTCATCTTAACTACTTGCTTTTCTATTCTATGAATGATTTAAGCAGAATAAATAAGTTGAAACTTTAGTTTTTCATATGCAGTTTTATCTTTACTACAATTCTGAAAATGAATGAAGTCATTGTAGTGGAAAAAGTTTTGCTCATGTTATTCTGCTCTTATTCCTTTTTTCCTTCCTATTTTTCTGTCTTCAATTTTGTTAAGGATGTGCAAAAGCCAAAAATTCTATTTGTCATATATAAACTAAATCAATCATAAAAAAACATAAGTGTATATTTGATATTCTTTTACTGCCTCCGGTTCTAAATATAGGACCTATTTAAAGAATTGGTTTTGGTCATAAATAGAAAATCTAATTTGTTTATTTATCAATTTTTTCTTAAATTATCCCTTTTAGTGCACCTCGATGGGGGAAAGAATAAGAAAAGATGATTAAGGTGTTTTAGAAAAAACATAACATACTAATTAACTTTTTTTTTTTTGCACTAAACATACTAACTAACTTTTTTTTTTTTTGCACTAAACATACTAACTAACATACTTAATTCAATCAAATTAATTAAATAAGTCATATATTTAGGACCGAAGTAAGTACTTCCTAATAAGTTTCTTTTAAAAATTGGATTGTCTTTTAGATTAAAAAAGAAGAAGAAGAAGAAGAAGAAGTTGGATTGCTTAGGACTCTTACCGGCTGCTTCTTTATTTTTCCCTCTCTGTTTCTTTTTGAATTTTTCTAGGTCAGTTAATTCTTTTTTCCCCTTTTGGGGCCTGTCTATCCAAACTTGCATTTTACCAATAAAGTTAAGATCCTCAAAAGATGACTAATGAAGAACTTGGGACCCACAAAATCACAGAGAGATGATCCCAATATCAATAATTCCTAGGACTTATGAGATGTGAGATCCCCAATTAGGAAAGTAATACAACAAGACACAAATGCTGTCACACGCACACCAAAAAAAGTAACAATCCTTGCCGCCGCCGCCGCCTATCAACTGTTCAACGAGAATGATTTGTTAGCAAAGTGGTAATCCCACACCGCTTGTTTGCCAAAAAACATGGGTGTCTACCATCATCGCCTTCCAATATATATAAAGCAAACAAATATACAAAGTGAACTCTATCTTTAAAAGCTTGATGTAACTGAAAGGCTGTGAATTTGATCCGGGATTGACATCCTGCAAATGCAATAAAGTAAACTATTCGACCGTAAATATGGATAAGAGCCAATATTCTCTAATATTGGATGGCCCTTATAAACAGGATTTTAGATAATACCCTCAGGAAGAGACTGCTTTCGCAGATTCACATTATTAAATCCCAGCATACACCTACTCTAAATAAAACAACAAACCGACACCAACCACGGCTACATTACACCGATGGTCTTTATATAGCAAATCTTGCATTAGTTCTGTAAAGAATATTCACAAAACCTGTCAGAAATGTATTTGAAAGTTCAACTAACTATTGTTGGCAAAGTTGATTCCTTTCTCAATAGAAGCTTTGAGTTCAGACTTAAGGCTGTCCAAGCCTTGTTGTTCATAATCTGAAAGAGGACCCAAGCCCAGAACTTCCTCCACGCCATTCTTCCCAAGCCTCACCTGCAAATATTTAAGATCACCAATTAGAACAAACAAGCCCACATACTTGAATAGATGAGAGCAAGAGATTTGAGCATTGACGAGGCATCAAATTAAAAACAAGGCGGTCAAGTGCACAAGACTTCCACCAGGTGGAGGTTGGAAAGGGACAAATGTACACAAATTTACTCTGCTTCTTCTGGACTTTGAATTCGTGAATCCATGACCTTTAGGTCATATGGCATCAAATAATAAAAACGACGATATGGTACAGAATAGGTGCTACAGTTCAGTCACCTTAGAAGAGAAGAAAGGCAGCTCAGTGACATTGGATTGCACAAATGAGCACTCCACTACATCTGGGACCCCATTAAGTCCTTTGAGGCAAGCATCAGCAAAAAGTGCTCCAGCATAGCTACAAAAGCAAAGAACCTCATGGATCCAATGTTCATTTTTAGACCATTAAAATACAGTTAATACAAATTGAAAGATTCAAGCCACTTAGAATCATCAATATCTAAGAATAGGAAATATTTCTAGGGGAAGCATATAAAACCACCAGCCCAGATAAGCACAACCTACCCATCTGTCAGCTTGTTTATGCTTGAGATTCACAATCATTATTTCAAAATCTCATTTCTTAAACAATACATCTTACAACAACAACAACAACAAAGCCTTATACCACTAAGTAATGTTGGCTACATGGATCGTACAACGCCATTGTACTCTATCAGTAACTAAATCTTTAGATATATTGTTAACTAAAAGATCTCGCTCTACAACTTCACTGAGTGTTCGCCTCAGTCTCCCTATACTTTGATCTACCCTTCTCACTGGCGCATCTAATAGCCTTCTTTGGACATGTCCAAACTACCTCAAACGATTTTCTACCATTTTCTCAACATCAATTATTTTCAACAAATTATCTTAATATCACATTCCTTATATATCTTTTTACCTAACAAGATAACCTAAACTGTTTACAATTCTCTGCAAATAAGCATTTAAGAGAATCTACACTTACGCCATTGACAGTGTTGCAGAACCCTTTCCTGCCTTTGCTTCCACAACCTCTGTTCCTCCATCTTGTGTTCGTTTTGTCAGGGCCTTAATATCATGATCTCCTAGATTGGCTTTTGGTGATGCCTATAACAGTGAAAATGTTCAAAAGTCAGGCAAGTTCATATACAGGAAGGAAGTCAAACAAGACGTTGCAGAACATAAATAGTAGGCTGAATTGCAAGATCATACTTGAGAAAATAGTGGGAGAATAGTAATGCCTGCATGACCACCTACGACAGGCACATTAACCTCTGCAGAAATGAGCACCGACCAAATAATCAGAGACACATAATAGTAATAATCAGTAAAAGAAATTTAAATTGTTATTCAGCCATTTAGTCATAATATTCCACAATTAAAAAACTTAAATCCCCAAAGCCCATCTACACCCAGAATATTATTTTAAAAAAAAAAACTAAATGTTTGAATTTTCTTCTTAAGACAGGTTGTTGGGCACTCTTCAAAATCTAACAGCTGAAATTTGATCCCAGATCCAACACCCCTCCCTCCCTCCGGGGGGGGAAAAAAAAAGAATTAATCTTATATTACCACAACCAGAAAAGTAGCTGCAAATCTGAAAGATTTTACATACCAGCAACCGGAACTTTTGCCTTCCCAGCATAGAAAGTTTTTGCCCTCACAACGTCAAGGGTAGTAACCCCAAACAACTTCTTTTCATCGTAAGTGCCTGCCTTCTTAAAAACCTCAGCAGCAATTGGAACAGTGGAATTCACAGGATTGCTTATTATGTTAACAAGTGCCTGAATTCATAAGATAATAAATATGAAAATTTTCAAACATACACGTATACTTATAAAAGTTCATGATATAGATCATTCACATTTTCTGATTTCTTTTATTTAATGCTCCCAAGTGATTTCCTAGTTTTCATCGTAGTCAATTCAATACTAGTATGGCAAATGCATCCCCATAGATCTTTCCACCCATGGTTTTGAATTAAGCAGATAAAAGTACAATGAATGTGAACAGCACTGCTTCCTGGAAAAACAGACAACCACTCCATTATTACCATTGAACTTTATGATATAACACAAATTTCAATCCAAGAACTTTGATTTGAACAATATAAAACCAGATTTCGAACTTCAAATGGGGTCCATGCCATTGCAACCAGAAAAAGAACGTGAAGCAGCCTTGCAGCACATAATATAGTCAAATTATATTATTTATACTGTTTAACATAGATGTAATGTATGAATTGAGCTATATCTAGTAAAACATCCAATCACAGCGTTATTCAACACAGGCAAGCAAATCCCCGGAATGGCAAGAGCAAAACGCCAAAAAAAAAAAAAGTCGATCATTCATCAACAATCACAACTAATACTCATTCTACTAAAGAATTCACTGTAGCATATGGGTTTTCTACAATGTACTCAAAGCAAATTCACATTGACAGTAATTAGGGCCAACTACAGTAAAATGAAAATTAAAACAACTCAAAGAGAAAGAGATACCCACGTTAGGACAGTACATGGCAACAGCAGAGCAGAGTGATTTGACGATGCCAGCATTAATGTTAAAAAGATCGTCACGTGTCATTCCAGGCTTTCTGGGCACACCTGCAGGAATAATAACAACATCTGATCCTTCCAAGGCCTTCCCAAGCTCATCTTCACCTTGGTATCCAGCAACCTTCAATTCCAATGCATCATCAACACCTCATTAAATAATACTACCTCCGGTCCTAATCAGTCTTAATTACAATACCAAGTTGACTTTTTCTTTAAGAAATCAAGGATACAAAATTAATCACTTTTAAATACCTATATTTATCTCTTTTTCCCCTTAAAACTAATTTACCTTAATTATAAACCAACAGACAATCTGATTACACGTAACATAGTTTAAAATTAAGTAGGTTATTTGGCTTCCTTAATCCATACAACAAGTCAAATTAATCTTATATTTAGGACCGGGTAGAGTAATTTATACTCTCTCCATTCCTAAATATAATAAGACCTCTTTCTAATTTTTATTCACCATTTCCCAAATTTTCATTATTGATACTTTTCAACGATAAAACAAGCAAGAGTGAGGAAACTTGTGAATAAAGGTAGATGGTTACAGTGCTATGTTAATATAACGTGATTTTAACAAACCTAACTTACTTCCTTAATATAACCAAATTAGTTAACTAAGCCCTATATTTTAACAACATCAAAGTACAGGAATTCCCACAAATGGAAGGACAAAGCACGAGGAAGTGTACCTGAGGTCTGGTGTTGACGTGGCTGACATCGGCGGCGACACCTGGGGTTGCGGCGAGGTCGTAAAGGGAGAGAGTTGAGACATGGGGATTGAGCTTCATCAACATTGATAATGGCTGACCAATGCCGCCGGCGGCTCCGAGTATGGCCACTTTCCGTTGAGGGATTGCATCGGAGGAGTACCGGCGGTGAGAGAGATGAGAGCGGCCACCACCCACGGCTGAGCGTAAACATCGGATCACCGACGACGGATTCACCATTCTGTAATCTCAACTTTGAGAGAATATACGAATTGCAGAGTGAAACTAGTCGAGGTTTAACAAAACTACGAACAAGTTTTGGGTGTAATAATTCTTAAATATAATATTTATTTTTTAAAAAAAAATTGGTTAAAGTACACTTTTATCGTTTTTTTTTAGGTTTACATCAAATTTTTTTTAGTCATTTAAATTTAAAAAGTATATTTTTAATTAACGTCGTTAGTTTCATTCAACAATTTTAAATATTTAAATGGTGATTTTATGATTAAATGTTAATAAAAATTTGCTAAATTATAAAATATGAGAATGATGATTATATTAAACAATTAAAATTTAAAATTTTTTTATTAGTATTTAGAACTAAAAGTATATTTTAGCCTCGAATCAAGAAAAATTATATTTTAACCTAAAAAATTTTATAACAGTTAAATAAATTATTTATAAATTAATTTTTCTGAATTTTTTTAATAAGAAATGAGGAATAACAAATTGTCAAAATATACCATTTTTAACTAATGAAAATTTAAATATAGACAGTCTTAGAAAATATAATAATTAATTCATCTGGTGTAAAAATTTTAGATAATATTAATGATAAGTCACATAGAAGGAACTTAATTAAGATGATGTCATATTAATTACCTGATCACAAGTTATTATCGTTAAGTAAAAAATTGTTATGTGTAACTATATATAGTCACGTGACCTTATCTTAATTAAATTCCTTCCATAGATAATTAAATATGGTTTTTGTAATTAATTTTTCCAAAATTTTAACGATTTATTACAGGAAATGCCTTTTTTTTTTACAACACATTTAAGAAAGTGTTTTTGTTGTGATAACTACGTTTACTCATTTTATGTTAGGATCTATACCTCCCAACAAAAATTGCTTGATTGCTCAGTTCGAATCTTGTTGATAGATAATTCATCTTATTTCTTATACACTCCTGTGATTCCACATACATTCTAACAAATTATTTTATGCCTGTTTCGTTATTGATTGTTTTGAGATTACTCATGGGAACCAACTTATAATTGTTTTTTTTAAAATGACTAGTGTGAGCAATAAGTAACTTACAATTATACTTTCATTTATTTTCTTATAAAAATACTCCTAAATAACCCATCATCCTTTATGCACGTGGTATTCAATTTCCATAAACTAGTAATAGTAATTAAAAAAAAAACTCCATAAACTATGTCTCCTAAGATTAGGATGGTTATCATGGCATTGTTGTCACTTTCCATTGGCTGTAAAAAAATCCCCGTCACACCTATTATTAAACAAAATAAATCTGCAGTAAGATGAGAAACTATTTAATTGAATAAATTGGTCAATTTGTAGAATGAATTTGGACGAGGAACTGTTGTTAATCTATAAAAAAAGGATCACAATCATCACCCCTTCATAACCAAAGTCCACAATCCAGACACAATTTAGATACTCCATTACATACTAAATATAAGATCAAATTGACCTTTTTTAGAGAGATTAAGAATACAAAATAAATCACCTCAAAATAACCATATTTATCATTTTTTTCTCAATTAATTTACCTTACTTATAAATTAACCTATAATATTATTATATGTTTCATTTGTTAAAATCATATGGTCTATTTTTGACTTTCATAATCTTAAAAAAAAAAAAAAAAAAGAGGATCAACTTGATTTTATATTTAAGAAAAAATAAGTAAATAGAAGGAATATTACAGCTGACGAAATTAGTTCCTTCAGCCCTGACCCTGACCCTATCAATGACAAAATCAGCAGCACCATTTTGGAAGTTCTTTGGATCCTTCCTATCCCTCTATTTCAATTATAGTGTCGTCCAAAGCAGTGTTGAGTTTTTCTGGCTTATGTGTGCTGATCAGCTTCTTTCCTGTTGCTATAAGCTTCATCTTTATTAGCTTTTTGTTAATCAGTTTCTTACATTCTGAACATTTCACTGTTTCTTGATTCTTTTCATCTGACAACAGAACAGAGTGATTTGCGACTGATCTTCTAAAATAAAACATGGGATATTTTAGAAAAAATATAATTATGTACTTATATAGTTATATATGATTTTGGCCTCAAACTGAAATTAAATCAGAGTTTTGGTCCCAAAATGTCATACCCAAAAAAAAAAAAACTGAAGGGTTTGCGAGGTCTTTTTAGTAGTAATGAAGAGCATCTCCCAAGGTCATCCTCAAATGCACATGTATTTGGAAAACAAACATAATTTTAACATATTTTGGGCTCATTTAGTTCACAGAAAATATTCTGCTGGAATGGAATAGAATGAAAAAGGATGAAATGGAAAGAAATGTTGACATATTTGATACGCACAGGAATGGAATGAAAAATTCTATATTTAGTTGGTTGAAAATTATGGTATAAAAAGTAAGAAATATGTGCAAATGACTATATCGCCCTTAATGAGTATTTATTAATAAAATTCACATTTAAATTCAAAAATTCAATAATTAATACAATATAATAATTTAACATACAATATGAATATATATAAATATGTAACACAAATTAAAATTTTTTAAAAATTTTTCAGAAAAATACCATAAATATCAAATTATTGGAAAAATAAAAATAAATAATAAAATAAATAATATTATGAAGATTGTGTTTGTTAAGGTGTGAGATCAAATCTTTTTTATTCTAAAACTCATCATGACATTATATATAAACCATAAATAACAATAATAAAATAAAAGAAACAACAAAATTAAATAATAACAATACGAGTAGATACTTCTGCGTAATAGTGCCGACAGTGATAAGATAATTCTTTTTTTCAACTGAAGTGATAAGATAATAGATGATATGGGGAGATAAAAATATCATGAATACATATTTATTCACATTATTTTAGATATTTTTATTTTATTAGTAACAGAAATAATAATATTAAAAAATAATAATATAAAACAAATTCTAATTTGCATCAAAGAAATCGGATTTTGATACAAATTTGAATTTAAGTCAGCGTGAAAATTCGAATTTACATTACAAATTCGAATTTACAACAATTCATTCGAATTTGTTGCACTGAACTCAAATTTATAACAAAACATTCGAATTTGCATCAAAGTTTGCTTATTAATCTAGAATCATGTTTACCACTGTTTTCAATATACTGACACAGAACATTTAAAAATAGCACCCACATGACAAATCTCCATCTTATTAGTTATAATAAAAATATAATATATTAAATTGAATATATACTGATATCAGAATTATTCATATATATATATATATTGAGGCATTTTCTTTTGTTATTTTTGAAAAGCATGACTGACTGCATAGAAGCAATATGAGTCCATTAACACAGCAAAAAAGAAGTGCAATCTAATTTTCTTTTGTCTAACAGAGAAGATGAACAAAAGAGGAGAAAAGGAAAAATGCAGATGCCGGTCAAAAATGAAAAGTACAAATACGTTCTTCATCGAAAAAAATACTCATTCTTCTTCTCCATCCCAAATCCAACCTCTCTACAATAAATCTACACATAAACTCATTTCATATGCTAGCATGACACTGTCGAGTCGAAACCACTAGCACGTTGCTGCCGGAAAGCGATTTCATCCGACCACTCAACTCCAACTTTTGACGTTGATGTGGAGACAAGCACTTCAACCGTTCCAGTTTTATAAGCTACTGTTGTTGGGGTATTTTAGTCTTGTTCAGATTCCATTAAATGCTTGATGGGAACCCAATTTCAGCCTTTTAAAGGAATTTGAGGTTAGGCAGGAAATTGAATTTAGGAGCCTTCAGCAAACCAAACACCCTTTTTTGGGAGGGAACCTCCCTCTTTTCCATTTCCTTCCGTCATTTTCGTAGAACCAAACGGGGCTTTTATTGGGCATAAATATGTAGTTTTTGTGGAAATAAAAGAAAACAGAGATAAAAGTAGAAGAAGCACTTTATCTAGAACCTAAGCTTAAGCAACAGCATTGAACACATACCTTAACGTGCAATCAGAATAGCATTCTTCTTTCTTCAATGATTGTCAGAATTGAGGCAAGTACGAGGAAATGCAAAAGGAAAGGGATCACATCTTCATTCTTCAGTCTTTCTTATTCACCCACTCCAGAATATGAGAACAATCTTCATCTTTCATGAAATGCCTTCATAAGAAACATTTTTGTTAAGCTCTTTGCATTTGCGACGATGAACAAGTTATAATCATTATTCTGTCTACATAAAAGTACAACTTTTTCTTTGGGCCTGAACCCTCTTATGTAAAATATATATATATATATATATACACACACACACCTATTTTTTGTGCGGTAAGACTTAAGTTGAGCAGCTTCTTGACGATTAGGTACATCTCTAGACATTCTAAGGTGTTCAGGCACAATGAGATTTCCACTCCAATCATGATATGCATTGTCCATGAATTCAATAATTGCATTCTGCCCCAGGTTGTTCACCACAAGATCAAGTATGTGAATGAAATAAACAGAAGGAAACCACTAATATGAGGATTAATTAAAGGAAATTGTCAAGTTTCATGCTTTCAAAGAGTACTTCCGCACAAACGTTTAAATTATTGAACGAAAGCCCTTTAGTTTTATTGTAATGTCTGATACCCCATGTAAGTGTGGGCAAATACTTTATGCTGAACTTGTGATAGGTATGTGTTTTGCCAGCACGCCAAGGAGCTTTTTGTGTAAAATTGGGAGGAAAATAAAGGAAAGAGAGAAACGTTCCAAGCTATACTCATTGGTCTTCAAATGCCACACCAAATCAGAAGCCTTAATTTTCCTCCATGGAAATAGAAGTTGAATAAACAAAATAAGGGTTAATATAATATTTGGTCCTTATAGTTTGCCCTCATTTTGGTTTTTGTTCCTATAGTTTCAAATCATAAGTTTTGATCCCTCAAATTTCTTTCCATTTAAGAAGATAGTCCTTATATTTTAATAAAAACTTGGACCATTTTGCCCTTTTAGAGACCAAAACATATGGTTTGAAAATATAAGAACCAAATCCAAAATGAAAACAAACTATAAAAACCAAACATTGTATAAACCCGTTTAAGAATCTTCCCACTTGGCATTGGGTTTAATGTCCAAAGTACAGGTATCAAAATTGTGGGAATATTATGTATTTATTGTAAATATTCTCTTTGTGATTGATTAGGCGTTATTAGACTTTATTGCTAGTTATTAGCCTTAATTAGTATTTATTAGCTTGTTTCTCCCTCTAGCCTATAAATAGGCTCTCTTTGTACATCAATTTATATAGAATGAGAAATACACTATTTTTCTCTCAATTTCGTCCACATGGCATCAGAGCCTAAAATTTTTCAGGGTTTTCAGTTTGGCGCATTGTTCATCCGCGGCACTGTTCATCGCATCCGTACGGTACTGTTCATCGCGCCCGTACAATCCGTACGGTCACTGCTCATCACTCCCGTGCGGCCGCTGTTCGCATCATCCGTACTGTCACGCTGTTCACAGGTGCTTCCGCTGGTTTCATGGTGATCTTTCATTGAATAAATCACCAAGTCACGAGTTCAAATCCCATCTGTACAGTGCGATTGATTGTCAAATCGCCTTCTTCTACACATGTGGGTACTCCAAGTTTGTATCCAAAGTAGTTATCTTGTGTGCTGCCAAAGGACTAAAGTGACGGAGGTAAGTGGAGATATGAAGAAGCTTAGTGTGATGAAGCTTCTGGTCTATACACTAATGTATCTCGGCTTCTTAGGTCTGGTTTGCATCAAGTTTTTTCGTCAAAGGCTTCGAATGAGGAGTCTTGTCTCTCAACCTGAAGTTAAGACATTTATAGGCCAACAAGTGTTGGCACTATTGGCTCAAAAAGGGGATTTCCTTAGAGCTCTCAAAACCTCAAGGAAAAAAGAAATCTGGATAGTTAACTCCGGCGCCTCAGATCACATGACTGAATGTCATCACTTATTCTCCACCTATGTTCCATTTGCTGGCAACAAAAAAGTACAAATTGCCGATGGCTCTCTTGCAACTATTGCTGGGAAAGGGAGTATTCGAATTTCAGAGCATATCACTCTGGAATCTGTATTACATGTGCCAAAATTAGCATGCAGTTTATTATCTGTCAGTCAATTGACGAAGCAATCTAATTGTAGTGCTAATTTTCTGCCTAATCATTGTGTGTTTCAGGATCTATCATCGGGGATGGTGATTGGTCGTGCTAAGGAATGTGAGGGACTCTACTTACTTGATGTCGTAGTAAGTCACCAACCTATTACAAGTGTATGCAATTCTATATCTATCTCTAAAAATGAAGATACTATGTTATGGCACAAGAGAATGGGTCATCCTAATTTTCATTATATGTCTCGTATGTTTCCATCTCTTTGTCCAACATCTAACCTTGACTTGAAATGTGAAGTCTGTGAATTAACCAAACACCACCGATCATCATACCCTAGAGCTCCATATACACCTACCAAACCCTTCACTACCATCCATAGTGATTTATGGGGACTTTGTCGTAACCCAAACCGTACCAAGTCCAAAGGGTTCATTACATTCATAGATGACCATACCCGTGTTTGTTGGGTTTACCTCTTAAAAGACAAGTCTGAGGCACCGTCTGCTTTCATAAAGTTCTTCACCATGATTAAGAACCAATTCAATACAAGCATCAAAGTCTTACATTCTGACAATGGCACTGAGTATTTTAACCAAACCTTGAGTGAGTTTCTCCAAACACATGGTATTATCCATGGTTATCAAATCGGGATACGTATCGGGAATCGGAAAACCTATTTTTGGAATCGTGAATCGAATCGTATCGTGAATCGTAAGATTCATGATCAATTATTAATGATAACAAATATATAATTTTAGCACAAGATATTAGCAATTTATAGGTAAATGATACTATATACATATAATTATTTAATCATGATAGGAGAATTTATTTACATAGATAAATAAATATCTGAAAGGTATATTTTTTAACTAATATTACTGGTATAAATAAAAATATATTTGTATATTTTTAACTAGTATATATATAATAAATAATAATATTTTTAACTGGCATGTGTATATATAATTATATATATTTATATGTGATATAAATATACATATCCTAAATTCAAAACAAAATATAGGTATCCCTGTCCGCTACTTCAATTGGAAAAGAATGCACAAATCACGCAAAATCTGATCAAAAAGATTTAAACAAAAAAAAGGAGGCAAAAAAAAGAACACACATGACATGCGTTCAGCCTTTCGGGTCACGATGGATCCGACCCAGATCTCTGCAAAAACCAGATCTGTGCACGACAACGCACAATCTGGAGCCTTCGACGGAATCGCGCGATGCACTGATGACTCACGATTCGACCGATTCATGCAAGAATCGAACGATACAGTTGCGATTCTTGAGCCAAAACGATTCTCACCACGATCTGTATCTTTCATAGCAACCCACGATTCGATTCTTGCGATTCAAATCGTGAATCGTACGATTTCGATAACCATGGTATTATCCATAAAAGCTCATGTGTCCACACCCCTCAACAAAATGGGATTGCCGAGAGGAAATGCTTACTTGTAATGTACCAAAGTTCTATTGGGGAGATGCCGTTTTAACTGCAGTCCACCTCATCAACCGAATGCCAAATAGGGTCATATCCTTTGAAACTCCTGCTAAAAGGTTACAAAGTGTCTTCCCTATTACTCACCTTGAAAGTAACCTTCCCTTTCGTGTGTTTGGATGTTCTGTTTTTGTTCATACATATCCAAATAACAAGCTTGATCCCCGTGCAGTGAAGTGTATGTTCCTCGGGTACTCTAATACTCAAAAGGGGTACAAATGTTTTGATCCTATCTCTGAACACCTCTTTGTCAGCTTTGATGTTACCTTTCATGAAGATGCTCCTTTCTATCCCAAGTCTTCAATTCAGGGGGAGAAAATGAGTGAATCTCAGACTTTGGTGCCTGAATCTATCCAAGAATGTGTTCTACTTGAACCATGGACCACACTAGCACCACCACCTCAAACAGAACCTCTTCCACCACAGCCAGAGCCACCACAACAAGAACCATCTTCACCCCTAAACCAACCATCTCTTGTGCCAATCACAAAAGAAAGTTTAAATGCAGGGGGAGATGTAGAAAAACAACCAGATAAAGATATGTTCGTGTACTTACGAAGGCATAAAGTTAAGGAAAGAGGGAACCTTACGTCTGAAGCATCCAAGCAACCAGAACCAGTGATAGCTCCTGGAGAACCAGAGGAGGCAGAACCGGTGGTGGCTCTTGAAGGGATTGATCCAGAGGTATCTCGTATCCCTGAACAGGTTAATGAACATAATGACCTTGATTTGCCTATTGCTCACAGGAAACAACCTCGATCGTGTACTCTACATCCAATCCAAAAGTATATGTCTTATAAGGCCCTTTCCTCCAGTTATCGGGCATTTGTCACTAGTTTGGATAAAGTATGCATTCCCAATAACATCCACGAGGCACTAAAGATACCAGAATGGAGATCTGCTGTTATGGAGAAGATGAAAGCTTTAGAGAAGAATGGAACGTGGGATGTTGTTGAAAAACCAAGAGGCAAGAAGCTTGTTAGCTGCAAGTGGGTGTTCACCCCTAAATACATGGCTGATGGTACTCTTGACAAGTTAAAAGCACGACTAGTAGCAAGAGGTTTCACTCAGACATATGGTCTAGACTATCAGAAGACATTTGTACCAGTGGCAAAATTAAACACCATCAGAGTTCTATTATCTATAGCAGCCAACCTAGAGTAGTTACTTTATCAGCTGGACATCAAGAATGCTTTTCTGAATGGAGAATTTAAAGAAGAGGTCTACATGACTCTACCTCCTGGTTTTGAGAAGGGAAGAGGTGATAGAGTATGCAAACTGAAGAAATCTCTTTATGGCCTGAAACAGTCTCCTAGGGTATGGTTTGACAGGTTCTTAAAAGTCCTGAAATCTGAAGGCTACAAACAAGGATTATCAGATCATACGATGTTTGTCAAAACAGAGGGAGGAAGAAAATGCATCCTCATTGTGTATGTTGATGATATTATCCTTACAGGAGACCATATCGATGAAATGTCAAGGATAAAGGTTGCACTTGGAAAGGAATTTGAAGTCAAAGATCTAGGAGAGTTGAAATACTTTCTTGGGATGGAAGTTGTCAGATCAAAAAGAGGCATTTATGTATCTCAAAGGAAGTATGTACTTGATCTTCTTGAAGAAACAGGCATGTTGGGGTGTAGTCCTGAACCAACTCCTATCCTACCTCCTAAAAAGAGGAAGAAGAAGCCTAAGAAGGAGGGAAGTGAGGAGTCAGAAGAGGACAACCTTGATTATGAGTCTGAAGATGAAGAGGAGAAAGAAATTGATGAGAAAGAAGAGGCGGTGGATAAAGAAAGATATCAAAGACTTGTTGGGAAACTAATTTACCTTTCCCATACAAGACCTGATATAGCTTTTGCAGTAAGTATGGCCAGCCAATACATGAGTGAGCCAAAGAATAAGCATATGGATGCAGCCTACAGGATTCTGAGGTATCTGAAAGGCACTCCTGGGAGAGGGTTATTCTTCCGTAAACAGGAGCGAAGAACGATTGAAGTATACACAGATGTGGATTGGGGAGGAACACACCCTGACCGGAGATCGACCTCTGGTTATTGCTCCTTTGTATGGGGTAATCTAGTTACTTGGAAGAGTCAGAAACAAAGAGTTATGTCTAAGAGCAGTGCTGAAGCTAAATTAAGGGCATTGGCTCAAGGTATAATGGAGGAGTTATGGCTGAAACGAGTCCTTAATGAGATATATGTCAGGGTGGAGTTGCCATTAAAACTCTATTGTGACAACAAGGCCGCTATAAGCATGGCCTTGAATCCTATTCAGCATGAAAGATCTAAACACGTGGAGATAGATAGACATTTCATCAGGGAAAAAGTTGAAGAAGGGATCATATGTCTGACCTATCTACCAACAAATCTCCAAGCTACGGATGTGTTGACAAAAGCGCTACTCAAGCCTGTCTTTGAGAGTTGTATGAGCAAATTGAACATGATCAACATCTATGATCCAACTTGAGGGGGAGTGTGGGAATATTATGTATTTATTGTAAATATTCTCTTTGTAATTGATTAGGCGTTATTAGACTTTATTGCTAGTTATTAGCCTTAATTAGTATTTATTAGCTTGTTTCTCCCTCTAGCCTATAAATAGGCTCTCTTTGTACATCAATTTATATGGAATGAGAAATACACTATTTTCTCTCAATTTCGTCCACAATAATCTTCACATGGCACAGATGAAAATCTTAAATCAGTACGTACCAAGTGCTGTGAGTGGTTTCAGGTTCAGAATATTAAGCAAGTACAACCTCTCATTAACGGTTGCAAACCCAACATGTAGAAAGTCCATTCATTAAATATTAAGCAAGGTCATCGAACTCATGAGTTTAAGTAAACTTGTAATAAAAATGTAAAATCAGATGATAAACTCGAATTATAGACTCGTAAGAGTTTACTTTTATTAATAAATACGTGTTTAAAGTATATAATTAAATAAGAAATATAAAAAATAACAATAATTTGACTTCAATATATTTTAAATATGAATAGTTGACATTGAATATATCAACATTTACACTTTATCAAACTCAATAAAGAAATTTTTATAAAATTTATATATAAATTCATTGAATATGGTAAAATAAAATTAATTAACATGAGATTTAGAACAAGTTAACAAAATTATTTCATAAAGTAGAAATATAAAAACATTAAACTTGGGGTTTAAACTAGTGAGGTTAACAGAGTTTACACCTGATACGAATTTAAGTAACATGTGACATGTTTTGGGTAGGCATAGCCGTAAAAGCGGTAAAATTAGAGAGTCAAGTCGTAAGTTTGACAACAATGATATTGAGATTATTTAAAACAACTCAACATATTCAGTATCAAGTCATTTTTTAGAAATGATCTGGTTTATTTTGAAAGTGGTTATATTGTGAAATTCATTTTTTCTATGTTAAAAGCTAATTTATCATTAAATTTTTAAATTAAAATGCAATACACATTATAATTTATCATTAAAACTAGACTTCTGTTCCCGTTTATTTCACAGAATTTGAAACAAATAGTACTGTTTATAACTTAAGAATAGTACAGCTTGTTAAAAATTTATATATTATATATAAAAATATTTTGTATACTATCCTAACGAATGTCAATCACCAAAACACAGTCCAAGTGGTTGCAGGGTGATCTTTAACTATGCAAAGTACATTGAAAAGTAACAGCCAAGCAGCAAGGAGGTTTCATTACCTGTGGCTTGGAAGCGTCAAGCCAAGCGTATATATGCTCATTGCGAAACCATGTAAATTGTCTTTTTGCAAAATTCCTGCATAAAAACAAAAATACAAGTATCTATTTCTCATCACTGGGTAGGGAAGTCCAGCAGCAATCTATCTCAAGCACATCAAGAAGAAAGTCCAACTAAGCTCTGGGAAAATAAGCAAATAGACGCTCTCCAAACACCATAGTCAAATCAAAAGTCAACCTCCCAAACCTATTTTTTGTATAAAAAAATGAAGAAGAAGAAGAAGATAAAAGCAACACACTTCACAAAACTTCACAATTCCCAACTTCAGGTCATCCTTTTCCAACATTGATTAGGCCGGTCCCATTGCATAATAATAATACTGTACGGATTGAACTGAACAAAAAGTATTACCTGGTTTCTTTTTGAAATTCAGACAAAAAATTGAAAAATTCTTCAGCTGAACTTTGCCCCCCATGTTGTTGGCATCTGAGTAAGTATTCCATAGCCTGAAATTATATAGCAAAATATAAGTAGAATATATCCAACAATTTATATAGCTGTCACAATAACCAAATGACAAGAAACACTCCAAAAAAAACATTGCAAATATTATCTGCAGGATAATGTATTTGTTATCATCTGCAGATTGTAAAACTTGAATGAAAATGGACAAAAAAATTATATACTTGTCTATAACCAATTGCTCGTGTTGCAGAATTGGAGTTTGGATGAAGACCCAACTTTAGAAGCCAACGAGCCTCAGACAGAATCCCATCCCTTTCTGCAGTATGAAAAAAGTGCATAACACCAAGGAAGTATGTTTCATAGGATGTCAATGAAAAGCATGCACAAAAATGAACTGCTAATAATATCTAGTCATTAACCAATACTTACTAACTATTAACTCCCACAGGTAGTCAATTACATAACAAATACAAGAAGTGCTGCTTAAGAGAAACCACAGAGAAGAATGTACTATAATGCATAAGGGAAGCATAATTGACTGGAGATATTTAGATAACCTTTTCATACGTTCTATATTTAGATTTCTCAACAAAAGCACGACAAGAAGATTATTTTATAGCTTAGACCACACAATTCAATAATTTACAATGTTTTCTTCACGGTCATATTTTTATTGGAGAGCTAGCTGCAAAAATATAACAAACTTTACTTGAAACTGATCCTAAATGAATTACAAATCATGAGTTTCTGGCTCACTAGTCACGAATCACACACCTAATAGCATATCTTCACACCGCTGGTCGATTGCTTTATATAGGTCAAGTCTCTGCCTCGAAAGGAAGAAGCATATGAACTGATAAGGCAAATCTGAGAACTTGGAGTCTTCCATTGGATCACAAGAAATTTTGACATCAGAAGATTCAATACCATCGGTATCACTATAATCACTCCCTTCCTTGAAAGAATCATATGGCACCCGAAAAGCAGATGGAGGTGACCCACTAGACTGCCATTCGAAAAGAATATAAATGAACGATAAAAACGTGTGAAAATAGCCCAAACAACATAATCATCTAGACCTCTGAAAAATAAAAGATGATATATACATCCCTATAGAACATGGAAGCGTGATTAGTTTATAATAATGAAGAATAGTTAAAGCTAATAATTTATCCTCATACTAGCAAGGGACCAACAAAAAGAAACTTCTTTATATACTCATTCATTCTAGCAATGTAACTGCATTTATCCTCATATTTGCCACCATTCACAATGAATGAGCAAGAGAGATAGGCAGGATAAGGGAATATATAAGATTAGCAGCCTGTTTGGTACACAATTGTATAAAATGGAATGGAACTTGAAACAAAAAAAAAATTTAAAAAAAGGCTGACTTCTATGAACAAGAATTGCCCTTATACCAACTTCAAATAGTAATAATAATAATAAGAGAGGGAAAGAAACTCTTGGGTAATAATCATAAGAACATAGTAAAAATTGCAAAGAACAAAGAAAGGGAACCCCATCCTTCCATGATAGGTCGATAGCTAACAAGCCCAAAGAGCACTTCATTCTTCATGTGAGGTTTGAAGTTAGCATCAGTGCTATACAAGGAAGATCCATTTAGATTTTCTTATGAAAAAATTGCAAGCTTACCTTGATAATCTCTAGGCTACGCCGTAATCTATACCAATCATTCATTGCTAAAGTTTGGGCCTTCGTGTCACCTGCATCTACCACCAACTGCACAGCAGCATCCCAATCCTCATTTTTACGCAGTGCAGCTAACTGTGAATATACTTGGGATTTGACATCTGGAGAGGCTTTGGGAACATCTGGTTTTCCATATATAAACCTGATATTTTGAAGTTCAAACAGAACATAAAGTTATCTTTGTGTAACATTAGCTGATTTTAACAACTTACCGTGAATAAACTGAGGAATTCATTTGGAAAAACAAGACATGCCATCTTAAATACAACCCAGTTCCCCCAACAACTATTGGAACACGGCCATTGTCAAGGATACATCTTGTAGCTTGCCTTGCATCCTCAAAAAATTGTCCAACTGAATAGTCTGATAAATAATAGTAGGTTATAACTGGGGATATCAAAAAACTCATAAGGCTTCTTAAACATGTCAAAAGTGAATAGCATCTTCTGGTATTATATGCTGAAGCAAATATAGCCAGCCCAAAGAAGAACTTAAGAACACACCTTTAGATGGATGCAACATGTCAACCAAATGATGTTTTACCTCCTGACAAGAATAATCCAAAAAAAAAAAAAAATTGAATAAAAATCTGCAAACAAAGTTCCAGATTTCCAGTTCTTGAATAATGGATGAGTCTATATAAAATGCATTTCATTATCAATTTAGTTGGCAACACTTGACATTTGAAATCTCAGTAATACACAACGTGAACACTGATAATGCATATTATACAGAATAACACGGGGAAAATCCTAAGGATCCTGCCATATATTATTATAAAGTGACTGCTCTGTTTTCTTCCATTTTTATCAATGTTTTGGCTTTACTGTTTTAAGCAATTAAATCAGCAAAAAAGAAGTTTAAATATTAATTTCAATGTTGAGGATGGTTCAAACCACCAAAAACATAAAAGCAAAAAGTCTCCCCAAACTCAAATCTTGACAAGTGAAACAGAAACCAAAGCTCCATCACTGAAAAGAAAGAGGAAAAGAGGTGTTTATAGTTCTAAAAGGTAATCACACAACAAACTGCCCCAGGCAACTCAAGATACTCTAGATGGCAATTTGAAGGAACAGGGGAATAATTGAACAAGGAAATATTCTATGTCTAAATTACAGACCTTTCTATCATTTGGGGAGGGTTTAGCGGATCCAACATCAAGACCTTGGTACACCTGCCACAAAAGTCATCCTGAATAAATATAGGCTAAAGGAAACATCTACACCTGTATCATTATAAGGGACGAGAATGAACATAGAAAATTCATTTCATATATGTAGTTAGCGTTTTAAGAGTCAAAAGGCAAAACCATTTCCTCACTCCTCACTTACCACTATAACACACAGCAGTAGTGCAACATAAGAAAATAATAGCATGAATAACTACAGTAATTTTCCTCTCTTTCAATTGCTACATTTTATAGGAAACCTAGCGGTGATTAAATAAACAAGCTAATCTTTCATTTTCTGTGTGATGGAAAGAGAAAAAGAACCATAAGTTGGCGCCCAAAATACCAAACTTCTTAGATGAAGGTGATGGAACCTGTAAATGACCTCTTATTATGCTTACTTGGCGGAAGAACATTCCATTTTCCAAGAACAACACATACAAAAGGCAAAAAGCGATAAGGCATAGGAGGTTGAAATATGAATTAATTGTATATAAATGTTAGATTTGTCTTTCTATTACAAAAGCTTAATAAGACTTCACAACATTATATACTCTTAATGGGGGATTATTATCTAATAGAGCATATGATTCCTCTTTCACATTATCCAACCCTAAACAACAAGAAAATACTCTCCAAAACTCTCAACTCTTCGCTCCTTAAACTTAAATCTCACAGAAAATTCTGGAAAAAAAAAAAAAAAGTGTTTCAACTACTTCCTCCTCAAATCCACTTAATTAAGCTAACCTGGACAGAGTCGGCACTGACAATTTCGCCATTGAGGCGCTTGGCGAGTTCCAAAGCAAGACGAGATTTACCGGCGCCGGTGGGCCCAGAAATCACAATGACCTTCTCTTTAGTCTCATTCTTGTTGTTGTAGCAAGTATGAGAGAACAGAGTCCGCCGGCACCGGCGAGGAAGAGAGAAACGAGGTGGCGTGAAAAGCGGTGTCTCCGGGAGGAGGGAAAAACGGCGGCAACATGTACGGAGACTGCACACACTACTACTACTACTACTACTGCTAACCATATTCCCTTGAAATCATTCGCATGGAAAGCGGATGAAAGAAATTGTATGCTTTGTTTGTCTTTTACACTGAGGGAAAAAAAAAACAAAGAAAGAACAGATAAGAGGGGAAAGATGGTGAAGGTTTTTTCTGAAAGAAATGCTTACTGGTTACGGCCGTTTGCTTCCCTGAAAATCTGAATTTTCTATAGGTGACAGATGTTTGGATTAGTGAAGAGGCGATAACCAATTTTTTTTGGATTGAACTCAGTATTACGCGGATGGCGGTGGCTAATCCATTGGTGAAACGCTCTCCATATCCATACGTAAGGGTGGGATTCGAACCCCGACGAGGCAATCGTTAATTTTAATGTGGAACAGAAAGTGGGAAAATAAGTTCTCACTATTCTTTACAGGATCCAATTTTCAATTACACTTGAGAATCTAAATGACCAACTTACCCAAGTCTACAAAACTTAGTTCGTTATTGTCGGCTTAAGAGTGAACCAAGCGTCTCGATACCTTTTTATCTAGAAGTGACTCTAAGGATTAGTTGCATTTGTGTAAACATGTGGAATTATTTGTGAAGCAAGTGGATTTGACCATATGCATATTGTATGTCTAAAGGTTTAGGTTATGGAAAAACTTTTGTAAATTTCAACTAACCGTTAGCTACTCATAGAAAGTGGTTAAATATGTGTAACTAGTTTCCTTTGACTATATGCAAATGATGAGCTCCTTATGGTTAAATATGTGCGATTGGTTTCTTTTAAAAATATGAATTTTAATAAAGGCCAACATTGTCATTTACATTGTTTTCCTCTATATCTTTCTGCCATTATAATCCTACTAAATATAGATTTTCCTATCAACTCATTTCCCATTCTTACCTATACCAAACATCTCTCTGTGTTAATTACAATTGTTTCAATCATATTTTCTAAATTGCTTTTATCTTTATTAAAACTCTAATTTTTTATTGTTTTATATTCTTAAAAAATTGGCTTTCATCAATTTTTTTTTTCAAAAGGTTTATTTGGTAAAATAAAATTAAAAGGACATACATTAAAGATTTAATGTTATAAGCTATATGCAGTTTGCTAGTTGCTATCTCCGATTTATTAGGAATTATTAAATTTATTCGTTGATATTCATCACTATTAGCATTCGATCAATCCATCCATTTCACACAGCGTTTTCAAAGCCGGACCGGATCGGACGGTCCAACCGGTCCGACCGTCGACCGGAGGAAAAGGCGATCGGTTTCACTGAGTTAAGCCGTCCATACGGTTTATCCAGATTAGGCCATAAAGAACCGCCTGTTAAGCCGCTAGCCGGAGTTGGGCCGTCACCCGGAACGGTTATTTAAAAACCGGACGGTTACAGTTCAAAAATCTACCGAAGAGAAAAAAGATAGAGGGGGAAGGAGAAAGAAGAAGATGCAAAAGAGATGCTCATGAAATCGATTTCTAGCATGAGTACCTTCAAAAGATATGATTTTTACGCCTTAATAGAAAAAGTTTGATGACAGCTCCAGTGAATCTGCGATCTGGAGCAATGAAGAAGAAACACACCATGGGAGCCATGAGCTAATTGAAGTGAAGGAAGGAAAGGTCAAAGGTCGCCACATAAGTCTTTCTTTCTTTCTTTTTTTTTGGCAGCGACACCTCGTAGGGAGCGAAGCGTGTCTCATATGCATTGCACAAGAGATAAAGGATATGATATTATTATATTAATAATAAGTAGTAATAATAAATAATTATATATGCCGATGTTAAATTTGATTTGGATCCATCTACTGGAAAAAATATTCGGGACATGCAACGATATGGTTTGTATATTGCATCAATATATCTCCCTATTAAGGTTAAAAAAAATATATCTCATTATTATTTTAATTTTAAATATGATAGGAGAAAATTAAATTAATTATGGGGAATTTTTTTTTTTGTGGAAGAGGAGTCAGATCATATTTATTGGCACAATCAATGTTTAAATATTTGCAAAAAAAATTATTTTACAATAACATTGTGATATTTTGAGAGATGAGAATTATAATAAACATTAAATTTTTAAATTATTAGCTTTTTATTATGCGTATATTTTATGCTTGTTGATAAATAATAATTGGTACTGTTTAATTTATTTGTGGGGTTGTGTTTTTACAATAATTTATTCAACCTTTGTTATCCATGTATATCTCTTAAGGGAGTGAGGGAGTTAAAAGACATACATTATTTTTAAGAAAAATTATCTTGTATATAAGATTTAAGCAATAATATTATTATTTTCAATTTAATAATGTTAACGGTTTAATCAAACGGCTCGACCGTTTCAACCGTTTGAACCATGACCCGCTGACTTTTCCGGCTCAACATCCGGTCTAGCTTTTAAAACATTGATTTCACAGGAATTGAGGTTCACCTATTGAAAGTTTCCATATCACTACAAAACAACTTTTTGGTATAATTTCTAAACGATATGAAAATAACTAATTTTTTTAAAAAAATCAAATAAACAGACCCCAAATTGATAAAACAACTCCATATAAAGAATTATAATCGATGAATATGCTAATTTTAATTAAAAGATAAAATAACATTTTACACCATAAAAATGCTCTCCTAACGTTAAAATTCAAAAGGAGTTTCAAATTGGAAGTATCATGGTGAAAACAAAAGGCTACGTGATTTTTTTTTCCCATGAAAGGCTATGTGATTTGGAAGTTTAATAATCGAGTTATCAACTCATGAACATTAAAATTTTAAAATACATTCAGCATAATGAAAAGTACACACTCAAAAATAACTATGATAATTTTATTTTTTATTCAACTATGAAACCTTTTACGACAAAAAATGCATTGGTATTAAATTATTTTTTCGATTAAGTTTATACTATTTTTTTAATCAATGGCCGTCATTCCTAAACACCTTAACTTTTTGAATAACTCCTTAAACTTTTCCCAAAAATGATCATATAAGCCAAATAGATCATAAATTGGAAGCGACAAATCTTCAAGTGACTTAAATTTTTTCTATCAACGTTACTTAATTTATAATTTTTCTTCTCCTAATTACCTAAACCAGATCCTACCAACTGTTTGTTGAAAATTCTTAAAATTGCTTCAAACCCAAGCAATTTAATCTTCCACTTCAAACAACAAAACAATTCTCAAATACACAAACTTATGATCTCTGCATTTCACCTTCAACAGCTATCCTCTCAATTCAATGCATTCTTTCAAGTACCTCTCCGATAGAAAGATCCAAACCCTCTTCCCTCTAGTTCTGTCTTCCATTATACTTCTAGGAAGTGTGAGATTAGTCTTGGACAGCTTCAAGAGCAACCAGAGCAACATTTTGAAGATCTTTGGGAAGCTCAAAGGGGAGAATAATAACAACAAAAATGGACTACACGTCGTGGTTTTGCCGGAGGATCGGCTCGAGGAAAGATGTAATGTGTTTGAAGGGAAATGGGTGTGGGACAATGAGTCATATCCTCTGTATCAAGAACAGAGTTGTCCTTACTTGGTGAAGCAGACCACTTGCCTTAAGAATGGGAGGCCTGATTCTTTCTATCAGAATTGGAGGTGGCAGCCTAATGGATGCAATCTCCCAAGGTAATAAAACTATCCCCAAATAGATGAACAAATATAGTAACATTCAATATGAAACTGTGATTACATGACAGAACTTGAAGTGTTTGTATGTAGTTTCATGTGTCAGACATACAGTCGAACTAGTGAACCAATGAACTAGTCCATTGGCTAGTCTGAGAGTTTTGCATGGATTGACCGGTCTAAACTTTATATATTTTTCCTTATTGAATCTAAAACGACAATGTTTTGAGTTTAAATAAATAATAGCCCATCATATTTGTGTTTTACTAACTTTATTTTATTGGATTATATGTGGTTTGTCTATAAATGTTCTATGTATATATACTTGTGAATAAGAGTTTTTTTATTTAAATATTTTTGTAATTATAAATGGGTTAAAGGTCATATTTACCTCAGAAGTATGCATAGTGGATCACATCTGCCCCGAAAGTTTTTTTGGGTCCAATTTTGCCCCAGAAGTGTGCAAAGTGGATCATATTCGCCCTTTACCGTTAAAAAATTTTTACCGGTAAAGGACGAATATAATCAACTTTGCACACTTCCAATTGGACGAAAACAAAACGGTAAATGGCGAATATGATCCACTTTGCACACTTCTGAGGCAAAATTGGACCAAAAAAAACTTCCGAGACAGATGTGATCTACCGTGCATACTTCCGAGGTAAATATGATCTTTAACCCATTATAAATAGTCTCATCCGGAATTGACCCCATTTAAACCATTGACCAATCCCATTTTCACTAATTTGACAGAAAATGTCTACAGAGATAGTCCGAAGTAAGATATTGACCAAGCTTAATGTCTATTTTTTATGTTACATGTAGAGGTATGTTCAAAGTGCTCTATGAAAAAATCAAAAGATAATAGTATAGATTTCACTTCTCTTATCAATGAGATAAGCTAGCGTGACTCTTTTTTAAATTTGAAGTGTTAGATATGTAGCATTAAGTGTTTGAGTCAAAACCATAGTTATCATATAACTTTAGTGAAGAAAAAAGTGTGATTGATTGTTAAATATATTTGACTTCTTTGAAACAGAACGAGCGGAATCAGATTATAAACTGTTTTTTTCCTTTTTCATCTAAAGATTCGACCCGTTGAAGATGTTGGACATGTTGAGGGGAAAGAGAATGATGTTCATAGGAGACTCACTACAAAGAGGCCAATTTGAATCAATGATATGTTTGGTACAATCTGTAATTCCTGAAGGCAAGAAATCCCTCCACAGAATTCCACCCATGAAGATCTTCAAACTTGAGGTGTGTGCCAACTTTTCATGTCAGAGCTACCCATTTATCACGAGGAGCCAGACTTTAAAAGCATAAATAGAATATAAAGTTTGTATATATAGAGGCCATAAACATACAGGGAAACTTAAAAATTACAAAGTTTATTACTTAAAGGCAACTAAGGAGACTCAGATCCTTGAGTGAGTGCAACTATTCTTCAGTTGTGCGCAATACATCTTCAACCATCACATATAGCTGAAGATGTGTTGCATACAATTGAAAAAAATTTGCACCCTCTGAAAATATATTGCATCTAGGTCTTTAAACAAAGTTCAAGTACTTTTAGGCAATAAATTTTGCAAAGATAGGTTTTTTTAACAATTTTTCCAAATATATATTTCTGAGAAATTGAAAACTTGGTCATAGATCTACCATTATGCCTTTTAAATATTATTTAAAAAAAAGTGTGTTGTTGGGTTTGTTGGGGATGGTAATAGGAGTACAATGCATCGATAGAATACTATTGGGCTCCCTTCATAGTGGAATCAATATCAGATCATGCAACAAATCACACAGTTCATAAGAGGATGGTGAGGCTGGACTCCATAGCAAAACATGGCAAGCATTGGAAAGGTGTTGATATTCTGATCTTTGAAAGTTATGTTTGGTGGATGCACAAGCCTTTCATCAATGCCACGTTAGTCATATACCTTCTTCTACATCTTCTTCTGTTTCGTTTGATTGGTATGAAGTTTGAAGAATGTGTTTGGCTTGGATCAGGTATGGATCCCCAGACCATGTGAAAGAATACGATGTCACTACAGCTTATAGATTGGCTTTGAAGACTTGGGCAGATTGGCTTGAATTAAACATTAATCCTCTCACTCAAAAGCTCTTCTTTATGACCCTGTCCCCTACTCATCTCTGGTGAGATCACTTGGAGATTAATCCACTTATATTAGTTTTTTGAAAAAATTAAAAGAAAAATTAATCATTTGGTCCATATAGTTTTAACTTGACTGTAATCGAATCCCTAAGTTTTGATTCGGTGCAACTCATTCCTTTAACTTTTTACTCAATTGTAAGTTAATCTCTAAACTTGGATTTGACATAACTCGGTCCCTATAACTCAACATTTTAAAATAGTAGCCCCCATAGTTTAGAAAATAAAATTTATATTTTGTGACCTTGGGGACAAAAGTTTAAATGGTTAAAATAAGAGGGACTTAATTGTAGTGAGTTAAAGTTCAATGATCAAGTTTCAATTTAATCAAAACTAAGGAGATTGAGTTGTATTGAATCAAATTGAAAGATGGAATCATAACATAACATAGTAAAAAATGAAGAGACTAA
Source organism: Mimosa bimucronata (assembly GCA_037074515.1). Lineage (NCBI taxonomy): Eukaryota > Viridiplantae > Streptophyta > Magnoliopsida > Fabales > Fabaceae > Mimosa > Mimosa bimucronata. The sequence goes on from CM073442.1 coordinate 14,927,990, forward strand.
AAGATTGATTTTCCAAAAAAATATGTATATGTGTAATTATAGCAAAAAAGATGCATGTATATTTTACTTTAGATTAAATGATGTACTTTGTCAAATACTCAAAAGAGAAGAAAACATGTCCTAATGACCATGATTTCAATGTTTTAGGAGCTGGGAATGGAAGCCAGGAAGTGATGAGAATTGCTTCAATGAGTCATATCCAATACAAGACCCTTCATATTGGGGCACTGGATCAAACCTAGAGATTATGAGGATGCTAAAGCAAGCAATAGCAGAACTGAAAATGGATGTGACCTTATTGAACATCACTCAGTTATCAGAGTATAGGAAAGATGCTCATACTACAATTTATGGAGAAAGAAAAGGCAAACTCCTCACCAAAGAACAGAGAGCTGACCCTAAATCTTTTGCTGATTGCATCCATTGGTGCCTTCCTGGTGTCCCTGATACATGGAATCAAATCCTATACGCCTATCTCTTAAAGACATTTCAGAACTTTACCTAAGTGAAAGCCACTTTACCCATTTTGATTCATCTAACTCATTGTTTCAATATGACAAATTCCAGGTGTAGAAAGGGTTTGTGGAGCAGATTCAACTAAGTGGCCCGTGGTTGATGTGGGTTTGAAAGGAATTAGATGCCCTACTACTAGTATAAGCTTTTAGTACGGTGTGTTGTCGTTTCATTCTTAATATCTGAACTCAATCCACACTGCTCCTAGGTCCAGACGAATCACAATGAATAGAAAAATTTTGGAGCTATTTTTCATTTCTTTCTTATTTAAAAAACTTTTATGTGAGTTAGATCTCTGACTCATCAGCATCGGGCATGGGCATACTTCATGACTCATTAATGATTAAACATTTAGAAGTACTTACAAATTATTATTAAAGTTTAAAAGTTCAACATTTGAATCTAAACAAGGTTCAAAGATCACTAATTTAATTTAAGATACCGAAAATTATTTGTTGGAAAACAAATTCAACGGAAATCATAATCATTTTAGAAAAGTACTATTTAACTTAAGAATAGAAACATAACTATCAAAATGCCTTCAGATTGATCTTTCAAACAATAGAATTAGAATGTCAAAGTAACTTGATTCTTAGAATTGAAAAAATGGGCAGTCAGCAAGTTAGGGGCTCAAGTTTCTGTTTAGGTCCGATTACCATGAAATAGTCCATTCCCGATGCCCAGCATGTGTGCTTAGGGGCTTAGGTTGGGCCCGTCTGCCTACAATTTATTTTTAAAATCTTTTCATATACACCAACAACCAAGAATAATCAAATATTAAGTTAAAATTTAAAACAGTATAATTCCTAATTTAATGCATAAATATTATCAAATAATCAAATATTATTTAGTAAACAAAATAGGTAGAGAACTTCCCTTAAGAAATCTTTCTTCAGATAAGGAATATACATTTTCACTACTTAATATGTGTGTGTCACTCTCTTCTTTTACTAATAGTAGTTGTCATTGTAATTTACGACCTCCTCAAATAAGAGTAAGCAAATTAGAACCCAAACTAAATCAAATCAAACTCAATTCAGTTTTTCATTTTAGTTATGCTGATATTCGGTTACAATTTTGTTTTTACGTTTTGGAAATTTCAGTTTTCATTTATAAGAAATTTATTCGGTTTAAATTGAAATATATATATATATAACTTATATTTAATGGATGCCAACTCTATAAAGGGGATGTTATAATATGAATATTACATTATTATATATTTTTTATAATTAATATATACTTAAACATGTTTTATAGATAATATTAAACTCTAAATACTCTTAATAATTTATAGATATATACTATAATATGTTTTATAAAAAAATATTAAACTTTAAATTCAGTTATTTAACCAAACCAAAATATTTTGACTTATTCAGTTTCGATTAATTTGGTTAATCAATTTTGGTTTGGTTTTTAAAAATGATCATTATTTATTTTTCAGTTATTTCGATTTTCACCGAAAAAATGAAATGATCATCCTATTCTCAAATACAATTGAAAAATTGCTCCATTTAACTATGTATGTATCTTACATCATTTAAAAAAATTATATCAATATTTTATAAGGGAAATTTTCTTTACATAACTATTAACAATGAATAGAAAGACCAAATTGATTCAAAAAATTTAAAAAAAAAATAAAAAGACTTAGCAAACTCAACAACATTAGAGGTTAGTTTGAGACTAATACAGATGATGAAATTACGACCGGTTGGCTTACATAGAGTATTACCAAATTTAACAGCATTAGAGGTTAGTTTGAGACTGAAGGTTTTCAGGCGTACCTGGAATCCGGTTGACTCGCTTGGTACCCACAAGAAATCGGAACACCAATTTGGACTGCGATTACGTTATACAACAGATGCACCATTAGAGCAGGAAGAGAGTTAAGAGAGAAAAAAGACATGAGTTATTTTTATGTTCTTCTTATTGCTTCTCCGGAAAGACAAAAACTACTCCCGTATATAAAGATATGAAAAGCAATGTTCAAAAAACCGGACAGGACATTGAACCGGCTGAGTTACTGGTTCAAGGGTTATTGGTCCAACCGGGGGTCAACTTGGGGTCGAACCGGTTACATTAAAATAATATAATTTAATTGACAACAACAAAATACATCAACATTGATTTTCATTATTAACAAAATATAAAAAAAATACAACAATAATGTACATGTAACAATACCTAAATACATAAACAATAACTAAAATATGGGAGATATGATTAGATTAAGTTAGATTAGTTGAGATTATATCATATTGTTTATTTATTTTCTTAAATTTTTCGATCCTTATGAATTTTTTATTAAGTATATTGTATATTTATATGTTAAAAACGTAACAGAGCAAAGATATTATATATGGTTGAGAAATGAAGAAACTTGGGAAAAAATTGAATTGGTGATTGGTGAGATTTGCCAATATCGATGCCTATGAAATAGGGAAAATAAAAGTAGAGAAATCCAAAAGTCAGATTCATTATCTATAGCACGTGATTTCAAATTCATTTCTTTTCTTTATTTTCTCTCTCTTCTCAGCGTCGTCTTCTTTCTCTTTCAAGGTTTCAACTTTCAGTCTTTCACCAGCGCTCGCCGTCTCTCTTTCCCAGCATCTGGTATTTGCGATCTTTGTTTTTCATTACCCTCAAACTCCCAGGTTATCGTTTTATTTGTAGGTAAGAATGCTTTCTTGTTCTTTTTTCTGACTTCAAAACCGTCGCATCTTTCTTCTCTGATTCTTGTTCTTCTATGGCCTGTGTAATGTGCCCTACCCACCGGTTCTCCAGAGTCAAAGTCAAACCGGCCAAGCCAACCCGGATTACACCGCGATGATGCTCTCCTCGGCTTAATGTGTGGATCGGACCAGATATAGGGACGGTTCGCCGGGTTTCTGGTCGAACCGGCCTGTTCGATCCGATTTTAGAACACTGATGAAAAGTCATATCTTTTCAATTTCAAATTATAAAGGGAAAAATTACTCATTTTATCCCACATCTTTCCATAATTACATATTAGCCCTTATTCTCATTGGGCTTGGGCCCTAATCCACAAATGGTGGATTAGGTATTTCCGTACATCTCCTACTCATACTTGGTGGGTTAGACGTTAAGGGTCTAGTTTCTTTCTCTTCTATTCTTCTTTCATACTAAGTGTTCTGTCGTAACCGCGTAGGTACGGCGTCTCCTTTTAGGTGTCTTATACTAGTAATCCCTTTTACAGGGACCAGCATAAAACAACATTGTAGTGCAGCTCGATCATTTTGATATAGTGCCTTAGATATCCTAGATTTATACAAATACACTTTTCTCATGGTCAATATAATCCCTTTAGAGTTAAGATAAAACTCAAATTGCCTTTCTCATATGCATAGTGTCCACACTTATGAAATTAGCACACTAACATCATAATGGACCAGTCTCAGACATTAGCATAAGTATGTGTATTTCATGTAATCTTCCTTTCGCCCAAATATCACTTCAATATGAATCAACCGCTTTCTTAACATAACACCTTTAGATCACATTTATCATGACCATAGGATATACGCTAAGGTAGCAGACACTAAAACATATTTCCATGACATTGTCAAAGTCAAAGGACATCAAGAAAGTATGGAACCTTTCTTGGACTCACACAGTAATGAAACATGGATCCATTCATTTGCTTTCAGTTTATGGTAATCTTAGCACATGCGGTATAAATCGCATGCTATGGTGTTACTCTTTTCCTATAAGAGCGTACATCGATTTGATTGTATCATTAACACCGTACATACTTCAATATAGAAACACACAGTATCTACACCCAAAATTCTTTAACTCTTCTCGCATTGTATGACGTCAATTTTGAAGAACTTTGTTGTCTGGTTACAGGTATTACGGATGTGGGTATCCATAATTCGATCCATATGTGTATAACCACGGATCTCATCTCGACTTGCTGCACTTTTGATTTGAGGTGACATATAGTTTGTGTTTCTTCTTTACCATAGTAGTATTTTCACTGCTTTGCTGGTGAACACATTGTCTTATCTTTGCACACTACTCCTAAGTGTCAAAGGTGATCGTTCGTGTGAGAGAGCCAACCTCATCAACCTGTACGATATACTAGACATTGTATACTATCACACACATATGTAAAGCCTTAATGAAGTATCCATTACTTCATATCCTATGCTTGCCAAAGGACTTATCATGTTTCATGTAACACCTGGACTTTTACTACTATATTATAGTAATTTAATTGAATTATAACCACTTTTTAATGTCAGAAGCCCAAAAATACGAATAAATTTAAAACTTTTTCTTTCCAAGCAATGTTCCAACTCTAATGCAGTTGGAATGGGCTTTCCGGACAAATTGAATAATTTAGAAACTCTTTATAAAATACAGTGGTTATTAAAACAATTAAAAGTAAACTAACCCTCTTAGGGTATCTAATTTAAATTCATAATACTTAAGAAATTTAAATTCTTTTATAAATTTATACAATTCTATTTTCTATGCTTTCTATTATTAATTTAAAGATTTAAGATTACATTATATACAATTGACCTTACTTTTATAACATAAACCTTAAATTCTTCATCTAATCTGCCTCCAGTACTCCTGCCTTATCTCAATCATCTTATCATCTACCAGTTTCTCTGAAACAGCAATTTAACGCAGTTCATTTCATTCATTACCATGCATAATAATTAATAAAATATATATAATTAAAAACATGTCTGTATGGGTAGGGATGTTGTCCCTCTGTGGGCCCCCGCACTCATCCCATATAAGTAAACATTAACCTTGTTGCTAGTGCACTTAAGGCACTACTGTGAGGCTCAACCTCCTGAATATAACCTTTCGGTCATATCTAATCTGTACTAGGGGTAGCTAACCCTCTAGTCATCGAGTACTCGGATCCCATGAATAATTCTGACAAGGTTAAAGCTACTATAAATTTATAAAACATGCTATGCAATTATTAATACATGATAAATGATATTGAATGAAACTGCTACCTGGAATCCAAGCTTAATCCTAAGCTCGCTCCTTTCTCTTCCACTGATCACCTCAATTTATGTCATTATCAAAACCTATTTACATATAAATAATAAATTAATACTTATACTTATATATAATTATTCAACGCCTCTCACGTTTCTATAAGGTTACCTACATCTCTACCCAACCTTTTTAAATCTAAACAAATTTATAATTTGCTAAAACTATTTTAAACCTTTATAGCCAAAGAGTTTCTTTAATTATTTCTTTATAATCCTCAATCAAACACATACGCCCACAGAGAATTACTTAACCACACATATGCTACTTCACATTATCTTAAATAAATTCTAATGCTTATCTACATCATACCATACATCATTCAAAACCTACATAGCATATTAATATATATAACAACTAGCTTAACCTAATTAGGTTCGTTAAATTTTAAATAAATCTCCAATGATCATACTTTCTCTCCATATTATTAATTATTACCTACAGCTTAACTCATTAAATTAATCTGACCATTTCAGGTCTTGAGGACACTTTTAACTAAATGTATTCTAATTAGTGTTTCTTATTCTCAATGTTTGACTAATATTTACCTCATGAATGGTTGTGTTTAAGGAGCTTCACCTTTCTTCAATCCTTAGGGTACTAGTTTTCTTGTTATTTATTTTCTTTTATTATAAAATCTTCAAGAACAACTAAATCAATAATGTAAATCAAATCCTAGTAATTCAATCAATGACACATCTTGTATTTAAGACATTTTAACATTTCAAAAATCAATACAACAACCATAAAACCGATATCCTTGATTCATGTTAGTAAGCATTCAACTCTTATGCTATCTACTAAACAGACATTTACCATATTTCTCTATATAACTTTAATCATTTTTCATTACTCTTGAATTTACTAAGCATCACTTAAATCCTTAACCAAACCCCACACCTCAATCTCTGACAATCTCCTTAATAATTTAGACCTCAATTTAGGTGCATCCAATCTCCCACCTATTTCAAACTATCATATGTACCTCAAAATGCTCCAAAAATTCAGATTTCAGCTTAACACTTTTATAATCCCCATCTAATCATTATTAGTTTCAGTTATAATATAACTAATACTTTAAAACCTCAAACATATGCTGATCAATTCATATTCTTCTCAAAACAGAACTTTAACTTTTATAATTCATTGATATCTTATTACCACCTTAAGACATCTAATTGAAGCCTTTCTAGAACTTAGAGCCCTTGCCTAAATAATCCTGGAATTTGTGGCCCAAGTGTACCATTATTACCTGCACATATAACACTCCCAACCCTATACTCCATTCTTTTCAAACTCATTCCTCTTTTACATAAATCAGTAACCTTGCTCTTCATGTATTAAAATTATAATTTCTAGCTTCAAATCGAATCTCTCACTTGCTCTTCAATCCTTCTAAAAATATTAAACTATCTAATATTAAATTCAAACCAATCCTTTCATTACAATACTAACCATAGTTTTGACAAAGGAATGCTTAAACATTTCCCCTGTTCTAATGGCTGAAAAGCCAGTGAAATCACAATTCTCCTTCAACTAAAATTAATCCTACACCATCAGACATCCATTCCGTCCTTCATCCCCAAACCAACTAATTAACAAAACCATTTAATCATTATTCTTATTGAATTTCCAAAGTTTCCATTTTGCTAGTTCCAAAACCAAATCTTTAAGCACCCATAACTTCAAAACTCTAAACTCTAATTTGTTTAACATTCTTTAATTATTTCCAGAAAATCCCTTAAATTACAATTATATTTTCCTCCTATTACCAAAGAGTTAAACCAATATACACCTAAGCAACAACCACAAACTTAATCCTCCCTTCTCTGATTTAGAGATGGACCAGAGCAGATTAGAGCAGAAAAATCAACATACAAGGAACGCTTAAATTGCTTAAACAAAACAGAATCTTGCTTAGGACAACAAACACCAACTATATTGACATCACAACAATTCTTTCTCCTCCATCAACCGAACAGAGCAGAGAACAGGGCAAAAATTTAAGAACAAAAGAGAGCAAAATCACAACATCTTTAACATCAATCTTCACACCATTAAACATCAAAACTTCCCCTTCTCTTGTCATGGAAGCCGCCGGCCAACAACTCAGAAAAAGAAAGGAAATTGAACAATTTCTTACTCAATCACCATCCCATTAAACACTAATTCTATTTGATCAGAGAAATAATCAAAATTCTTATTCATTTTCACCCAAGAATTCAGGCGGACCAGATCGAACAAGAAACAGAGAAGGACAGAGAAAGAACAAGGAATCAAACATCAACAAACCAAACAAGTAATACCCTTTCTTTGAACTCATACAACTCCTAATCATGTTTAGTAAGAAATTTCCGTTCAATTCTTGCCCTAAATCACAAGACTGAAATCGGTGAACAGTGAATCGATTTAGGGTTCTTGGAGAAATTCATCCAAACTTAACTCCCCACTCGAAATCACAACCGAAATCATTGAAAGCACAGCCCAAGCATCATTCCTACGAATTTATAGACCTTAAGAATCCCTAGAATCGAATTAATCCCTTCCCTTAACTCTCACAAATCAGACAGGAGAAGAGAGGAAAACAAGCGGAAGAAGCTCACCAGAGATGTACCTCAGCTTCTGGAGCGTTTCCCTCCCCTTTCCGCTGTCGATCATCGCCATCTTGGCCGTCGTCCGCCGCTGATCGTCGATTGCAGACGCCAGGAACAGAGAGAACAGAGAGCACGAGAGGGAGAGAGAGATCGAGAGAGTGAGAGACGGAGAGGATGAGGGAGTATTATATAAAGGATTAGGGGAAAATTAAAGTTCTGACCCCTATAACTTTCTTCTTTTCGTTTTGATCCCTAGAATCAACTTTTAATGTTTTCAGTTTAGTCCCTACTCTGAAAAATAATTTCTAGAATTAAATTCTTTTATCATATTAGAGATTTTTCTTAGTCATAAATTTCTTTAAGCCTTAAAATAAATTCTCATAAAGTTCTTAGATAAAAATTTATCTTCTAATTATTTTTCCTTAGTTAATAGAGAAATTAAAATTTAAAAATTATTAAAATACTTCTGGCCTCATAAATTTATTTATAAGGCTGTTTAATTTATAAATGCCGTCCTAAGACTTTAAATAAATCCTTATTGTTTCTTTTCTCCAATTTAAGTTTTATTTCCTAATTATTTCTCTTTATTTCTTGAAGAAAATAGGACTTAAAATTATTAAAAATACCTAAATATCTTAAATTTATTTTTCTTTATTTTCTAAAGAAAATAATCCTTAAAATTTATTAAAAATGTCTAAAACATCATAATTTCATTTTTAATGCTTTTTAACATTTTAATAATATTTTCTAAATCTTAATTAATTCCTTATTTTCTCTTTTCTAAAATTTGGGGTGTTACATTTCACATATATATCCTTGGCCACAGGCTCAATTAGGGGACTTTGAATAGGAAGTTGTTGTTCAGTAACAACCTTATGTGCTATAACATATCTCAGATATTTATTTTTGTATTTTACTCATGCTATGATACTTAGGGTCTTTTATTTAGGAAACAATCGTAGTGTTTTTACAATGCATTAACACTAGGTTTGAATTCTTATTTCAAATCCAAGATGCTCATCTAGACATCATCGACCATATAGCCATATGTACTACCACAGTAGATACTTTTAAATGCGCATAATTATCATGCCCTTCAAGTATCTTTAAGCTTTTTCTTTTGTGGAGCCACTGAGTGTCTCTCACAATGGTTGGACTAGTGCCGACTTACAAGTCCTACGACTAAAATGAATATATGATATTTATACACCACTGTGTATATTAAACTACCAACAATGTTTACATGGAAACCATTTTTCCATTTTACATCCAAGTTGGTTCAGTTTAGGGATATCTATCAAGATTCAAACACTCTTGAAGTCACTAAGGTATTCATGGGATCACATTCATTCAAATTAGACCACTCAAGAATTTTCATAATATAACTCTCTTGTGACAGAGAATGGAGTCTGCTTGAGCTATATCTTTGGATCTCAAGTTCAAATATATATAATGATTTACCCATGTTCTTAGTACCTTTCCTTAATAGGCACTATTAAAATCAAACTATTTTGGTCAATAGTACATCATCCGCTTAAAGGATAATATCACAAACTTCTTAGTTATGTTTTCTTCAACCATAAAAAAATATATTAGGTTATCACTCATATGGAACCTTATACCATTGTTTGGATGATTACTTTAGTTCATGAATTGACTTATGCAAAAATATTTAATATGAGGTCATCACTTTGTAAATCTCAAACATCTATTGTAGTGAAATCTAATAGCCAAAGCATATAGATTTCTTCATCTAAATCACAACTCAAAATGTAAGTTTCACATCCACTTGATGTAAACCTAAAACCAAACAGTTAGTTATTTCCAAAATGAGTATGATTTTAAGCATATAATATATGAGAAGGTATTCTTACAATGTATACCTATATATACCCTTTTGTAACCGAGAGAGTCTTGTATTGTTAATTGATCTAACTAACTTGTTTTTAATCTTGAGAATTCATTTACTTTACAAATGATCTATCGTCCTTGTGGTGGATCAACTAACTCTTATACTTGATTATTTCTCAAAGAATTTACATCTACTAATATTGCTTTCTTCCATTCCTTTTAAGTAGATAAAGACGCTTAAACAGAACACTTCTGTTATCCTCCTCTAGAGCAACAATGAACGTTGTTCTAAGTTACTCCTTCTTGCTAGAGTTCCTTACCTTTCTTATCAGTGATATTTAGGTCTCTTTAATGACCTTTTATAAGCTCCCACTCACATGGGCAATTGAGGAGTTTTGTCACTATGTCTCATAAAGAGATATAGGGAAACACAATGTGATGATCTTCACCATTATTTGGAAAAACTCACTCATAATAAATATGGTTCCTTTCAATTTATTTCAGACACAAATCCATATTCATTTTCACTTATGAAAATGTCATCATAATAAGTTCCCACTTACAACGACTATAAGATCGTGTAATTGACCTTTATGGCCTACAGGAACTCAAAAAACTTGATTTGCTCTTTGACCATAATTCATGTGGTTTGAAAAGGACCACTTAGGAGGGCACATAGTTAAGTATAAAGTTTGTATCTCCCTTAAAGAGAAAATCATACTTGATCAATCAAATATGGGTACTAATTCAATAAAAGTGAACTAAACAACACTCTCCCACTCACTTTTGGTGGGTTAGCTTGAACCATTTTATACATGACCATGTTTAGTAACATTTTGTAACATTCTAGAAAATTAATTGAGGATTAGTGGGTGTAATTAGGAATTGATTTATGGAAAATAATGAATTATGAAAATATTTAAAGACTTTTGAGGTATTTTTGAGTATTTTAAAGGCCCAGTTTCTCCCTTGTTTTGAGGTCAATAATTTTGGGAAAATTATTTTTAGTTTCAAAAGAGGTTATTATGGGAGGAAATAAATAAATGATATTATAGGAAAATTTTGAGAGTGAAAAGAAAAATTTTGGTTCTAAAGAAATATCTTATTTAAGGATTTTAGGGCCTAATGTATTTTTCTACCTCTTTTCTTTTTTTTCTCTCTCCCTCCCCATTCCCCACGTGCTCTCTCTTTCTTTTTCTCATGTCACACTCAACCCCTCCCCCATCACGTCACTCTTCCTCTCCTCCCAAACTTAACCATCACCATTATTCTTTTCCATCTTTCTCTCTCTTTATATTTTATAGGGTTAAAGGACATTCTTGCCCTGGAAGTTTTCACGTTGGGGCATTGGGCACCTGGAAGTTTTTGAGGGGCCAAATGTGCCCCGGAAGTTTAAAAAAAAGGGGACAATATTGCCCCTCCGTTAACTAGCAAAACGGTCAATGGTTAAGTTGACCAAGAAATGCTTACGTGGCAGCTAAATGTATCCTCTAGTGTCCACCTTATCCTTACATCTCATCATGTCTCTCTTCATTTCTCCCTCTTCTTTTCCTCCTCTCGTGTCATCACCTCCATCCCTCCTCGCAACAACAACAATGACGGCTTCTTCTCCACATTTCTCCAAATGTAATTTTCCAAAACGAGATCCAGGGTACACTAAGGCAGCTCTTGTTCCCTGTTGGATCGTGTTCTAAATTTGCAGAGACACAGAAATAGAAAGAAAACCAAAGAGCCAAACAAAAAATCATGGAATACTTTCAACAAAGCAAAGTTTAAACAGTACCAAAGAAAATTCCATCTTCCCCCAGCTAAGATATCTCCCACTGCTCACATTCACTAAAAACATGAACCTTCTCAAACTATCTCATACATTCAAGCTCTTTCATCACAACAATTCCTTTAACAAAAAATCTATTAACGAATTTTCTCAGGCAAAAAACAAAACCCAAATCTAAAAAAACTGTCAATCTGCCTTTGTTGATTAATTTACAGCAGTGAATTTAATCATTTTTCAGATCTGGAATCATTTTTCAAATTTGTCGAATTTTTTTCTAATGGAATCATTTTTTCCTTTCCTTGCTAATCCGCCGACGTACGAATCATCCCTGGAACTAAAACTTGCTGCGACGCGCTGAGACCTCATAAGGTCATTGAGGATAACCCCATCCCATGGTTTTGAATATCCGATAGGTGGATCTGGGTGAAGGGTGAAGGACAGAATCGAGAATGGAAGAAGTTGGAGAAGGAGATGTAGTCGTCGACCACGGGGTTGATATCGAGGATAGGGGCGAAGAAGCTGTCAGAGAAGCCATGGCCTTGGTGGCGAATCTGGCTTTGGTGAAGTGAATGGCAGTGCTCGAACTTGGAAGAAAGAATAGAGAAGGCGTTAAAAAAGAGATAGAAGAGCAATGATTTTTTTTAAAAAAATAATTTAGAAAATATGATGTGTGAAAAGAAAAGGTGAGGTGGCATTATATATGGCTAAGCAAACTCAGCATTTTTGGGTCAACAACATTGACCGTTAGGCTTAGTTAACAAAGGGTTCAAATTTCCCATTTTTTTAAACTTCCAGGACACATTAGACCTCTCAAAAACTTCCTGGTACCCAATACCCAAACTCGAAAACTTCCGGGGTTAAAATACCCTTTAACCTTATTTTATATTTTTCTCCTCCTCATCTCTTTCCTCACACTCTCTCCTGTGGTCTCTTCTTCCTCTTCCTTCCTTTCTTTTTCTCTTTTTCTCTTTCTTTTTTTTTTCTCTTCTTTCTCTCTTCCTCTCATACTCCTTTGTCGTGCTTGTTCTTTCTTTTTTTTCTTCCTCAATGCCTTTCACCACCACCACCCTAGCTACATCATCCTTCTTTCCTCCTCCCTTCTCCCTCTAGTTTCTCTCTCTTAGTTTCCTTTAGTCCGCCGCCGTAGTGGACTTTAGGAGGGAGTTTTCCGGCAAGTTTCACTTGGAAAACCACCATTCATATCCTTCTCTCACCTCCTTCAACATTGTACTTCATTCTTCCACTCATTTTCGGTCTGATTTGTGCTTAAAAACTAAAAGAAAAAGTTTTGGCCTGAGCTTTTGGAGCTCACCGGCGCCAGAACGGTGGTTTTTCCGGCTATCTAAGACCATATTCGGACTCCCGTAAGTATTCTCTACGCACCCATGTCATTAGTTTTCTGATATGAAATATTTCAAAAATAAGCCTTAACTAAGTTGGGGGTTTTAGGATATCTAAATCTATTATATTAAAGTCTAATATTTGAGTTAGAATTTTTCTTAAGGAGCTTATAAATTATTTGAGGTTTTCCCAATCATTTGGAATTTTTGAAATTTCTAATATTAGGGAAAATTTTGGGATATTGTGGTCTGACTTGTTGTAGTTAAATTGATAATTTGTTGGAGTTTATTTAATATTATATTATGATGTTAATCTGGCTGATTATGGTGGAACTTGTTGGTGAAATTTTATACTGGTAAAGTCTGGATTAGCGTAATGATTAAGGAGGAATTTTCGAAATATGGACATTTGAGGTTAATGGGTGATTTTTATAAATTTATGGATATTAAATTAAGGCTGTTGTTTGGATAAATATGATTGAATTGAGATGTTATGGGAGTTGAAAGGATTTACTTATGAGTGTGAGGTTGGATTTTGGAATCTTATGATGGATATAGTTGGAGGATTTTAAATGATTTAGTTGAGAGAGAATTAAGGAAGGGTTTGGAATAAATTTCTTGAAGATGGATGTTGTTCTTTTGGTTAGGGAATTAAATCCCTAACTTTGTATTTGAACACTTAATTTAAGTGTTAACTTTATGGTATATGATTGTTATGTAGACGGTGACTTGTCTTGAGTCGAGCAAAGGGGAGCGCGGTTATACTGTGGTACTTTGATATTCAGCTTGGAGGTAATCGCTTCTACTTGTTCTATGTGTGGATGCGTTATTGATAAGGGATTTCAAACTCCCTTTTAACCCTAGATTATGATTGTATACGTATGATATAATTTTCATTGGTTATTTTTATATAAAAATGTCATGTGGGATTCGTAGTTTGAAAAGTGGCATGTGTTGTGATGATCATTTTTGAAAAATAAATATATATACATATATATATATTGATTTGGAACTATTGCATTATATGGTTTTTGAAATATTGGAAAAGGCCAAGTGCCTCGCTTTGGTTAAATTGCATTTCTAGTTGTGATGCATATGTTGTGGTAGTTAGCATCGATGCACTGGACACTCTTACCATCACGTGATGAGGTACCCTGTTGGCCCATAGGGACTAATATTTTTGGGTGTACTGGGTATGGGTAGCCCCCATCGAGTATTACCCCCTCATTGTGGTATTGGGTATGGGTAGCCCCATCGAGTGCTACATGTTTGGTGTGCTGGGTATGGGTAACCCCATCGAGCATTACCCCCGTTGTGATGCTGGGTATGGGTTGAAATCCCCATCGAGTTCCACTTCTCCGTAGTTCTGGGTACGGTTTGAGATCCCTGTCGAGTTCCACTTTGGTCCACCTGGTGGCAGGGGACAACCGTAATGATTCGCCATACTAGCGTTACGGATGGTTGTGAAATATGTATTTGCAGAGTTTTGTGAAAGTATGGTATATGATATATACGAGATTTGATAAGGGTTTTCGGTATCTTGCATATTTGTGGTGTTTGCATTTTCATGCATGTTTCGAACTTATATATATTGTATAGCTTCCAACATTGCCACCTTACTGGCACACACTCACATGTAGGCAGGTAGTTATTGGTTACGATGGGCTACCATCCTTTGCTCAATTTTTTTCAGGCTCCAGTTCATGTTTAGTATATACTCGGGGAAAGGAGCCCCCCATTCTTACTGAAACATAGTGAGCCTTTATTTTGTGTTATGCGAGAAGTGTTGTATATTGTCATACTCTTTTAAGCTTTCATATTTCACTTCCACATTCTTATATTTGGATAGCTATATACATTATTCTTTTAGTTATGACCAGTCCATCTCCGACATAGATGCATGAGGCATACTAACATTGCTTTACTATTTTAGAATTAATTGTGAACCGTGGATCATAAAACATCTCATATCCACCATGAATGTTTTGGGGTTTCTTCGAATATTTTTATGATTTTGAACATGGTGGAATTACGTTAAGTAAATGGTTAAAAATATTGATATTTTAATGGGGTGTTTTGAAATGTACAATGAATCCTTTTTCTAACATGGATTGAGTTATGAAATGGTAAAATTATTGATATCCATGTTAATTGTGATTTGGCAAAAAATTGTTTCCTATTCTTGCCTTATCGAGAATTTCCTCTTAATTAAATAAGATAAATTCTTATCTAACTATGATAGTCATTTTCGGTAATTTTAGTAATATTCTTTTCTAGCGTAGTTAGAAATTTAAACTCGATTTTAAAGAAATTGTTACCTTAAACTCTTTCCTAACTATGTTAGCATTTTATTTAGTAAACCATTTTTCCTAACATAGTTAGTATTGATAAAATCTTGTTTACATTCGGTTTTATGATTAATAAAATGGTATTACAAAGCGATTGTTACACATTTCATTATGCCTCCTAACAACTCCATCTGGTGACAGAGTACGAAGAATCATTTAACTGAATAAATATCCCTTTTTCTTCATGAAACTCATTGAAACTGGTCAGGAACAACCTTTATTAGTGCGTAGATTTCTTAAGTTCTTTATGCACTTTATTTTCAACTTTACTCACTTATAGTCTAAAGTGCTTGAGCTTCAAACTTGTGTGAAATAAAGTAATGATAATTACGTGAGTAATCATCAACTAAGGTAATATAACATCCGTGTCATGCCCTCACATTCATTGAACCATATAAAATCGGATGGAAGAATTGCAATATTTTCTCTATCTCAGCTCCCTTACTGAAAAACTTTTCTTATTGCTTTACCTACTAAACACTTCCCTATTGGGTGATGAACATAGCATTCTGCCAATTCAAATTATGTGTCCTAGTCCACCATGACATGTATTCAAGTCAACATTTGAATTAGGGTGGTAAAGCAATCATGCACACAAAGATTACCAACAATGTTAGAAAAAACAAAGAAATGTCAAGGAAGATTGTATCACAAACAGCTAATTTTGTCATAAAAGTCAAGATAGTTCATTTAGAACCCATGAACCTAGTGCATGAAATAATGAACTTGTAGGCTCTAATGCTTTTCACCTCAATTCTCACGTCATCACCAATTTAAAGCTTTATACTTGAATATGATAACTGACCACATTTAATAAAGTATCTTTGATCCTTATTCTTTTAGTCTATGGAGCTTGAGTCTTTTCTTGCTCACTATTGACAGAAAAGAAAATTCATCTAAAAAATGGTTTATCCTTTAGTAGGAAAAGAATTTAAACTTACTTGGGTCATTCCTCTCCTTAAAGAGTTTATTACTCCTGTGATGTCACGGTAGTCCTCACATTCCCTTTTGTAGAACCTCTTACGCTTGTCTCATTTGGGTTTAGGGTGTAGAGAATGCATTTCCTCTGCGGGTAAGTTCGCCCAAAGAGGTGGCAAACCTCTACACATCCATGTTCAAGCTCCAAGTACTTCGATACATCACTGAAAAAATAACGAAGTTTTCACTTTGGTTTAACTTGACTTTCATGTGCTCCCTTCAGGAAAGGAGCGCCCTTATGAACAACTTGGACTCATTGTTCATTCCACAATATACAATCAACTTCCTTCAATCTCCTTGTTGTGTCGGTTATCTAATGTAGATGTTGTCTCATAAAAGGCATTAAGCCTCAAGTTTTATGTGTCAAACTTAATTAACAACCTTTTTCATATTGTGTAATGGAAATTTTGCCTAAATTTTCCTTTTACACAATTTACATGGCTCTTTGTTGTTGGAATTCTATCATATTGACACTCTATAGAGTAGTTTATGCTATGATGATTCCCCATTTAATATTGATTTAGGGCTTATTGAGAATAATTTGGGGAGTCATTAATGCTAATTAAAGGAATTTTGAGAGTTTTTTAGAGAAAAGTATGAAAATTTGTCATATAAGCTTAATTTAATTATTTTTTTAATAAATATGAAAATTTATTAGAAAATTTGATTGCCATTATTCCCTCACATTTATGCATGATTTTGATAGGTATAAATGGATATTCTAAGCTAGAAAGGAGAAGAAAAGAAAAGGAAAAGAGTGGAGAAAGTTGGAGTTTAATTGTTGAAAATTACCTCTGGTGCCATGGCACTGCACCTGAGTGCCATAGCACTGCGCGAAAATCCCTAAAAATCCTGAACTCACACATATTTGTTTTTTTATCCTTTTAAAACACCTAGGGCACGAAAATACAGGGAGAATCAACCCACTTTCAACCCTAGAACCTATAGGAACCATTAGACTCATCGTGCACACATCTTTGGAGCTGGGTTTGTAAAATTGGAGGTTGAGAAGCAAAATTGGAGGAGTTTCTTGCCCTACGGTGATAGATTCTTCTTGTTTTCTTCCATTCTTTGTTACTTTTGTGAATTAAACATGGGATCTCTTTTAATTTTCTTGTCTAATCCATTCATGAGTAGCTAAATTGTTTGTTCTAGGATTGATTCAAGCCTTGTATGGATTGAAACCTAATTTGTTTCCTTTTCTTTTAGTAATTAAAGACTATTTGTGTTGATTTATCATATTCCTAATGCCTCTAATTGACTGATCACCCTTTAGAGCGATTTGTTCATTTAAATTATACTCGAGAGAGATAGTTTAGGTGTAGAACTAGGATAAATCAGACTAGACTTGAAATTTAAATTAACTAACGGATGATTTTTTGGTAGAATAAAGATATATATCGACTTAGTTTTGTCAGGTTAAGGTTGACTCTTAATGCGTTCTTTCATTAATTTGTAACAAGAGATTGAGCAAGTTTAATGAGAAGTATATGTTTGATTTTGACTCGAGAGAGCGTTTCAAATATATTAGAACTTTAGACAAATACAAGTTGTTATTTAAAGACTAAAGGAAGGGAAATTAATTAGGCTTCATGAAATACAACGGTGAGAATTAATCCTAGGCTTAGTTAATTGATAAATTAAATCTTTCTTGTTTGTTTCTTTATTTCTAGTTTAGAGTAGTTTTAAAAACTTATTTTCTAAAAGAATTTGATTTGTTCAACTTAATTGAGTTCATTAGCCTGTTGTTTGATTGAGATTTTAAAACAAATCTCCGTGGGAAAGATAATTTTATACTGCGTTGCGATCCGTACTCTTGCGAGCGGACATGCTACAATGTTTCCATTTTGTTTTTAAGCCATGTAGGTCTCATGTTCTCTTTTAAGCTTAGTCAAAATGACTCTCAACTTTAACTTCATCATGATTCTTAGTCAATGACATGACAACATCTTCTATTTAGTCGTATGAGACCTTTCAATATCAGATATCACATTTGTCCCCATTAAGTTTATAGTTGTGTTGTTGTTCTTGACAGCCTTTCTTGGCTTAATTACTCCAAATAATCCCACTTATTTGGCTATTCACAATCTGAATTGATCCAAGAACTTATTTATAGCACATTGAAGTATACAATGTCATGTACCTGTATTATTCTTGACTAGAAAAATAATAACACTATTGGGTCCATGATCAGGAGAATACACTTGTACCTCCCATCACACAGATTCCAGTAATAATATTATCATCTATTAATAATTTTATACAAGTACTTTTTAGAATATGTTCGATTATGTCTCTCAGAAAGCTTAGTTTCTGAAAGCTCCCACTTAGACAGAGCAATGTCATTAGCTCCCACTTAGATAGAGTATTTCATATTGGCTCATACTTAGATAAAGCATATGAAACTCCAAGAAGACTTGTTTTCTAAGGGCTTCCACTTAGATAGAACATATAACATTCTTAGAAGACACATTTTCCAAAAGTTTCCATTCAAACGTAGTATTTGACATTTTGCTCCCATTCACAAAGTGCATTTGACATTTACTTCTTCATGTCTCTTCTTACATTATTTTCATAATGTCTTATTAACTTCTTATTTGAGTGCCTTAAGATTTTTCTTGATTTCTTCTATGTTCTTATCATTTTGTGAAGTTAATTTTAGCCGAATATATCATCAAAAAATGGAAGAGTGAAGTCTCTCTACTTATCAAAACCAAATTTGACAAGTTCTCAGTAGCTGTTATTCAGCAAGGCTTTAGGAATCTCATATTCCTAAGTGACATGATAGAAGTTGTTTCATGTTGTTTTGGTAATTTCTAAGAGGTTATCTATTTTCTCAAAGAGATATTCCAAATGCCTTATGCAATTTATATATATATTTCTTCACAGAAACATTTAGTCTTTATTCTTAAGTTTTTTATTGATTCAATCGTTGATGGTTGGACTAGGCTTAGGATTCTTTTATCTCCTAAGGTGGGCTTTCAAGTCATACTTGAGGTGTATTTTATTCCTGAATTTCACCATGATCTAGAGTTAAGACGTGAAAATTTCTCTATTTGAGATTTCCTCTCACTTTGATCTGATACTATCTCTTTAGTATCTTATTATTGACTTTAACCTCCTCAAGGTTAATCCGTATCCCAATCCTAAACTTTAAGATTTTGATTATTCAGATTCCTCCTCTAGTGCTTCATCAATATTTTCTTCCTATTACAGCTCTTATTTCATAATAAATATATATAGATATATTCATATCTATCTATTATAATAGGGTTAATATCACTTTTATTTCTTAAAATTTCGCTTAATTCTAGTTTTGGTTCGGCAATCAGACAAGTGTATTGAGAAGTGAAACTAATGGAAACTGCATTGCATTGATAAATGCAATCAGTTGTGATGTGATAGTTTAAAAAAAATAATAAAAATGACAAACAATGTTGATAACTCTTCATATACCCTTCATCTTCTTTGTGCCAAAAGAGTTCAGGATTATTTTTTATCGAAGAAAAATAATCATTCAAAAGAGGCATAATAATTTATCAGTTGTTGATCTTAAAACACATAGTATTTGATTTGTTGAATCATCTTAAATCTTAAATTAAAAATATGAAGAGCTTAGATACCACTGTAATAGTTGATGAACTTTATTATACAACTTAAGTTTAGTTTTATATAATCCAAAATTAAATCATTAAGTTTGGTTAAAAAAAATTAAATCATCCAGTTTTAAAAGCTGTTCACAAACCAAATAACGTCAATTGTCTTCTTATATGATTTATAAACTTATTGCAAGCTATGAATAATAAAATACGAAAAATAAAGACTTGGTTGATACTTCTTGCTGTTGATGAGGGATTCAATTGACTTCTTCAGCATCTATAAGTTCCTACTTTGTTCAACCTCATCATCTGTCAGATCAATATCTTCCTTATTGGATTTTGCTGAAGAAATCAAATCTGAATCTGAGCAAGCAAAACCTAAATAACGTTGGGGACAAAAAAAAAAACAAAGAAGAAAGAAGAAAGAGCACTAAATAGGTCGTTGCAATTTTTTTACGGCATTGACTTTGACTATATAAATTGACAATTTTTTCTTTTTTTCTTTTTTTTTTTTCCAACGTACCAGTATCCGAAAAGTTATTCAAAGGCTCCAAAGCTTCTCCCTCTGAAACAAAAGTATAAAAACTTTATAATTTAACCAAACAAGGGAAGCAATGTAGCATTAAAAAAATAGAAAATACCAACCATCTGATTCGCAACTATAAAACGTCTCACTTGTTGTGAATGCATCATCATCATCATCATCAAATTCTTCTGAATCTATTAGCGCCCATTCAATAAATTCTTGAGAATTCGTGTCATTTTTTTCAAAAACTGTACTCGAGTCTTGAATTTTGAAATTTTGTTCATTCTTCACACACAAGTTACCTTGGGACAAACCGGATGTTTCTCTCGAGCCGTGGTTGCTATTGTACTCATTGTCGTTGTCGTCCTGATTGATGCCATCATCGGTGGTGCTGACATCATTTTCGTCGTCAGTGTTGTCATTGATGTCACTGTTGATGCTTGCATCGTCGTCGTTATCAGTGTTGTCATCATCATCTTCGTCTTCATCAGTATTCACATTATCGTCGTCTTCAGTGTTGTCATCATCATCTTCGCCGTTGTCGGTGATGTCATAATACATTTGCTCAATATCATACATGAATGTGTCTTCATTTTGCAAAAGCCGGTTCTCAACCTATTAATTGATAGCATGGCAAACAGATCAATTAAAATAATCTTAATTTGTGACCATAAAATAGAGCCGCCACATAAAAAACGCCTATTGATTTAACATCCCAATTATATAATAAAAAATTTTATTATAGTCACATCAAACTGCACTACCATAACGCAGTAAATTTACAAGTTAAATCATCAGACTGCAGTACCATGACAAAACTTAGTCAAGTTGTTTATATCATGTCAAATTAATATGTGAATTTACATTTTGCATTTTAACAACTAACAATAAGGAAAAAAAACAAATGTGATTAAAGAATTTGACTTAATAAAACTAACTGAAGATCAAGAGCAGTGAAAAGATCAAGAATGAAAAAGGACCTCTTGTATCATATGATTTAGAAGTTTGGTCAAATCTTCATGTTTCTTACAAATTTGATTCAGCCATTTCCAGATTCCCTCCATTACTAATTCAAATTCTATGCCCAGAGAGGCTGCATCTTTCAAATACCCTTCAATGAATTCAAACTGCAAATATAAGTAACCGTTAAAAAAAATGGATTTGTCAAAGATGAATTAAACTTGTACATATGTTCAATTTAATTACTCTCTCAATTATACATGAAAAAATTATTTTAATATGGTCAGATGTAATTCAACTCACATAACCCTCTACATCAACGAATAAAATTATTGCACGCTAAATTGGTTCAATTATACATACAATTTAACCTACACAAATAATTAACTAGTTTAATACTTGTTCTGCTTTATTCAAGTTTATTATGGCTTCTAAAAACTACTCCATCAAGAATAGCTTTTAAAGAAATTAGGTAAATTTGTTACGAACAATTTTTTGTAGATTTTTTTTTTTTAAAATAATCCATTTAACCATTATCCCATTGAAGAGAAGTTCCTTTGACGATTTATGTATTTAATAAGGATAACTTTAAAAAATTATAAATTTGAGAGATATAATCAAAACAAATCCCTTACTTATTCCTATTTACACATACATATAACTGGAAAATATATTTTTAAAGCTGGTCCACAAGAAAATAGTGAAAAATAGTAGTTCCTATTAGTACATACATCAACATAAAAAATTATAATAATTCGTATTACTCCTTCCGTTCCTAAATATAAGATCACTTTGACTTTTTTTGTGGAAGTTAAGGAAGCAAATTAGACCACTAAATTATAATATATGTCATATGTAATTAGATTATAGGTTAGTTTATAAGTAGAATATAGTAGTTTTGGGGGAAAAAAGATAACTATAGATAATTTAAAGTAATTAATTTTGTATCCTTAATTTTTTTTAAAAAAACAAAAGTAATCTTATAATTAAAACCGGATGGAGTATTAACTAGTAACAGGTTTTAAAGCTGGTTTACAAGAAAATAGTGTAAATATCGTATCAATAAAATAATAAAGATGGAGTAAGAAACAATACCTCTTGCATGACGTCTCCAACCTCTTTGCTGAGTTCTTTTATTTCATTACTAACATTATACATCCACATCATTTCCTTCCGCTTACAATCCACATACTGTTGTTTAGGCCTCAATGAATTATCTGGGCGTAACAATTAAAAAATTGTGAAATCAAAATTAGGACACTAGAATATTGTTTATGGAGAATACATGTCTCTTGAAATTTCGAATTAATTGTATGGGATTTATTATTATTAGCAAAATTCTAACTTTGCAAAATTAAAATTTATCCCAAATTCAATTTCTGATCATGTAGAATTTCATACCATTTTGTTCATTGCTCACATCTGAGTTATCTTCGGACAAACCGTTGTTGTTGTTGGTGCTGCTGCTGTTGTCCTCCTCCTCCTCGTCCTCGTCGTCATGGTTGCTGTCCTTGGCACTGAGATCTGAATGTTCTTGTTGATTATTGATATGATTAAGTGCATAATGTTCATATAGCTTCTGAATAAAAGAGCAGGTTCTATTTTTATTTTTCAGGACTTGGTTCTCAACCTGTAACCACACAATGAACAAAAAGCAATCAAAACAATTCTAATGTGTGACATGGCAGTAGAACTGTCGAAAACACTTATGTAGAATTAATTTAACATTCCAATCACACCAGAAAAAAAAAAAAGTTTAAGTTTGAATGCTCTCACATAACCCACTAAATTAACAAATTAAATCATTTAACGCTGAATTCACTCATATAAATTATATATAGTATATGACTTATAAAAGTTAAAGTGGTTTGATTATTAAATTTAAGTTCAGTATATGGGAAACAAAATCTCATTATTTATATGGTCACACTTGGCTAAATTCGAATTAATCAGGATTCAATGTAACTAAGAACTCATATATATAACAACAACAACAAAGCCTTATCCCACTAAGTGGGGTCGGTTACATGGATCGTACGACGCCATTGTGCTCTATCGGTAACCAAATCTTTAGATATATTATTTAAGAACTCATA
The DNA here is from genome assembly GCA_037074515.1 of Mimosa bimucronata. NCBI lineage: Eukaryota > Viridiplantae > Streptophyta > Magnoliopsida > Fabales > Fabaceae > Mimosa > Mimosa bimucronata. The sequence continues at coordinate 14,951,627 of CM073442.1, forward strand.
TATAATAATCAGTTCAAATTAATCTGGATTCAATTGGTCCAAAACAGGGGAGTTATTAAGTCACTATCACTTGTCACTTGTTGGTGAGAATTATTTTACTGTTTCACTAATATTTCTGCATTTACCGTAAATTTAACTAAAAATGTAAATGTCATTAATTTATCACTATTACCTAAAATGTACCAAGAAATGTAAGGGACAATTGTATTGAGATCCCAAGTAAAAGAATTAATATCAGATAAGTCCCAATGATTTGTTAATAACCATATTGACAAATAAAAATGTCACTATTAACAAGTGAAAAACACTATTGACAGCTTATTGAGATTTTTCTGATATTAATTCTCTTGCTTGGGACTTCAGTGCAATTGCCTCAAAATGGAACTCTCATGGATTTATCACTATCATCTAAAATATAACCATTGAGACGGATTTAAAAATGAAGATAAGTAGATAACAGTTAATACAACAATGAACATGACGTTCCAATCATATTTATTACGATCTTAGGTCCTTATTATAAGAGCTCGATAACCAAATTGAGCTTCTTAAGAAGTTGGTTAAAAATTATAAATACATCTTGAGTAGAACTTTTTTTCTAACATTACCCTTATTTGTGATAGGACTATTAGAAAAGAGAGGGAAATATTGGCATTAATGAATATGAAAGAGGTTTGGGGTAAAATAGGAAAAAATACATTAAATGATGGGACAGTTCAAGGTATAAATTATACTCTTATATTTTAGATTAGAACAATTCAAAATTTAGGCTGTTATAATAAGTAACGGAGGGAGTATAATACATGGATTTTTTATCAAGGGAAAGAAAATTACAAGGATTGAACATATCAAACTTTAACACCCGCCTAAAATTTTACTTAATTTAGAAAGAATGGGGAAAAATTACCTCAATTCCCAAAAGTTCCACATGTTCGCCCAAATGTTCTAAATCTCCGTATAAAAAATTCAGCCACATGCCCTCCTTGCTAGCATAGTCGTCCTCGTCGTCGACCTCAAATGTCATCAAATTCTTAATTGCTATTTCCAACTGCAAAGTTAGATTTGTGTTACACTAACTAATAGGATGATTGATTTAATCTCCCAATTATACATGATTTTTTTTAATATTTAGTCACATCGAACTCCCAAAACCCCTTAATCTACAAATTATATCATTAAAGACTAAATTCATCATTCACTTAAACGTAATTATTGATTATTGGTTTTAAATTTTTACTCAAAAAAATTTAATACTTATCTTTTATCAATTAAGAAATTATATATAGAGTAATTGAATAGCTCCAACTGAAAAAAAAAAAACCTATAAATTTTTTTTTCTGAATCAAAAAATTGTTGGAAATACATGGAGATTCAATAACAAAACACTTGTTCTAACTTAATAAACTATACAAACTTTTCACTCAAAAAAAAAAAACTATACAAACTTAGAGACTGCATCAATATTTAAAAAAAGACTATCTTAAAATACTTTGACATTTCTTCTGTTTTGCCTTAATTACAGATATCTCCCTTCTATTTTGAAGAATGCAATCTAAGCCCAACAACTAACACCGTTAAAAAATATTTTAAAAATATTCTAAAAGTATATTTTTTTAATGCAAAATTATATTAGGGTAAATCCCTTTACTAATTTACACTGTTAGTATTAATTCTCTTATTTAACTTTAATAACAATTACTATTATTAAATGTGTTATATTTATTACTTAAACAGAATTTCAGAATATTTTATGTGAAAATATAAATAAATTGATCAAATCAGTACTTTTTTATGCACATGTTTTTTTAATGAAATTTACTTCATGAATTATGAAACACACATTTTATATAATACTAACAAAATCATATAATTTTGAACTTTAATAATTTAAATTAAAAATATATATAATTCTTAACTATTCAACCGATATATGTATTTTAAAAAATTACAAATTACATGATAAATTAGTTTTAGAAAATAAGCATTTTTAAATATTTAAAATCATTGAAAATTAAAATTCTTAAATATAAAATTAATTAACATTGTCATAACATAATTTATGAATTTGATAATATAAATTATAAAATTATAAATTAAAATTAATTTTAGATTTTGGTAAAGACTTGTTTAAATTATTGTTAAACATAATTTATATTAATTAAGGGTATTTTGGTGAAGACAACGAGTCAATGGTATGATTTAATTGTCACAGTTGTGTGGATGGAAATTGAATTTTAAAATTAAAGAGGAGATTTATATAACATATATTTTAATTTAAAGAGAGGTTCATAGATGTTTTCAAAATAAAGGTGAGTCTCTATAATTTTGATTAAATAGAGAGGAGGTCAATGTATTTAACTCTTAAGAAAACACTTTACAAAAGAAAAAATTTATATATCTAATTCCTATATAATTCACATTCTTAAAACAGCAAATTTGATAACTGATCTATAACAGAAACCTCATATTAATATAAAAAAATTATTGGAACTACACATAAAAAGATTGAATAAAAAAACTTTGGAAAAAAAAAAAAACTTGTTCTAAGTTAAGAAAAACTAAAAACTTTGAGACTGAGTTAATGAATTGAGTCAATTTAGTGACTGAATCAATTATTAAGAAAACAACTGAATCAATTATTAAGAAAAGTTATGTACTTAATTCCTATATAATTCATATTCATATTCATATTCTTATAATAGCAAATTGGATAGCTAATCTACAACAGAATAGCGTAAAGGTAATATCAATAAAAGAATAGAGATGAAGAAAAAGATAAGAAGGAAGGAGAAACACACCTCGCTTATAATGTTCTTCACCTTTCGGTCAAGTTCATCAAGTTTCTGATTAATATGGTTTGTCAAATTGGTATGATCCATGTTCGGCATGCAGACTTGCAATTACTCAGTAGATATTTGCGCAACAAAGTATAATCTGTTTTTAAATTTCAAATTAACAAAATGGGAATTAAGTCATTGGCACCATCCTAAATATTAACTTCTTAAAATTTAAAAATAAATTTTAAATGAAAAAAAAGTATTATACCAAGAAGCAACCAGAACATGTATATAATATTCCACGGGCAGTATTAATAATCTAAGCACATCAAACTTTTTAATTCACAATAGAACAAAAATAGTAACTCTATTTTTTCTTAGTTCGAGACTTACCGAGAACTGGATAGAAGGTAGTAAAACCCGCCCCCAGGGAATGAAAATAATTGAAACCAAATTCAGAATGATTTAGCTGATAACTAATATGCTCCCTAATACCTATGATCCTTAATATATAGAGGTATTATAATTTACCCGGTGTTTATATTAACATTTGAATGGGTTTTGGGATAAGAAGATCTATCTATATCGGATTGATATAGATTTTAGATATTGTTATCGCAAGTATCTTTTTTTATTAATTATATTGATAAATTAAAATTATCAGATATCAATTGTGTCATTTACATATTCTTTTTCATAATTATCCAATAAAAAGTAATCTGATCCAACTATTTTAAAAGTATAATTTCATTAATTAAGTAAGTAAATGATCATATATTTTTTTTATAAGTAATGATAACATAGTTTTAAACCGTTTTTATACATAAAATAATTTATATAAATTTTAATTTATTTTATATGTTTATTTCATAGTATATGTTAATATATACGTTATTTTATGGTGCAATTTGATGATTAGACCGGATTAGAAATTCAAGAAGATTGAAAAGACAAGATGAAATTAGAATCTTTTTAATAAAAAATCTTAATCATTTATTGGGAAAACATGATTAAGAAAATTTCTCCCACTCTTAAAGTTGTCTTTGAAAAAGTTTAAGAACAAAGGGGAAATTTTAAAAAGTCCTTTCACTAAGATTCTTCTTTAGATTGTTATCTCAAAACATCACGAATCAAATAAAATATATTATATGAGTTAATGAGAACATACTCTTATATATGTAAACAATTGAATATTTTTTTTTCAACATTTGTGCTTTGCTTTATTTGAAATTTTTTTTTGGAATGAATTTATTTGAAATTGTTTGGACTCATATGGAATCTTCAATTGGAAAATTGTTATTAATGGGATCTTAAATTGGATATCCGATTTAGTAAATTTTTAATATTTAAATATGTGGATACGAACCAAATTCAGATCCCTCTATCACATCTGCTCGTTTTCTCTTAAAATCTAATTTCTACCTTCAGATACAAAAATATATGATTTGGATTCAATATTTTAACACACACATACACATATAATTAAATTTGATTTAAAAAGCTTACAAACCCCAGAAAAAAATATAAAAATTTTAATTCATAAACTACATTAATAATTTTTTTAAAATATTAAATCTGAAAACTATTCATTTTTTGAATCTGGTGGTGGGATGAGAAAATGGAAAAGGATTGAGAGGATCTCTCAACGGAAAAAAAAAAGGAATATTGAGTGGATCCAAACAAATATCATCTTACTACTCGTGAGTCGTGACATCAACTCTAAAATAATTATAAAGGCGAAGGGTCAATTATATCCATATACATTTACGAAAATTTCACCTGACACTATATTAAAAAAGGTAGTTCAAAAGTACCTATATATATTATAAAAGAGTTCATCCGGCACCATATTAAATGCTAGGGTTGTTTATTTCTACTAACTACATTAACTATGAGTTGTGGGCCCACTTCACGGACCCCACTTAACAGTACCCAACAGAGAGGATGAGTATAAGGTCTGGTGGGGTTATACTATCACAACTTAGTTGCTCCTTGTTGGACGGCATTGATGAAAAGAAACCCTAGACCTAGGTTTATGGTTGCCGATTTTACTCTCATGTAAGAATTAATTTATTTTAAAGTGATGATTCATCCTTCCCCTCAGTTACACCTATTCTGGTCACTCCATTCCCTCCATCAATTTTGTTGTCCACAATAGTATGGTGCCAGGTGAACCACATTTGAACGGCCCTCAGCATTTAAGAATTCTTTTGTAATATATATAGGTATTTTTGAACCACATTTTTTAATATGGTGTCAGGTGAACTTTTCGTAAATCTATATGGGTATATTTGACCATTCGCCCTAATTTAAATATAACTCATCAATTCAATTGATTTTAATTCTAATTAAATACCTTATAATTCATATAAAATAATTACATTTTATTTCTTGTAAGGGAAACACTCCATTGGTATTACAAATGTTACTAGTTTTCTTTTTCCTTTAAAAAAATAAAATGTGAATTGTTTAAGATGAGTAATAACTAATAAGCTAATAAAAATTAAAATAAATTGAAATGTCACGCTTTTTATTGGTTCAGAATTCAAATGATGTGTCATCCTTAAGAGCTTGTTTAACCCCACCTCTCTACATTTTTTAAATCTGACTCAAAAATTTTCCTTCGACCTACTTTCCCTTGCCTCCCCTCATACCAAACAAACCCTAAGAATTCAAATGATGTGTCATCCCTAGAATATGTAAGTATATCTCCAAATTAAAGAGAAATTATTGCATAATTAAGCAAATTTTAATTCTCATTCGCACCCAATAATATTAGTTTGAAAATCAATTCAATTTGTATAGGAGAAATTAAAAGAAAAAATTATTATGATTACAGTTTTTCTGAACTTGCTCTCTCAATCATATGACATATAACTAGACTTTTCTTCCATGTGCAATGCACTAAAAAGTGTGTGTATGTGTATATGTAAAATTCTTCTAAATTTTTAAAAGTAAAAATTAAAAGAAAAGAAAATAAATCTAAATAAGTTAATATTACTTTGAGTAACTTGTTTATGATTACAAAAGTTATTGACTTTATATAGTTTTAATTTAATTTAATAAAACAAATGTGTAAAAAATTTGTAAAATTGTATTGATGTTCTCTTAATTGTTTTTAATCATTTTCATTTTGATTAATAAACAATTGTAATAGATATTATCATTACCAAAATGTATGGCCTAAAAAACATAACAAAATAGAAAGACATTGAATGTTATTTTATTTTTTATTTACAAGATAAAAAGAATGTTATAGTTGTCATATTGCTGAAAAAGATCTCATTTTTAAAATTTCAAATTCGAAATTTTTTATTCTACATTAGATGAAAGATTAAAAAGCCAAATTAAAAGACAAATGAATCAAGTATTTCAAAATAAATTTGCTTGGTTCTTAGTCACTATGACTACCCTTTTCATTTTTATATCCACCATTTTTCAATTTTATTCTCTCACCTCCCAAAAAAACCAGGAAAGGAATAGAAGATTAAAAACATATGGATAGTGCCTACAAGGTTAAAAAAAATCTATCATTTTCCTATGACAAATTGTTAATAATTTTATGTTCCGACATACAACATAGAATCAATTAATCATTAAACTATAAGGATTGAGTTACATACTCGATCAAACTATAAGAACTAAATAATTAATTTTCTTTTAATCATATTTCAAGTGTAAGAAATTAGTTAACGTTATGAGATGTTATTAATTAGATTATTAACATTAGTCAACTTATACTATGAAGTATTGTTATACACATGCAATAACCTGCTCAAAATATGGGTCGGATTTTTTTTTCAACAATTAATAACATGCATTGTTAGTACTTATCAAGTTTCAATCAACATTAATTATAATTCAAATTTAAAGAAATAATAATTCATTATGAAAAGTCATAAATTGGGATATTATCAATAAACTTATTATACGAAATTTCATATTATCCCCGGTGCAATACACATATTGTGACAACTAAAAAGTATTGATCATGAGAAACTTTTTCTTCTTGAGTGGTAAATAATTATCATTAATTCATTAGTATTATACTTAATAAAAATGGTTGGTGGACACGTTCAAATTTTGATTTTAACCCATTTTTCTATAAAAAGAGTCATCAATTTCTATTATATTGAGTTTATCTTTTTCAGAAAAAGTTATAAAAAAAATAAATGAATGGTATATGAGAATAAGTTGTGTAAAAAGAGTAAAAAAAAAAAAAAAGATTAAGAAATAGTTGACTTGACCTTATTTGATTTTCCTAGATTCAGGCCGATTAAATCATTTACACAAATGAAAATTATCCAATAAAAAATCAAAGTTTGATTTTATCATTTTATGGGGAAGTATTAATTTTTTTTCCCTTAGCATTGGTAAAACTACCACATTGTTTTATCTTACCTCAATTTAGACATTGATTTTCAAATATAAAAGCAATATGTGTATAAAACAAATGCACTTGCCTATTACATTCTAATTGGTACTAATAAAGTAACTTTATAAGCCTGGCAACAAAAAGGTATATAAAGATGCCATTGAATAAGTTTGACATATTAAAGCCTCCATTGAGTAAGAGACCCTTCGGGCCTTCACCCAAATATTTTAGGTTGGTTCATTAAAGCACTGTCACATCACCATCCAATCTTAATTCCAATTAGTGTGCAAGGGAGATAGATGCCTTGTTCCAAATACATATCCCAATAAACTATTCTTTACCACAAAATTAAACAAAAAAAAATCTAAATGCCCATAAATTTAGACCAAAAAACTCCATGATGAAATGGCAGATTGAATACGTGGATTAATAACATAAGTAATTAAAGCTAATATCATAGGACATGTGGATCAATAAATGCATTACTTGGAGATTTAGAGAAGTGATGATTGATTGATATTGATGATTGATTCACCGAAGCGGGTTGGGTTTCCCCCATCATCATTTTCTCTCATCATCCCTCATCATCACATCATCACCATTAAATTGACTAATGAATTGTTAAAATTTAATGATTTTAAACACTATTATTTTTATTATTTTATTACATCATTCTGCAGTAAACGATTCAGATTAAATTTTAGTAGTTTAAATTTATTTATTTATTTATTTTTATATAGTATTTATCCTAATTAACTTATTATTAAATCTGAACCGTTAATTATGTCCATCAAACGGTGGTGATATGATGATGAGAGATAATGAGAGAAATTGATGATGAGAGAAACCCAACTCGAAGCATATAGAGCCACATATAAAAGAGAAAATTCTAGCTTCCTCTTGTGAAATGATACAGTTAAACGAACAATTATAGAATTGTGAAAATGGTTAATTTGATTAATATACACTTTTCTTTTATAAAAAAAAAGTACACTTTCTTTTCTAAGATAATATCATCGCTATATCGATTTGGTTAATAGCATTTTGATATATTTCAATTAAGGTTTAAGGGTTAAAATATACATGTGATTTTGTCAAAAGTTTGCCCAACATCAAGTGTTTTTTTTTTGGACCAAAAGTAACTCTACACTTCCAAATAAGAATAAAAAACCACACTTACAGTTATGGTCCAAAACAAAGAGATTGGTGCTGGACGAATTCTTTGACAAAATCACATGTACATTTTTTATCCTAATTTAACTGTAAGTGTGACTTTTTTATCATAATTTAGAAGTTCAGAGTTACTTTTGGTTAAAAAAAAACCACTTAGTGTTTTTGAAAAAATTACATATGTATTTTTTACCCTTAACCATTCAATTGAAGGCTAAAGTGCAAATTTATTCTAGAATTTTTTGTTTAGAAGCAATTTTCTAGAATTTTTATGTGTTCAAAATTGCTCAGAAAAGTTTCAAAACATAATAATATTCCCTTATCCCATTATAAAATTAACGTTGACCGTTAAAAATTGATATTGACAGTTAATACTTTAAAGTAAAGGATAATATTGCTTCATTTTTATACTTATGGGCAACACTGCTTCAAAAAAACTCTTAGGGTGTGTTTGGTTGGGGTTTTTTTGAGGGGAGGTGGAGGGAGGGGAGGGTTAGAGGAAGGGTAACTCTGTTTGGTTTAAAAAAAAAGAGGGGAGGGGAGGTACAAAATTTTGTCTTTTTGTACTCCCCTCCTCCCCCACTCTCTCTTACCCCCCAAATCGGGGTTTTTTGGAGGGTTGCAAAAGTTGCACCCAACTTTGACAAAAATACCCATAGTAGGTTTTGCTTATTCCACTGTTGCCCTCCTCATTAATGTACTCCCTAACTTTTTCTTTTTCTTTATATTCTCTCCCAACCAAAAAAATACCAAACGCCGTGCTTTTTTTTTTACTTTCCAGTTTCTATTATCACTGACCCAGGCAAGCATCCACCCACTATGCATATGTGTGTATTCATTCATATAACGAGTTTTGCTTTCCTTTCTCCTCATAATTGTATCATATTTTATATATAAAACAATTAAAAAACATATTTCACCAAATATTAGTAAGATAATAAGTGTTTTTGATTTAAAAATTAAAACAATAATAATTTTGATATAAATATTATAAAAGAAGAAAAAGAAATATAAACAAAATTATAAGGGTATATTTGTCACTTTATAATTAACTCCCCTCACCTCCCCTACTGAACCAAACAAGAAACATCCCTTCACCTCCCCTTCTCTCTAACCAAACAAAGTTCATAACCTCCCCTACCCTACCCTCACCTTCCTTTAATAAACCTCCCCTAACCTACCCTAACCTCCCTTCAGTTGAACCAAACACAGCCTTAGGGTATTTGTATCTTAACCCTTCAATAAATAATCCACATGAATGTACATGATCAAAACAATTAATATGATTAATCTATATTCTTAAACGATTAAGGTGCAAATATGTCCTACAAATTTTCGCCCAAGAACAATTTTGCCTCAGAACTTTTTTTGTCAGCAATGTTGCCGTGAAAGCATTAAAATAGAGTAATTTTACCTATTATTATTAAAATATTAACGGTCAACGTCAATTATTTAACCGTTAACATTGATTTTATAACGGGTAGGGCAATAATGTTATATTTTGATATTTTCAAGGCAATTCTAACAACAACAAAAACTTCTAGAATAAAATAGCTCCTGAATGAAAAACTTGCCGGACTAATTTGCATCTAAACTCATTCTTTGAAAAAAAGGTACGCTGATTTTTGTTTGAAACGGAACGAAAATTTGGCGGACAATTTTGCACCTAAACTCATTCTTTAAAAGAAAGTACGCTTACTTTTGTTTGAATTAATTAATTTCTCATTTACATCGATCAATTTTATTAACAACATTCTCATAAAATTTCGCTGTCTAATAATTTACCACATGCAATGAGGAAATTATTTCACTAGTGAAATAACAGTTAAAATTAATTTAGCGGTAAATATAAAATCCAAACTTGCAACTCATTATATCTAGAGAGAAAATAAAAGCTCCAAAGCCAAAACAAAAGCTGTGCGTTTTGATAATTTATAAGAGAACCAAATCTGAAGCTTCAACATTTATTTTCACTTGTATCTCATTATTTCTTAAGAGTCCGCATTTGGTTAGGTAGGTCTATACAACATTTGTTTGATCAAAAAAAAAAAAGTATATACAACATTTGCAAGATACTAGTGTGTAAAAAAAAATTTATTAAATAATTTTTACTATTAAAATTTTTAATGGAAGATATTTTTGAGAAAATGGAGGGAAAATAAATTTATGCACAGAAAGAACTAATATTATGAAAATGTCTGCATTAATACTCTCATTTAGATTATTTTTACTATCAATACTAATTAGATTTTCCATGTTTTAATTAACAAATTATTCTGCATAGTAGGAGGTAACCTGAATTTAGGCCTAAGCTCGTGATGGGAATCACAAAAGAATAAGGAAGACTTCACATAAATTTGAAGATTATCATATTAACATTTGATTGTGAATTATTAGTATTAATTATGATTCCCATTTAGTTTTAGTTTCTAGAATGTTCTACTTTTATTTTGATTTGATTGTCATCAAACGGCATTAATTGTAATTTGTATCTCTAGAATGTTCTGTCATCAATTCATAGGATTTGGTTAAAGCCTATAAATAGCACATCAACTATTTACTTTACATATATTATGAATTTGAATAATAATAATAATAATATTAATTTCCTTTATCTCTTTCTCTCTTCTTCTATCTCTCTCATTTATTCTTACTCTATCCCTTTCTCTCTTCTCTTCTTCCAAATCCTCCCTTCTCATATCCCTTATATTCTCATTTCTCATGTATTCTCTTTCATCTCTCTTTTCCCCTCCCCCATTCTGCATCAGCTTGTTTTTTGAATTTTCTTTGTACAATCTTAAATGTTGCAGTGATTTTCTATCATTGAAAGTATTATTCATTTAAGAATGAATCTTGAAAGAAAGGGTAACATTTGAATTTTGCAAAAATCTTCGATCATTGAAAGAATGTTTCCTTGAAAAGAATAGCGTGGTTGTACTCTGGAACACGAAATTAATTGTGGCTTAACCTGAATTAGTCTCACCTAATGTGCACTCATTCTCTCGTCTTCCTTAATCCTTCTTTGGATATCGGCGACCACAGATGAGTTGAGTTTGTTGGCGTTGCAGTTTATATTATCTTGATGTCAGGCTAGATCCAAGTCTTTCTTCATCCAAAAATATTACCCTTCGTTCCTCTCCCCTGTGAGAGTTTCTTTTCTCTCCTCTGTGAGAGGTTTTTTGTTAGGTTCTCCTTGTAACTTATATTCTTTCGAGTTTCTTTGTGCTTTACATTACCTGATTCTGATTCCTTCAGTTGTTTCATCATGGAATTGGGCCAGAGTAGTAGGGAGAAAAATAATAATAAAAAAAGGTTATTCTCAATCTAGAGAATGGAAACAAAAAAAGGGTGGTGCACTGGTGGGTAAACTACTCACTGGAAAAAATCTTAATAGAGCCATTGTCATCTCTATGATTCGAAAAGGATGGCAACTAGAGAAAGAGGGATTGGAGATTCACGATCTAGGTAGTACCAGGCCTATCTTTCTCTTTATATTTGATAAAGAAGAAGACTTCTTGAGGGTGCTCAAGGGTCGACCATGGTCAATTCAAGGTTTCTTGTTGAATATCCTAGTTTGGGAAGATTATATGGTCCTACCTGAAGACAGATTGAACACATCACCCTTTTGGGTTCAATACCATGGTCTGCCTTTGGAAACTTTTGATAAAGAAAATGTTGTAATTCTTGGATAGAAGGTTGGCAAAGTTCTAATGTTTAAGAATCCTACTCTCAATGGTAATCTTACAAGAAGCTTAATTCGGGGGGTTCGATGTCTTGTTAATTTAGATAACCCCCTTGAGACAAGCTTCTAGGTCATGAGGAAAAAAAAAAAAAGATCCTTATTGGGTATCCATCAAATATGAGGGACTCCAGAATTTCTGCTACAAATGTGGTAGAATTGGGCATGATGATAAAGTATGTAAAGAACTGAAAGATGCAGACAGTGAAAAGATGACGAGAATGAATTTGGCAACTAAATCAGAACTTCATAGATTAAAACCAATGAGGAGATCCTAGTCATCCACAAACATGAATGGATTGAGGCAGCAACACCTAGGAACAAGAACAGGGAAAATTCGGCGAATCCTGCAATGGTCATACGGCTGAGGAGATGAATAATTTGGGTAATTAGAATAAAGGGCAAAAATCTAACATCTATCTATCTATATATCTCTTGAAAGCTCCTAACAGTAACCTCATTGGTCCACATGTACGTTGATGTCATCTTGCCTAGACTCTGCAATTAGTCCACATGTACGATAAGGATTAAACATTTTCAACTTAAATATTCTGATTCAATCATTTACTAATTTGCATCATGTAATAGCAATAAATCCGATGCTGAAATTTTCTTAAAGTTTTCTTTATAGATAGTCAAATTTTCGAATTAAACTCCCAATTAACAACAATAAATGTGTTACTCTCTTTAGAATCAATCACCACTATTTTAGGGAAAAAATAAATAAATATACCTTTTCCGCAAACATCTACCAAATCAGATGAATTTAAAATTGTCTTCCACCGATGTTCCAAATACATTGTGAATATTTTAGGGAAAAAACAAACAAATAAATATACCTTTTCTGCAAATATCTACCAAATCAGATGAATTTTAAACCGTCTTCCACCGAAATTCCAAATACATTGTGAATTGAAATAATTAAAGGTGACAATTCAATTATTAATCGTTACAAATTTGCATCCTATAACAGCAATAAATCCGGTGCTAGAATTTCCTTAAAGTTTTCTTTGTAGATAGTCAAATTTTCGAATTACACTCCCTATAACTGATTTTATTTATAGTTTTGTTTGTTCCAAACAAAAACAATTTCTCTTTTTTGATGATTCAATTTTGGGATTACACGATGCGGGATCGCACGGGGGTGTTACTAGTTGGGAGTGATTCCCATTCAGCTTCCATCAAAGCGACGAATACTACCAGGGTTATTGAGTTGGAAATACCCACTAATGATATGAATTTAATTTAGAGTAACGGGCATAAGCTGAAGGTCAACGCAGTGCAGAACCGGTTAGATGGAATAATGAAGGAAGCTGTGTTTTATAATGCGAATAAAAATATGAGCCAACCTTCCTTTGGGCCTGGCACAAGAAAATTTATAGATGTGGGTCAGAAAAAATAAGATTATACCAAAGCCCAATCCAGCAGGTACAGGAAATCCCCATGGATCTATCCTCTCCTGAAACATCCTCTCCCCCACATCATCTAACTCGACATGACACTTGTGACCCAATACTCCCAGAAAATTCCACTGATTTATTTAAGGCAATAGTTCCCTATGGCATGCTTTCCCCAGTTTTGGAGGTCACCCAGAATCTTCTTGAAATTAATTTAAAGAGGCCAAAACAAAGGAGAAAACTTCAATTCTTAGAATCAACAACAAATCCTTTAGTAAAGAACAAGAAATTAGAGCGTGGCAAAGTATTCACTCGATTAGGCCCAGTCGTAGGTGCAGTTTAAGAGACATCCGCACCCATTAATCTTGAGTATGAAATCGATTCCCCCAATAATTGGTTTTAGGGGTGTTTACGGGACGGGACGGGACCGGGACGACCCCGTCCCGTCCCGTCCCGAAGAAAAGTGTTCTGGACGAGGTTCCCGTCCCGTGCCCCGTCTCCTCCCGAACTTTTCCCGGTCTCGATCGGGACGGGACGGGCCTTATCCCGAAATTTTTTCTCAATTAAAAAAAATTGATATAAAAATCTTTTTCTTTTTTTTTTTGTAGAGCAACACACTTGGTAGGTGATTTTGTAGCATAATTAAATCTCCTCCAGTGCCATGAGCACTCCATATTAATACATCATAAACCAAAAACATAATAATTAGAGCAAAAAAAGTAGCAACAACTACACATTTAAATAGAGTTTGAAAAAAACTTCAAATGTGATGTGTTACACATAGAGAATAGTGGTAGTAGACAAGAAATTTGATATCAATGAATGGTTGGAACTTAGTTTAGAAGTTAGAGTTATATTTTTTTTTTTTAAAAAAAAGTCAAATATACTCACACATGAGAGAGATGACACATGTATTTTTTTTTAAAAAAATATGAACATACATTTATATATTCGGGACGGGACGGGATCGGGACGACCCCGTCCCGAGTCCCGTCCCGTCCCGAAGCTACACTCTGTCCCGTCCCGGTTTGTCCCGTCCCGAAATGGCCGGGACGGGACGGGACAATGTTGAACAGCCCTAATTGGTTTATCTTCAATAGAGGTAAATCTAACCCTGATTCTAGTTTGATTTTGCCAAACGCCGGTGGTTGGATAGGACCAACCACCAGTTCACAATGAATCTCTTATCTTGGACCTGTCAAAGTTTTGGGGTTCTCTCGACAGTTAAAAATTTAAAAGATGACTGCTTTTAAAATTAAACCCCAAATGGTGTTTTTAATAGAAACCGAACAAAAAAGGAAATTTGTTTTCAAAGTTCGTAAAAAATGCAAATTTCCTCATGAATGGTTGGTTGACCCCATCTGTTTAAGGGAGGCTTAGCCATTTGGTGGTCTGAAGAAGTCACAATTAATATACATTTTTCATCACCAAATATAATTCATACTAGCGTCTCTGCCCCTTCTTTTGAATCTCCTGAATCTTTAAATTTCATTTATGGCCCACCTAAGGAAAAAGAACATTTATTATGCTGGGATAAACTCTGTAGGATTGCTAGAAATATTAACCAACCTTGGTTATGCATTGGAGACTTCAATGACATCTCTTCTCAACTTGAAAAATCTGGTGGTAAACCGAGGGCCATAAGGAAAATTACTAACTTTCAACTCCTTATTTCTGATTGTTCTCTTATTGATTTAGGCTTCAATGGCTATCGTTATACTTGGTGCAATAATAGAGAAGGCCAAGGTACCCATTAGAGAACGTATTGGACGAGCTCTTGGCAACATTTCACTGAGAGAAAATTTTTCAAACCCAGAAGTCTTCCATATTGATCCATTAGGTTTTGACCACCACATCCTTCATGTTGACTGCTGCTTCAAAAAACAAAAAAGGAGAAGGGATTTCAAATTTGAAGCTATCTGGACTAGTCACAAAAATTGCCTTCAAGTGGTGGAGAGAGGATGGAACCATACCAAGGTATCTAACTTATCTCTGCTCAATAAATTTCTAACCTATCTTGCGTCTTGTAGAAATGAACTTACCAGGTGGAGTTGCAAATAATTTCTAAATAACAAAAAATTGATTTATGCTCTTAAACTCCAATTGGCAGACCTTTCTCAAGGAGACATAACAGCCACAATAAGAGAATAGATCAATTCCTTGAAGGCGGAAGTTGACAAAGCCTTAGATAAGGAGAAGGAATTCTGGTGGCAGAGATCTAGAGTGAATTGGTTGCAAGCAGGAGATAGGAATTCTAGCTTCTTTCACTTATCAAGCATCAAAAGAAGGAAAAGAAACAGTATCCTCAGAATAAAAAATGATGATAATCGTTGGCTCACTGAACATGATGACATTAATGCAAACATCTCTTTCTTTTTCCAAAGCCTTTTCTACTCAACAGGTGACTGTCCTGTGGAGGATGCCTTGAGCTTTTTAGACAGGAAAATTAATGACACAATGAATCAGAATTTCATGCTGCCTGTGACAAGAAAGGAAATTCGTGTAGCAACTTTCACTATGGGTGGTACCAAGGCCCTTGGCCTTAACGGCTCCACAAGTAAATTCTACTAATTGGTATGGTTTGAAATAGGTAACCAAGTTTGTGATATTAACAGTAATTCTTTGCCGGCAATTCTATTCTTGGTGATATTAATGGTACAAATGTGGTTCTAATCCCTAAAATTGAGAAACAAGAGCATGTCTCCCACTCTAGACCTATAGGTCTTTGTAACTTCTTATAGAAAATAATTTCTAAAATCCTATCACTCCGTATGAGACCTCTCATGGATGCATGTGTTTCTTAAAATCAAAGTGCTTTCATGCTTGGTAGACTTATTCATGATAATATCATTATTGCTCACGAAGTTCACCATTATCTTAAAAGGAAAAAGACTGGATTAAAGTGTGAATTTGTATTAAAAACGGACAAGAGTAAAGCCTATGATAGGGTAGAATGGGATTTTCTCAAAAAAGTTTTATTAACGTTTGGATTCTGTATTGATTGGGCTAATCTCATTATGAAATGTATAGAATCTGTTCGTTTGAATATTTGCATTTCAAGAGAAAAGATCGATTCATTCAATCCAGGAAGAGGACTGAGGCAAGGCGACCCTCTCTGTATCTCTTCATCCTTATGGCAGAAGTCTTATATTGCATGATCCTTAAAAGTATCGACCTCAAATCTCTCAAAGGAATTAAGTTGAGCAACGATTGCCCGGAACTCTCATAGTTTCTTTGCAGACTATGCACTCTTCTTCATGAAAGCGGACCAGCAAAATTGTATTACTCTGGCAAACCTGTTGAATATTTATTGTAAAGCATCTAGCCAGGCTGCTAATCTTGATCAGCATTGTCTTCTCCAATAATTCTCTACTCGAGGTCAAAGAAATGGTGGGTTAAATTATGGGTATCTAGTCCACTACAGATCTAGGCAAATACCTAGGCATTCCAAGTATTTGGGGGAAAATGAAACATCAAGCTCTTGGATATATTGGAGAATGTGTGCATAACAAAGTTCAAGGTTGGCAGCAAGCAACCCTCTCTTATGCAAGCCGTGAAGTTATGATTAAATCAGTGATTAGCCAGATTCCTATCTACCCAATAAACTGCTTCAAGTTTCCAATAAAGACTTGTAACGAGCTTAATAATATAATTTCTAACTTCTGGTGGGGAACCCTTTTGATGGTGGAGGTATGCATTGGAAATCATGGGATCACTTGACGAAACCAAAAGCTAACGGAGGTATGGGTTTCTGTGATTTTACTATAATGAATGATGCTCTACTTGCCAAAACTGCCTGAAAAATCTTGAATAATCCTGATGATCTATGGCTCAAAATGTTAAAGAGCATTTATTTACCTAAACATGAATTTATGGATGCTAAAAAAGGTTATAAGGCTTCTTGATGCTGGTCTAGCATCATTTCTGGCCTTGGTTTCTTGAAGGACAACCTCATGTGGGATATTGGCAACGACTCTTCTATCTAGATATGGGACGATAGATATGTAGCAGGCATCAATTTTCCCTCAAAGCCAATAGATAACGATGAATTTATCGTGCAAAAAGGCGAGTTAGTGACCTTATAGTGGATTGTTCATGGAACCTTTCACCAATCCGCCATCTCTTACCATCTCATGTGATTGATGCCATAACCAGTATTCCAATTCCCTCCAACGATCTGAAAGATAAGTTCATTTGGGTCCTGGCAAAAAATGGCGAATACACTGAATGGAAATCTATCTGGCACCTCAAAACTATCCCTAGAGTACAACACTTTATTTGGCCCATTTTGTCTACGGCTGTGGCTACCAATAGTGCCTTATATCGAAGAACATATTCCAATACTCAGCTATGTCCGATTTGCCTGTCAGAAGAAGAGTCTATGGAACATTTATTTTTCTATGCCCATGGACAAGATGTTTATGGTTTGGAAGCCACCTAGGATTCAAGATAGATCCTTGCAATATCAATAATACAACTCAGTGGTGGTTAAACCTTTCACAAGGTAACATAGTTGATAACCCTCCCCTTCTATCATCAGCACTTAATGGCGTGAGCGCCACATAGGTAAAATTAATACAATCAAATATAGCATAAGGTCATTTTCTAAGTTTAGGAACTAAAGGTTATAAACTTGCATAAACTTAAAAATAAAACCGATTTTAAAGTTCAAGGGTTAAAACCAAAATTATCTTCATCTACAAAGGGGTAGGGCTGTCATCAACAACTTATTGATGCCAACGCCTAGTTGGCAAAATTAACCTTGTCCAATCCAACACTAAGTCTTTTTCAAAATTCACAGATCAACAATTGTAGAAGACATAAAATTGAAAGACAAAAACCATTGAAGTTAAAGTTAAGAGATTAAGATTCATAAACATCACAAAGTTGAAGGACTAAAACTACCAAATTTAAACTTCAGGAATCAAAATCTTATAACAATTTTCTCTTCTTTAGTAGACTTATACTAATTTTGCCATGGGACAAAAATAAATAAATACCCCTCAAATTTTAAAAGCCCAAAAAGGTACATTTAATATGAGAAAAGACATAAGAAATATTGTTCCCAATTTGGAATAAGTAAATTTGGGGCATAAGCCACTCTAGTAACGATATTAACCACTTAAATAAAGGGATTAATCACTTCACATAATCAGAACTTAACATTAATTTCGCTCACAATGGTAAACGTTTTTAACTACTCGAGTAACAATAGTAACCACTTCAGTAAGGGTATTAACCACTCCAATAGGAGTAATAACTACTCCAGTAAAGGTATTAACCAAGTTTACTTATCCCAAATTAGGAACAATCCCTCTCATATCCTTCCTTATATCCTTTTTTATATTGAATGTACCTTTCTGGGTTTTTGAAATTTGAGGGATATTTCTTTATCTTTTACCCTTTTTTTCATGATCTATTATAACAAACGTTGGCTTCTAATCTTATAAAATACTATTTATAAGGTGATTTTTTTTAAAAAAAAAAATTGATTTGTCCCCCTTTCTATAAAATTTTATTCGTGATTTTTTTTTAAATTGATTTGTCCCCCTTTCTATAAAATTTTATTTGACTTTGCTTTAGTAACCCATTTTATCCATTCGTTTCTCCAATATATCATCTTTAATATATTTCATTCTTACTCTCTTTTACTTGTGACCCTTTCGAATAATCAAATATATATCCTACCCATTTATTACTTTTAACTAATTTCAATTGTTTTGTAAAGAAATCACAATTAAGTTACACAAGTACAGAATGAGTAATTCTCTATGAAAATAATGCTCCACTTTCCCTTGGATATAAGACCTTACATAATTTGAGAAAATTAAAAAAAAAACCAAATAAATTGCTTGATTACATAGGTACTATTAAAATCAAATATCTACTTACAAATTATATTATTTTGAAACATAATTACAACTGCCAGAGACAAAATGGCAATATGTCACATTCATCCTACCAACCCGTGCAATAGTTTGCAGGAACATAGTAATAGTAAGAAATATGGTAACATTATAGTAACATAACTAGTTATATACCAGGACAGAATGACTAATTCTCTTGGAAAATAATGCTCCACTTTCCCTTGGATATCAGACCTTACATAATTTGAGAAAATTTAAAAAACCAAATAAATTGCTTGATTACATAGGTACTATTAAAATCAAATATCTACTTATAAATTAGATTATTTTGAAACATAATTACAACTACTAGAGACAAAATGGCACTAAGTCACATTCATCGTACCAACCCGTGCAATAGTTTGCAGGAACATAATAATAAACGCCAAAATTGTAAGGAATATGGTAACATTGTAACATAACTAAGAGACCAGACCTTAGATTAATTGTTGCAGTTTAATTGAATCGTACAAGCTCCAGAAAGATCACGAAAACAATATATATATATATATATAAATATAGAGAGAGAGAGAGCCCAAGGAGTACAAAAGTACAAAAGCGTCAAATATATTCGTCCCATTATACAATGGATCCATAAAAAAATTAGCTAGTTGAATGAATATTTGTGAGCGCAGCGAAGGTGACGATAGGGAAGGGAAAAGTCATATTAATGGGCACTTGGGCAACCACGTTAATAGGCTTGCAGTATTCCTTGGTTCAGACTCAAGGAGACCAGCATTGAAACTGTTCTTCAATTGGACGAAATCTTAACCTGAGCTTCAATCAGGCATGAAAGCTCTCCCCCGTAGTTCTCAGAAGTCCATGGGAAGGGCGGGAAGGAAGGAGCATTTTACCAAATGGAAAAACAATCACAAGGGTTAAGATATTATTCTCAATGTAATTCCAACGAGACAAAGGGCACCCACTTAAAATCCAACATATATGGAAATCCAACAAGACAGTTTAATGTCTGGCCGCCAGTGGACAGCAAAGACCAATATCATGTTCAGCAAACATCATTCAAGAATGTGAACATTATCACATCCTCGGCTATCCCTCAACCACCCCATAAAAACCAGATATCCTCACTTACAACCATTTAAGTTCCCACTTAGAGCTCACCAGAGACAAGTAAAATTTTTTTTGTTCAATTAGAGCGGCAATAAGACCCTAAGAATGCAAAACAAGCATCATAATTCACCTCACATCCAAATTTCAACACATGGAAACGCCACAACCAATGGCCAATGTAAAGATAACTGCACAGTAAAACCCTCCCTTGTTTTGAAAACTCCATTATAGCTCTAATATTCAGGGATAGCAAAAGGGGTTTATTTCTCTAGACAGTACAAGTCAGATAACAAAAAACCCACATAATAAGCAGCTCCGATAAATTGTAAAACCTTAATCGTATAGGATAGAAAATAGAATAGCAGTTCCCTTCAGCATATAAATTTATTTGCCAGAGAATAAGCTTCTGACATGACCCATTTAAACTTCAGTATGTTAAAAGAGAATGTCAGAAAATAGACTGATGGAACCAGGAAGATCACTCCACGGGCTGAAACAAATGCAGCAATTTCCTCTCAACAAAGTATGAAAAAAATAAACAAAAAGAAGGCCTTGATGGAGAATTAGTCAACTCACAACAACAAAACATAGGTTCCCAAATTTCTAGATAAATAGAACTACGTAATGAGATCAAGAGCATGTCAGAAGGAGCTCAGTTGAAAGTCATCTGACAAGTACTGACGTCAACACCCCACTAATTCGGTCTTATTATCTATAGACCAAGTTCACCTATAGAATCTCTACTAAGCTGCGCGATTATCATCAGGCATTAGAGAATAAGAAACTGAATACAAAACAACATACCACTAGAATCTCCACATTCCAATAAATAAGTCCACTTCAGGATGCTCAGTGAGCAATTGTATATAGGATAGTAAGCGTAGGAATGGTTCATGGGTGAAAACCAACAGCACCATTGAACTCAGTAGTATGATAACACTTGTCAACCAGCAAGGAGTATCCACACAACACCAACCAAATACCACCATATTAGGGAATATATTCATCCCATTGAACATGCACCAGCTCAAAGTAAACAACCAAAATAGAGGTGTGAAGGACGAACTACCACATCACTATAGATGGCGAAATAAAACAAAACCACAATCACAGTTCACGTTAACAAAGTTTCATTGTATCCTTAATTCCACTGTATAAAGCATTGGCCAAAAATTTATCAGGCAAACTGAAATAGTTATCATCAATCCTAAACATTATTATAGTTACATAATGGCTCAGATGTGTACAATGGAAGTCCTCACATGAGGATATCCTCAAGTCACCAGTACATAACTCCTTAATAGAAAATAACAATACCCTAGAAAACTTGAACAACCTTAATGTTGAAAAACTTGTATTCCAAAAATCAAAAGGCAGTTGCAATTGAAATAGTAAGTCATGAACATTAATGAAAACATGTCAAAAACACATTCCCCATTCAAAACTTAGAATTACAAGACTAAGCTAATTCAGTAGCTTTGACTAACTAAACTCATTCATCATAGCCTACGAAAGGTGCAGATGAAGACAAGAGACTGTAAATGGACAGGCTACTACATTCATTACACCAGAAGCACATAGTCTGCAATCACGTAATCACCAGAACCACATAAAGCATCTGCGCCAATAAGAGATGAGACACCTGAATCAAATACCCACACGCAACTCAATCCATCATTCCACAACCATCAATCAAAGAAGATTAATGTTAAAAGGCAACAGCACAAAGGAAACAAACAGATTATGACCAAATCCTTCAGCAGAAAGTACAAAAAATCATGTCAAAGTACAGAATCTCACCATCCACATCTTAATATCACAGCCAATATAAAACAATCAACAGAGATTGACATTCATGAAAAATGATGCATACATAACATAATGAAACCAAAAACCCAAAAAAAAAAAAATCATTCGCAGGCACTTAGTTTTGGATGAGTCATACATTCACCAACTTTCCACATATAAATCATGGCATGAAACATGCAGATGATGAGATTTGGTGGAAAAACCAACAATTCGAGGAGGAAAAAAACAAATGTCCTTTTAGATTAAATCAGCTTTCCTCCTAGTCAAAACCAAACCCCTTCTCAAAAACAAATGATAATAATCAAAATAAAACCCAAAAAAGAAGTAAACCAAGAATTGAAATACATATACCCCCTGCCCAAAAAAAAAAATAATTCAAGTACTGTAAATGATGCAAGTCTGTGAAAACAATTCACCTCTGAACACAAAAAGAAATGGAGAATATGTCATGCAATAGAATCAAATCATAATATCATACCACCAATTATCAAATTCTTAACCGAATAATAGCATGTCTATTTATGGAACCATTAAATCAATACAAAGTGGAAATTGAACGTTTTTTAATGAAAAATCTCAACCCTTTTCATCATAAAAATAGAACGTTAATATCTTCATAAGAGACATAACAAGTTGAGATATATATGATCTAAAGCCCTATTTATGACTATTAAGTAACTACAAAGCATCACATAGACAAGTTTTAACTTCATAAGTTCTATCTGAATAGTGCATTGCAGCATAGAAAACCCATAAAAAAGGAAAAAAGGAAGAACCACAACCACCATCGGCTCAAGTACACTAATAACCAGAATTACATACACATTTCCAAAAAAAAAAAACAATAATCCAACCAATTTTATTCTGTCTTCCTTTACACAGAAAGCGTGGGAAAGGTCAACATGAATCAGTTTCAATAACAAGAAATGAATACATACATCACCATTACAAATGGGCTTAATTGCCACTTCTGTAATTGAGGAATGCAATGACAAAGAAAAAAATTGGTAAATAACAGACATAAGGTTAACAAGGCAAACATTAAATACCACGCAGCACTTCAAGGACAAAAAACAAAACAATCAATTTCCATCACCCCAACACTGATCATTCATAAAACAGACCCAATAACAATGCAGAAGCCCAAAATGACATTTCATATAAAGTCACCCAGTTGTACAAAGCAAAACAATCCATCATGCTGCAAGTACAGAAAGGAAGTAACACTCATATCACGAAGTGAAAACAAAGAGCAACCACCCAGCGGAATACCTATAACAAATCTTCTAGCAAGTTAGAATTAGTGAATCAAACTTGGCAAACATCTCAATAAAACACATACACATTCATCCAACGCAGATGGCAATAGAAAATCCTACAAAGAAAAGATTACCTCAGTAGTAAGGAGGCACATTTGGATACATAGCACCAGGTGGAACCCTGGGTACAGGTGAGGCTTCAGTAGGTTGGTGATGTTGGTTTGGATACACAGATGATAAACCACCATAAGGCGCACCATCTTGATAGCCACCGGTTGGCATTCCTACTGAAGCTGGCAATCTATACAAAGAACCAGCACCCCCCAATCCACCACCAGAACCACCACCAGCACCCAACCCACCACTACCTCCACCCAAACCGGCGCCATAACCAGTCGAACCAGGCCCACCATAAACACCACCATAAGGACCACCAAGCCCAGAACTATACCCACCACTACCTCCAAGAGAAGAGGCAACCTGATTACCAGCCGAAGACAACCCTGTTCCACCTACAGACGTATTCAGTGGATGATTCCCCAATGGAGGCTGACCCCCAAAACCCCCATATGATCCCATTCCAACAGGTCCACCATACTGACCGGAAAGCGAACCCGGCATCGAAGACGGCGGAGCCAAACCCATTCCATCACCATGAGCATTCCCTAAACCTTGAATTCCATCCGGTCCCATCGTCCCCGAACCCGAACCGCCTCGCTTCCCTTGCTTCCCATCGGCTATAGCCAACTTACAATTCAGCTGCCTCCCCTCAACCATCTTCACCGGATCCACCAGCGCCGCCTGCGCCCCCTCCGCCGTCTTATACACGAAAAGCGCGAACCCCTTCGACTTCCCGGTCTGCTTATCAAACCCTAACGGCCCCTCCTCAATCTCCCCATAAAGCGAGAAGTGAGCCAACAGTTTATCCGCCGGTAAATCCGACGGCACATTCGCAACATAAATCTTCCTCATTGCTATATCGGCGGAATTCGTATTCGATCCCGTGTTACCGGCCGCCGCGAGCTGTGTCACGGTGACCCTACCATCTATCCTCTTACTCGGTTCTTTCAAAGCAAGCAAAGCACCATCAACATGCTTGAAAGTAACAAAACCGTAACCCTTAGATTTACCTGTGGCCTTATCGAGGATAACGATGGCTTCTTCGAGCTCGCCGTATGCGGAGAACAGAGAGCGGAGGCCGTCGGTTGTTGTCTCCCAGCCAAGGCCACGGATGAAGAGCTTACGTTGGGTGACGTCATGGTCGGCGACGGACCTTACGGCGTCGAGTACGTCGGCGTGACGTACGACGGCTTCTTGGAGAACGTCGATGAGCTGTTCGGGGCTGAATCGTTCAATGATTTTGCGAGCGTCGGAGGGAGTTAGGGTTTGGTTGGAATCTGTTGGGATGATGCCGTTGTCATCGAGCTTTCGCTTCTTGGTGAGATCCATGGAAAGGGATGATGAGGAAATTGAGTGGTGATAGCGAAAAACCCTAACCCTAATTCTGGGAGAGTAATACAGTGAGAGTGGCGAAGCAAAGCAAGAAGGAGAAGAAATTGTAGTCCGTACTCCGTAGTCAAGAATTGAAGGGTATGGATGCTTTATATTAGGCAGAAAATAGGAAAAATATTTATTTATTGCTATATTAGATTTATCTATGGGATAGATATCTGGGCTAGAAATTAGAATAAAAGGCTTTTGTAACGTTTGAGGCCTCTTTTGTATTTTTGACACCAAATTAAGAAAAAGAAAGAAAGGAAGGAAGGCCCGATAGCAATATATGTTTTTTTTTGTTATAGGGTTAAGGGTAAAAAATACACATGTATTTTTGTCAAAAGTTCATCCAGCACCAAATGTTATTTTTTGGACCAAAAATACACATGACATTTCAAATTGGATCAAAAATACACATCTAAAGTTAAATTAGGGTCAAAAATACACATGTGATTTTGTAAAAAGGTTCATCCAGCACCAACAGCTTTTTTTCGAAATATAACTGTAAATGTGATTTTTGATCCAATTTGAAAACTCATGTGTATTTTTGGTCCCAAAAAAAATATTTGGTGCTGGATAAACTTTTGACAAAATCATATGTGTATTTTTGACCATTAACCCTTGGTTATATGATAAATTGATAATGATAACTAAGAGTTACTCCTAGTGTTATAAGAACGGGACCGGGGTGGTCGGACCGGTCCAACCGTCTCCCGGCGCATTGGTCGGTCCGGACTTCATGGTTTGACCGTTTAATAGGTCAGGCCGAGTTGGACCGCTTTCAGCCGGGTATTAGATCGGGAACCGGAGCAGTTTTCTGAAAACCAAACGGTCCAATTTGAAGCATATGAAAAGCTGAAAAAAATTATAATCAAGACAAAAAAAGCCCAAAATCGTTAAAAGTAAAACCCAAATTATGTTCCTAAATTCTAAACACATTAAGTTTATCTCTCAGACTGATCAAAATCCACCCATGTTTAACAAGCCATGAAATCATACTTGTTTTTGTTACTTGTTAGGTTGTTGACTTGACATGTTATTATTGGTAATTTCATAATAGGTATTCTTGACTTATTATTATTATTATGTAATTTTTAATGATTTCAACATGTTGAGAATTAGTATTTGAGAAATATGTATCTCAACTTTTAAATATGTTTATTTGTAAGGTATATTAAAAAGTTATATGTTTTTTTCTTAATTATTACGTCATTGGTCTGACCGTCGGTCCAACCGATCTAACCGTGCGAAATGTGACCCGTTGCCCTCTTCGGTTCGCCTTCCGGTCCGGCTTTTACAATATTGGTTACTCCTCCTTATTCTAATATAGGACTTATTTACTTGATTTGATAATGATAATTAAGAGTTACTAACTCATTCTATTTACTAAAAAAAAAGTTATAAAATATTACGTTCTTTTTATTGTATTAACTTAAATTTTTGAAAAAGATTTAAAAATGCTGTGCAAAATTCAAAATAATATAATTCTCATCAAACCTATTGATTAAAAAATTTGTATGGATAATCAAGTACACAAAATTACTCTAGAGGAATATAAAAAATTGGTTCTCTTTTTACATAAATTATTAAATTATATCAAAAGATCTCACTCAATAATTTTCTTAAGTTTTCTCTTTAGTATCAACCTCCCTCTTTTTAAAGTACTCTAATAGCCCGTTTGGTTCGATTCCATGGGAAACCTAATGCAATTGACTAATTACATCGTTTGGTTGGGCTTTTATGATGTAATGAGAATTACATGTTGTAATCCTAATTACATCTAATGATGTAATGAGGATTAGGGGTGTTCACGTAGCCCAGCCGCCCGGGGTTCCCGCCCCTGCTCGGACAAAAAATGTCTGCTCCAGCCCGAAAAAAATAGGCCCAACAAAAAATGGGCATGTTTGGATCAAGCATGTTTGTGGGCGGGCCGGACATCGGGCATGGTATACTGCCCTGCCCATTTGGCCCTTGCCACAAAATAAGTCAAATTATATATTTTTTTAATACATGATTAATATTATATATTTATATTTCATGTTAATATGTTATTACAATTATAATATTTTGATATATAGCATATTATATATATAATATTTATAATATTATTTTTATGGGTTAGCAAATAACAACATCCTCCCATTCTTCATTCTTGATTCAACCATTTTAGAGAGTGATCACATGGGCATGATGCCCTCCCCAGCTTTGCCTAGCCTGAAATGGTATGGGCTTCTAATGGATAGGGGGTTTGCAGCCCACTCATGTTCTGGACAGGGCATTGGGCAGGGGTCTTACCCTGCCCAACCCTACCCTACCCATGCACACCCCTAATGAGGATTACATTGTTAGGACTAATGAATAAGGATTACATGTATTTTGTAATCATGCAAAAAGACAATATGACCATTATAATTTTGAAATCGACCAAAATACCCTTATAAAATAAAAAGAATAAAAGTAACGCCTGCCTTCTTCCATAGTCCCGATTAATCCCTAGCCATCGATGGGGTCCTTTATCAACTTTGTCTCTGCCGCCTCTTCCTTGCCAACGATTCTCTCTTCTCCTGCATCGCCCTTCACCCTTGCACAATTTCAACTGCAAACGCATGTTCTTCCCTTTCTCTTTCTCTCATTTCTGAAATCTAAGCAATTCTTTTTCTCTCTGATAATAATTCCCTACCGATTGCCTTATGCTCATCCTTCTGTAATTGAAGATTTTTCACGCAAAATTTAATTATTCCACTGATATATTTAATTATTCATATCGATGATACAGTGCTATTTTTTCGTGAACCGAAATACATTATGATTTATCAATGCATATATATATACATAACAACAAGACGTAAATCCCCGTACGATGCACGAGTCGTATTGATTAGTATATATTTTTTATCTTGTTTTTCAATTGTTGTGTTTTTATGAAGATTCAATATTAACTTGAATTTGTATGAGTAAATATAATCAAATCATACAGAACATTTGCTAAATTTAACTATAGTTATGTTTGATGTTAAGTTGGCTGAGCTGAAAGCTAATAAAAGCTTTGCGTTTTTTAACCTCAATATAAAAAATACATGACAACAATTGTGTATTCTTCTTTTATATAACAAATAGAACTGTATTATGAACATGCATCATTTTCTTTATACACTTTACAAATTTATATCATATTTATAATATGGAGACAATTAACATTGCATTTCGTTAATAGATAGTAAGTAAATCTTTTAAGAGTTGCTTTACTATAGATGAAAATTGACAGCTGATACAACTTCTCTTATTTGAAGATGTTGTATGACTCCCGTTACCGTATGAGAAAGACTTAAAATCAAATGAGTTTTATATAATTTGTAATTAATAGAGATATTTTAGGTTAAATATTTTTGATTCAATTTTTGTATATGAAATGTTTAAATATTCATGGGATAAGGTGCATTGTATTTTTTAGATGCATTCAGTGCCTAGAGTTAGTTGTGATGCAATTTCACCTTTAAAAGAATTATTAAATAAATTCGGTTTTAATGTTAGTATGTGGAATGTGAATGGATGGTTTTTTTTTAAGAATAACACTCTCCTTTTTAAGGAATGTAAAAGGTTGTGACTAACTCGTTTGCTACTCAAACCTTTCATTATTAATTAATTTTTTAATTTAATGTGTAATTAATTGTTAAATAAAGTTGCTTTTTTGTAGATGAAATCCCCTATTCAAGGAAATATGAAAGGGTATGGCCCGTACCTTTGGACTTTTCAATAATGATCGTTTTGTTATCATTGCCCATATTAATAAAAAACTTTTGTGAACTAATATACATAAAAATATAATTAAAATCTAAAAAAGAACTAAATGATAATTATGTTTTTATTTTAAACTTATATTTGTGAAATTTTTTTGAACAAAACGCTAAACATGAATAGAATTGTTTAATTCAATCCTAAATCACATTCATTATCTTATTTTCAAATAATTATTTCCATCAATATGCTAAAGTAAAATTTGATTATGAACTTTTCTAACAATTTTGGGAAACTCTTAGAATCTCATTATAATGAGACCTTTTGAGCATCATTAAATAATTCAAGTATTATTAAAATTTTGAAATTTAAAGTTACCTTAAACCAATAAATACATTCATAATAGACAACGCCCCCTAATCCTTATTTAAAAAAAAAAACTAAATATGAATTTCAGGGATCCATACACTTACATGTACAAAGCACACTAAAGCTGAAAAGAATACCATATTTAACTTTTCAATTGTAAGAAACCAAAATGTAATAATATATTCTTCAATGATTATTTTAAAGGAATAACACAACACCCTTAATATTTGTAATACACAATGAATATATATGACCAAAAGATAATGTGCACATAATTCAAACCATCAGCCCAAAAAAAGTAGAAGAACTATCAAACAAAACCACCAACACAAACAATACATTATTCCAAATTTCTTCCACTATATCTAGCATTAAAACCCTTATGAGAAAGTTTCTCTTCATTCCAAAGAGCATCCAATGTGTGTATAAACATCATGAATAAACTCATGATTTCCAAACACAAATGTATTGAGTGCTGACCACCTCAAAAGAAAATATGTTGCAAATATCCTTACAATACTCGAAAGAAATAAATAAATCAGCAAATATGAATGAGTCAATGTCACTCATAGCATGATACAAATTCAATGTTAACAAATCACGCTTTTAAACACAAATAATTTTGATACACATATTCACTATTAAGATTGTAGAAGATGAAAGAATACACATATTCATCACTAAAACTCATAATTAAGATTATGTAAGACAAAAAGATACAAATACTCATTCAAAAATTATGCTTTCTAAGAACAATTGAACTGTTACAAATTCATCGGTAAACCAAGCAGTGACAAGTATGAGAGAAAACTTGTTGCACCCATCCCTACACAAAAAGGAAAAAACATCAATCACAGACACTTTAATAAAATCATAATACAATGAACATAGAAGATGAAACAATATGGAACCATGAAGCAGATCATGGGCAAGCAAAGCAATCAGGGAGGGTAAGGCAACATATATATGGACCACAGAAGATGAAAGGATACACACATTTATCATTAAGTTATCAAGGTATATAAACTGACAAGCATACGGTAAGTCACAATAAAAACTAAACCAGCACCTAGGACAAACTAAGAGTCTCAAAATAAATACAATGAACATAATATGAGAATAATCATAAAATAGTTTGATTACACATTATTACATGATATTTATGAGTAACCAACTTGTTAACGGTGTTAACATAAGATGTATAGACTTAACAGATTTGTTAACCGTGTTAATACAAGATTTAGAGATTATATTAATGATGAGACGATGATGATCTGTTGCTTATTCATTTGATTTTGAAAAATATAGATATTTATTTATATCTATATATATTTGTAACAATACTTTAATTATTATATCATTCTTTTTGTTTCTATATTGGACGTTATAGATTGTATCTTGACACTTTTTAAATGGTTAAGAACATTATCTAATTTATTGGTTCCACTTATATTTATATATTCACTTATTAATTCAATTCGATATTTTTATAAAAGTTACACTTTTTGTTATATATATGTGTGTATGTAGGCACAATCTTAATTAACAAACATGCATCAGACTTTAATTTATTATTATATGTGTCGATATGGAGAGGGGTAATTTTGTCAATTAATTTATTATATATCTGGACAAAAGTAATAAATATATTTTGGTGAAAAATAGATAATATAATCAATTATAAGTAATTATGTAGGCTGGGCAATTTTGTCTCATTCTGCATTATTCTTACCTATTTTCATGTTCAATGTAATCCAATCGAAAAAATGCATGATCATTCCTTGACGACGAACCAAACAGATTCATGTAATCATTATTACATTACATTGCATTACATGGCATTATATTACATTCCTTGTGATTCATTGAACCAAACAGACACTAAACTACTTGCTTTCTCATTTGGTAGTTTTTCTTTCAATTAGGGGTGTTCAAAAATTTCCCGTCCCGTCCCGATCCCGGGCATTTTGGGACTAGACAAATTTTTTATGGCGGAACAGGGACCGGATGAGGTCGTCCCATTCCCGTCTCATACCATTAATATTATTTATTTATTTATTTATTATTTTTATTTAATTATAATGAAAGAATTATTTACAAAATTAGGCCTCTTCAATTATTGGTCACAAATTAACACAACTTAAAGAATGTTACTTTGTGGTCAATTTCCCATACCTTTGGGAATCTTCAACAAGATGACAAATATATGATCAGTGACATCAGCTATACATATATTGGTCACAAATTTCCTTAAGGTTTGTTTATTCCAGAATTTTCTAAGTTATGTTTATTGCAGAATTTTCTTCCTGAATTCATGGTATCTGTACACTATATGGTCAGTGAACAATAATGGAATGTCAAAGTTATGTTTATTTCGAAATTCACTGTTTAAGAGAACTATATGATCAGAATTTTCTTATCCTCAACATGACGAACCCATCAACTCCAAATGTAAACAGAAGTCCCCTTATGTTGTGTTTATTCCAGAATTCAAGGGTTTTTTTTTTCCATCCGATTTGAGGCAAAGAAACGGGAGGAATATGTGGTACAATGGCTCTTGTGAATCTTGTTGAAGTGTATGTATTAATATAAAAATTTCTTTTAGACTCAATTTATATTTGCTTTTGTTGGCTTTATTTATGTTTTATTCTGTTGTCAAGACCAAAAAAAGTGGACGTAAAAATCGGATTTTTGAGTGTAATATTGGGCCCATATTTTTTTTTACCAAAAGGGACATATTTTTTTGCAAAAAAATGGGAAATTCCTGTCCCGTTCAGGACGAGACAACAACGGGATGGGACGGGACACGGGATAGAAACTCTATCCCATAGGTAGGGGTGAGCATTCGGTTATTCGGTTCTGTTTTCGGTAAAAACCGAAATAACCGAATAGGAAAAATTTTCAAAACCGAACCGAAACCGAACTACCGAATAACCGAAATATTTCGGTTCGGTTAATAACCGAAATGACCGAAATTTTTTTCTTTTTAATTAAATTAGAATTTTTTAATTTTCAATAAATAAAACTCAATACAAATTATAAACCTAATAACCTCAATAAGTTCCCAAATAACATAATTCAATATATAAACGAGAAACATAATATAAGATTTATAAGAAAAATGCAAAATACAAACAAAATAAATGTATTCAACATTATTTCATCCTATAAAAAAGCATAATAAAAATTTTAAAAACTAAATATTGATGAATGATATATGACATCTCACTTTTTGAATTAAAATAAGAAAAACAAAAAATATAGCTCGAAGTTTTGAATTTTAAAACTTAGTTGTATAAAAAGAAAAATATGAAAAAAAATATTTTTTTAATTTTTTTTAACATTTCGGTTATTCGGTTATAACCGAATTATTTTTTTAGGCACCGAACCGAAAACCGAACACCGAAAAACCGAATTTAAAAAGCCGAATTTATACCGAGAACCGAAAAAACCGAACTTAATTCGGTTCGGTTCGGTTTTCGGTTTCGGTTTGCTTTTGCTCACCCCTACCCGTAGGCCCCAGTCTCGTCCCATGAACACCCCTACTTTCAATGTATTCAAATAACCTCAAACTATTTTCTACTATTTTCTTATCAATATATGCTTCTCTAACTCTTCCACTTATAATTTAGTGCGAATCTCTACATTCATCTCAATATTCTTATCTCTTGTACCTCCACCCTATTATCATGTTATCATTGGACTTATAAATATGCGATAAATTTTTTTCTCTTGCCTTCACCATTTTTCACACTTTTCACCAATTAATAAAATCCTACTGATCAATAAAATTTTCAATCAAAACAGGGGCTTCTAATTGATTTTTTTTAAAAAAAAATAAAACCTGTATATATATATACAAACACACAATATTACAAAGTAGGAATAATAATAAACATAACTGATATTCATGTATCACGAAACCAGAGCAATTACAACCTCAATCTCCAAAAATCGAAATTAACAGATCAAATTAATAAAACTGAGCCATACTAGCAATAATCCAAGCCATCAATATTCCTTCGTTAGGCCCAATCTCAATATCACAAAACATGAACTCATGTTTGACCCTTGAGCATATTCATCATATATAACTCCTCTTCTTCTTTTCTTTTTATTCTTCTTGTAATATATTCTTATCAGCATCCACATACAACAAATTATAGTGAATACACACACACATAATATATATGGTACATAAATATATCATATTAGAAAGATGCTAATCCAATATTCGAGCAAGCTAAGTGTATGTTTTTAAAGTATGGGTGTTATTAATTACATAGCTAACAATACCCTTGATGCAATCTGAACAGAGGAGAAGAAATCCCCAAATTTCTTTCTGAAACGAAGCTTCTTCTCATCTGTTGTCTTCTTGATCTTCTTCTTCATCACTTTCTCTTCATCTTCATCCATATTAAATGTTTGTGATTCCTTTAAGATAGGCTCTTTCAGGTAGTCGAAAGGCTTCTCAGAGGAAAGTAGGTCGTAGTAACCTATCTTCTTCTCGAATTCCATGACGATGAGATCCTCGATTAATTATAAAAGTACCTAGTATGCTTTTTGGGTTTGTTTGGTGATAAACTCTAACCCCCAGTAAAAAGCTGCTGCTTCTTTATATGTATTTGTATGTGATGGGGCTGGTTCTTCAACAAGCCAGCTAAGTCAACATGTTTGTTGAGTATGTAAATTAGTAATCTTAGCTCGTATTATTTGGCATTATCATTTGGATGTAATTCATTGAATAAGTCATTCTTTATATTTAAAATTGAAATTTTTGAACCATATGCGTATAATAATATAAGTACTGACGTTGAATGATCAAGTTTAGTATAGTTTCTTGGCGATTAAGGAGTTCATTATATATCAAGTAAATTGCTTTCATGAGATCATGCAGGCAGTTTTTTTATATATAATATCTTCTACTAATAATGTATTTGTTTTACAAATTTCCTTTTATTTTTGTGTGTGTGTGGAGGTTTTATACATTATTTATATTCAATTCGAAATATGTCGTTGTAAATCAAGTTTTCAATATTTTCCTATTTTGGCAAAAAAGAAAATATTTTCCTATATTTTTATATAAGGATGATATCGAGATAAATGATTTTCAGATGAAATTAAAATAAGTCTTTATTTAATTATATAAATTATTTGTATGATGATTGATGAAAAATAATAAATGACTATTTTCATATATAAGTGTACAACTTTTACCACCTTACTGTAAAATTAAAATGGTTAAAATATACATTTGGTCAACATTATTTATAATAAATAAAACTAAAAGCATTAAAAATGAAAAACTAAAAGTGCATGGTTTAGTCTTAAAGGATTAGAATAATATTTGATTAAAGTTAAAAAAAGACCAAAAATAAATTTTAACCAATTAAAATTTATAACTTAATATCATACTTATAGGTTAGAAGTATTATATAGAGCCTTTATATGTTTTACAGTAAAAGCTCTATAAAAATATTAAGGAAATTAAATAAGTTATTTAATTATAACATATGGACATGATATTGTAAAACACTTCTATCTAAACAATATTATACATTAATTTATAAGTTAGGTAAATTAATTTAAAAAGAAATGATGAATATGCAAAGAAATAAATTGAATAAAAATCTTCTATTTATGACAAAATGGACAGTCAATATCTAGATTATAGGACTAGATGAATAGGATTTAAATTGTGTATATGACATGTGTCTAGCTAGTTCAAGATCATCTGCTAGTTTTTAAAAATATTTGGGTTAAGGCTCTCAAATTGTCCATTTTTAACGGTGATAAGTTAACGGGGTTTAAGTGGACACTCTGACATAACACCTAATGGACACGTGGCGTGACGTGGCTCAATCTCTGGGACATTTAAGATCCAAAATCAATACTCTTAAGTACTGGATGATCCTTAAATAAAACTTCTAGTGCATTTAAGAACCTTAATCTGAGCTACGTCATCACCCATTCAACAAATAATTTGATTTGCCGTGACTTTCAATTTGACTTGACAAACGTTCGTTTGTCCGTCCGTTAAATTTGGTCATAAAAGTTGCAAAATAATATTTACAAGGCATTTAAGATAAAAAAAAAAACTTTCGAATGCTAATAGCTCCTTTGGTAAAGCTTCCTTAATATTTAAGGACCTTAACCCAAAATATTTTAAGCAATTGTTGTGGCTATTGAAAGATATCTGTATAAATAAAGTAGTAGTTTGCCGGGGGGTAATATATGTATAACTGCTATCTTTTTCAAATTTTATTCTTTATGGAGATGCAAAGGATATTGGGAAAATCGTGAAAAGTTTTAATATGTTTGAAACTTTTTATTGACAAGGAGAACTTGATCTATATTTCTATATAAAAACATACTGATACTCTACAGAATTTTTGACTAATGAAATTCTTAAACCGATGTATTAAACCGCTTATGTTTTATAAAAGGAAGAGAAAAGAGGAGATTTGTAATTATGTTGGTTATATACACAGTACAACAAGAGAAGACAGCTTTCAAATACAAAACAAGAAAATGGTGCTTACAAACGATATGTCACAAAGTACAAACAAAGTTAACCCCAACTTTAACCACAGTGAACAGATAAAACAAAAAGAGAAACTAAAAAATAACATTCAAACAAAAGTTAAATTTCATGAACATACATTAAAATGACTGTTCCTATTGTTACAGGGCCACCTCGACACTGGAGAAACAGACGAGAAAGCAAGACCTTTTACTCATTTTCCCCACAAGCTCCTTGACTTTTTCCCTCTCTTCCTCAATCTCAACATTGGAAAACAAGAACCCTTCTTCTTTGACGACTTTGAACTCATCATCTTCTTCAAGCTCTTCTTTTTTTTCCTTCCTTTCATCATTTGACCTAATCCGAACATCGGAGCAGCAAATCCAAGATGTCTTTTTGTCACGAAGCGTCTTCTTCTTACCTTTATTTTCTTTCTTCTTCCTCTTGTTATTACTCTCATCCACTTTCACTCCATCTTCATTGTTATATATTGGTGATATGATGTGTTCCTCGGAAGGAACTAGATTGTAGCCTGTCTTGTTCATGAAATCCATGATTAGATCTATGAGATATGTGGCTTTTTCTGGTTGTTATGATGGTCTAAATCACCCAACAAAGTTGTCTCTTTATATGTTTGAGATCAAAACGATGACTAGATCAATGAACCATGTGGCGTTTTCTGATTTGTTTGATGTTATAAATTATCATAGAAAATTGCTTATCTATCAAGAAGTCAACACGTACGCGAACATATAGTTTATGAACACTGATTCGACCTTGACACGTATAAATTTTGTTTTATATATATATATATATGGATTACAAATCTTAGCTTGTAAGATTCTTTTGATTTGACATTCTGGGTTAATAATGATGCCAAGATAAATGATTAAATCTGAAATAAATTTGAGCCATATAATTTAGGGGGAATTATAACTAGATCCTGAATAATGGAATTAATTACAATCAGACCTCAAAAAATAATTAAATTACATTAAAATTCTTAGGGGTTCGAGTGATAATAAATGGCTAGTTATTGTCAATGCAGCTCTTTCAATTGTCAATGACAAGTACTCTTTTAATTTGTCATTATTAAGTTGTAATTAACAATTCATTGAGCAGTAGCCAATAAGAAACTATTTAATATCACCAAAGTCTCTAAAGATTTCAACATAATTTGATTTTTTTTACCTGATTGTTTGTGATTAGATCTCTTACGTACGGGCGGCCTAGTTATAACTTTCCCTCTAACTTATACTCGCTCAGGTCCTTTACTCCTTTACACAGGAACATGTGCTTTTTTTTTTTTTTTTTTGATAAAAGGAACATGTGCTTTTCACAATAATTAATGAGAACCAAGAACTAAAATGGAATTTCAATTGTTTAGATTTAAGACTTTCAACTAATATTTGATAAATAAAAAATGATTTTTCCGGAAAACTAACAATTAAGAAATACATTTATTTTAGATTATGTATACATTAAAATAATTTTTTTAACCATTCAAATTAGATAGGGAAAATAACAAAAAAATCCGTTCCATTTTGTAAAATCCTAATAACAACTTAATGATAGGTATTAACAACCATTAACAACTGAAAATTTCTTATTTGAGATTTTGCAAATTGAAAGGGATTTTTTTGTCGTTTTCCTAATTAAATATCAACACTTTGCTATGGTGAAAAAAATATTAATAATAATTATTGTGATGAACAATAAAACTACTTTTCTAAATTCAGGGCCCATAACTTCTTTTAAAAAATTGGGTTAATACAACTTTTGGTTCTTTAACTTTCACTCAATTTTGGTTTTGGTCCCTGAACTTTAAAATCGGTATTTTAGTCCTTGAACTTTCAGTCAATTTTAGTCTTGGCCTCTGAACTTTAGAATTTTGGTTTTGGACTCAGAACTTGGTGCAATTTATAACTATTAGTCCCTGATTTTTCAAATATTTTTTAAAATTCAGGGACCAAGACCAAAATTGACTGAAAGTTCATGGACTAAGACCAAAATTGACCAAAAGTTCAGGGACCAAAACCACCAATTTTAAAGTTCAGAGACCAAGACCAAAATTGACCGAAAGTTCAAGGCCAAAACCAAAACAACCAATTTTAAAATTCAGGAGCCAAAACCAAAATTGAATGAAAGTTTAAGGACCAAAAGTCGTATTAACCCCAAAAAGATTTCTCACTTCATTCAAGTTACAAGTTTGATGGTCATGGGGCATCAATTGACTTTTTACAAATGTTACCGTTAGCTAAACATTGGCATCATCAATTGACTTTTTTGTGTTCAGTTTTATATCAATTTGATGGTTCCTTCTTTGTTTTTCTCCATTCCAGAATGAGTACAAATATTAAATCGCCATGATGAGCTTTTTAAAAATTTAAATTTAAATTTACAGACGTGTTATTGGTATGAACACAAGTTTTACTTCCTTTTCCATCAAAGTCATCATTTTCACCCAGATATACGTTCACAGAAACAATATTTGGGTGCAATTTTTTCAATCAAAACCATGAAATTAAAATTCAAATTCAGGCTTACTATAGAAAAAAAAATCAATTCAGGTTGAATAGTATCTGATCATATTGAAGCGGTAAACCAATCATTTTAAATAATTGGTGAAGAGTTTTGATTTTATCTTTCGATCACATGGTCGGGCTTTACATTTTTTTCCTTCCATTGTCAAGTTTAGAGCCATATCACCAACTATTAGTATAAAGTACTCCCTCTGGTCCTAATTATAAGGATACTTTGACTTTTTTGACTTATTTTTCAGTAAAAAAAAAAATAGTTTCAGTTCAAAAAAATATCTTTTTCTCTCAAAATTAATTTATTCTACTTATAAACTAACTTATAATCTAATTTCTTGTGATATATGTTATAATTTAGTGGTCTAATTTGCTTCCTTAACTTCCACAAAAAAAAGTCAAAGTGGTCTTATATTTAGGACCGGAGGGAGTACTATTAGATCTTTTGGAACACTTTTGGTGCTTATCACTATGCATCCAGCAAATCTAGATTGTCCAATATGAACGATCCATAATTAATTTTTTTAAAAAATAAATATTTTAATAGAAACAAAATCTAAAATAAAGTCAACATCTTAATTATCATATTTTCAAAAATGTTATTTTACTTAAAAATAATCAATTTAAGAAATATTTAATTTGACCATTCAGATCAGAATAGGACAATTCAATTCAGATCTACTGGATGTATGGTGCCTATCATTTTGATAGAGACCAAAAATTGTGGTTCCTAGATGTTTTTTTGGTCTAGTGTTTGAGTTTCACCTGTACTTGAAAAGGAAGCCAAGAATATGAGAACACAATGTCCAAAAAATTTGTACCCTTGAGAAAATCATTTTACAAACCAATATAGAGGGATATTTCGCTTAAAGTACTTTAAAATTAGAATTAATATCAACGATGATTTTCATAGTTTACTCTTATTTTAGTTTTGGTTATTAAAGTTTCAAATAAGTAACTGCATATATTATAGTAAAACTTTGATAATCCTTTGAAGTCAGAGTTTTTTTTTTTGTCAAAGAATAATCCTTTGAAATTGGTTTCTTGGTCAGATTTAGTTCCTTAACTTTGCAATTGTTTTTACGAGTTGAATTTTCTCCAGAACAATTCTGATACGTATAGAATGCATTGGTGAGATCAATAGACTTTAATAGAGTTCAACGGTTTTAACTATCTAGTTTATGTCTCATTTTTTAAATCACATATTAATACATGTGATAATCCACTAAGCTTTTATTTTCTATGATAGTTTGTCCACTCATCAAACCGCGTTGACATGTTAATGACACAATCATATTTAATACTGTTTATGTCATTAATAAATTATAGGGATTACTCCCTCCATCCCTCTGTTTTTAAATATAGGACCCAATAAACTTTTTGGGAAATTTTAAAAAAGTCAAATTAGTTACTTATAAATCGTAATTGTTTTATTTAAACTAGCTTATTTGACTTGTAAACTAACATAAAATCTAATTATACGCAAAATTTATTATGATTAATTTGCTCATTTAACTTTCTTAATTTTTCCAAAAAAAATTAAGTGGGTCTTACATTTAGGAACGGAGGAAGTAACATTTTATACAGATTTGAGGGATTAAAAGGAACTATTTGAAACTCCAAAAATTAAAATCGGAATGAGAATACACAATAAGAACCAACAATAAATAAAAATAGAAATAAGAGGAGTCAATGAATACAAATAAAAATA
The DNA here is from genome assembly GCA_037074515.1 of Mimosa bimucronata. NCBI lineage: Eukaryota > Viridiplantae > Streptophyta > Magnoliopsida > Fabales > Fabaceae > Mimosa > Mimosa bimucronata. The sequence continues at coordinate 14,991,496 of CM073442.1, forward strand.
TATATATATATAAGTTTTAGTTCTTAATTTTGGTTATAAACAATTTTATTCTACAGACATTAAGATTCAATTTTAATCCGTATTTTTTTTTAAAAAAAAAAACCTCTCAGAATTGTGCAAGAAAGCAAGAATAATTTATCCCTATTTTTTTCTTTTTTTTTTTGAATCGCTTCAAGGTATCCTCACAGCCGAAAGCCATAAGATTAATCCTCCGTCCCGGGTCGACGCACCATGTAACACCTAAAAATTTTCTACTATAATGTAGCATTTTAATTGAATTATAACCACTTTTCAGTGTCAGAAGCCCAAAAATACGGAAAATTTAAAACTTTTTTTTAAAACATTAAACCAACCTTCTGTCAGTTGAAATGGGCTTTTCAGACAAATTGGAATAATTTAAAACTCTTTATAAAATAAAGTGGTTAATAAAACAATTAAAAGTACACTAACCTTCTTAGGGTATCTATTCTTGATTCATAGTGCTTGGGAAATTTAAATCCCTTTATAGATTTATACAATTCCATTTTCTATGCTTCCTGCTATTAATTTAATAATTTAAATTTACATCATATACAGATAACCTTACTTTTCAAAACATGATCTTAATTCCTTCATCTAATCATCTTCCAGCACTCCTGCCTTATCTCAACCATTTCACTATATCCCAGCTTCTCTGAAAAACAGCAGTTCAACGAAGTTTATATCATTCACTTTAAATCTCATGCATGCATTGTCATATATACATTTTATAAACTTTTGCAAATAATGATTGCAATTATCCTATTAATCTGGGTGACATAAGCATCTACCAACCATTGATAACGATAGCCTCGTTAACTAGTGAAGGTTCTACCTGCAGGACTTCTCGTTATAACTATCCCGTTATAACGTAACTAAACTGGCAAAAGGGTAGCGAACCACCTAAGCCTGAAGTACTCCAACTGAGGTATAAAAGACATACCATTTAAATGCAACAGGTATTACAAAATTATACATGCAACTTAGTGAATAGAGATAAACTGCTACATGAACTCTAAGCTTAGTCCTTATCTACTCATTTCCTTTCCACTGACCTCCTCAACTTATGTTACTATCAAGACCTATTGACATATAAATAGTAAATTTGTACCTATGCTTTTACGTAATTATTTAGTGTCTCTCACGATCCTAACTTACTTAATACTACCCAAAACTTGTTTTCTAGGTTAATTTACGTTTTGCCCATATTTATTTAGAATTATAATCATCCTAGATATCTTAATAATTTACTTATATCAATCATTCTTATTCTCAATGTTTGACTCGCAGTTTCTATTAAAACCACTAAAGACCTTAATTATTCACACATACAAACACACACCTATATATATTTACTTACTTCATGTTTACTACAAAATTAACGAATCAATCAATCAACAATGTAAATCAAACCCATTTACTTCACACATGATCAATATCAAATTCTAGCAGGATTAATAATTAATCAAATATCCTAAAGCACACTATAATAATTATAAGTTTGACCGTTAAAAGAAATCCTAAATCAGAAATTTAAAGTCAAGCTCCTATTCCTAAAAATCCTATTACGATCAAACTACGTCCCATGACAATAAACAACCTCCATTGAATACCGGTTTCTCTGGACTTTAAGCATAAACTAAAACTCTGAATATTAGAACACACCAAACAACCATAACACAAGTACTTAAAAATCTTAATTTCCTTCTTTAATCAGGTTGAATCCTTTAAAATCCCTTATCTAACCTTTATACTATTCAAAACAGAATTCTAACTTCTTTATACTTGCTTGAACATCTTCCTTAGTTAAAATCAAGTTCACAACCTTTAGATACACTATCCCTTGCATCAAAATCGTTAGAACAAAAGAATCAGTCTCTATTCAAATAAGCCTATACAAAATAGTCTTTGTAAAATTTTTCCAGTAACCATCATGTACTTCTTTAAACTTGAACAACCTTGCTTCATTATAACCTTTAATCAATCCCATTTTCCATAACTAATCTATTTCCAAATTCTCATTTAGCCTCGAGCAACCATTTCAACAGTTCATTCTTAAGGCATATTACAGTAATTTAATTAGCTCTATAATTACTTGCTCCCATTAAATCGTCCACTTTATAAGAACTTCAAATTTTGATCTTCGTATCAGCCATTAACTATTCCATCCAAAACAGAACTGAATGCCTTCCTTAGTAAAATTAAATACTTCTCTTACTACATCTTAAAACATAATCCATATGCTCAATCCCTATTAACTTTCAAATTCCAAATTGAATCATCATTTAACTCACTTTACTTTCTTCTTTAACAATTATTATCGGTTCTAAACAAATAGTACTTAAATATCTAACTCACCCATTACCATCTCTTCACAGCTACTACCAAACAAAATAGAATACATGCACAAGCAGAAATTCAACAGGAAAAATCATATACTAATTCTATCATATTTCTATTTTATAAATTTTCTTTAAAACCTCCTCTTAACATACTTCAACAATTACTCCACATTCCGCCATCAAGAATCCTCAATTAAACTTCACTCAATTTAACTCTTTATATTTCCAATTCTTATTTACCTTAATACTACTTCCACCAATAATTCATTTCCTAAAACCTCAACTTCAAACATTCCGGAATCAATTTAATTCCCACAAAAAGCCATATACAACATCAACTCCATAATTCATTAAAACAACCTTGTTAATCAATTTAAATTCAACAATTCCCTTTTTAAGTATGAACAAACCTCCAAACTAGTTAAAAATCATATTTACACAATTCTTACATTAAATTAAGCATTCTTACCTTTAATTCGTAAAACTTATAATAGTTTAGCTATATTAAACCTCAGATTTATTTATTTCCATTCTTCAATCTAAAATTTCCATAATTCACCATGCCTCTTTGTCAATTTCACTTACTATGTAATCACTCCATTCAAATCAAATCCTGACTTTCAATCATTCTATTAAACAGCATCTAATCACCTTATCCCACTCTTATCAATCCTTAAAACAGTCACCAAAGATTTAATCACAATCTTAAGAATCAACTTCCTTTCTTTAAGCCTAAAACTAATGCTCTACATATCCAAATTATTAACCAACTCCCATCACTTAGAATCATCACTATCCTTACATTCCTTTACAGCCAGAGTCACATATATACACCCCTAACTATTCCATTTCAACCTAACGTCACATAGAATAAAATCCCAATTAAACCTCAATATCAATTGATTTCCTTCCTCTTCTCCCCTGCCAACATCTGCACAAAATCAACCAAGAGGAAGAGAAATTCACAACAACTTCATACCTCTAATTTAACATCAATCCTACTAAATTAAGCATATCAAATTCATCTCCCTTGTCACTAAAACCTCACAGCCACAAGAACAAGAAAACCCGATGGAACAGAGCAAAGGAAAACAGAAATTATAATCAGAGAATTTCAATTGCACAAATTGAAACTCTACTCTAATCCCAATATCAATAAAACTTCCCCCTTCCCCATGTAACCTGTCGGCCAGCCCTCAAGGAAGAAGAAAATTTGAACAACTTCCTATTCAACCACCATCCAAACAAAAACATTGATTTTCATACCATCAAAGCAACAATCAAATTCTTGTTCATTTTCCACCCAAGAATTTCGGCAGACAGAACAAAGAAAGAACAGAGAAGAACAGGGAATCGGACCAAACAAGACAAGAACCCGAATCAATTAGAGAGGAAGAGGAAAACTGAAATTTCACCCTCAATTAAAAATCAATTATACATCATCCAACATCCATTTCATCTTCCTTTAATCACGCTCTGAAAATCAAAATAACAAAGAAAAGAACAGAAATTCAAATAAACAGAGGAAGAAGAAGAAAATTCCAAAATTCCCAAAAACCTCAAAATCACACATACAAGACAATCTATGGACTTAAACTCACTCTTAATGAGGTTTAATTAAAGTTTTGTTCAGTTCTCGCTCAAAAACCACCAGGAACAGCGGCGGTGAACACTAACCCAATTTGGGGATTTTGAAGCAACTCGGCTAAACTCACTTCTCTCCCAAAATCAACACTCAAATCATCAAGAGTATGGCCTAAGCTTCGTTTCTACGGGTTTAAGAACTTCAAAACCCCTGAAACTCGAATCAATTTACCCCTCTCAACCTCGCTCAAATCGGAACAAAAGAAGAAGAAAACGAAGGAAGAAGTTTCACCTAAGATGGAATCAGTGTTCCCCCATGCTCCCAGGCCGACCGCCGCTGTGAAATTGCTCGCCATGCCGTCGTTTGCCGCTGCAGAACTCGGAGAGGAAGCAGAGAAGGTGAGGACGAGGGAGGAATCGGGTTTGGTTCAGAGAGAGGGAGAAAAGCAGAGTAAAGTCGGTCTAAGGGTGAGAGATAGTGAATGGAACACGTGGGGATATATATGAAAAAGATAAGGAAGAGTTGATATTTTAATTAGGTGATTTACCATTTTGCCCATCCTTTTATAACTGAAGATATTTTCAACCAGGGGCAGATATTGTCATTTTTATTTACTATTTCCCTTTCAATTTAATATGAATTTATTCCCAAAATAATTTCTCTAGATATGCTTAAATTTCTAAATTTATTTATAAGACTTTTTAAATATCAAACAATACCCCAAGGTTCTAAATATTTCCTTATTTAAATTCATCTTTCAACTATTTTTCCTCAACTAATAAATTAAATAAGTCTTAAAAATTATTAAAAATACACCTGGCCTCATAAATTTATTTATAAGGCTTTTTAATTCCTAAGTAACACCTTAAAACCTTAAATAACTCCTTATTTTCTATTTTCTAAAATATGTTACACATCAAGCGGCAAAGAACTAGCCAAGGAGTTGCTCAATTCACAAGAGTTGGGGATCGAACCCCCAACCACTTGCTTAAGGGATGAGATGCCTAACCATCACACCAACTCAGCTTGGTTTCCCTTTTTTTCTTTGGTAAACGACCCCGCTCCATTCCTTTTTGTCTTTTTCTTTCTCTTTCTTTAGCCAAAGCACTTTTGCTATGTCTTTGAGCGGTAAAAAAAAGATATGGGTTCGACTGGGAAATATGGATCCAACTGAATATGGCAAGGGAGATAAATCATACCAATCTGTTCCATTTTATAAGTTTAATTACCACAAATTTTTTGTTCCTAAATATAAATTCAATTTAGGATCAATTACCGCTACTATGACTGTTTTACTCCTATGTTAGAAATAAGGAAGATGCGAGAGAATGTTTATAATGCAAATATTATTTTAACACATATTTTTAATAAGGGTAAAGTTGGATTTTTTAAAAAAATATGATATATTTAATGCTATAACTTTCACTTTTTATATGTGAGAAGTAGTTAGAGTGGACTTACAACAAGAAATATAGAGGTGGTATATGCTGAAAAAATGGGCCAGTATGAGTGAGAATTGAAAAAGCCTAAAAACAGAGGCAGGAAGGTGGACATTGCTATTGCTTATCATGACCTGTTTGGGGGAGCTTTTAGAACCTAGGTTTTGATAAAAAAAAAAGCTAAAAAAATGGCTTTTGATGAAATGAGAGTGAAAAATTATCTATTAAATCTTTGAATTATGATGATTTTGAGTGAAAAATTTAAAACTTATCTAAAAATATTAAATGAAAATTTTATTACAATTATCTGTAAACAAAATAAAATGAAAATTTAATTACAATTATTTGTAAGCACATACAGAAATGGAAACTTAAAAAATATATTTAATGGATAAAAGCCACTGATAGAGGATGGAGAGAGAGAGCAGAGAAAAAAAAAAGCCACTGATATGTGTAAAGAAAGGGATGCCTTCGGGGAGAGAGAAGAAGAGATGGGGCAGGTCAATAATTAAACTAAAGTGGGCTCGGTTGTATGCAACGGTTATAAGTCCTTTTTACCCAAAATAAGTTGAACTCAACAACTTCTACTTATTGGTCTTATTTGCCATAAGTACTTATTTTTCAGTAGCCCAATCAAACAAGTTTCAGAAGCCTTTTTTTATTTTAAATCCTTTTTACCCAAAATAAGAACTTCTTTTGCCTAAAGTAACCCAACCAAACAAACCTTTGTTAAAGAAAGATAAGGAGGGTACTTGGGTAATTTTATTTTTATTTGTTTTTTCTTTTAAACTGAAAACACATCTCTGTAATTGTACTCTCACGTCTCAGGCCAAGCAAAATGTAAAACGAAAACAAGGAAGGGAGATAAAGGATGGAGGAAAATTTCGCATTCATTTGCAAAATGTAGAATTTATTATTGTAGATTGTAGATTAGGTGTCATTTCAGAAGCAGACATCTGGGTTCAGCGTCAGCTTCACCTTCGTCCTTTTTTTTTTTTTTGGGAGGGTTTGAGCTTCAATTTCATTTGCAAATTGCTTCATCTACAGTTTTCGGCGTATCCCAATTTTCCAATGCTCTCCTTCAATTCATTGTAAGCTCTTTCCCTGTCTCTGGTTAATTCAATTTGTCTCTTTTGGTGTGCTTCTCATGTTTGGATTTGAATATTGCAGTAGTAATAGTGGTTTGGTTTGGTGAATTTAATCCTGAAAATTTCTCTTAGTTTCAAATGGGTGATGTTAGGGTTGATTCAAGTGTAGATTATTGGTTTGAATGATCAATTTGTCCTTTTATCCCCTCAGCATGATAATATAATTCGAAATTTGGCTGTTTAATTTTTCATCCTTGTGAATCAATAGGCTAGGCTTGTTAAGGTTTGCTGAAAGTTCATTATTCACCTGCTCTGCTCAAGGAGGAGAAAAAACAACACTCGTGTTTTTGGGGGCTTATAATGTTCATACATATGTTTAAATGAGATTAGATTTCTTTCTTATGACCCTTGAGTTCTTCTCCACTATGACATTGTCTTGACAAAGTCACAAACTGTGAAGGACTTGACTTGCGTGAATTTTTCTCTCTCTAGGGCATTATAAGTTGATTATATATCCAAATACATAGAAATATATGCATCAGCTTGTTGTCTATTGTGTCTTTCACAATTTATCTAATGAAGAATTTTGCCTATAAACCTGTCAGAGGAATGTCTGCTTTACTTTCTTCCTTGAATAATATTTCAAGCATTGATTCAAGGCCACTTTTAAGCAATGTGGTGGATTTCACTCATAATTCCGCAAGCCTGCAGAAAGTGCATCATCAAATATCTATGGCAAAGACTGTCACTTCCAAATTAGATTTTAGTTGTTCATCTCAAAGGGTTTGCCCTATTGAGGAACTGCTTATTGCTGCTGATAATGGAGAGGCATCTGATGGCGGTGAGTACAATAAGTCAAAAGTCAGTGTTGATTCATCTGAAAAGACAATATTGAACAATGGGAACGGAGTTTTTGATTGCAGCGACTCTGTAGAAACTCTGGAAAGCAAAATGATTAGGGAGAAAATTCGACGGATGAAAATAGGACTAGCCAACAAGGGAAAAGTGCCTTGGAACAAAGGAAGGAAACACACCGCAGGTAGTTAGAAATTTCAAATGAATGAACATTGTTGCTTGTTTTGGTTGGTCAACTTTGAACCACTGGTATTACACATAATGCAGAGACCCGGGAGCGAATCAAGCAAAGAACGCTGGAGGCATTGAGAGACCCTAAGGTGATGTCATGTAAGAATTGTTACAGTTTTTGGAATATGCCCTCTCTTATAGTTGTTGATAACACAGCAAGCCTTAAGAGTGCATGACAAATCTCTCTTTTAAATTTTTTTTAACACTGGTGATTATCATTTTAAAGTGTCACGTTACCTAAAGTAACATTTTTCACCCAAAACAAAACAGAAAAAGAGAGAGAGTGCAGAGTCACTTTTCTGTTACCGCCTTTTTCCTTGCTTTTAATTCACCTAGTAACTGATATTCACTTTATTCCTATCTTGATAAATTTTCAGGTTAGAAACAAGATGTCTGAACATCCTCGCACTCATAGGTAAGCATGCCTGCTGTGGCATGCATCTAATAATCTGTCTATTTGCCTGATTAAAGAAGAAAATACTTCCATATTTTATTAAGGTGTGTGCTTTTCAATCGGAAAACAAAGGATAAAAAATGATCACATTGAACATGTAACATTGGACATCCATCATTTAGAAACAATAAAGAGGAGAGTTGCTGTTGCTATATTCAATATGGATTAGAATGGGAAGCAGAAAAATTTTGGGAATTGACTAATATGTGGAAGTTATATCTGTTCAGAAATGTGCTGAAATAACATAGGCAATAAGCTTGTAACATTGACACTTCACTCTTCATTAAGTGGCTTAGAAAAGCCAATGCAACTGATGCTTGTGACATTGACACTTGCCTGATGTGGAGTACTATGTGAGCTCATTTATCAAACAATGTGCATTTACCCTTTTAAGAATACATACCGAGGATGGTAAGCATATACTTTAATTGCTATCCTTGATACAAACTAATAGTATCTTATTTCAAATATAGTTTGCGTTTGAAAAATTTGTTAGTTGGTAGATTTTTGGAGTCCATTAAATGATCAAAGTGTTTAAATTTTATAAAGGAAAATTCATTCTAATATAATGTTTGCGCTTGATACTGATCTAAATATTTTTAGTGCACCTGAAAGCTACAGGCATAATGTCTTAAGCCTCAATTCAGCTAATAAAATTCTGCACCTTTTGGCTTAGTATTTGAAATATATCTTCATCTTTTGTTGACCGTTAGCATGATATGTAATTTACTGTGGTCAACACCTGCATGTTTCTCAACCTCTATCAATCTCCCTGCAGTGATCAAAGCAAAGCAAATATAAGTTCTTCACTGAGACGTGTTTGGAAAAAGCGCTTGAAATCCAAGAGATTGAAGGAGCAGTTTTACCTTTCATGGGCAGAATGCATAGCAAATGGAGCTCGGAAAGGGGAAATTGACGAGGAAGAGCTAGAATGGGATAGCTATGATAAGATAAAACAACAATTGGAGCTCCGTCAGTTTCTGCGGGCTAAGCAAAAGGGAAAAGGGAAGCAGGCTGCTGTTGTGAGAGCAAAGAAATTCATGGAGTTATGGGCTACAAGCATAGCCAAAGCAGCTAAAACTGGAGGGAAAGGGGAACAAGAATTAGACTGGGATAGCTATGAAAAGATAGAAGAAGAAATGGCTGTACACTATCAGCTTCAGCAATCTGCTGAAAAGGCAAAGGCAAAGGAAATGGCAAGGATAAGAGCTGAGAGAGCAGCACAGATAAAAGCAATAAAAAAGGTGATGCTTATGCAAAAGAAAAGGGAGCACGAAGAGAGGACTAAGGCTCCTGGGGATATAAAGACTCAATCATATGGAAGAGCAAAGGAAGTCAAAGGTGACTTAGAGGTTCTGCCAGATTTTAAACTTAACTCAAAACTAAAGGTGATTTCAAATGTTATCTTTCATGGATTACTTGCAAAAACACACGCACACAAAACATGTAAAAGCAATTATAAATTAGAATAACATGCTCATATATATATGGAAAAATGAACTTAGTCCTGGATTGTGTTGTTTATTTGTTGAATATTAGACTTCTTCCCAGTACAAAAAGAAAGGGGATTTTTTTAAGGATACAAGATAGGTTCTTTACGTTTGTATAGGTTAAGAATGGGGAAATCCACTAACTTGATTCCCATGTCATTTAGGAATTCTCATGTCCTCAATTAATATATACAAAATATAGAAATGTCATCCTTTGATAGTTTGTCTATGAACAATAGAGGAAAATATGCTGGATTAATGGTATTTATCTCGTGAATATGCATGGGAGGATGTGTTACTTATGAGATTTTCCAGTAGAACTATGGCACAGAAAGTTCTTTTGAAGGAACTAATGTGATGGTTAGTTGGAAAAATTTTCTCATTTGACCTTAACAACCACATCTAAAGAATTATATCTAAATATTATCTTATGAATATTTGTTAGAGTTGTCAATTTTTAAATCTAGTATATAATTCTCACAAGCGCCTATCTAGTAGAGCTACCATGTATACATTCATTGTAGCCGATCCCATTGTTGTATGTTTGTGATGTGTATCATTACTTATAGTTTCTAAAAATGCTGTGTTTGTCTTGTCTTTAGTTTTGCATAAGGGAGAACACTAGTGATCAAGAGGATTGGGAAGGAAAATCTTTGAATTCCATTTTCCCAAACTCTAAGAAATTGGATCTGGAGCTTATCAAGAAGGAAAAGATGCGGAAACAAATTTCACTCGCGGATCAGATTCAAGCTGCTAGGAATAAGAAAGGGAAAATACATTAAGGGCCCTTCTGCTATACTCTGATGAGTCTACTTGAGAGGCACGGTACATGTTTTATTGTACTTTTGGAGATGAAAGAACAAGGTGTAGTGAACAAGGGTGAGTGGATTGCTATAGCTTACACTCATGGAAAGATTGTTGAATGTGCCTATTTTGCATAGGGAAGGTCACTGTTAAGGTGGATGTTTTAAATTTCTAATTTGCTCTATTCTCGGCCTAGTCGTTCTCAAAGGAAAATAATATGGAGACTTCTGTTTTGTTTTGTTTTTTGCGATATGGAGAGTTCAACACCCCCCCCCCCCCCAAAAAAAAACACACAAAACAACACACCCCAAAAAAAAGAAAGGATTTTATAGTAAATTGAATTTTGGCCTCTCCCTATAATCTTTATGTAGAATTTGTGGGGGTGTGTTCAATGGAACAATGTAAGATCGCAAATGATGTCTTAAGTTTTGCTTCATAGATCCTTCGAATTGCAGATGTGGCTTATAAGAAAAAATGATATTTTCTTGAGAAAAATAGATGCCCTTCATAAGTACCACTCTGTTCCTTATTATAAGTCCATCTTAATTACTTCTCACATACCAAGGAGTGGAAGTTATAGCATTAAATGTCTTATTTTAAATTTTTTTTTCAACTTTACCCTCATTTAATAATATGTGTTAAAATAATATTTTATGTATTATAAACCTTCTCTCTCATATTCCCTATTTTCAATGTAGGGGTAAAATAGTCACAACAGCATTAATTGATCCCAAAGTGGACTTATATTTAGGAACAAAAAATTTGTGATAGTTAGACTTATAATAAGGAACGGAGTGGTATTTGAACTTGTACATGCCTGTATTGCACTCTAACGAGTTCAATGACATTGGTATCATTTAGTGCTTAATCTTATAGTGTATAAATATCATTAAAGTGGTTTACTTTTACACTTTAGCTTAGACTCTATTTTTATTGCTTTATGACCCATTCACGTATACTATGTCAAATATTTGGTGTATGCATTGATGGTAGCAAAGTTTGATGCTGAGAAAATTCAGATTGATATTTATGATTTATTATGATTATAGGGAATTTGAGGTTAATACATGTTTACAAACATGGGAAATTTGATATTGATGCATGAGATTGGTGCTTATTTATTAAGGTAGTGAAATTGAGATTAATGTTTATTTAAGGAAGTGCGAAAATTGAGATTAATGCTTATTTCAAATGGACAGTAATTAAGATTAATGCCTATTTACAAACATAAAAAAGTTGAGATCAATGCCTATCTAAAAATATGGAAAAATTGAGTCGGACAATTGAGATAGATTCAAAACTAATGTTCTCCAAAGTAAAGAAATATGAAGAGTGGGAAACACATAGTATAAGATGTTGTGGCTGGCCTCTAAGTGGGACCCACAAAGAGTCCTCACCATTTCAACACATTAAACGGAGGATGGTAAAAGTTAGCACATGGAGCTAACCATAATGTACACATTAAGGCGATGTAAAGGCCATGGAATTTGCAAGCTCAAGTGCTAAGTTGCGTCCAAATAGCTTTTCCACAATGGTGAGTGCAAACTCCAAGGCAGTCCCTGGTCCTCTGCTGGTTATAAGGTTGCCATCAACCACAACCCTCTTTTCAACTACACTCTGCTCTGATAACTCATTGCTCAGCCCAGGAAACGCAGTCCCTTTTTTCCCCTGCATCACACCCAATTTTACATGTTTGTTTAATTTAACATGCAACAAAATGAATCAAAGTAATAAAAATATATTGAAAATTAAGTATAAAGATATAGGTCTCATTCTCGAAATTGTCTGTTTCAAGCAAGGTTCAAAACCCAGACCGGGCATCAAACCGGGTGAGGCACTGGTTCAAGGGTCAATGGTCAGATTGGGGTTGAACCGGAGTCAAACCGGTTATATTAAAATAATAAAACTTTATTGATATTAACATTAATAATCACTGATATCAAAATGTAAATGTAGATAGGTATGCATGATTCATCAAATATGAATATTTTAATGTTTCTATCAATGTTGTAAAAACCGGACCGGAAGGTGAGCCGGAGAGGGCATCGGGTCACGGTTCGCACGGTCGGATCGGTCGGACCGATGACGTAATAATTAAGGAAAAATATATGATTTTTAAATGTAAATTAAATATAAACAAATTATGGTTCCTTCACCTCTTAATTTTTAATGAAAGACCATTGACCAAGAAATAAATAGCCATTACAGACTTAGAAAAATATCATTCTTGTCTTTAGGTAAGTAAAACAAAGAAGGCATATAGGACCATTTGAGGATCACAGTTGTAGAAATTTTTGTCGAGATAGAAGAACTAGGAAGTTAAGAACACAAGCAATTTCTGTTATGCAAAAGATAAGAGATAGAATATGCAACTGATAAAATTTTTAAAAGGAATGTAAAATGTAGAAAGACAACAAGTGCTAAATATAGAATAAAAGTTTGGAAGAGACGTTAAACATCAACAATAGAGGAATGGTGATGAGAGAGATGATGTTCACCAATTGGTTGGAGTTTTGGAGATCAAATTTCACAGACCTAAGATTTTCAAATGGTTGTTGGGGTTTTTAATTTGGGAGAAAGATATGAAGCTAATGAATTTGGGTTTCTTTTTTAAGAACTTGGGTTTTTTTTGGGCTTGATTTTATTTTTTTTCATCTTTTTTTTTGTTTCAGATTGGACCGCCCGGTTTTTATAAAACCGCTCCGGTTCCCGGTCCAATGTCCGGCTGGAAACGGCCCGATCCGGCTTAACACAATAAACGGCTAGACCATAAAATCCGAATCGACCTATGGAGCGGTCGACTGTCCAACCGGTCGGACCGCCCGGTCCGGTTCTTACAACACTAGTTTCTATAGAGGGAAAAAGAGAAAATATTAGTTGATTACACGTGAAAATAAATATTATTCTACAATCCACAGACTAAAATACAAATATTAAGAGCAACAACAATTAAATATTAAGTATGTGCAAGTAAAATAACATTTAAAGTATTATAGTTTCCTAATTTCTAAAATTGAGTTAAGTGAAAGTTAGTAATTAGGTTAATTATAATAAAATAAAAAATTTTCTTTTTTTTTAAAAGGCCAACTTGGTTCAACCCCCAGGGTTTGACCGGGTTGACCCGGTCCTTCACCGGATCAACTGCACTTCCGGTTTTAAAGCTCAACCAGACCGGACCGTTGGCCGGCTCACTGTTGAACCGGCCCGTCTGGTCAAGGTTTTTTTTCCTTGGTTTTAAGATCAAAGACCTTCATTACTCTTCAAGTTTAAAAACACATAAAAAAAGTGTAGGTATCTAGCCAGTACAAGGCGTCACTTGTTTCACTTCCTAGTCAACGTGGGATTTCATAGTCCACCATTCATGGCCTAGCATCCTCGCTAACACATTGATCCGATGCTAAAAGAGTTTAGATATCTCTCCCTCTCGACGCATTTCAAAACCGTAAAGGGTAATATAGCACTAAAGAGGACAATTTTGAAAGCGAGGCATTGTTGGGATGAGATCTTTCTCCTCATAGATCAAAACAGATTATATATACCTTGAGCAAGCCATGGGGCTCCAAAACTAAAGCCGGAGATGCACCAATTGCTCCATAATATTTGTTTGATTCTCTTTGCTTCTTAAGCAAGTTCACCAAGGTTTCTGAGTTTGCAAAAGCTTGAGCACCACCAAATCCACCCTGCAAAAATCCCATTAAAACAATAGTAGCTGGCTATCATGTCAAGGGAGAAGCTGATTAAATTAAGCTCACTTACTGGCAACACTATAAGGTCATATGATTGTTTTGCTGCCTCATCAAGGAGTACGTCTGCCTCCAATGTAACTCCACGTGAAGCTACAATATCTAATTTGTGCTCAACAGAAGCAACTGTAACATTTGCTTCAGTTCTTCGTAAAAAACCAATTATCATCACAGCTTCCATTTCTTCAGTGCCATTAGCAATGGGTAAAAGAACCTAAAGTTAAAAAACAAGATGGTGAAGACTTGATAGTATGAGATACTAACTCTCCCATTGAGTTGTATCACCTCGGGTCCTGAGTGAAAAATCAACTTTGTAGTGCGGATCACATTAAAAAGTTGATCTTATATTTTGGATAGAGGGGAGTATAATATTTTACATGAAGGTATTTATGTACGTTGATTCTCCTAACTCAATAGCTGGCTTTTGAGGTAAGATTCACATCTCAATTAGCACAATTAATATTGTCAGTTTGCGCTACTGATTAAATACAACAGAAAGTTCCCGGATCACTCATGCAACCTCAAGTCCCAAACCTCACCTTTGGTGGATGATCAAATGTCCATTCTGTTGAGTTCAACTCAGTAAAAGTATATTCATCACCATGATTTGAACGTATGACCTGAAATTGGCATCACATAAAGCCTAATGAGAAAGGCAATAAAATAAAGGGAGAATGACAGAAAAAGGACGTAGAAATTGCAAAATCGTAAATCAGGTTTGTTGTCTACAATAGATAATGAATTGACTATACTTGATAAGCAGTTCCAACTCATTTTATGGGAAATAACTGATTTGAGATTTTGCAGTTTCTAGGTTTTTTCCTATCATTTTCTGTCAATTAAACAACATAATTGGAGAAAATGACAACATTATAATAATTACTCACTAAATATGATTAGTGACGCTAAATATGATTAGTGACAATATTTTTTTGGGGGACAATGGCATTAGATTTTTTAATGTTTTTCTGTGAAAAAGCCATCAGTAAAAATGTTAAGAAATCTTCACTAACCAGTGACCCAGCAATTTCATCAGCCTTATGTTTTCCATATAGTTTTTCAACCAGTGCAATGGCAAACTCCATGGTAGTGCCTGGGCCACCACTTGTAACAATTCTGCCATCAACTTGCACTCTTGATTCAACTGCATTTGCATAGGCAGCCAGTTTTTCCATAAATGACGTGTGACCTGTTGCCTATCAAATTACCCACACCCACATCCATCAGCAGTATTAGATAAAGTAGCCTGGGTTGCAAAATTAGTATTAGCAGATTATTAAGCAGTCACTAGCTCTGTATGTATAAGCAATTTTTTATTTTATTTTTTATACTAGACCAATTGATATCTTCCCACAGAGGAATCGACAAGTTTCAAACTAATTCTGAATCAAGTTGGGCACAAAAGACAGCAATATTCTTCCACTAAGTATTTAACACATGTATTCTCTGTTTGTCTTTATATGTCTTGAACCATACACACCAAAAAGAATAGGCAATGTTTTTTTTTCTAATCTAAAGATTGAACTTCACTTTAAGATACAAATTGATACATAGGTGGCGTCCTATGTGTCATCCAACAAAGCATCCAAATTGGCATCCAATGTGACGACCAAATCCCTACATGACAGCCAAGGTGATTTCATACATGATAGCTGAGTCATACGACATCTACAATCAACCATATGATGTCAATGTCATGGAAATATGGTCCAAATAAGCCCAAGATCCTCTCCACGGAATCAAGAGCCTAATCAGTATAAGCCCAATAAGAGTGAGAAATTCAACTCTAAAAATACATTGTACCCTCTTAAATCTCATTTTTTGTTTGTTTGTATTCTTCCATTTAACCAATCTCATTCAAATGACACAATTGCCCTCCAAATTAATACCAAGTAACTCTTGTAATTATAGAAAATAGGTAATGGCCCCAAAAACCCATTGATAGGCAACAATTTTTGAAGCTATGTAAAGCTATGGTCTTTGGAGTAGTGGAGAACCAAGTTTACCTTGAGTCCCTTGAGCAAGCCCCATGGTCCAAGCACTACAGCAGGAGCAGCACATGCCGCAGCATAAAGCCGTCCATCTGCTGCATGCTTTTTCACTAACCTTTCTAGAGCTCCGCAGTCTCTAAGATTGTCAACCCCTGGAAGACCTCCCTTCATTATGTGGAAAACAAAAATTTTATAAAAAATATTGATCAATCGATATAGCATTACAAAGTTGCAGATCAAAGTAGAATATTTAAACACCAATCAAATGTCAATGTACAAGAGAGGGAGGATATAAGCCATCATAGTTACAATGGGATTGAGTCGTTAATAAGCACATAAAATTGAATGGTCTAGATTAAATATAGATGATTATGATGTAATTTATTAATATTTTATTTTTTTTTTTTTTGGAAAAAATATCATTTTAATATATGCAGAATTTGATACAAAGACAATCCGGTTATTTTAAAAAAAAAAAAATTAAAATTTCAAGTATCAGCTGAAAATTTGAAATCTTTGTTCATAGAAACTGTATTTAGACGATGCAGATCTCTTCACAATTATGAGCATCATGATGAGCACCAAAGTTAGTTACAATGACCAAGCACGGTACACTTGACAGAGTCCTGATCTCAGCTACCAAAGTTATCTAAAAGAGTTTTCCTACTCATCTAAAAAAAAAAGATGAGAAGAGAAAATGAGGAGAGAAGCTAAGTCTATAATAAAAAAGATAGAAAATTAGTCACGGAATTTAGTCACAAAATTTCATCGGTAAAATCAAAATTATGTGAGTAAATGAGGAATTTTGTGGCTAAATATTTGGCAACGGTCTATTTGAAAACGAATTTTGTGACTAATTTCGTAGTTAATTCACTGTTTTTTTAGTCTCTTCGCACAGTCATATAACTGGATAGTTGAGATCTTGTTTTTTTAAGGAGTACCGAAAGTGACATTAAAGTTCCATTTTCATATCAAGATTTCTGAAATATCAAACACAGCTGCTAATTCAAAAGTTTTAACTAGAGATAGGGAGGGAAAGAGTCCAATATACAGGAAGAACAATGAGGTCGAAGACGGCATCGGCGGGAACATTGGAAACAAAAGAATCAGCAATAATGTTGATGGAAGTCATAGCTTCAACTCGAAGCTGTTTGCCTACAGAAGCAACAGCAACATCAGCTCCACATCGTCGCAGAACATCAATGGTTATGATAGCCTCTATAGGCTCCGTACCATCCGCAATGGGCACCAAAACCTATCAATTTTTTCATCAGATACATTAATTAATTAGAATTTCAGCTTCAAATTTATTCAAGAAGGAGAAAAAAGAAGCAGAAGCAGTATTTAGTCTTGTAAATTACCTTGGGAGCTGTGGAGGCCATAAGAAGAGAAGTGGTTTTGGATGAAAATTGAGAAGCTATGCTTCAGGTTGGAGCTAGTAATGTTGCTTCTGAGTATAAATAAACTTGACTCTCTGCTTTTATAGTTGTTTTCCCTGGTCTGAACTCCGAAGGAAGAGAGGATTAAAGTCTTGCATAGCATGTGCCATGAGTTGAACAAACTGCCAAATACTTACTTTTTGTATCAATGTGATGAAGAGTCAAATGTTTTGACAATTCCTCATGGAATGAATCAAGATAATTTTCAATGAGTTCTAGACTTTTGTTCATCCCCTCTGTAATAATATCTTGGGGTTTATAGCAATAATTTAGTATATCTACTATGACTATTAACTAAAAATGTCTATGGTTAACTAATTGACAAGCTTTAAGAATAGTCGAAGCCATACCTCCACTCTTTCTACAACTTATAAGTACAAAAAATTTTATTTGGTCTCTTTTATAAGTCTTGTCGTTAATCTTTTAATATGAATGTATGATTGTGCCATTCATTTGTTATCTATTGATTTTCTTCTTATGTGATAGAGTAAATATTAAATAGAGGTAAAATTAAAAATTTTAAGACAGAGTCAATGAAGTTTAATGTTCTTATTGATATATGATTTTTAAATATGACTAGTATTCATATATTAAAGTAAAATTGATTGATTGTATAAAAAAAATTGATTGAAGACAACAAATATATGTAACTATTGGTACAATTTTTTTTAAAGAATATACCCTCATTTATAGATATAGTCTATGAAAGAGAAGTGTTTAATGCGCAATATGTATATAATTATTTAGAAATAAATAAGAAATTAAATACATAAAAATTTTAGACGCGGCTAAAGTCAAATTTATTTATTCAAATATTACTACTTTCGCTTGACTCTGGAAATTAGAAACCGACTTTTGCTCCATAAACCCATATCCAAATTGTATTAGATTTTCACTCATTAATTTATCAACATGCATGGTAGAACAATGAGGTCGAAGACACATATATCTATTGGAAAATTGAATGAATTTGATATTCACATCCAACACGAAACACACATATATTCGGACAACACCTGCTAGTGTGCGGCTAGCTTAGCAACCTACAAAAACATCCCTAGTAACATACCGATGGATTTAATTGGCGAAATAAAATAAAACAAATGGAAATTTGATAAATATTTCGTTTACAAAGTTTGAACCTTCATTTTATTTAAAATATATTTAATTTATTTTACTTAAGCCATCAGCTGCTACCGGTGATATATATTCATCATTTTGAGTTTTGAGCAAAGTCTTGAATTCAGATTTTGTAAATCAAAATTCACTAAAACATCTTATTATAATGATAGAAAAAATTGGAGAACAGACCAGATTATTGCAATTATATGACAAAACGATCAAGTATAAGGATACAAGATAAGATCTAGGAACTACTTCAGGCCCTCCTTGTTATGAAGCATTGGGAAGATCAGAATTGACATTGACACATGCATAGCACAATTTAATATGTTTGGCACTCATGTGATGAGGAATGCGGCAATACTTGGGATTGTACAATAAACCACCTAAATGGGATTACACAATGCAATACCATCAAACCCCTTGTATTGGAAACTCAGTCCTGAGATATTGATCATTTCATTGACCAAATTCTCCTTGTAAGATTTAATAAATGCCTATTTTGCTAGTATGTAAAGTTCTCTTTCATAAAGCTTTGTCTTCTTTCATAATTTTTTTTTGACAGGGATATGTTAGTCTTTTCATACATTTATATATGGTTAATGAAATAAAATTAATGTAATCATTCCCTTCAAATATTACCACATACTAAGTATAATTATAAAGTCTCACTCCCACTCACGCTCACACTCTTTGTTCCAGTTTCATTCTCAATATAATATATCAATTCAGTATTGCATACAAAACAAAACTAATAAGCATTCTACTTAACGTGTTAGTCATGCTGCCTAATGCGTTAATAGCTAGACCTGTTGAATGTTCTACACTTTGGCTTCCAATTATCATATACTCCTTCCACCCCATAAACTAAGGTCTTTTTAATCGAATTGCTATTTCTTAAAAAATAAGTTAAAATTAGTTAAAAACAATAAATGTGTAGGAAATATACCATTTTTCCTAAAAGTGCCTTTATTTATGAATGAATAAGAGAGAGAGGGTAATTATGAAAAGAAGATGAAAGATAATATGTGGGAGAAATTAATGCATGGGTAAAATGGGGGAAAAATACATTTATTACTCAAGCAAAGTTAAATATAGAACCTTGTATTTTAGAACAAGGTCATTCAAAAAAAGCTAAGAACCTTATATTATGGGATGGAGGGAGCATATACTAAGTATTTACTTGTTATCCATGCTTCTTCAAAGTTGATTTTTACTCTCTAGAGTATTGCTATTGCGTTAACTATATATGTCACTTAATTAATGCGTAACCAATTTCTTACTGCTTGTTTCCATCAATTTCTAAGTTTCCACTTACGATTAGATTTTCTACATAATGTGTTATCCATTGTCTTGAAACAGGCATCATTCTTTAGAAAACATAGAGTAACGTGCTAACTTCTATACCTAACACGTTGATTAAGCTTTTATTGTCCCTTATTTGCTTCTATAAAACTTTCAATGTGCTATACTTTGCTCCCTAACACGCTAATCAAGTATTGGCGTCAGCACCCACTGGACGTCCCAATCTCGATTTACCAATCCGTTTTACTCGAGCTGGTGCACGAATTGGTAAATCAGGACGTCCAGAGGAGTTACTTAATTAATAACCCCTTCGCCTTGTTTTAGTTTTTATATTATGTATTTAAGTCCCTGAGTTATATCAACAAAAAAAAAAAAGTATTGGTGTCAAAACTTTCTGCAGAATCAGCGGGGGAAAAAAAAAAACCAAGCCTCTATAAACATTATGTAAAGTTGTAAACTTTCATTTAACACATTAACTCTTTTTTCCCAATTAACGTGTTAACGGGCTTCTGAAAAATCTTGCCTTTGAACTTTACACTGTATTTAACGAGTTAAGCACTCTATTTAATGCATAGTTGACTTCTCACTACATAATCTATAACGACCTTTTTTTTGGTCGCTGCCAATACTTTTAGTGATGGTCGTATAAACAACATTTTTGCAATGACTTTGCTTTTAACGACGACTTTTGTAGCCGCCAAAATTAAAGCAGAATTTTTTGTAGTGTCCAGTTTCTACAACACTTTTAGAAAAATCTTAACGCATAGTTCTTTCTACTTAACGGACCTAACTTAAAAAAAATGCTTTCACGTTTTTTATTAAAATGAAATTACCCTCATCCTCGTTGCAAAAAAAAAAAAAAATTCATTGATATTGTATAATAGATTTGCATGAGAAAGCGACATCCAACGTGAAACACAGATCCCAGCAGTGGAGGTGACAATCGAATGTAAACCAAAAGGACGACAAACACATT
The DNA here is from genome assembly GCA_037074515.1 of Mimosa bimucronata. NCBI lineage: Eukaryota > Viridiplantae > Streptophyta > Magnoliopsida > Fabales > Fabaceae > Mimosa > Mimosa bimucronata. Next base: position 15,012,378 of record CM073442.1, read on the forward strand.
GGCAAACGGCAATGCACGCATCTAATTTAGTCGTGTGTTTCACAAGAATAAATATCCTTTTGTACTGTTATGTTACTGTTGGGACAAAAATATATCCCTTGGGCCCACTTGTGGATTAACCAGTAAAAACAAAAAAATATTTTCTTTTGGCCCAATGCAAGTTCACTCATGGGCGGACCCATTAAGGCTGACCCAGCCAGACAGTCAGGCTGGCCCAGACCGACAGTCAGGCTGACCCAGTCCAACGGTCAGACTGACCCAGTCCCAGTCAATTCCCCATAACTCCAATTAATAACTGTGCCAGATCAGTCAAATTCCATGATCCACAATAATAGGAACCACTTCCTCTTCTCCCTATGAATGTGGAACCACCTTCCATAGCCACTATATCAGCCTATAAAAGGGGAAAGGCCAAGACAAAGAGGAAGGGGAGATTGCTCCACCAGCAACTCAGTGCACTACACTCAAGAGTCTTGGTCGGGCTACTTGCTACACATGACGGGGTACCTACTACACCTGTCGGGGTACATACTACACCTGTCGGGGTACCTACTACACCATTATTTGTTCTTATCATACAATTCTCCATGCTTCTCCTTCTCTATTGTACACTTTTCTTTGTATTTATATCGAATATTTTGTAATCTTCATTACTCTATGTACCATCTATTGGTCTTTGTAATCCACACCACGGTTGTTGGAGACCCACTTTCACACTATCAATAAAATCCCTGTCTTTTTATTGCTTTACCGGATTTTAGCATCAACAGTTACCATTTACAATTCATAAGAGAGTAAATATGTTTTTCACATCTACATATAATTTTATCTTTTTTTTATTGTTGTGTATCTTTGTTTGGTCTCATGAGTATAATATATATTAAATAAGGTTAAATTTTGAAAGTTATTAAATTTTAAGGTGTAACTAATAACTATTGAGGTTTAAGGTTTTTAGTTAGCCAAATCTTAGGCACATAAAAACCACATAATTTTGGTCACTAACAATTTTTGACCAAACGGTAACAACTTTTTGGCATAACGATAACAACTTTTGGCTTGACTATAACAACTTAGAACCTAACTATCATAACTTCTAAACTAATGGTCAGTAACAATTTTTGACCTAACGATAACAACTTATGATCATGTGATAACAACTTCTTGGAACTTGATATTAATTACATGATTTCCTGGGATGTCATCTTAATTAAGTTCCTTATATGGAACCTATAATTAATTTTCCAAATACTTTATACACCAAAATGTAAAGACTTCTCAAAAAATACCTTATATTTGAAGCAGAGATAATATTTTCACAAACCACACCTCGCGTGATTCATGAAGCAAGGTCAGTTATCTTCCAAAGTTTTGGACCTTATTTTATCATCAAATGTAAATAAATCATTGACTCAAGGACGGCACACCATTTTCATTATATTTTGCTAGGTTGAATTTATTTTTGGGACATATAGGTCCCAAGGAAAGGAAATAACTACTATCATCATGTCCCTTAAAAAAATATCAAATTGCAGTGAGTTCCCATGAACTTAAGTTAGATTAATTCTAAATGTAAAATTACCACTTTACCTCATGTTTAATTTAAATTAAAACAGATGGACTCTAGGGCTCAGGCCTTTGACCAAGGTTCGAATTTTTGAAATCCCTCACACTCACCGTAATTGCTCACCATCTTTGTCATGGTCCCCGCCGTGTTACTCCCTTCATTCCTAAATATAGGACTAATTACCTAATTTGAAGAGATTAAAAATAATAGTTAAATTAGTTAGTTTTATGTGTTCTCCAAAATACCGTATCCTTACTTCAACAACAATATGGAGCAATACCTCTGAGACAACTTCCATGCGACATTGCCCTCATTTGCTGGAGATCTGCCATCTTCGTCGTAAAGAACCCTCGCCGCCACTTTCGCATGGACGCCAATCTCACCAAGCACGCCCACGCTGACAGAAACGCAAGAATCTTCAGGTTTCTCTTTCATTACTCTCTTCTCTCTTGCAAAAACCATGTTTCCTCATTTGGGTTGTTTTCTTTTATTCTATACTTTGTTTAGAATTAAAACGAAGTGGATTTACATTTTGCTTTTGCACCTTGCGTTTTCATGAATTGAATCTGTTTTCTTTTTAGTATGAGGATTTCTTTGTTTTCAATACACTATATTTGATTGTTAGTTTGGATGTTTTTTTTTTTTTTGATCAGAAGTTAGTTTGGATGTTAAGATCGTCACTTTATCTGGATGTTGTGAGCACTCATTATCCCTAATAGGCCCAAATACAAAAAGCAGGAAGCCAGGCCCACTATAGCAAGCCCAACACTGAGTAGCAAACACGGCTCAGGCTGGAGTACCAAGATTGTTGCAATTTACCAAGTCAGTCAAGGGCAATTACCAATGGGCATGATATAATGGCACCTCCAACCTGGCGCCTGCGGAACCACCCATGGAATTCGAAGGAGCGTGCAACGTGACTCCATAGCTTAAAAGAGGGACGACCCTTGAATCAACCACACGAACTCCGGAGAGCTACAACTGCGAACAAGTTTCTTAGCACTCTAAAGACCAATCTTGCATTGTTTTTCTTGTACCCCAACTACTATGATTTTACCTTGACGGGGATCTATTTTTCTTGTAACCACCGTTGCTAGTGGCTCTGTTCATCAATAACAAAATTACTTTTTTCCTTTTTTATTCGCTTTAAATTGGTATCAACAGATGTCTTCACGACGAACATTCCTGTTCATTTTTTAAATAAAAAAACAGTAGGATTGATGTGTTTGTGGAGAATTAATAAATTGCAAGCATTTCTCACTTAATTCCTCTATATGATTGTATAATTGTATTAATAGGAGTAATTTAGAGAAAACTTGTTGCTTAAAATCGTTTTATTAGTATAAAAAGCAGATGAATTGATGTGGGTGATATTAATGAGTTGCAGGCATTACAATTACTTTTGTGTTTATATTGGGGAAGTACAGATAGGGTCAATTTAGGAAAAAAGTGACGGAAATTAGAAAAGAGATTATATTTTGGATCAAACCCACATCACCAAATAAGTCTTATATTTAGAAATGGAGGGAATATTCTCTTAATTGGAAATTCATTCTTTTTTCTTTTTATGGGTGCAAAAATGCTCGTAGACATTAAAAATTGGAACAGAAATCTTTACACCGTTAAATATTGGAATTTTTAGCTTGTATGCACTTTTGCTCTATTTTCGAGTTTCTATAGGCATTTTTTTCAACCAAAATTTTTAAATGGTGCTAAGACGCACTTTTCTTAACTATATATGTGGGTATACTTGCACCTTCTCCCAATTATAATTTTGTAAAGGGAAAACATATATGTTGGTACCTATATTTTTATTCAACTTTGATTATGGTACCTTTGTGTTTTTATCTCCTAATTAAATCATTAAATTTTTTCAATTACCACAATGAGGTCCTCTAACATTTTTATATTATCATTGTTAGCCTCTGTATAAAAGCTAATTGTGATACCAAAATATAATTAAAATATTTAATTAGGATAAAAATACACATAGGTACAAAAATCAAAATCAAATAAAAGTATAGGTACCAACAATGTATTTTTCATTTTGTAAAACAATTTGCTGGTTGAATTAATTTTTGAGGCTCAAACATATTGGTTTTCTAGCTAAGATCTTTCATGAGAGGAATTCTTAGGTGAACTTAGTGCACCACGTCACTTGTGGTATGATCAATCACAAGTAAACACATTAGGTCTGATGTGCAATTTTTAATCTGACTTGACACCTAAAAACACTAAGTAGCACAGAAATATTCTTTTAACTTGCAAAATAAAAAAAAATTGAAAACATGATATTTAATTTTTTTTATTGACTAGTTAATTTTTGGGTATGTTGGTACCTATACTTTTATTCAATTTTGTGTTTGGTACCTATGTGTTTATATCTCCTAATTAAATCATTAATTTTACTCAATCACCATAATTAACTCCTCTAACTTTCTTGCACTAGTATAGAAACTAATGGTGCTAACAAAATAAAATTATGGCATTTAATTAGGACTAAAATACACATAGGCGCCAAAATCAAAATTAAATGAAAGTATAGGTACTAATAAATGTATTCTCTCTTAATTTTTTCAGATTACTAAATCAGATTAAAAATTATACGTCAGACCTAATGTATTTATTTGTGATTGGTCATACCACAATCACCAAAGAATTCCTCCTTACATTAAGCCCATTCAGCCCATCAACTACAACTTCCAACCCAACGGATCATCTAGCACAGAATAAAAAAAAGAGGGCCTGAGGCCCATTATCACTAACTGTCAATAACGGATATTAGAACTTTCTAGTTCATCAAGTCAATCTTTCTTTCTCCTTCGTCTCCTTCAAAAATTTCAGTACAAAAGCATCATCACTTCACATTTCATGAAATCAAATCTCCCATTCAATCCCATAGACACCTTCTTCCTCTTCTTCTCGCTTCTATGAGTCATCATGCCTTCCTTCTCCAAATCCTTCCACGTCCGTACACTCCCATTATCTTCTCCTAGATCTCAAATTCTTCTCTTCTTCTCCATTTTGATCGCCATTACAGGCTTCATTTTCGGAATCACCGCCTTTTTTAGGTCTATTCAGGAGTACAATTGCTCCAATGGCCCTACCAGATCGATTCGAGTGACTTGGGAACACAATGGTGGTGATAGTGTTGGGAATGGCGGACATGGAAGTAGGCATAGGGTTATGGGATTTGTGGGTATTCAGACTGGATTTGGATCTGTGGGTAGGCGTCAAGCATTGAGGAAGACTTGGATGCCTTCCGATCGCCATGGGCTTAAACGGTATATGCTATAGTATAGATCTTTTTTATTGCTTTTGAGTTTCATTTTTACTGTTGCATTCGGATCTTACTGTAATAGATTCTAATTATCTGTGGGTTTTTTTGAGGAAAATGGATGATTTGTGAATCTTACTAGAACAATGGTTGTAGGGCTTTGGGAAATACCATTTGCTGCATAATATATGAAACTCTCACTCGTTCAATGTTCTTTTCTGTATTATGTGTCCTAATGTAGAGGCTGTTTCAGCATGTAGATGTTGTACTGTGCACTGTGTATATGGCATGTAAAGTGCGTTTGTCTGTTCGGTTGGAGAATTGGATATAATGAGTGAATCTGGGTTTGAAAATGGTGTATAAATTTCATACATGTTCCAATGCTTTGCATATGTAGACTTTTAGATTGAAAAGTCTCCAGTTGCATTGGCTGACAAAAGTATATGTCCAAGTTTATTCTAAATCCGTTAGTGAATCTTATTACTAAGCCATCGATACACATAACTGCTGTATAGCCCCCCCCCCCCCAAAAAAAAAAAAAAACCTTTTGGGGATGATGGGTTGAATTTGATATAAAGTAGTGTGATTCATTGAATTTCTGCCTTTTGCTTATATGACGATGTCAACCATAGAATTCAAGTTGGGTGGTATAAGTGGAGGAAAGCTACTAAAGTTCTCTGTGACTGGAAAGTACCCCATAAGATAAAAGGGAAATTTTATCGCACTGCTATAAGACCAGCAGTTTTATATGGTAGTGAATGTTGGGCTTTAAAGGGACAACATGAACATAAAATGGGAGTAACTGAAATGAGGATGTTGAGATGGATGTGTGGTCATACAATAAAGGATAGGATTAGGAATGGCCATATATGCGATCAAGTTGGAGTGGCACCTATCAGTGAGAAAATGATAGAAAATCGTTTAAGGTAGTTTGGACATGTACAAAGAAGGCCATTAGATGCGCCAGTGAGGAGGGTAGATCAAACAATCTGGAGTCCGATTAAAAGAGGAAGAGGGAGATCCAGGCGTACTCTAGGGGAAGTTGTAGAGTGAAATCTTTTAATGAATAATATTATGGGAATATTATGTATTTATTGTAAATATTCTCTCTGTGATAGACTTTATTGGTAGTTATTAGCTTTAATTAATATTTATTAGCTTGTCTCTCCCTCTAGCCTATAAATAGGCTCTCTTTGTATATCAATTCATATGGAATGAGAAATATATTATTTTTCTCTCAAACTTGTCCACTTGGTACCAGAGCTAGAAAGATTTTAGGGTTTCAGTCCGGCGACACTGTTCATCCGCCGGTACTGTTCACCGTGTCCGTACAGTCCGTACGGATACTGTTCACAACGTCCGTACAGTTCCGTACGGAACGTCCGCTCGCGCGCTGGCCGTCGTTCCCATCGCACTGTCCGTACATTCCGTACGGTACTCACTGTTCATGTTGTCCGTACGATTGCGAAAAATCGCCTTCTTCTCATGCCGCTGATGTTCACAATGATCTCCAGTGTTCTCGGTTTGGGTGCACAGTTTCTGAGGTCTAATGTGACTTGTCAAGTGTTGTATTACCTGATCTCTGTATATGTTGGAGGTATTTTCCCAGTTGGTGTTTCAGAAATGATGAAGATGATACTCTCAGGCCTTCTGCTCATTGCTGCCACATATGTCCTAAGATTGGTAGCAAGGAAGGTAACTCACTCATCAACTGAAACTCACGTTGCTGTGGAGACTGTATCCTCAATATTCCTAGCAAAAGGGGTTAACTTTCTTCAAGCCCTAAAGACCTCACGGGATGTGTGGATTGTGGATTCTGGAGCCTCTGACCACATGACTGATAATCACCAATTGTTCACCACTTACACTCCGTGTGCGGGCAACATAAAAGTGAAAATTGCAGATGGTTCACTTGCTTCTGTTGCTGGGAAAGGAAGTATTCGGGTTTCAGAGCATATCACTCTGGAATCTGTCTTTCATGTGCCAAAATTAGCGTGCAGCTTGTTATCTGTTAGTCAATTGACAAAGAAGTCTAATTGTTCTGCTAATTTTTTGTCTACTCACTGTGTGTTTCAGGATCTATCATCGGGGATGTTGATTGGTCGTGCTAAAGAATGTGAGGGACTCTACTTTCTTGACGATGCCAGCGTAAGTCATCAACCCATTACAAGAGTATGCACTTCTACATCTATCTCTAAAAATGAAGATACTATGTTATGGCATAAGAGAATGGGTCATCCCAATTTCCAATATCTATCCCGTATGTTTCCAGATCTTTGTTCCAACCCTAACCTGAATACGAAGTGTGAAGTCTGTGAATTAGCCAAACACCACCGGTCATCATATCCTAGAGCTCCATATATACCCACCGAGCCTTTCACTACCATTCACAGTGACTTATGGGGACCTTCACGTAACCCAAACCGTACCAAATCAAGAGGGTTCATTACATTCATAGATGACCATACCCGTCTTTGTTGGGTTTACCTCTTAAAAGACAAATCTGAGGCACCATCTGCTTTCATACAGTTCTTCACCATGATTAAAAATCAATACAATACAAGCATCAAAGTTTTACACTCTGATAATGGTACTGAGTATTTTAACCGCACCTTGAGTGAATTCCTCCAAACACATGGTATTATCCATAGAAGTTCGTGTGTTCACACCCCTCAACAAAATGGGATTGCCGAAAGGAAAAATAGGCACATTTTGGAAGTCACTAGGGCCCTTATGCTTACTTGTAATGTACCAAAGTTCTATTGGGGAGATGCCGTTTTAACTGCAGTCCACCTCATCAACCGAATGCCAAATAGGGTCATATCCTTTGAAACTCCTGTTAAAAGGTTACAAAGTGTCTTCCCTATTACTCATCTTGAAAATAACCTTCCCTTTCGTGTGTTTGGATGTACTGTTTTTGTTCATACCTATCCAAATAACAAACTTGATCCCCGTGCAGTGAAGTGTATATTCCTCGGGTACTCTAATACTCAAAAGGGGTACAAATGTTTTGATCCTGTCTCTAAACACCTCTTTGTCAGCTTTGATGTTACCTTCCATGAAGCAACTCCTTTCTATTCAAAGCCTTCAATTCAGGGGGAGAGAATGAGTGAATCTCAGACTTTGGTGCCTTTACCTAGTCAGGAATATATTCTATTTGAACCATGGACCACACCAGCACCACCACCTCACCCAGAGCCACCCCAAACAGAACCACCTCTTCCACCACAGCCAGAGTCACCACAAACAGGACCATCTACATCCCTAAACCAACAATCTCTTGTGCCAATCACAAAAGAAAATTTAAATGCAGGGGGAATAGAAGAACAACCAGATAAAGATATGTTGGTGTACTTACGAAGGCATAAGGTTAAGGAAGGAGGGAACCTTACATCTGAAGCATCCAAGCAGCCAGAACCAGTGATAGCTCCTGGAGAACCAGAGGAGGCAGAACCAATGGTGGCTCCTGAAGGGATTGATCCAAAGGTATCTCATGTTCCTGAACAGGTTAATGAACATAACGATCTTGATTTGCCTATTGCTCACAGAAAACAACCTCGATCGTGTACTTTGCATCCAATCCAGAAGTATGTGTCTTATAAGGCTCTTTCCTCCAGCTATCGGGCCTTTGTCACCAGTCTCGATAAAGTGTGCATTCCCAATAACATCCAAGAGGCACTAAAGATACCAGAATGGAGATTTGCAGTTATGGAGGAGATGAAAGCTTTAGAGAAGAATGGAACGTGGGATGTTGTTGAAAAACCAAGAGGCAAGAAACTTGTCAGCTGCAAGTGGGTATTTACCCCTAAATATATGGCTGATGGCTCTCTTGACAAGTTAAAAGCTCGACTTGTAGCAAGAGGGTTCACTCAGACATATGGTCTAGACTATGAAGAGACATTTGCACCAGTGGCGAAACTGAACACTATCCGAGTCCTATTGTCTGTGGCAGCCAACCTAGATTGGCCACTTCATCAACTGGACATCAAGAATGCTTTCTTGAATGGAGAACTTAAAGAAGAAGTCTACATGACTCTGCCTCCTGGCTTTGAGAGGGGAAGAAGTGACAAAGTATGCAAATTGAATAAATCTCTTTATGGCTTGAAGCAGTCTCCTAGGGCATGGTTTGACAGGTTCTCAAAAGTTCTTAAGTCTGAAGGCTACAAACAAGGACTGTCTGATCATACAATGTTTGTCAAAACAGAGGGAGGAAGAAGATGTATCCTTATTGTGTATGTTGATGATATCATCCTTACAGGAGACCACATTGATGAGATGACAAGGATAAAGATCGCACTGGGGAGAGAATTTGAAGTTAAGGATCTAGGGGATTTGAAATACTTCCTTGGAATGGAGGTTGCAAGATCAAAAAGAGGCATCTATGTATCTCAAAGGAAGTATATACTTGATCTTCTAGATGAGACAGGCATGTTAGGGTGTAGTCCGGAACCAACTCCTATCGTACCTCCTAAGAAGAGGAAAAAGAAGCCTACAAAGGAGGGGGAGGGAGAAGAGAATAGTCCTGAGAATGAGATTGAAGATGAAGAAGTTGAAGTAGTAGATGAGAAAGAAGAGGCGGCTGACAAAGAAAGATATCAAAGACTTGTTGGGAAACTAATTTACCTTTCCCATACAAGACCTGATATAGCTTTTGCAGTGAGTGTGGCTAGTCAATACATGAGTGAGCCAAAGAAAAAGCATATGGATGCGGCCTACAGAATTTTGAGGTACCTAAAAGGCACTCCTGGGAGAGGATTATTCTTCCAGAAACAAGAACGTAGGACGATTGAAGTATATACAGATGCAGATTGGGGAGGAACACACCCTGACCGGAGATCAACCTCTGGTTATTGCTCCTTTGTGTGGGGAAATCTGGTTACTTGGAAGAGTCAGAAACAAAGTGGTATCAGAGCCAACCCCGAGTTTGCCCAGAGGGGCCCCTCAGGTGGGCCACCCGTGACAGGGACGTCACGGATTGGCCGTGGGAGAATGTGAGAGTCCCACATCGGAGGGATTTGGGGCGGTGTTGGGCTATATAAGCGGGTGCGCTGCACACCCCTTCAGGCGCGCTTTTGGGGGAGAGCAGTGCTGAAGCTGAGTTAAGGGCATTGGCTCAAGGGATAATGGAGGAGTTGTGGTTGAAACGAATCCTTAATGAGATACATGTAAGAGTGGAGTTGCCATTAAAACTCTATTGCGACAACAAGGCTGCTATAAGCATGGCCTTGAATCCTGTTCAGCATGAAAGATCGAAGCACGTGGAGATAGATCGACACTTCATTAGGGAAAAAGTTGAAGAAGGGATCATCTGTCTAACTTATCTACCAACAAACCTTCAAGCTGCAGATGTGTTAACAAAAGCATTGCTCAAGCCTTCTTTTGAGAGTTGTATGAGCAAGTTGGACATGATTAATATCTATGATCCAACTTGAGGGGGAGTATGGGAATATTATGTATTTATTGTAAATATTCTCTCTGTGATAGACTTTATTGGTAGTTATTAGCTTTAATTAATATTTATTAGCTTGTCTCTCCCTCTAGCCTATAAATAGGCTCTCTTTGTATATCAATTCATATGGAATGAGAAATATATTATTTTTCTCTCAAACTTGTCCACTAATATATTTAAGGATTTGGTTAATGATAAGCACAATGGCGTCGTGTGATCCATGTAGCCGACCCCACCTAGTGGGATAAGGCTTGATTGTTGTTGTTGTTGTTGCTTATATAGACTAGTTGTTGTTGGTTTAGATGTTTTGATGGAATCTGGGCTAGAAATCTGTCAGTTGGTGTTGTTGTTCTCAGTAGTAGCATGCTTATCTGAACTTTTCAACTTGGAAATTCTCCAGCAACCTTGGGCTGACACAGGGCACTATTCACCTTTTTCTTTGCAATATAAAGTTTAATAGTTGACACAGATTTATTGATAGGCTTCTGCTTGCAGTTTGGAGGATGCTACTGGCTTAGCTTTCAGATTTATCATTGGTAGAACAAATGACAGAGCGAAAATGTCAGAACTACAGAGGGAAGTTGCAGAGTATGATGATTTCATTCAATTGGATTTTGAAGAGGAGTACAGTAAGCTTCCATACAAAACGTTAGTGTTAATAATATTTGGAAGGGTGTCTCTTATGCTTGTAGGAAGTTGCTAAGTTACATATTTTGTTTTTTACAGTTTAGCTATTTTCAAAGCTGCCTATGCACTTTTTGAAGCTGATTTTTATGTCAAAGCTGATGATGATATATATTTGAGGCCAGGTGATTAGATTTTACAATTCTCATCATCTTCAATGCATCTAAGAACTTTCTTTGAGCCTTTGAGGTTTGGCTTTTTACTTAATCAAAATTTATGTTCATTTTCAATTTATTGTTAGATCGCCTTTCATTACTAATTGCAAAAGAACGAAATCACCCTCAGACTTACATTGGATGCATGAAAAAGGGTTCTGTTATCAATGACCCGAAGCTTAAATGGTTAGTATTGTTTATCTTGTTCTTACTTTGGCTTTATGTTGTAATAATGTTTCTAATTCACCCCTTTTTTCATGCAATTGCACCTATATTGAACTTCCAACGTAGCTTTATGATGTTCATTGTTCAGAAAGAAGCATGGATTACTGGTACTCGTAATTACTACTAAGAGATTTAAAACTTCTGGTTTTAAATTTACCTCTAAATGCATCATTAATCAAGTGTGTTATCCTGGTGACAACCTCTTACGAAGAGCTGTATAGACTTTTAAGGCATTGTAATTTATCAACTGTACTGTATAGCCCCTTCACTACAGTTACATTAAAGGTTTCAATTATAAAAGTACATTGGTTTATCCTAGGATGAATAGTTATTTTACTGATAAAATCTTGCAGGTATGAACCACTGTCTCATTTGCTTGGGTCCGAGTACTTTCTTCATTCCTATGGACCTATATATGCTCTTTCTGCTGATGTTATCGCTAGCTTGGTTGCTCTAAAGAATGACAGGTGAGTTTAACTGTCTCTTCAAGTTATTGTTTTGGCATGCAAACTTCTGTAATATTTATGCTAATACGCCATGTTTGCAATCTCTGATTGCATGCACTTAATCATTATTGTTCTCCTATTGTGTACTGCATATCTGCTATTAACTATTCTTAAGTTAATATCCATAACGTATTTGTTGGAAGAGATAACCTTCTCGGCTCTTGGTCCTTAACTACAATTATAGTTTCAATTTGTAGAGAGGGTTAAGTTATACAATTTCTTCTTTTTTATCCTCACTTAAATGTTATCAATCTGCCATTGATATTAAAAAATTTTGCTTTCTTTTTTTTTTTCATGATATTCAATTTTGATACTTTAAACAATGGTTTTATGAGGTCTCTCAATCTTTCATTTTCTTCCTCTTTATACCAAGGGCTGAGGTTGGTGTACGCATCATGCAATACCTTCCCCCTTATCGTTATTATCTTGAGGTTGACCAGTGTCCCTTTTTCTAATCTGAGCGACAGTTTCCGGATGTTCAGCAATGAGGATGTTACTATTGGAGCATGGATGCTCGCAATGAACGTCAATCATGAAAATAATAAGGAGCTGTGTGCTTCAGACTGTACACCCACATTCATTGCCGTGTTAGATATTCCAAAGTGTTCAGGTTGGTTTGTGAGTTTGTACTGTAGAGTTCACCAGGCTAAGCTGAAAAACACATGCAATTAATTCACTTCTACTCCAGTTTAACTGATGGACTTTTTGACTAATGTTTCTCTGACTTCTGACAGATATTATACATCCTACCTTTTCAATTGTACTATTGCATCCTTTTTACCATGAAAACCAAATTTTTCTCAAGAGTTTTCTGTGAGCTAGGAAGCATGGCCGATACAAACAGATAAAGACATGAGCCAAGAAACAGTCATGGACACCATAATATAACAACATTGAAAGTTTTCATAGCTTAAAATTTCTAGACACGTCACAAGAAACAGATACGGACACAAAAATATGATCAAGCTAGACATGATAAAATTGTGTTATGCCTAATACAAGAGCGAGCACATGTTAATAGGTACACCACTGCTAAAGAAAATAGTTCGTGTGTTTTTATAATGATCTGGCGTGATTTGAGACTTGAAATATGTTTTGGCCATATGCATTAGTTTTTTTTCCTGACTGATGTGACTTTGAATGTAGATTAATTCTATGTGTGAGATTTTTTTTACATGTTGTATTTAATGATTTTGTGTTGAGGCCTGTAGTGAAAATCAAAGGAAAATAAAATATTTATTATGTAGGATATATTTGTCTGTTTCCCTGTAGGGCTGTGTGATCCGGAACAAAAAATGTTGGAACTCCATCAGAAGGAGAGCTGCTCAAGGAGCCCAACATTGGAATCCGATGAGTAGTATCTGTACCATTTACCCATAAGATAGGAGCTTAGGTCTGCTACCATGATCATCATTTTCCATCCTTTGATCCATTTTTCTTCTGTAACATTCATTTTTCTTCCTGCCTGGGAAGGAAGGCAGTTGATGTATTCTATTTCAATTTTTCTTGCTTCTCTAATATCATTTTCTTCCTTATTTTTGGAGGGGAAATGGTTGATAAGATAGATAGGAGTTTAAAGGGAAGATTATTTTGTTGAGCATAGAATAACATTCTTTTTCCAGATATATATATATATATATATAACTGTTGAGGGTTTGTTGGATGCCAAATTTCTCCACTTTCATGAATGGGTAAGGACCCACCGATGACTACTTTTCTTCCTTTATCTATCCATTTTTTAAAAAAAAAAAATTGAAAATGGGTGTCTGCAGAGACCGAAGGCAGACAATGATGTCTAAGAAACTAAATGTGGACTCATTTTGGCCCACTTATTACGCAAAATTTAATAAATTACAGTAAGGGTCGTTGTTGGAGATATGTCTACATTTTATGTTCGCTCGTATAGTTTCCACGCATCGAACATAATTGTTTTCAATAGAAGAATGTTTATTTTATTTTTTACCATGTCAAGTCATGTTATTATTAACAAATTTTTAAAATAGTCTAGGAAAGTTAAATAAGTTACTTATAAATTGATTTGTTTGAATTTTCTCTAAACTAATATATTTAATTTGTAAGTTAACATATAATCTAATAGTACACATAATACATTATGTTTAAGTGGCTCATTTAGCTTTCTTGATCTCTCCTAAAAAAGCCAACTGGATTTTATATTTAGGAACGGAATAATATAATTTATTATAAATTTATAGTGTAGTATGTTGAATTTTTTTGGTATAAACATAGAATGTCCCCAAGTCAAGACTAATCTTTGTCGAATCAGGACCCTCATAATAAAATTGGGTAAAGGGGCAAAAAAAACCATGAAATTTGATTTAAGGTGCGCCCAACACCACAAAGTTATTTTTGATCCAAAAAAGCCTACACAGTTAATAAAACGGTAATGTCTGTGCACATGCCATTTATTTTCATTAACCTCCTTCATTTTTCAGCGTTAGGGAGAGGAATATTGACAGGTGGCATTACAATGTCATGTATGTTGAATGGACATGTCAGTTTTCCCTTCATCTCTTCCTACCAATTCTTCCCCTAACTCCCAAACTCCCTCTAGTCGTAGCCATTTTTCCCCTCACCAATTCCGACCTAGACCGCCTCGCCGCTAAATCCTTGTTCTCCGTCAAATCCTACCTCAAAATTTTAATCTATACTGGCCATAGATTACGGTGCCCTTGGATATGGCAATGGAGTCCGAATGCAAGGTTAGAATCCTACCATCCACCTACCTCAAAATCCAACTAGAGACAGAGTAATTGATTTCGGAAAATTCAAAGGCAAGGTGCTCAAAACCCTACCATCCACGAACCTCAAATGGATCTAGAAGAATTTGCGCTCTCACCGAAGACTTTAGTAGATCAAGTCCTGCAAGATCCAATTTACAAAGACCGAATCGAGTAGGAATTCACATATTTGCATGACAATTATCCTCATAAGCTCCACCACCTACATGACATGAATGTTTGGGAGGTGTTTGGTGTTGGAAATAGCATCTCACCGATGCGGATAATCGATTCTGGATGTGAATGAAAGGATTTAGAGAAATGGGTGTTCATAAATGAGGGAGATTGATGGATACAATCGATGAGGTGGGTGTTCCTAAACGAGGGAGATTCATTGAGGAAATCGATAAGGTTTCCACCAAAGCTGATGTGTCTAACATACATGACATTGTAATGCCACCTACTCCCTAACGTTGAAAAATGACGGAGGTTAGTGAAAATAAACGGCATGGGCACAGATATTATCATTTTATTAATTGTGTAGACACTTTTGCACCTTTGCCCGTTAAAATTTCCATAACAAGTGTACTTTGTGTACTCCTTATGGGATGAGATTGGTTACTATATCAACCAATGCCTTGTTGGTGAGCATGAAGATGGAATTTTCATGAATACTGAAAACCCATGGGCCGTTGTCAGTAATGGACCCATTATTTCCTCAATCATTTTGGCCCATTCTCTAGTTTCTAGAAGCCTTTCAGGTAATCATGTTTCAGAGGGCCCATGAGCCTCAATCCAAATCTGGTTAAGATAATCATTCCAAAATATCTATCATCGCAATGCAGTTGATTAATTTGGGGTATTAAGTTAGATGTATCCTCCAGATAATTTGATTGATTTTAAATTGACATATAACATAATTATACATAAGTATTCATATAACACATGCTGTAATTAAGTAATTCATTAAGCTTTCTTAATTTCTCTAAATCAATCAACTGGTTATATTTTTAGAACTGGAGTTAGTTATTAAAATACATAATTGTAATCTGAATATACGATATCAATTTGTGATTATTTTAAATTTTATGAAAGTATAAAGGGAAAAAGACAAATAAATACCCTCCAATCTGTAAAATCCCATTAACAACTTCATGATAGGTATTAACAACACAACAACCTATCATGAAGTTGTTAATACCTATCATGAAATTGTTAATGGGATTTTGCAAATTGGAGGGTATTTATTTGTCTTTTTCCCAAGTATAAATTTGAAAAATGAAAGTGCAAAGATGGAATGATAAAGCATTGAAAATAAGACATTTGTGAATGTTACTTGTCATCCTTTGCATCTTATTTCCTTTCATAAAAATGCTCCTGAATAAGAGACATCATATTTGTCCTTTTTCATTCAATTCAAGCATAACTCGAGTCTAAATAATGCTACTTTCGACTTTTTTGATTTATACATATAGACAAACTCATAGACAAACACAATAAAAATATTAATAAAAAATATACAAAAATATTCTCGTGACAGTTTGACTGAGAGAGAAAAACTTGATTTAAAACAATGTTAAGGATTAATACTGTGTATGAAAATAATAATGTTAGGTAAACTATTCCTAATTAAATATGTTAAATTTTAAATTTAACTTAACAGTACCTATTATCAAATAATTATATAAAAGGTTAATTAAATTATACAAGAACTCAGAAACCGTACATGTAAATAGAATATATACTCTTTGAGACTTTTTAATAAATCTCCATCAACTTACCGATAACTTTCATACTATTAGTTTTGTTCGATATTCTTTTACAAATGACCTGAAATTTAGGAAACTTATGTCCATATAAGTCAAATTTATATTATTACATGCAAATAGAATGCCTAACTTTTGAAGCTTTACAATAAACCTCCCTGCTTTTACATTTATGCAGAAACTTTTTATACAATTAGTTTTTGTTCATTATTTATTTACGTATAAGTCAAAGTTTGAGAGGGTTATTAAATTTTAAAAGGGTATAAAATTGATAATTTGGAGCTATATGCATAAGTTTAAAGAGATTTATTATTACCAACGGGGGTTGGCGCAGTTGGGTAGGCAACTGCGCCACAATCCTCCTTACCTGGGTTCGATCCGAAGTAAGGAGATTGTAAAGAATTTCCGTTGGGAGTTCTCTCCCCTGGGGCGCCACCAAAGGTGGTGAAAACCTGTCGGGCCTATACGATTGGGGGCGCCAGGACTAGTCGGTTGTCGAGGGCCCATGCTGGTAAATCCGGCGTTGGCCTTCAGGTTAACGCCGGATACCTGGACGGTGGTGCAATCGAAGGCCAAAAATGGTCCAAGCATTCATAAAAAAAAAAGAGATTTATTATTATATTTTAAAGATTTAGGGAATTATTTGAAGATTGTTCTAAGTTCATAAGTGTTTTAGATAATTTATCCTATATAAAATTACGGAAGAAGTCAATTAATGATAAAGGTTTATAAAAGTCAAAATTTTATTAGTTTATATCATACACCATTCAAAAGTGTTGCTTTCATATCTCTTCAATTTTTTGATAGCATATAAAGCTCATTCACACACACACACACACATCTCTCTCACATATACTTCCTAGATATACTTACATTATTAAATATGATAGATTATCTCTTAGAGAAATGGTGAATAGAATTACTAATTAATATGCCGGGTTGTATATTAGTGACCCGCTTGGAATCATGTTTATTCTACTTGTACACTTGGTAGGTTCGGATTGGAAAAGTATCAGACCGCCTTGAAGTAGCATTTTCCGCCCAACCTAAGGACCCGCAACTCATAAGTTGATCCACCTTACTGGCTCTATCTAACATAGAGAATAATAAATGAGGGAGGAATGAGCCTATGAAATGAGTGTAAATGGACAGAAAGCTTGAAGAGTAAGCGCGATAATGATTGTTGATGTGAAGGAAGAATGAGAGGGAGAGACATGTTTTGTTGTGTTATGTTGAGAGAGATAAGGATAAAAATCTGAAGAAGTGGCAAATAAATCGCTCCATGCACAAACACAAGAAGCTTTGTCAAAAATCAGAAAGTGATATATCACAATCACTTCACTAGTTTATTGCCAAAGTACCTTCTTCTAAGGCTTTTATGGTTGTTATATTGAATTCTATCTTTCAGGAAAAAAAATGTACTCCCTCCGGTCCTAAATATAAGATCACTTTGAATTTTTTTGTGGAAGTTAAGGAAATAAATTAAACCACTAAATTATAACATATGTTATATGAAATTAGATTATAGGTTAGTTTATAAATAGAATAAATTAGTTTTGAGGAAAAAAGATTACTTTTGGGAGTGAAACTACTTTTTTTTTATTGAAAAAAAAAGTCAAAAAAGTCAAAGTGGTCTTATAATTAGGACCGAAGATAGTAGTTTGTTAAAATTTTTATTTGTATAACTCTAAATCATAAATAATATTTATAAGAAAATAAATCATAAATAAATATAACTATTTTTCCTTCCATCTTTTATATCCTCATCAAAGAACACCTTAGTTTTCTTTATATATATATATACACTCACACATATGTATGTGTATGGAGATGATGAATAATTGAGGTCGTGAATAAAAAATATATCCACTATTATATTCAGAGGCAAAATGATGATGTCCATATTTTTCTTGCATGATAGAAATTCTGTTTCAGAAGGCAACTAACGAAATATCAGCTTTCAATTACAGTGAATCTCGTACTTCACCATTATATCCAATTATATTAATTATTCATATACTCATCTCCTTCAAAAACATGCAAATATTCTTTATTTTCCTTGCAGGATAGTCATAAATTAGAAACTACTCTACTAAACATCTCTCATGTTGCAGGGCATTTTAGTCAACACGGTAAATATTTAGGGGAAACTATTTTCTAGTAATTTAGTTTCTTTCAATTTATAATTAAATATTTGAATCATTAATCAACCTCCACCTTTTTTATGGGAGGCGGAAAATGATGGAGAGGAGACCGCGTTGATGCTTTGTAAGGGTTAACCTCATATCAATTCAGTTTTATTAAAAACCCTCAAGTACTTTTTGATACTTCAACCACAATGTCGCCTGTTCGAAGCGCAGTATCAGGGAGTTTTTTTATTAAAAAAAATATCCTTATATGTATTTTGTCATTATTAAATCTCTTAATGTTACTCTTTTAATATTATTAGTCCTTAAAATTTTACTCATTTAACAGTGTTAGAACTCATACAAACAATCACCGTAAATTAATTTAGGGGGGAAACACGCGTGTCAAATTTAAAAATGAATGAAACTATATATACTTAGAAATGGTTTTCCCTATTATATATAATTTATATTTATTTTTGAAAATAATAAAACATAAAATTAAATAAATTTTAAATTTAATTATTAAAAATAAATTTAAAATACAATATAAAATGTTTAAATCAAATTCATATTGAATTATATGCTTTATAAATTATACTAATAAGTTTGTTCTTGGAGGCTACTTCCACTGCTTGCATTTTACCACGAATAAAAAAATGAAAAAGAAGATTAGAACAATCCTCTTACTTTCCAGTAATTTGATAACCGAAAAGATAAAAAATTTAAAGAATTTTTTTTATTGGAAAAAAAATTATCAACTTTCAATTCGTCCCCTAAAGATTCGGTTCATTGAATTAAATCATAAAATTGTGAAGAAATGTAGAAAAATGTTAAACATCATGTTATAAAAGAGAGACCGACTTTTACCAGCCGAAAAAAATAGTTAGAAGAGACATCACCTTTGAACTTGATATATAAAGCTCCAATAAAATATCAGTTCATGATGATAAATACTTAATATTCGTTAAAGAAAAAGAAAGAAAGAAATATGAGTGTGGTGAGACTCATGCAAGAACAAATTCATTTCCCAAACATTTGATTCAATGTAATACTTAGTTGAATTTTATTAAAGAGATTAATAAAGCTAAATAATTCACTTAATCATAACATATATTGTGTATTATTAGATTATACGTTTAATTATAAGTCAAATAAACTAATTTGGAGAAAAAATTCAAGCAAATTAATCTATTAGTAACTTATTTAACATTTTAAAAATTTTCCAAAAAAAATAAAAAATAAAAAAATGCATGCATTTTATTCAATAGAAAATTTCTTTCACAGCTGAATTGGCATAATTGGCATAAATTATTTTATCTTTTTTGCAATTTTGTTGCAGTTTTAAACCCACATTTTCTCAGTATATTAAGATATTATATATGAATGGTTTAATACATGTAATAAAAGTTTTAAGAATAATTTTTTTTATAAAAATGAAAGGTTTTTGTATGGATCTAATGAAAAATATAAATATAATTAAGTAATGTAATCAAATGCAAAACAAATATTGTGGTTAAAAAAACTCAAAATAAAGATTAGATAAGTTAGAACGAAATATACGTAAATATTCCATAGCCAAGTGACAGAGATCAGAAATTGCTGTATGGGGTGGTGAATGGAAATCAAAGCTTTTCAGCAGCAAAATAATGATGACCCTTCTCTCTCTATGATGGAAATTATCTTTGAGAAGAAACTTGTGAATTATTATGGGCTATCATTTTCACTTGTAGTTATTATTGTACTTCATCCACTGTATCCAATTCCATCATTCCAATGATAATAAGGCAGACAGTTATATGATGGATTGAAAAAAAAGGGGAAAAAAAGACAGAAAAGTCTCTTAAATAGTAAAAAGATAATTTGCTACAACAAATATTATAAAGGATAAGTCGGTATAAAAGACTGAATTGTCCACAACCAAATAAAGTGAAAAGTCTAAAATATGTCTTTGGATTAAATATTTTTTTTAATAAAGGTTCCACTACCAACTGTCAATGCCCCACCTACCACATGGTTGGGGGGAACCAAAAATAATTGCAAAGTTGTGAGGGTGGAATCGAACCCACCCCCTCACCTTTGCTATCAAGCCACCAAGTATAATCATTATATAAGTTACAAAAATTATATATATATATTATATTTCTTTTTTTTTTCTCAAATTCGTATAATGGATTACCAGAATTAAATAAAGATTTGCCAACGTTGAATAATACATTACCAACTTTGGATAATAATTTATAAATATTTTTCTATTCATTTACTAACTTCCTAGCTTTAACAACTATTTTTTTTTCAGAATTGTATAAGGGATTATCAAATTCGAATAAGAGATTATCAACTTTGGATGACAAATTACCAACATGTTTCTATCCAATTACCAACATCATTATCAACTTTTTTTTGTTTATTCCCATAATTGTATAAGGGATTACCAATTTCGGCTAAGGGATTACCAACTTTGGATAATAGATTACCAACATAATTACCAACTTCTTTTTGTTTGTTTCCAAAATTGTATAAGGGATTACCAAATTCGAATAATGGACATGTTGGTAATCTCTTATCTAAATTTGGTAATCCTTTATACAATTCTAGGTAAAAATAAAAAGAAATTGATAATGATGTTGGTAATTAGATAGAAAGATGTTAGCAATCCATTGTATGCAAAGTTGGTAATTCCTTAGCCGAAATTGGTAATCCTTTATACAATTATGGGAACAAACAAAAAGAAGTTGGTAATAATGTCGGTAACTAGATAAAAACATGTTGGTAATCTGTTATCTAAAGTTGGTAATCCCTTAGCCGGAATTGGTAATCCCTTATGCAATTATGGGAACAAACAAAAAGAAGTTGGTGATGATGTTGGTAATTGGATAGAAACATGTTGGTAATCCGTCATCCAAAGTTGGTAATCTCTTATTTGAATGTGGTAATCCCTTATACAATTCTAGGAACAAACAAAAAATAGCTGTTAAAGTTAGGAAATTAGTAAATTGATAGACAAATATTTGTAAACCATTATTCAAAATTGGTAATGTATTATTCAACGTTGGCAAACCATTATTCAATTCTGGTAATCCATTATACAAATTTTGGAAAATATTAAAATCAATGAAATATAGTATATATATATATATAATTTTTGTAACATACCACTATATTCCTTATTATAAGTCTACCACAAATCTTTTGTTACTAAATATAAGTCCAGTTTGTGATTGATTAATGCTACTATGACTATTTTAATCCTATGTTGGAAATAGGGAAGATGTGAGAGAATGCTTGTAATGCATAAAATATTATTTTAATATCTATTCTTAAATAAGGGTAAAGTTGAAAATTTATTTAAAATAAGGGCATATTTAGTGCTATAACTTACACTCCTTAGTATATGAGAAGTAGTTAGGGTGGACTTATAATAAGGAATATAGTGGCATATAATGATTAGATTTGGTGGCTTGGTGGCAAGTATAGTGGTATATAATGATAAGACTTGGCGCCACCAAGCCTCAAAGGTGAGGGGATGGGTTCGATTCCCACCCTGACAACTTTGCAATTATTTTTGGCTCCCTCCCAACACGCTGTCACATGGCAGGTAAGGCCCGCCGATCAGTGGTGGGTGGTGGCGGTGATGGGCCATTTATTAAAAAAAATATTTAATCCAATGACATTTTAGAGTTTTCATTTTAATTTGGTTTTGGACAATTCAGTTATTTGTACTGACTTGTCCTTTCTGAAATTTGTTGTAGTAAATTGTCCTTTTGCTAATTTGATGGTCTTTTTTATCTTTTTCCTAGAAAAAAATAGAAATTAAGGCGCCTCAAGTTATCCTATTAACTAAAAATAGTATTTTAAGGAAAACAAAACAAAATTTTTTTAGAAACAACTAAAGTAATTTTCTTAATCTACACAATTGATTACTCTTTTTCGTATTTCATATAGGACATATTTCAAGAATTGATATTGGTCCTTGTAACACCCCAAATTTTCAAAAAGAGATAATAAGGATTTATTTAAGGTCTTGAGGTGTCATTTAGAAATTAAAAAGCCTTATAAATAAATTCATGAGGTCATATGTATTTTTAATAATTTCTAAGGCTTATTTTCTTCATTAATTGAGGAAAAATAGTTAGAAGATGAATTAAAATAAGGGAATATTTAGAACATTGGGGTATTGTTTAGTATTTAAAAAGCCTTATAGATAAATTTAGAAATTAAAGCATATCTAGAGAAATTATTTTGGGAGTAAATTCAGATTCATCTGAAAATGGTAATGGTAAATAAAATTACCATTGAAGGGCCAAATAGGAAAAGGGAAGTGAAAAAGATATTATCTGCCCCTAGTTGAAAATATCTTCAGTTATAAAAGGAGGGGTAAAATGGTAAAATACCTACTTCCTTCTTATTTTATACTCCCACGTGTTCCTTCCTTTTTCTTTCACTCTCTCCCTCTCACCCTATATCACTCTCTCTACTCCCTCTCTCCATTTCTCCGTTTTCCTTCGAGCTAGCCAGCGACGAACGACGGCCAAACCGGCGGAGAACGGCAGCGAAATGTGGCGAACGTTCAAGGGAAGCTTGGAATAGTTGGGGGTAAGCCTCCTTTCCTTCGATTCTTCTCTCTTTCTGTTCGATTCGGGTGAGGTAAGAGGGATAACCGATTTGAGTTTTGAAGGTTTTAGGGGTTTCTTAAACTCATAAAATTAATGCTTAAGCTTCGATTTTGAGGAATTGGGGAAGATTTTGAGTAGTAATTTGGTGTTGGGATAATTTCTTTTAAAAGCCCCAAATCTGTCACTGTTTTGGCGCTATTTCTGGGCGGTTTTGGATTGAAATCTGTGGGAAAAAATGATTAAACTTGGTGAGAAGCAACATAGAGTTGATATCTGAAGTTGTATGTTTAATTTTGGAGGTTTGGTTTTGATTTTGATGTTTCTGTCCTTCTTTCTGTTTCACTGATTTCTTTGCTCGTTGAAACTTCTGCTCCTTTGTGATGATGTTTTGCTTATGATGAGGGGAAGATGGAATTGATGTTGTTTGTTATTAGATGTTAACCGTTCAATTCTTTTCCTTCTCTTGTTTGTTCTGTCGATAGGTTCACTGACAAGGGGGGATTGTGATTGTTAGACTTTAATTAGAATTTCATTTTGTATAATTGAGTATTATGAGGATGATTGGGAAAATTTTTGGCCTTTCTTTGTGTAGGTGTTTTGGTTGGGCAGAGAGGGAAAAACATAGGAATTGGTAATAGGGAAATTGATAAGCAGCTCTGGTTTCTTTTCCCTGTGTATGTTAAATTCTTTTTGTTGTGTGATTTTCCTGTTTCCCTAAAATTATTGTTGGAAAGATGAAGATGGAATCAGCAGGTGATGGAATATGTGGAATGTTTGGGTTGTGATAGAATCGGAGCTTTGATTTTTCTTTTCTATTTGTTAATTTTGGTGCTGTAAAGAGAATAGGGATTGGGATATTTGAGATTAGGAGTTGAAAGTGATATGGCCTAGTACTTTTGGATGTCTTTTGTGATGGTTTGAAATAGAAAGTATTAAAGAATTTATCGTTATCCTTAGAGGATGTAAGGTCAGATTTTGGAAGCTAAAACTGAATTTAGTTAAGATTAATGTTCTTGGTGATTAGGCTATGCAGCTTTAAGTTTATATATAATGATGGTATGTCATTGTAAGTCTAGTGAGTGATATCTCTGGTGCTGGAAATTTCAGATTTAAAGAAAAATTGGTATTTGATGTTTTAAAAGTTGATGAAGTATATGAAAGTATAAATTAGGCATGCATACCTCGAGTTTGTTTAATAGGAAAGAATTGGTTAATGGAGGTTTGAGTTTGAACTTAAGGAGTATTACTCTTCTATTTATGTGATGTTTGTAGAATGTGAGTTTAGTGATGATTTTAAGATTAATGATGGATGTCAAGGTTTCAGATGTAGAAGCTGATGATGATATACTTATAAAGGAGTTTAATTTAGAATGTAGTTTAATAATGATTATTGTTGAAATTGGATGATATTTCCTTTGAGGCTGTTGGGATTTTTGAAACAAAGACTGAATTTGAGAAATATACGAAATGGAAATTATGATTTGATGTTATGGAAATAAGATTTAGTGAGGATTACATGAAGTGGAAGTTGGTTTAAATATGTAGGATGGCTAAGGGATGATTTTGTGATTTTAAGTTTAACTATGAGGCTACAATGGAAGTCTCTATTATATGTAGCTGTTATTGGTAGATTTAGGGGATAGTGATTTTGGATAGAAGTTTACCATGTTTTTATTGGTTTTTAATCTCTAAGGTGTAATGTTGGAACTCTTGGATATAATCTTTAAGAAGGGGAAGTTATGTGTTTATAATTGAGAGTTGAAATAAGGTTTTAAATAGTGACAGAGATATTTAAAATGATTGAAGAAGAAAGTTTAGACTCTGTTTGTTGGGTTTAACAAGAATACGGGATTCTTATTTATGGTGGCTATTTTGGAAATTGAGGATAGTAAGATAAAGTGATTGGTTTGTTTTCTTATTCTCACTAATTCAAGCAATTAGGTGTTTTTGATCATTAAAAGTCTTTGCATTGTTTTGAATTATGTTAATTCTGTATCGAGCTTTGATTGTTGGCTTGAATTAAAATGAAACAGTGTTGAAGTAGTTATAGAAATAATTGGAGTGTAAATTTACAGAAAATAGGTATTTAGATAAAGGCTTTAACTATTTGATTTATTCTTGTTTTAGAACTAATTAAAGGATATAATTGTTTAAGCCTTGAAATATTTAAATAGTGAGGTATGATTCAGGTTGTTGCAATTGAATCTATCTAGATAGGTATTGAATGATGTTGCTGGAAGATTTGGTGCGTTGGTTTGTTTGGTTTAGATGATGTTTGGTTGGGATAGTGTTTAAAAACTTGTTGGATTAGGATAATTGAAGTTGGGTGTATATGATAAGAATAGTTGAATGTGAGCTTGTATTAAGGTGCATCCGTATCAATTTTAACAAGGAGAATGGTGTTAGGAAGGAAGAGGTAGAGCATTTTCCTTCATTAGGCTTACAATGTGTTATAGTCTTGAAATTTATATCCTGGCAATAGTTTTAGATTTCTGTTGAAGTTTCTGTTAGTTTAAATACTGGGTTTTTTGAGAGTTTTGGTTTTTGAAACTGAAGATATAAACTTAGATAATGGATTTGGAGGTTGGATTGAATTCTCATTCGCTCTATTTCTGTCTTTCAGTCGAGTTTCTCTGGAATTTTGATATGCTAAGCTGTGGGCTTTGTTATTATTAGTTAATCTTGAATTTTCTTACAGGAATTAAATTTAAAATGAGGAGCAATTATGTGAGGATAAGAAAGGGTAGAAATAATGTAATAGGGACGTGAGAGAGGCTGAATAAATACATGAGAGATATGTATTAATATATTATTTATATATTATGTGTAATAATAGGAAAAGATAGTATAGCGAGTTCGTTGAGGTATCAGGAAGGGAAAGGAGCCAGTACAGGAGTAAGAATTAAGTCAGGTAGCAGTTTATCCCATTACACTCAATTGTATATATAATTTTGTAATACCTGTTACATTTAAATGGTATGTCTTTTATTCCTTTCATGTTAGAGTACTCCAAGGCTTAGGTGGTTCACTACTCCTTTGCTAGATCAGTTATGTTATGACTTTAAATGTTATAACGAGAAATTCTGCAGGTAAAACCTCCACTAGTTAACGAAGATATCGTTATCAGTGGTTGGTAGGTGCAGATCGCACACAGATTAGTAGGATAAATACTATCATTATTTGTAAAGGTTTATAAAATGTATACATGGCAATGCATGCATGAAACTTACAGTGAATGACATAAACTGCGTTGAACTGCTGTTTTACAGAGAAATTGGGAGATAATAAGATGGTTGAAATAAGGCAGGAGGGCTGGACGAAGATGAGACAAAGAAAATAAGATGATGGTTTGAGAAGTGAGAATATTTGTAGGAGTGCTTGACTATGGTAGTTGAATATTTTAGTAGGGTTATTTGTATATGATATAGAATTAAATAATTAAATAATTAAATTAATAGCAGAAATCATAGAAAATATAAATGCATAAATTTATAAAGGAATTTAAATTTCTAAATATTATGAATAAAGAATAGATACCCAAAGAGGATTAATGTACTTTTAATTGTTTTATGAACCACTCAGTTTAGAAAAAGTTTTAAATTGTTCAATTTGTCAAAAAAGCCCATTAAAACATAAAGAAGATTTATTTAATGTTTGAAAAGAAAAAGTTTTAAATTTTTCGTATTTTTTTTGGGCTTCTAGCACTGAAATAGTGGTTATAATTCAATTAAAATGTTATAATATAGTAGAAAATTTTAGGTGTTACAGTCCTAAATATAGGACATATTTATAATTTTTATCGATCTTTTTCAAAATTACTCATATTAATACTCCTTTAGTAATACTCAAGTATGAAATGGAGTGAGAGCAATAAGGAAGATGGTCATAATATTTTTAAAAAATCATATTATATTAACTAATTTAATTAATATATTTATCTTCATCAAATTAGATAACAGCTCATATATTTATGATTGGAAGGGGCATACCTTACCCCTACATTAAATACCGGCCGGGGAGTTCTATTGTCATTAGATATTCTCCCCTA
The DNA here is from genome assembly GCA_037074515.1 of Mimosa bimucronata. Taxonomy (NCBI): domain Eukaryota; kingdom Viridiplantae; phylum Streptophyta; class Magnoliopsida; order Fabales; family Fabaceae; genus Mimosa; species Mimosa bimucronata. The sequence goes on from CM073442.1 coordinate 15,039,532, forward strand.
CTTCAATTTTTATTTTAATATACGAACCAACCCTACTTATGTTCAAGGATGGGTAGAAAGAGATCTGTATATAAGAAAGAGACGTGAGAATCATATATGGGAAACTAACGTGAAAAAAATAAAAACAAAACAAAATACTTTACCCATTTCTAAACATAAGGTCTAATTGACTTTTTTTTAGAGAGATTAAGGAAGCAAAACGAGCAACTAAATCATAACATATTTTGTGCATTATTAGATTATACTTTCGTTTATAAGTTAAATAAACTAATTTAGTAAAAAAATGTTGGCAAATCAGTTTATAAGTAATTTATTTAATTTTCTTAACATTTTTTTTAAAAAAGTTAGTTAAATACTGTATTTAGGAACGGAAGGAGTAATAAGAAGCTAGCTAGCTTCGAATAATATTAATCAAGTGGAATATGTAATTTTTTTTTATCTGTTTAATCAATAGCGGACACCAAACAAGTGTTGACAATGAAAAGGATTTGGGAGAGTTGAAAAGCACTAATTTTGATTGGATTATGATTTATTATATAGTCATCATCAAAAACAAAAATATTATTCAATATATAAATGGTGATCTAACCTACGCCACTATATCTAACATCAGTCTTGGTGGTTAAGACAGGCACTTCATATATACAAGTAAAAATCAACATGTGTACGTACGCTCCCAAACAAAAACATATTTGAGTAGTTTACACGAAATCTTATCTGAGTTTATTGTACCTAACCAACATTATTTATACGACGACCTTGTTTGGTTTTTTTCACATATCTTTAAATTATTTGTGCCTTAATGATTTGTTACTTCACTCAGTTTCACTTATTAATATGCTCGCACTATATAACACGAACTTGACATCTCTCCTTTATTCTTTTGATCCGCTCCCTTCTTTACCTTTAATTACATTGTTTTGAGGTGGATTTTGTTTGTTTGTTTTCATCATTATATTTTAAATGAAATTAGTGAGATTTTAATATCTTATGAGCGAAAAAATGATTCAATTTTTAATTTTATATGATTTTAATTTTCAAATATTTAATGCTCTCACTTGAAATAATTACATAATTATAAGTATTAAATCTTTGAAAAATAATATAAAATTGAAACAGAACCATTTTTTATACATAATATATTAAAATGTTACTAATTTCATATAGAATATAACGATGAAAATAAATACAAAAAATCTCTCCTAAAAATAATGTAGTTTTAGGGTAATGAGCGGAAACGGATAGAAAGGGTAAAGGAGATAAGCTAAGGTGGAGGATCCTAAACTTCTGAACAGCGAGTGCGCATTATGATGGAGACATTAAAATTAATTGATTTTGTCCATATTACCCAAATTTATCAGCCATATACTAGATGTTTTCAAAGCAGTGTCTGGAATTTTGGTAGTTGAAATCACATAACACTAACCAATGGAAAATGATGTTAGAGACTCTGTTAATTGACGTGTTGGGCACAAAGATGTCAATTAAAACCCTCTAGAATCAAAAGCTGTAAATTTGATTTATGATATGTCACTCTTACCTAATCTCGCTGCCATGAGCATAACCTCTTAAGGTTATAAATGATTAAATAAGCTGAGAAAAATAAATTGGGTCTAAACTCTAAACTGACTAACATGCCACTCCCGATATATTTTAATTAAATTATCCATCTAATATATATAATTGGTATATCATATAACACTTCATCAAGCATACATATAAGTCCACCCTTGTGTGTACATGCGTGTATTTATATTTGCGCGCACACACTGAACATGTATCACTAAATTCTCAATTTTCTTTATTTGTAGATGAACATGCATAATAACATATCAAAATATTATATTACTCATAAATTCGATCTTCACAATCAGTACATGTGGATGATTAACTTCGAAGTCATGAGTTTAAATGCTAGTATTAGAAGTAGCGCGCGCACACACACACATGAATAAGCAATATAATGTTATAAAAGGTTACACGATGGAGCTTATCTAGTCAATACATTTATCTGAGATTGCCTTGGTCGGAGCAATTACTTCGTTATTTTATAATATTGAATAGAAAAAATAAATTAAATTAACTTTTGTTTCCATTGTTTTGGTGGTGTAATTGAAATTTTAGGCGAGTGGTTGAACGATCGGAATAAGTACAAATTCAATGAAATAAATTGGCGAAATATATAGATTTAGAACTAGCTAGTGTCAAAGATCAATGAACTATATCTCAGTAAAATGGGTAGCTACTTAAATAAATGCTCAAATATATTTCGTTGCCATTTGCGCATGTTACTTGTATATAATATATTGCAAATGCAGAAATGACACACTGTACTCGTAGGTCAATTATATGAAAGACATATAAACCTCTAATAATAATCAACGTCGATTGTATATGAGCAGTAACCTGGTTCCGTAAAGTCAGACAAATTGCCCAGGAATATAGCTTAATTCTGTAGTATTAACTTAAAAGAAAAACACAGATGAATTTGAAGAGGTCCATAAATGGACAAGATAAGAAGTGGACATAAACAATAATAAACATTTGATTCAACCGAATCCTGAATTAAAAAATTCATAATGTTGACTATTTTCCTTTCTTAAAGCTCAGTACTAAACGTATGAATTAGATAATTAATTTATTAAAAATTAAAAAATTAGTCAATTCAATTAGTTATAAAATAAATGTGTTGGTATTAGATCATATTAATTTAATCATATGCATTGAAAACTATATCTTATATGGAAACTTCTTAATATGTATAATATACAGATATAATTGGAAAAACCATATATTTCGGAAATAAAATGGATTAAAGTATTGTATTTAAGATCAAAATAAGAGATTCTGAATAGCTCATAAATTTATGAGCGAAGGAGTATTTTTTTTTGGTCACCTGAGACAATTTTGGTTAAGGCTTACATAAGAGATTTAAATTCACGTTTGTATGAGATTTTCATCTACTTTTAAAATCTTTCCAACTACAAAAATCTTTATTCACGCCTTTTGTTTGATCAATATATCTTTCTCGGACTTTTTGGCTATAATATTAATTAAGTGTAATTTCTGTTCTTAGTAATATTGTTTTTTCCATTATATTCTCTCCACCACTATTATTACACTATAGAACTAATAAAGTGGAAAAGGCATGATAAAATATGTTGTGTTTTAGTGAGACAGAATTTTGTGAGCACTCTTAATCATGAAAATGCTCTTCCACCTAACTTCATCAGCTAGAATTGAATATGTGTGTGTAGTAGTAAAGAGTAAAAGAAACCCTAAAACAGGGACCAATCAAATAATGAGGCTATGCCATATATATTTGTATATGGAGGGTGGTTGGGGAGAATCACTTGGCAAGCAATCCTATGTTAAAGCTTTGTTTTAAGGATTTTATTTCTATTTTTTTATATAAAGCAAATATTTTCAGCTTATAATGTTAGTGCTTTTGCTGCTTAATTAAATACATTTCAGATTAAGGAAATGGGCTCTCACATAGCCGTCCCATTATCCATTAAAAATTAAAAAAAAAAGTTATGGTAAGTGATATTATTACTTGTTAGACTTTGTTCAACTTATTTATATATATATATATATATATATATATATATTTCTTAATTTTAGTCATAAAAGAACTTTCTAAGAAAAGTAAAATTCATTTTATAAAAAATTGCATACTCTTTCAGGTTCTTAATATAAGATTAAGTTGAGGAAATAGATGAAAACTAAATCAACTCATGTCATTAGATTATATATCAGTTATAAATTAGATAAATTAGTTTGAAAAAATGTAAATACTTTAAACTAACTTATCTTAGTTCATTAATCTCTTTAATTAAATAAATTAACTTAATTTATGTTTAGGACAGATGGAGTATTTCGTTATCATGAATTGTTGTTGCGGTGCCTATTCCACATGTAAATTTCTCCTAAAAGTGTTTAACATAGCAAAAAACCACAATTTTATTAAACTCAAGTTGTGTACTAGAGATATTTTCTTATGGTGAGATCTACCCTGACAAAAAAAATTATGTTTATTCGATTCTTTTATGCATACTTATTTTTTTAAGCGCCTTCAAAGTTTATAAAAAATGCAACACATACACACATATATAAACAAAAAATAAGTGATAAAAATAAATTCAAATTGGCATGAGAGACTTTCATCCAGCTCCGAAAACAGTTGAGGGTTCAAATTCCAAATTTTATCTGTTAATAATTAACTGATAAGTTAGTTATTATATTATTGTATTTATATATTTATAAAGTTATAGGAATCTTAGCTTACTAGGCTCCCACTTTAAACTTAAAACCCACAACACTCACAATTTAGTCCTAATTTACACATACATATAATATACTCCCTCCAGTCCTAATTATAAGAGTCAATTGATTTTTTTGGAAAAATTAAGGATGCAAAATACACCACTATGAATTGTTTATATTTGCCTTTTTTCCTCAAAAATAAATTATTTTACTTATAAATTATCATATAATCTAATTATATTTCGCACTTATTAAGATTTAAGGGTCTAATTTGCTTCCTTAATCTTCTTAAAAAAAGTCAACTGACTCTTATAATTAGGATCGGAGGTAGTATATGTGTATATATATAGTAGTAGTTTTTGATCGAGGGGATGGTGTAGAAGAAAGAAAGAGGTTCAATTCTAGAACTTTGAAAATGAAGAAACAAATCATTGGTGTTAATTTATGGGAAAAAGACAAATAAATACCCTCTAATTTGTAAAATCCCATTAACAACTTTATGATAGGTATTAACAACACAACAACCTATCATGAAGTTGTTAATACTTATCATGAAGTTGTTAATGGGATTTTACAAATTGGAGGGTATTTATTTGTCTTTTTCCCTTTATTTATTTGGAGTAAGAGAAAGGTGGTGTCGTTATAATATGATACAAATAGCTAATATGGATGCCTTCTTGGGGCCCTAGTGCAATGAACCTTCCTTAAAGCTCTTATTATATACTACCTCTTTTTTTTGTCTTAGTGCCTAAGAAATTAAATATAACTGCTTCGTTACCCTTTTAGCTTTTATATCTTTTTTCGACCTTCTTAACATAACTATATTATAATTAAGGCCACTTAATGATAAAATACCATACTTTATTAATTCACTATATACACCATCAAGATTATCAGTACGTACATTAGGATCTAAACGCACTGAATGATGGAGCTTATCTAGATTTAGTACGTGTCACGGACCAAACCAAAATAGAACTAAATGATTAAACTGCCCTTCATAAATTTGAAAATTACATATGATATCAAATTTTTTTATTTAAATATTCCTCAACCATCCTTACAATTTTAGGGCTTTTTTTTGGTTCACTTTTTGAATTGCTTTTTGCTATTGAAAATAAATATGTAAAATGAGTCTAGTGTCGCAAAACATAAAAAATACTTATTTTTAAGTATCAAATAAATAAGAAGATGCACTCAAATAATTAAATTTATTTGAAAATAATTACAGATTTATCTATATTTAAAAAAAGAATAATATTTTGAGAAGAAAAAAGTAGACTTGTGCCAAATTTTAAATAGGAACAATTTAAAAATGGTAATTGATATCCTATTTAGTTCATTATATAATTCATGCCTTTTTTTTGTATTTAAAATTCATGCCTTTTAGATAGAAAGTGTCCTATAATATGGACCAAATAATATATATATATATATATCAACCAATAACTTAATTAGTTTCTTTTTTCGTATGAGTTAAATAAAATATATTATTAATTTGGAAAGTAAAATTGTATATGAAAATAATTTTTAATTGGGTTAAATACTAATTTTGTCTTAAAAGTATTCGTTGGGTAGTGACTTTGCTATAGAAGTTTTCTTAGGACTAATGTTATCAAGAAAGCACGAAAAGTATATCAATGTTGCCATGAGTTAACAGAGCTATTAATGGACGCCACGTCATGGTTTACATCAAGGTGAATATGTATATAAGGGATTAAGGGTAAAAATGAACCATTTTTGTCCTGTCAATTTTTTTAGGAGCAATTTTGCCCCGAAAGTTTTTTAAACTTTTAGGGCGACATTGCACTCGAAAAAACTTTTAAGGCAAATCCCTCCTTGAGAAAAACTTATATAGCGAAAATGGTTTATCTTCATCCTGATATAGACCATGACGTGCATCCATTAACAGCTCTGTTAGTTTAGGGTGACTTGCTACACTTTTTAAAACTTCTGTGATTATATTGGTAAAAAAAAAAATAAACTTTTGGGCAAATTCACTTCCCAGTGAATATTTAAGGAGCAAAATTGCTACTTATCCCTTTTCAATTATAATGTTTTAAAAACTTTAAAAATGAAAGTATGTAATAATTAATGCACCAAATCACATATTACATTGCTTTTTTCTTTTGCCAACACATATATTACAATGCATTTACACATGCAATGCACTTTATTAATAACTTCACCAACAGATACCATATCGGTCTGGTGATATAATAACATAAATAATTAATTGTATAATGACAATAACGATAATAATAATCAATTAATGATCAAATCACACACACAAGTTGATACACACGCACACCTAATGCAAACCTGAAGCAACCACACGTGAATATTTACGTGCATGTGAGGTTAAGAACAATGGATGGGGTTTAAGACTTGAAAAATTAGGCTGCACCTGAAACTCCAATCAAAGACAAAGAATTGATAAACTAGTCATGAAATCCAATTCTTCTTTGTTTTTTTATAACATCACCTAAATTTGCTTGTAGCTGGTTTAAGGCATCAAAATCAAGGCTTCATTATTTCGAATTTCACATAAATAAATAAATTAAATTAATTAATTGAAACATTTATCTCCAGATCACCCAAATTGCATGTGAAATAAGAAAGAGAGAGGTTTGGTGAAAACTACCAACATATCAAATGAGATTTTTCCATAATCTTATAATGCATGATTGAATTGTTACATTTGACCTCACAACAAAAGAAGTAATCTATTCCGCAAATTCTTTGCCTGAACAAAGTAATTAAATAGATGTTAAAGTGGTAATCATGAATATTCTCCCCACAGAAGATAGAGCTACTCTCTTTGAAATGTTTTAGTTCTATATTTTTGGTAAATATGTTAGTTTTTGTGCGTTTTACATTTTTATTGAAAAAAAATGGGATTCATCTTTATTTGCTTGGATTTTTGACATAAAGTTATATTATACTATTCAGTATAAAATTTAAGTATCACACTTATTTGAAAAGTCACTCAAAAAATTTTATATTTTCACAAGAATTCAAGCCAACACTTCAATCAATCGTAGCTACTTCCATTAAAACCAATATGCGTTGATTTGCTCATTTGTTTCATTCGAGTCTCTAAAAGAAGTTTTAGCGATAACGTTTGCTTTGATTGTTTGCCAATTGCTAGTAAGTTTTATTTGAAGAGATTTTTATTTCAAATGTTTTTGTAAAATGAGATTAGGAAAAAAATTAATGTGATCAATGGTTGAAAAACAAACTTATTTGGATAATGTATAAAAAATCAATACCCAAGATTACATGGTTTAATAAAGGGGTAGTTAGTCACATATAAAACTAATAGATTGTGTTTAAAACCCACTTTGTTAAAAAAGATCATTAAAAGAAGGTCTTCTAATAGCAAAATATCGATTCCAATAAATCAATTGATTCGAATTTAAAGATTAGGCAGGAAAAATATACCCTTAGATACTAATAATTCCAAAAGGTTACTAAAAAGAGATATATTAAAAAGTCAATAAAGCTAATGTTGCCTAAAAACTAACCCAAATTAACATGATCATAGGGATTGAATAGCTTCTTATTTGGCTTGCTTCTCATGTGACCACAGACATTTGAAACCTGGCATGATTGGGGGTAAGGTGACGTCAACGTCAGCATAACGGCGTCAAGAAACACCGTTAAGTGCATAGCTGGAGGGCACTGAGAGAGAGTCACTCGTTGGACCAGCTGGCTCGCCACTCTCCCTTCCTCCACCACATGGCCAGCTCTGCTCCTGTACTTCCCATTCACTCCCTTCAAAAATTCAATGGATTTAATGGATAAGTACTCATTATAACATATACTAAATATTTGATTTACATTTTTACTCAAATACATTAAATGCAAAATATAGGAGAAACTGAAAGAGAGAAAGAGTTGATGTATAATAAATGACATAAGGATAAAATTAAAAAAATTACATAATAATAATAATAACAAACGACTCAATTATTTTTTTGATTTAGATAAAATAATTGACTAACTTTTATAATATAAACTCAAAGGAGTGTTGATGACATGATGTTATAAATGGATGTTGAATTCGATATAATGGATTTTAAATATATGATCTAATTGATTTTTTTAAAAAATTATAAGAAAATTAAATAAGTATTTTTTTAAGTTGAAGGAGAACTCCCGTGCCGTTGGTTTACAAAGCGATTTCCAATATTCTCCTGATCTACGGAATATAAGAGCCACTTATTAAGTGTTGGTAAAAAAGCTACTACTTGACTAATTTATATAAACTATAGAAGCTAAATAAACTCCTTTATTAAAATAAATATGACATGATACTTATACAATAATCATGTATATAATAATTAGATTATATATGTCAATTTATAAAGTTATAAGTCAGTTAAATCGATTTGTAGAAATAAGTGGCATCCTTACCAGACCTTATATAATTATGGTCACATCAGCTAAGGATGATCTTGTTATTGCTTCTGTAATCGAAAGCTAAGGATGTCTTATTTAGGGGTATAAGTAGCATCCTAACTAGATCTTACATAATTAAAATAAATATGTGAATTTTACGAGTATTTTTATGTTTTTAGTTTTCTAAATATAACATATTTAGATTCATTAACAAAGAATACCGATACTAAAATCTTAACGTAGACAAAAAAATTCACAAACATGGACATAATTTAATTTTTTAAAATAACAATGATTAGTACGAAATATTATCATTTGAGACTAACTGTATTAAGATTATATTTTTGAAAGCATGTTTTATGAAGTTAAAGGTCCAAGTACACTTCTTACTAATTTTTCTTATAAAGTATAATGGCTATTTCTTATATCTGATAAATTTACACTTGCTGTCAATGGAAGTTTAGGGGTATCACTTGATCAACGCCAATTGCCAATAAAAGATTAAAACATGATGTATAATAAATGACATTATTCTAGACACAAACAGAGTGCTTGGGGTAAAAAGTTCAAATATGATATTATTCTTTTTTTTTTTTTGCCAAAAATATGATATTATTCTGGACACTTTGATTGAAGTATACCAAATTAATTCAGGCTGAAAAATCATACCATTCTTTAAACTGAAAGTGGTAAATGATATGAAATGTTATTTTTTGTATTTAATTTATTTGCATTGTAATATAGTAAAAATTCTTACAAATAAATTAATTTAATTACAAAAATTACAAATATAATTTTTAAACTGAAAATTTTTTGAAGGACACTGAGAAAGAGAAGGCAACAAAAATGAGAATGAGAAACTTTACTTTGGCTTCAAGAATCATGAAGAGGGAGATTCTCACACAAAGTTCTCAAACCGGGACTTGATGAATATTAATAAAGGAAAATAGAACAAATAAAAATAAGATTAAAATATATATACGATTTTTTATGTTTGCATCAAATTTTTTTTGTCGCTTAAATTTAAATTTGGAAAGTGCATTTTTAGTTTTTTACTTACAGCTTAAGTTTCATTTAACGAAGATTACTAACTCAATAAATTGAAACTTTGATTTTGTAGTTAAATACTAATAAAATATATTTAAATATTAATTATTTGGTACACTCGTTATCATATTTCAAAATTTATCCATTTTTTGTGAACATCTAATGTAAAATTATTCCATTATTTTCGGTTATGAAAATAATCACTTAAAAAAATTAAAATATAAATTTTTTTTTGGTGAAATAAAAATATAAATTTCAAAAAGAGTCTGCACACCTAAAGAAAATTATTATCAGCTTCATCATGATGGTGAAGCAACAGAAGAAGAAGATTACAGAATAGGGGGTCCTATTCAACAAGAAAAAGCCAAAGTTAATAAAAACCAAATCAAACCATGGAAAACAATTATGACAAGTGAGAAAAATAATAGTAAAATTGATCTCTAGAAAGAGAAAGACAAAAGAGAAAAAGAGACTAAATTAGAATCTAGAGAGAGAGAGAGAGAGAGAGAGAGGTGAAACCTGTCTCGTGAAGCAGCAGGTAAAGGATATGAGGAAAAGAAAATAAAAGCTCTCACTCTTCCTTCTCTCATCTTCTTTCTCTCTGTTCCTCTCTGCAAATTCCACCCTCTCTCTAAACAAATCTTAATTTTTATTTTTTTTGTGGGTTTCTCTTTCTGGATTGGAATTTCAACACCCATTTTCATTCTTTGCTTCCTCCTTTTACATATCACGAGATCCCCATCCCTTTCTCTCTTTCTTTTTCCCCTTCTTCTCATGTCTCCTTCAAGCCTTATACTTCCAGTTTCCTGTTCCTCTCTTCTCCCTTCTCCTACAATCCCTCGTAATCCCATCACCAATCTTTTCTAAAACTTGAGAATAAAGATTGAGATTGAGAGAAGTTTTTTTGAAAATGTCGCATTCTGGGAAGCCAATTTCCGAGCTAGGACTCGATTCTCTTAACAACCAATTCCACAACTCTCTAAACTATGAATCTAACAAGCCAGATTTCCGAGAACTCGACTTAGGCTCACCAGTTTCACCATTACGAACTCGTCACACTGTACCCAGTGGACTCACTACTACCAGTAGTAGCTCAAGCTCATCTGGATCCATCTCTGGGAAAAACGGTTACAAACCGGTATCGAAAAGATCCGATTTTGATCCGAATAACCACTCCGGCGAGCTCTCCGGCTCCGATTCGAAGGCCAATCAGCCATTAATTTACTCCGGCCAAAGCTCCTCCGCCGTGAATTCGCCGCCGCCGACTGCGACGGCGAGTTTCCTCCCCACGGGGAACATCTGCCCCTCCGGCAAGATTCCGAAGACGGTCGCCGCGGCCGGTCGGAGCTCGAGGACCGATGTTTTGGGCTCCGGGATTGGGTATTACGGCCATGGGAGCATAATTCGGGGCAATGCCGGCGTCGGAGCGGCGGCGAGGGCTGGCGGTGGTGGCGGTGGCGGTGCCGGAGGGGCGGAGTCGGCGAGGCGGGCCGGGGCGGTGAGTGTGGACCCGGAGGAGGTGAAGAGGGCTGGGAATGAGCAGTATAAGAGGGGTCATTTTGCTGAGGCTTTGAATTTGTATGATAGGGCAATTGCGTTATCACCTGTGAATGCTGCCTACCGGAGTAACCGTGCGGCTGCATTGACAGGTTTGGGACGGTTGGGTGAGGCAGTTAGGGAGTGTGAGGAGGCTGTGAGGTTGGATCCTAATTATGGGAGGGCACATCACCGTTTGGCCTCTCTTTTTCTAAGGTGAGCTTGAACTTCATCATTTTCCTCTTGTTTTCTTTGGGGATAGTCTTACTTTGAAGAATAGTATACCTATTACCTGGTTTGACTTTTTTTTGAGAAATTAAGGAAGTTAAATGATCCATTTAATCATAATTTATTTTGTGTATTACTAGTATTAGATTATATACGTTAGCTTATGAGTCAAATAAACCAGTTTAAAGAAAAAATTCATGCAAATCAATTTCTAAGTAAATTATTTAGCTTTCTTAGGATTATAAAAAAGTCAATTATGTCCTAAATTATATTTAGGAGTGGAGGGAGTATTAGATTGATTAATTTGTGGAATGAATTCTGTCCTCTGACTAATAAGGTTCATTGGTTATTTTGTGCTAATTGTGGCTTCCTTTTTTGAGAATAGTGAATTGGGTTGGCTTGTTTTTTGTTTTTTATTTTTGGTTGCTTCCACTATTGATTCTGGTTGAAGCTGCAATGTGAGTTGTTTCTGATCTCTGGATGTCATTGAGTGTTTGGCTTTCGTGAATGTTTACTCTTCGTTTCGTCTGGTTGTGTTGAGGGGTTTTGATTAAATTTTCTGTGTCCTACTGTTTTGCATTGGTTTCAATTTACAAGCAAAATTTCTTTGCCAGTTCCGTGTGTTAAGAAGCTTTCTGCATTGATGGCATTGTGAAGAATTATTTATGATACTTGTGTATATCATGGTTCCATCTGTTGATTGTTTTCTACCAACTGTAACTTAATGTTACTACAAGTACCACATTTTATCTCAGTATTTTGGATTCAGTGCTGTATCCAATATTCCAATGTGAGGTGTCTGCTCATTTGTTAGCAGAATTGTGGATAAGGAGTTTGAATGAAATCTTTTTTGTGGTTACAGGTTAGGACAAATTGAGAATGCCAGGAAACATCTCTTCTGCCCTGGGCTGCCACCTGATCCTTCTGAGTTGCAGAAGTTGCAATTAGTGGAGAAGCACCTCGGAAAATGTACAGACTCACGGAAGATAGGTGATTGGAAAAGTGTTCTCAGGGAAATTGATGCTGCCATTTCTTCTGGAGCAGACTCTTCTCCTGAGGTAATATAGTTGCATTATCATATCTGACATACAATATATTTTGGACATAGAGATTGAGGACAAATGGCTGAACTGTGGTTGATAATTGAATTTACAGCTCTCCATGGGTAGAGCAGAAGCCTTTTTGAAACTCCACCAAGTTGATGATGCTGAATCAAGTCTGTTAAACAATCCCAAATTAGAACCACATACTAACTCCTCTTCACAAGCAAAATTTTTTGGAATCCTTTCTGAAGCTTATTCCTTCTTTGTGAGAGCTCAGATTGAGATGGCTCTAGGAAGGTGCGTTCAAAAACTTTTACCCTATGTTTGGATGGGAAGAAAATTAGGGAGGAAAGAATATTAGGAGGGAAAACTCCCAAAAATAGTAAATTTTCATGCTGTTTCGGGAAGTTTTCCCTCCTAGTATCCCCCTCCCTCCCATTTCCCCCTCATTTTTCTCTCCGTCCAAAATAGGGTTAGGTTCATCAGAAATATAAGATTGCAAAGGTTTCTGATGAAGAGTGTGTATTGATGATGAATTTATTTGCAGATTCGAGAATGCAGTTACAGCTGCTGAGAAAGCTAGTCAGATTGATTCCCGAAACATTGAAGTTACTGTTTTGCTAAAAAATGTAAGGATGGTGGCAAGAGCTCGAGCGCATGGCAATGATCTTTTCAAATCCGAAAGGTTCACTGAAGCATGCTCGGCATATGGGGAAGGTTTGAGGTTGGATCCTTCTAACTCAGTTCTTTACTGCAATAGAGCAGCTTGCTGGTTTAAGCTTGGGCACTGGGAACAATCAATTGAGGATTGCAATCAGGCTTTACATTTCCAACCTAATTACACAAAAGCTCTTCTTCGTAGGGCTGCATCTAATAGCAAGGTATTTAGACCTTTTTTCCTTTCATATTTGTCATGCATATTGTTGCCAAACTCATGGATAGTTCATGTCACCCCTTGCCGTATATATTGCAGGTAGAAAGGTGGGCAGAAGCTGTCAAAGATTATGAGATCTTGCGGAGAGATCTTCCAGATGACAGTGAAGTAGCTGAAGCTCTGTTTCATGCAGTAGTGGCATTAAAGAAATCTCGTGGAGAGGAAGTGCATGATTTAAAATTTGGTGGTGAGGTGGAAGAAGTGTCAGGTCTAGAGCAATTTAGAGCTGCAATAGCATTACCAGGTAACTAAAATGTTTAAAGGTTATCTTCAGTGGTCCATCTGCTTTTTTCTGTGAAATGAGATTGACCCTAGGCTTTTCATAGGCGTTTCTGTGGTGCATTTTGAAATTGCATCTAACCCACAATGCAAGCAAATGTCACCATTTATGGGCACATTATGTGGCCGCTATCCTTCTATAAACTTCCTCAAGGTACTTCACAGATAAATTTTTATCATCTTGATCCCCAAATATCTCAATAAAGATTGAAGGAGAGCTTCATTGCAGTTTTCTTAATATTGCTTGCGATTTTTGTGTTTGGTTGAAGGTGGATATTCAAGAATGCCCTACAGTTGCAACGGCTGAGAGTGTTAGAATCGTGCCAACATTCAAGATCTACAAGAATGGTTGTCGAGTGAAGGAAATTGTGTGCCCTAGTCGCGACATGCTGGAACACTCTGTGAGGCATTATAGCTTTTAGAACTCATGACTTGTACTGCTTCTCTGCTGACTTGTACTGCTTCTCTGCTGTATCTTGTGCGATTTCTTTTGCTGTTCATTCAAACCTCTAGTTGAACTGAAAATCTCAAGCTATTCCATTTCTTGAGTCATTCCAGTTTCTCGATCCCCTTCCCACCATAAAATGATGAGCTGATTCCTGTGACCTAGCCAGAACAGAACCACAGATAATAAATCTCATTAGTAGCCAATGCCATTGGAACCCAAAGAATGCTCTAGTACCTTTTTCAGCTTTTATTTATTCATTCATTCCTCATTGTTTTCTGGTACCTTCTTCTCCCATCTCCCTTTGTCAGCTTTCTTTCTATTTCCTCTCCAGTTCATCTAAGCCAGCTAATATTGTATCCCCATCTTTCATTATGATTAAAAAACCAAAAAAGGGAGGATTTTACGTGTCTGTACATTTCATTTAATTGGCAGTTTAATTACTATCAAGTTAGATAGATAGATAGTCAAATATAGAGAGAAAGAGGAGGTGGTTCTGTTGGTAGGGGGATCTGTACATGTATATACGCAATGATGGTACATACCAACTAAATATTGGAAGCCTTTGAAGGGTGATTGAATGAGTGATGGGTGGGCACCTGCTGAAATGAGGATGAATATGTTGTTATTATCATTTTCCTATCTTTAGCCAAGTAATCAATAAAATTTCCCATTTTTCCTTGCTGCTGTGTCTATGTTTGTAACTGCTTAATTAATAATATCCATTAGTGCTGACTGCCTCGAAAATGTTATCATTATCTTGTTACTCAACTCCACACAACTATGAATTCTCTACATTAATTGAAGTCATTATGTGTAGTATACTGAAAGATCACTACCCTGCATATTGCGGTTAACGGTACTACAGAGGATAGAACTTGGATTCATTGATCAATTATAAACTGAAGTTAGTTTACTTAGGAAAAGCTGACATGGTATATGAGTAGGTGGATGTGGCATTTAAGATGAACTGTGTTGCTGTGCAGTGTCTGACAGCATAGGCAAGGTACATGCGTTTTGAAGTGAAGTTTAGTTATTATTGAGCGTGGGGATGATGGATGAACTAGGTGGTTGATATGATAGAAACCATAACTCTTTCATCTTTTAGCACTGTGTATCTGTATCCTTCATATGTGTGTCTGGAGGGAGCGAGGGAGGGGAGTTGGACCAGATAATGGTTTTAAGAAAAAACCTTTCATTTATATGGACTTTAGCTCTAGTACATGTTCAAGCGGCTAAAGCTCCTCTCATAAGAACCAACATCTGATGTATATTACTACCTCCGGTCCTAATTATAAGAGTCAGTTGATTTTTTTTTTTTTGGAGATTAAGGAAGCAAATTAAACCCGTAAATCTTAATATATGCGAAATGTAATTCGATTATATGATAGTTTATAAGTAAAATAACTTAGTTTTGAAGAAAAAAAGATAAATATAAACAATTCATAATGATGTATTTTGTATCCTTAATTTTTCTAAAAAAGTCAACTGGTTCTTATAATAAGGAGATATAATAAGGAGATGGATGGAGTACTATATTTTATTTGATTGACAGTGGGCTTGTTTGATAGATTAGACTTGAGAGTAAGAGAGATGATGTTTGACAAAAATACAGGCAAATACAGGCAATTGTGAGAGAGAAAGGGGGGGGGGGGGGGGTGATCACATGTGAGCATTTAAGATGTTGCCCACTCCTTTGAATGGGGACACACAAACCCACAAAGGCTCCTATAAAAAGTTTTCATTAGTCGGTGTGGACCTGCCACTCTCTTGACTTTGCCTTAAATGTTATTTGATTCATTTTGGAACAAGATTTGGGTAGATCTCCTTCATTTTAAAAATTTAAACACAATCAACTAGATTAAATTAATTCCTTTTTTAAGGGAGTAGATTAAATAAGTTGTTATGAGTGTCAAGCATATTTTTCAATACATGTTTTTTATGTGAAAAAGAAAAACGAGAAGGAGGGGGGAGAGAAAGAGGAATGAGGGAGAAAGGGAGAGAATACAACGAAGAATCTTATAGTCATTTATAGAGTTATACAAATGTTAAAATAATAATTCAAAATTAAGGAAAAATTAATTATGCAATGCCAACATGAAGGGTGAGAAGGTGGCACTGGCGTTTTTCAAAGTTGGCTATCGAAAGGGTTTTTTAGAAAATAAATCTTAAAATAATTTAGAAATATAATGATAAAGAAATCCAATAAAATCTTAATCTAAGGCTATAACCTAAATATTCATATTCAAATAATTTTAGTAGTTTTAGCATACACTTCAATGAGAACATGGTACGTTGTCCTCCTAGTGACGATTGACAGTCCCCTTGTAAAGGGGAGGTGGTGGATTTTAGCTTCCAGCTCCACATAACCGGTTTGGTTTCATTTTCAATTCAAAAAGAAAATAATACACTTCAACAAACAATTTTGGACTTAAAGTTGCCCTTAAAAAGCAAACTCCAAGTGGAGTGATAACCTGATGGGTGAGAGTTTATCACTAACAAGATTTCCTTATAACATGGAGAATCAATGTTTTAATTTTTTTTAAGAAAGTTATCCACAGTCAATATTTGACAATGTCTCAAATAAGGTTGCTTCAATAAGAAATACTTGTTCACTAATTAAAAAAGGCTACGTAATTTGGTCAGATCATAAGACAAGTGAATCATCGAACCAAAAAAAGCTGTCTAAGAAACAATATGTCTGTCTAATGCTTATAAATTACAGGATTCATGTTCTTATATATATTTTGAGTGGTAAAAAATGGTGTATAAGTAAGGTGTGGCCACGTCCAACGACTTTGGTACTGTGTGAGAAGGCCCACATTGAAAAGCAAAATCATGGAAGACAAAATAACAGAAAAGGACTGTCCCTCAAAGGAATCTTCAACTAGTCTCCTCTTCTCTTTGGCGCCGTTCGAACTCGGGACTTGTGGGAGGAACAAAAGTTGCCCCTGCCATCAATCCAAAGAACGATTGGCTAGTCTCCTCTTCTCTCCATGGAAGAATTACAACTAGATCTTAAATAAGGGAATTAATTACAATAAATAAAAAAAATTACGATGAAGTTTCTAGAGACCTGTATGATATTAAATGTCTTATTATTGATAACTCAATGTAGCTCCATAAATTGTCAATGACAAATTGTCATTAACAATTTATTGAGATGTCAATGAAAAGTCATTTAATGTCACATATTTTTAATTTTTAAGGACTTCAATAAAATTTGGTATTTTTTGGATCTAATAGTTAATTTCATTATTTGAAATCTAGCTATAATTTTTCTTTTTTTATTTGACAAATTGGCACAAATTATTATTGTCATAACAAATAAATACCTCAATCATCTCAGGCCACTGTGCCAACTGCCAACAGTACGATGTACGACATCACCATCGTACGTCGTTTTGATTCTCAAACAGCAAATATAGCCCTCCCCACTGACATCCTAGTTTCGATCTAGGGGTACACAACTCAGTGAAATTGAGGCCCTACGTTTCACTTGTAAGGAAAGCTTTAACGGGTCTGTTTGGATTAGCATGATACTAGTACTTCTGTCATAATTATACCTTATAATTATAATAGGGTGGAGGGGCAAATTTAACCACGAACTTTCAGTTCAGGAACATCTGGTATCATAAACTTTTTTTGGGGGTTTAAATGCCCACCAACTTTCAAATTCGGACCATTTTTAACCACAAACTTTCAAATTTGGACCATTTTTAACCACTGGTGCCATGGGGGCTGACGGGGTCAAATTTGAGAGTTAAGTAGGACTCAGAGTTGCACACATATCCCTTGCCCCCTAAGCAGAATTGTACACGTCATTTTTTCTTTAAATAAAACACATCTGCTAAGTTTAATATCAACCTCCAAAATCAACATCCAGATAATCATTCACAGTTTTATTATTATTTACTGTACTTAGCAGATGTGTTTTATTTAAAGAAAAAATGACGTGTACAATTTTGCTGACTGGGCAAGGGACATGTGTGCATTTCTGAGTCCCACTTAACTCTCAAATTTGACCCCGTCAACCCCCATGGCACCAGTGGTTAAAAATGGTCTGAATTTGAAAGTTGGTGGGCATTTAAGCTCCCAAAAAAAGTTCGTAGTGCCAGATGCTTCTGAATTGAAAGTTCGTGGTTAAATTTGCCCATTTACCCATTATAATATCAAGTTATTTTTTTGTTGAGATTAAGGAAGTAAATTATACAACTAAATTATAATATATGCTACATATAATTAGATCATTGATTAGTTTATGAGTAAAATAAATTAATTTTAAGGATAAAAGATAATTATAAACATTTTAAAATGGTTTATTTTGCATCCTTAATTTATCAAAAAATCACATTAATCTTATAATTAGGATCGGATCTTCTAAAAAATATGGCAAAAGTGATTTTAGAGTATAAATCTTGGAGAGTCACTCCTTAAAAAGGTTGGGAAAAAAAAGGTTTTTGGGTAAACTGAGGTTTTTCCAAAGAATAAAAAATCGGATCGGATAGTAAACCGGTCGAGGTGGAGAGTCAAGGGTGAGTGGGTCAGATCGAGGGTCAACCCGTAGTCAGACCGTGGTTAATAAAATTATATATTCCATGCTGCAAGTATTTTGGATGGGTCTATGTAACTGATCCTATAATTGTGGATCATTTTTGTATGTGCGTTAGTACTGAATAGTTGTAATTTGTTATATGTACAATATCTTTATAAATAAATTGATATAATATGCAGATATTAAGCTATCATAATTAAACTTTCTAGACCCTATAATAATAATTACAATATGGTGAGTCTGTGATTGTGAGTCACTATATATGAAGTTCAGAACAGTAAAAGGGAAGCAAAATGGCATCAATTTCTAAGAAAAATGTTTTTTTATAAATGACCCTGGTTGAACCGGTTCACGCCGGGTTAGTCTGGTTCACGGTCTGCACTACTTCTCATACTAACTCCGACCGGACATCATACCGGGTCGCTGGTTCACTGGTCAACCCAGCCGGCTCGGTCCGTTTTTAATACACTGGGGTTTTTCACCTCAAACCTAGCTTTTAAGAGTCACTAGCTATTGTAGAAAGGTAGATGTGATGGGTAGCTTAACAAAAATTATAGTTTTAATGGTGAAAAACTATTATGAAAAAAGTTGGAGTGCTTATCTACCTTGATTTTAAAATGGGTTAAAGATCATATTTGTTCTGAAAGTATTTTTTTGGTCCAATTCTGCTCCGAAAGTGTGTAAAGTGGATCATATTCGCCCTTTACCGTTAAAATATTAACGGTAAACTATTTAACGGTCAATGTGAGTTTTTCAATGGTAAAGGACGAATATTTTACACTTTACACACTTCAGGAGCAAAATTAGACCAAAAAAACTTCTGGGGTAGATGTAATTCACCATGTATACTTCCGAGGCAAATATGATCTTTAACCCTTTTAAACTTTATATTTGAGCTTATACCTAGATTTCAAAAGTGATGTATAAAAGGTACCATGTCACTAATTAAAATGGTTATTAGCGTTCATTCCAAATAGAAAAAGGTTATTAGCGCAACACCTTTCCGTACATAACTTTAAAAAAGTTTAGACTAATGTTTAATATTATAATTTGATCTAAATGGTTGAGTACACCTTCCGTTCCTATATATAAGAGTTCAAATGATAAAATCACGCAGATAAAAAGAGTAGTTGAAAATGATAAATATGTTTGAACTAATTTCTCCTCTTAAGTTTGCCCTTATTTATGACGAATATAAGAAAAAGAAATATGATAATAATGATTTAAATGAGAATGAAAGAGAATGTCACGAGAAAAAAATGATGAGTAAAATGGGAAAAAGCTCATTGAATAATCTGACAAATGTAAACAAGCTCTTATAAAAAAGGACAAACTCATTCAAATTTTAGGCTCTTAAATATTGGTATAGGAGAATACTTCATAATTTACCATCAAGGATAGTTTTAGTGGTGAAAGATAGGAGGAAAATTTACTTTCTAATAATAATAATAATAATAATCCACATTTGTGCGTTTTTCAAATCAAATTTAAGCAATTTACATTTAGTAATGTGATTTTTAAGAAAATGTATACTAAAGTTTTTAGGAAATGTTAAATATAAACCATTGAAATTTTAACTACAGTATTATATTTAGGGCTTGTCATAGTATATGATAATGTGGTTCTTTATATATTTACAACTGAAGGTAGTAATGGTAATGTTATTGGTAGGGATCGTCCAAAGGCCAGAGTCGATGTTACAAATTTGAAATTCCTCTTTGCCCACCTATAAATTTTCCCATTCCTGTATTTGTTTTTTTTAGCATAACTGTTTTTCCCAATTCTTAATTTTTGTTGCTCTATTTTCTAAATGTATTTATCTTATAAGAGACAAGTGTGTACTCAAAACTATTAAACTAGATGTGAATACTTCTCCCATCGATTATCCAAACCTTCATCCGCAATGTTGTGATAAATTAGTATCTTCCACTCAATCCAAACCACTTTGGATTAGCTTGTTATGAGGGAATTGGGACATGAAAACTCCCATTTTTTTAGGAGAGAATTGGGACATGAAAACTATCATTCTACAAATGAGTAAAACTCGTCTTAATTGAAGTTTTTGGCTATACATACATATACATATATATAACTATAGCTATTTATCATTTTCTAACTAAAAAATAGTATAACAAGCCCAAAAGTTGCTATTGTAGGATTTCGAATAATCACACACCAATAGCAAACCTTCATACTTTACCCACACACACAAATACTGTGCTGATATCAGGACCTTATCTTTTCCGTACTATTGTCTCCCCTTTCATTCTCTTGTGGCAATCTTACAATAGCTTTATATCACTCGTTTTTTTTTTAATTTTGGTCCATTAAATTTAAAGATGAACTGAAACCACCAATTTAAAAGAGAGAACACATGGAAATTTTCAGACCAAAAAAAAAAACACATGGAAATTGCCCTCCCTCCCTCCCTCCCTCTCTCTCAAAATACGTAGTATAATAATATAGTTAAGCATATCGGCCAAGGGCTAAAATACTTAAAAACTAGTTTAGAACACCCCCACACAAAAAACAAATTGTTTTTTTTTTTTCCAAAGACAGTGGATCTAGAGAATACATATCACACACACGCACATGTTAGGATAAATAACAAGATCTATAACATTAGGCACAGTAGGAAATGTCATCCTTATCATATTAGGCATTAACTTGTCAGCATTAGGATCATAAGATATTTTCAACCCAACCATACATATCACAGAGCAAGAATTCATAGAAAAAGAAGAAAATCTGCAGAAACCTTTTTTTCTTTTTATTTTTCACAGTTTTCACTTTGACATCCAGATTTCAGAATCAGCAGTTACTTAGCAGTTGAAGATGGGTCATGTACTGAATGAGACGGATAAATGGCTATCATATATATATATATATATATATATATTCATACAAGATCCGAGATAACTGCTTCCAGGAAAGAAGAAAGGAAATAACAGGAAACTGCAATCTATGAGGAACAATAACTTCAAATGTTCAGACTCCAATTCCTCCAAATTTCCATTTCAATTTGACAATTAATACTAATAGCATACATTTTTGCACCATGGTTATTTTGAAGCCAAAAGTTTCCGTCATAGCATTAGGCACCGCTAGCATATAATCGGGTCCACTCTTTTGCTGCAAATCGCAACGCAACATTGTCAACAACACATTTAAAATGTTTTGACATCATTTACAAGTGATTCCTGAACAACCATAGACAGAAAATATACCTGTCTCAACAGCCTCAGCCTCATTTGTTTTCCAGTGCTTGGCAATGTTCTCAGAGAGTGGATCGTCTGGGTTTGGTGCACTTAGAAGTGCTTGAATGCTAAAAGAACACCACCAAAAAGTTTAGTATTAGTTCATAACTTTATTTTTAGTTGAAGAGCCAATTATTACAATATTTTCTATCAGCTTGCTCAGAACATTTTCTTCACTCTTTACCGTGAGAGGGATGCTCAAATAACCAAAGGTCCACAATTAACATCCAGTAACAATGAAGCTGAGCCAGAATTTAACGTATCTCCGTAATTCATTCATCATTTCTATTTTAATTTTTCATTGTTGCACACCAAAACAATTTTTGCAAGTACAAGAACTTTTAAATTTAAAAAAACAATGAAAAATATTTCCAAATTGGCAGTGCGATCATACAATATGTAGTTGAAGGAAACTTAGTCTTGTTGTAAATATCAATGTACACACGTGTGAGCACAAACACACACACTCTTTGCCATTCATACGCCACTTGAAACAAGATAATGATATATAATTATACCTATCCCATATTTTTCAGGAAATAAGTAAGCTAAGATTGAAATTCATGTACCTCAAAAGAACGGTGCGTATCTGAAGGGCAGGACTCCACTTATCTTTCAGAATATCAAGACATATCCTCCCAAGCTGGCATTAAACTTGAATTTGTGAGAAACGGATTACCAGAAGAAGAATGAGAAAGTAGAGAAAAGATAGCACACCTTATCAATATTGGGATGATATATTTTTGTCAGAAACCTAACCTGTGAGAAGCAATGCACACTTTGATCAAGAAACAATGGGAAACATTATGTCATGTCTGTACCGTACTTTTTGGGCCAATGCCACATGTATACCATTTAAAACCACAAAACATTCATTAGCAAAATGCCCCTGGAGGAAACTGCAGAACCAAGAGTGATTGTGGCAAAACAAACATAATGACTATAACACTCTTTCACAACAAGGGCATAGAAAAGACCCAAGAGAGCCACAAGGAACATTTCAGACCACAACCAGATGGAAAGAAAGACTGAAGACACACCATTTTTAATTCCCTCAAATAAGCAATGGCCTTACTATGCCTGTTGAAATAATTGTTCTATATCCAAAAGAAATCTTCAAACCTCAAGCCAATACCAGACCATAGTAAAGTTGAACAATCACATGATCACAATACTTCACCCTATGAATAAGGCTGTGTTTGGTTCAACAGAGGGGAGGGGAGTGTAGGTTCATTGAAGGAAGGTGGGGGTAGGATAAGGGAGGTTATGAGTTTTGTTTGGTTGGATGGGAGGGGAGGTTATGAGCTTTGTTTGGTTGGATGGGAGGGGAGGTTCGATTTCTTGTTTGGTTCAGAAAGGGAAGAAAGAAGGAGAGCTAACTACAAGTAGACAATTATGCCCTTATTTATTTATTTATTTATCTCCTTTTACCATTTCCATATGATAAAATAAAATGTTTACACATCTGAAAAAATAATTTTATAATAAACATTCTATCTCATTAATTTAATAATTGTAACACATGTGTATATATAATACATAATGATGGTAAAGAAAAAAATAGATGATATATTAGACAAAGACAACGGTGTGAATGAGGTGTAAGGTAGGTTTTTTAGTTAATTTAGATTTTTGTCTGTCTTTGTTACTTTACATTTAATATACAAATATTTTTATGAATATATTGTTTTACTTACGTTGATTAAAGTTGAAGTAAGAGGGGGAGAAAGAGAGGACACTATGAAAACGGTGACTGGGGGGGTGGGCCACAGGAGAAAAGGAAGAGGAAGAAAGATTTTTTAATGAAAACAGTAACCTTGGAATATTAAAATAGAGGCATGGCCAAATTAGTCAAAGTGTGGCAAATATTTCTCACCCATCCAAAAAAAAAAAAAAAATAAAATAAAAAAAAAACCCAATTTGTTCTTTTTTTTTGGGGGGGGGGAGATGAGGAGAGAGGGGAGCACAAAACGACAAAATTTTAGGGAGAATTGCAAATAGGTCCCAAGCAAGAGAATTAATTTCAGACAGGTCCATTGACAACTCCTTCACTTGTTAATCAAGGCTATTGCAGTTGTTAATAGTTGTCATTAACAACTCCTTGGGACCTATCTGAAATTAATTCTCTTACTTGGGACTTATGTGCAATTATCCCAAAATTTTATACCTCCCCTCCATTTTTCCAATCAAACACACTTACCCACTTTACTACCCTCCCTTTCCCTCCCCTCCCCTCAAAAGAACCCCAACCAAACAGAGCCTAAATAGTTACATTCAAAAGAACTTCAGCAGATGCCATATATAAAGCAGTCAGTTCCAACAATGGGAGGCAAGCAAGAAATGAAGATTGAGCTAGAAGACAATAGGGTAAATTGAATTTTTTCAGGATTGAATCAGGTGACACTCAGAACAACATAGCAGGTCATCAAAAAATAAAACAAATTTAAGTCATTAGTTAACTCAAACCAAACTTAAAAAAGCAATGATAGCATCATTTCTTTAAGAGAAAGAATTAGACAAGATACACCCCAACCAAATACCAGAGAGCAGAAATAATTACAAAATTATTAGATGAAATACCTTGGGGGCAGCCATAGGATATTCCTCTGGCAAAAACAGTTCCAACTTGAAAACACCTCCTAGCAATACAAAAATAAAATATTAATCAAAGCAAAAATTCAATAGGGAGAGACGGGTCACCAGATCAACAAAGACAGGGTTGTTAAAATCTGTCAGATCAATAAACTACCAATTCACCATATTATAAAGGATAAAATACAGACTGCTTGTTCTTGCCCATGCAAACTCCGAATCAAAAAACAAAAAACCAATATCCAGTCCAAGAAACTCCATTCAAACAAATCTGAATCAACCATCTAGCCATTCCAAAAAAAACTATAAACCCTCATTCTACAGACTTTACCTTATCTCAATAGCACCTCAGAACTTCAAAATCTTAAGAGAATAACCAAGCATAAAGATGTAGCCAGTAAGCAGATAGAATACCAGTCATCATACCCCATTGAATCAAATGTTCTAAAGCTTGCAACAAGTAAATCACAGAGTGAATGCAAAGGATGAAGATAAGGGAAGTAACTTATTCCATCACCTTGAGTCTTAAGGCTTAATACGAAAATTCAAAGCACAAGGCATAAATCTCTAATTAAGCAAGCATATCACAAGAAACTTATACAGCTAGTTATTCCAACAAAATGTTATAATTCCCTTTCCATACGTCTTTTTATCATATTAACTGCTAAAAAGCCACATTCTCAAGCATGATCAGAATCCAATTTCAATTCCTATTTTGATCATATTAACTGCATGATCATATAGCAATCCCTAGGAGAGGATACCACACCTAGTAATTAGGACTTAGGAGAACTAGATGGCTTCAACAAATAGAGAGAATGAATGCGCAGAACTATCTCATACTGACAACAATAGATTAGTAATGCCAACCATTGATTTAAAATGACATCGACTTCATACTTTCCCCTCCTTACTTTCAAATCAATTATTGATATTGTAATATTTTGCAGCCAAAAAATTATTGTAGTCTTCAAATCCAAAAACAACTTGCAGCACAAAAATAATGCAGTTAAAGTTAAAACTTAAAGAAAGCAGAACATCAATAAATTCAGATTAAGTATAATAGCTTGTAATTAAACCAGGAACACTGTTTAGGCACGAGAATGCCTTAAAACTTAATTTCATCATCGGAAAGTGTTTCTGTATAAAAGCATATATATCAATTTAAAGATATATATATAAGGATATAATTAACATATACAGGGCACAATATTAAGCCCATTGTGTATATTTAATAAATATTGATTATTTACTACTAAAGAAATGTGAGAAAAATAACAACAGCAAACCACAACAATGGTGCAGCAAGATACTAAAGTTGGTCGATATACAAAAACAAAACATGTACAAGAATTGGAGCTCCTGGATACAAGTTGATGAGACAAGACAGCTCTTACAAGAAGACATTTTATGATGGTCATCAAATACAATTTGAAATTCCAATAATCTAACTCACAACTCAATCACATGCTCAACACCACCAGCAAAAGCTACACATGCAACTAAGCCATAAACGGAGTAATAAAATGGAAATCTCACAGCAAGAGAAAGTAGGGGTTCTTCTAGGATCATTATTTAGATTTGATTATGCAAAATAAATTCTTGTGGATATCAATGTAACGCATAAAAAACCCAAACTATATAGAAATTCATTCCATATTTCCAGTACATACAAAACTATTGCCTAGTATTGCATGAATTAAGGAACATATTACTACCTTCATAAGGTGACTGTGTTGGTCCAAGGATCATCACGTTGAAATATCGCATATTGTCTTCTGAAGGTGAAGCACTAATTCCTGGAGCTGCGCATGGGAGCCACATAACAAAAATTTGAAATCATATCCAACACATAACTTGCCAACGGGAATAAAAGAAAGGACAGGAAGCCCTTGCATCATATATTGTGCAAAACCCCTTAAGAAAAGTTTTGTTTTGAAAAATATCAGCCTAGGTGAAATTCATATAATCACTGCATATATTCCACAAAAAACCCTTTAAAATTAGAGCACGATTCGACAGCACTTCAGCAGGAGATGTTAATATTTCGCCGGTTGAGATGACTAGGAGCTAAGAACAGGCAATTACCTGGTTCACTGAGAAGACGCTGAGTTTCCTGTTGAAATCAATAAAAACAAGAAAAAAGAATGACCCAATAAATTAAAAAAGCACAAACTCAAAGAAAAACTCAACTCAACGAAGGAGATCAAAGCAAAAAGAGGGAACAGAACACCCGATTAAGCAAACAACCCTTTATTTCTCTCACAATAAGTAAATTGAAGCCACATATTAACACAAGACTAAACCGTGCTGAAATTCAGCTCAAAATAACTACGCAGTTCTTTCAATCAGGTCATTCATCCTCATGAAATTCACAAATCAACGGAACCCAAAACCACAAGATTTCAAATTACTTTTTCAATTCCTTTCCTTTACCCATGAATTAAACAAACCGATCAAAAAAATGTAAAAGGGATCTTGACACAGAAAATCGAAACAAACCTTGATGATTCTTCGAGGGAGATTACTGTTGGCCATGATCAAAGGTCGATTGCAAATCACGCAATAGGGTTTTGAGAGAGAGAGAGAGAGAGAGAGAGAGACAGATGGAAAAGCCTTCCTTTCTCTCACTAAAGAAGACAAGCGAGAAAGGATCGAGGGTTCGATTGATAAAAAAAGAAACTTCGTACAATTGTTTTGCAAAAGCTACCATACCATTTTTATACTAATATAAAATAATTATTATATAAATAAATTACTTTTGTAAACAAAATGGAAGATGACATTATTGAAGACCGGTTTGAGGTTGCTTTTTCCGATTTTTTTTCCCTTTTCAAAAACACTTTTCATTTATAATTTATAATTTTACTAAAACTAAAATTATTTCGTAATAATTTATTATTCATTGTCAATAATAATAATAATAATAGGTATAACAACGGTTTGAATAGAAATTAAGAAAAAGATAAGTAAGATCATTGTAGATTTCTCTTTACCAAGAAGGGTGTTTAAGTAAATATGATGAAACTTTGTTATAAGTTATGCTATTTAATATTTTTCTTAATTTGTAGGTATGACCTAAATGACATAAATATTTTAAAAATAGAAGCGATCTTTTATGTCAATAAATGTTTTCTCTATGAAGTATGAAATGTAATGTAAGCTCTATTATTCATTTCATAATAACTTATGATAGGTTGTTTTTTCACATATATTAGAATTGATTGTAGAAAGGATTTATTTAATTGGGGTCTAAACTAACAATTCCGTTGCTTTGTTAGTTTTTTTTAAAATGCTTGTAGGTTCTTCCAACATTTGGTTCTCCAATAAATAATTGCCATTTGTATCTTTTATACATACATATGAGCAATACGTTACTCTACTCTCTATCCTCATTAACAAATCAAATCACGGTTTCATCACTTCTTCCCCTGAGATTGACCAAATCGCCGACAAGTCCCTTAATTTTTCCAATTCATGTATGCTAAGAGATAATGGTGGTGAGAGTCGAAACAGGAGAACCAAAAACGATATTGATTATGGTGCTCAGACTATATTTGAAATAATAGGGAAATTCAAGTGAACAAACCTATCATCAAGCAATAGAGATTGTCATGAATATAAACTTCAATATAAGTTATCACTAAAATAAAAATGGTTTTTATTGGAGAATGGAAAAGATAAAGTTCCATGATTTACATTCTTTTGTAGGCTTTTTCTTCTGTTTTGCTTATAATATAATATACATAAACACAACTGGAAAGAAAAAGGCCATTGCGAATTCATGAAGTTTGTATTTTCTTTCGTTTTCTCTTGAAAAGGCACAATAAGTAGCAAAGAGAAGATAAGAACTATAGACAATGTTGATTATCGAACCAACAAAGATATTTTTTTTTGTCTGAAAGCAGCAAAGATATTTAAAATAAGGTTTTTAATTTTATCATATACTAGATCGTTACAAATATCGGGAACAAAGAAGGAGAGGAGGATTGTAACACTGTTAACACTAATGTGTATAGAAGAGATAAATGACAGTTATTGGAGTGTCAGATGAGCTGAGCTGACTCCAATGAATTGGATCTAAGTTTTGCCTTAAACTAAATTAGTATTTTTTTTATTTTGTATTTTGTATTTCACCCTCTTTTTCTTTAACTTATTCATGTATTGTAAATATAGCACAAAAATAATCAATATTTTATTGAAAAATACAATGTCATTTAAAAACAAAAAGTTGATTGTGGTTATTTATTTGGGGGGGGGGGGGTATTTCAATATTTTTTACCAACTAATCATTTATTTTCCAAACTTTACTTTACAAAAATGTGTGTTATTTACTTTTAATGTTTTGTAATTACGAGTACTAATACTGATAAGAATAGTTATAACTTTATAATTGTGGAAAGTACAACAAGCTAAGTAACTTTCATATTTTCAAAGGAACTTTAATTTTGGAGATCTTCCAATATCTTTAATAAGTTTTGTGTCTTTGTTGGCGTTATTTTGTTCGTGTTACAAATAACATGACCAAAATGTAAAAAAAAAAAAATGAGAGAATCAATGATCATAAAGAGAGGAAGGATCTTATATCAATTTTGAAGTTATAAACCAATAAATATGAAAGTATTTTAAGATATTAATAATAATTTGGATTCTGATTATAATGGAAACAATGCACGCTGTTGTTCTTCATTCTTTGAAAAATAATGCTATTAAATCATTTTGATTTACTTCCGTCCTTGAGGTAAACAAAAGTTGATGAGATTAACATTAATTAGCTTGTAATCAAATTAGCTTATATTAATTACAATTTACAATTGAGAAAGATATTCTCTCCTGTTAATTAAAAGCTAATAGAGGGATTTTCTTTGCTTCTAAGGGCGTGTTCGTTATGGGGGAGATTTTTACCATTCACAATAATCCTCCTCTCCAAAAGAGGGGATAAGGAGAGAAGGTTATTTTTGTCATATATAGACCAATATACATATAATATTTTTCAAATATTGTCTTGTAATCTTTTTTTTTTTTGATAAAAGGCAAATTATCATTAATCAAGTAAAAAGTTCACATATCATTAAGTGTATATAAGAAACTAAAGTGCGAAAAAGGAAAAGAAAAAGCTAAGCCAACAATATTTGCTTAAAGATGATCGTGAGAGAAAGTAATATGAGCTAATTCCTTCAGCATATGTTTGAGGTCGTTCTCAATCACCATATCTGCCGACAGATGTGAAGCCTCTTCTTTTAGATTGTATCACCACTGTGATCTAACTAAGAGAAGAACATGTCATATAAATAGTGAGTTTGATAGAATACATGCCAACAAAGCTCTCAAAACTCTAAGGAAGAAATTGGAATGATTGTGATTGTCTCTTTGCCATAGAAATGACCGAATGAGTTTATTGTTTAAGAAAATCTATGAGAAGCAGTAAGCAGTTCTTCCTTTCTTAAATTTGTCAACCAAGATGAACCAACCATTGAGAAAAGTGCTCCTTGTTGATGAAACCATTGAAGGTTCAGAATGCTTATATGAAAAAATAGAATTGAAAGAGAAAGATTGTCAGATTTGTTGAATCAAACTGTGTGGGCGTGCTTTGTATCCTTTATAAATAATCTTGTTTCTTAGCATCCAAATAGCATTAATTAGTAGGATAGATTTTTCTACTATGTTAATCGAATCATTAACATGCAAAGAGATCATAAAGGAATGAAACCATCTTTTAAAAGAGTAGAAATCCTCTCGTTCTAGTCTTAAGCCCAAAAAGCCAAACCAGATTACCTGAGCAAAAGGGCATTAGAAAAAAGATGTTCCATTGTTTCTTCACATTGACATCCAAAATGATAGAGAATAGAAGCCTGTAGGTAATGATACTTTAAGATATCACCAGAAGGAATGCAATTGGACAATATCTTCCACATGAACAACAAATTCTTTTCAGGCAAAGAAATCAACCAAAGATATTTTCAGAAGAGATCCCAACTAGAATGTTGAGATGAATTTGACAATAGTCTATAACCTGCTTGAACTGTATAGGAACCTGTTGAGCAATCTGAGGAGAATATAAAGAGTTGATCGATGGAGAATTCCATTGAATGGGATTCCATGAAAGATTAGAATGCATAATTAGATCTTTAATAGTGTCGAGTTCGACACAGTTGGTAATCTATATTGCATTGGCCACCACAGGGGGTGGTTGAGAGGAATACTTGATCCGTTGCCTACTCTCTATTCCAGATTGTTAATGATTGTATCAGCACTTTTCAACAAGTCTTTCCATATCAATGATGAATTGTATGGTTCTTTCACAATCTCCTTACAGATGTATCAATAAACCTGTAGTGTAGATCTAATCAATGAATTTCTTGGAGCTGAAATGATTCTCTAGGCCTGTTTAGCCAACAAAGAGTTGTTGACTTTTTCTGTCGATTGCAAAAGTCTTTTGAGATAATTTATATGATACATTGCTCAAGCTGATCGGTCTAAAATCTTTGAAACTTTGTTGATGCTTTGATTTAGGGATTAAAATTATATTGGTCTTATTCAGAGATTTAAGCAAGTAACCAGTTGTCCAAAAAGATTCAACCATGTCAAACACATCATCTTTCACTAACTCCTAGTTTCTTTGGTAAAAATCCGCATGATATAGCCATCAGGTCTCGAAGCACTATTTTTCATACCTGAAAAAGCCTAGTTCTATTGATAGAAAGCTTCTATGCACTCCTACTACTTATTTGAACTGTCTTTGTCGTCTCGTTTCTGTTGGTCTGGTCTCCATATTTGTCTCCTATGAATTGGTATCTCTTTCTTCTCTTTGTGCCTCATCTGACTCCCATTCGTATCGGAAGTACCAATTCAAGCTATAGACTCTATAAATTACAATGTACAGTGCAATCATTTCTTTTTCTCTTTGAATTCTTCAAAGTTATTCAGTCCAAAAAAATTCATTCGAAGTTATTGATCTATTGCTCTATGATTGATTTTTTTTGGGCCAAAGTAAGAATATTAAAATTAGTTGTTAAGATTTCATACTTACAGTTACTTCCGTTCAACTTTGTGCCTTGCTATGGTACTGTATGGGTGTTAACAAGCTTAGCTTGCGATATATGAAGTCATATGACCCCATTGATTCACTGAAAACAACTATTCAAACATGTTTTTGGTTTTTTAAAATTTGCTTTAAGAAATAATTAAGTATTTAAACAGCTTTTTTTGTGTTCTTTTTTTCAAAACTCATTTTCAAAAACAGTTTTTATAAAAGTGTTTTGAAAAAAGAAAAGAAAAGAAACAAACAGTCCCATAGTTAATATCTAAAAAAATATGTGGACCTCATTTACAATTTTGATATATCAAACTATAATGGCGCAAAAGATATATCAAACTATGCATACAGGATTTTGGCATATCATAAGGGAGTTTTGTTCGTCTTTTTCTTGGATATAATCACAATCCAATCATTGTTGTATGCTAAGGCCTCTTGAACACTAAGATCATAGTTGAAAAGGTGAAAGGGCCAAGAATTTGTTAAATTACGGTAAATATATATATATATATATATATTTTAATCATAATGACAATAGTTACTCTTGGAGGTTCCCATATAAATTTAAGATAATCAAACCCGGACCGGAGTCTAGACCGGTGGAGGTGGTGGGTCAAGGGTTAGTGGGTTAGCTCGGAGTCAACCCGGAAGCCAGACCGGTGGGGAATAAAAAATTAAAAATTTTTTTGACTCTCATTATTCCATCAAATACTATATATTAATTCTTTTTTTTTGCCAACTAACTAAGTATTAGTTCATTACCTTAAATCACTAACAAAATATCATATACTCATCCAACATTCCTTACAAT
Source organism: Mimosa bimucronata (assembly GCA_037074515.1). NCBI lineage: Eukaryota > Viridiplantae > Streptophyta > Magnoliopsida > Fabales > Fabaceae > Mimosa > Mimosa bimucronata. Next base: position 15,071,965 of record CM073442.1, read on the forward strand.
TTATTTGACATATTGACATTATAGCATCAATACACTATCAAATGATACCAAAATAAATAATCACTAAATATTCTTCACATAATAATCATCAAAATAGATAAATGATTACAAAATATTCTTACTCATAGTACTTTAATCACTAAACTAATAGTTATTACCATTAATTTCAACAAATATTGCCTTCTACCATTCATGAATTTTTTTTTATTTAAAAAAAAGGCCAACCCACTGACCCACCGGGTTACTCCCGAGTTGCACCGGTTTAGCCGGGTCAACCCCGGGTTGCTCCGGGTCATTGGGATGCCGGGTTAGTATCAAACCCGTCCCGGTTGAGCAGCCGGGTTGGAGGGTTACGGGCTGACCCGGCTGGACCGGGCCGGGTCTGATTACCATGTATAAATTACATCAAATTTCTCGGACTCAAATCTTAGTCTAAATGGATGACATTTGATCCGAACATTAAATTATGGTATATGGTAGCCAAACTATCCTATCATAAAATGCAACATTACTCTCACTCTACTCATCTATTTTATGAGTAGGAAAATCGGTTTCTTACCCTTTTTTTATAACAATGGTTCCTTATAGTTATGTTAGATAGTATTGATAAAAATGATGATAATGTTCATATTCTTAGTTACCGTTTTAAGGTTAATTTAAGCCATGAATGGAAAGAATTGATTTCAATTTCAACGAGTTTAACTAACAAACATCCAAACCATATAAATCGAACATTAAATACATGTGATAATTAAAAATAGGGGTGTTCATAGGACCCGTCCCATCAAAAGGCATACGGGATATATTTCCTGTCCCATGTATCGTTCCGTCCCGAACGATAACTTCAAAATCCAATTTAGAAGAAGGACCAACTAAATTTTTATCCATGAAGTACATTATGTAATCAGAATCATCAGTAACCATTTTTTTCAAAAACACTAGTGAATTTAACAGCACTTTCCAACATGATTAATATTGAATTCTACCTTGTTGGACAATCCATACTTAGTAGTGCTTTTGAATCAATTTTCATATATTCATCAAGCTGTTTGAACTTACGAAGTCGTGAGGGAGAAGACCTCACATATTTAATAGCATTTCGAATGGCTTCAATACTGTCATGCAAATCCTTTAAACCATTTGAAACTATCAAATTCAAAATATGTACACAACAAAGCAAGTGCAAGAAGTCTCCATCACAAACCAAACCATTCCAATGCCTCAATACAACTTTTAATTTTGCTATTGCACTATCATTCGAAGAAGCATTATCAACTGTGATAGTAAATACCTTGTCAATGTTCCAAGATGAAAAACATCTTACAAGTGTTTCCACAATTGTATCAACCTTATGATTTTTAACTACACAAAAATTCAAGATCCACTTTTGGTATGCCCAATCATTATCAATCTAGTGAGCAGTCAAGCACATATAATTGGCATTTTGACAAGAAGTCCAAGTATCTATTGTGAGGGAAACACGGACTTTTGTTCTTTTGAAATACCTTTTCAATTTAATTGATTCTTCCATATGCAACCGTAAGCAATCCCTAGTAATTATTGCTCTTGAGGGGATGTGAAAATGGGGTTCAATCTCATTCATCATTTGTTTAAAACCCTCACCTTTCACAACCTGAAAAGGCATTTCATTTAATATAATCCATTTTGCAACCGCTTTTCTGTAATTCTCTTGATTAAAGAGGTGGTGACTCAATGTTTTGGTGGATCATTGTAGAGCAGTTGTCAACAAAGTTTGTACAGATTTTTTGGCATTGTTTGGATTGTATAAACAACAATTTGCATGGTTAATCTATCCACTTGTCCCTTGTTTATTGTCACATGTTATTTTTCTCCCAGAATACCTACACTTGGCTCGGAGTTGTCCATCTGGTTCTTTATCTAAAGGTAGTTTGTCAAAATATAGCCAAGCTTCAGATTTATGTCTTTTAGTAGGAGCTTCTTCAGTTACTTCTTTCTTTTCCTCATTTTTATCTAGTCCCCGTTGCATCCTTTTTTTCCCTCATTAACACAATCAGCTTCCATGTTAGCAGGTTCTTCTTGGGTGATTTCAATTTGACCGTCAACATCTATCTTCAATTTTCCTTCACTCAACTTCTACCACAGTTGCACTCTTAATCATAGAACTCTTTCAGCTCAAATAATCAAAACAGAAACTAAATAAAACTAGAATTCGACAGTGACTAATGAAAAACCATAGTAGACATAGTATCATCATCACTGTAGAAACAATTATCATTTACAGATTGCATCCAAGAGGACAAAGCAAAGCAACAACTCCAACTATAAATATCCGACATACTAATAAATTTAACTAAGTAAACTAGGAATTCGAAATCAACATAACAATGAAAATATCTCAGCTTTCCCAGCATTTCACATGGCAATAGCACAATCAGATGGCAATGAACACTGAACTTTATTTAGGCATCAAAAGAAGGCTTACCCAAGAGAAATAAGGAAGCACGATGCGGATGGACCTAGCTCACTTCCTCGGACCAGTCGCTCTTCGGCTCCAAATTCACTAAGAACTCTTTCCTTCCAAGACTAAAAAAAATCAGCTTTCCCCCATCTCAGAGTCACTCAATAAAGCCACTTGATCTCTTGGAATGATGGAAGGATCAACCTTTGTTCCTCCCCAAAAATCAAGAGTTCGAACGGCGCCAAAGCATCACAGAATCAAGAGTCACTCAATAAAAGAACAAAGAGAAAGAAAATAAAGGTAACCGCTGATTCAAAGCTTACCAGTCAACGTCCCTCTCTGGTCCAAGCACTCCGATTTCGCGTGAGAAGATGATGCTACAGTGGCGAACCCCTCTCTTGTCTCATGCATGGCGTGATCTGTGTGCCTCCTTGTTTAGATGAGTGAAGCCGCCGCACGCCTCTCATCATTGGGTGAGTCGGTGAGACCACAGAGGCAGAGAAAGGTCTAAGAGAGTGAGAGCAAGAGACGAGAGTCAAGAGTTGCTGCTTGAGACAATGAGAGTTGACACACACAGTGATTATGTTAGTTTTTTTTTTACCAGACAGTTATTAGGTTAGCTTATGGTTGGGCTTGGGCCATGTATGATTGTATGACTTGTGACTAAGTCCGGGCTTAAATACAAATTTACAAAAAAAATATATAATACTAACTGGACGGGATAGGAATGGGACGACCCCATCCCTTCCCTGTAACCAAAAATTTATCCCCGTCTTGTTTTGTCCAGTCCTGAAAATTTTCGGGACGGGATTTCTTGTCCCAAAACAAGCGGTATCGGGATAGGACGGGTGGGATGAGAAATTTTTGAACACCCCTAATTAAAAATATGATCCAAGGTTTCTTTAATAGCACAGCCAAAACAACACATATACAATATTAGCAAGCTAATGGTGACAGTCAGATTAGATGAGATATTAGGATAAAAATTTAAAAGTGTAAATATGTTATTACATTATGGCATCAACGTTATATTCTTGGTGGGCCTACTATGTGGCCTCGATCACCTGCATCCACGTTGGAAGGTCAATCATATGTGTGTGTATTCCTGGTTTTCCCCACGTAGTAAAATAAATAACTTCAGTAAATTAGTTAGTATAAGAAAAAACTTAAATAAGACGTGTGGTTGCTGGCGTGATACATTTATAAATCCCAATTACTTTAATTGCCGTACCTTTTGTTGTCGGTAAATAATTTCATTGCCTTTTAATAATACTGATTTACTCAGTTTAAAACTGAAAACTAATTGAAGTAAAATGTAGAATTTATTTTTATATTGGTACAGTTGCATTGATGTCTCAAATAAGGAATTAATATCACACAAATCTTAATGAGTTATTAATGACAACATTGACAAATAAAAATGTCACCATTAACAAGTGAAAACAGTATTAACAACTTTTTGGGATTTTAATGCAATTGTCCCTTTTATATTCCTTAACCATGAGAGCACGTCGAGGATCATAGAAAACAAGTAATTACTGACGAACAATAATTTTTGTTCATTTGTAAACACAATTAATTAAAGACGTTATAGTTGTTGTTCTCAATCATAGATCCAACCATATAATCCAGCGATATTATAAACACGAGTTGCTCATGGTGACAAAAATTAATTAATAAATATGGCAATTACATTGGCAAAACAAATTCCTTAACATCTGCAGAGACTCAATTATTCATCATGATTAATGTTGAATATATCATATTCCTTAACTAGGTCAATGCATCTAGGATCAAACTCTTTTGACATGAACCCTAAGGGTCTGACAAAATGAGTCGAGAAAGGCGATGAGAGATTTGTGTATGTCGTGATCGTAACCCTATCACCCTTAACGGCAACGGTCTCGGCGCAACTTGGATGAGTAGTTTGATCAGTTAAAATCTCACAATAATCACTCTTATGATCGCCTTCCATAGGAATAACGTAGACACCATGTTGATCTGTAATTCCAGTCTTGGTGTATGTCACTTGGCTAAATTCTGATGGTTTGCATTGCAAAATCACTTTGACATCTGCATATATGAACGTGTATATAAAATTAAACCAATGTGTCATTAATTGTAAGTCATACATTAACTTGATTCAATCTATTATTTATTTTCTATGAAAAACAATTATTTAATTATGTCCCAAGGTCACATACTAAGATTTGGCCAAACGTTTCGATGCAAAAACTAAGTATAGAAGTATATGTATATTACTTCTTGTTGAAGTCCTCTTGTTGAGAATTGAGTTTAAACCCGTATCATTAGGAGATCTGGAATTAGTAATCCTTACCATTACCAAATGAATTTATCTTTCATTGATAGTTTTCATTTAAAAATATTAATAAATAATAATGGGAGAATTGCAAAATTTATTGCCGAAAAGTATCTAAGAATCCATGTTTTTGAGTGTTTATCTTCAACTAGGAAATGTTTTTCGTTTTGCATATAGTTAAAGACAAGTTGCACACAAAAGATAAAGAAGATTTACACTCAATACTCTATATTACACATAAATGCTTAAATAAATTTCAAATACTTTTGGACAATAAATTTTGTAATATAGAAATTTCCAGCAATTTTCCCAATAGTAATATCAAAAGGTAAGTAGGATAATTAAGGTGTCCATTTTGAACATCATTAAGTCTATATATAGATGTTATCTTGAACTTGTGATCAACATAAAAGTAGGCAGGTTTCTCGTGTATATATATTACATGGAGTTTGAGAAATAATGAATTATATTGTTTATATTCATATACATATATATATATATATCAATTATATTGGAAGATTTAAAAAAGAACAATATTACCTTTCAAAGGAATGCTAGATCTAGTCTCTCTTTGGAAGCGACAAGGGTCACAATAAATTCTTCCTTGAACATTGTAAGTATTATCATCGCCATGAGCAAAACCTAGAAAAGCTGAGAAGCTAAGGGCAGAAACAATGATAATCGCTAAAGAAGAAGATGTCTTTCCCATCTTTTAATTGTTCAGGGTTCGAAGTTAATTTTTTTGCCCTTTGCACCTAATTCATTTGGATCTTTCTTCAGTATAAATAGAGACTTAACAAACAAACAGGTTTTATTTTTCAGTTACTTTGCCATATTTAGTAAATATAAAGTTAACTATCTTGGAGGAGATAAAGGCTGGATTTTAATTTGATCAATTTAGCTTCACACATTTTGTTTTATCTACAGCTAATCTCACCTCTACTGAGAATATTTAATTACTTAATTTGGAGATTTTTGTTAACGGATTCTGTTAACTACAACTACAAAATCAAGAAAATTATATCTTATGTTTTCGGTTGTTAGACTTGAAGAAAAGGAAGTAGTCATGCATATATCTGTTTTTTTCCTAATTACGACAAAAAAACACTTCAGATGATCTTAATGCGTGTTGGTTTCGTGTTGCATGTCCAATAAAAGATTATTAGTCCAATGGACATTTATACTTTTTATATAATAATTTAACTAAGGTGTATTTATATGTTGTAAAAAATCTAAGTTGCAATTCATGAAAGGTGATTATTACATGTAATTTGATGCAAAATAGTAAATTCAAATTTAATTTGACTTCCGTAAGCATTCAGGATTACATTATGTACTGTTGATTCTCGTCACAATTATGCTTTTAGGACACACGGATGCCACTATAACATGTGAAAATATCCATTCATATATCATAATAAAGTATTTATGTACGTAGTATCCATTGTATTATACCCTCAGCCATTATATTTCAACTGATTCTACTAACCACATGGGCATATTTTTGCAATTTCTATTGCAGTAGTTTCAACTACTTTGAATAAAGTCACGTGGGATAAAGTCATTAGCCATAAAATGAGAAGCATTCTATTTGCACATGGTTCTTTTATTATTAAAATACTGTAATTTTTAATTATTTTCTAAAGAAAAAAAAAAAAATCAAAACTGCATTTATACGAGATTTCGCATTGGAGAAATGTGAGATAGAAATTTGAAACCAAAAAAGAACAAGATTGGTAGGCATAAACAGCGAACGTGATTCTGCAAACATCATAGAAACTACAACTCAAGTATCAGTAGCTATAAATAATTCGAATACTACTTAAAACAGAGAAAAAAGAAGTTAAACCAAATCTTCAAGTAAAAGGAGAATAAGGAACAGCAATCCATTGTTACCGCGTTTGAGAAACAATTAAAAATATTGATCAACAACAGTAGAAATTAGAGAATAAAAGAGAAGGGAAATTATGTGTGTCTATGTGCTTGTTTGGTTTCACTGCATTGAAGAAAAATAATTCGTGTTAGAAAAATTCATTTGTTTAGTTAACCTATCATTATCATGAGCTATGAAAGAAAACTTACCTGCCTAATCTTGCCAGACACCATCGCTAACAATCCTGCGCAATATATACACTTAATTGGCAAATGAAATATTTCAGAATGGACTTTCAGTGTTGAAGATTATCCGAGAAGAGTCTAGCATCTGCATTAACCCCTCTAAAGGTGATGTTACAAAAGCATTTCCTGAAATTCACATATCAGGAATGCTATCATTTTCCTTCAACTACATGTAAAAAGCACTTCTGTACTTTACTAGACAAAGAAAGTTCTTCACGTATATTTAGTTAAACAGCACAAAATTGCTTAAAATAAGTGAAACCAAACAAGCACATAGACACACATAATTTCTCTTCAAGTTGGTAATGGAACTTGGCTAAGGTTTTGGTAATGATCATTGAACTAAGAAATCATTATCATCCTGAAGTCTTAACTTTTTACCTAGAAATTTGAAAAGGTCTTCAACTAGATTCTTATAATATCAAGTTTAAGGGAGTCACTTCTTGTAGTGTTGTTTACTCTTCCTCATCAACAATTCTTTTTCGAAAAAAATATAGTGTGAATCATAAAAATTTTGCTTTAAAAAATGCAGATTGCATGACAAAAGAATTGAGATTGTACAGCCACCTTCTCGCACATCACAAGACCAAAAATAACAGTTCTGATCCAATAGATCCAAAAGAGTCATTCTGCTGTCGCTGTTCAATTTCTCATCATGGATATCAAGCTCTCTATAAGCATCATGAAAAGCATCCTTTGCAAGATTGTAAGCCCTGAAAGCCTAGTAGTATGAAGAAAAGGACTTCTCCTATTAATCCTTTTTACTTATAAATTCAAGCATTTCTGTCTGCATACCTTTTATGTAAATTCATTATCTCATAATAAAACACTGATAAATTCAGAACCACACACAATCGAATGGGATTTGCAGTAGATAACTCAGCCTCGGCACGGCTAGTGGCTGTCTGCAAAAAGAAAAAAAATAATAAAATAAAAATCCAAAGTTGTAGTGTCTAGAGAAGTGACTTCCAACATATAAAATTCTACCAAGAAAAGAAATATTTCACAGAGAAGATATAATTTGAATTTCGAACATAAGGCTACTCGAATTGACCTCAACATGAATTCTTCTCAGTCAGCAAGAACTTAAAAACAAGTGTTGATGCTGATGGAAACTGGAATATATTAAGTAAATAGCCACAGTGACAGCCAAATACAACCCCCTTCAATAACAATGGAAGAGGATAAGAGAGATAAAAGAGCTATCCTAGAATCAGAAATACACTGGAAAGGAAATTGCAGGAAAGAAATCTAAACAGCCATTCCTAACATTTGAGAGGTCAGGAGCTCTCCCACAAGCCACTCCAAGGTTGTAACTGCCCTCCACAATGCACACAACCCTAGATAACTACCTAGCCACTATTCTGATCCTTGGTGGGTCCTTGTCTGTCTTGGACTGTTCCCTTGTTCTGCATCTTGGGCTGTTTCTGATAAGTGTGGCTCTTAGGGGGCCTGGTCTCATCAATGACTAAGGACACAAATATTAAAAACAGATGCAAAACTCAAGGGCCATTATCCTGCTCATAAAGTCCAGTCCCAAAATATTGAATTACTGACACATATTCTTCCTCATTGCACCTAAGTGGGTGAAACTGTAAGGATGTTTTGGCCAAAAAAAAAAAAAAAGAGAGAGAGAGAAAGAAACTGTAAGGATGCAACTCATTGAATTTCTTCAAGTATGAGGATACTTGGTATTTATTGATAAACAATTTGACAATAGTGCTTTACAGATTACACATCTGTACTCCAATAAAGTCATTTTGAAACGACATAGAGAAGAGCCCTAGCAATGAAAATTAGCATTTCTACCCAAAATTATTCAGGCTGAACATGCTAAAGCCACCACAAGGGTACAACTTTGAAAGATATATGGGACCAAGGCCGGGAACTTGTGGTGAAGCCAAGCTACAGGAGTCAGCAGACGTAGAAATCATAAGGTCATATCAAAACCAGATAATTAATAAAGATAAATTAACTAAAAAATTTGTTTCCTGAAGGGGAAAAATCTTTAAACTAATGCTATCTGTGCAGGGGGGAGGGGGGAACGGGGAAGAAAGAGAATATATTACAAAATCTTCATCAATACATAATATGTCCCCATATATGACATTAATCAGTCAACTTGTTAAAAAAATATGGCCATAGCATGGAAGTGAATGATTGTCAAGGATGTAATGAAGGATGTTGCTGGAAAGGAAAAAACGTTAGCTGGAACTCATGGACCCAACAAAATGCTCATGAAACATAGTAGGAAAAAAATGGAGAATTTCCTTTTCCCCGTTCATAATACTTTTGCCACCTGTTTAGTCTTTTTAGAGTTAAGCAAAGGATGAACAGATATCCCAAGAAAAACTCAAACTGCAAAGACCATAATTTTTTTTAAAATAACGTGCAAAAAACTGAAAGGTTCAGATTAAGTGAAAATGACAGCACAAAAACATTTCATGAGATTTTTGATTAACAGATCCTACTAAGAAATACAGCTCGAAGATGTTCACTAAAAATTGCTGAAGTGGCAAAATTGTATGGGTTACAATTAAGCAAACCATAATTTACTGAGTACTGTAGGGTCAAGAAGAGTGACCTTTTACCAGCAAAAACCTTGTGCTAACAAAAGTAATTCACACTGAGCATGGCAGTGATAGTGAAGAGAGCCATTTATAACATAGAGCACACACATTTACATAGAGGTAATCCTCGGTATATTGAAAAAGATATCTAAAAATTGGCAAAAATTTAACGGCTGAGTACCTCACACGCTTTGAGAGCCTGATCTGCTGCATCTTTCTTCTCATCACCAGCTTTGAGCTCTGCCAAATGCCAGTGATAATCTCCTTTCCTGCACCAAATTAAAAAATAAAAATTAATAACACATTGTATTATAATTAAAAACTTGAAGGAAACTGTAGGAAATAATCTCAAAAGGATTCAACTTTATTCATAGACTTAATTATATATTTATACAAGAGGATAGAATAACCTAGAACAATTACTTAAAATAATATATAACCTAATATTCCTAGTATACCAACTAATATCCCTAATTAATAGGGATCCTAATTTGATTGAAAATAAAATATTTCTTAATTCATAAATATTTCCTAATACTCTAACAGAAACAAACGAGAAAACAAAGCATACATCTTATGGTAGAACAAAAAAGGCTCCACAACACTAGTGGATGGGATAAGATGCTCATATAGTATTGTCAGAAGTCACTGCAAATGTAGGAAATCTCTGACTCCACTCTGTGCATGTCATCCCTGATAAGATGTGCACTCCGCTCATTCCCTTATAATTCGCCTTTCTGCAGAATTGATGACAATTTCTTCCACAATGTCCTCCTGGCTCCAGCTAAATTTTTGAACCCAAAAGATAATAAAATTCTCTCTACAACATCCAACTCAACGTCCAGCTTGATCACCTTTTTCATGGCATCCACCATTTCTGCACACACCAAGGTACCTAGATCACTTCAGCATCTCAAAGTTTTCACCAAGAATACAAGGAAAAGCTTATCTAATTAAATCCTATAAACCTTTACAGTATTCACCACTAGAAACCAAGAGTGATAAAACCTTCTCATTTTTCCTTTTCCAGCATTAATTGTAAAACTGTTTTTTGTGCCATAAAGTTGGGCAATCAGTATCTTTCACGAACAGATTAGTTGAAAAAATGATTGTGATTTTATCAATGTTAATGAAATATGGACTAAGGAACAAGGATGATGTGACCCAAACAGAACAACAGGCAACTGACCGATTTATATAAAATAAAACCTGGAAAGAGAGTTACAGAATGGAAAACTCACAAGCTTACACAGATAATACAAGCAGCTAGTTCTTTCACCCGAATACATAAGCTACAACAATTACAAAGGAAATTGAACAAAGAACACCAAGAAGCACACTCAAACTCACAAACACCCTAAAATACACTTAATTAGAAACATAAAATGATGAAGAAAGATGATCTCCCTCCTCCCTTCATTGGCATTCGAGAGGCCAAAACTCTCCTCACCAGCTTGCAACTTCATAAGACTGAACTCCCCCTCTCATGGCTGAAAGATAAGATTTAAAGACCCAAGAGTTACAAAAGAGAAAACATGCCCCAAGGAAGCCCCTAACACAACACATCACTAGGCCATCAAATGATTTTGCTTACAAACTGGACCCATCAGATAATCCTATGGACCATCAGTATTACCCTTTCAATTTTCAACCCCTCTTTTATGTCTTTTGGCCACTCTCCTATATCCTTCTCTATATGTTTTCGTAGCACTAGGAGGTTTAGTCTTATCAGATGAGCAATGCCATTTTGAAAATGAGTGATGAAATCTGAATTTGTGCACAGGAGGAGGCTAATTTCTGTGTTCCGTCAAAAGATAAATAGATACCATATTATAATTTAAAGCAAGTCAATCATGCTTTGTATAAACTCTTGCACTTTTTCTTAAGTCATGGGATTGTTCACCTCAATTCCCATAGGATTTGCAGTCAAGATTGGGATACATCTTCCATTTTGACAATACAGATAACAGATTTAGTGGTAGGCTGTGCATCCCCTTGGAATTAATTTAGCATACAATGCATGTTGTCAGAGCAGTTCCAATATAAGGTAGAATTTTCATTCATGCTTATGTCCTGCTGCTGGGGTTTAGCATACAGCCAAGTGATTCTGTTCACTCTGAGGTGGCATTCTTCGTTCGAGTGGCGAAAAGGAACAGAAAAGCATTTTCAGTTGTTACCAATAATCCCCACAAGAACACCGTCCTTCTGTGAAGCAATGAAACCTGTAAGCATCTCTAACAGTGATTTCTCTATGGGTAACAGAAGAAATAAATTTGATGGCGTTGTGGCAATCACCACAAATTCTCAAATTTTTCACAACAAGTATTGGAGTCCCTTCTCTGGTTGCAATTAGTCCAAATGCGATTGCAAGCTTCTCGCTGTGATACATCAGCCTTCTTTCTTTCTCTTCTACCCTGTCCTCTTCATCTTTCATCAATGCCCATCTCACCTCTGGCACATATCCTGCTCTCTTTATCTTCTTTAACATATCAGCCAAATACTGATGAATCTCCTTTATCTTCGGATGTGAGGTGTCTTCAGCCACAAATACATGCACCCTCTTATCCAGCTCGATCCAACTACAACCTGGTTTCTTTTTCACGCCTCTATCCCGCATCAGCCTTTTAATACTTGCAGCGTCTTCCCATCTGCCAGCACTAGCATACATATTTGAAAGCATCACATATGGAGTAGCATTACAAGGGTCTAGCTGGAGGAATTGACTGGCAGCTTTTACTGCTAATTCCATGTTTCCATGCTTTCTACAGGCACCCAATAAAGCGCCCCATTCAACAGAACTGGGATTAAATGGCATTGTCTCCATAATTCTCTCAGCTTCACTTAGTCTTCCAGCTCGGCCTAGAAGATCTATCATGCAGGAAAAATGCTCTGCTTCGGGTTCAATCCCAAAATTTTCTTTCATCATATTAAAATATTTTTTACCTTCCTCAACTTTTCCAGTGTGTGCACATGCAGAAATAATGGATATGAATGTTACACTAGTAGGGGCAATATTCTTTTGCAGCATCAGTTCAAAAAGACTCAGTGATTCCACCTCAAAACCATGTTGTGCATAACCTGCTATCATTGAATTTAGCGATACTGCATTATGTTCTGGCATCCTATCAAATAACCTTCTTGCATCTTGAAGATTCCCACATTTAGAGTACATTGCAACAAGAGCATTATTCACTGAAATACGATTGGAAGGGATGTCAGATTTTATTGATAACCCATGAATTTGTTTTCCATGAGAGGGGCATGATAAATTAGAGCATGCACTTATTGCACAGACAAAACTGCAGTCATCTGGGCGAAAACCAACACGCTGCATCTGCTGGAAGCAAGCAAGAGCATCTTCGGACAAGCTTTCATTCAGGGAAAACCCAGAAATCATTGTGTTCCAGAGAACTAAATCTGGAACAAGAATATCTTGAAAAACTTTCCTGCAATCTGACATCCCTCCCCCACACTTGGAGTAGAAATCAATCAATCCACTCCCAACATGAGCATTCTGATGAAACCCACTCTTAATTAACTTGGCATGAAACTGACGCCCCCCAAACGAATCCTCCAAACATGTAAAGGCAGTCAAAACACTTGCCAAAGTGAACATGTCAACATTCAATCCAAGGTGAATCATATCCTGAAACAGTGCCAGTGCTTTGTATCCTTCCCGGTGCTGCCCAAATGCTACTATCATGGAGTTCCATGACACCTCATCTCTGATTTCACCCATTCCATAAAACAACTGCTTTGCATAATCCAAAAATCCATTCTTACTATAGTACATGACAAGCACATTGTTCACAGAAGCATAAGAATCAAAGCCACTCAATATTGCAAAAGCATGCAACTGCTTAATCAAACAAATATCATTGCTAGAAGCTGTTATTACACCAGAGAGGGTGAATCCATCCAAGTCAAGACCCATGTTTCGCATACCCTCAAATAAGCAAAATGCAGCTTCTGTGTCACCGCGATTGGCATAAGCAGAAATGAGAGTGTTATAAGATACAAGATCAGGCTGGGGAATTTGATCAAACAAATGGCGGGCAATATGAACATGGGACTCTTTGGCATATGCTGAGATAATAGCATTAAAAGAGAAAACATTGGGGTGATGGGTGCAATCGAACACGTGGCGAGCAGAGCAGAGATTACCACATTTGGAGTAAAGGAGTATGAAGTGGTTTGAGATGTATGTTGATGGAACGAGGGTCTTGATGTATAAGGCATGGAGAGATTTGCCGACTGAAAGCTGCCTCTCTGCAATGCATATCTTCAAAAGGTTGCGAAAGTTTTGAAAAGTTGATGTCCATGATACTTGAGTCATCTACTAGGGAGGTGCACCATCAAATAATTGTATTAGTAGCTCCAAACTTAATGATATTCTGAAGCTTCTCATTGGACAATTCGTTGACGAACTCGCAGCACTGTGAAGCCATGCTCATCAAGGTTGGGAGCACCGGAATCCACCACATGCTTTAAGAAAGCATAACATTCAGATTAATCATAACACATAAGACCAGCTTCTGAAGTGATCTTTTGTGCAAACATAGCTAAAAGCAAGTAACCTGTGAGAATTCAAAGAGATCAAAATGATGTCATACTTCATGATGTCCGAAGATTGCTTCTTTCTTTTAAGGAATTTAATTTTGGACATATTGAAGCAGACATGGACAGTTGGTTAAAATCCAATTATCCATCTGAGTTTTATTCTGCTTCATACTTTGTAATATAATTTCTTTTTATTATAGTATGTATGAATATTATAATCTTTTCAATGATAATTGTCTTTTATTCAAAAAAAAAAAAAAAAAGTAACCTGTAAAGGAACAGCTACCATGTGAAGCTAACAGAAATCAGAAACCAGAAATAGGAAGGCAGAGATCCTCTAGTTTAACAGTTAACTAACTTTTTGTCAGATAACAACCCAAAAAAAAAAAAATGTAGACCCCCACACTGATTAGACCACTTCAGTTGTTCTTCACCAAGGCGGGGGAATCTTTATTTCCTGGTAATTTTTAATCCCTTAGTAAGGTCTAGTTAAAAGGTGAATACAGAAAATTTAAATGTAAAATTTAATGAAATACAATGTGGTCCTAGAAAATAGAACAAAACACTTTTGAGTTCAATAAGACCGTTTTCGATTTTTTTTTCCTAGAGAACATGAAGTGATTTAATCCGACGGATAAAACATATTTTCTCCTTGTTATTTTGGTCCAGCTATTTCGCAAGAGCAAATATAGGTGCATATAAGAGAAAGGAGAAACCTTTATAACAGAAAACTTCACCCAATCGAAAAACATTAAACAAGAAGATGCATTAGCAACCAAAAAATCAATTCAAAAGAGGAATGAACCATAAGAATGGAAATCTAACATTCGAAGAAGAAGATAGAGACAGACCTTCATATCGATTGGCTTGTTCGGCTAACTTGGCTAAGTATACTAACTCCTCACGGTCCGTGGAAGTCATGGCTAATTTGAGGTGAACTCTATGATTCTCTCTCTAGCGAACGTAGTGAGAGAGAGGGAATGCGAATAGAAGGACGGCACCATTTTAGAATTTATAAGAATTTGCAGGAACGATTGTGTACTGTACTATAGAGTACGGAATAAAGGAAAAAAATATACTCACAGTGTTTGGGAAACAATGGCAATCAAATTAAAATTTAGATTTTGTAAATCATGAATATGAATAAGGTGACTTCATTTTATTTTGTTGAAAAATATTGATATTGGTTCTTTGTATTTGCATATAATATTAAAAATATATGTTTGTGTTTTGCCAACAATCAAGGTTTTCATAACCGGACCGAGCCGGATGTATGCGTTGGGCCGTTTATATAGTTGATCCGTTTTATGCCGCTTTTTATCCACTATTGGACCGGGAACCGCTATTGAGCCGGGAACCGGTCCGGTTATATAAGAACCGGACGGGGTCAGGAAAAATGAATAAAAATTCAAGAAAAAATTATAAAAAAGTTACATAATTATTTTAAAAAGGCCCAAAATAAAATAAACATCCATTAGACTCTACCCCATCCATTTAGTTCACGTTTTGCTTATGTCCTAGATGAAAAGTTAAAATCGTTATGCCTTCTTTAGATACAGCACTCCTCCGCCGGCAATGTCGTCTGTTGTTTGCACGTCGGCGAAGGTGATTCCCAATACGTCACTTCTCCTCATCTTGAATATTGTCTTTATGGGAGTTTTCTACCTCTCATTCTCAACGTTCAATCCCTCCCCAAATCAATCATTGAGACAATAGAAAAAAAGCAAAATTTCAAAGTTAAATGTGATCAAACTTTGATTATCAAATACAATGAGAGGTAACTAATTCCCTAATTTTATTGTTAAGTTGTTATAGTTAGTGTTATGTACTTAAGTTAACTGTTGGCTTATTATACTACCTTCAATGGTATTTTGCATTTTGTGATCTTGTTAACTTTTTAACTAATTATATTAACTGTATTTGTATAATTATTTTTTTAGTTTAATTATTACGTCACCGGCCGGACCGAACGGCCTGACCGTTTCAACCGTTTGAACCATGACCCGTTCGTCTTTCCGGCTTGACATCCGGTCTGGCTTTTAAAACAATGCCAACAAGGTTAAATTAAATATGAATCTAATATTTTGCTGTAACTTTTTTCGAGAATGAATCTCTCCACTTAATTTTCCCTCCATTTAGTTGAAACTATGTCGTTTCATTAAATGAACAATGACCAATAAATTTTTCAAAAATTATGCTTTATGTTTTAAAGGTAAAACAACGTAGTTTCGACTAAATGAAGGTAAGTGGAGTGAAAAATAAGTTGAGAGATTCACACCCAACTTTTTGGGTGGGGGGTTCTATATTGTTCAATAAAAAAGTTAAATGATTTGATACTGTTGTTTAATTTTTGGGAAATTATAATAAAGGAACTAGGAAAAAAATAATATACTGTGAATTATCTTAAAAAATAAAATAATATAATTAATGATGGTTAAAAAAAAACTCATTAAACAACAAGACAAGTTCAACCTTCATCATCATATATAAAAAAGCCGTAAGCCTTCACAATATTTGATGATCCTCTATTTTTAGGCGAAGGGATTACCATATGAATGGCCTTGCACTGATATTGGACTCTTCATATTACGTGTCATCATTCACGGTCTTCTACCTACTTGCATGGCTTTTAATTACTTGTTGATTGTTGATTGTTGATTTGCCCCTTGAGACTTCACTTCCATATAAAATGTCATCTTTATTGTCAGTACTCCTATTTATAAGTTATTTTATTAATTTTTTTTATAAATATACAATTTTATTTTTTATTTATTGTGTATTAACTTTATTTTTATGTGGTATTGTGAATATAAAATAAGGGTAAAATTGAAAAGTTGTTAATTTCTAAGGTAGAATTAATGAGATTTAAGATTTTCCTTGGTCGATATAAAACATGTAAGAAATGCCTTATAAATAAGATTAGATGAGTAAAACTCATCATCTATCAAATTAAAGCATTAGCAATGCAACAATATTAAATAAATGGGACAATTAATTAGAGGTAAATAACAACTTCTGAGCTGACAATAATAACTTTTGGCCTAGTGATTACAACTCATGGGCCTCATCTTAATTATGTTTTTTTACAAGGGATCTCTAATTAATTGTCCCTAAATAAATACTTAGTGTCGGAGCTATGTCATTCTTGTCATAATGTTCGACTCTGGCCAAATTAGTCTGAGCATCTAATAAATCGTCCAACTTAAAGTGAAGTATGTCTAAAATACCAAATGCTCGATGCAATAAAAACTTGGCCATCAACTCCTATGACGTCATAGATGGCATGTTGGACCCCAGTATGCACCTCCCACAAATTAGGGCTGCACAAAAATCGGATAGGACTAGGTTATGTATATGCCATAAGTCCTATACTAAAAATATTTTGGCTGGTTTTTCTTTGTCCAATGCCCGGTTCGGTTTTGTTTGGCCTGAGACCAAGATTGGGCATGACATATGCTCCGGGTCATATGACATATTTTGTTGGTCCTTAAGCCTTTTGATCATTAAAAAAGGAAAAAGAAAAAAAAAAGAAATTATATGGTGTAATAAATATTAACAAGTTAAAAGATTTTTTTTAAAAAATAAAAGATTAGGGAAAAAGAAAAAATATTGAATTTATATAGTGTAGTAAATATTGACGAATTCAAAGATATTTTTTATTGTAACTAATTAAAAGATATTATTTTTTTATAAAAATAATAATATTTATGGGCCGGGCGGGACCATTGGTCTTAAAACCTATGTCGTTGTCCTATCCTGCCCGGTGGTCGGGTTTGGTCCCGTTCTGATTGTTATAGTTCCGGGCCAATTTATCCCAGGATCGGGTTGGATTCAGGCCGGGTCTGGGCGGGCCACTGGGCCACCAGGTTTCTTGTTCAGCCCTACCACAAATATAATGCAATTAGACTGAATCCAAAACTAAAACAATTTTATTAGAAAATTGATCAAGTCCCACTTTTGAGGGCAAATTGATAGACTTGGTTGGGTTTAGATTTTATCCAAAGACAAGCTAAATGGAGCCTTCAAATACCATCAAATTATCTAATTTCTTAAGTGTTCTGTTTTCTTTAGTTTAATGCGCAAATTATACATAAAGTAATTTGCCACGACCGTTAGGATAAAAAAGTTACATGAAGTTTTTAAAATAGTGCGAAAATGCCCAGATCATTATGCCACTTTATGTTGATCCTTTAGCAATCATGCATGTCAAGAAAATGGTTCAAAAATTAACATGAATTTTCCAAAATGGTGCACAATGTCATGGTCTTCCGAAACTTTGCATTTACTTTTATGAGAAATTCTTAGGTTCACCCGGTTTATCACATAATTTATGGTTTGACCAATTACAAACAAACAGATAATGTCTAACATGGGGACTTTAATCCCACTAGGCACCCTAAAACAAATATCATGTATCCACTTCTATAATCCTCCCACTCCCACTCCCACTCCCATGAAGAATTCTTCCACACCACCAGACAGGGCATTAGAGTCATGTAGAACAATAAGCCCTCTAACCTACCTTCTCCCACTTCGGAGGAAAAAGCTAAAATCAAGTGCACAAATTCGATTTTTGGAGAAATTACCAAATGGATAAACTCAAAATCTCGGCAAAGGTTGTAATTAGAGTGTTTGTTAAATAATCAGGTAAGTCCTAAAAAGCTAGCTGTCTCAAACAGAAGTAGTTTTCCTAGAACATTGATATCCATTCTCACCTACTTACGTTTGTGTAGTTACAGCTAATAATTCTACAAAAGAACCAATTCAAAACTGTAATCCACCAACTTTCAAATGTATATTCAGACCCCAATCATTTGGGTATTCTTCTGAGGAGCTTATACATGCCAAAAACATTCCTATCTTGCCACAGGTATGGGATAAAGAAGGATCTGTACTTGGCTGGCGAAAGCTCCCGGTCCAGATATGGCAATGCAGCAATAGGCTGAAACACAGACAGATATGATACAATTTAAAATGAAAGGAAAAAACAATGCTTTGAAAGATATGGAAAGCTTAAATAATGACTTTTACCTCCCATGTTGACAAGTCACTTCCAAGAGTCAGGTATGGCCTCTTTAGCTGCAGCTCGACGAGAAAAGTACAAACATCGATGTTGTGAAGCTGCCATATAGATGGAAGTCAGGTTCCTTCCCATAAATGAAGATGAAGGTACAAATGACATACAAATAGTTAGAAGTTTACATACATATTGTTCGTTGGATGCAATGTTCTTATTGTTAAAATATGGTGGTGCTGCTGCAGTCCCGCCTAGGGTAGAATTAAATGGGAAAGGAAGGAGACCCCTGAACCCATCATCGATCCACCGAACTTGTCCCACAAAGTCAGGGACAAAAAATGATGAAGGAAAGCGATGCCATTCACTTCCAACACAAAGTACAGAACCTGCATATAATGAAACAAATCATGTATGATTAAAATGTTTGGTCTCAATATTAATTGATATATTTGCACATTGAAAGTGGTTTATGTCTATTTCTTTCGAGTAGTTTGGCCTATTGCCAAAGCAGTCCAAACTTAAGTGCCATCCTTCAAAACACATTTTGACAAAACAAGCTCTGGATCAATAGTAAACATCTAGTTTTGTCCAGAAGGTAGTGGCAAAACTTTGCGAAGTTAGAAGTGAGAAGAAAAATAGTGGCAACATTTTGGAACAGGAAGATTATGATTTGAGCAAAACATGCGTGTGTGCAACCACAAGCACCAGAAATGGGATCATGAAATGCATACATTATTATGCAATCTGAAGACATACTTTCATTAACACAACTTATAAGTCATTCTCATTCAGTTTCCAGGCATGTTAAATTAGACGACCAGAGAGTCTGAGTGCTTAGATGTTCTCTTCTAAGTAAATTCTTCTAAGAGCATAAAAAAGTTATGAAATTTATATCTAACAAAAAAGAACACTTATTTAATCATAACTCTACTGAAAAAGAGTTACTTCTGTACATGCCAGCATACATAAACAAAAGAAAACAAATTTACCAAAAGGTTGATACTCACCCATTGCTACATCATCATGATGCTCTAAAATTTTGTAAACCTCCATAGGAGCAGAATAACCATGAATCAGAGAAAATGTACGGGCATGAGAGAAACATAATATGAGGCTAAGAATGACTGGCCTCAGAATTTTGGCTATCTGCATGTTAAGCGAGAAGATTTAGCAACAGTACTTTTGCTGTGAGATACGCTCAGAGGAAAGAATCAGGAAATGTAAATCCACCTTCACTAAAATAAAATTTCTATCTGGGTTGTATTTATCACGGAAGAGATCAGGAATGCTCTCAATGACAGCTGAAGCAGCAACACAAATAAGTGTATATATTGGATACAGAAACCTGCACATAAAAATATAAACTATCATTGCTAGTGCAAGTGTAAATTCTATATATGCCTATATATCCCACTGATTGCATAAGCTGGAGGAACAGAACCAAGTGAGAAAATCATATCCAGCATCGTGTATCTGAAAGGTCCAAAAGCATCTCAATAATAACTATTCTAAAACCAAGATTAATAATTGAATTGGGAGGACAGGTGCGCTCATACTCATTAGTTTACATTCAGGGACAAATTAATCTTTCCTCAATGACCATCTTGTGCAGACATATTGATGGTACATACTGGGAAAAAGAATCTGACTCCCGCGGTATCAAATAAAATAAAAACTCAACTACTAATGATACAGAATACAGGCTTTTCTTTGGCCAAAAGAAGAGAAGATAATATATGCAGTGACTCTGAGATGCCTATGAACTTCTCAGATCAAGTTCAAACAAAAACGAAATTATTCCCTTGGCAGCTCAATGCATATAAGAAAACTTAAACAGATATTTTGCTAAACCATGTTCATTCTGACTTTTAAGGAAAAATGTTCAGACTTGTACCAGTTTTGAATAAAACAACAGGTTCAAATGCTGAAGATCCTGCTTATTAACCAGGAGATGGCCATGAACTACTAAGACCAAATTCTTCCATATATCAAATTTCTTTCCTCAGCAGCTCTATGCATATTATAAGAAACCCAGATCTTTTGCAAAACTAAGTTCACTCTGACTTCAAAGAAAAATTGTTCAGACTTGTTCCCATTTTAAATAAAATAACAAGGGTTACACAGTATAGATCTAGTTCAATAACTTGAAGATGCTAATGAACTACTAAGCTCAAGTATTTCCATATACCAAATATCTTCCCTTAGCTGTTGCATAGACGAAAACTTGCAAGTGCCTAGATGTTTTATGAACCAAGGCCATTCCAACACTAAAATCAAGTTCACCATTGATTGACTTAAAGCATAAACAAGAATTCACCAAAGAATTCATACACTTTGAAACAATCAACCCATCCGAATCCTATATTAGAATAGGGTAATAATCTCATTCTACAGCATAGCAGGTGCACGCTAGTGTATTAGAATTTTATCTCAAATAACCTTGAGTGAACAAATTTGTAAAGACAGTCAAGATCATATTAAAAACTTGCCAAACCTTTCCTCTTTATGTGGCTGCAATGACATAAATCCCAGCCAAATATATATAGGAGATACAATAATCAGCAGGTCCGGTGCATATTTCTTCTTTGCAATTGGCAAAAATCCCAAGAACAGCATAGCAAGAACAAAACCAAAGTTGAAGTTGTTAAATCCATTCCTTAAATAATATAAAGGTCCCTCGGTCCCATATAAATGACTTTCACCACCTCCAGCGACATTATATATCAACAGATTCAAAACAGAAGAGGTCCATTTTCCATAATAATAGAAGTCTATAAGCACAGATGAAGCCTGGAAAAATTTACATCATGTTAATACATATCTTAAAAACACAATGTGGTATAGATAACAATATATACGACATTAGATGGCATTCAGATTACTAAGTTAACTTACAAGAAGAATAATTGAGGTCACAGCCCCAGCGATAAATGCTTGCTTGAATTTTCTTATTAAAGAGGAAATTGTCACCGGAAGGAAAGCCAAGATTGAGAATGGCCAGCCAAGTATTACGCCAGCAGCAGAAACAGCAACTGCTGCAGCAGGTTTATCAAGAAGAAATAAACCTGATGCGAGAGAGATAGCGTACATAGAGAATGAGCTTGGCAAGAAACCTGAAAACGGTAACCATTGGCATAAGATGGATGTTAGCCAAACCTAGCTAGCTTTCTGACTTTAGAACCTCATAATAATTCTTCAATATGCAAAATCAGAACAAGATTTGTCCATTTTCCAGATTTTTTGTTCCAAAAAAAAAAAATGCATGTCTGAAATTGGGGCTGTCATCAAAGACTCATGATGATGAAAGAAGAAACACACAGAAGGCACTGAAGTTTAATAAAATGTAACCAAAACTTCACTTACTTGTGCTAGCAAAGAAACAGCCACTGGTTAAGCAGAGCATTGCAAGCGTATATGAAGCAAGTCGTTTTCCATACTTTCTTGAAAGAGCTACTATAAGTACGGTTTCAGTGGCAACAGAGAGAAGACCTAGAAAGATTCTTACAGCATAGAATACTCTCACCTGTCATAAAAAAAAAGACATTGGTAAATAATGGAGGAGCACAAAATGCTTTCCCTTAAATCACAAGGAGAGCAAAGTCAGTAGCAAATCATTATGCTCAGCCTAAATCCTGAATCTTACCTTTTCCTCACCAAATATCCAGGAAGCTGGTCGACCCACTATTTCATGAAGTAAAAGGTACAAATACGACCGAAGAGCAAACTGTGAACTGTAAGAGGTACAAAGTAGTGATCAACATGACTCTAAAAATAAGACTGAAAACAACAAGATTATATATATTATCAAGCTACTAACCAGCACACATTATTTTTATCCAATTCTCTTTCACTTTTTACTTTTTATTTTTTCAATTTTCAGGGAAAATTACAGACACTGTCAAATCGGGGCTCAATAAGTAACCTTTTTCCCCTTAAATCCCTTTGTTTCCAATAACTACCTACATGCATTAAAATGCCAATTCAATCCCTGTATTATCAAGAATGATACATTGGCCTTCCAGTGTCTATTTCAGCTAGAGTATAACCGACCATTAACTTCTCCATCGACCAGCGTGTATATGTGTGCGTGTATATATAGATATATATATATATATATATAGAGGGAGAGAGAGAGAGAGAGAGTGCCTGTATTCCCAGGTTTGAAAGCCAGATTTGTAAAGGAGATAATGAAGGGGTTCCCAGTAATTGAAGACCTCATCGCAATCGTGGATAATATTGGAAGAGGCGCTCATGTATCTAAGCATTCCCAAGGCGAAAAAGGGTAAGAACCATCCCAACCCTTTGTCTACCTCTTCGCCGCCGTCCGATTTCTTCTTGGGTTTATCAAGCTTCGAGTACGAAGATGAAGACGAAGACGGAGACGGAGATGGAGATGGAGATGACGAAGATAATGGAAGGGAAGGTTGAGAACGTCTCTGCCTCGCTGCAAGAGACATCTCGCACTTGCTTTTCGCCGATTTCAGAAAAAGGTCTTTCTTCTTCTTCTTCTTCTTCTTCTTCTTCCTTAATTTGAGTCAGTCACAGTATTGAACTATTGATGGTTATAAGCTGAAACCATTTTCTTCCATTTTGAACTTCGCTTTTAAACAGTTTTTTACTTTCTTTCTTCCTCCTTTCCTTCCTTACAAAGCAACATCAGATCTTGTTTTTCCTGCTTCTGTATTCTCATTTTCTTTTGGGTTGTTTGGTTCACAGCAAATATTCCGATGAAATAGAATTAAAAGGAAATGAATGGAATGAAAAGGAGTGGCATGGAAAGTTGGCATGTTTGATATGCACATGAATGGAAATGAATGGAATAGAAAATTTTATGTTTGGTTGATTGAAAATGATGGTAAGGAAAGTACTAAATATGTGGAAATGACCATAATATTCCTAATGATTTTTTATTAATAAAATTTATATTTAAATTAAAAAATTTAATAATTAATACAATATAATTATTTTTAATATATAATAAAATATATTTAAATTAATAAACATTAAAAATTATTATAAATTTCCAAAAATTGGTCATAAAAAATAAAAAAAATAAAACAGTAAATAAATGATAAAATATATAAGAATATGAATATTATGTTTTGTTAGCATATGAAATCAAATCTAGGTTATCTTTTATATTATGTTCCTTTAGTTAAAATAGGGTATCTAGTTTATCTTAATTTTATAAAGATATGATTTTCAAATATTCGTTTGAATTTCACGTTCAGGTCATTCTAAAATCCATTTTAGTGTGCCAAAATCGATTTTGGCCATTATTATAATCGAAAGTGAGTGGCCAATTTCGAATTTGAGTATCCAAATTCGAATTTGATTGCCCATACTCGAATTTAATTGCCCAAACTCGATTTTGATTGCCCCAAACTCGATTTTAATTGCATACATTTGAATTTACTTACATAAAACTTTGCTTAATCTCATTCATACTCTCCAATCTCCATTACACAGATTTTGACCATTGTTATCACAAATATGTTAAAAATCAACAAACCCACTTCATCCTCTTCAGGAAGATTGAACAACAACTCAACTATAGATTGATTTTGATTTATAATTATAGTACTCTCTGTATCAAAAACCCAGTTCGAATACCCCTCCCCCTTCTTCTCTGACGTTGGCAATTTCCATTGTTGAACACCCAACTATAGCCGCAACATCAACACCGAGAAACAATTCGACACCGTCACCTAAACAAGATTCAGATTCGGCAATGCCATCCAAACAAGGTTCGTCACCGTCATGGAGGGTCGAAATTTTCGTCACCCATATATACGATCGACTATTTTTTGAGAGGGAGAGAGAGGTAATGAGCGATCTGGAACACAGATGATTGGTATAGTTGTCTTTTTCACTTTCTAGTGTATGAAGGAAAACAGGTTGACGCCTATTTTGGTGGGAAGGCATTTTCCCATGTTTAAAGGAATTTGGTGCGCCGCCAAAAATCAGCTTCGCAGAAACTTCAACAACCAAACACACTTTGGCTGATGGAATTGCCTAATTTTCCTTTTCCGGCCTCTGAAATCGATGCAAACGAACCCTTACATTGGCCTCTTTCTTTTTCAAATATTGAAATCAATCTAATTTTTTTATGTAAATTATTCGTACTTTTAAAACATTTTTTTATACATAATTTTAATTGCAACTCCATAATCCAACTCATTCCTTATATTGTGCTTAAAAAAAAAACTCATTTCCTCAAACTATTGAGATCCACCTATTTATTTTGGTTCAAATTACCGCAGATGAGTATTTTCATAAATAAAATCATTAACTTAGTAAGATTTTTTTTTAAAAAAATAAATTTTCCACCCAGCATCATGCCTAATGCTCATCCAATAACAGAAGGGTTTTTAATTTGGTGCTAAATATAAAACTCCAATATATTTTGTCTTATAAATTTATAATTTACTATGCAAATTATCTTTATTAATTGCACTTATTGTTTTCTAATGTAAATGGTTGAACTGACTTTTTCAGAAACCAACATAGATTTTTTTCAAATAACTAATTTTTCTAATCTCTAAATTTAATCATCTAATTACCATACATGTTTAGGATGACATGTGTATCTATCATTGTCATTGAACCTCGAAGGATAACTAAGATCCAAGTGGCCAAGCGTAAGGAAAAAGCCCACCTCAAAAACAGGCCCCGGCCCGTTATGGTTGAAAGTAAACTCTTTCTAATGAATGCCAGTCAAAATATAATATACAAAGTGTATTTCTGTAATAATTATTTTTTAATAACAACGATTTTTATTGATTAGTAATTTTCATCTTGATTTGCCTTTGGTAGGAAATTTGAAGCATGCCCTGATTGGGCCAATTAGCAATTTTCATCTTAAAACACATGGTATTTCCCAATTAAAAAGTCATCATTTGTTTAATTTCATTTCCATTTTCCTTCTACAAACCAGAGGTGTGTATATACAGAAACATATTCAAGTATAAGCATCACAGCCCCGTTGTCCGGCCATAATGCTCAAAAGAACTTGGCTGGCTTCTGAGTTCCGACCAGTACAATTGCACAAATATCAGAAAAAGAAAAAGAAAGAAAGAAAAAGTATCCATCCTTTTTGGAGAAATAAGTGAAAAGTCTCACTTTAACCTAAATTTAAATACTAGTACTTTTTTTTCCCATGAAATCATGCATAGCACACTTCCTATGCATAAAAAATATATAAGGTCTTCCTGACTAATGAAATTTTCAAACGACTGCCTTTCTTCAGTAGATGAGAGAAAATGTAAACTAAAGATGATGATGAAGTTGTTAAAGAGTTAACCAGTGTTTTGCATGCCAGCAGCAATACCCTTCATGGTGAGAATGAGTGTATCTTCCAAACCAGGAGCATATTCACTTGTGGGGTTGAGTGCAACAAGCTCATCAGCAGCTTTACTCACAGAGTCTTTTGATGATGAACATATCTGAGGACGCTCCTTCTTTGCATAATTTGGATCTCTCACACTCTTCAATGTGTATGCTTGAAACACATTTATTGTTGTTATGTATGAGTCTCTCAATCTCAGTCTCTGCCTCAAGTACGGATTCCCCTCTAGAACTTCCTTGTGCCCAGCCACCTACACATACCAGGAAACCAATTAGCCTCATCATACTTGAAATAATATTTACATGAAAAGTTTAGATAAGTTTTGTTCTAGGCCTTATCAAAACTAGAATAGACCTCACAACTCAAAAAATGTTACATTTTCAGAAGAAATTTGCAAGCAAGATTTTTCTAACACATTAAATTTAAATGAAGATTAAGGAGAAAATCTAATTCATTATTACTCTCCTAGGGGATTGTGACAGCTGTATTTTCAGGTTGCCATCAACATCATCACCATGCCTACACACCAATAGAAAAGACTACTCCCTAACATTTCCTCTCATCATGCTCTCTGTTTTCTAACCGTCACTATTTCATGTCGAGAAAGCATTAGAATCGCTTCTCATAATTATGAGGTGGGAGTGCTTTCCCCCTACTACGTACTATGATGTTGTATGATTTTTTTATACCATCCGTTTTTGCTTTAATTTAGAATACATGTCCTATAAACGGCTTAAAAAATTACTCACTAATGTACTTGTAGATTATTCAAAGAGTGCTTAACCCTTTTTAAGGTATGAGTGCCTCCACATCGATTTGATTAATCTCTGACACCCTCCAATCCTTAATATGATTAAGAACCATTTCAACGAAGAAATTAAACTCCAAACTAGATCTTATATAAAGACTAAATGAAATATTATTATTCAAGGAGTAATAAAGAAATGTGAATTACCAGAAGGAGGAATTTCTTGGTTTCTTCATACTTGGCCCTCAACTGCTCACCAAATGGCAACAACTCAGGAGACACAAGAAGCTTATCATACAGAGCTGCAATGCCTGGGTCTCCTTTGGCGAACACCATTTCAACCAAATCTATGGTCACTCTGAAGAATGGCCATTGATTGTACATTTCTTGCAGCATCTTCAGATTGTTTTCGTCCTTGGCTATCACTTGCTTGAATGCCTCCCCAAATCCCAACCACACTGGTAGATGAAATCTTGTCTGTGTCCATGCAAATATCCATGGGATTGCCCTTAGTGATTCTATCCCTCCACTTGGTTTTCTCTTTGCTGGTCTGCTTCCTATGTTCATTCTTCCATACTCCAACTCTGGTGTTGCCTGCAACATTCACACAAATTTGAACCTTATATATCTCTTGAGAATTACATATATTAAACACAAATATAATTAAGGCTTTCTTTGGGATGGCTTTTGGGTCATCAAAACTGAATTTTTGATCTGAAAAATTTAGTGAGACCCAAAATGATGTTTGACATGAATTTAGGGACAAATGACTTTTGAGCCGAAAGTTAAAGCCCAGGTTAGTTTTTGGAGCTTCTTGTTTTTTGATTACTAGAGAGATTAAACTCATTTTCGTCAGTTCAGGCTCATTTAGAAGGGTTCTTATAAGTTAGAGTGTTTAGAAGTATGGGATGGTTTGATTAGATTAGTTATTTATAAAATAATGTGTTACTTTTTCTAAATTAAAGTACTATATTTAATCATTTGCATCATATTTGAACTACCTCTTTAAAGATTTGAAAGTTATTAATAGAGATGGTTAAAGAAAAAAAAAAGATTTACATAATAGATTAAACTCATCTTACATAGTTAGCTAATGCTTTGTGTAAAGGGTTCTTAGTTAATGTGTTTAAGAGTATGGGAAGGTTTAATCCCCACCTAGAGAGGGGTTAACATAGGTCCCCTCTATCTAATCTCGCCCCAAGTGTTTATGTACCCAAAAAAAATGCCAAAGTGTTTTGGGTTAAGTAGTTTGTCATCCTCCAATGAGTGATTTGGTTATACCCTTAGAAGGGTTTATTATATATGTCTCTTCTATGATTAATGGCATTTTCATATTTTTCCATGGTTAACATTAAATGTTTTCAGCATCACATAATAATCCTAAATGATCATAATTATGTCAAGTTCCTTATATCTATTACATTAAATTCTCCAATCACAAAAACTTATGTTATATTTATTTATTTCACATGGATTTATACTTATATGCATAATATTTCAAAATAAGACACTTGTTCAAATATGATTAGAGAATTTGATGAAATGAATAAAAAGGAATTGAACTAATTTAGCATATTCCAATACTAGACAAACATTTCAGAGATTACTTACCAAGCGAAAATACTCAACAAAACGAGGTTCCTTAAACACAATCGACCTATATTCCTCAGTAGCAATGGCAGCCATTTCATCCATAAGACATCTCCATTCATGTTTAGGCGAAATAAGAGGATGCATACCATGTTCTAAAGTAGCCGCCGTGTAACGTTGAAGTGTCCTAAAACACAAATTCTTCTCCCCAAACGATTGCTCTATCACTTCCCCTTGCACCGTCACCCTTAACGACCCATGTATAGTCTCCGGTGGCTGCGACAATATCGCCAAATGTGTCGGCCCGCCTCCCCGGCCAACTGTCCCACCCCGACCATGAAACATAGTCAACTTAATCCCATACTCTTTCGCCACCTTTATCAACTCCTCTTGTGCCTTATACAACTGCCACGCTGCCGTGAACCTCCCGGCATCCTTACCGGAGTCCGAGTACCCAATCATGACCTCTTGTTTCCCGGCGATCCGATTTCGGTACCAATCCAACGAGAACAACCTTGATAATGCCGCCGGGGAGGCGACAAGGTCATCGAGTCGTTCGAATAATGGGACAACTCGCAAGAGAAGCTTGACTTGAAATTGTTTCATTAGTAGCTCGACGGCTAGGACGTCGGACGGTGATGTTGCCATGGAGATGATGTAGGCGCCGAAGGACCCCGGAGGGAGGTCGGCAATGACATGGAAAGTGTTGAGGACGTCTTTGATTTCCTCGGTTTGAGGGAGGTCCGGTCCGAATAAAGGACGTTTCGCGGTTAATTCGGAGAGGAGCCATTGTTGTCTTTTGTGTTCTGACCAATCATGGTATGATCCTATTCCTAAGTGTTTTGTAATGGTGTCCATAACGTCACTATGGCGATCTGATTCTTGTCGGATGTCTAGTTTTACTATTGATAGTCCAAATGTTGTGATTTGTCTTAGGAAATCAAGGAGGCTTCCTTCTGCTATGGCTCTGTCTCCACAGTCACATAGTGATCGGTAACATAGTTCTAGAGGTTGCATGAACTGCAAAATGAAAAAAAAATGTTTTAAGTTTTGATAGTATTATGTATCATAGAGATATCAGATAATAACAAGGTAATGAAACCGGAGTTAGTGTTCGAAATCATTGTGATGGAAGGGTTAGTGGTTTGAGATGGAGTTAAATTAACTCGAGGTAAATCTTATAGTGATCGAAATAGTATAATTTCATTTAAATGTACAAAAATAGTTATAGAATGAATATAGTAATGTAACAAAGTCATTCATCCACAAATGAATAAAATATTCATGCATAAATTAATATAATCCAACAAAATAAAGTTATGACAGGATAAATTATGTTATTTTTTGTTAATCATTAAAAAACTGTACGACTTTATGCTTAATAAGGTACTACATCTATATACATGTATATATAATACAACCTGATTGACTCATCCAAACCTTGTAAACAAATCAGTTAGTGTGGGACTTCTACCGCACTGATAAGATGGGTTGATTTTCATTCCACGGATAATAAAGAGGTTTTTGAGAGGATAATTTTTAAGGAAGAAATGCGTTCATGAGAAAAACAATTAGTATCAAATAAGTTCTTATGACTTGTCAATGATAACTGAAATGACCATGGTTAACAAGTATAAAAGTACTATTCACTTATTTGATATTAATTGTCTTTTCTAAGATGTGAATGCAATTCCCCCATAATTTTTAAAAATTGAGAAGTGGGGTTATGATAATTGAAAAAAATATAAAAGGTAAGATAAAAGGTAAAAAAATATTAATTTAAAACTTTTAACTACACTTCTCTAATTTTTATAAATTCAACTTACAAAAATTTTCTGACAAATCTGGTTTCCTCCCCTCCTTTAATAACACACAGGCCTAAAGCTTGATGAACACATTGAAGAAGGTTATGCTAATTAATAGTGAAGCCTTTCTCATGTACAAGTTAAAACGACGGTGTGTGCTGCTGTTATGAGTGTGTGGGTATATAATACCTCTTGAACAGTGTTGTAAGTTAATTCTTCAGGAATGTCAGAGTGACCTCGAGATAGCAAATGGCGAGCACGTTCACGAGTATGGTAAATTCTGTCCCTTACGTTTCCCAGAATTACACGATATGGTTCATGTAATGGAACTCTTTTCCAGAACTCTGATCAATTATGAACAAATAGATGTCCATGAGTATATCATCGCAAGAGTACTGAAGTAACAAAACCTATTACTTCATTCTCTTGAAAATTATCCTCAAACAAAACTACATATGTGTGCATATATATATATATATATTATGCAATGATATTAGATTATATCATATTGAACAGAATATAATTGACGTACACTAAAAAGTAGCTAGTTAGCTTTGTTCCATTTTGTGATGCAAACTTTTATATAAACACACCTTTATAGTGTTTTGCAACATCATCCTTCTTGGCTGATCTGTGAATTTCATCTGCACGAACACGCAACTCCTCGTTGCAGCGCCACATTGATAGCTGCAGATAGACACCAGAAGAAGAGATAATTCAGCAAAATTCAAAAGATTTGATCTGAATGAGACCAAGTTTATATGAAGCTTGCTTCTTTTTAAACAAGTCATGGAGGGAGCTTGGTAGGCACTATTGTACTTATAGTTGCTTATCTGGACACACTGATGAGCACCATGGTACTCATCATAGCAGTGAGTTTTGCAAAGTCTGTCCTAATACAGTTTTAAATTTTAACAGTGTAATTTAACATTTTTCAATCGAGGTAAAAAATTTCAGTTTTAGAAAAACTAACTCTTAGAAGAGTAACTTTATTTTACATTTTATACATATTAAAAATGGTTTTTTTAAATAAGATAAAAATAAAAAACTTTTCAAAATGGAAATTGAAATCTGGGTGCTCATCAACAGTGATGAGCTGATGAGTACCCAAAACTCATTCCGAAAACAGACATATAAAGCAAGTGCTTTTGTCTTAAATTAAACATGATTGAAGTATATACCTCAAACATAAGATCCTCAATTTGGGAATAATACAAATTTGCAGCCATCATTCTAGCCAATAAGCAAACATCCCTAGTCACTTCAGGGGTCACCCTTGGATTACCTGCATCATTAATTATTTAAACAAAGATCATCACAACCTGATGCTAATAATCTTTCTGGTTACTTCACTCAATAATAAATCCAAGAATAAATTATGATTAGCTATAGATATATACCATCACGGTCACCACCCATCCAAGAAGAGAATTGAATAAGAGGGGCATCATAAGGAACACGTTGTTTAATGCCAATGTTGTTCAAAGCAGTATCAACTCTGCGTAGAAAACTGGGAACACCCGTCCATATTGTCTCATAAAAGTAGCTCATTCCTGCTCTCATCTCATCCTGTGGAGTTGGAGGCGTTCTCCTTATTTCATCTGTACGAAACGCTGCATGGATCTACACACAAACTACTTTTACATACTTTTTTTTCCCACTCTTTTCATTCTCTACATAGTTAAAACTATCTATCTATCAATAAAATTCCTTTGTTAGTTCTTATAATTTGATTCAATTATACTTTTGGTCTTTGAAATTTCAAAGCATGATTTTTAATTCTCTATAGTTTCACAAGGATTTGATATGAATTTTTGTTTTAATCCATGTACTTTTAATAATTTTCTGTTTTAATCCCTGTAGTTCGACATTAACTTTAATTAACACTTCTGACAAAGTCCTTACAAAACTTTGGGATTAAAGAACCACAATTTGAGGATGCAAGGACCACAATTAGATCAATAATAGTATTAGCCCCATTTATATTTTTTCTCGTTAAATTTAGTCACACAAAAAGACATGATAAACCCCATTTATATTTACCCAGTCATAGCTTGCCGCAGAGATAACTTCAAATTATTTGAAATTAAAGTAAAAAAAAAAAAAGCATGTATACATCATACAATAATTTGGAGCTTTAAATTAGGATTACATGGCTGAATTTCTATAGTACATATCTAGATATATACGGAGAAAAGAAATTATTATATAAAAAAAGAATGAATGATGCATACTGACATTTTCTGTGTGTGTGTGTGTGATCATAGAGTATCTAATTTAATTGAAAAAAGAAGTTATTTCCAAAAACTTGCCTCCCTCTGTAAGGCATCACCAAGCTCCTGCTTATCATCAGGAGAATCTGTGGCGTAATACTGAGTTAAATAATCCCTTATCCTGCAAATTAAACCAAGACATCCACATCAATGCTTAGTACGTGTTCATAAGTGTGAATAAATTTTCCCAAATAATTAAATGGATCTACAAGCTTTATATATATATATATAAACTAAAATTTCTTTATTCAAACTAGTCAATTAACTCTCTTTTTTCTCCAACAATGTAACTAACTCTTATATCAGAGATTAAGTCAAATTTTTGTTACAACTAACTAATTTCCTTGATTTGTCAAAATAAATTAGGCAGCTCTCATGTCGAACACCCTAAGAAGCAAACAATTTGAAGGAAAAAATAGAATAACGATGGGGAAATGACAAAACTAACCTTGAATATTTCTGTAGCAAAGATCTACGAACAGATTGGGTGGGATGAGCAGTGAGGACAAGATCCACAGTCTGATTCTTCAGCTCTTCAAAAATCTCTTCCGGTGACTTCTTCATCTCGATGACGAGTTTCCGGAAAGTCTCCTCGATGTTAGATTCGGTGGTGGCACTATTTTCGTCACAAAAATTTCCCTTCTTCAGTTTATTCCTTCTTCGGTGAGCAATCTGAACTTCCTCTGCCAAGTTAGCCAAATTAAGCATGTTTGAAAATGATTTGGCCACCACAATGGAATCTCCCGCGTCCAAACTTGTTATCAATTTTCCCAGTTCCTCTAGTTTTTTGGCCTCTTGATTTCTTTCGTACTCTGCTGATAGCTCGTATGCTTCTTGCACCTGTTTCCAAACACATATTATTTTGTTAGTGTTTCTTGTGAGAGTTGTTTCAATAATTCCTGAAATGTGCATGGATTCTCTCTTTTCTTTTGTTTGGAAGAAGTTTGGATTAAAGGAGGGATTTGAATGAATTAACGGTCATGCAGTGTATAGTGATAAAAAAGGTGTATATCAAACTCTTTTTTTTGGGATGTCCGATAGTTAAATCATGCCACCATGTTAGATTTCAAATAAAGGAGGAACAGTGTCGGTTAAAATTAAAAGGGATAAA
The DNA here is from genome assembly GCA_037074515.1 of Mimosa bimucronata. Lineage (NCBI taxonomy): Eukaryota > Viridiplantae > Streptophyta > Magnoliopsida > Fabales > Fabaceae > Mimosa > Mimosa bimucronata. The sequence continues at coordinate 15,105,865 of CM073442.1, forward strand.
AAATACATCATTAGGAGATATTAGCAGGAGAAAATTGCCAAAAAAAATCTCTCCTTGCATAATTTATCGTGTAAAGATATCTACAATTTGTTTAAGAATCCAGATGAAACCAATCTTCATATGAGTACAACCCATCTTGGTATTTTGAAGATTAGTTACACATAATTGAAAAACAGTTGCACCTGTTTAAGTGTATTGGTCTTTAGATACTTTTAGACATTCAGTATACAATTAGAGGCTTTTCAGCAATTTTTTCTATTTTTAAATGCATAATCAGTATAATATTTTTTGGAAATAAATTATGATTAAGATAATTTAAAATTTAAAGCTTTCAATAGAATTATTCAGATTACATATTAACGTACACGCAATGGAAAGAAATTTTGATCATAAACTACAAAGCGTAAGTAATCAAACGTCAACTTCGTCTTTCAATCATAAAGTTGAATGGAAAAATGAGTCATCTTCTATTAAAGCATGGTAGAATAAGAGATATGTGGGAGCATCATCAATCAAAGGACTATTTAACTAATTAATTTTCGTACTTAGCTATACAAGTGGCCTAATAAAAAATTTAGACACATAGTTCTAGGAAGTAAATAGAGGTTTCGATAGGCTCCAAATCAGACCGAGCCCATCATACATCCTCCCCTCCCACACACTTGTATCCAAGTTTATGTGGAGAGAAACTCACCTCTCATCATAATAATTTGTGATAGAAACTAATCAGAAAAGCTTTAAAATCATATTGAAAAACATTTCCCAATGGGTGAAAAACCAAATTGGATAACAAATAGAATAAAATAAGACACACATATTGTGGCAGGAAAATGATACTACCCCATTTCCATAATGTAAGATTTATTTAACTGATTTAGGTATATTGAGAAAATTAGCTAAATTATTTTTTTCAAAATGTGTTGATTTTTTTTTCAAAATAGACTCTTAAATCAGTGGTAATGAAAATACCATTTGAAGCAAACTCCGTTAACATATACACTCTTATCATGTTTGAAAAAAATCATGCCCAAATTGAAAATTATTCTATGGTCTTCTATATTCAATAAAGCAAATGTGAATGGTGCATCCAGAGAGAATCAAAGAATGGATAAATATAAAAGATGAGATATGAATTCCATACATACATACATACATACATACATACATACATATTTATATATATAATGGTCTCTTGTGTCATCATCACTTATTTCTGTTTCACTTACCGTTTGGGTGAGACGTTGGCCATGTAAATCATTGAGGATGTGGAGGAATTTATCAAAGAGTAAAGCATCGTACTCAACGAGTTTATCATCCTCACTCACTTTGGCTGGAACCAATTGACGAAGCTGTTCATCAATAGATATTGCCCTCTCTAAGGGTTTGCTCGCCATGATATTAATCCGGTTCGATTTTTCTCTCGCACAGTCCTTGCACAAATTAAATCTTATATTTTTAATGTATCAATTGATTCTTCAAAAAGAAGGAATTTCGCATGACCCCATATTGATTGAAATGGAATGGATCAGCAGTGATTCAATAAAAGGCAATGAAAAAAAAGATGATTAGATGGGACGAAGACGAAGATTAGAGAGAGAGAGAGAGAGAGAGAGAGATTAGTGTGTGAGATCCGAAGTAGGGTATCTTTATTTAGAAAGTTGAAACATTTATGGAAAACATTGAAACGAAATTGGAATCTCGTTAATTACTTAGTTAATTTGAACTTTCGTATTATTGTTTCACAGTGTTTCTCTGTTATTGAGATGTTACTATTATTGTGAGATGGTGGAAATGAAATATGTTTTCCATTTTCTAATGCCATTCCTTTATTTTCTAGTCATCAGTTGTAATATTCGGATTTGTGCCATCATCATACTCTCTCTCCGCTCGCCCCATACGGAATCTCTTTTGTCCATTTCATTATCCATTATTTGGTTTAACGGTGTAAGATTGCTAATTGTGGCATTCAACTAAATATATTGTTCATTCAATTACTAACCATAAAAAAGTACTACTTCTACTCCATTATATAAGAACAGCGATAAGAAGTTTATTTTGATTATAAATATAAACACCTATCTATTTTGCTTCAGAAATTTATAATTTTTCCTAAAATATTCCTATGGAATGTGCATATATATTGAGATGACTTTTATGCAGAGGTAGTTTTAGTGCATATGATTAGAGTATATTTTAGCAAAACCTGCACACGTATGTTACAAATAATTAACTAATTTTTTTAGTGTATTAGAGATTAAAGGGAGTTGTATTGAAGGTAACATCAATGGTTATTATATATAAGTCTATATTAAGATAAACAAAATCTCACATTAAAAGATTGAGGGATAGATTAAGGGTATATCTAATGTTAAGATGAGTCCTTTCACATTAGTTTAAGTTTATGTGAGAGAAAGACAAACCTAATATATATATATAATTAATCTATATTTCAACATGGTATCAGAGTCTAGTTTAACGTCAGACACTGAATACTCATCATACCGATCATGTGGGTAATCTACGCAACCACCGAGGTAATTAATCATACATTGATAGTGATAGCAATGCCTGCAAGGGGCATTCAATATCACATGATCAGCTGTGTTCAAGTCAAGTTGGCAAATAATGCGGTAGATATCTTCGCCAGTGGGTTCTGGTACCATCGAGAACTTCTTGTTCCTAATGACGGAGAGAACTTGATGAGTAGTATATCACTCAACCATAGGTCGGCCGATTCTTTTCACTCTCTGTACCATTTCGAGTTGAAAACCTAACTCTGAGCCTGCTTCTAGCTTCTCCCTCAACATGATCACTTGACGAGTAGTATACCACTCAACCATAGGTCAGCTAATTCTTTCCCTTCTCTGTGCCATTTGGAGTTGAAAACCTAACTCTGAGCTTGCTTCTCGCTCAACACGCTATCACTCCTTATGTATGATCGGTTACTCCGCTATTATGTAGATTGCCACAAGATCTCTTTGATGAGTATTTAGTGTCTGACATTGAACCATGCTTTATTAACATGTTGAAATATGGATTAATTGTATATACACGTTAGGTTTGTCTTTTTCTCATATAAACTTAAGCTAATAATATGAGAGTACTCACCTCAATATTATATACTCTTAATCCATATATCCCTTAATCTTTCGATGTGAGGCTTTGTTTATCTTAATAGTCCACAAGTTCCTTCATTTCAATATATATATATATTTCACTTGCAATATATCTTCTTTCTTTTCATCAAGGAGCCCAAAACTATAATTTAGCTATTCATGGTTGCCTGATTCCACAATTTATAATCATATACTTAAGTCAAGGCCACCATAAGATTTCAAAAAATTCATTGATATCGCATGTGCGGTTTGTTTTAATTTCCCATTTTCTTATTTTCTTTTGGACCACAAAGTAATCTATAACAAATTCATCTTTTGACCATGCGATGATGTCGGATACAGACTTAAGAACCGATATATGCATATATTGAGGGACAAAAATCACCAATATATAATTGCCAAAAAGGCTCACATTTAATATGTAACACCTGGATTTTTACTACTATATTATAACATTTTAATTGAATTACAACCACTATTTCAGTTCTGAAAGCCCGAAAATATGAATAAATTTAAAACTTTTCTTTTCAAACATTACACTAATATGCTTTCTATTGAAATGGGCTTTCCGGACAAATTGAATAATTTAAAAACTTTGTCTAAAATAGAGTGGTTCATAAGACAATTAAAAGTACATTAACCCTCTTAGGGGGTCTATCATTATTCATAATACTTAGGAAATTTAAATCTCTTTATAAACTTATACATTTCTATTTTCCATGTTATCTACTATTAATTTAATAATTTAAAATTACATCATATATAGATAACCTTACTTTTTATCATAATCTTAAATTATTCATCTAATCTTTCTCCAGCACTCCTGCCTTATCTCAATCATCTTACCATCTACCAGTTTCTCTGAAACAGCAATTTAACGCAGTTCATTTCATTCATTACCATGCATAATAATAGTAAATATGTATAACTAAAAACATGTCTGTATGGGTAGGGATGTTGCCCCTCTGTGGGCCCCCGCACTCATCCCATACAAGTAAACATTAACCTTGTATGCTAGTGCATTTAAGGCACTACTGTGAGGCTCAACCTCCTGAATATAACCTTTCAGTCATATCTAATCTGTACTAGGGGTAGCTAGCCCTCTAGTCATCGAGTACTCGGATCCCATGAATATATCTAACAAGGTTAAAGCGACCTTTCGGCCCTGAAGTTTACTGTGAATTTATAAAACATGCTATGCAATTATTAATGCATGATAGATGAAATTGAATGAAACTGCTACCTGAACTCCAAGCTTAATCCTTAACTAGCTTCTTTCCTTTCCACTAACTTGCTGAGCTTATACCATTATCACAACCTATCTATTCATCATATGAATAATAACGTAAATTAATACTTATACATTTATATTTAATTCGCGTCTCTCACGTTCCTATATTACTACCATTCCCAGATGGAATATAGGATTAAATCCTAGTCTCTACCTTAATCATAATATCATTAGCTGGCACTATATAATCATTAACAATACACATATCTACAAACACATACATACAAATATCCTGATTATTTTAAATCAAACTCACATCATATAAGTTCTATTCCAATTAATCTTTCTTATTTTCAATGTTTGACTAATAATTAAATCAAGAATATTTCTTTATAAGGAGCTTTACCTTTCTTTAATCCTTAGAGTGCTTGTCCACATATTATTTATATTCTTTTATTTATACCCTTGATTATTAGGGTTTCTTAAGTCACATAATTAATGAATCTAATCATTCTAAAGTCTACAAGTTAATCTGAACAGATGCTAATGTTTTACCACAAAAATTCATCAACCAACATCAATAATGAAAGACAATCATAAGAATATCCCTACTAATTTTAAATTAAACTTACCTTCCCTATCCATTAATTATCTCTATGCACACTATAGCTAATAATAAATCTCTATAGCCAAGAAAGAAATGGACAAGGATTAATCCGTAACAATTTTAATATTAGACCATCTCCAAGTCAACTAGGTATATTTTTAAATCCTTACTCCTTATTCCAGTATCTTGGACGCCTTAACTTCAGAACATCAAAGTTATCTTAATTACAAATTTTCATCATCATGAATCAGCCAGAACGTTTAACATACCACCAGAAATCAGTTTAGAATTTAATAAAAACAAGATTATACCCTTCTACTTTATTGAACTATAATTAGTCCAAAACCACCCATATGTCTCAAATTAATATTTCCAAGTTAAACCATCACATTTACATTTATTTACACACACCAAGAAACACCTATATATATATATATCCTTATTTTCAATTATTACAAAATCTCAAAAGAAGAATCAATAATGTAATTGATTTTCAAGTCTAAGGAAGCTCAATTCATTAAAGGACATTACCAATCATTATTTACATTCCACAGCATCTTCAATTTACAGAACTTAAAAGCTTTTGTCCTAATCTTTAAGAATCCTTGAGTAATGGATTAAGTTTCCAAATCAACTTACAACTTTTTAACTTATCTCCCATCCATTCCAACCAACTTAAAATATTGACTTGGAACTCCCAAACAATAAATCACTAATCAACTTCCCTCTATCTAATTAATCCTATCTTAATTCCAAATCCAACTTTAACACTAATTTAATCCAATAAATACCATTTCCAAACCAACAATTTCAGCCTTTCAATTCAAAATATATTTCAATTAAAATCCAATAAAACCCAAGAATAACTAATCCTCTTCACATTTCCTTATACTTCATTCCTATTAAATTAGTATTTCCATTTCTCCTTCACTTGCCAATAACCCAGCGGCCAGAGCAGCCAACAATTAGAATTTCATCGCTTAAAACCTTCAATCAACAACAATAACAACTTCCCATTTTCTTATCCAATTAATTATCAAAACATTTTCCTTTCTCCTAAACAACTCTCCCACGGCCAGAACATGCAGAAAGAGGGAAATTTGGACAATCAACACACCATCATAAGCAAGAAATTTTCAGTTTACCTTCCAAACCAAAATCAAACATCATTAGCCATTTCATATCCCCTGGCCGAACAGGACAAGAAGCAAGAAGGGAAAACAAGAATTTTATACTTCACCAATTTCACCTATTCATCATCTATTCCTCATATTTAAAATGTTAAAACATCCAAGAAAATAACAAAAATCAAGCAACCACAAGGGAGCTTGAATTCGGCTAGAAAAGAGGGAATAGAGCAACAATTCAATCACTCAAAAAGTTCATCAAATCACACATCCAACATGCTCATTCTAGCTTCCAATTCATGTATATATTACTTCAGAAATTTTCCTCCTTCTCGGCCTAACAAATTCGCAGAAACAAGGGAGAAGAAGGAAGCATTCATAATTTCCTTAAGCTTCAATAATCCATATACAACCCGTTCCTTAACCTTAATCCTACTAGTAATTGCGAGCAATTAAGCCTCGAAACAAGAAATATCCGAAAATCCCAATTTTTGCTTCGGGTGAACAGTACCAGAGGAAGAATTTCTTGAGCCAATCGGTCCTATTCGACTTCAATCCCCAAAATCGACACCCAAAACATTAAGAACAAGGTTCAAACACCATTTTTATGAATTCAGAAGCTCCAAAATCTTCCCAAAATCTGAATCGATTCACCCCCCATTTCACTTAAACTCGGGGCGAAAAAGCGAGGAAACAAGAGAAGAAAGCTTACCCAAGGTGTATCTCAGCTTCTGGAACGTTTCCCTCTAATTTTCGCCGCCGTCTGCCGTCGTTGAAGGCTGAAGCCGCTGCTGAGCTTTGAAGCACAGAGAGGAGAGGATGAGAGTGAGTGTGTTGGTGAGAGAGAGGGAGTATACGGGTTTAGAGGGAGTATTTCGTGTGTGTGTGTCTGAAGCCAGAAGAATAGAATGAATAAGAAGGGAATAGTGGAACACGTGTCTGGTGTATATTTTAGAAGGTACATATGTGAAGAGCTCGGAAATTGGTTTAGGTTTGGAGTAGTGCCGCCTCGAGTCCACTCTCCAAGAAATTAAACCCGAGGGGATAGTGGAAGCTAACCCTGGATGTCGATCTCAAGGAGCCTAGTGTAATATGATTCCTAATAGCTAATATGTAAACTTGAAAAGGCGGGTAAAAAGCATTTTTGTTGGTTTTAGTGTGAAGTTTGGTATGTGCAAAAGGTAAGGTAAAAGGTGAGAATTTAAAGTGAGATTTGGATGAAAATGGGATAAAGGTCATTCTTGATGAATGAGAGATTCGGTAATCATTGCTTCTAACGATTTTCAGGGAGTTTAATTGATTTCTAAAGGACCCTAGAGGAACCCCTCTAGGCTAGGCTTGGGTTAACTTAATTAATGCCGGAACCCCGCACATTACTTAATTTAACCCAAGTTGATTAAGTTCAAAATCAAGAAATAATTGATTATGCAAGACTTTAAATCCACAATATGGGCCACCCCATAATTGCTCTAAATTTCTCTCTAAACCCTGATCTATTGATGGCCACCCATACAATAAATTAGGACCTAGAGAGTGTTTGCCCAATGTCTCAACACAACCAATTAATTCTTATGCTATCTCCCTCAAGCAAATAGCTTAACACTCTTAATCCACTAACCAAGCCACCTTGCATTAGCACATAATTTTCACCAAGAGAATAACAAAACTATGAACCCATAAATTTCATTAAACTCAAAGCTAATAAGTAGCAATGTCAAGCATTATACAAGAAGGAAACAACATAAATATAAACATAGTGTCTAACCCTAATGACATAAATGCATTTAACTAAGTGCCATAAATGCACCTCAACCAAATGCAATAGCAATTAATACAACCCACCAAAATGTCATAAATGCAACCCTAAAAACCTAGAAAAGCATAAATACAACAAATGGGAAATGATTAGAACTAGGAAAACTCCCCTATTGAAGCTTCAAGCTCATCCCTTGGCTCTCACCACCAAGAATGGTGGAGCCTAGCTGCTACTCCTCATGAAAGAACCAACAACAAGGAAGGAAGGTGTGGAATCCATGGAAGAAGGAAGAAAGATGAAGAAAATGAAGATGAAGATGAAGAAAGGAGAGAGCTAGGGCTTGGAATGGTGTATATGAGCCAAATCTGCCCTAAGGGAGTGTGTGTTTCGTGTTTTATCTTTCCCAAGTCGGGTCAAGTGAGTGGGTTTCAAGTTGGATCCGGATCTGGGCCAAAATTCGCGTTTTGATATTCTGCCGATTCGCCCGTTCGCCGTCTACTTCGCCGCGGCGAAGTGATGTAGCCTCTAGTTCTTCTCCCCTTTTCGCCGTGGGTTCGCCGCGGCGAAAGCCACGGCGAACTCACTTCTCCTTTGCCTCTTATGGGTTTTTCGTAGTCTGACTCGCCGCGGCGAAGTCACTTTGTTGCTGCTTCTTTATTTGGCCTTCTCCTTCATTCCAGGTTCGATCTTTTGGTCCTGAGCGACCCTGCAAGTGGAAACAAGATAAAACCAAGATCAAGTAGCCCTATAAATTAATTAATACAATTAATCTACAATTATGGCTAATTACTCCTAATTTTACACTCATTTCCCTTGAGAGTTTGGGATATTCAACTTGACACTATCAGACCAAAACTTGCATCTTAATCAGGTTAATTGCCTCAATTTAAGCATATAAAAGCATTACAAATCAGAGATTTGTCAATATGTGATATTTTTAATAGGTATTTTACTATCTTACCCTTCCTTTTATAATTGAGGATAATTTTAACTAGGGGCAAATATTGTCTTTTTCATTTCCTATTTCCTATTTTTCTCTTAAATCATAATTTTATTTATCATTATCATTTAGAAATAGACCTAAATCTGTCCCCAAAATAATTTCTCTAGATATGCTTTGATTCCTGAATTTATTTATAAGAATTTTTAATTAATAACCAATACCCCAAGATTATAAATATTCTCTTATTTAAATTTATCTTCTAACTATTTTCCCTAAGCTAATAAAGAAAATAAACTTTAAAAATTATTAAAAATATACCTGGCCTCATAAATTTATTTATAAGGCTTTTTAATTTCTAAATACATTTCTAGAACCTCAACTATATCCTTGTTATCCCTTTTTCTCCAAACTACGTTTTATCTTCTAATTAATTCTTCTTTGTTTCTTAAATAAAATAAGCCTTAAAATTATTAAAAATACCTAAAACATCATAAATTTATTTTTAATGCTTTTTAATATTTTAATAATATTTCCTAAATCTTAAATAATTCCTTATTTTCTATTTTTCTAAAATTTGGGGTGTTACATAATACGTGTGTATATATATTGAACAAGGCTCTAACGATAATTTAGAGATTTTTGTACCAAAACAAAATATTTCCTCCGTTTGTAAATATAAGACCTATTCACCCAATTTGATTGGATTAAGGATGTTAGTTAAGTTAGTTAAAATAATATGATTTTACCAAAACACTAAAACTAGCAATCTTTATTCTCACCCTCCCTCTCTTATTTATTTATTATTGAAAAGCATTAGTAAGGATAATTTAGGTAAAAGTTGAGAAAATATAGATTGAAGTCTTATATTTAAGAACAAACTCCCCTTCTCAAATAGGTCATATATTTAAAAATGAAGGGAGTAGTTTAGAGATTCTATATGTTTAAAAGAAACTTTATAGTATCTCCCACTACAACATAACGGAAAAGAAATGAAAAAGTATTTCTTTAAGTAGAAATAATTATGATGTCCTAAATATAATATTAATTGAAAAAATATTATTAAAGTATAATAATGACAAAAGTATAAAAATAATTACAAATCTCGATTTTGGGTACCAGCATTGCTCAGGTTAGCCTCAAGTGATCCTTTATTTTATCCTCACTAATTAATGAATTGTTTGATGACCACCCCTGTTGAATAATTTTAAACGATATTATTTGATACCTTGTCTGGGATCGAAAATCCCATGGATGATTATGTTGTTGGGTAAGACCTTTTTGGTATATTATAATCAAAATATTCATGTTTGGTCCATCGCATTAATTATTTCCTATGGAAATGGGACATAAGGGTAAATCCGAATTACCCTTCAGAAAAATTGAACCCTTTGACTGTCTAATTGGATGGAATAATTCATCAAACCATGAATGACTGAGAGTCTATAGGGTCATGTACATTGATAATTAATTCTTTACTTATCTTCTTAATGCATTTTATACTCTCCTAGCCCTTTCCCCCCATTAATTTCTATCTTTATATTAGAAATTGAACATATGTTATTTAAAATATTATAATATTATAAAAAAAAATAGACTAACTAAAATTGTAGACTCATCTAAAAATAGTAAAACTAATGGTTTTGTAGAATTTTAATCTCAACCATTCATTTTCAATCCAACAATAGAATGGGATCGGATGGGCAGAAAAATGAGAGAAATGGGCTGAAGGAACACAATAGTAACCAAAAAACTTTTTCGGAGTAGAAAATAAAAGATTTTCTGAAACTCACACAGCTACTAGACTACGAGAGTCTAAAAGTGATGTGCACAACAAAGCACCAAAAAGAAAGGAGGGAGAGGAAAGCCAAAGAATTTTTCATGGATGGGATGAGGAAACTGCATAGGGGTAGCTTCTACTTATAGTGCTGAGGGCGAACACTAGAATGGAAAAATTACACTATCATTATTGTCCCTCATAAATGCTGCAAGTCAGTTATTATGGTAGATCTCTCCTTTACTCGAAAATGAAATGATTTGACTTCAATAAGCAATAAGTGTTAATTGAGTCAACTGCCAAATTCTCCCAGATTGTTTTTCCTCTGTCTGATCCTCTTTCAAACGATCCGGTGAATTGAGGGCGGACCTGGACACAGTCTAACAGGGACAATGAGAGAATCCAAATCCCGCATTTTATGGCAGACAATGCTCACATGAATTGATTGAACAATCAATTAGAGGGGAAAAAAATCCAACATTTAGTCTCTATTTTTTCTAGGGAAAATCACAACCAGGTCCCTAGTAAGGGATTTAATCAAAACCAGATTCTAAACAATCATCAAATTATATTGAAGTCCCAAGGGACTTGGGTGATATTAAATGGCTTGTCATTGAGTTGTCAATAACAGCTCCTTTAATTGTCAATGTATAACTCAATAGTTGTCAATGAAAGAGATGTATTGACAACTCAAGGAGCCGCTATTGATAACTATTAAGTTGTGCATTGAAAACTCAAGAAGCTGCTATTGACAACTATTGAGTTTTCAATGGTATTGACAACTATTGAATTGTGCATTGACAATTCAAGGAGCTGGTATTGACAACTCAATGACAAGCCATTTAATATCACCCAGGTCCCTTGTAACTTCAATGTAATTTGATGATTGTTTGGAATCTGGTTGTGATTAAATCCCTTATGAGGGACCTGGCTGTGATTTTCCATTTTTTCTATCTCTATTATTGGCAATTTGGCATTGCTGTATGTTTCATTATACTATCCCGCAAAGGGTAAAAGACATCAGTTAACACAATTGAGTATGTTGATAAAAAAAACACAATTGAGTAGGGAGAGAAAATTGAGTATGCCTAAAAAGTTAATATTATTGTCAAATGGTATTCTTATTGCTTTAATTTCCCTTGGAAGTTGGAATGGATAAGATAAAACATAATCAAAGCTGAAGAATCAACACTTTAATTATTTTGTTAGCATGGAAAGAGACACAATCAATAGAACGGATATGATAAGCTCTTCAAGATCTGCTTTCATGGTTCAAATCTGTCCTTTTCTATTTTTTCTGACCATACAAAGAAAAAAAAAAACGATTCATAGTAAATAGTCGAGGGTGGGAGCTATAAATTTTGCATATGGAGAGCAAAGTGTTATAACCGCTTCTTCAAATATTGAAGTATATTTACTTTTTTTTCCCCCAACAATATTGAAGTATATTTCCATGACAAACTCTTGTGATCTGATCTGATCGATAGGTGTGTGTGTATATTTCTATCCTACAAAAGGAAACCAAACACCTAAAATCACAACCGTGAAATGTTCATACAAGAAACCCTTCCATTATTTTCAATCAACATCCTTTTCTAGTTACGCAACAAACACCCTTTGAGATTTTGGAGTTGTAGTAGCTAGGATTAGAACCTATGGATTTTGCAAATGTATTGAGTATAAATATAAATCGTCATTTTGTGAGGGAGAAATTTTGAAAAGGATGGATAAAAACCCAGATTGTTCCAGCAAATTAAGAATTATTTGGTAGACATGCTAATGGGCATTTAGCAGCTAGATGACAACATTCCCAGGTTATTATTGATTGATTTTTTTATTGAATTAGAGATGTAAACATGAAAAGCCCGTGATGACTTCCCATTTAAAGGAGAGCTTTAATGACACTAAACGATTGGCTTGATTGATTTATATGATTTCTATTTAGGTTTCCTTGCATTACAATAGCATAAAGAATATATGGGTTACATTGTTTAAAATTTATGAATAATGCAACTCATTAGAGTTAAGCTATGTATATAGTTAAGTTATTGTAGATTTGCATCTATTAGGTCCCAAGATTTGCATATATTTTATATCATTTTGGAGGTCTTTTATCTTATATTTCATATCATTTTGGAGGTTTATTATCATGTTATTTGGAGATTATTGCATATCTTGTAAAGAAATTAGGTTGTAGAGTGATTACATGCATTTTATGGTAAAAAGAGCATTTTTAGATTTTTTGTGTGCTTACTTTTGATTTGATTGATTATTGGGAGCTATTCATCTTTATTTGGTGTTATTTTTTATTGTAGGAATCTTAAAAATGAGAGAAATGGAAGCAAGAAGTAGAAAATTCAAGAAAAATGTCAAAATACAAGTTGATGGAAATTGTAGAAAAGCCCTAACTCACCCTTGGCTCGCATCAGCAAACCCAAGACAAACTTGGTCGTGGCTTCGCTGGTGCGAACCCAAGGCGAACACTCGTGAACCATAACCTCTGAAATTGCGTGTTTTTGCATTATTTTCGGACCGTAACCCATTTTTCTCGACCTGACTTTTTGAGTGTACATCCGACATAACCCTTTATTTTGACACAGTTCCTTTACTCCATTTCCATCTACACTTTCTTTCTATTTCATTTTTCTCCATCCCAACCTCCATATATTTCTTCCTTTTTCTTCTACTTATTCCATCTATCTTTCATTCCCACCACTTCCTTCCATATCTAATCTATACGGTCAAAATTTTCACTCCATTTTGGGCTGTTATTGGTGCCATGAGAAGCTACGACTTCCAAATCTTGAATATGGGTGAAGAGGCATGAGTTCCAAGTTTTAAAGGGGAGTTCCTATGTTTTATTCTTTGTTATAGCTATAGTTTTTCAATTCCTAGGTCAGGTCTTATAATTTATAGTTGGATTCATTGGTTATGTTTGTAATCAATGTTGAATGCTAATTTGTGGTTTATATTTGTGATTAGGATTTGTGCTCCTCAGTATATATGATATTATTTATGTTTCATTGACTTCTCTCTTTTAAGCATGTTTGCTAGGTAGTTTGATTGAAGTGGGATTATAATCGAACATAAAACATTGCTAATCTATAATCTCTAAGAGGTTTTAGTAATGCCTAAACAAATGGGTCCATGAGTTTAGGCATTAGACTTACCGGTCAGTGATGTTTGATATATTAGAGAACTTAGAAAAAACCAGATTTTACTAATTAGTGATTAACAATGTTTAATGATATAGGTGATAATTAATTATACATTGGACACAAGGATAGCCTTGAGGTTTGGAATATTGAGAGATTTAGTTGTAATTAGTTTCAAATGAACCGATTAGTTGTATAAAGTATTAGACATCATTTCTTTAGTCCTAATTTATTGTTTTGGTAGCCAACAATGTGTTAGAACTGTAGAAAAAACCAAATAGCAATGCGAGGTGGCTCAATTGTGAGACTAAGAGCTTTACACAATTAATAGGTCCATTGAATGGTTAAGTGCTTAATCAACTTAGTTTTGAATAATTAATATGCGGGGTGGCACGGTATTAGTCAATTCAACCTAAGCCTAGCTTAGAGGGTGGCCTCTAAGGGCATTTTGATGAGTAGCGACAATTTAGCTCTCATAATCCTAAGGGAAAAGTGATTGCACCTAATCCATATTTCAAGTGATTCACTTCATCTATTTTTCATTCAATATATCTTTATAAAAACACAAAAAAGAAGTGGCTTAGGATTTTATTACAATTCTTGCATGTGTATGCATTAAAAGAAAATTAAATATATCCCCTTGTTTATATTTAATTTCATAACATTTAAATTATTTAGGAAGTAATAGAAGGCTTTTCGAGAGAGAGGACGACCCGATGTTATACCTTATATTACAATCATTCCTTAATTTATTTTGTATTGACCGAAGGCAATGAATATGACCGTCAAATCAATTGTCTTTTTCATACAAATGAATAAAACTGTTCAACTTCAGTTCCAAGATATAATTAAATTTATTCAAAAAGGTAAATGTTTTGGAAAAAAGTTTAGATAAGTTAGAATTTGGTCTTATTGTAGTTAGGCTTATTTTAAGGTTCAATCAATGTTGTAAAAGCCGGACTGGAAGACGAACCCAAGAGGGTAATGGGTCATGGTTCACACGTTCGGATCGGTTGGACCGATGGTTAGACCGATGATGTAATAATTAAGGAAATAAATATATGACTTTTTAATAAACCTTACAAATAAACATATTCAAAAGTTTTGATGCATATTTCTCAAATACTAATTCCCAACATGTTGAAATAATTAAAAATTACATAATAATAAGTAAAGAATACCTAATACCAAATTACCAATAATAATAATATATCAAGTCAACAACCTAACAAGTAACAAAAACAAGCATGACTTCATGGCTTGTCAAATATTGGTGGATCTCGATCAATTTGAGAGATAAACCTAATGAGTTTGGGATTTGGGAATATAATTTGGGTTTTTCTTTTAATTATTTTGAGATTTTTTGGCCTTTATTATATTTTTTTTCAGCATTTTGTGTGCTTCAAATTGAGCCATCAGGTTTTCAGAAACCCACCCCGGTTTCAGATTTAACTCCGGCTCCCGGTCTAATGTTTAGCTGACAGCGGTCCGATCCGGCCTGACCTACTAAACGGCCAAACCATGAAGTCCGGACCGATTGGTGTGCCGGGCGATGGTTGGACCGATCCTACCGCCATGTCCGGTTCTTACAACCATGGGTTTAATGAACGTATACAAAAATATTTACAATTGCTAACCAATAAAATCCTCACATTTAACAATAAGATAACCCATGTTCTTTCAAGATGAAGTCGTTCTTACTAACTAAATCAATTTCCATAACATAGCACGTCTTGAGAGAGAAAGCATATATAGAAAATTTTAATATGCTTTAGTTGCTGCATTCCTGGCATCTTTAGCTAAATTATATTATTGTTTATGCTGGTGGTTTAGTCAAAAATCAAATCTTTATCTCTTTAATTTAAAGTATATTATTCCATATCCGTGGTAGAATAAGTCCAAAAACATATTTGGTTCTAAAAATGTGTATATATTATTTAATATGTCAATTATTTTAGTCCAGAAAAAAGTAAACAATTGATACACAGTATTCCAATAAACGGTAACTTTACAACTGTCTGATTCTTTATATATTATAATAAGTTAAAATATACACGATCTACCTTAAAATATTAATTTATTGTCTATATATATAATGTTTGTCTTTCTATCATAAAAGTTTAAATTAATTTGATAGGGTTCAACTCAACATTAGATATGCTTATTAATTCATCGATCTCTCAATCTTTCAACGTCGATATGATTATCTTAATATTCTCTACACTACTTCTTCTTCTTCTTCTTTTATTGCCTTGACTTGTATTTTGTTAATCTCAAAGCCTTAAATCATATCTTTCATTTTTTATTTGCCTGGACTTATTATTTTTCAGTTTTAGAGATATCAGGTATACAAATATTCATTTTATTTTCAACATTCATATTCTAATTTTTCATTTGATTGATGGAATGACTTTGATACAATGTTAAAAATCAATTTATTGTATATATATGTTAAGTTTTGTTGAACTAATTTGATAGGACTCAACTCAACATTATATACATTTAATTCATCTCTCAATATTGGGCTTTGATTATCTTATTAATACCATTAACTTGATTTGTATATAACCTTTCTAAAACTTCAAACTTTAAATTTAACTTCCCTATTGTGCCAAGTTTTCACATTCCCTAAGAAAATCTGTTATTTCAAATTGATGAGGAATACATAACATCTTACATGAAATAAAAACCTTAGAATATAATATACAAAACACCTTTAATTTTTCCACCAATTGCATATCACCCTATAACAGTTTAAAATTTAAATTTTGGTGTCCTTAAAGTTTTAATTTTTAAAATCAAAAGACGTTTCCTTTTTCCTATCGAAATGTAAATCAAAGTGAGCTCATTGCTTTCACATGATTCGATAATCCTATGGTCTTCTTCATACAGTATTGTTAATGTCATACATAATAATTTTTCTTATAAATATTTTTGAAAAATTATAATGGTAGGGTTCAATTTTAAATATTGAAATTTTATGAAGGCTGAAAATTTAAACTTTAAAATGATAGAAGTTATATGGAATATGCCAAATGTTCATGTTTTTATTTACATTTATACTTCTTCCGTTTCAAAATATAAGACTTATTCGACTTTTTTGGAGAGACTAAGGAAGCTAAATGAGTCATTTAATCATAATGAATTTTATGTATTATTAGACTATATGTTAGTTTATAAGTCAAATAATAAAGTTGAGAAAAAATTCAGATAAATCAATTTATATAAGTAATTTATTTAGTTTTTAAGATTTTCCCAAAAAGTCTATTAGGTCCTATATTTAGGAACCGAAGGAATAGTATAAATTTTTTATCCAAACAAAATACCATGTTATCCTCATTAATAATGTGGCGGTTTCCACCAGTAATTTAATAGTAAAATAAAGTTATGAGATGGGACTAAATGTTTTTTTTTTTTGAAAATGTTAAAAATTGAATGGTGTGACATGTTAAATTTAAATTTTGAAACATAACGAGTTAAGTTTGATGTTTCCAGATTTTAGCCTATATAATAATACCTAAACATGTTTTACATACAAATTAAAATAGCCCATCAATTTCATTTTTTTTTCTTTAAGGGCAGCTACTAATTGTCTGAAGTTACAAACGAAATCGAATATGCAATCTCCCACTTATCATCACTACTACAAAAAACAGAATTCACGTCCCCATTTCACGTCTCTTTTTTGAAAATGAGATGTAAAAAAAAGGCGGTGGCAAAATTGTAAATAAGTGAAACACTTTTAACGTCTCTTTTTTAAATATGAGACGTGGATTCTCTGAAAAAAGAGCGCCAAGCAAAAAAATATGGGAAAATATAGGCGGGAAATTACTTTCCACGTCTCACAAAAAATGTGAGACGTTGAAAACTGCTTTCCACGTCTCACATTTTTTGTGAGACGTGGAAAGTAGGCAAATTTTTTTTTTTTTTTAAAAAATCTAAAATCTTTCCACGTCTCATTTTTATTTATGAGACGTGGATTATTGTGAAATTTGGGCGCGGAATTTGAAAATAGGCAAAATAATAGACGGGAATTCACTTTCCACGTCTCACAAAAAATGTGAGACGTGGAAAGTTGTTTTCAACGTCTCACAAAAAATGTGAGACGTTGAAAACTGCTTTCCACGTCTCACATTTTTTGTGAGACGTGGAAAGTAGGCAAAAAAATTTTTTTTTAAAAAAAAATCTAAAATCTTTCCACGTCTCATTTTTATTTATGAGACGTGGATTATTGTGAAATTTGGGCGCGGAATTTGAAAATAGGCAAAATAATAGGCGGAAATTCACTTTCCACGTCTCACAAAAAATGTGAGACGTGAAAAGGTTTTTTCAACGTCTCACAAAAAATGTGAGACGTTGAAAACTGCTTTCCACGTCTCACATTTTTTGTGAGACGTGGAAAGTAGGCAAATTTTTTTTTTTAAAAAAATCTAAAATCTTTCTACGTCTCATTTTTATTTATGAGACGTGGATTATTGTGAAATTTGGGCGCGGAATTTAAAAATAGGCAAAATAATAGGCGGGAATTCACTTTCCACGTCTCACAAAAAATGTGAGACGTGGAAAGTTGTTTTCAATGTCTCACAAACATATGTGAGACGTTGAAAGTCTCTTGAAAATTAAAAAAAAAAAGATTAACGACTTTCAACGTCTAACATATATTTGTGAGACGTTGAAAGTCCCTTAAAAATTTAAAAAAAAAAATTGCCCCCCCTTTTCCACGTCTCACAAAATTGTGAGACGTGAAAAGAGACTTTTAACGTCTCACATATGATTGTGAGACGTTGAAAGTCCCTTAAAAAATTTAAAAAAATAAAATTACCCCACTTTTCAACGTCTCACATATGTTTGTGAGACGTTGAAAGTCTCTTTCAACGTCTCACAAACATATGTGAGACGTTGAAAGTCTCCTATATAAAAAAAAAATAGGCTTCCCCGAACATAACCCTTTCCTCCTCCCCACCTCCTCTTTGCCTCTTCTCCCTCCGTCTTCTCTCTCTCACCACGACAACACAGGCTTCTCCCTCCGTTTTCTTCCTAGAACGTCCACAAATCAAGCTTCTACCTTCGTCTTCTTCGATCTACCTTCGTCTTCTTCGTCTTCTTCTTCGTCTTCTTCGGCTAGGGATGGAGAAGCTAATGTCGCCCTTCAAGAAAACTCATCATCAGACCCTCGCATCGTCGGAATCACAATCTCCGACAAAAATCTCAAAGGCTATATCCCCTTATAACTTGGATCTCTAACCTACCTCAGTAGAAAATTTCTACGGCTTTATCCTTCTATTTGTGTTGAAACATGTTCATTTTTTGTTTCCAAGCTAGTATCACTTCATTCTAAATTTCTTGATTCTGATCTTGGACTAATATGGAACCATTTGTTCCCTTATGGACCATGAGAAAGAGTTAGCATTAGCCTCTTTATTTGCACAGATAAAATTGGATTCTGGCTTTGGTTATATGTTTCTCATTATGTTTCATCGTGGTTTGTTGGAATTTGCAGTAAGTAACAGCTTCTATTGATAAAAGAGTAAAGGAAAGAAGGAAGAAACTTGAGGTACGAATTTCTTATTTGTCTTTCACTAGTTCTGGACTGTTTTGGGAACATACTTCTTGTTGAAACATATTTTTATCATTTAAAGTTTGCACATCTGTGAACATTTGGTATCTTGTTTAAGGTCTTTGCTGGTGAAAAATAGATAGAAAAAAGGTTAGAGTCAGTTTGGGTGAACTAATACTGATAGGGCTCTTTTATTTTTTTTGAACTAATACTGATATGGCTCTAGCATTTTTGTAATATTACTTTGGATATAAATAATAAAATTAGTTCATTTTGTTTACATTTTAAGTGTTATATTCCTATTATTCTGATAAAATATTGGGATTTTTTTTATTGGGGTTAATCAGCCTAATTAAGAAAATATTCTTTTTTTTAAAAAAAAAAAGACTTTCAACGTCTCTTATTCAAATAAGAGACGTGGAAAGTATTTTCCACATCTCTCATTTAAAAAAGAGATGTGGAAAGTAGGAACTTTCCACGTCTCACATTCAAAAAGGAGACGTGGAAAGTTCTGTGACCACTTTCCACGTCTCATTTTTGAATGTGAGACGTGGAAAGTGGGCACTTTCTACATCTCTTTTTTGAATGTGAGATATGGAAAGTGGAAAGTGCCCACTTTCCACGTCTCATTTTTGAATGTGAGACGTGGAAAGTCCCACTTTCCACGTCTCACATTAAAAAATGAGACGTGAAAAGTTCCGACTTTCTACGTCTCCCTGATCTACATCCCACTAAAAAGAGACGTGAAAAGTCCAAAAAAAGAGACATAAAAAGTGTTTTTTTTAGTAGTGGCATGGATATATCATTCTCCTAGATTACAAGACCTTTGGTCTAGTCAACTTCATTTTGATTACTATAGGAAATTAAAAAAAATAATTTAAGTTTTAGAATAGAATTAAAGAAAAATTTGTTGAAAATACTTTTGTGACAAATTTTTTCAACTAATGTTCCCGAACTATCTTGTGTTATACTGTTAAAATTTTCTATTTCGTTGTTGTGATGATACATATATGACCTGAAACTTATCAACACTAGTACTGCTGGTTTGTAGCTAATAATGTTAGCCTGAGAGATGTTAATGTTAAAAGAGTATGATGATGGCAAAAAGAGTGACTATGAGTATATAAAAAAGAGTGATTATGAATAGATTTCAAGTTTTTAAGAACACTAGGTCAAAAAAAAAAGTTTGAGAAAATTTCATTAAAGGACCAATGTAGACAATTAATGTAAAAGAGAGACCAAAAAAATCTGAAATTTCACTGCAGGACCTAGGTCCTTAAATGAAAAAAAAATTGTTGTGTGAAAAGACTTAAAAGCCCTTGTGAATTAATTTCAGATAGGGACCTGTGCAAAAGTCTTCTGACGCTGACACAACGTACTTCCTTGGCAGACAGCGTACTTCCTCGTGCATATGGCGATTTCTTTGTGCATATGGTCATTTCCTTGTGCGTGGCCTGGACATAGCACGTTATAAGGCCAATTAATTACTCCTTGTGCATATGGCCATTTCCTTGTGCATATGGGCATTTCCTTGTGTGCGGCCTGGACATAGCACGTTATAAGGCCAATTAATTACTCCTTGTGCATATGGCGATTTCCTTGTGCATATGGCCATTTCCTTGTGCATATGGTCATTTCCTTGCGCGTGGCCTGGACATAGCACGTTATAAGGCCAATTAATTACTCCTTGTGCATATGGTCATTTCCAGGCCATGCACAAGGAAATCGCCATATGCACAAGAAAATCGCCATATGCACGAGGAAGTACGTTGTCAGCCAAGGAAGTACGTTGTGTCAGCGTCAGCGTCAGAAGACTTTTGCAAAGGTCCCTATCTGAAATTAATTCACAAGGGCTTTTAGGTCTTTTCATACAACAATTTTTTTTTCATTTAAGGACCTAGGTTCTGCAGTGAAATTTTAGATCTTTTTGGTCCTCATCTAATATTAAATTGCTACAGTGATCCTACAATGAAATTTTCCCAAAAAGTTTTTAAGAACACGTACGTTTAAGTATCAGAAATTACTCTACTTAAAACTCTAGTTTTTTAATCAAAGTCAAATTCACACATTTCTTTGGCCATCAAATTCATACATGCATCCTACCAAATAAATGCATCCGATATTTAAAACATGGGCTGCTACGTGGCGCACTCGACTTAATCAAGTCACAGGGTGGACGGTCGTTTTCATTATTAATTTAGTTTATTAGTATCTTAGAGAAATCCCACAAAAATGCCTTGAAAATGGAAAAGGATGACAGATCAGTCTTTAATTTTGAGAAGTTTCAACTCAGACCAATCTAAGATTTTCATATCTTATGAAAAGACATAAATGACCCTATAATTGTCAAATATATCATAAGTATTCACAGGTGTAATATAGGGATTTTCAACTTGATCATAACGATTTTTGAAATTATGTTAACAATTTACAACTCCAACATTTTCTATTATGAATTAACAAGACATAGTGTAAGAAGAGTTTACAACTTGAACACACAAATTTTTAAATGTGATTATAACGATTTTCAAGTTCATATTGGCAATTCACAATTCCAAAATTTTTCATTAAAAATTGACAAGGCATATATTGGGGAATCCTTCACAAGTTCAATAAAATTTTTTTTCAATATAATTATAAAGATTTCCAAATTCATATATATTAACAATTCACAACTCAAACTATTGAGAGCATCTGTGTCTTATAATAATATATGAAAATCTCATATCTTTCTTTGTGGCCTAATTTTGGATTTCATAAATTTAAGGGATCGGTTTGTCCTTTTCTATTTTCAATGGTATTTTTGTGGGATTCCTCCTTTTTTAAAATAGGCTAAATATTAGTATAATATAATTTTTCCCCATAAAAAAGGAAAGATACTATTTTTTATACTCTAAAATAGTATTATATTATGTTATTAATAATGTATGTGTTTGAGGAATAAATCATATATATAAACAAGCAGCTTGAGCGCAGCATGCTCTATCATTTATATATCATCTAATCTTTTTGTTCAATCAAATTTCCCCTTGAATTTAGCATATTATTATATCAAGGTTAACCATGAAAAAATTAGATATTTAAATAAATTTATATATAATTAGATGATTTTTTCAAATAAAATTAAAACAAATGGATGTCATTTAATTTTATGAAAAACAAGTGAATTTTAAATGGAATAGACTTATGTACTTGGTCTTATAAATATCACGAACATAAAGCATACAATTTGCTTAAAAATAAGTTGATGTATTGGTAACAATGGTTGGTGATAGAGTAAGAGATGCATAAAAAAATTGATGTCTTTAATTAAAAATAGCATTTTATACATACACATATAATTATTTAATATACAGTTAAATTCAAGGATTATTATATTTAATCGATAATAATTTTTCTGACTTAATTTTTTTTACTATCTACAAATTGAACCTTTTAGAACTTGCTTGAGGAATAATATATGGTGTTGTCCCTTCATTTAATCCATCCTCCGTTGACTATATTGATTATATAAGGTTATTTTAATGTGAGTGTTATTGGAGTATTGTTGAATTCAATCGAGATTTTTTTTTAAAAAAAATAAAATTTAAAGATATATAATATACTATTGTTTTCAAAGTTGTCAAACTCGTAAGTTTAAGTAAACTCGTGAAAAGAATGTAAAATCGGATCGTAAACTCGTAAGAGTTTACCTTTATTAATAATAAATAAGTGTTTCTAGAATATAATTAGATAAGAAATACAAAAAAATAACAATAATTTGACTTGAATATATTTTAAATATAAATATTAATATTAAATACATCAAAATTCATACTTTGTCTAGTTCAATAAAAAAATTTCTATGAAATTTATATGTAAATTCATTAAATATGGTCAAATAAAAGTAATTTACATGAGATTTGTATCAAGTTAACACGATTTTTGATAAGATAGAAATGTAAAAACGGTAAATTCAGCGTGTAAACTCGTGAGTTTTTACCTAATTTATAGCAAATACGAATTTAAGTGACTCGTGACACGTTTTGTTTAGGTAGGGCCATAAAAACGGTAGAGTCGGAGAGTCAACTCGCGAGTTTGACAACAATGATTGTTCTGCACTTCATCCTTTCAAAAGAATTTTTATTTCTTATATTTTGTTAAATTTGAAAATTGGGTCACTCATAAGTGCAGATGCTATCATGCATACTAATTAGGAAAATGCCGCAACAATATCCTTCATATATTCAATATGAAAGATATATTTTTATATTGTATTTGTACTATGCTGTGGTTAGCTAGTCAGTGGACATTAGGATATCTTAACATTCGCTTAGCTTTTAAATAATAATTATTACTCAGTTCAAAAATAATAATAATTATTACTATCATTGGACGACTTTAATAATAATACTATATTTATATATATCGCAAGAGTCAAAATCAAATAATTCATTCATGTTTGTGGTCTAGTAATTATAGTCATCGATCTTTAGCATTAGGTTTCTTTCACTTTGATTAAGGTTTCTTTAATTTCCTATTTTTGGGCCCTCTTCAGGTGTGTAGAGGGTGTGTGTTTAGTGTAATAAAATTAAGAATTAAGCTGACCTTGATTAAATTAGTTTGGCTATATTCAGTTATGGAATCAAACAGTAAACTGATAAAAAAATATTTTTATCAGTAAATAGCCCTTAAAAAATATAATTCAATAATTTAAATATAAAAATGATGACAATTTAATTTAAATATATTTCAATTTTAAATAATTGAAATTAATCTATGATCAACCCTGTGGGACTGAAGGATTAATGATGGAAGGAAATAAAAAGAAAATAAATAAATAAATATACCTCAAGATTCGTCCTTCGTTCATATTTTCTCAATCAATTCTTCCTAATTCACATCTTTGTCCAAATGCAAATAATAAGGAACTGAAATTAGTACTTAGTAATTGAGGTTATACAAAATGGGAGCTAGAAAAGGATGAACTTTAAATCCTAAAGTGTTCTATCAAAATCAAAGGACAGTTCACCATACTGAACAAAAAGCATTTTTTATGAATTTCATATATGAAGCCACTAAATATAATCAAAATCCAAAAATCTAACACAGATTTAAGATAGAATTAACAAGATTTTATATGCTAGAAATGCAAAAACACGTAGATTTAGTGAGTTACGCGTTCAACTAAGTTGAAGCTAACACACATTTAAAAGAGAGTTAATACGATTTTGTGATGTAGAAACCAAAAATATTATAAAATTGGTAAGCCTACTCACGAGCTCAACAATGGTTAAAACCCCCTTTTAGAATGAATATTAGTTAATCAAATTTCTTGGCTACTCAGGGTATATTAATGTTTCAGTAAACAACACATTTTTCTTTGCATTATATGAAGTTATATATAAACGGTATATTTCATTGGGGGCACATATATGTGTGTTGAAACTCTTTGAAATTTTAAATTCTATTAATTAGTAAATTCTTAAGCAAAAGAAGTATACATTTGCGATAAAAAAAAAAAAAACTGTTATAAACGAAGCGTTGCATCACGACAATAAAATTTTCACATCATAAAGAGTAAAAACATATACCATAATTGTTGTTAATAAGTCCATATTGCTTATGTATGTTGAAAAATTTGTATAGTGAGGAACCATCATGACAAAAAACAGTAAATTAACTATAGAATCTGTCTTAAAATTGAGTGCTGCTAAATAATTAGCCACTTCATAACTAAATTTTGTGACCAATTTACTGTTTTTGTGTATGTTAACCAATAGGAATTTAGTGTGTTCCGAGTACATTTATCATGCAATTATCTATATCTTATTTGAAATTGATGTATTTATTTATATAATTAGTGTGATAAAATGTGCAAGGTCGTTATTAGGTGCACATAATAGAAAAAACTCACAAATTCTCCCTTTTTTGTAGGAAAAAGAAAGAGAAACCAATGGAGTGGAAACCCAAAGAAAAAGAAGGTTGGAGCTGAATAAATGGGTTGATCGCTTCGGCCACCACAATTGGTGGCCATAGTGCCCAAGTGGTTGGTCTCTTTTGGGTGCCGAAGCATCCAATAAATAAAAAGAAAAAGAAAAAGAAAATAAGATAATATACGATTTGGATATGTAGATTCGAAAATTAGGGTTTTAAAAGAAGGAACGGCTGAATGAGA
Organism: Mimosa bimucronata; assembly: GCA_037074515.1. Lineage (NCBI taxonomy): Eukaryota > Viridiplantae > Streptophyta > Magnoliopsida > Fabales > Fabaceae > Mimosa > Mimosa bimucronata. The sequence continues at coordinate 15,131,288 of CM073442.1, forward strand.
AAAGAGGTGATTGCATCCGAAAAGAAGAATTAGAGATAGAAGTTTGCATTAGGAATAGCTTTATGTCTTTAATTCCTTTAGTCTAGTGTTAGCTTTGAACCTCTATATATAGATTGATTTCATTTATTTCATTTCTTTTGACTATTTAATGCAATTCAATTTTGATTTAACCTTGTTTATATTTTATAAAGTGCCTGATAAACACTTTACTTGTTCAATTATGTATCACTTGAGATATGGTATTTTATTGTAGAAGTTAGATAAAATCATATTAGAAAGATAAATTTCTTGTTGACAGAGATGAGATTCATCTATCAACCTAATATTTTCTGAGTAAAATTGAAACTTAAACTATTTTTTTGTTTATTTAATAGTATGAGAGTATGAGAGTCTTCGAACAAGATTTTTCACAAATCCAATAGCGACAATGTGAGAGTTTTCAAAGATAAAGATTCAATTTTTGACTTGACAGAGCGTTTCTGATTACATGCGAATTTTATTTGAATTGTTTCAGAGTAGTCTTTCCTAATTCGTTTCAATTGTTTATTACTATTTTTCCATCAAACCAATATTTTTATTGATATTAATTAGAAATACAAGTAAATTAATTAAAACAAACTTGATTCAACCATAGTCCTTGTGTGAATTACATTTGCAGATAAGCTATACGGAGAACAATATAATGTATGTGGTTAGAAAATTTAAGTTTTAAGTATTAATTATATATTATAGCGTTAACATTTTATAAGAATGTAAAATTATCTATGAAAAATTGATAATTTAAGGCAAAAGGATATATGTGAATGCACATGTTACCCCGGCCCAACAGTCGAGTCACTTCATATACCTCTCCCTACAAGGCTACAACTTCACTCCTCTCGCAGCAAGGAAACGGATACTCTAACGCACAACAAATTTCACATCAGTGTGCTTAAACCGCTGCTTGTTTGGAAGTGCAACATGTGCAGCTACTCAAATGTCAGATCAAGGGCTTGTTGAGAGATGCCAGCACGCCTCTACTATGTCTTAGCCCTTACTTGTTTCACAAATCGTAACATGCGAAGCTGCTCGAGCGTCAACTTGAAAGCATGAGACGCTAACACACCCTTATCTATGTCAAACTTGTTGCTTGTCCGAGCATCTTCGCTCCTATTAGAGGGGCATCTTTGTCTAAAAAAAATGATATCATTATTGTCTTTCAATTAACTAACTTATGCCTCTCAATGTTTATTCATTTTAGTTATTCAAATCTTCTAATGCTTATGTCACCAATAGAAATCTTCTGATAGTTATGATATATTTGGAAGCATGGAGAACAAATATTGGATGAATGAATCCTATCATATATTTCTAATCAGAACTATTTTTTTTTCTTAAACTTAATTAAAATCAATTCATACTTAGAAAAATATGTGAAAACTTTTTTCTACTTTTGTTTTAATTTATGTTTTCCCCTTAGATTTGATTGTTTTAGCTGCTCCCATTAACCAAATAAAGTTATTCGCCTAAAAAGCGACCAAAACTAAAAGAGTTTGTACGGATAAAGAAATGTCATACCACACAACCTTATCCCATGTATATGCATGTTGATATGTGAAAGATAGATTATATATGGGTTAAGGTATAAATCTTGTACTGGAAATATTAAATAACAGGTCTATCTTTTTTTCAAAAAAATAAAACTTATATATTTTGCATCAGATCAGGATATCACTAACGGAATTAATGACAGAAAATTCGTGACAAGGAATAAAGCGACTAAAATTTAGTTGATAATAAATTGTTTTTTTGTGGTGTTGTACTTGGTAATCCAGATATTAATTGTACATAGGTCCCAAGTAAGAGAATTAATTTCAGAGAGGTCCCAAGGAGTTGTTAATAACAACTATTAACAACTGCAATAGCCTTAGTTAACAAGTGAATGAGTTGTCAATGGACATGTCTGAAATTAATTCTCTTGCTTGGGACTTATTTGCAATTCTCCCAAAAAACTTTAACAACTGACAGACAATATTAAGCAATACTTTTTTCAAAGAAATGTTAGTACAAACATCGAAAATTATATTGCTTAAAAAACCTATTAGATTTAGGTAACAAATAAAAATAACTTCACAAAACTCGTTTAGGGTTGGTATAAGTGTACACACACATAAAAATAAATGATAAATCGAAATACGATTTTTATATATTTCATCTAATATATAGAAACATGAATTTCTATATGAATTATGTAAAATATAAAATGTACAATAAATCATATGATTTTATAATTATGAAGCGTGCCAATTGTTTACTTTTAATAGAAGCATGAGTTCACAATATTGAATATAAAATGATGAGTTAATATAGTTATTTTGATTTTAATTTTTGCAATTTCAAAATGTTTGTTTGGGTTTTATAGTTTTGTAAGGATTTGATTTAACTTTGATGTTTAGTCGTCCCTACTCTTTTAATGAATTTCAGGTTTGATCCATATTCACTTGAACTCCTTATGAATCTATATGGACAAAACCTAAATTTGATCACTTTGTAAGGATTAACAATAGTATTATTAATTAACCCTACAATTTTTTACACAATTTCATAACTCTTCAGTCAAGCATTACTTATCAGGCACGTCATCTCCCTACAATGAAAAAGTTTTATTATATTAAAATTATGCATATATTATTAACTATTTCTACAAATATAATAGAAAATTTTAAAAATTTTAAGTCAAAAAACTATTTTCATGAGAAAAAATTTACAAAATTGGTAAGGAAGACAATTTATTAAAATAAAACCTTTTTTGGTATAAAAAATTGAAATCTTTTGAAAGATCATAAGTCTTCTAAAAATTATGATATTTTTAAAATATTTTTTGATTTTGATATATAGAACTACTCAAATCTAGCACTTTATATGAATACCATTACTATCCAAGCAACCAACTAATTTAGTCCCCCTTCACTACCAATGATCAAATTCCATACCAACTAGTTAAATGGTCAAGAAGTTAATTACCTATACCGGGTTGATACTTGAGGGTAAAAAGAAAAAAAAGCAGTAGAAAATATCTTTCATCCACTTGTAATATATTGTCCCCTTCTTTATCATCCCCCATTCCCACTCAAAAAGAAAATAGAAGACTACGACCCTCCTTTTGTTGTTTACTTGAGGAAAAAAGCAGTAGAAAATCATTTCTCATCATCTGTAAACAGCAGGAAAACAAAGAACAAAAAACCATGTCTTCCTCAAACAAAGGAAAGGACATAATCCCAGGATCATCTTCCTCCTCCTCATCAAGATCCTCTTCTGCTTATGCTCCTTCAGGTGATCGTAATCCTAATCCTCAGCCTCTAAGCCGCTATGAATCTCAAAAGCGAAGAGATTGGAACACTTTTGGACAATACCTTCGGAATCAAAGGCCTCCAGTGGCTTTATCACAGTGCAATTTCAACCATGTCCTTGATTTTCTTCGCTACCTTGACCAATTCGGAAAGACTAAGGTCCATAACCAAGGTTGTCTCTTTTTCGGGCAATCTGAACCGCCCGGTCCCTGTACGTGCCCTCTCCGACAAGCCTGGGGCAGCCTTGATGCGCTCATCGGTCGCCTCCGAGCCGCCTATGAGGAAAACGGAGGCTTACCGGAGACCAACCCTTTTGCTAGTGCAGCCATAAGAGTCTACCTTCGTGAGGTGAGGGATTCTCAGGCCAAGGCAAGAGGTATCCCTTATAAGAAGAAGAAGAAGAAGAGGCCACTGTTTAACGGCCAGACCTCAAATAATAACTTGCCTTTGCAGTGAAAAATTTGAGTAAGCATATTATATATATAATATATATGGTAATTTTCTTTCTTATATAGATATATAATTGTTACTGTGTCATATTTGAAGCTTGCTAGGCTCATAATTAGCAATATTGTTTGATTTGTACCTTTTGAGCACCATCAGATTCAACGATTTATAAGCTTACTTGAATGCTTAATTATATCAAATGGCTGATTGGTCCATAAGGAAATTTTCACCAAACAATTCTTAAGTTTCATTGTTTCTCTTTGGCTTATCTGAGGATTGAGGAGGTATGGTCATCATTTTTTTTTCTTTATATTGATATTGACTATTTTATTTTATTTTATTTTTATTACATTTATATGTTTGATCAGTGATTCATTCTTCTAAACCAAAGGTAAATTTTTCATCAAACTCTTTGGCAAAGTTGGTTTTTAAAGTAGGTCCATTTCTAGTGCTTCTTCTTTAATTTCTACCCCAATAAATTAAAACCCTAAGCCATGTCCCTCAAAACTCTAAATAGTATGTGTATATATAACAACAATAATCAATATTTAACATTTCGTTGTGCACGTACTAGCATATATAGTAGGGACTAGAGAATTTAGATCATCCATTTTATATCTAATCCCTTTTCATGCAACTTGGATTCTGAAAATTTTCGTAATAATCATTATCTTCAGTGAACATATAAAATATTAACTAACTAGATATACTATTTATGTTCTTTGGACTTAAGTTCTTGTCTTCCACAAATTAGATAATGGCTATCCTCCCCTTCAAAAGAGAAAAAAATTGAGGATCTTAGCTAGATGAGATATTTTGCTTGGAGTACTTTAGCTTGTTGCCAAAATGTAAATTAATTTATCCAAAATCTCTGTTGTTATTAATTAATTAGAACTTTGTCTTGTTCTAATGAATTTGTGTTTTTCTTCCGTCTCTTTCAATTCCTTTCCCAATTGTTCAACATTCAGTATAAGAATGTCTTCTTTTTCTTTCCCTTGGTGCTGCTCTATGTATATTTGACTTGCGTACATGAATTACACTGTCTCTTCTCACCGTTCTAAACACAATGCGAAATCATCAATATGATCATCATCTTTCTTATTACTATATATTCTTCTTCCAATCTTATTTCTTTTCTTAAAGAAGAATAATAAATTCATAATTTTGCATCTTTCATGCACAAATTACTTTGGTTGGCTGCTACTATACGCGGATGGTGGTTTTATCCTTTGGTCCCATATATAGGACATTTTCCATAGTAAAATCCACTTTGTAGGTCATTGATGATTTCATCCAAATATTACCCCTCATTTTATGTTCTTCATTGATCAGTGTTTATAAAAGATTTGATAAAGTTTTATGTTGGCTGTCGAGAGTCTGACATGCATAATCCTCCTCATTTACTTAGGTTTGGGACCGATTATAAAACAGGGGCAGAGTTAGAGGGAAATAGAAGCAAATACTCAGTGAAGCTATAGAGCTGAAATTTTTTAGTTAATAATATATCCAAAAATTTAATTATTGATAGAGCACAATGACATTATTTATTGATAGAGCATAATGACATTATGTGATTCATGTATATGATCATACTTAGTGGAATAATATTTTGTTGCTGTTATTATTGTTACTCCTATTACTATTTATTATGATATATATATATATATATATATATATATATATAAGACTTGAAGTCTTATGCAAGTGTTCCTCTCTACTCTTAAATATGGTGATAGTTGAATAGAAGTTTTTTTTTTGAAATAAGGGTAATGAGTTAACCACCATTGTTTCCTGATTCTGATGAGGTAGTTAGAGGTGACTTATAATATATGTGTGTGTATCAACCATTGTTTCCTAATTCTGATAAAGTACGTAGTTAGAGGTGACTTATAATATATGTATATATGCATCAATATATATATGTATGTATATATACACACACCCAGGAGGGAGTATACTTCAGTCCCTTTTACTTCAATATTAAATTTGGCTCTCTAATCCACCACTAGAATATTGAATCTGGCTCTCTAATCTCATAGAGGATTTCATTCTGCTGATGATTGATTACTTTCAGGGGCGTCCCTATAATATGCTGTGCCAGGCCATTCTTCGTTTGGGCATTAAATGACGCTTGCAGTATCCTTTGGATCACCTTAAAACGCTTCCCTAGCTAATACGTAATGGCACTTCTTTCAATTGTCAATTAAGGAGTGCTGTATTTTTTATTTTGAGTGGAACTTAGAAGTGAATGACAAAGAATTTGACTTGATATATATGTTTATGAGGTAAATCCTTTCTATTATACGTACTGTTGTATCCATCTTTTATATACATATGATCTGCCACTTTCAGCAGCACAGCCTCAATTATGTAACTACCTAAATAACATTTATATAGTATATTTAATTGTATGATGCATTTAGGTATCCTATGGCATTTTAGACTTTAGAGATTACACACACACACACACAATAAATATACATGCTGATATTTGTTGCGTACATATATACCTATATAACATATCTCATTAGATTGTATGCTCACTCTTTTTTTTGCACTACATTGTATTTCTCTTAATATTTGAGTCCTTGTGACCCTTTTTCTTTGATTATAGTAATTATATGTTTCTTTTTTATTGTTTCATCCACTAAGATCATAGTATTGGAGGTCCATGGTTTGAGAACAAGGACTACAGCTGATGTAGAACGGGGAAGGGGAAGAGAGAAGAGAGAGGAAATAGAGGAGGAAGGGCAACAAGAAAGTGGAGGAAATAGAAGAATAAAGGAAAGAGAAAATACTTAAGAGGGAGAAAATCAATAATCGGTTTATTAGGAGCATTGGAAGAAATAGAGGTGTTATTTATGGACATCAACTTATCCTTAGAAATAAATGACAAGATATTTTAGAATGCAATTACAATTAATGTGAAAAGATATCAACTAAGTCAACATTAAAACCCTTACTTAATAATAGCTGAATACCAACAAATGTTAGTCTAGTTGGTAAAGAGGTTTGACTCATAACTATAAGGTTGTGGATTTGAATCCTACAGATATGAAGACCTTGTAGTAGGCCTGCTTTAGCCCCCAACTCACCTAAACTCTTTTTCCTCAAAAAAAAAAAAAAAAAAAAGAAGAAGAAGAAGAAGAAGAAGCTCAATATATGAAATTTCTAGAATTATTCCTAATTAGTGATTTTTTGGCATCCCATCACTAGCATAACATGTTAGAGAAATTCTTACGTGAACCCAGTGCACTACGTCATTTGTGGTCTGACTAATCACAAATAAATACATAAGGTCTAACGTAGAATTTTCAATCTAACTTAACACCCTAAAAAAATCAACTAGCACGTAAAAAAATTTAAATCTCATGTTTTCAATATTTTTTTTATTTTATAAGTTGAAAAAAATATTTTTCTCAGTTAGTAGATTTTTTTAGGTTGCTAAGTCATATTAAAAATCCACATTAAACCTTATGTGTTTACTTGTAATTTGTCGGTATACAAATGACGTGGTGCACCGGATTCACCCAATAATTCCTCTAACAAGTAAATATGATTATATACATGCGTGTGTACTTTCTGTACGAAATATTGAGATTCATTAGCAGTAGTATGTCCGGCACAAATGTTATAAGGTGGTGATGTCCCACTTAGGCTCATTGGATTCCACTTCTCCCTTCAGTTTAACATCAACTCACAAACACACACACACATTGATCATTCTAGTCTCACCTTTAGGTGAGGTAACTGTCATTTGACAAGATTGACTACCAAAGATGAGAGAACCGACTTAATTATTCCTTAGCTCTAGTTAACCCCTCGAACGTACGATCAAATATATGTCTGTTCAGCATCAATTTGGGCTCCAGTTTTCTCTTATTAAGAGCCTGTACTGGTATCCTATGAGGCATCCCATTTATATGTGTATGTGTGTACACATATTCCTTATGACATATCTTTATTAGTATTCGTCTCGGTGGATTCTTCACATAGAATATATCTTAAAATAGGAAGAGATAGGGTTACACGAGCCAATAGGTGATTTGACGTTGATTAATGTATGTATGATTCCTATATTATCTCTTTTCTTAGAGGTATATTGAGAACCTAATTCGTAACAAATAAAGAAGAAAATTTGCGACATGTTCTGAATATTGAAAAGTTCTTTGGTGTTTCGAAGTTAAATGATACTTGAATGATTTCATATGTTTCATTGAACAACATAAATAATAGAGAGTGAAATACATTATGGGGTTACGTGTTTGTGTATGTGTATCTAGCTACCGATCGAATACATTTCATTTGAGTAAATGATTTGTTGCAATGGAAAATGATAACAAGCTAGAGTCAGTTGGTCTTGTGAAACATGATTAAAGCAATATTCTCTCATATATAAATGGCAAGAATATGTAAAATCTAATAGAAGGGTCCTTTGTTAGGTTGGGAGTTGTTCCTTATTTAAAAGATATAATCAAGATTAAATTCTTTAGTTTGGGTGTGTGTATAAATATGGAGAAATTCTTACGTGAACCCGATTCGCCATGTCATTTGTGGTCTCCCCAACCACAAATAAACACACAAGGTATGATGTGGATGTTTTAATTTGATCGAACACCTGAAAAAAACTATTCCTCAACCAAATTTATTTTTTGTTCAACTTATAAAGTTAAGAGAAAACACAGAATAATTTTTTTTTGTTTAACAAATAATTCTTTTAGAGTGTTGGATCATACTAAAACATCCACAAACCTTACGTGTTTGCTTATGATTGGAGAGACAAAAAATGACATGCATAGTGAACCAGGTTCACCTAATAATTTTTCATAAATATAATGACCAAAGTATATAACTATATTATGGGTCATTTTACATGCATACATATATACCTTCCGTCTTTACTATAAGATCTAATTTGTAATGCAATTTGCACTAAAAACTAGATCATATATATATATGGCCACTTCCAAATCCTACACACTCTATTTGAACGCCTTTAGGCATGTCATTATGTTATCTTTGGTCCTTAATACACTACAAAAAATAGTGAATTAGCGACGAAATTATGTCAATAAAGACAAAATTCTGTGGCTAAATGAGAAATTTTGTGGCTAATTTTTAAGCAACGATCTACTTTAAGGCGAATTCTGTGGCTAATTCGATCACTAATTCACTATTTTTTTTAGTGTTATAAATTTGACCATCATCGTATATATTACCCTTGGAGTCAAATGCAAAATAAATCAATGATTGTATTATAGGGCACAACTTTGAGTCGTTCTTTCTCTCAATGAGCCTTTTATTAGTTCATAAGTAATCTAAATGTCATGAAATGCAATGTGAACAAGGGGATAAAAATTGGTTTTCTTATAAATGAGTGTAAATACAAGAATGAGAATAAAATCCTAAACTACTTCTTTTTGTGTTTTTACAAAGATAGGATAGTGAGTGAAATCCTAGGCTTGAATTCGAATGATTAAAACCGGAACCCCGCATATTAATCCTTCCAATTTAAGTTATTTATTAAGAACTTTAGCCAATCAATGGACCTATTAATTGTATAAAGCTTTTAGTTCCTGATTCGACCGTTGTCATGTCGCCCTTGGGTCAAATGCAAAGATATTATAAATCAGAATGCAAGGGTGTAGCAATAATGGTGTAATTCAAGTCGTTCTCAAGGATCCAATGTTTAACTGAACTACCTAGTGAACTAAATGTCTAAATGCAAGAGGAAATGGGTAAAAACATATTGTGATTGGTTTTCAAAGGTTAAATAATGCAATTGAAATAAATATTTTTGAGGTTTTAATCAAAAGAGTGGAATGAAAGTGTGTTCCTGATAAAATGATAAAGATGCTATTAGAAATTGATTTTCAATGGCTATCATAGCTCAATTAAGATATTTGGGAAGTTTAAGGCACTAAGTCTTTAAAATATCAAACCCCATTAACCAATGGGTCCAATGCTTAATTAATGGAACCCGATATAATTAGGCATTGTTAATCCCTTTAGCACCTTGAGTTTTCTCTAAGTTTCCTAAAATACTAAACCTCACTGACAGTCAAATCTAACACCTAATTTCATGAACTCATTCAATTAGGCATTATTAAGTACGCAGTGGTTAGCAATGCATTAGGTTCAATTATATTACAACCCATTTCAATTAAACTATCTACCATTACCATGAATAGAGAGAAATTCATGGAATAATAAAGAACATATATATTGATGAGTTTAAATCCTCGTTACAAACCAAAATCACAAGATACTCAAATCAAAACACATAATCCAAGTCTCAAATGCATAAATGATAAATATAGACCTAGGAGTTCATAAATACAAAGAGAAAGGAAAAGAAACAAGACTCCCCTATGAAGACCATGAGCTCAAGCCACATCTAATCATTCCCAAGAGCTATGAAGTGCTTAACTACTCATGGAAGGGAACCCATCCTCTCCAAGCCCCAATACATGAGTAGCCATAGTGGGTGGATGAAGGAAATTGGGGGACTAATGGGAGGAAAATGGAAGGAAATGAGAGAAGAGAAGAGAGAGTTGAGCTAGGGTTCAAGGTTGTGTTGAAATGAGCTCAAATTTTTGACCTAATAGGCCTCTGAATCGGGGTTAGAAGACTGGGTATCGGGTATAACCCGATTTGAGTCTAAAATTCACGTATGCAAAATTGCTGATTTTGGGACCTCGCTGTGGGGTGCCACAACGAGGGGCTTTTCTGCAATTTTCATAAAGTTCTGGGTCCTTTTCTGTAATTTTCACAATTTATCTAGAAACTTGTATTTTCACTTTTTTTTCTTGAATTTTCAACTTCTTGCCCTAATTTCTCCCCTTTCCAAGGTTTCTACAATATAAAATAACCTCAAGAAAGATGAATAGCTCTGAATAATCAATTAAATCAAGAGTAATCACAAAAACTTCCCAAAAATGCCTTTTTTACCACTAAGTGCATGTAATTACTCTAAAACCTAATTTCTTCACAAAATATGTAATAATTCCTAAATAACATGATAAAAGACCTCCAAATTGATATGTAATATGTGCAAATCTTGGGATTTATCAATTCCACAACTGGGCCACCCTGCATTGCTACTTGGTTTCCTCTGGATCGGAGTTCCAATACATTATTAGCTACCCAAGCAATGAATTTGTACTGGCTGTATAAAGTTCTTAGTCCCGCAACCAGGCCACCACGTATTACTACTTGATTTCCTCTAGAGTTCTAATACATTGTTGGCTAGGCTTGAATTCAAATGATTAATACTGGAACCCCGCATATTGATCATGCCAATTCAAGTTGATTAAGCACTTTAGCCAATTAATAGATCTATTAATTATATAAAGCTCTTAGTCCTACAAGCAGGCCACCCCGCATTGCTACTTGATTTCCTCTAGAGTTCTAACACATTGTTCGCTACCCAAGTAATGAATTAAGACTAAAGAAATTATGTTCAATGTTTTTATACAACTAATCAGTTCATTCGTAACCAGTTACAACTAACTCCCTCAATATGCCAAACCTTAAGGCTACTCTTAAGTCCAATGTCTAATTAATGACCACCTATATCATTAGACATTGTTAAACACCACTTAATAAAATTGGATTTTCTCTAAATTCTCTACCAAACCTCACCAACCGGCAAGTCTAATGCCTAAACTCATTGACCCATTTATTTAAGCATTACTAAAACTTCCTAGAGTGTTATTATGGATTAGCAATGCTTTAGGTCCAATTATAATCTCACTTCAATCAAACTTCCTAGCAAATATACTTAATAGAGAGAAGTCAATTAAACCATAATGAAACATATATAATATTATATATATTTGAGGAGCACAAATCCTCATCACAAATGTAAACCACAAATTAGTATCTAACATTGATTACAAACATAATCAAATAAGTCCAACTACAAATTGCAAAACCTAAACCTAAGATTTGAATAACAGTTGGCCATAAATCCTACCGCAAGCGCACGGGTCAAGTTTTGTAGTACAGTTAGAAAGAGTATCGTTCTGTTAAGACTATGTGATAAGCAAGTTCATTGAATACGTTACAATCTAAATTAACATTGGACAAAACTTAAGTGATTGGTTCAAAGTTGGTTAACATAAATTGCAATAAAAAGAACAAAGGATGGTTTTGAAATCAAATTCACATAATGAGAAAAGCCTAGTTCTATTTATCTACTTATATTTCATGATACCCAATTATTCCTTCTCTAATGATAATTAATGCATATTATGTTGTTGTTTGAAGTCTCTTATATTCAAATAGCTCTCTCAAACCTATTCAAACCTTAATTGATATTAGTATGCATAATCTCTTACTACATACTATTATCAATTAGTTTTATAAAAAAAACCACTTCAATTTCACAAAATTTGGTTAATTAGTAAATATCTCTATCTCACGAACACACTTTCAATTTTAAAATAGAACTACAAGATAAGCTTGAATTTAACCTAGTTCTTTGCTTAATTATGTTCTCTCATGCCACTAATTAAGCAAACAATTTAAATGTTGGCCATCAACTTAGAAAAATAAGCACAAATGAGTTTAGCTATACATAATGGAAGGAAATTCAAGATTCAACATCAAATACATATCCAAATCCAGAAATTACACAAGAGAAATATAAGAGAAATGAGAAAAAAAGAGAGAAAACCATCAAACAAAGAATCTTGTTGTGCTTGTCACTCTACCTCACTGTCTGCTTTTCGCTCACAATGTCGCTCAAAGAGGAAGAAGAGGTTGAAGATGATGATTCTCAATGCCGCGACTGCCTCTCCTCTCCTTGCATTGTCTCTCGCTCACGATCGCTCAAGAAGGAGATGACGATCGAGTTGAATCATTGAAGCCGCCTACCCCAAATTGATTTTTGCTGAACGCCTTCTCCCTCCTACCCAACATTGATGAAGATGGATCAGATTGTGAACAGTGATGTGCCGCTCCCTTTTTCATTGAACGCCCTTTTTGCAATGGGAAAAGATAATAAACAATTAATAAAAGGGTTAAGGTTCAAAAATACACATGTGATTTTGTCAAAAGTTTATCTAGCACCAAATGTTTTTTTTTGGACAAAAAATACACATGAACTTTCAAATTGGATCAAAAATACACATTTACAGTTATATTCCAAAAGGAAGTACTTGGTGTTGGACGAACCTTTTTACAAAATCACATATATATTTTTGACCCTAATTTAGCTGTAAATGTGTGTTTTTGATAAAAAAAAATATATTTGGTGCTAGATAAAATTTTTACAAAATCACATGTGTATTTTAATTTGACCCTTAACCCTTAATAAAATAATAATGATAATAAGAATAACAAGCACACATCAGCTACTTTAAATGCAAACTTTGGAAGATTGGTTTTCTTCTTCTTTTTTCTTTTATATCCTAAATTTAAATATTTCCATTTAGTTTAAAACTATAATATTTACATTAAATCCCCAAATGATGTGCCAAATTGATATCTTGTCAAAATCTTAAACAAATCTCTTTAATTTAGCATAAATGACTCCCGAAATATACGAAAATATATGTCAAAATATAGAAACTCGTCTTTGAAACTTAAACTTATGCCTCTTCACCCATCTTCAAGATTTGGAAACCCTAGCATGTCATGGAATCAATAATAGCCCCAAATGTAGTGAAAATTTCAGCCATATAAGTTAGGTATGGAAAGAAGTAGTAGAAATAAAAGATAGATTGAAGAAGTAAAAGAAAATTGAAGAAATGGAGGTTAGTTGGGATGGAGAAAATGGAAGTAAAAGAGAGTGGAGATGGAAATGGGGTGAAGGAACTATGTAAAAATGATGGTTTATATTAGATATAAGCTTAAGAAGTCAGGTTGAGTGAGAAAAATGGGTTAGGGTCCAAAATTGGTACAAAACTCATAGTTTTGGAGGCGAATTTTTGCGGGACTTCGCTTTGGGTTCATTGTCTCTAGCCTCAGAAAAACCAAGCCAAACTTTGGACTTTTCTATCATTTTGAAAAAATTCCGGGTCCTTATATGTTATTTTTACAAATTATCAAGCAACTTGTATTTTGACTTTTTCATTGAATTTTTCATCTTCTTCCTCCAATTTCTTGCCTTTTAAAGCTTCCACAATATAAAATAACCTCAAACAAGATTAATAACTCCCAATAATCAATGAAATAAAGAGTAATCACAAAAGCATTTAAAAAATGTCCTTTTTTTTTTACCAAAGTGCATGTAATTACTCTATAACCTAATTTTTTCACAAGATATGCAATAATATCAATAATATGATAAAAGGCCTTCAAAATGGTAAGAAATAAATGCAAATATTGGGATTTGTTAGTTATCCTTCTGTGACGTAGAAATAACCGAATTAGGATAATTAAGATGATTTAAATGCCATATCAATCTTGTGCAATCAACTTAAGATAAATATTCTCACGAAGAGATACTATGGAGTACTTAAGAATACCTTTTTTACGAACACTTGACTCCTAAACTTCTTAGTACTCTTTTTATGGTCCATCTTCTGTACTCAAGGCTACCAAACATTTTTCTCTTGACTAGTTTTGATGGCAATTCCAATTTTTTATTTTGGAAATTCGAGCACAACCGAATCCAAAATATTGGCTTTTATAAATTAAGGGATTAACTAAAACATATGGCTTGACTTTTTTATCAAGAGATTTACAAAAGAGTTTTTTAAAATCAAATCAATAAAAGCTTTGGCAAAGGATTAGCGAGGGGACCATGTCCTTGCTAAAGTCCTCACCACCCATGTAAATATATAATTCTTTTAGCTTGGAAATGGTAGTGTTACTTGCTAGAGGAACATTATTCGTTGCTAGTTCCTCATAAATTTATATAAAAAAAGGGTGTCAGCACATTCAAGCAAGTCTTGGCACCTCCAGTCTAGGACTACTTCAGAAATGAATCTCACTACATATGTAAACGTGGGTTCAGCTTCTTTCAGCAGCATTTTTCTTAATATCCTTTAAAAGCATCTATTATGTCTATCTAATCAATTTGAATTGCTATACAAAAACATATCACATAACTTTGTAAAATTGTATATAATCAACGTATAATAATGACGAGAGTTGCTTACATAAAAGAGTACAAAAGCTTTTTTTATGACAATCAGTTATTCAAATTTTCTTACAAGGGATAGAGAATAAAAGATATTGTGTATAAAAAGAAAAGTTCAAAAATGGGATTGGACACATAACCGTCTGATGCACTGGTTCAAGGGTCAATGGTCGGATCGGGGTCAAACTAGACATATTATAATAATATAATTTTATTGATACTAACAAAATATAATTACATTAATCATCATTAATATCAAAATATAAATATAGATATGTATGTATGATTCATTAAATATGAATATTTTAATGTTTCTAATCTATAGAGGGAATAAAAGAAAATGATTACACATGAAAATAAATTTTCTTCTACAATCCACATACCAAGATCAACTACAATTAAATATTAAACATGTGCAAGTAAAATAACATTTAGAATAATCAATATAACTATATTTAGTTTCCTATATGTGGTTTCTAAAATTAAGTGGAGTGTAAGTTAATAATTATCCGAATCCTAACAAAATAAAAAAATCACAAATCTTTTCTTAAAAAAAAAACGAATTGGTTCAACCTTCCCATTTAGTATAAAAGGAAAGTATTTTCCAGAAAGGATTTAGGAAATAAGCCTAGAAAGAAAATGTGACATATGCTTTCCATTGTCCACACCTCATGTAGTGGAAGGTTAATTGCAAGTTAAAAGACACCAAAAAGGTTTGTTTCAATTCAGTTAAAACAAACATATTTAGTCAATATCTAATGGATAAGGAGTTGACTCATAACCTATTAAATTAAAGTTGAGATCAAATTATATTGTCAATGTTAAAATTTTGTTGATGAGTGACCTATAAGTATATATTTGTAAGTATACTTTGTTAGAATCTTAAGTTTTGATGAAGACTGAATCATATAAATCTAGCGATAATATGAAATGATAACTTAGCAGAACAATAAGAATGAAAATCTATACCGCTAAGTATATCTGTATAAGCTAATAGATAGAAAGGAATAGCGAGTGAAGACTTAGAAATATCAAAGTCATTCTCTATCGGTAAAGAAGAATCCATCGCTAGAAGCTCATTGATAACTCAGCTAGCAGAAAAATAAACTTAGTTCTTGATCTAATGAAATCAGCTAGCGATAACAGGTTAAGCTATCGATAACTAAAGTGCTTCAGATAATAAACATTCAGATAGCTAGTGCCTGAGAGCAAGAGTCAAATGAGCTAACGTAGTTGCTAGCGATAATGTATTAAGTTATCGATAATAGGATACCCTGAAATTCTATTGAATAATCATCCCAGTATCTCTAAAGCAAATGAGCAAGCAAATGTCTATCGATAGAAAGTGCTCAATAAAATTCCTTAACTGAATCATATATTATCTATCTCATTGAGCTAATGAGCTTTGCTTGCGATAACAACTGCTGTGCATTTATATGATTACTTGCTTAGCTAACATCTCAAGTGCAGAAATTATACTATGCAGTTAGCGATAGCAAAGCATGCTAGCGCTACTGAAAAGCTGCTATAAAAGTACAGGTGTACAGAGCTCTCAGTCTAACCTACTCTACGCATGAACAGTCAAAGACTAGATCAAAAGCTGAATGTCCAACGGCTAAAAGTTCCCAACGTCTATTTTCTAACGGCCATATGAAGACTATTAAAAAGGCAATCTATGGAGATATAAATACAACAAGATTTGCTTCCAGAAACTAACGAACGATCAACGAACGAAAACAAGAGATGAACAGAGCCTTATACAGAATCGCAAATTCCTTAGATTGAGAATGTTTGAAAAGAAGAGCTAGAGAAATACATTGCTCAGATCCTTAAGCTCTAGTTGTATTTCTTCTTACACCTCATTGTACTTAAGTGTTTATCACAATCTGTTCATTGAGTGAACCCTATTATTAAAATCCTCTTATGTTTGAGGTAGTTCCTTAGCCTGGTGCTTTGTGAACTGGGTGGTAACCTTACAGGTAGTAAGGGGGAGTGTTTAGAGAGATTCTAAAACTCTGTAAAGGTTGGCAGGTGAACCTGTGTTTGTAAAACCTGTGGTAGGCTTCCCTTGTGCCAGGATTAAACAAGAGGGTAGTGGAAATCTCAGGTGGAGCCTGAGGACTGGATGTAGGTCCGGGTTGACCGAACCAGGATAAATCTTGTGTGCATTATCTCTTCCCTAAACTCTCTTAATTTCCAGTCTATCCTTTTATATCTGTCAATCCATTTCATATTTTGAAATATTCTCAGTAAGAGCTTAAAGAATTCAAAAAAGGATTTAATTATAGCCTATCACCCAATTCACCCCCCTCTTGGGTGACAGCCAGTACTCTCAATTGGTATCAGAGCCGGTCACTTGTTTTAAAGGATCTAACGATCTCAAGTGAAAAGATCATGGCTGTTTTTGGGAACATTATGTTTTCTGAAGATTTGATCCTACCATTCCTCCTCTGCTTGAAAATATTGATTTTTCATTTTGGAAAGCAAGGATGAAGAGTTTTATAAAATCATTTGATTATCATATGTGGAATGTCTTTACAAATGATTTTGATTTTAAATCTAGGAAGGATTGGACTGATGAAGACAAGAAAATGTTTTCTCTAAACATTAGAGCAATGCAAATTCTGCATAAAGGCTTAACTGAAAATGATTTTCAGAAAATCAGACCTTGCTCTAGTGCTAAAGAAATTTGGGATTCTCTTGAATCTATATATACCTCTGACCATCTTGTTGAAGTTGAAAGTGTTGACAGCTCATCTGAATTTCATAGTTGCATATCTATGGTTGATGAGCAATTGGAAGCTGAGATTGAAGAAGGAGAGGTCACAGGACCCTTCCAAGATTTAGTCAACACAGAAGATCTAGAGGAAGATGACTATCAAGATGCATCTATGGTATACGATTCCTATCCCTGTGTTTTTGAGAAAAAACAATTTTGATCTCCATAAAACTGATTTACAACCTATCACAAATCATGCTGAAAAATGTTTTGGGAAGAAAGGTCTTTTGCATGAAAACAATTTGAATTTGCACTTCTCTGACCATCACAATAATTGTATAAAACCTCATGTTGCACATCATTCTATTATATGCCATTATTGTGGAAAATCTGGTCATATTTCTCTCACATGTTATATTAGAAGAAATTTAAATATGAGAAATAATTTTATTTGGGTTCCAAAAGGACATGTAAGGTCCAAGGCTAACAATGAAGGACCCAAATATAAATGGATACCAAAATGTCCATCTAGTACTTTATCTGTGCAGATTAGCTCTAAAAGAAATGGACATCATGGTACAAAGTCGACAAAGAAGAATCCAAGAGTTTCTCATACTTCAAAGGAAAGATTCACAGAATCTACATACAGAAGGAGAACTCATGGAAACGCCACTGCTGCAACTGTTGGTACAAATCATAAGAAGCAGTGGACAGCAACAAGAAGAACAAGTTCTACCTAAAAAATGAGCTACCACAAAGTACCATTCAATTACCTTGAGGAAAACAAGAGAAATAGAATTCCTCATACATCAAGAAGAAGATTTTTGAATTCTATCTCTCATGATAGAACATGGCTACCCAAGCACAAGCTTATTAGACCCTCTTGGGTGAGCCAAAGTAATCCTCCAAGTACCTAAGGTAGAGGTAACAAGGAGAGAAAGCTTCAAGACTTTGATCTATATGGAAATTTACTCAAGTCTTGATGAGCTGAACTTTATGATTGGATTAAATAGCATAATATTGAGGTCATCATTTTGAATGATTGACATTTATTTTGTTCTATAAAATCTGCTCTAAATGTTAAATCTTAAGTTTTGCAAAACTAACCCATCGATAGTGAGTTTCACTATCGCTAATTGTATGCAGGACAAAAGCTGGTTGAGCAAAAATTGCCATCGCTAGCTAATAACGTTATCGATAGCAAAGTCAGCTGTAGATAGATGGAAGGAGTAAGTGACAAATCTTAGTCACTTGCTCAGCGTGGGATCATGCCTGCTAACGATAGCTGTTCTTCCTAGCGGTAGCAAGTCACTTAAGAGGGCCCAGAATGCGAAACGTTAGTTGATGTACTTCACATGGTAAAACCCTAAACCTTAAAACTTATAAAAGGGAATCATTTTGCATCAGCATTCATTTTACATTCATTCTCTTCTACTCCCAATGCTCTGAACACACATTCTGCATTTTCATCTATCTCAAAACCCTAAAATCCTAAACCCAGAAATGGCCAGAACCAAAGTTCCAAGTGTGAGTGATATCGAGGCTACCTCTAGCGCTAAACCCTCTTCTCAATCCACTAGCAAGAGGTCCAAATCCCAGAAAGAAGTAGTTGAATCAGGCTCTAAATGTCAAAAGCGAACTACCTCCGACTTGCCCTATTCAGAAGAACCCCTTGAAACCCCAAGCGCTGCCTTCGGAAAACGAAAAACCCTAGACAAGACTGCAGTATGGGTGGATTTGGAATATTTCAAGCAGAATGGTTTCGACCTAGATGCCTGGCTTCTTCCATACAAGAACTGGCTTAGTATTCAAAATGTCTACAATGAGGAAGTTCTGAGGTCTTTCTATTCGAGCATGAAAGCCAAGCCTGAATACAAAAAAAAGGAGCTGGTCAATATCGTATTTGAAGCATCAGTGAGAGGAAGGGGGATATCTTTTAACTGGCTAGCTATCAATAAGATTCTGGGGATGTTTGAAGCAGAGCATAACAAGTGGTACTCCTCTGAGCCCTACTCCGAGGAAGAGCTTGCAGAAATTTATGAAAACTCATCCAATACACCAGCAAGCATGCCTGTGATCAATAGAATACTACACTATGTATATACCAGATTAATGACTCACAAGGCAGGGAGTTTCAGTAGTTTTCCCAAGATAGACAACCCCTGGCTGCCCAATCTGATTTCAAAAGTTCCTCTAAATCCAGGACAGTTAATATCATTGGAGCTTCACCGATACCTATCAGAAAACTCTGCCAAAGCCCATCTCCCATATCCTCAGCTTATGTCTTATCTCCTTGAGTTCTCAAAGATAAAGTCCACCGGAGAAAAAGACAATAAAAGTTGCAAGCAGCTTACAATCTCCACTCTGAGAAAATTGGGGATTCCTGTTAAAACAAATGGTGCTGTCTCTGGTTCTGAGGCCTCTCATGTTCCTTCTGCATCAGCTCAGTCTCAGCCTATTGAGGAAGAGACTCAATCTCAGAGAACTCTTTCTCCTCAGCAGCAGCATAATCTTGGTCAAGCAACATCTCCTTCTGCTCCTGTTACATCAAAATCAACCTTCTTCAAGAATGCAATAGAAGAAATTGTCTTCAGGGTCTCTGCCGAATTTAATCTGGCCTTGGAAGCACAAAAAGAAGAGTTGATGAAGCCTATTCGTGAACTTCAGTCTCAGGTGAAAAATCTGGAAGAAAACCTATGCCTTGTCCCTGAGTATGTCAAACAAAGAAGGACAGCTCCTCCATCTGAAGGTACTTCATCACATCATCATTCCCCTCTTCATTTCCACTCTCCCTCTCATTCCTCCTCCAAACACTCACCTTCAATTCCTTCCCTTTTCTCTCTCCACCTATCACATTACCCATCTCCTTCCACCTATAAACATCCTAGCGATAATCATCTTTTTCAAACCCAAACATCCACACTTTCATCTTCTCCTCAAACCAAAATCCCAACCCCTACAGATACCCCTACCGCTAATTCTTCTCCTAGCGCTAGCCCTCAAGCACGAGTCTCAACCCCAATCACCAGAGTACCATCACCACAGACAACCCCTATCGATAGCACCATCCCTAGCGATAGGATTCCTACTTCACCACCAATTCAGCCAATCATCGCTACCACTACCACAACCCCTCCTTCTCCTCTCATCTCTTCTCAAATTCCTGACCAACCCTCTTCACCTACCCCTGTCAATGATGATGACAAAAAGGGGGAGAATCAAATGGACAAAAATATGGCAGAAGAAGGCTTAGTGGAGGATGCATATGATGATGAGAAAATAAATGAGTCAGCAAATCCAGATGGTTCTCCTGATAATGAAATTCCAGAGGAAAACTTGAGCATGGCTATGGTAACAGTTGAAGAAGAGCACCAGCCAGTTTCTGTAGATCTGCTCCCTCACTATTTTCAGCGAGCACAAGAGCTGCATGAGGAAGTTGAAGAATTCATAGACAGGTCTGCTCAATCTCTAAAGGAAAGAGAGGATAGAGATGCAGCAAGAGCAGAAGCTGAAAAAGAAAAAGATCCTATTCAGACTACCTCTCAGAACCTGGAACTTAGTGAAAAAGAGAAAGCATCAGAGGTCCAGTTTGCTCCCAAGAAGATAAGGATCAAGAAATATGCTCCCAAACCTCCAGTAAAGAAATCCAGGGCATCTAAAGGGATTGTGATTGAAGAGCCCAAATCTGCTCCCAAGCCTTCAAAAAGAAAATCTGTGCCTAAGGGGAAAGGAAAATCTGTCAAGCCTCCTCCAAAGAAAAAGCAGAAGCAATTGAGTTATGGGGAAAGAATGCTAGCCCATTTTCTTCAAAAAGCTTCTCCTTCCCCTCCAAAGAAGAAGAAGGCTACTACTAAGAAGAAGGCTGCTCCTAAGGAGAAAAAGAAATCTGAGGATGAAGTTGAGACTGATCCTGAACTACTTGAAGATCCTTCAACTGACTCTGGGGGAATAAGCAGTAAGCCTGGGGATTATGATCTAGATACCTCAAATTGGAAGGATGATTCTGATTCTGAATAAACCAAAAAGCCTGAATCATTCCCTAAAACCTTTCTCATAT
This sequence comes from Mimosa bimucronata, assembly GCA_037074515.1. Lineage (NCBI taxonomy): Eukaryota > Viridiplantae > Streptophyta > Magnoliopsida > Fabales > Fabaceae > Mimosa > Mimosa bimucronata. The sequence continues at coordinate 15,152,932 of CM073442.1, forward strand.
GCATTCATCATAATCTGAATGATTGACAATTTTATATTTCCTTTTGCATTACAGAATTCAAATGTACATATCTTATCTCAATGATTGCTTCGAACATTCTCCAGTATCATTATTTTTCAAACTAATATATGTTCTGGACATAAATTTATGCTTATGTTTTGTCATCATCAAAAAGGGGGAGAATGTTAGAATCTTAAGTTTTGATGAAGACTGAATCATATAAATCTAGCGATAATATGAAATGATAACTTAGCAGAACAATAAGAATGAAAATCTATACCGCTAAGTATATCTGTATAAGCTAATAGATAGAAAGGAATAGCGAGTGAAGACTTAGAAATATCAAAGTCATTATCTATCGCTAAGTCATTCTCTATCGCTAAAGAAGAATCCATCGCTAGAAGCTCATTGATAACTCAGCTAGCAGAAAAATAAACTTAGTTCTTGATCTAATGAAATCAGCTAGCAATAACAGGTTAAGCTATCGATAACTAAAGTGCTTCAGATAATAAACATTCAGATAGCTAGTGCCTGAGAGCAAGAGTCAAATGAGCTAACGTAGTTGCTAGCGATAATGTATTAAGTTATCGATAATAGGATACCCTGAAATTCTATTGAATAATCATCCCAGTATCTCTAAAGCAAATGAGCAAGCAAATGTCTATCGATAGAAAGTGCTCAATAAAATTCCTTAACTGAATCATATATTATCTATCTCATTGAGCTAATGAGCTTTGCTTGCGATAACAACTGCTGTGCATTTATATGATTACTTGCTTAGCTAACATCTCAAGTGCAGAAATTATACTATGCAGTTAGCGATAGCAAAGCATGCTAGCGCTACTGAAAAGCTGCTATAAAAGTACAGGTGTACAGAGCTCTCAGTCTAACCTACTCTACGCATGAACAGTCAAAGACTAGATCAAAAGCTGAATGTCCAACGGCTAAAAGTTCCCAACGTCTATTTTCTAACGGCCATATGAAGACTATTAAAAAGGCAATCTATGGAGATATAAATACAACAAGATTTGCTTCCAGAAACTAACGAACGATCAACGAACGAAAACAAGAGATGAACAGAGCCTTATACAGAATCGCAAATTCCTTAGATTGAGAATGTTTGAAAAGAAGAGCTAGAGAAATACATTGCTCAGATCCTTAAGCTCTAGTTGTATTTCTTCTTACACCTCATTGTACTTAAGTGTTTATCACAATCTGTTCATTGAGTGAACCCTATTATTAAAATCCTCTTATGTTTGAGGTAGTTCCTTAGCCTGGTGCTTTGTGAACTGGGTGGTAACCTTACAGGTAGTAAGGGGGAGTGTTTAGAGAGATTCTAAAACTCTGTAAAGGTTGGCAGGTGAACCTGTGTTTGTAAAACCTGTGGTAGGCTTCCCTTGTGCCAGGATTAAACAAGAGGGTAGTGGAAATCTCAGGTGGAGCCTGAGGACTGGATGTAGGTCCGGGTTGACCGAACCAGGATAAATCTTGTGTGCATTATCTCTTCCCTAAACTCTCTTAATTTCCAGTCTATCCTTTTATATCTGTCAGTCCATTTCATATTTTGAAATATTCTCAGTAAGAGCTTAAAGAATTCAAAAAAGGATTTAATTATAGCCTATCACCCAATTCACCCCCCCTCTTGGGTGACAGCCAGTACTCTCATACTTTGAATTCGAAGGCATGCCTTGTTTATTAATGATTTCTTCTAAAAAAATCACCGTAAGAATGTGCAGTAATTTTTGATACTTTGATATTGTGAATATATTGTGATTTAGCACATAAACTGATGGGATATGGAAATTAGGAAATTATTATTTGTTGGGATTTTCAAGAGATTATCTATGATTATCATTATTAGAGAAATAGTTTGTTTTCATTTTGATTTGATTGTTATCAATTAGCATTAATCGTGATTTGCATTTAATTTTTAATTTCTAGAATGTTCTGTTATTAAGTCTTAGGGTTAGGTTGAGGCCTATAAATAGCACATCAACTATTTGTTTTGTATGTTTGATGAATTTGAATAATAACATCAATTTTCCTTTGCTTCTCTTCTTCTATCTTTCTCATTTCTTCTTGCTCTATATCTGTTTCTCTCTTATTCTCATATACTTTCTTTCATCTCCCTTTTTCCCTTCCTGTTCTGCATTAATTGGTACTAGAGCCTGGTTTCACTTCCCTTCTGCTCGCATAAGCCTTTAAAATCAATTCTCAAAATTTTAAAAGCCTTTTATAGTGCCAAGTTTGCATTTTTGCTACTTTACATTGCTCTTACGTGATTTCTGCAATTTCAGATCTCCTCATACATAAGAATCATCATTCAATAAAACTGGCTAGAAGAACTTTTGGAAAAAGTTTCAAGCTTGATTCTTACAAGGATCATTTGGTAATTTTTCTTTTTCTATTAATTTCAATTTCTTATTCTAGAAAAAAAAGCAAAAAAAGCTACCATAGAAAAAAAGTTAGAAAAAAGGGGAAAAAAAGTTGAAAAAAAGAAAAAAAGAGCAAAAAAAAAAAGAAGGGAAAAAATAGTTTCCTTTTTCTCAATTTTAGTTTACTTTTAAGAAATCTTTTAATTTATATTGATTATTATTATTTCATTCACTTAACTCAGCATTAAATTCTTAACCTTAGGATCGACACATATCTTCATACACATTCGGCCCTACACGTCTCATTCTACCCTAAGTTAGTAGATATTTCTAACGGTTTCCCTGCGGAGTTGCATAACCCTCTTAGGCTATTGTGAAGATCTCACTCATGTTGTTATTTATTTAGCAAGAATAATCCCTATTGGAGCTTAGAATTCCTTGAGGGTTAGGCTTGTTATATAGGGTCTTCACCTTTTTGGTGGAGGCAACTTGGGAACCTATTATGGGTTTAAAACCTAGCTTAAAACCCTAAGAAGCATGTTACTTATAGCTGTAACTATGAGTTTCATCAAATGATACTCATCGATAGGGCATCCATATGAATATGACACCATATATCAATATAATACTCAATATGATGATTTTGAAAAATATGATAAAGAAGAGTATTATGATGATGAAGAATACTATGAAGATGACAATATTAGCTTCTACCCAAGTGGATCACAAGATGAAGAAAATTATATAATGGCGAAAGAACGTTCCAATGATTTAGATATGTATGTGGCTTTGTTCCAACATCTCGAGGTTATTGAGGAATATAATAAGGCCAATAGTGAGTATAATGAAGAGTTGAAACAAGAATGCTCTAGGATACAGGAGGCTGATTCGACTGTTGTCGCGTTGCCCTTAGGTTAAATGCAAAGATATTTATAAATTGGAATGCAAGGGTATAGCAATATTGGTGCAATCCGAGTCGTTCTCAAGGAGCCAATGTTTAATTAAACTACCTAGTGAACTAAATGCCTAAATGCAAGAGGAAATGGGTAAAAACATATTGTGTTTGGTTTTCAAAGGTTGCATGCAATTGAAATAAATATTTTTAGGGTTTTAATTAAAAAAATGGGATGAAAGTGTTTTCTTGATAAAATAATGAAGATGCTCTTGGAAATTGATTCCCAAGGGCTATCCTAGCTCAATTAAGATATTTGGGAAGTCAAAGGCACCAACTCACTAAAATGCCAAACCCCATTAACCAATGGGTCCAATACTTAATCAATGGAACCCCATATAATTAGATATTGTTAAGCCCTTTAGCACATTGAGTTTTCTCAAGTTTCTTAGAATACCAAACCTCACCAACCGGTAAGTCTAACACCTAATCTCATGAACCCATTCAATTAGGCATTATTAAGTACCTTAGAGTGTGATTAGTGGTTAGCAATGCGTTAGGTTCAATTACAATCCATTTCAATTAAACTATCTACCATGACCACCCATATATAGAGAGTAATCAATGGAATCATAAAGAACATATATATAACCGTATATATTTATGAGTTCAAATCCTCATTACAAACCAAAGTCACAACAAACTCAAATTAAAACATATAATCCAAGTCTCAAATGCATAAATGATAAATCTAGATCTAGTAATTCATAAATACAAAGAGAAGGGAAAAGAAACAAGACTCCCCTATGAAGACCATGAGCTCAAACCATCTCCAATCATTCCCAAGAGCTATGAAGTGTCTAGCTACTCATGGAATAGAGCCCATCATCTCCAAGTTCCAATACATGTGTAGCCATGATGGATGTGGGTGAAGGAAATTGTTGGAAAATGGAAGGGAAATGGAATAAATGAGGGAAGAGAAGAGAGGATGGAGCTAAGGTTCAAGAATGGAGATGGAAATAGAGTAAAGAAAGATGTTAGAAATGGTTAGGGTTCGACTCTTTTAAGTCTAGAACAAGTGGGAGCTGGGTTAGAGTTGATTTGGAATGGATCGGGTCAAAAATCAGCAAAAAATCGTGTTTAAGCATTTCTATCAGCAATGCTCGCCATGTGCTAGCACGGCTAACACACAGTGAGTGAAAATGTCCTCTGCCTCACACTCGTTCTGCGCTCGCCACGGTGAGCATGTTAGAATAGTAAGTTTTGATGATAACTAAACATAACTTAGGCAGGAAGTAAGGTTAGATTTAGAACCAGAATGAACTTAAAAACAATCTGATAACAAATGCTAAGTATCGCCTAATTGATCAGGGTCAACTAATCGGTTACAAGTCTAAGGTAGTGATCGATCAGATTTAGATCAGAGTTAGATCAGAATCAGATCAGAGTTAAATTACAATGAATGAAAGTATGAAACATAAGCGCCTAATCGATCAAGAACCTCTATGATCTATTAGAGAAGTAAAAATCAAGCTAAGTAATCTCAATATGATCGATTAGAGAAATAAGAATAACTTGGTATGATTGAACAATTAAGTCTGATTGATCAGGCCACCCTGTGATCGATCAGGTAGTCTAAATTGTAATTTAAGTCTAATCTCATTCTAATCGATCAAAGAGGCAGAATCGATCAGAGAGTAGTATGTAATCGATCATGAAAGTATGAAGTAATCTAAGCTTAATCGATTATGTAAGCTAATCGATCAAGGACCCCTGTGATCGATCAGGCAACCTGAATTCTAATCCATCTTTTAAGCAATGCAGGTCATGATCGAAGTCTAATCTGAGTGTGATCAATCAGACATCTGAGGCAGAGATCAATTGGAGCATTGTAATCGATCTGGCGATGGTTTTTAACGATTAAGCCTTTTATGTGCATAATGTGTCAGACTTATTTTAGGAAGTTTACGTTACACTCACAAACTCAGGAATTAAGCCGTTTGAAACAACAATTGCTTTATGCAATTAATGAAGAGAGAATAATAGAAGAAAACTGAGTACAGAGGAGTTAATGCTACACAGAACATCTTCATCTCAACACTCCATCTATCAGATTAAACATTTCTCAACAAAGATCAAGAAATGGCTATAAACAGTCACCAACGGGTAAAAACTAGAAACATGTATAAAAGCATTGGTGAAGAAGTTGATGAAGAACATTGATTACTTACATTGATTATACCTTCAAGTTATACTTACTGCATTCAATACTCTCCTACTCTCATATATATATTCATTCATTGTCTTTGTACTTCAGTATGTATCACAATCAGTTCATTGAGTGAACACGTTTTCTGTAATCACATTTCAAGTGAGGTTTACTCTTAAGATAGTGGGATCTTAAGAGTAGGTTGTAATATTATAAGTTGTAAGGGGGAGTGATCTGTAAGAGAGAGTTCTTACTGAGAGGTTACTTGTAAAGGCATTCAAGAGCCCGGTTTAATCTTGAAGTTTTTAGTGGAACCCAACTGAGGTTGGAGAACTGGATGTAGGCCAAGAGTTGGGCTGAACCAATATAAGCTTTGTGTCTCAGTTCCTTAAATTTTTAATCAGCACAATTCACCCCCCCTCTTGTGCATTTTTGCACTTTCAGAGCATACGTCGGCTTTTCTGTAATTTTCGGAAAGTTCTGGGTCCGTTTCTGTAATTTTCACAATTTATCCAGAAACTTGTATTTTGACTTCTTTCTTGAATTTTCAGCTTCTAGGACCAATTTCTCCCCTTTTCAAGCATCCTACAATATAAAATAACATCAAAAGATATGGATATCTCCCAATAAACATTCAAATCAAGAGTAATCACAAAAACATTCAAAAAATGTCATTTTTACCACTAAGTGCATATAATTACTCTAGAACCTAATTTTTTCATAAGATATACAATAATGCCCAAATAACTTGATTAAAGACCTCCAAAATGATATGAAATGTGTGAAAATATTGGGATTTTCAACTCCCCCACACTTAAAGCTTTGTTCTCCCGAACAAAGACAATAAAACTTTTTCAATTTAAAGGAAGCATTGACATGAAGGAGAATTTCAATATGTTCAGAGAATAAGAGTTAATCCTATCAATCAAAGAACTCAAGCTAACGATCATAGTGAAATGAAGTAATGGCAAGGGATTAATCAAGAATGCAATGAATGTAATGAGAATGAACAAAAGAGAAGAGCTCTCAAGGATATAGTTTTTCACACTTCTCACCAAATTGAGGTTTATTTCTCTCTAATCCAATTAATTAACCACTCTACCATAAGCTTGTAGAAGTTCTAAAATCTCCACTTTAAAGCAATAATGCAAATGAATCAAGAGGGCTTTTAAGGATTGTAATGATGAAGAAAGCTACATGGAAAATATGGAGAAGAAGAAAATTGATGTTATACATTACAATTTACAAGTACTCAAAAGCATCAAACCATCAAAACAACTTCTAAGCATACTCTTTATTGCCACTTTCAAAACTTTTTATGAATGCCTTATTTCCTCTCTTTTTCTTTCTTTTTTTCTCTTTTTATTTTCTACTTGTTATATTTTTTTTTCTATGCGTGGCATACTCATAAACATTATAGTAATCGCATTTTACAATCAAGCTCACATATAGCAAGTTGAGATGCATCATCTACCAAGTTGGCATGCTCATGCAAACATTAAAGGAATGGCTCAAATTGGGTGACAATGGAATTTGTGTTTGGGGTTTATGTTTGGGATATGACGGTTGTGAAATGAATGCCTCTATCATACGTCACCACACTAAATGCAAACAAGCTTTGATCAAGAACTAAAACAACTTTTAGAGAATGGAAAACAAGTGGATATCACACAAGAATAGGAATTTAGGCTCAAATACCTCACAACATGGCTACATCTCTAATACTCATGCACAAAGATTGATTGCACTCAAAATTAACCACAAAGCATTAAATCAGTAATCATAATGGTCAACTCAAATAATTCATCAATAGAATCAACAGTCAACTTCAAACATGAAGAAATTCCCATAATTCTTAATACAATTCCACAATAGTTATCCAAGTTAAAAGATACAACGAAAATTCAAGTGTGGCGAAGTTCAAAATTTTTTAAAAGTTTTCACAAATCCAAGTTTCCATGAAAGACCACAAAATTGACCTAAAACCAACACTACTAACACTAACCCTTCCCCACACTTAAATCTTGCATTGTCCCCAATGCAAAATATAAGCTAAGCAAGAGCACATGCATTAGGGATATTATTATCCAGACTACAATCTATATCCTAAAACTACTTTTCCAATTAGAGTTGCTCATCTCCACCATACTTATCCTACAATTACTCATGCATCATTAACATATCACAAGCAATCCCAAACCATGGTAAGTAAGACAAGGAAAGGAAAGAAGAAACTTGAGGTTCATGGAGGCCCATGGCTCTCCTTGAAGAATTGAAGGTGCCCTTTCTTTGCTTGGAAGAAGTTGCCTAAGGCATCCTTCAATATGACTTTCTCATGGTGACAAAAAGTGTGAATCTCGAATGGTCCAACCAAATTTGTTCTTGTTTGGGCATTTGGTGTTGTATATGTAGAATAGAGGCCTAGGACCTTATCACCAGCTTGTAAATGCTCTAATTTGCTTTCCTTGAGGAAGGGATCCTCATAGACATCATCAAAGATGTGGAGGTGGGCCAAAAAAGCTTGTGGTGGAGTGGTTGGTGGAGACTTGTACTTCTTCTTGAAACTAAGGTTGGGAGGAATCGGTTCCTCAAACTTCTCACCAATGTCCATCTTCTCTATGTCCATCGCAACTATAACCTTGTCTTCATAGAGCTTTTCAATTGGAGGTTGAGATGGAACATAGTTAATAATACACAGCACCTTCACCGATCCTTGCTTAGCATATAGGGCATGCAACTCCTTAAAGAAGTAGGCAAGTTCCTTCTTAGAAGTCTTGTCAGCTCTACTACCACCTACACGATTATTAGCAACAAAACTTTTCTCTGGCATTGTGGGGTTAGTAGGAGAATTTTTAGATATAGAATCAGTCAATAAAGAGTTACATAGTGTGTAAAGAGTGTAACCCAACTTACAAGAGTTAGAACAACTCACGTCATCACCATGCGGAGGGGGAAAAGAAGTGTAAATGGGTGAAGTAGCATACCATCATCATGCTCATCAAGAAGCGAACCGTTGATTCAATTTACATCACACATGGAATAATCCTTATTAGGTTGCTTCATTTGTTCATACATATTAAATTGCACACATCTATCCCCAAAAGGCATAGTGATAGAACCCTTAGACATGCTAATATCAGTGTTTGCTCTCCTAAGGAAGGGTCTACCCAAAATCAAAGTTTCATTCCCTTGGGTTTTTGGCATATTAAGCACATAAAAGTTAGCGGGGAAGACTAAATCATTCACTTTTACCAAAATGTCCTTTAAGATGCCATCAGGATGCCTAACAGTCTTATAAGCAAGTTGTAGGATCATGGGAGTAGGTTGCAAAGTTTTCATCCCTAGGGCTCTATACAAAGACTTAGGCATAACATTAATTGTAGCTCCTAGGTCAAGTAATGCATTTGGAATAGTAGTCATACCTATAGTGCACGGAATGGTGAAAGAACCTAGATCTTGACACTTAATAGGAAGTTGTGACTTAAACAAAGCGGACACACTAGAGGGTAATTGGACTTTCTAGTTAGGTTGGAAACTCTTCTTACGTGTGCATAACTCCTTAAGTGATTTGGCATACTTAGGAATATTTTTGATCAAATCAAACAAAGGCACATTCACTTCAATCTTACTAAACATGTCAAGTATATCATTATCTTGTTTTTGCTCAATAACTCTTTGACTAGCTAAGTAAGAATAAGGAAAAGGTAGGTCAGAAATGTTTACCTTCTTACCTTTACTTGGAGAGGCATGGTTACTTGAGTCACTCTTGCCCTCTTCTTGCTTCTTTGTTTCACCCAAAAGCTTTTCCTCTTTACCTCTTTCACAATTTGGTGGATTATTGCTTTTGGCTTGAAATACAAGGCTCTCATCATAGACCATCTCTATGTCATCATTATCCTCTTCTTCTTCAACTCCCAACTTCTTGCCACTTTGCAAGCTTATGGCATTAAGTTCTTTAGGGTTGATAATGATATTAGAGGGAATTGCCACACTTGTCCTTGCTTGTTGATCATTGAGACTATTCGAGAGTTGTGTTACAAATGATTGGAGATTGGCAGCCTTGACTTCCTATTGCTCCATCTTGCTCTCAAGAGATGCAAACCTCGCATCGTTGCGAGCATTCATGTCCTCATGAATCCTTTGAATGCTCTTAAGGATTTGAGCACCCATATCATCCTTTCTTTGACCTTGGGGAACTATAGTCTTGGAATTGTTGTCATTGTTCCTCCATCGAAAATTGGGATGAGACCTCCAACTATCATTATAAGCATTGATATGTGGATCCCATTTTTAAGGGGTCTCCCTTGAAACATAGCATTCACCTTCTTCGGCTCACTAGGGCATAAGCTTGTAATGTGCATTGATGAACCACAAATCCCATAACTAGGAGTAACTAGAGCTTGGGAGGTAAATGGAGAGAATTGCAGAACACTCAAATTCCTCAACTAAGAAGTGATGAAGGCAAGTTGGGAATTGATTTGAGAGCTCATTGAGTCAAACTTGGCTTCTAAGGAGCCAATCCTCTTTGATTATTGAGGGGTGGTGCTCATATTATAAACTCCTGTAACACTATATCTATTGTATTGTTTAGTTTATCTAGCCCTTATCTTGATCAAATTCCATGCTTCTTCAGCGGGCAAATCGTCCAAAGAATCACCGGCCGATGCATCCTTAATACCCTGTTCATTGGACAAGAGCCCCTTGTGGAAATACTGGATCAACTGCTCATCAATAATTTTATGGTGGGGATACTTAGCCAATAACTCCTGGAATCGACACCAATACTTATGGAAACTCTCAGATTGATCTTGTCTGATCGAATATATTTCCATTTTTAGATCTTCAGTCTTGACGTCAGGGAAATAATGCTCAAGGAAGGCTTTTCTCAAGTTAGCCCAAGAAGTAAGAGCATTAGCATTATGTTGTGGCAATATCATGAACCAATCATTGGCTTTACCATCAAGGGTCAAGTAGAACATTTTCAGCTGCACTTCTTCCAAGTTTTCACCCACCAGCTTTATGCTAGTACAAGAGAGAAAGACCCCACATAGATGTTGGTATGGCTCTTCCCCCTCCAAACCTGTAAAATGAGGGAGAGAAGCAATGAGTGGACCTTTAATTTCAAAATCAACAGTTAAATCAGGATATGTAACATGAAAAGGATCATATGTAGCTCTACTAGAAGTGACTTTCCTAATGCTTCTCCTCCTATGAATGCCATGGTTTCCCTTACCCACATCATTGTTACCATTGTGACCATTAGGTGGTGGTGAGTTAGCATTGGGAATGTTGTTGTTGGGTGGTACGTGGGCCATTTGTAGGATGTCTAAAGGGATTTCTAAGAAAATTGCACAAGTTGAGTACAAATGAGATCTATGCCTTCAAAGAAGTGCCAAATGGTCCAAATGAGTATGGTATGCAAAAAGAAATACTAGACCTAAAAATGCCAATGCAACCTAAAACTAAGCTACAAGCTAAAAAGAAATATATATCCTAAATGCAACCTATTGGCTCACTTTAACCCAAATCAATATTGAATATTTACACTCAATTCACCAGAGAGTCAAATTAATGACTTCCTGGCAATGGCGCCATTTGATTCGACCGTCGTCGCATCGCCCTTGGGTCAAATGCTAAGATATTTATAAATTGGAATGCAAGGGTGTAGCAATAGTGGTACAATCCGAGTCGTTCTCAAGGAGCCAATGTTTAATTAAACTACCTAGTGAACTAAATGCCTAAATGCAAAAGGAAATGGGTAAAAACATATTGTAGTGTTTGGTTTTCAAAGGTTGAATGCAATTGAAATAAATATTTTTGGGGTTTTAATTAAAAAAATGGGATGAAATGTTTTCTTGATAAAATAATGAAGATGCTCTTGGAAATTGATTCTCAATGGCTATCCTAGCTCAATTAAGATATTTGGGAAGTTAAAGACACCAAGTCACTAAAATGCCAAACTCCATTAACCAATGGGTCCAATGTCTAATCAATGGAACCCCGTATAATTAGACATTGTTAAGCCCCTTAGCACATTGAGTTTTCTCTAAGTCAAAGGCACCAAGTCACTAAAATGTATGAACCAGAAGTTTCAAGTTAGTTTCCCTTTTGCCTCTTTGTTCTTGTCATGTCTCGCGAGAACGACTTATATCGAATTAATCGTAGTTGCACTGCCATCTCTCAGAACCATAACTCCTTTCGAATTACAAATCAATTTTTGGTTATTTGTGGCTTCACTTTAATAAAGCTAGAGCTGGGTTTGATAGAGTTGCTAATCAACATGGAGAAAATAATAAAACTAGAAATATTATTTGCCTACTAACTGATACAGTATTTACTTGTTTTCTATCTTTTAGGCAACCACAAAAATTTGCTGATTTGAGAAAGATGAGAGTTACGTAATATGGTAGTGAACTAGCATTTTCCTTTGCGTCTATAGAGTACTCGGGTTAAGAGAAAATCAGAAGATAAGTCTTTGGTCGATGTTGTCATCATAAAAAAACCCAAGGCAGGGACAATAAAAGCATATGCAAGCACCGAAAAAACAAAAAGGGAAAAAAACACGATCCTAAACAGAAGCGAGTTGGTCCATAAGGTCACGTGTGTGAGCTAACGGCTAGATATTGAAGGCCGTGGGAAGAAGTAGGATTACCATATAAGAAGACGACCACCATACTGTATTGAATAAACCGAAGGAGAACGACAGCAAATCAATTGAAACAGCTCAAAAAGGAAAGGGGAAGATGAGAGACGATGGATGAAGGGAAGTTGAATTGATTTGGGAGAGGTACCAATTTGAGCGAGAAGCGAACCCAAGTTCTAGATCAGCCAAATTAACTACTTCTTTGTTGAACAAGTCACTTCAATAATACCTTATTTGTTGGAATTGGAAAGGCTTTCCAAATTTTCTCAATGATCAAACTAAACACTTTATTAAGGGTTCTCTCTTTTGGTATCTTACATGTTGGAGAGGGTATCCAAATAAAAAGGCCGCATTGAAGTTTTCGCAAGCTCACTCTTTTCTTGGGTTTATCTTTTATTATCTCATTTGTTAGAAATGTTTTCCAGAGATTCAATGTTATTAAGCTGCGCTTGTAATGGTTTTCACTTCTGGTATCTCACTTGTTGGAAGGGTTTCTCAGATCAATACACCGCTTTGATGATTTAAACCGCCCTCCCCTCCCAAGTCTTACACAACTCTTTCAATTTGTCAGGAGTCGAGTTTTTTTTCAAGCGGGGGGTGAAATGATGGGACATGGAAATTAGGAAATTATTATTTGTTAGGATTTTCAAGAGATTCTCTATAATTATCATTATTAGAGAAATAATTTGTTTCCATTTTGATTTGATTGTTATCAATTAGCATTCATCGTGATTTGCATTTAATTTTTAATTTCTAAAATGTTCTGTCATTAACTCTTAGGGTTATGTTGATGCCTATAAATAACACCTCAACTATTTATTTTATATGTTTGATGAATTTGAATAATAATATCAATTTTCCTTTACCTCTATCTCTATTCCTCTTTCTCTCTCATTTCTTCTTGCTCTGTCCCTCATTCTCTCTTTTTCTCATATACTTTCTTTCATATCCTTTTTCCCCTTCCCGTTATGCATCATAAACACAACATTCTTATAGTTTCACTGCACTTTGGGCGTAAATCTCAGATTGTGTATTTATGGAATCATTTAAATTTATTAATCAGTTGCATGTTTATGTTTTGCAAACACAATTTTAGATTTTCGCTGGTCCACCCTTAATAAATTAGGTCCCAAACCTATTCAGTAACTAATAGAACTAAAGGTTAAGGCAGATCTTTTTGGCGTAACATGCATTGGAGAGGGGGTTTGGCTTTCAAATTCTCTCTGCGGAGGCCACTGGCCATTTCTTTCAAGAGATGGGCATCATCTAGTTGTTGATTTTATTTTCGGGTTGTTTCTTTTTATTTCCTCTTGTATAAAAAAATATCTTTATTAGAGAAGAGAATTATATAACCATGCTCGATGCACATGAAAAAGTAGGGAGTCAATTTCTTGGAGCAATAGAAAATAACTAGTAGAACTCTTTGTCTCTCCTCCTTTATTGGGCTCTTCTCTCCTATCTCTTCGGTATAGTTGATGTGGATCATAATCAAAGTCCATCATGTGATTAAGATTTACGTGGGCTACTGAGTTGCTTCGTCAGACCTCCAGGTGCACCCCAATTCCTTCACACATAAATTTGATACACCATTCTCTTCTAAATTTCTAAATATAGGATATATATATACACACACACATATACTCCCTCCCATCCAAATTATAATTATAAGACCACTTTGACTTTTTTTTTTCAGTAAAAAAAAATAGTTTCAGCCCAAAAAAAAATCTTTTTTTCCTCAAAACTAATTTATTCTATTTATAAACTAACCTATAATCTAATTTCAGTGACATATATTATAATTTGGTGGTCTAATTTGCTTCCTTAATTTCTACAAAAAAAAGTCAAAGTGGTCTTATATTTAGGACCGGAGGGAGTATTACCTAATTTGATGAGATTCATAATATTAGTTTAAGTTAATTGATATGTCATTTTTTTACTTAAACATCCTAATCCTCTTTTTTAATTCATTCCATCCTTTCTTACTTTATCATTATTGAGAAAGCATCATTAGGGGTCTGTTGAGAAAAGTTAAAAAAATTAAAATTAGGTTTTATATTTAAGATAAAAACAATTCCCCAGATAGATCCTATATTAAGTAACCGAACGAGCAGAAGTTGATCATATCTCTATTTTTGGATTTCTATAAAACGATTGGTGATGATTTATCTGACTGGCATCAGGCTTTACTATCTTACAGTATGGCAAATCCAGAAGAGTAGATGCGCTTATATGAAAACGACCCAATTTCACTTTCACTGAAGCAGGGGAATCCATTTCCGTGTTACGCAACTTGATGAGCGCCACGCTAAGCATGGTGTACGTACTATCATGGCCAATAATTCAAGGAGTTTTAATTCAATATTTTTATAAAATTCTCACTATTAACACGATACAAATAAATTTAAACTTTTAAAACCAATCTAGATAGCTTATAGCTACAATTCAAACAAAATAAATAATTTTTAATTTGTAAATCTTTTTTTTAATTCATTTAGGATAAATATAAGATTTTTAGAAGAAAAAAGAGAAAGAGAAACATGAGAGTATCCACTCCTCAATAATTAAATATAAAAAGAGAGATATTGAACGGCTGAAGATTATTTTCATAGGAGGTTGAATAAAATTTGGAAGAAAAAAGTTTGATAGGCTAGATTAAAATGAATGGCTATTGTGTATTTCCATTAAATTAAATGGTGGAGTTCATGCTTGGCGCATTACACTCATTAAGGTACTTAGCACGCACCTAAATGGATTCCTAAGGTAGGGTGTTCGCTTCAGGAATTTTGGGGAGTGAATGGATCGCTAAACAAAGAAGTTAATCTGCTACAAGCTGTTCTATACTAAACAGTGGATTCCTAACAAATGGAGACCTCCACAAGGAAGCAAATATGGTGACTTGGAAGCCTCATCAATAGTTATAATTTACATATTGGATGACTCATTTATGAGTTGGGCTTATAAGGATTATTTAATTTTAAAAAAAGGTAAAAAGATAGTGCTTGAGTTTTAAGCGAATCGTAAATTCAGTCACTGAGTTGCACCAAGTCATACTTAAAGGCATAAAGGATGGAGTTATCAGTGGATTAAAAAACGATAGTATTAAATATTAACTTTTCCTTTTATAAAAATACCATGTCATGCTCATTTTAATTTTAGTGTTTGTTTTCCATGCTGGATGTGCCGATATTAAATGCCTGTTTAGTTCCAAAAAATCACAGAGATGTAATGGAGTGGAAGAATGGTTACAAATCAGATGTTCGGTATCCATATCAATAAATATGGGAGAAGATTTTTATTTTTATATAGAAAAATGAAACTAAATTTGAAATAACTTTTTAACTGCATCAAACACCCAGAAAGAGAGATTGAATAAGTGTTTAAATGTTGATACATAAAGAGTATAGATATTTATATGTTGATTTATGTAACTTTGATAGATCAAAACTCCATAGTAAAAATAACGCAATAGAGTTTACTTGATTTATTAGGGTAAAGGTCCATTTTCGCCTCGGAAGTAACTCAGTAGAAGTTTATTTACCCCGAAAGTAGTAAAAAGGCTCAAAATTGGACCTTTGCTCAATAACAAAGGAAGCATACAGTGTCCTCTATGGGTCAATACGTGCCTTTTTATTACTTTCGGGGTAAATCAGCTTCTATTGGGTTACTTTCTGGGTGAAATTGGACCATTACCCTGATTTATTATGATATGATGTAGTCAGAGTTGACATTGATGTATGGAATTGAATAAAAAGGGTCATAATAGTAAATGAAAGGAATACCTTCTCATGTCGATACACATACTGGTGTGTGTGTATATATAAGACAACGTTAACAATGAAATATATTGATAGACTAATTTCTACCCACCTCAAAAGTCCAAATGGAGAATTGTACCTTTTTAATTTCAAAATTCATGGACTTGATCTATAACTCATACAAGTGATCGAATATATTCTCAAAAAAAAAAAAAAGTCTGAAAAAGTTAAGATTTTGGTGTGTGGAATCATATGCTACAACTTGCCAGTCTTTCGGTGTCTGGCCCCTAGGCCTTTATTTCTCTTTCACCACTTCCAAGGAATGTTTGCTTTAATTATGAGGAAACACTTCGCTATTAGTCCTATAATTTTAAAAGCATTCTGGCAAAAAAAAAAAAAAAATATTAAAAGCATTAGTGTAACTAATAGAAAATGTTGACGTACTAAATCTAAATGATAACCATACAGCTAACAATTAAATCATGCTTGGATTTCAAATATCATTGATAGTAATTTAAAACCAACTTCACGTGATAAATACTCTGTTGTAGTATTTTTATCTAATGAAAGTGTGAAATATATGTTTTTTTAAAATATTTTTTATAAAATATTAATAATTAATCAAAAATGAAAATTATATTTAAAAAACAAAATTTAAGTATGTTTTGTCATATGTCATAGTTTAAATGGTTGAGTTAACATTTCCCACTAGTGACAAGCCACAAACCATAAAATCGGAGTAGTTGGTTGGTTTAAATACCTGATACTATAATTTAAAAAAGATATTGGTTACTTGTTTATAATGTCAAAGATTAAAATGAAAAAAAGACTACAAATATATTTTAGCTTATGTTAAATGTTTGTTGTATTCATGTGATGTATAATGTAAATTGTTTTTAGTCAAGAAAAGGTTAGAGTCTTATATTATGGACCATATATGGTGTATCCTATAAATACATAAAATATATAGGATCACTTTTTCTCAAACAGTTGGAACTATGTAGTTGGCTGGTTGCTATTTCTATCGTAAAATCATTTTTGCCTTTTATTAAAAAAACGTGTATATGATCCCAATAACTTACAAATACACACAAACACACACACTAAAATATGTATTATAGAGCACCCGACTTTTTTTAGCCGAAAGAGCACCCAACTTTAATTGATGTGAAATTTATATTTAATATTGGTTTTAATTAAATCATATTCAATTAAAAAATCAAATAAACATGATTTGAAGATAAAATAAAAATATGATGACATAATCGCACCAATTGTTACATTGTAGAGGTAACTTTTGTTACAAATTTAGAAAACCACTTGTAACATTTGAACATGATTATTTTCCTATAAATGTAATGACATGTGCTTCATATTTATAAATTTCATGACTATTAATTTTCTTATACTATTGTACATGTTAAATTTTTTTAATTATTTATGTTAAAATTAACCATAAATACTTATTTTTATATCAAATATATACAACATGTTTCATTCCGACACTTTTTTAAAATTATCCCAGCAAAATATGGTGTTTGAGCAAAAGTGCAAGTTACAACTTGTGAGAAGTTAGCATAATTGCAAGTTACAACTTCCAAGATATAAAAAAGTACAAGAAAATAACTCAAAATTACACAAAAATACATAAAAAAATATATTGACGGACTTAAATGGGCTAATCCATTTAAACTCGTGGCCCTACGGGGCTGACCCTTTTAGGCACAACTCCAACTGGTCTGGTGACTATGATTCATAAGCCCAACCCTCAACTTTGGCAGGCCTAAATGGGTTGGCCCGTTTTCCCAGGTCTAGAATTGTATGTACAATTGTTGTCCCCTCCTTCCGAACTAATTTGATGTGAGGGTAGCCCCTTGTTTGGATAGCTAAAACTTTTGAAAGATGAAAGAAAATTGTGTATTTTGACATGTTTGGATTGTCATACCCATGAATATTTTTTAAATTCCTCTATTTCCTTTTCCTTTTTTAATTAAATTTCAAATAAAACCCACAAGATATAAAATAGTATAGTTATAATAATTAAAATATTAAAATATAAATAGTAATATTAAAACCCCTCCCCTCCCCTCCTTTCTAATCAATCCAAATATGAGGTAATTCTAGATCCATCGCTCCCATTCATTGAGCAAAATCAATGTTGTAAAACATGGACCGAACTGTCAAACCAGTCTGACCGTTGCTTGAAGCAATCTTCAGCTCATTCCGAATGGTTCAGTAACTTTAAGGGCTACGCCGTGTTTGTCCATTTCAAACCGTCTAGTGGACTAGAAATAGTGGAAATAGGGGTTCATCTAAGAACTGGTGTGGTTTAAAAAAGACTAGACAACCCAAATACCTCACATAAGAAATGCTGAAAATAAAACAAAGACCCATAGGCCATATCTAAAAAAAAAAAAAGCAACCATTGTCCAAAAATACCCTTTAATCCCTAAAAATAATAATCAAATCACACTCTTTAATGATTTCAACATGTTATGACTTGATATTTGAGAAAAATATTGTCTTAAGACTCTTGAATATGTTCATTTTTAAGCTACATAAAATTTCATATTTATTTCATATATTTATATTATTATATACACGTATAAATTTTTTCAAACTAATCATTACATCAACGTTCCAATGGTTAGTCTGACTGGACAAACCATTACCAATTCGCCTTTCAATCAGACTTCTAAAACATTGAGCGAAATACCACTTTAGTAATACTTCCTCCGGACCATAATATAAGAGGTAATATGAGAATATTTTCGGTCCACTCGAGATAAAATTCCATTTTTGTTTTTGCATATTAAATATAAAGAGAAGAGAGAGCATGGGTGTATAATAAATGATAAAAGGGTAAAATTGGAAAACCATATTAATTTTACCTATAAGAAATGAGTTCACTATGTTTCATTGATTTATGTGAAATTGTTGACTACCACTCTATTTCTATTTATGAATCCAACTTCCCCAAAAATTTTGTTCCTTATTATAAATCCATTTTGGGATCAATTATTGCGGATGTGACTATTTTACCCCTAGTAAATGTAAAAAAGAAAGAAAGAAACAATTAATATTATTTTAATACCCATTCTTAAATGAGGGTAATATTGGAAGTATTTATAAAAAAAACATAATTAATGCTATAATTTCCATTCTTTGGTATGTGAGAATTAGTTAAAGTGAACTTATAAATAAGAACATAGGATACCTTTTATAATATAGACTGGAGGGAGTACATATCATATTTTTGTTCATTCCGAACATTATGCCTTGGGCCCTTAGCAATGGCATCATGCATAATCTTAAAAAGTAGTTATGATTAATGATAACCTTATATTCCCTCCTTCCCGAAATATAAGTTTCAAATAACTAATTTACGTTAAGAAAACTACTAAAATTGGTTTAAAGTAATAATTATGTTAGAAATATGATTTATTTTTCAATTATGCCCTTCTTAATAAATATGAAAGAGAATGCATGGGGTAATGAAAATGAGAAGGAATGTGACAAATAAGATAAAATAAAAATGTATTAGAATGCATGTGGAAAAGATAAATAATGGGTAAAATTAGAAAAAATGCAATTAATACTTAGACAAACCTAAGATAAAACTTATATTTTGGGACATACAGTTTCACCAAAGTAAAGCTTTATTTTGGGATGGAAGGAGTACTAAATTATTACATAATACAAATTGTGAGATACATTATACTCTGTATTTGTATATTGAATATTGTTATGTTTATTTTCTGTCTAGTAAAACAAAATAACGTAATTTATTTATTTTGAGATTTCAAGGAAATAAAATAAAATTGGGGCCCAGATATTTTTCTTGTCATTATTCCCTCCCCTGTTTCTAACTTCCTATGTTATCCTGCATTCCTTCGTCTTCCCTACGCCATTTTCTTCTTCTTCATTTGTCACATAGAGATCCCAATTCGATCAATTACTCCAAGCATGGCTTCTCATAACAACATCATCAATAGCAGCAATCAAAACCCTTATATTAATGTTATGCCGATACCCAATTCCCCTGCTAACAACAAAAGTGAGTAATCCCCCATAATATTTTGTTCATTGCTGTGTAAAATTTCTTCTCATTTCACCTTTGTTTCTTGTACGATTTAAGGTTCAAGTAGCAAGAATACTTTATACGATGTGTTAAATCGGTGTGGCAAGTCTGTTGAGAAGGCAACTAAGCAAGCAGAGGAGAGGGCTGACAATTTCTGGAAACATAGTGAGTTTTTCGTTGTCTTCTTCACTATAACACTTTCTAAAAATTTTTACTAAATGGGCGTCGGCTAATACTTTCATTCGCAATTGTTCATTATTTGAATTGCTTGTATTGATGTTACTAAACTTACCAGAAGTTTAATGCAGAATAAGTATACTTTTCGATAGAAAAAAAAAGAAACCAAAAGATTTCTTATGAAGGAAAGTTTATGGTTTAGTCAATTCATTTCACCATATAATTAATACCTCTCATCAGTGTTATTATTAAATCAATTAATGACTGAAATTGCTGAAAAAAGCATTAACTTAAGGGAAAAAGACAAATAAATGCCCTCCAATTTGTAAAATCCCATTAACAACTTCATAATAGGTATTAACAACACAACAACCTATCATGAAGTTGTTAATGAGATTTTGCAAATTGGAGGGTATTTATTTGTCTTTTTCCCTTAACTTAAACTGGACTAAAACTTACTAACGAGTCATACTTGAGATATTATATGATAATAAAATAATTGTTATTGATAATGGTCATAATTTAGGAGTTTTGAGACGAAATTGGTCGATACTAAATATCAGAATATAAAAGCCGTTTTCAACATTAAGATTGAAATAAAATTCATTTGAAATTGTGAATTGTGAGTGATGTGCAGTCAGATTGGGGTCTCATCCAGCTGATGCAGCAATGGCAAAACTTGTTCAGGGAACAAAAGTGCTGACATATGGAGGGTATGATAGAGTATTTGAGAATACATTTGGGATGTTGCAAGCTGAGAAGTTGTTAAATCAATTTGCATGCTACATATCAACTTCTAATGGACCCATCATCGGAACACTTTACATATCAACTACAAGATTAGCCTTTTGTAGTGACTATCCATTCTATTATTACCCTGTCTCAGCTCATAATAGTCAATCCGTATACTACAAGGTAATTTTTACTTTCCCTTTTCTTCCTCAAAAGTTGATATTAGTTCTTGCAGTATGTGTAGTGGTTTTGACTCTAGGATCAGGCATATCAGTAGACTAAAAAGTTTGATCTTTTAAGTGAATGATCATGAATGCAACGAGTCTTATCCCACTAAATGGGGTCGGTTACATAGATTAAAGTCTATCGTTATATTGTATATGTGAAGAGCACGGAAATTGGGGTTTATCGGTGAAGTGCCACCTCAGGCCCTCCCTTCAAAAAAATTAGGAACCAAGAGGATGGTAGAAGCTAACCCCCAGGTGTCATTCACTTGAGGAGCCTAAAGCAATATGGAATCATAGCAACTAATTGAAACTTGCAAAGTGGTTAAAAGATTTTTGGGTATAAAAGACGTGTGAAAAGTGTGATATGGTTGAAAGCAAATTAAAGATTGGATTAAAGGGTGATTTAGATTAAAATGGGAATGGACATTCTTGGTAAGTGAAAACCTTGGTACTCATTGCTTCAAAAGGATTTTGAGGGAGTTTATTGTTGATTTTCAAATGAAACCTAGAGGAACCCCTCTATGCTAGACTTAGGTTAATTTAATTAATACCAGAACCCCGCACATAAACTAACTTAACCTAAGTTGATAAGGCTCAAAATCAAAAATTAAGAAATAGTGCAAGATTTTAAATCCACAATTTGGGCCACCCCACAATTGGTCTTGATTTCTCTCAAAAACTATAATTTATTGCTGGCTACCCAAACAATGAATCAAAGCTAAAACAAGTTATTGTCCAATTTCTCAACATAACTAATGAATTCACCATGCTATTTCATTCATGCAAATCAATTTACACTTTTAATCCACCAACCAATCCACCTTAAATTAGCACAAAATATTCACCAAGAGCACAATAAAATCATGAACCCATAAATTTCATTAAACTCAAAGATAATGTAGCACAATGTCAGACATTTAACAAGAAAGAAACAACATAAAAATAGTAACCACCACAAAAAACAGTGAATTAGCCACGGAATTAACCTTGGAATCCATCAGAATATAGGTCATTGCTAAAAAATTAGACACAGAATCTCTCATTTAGCCACGGAATTTTGTGTTTACCGATAGAATTCCGTTGTTAAATTCTGTGGCTAATTTACTGTTTTTTTGTAGTGAACTAATCCTCATACATAATGTAGAATTTAAGAATACAACCAAATGCCATAAATATGCTCCTAGAAACCTAGAAAAATATAATTACAACAAGAGGAAGAAGGATTAAAACTAAAAATCCCCTACTACATGCTTCAAACTCATCCCTTAGCTTCCCTACCAAGAATGGTGAAGCCTAACTACTGCTCTTCATGAGAAATGCACCAACATAGGATGGGGTTTAATAATCCATGAGATTTGAAAGGGAGAAGATGGAAAATGAAGGATGGTGTTGAGAGAATATGAAATGGTAGGGTTTGAAGCATCCAAAGCTGTCCAATTGAACCCTCAAAATCGTGTTTAATCATCCTCAGACCGGGTTGAAAGAGTGGGTATTTGAATCGGGTCTGGTTTGCTGCTACAGCGGCCTCACCGTGGGCTCCCATGGCAAGAATTCCTTGCCTCGTTCTGGCCCTCTACGATAAGTGAGAAAATTGCCCCCCTCCGATTCAGCTTCCTCTCGTCCGGGATCCTTCTCTTTCGGTACTTGGGCGACCCTACAAGTGAAAAACACATTGAACAAGAATCAACAAGCCCTAGGAATTAATCCAAATTAATTTCTAATTATGGCCAATTAATCTCATTTTTATGCTAAATTCACCTAAGGGTCTTAGTCATTCCATAAGCACAAATGTACCAAAATTGAATCTCAATCATGTTAATTGCCTCAATTTTAACATAACAAAACCAATATGCAAGCTAGTCTTTGGATAATTTTTATCCAGTATGTTTTGTTTAATAACTTCACTAAGTGCTCTTCGATCATCATCTACCTCTTTTTAGAATACTCCTTTGGTCCTATTTATAGGACACTTCCATCATGTTTTACACGAACCATGGAAAACCTTAAACATCATTAATGATACCATAGGATTTGACAATTTTCCAACTTTACCTATGTTTAATATCCACAACACCACATAAAATAAAGTCAACACATAATAAATGAATGGTAAAACTGTACATTTACATGAAAAATTTAATGAGTTGCCTTATAAATAGACCAAATAAAGTCTCTTCTTTCTGCCCTAGCTATAAATAAAACTAGAGCTGGAATACTCTGTAACCACCCTTTTACTTATTTAAACTACTTCAAGAATAATTTCCTACCATATTCTCTCAATAGATATCACTCCAACTTTTTCTTGTTTATGTTTATTACAAATCTATCTTTTTAGTATAAACATACATACATTTCAATGTCCTCATACCCCACTTTATGTTCTTGTTATCCTTTGAAATTCATTTACTATCATATAGTAAAGCTAGTTTTACAGCAATATGATAAAATTTCTTTATCTTATTAGGTTCTCATTGACAAATAACTCTGACAGCTTTTCTTTATTTAAATCACTTACCTTAAATTCAATAGATTTTTTTTTGTCTATTTCATCATCTTTTTATATAATTAATCCAAAATTTCTGAACTTTGCCTCTTGTGAGATGATTTGATCTCTTTTATATGATTGATATAAAGTGTGATGTAAGCAAATGACAGTATTTTATGATTGCATGTTGTAAAATGATAACTGAATGTCCTCAAGAGATTAATATATGACCTAATGGACAATCAATATCGGTCATATATGTAATACATATTTCTAGTTTTTATTATTTCTCCCCAATGGGTTAAGGTCCATTTTTATTTTGGAAATAACCATAAAAGAGAGCTGAATATTCGAAAGTGACAAGAAGAGTATTTTTGCCATGGAAGTGTCCAAATCATAACAAATTTATCCCTAACATTAAAAAAATTATGTTTGACCGTTAAATCCTCCTTTTTGACCCACTGATACTGATGTGACTTTATCACCATATACATATCATTATTTAAAGGTCCATTTTTGCCCCGGAAATATAAAAATTGTAACAAATTTGTCTGAACCATTATTCAAAGTTAAGTTTAACCGTTAGATAACATGTTGTAATAGGCAGGAATGCACAAGAGGGGGGGTGAATTGTGCTTCTTGAAATTTAAACCTGAAGATAAACAACACAGTTTATACTGGTTCAGCCCAAACTTGGCCTACGTCCAGTTCTCCAACCTGCAGTTGGGTTCCACTAAATCCTCAAGATTTAATCAGGCTCTTGATAGCCTTTACAAGTGACAACAAGAACTCCTCTCTTTACTGATCACTCCCCCTTACACTTTGTAAGATTACACCCTACTCTTAAGATCCCACTATCTTAAGAGTAATCCTCACTTTAATAATGAATACAGAATAATTGTTCACTTAATTGAACAGATTGTGTTACACACTTAAGAATATGAGAGCAAAAAGTGTTGAGAGTATTAAAGCAGTAGATACAGATAATCAATGTGGCAATCAATCTCTCTAACTAACTTCTTCCCAATAGCATTTATAGTTTCTCTTGGAAATGTATCCGTTATAAATATGGCCGTTGAACACATCAAGAGAGTTGAGTGATCTGGTGAAGTATGGAAGATGAAATCTGCTATGCATTTACTCCATTGTACTTGCTTTTGCTTTAGCCCATCTCTCTTCTTATATCGCTGACAGAGTAGGTAAGTTCCAACGGCTCTTTTGTTCAGCTTGTGTCTTAACGTAAACTTCCTTAAGTAGGTCTGAACAACTCTGTACTTGGAAGGCTAAAAATAGGCTTGACATTGATTTTGAATATTTCTCATCGCCACTCAGATTACATGCCTCTGATCGATCACAGGGTCTGGTGTCTAATCAATTACACATCGATTACCTATAGATTATAGCCTACATCACTGAATATCAGATTAGTAATTCATGCGCCTAATCGATTACAGGGGAAATCTGATCAATTAGACAGGTTCAATCGATTACATATAGATTACACATACTTCTCTAATCGATTGCAAACAGATTATACTCAGATTACTTAATCTTCTATTGATCGATTACATGGCTCTAATCGATTAGGCATTTCTCTCCTAATCGATTGATGGACTCTGATCGATTAGTCTAAGGTCTCTTAATCGATTAGGCGAGTCTAATCGATTGGGCTAAAATCTTTTCATCGATTACAGGGACCTTTAATCGATTAGGCGCTATGTGATCTGAGCTTGGTTCAACTCTAATCGATTAGGCTAGTTTCTCTCATCGATTACAGGTGCCTCTAATCGATTGGGCGCTATCTCTGATTCTTCTCTAATCGATTGGACATAAAATATTTGACTTATAATCTATCCCTGATCGATTGGTCAAGACTTAGGATTCTCTATCAGATTATGCCTAAGATATTTCTGATCTTTATCATAGCCCTTCCCTATGCTTAAGATATGTTTAGTTATCATCAAAACTCATTATTCTAACATTCTCCCCCTTTTTGATGATGACAAAACAATGGTTTTTAACAAGCAAATAAGAAGACAGAATTAAATAGCGAAAAACAATAATAAACATATTATAAATCATAAGTCAGGTAATACACGAGAAATATAATTGATCAGATAACAACACACAAAAGAAAAACTGGAAAGCAAGTAAATGTGCAGAGTGAAAGATGTATATGAGGATGGCTAAGGGTGATGGAAGATTTCTGGATCAGTCAGAATCAGTGTCATCCTTCCATTTTGATGTGTCCAGATCATAGTCCCCTGATTCACTGCTAATTCCTCCAGAGTCAGTTGATGGATCTTCAAGTATCTCAGACTCAAGTTCTTTTTCCTTTATCTTAGCAGGAGCTTTCTTCTTCTTGGTGACAGCTTTCTTCTTGGGAGGAGATGGAGGAGGAAGCCAAGACAGAAGCTTATCCAATTTTGATGGACGCTTTTGTTTCTTCTTAGGAGGAGGTTTGACAGATTTTCCCTTTCCCTTAGGTGCAACTTTCCTCTTTGAAGCTGGCTGCTGGGCAGGCTTAGGCTCTTCAATTACAATGCCTTTTGTTGCCCTGGTACTCCTTCTTGGTACTGCTTTAACAACTAGCTTAGGGGCAACTTTCTTGATTCTTTTCCCTTTATCAGCAGATTGAACTTCTTGCCCCTCTTCTTCCTCATCAGATTTCATAAAGTCTGATGTAGTATGAATAGGATCCACCACTTTCTTCTGATCAGACTTTTTAAATTTAACTTGCTTCTGAACACCCCATTTAGGTAATACAGGCTGAGGCTCATGAGGTTTCTTTCCTGAATCAGCTAACTCAGCCTTTGCTGCATCTCTGTCTTCCATTTCTTTTTGGCTCTGAGCCAAAATTTGGCACAATTCTTCTACTTGTTGATGCAGCTCTTCTGCCTGATGAAGATAATGGGGCAATAAGTCAATAGCAACAGGTTTGGGCTCCCCTTCATACAAGACCATGGCCATCTCCAAGTTCTCTTCCAGAACATTTTCAGCATTTTCTGGAGGAACATTTGTGGTGACTTCAACCTCAGAATCTGAGGCTTCTTCTACTACCACCTCTTCTTCTGCCATGCTTAACTTGATGGCCTCTGCAAGCTCATGAATTTCCTCAAGAGTCTGGCTCATGTTGACTTCCTCAGGAATTTTAGGCATTTGAGGGATTTCAGAGGCAATGGATGAGAGAATAGTGGCAGCTTCCACAGCCTTTTCTTGAATCTGACTGCTTTCTCCAGGAGTTGGAACACTGAATATCTTCTCCCCCTTTTTGGCATCATCAAAAGTGGGAGGGGACACTTCGAGGACAGATTTCCCTTTTCTGATATAAGTCTTAGCAATGTCAGGTTTAGGAGAAGGTGTAGGCTGAGAAGGTGGTGGTGGAGGAGGTTGTTGGGGATGAGAGGGTGGTGGTGCAGGATGAGAGGCAGGGGTAAGAATGTGGTCAAGAGAGGATGGAGGGTCTGGATAATCTGAGGAACTGGAAGAAAGTTGTTTAGAGGGAGATGAAGGTTTGGATGGTGAAGGAGTGTGTTTGGGTGAGGGTTGTGTTTGGGTAATGGGAGGAGATGGATGAGAGTGAGAGGGTGAATAGTGAATGGGAGAAACCTGATGTGCCTCATGTCCAGGAAATGGGGATAAGGAAGAGCCTGGGAGGTTGACCTGATGAGATTGCCTGAGAATGTCCTCCAGCCCATCAAGTCTATTGTGCAAGAACTTGTGCATATACACCACAGCATCATACCCATTGAAAATGGTCATGGTGCTTTCCTTGACAGATTTCACCACAGAGTCATTTAAAGCAGCCACTAATCTTTTGAGCAATCGATCCTCCATGGCTTGATGTTCCAGAGCTACTTCTTCCACAACTCTGGCTGAAACTCTTTCAACCAGATCATTAATAATATTTGCAGGAAGGGAAACCCCTTGATCTGGAAGAGATGTTGAAGGATGAGAATGTGACTGTGGTGCAGGGCTCACAGGAGAGGCATGTGGTGTTTCTTCTTGATCCATGGGGTCTGGAACATGGCCCTGGTCAGGAATGTCTTCTGGTCCAGATTCCTCTTGAGGCTGTTCCTCTTCAATGTGAATGGTAGGATCAGGCAGAGAAGGAGTCTGTCCAAAGGGACTAATCCCCATCTTTTTCAGAGTGGTCAGATCAAACTTGGGAGGTTTTTTATTCTGTTCTCCTTCAAGCTAGAAAATTTTGTTGTTGCAGAGAATGAAAGAAACAAGTTGAGCAAAGGGAAGAGTGGTCTTCACTGTCTTAGTCTTGTGAAACCTCAGAAATTCCTCACAGATAACTTGACCAGGATTGATGGGAACTTTGTTGATCAGCATGGGCAGAATAAGATTATCAATATCAAGAATCAGAGAAAAGTTTCCTGCCTTGTTGACCATGCATCTGGAATAAGCATAATGAATGATCCTATAGACAGGAGGCAGTTGAGCAGGTGTCAAATTACCCTTGATAGGGCTCGTTGGCTGATAGATCTGCTTGAGTTCCTCATCTGAAAATTTTTCCCTTATCTGCCAAGAGTTGTACTCTTCCATATTAGGCCCATCCATATGAAGCCATTGGTTCAAATTCTTCCAATCAAAAGAGAAAGCCTTGCCTCTGACTTTGGAAGATATGGTAATGCCTGAGACCCTTCCTTCTGTTTCAATGACATGAATCTTCATGTTGGAGTAAAAAGCCTTGATAACCCTCTCATTGTAGTGGTTCTTGATCCCTATCCAATGCTTGTAGGGTTCCAACCACTCAGTCACAGGAAAACCATTTTTCTCCAGGTAGACAATATCAACAAACCCACACCTTAGTTGCAAAGATCTCCTCTGAATATCTTCTGAGGCTTCCTCAATAGGACCCTGAGCAAATGAAGAATCAATGGGAACTTCTGTATCCCCAGAAATGAGTTCTTTGACTCTGACTGAAGTAGGACTTTTGGCTTGGGATTTGGATGCAGAAGCACAAGTTTTGGCCATTTGTGGTGATGGGTAAAAGGTTGATGGAGGAGGATTTGAGGGAGGTGAGGAGGGTCTGTAGGTTAAAGCAGGATCACCTTCTGGCAAAGGAACTGTGTCTGGGATGATCTGGGCTCTGTAGTTCTTTGGTATGCGCATCTTGGGTGCCATGGGTAGGGTTTATATAAAGAGGTTAAGGATATGTCTGATGATTCGAAGGGTTGTAACTGGTTTGGAGGAGTTATGACTGATGATGATTCAAATAATGGCAACAGTTATGATGGTTACGAAGGGATTTGATGATTCGAACGTTAGGGTTCAAGAGTAGATGAAGAGAGAATGCTTTAGAACGAATGAAATATGGTGCGAAATGATGCTTCAGATACATATGTCAAGTTTAAATGAGAGAGAAATCACAGAAAAGCATGTAACTGTCAGAGAAAGTGTACGTTACAAAAGTTACCGTTGACGCCTAATCGATTACATGTGCTGAGTAATCGATTACAGGGTGTAGTCTCTGATCGATGAGATGCGTATGATCGATTAGGGATTGCTGTGATCGATAGGTCCATGCTGAGTAATCGATGCCCAATCGATTACTCCTTCCTTGTGATCGATCAGACAGTTCTGATCGATTGTGCCTTTTTCCCTAATCGATCATTATTTCTTCTCTAATCGATGCCTAATCGATTACAGGGCATGCTCTGTAATCGATTAATGTTGTCTGATCGATTGGACGCAGAACCTGCAAAAAATTTTATTTTGACACTCCGATGCCTAAGTTAGTTCTAGATCATCAAAACATGAAGTAGTTCAGATGAATTTTAGAAGATTAAAGAGTTCTACACAAACTTACAACTCATTGGGATTTACCATTCCCAATTCTCTTCTGATGAACATGAATTGTTCAGTTGCTAAGGGCTTAGTGAAGATATCAGCTAGATGCAAATGTGTTGAAATAAATTCCACTCTGACATCCTTCTTCTGTACATGATCTCTGATGAAATGATGCCTTACATCTATGTGCTTTGTTCTTGTGTGATGCACAGGATTTTTGGCTAGACTGATGGTGCTTGTGTTGTCACAAAGGATTGGAACTTCTGGAAATTCCATCCCCAAATCCCTTAATTGATGCTTGAGCCACAGAATTTGAGCACAACAGCTTGCAACAGCTATGTATTCAGCTTCAGTTGATGATAGAGAAACACATGTCTACTTCTTGCTTGCCCATGAGACTAAGGATCCTCCAAGATATTGACATTGACCACTGGTACTCTTTCTGTCAGTTTTGTACCCAGCATGGTCTGAGTCTGAGTAAGCAATGAGATACTCCTGAGTTCCCTTTGGATACCACAATCCCAGCTCCTGAGTTCCTACCAGATATCTTAAGATTCTTTTAACACATGTGTGGTGTGTTTCTTTTGGATTAGCTTGATATCTGGCACACACTCCCACACTAAATTGAATATCTGGTCTGCTGGCCGTTAGATATAGGAGAGAACCAATTAGACCTCTATATATTGATTTATTGAAGTATTTTCCCTCTAGATCAGCATCCATTACCACTGTAGAGCTCATTGGGGTATCTTCTTCCTTGGACAGATCCATTCCAAATTTCTTCAAGATCTCCTTTACATACTTGGATTGGGAAATAAAGATTCCATCCTTTTTTGTTTAATCTGAAGACCTAGAAAGAAATTGAGTTCTCCCATCATGGACATCTCGAATTCTCCCTGCATAGTCTTAGAAAATTCCTCACAGAGAGATTCATCAGTAGCACCAAAAATAATATCATCTACATAAATTTGTACAACAAGCATATTTTTCTTCTTATGTAAAATAAATAGAGTGGTGTCTACTTTTCCTCTTGAAAAACCTTTTTCTAATAGGAAATTACTTAGTCTTTCATACCAGGCTCTTGGTGCCTGTTTAAGTCCATATAAGGCCTTTTTAAGCTTAAAGGCATGATCTGGTTTAGTGGAGATTTCAAAACCAGGAGGTTGTTCAACATATACCTCCTCCATGATATAACCATTAAGAAAGGCACTCTTTACATCCATTTGATAAAGTTTAAAATTTTTGAGAGATGCAAAGGCTAATAATAGTCTTATTGCTTCCAATCTTGCAACTGGGGCAAAAGTCTCCTCATAATCAATACCTTCTTCTTGGTTATATCCTTTAGCCACAAGTCTTGCCTTATTTCTGACAACAGGCCCATATTCATCAAGTTTGTTTTTGAAAACCCATTTAGTTCCAATAATAGGATAATTAGAAGGCCTTGGAACTAAATCCCAAACTTGACTTCTTTCAAACTGATTGAGTTCATCTTGCATTGCAACTATCCAATCACAATCCTCTAAAGCTTCTTCAATGCAGGTGGGTTCAATTTCAGAAATAAATGCGGAGAAATGCATTTTATTTTGAATTTGATTTCTGGTTTTAACACTTTCATTAACCTCACCGATGATTTGCTCAGGTGGATGATCCCTGTGATGTTTCCATGCTGAGGGTCCAGCTGGTATATCATGAGGATCATCCTCTTGTCCCTCCTTATGGGATTCATCTAGTGGAGATAATGATGGTGAAGAGTTTTTAACTTTCTTTTGAAAAACAGATTCATCTTCTGTTGAAATATTCTGCTCAGAGTCAGTTTCATCAAAGACTACATGAACTGACTCTTCAACAGTAGAAGTCCTTTTATTGAATACTCTATAAGCCTTGCTTCTACTAGAATAGCCAATGAAAATTCCAGAATCAGACTTAGGGTCGAATTTACCTAGGTTTACCTTCCCATTGTTGTGAATGAAGCATTTGGAACCAAAAACCTTGAGATGGCTTACATTTGGTTTTCTTCCTTTGTAAAGCTCATATGGAGTCTTGTCCATTCTCTTTCGAATATAGGCTCTGTTTGAAATATAACATGCTGTATTCATTGCATCTGCCCAGAACACTTGAGATACTTCCTTTTCATTTAGCATTGTTCTGGCCATTTCAGTGAGTACTCTGTTCTTCCTTTCAACCACTCCATTCTGTTGAGGAGTTCTTGGGGCTGAGAAATTATGATTGATGCCATTCTCTTTGCATAGATCTAGAAAGTCTTGATTCTCAAATTCTCCTCCATGATCTGTCCTGATTGAGCTGATTCTCTTGTCTTTTTCATTCTGCACTCTCTTAGCAAACACATAAAAAGCATCAAAAGTTTCATGTTTGGAGGAAAGAAACATAGTCCAAGTGAACCTAGAATAGTCATCCACAATCACAAGAGTGTACAGACTTCCTCCAAGACTCTTCACTCTTGCTGGACCAATCAAATCCATATGAATTAGTTCCAGAGGTCTTGTAGTGGTGACTTCCTTCTTAGGTCTAAAAGAGGACTTTGTTTGTTTACCCTTTTGACATGCTTCACACACCAAATCATATTTTACTTTCATATTTGGTATCACAATAACCAAATCCTTTTTGATTAATTTCTCTAATTGAGACATATTAACATGAGCTAATCTTTTATGCCATAGCCAACAGTTATCAGAATTGCTAATAAAACATTTTTCAGAGAGATACTGATTTAAATCTACTTCATACAAATTTCCATTCCTGTTGGCTTTCAATCTGTAATTTATGTTTGATTTGTCTATAACCAATTCATTCTTATCTACTATGAAGCATTCATTTGAGTCAAAGATTACCCAGTTACCTCTGTCAGTACTCTGACTGACACTCAGCAAATTGTGACAGAGACCTTCCACAAGATAGATATCCTTAATTGGACCAATGTCTCCTTTTCCAACGATTTTACCAGATTGATTTCTTCCAAAACTCACTTTGGCCCTATCCTTCAAGATCAGATTGTCTAATTTTTCTTTATCTCCTGTCATGTGTCTTGAGCATCCACTGTCAATATACCATTTTGCGTTGTTGGATGCTTTGAGACATACCTGCACATACTAAACAGTTTTATGTACCCAGATTTTCTTGGGTCCTTTGGGATTAGTTTGCTGCCTTTGATCCAAGTGGACTTTAGGCTGATGTGTCCCTTTAGGGACCCACTTGTATGATTTTGATAATCTATTTCTTAGGATAACATGTTGATTCAGAATGACCTTTTCTATTACAGTAATTGCAAAAAGAGAAAGGTGATGAATACTCTGAAGCTTTTCTGAAAAATTTCATGTATGATTTCTCTTTTGGCACAGATCTGTTTTCTTTCAAATTTTTGGGAGTTGAATCATACCCTATTCCAGTTTTATCTCTATATGCCTTTTGATTCATTAGCATGATATCAAGTGTTTCTGTGCTCTTAGTGAACTTCTTTAAGATTTCAGAAATTTTTCCATTTTCTTTTCGAAGAGTTTCACAGTTTTTGCAATCAGAGTTTTCTTGAAAAACCTTCTCTGAATTCTGTTTACATTTCTCACAATCAGATTTCTCAGCTTTCTTTTCAAGTTCTTTGTTTTTCTTTCTCAGAATAGATACTTCTTTTGCAAGCTTTTCAAATTCAATATGTATGTCATCATAAGCATCTTGAAGCTCTTGAAAAGATAGGTTAGTAGAATATACCTCACTGTCAGATGATTCCTCTTGAGCCACTAGGCATAGGTTGGCTGCTTCCTCAATATCACTAGTCTCCTCATCCGAGCTGTCTCCCCATATAGATGAAACGTAAGCTTTCTTTCTGCCTTGGAATTTCTCCTTCTTTTTCTCTTTCTCTTTAAATCTTTGAAGACTTGGACATTCAGCCTTGAAGTGTCCAGGCTTCTTACATTCATAGCACACAGGAGTATTCTTCTGGGGATCCTTTCTGATGTTACTTGAGCCACCTCTCTGGTATCTTCCTCTATTTCTGAAGAACTTTCTAAATTTTTTGACCATAAAGGCCATCTCATCATCATCCAGTTCCTCCTCATCTTCCTCATCCTCATCATCTTTTGCTGAGGCTGTTAGTGCAAGATTCTTTTTCTTTTTATCTCCATAGAGTTCTCTTTGCACTTTAATAGTTGTTTCATACTCAGCTAGGCTTCCAAACAGAGACGTGATGGAGCTCATGGATTCTCCTCTCATTTCCTGAATTGCAATAGCCTTCATTTGCCATTCAGGAGTTAGAATCTTTAAAATTTTGGAAACTTGTTCTGCCTCTGAGATTCTTCTTCCGAGAGCTGTAAGATTATTGATCAAGTGAGTGAATTTGATTTCTAGCTCCCTAATTGGTTCTCCTTCTTCCATTTTGAATAAGTGGAAGTCAGTAATTAGTTGCTCAACTCTTCTAGTCTTTACACCACTGGTTCCTTCATGAGCAACTGCTAGGGCATCCCACATCTCTTTGGCAGTCTCCAAATGGCATACTCTAAAGTATTCTTTCTAACTTAAGGCATTTTGGAGAATCAAGACTGCTCTGCTGTTGAGTTCCAGGTCTCCCTTGTCATCATCCGTTAGTTCATGAGGGAGCTTTGGCACTTGAACTCCATTTTCAGTTTTCATGGGAACAAGATTCCCTTCTTCAACTATCCTCCAAAGATCATACCCAGATGATTTGATGAACACTTTCATTTTCATCTTCCAGAAGGTATAATGTTCACCATTGAATCCAGGAGGTTTATTAATTGAACTGCCTTCTGGGAGCACATTGTCATATCCTGCCATTATAGATCTTTACTTCTCCTGATCGTGGGATCAGTGGAAACTGAGAAGACCAGCCTCTGATACCAAATGTAATAGGCAGGAATGCACAAGAGGGGGGGTGAATTGTGCTTCTTGAAATTTAAACCTGAAGATAAACAACACAGTTTATACTGGTTCAGCCCAAACTTGGCCTACGTCCAGTTCTCCAACCTGCAGTATGGTTCCACTAAATCCTCAAGATTTAATCAGGCTCTTGATAGCCTTTACAAGTGACAACAAGAACTCCTCTCTTTACTGATCACTCCCTCTTACACTTTGTAAGATTACACCCTACTCTTAAGATCCCACTATCTTAAGAGTAATCCTCACTTTAATAATGAATACAGAATAATTGTTCACTTAATTGAACAGATTGTGTTACACACTTAAGAATATGAGAGCAGAAGGTGTTGAGAGTATTAAAGCAGTAGATACAGATAATCAATGTGGCAATCAATCTCTCTAACTAACTTCTTCCCAATAGCATTTATAGTTTCTCTTGGAAATGTATCCGTTATAAATATGGCCGTTGAACACATCAAGAGAGTTGAGTGATCTGGTGAAGTATGGAAGATGAAATCTGCTATGCATTTACTCCATTGTACTTGCTTTTGCTTTAGCCTATCTCTCTTCTTCTATCGCTGATAGAGTAGGTAAGTTCCAACGGCTCTTTTGTTCAGCTTGTGTCTTAACGTAAACTTCCTTAAGTAGGTCTGAACAACTCTGTACTTGGAAGGCTAAAAATAGGCTTGACATTGATTTTGAATATTTCTCATCGCCACTCAGATTACATGCCTCTGATCGATCACAGGGTCTGGTGTCTAATCGATTACACATCGATTACCTATAGATTACAGCCTGCATCACTGAATATCAGATTAGTAATTCATGCGCCTAATCGATTACAGGGGAAACCTGATCGATTAGACAGGTTCAATCGATTACATACAGATTACACATACTTCTCTAATCGATTGCAAACAGATTATACTCAGATTACTTAATCTTCTATTGATCGATTACATGGCTCTAATCGATTAGGCATTTCTCTCCTAATCGATTGATGGACTCTGATCGATTAGTCTAAGGTCTCTTAATCGATTAGGCGAGTCTAATCGATTGGGCTAAAATCTTTTCATCGATTACAGGGACCTCTAATCGATTGGGCGCTATGTGATCTGAGCTTGGTTCAACTCTAATCGATTAGGCTAGTTTCTCTCATCGATTACAGGTGCCTCTAATCGATTGGGCGCTATCTCTGATTCTTCTCTAATCGATTGGACATAAAATATTTGACTTATAATCTATCCCTAATCGATTGGTCAAGACTTAGGATTCTCTATCAGATTATGCCTAAGATATTTCTGATCTTTATCATAGCCCTTCCCTATGCTTAAGATATGTTTAGTTATCATCAAAACTCATTATTCTAACACATGTGGCATTCCACATTACATCCAACAATCCATCTCACCATATCCAATGAAATTAAACCGTGATTGAAGAAAATCAAATTATGGGAATATCCAAAATTGACATTTTGTTGTTTTAAAAATAATATATATAAATCAAGGGTCAATATCCATTTTTTGTCGTTTCTGGTAGTGAGAGAAGAAGATGATGATAATGAAACTAGTATATTAAATGATGACAATTATATGGTGACAAAGCCACATTAGTATCGGCGGGTCAAAAAGGAAGATTGAATTGTCAAACTTATTGTTTTCAATGTTGGAGATGAATTTGCTATGATTTGGACACTTTTGTGGTAAAAATGCTCCTCTTATCACTTCTGGATACTCAGCACTCTTTTGCAGTTACTTCCGGGGAAAAAATAAACCTTGACACCCCTCAATCACCCATATTGATACTTTTTACCAATAATCAAATAAAAAATAGAAGGGGGAATCAAGGAAAAACTTGTCATAATTACTAATTTAACTAACATATTTAATACAATCAAATTAGATAAACAAGTTGTACATTTAGGACCAAATGGAGTACTTCTTTTTAAATTTCTTATGTTATATGTTTTTCTAATATCAGCTTCTAATTTTTGTGTATGACATGTAGGTGGTAGTACCATGGGAACAATTGAGGAGGGTGAGTCCTTGCTCAAATAGATGGAACCCATTAGAGAAATACATTGAGATCGTGACAATGGATGGCTATGAATTCACTTTCATGGGTTTTATAGCATACGACAAGGCTCTCAAGACTCTGAGTGAGGCCTCACAGCGATATCGCAACCATTCCACCACAACTTGAGAAGGGTCTGTCCTCAGAGCTTAGTCAAAGATTTTATAATAAGGGGGTCAAAATCGAAAGGCATATTTATGATTAATAAAGTTTGCATAAATGTTATGGGCCGAAAATGTACAATACATGTTGTAATATCAGGAAATTTTTAAGAAATTTGGGAGACATGACATTTGCCAATTTATACTCTCTTTACTTACTCTTTTCGTCATTTTTTATAATATCAATTTTAAAATTTATAAATATTAAGGATATAGTCAACATTAGCATATGCTTAAATTTTTTATATACTTTTTTCCAATTTTTTTATGACAACTTTTTTCCAATTTTATCCTTAAGCAAATGTAATGATTTGCACAATTTTAAGGTTACGTTACATCTAACACTTTAAAGTATCTTTTTCCACTAAGACTCAATATCCTAAACTAATTTTTGGAGCATTCCACTTCCTAAAATATTTTTCATTAGGATCCAATGTTTTAAAGTAGGTTTTGGTGCAATTTTACAATTAAAGTATTTTTACAATAGCAACAATCACTTTAAACTTATGATACTAAGTGTTATTGAAAAAAACCACTTTAGAATTTTGATGCATCAACAATTATTTTAGAACATTGAATGCTACTGAAAAAAATACTCTACAATGTTGTATACACCGAAATTGGTAGCTATTATTACAATACTTTGAGAAAACTTAATAACAGTGCAGGAGCCAAGCTTATTAATAGCATGAACATAAGCAAGTTAAGAGATGTCTGTACATAGGCTTAAATATTAAATATGCTAAAGTCACACTACAAAAAAAGCGGGGTTTACTAGCGGTTCATTTAGTAGCGGAAAACAAAAACCGCTACTAAATACACATTAGTAGCGGTTAACGACGAAAACAACGACTAAATAGGTCAGTTTGACCAAATTGAATATAGTGACGTACATTAGTAGCAGTTACTTACAAAATAACCGCTACTAAGGCCGCGCCCTTTAGCGGGAAAATTAGTGGCGTTAAATTAGTAGCGGTTTGGTAGCCACAACCGTGGGTAAATAGAAGGTCATAATTTAGTGGCGGTTTTGTTTTAAATTAGTAGCGGTTATAGCCAAACCGCCACTGACTGAACGGTCGCATTAATTGAAGTGTGATATTAGTGGCGGTTTTTTTTAAGTTAGAAGCGGTTTTAGTTTAGAACCGCCACTAACGTAACGGACGCATTTATTGCAGACGCGTATTAGTGGCTGTTTTTTGTGTATAACCGCTACTATTAGTAGCGGTTTTGAGGAACCGCTACTAATTGCAAGTACTATTTAACCTCCGTCGTTTCATTCTTAAATGTACGAGGAATTTGGTGAAAAAGACGTTCACACGTGCATTCTTCGGATTTTTCAAAAATTAGAAGCAAATTCAGATTCCAGACACCAGTTTAGGCACCAATCATGGCAGGGAAAGACAACCGTAATCTCGGAAAGAGGCCTTTGACTGCCGAAGAAGAGGAAGAAGAGCGACAACGCCTACGACAACAGAGAGAGGAAGGGCGCATAGAAGCAGAGCGGGATCGTATATCGCGAGAGCCGATTCTCGAGGCTATTATCAATCAATTCTACAATGAGAACTCACCACAGATTCTGAATTTGGACGACTTTGAAGAATGGTTGAATGACCAGGAAAATGTGGAAGGCGGGAATAATTCTAAACGGCCCGGTGGAAGAACAACCGGATATAACGTACAAGTGCAGGGTAAGAGAATTAAGTTTTTTGATGCTTTTATTAGATAATTCAAATTTTTACTCGGTTTTAACAAGATTGTGTAAATTGTTCAGACCCTTCTGGTAGTACCACAAAGAGGACGTTGACTGTGCAAGATGCGCACAACCTCCTGACCAGTCACAGGGTGAAGGTGGATTGGAACTTGTTAACCCTTCAACCTAGAGGAAAGGGGGGTCAACTGTTCGGCAGGTTCTGCGGGGAATGTGGGCCAGAATTTCCAGCGCTTCCCGATTGACGCGTTGGACTGGAGGAAGATAGATGCGGGGGCGAAGGACTTTTCGTGGAGGGAAATTGTGAAGGTCGGTTGAATTGAGTTATAGTTTATTATTTATTATTTTTTTATTTATTACTATTGGATTATTATTTGACCACTGATAAATTTCATATTTTATAGAAAAAGTTTGACGTGCGAGACATGTTCAAAAAATTTGCACAAGGGAAGATGGGTGACGGTAGGAAGAACAAGATGTTGGATCTGTTGTACAAAAGGGATGCCGATGGGAGCAGGCCGTTGCAGGAGTTGATAGATGATGTCCCTGGTGGAGTCCCTCCGAATGCGTGAGAGAGATATGTCCGTTGGAGAATGGGAGAGTTAGGAAAGGTATATTTAATAATTTAATTATTAAGTATTTATCATTATCAATAAATATTTTTTTTATTAATAATCATGATTAAATTTTATTTTAGGGTAAATGTGCAAATTTAGTATCTTACAATATTGCAAATCGCACCAAACATAAACTACAATTTTTCGTCACTTTATAGTAATCAACAATTTATTTTGTAGTAGATTTAGTAACATTATTAATTCTTGTTCAATTCCATTAAATATTCGAAATGTGAAGCCTGTAAAATTATAAATGACGGCAGCTTCACTCTTATAATAGGGTAAATGTGCAAATTTAGTATCCTATAATATTGCAAATCACACTAAACATAAATAACAGTTTTTTTTCAATATATAGTCATCATGAATTTAATTATTTTTACAAGCTGGTAAGTCTCATTCCCTCCCTTCCTATGTCGGGTTTCGTCGACGCCTTCGACCTGGCGTCGAGGTTATCGGGCGATGATGGCATCGTCAGTGATATTGAAGATGATGGCGTCGTCAGTGATATGGAAGGTGAGCGGGCTACCCAACGAAAGGTATACACACCCCTAACTCTCCTACAAATTCCATTTCCATTTCCGCTCCAAGAGAGGGGCATTGGGGGCTACATCTAGTAGAATCGGCTTCCAATTATTTGTTTTTTGTGCAGTTGGTCACCTGCCATATCGCCGGCGACGCCATCATCTTCCATATCGCCACGAAGCCATCATCGCCCGCTCCACTGACAGCCTCGACTTGAGGTCGAAGGTGTCGGCGAAACCCGACGTGGGAGGGAGGGAATGAGACCTACCGGCCTGCAAAAATAATTAAATTCATGATGACAAAAAAATTTTATTTCTGTTTGGTGCGATTTGCAATATTATAGGATACTAAATTTGCAACTTTACCCTTATTATAAGAGTGAACCTGGCGTCATTTATAATTTTACAGGCCCTACATTTTGAATATTTAACAGAAGTTAACAAGAATTAACGGTGTTATTAAATCTGCTACGAAATAAATTGTTGATT
The DNA here is from genome assembly GCA_037074515.1 of Mimosa bimucronata. NCBI lineage: Eukaryota > Viridiplantae > Streptophyta > Magnoliopsida > Fabales > Fabaceae > Mimosa > Mimosa bimucronata. The sequence continues at coordinate 15,192,766 of CM073442.1, forward strand.
ATTATAAAGTGACAAAAAATTTGTAGTTTATGTTTGGTGCGATTTGCAATATTGTAAAATACTAAATTTGCACCTTTATCCTTTAATTTTATGTTAACAGAAGAGGTCGCAGCAAGGCGTTTACAGCCGATCGCATCAGAAGGATCATCATACGGCTAGCACAAAGCCATTTCGGTCGGCTACTAAGAGATAGTATGAAGCAATAAAACTTTGTTGTTTAGTTTATATTCATTTAATTGTATATAATAGTAATAAATTAATCAATAATTTTAGAAGGATGAAGCTGCGAAGAAAGGGAAGAAGGCTACTTACGGCCTTTTCTACAACCAGAAACACATGCACATTGATAGGAGTGAAACATCCAGGGAGGCTGAGGAGCAGATTGTAAGAATTTAATTTCATTTATTTATGTTTATCATATTTTTTATAACAATTATATTTGTAGAAAAGTCTAATATATGTTATGTGTACATGCTTGAATTGAAGAAGCAGAGAGAGAGCTTCAGGAGTCGCAGGGGGATAATATAGACCCTACTGCCTCACTCAGAGCCACCCTTGGGATCCGTGAGCACCCGGCGGTTTCGAAGCCCTACCGTCAATGGTGTATGGCCGGACTGGGGCGTCAAGTATTGCCCAATCTGCAGCAGGCGGCCACGCGTCCTCCAGCCCTTCTATTATGAGCGATCCGGAGTATGAGGCTCGGATGAGGGAGCGGTTGACCCAGGAGATTACAGATCAGGTGTACGATAGATTGGAGTCCTGGGTAGATAGTGCCAACAGTGCACTCGACCGGATATTGTAGAGGGTTGACCCAGGTGGACCTCCTATGCCTGTACCACTACCTCCACGTTTACCGAGACCAAGGCGCAACCGTTCCCCAGGATCGCAGCCAGAGGGCAGTCAGCCGAATGACACTCAACCGAATGCGTAGTTATAGGGTTTTTTTAGTTAGACATTTGTAAATTCAGGACTATTGCACCTTTTTATTTGTAGTAAAACTTGTGTTTATTTTTGGTACAATTGCATAAATATCTAAATTTTTGTTGTGATGTTATTTATATTTGAAAATATGATGTTATTTATATTTGAAAATATAATCAAAGTTTTTTTATATAATGGCCATTAACAGGGAAAAAAAAGTTCGTAACGTTAATAAATGAAAATTCTAACGGTCAAAAACATTAGTAGCGGTTTAAAACCGCTACTAAATTAGTAATGAATTTAGTGGCGGTTCAAAACCGCGACTAAATGTGAAATAAAATGAAAATGTTGGAACGTTAAAAAATGAAAAATTCCAAAGGTCACAAACATTAGTAGCGGTTAGTTACCGCCACTAAATTAGTAATGAATTTAGTGGCGGTTTACAACCACCACTAAATTCCAAAAAAAATAAAAAGGTTGGAACGTTAATAAATGAAAATTCCAACGGTCAACTGCTACTAAATTAGTAGTGAATTTAGCGGCGGTTTTTAACCGCTACTAAATGCAAGTTTTTGTTTCTGTTTTAGTAGCGGTTATTAGCTGGTCGTTGGATTTTTCATTTATAAACGTTGCAACTTATTCATTTCATTTCACATATCCCATCAAACTTCAATCCTTCCATTTTTTGATAATATCTTCACTCATATAATGGATAGATCTTGGATCAATTTGCCACGTACGTTCTCCCGCTATATGGCTGGTTTGAACCATTTTTTAGATTTTGCTTTCGACCACTCAAGTGTCAACAATAATATTCTTTGTCCTTGTCCAAAATGTAAATTCAAGAAGTGGCATCCAAGATGTAACAGGCAGGAATGCACAAGAGGGGGGTGAATTGTGCTTTTAAAATCTATCTCTGGAAAACAACACAGTTTATACTGGTTCAGCCCAAACTTGGCCTACGTCCAGTTCTCCAACCTGCAGTTGGGTTCCACTAATTCCTCAAGATTAAATCAGGCTCTTGACAGCCTTTACAAGTGACAGCAAGAACTCCCCTCTTTATTGGTCACTCCCCCTTACACTTTGTAAGTTTACACCCTACTCTTAAGATCCCACTATCTTAAGAGTAATTCTCACTTTGATAATGAATACAGAGTAATTGTTCACTCAATTGAACAGATTTTGTTACACACTTAAGAATATGAGAACAGTAAGTGTTGAGAGTATTGAATGCAGTAGATACAGATAATCAATGTGGCAATCAATTCTTACAACTAACTTCTACCCAAATGCATTTATAGTTTCTTCTAGAAATATATCCGTTGACAATATGGCCGTTGAACATGTCAAGAGAGTTGAGTGATCTGGTGGAGTATTGGAGATGTATTCTGCTATGCATTTACTCCATTGTACTTGATTTTGCTTTAGCTCATCTCTCTTCATCTATCGCTGAAGGGGTAGGTGAACTCCAACGGCTCTTTTGATCAAATTGTGTCCTAACGTAAACTTCCTTAAGTAGGTCTGAACAACTCTGTACTTGGAAAGCTAAAAATAGGCTTGTCATTGATTTTGAATATTTCTCATCGCCACTCAGATTACAGCCTTTAATCGATCACAGGACTTGGTGACTGAACGATTATGTATCGATTAAGCATAGATTATGTCCTGCATCACTGAGCAATAGATTTGAAATTCATGTGCTTAATCGATTACAGGGAAGCCTGATCGATTAGGCAGGTTTAATCGATTACAAACAGATCACATTTAGATTACATGATTTCTCTAATCGATTACTAAATTTCCTATAATCGATTAGGCTTAGAATATGTTCTGATCGATTAACACTCTCTAATCGATTGGGCAATTTTCTCTTAATCGATTACTGGACTCTGATCGATTAGGCTAAGATATCTTAATCGATTAGACGACTCTAATCGATTACTCCAATTTCTCCTAATCGAATGGGCTAACTTTCTCTCATCGATTACAGGGGCCTCTAATCGATTGGGCGCTATCTGATTCATCTCTAATCGATTAAGCTTAAGTTCTTTGACTTGTAATCTATCCCTGATCGATTGGGCAAGACTTAGGATTTTCTATCAGATTATTCCTAAGATATTTCTGTTCTTATCATAGCCCTTCCATATGCCTAAGTTATGTTTAGTTATCATCAAAACTTATTATTCTAACATTCTCCCCCTTTTTGATGATGACAAAACAATGGATTTAGCAAAGATAAACAGTCTGAAAGAGACAGAAATAGAGAACTGATAGCATACATATTATAAACTATAAGTCAAGTAATACAAAAGATGTGATGGATCCGACATATAATAAAACGAACTAGAAAGCAAATAAACATGCAAATTGTGTATGATGCATATGAGGATAGTTGAGGTGTGATGGAAGATTTCTGGTTCAGTCAGAATCAGTGTCATCCTTCCAATTTGATGTGTCCAAGTCATAGTCCCCAGATTCACTGCTAATTCTTCCAGTGTCAGTTGAGGGATCTTCAAGTAACTCAGTCTGAATTTTAACCTCCTTTTCCTTAGCAGGAGCTTTCTTCTTCTTGGTGACAACTTTCTTCTTAGGAGGAGATGGAGGAGGAAGATATGAAAGGATTTTCTCTAGACGACTCTGCTGTTTTGGTTTCTTCTTTAGATGAAGCTTAGAGGATTTTCCTTTAGGAGCACCATTCCTCTTTGCAGGAGTCTTAGGAGCAGACTTAGGTTCCTCAATTACAATGCCTTTTGTTGCCCTGGTACTCCTCCTTGTTACTGTTTTGACAGCTGGCTTTGGAGCAGTTTTCTTAATTCTTTTCCCTTTGTCAACAGATTGAACTTATTGCCCCTCTTCTTCCTTATCAGATTTCAAAAATTCTGATGTAGTCTAAATAGGATCCACTACTTTCTTTTGATCAGACTTCTTAAACTTTACTTGATTCTGGACAACCCAACTAAGAAATACAGGATGAGGCACTTGATGTTTCTGTTCTAATTCTGCCAACTCAGCCTTTGCTGCATCTCTGTCTTCTCTTTCTTTTTGACTCTGAGCCAAAGTCTGGCCTAATTCTTCCACTTGCTGATGCAGCACTTCTGCCTGATGAAGATAGTAAGGCAACAAGTCAACAGCAACAGGTTTGGGCTCCCCTTCATACAGAACCATAGCCATCTCTGAGTCTTCCTCCAGAACATTTTCAGCATTTTCTGGGGGAACATTGGTGGTGGCCTCAACTTCAGAATCTGAGGCTTCTTCTATCACAACTTCTTCTTCAGCCATGCTTAGCTTGATGGCTTCTGCAAGCTCATGAATTTCCTCAAGTGTCTGGCTCATGGTGGCTTCCTCAGGAATATGGGGCTTCTGAGGGGTTTCAGAGGCAATGGTTGAGAGGATGGTGGCAGCTTCCACAGCCTTTTCTTGAACCTGGCTGCTTTCTCCAGGGGTTGGTACACTGAATATCTTCTCCCCTTTTTTGACATCATCAAAAGGAGGAGGGGAGGCAACTAGGACAGCTTTCCCTTTTCTGATATAGGTTTTAGCAATTTCAGGTTTAGGGGAAGGTAGGGATGGAGAGGTAGGCTGAGGAGAAGGTGGTGGTGGAGTAGGTTGTTGTGGAGGTGCAGGATGAGAGGCAGGTGTAAGGATGTGGATAGGAGAGGGTGGAGGATCCGGGTTGTCTGAGGAACTGGAAGAAATTTTCTTGGAGGGAGAAGAAGGTTTAGATGGTGGAGGAGTGTTTTTGGGAGAGGTTTGTGTTTGGGGAATTGGAGAACAGGGATGAGAGTGAGAGGGTGAATAATGGCTGGGGGATACCTAATGAGCCTCATGCCCAGCAAATGGTGATAGAGGAGAGCCTGGGAGATTGACCTGATGAGATTGCTTCAGTATGTCCTCCAGCCCAGCAAGTCTGTTGTGTAGGAACTTGTGCATGTTGACTACTGCATCATACCCATTGAAAATGGTCATGGTGCTTTCCTTGACAGACTTGACCATAGAATCATTCATAGCAGCCACTAATCATTTCAGCAATCGATTATCCATGGCTTGGTGTTCTAGAGCCATCTCTTCCACTACTCTGGCTGAGACTCTCTCTACCAGTTGATCAATGAAGATGGCAGGAAGAGGAGCACCTTCTTCTGGTACTGGTGCTGCTGCTGGTTCAGGAACTGGTGGTGTAGGGGCAACAGGTTCTTGTTCCTGAGGCTCCTGGACATGTGCCTCCTGGACAGGTATTTCTCCTGGCTCAAGTCCCTCTTGAGGATGTTCCTCTTCAAAGTGAAGGGGTGGTTCAGTGGTCATGGAGGGAACTTGTCCAAAAGGGGTCAGACCCATCTTTTTTAAGGTGGTCAGATCACACTTAGGGGGTTCCCTATTCTGTTCTTCTTCAAGCCAGAAAATTTGGTTGTTGCAGAGAATGAAGGAAATAAGTTGAGCAAAAGGGAGAGTGGTCTTCACTGTCTTGGTCTTATGAAACCTCAGAAATTCCTCACAGATAACTTGTCCAGGGTTTATAGGCATTTTGCTGATCAGCATGGGCAGAAGGGGGTTGTCAATATCAAGGATGAGAGAGAAATTTCTTGCTTTATTTACCATACATCTGGAGTAGGCATAATGAAGGACTCTGTAGACAGGGGGCAGTTGAGCAGGCTTGAGATTTCCTTTGATAGGACTATCTGGATTATAGATTTTGCTGAGTGCATCATCAGAGAATTTTTCTTTTTCTTGCCAGGTATTGTATTCCTCCATCCCTGGTCCATCCATATGAAGCCATTGGTTTAAAAGCTTCCAATCAAAGGAGAAAGACTTGCCTCTGACCTTGGAAGATATGGTAATCCCTGTGACTTTCCCTTCTGACTCAGTGACTTGAATCTTCATATTGGAATAGAAAGCCTTGATAACCTTTTCATTGTAGTGATTCTTGACTCCTATCCAATGCTTATAGGGCTCCAACCATTCAGACACAGGATAGCCATTTTTCTCCAGATAGGCTATATCTACAAACCCACACCTTGGTTGCAGAAATCTCTTCCGAATATCTTCTGATGCATCCTCAATAGGACCCTGAGCAAATGATGAATCAATGGGAACTTCTGTATCCCCTGAAATGAGTTCTCTGACTCTAACTGTAGAAGGACTCTTGGCTTGGGACTTGGATGCAGAACCACGGGTTTTGGCCATTTGTGGTGATGGTTGAGAGGTGGAGGGAGGAGGGTTTGAGGAAGGTGATGAAGGTCTGTAGGTTAAGGTAGGATCACCTTCTGGCAGGGTAACTGTGTCAGGGACAATCTAGGCTCTGTAGTTCTTTGGTATACGCATTTTGGGTGCCATGGAGAGGGTTTATATAGAGGGTTTAAGGATATGGCTGGTGATTCGAAAGGTTGTAACTGGTTTGGAGGAGTTATGTCTGATGATGATTCGAGTAATGACTACAGTTATGATGGTTACGAAAGGGTTTGATGATTTGAGCGTTAGGGTTTGAGAGTAGATGAAGAGAAGAGGCTTAGAGTGAATGCAATATGGTGCAAAACGATGCTTCAGTTACATATGTCAAGTATATATGAGAGAGAAATCACAGAAAAGCATGCAACTGTCAGAGAAAGTGTACGTTACAAATGTTACCGTTGACGCCTAATCGATTACGTGTGCTGAGTAATCGATTACAGGGGGTAGTCTCTGATCGATGGGATGCGTCTGATCGATTAAGGATTGCTGTGATCGATAGGTCCACGCTGAGTAATCGATGCCCAATCGATTACTCCTTCCTTGTGATCGATCAGATAGTTCTGATCGATTATACCTTTTCCCTAATTGATCTTTCTTTCTTCTCTAATCAATGCCTAATCGATTACAGGGCATGATCTATAATCGATTAAGGTTGCTTGATCGATTGGACGCAGAACTTGCAAAATTTTAATTTGGCACTCCGATGCCTAAGTTAGTACTAGATCATCAAAACATGGAATAATTCAGATAAATTTTAGAGAATTAAAGAATTTTATACAGACTTACAACTCATTGGGATTTACCATTCCCAACTCTCTTCTGATGAACATGAATTGTTCAGTTGCTAAGGGTTTAGTGAAAATATCAGCTAGCTACAAGTGTATTGAAATAAATTTCACTCTGACATCGTTCTTTTGTACATGATCTCTGATGAAGTGGTGTCTTACATCAATGTGCTTGGTTCTTGTGTGATGTACTGGATTTTTGGCCAGGCTAATTGTGCTGGTGTTGTCACACAGAATTGGAACTTCTGAAAATTCCATCCCCAAATCCCTTAATTGGTGTTTGAGCCACAGCACTTGAGCACAGCAGCTTGCAACAGCTATATATTCAGCTTCTGTTGATGATAGAGAGACACATGTCTGCTTCTTGCTTGCCCAGGAGACTAAGGATCCTCCAAGATATTCACATTGACCACTGGTACTCTTTCTGTCCGTTTTGTACCCAGCATGATCAGAGTCTGAGTAAGCAATGAGGTACTCTTGAGTTCCCTTTGGATACCACAATCCTAGCTCCTGGGTTCCAACCAAATATCTTAATATTCTCTTAACACATGTGTAATGGGATTCCTTGGGTTTAGCTTGGTATCTGTCACATATCCCTACACTGGACTGGATATCTGGTCTGCTTGCAGTTAGATATAGGAGAGATCCAATCAGACCTCTATATGTTGATTGATTGAAATCTTTTCCCTTTACATCAACATCCAGCAAAGCAGTGGAACTCATAGGGGTTTCTTCTTCCTTGGATAAATCCATTCCGAACTTCTTCAAAATCTCTTTCACATACTTGGTTTGTGAGATAAAAATCCCATCTTTTCTTTGTTTAATTTGAAGACCTAGGAAGAAGTTCAGTTCTCCCATCATGGACATCTCAAATTCTCCCTGCATGGTCTTAGAAAATTCTTCACAGAGAGATTCATTAGTAGCACCAAAAATAATATCATCTACATAGATTTGAACTACAAGCATATTTTCTTTCTCATTTAAGATAAACAGAGTTGTGTCTACTTTTCCTCTTGAGAATCCTTTTTCCAATAAGAAACTGCTTAATCTTTCATACCAGGCCCTTGGTGCCTGTTTCAGACCATATAAAGCCTTTTTAAGTTTGAAAACATGATCTGGTTTAGAAGAATTTTCAAAGCCAGGAAGTTGTTCAACATATACCTCTTCCATGATATAACCATTAAGAAAGGCACTCTTTACATCCATTTGATAAAGTTTGAAATTTTTGAGAGATGCAAAGGCTAACAAAAGTTTTATTGCTTCCAGTCTTGCAACTGGGGCAAAGGTTTCCTCATAATCAATGCCTTCTTCTTGATTATATCCTTTAGTCACAAGTCTTGCCTTATTTCTGACCACAGATCCATATTCGTCAAGCTTGTTTTTGAAAACCCATTTAGTTCCAATAATAGGGTAGTTTGAAGGTCTAGGAACTAAATCCCAAACTTGACTTCTTTCAAATTGATTGAGCTCTTCTTGCATTGCAACTATCCAGTCACAGTCTACTAAAGCTTCTTCAATGCAAGTAGGTTCAATTTCAGAAATAAAAGCAGAAAATTGCATTTCATTTTAAATTTGTTTTCTGGTTTTAACACCACCCTTAACACCACCAATAATTTGTTCAGGTGGATGATCCTTGTGATGTCTCCATGCTGAGGGTCCAGCTGGTGTATCATGAGAATCATCCTCTTGTCCCTCCTCATGGGATTCATCTGGTGGAGGTAATGACTGTGTAGAGTTTTTAGGCCTCTTTTGAAAAATTGATTCATCTTCTATTGCAATATTCTGTTCAGAGTTAGTTTCATCAAAGACTACATGAACTGACTCTTCAACAGTAGAGGTTCTTTTATTAAAAACTCTATAAGCCTTACTTCTACTAGAGTAGCCAATGAAAATTCCAGAATTAGATTTAGGATCGAATTTACCTAGGTTTTCCTTCCCATTGTTGTGGATGAAGCATTTGGAACCAAAAACCTTAAGATGGCTTACATTTGGCTTTCTTCCTTTGTAAAGCTCATATGGAGTCTTGTCTATTCCCTTTCGAATGTAGGCTCTGTTTGAAATGTAACATGTAGTATTCATTGCATCTGCCCAGAACACTTAAGATACTTCTTTTTTATTGAGCATTGTCCTGGCCATCTCAGTGAATACTATGTTCTTCCTTTCAACCACTCCATTCTGTTGAGGGGTTCTAGGGGCTGAGAAATTGTGATTGATGCCATTTTCTTTGCACAGCTCTAGAAAGTCTTGGTTCTCAAATTCTCCTCCATGATCTGTCCTGATTGAGCTGATTTTCTTGTCTTTTTCATTCTACACTTTCTTAGCAAACACATAAAAAGCATCAAAGGTTTCATGTTTGGAGGAAAGAAACATAGTCCAAGTGAACCTAGAATAGTCATCCACAATCACAAGAGTGTACAGACTTCCTCCTAGACTCTTCACTCTTGCTGGACCAACCAAATCCATATGAATTAGTTCCAGGGGTCTAGTAGTGGTAACTTCCTTCTTAGGTTTAAAAGAAGACTTTGTTTGTTTCCCCTTTTGACATGCTTCACACACTAGATCAGATTTTACTTTCATATTTGGTATCCCAATAACCAAATCCTTTTTGATTAGTTTCTCTAGTTGAGACATATTAACATGAGCTAATCTTTTATGCCATAACCAGCAGTTATCAGAATTGCTTATAAAGCATTTTTCAGAAAGATGCTGATTTAAATATACTACATACATATTTCCATTCCTGTTAGCTTTCAGTCTATAATTTATATTCGATTTGTCTATAGCTAATTCCTTTTTATCTACTATGAGGCATTCATTTGAGTCAAAAATTACCCAGTTACCTCTGTCAGTACTTTGACTGACACTTAGCAAGTTGTGGCAGAGACCCTCCACAAGATAGATATCTTTGACTGGACCAATGTCTCCTTTCCCAGTAATTTTGCCAGACTGATTTCCTCCAAAGCTAACTTTGGCACCATCCTTTAAAATCAGGTTGTCCAGTTTCTCTTTGTCTCCTGTCATGTGTCTTGAGCATCCACTGTCTATATACCATTTAGCATTGTTGGATGCTGTGAGACATACCTCCACAGACTAAACAGATTTAGGTACCCAGATTTTCTTGGGTCCTTTGGGATTAGTTTGCTGCCTTTGATCCAAGTGGATCTTAGGCTCATGTGTTCCTTTAGGGACCCACTTGTATGATTTTGATAATCCATGTTTCTTAGGATAACATGTTAATTCAGAATGGCCTTTTCTATTACAGTAATTGCAGAAAGAGAAAGGTGATGAATAATCTGAAGCTTTTCTGAAAAACTTCCAGTATGATTTTTCCTTTGGCACAGATTCATTTCCTTTCAAATTTTTGGGAGTTGAATCATATCCTATCCCAGTTTTATCTCTATATGCCTTTTGATTCATTAGCATAATATCAAGTATTTCTGTGCTCTTGGTGAACTTCTTTAAAAGTTCAGAAATTTTCTCATTTTCTTCCAAAAGTGTTTCACAATTCTTGCAATCAAAATTCTCTTGAAAAGCCTTTTCTGAAATCTGTTTACATTTTTCACAGTCAAGTTTTTTAGCTTTCTTTTCAAGTTCTTTGTTTTTCTTTCTCAAAATAGATACTTCTTTTGCTAGCTTTTCAAATTCAATATGTATATCATCAAAAGCATCTTGAAGCTCTTGAAAGGATGGGTTAGTAGAATATACCTCACTATCGGATGATTCCTCTTGAGCCACCAAGCAGAGGTTGGCTGCTTCCTCAACATCACTAGTCTCCTCATCCGAACTGTCTCCCCATATAGACGAAACATAGGCTTTCTTTCTACCTTGGAACTTCTCATTCTTTTTCTCTTTCTCTTTAAATCTTTGAAGACTTGGACATTCAGCGTTGAAGTGTCCAGGCTTCTTACATTCATAGCATACAGGAGCATTTTTTTGGGAGTCCTTTCTGATGTTGCTTGGGCCACCTCTCTAGTATCTCCTTCCATTTCTGAAGAACTTTCTAAATTTTCTGACCATAAAGGCCATCTCATCATCATCCAGTTCCTCCTCATCTTCCTCATCCTCATCATCTTTTGTGGAGGCTGTTAGTGCAATATTCTTTTTCTTTTTATCTCTAAAAAGTTCTCTTTGCACTTTAATGGTCGTTTCATACTCAGCCAGGCTTCCAAATAATGAAGTGATGGAGCTCATGGATTCTCCTCTCATTCTTGGATTGCAGTAGCTTTCATCTGCCATTCAGGAGTCAGAATCTTTAAGATTTTGGAGACTTGTTCTACCTCTGAGATCCTTCTTCCTAGAGCTGTAAGATTGTTGATCAAGTGAGTGAATCTGATTTCCAGCTCCCTAATTGGTTCTCCTTCTTCCATCTTGAATAAATGAAAGTCAGTAATAAGGTGCTCAACTCTTCTAGTCTTTACACCACTAGTCCCCTCATGAGCAACTGCTAGGGCATCACACATCTCTTTTGCAGTCTCCAGATGACATACTCTAAAGTATTCCTTTTGACTTAGGGCATTTTGAAGAATCAAGACTGCTCTGTTGTTGTCATCATTTGTTAACTCCTGAGGAAGCTTTGGCACTTGAACTCCATTTTCTGTTTTCATGGGAACAAGATTTCCTTCTTCAACTATCCTCCAGAGATCATACCCAGATGATTTGATAAATACTTTCATCTTCATCTTCCAAAAAGTATAATGTTCACCATTGAATCCAGGGGGTTTGTTGATTTAGTTGCCTTCTGGGAGCACGTTATCATATCCTGCCATAATAGATCTTTTCTTCTCCTGATCGTGGGATCAGTGGAATCTGAGAAGACCAGGCTCTGATACCAAATGTAACAGGCAGGAATGCACAAGAGGGGGGTGAATTGTGCTTTTAAAATCTATCTCTGGAAAACAACACAGTTTATACTGGTTCAGCCCAAACTTGGCCTACGTCCAGTTCTCCAACCTGCAGTTGGGTTCCACTAATTCCTCAAGATTAAATCAGGCTCTTTATAGCCTTTACAAGTGACAGCAAGAACTCCCCTCTTTACTGGTCACTCCCCCTTACACTTTGTAAGTTTACACCCTACTCTTAAAATCCCACTATCTTAAGAGTAATTCTCACTTTGATAATGAATACAGAGTAATTGTTCACTCAATTGAATAGATTTTGTTACACACTTAAGAAAATGAGAATAGTAAGTGTTGAGAGTATTGAATGCAGTAGATACAGATAATCAATGTGGCAATCAATTCTTACAACTAACTTCTACCCAAATGCATTTATAGTTTCTTCTAGAAATATATCCGTTGACAATATGGCCGTTGAACATGTCAAGAGAGTTGAGTGATCTGGTGGAGTATTGGAGATGTATTCTGCTATGCATTTACTCTATTGTACTTGATTTTGCTTTAGCTCATCTCTCTTCATCTATCGCTGAAGAGGTAGTTGAGCTCCAACGGCTCTTTTGATCAGATTGTGTCCTAACGTAAACTTCCTTAAGTAGGTCTGAACAACTCTGTACCTGGAAAGCTAAAAATAGGCTTGTCATTGATTTTGAATATTTCTCATCGCCACTCAGATTACAGCCTTTAATCGATCACAGGACTTGGTGACTGATCGATTACGTATCGATTAAGCATAGATTATGTCCTGCATCACTGAGCAATAGATTAGAAATTCATGTGCTTAATCGATTACAGGGAAGCCTGATCGATTAGGCAGGTTTAATCGATTACAAATAGATCACATTTAGATTACATGATTTCTCTAATCGATTACTAAATTTCCTATAATCGATTAATGCTCTCTAATCGATTAGGCTTAGAATATGTTTTGATCGATTAACACTCTCTAATCGATTGGGCAATTTTCTCTTAATCGATTACTGGACTCTGATCGATTAGGCTAAGATATCTTAATCGATTAGACGACTCTAATCGATTACTCCAATTTCTCCTAATCGAATGGGCTAACTTTCTCTCATCGATTACAGGGGCCTCTAATCGATTGGGCGCTATCTGATTCATCTCTAATCGATTAAGCTTAAGTTCTTTGACTTGTAATCTATCCCTGATCGATTGGGCAAGACTTAGGATTTTCTATCAGATTATTCCTAAGATATTTCTGTTCTTATCATAGCCCTTCCATATGCCTAAGTTATGTTTAGTTATCATCAAAACTTATTATTCTAACACAAGAGATGTTGTGTTTGAGCATCTTATTGTGAAACAATTCCCATTCAATTACACTTTCTAGGGGATTCATGGGGAGAACGATGATGATGATGGTGGTGAACAAGCTACTGCAACGTCTCAGGTTGGATTAATGCAGATCGACTATCAAGAAGATCATGTAGATCCAATCGACGATGTCATGCGTAATGCTTTCGGTGCGCAACATGACAACATTGGTATTGAAGAAGGTGTTGATGGACCACTGCCAGATTTTTTTTGAAACGAAGCCGCTAGGAATTTTTTTGACCTTATGACGGAAGCAGATAAACCATTGTTTCCAGGTTCTACTAATAACTGTGAACTTTCATTTATAGTTAGATACTTAAATTGTCTATTTCACACTAAAATATTGTTTACTCAGGGTGCAATAAATACTCTAAGCTTTCATTTCTAGTCAAACTCTATCACATCAAGTGCTTGTGTGGCTTCAGCGATAAGGGGATGTCAATGGTGTTAGAATTATTGGGAGATGCATTTTCTGAGGCAGAAATCCCACCTTTATTCTATGAAGTGAAGAAGACTATCAACAAGTTGGGATTGAACTACACTAAAATTCATGCATGTCCGAATGATTGTATGCTGTTTTAGGAGACGACGCCCAGTTGGACAGATGTAAGTGGTGTAACGCGTCTCGGTATAAACAGGCAAAGAGGGGTCGATGGGCAACCAAGAAGCCTGCAAAGATTCTTAGATATTTTTCATTGACTCTAAGACTTCAGAGGTTGTATACTTTGTCTAAAACGGCTAAGCACATGCGGTGGCATTCATTAGAGCCCAACGTGGATGGGAAGTTGAGACATCCTAGGGATGCTGAGGCTTGGAAAGCATTTGATGATGAATTCCAGGAATTTGTTGTGGACCCAAGAAATGTCCGCCTAGCTCTAGTATCAGATGGCTTCAATCCGTTCAGGAATCTTAGCACTATATACAGTATATGGCTTGTTGTATTGATACCCTACAACTTGCCCCCTTGAATGTGTGTGAAACAAAGCTCCTTCATTCTTTCGATGATTATTCCGGGGAAGAAAGCTCCTGAAAATGATATAGATGTCTACCTTCAACTGTTGATACAAGATTTGAAGGAACTGTGGAGTAACGGAATTGAGACGTTTGACGCTTACAGTAAGACGCTATTCATACTCCGTGTGTCTTTGATGTGGACAGTGAGCGATTTCCCCAGACTTGGCATATTGTCTGGTTGGAAAGTGCATACGGGGTTAGCTTGTCCTAACTGTAACTTTGATCAAGACTCTGTTCGCCTTCCTCACAGTCGTAAGTGGTGCTTCATGGGTCACCGACCTTCCTGGAGGTCACAGGTTCAGGTTGTAGAAAATTAGATTCAACGGATCACAGGAAATGAGAGATCCCCCTGTGTTATTTTTCGGCGCAGATGTTCTTCAACAGCTTGAAGATGTCGATGTACAATTTGGGAAGCAAGTTGACGTTCAGCCTAGTGGCAAAAGGCCTCGCGGCCAATCCCATGATGGGGATAACGTGCACCAATGGAGAAAGAGAAGCATTTTCTTTCAGCTCCCTTATTAGAAATCTAATAAGCTTTGCCATTGTCTGGATGTCATGCACATCGAGAAAAATGTGTGTGATAATATTTTGTACATGTTGTTGAACGAGTCCGAAAAATCCAAGGACCATCTACAAGCAAAGAAAGATCTCATGGCGATGGGAATATGTCACGACGCCTGGCCAGATAAGAATGATAAGTTTTCCCCTGCCTCATTCACACTCATAAGAGCCAACAAAGAAATATTTCTCTCCACACTTAAGGACATTAAGGTTCCTTATGGTTATTCTAGCAACATCTCAAGATGTGTCGAAATGCAGGCTAAGAAGATTGCCGGGTTGAAAAGCCATGACTGCCATGTTTTGCTCCAGCAATTCCTACCTCTAGCAAATGTTTTGGTTCAACTCAGTTCTTTCTACCGACGATTGTGTGCAAAGGTTTTGGACACAACAGAGTTGGATCAGTTGCAGGAAAAAAAAAATTCTACCGCTGTGTCATATGGAGATAATATTTCCGCCGTCTTTCTTTACTGTTACGGTCCATTTCACTGTCCACCTCGTTCAAGACGCAAAGCTGGGTGGCCCTGTTTAATACCGTTGGATGTATCCCAAAGAGAGGTGGGTTGATTAATTGCTCCAGTAGATTCATGATTTTTGTTTCAGTAATCTGATTGTAATTGCAATTACAGATACCTAAGAAAATTGAAGTTGTACGTGAGGAACAAAGCATCTCTAGAGGGTTCAATAGCAGAGGGTTACATTGGTGAAGAAGTGTTAACATATTGTTCGCGGTATTTTGATGACATCGAGACCTCATTCAACCGCCCTCCTCGAGTCGATGATAGCCCCACCAATGTCCACTCACCTTCTAACACATTATTCCCGCCCGTCAGAAAGCCAGTTGGAGGAAGTCAGTATTACAAGCTCATTCCTACTGAGAGGTTGCAAGCCCACAGACATGTCTTGACAAATTGCCCTCAAGTCGAGCCCTACATTCAATAAGAATCATAACACTACACATGCATAGTATTATCTTATATATTAACCACGAAATCCTCTAATTTGTTGTTTTGAATTTAAGGGATTTCCGACGTTATGTTAAACGTCAGCTACGCAACTGCACAAGGTCGTCTGTTGAAGTGGATAAAAAGGTCCATTGTGAGTTTCTAGATTGGTTTGCACGCAGGATACTCAATGACAACAATCCACATCCGCCTGATATGATAATAAATCTAGCAACTGGTCCGCTCGATTTTGTCAAGAGATATGCGGCATATAACGTCAACGGTTTCAAGTTCTGTACCATCTCACGGGATGAAGGTTCCCTCAGCCAAAATTCCGGAGTGTTTAGCACATTTGGTACAAGGAGTTATGCCAGCTCATGTGATACTGACATGCAATTTGGAGGCGTATCATATTATGGGAAGCTCGTTGATATCATCGAGCTAAACTGTCAAGGTCATTTCATCGTGCCTCTCTTCAATTGCATGTGGGCGGACACCAGAACTTCTCGAGGCATTACGGTCGACAGCTTAGGCATCACATCTGTCAATTTCTCAAGACTCATTCACACAGGGGAAATACCAGATGACGAGATGTATATTCTTGCCTCACAAGCGCAGCAAGTTTACTATGTGCAAGATCAGAAACACAAAGATTGGCACATGGTGATTCATATAAAGCCCCGGGACCTCTATGAAATAGGTGACGAAGATGATCTGGAACTAGACAGTCAGCATTTTGAACTTGAAAAATTCGAAAACTTCATTCCGGAAGAAGTCGGGCATTTACCAGTAGTTAGGTGAGCCTGTTCACTACAAATTTATTATGCAATTTTTCATTTATATTATTATTAGAAATTGATATATGCATTTATTTTCTTCTTAGGCAGGAGCAAGAAGATGATTGAATCGACAATTCTTTTTTATTTTGTAGCATTTACCATAACGGTGTGTATCAAACATTAATATATGTCTTTTTTTAAAATGAATATTCAGACATTTCCTTTTATCAATTTTTTTTTCAATTTCATAGAATTAGTAGCGGTTAGAGAAACACTACTAAATACGAGTTATTAGTAGCAGTTTATAGCCGCTACTAAAGTACTAAAACCGCTACTAATTAGTGCCTCCAGCGCCTATAAATACCCACCCCTCTCCTTATTTCCAAACATCATCATTTCCTTCCTTCCTCATTCCTCCTCTTTTCCTCCTTCTTTGCTCCTTCTGTCTTACCATATCCCAATTTTCCCATCAATTTTTTTAATTTCTGATATTTTTTATTATTTTTTTATTTAATCTTATATTATTGTGTATACTCACTTCTTTTTCATTTTTGATTTCAGGTGAAAATTGGCATTATCTTTATTTGTAAAATGTTAAATATGACTGTTGTTATTATAGTCAACTATTTTTATAGTGTTATTTATTAATTTGACATATACTTTTATATTTGCTATCTTAAATTTTTTTTATGTGTTAGTGCTAAATAATTCAATTCTCGATAATTTTACAAATTATTGCTATAACATTACAGTGGACGTGGAAAATATTTTTTAGTATTTTTTACACTCAGTAGCAGTTTACATAACCGCCACTAACGTTCATAACATTAGTGGCGGTTGGTAACCGCCACTAAACTTACAAGAGTTTAGCAGTGGTTTCAAACCGTGGCTACTATATAAAATATTGATTCATGACTTTTTTGACCTTAGTAACGGTTCTCTTAACCGCCACTAATGTAAACCCGATGGTGACATTTTAATTCACTTTTTAGTGGCGGTTATAGTTACCGCTACTGATTTAGTAGCGTCGTTGACTGCTGTAGCAGCGGTTTGTAATAACCGTGACTAAATGTTTGTCACGGTAGTTTTACTAGCGGTTTTGAGAACCGCCGGTAATATCTTTGTAGCGGTTGTAACCCCTACTAAATGACGTTTTTAACCGCTACTAAATGCCGCTTTTTTTGTAGTGTTAACCATGAGATTTCAGGCAACAAAATTGTGATCCAACTAAGGTTCTCTCGACCTTTCCAGCAGCTAATTGAAGTTAAAGTTGTATTTTGTGCGCAGAATAAAGAGAAGTATTAAAGGTTTTGTAGAGCTTCGTAAGATCATTCAAAATCAATGGAGTTATGTTAATTGACTCTTTGTAAGAAGTGAATCTTTCATTTTTCTTTCTATTTCCCTTCACTCTCTTTCCCTCTTTGATGGAAAAATAAACTATATATGTTAACAATTTATACAATCTTTCCACTTTTATGTCAGTGTGGTTAAAACTTATACCACTATTATTTTGGCTAAATTATGACTTAACATGTTCCAATCCCGAGCACCAAATTAAAGCTTCATATATATAGAAGCCATCTTCACATCTCGTCATCTTAATTTGATCTAGACTAAAACAAGTGATAAAAAAGATTGAAGAACATCAATAAATATGTGTCTTCTTTATTTTTTTTTAATTTGTAAGGATATCAAATTTAGTTCAAAATATTTATATTTCATATTAATCTTAATTTAATTATACCAAGTTTAGTTCAATGAACACAAATTTATATAAAATTGAGTAAAGTCAAACCAAAATTGAATTTGAGCACAAAGATAAGCATGATAATACCTACTGTTATTAATTTAGAGTATCACTTGTTGCAAATTTAAAACAAAACTTGTAACATTTGAATGTGATTTAATCTTTTATAAATACAATGGAGGATAGTTCGTATTCATACTTTACATCTTACTAATTTATTGATTCAAAACGTCAATATTGAATTTTGTTCATCCTACATGACAAGGTATAGCATTAAATGTTCAATTATATTAATAGCAGTAAATTTGGTTTGATTTCATTAAAAACGTTAATATGTAATCTTGAAGCCATGAACAGACTCAAGCATTTGATTGGCATATGTATATGTATGTAGGGGAGATTACGTTTTGTTATCTCGATTAGAAACTACTGTCAGGATTGATAATGAATGATGATGTCGACATATGAGAATCAAGTACTCGAAAAGATAAAGGTGTGTTTGGATGGACTTCTGAAAAAGTGACTTATGGATAAGTCAAACTGAAAATAAGTCAGATTGTGTAATGAGATTTATGTTTGGATGGGCTGTTAAAAAAAGTGACTTATAAGTCATAAGTCATATTGTGTAATGAGATGTATGTTTGGATGGACTTTTGAAAAAGTGATTTATGTTTGTGTTAGTTGTGATTTGATGTGTAAAATAAGTTAGAATTGTGGGGTCCACCAAAAAAAATGACTTATAAGTCATAAGTTGAAAAAAAGAACTTATACTTATTTTGACTTATAAGTTACTTATTTTTATAAGTCGAGACAAACATGCTTATAAGTCCTTTTCTGAAAATAAGTCTTTTTTTTTATCAAAATAAGGACTTATTTGGCTGCAAGTAGGCGAGCCAAACGCACCCATTGCTCTTTAACTTATCACTGTTGCTGTTGTTAGCTAGACATTTATTCTCTTTGCCACTTTTATTCAATACATAAATAATTTTAAGTGCTACCCAACTAGCTTATTGGGGATGACAGTGGCATCACCATTCAGCTAACCAACTTTTCTTTTGTTTTAGGGTAAAGGGTCAAAAATGACCATATACTTATGTCTAAGGTGCATCTGACACCTTATACTTTTTTTGACTCAAAATTGTCCATCAACTTTCCAATTCAGGTCAATAATGACTCTTCCGTCAAACTGACCCAATAGACGATTCAAATTTGGGCCAATAATGACTCCTTGGTCAAACTGGCTCAACGGAAATTTCAAATTCGGGTCAATAATGACTTCTCCGTCAAACTGACCCAATTTCCATTACTTTTTTTATGGGCAGGTCCCACACTGGAATTTCACAAAAATCTAATTTTTGTTGGGCCAGTTTGATGGATGAGTCATTTTTTACCCGAATTTGAAATATCCGTTGAGCCAGTTTGACGAATGAGTCATTATTGGCCCAAATTTGAATCGTCCGTTGGGCTAGTTTGACGGAAGAGTCATTATTAACCTGATTTTGAAAGTTGATGGATAATTTTGAGCAAAAAAAAAGTACAAAGTGCCAGATG
Organism: Mimosa bimucronata; assembly: GCA_037074515.1. Taxonomy (NCBI): domain Eukaryota; kingdom Viridiplantae; phylum Streptophyta; class Magnoliopsida; order Fabales; family Fabaceae; genus Mimosa; species Mimosa bimucronata. The sequence goes on from CM073442.1 coordinate 15,212,515, forward strand.
CATCTTGGACATAAGTACAGGGTCATTTTTGACCCTTCACCCTTTGTTTTATTTAGTTGTTCTTTTGTGTTTAGAATATAAGTTCGATTTATCCACATACATACAATAAAAGATATATATAACTATATATATATATATGCTTATATACATAAATAAGCATTACATTTCTTAAAATTCAGGGAATGAATAAACGGGTTATAAACATATTCATACCTATTACCGTCTATGAAAATTGGCTTTCTCATAAAACATATGTTAAAATTCTCAAGTTGGGACGAAGCACGATGAATTTTGATTTTTGCAGCTTAGCTTTCCTCCTACGTACAAATGAAATAATAATCTAAATGGGAGCTTTTCAAGGATATAAAAAATGATCGGCTAATGGAAAAAACTATTGGTGCCTTTTTTTTATTAATAGTAGTTGGAAGAGACTAAATAATTAATAACACCTTTAAAATTAAATCCACACTTTGTAAATTCTCAATTTAAGATATATAAATGAAAGTTGGCTATGGTTGTCGCAGTTGTTTAGGATGGGATTGTTTCTACCAGGAATGTAACTTCATTTCACCATATGAGTATCACATATGTATTATATGGTTTAGTCAATTCATTTCACAATATAATTAATTCTATTTTATGATTACATATTCAAGAAGTCAGTTTTTATAATAAAAAAATGTAGAAAAATTCTCAAGGTTAAATATAACATTATTTTTATGTTTGATTTTTTTTTTCAAATATTACCTAATGGCCTTCATTTATTCAAGCATTTTGTTATGGCCTTGATTATAGCCATAGAAGAACCTATTTGTCAATACTTTTTAGAATTTGCCTTTGGCCATAATCATTTTGTATCACGATATTTAATGAACCAATAATCTATTAGGTTTTTTTAATTTTATTTTTTTGGGTAAAAAGACAAAATGATATTAATAATATAAAAGGTTCTACAACACATTGAATGAAATTGAACTCAAATGCGCTAAATTAAGCCTACCTGAAAAGCTAGAAGTAATCATCACAATATTAAAACTAGGAAATTGTTTAATTAAAGACTGAATATCTTGAATGACTACATTGATGATGTCCGAGTTGATGATAGCTGCTGAGATTAAGGACTTCTCTAATTATCATATTGATAATTTGCAATCTTGCCCATGAAAGTGCACTCTTTGTCTTGTAATAATCCAATGGATGGAAGCCCGAAGACATTTGTAGTATAACCATGAATCAATTTGACATTGTTTCTTCCAAATGAATTGATGAAGAATGGAACCTACTAGCATATTTGTACAAATCAGGCCCTTGTCTTCCTTTGATCGTTAAATTAGTGCATGATAATTTTCCAATCTTTAGTGTGAAAGTTAATCCCCAACCATCTGCACAGGTTGTTGCAAAACATTGTTCTTGGTGGCCATATAATTATTAGAACAAAACATTAAAAAGGGAAATTTCCCTTGAATCTCCCTAATGACTTGTGATGGTTTATCAACATGTCCATGATACAAAGCAAAGTTTCTTTTGTCACAAATGGTATTAATTAGGATAATGATGCCTTTCACACTGATGATGATGTGTTTAAGCCATATCTTAAAGTCTAAGAATGATGATGACTAGAACTGAACCGAGGAACAACCAAACCAGCTGAGTGTTCTAGGAAAGGGACAAGAGATAAATAAATGGTCAAGGTTTCCTCACAATTACATCCATAATGGCAAATTCAAATGATGATGCTTTAGCACTTTAAAGGAAGGCATGGCATTATGCATTAATTTCCAAATGAACAATAGACTCTTATATGGCAGAGAAATAGACCATAGAAGTTTCCAAAAATGATATTGAAAATGAGTGGCAGACAATGAGTGAGAGGCAAGAATGAGATAACCATCTTTAACGTTGTAATTGCCACATGAATTACCATTCCAATTAAGCTTATCAAAATGTGAAGTGACCAAAAGGAGAGCATTTGTGAAATTTCCACTACAAAAAAGCAGGCTATTACCGACGGATTTCCGGCGGTAAATTTATCGACGGAATTCCGTCGGTAATTTATTTATTATTTTTTAATCAATTACCGACGGAATTCCGTCGGTAATTTTTTTTAAAAAAATAAAAAATTAATTAATTTTTAAAAATTACCGATAGAATTCCATCAGTAATTTGTGTATTATTTTTCAATCAATTACCGATGGAATTTCGTAAGTAATTTTTTTAAAAAAATAAAAAATTAATTATTTTTTAAAAATTACCGATGGAATTCCATCGGTAATTTTTTTAAAAAAAATAAAAATTAATTATTTTTTTAAAAATTACCGATGGAATTCCGTCGGTAATTTATTTAATATTTTTTAATCATTACCAATGGAATTCAGTCGGTAATTTTTTTAAATAAAAAATTAATTATTTTTTAAAAAATTACCGATGGAATTCAGTTGGTGATTTATTTAATATTTTTTAATAATTACCGACGGAATTCCGTCGGTAGTTTTTAAAAATTAATTAATTTTTTATTTTTTTAAAAACAAATTACCGACTGAATTCCGTCGATAATTTTAAAAAGTAATAAAAAATTAATTAATTTTTAAAAATCACCGACGGAATTCCGTTGGTAATTTATTTAAATTTTTTTAATAATTACCGACGGAATTCCGTCGGTAATTTTTTTAAAAAAATAAAAAATTAATTAATTTTTAAATAATTAATTAATTTTATTTTATTAGCTATTTTATATATAAAATAGTTAATAAATGTATTTTATAAATATTAATATGTACATATATATATTTATTACAATTTAATTATGAATTTTTTATTAATTAATATGCTATTTATTAAAAATTTAATTTAAATATTTTTAATAATATATATAATAAAATAATAATTATTAATATGTAAATTATATATTAATAAATAAATATATTTCATAATGTATTAATTTAAATATAATGTAAAGTATATATAAGATTAAATATAATTATATTAATGGGAGTATAAATATAATAAATATAATTGTTTGCAAATATTATCACAAAGTCTTCATTGCTCAACTGGTTAAGGCATTAGCACGCACGCAGGAGGTCACGAGTTCGAGTAACAACTCGCCACATTTCAGAGAATTTAAGAGCGCGATACGTGGCGGCCTGCGAGAGTGACACGTGGCTGGTGGGACACATGGCATAAATAAAAAATGTTTTTCAAAATTTACCGACGGAATCAAATTTCTGTCGCTAATTTAATTAGCAACGGGAAAATTACCTATGGACAAATTTCCGTCGGTAATTTTTTTTCCGACGGAATTCCGTCGGTAAATTCCGTATTTTTTTGTAGTGTTCATTAGCAATGGAAGAAGGATAGATCATATGAAGTAAAGAATAATTCCAATTGAGAGGAAGAGAATTGTGATCATGCATAAAAAGATAAGAGACTCTATTATAAGTAATAACTTCAGAAGACTTAACTTGCATGGGCCACCAAATAAAAATCCAAATAATGGTTTAGATTGAAATACTATTCACGATTAGATTTTATACATAAATAGAATTATTTCTATCAAAATCTATACTGTACAATTTTTTTGGCTAATATATACTGTACAATATGTGGATGTGTGTATATATAAATAGACTTATGAAATTTATATAGGGCTAATTCGCATCCCTCACGGTAAAGTATTTTCTTTTCTTAGCATTTAATATCATAAAATATTTTGTGTTTCAGATACTTTAAAACATTTTTTTAATGCATCTAACACTCTAAAATATTTTTGGGATAAAGGCCTAAAATGTCCTGAAAGTTTTCACGAAGGGGCACTGGGCGTCCGAAAGTTTTTTATGGGGCAAAATTACCCTGGAAGTAGAGCCGGTAATACGGGCCAGAACCTGTGGGCCAACCCAAAACCCGTAAAAAAAATATGGTTATGGGTTTGAAAAAATATGGCCCATATTAAAATGGATTTTTTGGGTCGAACCAGTCAAGCCCGAGCCCATGACGGGCTAACCCAAACCTATTTTCCTTTTTTTTCTTTTTTTTTTTATTTTAAAATAAAAACAAATTAAACCCTAATAGGCTAATATCCCTTCCTCACTGACCAGTGTCCTCAGCGCCGCTCACGATCACGAGCTCAGTCTCACCCTCAATCTCTCATCCTCTTCTCTTGATCTCTTCACAAGTCACGCTCAGTCGCTCACCTCACATCCACTCACAGTCACAATCCACCACTCGACCCCATTCCAAGACCTTCGCTGTCGCTGACCACCCTACTCCGCCGTCGGACTCTTCTTCCTTGACCACAAATCGAATCGAAGACAGACATAACACAGAAAAGCCACGCCTTTTCCATCTTCTTGTCGATCGCCGAACATCGTCATCTTCGTTGTACACCAAGGTCAGTTCTTCTGTTCTCTCTCTTTCCAGCTCACCTCTGCCCCTTGAAATCCTCACTTTTATTTGAATTGATGGTTTCTAGGAAAAATGTAAAACATATCCACTTGAAATATGTACAATTTGCTGGTTTTGTTGGATTTTTTGTTCATCATGTTATTGTGTGTGATACTGTTATTGCAGTTGTTTGTTATCTCTTTCTATTTTATCATAAGCTGTACTTATAACAGTTGACATGCCTTCATTTTGTTCCAACAATGGCAGATGTACCGGTGCAATGTGAGAATACTCAAGCTGAAGATACTCTTGTCACTTCAGACAATGCTTCAAGTTCGAATCGCATTAATATTGTAAAAGTGGGGGACTCATTCGAAGAAAAAAAATTGATAAGAAAAGGGTTTAAAACGGTCTTTTTTGGGCCCGGCTCGTTTTTCCACTGGATTTTTTGGGCTTGACCCGAACCTGTCGGGCCCGCCCGTATTACCAACTCTACCTGGAAGTTACAAAAAGGGGCAAAACTGCCCCTCTGTTAACAGACTATAACGGTTAATGCCTTTTACCATTATATGCAGACATGGCATGCATATGTAGAGTCCACATCACTCTATGTAGCATGCCAACCTTGTTGAAGCCGTTCAACAAAGATGAAGATGATTCAAGTCGGGGCAAGTCAAAGAGCCATCTTCATTTTTTCCATGTCATATCTTAATGAAAAAATAAAAAATATTTCTTTTGAACATATTTAAAAAAAAGAGAAATTTAGTTGCTAAATATTGTTTTTATTTTTTTAAAAAAAATATGACATAAAAAAATGAGGATGACGTGGATGCCACGTAGGTATGCCACATTTGCAACTTTCGGTCAACGTCATTAACTGTTAAGAGGTGTTAACGGAGGGGCTCAATTGTCCCATTTTTACGACTTCCGGGTAGATTTGGTCTTAAAAATACTTCTAGACACTCAATACCCCTTGGGAAACCTCAGGATATTTTAAGCTCTTATCCCAATATTTTTTATTGACAACTTGGGATGTTAGATGCACAAAAAAAAGATTTTTAAATATTTCATGCACCTAAAAATAATTTAAAATGCTGGATGTACTAAAAAATACTTGAAAAGGGCTGGATGCAAAAAAATAATAATTTAAAGTGCTAGATCCACCTCAACCCATTTATGCATTTACCAACTAAAAATTTCAAGTTGAAAAATTAAGAACAATAGGAAATGTCTATATAATGATACTCTCTTTTCTCTTTAATAAAATATCATGTTGACTTTTCTTTAAGAGATCAATGATAATAATTAAGCCATTTATTCTTCCAAAAAAATAAGTCATTTTTAAGTATTTATATTTATTATTTTTCTCAAAACTATTTTTATTTACTTATAAAGTAACATAAAGTTTACTTACATGTAATATATATATATATATACATATTATAACTAAATGGTCTATTTGACTTCTTTAATCATGTGACAAAATTTCTTGAACTTATATTTTGGATGGTACGAGGATATTAATTAATTTAGTAGTATAAAATTGGAAAAAAATTATAGATAAATGCTTTTTGAATTCCAAAATCCCATAAAGGAGATTTCAGCTAATTGAGTAATGATATTCACCATAACAATATTAACAATTGTAAATCATCTATATAATATTTTAAAATTCTAAAGTATGTTTCTCTCATTCTCCATACAAAATAATGTAATGGAAAATGGATATATTCTCCTTATCGAGAATATGGATTTATGTATGAATTTTGTAATGGAATATGATATTTTAAAATTGTAAAGTATGTTTCTCTCATTTTCCATACAAAATACTCCTAATGTAATGGAATACGGATTTTGTATCAAAAAAAGAAACTGGATTTATTCCTGTGGGGTGAAAGCAAATTGTGGCCCACATAGTTACAGCACCTTCATCTCTCCCCTGTTCCGAACATCCTCTGTTTCTCTTTTATCCCTTTGTCTTTGTCTTCCTTACGCCATCTCTCTCTCTCTCTCTCTCTCTCTCTCTCTCTGAGTTCAGTGTAAGGGTCACTTTCTTCTCCCTCTTCATAGCATATGGCTGATATCAGAGAAATCCCTGTTCGATCAAATTCTCCAGATAGGAACAGAAATCACAACCCCTATATTAATGTTTTCCCTTGTTCTACTTCCACTGCTTCCAACAACAGTGAGTAACTTCCTAAAGATTCTCTTTACTGTATCAATATGATTTTTGTGGTTTTACTTTTTATTTATCTTTCTGATATGATTTCAGGACCTAATCCCAGGGATTCTATAGGCGATGCGTTACATCGTTGTGGTAAAACTGTTGAAAAGGCATCTAGGCAAGCAGAGAATATGGTTCATAATTTCTGGAATCACAGTGAGTTTTCTTTGTCTTTACCTCCCTTTCTATGAAATGGTTACTGGTCTTTATGTAATATTAGAATATGGAGTAGTTTCAAATCTGAATGTGGTGAAGTGAGTGTGGCATGAATAAAAATAGTTACATACAAAACTTGACGGATAAGTCTAGTTAGGATCATACTCCGTCTGTTCCTAAATATAAGACTTATTTATCTAATTTAATTATATTAAGGATGATAGACACATTAGTTAAAATCATTGGATATTACTAAAACATCATAAACACATTCCTTTATTCCGACCCTCCCCCTCTTTTTTGTTTATTATCAGGATTATTAATAGGGATAATTTATGATCAAAATGTGAAAAAAAAAGAGGTCTTAAATTTAGGAACAAGTACTCCCTTTCAAATAGATCTTATTTTCGGAATGGATGGAGTATATAAGTGCGAGATAAAGTGAACTGAATTGCAATATTTCACTTTTTCCTCCTCTAAACTGTTTTTCTCTAAATTTTGGGAAAGTAAAATCCTAGCACTTAACACCTCCTCCATCCTATAACAGCAACACTCTCACATTGGATTCGTCACTTTGTGTTTGTTTAAAAAATTAATACGCTTCTTCATTTTTACTTACCAATTAATTTTGCATATGTTTCTCATCTCTTTTTTCTTTTCATTCTCTATTTCACTTGTCATTTTCATGAATAAGGGTATTTTCTACAAAGTTTTATCTTACTAGGCGGGTGTTCTTGAATAAGGGTATATTTGGAAAAAATTGCATCTCTTGTATAATTATTGCATTTAAGTAATTTTAACCAATATTTTGAGGTTTGGTTCATTGTTACTTATATATAGGATTGGAGGTGGTACATGACAATGAAACCGGCTGCATTTATTCATGAATTGAACTGATTTATGGCATAAATACTTAAGGTATCAAAATAAGATATTAATCATGGTTTTTTTCAGGCAAGTTTCACATTTTGTTCTTTCTATGTTGACTGTAATTTTATAAACTAAGAGTTCTCAACATGATCAATGTACTATATCCAATTTTTTTTATCTCTACAGTCTGGTTTCAAGTTTGAATGGATGAACTTTTAGTTTTAATGAAAGTCTGAGATATTGGAATATGTTTTCCATGTGTAGTCAGGGTGGGCTCTAATCCAGCTGATGCAGCAATGGCTAGACTTGTTCAAGGAACAAAAGTGCTCACAAAAGGAGGACATGACAAAGTATTTCAAAATACATTTGGGATATTACAAGGAGAGAAGCTGTTGAAACAATATGCTTGCTATCTATCGACTTCATCTGGACCTATAATTGGAACACTTTACATATCAACTAAAAGATTAGCCTTTTGCAGTGACATTCAGAGTCAACGCATATACTATAAGGTAATTGTCACCTTCGTTCTCCAATTTCAGAAGTTAAAAGTAACTTTTTGTTTGCTGTCACTCTCATGATTGCTTCTTGCTTATCAGTAGACATCTATCATTTTCTTCGTTTATATTGCTATTCTAGATGCTTACTTGATACTCCTCTTGTCCCAATTATAGGAGCTAGTTAGGAGGTTTGTTTTAGTCTTAAATATAAGAACTCTATCCATTATATCTCATGTATGCATCATTCACTACAAAAAAAAGGTCTATTTGTCACGGTTCCTATGTCACGGTTATTGAAACCGTGACAAATATATGCAATTTATCACGGTTTTGTCACAAAACCGTGACAAAAATAATAAAAGAAAAAAATTGATAAATTTGTCACGGTTGAAGGAAGATAACCGTGACAAATATGGCGCTAACCTTCCCTCCATATAGAGGAAAACACTTTGTCACGGTTTAGGAAACTCAAACCGTGACAAAGTTTAATATTTGTCACGGTTTAGGACACTCAAACCGTGACAAAATTTAATATTTTTTTTAAAATATAAAAAAAAAATTTTGAAATTATTTGTCACGGTTTGTCTTGGACAAACCGTGACAAATAAAACCTTATCACGGTTCTCGCATTACAAACCGTGACAAGAGGTCACACCTTGTCACGGTTTGCCCAAAGCAAAACGTGACAAGCAAGTTGCTTGTCACGTTTTGCACAAAGCAAACCGTGACAAGGTGTCACGGGGTCCTAGGGACCTGTGACACCTTCTAGGACCCCGTGACACCTTGTCACGGTTTACCACTTGAAACCGTGATAAATGTAAATTTTGTCACGGTTTTTTAATAAAAACTGTGACAAAATGTAGGCCTATTCCAGTATAAAAACCTCCTCCTCATTCATTATATACTCTCCTCTTCTTTCCTCATGTTTTCTCTCCTCTCAAGGGATGTTTTCTGCTGCTCTTTTTAATTTTGGTAATTTATTTAATTCATTTATTCTTTTTATTTTATACACATTGAATTCAAACATTATCTCTAGTAATTTCTAATTATTGTTTAAATTATTTTGTTGCAGGTGTTTTGCAAATTTTCTGAAGATAATAATTATTCTTCTAAAAAAATTATAATTGTTATCTTTGATAACTTAAAATTACGGAAATGAAAAGAAAAATCTACAATAATAATAGAACAATTATTCTATAAATTTTTTTAATAAGTAATATGTTTTTAAAATTAAATGGTACAAAATAAAAAAAGTTTCAATTTTTTTTAATGAAAATTACACTTTGTCACGGTTTTTTTTTCAAAACCATGACAAAGTGTAAGGGAACCGTGACAAATTTGTCACGGTTCTTTACTCAAAACCGTGACAAATTTGTCACGGTTCCCATGTCAGAACCGTGACAAATTTGTCACGGTTTTGAGTAAAGAACCGTGACAAATTTGTTTTCTTGTCACGGTTTTTGTTATCTTTGTCACGGTTTTAAAAAACCGTGACAAAGGACGTTTGTCACGGTGTTTGTCACGGTTGAAATAAGACGTTTGTCACGGTTAAAAACCGTGACAAATGTCCTATTTCAACCGTGACAAACGCCCCATTTTTTTTTTGTAGTGATTTTTCCTCAATCTAATTTCTAACTTATAAATTGAAATATAATATAATGTTATATTGGAGTATTTAAGGGATATTAGGTTACTTTTGTTGTACTTAAGTAATTTATTTGGCTTCCTTAATCTAAATAAATTAGTTAAGTAGCTCTTATATTAAGGATAACCCAAAATACAAGGAAGCATAAATCAAGAACTAAGAGGATTTCAAATTCCTCAAGATTTGGTTTTGTTAGATTTTGGAAAATATATATTTTATTCTCATTACAAACATTAAAACCTTAAAGGAGAACATTTTACATGTATCCATAATTTCCCTCAATTTTTAATTTGTTACCTATGTTTCTTTCCCTCTTAATTAAATCATTTAATTTTGCTTCATTAGCACACAAACTCTTGTAACTATGCTCTATTAGCACTTTTAGCTCTGAATAGGAGCTAATTGTGCTAACAGAGCAAAGGTAAGAATTTAATTAAGAGAATCAAATGCACAGGTATCAAATTAAAATTTGAGACAAAGTATATGTAATTGCAAGATGGTTTGTCAAATCTTAAATATCATGTCACACACACACCAAGAATGCAGGATGATAGCGTAATGAGCAGCTTAATATTCCTTACCTTTGAGCAGTAGCTTAATTGACATTCAAATAAAATGTTTTAATCCTTAAATAGTTTGGACAGCTTAAATTTGTAGAAAAAACAAAGGTAGAAGGTTAGGCCAAATGATCTCATATAGGCACTGCCTAGTAAGTAAGATCATAGGTGACTAATTCAGTTTCTTGTTACCTTAATATCTAAATGTTATAGGGTTAAGAGTAAAAAATATATATGTGATTCTGTCAAAAGTTCGTCTGGCATCAAGTGCTTTTTTTTTATCAAAAGTAACTATGAAGTTCTAAATTATGCTCAAAAGTTACATTTACTATTAAATTAGGGTAAAAAAATGCACATGTGATTTTGTCAAAAATTCGTCTAGCACTATGCGATTTTTGTGGACCATAGCTATAAATGTGACTTTTAAACATAATTTGAAAATTCAAAGTTACTTTTGATTCCAAAAAAAGCACTTGGTGTTGGACAAACTTTTAATAAAATCACATGTGTATTTTTTACCTATAACCCTATGTTATGTTGCTAACATCAGCTTCTGATTTTGTATTTGATATGTAGGTGCCAGTTCCACTGGAACAGGTGAGCAGGGTGAGTCCTTGTTCAAATAGATGGAACCCTTCAGAAAAATACGTTGAGGTTGTGACAGTGGATGGTTATGAATTCACTTTTATGGGTTTTATAGCATATGACAAGGCCCTCAAGACTCTAACTGAGACCTTACAGCAATTTCACAACCATTCCACAGAAATGTGAATGCTCTACTGTTTACATGGCTGATGTAATATATATATATATATAAGCATTCAACTATACTGTATGAGTAATAATGTGCTCTGATATACCCTTTGGTTAACAGTGCCCTTGTACTTTATCGTGTAATAAGAATTTGTGTGGTCTAGTGATAGGGAAGAGTTTATTTTTGTTTTCCCCGTGTTTCACAAATATCTAAAATATAAATTTCATTTAATATGACAAAGTGAATTTTTCTTTGCACAAGAAAAGTAGCAAACTAAAAACTTTTCTTTTGAAACAAAATCAGAAATTAAAGTTCACTGCTATGCTATAAGAAAGTTGAAATAGATAGCACATGCTGGCATATACTCCGTCCATCCCGAAATATAAGATTTTTATTGTGGTTTTCTAAAAACAAAGTTAAATTTAGTTTAAAAAACAATAAATATATAGGAAATATACTCATTTTTCCAAAAATACCCTTATTTGTGAATGAGTAATAGAGAGAAATTATGGGGAAAAGATGAAAGAAAATATGTAGTATAAATTAATGCATAAATAAAATGGAAAAAATGCATTTATTACTCAAATAAAATCAAATAATACCTTATAACTAAGGACAAATTGTAGTTAATAGAGAATTTTTATCGGACAAGCCAAAGCTTCTTAAATACTCAAACTTTGATTGATATTTTTTTTGTTTCCATATTTCACTCAACAAAAGTAACTCACACCCATTATACCCACAAAGGTTCGAACTTGCAACCTATTACTACTTAAGCCAAGACTTAAGAAGGTGCTAAATATGAATTGATTTGCATTGACTAGAACTATATCACACACTAGATACATAGAAAGGCAATGATCCAAAATTAAACAATTGGAAGGAATTCCTCAACACATTAAACAATAGAATAGCCGACAATAGAATCATAAGTTCATTAGGTTTAGCTCGCACAATAATGTAAAACCCATAGGACCTTCTACAAAAATGCTTCAACTTTGCTCTGGCTAAAGGAAATTTTGAACATGTGGCGGCTTCGGTCTTCAGAGTCAGCGCTATTTTGGCAAATTTGTCCTTACGCAACTAGGTTATGTTCTTCAACAGCTTTATTTCTAAATAGTGTTTCAAACTCCAAGCTCTTTGTTAATTACTTCTGTTAGAATAATGAGTTTTGATGATAACTAAAACATAACTTAGGCATAAAGAAAGGTTGGGTAAGGATTAAGAATAACTTAAAAACAATCTAATAGAAAATCCTAAGTATTGCCTAATCGATCAGGATCAAATTATAAGTTAAGGAACCATAAGCCTAATTGATCAGAGATAGATCAGAGACAAATTAAAGGTTAAGATCATAGGAGCCCAATCGATCAGGGACCCCTGTGATCGATCAGAGAAAGTGAAAAATGAACTAAGTGCTAGTATAATCGATTAAAGGAATCAGAAGAACTTAGTGTAATCAATTAGATAAGCCTAATCGATCAGATCTCCCCTGTGATCGATCAGTAGAACTAAAGAATAACTCAAGTCTAATCTGTTTCTAATTGATCAGATAAAAGCTATAATCTGAATATAATCTTAGTGCAATCAATTGGATAAGTCTAATCGATCAGGGACCCCCTGTGATCGATCAGACGAGATATTTTCTAACTACATATTCAATGATGCAGGTCATGATCGATGAGTGATCCATGTGTGATCGATTAGGAACTAGACCCTATGATTGATCTGAGCCTATGATTGATGTGGCGATAGATTTAATTCAAACTGAATAGACAAGCCTACTTTTAGCTTTCAAGTACAGAAGTTGTTCAGACCTATTTTAGGAAGTTATCGTTAGACACATAAGTCTGCCATTAGAGCTGTTTGATTCAACAACTAAGTTCTGCGATTAATGAAGAGAGAGGAACTGAAGCAAACCAAGTACAATGGAGTTAATGCTACCCAAAACACATTCATCTCAACACTCCATCTATAATCATCTATCCTTTAAGATGAACCAACGGCTATAACTTCATCAACGGGCAAAATTTCAGAGACCAATATAAAAGCCTTGATGAAGAAGTTGGTTGAGGGATTGATGATGTGCATTGATTATTCCTACTAAGTTATACTTACTACATTCAATACTTACCAAATTTTTGAGAGATCATTCATTGTCTTTGTACTTCAGTCTGTATCACAATCCGTTCAGTGAGTGAACAAGTTTTTTGTAATCTCATTTCAAGTAAGGATTACTCTAAAGATAGTGGGATTTTAAGAGTAGGGTGTATTCTTACAAGTTGTAAGGGGGAGTGATTAGTAAGAGAGAGTTCTTACGGTGCAATCACTTGTAAAGGCACTCAAGAGCCTAATTAAATCTTGAGGGATTAGTGGAACCCAACTAGAGGTTAAAGAACTGGACGTAGGCCAAGAGTTTGGGCTGAACTAGTATAAGGGTTTGTGTCTTGATTCATTAAATATTTGAATACACAATTCACCCCTCTTGTGTATTCCTACAAATTACAACTTCAAAGAAATGTGCAACTGCTTCTTCAGGAGTGCCAACAAGAACACCATGCCCTAGATTAAGAATGTGTCGTTTAGGCCCTGCACACCTCACAACCCTAACAAACAATATTTAATTATCCAATGAAGAAATAAATATTAACTCAAGATCCATCAGTTTAATTATCCCTCAATTTTAAATTTTTTGGTCATTTATTAGTCATTAGGACACAATTGTTAGCGTAGTTGTTAACCGATAGGAATTTATTGTTTTCTGAGCATATTTATCATATCATTATCCATGTGTTAAATGAAATTAATATATTTATTTATATAATTAGTATGATAAATTGTGCTACTCTGTATGATGTAATGAGTAGACAAAAATACAAATTTTCTCCCTCTTTTGTAGGATAAAGAAGGAGGAACAAACGGAGTAGAAATTAGGGTAAAAGAAAGCATGCTAGACAGGATGGCTCGGCCACCAAAACAGAGTGTTGAGATGACCCAAGATGCCTCGGCCAAGACGACCAGAGAAAAATCAAATGATAGATTTTAGAGATCAAATTCGAAAATTAGGGTTTTTTTTAAAGAAGAGGAGACGGCCAAATTAGGGGAGACTGCATTTTGGACGAAAATTAGAGAGAGAAAAGACTTGTGTAGAGAGAAAGATCAAATTGGAGCCTTAGATGAATCTTACGGCGCTAGTCCGAGAGGCTTTTCTAAGGTTCTTATCTAGTCTTCTTATTTAATTGTCTTGTTTAGTAGCTGTAATCATGAATTGACTTCATATATTTGATTTCTTTTCAATCATACATTGCTAAACATTAGACTGGGTTTTCTTTAAACCTCTATATGGTGTGATTTTGTTAGTTTCCTTTCTATTTATTATTTAATGCAATTCAGTTTTGTTTTTACCTTGCTTGTATTTCTAAAAAGTGCCTGATAAACACTTTACTTGTCAATGATTCATCGCTTGAGAGATGGTGTTTTGTTGTAGAACTTAGGTAAAAGTATAGAGAAAACTCGTTGTTGACAGAGAAGAGATTCATCTGTCAACCTAACATTGTTATAGTGAAATTGACGCTTAAACGTGTTTTTGTTTATTTAATAGCATGAGAGTGTGAGAGTCTTTAAACGCGATTTTTCATAAATTCAATGTTATGAGAGTGTGAGGGTTTTGAAAGATAAAGATCATATTTTTTATTTGAGAGAGCGTTTCTGATCACATTAGAATTTCAGACGAAGATTGAATAATTAGATAGCTATTAGAAAGGGTAATTTGGTAGAAATAATGACATATAGATGTGATAATGAATCATAGGTTTCATTCTCATCGTCTTAAAAGCAGTTTCAAAATTTGTTTTGCTTATTTCTTGGTACTATTTATCAAAGAAATTTTTTTAATCAACTTAAGTAGAAACAGAATTAAATTAATCAACTTGCATTAGATTAAACCATAATCCTCACGGGAATGATAAACTTTTTATTACTTGCTATCTGTGCACTTGTGGTTACGCTATACCGCGAACAGTAGTATCTAATGACTTCAATTTCAGGTCAACAGTCAAAGAAAATATGGCTAATAGTCAACATTCCCAATTCAACTGAATCAAATAATGTATGTTAAATTAAAATTAAAGGCATTTATCAATGTTACTTCTGTTGTAAATTGTTGATTACCACATCCACCAAAACTATTCAGTGCTGTGATCCTACTGTAAGCATATATATCAAGTGGAATTAAAGCCCCCATAATTCAAATGATATATCATAATTCATTGGAAAGTCTACTGCAAGAAAATGGTCAAATATTGTACAAAGAAATCCAAAGTTAGGAGTACAAAGTCACCAACCTCTGAATTTCTTCAGTCACAGCATTAATTAAGAGGAGAGAACAAGTAAGCAGGATCCAATTTCCCTGCACCACTGCATGCTTATTCCACTACCCAATCGTCTTCTTCCATCAGCCATATCCACAGTCCAGTCTAGACCAATGACATCAACTCCAGTAACTTTCATAAGTTCTAGAAGGCCACCATTACCATTTATATATAGAGCAAGTGGGGTTTCGGGGCACCTTTTCTTCACCACATCAACAATCTGGAAATTGAAAAAAGAACAGAATAACTATAGCAGAAAAGGTTGAAAATGGTAAGACAATCAAATTTGGCATAGATATGTGAAACATGAGGCTTTTCGTTCGGGATTCAGTCCATTAGTATTTGAAAACTAAGATGATAAAACAGTGAAAAAGTAAGTTTTGAACTTAATTTGTTACTAAAGGCTTATAGTAACAATAATATAATATACAAGATTTCAATAATACAAAGGATATGAGTCCGTTTTAAAATAAGTATGGGCTTGGTATATGCTTTAATACCATGCAGAGTGAAAATGAAACATAATTTGGGGGCAAAGAAAAGAAAAGAACAAAATGGAGTATATTTCCAAAGTTACATTTTTTATATAAGGCTTTGACCAGCGTTCTCACATATCAAAAAAATTTTAAGAAACTTGGGAGACATACGTATGACATTTGCCAATTTATCCTCTCTTTACTTACTATTTTCGTCATTTTTTATAATACCCAATTTTAAAATTTAAAGATATTAAGGATGTAGTCAACATTCGCATATGCTTAAATTTTTTATATACTTTTTTCCAATTTTATTATAACAACTTTTATCCAATTTTATCCTTACGCAAATGTAATGATTTGCATGATTTTAAGATTTACGTTACATCAAACACCTTAATGTATCTTTTTCCACTAACTCTCAATATCCTAAATTAATTTTTGGAGTATTCCACTTCCTAAAATATTTTTCATTAGTATCGATTTTTCTAAAGTAGGTTTTGGTGTAATTTTGCAATTAAAGTATTTTTTCAATAGCAAAAATCACTCTAAACTTAGGATTTCAAAAAACCACTTTAGAATTTCAATGCATCAACAATTATTGTGCAACATCGAATGCTAGTCCAAAAATATTCTACAATGTTGTATACACCAAAATTGGTTATTTAGTAAAAGAGACATTACGCTCCTCAAAAATAGCTATTATTACAATACTTTGGGAAAACTTAATAACAGTGCATGCAGGAGCCAAGTTGATTAATAGCTTGAACGTAACATAAGCAAGTTAAGAGATGTCTGTACATAGGCTTAAATATTAAATAGGCTAAAGTCAACCATGAGATTTCAGGCAGCAAAATTGTGGTCCAACTAAGGTTCTCTCGACCTAGTTTTGTAATTTAAGCTTTTTACAGCAGCTAATTAAAGTTAAAGTTGCATTGTGTGCGCAGAATAAAGAGAAATATTAAAGGTTTTGTTGAGCTTCGTAAGATCAATCAAAATCAATGGAGTTATGTTAATTGACTCTTGTAAGAAGTGAATCTTTTCGTTTTTCTTTCTATTTCCCTTTAGTCTCTTTACCTCTTTGATGGAAAAATAAACTATTTATGTTAATAGTATATATAAGGAAAAATTAATTAGAGGTCCCATTGAAGGGACATTATTAAGGTAAGGTCCCAAAAAATCTCTAAATTCAAGTAAGATCTAAATTAATTAGAGGTCCCATTGAAGGGACATTATTAAGGTAAGGTCCCAAAAAATCTCTAAATTCAAGTAAGGTGAGACCTTACTTGAATTTAGAGATTTTTTGGGACCTTACCTTAATAATGTCCCTTCAATGGGACCTCTAATTAATTTTTCCTTATATAATCTCTTCACTTTTATGTCGATACCGTAAAAACTTAGGGGTAATTAATTACAGGTCCCGTGTAAGGGACTTAATTAAGATGAGGTCCCATGAAATCACCTAATTAATCTGAGATCCCTACCAGAAGTTGTTATGGCAGGCCAAAAAGTTGTTATTGCAGGCCAAAAAGTTGTTAGTGACTAAGCCTTCACTAACAACTTTTTGGCCTGCACTAACAACTTTTCGGCCTATAATAACTTTTTGGCCTGCCATAACAACTTGTGGCCTGAAAATCACTCTTGATCTGTAACAACTTGTGACCTTGCGATAATAACTTTTTGACCTATAATAACAACTTCGTGGGACCTCATCTTAATTAAGTCCCTTACACGGGACCTATAATTAATTACCCCTAAACTTATACCACTAATACTTTGGTTAAAGTATGACCTAACATGATCCAATTCCGAGCACCAAAGCTTCATATATATAGAAGCCGTCTTCACCTCTCGTAATCTTAATTCAATCTAGACAAAAACGGTTGTGATACAAAAGATTGAAGAACATCTATAAATATGTGTCTTCTATTTTTTTTCAATTTGTAAGGACATCAAATTTAGTATAAAATATTTATATTTCATATTAATCTTAAATTATATCAAGTTTAGTTCAATGAACACAAATTTATATTAAATTGAGTAAAGTCAAACCAAAATTGAATTTGAACACAAAGATAAGAAGCATGATAATGCCTATTGTTATTAATTTAGAGTATCACTTGTTGCAAATTTAAAACAAAACTTGTAACATTTGAATGTGATTTAATCTTTTATAAATACAATGGAGGATAGTTCGTATTCATACTTTATATCTTACTAATTTATTGATTCAAAACGTCAATATTGAATTTTGTTCATCCTACACGACAAGGTAGCATTAAATGTTAAATTATATTAAGGGTTAAGTAGCAATTTTGACAATAAAGTTTTTTCTCAGGAGCTTCTGGCACCATTAAGTTTAATAATGTGCAAAAATAATAATAAACTTTACAAAACTGGGCAATTTTAACAACTCCATTAACTTTGGTAAACGTCGTTCAATTTTTTTACCGTGGGCCCTCATCAATCAATTTAAAATGATTATTTTTTATTAATAAAGTATTAAAATGTCAGCTTGCTTGCCAGTATTGCCACCAATTTTTCAAGTCCACGCAATATTTTTTTTCCATGGACAATCCCTGGTTAAGCTTGCTGAAGTGCACGATATCCAACCATTCTTGCTAGTCCAATTTTCGCGAGAAGATCAGCTGCAGCATTGGATTCTCGACATACATACTGAACCACCACATCCCAGTCTCTTCATAATATACACTTGGCTTTTCTCACCCAAAATATATATATATATATATCTATATATATACTTGGCTTCTAGAATAATCCCATAGTCCTGCAAGTCCACGCAATATTACTCCTCCTTGCTCTTAGTTTTGTGCCTTCATCTTCTTCAACATCAGATCGCTAGCTTGTTCATCCTCCTCTTCCAATTTTGGCCCATCTCCATTGCTTTCTACTTCAATGCTTGACAAATCTCTGATTTTTAATGTTTTTATATGCTTAAATTGAGGCAATTAACATGATTAAGATGCAAGTTTTGGTCTGATAGTGTCAAGTTGAATATCCCAAACTCTCAAGTAAAATGAGTGTAAAATTAGGATTAATTAGCCATAATTGTAGATTAATTGCATTGATTAATTTATAGGGCTATTTGATCTTAGTTTTGTCTTATTTTTTACTTACAGGATCGTGCAAGGACCAAAGATCGGATACCGGGCGAAGAAGAAAGGCTTTTCAAAGGGGCAGAGAAGAGGCCGCGGCGAAACAGACGGCGAGAACGTCCCCATTTTGGCAGAAAAGACATGAGCTCGCCGCGGCGAGCCCACGGCGAGAAGGCCTCCATAGTCCAGAAGCAACAGCACCAGCCGCGGCGAGGAGACGGCGAACTGCGCGAATCTGCAGAATTTCAGTCGCGTTTTGGGCTTCTGTTTCGGATCCAACCCAATACCCACTTACTTGACCCGACTTGGGGGACATATTAGGCCAAAAATACATACCCTTAGGTCAGATTTGGAGCCACCACCCACTCCCAAACCCTAACTCTCTCATTTCCTCTCATCTCCATCTTCCATCTTCCACCTTCTTCCTTCAAATCCTCCATGGTTCCTTACCCTCCACCTTGGTTGCTGTTCTTCCCATGGAGTAGCAGCTAGGCTCCACCATTCTTGGTGGTGGGAGCCAAGGGATGAGCTTGAAGCTTGAATAGGGGAGTTTTCTAGTTCTAATCCTTCTTCCTCTTGTTGTATTTATGCTTTTCTAGGGTTCTAGGAGTATATTTATAACATTTGGTTGTGTTCTTCATTTCTATATGTTGCATAAGGGTTGGAAACTATTTTATGTTGTTTCTTTCTTGTTGAATACTTGACATTGTGCTATATTAACTTTGAGTTTGATGAAATTTGTGGGTTCATGATTTTGTTATTCTCTTAGTGAAAATTATGTGCTAATGCAAGGTGGCTTGGTTAGTGGATCAAAAGTGTTAAGTGGTTTTGCATGAATGGAATGGCATAGGAATTTATTAATTTTGTTTAGACATTGGGTAATCACTCTTTTCAACCTTAATCTTTGTTTGGGTGGCCATCAATGAGTTAGGGTTAATTGAGAAATTAAGTGCAATTGTGGGGTGGACCAAATTGTGGATTTAAAGTCTTGCATGATTGGTTAGTTCTTGAATTTGTCAAATTGCATGAGTGGCATTGGACTTCAATCCTAGAGTCTTGATTTATTATTTGGGGTTCCAGTAATCGATTAAACTCTAGGATTAATTAAGTGGCAATTCGGGGTCCCGGTTGTTGGACTAGGAGCCCCTTACGATTAGCAAATTCATATTGATTTTGAACTTAATCAACTTAGGTTAAATTAAGTAATGTGCGGGGTTTCGGCATTAATTAAGTTAACCTAAGCCTAGCCTAGAGGGGTTCCTCTAGGGTTATTTAGAAAATCAACCAAACTCCCTGAAAACCTTTAGAAGCGATGATTCCCGAGGTTTCCATTCATCAAGAATGATTCCATCTTCATCCCCCTCCAAATCTCACTTTTATCTTATTTTTATTTTACTTTTGAACATATCATCCCTTTTGCATCTTTTCTAAATCAAAAACCAAATACAATACTTTTTACCCGCTTTCTCAAGTTTGCATCTAGCTATTAGGTCACCTTTTGCGTTAGGCTCCTCAAGTGAACG
This sequence comes from Mimosa bimucronata, assembly GCA_037074515.1. Taxonomy (NCBI): domain Eukaryota; kingdom Viridiplantae; phylum Streptophyta; class Magnoliopsida; order Fabales; family Fabaceae; genus Mimosa; species Mimosa bimucronata. The sequence goes on from CM073442.1 coordinate 15,233,086, forward strand.
ACACCCGGGGGTTAGCTTCCACTATCCCCTTGGTTCTTATTTTCTTGAAGGGCGGACCCAAGGGCGCGCTACACGCACACACACTCGAGATAGAGATCGGTGAGCTCTTCAAGTGGCGCCGTTGCCGGGGAGCCAAGTAATTGGTTCCCTAGTAGCCGGTTGTCAAACTTGTTTTTTTTCGGGTCCATTTTCTTAGGTTGCATTTAGTTTAGTTGCATTTTAGATTTTCTTTTTGTTTATACATACCATGATACTTGTATAGCATTGCATTTTACATTTTGGGATTTATTTGATTGCAATTTTCATGTCTCGATTTAACATTAACTATGAGTTTTTGTTCCAAACTGATCCTCCTATGCATTCTTTTTCAAGGAATGATGAGACACCAAGCCTTCCACATACTTGGAGGAATGAGGCACCTTCGACTCTAACTCACTCTCAAACTGATTTCATTCTACAAGAGTTGGATTTCATGAGAGCAGATATGCAAGGACACAACAAAGCCTTCGGATCTCAAGCACCCAACCATTTCCAAGGTTTGGAACCATCTTGTCCACCAATTCACCCTACCCTCCTCCCTACACCGCATAGAAATCCATATACCCCACCCTCTCTCCCTTACCATAAACCCCTACCTCCACCCTCCATACCCCCAACCCATGGACTTGATGCCTTCCTCACCTTCCCAAATATGGACAACCAAACCCTTTCATTGAAAAGGATGTATGATGAGCTTAAGGTTCAACAATATGAGTTGTTCATGTTAAAGGAGGTTAATCAACTTCCTAAGGAGATGGAAGAGCGGCTTGAAACAAAAAAAGAATTCATCAGGGCGTTTGTGCAACATGTGCTATGGAAGAAGACTCATGGAGAAGAAGGAGCACCATGGCCTTATGACTTCAATACTCCCACACAAGATTCGAACAAGGAGCAAGCATCTCTTCAACCACCGGAGGAGTCACCTTTACAATTTGGTAATATTCCTCCTCTTCTTGAAGAGGTTAACTCTCCTCATACTACTGTGACTGTTGATGTGAGTGATGATGAGGTGGATGAAGAAATTGTTGTTGAATCCCCTCAAATGCCTGATATTGAAAATGTTCACTATGAAATTTCACATGGTAGTTGTGTAGTTGATGAACTTGCTTGTATTACTCATGTGTGTGGTGATCATGATAGTGCTAGTTGTGATGATAATCTTGTTTTGAATGAGCCTTTACCTTGTTCTTGTGGTGAAGTGCATGATGCATCTACTAGTACTAGAGATAATATTGTGGAAAGTAATGCATTGAGCTTGGATGTTAGAAATGTGGAGCAGTGTGAACAATCACCCTCTTTTTCAAGTGTTGATAAGCATGATTTGCACTTCTTTGAATCTATTGAACATGATGAAGAATTCATTTCCCCCTCCTCCCCACATCCCTCCTTTATTTGCACATGTGAATGTGACGGGCCATGTGCCACTTGCATAGAAATTGATGATTGGCTTTCCACTTCGTATGATGTTACTTCTTCATCTAGTTCAGTTGATAACAATAATGAACATGCCACACTTGATAATCGACATGATAATTGTTCATCTCTTGATCCCAATTCTTTTCTTTCTTTAGATAGTTTAATAAGGAAAGATTCAAGTGCTTCGATTGATAAAATTATGAACAATAATGAATCTTTCCATTTAATTTTATCTTGTGACTTGCCACCCGACATTGGTGAAAAAGAAATTGAATATTTTGAAACACCCAATGTCGAGGGTGATGCCAATGTGGTTGCATGCTTGGTTCCTACTGATGGGAACCATATTGACTTTCTTGGTTGTGATGTTTACTTGGAGAATCCTGCTTTGAAACTGCATATGTCATGCTTTAGATCTCTCCATGTATTCTATTTTGTTCTAGATACTGCTCCTGGTCCAGTGTTTCTTTTTTGGGAACCCCCACTACCAAGGAAGTCCAATATAGGAGAAGGAGCCACATTGAAGAAAAGCATGCTTCTCATCTTGGATGAGAACTTCTCCTTCAAGTGCCTGAAGAGGCCATAACAAAGGTTGTCTCTTTCCTCACTTATTTCCTTCCTAATCTTCATGCATATTTTGGCTTAATTGTTGTATGAGGAAGATAAGTGTGGGGGAGAGACACAAGTCAGTAGTAAAAAGAGTAGTTGTTTTTGTTTTCTTTCAAATAAAGGCTTCTCGCTCACACCAAGACCACACTTGATTTCAACATGCTTTGAATCGGTATTTCCATATTTTGCTACATTGAGGACAATGTAGAAATTAAGTGTGGGGGAGGGATGTGCTTTGTAATGAATGAAGTGGGTAACAAATTATTGCATCTTGGTTATGTTTCTAGCTTCAAAAACTTGAAAAATTTGAAAAATTTTGAACTTCTCCTCACTTCCACTTTTGTTCCTCTTTGAACCGGACATGATATTGTTGGAATTGTTTTGGCAATTATGGGAATTGTTTCATGCTTCTGGATGTGTGTTGATGCTTTTGACTTATCTTCTTCATTGGCAACTTTGTTGATTTGAAATTGATGCTTTATGGTTGAATCTCGGTTGTAGTTGATCTTTGTTTATGAGTCTTGGAGAATTAGCCATGTTGTGAGGTTTATTTGGGCCTATATGCTTATTCTTGTGTGAAATCCACTCGTTGCCATTCTCTAGAACTTGTTCGCATTCTTGGTCAAGACTTGTTGCATTTAGTGCAATGAAGCATGACAAAGGCATTCATTTTATTCCCTCACATTCCAAATACAAACCATAAACACTTCTTCCATTTGTCACCCCATTTGAGCCATTCACTTGATGTTTTGCATAAATTGCCAATATGTGTAAAGTTGCATCATTGCTTGAATTAAATGAAAAATGCCACTGCTTGATTGTATATAGGCATGCCATGTATAGAGAAAAACAAAAGTACAAAAAGAAGAAAAAGAAAATATGGAAATGCAAAATAAGACATGCGTGGTTTCTGGCAAGTTAAAATTGGTGCTTTGAGTTGAAATAGGCATTTAAGCATGCACAACATCATGTTTCATTCATTTCATCACACCATGTAGCCATTCCATCATTACAACCCCAAAAGCCCTTTGGATGCATTACACTTCTTATGTTTAAGTGGCGATCTTAGAATTCCTACAAGTCTATGGTAGAGTGTGTTTCAAAGTGGATCTTGAGAGTAGAAAATGAACCCGATATGGTGAGAAGAGTGAAACACTCATCCTTGAGTGACTTTCTTCTTTACTCATCCACATTACATCAATTGCATTCATGGTTAGCTCTTTAGCATCACTTCATTCCTCATTGCTTGCTGGTTAGGGGGTTGTCGATTTACATTAGCTCGTATTCATCTAGCATGTTGAAATTATAATTTATGCCTTACTTACCATTGTACTTAAGTTTTTAAACTTGTCTTTGTCCAGGAGTACAAAGGTTTAAGTGTGGGGGAGTTGACAAATCTCTGATTTGTAATGTTTTTATATGCTTAAATTGAGGCAATTAACATGATTAAGATGCAAGTTTTGGTCTGATAGTGTCAAGTTGAATATCCCAAACTCTCAAGTAAAATGAGTGTAAAATTAGGATTAATTAGCCATAATTGTATATTAATTGCATTGATTAATTTATAGGGCTATTTGATCTTGGTTTTGTCTTATTTTTTACTTACAGGATCGTGCAAGGACCAAAGATCGGATACCGGCGAAGAAGAAAGGCTTTTCAAAGGGGCAGAGAAGAGGCCGCGGGGAAACAGACGGCGAGAACGTCCCCATTTTGGCAGAAAAGACATGAGCTCGCCGCGGCAAGCCTACGGCGAGAAGGCCTCCATAGTCCAGAAGCAACAGCACCAGCCGCGGCGAGGAGACGGCGAACTGCGCGAATCTGCAGAATTTCAGTCGCGTTTTGGGCTTATGTTTCGGATCCAACCTAATACCCACTTACTTGACCCGACTTGGGGGACATATTAGGCCGAAAATACACACCCTTAGGTCAGATTTGGAGCCACCACTCACTCCCAAACCCTAACTCTCTCATTTCCTCTCATCTCCATCTTCCATCTTCCACCTTCTTCCTTCAAATCCTCCATGGTTCCTTACCCTCCACCTTGGTTGCTGTTCTTCCCATGGAGTAGCAGCTAGGCTCCACCATTCTTGGTGGTGGGAGCCAAGGGATGAGCTTGAAGCTTGAATAGGGGAGTTTTCTAGTTCTAATCCTTCTTCCTCTTGTTGTATTTATGCTTTTCTAGGGTTCTAGGAGTATATTTATAACATTTGGTTGTGTTCTTCATTTCTATATGTTGCATAAGGGTTGGAAACTATTTTATGTTGTTTCTTTCTTGTTGAATACTTGACATTGTGCTATATTAACTTTGAGTTTGATGAAATTTGTGGGTTCATGATTTTGTTATTCTCTTAGTGAAAATTATGTGCTAATGCAAGGTGGCTTGGTTAGTGGATCAAAAGTGTTAAGTGGTTTTGCATGAATGGAATGGCATAGGAATTTATTAATTGTGTTTAGACATTGGGTTATCACTCTTTTCAACCTTAATCTTTGTTTGGGTGGCCATCAATGAGTTAGGGTTAATTGAGAAATTAAGTGCAATTGTGGGGTGGCCCAAATTGTGGATTTAAAGTCTTGCATGATTGGTTAGTTCTTGAATTTGTCAAATTGCATGAGTGGCATTGGACTTCAATCCTAGAGTCTTGATTTATTATTTGGGGTTCCAGTAATCGATTAAACTCTAGGATTAATTAAGTGGCAATTCGGGGTCCCGGTTGTTGGATTAGGAGCCCCTTACGATTAGCAAATTCATATTGATTTTGAACTTAATCAACTTAGGTTAAATTAAGTAATGTGCGGGGTTCCGGCATTAATTAAGTTAACCTAAGCCTAGCCTAAAGGGGTTCCTCTAGGGTTATTTAGAAAATCAACCAAACTCCCTGAAAACCTTTAGAAGCGATGATTCCCGAGGTTTCCATTCATCAAGAATGATTCCATCTTCATCCCCCTCCAAATCTCACTTTTATCTTATTTTTATTTTACTTTTGAACATATCATCCCTTTTGCATCTTTTCTAAATCAAAAACCAAATACAATACTTTTTACCTGCTTTCTCAAGTTTGCATCTAGCTATTAGGTCACCTTTTGCGTTAGGCTCCTCAAGTGAACGACACCCTGGGGTTAGCTTCCACTATCCCCATGGTTCTTATTTTCTTGAAGGGCGGACCCAAGGGCGCGCTACACGCACACACACTCGAGATAGAGATCGGTGAGCTCTTCAATGCTGTACAGTGGGTTTGGGTTGCTAAAGAACCGCCGGTGAGCTAAACGACGTCATCGACCCTCCACCATAGCAACATCTGCTTTCGTCGCCGCATCTTCCTTCATAATCGCGTGCCTCCCTGATGTGTCCTCTTCTTCTGGCAAGGTTGTGGCTCCGTTCAATTTAGGCGTCATGAAGAAAACCCCAACGAAGTAATTGTCAAATCCTAGCTCCAATCGGCCAGTTTGTTACCCTAGAGCTCAGGCTCCAAAATGGTTGGCAGGAAGTCTGGTCGGAGATCATGGATTTGATCCGTTTGGGTTGGGAAAACTGAGGATTGTTTGCAATTTGGCTTGATTTGATGGATCAGAATCTTGCTAAAAGAATTTGGCTGCTGATGTGATTGGGACTCGTGCGGGGAATAGGAGGGGGAAGGGTGAAACTTTTTATTACTTTTTTAATAAAAATAATCATTTTAAATTAATTGATGAGGGCCCACAGTAAAAAAAATTGACCGACGTTTACCAAAGTTAACGAGGTTGTTAAAATTGCTCAGTTTTGTAAAGTTTATTGTTATTTTTGCACCTTATTAAACTTAATGGTGCCAGAAGCTCCTGAGAGAAAACTTTATTGTCAAAATTGCTACTTGACCCTTATATTAATACCAGTAAATTTGGTTTGATTTCATGAAAAATGTGAATATGTAATCTTGAAGCCATGAACAGACTCAAGCATCTGATTGGCATATGTATATATGTATGTAGGGGAGATTACGTTTTGTTATCCCCATTAGATGTGAATGAAACTACACTGTCAGGATTAATAATAAATGTGGATGTCGACATATGGTAATCAAGTACTCGAAAAGACAATATTGTTACTAGAGCCGGTAATACGGGTCGAAGCCCGTGGGCCAACCCGAAACCCGTAAAAAAAATATGGTTATGGGTTTGAAAAAATAGGGCCCATATTAAAATGGATATTTTGGGCCCGAACCCGTCAAACCCGAGCCCGTGACGGGCTAACCCGTTAAACCCGTGGGCTAACCCGAACCCATTTTCCTTTTTTCTTTCTTTTTTTTATTTTAAAACAAAATCAAATTAAACCCTAATAGTCTAAAGTAATACCCTTCCCTTCCTGACTTCCTCACTCAGTCACTCACCTTCCTTCATCTCACTCTCATGTTGGAATAAATATCAGGTTGATTGTTTAACTATGGTAGAAAGAATTTAACTACACTTTATAAAAAGCTCTACCATGGTTAAAAGAGAACAACATCACTTTATAAAACATTAACCATGATAGAAAAATGACAAGATATAATTTTTTAAAATACTATCATAGTTAAAATGGATTAACCTCGGTTGTAACATCCTGATTTTTAATTAGTATAATTTAAATAGCTTTAAGAAATAATTATTTTGATAAATAAGATTTATTGAATATTTATTGGAGTAAATGCTATTTACCAAAAATCTGATTTGTTTAAGGGAAGGAGAATTAAATAATATATATATATATAAATTACAAATATAGGAAAAAGAAAGTAAAGGAAAAGGAATACACACACATATTACGTGCTCCTCTGTTGTATATATGTATATATATTAAAAAAAATAGAGAGAGAGAGAGAGGCGGAAAAGAAGAATGTAAAGACTAAAAAAAAGAAAAATTAATAAAATACAGCGGCACTTTCTCTCTTTGCAGTCTAAAATTCTATCTTATAAGTTCAAATAGGTAATTAAGTCTACTTTTTTTCAGAAATTTTTTTCATGAAAGTTGTTATGTATAATTTTGTCTTTATAATTATGCCATTTTTGCACTGATTTGGATAAATTTTTGGGTTGGAATTTTGAGTATGTTTTGAGTTTTGATAATAGAAGGTTATAGGGATATAGAGTTAAATTAGAAAATAATTTTCATCATTCATATTTTTCATTTGATGACAGTACGAATTTGAAATCATTTTTCTTTATTAAAAGCTCTATGTTTTATGCTCTAGATGTTTTTTGAACCAATGAAACTTGGGATAAATAATTAATTTGAGATATGTAATGTACTATATATTAAAGTGCTAATATTGTGTAATGTGGAACAAACTGCAGATTTGTTACTTAAGATTTTTGTTATAATAGAATTAATTTGATGATTAATTTATTAGGCAAATGAATTGTGTGGTTCATTGATGTGTAGGGATTTGTTGTATTTTGGAATATTTGAAGTTGAACAATATATTCTATGTTTTACTATCATTATTGTTATTTGTAATGTGTTAAAAGTTAAAACTTTGAACTTGAATTTATAATCTTATGTTGTATATTTGTATTATAATTATATTGTAAACCCCGGTCCTCGAGGGGCTCATTCGAAGAAAAGAAAAAAAAGTGATAAAAAATGGCTTAAAAAACGGGCTTTTTTGGGCCCGCCCGAAACCCAAACAATATGGTCCGGGCCGAAAATTCAAGCCCATATTCAAAACGGGTTTTGTTGGTCCTGGCCCGTTTTTTCACGGGGTTTTTTTGGGCCCGGCCCGAACCCGACGGGCCCGCCCATATTACCAGCTCTAATTGTTACTATAAGTTTTAAATTGACCAAAATATCTATGTATAAATTTTATAGACCCCTACTTATTGAGCCGTTCTCTTTGCTCTTTAACTTATTACTGCTGCTATTGTTAGCTAGACATTATAGCATATGAATAAAGTTTGGTATTATCTCCGGTCCTAATTATAAAAGCCAGATGATATTTTTTGGGGTGATTAAGGTAGTAAATTAGACCCCTAAATCTTAATATATGCAAAATGTAATTAGATTATATGATAGTTTATAAGTAAAATAATTTAGTTTTGAGGAAAAAAGACAAACATAAATAATTCATAGAGGTGTATTTTGTATCCTTAATTTTTTCAAAAAAGTCAACTAGCTCTTATAATTAGGACCGGGCAATATTATCTATATTCATTCTTTCTGCCACTTCTATTCAATACATATATAATTTTAAGCAAGTGCTACCCAACCGTGGGCAAAAAAAAAAAAAAGCAAGTGCTATATCCAACCAGCTTATTGGGAATGACAGTGGCATCACCATTCACCTAATCACCTTTTCTTTTGTTTTATTTAGTTGTTCTTTTGTGTTTAGAAATACTCCCTCCGTCCCTTATTATAAGTGCCAAAGAGGTAAAATTATACAGATTAAGAAAGTGGTTAAGAGAAATAAATATGTCTGAAATAATTTTGTTTTCTCAAGTTTACCCTTATTTATGTAAGAGAGAGAAATGTGATAATGGTGTTATAAATGAATATGAAAGAGAATGTGAATAGAGAGAATAATTATGGATAAAATGGGAAAAAACCCATTAAATGCTTTGACAAATTGTGTCAGGCTCTTATAAAAAGGGACAAAATTATTCAAATTTTTGGCTCTTATATAGGGACAGAGGAGTAATTAAGTTGGATTTATCCACATAAATACAATAAATGATATACACACACATATATGCTCATATACATAAATAAGCATCACATTTCTTAAGATTCAGGGGAAGGAATAAACAGGTTATAAGCATATCAATCAATCAATATATTTCCTAAATCTCGTGTTGATGCCGTAATCTTCTTCTAATCACATCCATAGTTTCCATGAGAATGCTTAAAACTCCTCCATAATTCCGTCAAAAACAAGATTACGTTAAGTTGATTGATTTTCATTCAAAAAATGCAATAAATCCTATTAAACTCTTGTGATCAAAGCATTAAAAAAACGCTATCAGCTCCTATAATTCCGTTATGGTGAAATGAATAATTAATTATATAATAAAGACATAATAGTAACCATCAACCTCCTCTGATTTGTCTTGACTGCTTCCCCTCCCCATCAAGAGCGTTACATTCAGCTTTTGCCAATTTATCTTACTCGCAAATGCTTCAACTTCTCAATGTTGCAATTTTCATCCTTCAACTTGAATATGCCTATTTATGGTTATATATATGTGTGTTCAATGAGACCTCTCACCATATGTTTCTTCTTCCCTCTTCATGATTTTTAACTTAAGGCTAACATGTCTAACATATTCTTCATATGATTGTAGTTGTAAGTGATGACAAAGATACTTTAGTAATTGATGCTTGTGTCCTTGAAAAATGGTTGTTCGAAGAAGGGTTCCCCACAGCCGATTTGAAAAATCGGCATGATCCAGGTCGATGAAAATGTGTGTTGTTGATTTTGACCATTTCACTATGGTTGTGTTTTTTTTTAACTAATTATTACTTCTCTTCTTGCATGGTTAGCACAGGGATTTTTAGCTTCTGGAGTGGTTATATTGCCACCAACAACATGTTGAACGCTAAAACAAACATGTGCGTACTGTAATTGGTTTTCGATCTACATCTATTTGTTTGCCATTTTTAATTTTATTCATTTGAATAGTTAATCCCATTATATTTTTTGCCGTTTGTATCTTTAAGTGGTTATCTTGGCACTAATAGTCACATTATTTGACACTTACACATGTGCATACTGCATTGTTTTTTTTTTATCTTGATCTATATGTTTATCTTCATCTATATGTTTATTTTCAGTATTCTTTTGTATGGTATTTTCCATTAGTCTTATTTATCTATATTGTTAATCCCATTTCATATATTTTTTGCCATTTATAAGTTTTTCTTCTGATTATTCTTTTGATGTCCTTTTTCATTCTAATGTCATGTTTATAGGATCCAGATTAGGCGCTGATTACTAGATATATATTAAAAATGAGTTATTTTCCCCTCTTATGTTTTGATCAAACAGAATCTAAACGATTTTTTTTATAAAGAATTTAATATACAAGAGAACACATGTGTATACAATTTATTATCTTATCAATATAACATTTGAAGTCTCATAAGTTTTATGATTAAATATGTTTTACATTTTACATTTGATCCATAACGTTCATCAAGAGCTAGCATTGGATGATAAAGAATTTCAATGATCGGAAAGACTATAGTTGAGGCCCTTTCGTCAAACCTGTCCTTTTTCATTTCATATATTTATTGAGTTGAATTATTAAATATCAATATCTTCAAAAAAAATTTTTGCCAACTATCAATACCTTGATGATTGCATCATTTAAGGCGATTTATTTGAGAAATAATAAATAGTTATAATGAAGATTATGGTTAGATTCTAAATTTTGCGGAGTTATTAACAAAATTTCAAATAAATATTAAATAATGATGGTGGAAATTATGGATATTTCTTTTATTTTATGGAGATATTAACAAAATTCATAATTTTTTTGGAATAAAAAACTAAATGCATGTTTGCGGACTCTATTTGAGAACTGCTAGAAATATTTGGAGATATTAACAAAATTCAGATTAAGTTTTTTTTTTTTTTTTAGCCATGGAGTAAAAAGTGAATGGATATATTAACAATTTAATAAAAAAAGTTGGACCAATAAATAATGGGGATAGGGATGAGTCTCTAATCCATTTAATCTAACTATTTTTTCATAAAAATTAAGAATAAAGAAGAAAAAAAGAGAGAGAATATAACATAACAAGATAAGACATTGGAAGAGTGAGGGATGGATCATTTCTCATTCACTTATAATTCTTTATACAATTGCCTTATTGTTGGCATCTATTTATAAACCTCCACATATTAAAGTTTATAACTATGGTTATAAAGGAGTAAAAATGGGTATAATAGCAATAATTATAAGAAACTCCCACAAGCCAGAATCCTAATAGTTCAGAGTTATGGGTATATGCTCATTAACAACAATACTCTTAACACCCCCCTGATTAATTGTAGAATCATTCACTGAATTATGTAGAAAAATGAAAAGATATCTCCATTAATTAATACTATAATTAGTATAAGATCCTTTTTATTAAAGGTCTTGCTGATAAAGTAGGGGCTAAGGGATGTTGTAAGGTGCCCTAAAATAAGAGAAGTTATATCAATCAGCAAAATCTCATATATAGTACAGTAACTTTCACATTATTTATATACTATATATTCATGAATTGCACTCATATTTTTCTCCATCTTTTAGATATAATATAAATTTTTAAAGTGTATCAAATAAATAAAAAATATTATGAATATATAATTGTTGCAATGTATATTTCATCTTGAGATTTAAAAATATCTAAAATTTAATTTTTTTAGTTCAAATCCAACTTAATAACACAAGTAATTATAGTTAAATTCTTTTTGGTTGGAAATAACTATTATTTACTTCAACAAATATTCTCTATGATTCAAATATCTTCATTGAACAAATTAAGTTATTGTTGATTTCTTTAAACCATAAAACACACCAACCAAAAAGTAACATAGAAAATTTTTAGAACAAACAATATAATCTGTGTAACGCACGGGATATAACGTCTTGTTCATACATAATACCGTGTATGAAAATTGGCTTTCTCATAAAACATATGTTAAAATTCTCGAGTTGGGACTAAGCATGACGAATTTTGACTTTTGCAGCTTAGCTTTCCTCCTACATACAAATGAAATAATAATCTAAATGGGTCCAAGGATATCAGAATATGATCGGCAAATGGAAAAAACTATTGGTGCCATTTTTTTCAATAATAGTTGGAAGAGACTAAATTATTAATAACACCTATAAAATTAAATCCACAATTTATAAATTCTATATTTAAGATATATAAATGAAATTAAAGTTGGCTATGTTTGTCGCAGTTGTTTAGGATGGGATTATTTCTACCAGGAATGTAACTTCATTTCACCATATGAGTATCACATATGTATTATATGATTTAGTCAATTCATTTCAACATATAATTACTTCAATTTTATGATTACATATTCAAGAAGTCAGGTTTTATAAAAAAAAAAATATGTAGAAAAATTCTCAAGGTTAAATATAACATTATTTTATATGTTTAATTATTTTTTACAAATATTACCTAATGGCCTTCATTTCTTCCAGCATCTTGTGATGCCCTCAAAGAAGAACCTATTTGTTAATACTTTTTAGAATTTGCCTTTGGCGATAATAATTTTGTATCACGATATTTGATTAACCAATAAATTAGGTTTTTTCATTTTCTTTTTTTTTTAGTAAAAAGACAAAATGATATTAATAATATAAAAGGTTATACAATACATTGAAAGAAATTGAACTAAAATCTAAATTAAGCCTACTTAAAAAGCTAGAAGTAACCATCACAATATTAAAACTAGGAAATTGTTTAATTAAAGACTGAATATCTTGAATGACGAGATTGATGGTGTCCGAATAGATGATAGCTGCGGAGATGAAGGACTTCTCTAAATATCATATTGATAATCTGCAATCTTGCCCATCAAAGAGCACTCTTTGTCTTGTAATCCAATGAATGGATGCACGGAGACATTTGAAGCATAACCACGAATCGCTTTGACATTGTTTCTTCCAAATGAATCGACGAAGAATGGAACCTACCAAGTATATTTGTACAACGGGCCCTTGTCTTTCTTTGATCCTTGAATTTGTACATGATAATTTTGCCAATCTTCAGTGTGAAAGCAAACCCCCAGCCATTAGCGCAGAATGTTGCAAAACATTGTTTTTGGTGGCCATAAGCATTAAAAAGGAAAATTTCCCTTGAATATCCCTAATACCTTGTGATGGATTATCAACATGTCCATGATACAGGGCAAAGTTTCTTTCATACCAAATTGTATTAATTAGGATAATGACTCCTTTCAAGAGAGAAATTTCACCTTTTTCACTTAACATGATGATGACATATTTAAGCCATAACTTAAAGTCTGAGAATAATGATGACTGGAACTGAACTAAGAACCAAACAAGAGTGTTTTAGGAAAGGGACAAGAGAAAAGTAAATGGTCAATGTTTCCTCACAATTACATCCAAAATGGCAAATTCAAATGATGATGCTTTAGCACTTCAAAGGTAGGTATGGCATTATGCATTAATTTCCAAATGAACAATAGACTCTTAGAGGGCAGATAAATAAACAATAGAAGTTTCCAAAAAGGATCTTGAGATTGAGTGGCAGATAATGAGTGAGAGGTAAGAATGAAATAACCATCTTGAACCTTGTAATTGCCACATATGAATTACCATTCCAAAGAAGCTGATCAAAATATGAAGTGGCTGAAAGGGGTGTGAAATTTCATTAGCAATAGAAGAAGGATAGTTCATATGAAATAAAGAATAATTCCATTTGAGAGGATGAAGAGAATTATGATCATGCATTAAAAGACAAGAGATTCTATTATAAGTAGTAAAGTCAGAAGATCTAACTTGTATGAGCCACCAAGTAAGAATCCAAATAATGGTTTAGATTGAAATAATATTCATGCTCTAGATTTTATACATAAATAAAATTACTTTATCAAAATCTATACTGTACAATTTTTTTGGCCAATATATACTGTACAATATGTGGGTGTGTGTGTATATGTAAATAGACTTATGAAATTAATATAGGGTTAATTTGCATCCCTCACGGCCATTGTTGTTAAACTCGCGAGTTGACACTCCGATTTTACCGTTTTTACGGCTCTACCTAACCAAAACGTGTCACGAGTCACTTAAATTTGTACTGGGTGTAAACTCGGTAAAAACTCACGAGTTTACATACCGAATTCACCGTTTTTACGTTTCTACCTTATAGAAATTTGTGTTAACTTGCTATAAATATCATGTTTATTATTTTTATTTAACCATATTCAATGAATTTATATATAAATTTCATAGAAATTTGTTTATTAAGTGAGATAAAGTATGAATGTTGATATATTTAATATCAACTATTTCTATTTAAAATATCTTCAAGTCAAATTATTATTATTTTTGTATTTCTTATTTAATTATATATTGAAAACACGTATTTATTAATAAAGGTAAACTCTTACGAGTCTACGATTCGAGTTTACGATCCGATTTTACATTCTCCTCACGAGTTTACTTAAACTCACGTGTTTGACAACCTTGCTCACGGCAAAGTATTTTCTTTTCTTAGCATTTAATATCATAAAATATTTTGTGTATCTAATCCTTTAAAATATTTTTTAATGCATCTAACACTCTAATAATTTTTTATTGACAACTTGGGATGTTAGATGCATAAACAAATACTTTTAGATATTTAATGCAACTAAAAATATTTAAAAATGTTGGATGTACTAAAAAATACTTGAACAGGCTGGTGCAAAAAATAATAATTTAAAGTTCTAATCCACCTCAACCCATTTATACATTTACCAACCAAAATTTTCAAAGTTGAAAAATTATGAACAGTAGGAAATGTCTATATAATGATACCCTCTTTTCTCCTAAATATAATATCATGCTGAATTTTTTTAAGGAATTAATGATACTAATAAGTCATTTTTTTGGCAAAAAAAAAATCATTTTTAAGTATTTATATGTTTATCATTTTTCTCAAAACTAATTTTATTTACTTATATAACATATATTTTGATTGCATGTAACATATATTATAATTAAATGGTCTATTTAACCTCCTTAATCACAAAAAAAAATTAACTAAACTTATATTTTGGATAGTACAGGGATATTAATTTCTTAATAGTACAAAATAGGAAAAATAACACATAACTACTTTATAAATTTCAAAATCTCATAAAGAAAATTTCACGTAATTGAATAGTGATATTCACCAATTGAGTAATAATATTAATAACAGGAAACGTAATTCACCTATATGATATTTTAAAATTCTAAAGTATGTTTCTCTCATTTTCCATACAAAATAATGTAACGAGAATACGGATTTATTCTCCTTTACGAGAATATGGATTTATTCTTGTGGGGTGAAAGCAAACTGTAGCTCAGAAATGTATTAAATTTTTTTTTTAAAAAAAAGGCGAATTGTGGCCCACATAGTTGTAGCACCTTCCTCTCCCCTGTTTCATCCTCTGTTTCTCTTTTATCCCTTTGTCTTCCTTACGCCATCTCCATCTCTCTCTCTCTCTCTCTCTGAGTTCAGTTTAAGGGTCACTTACTCCTCCCTCTCCATAGTATATGGCTGATCTCAGAGAAATCCCTGTTCGATCGAATTCTCCAGATAGCAACAGAAATCACAACCCCTATATTAACATTTCCCCTATTTCCACTTCCCCTGCTTCCAACAACAGTGAGTAATTTCCTACACATCCTCTTTACTGTATGAATATGATTTTCGTGGTTTCACTTTTTATTTATCTTTTTTATATGATTTCAGGACCTAATCCCATGGATTCTATATGCGATGCCTTACATCGTTGTGGTAAAACTGTTGAAATCGCATCTAGACAAGCAGAGAATATGGCTGATAATTTCTGGAATCACAGTGAGTTTTCTTTGTCTTTACCACCCTTTCTATGAATTAATTAAAGTGGGAAGTGAAACACGAGTAACTATATACTTTCTACAACATTAACCCTTAACTGATGCAGCTAGATATACTCCGTCAATTCATAAATAAAGGACCTATAGGAGATGAGCTTGTTATTAAATATAAGATCTCTTTCTAATTTTTCCATCTTTTTCCTTACCTATCCCCTCCTCATTAATTAACAAATAAGAGAGAGAGTTTGAATAAAGGTAGATGTTAATAGTGTTTTGATAATATAATGTGATTTTAACCAATTTAACTTTTAGGTAAATATGTCTTATATTTAGCAACGGACGGAGTAGCATTTATTTCATCGTTTTCCTTCATCGTGGGACAACTAACTAGCAAAAACAAAGTAATTCAACAATGTCAGACAAATTTCACTACTTTTGATTTTGGTATCATAATTTTCAAAGTTAAAAAGTTATATTGTATGTTTGTAACATATATTGTCATAATACAAAGCACACAAACTAGCGAAAAGATTGCACGACCTTATTTTTGTGCTTTCATTTTTTTTCATCTATGATTGTAGTTTTTACAACGAATTCATTATAAGTAGCTCCCACCATTTCTCATCTCAATCTCCGAAATGCACTAACCATTATGGATGTTTAGTAAGTTTTTCCTTTCCTGCTCCTTTAGTCAGCACTGAAGTATACACCTATTCGATATAACAAGGTCAAAAAAATGTTCTCTCCGCTTTTACATTTTCTTTAATTACCAATTCAAGCAATAATTGTTTTGCCAATCTATATGAGCACTGAAGCTAAGAAACTTAGCTCACACTGTTTTCATTCTAATGAAAATTAAGTTCACTCTGCCAGCTACACCCTCCCATCTAGTAGAGTGTATATGCCAAGAAGACAGTAAATAATTTCATGATAGACAGAAATACTAGAGCAATAAACAAAGATTGAACTTTTTTAATCCACTAGTGCTACTATTAGTTAAGGCAACTTCTGGACAGATTTGTAGTATTTTAAAGCACAATGCAGAATGTTAGTTCCATTTTGGTTCCATAAAAGATATATTTAGTAGAATTCATACAGAGAACTCAAAAAAATGTTTATAGTTAGTTTCATGACTGAGAAAATAGCAACAAAGGATCGGAACCTCTAATAGAATTGCCCCAACATAACAGAAATACAGTAGCCAGAGGTACAAAATAGCAGAACCAGAAGAGACGATAATGCACAAAAAAACAGTGGAAGACTTTCAACCTCTGGACCCCTCTTCATCAGCCACCACCACTTAATCAAGGGACCCATTATATTTTAATGCTATTGTAATCATTTATCAATTCCATCCTTTTTTCCCTTAATGAAAGGAATACTAAGTCAATGAATTATGTTATTAGTGCTTTACCATCAAAATAATGTTTCATATCATTGGATAAGGAAACTCGTATCATACAGAATTGAAAATGTAATTAAAGGGACAAAAAGCCCACCAGGGGGGGTGGGGGTAAAAAGCATAATGCATCTAAAAGTAATATCTTGAAAGATCAAACTCTTCAAATGATACATTTAGTAACCTTTATGTATGTATCTTAAATTCTTAACATGGGCACTGATTTCACTTTCAAGATCATTCAACAGCTTCAACCTCAAACATGCAGAGTTGTTTGTAGAGTTCATTCTGCTTTGTTTTTTGGGCCTTTCTCGAATTATTTTACTGATATCAGGCCAAATACACCTTATGCCCCTCAAAATTACAAGCCACCATTGTTTTCTTTTTTTCTTTTATTTTTGGAAGAAAAATCCACCAACCACCGTTTCCACTCTTGCAGACCCCATTACACCATTTCCTACAGCCACAACACCCATAGAAGATGCCATAGCAGCACCAGAAGGAAGTTGCCTTACCATAATTTAAACCGTTATATGGGATTAAAAGAAAGCAGATAAACTATCAGGAATTTCAGACAGCAATTAACCACAAATACACAACAAAATAGAAATGCTTATCACAGGAGCAACTAAAAAAAAATCCTAATAAATGCTTATTAAAGAATTATCGTTTACCTGCATCCATTTGGCGGTGTGGTTGTTGACTTGACCACTTACAGGACTTTAACTTATTGTGGTTAATTATAACTTTACTCCCCAATTAATTTTGCATATCTTTCTCATCTCTTTTTTCCGTTCATTCTCTATGACACTCATCATTTTTATGTATAACTTTACTCCCCAATTAATTTTGCATCATTTTTATGTATAAGGGTATATTTGCAAAAAAAATTGCAACTCTTGCATAATTATTGCATTTAAATAATTTTAACCTTTATTTTGATCCATGTGATTTGGTTAATTGCTACTTATATATAGGATCAGAGGGGTATATGACAATGAAACTAGGTGCATTTAATGATGAGTTAATACAACTTTTGGTCTTTGTTCTTTCACTCAATTTTGGTTTTGGTGTCTAAACTTCAAAATTGGAGATTTTAGTCTTTGAACTTTTGATCAATTTGGTTTTGGTCCCTAAACTTTGGATTGGTGGTCTTGGTCTTGAACTAATTTATGACATTATTACTTAAGGTGTCAACATAAGATATTACTCATGGTTCTTTTCAGGCAAGTTTCACATTCTGTTCTTTCTTTGTGGACTGTGATTTTATAAACCAAGAGTTCTCAACATGAACATTGTACTATTTGCAATTTTTTTATCTCTAGAGTCTGGTTTCAAGTTCAATAGGTGAATTTTATTGTTCTGGAAATTTGAGCCAGTGGAATTTGTTTTCTTTGTTTTGCATACGCAGTCAGGTTGGGATCTAATCCAGCTGATGCAGCAATGGCTAGACTTGTTCAAGGAACAAAAGTGCTCACACAAGGAGGGCATGAAAAAGTATTTCAGAATACATTTGGGATATTGCAGGGAGAGAAGCTGTTGAAGCAATATGCTTGCTACCTATCAACTTCATCTGGACCTATAATTGGAACACTTTACATATCAACTAAAAGATTAGCCTTTTGCAGTGACTTTCCACTTTATCATCATTACCCATTCTCACTACAAAGTCAACCCATATACTATAAGGTAGTTGTTACCTTCCTTTTCCAATTTCATAAATTAACAGTAATTTTTTGTTTGCTGTCATTATGATGATAGCTTCTTGCTTATCAGTAGGCATCTATGATTTTCTTCATGTTATAGTGGTATTCTAGATGCTTGATACTCCTCCGATCCTAACTATAAGAGCTAGTTAGGAGGCTATTTTTAGTCCTAAATATAAGAATTCCATCCATTTTATCTCAAATATTTATCATTTTCCCTCAATTTAATATTTAACTTATAAACTGATAAATAATCGAATGCTATATATGGGTATTTTAGGGATATTATATTACTTTTGGTGTAACTAGGTAATTTACCTACATTAATTAAGTAGCTTTTATATTAAGGACGAGAGGGGTGTAACCCAAAATACAAAGAAGCATAGCATCAAGAACTAAGAGGATTTCAAGTTCCTCAAGTTTTGGTTTTTTTAGCTTTTACAAAATATATATTTTGTTTTGATTACAAACATTAAAATCTTAAAAGAGAACCATTTTACACTTATCCATAATTCCCCTCGATTTTTAATTTGTTACGTATGTGTCTTTCTCACACTTAAATCATTTAATTTTGCCTCATTAGAATATGAACTCTTGTAACTTTGCTTTGTTAGCACTTTTAGCTCCAAAATAGGAGCTAATTGTGCGAACAGAGCAAAGGTTAGAATTTAATTGAGATATAAATGCATAGGATCAAATTAAAATTTGAGAGAAAGTATAGGTAATTGCAAAATGGTTTCGCCAAATCTTAAATATCATGTCATACACTAAGAATGCAAGATAATAGCGTGATGAGCAGCTTAATATTACTCACCTTCGAGCAGTAGCTTAATTGACTTTCAAATACAATGTTTTAATTCTCAATTAGTTGGGACAACTTAAATTTGTAGACAGAAAAAAACAAAGATAAAAGGTTAGGACAATTTCTTGTTACCTTAATCTCTAATGTTGTATTCCTAACATCAACTTCTGATTTTGTATTTGATATGTAGGTGGCAGTGCCAGTGGAACAGGTGAGCTGGGTGAGTCCTTGCTCAAATAGATGGAACCCTTCAGAAAAATACATTGAGGTTGTGACCGTGGATGGCTATGAATTCACTTTTATGGGTTTTTTAGCTTATGACAAGGCTCTCAAGAGTCTAAGTGAGACTTTACAGCAATATCGCAACCATTCCTGATTCCACTGAAATGTGAATGCTATACTGTTTACATGGCTGATAAATAATATACAAGAATTCAGTTGTACTGTATGATTAATAATGTGCTTTGATATACCCTTTGGTTAATAGTACCCTTGTACTTTACTGTGTAATAAGAATATGCTTGGTCTAGTGATAGAAATAGTTTACTTCTGTATTCTCGTTTTCATGTGTTTCACAAAGATCTGAGATATACATCGCTTTTAATATGACAAGGTGAATTTTTCTTCGCAGAAGAAAAGAGCAAACCAAGACTTTTCTTGCGAAACAAAATCAGAAATTAAAGTTCATAAGTATAAGAAAGTTAAATTAGATAGCACATGCAGAGATACAGTTACTTAAGATATAGTTACCAGACAATTTTTATCATACAAGCAAAGCTCCTTAAATACTCAAACTTGGATTGATATTTTTTTTTGCATATCTCACTCAACAAAAGTAACTTACACACCCACCATACCCACAAAGGTTCGAACTAGCAACCTATTGCTTAAGCCAAGACTTAAGAAGGTGCTAAGTATGAATTTTGACAAACTTGCATTGATTAGAACTATATCACACACTAGATACATAGAATTAAAGGGCTTGATCCAAAATTAAACAATTGGAAGGAATTCCTCAATATATTCAATAATAGAATAGCCAATAGTAGAACCACAAGTTCATCAAGTTAGCTGGCACAACAATGTACAGCACATAGGACCTTTCATCCCATAGCTACATGTGATCAGTAGATACTGAGGATGCATTCTTCTACAAAAATGCTTCAACTTTGCTCTGGCTAAAGGAAATTTTGAACATGTGGCAACATCGGTCTTCAGTATCTGCGATATTTTGGCAAGATTTGTCCTCACGCAACAAGGTTAGGTTCTTCAGCAGCTTTATCTCTAAATAATGTTTCAAACTCCAAGCTCTTTGTTACTTCAAAGAAATGTGCAACTGCTTCTTCAGGCATGCCAACAAGAACACCGTGCCCTAGATTAAGAATGTGTCGTCTAGGCCCTGCACACCTCACAACCATGCCAAACAATACCCTTAGTTTAATATCCAATGAAGACATAAAAATTAACTCAAGATCCATCAGTTTATTTATCCCTCAGTTTTAAAATTTTTGGCAATTTATTAGTCACTAGGACACAATTGTTAGTGTAGTAGACTTCAATTTCAGATAGAGTCAAAGAAAATATGGCCAACATTCAACAGTTCCAATCCAACTGAATCAAATAATCCATGTTAAATTAAAAATAAAGGCATTTATCAATGTTACTTCTGTTTAAAATTGATTGCCACATCCAACAAAACTATTCAGTGTTGTGATCCTACTGTAAGCATATATCAGGTGAAATTAAATCCCCCATAATTCAAATAATAGATCATAATTCATAAGAAAGACTACAGC
The DNA here is from genome assembly GCA_037074515.1 of Mimosa bimucronata. NCBI lineage: Eukaryota > Viridiplantae > Streptophyta > Magnoliopsida > Fabales > Fabaceae > Mimosa > Mimosa bimucronata. Next base: position 15,254,383 of record CM073442.1, read on the forward strand.
CAGGAAATGGTCAAAGATTGTACAAAGAAATCCAAAGTTAAGAGTACGAAATCACCAACCTCTGAATTTCTTCACTCACAGCATCAAGAGGAGAGAACAAGTAAGCAGGGTCCACATTTCCCTGCACGCTTATTCCACTACCCAATCGTCTTCTTCCATCAGCCATATCCACAGTCCAGTCTAGACCAATGACATCAACTCCAGTATCTTTCATACGTTCTAGAAGGCCACCATTACCATTTATATATAGGACAAATGGGGTTTCAGGGCACCTTTTCTTCACCACATCAACAATCTGGAAATTAAAAAAAGAACACTAAGTATAGCAGAAAAGGCAGAAAATGGTAAGACAGTAAAATTTGGCATAAATATATGAAACATGAGGCTTCTCATTCGGGATTTAGTCCATTAGTGTTTGAAAACTAAGATATTGAAACAGTGAAAAGGTAAGTTCTGAACTTAATTTGTTACTAAAGGCTAATAATATACAAGATTTCAACAATACAAAGGAGATGAGTCTGTTTTAATTTAAGTATGGGCTTGGTATATGCATTAATACCAAAGAATGCAGGGTGAAAATGAAACATAATTTGAGGGCAAAGAAAAGAAAAGAAAAGAATGCTGGAAAGGGGCTCCACAATTGTGTTGGTCTTGTGCAGCATTCAAAGTCAATATCAAGGACAACGAATAAAAGGGCCCATAGAGGTTTTGGAAATGCAGTGTGTAATGTTCTGGGTTGGAATATTAACAGGCTCCCGACCATTGTGGTCAAGAAAGAGGTGAAGCCAGCTGAGACAAAGGTTGTGAACCTTCTAGAGTTCAATTTATGCATATGTATTATAAGGAAACTGGTGCTTAAATAATTAGCCAACAAAACTGATGTTCATATAACTTTAATCTTGAATTTTACTGGATAGACTGAAAAATAATAGGCTCCGGTAGATTATAATAAAGCTAATCCATTAGGTACTCCTGAGTTACTTATATGCCGCTGAATTTGTTACTTTAAAGAATAAACATGTATTCCTTAAATTTTTGGAGATGAAATTAAAGCTAAATGGTTGGATAACTTTGAGATCAAATCGTAAGGCAGTTTGATTAGTTTATTGCTGGTGTTTGACCCTTTTCTTGAATTACATTAGTGGAACTAAAATAACATTGCAGGGCAAGGCAAATGATAATGCTGCTGATGGATAAGATGGTTCATGAGACTATTACTCAAGTTAATGAGGCAATCATTTGTAAATTTTGTAAATAGTCAGTGAAAAGTTTAAAATTAGTAAAATGTCAGAAAGACATGCATACTAATTAGATGGTGTATAAAGGGGTATTGTGCCATAGAGATATATATATATATATATAAAGCTAGATTTGGATATTAATCATAATTACTAGGGGTTTCCTATCCCTAGTAATCCTTTTGTAGTTATTAACCTTATAATGTACGCATTGCCTTCGAAACAGTATATGCAGGAACAGAACCAATCAATTCCAGAAACGTGAAGAGGGCATTAACATATTTGCGTGAAAGAAGTTAAAAGTCCTCTATTTCCATTACACAGTGCGTAGGCCTAAGCCAAGATTACCACAAATTCACTTCACTTCCGAATAACTATTTTATCAATACTTAAAAATCATTATCAACAATAATGGCTATACTTTCATAGTATATGTAGCAAATCTCCACCAATGCCAAGAGAGATAAAGCAACTTCATTTCTAATAAAATAGAGCATAATCAACACAAGAAACAAAAATCATAGCAACCCAATTCGTTATAGACGTTCCAAAAAATTTCAGGAATAGACAAGAGGCCGTACCATCATTAGAAGGCGAGGATGTTGAACAAGTGACAGAAAATTTTCTGTGGGGCGATTTTGCCTTTGTAGGGACTGAAATTACATTGGAGCCACCATAGTTGAAGCCAGATTGCACGAACAACGAGGAAGATTTCCACCCCACAGCACTATACAAAGCAAATTTAAAAGTCAGAGCTAAAATTAAAGCTACAAACTTTATATTGAGAGAGAGAGAGAGCGCTAGCCTGCTGCTAACGGAGGCACTCATCTGGAGAGGACAGAAATGGGAGGGGGTTGGCAGGTAAGGATTGAAAATTACAGTATTAAATGTGACATATTTTTAAAACATTTTCTAACTTTACCTTTATTTAAGAATAGATGTTAAAATAATATATTTTATGTATTATAAACCTTCTCTCTCATCTTCTCTATTTCCAATATAGGGGTAAAATAGTCACAGTAACATTACTTGATCCTAAATTGGACTTATATTTTGGAACAAAAAATTTGTGTTAGTTGGACTTATAATAAGGAACGGAGTGGTATAAAAATATTAAACTCCCTACCTAATTCAAATTTTTGCCAATTTCTTTCTAAATTATCCTTATTTTTTGTGTTCCTTCAAGAATGATCAAATAAGAGATGGGGGAAGAAATAAGGGAAGATGATTGGGGTATTTTAGAAAAAATATAACATACTAATTAAGTAGAAAAAGCAAATCTGACATGGTTTGCTTGTTGTAAATTATGCTCCAATGTGGTGGTGATGATGATGATGATGATGATGATGAAGTAGAGGATTAAGAACATGCTGCTTTTGAGAGTGATTATAAAGTTAGAAGCCTTAAATGAAATATAAATGAAGCACTTAATGTTAGATATTTTATATATATTTTATTATATTGCTATATTAGGATATTCTGAAATTCATTATATCTTATATGGTTATTCTAAATATATTGGATATTCTAATTATTAAAACTAGATTTTCTCCCCCGTACGATGCACGGAACGGTAAATATACGAAGATTTGGATTTCATTTAAAATTTTAAAGATAAAAATTAAAATAGAAGAAAACAAACTAAATTAAATATATTACATTTAGTTGTTAAGCTAACTGCAATCTCATTTATGGGAATAAAGTTGAAAGTATGCACAGGACTAAATGAAAATTTTTGTAAAAAATGTCATGGAATGAAAGTTGAGCCTCCACGGATGGGTTATTGATCTTGTGTTGGTCATCGAAATTATTATATATTTTTCCCAGCAATTGGATGTTATTGGTTAGTAGTGACCAACGACTCCTAGGTAAGATACCCCTCAACCCTAATTCCCCGGAAGTGTTGATTACATCATAGATATACTGTCAAGAGGGTATATATAAGTATGAAAGTGATAAGAAATATGGAATTTCATGCTAAGAGTATTAGAAACAATAAAGAAAGCCAAAGTGAAGAGATATATGCTCATCTACAAATATTTTTTTGGTCAAATGCTCATCAACCAATATTATGGCAACTTTCCAAAAAAAAAAATAGGAGTAATTTTTCCTGTGAAAAGATACCTGCTCATCAACTAATATCCAATATCATGACAACATTCCAAACGGAAAGGGGAGGAGTGATTTTTCCTACAACCAGCTTCGGCAGCAATTTGCCATGTGTCCTTTCTTTTGTCAAGCATGCTTATTGGAACATCTCGAAGTCACCCATCCTACACTCACTCTATATATTTCTAAGGGAACATCAAAGGGACATATACAAAGAGAATGAGTGTATATATATATGTATTTGCAATGTAGAGAATTAATATAGAATTGTGGGTTTATAAAAAATAATGTTTCAAGCTTATAACAAATAGACTTAAGGGAATTTTTTTTTTCTAAAAAAAAATTAAAGCATTCAGTTAACAATTTGATTCAAATTTCAAATGTAAAACTTCCTAAACAGCAAATTAATTAATACTTTGTTGCATAAATTATTCACCTAATTAAACATAACAAATATTTGGTTAGTTTCAAAAGCCAATAATGTAATGTGAACAACGAATTGACTTTTTTTTTTACCAAATAATGAATTTTGTTAGGTGATTTTGTGATTTTTTGATGGGTTAATTTAGGTGATTTTGTGATGGGTTAAGTTATTATTTTTTTATACAAAAGTAAAATCAGTGATTATTAAAATGTTATACATTAATATATTTAATTTAGATAGGATATAGGAACATAATGTAATACACAGAAATAAAATATCTCCATAAAAATATGGTTAATGTATTTGATTTATGTCATTGATTTAGTGAGCTGTATGAAAACATTATTTATTTGTTAGGTTTTAAATAACTTCAATACACTTATGTATTTAATTATTCTTCAATTTTAAATAAGTTTCAAAATTCAAAAGAATATCTTCCCAAAAGTAGAAGTATATGATGAGTAATGATTAATTATTGCCAATGAAATTTAAAATTAAGAATAAAACCATTCATTATGATTTGGATTACGTGAACATGTGGACCAATAAGAGAGTTAAGTGAAGATGACATCATTGGAGATGTGGACCAATAGGATTGGTGCTAGGTGTTTTCAAGAAATATATAGATATCTCCCTATGTGGCCCGCACGTTAGATGCATTAGGATTGGTTTAGGGTAATTATCTGGCCAAAATATTATTATTAGTTTTGATGGGAGATTAATAATAATAAGGCCACCTTTTAAACAGTACAGACATGTCTTATAAATTTAGAGATATATCCATTCACATATTTGTTTTATAAAAATGAGATTCCCTAACTGGAGACGGCAACACAAAAAAAAACAAGCCATCACTGTGCCTATCTACCAGTTAGAAGATTACTCTATTATTTCTATTTCTATTGTGGTTTGAGAGGCTTCATGGTTTATGGATTCTTTCTACAGATCAAATAGTATGGCAAGAGGTATGTATAAGTCTTCCGCTATTTTACTCTCAGATTGGTAGAAATTCTATATGCATGTATGCTTTTATTATAGAGTTTATTCAACATGTGGCAATAGGTTTCAGATCCCTCTGCCTACTATTTTTTTTTATATGATGCATTATGATAGTTTTAATTGGCTATTTTTGAATAGTTATGAGCATCATATATATTCTTTGATCTGTATGTTTCCATATGCGACTTGAATAAATTTACCCAGTATAATGTATCTTCAAGGCCATATTCATTGGTATTTGCTATTCATAGTTTGTTATTTGTTTGGCCTCAAAATTGAAAGGTTTCATTTGATGTTAGCTTGACTTTGTGATATTAATATTTAAGCTGTTTTCGCTGTATGCTTCGGGTCTGAATCATGGGAAAAGAATCCATTTATTTCATCTCAGTTTGGGCTGACGGCTGTATTTTTGTTGTTGTCCTGGGTCGTGACTGTAGCGGGTCGGATCTAGGGACCCGATCGACTTGTTGGGGAAGGAGCAGTGAAAAATTGCGTCGTTTTCGTTTGCATCTAGTTTCAATTTTTTAATTTGCATTGAAACACACCGTTTCATAAAATCAAGGGGGGCTGGACATTTTTACCCCCAGTCTTTGAGCCCTAATTCGTTTTCTGGGCCGTTTAATTTTAATAAAAAAAAGGAGGCGATGAAGAGCTCTTTAATGCAACATGGCTTTTCATTAAATCAATGTGGGTTGAAACGCATCTGGGCCTTTTTTACTTTTGTTTTGGGTTTTTCTTTTTTTTTTTGCAGTTAGGCCCTATACGTTTTCTAGGCCATTATGTATTTTAAACAAAAATTCGGCATCCATTCAGTGATGTGATGGGCTCCATTTTTTTGGACCTTTATTTGGGCCATTTATTTAATTGTCTTAATTCTGGAAAATTGATTTTATGTTATATTTTGGATAAAATCATTTGGGCCATATTGTTTCTTTTCAAAATGTTATGGCCTAGATATTTGATTTATTTCTTTTTATTTCTGGAGAGTATTTGGGGTTTTATTTTGTATTTTAAGCCATTTTGTTTTATCTTTCCAGAATTTTTGTTAGTAATATTGTTTTGAGTTCTCTCTCACATGTTTATTTATCTAGCAATGTTTTTGTTAATATTTTTTGTCGAATGCATCATTTTAATTGTTTATATATTGAAAAGTTTAATTTTAGCTATTTTAACATGTTGGAAAATTTGCCAAATTTTTGTGAGATATTTAAATTGTCTAAATTATTTAGGCAACTATATAACTATTTTTCGATTTGCAAGTTTCAATTAAAGTTAAAGTATGTTTAAGTTACTTTAAGCAATTTTGTTTGGATGCATAAAATAGTGTGAGGATTTAATATTATGGTTATTTAGTCACATTTTTTTTGTTGATTAATCGGTCGCTTAAATTCTCATTCAAGATTGTACATATGTAGGTTCGAATGTACTTAGTTTATATTTGTAATTGCATGTTTTCTTGAGTGGAATAGAATGACATAATATTTTTTAAGTAGCCCACAAGTATTAGAAAATATAAATGAGTTCTAGTTTCACCAATTTAAGATAATACATGTTATGCTAGTATTTTTGCCCACAGGTAAATATTAGCAATGCGTATTATAGTTGCATGCATAATTTTATCACATATTTTAAAATATCAACCATGATTAATGAGTAATTTTAATTTAATCAAAGTGGGAGAGTTTGATTTTATTTGTTTAGTCACTTATGTTGATTAAATTAAATGGTTAAATTCTCCATTAAGTTTGTGCATATATGGAATTTAAATGCACGGAATTAATATTAGCGATTGTATATTGGCATAAATAATCACACATGGATTTCAAAATATCAATTATGACAAGATGAATAAATTTACTTTATTCACATAAATGTTTCAGTTGATTAAATTTTTTATTAACATTCTCATTGATATTGTGTATACATATGGAATTTTAATTGTACAAATGCGATATTTGTGGTTCGTGTACATATATTGTGTTAGACTGTTAATAATGAATCGCATGTGGATTTATAATATCATCTTTTACTTTAGAAGTATAATTAATATACACAATGTTTTTTCGATGTCTGTGTGAGCATTTAAGGAATAGCCAAAATATTCTTATGTGCATTAAAGATGTAATTAAATGTTTAACATTTGATTAAGGTGAACTAGAGATTGTTTTGTGTTTTCTAAGTAGCCCACAAGTATTAGGGAACATAAATGCATTCTAGGTTAACCGTTCAGTAGACATAAATTTATGGTATACTAATGTCTTTGCCCACAAGTAGACTTTAGTTATACAAAATTTATGTCCAAGACATCGGTTGTAATTAAGTGTCTGGTTGTAATTAATCTTTGCCCACAAGTAGATAATTATGATCATATATTTAGTTAGGGTCAAATAGAAGTAGCATTATATTTCTTAAGTAGCCCACAGGTATTAGGGAAAATAATTGCATTCTAGTTTCATTGTTTAATGAACATAAATTTATGTTATGCTAACGTCTTTGCCCACAGGTAGACCTTAGTGATACGAAATTTATGATTGTATGATTTACATTGGTAAGCATACATGTAAATATGATGGTTAAATTGCCTCATATAGTGTAAACATGATATATGTTAAAGTTTTGATCTTGCAACAAAATTGTCATATCTTTATTAGTGTGATTGACATGGACAATCATCAAATCTAGAAGAAGATAAAGATAACTTCTTCAATCAAATTGAAGTTGACATTAAGGAAGTGCTAATACCAATCAATACTAGTCATGAGAATGGTATTATGGGATTTAATTGTCTCATCACAACAATCTCAATTAAGAACTAATTATTGTTTGGCATATAACGGGACAAAGTCGAGGTTCAATTTTGGAATAAATGATGAATACATGATATTCTCATAAAGGTCACTATATTAAGTATTGACCATAAAGTGATTCTCCATGAAATAATATGGTATGAGATATGTCTATTAATATGCTGGTAGAGATCTTCATCTTATATTATCTCATTAGTATGAGCTGTTATAATTTCCGTAAATACCAAAGTATTCACTGGAAATCTATATGTAAAAGTGTTGCTCAACATTGGAGGAAAATTGAGATTGTAAAAGAGGATTATCATATGCCAACTCCAAGGCCATAACAGAGCAAGTATTTAAAGGATACTATGCTTATAATAAAAGGTTTGATTGGAGATTGTTATGGATGTAATTTTGCATCATTGCATTTAGATCTCATTTTTGTTTAAACTTATCATGAGTAGGATTTTTTCAAATTTTGTGGTATATGAGATTATTAAATGTCTCTATCAAATGAGTTAAGGGTTCATAAAGAATGATATTCAAGGATCTCGCGACCCTATTAGCTCAAGTCAAAGCATGGTTTACATTAAGGATTATGAAGACCATCATGCCACTTAAAGGAATTTAAAAGATCATGATTAGTTAGAGATCTTATGCATTATTATTTGTGTTCTAATAGATGAAATGTTTTATTTCCCTTACATGTGACTTTCCACAATACCTGAATACTTTTACTTTATAATTTAGAAGTATCATTTGATACATTTTTGGGTATATAAAGTGAAAGTGGTAGACCTAACAAGTTAACATTGTGAAGTCAATAAAGATAATTGGTGAGATGATGTGTACATCATTGATGGACAGTAACATAGTCTATATGTGAAGTTTCTTTATAATGAACTCAACTAATGTATGTGAGAGAAGAAACATTACATAAATAGTCATATAAAGAGTTACAGCTTATTCGTTTTGTTTTTCTAATAAGGGAGATACTCAAGACAATTATGAGTTTTCCAACAAATTTTCTATTTAAACTCATTTTGAAATCTAAAAGGTTGGAAGCTCATTTTTTTATATATAATTGTATAGAAATGTCTTATAAAGGAAAGGGTGTGGAAGGAAAACATACCTAGAGATTGAAACTGCATATTTTGGTGAAAATGCATAAAGTCTTATGATTTAAAATTTGTTGTCCATCTCATGTTTAAGGTTGTGTGATTTTCAAAAATGTCAAATTATTTAGTAATGCCATAATTAGTGGGAGTAATCAAACTCATTAAGGGCGATGACATGTGAAGCATCACAACATTTAATTATGATGTAATATTATTTTCACATCAAACTCACAATGTTGAGATAAATGTCAAACATTATGAAATTCTAAAATCATCAATTTTGGTCATGCTAGTAAATTGCGAGACATCAAATTAAGGATTTTATCAATTATAAAGGGGTTATCTCAAAAATAAATGAGAGATATCTTGAAATTGATAGGTGGTGCTCTTGTCTGTGCAACTTCAATCACATCAATGATTGAGTTAAGATCGATGAAGATGAAAATATTTGGCAATTCCTAGTTACTACATGATGTACTTCAAGAAAATGAAATAGAACATGAATTGAGCATTATTAGTATCTTTCTATAAGGATATATATGTTGTGAGCACCAAAAAATTTGCTTCTAAGTCAAAGCGGTGATACAAATCTGAATGGCCTCATCCACTCAAATCACAGCCACGTGGCACTTGAGAGAAGCAGTCAAACCATGTACCAAGAATATCGAACACGGCGCGCTCCTTCTTGTTGAAGCCAATGATCATATTCCAACAAGTAGGATAGGAGGAGAAATCTCAGCCAATAAGACTCCCATAATCTCTCAACCACCTCCGTCAGTTACCCATTCAAGACAATGATCTCATCTAATACCCCAAGATTTCCACAAAATAAGGACTTTATTCACTCATTATGGGCGACTCTCTGCTGCATGATCAAGCATTCCACTACTTCTTCTACTATTGTGAGACCCACTATGGACAACACCCATCACTTATATAAAGATGAGGAGCAAGACTATCAGGGGGATCCATCCAAAAACATGGAGAATAACTTGAAAACTCTTAGGCACCTCTTTCATCCAGAAAAGGTCATCTCACAAGACCAGACTCCCGTAGAGAAGCCTCCTAGCTCTCGTAACATCTCCTCCTCCCGTTACTTTAGCATCTCGTCTCCAGTATTAAGACCTCATGATATTCCTGTCATAGCCATGCCACACTCTCGGTTCATGGCTCCCCGTATTTGCTCTCGTCCAATAAACTTTCCCTTCTCATTCTCTCCATATTTCCCTGTAATTCCCGTTTTTCTCTTTAATTCCTCTTATTTCCATGTATTTCCATTTATTTCCCTGTAATCCCGATATCCCAGGATCATTCCTAGATCTTTGTATTTAATTCTTTGTTGTTGGTGACCCGTTAATTATCTCTTGTAAATCTTAAAAATCAAGACTATATAAAATACTCTAAATTTCATCTTATCCATTTTTTGACCACCACATATATAAAAGTTGAAATGGGAGAATTTTTTATGAATTATTTTTTTATGAGATTGTCTCACGACGGTGATAGTTAAGGTATTGTAATACAATCACATGCACCAGTATGTTGAGAGTATCATGATCATGTTTGTATCATTAGATTAGTGGGAGTGTAATCTTATACAGTTTATAAATAAATGATCCATGTTGCTCATATTTATTAAGTCAGGGCATTACATAAAGAATGATGACCATTGTTCTAATGTTGTGATTGTGGTTTTATGTGTAGTATTATTTTAGAATACATAAAAGGGATTATTCTCAAAATAATCGGGAGTATCATAAGTTAGCCAGTAATCACAGACACCTGATCATCAATGTGTTAGTGGTATTCATTTATGTAGCCTACTATGAGGTTATGATCAGATTGTCCATATCTCTAATATGATCTTCATACAGCGAAGAAGATGAGTATTCCTTCTAATTTCATTATTGAGGCATGTGCTTGTTAAATGTGTGCACGCATGAGCAATGCCATTGTAAAGAGATATTAGAAGAGTTTTCAAGCAAATTCATGCTTGAATAAATGAAAATGTTGCAAGTAATGAAGTACATTACTAAATGTACATTAAGTTTTCATGCTTTACTTATAGGAAAGTAAATTTTATTGAATGATTTGTTTTGTTTAGTTCAGTAAGATGTGTTAACTTTAAAAGAGTTAACATTATGATACATCTTTTCATGACCAACAAGTTGCTTTATGGGGAGTGTAATATTGTTAAAAAGTCATTAATTGCTTATTTTCACCATGAGATGCCAAGTTAATCATTCTTAGAGGCAAGGAACAAGATTATTTAATGAATTTCATCATGGGGTATTGGAATTATTAAATTAATTCAAACCCATTAAGTGTGTTTTATGATTGTAAAGTCAATTAGTTATAAAACACATAAAGTAAATATCCTTTATTAAAGAGCATGCTTGTAGGGAAATCAAATAATCAAATATCTCATCATGGATGGATCACATTTAGTGATCTAGTTGAGAAATTATCAAGAGATGAAATTCAAATTGTAGTTTGTGGTCTCAGTTTTTGGTACCTGGATTTTATGAGACTAATAACAAATATTCAAGTTGGAACCGAATAAGCATTTGAGGTTTATTCATAAAGTTTTGACCCATTAAGTAAGAGTGCTACTTGTGATGCATGGAAGGTAATACTCGAGTAAAGAGGACTTACCGCCATGCTTTTTGTAGTAATACTTAATTAAACCCTGATATGTCACCTGACATTAGTTGCGGGCCAAGTGGGAGAATTTTAGATATTTTATATATATTTTATTATACTGCTATATTAGGATATTCTGAAATTCATTATATCCTATATGGTTATACTGAATATATTGGATTTTCTAATTATTAAAATATCTCCTTATGTGGCCCGCACGTTAGATGCATTAGGATTGGTTTAGGGTAATTATCTGGCCAAAATACTATTATTAGTTTTGATGGGAGATTAATAATAATAAGGCCACCTTTTAAACAATACAAACATGTTTTATAAATTTAGAGACATATCCATTCACGTATTTGTTTATAAAAAAGAGGTTCCTTGATTGGAGATGGCAACACACAAAAAATAGGCCATCACTATGCCTATCTACCAGTCAGAAGATTCCTCTGTTATTTCTATTTCTATTATGGTTTGAGAGGCTTCATGGTTTATGGATTCTTTCTACAGATCAAATAGTATGGCGAGAGGTATTTATAAGTCTTCCGCTATTTTACTCTGAGATTGGTAGAAATTTATATGCATGTATGCTTTTATTATAGAGTTTATTCAACACTTAATACTTTCAACCTACACATCATTGCAATGTAATTGTTAGAGCCAGTGTTGTTAGAAGAGGAGGGGAGTAGTTTTGCTTGTTTCTGGAAATTTCGATGAACAATGTTTTGCTGAGATATGGGTTTAGGATTCTCTATACTGTTTTTATTTGAGTTTGCATGTGATGACTCCGTTCGCAGTAAATTTTTGTATTACAGTTCAAGAAGAAAAAAAAGCAAATCTCACATGGTTTAAGTCTCTAATACTCTCTCTTAAGTGGCTGCTTCAAATCTTAGCGTCTCCAATTTTTGCCTTAATATTTTATCTGTATTTATGTTAGAAGAAAAATTGCTAATTATGATATTCAACCTGAGAAAAAAGGAACTCTCAATCCGTGTCAAGAATAATCAGGCCATGAAATGTGTTGAAGATTGTAACTTGATAATTTCTGCACAACTCTTATGTGACTGGACAAGAGAATGAATTGGAAAACGTGATGATTTGGGGAGAAATAATTATACTACAGCTCCAAACATTGGTATCTTTAACTATATAATGATTCTTCTTACAAGATCATAAAACTATGACGTGTTTCCTTCAATTTTAGTTTGAACATGAAACCGATTTTGTTTTAGCAGCCTAGCCTTCAATTGCAATAATAATATGTAGACATAAAATAAGAAGAAAATTGGTAATATGATTCCTTTGTGTCACTCATTGAGGTCATCTCTCTCCACTTGCACCATCTAGTTATTGGAGTGTCCGAACTTGATTGTTTATTATTATAATTTGATGACTGTGTTTCCTTTGTATTTAAATAAAATAAGTATAGTTTAAATCTAAATTATATATGTTTACCCAATAAATCTAGGTCTATGTTGTTACCTACAAATTGTTTACCAAATCACCAAAAGTGAGCTCTTCATCTCACATTCATGAAACAAAGACCTTTATAAGTATTGACTCCTTCTTCACGCACGCGAGTGCACGTGCGCAAACGCACACCCAGGTACAGCACGCATGCATGCGAAACACTTGAACTTGGAAGATGAAAGGAGATTATTTGGCAGAGAAGTACTAATCTAGAGCTGTGTAAAGTATGTCTTTAACCCTGTTTTCTTTTCTTTTTTTCGCTAAAATCTGTTGAGAATGGCAAAAACGCATAAGAGGGGGTGAATTGTGCTTTAAAAAAATTAAATAAAACTTAAAAACACAAAACAATCTTTTATACTGGTTTGGCCAACACAATGCCTACGTCCAGTTCTCCAACTCCTCGTTGGGTTCCACTATACCACAGGTTTTACAAAAACGGGTTCACCTGCCAACCTTTACAACAGAGCTTTAGACTTCCCTCTAAACGCTCCCCCTTACAACTTGTAAGGGCACAACCCTGTCCTAAAGCCTCTACTATTCATTGAGTGAACTCAGTAATTGAAATCCTCTACTGTTTGTGCCCTTACAAGTTATAAGGGGGAGTGTTTAGAGGGAAGTCTAAAGCTCTGTTGTAAAGGTTGGCAGGTGAACCTGTTTTTGTAAAACCTGTTGTATAGTGGAACCCAACGAGGAGTTGGAGAACTGGATGTAGGCATTGTGTTGGCCGAACCAGTATAAAAGATTGTTTTGTGTTTTTAAGTTTTATTTAATTTTTTTAAAGCACAATTCACCCCCCTCTTGTGCGTTTTTGCTATTCTCATTTGGTATCAGAGCGGGTCTTCTCCTTTTGATTCCAACGAGTCTGAGAAGAAAAGATCAAGATGGCATCGTACGAGAATATTCTGCCTGAAGGAAGCTCCATTAACAAACCCCCTGGTTTTGATGGAAAGCACTATACTTTTTGGAAACTCAAAATGAAGATCTTCATCAAAGCCAATGGGTATAAGTTGTGGAAGATTATAGAAGAAGGGGATATTGTGCCTATGAATATTTTAGGCAATCCAAAGAGTGAAAGTGAATTTACTTATGATGACATTGCTGATCTCGAGTTGAACAGCAAGGCAATTCTCATGATTCAAAGTGCTCTTAGTCAGACTGAGTTTTTCAGAGTCAGCCACTTGAGCACTGCTAAGGAAATGTGAGAAACTCTGTAGGTTGCTCATGAAGGAACCTCTAGAGTGAAAGGTAGAAGAGTGAAAGGCTTGTTGAGGAGTTCCATAAGTTTGAAATGATAGAAGGTGAAAAGATAAGAGATTTGGAGATCAGATTCACTCATCTTATCAACAATCTTGCTGCTTTAGGAAGAAAAATTTCAGAGAAAGAGCAAGTCAACAAGATTCTAAAAGTATTAAAGGGTGATTGGCTCATGAAGGTCACTGCTATTCAAGAAATGCAAGGAGAATCAACCAAAGAAGCCAGAGGATGGAGGTACAAAAATAAAGAAGCCAGAGAACAAAGGAGCTCGCCGCGGCCTCGCCGCGGCGAGCTCACGGCCAAGAGAGGAGCATTCTGCAAAAAATTCACCTATCAGCTCGCCGTGGCGAGCCGACGGCGAGCGGAAGCCTCTGCTGCTCGTTTTGAGTAAACTGAAGCTGATAAAAGTCATATTTAAGCGAGGGTTTCGAAGAAACATGGGAGAACGGACTTGGGCACGATTTTTGGGAGCTAAGAGTTGCAAGAGAGAGCTTGGGAATTGCTTGGAAACTTGGAGGAGCCCGGAGAGATTGAAGATTCTTACATCTCGGTTTCCCTTCTTCTTCCTTCTTCTTTTCTCTTGTACTATGACCTCCATTCCAGTTTTTGGTTTAGGTTTAGATACATTTATGTGTAGCTAAATCCCTTTTCTAGGGTTATTTTGAACCATGTCATGGATTGAACTTTGTATTTCCTTTCTTTGAGGCAATGAATGAATGTATATGTGTGTATTTTCATCTTTCTTTTATTCTTCAAGTGCTTGATCACCACTTGCTTTGTTAAATGAAGTATTTCTTGAGAAAGAGTATTTTGTTTTAGAACTTGGATGAAAGTATGTTGGGCTTGAAGTTTATGGTTTTAAATGGATGGTTAGTTGGTAATGTAGAGATATAATTACTAACCTAACATTGTCTATAGGAGGTTGTTGGCATTTATGACTTGTATTAATTGTGACAAGAGATTGTGCAATTAATACAAGTAAAAATTTGATTTTGACTTGAGAAAGCTTCTTCAAATGAATTTGAACCTTGGGCACTCACATTGATTCGTTTAGCTTGCTAAAAAGGAAGGAATTTATTAGTTCATGAGATTGTGTATTAATTGTGACAAGAGATTGTGCAATTAATACAAGTAAAAATTTGATTTTGACTTAAGAAAGCTTCTTCAAATGAATTTGAACCTTGGGCACTCACATTGATTCGTTTAGCTTGCTAAAAAGGAAGGAATTTATTAGTTCATGAAGTGAAATGGGGATAATATCCCTAGGCTTTTATTTATCTTCACAAGTGCGTTTTCGAACAATCTCACTACTTTATGACATTTTGCAAATAATCCTTAGTTTTAAAATTAATCTTAAATCATTTCTTACTCACTTCTAATTAATTACGCAAATAGTACTAATTAACTTGCTCAAATCTCAATCCTTGCGGAACGACACTTTTTCCTATACTACATTTTAAATTTGACGACTCGTACGCTTACGGAAATGACCACAAAAGGCCGTTAAGTCAGATGGCAATCTTAGCTCAAACTTAGCTTTGTCCTGCATATGCTAGCGATAGTGAAACTCACTATCGATTGGTCAGTCTTGCAAAACTTAAGATTTGGCACTCCGATGCCTAAGTTACTGATTGATCTATATGAAATCAAATCAAGAATTAAGTCAGAAATATTTACAACTCATTTGGATTCACCATTCCTAATTCTCTTCTAATGAAGCTAAATTAGTCTGACCCAAGAGGTTTGGTGAAGATATCAGTAAGTTACAAATTTGTTGAGATGAACTCCACCTTGACATCCTTCTTCTGAACATGATCTCTTAGGAAGTGATGTCTCACATCAATATGCTTTGTTCTAGAATGATGAACTGGATTTTTGGCCAAGCTTATTGTGCTGGTGTTGTCACAAAGAATAGGCACTTCTGGGAATTCCAAACCTAGATCTCTTAGTTGATGCTTAAGTTATAAGACTTGAGCACAACAACTTGCTGCTGCAATATATTCAGCCTCTGTGGATGAAAGGGAGACACAATTTTGCTTCTTGCTAGCCCAAGAGACCAAACAGCCACCAAGAAATTGACATTGACCACTTGTACTTTTTCTATCTATCTTAAAACCTGCATGGTCAGAGTCAGTATAAGCAAGAAGGTACTCTTGAGTTCCCTTGGGATACCACAGCCCAAGCTCTTGAGTTCCTTGTAAATATCGCAAAATCCTTTTTACATTGGTCAAGTGGGACTCTTTAGAATTTGCTTGATATCTTATATGCTAATTGTTCATTTTACTTTTGTTATCTATGGGCCCAGTCCTCATCAAAACTTAAGATTCTAACATCTGTAAGTTTCATTTCCATCAAAGAAGTAAGTACAAAGTTCAGTAATAGAGTAGCAAACTAAAATAAAACACCAACAAACAATACTGATGCAGAAAACAACGTAAGCAATAAGACTACAAGTAACTAAGTTGCAAGAAAGGAAAAAGAAAATTCAAACTCTGTAGTGTAACCACACTGATACAAACTCCTAGCTAATTTAATGAAGAGCATTAGCACAAGAGAAAAGAGACATAGGGGTTTTGACACCCAATCCTTCGAGCACATCCCTCTTAAAGCTGAGATGAGAATCCACTCCACAGCTGAATCTCTTCTTCGAATCCGTTGAAAGTTGTCAAACTTCACAGCTTTGCCAAGATTAATACTATCAACTTGGTTTAAGCAATCCTGTAGCAGACAGAATACGACAATAAAAACAGCTTGCACCAATGGAAATTAGATAACCTTTCCCATTCTTTCCAACAAGTCAACACTAATATGCTCAATCCAAGGAGGAACCCGGCACAAATCATCTTCGATTTTTCCACTACTAAAGTTACTCAGGAATTCAACTTCATAGCACAGGCATACCTCAAGCACAAAAAGCCATACCATGAGACTCTAGATCTCCCAATATAGTGGTTCTGGACAACCTTTTGGAAATTGATATAAAAGAAGCAAGACTCCAAAAATATATCCAGTGTAGGACACACCCAGATAGGAATAATCATTATCATTACCCAAGACAAAACCATCCTCAAATAATTCCAGTTAAAATCCTTCATACTAGATCTATCATCAAGAAATTGGAGTAAGATTGACCAGAAACACACTCTCAAATCACCTCTATACCATTTCAGATCCATATAGACTAAAATTAAGAGAGATTTGGGAAGATTATACCAGAGAGATGTCAAAACTTCTGAATACCTCAAGGCCGTGGAAGAAACTTCCTCCATCGTCTTTATCATGAACATAGTGTCCCTCATCACCTCAAATTCCATCGCTTATTCAATTCGTCTCATCATCGACTTCAAAATTGTTGGAGGCACCCACCTAAAATCTACCCCAAGCTTACGATCAAGTTTCCATTTAATCAAGCAGAGAAGAGCAGTAAAAATTGCATGCCATTGACTCAATATCCCCTGCTCGTTCAAATGTTTCTTCAAATCATTCTTTATCTTCAAAATTCCTAGAGGTACCCATTGGAGATCATCCTTATTCTTACGATCAAAGTCCCATTCAACCTTCTTGCGAAAAATCATGCCCTTCGCCACCGATTCATACCGCATCTGATTGCCACCAAACTCCACCATCCTTCCAAACCTTTCTAAACCCAAAACGTTCCCTTCTACCTTCGAAATCACCCAAACATACGCACCATAGCACATAAACACTAACACACTCACCCTAAAGAATCGTCTACTTTCACTCTTCCATTGACGGAAAAACGCCACCAATCTCGCATCCCTCGGAAGAGAGAACCCTCCATGGATGAGGAAAGGGAACCCTAAAATGAAGCCCACTAGTAGAGCCTTCTCTGCGACTAATTTAGGGGTACAATTGATGGAAAGGGTTTTCTCATTGCCTCACAAAGGTTAGCCACTAACCCTATTTTTTTTTAGTCGTGCTGAATTTGTGGGCAAAACATAAATCACGCCTCACATGGTCAAATTTTGCAATTCAACCTATTTTGATCTCGAAACCATTTCTCCAATTCAGTTTTAGGGTTTTGAGTTTGTTTGTGTGGTTAAAATCTTATTCCAAGGCTTCTTGCTAAAAATTGGTTCCCAACATATAATTTTGAAAGTGTAAAGAACAATTTTGTGGGCTTGAGCACCCCATTTTGAGTTCTAAGAAGCTTTACAATGTTTTCTAATTCATTCCTAGTCTCATTTAACTTTTGAAACCTATTTGGAGGTATTAAATTGATTGGTTCAAGTTCATCTTGTTACAAGTTGCTAGTTTGTTGCTGGTTTATTACTTTGATTCTATGCATATCACTCTGATATTACTGGGCTGGAAATTGATAGTGTCATTTGGTCATCGAATATGATTTGCTGTTATAAGTGAATTTTGGTGCCATTAAGGCATTAAATTGCGATTGTGGATACTCATATTTGCACTTTTCCACTTGTTTTGTACACATTATTGCTATCTACTTGCCCCATATCTGGTTTGACTTGATTTTTTACCTACTCATTTCGAAAGAGCAATGGTGTTATTGTTTACCAATATAGAAGTTGTAATGTTATTTACCTACTCATTTTGGAAGAGCAGTGGTGTTATTTTTTGATTTGTCTTTCTAATCATTTATTTGAGCATCATATTGGTGTTATAACTTAAGATTGAGAAAGCTTTTAGTGTTTTCTTTATCAAGTTTCTCTTATGTCATGTGATAATGTAATACTTGGTTTGTAATAGTACATTTGTAACTATTTCTAGGCTCATTTACATGGTTAACTTGATTTTCTCAAAGTGTTTCTAATACACTTATTTTCAAGATACGAAGGTATCCCATAGCACTCGTGTCTTGGAAATACCTTAATGTGTGTTGGAGATAAGTAAACTTGTCTTGAAAATTTTTATATTTATCTTGTAAATGACATATTTTGATGTAAATGCACATCTATCTTGAAAAATTCCTTGTTTGTCTTGGAAATGACATTTTTTTCTTCCAAAAATGAGACAATAGCAATAAAGTCTTTTAACCTTCAAGAATTTATTTCATTTTCTCTCTATGGGTTGCAATAATGTTTCAGAAATTTCTCGGATTATTTGATACTCCCTTCGTCCCATAATATAAGATTCAATTTTTTCAATGGTCTTGTCTCAAAATATAAGGTCCTATTTGACTTTGTTTGAGTAATAAATGCATTTTTCCCCATTTTACCCATGCATTAATTTTCCCACACATTATCTTTCATCTTCTTTTCATAATTATTCTCTCTCTCACTCATTCATAAATAAGGGCAATATGGTATATTTCCTACATATTTATTGTTTTTCACTGACTCTAACTAATTTTTTAGGAACTGGCAATTCGGTTAAAAAGACCTTATGTTGTGGGGTGGAGGGAGTATTAAATTGCTTATATTGTCGTTGACTGAAATTTTCCTAGTAAATCTGGTAATAAAATAAAGAATACTCCAATAATAATTATGTTCTAATCACTTTACATAAACTAATCAACCCTCTTACCACATGAATTACCCAATTGAATTGAATGCCTACAAATCCTAAAATGAACAAGGGCGATGATTTTGTGTGCAGCACGCGTAGCCGGCGACTAAGAAAGTTATCAGTGCAGAAGAAATCGTTGCTGGTGGCGACTGTACAATTGCCTCTTTATCACAATCTGTTTTGCTTCTTCATGATAGTTCAGTAAATTCCACCATTGAAAGGAATGATCTCTTCTTCGTTCGATGGAATAGTCATTCCCTAGGTGATTCACTTTCTTTTCCCCTTTGGAAATGAGGCTGCTTTTCGATCTCTAGTGCTAAAAATTTAGCTCAACCAAACGAGTCCCATTTGGCTGTGATCTGATCTCGTTGGAGTTACTGGTTCTGTCGAATGATTTCATCGAAAGGGAGTGAATTTTGGGGATGGATTTTCATATCACTTGGCTTCGTATTCTTTGTTGTGTACTTCTTTGCTGCTATTATTTCCAAGCTTCTTCCGCCTTCAAATGTGGCGTTAATATCTGCTATGCAAAATGACTGGTAATCAATTGTAATGGGAGGTTCTATTTGTGTCTTATTTGTTGGTTTATGAAAGGGAACTATAGATGCTTACATCATGAGTCCTCAACATTGGATTATGCTCCATACTGGACTTTCTATGTTCGACTTGATGTGCTCTTAATGGATTAGATACACCTTTTTTTAGGATATATGATTATAGATGACAATGTTGACTGTCTCTGTTTGATTTTGATTACATAAAATAATATGTGCAAAGTTTTATCCTTGCCATTATAAGTATATAGAAGCAAGGGAGGATTGCACTTGGGTCAACAGTGGGCAATAATTTAGAAAATATTTTCATAAATTCTTTAGCATTTAGATCTTAGTATTTAAGTTAGCTAGCTTACTTGTGAGGAAAGATGAAGCAAATGCTTCTGATATCTTTTTAAATTTCTGGCAGTCAGTTGTGGATAAAACTATGGATTCATTTATTGCGTGTGTAATTTTAATTTTTTGAGAAAACCAAGTTGCCAAAGTATGTCAAGAGGGTTCAGTGATGGTGTGCCTTCATAATAGTTGGTGATAGCTGGTTTAGTATAAGGTTTTTTAGCTTCATGTCCAATTTTCTACTAACCAGGCCAGCTTTATCGAATCTCATGGAATGACCAAATTATTGTGGGGAGCTTGTACCTTCACATGTACTATTAAGTAAGGGGCTACAAAGGGTTCTTGTCCATAATTGGATATAGATAACCTTTTAGTTTATGCTTGTCAAAACATTATTGATGCAGTTATTTTAGTTAAGATTGCTAGTTCTACTTATTATCCCATTTGAATGATATATCAAAATATGGGGTCTATTTGCTTTTTTTTATGTAGGCTTAGTCATGCCTTTTCATGGTTTCATTCTGAATGACAAAAGATCCACTGATGAAAGATAGCTAATCAGCAAAATTGCAGCTAAATACAATTCAAAGCATATTATTCCTCAAAAATAAGATGCCTATTGCTATTTTGAGTTTAGTTCAAAATATCATCCGTCACCTTTTATGTACATTGTAGATTTTTTAGGTGATTTGATTTGTGACCTCACATGCTTTGACACTAGTAACAGGGCAGTATTTCCAACTAATGAAATGGTTATGTCTTCTGGTGCGAAGTTATAGCCAACCTGTGTAGGTTTAGTCTTTTAGCTTTTACGGCATTTGGCTCACTTATTTCATAAATTTCCATTTCTTAGGTTCTTATTTTTTAGCATTCTCATATTTGGTATCTGATGGTTAAAATTTATCAAAGAAAGGACTCAATTGTTATATCTTCAAGAAAAGTTGACACAGCCAAGAGTTTGAGAAAATAAGATACTCAACGTTTGGTAGCATGAAGTATTAGTAAAACTGTTGGCATCATATGCATCAAAGTTTCTTAGGTATTAGTGTCAGCGTACCGATACAATTATCTTCGATGCTTGGACTGAAATTATTGTATGTTAAATGCCTTCTTGAGTGATATATGCCGCTCCGAAAATTACCTAAGAAACTTACTTGAAGTTTTTGAATTATTCACCCTAATGAGTTCTCTCCAACGGTCATAATATGTGCGCTATTACTGTTCGAGTTTCCTTTTTTCATTTTTTTCTCTTTTACTGTCTATCTATCTCTATTTTTTTTAAAAAAAAACTATTTATTTTCCTGATATGTATTTGGCTTATTGTAGGTATTACTGCTTCTTGATGCCGTTGACTCTGCCTATTGCTGTGGTTGCTGTATATTTTCATTGGCTCAGCATGAAGATGTTCAAGCATGCTTAACTTGTGATTATGAATATTCTATAGATATCAATATAACTTTACTTCAAAGGATTGTTATGGCATCGATGATGAAACTTTGGTACTAAGCTGCCTAATATTTTTCAATACAGAAAAAAAAACGGAAAGTAAAAGATGTTTGATTTCATTGCTAGTGCTAGGCAGAACCTGGTTATGTTTCCTCACCTGTGGAAAAAATCAATACAGAATCTTATTATTGCAAATATGAAGAAAAGATGCTTAAGTATTGAAAGTCCAAATAACATCCTACTCTCATGCATTACAATAGCTCTTGGATGAATCTAACACTACATTTTCAACACATGTTCTGACTTATCTTTGGAAAAAGGCCCCTTTAATATAATAGAACCAAGATTAGAGTTGCTTCTTTGGTTGCATGAATATGCAACTTTATCATAGAGAGTAGAGTAACTTGAATTACTCACGTTCCTAAAATAGCAACTTTGGCATTCCTTTTGATTTGGAGAAGAATTAATTCTGCTGATTGCATGTAATTGCTGTCCAAAATTATGTCAATGTTTCAAAATCTGTCATAGTGCAAGAACAGGCCATGGCAGATTCAAGCAAGAGTTTCAGAGTCTCTAACCCGGCCATGTGTGGTTAAGAGTTCATTGATTTCCTTTGAGAATAACTTGATCCAGAGCCTAATGTCTAACCTTCAAGGGAGTTTCTTCATCCTTCTACTTTGTGCTTTCAAGTTCTTGGTCTAGTTGTATCATTAATTGTGTCTAGTGTAGAAGATGTGTTTGCGTTTGATTTGGTTTCTAACCGTGTTGTTTCTAAACCTAGTATCTTTGCAATTTAGTGTATGGATCTTCATCTAGTTGTTTGATTTCATGAATTGAATGAATGATTTTGAGGCATTTCTAGTCGAGATGTCACTTGTTTGGGTTGTTGGATTTCAAATCTATGCAAATTAACCTTTGGTTGTCACAATACCCAGATTAATTGTATGTATTACGGGATGCAATTAGGTTAGAGATTGTGAGTTTGGTCAAAGAGAGGCTCCAACTTCATTTAGGCAAGGTATGATCTAAGCTAAATATCAAGGGAGATTACTCTTTCATTGACATTTTCTCAATTTAATCCACTTTATCATGTTCAAATTAGTCAATAATCATTTTCAAATTGAAAAGCATAAAAAAATAGGTAGATTAGGTCACATTAGTTCTAAATCACACTCTTGGATTAATTTATGACAAGCTTTTCAAATTAATCTCCATTAATTGTAGAGGCCAAAGTGATTCGACCTAGGGTTGCTCCTACTAGCTTTAGTAGTGATTCTAGGTAATTTTTTAGGCCTATATGACTAAATTTATCAAGTGGCGCTGTTGCCAGTTCTCTAGCTTTTAGGAGTTTAGTTGGTACTGTTTTAGTTTGTTATAATTTGTTTTTCCTGTAATTCTTGGTATTATTTGGTTTCACTATGAGAATATGATTTTTTGGATAATTGGGACATTCTGTGCAGTGTAGAATTTCTGGATAAATCTGGATAACTGAGCATAAGTCATCATTACAGTTCTTATGTGATTCACACTTGTTACAGACTGAAAATGGCATTTCTTTCACCATGTTGAGCTGATTTTGTTGGATTGTTGCTCATGTATCTGAAATTGTTCAGTGTTTGATCACATGTGAAATGTTGTTGCTGCCATAGTGTTACTTTCATCTGTATTTGCTGAGGATTGTGATAGCTGACATTGTAGAGTCTGTATTTTGTTGTCCACAGTTCTTTTGCTGCCATAATTTGATTTAATGATGGATGTGTGTGATTCTCATGCTAATTGAGTGGTACCACGATGATAACTAGAGCATAGTTACTTACAGTCATCCTTACTTTGGTGCATGCATGTTATGATCTGAATCAGGCCCTCACAACATCATTTTGAACAGGTTTTGTTCTACTTTTGCTCTGTATCTGTGATTGCCAGTTGTGTCTGTTTTGAATCTGTTATAAATTATGCAACCACTGATTTTATGGCATCTGGTCAAATCTAGGGTACTTTGTGTGGTTCTGAAATGTTGCATGTGTGTATGTGGTTTGAGTATTTTTCCTAAGTTCATCTTGCAGCTCACTTATTCAAATTAGGTTCGTCTGATTTTGCTGGAACAAAGTGTTGCTGTGTTGAACCATATCAAATTTGTTTCATTGCTAATCATTTCTGTCTTGAACCTAGCATGTGATATTAGATGTTGTGGATATTGGATTTTTCCTTCCATTGCTGCAATTCTTTGGCAGTGCACTAACTAGAAATCCAAATTTTGCTTATTTTGCCATCAGATGGTCATATTTTGAAATTAAACACATTTGGACACCAAAGTTGTTTCTCCACGTCATCTTCATTGTTTTGAACTTGTGAGAGTGCTCAGAAACTGTTTATAATTCCGTTTGCTCAAAATTGGTTTTCAAGCTTTTATTTTGACAATTTGACAGTGTTAAGCTGACTTTATGAATTCAGCACCTCAATTTGAGTACTAAGAAGTTTTCTGAGATTTTCTGACTCATTCCTAGTCTCTTATCCCTGTTCAAACTTATTGGTGGTGCTTTAAACACAAATTCATTCATATCCTACAATTGTCCATTTTGCCCCAAGTTACATTGGTAAAACACTGCACTTGATTTCCTATTCCTAGTGGTTTTTGTCCAAATTCTGGAAACTCTATGTTTTGTGTATGTGTTTCATTGTGCCATTGCTGAATTTCTGGCATTTCATACCTGTTTCACTGTCTTATTTTTGGTATTTTGGTGTGTGGCCTGGTATGTGTTGGTGATCTCATTTGTGAGCATTTTACTGTTATTAGGCTCTCTGTACATTGATGGAATTTTGAGTGCAAGTTGGTTTATAATCAGATTTGGCCATAATTCATTGAGTAGGCGAATTCATGTTAACATATTTCTGCAATTAATCTGAATTAAAACCAACTGTTTTGATATTTCAAGTTGTGATAAGTTCCTATCTTGCTTCTATCATTGACTTGTGCATATGTGACTTGCTGTAACTTAGGATAATTCCTTTCTATTTTCTGGAGGAGGTTGACTTTGTTTTAAGGTCACTAACTTGACATTCTAAATCCGATGTTTCATTTGAAATTGGACTTGGGGTTGTTTAGTATCTCATTAGTATTGACAGTGAATCTGTGATATCGATGAGCTCAGAGCTGTGGTAGTTGCCTTTTTTGCTCTTAGAACTTAATGATGTACTAGTCTGAATATCTGAAGTTTAGAATTGCAGGTGTTGTCCTTTGGAGTTTTGGTTTTGATCAAGTGTTGAGCTATTTTGCTTCTGGAATTGTTGTGTTATGTATCTTAGATGGTAACTTTGCTGTAATTAATGTTGTTACTCTGCTACTACCACACTAGTTGTCATTGGGAAGCTGTTCATTCTAGTGCTTGTTGTCATTGAGGTGTTTCCACTGTGTTGAATCTGCTGAAAAAAAATCAGTTTCTAATTACTCAACATTGTTGTCAAGTTGGCAAGAAGTGGACTAATTTGGTCTCTTTCGAATTAGTCCACTTCTTGCTGTAGCAACTTGCTTCATGTTGTCACTATAGAATTTGTTGTATTGCTGAAGAGATTTGGTTGTGTTATTTTAAGTAATAACATTTTTAACTGTACCTGTATTTGTAAAACTGCTGTTACCAGCTTTGAACTTGTTTTACAAAAGTTAGTGCAATTTGGTGCATTTTGTGATTTTGTAACTGTGGGAAGTTTTTGTTGTCATTGATGAAGAGCTCTTATTCTGTATTTTTGGATGGTAAAATTGGTGAATCTTGCATTTTGATTTCTATTGCTGCTATTCTTGGACACATACTGATTTGGAAGCTAAATTATGCAATTTTTCACCTCACAAGGTAATTTTTGGAACTAAAGCTCAATATACTATTGGATATGCTTAGTTTTGATGATGTCAAATATAGAGTTAAATGTAGGAAGCAAAAAGTGTGTATAAAGTGCTTATCTCCTACTATCTATTAGACTATGTTTGCTATATGTTTACTGTGATTGAAAGCATTGCATACATGATTACATAACATGTCCATAGGCTCAGATTGCATACATAACAGCATATAACTTAGTCTGGAATAAACTGAGATAAAGAATCATGATGACTAAGTAGAAGTTTTATCGTTAATATGTTTATCATCGCTAATAGGAAGAAATTGAGCTAGATAGGCAAAGAACAGATTCTCTATCGCTAAGCTAAGAGTCCATCGCTAATCTGGAAAGCTTAGGTTAACAATGGCTAATAAGGACTTAGCAGTAATCCATTGAAAGAGCAATATCTCTATCACTAAAGGTCTTCACCATAGCTAATGGAATGTGTAGAGCTAGCCTAAGCAAATAAGAATAGATCCTATCGCTAGACTCTGTCTCTATCGCTAAGGCCCCTCAAATAACATGAATAAATACTCGAGGAAGAATGTTAGATCAATTAACATTATAGCTATCGATAACAGGATACCTGAAATAACTTTGAATATTCATATAACTCAGTATCCTTAAGCTAATGAGCAATCAAGTAATTAGCGATAATAGGATTAGCTATCGAGAGAAGAATGATTATTGAGATGACACAGCTAGTACGCTGAACATTGAACTAAAAGAAAATGCTAGCGAAAATGTTCATGTCTATCGATATAGAGAATGCTTGATGAAATTCCTTAGCTGATATATTGTCTATCTTTTGAGCTAATGAACTTAACTAACAATAGATGCTAGCGATAGCATGATTGGCTATCGATAGAGAATGCTTTGAAATTCCTTAGCTGATATATTGTCTCTATCTCTTTGAGCTAATGAAATGCACTATCGATAACATCCACTGCATGAATACTTGTTTTAGCTAACAGCTTAAGTGCAGGACTCACACTGTCAAGATAGCGATAGCCAAGGGAGCTAGCGCTAATGAAAAAGCTGACATGCAAGTACAGTGGTAGGTAGCAGCAGGTTATCGTTACTCACAGTCTCCATCTCTCTAGCTTATCCTCTGCAAGATTAGTTGAAGCAAGAGAAGGAAAGAAAACTGTCAACGGCTAGTTCTCCAAGTCTCCAACAGATAGAAATTCATCAAACCATATATAAAGACTTGAAGACATCAGAAATGATGATGCACATATGACACACTACACAAGATGGAACTATAACAAGATGAAAAACAGAGGGCTCTGCATAGAATACAAAGAGTAACAGTTATATTCAAGTGAGCCCATAAATGATGAATCGAGTGAATTAGAAGAATAGAGCTAGAGCACACATTGTCAGATTGATATGCTCTAGAATTTGTATTTCATCATATATTCCTCTGTACTTCAGTGATTATCAAAATCCCTTCTTTGAGAGAAGTTAACTTTCTTTGTAAACATTCTGTTTTAGTGTGTGAAGCTCAAAATTGGGTAATCTTGAGTGGGAAACAGATTGTAACCTTATAGGTTGTAAGGAAGAGTGTTTAAAGAGAATTCTAAAACTCTGTGAAAAGGTTGGCAGGTGATCCCGTGTTGTAAAACCTGTGGTAAAGGCTTCACAAGTGCCCGGCTAAACTTGTGGGTTGTAAAGGCTTCTCTTGTGCCCGGTTTAAACAAGAGGGTAGTGGAAATCTCAGGTGGAGCCTGAGGACTTGATGTAGGTCAGGGTAGACCGAACCAGGATAAATACTGTTTGCATTATGTCTTCCCTTAACTCTCTTAGTTTCCAGCATATCTACATTATATATCTCTTAGTGCACTTAACAGTTTTGAAATACTCTTAGTGATAAACTGAAAAGGATTTTGAAGATTGCCTTCATTGTGTTTCTAGAAAAGAGAAGACTTGTAAAAAGTTTAAGTTTTTATCCTATCACCCAATTCACCCCCCTCTTGGGTGACAGCCAGCACTAACATATACCACCAAACTTGTTTTCCCAAGTCATTTTTATGGTTTTGGACTTATTTGAGTGGTGAGATCCCATTTCCAAAGCATTTCTCTAAAAGTTGGTTTCCAACCTCAAATTTTACTGAAAAATTGATTTGTGGACTTGAGTGCATGGATTTGAGCTCTAGGAGGTTCGCTAGGGTTCTTTAACTCATTTCTAGTCTAATCTCACATGTGAACCTTGGTTGGAGTTGTTTTACTCACTAGTTTTTTATTGTGGCTCAAATTCAACTTGCTACAAGTTGCTGTCATTATTGTCCACCTTTCATCGCTACAAGAACTAATTGCTGTTAAGTGGGTTCTACGTTGTTGTTCTGTACCAGAATTGGGTGATATGCATTTGAATTACGCTTGTTGACTTAGCTACCAATGTTCAGTTTCTTGAAGTCTTGTTTTGTTGCCGGAGTTGAGTGCATGGTTTTGTTGCTGATACTGTCAGAAATTGAATTGATCTTTCTGTTTGTGACCTTTGCTGGGGAAAAAAGCTTTAAACTGCAACTTTGGCATTCCTTTTGATTTGGATAAGAATTATGTTTGCTGATTGCATGTAATTGCTGTCCAAAATTCTGTCATGGTTTCAAAATATGTCATAGTGCAGAACAGGCCATGGCAGAATCAAGCAAGAGTTTCAGAGTCTCTAACCCAGCTATGTGTGGTTGAGAGTTCATCGATTTCCTTTGAGAAGAAGCTTGATCCAGAGCCTAATTTCTAATCTTCAAGGGAGTTTCTTCATCCTTCTACTATGTGCTTTTAAGTTCTTGTTCTAGTTGTATCATGAATTGTGTCTAGTGTAAAGGATGTGTTTGCATTTGATTTGGCTTCTAACCGAGTTGTTTCTGAACTTATTATCTTTGTAATTCGGTTTGGGATCTTCATCTAGTTGTTTGAATTTCATGAATTGAATGAATGAGTTTGAGGCATTTCTAGTTGAAATGTCACTTGTTTGGTTTGTTGGATTTCAAATCTATGCAAATTAACCTTTGATTGTCACAATACCTAAATTAGTTCTATGTATTAAGGGATAGATGCAATTAGGTTAAATATTGTGAGTTTGATCAAAGAGAGACTCCATATAGATAAGGAAGGATCTAAGTTAAATCTCCAGGGAAATCACTTTTTCATTGACATTTTCTCAATCTAATCCACTTTACCGTTTTCAAACATGTCATTCATCATTTTCAAATTGATAAGTGTAAGAAAATAGGTAGATTATGACACAGTAGCTCTAAATCACACTCTTAGATTAATTTGTGACAAGCTTTCCAAATCAATCTCCATTAATTGCTAGAGGCTAAAGTGATTCAACTTAGGGTTGCTCCTACTAATTATAGTAGTGATTCTAGTTAATTTTTTAGGCCCATAAGACTAGGTTTTCACTTGATTCAAGAATTATTAAAATTGGTAAAAAAATAATATTTATATAAGAAATGTAATTTTTTTAAATATCCTTATTTATAAATAGGTAAGTGAGAGTGAGAAAAATAATAAGAATGTAAAAGAAAAAGATAATGGTAGAATATAATTAATGTAATTTTTTCTTAGTTTTGATTCGTGATTGTAAGATTTGATGGAGTAATTGGTTGTTAGAATCTAACACAACCCTTCTTCATAGACTTGGGACTGACTATAAATATGAGTATCAAGTGGGAGTAACATAGATGAGGATATTGAGCTGCATCTGTTGTGATACATGAAAAGATAATATTTGCAATGAATATATGCATGGAAGAATCAAATCGAAGTAGTATCTATTGAGAAGAAAATGATAGAAAAATTATTTGAGCTTGTTTGGACATGTTCAAGTAAGACCATTAGATGGGCTAGTGAGGATGATTAATCAAATAATTTAGACTTCTGTAAAAGGTGGTAGAAGGAGACCAAATAGAACATTGTACGAAGTTATTTAGCGAAGTCTCTTTATTAATGACTTATCCAAAGATTTGATTTTTGATATAGGAAAATGACATTTAGACCCCATGTATTGTTTTTTTTATCAGAACCCACGTATTGTTTTTGAAAACATCATATTTACACTAAGTTATTTATGTGAATTACATTAAGTTTTTTTTATTACACATGACCATATATACTATTTTTTATGTGGATTATAGCTAAATAATAATATTTAAAAAATAGGGGACAACATCAAGCAAGTAGGTAGCTACTTTCACTGAGTATAGTTGATAAGACATAAGTGTCAACCATTTAGAAATCAGAGGTCTGGATCGCACATGCATATGCCATCAATTTATTGTTCCCTCCTCCGATGGGGAAAATGTCATTTTACCCCACTATAATGAATTAATTTCATATTCCTCCCCTAACATTCTGAAATCTCACTAAACCCTAAGGGGGCAAAGTGAAGTTAAATCTGAAAGGATAAAAGACCATTTTACCCCTGAAAAATAAAGAGCAAATGACATAAATTTTGGTGAAGCTCACTCATTCTCTCCCCCTTCCTCTGCACGACCCACTTCATCCTTATTCCAAGATTACTAGAAATCAAATGAGTTTACTTTGACCCAGTCCCTTGGGGATTCCATGATTTCTACAAATCACTTGAGTTATCAATATGTCCATTTAAATGTGTGTTTTGAAGACTTTTAGAAGGGAAAGAGGCTAGTGGGGGTGAAGAAGCTGTTGTAATAATATCTTAATATAGGTAAATGCTTATCCCCAGGTAAAAAATTCTCATCTCTTTCATCTAAGCCTTTGAAGACTTGTATTATATTTTAGAAATTCGTCAAATGTGTCTAGAAAATTTGTCACACGTGTCTTGAAAATTTGTTATATATGTCTTGGAATTCTCTGAAAATATATGTCTCAGAATTTGTCATGTGCCTTGAAAATTTGTCATATGTGCCTTGAAATTCGCTGAAAATATGAAGTACGTACAAAGTATAGCCTCTGAAGACTTGTACTATATTTTAGAAATTTTTCAAATGTGTGTGGGAAATTTTTCATATATGTCTTGAAAATTTGTCATATGTGTCTTGGAATTCCTATGGCTACGATAAATTATATGTATTGTTGAAATGATTGTTGTTCAAATGGCACTAATGTACATGTGATTTCAATTATTGTACTAGAAATTCTTAGAATGTACTCCTCTGGTCCTATTTATAGGGCAGAGAGAGAATGTTTTATTTGGTCCTATATATAAGTCACCTAATTAAATATTGAGCATGGATGTACAAGTTTACCCTTCATTTATTATGTGTTGACTTTATTTTCATGTGGTATAGTGGATATTTAATATGGGTAAAGTTGTAAATTTGTTGGATTTTAGTGGAAAGTTAATGAGTTTTAAGGCTTTCCTTGGTCTGTGTAAAATATGCTGGAAGTGACTTATAAATAGGACCAGATGAGTATGTGAGATCATGTATTAATAATCTTTGATGTTGTAAATAAGGTTGTCATATGTGTGTTGCAAATGGAGCATATATTGTGGTGAATGCCATTGCTTGTCCTAAGCTCAAAGTAGAATGAATTAGTTGATTGACTATATATTATGAACACATGTGATTGTTAGTCCCAATGAAATGGTAACGTTGATAAGTATAATCAATGTTAAGGTAACTTGTCCACAAAGTATATAACTTTGAGTTAATATAATGCAATTGTTATATTGTTAAATTTTCTAATTATGTGCAGCAACACATTGTGAGAATGAGTAGCAGTTGTACAAAGCAATTGTTTTGTATCTTCCATGTGGGAGGGAAATATGACAAGATAACTACAAATCTGGCTAAGTCTTTCAATGCTTGGTTTATGTGTGAGAGGAAGCACAACATTGCTGTTTTGATACATGATTATAGAGAAAAATTAGCTAAGAAGATGTATAATAGTAAAATGAGCATGAGGAATTGGAGAAATGGTGTGGGACCAAATGTGGGGGCCAAATTGATGGAAAATGTGAAAAAGTCTAAAAAATAGATGTAGAAGATTATGGACTGGCTGGCTTTAGGGTCGGAACTGGAGGAGGAGATGTTCGGGTCAATCTTACATTGCGGGAATACTCTTGCAAGGCTTGGCAGATGTCAATCTTACACACAATCTATTTTGGCTTTTGTAATCAAATGTAAATACCCTTTTGAATTTCAGGATGGAACTTTGTAGCTTTTCGACATAAGTACCAAGATGAAATTTGCTCAAAACTATGTAAATGCACATGACTTATATGAATATGATAAATTATATTATATGAGATAACATCTTTTGTATTATTGAAAGCTTTAGTATTACGGTTTGAAAATGTAGATCATGACAAACTTGATGAGTATGACATTATTTTTCTTTTTTGAGGCCCTTGGGTAGTTGTGGCAACATTATCAAAACCTACATTGCCAAAAGTTTCTCTTGATATGAATTCTGAAACCAAAATGTCTAGCTATGTATCATTCAAGGAGCCAAAATTCATCCAAAATATATGCCAAGCTTTATTTAGGACATTGTGAACATTGACTACAAATACTACACAATTATAAACATATGGTGTGCTTTTTAGTGCTGTATAATGTGGCATGATCATTTCAAGCCAATTAGGGTGTTCCTTGTGAGGCCACTCTTTGAAATAAGTTATGATATGAATCCCGCAATCATAGCTACAACAAAATTGCAAAAGTCAAAAATATAGTTTTGAAAAAATTGACATGCCTAGTGAATGGAAACAATAACATCTCACATGTCCTCTTGTCTTGGAACTAGAACTATAGGACCTAAACTTCATGCCTCCACATTTTATTCAGAAGTAGGGAGCTCAGAATATGGTCCATGTACAATAGTAAGTTCATCAAAATCATATTAAACTTATAGCATGATTTTATATACGTAAGCTTTAAATACCAACCATTTATCTTTATATGTTACATATTTTATTGTGACTCAGACTGATAAAGAAACAGGGAAGGAAATTGACAAAGCAGTTCATTCTTCAATGTTACCTACAGCCGAAACTTCACAAGACTTTGAGGTGATAAAAATGGCATCTCCAATCTCATTATACATCCCAAAATATGAAAAACTTGAAAGTTTATAAGTATGGCCTTTCCAATGGATTTAAATGTGGGTCAAACTGGCTACAAGAGTAAACAAGATTGAGTTATTTTTGGATATACATGCTTGGTATTATAGTTGATCATTGACCGAAATAATGATTGAATAAATTAAATTTAATTGACCAACTCGCACTTGGAGAAGCAATTTTCAAAAGTGAAATTCAAATTCCTTCATCCACTTGATGTATACTTTTTCATTGTATACATAATGTTGTAGAACTTCAAAGTATAATTGTAGATGCAAAATAAGTGAAAGAACAAATTTCTTCATGTCTTTAAGGTTGTTGGCTTGAAAGAAACTGTCGCGAGGCTTTCAAGAGCATCATAAATCAAAGGACATAACATCAATTGAGTCAAAAGGTTTTGGTTTAACGACGCAATTTGGACTATCATCGGAGAAATCTTTAGCCAAAGAATTGTCACAGGTAAGTTTAATTATCTTTATCAAGTATTGTTTATTCGTAATTATGAGAATAATGGGAAAGTAATCACATACACTCTATACATATTTTCAAGAAAATACCAATGACTAAGTAAGGGCAACAAGGATTTCAAGTTTTAAATCAGTTGTGGGTTATAGCTTCCCTCATAACACCCCAATTCCACTAGATTTTAAACAAATCAAATGTAAGTACAAAAATTTAAATATCTACCTTGTGAAGCAATTGAGCACTAAGGAGTGACGACGGTGTTAAGCTCTAAGGTGGGTCTTAGGTTTCGCTTTACCTTGCAAGTTCGGTCTCTCCCTCTTTCATTTGGACTACCAATCACATGAGTTCATAATATATAGTCAACCAACTAACACATTCTACTTTGAGCTTAGGACACATGATGGCATTCACAAGAACATATTCTCCATTTGCAACACACATTTGACAACTTACTAGACAAATAACCTTATTTACAACATCAGATATTATGAATACATGTACATTAGTGCCATTTAAACAACAATTATTCAAAAATACATATTATTTATAGTAGCTATGGGAATTCCTTCACACATATGTCACATTTCTAAGACACATGTCAAATTTTCTAGACACATTTCACCAATTTATAAGATATAGTACAAGTCTTCAAATGATTTACTTTTTCACATTTTCAGCAAATTCCAAGATACTTATGACAAATTTCTTAGACACATTTGATGAATTTCTAAGACATAGTAGAAGTCTTCAAAGGCTATGCTTGGTACCTACTCCATATTTTCAGCGAACTCCAAGACATGTATGACACATTTCCAACACACATATGATAAATTTTCTAAACACATTTGCTGAATTTCTAAGACATATTATAAGTCTTCAAAGACTATACTTAGTACCTACTCCATAGTTTTAGAAAATTCCAAGACACATATGACAAATTTCCAACACACGTATGAAAAATTTTCTAGACACATTTGACGAATTTCTAAGACATAGTACAAGTCTTCAAAGGTTTAGATTAAAGATATGAGAATTTTCTACTTAAAGATAAGCATTTACCTCTACTAAGAAGTAATTCCAACAGCTAGTTCACCCCAACACTAACCTCTTTGCCTTGTAAAAGTCTTCAAAACACACATTCAGGAGGAAGGGGGTCGGAATTATTGATTCAAGTGAGGTAGTCGTTGTGCATTGAATTAATGGACGAGTTGCTTTCACTAGCTCTTCCTTACGCAGAGGGAGGGAGAAAATGAGAGGGGGGAGAATGAATGAGTCTAAGTGTGCTTCACCATAATATATAATGATACATATCATTTGTTCTTTCTTTTCCAAGGATAGAAAGGTCTTTGAGTCTTCCAGAATTAATTTCACTTTACCCCTTGGGGGTTTAGTGAAATTTCAGAAAGTTAGGGGGAAATCTGATGTTAATTTACTATTGTGGGGGTAAACTAAATCTTCCTTCGAATTTATATACAACGCTTGTAAGTTTGCATGTATACTTTCAGCCACGTTGCGCATCATAGATAGTCATCAGAACTTTTAGTGTTAAAATGTGTGATGGATTCGCAGAAATACAAAAATTATAGGGTCCATGAATCTTCATGCCGTTTACCGTCTGAAGAAAGTAATATTTTCCAGATTCACAGATGTCGTTTACTGTTTGAAGTCAGTAGGAACACGTCATGAGTTACACACATCATCTTATCAACATAATAACAGTGCGATTTCGGGCTCAAAACTCAGTGATCACATATCCAACGCCCTCAGGTCAAAAATTCAAGTAAACTGTTTGGCTTCTCCATGTATAACTAGTTTTTTATTCTATATATAACTAGTTAGTTATGAGAGATTAAGTTAAATAAATTACTTAATTATAATTTATATTTTACATGATCTACCTGAAAGACTTATATATTGATCACAAGAGTATATCAGTTTGTAAATTAAACAAATTAGTTTTAAAAAATGACAAACATAAATACTTTAAAGTAATTTTTTTAGCATCATTACCCCCTAAATTAGTCAATTTAATCTTATGTTTAAAATAAATGCTAGTGTACATATCCAAGTGACAAGTCATAAGCATGAGTAATCTGAAGTAGTGTCAAGCTCTCAGGTCAACACAAAGAAAAGGAAATGAGAGCGGTGGGACTTTCACTCTAATTAGAGAACCAAATATGGTTATAAATCAAATATCTACACACACACACATGATCGGAGGGAGCATTTTGATGGTGAGACTGAAAGTCTAATATGATTTTATTCATAGTAATTTTGATTTTCGTAATAGGAAATAGCTAATTATATTTTAACTACTTTCTTTAATTTACGTACAATTATTAATAGGTGGTTAATTATAGTAAATAGATTGGAGAGAGTATTTTGATGCTTGCCTTTAAGACGTCCTTAATTAACGATAGACTAGACATGTAAAGAGATTCAAGTCATGAAATTTTGACTGCACACAGTCCGACCGATTCCTCCAACTTATTATTAATATTATTAAAAATGCATCGCATGATAGTATTGTTAGATTTAATAAATGTTTTCCGCTCCAAATAGAAAAATATTGATTTTCTCAAATTCTCAAATTATATTATTGAAACTATCGATCTCTTCTACTAAAGACTAGATACACCGTAGACAAAAATGTTCATTTTTTAAATTAATCATTATATGAATTGTTATCAATGTTGTAAATATGAATGACATTTTGTTAATTATCCGTGCATTTTAAAAGGTGACTAGATATTACATGGGATAAACATGGCGTTTCATTTACATGGCTTTACTCTTTACCTTCTGCAATGATTGCTTTATAATAGTAATATGACAAGGTTAGGGTCATTATCACTTAAGATAAAAGAGCTTAGGGTAAAAGAATGTGTCTAGCGTTTTCAACACTCACAAAAACTAGAAGTCATCCTTTTGATGACACATTTCCAATTTTAAAAGTTTTAACAGCCAATTTTAAAATTGCAGTTGAGAATAAAAACAATAAGAGTTAAGAAAGATTTTTTTTTCTTCACATTTTAACGATAGAATTGAATGGTGTAAAACTATAAATTTTGATCCTTCACATTATCATCATGTAAATATGTATTCCCTCCGTCTCTCTATATATAAGAGTAAAAAATTTGAATGGTTTTGTCCCTTTTTATAAGAGCCTTTCCAAATTTGTCAAAGCATTCAATAAGTTTTTTCTCACTTTACCCATCATTATTCTCTTTATTTGCATTCTCTTTCATACTCATTTATTACACTTTTATCACATTTCTCTCTCTTATATACTCAATCATAAATAAGGGCAAATTTGATAAAACAAAATCAGTTCAGACACATTTATTTCTCTCAACCGCTTCCTTAATATATGTGATTTCACCTCTTTGACTCTTATAATAAGGGACGGAGGGAGTAATACTCTCTCTCTCCGTTCCTAAATATAAGATATATTTATCTAATTTGATTATATTAAGTATGTTAGTTGAGTTGGTTAAAATCATATAATATTACTAAAACTCCCTAACACTCTCATCCTCCCTATCTTATTTGTTTATTATGGAGGAGTATCATAATGGATAATTTGGTGAAAAGTAGAGAAAAATTAGAAATATGTCTTATATTTATGAACAAGTTCACCTCCCCAAATAGCTAGATCTTATGTTTAAGAACAGAGGAGTATCAAACTTTTTTTTCGGCTTCGTTATTACGAATGAAATGTTTATTTCTTTTAATCATTCAGTCATTTGTATATTTTGAATTATATCATGCCTTTTAAAAGGCAATTAAATATTCTTTTAAAAATCCGGGTTCAAAAAGTCATCACCAATGGTTATGAAAAAAACATCATTACCAAAGATTTAAGTTTAACTTACTTTGATAAGACAGATTCTTCACATGAGAAACTCATTTAATTAACATGTCTTTACTATTTACCAGCTAATAATTTTGCTCTATATAAAGAGGGTTAGAATAAAATAAGGATCAAATCCGTTTAAAAAACATGCGCACAAGTCACTGTTTCCTATGAAACACGTTTATAAATTAACAGGGGGAAATATTATAGAGTAAAAGGTTTTTACTGTTGACAATGCGATCAGCTTCTCCCACTTGCAATTAAAAATAATATTTGCAAATGTTAGTGTTGATGTTCTAATCAGTCTTCTTCTTCTTTCTTTCTTTTCTTTTTGTTTTTCTTTTTTTTTTTTGGGTTAAAAAAGTCAGTCTTATTTTATTCCGCTTTTTTTCCAACATAGTATAATGGTTCAGTTATATATTTGCATTATCGTTGAAAATATATTATAATAAATAATACTCCCTCCGATCCTAAAATATATGGTTTATTTAACTAATTTGATTAAATTAAGGAAGTTAGTTATATTGGTTAGTAAGATGTACTGTAACGAAAGGAAAAAAAGTTAGTAAGATTTGTTTTTTCTAAAACATCCCAATCATATTTTCTTATTCATTTTTCTATCTCTTATTTGATTATTGTTGAAGGAATGTCAATAGAAATGATTTAGGAAAAAAGTTAACAAATCATATAATATTACTAAAACTCCCTAACACTCTCATCCTCCCTATCTTATTTTTTTATTATGAAAGAGTATCAATATGGATAATTTAAAGAAAAGTAAAAAAAATTAAAAAGATGTCTTATATTTATGAACAAGTTCACCTCCCCAAATAGCTGGGTCTTATATTTAAAAACAGAGGAGTATCAACTTTTTTTAGGCTTAATTATTACGAGTGAAATGTTTATTTCTTTTAATCATTCAGTCATTTGTATATTTTTGAATTATATCATGCCTTTTAAAAGGCAATTAAATATTCTTTTAAAAATCCGGGTTCAAAAAGTCATCACCAATGGTTATGAAAAAAACATCATTACCAAAGATTTAAGTTTAACTTACTTTGATAAGACAGATTCTTCACATGAGAAACTCATTTAATTAACATGTCTTTACTATTTACCAGCTAATAATTTTGCTCTATATAAAGAGGGTTAGAATAAAATAAGGATCAAATCCGTTTAAAAAACATGAGCACAAGTCACTATCTCCTATGAAACACGTTTATAAATTAACAGGGGAAAATATTATAGAGTAAAAGGTTTTTACTGTTGACAATGCGATCAGCTTCTCCCACTTGCAATTAAAAATAATATTTGCAAATGTTAGTGTTGATGTTCTAATCAGTCTTCTTCTTTCTTTCTTTCTTTTTCTTTTTTTTTTCTTTTTTTTTTTAAAAAAAGTCAGTCTTATTTTATTCCGCTTTTTTTCCAACATATTATAATGGTTCGGTTATATATTTGCATTATCGTTGAAAATATATTATAATAAATAATACTCCCTCCGGTCCTAAATATATGGTTTATTTAACTAATTTGATTAAATTAAGGAAGTTAGTTATACTGGTTAGTAAGATGTATTGTATCAAAAGAAAAGTTAGTAAGATGTGCTTTTTCTAAAACATCCCAATTATATTTTTTTTATTCATTTTTCTATCTCTTATTTGATTATTGTTGA
The DNA here is from genome assembly GCA_037074515.1 of Mimosa bimucronata. NCBI lineage: Eukaryota > Viridiplantae > Streptophyta > Magnoliopsida > Fabales > Fabaceae > Mimosa > Mimosa bimucronata. The sequence goes on from CM073442.1 coordinate 15,293,176, forward strand.
AAGAAGGTGAATAGAAATAATTTAAGAAAAAAGTTAACAAAAATTAGAATTAAATCCTACACTATGAATCAAGACCAAGTCCTCATATAAGTGTTATATTTAGAATAGGACAGAGTATTTTATTACTGTACTCTCTTAGGTCACAAAAGTACAAGTTACATAATTATGGGAGAATTTTTGTGGAGTTATGTATAACCAGTTTAATTTTAAAAAGTCTCCCAATAAAGTATCATGTAAAAACAAAATCTAATGCAAAAAATGATAACATGTTTTAGCATCCGATGCAGAAAATGGCAGTAAGTTATATGCGACTAAACTTATGAGACTTTGTAGTAACATGATTGCACAATAACTCTCCCTATTTAATTTGTAGAAATTAAGATAATCAATTAAATTACTTATTCATAATAAATACGTGTAAATTTTCCTAAAACCTCCTAAACTATTCGTATTGAAAACTATCAAATACTTTTCTTTTCAAAATACCATTAAATTAATGGCTTTAATATTAAACCTTTTTTTTACCTTAATCTTAAACTTGTTTACACATGAGAAATTTGCGATACATGTTCCATGGCATTATCAGTTTGTCAGCCTACCTCCAATTAGAATTGGTGTATCCAGCTAACAAAAATTTGAATTATCCTCTGTCACTTTTGAGTTTGTCGTTTACTTCTGCCTTTCTTTACTTGCTTTATAATGGTTAAAGAGGTCACAGTAAAAGAATGTTTCAATATAAAAATTATTTTAATAGTAGCTTAAAACTACAATTAATTTCAGTTCAAAAAAAAAACCTACAGTTAATTACCATGAGCTTCTTATGTAACACGATTAGATTTCGATCATGCCAGTCCCAATCAAGCAAATTAATGAGAAGTTAAATGAGCGTATTAACTTGTTAAAAATAAGAATGACATATTTTAATTTTTTGTTTCATCATTGTATTTTTGGAAAAATCTCGTTTTTATTTTGTATACTTAACTTTAATTAACATATTATGAGTATAAGGACTAACACATATATAATTAGAAAAATTGTAAGAACCCGGTATTAAAAAAACTACTATATGGACTTGATTATAAATTAGATCAAACATACAGTAAGAATTGACAAATTTATTTTCGGCAAATGTATAAATTTACCAATGACATTTATCACAATGAGTGTTTGACACAAAAAAATTTTTTGTGATCCTTAAATACTATAAAAGTTTTAAAATGGTATGAATTTAACAAAACTGTTATACATAAATAAATAGTCGTTATTTTTTAGAAAGAAATCAGGCTGAACCCACAGGGAAAAAGTAATGGAAATTTAGTTATAGATAACGGTTTTGTTAAATTCGCATCATTTTTAAAACTTTTTAGGTATTTAAGCACCACAAAACATTTTTTTGTGCCAGACGCACTTCAAGTAGTTGTCCATTGGTATATTTACCCATTTATTTTTCCTGGAGTTGCCAAAAAAGATTAATTTTTCCCTTTCTGAATAGCTTGATTAGAAGAACTATAGTTAATCACCATGAGTTAATCATATAACACGATTCTTTTTTTTTAAAAAAAAAATATCTTCAGAGAGAATAGTATCCCTAACCAACTAAGATGGAATCTTCTAGCATATTCTGTTAAAGGTTCAAGTGAAAATTTCATATTAGTAAAATTGACCCCACTATAGTGTACTAGTATCTACTTTCTCAACTATAAAAAGAGCATACCAATGGCTTATCTTCCATGCATAGATAGCTACCACAACAGTCTAGCAAACCCCACATCCTTCAGCGCTTCTTCTTGTTCTTGTTCTTGTTCTTCTTCTTCTTCCAAAATGGGATCTGAAAACAAAGAGCTGATGGGATCAACAAGACTCCTTAATGCTCAAACCCACATATGGAACCACACCTTCAGCTTCATAAACTCAATGTGCCTCAAATCTGCAATTGAGTTAAACATCCCAGAAATCATTCACAAGCATGGCAAGCCCATGCCTCTTCCTCTTCTCATCTCTTCCCTCCAAATCCACCCTTCAAAATCCCCAAACATCCATCGCTTAATGCGACTCCTCACCTATTCTGGCTTCTTCTCTCTTCAAAAACTTCCTGAATCTTCTTATGAAGAAGAAGGCTATGTCTTAACCGATTCATCCACCCTTCTACTCAAGGATCATCCCTTAAGTGCCACACCTTTTTTTCTAGGTATGATTGATCAAGCATTGAAGAAGCCTTGGTATGAGCTCACCAGTTATCTCCAAAATGATCTTCCATCACCATTTCACATGGCGTATGGGAAGAAGATTTGGGAGTGTGCTAAGGAGGATCCTAAGTTTAATCATTGTTTTAATGAAGCTATGGCTAGTGATGCTAGCTTGGTGATAAATGTGGTGATTGATAGTTGTAAAGAAGTGTTCAAGGGGATTAAGTCGTTGGTGGATGTTGGTGGTGGCACCGGCACTACTGCTAAGGCCATTGCTAATGCCTTTCCTGAATTACAATGTACTGTGTTTGATCTGCCCCATGTTGTTGATGGTTTGCAAGGTAATGCCAATCTAAAATTTGTTGGAGGAAGCATGTTTGAGAAAGTTCCTCCTTCTGATGCCATACTCATGAAGGTATATATATATATATTTGCATTCATACTTACGTTTGTGAAGTAATTTTTTTTTTTTTTTTTTGTTTAAGTATGCCTGGTAACCCTAAATTATTGTGTGGTTCATTCACTATCTTAAATTATATTTCTAAGTGTGTCTAGTATCCTAAGGCATTTTGTGATTCATACAATACTCTGAATTATTTTATCAGATGCATTTAGCATACTAACATATATTTTTATGCAATTTTTCATGAAAGTATTTTCTGCATTCATTTTTATCACTTTTATTATAAGCATTTTCAGTAATAATCTTCTATATTTTTAACACTCATCTTTTAACACTTTTAAGAACCAATTTTGCAATTTTTTTGTCATATTAAATTTTTCTAGGACTTATCTTACATGTTTTTAACACTAACTTTTAATTATTTTTAGTACTTAAATATGGAAGATAATTATACCTTCACTCAACAGAATTTTTGAAAGTTAACCACATAAAAAAAATACTTTAAGGATGAACTCAAATTACAAATTAAAATACTTTAGGATGCTAAATGCATTTCAAAAATACTTTATAAAATGCCTAAATAAACATCAAAATACTTTAGGATACCGAACATACCTGAAAAAATAACTTAGTTTGTTGAATGAATTCTAATTAACTCTATACTATATTTGACTCATTTACTCATTATTGTTCTTAGGGCTAATTATTTTTGTAATAATTTTGATTGCTTCCATGGCATGAAAACAGTGGATCCTACATGATTGGAACGATGATGAGTGTGTGAAAATTCTGAAGAATTGCAAGGAGGCAATTGCAAGCAAAGGGGAAGGTGGGAAGTTGATTATAATAGACATGGTATTGGAGGATGACGTGGAGGGCAACAAGAACAACAAATCAGTTGAGAATCAAATGTTGATTGATGTGCTGTTGATGGTGTTGTATCCCGGAAAAGAGAGGACTGAGAAAGAATTGGCCAACTTATTCCATTCTGCTGGTTTTAGTCATTACAAGATTCATCCTGTTCTTGGTTCTCGTTCTCTCATCGAGGTTTATCCATGAAACATTCTTATCACATATACTTCCTAGGATGAATTATCTATTATGAAGTGTGGAATAAGGTTGTGGGACCAAATGAAACAATTAATTAAAAGTAAAAGAAGTGTGGAAGATCTAAGGTCAATTTATATATAAATATACATATATATGTCGCTTTGTAATCTGCATCTTTTGTACTATGTGTTAATGTTTGCAATGAAAGTTGGTCTTCTTTATTTGTCTCATTTTTAATTTTTGATCCTTACATCAATCTAACAATTTAAAATATAACCATTTTATTATAATTTCCCTTGAATTTTTTTAAGAAAATTAAAGATGCAAAATAAGTCACTCCACAAAAATATATTTATCATTTTTTTCTCAAAAATAATCCAACTTATTTATTACTACCTCTGTCCCTTATTATAAGAGCCAAAGAGGTGAAATAACATATATTAAGGAAGTGGTTGAAAGAGATAAATGTATCTAAAATGATTTTGTTTTCTCAAGTTTGTCCTTATTTATGATTGAGTATATAAAAGAGAGAAATGTGATAATACTGTAATAAATGAGTATGAAAGAGAATGTAAATAGAAAGAATGATGATGGGTAAAGTGGGAAAAAACTCATTAAATGCTTTGACAAATTTGGACATGCTCTTATAAAAAAGGACAAAACCATTCAAATTTTTTACTCTTATATATAGGGAAGGAGGGAGTAACTAACATACTATGAAATATAATTACATATAATATATGTTAAAATTAAGTAGGTTATTTAATTAACTTTTTCAATCTTAAGAAAAGGTTAACTTGATCTTTTATTTAAGATCGACAGTTGAAAGTACTCCCTCAGGTACTTATTATAAGGCACCAACTACCAATTCTCACAAACCAAGGAATGGTAGTTGGGTCATTAAATTTAGGTTAAATTGACAATTTGTTTTCAACTTCTCCCCTCATTAAATGATGTGACTAAACATTTTCAACTTTAAACCTTTATGAATGACAAGGGTTAAGTAGTAGAAAAAAAAGCATTAAATGCGGCAGTTGCTATCTTACATTTGGGACCAATTTTTTTTTTTTTAGTTGGTACTCCCTCTATCCCAAAATATAAGCTTCAAATAACTAACTTCCATTAATAAAGAAAACTACTAAAGTTGGTTAAAAGCAATAATTATGTTAGAAATATGATTTGTTTTCCAATTATGTCCTTCTTACTAAATATGAAAGAGAATGTATGGGGAAAAGAAAATGAGATAGAATGTGACGAATAAGTTATAATAAGGATAAAAGAGAATGTATGGGAAAATATGAACAATATGTAAAATTGGAAAAAAATGCAATGAATGTTTAGAAAAACCTAAAATGAAGTTTATATTTGGGATAAGGGTCAAATTTACCCCGAAAGTTTTAGATAAGGATCACTGAATGTCCGGAAGTTTTTTTGGTATCAATTTTGTCCTGGAAGTAACAAAAATGGATCAATATCACCCCAAATTAACATTCGTAATAGTCAAAGGTTAGTTGACCTTCATTATGATGACATGGCATGTCCAACTAGCAATCCACCTCACTTCATCTTCTTCCCTCCCTCCCCAACACTCCTTCACCGGAAAAACTGTAGCTGCAACTGCCTCCACACCTCCTTCATTCTCTCTTTCTCTCTTACTACCATCAATGGGTCTGCGTGCATGAACAACAAAGCCTCCTTGCGATGGCTTTCCGCCCCCAAATCGCAGCAACCCCCTCCCTCCCTCCACAAATTCAGAAAAACAATTAAAAATTCCTGTTGGTTGGCTGATTACCATGGCTTCCGATGCATACGTCGACGAGAATGCTGTCTTTAAAAAACTCAAGGCCAAGTCTGATAACAAGGTTCCTTTTCTTTTTCTTTTTGAAACTTAACTGGGGTCATCTTCATTTTAGGCTTCCTTTGGATGTTATGTATGTATGATTTTTTAGTTTGTTTTGTTTCATCGCTGTGGATTTTGCGAGAACGGACTCAGATCTCATTTTTATTTGCTCTCTACGTGAAATCTTAGTTTGGGTGTTTGTATTGTTTTGCAGATGTGTTTCAATTGCAATGCCAAGAATCCAACTTGGGCGTCGGTTACACATGGGACCTTCCTCTGTATTGATTGCTAGGCTGTTCATTGTAGCTTTGGTGTGCACGTCAGTTTTGTGAGGTGAGTTGAACTATTTGGCCTCTTTTTTGCTTAATTATTTGAATGTCGAAAGTTGCTGATTTGCTTTTTGTAATAAACAAAGCTATTCCTTTTAGTGTGTATGGGGTCATGTGGTGTAATGCAAGGAGGATTCTTTTTCCACGTTGATGAGTTAAACATGTTGATTTGCCACTGACTTGTATCGGAGTTCGCATCTTCAACCCACTTATTTAGCAGTGGAGCTTCTTCATCATCAACCTTAAAGAAGAGGTGTTAATGTCTGGGAGTGGTTAGATTTTGGAGATTTTGGTTGAAGGGCGTTGAGGAGGGAGGGAAGAAGATGACGACGAGAGAGAGCTTCACTTCACTCAAAAAAGTAGAAACGTGACGTAGATTATTATTGGACACGCCACATCACCGTAATAAAAGTCAACTAACCTTTTACTGTTAAGAATGTTAATTTGGGGTGACATTCATCCAATTTTATTACTTAAAAGATAAAATTTATCCCAAAAAAACTTTCAAACACTCAGTGATCCTTATCTAAAATTTTTAGGGGTGAATTTGACATTTATCCCCTTATATTTTAGGACACAATTTCCCTAAAGTGAAGTGAAACTTAAACTTTAAAATGGAAGGAGTACCTTATAATAAGGGATTAAAGACGATAAATTAACAAAGGATTACTGGCCAATCGTATGGCCCTCTTATGTCGATGCCCTAGGGCCAAATCCCAACTCTGATGGTTTCCTCCGCAGAATCTTTCAGAGAAATGATCACAACCAACGACAGAATATAACAGAGACCAAACATTTGGAACCGCTGACAAACATGCACACAATTCAATGAACCGAAAAGATGAGAGCAACTGTTCATGAAATATATTGGTAGTTAATTAGGAACCATATCCTCTCAGCGGCCAATTTTCTCAGCGTCTCTCCACATCCGAAATCCTGTCCGTCCATATGATCGTCCATTTAATCCAGAAGCTTACAAAGCGCCACGTCATGAGGCAATTAAAAATTGAGTCTCTCCTCTTCCTACTCCCAAGTCCAAACAAAGCCAACGCCCTCCCTGACCGTTTTTTCCTCTGGTTCGCCTCATCAAGGTTGTCGGACCCATCTCCATGTCCTCGACATTTACATCTGCTTCCTCGTATCCTTGGTTCCTGTTTATCTTATTCCTCAAGAGCCATGTTTGGATTTGGTGTTTCTTCACGTACCACCGCTACCTCCGCCATCGCGAACAATTCTTGGTGCTTCGCTTTACAGCCTTTCTGGTCTCTTAAATACCTCTTGTTTCTGTTATCACTCAACTTGCACGCAGGAATTGAGGCATTCTTTGTAATTTGGCTTTAAATTTTACATCTATTTATTTGTGTTTGCCCTTTATTGCTTCTTAAACTTTTGTCGAGCTTTATTGTCCTTCAATGGCTTTGGGTATGTTTAGTTCTTTTTTTTTTGGACAGAAGGTAAGTTTAGTTCCATTCATCTTCATTGCGCTGGAGCTTTATACCCCCAAATTATTGAGTGCTCTTGGATAAATATATGGATGAGAATGAGTTGATCAATGAGGTGTCCATGCACACCCTGTTGAATGAATTCATGCAGAGATGGCTGAGAAAATGACTTGGAAGATTGAGGAAGAACAGCCTTAAAAGTGATGGCTTTGTAGAAGGGTATTGTTGAGAGCTCATAGGGGCGAATGAGGTTAAGGTTGAGGAGGATTCGGCTTGGTTGAGGAGGAGTAATCATTCATTTTAATTGCTGATGACGTGTTGCACTGCAGGCTTTTGGATCAGTTGTATGGCCAGGATTTCGACGCTGAGAGATGCTGAGAAAATTTGGCCGCTGAGAGGATCCAGACCCAGTTAATTATGAACCGTTCCGTGAAAGTTCAGACCAGAGTACACTGTATTAATGACCTTGACAAAAAATTTCATATGAATTATCATCAATAATAATAATAATGCACATCTTTTCAGTGTGAGTTGCTTTGTCTTATACTCTTACTATTTATTAACATGCGTGGAAATTTCTGGACATTCATTAAGGAACTAATTTCACTTTCTCTGCTCGTCGCAGTCATGATTTGTATTGTTCAAAAATATGGTTCCACACAATTTTTGAACGGATTATGTTTATATAAAAAATTGTTTTAAAAAAATTAATATTTAGGAAATTATTTTTTATTTTAAATTTTGTTCATATTAAAATATGTTTTTTTAAAGAAAATTAAATCTTATCCGTCTGATATAATTTAGATAGTCCAAGTTTTGAAGTGATCATCACCAAAATGGATTCTAACTTAATCATGCTATCTTTTTTAAGTGAGAGGTGCTTTTATCAGATATATGCATGCATATTTCTCGCAATTTATCCAAAGTGAGTGGATTTATAACAAGTTCTTTAGGTTCTGGTTTTCTAATGTTGCAATAGGAGAATGATACATTTACAATTTAGCCACATCATAAATTAACGGCGTTTGCTTCCTCGTTCTCTTGTCCACGTCCAACTGACAAAACTTTCCGCACCCCAAACCGCAACAACACAGATCAAAACTCTCCACCTCCATCTTCGTTTGGCAGGAGAAATTGATTGCATACCCATCTAGTGTTTCACTCTTTTGTTTTATGGCTGGTTACTTTTCTCCTATTGGAATCCACTACTCAACTCTTCATGGGGGACCTCAGCGTAATGGCACCAAATGAGGAAAACCCAGTCTTATTATTGGGCCGATTTTTTTCTGGCCTAAAAATTGTAAACCAGTCTTAACATATAAAATTTTCTTCTGGCCGATTTTCAGCGTATTTGGTATAGCAGTTGGGCCATCAAACGTGCAGCCCAACTACAAAAGTGATTTTTCGGTTTTTTATTATGTTTGGTTAGCTTTATTGAATCCCACTTCTAATTTAAACGCTTTCCATTTAAGCTACTTTTAGTTGCTCTTCCACCATCATTAGAAGACGAGGATGTTGAACAAGTAACAGAAAATTTTCTGTTTCTGTGGGGCGACTTTGCTTTTGCAGGGACTGAAATCACATTGGAGCCGCCATAGTTGAAGCCCTATGGCACGAACAAGGAAGAAGATTTCCACCCCACAGCACTGTTCAAAGCAAACTTCAATGTCAGAACTAAAATTGAAGCTGCAAACTAGAGAGAGAGAGAGAGAGAGACTAGCCTGCTAACGGAAGCACTCATCTGGAGAGGAGAGAAATGAAAGGGGGTTCGTATTTTTCTATTATAAGGATAAAATTTTCGAAAGAGCTGAGATTTCTTATCCCATCACTTCTCCTTCGTCTTCGTCTTACTCCAGCTGCTGATGGTGGGGACCTGCACTAGAAGTGAACTACACTACGGCCCCAAGGGGTGGAGATAGATAGAAAATTTGCATAATTTTTTTTTTATAAGAATAAATTCATAGGTGGTGAAAATATTATATAAAAATTTCCAACTTAACATACACTCCCTCCTCCTGTATATAAGAGCCAAACATTTGAATGATTTCGTCCATTTTTATAAGAGTCTGATTAAATTTGTTATAGTATTTAATGAGATTTTTCCCACTTTACCCATCATTATTCTCTCTATTCACATTATCTTTCATACTCATGTATAACACTATTATCACATTTCTCTCTCTTATATATTCAAGGGAAAATTGCACAGTAGTCCCAAGGAAGGCATTATACTACTGCAAAGTCCCAAAAAGTCTCCTTATTATCATCAAGTCCCAAGGGACTATGGTGCAAAATGTTCCAATTGTTCAAAGACTCTTTTGCCCTCATTAATTGTAAAAATAAAACATATGAATGAGGGGAGGAACAATCAAAACGTGCTCTGTTTCACTGAAGAACAAGAAACACGTGAGAGAAGAAGAAAGACGTGAAGAGCTCAAGTTTTGGTTCGATCAAGTCACTATGGCCATTATTTGATTTTACTCAAATGTTGTCTTGATCAGGTTTGAAGATACAAAGGTACTCTTCTTTCATACTCTATTTACCTAAGAAAATGACAAAGAAAGGATGTTTTGGTGTGAACATTGATGGGTTTTAGGGGTTTTGGATAATCAAGATAACCCATTTGATGTACGAAGTAATAATGCTAAGATAGTTAATGAAGAAGATTGTGTTAATAAGTTCATGTTCTCATCATTTTAGTTGGATAGGGTTTAATAGAGTCTGATACTTTATTGTATCTAGATGGATAGATGATGCTCTGTTTTTTTTTATTTGAAGTTCTGTTTCTCCATTGTAAGTGGAATGAATCAACTTGGGTTAATAAATATGCTATTATACTTGTTGTGCGAAAAGAGAAAAATGTGTTGTTAATAGTGGCATATGTAGTTGTTAATATGTGTTGTTAACTTGTTAATGTGAACCTAGGTTAATAAATATGTTATTATACTTGTTGTGCAAAAAGAGAAAAAGGTGTTGTTAATAGTGCATAGGTAGTTGTTAATATGTGTTGTTGTTAATGTGAACCTAGTTAATAAATATGTTATTATACTTGTGCGAATAGAGAAAAAGGTGTTGTTAATAGTGGCATAGGTAGTTGTTAATATGTGTTGTTTACTTGTTAATTTGATGCTGTGTTTTCGGATATATTATCCTCTGTGTCTACAATATGAGTGGCAATGAATGAACACAGGTCTTTGATAAATATGTTATTAAAATACTTATGCAGAGAAGAAAAGGTGGTGATAAATATGTTATTTGTGATTTAGTTGTTAATACAAAGTAATTTTGTAGGGTGTATTGATAATGGCTAGTACATCTGGGAAGTATCTGCTATGTTTTCTTCACTTAGGTGAGCAATTTATAACTAATGGAGAAGGTTATTTGACATATGTTAGGGGGACGACTAGATCAAAAATAGTCAAGGAAAGCACAAGTTATGAAGAATTCAAGACAATGATATGTTCAATTGTGGGAAAAGGGAGCAATGAAATTATTATGAAGTTCACAGTTTCATGTGATGCAACCACATATGTGGACCTTATATATGATGAAGGAATTGAACATCTAATCAATTTCAATGAAGAAAAAAGGCATGTATATGTAGGTAAAAAAGGAGATGACAATGCACAACTGATGGATAATGAGTTAAGGGGAGATGAACAAGTGTAAGTTGAATATGTTAATTGAATTAATTTTGTGTGTCATTTGTATGTTAGCACTGTAATTGAAAACCAAGTATTGTAACTTGTCATTGTTTACATGTTGGTTTGTTAACAAAGTTTTTGTAACTTTTGATTAATGACCGATGGTGGAATGATTTTGTGCAGGATGGATAACTTGTTTGGATACCCCGTTGTACTGTCTGGGTCTACACCAACCTTGTGTTATGATGATTCACCATCATTGGCATGTGCAACACAAATGATCCCAACAGTTCGTGTTGAAATGAACTCAACAATTTTGGAGATGCATCCTCTTTTGTGACATTTGTAAATGCTTCCTCTTTTGGATAGCTTTTGTAAATGTCATTAGACATGTTGAAAGTTAGGTGGTCATTGAAAGTGGAAGGTGCATGATGTTTATGATAGCTTTTGGAGTAGGTATAGTTGACTATAGGATGTATATAAGGTTGTAAATGAAATATTACTGACAATTGAAGTTGTCAATGAAGACTCAATTAATTGTCAATGTGATATGACGGATAATATGATACATCCATTGTTGTCGCAAAGTTAATTAATCTAATTCAGATTTTTCAAATTTTGGATCATAGTAATGAAGAATTTTTTCCTTGTTATGCAAATGATACATTGGACGTACTATTTCTAGAAAGTATGGTTTCTTATATGTGGGTGAGGAATAAATTTAGTAATGAAAAGTTAATAGTTAAAGCAGACCCAATTTCTATTAACAACTCCAGAACTTGTTAATCGAAGCTTGAGGAGCTGTCATTACAGGCCTTACACTTGTCACTCGTGCAAAACTCGCTTATTTTGTGAGGCATACTCGGTTGCTATTAACAACTCTAGGCTTGTTAATACAGGATTTTGGAGTTGTTAATGCAGGCTTGGGGAGTTGTCATTACAGGCCTTTTAACTTGTCACTCGTGTAAAAGATGAGGCATACTCAATTACTATCAATAACTCCGAAACTTGTTAATGCAGCATTTGGAAGTTGTTAATGCAGCCTTTGGGAGTTGTCATTACAAACCTTATATAACTCGTGTAAAAGTAATATGAGGCATACTCAGTTGCTATTAACAACTCCAAAACTTGTTAATGCAGCATTTGAGAGTTGTTAATTCAACCTTTGGGAGTTGTCATTACAGGCCTTATACTATAAAACTAAGATGAGGCATACTCAGTTGCTATTAACAATTCCAGAACTTGTTAATGTAGCATTTGGGAGTTGTTAATGCAGCATTTAGGAGTTGTCAATACAGGCCTTATAACTCGTGTAAAACTAAGATAATGCATACTCAGTTGAACTCCAGAACTTGTTAATGCAAGCTTTGGGAATTGTTAATGCAGCCTTGGGGAGTTGTCATTACAAGCTTTGTAAATGCATCCCTCGTGTAAAAGATGAGGCATACTCAGTTTCTATTAACAACTCCATGAGTTGTTAATGCAGCCTTGGGGAGTTGTTAACGCTGCCTTTGGGAGTTGTCATTACAGGCATTCCCATTTGTCCTTGTTAATTTGACATGACCAACACTCCATGACATACCAGATGATAGACACCATATACCCATTCCATTAAATGATTAATAATGCCAACAAAAGCTTCATTAACTACTAGAATATTATCAAAATACATTGATGTCATTAGGTAGTTCACTATCAATTCAAAATCAAAATACATGATATAATTTTCATAGATCCCCACTCTTCCCAATTCAAAAACTAATATACTATGTTGTTTATGCTTTCTTCCTCTTCTGATGGTTCCCTTGCAACATTGATAGGATCTGATGACCACATACATTTTTGGGATGAGTAACAAGCCACCACAAATAACACTTCTTTAGTTTCTGAAGTTCCTCCCTAGAGTACTTGGGTATGGTGTAACTCTCATCATCTTACTCCTTTCCATCCCATATCTGCAGAGACTTCAATCAAGGAATCAAGAGAAGGAAGAAGCATAGTAAATTACAAGATACAATACATGCATCTCCATTGATTATAAGGACAATTAGAACTTTCCAATTCCACCCAAATGTGGAACGATATTCAATACAGGCTTGTGCCAATACTAAATATGATGATTTTGTGAGCAACTGACAGTAGGATTATATATAAGTATGAGTCTCACGCACAAGAATGTGGCTGGAATTAAAAACAAAGCATATGAACTGAATAGTGAACACTAAAAGAATAGAAGAATCGGAAATTTTCTTACAAAGGAATAACAAAGCAGCAATAATTATCCAAGAAACAAATGAGTCAATTTTTTTTGAGGAAAAAAAAAACAAACCCTACAACATCAATTAGTTTCCGGTGAGAAAACAATTAGTAGTACAATTAGAACATAAATAGCTTAAGTGTCTATTCTTCAGCTCACAAAAACACCATAGAAATTTGACTTATCTCAAATGGGATCACCTGTTTTACAAATAAAGAAAACAATAAAGAAATATACTTAACGTCTTTACTTCACCAGCAATAACTCAATTGACATAAACCAAATAGCGGATATACAAATATAAGTGGAGTCAATGTACAAAAGCATATCTTAAAATGCTTCTCAGAACAACCGAAGAGAGAAAGTAATTCAGAGTTATAACAAAAAAGGAATGCATTAGAAATGAGGTACACAACAAGGCTCCAATACCTTATTATCATTCAGTAACAAGTTTTTCAATGTGTATCATAACTCATTAAGTTAAATTAAACCCTGTAGAAACTCATAACAAGTTAAAGAGACAAAATTTAAAGTATAGACGCCTCTCTCATTTCCACAGGTCAAATTAACTGGCTTTCTGTTTCCTGGCATTTGAGCTATGAGACTGGTGGCCAAAGTGAGAGGATTCGATAGATTCAAGATCAAAGTAAATCAATAATAAATTATGAACAAAGAATAATAAACTTTTAGAGCGATTTGCATTTTTATTGATGCTTGGGAGCCTTAACTGATGAACCTAGAGTTGATATAGCTATAAAATCATAATTACAGTTTAATGTAAATGAAACTGAAATTGAGCGCCCAAGCAACTATTTATACAGTAGGAATGGTTGTTCATCACTTGAGCAAATTTGGTGATTGGAACAAATCAGACATTCTCATACGAATTTGGCTCAATGTGGGTTCTGAACAAAAAACTCATCAAACCCAAAAACACATGATCTTCAAATTTCAGATCAATCCCAGCAACCAAACCTTGCTAATCAGATTGTAGAACACCCTTTTTGTTGCTATATGAACAAGTGTTTCAGAAAAACATGAAAACTCAGTGAGAAATCGAAGAACACATACCAATCAAAAATCAGTGAGAAACCTAGCTTTCCCTTCCTTGCTTCGCTTTCCTCCGTTTGCCGACCACCGCTCTTCGTCGACCATCGAAAGTCCCTTCTTCCCCCCTCTCTCTCGCAGGAGTTAGTCATGCGTTCAATTAGGGCCTGCTCTATTCAACAATCCTGTGTTTTTACTTAAGGGGCAAAAGAGTCTTTGAACAATTGGAAAATTTTGCATCATAGTCCCTTGGGACTTGATGATAATAAGGAGACTTTTTGGGACCTTGCAGTAGTATAATGCTTTCCTTGGGACTATTGTGCAATTTTCCCTATATTCAATCATAAATAAGGATAAACTTGAGAAAACAAAATTATTTCAAACATATTTATCTCTTTCAACCACTTCTTTAATTTAATTTGTGTAATTTTACTTCCTTAACGCTTATGCTATGAGATAAAGGGAGTATACTATTTGGTAATATTATATCCTTTTAGCTAACATAATAACAAAGGTTCTTTTTATTTTCATCTTAACAAACTTCTTTTGTTATGAATATCTCATTAATGGGGATGTCTCTAACTCCAATCCCTATTATGTCTTTAGTAATTATTAATTCTGATTATATTGTAACCCTAAAGCCTCCTCTATAAATAAAAGGCTAATAATGTGTATTTCACAACTCTTGAACGTTGAATGAGAACGGCTTTCTATTCTCTCTACTCCTCTCCCCCATTCTTGCTTATCATTTTCTATTATTTATAACACATTATCAGCACGAGCCTCTAATCAAGGTAGTCTATTTTCAATTCATATGATCCTTGTTCTATTATGCTATTATGGAGAACCTGAAGTTCACATTTCTATTTCTCTTCTCTTCATCTTCGTCTTCTTTGTATTTTCTTATGTTGACCTGAAGTCATCTTTAATGGAACCTGAAGTTATACTTTACATTTTAATGTAATCATTATTGACCTGAAGTAATTTTTTTATGGAACCTGACATTCCACTTTATATTTCAATGCATTCATCATTGACCTGAAGTCATCTCTAATGAAACCTGAAGTTCCACCTTATATTTTAATGCATTTTTAACTAACCTTAAGTCGTCTTTGAAGGAACCTGATGTTCCATGTAACATCCCAAATTTTCAAAAATAGATAATAAGGGAATATTTAGAATCTTAGAGTATTATTTGATATTTAAAAAGCCTTATAAATCAATTTGGGAATTAAAACACATCTAGAAAAATTATTTTTGGAGTAAATTCGTATTAAATTGAAAAGGAAATAGCAATTAAAATTTTCAAAGAAGCACATAATGGTAAAGAGGAAATAAGAATGACAATATCTGCCGTAGTTAAAAATATCAACAATTATAAGTAGAGAGGTAAAATGGTAACTCATCCATTAAAAATATCTCTTCTTCCAATTATATCTTCACTCTCCCCCATGTGTTCTTTCTTATTTCCTTCTCTCATCCCCAACTCCCCTGTGTTCCACACTCTCTCTCGCTCTCTCTGCTTCTCTGCGTCTTCAACAACTTCGACGGCAACAATGAATGTGATTGTGGCACTGGAGGAGGTAGTTTTGGGTCATGCAAGACCTGATTTCGAATCAGGTGAGCTTCCTTTACTCAATTTTACCCTCTGTTTCTTCGATTAGAGCAATTTCAAGTGAGTCCGATTTCGAGTTGGGGGTGTTTACAATTTTCTGAACCGATTAAATTAAAGATTTAGGTTAGATTGTGAGTTTCCCTCAAGAAATTCTGGCATTCTTGAAGTCTCTGGTCTGATTTCCGGTTTCATAGTCACGGGGTTACTGTTCATCCGAAAGGAAAGATGGAATTTTTGTCTACAAATATCTAAAAGCTTTATTAAACTTAATTAGGAGTAAGATTGAACTAATAGATTGGGTTATATGTTGAGTTTTGGAGAATTTCTAAAATTCACGATTTATTCCCCTGTTTAGATCAGATTTTCTGATTGGTTGGATATATTTGATGGTTGAATGATGATAGAATATGATAAAATGAATTTAAGGCCATGCATGTGGAATTTCTGATTGAGTCTTTCATTGCTCTGTTTCTACGTAAGTTTTAAGTGTTGAGTTTTGATTTTTATGGTAGGAAGTTGTGCAATTTCTGGAACTTGTTGTTATTAGTGAAATCTGAAGGTGATGAGGTAATCAGATTGATTATGGTTTGATTCTTATTGATTTCATAATAAGACGAAACAGGGGAGTAGAGGATTGAGGTCAAATGAATTGTTCAACTTGTTGTTACCTTTGTGCTCAGTTTCGATTCTTTACAATTAAGTTAGAAATCCTTCTCCTATCCTCTAGATTGCCTTTTGGCCGAGATTTATGAGAAAGGGGTTGATCAAACGAAAATTTCAAAGAAAAAGGAAGGGAAGGATTGATGCTAGAATTCGATTGGTGAAGGGGAAAGTGTCAAGGGGATGAGAGCAAAAGATTAGGAAAAATATTAAAAGTTAGATTTTCAATGTTTAATGATTTTGGTTGGACTACGGTGACAGTGAAACAATTACCTATGATCATGGGTTAGAGCTTGTAGGTATTTTAGGTGAATAAATATCTTCATACAGTGCTATTTGGTTTTGAAAGTTAAGAAAACTGATTCGAATGTGAATTTAGATTCTCTTGTGCTAGGATAACCGATTCATGTTATGATATTATATATAAGTCTGAAAAACAAAAATAAATTTAGATTAAGGCTGGTATTACGGAATGATGAATATATGCTTATATTCGTAAAGAAATGTTCTTGAAGTAAAGTACTTTGAGTTACTGTAAAGAAATGATATTAACCAGAATTTTATTTGAGGTTTATAGATATGTATGGGATTTTAAACTCTTTGAAGTTAAAGGAAAAGAAGGGGACTATGTGTAAGCCTGTGTCACATATCAGTCAAGGCAATAAAGAATGAATGTGATTATTTTATTTTCTTGCTTTTTGGCCCTGTTTAGTATCCACCAGATTTCGTTTATTTCAGTTTAACCAACAAGTTGTGTGTTACACGAAATCTATTTTCTTGGGTAAATCTTACTTGGGTTGTTATGTAGATTCTTTTATAGGAATACAAGTTCTCTAATAAATTTAATACAGACAAGGGATCCTTAATAGAATTGTTGAGGTAGTCAGTAGTCAAATATTGAGATGAGGATTTAGTTGATCTAGGACCTAATCTTGGCCTATTAAATAAAGTTCACTGTTTTGAAAAGTATTTGTATTAAATGAGTATTTGAAGTTGCGTTTCTTAATGCTGGAATTCTCAAGTTTCATCGTGCAGGGATTTATTTAAGTGTCACTAATGGAGAATTTGATTAATATATAAGGGGATGATAAACTTGAATTGGTTACATTCAAGCTAATAAATCTGTGAAGTTAGTTGAGTTGGATTAATAATCATAAATGGGATTTACTAGTATGAGATCAAGTGATTAAGTGGATTTGATTTCTAAATGACTGACCCTAATTTATTATTCAAGGATTTCGACTTCCAAAATGATACTTAGTGGATGTTGTTATTAAATATCATTTGGAGATATAAGATACAAAAAGTTGGGTATTTGATGATTAGAAATTTATTTGGGCTGTTGTTTGGTCTGATTTAAGTTACGATTATAGGAGTTTGGAATGCTTATAGGATTTACAGCTAAGAGGAAAATGTATTGAATTCAAATTTTAGTACCAGAGGAATTTAAGATTGAAGTAATTGTTTTGGGATCTTTTTAGAGTTTATAATGTGTTAACAAAGTTATTGGTTTTAGTTATGTATTAGATAAATGATTCTTTGTTAATGAGTGCCAATTGGAAAGGAAATGTGTTATTTTAGTATATGTGGTGAAGATATTAGATTTGAAGATGAATTAGAAGATTGTGTTCTGTATAAGAGGTTGTTTGTGTGATTACTAGATTAATATGATTGGAATCTAAATAAGTGTTTTAGATATTAAAATAAATTTCTGAGTTGGAAATTTACTTAAAGATGTTGTTTTGAGGCTTCCTTAGTTCAAATAACTGTTCAAGTAATGTTTGGGAGCTACATACTCAACTGTTGTTGGAATTATTTGCAAAATAGTGGAGGAAAACAGATTTATGCTTAAAGTTCAAGAACTAATAATAAAGAGTGTATCAAAATGTACTAGGTATTCGGATGCATGTGTGTGATGGCGTGATGATTTGGAATTCAGTATTGAATTCATGGGGTTGTAGGTAAGGCTAAGGTTGAGATCCCCTAATGGTTTACATGAGGGAGTATGAAGAATATTTTAGAATAATTTCAAATTTATTCATATTGTTAATCTGGTATTAATTATTGACAAATCCTTGGATTTGTATGGTTTTGATATGCTAAAAATGAGGTTTTAAACATAATGGAGATGCAATTTTGGTCCAATCGTGCTTAATTAAAGATCTTAGGCCTTTAAGTGAAATTAGGATAAAAATAGGATTAATTTGCCATAATTGGTAATTAATTAAAAACAATTCATTTCTAGGGCATTTGATCCTTTTTCTATTATGTTTTTACTTGTAGGACCATTGAAGAACCATGGGTGGAACATTTCATTTGCAATGGGAAAAGAAAACTCAATTTTTCAAAAGAGAATTGAGCCGCAGCTCAATTCTTCACAGAAACAAACTGAGCCGCAGCTCAAAATTTCCAGCCGCAGCTCACTGTTATTACAGAAACAAACTGAGCCGCAGCTCAAATTTCTGGGCCGCAGCTCACTGACTTACAGAGAAAAACTGAGCCGCGGCTCAAATTTCTAGGTCGCAACTCAGTCGCGATTCTGCATAATTTTTCTGGTTTTTGGGCCCAATCCAAGTCCATACCCAATACCCACTTCTTGACCCGACTTGAGGAATATATTAGGTCGAAAATGAACTCATTTGGACAGATTTGGAAGCCACAAAAACCCTAGTTTCTCATATTCTCTCAACTCTCTCATCTTCATCTTCATCTTCATCTTCCATCTCTTTCACCCCAAATCTCCATGGCACCCACTCTCATCTCTCTTGTTGGTGGTTTCTACATGGAAGGCAGCAATTAAGAGGCATTAATCATTGGTGATGGAGGTGTTTAGCTTGAGCTTGGAGCTTCATTAGGGGAGTTCTTGTTCTCCCACTCTCTCTTCCTTTTGTATTTACATATTTCCAGGATTCTAGGATTTTGTTTATGCAATTGGTTGTATTCTTCATATTTATCTTGTGTTAGAGAGTGGTAGAAACATTTGTAGCTTGTTTTCATTTGTGTATGCTTGGCAATTGCTCTTAATTGACTTGAACTTTGTTTAGATATATGGATTCATCATTTTAAATGAATGTTTTAGTTAATATTTTGTGCTATTTGAGGATTCTCATGTAGTGGATTATTTTGTCAAGTGTTTGCATTTGTGAATTGGCTCTTGAATTTGTCAAATTGCATGAGTGGCATTGGACTTTAATCCTAGAGTCTTGATTTATTATTTGGGATTCTAATAATGAATTAAAACCTTAGGATTAATTAAGTGGCAATTCGGGATTCCGGTTGTTGGATTAGGAGCCCCTTACAATTAGCAAATTCACCTTGGTTATTGAGCTTAATCAACTTGGAGTTGGAGGGATTAGTAAGCGGGATTTCGATGCTAATCCACCCAACCCAAGCCTAGCCTAGAGGGATTCCTCTAGGGATCTTTTGATTAGCCAAAGAATTTCCCAACAACAACTTGAAGCAATGATTGTTTAAGCCTCTAATCATCAAGGATTATCTGTTCCCATTTATTCCAAATCTCTCAATTTAATCCAATCTTTTATTTGCATTTTGAACATATCATACTTTTATACCAACTTCATACTTAAAATCAACCAAAAAAATGTTTTTACCCGTTTAATTGTTTGCATCTAGCTATTAGGAACCATTAGCATTTTTAGGCTCCTCAAGAGAACGACACTCGGGGGTAGCTCCCACTATCCCCCTTGGTCCCTAAGTTTCTTGAAGAGAGGGCCCGAGGCGGCACTGCTCCGACATAACCCCATTCGGTCTTCAATTATTATTTTGAGATTTCAAGGTGCTAAATAAGTTGTTTAAGGTCTTAAAGAAGTGCATGATTATTGCTGGAATTCTTGAAGTTATAGTAAAAGATATCATTTGAATAATTAAGGGGATTAGAGTAATGTCTAAATTGGTAATGAACTTTATGGTGATATAAATGTTAACATGAGTTATGGTTGCAATCCATTTCTAAGAAAATGAGGTTAGTTGAGGTGTCTTAGAAATTGATTATAAGTTGTTATTTGGAGATATGGTTTTGGTTTAATTGTATGTTATTGATGATTTGTAATATTCTTTAATAAATTGAATTACTTGGGCTTGATTTACATTGTTGATTGATTTATTCTTGAGATTTTGTAATAAATAGAAAGTAAATATATATATAGAGGTGTGTGTTTGTGTGTGTGAACGACTAAAGTTTTTAAAGAATAATTTTTATAGAAACTACTGGTCAAACATTGAGAATAAGAAAATTTAATGTTAGTAAATTATCAAAGTGGTCTTGGGTGGTCAAGATCCTAACTAAGTATGGATAAATTATAATTTGCTTAAATAAAAAGACTTGGGTAGTATTAATTAATTTAGGAATCGAGAGAGGCACATCGATTAATTTATAGTTCAATCCCTAATCCAAACCCATATATGTATATAGGCCTTGACTCTTGATATAAGCTAAAGAGAGTGGAAGGAAAGAAGCTAATTCAGGAGTATGTTATGGGATCCAGGTAGCAGTCTATCTCATTACACTCAATTGCATGTATAATTTTGTAATACATGTTGCATATAAATGGTAAGTCTTTTATTCATTTCATGTTTGGAGTACTCCAGGGTTTAGATGGGTCGCTCCCCCTTTGCTAGATCAGTTACGTTATAGCTTTAAATGTTATAACGAGAAATCCTATAGGTGAAGCCTCCACTAGTTAACGAAGATATTGTTATCAGTGGTTGGTAAATGCAAATCGCACATATATTAGTAGGATAAATGCTATCATTATTTGTAAAGGTTTATAAAATATATACATGACAATGCATACATAAAATTTACAGTGAATGACATAAAATGCATTGAAATGTTGTTTTCAAAGAAGCTGGTAGATTGTGAGATAGTTGAAACAAGGCAGGAGTGTTGGAAGAAGATGAAATGAAGGAAATGAGAATTATATTTTAAAAAGCAAAAATATCAACGGGAGTGCTTTACTATGGTAGTTAAATATTTTAGTTGTATTGTCTGTATATAATATAAAATTAAATTATTAAGTTTATTAGCAGAAAGTATATAAATAGAAATATATACATGTATAAAGGGATTTAAATTTCCCAAGTACCATAAATAAGGGATAGATATCCTAAGAGGGTTAATGTACTTTTAATTGTTTTATGAACCACTCTGTTTTAATAAAAGTTTCAAATTATTCCAATTTGTCAGAAAAGTCCATTGCAACATGAATCAAGTGGATTGATATTTAAAAAAAAGAAAAGTTTTAAATTTTTCGTATTTTCGGGCTTCTAGCACTGGAAAAGTTATAATTCAATTAAACTGTTATATTATAGTAGTAAAATTAAGGTGTTACATTCCATCTAATATTTGATATTTTTTTATAACATAAAGTCATCTTTAATGGAATCTGAAATTCCACTTGATATAGATTTATTTTTATGGCCAGAAGCCATATAGATTTAAATTTTAGGGAGAATTGCAAATAGGTCCCAAACAAGAGAATTAATTTCAGACAGGTCCATTAACAAACTCCTTCACTTGTTAACCAAGGCTATTGCAGTTGTTAATAGCTGTAATTAACAACTCCTTGGGACCTCTCTGAAATTAATTCTCTTGCTTGGGAGCTATATGCAATTGTCCCTTAATAGGAGAAGCCATATAAATTCAATGTTTATGATTTTTAATATTAAATGGTTAGAAGTCATATTGATTTAATTTTATGACTAGAAGCCATATAAATTCAATAAATATTGTTATGTGTGCAATATTTGCTAGAATATTGTTTTAAATTGCGCAATATTTTATATATGAATATTATATTTAAAAATATATATTGAATGCATGCGGTTAATTTGAAATATCCCATTCAACATATTGATCGCAACTTTCAACGTACAATATCGAATGTGCAATGTGAAATTTTTTATTTATATATTTGGTTACAAAGTGCAATCAGAAAGAAAAACTGATTCTTTATTATATTTGAAATTAAATCTAACATTGATTATATTTATTATTATATCGTATAAAATATATATCTATATATATATTTATTATTTTTATTTGATGTTTTATACATCATTAAATTCATTTATCCTAATACTATTTTGTTTCATGATAGTATCAACATGTCCAACATTACTAAACTTGATTTCACGGCTCAACATTACGGGAAGAAATTATCTGTCTTGGGTATTAGACGTTGAAATCTACCTTAATGCTCATGGCATTAGAGAAACCATTTTACCAGGAAATGAAGTGACTAGCCAAAATAAGGCTAAGGCTATGATTTTCCTTCGTCACCACCTCCATGAAGGATTGAAAGTCGAATTCCTGACAGTGAAAGATCCACTCGAATTATGGAATAATTTGAAGGAAAGACTTGATCACTAGAAAACGGTGGTTTTACCAAAAGCTCATTATGAATGGATTCACTTGAGGCTACAAGATTTTAAATCTGTAGCTGAATATAATTCAGCAATTTCTAAAATAAGTTCTCAATTGAAATTTTGTGGTGAGAAGATCACTGATGAGGACTTGTTGGAAAAAAACTTTTCGAATTTTCACGCTTCCAATGTACTCCTGCAGTAGCAATATCGTGAAAAAGGTTTTAAAAAATATTGTGAATTAATCTCTTGCCTTCTTGTGGCTGAACAAAACAACAAGCTCCTAATGAAAAATCACGAGTCTCGTCCAATGGGCTCAACTCCATTCCCAGAAGTGAATGCTGTAGTAAATAAATCCACTCGTCGTGGACGTGGCCGTGGACGAGGACGTGGCCGTGAAGAATATGATCATGGACATGGTCGTATATTGGGTTTTAAGGATATCCGTAGAAATGGATATCATATAGAAACAAAAACTGAAGGGAATCGAGAATATCTTAATATCACAAATATAGTTTCTGATAAAACGTGCATACTAGAAAGATTATCTTCCCTTTCTTCTGGATTGTACTATACGTTTATTAGTACAATTGAGATAAATGTTGTAAACCAAAAGTTTGCAAACAACAATAAATTTGATGTTTGGCATGACTGGTTAGGCCATCCCGGGACAATCATAATGCGAAAAATAATTGACAATTTATGTGGACATTCATTAAAATGTCAACAAATACCACAATCAAATGTATGCTCATGTGCTGCATGTTCTAAAGGGAAATTAATTATTCAGCCATCACCAAGGAAAATAGAGAGTGAGTCCCTAGCGTTTTAAGAACACATATAGGGAGACATATGTGGGCTTATTCACCCACCATGTGGACCATTTAGGTATTTCATGGTTTTAATTGATGCATCAACAAGATGGTTGCATGTTTGCCTACTCTCTTCTCGCTTGCAAGATTGCTTGCTCAATTAATTAGATTAAGAGCACATTTTCCTGATTATCCCATTAAGAAAATATGACTTGATAATGCTTGTGAATTTACTTCGCAAGTTTTCAATGAATATTGTATGTCTCTTGGAATTGATGTTGAACATTCTATAGCTCATGTTCCTACACAAAATGGACTTGCAAAATCGTTAATTAAACGTTTACAGCTAATTGCAAGACCATTACTTATGAGATCTAATCTCCAATCTCAGCTGGGGGACATGAAATTTTGCATGCAGCAACGTTAATTCGTATCAGGCCAACAAATAATCTAGAGGCTTCCCCTTTGAAATTGGTTCTTGGTCAGGAACCTAATATCTACCATCTAAGGATTTTTGGATGTGCAGTATATACTCCAATTGCTCTACCGCAATGTACCAAGATGGGTCCTCAAAGAAGGATGGGGATATATGTTGGGTATGAATCTCCTTCAATAATAAAATATCTTGAACCATCAACAGGAGATTTATCTACTGTTCGATTTGCTGATTGTCATTTTGATGAATTATCTTTCCCAACACTAGGGGAGAAAATAAGCAGTTAGAAAAATAAATTAGCTGGAATGAATTATCATTATCTCATTTTGATCCTTGCACAAAACAATGTGAACTAGAAGTTCAAAAGATAATTCATTTGCAAAATTTGGCTAATCAATTGCCCAACGCATTTATTGATCCAAAGAAAGTGACAAAATCACATGTTCCAGCTGCCAATGCTACTTTAAAATTGATGTCCCTGTTGGACAACTAAATACCAATGAATCTAAAGCACGTTTGAAACGTGGCAGGCCCATCGATTACAAAGATAAAAATCCTCGAAAGAGAAGAGGAGCTAACAATACATATGGCCAAATCGAGGATAACCAAGAAAATTTAGTAACTCCAGAAGAGTCATTGGATAATGAACATGTATCAATCCCAAAAGAGACTCAAGTACCTGAAATATGTGAAAATCATGAGATCTCAAAAAATTATGCTATGAGTGGAATACGATGGAACCTAAATAAAGTCAATGTTGACAATGTTTTCACTTACAATGTAGCGATTGATGTAATAAATGATAATGAGGATCATGAGCCAAAGTCTATTAGAGAATGTGGACAAAGAAATGATTGGCCAAAATGGAAAGACGCAATTGAGGCGGAATTAAAATCATTGGAAAAACGAAAAGTTTTTGGACCTGTAGTCCTCACACCTGAAGATGTGAAACCGATTGGATACAAATGGGATCTTGTATGAAAGCGGAATGAAAAATCAGGCACGACTTGTTGCACAAGGCTTCACACAAAGACCTAGCATTGACTTTGAGGAAACGTATGCATCGGTGGTGGATGCAACTACTTTCCGATACTTGATTAGCCTAGCAATAAATGAAGGTCTTAATGTATGTCTAATGGATGTTGTTACAGCCTATTTGTATGGCTTACTTGACAGTGAAATTTATATGAAACTCCCTGAAGGATTCAAGTTGCTAGAAGCATACAATTCAAGTCCACGAGAACAATACTCGATTAATCTAAATAAGTCCTTATACGAATTAAAGCAATTCGGGCATATGTGGTACAATCGACTTAGTGAAAATCTGCTGAATGAAGGATATAAAAATGATCTAATATACCCATGTATATTCATGAAAAGATCTAGAAATGAGTTTGCTATAATTGCCGTATACGTTGATGATATAAATATCATCAGAACTCTTGAAGGGCTTGAAAAAGCGATAAATTGTCTGAAGAAAGAATTTGAAATAAAGGACTTGGAAGAACAAAATTTTATCTTGGGTTACGAATTGAGTATTTGAAAAATGGAATTTTCATATACCAAGAAACTTATATTAGAAAGGTCCTAGAACGTTTTTACATGGATAAATCACATCCATTATTTACTCCGATGGTTGTAAGATCATTAGAGGTAGATAAAGACCCTTTTAGGCCTCGAGAAATTAAAGAGGAGGGTAATGAAGAATTACTTGGTCCAAAAGTACCATACCTTAGTGCAATTGGAGCATTAATGTACCTTGCTAATCACACACAGCCATACATATCATTTGTTGTTAACTTATTAGCAAGATATGGCTCCGCACCAACCCGAAGACATTGGAATGGAGTTAAACGCATTCTTCACTACCTCAAGGGTACTTTAGACATGGGACTATTTTACTCAAATGTAACCAATACGGATCTTGTTGGCTATACAGATGCTGGATTTAGATCTGATCCACATGTTGGAAGATCACAAATGGGATATTTATTCACATGTGGCGGTACAGCGATATCTCATGGAGATCCATGAAACAAACTATCTCAGCCACATCGTCTAACCATGCAAAATTCTTGCAAGCACGAAGCAAGTTGGGAGTGTGTAAGGTTAACATCAATAATACATCATATATGAACTACTTGCGGTTTATCTTCTAGTAAAATGACCCCGACGGTCCTATATGAGGATAATACTGCATGTATCGCCCAACTTAAAGAAGGATACATCAAAGGGGATAGAACCAAGCATATTTCACCAAAATTCTTTTTCACTTGAGATCTTCAGAAAGATGATGAAATTGATATCCAACAAATCCGGTCAAGCGAAAATTTAGTAGATATATTCACCAAGTCACTTCCTGCTACAATATTTGAGAAGCTTACTTATGACATTGGACTTCGCAAACTCAGAGATATCAATTAAAGTGGTCAAGAGGGGGAGATGATATATGCTATACTTTTTCCCCTTGTCTATGGTTTTTTCCCACTGGCTTTTCCTAGCAAGGTTTTTAATAAGCCAGCATTAGGAAATGTATCATTAAACATTGTACTCTTTTTCTTCTACTAAGTTTTTTTATCCCATTGGGTTTTTCTTAATTTGAGTTTTTTAACGAGGCACATGTTTAGTCATGGACATCCAAAGGGGAGTGTTATGAATATCTCATTAATGTGGATATCTCTAACTCTCATCCTTATTATTACTCTAGTAATTATTAATTCTGATTATATTGTAAGCCTAAAGTCTCCTCTATAAATAGAAGGCTGGTACTATGTATTCTCCAACTCTTGAACGTTGAATGAAAACGGTTTTCTATTCTCTATACTCCTCTCCCCAATTCTCTCTTGTCTTCTTCTATTATTTATAATATCTTTAATATAATAAAATTAGATAACTATGTTCTATAGGATTAGGATTGAGAGTTATAACAAAACTTGAAATTTAATTATTGAAACTAATCAACCCCCTTACCACATGAATTACCCAATCGAATTGAATGCGTACAAATCCTAAAATGAACAAGGGCAATGATTTTGTGTGCAGCACTCGCATCCTGCGACTAAGAGAGTTATCGGTGCCGAAGAAATCGTTGCCGGCGGTGACTGTACGATTGCCTCTATATCACAATCTATTTTGCTTCTTCATGAAAGTTCAGTAAATTCCACCTTTAGAAGGAATGATCTCTTCTTCATTCGATGTAATAGTCATTCCTTAGGTGATGCACTTTCTTTTTCCTTTGGAAGGGAGGCTGCTTTTCGATTTCTTGTGCTAAAAATTTAGCTCTACCAAACGAGTCCCCTTTGGCTGTGAGCTACTCTCGCTCGAGTTGTTGGTTCTGTTGAATGATTTCATCTAAAGGGGGTGAATTTTGGGGATGGATTTGCATATCACTTGGCTTTGTATTCTTTGTTGCGTGTTTCTTTGTTGCTGTTGTTTCCAAGCTTCTTCCGCCTTCAAATGTGGCGTTAATATCTGCTATGCAAGATGACTAGTAATAATTTGTAATGGGAGGTTCTATTTGTGTGTTTATTTGTCTTATTTGTTAATTTATGAAAGGGAACTATAGATGCTTACATTGTGAATCCTCAACATTGGATTATGCTCCATAGTCCATACTAGACTTTATATGTTCGACTTGATGTGGTATTGATGGATTAGATATGCGTATTTTTATGATTTATGATTCTCTAGATGACAATGTTGACTGTCTCTGTTGGATTTTGATTACATGAAATAATATGTGCAAAGTTTTATCCTTGCCATGATAAGTATGTAGATGCAAGGGAGGATTGCACTTGGGTCAATAGTGGGCAATAACTTAGCAAATACAATAACACTACTACGAACAACAACAACAAAGCCTTATCCTACTAGGTAGGCTCGACTATATAGATCATACGACGCCATTGTGCTCTATCAGTAACCAAATCCAATAATTTAGAAAATATTTCCATAAATTCTTTAGCATTTAGATCTTAGTATTTAAGTTAGCTTACCTATTAGGAAAGATAAAGCAAATGCTTCTAATTTCTTTTTAAATTTCTGGCAGTTAGCTGTGGTATAAAACTATAGATGCATTTATTGTGTGTGTAGTTTTAATCTTTTGAGAAAACCAAGTTGCCAAAGTATGTCAAGAGGGTTCAATGATGGTGTGCCTTCAAAATAGTTGGTAATAGCTGGTTTAGTCTAAGGTTTTTTAGCTTCATGTCCAATTTTCTACTAACCAAGCCAGCTTTAGCGATACTTATGGAATGACCAAATTATATTGGGAAGCTTGTACCTTCACATGTATTAAGTAAGGAGCTACAAAGGGTTCTTGTTCATAAGTTGATATGGATAACTTTTTGGTTTATGCTTGTCAAAACATTATTTATGCAGTTATTTTAGTTAAGATTACTAGTTCTACTTAGGACTAAGTAAAATACCTGAAACCCGATGGGCTGGCCCACTACCCACAATTTTTACTTATTTAATGCCCGCCCAATTAAAGCCCATGATGGGCGGGTGCAAACCCAACTCACTTAAGAATTAAATGGGAGGGCGATGGGCACACCCATGGGCTACCCATACCCGCCCATTTATATACATATTAATTTGTTTTAATTTTCTCTAGTGACCATTGGCATTCTCCATCTGTAAATTTCAATGAGTAAAATTGTAAAAAGTCAAAAGTAAAATCCTCAACCCTCTCCTCTTTAAGAACACACATAGTGACAGAACACGAACCCTAGCCCTAGAGACGATGGTGATGCTCACCCTCACAACCCATTAATCCTTTTGAACTTGTGGTTGTAATGTTTTAGTTTGAAGTTTGAACATTAAAAAGATGTTATTATGGTATTTGTCTAAATTTAAGTTATTTTGTGCAAACTATGATGTAAATATGGATGTGGAATTGTGGATCATATGGCTGTTATTTTTAATATGTGAATGTGATGCTTGTATTTTGAGTTTTGATAAGAAATTTTGAAATTTGTTATAGTAGAAAAACAAGCTAAGAGATTAATGGGTTTCCCCGTGACCCATTTAACCCAGCCCATTTAATTCGGGTTTAAATGGGTTGAGGCTCGGGTATGGGCTATCACATACCCATCTAATGTTAAATGGGCGGGCGATGGATTAGGGTTCGGGTTACCCAACCCGACCATTGCTCACCCTTAGTTCTACTTATTATCTCATTTGAATTATCTATTGAAACATGGGGTCGATTTGTTTTTTTTTTATCAAGGCATAGTCATGCATTTTCATAATTCATTCTGAATGACAAAAGATCCACTGATGAAAGATAGCTTATCAATAGAATTGCTTCCAAATACAATTCAAAGCATATTATTCCTTAAAAATGAGATGCCTATTGCTATTTTGAGTTTAGTTCAAAAATTCATCCATCACCTTTTATGTACATTGTAGATTTTTTTGGTGATTTGATTTGTGACCTCACATGCATTGACACCAGTAACAGGGCAGTATTTCCAACTAATGAAATGGTTATATCTTATGGTGCGAAGTTATAGCAAACCTATGTAGGTTTAGTCTTTTAGCTTTTACGAAGTATGGCCAATTGTTTGGCTCACTTATTTCATAAATTCCCATTTCTTAGGTACTTATTTTTTAGCATTCTCATATTTGGTATGAATCTGATAGTTAAATTTTATCAAAAAAGGACTCAATTGCTATATCTTCAAGAGAAGTTGACACAGCTAAGAATTTGGGGAAATAAGATACTCATCGTTGGGTAGTATGAAGTATTAGTAAAACGATTGGCATCATATGTATCAAAGCTTCTTAGGTATTAGTGTCTTCGATGCTTGGAGTGAAATTATTGTATGTTAAATGCCTTCTTGAGTGATATCTGCTGCTCCAAAAATCACCTAAGAAACTTAAATGAATTTTTTGAATTATTCACCCTAATGAGTTATTTCCAACTGTCATAATATGTGCGCTATTTCTGTTTGAGTTTCCTTTTTTCATTTCTCTTTTACTATCTATCTATCTCAATATTTTTCAAAAAATCTACTTATTTTCCTGACATGTATTTGGCATATTGTAGGTATTACTGCTTCTTGGTGCCGTTGACTCTCCTATTGATGTAGTTGCTGTATATTTTCATTTGCTCAGCATGAAGATGTTCAAGCATGCTTAACTTGTGATTATTAATAATCTATAGATATCTATATAACTTTACTTCAAAGTATTTGTGGTGATCAAAAAATGGCTAACAATGAAATTTAAGATATTTTATATAGTTTTTTTACTTTTTTGTGGATTACAAGAATTAAAGCAAACGAGTCACTAGTAACTTGAGAACGAATGATAAGACAATACAATGACTTACAGGAATAAAAATAATGAGACAAATACAGGGAAATACAAAGTAAAACGGGACTACAAACGAGAACAAAGAACAATAAAATTACCAGTGAACAGGACGTTTTTGTCCTCTGGATAATATTGCTTTTCTTTTAGATATGTTCAGGTGGCCTTTTCTGATCCTCTTCCCCTATTTTATGCTCTTGTATTTTTGAAAAACCGTTGCTCAAATCGTGGGAGAGAAGTTCCAATTTCCCCCCTACTATCTTCCTAATATAGGGTCTTCGTTACTGCCCGGTTTCGCTGGGAGGTTGGCTTCAGATGGCATGATCTTTGGATCTACTTGAGACTCTCTCCTTTTGTTGCCACGTGGCCCTGATTCAAAAATAGGTCCGTTTCTTGGCCCCGGATATGTCTCTTGAGGGCATAGGCTTCTTGTAGCATAGTGTTCGTTGGCCCAAGACGGTTATCTGGTCCCCGTTGGACTGGGAGAGGGCATGTCTCTTCTTGAGATGGATTTGCATGAATGGGCTTGCCTCCTGAGCTTAGGAGATGTGACTTGACTCTTGGTAGCAAGAGGAAACTTTTGGGGGCATATAGTATTGTTTTGGCATTGATGATGAAACTTTGGTTCTAAGCTGCCTAATATTTTTCAATACAGAAAAAAAGGAAGAAAAGGATGTTTGATTTCAGATTTGCTGGTATTAGGCAGAACCTAGTTGTGTTCCTCACGTGTGGCAAAAATAATAACAGAATCTTATTATTGCAAATATGAAGAAAAAGATGCTTAAGTATCGAAAGTCCAAACAACATCCTACTCACATGCATTACAAAAGCTCTTGGATGAATCAAACACACTACATACTCAACACATGTTCAGACTTATCTTTGGAGAAAGGCCCTTTGAACATAATAGAACCAAGATTAAAGTTGCTTCTCTGGTTGCATGAGTATGCAACTTTATCATAGAGAATAGAGTAACCTGAATTACTTACGTTCCTAAAATAACAACTTTGGCATTCCTTTTGATTCGGATAAGTATTATTTTCACTGATTGCATGTAATTGCTGTCCAAAATTCTGTCATTGTTTCAAAATCTGTCATAGTGCAAGAACAAGCCATGGCAAATTCAAGCAAAAGTTTCAAGTCTCTAACCCTACTTTGTGTGGTTGAGAGTTCATTGATTTCCTTTGAGAACAACTTGATCTAGAGCCTAATTTCTAATTTTCAAGGGAGTTTCTGTAAATGCTGATTGTCACCCAAGAGGGGGGGTGAATTGGGTGACAAGCTACAATCTTAAATAATCTTTATAATTTTCTACTTTACAAAATCCTGATGCGGTGGACTAAGAAGTATACAAGATGGATATGCTGGAAATTAAGAGAGTAAAGGGAAGAGATAATGCAAACTCAGTCTTATCCTGGTTCGGTCAACCCAGACCTACATCTAGTCCTCAGGCTCCACCTGAGATTTCCACTACCCTCTTGTTTAAACCTGGCACAAGAGAAGCCTACCACAGGTTTTACGAACACAAGTTCACCTGCCAACCTTTACAGAGTTTTAGAATCCTTCTAAACACTCCCCCTTACTACCTGTAAGGTTATATCCCTAATCTAAAGCGCCAAGCTTTCAGAACAACCTCAAACAGTAGAGGATTTCAACAATAATATTCACTTGATGAACAGATCGTGATAATCACTTAAGTACAGAGTAATATATGATGAAATACAAAATAGAGCTTAATAATCTAAACATTGTATTGGTCTAGCTCTTCTTTTCTAATGCGCTCATCTCATCATTTCTGGGCTCACTTGGTTTTGCTTTTAATCAGTGTAATCTACAATTCTGCATGAAGCCCTGTTCCATCGTTGTTTTCGTATATGCGTTGTATATGCATCATTTGTTCCAGATGTCTTCAAGTCTTTATATAGAGTTTGATAAATTTCTGTCCGTTGGAGACTTGAAGAACTAGCCGTTAATAATTTGCTTCAACTAATCTTGCAGAGGATAAGACAAGAGAGACAGAGACTGTGAGTAACGTTATCCTGCTGCTACCTGCTACTGTACTTGCATGTCAGCTTTTTCAGTAACGCTAGCGTGATTTGCTATCGCTAACTTCATAGTGTAAGTCCTGCACTTAAGCTGTTAGCTGACACAAATACTCATGCAGTAGATGATATCGATAGAGTATTTCGTTAGCTTGAAAAGATAGAGACAATATATTAGTTAAGATATTTTTCAAAGCATTCTTCTATCGATAGACATAAACATTATCGCTAACACATTCTTTGAGTTCAATGCTTAGTGTTCCAGCAATATCACACCAACAACCATTTCTCTATCGATGGCTAATCCAAATATCGTTAGTTACTTGATTGCTCATTAGCTTTAAGGATACTGATGTTTATCAAGAGGGTGTTTCATGGTATCCTATTATCGATAGCTAAACGAGTTAGCGCTAGCAACTATGTTAGCTCATTTGACTCATTTGCTCTCTGGCACTAGCTATCTGAATGATCATTATCTGAAGCACTTTTGTTATCGATAGCTTGTCTTGTTATCGCTAGCTAATTTCTTTATACTAGAAACTTAGTTCATTTATCTGCTGGTTTCTTTTACTCATATGATCAATGAACTTTTAGCGATAACATATTCTTTAGCGATAGTGAATGACTTAGCGATACATATATTAGCTTTGTTATTTCTAAGTCTTCACTTGCTATGGCTCTGTCTATTAGCTATAGAGATTCACTTAGCGATAGAGATATTTCTTTTAGTTGATCTGCTAAGTTACCATTTGCTATTTGATGGGTTTTTCATGAGTGATGGATCTTTACTCTAGCGATAGTGAATCTGTTACCTATCAGATTTTACTTGTTTAATTCAGAGGTAACTTACACTTATGTTTTCTATGGGCTAGTCTTCATCAAAACTTAAGATTCTAACAATTTCTTCATTCTTCTACTATGTGCTTTCAAATTCTTGGTCTAGTTGTATCATGAATTGTGTCTGGTAGATGAAGTGTTTGCGTTTGGTTTGGTTTCTAGCCAAGTTGTTTCTGGACCTATTATATTTGTAATTTAGTATATGGATTTTCATCTAGTTGTTTGAATTTCATGAATTGAATGAATGAGTTTGAGGCATTTCTAGTTGAGATGTCGTTGATTTGGATTGTTGAATTTTAAATCTATTAAAATTAACCTTTGGTTGTCACAATACCCAGGGATGCAATTAGATTTGAGATTGTGAGTTTGATCAAAGAGAGACTTCAACTTCATTTAGGCAAGAAATGATCTAAGCTAAATCTCAAGGTAAAGCACTTTTACATTGACATTTTCTGAATCTAATCCACTTTACCATGTTCAAATATGTCATTCATCATTTTCAAATTGAAAAGCATAAAAAAATAGGTAGATTAGGTCACATTAGTTATAAATCACACTCTTGGATTAATTTGTGACAAGCTTTTCGAATCAATCTCCATTAATTACTAGAGGTCAAAGTGATTCTACCTGGGGTTGCTCTTACTAACTATAGTAGTGTTTCTAGTTAATTTTTGAGGCCTATACGACTAGGTTTATCGCCATTGCTGGTTCTCTAGCTTTTAGGAATTTAATTGGTAGGGTTTTAGTTCGTTTTAATTTGTTTTTCCTATAATTCTTGGTATAATTTGGTTTCACAGTGAGAATCTGATTTTCTGGATAATTTGGACATTCTGTGCATTGTTGAATTTCTGGATAAATCTAAATAACTGAGCATAAGTCATCTTTACAGTTCTTAATGTGATTCACACCTGTTACAGACTGAAAGTGGCATTTCTTTCACCATTTTGAGCTGATTTTGTTAGATTATTGCTCATGCATCTGACATAGTTCAGTGTTTGATCACATGTGAAATGTTGTTGCTGCCTTAGTGTCATTTTCATCTGTATTTGCTGAGGATTGTGATAGCTGACATTGCAGAGTTTGTATTTTGTTGTCCAGAGTTCTTTTGCTGACATAATTTGATTTAATTATGGATGTGTGTGATTCTCATGCTAATTGTGTGGTACCACTATGATAACTTGAGCATAGTTGATGTCAGTCATCCTTACTTTGTTACATGCATGTTATGATCTGAATCAGGCCCTTACAACATCATTTTGAACTGGTTTTGTTACAATTTTGCTCTGTATCTGTGATTGCCAGTTGTGTCCATTTTGAATGTGTTATAAACTGTGCAACCACTGATTTTATGGCATCTGATAGAATCTAGGGTACTTGGTGTGGTTCTAATATGTTGCATGTATGCATGTGGTTTGAGTATTTTGCCTACGTTAATCTTGCAGCTCTCTTGTTCAAATTAGGTTCAGCTAATTTTGCTGAAACAAAGTGTTAACTGTGTTGAACCATTATTAAATTTGTTTCATTGCTAATCATTTATGTCCTGAACCTAGTGGGTGATACTAAATGTTGTGGATATTGGATTTTGCCTTCCATTTCTGTAATATTTTGGAAGTGCACTAACTAGAAGTCCAAATTTTGCTTATTTTGCCATTAAACGGTCCTATTTTGAAATTCAACACATTTGGACACCAAAATTGTTTCTCCACATCATCTTCATTGTTTTGAACTTGTGAGAGTGCTCAGAAACTGTTTATAAGTCAATTTGCTCAAAATTGGTTTTCAAGCTTCTATTTTGACAGTGTTAAGATGACTTTATGAATTCAGCAACTCGATTTGAGTACTAGGAAGTTTTCTGAGATTTTCTGACTTATTCCTAGTCTTTTATCCCTGTTCAAACGTGTTGGTGGTGTTTTAAACACAAGTTCATTCATATCTTACAATTATCCATTTTGCCCCAAGTTACATTGGTAAAAGACCGCATTTGATTTCATATTCCTACTGGTTTTTGTCCAAATTTCGGAAACTCTATGTTTTGCGTATATGTTTCATTGTACCATTGCTGAATTTCTGTCATTTCAGACCTGTTTCACTGTTTTATTTTTGGTATTTTGGTGTGTGGTCTGGTCTGTGTTGGTGATCTCGTTTGTGAGCATTTTACTATTATTACTTATAGGCTCTCTTTACATTGATGGAATTTTGACTGGAAGTTGGTTTATAATTAGATTTGGCCATGATTGATTGAGTAGGCGAATTCATGTTAACATATTTCCGCAATTAATCTGAATTAAAACCAACTGTTTTAATATTTCAAGTTGTGATAAGTTCTTAGCTTGCTTCTTTCATTGACTTGCATATGTGAATTGCTGCAACTTAGGAAAGTTTCTTTCTATTTACTGGAGGATGTTGACTTTGTTTTATGGTCACTAACTTGACATTCTAAATCTGATGTTTCATTTGAAATCGAACTTGTGGTGTTGCATGAGCTGACAATCTGTGTTTCGTGTCTCATTAGTATTGACAGTGAATCTGTGTTATTAATGAGTTCAAAGCTGTGATAGTTGCCTTTCTTGCTCTTAGGACTTCTGATGTACTAGTCTGAATATCTGAAGTTCAGGATTGCAGGTGTTATTATTAGGAGTTTTGATGAGCTATTTTGCTTCTGGAATTGTTGTTTTCTGTATCTTATATGGTAATTTTGCTGTGATTATTGTTGTTACTCTACGACTACCACACTAGTTGTCATTGAGAAGTTGTTCATGCTAATGCTTGTTGTCATTGAGGTGTTTCCACTGTGTTGAATCTGCTGAAAAAAATCAGTTTCTAATTATTCAATATTGATGTCAAGTTGTCAAGAGCTAGACAAATTTGGTCTCTTTTGAACTGGTCCACTTCTTGCTGCAGCAACTTGCTTCATGTCGTCACTATATAATTTGTTGAATTGCTGAAGGGATTTGGTTGTGTTATTTTAAGTAATGACATTTTTAAGTGGTCCTATATTGGTAAAACTGCTGTTACCAGCTTTGAACTTGTTTTACAAAAGTTTGTGCGATTTGGTGCATTCTGTGATTTTGTAACTGTGGGAAGTTTTATTTGTCATTGATGAAGGGCTCTTATTCTATATATTTGGACGGAAAACTGTGGTGAATCTTGCATTTTGGTTTTCATTGCTGCTATTCTTGGACACGTACTAATTTGGAAGCTAAATTGTGCAATTTTTCACCTCACATGGTCATTTTTCGAACTAGAGCTCAATTTACCACCAAACATGTTTTCCCAAGTCATTTTCAAGGTTTTGGACTTGTTTGAGTGGTGAGATCTCATTTCCAAATCATTTCTCTAAAAGTTGGTTTCCAAACCTCAAATTTTACATGTGAAAAATTGGTTTGTGGACTTGAGTACATGGATTTGATCTCTAGGAGGTTTGCTATGGTTCTTTAACTCATTCCTAGCGAAAAATTGGTTTGTGGACTTGAGTACATGGATTTGAGCTCTAGGAGGTTTGCTATGGTTCTTTAACTCATTCCTAGTGAAAAATTGGTTTGTGGACTTGACTACATGGATTTGAGCTCTAGGAGGTTTGCTATGGTTCTTTAACTCATTCCTAGTCTAATCACACATGTGAACCTTGGTTGGAGGTGTTTTACTCACTAGTTTTTTGTTGTGGCTCAAATTCCATTTTTTGGTGAAGTTTGTGGCTCGAATTCAACTTGCTCTAAGTTGCTGTCATTATTGTGCACCTTTCATTATCGGGCTGCGAGAACTAATTGCTGTTAAGTGCATTCTACATTGTTGTTCTGTACCAGAATTAAGTGATATGCATTTGAATTACGCTTGTTATCTTGGCTACCATTGTTCAGTCTTTAGAAGTCTTGTTTTGTTGCCGATGCTGAGTGCATGGTTTTGTTGTTGATATTGTCAGAAGTTGTATTGATCTTTCTGTTGTTTTGTACTCTCATCAACTGTGTGCTACGTCACTTGTTGGACATTGGTCTGTTCTTGCTATTAATCTTGTGGATTGCAATTTGCTGCTACTTTAGAATTGCTGTCATATGATGTCACTTTACTGCTGTGACATAGTTGGAATTACACATTTGAATCTGTCTCTTGGATGTAACACTTGCTGCTAGCACTTCTACTTTGAGTTGTTAAAAAATAATCTGTTTGTGACCTTTGCGGAGAAAGAAAGTTTTAAACTGCAACTTTTGCATTCCTTTTGATTTGGATAAGAATTATTTATGCTGATTTCCTGTTATTATTGTTATCCAAAATTCTGTCATTGTTTCAAAATCTGTCATACAAGAATGGGCCATGGCAGATTCAAGCAAGAGTTTCACGGTCTCTAAAGCGGCTATGTATGGTTGAGAGTTCATTGATTTCCTTTAAGAAGCAGCTTGATCCAGAGCCTAATTTCTAATCTTCAAAGGAGTTTCTTCATCCTTTTACTGTGTGCTTTCAAGTTCTTTGTCTAGTTGTATCACTATCATGAATTGTGTCTAGTGTGGAAGATGTGTTTGCATTTAATTTGGTTTCTGAACCTGTTATCTTTGTAATTCAGTTTATAGATCTTCATCTAATTGTTTGAATTTCATAAATTGAATGAATGAGTTTAAGGTATTTCTAGTTGAGATATCACTTGTTTGGATTGTTAGATTTCAAATCTATGCAAATTAATCTCTCATTGTAACAATACCTAGATTAATTGTATGTATTAAGGGACGCAATTAGGATAAAGATTGTGAGTTTGATCAAAGAGAGGCTCCAACTTCATATAGGTAAGGAAGGATCTAAGCTAAATCTAAAAGGAAACCACTTTTTCATTGACATTTTCTCAATCTAATCCACTTTACCATTTTCAAATATGTCATTATCATTTTTAAATTAAAAAGCATTAAAACAATAGGTAGATTATGTATGTCACAGTAGTTATAAATCACACTCTTGGATTAATTTGTGACAAACTTTCCAAATCAATCTCCATTAATTGCATTAATTGCTAGAGGCTCAAGTGATTCGATTTAGGGTTGCTCCTATTGACTATAGTAGTGATTCTAGTTAATTTTTAGGCCTATATGACTAGGTTCATCACTTGATTCAAGAAAATTATTAAAATTAATTAAAAATACTATTCAATCTGGTCTTAAATATAAGACATATTTACCCAATTTGCTCAGATGAAGGATGTTAGTTAAGTTAGTTAAAATCACAAGATATTACTAATGTACGCTAATCATCTACCTTTATCCCCACCCTGCCTCTCTTGTTTGTTTATTATTTAAAAGCATTTATAGGGATAATATGGGGAAAAATTGAGAAAAATTACAAAGTTGTACTATATTTAAGACCAAACTCACCTCCCTAAATATGTCATATGTTTAGGACTAAAGGGAGTATTTTTATAAGAAATGTAATTTTTTTCGAATATATCCTTATTTATAAATAGGTAGGTGAGAGTGAGAAAAATAATAAGAATGTAAAAGAAAAAGATAACGACAGAGTATAATTAATGTATTTTTTTTATTTGTGTTTATTAAATTTGATTAAGTAGTTGGTTGCTAGAATCTAACACAACCCTTCTTCTTTACTTAGACTTAAGGCGGGCTATAAAAATGAGTATCAATTGGGAGTAGTATAGATGAGGATATTGATATGCATATGTGGTCATAGAAGAAAAGATAACATTTACAACAAATATATATATGTGGAAGAATTAAAATAGCATCTTTTGAGATGATAATGATAGAAAAATTATTTGAGTTTGTTGGACATGTTCAGGTAAGGCCATTAAATGCGTTAATAAAGATCAATAACTTATCCAAAGATTTAGTTTTTAATAGAGGACAATGACATTGGTGTGACCTATGAAATTGATCCCACCTAATGTAATAAAATTGATTTTTAAATCATCATATTTACACTAAGTTATTTATGTGAATTACATAAAGTTTGTTAATAACACATGACCATATAAACTATTTTTTAAATGGATTATACCTAAATAAATATTTTTCTAAAATAGGGGGCAACATCAAGCAAGTAGGTAGCTACTTTCACTAAGTATAGTTGATAAGACAAAAGGGTCAACCATTTAGAAATCCGAGGTCTGGACGGTGCATGCACGTGCCATCAATTTATTGTTCCCTCTGAATTTATAACCGACACTTGTAAGTTTGCATGTATCCCTTCAGCCACGTTGTGCATCATAGATGGTCATCAGAACTTCTAAGTGTTAAAATGTGTGATGGACTCGCAGAAATATAAAAATTACTGAGTTCATAAACCTTCATGCCGTTTAGTGTCTGAAGAATTAATATTTTCCAGATTCACAGATGTCGTTTACTGTTTGAAGTCAGTAGGAACTTGTCATGAGTTACACACATCATCTTATCAATATATAATATATAATGGGTGTGTTTATATGGACTTTCAGAAAAGTGACTTATATATAAGTCATATTAAAATTAAGTCAAATTAAAAATAAGTCAGATTGTGTAATGAGATTTATGTTTGGATCATCTGTGAAAAAAATGACTTATAAGTGACTTATTTTCCATAAGTCAGATTGTGTATATTTGAGTTAGTTGTGATTGGATGTGTAAAATAAGTCATAATTGTGGGGTCCACCTCCCTAAATGACTTATAAGTCATAAGTCATAAATTGAAAAAAAGGACTTATACTTATTTGAATTTATTTTTCATAAGTCCTTATTTCCCCAAGTCCAGCCAAACATCTTCTTTTGGGCTTTTTCTATTTTAAGTCCTTTTGACTCTAAATAAGGACTTATTTTAAGTAAATAAACCCAGCCAAACATGCCCTATAACAGTGCGATTTCGGGCTCAAAACTCAGTGATCAAATATCCAACGCCCCAGGTTAAAAATTCAAGGAAACTATTTAGCTTCTCTATATATGACTAGCTTTTTTTTTATATATACACCGTAACTAGTTATTTGAGAGATTAAGTTAAATAAATTATTTAATTATAATTTATATATTACATGATCTATCTGAAATACTTATACATTATTAGATTATAAGAGTATATCAGTTTATAAATTAAACAAATTAGTTTTAAAAAATGACAAACATAAATACTAGGGTTAAGGGTCAAAAATACACATGTGATTTTATCAAAAGTTCATCTAACATCAAATGTTTTTTTTTAACCAAAAATACACATGAATTTTCAAATTATATCAAAAATTACATTTACAGTTATATTCCAAGAGGAAGCGCATGGTGCTGGACGAACATTTTTACAAAATCATATGTGTATTTTTGATCCAATTTAAAAATTCATGTGTATTTTTGGTAAAAAAAAACACATTTAGTGCTGGATGAACTTTTAACAAAATCACATGGATATTTTTTACCCTTAACCCTAAATACTATAAAGCAATTTTTTTTAGCTTCATTATCCTCCCTAAATTAGTCCATTTGATCTTATATTAAAAATAAATGCTAGTGTAAATATCCAAGTGACAAGTCATAAGCATGAGGAATCTGAAGTAGTGTCCAGCTCTCAGGTAAACACAAAGAAAAGGAAAAGAGAGCGGTGGGACTCTCTAATTAGAGAACCAAATATGGTTATAAATTAAATATTTATATGTATACACACATATATGATCGGAGGGAGAATTTTGATGGTGATGAGACTTTCACTCTAATATGATTTTAGTCGCAGTAATTTTAATTTTCTTAACAGAAAAATAGCTAATTATATTTTAACTACTTTCTTTAATTTACGTAAAATTATTAATAGGTGGTTATAGTAAATAGACTGGAGAGAGTATTTTGATGCTTGCCTTTGAGTCCTTAACGATAAACTAGGCTATATGTAAAAAGATTCAAGTCATGAAATTTTGACTGCACACAATCCGACCGATTCCTCCAACTTATTATTAAAAATGCATGGCATGATAGTATTGTTAGATTTAATAAATGTTTTCCATGCCAAATAGAAAAATATTTTTTTCACTAGGATTTTCTCAAATTCTGCAATTATATTATTGAAACTGTCGATCTCTGCTACTAGAGACTAAATACACCAAAGACAAAAATGTTCATTTTTTCAATTAATCATTCTATGAATTGTATTATCATTATAAATGATGTAAATATGAATGACATTTTGTTAATTATCCGTGCATTTCAAAAGATGACTAGATATTCGTGAGGTTGCAAAATGGGAAAAACCACCTGAGGGCTACGTGAGAGTGGACGTGGACGCTGCCCAGAACCAAGCAAGAGAAGCAGCATGTGGAGGCCTGATCAGAGATAGCGAAGGAAAGTGGCTATGCGGATTCCAAAGAAACCTGGGATTCTCCACGTGTAATACTGCAGCTGAGGTAATGGCCATTAAAAATGGACTACTAACATGTATAACAAAAGGATTTAAGAAGATAAAACTATACTCCGATTCGGTGGAGGCGCTTCATCTTCTTCTGGTAGACCATGGTGGACAACACCCGATTGATGCTGTTATTCAGGATACCAGGAACATGATCTTTAGAGATTGGGACCTTGAAATCCTACACACACATAGAGAAGCATTATGCTGTGCTGACTATCTAGCAAAGGAGGCATTCAGGTCGAACAATGAGTTATCATTTGTTCAGATTCCCCCAGCTTTTTGTTCGGGTCAAATGTTAGTTGATCTAGGATAAGTTTAGATGCTGAATGTAAGCTCATATGAGTCTCAAGAGTA
Source organism: Mimosa bimucronata (assembly GCA_037074515.1). Taxonomy (NCBI): domain Eukaryota; kingdom Viridiplantae; phylum Streptophyta; class Magnoliopsida; order Fabales; family Fabaceae; genus Mimosa; species Mimosa bimucronata. Next base: position 15,335,178 of record CM073442.1, read on the forward strand.
AATCTTGTCATTTAAATTCAAAAAAAAAAAAAAAAGATGACTAGATATTATTACTAAGATTTAGCTTTGATTGGCCGATTCTTCACATGGGATAAACATGGCGTTTCATTTACATGGCTTTACTCTTTACCTTCTGCCATAATTGCTTTACGATAAGGTTAGGGTATTATCACTTAAGATAAAGAGCTTGGGGTAAAAGAATGTGTCTAACATTTTCAACACACACAAAACTATAAGTCATCCTTTTGATGACACATTTCCAACCTTTCTTGCATATAAATAATATGGATATGAATAAACTATTTTAAAAGTCTTAACAGCCAATTTTAAAATTGCAGTTGAGAATAAAAACAATAAGAATTAAGGGAAAAAAATTTCCTCACATTTTAATGATATAATTGGATGGTGTAAAACTATAAATTTTGATCCTTCACATTATATGTTAATAAGTAATACTAATTCTGTTCCTAAATATAAGATATATTTAGTTAATTTGATTATATTAAGGATGTTATTTGAGTTGGTTAAAATCATATAATATTACTAAAACTCCCTAACACTCTAATTCTCCCTATCTTATTTGTTTATTATTAAGGAGTATCAATATAGATAATTTGGAGAACAGTAGAAAAAAAACTAAATATTTATGAACAAGTCCACTTCCTCAAATAACCAAGTCTTACATTTAAGAACAGAGGAGTATCAAATTTTTTTTGGGCTTAATTATTACGAGTGAACTGTTTATTTCTTTTAAATTATCCAGTCCTTTGTATATTTTTTGAATTATATCATGCCTTTTAAAAGACAACTAAATATTGCTTTAAATATCCGGTGTCAAAAAGTCATTACCAATGATTATGGGAAAAAACTTCATCACCAAAGATTTAAGTTTAACTTTGATAAGCCAGATTCTTCACATGAGAAACTCATTATTTACCGGCTAATAATTTTGCTCTAGTTAATTATAAAGAGGCTTAGAATAAAGTAAGGATCAAATCAGTTTGAAAAACATGAGCCCAAGTCACTATCTAGTATGAAACACCGTTTATAAATTAACAGGGGAAAATATTATAGAGTAAAAGGTTTTTACTGTTGACAATGCGATCAGAGTCTACCACTTGCAATTAAAAATAATAATTAAAAATAATATTTGCAAATGTTAGTGTTGATGTTCTAATCAGTCTTCTTCCTTTTTTTCTTTTTTGTTAAAAAAGTCAGTCTTATTTTATTTTGCTTTTTTTCCAACATGTTATAATGGTTCGGTTATATATTTGCGTTATCATTTAAAATATATTATAATAAATAATACTCCTTTGGTCCTAAATATATGATTTACTTGACTAATTTGATTAAATTAATGATGTTAGTTATATAAGTTAATAAAATGTGCTTTTTCAAAAACATTCCAATCATTTTCTTTTATTTATTTTTCCATCTTTTATTTGATTATTATTGAAGGAAGGTCAACATGAATTATTTAAAGAAAAAAGTTAACAAAAATTAGAATTAAATCTTATACTAAAGACCAAGATCAAGACCAAGTCCGTCATATAAATTCTATATTTAGGACATAATTGAGTATTTTATTCCTATACTCTCTCGGGTCATAAAATGACAAGTTACATAATTACGGGAGAATTTTTCTGGAGTTACGCATAACCCGTATAATTTCTTTAAAGTCTCCCAATAAAGTAAGTAACATGTAAAACAAAATCTAATGCAAAAAAATATCTACCTCCATTCCATATAGAATTGGTGTATCCAGCAAACTAAAATTTGAATAATCCTTTGTCACTTTTGAATTTGTCTCGTTTACTTCTACCTTCTTTACTTGCTTTATAATGGTTAAAGAGGTCACAGTAAAAGAATGTTTCAATATAAAATAACTATTTTAATAGCTTGATTAAAACAACAGTTAATTACCATGAGCTTCTTAAATAACACGATTAGATTTCGATCATGGCAGTCCCAATCAAGCAAATTAATGGGAAGTTAATTAAATGAGCGTATTAACTTTTTAAAAATAAGAATGACATATTTTAATTTTTTGTTTCATCATTGTATTTTTGGAAAAATCTCGTTTTTATTTTGTATACTTAACTTTAGACGGATTTGATTATAGATTAGATCAAACATACAGTAAGAATTGACAAATTTATTTTCCCTGGAGTTACCAAAAACGATTAATTTTCCCCTATCTGAATAGCTTGATTAGAATAACTATAGTTAATCACCACAAGTTAATCATATAACACGATTCTTTTCTTTTTTTCTTTTTGAAATTTCTTCAGAGAGAATAATATCCCTAAACCAAGATGGAATCTTCTAGCATATTTTGTTAAAGGTTCAAGTGAAAATATATATTAGTTAATTGACCCCACTGGTCTGCTAGCATCTACTTTCTCAACTACAAAAAGAGCCTACCTATGGCTTATCTTCCATGCATAGATAGCAGCCCACAAGAGTCTAGCAAACCCCACATCCTTCAGATTCTTCTTGTTCTTGTTCTTGTTCTTCTTCTTCCAAAATGGGATCTGAAAACAAAGAGCTTATGATCAACAAGACTCCTTAATGCTCAAACCTACATATGGAACCACACCTTCAGCTTCATAAACGCAATGACCCTCAAATCTGCAATTGAGTTAAACATCCCAGAAATCATTCACAAACATGGCAAGCCTATGCCTCTTCCTCTTCTCATCTCTTCCCTCCAAATCCTCCCTTCTAAATCTCCCAACATCCATCGCTTAATGCGTCTCCTCACTTATTCTGGCTTCTTCTCTCTCCAAACACTTCCTGAATCTTCTTCTGAAGAGCAAGGCTATGTCCTAACCGATTCATCTACCCTTCTACTCAAGGACCACCCCTTAAGTGCCACACCTTTCTTTCTAGGTATGATTGATCAAGCATTGAAGAAGCCTTGGTCTGAGCTCACCAGTTATCTCCAAAATGATCTTCCATCACCATTTCACATGGCGTATGGGAAGAAGATTTGGGAGTGTGCTAAGGAGGATCCTAAGTTTAATCATTGTTTTCATGAAGCTACGGCTAGTGATGCTAGCTTGGTTATAAATGTGGTGATTGATAGTTGTAAAGAAGTGTTCAAGGGGATTAAGTCGTTGGTGGATGTTGGTGGTGGCACCGGCACTACTGCTAAGGCCATTGCTAATGCCTTTCCTGAATTACAATGTACTGTGTTTGATCTCCCCCATATTATTGATGGTTTGCAAGGTAATGCCAATCTAAAATATGTTGGAGGAAGCATGTTTGAGGCAGTTCCTCCTTCTGATGCCATACTCATAAAGGTATATATACTTATGTATTTGAAGTTTTTTTTTTTTTAAAGTATTGTCTGGTAAACCTAAACTATTTTGTGGTTCATTCACTACCTTAAATTATATTTCTAAGTGTGTCTGGTATCTTAAAGTATTTTGTGATTCATACAACACTCTGAATTATTTTATCAGGTGTATCTAGTATACTAACATATATATTTTGATGCAATTTTTCTTGAAGGTATTCTCTGCGTTCATTTTTATCACTTTTATTATAAACATTTTCAATAATAATCTTCTATATTTTTAACACTCCTCTTTTAACACTTTTAAGAACCAATGTTGCAATTTTTTTGTAATCTAAAATATTTTCTAGGACTTATCTTACATGGTTTTAACTCTAATTTTTAATTATTTTTTGTACTTAAATATGGAAGATAATTACCTTCACTTAACAGACTTTTTGAAAGTTAGCCACATAAAAAAATACTTTAATGATGAACTTGAATTACAAAATAATTTAGGATGCTAAATGCATCTGAAAAATACTTATAATGCCTGAATGAACCACAAAATATTTTAGGATACCGGATGTACCTGAAAATATAATTTCGGTTCTTGAATGAATCCTAACCTTATACTATTTGACTCATTTACTCATTATTGTTCTTAGGGCAAATTAGTTTTGTAATAATTTTGGTTGCTTCCATGGCATGAAAACAGTGGATCCTACATGATTGGAACGATGATGAGTGTGTGAAAATTTTGAAGAATTGCAAGGAGGCAATTGCAAGCAAAGGGGAAGGTGGGAAGTTGATTATAATAGACATGGTATTGGAGGATGACGTGGCGGGAAACAAGAACAACAAATCAGTTGAGAATCAATTGTTGATTGATGTGCTGTTGATGGTCTTGTATCCTGGAAAAGAGAGGACTGAGAAAAAATTGGCCAACTTATTCCATTCTGCTGGTTTTAGTCATTGCAAGATTCATCCTGTTCTTGGTTCTCGTTCTCTAATCGAGGTTTATCCATGAGACATTCTCATCACATATACGTCCTAGGATGAATTATCTATTATGAAGTGTGGAATAAGATCGTGGGACCAAATGAAACAATTAATTAAAAGTAGAAGAAGGGGTGGAAGATTTAAGGTCAATTTATATGTGCCGCAAAAAAGTTGGCCTTCTTTTTTGTCTCATTTTTAATTTTTGATACTTACATCCATCGAACAATTTAAAATATAACCATTTTACTATAATTTCCCGATTTAAATAAAAGATCGAGTTAAATATTTTTTAGAGAAATTAAATATGCAAAACAAGTCACTCATATATATTTATAATTTTTTTCTCAAAATTAACCCAACTTATTTATAAACTAACATACTTTAATCTAATTACATTTAATATATGTTAAAATTAAGTATTAAGTTAAGTAGTTTATCTAACTAACTTCCTTAATCTTTAAGTGTATATATATTTTGGGTTTGGCTTTCTATCACAAAATCTTAAGCCAATGTGATGGGACTTAACCTAGCATTATATACCATTAGTCCATCTCTCACACTTTCGATGTGGGATTTTGTATTTTTCTCTAATATTCACCCTACTAATTTTTTTATCTCTTACATTTTCATTTTTTCTTTGCCTTAGCTTGTACCTTGGGTTTGTCTTTCCATCATAAAAGCTTAAGCCAGTGTGATGGGACTCAACCTAACATTATAAATCATCATTAATCCACCTCTTACACTTTCAATGTGGGACTTTGTATTTTTCTCTAATAATCTTAAAAAGAAAAAGTTAACTTGATCTTCTATTTAAGACAGTTGAAAGTACTCCCTCTGATACATATTATAAGGCACTAACTACCAATTCTCGCAAACCAAAGAAAAGTAGTTAAGTCATTATATTTAGGTTAAATTGACAATTTTTTACAACTTCACCCATAATATGACCACACATTTTCAACTTTGAATCTTTATTAATGATAAGGGTAAAGTATGGGGAAAAGCATTAAATGCTGTGGTTAGTGTCTTATATTTGGGACCAAAAAAAATTTTATTTGGTACTCCCTCGGTCCCAAAATATAAGTTTCTAATAACTAACTTATGTTTATTAAGAAAACTACTAAAACTGGTTAAAAGAATAATTATGTTAGAAATATGATTTATTTTCCAATTATGCCCTTCTTATTAAATATATATGAAAGAAAATGCATGGGGATAAGAAAATGAGATAGAATGTAACTAATCTGATATAATAAAGATAAAAGAGAATGTATGAAGAAAAGATAAATAATAAGTAAAATTAGGAAAAATATAATGAATACCTAAACAAACTTAAAATAAAGTTTATATTTTAGAATGAGGGAGTACCTTGTGATAAAGATTAGATAGAGGAATTTAACAATGGATTATTGATCAGTCGTGTGGCCCTCTTCTGTTGATGCCCATGGGTCAAATCCCAACTCTGTTGCTGGCAAAAAAAAAAATGCCAACTCCGATGGAGTCATGGTTTCTTCCGCAGAATTTTTCAGAGAAATGGTCACAACCAACGACAGGATATGACAGAGACCAAACATTTAGCACCACTAACAAGTAACAAACATGCACACAATTCAATGAACAAAAAAGACGAGAGCAGCTGTTCATGAAATATATAGGTAATTAATTATGAATCGTCCTGTTCAAGTTCAGAGTACAGTGTATTAATGATTGTGATTAAAAATTTCGTATGAATTATCAACACTAATAATGCATATCTTTTCGGTGTGAGGTGCTTTGTCTTATACTCTTATTTATTAACATGTGTGGAAATTTCTGAAAATTCATTACGAGACAAGCTACTTTAGCAAGGAGCCTCTTCTCCTTCTGCCCAGTTAGGGGTATACATGAGTACGATTGGGTAGGGTATGACCTCTGCTCGATGCCCTACCTAAAACATGAGCGGATATCATGTTCATGTGATTACTTCCTAGAATTGTTGAATCATAAATGAAGAATGGGGGTTATTATTATTTGCTGACCCATAAAAATAAGATTATAAATATTATACATATAATATAGTATATGTATCAAAATATTATATTTATAATAACATATTAACATGTGATATAAATATATAATATTAATTATGTATTAAAAAATATATAATATTATTTATTTTGTAGGCATGGCCAAATGGGCAGAGCAGCATACCATGCCTAATGACCGGTCTGTCTGCAAATATGCCTGGCCCAAACATGCCTATTTTTCTTTAGGCTTATTTTTTTGGGCTGATCCAGACATTTTTTGTTCGAACAGAGGCAGGCGCCCCAGACGACTGTGCCACATGAACGCTCGTATGCCCAGCTCCCCGAAAACAACGTTCGACTTGAAGGAACCAATTTCACTTCCCTGCTCGTCGCAGTGATCATGATTTGTATTGTTCAAAAATATGGTTCCGCACAATTTTTGAACGGATTATGTTTTAAAAAATTAATGTTTAGGAAATTATTTTTATTTTAAATTTTGTTCATATTAAAATAAGTTTTTTAAGAAAATTAAATCTTAGCCGTCTAATATAATTTAGATAGTTCAAATTTTGAAGTGATCATCGCCAAAATGGATTCTAATTTAATCATGGTATGTTTTAATAAAGTGAGAGGTGCTTTTATCAGATATATGCATGCATATTTCTCGCAATTTGTCCAAAGTGAGTGGATTTATATAGGAAAAAACTTACAACAAGTTCCTTAGGTTCTGGTTTTCTAATTTTGCAATAGGAGAATGGCACATTTACAATTTAGCCACATCATGAATTAACGGCGTTTGCTTCCCCGTTCTCTTGTCCATGTCCAACTAACAAAACAAAGTGTCCTAATTTCCGCACCCCAAACCGCAACAACACAGATCAAAACTCTCCACCTCCATCTTCGTTTGGCAGGAGAAATTGATGCCATACCCATCCAGTGTTTTTCACTCTTTTGTTTCATGGCTGGTTACTTTTCTCCTATTGAAATCCACTACTCAACCCGCGGTGATTGGTTTCCGCTCTACCAAAAGAAAGCGTCACGTAGATCGTTTATATTTCTTCATGGGGGACCTCAGCGAAATGGCACCACAGGAGGAAACCCAATCTTATTAAAAATGTACACCAGCCTTAACACATAAAAGTTTTTTTTCTGGCCGATTTTTAGTGTGTTTGGTATAGCAGTTGGGCCGCACGTTCACAAAATTGATTTTTTGTTTTTTTTTTTTTATTATGTGTGGGGTTGTTTTTGTGAATCTTACTCCTGGTCCGAACACGCGATTTCCACTTAAGCTACTTTTAGTTGCTTTTCCACCATGCCATGCAGCGTGTGAACGTGAAGAGATTGAGTGGCGACTACCTTGTATTTTCCTACCAAATAAATTTTCTTTTACACCCAAATTTATAAAGAAAAATCATTAAAAAATTAATATTAAGTTTTTTAAGTATTTACAGTTTTTCAGTAATATTTTAATCTCCTAAAATTAGAAAGAGGGAAGGAATTAATGAATATGGTTAAGTTATTTTTGGAAATATACGACATATTAATTAATTTAAATAATATATTTAATTTAATCAAATTAGGGAAATAAGTTTTTTAATAACCCAATTTTTTTTTAAATTTTTCACCCAATTAGCTTATGTAATTAGTTGAACAAATTTAAATTTATATGGTTTCTAATTTATATAAATTTTTATCTATTAAGTTTTTAAAATTTCAATTTAATTTTTCTCTCTAAACTGTAACAATATATGCATATAAAATAGGAGAAATTAATTATAGGTCCTCTATAAGGGAAATAATTAAGAGCAGGTCCCTTGAAATGTGCTAATTAATGTGAAGTCTATGGGGGACTTAGATTGTATGAGTATTTCTTGAGGGGTGGGTCCCACGTAAATTAATAAAATAATCCATTCCCCCACCTAGAGCTGGTAATTCGGGCCAAACCCATCGGACTGACCTTTTTAGGCCCTGGCCCTTGAAGGGCCGGGCTTTGATTTTGGAAGTTTAAAAGTAGGGCCGATGGCTTTGATTTTGGGCTTCTCCTCTTGATTTATCTTCTTCATCTTCATTCTCTATTCTTGTTTTATGTCTGTGATGATGTATATATATATATGCTCTCATGGAGTTGTTGGACATGAGTGGCTAAATAATTTGATTTTAAGATTATTTTGAACCCTTGTATGGATTAACTCTTGATTCATCCTCTTATTTTGTGATTAATGAGATGTATGTGTTTATTTCACTCTTCTCCTAATGCTTCTAAGTGATTGATCACCATTTAGATGTTAGGTTCACTTGATTGATGCTTGAGAGGGTTAGATTGAGTGTAGAACTTAGGTAAAATAGTGTAAGAACTTGAAGTTTACATGATGAATGAATGGTTTTGTTGGTAAGATAGAGATATACTTCCTAACCTTGCATAGTCATATTAGGATTGGAGTTTGAAAATTGGGTTTTATTAATTATATCAAGAAATTGTGTAATTAATGAGATCAAACACTTGTTCTTGACTTGAAAGAGCTTTTACAAGTACTCTGTAAATCCTATATTAGTACATGGTTTCATTGAAATCATATTTGAGAGGAGGTTAATTGAGTTTTAAGAAGTACAAGGAGGATATATAATCTTAGGACCCATTTTATACTTGAAGTTGAAGAATTAATTGTTTATAATTTTTGTTTTCATTTAACATATGTTTATTTTCATAGTTAATTTTCAATCTCAATATTTGAATCACTCAAATTGGGTGAGAGTGTGACAATCATTGTTTGACCGGGTTTTGGAACCAAATCCTCGTGAAAAACGATACTCTACTTATCACTTTATTATTTGACGCGACCCGTGCACTTACGGTACAAACAGAGATATACCGGTACAACTGCCTTGATGCTATCAAGGGAGAGGTCATGTCAGGCATGGGAAGGTAATGAAGTTGAAGCAGAATATTCAGTAAGTTGTTATGTTCATGAGCATTCATTTTCTTGCCAATCCTATGTTCTTCAATCTTGAGGTCAATAAAATCTTGTAATTTTCTCGAAGTAGCCTTCATTCTTGGAAGCAGTCCTGTAACAAGATCCACCCACCACAATGAAGGGAAGAAATCCCCAAAACAAAACTCTCCCATTTGATGCATCACCGTCCTTACAATTTCATACTTGTGACCAAACACATCTGCACATTATGTTAGCTGACATGATCACAATAATCATCTCAAACAAATTTACTACTGACACATTATTATTATTATTATTATTATTATTATTATTCATGCATGCTTCACAAATCTCATTAACCAAGTTTGCAACTTCCTCTTCATTTATGAACTGAAAGGATCTTACTTTTGAGAAGTTCAGAAATTCTGAAACAGTGATTTTCCTTTTCTGTTTCCAACCTTCTCCATAAGGTGCAAAGATGAGATCATTACATCCATAAAAATGGGTTTTTACTGCTGTGATTGAAGGGCAGTCGGAGAAAACGACGTATTAGGATTCGGCCATTTCTCTGGCAAGTTCTGCCGAAGAGACTATCAGAGTTGGGGTTCGGCCTAAGTGTAGCAAAATGAGAGGGCCATAGCTTTGTTAGAGATCTCTGAAAGAATGGTGTGAGAGTTTGCCTATCTGATGAAGATTTCCGATGATGGGTAGTTGAGGAGGAGAAGGAGGTAGATTATTGGATTTGCTTCTTCTTCTCATTGTAAATTTCAATGAAATGAGGATGAAGATGAAGAAACAGAACAAAGAAATGTAAAGGCTTTCATTTATTTGTTCTACGGCCATAGCATTTTTTCATGCATCAAAGTGTGTAGCCGAATATATGTGTGTATATATAGGACAAGGTAAATGAACTTGTATGTGGTGTAGTGGCATAGAAACTTATGTGTGTGTGTATAAGTGGATGATTAAAGTTTGATGTCGCTTGTAACCTAAAGTGGTTAATATCTGCCCCTCTAATTTATTATATATATACACACACACACACACATATTGCTTTGGTCTTAATTCTATGACACATCGTTTTTTTTTTTATTCTAATTGTAACTCATGTCATTAGATTTTTCCTGTTCAATGTATAATATTATGATATTACTATCATTTATTTCTTACTGTGTATAAACTTTATAATCTTGAAGTAGATTATGTATTAAATAGGAATGAAGTTGGAAAATTATACTTTCAAACATAGTTAATGAAATTTAGCCTTAGTTTGAATGGAAATAAAATTGAAAGGAAAAAGATGAGGAGATAAGAAAATTAGGGGAAAATGTCATCACTCCTATTTTAATTTGATGGACAAGAGAAAACTAGAGGAAAGCAAATAAACAAAATATATGAAAACTCTATACAACATTTGTGAAGACTGCTTGTTAAATAGTTAATTTTAATTAACTTAGTAGCTAATGTTGTATTAACGCACCATTTTGGAGACTTCGTATGTATTATTGCACTATTTTTATTAACATATTTTAAAAAAGTAATTTTTACATATATACCATTGAGCTTATAATAACTTCACGATGTCATGTGCACAATATCAAGTTTATTGATTGATATAATATCCAAATAACATAGTTCAATTACAATTTAATATAAGAAGGAGATGATGAGAATGAATTCACAACCAAAGAAAAAGTGCCAAAGAAATTAAGCACATTAAGAGAGGGGAAAAATGAGAAGGAATGGGAAAGATGGAATGAAAAAGAAAGAAAGAAAGTTGGGCCAATATAAATATTTTTTCTCCCTTTTGTCTTATTCTATTATTTAATAAGAAATTTTAAAATGAATCCGGTTTGCTGTGTCATTTATAATCTAATCAGTCATAAGTAAACATCTCAAAAAATTTGTATCTGATTTGAAGAATTTCAATATGATATAACATTTATGTGAGGGAAAAGATTAAGATTCTTTAGTGCTATACTCCCTCCGGTCCTAATTATAAGACCACTTTGACTTTTTTGACTTTTTTTCCGATCCAAAAAAAAGTAGTTTCAGTCCCCAAAAAAAATATTTTCTCCTCAAAACTAATTTATTCTACTTATAAACTAACCTATAATCTAATTTTATGTGACATATGTTATAATTTAGTGGTCTAATTTACTTCCTTAACTTCCACAAAAAAAATCAAAGTGATCTTATATTTAGGACCGGAGGGAGTACTAGATTAAAATACTTTTTAGATATATGCTTATAATTGATCACACCACAAATTAAAAATAAGATGGCAATATGAGTTGAGCTAAGAATTTCTCTTCTTTAACCCAACCTATATCTCCTACAGAACATTTTATATTATCATGTCCTTCGAATCTGACCCAAGGAACCAATATAGAACCGTCACAATCCAGACCTTAAAATTGACCCGAAAACATGTTCGGGTATATCCGAACCGGGTCTGTTCGCCGGTTCGGTTTACCTGACTAGGGAGGAAGAGGGAGGGACAAGACAAGGGTTTATGATGAATGAACGTGAGAATTGCCAAACAGAAAGCAAACTGTGAAAAAATGGCGATTCAAAGTCCGTACAATGCCCTTCTCCTTCTCCTTCTTCTTGAAAACCTTTGATGGGTCCCTACAATGAATGAAGAAAGGTTGAGAAACGAGGTCATTTACCTTCACAATCTCTACGATGAAGAGAGACTAAGAAACGAAGTCATTTACCTTCACAATCTCTGGCATCAAGGTCCTCCAATTCCAAACCCTCACGCTTTTCATAATCATACCCCATATAATCCTCCACCCTATTCTTCGATTCATCATTCTAGTCTTAACCTAAACCCTAGGCCTACACTCAAAACCGTAAATTCAAGCGCTTTAGAGAATAAGAAGCGGAAGAAGTGGAAGAAAAAGAAGAAGGATTTCAAGAAACGGACTCGGGTTGACCCGAATTTGAATATGGGTAACGAGTGGCCAATGCCGGCGCAAGATTCTGCTCCGGTGTTCTCGGAATTGCCGCCATTGGAGAACCGTACAACTCAGGGGGCCCCTTTGTTGTTGTCGGCGGAGGAAAAGGAGAAACTTGAAGCTTTGAAGGTGCAGTATAAGGCTCGTCAAGCATGCCGTGAGTTTTTGCTTGATTATGATGACAGTGATGATGAAGGTGATGACGATGACGTGGACGATGTGGATGATGATGATGATGATGATGATGACGAGGCAGAGGAGATAGGGGAGTTTTTCTTAAAACTATTTGGTGAAAATAATGAGCTGAGAGATTATTATGTGAAGTGCTGGGAGAGTGGGGAATTTCGTTGTTTGGTCTGTGCTCTGGCTGATAACAAGAATGCTGGGAAGAGGTTCCTTGATTGTGTTGGTCTTGTGCAGCATTCGATGTCGATATCGAGGACGAAGAATAGAAGGGCTCATAGGGCTTTTGGGAATGCTGTGTGTAATGTTCTGTGTTGGGATGTTAATAGGCTTCCAACCATTGTGATCAAGAATGAGATGAAGCCAGCTGAAGTAGAGGTAATTAACCATCTAGAGTTAAGTTTATGCAAATGTATTGCAACTAACTGGTGTTTATATAATTAGCCAAAAAAAAACTGTTGTTCATAAAAATTTAATATCTAATGTTATTGGATACTATAAAATAACAGGCTCTGGTAGAAGTTAATCCATTAGGAAGCTCTTAGTAACTTATATGCAAGTGAGTTTGTTATTTTTAAGAATGAATGTGTATTGATCGAAATTTTGAAGATTGAGTTATTAAAGCTAAATGGCTGGATAACTTTGAGATCAAATTGTAAGGTAGTTTGGTTAGTTTATTACTGGCTTTTGACTTCTTGTGATCGTACTGCAGGGCAAGACATATGATAATGCTGCTGATGGAAAAGATGGTTCTTTATCTTCTGATAAATTAGATGAAGTGTCCATGGAGCAGCATGGTGATCCTGTTAAACAGGACGTTGAAGTTGTTCATGAGACTATTAAACGAGTTACTGAGGTAACCATTTATGAATTATGTAATTTCCGTGTAACAACCCATGCACCATCAACAAATATGACTTGAACAAAATTCTGATAGTTGTTGACTATCATATATGTTGATAGTTATTGGCGCAGACACAAGATTCTGCTCCGGTGGTCTCAGAATGGCCGCCATTGGAGCCTTTTCCAACTCAGGCTACACATCCATTGTCAGCAGAAGAAAAGGAGCTGCTTGAGGTGTTGCAGGTGCAGTATAAGGCACGTCAAGCTTGCCGAGAGTTTTTGTTAGATTATGATGGCAGCGACGGTGATGGTGATGACGAGGATGATATGGACGACGACGAGGAGTTGGAGGAGATGGAAGACTTCTTTTCTGAACTATTTGGAGAAAATAACCAATTGAGGAAGTATTATGAGAAATGCTGGGAACAGGGGGAATTTCGTTGTTTGGTTTGTGCTCTGTCTGATAACAAGAATGCCGGAAAGAGGTTCCATGATTGTGTTGGTCTTGTGCAACATTCAATGTCAATATCAAAGACAAAGAATAAAAGGGCTCATAGAGCTTTTGGAAATGCAGTGTGTAGTGTTCTGGGTTGGGATATTAATAGGCTTCCAACCATTGTGGTCAAGAAAGATGTGAAGCCAGCTGAGACAGAGGTAGTGAACCTTCTAGAATTCAATTTATGCATATGTATTACAAGGAAACTGGTGTTTATATAATTAGCCCAAAAAACTGATGTTCGTATAACTCTAAATTTTACTGGATAAATAAAAAATTAACAGGCTCTGGTAGAAGATAATGAAGTTAATCCATTAGATACTCCTGAGTCACTTATATGCCACTGAGCTTGTTACGTTCAAGAATAAACGTGTATTCATTAAATTTTTGGAGATTTAAATTAAAGCTAAATGGTTGGATAACTTTGAGATCAAATTGTAAGGTAGTTTAATTAGTTTATTGCTGGTGTTTGACTTTTGTCTAATCATATTAGTGGAACTAAAATAACATTGCAGGGCAAGGAAAATGATAATGCTGCTGATGGAAAAGATGGTTCTTTATCTTCTGATAAATTAGATGAAGTATCTATGGGGCAACTTGGTGAACTAGTTAAACAGAACGTTGAAGTTGTTCATGACACTGTTACTCAAGTTAGTGAGGTAATCATTTTTTAAATTTGTAAATAGTGAGTGAAAAGTTCAAAATGACTAAAATGTTAGAAACTTGTCATTAAATTTTCAAGTCAGTTGTCGATGGTGTGCGGTGAAGCCCCTTGCACAATCAACAAATATGACTTGAACAAGATTCTAATAGTTGCTGACTATCATAGTTGTTGATAGTTGTTGTTGCCGACACAAGATTCTGCTCCAGTGGTCTCCGGATGGCCGCCATTAGAGCACCGTCCAACTCAGGTGACACATCCATTGTCAGCAGAAGAAAAGGAGATACTTGGGGTGCTGCAGGTGCAGTATAAGGCACGTCAAGCATGTCAAGAGTTTTTGTTTGGTTCTGATGACGGCGATGGTGGTGGTGACAATGATGATGAGGATGAAATTGAGGATGACAGCGATGACGATGAGTTGAAGGAGATGGGAGACTTCTTTTCAAAACTATTTGAAGAAAATAATGAACTGAGGAAATATTATGAGAAATGCTGGGAACGTGGGGAATTTCGTTGTTTGATTTGTGGTGTGGCTGATAACAAGAATGTCGGAAAGAGGTTCCATGATTGTGTTGGTCTTGTGCAGCATTCGATGTCAATATCAAGGACAAAGAATAAAAGGGCTCATAGAGCTTTTGGAAATGTTGTGTGTAATGTTATGGGTTGGGATATTAACAAGCTTCCAACTATTGTCATCAAGAACGAGGTGAAGCCAGCTGAGGCAAAGGTAGCATACCTTCTTGAATTCAACTTATGCATGCTTATTGCAAGTTAAGTGGTGATTTTATAAGTAGTCAAGAAAACTGATTATTATATAACTTCAGTATTGGATTTTGCTGAATAAACAAAAAAAAGAACAGGCTCTGGTATAAGTTAATCCGTTAGGTATTCCTAAGTCACCTGTATGCACATGCCTTCGTCATTTTCAAAGGTTAAGTTTTTTTAGATTTAATTGAAGCTTACTGGTTGGATAACTTGGAGACTAAATTGTATTGTAGCTTAATTTGTTTATCACTGGTTTTTGTGATCCGAGTATGTTGATGGAACTACAAATTACATTTCAGGGGAAGACATATGAGAATGATAGTGATGGAAAAGAGGGTTCTTCATCCTCTGATAAATTAGATCATAAAGTATCCATGGAGCAGCTTGGTGATCCAGTTAGACAGGGCATTGAAGTTGTTCATGAGACTATAAAACAAGATAGCGGGGTAACCATTTATGAATATTATAAATAGTGGGGGATAAAATCAAAGATGAACTAAATGTTAGGAACTTCACATAAAAATGTTCAAGTCATAGTTGTTTCTGGTGTGGCGGCAACTAACTATTGCAATACCAATAAGGTGTATTGGTGTCTTGGAGTCACATTGAACCTCTAATATAGTTCAAGTATTTTGGAACTGTGAATCTCATGAAATTTTTTTCATATCTTCACAGTTCCTAAAAGAAAGATTATTTCAATAAAAATGTTGAGAATGTTGATGAGAAAACTACAGATGCCAATTACCATGTCAGACAAAGTGAGGAATATTAAAGGAGAAATCTTCTATATTGATCATATCTTTTATTTTCCATTTTGAATTCCTTCTCAGTGCTTGGAGTTTCATTGATGCTTGCACATATGTTGCTTTTAAAGCTTTTTTGAGTTTGAGCTGATGACTTGACGCTGCGTTTAATATGTTTTTTACAGGGTGAGCCTAATGAATCAGCTGATGATCAAGTGAATAGAACTTCTAACCAGAATTCCAAGGAGGATTATAATGATCATCACTAGAGTTCTCATTTGCATTAAGTTTAAACCTATATGCGGAAGATTAGGAAGTCCCCTATCTTCAAGGGGTAATTTTGTACATTCCTCTGTTTAATGCTATTAGCTTGGTAGCTAACATCTTGGTCATTTGCTTCTATCTCTTCTTCCAAGAACTGATGCTCAAAATGTGAATAACTCGACTATGCTTACACAATTTAGAAGTGAGAATTCCATGGTATGTGCGTATGATAGAAAATTCTCGAATCATATTAAACACAATTACGCCATTACTTATGTTGGCGTGGTAAAAATTTGGAACCATGTCTTATCATTGAAACGGCCCGTTGAATACCCAGAAGGCAATTTCTGACAAATTCATTGTCCAATAAATTCCCCAGCTTAGAATGAAAAACGTTGATAGTAATATTTTTATTCAACATGTGCGCGTGCTTCTGTTGGAAGGAAGGACAGGAACAAATTTTGCTTCCAAAACCTATCGCTGGGGAGAATTCAGCTTCTGACGATTTTGTTAAAATATAAGCATTCATTGTTCGTGTAAATGTTGGAATTAGGTCTCTAGCAGCTTAGCAGCATATGCTTAGGCCACCACTTTTGCTCATTATTTATCTGAAAATCCTAAAATTTCAAGTTCTTACACCAATGACTAAAGCGTAAACTCTGGGGGCAAACACTCACTTTCACGTATAGCTAACAATATTAGCAAATTATGCAATTAATGTATTCAAAAATATATCGGTTTGTTAAGTACTCAGTATACTAATATTTCATCAAAAATTTGAAGATTCCAATCGAATCAGTACAAGATATTAGAAAGTGTATATTCAATTGAAGCAACCCCAAATGAGAGTCCAGGACAAATTCTTCTTCCAAATCCAAAAGGCATAAACCGAAAATTCTTGCCTTTGAAATCAACCTCATTATTGTTCTCAAATCTCTATGCAACAAACTAATTAATAAACACCAGTACTTATTAAGTTTAATGGAGCAATAGGTATTTATAGACACTAGTAATCTATATTAACTTATTAAGTTAAAACATAATTAATTCAGTGAGAATAAAATCTAAGAAACAAACAAGGGATTTGTAACCTAAGGTTGTTCGTTTGAAACTTGAGTTTAAGCCGTGTTAAAGTTGGTGGTTTTCATTAGATCTTAGTTAATTTTTATTCACTCTTTTAAAATCACTTTTGTCTTGCTCAACTTAAAAGAAAAGAGGAGATTTAGTGTCTAATAATCAATTGCTTTGAGTCTATGTGGAATTGACCTTAATTTGCCAAATTACTACTTTTACAGCTCATACACTTGCGAAGTTTATTTAAATTTTGGTAGCATCAGAAATTTACCCACAGTTTGAATGCAAATAAAATATGGGAAGAAAGTATGGAAAAATGCTATCACTCTTTTTGTGTTGATGGATGAAAGCATATCAGAGGAAAGAGAATGAATAAATATATAAAATTATTAAAATATTTTTATATTTAAATATATCATGTTCAAAAGAAAACTTTGTGATCATTTTAGCTATATTTTGATCACGTAAATATCTCAAAAAATTATATTATATTAAATGAATACATAGATATCATTGAATATGGAGTATATACAAAGCTTTGTACAAGTTGTGTAGACTCAGCTGGTTTTTTTTTTTTTTTTTTGTCTGCCAAGAGAAGGCTCAACTGTTAGTACACTCTTTTTCTAAGTAGAAGAATACCTGATGTTAAATCTTATTTTGTCTTGCGGAAAAGCATACAATGACAGAAAAGAGCTATCAGGAGTGAAAACACCATAAAACATGTGCGAAGATTGCTTGTTGAATAGTCAAATTTAATTGACTTACCTCATAGCTAATGTATTTTTACGCGAATTTTTAGAGAATTAAAGTATTTACAAAAATGCTTTACACA
The DNA here is from genome assembly GCA_037074515.1 of Mimosa bimucronata. Taxonomy (NCBI): domain Eukaryota; kingdom Viridiplantae; phylum Streptophyta; class Magnoliopsida; order Fabales; family Fabaceae; genus Mimosa; species Mimosa bimucronata. Next base: position 15,353,223 of record CM073442.1, read on the forward strand.
TACTTTTACACCTAAAAGAACTCCACGATGTCATGTGAAGTTGTGCACAGTATCAAACTTGGTCTAACTTTGTCCAACTCGAATGGAGAGTTGCCAAAATTCAACGCACAAGAGGATGAGGATGTTCAATGCTGCTGGCAAGTAAACTTTTGTGATTTTACATCCCAAAAAGCCAGAGTTTTCTATGATATATCCCAATTCAGCAGGCTAAGGTAGAGAGGCATCCATTTAGTGCATCAGAGTGATCATGGAGTACCATTCAAACATTTCATGGAGCATGTTATGGTGTCCAAACTGCTCCACAATCGAAGACTGCACTGGATTATTTTTGAAGGCGCTGTTTGTTTTGGGCACATAATAAACCTGATCGATCTTTCTTCTTGATTATTCTTAGGGGTTTATTCCCCAATTGCTATGACTTTGATGAACTAATAAGGTCAACCCATCACGTTTCCTCTACTTTTGAGAAAGTAGCAAAGCTGCGATGGATTCCATTCAGGCTGGAAGACATAGTGCCGTCACATGCGCTCTCTTCCACAAAATCAGGCATTTGGCTACCCTTCTACTGTGTCGTGTTCTCTATGGAGTTTAGATTTGGTTCTAAAAAGGAAAAAAAGGTGAAACAAAGTGAAAAAGAAAGAAAAATTGCTCAAAAAAACAGACAAAAAAACATTTGTTTTCTTTATTTATTGTAAAACTTTTGGGTTAAAGTTACATTTTTTTTGGCACTCAATAACTAGTTGCACCTCCCAAGATTGTCATATTGGTAATAGAGCATTATATTATAATAGTAACTCTATTACTTATTATTTAGAATTTAAGTATCTAATTATTTATCTTATAATTATTGTTTATGTTAGGAAAAATTTCAAATAAATACCCCTTGAATATTAAAAGGACAAAAAAATACATCCAATATACAAAATGACATTAGATGGATTGTTGCCAATTTGGGATAAACAATTTTAAGGTAAAAAGTCCAAAATACCCCTGTCTCCATTCACTTTCAAAGCAAAGTGGTTAATGACTATACTAGAGTGGTTAATCGCTATACGGGAGTGATTAATGGCCATACATAAGTGGTTAACGACTTTCACAAATATAAGCATATTTGAGCCAAACTAATTAATCAACGAAGTAGTTAATGGCTATATTAGAGTGGTTAATCGTTATACGATAGTGGTTAATGGCTATGCTCAAGTGGTTAACGACTTTCGCAAAAACAAGCTAACTAATGAATAAGTGAAGTGGTTGTTAATGGCTACACCGGAGTGGTTAATTGCTGTACAAAAGTGGTTAATGGCCATACCGGAATGGTTAATGAAGACATGGGCATTTTAGTCTTTTTACCTTATTAATATTGTTTATCCCAAATTGGGAACAATCCCTCTTATATTCTTTTGTATATTGGAGGTGCATTTTTGTCCTTTTGATATTTTAAAGGTATTTATTTGGAATTTTCCCTTTATGTTAAGATTATACTCTATCTAGATTTGAATTTAAATTTTTTTTTTTATATTTTATTATTTATAAAGCTATACATCACTAACCCTCGTATACTCCAACCTGTAAATTCAAGCGCTTTAGAGAATAGTAGTAGGAGGAGGAGGAGGAAGGATAGCAAGAAACGGAGTCGGGTTGACCCGGATGTGAATATGGGTATCGAGTGTCCAATGCCGGCGCAAGATTTTGCTTCGGCGGTCTCAGTATGGCCGCCGTTGGAGACCCCAACAACGCAGGCGGCCCCTTTGTTGTTGTCGGCGGAGGAAAAGGAGAAACTTGAAGCTTTGAAGGTGCAGTATAAGGCTCGTCAGGCATGCCGTGAGTTTTTGCTTGATTATGATGACAGTGATGATGACGTGGACGATGTGAATGATGATGATGATGATGATGATGATGATGATGATGAGGTGGAGGAGATTGGGGAGTTCTTTAAGAAACTGTTTGGTGAAAATAATGAGTTGAGAGATTATTATGTGAAGTGTTGGGAAAGTGGGGAATTTCGTTGTTTGGTTTGTGCTTTGGCTGATAACAAGAATGCTGGAAAGAGGTTCCTTGGTTGTGTTGGTCTTGTGCAGCATTCGATGTCGATATCGAGGACGAAGAATAAAAGGGCTCATAGGGCTTTTGGGAATGCTGTGTGTAATATTCTGTGTTGGGATGTTAATAGGCTTCCAACCATTGTGATCAAGAACGAGGTCAAGCCAGCTGAGGCAGAGGTAGTGAACCTTCTAAAGATTTTAATTTATGCATGCTTATTGCAACTAAGTTGGTGTTTATATCATTAGCCGAAAAAACTGGTGGTCATAAAACTTTAATCTCTGATTTTACTGGATTAACTATAAAATAATAGGCTCTGGTAGAAGTTAATCCATTAGGAAGTCCTGAGTTATTTATATGCAACTCAGTTTGTTAATTTTAAGAATAACTGTGTATTCATGGAAATTTTAAAGATTGAGTTAAAGCTAAATGGTTGGATAACTTTGAGGTCAAATTGCAAGGTGGTTTGGTTAGTTTGTTATTGGCATTTGACTTGTGATCATACAAGTTAATGGAACTAAAATCTCATTGCAGGGCAAGACAAATGATAATGCTGCTGATAAAAAAGATGGTTCTTTATCTTCTGAGAGATTAGATGAAGTATCCGTGGAGCAGCTTGGTGATCCAGTTAAACAGAATGTTGAAGTTGTTCATGAGACTATTAAACGAATTAGTGAGGTAACCAGTTATGAATTATGTAATTACCGTGTAAAAGCCCATGCACCATCAACAAACATGAATGGAACAAAATTCTGATAGTTTTTTACCGTCATATATGTTGATAGTTGTTGACGCCAACACAAGATTCTGCTCCGGTGGTCTCAGAATGGCCGCCATTGGAGCCATGTCCAACTCAGGCGACGCATCCATTGTCAGCAGAAGAAAAGGAGCTACTTGAGGTGTTGCAGGTACAATATAAGGCACGTCAAGCTTGCCGAGAGTTTTTGTTAGATTATGATGACAGCGATGGTGACGGTGACAACGAAGATGAGGATGATATGGATGACGATGACGCGTTGGAGGAGATGGGAGACTTCTTTTCTAAACTATTTGGAGAAAATAATCAGCTGAGGAAGTATTATGAGAAATGCTGGGAACATGGGGAATTTCGTTGTTTGGTTTGTGCTCTGTCTGATAACAAGAATGCCGGAAAGAGATTCCATGATTGTGTTGGTCTTGTGCAACATTCAATGTCAATATCGAGGACAAAGAATAAAAGGGCTCATAGAGCTTTTGGAAATGCAGTGTGTAATGTTCTGGGTTGGGATATTAATAGGCTTCCAACCATTGTGGTCAAGAAAGAGGTGAAGCCAGCTGAGACAGAGGTAGTGAACCTTCTAGAGTTCATTTTATGCGTATGTATTACAAGGAAACTGGTGTTTATATAATTAGCCAAAAAAACTGATGTTTGTATAACTTTAATCTTGAATTTTACTGGATAAATAAAAAAATAACAGGCTCTGGTAGATAATAAAGTTAATCCATTAGATACTCCTGAGTTACTTATAGGCCACTGAGTTTGTTACGTTCAAGGATAAATGTGTATTCATTAAAATTTTGTTTATTAAATTAAAGCTAAATGGTTGGATAACTTTGAGATCAAATTGTAAGGTAGTTTTATTAGTTTATTGCTGACGTTTGACTCTTTTTTAATCATATTAGTGGAACTAAAATAATGTTGCAGGGCAAGGCAAATGATAATGCTGCTGATGAAAAAGATGGTTCTTTATCTTCTGATAAATTAGATGAAGTATCTGTAGGGCAGCTTGGTGAACTAGTTAAACAGAACATTGAAGCTGTTTATGAGACTATTACTCAAGTCGGTGAGGTAATCATTTTTTGAATTTGTAAATAGTGAGTGAAAAGTTCAAAATGAGTAAAACGTTAGAAACTTGTCATTAAATGTCCAAGTCAGTCGTCGATGTTGTGCGGTGGACCCCCTTGCACCATCAACAAATATGACTTGAGCAAGATTCTAATAGTTGCTGACTATCATAGTTGTTAATGCCAACACAGGATTCTGCTCCAGTGGTCTCCAGATGGCCGCCATTAGAGCACCGTCCAACTCAGGTGGCACATCCATTGTCAGCGGAAGAAAAGGAGATACTTGAGGTGTTGCAGGTGCAGTATAAGGCACGTCAAGCATGTCAAGAATTTTTGTTTAGTTCTGATGACAGCGATGGTGGCGGTGACAATGATGACGAGGATAATATGGAGGATGACAGCGACAACGATGAGTTGAAGGAGATGGGAGACTTCTTTTCAAAACTATTTGGAGAAAATAATGAGCTGAGGAAGTATTACGAGAACTGCTGGGAATGTGGGGAATTTCGTTGTTTGGTTTGTGGTGTGGCCGATAACAAGAATGTTGGAAAGAGGTTCCATCATTGTGTTCGTCTTGTGCAGCATTCTATGTCAATATCAAGGACAAAGAATAAAAGGGCTCATAGAGTTTTTGGAAATGCTGTGTGTAATGTTCTGGGTTGGGATAGTAACAGGCTTCCAACCATTGTGATCAAGAACGAGGTGAAGCCAGCCGAGGCAAAGGTAGCAAACCTTCTGGAATTCAATTTATGCATACTTATATTGCAAGTAAAGTGGTAATTTTATAAATAGCCAAGAAAACGATTATCATATAACTTAAGTATTGGATTTTACTGAATAAAAAAAAAAAAAATAGCCTCTGGTATAAGTTAATCCATTAGGTATTCCTAAGTCACTTGTATGCACCTGACTTTGTCATTTTTAAAGATTAGGTTTTTTAAGATTTAATTGAAGCTTACTGGTTGGATAATTTGGAGACTAAATTGTATGGTAGCTTAATTTGTTTATCACTGGATTTTGTGATCCGAGTATGTTGCTGGAACTAAAAATGACATTTCAGGAGAAGACATATGAGAATGATAGTGATAGAAAAGAGGGTTCTTCATCCTCTGATAAATTAGATCATAAAGCATCCGTGGAGCAGCTTGGTGATCCAGTTAGACAGGGCGTTGAAGATGTTCATGAGACTATGACTATAAAACAAGTTAGTGAGGTAACCATTTATGAATTTTATAAATAGTGGGGGATAAAATCAAAGGTGAACTAAATGTTAGAAACTTGTCATAAAAATGTTCCAGCCATAGTTGTTGCTGGTGTGGCGGCAACCAATTATTACAATAAGGTGTCTTGAAGTCAGTGACCCTATAATATAGTTCAAGTATTTTGGAACCGTGTGAATCCCATTAAATTTTTTTATATCTTCAGAGTTCTTAAAAGATGATTTCAATAATAATGTTGAGAATCTTGATGAGAAAACTATAGATGCCGATTACCATGTCAGACAAAGTGAGGAATACTTGAGGAGAAATCTTTTGTATTGATTCATATCTTTTCTTTTCCATTTTGAATGCCTACTTAGTGCTTGGAGTTTCTTTGATGCTTGCACATATGTTGCTTTTAAATCTTTTTTGAGTGTGAGCTAATGACTTGACGCTGCGTTTAATGTGATTTTTTCAGGGTGAGCCTGATAAATCTGCTGATGATCAAGCAAACAGAATTTCTAATCAGAAATCTAAGGAGGATCATGATGCATAAGTAGAGTTCTCATAAGTTTAAACCCATATGCAGAAGATTAGGAAGTCCCCTATTTTCAAGGGGTAATTTTGTACATTCCTCTGTGTGATGCCATTAACTTGGTCGCTTCTAGCTCTTGTATGAAAGAACTGATGCTGAAAATGTGAATATCTCGACTATGCTAACACAAAAGAACTTAGAAGTGAGAATTCCATGTTATGGGATTATGGTATAAAATTCTCGAATCATATCAAACAAAATTGACGTGTTTTTGGTACATTATTTGATAGTTATTTCAGTCTCGATACTCCAAATTCTCAAGTGTAACTTGTTTTTCCAATATTTATGTTGACGTGGTAAAACTTTGGAACCATGTCTTGTCATTGAAACGGCCCATTGAATGAGTACAGAAGGAAATTTCTGACAAATTCATTTTCCAATAAATCCCCAGAAGTTATCTATTATTCGAACCAATAATAATAATAATAATAATAATAATCATTCAACATGTGTGCGTGCTTCTGTTGGCAGGAAGGACAGGAATAAATTTTGCTTCCAAAACCTTTCACCGGGGAGAATTCAGCTTCTGACGAATTTATTAAAATATATTCATTTATTATTGCTGTAAATGTTGTAATTAGACCCCATAGGATAATACTTGTGGGTCTATGGCAGCTTACAAGCATAAGTAAGCTAAGGCCACAATATTTGCTCATTATTTCTCAAAAAACCCCAAAATTTCAAGTTCATACACCAATGATTAGCTAATTATGCAATTAATGGTTGTAAAAATATATCGGTTAGTTCAGTACACTGTATACTAGTGGGTCAAAAATTATTTTATCAAAAACTTGAAAACTATCTTTCAGGGTTCAAACTTCAGAACATCAACTCAGCAGCAACTTAATAGCCCTTGTTCCCACGAATCCTAGCTCTCATGTCCACCTGATAGAAGAGACAATGAAAAAGGATGGATCAGCAATAACATAATGTAGAGTGCAGACATATATCCAAGTAAATATTTTCTGACACCAAAAATATGCAATATAGTTACACAGGGAAATTACATTTCACCTCCCCAAAGTAGGACCTTCTTGAAATATGGAAGCAAACATATTACATGAAAGCAAACTTTTAACATGAAGAGCGGCGGTCTCGGAATTTGGATTAGAATGGTATATTAAATACCAATTTGTTTACAATTTTCATGGACGGGCTCGTGCTAGGATGTAAAAGTGTAAATACAGATATAACAGGCAACAGGACATGAGAATCACATAGCCTCTTCTAGTTAATTTAAAATGAGATTAATTGTATTATACACCAAATTTCAGAAACTTTTCTGTGACATTTTTAACTTTACGTCAAGCTTAATTGCGAACCTTGTGCTCACACTGAAGTTTGGACAAGTCAAACTGTCAGATTGTTCATGATTTGTAAATAATACAGCTTCTTATTTGTTCTATATTGTGCATAGATAAATTGACTTCTACTTATATAGATACCTAGTTTCCTACCAAAGCATATTAGACATCTTCCCAAGGGAAAAGCTGCACCTAGTATTCGACCAATTATTCGAGCAAAACAATCCATATTTCATCATTGTTCTCAAATTTTCAAATTTAGGCCAAGTGAACACTAACACATTTAAATAAGTTGTTACTGTGAATTAACTTTGGCTATGACATAAAGGCCTTAATGTTTCACGGAAAGAAACTAAAAAAATTATATGGAGCCATTCCAACTAGTAATAAATACACAATACAACCAAATTGAGTTATTATAGAATCAACACAACTTCCAAAAATGATGGTGATGATGATGGTGGTGATAGTTCAAATCCAAACCAGCTTTAAATTCTCTTACGCAATTACAACGTGACAAAACTTGGATGCAGAACTTTAAGTGTTTGTTATGAAGTTTTTCAATTAAAGAAAAAAACATGTGAAAATTTTTCTAACCAGCAGCACGTCATTAACTCCTTTGGATAACAAATACCAAAAGAACTATACCTAAGTTATGTCCACATAAAAAGGATTAACTTAAAAGTTTATAAGCAAAACGGCGATTGATCTCTTTATAAACTCAGGTCCCATCACAATCAAAATGTTCAGAACAAGGCAATATTTCCTTGCAGACAACAAAATGAGTTCCAAGATGGCATAAACTAAATCAGTTATGCTCTAAAGCAGTAATTTTAAGGTCATTTTTTTTTTAAGAAATTCTTAAAAGAAACTGTAATATCAAAACTACAACAAGTAGAATCAACCTAGCCCAAATGCTAAGATAACTCTGAAAGAATAAAAGTACTAGGTTCACAAAGGGGATTTCAGTATTTTCATCCTATATTTTAGTCCACTAGGCAGAAGAATATATGGCTGATGCCTATCCAACCATTGTCTAACAGTATCTCCAAAAGTAAAAGCACAAAGGAATTTCAAATATTCATTAAAATAGAAAATCTTTCACGACTCTTACTAGTCCCCACCACTTTGAATAATTTTTAAAATAGTCCTCTAGAAACTGTCATCCGTCTCCATCACATTAACATCATGCACAGAATCTAATAGCAATCTCAAATATAATAACTTGGGTTAAAGGGCATTTTGGACCCGGAAGTTTATCTACTTGGGCACTGGGCACCAGGAAGTTTTTGTAGGGCCAAATGTGCCCCGGAAGTTTGAAAAAAGGGGCAATTTAGACCCTCCGTTAACTAGCCCTAACGGTCAACGTTGTTGACCAAAATATGCTGACGTGGCAGCGACATGTGGCATCCACATCATCTATTTTATGTTAAAGGGCATTTTGGACTCGGAAGTTTGTCTACTTGGGCACTGGGCACCAGGAAGTTTTTGTAGGGCCAAATATGTCCTGAAAGTTTTAAAAAAGGGGCAATTTGGACCCTCCGTTAACTAGTCCTAACGGTCAACGTTGTTGACCAAAATATGCTGACGTGGCATCCACATGTGTTGTCCACACTATCTTACTTATTTCTTCAACATGTATATTTATCTTGAACATCTTGATCAATTGTTACTGCCATTTAGGTCATATGGATTTTGCTTTCCTGCATTGGGGAAAATTTTCAAGATAGGTTATCATCCAAATCGGGTAATTGTGAATACATTAATAAAAGTATTTTGCTTTAATCAAGTGGTTGGCAAGGCTCTGGATTTCTATGATAATATAATGGCTAAAGGCTCTTGTTTTCATACTTTCAATTCCTTCTTCATCCTACTCTACCACTAACTGAAGGTTTGATCTCGGAGTTTCCATTCGGAGGTTCGATCCCTTGCTCTCCGTCATCGCCGGTGAGCTTTCCACCTTTACCTCGGCTTTTACCAGCTTCCGCCAAGCATCTTTTGAATCCACATTCGACCGCCCACCTGACCTCTTGGATGAGCCCATACGTCGACTTCCCTGACTTCCCCTGCTTTAGATCAGCCGAACTTTAGCAGATCTTCAAGCTTGGTATCAACAGAGGAGTAAAGTGGCTTGGATCTGATTAATCTGAGATGGAGTTAGGTGGTTGAGGCCGAGAACGGAACTTGGTTGCCCAAAGCCGATTGTGTTTAGGCTTGGTTGCCTTGAGCTTGGTCATCGATGTGGAGCAAAAGCTGCAAGAAAACTGGGCTATGAAGGGAATGATGGAGAAGATAGGAAGGAACTGGGAGAAGAGGCAGGTGAGTGACAGAGGGAAATGGAGAGCAGAGAGAGAGAGTGTATGAAAGCTTTTTTTTTATTTATTTATAAAATAGATGATGTGGACGCCACATGTGGATGCCACGTCAGCATATTTTGGTCAACAATGTTGACCGTTAGGGCTAGTTAACGGAGGGTCCAAATTGCCCCTTTTTTCAAACTTCCGGGGCACATTTGACCCTACAAAAATTTCCTAGTGTGAGTGCCCAAGTAGATAAACTTCCGGGTCCAAAATGCCCTTTAACATAAAACAGATGATGTGGATGCCACATGTCGATGCCACGTCAGCATATTTTGGTCAACAACGTTGACCGTTAGGGCTAGTTAACGGAGGGTCCAAATTGCCCCTTTTTTCAAACTTCCGGGGCACATTTGACCCTACAAAAACTTCCTGGTGCCCAGTGCCCAAGTAGATAAACTTCCGGGTCCAAAATGCCCTTTAACCCTAATAACTTATCTTTTTTTAGTACATAAAAGTGCCCCCAATAATTTGCACAATCTCAACTCCAATCTATAGAAGTAACAAATGGTTTTGACGAAATTCACCTCAAAAGATATCATGAAATAGGATCCAATAGGTGTTGGGACTTACTAAATTGTCAATGTGATTCGATACGAAACAACAAAGCAGAGAAATCAAAGCAGTCCATCACGAATGATTCAACACTTATAATTGTCAATTTATCCACATTTCGAGCTTGAAATGTTATTAGCATAGAACTACGGGAAAAAATTAAGACTGATCATATAATCTAGTCCTTCAAATAGGTCCGAGAAGGCCTAGCTTCCAAACATCTCAGAGCAAGAATTGCTCCCCCAAGCTTCTGTGACATGGTACATGTTAATCCTTCCATTTCCTAATAACACTACATTTTGACTGAAAATGAGGTATGTTAACTTCTTAGAGAGGCAGTCAATTGGCTATGTATAAACTAGGAAAGACATTATCCTTCTTTATGCGGGAAAAAAGGGATCAAATTTGAGTTACACCATCAACTTGTATACCAAAATATAATTAGGGATAAAATTGCTTACTTAGTCTAGAATTAATGTACCTAAACAAATAAACAGTGAGGTATGCATGTGAAATCACAGAACAAGAAAGCACAATTAATCAAGGAAGAAGATAGCTACTTGCCTGGCCTCTTTTGCAATTGAAATAAGTTTCCCTCAGTCCAACACACTCACTAGGTATTGAGGGAGCCTTCTCTCCCGCACACTCCCTATAGGATCGATTCTCAACCTAATTTTTCAATCGAAACATACACAATGTCATTCTTACATCATTAAAACTCAAACATTTCAGAAATACAGGCAAATATTCATATCAAATAGAATCATTGAATCAACACAATAATCCAGACAAACCTTAACACAATCGGATTCACTGAGACACTTGACAAGTTCCATAGCTAACCCCTTGCAAGATTTGGACATTGTGCTTCAACTAGCCATCAACAAAAAACACACAAATTCAATCAATTACGAGAAACAACCGAATTTAGAAAAGAACTGTGGAGAACAATCGAACCTAGAAATTCTTCTTCTCAAATGAAATAATTTTAAGTTTCTTACATGTTCACTTGTGGAGATGTTCCAGAAAACCAAAACTAGTTTTCGCACGAGTTGGTTCTATCACGGCGACGGCGAGAGGAGGCTAAGTATTATGAAGAAGCGGTTGTAACGGCGAGGCCAACGGCTAGTGCTGATAACGGCGGCGTTGACGGCGGAAGCTCCGATCAATTGTGGCGACGGAAGCAGATCAATGGGTGAAGAAGGAAGGTGGAGTAGTAGACACTAGACAGAGTCGGTGTGTTCTATAAAAATATAAAATCAATTGATTAATGGTTGATTAGTTAAAAAACATTGGAGAAGTTAATTATTGGAAGAAACTTAATTAATGTGAGTTTGTACAAAATCTCCAAATGAAGCTAAGGCTTATAGGGATCTTAATTTTATTATGTTATAAACTAAAATATAGTCTAATCAAAAGCTATTAGTGATCAACAATTTAAATAAACTCATAATGTTATTAAAAAACCTAACAATTTGTCACTGTTTGATTAAATGTTGGCAGCAACCAAAATTTAAATAGTTCTAAATTATTAAAATTTAATATAATTAAGGGTCACATACCTCACTTTATTTGGGGATTTGGGACCCCATTCAATTAACTTCTCAATTAAAAATTAGATGGATTTCTTATTATTGTTCTATATCTATCATTTTTATATCTAAATACAAATATTTTTTTTATATAGATACATCATACATCATACATTTATTGGAAATTTCCCATCGTAATTTTTTTATTACAAGATTGAAATCTTTTTTCTTACACAAAATTTAGGGACTAGTTTTAATTGGATTAAAATTGTAAGGCTTAAGTCATGACTCAAAATTTTGATTTAGGTAGTGTTACAGAATTCAATCATAACCACTTATAAGCTACTCATAAAAAAAACCCACTTTTAAGCTTCTATTTCTTACCTAAGCTCGTAATAAGCTACTACTTTGGAGCTTGTCCTCCATTAATTAGTTTATAATCTATATTCTCTCAGCTTGTTGTCAATCAATTACATACACATATATATATATATTCGGCCAAGAAAAATCAATTATATACTTGCACACAGACACACACATTACTGGTCCAGTTTCACGTATTGTTTTGTGAAAGATGAGTTGTATTTTTATATATAACTTTTAAGTTTTAATTTTAACCAACTTTTTGACAAACATAATTTGATTATTTTAAGCTTATAATAAATACAAGAGGTGGCAGAAAAAATAAAAAGAAAACAGGGGATATTACCATCTACTACTGGTACTACTATGTAACGAAATGATTAATTCTAAATTTTAACCAGTGCCTTAGGGTTTTAAGTTTTAACTTCCAGCTCAGCCAGAAGCAAGGTTTTCCAATTTTTTTCCCATGAGGGGTATTTTCATCCGGTTTAAAAAAAACGATTGGACAAGATTTGGAGATTCCATTAAAAAGAAGGGGCATTATCGTCTATTGAAAATGTCAAACAGAGCCCAAGAGTGGCCCAAACCCAAAGAGGCAAGCGAGGGCATACATAAAAGGCAAGGAAGGACACATATTTCTTCATCATCATCATTTAGATATTCAGATAGCAGAGAAAGAAAGAAAGAAAGAAAGAAAAGAGATAGTTTCAGAGAAGAAAAATGGCAGGGATTGGACCTCTTTCACAAGATTGGGAGCCCGTTGTGATCAGGAAGAAGGCTCCAAACGCTGCTGCCAAGAAAGATGAGAAAGCTGTTAACGCCGCTCGTCGCTCCGGCGCCGATATCGAAACCGTCAAGAAATGTATATTCCATCATTCTTCAACCACTGCGATTCTCTTATCTAGATCTCTCTTTATTTTTGTGATGATTTCTCAAGAGATTAATTGGTTTTATGTTTTAATCGGCTTCAAAATTTGATATAGCTGAGGATTTTATCGTCTTGAGGTTTAGGTATTGTAGAAGATTTATCATTGTTTTTTAACTTGTGCCTTGATATCTGATGGCTAAGCCTTAGGAAGGTAATCTTGTTCGGGGTTTTCGGTGTTGTAGAATTGGTATTTAGGTTTTACATAAAATGATTTTTTTATTATTTTCCCCCTTGTTGATCCTTGATGTGTATTTTCTGATTTCCTCATGAATTTTTTATTTACCAGTTTAGTGGCTACTCTGTATAGATGAGTCGGTGCCTGTATAGGCAAGTTTGACATAATTGAAGTGTCAATCAGTATATAGTGTTTCGTTTGTGGGAAGAGATAATGGAAAGTTTATTGGTAAAAGTAAAGTGAAATCTGGCTTTCTTTGGGAAGAATTACACATTTGGCATACAGTTGTCTTGTTTGAATTCTGGAGTTTGTGAGTTTATATTGAAATGATTTATAACAGGTTCAAGAATAGAAGTGTGAATCGAAATTGTGACCTTGATTTCCAGCAGTATTTTCTAACCTTATATTTCTTCCAAATTACAGTTAATGCTGCGACAAATAAAGCGGCCTCCAGCAGCACTTCTTTCAATACAAAGAAGCTTGATGAAGATACTGAGAATCTTCATCGTAAGTAGATACTGTCTTTTATGCTTTCTTTCTCTTCTTGGTGCATCTTTAGCTGTAATAGAACAGTCATATTACTTCTTGGATTGGTTTCTAAATGTAAAATTTTTGTTGGGGCCTTGAAATCATTTAAACTATGAGTGAAGAAATATGAAATCATTTTGTTAGATTAATGTGAAACATGAGGTGCTTGCATACTGTAGGTTTAATTTTCATGTTTCACTTACTGCAAATTCTGTCTGTTCTTGAGAAACGCAGTAGTCTTGCTATATTGTAAGAGAGGGATGTTGATCATGGAATGATTTTCTTTGGATGATCAGATAAATGTATCTTGAATGTGTATTAAGCAGCACAATATTATCTCTGTTACGCGTTAACTCTTTTGACTCCGAATGGATCTGGATGTTTCTTCATGTTTGGGATTTTGCATGTTCTTCAAATGAATAATTTTAGAGTATGTATACGGCAGTGTATTGGATGATAGATATAGGCAGAAATTTGTTGGGTTTATTTGTGTCATATCCTTAGCTGCTTCCAATTCTGTTATTCATAAGCGATTCCTCTTTCTGATTAGCATCATTTTTTTCTTGGGAAATCTGGTTATTTCAAATTCATGGTATGTCTGACTGTTTTTGCAGACGAACGTGTACCAACTGAACTAAAGAAAGCCATCATGCAGGCTAGGATGGACAAAAAGCTTACCCAGGCCCAACTTGCTCAGGTCTTTCTCTTTGATGTGAAGCTTTTTGTTTCTTCAGTTTTATTTCCAAAGAATTATGTGGTGTTCTGATACATTTCAAACTAATTGAGTTTGTCTTTTTTACCCGTTTTCTCGCATAGCTCCTCACACTTGTAATTCCATAGAAGCGTTTTGGCCGTAGTTTTACGTTTAGCTTCCACAAAACTGACTTGCTCGTTGTATTTTGTTCCTTGAAGATGCATTTTATCCATCAAGTTCTATTTTTTTGGCTTTAGCTTTCATAATAATGACTTACCTTTCTTTCTTGTGTAGATCATAAATGAGAAGCCTCAAGTTATTCAGGAGTATGAATCAGGTAAAGCCATTCCAAATCAACAAATATTAGGTAAACTGGAGAGAGCCCTTGGAGCAAAACTGCGTGGAAAGAAATGAAGCAGTAGTATAAAGGATAGGATGTCTTTGTGTGTCAGTTATGTCAAACTGTCTCTCAACTGGCGTTGTATATGAACTTCCTCATGTGTCGTGACTTATGTGTATCATGGGTTGTGTCATGCTGGTTTGTGTTTTGTCGTCTAGGGTCCAAAATAAGATTGTGTTTGCTTAAGTAAAGTTTGTTTCCTTGAAACATGTTTGCTTGGGTGATCCTGAAACATGTTTTGTTTCAGTCTCATTGAATCCGATCAAACTTAGTAAAGTCTTGTTAGTTTTGCTATATTGCTGTTAAGTTTTCCAATAAATACATAAGAATTAAAAACTGAGAAAAGAAGAAAATATCCAAAATAATTTGGTTGAGTTCTAACATTTAGAAATTGTGCTGAAGTTTTACTCAACTTATTTTTTATTGATTCGAAACCTGTTCGGAGGAATGGATAGGTTGAGGGATATTGAAGGAGAGTTCTTAGGTGTTGCAGGAGCCTAGCACCTCATTTATATACACGGGTCAATTGTCGAATATTTTTATTCCATGTACTCTCTCCTACAACCCTTGAGAATCTCTGGTTCAATCAACCTATCTTTGTCTTGGGTTAGTTAGATCAATTTATAAGTAATTTGTTTAGGATTTTTTAAAAAAGTCAATTAGATCTTATATTTAGAGACGGAAAGAGTGTCTCCAATAATAAGATAGTTATACTGAGTCAAAAATAAAAAATAAAAAAACAAGTGAAAATGGAAAATAAAAAAATAAAATACAACTTTTTCCTAGAAATTTTGATTTGATTTTTTCTTTTGTAATTGAAAAGAAAATACAAGATGTATCCCCATGTGTTTATACTACCTCCGTTTTAAATATAACTAATAAATTCTTTTTAAAAAATAAATCACTTATAAATTGGTTAATTTGAATTTTTTCTTCAAACTAGTTTATTTGACTTATAAACTAATACATAATCTAATACTTCATCTTATCTTAATTATAAGATCAAGTCAACTTTTTTTGTGGATGTTAAGGAAGTAAATTAGACCACTAAATTGTAATATATGCTACATGAATTAGATTACATGTTAGTTTATAAGTTAAATAAATTAGTTTTGAGAAAAAAAGATGATAATAAATAATTAAAAATGATTTATTTTACATCGTTAATTTCTCCAAAAAAATCAACTTGATCTTATAATTAGGGCAACTAAGATTAAGGTCCAGAGGACTAATAAAATTAGTAAGACCTATAATCTCTATTTAATTGTAATTTATTCAAATTAAATCATTCGTCTAACGATCTTATCTAGTTATCTCTAATCATAATTCCATTTTGTTTAAAACAAACTGACAGCACTAAGATATCCTACTGGTTGAGGCATGATCATCGTTCAACGCATATGGACATCTCCAATAAAAATTTTGAACTTTAGCATACTCTTTATTAAAGATAGTAAAATAACCAAATAAAGGGAAGTTATTTTAATAGTTGGCTAATTTTTTATCTTAAAAGTGGAGTTTTTCAACTATTAAAGTATAATCATCTCGAAACATTATTTTTCAAAGCATTAACAAGAAAAACCTATTTGTTAGTATCCATACCTTTATTTAATTTTAATTTTAGTACCACTATTATGTTACCATAGTTAAATACTTTATTTCTATTTTGTTAGCATAGTTAACTCTTATACAAAGGTTAACAACGTTAATAGAATATAGTAATATAAGCTAATAATGATAACAGGCAAAATTAATGATTTAATTCGGAAATTAAAACACACAATTACTATGATCAAAATTGGTTAAAAATATAAATATTTCACTGTTAACAATTTAATAACATTTACCATTCTGCATCACCATTATTTTGACTTGCCAATATCCGCTTCCAGTATGTTAGGCTTAGAAATAGCTTATAAAATGAATGAAGCTTGATGGCTTGACCGTTGAGAAATTGGATTAGATTCTCAAAAACCAATCAGCTGCTTACGCTGGTGAGGGTTATAAATTTTTTTTTTTTTTTGGTGTTTGTGTTTTTTCTTTTTCTTTTTTTGTTGTTTGGTTTTTTTTTTTTTTGGGGGGGGGGGGGGGACGAGAGAATAGACCCAGGAGCGTCCCAAGACCTACGGATACATCAACGGTAAACTCAACTAAGCGGGGAAAAATTATGTAAAACAACTTTTCATTTATGACATCCATGAAATAAATAAACATAATGAAACCAAAAAAATATTTACTCACAAGCCAGTTTAGTGCCAAAGCTAGTTAGGCATATGGCAAAGGCCTGAAATGCAGATAGGGGCTTCCTGTAATCCATAGTGAAAGAATCATCCCCTACTTTCCCAAATTGAAGAAGAACCGTTTCCTCATCTCCTTTCCCTTCTGGTTGGCTTTGGTCCACTGTAGCGACCAGCTGAAAGTTCTTCACCGATGCTACAGTCACACGACCATGGAAATTTAAACACCAACATTGCAAATGCTCATGCCACCTCGGAGATTTGTTTTTCAAGATTGAGTATTCCAAGGCAGCTTGTTCTGTATTGTTCTTCTTGTGAACATCCAGAGATCTGCTATCTGAACTTTCTCCTGACGATTGGTTTGGGAACTTCATTAAGCAAACCATCCTCCTTGGCCCTCTTGACTTCAAAAGGTTGAACTTGTACGATACTTGCCCCACCTCAAAGTTACCAGCAGGAACTTGAGGGCTTATTTGCTTGGAGGCAAAACGACGGCTGGCCTTGCCATTTGAAGGCCTTGCACCACAATGGGGTGGTTGGCTATCATAGATTGTGAAGTTGGTGCCAAGAAAATCTGAGCTGTAAAGAGAATTCACCAAATTGAGTTTAATACAAGAAGCAAAAGATTGATTGACCATTGACCACGAATTCACAACAACTAACAATATGTGTAGCTCAGCAAATCATTTTGTAAAGAACAAATACCAGCCAAATCGAATGTCTATAGAGATGTCACATAACATCCAACTCAAGCTTTTTTCAAGTTTTTATTAGAAGGCTGTGGTTTGTTTACGCCAAAAGACATTTACCTTAACTTTCCAACATAGGCATTACTTCCTTGCGATATGTCATCAGCATCAAGTGAAAGTACATATTCAATACCAGGACCACGCCTATATCTCTTAGCTGCCAATAGAAACTTACCTGTATCTGTGAATGCTGGCAAGAGAGAGGGAAAAGAGACAAAATAAAATGAGCAAAAATTTATAATTAATTGTATTAGAAGAAGGGAACACAGGAATCAGAAAGCATGCAGCATCCACATCATGAATAATTCAAATGAATCATTCAAATCATCAGAGTCTAAAACTAAAATATTGATCATTTAAACATGAATTTCTTGATCAGTTGCATTTATATATACAACTTCCAATAAACTTTTCCAGAACATAGTTCCACAGTTAAAAACATACAGTTAACCAAAAGCTTCTTTGAATCAGCCACAACCTACATGCCTTCTCTCCTCATTGATCTACTTAGCAATGTAATACACAGATCATGAACCAAACAGAAATTTAGTTACTTGACAAAATTACACATAATAATAGCTTATTGAGGTTCAGCAGCTGAACCAAAAGATTCCTCAAAACCATTAATGGAGATTCTTTTAGTCTCTTACCAAGAGACTAAAAGAGCCCTGCTCCTTGCCAAATAGAGTGTAAATCTAAGGAAATCAAACTCATCTACAAAAAATGTTTTAACAACATCTAAAGACTTGCTAGAACAGATCTTTGTTCTTCTGATGTCAAAACTCAAACAACTGAAGTTCAATGCATAAGGCAAAAAATGAATTCTTCCACTTATGCATGTCACATCCAATTATTGTTTATGAACAGAATGCACAACTCCTTTTTCTTTTGCCTTTTCTCTTCTCTTTGTTTTTTAACAGGTAGGGACATTATAATACTTCAGACAAATGAATGGAACAAGAACGGTTCAATAAGTAGATTGTAGTCTGTCATCCAACACTGAATCCGGCCAATTGAAAGTAGTATCATGTCATTTGGAAAATATTATTCAATTGCATCAAAGTTAAATCATTTAGGGTCAAATTAAATTGTCAAGACTCATACACTTGACAAATTAGATCGCATTCGCTTCAAGCCTTCACACATACAGAATACTCGGAGAACATGCTACCCTAGAGGATGGGTAAAGAAGACCATAGAAGTCCAACGAAGAAAGCATTATATATAAAAGTGTGTGTGTGTGTGTGTGTGTGTGTGTTTGGGGGGGTGGGGCTTTATACCAATACTTACTTACATGGTGGAGTAAGGGCAAGATATAGGTGAAATGTTGAAGTCTTCTTATTCCTCTTTATAATACACTGGTGGGGCAAGTCCCGTGGTCCTGGCTGTTTGTCACAGAAATGTTCATTCCATGCCATATTAGTTTAATAAATAATTGTACTACAACATGAAAATGAGTAATGACCAAACAAGCAAAATGCTTAAGGATGATAATGATAGTGAAACGCAGCATCATTTGAAGCAATAGATGAAATTCATTACTGACCTTAGACGAGTAAAGCATCATTAGCCGAAAGCATAAATGAAATGAATGATTCATACAACAGATAGTACATTACAACAGAGTAATGTATATCACTAGACTAGTTACATTTGAGAAACATCTCATCAACGAAAATTTGTTCCATATCACCCAGAAAAGCTAATCACTTGACTCAAATTCGATTTCCTTAAACGAACTATACAGACACTAATGCTAGACTTACCCACGGATCTATTATCAATGCTGACCACACAAAAAAAATGATTCTTCCGGACTTAAATATAAGATAAAGTTGACTTTTTTAACAATTAAGGATGCTAAATAAATCCCTCTAAAATATTTATATTTATCATTTTTTCACAAAACTAATTTACCTTAATTATAAACTAACATAATCTAATTACATGAAGCTCCAAACACAACAAAGTAGAGGGAACATTAAAAAGAAGAGCCCCCCAAAAGCTAACATTTTAATTGAACAATTAATTTAGGATGCAGCAAAACATCAAAGAAATCCCAAATCACTTGAAAAATCAAACTGAAAACCAGAGCAATGCCACGGCTCAATCAAACATCGATAATTTCTCCAGCCCCAGGGACCATCCATAAAAACCCAGAGTAAATTTCACATTTTCACATACACACTTCAAACAATCCATCCATTAACCAACCAAAAAATAAATAAATAAATAAATAATAAGAAAATACAGGAATCAAAATTCAAACCAATAATACCTGCTTAAGGCAAGAAGGAAAAGTAATCCTGCCACTATTACACTTAGGAGACCTAACGATCTCCTTAGTGATATCCCTCCACCTCTTGCACACACAGGCACAAGCGACGACGTTTTGACGGTTAGGCCACGTGTCATCGGTTGATTCGACACGGCGAATGATCTCGCCGAGAAGCTCCGGCAACATAGTTGACCATGAACGGCCGTAACCGCCGTCGTCGGAATCGGCGCCGCCGCCGCCAATTTTCCGTACGGTCCCGTCATCTTCGTCGATGACCCTAACTTCCTTGAAGGATCTGCAGAAATTGCGGGAACGAAAAATGGTTCTCATAGACATGGTAGTGATCTAGGGCTATGAAGTATGAACTCTCATGAGAGACAGATTTACAGAGAGAAAGGAGAAGAGAGAATAACTCTCATCTCAATATGGTTGAGAATTGATTTTTTTTGAGCGAAACTAAAACGGTGAGGGGGAAATGATAGAATGACATGTTGGTGAGAGGGATTGATTAATGCAAGCGCGTTTGTTAAGACTTGAGAGCTTTTTTGTTGGCAAACAATAAATTAGTGTTTGCTTTTTTTTTTAATTAATTTTAAAGAGATTAAAAAAATTAAATAAGACAGTTAATCATAACATATTTTATGTATTAGTTTCTCATTTTCTTAATATAAGATTTAGTTAACGTTTTATTATTGAAAAGATTAATATAGTTAAATGAAAGACTTGATGGTAACATCTTTTATGTATTATTATTAGAATTCTTAAAAATCATCACATAACAAAATACACTCATTTTTAGCAAAGAGGGGACATGGTGAATGAGATTGATTTAGGTAAGCGTGTCCGATGCTAGGTACGATGACATTTACTTACTCAGAGAGATTAAGAAAACTAGGTATTTAATTATAATATATTTTTATTTTTTAAAAAAAATTTTAAAAAAGTCAACTGGATCTTATATTTAAAAAGGGAGTAAGTAATAATTAATTGTTTTCATCTTAGTCTATCTCTTCTACCTAGTCCCTCACGTATAAATTGTACGAAATTTTTAAGGAAATTTCAAAAGAAAGATTACTTAAATTTTAAAGGGACAATTGCACATAGGTCCCAAATAAGAGAATTAATTTCAGAGAGGTCCCAAGGAGTTGTTAATGACAACTATTAACAACTGCAATAGCCTTAGTTAACAACTGAAGGAGTTGTCAATGGACTTGTCTGAAATTAATTCTCTTGCTTGGGACCTATTTGCAATTCTCCCAATTTTAAATTATACATGGTAGATCATGAGTTAAGAACCCTTCCATTAGATTGTGAGTGAGTCTAACCCCTTTCTTAAAATTTAGTTACCAAAAAAAATTATACATTGACGATTTTAAGTTGTCAATATGAGTACTAATTAATCATTAATATCCAATTCTCATATCTAAAAATTTAGGAATTCATGTAATATTTATTACCTTTTTATCCAATTTACATTTAAGAATAGTTTAAATTCAAGGAAATTTTTGCGTGAACCCGATGTATCACATCATTTGTGGTCTTATTAATCACAAGTTAACACATAAGATCTGACGTGGAATTTTCAATCTAACTTGGCATCCTAAAAAAATTAATTAGCACTTAAAAAAATTTAAATCTCATGCTTTGAATTTTTTTTATTTTACAAGTTGAAAAAAATGCTTCTATCACTTATTTGATTTTTTTAGGGTGCCGTTAAAAATTTCACGTCAGACCCAATATGTTTAGATGTGATTAGCCAAATCACAAATAATGTGGTGCACCAGGTTCATACTAAGATTACTCTTAAATTTATTATAATATAATATTATTTTAACTAAAAAAATATTAAATTTATTATAAATTTTAAGTGATTTTCAATGGTATTTTGTTAACAATCTACCTATGGTAACTAGTAACATGATTTATAATAATTAGTGTCAAAATAGTACAACCATGAACTATTCAATCGGGAAAGAAACTTGACATGAATAAAAAGTGAGCGGAGATATCATTGATTCTAAAAAAAACTCTCCATGTATACAATTTTCATATAAACTTTTACCTTGATTTTTCAACAAAATGAATAAACACACACCATATAGATAATTTCCTAGTTTATAACTTTCAAGGTATTTTCTAAATTTCAAATAAAATTTCTAAAAAAATCATAACAGAACAAGTGACTTATATATAAGTCCGATTGAAAATAAGTCAAATCGTGTAATGACTTTATATGTTTGGATGGGTTGTGTGAAAACTGACTTATTTTTCATAAGTCAAATTGTGTATGTTTGGATAAGTTGTGATTAGATGTGAAAAATAAATCAGAATTTGTGGGCCTCACCTTATAAGTGACTTATAAGTCAGAAAGAAGCTGTTTTAAACAGCTTATACTTATTTTAACTTATAAGTCACATTGAAAATAAGCCAAGACAAACATGCAAAATAAACTACCAACAAAATAAGTTACTTTTGCCCCAAAATAAGCACTTATTTCTGGGAAATAAGCCGAGCCAAACACACTGATATTATTCTACTGTGAGCCATCTCATCAGATTTTGTTAGGTTAAATCTCATGTTTTTTTTTTTTTATAATCTTAAAATCTCATGTTTAGTTGTATGAAATTGCGTTCTTTTAGGAAAGTTATTAAATTAAATGAAGACGGACTAAAATTTGATCTTTTCACGATACTTTAAATTAGGAGCCATAATTTCAGGTCTTAGATTTAGAATTTTTATATATTTTTTTAATTTTCAATTTTACTCTTTCTATATGAATATTTCTTATGTATTATTTAACTTTAAAATATTATTTAAAAAATTGTAACTGCCTCAAAAATTGGTATATCAACACTAAAAATGAAAAGGCAACATTGTCTAGAAGCAAAGTCTGATTTTTTTTTTTTTTTTGGTTGATAAAACTAAAAAATGCACTAACGTTTCCTACTTATAAAAATGGAGAGATCTTTAAATAAACAGATTTTCTTTTTGAAACTGGATTACTAGGCTATTTGTAGTTTGACCAACTACAAATATATCTCAAGCTTGACGTAACAATTTTAATCGAATTGACCACACTAAAAAAATTAGTTAGCACTTAAAAAAATTTTAGCTTCATGTTTTCTATGTTTTTTTTTAATTTATAAGTTGAAAAAAAATATTATATGTGCTAACTAATTTTTTTGGGGTGCCCAATCTGATTTAAAACTTCATTTTAGATTTGTATTTGTTTGTGATTGATCAGATCACAAATGATGTGATGAGTCAGATTTACCTAAAAATTTCTTTAAAATAATAACATTTTACTGTGTATTTATTTATATATTTGTTTTAACTAATCCATGGTATAAAGAGGAGTAAACTCAATACTCAAAATTAGGGGTGGGCATGGGCTGGGCTGGGCAGGGTGGTACCTTTGCCCGATGCCCAGCCCTAAAAATGAATGGGCGGCAAAATGCGGCCCAATGCCCGGCCCTGCCTGATAAAAGCCCTAACCATTTTGGGCTGGGCAAGAGTGGGCTGGGCTGGGTGGGCGCTTCCCTGCCCAAGTCGTGATTCTCTCTTCCCATAAGAAAAAAATACAATTATAACTAATAAATACAAATATAAACTTTAAAGTTATTCCATATTAAAAATCTAATTATGACTAATAAATACTAATATGACCCTCAAAGAATAACCATAATTCCGCACCTCAAAATCAAGTTTGCAACTTATGTTTTGAAAGGAAAATATCTACATGTGTCCTAAAAGATAACCATACTTCAAGAATTAAAGTCCATAATCAATCAGTTATAAATAAGCAACCAAAAATTCTAAATAAAATGATGTAAATTTAAATAATATGTAATTATGTATTATATATAATACAATATATAATGAATAATATATATTTCAAATATATGGTATATAATTTTTCGGGCTGGGCCAAATGGGCAGGGCAGCACCCCCTGCCCGATGCCCGGCCCTACCCAACAGTTACCCCGGCCCTGCCCTGCCCAAAATTTTTCGGACTACTTTTTTTGGGCTGGGTTGGGCGATTTTTTACTGGGCTCGGGTGGGTATGCTGGGCAGCTGGGCACCATGCTCACTCCTACTCAAAATGAGATATGACAAGCATGCATAAAAATTTTAAAACTCACCCACTTTAAAAATTTATATACGATCTATCATACTTAAAAATACCTAACAATGTTCTCACTAAATATAAAATAAATGTACTAATCATTTGCAAGCTTATTCTTCCTTAATATTCCTAAAAAAAATTACTATATTAGATTGTTATATGGAGTATATAAAATTATATCTCTTCAAAAATAAACTTAATTTGCAGCCATGAAGATACAGTGGGTTATTGGTTTATGGATGTCCCTTTTAATCTGATTTGTGTTTCAATCAAAAAAAAAAATCTGATTTGTGTGAAAACTTAGAATGCAACATTTATAAGTCAGTTAGCATTTAAAGAGTAATTTTAGTTAGGAGAAATTTAGTAAATATTGGTGTTTTTTTTTTTTTGTTCAAAAGTAAATATTGGAATTGAATTGAAATAAAATAACTTAAACTATTTAATAACTTATTAAATTTGAGTGAAAAAATCTAGAATGACATTTTTTTATGAAATGGCTAGAGGAATTTCTTGTTTATTACTGTATTCACTCAAGAATGTCATGTATTATGCCTCCTAGCTACAAGTCTTACTTGGACCTTGGGCGTGACCTTTAAGCATAATAATTCATATCTAATAATTGAAATCACACCTAGCAAAGGGCGAGAAAAAAAAAGGGAAATATGGTTACATTATTATCGTTTTAAGACTAATTTAATTTATTGTATATAACTTTAACCTGATCAAAACTGATTGATAAAAAGACATTTTGCCAATATAAGGAAGGATTGAGTGCCTAGATGGTTTGAAATAATAAAGTAAAAAGAACATAGTCATCCTTTTCAATATCCCATTCTAATTATAGAACATAGTTATCTAATTAGATTATATTAATAATGTTAGTTAACTAAGTTAACAAGTCATGATTTTTTTTAAAACATTATAATCATCCTCATTATTATTGATAAAGTATCAATAAAACTAATTTTGATTGATAAAAAAAACTAATTTAGGAAAAGATCGACAAAAATTATAAATATGTCTTATATTCAATATTATGATCAACTTAGCAAGTAGTGGTTTTTGTGAAGAATCACTGTAAGGTCAGAGTATATATGACCACAAAGAAGTCTTACAATTAAGTTACAATATAAAATCTATTATCATCAAATATCAAACATATACCTTTAAATCTTGTAGTTGGTTTCTGATTGGTCCATGTGTGATGATTACTTGGCTAATCTCTTTTTTACTATTGGTCTTTGTTTTTCCATCATCATCAATGGCCCTCCTCTTTTTTTATTTCTTCTACTCATTCATACTCCTCTTACCGGTACAAGTAAGTGAAAGCATGTTGTCTGCCTTCACCGTCTTCTTCCACCAAATCCATTCTTCGTTCATGATTATCAGCTCCTCACCACACTCGCCGTCAACCGTCAATATTAGCTTGGTAGGTAACCTCATCAACCCATAAATTCCATTCTCTTCAATTGCTCTCTTCTTCTAATAATTGTAAGTTTCCTCTTATTCAACCTAAATCTCAAGCCACTACCTTTCTAAATAATCTTTAGAATATTGTTGCTAATTAAGACTAGGGATCTTTTTTAATTGTTTGATGTTCTTAGATTATGATTATGGGGTTGAAGGCAACAAGAATGGGAGCGTCGAATGAGGCATTGATGATGATCTGTTGTAGTTCTTTAGCAATTACAAGGATGATGAGGGTAAATCTAAGGAAGCCTAGATGATGGTGATGCATCTTCTTTCTTTTTGGATCGAGTATGCAATTCTTTTTTCCTCTTTTTCTTGCCTTTTCTTTTAACCATTTAGATGTGGAGGTTATTGCACTATCATGAAAATCTTAATCCTTTTGAAATGTTTTGTACTGAGTAGTTAAACAATAAAGCACTGCCACATGATGGTTGATTGTAAAAGTCCGTGCTGTGCAGATAAACCCCATCGTCGATGATGCCAACAAAAGAGGTGACGCTCCAGTCAAGAGTGTGGGTTTTTTTTCTTATTTTTCAAACATGATGTATAACGTCAATGAAGAAGTGAATTATTTATAAGGTGTATCACAATTGAAGTTTTGTGAGTTGTCTTTGTAGGCTGGATTAATGGGTTTAAATGATACCATGAATTGAGTGTACAAGTAATTCATTGCCAAGTGTTATAAACTTTCAAGTTGTTTCCATACATTGTTGTTGCTTGTAAGACCAATATGTGCATGTTTGGTTTATCTTTTTTGGGCCCAGAAGTCCTTCTGAACCGGAGAAGCTAACTGAAAAGAAAAAATCATGTTTGGTTCATAAGCAGATGAAAAGATCTTTTCCTCCAGAAGTCCGGTGGGGAAGCAAAAAGCCAGAAGTTAAAAATTTTGACTTCTGGCTTCTGGCTTTTGTTTTCTGATGGGCCCCACACCTTTTATTGTTTTATTTAATAAAGTGGGTAGGAAAATAAGACTATTAAACCCCTAAAATTTTTAAGACTATTAAACCCCTAAAATTTTTAAATAAGATATTTTCTTGTAATATAAAATTTTCTTTTTATCTCCAAAAATTTACCATAATAATCTCTAATTATTTTCTCTCACAATATCCTCCTTTGAGCTAAAAATATAATTTTTTTTAAAAAATTTATTTTCCTTAAAATAAGGGAGAAACTAAGCCTTTAAAATCCTTTAAAAACCCAAACTTCACTTTTTCTTTCTAAACTATAAGAATATATGCATATTATATATGTATTATTTATTAACAATAATGCCCTTTTTAGTAATTTTTCATCTAAACTTACTTTTCAAAATAATCATCCAAACATGTTCTAAAAGTCAGATTGAAAAAAAGTCACTTCTAACATTACTAATCCAAACATAAATCACTTCTACAATCTAATTTTTTTCCAAAAAACCTTCTAAAAAAGACCTTCTGAAAAAGTTATTCTAAAAAAAAGCCAATCCAAACACACCCATAATAGCGGCTTCTCTCCAACTACTGAATGCATTTATTTAGGTAAAAAGAATCCATGAATATAAATCATGATCCTGAAATAGGAGATCTGCTCAAGGTACAAATGACTTTCGTCTTTGAGAGTTCTTTTCTTTTTATTGTTCAACCGTTATTCCATTTAACATTGTCATCTCAACCTGGTAACATACTGAAATTTAACATGGTAAATGGTTATCAGCCTTCTATTGAGCTATCTATTTGATTTTGATGGTTTACAAGAAATTTTCTTCAATACTGTGAATTTATAATGAATGTAATTTAACAAGAATAAATCTTACAAGAGGAAGCCCATTACGTTTGAAATTTTCTTTTATAAAAAGAACCTTATCATCATCCAGTTCTCTAATATACTACTTTCACTTACAAAACTGTTCTTATGCATTGATAAAGTCATATCTCAAGATATGTAAGAGTTGAGATATGTGCCTTTTGACTATGCATTTAGTCTCCAACTTTACTAATAAGAGAATTCTTAAATTGCACGTTGCTACAAAGTTCATTATCCTGTTGGCACCACAATGAGTTTTATGAGTCTATTTAATTCAACTAAGAATGGAGATTAAAAAGTCTTCTCCAAATGGTGGGACATTATAGTTTCTATTGCTTCGAGGTCTAGCCATTGTGTCTAATCAAACCTTCCATGTTTACCTCCACATTTACTATTACTAGTATTGAGGCCAATGGAGCAAGCAACATGAAATTTGCTGTGAATAGCTGCTTACTGATTGGAACATGGGATGGGGCTCATGTTTATACAAGGGTAGAGGTTCGGGTTAACAACTTCCTCTTTCATGCCAAAGCTCATGAAATTGTTGGGCTTTGGGAAGAATACTTATGCTAATGAAATTGTTTTTTTTTTTTCAGGAAACGATAACGATAATTAATTGGAAAGAATGTTAGATTTAATTATGTAGTTCCAGTCCTTGGGGGCATTTGTTCTCATGCACATTGGGCATTGATACCCACAATCACTTATGGGATATTTCGTATATATAAAGCACATGGCTACCATTTTTAATACCATCGCTGCAGCAAGTTGATTTGATTCTTACATACTTTTAGGGCCCTTTTGGTTGTAGAAAACTCACAATGGAAATGGAAAATCTTTTTCAGCCCGGATGGTGTGATTGGTTGGTCTATACTTCCAACTAGAATATTCTATGCATAAGGCAAATTAGCACATGGATAATGGGATTGAATTTTAAATTTTAAATTTCAAATATTATTTCCAATGTGCAACATTAAATATATTTGATTGGTGATGAGATATCCCTCCATCTTCTCACATCCTAAATAACATTATTCCAAACCACTAAATTATACTACGATAATTTAATATCCACTATATCTATAGGCTTTCTATTTCAATTTGGTTTGGATTTTTTTTTTGGGGGGGGTGTTTTGATTTTCATCCTAGTTGAAATGTTACCTGCATTATAAATCAATTTTTCTTAAATGTTCTCATTAGTTGTAATTGAAAAAATGGCTTCCACTAGAAAACCATGATTTTCAAGAAGCTATATTTTTCTTCTTTTTTAAATACATATTTTTTAAAACGTAATCTAAATCAGTTCCATTCATATTTAATCCGTTTGTGTAACATATGGGGTTTTATATAAACCATGTATCTAAGTTCTTATATATTTTTGTTGTTACAAACTCTAAACTTATGCACGAAGTACTATTTATTTAATTTTAGGCAGTTAAAGAATGGTATATTTACTATTTAGGCTGGACACAAACTTATATTTATATTCTTGTAATTGCTCTCCAAAATAGAGAACATACCCACACTTAAATGTAAGTTGATTTTGCTTTCCCCCCCCCCCCCCCCCTTTTTTTGGTTGATTGATAGTACTAAATACCCGTATGATGTATTACTTAACAAAGATGAATAAACTTGATTTCTTGAAAGTTAAACAAAATTGGTTTGGGTTAGGAATATTGAGTATGAGAATCCTTACAGGTAAAGCTTCCAACAATGGATTCACCAATGATGACCCAGCCATCAAAACTAGTCCAATCTTTATTATTAGCTTCAATCAAGGAGCTGAGTGAGGACAAAGTTGAGACTAATATGTAAATGTAGTCAATATATCATTATATCACTATGATTATAAAGTCATATCAAATTATACTTGTAAGTCATAAAAATTCATACTAAATTATCTGAGCTTTTTTCCGACTTTAATTTTTTAGTGTTTTATAAAATAAATCATTAATTAATATTTATATCAATTATAAATATATTATAAAAAATGAAATTTATGACAAATTACCATATTTCAACATCATATATAGTAATATAGTTTTTCTTACAATGTATGCAATTTTCTACAGGCTCTGTTATGAAACACATTATATTTGTTGATTTTGTTTTGTAGAGGAAGTAAAATGGATCATAAGATGCTAAATGGAGAGTGGATATGAAATTAGTAGTTTTTAAATAAATAAAAATAAAATTAAGCCACTTAATCATAATACATTTTTTATATTATTAGATTTTATATTCATTTATAAGTCCAATAAACTAGTTCATTGAAAAAATTCAAGCAAATCAAATTATAAGTACTCCATCTGCTCCTAAATATAAGATCTATTTAGAGAATTAAGCATCATCATAATTATAAGACCTCTTTTTTTTTCGACCTTTTTCCAAATTAACCCTATCGATAGTGATCTAAAATAAACAAAGAAAAGAGGAGGTGTCAGAACAAAGATGGATGATTAGAGTACATTGGTAATTAATGTTATTTTAACCAATTTAATAGACAACCTTAATCTAATCAAATTAATTAATTAGTTCTTATAAATACTCCATCCTGTCCTAATTATAAGATCAAGCTGACTTTTTATGTAGAGATTAAGGAATCAAATTATAACATATGCTAAATGTAATTATATTATATGTTAGTTTACAAGTAAAGTAAATTGATTTTGAGGGGAAAAAAAAGCTAACTATAAACATTTTATAGTAGTTTATTTTACATCCTTAATTTCTCCAAAAAAATTAACTTGATCTTATAATTAGAATCGGAAGGAGTATTTATGATCAGGTGGGGTAATTTATTTAATTTTCTTAGTATTTTCTAAAAAGGTGAAGTATCTTATTTTTGTTGAACCAGGAGAGTATTTGTAAATTAAATAAATTAATTTAAAAAAATTCATATAAATCAATTTATAGCTGTAAAATTAGAACTATAAAAGTTGTACTCCCTGCGTTCCTAAACATAGGATATAGTTGACTTTTCTGAAAAATCTTAAAAAAACTAAATAAGTTACTTATAAATGGATTTTTGTGAATTTTTCCCTAAATTAGTTTATTTGACTTATAAACTAACATATAATCTAATAATACACAAAATATGTTATAATTAAGTGGCCCAATTAACTTCCTTAATTTCTCAACAAAAAAAATCATTTGGTGTTATATTCAGAAAATTACTAATTAAACCACTGTTACGTGTACATAGTATTAGCCGTGGGGTGAACGAAACGACGTTTTCCATTCTCAGGCATCAGTAGTTCGTTTCAGAAATCGGCTTTCTTCGCTTCGTTCTTCCTCTTCTCCTTCTGGTCATCGCTGACGAGGACGCCGTCAATAAATTCTGGGTTTGTTTTTCCTGTATTTCTATATTCCTCTCTTATCTACGACGTCCATATTTTCCACTCTCTTTTTATCTTATTCTTCTGACTCTTGTTCTTACCCTCCTTGTGTTTTTTTTTTATATATATTATTCATTGGCTTTATAACAGACTCTACGACATCTAGAACGAATGTGTTTACTATAAATTTTTTGGCTTTCTCACTTTGATGGCAAAAGAAAGAAGCCCCAAGATGAACATCGCTATAATCCACCCAGATCTTGGCATAGGTAATCATTTTTATGATTATGAAAGTTATTGGATTGGAGGTTGATATTTATTTTGGCAATGAGTAATTGGGGATACTTGATCACCATCTGTGGTGAATACAAGGTCGATTGTGTGATTACAGATTAGTAATTTGATGATAAGGCTGCTCACTGAAATGCCTGCATTTTGGATTGAACTCTTCAAGGGAATCCTATTTCTTTGAAAGAATATAATTGTTTAACAAGAGGGTCAACTGTGGCTAATAAATTTTCTATTTTTGAAATATTGAGGCCTTTTAAACACATTACGCACAAGATTGTTGGCATTCTTGATTCTGGATCTATTGTTACTACTTCTACTTTATATTTCACTAGTTTCTGCTTTAAACTAGATGTTTTTGTTATGACTATCTGTTTTTAGTGTTGTTATGGTTATGTTTTCATGCTTTGTAGGTGGAGCTGAAAGATTAATAGTGGATGCTGCTGTTGAGCTCGCATCCCATGGCCATAATGTTCATATTTTTACTGCTCACCATGATAAAAACAGATGCTTTGAGGAAACTACAGCTGGTATATGTCTCTCACTCTTTTGTGTTTGTGTAGCACTTCTATTCTATACATTTCATTGTAACGTACATTATTACATGATCCAGAATGATCGATGTTTTAACAATTATTTGATGCTTAAATGCCCAGGTATCTTTCCAGTTACCGTTTATGGTTCTTTTATTCCTCGGCACATTTTCTACCGTCTTCATGCATTATGCGCGTACCTGAGGTGTCTCTTTGTTGCTCTTTGTGTTCTTTTTTTGTGGCCATCGTTTGATGTTATACTGGCTGATCAGGTCTCTGTAGTTATTCCAGTCCTGAAACTAAAGAAGTCCGCAAAGGTAGTTACAATTTGGCATTTTAAATTTATGCTTGGACATAATGGGAGTTGTTTAATTTTTCTTTTGAAATTTCTCGATAGGTTGTATTCTATTGTCATTTTCCAGACTTGTTGCTGGCTCAACATACAACTTTCCTCAGGAGGATGTATAGGAAGCCAATAGACTATATAGAAGAAATAACAACTGGTTGGACTTCATTAAGGCTCCGTTTTGTTCCTTTGAAACTCTGCAAGCATATAAAGTGAATCACTCATTCAATCAAGTTTTGCCAAATTGTAGGAATGGCTGATTTGATACTTGTTAACAGCAAATTCACTGCATCCACTTTCGCAAATACTTTCAAGCATCTGGATGCTCAAGGAATTCAACCGGCTGTTTTATACCCAGCAGTCAATGTGGATCAGTTCAATGAACCCAATTCCTTTAATTCCTTTAAGTAAATAACATGTTTGTAGCACGTTTGGCTACCTCCTCTATGTAGCAAGCTTCTTAAAATTCTGCATGTGTTGTATGACTTCATTATAAGTTCTGTGGGCTGATGCTTACATTCTTTCTTCTGGTGTAGGCTCAATTTTCTTTCCATCAATCGCTTTGAAAGGAAGAAGAACATAGGATTAGCTATATCAGCTTTTGCTAAGCTCCAAACTCTCAAAGGAGATTCCCTTCAGCATCAGGATGCATCAAATGCCTTTTTGACTGTTGTCGGTGAGCATATTCTACTTTTGTTTTCTTATTCACACGGATAGATTGGTAAACATTTTAGTGATCCCAGATACATTATGTTTCCCAACTTCCAAATGGTTTAGTGATGCCAGATACATTTGACACATGGAGTACCAAATCACAAATTTTAAATTGAAAAAGGGAAAATTGGTTTGGGCATGGAAATAATGGAGTGCAAGAAAGTTACGTACTACTAGCAACTTTTGTGCGTAGAGTTAGAGGGAAGTTCGACTAGTGTATGAAGGATAATTGTGACATATTTTTGGACTGAAATGAGTGCCAAATATAAACCATTCAAAATTTTCTTCTTTTTGTCCATTATCTCTCGGTCTCTCCCGCTCCCTCTCTATGTGCATGCTTGCTCTTGCACACATGTTTGCATATGAATGTACTCCATTCTTTAACTCCTATCGATTGTGATCAATGGATAAGCATGAAATATATTACCATTACTTGTTCCAGGAGGCTTTGACAAACGGTTGAAAGAGAATGTAGAGTACTTAGAAGAGTTAAAAAACTTAGCAGAAAGGGAAGGAGTATTGAATCGGATAAGGTTCATCACATCTTGCTCAACAGCAGAAAGGAATGCTCTTCTTTCAGAATGCCTTTGTGTCCTATACACTCCAAAGGTGCACAAATCCTTCTGTTTACCCAATACTAGTTGGAATTAACCGAAGAAAGGTTTACATGTAGCTACTTAATGCAGGATGAGCACTTCGGCATAGTTCCTTTGGAGGCAATGGCAGCGTATAAACCTGTTATTGCATGCAATAGTGGTGGACCTGTTGAATCAATCAAGCATGGTGTGACAGGGTTCCTTTGTGATCCTTCTCCACTAGAGTTTTCTGAAGCAATGTCCAAACTCATTAGAGATCCTCAGGAGGCAGAGAGAATGGGCAGAGAAGCTAGGAGGCATGTCATTGAGTCATTTTCAACAAAAACATTTGGCCAACGGTTGAATAGATATCTTGTTGATATTCACAGGGGAAAGGAGGACTAAATTATATGGCAGATTTTCAGATATAACTGGTTTACTGACAATAAATAGATCACATCAGTTTTAAGTAGGCATCTAAGCATGAGTCTGGAATGTTTGCATAATTTTTTTTTTCTATTTATGATCGGCTCAGTATTTGAATCACTATTTTGATTAATGAATTTACTTCAGAAAATTTAGAATTTAACCGTGAATAGTGAATACCAACCATATTACAGGATGTTACTCCAGCTAATAAGATAAATAGTGATCAATGGTCAATCTTAATGTTCATATAAATATAATATTTATTAATTTATTTTGTTCTTTCTGTAATCACACCGCATATTTAGCAGGACTTACAGTATGCCGTCCACTAATTTAAGCACAAATGAAGAGCGATAGATTTTATCTCCACATGAAAGTTCCCCATCCTCAGTAAAGCTTCAGAAGTATACACAATAGTCCGAGGGAAAGACTAAGTTACTTTGATCAAGATTGACACACAGATTAAGAACAATATAAAGGGGGAAAAAACTAGATTAAGAACAATATAAAGGGGAAAAAAAACTATCTATTACAATAGGCTATATTGCAAAATAATAACAATAAATATGGCCTCCACTATAACTTACAACACAGGGTATAAGAATTGCCACGCATTAACTTAACATTAGTGCTCAGCTCTCTTTCTCAGGAGCGCACGTAACGAGGTGAATATATGTTATGTACCCCCTGAACTCAAAATCAGAGTCCACCTGAATTCAACTAAGGGATAGACGGCGCCCCACATCGGCTTTCATCTATTAGAGCCCAACTTAACATTTCAGTGCAGAACTGGTCATCTGGTTTAAGCCACAAAGCCTGATTTGAAAACCAACAATGATAATTCATAAGGCACTTGAGAATAACATTTACCACATCAAAAAGCTTCATTAATATATTAAATTACTATGTATAGACAGTATTTATTATAAATGATACATATTACTGACAGTATTTGTTATATATGTATAGACACTTACTTTGTGATAGTACGTAATAGCTGTAGTGAAGTCATCCTGCAAGAGTTACAACATCAAATCTTGTATTAACAGAACAATGGGAGAAAAGATTTGGAAAGAGAATTGGTGACAATAGAGCCAAAGGCTTTTACAGATACCATGACACTAAAATAACAGATGGTCTTGCTTTTCACAGACATTTTCCATTAACATAGTGATTGCCGAGTCATCAACTTTTAATGTTCAATGCATGAAGAATTTAAATATTCCATCCGGTCCTAAATATAAGATCACTTTGACTTTTTTTATGAAGTTAAGGAAGCAAATTAGACCACTAAATTATAACATATGTCACATGTAATTAGATTATAGGTTAGTTTATAAGTAGAATAAATTAGTTTTGAGGAAAAAAGATAACTCTAAACAATTTGAAGTGGTCAATTTTGCATCCTTAATTTCTCCAAAAAAGTCAAAGTGATCTTATAATTAGGACCGGAGGGAGTAGTTCATTATCTCATTCATTTCATATGGGAAGAAACCCCTATCAGAGTCATTTAATTCATGTTTTTATCAACAATATTTTCAATAATTCATAGAGTCAAGAATAACCCCCTTCCCAGGCCAGCCCTGACTCTTTACACGTAATAACCTTGATTGGTCCACCGACACAATATACTATAGCTTAAAAAAAAAGAATAAAGAGAAAAAAGGTAAGAGATTTTTAAATACCTGCAAGTGGTATGTATATGCTAGACCAGCATACGTACTCAAACTTCTGGTTGATAATGCAAGGGCTTTCTCGTAGTATGAAATTGCTTCATCATACATCCTGAGACAGTAATTTAAGCAAACCAGATCAGGAATACTGAACTCCACTGGTGATTATCTATAATTAAGTGCCACAACTAAAAAGATAAAACATTTATCAACAAAGTTGATAATAATATCTAATGAGAAAATACAACTTCCCATCACATTTTAAATGCATGGAGATACCATTTTGTAAGCTAAAAACTATAAGGCATCCCGAAACTTAGAATAAAAAAAAAAAGCTAAAATGACCAGAAATAAATCTATCAACTTACTTCAACTTTCTGTACGCATGGGCAAGATTAACTACAGTTGGTTCCCACATTTCACTTAAAGAGGATGGGATGAGGGCTAATGTTTTCTCAAACCACCATACTGCTTTATTATACCTAAAGCATGGACAACAATTATGAGTGTCAGAATCACTCAATTAGTGCATGAAACTTAAAATATACCGACTTCATTAGTATTGGGCAACCCTATGTCAGCATAAATAATTGGAACATCAGAGTCATGTAAGAAGAGATGATGAGTGCTCACTAAACTTAAATCAAGGATCTGAAAATTTTTTTAATGCAAATCTCAGTAGCCAAACTCTTGCAAGCATACACTTCTATATGAACTAAAGTTATCTTTCAAACTATGAAAAATACACACAAGCAAACACTCTTCAAAATACAAACGAATTTGCACAAGGACTTCATGCATCTGTTTAGCCAAAGCATTTGAATGCTCAGCACTTATATACTGCAGAAGTTTAGTTCAAGTGAATAGTACGATGTATAAAATTTGGGCAAAGTTTCCATACTAACTAGGAGAAAGATGATACAGTTCATTGAAGGAAAACATATTTAATTTTAGTGACGTGTAGTAGTAAAGCTGGAAAATATCCTTACTCTTGCATATGGTAGGCAACAACTCCAAGTTCATTAAATACAAGTGGATCTGAGGGGCAAATTGCCTTGGCCTGCAAAAAGAACTGAAGAGAAACAAGTTCTCATGACTATAATAAGCGCACAAATATGAAAAATATATGAATAACGCATGATTTGCATAGTTCACTAAAGGAGAGTGCTATTCTTTGTTCATAAAAAGGGATGGTGTATAATGGACTTAGATTGTACAAGCACTGCCTATATTCTAACAGAGATTTACTATTTTCTATTACCAAAAAAAAAGTGTGAGAGATTTGCTACTTTCCCTTTCTTTCTCTATTAGCTCCCCAGCAGTTCCCCAAACTCAACCCAGACCTAGGCAGACTATATTGACAATATGTTTTGTACCAGGTACCTGCTCAGCAAGCTTATAGCTGTGAGTTCGCATGCATTCCATTCCAATGTAAAGAGTTGGCAAATGGCACCTGGAATAAGAGAATATCAAGATTTAACCTGTAAAAGAACAATTTATGCATAATAAGAGGATTTTATACTTAAATAAAAAATGAAGCACTCATAGACGCAGTACATGCAAGTGAGCATCTCACACATAAATCATAAGTTAGGAAATAAAAAAAGTAGTGGATTGTTATTTACAGGAGGTAACGACTCAAAAGAAGCAAAGTTCAAAGAAATTTAATCAAATTATGACTTCCACCG
Source organism: Mimosa bimucronata (assembly GCA_037074515.1). Taxonomy (NCBI): domain Eukaryota; kingdom Viridiplantae; phylum Streptophyta; class Magnoliopsida; order Fabales; family Fabaceae; genus Mimosa; species Mimosa bimucronata. The sequence continues at coordinate 15,389,943 of CM073442.1, forward strand.
TGAAAAAGTCTTTAAAACAACAAAGTTAGAAACATAAGAAAAGTTCAACGGACCACAGGCTTGATAAAATTTTTCACCCCTCTCCCCAAACAACATATCTAAAATTTGAAATTCCTTTTGCAGACATGGAAAGAAGAAACCACTCAACCATATCTGAATCAAAGTGTTCCAACTGCAAAAGTTGATACATTACCCGGGAAATAAACGAGCTGCAGTGCGGTAAGCTGACATAGCTTGATCACCCTCTTCTTTAGCAGCATAAGCATTCCCATAGCCTATCCAGGCTGGTGCAAATGTTCCATCTAGACTTGTTGCCTTGCTGTATGGCAGAGGATGCAGATGAACAATAAGTTTTTTAATGATGTCAGACCATAGGATATATGAAGAAAACTAACAGTTCATTAAAAAAATTCTAACTGAAGCTCAAAGATATATAATCAATCCAAGACTCCAATTTTTCCACATCACCAAATACATGTTGGTTGGCAAGTGAAATACTTATTATGCACACATTCATGCACACTGGGGTTGATATTAACTTAAAATCAAGCATAAATTTCACAGCAAGGACACAACAATGCAGAAAGCAAGCATGACCCCTACAGAGGCATAACATTTGAAAAATTATGAAACAAAATGACAACTGCACTGAAATTCAGGGAAATACTCAAAGCAACTACATTACAACTATCATATTCTAATTAGCAAATAAATCAATTATTCATATGATTGAAATAATTCAAAAGCCAAAAATGATAACAGAGTACAAAAGAGATAGTGCTAGACGTTTCAGGATGGGCCACATCTATCATGAAAACAAGCTATGTGTACCTGAAATATCGACGGGACTGATCATACTTCTTAATACAATAGTAGTAGCAGCCAACCGCAAACCAAGATAAAGCCCTAAAATAACATCAAGTAACCATCACAATACAGTAAATAACTCAACCCAATATTCAAGCTTATCAAGAATCTAGATATTCTGTTTGGATCCCAAGGGTCATCTAACAAGGCGAAGATATTTTCTACAATTAGATCACATGGTTCAAATGCTTAGGCCTTCTAGTTGCCATAAAAAATTATCAAACTTGAATAGAATTTGAATACGAACATCTCCCACAAAATGCAGTAGAGTTTATGCATATTAAAATGCAATCTTAAAGGGAAAAACTGATAATTGGTTCTTATAACAAGTGATACTGAAGACAACAAATGATAAGTAGTACAACAATTTACTTTTGAGGATAATCCTTCACCAGGTTGCATGCCATCAGATAGAGCTCATTTGAATGACCAAGCTCCATAGCAGCTGCCAGATGTACTAAGGTAGTCTTGTTATGGAAGGGATCTTTCTCAAGCAAACTGTAACAGTGCTGAAACTCAGTTAGGAAAGAGAGGCAGGGGAAAGAAAAAAGCAGCAGCTATTAAGACAAAAATCACAACTGTATTGCACTCCAGTCTCCACTCTCCAAATCAGGTCTCCAACTTACACAGATGTTAACTCAAAACATTTCTGATATTCACCACACTGATTGTAGTATTCAGCTTTGCAGGCTAATAGGTCAGTGTTGGTTTTCAGTGTACGCAAGAAAGAAGGATTAGACTGATCAATTTTACAGCTTGTATTCTCAAGGTCCCGAAACTTTGCTTCCACAACATTTTCCTTCTCATACTGCATAACAAAGAGAAAAGCCTTGATCAGTATGCATGCACTCACAAATGCAGAAAAGGCAGGAAAAAAACAATTTTCCCCCTTAACATCCACTGATTTAGAATACCAAATATTCAAATTGAGTTGAGCCCCAGTTGGTACTAATTGTTACCTTCTTTATCAAGCATGAATAGAATGATGAGAGCCATCCATCTTCACTACCAAATTGCAACGATGAAATCAAATTTGCTTCTGACATTTAGCAGAGAAAAGGAAGGAGCAAAACATGGGAGAAGCGTTAGAATCAATTTATACTTAGATAATATATAAGTTGCACTTTTCTAAACCAAAATTTCAATGAATGAAGATTCTGATGGATTAGTTAAGAGAGTTTACCTTCCTCACACGTGAGCATGTGGTTCTCAATTAGACATTCCAGAGCCTGACATGATCACCAAACGACCAGGAGAAAATTAGACCTCTGAAGCATATTTGAGATGCTTCAGAGCAAGGACACACGGAAAATATGAAACTTTAAATGCATGAAGGGGAAAACATCAAGCAATCAAAAACTCTGCTCCAATGACAAAATATTGAATTTATTAATTAACCAGCATTTCAAATTTCAGATAAAAGAAAATGAATCTATTGCTGTAATAACGGCTGAGTCAAGGTAGATTTACTTTATAGTATACACTCCCATCAACTATAGAAAAGCAAGGAAAATATTGAGAAATACCTCATAACATAAAGGGTCAGCTTTCATAGCAGCTTTGTACCTTGAACCAAAGAAAACATAGCATATTAGGGGAGCTGTTTTTCATATTAATTATATTCATTGAAATTTTTTTTTGGACTGAATTATATTCATTGAAGTCAAACTCATCATAATTCAACTATTATTCGTGTAAGCTAAAAAGATTTGAAGAAAAATCTGCTTCTTAGGTTTAAAAAAGGCCTATTAAATTACAAGTCCTAAAATGAACTCACCACAATCGAGCCTGGGCACGGTTTTCTAGAGCTTCATGTGCTTTGCCTCTTAAGAAACATATTGCAGAAGATATCTGTTACAGCAAGGAAAATGCATTTGTACTAAGCAAACTTTATCCTTAGCTATATGGTGCTACCATATCAAATAGAAGCCCAAAAAAAAAAAGATACATAATTCTTTTTTTTAATAACAAAGATGAAGAATTCTAAACAGTAACTAGGAAGCATGTGTGGAAGTATACAGTATTATTGATCTTAAGTCCTTTCTGGAAAAATATTTGAGCAGCAAACATGCACAAAAGTTGTGTTATTCATTATACAGATAAGATGTGTTACCCCAATAACTAATCAAAATTTCTAATCATCCAGGATGTCAAGAATAGAAATAGATTAGGCAAAGAAAACATGCAAAAAAGTTGTTTTATTGATAAAATCACTGATTCATCTTTACCCAATCCATTTCTCTCTCTATTTTTCCTCCTATAATCTGCTGATTCTACATCAAACAGCTTCTTGGGCTCTAACCCTAAAGGCTAAACTGAAAGTCACAAACTACAGTCTTAGAAGTATCCTAGCTATGTTCTTGACACAAGGCTCCTGAATAATCCCTTAAGTTAGAATATTATTTTTCACTTTGCAACTATTTCGACTTTATATATCACTATCAGATTCTGGCAGTGCAGGAATATACCATTGATATTATGTTATGGCAGTAATCTAATTATAGACTTACATTTCCTTATTGATTCCTGGTTAATACTAAGTTTCTCGTGCTATCGGGTTAAGAGAAAAATTTAACTTCCTGCTAAGCATTGGCTAGAATTATCACATGATCCTTAAATTTGTACGCATAATAGGCAAATACTCAGAGGGAGGACATTACATTGATCTCACGGTCTTCACCATCTTTATCCAAGTACATAACATTAGAATCCTTTGTGTCTGAAACATTGCCTTGTTCATCCACTTTGGCCTCACCCAGCATCAATAAGCATTGATCCCATTCCTTGAGCTCCTCCTGTTCAAGAAAGCAAGTTAATACAATATAAGCATGTTGTAGCATATGTTAAAATCTATAAAGATGTATAATAATAATACTACTACTACAAAACAATAATCAGCTACAGTTGCATCAAAGTGTTAAAGATTAAAGAGTAACGCATCATATACAAAAACACATAGACAGCAATCAATTTCCTAAATGGCAAAGCTACTCAACTGCGCAACAAAAATATTTCCAAGTGCCACACATTTTCTCAAAATTTCTGCACGCAAAATGGCACACCAGGGATTCATCTCATGATGGAATAAATTGGAGCAAGTGTAACGCAGAAAGAAAAGGTAACAAAAGGGATAGGCAAATAAAAGATTCTCAAAAGTCAACCCCCAACAATCAAGAAGTAATGATGCAATTGACCAATCCCAATTCCCAAAAGGATTTATCCAAATACTTGTGGAAATATCAAGCCATAAAAGATTTTCAGGCATCCCATGACAACACTCACACAGCCATAACAGGTTGCCAAAACGCATCAAACACATCTAAAATATGTATATTTCAGCTTGGACTCCAAACGCATCTCAGAGGCATGCCACTCATAGCTCAAGCATGCATAGAACCTCAGCCAAAAGGGAAAAAGACAAAAGGAAAAATGGTAGAAAGAAGTACTGCAGAACCTTTTTGAAAGTCATACTAATCACAAGTCGTCGTCAGCCGTGACCAATGTGGCATGTTTTGAACTCCATATTTGAACATTATAAATATGACTTCACTACTTTCAAATTAGTATATTTAAGTTTAAAAAAATGTAGCTTGGTTCTTATTATCGGAATATCTCCAATTTGTCACAAGCATTTATAATTTTTTCCCCTTGAAGCCCACTTTTGCTTTGACTTTCTCTTCTTCTGTCTTTGAAATGATAACCCCTACACCAATTAAGTGGAGAGGGTTTAAGATAGAAAAACAATATTCAATGAACTTTAATGGTAAAATTGGAAGTTGGAAACTTCTAAAAATTTTGGATAAACTGAACAAAATTAACCAACTTCAACTAATTTTTTTAATAACCATGAAGTTGCTAGAATGTCTTTAAAATAAAAACCAGAGGTAATCTTAGAAGAAGATAAGTATTATATAGATGACAGAACAATGTCAATTGTATATACATCTAGAAGAATGTCATTAATAAAAAGTTTTGATTTGCAACTATAATATAATGCCAGTTGTGTCCGTGATTCATAGCCTAGAAACCTCCCCTCTAGTTCCAACCTTGTTTCATTGGTTTATGCAGCTAAAAAATGTTTGCACCCCCACTTCAGAATATTTGAAAATAAATAAAAAAAAAAAAAACAGTCTTCATGAATCTCGATCACAGTAAACACAAAGAAGAAGAAAATGCCAACTCATACACACACACATACACAACTGAATTAATGCCAGCATTTAGAGTAGAGAAACTTACGAGACACTTAGCAGCGAGGTAGCGAAAGCGGAGATCACGGAGTACAATCTTAGAGGCATTGAGGAGATGAAAAGCACGACGGTAATGGCGGCCGAGGAAGAGGGCTTGAGCTTGCATGTAGATATCGGCGGGATCATTGGTAAAGGCGGCGACTTTATCAGCGAAGAAGATGGCAGAAGAGTAAAGGTGTTTGCTTACACAATCCCTCACAACACCTCGAAGCTTCTCAATTTCTTCCTCCCTCATCTTCTCCGATTTATTAGGGTTTTCTGCTACCTTCTCTGAGTGAGTGGAAGTGACAGTGTCAATTTTGAAATGGGGATTTTTGATTTTTTGAGTTGAGCGACATTGATGGGAGAGGGAGGGAGGAAATTGAAATACAGGCGGGAGGTTTATCTCATTATGTTGATGGAAGTTAAAGTTTAATGATTGAAGATAGAAATCAAGAATCCGTTGTAGTCTAGTCGGTTAGGATACTCGGCTCTCACCCGAGAGACCCGGGTTCGATTCCCGGCAACGGAATTGTACTTTTTAGCTTTTACTAATTCTCTACATTTTTTTTTTGGCAATTAATTCTCTACATGTTAAACTGACATACTAAATTTTTTGTAAATTATATGCACTTTTTTATGTATGGTAGGAGGGAGGAGATCCGTTGGAAAAAAAATTTTAAAGGGATTTCTAACTTATTTTATAGAAATCAAGAAAATTTTAATTTCATTATTTCTACCTTAAAATTTGACAACTTTCTAATTTATTTAATATTCATTTTACGAAATGAAACTAAAGTTAACATATAATGAATGATAACACATAAATAAAATTAGACAAAACCCCTCTCTACCCTCTAAAGAGGATCAAAAGAGTGGCATTTAATGCTCTGTTAAGATTACATTTAATACCATTAATATTAATCAATATCATTAATCTCAACATTTACCCTCTATCTGATGATGAATATAAGATCAATTTGACTTTATTAGAGAATATTAAGGAAGCTAATTAAAATGCCTAATTATAACATGTTACTATCAGATTATGTGCCAATTCAACTGTCATGCAAGTTGCCCTACCTCCAGTGAGCCCTTAAAACCCAGCACACCTAAACAGTAAACAATTAAACTTTTTTTGTATGAAAAAAAAAGGGAAAAACCTATTTTTTAGTATCTATACTTTTATTCAATTTTGATTTTAATACCTGTTGTTTTTAATCTCCTAATTAAACCGTTAATTTTGCTCAATTACCACTATTAGCACATCTATTTTAATTATATTAGCATGGCTAGCCTTTGTATAAAGGTCAATGGTGTTTAATAGTTAAGTTAAAGCATTTAATTATAATAAAAATACATATAGGTACCAAAATAAAACATAAATAAAAGTATAGGTTACAAGAAGCACATTTTCCCTAAAAAAGGGGGAAAAATTAATAGTACAGTGGCAAAAATCATGGCTATATCGTTTTATCTCTTGTTTTGGCGAGGCATATAATCCTCCTTTATCATTTTTTGTGACAATATTGAGTCTTCATTGATATAAAGGGAATGGTTCAGAGGAGACGTGTTTTTTTTTTATAAAAGGGAGAAAGACATTTAGCTACCCAATGAGAATGTATGGTATGCATCAATTCATTCCAAGCTTGAAATTTTGCTACTGTTAACATCTCAGAAACAATGATAATATTAGTAAATTAATAACTAACAGCTAATAGTAATTAAAAACAATGATAACCAACTTGCTTCCCCAGCTATTGAACATGAAACATTGTTTAACCCACCAAACCTGATAAGCCCTGAAAGTTCATTTTCATTTTTCTTCATCTTTTACATCTCAGAATACTACACGTACAGTTACAACAGAATCCATAGCAACCAATAAAACAGGATTCTGTCTTCCCAGGCTAGCTTGAGCAGCAACCAACTTTCTTCATGGCAGATACATCATTTTTAAGATCTACTTTTTCTCCTTTGGCTGGCACACTAGCAGTTCCATTTTCAGCAGTCTCGATAGCTTTCCTGCTGACAATTCGGTAGATTTGAGTCAGAACTTCAGCAAATGCATTCTCCACATTGGTGGACTCAAGAGCTGAGGTTTCCATGAAGTACAATGATTCCTTCTCAGCATAAGATTTCCCATCTTCAGTTGAAACAGCTACAAGGTGACGAAGATCGGATTTGTTCCCAACAAGCATCACAACAATGTTGGAATCTGTGTGATTTCGCAGTTCTTTCAGCCATCTGTCAACATTCTCGAATGTTGCATGGCGTGTGACATCATACACAAGAAGTGCACCAACAGCCCCACGATAGTATGCACTGGTAATGGCTCGGTACCTACAAGGTACAAAACCATCAATTTTTTTTCACACACCCACACATATACAAGTGAGAGTAAAATATATATTTGAGCTACATGCCAATATCAGTCATACGAAAAAAACAAAAAACAGAACAAAGTTGAATTGGTAAGCAGTATTGATGTTCATTGAGGTGTTCACAGGAAAGGATGTTCAAAATCAAGGTCAACAAACAGCATAGGCCACATGTCCTGAATAGGAACGCAAAAACATGTCCTCCAAAAGCACATTCAAAATTAAAAATTTGGGGCAATGTGAAGTCATCAGAGCATAGCAGTGACGTACATAAGGTTTCTACTGTAATGAATTGATATCGCATACTTTATTATTAAAGCTCAAACAATTTTCTCTTTGAGCAACTCGTCTAGATTTTCTAGCCATAAATCATAATATGTTGAATCAACCACCTTACTCATACACAACAGTTTACGGTAAGGAATCGTAATATGCTGAATTTGCAAAGACATGATGTTCTCCAAATATATTCATCGTCTGCCCTTTCCTAATCCAGGAACTGTTCCCCTTGCCCCATGCTTCATTCGCAATTTACAGGACTTCATCAATACATCCTAGAAGGTTATATTAATATCTAGTGCTACGAAAATAAATATGGCACTCAATGAAATCCCTAGAATGCTTAGTTTCAACTAACATCCTCATCTGGAAGACTCCACTTTATATGTCAACTACAGATCCTCTATAGCTGTGTGATTTCAGTCTTTCTATCACTAATATCAATTTTTTCCAAGAGGGCCAGATTCAGTCAGATTGCAATTTCACGAGTACTTCTGTGACAACATTTAAACAAACAAATTACAGTTGCCAGACACATTTTTAACAAACGATAGCAACTTCCAGAGCCAAAACTTATTTCAAAGCCAGCACAAACTATGCTGAACACAGAAATACAAAAGAAAATCCCAAGCCCCAACGAATATTATTAGATAATTAAAACAAATCCCTTCACCTCACAAGCAAAATGAGCATTCCCCCATTTTACCAGAATCCCCTGCTCCTTCATCAAGAGGATAATAGTATGTTTCCTCAGCAAAATGCTTAAGACATGGAATGGTGTGTTCAAACTTATTGAATTGATAGTTACCATTTCCCAAAGATCAAGTACCAATGCTTTTGTTTTCTGTTTGGCTGATAAAATCAGGCCACCCTTCAGCTCAATTATCAGGTGATTAATCCTTAATCCTGCCACTGAATTCACAAAATCCCTCCAAATCTTCGACATTAATTTGAAAAATGGCAGTTCAACATTAAGTTTATATGGGGGTTTGAGCTCAAGAACCAAGTGATTCATATTTTCTTGCCATAAACCCAAGGTCATAAAAAATTATACTTAAAGTGAATGAATATGTTCTGCGACAATTTCCATATGTATATCAGAGATATAAAGTCAATACTATTGAATTTATCAAATTTACAGAATAGTATAGCTTATTCTAAGAAGAAGAAGAAATAATCAGATAATTTTCTGAAATTAAATTTTCAATTGTACCTGAAAGTGAGAGATTTACTGAGATCAACTGAACAGGGTTTCACTTTTTAACACACCCAAGATTAAGTTTGGTGCCCTGCCTATTGGATACATTCACACTTACAAAACTAATAATTTTACTATCATCAGCTGCAACTTTTACTTCTAAGTGTTACATGATATTTATGCGAAACCAAGGCCAAAGCCTTAAGTTACAAATAATTAAAGAAATGAAATACCTTCATAAATTTCAGATTATTTTTATGAGATGAATCAATTATGTTAGGCGGCCCTGTGATTGGTTCAACCCCACTGGCAATTTAATAAGAAAATTCCTGGAGAAGCTAACAACAATTATCACCAATCATGGATACATGGAACCATGTTGCTAATTCCAAAATTATTGAGGGGATATCACTAGAGAATATTCAAGGATCTGTATAAACCTAAATCCAATCATTCAACTAGATATTTATGGTGAAAATTAGAAAAAATGACAAAAACAAACAAATATTCACAATATAAAGATCTTTCCCTTTAAACTTAGAAGAGAAGAAGACAAACAAGAGATACGTAGTCCAGGAGATGCATCAGTCACTTAAGAATAAAGAATAATAGATCCACAGATCAAATTCAAATTAACCTTCCAGAGCACTTTTTTTTGTTCTTTTTCATTTTAGTCGCTGTAATTTCAATTCGAAGCAAAACCTAGGACCGAATTCAAACTTCAAGAGCAACACATCAATATCAATCTAGCAAGGAAAGCAAGCAAACAAGGCCAATTTTAACCAACCACACTAAATCCATATAAGCTCAAATCGAAGAAAGAACTAAGAGAAACCAAAAAAAAAGGCGAAGTTGAAGAAGAAAGCAGACCTTTCTTGACCAGCAGTGTCCCAGATCTGAGCTTTAATGACTTTACCATCGACGTTCAAAGAGCGAGTTGCGAACTCAACACCAATGGTGGACTTGGACTCGAGGTTGAACTCGTTCTTCGTGAACCTGGAAAGAAGATTGGACTTGCCAACTCCAGAATCGCCGATCAGGACTACCTTGAATAGGTAATCGTAGTCGTCGTCGGCTCTGTAACCAGCCATTGTTTCTTGCAGTTGTTTGGTTCTCTCCTCAGAGAGAGAGAGAGAGAGAGGGAGGGAGGGAGGGAGATATGCTGTGTGTAAATTGGGTGTTGTGTGAAGTCGGAAACGTGAAAACGTTATAAAAAGCCAACAGGAATTATATGTGAAATGAAGAAGAAGATCTGCTTCTCAACGGTGATCTCTATCCCTTTTACAATGATCCTCACTGTCACTCGCGCTTTTAAAATTTAACTTTTGATTAGTTCACTAGTACTAATCTGCATTGATTAAAAACACTAGCTAGATTATTTAATTATATTACATGTTATTATATTTTTTTAAAAAAAAAAAATTGTGCGTTGTTATTAGAGTACTATTTTAGATTTATCCGTTATCTAACTTCATTAGCAACTTTTTAGTTTGGTGCACACGAATGTAGGCCTGTAACATAGAAAACTTCATTATTTTCAAATACTTATTGTGATCGTTTACACAGGTTCGAACACAAGTTCATTGGTTAAGATGAGATTACTCACGTCAATTTGATTCAAATGTTTGATGGTATATATCGTTAGATTATATATCTGTTTATAAGTTAGGTAAATTAATTTTGAGAACATTGATAAATATAAGAGAAAATATGAAAAAAATTATACTTATAATTAAAAGTTAACTCCAACTAATTCTTATATTTATGGTGAAATGAAAAGTTGTACCGATTAAAAAAAAAAAGTTGTACTGATTAATATAATTATCAACATGACCTTCAATAATGTCATCTAATCATCAACTATTAATACATCATTATAATGTGATTTTAGATTTCTGACTAGCATATAGCATGGGAAAATTAAATTCAGGACTCAGGTTCTAAAGAAGATAAATTAATACGATAAGATTTGATTTTTCTATAAGAATTTTAGGAAGGAATTTGGCTCACCCACAATCAAAGGGCATGATTCCTAACTCATGGTCAACTCGGGCATGTCCATGTGGACTCTGGAACATGTCAAACAAACCTTTTTTTATGTGTAGATAAATAGGTTTCGTACAACTTCATTTTATTGTGGAGATACCTCCCCAAGCGTCGCGACTGAAACCATAATTAAGTGGTACTACCTAGGAATCGAACACTCATCAAAATCAATTATGCAATCCTTTGGCCAGCTGAACCCACAGACAATAGAATACTGTGAGGTTAATTTGTTGAAATCTAAAAATTACTAACAAGTTCTAAAGTACTTGTATGTAACATTTTTGTGAAATTACCAAGTAACCCTCACTAGTTAGTTGTTAGTACATGTTGTAATAGTTGCTAATGTAGTTTTGTCTAGGCGTTCATAACAAGTTTATAGAGTATACTAATGTTACTTGTTAATAACAAATGCATTTGTTTATAGAGACAAATTGACAGTGAAAGGATTCATACTTGCCAATGTTAAAATTTATCTATTGGTAAGGGCAGCGGGATAATTTTATAATTATAGTATATCACCTCACATCCCTTTATGCTTATTAATAATTTTGATATTTCAAAAGTACCTTCTTGTATTCATTTGCTTTACTTTGGAATTGACCGCACTTTTCCCATATATATCTAGCCACATTATTTACATGTGAAAATTATGTCATTCCTCATGTGAACCATAATATAAAAGTCTCCCTGAGCTAGCTTATTTTTTGATCAATCACCTCCCAAGTTTATTAGATCGTTACGCATTAAGATGTATGTACATGTATGTAAACTTTTCAAGTGTATTACAAGGTCTTGTTTAAATGGGAAAATATGTAACCAATTTTTTCATCTACAAAAAATAGGGTAGAACCCTCTTATCATGGTGAAGTTTTTTTTTTTCTTTTGCCAAAGGGAAGTATTCATTTTAAAGGAGACTTGTCCACCACTTATGTACTCAATCACACACACTAAAAGGATGGTAATAATAATCACATATAGTTGGTATAGTGATGAAAGGCCCCATTAGATCCCTTGAGGTATCGAGTTCGAGTCCTAGAGGAGACGTTTGGGTTTAGAGGGGAAGCTATGAACCCCGAAACTGAGTAATCAGTTACTCGGATACCTGATAATAGGATCCAGATTAGACATTGATTGCCAGTTAATATATATATATAAAAAGATAGTAATAATATTTTAATTTTTCTTTATATATATATATAATAAGGTAAACAATATCTTAAAAGTAAAAAGGGTTTTACAAACTACAAAGTAGACAAAGAAATATGACAAGAATTTCATTCAATGAGCCCAAAACAAAGTGTTCCGGGCTAATGGAAATTATTAGATGAACATAATTTGCTATGTTTTTTTTTTTTTTTTTGTCTGATCAATTACAAGTAAACACATAAGATTAGTAGTTGAGATTTTAATATAATCATGCACTGTAAAAATTGGTTGACAAAACTTTTTTCAACTTGTAAACTAAAAAACACAGAAAACAAGAGTTTGATTTTTTTATCTGCCAATTAAGTTTTTAGAGATTCTAATCAAATTAAAACACCAATGTCATATCTTATATGTTTGTTTATGATTGACTAGACCATAAATGACGTGACAAACCAGATTCACTTAAAAATTTATCCGAGACTAAACATAATGAATTACTAGACAACGCTTCAATAATGAAAAAGATGTCCAATTGAATAATATTTCTAGAAGTAACTTCTGAATTTTAATTTTTAAATTAAATGCACCAGAGAAAACATTATTGACTACTGTTGTTTTAGATGTTGACCATTTGGAAAGGCATTAACTGGATGTCTGTATTTACTTTCTATATTTAGAGAAACAAAGGGGAAATTTATGGGAAAAAACAATGACCGTAGGATGTACTAGTGGAAGGGAAGATGAAATTGTATGTTGTAAGTTTATAGGTTGGGCAGGTAGGAGGACACAAAAGCATGTGCAACCAAGGAGCGGGTAGAGGATACCATAGTATAACGGTTGGAGCCCCCTTAAACATGATGATTTTTCTTTATAAATGGCAATTTGAAACCGTCTACGAGTTAATGTTATCAATAATGAAGGAATTAATATTGGTCGGATAATTTTTCCACTTGCAGTGGAAATACTTCACGTTATTAAACTTAAAAAGAAATACTTTATTAAACTTAAAAAAAATCAGCATATATAAAGTTCCAAAACATTAATAATAAAAAAAAAAACTGAACATAAAAAGGACCCAAACCCAAATAATGCCATCATCACAAATCCCAACCTTGTAAGTTGAAGTTAACATATGTTGTTGTTGCTATCGTGGCTGCCAGAAGTACGAAGAAACACAGAGAGTTCAAATAATTACTTCAGAACTGTATGCCTCTTAATTAACTGCAGAGTAAAACTAAAAACACAATCCCCACACTACCGCGGCCATGTAGAGATAAGCACCAACATCAATATTGGCATCACATCAACCCTCGACAACTCCAACGAATTATAAACCAACCCCTAAGCTACCATAACTATGAGGACCTACCAATTCTTACATTCATCCAAACCATCCCTTTAGTTCCAACATTCTCTCAATTGTTGGTCTCTCTTACTTGGTTACATCAGGGCTAGGTATAAGAAAATTCAAATCTTCACATGGCCTTCGATTTCCATTCCTCTGCACCTTCATCATGGCCTCTCCTTCACTGATCATACCATTCTTCCCTTAAATCCCACACTACATATCATAATTTTCGTGAAATTGAGGTATTACGTGGGTGTCAAATGAAACATAGTTCCACATTGTTTTGGGTGAGCCAAAAGTACAAATATATACAAGTGAATATATTTTATTGGTTAGTAATATGGGTTAAAAGTAGAAGTGGGTTCGCACCTACGATGATAGGCAATTTAAAGGAAATTCAGTTGAAATCCGGTGGTCTCCCTCTGCGTAAATGGTTGCCAAAGCCAAGCTTACTTAATTGAATCTTTGAGTTTGAAAGCACAGTGAAATCTGTCCCTGGTTTGTTATTCTTTAGTAATGCATTGGTGCCTGACCCTCCTTACAACACTAGAGAGACAGGCGCTAGATCCTCAAGCACAAAGGCACAAAACCCTCTCATATAGAGAGACGGAGATTCTCACTCCAGAGAAATTGAGAGACTAAATAATTTGTCTATTTGGTTATAAGCTAAGTCAATTATTGGTCTTTCTTAAGATGTTAACCATTTGCTTTGTAAATATTTTTTCATAAAAGTCAATTTATTTAACTAAGATAAAACGATACGTACATACATGTAAATTATGGTTTCCTATGAATTTATACTAATGTGAAAGTATAAGAGATGCAGACAAAATAGTGTACATGAAGATCTTTTTTGATGCTGAGATATTTCATATGTATGGGATAAATGTGGTCATGTACAACCTAATCGATCTACTCATTTGTCAATTTCGCCAAATACAATTCAATGCTGAGGAATTTTTTTTTTTTAAAAAAAAAAGTTCTAGAATTGGGTGTGGTGGCAAGAGATAAAAAATTGAATGTTCCTCTTATTCCTTATTTCTCCATATTTGATCACACATCCATGCATTCTCATAGGATTACAGTGTTATCTGCTTGTGACATATTGTTTAACTCCTACTTGGGAGGAATAATATAATATGCATCCAAAAAAAAAAAATCTACATTCTTGTTTAAACTGGTTTGTTATAAATACGTTTAAGTAAGTTGAGACAAAAAACTTCTTCTATTCTCAACCCATCGCAAATCATGATTCAAAAGTCATTTTTAAAAGGATTTAATCACCATTTTAGACGAGCATCATGTATTTGAATCAGTGTTGAACTAATTCAAACCAAAGTATGAGAAGCTGATGAGTTTGGTTGGGATATTTTTCTCAATATATGTTTGAATTATTTTTTCACTCAACCTGCATTCTATGACATTAAAGTTAGATCAAAGACAACTTGTATTGGCTTTTTTCTCAAATTTCAATATAATTGGCGAGCTCTACATAGTTTTCCATCTATATTTGCAAATATTAATCCAAATGTGCACATATTTTAATTGCAATATTCGTGATATAATCTAGGTTTTTATCTTCAATAAAAAAATCTTATGTGGATCAAATATAAGCAAAGATATTATTTTATTGCTTTTACAGTACTGCATTGACAAAATACTGCTTTTTTTTTTTTTTTTGGCTAGCATGTGAAGTCCACAATAATGACCGGAAAATTAAACAATCATTTCACACGCATGCGGTACTGAAAGGGCCAAATAGATGACTGGTCCTTATAGTTAGTTGTTTTAATATATTCTTAGTTGTTTTAATATATTCTTTTCTTTTCTTTTAATTTGAGGGACACTTATAGCTGCAGGTTGATCATATCTCCCTCTTATTTCTAGTCTGATGCCTCTGATTTTATGTAAATATATACACACACACACACACATAAGCTGACGTTAAAATGAAACAATATTTAAAAAGCCTTCAACTAAATTATATGTTTATCATGGACTATAGGTGTAATCTTGTACCAATCACCGCTTACAAACAAACAAACTTTAAGGCCTCACACATGTCAACTTGCAAAAAGTCTTAAAAAGTTCGCGAAGACTGAGGGCTCCTCTTTTTTGTTTGTTGTTGGTAAAGATAATGATAATGTCTCGAGGCTTTAGACGTGCATGCAACAACTCACACTTTTCCAAAACACTAAATGTGTTGAAATTAAGGAATGAGAGTATAAGAGATTAAATTGGATTGAGCTAGTAATCAATTGATAGCTAGCTAGGGAGCTCTCTTTTACATGTGATTTCAAATCCTATGACCAATGTAAAGAGTTTATTGGTAGATAATTATTAATCTATAAAATTATGAAAATAAATTATCAATCATTGTAAAACAACTTATTGTCCAGATGTAAATAACATTTGGGGTAAAGTACATTTTTAGTCCTTTATTTTTGCATCAAGTCCTCTTTTGGTCCCTTAATTTTAAAAAGTGCACTTTTAGTCATTTTTTGTTAACGCCGTTAGTTTCATTTAACGGAAAATGCTGACTCAACAAATCTAAAAAGTAATTTTATAATTAAATATTAATAAAATGGTCAAATTTTAAAATATAAGAATTATTTCCTTTAAATGAAACTAACGGCGTTAGTAAAAAAGGATTAAAAGTGCACTTTTCAAAGTTAAGGGACCAAAAGAGGACTTGATGCAAAGATAAAGGACTAAAAGCATACTTTAACCTTAACATTTGTTTCGAAGACTTGGATGAAACTTTTATTCAGTGGCCACAACTATTTCTCAATTATGTGTAATATATTTTTAATTATATGTAAAATGAAAGACATTTGCATATAACTAAATATTTATTACACTTTGTACATATAACCAATTTCAGGGCCCAATTGCTCATCATAGCGATCAGTACTAAGAGCTCATTTCCGATGCATACCTTTTAAATCTAATTTAGATTATTTAGATTAATTTTTTTACTTTTATTTTATTGAAAAAATTATATTAATGTGTACATCACTAAAAAAAAAAAGTGAATTAGTAATGGAATTTCATCAGTAAAAATAAAATTCCATGGCTAAATAAAAGTTCTGTGGTTAATTCCGTTGTTAACTCACTTTTTTTGTTTGGTAGTGTATAATTTAAAATAAAGACAATTTTTTAACTAAATGTTTTTTTTCAAAAAAAAAATATTATTTAAAAATATTAAACCTGTACCGTTAAAATTGTATTTAAACTATACAAATTTAATAATCTTTTGGTTTCTGATTGCTCTGCTGAGTATTGAAACTAGTCCTGGTTTTCTTTTATTTATGTAGTAATTTGGTAAGATCCTATTTTTTTTTTTTTTACTTACTACCGTTGATATTTTTTTTTACTTGCATATAACTATCGGTTTGTTACTGCTTTTTGATACCAAAAATAAAAACAGGGTGCACAGCATCGAGTTCCTAACCTATTGTTTAATATTATTTCAGAGTAAAACATAACACATGTATATGTGTGTATATAATGCACACGGAACCCGGTTTTCCTATTCACAAAAATAAAAAAATGAGCATGAAAAGTTAAACGTATTTACACCGTATAAATCTCATCTAAATTAAATAGTTTAAATCTGACTTCATTAACTAGATACACAATTTAAAATCAAATCTAAACTATTTAGATGAGATCTAAACAATCTAGATACGCTTAAATCTCCACTCCATAGTTATAGTGATCATGAGTAGAAAACCATTATATATACACATATATGTGTCATTATTATTAGTCTCTCTGGAGTCCGATCCTTTGGTTCCCTTCCCACATCAATGTCTATGTCAGAAGCTGAATCCTCTTCTTCTTCTTCTTCTTCTTATTCTTCACCCTCTCTATCATCGTCTCCGTCACGGTCCGACGAAACATTAAGGCGGAGAACTCAGATGGTGTCAAAGTCAGTGTCGGAGAGGCTACTGGGAAAGTTCTTTGATGCGTCTCAGTTCGATTTTGATTATCAGCAGAGTGGTCTTTGGTCTCCTCCTCTCAGAAGAAGTGCTTACTTGGCCTCACCGGCTGGCAACATCATCTATTCCGATGATCAACTCTTCAGAAAACTCAAGAAAGCAAATAGCTTTTGGAGGAAGAGACGTCTTGTTTGCTTTAACATCACTGTACGTGTTTAATTCTTCTTCTTCTTCTTTTTCTTTATTCCTTTATTCTTACATAGTTTGTTTCCTTCTTTTTCTGATCTTCATCTCCTACTTCATCTTTTAAAATGGTAGTGAAGTTATTACTATCAACTTTCAGTTCAATGATTACATTCTTTAATTAGGTAATTGAAATCATTATTTTTTTCACCTACCGATTGAGTGGTCTAATTATATATGAGTTTTTAACAGAATCAACCACTTAAGTATACATGTTAAAAATCAAAATATTGTTTGGTATAATTACACAGATTATTACCCAAAATTGTTGGCTTCATACAAATTTAAAATCTTAAACTATTTCAATGACTTTGATCAAATCTACGTACGGCCTTTCTTTAATAAGAGTACTACGTGCATATATATAGGTGATTATATCCTTAAGTAATCTATAATATATATTAGCTTTCCTTTTCTTTTTCATTGTTTTGGGAGGTAATACTTGTTGGCCTCACCACATTGCCAATAATATTCCATCGCCATGTGAGGGTATAGAAAAAATTTAGAGATTCTGTCATTTTAAAAAATAACAGTAGTAAAGTAATTGCTTTAACAGTTTGAACAATTTTTTTTTAAAAAAAATATATAGAGAGATAATATGCATCACATATTTTACTGAGATGCTTTTTATCTTATGAGATATGTACATCGTTGTGCAGGCTTTTATGTGCTCATGAAGTTGAAGGGTGATAGAGGAGGAGAAGAGGAAGAAGGAGCATATATAGAGGATATATATATATATATATATAATAAAACTCTCCTTTTAAGATAAAGTCATGTTCTGTGATATCTCTCTCACATCAATATGCAATTAGTGATATCATCATCTTATTAATTTACATGTGTCGGCTATGTGTATGCGGGATCCACATTCCATGCTCATCATTTGGATGAGAAAGTTGATCTCATCATCAATCTACACCGTTAAATCGAGTTTAGACGGTTAGATTTGTTCTAATTTAATTTTTATATTTTAAATAACTTTTTATTTTTTAATCAATGTAAAATGTGAAATAAAAATAATTTCATAACTATTACTTCTCATAAAAATGAATTAATCATTTTAAAATCAACAAATTACTAATTTTAAATTTAGGCCGTTAAGATCAAAACTTGAACGGTCTAAATCTCATCACAGTGATGAGATTTCTCATCACTGTAATGAACAAGAAATGCGGATCCGTGTATGCGTGGGTGCATGTGGGCACTACACAACTTTTGCTACAATATATGTGGTCCAAACCAAATCATGAGCTACCTATTTAATACGGGAAGCCCCACAGACAATATATACCCTTCTATCTAGTAACCACTATAGATGTGAAATATTTTACAAGTTACCACGTACCCACCACCAACCCTTGTACTTTCTTCATTTTGTTTTTTATAAAATACTTTTAATTACCCTACTTTGATTTTCTTTCCTACTCTAAGAAGCGAGTTAGCGTTTTCAGCGTTTCTGTCTCACGCTTTAGAGGTATCAAGTTTAAACCTGACATTAACATATTTCTATATTGGCGAGTGTTTACATTATTGATTCTTATAAAAAATGGATTGATGAGTTGTTTAAAGAGTAATTATGCATGTTAAAGAACTCTTGTGTCATGTGGCAAATATATATATATATAGGTTTTTCAGTCCAAAATATATATATATAGGTTTTTCAAAGTTTCTTGACAAAACTTGTAGTAGATAGTACCGTATAATCTCAATCATATGTGCATTCGCAGCTTACTATTATTGTTACAGATCAATATATTAAACTATGTATGTATAACCTTGAGAAAACAAAAAAGAAAAAAGAATTTTGAATACCGTTGAGGATTTTGACTGAGTGGTCAGGCCTAAAAGTTGCCACTTACAGACATAGTTTTTATTTGATTTCCTTTTCTAAATTAGCTAAAGTATAGCAGAATCTGATTCCTTTTCAAAACAAACAAGCAACATTGTGTGTGTGTGTGTGTGTGTTGTGAGTCCATTCAAATTGGCAAAAGCTCTTTGAAAAACACATACAAATTAATCCATGCACGTATGGAATATGCCTATTAGCTTCTTCCTATGTATGCTGTTTCGTTTTTTACTTGACGGTAAGAAAATTCAGGGTTTGCACATTTACGTAATGGGAGAAAGACATATAGAGAAATATGAAAATTTTAAAGCATTGAAATTGAAATGACTTTAATAAGAAATATGTTAAAATTAAATTAGTGTCACTACTTTTTTTCTATATATCAGCGTCGCTACTTTAATTGTTGTCATTTAAATTGAAGTTATTAATTGCTAACTTGTTATTATCATTGATATCTAATAATAAAATTTTATGAAATTGGTTGTCATTGTCTTGGAGGATTTGGATTAATGATGATAAAAGTAAGTTTAATTTTATTTAACTTCTTTAAACTCAAGTTTAGGTAAAAAAATTAGATAGTTCGTTTTGATTTATATTTGGATTGATTTTTTTAATTTTATACATATAGTAGCTATTAGATTGGCTTCTCCCCAAGTTTCCCCTTTTCTCTCTCCACCATTGGACTAAAAGCAACTAATAATTAAAAATCTGCTTATACTTTTAAGCCACGATTGGACAACAAAATCACTCACTCCCTACGCCAAACATGAGAAAAAAGATGTTATATCTAGCTTTTGCTTGTTGTACCCACATTTTGAGGCTCAAAATGTGGATCCAAACATGCACTTAATAGTTGCTTTCATTTAACAAATTATTATTTGTTAAACTATCATTTGGTTTTCTTGTTCCTTATATTTCAAATTAATTGCATTTAGAATGTTATGACAAAGTTCAATTCTAGATCAATCTATTAGGACTTCATAGTTGTCAAGCCTCAGGATCTTAAATTGAGATCTCAAATAATTTTGAAGATAGAAGAAGCCTTCCTTGGTGTGCCAACGTTTTCATAAACTTTATTTTTAGTTAACTTCTAATGAAGGATATCTGAAAATTGTTTTTTTCTTACAATACTAAGATGCATTCAAAATGCCCGAAGACATGATGATTTCAAAAAATGCGTTGATAAAATTTGGATGACAAAACAGTGACAGTTGAGGGAGACATGCTTCAAAAAGATGGAGAAAGACGCAGAAGGAATATTCAGAATGGTACACTGCAAATCATCCTTACAAATTATATGTTCATTCCTCTCTTCTCCTTCCAACATTCCTTTCGTCGTCTTCCTCTCTTCATTTAGATTCCCTTCTATTGTTCAGATTAATGGTACAGTAATCATATATCCTTACATGTAAATCTCTTCTTTTTGAACTGTATGTGATACATCAGTCATTTTCTTGGACCGGCTTTTATTCATATACTATTATTATTAGTTGTTCTATTTGTAAGATTTCTTTTGAAGTTTTTTTAGTTCACTTATGTCTAATAGTTTTAATTTAAAGATTTTATAATGTGAAACCCCTAGTTGATTTCCCTGTGCTTTCGATAGCTTTCTACTAACAAAATCACATTTTTTCACAAACTACCCTTAATAGTTGTTTTATAAAATTTATGAAGCAATTATTTTTATAACGTCATTTGGATGAATATTATTGAGTAATTATGGTACGGAAATGGATTGAGAATAATGATAAGTCTTAGAATTTATGAAAAAACTAATATTTTATTAATAATGTCACTTGGATGGATATTAATGAGTAATTATGGTGAAGAAATGGATTATAAAAGTGACCACATGTGAGATTTAATCCTCAATCTAAGGCCACTGTTCTAGTAAGGGTGAATAGAAACCCACAAGACCATCAAACCATTGACAAGATTGAGTAATCTTTAAAATCAACTAGTTTGATCCAAGATTTGTAATTTTTGTAAATTAATTAATGTGAGTTATAAATAATAATGGATGAAATATTAACTGTGCTTCTCTTCTCCAATTTACAGTGCACAGATAAAATGCCTTTTTTTATTATATTTATAAATTACTTTATTAATTTGACATAAGAATGTAAAATTTTACCCTTTATTTATTGTATATTGATTTTGTTTTTATGTGATATGATAAATATTCTTTAGTAAAAGGTTAAAGAATATTTTGCTTTGTGCTCTGTGTGGTATGATTATGACTGATGATATTAAATAGTATTAAAGTTGGGGAGAAGTTAAATTGTAAAACAAAGTTACCAAGATTTAGGAATTTTTCTAATATATGTAAAACATGCATGCTGGAATGGACTTATAAATACATCATAAAAGTATATCACCAAAAGTTTATAAAACCTATTTACGCAATTTGATTAGATTAAGGATATTAGTTAAGTTAGTTCAAATCATATGATATTATCAGTACATCATAACCATCTGTCTTTATCCCCATCCCTCTTACTTGTTTGTTATTGAAGAGTATTAATAAAGATAATTTGGGGAAAATTGGAAACAATTAGAAAGATATCTTACATTTATGACTAAACTCTTCATCTCAAATAGGTCATTTATTTAGGATTGGAGGGAGTATTTCTTTTGCACCACAAGATTTTATATTTAAGTACTTCAATTTATGTTTTTCTTATATGAAAATATAGGAATGAGGTTGAGTTCACTGACAACCCTGCCTTCCTCTAACTCACAATCAATAAGGACATATCTATGTGAGCTCTGGAACATGGCAAACAAGTATCTTTTTTCTACTTATATATGTAGGTTTCACGAAACCTCATTTAGCCATGAAAATGCATCCTCAAATACCACGATTGGAACCATAAATAAGTTGTATTTTTTAAGAATCAAACACTAGTTAAATGGTCAAATATCCAATCCTTTCGCGAGCTGTGAGTCACTGACCACACGGGTAAAGTACTAAATTATTTGAGACTATTTCAAGGATGATATTAATAAGTTTTTAACTCAACAAAGATAGGATTGAACTCAGTCCAGCCCATTCATGTTTTCAAAAAACAAAAAGAATCCTTCGGCTATGGTATGGGTATAGATTCTGCGAGTCCAAGTAATGGACCTCAAGAACAGTTTAAGGGCGACCCGGAATTGTAGAGGTTGGCGGGAAAATGAGAGCCCTTTCCGGAGGGAAAATTACGCAACTTTTGAGCTGAATCCGAATTCTGAACAATTTGTTCGCTTCCATTGTTCTTTGCTATAGGCGTCGTCTTGAATCTTGATAGTTCATTCGATAATGGCAGAAATAGAAACCCTTGGTATCCTCGAAGATATTGAATCTCTCGTCTCGGATAAGCTCCAAGTGGTAACCCTCTCTCCCCCTTCGTGTGATTGTTCTTGTAACTTAGTATATTTGGGTTTAAATTGTTTTTTGGGGTTTGTATTTTGGAGGGTTTTGTTAAAGTTTCCTTCTTTCGTCCTAATTTATGTTATTTAGTAGAAATGGCAGTGTCCTGGGTGTTGGAATTTGATACTTAGTGAATTAAGGATAAAGTTGTCATGATCCGATTGTTAGGTATGTGAATCTTGGAATTGTGATCTTAACGTAGGGTTTATATGAATTATGGACTCTACAACCCCTTAAGATTTTTCTCACAAGCCTTATTTTTTGGGCGATAATTTCCCTATACAACATGAAATTCTAGAGTATACTGATAGTGAATCAATTGTTTTCCCATTATTATGGTCACTATAATAATTTGTTTGGTAAATATACTGTCTGACATCTTTCAGGTATCTTACAAATGGCTAAGTCGCAATTATATGGTGTCATCTGATGCTGCGAAGAGGTTAGCGTTTCTTTTTCTTCTTGTTTCAAAACTATAACTTGGCAGCAGTTCTGTTCATGTTCTCCATGCTTGACTTTACAAGTAGTTGAAAGTTTTTATATATGTATAGGTTGCTTCAGGAGTTTGTTCAAAAGCATGGAACTGGATTTGAAGTGATGTACACATTGTCAGGCTGGTTAAAGAGTGCTTCTCCAAGTTACCATGTAAGGCTTATTCCTGGGCCAAAGCTTGCAGGTATGATCATTCTGCAACCCTTAAAAACACTGGTTGTTCTAGATTGTGATAGATATCCACCTCCAAAATATATTCAGATTAGCAATAATCTGTTAGAGTCTAACTTGATAGCTGCGGCGAAAATTACAGATAACACAGGTTGTTCTGGATTTTTTCACTTTGACTGTGTCTACGGGCATTAGAGTACTCCTGTTGTATATCCTGACCAGGTTGGATTCCAGTGTACATCACAGCCACCTGGTTATATTGGGCTACCTTTAGAGCCGCACTGCCTAAACTGAAATTATGCCTTAAAATTCTACTCAAATTAACTCTGCAAATGTTTGGATGGATATGCTCTGCTTATATTGCTAAAAACTCTAATCCAATGCACTACAAAATTAACCTATCCCATATGTTACAGGGTCATATTTTCTTTACTCCACTTATGATTAATTAATTTTCCATTTTCCAATTGATGTTATGGAGCCACTTGGTAACGGATTTTACAAATCCTGGATTACTAGTTCAGTAAATTTGGAATATATTCTTATTACCCATATACCTTCACTTGTCATTTGAGATTAATAGTTTAATTTAGCTATTCATTTTACTTTTAATATGGAGTGGTTTGCAAACATTTAGGGCTAAGAATAATGTGGAACTACTTGCTTTATTTTTTATGCAGATGCACAAAAGGAATTTGATGGTAATTGCTCGGTTCAGGTTTATAGTGTGCAAGCTAGCATTCCAAAAGATCCAGCTGTACTTTGGAACGCAGAATTTATTCAAGCGGAGGAGTTCTTCAAGCAGCCTTCCTCAGCAGACAATTGTTTGAGAGATAACAGGTGGGTGCCTTTCCTTCTGAATTGTGTATACTTGTGCTTGTGATTGCACACTGGCATTTTGATATTCAAGTCTGGATATTTGGAGTTTCAAATGTTCTAATGTCTGTTTGTTGATAGTTATTGATTGCTAAGTGTACTGATGAATGTTCCGAAAAGGGGTTTTGGATTCTACTATTCTAGTGTCTGGTGAATTCAATAATAGATGTTTGTTAGAATTGAATCGCTTATTGAGACCCAAGATTCTATTATATCTACTATCCACTCACAATTCATGTTTTCCCTATTCCATTGAAGAGGTTGGGTATGATGCTTATGAGATCAATGAGGTTCAAGTATTTCTTTTCATTTAAAAATTTGGGAAAAATATTTTTGAAGATTTACCTTGTTTTCAGACCAACTAGAAGAGACAGCTTTAAAATTGAAGAATTGCTATGACATATTAAAATGAATTTATTGCCATCAGAATTTTTTCGATCAATATTTAGTAAGCAGTCTCAATCTGAAGATCTCAGTCTTCTGGTGGATGCCTTATGGTGACTGATTATTGTCAGCTTCAGTTCTTCGCGTTCCTACATTTCAGCAAAGAATGCATCCAATTGAAGTTGTGTTATTCAAATCTCTCTCTGCCCATTACTGTGTTATTTCTGTGCACATGTGTCATATATGATACACTTTAATCAGATATGATGTGCTTTTTGACATTTTTTTCCTTACAATTTGAAGATTTTTCCGGCCTCTCAGTGTCAACTTCTATATTTATTAGGTTCTGTGGTATTTCAAATTCTTTTGTTCAACGGAATGCGGATAGTGCACAATCATTCCCTGCTGTTCAACAGACAAAACCTGCAGCTGGCATGGGTAAACAGGAATCCATTCCCAAAGTTGCTCCCAGATCACATAATGAGGTGAAAGATGTCAAAAGTGAAAGTCATAGTACAGTACATACAAGAACGTCTGAGCATGCCAATAAACCTGAAGATAAAGAAAAGGCCTTCTTCCCCTTGCCCACAGGAAAAAAGAAAGTGCAAGCTGATAAAAGCTCTACTGCTGGAGGTTCATTGGCAAATCTTTGGGGTCGTGCATCTGCAAAATCTAAGCCTTCCTCTGTGCCTGTAGAAAATATTAATGCAGTGTCAAATTCTACTGGTTGGTTTTCATTGCAGTTGTTTCTGTTTGGTTCGGTTCAGATCTTCAATTTTTTATTGGGGGATAGTGATAGCTATATATTCAAAGCATCTCCAGTATGATCATTCGTTCTAAAGTTTTGCCCCCCCCCCCCCCCAGTTGCTAGTGCAGATGCCCAAATCAGTGCTCGTGAAGCAGGAGATGGTGGCAGTAGTGATAACGATAGTCAAGAGTTTACGTTGAGGAAATCATCCGCTAGTGAACGTTCCAGGAAAAGGAGAGTTGTCCTTGATTTCTCAGATGAAGATGAGGAAGATGTTATTAGTCTAGCATCACCTGAGTTACCAAAACGGCAAGCATCTCAGGATCACAAACATGATGATAAAGGTTCATCAGAGAATGGCAATTCAAACAACAAGCAGATTGATCATAAGTGTGAGGTTAAGAAAAAGAACTCAAACCAATCACCAAGAGAAGATGGTTCAGTTATCAGCAAATGCACCAATATTCAGAAGACATCTGCTGACAAGACTCAAAGTTGTGCTCCTGAAGTTATTGTAAATAAGAAGGATAATCTGGACAATAAAGCTCCTTCTTCACCTAAGAGGAGGAAAGTGTTGAAGACAAGGATTGACGAACGCGGGAGAGAAGGTAATTGTATGCTTAGATATTTCCACAAGGCAGCTTTATTATTGCCTCAGAATATGAGCTATAATTATGCATGAATATGATAGAGTAGCTTGTATTTTCACTTTTTTAAAATTAAGGACAATTTCTTAGTTCTATACCATGAACCTCACAACAGTGCCTTTTGCATGCTTTGGGGGTTGTTTAAGTTAAAATCCCAAGAGAATTTCATTATCCGTAGTTCATTATTTCTATGTTTGAATGGACTCAACCCACTCAACAAGCCAAACATACAGAATCAGATAAAAGGTAGTGAGAGGGGGAGCTAGGAGATAATGACGATTTCTTTGCTTTTTTGTTTTTTCTTTTTGGGGGTGGGGAGAGGGGACCTTCGGAATGGCTAGAAAGGGTATTTGAAGGGTAAACTGATTGAGAAAAGGTAGTGGATAAATATGTAGAGAAGGTAAAGAGAATTGGCCTGTTGAAAGGTAGTGACTGACTTGCTTCTTTTGTTTGTTGTGTTTATCGGTGGATGTTTTATGTGTTGCTGAAGTTTATGTTTTTTCTGCGGTTGTACTAGAGTGATTATTGTTGACACTTTTGTGATTTTGGTGTCAAAGGATTAATTTTTGTTTCAATATTAGTATCAGTATTGTAAGTGTTATTCCAGTACCAAATGATAGGGATCTTATTGTTGTATGGACTTACCTGTATCTTGTTTGCATGTTAATTTTTTTTTCAGTAACAGAAGTTGTATGGGAGGGGGAGGAAACGGAAGCAAAAAAAGTTGATAATGCTACCATAAAGAAAGATGAAAAAGATGCATCTACCACTACTGTCAACAGGTTAGACTTCATTCTCTTTATTTGTTGGTTGTGAGCAAGTATAAATTTTTGTCATTGCTTGGACCCAACAACACTTTGCCTCCTCGATGAATGAGGAGGAAGTTTCCATGAGTGTGAAATCTCATTTGGAATGTTTTGTATGCCATGTTTGTTTGTTTTTATTTAAATATGCATTCACTTTGCTAGAAACAGTGTGAATTATTTCTGCTAGTTAGTCTCAAGAAAACAATTAAATATTTACTTAGATTTTTATATAAAGATATGAAACATATTGTTAGGGGAAATGTAGAAAAGTAGGAGAGGAGAAGGAGAAGTTAAGAGAAGGAAGAGAAGAAGAGAGAATCTGAATATTATTCATTAGTCAGAGTGTCAAAATATAAGGAAAGTATAAGGGCCCTTGCTATACATACCTAACAGTAATAACAGTAATAAGCCCCTTCTACTCTAACCGGTCCGTTAAACCCAGTCACTTAATCACTAATAACCGGTCCGATACTCCTGTCATTGACTCCCAGCATAGTGTATTTATATTTTCACAACACATACTTATCATATAAAAGGAACCTCTTAAATTATGATTTTTCGCTTGTATGAACAATTTAAGGATATACATAACATAGTCGCCACTCCTCCCACCTATGGGTTCTCCATCTTAGACAACTTCTGCAGGAAGGCTTCTATAGCTTGAGACTCCTTTTCTGCTCTAACTAGTTTCTTGGTTTGCACTGTTAATATCTCCATGCGTCATGTTTTATTTTCATGATTGAACTTTTTAGTAATGAACTCATTCATCCTTTGGGTCTGAAATCCCAGGGCTCCGGCAGCTAAGAAGTCATCAGCAAATACCGCTTTTAATCCTACTGGGAAAGGAGGAAACAACAAAGGGGGAAAGTCAAAGGATCCTAAACAAGGCAATATTCTTTCATTCTTCAAAAAGGTTTGAGAGTTTTGGAGGAAATCATCACTCGGAAGAGACTGTTCTTTCTGGAGGATCATTCTCAATTCAAGTCTCTTAATGTTTGTGCCATTTTGCAGTCTTCAGATCTGTTTCTCTATGTTGGTTGGTAGTTTCGCTGGAATTCGAAAAGCAGGACCGATGACATGCGTTTGTTTTCCAGTCTTAACAAGTTGATGTGTATGGTTTTGCTATGCATTTTTGATGTAGATGCATCGAACTCCGATGTTAGTGTGTGTAAATGTTAGCAATCCAGTGGTTGTCAATGACTCAATGATGAGCTACCCCCACCAAGTTTAGTGCTATCTAGTAATTCTGGATGCTAGGGCTTCTCTCAAGGGGCTAGAGATAGATGTGTTTTCTGGATTTAGAATTCTTCAAAAGTTGAATTAGTAGGGGGACGCAAGAAGCTTGAGGCATTTGAGATGTCTACTTAAGAATTAAGATGACAAATAGAATGCTTGCAAATAGAGAACTAGAGAAAAAGTGTCTAATGTGAAAAATGATTAGTGGAGATGATTTCAAGTTATCATGGGCAATCGCTCCATTGTTCATATGAATAGGGTTTGTGGTTCCATGCAAAATAAGATTCATTCAACATTTTAGATTTCTTTATTTTTTTTTTGGGTACTAACCAATTATTACCCCCCCCCCCCAAAAAAAAAAATTTACAAGTCCCATGCTCTTGGGTTGTTCAATCTTGACCCAAACAGCCGTGATTTGGAATGTACAAAAGCAAGACAAGAACTATCATATAATCCAATTATATGTAACATGTTAAAATTAAGTTGTCTATTTGGCTTCGTTAATTTTCAAAAAAAAAAAGTCAACTTGATCTTATAATTAGGACTGGAAGGAGTATCAAATAGGACATGGGACTTCTCTTTGGGATATAAATGATTTTTTAAAACAAATGATTATTTAGTCTATTATTTCACTTCACATTTTAGACCAAACGCTAAACAGACCCTGCCACATTTTTGCTCTCGCTTGCTCAGTAATCGCTCTCGCCTCTCAGTTTATTTGATTTTATAGTGAACACTGAGCAAACATTGCCTGTTTATGCTTTTAACGTTCGGTAATCACAGAAAAAAGGTAACGGAATGGAGACCAGAGAATGATGATTTCTGATACAAAACTCTAAAATGTGGATGCTAGAGAGACTTCAGTAATGGACCAGATTTACACCTAACTGTAATCCGTATGTAAATGGAAAATAGCATCTTTTGGCATTTGATCATTACTTTGCAACATCGAAATTTGCAATTAGTAACCTTCTCAAGTAGGCAGGACAGACAGACATTTATAACGCTTCAAAATAGTAAATTGACCCCTCTTCCACTTCGATTCATGGTAAGGAGGCAATCATGCGAAGCAAACCAGAGAAAGTCTTGTATCGATGTGGCATATTCAGCTTCCAAAGTCAGGCCCCCACATTTAGGACTATACCTCTCAAGGAAAGAATTTGCAGGCCTTAAACTTTAGAGAGAATAACCTTTTTGTTGATTTTCCATCTCAAAACATCTTTATCCAAACAAGAATAAAAGGGTGTAGCTTTAAGAGCGTCCACAATATGAGCAGGAAGATACTGCCTGAGGCCATTCCATTCCCACTCACCATCGATATCAATATAATCAGTCACAGTATAATTTTAAACCACCTGTAGACTCTTGATCAATAGCATGGTTGAAAAGTATATCAGAACTCCATCCTATGTTGATCAACTGACCCACAAAAATATTTTCATAGATGTAAAATCTAAATCTAAATTAGAGATTGGACATTTCAAATTTTACTATGTTGAGCACTTGACGACTCCAGGTACACATGAAACAAATTCAAACATCTGATGATTTAATTCATAATATGAGCGACCTCCTGAATTCATAAAACAAATTCAGGAACATCCCTTAAATGTGGCATAATAAGGTACCCCTTAACATAAAGGGCCGTGAATGATCTCCCATTCCTGGATTAAGCAGACAAGAAGAAGATGTGAAACGGGTTGTCCGATGGCTTGATAGTTAGTCCATTCTTCCCTTCAAGATCCTTTCCTTTACTTCAGTTGGTGTACTGCAGGTGTCAACCAAAAGACCCATCAGCCTCTGATATAAATATATAATAAATGGGAACAGAAACAAAAAGATGAATAAAAATATAATTTAAGGAGGACATAAGAGCTCCAGTTTGAAGGGGAAATCAGAAATATATATATCAAAGGAAAAAATATCGAAACATACAACTAGAGTATAAACAGCCCCATCTTTGAGGAAAAAATGCCCCAAATAAAATTGGGGCAAAAAATCAACGTATTAACTTCAATATAAAATATAGTATCACATTTCTTGCAAAATTCATCACAAACTGATCCTTAATTATAATTCTCCCAAAGATAAGTTTTCTTTATTTATCCTTGCAATGTTCCATCGTTGGGATTTCATTTATCTATCATCCAAGATGGATCCAAGCAGCAAAAGGCCTATAGCTTCCACCTTGGTTTTGAACTACAGAGCACATATCATTACTTAGTCACAAGGTGGTACCCACTAAGGCAATGGCAACATAAATTCCCCTAAAATACGTAAAGCAAAAAACCATCCAACCTGTTGTTTGTAGGATTTGTAAGTGTATAAAAGCAATAGATGAGTATTTTGGCAACATTTTCCAGCTACTTAGAGAAAAGAATCATAAGCTTACACAACATAGACATGTCCACCCCAGCCACTTAAACAGTCGCGATCAACAGATGAAAGCAGAGCTTGGGAGATGGTCTCAAATAATTCTTCTGGTTCCTGAGATACACAAGAAAACATGGGGGAAAATGAGCGTTATCTCTTTATAGAGGGATTCCAGCCGAACTTCCAATAAAGAATAAGAACCGCTTCATTGACATCAAATATAACCGCACAGGCAAGGACATAAGGTGAATTTATGCCATTTCTCATATAGAGGAATTTATTGCACATATTGGTTAGAAGACGCCTATTGGGTATTAATTTAATTACAAGCAGAAACACATAAAGATGATAATAAACATGATAGCACAAATTTCCGAAACATAAATAGAACTAGCCATATAAAAAATTAAATCAAGTTAAATTTAGTGACAAACCATGTCAGGCTTAAACATTGACTCACAAGCACCATAAAGAGACTCAGATGCAGTGCCTGCAACAACAAAATCTTTTGCAAGCTCCCTGCATACACGAAAAATATGAAGATATCATTATCATCACCAAACTGTGACTCATAATAAAGTATATAACTTACATTCTATTCTAATAACTACAAGGCAGAATGGACTGGCAGGAAAGGATCGTTGAAAATAACAAGTGTTCTTATCATCATCCATATTGGAAGGATATCAAAAACAATGGTTGGACATAAGAAGGTAGAGAGAGTAGAGTCCAAATTTCCTTGTAGTTTTGCTTTCAAAGGTATTGCACATGTATCTTAATCTCTGAAAGTTTAAATGTGCTTCTGACAGTTATCCAAATATTTTCAACTCCAATATGGCAGAATGTTTTTCAAAAAGAAATATGAAAACAGATTATAAGAAGAGATAAAACATGCAATTATAAGTTTGAACCAATGAAAAAAATTCCCCTTAAGAAATTGGACAGATTATAAGAAGAGTCAACGTACTTTGCTCCAATTGAATCCATGGTGCAAATAAAGGGTTTGTCATCATCTCCTAATCCAGCAATTACAGGCTGGCAAAAGTATGGACCAAACCTGGAAAGCAAAGGATGCATTTGCATTTCATACTGCATATATTTGTGAATTTCTACAATTTTAAAACTGATTAAGCCGATAACAGTCACACTCAGAAAATTGAGTCACGCACATTTCACCGAGGAAATACATTATCCTTGATCTTATAAAGCATTAACTTTCCTAATAAAATGAACCGTGATACTATTTTTTTTTTTTTTTTTGGTAAAAGAAATTTTAGGAAGGGGTTTGGGCTCAACCTAATCCAAGGGCAGGGAAACTAACGCATGACCGCCTGGCCCAACCCAGCGCCATACCTTAAATTGGGAAATTGGTTTTACGGTAGGCAGCCTTCGCTGCGAATATGCATTTCTAAGCGCCGCGACTGGAGGCACAACTAAGCGCTACTCCCAGGGATCGAACTTGTGCCAAAGTGGACAACCAGGCACTAAGACCAACCCCCTCGCCAACTGAACCCACGGACGATGGGTAACCATGAGACTACTTTTACTAAGTCAATTGGTTATTCTACAATTGTAATCTTTTTTTTTTTTTGGGGGGGGGGGGGGGGGAGGTTAATTGCTATCTTTCCCTTGGGAAGGGTCTCACCCCGCTTTTGCAATTTATATTCTTACACAGCCCCTGAACATTATAGAGAATTGAGAGAAAATTTAGGATGGTTGAATTGGGCAAACAAAGTTACACCATCATTATGCCTTTTCTATCCAGAAAAGGCATTAAGTCCACATACGACAAGTCTTTTGATTTACTTGTTATACTAGAGATTATTAGGCCACTAAATTGGACAAAAAGATTTCAAACCAATTTTAATTTGAACATGGGAATGATTACACTCATCACTACTGCTTGAACACTTGAACCTATGGCTTCAGATCGTATTTTATACAAGGAGTTCTGGTACAGCGCACAAACAGAAATTAGAGGCCCCCAGATTAGATGCAAGTCATTAGCACTTTGTTGTCTTAGTTCACTGTTTCTAAACCATGTTCTTATTTCTGTAGTTTTTGTTATCACCATCAATGTCATCACCCATCTAGACCATATCTCAAATAATGATGTATGGCTGGTCACTAGGCATATTTCCTTATCATATTTGTCCAACATGGGTTTCAATACATAAAATCAGCATATACTCATAACATGTAATTAACTAAATTCAATTTCAATTCAAACAAGTGTGGTTGACTTCAAGTTGGAATATTACTATCCAAATCTGCAGAGCTCCCTTGCATCACCCCATCTTCTAGAATGACAGATATCATAAAAAGGACTTGCAAGACCAATGACATCAAGCATTAAATTGGTTCAGTTAATCTAGTATTATGTCCCTTGGGTTTTAAGTTTACAATGTCATAATCAAGAAAATATAGGACAACATGGCATAGGCATAATTGATAAAAGATATTACAGCAAATCCATGTTACTCTATTTTGGGCCTACGGATGGCATCCTCACATTTTTGTTTAGAGAAACAATGAGTGAGAAAGTGCAGTGTTCAAGTTCCTTTGGTATAATTAGAATGTCATTATGACTCTCCTATTTTTCGAATTATCACAAAGCCACAAGCTTCCACTAATACAACATGAAACTAATTAAGCAAGAACCATACAAAATTCTGATTCAATAATATAAGAATCAAATCAATACCTTTTCTCATATAGAATAGCAGAGACTAAGCTAGCAAATGTCTCTGGCTTCATATCCCTCTCTTCTCGAAGCTGGTACAACTTGTGCCGGAAGACAAGCCGTTGATACCTTGAAGAAGAAGAAGAGACCAACATTAAAAAAAATTCAATTTTTTCTTAAAAAAAAAATAAAAATTGAACAATTGGGGAATTTTGGAAGGGATGATAGAATTCATACAATGTCTGGGCATCAGTGGCGAGACCAGAGAGACCGATGAAGAGCTTGTCGTGAATTTTGGAAATCCTTTGGAAATCGGTGGCGATAGTCTGAAGCTGAACACCGAGCCTGCGATCGCTAGCAATGGCGAAGCAGTTCTTACCAACCATAGCCACTAGGGCACTTCCATTGTACTCGAAGATCGACATCTTACTGTGAATCGCTTCAAAAATTTAGGTTTTCTGTTTGACGTGAAATTGAGAGTGAAATGTCCAGCTTCACAAAGTTGAACGCACACGATGAAAATGAAACCTCTGCGTTATATTCAAAAATATAAATTTTTGAGAAAATTGGTATTAACCTTATATCCAAATTGTTTTTTAATAAATGACAAATATCATTAAAAAGAAATAATACTACATCATAAAATGTACAGATAACTAAACTTGAAGAAGGAAAAATAACGGAAAATTACAATTAGGTCTCAAGAGACCCATTTATATACATGTGTGTGTGTGTGTCCTTGACTAACCAATCTTGCAAAAAACTAAAAAATTCAGGAAAAAAACGTATATGTATATTTAAAAAATTGAATCATTTATTATACTTAATTTCAGAATATGATTTTATGTTTTCACGATAACGTGAAATTTTTTTAAAAAAAGTATTTAAAAAATTAATTTTTTTTCTCAAAAAAATATTACATTTTTATGCATATTTCTTAATTTAAATAAAAATTTAAAATTAAAACAAATAAACGAATAAGGTAAGGATTGGATAATGGAAACGAATGCTGGCTTGGCCATCACTCCAAGTCATGAAAAAAATGATGGGACTGTTACTAATTACTAACTTGGCTGGTTGGGCCATATGGGATTTTTTATCAGTGGATTCTATGAATGGGCCCAATAGCCCAACACTTCGACTACAGTCATCAATTTGGGCCTACATGTATATTATGGGCCAAAGGCCTACATCAATAAAAAATACAGGGAAACAAGCACAAAGAGTTTCTCCAAATTTACAACATAACTAACCAATATTGAAATTTCCGTTAAGATATATGCATACATTTTATGTCTCAAACAATATTACTTCCAGTAAAATAAAACCACTGAATCCCCCCCCCCCCCGGCGGTGTGTTGAAGTACAAGGAGCCTTGATCTAAAACTAAAAATGTAGGTTGAAACTACTTTTACTTTGGCCTTTTATGTATTAGTGTCATAAAGTAGGTATATTTTGTTAATATTCCAACATTGAATATATCATTTTCCATGAAAAAAAAGACTGAACAAATGAGTCAATTATTATTGGGATAGTTTTACTTAGATGCTTTGGCCTCATTAATCACAGTAGAGTGGGTTTTTGGCTGTTTAAACACTAGATTTTGAGTTTGAATTGGTGTAAATATAAACTCTTTTAAAAGAAATATTTATTGGGTTTAACAATACTCAAATCTAACATAAGTAGATGGCTATGCAAAAAAATTGATGGGAAGAAAAACCTAAAGCATTTTCAAAAATATATAACAATATTTACAAAAATTAAGAAATTAAATTGAATTATTTCATAAAGGTTAACCAAAAGGATGCTTTTACTTCAAAGATTTGGCATATAATGAAGGGTTTCTCTTCCTCCTCTTGTTATTAATAAATGTATGTGCTTGTTTGGTATAGCTTATATCCAAACTATAGTTTTGAGATGCTATTCTTACTCCAAACTATGGTTTAATATGACCAAACAGAACTGTAATGTCATAATTTATGAGTTTTTTTCGTATGTTCAAATAAAAGAAATTTTTAGATAAACTTTATTTGCCATTTTATTTGTGGTATAACCAATCACACAAGTAAAATGTTGGAGGTTCAATTATACTTGTAATTCTATACGAGTCTATTTTGAAGAATTTGCAAGAGCAACAAATGATAATGCCGGGTCACCGTGAGATAAGCTTAGCGAATGAGCTGAACCGATACATTCCTACTGCGGCGGCGTTTGGCAGCATGTGCATGGGAGCCTTGACGGTGTTGACGGATTTCATGGGAGCAATTGGGTCAGGGACCGGTATACTACTTGCTGTGACCACAATTTATCAATACTTCGAGACATTTGAGAAAGTGGGAGCAAGTGAGCTTGGATTCTTTGGTTTTTAAGCTCTGTTTTGCATTTAGTTTTGTAGGAAGTTATTGCAATGTATAGATCTTGTACTTAAGAGTTTGCTTATAGGCAATGGTCAGTTTTCAATGTAATTGGGATTTTACGGGAGAAGTTGATTCATAAGACACTGGCCACTTTTTTATTTTAAAAAAATACACACACATAACACCACTCCATTAGACTGTTTTAATTAACCCTCTTTATTTAAATTTTCTCTCATTTTTCTTTACATATCATACTTATCTCTCTGGTTCTTCTCCTTTTTCTAGACGGAGAAGACTTCAATAAGGGTAATATTACAAAACAACCATTATTAACAGGCCAAAATACTTATAACCTCCCTGAATTTTATCCCTTTTGCGTACAACCCCTCACATTTAAAAGTTTAAAAATCACAATCCTCTTTTACAGGGGTGAGCAACGGTTTTTCGATTCGGTTTTGGAACCGAAAACCGAAAAATGGTCAAAAGCAAAACTGAAAACCGAAAAACCAAATTATTTTCGGTTTGGTTTAACGGTTTTTTGGGCTTTTTTGTTGCAGATTTGGCCCATACGAAAATTATACAAAAAAATGAAAAAAAAACGGATTTAATGTATCTAAATAGTTATACATCTTGCCCAAACAACTAAACTGTTAATTCAACATGTCCAAAAATAAAGAAATGTTTAAAATTATACAAATTGTACATCTTATCCAAAGTAACCAAACTATTAATTCAACATGTCCAAAACAAAGAAAAGCTTAAAGCATTCCCATTCATTTCCTGTAATCTAAACACCGATTCAATATTCTTTGCTAAACATATAATAAAAGCCAACAAAACAAAATAGAAAAAGGAAACCGTAGAGGACAAACAATTTTAAAGTCGATCAACAAATAAAATTTCGATAAATCCTAAATTACCAAGAAATTATAACGACAAAAGCCATATTTAGCTGAAATAAATTAAAGCCCTTAATTGATTCAATATATATATAAATAGTTATACAAATTCAATATTTTGTCTAAATCAAATAAACTATTAATTCTGTATGTCCAAAACAAAAAAAATTATGCTTAAAACATGACAATATTGAATTGGTTCTTTAACTTTCAAAACACATTTTGTAATTAATAAACATTATGTGCTTTTTTTTTTTCTAATTTCACATGTTTAAAAAGTGTTTGTTTTTCTTAGAAAGCATATTAAAACATATTTTATTTGTTTGGATTTTGAGATATTTGTTTAGACTTACTTACTATCCTATTTTTAAATAAAAATTCTAGACTTTTTCAGACGGCATTATATTTTTCGGTTTCAAACCAAAACCGTTTTCTAAAAACTGAACCGAAAACCCAAAACCATAAAAATGAAAACCGAAACTGAAAAACCCATATGCATTTGGTTCGGTTCGGTTTTTGCTCACCCCTACTCTTTTGACATCGAACCCTTTGCCTTTTAAAAAAACAATTAAATCTAATCGGATCCATGCCACATTGATCAGATCCCTGCAAATAATTTGGCTATTGACATGTAAGTATGCATTATTTTATATATTTAATCTGGATTATTCTCATAATTACACGTAAGGATAATTTTTGTGATTTTATTCAAAACTTGCCTTCACATAATCCCTCAATCGCTAGAAAGTTCCTTCTCTGTTGAGTGGTTTCCATCTCCGGTGTTCTCCAAAGGTGCCGCAAAGCTTATGATATTGGATTCAGCTAACATTATTTTGTGGGTGATTGATAGGAAAATATTCCTATTTGCGGAATTAGGGTGAAGATGATGCATTTATGTGGAAGTCTCGGGATTGTGCAGATTATGAGAGAACTATTTCGGGAATGATTCTGATTAAGCATGATATTAAGGCCAAATGATCTGCCTCCTCATCATGTTGTGATTGTGGATCCCTTTCCTCACCCCCTTGTTCATAGAAAGTAAAACTTTCAAGCAAAAATAAAAACACAA
This sequence comes from Mimosa bimucronata, assembly GCA_037074515.1. NCBI lineage: Eukaryota > Viridiplantae > Streptophyta > Magnoliopsida > Fabales > Fabaceae > Mimosa > Mimosa bimucronata. The sequence goes on from CM073442.1 coordinate 15,427,626, forward strand.
GCCCCAGCAACAACAACAACAACCAAGCCTTATCCCACTAGGTTGGGTCGGCTACATGGATCACACGACGCCATTGTACTCTATCATTAACCAAATCCTTAGATATATTATTCACTAAAAGATCTTGCTCTACAACTTCCCCTAGTGTATGTTTGGGTCTCCCTCTTCCTCTCTTAATCGGACTCCAGACTGTTTGATCTACCCTCCTTATTGGCGCATCTAAGGGCCTTCTTTGTACATGTCCAAACCACCTTAAACGATTTTCTATCATTTTCTCACTGATAGGTGCCACTCCAACTCGATCGCCTATATGGTCATTCCTAATCCTACAAGAAGGTCCAAAAATTGAAACATAAAAAATTGGTAGAAAGCCATTACCAGTAATTTGAGTAACAAGATCACAGAGATATGATGGATAAAGGGTGAATTTTTGAATGAAAATCATGGTTAGAAAATAAAGTAAGCATAGTATATTTAGTAAATAGGGTCGAGAAGACTACAAGCTACGAGGTTGCGAGTGACTGAGGGAGATGAGTTACGCTTGTAGCTGAAGAGATAATTGGAGTAGCAGATACTAATATAAGTTGAGTCACCAAAATGCCCTTGTGTGTAATTAATCTTGTTTGGATTGGCTTTTTTTCAGAAGAACTTTTTCAGAAGGTCTTTTAGAAAAAAGTTAGATTGTAGAAGTGATTTATATTTGGATTAGTAATGTTAGAAGTGACTTTTTTTCAATTTGACTTTTAGAACATGTTTGGATGATTATTTTGAAAAGTAAGTTTAGATGAAAAATTACTAAAATGGGCATTATTGTTATTAAATAATACATATATAATATGCATATGTTCTTATAGTTTAGAAAGAAAAAGTGAAATTTGGGTTTTTGAAGGATTTTAAAGGCTTAGTTTCTCCCTTATTTTAAGGAAAATAATTTTAAAAAATTTATATTTTTAGCTCAAAGGAGGATATTGTGGGAGAAAATAATTAGAGATTATTATGGTAAATTTTTGGAGATAAAAAGAAAATTTTATATTACAAGAAAATATCTTATTTAAAAATTTTAGGGGTCTAATAGTCTAATTTTCCTACCCACTTTATTAAATAACAAACAATAAAAGGTGTGGGGCCCATCAGAAGACAAAAGCCAGAAGCCAGAAGTCAAAATTTGTAACTTCTGGCTTTTTGCTTCCTCACCGGACTTCTGGAGAAAAAGATATTTTTATCTGTTTATGAACCAAACATGATTTTTTCTTTTCAGTTAGCTTCTCCTGTTCAGAAGAACTTCTGAGCCCAAAAAAGATAAACTAAACATGCAGATAGTTGTTATTTCTCTTACTTGAGATTGTAGAATAATTCTCCCATAATTGAATACATTGACCACTAAAAGTTTGATTATATAGAAAAATAAATTAAGCCTCGTCTTGCGAAAGTATAAAATTTAAGGGAAAATATTACTTAAATCTCAAAAGTTTGTAATTTTTTTGAGTCGAGGGTCTTACCCTACCACAAACAATGAGAGATTAACCTCTCAAAGTACTCCCTCCGTCCCTGATTATAAACTTCATATTTGTGAATCGGTTTGTTCCCAAATATAAGCTTCATTTTATGGTTGTCTAAGCATTTATTGCATTTTTTTCCCAATTTTACCCATTGTTTATCTTTCCACATACACTCTCTTTCATCTTTATTATCTCTTATTTGTCATTCTCTTTCATCTTTAATAGTAAGGGTAAAGTTGGAAAATAAATTAGATTCCTCACATAATTAATGATTTTAACTAACTTAAGTAGTTTTTTTTAATAAAACAAAGTGGTTATTTGAAGCTTATATTTAGGGACGGAGGGAGTATTGTCAAAGCTTGAGAGGCTTCTAACAGAGAACGAAGCAGAGCAATTAGGGCTTGCTTGAGTGGAAAGAAAATGAGACGGGGAAGGAAAACTGCGCGAGAAAATAAGGAGGTTTGTTTTGATGAGGGAGGCAAAGCGAAAGGAAAGAAAAGTTTGGGAGAAGATGGGTGGGTCCCATGTAGGGCTGCACCCTCAACCCAGAACTCGATGGCCCGCTCGTAACCCGATCCCACTGAAACAAACACAGTCATAGAAAAATAAGCCTGAAACAATAACAAACAAGACAGGACCAACCCGACCATCAGGCAGGACGAGATTTCGGGCATAGGTATCAGGACCAGACGACTGGCCCAACCCGAAAATATTATTTTTTATACAAAAAATAATTTCTTTTTAACACCATATAAAAATATTTGATTAATTGATTTATTCATTTTTTTTCCCAATTTCTTTTCTTTTTTAATTTCTTTCATTATTTCCTTAAACCTTCCCCATTTTCCCATTTTGATAAGAGGACATTCACTCATTCAAGGACCAACACGACCAATCTTATGGCCTAGAGGATATGTCTTACCCGATCTTGGTACCGGACCAAACAAGACCACTATGGACATCGGACACAAAAGGCTAACCTGAAGATTTTTCGGACATGACTTCGAGTATATGTTTAGCACGGTCCTGCCTGATCTTTGTGTATTCCTAGTCCCGTGTCCCATTTTTCTTCCAACTTTTCTCTCACATATGAAGAGAAAAACTTGTTTCCTCGTCATGCCCTTCATCTTCATCTTTCCCTACCCACATTCACATAATATATTATTTATTTAGTAATTTGGTTGATTCAAAAATTATCTTTTTAAATTTTTTTTATAATTATTTTATAAAAACATCATTGTGATATATTTATAAATAGAAGGGTAATTTAGTCTTTAGACATTTACCCATTTTCTTTCTCTACTTCCCATTTTCTCAGCTAACATTTATATTCCTCCCCACTTTTATTCTGATCCCAGCAGAGCATTAGCAGTGTTCTATCAGCTTCAGCTGCATTGGTGATACTAAATCATGGAATGCAAATTCACACTAATGCTTTGAAGATAAACTTAGAATATGAATTATCTGTACAAAATTCTCTTGTATCAATGTATTCCAAATGTGGGAATGTCAATGTTTCCCGCAGGATTTTCACAGACATCATTGAACCAAACATTGTTTCCTTCAACTCAATGATTACTGGGTTTGCCCAAAATGGCTTTGGTGAAGAAGCCATTAAAGTCTTCAAGAAAATGCAGTGTCAAGGCCCTGAACCTAACCATGTTACTTTCCTTGCTGTTTTTTTCAGCTTGCGCTCATGCAGGGCTGGTACAAGAAGGATGGTATTATTTCAACTCTATGAATTCTGAATATGGAATTGAACCGGGACCTGATCACCATGCATGCGTGGCCGATCTTCTCGGCCGAGCAGGGTTGCTAGATGAAGCAGTTGAATTGATAAGGTCAATGCCCGTGAAACCTCATTCTGGTGTTTGGGGGGCTGTTCTTGGGGCAAGCAAGACCTACGAACGCCTTGACATTGCAAAGTTTGCATCGCAATCTATTACTGAAATGGAACCTGGTAACGCAAATCCATATGTAGTGATGTCAAACTTATATTCTGTTCTGGAAAAGAGGTTGAGGGTAACCAAGTCAGAATCACTAAGAAAAGTCCAGGCTGTAGTTGGATTACTGTATAAGATGAGCATATAAGATCAAAGAGGTCTCGTGGCTGCTCAGGTTCATATCCAATCAAATTGTGTGTTCTATACCTCTGATATGCCTATCATTCTTGTGTCTTCCCTTGTTACCAACTCCCGCATGATTTTTCAGGTGTATATATATATATATATATATATATTTTTGGTCAAGGTTAATTTATCATCAATTAATGGGCGAAGTGCAAAAATACCACCCCTAAATTGTTACATGTGCAGTTTGCACCATAATAAAACATTGGGTGCAAAAATACCACTCATAATTTAAAAATGGTGCAAAATTGTTTTTCCATTAAAATGCGTCAACTGCAGTTAACTCATTATGTGGAAAAAAATTTGTGGGACCCACAATTCATCTTAACCTCTGTTAACCCATTTTGATTGGAAAAATAATTTTGCATCATTTTTAAATTACGAATGGTAATTTTAGACCCAATGTTTTATTATGGTGCCCACATGTAACAATTTACTAGTGGTATTTTTGCACTTTCGCCCTTAATTAATTTGACTGAATTTGTTTATTTAATTACTGCTTTGTTATGAATTTGATATAATTGGGACTTTATTTTTGCAGATATTATCTCGATGGTTCAGAGGAAACTTCATTGTAAATATGATGGGAAAATGGAGACAAGTTGAATATGGTGGGGTCACTCTATTCCTGTTGGTGGCCTTTAGTACTTCAGCATTGTTCAAAGACCTGGACCGGACCGGGCGGTCGAACCGCGAACCGCCCACAAACCCAGTCCGGGTGAGCCTTTAACCCGAGAGAGCAGTTGGACCGGCGGAGAACCGGTCCAACCCTCCCAAAACCGGGCAACCCGGCCAGAACCAAGGGTTGAACCGGTTTTCTCATTTTCTTTTCTTTTTTTTTTTTTCAAAATTTGATTTTTTTTTATTTTGTTATAATTCACCTAATTACCAACTTTCACTTCATTTAATTTTAAAAACAAGGAAATTATAATATTTTTAATGCTATTATATTTACATATGTTTAGTATTTAATTGTTATTGCTCTTACTATTTGTATTTTAGTTTATGGATTGTAAAATAATATTTATTTTCACGTGTACTCAACTGATATTTTATATTTTTCCCTCTATAGTAACATAAAAATATTCATGTTTGATGAATCATGCATACTTATCTATGTTTACATTTTTTATATTAGTGATTATTAATGTTAATATCAATAAAATTTTATTATTTTAATATAACCGGTCTGACCCGATTCGACCATTAACCCTTAAACCAGTGCCTCATCCGGTTCGATGTCCAGTCCGGTTTTTTGAAACTTACTACTTCATCACCTCCCCATCCAAGTAAACAATTGCTTCTCTTCAAACACTTTAATTTACACACACACACACTCCGTTGGAAGCTAGATTTACTTTGACCATAAATATAATAGCCCAATTCACATTATCTCCCAAATTCATAACTTATTCCTTAAAATATTTCTATTGATTACACATTTTAAGGGTGTTTCCACCAAAGGATAGTTCCAATGCACATTATTAGGGAGGGTGGTTTAGAGAAAAATAGCACACATTTATTACAAATAACTAACTTAATCAATTTCTTTAATACTCAAATTGATTATCTAGCTTTTGTATCAAGTACTCAAGGTAGTGCGCACATATATAGTCTTTTAAAGTTATGTGTCTTGTCTAAGTTATACCTTATACGGAATTTAAGAAATCAATTTGCTGTTTTGTTTTGCAGCTTAGCTGATATGGCAGCTGATCATTTCGGTGCATTGTTCTACAGTGTTTATGTTGTCACTTTGTGCCATATTCCCCAAATTATGGATCAAAGTCTCTGGATCTTCTGCTAGAGATGTTGCCAAGCAGCTTAAGAAACCGATGCTTCATATTGATAATTAATTTTATATCTACACAACCCTAGTATCTAAATAAGAAGTTGTAAGTTGGATTCTACTTATAAATCCCATGCATGTCTGTTCTGGTGAATTTGCAAGAGCAATAAATGATAATGCCGGCTGCCGGGGCACCCGTGAGACAAGATTACCGAAGTAGCTGAACTGATACATTCCTACTTAAGAGTTTGCTTATAGTTATAGGCATTAGGCAATAGTCTGCTTTCACCTTCAATGTAATTGGGTTTGTACGGAGAAGGCATAAGACACTAACCAATTTAATTTTATTTAAAAAAAATATACACATAAATATCATTGAGTCATTTACAGCTCCAGTAGCCTTTATTTAAATTTTCTCTACTCATTGGAAAGATTAGTAATGAGAGCTAAGCATATTTAGATTTTTTAAATCTTATCTGGATGGTCTATACTTAACTTTTTTAGGTAATGATTTTTTAAATTAGAAAAATATTTTTTTTTACCATAGGAAAAATATTTTTTTTTGAAACAATGAGAGTTAAGATATTATATTTATTCTAATTCTTTATCTATTAACATAATTTTAAAAAAACCATTAGTTAAAAAAATCAAATATAAACAATTCAATTGAGATCTAGATAGTCTGTATGTCCCCCTCTATCCCTAATGTGTGACGCAATTTTTAATACTTAATGTACAATTTAAGTTATTGGCATAGATATAATTTAAATAATAAATAATTGAATTCGATGATCACCAAAAGTTTGATTATGGAGAAAAATAAATTAAGCCTCGTGTTGTCTGAAAAGTATAAAATTATGGAAAATATAACTTAAATCCCAAAGGTTTAATTTTTTTCAGTAATACACTAGAGCTGTAGAGCACTCTCCCATTCAAACTGTTGGAGATTAACCTCCCAAAGTATTGTCAGGTGCTAGAAATGGAAACCTCTGCTAACTGGATTTTTTCCATACGCACAATCTTAGTATCCAACTTAGAACAAGATGATCTAGGGGCCCACGGCCTTTCCATTTGGACCAATACTACTTTGTTGGTCAAAAGTCCAATTTAATTAAAGTTGGGTTTCTACATTGTTTTTGGATATATTAGTTTCAAAAGTTCAGTTCAGTTATTGGGCCAGCCGAATCAGGTTCAATTGAAGATGAACTTATGTAGAACTGTAACTTAAAAAAATTAATCGCATAATTTTTTTCCATGTAAAAGAATAAAAGAGATGCATTTTAGAGTTTTTTTTTTGGGGAACAGAACAGAACACTTTTTTTTTTTTAGAGTTGAGATCTTATTATATCAATGGTGATATTTTATTTTATGCGATGCACATGCTCATTGTTGTGTGTTGAAGTGCATGGAACATGCAATATTGTCTTATTGCCTGTCAGTGAGAAACTTATATGAAGTTTCTTCCTAATTTTTACTTCATACATGCAAACAACCACATGTGCCTCACCCGTTTTTTTTTCCTCTAAACTTTCCGTAATCAGGTCAACATAAATAATTCCTCAATTATTGAAACAATTATTTTCGTTGTTTCATTGCTAGTCCCTTAATCCTTTTTTAGTTTTACTTTAATTAATGAGCTTTGCATTTCATATATATACATCATAAACAAGTTGGAGTTATGCAGATGGATTATACGCAAAAATATTGCGAGTTTATTGTTTTTCATCGCTTAAGTCACAACGCTTTTTTAATCAACTAGGTAGGTCTGGGAACTGAATGAAATTGAGGAGTGAGTTGTAAAATTAGTACTCTTGATTGATTACGTAAGACCTATTTATCTTTGAGGTGGTTAATAAAACAAATGAATTATTAATTGGGGAAACATCAAATAATCTCACGTAGCAATTTAACTTCAGATTTCCTCAAACAAATATGCACAAACGTCTTGAAAATTCCCTATATAAGTCTTGTAAATCCAATTGTAAAATGTTGGAATGTTGGATCCCATAATTTTTTAGACTTGGGAATACCCATGTGGATGTTGGAAAGAAGTACAAACATATTGAAAATTCTCCGTATGTGTCTTAAAAACCTAGTTGTGAAATGTTTGATGCTTAAGTGTTTGGATTCCATGATTTTTTAGATTTAAAAATACGCATGTTAATATTGAAATGAAGCACAAACGTCTTGAAAAATCGTCATATATCACTTGGAAATTCAGTTATAAAATGTTAGATACTTTAATGTTGGATTTCGTGATTTTTGAGACTTGAAAATACTCACGTTGATATTAGAAAGAAATACCAGTATATTAGAAATTTCTCATATATGTCTTAGATCTTAGTTACAAAATTCAATAAGAACATTCTAATTTTTTAGTTAAAACATTTAATTTCACTTTCATCAGGGTAAAATGAAGTTTGGTATCTGTTTTGGGTGAATCAGATGTTAAGTTGCTAAGGGGGGCTATTTGACTTTTCCCCTTATTTATTTATTTATAACATAAGTGACATAATCTATCTAAAGTACATTCACTTAACATTATTTTATATATCAGATTATTAAGTAGACTAATTAGTTTGAAGAAAAAAGAAGAATTAGAGAGATAAAATTGATAAATATCTAATATTTAAAATCGAAATTCATTCTTAACTAGGTCTTATATTTATAATTAAAGGAGTTGCTAGTATATTAATTTGAAGTGTTTATTATGTAGGCATATAAGATAATTTAAAAAATTTTATAAAATAATTAATAATTGCTTTCTTAAAATGCTTCTAATCAATGAAAAAAATTTGGTTTGCAGTATATTCTTGTTTTAAAGCACCTCTCATTACCTCACAAAACTAATGATAGATGGTTACATTATTTAATTTATTTGAAAACAAATAAAATCTAAATTTACCATTTAAATAACGAATTACATGTTGAGAAGAAAAAAATACACCAAACTTTGAAGAAAGGCTGTCTTGAAAAAAAAAAATATAATTAATACCGATAATAAAGACTACATTGCTCTTTTTGCCAACATAATTAGGACAATCCATTTATTTTAAAAAGCGTTTTTTTTCTCTTTGTTCAATTAAAAAAAATTATAATAAGAATGGAATGGAGTATGAGTATTTTTTTTTTCTACTTACAAATGTTGGCATTAATTGATGAGGGTAGAGATGAAAAGATGGAGAACATTTTAAAACATAATTTAGTAGTATTTTTCTTTTCTTTTTTTTTTTTTGGCCTGCTACTAAAACATAAGTTAGTTAAAGCAATTTCATTTTTTCCAACCAAAACAATTATCATGAAAACATAAAAGGATCAACACCAATGCTTCTCATATATCATTGTCCAAAATCTTTCTTAATTGATCAGGTTATTGAACATAAAAATAACATCCTCCAGCTGATTATTTACTTACATGAGTTAAATAATTTCGACTTATAATAATGAAAAGAGAAAATACAACTTGATTGACCTTGGAGGATAGTGATTGAAGTGTTTGGCATTGAAGATGTAACAATAAATAATACTATAAATAGTATTGATTCAAGCTTGTCCACTGGCAAAGGCAATTTGCATGCTTGCCTGTAAATGTTTACTCAACTACCCATAGTTAATGATATTGGTGGAAAAAAATTAATCACCTACATTTAATTATTTGTTGACATAAAAAAATCGCACCCTATCAACAACTATGTTCTATCTTTCCCACGTTAATTAATTATACATTTCACTCTAAGAAACGTTGGGTGCTAATACAAGGACAAACCCTATAACGTCAGGATGTCGCACTACTTTTGAGAATATACTCAGTATTTAAATCTAAAAACTATAACAGGAATAAAAAAAATTATAAGAACTAGGATAACAATTAGTAAATATGCTTATTACTGTCATACGTATAAAAGTTTAATCAATGTTGTCCTCCAAAATCATATTTGCTCCGTCCCTATATATAATAGTAAAAAATGTGAATAGTTTTGTTCATTTTTATAAGAGCCTGACTAAATTTGTCAAAGCATTTAATGATATTTTTCCCACTTTTCCCATCATTATTCTCTCTATTCACATTATCTTTCATACTCATTTATAACATTATTATCACATTTATCTCTCTTATATACTCAATCATAAATAAGGGCAAAATTGAGAAAACAAAATTATTTCAAACATATTTATCCTTCTCAACTACTTCCTTAATCTGTGTGATTTTACCCCCTTAGCTCTTATAATAAGGGACGGAAGGAGTACTATTTTTTTTACATAAACTCTCCCTATTAAATTGTGTACATAAAGAAGCTAGGGTCTTTTTAAGGGAGTAATTATTAATGTAAATGATTAAAATGGGATATTTCAGAACATAAATACACATATCTTACAAATATATAATTTAACTAATTTTTTATTCTTGCAAAATTAGATTTATAGACTCTTGGAATATAGATAGCACAAGAAAATAAAATAAATAAAGGATTAAAGTATAGCTCCCCCACCCAGTGACAAATTTGTTAGATACCAAGTATAAAAAAAGAAACAAAACAAAGGAGGGAGTGGACATGCATTGGAATTAAGAAATTTGTTCTGTCTTCATCAAAAAAAAAAAAAAAAGAAATTTGTTCTGTTATCAATATTATTAATTGATTAATCAACTACTTTCAGCAGATTCGGCTCTAACTAATTATTGATTAATAGTGTGTATGTCACATAAAATAAAGCAGAGAGATAGCTGGATTTATGACCAAGTTGTTAGAACAGGCATGGCTTAGGCGAGAGAGCAGACAGGAAGAGAGCACAAAGTATACCACTCTGTTCCTATTTATAAATCTAGTTTGTGAAAAAATTATGTTTTTTTTTTTAAACTAGTAGGAATGAAAACAACAAGCTAAAACTACAACAAAGCGAAATCAGACTGCATCAATGTTTCCACTTCTCGTTCCTTCAATATATGCAGTCCCGTCCCATACTCATAGCTCTTACGTGCAAGCAAATCTGGTGCTTTATTCTCTTCCCCGGGAATCCATTTGATATCTACTTGCCAATCTTTCTTGATTAAGTCACGTATCATCACAAAAATTCTATCATCATCATGAAGAGCAGTATTATTCGCATATACTCCCTCTACCACTTGCGTAGCGTCACATAAAATCTGAACTTTACGATACCCGGAGTCCCAAGCTCTCCTCAGACCCCAATAACACCCCCTCAACTTTAAAGACAATTAATGTGAGTAATACAATTTTACCCGTTATTAATGTAAGAGATAATGTAACAGTATCATTCTTAAATAGAGGTAGAATTGGAAAGATTGATCAATTGTGAACATTTCTAATGATTTAACTACATTTTTTTGTATGTATAAATTAGATAAGGTGGACTTCTAAATAGGAATATAATGATATGTGTGTATGTCAAAGAGAATTTTTAGCTCGATATCATGTTGAAAAGACAGTGTTCTCTTACCCATCATCCGTTGGTTCAGTTGGCGAAGGGGGTTGAACTTCGACCATCTTGGCGAGGGTTCGATCCCTGGGAAAGGCCACTTTGTTGTGACTCCAGTCTTGGCGCTTGGGGAGACATCTCCACAGCTTAGTGAAACTAGGCGTAATCTACCTGTGTGGATTGGGCAGCTTGCCAACTAGGAGCCCACAGGAACAGGCCCCAGTGAATCATGAGTTAGGGGCCCTGCCCTTTGATCGTGGGTGAGCCAAACCCCTTTCCTAAAATTTGAGCTATAAAAAAAAAGACAGTGTTCTCTTCCATGCTTTATCAAATATTGGTATATAGACACAGCTTGCCTTGTTGCTCTGAACCTTTTGTACACTAATTTAAAAAAATCAAATAGGATTGAACATGCAATCTTCCGTTTATTGGTAGATGATATGCCATCAGGTTACAAGACTTTCGATTTTGGTTTTTAAATATTTGATGAAGATAGTTGGGTTTGGTTATTTGGACAAGAAATTGATTATTTTATTTGGTCCAGAAATGATTCACATTGTATGAATATCTACTTAGCATCATGGAAAGGTCAGTTTTGATGATTATTCTATTATGTACAATTTTTTTAGAATAATAACAACATTCTATGATCATTCAAATCGTTAAAGGGGACATATCCTGTGATTAAGACTTGCCAGCGAAACCACAAATATGTTCGAATATATATTGTAGAGGGAGACCCATTATATTAAGCCTAAAATTTACCGCAAATAATTAATGAATCATAGTAGTATTTAGATCTTAGTTTTCTCGATCAAAACAAAAATGTAGTGCAAAATTGGGGACCCTCTTGAAAATGAACTTTGATTTGTTTGGGATCTAGTGATAGTGAAATTATCTTTACAAAAAATATGTTTATTGAATGGACAAAAAGCGCACACACGTTTCACCATCAATTTTCATCCATCTTATTTTTAGTAAGAAAACTATTTGAGTTGAAACAAATCAGGTTAAAATTAAATAAATATACTGTTGATTTTGCTTATTAATTCATATTTTTAAAACAATTATTTTCAGTTTTTTTATATGATCAAATTTCTTCCTTTCTAAACAAAATTTTAGAAAAGGGTTGAAGGATAGAGAGTATCATAGCATTAAGGTATCACATTTCATTTAGCTTTGATATCTTTTTTCAATCACGATTGTTTTAGGATTCGAACCTGCTTCTTTTAGTATTTCCAACCTTCTAACCGATCAGGCTTTAGGGTAAAATCACCTTTCGAATTTACATATATTACATTATATTATTCTATCATGAATACAATATAAACTGTAAACTCATAGAGAATTACAATATTTTTTCTGGCATAAAGAATGTTACTTTTCCTATATACAGCATTTTTTATTATAATTTAATTTATGATATGCGCAGATTGTGAGCCGTAACCTAGTTTTCATTTATTCATTTTTTTCACTTTGAAATAAATTTTAAATATTAAAAAAAATAGTTATACGGATTTCTTATTATTAATAATAATTTAATGTGAACAAGCAGATTTGATAGCAGTTCACTTTAAATATGCATCCATTGAACCAAACAAAAAAGGGGACAAAGCAATGAAGCATTATCTTTTTTCTATATTCCTTTTTTTTTTATTATTTTGTATTTAAAAGAAAAGAAATTGCCACAGCATTCATCTTTGAAACCGCCATTCCGTACCTTCTTCCGACATTTATCCGCAGTTCTACAAAATAATTAAATTGTGCGTTGAACTTATGAAAAACCATACAAATTTGGGAAAAATTCACTTTATACCCATAATAAGGAATTAATCTCAAATTTCCCCCAAAACATTCTGAAATTTCACTGCACCCCCAAGAGATTAAAGTGAAATTAAATGTTTTAGCTAAAAGACCAAAATGTCTTTATTGAATTTTGTACTAGATTTCCAAGACACATATGAAGAATTTCCAAGACACATATGGAGAATTTCCAAGACATTCATGGGAAATTTCCAAGACACATATGGGAGGAACTTTCAAAACATTTGTGTTTATTTTCAACATCAATGTGAGTATTTTTAAGTCTAAAAAATCATGGAATCCAACACTAAAACGTCCAAAATTTCATAACTATATTTCCAAGACACATATGGAAAATTTCTAAGACACATATGGAGAATTTCCAAGACACATATGAGAAATTTTCAAGACGTTTGTACTTCTTTCAATAAGGACATTTTGGTTTTTTAGCTGAAACATTTAATTTCACTTTAGTCCTTTGGCGTGCAGTGAAATTTTAGAATGTTTTAGGGGGAATTTGAAATTAATTCCTTATTACGGGGGTAAAGTGAAATTTTCCCTACAAATTTTGAAACTAAGGACCCGTTTGGTTCAATCACATTACCCCTGTAATGCAATGCAATATTAATTACAAGATTTGTGTTTGATTTGTTTTTAAAAGCAAGTTGCAATACATCATTTTCTAATAATTTTTTAAAACTATAATACAACACAAAGTCTAATTTACCCTTCAACCTATATGTCAAAAAAAATCACAGGATGCCTTGCCATATCCGTAGCTCCGACTTGCTTGATCATTCTGCAGGGGTCGTAGATTCTCTCCAAGTGGGCTGCCATAGAAAAGCTTTCCACTTTCAAAAGGATTAGAACTTCATTTATTAATGTGATTGACTATGAAGGTGTGCAAAGCAGCAATATAGCAGCAACATCAATTTAAAATCAGAGAGTAGAAGACAAAATCGAAACCAAAACTTACCTCCTAGCTAGTGAATTCAGAGCCTGTGGTTTCCTTCCGTTTGCCGCAAATTGAACTCAACCTCTACTATTGTTGCTCTCGTATGTGTTCTCTATGAATGATTTCTTTCGTTTAAGTTTGACTCTGAATTATTTCTTTTTTATTTTTCTTTGCTTTGTTTTGATGATGAGCGATTTTTTTATGATACACTTTGATGATGAACGCTCTTTTTTTTATTTTTTATTTAGGATGAATCATCTTATTGTTGATTTGTTTAACGATGGTAAATATCGTCTTTTGATTATTTTAATGAGGTTAAAATAGACATTTCACAAATTATCACAGGGCTGCAATGAGTATTTATAGGGGAGCCCTATGAATGGAATTACCAAAAAATATGTAATATTTACAATTGTAATCATCATATTACTAGTATTAAGTCCAACCAAACAAGCTATATATGGTAATGCAATAAACATTACCATCGCCGATGTGCAATGTTGTTGAACCAAATGGGCCCTGAGTTTTTAGGGAAATTATGTAGGCGTCTTTTAGGAGGTATTCTTTTATTAACCCGGTGTACTGCTTTAATTATGGTCTGACTAATTACATAAAAAAATAACTTGAATATATTTTAATCAAATGTGGCACTTAAATAAGGAAAAAATGAATTTAAAAATATGATGTGCTCCTATATTATGAAAAAAAAATTAAAGCTCCATTTATTTTTTGTGTCCAAAAAGATAAGACTTCTAAGTGTTACGTTAAATTAAAATATGTTTGATATGTTTGTTTATAATTGTCACACGCAAGAATGCCTCCTAAAAAAGACGCCTACATAATTTCCCTATAAAATCTCGGTTTCAAAATTTGTTAACTTATATAAACAACTAATTATTTATTCTCACATTTATAATATGTTAACTTATTCATATAAAAAAAATACAAAGAACAAATTTGTTATTTTAATATGTATGATTCTCACATGAATAAACATTTAAACATGTTATGGTTTTAAAATTTACTGCCATGGGAATATAAATAACCATGCAAAGTACACAGTAAAAATGTAAACACCACCTTATTTTATTATATATATTGTAATTGTAATATTACAGTCATGCCCCGTTCATATTAAAAGTTTAAATTACATGTTGTATTTCTGATTTTCTCACCCGATACACAATGTCACAATATATACATGCCAAATTAAAATATAATTTTAAAAATATGTCAATAAAAATATAAAAATGATATTTTAAAAATTTGTATAACAAAAATACAAAATACTTCATAATACATTGTGCAGTGAAAACTTAAAAAAATATTTTATATTGAGCCTACCCCACAATCCGTGCTTTGGATTTATTTTTGTTTAGATTTAAATGCTGAATCTTAATTCAAATAAAGTAGCTCATTTAACTTTATTTTTTTTTTTATTTACAGGATTTGATTTTCTTACTTAGCTTAAAAAGAATAACTCATCGATGAAGCTCGGATGCTGATAACAAAGCAATGGCAGGTTTCTTTGGAGCATATAACTAGGGAGGAAAATCTACTTGCTGACCAATTAGCTAGGTTAGCGCATTTTTTGGTGGGGAATTATTGTGTCCTTATCAATGAGGTGGTGCTTGATCAAGGAGAATAGACGTCTAAACTTTTGAGTTTGTAATGCTCATGTGAGCAACATGTATTCTAGTTTATTACCAAAAAAAAGAAAAAAAACTCCAATAAATCTGATTATATTTAATATACTAAAAGTACAATCAGAGCGATAAAAAATTATTTTTAAGAAAATTTCTCTTTTTTTTGGGATTAATATCACTTTTACACCTTAAATTTTCATTCGATTTTGATTTTGTATTCCTCTTATTCTTTTTTTTTTTTTTTTTTGCCTTTGGCATATCTCTTACTCCCTTAAGTTTAAAAAAACAAAAATAATCTGATTTAAAGTTAAGCGGCCAATAATTAAAACAACATATAATTGAACGATGAAAATCATATTATTGATATTCAAACACTAAGACAAAAAAAAAAAAACATCAATTTTTTTGTTTTGCTTATGTATGTTTGATGAATAAAAAAATGTTAGATAAATCTTCATAAGGAAGAGAGTCAAAGAAGGATAGTGCTAGAAAAAAGATCCGTTAGAGTCAAAGTAAAAAACAACCGGTCAAAGCATCAAAGGCCATTTATATTTTATATCAAACGTACATCAAAAACTAAAGAGGTGGACCCCATAAATAAGAAATATCATTACACGTGGCAATTGATTAAATGGCTGATACCTACCATCCAGGGTGAGCATTTACATGCTATATCTAATATATGTACCAATATATGTATTTTTTTGGCCAAAAAAGTAAAAACATACGTATTTTTTCGTTAATTTAACCTTTTTAAAAAAAGTAGGGAAGCTTAAAAAACTGGAGTTAATTTTTTAAAAGGTATGCATGGAAGACTAATGGTGGTTCTATATTTTCATTTTTGTAATTATTTAAAATCTTTTAAAAATATAAGTTTAAAATTTATTTTTCCACCTCAGTTTATCGAGTTAATCACATAAGCATAATTAATAGTGGAAGTATCACATAAATTTAATTAATGGCATAATTCTTATTTTAAGTTCTTCTAAAATTTTTGAGTCTAATGGTTTCAAATAGAACAAACTAGAATGATTAAAGTCACCTGTTTAAACCTTGAGGAATTATATTAAGGGCCTGTTTGGATTATCTTCTGGAGAATAGCTTATGAGGAAAAAACTGAAAAAAATGGTTTTTGATGAAATGAGAGTGTTTGGATGGTTGTTGTGAGAATGACATTTTCTATGTGTAAATTACTAAAAAGGACATAAGTTTAATATGTTGGGAAAGAGAGAGGATAAGGGCATTTTCGGTATTTCAATATGATATGTGTAATGATAGTATATTTCTGCCTCATACTTCGCGTAAAAGGTGAAAAAAGTAGTAGCCTGTTTGGATTAACTTTTAGAGAAATGCTTCTGGGGAAAAAAATTGAAAAAAACACTTTTCTGAAAAAATAGCTTTTATAAAAATGAGAGTGTTTGGATGATTGTTATGAGAATGACATTTTCTGTGTAAATTACTAAAAAGGACATAAGTTTAATGTGTTTGGAAAGAAAGAGGATAAGGGTATTTTCGATAGATAATTATGACATGTGTAATGATGGCATTTTTTTACCTCGTATTTTGTGCAAAAGGGGAAAATTGTAGCTTATTCAAAACTTAGCCAAAACCTAGGTTTCCAATCCAAAATGGCTTTTCAAATTTTTTCCAAGTATTTGGCTTACCTTTTTTCAAATCTAGGTTTTGATTCCAAATA
Organism: Mimosa bimucronata; assembly: GCA_037074515.1. Taxonomy (NCBI): domain Eukaryota; kingdom Viridiplantae; phylum Streptophyta; class Magnoliopsida; order Fabales; family Fabaceae; genus Mimosa; species Mimosa bimucronata. The sequence goes on from CM073442.1 coordinate 15,444,576, forward strand.
TAGGTTTTAAAACCTATTAAAAAGAAGTGTTTAGCTACCATTCCAAACATATGTTTGGACTCAAAACCTAGGTTTTGACATCCACCCAAACAGGCACTAAGATAACTAAGAGAACCAAACCCCTTTCCAAAAATAAGGGGAAAGAATACAAGTTTCATCAAACTTAGATAAAAAAATTATTGATTATTATTTTTTTTAATAGAAACTGATACATAGCTGAAAACCTTACAATGAATCAAAAATTACCTAGCATCTATTATCCCTCATCAAGCCCCATCTCTTTGACAAAAGATGGTATTTGATCAAAGACACAAAAATTTCTATCAAGACCGTAAGACAACTTAACTAGTGTGTTCGCTAGCACGTTATCCTCTCTATTGTCTGATTACTATTATTATCTTGAATTAGAATCTGGAAATTTTTTTAGTTCTTTTGTTAAAAGTTATGGGTGTGGTTCGACGTTTTTGCGAATAAAAATTCGCCTTTCAATTCCGTACTCCCTCTTCAACCTGTCGTTTGATCTCTGACATTACGCTTCCCTAAAAAAAATTGATTATTCTCATGAAATTCCACTGATGCCCTTCCCTTTCATGTCTTAGAAAAAATGTTTGCCGGCCAAACCGAAACAAAATTCTGTCAAAAAAAAAAAAAAAAAACCGAAACAAAATGGCAAATATTAAAAATTGAACTAAAATTTAATGCTGTGTGTGAAGGATGAGCAAAATTTTTTAAAAAATGGTAGGAAAGAAAACGGGAACTTTAATAGGAAATAAAATTGTAAAACATTTTCTTCTTCTTAGTTTTAGAAGTATAAAAATATAAAAAATAACATATTTTATAGCAGTATCAATAATACTCTTTTATTGTAAAACATTTTCTTCTTCTTAGTTTTAGAAGTATAAAAATATAAAAAATAACAAAAAAGAGTATTATTGATACTGCTATAAAATATCAATAATACTCATATAAAGCTTTTATCACAATAATTAATAAACCATTAGTCTTAAACAAGAGGTACTGGAAAAAATAAACTTATAAATGAACATCATTTAAGATGTCTTAAAAGCGTTTAATTAGTCATAAATGCATAAGAAGGGGCTACTTTTACACACACAAACAATAAAAGTAATTTAGGTTTTGTTTTAGGTTGTCATTTACTCGTTGGTTTTAAGGAAAAATATTTTTAAGACTAATGGTTTGTTAATTATTGTGACAAAACAAGCTGTCACACGTAGAGCTGGGATTTCGGGCCCAACCCGTCGGGTTGGGCCCGAAATGGACCGAAAAAATCGGTTTTGGGCTGGAGGAAAAGAAGCCCGAAACTAATCGGGCTCATGCAACCCGAAGCCCGATAGTTTCGGGCTTAATCGGGCTTAACCCATCGGTCTGACGTGTTAAGCCCGATTCTATTTTAAAAAAAAAAAAAAAACTCCCCGGCCCCCCCCCAATTCCCAAATCTGGGATCTCACACACACACACACACATCACATTCACAAATCACACACACATTTCCTTTCCTTCCCTCAGTCTCCACGCACGAACACGAACCCTAGAAGAAGACGAATCCATCACCACCTGACCATCGCTTCTCCCTCTCTCCGGCTCCGGCTCTCCGCCGCTCTCCCTCCGTTCTTCCTTCTTCTCTCAGTCTCTCTGCCCTATCCACGAAGCACGAACACGAACCCGTTTTGAGTTCAGAGTCAGACCATCGCCTCTCCCTCTCCGGCTCCGGCTCTCCCTCTCCGTTCTTCCTTCTTCGTTCTCGGCCTCGCCCCGCCTCGCCTCTGCTGCTCTCAGTCTCGCCATTCGCCAATTGAAGGTAGGCTTCTCTAACTTCTCTCCCTTCGTTCATTCTCTAACTTCTCATTGTGAATTTGTGATTGAATCTGAGATTTTTTCCCTTCTCTTCCTGCTCTGCTCACATTGAAACAGTGAAGGGGGGAGGAATTTGTTTATGTTAACTATTAAGCTTGAATGAGTATGAAATTAAGCTCCTCATTGTGAATGTGTCCGATTTCAAAGTCTGTTTTATGAGTATGAAATTGTTGAAGATAATATGAGTATGAAATTACCATGTGGATCTTGCATTTTGTATTAATTTGAGGCTATGATTAAAAAAAGGAAATGGTGATAGTGAAGTTTCGGAATTGCAAAGAGAAGGAAGAAGAGAAATTAATTTATAATAAGTGAAGTGAATTGGGTTGAGTCAATGAGTATAATTTGGTTATCAAATGGAATTTAGTTCACTTTCTAGTGTTACTAATATCTGTGATTTTGCATGAATGCTATTTATTTATGCTAGGTAGAAAAGGGTATGACTAACTAACTATGAACTGGTTGGCCTGACTTGTTGATTTTGTTGTTCATTTTGTTTGATTTTGTTGGTATAATTTTTTGTGGCTGCTTGGCTGTTTCGGGCAATAGAAAATGGCTTCAACATCAAATAGGGAGAAGAGAAAAAGGCATATTATTGGCAGTGATGATGATGATGATATTGACAACGAGATTGACAACTCAATTGAAGTTGATGATAATGATGATAATGCTAATGCTAGTGTGGTTGAGCCAAAACAATTGGGACAACAATCTTGTGAGGGAGAAGATGGTGAAGTTAAAAATAAAAAGGGAAGAAAAAATACTTCTGAGGTTTGGAAATACTTTACAAGAATAGGCAAAGTAGATGGGAAAGAAAAAGCTAAATGTAATGCTTGTGGACAAAAATATGTTGTGGGAAGCAAGGATTGTGGGACTTCTACGCTTCGACGTCATTATACAAATTGTAAAGAAACCCCAAAATACATGGATGTTAAGAACATGATGATAGATCATGCAGGGGCTTTGAGATCTAGGAAAATTGATCATAGTATAGTTCGAGAAAAGATTGCTTATTCCATTATTAGACACAATCTTCCTTATTCTTTTGTTGAGTATGATGGCATTAGGGATTTGCACTCATATTTGAATCCCGATTATAAGAGCATTTGTAGAAAAACTGCTGTGGCTGATGTTTGGAATTTCTACCTTGATCAAAAAGCAATCCTTAAGAAAAAGTTAGCGATGAGTTGTAGTAGAATATGTCTAACTTCTGATTGTTGGACTGCAATAACTGGTGAAGGATATCTTTGCTTGACCGCTCACTTTGTTGATGAGAAATGGCATCTCAATAGCAAAATACTTTCCTTCTCTAGGATGGAGCCTCCACACACTGGTGTTGAATTAGCAAAAAGAGCTCATGAGATATTGGTAGATTGGAGGATTGAAAAGAAAATCTTCTCTATTACTTTGGATAATGCATCGGCAAATTTCATCATGCAAGAAAGATTGAAAGAGAACTTAAATTTGAGTAACAGCTTGATTTGTGATGGTGATTTTTTTCATGTGAGATGTTGTACCCACATCTTACATCTCATTGTTCGAGATGGTTTGAATGTAACAGATGATGCTGTGAAAAAGATTAGAGAAAGCATTAGATATGTAAGGCAATCAGATGCGAGGATGCTAGAATTCAAAAGAAGGGTTCTACAAGTTGGGGGTATTGATGGTTCTGTGGGTTTAAGGTTGGATGTCCTAACTAGATGGAATTCAACACATGCAATGCTTGAAATTGCTATACGATATCGTCGTGCTTTTGCTAGCTTAGCTTTGAATGACTCCAACTATATTCATTGTCCATCTAATGAAGAGTGGAGTAGAGCAGAGGTGATGTGTGCATTCTTGAAGCCATTTGCTGTGATTACAAACTTAATTTCCGGGTCAACATATCCCAATTCTAACAAGTACTTCTCACAGATTTCAAAGATTGAGTTACTATTGAAAAGGAATTTGAATCATCCTGATTTAGTAATTCAAACTATGGCTAAAAGTATGCTTATAAAGTTTGAAAAATATTGGAGTGAGTATAGTGTCATTCTCTCACTTGCAATTATTCTTGATCCTCGCATGAAGCTTGAAGGCATCAAGTATACATTCACAAATATTGATCCCTTAAATTCTAAAGAGAAGATTGAGAACATAAGGAGCAAGCTCTATGATGTTTTCAATGAGTACAAATGTGCGGGATCATCATCATCGTCCCAAGCTGTTGAGAGTGCATCAGCATCAAATTCTACCAATAACAATGTGTTATATAGTGGGCCAGTGATACAAGTAGAATCAAGTTCAAATTCTTTTATGGATGAAGACATGAATGACAATGATGTTTTTGGGGTAAGTTTGAAAAACTTGTTTGTTGATTAGATAAATGTTTATTTTTTCATTGAATGCATGTTTGAAATTTCAATGACAAATAGCTGACACTTCCTTTACATATATTGTAGGATTTACTAACACAGTGTTCTAACGAGAGAGCAATTGACAAATCTGAATTGGATTACTATTTGGAAGAAGGGACACTTGATCCTAGAATTTCTACAAAATTTGATGTGTTAGACTTTTAGAAAGCTAACACTGGTCGATTCCCTTATCTTTCCAAGATGGCTTGTGACATTTTAAGCATTCCAATTACTACTGTTGCTAGTGAATCAGCTTTTAGCATTGGCTCTCGTGTTCTCACAAAATATCGGAGTAGTATTCTTCCAGAGAATGTTGAAGCTCTGATTTGTACTCAAAATTGGCTTCTTGGTTTTCCATGGAATGGTACCGTAATATCTACAATTTTGTTTATTTATCAAGTATGTATTGATTAATGTGATAGTTTCAAATATGAAATAACTATGGTTTATGTGTTATGTTTTTGTGGCAGAGGACGTCGAGGCCGAGAAAAAGGAAACCGCCCCTGTTCCAATTTTTTCAGCTTCAGAGAATGCTTCAAATACCATTGATTGAACTTTGAAGGATGAAGAATTGAAGATGCTTATGATTTATTAGACGTATTTTGGTGTTGTATTAATGACTATTAACTAGTATATTTGGACAAGTATTTTGGTATATTTTTTGTGTGTGTGTGTGACTGTGAGCTTGGTATTAGTGTGTGTGTGTGTGGCAGCTTGGTATAATTACTATAATGGTATGTTTAATATTAGTGTGTGTGTGTGTGAGTGTGACTGTGTGCGCATGATTATTGATTAAGTGGGATAAAATTAAAAGGCAATGACATTCCATGCATGAATCATTGAATCCAATCCATTATCCATGTACAAGTACTTAATTAGTGTCTGTGTGCGCCTGCCCAGTTCCACTGTCGCCCAAAAAAGGCCCACTTTCGACCAAAAAAGGATGTTGGGCTGCATCCTTTTTTTTTAAAAAGTTGTTTTATCGGGCTGTCGGGCTGGCCCGATAGCCCGACAGCCCAAATAATCCGGGCTAGGGCCAGAGCTTCCTTGGCCCGGTTTTTTTCGGGCCAGAAACGGGCCAGCCCGTTTGTGGTGCGGGCTGATGCGGGTTGGCCCGAAACCCACGGGCTGGCCCGAAATCCCGGCTCTAGTCACACGTTTAATCACTCGTTGGTTTTAAGGAAAAATATTTTTAAGGGTAGAATTATAGATTTAACAATAAACTTTTGTATTAGAAGTATTCAACATAATAATCTTTTATTAGGTTTAAATACTACTCCCTCCGGTCCTATTTATAAGAGCTCAGTCGTCAAATAACGCTTCTTAAGAAAACATGTAAAAGTTAGTTGGGAGCTATAAATATGTCTGAAAAATAACTATTTTTCCAATATTACTCTTATTTATGATGAGACTAGAGAGAGATGTAAGTAATGAATACCACTCCGTTCCTTATTATAAGTCCAACTACCACAACTTTTTTGTTCCAAAATATAAGTCCACTTTGGGATCAATTAATAATACTGTGACTATTTTACCCTTATATTAGAAATAAGGAAGATGAGAGAGAAATGTTATAATGCATAAAATATTATTTTAACACCTATTATTAAATTAGGGTAAAGTTGGAAAAATATGATATATTTAATGCTATAACTTCCACTCCTTTATATGTGAGAAGTAGTTAGGGTGGACTTATAATAAGGAATAGAGTGGTACTATAAAAGAGAGTATTAATAAGTAAGGGTAAAATAGGAGAAATGACATTAAATGATGACAGATTCCAAGGCGAGCTCTTATATTTTGGACCAAAACAATTCAATTTTTGGGCTTTTATAAATATGACCGGAGGGAGTATATTAATAAGATGAAACTGTTCTAAACATGACAAGTCTACCATCGAGTGTTTGGATCAACTGGCTGTGTATTATTCCTACTTAATTAGTAGTCTCGAATTCGAATCTTAGTTATGCTGATAACGCTGATACCGACAGATAAAATAAAAAACATGACAAGTTCGTTAACTCACCTACCCTAACATCCATCTAAAATTTGCGAAGTGGGCCTCACAAAATACAACTCAATTGAGACAGACACTAGAGTGAGTTAGTAGACTTGCCATATTAACAATGTTTTTATTTCATTTGATCTCATTAACACCTAGCATAACATTATTATATATGTTTCGTACACATATCGCATAACTCGTTTCTTCTTCTTCTTCTTAAGCAAAAGTATAATTTATTTTTTAATATGTGGTTATACCCTAGTTTTGAACGATTTTATATTTATTACCTTCTCAACAGTTCAAATATGAAACACCAGAGGCAGGGGGATAAGAGGGATGCCATGCTTCTCTAGGAGAGAAGGGAGAGCTCTGATTCTCTCTATCAGGCACCCTCTCCTTTACTCATAGCTCATCATCTTCTTCCATCTTTTTTCTTTTTTCCCTTCCTCTGCTGCATCTTGTTAATCACCTTGCGTTTTTCCTCTACTACATCTTGTTTTTTTTCACCCCTGCTACACATTCTCTCCTTCTCTTTTCCACCTACTTTCTCTTTGAGGTGATGCCATGCTTCTCTCTCTAGGAGAGAAGGGAGAACTCTGAATCTCTTTTATCGGCACCCTCTTCCTCACCATCTCTTTTATCTCTCCTTCACTTCATCCCTGCACTTTCCCCTTCATCACTGCACCTTCTCTCCCTCTCTCATCCACCGACTTGTTTTCCTTTCTTTTTCTCTCTTCCACCATATTCTTTCTTTTGCTCCTTGTTTTGTCTTACATTCTATTTTTCCACCGACTTACTTTTTCAATTATAAAAAAAAACCTCAACCACCTTCATCTCTTTTCTTTCCTTACCTTTCTCCATTTCTTTGTAGCTTCCAGCGTTGCATCTTCATATCTTTGTCTTCTTACTCTTTCCATTTCCTTCTTTCTTGCGTTGTATTTCTTCCACTGCTTCCTTTCCATGTTGTTATTGTAGTATGTTTTTAATGTTTTTTTATGCAGGGAATAGGGGTTTTCATTTCTTTTGGCTCTCTTTGATCCTCAGTTTATATTAATGGATGAGAGTATCTCTTTTCTCAAATACCACAGGTGTAGACGTTATCAAACTTCAAATTCATTTGAAGTGTTTTTATGACGTATCTTCAATCTTTCTTCAAGGTGGAGCTTCCTAGTTGCAACGACTACATTCTCCACTCGTGATGAAGATGATGATGGCCTGTGGGTTATCATTTTGTTGCTCTCCTCCCGCAAGCCTATTATTGGATATTATAACTAATATTTTGCTTACTATTTTCTCTTTTGAAAGCCCAAATATTACTATGCTTTTTTATTTTCTAGTTGTTTTTTTTATGCTTCAATATGTTATTTTATTTACATGTATGTATTATAACATCGGGCTCTCTTATTGACTATATAAATGAGCCTTAGTTTGTAATCGTTTTACTTATAACAAAACTGTCCTTTTATTGAAAAAAAAAAAGAATATATGAGGCACCGTAGTTGGAGCCAAGCCTTATTGACTGTATCAGGTGAAAGATACCATAACTTATACTATAATTATTTCAAATTAAACTAACACTTGTCATAAAAAATTATTGTTTTTAGAAAAATTAATTTGTAAGTCATTTTGAATAAAAACAAGGCGAAATTATAAATAGTCCCTCTGATCCAAATCATAAAAGGTAATATGAGAAATTTTTTTGTTTACATTATAAGAGGCTCACATGTAAAAGTAAAGACAACAAATATTTGGTTTCTATTTTTCTCTTTACATGATAAATGTAAAGAGGTTCCAGTCCAAAAAAAAAAAAAAATGTAAAGAGGAGGGGAGTGTTTATATAATAGTAAATGATATAAGGTTAAAATTGAAAAATCACATTAATTTTTCTTTTAATAAATGACTCTACTATGTTCTACTTCCTCCGGTCTTTATTATAAGAAGTAGTCAACATTTTTACACACACCAATGAAACATGTTGGAATCATTTATTATGAGTATATTTAATAAAGTTTTCCATTTTTACCCTTACTAATTTATTATACACACTTTCTCTCTCATCCTTTCATCATTAAATATACAAGTGTGTAAATGGAAAATATGCATTTATTACTATGACTTTTACATGTTATCTTTTATATTTTGGACAAAAAGATTTGTCATATTATCTATTATATTTTGGACAGCAGGGGGTATCAATCTGTATAAAATAGTTGACTACTCTCTCGTTCCTAATTATAAACTTTATAGTTATGAATGGGTTTATTGCAAAATATAAGCTTCATTTTAGATTGTCTAAGTATTTATTGTATTCTTCCAATTTTATCCATTATTTATCCTTTTTTAATACACATTTTTTATTTATTTTTATTATCTCTTATTTATCATTTTATTTCATCTATAATATAATTTTATAAAATAGTTATTTAAAGTTTATATTTAAACACCGCAGAAAAAAGAAATACCTCTTTTAACGAGCACATGAGATAATAAGGATAAAAATTTGCTTGAATGTCCTTTCCACTGTAATAAGGCGAAGGAAGGTTAGCGGGAAAGAGTATCAACAGGTCCACATAGAAAACGACTAGACCACTTGCGATCTTCCCAATTCCCAACGCTCAGTCCATTTTCGTCTTCTCAATTATTTCCTCTCTCTCCTCCCTTCCCTCCCTTTCTCTCTCCTCTCTCTCTTCCAGCTGTGTCCCTCTGTCTCTCTCAAAGGGTACTATAGACCTGTGCTACCTTCAGTATTTTCTGCAGGCCTTGTGCAATCAGAAGGCTAAGAAAAAATAAAGCAGAACGAAGCAGAGCATTTTATTAGGGTCTGTGAAAGCACCGAAGAAATTGAAGCATCTGGTTTTTGGAATTTTCATAAAGAAACAAGGTTCATTGTGAGGTTAGGGAAAACCCCATTTCCAGTTCTGTTCGTTTCTGTCATTATTTTACCTCTCATTGTTTGTTCCGTTACTTGTTTTAGGATCCCCATTTGTTAAAGGATCAAAGTCGGAATCTTTTTGTGCTTGATTCGAGTTTGAAGGTGAAAAGTCTCTCATTGTGTCTGTTTTTGAGGTTTTCAAACGCGTCTTGCTTTTCGTTTAGCTCTTGGTTGATTTCTTTCACCTGCCTCAAGTATTGTTTTATTTTTTGGGGGTTATTTTTGGTTTTCGCGAGCTGGTTGGAGTACTCATTGCTTTGGCTTCAGAGTATTGTTTTGTTGTTTCTTACCGTTTGGGAAAAAGGGGGATTTTTCTTTGTTTTCTGGGGCTTGTTCTTGGGGTCTTTTCTTCTGACAATGGTGTGCTTGGTTGCAGGGTTTTTCAAGGTCGCAGTTTTTTCTCTCTGTTTGTTTGAGATTTACGTTTACAATGACGAGCTGTTGAGAGATTCATTGCTCGATTTCCCGGGATATTTCTCAAGGTATAGCAATTTTCTTTGGTATTTTTAAATCAATGGCTTGCACTTCAAATCTTCTTCAGTAAATCATTCATTCTTCTATCATTTTTTATATGTCTCTGGGGTTCTATATAAAAATAACTGTCTTGCAGTATGTACACGGAGTATTTACTATATAGCACCTTTATAGTCAAACTGGTTTTTTACTACCTTAGCTACTTCTCTTCCTCTGGTTTTAAGCTGATTTTGGTTCATTTTTCTGAGGATCCAAGTCGAATGTCCATTTAATGTGCTCTTTCTAAGGTCTTACGTTATTCTCATTACTCTTAATCATATTCATATGGATGTCTGTCCTTGTCCTTGTTGATTTTGAAATGACACCAATATATGAAAATTCAATTTGATGTGTCAAAAACTCAAAATAAGAGTTGAAAAATCAAGTTGGGTGCTGGCAAAAAAAAGAAAAGAAAAATCAAGTTGGGTAAAAAGGTCATGCTCATACTGTTTAGGTATACTGTTGCAGACGGCCTTGAGTTGAGTGCTTTTTGAGGTGGTGATTCTGGTCACGTGAAAAACATAATTATGCTATCAAGACAAAATTTTCTTTCTAGTACGAACATGAGTTATGTTTTTTTTACACTCGCATGGTAGTAACCCAAGTTAGATGGATCTTTGCTGTAATATCAAAGGAATAAAGCAGCTTCTTAAACCGAACTAATCACACCTCTAAGACTAGAACTTGTAAAAATTTAGGCATTATGTAGGATAATTAAACATTATATGTTTTGAAGAAACTATTTGTTGTTATTAGTGAGGATGGTTAGAGATTTATGATTATGCTTATTTTCCACATTGTCTGACCATAATGAAGTAAAAAGCTTCATGTCAGGGTATTCACTTTGGTGGGTCCCACTGTATGCTCAGGCTGCTAAAGCCGGATCTTTCTAGATCTTGAGTCAGGACATCAGGGAATCCTAAGAAATATAAATCTTATCAATAAGACTTTTATCTTTGTTAAAAATCAGATTTGTTTTATTAATCTGTACTTACAATAATTGCAAATAAAACATTATTGTTCTTTTACCTCTTACTCTCAGTATTTCTTTTCTGCTTGATATAGATCTGGTGGTGGAGCTTGCCTTCTTGGTTATATATGGGACAGAAATAAATAGGACTAGTATTGATAATGATTGTCTTTAGTCATGATTACCTGATGACTCATTACTAAAGGAAAAAATAATTTCCTGTACAATTAAAATTAAAATTATTTTAGAAAAAAGGTTCTGATTATGCTGTGTGAAGAGAAACTTGTGCATACTCAACAAGAGCCGGCCAACATGTCAAATCAAGAAAAAGTAATTGTGCTTGTTACTGTGTTTACACTGTGTATAGCTACTCCTTTTTTGAAAATCTTATTTTGATCACAGTTGTTACCTTGATTCATTCACCGAATCTTCTTTTTTATACCTTGCTTGAATTTTAAGTTGTTTCTGTTTAAATTTCTTTCCTAAAACTGGTCATTTTGGGAAAGATGATTATACTTCCTGAAATGAACATTGAACTTTTGATGCATTTTAAATGTGATTTTCGCTTCCTTGTCTTCTTAATCCGCTTTACTTTAGAGACAACTTTACGCACTGCGGAAAGCAGGAAGACTCTAAACTTTAATTGATGAAGAACAAAATGAAATTCCAATCCTTCATCAGGAGCCTCGATTTAAGTGTTAAAGCATGTTGCTTTTTTCTTTTATGGGGGCATGTTCATTATGAAGATCACCATTATCTTCTAACTTTACTGTTCTCTTGTCACTCTTTTCAAATACAGGCCTAAAACCCATTTCACAATTACATCATCGATTTACATACTTGGTTAATTTTCTGCCAATGGAGTCGGTCCAGCCGTTGGCTGTGACACCAAGCAAGAAGAAGCTGGCTCGAACTATTGCCAAGGTTCTTCATATTCGAACCCTGACTGGAATTGCTCCAGTTGATGGACTGAAGAGTGTCAAAACAGATCTTAAAGATGAAGGGAGTATTAATAAGGTTTTGAACTGGTCTCAGTCTTTTGATGAGGAAGATGAAGAGCTTCAGGAAAAAGCAGCCATGGAAATTCTGCTTGCAAAACTGTTTGCTAGCATTTCATCTGTCAAAGCTGCATATGCTCAACTTCAGTATGCTCAGTCGCCGTATGAGCCTGAAGGCGTTCAAGCCGCGGATCAAGTGCTAGTCTCTGAGCTGAAGAACTTGTCCGAGCTAAAGCAGTGTTACTTGAAAAAGCAGTATGATCCTTCACCAGAGACAGCAATACTTGAGGCTGATTTGAAGGAGCTTCATAGTGTTATAAAGACTTATGGCATCATGGGGAAGAAGTTGGAGTGTCAGGTTCGGCTCAAGGAATCTGAGATTGTGTTTCTTAGGGAGAAGTTGCAGGAAGCTGTTAAGCAGAACAGATCAATGGAGAAGAGATTGAATCAAAGTGGGTCATTATCTATGCTAGATAATCTGCATATATCAGGACTGAATTCTAGCCATTTTATCACAGTCCTTCGCCAGACGGTTAAGTCCATTCGAAACTTTGTTCGGTTGATTGTGGATGAGATGAGATCTGCTGGTTGGGATATTGATGCTGCAGTGGATGCTATTGAAAAGAATGTAGTGTACTTGAAAGAGGATCACAAGTGTTATGCAATTGAGTCATTTGTTTGCAGGGAAATGTTTGACTCTTTTCAGTTTCCTAATTTCTCCCTTCCAAATGAATCTTTGCCAGATAGAATCAGTCTACGACTAGTGTTCTTCCCGAGATTCAATGAGCTGAAATCCATCAAAGCAAAAGATTATCTCGCCGAGAAGCCAAGGTCTCCATTTGCAAAGTTCTGCCGGATCAAGTACTTGCGATTTATCCATCCCAAGATGGAATCATCAATCTTTGGCAATCTGAACCAGAGAAACCTTCTTAATGCAGGAGAATTCCCCGATACAAGCTTCTTCTCATCTTTCGCCGAGATGGCGAAGAAGGTTTGGCTCCTGCATTGCTTGGCCTTCTCCTTCGAGCCACAAGCTTCTATCTTTCAACTAAGGAAGGGATGCAGATACTCTGATGTGTACATGGAAAGCGTAAATGACGAAATATTCGGCTCATCAGAGTCAGACCAGGCCATAGAATCATACCCACAAGTAGCATTCACCATTGTACCGGGTTTCAAGATCGGTAAGACCATTATACAGTGCCAAGTGTACCTCTCACAGTCCCAACCCAAATTGAAAAAGAGGCACAGTTCCATGAAGCAAAGGTAGTGGCCATTGGAGAGACATGGTTAGTCTCTGCAAGCGGCTCCACATTATAATTATGATTAGGTAGAGACTTGTAAATTAGGTTCAATTATGAAGAAGGGACTAGCAAAAAAGAGGGAAGGGACAAGTAAAGCGGGGTCACATGGTTAAAAGCACGAAGAAATACTCAAGGCCAATGAAAACTCAGGTAGATGTTATAGTTGAAGGTAGGATTTACTATAAATGTTACTGCGATTTTGATCAGTTTTTATTGGCTTTCTTAGTATAAAGTTGGGTTGTGCTGTTTAGGATTCCAAACTGGATTCTTATTAACGTCCATGTGACTCTTATTGTCTCTATCTTTCTGGAAGGTATTATTATATGCATAAGGTTATATTTAAAATATTTAAAAAAAACCCTGAATTATGGGCACAACCAAGTGCGTCTCAACTCTCTTGCATATGGATCATATATGGTGAAGAACCTAACAATTTAGAAGCTATAGAAGATGTCTGGTTATATATTTAAAGAGCACGGTAAGTTAAAACTAAAATGTGGCATCGTAACAGTAAAATATTTTAGATTTGGAGTAGGGGAAGAACATGAGGGTGTCAAAATTGGATTTGTATTAAAATATTAATTCAATAACAAATGGTTTAATTGTGGTTGAATTGGGTATAATTTAATCATGATTAAAGTAATATAGATCAATGAAATTATACAAGAACATCTCTATGCCAGTTAGTAAAATGTTATGTTTAATCAAAGATATTAATTTACAAGTAAATGAAATATTCATATATAAATTAAACAAAATATCATAAAAAGGGAGTTTTTGAAATACAAATTTGAGTAACTAATATTTTTTTAAGGCTAGTGTTAGATTCAGCAAGGGAATAATAATAATAAAAAAACCTTGTGATTTGATAGAAGTTCTTGGTAGGAATGGTTAGGACTTGCGAGATTGGCTTCATTGTTTTTTATTTTTGAACTGAAGATTGTCTTCATTGTTTATGAGAGGCTGTTTTGTTTTTTCTTTTCTACTCTTCTCATTCATTTCTTTTTCACTACCCATCTTGTCCGTTAATTAAAATTTGAGCGATTTAAATCGAATATTTTAGTAAAATTACTTTTAAATTTTTTATACCAGTTTTTAACAATTTTAACCGTTTGGGAAGGGTAGATAATTCTTAGAGGGTGTAATGGGTGATGACAGTCGAAGAAATTAGGTTTGTATTGAATATAGACTATGACAGGTCATACTTACTCATGTTAACCGTGAGAGCTTATTTGTGGCTGACTAATTAACATTTTATTTTTATTCAAGAGACGGAGGTTGATGATGGATAGGATTCTAGTATGCTTATTTTGATGTACCTTATCTGTTGAGGTAATGATTTTCAGTTTATATGAAAAAAAAGAGGGTAGATAAGAAAAGTGAGATAATAAAAGGCTAGGTCAATATTTGAATTTCATCCCATGAAGGAGGATGTGTTGTGGTAGTGGCAGGGCCTGGGGACAAGGGATTGGGTAATTTCCGATTTGATTGGGGGCACTTTTGTCCATTAATTAGGTTGGCATTTTGAAAAGAAGAAAAGCGCGTGGACCGTTGCATTTTATATATTCTTTATTTATGATCAGATGTGTGTGTACATGGCCCACACACCAAGTTTTGTTGACTTAAGAGGAAATTCATAGAGAGGCTGTCTAGCTAGCTGGTACCTTTTTTTTTTTTGTCCTTTTTGCCAGCAGCTGGTACTCAGCTTTTACTACACATATTTAATAAATTTTTAATTTTTAATTTATCCTTAATTAATATATATTATACCATGAGAACAAAACTCAGTTATAAAAATGAAGGGTAAAACTTAAAAGTATACATTAACATAAAAACTTAAATACTCCGATCTTAAATATATGATCTATTTAACTAATTTAATTTAATTAAAGGCGTTAATTATACTAGTTAGTATGATGTGTTTTTTTTAAAACACCACAATCATCTTTCCTTATTCCCTCACCATCTCTAAATTAAGGGTTAAAGAGCGAAAATGCCCCTGAACTTATCTCAAAAGAACATTTGACACCTTAAACAAATATTGGGGGCAAAAATACCCTCAAACACTTGAAAAATGGAAAAAAACATCTTCTTCGTTAAAAACCCCTAAACGCCGTTAAGTACAGAAGGGAAAGGAGAAGGTGTTTTTTAACGGCGGTTTGTGGTTTTTAACGGAGAAGGTGTTTTTTT
This sequence comes from Mimosa bimucronata, assembly GCA_037074515.1. Classification (NCBI taxonomy): domain Eukaryota; kingdom Viridiplantae; phylum Streptophyta; class Magnoliopsida; order Fabales; family Fabaceae; genus Mimosa; species Mimosa bimucronata. The sequence goes on from CM073442.1 coordinate 15,459,759, forward strand.
TTTTTTCCATTTTTCAAGTGTTTGAGGGTATTTTTGCCCCCAATATTTGTTTAAGGTGCCAGATGCTCTTTTGAGATAAATTCAGGGGCATTTTTGCTCTTTAACCCCTAAATTAATTATTGTTGGAGCCTTGAAGGAGCATTAATAGGGTTAATTTGGGAAGTTTACAAAAAATAGAATTAGATCATATATTTAACACTAAAACCAATTCCTAAAATAGATCCCATATTTAGAACCGAAGGGAATAATATCCTTTATAAATATGACAACAAAAAGCTCTTTATCTCTTCAAAAATATGGTTAGAGGAGAAATATGTAGAATGACATGAGAATTCTTATAATGTCTCAAAGAACATATTTAATTACCAAAACGTCCAATAACAAATGGGGAAGACATAATGACACATTTTAGTGCAGTAAATAATTATCACTCCTTTCGTTAATGTATGATTTAAGAAGGGGAGCTGATTTTAATCCTAATTTTAGGACTTGTTTTTAATTTTATCAATTTTTTTCTCAAATCACCCACATTGATATTCTATCATTAATAATCAAGCAAAACAAGCAAGTGGCACTGTGTATCGATGTATAAATAAAAAACATTACATAGAAAAAAGGAAGCGAATTAATGAAGATTATATATTAGGTGGTTTAGAAAAAAAGTCATAATTACTAATTTGATTAGCATATTTAATCTATTAAAATTAGGTGAATTAGTTCTACATTTAAGACTAGATGGAATAATAGGTTTATGTTGCTCAATTGTTATTTAGAGGTTTTTGTGGTTAAATCCTCTTCCTTTGTACGCAGTAGTAAATCCATAAAAATGACATGTATGTGGGAGTATAGTAATCCTCTTTTTAGTGTTGTTCTCGTTTGTTGTGTATATAGAGCCATATTAGAGAAGGGGATGTTTTTTTCTTTTTCTTTTTTTTTTAAATAAAAAGACAACTTCGTTGAGATAAAAATATATTACAAGTAAAAACCTTCTATTTTATGTAATAGAAAGCCAAACAAGGTACAAGTAAACATGAACAGAATAAAAAATAAAGCTTGAAATAAAAAAAAATCACAACATTATACCAGAAACGACATGTAACCATCATTGGACTCAAAAGAGACAAATATGTAACCAAGCTATGCTTAGTATTGATTATGAAGTTGGTGCATGAGTCTGATAGTAATTTAGCCTATTGATCTTCCCAATTCCTCCATAATTGAAATTTGCTAGAAAAATAAGTTCTCAGATTTTATTCGAGATTGATGATGTATGAAATCAATCTTAACTTGATCTTTGCACAGGAATAAGCCTTTACGAAGCTCTTGAAGATAGAACTTTACAATGTATGTGACCCATAGGTTATAACAAGGAGAGTTTGATACTTGATCTCTAATAAAATTAATCAAATAACACTTCCAATCATGATCATGATGAAGAGAAACTAGATTAAATTAATATGATGAAATCAAAGAAGGGGAGGTTGATTACATTAATATATTATGAAAGGGGCTTTGGAACTTGCACGCCTCTATATTTGACTCTTAGATAAAGTATATCCTATCCATTGCCAATTGTTTCATCGAGAATATGTTGTTCTAAATTTGTTTTTTTCTTTATATAAATGTCTTATTTAAATGGTCTAACCCTCTAAGATCTTATTTGATTTTGTTGAATAATAAATATAATTTCCCTCATTTTACTTATACATCAACTTCTCTTACACATTTTCTTTCATCTTTTTTTATTCTCTCTCTCTCTCATTCATAAATAAAAGCACTTTTAGAAAATGAGAATAATTCTTACACATTTTTTATTTTAACTAATTTTAACTTATTTTTTGTAATTCGGTAGAAATGATCTTATATATAGTGATTGAAGGAGTATGATAGTATGATCAAAGAAGAAGTTTTGATTAATAAGCTCATTAATTAAGGAGACATAGTATGAATTTGAACCTAATTATTTGAGATGCTTTTTCTTGGGACCACCTCTTTCAAATAACCCAATTATTTTGCCAACTTTTTCTGCAAAATGGGAAAAGCCCTCTTAAATTTAAATAGGTAAGCATAAGTTATTTTTTTGGGTAGTGAAACTTGTGGGTTTATTTGTGGGCTCAGGCCCATGATAATCATTATGTTAACTTCTGAGAACCTTTGAATAAGTTTTGAAAAGTCTGGCCTAAATAAGAGCTAAATAACTTTTTGCGGTTTAATTTTGGCTTAAGCTCGGTGAAGCTATTTAGTGAGCTAAGTGCCTAAGTCCATTATGTTGGCTGTTTTTTTTTTTTGGGGACCTTTTTCATTATGTTGGCTGGTTTCGCAAAGGAAAGAGCTAATAAGAAAAAACTAGGGTGGTAAGCGGCCTCAGCCGTAAAGAAAGGAACACAAATTCAAATAATGCAAAATGCAAATTTAGTAGTAACATGAGTGAAAGTTAAAAAAAGAATATAAAATATAAGTTAAATAAAACAGTTTTATTTAAACATGGAAATTCATTAATTTTATCTTATTAAAAAGAAGTACATAAATAATTGTTCATAAAAAAAATTATTGTACCTTTTTCAATTTTCATGCAAAGGCTGAAGATAATATCTCTCTCTATCTTTTTCCACCATATGATTATTTTTTATTTTTGGTAATATGAAAATCTCACTCCCCCAATATGCTGGCTTCCGTGCAATGAGTGTAGGCAAGTTTTATTTTTTTTTTCTTTTTAATACAACACTGAAAGACTGCTAATAAAACATTAATTACACTAACTAGGTGCACAACAAAAGAAAAATTAAAAAACATGAAGTCTGTGCAGGTGCACCCCCATCCGTGTTAAAAACAGAAGGGGGAGTTTCGAAGGTTGGGAAGTTATTGTCCAGGTTGTGGGGCAACTTCGCCAAGTACTTCGCCATAATTAATTGCTCTCTGTTTGTATGCTTTAAAACCACTGTCCAGTCTTGATGAATTCACTTCTGCGCGTCTTCCACCACGTCCTTTTAGGGGTGGCTCAGGCTGCAGCCCCTTTGGATAAGGTTAATAGCCTCCACTGAATCTGTCATTAACAGAACCCTCTTTACATTCTTGGCTTGACATACATGAAGTCCTTGAATGATGACTAATAGTTCAGCTATAGTAGAGGGCACAATTGATAATTTACAGGATAGACCACAAATCCATTCTTGATCTGCATTCCTAAGCACTCCACCACAGCCACTTCTTCCATTTTGTAGCACCGACCCATTCACCTCTAAATTCCAAAATGGCTCATCCTCTCTTGTGTTGTTGCTTCCTCTCATATTCCTTGCTAGGTAGCCTGGATATTTCTCCATGAGATCCTTATCCGCACATGCTTTGTAGAAGCTATCACTTGCATTTGTCCCCCTAGTCTCGTCCTCTGGGTGAAAAATTTTAGAACATCTAGTACACCAAATATCCCAACATAGGTATCCAAAAAGAGTTGCCCATGTCAATTTTTTTGTGCTGCTCTTCCCTGCCTCATGGTTCAAATTCCACTCTACCTCTTGAAGGTTAAAAAAGGGCTCCCTCAATGAGGGTGTGATCACCGACTCCTAGTGTTGCTTTGCATTTATACAGTCCCGGATCATGTGCATAGTTGTCTCTTGATTATTGCATCCCAGCAGGGACCTACTTGAGTCCGCAAGACCTCTTCTCTCCCTGAGCACCATGGTATGCACCTTCTCATGAGTGAACATCCATAAGAAGAAGGCCTTGATCTTCTTTGGTCTGCTCCATCGCCATAACATCTTCCAAATGGAGTCTGCTTGATAAAACATAATAAAACATAAAGTCTTAAGTCCATGGCAAAATAAATACAACATAACATAAGCTTAAGTAGCACAAAGAGCCTTCAAAGCTCACTTCTCAAGTGTCTTCCCTTGCTTCCTATTAGGTCATTCACCTGGAGAATGTTAATGATAGGATGAGATCGACATCTCAGTAACTACCAAAAAATCCTATCATACACAAGCAAATCACGTATAATTCTAATTTAACCAATTATACACATGTAGTTCTTCGTACAACTCATGGCTTTCAAATATATATTAGGTACACTCAACATAGGGAAAACTTTCTTTTAAATTCTCAATGAATTGTACTCATAAATAAATATTTCAACTCTTTATTTCACCGTCCATCCTTATTCTGCTGACTGAAGCCATAGGCTAACACATATTGTCCAATAGAGAACTAATTCATACAACTGAATTATCTCAAGCTCACCAGTACCTAAGATGTATTCGGCAAAAGATACAGAGCTCAAGTCTGGACTATGGCTCCCCTCCTTAAAGAATCACACTAAGGAGGTGTCACATGTCCCACAACTCCAATGCAATCCCGGCCAAAGGAAAACATGGAAGGAGGGGCCCTGACAAGTGCCATCGCTTATCTTCAAATCTTAACCCCTCATGGATGCAAATGCGATCATCATTACACCATAAATAATTCAAAATAATTATCAGCCCAAATATACTCAACATACTCAAGCATGCTTAAAATAAAACAAGCGTAATTTATTTTCCATAGCAAAGCAATAAGCAAGCATGCTTGGAAAGTGACAAACTTATTATTGTGTGATGATTAATTAAAATAAAACTACAAATAATTCACAAGCATACGAAAGAAATTTCCAGAGTTACCTGTTGCTCCTTAGCTCACAGATAATCACACAAAGTCACTCCGTAATTCTTAATGAGACTCTACAATATCAATATATAAATATCTATTAACATATTGCTCAACACTACCTAAAAGTATTCTAACACAATTTTACCTTAAACTACCCCTAAATATATACATACATTTATTTTTTTATTCCGGATAAAAATATCACTAAATGATAAATATTATTAATTAAATATTATTTTTGTGGAGTATAAACTAATCCCATAAATCCATAAACCCATATCCAACATCCAGAATTACAGAATTACCCACATAAAATCCCACTAATTCCAAACTTTATCCACCAATATTTTTTTGGGTCCAAACTTCAGTCGAATCCATCAGTTAAATCTCCTCATATAACCTTAATAAACATCTAAAAATTATCAATTTATTTAACCATAAACATCCCAAATCATCAAAAGCCCCTATTTCCAAAATATCCAAAATTTCAAAAGTTCCCAATAATTAAAAAAAACTCTAATAATGAAAAATCTATTTAGAGGAACTCATAATCAAGGTCCAAGCTTCAGTTTATTAAGCTTAGGACTCCCAAAAATATCAATTTAGACAAAGCCTAATTTTTCAAGTATAACAAATCGAAAAACTAATGACATAGAAATGTAGAGGAGACTTACGGGATTCCAAAAATGTGCTTAGTTGGCCGGAAAACTTACTATTCCTACGCCGACGGACTCCGATAAGTAAATTAAAAAGAAAGAAATGAAAGAAAGAGAGAAGAGAGAGAACTGAGAGAGAGAGAGAGACAGAGGGTGAGAGATGTGTATATATATAATTAATAATAATAATATAATATTATAATAATAATATAATATTAATAATAATATAATATATAAATAGTAGTTGAGTGTGATTGGTTGAGGAATTAATAATTGAAATAGTGAAAGTGCAGAAGAAAAGAGACTGTCGGCAGAAGAAAATTGCGAGTAGGAAGAGAGGAAAAATATACTACTAGGCCTTAAAATTCTCAAATATATTTCTTTTGATCCAAAAATTTTCTTTCTACTCTCTCAAAATTTTCCCATAATATCCTTTATTTATTTCCTCTTATAACAACCTCTTTTGAGCCTAAAAATAATTTTCTCAAAAGTATTATTCTCAATATAAGGGCGAAACTAGGCCTTTAAAATCCTAAAAAATACCTCAAAATCCTTCAAATATTCTCATAACCTATCATTTCTCCTTAATCAATTCCTATTTGCTCCCACTAAATCCTCAATTAATTTTTAGGATGTTACAAAGTATATCTTCGTCTTCTCTTTGTTTATTTTCTGGGTCGATGCTTCACAAAATTTACCCATGCACTCCGTTATCACATCCACCTGGCTAGATGATGCTTCCCCAAAAAGGATTAGATCATTGACAAAGAAGAGGTGGGAAATCGGGGGGCCTCCTGTATGGAGAGATTGGGTCACCCTGACGAATTCCCCTTGTTGCTTTGAACTCTTCTTTCTTTTCTCCATTCTAAAGGATGTTGAATGAGGCACTTGTAATGCAAGCCATGATGAGTTGGCACATCTTATCTTCTAAACCCACCTTGTATAAGGTATCCTGAATGAACGACCAATTTAATCTATCATAAGCCTTTTCAAGGTCCACTTTCACTACTAACCATCCATCAGGACCCCTCTTATTTCTTATCGAATGAATGACCTCATGAGCAACAATTATGTTATCACTGCTGTAAATATACTACTACAAATCAATAATTAAACTCATAATAATCAATCTTAATCACAATTATTATTGCTAACTATGATAGGAAAAAGAGTTTTTCATACAATTACAACAACACCCTATCATAGTTAGAAAAAAAAGGATTTCTCTAAGAATTCACAATATAATCCATGATAGAGAAAAAGCAAACACAGATCACAACAATCATACTATCATGGATAATTTACCCTAACTTGTTAGGAAAGCAATCTTGATTTGACCGTCCTCGTATCGCCCTTGAGTCCAATGCAAAAATATTTATAAATCGGAATGCAAGTGTATAACAATAGTGGTGCAATCCGAGTCATTTTCAATGAGCCAATGTTTAACTAAACTGAAGGTGGCAATCGCACAAGAGGGGGGTGAATTGTGCTTCCTAAAATAATAACAAATAAATGCAACACAAAATCTTTATACTGGTTCGGCCAACACTGCCTACGTCCAGTTCTCCAACACCTTGTTGGGTTCCACTAACCACAGGTTCACCTGTCAACCTTTATAGAGTTTTAGAATCCCTCTAAACACTCCCCCTTACTACCTGTAAGGTAATATCCCTGTTCTAAAGCACCAAGCTTTCAGAACAACCTCAAACAATAGAGGATTTCAATAAATATGTTCACTTAATGAACTGATTGTGATAAACACTTAAGTACAGATAAAATCTCTAAACAATAAATACAGAAAACAGAGAGCAATGAATGAACTCGTGAAATATTCTCGTGTTTTTCGTCCCTTTTCAATAAATGCTCGAGTTCTGTATTTATATCTCTTCTCAGATTTTGTCCTAACATTCATCTTCAAGAAGCCGTTTGAATTTAGTCGTTGAGAGCTCATAGCTGTTGGCATTAAATGCAGTTTCTCCATCGGGGTTAACTTCCTGCTCTAGCTTCAACTGCTCTTGCGTAGGGTGAGCTAAGAGAGAGGTAGACTTAGCGTTCTGAGCATCTGTACGAACTGTACTTTTATGGCAGCTTTTTCAGTAGCGCTAGCATGATCTGCTATGGCTAACTTCATAGTGTAAGTTCTGCACTTAAGATGTTAGTTGAACAAATAATCATTTAATGCATAGAAGATGCTATCGCAAGCTTAGTCTATTAGCTCAATGAGATAGAGACAATATATCAGCTAAGATTGTCTAAGTTATCAGAGCATACTTCTATTGATAGATATTAATGCTAGCATATTCTCTTAGTTCAATCGTTCAGCGTACTAGCTATATCATATCAACAAACATTCTTCTACCGATAGCTAATCCCATTATCGATAGTTACTTGAGTGCTCATTAGCTTTAAGGATACTAAGTTGTATGAATATTCAAAGGTATCTCAAGGTATCCTACTATCGATAGATAAACATGTTAGCGCTAGCAACTATGTTATCACTAAACTCTTGCTCCTAGCCACTAACTATTAGAAAGTTTATTATCTGAAGAATTCTGTTATCGATAGCTTAACTTGTTATCGCTAGTTGATTCTATTAGCTCAAGGACTTTGATTTATATTTATGCTTTTTGTCCTTTCTTTCATGTGTCCATGTTTTCTATGAACTTCTAGCGATAGGATCTTTCTTAGCGATAGTGAAAGACTTAGCGATAGATATATTTTTATCTTAGTGTTCTGCAAAGTTTCCATCTGCTATAGTTGAGCCTTTCATTAGTGATAGTCTTTAGCTCTAGCGATAGTGATCTGTTACCTATCAGATTTTACTTGTTTAATTCGAAGGTAACTTTCACTTATTTACTTATGTTATTTATGGGGTCAGTCTTCATCAAAACTTAAGATTCTAACATAAACTACCTAGTGAATTAAATGTCTAAATACAAGATGAAATGGGTAGAAACATACTGTAGTTGGTTTTCAAATGGTAAAAATGATTGATGCAATGAAGATAGATATTTTTGGTGTTTTAATTAAAAGAGTGAAAAGAAAGTGATGTTTCATGAAATAATGAAAATACTCTTGAAAATTGATTTTCAATGGCTATCCTAGCTCAATTAAGATATTTGGGAAGTCAAAGGTACTAAGTCACTAAAATACCAACCCCATTAACCAATGGGTCCAATGCCTAATTAATGGAACCCTATATAATTAGACATTGTTAAGCTCTTTAGCACCTTGAGTTTCTCTAAGTTTCCTAGAATACCAAACCTCACAAACAAGCAAGTCTAACACCTAATTTCATGAACTCATTCAATTATACATAATTAAGTACCTTAGAGTGTGATTAGTGGTTAGTAACGCATTAGGTTCATTATAATCCATTTCGTCCAAACTACCTACCATAACCATGCATAAATAGAGAGAAATCAATGGAATTATAAAGAACATATATATAACCATATATATATATATTGATGAGTTCAAATCCTCATTACAAACCAAAATCACAACAAACTAAAACCAAAACATATAATCCAAGTCTCAAATGCATAAATGATAAACCTAGACCTAGGAATTCATAAATACAAAGAGGAGGGAATAGAAACAAGACTCCCCTATGAAGACCATGAGCTCAAGCCATCTTCAATCCTTCCCAAGAGCTATGAGATTCTTAGCTACTCATGGAAGACATCCCATCATATCTAAGCTCCAATACAAGAGTAGCCATGGTGGGTGGATGAAGGGAAGTGAAGGAAAATGGAAGGGAAATGGAAGAGAAATGAGAGATATGAGAGAAGAGAAGAGAGGATGGATCTAGGGTTTTAGAATGTGGGAAGGTGTTATAAATGGTTAAGGTTCAACCCTTTTAAGTCTAGAACAAGTGGGAGTCGGGTTAGAGTTGATTTAGGTCGAATCCGGGTCAAAAATTAGAAAAAAATCGCGTTTTCACGTTTCTGTCAGCGTCGCTCACCTTGTGTTCACCGCGGCTAACCCACGGTGAGTGAACATGTTCTCTGCCTCACACTTGCTGTCTGTTAATTTTGGGACTTTTCTGTAATTTGAAAATTTCAGGTCATTTTCTGTAATTTTCACAATTTATTTAGAAACTTGTATTTTGATTTTTTTTTCTTGATTTTTCAACTTCTTGCCCCAATTTCTTCCCTTTTCAACGTTTCTACAATATAAAATAATATCAAGAAATATGAATACCTCCCAATAAACATTCAAATCAAGAGTAATCACAACAACATTCTAAGAATGCCCTTTTTACCACTAAGTATATGTAATTACTTTAGAACCTAATTTCTTCATAAGATATGCATTAATGCCCAAATAACATGATAAAAAACCTCCATAATGATATGAAATATGTGCAAATCTTGGGATTTGTCAAGTCCCCCACACTTAAACCTTTGTACTCCCTGACAAAGACAATAAAACTTTTTCAATTCAAGGGAAGTATTGACATAAAGGAGAATTTCAATATGTTTAAAGCATAAGAGTTAATCCTACCAATCAAAGAACTCAAGGTAATAATCATAGTGAAATGAAGTAATGGCAAGGGATTAATCAAGAATGTAATGAATGTAATGAGAATGAGCAAAAGTGAACAACTCTCAAGGATGTAGTGTTTCACTCTATTCACCAAATTGGGTTCATTTCTCTCTAATCCACTTAAGTAACCACTCTATCATAAGCTCGTAGAAGTTCTAAAATCTCCACTTTCAAAGCAACAACGCAATGGATCAAGAGGGTTTTAAAGGATTGTAATGATGGAGAAGGCTAAATGGAAAATATGGAGAAGAAGAAAATTGATGTCATACATGCACAAGTACTCATATAGCATCAAACCATCAAAATAGCTTGCAAGCATACTCTTCATTGCCACTTTAAAAACTTTTTATGAATGCCTTATTTCCTCTCTTTTTTTTATTTTCTACTTTTTATATTCTTTTTATGCATGACATACTCATAAACATCATAGCAATGGCATTTTCCAATCGAGCTCACATATGGCAAGTTGAGATGCATCATCTACCAAATTGGTATGCTTATGCAAACATCAAAGGAAATGGCTCAAATGGGTTGACAATGGAATATGTGTTTATGGTTTGTGTTTGTTATATGAAGGTTGTGAAATGAATGCCTCTATCATACTTCACCACACTAGATGCAAACAAGCTTTGTCTAGAAACTTGTATTTTGACTTTTTTCTTCAATTTTTAACTTCTTGCCCAAATTTCTCCCCTTTTCAAGGTTCCTACAATATAAAATAATATCAAGAAATATGAATAGCTCCCAATAAACATTCAAATAAAGAGTAATCACAAAAACATTCCAAAAATGCTCTTTTTACCACTAAGTGCATGTAATTACTCTAGAACCTAATTTCTTCATAAGATATGCATTAATGCCCAAATAACATGATAAAAACCCTCCAAAATGATATGAAATATGTGCAAATCTTGGGATTTGTCAAATCCTCTAACATAGAAAAGAATCACCTTATCAACAATTAACAATTCAGTTAACCATGTTAGATAAGAATCCTCCTAACATGGTTAATAAAGATCAACCGATAAATCCTAACATTACATCAATAAAGTATTTGGTAGAACCATGTTAGAAACGATTTATCTAACAAGGTTATTGAATCAAACCTATACATTTAGACCATAATCACACTAGTTGGGCCTCAGGTTTAAAATCCAGGAATACAATCATTTAGCCCATTTCCAATGTAATACCACCATACATCATACAATTACTACAACTCTATGAAATCACCACAAGCATTACAAGTACATAAATCCATCTCTAGATAAAATAATACACCATGATATCATCAGCAACCGATTAGAATCAAGCAATAAAGCAAATAAATACTAGATATAGACATCCAAAGTTTACAGGTAATCAAAAGCATAAATGCACGGAAGCATATGCAAGATTAAGGTGTGGCAATATACATTCCAAAATAACCTTCGGCCGACTCGTTAGATCAGTGCGGGCCCCCTTCCCAAACGACCTACTCTGTGCATGATCACCTGCAAAAATGACAACAATAATAGGGTGAGACAGTTATGTCTCCGTAGCCGCAGCTCAACTCAATACAAGAATATGAGTGGGTTAGCAGAGCGCTTAAAGGGATACCACACTTCTTAAAATATTCATACATCATAGAGTGTATATATGTATGTATTTCTAACACCATAAACATGAAATCAAGAAAATGCACACCTCAAGTTTAGGATTTTTTTTTGAGATTCTTTGATATTCAGTATAATGTATTCCAAAATCGTATTCCAAAAATATTCACAAACACCTTAGCGATCGTTGTACGGGTTGCCGAAATACAAGTAGAAACAGACGAGACTCTCTACCCATCCTGGAACAGGAAACATGTGGAACCAGATGAGACTCTTTACCCTTCCTGAAACCGTAAGGGGCGTTCTCCCCTTTCGTAATCAATTAGTCCGTGTGGACTGACAATGTACCTCATCACGTGATGGCAATACTCAGATCTCAAACTACAAGGGAAATTCTCCTTTTTCATAATCAATTAGTCCCTGGGGGCCAACAAAATACCTCATCACATGATGGCAATACTCAGATCCCTCAGTGTCACACACACGCACACACACACTAAACTACACAACAAAAAAATATGCAACACCACAAATAACAGGCTCTTTGCCTATGTAATTTCTAAAAAAGTGCTTATGAAATGGTTACAAAATCAATATATGCTAAGTTCCAACATGTTACCAATGTAATCATTGCCACAACACGACCATCTCGGAAACTCGTATAATATAAGAAAATTATTAATATTTCATATGAAAGTAGAAGGGATTTCAAAGGTACCCAATAGGATTTTAATATAAACATAGCGTTTGAATTTCAACTTGTGTACGACATAAAAAAAGGGATTTTGTGAAAAATCTCAACTAACATCACACACAATCAGGTAGTGAGGTGAGAGTGGTTACCTGAACTTAGCTAAAAGCAAGAAAAATACCAAATTAATGCAGTCCTCGAGCTCAGCTCGACTTACCGGTGTCTACAATCACCACAAACATACATACACATGGTCAAGACACATTTCAAGTGGCATTAACCCTGCACTTCGGGACTTAGCCAAATAAAAGTCCCAATTATAAAAAGAAATCTAATTATATTTATTTAGCTTGGTTAAGTTAATTTTAATCCATACCAAGCCTAAAAAAACATTCATCCTCAATACTTTCATCTTGAATCAAGAACCCATTCTTTTCCTTAACATAGCTAATTAATCCATTTACCTTAATTCGCTATCCAAATCTAGGGAAAACATTCACCATCACTAAATTTCCAATCATTACATTCAAACACCGTTGATTCTATCAATCCACACTCCTTCTTCATTATTCATCATAACTTCACACTTAAATCCTAATCCTAATTGATTTCTCATCAAATTCATTCTAATCTCTAGATCATATATAATCTGCATACACAATTCATTATAAAACCAATCCAACTCATTTTCCCATAACTCCAATCCTTTAGATTTTTAATTAAACCTCAATAAGTCCCTTACTATCATTAACTCACCAATAAATCTTCCACTCTACACATAAATCCCCCAAAACCATCCTAGGCCAAAATCCACCCATACACATCAAAACCTTTAGATTAAACTCAACCATAAATTTAACTCAATTCCAAATGTCACAGATCAATCATATTATCATCCCAGATCGTCATCCATCATAAATTTATAAATTCAAGCCTAGGCCAAACGAGACCTACCATCATAACCATTCAAGTTCAAACATTCAACTCCCAACCATCAAACATCCATATCCAATTTCAATAACAATCATCATATCCATATATAACATAATCAATTTCAACATTATAGCTCTCCCACATGCACTCAAAATTTCCAATTCTCATCGTACTCTAAATCTAAATCTAGCCAAATCAACCACATTATTATCATCATATAATCTAAATGAACCTGCAGAATCAACCATTTTACTCCCATCAATCCAGAATTTCAGAAATCAAACGAACCCTAACTTTACTCTTTGAAAGGAATCAAGAAATTAAGTACAAAGTAGAGGGGACTCATAGAGAAACTTACCTAGTCGTCAGAAAGCTCATCAGAAAACCCCGAATCTCGTCCAAACTGCAGGCCAAAATTCGCCTCCACTCTATTTCTCTCTCGCGTCGACGGCTTCATGGGAGAAGGGAAGAGGAAATGGGAGTGAGGATGGAAAAAGGGAATGGAGGAAGGCCACCCCCTCCGAGTGATGACAACTCGCAAAAGAGAGAAAGGAATGGAATGGGGTGCTGGGTCAGGAGAAGAGAGGGAAGACAGAAGGAAAGGAATGGAATGGGGCTGGGAGGCCCTCAGACGCTGGCGGTAGCGGCGGAGCCGCCGCTCTCTTTCTCCCCCAGAGCTCCTGCATCATGCCAAGAAGAAGATTAGAAAAGGGAATCAGGTTCCAATGAGAAAGAAAAGGAATGAGGAAGGGAATAATTAAAAGAGAATAAAGTAAACAAAATTGATAGTATAGGGAAATTATAACTAGCTCCTTAGATCCTCAAAATAAAATATATTTCTTCAAGATATATCCCCTTTTAAATTTCCAAAATTTATTATAAATAATTACTTAGATTTTTCTTCCATTAGGATCTCTTTTGGGTCTAAAAATAATTTCTCTAACTATATTTTCTCAAGTTAACGGAGAAACTAGGCCTTTAAAAAATCTCCAAAATACTTCAATTTTCCATAAATTTATTAATAAGACTTTCTGACTCTTAATTTAGTCCCAAAATTAACTCTCAAATTGTCACCAATCCTTAGTAAAATATTTGGGATGTTACAACTGCTCTACTACCCCGCTATGAAGCTGCATTGGTGTCTTCCCACCACTTTTCCCATTATGCTTCTCAGTCTCTTACTAATAATCTTTGTAACCACTCTATAGCTAACATTGTAAAGAGATATGGGGAAAAATTCTTTTATTGTCTAAGGAACCTCTTTTTTTGGAATAAGGACAAGGTTGGTTTGATTGAGATTTTGGATAAGCATCGATTGGTCTGAAATCTCTCTAACCATGTTGTACATATCATTCCTCAATATTTCCCAGCAGTTTTGGTAGAAGAAGTCCTGTATACCATATGGTCTTGGGGCTTTGAACCCCCCATATCAAAGACTACTTCCTTTGTTTCTTCCCTCCCTATTCTAACTAATAAGGATTCAATTTTTGGGGCTGTCAAGTTAGGGAAAGTGGAGTTAGTTGTCAAGGGATGAGCTTCAGATGTTTCTTCTCTAAACAGGTTCTCATACTAGACATGAGCCATATCCTTTAATCTATCTTGGTCAAAAACTCAAAGATCTTGATCATTCTTCAAACATTTCACCCTGTTAACCCTTCTATGGGCCATAGTCACTGCATGGAAAAACTTGCTGTTTCGATCACCCCATTTCAACCAAGCATATCTTGATTTTTGGAATTAAACTAGTTTTTCTTGTGTAAGGGTTCTTTTGTATTCTTTCCACGGATCCCATTCCACCTGTGCTAAGTACTAATTGTCTCTTTTCCTTCTGGCTCTCTCGACCCCTTCAATCCTTTTCAACAACCCTTTCTTTCTTGAGGATACATTCCCCACATTTTCTTTGTTCCGCCAAGTAGCATTATTAGTGAATTGTTCTACTTTCTCCACCAAAGTTCCTTGATTCTAACTTTCTTCTACCATATCTCTGAAACCCTCTTCCAGAAAACATGCTGCTTGGCACCTAAATGTGTATCCCCTCCTTTGAGAACCCTCAGCTGGTTGTAACTTTACCCATAATGGTCTATGGTCTGACCCAAACTTGGGTAGGCAGTGGACTCTCACAAACTCATCATTGCACAGAGCCTAGTCGACACTTTCCTTAGTGAGGTTTTTCTCCCACGTGAATCTGTCTCCTACCCATTCAATTGGCTTCAGATTCCCTTTATTTTTGCAATCCACAAACTGCCTCATAACTAGATAATTTGGGGGGGGGGGCACCACCCATTTTGTCCTCCATTGACAGGTATGAGTTGAAGTCTTCCACAGTTAGCCATGGTGAGTCAATTACTGCACTTAGGGTAATCAAATCCCTCAATAAATCTTGTCTCAAAAGGTAATATGGTTCAACATATACACAAGATAACCAACATGACATATTACTGTCTCTCCTGGTAACACGGACATGCAGGCATTGGGTTGATGAAGTAGCATAATCAATTGAGATGTTAGGTTCATTCCACAGAAGCCATATTCCACCAGTATACCCTGTGCATTCTACTCTAATCCAGTGACTAAAACCCAATTTTTTCAGGATCCTATAAGCTTAGCACCATTAACTCGAGTTTTTAAGAGAATCAGAATATCAACTTCCTTCCCCTTTATTACATCACGGATTTTACTAGTAAATGTTTTTGAGGTTGCGCCTCGGCAATTCCACAAAATACTATTCATGATAAACATTAGGGAATGGGAACCATTGAACCTCATTGACTTGAGGAAGCTTCTTGCGTCTTAGCGTCCTCTTGCATCTTAGCATCATTTTGACTTTATTCATCAGCTATATCATCTACTGTTTCGTACTAGCAGTCGTTTGCCTCCACCTTCTCCCTCGAAATTTAGCTCATGAGCTAAAGGCTCTGCATCTAGTGGTTTCGCTTTAGGGGATGTAATTAATTTTTTCCCCATCTCCCTGTGCTGTAATGCTGACAATATATCCTTTTGGGAAACCTGGGTGTTTGTCGCGAAATTTGCAATATGGGTCTGAACCTTTTGGCCTTAATTTTGCTCCTTTATACCCCCTCTAAATGGTTGAACTGTTGAAGTTTCGAGCCCATAACCATGTTATGGATTCTTGCAGCTTGTTTCTTTCTTAGCAGGGTTAGGGATGTAATTTTGGGCCTTGTAGTTTGTAGTCTCTTGCGCCCCCCACTCTTCTTGTATTCCTTGGGCTTGTTTCAGGCTCATCTTTCTTACTTTCCTCTTGCCCGTTAGAGCTCTTGACCGTTAGAGCTCTTGCGGCCAGCTTTCTCTTTTGCTTTCTCATTGACACCTTGATCCGTCATTTTCACTATAATCTCCTCTTTTCCATCGGTACTCTGCTTTGTGTCCTTACCCTGCATTTTCTTAGTATTTGTCTTTAGAGTTAAAAACCATTTTTTTTTCTAAGAAATTTATGTCTTCAAAAGCTTAAAACCAAACCAAAAACTCAAGGACAAGTCATACAAAATCATTGGTGCCCTCACCCCCACAGTTAAATGTCACATTGTCCTCAATGCGAACATGCAACATTAAAAGTAGTGGAAAATAAGAAAGCATCCATAATCAAGTGTAGAGATGACACAAATTTTTTTTACAAGTTCAACATCAACCTAACAATACAAACAAGTGCCATAACAATTAAGTCTAACCATCAATCACATGCAAATATAAACCAGAATTAGCACTCATTCCCAACAACAATGTTCAGATAAATGAAATTAGAGAAAAGTAGAAGAATACTCCCCTTCCTCTTCTTGATTTGCACTCTCAATTGCCCACGATCTTTGTTATCAAAACTGGACGCATCATTCGGGGCTGCAAGAGTCCTACAAAATAAAAACAAACACATAATATCAAATACTTGGGTTGCCTCCCAAGAAGCGCTAAGTTTATAGTCTTCAGCCAGACTTTGCAAGATGAATTACTAATCATAAGTGTCAAAAATCACAACCATCTTGTCTTCATTTCTCTTGTGACAAAAAGATTTTACCAAACATGAGAGTTCATTAAGACAAGAAACATGTACTTCTTCAATCGAAAATGACTTTGGAATGCATAGCTTAACCAAACTAATAGAAGGCCCTAACCTAACTTTTTCACAATTGTTATCCATGCCCCCTAAATAATTTGAAAAGCCAATAAAATCCACTTGACTCTCATCAGTAAGAGTCAAATTATCAGTAGGAGGATCAAGATCAAAAATTGATGGGATTTCCTCTCCATTCTCTTGTTCAAAACAACAAGTATTAGGCTCTAAAATTGAAACCTCAACTAAACACTCATTATTGTTCTCTCCCTCATCGATTTCCAACTCACAATCACCCCCAAGACTATCACATGCCTTTGGTAATAACTCCTCACTCTCCATAATCAAATTTTCCCTTGAAATTTCCTTTTCCATTGAAGCATCATTTGATATATAAGAGAAAACACCCTTTTGTTTCAAAGCCTCAAGGTTAGAAGCAATTTCACTCATTTGGAGTGCTAACTTTTGAAGAGCTAATGTATTCTTTTCTTGCCTAGCACTGATTTCATTATCATTATCTAGGATACGTTGAAGCATATCCTCTATTGTGGGATTTTCCTTATGAATGGGGTTAACTTCATCTATATGAAAAGTTGGTGATAAATCAAAATGTGATGCACATGGAGAAAGAAAACAATTAGGATCCCCAAACAATGATTGTTCATGATTTCGCTTAAGGCAAAAAGTATCATAAAACACATGAGTTTGAGCCCTAGCAAAATTATCTTCCACATAATCCAAGGTTGAGACATGGGGACATTGTTCATGAAAATGATTATATCCACAATAATTGCAACAAATGTACTCACATGGAGCTTCATAAGCAAAAGAGTCATAATGGGAATTTGTATAACCATTTTCATGCTCAAATCCACCATTTGTCTCATTGATCCACCAAGGATAATCCATAACAAAGTTTCAGATTAACTAACTAACAAACAAAATCACAAAAGTAGCAAAATTAACAAGACTACCTAAGACACACAAAACAAAACAAAAGGGGAACCCAAAAAAAACTCAACAATAAATGATTACACAATTGCAACAATGAAACACAAAAGCTTTTGTCATTAGTCCCCGGCAGCGGCGCCATTGACTTGTCCGAGGTTTAGCATATCCGCAAGCGCACGGATCGTCAAAAATAGTATAGAAAATGTTGTCGTTCCAACAGGAACTAAGGCAAAAGTAGATTAATTATCGCAATTATATTATTAATTAGGTTGAGTGAGAATTTTTGTATTTTTAATTTCAAAAGTACCTAAAATGAAAATAACTTGACAAATACTAAATTGAAACTTTAAATCAAAACAAAAAGGAATCTAGGATTATTTATCCACTTTGTATTTTATGATGCTTGATTAACCCTCCTCTAATGACAATTAATGAATACTAAGTTGATGTATGAAGTCATATCCATTTGAATAACTCTCTCAAGCTTACCCAAACCTTAATTAACTCTAATATGCATAATCTCTTACTACATATTATGTTAATTAGTCTCTATAAACATCCCACTTCAATTTTACAAAACTTGGTCAATGAATATCTCTATCTCATTAACAAACTCTCAATCCCAACTTGGAATTTTAAGACAAGCTTGAATTCAACCTAGTTCTATGCTTAATTAATGCTCTCTCAAGCCACTAATTAGGCTAACAAACTAAATGTTGGCCACCACTTAGGATAAATAAAGCACAAGTTAAATTCACAACCTAATAATCATTAATCATCAAAAGAAAAAGAGTTCCAAGCATCAATCCATACAAAGTTTCAAAATAAACCTAGAATAAATTAACTAACTACCCATAACTACTACTAAAATCACAAAATCATCTCAGTCAGCAACCATAATTTCAGATTTGGAGAATAAAATTTGAAGGAATAAGAAAAGGAAAAAGAAATTGTCCAGAGAACTCCCCAAAAATATGTTCTTCCTCTCCTTCCTTCTCCTTTAATTCAGCTATCTTCTCTGCTCCCTTCTCTTCTCATCACCGCACGAACAGGCAGGCAGATCAGTGGCGGCCGCGGTGGCTTAGGTTCTCTCGCTCATGCGCAGGGGAGAAGCCAATGAAGATGAAGATTGCACAGTGAAGGTTGCGGCTTCTCCCCCTCTCTTTCTCGCTATACTTCTGGATCTCCGCCTCACGCCGCTCACTTTTCTCCCTGAAGATGTTGAAGAGATGGTGGATTGTGCCTCTGCGCCTTCGCTTCCACGCGTCTTTTCTCTATTGCTTTTTAGGTCTCTCAATTTTCTTCCACCAAAAACGGTGTGTTTTGTCTATGCTTGCCAATTCAAATTGCACTGCCTTGTCAAATGGCTTCACGTGGCTAGTGGCTACCAAAAACAAAGCAAATATATATATATATATATATATATATTTATATTAATATTAATAAGAACCAAAAGAGTAAAGTGGTACAGGGCGCCGAAACTTTCATTTTCTTTTCAAGTTTCATTCTTTTTTTTTCCTATCATTTTACCAAACATCTAATATTTTTATTTTTAATTAAAGCTACCATATTTCCAATGAAATCTCCTAAATAATGCATCTAATTGACATCTTACCAAAATCTCAAGAAAATCCCTCAATTTTTGAACTAATGACTCCCTAATTATACCAAAATATATATCAAATCTAATTAAAAATTGGGAGTCATCAAGAGTTCCCTCTTTTTGCAGCTCTTGATCATTCATCTTATTGTGCACCTCACCCTGTTTGTCTTTTTTCCTCCATTCCTGAGGTACTCCTTTTTATTTGTTCAAGGTTTTCCTTTCTGGTATCTGTGATGTACCTTCCTCTTCTCTAATCACTTGAAACCTTGACTCCAATTTGCTATTGGTTTCCTCAGTGTTGAATTTCTTCTTCCCATCTCCTATGCTCTGCTCCCTATTTTTTGTTGCTTTATTGACCGGTCTTTGTCTAAAAGTCCACTTTGCTTTGATCGGCATGTTGAACATGGGTTGGGTCACCCGCATCTTCTTCTCCTCTGGAGGAGGGGTATTTTGTTCTCCGTGAGCGTGTGGTTGATCCTTCTGCTGGTTTCTCTCGTTTGAGGGGCATGAATCTAGATTGTGCCCATACCTTCCACAAGAGAAGCAGATTATCTTTAGTCCTTCATATTCTATTGTAAAAACCCTCTTTCTTAAGACAACTCTAGATTGTAGTTTTGTTCAGGTTAACTTCCACACTGATTCTCACAAATTGGCCTCTCTCCACTATTTTTGTTCCTTTCCTGCGAAAGAACCAGTGTATTCATATCAACTTTTAAGGCTATCTCAATGAGGTTCCCAAGTTCAAACATACATTCCTTAGAGTACATGTGAATAGGGAGTATGGGAACTCTGACCTAGATAACAACTTTTCAAATCCTGTTACATTTGGGATTAAAGTTGGGACTTCAGCGCTGGACTGCTAAATAGTGGCCCTATATGATCCAGGGTCCATCATATAGGAGCCTTTTTCTCAACTCAGCATCCTTGGTTTGAAAGATGAAATAGTTGTTTGGAAGGTAAACTAAGTCAAAGTTGTTATCCTTCATCATCCAAAACAACCTGTCCTTCATGATCCTTAGGTTCAGACGTTCCTTGCCCAAAAGGGTGATCACTAGTGCATCTTTCCACGGTAGACAAAGTTTTCGGAGTCAGTCATTGTCCACATTGATTTTGGGTAATGAGTTCAACAGATTAACCTAGTCAGACGTTAACTTTGGGGTAGTCTCTTCCTCATCTCTTAACCACTCTTCCATTAGTTTATCAAGATCTGGTTCCTCAGCACTGTACTCTCTTGCCCCCATTAGCTTCTCTTTGTATGAGATGGGTGTTCTGCTCCACCCTCCACCTTTTGGTTGTCCCTGAGATTTTTCACCCTCCCCCTAGTGTATCAGTGGGCTCCTTTGAACGGTCATACACTTTTTCCTTCTTTGCCTCTTTCGTCACAGACTCTTCCATAACGACACCCTCATTCATCTCCTTGATGTTACGTCTTATCAAATCCTCTTGCTCATTCGAGGCCTCCAGATTCTCAGTTGGTGGCCCCCCATTGTTGGTCGTATCACTAGAACCTTCACTCTTTCCCTCACTCTTTCTCTCACTAACTTTCTCACTCATCCTTTCTCCCCTTTCTTCACTTTCTTTGTTCAAGTTTTGTTTCTTGCTATCGAGATGGGTATTTGCAAAAATGTTTTCGTACAAAAACAAAAATGTTCACTTTTTAAGTACCTTAGACTTCATGAATAAGCTGAATATATGAATTCTATGGAGACTGAGTCAAAATCATATCTAGAATGGGCCCAAGATGATTAGGACTTAGAAGCCTGCCTCATGCAACAGTATATTTTAATTAATTAACTTGTATAATGTATCATAGTGATAATTATATAATTAAATTTTTAGGAAGAATACCATCATTCTTGTTGCATTGAGGTTGGGTTTTTCTCCTTAATAAATCTGATGTCGGTTGTGCTATTAAATTTTTGTCACATATTTTGTTTAATTATTCATTCAGAAATCCTTGCAAGTGGTGAGAATATATTTCTGTTGCGTATAAGCTATTGACTTGAGTTGTGTCCCATTTTCTTTTTTCTTTTTTTGTTCTTTTTGTTTTTGAAAAGCGAAGGTTATATCCGAAATTCACTTCCAAGTCAATATGAAAAAAAAAACAATTACGTCATTTCCTCTTGTTTATTAAGACAAAAATATATTCTTCTTTATTTGAGGACACATGCTTATTAAGGATACAAATTATATGCAGAAAATGAAACTATGTACTGTTATACGGCTTCAAAGTATTGCAACAAACTAAGCACTTCAATAGTAATAATTTGCCTCCGGTATCATCACTTCGTACTCCTTTGCAATGTTCAGTCTAAATTCTAAAAGGGAAGAACCTTGATGGCAAGAACCTGCATTTTGTTCCCATGTAGAAGGAAGCAAGAAATTCAACTGCTCGTCTTTCATTTCCTTCAATGGGTTCTAAATCTTCATTGTTTGTGCATTTATTTGGAAGTGGATCGCCACAGAGTTCAGGAAAAGTCATGGCCGTCATAGACATATTGGTATTGAAACTATTATTTTGTTGTCTGCAAAATCCAAAATTTTGAGAGACGCCAATTGGCATATCTGCAACGGAATAGTTCCACTGATATGAGTTGATTAGATCTTAGGAGGAGAACCTTTACATTATATCCTATTTAATTTGGTATGCCTCTAGAAAGTTTATTTTCCCCTATATCAAGAATATGTAGATTTTGACAATTTTTCAGCGACAAAGGTATCTTTCCCAATGAGATATTTTTGTTGAGTTGCAAAATTGTAAGGTTGGACAAAAAACTGAATGACAGTGTAATTGTGCTTGTTGGATTATTGTTGCTGAGTTTAACAGAAACCAGTGACTTTCAATTCATCTAACATTCTGTCAGTCTCCTAGATAAAGAATGGGAGAAGCCAATTAAGGTATACAGACTTATCCAATAATTTTTCATCTGGGGGGTTGACAGATTGTTGGATGAATTGGAATTGGTTTCTGTTAAGCTCAGCAACTATAACCTAATAGGCACACTTCCTCATCATTCATTTTTTTTGTCTGACGTTACAATTTCACAACTCAACAAAATATCTTATTCGAAGAGATACCTTTGTCAATGAAAATTTTTCAAAATCTACAGATCCTTGATATAGGAGAAAACAAACTTTCTGGACGTATACCAAATTGGATACACTACTACAAAAAATAGTATTTACGTCCCTATTTCATGTCTCTTTTTTAAATATGAGATGTAAAAAAAAGGCAGTGGCAAAATTGTAAATATGTGAAAAAGTTTCAACCTCTCTTTTTTGATTATGAGACGTGGATTCTTCTAAAAAAGAGGCGGTAAACACAAAAAAGCGAAAAAAATTGAAAAAAGAAGGCGGGAAGCACTTTCCACGTCTCATAAAATTTATGAGACGTGGATTCACTTAAAAAAAAGAAAAAATAATTGCTCTCACTTTTCACGTCTCATAAAATTTATGAGACGTGGAAAGTGTTTAATCCACGTCTCATAAATTTTTATGAGACGTGGATTAACTTAAAAAAAAAAAGAAAAAATTTTGCTCTCACTTTTCACATCTCATAAAATTTATGAGACGTGGAAAGTGTTTAATTCACGTCTCATAAATTTTATGAGACGTGAATTCACTTAAAAAAAAAAATTGCTCTCACTTTTCACGTCTCATAAGATATATGAGATGTGAAAAGTGCTTAATCCATGTCTCATAAATCTTATGATGAGACGTGGATTCACTTTAAAAAAAAACAATTGCTCCCTAGCTTCAACGCCCTCTCTCTGCTTTAAACACCATCATCTCCAGCCACCATCATCGGTGGCCCTTCCTTGTCGAGACAACAAGAGGGAGTGAGAGTGTGAGATTGAGTGAGAGTGAGGGCAGAGAAGTGTCGATCGAATGTGAGATTGAGGTTCATCCGACCATCATCACGTTTCTTCCTAATTTTTGTTGTTGGCCTGTCGATCAGTGGATATGATCCATCCGGCCATCATCGAGAGAAAAGGCTTCAACAATCAACACGTTTCTCCGGTGACTCTGGCAGCAACAGGGTTTTCGAAGCTTGTAATAGAGCATTGATGGCAGCGGCGTCGAAGGGGGCGGCGTCTGGTGTTAAGGTTTCTTCTGCGAAGACGACACAACACCGAAAGGTCATTGATTGCAGCAGAAAGACTCAGAATGACAGTGCGACGCCAAGTCGTAACCCTAACCGATGCTGCTGCATCGCGAATACGCCATTTGCTACAACAGCGTCAGAGGCCATTCCTGAAGCTTGGTGTTAAAGCTCGCGGTTGTAATGGCTTGACATATACCCTAAATTACATAGGTTTTTATCTCTTGATTTCTGGTTATTTTAAGATCTCGGTGTCATCTTATTATTATCAAGTTATTTATGCTTTGTGAATTTCTCTTCGGTTCATTCCTTGTTGATTTTTTAATGGAATAAATTATGGCTCTGTAGGAACTGATTCTCTTCAGCTATATGTGCAATAATCAAAATTTGTTCTCTTCTTAAGCTGGCTGAATCAAGTAGAAATTGTTGAGATTTGTTTTTATCCGTCTCTCACCAAAAATGTTGAGATTCGTTTCCCATCTGGTTGCCTTTCTGTCTTTCCATAAATTGCTACCTCTGTTATATTTTCATCGTATATGTAAACTCTGCAACTCAATGCCTCTTTGAGTAGCCACATGCATTTTACATATGATATTGGCCCCAAGACAGTTGCGTGTTGCTCATGCTTTTTGAAAGGGCTATATGCATTTGATGTTTTAATTAGCAGTCCTCCTAGCAGCCCTAGGCATATGTTCAAGTCCTAATGAAAGTCTGCATTATGATGCTTACAATTTTTCCTATTTTGAGGGGCAACAGGAGTGTTTGGATGTGGGAATGACCACATTAAGAAAAGCAGCCATGTCCAGAGGAATGAGTCACTTCGTTAATTCTTAATTTTTACTGTGCCATGTTGAATTCCTCTCCTTCATTGCAGAAAAAATAGGCCTCTCATTTCTCTCTCGCTTCTTTGCAAATTCTTCCTCCTCAGTCTTGTTGGGTATATATATTTAATTGCAGCTATTTTGTTGGATTTCTTTTATCTTCTTATTTTTCATATCGGAAAATGGTGTATAGGATTGAATTTTGACTTTTGGGGTTTTTTGTTTTTGGTTTTTTGTAGGATAACTGTGATGCAGAATTGTGTTTTCACTGGTATAAGCTACAGCTCGCCCACTCTTGGATCTGCTATGAGCAACTTGGTTCCAACTTTCACTTTTGTGCTTGTGGTCATCTTCAGGTGATTCTGATTTTTCCCTTACTATTTATTGTCTTTGCAGATATTGAGTTTGATGAATTCTATGCAGTCACAAGGGGCATCAAAAGCTATAATGAAATTTCATAATCGAGATTATTGAACTGCAATATATATAGGGGTGTATTTGTGATATGATAATATAATTAGGAATAGGGTTAGTTAATTTGTTAGTTGAGTAGAGTCGGGTTTAGTAATGATTACTTAACTAATGGGATTAATTAACTAATTAGGGTTAAATGGGATTGATTGTGCTATTATTGTTTTGGGATTGATTGGGTTATTATTAGGTTTTGGGATTGATTGAGTTATTATTATATGTTTTGGGATTATTATTATATGTCGGGCTCATTGGGCTTAATGAGCTTATTATAATTAGGTCTGAGTATAAGACTAGTCAGGTCATTATATAAACCTGATTAGGGCATAGTATTTGAAGGTCTTGCATTATGAATTAATCAAATTAAGAGTTTCCTATTTTCCCTGACGGCTGTCTTCTTCTTCTTTGAACCTGCTGTATTTCTTGTTCTTTAAACCCTCTAAACTTCTTTGTCTTAAACCCTCTAAATTCTTCTTCTTTACCCTAATTCTCTTAATTTCCCATTACAAGTTATTAAACTTGTAACAGTGGTATCAGAGCCGGAACCGGCCTCTGCCCAGG
Organism: Mimosa bimucronata; assembly: GCA_037074515.1. NCBI lineage: Eukaryota > Viridiplantae > Streptophyta > Magnoliopsida > Fabales > Fabaceae > Mimosa > Mimosa bimucronata. The sequence goes on from CM073442.1 coordinate 15,485,395, forward strand.
TGGCTCCGCTGGCTCTCTCCCAGTTGCGACTTCCGCCTGGCGTGGACGTCGGCCTCCCGGGGAGGGCAGGATGTTATGGGACTGGAGTAATGAACCAAGTCCCACATTGAGTAGGTTCGGCCTCTCGATGGGGTATATAAGTGGTGTGGCTCTTCCCCCCACAAGCTAGCTTTTAGGGGTGGTATCCTCACTTGCTTATATATCATAACAAATGGTATCAGAGCCAGGTTCATGGTTAGCACCCGTTCGTAGGACAAAAAAATGTCTGCTGAACGTCTTGATGCTTTGGAACACCAACTCCGTGGTGTCAACAGGAGATTAACGCGGCTTGATAGGCTAGACAGACTTGAAGAATCGATTCTTGCTCTTACCACAAGATTCGATAATTTTAATCTTCAAGGACCTCGCTTCGAAGATCGTCACTTGGGCTATGGTAATGGTAACGGTCACCATCCTCCGCCGCGCCAAACCCAGTTTACCAAGCTGGAATTCCCTCGGTTTGACAGCAAGGATGTTCTTTCTTGGCTTCTCTGTTGTGAGCGTTTCTTCAAGATCAACCAAACACCAGAAGAGAACAAGGTGCGCATGGCTTCGATCCATCTTGATAATACAGTTTATCAGTGGCACCGAGCCCTTGAAAGAAGATTAAGAGGTCGCCTACCTATTTGGAAAGAGTACGTGATTTTACTCCAAGACAATTTTGGGCCCCCATTCAAAACACCTCTGGGTGATTTAATGCGTCTGCGACAAACAGGGGATTTGGCCGAATTTAATGCAGACTTTGATTTGATTGCGGGAAAGATTGATTTGCTCGAGGATTACCTTGTTGATGCATATCTCTTAGCCCTAAAAATTGAGATTGAAAGCCCAGTCCGTATATTTAATCCTCGGATCCTCCTAGAGGCACGGCGTTTAGCAAGAATGCAAGAAATCATTTTGGAAAAACAGAGGACCCCTTCGAAAACGCATTCATCTTCGCCTTTCAACGCTACTGTGTACTCGGTCAACACTCAAAAGGCATTGGGCAATCACGAAAATGCCTTTATTTCTTTGGGCTCATATTCAAAACCTTCCCCTGTTTCTTTCGAAGCCTATTCTGCATCTTTCGAAGCCAATTCCTCAACGTTGAACTCATCTATGGGATCTTTAATGGCAACGAAACCTTCGGTTAGGGAGGAATTCACGCTGGGTCATTCCGAGAATTCCTCTATCGGTACCAACAATCAGGGCGGAATGCTGGAGCAAGCAAACAGCGGTGGCTTGAAAACTATCAAAGATGAGGAATCAGGTTCTTCATCAACGTCTCCTCCACCGGGTTCTATTCCGCCATTGTTATCCTTGCCTCCAACATCACCTCTTCCTCTAAAGAACCACTCGAGCTCCAAGAAAGTAATTTCTGAGAGTGGGTCTTCGAGTCCGTTGCTCATCGCTTCTCCAGCCTCGATGCAATTGAGTTGCTGCAAGTCGAGGAGCACTTCCCAGAACAGAATGAAGAAGATGAGTGGCAAGAACCTGTGGAGTCGGTGTGTCAGCAACTTACAAAGGTTCCAGAGTCTCTACAAGTCGATGAATGCTTACCAAAGCAGAGTGAACAAGCTCGGTGGCAAGTTACAATGTATGCTGAAAGGTTCAGGTGGATGAATAGTTGGAAGTTTGAAAAGTCAAATTTGTCACAGGTGGCAGCAAACAAGGAATACAATGGTGTTAGTTTTAGGAATATGAATATTTTATTTCAAGAAAATATTCCTACAAGATGCTTGCTTCAGGTTTGGTTTAAAGGAAAGTTAGTAATAATGCTTGTAGGTTCTGTCCAGTGTGTATTTTACTTTGCTGAGGACATTATCCACTGGTCAAAAGGGTATCTTCAGCGTCAGACAGATAAAGTAGAAAAGGAGGTATTTCTTGGATATGGTTCACAGCTGTATAGCATATTTTTCCAGATGCAACAGTGTTTTGCTGATTATGTGCCTATTTCAAGAATTATTGAGCAGCTGGGTATGGAGAGATCGTTGCAAATAAGAGCCCAATTTGAAAAGTCAACTTCTCTTAATGTCAGATATATTTTAGTGGTGCATGGGGTTTTTTTAAACACCACATGAACAAATGGGCTTCCCGACAGGCAGCAAAGACAAGAGCCCGATAAAATTATATTTGGGTCTCATGAATTTTTTGGGTATCTTCAGTAGCAGTATGTTGCAAAGAATGGCGTGGCAAGCTAATGAGTTTGTTAGACAAGAATCTCTTGTCCTAGAGTTCACAGATCTGAGCAAAGTACAATTGCAAAGTCAAAGTTCTCTTTACAGCTGCCAAGCATTCTCTTACTGGAAGAAATTTTTTGACAGTAAATTGGATTTGGGTTTATTACATCAATTTATGGGCTTTGTTTCTCCAGGCCCAAATTCAACGTTGCTGCAATGGGTCACTTCTATCAAGCCTACCAATCTGCCTCTTATCTGGGTTTTACCTATTAATTTCTCTCCTACAAGAATTATGCTACAAATATGGTTCAAGGGAGAGTTAATTTCTATGCTTGTTGGAGGATTTTGCTTTTTAAGTAGAGAAGGAAAGGAGAAGGGTGCAGCAGTTCAAGTTCAAGATATCTCTACTGACCAACAGGAATTTTAATTTTCAGAATTTTAGCATATGTTTTCAGTTTGATTTCAGTCTTTTAGATTTGTATTTTTTGTTCTTACCTGATCCTTGAGGGCAAGGATCTCTTTGGGAAGGGGTATTGATATGATAATATAATTAGGAATAGGGTTAGTTAATTTGTTAGTTGAGTAGAGTCGGGTTTAGTAATGATTACTTAACTAATGGGATTAATTAACTAATTAGGGTTAAATGGGATTGATTATGCTATTATTGTTTTGGGATTGATTGGGTTATTATTAGGTTTTGGGATTGATTGGGTTATTATTATATGTTTTGGGATTATTATTATTATATGTCGGGCTCATTGGGCTTAATGAGCTTATTATAATTAGGTCTGAGTATAAGACTAGTCAGGTCATTATATAAACCTGATTAGGGCATATTATTTGAAGGTCTTGCATTATGAATTAATCAAATTAAGAGTTTCCTATTTTCCCTGACGGCTGTCTTCTTCTTCTTTGAACCTGCTGTATTTCTTGTTCTTTAAACCCTCTAAACTTTTTTGTCTTAAACCCTCTAAATTCTTCTTCTTTACCCTAATTCTCTTAATTTCCCATTACAAGTTATTAAACTTGTAACAATTTGACTTAATATTAAAATCATTCTAGGATGGAGAAGTTGGAAATTAGAAGCTCAAATAGTCAGATGAAAATCTTGGGCACAGTGGTGTCCATCTCTGGAGCATTGATCGTGACCCTTTACAAGGGCGCTTCCATTGGCAAATCTCCAAGTCATTCCCATGAAGATCCTTCTCAATCCCTGTTGTGGCGTTGCTGATGACCTCAGTGGTACAAAAGAGATTCAAGTTTCTGGAGAATGGTGTGGAGCTTTATGCTGAGAAGGTTAACAAATTTATATTTTGCTAATTATTTATATTTTCATGAGAAGGTGACCTCAGTGATGGGTGTTTTGCTGATTATTTATATTTTCATGAGGTAGCATATTTTGTGTTTTACATTGCATATTCTGGAGTTCTCCATTCTTGCGTGGGTCTATCTTTTCTTCAAGAAAGTTTCATTTATATTATATGTTAAATGGTCCCAAGTAATGCTTCTAGCATTCATTTGAAAATAAAGGTTCTATTCTATTCTCTGTATTTCTGCAGTCTCATTGTATTTCAATTAGTAGGTCATGAATATTGGCTCACTTTAGACTTCATGCAAAGCCAAGGCCTAGGCCATGGTTATTCTTGCAGCATTTTGAGGAGATTATGGAGTACTTTAGCTTTGGATTGTGGTGGTTGGCCCTAGGGGTGGCATCTTCAATTGGTCTTGGTATGAAAAATATCCTAAAAACGAACTTCATTTACTTCCAACAAGCATGCCTGATTTTGTGGTTCATGGTTAAAAATATATTTGATCCTTAGACAGTTCTGGTATCTGCACTTGGCAAAACATGCTTACATTTTGTAGGCTTAATATCTGTAAGGATGTACCAGTCCTTTTGCTATCATTTTGTTTCAGAAGTTGTGTGACCCGTGAGATTAATTATCGTCCTCTTATGTTCCTCTCTATTGCAGGATCTGGTTTGCATACTTTTGTCCTTTATTCGGGTCCCCACATAGCTTTGTTCATTATAAAAGCAATGCAATGTGGTCGAGTTGATTTGAAAAGTGCTCCGTATGATACAATACAATTAAAAAGAGGTCCTTCTTGGCTTGATAAAGGATGCTCTGAGTTTGGACCCCTATTATTACGATCGGGCATGGTTCACGGGTCTCAGTAAGCAGCATTTTGTCTCAAGTTCAGATGATCATCTTTTCTATTAATTTTTTTTGCTAACTATCCCATATTTTATGGTCAAAATTGTATTATAACATTGTTGTGATAATAGTTTGGATATGAATAATAAAATTAGCTCATTTTTTTTTCATTTTAAGTGTTGTATTTCTATTATTCTGATAAAATATTGGGGTTTTTTTATTGGGATTTAATCATTCTAATTAAAAAATTATTTTTTTAAAAAAAAGACTTTCTACGTCTCATATTTGAATTGAGACGTGGAAAGTTCCCACTTTCCACGTCTCACATTAAAAAAAGAGACGTGGAAAGTGGTCAGTTACCACTTTCAACATCTCATTTTTGAATGTGAGACCTGGAAAGTGGCCACTTTCCACGTCTCATATTAAAAAAGAGACGTGGAAAGTTCCGACTTTTCACGACTCTCCAATCCACGTCTCAGCAAAAAGAGAAGTGAAAAGTCCAAAAAAAGAGACGTGAAAAGTGTTTTTTCTAGTAGTGATAGGGCACAATGTAAAGGTTCTCCTCCTAAGATCTAATCAACTAAGTGGAACTATTCCTTTACAGATATGCCAATTGGCTTCTCCCATTCATTTTTTGACACAATAAATTAAAGGAGAAAAGGATCCTTGAAAATTGAGGCAAGTGTAGAGTGCCAAGAGAAATATATAGAAGGTGAAGTACTTCAAGTGAAGTAAAATTGACTAACGAGAGATGGATTTATGTTTCCAAAGAAGCAACCTTCCAAGTGAAACTCTGTTGGTGAAGGAAGGAGAGTTGCTAATTGGAGCTAGTCTATTTGTTTGGGAAAATCAGTGCCACTAAGAAAAGATATTTGAGGAAGGAAACATACCAAAAAAACACGCTTGTTTCTAAAGGTTAAAACAGTTGGTCGATTTTTTTTTTCTTTTAAAAAAAGTCGCACAACATTTGTAACAGTTACAAAATGCGCAATTATATAAGTCTATAGGGACAGGCCCCGGTTGATCATGAATTAGGAGCCCTACCATTGGATTGTGGGTGAGCTAAACCCCTTTCATAAAATAGTTATAAAAAAAAGCATACAAATAACTGAATTAAAAAAACAATTTTTTAATTTTTTCTAAAAAAATATTACTCATTTGTCAAAGTTTGGTGTCACTGTTTGCTAGACCAAACTTTGACAAATGGTTTGAAGATTTTTTTTTAAAATGTAACCAATTTAATGCACATTTGTCACAGTTTCGCGCCACTTGGTGTGAAACTTCACGCAATATTTGTCACGATTTTTGTGTCAAACCGTGATAAAATACACACATTTGTCATGGTTTTGAGCCACCGTGACAAAATAACCACAACAAAATGAGTGTCTCTTTGTAATGAGAAAAAGCAAATGAATTTCAAAAGAATAATGAAGATGATTAACAACGTACAAGTTGTTACAATTTGTGACATCCTCATCGTAACCTTTTAGAATGACAGCTGGGAATTTATTATCACTCAAATCCAAGTCATTTAGAAGCTCAAGTTGAAGTAAAGATAGGTTGAGATAACCTGTAAGACAATGTGACTTGTCATCTTCACAACCATCAAGAGCGGAGGGTTCTGGAGAAGAAGAAAGAATGAGCTTAATAACTCTGCCTGTGGCATTGTGCCAATGAACTCAGGTCCAATCGGAGAGGAAGGCTGATGGATCAACAAGAGTGTGTTTGAAGTTTAAGAGAAGGTGGTGGTCTTTTTTGATGCATTGCACCCTTGAAGCATGCATGCCTTTTGTCAATAAGAACGCAAATATTAGGAAACCATTGAAGCAAATAGATTAGCAATATGGCTAGGAGGGGAATGGGGTTTCCATACGGCGATCGGTATGGTTTGATGTGGAAGGGATTACCCCTAAAGATAGATAGGTATTTATAGGTATAGTTTGAGTTTTGAAAAGTAAACAAAAATATTATCATTATTTTTTAATTCCTTTTTTATTTCATTCTGAGAATCTAGCAACTGTAATAATGTTTATCCAAATCAATCACGGCTTATCTATCATAAAGTGTTTCAGTATTCTTAGCTTTCATGTGAAACAATGCTTTAATTTCACCATTCGATGTTCAATTAATCTGTTCTTTTAAAGGTTACAGTTAAAAATTCAACAAGAAGAAGTTATTAAAAAATAAAAGCAATAATGTATGATTTCATGTACTCTCCTTCTATTCTTAATTAGTACTCCCTCCCGCCATTTTTACAAGCAAACAATCCTTTTATAAGGAACGATCCTTTATATTTGGGACCGTAACTAGTACTATGAGATACTAGAAAGTGGAAGCAAAGACGAATTCTTCACTGAGGATATCATGACTTTAATCAGTCTTTAATCTTTTATTTGTTGCGTGAGTGAGATTAGGGATGGTAAGTGAAGAATAATTTAAATTGATCCAGCTTGTTCTTTTTTTGTTGTTGACACAAATGGAATTTTAAACGCGCTCAGGGGGGATCGAACTCCCGACCCCTCCCTCCCCCACTAGTCTCACAAGGAGGCTTATGCCAATTGATCTAAGTGATCATTGGCTGATCCAGCTTGTTCTTCACGGTTATATGATACAAATTTTTAAGAAATTAAAGACGTGAATCTTTTTTTTTTTAAACTAAAAAGACGTGAATCAGATGAAGGTGAAAATGAGGGGAGTTAAAGAGCATTTATTTAAGAGGATGAAGGACGATGAGAGCGACATTCTTTAATTTTTTTTCACATTACTGACTAACTATTCTCATTTCTTTATCTTTCCCTTATTTATTCATATTTGTACATTCTTTCCTTTTTTGACCTCTGTACACTCTGACCCAAGGTTGTCAAACTCGTTTGTTTAAGTAAACTCGTGAAAAGAATGTAAAATCGGATCGTAAACTCGAATCGTAAACTCGTAAGAGTTTGCCTTTATTAATAAATACGTGTTTCTGGTATATAATTAAATAAGAAATACAAAAAATAATAATAATTTGACTTGAATATATTTTAAATATAAATAGTTGTTAATAAATATATCAATATTCATAATTTATCTAACTCAATAAACAAATTTCTATGAAATTTATACATAAATTCATTGAATATGGTTAAATAAAAATAATAAGCATGATATTGATAGCAAGTTAACACGATTTTCTATAAGGTAGAAACGTAAAAACGGTAAATTCGACATGTAAACTCGTGAGTTTTTACCGAGTTTACAGCCAGTATAAATTTGAGTGACTCGTGACACGTTTTGGTTAGGTGGAGCCGTAAAAACGGTAAAATCGGAGAGTCAACTCGCGAGTTTGACAACAATGCTCTGACCTTAATCCATTAAAGTTTGCTGTATTATCTTGGGCTATGTATTAATGTGATAGCAATATCTTATCTTTTGATGTGATTGAGTCGCGCTAGCACTAAATGACAAGATGGACCACACTAAATGACTGTAGTCTTCATAATTTTTGTGCTCTTCTAAGTTTTCTAATATATAGGAATGGAAATATTTCAGTGTCCCACGCAGTTCTATTCTGATTTGCATATGCATATTTAGATTTTAGACAATATTGGTTTGATTCTACTAGATTCTTGTACACATGTGATAATAATGGACCATGAATACATATGGATATAAATTTGATGGCTTTCAATTTCAGTGAAGTTAGCCCATGATGAAGGGAGGAGAATCTATGTATTTCGCTTAATTTATTTTATTGCATAAAACTAATATATTATGGATTAGAGTTTAGGGTTTAGGTATAGACAATAGGATATACAAGCATACACATAATATAGATAGCCAGAACTGTATATGATTCCAAAACATAGTAACCCTAGTATGTTCATCAATAATGGAAACCAATCTTGCTTTCTACTAAACCATTAATTAATGGTTTATTTATAAGTGGTAAATTTGTGTCTCACTGCACAAACTTTGCACAATGCACCTGTTCCCTTGTAGGCAAATTCAAAAATTTGGAGTTAAAATCGATCCTTTCATGTAAAATGTAAGAACTTGGTAAAGTATATCCTATCCCTTGTCAACTTGCCATTTGTTTAATCAAAAGTATTGTTATTCTAAACTTGAATATTTTCTTCATCTTTGTACCCTATATCATGGACCGGTGATGGGAGTATATATATATATGTATTGGTGCACATTAATTAAATTAGAGAATATGATATGGTCTACGAAGAAGTTTTGATTAATAAGCTCATTAATTATGAATTAAGGAGACAAAGTATATATAAATCTTTCTAACCAAATTATTTGAGATATTTTTTCTTGGGATCCCTCTTTCAAATGTAACCCAGTTATTTGCCAAATTTTTCTGCAAAGTAGGAAAAGCCCTCTTAAATAGGAAGCATAAGTGACCAATTTGGTAGAGAAACTTGTGGGTTTATTTGTTGGCTCAGGCCCATAATAATCATTATATCAACTTTTGAGAATCTCTGAATAAGGTTTGAAAAGTCTGGCCCAAATGATAGCTAAATAACTTATAACCATTATTTTTTGGGACTAAGCTCAGTGAAGCTATTCTTTTTTTTTTTTTTAATTACAAACCGGAATAAATGCTCTTATGAGCTTACATGTAATGCTTTCTGTGTCTATTCTATTACAACTTCAACTAAAAAGTCCGGTGGTTCCTCGTGGTTCCTCAAAAAAGGAGAAATTTACTGTCATGTTGTGAGCCATCTCCGCTATGTGGCCTCACTTCGAGATTTTTAAACAATTCTAATGGTTGGTTAACAGAATTCCTATATTTACACCATTTTTATTTATTTAATACTAAATCTTCCCATCAAAATTGTGATTTATGTTTGGTGCAATTTGTATAATTTTTTGATACTAAATCTACACTTTTACTCTTTAAAATAAAGTTAAATAAAACAGTTTTATTAATACATGCAAATTGATTAATTTTATCTTATTTAAAAGAAATATATAAATAATTTTTCATAAAAAATTTTGTTGTATCTTTTTCAATTTTCATGCAAAGGCTGAAGATAATATCTCTTTTTTTTCACTTTATTATTATTTTTGTAATATGAAAATCTCACTCCCCCAATATTCTCACTTCCGTACAATAAGTGTAGGCAAGTTTTGTTTTTTGCGAGATGGGTGTTTGCAAAAATGTTACCGTAAATCCTACACGGCTGTATTGTCGTGGATGAGAATTCAAATTCCACGCTCCAGGTCAAGTGGTGAGAGGCCATCCCCTTAGGGGGGTGATAGCACGAGGTCTCGATTTCGATCCCGCTGGGCAAGCATTTGACTAGTTTCGATGCCTCTGCCCAGGCACGCTGCAGCGTGGGGATGCGTGGTACCAAGAGGGCCTTGGGCCTCCCTACAATACCTGAGTTGGGCTTGCCAATACCGGGGTGAGCTCATATGGGCCCTTGGGGTGTCCAACATGCTGGGCTGATAGCTGCCACTATCAGTACCCATCAACACCCCCTGAGGCACATGCAGGGTTAATGACTTAGGAACAATGGGATGAATTTGTGCAATCACGCCTGACTGAGGAGTATGAGGAAACGAGTCAAAGAAATAGAGAGGCGGCTAAGAGCTGTGAGTATCCGTATATGGGCAAATGAAAGACATTTCCTGAATTGGAGGAAGATATGGTATGTTTGTAACGCTTTTAAATACAAAATTATGAATAAATGTTTACGTGATTAATTTATGCGTTCACCTGGCTTACCTTGACAGATTCAGGAACAGGGCCTAGAAGGGAAGCCACCACGGCATGACCTCTGGTTCAGGGGACACTCCAAAAAAGATGGTACCATCGTTCATGAAGAGGTCAGAAGAGTGAACGATGTGTAAGTTATTCTCTTTGACTTTGTAATATTTTTTAATTGGTGACTTTGCTAAGTTAATAGCTAATAATCATTTCTTCTTATTATAGGATATGTTGTCACAAGAATACCCTGACGAGGTCAACAAATTTGGCCCCGGTGATTTCCTAAGCAAAACGCTCGATCGTCCTGAGTATTCGGGCCGTGTTCGGGGCACAGGTCTCGGGGTCATGCTCTCATCTTACTTTCGCTGCCAAAAGAGGGTATCAAAAGGCGAAGTAAGAGCGTTACAAGAAGAAGTTCAAACTTTGAGGGAGGAAATACGACGACGGGATGAGGAAATGCAACGACGGGACGAGGAAATGCATCGGAAGTACGAGCAGATGTTTGAATTTTACCAGCGATATAATGTTGCATCACAAACGTCGAACTTCGTGCAACAAGGTAACGTTTCTGCCGTCAAAAGTCCAAGCATCAAGGATAGCTGTACGATGTCTAGGGCCCTCAGGTAGTTCATTTATTTTCTGCTTATAAACTTGCAGCGACACTGTTATATTATCGATTGTGAGCTAATGTTGTCAACTCTCTTGTAGGGCGAGTCAGACTGCAAGCTGTATAGGGATTATTCTTTCAGTGAAGTAGTTGCCACTGGCAAGGTCTACAACACTTCCAACAAGACCCTGCATAACTCGCAGTTGCCTGATAATGCACTGAGGGTCATGATTGAATACTCCTACAATAATGGGGTACCGTTACCGTTCCCGACTGATGAGATTATTAGGGTTGGAGATGTTGTCGGTGCATTCGTTGCTTGGCCTATTGGTTTGATTGAGCCAACCACATAGGTTACACATGTGGTTATTTACTAATAACATTTATACTGGCATTCATTATGTTGGAATAACACTCTTTAATTTACATGTTTTTTCAGGGTACACGCTCTACCGGAAAGAAAGCACAATTGCCTAATGTCAAAGGTACCGTTTGTTCAGCCGCTCAAGTGATGAAGAAAAAGGTTTCACGTACTGATCTATCGTCACATGTGATTATTTACTAATCAATTTAAACTAGATTATTTACTAATCAATTTAAACTACCATTCTGTTTTATTGGAATAAAATTTCAGACTTTCTATTTACATGGTTTGTAGGCAACAAAAGCAAAGGGCAAGAAGAAAGCACAAGCGCCTCCTCTTGTTATGGAACGTACAAGCATCGAGACGCCAAATTGTGCTCAGTTGCGAGAATTTGCAGCCACCATATCTCACGAATTTATTGTTGCGATTCCATTCAACAGGTATATATTTGCCGTGTCAAATATGAGTGAGCATGTTTCTAGGGATCAGCTCATGGAGGTGCTTGATGAAGGATGGCTTAGTGCTACGGTTATCAATTTGTGGATAAGGTATATATGCGTTTCCATTGGGGTTTGGTTTAATGTCATAAGTTGTACACTAATTGGGAGTTGGTATGATTTCTATGAAGGCACCTGTATGAAGATGTCATGATCACAGGGAAGCATGTCTCGTTCGAATTTATAAGCCCCTATGACATAGCACATATTGCGGGCGTGAGATATGAAGAGCTGTCCGCGACGCTTAGAAGGCGCTTTTCTTTAAAGGCAACGAGCATGACTTTATTCTTAGCTCCAATTAATACAGGGTAAGTCGATACGCATTATAGGTTTCATTGTATTCTTAGCTCCAAGCATCATTTATATATATATTGACATAACGTTCTAAAAAATTTTAGGGCACATTGGCTTTTGCTTATCATCTACCCGCAAGCACAACCAGAACCCTTGATTTACTATTTGGATCCTGTGCTAGGTGCTGAACCAGACAATCGCCCAGCTTTGATGCTCGTCGTCAATAGGTATGTGAATGTCAACAATATTCTTTGAATGCGTTGTATTATTTGTCATTTTATGGCCCTAGCTAATAAAATTAATTTAATTTGTTTCCTTTCTAGCGCATTGACCAGTTATCGGTGCTCCATTAACTTGAGTCATTCCAGAGCCGCTGACCAGAAAGATGCTTATCAGTGGAGCATAGTCCAGGTTGTACAAGTTATTCAATTTTTTAACAATCTAGTCAAATATAATGTAAATGTTTCTCATATCATATTTGGTGTTCTTTGTTACAGAATCCCTTCCAACCCAATAACAACGACTGTGGATACTATGTCATGCAGTTTATGAGGGATGTCGTTACACATGATTGATGTAGCATTCCATTGACAGTAAGTTTTATATTTTGTCAACTCTAATTGTGTTTGAACTTGTTATTAGATTTCAAGTATATTTGATTCCCATTCAAATTTCTTTGTTTGTGCAATATTACCCAGACGCACGTTGCTCGATGTTGTTGAGGTTAAAGATGAATGCGCTAATTGAAGAATGGTGCGCTTATGTACTATCTCTTGTTCAATAAGTACAAATGTAGATGGTATAGCTAGTGTTTTTGTTTCCCAATTAGAATGGTACATTGCTCTCTGGATGAGTTATTGGTGTATATTCGTTGCCTGGAACTTTGTATAAAATAGCTGGTATTTATCTGAAGCAGGTGGGCTATATATAAATTTAAATTAAATATTTTTTTGAAAAAATCAATAGCAGCGCTTATTTCGTGATAAGTGCCGCTATAGGTTTCTTTATAAAAAAAATAAATAGCCTAAAACAGCGCTTAAGTGCTTCTATAGGTGTACCTAAAGCAGCGCTTAAGTGTTGCTTTAGGTTATCTAAAGCGGCGCTTATAGAAATAAGTGCTCTAAAGCAACGCTTATTAATCTATAAGTGCCGCTTTAGGTTAGATAATTTTAAAATAATTAAATTTTGACTGACCTATAGCGGCACTTACAATTAATAAGCGCCGCTTTAGGTACACCTATCGTAGCGCTTACAAGCGCTGCGATAGGCTTGAGAGCTTATCGTAGCACTGGCTATTGCGGTACTTATAAGTGCTACTATAGGTCCAAAATAAGTGCTACTATAAACAATTTCTGTAGTAGTGAATGTAAATGTATCATAGCTCTACTTTTCTTACACTCTTTTAGCTTGTTGGATTCTGATAAGGATTTTGTCCAATAACAATACTATTAATAGTATGACATCACTACACAAAAAAAAAACATAAAATTATTGACAGAAAAATTAATTAGTGACAGATTTCTGACCAAAAATTGATTTTCCAATTGAAATCTGTCTCTTTTCCATTAGAGATGGATTTCCGTCGGTCGCTAATTTATTAATTATTTTATAAATAAAATATTATTTTAGTTTATTTTAAAAAATATTTTATAAATAAATTAATTAATAAATAATATTTTATAAATGTTAATAAAAATTAATATATACATATCTACACTTATATATATAAATTTATTACAAATTTATTTCAAACTTTTTTTATTAAATAATATGTTATTTATTAATAATTATTAGTACAAAAAATAAAAAATTAATTATAATTTAATAATATATAATAAAATACTAATTAAAAAAATATATAATAGAAGAAATTCACAAAAATGTTATTATTATAAATATAAAAATTGAAATACTAAATATAATGTAAAGTATATGAATAAAAATGATTGTTTATATAATAATAATATAAATTTTAATATATACATTATATATTAATAATTGGAAAATATTTAAAGTATATATAGGATCAGATATAATTATAATAGTGGGAGTTTAAATATTATAAATATAAAAGTTTGCAAAAAATATCACAGGGTCTTCATAGCACAATTGGTTAAGGTATCAACATTCGTGTAAGGCATTAGCACCTACCTAGGATGTCTATGGCTCGAGTCCCCACTCCGCCGAAACTTGTTTTTATTAAATAATATGTTATTTATTAATAATTATTAGTACAAAAAATGAAAAATTAATAATAATTTAATAATATATAATAAAATAATAATTAAAAAAATTATATAATAGAAGTAATTCACAAAAATATTATTATTATAATTATAAAAGGTGAAATGCTGAATATAATGTAAAGTATATGAATATAAAAGATTGTTCATATAATAATATAAATTTTAATATATAAATTATATATTAATAATTAACAAATATTTCATAATATATTAAGGGAAAAAGACAAAAAAATCCCTTCCAATTTGCAAAATCCCAATAACAACTTCATGATAGGTATTAACAACCATTAACAACTCAAAATTCCTTATTTGGGATTTTGCAAATTGGAAGGGATTTTTTTGTCTTTTTCCCATATATTAAGTTAAATATAATTTAAAGTATATATAGGATCAAATATAATTATAATAATGAGAGTTTAAATATTATAAATATAAAATTTTACAAAAAATATCACAGGGTCTTCATAACACAACTGGTTAAGGTATCAGTACCCGCGTAGGAGGTCGAGGGTTCGAGTCTCCACTCCGCCAAAATTTCAGACAATTTGTGGAGGCGACACGTGGTATATAATTTTAAAAAATTTAATAAAATTTAGCTATGAAAATTACTTTGGAACCAAATTTCCGTCGCTAAATTAATTAGCAACGCTAAAATTAGCTATAGAATGATTTTTCGTCAAAAAATTCGTTTCCGTTGGAAAATTGAATTTACCGACGGAATTCCATTGGTAATTGCCAGGTTTTTTTGTAATGCATCGATATTAAAATTTCAAAACCTATTCACATCTGTGAAAGAGAGAGAGAGAGAGGGGGGGGGGGGAAAGAAACAAAGAGAACCAAGAAGGTTACATAGATAATATTACAACTTTGCAGACGATAATTCTCAATTTCCTAATGGCCTCTAATATTATAAGAGAAGTGTTTGGCTTTCATTTCCCTTTTTTTAGTTAAAGAGGTAAATACTAATGATCATCAAACATTCGACTACTCATTTAGAAGCTATTTGATATTAGGGATTTGGTGGAGAGAAGCTTTTTGGGTTAAACAAAAAAAATTGGGCAGTAATTCTTTGTAAAAAATATACGTAAAAGAAAATAGTGAAAAATTAATTATAAAAATTTAACCTCACTTTTCTAATTTTTAAATTCAACTCATGAAAATCTCTCCTCACCTCTCTCCAAATCTGGCCCCATACCAATTAATATTCTCTTCACCGAAATTTATATTTAGCTTCAATCTTTCACATTGTAACATGCATGTTTCATTTTATTGCAAAATGACGGCCCACCTACACATATATAGCTACCTCAATAGCTACGTATACATAAATCGTGTCTGATAGATAAAGAAGTAAAGAACTATGCCATCCAAATGTTCGTGGTCTTTATTTAAAGAAAAGGGCGAAATCCAATGAACAAATTCAAGGAAACAATGATAAGAAAGCCCACTGAATAGAAATAATTTATATGCTAACCGAAAGAGAGAGGCGAGAATGACAGAGCAAGAAGCATTTGCGACTTCATTAATGTCAGGGTCACGAATTTTACCTCTGGCTGTGAACTTTGTCCCTGATCCATCCACTTGTAATGGCTCGAAGACTAACCTCTCGCCGACCTAACTTCCACCGTAGACAACCCCTCTCTTCGATTCTAGCCAGATTGGGAATGGTTGATCGAAAAGTCTCCTCAAGTCCACATTCCAGATCCTTCTATCTGCCTATCGAAACAACAAAAAGCTGAAAAAAAAATCCAACTTAGGCAACTCGCCAAATCGGTGGGTTACCCGAGTTTTGATCGAGTTGACCCTCCCTTCTCCGGTCCAACTAGCCCCCCAGTCTAACAAGAATTTCAGACTCGACCATGTCATCTGCGGTTTGCCGGTCGGACCACCTGGTCCAATCTGGTTTTTGCAACCATAAAAAAACAAAGTCATTCAGAAACACCATTGAGAGCAAGATGAGAGTCAGGAAGAAAGGTTTTTTATGGAAGTTTTTTTTTCTCTCGTCTAAGTTAGAAAATTTACTCCCACTAACTCCCTAACCATATATGACAAAAATTATGAAAGACTACAGTCACTTTGTCCTCCTTTGCAATGTTCAGTCTAAATTCTAAAATGGAAGAACCTTAGCTTGACAGCAAGAATTGAACCTGCATTGGGTAACCATGTAGAAGGAAGCAAGAGATTCATCTTCGTCTCCATTGTCATTTCCTTCAATGGGTTATAAGTCTATAAATCTTTATTGTTTGTGCACCAATCCCTTGAAGTTGATTTCCGATGGGATCATTTTAGATAAATTGTTGAAGGAAAGGTTCAAGGTTCCCAGAAATGTAGACATATTGGTATTGAACCAGATATTTTGTTACCTGCAGGATCCAATATTTTGACAGGGGACAATTGGCATATTTGTAATGGAATTGTTCCGTTGAGTATATTATATATATCTTAGGAGGAGAACCTTAAGATTATGCCCTATCAAATTTGGTATACCTCCAGAAAGTTTGTTTTCCCCTATATCAAGTATCTGTAGATCTTGATAAATTTTCAGTGACAAAGGTATCTAACTATCTATTTAATAGGATATTTTTGTTGGGGTACGTACAAAGTTGTAAGGTTGGACAAAAAAATGAATGATGATGGAATTGTGCCTATTAGGTTATTGTTGCTGAGCTTAACCAAAACCAATAACTTCCAATTCACCAACAATCAATCAATCCCCCAGACAAAGAGTTATTGGATAAGTCTATATATCTTAATAGCTCTTCTCAAAAACACTTTTTGTAAGTGGAGGTCCACAGAGTTCAAGATTTCCAATATAGATTTGCACGTCAAACGGTCAAACCCTCTAAGTTGAGTACCTAATGGGATCATTCTAGAGAGATTGTTGAAAGAAAGGTTTAAGGTTCCCAAATAATTTAATTGAGCCACCATACTTCAAGGAATTTCACCAACAGTCTATTGTTTTAGAAATCAAGAGACTCTAATTGTTTCAAGTTGCCAATCTCTTTTGCTATGTTCCCTTCAAATGAGAAAAGTTCAAAGACTGCAATTGAGAGAGACTAAATAACTCTGAACGTATTGTTCCAGACATATTATTACTTAAAAGATCAATAGTATGCACCCTCTTCAAGTTTTTTTAGATCAGTGCTCGGCCTTTTGTATGTAACATGACACTCGGATCGTATGCCAACATAAAATTTAGAATTTCCATGCAAAAGGATCACTCTTTAGAATCACTTTTAATTTTTTTTGAGTAAAAAAAATTAATCTTTTAGTGTAATATTTTTATTTTAAAAGTTTTCCATTTTTTTATCACTATTTAATTATAGAATTATTAATCTTTAGATTTATTGAGCCACTATTTTTTTTGAACTAAATCTAAAACGAAGTTAACAAAAAATAATTAAAAGTACAATTTTCAAATTTAAAGGAATAAAATGAAACTTGTTATAAACATAAAGAGCTAATTGTGTACTTTAGCCTTTTAAAATCATTTTTGTTATATTTTTTAAATTATCAGCCCACATTTTCTAAAATTGTAATTGTAATATGAAAAACTACAAATACATTTAAAATCATATTGTTGAATGATGATACTCTTAAATCTTATAGAATCTAGTTCAGGTGAAATGTATTATAGCATCTAGGGGAAAACTCCAATTGTAACTTTGGGAAGCATGTGTGATAATTTTCGGGAAAATTTGATAATGACTTATCTTCCGATGGGAAATGCGTTTGTAATGTAAAAAAAAAAAAAAAAAACGGGAAATGAGTTTGACTCTTTTCAGTTTCCGAATTTATCCCTTCTAAATGAATCTTTGCCAGATAGAATCAGTCTGCGACAAGTGTTCTTCCCGAGATTCAATGAACTGAAACCCACCAAACCAAAGGATTATCTTCTCTTTCAAATATAACACAATTATTTGTGGCACAGGCCCATGATAATAAGTTTTGAAAAGTCTGGCTCAAATAACAACTAAATGGCTTATTACTGTTTTTTTGTGGGACTAAGCTCTGTGAAGCTATTCGGTGAGCTAAGTCCATCTTGCTGGCTGGTTTCGCAAAGGAAAAAGATATAATAATAAAAATTTAGGGTGGTAAGCGGCCTCACCCATAGAAAGGGGAATATACAAATGCAAATCATGCGAAATGCAAATTTAAAGTAATATGAGTGAAAGTTAAAAAGAATATAAAATAAAGTTAAATAAAATAGTTGTATTTAGACATGTAAATTGATTAATTTTATCTTATTAAAAAGAAGTATATAAATAATTGCTCATAAAAAATTTTATGGTACCTTTTTCAATTTTCATGCAAAGGATGAAGATAATATCTATTTTTTTTCACTTTATTATTACTCCCTTCAGTTTTAAATATAGGACCTATCTGGTAAGTTAATCTTAATCCTAAATATATGACTTAATTCTAATTTTTGTTAACTTCTTATTAAATTATCTTTATTGGTGCTTCTCATACAATAATCAAGTAAGAGATAAGGAAATAATTAAGGGAAGATGATTGGGATGTTTTCAAAAAAACACATCATACCAATTAATATAACTAACTTCTTTAATTAACCAAATTAGTTATATAGGTCCTATATTAGGACAAGAGAGAGTATTTTTTTTTTAATATGAAAATCTCACTCCCCCAATATTCTTGCTTCCATGCAATGAGTGTAGGCAAGTTTTGATGCTCACTTAGCCTTACACTTCATGGACAGGCTGAATAGATGAATTCTATTGAGACTAAGTCAAAATCATATCTAAATGGGCCCAAGATGATTAGGAGCCTGACTCATGCAACAGTATATTTTAATTAATTAACTTGTATAATGTATAATAAAGCATAGCATCATCCTTGTTGCATTGAGGTTGGGTTTTTCTCGTTAATAAATCTGATGATGTCGTTTGTGCTATTAAATTTTTGTCATATATTTGGTTTAATTATTTATTCAGAAAATCATTGCAAGTGGTGATAATTTATTTCTGGTGAATATGAGCTATGGACTTGATGAGTTGTATCCTATTTTCTTTTTTCTTTTTCCTTTTCCTTTTCCTTTTTGTTTTTTTAAAAAGCAAAGGCTATATTCAAACTTTCCTTTCAAGTCAATATGAAAAAAAATTATGTCATTTCGTCTTGTTTATCAAAATAAAAATATTTTCCTCTTTATTAGAGGACACATGCTGATATATTAAGGATGCAAATTGTTCGCAGAAAATGAAACTATGTACAGTTACGCGGCTTTGAAGTATTGCAACAAACTAAACACTTCAATAGTAATTTGCCTCCAATAGTATCACTTGGTCGTCCTTTGCACTGTTAAGTCTAAATTCTAAAATGGAAGATCCTTGATAGCAAGAACCGGCATTGGGTAACCATGTAGAAGAAAGCAAGAAACTCATCCACTGTCATTTCCTTCAATAGGTTTTAAATCTTCATTGTTTGTGAATCAAACCCTTGAAGTTGAGTCCCCGATGGGATCATTTTAGAGATTTTTGTTGAAAGGAAACGTTCAAGGTTACCAGAAATGTAGACATATTGGTATTGAACCTGATATTTTGTTGTCTGCAACATCCAAAATTTTGGGAGATTCCAACTGGCCCCTCTCGCAAAATTGGATCTTGCAGGCAAAAAAATATCAGGTTCAGTACCTTAATTTGAAGAAGGAGGAAGATCGCCTCAGCCGTCACTGCTATGATCCATCGCGATCGTTACTATGAAGGACCACTGTTGTTGGTGCTGTATATATCAAGGTTGGTAGTGGAAGGAAGATGAAAGATCTGAAAGGCAGAGGGGGAAGTATATATAGCCTTGGAACTGGAAATGGAACTCAGTTCCATGTGGTAAGTAATTGAACTCACTTCCAACGTTTTTTATGGAAGTGAATTCTATCAAGAACTGACTTTCACCAGCACCAAACAAATAAAGGGGAGAGTTTCACTTCCAATTCCACTCCCCCCTCCACACTTCCATGCTACCTAACAGATCATAACTATATGTAGCTATAGGAGGGGAACGATGTTTCCATGAACTGATCACTCATCGTATGGTTTGATGCGGAAGAGCAAGATATATAGATATTTTTTATAGGCCTAGTTTGATTTTAAAAAACTAAAAAAAATATATTAATAATATTATTTTTAATTACTTTTTTATTTCATTCTGATAATCTAGCACCTCTGAATTCTGATCATGTTCATCCAAGTCAAGCACGGCTTATCGATCAATCATAAAGTGTTTCAGTATTAATCCACGTGAAAAGGTGCATTAATTTCACCATTCAATGTTCAATTAATCTATTTTCTTAAAAGGTTAAAGGTAAAAATTCAACAAGAAGACGTTATTTAAAAAATAAAGGGAACAAGTAAGGCAAATTAATACAGTAGTTGTTATAAATTATAGAAGAAATTATAAGAGAGAATGGGGAGAGAAGTAGAGAGAATAGAAAACTGTTCTCATTTTATGTTCAAGAGTGTAGAATACACAATACAAGCATTATATTTATAGGCAAGGCTCTAGGGTTATAGTATAATTAGTATTAATAATTAATAGAATAATAATAGGAGATAGGAGTTATGAACATCTATAATAATGGGATATTCATAACAAAAATAGAGTGATTTGAAATATCAAAAATATTAATATATCCCAATGGATCTGGGGTAATATAATGCAATTGTGAAATTATTTCATTGTCTTTACAAAAAAAACAAAGAAGAATATTGACAAATAGGAGTGTTTCCATTAACAAGTTAGATGTCTTGATTGACAACTGTTTTTGTTATTAATAAGTAATATCAATATAAACAAAACACTTGTTAGTAATAGTTAAACAGAGCTATATTAACAACTGCCGCGACATGTATTAACAACTATGTGATGAGGGTAGCTTGCTAATTTCATAATTACATTATATTATACATAAGTCTCTTGGAATTCATTAATAATTTTGAGATTTTTAGTGACTTTACAGAAATAATTTGTCTTATTTGGGATCTAAATGCAATTTTTCCAAAAATCAAAGCTCTGTATGAATGCATGTACTCTACTTCTATTCTTTTTTTTTTTTGTATAAAGGACAATTTTCATTAAAAGATAAAATGTATTACAAAGATAATAAGAATTTAAATAAAATTAGAACATTGTCCAAATGCTAAAGAACAAGAATTCATAAACATAAAAAGATCTTGGATTTGCATGGAGAAGACGCTGAAGCGGCCAAAGACTTGTAATAATTTCTGAATATCAACGCCTATAATGTCATTCTGATTCATTGAGAGATGATCCATAGCAGTTACAGAAGTCGAAGAAACCAAAGCAAAACCTTCTGTTCTAATGACAATTGATGCTTTTTGGAAATTATTATGGTCCATTAGTTTACCTATAAAAAACCTTCCGTTCATATGGAAATTGATCCATAAAGCCCTTCCTTCGGGTGATGAGTTACTCAGGCACTATATGCATGTTCATTACCTATGCCCTTTTGGTTGTGATAAGGATGAAACTATAGAGCATTTATTCTTTTTATATCTACTAGCTCGGGCTGTTTGGTGGAGCATACTCTTCATCAGACCAAATTGGAATGACTTTCATTCCTTTAAAGAATGGCTTTGTAGATCATTTCTTCAACTTCATAAGGATCGATTGATTGATGAAATGAAGAAAATCATTATCTTTTTTAATCATCATTGGTGGTTGAGAAATTCAATTCTTCATAAAGGTTCTAAAGCTTGTCCTCTCACACTTTTGGACCAAATTAGACAAGCTTTTTCTTTTAAATCTCTGGTCTTCAATTCTCAAATTAAGACCCCAGAAGTTAACTATTCTGGTCACCATCTATCTCACCATATTAATCCTTCAACCTTAATTGGTTCAAATTCTTGGTGTGTGCTTGCCTACAAATTTTGATCTAGGTCTGGTTTGACATGTAATATGCAAATCTTCTTTGACTAAGCATTGTTACTAGCTTTCCAATGGAAAAACATCAAGTTTCATGCATCTTCCTTTTACATGAGATGTTTGTGAGCAGCTCTTCAATGGGTCTTCTCAAGTGGTCTTCTACTCCCACAACTCTACTTCTATTCTTAATTGGTATTTCCACCCACCATTTTCACAAGCAACAGTCATTTTATAAGGAGCAATATCCTTTATATTTGGGACCGTAATTAGTACTGAAATACATAGAAAAAGTGGAATCAAAGACGAACTCTTCACTGAGGATATCATGACTTTAATTAGTCTTTAATCTTTTGTTTGTTGTGTGAATTAAATTAGGGGACCACGATAGTAAGTGAAGAACAATATAAATTGATCCAGCTTGTTTTGCATGGTTATATGTGATATAAATTTTTGAAAAATTAAAGACGTGTGTCATCAGATAAATATGGAGATAAGGGGAAGTTAAGGAGAATTTATTTAAGAGGATGAAGGATGATGAGAGTGACATTCTTTAATTTGTTTCACATCAATTTTTTTCAGTTTCACATTATTGACTAGCTACCTATTCCCATTTCTTCATCTTTCCGTAGCTCTTCATCAATATTGGCACATTCTTACCTTAATCCATAAAGGGAGAATTGCACATAGGTCCCAAGCAAGAGAATTAATTTCAGACAAGTTCATATAATAACTTCTTCACTTGTTAACCAAGGCCATTGTAGTTGTTAATAGTTGTCATTAATAACTCCTTGGGACATTTCTAAAATTAATTATCTTACTTGGGACCTATGTACAATTGTCCCATTAATTTAAACGTAATGGGTATATTACAGATTTACAGGCCTTCATCCATATTTTCCCTGTGAAGCCCCATTAATATTGGGCTTGAGCCCTTATCTGTCAAAGTGGACTAGACATATCCCAACACCTATGATCAGCACTTTCTTGAGTTGGTCCATAAACTTGTAATACGTATAGCTTAGTTCTTATAATTATTTCATTTTAGTCAATTAATCTCGGTAAAAATTTTCATAACCAATAGTTTCTCAGTTTCTTGAAATATACATGCATTGGTAATATCATGTGATTTTAACTAACTTAACCAAAATCCTTAAGTTAACTAAATCAGGTAAATATATCTTATATTTAGGACCGGATGGAGTATCAATGACCTTGATCAATACATACTCTTTTAGTCATGCTATGCGGCTAGAAGATGTGAAAAATAAAAAGTACTACGTACAAAGTTAAGTAAACTTTTTTCAATATTTGATCATAGCAGGAAAGGCCAACTTTTTTTTAATTTAATCATGCTGTTGAAAAAAAAAACACACGATGATTGAATTTTGAAAATCGCCCTAACATTTTCCATGCATGAACTTATTAGCTAGGGATGTCCAAGATCAGAACCTGAACAGGGAATCCCTATTCTCGGCTCCCAGTCCCGGGAATTCCTGGTCCTGCCAGGAACGGGAACGGGAATGCGAATCCTTGGGAATTCTGGGACAGCCAAACACAAAATTATTGGGAAGAAAAGAATGAGGAAATAATCAGGCCAATTATTCAGAAAAACAAGAGAAATACTAAAGCTAATCAAAGTTCAAAACTTACATGCGTTCTAACACCCTTGTTGGCAAAGAAGCCATCATGTTTAATTACCGAATTATCAAAGATGACAACATAGCTACAGAGCAACAAGACTTTTGAACATTCAAAAATAAAAATAGAATCTCCACTCTCCCAAGTAAACAAATGATAAGCATCAAAGAAATCACTCACCTGAAGAAAATGATTGAGGTCTAAGGGACTTCGATGTGTGGAGCGGCAGAAGAGTGGTAGGGCTACGACGAAGAAGGAGAGGAAGTGAATGCCGAATGATAAAGGAGAGGAAGTCAATCGTGGGTGTGGCCGTCCTTCTTAGATGAGAAGGACGGCACACAGGTCTCTGGCCACGCCGAATGTGTGCGTCGCTGTCGTAGGTCTCTGGCCACGCCGGAAGGCGGGGACTGGGATGGTATGGATACCCTTATTAGTAGCCTACTTTGGTCTAATGAATTTTAAGCTACCAATTTCACATGGCTTTTGTCATATATAATGACCAAAAAAAGTAATTTTCGCATGATTAAATTTGAGCCATGAATGCATTCTCTTTAAAGAGGACTCTGCAATATATCCTCTCAAGTTAATTATGTCAACTTATGCCTTCTATTGACTAATTCAACTTATATACTAAAAAATAGGGGTATCAACTTCTGTCCCATCCTGACTGTCCCATTCCGATCGGAACCATTTGGTGACGGTAATGTCCTGTTATGAAAATTTTGAGACAAAAGGAAGCATGACAGGACAAAATTATTAAAGGAACAGGATGGGACATGAAATGAGCTTTGTCTCATCCCGAATATTTAATTTTCAAAGACATAATTAATATCTTTCAAAGATGTAATTAATAAATATTTCGTATATATATTTATTATATAAAATGAAATTATCATATTGTTTATATACATAATATAAAATGTTAGAATAATCTAAAATTGTAATATATATCACATATATAGTATGTTTTACAACAAACCGAAAAAAAAGAAAAAAGAAAGCTCATTAAACAAATCTATACCCTTTAAAAAATTTAATGGAACATTTTGTTACTGTACATTTCTTGTTCTGATCCCGTTGAGGTGGAACAAAACTGAGAATGGAACGGAACATATGACAATTTTACCATCCCAAAGCCTTTTACAGGAGGACGGGATATAGAAAAAGGCTATAGCGTCTCGTCCCGTCCATGAACACCCCTACTAAAAAAGGGTAACTAAAGATAATGTTTCTATTGGTTTAATGAAAGAAAATTTTGTTGCAAATTGATTAGTGACAAAATTATTTGTGGCTAATAACCATTTTTTAGTGTGTGAAGAATAAATTTCTTATAAAATGTTATTGAAATTATATGGACATTTTCCTCTGGTTTTAAAAGAATTTTGTGTATTTATACACATATAAAAAAATCGATGAGCAAGGCTCCAAAGCCATCTCCCAGCTGGCAGGGGGGCGAAGTTCCAAAGCCATGTGTGAGATTTCCCCTAGGGTTAAGTATTGGGAAAATCATAACCAGTTCTCTCATAAGAGAATTAATTACAACCAGGTTCCAAACAATCATTAAATTACATTGAAATCCCAAGAGACCTAGGTTATATTAAATGGCTTGTCATTGACAACTCAATAGTTGTTAACAATAATTCCTTAAGTTGTCAATACAACTCTTTAAAAATTTAGTTATCATTAACAACTCAATGAGCTACTATTGTCAAGCCATTTAATATCACACAGGTCCCTTGTAACTTCAATGTAATTTGGTGATTGTTAAAGACCTGATTGTGATTAATTCCCTTATGAGGGACATGACTGTGATTCTCCCTTAAGTATTTCCTAAGGAGTGCTCAACATCAGGAATTTATTAAATGGCTTATCATTGACAATTCAATAGTTGTTAATAATAGCTCCTTAAGTTGTCAATACAGCTCTTTAAAAATTTAGTTATCATTGACAACTCAAGGAGCTATTATTGACGAGCCATTTAATATCACACAGGTCCCTTATAACTTAAATGTAATTTGATGATTGTTAAAGACCTGATTGTGATTAATTCCATTATGAGGGACATGACTATGATTTTCCCTTAAGTATTTCCTAAGGAGTGCTCAACATCAGGAATTTATTTAGGTTTAATTTTGGCCTGAAAGTTCAAAAACGGAACAAATTTGCCCTCATACTAATAGTCAAAATGGTCAACTATTGGTTGACTAATTATGATGAGTTGGCCTTGCCACGTAGCATTTTATGCCACCTAGTATGTCTTCACTTTTCTGCAAAAGCTTGAACAAAAGCAGATTCATCTAAATACAACTCCCTCAAAAATTAAACGTCATAGGCAATTATTAAGCAAACTAACAGCAAGAGCACCCAAATGAGCAGCAACAAAGAAACCTTTTATAACAAAACAATCAAATTTATAGGAAAAAGAATTTCTTCCCTGCCCACCAGAAAAGGCAAAGTTTCAACAATTTGTTCTATTTGGAACTAGAGTAAAGATAGAAGGGAGATAAAGGGGCTTTTTTTTTCTTGTTTTTGGTAAAGATGATGAAGTTTGTTGGGAAATACGATGAAGATGACAACAACAACAACAACCAAGCCTTATCCCACTAAGTGGGGTCGGCTACATGGATCGCACGACGCCATTGTGCTCTATCGGTAACCAAATCTTTAGATATATTATTTATTAAAAGATCTCGCTCTACAACTTCACTGAGTGTAAGTCTCAGTCTCCCTCTTCCTCTCTTAATCGGACTCCAAACTGTTTGATCTACCCTCCTCACTGGCGCATCTAATGGTCTTCTTTGTACATGTCCAAACCACCTCAGACAATTTTCTACCATTTTCTCACTGATAGGTGCCACTCCAACTCGCTCGCGTATATAATCATTCCGAATCTTATCCTTTCTTGTGTGACCACACATCCATCTCAACATCCTCATTTCAGCTACCCCCATCTTATGTTCATGTTGACCCTTCAAAGCCCAACATTCACTACTATATAATACCACTGGTCTTATAGCAGTGCGGTAAAACTTCCCTTTTACCTTATGGGGTACTTTTCTATCGCAGAAAACTCCAGTAGCTTTCCTCCACTTATACCACCCAGCTTGAATTCTATGATTGACATCGTCATCAATCTCACCATCTTGTTTTATAATTAATCCCAAATACTTAAACTTTGTCACTTGAGGGATTGTTTGCTCTCCCAATTTAACCTCCAAATCACCTCTAAAATGTCTATTTGCAAAATTGCAATGCATATATTCTGTCTTACTCCTACTTAAACGGAAACCCTTCGACTCCAGCGTGTTTCTCCATATCTCTAATTTATCATTAATCTCCTCTCTTGATTCGGCCAGAAGGACTATATCATCCACAAAAAGCATGCACTTAGGGACCTCTTCTTCTATAGGCTCAGTTAGGACATCTACTACTAAATTAAACAAGTATGGGCTTAAAGCTGATCCCTGATATAGGCCAATTCCTATAGGAAAGTCTTTTGTCTCACCTCCCGGCGTTCTAACCTTAGTCAACACCCCCTCATACATATCCTGTATAACTTTAATATAAGCAACACATACTCCTTTCTTTTCCAAGGCTTTCCAAAGTAAATCTCTTGGCACGCGATCGTACTCCTTCTCTAGGTCAATAAAAACCATATGTAAATCTCTTTTTCTACTTCGATACTTTTCCATTATCCCCCTTAGTAGATATATCGCCTCTGTTGTGGATCTCCCTAGCATGAACCCAAACTATCTCTCAGAAATACTAGTTTCTAGCCTTAACCTATGCTCAATCACCTTTTCCCATAGTTTCATTGTATGACTCATAAGCTTAATTCCCCTATAATTTGCATAATTTTGTATATCACCTTTGTTTTTATAAATCGGAACTAAAGTACTTTTTCTCCAATCATCAGGCATCTTCTTGGACCGTAAAATCTCGTTAAACAATTCAGATAACCATATCACACCATCTTCCCCTAAACATTTCCAAACCTCAATCGGTATACCATTAGGTCCAACCGCTTTACCATTTTCCATTTTCTTAAGGGCTTCTCTAACCTCCCAAACTCTAATTCTACGATAAAACGACCTATTAAGTCCATCTTCACTAATTGTCAAATCCCCCAACTCACAAGATAGACCTTCGCCTCCATCATTGAATAACTTAGAAAAGTAGGCCTCCCATCTGTTCTTAATATCTTCGTCAGTAATCAAAACTTTACCTTCTTCATCCTTTATACATCTTACTTGATCCAAATCTCTCGAATTTCTCTCCCTAATCTTTGCGATCTTGTAAATCTTTTGTTCCCCAACCTTTGTCCCTAACTCCTCATAAAACCCCTCGTATGCTTTAGCACGAGCTTCACTCACTGCCTTCTTAGTCTCCTTTTTAGCTAAGCGGTACTTTTCCCAATTTTCAGCATTATTACATAGGTGTATAGCCTTAAAACAATTCTTCTTATTCCGTACCTTTTCTTGGACATCCTTATCCCACCACCAAGTCTCCTTATCTCGTGGGCCAAAACCTTTTGATTCTCCTAAAGTAGCTTTAGCAACCATTTCAATCTTCGTAGCCATATTCTTCCACATGCTGTTAGCATTTCCTTGTGGCTCCCATACCCCTTCATCCAATAGATTTCTCTTAAAAATCTCTCGCTTCTCCCCCTTTAACTGCCACCACTTAATCTTTCGGTTCAAAACTGCTCGGCGCCTTTGTTTTACACATTTAATTCTCACATCAAGAACTAAGAGTCTATGTTGAGCGGTCTCTCCATGCCCAGGAATCACTTTGCAATTAGTGCATAACCTTCTATCAGGGTTTCTTACCAAAAAGAAATCAATTTGTGACTTGTGAGTTCCACTTTTGTATGTAATTAAATGTTCTTCCCGCTTCTTAAAGCATGTATTAACGATCTTAAGATTGTATGCTAGGGAAAAATCGATAATTGTTTGCCCTTCATTATTCAACTCCCCATAACCAAAACCACCATGTGCCCTTGCATATGGTCCAGCCTCTTTCCCAACATGTCCATTAAGATCCCCTCCAATAAAAATTTTCTCAGTTGCCGGTATACCTTGAATTAACCCTTCAATATCTGCCCAAAACTTCTCCTTAAGATGTGCTTCTGCCCCTACTTGGGGTGCATATGCACTAATAACATTTATTGTATCATTTCCCACAATTACTCTCACAGATATGATTCGGTCCTCAATCCGCTTAACTTCCACTACATTCTTCCGCCATTCTTTATCTGCAATGATACCAACCCCATTCCTCCCATTTACCTTTCCTGTGTACCAAAGTTTACAATCAGTAACTCCGATTTCTTTAGATCTCTCTCCAACCCATCTAGTTTCCTGTAAACACAATATATTAATCTTACGATCCTTCATAACTTGTGCTACCTCAAAAAGCTTCCCATTTAGCGTCCCAATATTCCAAGAACCAAATCTGATCTTATTCTCATGAACTAACTTCTTTAGCCGCCTCCGTCCATTAGAGTGCGGTAGCCCTTGCTCATTTAACACTGCATTCGGGCGAGGATGCAGCGGCTCTTGCTCTCTTATCACTGTACTCGAGCCATACAGCGCGTTACAACCAGGCAACGACCTATCCTTTAGCCCTTGCTCTCTTAACACTGCATTCAGGCTAGGATGCAGCGGCTCTCGCTCTCTTCTCACTGTACTCGAGCCATAAAGCGCGTTACTTACGGGCAACGACCTAGCACTTACACAATTTCTTCGTTGATCCATGTTCATAAGATGAACTTTGTTTTTTTTTCTTTTTCTTTTTTCATTTCAGAAAGTGAACGAAATCATGAAGAAGGGGAGGAAGAAAGAAAGGAAAAAAGTGGAATAGTCAGAATCCAACGTGGCTGCCAAATAAGAAATTTTAATTTAATCAAAATTAACGGTAAAAATTAACATTTTTTGACATCAAAGGGTAATATTGGTCCTATCTTAAACTTGTCGGGGGCGTGCAATGCTTTTATTTAAAACTTCGACATTATAACACCAAAAAAATTTCATGTGTTGTGCGCTCGTAAACTTCTAGAGTAAACAAGATCCTTAACCCTTTGCTTTATTATAAAAAACAATTGTGTATCTTTTTGAAGTTGAAAAAAAAAACTAGAATTCACCTCTAATGTATGAGAATTCTCCTTTATTTTATAAAATATTTTTGAAAAATAATCATTGAAATGCTACTATATTGGTTACTAGCGTCTACTCGGGTCCCTATTACTCATAGATGATTAATTAGAAGGGTAGGGAAAAAAATGATAGATAAAAAAAAAATAATACGCATTTTTCGCAGCACCCAAAAAAAAAAAAATCTCAAATCCGATTGAGCATAAAAGATTTAATTTATTTCCTTCTTTTTATCAAAGAAAACCAAAATAAAAAACGAAACGTTTCCTTTTTAAATTTTAGGGTTAAACATACTTTTAGTCCCTATAGTTTACTTTAATTTGGGTTTTAGTCCATCTAGTTTCCTCCGTTTATAATAGTTAGTCCATACAATTTAAAAAGGACCTAAATTCGATTTTAACAAAGTTAATTTTGCTTACGTGGCGCAACTCTTAGTTTTGCTTACGTGGCATGATGACATGATTAAATGAGTTTGAAATAATAATATCTCTTATGTTTGATCAGGATAAATGATTTCAAAATTAAAAAAAATAAAATAAAAAGAAGAAGGGAAAAAGACAGATAAATCCCCTCCAATATACTAAAGGATACATCAGTCCCTAAAGATATGAAAATCCCAAATCAGTCCTAGGGAACAATTTGGGATTAGTAAATGTTGGTAATATGACTAAACTGACCCTTAAAATTAAAGCAAATAAAGGCATTGAATGAGCAAATGAATCAGCCCCCCTCTGGCCAAAAAACAGAATGACACCCTCCTAGAAGCTAAAACACAGCTGGGGTGTAGAGGATAACGGACGGAGTTGACGGCA
The DNA here is from genome assembly GCA_037074515.1 of Mimosa bimucronata. Taxonomy (NCBI): domain Eukaryota; kingdom Viridiplantae; phylum Streptophyta; class Magnoliopsida; order Fabales; family Fabaceae; genus Mimosa; species Mimosa bimucronata. Next base: position 15,515,965 of record CM073442.1, read on the forward strand.
AACGGAGGTGACGGCATACGGCGTTGACGGGGTAAGGGTGGCTTGTGTATTCATCCATTATTTAATCCAAATCTTATTCTTATTCTCTCCTCTAACTGCATTTATGTTGAAAACCTAAAAATCAGTTTGTGCATTTATGATGAAAACGTAAAAATCACTTAAAGGAGTTAGATGTATGAAAAGATTATGACCAAAAAATAGTTGTGTTGTGGACCCATCATGCACCTTCATCCTTATAACACAGCTATGATAAAAGACATAAAGGCTATTGATCACGTTCTGCACATGTTCTTTCCCCAAGATGAAGTCCATCATGCACCTTCATCCTTATATCTATTGATCACGTTTTGCACATGCTTAGTTTATGTGGAATAACATGTTTTTAGCCATAGTTTTTTATGGAATAACATATATATATATATATTGTGTACATATATAGTTTCTTTTTTTTTTGTTAAAAGACATAAATAACTTCATCTCCATTTTTTGCAATTTGATTCATGAGTTGAAAGGTGTTTCTTCTCATGGTTTTTTTCAATGGGTGTGTGGTTTGTAGATTGAGATGGAATTAAGGTTGTATCTTAAAGCTAAAGAGAGGAAGATAATGGATTTTGGGATGCTTATGGAGTTATGCTTTGTTCAGTTAGCAAAAATATGGTTTAACTGTAATTATAGAGTTACTGAGTTGTTAATGGCTATGATATAAATGTTAATTGCTATGATATAAATGTTAAAACCAAATATGAAGCTGTTAATTCGAAGGGCTCAGCTATTCTTGTTCAGAAACTATGTAATGACATTAAAAATGAGATGGAAAGTGATATATTGATAAATCAATCATTTTTTTGTAGGGAGGAATGAAAAAATGGCACTTGATGGTGGCTCAAGAGAATTAAAAGTATTATGTTGTTATTTCCATGTTGAAGGCAAGTTTGTATGTAATTCTGAAGGTAAATCTGAATATAATGGAGGGGTGTGAAGATGAAAACCATAAAAGAGGGGATAACATTTGAAGATTTAAGGTTGATGATATCATTATGGCTTGGGATGGATTCTAATATGTGTGATATGAAATATATTGTGAGCTTTGATGAGAAGATGTTGATAGATCTAAATGATGATGGTGAGGTTGGGAACTTGTTTGATTATAATGATAAGGTTGGGCATATCTATGTAGCATCAAAAGGGAATGATAATTCATCAGATATAATGGATGATGCGGACATGTAAGTAAGAATTTATTTTGTATGTTAATTGTTATTTGTTATACTATTTTTGTTAATTTGGTAACTAAAGTTGTTAATGTGGTAACTGAAGTTGTTAATGCATCGTTGACAGATGTTTGAGACTCTCACAACCAAGGTCAAATTTGGTTCAATGGGTTATGGAAGGTGAGTATGAACAAAATTTGGTTTCAAGGGCTATGGAAAGTGATTATCAAAATGTATCAATTGAAGATGCCAGAGAAGGCGTGGCGCTTGAAGTTAGTGGCAGCCTTAATAGCTTGATATGTGGAGTTGACATAGCACCGACACCGAATCCAGAGCTGAACTCAATGAAATGGAGGGAGTTATTTTCAGGTTCATCACAGGTGTTTCCATATGTAGATGCTTTCAAGGCTGCATTGTACAAGTATAGTATTGCAAACAAGTTTGAGTACAGATATTCAAAAAATAGTAAGGAGAAGATGTCGGTGAAATGTAAAGTAGATGGTTGTCCTTGGAAGATAATGGCGAATGCGGTGGGAAAGACGACTCTGTTGCTACATGTGACAACATTTCAAAATGAACACATTCATAGTGCCCAAGACCATCTTCAAGTGACCAATAGTGGGACATCTAACTTGACATCATCGATTATAATTGGTGAAATTAAGAATCACATTGACAAGAGGCTAAATGAAATTAGGAAGACCTTGCTCACAGAATATGGTGTGCAGCTGACATACAAGCAAGCTTATCGTGCAAAGGAAAAAGCAATGGAAGACATACAAGGTAGACCAGAAGACTCTTATAAGTTAATACCTTGAATATGTGAAAGGTTGAAGGAAACTGATGACAAAACTGTGGCTGAGTGGGTTCATAGTACGACCGAAGAAGGAAAACACATATTTGAGCGGGTATTTATCGCATATAGAAGTTGTATAGAGGGCTTCTTGGCTGGTGCTAGATATGTGTTGTATATAGACGGAACACACTTAAGTGGACCCTATAGGGGAACGTTGCTATCAGCCTCCGCTTATGATGCAAACAATGATTTGTTGCCATTTGCAATAGCAATTGTGAAGGGGGAGACAAGAGACGATTGGGCTTGGTTTTTAGACATGATAAAAAGGATAGTTGGGTCAATTGAATTGACAATTGTGTCAGACCGTCACCTAACAATCAAAGGAGTTGTTTGAGATATTTTTGGAAGTGAGAGGCATGCGTATTGTTATAGGCATGTGAAAGAGAATTTCAGTTCAGAGATGATAAGATTAAACAGAGGTAAACGGTGCACTCAAGCAATGAAGGAAGATGTGCTAACGTTGCTAGACAACATTGCATATGCAAGGGTTGAAATTGGATTTGAAAGGGCAATGGAACACATGCAAAGTTCCTTTCCAGAGATATATGAGTGATTGATCAATCATGGGGAGGTTGAAAAGTGGGCCACAAGCAAGTTTCCATACCAACGTTGGGACAACATAACCACAAACATTGCGGAATCCTTTAATGCTTGGATGGTGAATGAGAGAAGGCATAATATTTGTCAGCTTATCCATGAGCATCGTGAGAAGGTTGCGAAGAAGATGTATGCTGCAAGTTTAGCAATGATTAAATGGAAAAATGGGATCGGTCCAAAAATAGAAGCAAAGGTGAAGAAACATGTTGGGAAAACTGAAAATATGATGGCTGAACCATATGGAGGTGACAGGTTCCGGCATCCATATAGTAAATGGTTCTTTAATGGTGGATGTACGGTCACATCAATCTACTTGTGCAGCTTGGCAAATGTCGGGGATTCCTTGTCCACACGCTTGTACTGCAATCAAGTTTTTGCTTGCAAATGTATATGATTTTGTACATGAATGCTACAAAATAACGTCCCAACAAAAGATCTATAGCCGTAACATGATTCCAGTTGTCACCATAGATAAGCCAGATGTGAACAACTACTTGTTGCCTAACATACTGTCACAAATGTTGCTGCACCCACCTATCACCACCCAACTAGTTGGTAGGCCGAAAAGTAAAAGGCGGGAGTCACAATTTCAAGATAAGAAGATTTATCATTATACAAGATGACATCAAGCCGGTCACACAAGAAGGACCTGCAAAAATCCCAACCCAAGCTAAAGTTTGTCACAATGTAGCGAAGTATTTTGTTTTTAAAGAACCGACTCATATATTTTTGGGAGTTTGGTTTGGCACTGTGCTGGCCTTTTTGTGAATACCATGGCAGTGAATTGTAAATGATGTTTTAAATGATGTTTTTTGGTTTAGTGACAAGGAAACATTAAGTGGCATGATTGCCTTAATGTTAACTTGTCATTGAATATGTAAAAAAACTCTATGTCAATGAAGAATGTGGTTTCATGTTGCTACTTTACTGTATTATCAACAAACAAGTTTAGTTTCACTTGGACATGGGCAACTGCAAACATGACAATTGCTGTCAGCATTACAGATTGTTAATATGTATGACACTGTTGTTAATGCCTACGAAAACATTGTTAATTCCTACGCTGAAGTTGTTAATGCTGACAGCAAATTGTAAATGATGTTTTAAATGATGTTTTTTGGTTTAGTGACAAGGAAACATTAAGTGGTATGATGATCTTAATGTTAAATTGTCATTGAATATGTAAAAAAACTCTATGTCAATGAAGAATGTGGTTTCATGTAGCTACTTTACTATATTATGAACAAAGAAGTTTAGCTTGACTTGGACATGGGCAAGTTGTTAATTGCTATTCCAGTGTTGTTAATTCCTACGATGGAGTTGTTAATGATAAAGATGAAGTTGTTAATACTGAAGATGAAGTTGTTAATTGTTATTCCAATGTTGTTAATTCCTACGATGGAGTTGTTAATGATGAAGATGAAGTTGTTAATACTGAAGATGAAGTTGGTAACGGCTGAGGCAAAAATTGCTCACATTGCAATAAGGGTCTAAGTTGTTAATTGCTATTCCAGTGTTGTTAATTCCAACGATGGAGTTGTTAATGATGAAGATGAAGTTGTTAATACTGAAGATGAAGTTGTTAACGGCTGAGGCAAAAAATGCTCACATTGCAATAAGGGTCTAAGTTGTTAATTGCTATTCCAGTGTTGTTAATTCCTATGATGGAGTTGTTAATGGTGAAGATGAAGTTGTTAATACCGAAGATGAAGTTGTTAACGGCTGAGGCAAAAAATGCCCACATTGCAATAAGGGTCTAAGTTGTTAATTGCTATTCCAGTATTGTTAATTCCTACGATGGAGTTGTTAATTACGAAGATGAAGTTGTTAATGGCTGACCAGAGAAATGGTTAAACTTGTTTCTTTTGTAATAAACATGTGCAAACCTCATCCTCTGCGATCTTCTCGGCTCCATTTCCTTTTCAACATGTTCATCATGACCATAATCATCTCCTCCTTCCCCTACATCGGTGTCATTGTCACTGTCATTGTCGGGTACATGTAAAGGGGTCATAATTGGCGTATCGCTTTGCTAAGTGGTATCTCCTTCCTTGTCATCACCATCACCACCACCACCACCACCACCGTCACCATCACCACCACCACCACCACCGTCACCATCACCACCACCACCACCACCGTCACCATCACCATCACCATCACCGTCACCATCACTTTTGCTCCCAAAATCATCACTACTTTCTTTGTCATCTCCCCCAAAATCATCGTCAAATCCTACTGCAGGGTCGTCTGTCTTCCCATCAACGTCACTTCCTTGACCCACTGCAGGCTCATCTGTCTTCCCATCAACATTGCTTGCTTCACTCATTGCAGGCTCTTTTGCTCCATCTCTCGTGACCTAGAACTTCAACAACTCGGCGTCAATAACGCTCATCAAGTGATGACGCAAGTCCCTCAGGTCCTGCATGAACAGAACAAACATTATTAGGAATTCTACTTCCTTTACCAAAGATATACAATGTACAAAACACATACCGGGTCCAGTTTAGCTTCTACATTTGTCCCCTTACCACCACCAAGGAGACCAGCATCTACTCCTCCGTGTAATATGCCCTTGTAGCCGTCTTTCTCATCCTTCACCACCTCCTTTATCCTTTTTTCAATCCAGAATTCAATTGCATTTGCATGGTCTTCAACCACTTTTAACGGGAAGCGCTCACAAAAATATATCTGCATCACCGGTAAGTATATGTCAAATTACACATTTCCATTTAAATGACAACAGTAAAAAAATGGAACAAAACAATTTACATACCAGAACTAGACAAATACATCCTCCCACATAGCAGTGTGCGCTCTTCTTTTTCCTATATGAATGCACATAGCCTTCCATCTCTTGCAGAAGGTCTTGCATTATGTAACTTGCCCAATCAAAACGATCGAATCCTTTCATGGTGGAATAAATTAGTCTGAGGAGGTGGTCACTAACTTTTGAGCTAGCGATTGGACATACAAAAGTTCCAAATGTGTATAACATAAATAGAAACTCAAAATTCTCATTATACTTCCCCTTTTTTATCACATCCAACATATCCTTGTATTTGACATTGTAGAAGTCCTTTTTCAACCTTTGATAAATAGGGTCCGCTTCATCAACATTGCAACTGACCTCCTTCCCACCACATGGCACACAAAGGAACTCCTTCATGTCATCCACCGTTATTTTATCGGACTTGCCCCTGATTCAGAATTCTTTAGTTGGTGGATCGTATGCCTGAAGGATACTCGCAAGCAAGTCACGAGGAAGACTCATGCAGTTCATGTTCAAGAGATTGGAAAATCCTAACTTCCTCACACGCTCCTTCAAACCCTCATTTTCACCAACAAAGTCAGCCAATTCTTTGAATTTTCGGGGTGAACAACGTGTGTAGAAAAATATTGTCCTCTTCCCCAGCTTTCTCTCCGGCCTTGCTCTCTTAGCTTTTTCACGTTACTTCATCCTCTTAGACTCCGGCAATGTTTTCCATCCTCTTAGGACATCCTCATTGTTAGCTAACATTGATTCTGCTTTCTTCGTTCCATGCTTCTTAAACCATCGCTTTCTATATAAGTTCAACCCAGTTTGCCGAGGATTTGGACTGATCTCTTTAATAGTAGAAGTATTATTTTCTTCTTCATCCGACACTCTTTTAGAACAATCTCCTTTTTCGCCCCCCATAGTCTATCCTGGAATGAAGATATCATATCACACCAATTCAGTCTAACATCCATAAAAGCAGGATAATCTATGTTTCCTCACTTCAAAGTGTTAGAAACAATTCAATACCATCAACCTACACAATACTCATTCATAACTCGTAGTACAGGCATTAATTATGTCACTAATTGCTGAAAATGTGCTGAACAGAACAAACATTATGTCACAATATTATCCCAGGTGTTAATAAAGAATCCAAAACTGACCACACATCCTCTCAAGTACCAGCAACAGATTACAACAGCAAAAAGTAACTAAGTAATGTCCCATACTGAGTTCAAATCAGAAAATCAGTATATCAAAGACTATTAACATAGACCCTATGGCAAAAATCTACATCCACAGAAATTCAGATTTAGGTGCTCAAGTAAAAGTGCACAGAACTCACTCAAACAACCAACAAACACAAAACTCACTCAAGAAACCAACAAACTCAACTATGTTCTTGGATTGCACACAACATAATTCTGATGCAAAAAATCAGAGTACAAACCAACATGTCATTAGGCATAAGGTTGAAGTAGGTGGCCAAAATAAATCCAAACACGATCAATGTACTCAATATAACTTTTTGGCAGATCAAAAGTAATGCAAATGATGTGAGAAGTGGGCTTCTTTCCTAGGCCCAAATAAGTCAGCCCTTAACGATAAAACTAAAGAGAAGGCTGGCCTGTTTTGATTAGCACTCAATCATAGGAATTAAATCACAACTGACAGAATTTCCCTAAACACAACTGACAGAAACTTCCCTAAGCATAACTAATAGAAACCACCGCTTAACTATTTAAATAAATTAAATAAATGCTAGATAATAGAATCAGCCCTTATTGTTCTGTTCTTTCGAGAATAAACCAGCATAAGTTGCTAGCTATTTCCTAACATCATATCTCTAAAATATAATACAAGGATTATAAGTTTAAAGTTCTAAACTTATTTCAAGTACAAATCCAGAACATCAGGAAAACTTTAAAACTTATATGGCTCAACAATACCAAGAATAGAAATCAAACCACAAATTTTGAATAACATTATGATAATTCAGCTACAAAAGGTCAAGACTAACATGTGTCAAACTTTGAGGCATAGTTCTAAGAAACAGGAAAGCATTAAGCAAGGTAGAAAATTCAATCCACAAATCACCAAATAGACAACCCAATGTGGAATACCCATACTTGCAAATGACAAAGATAGAACGAAATACCATATACATGAATTTCCCAAGACTTGCTTTAGTGGAATTAACTTCTGTCTTAAATATGATGAGCCAAAAACAGGTAGTCAGCCAATCCTAGACCAAATACCTGATCTAACGAACATGAACCCCCAAATACAGCCTAAAATTTCATATCCAGACATCAAACTCTAACAAGTAACAATCCAAATCCAACAATAATTATACACCAAACACCAATCCAAACACAAGGGCTAATTTAGAGCAAGTTTTCAACAAAGAAGGGAAGTGGGGCACAAGTATTTTAGCAAGTAACAATGCTTCCTGCTCTTGAATGTCATTACCACTTGGAGGATAGTAAACTAAGAACATGTATAATTTTATTCTGCTAAAAATTTTATAATTATAATCAACATTCTCCATTTTGAGATTTCCCATAAGCATCTTAACAATTGTCAAAAATCTCTTCATCAGATCCAATTATTATTAATGGCCTTCCCCAAAAATTTGACTGCGTACAATCCAAAGGTAGAAAAAGTACGTTGCTGGAGGGAGAAGACTAAAGAGAAAATGGGGACTACTCTTGCTAACACACCCAAATCTTTCCTAAACTCTCATTTCCTCAAATTCTTATTCAACCTCTTCTTCACAAGCTTCGGCTTCTTCTACCTTAGGAATAAAAATTATTTATATATTATATATAAACTAAAGGGAAAAACTAAATGAATGGATGCGAAATGATTAAATTCATAACAAACTAACAATTACTACTACCCAGGGCAAAACAAATACACAATATTAAAGGAAAAAAAGATTCATCCTTTAAATAAATTTAAAGAAAATAAAGAAAAAGGAAAGGAGGGACAAACAGAGAGAATACAGATGGCGGAGGAAAAGGGGGAGATCTGTCAGGAAAAGGAATTTCGGGCGCAGAGGAGGAAGGGGAGATGTATGGGGCAGAGTGATTTTGAGCGTAGAGGAGGAACCTGCGGATCACTATCTTGGAATAAAGGCAAGACAAGCATGACCAGACGGTGATGATGGCGTGACAATGAGAACGACGAAAAGCAACCATTGAGAACAGTGGTGGAGGAAAAAATTTGAGAGGGAAGGGGGAAGAAATCGAAAGGATTGAAGATTAATAATGGGAAAATGACGCTTGCTTAGGGAGATATGGAGGCCGACGAAGAGTGGGGAGGCTTCGTTGGTTGGGGGTGAGGGTGATGAAGGTGGCTGCTAGCATGATGAAGGGAGACTAGAGTGAAGGAGAGAGGAGGATTTAATTCATGCCTTAGCACTTTTTCCTTATCAGCAACTTAAGGGGAAAAATGCCTTTTACAAACATTTGAAAATCCCATATTCATACCCAGGGTCTGATATGGGATTTCTAAATGTAAAGGGACTGAATTGTCTTTTATAATATTCAGAGGTATTTAATTGTCTTTTTCCCAAAGAAGAATCAGCCCCCCAAATCACAATATACAAATCGCAGAGACAAGAAAGAACATTAGTGGCGAAGAGCAAGGGTTGGGTCAAAGTGGACCCTCTTTGCCTTGCTAGAAGTCATTGCTCCGATCACCGGAGTAGGCAGGAGAAGGTTCTGGCAAGTTCACGGCAGTATCTATATCAGTTCACCAGGTTAGCATTTTGGTATTTGGTCAAATCTGTTCAAGGTGAAATTCTCTACTATACCTCTTCATCGCTCTGATATGGAATATTAAAGTAGAGTTTGTTCTTCTTCTTCATCATCTTGAAACCCCTCTATTTGTCTTATTTATTCTCATTAAGGATGTTGTGGTCAAATTTGTTTTAATATCACGGGTGTGATACCCATCCATTGCTACTCTTCTTATAAATATATGGTTAGTAGAAGTATGTCCTACAAGTTATTTGATGCTCTGTTTTTCTTAATGGAAGTTTGTATGATTGTTGCTTTACTTTTCTTATTATTCTTACAAAGACAAGCTCAGTTAACTCTTTCACTGATATAAATTTGGATTAAATTGAATTAGTTGTTTTATTGTAATAGTACTATTGTGTGAAATATGGATTTGGAAATAAAGGGCGGTGATAGTGGTCATTGGGGTGGGGTGGAAGAGAGTGATAAAGATGTGTCTCTGTCTTATTTTGAGAATAGTGAAGAAGAAAATATGGATGATGATTTTTTTAGGGAATATGTTGATGTTGGTATGAATGATGTGTTAGATGAAGTTGTTAACAGTTCACAATTGATGATAGTTGAGCATAATGAAGTAAAGCAAAGAAACATGGTTGAGGTGAGAGATAAGGATATTTTGACCATGCTATTGGACTATGAATCTGAGGAGATTGAAGAAATTAATGGATTGAGTGATGATGAGGATGGGAGAGTGGTTAAAGTGAAGCACATTAAATATAATCCATTGGAGATGTGCAAAGAGTTTTAATTTCAGCTAGGGATGGAGTTTACTTCACTTGAGCAATTTAAGAATGCAATCAGAGAGTATGTCTTACTTAATGGATTTGAAATAAGGTTTGTGAAAAATGATAAGGTGAGATGTCGAGTAAAGTGTATGCATAAGGAATGTGAATGGCTAATGTTTGTGAGACGTATCGATTAAAGACACTTCACACAAAGCACACATGTGGAGTATCCATAAAGGGGAAGAATGTGATTCCAAGTGGATTTCAGAAAAGATAGTTAACATTATGAAGACAAATAAGATTATGATGGTTGCAGATATAATTGCATTGGTAAGAGACCATTATATGGTTGATATGTCTGTGTGGAAGATGTGCAAGGCAAGGAAAAAGGCAAAAGCAATGATTAAAGGAGATTACAAGAAGCAATACCAAAAATTGAGAGATTATTGTAATGTAATGAAGTAAGACAGTGTAACCTAGAGACGTCTTTTGCTATACTTACTGACCGACCATATGTAAATTGTTCTCCTATATTTAGGAGAATATATGAATGCATTGGTGCAGTAAAGAGAGGGTTTTTAGCAGGATGTAGACCAATAATTGGGTTGGATTGATGTTTCTTGAAGGGGCCATATGGAGGGATTCTTCTTGTGGCTGTGGGACATGATCCTAATGACCAATATTTTCCATTAGCTTGGACGGAGGTTGTGGGAGAAAATAGAGACTCATGGACATGGTTTTTAAACAATTTGTTTGATGATATTGGTAGTATGCAAGAAAGAAGATGGGTGTTCATATCTGACAGAAAAAGTTTTATTAGTTGAATGTTGAAATATTTAAATGATATTGATTTTTTGTTTTGCATAATACTAATTGTTTGTTTGAATGACTTGTAGGGTCTTGTTCCTGCATTTGAAGAGTTGCTTGAAGGTGCAAAACATCGATTTTGTGTTCGGCATTTATATGCTAACATTAAGGTTAAATATGGAGGAGGAACTGTGGTCCGTGATTTAATCCTTTGTACTGCAAAAGCCACTGTTATTGCTGATTGGAGAGAAAGGATGAATGAGTTGAAAAATGTCTCAAGTGGAGCACATGATTATTTGATGGGAATTCCTCCAACTTGTTGGACCAAGTCACACTTTTATGATACTTGTAAATGTGACATGATCACTAACAATATTACAGAATGATACTTGAAAATGCGACATGATCACTAACAATATTACAGAGTCATTCAATGGTAGATTGTTGGAGGCAAGAAAACTCCCAATTGTGAGTATTGATAACTCCTAGAAATTCATGTTATTTGAATATATTTTCCTTGAGTTTTTGTCTATTATTTATACATTTTGGATACTCAAGAGAGGAAATGCTCATTTGATTTTCGGTTACATATTATTATATATTTATGTAGATTTTGATTATTTTTGTAGTTAATTTCTTATGTTGTTGTATATAATTTTTGTAGGAATGATTTGATGCAATAAACAAGAGATTTTAGCCCTCCACCAAGCTCCCAATTGAAGAAAAATAAGAAGAAACCAGAGCAGCCCAAGGAATAAAGAAAAAGGCAAGAAAGCAGAGAACAAAATACTTCGCCGTGCGCCGCGGTGAAGTGCATCTGCCTCTGCCCCTATTTTGGTGAGCTCACCGTCTGCTCACCGCGGCGAGCGTCTCTCAGTTCTGGAATTTTTAGACTTCGCCGTGGCTCTCGCCGCGGCGAAGTGACGGCGAACTTCGTATTTCTGAGCGTTTTGGACAGAACAGGGGCGCGTTTTAACTGATATAAAAGCTAGGGCTTCGTTGTGAGCCCTCATTCTTCGACTTCTGGGCATATTTTGGGAGTGTTTGGCTCTGCTAGGGCTTGGAGATTGGTGGGATTTGGCTTGGGCTCGGAGCTTCAAAGAGATTTGGGCTTCCTCTCTTGGTTTATCTCTTCCTTCTTCATTCTCTTCTCTTGTTCTGATTTGTAATGTTGTATATATATGCTCCCTTGGAGTTGTAGAACATGAGTAGCTAAATACTTTGATTCTAGGATTATTTTGAGCCCTTGTATGTATTGATTCTTGATTCCTCCTCTTGATTTGTGATTAATGATATCTATGTGCTTATTTTACCCCGTTCTTAATGCTTCTAAGTGCTTGATCACCATTTAGATGTTGTGTTCGCTTGATTTATGACTCGAGAGAGCTAGGTTGAGTGTAGAACTTGGGTAAAGTAGTGCAAGAACCGGAAGTTTGCGTGACGAACGGATGGTTTTGTTGGTAAGATAGAGATATACTTGCTAGCCTTGCATAGTCACATTAGGGTTGGAGTGTGATAATTGGGTCCTATCAAATTGTGGCAAGAGATTGTGCAAAGAATAGGACTAAACACTTGTTCTTGACTCGAGAGAGCATTACAAGTACTCTTTGAACCCTAGATTAGCACGTGATTTCGTTGAGAGCTTCTTTGAGGGGAGGTTAATTGAGTTTTGAGAAGTATAAGGGGGATAGATAATCCTAGGGTCCATATTATCCTTGAGGTTGGAGAATCACTTGTTTATAATTTTATTTTCATTTCATTTTCTTATTTAATTTTCAATCTCAACATTTGTGTCACTCAAATTGGGCGAGAGTGTGATAATCATTGTTTGACCGGGTCTTGGACAAATCCTCGTGGGAACGATACTCTACTCTTCACTTTATTACTTGGCGCGACCCGTGTACTTGCGGCGCGTGGCGAACAAGTATGCTTGATTGGATCCGAACATATGTTATGACTAGATTTGCTGAAAATCGGATGAAGGCTCACAAATATCGTGACAAGGGAATAATATGTCCTCGACCTCGAAAAAGATTGGACAAAGAAATTCAAGAATGTCGGAATTGGGAAGTTAGATATGCAGGCAATAATCGGTATGAAGTCTCACATAATAGACATAAGTTCCAAGTTGATCTTACTATGAGGAAATGCTCTTGTTATGGTGGCAATTGAATGGAATTCCATGCAGGTATAATTTTATTTTTGTTACCATATTTGTAGATAAATTACGGTTAAAAGTACATTGTGAATATGGACAAAGATTGGAGTAAAAATACTAGAGTTTATATAATCGGTATGAATTCTCACTCAATTTTTGTTTGTTTGTTATTTTGACAAACCTACAGGCATGTTTTTGCTTGTATATATACTAAGAGGGAGGATCCTCATGATTATGTGGACAAATACTTGACTTTGCAATCTTTTGTTGCTTGTTACTCTTCTATAATCAAGCCTATCAATGGTGAGAATATGTGGGAGAAAGCTGGTGGTGACCCAATTGATTCTCCAGTCTATCATAAGCATCCTAGGAGGCCATTGAAAAATCGGAAAAGAGGACTAGATGAGAACACATCCAAAAATGGGACTGCAAAGGAGAGGATACAAAACACAAGCGTTACATGTTCAAATTGTGGGAAATATGGGCACAATTGAAGGTCTTGCAAGCAGCCCAAGAATGATTGTTAAACAAATAAGAAACATGTCAAAAAGACACAACGTCCCAAGCTACCAACCAAACAGACTACAAATCAACCTTTTTGTACACAAGAGTCGATTAATATAACTCCTTTAGGAGTACTCGACCTCAAGCTGAAGATAATCAATCTTGGTCCAAATATTTTAGGGGTCACTTTTTGTGTTTCTTGGATTAAATGCTCCAATGAACATGTTTTAATTTTATGCAAATATTTTGGGATGTCACTTTTTTGGTTAATAAGGTTTAATATCGTACTGAATATAGTTGATTTAGACCATAGATTTGGTGCTCTGATGATGTTTCTCACAACTCCTGTTTACTTGTTTACTTTGATCTAATATTATATGCCCGACTGGGTTTGACTACCATAGTTTTCTCACAACTCCTGATTACTTGTTTACTTTGATCTAATATTATATATTCAATGTTTAATTTGATCTAACATTATATATGCAGGAGTTTAATATTTATTGGAAAATTGTTCCTTTACAATTCAACGGTCTTTATTCAACTTATTCTTGTTGATACAACAAATAATGAAAATAACACATATTTGTCTTTATTGATAAAGAAATTTGTACAGCATGCATGCGTGAGACCACATGCAAATATAAAGACATAATATGATACACATGCTATCAGTATACAAGAAAATTGACCACTTTCCTACTCAAATACAAAATCACAGCACCTAGTACATATAATTCTTGCTCTATAAACTTCTTGTCTCTTTCTAAATTCAGTATATTCTTCTTTCAACTTCTTTTGCTCCCCTGAAATTTGATTGTCAGCTGGTCCATTATGAGAAATGACCATCTCTATGTTTGTTTTGCCAAATCCTGAAGCAGTGAACTCATTCAGACACTAAATTATGACAGCCAAGACATCACAAAATTTAGCACAATTCAGCAGAGAATCAGCACAAAAATGCAGCGAAACAGCTGTGAATTACAGCAACAATAAAGTCACAAAGTGCAGCAAAATGTCAGCAAGTAATCGGCAAAATTCAAAGAGAGATCAGCAGTGAATTTGAGCACCAATCAGTAAAAGAAATCAGTGGTACATGTCAGCAAAAACCATCCAAATTGACAGCAAACTTTCAGCACAATTATCCAGCAATTTCACCCACAAAACAATAGCAAATTGCTGCACAAAAACAACAGATGAAATGTTTCAGCAAATAAGCCAAATCTTTAGCAAAACAGATTCTAGTCAAACAGATTTAATGCTCCAGCAACTTCACAGCACTAACTCACAATGACAACACAAACACATTTAGATACAGCCAAATTTCCAGGTATATATTGATATATTCAATCAGATTCTCCAAAGCAACATATGCCAAAACAGAACCAATAATGCCAGAAAGCAGAGCCACAAGTATGGTTCAGAAAGCAACACAGCAACAACCAGCAGAGCAAAACCAAACAGTCTGAAATGTTGATTAAAGATGACAAATCAGATGTGGACAGATTTGAAACAAGTCAGACATAAAATCTAAACAAAACAAAGAGGAAGCAAATTAAACTTCTACAATTCAACCACACATAAACCAAGAAAACAGCAACGACGCCCAGATTTTTGCATCTCTTCCTTCAGCTTTATCTCTCCTTCTCATCGGCGCACAAGAAGACCTTTCTCTCCTCTAATTCACAAACACTTTAGCTCAATGGTTTTCCATCTAATTCTTACCATAAAATGCACACTCTAATTAGATGAATTCATGAATTATCACAGATCCAATTTGCAAATTACAAACAAGAGCTAAGTGAAAAAGATGAAAACACGCATTAAAAATTGAAGTCAATTTTTAATGATTCCAATTCTCTTCAGTGGACTTCCATCTCTTCTCTTCGTCAAGTCAAGATGAGAAAGAAGTACAGATGAAAACCATAATGCTCTTTTCCAAGTCAAACATGAAAGCACGCATCCTAAAAGAAATCGATCGTTCAAATTCATAAGAAATAAGAATTTAAGTGGAGTGGGTTGGTGATATACCTTTGTCATTCCAAAACCTGAGTCGGAGCTCGGCCAGGTCGATCTCAAGAGAGTGATTGATGGGCTTGTAATTACCTTTGACAGGATTTGGAACCCAAGCAGAGGACGCCTCCGACAAGCCCCATTGATATGTCTTCACTTCTACAGACAAAAAATCGCATAGCTTCATAGTTTGAAAGCAGGAAAGGGGCGTACGCTTTGATTGAGAGAGAGAGAGAGAGAGAGAGCCAGCTATAGTAGTGCGACAGCGACAGGGAACTTCCATCAAAGAAGTTTTGCCCTAATTCCTCTTCTCCATGTGTGCGCAACTTGTAACAGAGGGGACATTATTATTTCCAACTCATTTAATCATGTCATCAAGCCACGTAAGTAAAACTAACAAAGAGTTAGCGAGTTAGCGCCACGTAAGTAAAACTAACTCTGTGAAAATCAAATTTAGGTCTTTTTTTAAAATTATAGGGACTAGTTGTTATAAATGGTAGGGCTGAGCAAAATACCCGAAACCCGATGGTTTAACCCATGATGGGCGAGTGCAAACCCAGCCCATTTAAAAATTAAATGGGCGGGCGATGGGCACACCCTCGGGCTGCCCATACCCGCCTATTTATATATATATTTTTTTCAATTTGTTTTAATTTTGTCCATGAGTATTGAGAGTGAGTCAGTAGCATTCCTGTAAATTTCAATAAATAAATATGTAAAATTGTAAGCATGATATTAATCCTTTTGAACTTGTGGTTGTAATATTTTAGTTTGAAGTTTAAACATTAAAAAGATGTTATTATGGTATTTGTCTAAATTTAAGTTTTTTTGTGTAACAAACTATGATGTAAACATGGATGTTGAGTTGTAGAACTTGCTGTCACTTTTAATATGTGAATATGATGCTTGAATTATTAACTTTGATAAGAAATTTAAAAATTTGTAATAATAAAAAAATAGGTCAAGTGATTAATGGGTTTTCCCATAACCCATTTAACCCACCCATTTAACTCGAACCCATTTAGTTCGGGCTTGAATGGGATGAGGCTCGGGTATGGGCTAACCCATACCCATCTAATATTAAATAGGCGGGCGATGGGTTAGGCTTCGGGTTACCCAGCCCGCCCATTGCTCACCCCTAATAAATGGAGGAAACTAGAGGGACCAAAACCACCTCTTTTAAAATACAGAGACTAAAACCTAAATTGGAGTAAACTATAGGGGCCAAAAGTATCTTTAACCCTAAATTTTATTTTGGTGAAACATTTACAAACACAGTTTAACAGCACATACGCATACATAAAGACACAGTTTCCATGCAGCAGAAAATCAAAGTATATTACATGGCTATAAGCTTTAAACAAAATAGACTTCACTGGTAATTAAATGTCTTCAGCAACTCCACTCCGTCATCAAGGGGACTTACTGAAGCACGCACAATAGGAACCTGCATAATATTTAATTTCAAAATAACTGCAAGGGTGTTATCGCTCCAAATTAAAATATCAAATGTATAGAGTATAAGACATGCCTTTTTTGTCATAGCTATTTTATTACGTAAAAGTTCATCTCAGAATAGAAAATGTTATATGAATGGGGAAATATCAAAGAATTCAAAGGGAGAAACAACTCATTTAATTGAAACATAAATGAATAGTTTGTTTCACTCACCATAGTTCCAATTTTCAACGAAATTGGTTTATCTTGAGGATTGCCATGACATAAAGTTTGACTCTGATGTGATAGAGGAATCTGAAGTAAGCATGCCTGAAATTCCTATTGAAAAAAATGGCTGCACAAACTCCCCAAAAGGACATGGCAAATCCAACTCCCATCCCAATATAGAAGAAAGTTAAAAATTCTTCTTCTTGACCGCCATTTCCTTCAATAGGTTCTGCATCTTTTTTGTTTGTGCAATTCTTTGGAAGTGGAGCTCCACATAAATGAGGATTCCCAATATAGCTTAATGCATCAAACCCTTGAAGCTGAGTTCCTGATGGGATCTTTCCAATGAAATTGTTGAATGAGAGGTTCAAGGTTTCCAAAAAGGACAAATTAGCCATACTTTGAGGAATTTCACCCGAAAGTTGATTGCTTGAGAGATCGAGAGACTCCAAAATTTTCATGTTGCTTATCTCATTTGGTATTTTCCCCTCAAGTTCATTATGTGATAAGTTCAAAGATTGTGATCCAGTAAGGCTAAATATTTCTGGAGGTATTGTTCCAGAGATGTTATTACTTGATAGATCAATAGCATGCAAGTACTTCAAGTTATCATTATAACTCGATCCTTGCCCTTTGATATGCACCATAACACTGTCTATGACTTCAAAAATCATACCTGGAATTCTAATGCAAAATCTGTAAACCCCATTATTTGAAGAATCAAGGGAAGTCATAGCTGTTAGATTTTGTAGGCAGCTAGGTAATGAACCTGATATTTTGTTCTCCGCAAAATCCAATATTATAAGGGAAGCCAATTGACATATTTGAGGTGGTATATTTCCACTTAGTTGATTGGATCTGAGCCGAAGGATCTTTGCATTTGGCAGCGTCCAATTTGTTAAGGACCCATTTAAGTTATTTTCTCCTACATCAAGGATCTGCAACTTCTGCAAATTTATCAGCGACAAAGGTATCTCTCCAAATAAATTATTTTTATTGAGATGCAAAATCTCAAGGTTAGCCAACAAACTAATTGATGGGGGGATTGTACCAGTTAGATTATTGTCACTTAGACAAACGGAAACCAATGATTTCCAATGCATCCAACAATTTGTGAGCCCTCCAGACAAAAGATTACTAGACATGTCCAAATACTTCAATTGGCTTCTCCCACTCATTCTTTGACACAGTAATGAAGAGATGGATCCTTGCAAAGAGTTGTTTACCACACTGAAGGTCATAACATTGGGTGATAGTTGAGGGAGTTTGCCTTTTATTTTGTTTGAAACCAAAATTATGACGGTAGAGTTTAGTAGCACGTTAGACATCTCTCCATAAATTGTGTTATCTTCTAAGCGTATGTACGTCACTCGTGCTACAAAGTCCCAAAATTTGTCTTGAGGTTCAAATGAAATTATTGAGTCGGCAATTATTAATTTAGAAAGAGATGTTTGCGTATATATCCATGCGAGAATTCTAGGGCCCATCATGTGAAACAAATTAATCACTTCAAGCTGGAAAGGAGGAATCCATTGAGAATCGAAATCAAAGATTAAACCAGGTGATCCCAAGTAAAGTTTATTCAAATTTGAGAGTTTGACAAAATTTCTTTGAGACACATACCCCGTGAAGTGATTATCAGCAAGACCTAGTACCTCCAAGTTCAAGAGTTGCGCTAGACTTTCTGGTATACTTTCATTTAAGTTATTTGAATTGACATCCAAGATAATCAAGGATGACATATTTCCCAAAGTTGAAGGAATTGGACCAGAAAAGAAATTGTAACTAACATCAAGAGCTTGTAGTTGTTGAAGCTGGCCTAACCAATCTGGAATTTGTCCAGTGAACTTGTTGAAATTCAAATTCAATATTTTTATTTCCCGATTATTTAACAGTGCCTTTGGGAATTCTCCTTGAAAAAAATTTCGGCTTAAGTCAATAGTAGTGACTTCACTAAGATTGAATAACCAAACAGGAAGGACTTGAGAGCTAAAACCATTATTTGAAAGGTTGATAACTTCAAGTGAAGTAAAATTGACAAACTGGAGAAATGGATTGATGTTTGTAAGCTGACAATTCTCTAAGGATAACTCTTTAATTGAAGGGAGCAGAGTCGGTAGTTGAATCCAGTCAACTCTCCCTTCAAGATTAATAATAGTGAAGTCAACATGTTTCAAGGATGGAAAACGGTAAAGCCAATCAAGACTATCCATGTGAAGATTATCATTATAAGATAAATCAACATAATGAAGATTGGAAGAATTTTCGCATAAATGATGATGTTCGTCCACAGATAGGTTTCTGCAGTATATGTTATCCACATAATCATTTTTAACGATAGCATGGAAGTCATTAAAGCTCAAATCCAAGTAATTTAGAAACTCAAGTTTCAGCAAAGAAAGGTGGAGTTGACCTGTAAGACATTGTGATTTCTTCTCTCCACAATCAATAACATAGGGATCTTGTCCGGGACATGGGAGGCTGAGCTTGATGACTCTACCGGTGGTGTTATCACATTGAACTCCCTTCCATTCACAGCAATCTCGCTCATCAGACCAAGAAGAGAGGATGGAAGATGGATCAACAACTGTGTGTTTGAAGTTTAGAAGAAGAAATTTGTCTCTTTCATTGCATTGAATCCTCAAGCCGCTGCACAGTATGCCTTCAGAGAGCATGATTGCCAATATTATTAGTGAGCATAGCGACAAAACATTAGCAATATGATTGCGAATATTATTAATGGTATCCATGATCACTCAATCACGAAATGGTTTGAATTTGATGGTGGCAAGGGATTGGCACCAATAATACCTATTTATAGGCTCCATGAGTTTTTATTCCCAACACAACTACTCTATTAATTATTTTTATAGATGAGTGGGTTGTTATCATATTTATTAATTATTTATATAGATGAGTGGGTTGTTATCAAATTTCTTTCATTCTTTTTTCTTTTGACTTTGGGGCAAAAGATTTGTTACAATCTGTGGGGAACCCACACGGCATTGATGAGGATTGGGAAGGACACACAGAGAAAGAAAGCGAATTATTTCCTGTTTGTTGGATAAAGGTGAAAGCGGATGCATGAAAATTGCTTTCTCTAGTCTTTAGTAGTTTACTTCACCTTATTCTTCCTTTATTATTCCCGGCCCCTTTCCTCTATAGTCTATATATTCTCCTCTTTCATTTTTTATATAATTTGATTCTTTTCTTGTCTGGTGATCAGATAAAGAAATGTCACACTCACAAAATTATAATAATCTCTTAATTGTTATAGTTATTTTTCTTTAGAAAAGAAGATTTTTCTTCTCAAAGTCATTAGTAAAATATCTTAGATATCAACCGTTGATATTTTATTTCAACTATGTAGATCTTTGAGTGAAAAAAAGTCATTTCGTGTGCCAGACTTAATTTTTTCCCTCAAACAAAATAATTACCATTTGTCAGGGCTACCTAACAAAATTTTTAATTACTATTTAATTAACATTATTGTTGTAATTATATTTGCAGTATCCTACACCAAGTAATAATATTGATGCAAGAGATTATACAAAGAGATATTTGGCAAGGCAGAGGAATTTCACTCGTGTTTCTTGGATCTTTCTTTTCCAGCCAATAGAAAGCGACAATACATATATATGATTTTTTTGGAATGCATTACATAGATAACACACATTCCATAGATGCGTCTAAACCATGACATGACAAGATTTTTTCTTTCTTTCCCTTTTTTGCCTCATGACTGGGCAATAGGGTGGAGTCATACAGTGTTAGTTACCTTTCCGTTATAGACTTGAAAGCAATTGATAAAGACAATAAGTCAATGCAGAAAAGCTTACCATCATTATGTCCACGACGCGTATTTGAGATGATATGCCCGCTCCCCTTTTCCACTCAACTTTTTCCAACTTTTCCAATGTTTCTTTCTTGTCTTTTCTTTAGATTGTAGTATATAAAATGATTTTAAGTTTGGTATATTATAGGGAAAAAATTGGTACAATTAGTTTCTAGTTTTTACGAGTTTTTTCAATCTAAATTAAGATGAAACCACACAATTCTAGAGTTTT
Organism: Mimosa bimucronata; assembly: GCA_037074515.1. NCBI lineage: Eukaryota > Viridiplantae > Streptophyta > Magnoliopsida > Fabales > Fabaceae > Mimosa > Mimosa bimucronata. The sequence goes on from CM073442.1 coordinate 15,537,135, forward strand.
TTTTCTTAAAAGAAATCGTAAAATTTACAAACTATACCTTTTTTCTTGTTCAGTACGGATTACTTGACCCAATTAGGGCATGGTTCAAATTGCCTACTGAAGAGCACCGTAATTTTTGTGCGGTGTTTGCCCTTGGATTCGCCCTTCAAGAAAATTGGAACCAGAGGATAGTGGAAGCTAACCCCCAGATATCGTTCTCTCGAGGAGCCCTTATGCAATATGATTCCTAATAGTTAAATGCAAAACTTGTTAAGACGGGAAAAATGCATTGTATTTGATTTTTATATAAAAAGTGTGTGATATGTTCAAAAACAAATTGAGATTGGATAAAGAGGGATTTTGATTAAAATGGGATAAAAATCATTATTGGTAAATGAGAGCTTTGCGATCATTGCTTCTAAAGATTTTCGAGGAGCTTCTTATTGATTTTCAAAAGAGCCCTAGAAGAACCCTTCTAGGCTAGGCTTAGGTTAACTTAATTAATGCCGGAACCCTGTACATTAGTTAATTTAACCTAAGTTGATTAAGCTTAAAATAAAAAAAAATTAATCATGCAAGACTTTAAATCCACAACTTGGGCCACCCCACAATTGCACTTAATTTCTCAATTAACCCTAATTTATTGGTGGCCACCCAAACAAAGATTAAGGTTAAAAAGAGTGATTATTCAATGTCTAAACACAATTAATTAATTCCTATGCCATTTCATTCAAGCAAACCACTTAACATTTTTAATCCACTAACCAATCCACTTTGAATTAACACAAGATATTCACAAAGAGAGTAATAAAATCATGAACCCATAAAGTTCATTAAACTCAAAGTTAAAATAGCACAATGTCAAGTATTCAACAAGAAATAAACAACATAAAAACAGTAGCTAATCTTCATACAATATATGGAATTGAAGAACACAACCAATTGCTACAAAAATGTCACTAGAACCCTAGAAAAGCGTAAGCCTAACAAAAGGAAGAAGATTAGAAACAAAATTCCCCTACTAAATGCTCCAAGCTTCACTACAAAGGTAATTTTACTGATGGAAATTCTGTCGGTTAAAAAATTACCAGGACCATCCAGAGTATAGTGTATATAGTATAGTAGAAACAAAGAAACACAGATGCTATAAAGGTAATTTTATTTAAGGAAAATATTATCTGTAATGATATACTGAAGAAAGAAAAGACTGTAAAACTGTAAACTTACAAAAGTGCTGATAGAATGAGCGAGCTTTTGCAAGAGAAATTTAGAGAGAGAGAGAGAGAGAGTAGATAGTCGATGTGGTTCGAAAATTTGCTCTTCCAAATTGTTGTAGGGCCTTTTATAATGAGCCCATGTTACATTTACATTACATTTCATATTCATTTCCTGTAGCTGATCACGAGTGTTATTTCTGTAGCTTTCATCTTTATGTTCCTGTAGCACCTTTTCTTTTCTTTTCCTGTAGCTTTCAACTTTAAGTCACTTTAATTGCTTTTGTAAAATCATGCTGTCTGTTCCTGTGGAGTCATGCCTTACTTTATGTTATTTGTAGTATCGGCAGAGCATCTTAGCTGTAGTCAAGATCAATGCCATAACAATCATCTTCATTTTCATCCCCAATAACAGATGATTCGGAACTTGTTTTAACTTGAGATCCTATAGCTTGTGAAGCGATTTCCTGTAATTTAGAATGGAATTCTTCTGGCTTTAGTGCCTTTAATTCTTCTATAATTTTGTCCTTTTGACTTAAAACTTTAGATGTAGAAGGGGCCAGTAGAGGTGGAAAGTCTTGACTGGCTTGCCATTTTAATACTACCGTTTTGTTGGCCCAGCTGTCTCTGTATTTAGGCCACCATTTAACTCTATACCTTCATGCTAAATATCTTAGCGAAGGGGCTGGTTCTATGCCTCGAACCACTGTAAACGTCCAACTAAGAATCCAAGGAATCCTGAAACGACTACAGAATTCCAATGGTTTTTCTGTATCTGGGCAGTCAATCATACCTTTAAATATCTTATAACCCTCTAAAATAGGGGGTGGTAAAATTTGTTGTACTGGTCCATTAATGCTGAACCATTCATAGAACCACCTGGGAAATTCTGTATGTGAATGGTTTCTAAATTCTTCTGTAAAATATATAAACCATGAGTGGTCATAGTTTTTATAATATAACACATTATACCAAGCCTTTTTATAATCCTCATAATTATAATCCAAATTATGAAAATTAACTGTAAATTTTTTAGCTGTATAGGGAGATTGACCCCAATCCTTTAGAGTTAGGACTTGGATAATTTGGAGTTGGCTGAAGGGTCGCTTGGAGTTTTCATTTTCTTTATGCTCAATTAAGGCAGATTCAGTATCCACCAGTATAAGCTCATAATATCTTCTATCCTTTTTTCGATTTTCAGGAAGGAAATTCCATATTTCTTCTGTAGGATGTGGGGGAAAAATAGACTGAATAGTTTGCTGTATTTGGGTACTCTCATGTTGCTTTTCCAAAGGCAATATATAAGACATGTATTCTTTTGTATAATACTCAGTAGATGATTGAGCAACATTAGAGTATGAAGCTATAGGTTGAGTTGAGGATGGCTGTATTTGTGAAGAGGATGCCTTCACTAAAGATTGTGAAGTGGATGACCTCACCTGAGTATTTACTATACTCCGATTATCTGTAGCATAATCATTAGGCCTCATTGTCCGATTTGCTGTAGTATTTTGCTTATATGTCTGAGCCGGAGTGGCTAAGACAATCTCCTTTGCTTTAGAGCGTCCACCACGAGAGGAAGTGCCTCCGTGGGTACTCATTTTTGTTCTATAGGTAAATTTCCCTGTAGAAATTCTCTTGTTAAAAAATCGGGAAGAGAATTTTTATCTCCTTTAATAAATTCAATATCAAAATCAAAACAGGATAATAAGGACTGCCATCTGGCGAAAATATGTTTTGAAACTAAATTTTTAACATCCTTTTGTAAAACATCTTTAGCACCTTTACAATCAATCCTTAATAAAAACTTTTGATTTATCAAATCGTCTTGAAATTTTAAAATACATAAAATAACTGATAAAATTTCTTTTTTAATTGTGGAATATTTGGTTTGACTTTCTATCCAACTTCCTGAATGATATCTTACTATCTGTTCATTCTGATTTTCTTTTTGCTTTAATATTCCCCCAAATCCTATGTCTGAGGCACCAGTCTCAACTATCTTAAATTTTTGAGGATCAGGAATCCCTAAGCAAGGTAATTCTTTAGCTTGTAATTTAATTTCTTAACTATATTAGTCATATTATTATCCCAAGCAAGAGGGTTTTTTCTTAATCTTTTAAACAAAGGTTGGACCTTTATTCTAAGTTTAGGGATAAAGTCGGCTATATAATTTAAGCATCCTAAAAATCTCTGTAATTGATTTTTATCTTTAATTTCATCAGGAAATTTATCCGCAAACTCAATTACTCTACTTGTAGGAGTTAACATTTCTTGATAAATTTCCATTCCTAAAAACTTAATTTTAGTCTGGAATAACTTCATCTTTGTGGGAGATACGGCTAAACCATTTTCTTTAATAATTTCATAAAATTTATTTAAATGATGAAACTGTTGTTCTATAGAATTAGAAAAGACTAACACATCATCTATGTATACAATGGTGAATTCACTATAGTCATTGAAAATATCATTAATTATATTTTGAAATTCTGAAGGAGCATTCTTTAACCCAAAGGGCATTACATTCCATTCGTAATGTCCAAAAGGCACTGTAAAGGCTGTTTTATATTTGTCTTCTTCAGCTATCTGTATTTGATAATATCCTGATTTTATATCAAACTTAGAAAATATAGTTGCTTTATATAATCGGGATATTAAATCTTTCTTATTTGGGATTGGATATCTTATCCATTTTAAAGCTGTATTTAAGGGTTTATAATTAATTACTAATCTTGGAGCTCCTCGTTCTATTTCGGCGGCATTTTGTACATAGAATGCTGCACAACTCCAAGGGGATTTACTTGGCCTTATTAACCCTTTTTCTAATAATTGCTTTATCTCTGTTTTACAATACTCCATTAATTCTGCTTTCATCTGTATAGGTCTTGCTTTTGTGGGTATCTGTTTTTCATTAAAATCTTTTTCATATGGTAAAGTTACTTTATGCTTCTTTTTGTTCCAAAAGGCTGTAGGGTGATTAGAGCAAATATTGTCTCTACATTTCTTTTCTAGAGCTTCTATTCTTTGTTTAATGTTTTCATTATTTACTTGCTCTTCTATTCTTTTATACTTAATTTCTTGCTGTAGATGATTTATATGACTTTGTTTAGTTTTTATTCTGTTAACTTTAAAGATTGAACTTTCTTTAATAAGATTTATTTCTCTTTCTATAGAGGGTACTAACCATTCAAACTTAACCCTTTTCCCCATTATTTTGGTGGTAATTCCTGTATGAGTTACTTTAAATGGAATTAATTGATATATAAAAGGAATTCCTAGAATGACTGGTTCACTTAGGTTTTTTACTAAAACGAATATATTTTTGAAACATATCCCATCATTACAAATGTGGGTGTTATCTAATTTATAATTTACCTGTAGTCTGGAATCATTTGCTGCTGAAACATGTTCTAAAGTTTTTTCATAATATTTAGTGGGAATTAACCCTTCTTGAATACAATTTATATCTGCTCCAGAATCTATTAAGGCTACTACTGTCCTTTTGTATTCATTATTAATAACTAAATCAACCTGGCAATACCATTTCTGATATATTATTTTCTTTATAACATTTATAAAATGTCCTTGATTTATATTGGTAGGGGTATTTTCTGTGGATTCTTTTAAAGCAATATCTTTATGATTTTGATGTAATATTTCTAATTTAGCTTTAATTTCGGTTAGTTCCCAAGTTCTATTAACATCATTGTTTTTCTCTTTAAGAATTTTAACTTCCTCTTGTAATTCCTTTATTCCCACTTGTGAACTAGATGACTTAGAGCTAAATTTCTGTAGGATATTATTTAATGTAATGGGTGGTCTTTGATCCTTAATTTTCTGTTCTTCCTGTCCTATAAGCTCCTTTATTTTTAACAAATATTGTTTTTTAATGTCTTCATCGTTATTTTATCTATTATTTCAATAAGGAAATTAACATTTTCTGTAGATATTACATTTACTCTCTTTTGACTACAATCTTTACAATTACATAATCCTATACCCAAACATTCATTATCATCTGAGGTATCTGTAATGGATTCGTCATCTGATCTTTCTTCCTTTATTCTATTAAGACCAAATTCTTGACTATTAATTGAATCATATTCTTCTGAACTACTATCTGAATAATCTTCATTAATCATAACCTTTAATAAGTTTGCTTTATTTTCTTCACTTATACTTAAATTTCTTATTTTCTTTTCTGTTTTACAATTCCTTGCATAATGTCCAAACTGGCCACATTTATAACATACTATGTCTTTAATATCTTTCTTATCTTTCTTTAGATTATAGCTTTTCTTTTGATAAGGTTTTTTATTGTATTTTCTCTTATAAGTTTTTGTCTTAGGATTTTCGTTTTTCTCATACCATTTTGGTTTATAAATTTTATTCCTTTTATATCCTGTAAACTTTCTTCTTTTCTTATGAGAAGGTGCTTTAACTTCTTCAAATCCATATTGAGCACATAAGTCTCCTAATTCGTATTTTCCCATTTTCTTTTCTTTATATAGTTTTTTCTGTAACTTTAAATCTCTACACATTCCTAATCCTACTATATTAATTATTGCAATTATATTGCCATAAGTTAAATCATTATATCTTAAAGTTCCACCTTGCCTTAACCTAATCTCTTCTTTAACCTTTTCTGCAAAAAGAGTAGGTAATCCAGAGATGAACTTTCCTTTCCAAAAATCTGAATTACCATCCTGTCTTTGAAAAACTTTAGGGATAAAATTATCTTTATACCATCTAAAATCAGCTAAAGTTGGACATCTTAAGTTTAACAGTTGTTCCATATATTTTTCTTGTAACTCTAAAGGTTCGCCTATAAAGGATTTAATTATGGCATATATGAGTTGCTCTAAACAATCTGACATTAATTGTTCATTCTTTATCTGTTGAGCATTTCTAATAGTTTCTCTATCTCGCCTTCAGTAAGAATATTATCCCACCATCCTTTAAGGGTTCCTGTAAATCCTTGAGTTATCATATATAGTATATTTAGGTCATTATTTTCTTTAATTCTATATGCTGTAATGGCCATTGTTAATTCTTGAGTGAAATTTAAAATTTCATGTTCTGTATATCCATCTAGATTCCATTCATATATAGAAGTTCCATTATAATGTGATCCTGTATTTAAATATCTTTCTTCAGTCTGTAGATCAGGAAAAGTGGGCTTAGGATAATAATTTCTACGGGGTCCTTTCTGATATTTATAATTAATTTTATTTATAGTACTTTCTTCTTCTGTAAATTGTTGTTCTATTTTAGTAATACTATTAATCGTTAATCCTGTGGATTTCTCTTTTTTGTCTTTAAGGTTTAATTGGCTTCGTTGGCTTCTAATTTTTTCTAATAAGTCATTATTATCTTTCTGTCATAAATTAAAATTCTTGGTAATTTCTTTAGGTACCGGTTCATATTTAAATATGGGCCTATATGGATCTATATAAGATGTTGAAGCTTTAGAAGAGTCTAGCTTATTTTCTATCCTATTAAGTTGTTGTCCTACTGTATACAAAGCTTGATTTGTGTAATTATTTTGTTGCTGTATTTTTTGACTGGACTTATCCTCTGTAGATTCTGTAATTTTTAATGGTGAAGCAATGACTTCATCATTTCCTATTCTTAATTTTATTTCTTCTAAAGGAGGGTGTATAGAAGATACCACTTTATCATTACATTGCCAATTTTTTATATTATTTGTAGTTACTCTTACTGAAGGATGATTTTCTTCAAAGGGATTAAATATCCCATTATCATATGTATACATTTTAAACCACTTAAAGAAATATATTTCTGTTCTTAAATTTTTCATATATGTATACCATTGTGCCCTTATATCCTCTTGTTCCTTTTCTATAAAGGCTGAGAAAAACCAATTTCTTTCATTCTTATGTTTTTCTGACATAAATTCTTTTCGGATTAGGTCATTATTTATTTCATAATTATTTTTTCTTATCACTCTTAGACTAGAATTTACTGACTGATATTCATTAGGTGCAAAATTTCTCTCTATTTCGGATTCTGTTTCAAATATATTATTTTCATTATTGGGTTCATATATAGGCTGAGGTATAGTGGGTTCAAAATTAACCCCTCGTAACCTATATCCTGTATCTGAATTATCTACTGAAGCTCTTGGTTCATTGATTTTTTCTGTATTTCTAGTTTGAGCACTAGAAGTCGAGGCTGATCTACTTAGCATTTTATAAGTAACATCACCTTCTGCATTTTGTATTATTTGTTCTATTTGTAGTCTTTTTAGAGGTTCTGGTTGAGCTATATTTTCAAATTTCCAAGTATCTGGAAAAGTTATTTCATTATGCTTTAGTTTTTTGGGTATTAAAACAGTTGTTTTAGAGGGATCACCTAACTCTATAAGCATAGTTTCTCCTTTTGGAGATTCCTTTAAGGCTGCAAAGTTTTGATGAGTTTTCGTTAATTTAAACATTAATCTGTATTGAAGAACCATCACCGTAGTTCCTGCTTCCCAAGAACCATCCGATGCTAATTCTAAAACTAAGGCATTTCTTACTGATTTATCTTGAATTTTTGCTATATAGTTCGGAAAACAATTAAAATATACGGGTCCATTATGAAGATTTGTCTGTATTACCCCTACTATAGACTCATTAAAATTAGCTGTTTGCCTTCTATCCCTAATGCAGGCCAGAACAGGCTTGTCAAATCCTTTTCTAAAATTTGGCTTTATAGCTACCTGTGATAATCCTATATGAATCCAGGTATAACTATTCTTATATTTTTGAATTAACTCTAAAGGAATCATACTTATTATTTGTCTACTGGCTGTAATAGAGATTTCTTTTTCTATAGTCTGCGTAACATAAGAAAAATCAAAGGTAGTTTTCTTATATATTTCAGCTGTCTTAAAGGTTGGCATAGACCAATTTTGTAATCTATCATGAAGAACTTGACTTGTAATTTCTGAATACTTAAGGACTTCGTCTTCTGTAGTTTCTATAGTTCTAGCTTCTGCATTTTCTTCATTAGAGGCTAAACTATAACTTCTTACACTCTTATTGCTACTGGCTTTACTTCTATTATCTGAACCAAATATTTGTCTTCTAAACCAACTAGTCATTACTGCTTTAACTTAATTACTCTTATTTCTAGCTTGACGGGTACACCAACGGGCTAAACCAACGGACTTACGCTTACTCTGCCGGGACCACCCTCTCAGGCTTACCAACGTTTCCACCAGAAACAACAAAAGTAATTATAATAAAACAATAATCACCCAACCGAGGCAGAAAACAAAGAAATGGCTCTGATATAAATGATATATTAAAATAATTAATTATCGAAGGAAAATTTACCGACTAAATTTTTGTTGGTAATTTTATTAATTATATTATTTTATAAATAAATTATTATTTTAATTTATAAATTTTATATTAAAATAATTAATTATCGACAGATATTCCGTCGGCAATTTATTTAATTATATTATTTTATAAATAAATTATTATTTTTATTTGTTAATAATATATTAAAATATTATTATTACCAACGGAACATTTCCCTCGGTAATTTTATGAGTTATATTATTATTTTAATTTATAAATAATATATTAAAATATTATTATATAACTAAAAGATTATCTTTATTTATTTTTAAAAATATTTTATAAATAAATAATATTTAATAAATATTAATAAAAATTAACATATACACGTATATGATATAAATTTTTAATAAATTTAATTGTAATTTTTTATTAAATAATATATTATTTATTAATAATTATCAGTAAGAACTCATCTTATCCGTATGTTGTGTATTTGTTTGTAAGGAGCATAGCTCCTCTTGACTATATTAGGCTATTGTAGAATTTTTGAGAGGTCCCACTTTCATGGGATGCTTTGCTAAAATTCTGCAGAAATTTAATAATTATTGTGATATGAAATATATTTATAAACTTATATTATAAATGGTAAATATTTCTATATATAAGTATTAGGAATTTTATATATCTAAAGCTTGAGGAATATGAGTATTCTCATATCCTGTGTGAAGATGGCAGAAACGCACAAGAGGAGGTGAATTGTGCATTTTGAAAATTAAAGCTTGGAAACAAGTGACAATCTTTATACTGGTTCGGCCAACACAATGCCTACGTCCAGTTCTCCAACTCCTCGTTGGGTTCCACTATACCACAGGTTTTACAACACGGGTTCACCTGTCAACCTTTACAACAGAGCTTTAGACATTTCCTCTAAACGCTCCCCCTTACAACTCGTAAGGACACAGCCATTGTCCTAAAGCCCCAAGCTTTAGAACAACCTCAAACAGTAGAGGATTTCAATAAATAAGTTCACTAAATGAACAGATTTTGATAATCACTTAAGTACAGAGAATCTCACTAGGAGTAATAAAAACTTTGAGCTTTAGTGAGCAGAGAGCAGATGAGAGTATTGAATGTTTGTTCGTCTCTCTGTGTGTGTGAGTCAGTTTGTCTCATCTTCATAAATGCTCAAAGCTGGGTATTTATAACTCATCACAGCTTGCCTTTTCTTTCAGCTTCAAGAGGCCATTTGAAATTAATCGTTTGGTGCTTCTAGCCGTTGGCAATTAATGCTGTTCTTCATCTTAGTCAACTTTCTTCTCTTGCTTCATTTAATTCTTGCAGAGAGTGAGCTAAGAGAAACAGAGTCTGTGAGTAACGATCACCTGCAACATTGTACTTGCATAGCAGCTTTATCAGTAGCACTAGCTCCTTTGGCTATCGCTAGCTTACTAGTGTGAGTCCTGCACTTAGCTGTTAGCTAAACAAGTATTCATGTGAGGCACAGTAGGTGTTATCGCTAGTGAAATTCATTAGCTCAATGTATACAGACAATGTATTAGCTATCAGAATGTCTAAGTTATTTCAACAAGTGTTTTCCTATCGATAGCTAATCTCCTTATCGCTAGTGACTATGTTATCGCTAGTTCAATTCATTAGCTCAATGTATTAGCTATCTGTATGTCTAAGTTATCTCAAGTGTTCTGTTATCGATAGCTAATCATGTTATCGCTAGTAACTATTGTTCATTACTGCTAGCTGTTCTAATCAGTCTCCCCCTTTGTTATCTATGTTATCTATGAGGCCTTAGCGATAAAGACAGAGCTTAGCGATAGTGATCTATTGTTCTTTGCCTGCTTAGGCTAGCTCAACTCATTATATTAGCGATAGGAATATTTATTTTTCTTCAGATTATTGCTAAGACTTCATTAGCTATTTTTATCCTAAGCCTTTCATTTGTTAGCGATAGGTTCTAGCTTAGCGATAGTGTATCTGTTACCTATAGGGTTTTACTTGTTCAATGTTAAGGTAACCTACACTCTTTTTCTTAGTCATATAACATGATTCTTATCTCAATTCATTCCAGACTAAGTTGTATGCTATCAGTTCATTTTACTTATGTTATCTATGGGTTCAGTCCTCATCAAAACTTAAGATTCTAACACTATGCCAGTCACATTTCAAAATTTTAGGGTGTGACAACAAACATAATCAAATGGGTCCAACCACAAATTACAAGAACTCATGCCTCTTCACCCATCTTCAAAAATTGAAAACTTTAGCCTCTCATGTAACACCCCAAATTTTAGGAAATAGAAAATAAGGATTTATTTAAGGTCTTGGGGTGGCATTTAGAAATTAAAAAAACCTTATAACTAAATTTATGAGGCCAGGTGTATTTTTAATAATTTTTAAGGCTTATTTTCTTGATTTATTAAGGAAAAATATTTGGAAGATGAATTTAAATAAGGGAATAGTTAGAACATTGGGGTATTGTTTAGTATTTAAAAAGTCTTATAAATAAATTTGGAAATTAAAGTATATCTAGAAAATTATTTTTAGAATAAATTCAGATTAATTTGTAAAGGAAATGGTAGTTAAACACTACTACAAAATAGGGCTATTGCGGCGCAGCAATACCGGCGCTTACTTAAATAAGCGCCGCTATAGGGTTTAAAAGACCTATACTGGCGCTTACTTAAATAAGCGCCGCTATAGGTCTAACCTATCCCGGCGCTTATTAAACTAAGCGCCGCTATAGACTTTACATATTAAATTTTTTTTTTTTACTAGAAAACCTATCCCGGCGCTTGTGTCTGTAAGCGCCGGGATAGGTTATTAATATAAAAAATTAATATTAAATATTAATATAATTATTTAAATATTAAATAAAATATTCCTATTCATTTTTAATAAAAATTATTTTTTTAGAATTTAAAAAAAATAATAAAGAATGTAAAAATTTAATATTAAATATTAAATAATTAATTAACAATTAAATATCAATTTATATTTTTTAAAAATATAATTTTTTTGGAATTTTCACCTATAGCGGCGCTTTTTAAAGAAAGCGCCGCTATAGGCAAAAGAAAATAGAGGGAAAGTTTCCCTCCATTTTTTATTTTGAATTTATAACCTATAGTGGCGCTTTTTTAAAAAAGAGCTGCTATAGGTGAAAATTCGAAAAAAATGGGGGGAAACTTTCCCTCCATTTTTTGATGCATATAGCGGCGCTTTCTTTAAAAAGCGCCACTATAGGTGCATGTAATATTTTTAAAAAATAAAAATTGATATTTAATTGTTAATTAATTATTTAATATTTAATATTAAATTTTTATATTCATTATTATTTTTTTTAAATTCTAAAAAAATAATTTTTATTAAAAATGAATAGGAATATTTTATTTAAATATTAAATAATTAATTAGCAATTAAATATCAATTTTTATTTTTTTAAAAATATTACATGAACCTATAGCGGCGCTTTCTTTAAAAAGCGCCGCTATAGGTGCACGTAATATTTTTAAAAAATAAAAATTGATATTTAATTGTTAATTAATTATTTAATATTTAATATTAAATTTTTATATTGATTATTATTTTTTTTAAATTCTAAAAAAATAATTTTTATTAAAAATGAATAGGAATATTTAATATTAAATTTTTATATTGATTATTATTTTTTTTAAATTCTAAAAAAATAATTTTTATTAAAAATGAATATGAATATTTTATTTAAATATTAAATAATTAATTAACAATTAAATATCAATTTATATTTTTTAAAAATATTACCTGCACCTATAGCGGCGCTTTTTAAAGAAAGCGCCGTTATAGGCATCAAAAAATGGAGGGAAAGTTTCCCTCATTTTTTTTCGAATTTTCACCTATAGCGGCGCTTTCTAAAAAAAGCGCCGCTATAGGTTATAAATTCAAAATAAAAAAAAGGAGGGAAACTTTCCCTCCAGTTTTTTATGCCTATAGCGGCGCTTTCTTTAAAAAGCGCCGCTATAGGTGCACGTGACTTTTTCTTATTTATTCTCTCTTAACACATTCCACTCCCATTTTTTTCCTTCTCTCTTCTTTCTTTCTCTTCTCGTCCCACTCTCTCTTCTCTCTTCACAAGGGATTTGATCAACAACTTGTAAGTTTCTCCTCCTTTCCTCAAATATTCTCTCTTCTCTCTTAGCTTCTCACCATTTACCTCTCTTTTTTTGGCATATCGTACTCTCTTTCTCTCACTTCCATTTCTGGAGAAATCATTTACAGTTGCAGATTATGGAGCTCCAAGTTTCCAAGTGATTTTACGAATCTCAAATGGTAGAAGCTTTTTTTTTTCTTCGGTACCTAGATTTTTTTGTTTCTACTCATTTTATATGAATGGAAAAAGGGAAAAATAATTTGGATTTCTTGTTTCTACTTATTGTATTATGTTATAACACTAAGCACATAAAATGGAGAAAGGGGAAAATAATTTTGATTTCTTGTTTATACTCGTTGTATTAAGTTACAACACCGAGCACATGAAAAACCATTCTGAATTAGGAGTATTTTGCTTTTTGTTGAGTTCCAGTGCTGAAATTTTTGCACTGATGTAGGTGTGTGTGAAAAAACAATATTGATTTATTTTTTTTAAAAAATAAAACCTATAGCGGCGCTTTTTACGAAAAGCGCCGCTATAGAGAGGCCTATACCGGCGCTTTAAGACATAAAAGCGCCGGTATAGGCCTTTTCAGTTTCAATAAAAATTTAATTAAAACATACCTATAGCGGCGCTTTTGGGTAATAAAGCGCCGCTATATGGTCACCTATAGCGACGCTTTGTAAGCGCCGTTATAGGTCACCTGACCTATTGCGGCGCTAGCTATAGCGGCACTTCAAAAGCGCCGCTATAGGGGTCAAAAAAGCGCCGCTATAAGTGTATTCTGTGGTAGTGAAAATTTTTAAAGAAGGGCACAAAGGGAAAGAGGAAAAATAAAAGAAAAGGAAAATGACAATATATGGCCATAGTTGAAAATATCTTTAGTTGTAAAAGAAGGGGCAAGATGGTAAATCACTCATTAAAAATATCAACTCCCCTTTTTCAATAAATACACTCCCACATGTTCCTTGCTATAGACACTCCTTATCTCTGTTTTTCCTCAAACCCGTCACCCCTCTCTCACTCTCCCTCTATTCCTCATCTCCTTCGTCTTCTCTTTACCTCTCAGTGGTGAACGACGGAGATGATGGTGAGCATGGGAGCAAGGAGCTTCAGAACACGTCCAAGGTTTGAGTGTGTAAAGGTGAGCCTCCATTCTTCGTCTTCTTCTCTTCTATGGTCCGATTAGGCGATATTTGGGGGGAGGTCAATTTGAAATTTGAGATTTGTGAAGCTTCTAAATTCATGGTAATGAAGTTTGGGCTTCGATTTTGATGATTTTGAAAGCGATTTTCAAGATTGAGTTGAGTGGATCAGATTGCTCTAAAAATCCCAAATTTTGCACTGTTCACCGCCTACCTTAATGGTGTTTTCGATGGAAATTGACTCAAAACTTTAATCAAACTCAATTAAGAGTAAGATTAATTAAGAAATTAGGTTGTAGGGTAAATTTTGGGGTGATTTTTGGAAGGGTCAATGCTGCCCTGTTTTGGTCCGAAAATGTGATGCTCTTTCTCCATGATTTCCATTTCTAAGTCTGAATAAGGAAGGATAAAATTAATGTTAATGGTGAGGAATTGAGGTTTGGTTGAATATATGAATTTGTGGAATTTTTTTATTATTTTTCTGCTCTGTTGGCTAACGAGTTCAGGGGAAGGAAACGAGGCATGAAGTTGATATTTGGTTGTTTAGTTTGTCTTTTGTTCTGGTTGATTTTTGTTTTCTCTTGGCTCTGTTGTTTCGGTGTTACAGAGAGTAGCAGGGAGAGATGGTGTGGTTCCATATTTGATGGTTGTGTATGAAGATAGTAGGGAGAGATCGTAGGAATATAAATAGAATTTTGTTATGACAATGAATGCTTGAGGTTGTGGCTCAATTCTGAGAGGATATCAAATCAGGGGTTTATCTTGGGAATTTCTACTGATTAAAAGGTTTTAAAAAGGGATTTTGAGTAGTAAATTGCCTTACTTTATTTTGGTCCGATTTTAATGCTGTTCGTGGTGCTTGAATGTTGGCTGGGAATTGATTACAGCTTACTTTGGGTGGATTAGAATTAATCTTTGACCATATTATGTCTGATTGGTAGCTTCTTGTTTATGTTTCAAAACCGAACCATTATGCCCATTTTTAAGTTCCAAATCTGATTTAAGGGGGATTATATATGATTGTTGTTCCTCTGGGATTAATCTATAAAGAGAAAAATAAATAAATAAATATAATACTACAGGTACTGATGTGATTTTATTGTGATTACCGAACAAGGACAACCATAAGCCCATGTCTTGCTGTATATGGATTCTTTTGGAGTTATGGGGATTTAAATGTAATGGAATTTGTGTAATTTATCATATGGATATTAGAAGTGGATACTTTAACAAGTCAATAGGGCATGCTAACCTGATTTTTCTCTAATATAATTGTGTTTGCAATTTGGGGTGATGTTTATGTGGTTGATCGAATTGGTTAGAAATGGTTCTCTATATGAACTTCTTAAGGTTGTCTGAAGTCATACAACTCATATAAAAGAAAAAGGTGAATGAAAGAAAAGGTTTGGATTTGATAGGATGCATTGAAAAGGGAATATTGGAGTTTGTATGGCTTAATGAGAATCATTAAATTTTATATGCTTTAAGGCTTATCAGGTTGCCACATTGAATTATTATAGGACCGATCTTGAGTAATAAATTAGATTGGTTATTTGAGCAGTTAGAACATGTTCATCATGAAAGATAATTCAAAGATGATTGTATAAGTAGAGAAATCAGAAAATATGTGAAGATATGAATATTTTTATGAATTGAAGTTCAGTTTCATTCCAAAATCATTATAGGATGGGTAATGTTAAGTTGTTATGGAGGCTTTCGAATCAAGGACTTCTTTTTTTAAATTTGAGATTGATTGAGTCATGATCTTAGTTATTTTTGAAGCAGAAAAAGTGTTGTTATTTATGGAGGGAGTTGTTAAGAAAATATGCAAGAATTATAGGCATATAAGGTCTTTGTAACCTAGAGATTTAAATATGGTTCTGTTGTGATCATAATTTTGAACATTCATGGAGCTAGAATTGTGAACTGATTATAAAGGAACTTTGAGGGGATTAGAAATTAAATTAGGCTTACTGATGTTTCTGTAATTCTGAGGGAGTTTAGTTGATATTTGAAATCATTAGAGAACCTAAGTGAGTAGATTGTGCTTGTGTTATCTTTTTAATACTTGAGTTTTTGGAAGAGTAGGAATTTGATAAGAATATTGGATGGATTCTAATTATAGTGGCTACTTTGGGAAATTGACATATTATTGTTGGAAAATTTGAAATTATGGAAGGAGATACTGTCAGAAACTTTGACAAGGAAATATGGATTTAGTTTAAAGGCTATGACATTATTAAGTTCCTTTTGACTATACGAAAATAGTTAGCATAAGCATAGATCTTAGGGAGCTGATTTGAAGTTCTATTTTATGTCTCAAAATTTGGTAAGTAATTGTCTTAGGTAAATTATGAGTTGCAAAATGGAGGTTCATTTCCTTTGGGAATTAATGACAAAAGATGTTTATTGACTTTGAATGACTTAGTAAGTATAAAGGGTGTTGTTAAAGTTACCTTGTGACACTGGTTTTGTTTTTCATCGGTTGATCTACACTCCATGTTGATCTTAAGTATGCTAGTGATAATTATGTAATTATTGTGATTGATTACTAGGAGTTTCCTGTAATAGAATTGTGACTAATGGACGTGAATGTTTGAATGATTAAGGGAATTGGTGATGATGAAAGTATTATGGTAAGTAAGGGCTTAGGAGATAAAGAAAATAGTTATTGATTTGTATTGTAATTGATGATTTATAATGTTCTTTAATAAACTACATTGTTTGGGCTTAATTTGCATTATTGATTGATTTATTCTTACGATTTTGTAATAAATAGAAAATATATAGATTTGTGCTTATGTGTGTGAAAGACTAAGGTCTTTAAAGAATAATTTTCTTATAGAAACTATTGGTCAAACATTGAGAATAAGAAACTTTAATGTGGGTGAATTATGAAAGTGATCTTCGATAATCACGATCCTACATAAGTATGAATGAATTATAATTGATTTAAATAAAAAGACTTGGGATAGTATTAATTAAATTGGGATTTGAGAGAGACGCATCAATTAGTTTATAATTTAGACTCTAACCCAAACCCATATATGTATAGGCTCTGACTCTTGATATAAGCTCGAGAGAGTAGAAGGAAAGAAGCTAATTCAGAAGTATGTTATAGGATCAAGGTAGCAGTTTATCTCAATTCATTAAATTGCATGTATAATTTTGTAATACTTGTTGCATTTAAAATGGTATGTCTTTTATTCCTTCCATGTTTGGAGTACTGCAGGGCTTAGGTGGTTCACTACCCCTTTTACAAGTTACGTGATAGCTTTAAAAGTTATAACGAGAAGTCCTGCAGGTAGAACCTCCACTAGTTAACGAAGATATCGTTATCAGTGGTTGATAGGTGCAGAGCGCACCCAGATTAATAGGATAAATGCTATCATTATTTGTGAAGGTTTATAAAATGTATACATGACAATGCATGCATGAAATTTACAGTGATTGACATAAACTGCGGTAAATTGCTGTTTCAGAGAAACTGGGACAGGATTAGATAGTTGAGATAAGGCAGGAGTGTTGGAAGAAGATGAGAAGAAGAACATATGATGTACTGTGGTAGTTAAATGTTGTTAGTGATGTCTATCTATGATATAAAATTAAATTATCAAGTTAATAGTGGAAAGCATAGAAATGGAAATGTATATGTGTATAAAGAAATACCATAAATAGAGATAAATACCCTAAGAAGGTTAAGGTATTTTTAATTGTGTTATGAACCACTTTGTTTTAATAAAAGTTTTAAATTTTCCAATTTGTTAGAAAAGCCTATTCCAACGGAAATGAAATTGGAATGATATTTAAAAAGAAAAAGTTTTAAATTTTTCGTATTTTTGGGCTTCTGACAATGAAAAGTGGTTGTAATTCAATTGAAACACTATAATATAGTAGAAAAATTTAGGTGTTACATTTTTAGTACTAGAGCAAAGATTATGGCATAGGTTAGGTAGAATACTTTGCTCATTAGTTGGTCATTTAAAAAGACCATTAGAACACCCTTAGAATGTTATGGTTTTAGGCTATACAGATTAGACACATAGAAGAAGAAGAAGTTGGAATTCCCCTTGAAGTTGCTCAAAAGGTAAC
This sequence comes from Mimosa bimucronata, assembly GCA_037074515.1. Classification (NCBI taxonomy): domain Eukaryota; kingdom Viridiplantae; phylum Streptophyta; class Magnoliopsida; order Fabales; family Fabaceae; genus Mimosa; species Mimosa bimucronata. The sequence goes on from CM073442.1 coordinate 15,555,022, forward strand.
ATTTCAGGAGAAGGTTTGACAAGCTATTCTCTGAGAGATGGCTCTAAAGGGCACATGTACCTTAAAATTGGTCAGGTAGTTCATAAGCGAATAATAGATGGTGAAAATGAGCGATTTTGAGGAATTCTAGTTTATTAAAGGAAGAGTTCAAAATATATTTGGAAGAATTGTAGTTGGGCTAATTCCATCTTAAGGATTGTAATAGGAGGCATTTCAATTTTAGATAATTTATTTATAAGGACGTTCAGGGCCTAGAAAAGTGATTAGATGAAAATGTGATCTCTAATAGTTCCCTTTAAATGGAGGAAAATTTTCAAGTTTAAGTTTAAGTCCTATTTGACTGGGGTAAATGATTTGATAATAGTTATTGTTTATACCATTGGGGAGATATAATAAGTGAAATATAGATATTGGAAGTGAATTATGTTGACATTTTATTGAAATTTGGATCAAAATGGCAACTTGATTCTAGACACTGATAGCTTTAGGCTTGAATTTGACAATTGTTATACCAATTTCAAGGGATGATTTAGTATAAGAAGCCAGATCGGAAGAAGAAGACTTGGAAGTATTTGTATGTTCATATATTCTAGTAATAATTTCTAGATGGGTAAACTTTGATTGGTTAGTATTTGAACCTAGGTGATGAATTTTCACTGAATTTTAACGATAATTAGTATGATTTTGAATATTGGGAGAAGTTTCACATTAAAGGTATATCTTAAAGTTGAAGAATTATTGAGCAAAATCAAAGAATAAAAGACACTCATAGCTCCTCTAATGGGATATAAGAGGTTTTATTGGAGTTATTGTGAAATTTTGGGAGACATTTCTAATTTGGAGGAAGATTGAAGCAAAAATTTCTACTCCTAGCAAGGTGAAAAATTTGAAGCCAAGAAAGGATTTGCGAATTTTGAGGATTTGTAATGTAGAAATTTAAGTTAAATTCAATTACTTGATGGTAAAAACAATAATATCAATAGCCTTTGAATGAGATTTTCTAGAATAGACATATGAGAAACTTTTGATTGTTAAGAAATGTTTTAGAGGTTTGGTAAATTCGATAAATTGAGGAGGAAATAGATGTTTAAATGTTACTAGGAATAGATCAGAATCGCAGCAAAAGCATGGTAAGTCTATGGTCCTTTGAGGGATTATATGATCGTTAAAGGAATTTAGTTGAAACTTTTAGTATTATTATTGAGATTAACACTAGCGATTAAATAATTTGAGATTTATTTTAACAAGAATATGTTTTAAGTTTAGAATTTTGGAGGTATATATATATATTTATAAAGTTATGAGTATTTGGAAGTATGGAATGTGAATTTTGAGTTATGGAAAAATCTTGTGAAATATTACCGAGTATCATGATTTAACCTTGATCTGGTGTGATACAAGAAAATGCCCACAGAATAATTATTAGGAAAAGCCTAAACCAGAGATAGAATTTGGTCAAAGAATATCCTTAACTGCTTTGGTATTTAGTTTCCCTTAGAGAAAAGTGAGTGGGCGGGAGTAAGGGTTAAGTGTCAGAAAGGGTGTCCTTTTGTATTGTATGCCTTCATAGAAGGCATAAGTCCTGGCTTTGTGTTGAAGACTGTGCATTTAGAACACAAATGCAGTAGGGTGTACAAGAACCCGAGGGCTACAGTAAAGTGGATTGCAGCATATTTCAAGAAGAAGGTCCAAGAAAGGCAACAATACAAGCTGGAAGATATGAAGAAAGATTTGGAAGGTGAGTTGAAGCTTTGTGTAAGCATATGGAAATGCAAGAGAGAAAATAAGCTGATTATGAAGGGAATGGAGGGGAGCTATATGGACGAGTGATAACTCCTAGAAATTCATGATTATTTGAGTATATTTGTCTTGAGTTTTTTGTCTATTATTTATACAAATTTTGGATACTCAAGATAGGAAATGCTCATTTGATTTTCGGTTACACATTATTGTATATTTATATAGATTTTGATTGTTTTTATAGTTAGTTTCTTATGTTGTTGTATATAAATTTTGTAGGAATAATCTGTTGCAATAAACAAGAGATTTTAGCCCATCCATCAAGCTCCCAAGTAAATAAAAATAAGAAGAAACCAGAGCAGCCCAAGGAATAAAGAACAAGGCAAGAAAGCAGAGAAGAAAGGACTTCACCGCGGCGAGTACATTTCATTCTGCCATTTTGGATAGCTCGCCGTCACTTCACCGCGGCGAAAGTCACGGCGAGCGCCTCTGAGTTTTGGAGTTTTTGGGAGTTCGCCGTGGGCTCGCCGGGGCGAGACCCACGGATAACGTCGCGTTTTGCTGCGTTTTGGGCAGATCAGACGCATTTTGAAGGAAATAAAAGCTGGGGCTTCGAGCTTATTCGGCATTCTTCGACTTCTGGGCATATTTTGGGCGTGTTTGGCTCTGCTAGGGCTTTGAGATTGGTGGGATTTGGCTAGGGCTTGGAGCTTCAGAGAGATTTGGGCTTCCTCTCTCGGTTTATCTCTTCTATCTTCATTCTCTTCTTTTGTTCTGTTTGTAATGTTGTATATATATGCTCCTGTTGGATAATTAGATCCGCCCTTATTGGGCCAAAATAATTGATTAAGAAAATAATGTTTTATTTTCTAATTAATTAATTCAAATAATTATCTGATTGGTTAAATCTGTGTGGCATAGATTTAGGAGAAAATATGAGTTTATTTTCTAAATCAAATAATTATCTGATTGGTCAAATCCATTTGGCATGGATTAAGGGATAATTAACAAATAAGGTAATTATGAGAAATTACCTGATTGGTTAAATCCATTTGGCATGGATTAAGGGATAATTAACAAATCAGGTAATTATGAGAAATTACCTGATTGGTTAAATCCACTTGGCATGGATTAAGGAATCCATAAAATCAGCCCTGGCCAACTACTATAAATAGGAGGCCAGGTCCCATTAATTCAACGTACAAAAATTCAGAGAGCTCTCACTCAAAGTGAAAAACTCCTCTTTCTAATTCTGTCCTGGTGATTAGTTGTGCTGCCAAGCAAAAAGGACTCTAGTAGTCCTCTCACTCAGGAGAAAGAATCAAAGACCGGTGGAGCCTCCAAACGACGGTTCAGATTTTGATCTTTATATGTTCATGAATTTTATAATATCTACATGATTTATAATTTTAATTTTGTTTTAAAATCCAGCAGCTCCTATGGAGTTGTAGAACATGTGTAGCTAAATACTTTGATTCTAGGATTATTTTGAACCCTTGTATGTATTGATTCTTGATTCCTCCTCTTAATTTGTGATTAATGATACCTATGTGCTTATTTTACTCCGTTCTTAATGCTTCTAAGTGCTTGATCACCATTTAGATGTTGGTTTCGCTTGATTTATGACTCGAGAGAGCTAGGTTGAGTGTAGAACTTGGGTAAAATAGTGCGAGAACCTGAAGTTTGCATGGATGGATGGTTTTGCTGGTAAGATAGAGATATACTTGCTAGCCTTGCATAGTCACATTAGGGTTGGGGCATTAAAATTGGGTTTTATTAACTTGTATCAAGAGATTGTGCAACTTAAATAAAACTAAACACTTGTTGTTGACGCGAGAGCGCTTTTACGAGTACCCAATGAACCCTAGATTAGCACATGGTGTCGTTGAGAGCTTCTTTGAGGGGAGGTTAGTTGAGTTTTAAGAAGTACAAGGGGGATAGATAATCTTAGGACCCATTTTAGCCTTGAGGTTGGAGAATCACCTGTCTATAATTTTATTTTCTTATTTCATTTTCAAACTCTACATTTGTGTCACTCAAATTGGGCGAGAGTGTAATAATCATTGTTTGACCGGGTTTTGGACAAATCCTCGTGGGAACGATACTCTACTCACTATTTTATTACTTGGCGCGACCCGTGCACTTGCGGTGCGTGGCGAACAACGAGTTCAATAACCTTCAAGCCTATTGCAATGAGCTGAGACGATCTAACCCTGGCTCAGATGTGTCTTTAGAGTTGAGCAAGGAAACATTAGAAATTGGCAAAAGGGTTTTCAGCAGACTATTTAATGCTACAAAGGTAAGCTTGCTGCAATTTTTTGTTCCATTTAGTGTCAACGTTCAATTTTTACTGCGTGCTGTAATAATTTGTTAATTCCAGTCATATTTGGGTGTTGTTTGCTAATTGAACACATGATTTACTGTCAACGTTCATCTGTCAACTTTGTGATGCGTGCTGTTGTGTGCATAGTTTAAGTGAGACTGATGAGTTGTTTTTTTTATTATGCTTGATCTATTTATTTTTGTTATGTTATCTAGGTTGGGTGGAAGGCAGGATGTCGGCCCATAATAGGTCTTGATGGCACATTCTTAAAGGGGAATGTAAAAGGGATAGTACTAACATCCACGGGCATAGATGCAGATGATGCCTTGTATCCCATAGTATTTGGGATTACTTCAAAAGAAACAACTGTTAATTGGAAATGGTTCATTCAATGGCTAATAAAATCATTAGACCTAGAAGAGGGAGAGCGTGTCACCATAATGTCGGACATGCAAAAGGTCATTCCAAAACGTTATCTTTCATGACTAAGGCCTAGATGATATACTAATTACTGACATTATCTTCTATTGATTATTGTATGCTTAGGGACTGCTTGTGGCTGTGTCGTGTATATTGCCTAATGCAGAACACAGGTTATGTGCAAGGCACACATATGTAAATTAGAGCAAGGCATGGAGAGAAAGCCAGCTAAAGAACAAATTCTTTGCATGTGCTTGGAGCACTTTTGAAGAGCAGTTCATATAAAACTTGAAGGCTCTTGCTGATCTCAACAGGAAGGTAGCAGAAGCAGCTATATCCTACCCCCCTTAAACAAAAGTAAGAGCCTACTTTAGGACCACTAGCTCGTCTTGGATCACAGATAACAACAATAGTGAGAGCTTCAACTCTTGGATCGATGAATTTAGGTATCTTCCAATAATTAGAATGATAGATGAGATTAGGTTGAAGTTGATGTCAAAGTGGGCTGAATCTGAAAGGAATGTCATAAGGTGGAGGGAAAACTTCAGCCTCAAGTGTATTGATCTATTTGATGAACACAGGAGCTCCTCAATGGGATGCCTAGTACATTTTAATGGGGATGACACATATGAAGTTACTGAGGGTGAAAATAGGCATAGTGTATTTATAAGTAGGAAACAATGTACTTGTAGGGCGTGGGACTTGCATGGTATCCCATGCCAGCATGCCATCTGTGCACTTTACCATGCGAAGATCGATCCCAAGACTATGATATCCCATTGGTATCACAAGGACACATATCTGGCTCGTTATGCAACTAAGTTCCAACCTGTCTAAGGAAAGGCATTCTGGAATATTCACAAGTTCAAGCCTTTTGAGCCTCCTCCAGTGTGCAACATGCCAGGAAGACCTCTTACAAAAAGGGTAAGAACTAAGAAAGGGACAGGAGGGAAAAGAAAGAGAGGTAGTACTAACCAATCTTCACATGATATTGGGACTCCTTAGACTGATATGCGTCCATCAAAACCAAATAAATTGACAAAGAGAGGCTACACTTTAAAATGCACCATATGTAGAAAAGAGGGACACAACAAAGCCACTTGTTCTGATGTCAGTATGCGTTTACTGCTTGCTGCAATTTTTTGTTTCATTTGAGTGTAAACGTTTAATTTTTACTGCTTGCTGCAATTTTGAAGGTGAACGTTTAATTTAATTGCGTAGGGTGTTGTTTAGTGCTTGCTGCAATTTTGAACTGCTTTAAGTGTTGTAAACAAAGCACCCTTCTTCTTTGTTTATTTCTTTAAGTGTTGTTTAATTGCTTTGAGTGTTGCAAACAAAGCACCCTTCTTCTTTGTTTACTGCTTTAAGTATTTAATTGCAGCAATTTTGTTTACCGCTTTAAGTGTTGTTTAATTGGTTTAAGTGTTGTAAACAGAGCACCCTTCTTCTTTGTTTACTGCTTTAAGTGTTTAATTGCTTTAAGTGTTGTTTACTACTTGCTCCAATTTTGAACACATGCTTTGCTGTTAATTTCTGTGAACGTTCATCTGCTTTGCTGTTAATTTATATCTTACAGAGATCCAATCCTACCATTCTGAGGGCAACAAAAAAGAAGGGTGCTCAACCAAATGCTTCAACTCAAGAATGTTAGGCCCCTAAAAGACCTCATGGAGGTAGAGCATTCTATAAGGAAAGGACTGACTCTAGGTTTGGAGTAAGGATTGATCCTAAGAGTGGGCATATTGTTGTTGATGTATGTAGTCTTGTGTGCCTTATGCTGTGTTTATTCCTTAATGTTCTGATATTACTATTTGTTGTGATCTTCTAAATTGGTAATTTGGTTTTTTCCCTTTTTATGTCTAGCCTGGGATGTCATCTGAGAGGGTGATTGACGAGGGGGACAGTTCAGGAGTACATGGTTGTTCGCCCGCAAGAGTACGGATCGCAACGTAGTATAAAATTATCGTCCCACAGAGATTTGTCTCAAAACCCCAATCAAACAACATGCTAATGAACTCAATTAAGTTGAACAAATAAAATTCTTTTAGAAAACAAGTTTTGAAAACTATTCTAAACTAGAAATAAAGAAACAAACAAGAAAGATTTAATTTATCAATTAACTAAGCCCAGGATTAATTCTCACCGTTGTATTTCATGAACCCTAATTAATTTCCCTTCCTTTAGTCTTTAAATGGGAATCTATGTTTGCCTAAGGTTCTAAAGTACATGAAACGCTCTCTCGAGTCAAAATCAATTCTATACTTCTCATTAAAATTGGTTAATCTCTTGTTACAATTAATGAAAGTATGCCTTAAGAGTCAACCTTAATCTGACAAAACTAGGTCGATAGATATATCTCTATTCTACCGACAAACCATCCGTTAGTTGATTTAAACTTCAAGTCTAGTTTGATTTACCCTAGTTCTACACCTAAACTATCTCTCTCAAGTATAATTTAAATGAACAAATCACTCTAAAGGGTTATCAGTCAATTAGAGGCATTAAGAACAAGATAAATGAACATAAATAGTCATCAATTACTAAAGAAAAAGGAAACAAATTAGGTTTCAATCCATATAAGGTTTTAATCAATCCTAGAACAAATGATTTAGCTACTCATAAATGGATTAAACCAGAAAATACAAAGAGATCCCATGTTTAATACACAAAAGTAGCAGAGAATGAAAGAAAACAAGAAGAATCTATCACCGTAGGGCAAGAAACTCTTCCAATTTTGCTTCTCAACCTCCAATTTTACAAACCCTAGCTCTGAAGATGTGTGCACCAATGAGTCTTATCATTCCTAAGGGTTCTAGGGTTGAAAAGGAGCTAATTGTCTGTGTAATTTCGTGCCCTAGGTGCTTAAAAAGGATAAAAAACAAAGTTGTGCGTTTTTAGGATTTTTAGGGATTTTCATGCAATGTCGCGACATCCTATGCAGTGTAGCGACATTAGAACCAATTTTTAGCAATTTTCCTTAAATGACCTCCAGCTTTCTTCACGCTTTTTGACAAATCTTGGGATTTGTATGTTTTTATGTGTTTAAATTGAAGCTTCTAACATGAAAAAGATGCAAAATTGGTCCAATTGTGCTCATTTAATATCATTGATCTCTAGGTGGGATTTGCATGAAAACGAGGTTAATTAGCCATAATTGTAGATTGATTTCCATTAATTGATTTATAGGGCTATTTGATCATTGTTTAGTCTTATTTCTACTTGTAGGGTCGCCTAAGGATCAAAGCGGGAGAGATCCAAGAAGAAGAGAAGCTCAAAAGAAGATTAAATAGATGCACCAAGGTAGCCAAAAACAGAGGAACTCCTCTGTATGGTGTGCCGCGGCGCACAAACATGTGTGCTGCGGCATACGTAGGAAAAATAAGGAATTGACCCCTCTATATGGCATGCCGCGACATACAAAGATGTGTGACGCGACACACGAAGAAAAATGCATAATTGGTGCCTTTGTATGGTATGCCGCGGCATACGTGCATCAGAACAGCTTCGTGTTTTTGCTGATTTTTCAACTTGGATCCGACCCAAATCAAATATAACCCGATACCCACTTGTTTTAAACTTAAATTGGTCGAACCCTAGCCTATTCTAACCATTCTTCAGCCACTAAAAACCCTAGCACACTCATTTCCTCTCATCTCCACCTCTTCCATCTCCCATTTTCCTTCCTCCAAATCCATGCCTTCCATCCTCTTCCTCTTGGTTGTTGTTTCTCCCATGAAGATCAGCAACTAAGCTCTTATATTCTTGGTGATGGAGCTCAAGGAAGGAGCTTGAAGCTTCAAAGGGGAGTGTTTTTCTCCACTCTCTCTTCCTCTTGTGTATTACAATTTTTCCAGGGTTCTAGGAGTTGTTCTATGCATTTGGTTGTAATTTTATGTTATATCTTTGTATGAGAGTGGTAGAAACAACTTATCTTGTTTATTTTCTTGGTATGGATGCTTGACATTGCACCTATTGACTTGAGCATATTTTATTTGTATGGGTTCATCATCTAATATATGTTTTCTTGTTGAAATCTTGTGCTAAATGAGGGTTCTTGTTTAGTAGATCATGGTGTCAAGTCTTTGTATTTAGAAATTGACAAGTAAATCTACTAATTGCTTGAGTGACATTGGGCTTCAATCTATTGAGTTCAAGTTATTGGATGGGGTTCCACCAATAAATTGGAATTAAGAGGCTAATTTGGTTGCAATTCGGGTTTCCGGTTGTAGGATTAATAGTCCCTTGCGATTAGTAGATTTAATTGGGTCAAGTGCTTAATCAACTTAGGTTAAGTTAATTAACGTGCAGGGTTCCAGCTTTTGTTAAATTAACCTAAGCCTAGCCTAGAGGGGTTCCTCTAGGGTTCTTTAGAAATTGACGACTTTTACTCCTAATTAATTTTTGAAGCAATGATTCCCAAAAGGTTCCATTTACCAAGAATATCCATTTCCATTTTAATCCAAATCTCCCGTTTAAATCCAATCTCAATTCTTCTTTGAACATACAACACCTTTCATACAAACTTCTACATCTAAAAATCAAATACAAAATGTTTTCCCGTCCAATTAGTTTCGCATCTAGCTATTAGGTAGTCATTTACACTAAGGATCCTTGAGACCGACACCCGGGGATAGCTTCCACTATCCCTTGGGTCTTAAATTCTTGGAGAGCAGATCCGATGCGGCATCACACCGATTTCTTCATATTTCGGTGCTCTTCACTTTTCCTCTTATCTTTTTCTCCTTCCTTGCCTAGAATGTCCATATTTACCTATCCAAACATGCATAAATGTGAGGGAATCGTGCCAATTAAATTTTCTAATAAATTATCATATTTTTCTTAAAATTAATCAAATTAAGTTCATATGACATATTTACACAATTTTCTCTTAAAAACTCTTAAAATGCCCTTGATGAATCCCCAAAGATATTCTAGATATGTCCTAAATTAATGATAAATGGGGAGTCATCAATCGTTCACCATGCCGATGTAAGAACTCATATGGCCATACCAAATGAAAAAAAATGAGACTGACAAGCAACTCAAACCCTCCTATTGAACATGCATCTTCAATCAATCAAATATAAGGGAGATGGTTCTACAACTTTAACTCCTTCTGAGCTTCCATTTACTCCTCCGAGTCTCATGTGGAATGGACAACCAACAACCACTACATCAACCCTTGTTGGTTATACCAGGCACCTCAACAAAACTGCAAGAAGAGGAAGACTTATTCCTTAGGGAGCTTCCTTTGCTTGTGTTTTTTGTAATGGCTATTTTGTGGCTTGGGTGTTTTTGTAATGCCTATTTTGTGGCTTGGGTGTTTTTGTAGTGCCTATTTTGTGGCTTGGGTGTTTTTTTAGTGCCTATTTTGTGGCTTAGACACCTTCTGGTTATTGTCAAATATGGCTTAAAATAGTAGAATTTGAACCAACTGCCCCAACATGAATCTAGGCACTTTGTAATGCCTATTATGTGACTTGGGCACTTATTGCTTTCTTATATGAATTTGCACTTTTTGGAAACATGTATGTCCCTTCAGTGTAACCAAGCAGTCATATAACTCTCTATAATATATTATTATATATCATTCACTTGAGCAAACGTGTATGTCCCTTCAGGTTGGCTTGGCTGTTGTTCTTAGCAGCACTGTTTTTTTTAAATATGCATAATTGTAATTCAGCCATAAAGGATTGAAAGAAAAACAATGGTTCCTGCAATTCCAATTGAATCATAAGAATCCAATGAAATACTTCGTTCATAACCTCCCATACACAGGCAACATTACATTTCTATTAATCTATTAATGTTCTAGTTAATATCACAATTCCTTCAAAAATTACAAAGTCAACAAATTTGCCTACAAAGTCACTTAATTCTTCTTTTCTTCAACATAACATTACTTCAACCAGTAAATATCTTCACAAATATGCAGACCCATGTAGCCAGCAATGCAACAAGCACCATCTTCAACCTCCTTTCATTCTTCTTCAAACAAGCAACAATGGTGGAAAGCTCTTTTTCAAGATCTGCACCAGTAATATCTCCTCTCCTCAGACTGACATTCTCCTCGTACAATCTTTCAACATTGAGAAGGAGTTCATTCAACACCTCCCTCGACCTGTCCCCCCACCTCCTCATCAAACCATTCAAAATATCCACAACACCCTCCCTGTATAAATGCAAACATAACATAAACTAAATTATTACTCTGATACAAGCAAATCAAACTAAACATAGGGTCAGTATATTGAATCCAATCAAATAAAATTAATTTTTATCCTTAATGACACAGTTTTCCCCCTCTCTCTCTCTCTCTCTCTCTCTCTCCCTCCTCTGCATCCAAATAGTAACAAATATATGAACTTCTATAATTTTGGCACCCAAATAAAAAATATTGTTCTCTTTTGTTACTAAGAATAACAAGGGAAAAAATTTAATAAAGATTCCAAAAAAAGTAGTTTCCCATAAATAGGACTACAGAGAACCCTTCCAAAGTTACCTAATAAAAACAACACAACGCAATGCTATTTTATTCCGTCATAAGCCTTTTGGCTAACATCAAGTATATATACTAAACACTACTTTATCCATTGTATTTATGCTATTCTTTCTTACCTTCACCTTCAAATTGTGATTTGATTAGGAGAAAAAGGAATAAAATCATATGATTTGAAGGATGACAAACCAAAGCCAGAATCTTGGAAAAATCAACTGGGGGTCAGTGTATTACGAACCTTGCGAAAATTTCAGCACCCATAAAACCTTCTACTTGGATTCAGCTCTATCTAAGAAGTCCGACGAGGTGCGGCATCACCGCAATAGAAAGCCCTCGACGGCCCATTTTCACTCTCTGCAATTCGGCCTCTCATAAAAGTCAACCTCCTCCTTCCTCCACTTGCCGTGATGCTGTAGATTCCTCTATCGATACCTCCACCTTCCTCCTTCATCCTCGTTTTGTGCGTTGCCAGTTGTTTTGAACCATAAAAGCTTAAGAACTTCGAATGTGCCCTGCAACTTACATTTTTCAATCCTTGTCTTTCTTGTATTGTGGCCGACGTGGCATATTTCACTGTTTGGGGTTAAATTAATGTGGCAGATTTTAAAGCAACCAATGTAGACGCCTTACATGGCAAATAATCCAATGTGGCTGACTTCCGTCTGGGGCTTCTAACGCCAGGGTACGGATTTCACTGTTTCACATACTTCCATGGCACTTTAGGCACCAAGACAAGTTCCTGGCGCCCATTACTCTAGTTGATAAACTTCCGGGTCCAAAATTCCTTTCAACCCTAAAATTATTATATTAAATATTTACAATAAAAATAAAAATACTGATCTACATATTTATTCTCCTGTCAAATCTTTGCATTTTGATTATTCTTAGAAAAATTCGTATTAATAAGATTTTCAAATTCTATTACACTGTTATGAATGATAAAAATCATTCATGAAAATTTGATTAAGAAATTGGACACGGTGAGTGCATATAAAGTAGCTTTAATTTTGTCCATTAATATATTACATATACAGTGGATTATATGCAGATGAAGAAAATAAGGAGGAATATTTGATGTTCATGGCTATATGATATTTTAAAAATGTCTCAAATAAGAGAACTAATATTAGACAAGCCCCAATTATTTGTTCATGACAACATTGACAATTGGAAAGATCATATTTGTGATGGAAATGACACATTCTCTTGTAGCTACTATTGTTTTGGATTCACTTACGTTACCCCCCAAAAAGAATAAGGGGTGACTGGCACAAAATATGGGGGCCCCACATTTCTTAATAAGCCTTAAAGCACAAGGTAGTCTTTCACACTCCGCTAGGAAAGAAATTAGAAAAATGATAAAACCTATAGATTGACGCCATAAATTCCATTCCAAAACATATATGACTAAGATACTATTTATAATTGCATACAATATGCATATTTCTAATAATAATAATGTTAGATCCTTTGTGGGAATTTTAGAAAGTCTACTCTCTAATTTGGACCACCTAAAAGTTCTACAATAACCCATAATTGTTTTAAGAATGTAAAGCTCTGCTCAAATATATACACAAATCCAATAAATCAAAAGAAGACTAGGGATTCTGTCTATAGACTAAGTGGAGCATCTACTATCCGTCGTTTGGCATATCCACAATGGGTCATCAAAGGTAGTATAAAAAAGGTTGTTGTTCCAATAGAGACTAAAGCAAAAGAGGATTAATTATTACAATTATAATATCAATTAGGTTGAGTGAAAAATTTTGTATTTTGAAATCCAAATGTATAAAAAATTAAAATAACTTGACACAAAATAAATTGACACTTGAATTCAAGACAATATGAGTTTAGGATTATTTATCCACTTTGTATTTCATGATGCTTGATTGTTCTTTCCTTAATAATAATTAATAACCACTATGTTCCTGTTTGAAGTCTTATTCATTTGAATAGCTCTCTCAAGCCTACTCACCTTAATTAACGTTAATATGCATAATCTCTTACTACATATTATTATTAATTAGTTTTTATATATAAACAAGCCACTTCAATTTCACAAAGTTTAGTTAGTGAATATTTTTATTTCACTAACAAACCCTCAATTCCAACTTGGAATTTCAAGACAAGCTTTTATTTAACATAGGTCTTTGCTTAATTATGCTTTCTCAAACAACTAATTAGGCAAACAAGTGTTGGTCATCCACTTAGAAAACATTATCCTTAAATTAAATCCATAACATAATGCTCATTAATCATTAAAAGAGAAAGAGGTTCAAGCATCCTTCCATACAAAGCTTCAAAATAAACCTAAAACAAATTAACCAGCTACTCATAACTACCAATAAAATCATCTCATTAGCACCAGAAACAACATCTAGAGTTTAAAGCAAAGAAAAAAAGAGATAAAACACTTAATTTCATTCTCCACTTCTTCCCTATTTCAATTGCGTTTCATGTCTCGTCGCCGACGTCCCTCCATCCAAACTCTTTCAGTCGCTGTCAAGCTCCAAGGAGGAGAAGAACGGTGATTGGCTGTCGCTTCCCTTCTTTCTCTCTCTCTCTCTTGCTCTTTGGTTCCCACTCTTGTCACGCTGTTGAAGAAAACGTTGAAGAAGAAGATATATGTTAGTGCTGGTTGTCACCCAAGAGGGGGGTGAATTGGGTGATAGAATAAAAACTTAAAATTCTTTTATTCAAAACACAAGTGATGATAATCTTTAAAATCTTTTAGGTTTATCACTTTGAATATTTCAAACCATGAAATGCATTAAAGAGAATGTAAGTAGAATATGCTGGATGCTAAGAGAGTTAAGGGAAGAGATAATGCACACAGAAATTATCCTGGTTCGGTCAATCCAGACCTACATCCAGTCCTCAGGTTCCACCTGAGATTTCCACTACCCTCTTGTTTAAAACGGGCACAAGAGAAGCCTTTTCAACCCACAAGTTTAGCCGGGCACTTGTGAAGCCTAACACAGGTTTTACGAACACAGGTTCACCTGCCAACCTTTTCATAGAGCTTTAGAATTCTCTCTAAATACTCCCCCTTACACCCTATAAGGTTACAACCCTGTTCTCAAAGCACCAAGCTTTAGAACAACCTTAAACAATAGAGGATTTTAGATAATATGTTCACTTACTGAACGGATTGTGATAAGCACTTAAGTACAGAATAATATATGATGAATTTTACAACTCTAGAGCTTGATAGATTTAACAATAAATGCTCTAACTCTCTTTTTCTAATTCGCTTGACTCAGCATTCTTTCATCATTTCTAGGCTCACTAGATTTTGCTCTTAATCAGTGTAATCTACAAATCTGAATAAAGCCCTGTTCCATCGTTGTAGTTATAGAGGCAAGTCTTGATCTATTTATATCTTCACAGCTTTGCCTTTTCTTTCACCTTCATGTGGCCGTTTGAATATATCCGTTGGAGGTCCATAGCCGTTGGCAATAAATCTAATTCAAACTTCTGTTCTGGTTTCAACTGTTCATGCATAGAGAAAGTTAGGAGAGAGATAGACTGCGCGTTCTGAACATCTCCAACAACTGTACTTGCATAGCAGCTTTTTCAGTAGCGCTAGCATGCTTTGCTATCGCTAACTGCATGGAATTATTCCTGCACTTGAGCTGTTAGTTAAAACAAGTATTCATGCAGTGGATGTTATCGATAGTGCCTTTCATTAGCTCAAAGAGATAGAGACAATATATCAGTTAAGGATTTTCAAAGTATTCTCTATCGATAATCAATCATGCTATCGCTATCATCTATTGCCAGTTAAGTTCATTAGCTCAAGGGACAAATAATATATCAGCCAAGGAATTTCATCAAGCTTTCTCTATCGATAGTTATGAACATTATTGCTAGCATATTCTTTTAGTTCAATGTTAAGCATACTAGCTATGTCATCTTCAATAAGCATTCTTCTATCGATAGCTAATCCCATTATTGCTAGTTACTTGTTTGTTTATTAGCTCAAGGATACTGAGCTATCTGAATATTCTAAGTCATTTCAGGTATCCTGTTATCGATAGCTAAATCTGTTATCGCTGCTAACTATGTTAATCTGATCTAACATTTTTCCTCAAGTATTCATCCATGTTATCTGAGGGCCTTAGCGATAGAGACAGAGACTAGTGATAGTAAATTTCTTTAGCGATAATGAGGGACTTAGAGATAGATATTAACTTTGATATTTCCAAGTCTTCATTTGCTATTCCTTTGTATTTATTAGCGATAGGGATACACTTAGCGATAGAGATTTTTAACTAATGTTCTGCTAAGTTTCCTCCTGCTATAGCTGAGCCTTTCATTAGCGATATATCTTTACTTTTAGCAATAGTGATCTGTTACCTATCATATTTTACTTGTTAATTTCAGAGGTAACTTACTCTTATTTTACTTATGTTATTTATGGGTCAGTCCTCATCAAAACTTAAGATTCTAACAATATACAGTGAAGTGCCACCCCACTCTATGTTCGCATGCATCTTTTCAATTTGGGGTTTTTTTAACTGAATAATATGTATTCTATTAATAAGTAAAAAAGGAGAAACAAAGTTCAGGAGTACAATGATAGCATCAAAGAAAGCCAAAAAAGAAAATTAAGTAATACACAGATACAAGAATTTAATTTTAAACTAATTCTTTTTTTTATACAATAAACTAATTCTTTTTTATAAAATTATTATGTTTACCATGAGATCCCCTAAATAACGCACTAATTTGATATCCTATCAAAATCTTAAACATATCCCTCTCATTTTGCATCAATGACTCCTCAAATATACCAAAATATATATCAAATCCAATTAAAAATGGGGAGTCATCATCTACTATTCAAACATAAATGCATATAAGTAAACTTAGACTCACATCAGTTTACAACTATTCCAAAATATGCCTACTACCCTTGATGAGCAAGAGCATCTTCATGTGAATAACGTCCCATATATACAGATAAATAAAGTGCTTTGAACATATTGAAAATTGAATGATAATGCACAATAATAGATCTCGACTAACTTATAAAATTATGAACTTAAGTAAACTATATAAAATATCACTAAGCGAATAAAATAATTGATGAAAAAACAATATATTTAGAACATCATGTCACAAATCACATTTTTTAGGACTTCAACAGAACGAATCACAAGCGTAGACACACAATCCATGGGGGTAACTAATCAAGTGCAGCTCTAGGTCACGAACACAAGCATGGACACATAATTCATGAGGGTAAGTGATTAAATAATTGCAACATGAGGCCACGTGAAACAAGAGCAGGTACAAGCCAAGATTAACAAGCGTGAGAATGAATCTCACGAATATCAAGCGTGAGTATAGTGCCCACGAATGTCAAACAAACTCGAGTTTACCATGGTGCTCCAAGGACTAACAGTACTGTTGTTAGTAAACAGCATTTTGTATTCAGTCCTCTTAAAAACATTTTCAAGCATGCTTGGGGTCTATTTATCAAAAGAAATGGTAGATAGTTCAAATTCATGTAACTCCTATCCAATACTTCATAATTAAAAAATCCAGTATGAAGTTCACAAGCATCTCAAATGTTTCCTTGTAATCTCAAGCATAATTAAGAATTATACTATGAACCAATACAAGAAGCATCGAAAACATTAAATAAATCTTTACTCATTTTAACATCAATATGAAAATGAAGTAATTCTCACAACCTTTTTCTTTGAGAACTCATGCTTATATATATATATATAGTACTTAGTAACAACAACAAAATATGAGAAGCAGTAAAAATGTCATTTAGATAAACTATAATGGGACGTTATTCACTTACCTATGGTGTTTCCACTTATATCTCCTTTTTCAGTTTTACTTGCTTCAAAATATTCTTTTCTTCCTCTCCTAATTCCCAAAACAAATCCATCATTATCCCAATTAAAACTTTACACAAGAATTCATAATTCACATTTAATAATATATGAAATTCTTCGACAATCTCTTATTAGACTATCCATCCTCAATATAATCTCAAAAGTCATGAGCTATTTAACTTAACAATTTTGACAAGAATATGCCACCTAATCCTCAAATTTGCAAACAATTTAATTAGAAAATCGAACCTTAATCTCTTTTTTTTGGGAAAACTTTTAAAATTCAATTTAATAACCAAAGTTTAACAAATTAACTTTACTAACAACATTCTTTCCAATATCATTCTATATACTTATCGTCCTTCCCATATCACCAAGTATCAAATCGCAGAAATAATGAGCTCCTGTAGTAGTAGCATTAACAAGTTCCATTCATTATTATATGAAGTTTCCTTTTCAAGCATGTAACCTCACACTTCATAGGCATTCCAACGTTCAATTTATAGCACTGAACAATCCCACTTTAACCAATTTCCTCTTTCACACATTTTAACTACATCTCATGTGCTTCCATGAAATAACTCATTAGCAATCACTATACCCACATGCTATAAATCTAACATTTCAACACCAAAAACTCACTAATCCTTCAAAACTTTTGAGGAGACATCTGAGATTTTAAGTTTAGAGCCACCCACCAGTAAAAAATGAAAGAAGCCCAAACAGCTACATAAATTTTGGAATCTAGAAGAGCTTGAGCTTACCCAAGATTCATGAAGGGCTCACCGAATGGGATAAAGTCAGAGCAGTGCCGCCGGCCCTCTCTTCAAGAAACTTAGGGACCAAGGGGATAGTGGGAGCTACCCACGAGTGTCTTTCTCTTGAGGAGCCTAAAATGCAAATGATAACCTAATAGCTAGATGCAAACTTGACCAAGCGGGTAAAACATTTTTTTTGTTGATTTTAGGTATAAACTTTGTGTGAAAAGTGTTGTATGTTCAAGAAATAATTTAGATTGGATTTAACGGGAGATTTGGATTAAAAGGGATAATTATTCTTGGTAAATGGAACCATCGGGAATCATTGCTTCTTAAGATTTTTGGGAGTTGAAAAATGGCCAATTTCCTAAAGAACCCTAGAGGAACCCCTCTAGGCTAGGCTTAGATTAATTTAACTAACGCCGAAACCCCGCACGTTAATTAACTTAACCTAAGTTGATTAAGCACTTAACCCAAATAAATCTACTAATCGCAAGGGACTATTAATCTTACAACCGGGATCCCGAATTGCAACCAAATTAGCCTATTAATTCCAATTTATTGGTGGAACCCCATCCAAGAACTTGAACCCAATAGGTTGAAGTCCAATGTCACTCAAGCAATTAGTAGATTTACTTGCCAATTTCTAAACATAAATACTTGACACCATGATCCACTAAACAAGAACCCTCATTTAGCACAAGATTTTAACAAGAAAACATATATTAAATGATGAACCCATACAAATAAAATATGCTCAAGTCAATAAGTTCAATGTCAAGCATCCATACAAAGAAAATAAACAAGATAGGTTGTTTCTACCACTCTCATACAAGGTATAGAATAAGCTTACAACCAAATGCATAAGACAAACCCTAGAACCCTAGATAATTTGAAATATACAAGAGGAAGAGAGAGTGGAGAACAACACTCCCCTTTGAAGCTTCAAGCTCCTCCCTTGAGCTCCATTACCAAGAACAAATGGGCTTAGCTGCTGCCTTTCATAGGAGAAGCATCAACCAAGGTGGACGAAATGGTGGAAGCCATGGATGTTGGGTGGAGAAGAAGTGGAAGATGAAGATGAGATGAGAGAGTTGAGAGGTTTAGGGTTTAGGAGGATGTGTGGTGAACCAAATCTGCCTTCTAGGGTTTAGATTTTAGTATTTATAGGTCCAGGAATCGGGTTAAGTGAGTGGGTATTAAGTTAGATCCAAATCAGGCCCGAAAAACTCATGCTGATTTTCTGCAGAACACGAGTTTCGTCGTTATCTCGCCGCGGTGAGGTGCATTGCTCTCTGGACATCTTCTGGCTTTCTCGCCGCGGCGAGCAACTTCCTTTCTGCCTCTTTGGGGTGCCCTCGCCATCTGACTCATCGCGGCTTCAGATGATTCTGCCCCCTTATTTGGCCTTCTTCTTCGTCTGGAATCCGATCTTTGGTCCTTACTTGACCCTTTAAGTAAAAATAAGACAAAACCAAGATCAAATAGCCCTATAAATTAATCAATGCAATTAATCTACAATTATGGTTAATTAATCCTAATTTTACACTCATTTCACTTGAGAGTTTGAGACATTTAATTAGACATTATTAGACCAAACTTGCATCTTAATCATGTTAATCGCCTCAAATTAAGCATATAAAGGTATTACAAATCAGTGATTTGTCAATTCACTCACTCGCATAAAGGAAAAAAAAGACAAAAAAAGGAGGAAGATTGGAAAGAATTCTGACTATATCACCCTCCAACCACGTACAGAAGAGATAAGAGTATAATCCAAGCAACCCCAAGTTTCTTTCCTTGCGTTTGTTGTAGATGACAGGGACTAAAGAGGAAAAAAGGGGAATTAATTGCAGCCACGCACAAAGATGATGGAAATGAGAATAGGCACCCAAAAAAATACACTAACCAAACAAGTAAAGGAAGAAGCCAAGGACACTGCTACACAACCTCCGGTACTGTCAGCGAGACCACTCACAACAAAGGACGGTGGGAGGAGTGATGGAGATATAGTGAATAGGTGACAAATCTCTTATTTGTAATGCTTTTATATGCTTAATTTGAGGCGATTAACATGATTAAGATGCAAGTTTGGTCTAATAATGTCTAATTAAATGTCTCAAACTCTCAAGTGAAATGAGTGTAAAATTAGGATTAATTAGCCATAATTGTAGATTAATTGCATTGATTAATTTATAGGGCTATTTAATCTTGGTTTTGTCTTATTTTTACTTACAGGGTCGAGCAAGGACCAAAGATCGGATTCCGGGCGAAGAAGAAAGCTTTTCAAAGGGGCAGAGAAGACCGCGGCGAGCAGACGGCGAGAAAGCACCCCAGGAGGCAGAGAACAAAGCAGCTCGCCGCGCCTCGCCGGGGCGAGCCCACAGCGAACCAAGCCAAAAAGTTCCAGAAGCAATAGCACCTCGCCGCGGCGAACGAACGGCGAAAATTGTGTTCTGCAAAAATTCAGTTGGCATTTTGGGCCTTTGTTTCGAATCCAACTTAATACCCACTCTTAAACCCGACTTGAGGGACCTATAAATACTAAAATCTAAACCCTAGAAGGCAGATTTGGTTCACCACACATCCTTCTAAACCCTAGTTCTCTCATTCTCTCATCTCATCTTCATCTTCCACTTCTTCTCCACCCAACATCCATGGCTTCCACCATTTCGTCCACCTTGGTTGATGCTTCTCCTATGAAAGGCAGCAGCTAAGCCCATTTGTTCTTGGTAATGGAGCTCAAGGGAGGAGCTTGAAGCTTCAAAGGGGAGTGTTGTTCTCCACTCTCTCTTCCTCTTGTATATTTCAAATTATCTAGGGTTCTAGGGTTTGTCTTATGCATTTGGTTGTAAGCTTATTCTATATCTTGTATGAGAGTGGTAGAAACAACCTATCTTGTTTATTTTCTTTGTATGGATGCTTGACATTGAACTTATTGACTTGAGCATATTTTATTTGTATGGGTTCATCATTTAATATATGTTTTCTTTTTAAAATCTTGTGCTAAATGAGGGTTCTTGTTTAGTGAATCATGGTGTCAAGTATTTATGTTTAGAAATTGGCAAGTAAATCTACTAATTGCTTGATGACATTGGACTTCAACCTATTGGGTTCAAGTTATTAGATGGGGTTCCACCAATAAATTGGAATTAATAGGCTAATTTAGTTGCAATTCGGGGTCTTGGTTGTAGGATTAATAGTCCCTTGCGATTAGTATATTTAATTGGATTAAGTGCTTAATCAACTTAGGTTAAGTTAATTAACGTGCGGGGTTCCGGCGTTAGTTAAATTAATCTAAGCCTAGCCTAGAAGGGTTCCTCTAGGGTTCTTTAGGAAATTGGCCATTTTTCAACTCCCAAAAATGTTAAGAAGCAATGATTCCTGAATGTTCCATTTACCAAGAATAATTATCCCTTTTAATCCAAATCTACCATTTAAATCCAATCTCAATTCTTTCTTGAACATACAACACTTTTCATACAAACCTTTCTTTTACATCTCAAAAATCAAATACAAAATGTTTTTCCCGTCCAATTAGTTTTGCATCTAGCTATTAGGTAGTCATTTACACTAAGGCTCCTTGAGACCGACACCCAGGGATAGCTTCCACTACCCCTTGGGTCTTAAATTCTTGGAGAGCAGATCCGAGGCGGCACTACACCGACTTTATCCCAATTTCGGTGCTCTTCAATAGGCTGGGGATTTCTGGCTTCCGTCTCTAGAACTTTCTTCTTCCTTCAATATATAAAATTGGTCAAAGAGGAAGAAACAAAAATCTGGTTCAAATATTACTTATTTAGATCATCTGTAAGGGCCTTATTCTAATTGTGTTGGAGAAACATCTCCTTTATAAAATAAAAAAAAAAATCTAACTCAAGCACCTCAAAATACACAACTTTTTTCAATGCCTCCAAGAAACTAGAAGCTCAACTTTACTATCAATCTAAATTAAATTATTTAAATACTAACTAACTTATATTATTATTATTTTAAGGGTATTACAACTTATTGTCTTGGAAATACCTTCATTTGTGTTGGAAATGTATATATTTGTCTTAGAAGTTCTCATATTTATCTTGCAAATAATGCAGGGGGAATTAAATCATTTGATCCTCAAGATTTTATTTCATTTTACAGTGTTTCAGAATTTTTTGGGGCTCTTTAATATTAAATTACTTCAAAGGGTCTAACTGAAATTTCCCCTACTTATAATTAAGGATACACATATTGTATGCAGAAAATGGAACTCTATTACACATGGCACCAAATACAACAAACTAAAAAGAAAAAAAAACTTCATTTCACTTACTTATGGCCTTCAGCTCTGTCCTCCCTTGCCAATGTTACGTCAAAAAGACTCGATGACGATACTTACTGATAAAACAAGCATAGCAAGAACCTGCATATATAAACTTAAAATAATTACAAAAGCATCTTTTCATATATAAACCTGCATATACTTACTGATAAAACAAGCATAGCAAGAAACATGTAGTTATAGGATATTATAAGAAAAGAAATTATATAACATTCAGGAAAAAAAACTGGCCAAAACATAAGTCAAAGGTTTGTTTCACTCTCCACAATGCCAATAACTTGGTCTTCAACGGAAACGATTCATCCTGAGGACCACATTGACGTAAATTTTGTCTCTTATGTGATAGAGGAATCTAAAGTAAGCATTCCTGAAATTCCTGTTGAAGAAAATGACAACACATACTCCCCAGAAAGCCGTGGTAAATCCAACTCCCATCCCAATATAGAAGTAAGATAGAAATTCATCTTCTTGGACATCATCTCCTTCAATGGATTTCACGTCTTGTTTGTGTTTGCAGGTCTTTGGAAGTGGAGCTCCACATAATTCAGGATTCCCAGTACAAGTTGATGCATCAAAACCTTGAAGTTGAGTTCCTGATGGGATCTTACCAGTGAAATTGTTGAAGGAGAGGTTTAAAGTTTCTAGAAAAGACAATTTAGCCATACTTTCAGGAATTTCACCCGAAAGTCGATTGCTTGCAAGATCAAGAGACTCCAAATTTTCCAAATTGCCGATCACATTTGGTATGTTTCCCTCAAGTTGATTATGGGACAAGTTCAAAGATTGCAATTCAACAAGACTAAATATTTCTTGAGGTAATGATCCAGAGATACGATTACTTGAGAGATCAATAACATGCAAGAACTTCAAGTTTTTGCCATACAGCGTTGCTTAGCCTTTGGTATGCACCAAAAGACCCACTTGAATTTTATAAGTCATATATGGAGTTCTGATACAAATACTATAATCCACATTATCATCATATGAAGAATGAGGGAAGACCATGCTTGTGATATTTTGGAGACATGTAGGTATCGAACCTGATATTTTGTTGTTAGCAAAATCCAATATTACAAGGGAAGTTAATCGGCAAATTGTGAGAGGTATATTTCCACTTAATTGATTGGGTCTAACTCTTAGAATCTTTGTATTATTCACAATCCAATTTGGTAGGACTCCAGAAAATTTATTGGTCTTTACATCAAGTACTTGCAGCTTTTGACAATTTTTCAGCGCCAAAGGCAACTCTCCAAATAAGTTATTTTTTTGGAGATACAAAACCATGAGGTTAGACAGGAGGCTTATTGATGGGGGAATTGTGCCCGTTAGATTATTGCCACTTAGACTAACGAAAACCAGTGATTTCCATTGCATCCAACAATTTGTAAGCCCTCCAGACAAAAGATTATTACGCAAGTTCAAAAATTGCAATTGGCTTGTCCCATTCATTTTCTGACACACTAATGGAGAGATAGGCCCTTGGAAAGAGTTATGTGCCAAACTGAACACCACAACATTTGGTGACAATCGAGGGAGACTTCCTATGATTTTGTTTGAACTCAGATTTATGATGGTAGAGTTTAGTAACACATTAGACATCTCCACATGAATTGTGTTATCTTGTAAGCGTATGTATGGCACTCGTGCTATGAAGTCCCAAAACTTGTCTTGACGTTCAAATGAAATCATTGAGTCGGTAATTATTAATCTAGAAAGAGATGTTTGCGTATATATCCAAGCGAGAAGTCTAGGGCCCACCATGTAATATAAATTAATCACTTCAAGCTGGAAAGGAGGAATCCATAGAGAATCGAAGTCAAAGATTAAACCAGGTGATCCCAAGGTAAGTGTATTCAAATTTGAGAGTTTGACAAAATTTCTCTCAGACACATATCCCATCAAGTGATTATCACCAAGACCTAGCACCTCCAAGTTCAATAGTTGCGCAAGACATTCTGGTAGAGTTTCATTAAAGTAATTCGAACTGACATCCAAGATAATCAAGGATGATATATTTCCCAAAGTTGAAGGAATTGGACCAGAAAAGAAATTGTGACCAACATCAAGAACTTGTAGTTGTTCAAGTTGGCCTAACCAATCTGGAATTTGTCCAGTGAAATTGTTGGTATTCAAATTCAGTGTTTTTATTTCCCGAAGATTATTTAATAGTCCCGTCGGGAATTGGCCTTGCAAAAAATTATGGCTCAAGTCAATAGTAGTGACTTCACTAAGATTGAATAACCAAACAGGAAGGACTTGAGAGCTAAGATAATTTTGAGAAAGGTTGAGAACTTCAAGTGAAGTAAGATTGACAAACTGGAGGAGTGGATTGATTTTTGTAATCTGACAATTCTTTAAGGATAACTCTTTAATTGAAGGAAGTAGAGTCGGTAGTTGAATCCAATCAACTCTCCCTTCAAGATTAATGCCAGTGAAGTCAGCATGTGTCAAGGATGGAAAACGATAAAGCCAATCAAGACTATCCATGTGAAGATCATCATTATGAGATAAATCAACATAATGAAGATTGGAAGAATTTTCACATAAATGAGGATGTTCAACCACAGATAAGTTTCTGCAGTATGTATTATCCACATGATCATTTCTAACGATAGCATGGAAGTCATTAAAGCTCAAGTCCAAGTAATTTAGAAACTCAAGTTGCAGCAAAGATTGAAGGAGTTGATCTGTAAGACATTGTGATTTCTTCTTTCTACAATCAAGAACAGAGGGATGTTGTTTGGGACATGGGAGGCTGAGCTCGATAACTCTACCAGTGGTGTTATCACATTGAACTCCTTTCCATTCACAGCAATCTCGCTCATCAGACCAAGTAGAGAGCATGGAAGATGGATCAACTACTGTGTGTTTGAAGTTTAGAAGAAGAAATTGATCTCTTTTATTGCATTGAATCCTCAAGCTGCTGCACAATATGCCTTCAGAGAGGATGATTGCCAATACTATTAGTGAGCATACCGGCAAAACATTAGCAATAAGATTGCGAATATTATTAATGGTATCCATGATTACTCTCTCACGATATGGTTTGAATTTGATGGTGGCAAGGGATTGGCACCAATAATACCTATTTATAGGCCTTGTGAGTTTTTATTTCCAACACAACTATTTTACTCCCTCCGATTCTAGATATAGGACCTATTTGAGAAATTGATATTGGTCCTAAATATAAAACTTAATTCTAATTTTTGTCATTTTCCTCCCAAATTATCCCTATCGGTATTCCTCCAACAATAATTCAGTAAAAGATGAGAGAGAATAAGGGAAGATAATTGGGGTATTTTAGAAAAAACACAACTACCTTAGAAGAATCTCTTTAATCATTTTTGCAGCCATTAAATTGCAACAACTTTCAGTGCACTGAGTACTAAGAGCTAGTAATCATTGCAGATCATTCAGACCAGTTTGAATGTTTCATATTGAAGTTTTTTTTTTTTTTTGCTCTTATTCAAAATAATTGTTTTAACGTCTATATAATCTAAAATTACGATAATCTTTCAACTGTCCTTTTTTTAAAAAAGATTTTTGTCATCTCAGTCATAAGTAATAGGGTGAAAAAGAGTACCTTGTTTTGTTTAATGTACAATTTTACCCCTAATTTATTAGGGGGAAAATTTCATTTTACCCCATAATAAGGAATTAATCTCAGATTCCCCCTAAAACATTCTGAAATTTCACTGCACCCCCAAAGGACTAAAGTGAAATTAAATGTTTCAGCTAAAAGACCAAAATATCCTTATTGAAAGAAGTATAAGCGTTTTGGAAATTTCTCATATGTGTCTTAGAAATTCTCCATATGTGTCTTGGAAATTTCTCATATGTGTCTTGGAAATATAGTTGTGAAATTTTGAATATTTTAGTATTGGATTCCATGATTTTTGAGATTTGAAAATACTCACATTGATGTTGAAAATAAGCATAAATGTTTTGAAAAGTTCCCTCATATGCGTCTTGGAAATTTCCCATAAATGTCTTGGAAATTCTTCATATGTGTCTTGGAAATTCTTCATATGTGTCTTAGAAATCCAGTACAAGATTCAATAAGGACATTTTGGTCTTTTAGCTGAAACAGTTAATTTCACTTTAGTCCCTTTGGGGTGCAGTGAAATTTCAGAATATTTTGGGGGGAATCTGAGATTAATTCCTTATTATGGGGGTAAACTGAAATTTTCCCTTTATTATATATAGGTTATTATTTTCTTAGGCTTTTGACTTATAATAACATTAGATAGAGATATTTGACTTATAATCAGTGTGTTTGGCTGGACTTATTTGCAAGGAATAAGTCATTATTTTGTCGCAAAAGAACTTATTTTGAAAAAAGTCATTTTGAAGATGTTTGGCTGGGCTTTTAGAAAATAAGGACTTATGACTTATAAGTCAAAATAAGTATAAGTTCTTTTTTTCAACTTATGACTTATGACTTATAAGTCACTTACGGAGGTGGACCCCACAATTCTAACTTATTTTACACATCCAATCACAACCAATATAAATATAAATCACTTTTCCAAAAGTCCATCCAAACATACATCTCATTATACAATATGACTTATGACTTATAAGTCACTTATAAGTCATATTTTTAACAGCCCATCCAAACATAAATCTCATTACACAATCTAACTTATTTTCAGTTTGACTTATATATAAGTCACTTTTTCAGAAGTCCATTCAAACACACCCAATAACATTAGATAGAGATAAAGTTGAAATGCTATAAACTTTTATGAATTAGTAGTAGATAATGAGGTCTAATATTTTTTTAGTTCCAATGAAACAAATTATAAATGCTTTATAAATATGACTATATGAGTATAATGGATGTATTTTCAAATTTTTTATTTTGTTTAATTTATTTGAAATTAAACTATGTGGCCTCTTATGCATTTTTTGAACTCTGAAAAAAATGAGTTTCTTTTATATGTCATATACACTTACATTAATAATATATGATTTACTATCTTAAGGAAATCAAATTGACCGTATAGATTAAAATGTCTACGAACGTCTTGAGGACTTTCCTAATGAATAACTAGATTGGAACGGTCATATTTAACGTAATTTGCTAATTGTTACTTCTGATGACTTTTCCACTTTGCTCTTAAATTTGTAACATTATATTAGGTAAACATCAATTCAAGTGGCTACATGCCAGTTTTAATTCCTCTATTTTTTGATTTTTAACAATATGTTTTTTGTTCACTAAATACTCTTTTTCCTTGATTATGTATTTATAATGTACCTTCAATTTAAATTGATAAAAATATCGTTTCTTATTTGGAATGATCTGCATAATCAATGGTTTCTCTAAAATATGTCTTGCAGATAACTTAATTTTTTTTATTCTGTACCCATCAAAATAAAAAAATCTTAAAATAAATTAAATTGAATGTGAGACATTAAAATAAATCTGAATAGTCTAAATTAAGATGAGACACACATTACTCATCTTTTATGATGAGCAAAGAACCACTACAAAAAAACAACAAATTTCCGACGGAATTTACCGACGAAAATTTAATTGAAGGTACTCATCTGCGGAAATTCCGTCGGAAATTTTTCCGGCGGAATTACAGACGGAAATTTTTCCGTCGGTACCGTCGGTAAAATTACTGACGGAATTTCCGTCGGTAATTTAATTAATTATTTTATTTTATTTATAAATTATTATTTTAATAATAATTAAATATTAAAATATTATTATCGACGGAATATTTTCCGTCGGTAATATTAATTATTTATTATTTTATAAATAAATTATTATTTTAATTTATAAATAATATATAAAAATAAAATATTATATTAATTTATTTAAAAAATATTTTATAAATAAATAAAACTTTTTTAATAAAAATTAATATATAAATTTATTACAAATTTAATTTTAATTTTTTATTAAATAATATTTTATTTTTAATAAATAATTAAATATTAGTAATAAAAACGAAAATAATTATAATTTAATAATATATATAATAAAATAATTATTTAAAAATGTCATAAAATAAAATGAAAAATAATTATAATATAATAATATAAAATAAAAATACTAAATATAATGGATTGTATATGAATATAAAAATTATTTATAAAAAATAATAGAATTATTAATATGTAAATTATATATTAATAATTATAAAATATTTCATAATATATTAAGATTAAATATAATTATAAAAATTGGTGTTTAAATATTATAAATATAATAGTTTGCAAATAATTTCACAAGGTGTTCGTAGCTCAACTGGTTAAGGCATCAGATATGCCCCAACAGGTTGGGGGTCGAATCTCTCTGAAGACAAAATTGAAGGCAATTTGTGGAAGCGACACGTGGCAGCACGATAGTGCGACACGTGGCAACTTAAATTTTTTAAAAAATTAAAAAAATTACCGACGGAAATTCCGTCGGAAATTTCCGTCGGTAATGTTAATAATATTTTAATATTTAATTTAAATTAAAATAATAATTTATAAATAAAATAATATTATTTAAATTACCGACGGAAATTCCATCGGTAAATTTACCGACGGAATTTCCGTCGGTAATTCCGCCGGTAATTACCGACGGAAAAAAAATTCCGTCGGTAAATAGATTTGCGACGGTGGAATTTCTGACGGAAAAAATTCCGTCGGAAAATTTGGAAAAAATTTTCCGACGGAATTCCGTCGGAAAATTGCTTTTTTTTTGTAGTGAACGAAATCCTGTACTGAAAGGTTCATATTTAATATCGCTACGTAAGTAACACTTTGCTCTAAACATTTGAGTCCAAATGTTATGGGTAAATATCACTTCAAAAAGGTTGCTTGTTAGATTTGCCCTTTTTCTTGAATTTTTTTTGCCTACTTTCAAATTGAATTTGCTTCAAGAAAACGATGGGCTTGTTTGATTATATTTCCTATTTTTATGTTACTAAATAAATTCTGTAGAGTATTTTTTAAGAACAAGTTTTGGGAACAGAAAACTAAAAAGACAGGCATTATTTTAAAAAACATATCCAAAATGCTAAAATGATTAGTGAAAAAAATACTCTGCTTTATTAGCATTTAATGCAAATACAAAGTTCTTCATTTCTTTTCAAATTTTGTAGAGCAAAAAGTAACTAAACATAAAAAAAAATGTTCTTCCTTTTTTATAAGGTACCCCAATGTTCAGAACTATTTTCATAGGTGCATTCAGTATCCTAAAGTTTTATATGAACTGATTTCGTCCGTGGACTAATTTTTTGGATCCATTTTCATATAGCCCTAACAAAAATTTAGCTTTGACGGTTAAAAATGTTGATCAGGAAAATATTTAACACAAAGCTATGCATTTGGCCCTGGTAACGTGGCTATCTTTGTGTGAGAAAAATTTATTCCCTAGGCAGCAGAACGAATTTTTCCCCTCAAATA
This sequence comes from Mimosa bimucronata, assembly GCA_037074515.1. Classification (NCBI taxonomy): domain Eukaryota; kingdom Viridiplantae; phylum Streptophyta; class Magnoliopsida; order Fabales; family Fabaceae; genus Mimosa; species Mimosa bimucronata. Next base: position 15,584,354 of record CM073442.1, read on the forward strand.
AAATAATTACCATTTGCCAAGGCTACTTCACATAATGTTTAATAATTATTTAATTATCATTATTGTTGTAACTATATTTATAGTATTACAGTATCCATTCACCAAGTAAAAATAACGATGCAAGAGATTATACAAAGAGACATTTGTCAAGGCAGATGATTTTCACTCCTGTTTCTTGGTTATTTTTTTCAGCCTAAAGGAAGCGACAATATATATATATATATATACGTATTTATATATAATTTTTGGAACGCATTCCATAGATAGCTTTGATGTAGTTTAGACGCGTCTAAACCATGACAAGATTTAGTTCCAAAAAAATACCATGACATGATTTAGTTCAAAAAAAAAAAAAAAAACCATGCTTGATTGACTTTTCTTTTTGCTTCAAAACTGGGCAAGAGGGTGGAGTCATACGGATGTTACTTTTGCGTTATAGACTTGAAAACAGCTGATAGAGACAATAAGTCGATGCACAAAAGTTTACCATCATCGATTGTAGGACGTATTTGAGGTATTATGCCCCATCCCCTTTTGCCACTCAAACTTTTCCAACTTTTTCAATGTTCTTATCTTATTTTTCCTTTAGATGATTGACAAAAGTTTGGATTTGTATGGTTTTGTTATGCTAAAATTGAGGCTTTTAACATAAATGAGATGCAAATTTGGTCCATTTGTGCTTATTGAATATCTAGACCTTTAGGTCAAATTAGCATGTAAACTAGATTAATTAGCCATAACTGGAGATTAACTTGCATTCATTAATTTCTAGATCTTTTTGATCCTTGCTGCATCTTATTTCTACTTGTAGGGTTACCAAGTACCAAAGGATAAGGATCCCGGATGAGTGGAAGCTAAACCGGAGGGGGCAAAAATTTGCCCACTCATTGTGGCCGTCCAAGGCAAGGTGGGTGCCCAAGGTGCAGACTCAACTTTAGAGCCCAAACACGATTTTCTGATTAGACCTGGATCCAATTCAAAGACCCACTTGTCTTGACTTGATTTATGTGGTATTAGGCATGAAAATGAGGATAATTTGGCAAGTTTGGAGAACCCTAAACCTCACTCTCTCTCATTTTTTCTCTCATCTTCATCTTTTCCACTCTTCGATCCTTCCATCTTCCTTCCTTCATACTCATGGCAGCCACTTCCTTCGTCCTTGTTGGTCTTTTCTTCATGGAGGGCAATAGCTAGGCTTCCCCATTCTTGATGGTGGAAGCCAATTAGGGATGAGTTTAAAGCACTATTATGGGAGTTTTAGTTCTAATCATTCTTCCTCTTGTTGTATTTATGTTTTTCTAGGTTTCTAGGAGTGTACTTATGACATTTGATTGTGTTCTTAATTTCTACATGATGTATAAGGGTTAGAAACTATTTTTATGTTGTTTCTTTCTTTTTTGATGCTTGACATTCATTAGCTTTGAGTTTAATGAAATTTATGGGTTCATGATTTGTGAATATTTTGTGCTTATTCAAGGTAGCTTGATTGGTGGATTAAAGTGTCAAGTGATTTGCATGAATGAGATAGCATAGGGAATTAATTAGTTGTCTTGAGACATTGGGCAATCACTCTTTTTAGCCTTAATTCATTGTTTGGGTGGCCATCAATGTATTAAAACTTGGAGAGAAATTAAGAGCAATTGCGGGGTGACCCAAATTGTGGATTTAAAGTCTTGTACAATTAATTAGTTCTTGATTTTGAGCTTAATCAACTTAGGTTAAGTTAAGTAATGTGATGGGTTTCGGTATTAATTAAGTTAACCTAAGCTTAGCCTTGAGGGGTTTCTCTATGGTCCATTTGAAAATCAACAAGAAATTCCCTAAAAATCTTTTGAAGTAATGAGTTCTAAGGTTTCCAACTATCAAGAATGATTTTATCCTATTTGAATCTAAATATCCACTTAATCCAATTTTAATTTTCTTTTGAACATATCACACTTTTTACACAAATTTCATACCAAAAACCAAATAAAATGCTTTTACCCTTTTTTATCAAGTTTGTATTTAGTTACTAGGTTATCATTTGTATTAGGCTCTTCAAGAGAATGACATCCGGGGTAGCTTCTACTATCCCCTTGGTCCCTAATTTTCTTGAAGGGCGGGCCCGAGACAGTACTACACTGATAACCTCAATTTTGGTGCTCTTTAATGATATATAAAATGAGTTTGAGTCTGATATATTATTGGGAAAAAAGTTCGTACAAGTTTATGTTTTTTACGAATTTTTATAATCTAAATTAAAGAAGAAACTATGCAATTCAAGAGTTTTTTCTTTTAAAAAATCATAAGAATTGAAACTGCTCCATTCGTCTCAGATAGATGGAGGAAGAGAAGTGAGGAAAAAAGATGGGCACATGTATATCTAAGAGAAAAGTTGAGTTAGATTAGCGCATTACTTTGAATTAAAAGGCTGACATACAAGACATTAGATGAAATTTCATGACTTGTCACATTCTTATTGGTTAGCGCATGGATTATTCGAATGCTCCCAATGTATGTAAGAATCTCTCTTGCCATAGATTCTTCATGTTTGACCCAAACATTGTAATTAATCAAGTAATCACCACTCACAATTGTGCCCATCTACCACTCCTACTATAAAACAACAGTGAATCAGTCACAAAATGTAGTGATAGAATTCTGTCAGTAAAGACAAAATTATGCCGTTAAATGAAAAAAATTTTGATTAATTTTTTAGCAATGGCCTATTTAACATGAATTTTGTGACTGATTTTATGGGTAATGCATTGTTTTTTGTAGTATCCATTCTTACTTATGAGTTTACTTTGTGAAAATTTTTTGTTGATTATTATAAGTCAACTTTGAAAGCAATTAATGTGAATTTTCCAATTTTGACCCTATCATTTGTATTTGAAATTGAGAAGATGAGAGAGAATGTTGATAAATGTAGAAAGAAAGTATATAAAACATTATTTTAATATTCTTTTTTACATTAGGGTAAAATTGGAAGGATTGAACAAATTTGTACATATTTAATGGCATAATACGACTCTTTATCTTGTGAAAATTAATTAAAAATGACTTATAAATAAGAATATAGTGATATATTGGATTGGCATTAATTAGTTTAGTCTTTAAATATAGACTTTTGTTAATTCTTACATAAAGCTGGAGTATCATGTCATTTTTAATCTGCCTAATTAGAAAGCACTTAATCACATCATTAAACCCAACATGAAAGTTTATATGACATCTAATAATTTTGTCTTACAATTTTTTCTTCTTCAAATTACTTTCTCCTCACTCCAATTAGTTTTATCTTATATATTAAATGATATGGTTTGGTGTATTCTAATTGAGCACACCATAAATGATGTTACACTTCATATTCATGCAAAAATTTATCAAGATGGATCATAATTGTAGAGGTAGACACCTCATGTTCATGCAAAAAAACCGTCATATTCAATGTTTTCACATATAATGAATCGGCTTATTGCCCATTGATATTTTCTTCTGTCATTGTTTTACTAGAATGAATGGGTTTATTGTCCATTTCAATTTAAATATTCCACATATTTGAAATTTTCGCTAATATCGTCTTGTTCATTAATGAAATTAAAACAGATTCCGCCATATTGGAATGTTATATTTTTATCTTAATGTATGACGTTTTTAATTGAATTATGTCCACCAATGTCTATTCTAAGTGTCACCTAATATGGGTAGTTGTTCCTCATATTCAATTTAGAAATAGTTATTCATCTCCATAATTTGCTGTCAACTTCATTGATAATTCCAGTTGTCATATTTGAACTAATTTAAAATATAGGAATGACTTTCATCGATCAATATTCTTCACCAAGTTTTGAAATTCATGTTAGGCAAAGAAGTGAAAAAATAAAAACTAGTTAAATTATATGATTTGTTTCCTGATATTTCACGCTTATACAGTGGAAGAACTATATATATAGATTGAATGATGACATCACATTGGCAATTTATACGAATGAATTATAGCCTACTAAAATCATGGCAATATAATAAATATAAACAAATTAATTCTCATAAACGGAGAGTATCAAAACAAAGACTAGGTAGCTGTGGTGCTCAAAAAATGGTAAAAGAGAAATTTATGATATTTTTATATAGTTTTTACTTTTTGGGATTTACAAGAGCGAATTAAAGGATCACCAGCAATATATGAGTGAGCTACTAGAATAGTACAATTGTTTACAAGAATTAATTATTAACAATGAATATAGGGAAACTAAATAATGATTTAGAATAGTGAAAATGTGGAATTTTAGGGAATTAAATCGCTTGATTGCTTTTGAGAGTATGAGAGTTCTCTGAGTGCATACATATGTCTTGTACCCTCTGATTTGCATGGTCCAAAAACCCTGATTGACCCAGCTGGTTGAACTGAAAACCCGAGCATGGGAGAGGGTCAATTCTTGTTTCACTCGAAGAGGAATCAACTCGGGAATATTCTGGGTTGACCCTCAAACCCCGGCCAACCAGGCGGTTGGACCAGGTTAGCTACGTTAATTTTTAGTTTTTTTTTTAAAAAATCCTCAATTAGAATTAGTTTAGTCCAGAAGCTTCAGATCTAGATCGCACTCATCCACTGCAGTGCCATGTCACCTTCTTTTATTGCTTCTTATCTATCAGTTTCAAGAGCAAATCCATGTGCAACAATCAATATATATTTGTTAAATATCTCTTCAAAATCTTACACAATTAAACTGCTTTTCAATTGACAATTGACACACCTACGCATAGCTAAATTATTTCAAGAAATTAGGGGTTTTCGTTTGATTAATGAAACTGATACTGGGTCAATCTTTCAAAGTGGTTTAGATAGTGATTTGAGAATTTCAAAGCCTGTTATTTTATTGACTTTATTTTTCCTTGGAAACTCATTTGAAATTGGATCTTAGTTACTAAAAGAGTTTCTACTTAGTTTTTGAATTATTTTGATAGTATTGATTGAAGGATTGCAATGAACTAGTGATAGACATTCTTAATGTTGATGCACTGTGTTTTTAAAACAGTTAGACTTTTGTTGGCTTTTCTTATATTAATGTTGGTATGTTATGTTATCAATTATTAAATTATATTATTTTAATGTGGCCGATTTGACCCCGACTCGACCCTTGGTTGAACCCCTAATCTTTGACCCAGTGCATCGGCTGAGTCGATCCCCATTCTGAGTTTTTGAACTTTTCTGATTTGTTCCGTTTTATTTCCTTTTCTCCATGATCTTCTTGTTAGAGGTCACGTGAACCGAATTCTATGAGAAAGGCTCATTCACTCCTTGATTCTAGGAGTTAGGTTTGAATTCTTCCTTCTTACAGGCACATAATATTATTCTCATCAGATGTTTTTCTTCGCATCGGGCATTCATGTTAAGGGTGTGTTCTTTGAATGTATGAATTTCCCGTGAGGGCATATCTCTTGATCCCAGGTGGTTGTTTGCCTCCATTGGGCCAAAGATATATAGGCATGATGTTTTGCGGCATGAGCTTCTGCAACTAGGACTCCTTTCTTAGGCTCATGCACGTGAGCTCGCACTCCTGGTGTATGGGTGAAACTATGGGGGTATACATTTACTCCCCTGGATTCATGAAGAGCACCAAAATGAAGTGTGCTGTGTAGCGTACCCTTAGGTTTGCCCTTCAAGAAAATTAGAACCAAGGGAATAGTGGAAGCTAACCCCCGGGTATCATTCTATCAAGGAGCCCTAAATGCAAATGGAAACCTAATAACTAATGCAAACTTGTAAAAGTGGATAAAATCATTGTTCGGGTTTTCAGTATGAAATTGGTACAAAAGGTATGTATGTGCAAAAGCTAATTAAGGATTGGACAAAGTGGGAGATTTATATTAAAATGGGAATGGGTAATCCTTGATGATTAGAGGCTTAAACAATCATTGCTGCAAAGATTTTTTGGTGAAATTCTTGGCTATTTCAAAAGATCCATAGAGGAAGCCCTTTAGACTAATATTAGGTTGAATGGATTAATATTGGAATCCCACTTACTAATTAATCCCTCCAATACCAAGTTGATTAAGCTCAATAACTGGATTGAATTTGCCAATTGCAATGGGCTTCTTATCCAACAACCAGAATCCCAAATTGCCACTAAATTTAACCTAGGGTTTTAATTCATTATTACAATCCCATATAATGAATGAATACTCTAAAATTGAAGCCCAATGCCTCTCATGATATTTAACAAATTCAAGAGCCACTTCTCAAATGCAATTGCTTGACAACATGGTCCACTATATGATAATCCTCAAATAGAACATAATATTAACTAAAACATTCATTTAAAAGGATGAATCCAGACATCTAAACAAAGTTTAAGTCAAGGAAGAGCAATTGTCAAGCATACACAAATGAAAATAAAATTACAAATGTTTATACCATTCTCTAACATAAGATAGTTATGAAGAATACAACAAAATGTAAAGACATAATCCTAAAATCCTAGAAAAAATGCCAAAACAAGAGGAAGATAGAGTAGGAGAATAAGAACTCCCCTAATAAAGCTCCAAGCTTATGCTAGTCACCTCCATCACCAAGGATTAAGCTTCTTAGTTGCTGCTTTCCATGTAAAAGTCACCAACAATAGAGACGAGAATGGGTGGGTGCCATGGAGATTTGAGTGGAAGATGAGAGATGGAATGAGAGGACTGAGAGAAAATGAGAGTAAATGATGATTCTATGGTTCAAAATCTAAGCCAAATGAACTCCAATTTTGACATAGTAATGCTCTAAATCGGGTTAAAAGAGTGGGTATTAGGTATAACCTGGTTTGGATCTGAAAAAAGCAGCTGTATATGTACTGATATCATGCATTCTTTATGGGCTCCCACGAAAAACTGTTGTAGCGTTCACTGTAGCTAGCCACGACCAACTAGGGGCTTTTCTGCAATTTTTAGAAGTTCTGAGTCTTTTTTGTAATTTTTACAATTTACTCATAAACTTGTATTTTGACTTTTTTTTCTTTAATTTTCAGCTTCTTGCCCAAATTTTCTTGCTTCTTCTTATTCGAACTCCTCCTTTTTTGGTCCTTAGGTGACCCTACAAGTAAAACATGCAACAAATAGGGATCAAAGAGCATTAAAAGTCAACTAATGCTAATTGATCTTCAATTATGGCAATTTAATCCTACACTCATGCTAATTCCACTTAAGGGTCTAAATTATTATTTAAACACTTATGGACCAATAATGCATCTCAATTATGTCAATGACCTCAAATTAGCATATGAAAACAATACAAATCCAAGGATTTGTCACTTCACATTGAAGGCAATGGTTGGCATAGGAAGGTATGTATGTTCTTAGCCATTGATAGTGTTTCTTCCCAGCCATTAATCGCGCCTCTCCCTACTAACAGTCACATACTTATCAGCGCTCATCTTTAAATTTCCCTCGATTCAGCAGTTTCACACCATCAGCATTCCAAACATTTCTTTATTTCTTGCTCTGCATTTAGATAGTGCTTGGTGGTCAGACTTCACTTCGACTTCAATGATCTAATCTTCATTTTTTGGTATGATTTCTTCTTATTATTCTCCCATTTTATTTCATGCTTGTTTGTTTTTGGGTTGTTTTCTCTTATTAAGGTTGTCGTAGTTCAAAGCACTTAAGATTCCTGATTCTGGGTTTATGCTTGTGCATTTGGGGGTTTTATAATTTTTCCAAGGGAATTCTGAGTTGTGAATGCTATTTTGCCTTCAAAATCTTAGATAGTCTTGTATGGCTGGGATTCTATTACTTGCTATCGTTTTACTTTGAACTTGCTGTGATGTGTGGTTGAATGGCATTTTACTTTTCATTTCAGGATTCATGGCTACTTCCTCTTCTCAGTGTCAACTTCCCCCTTCTGCCATGGATAAGCGGAGAGTGTTGTCTAAGGTTTTGAGTCGATTCCTGATGAGTTGCTCAAACCGATAGAAAGTACCAAAATCATGGACCTGAGGACTAGGGATGATGCCCCTATAATCACTGATTAGGATGTAGCATTTTACCGCCAGATGTACGGGTTGGACGAGAACCTTGTTATCAGGACTCCTACACCAAATGAGCATCTAGATTGTTTCAGCAAGAATTAGGCTACTATCTGTGTAGATTTCTTCAAGTATTCTTCTTGCTTCCTGCTACCCTCGCTTATCTTAGGGATTATGGCAACATTTTGACTTGGCTCCCTGTTGAGTCTAGCATTGGCAGCTACTGAACCCACCATGTTGGGCACCCCAGGGGCCCATCTCTGGGTCACCCCGGTATTGGCAAGCCCAACTCAGGTATTGTAGCTCGGTTGGGGGCCGCTCTCGCGGACCCGACCCAATGCTGCAGCATTTGTGGGAGGAGGCCGTGTCATTGGCGCACCCACGGGTTCGATCTCCCAACCAAGCACTTTATAGGCATTCTAGATGCCTCGCTTATCACCACTTGAGCAGCTCAAGTGGTGATAAGCGAGGCATCTAGAATGCCTATAAAGTGCTTGGTTGGGAGATCGAACCCGTGGGTGCGCCAATGACACGGCCTCCTCCCACAAATGCTGCAGCATTGGGTCGGGTCCGCGAGAGCGGCCCCCAACCGAGCTACAATACCTGAGTTGGGCTTGCCAATACTGGGGTGACCCAGAGATGGGCCCCTGGGGTGCCCAACATGGTGGGTTCAGTAGCTGCCAATGCTAGACTCAACACTCCCTCACAACTCATGCCAGCCATCTGGACCATTACTCTGTGTGTGGAGCTTCTTGCCAATGACCTGAAAATCCCTTTATCTATAGTTGAGTTACTTTATTGCTACAAGTATGGTATGAAGTATATTGGTTTTACACTTACGCTCCACATTCCCAAAGATTCTAAGAGGGGTTGGAAAGGGAGGTTCATGTTTGAAGGGGCAAACCATGCACTCAGTGGATTGACAAGCTTAAGGCTTTGACTCCTTGACTGAGTTACTCACTATAACTATTTATTGATATTTTTGTCTTGTATCTGCTATTGTGTCATGTAGCCCAAGCAAAGGTCCTTCATGTTCCTACTCTAGGAACTGACACAAATGACCGTGTTACCAAAATCATGTCGTTGCCATGCAAGAAGAGGACATTTGTAAACTTGTTCAAAGAGAGTAAGTTTGTTTTTGTTGAATTCTTTCTGATTTATTGTTCTATGAGAGAGTCATGATTTGTTGTTGCTTACGGGGCTTGACAAGGAGATTAAAAGTAAAGTCCCTGCTGCTCCTAGTTATTTTGGCCTAGTTTCTGGCAAGAGAAAGCAATCTTCCAAGAGACCAAGTTCTAAAACATCTATTGCTTGGAGAATTAGCTATGTTGTGAGGATTATTTAGGCCTATACAGTTATTCTTGTGTGATATCGACTTGGTTTCTATTCTCTAAAACTTGTTTGCATTTTTGGTCAAAACTTGTTGCATTTAGTGTAATGAAGCATGATAAAGGCATTTATTTTATACCATTACGTCCCAAACAAAAACGACAAACACCTAGTCCATTGTCACCCCACTTGAGCCATTCACTTGATGTTTTGCATTAGCATGCCAAATATATGACTATGTGATGAATTGCATCTTTGCTCATGTTATATGAAAAATGCTATTACTTGGTTGTATATAAGCATGCCATGTATACAGAAAAACAAAAATATAATTAAAAACAAGAAAATTGAGAAAAGGAAATAGAAAATGAGAAAAATTTTAAAAATGAAAAAAAGTGCAAAATAAGGCATTTGTGTTTTTGAATCAAATTAAGTGCTCCAGCATGCATAATATCATATTTCCTTCTTTTCATCAAATCAAGTGGCCTACTCCATCATCACAACCCTAAAAGCCTTTTTGATGCATTACAGTCTTTGTTTTAAAGTCGTGATCCTAGAGTTCTTGCAAGCCTATGGTAGGGTGAGCTTCTAATAAATGGATTTTGAGAGTAGAAAAATAATCCCAATCTGTTGAAAAGAGTTAAAACACATATCCTTGAAAGAGCTTCTCTTTTACTCATCCATATTGCATTCACCACATTCATTGTTGGCTGATATATCCCTATTATTTTATCATGGTATTTTATATTTTATTTAGGGATTTTGTCATTAATATTGAGCTAAAATGAAATTATTATGCTTTAATTGGTTTAAAGAGGATTGTGTGTAAAAAGAGCCAAATAAGTGAATAATTGTCACATTTGATTAATTAACTTGAGCGATTAATTTTTGGGATGCAAGTTATTACATTGTGTTTAATTTTTCCTTGTAGAAAATGAAAAAAAGGGGTTGAAATTGCTGAGATTTGGTGAAAATTACAGAAAATGGCCCAGAAATTCTGAAAAGTTGCAGAACAATCAGGGGAAAATTACAGAATCAACCCAAAACTTCCAGAAATTTCACAGACAGCCCAGTTTCCGAAATTCAGCATCTTAAGGGTTTGTATTAGGTTTCTTTTTGTGCAAAACAGTGGAGGGAGCGGCGCACAACAATCCTATAGTCACCCAACATCAATTTCATCAAGAATCACTTTTTCTCATCATCCACCACCAATCTTCACCAATTTCACCACTTTCCTACCATTATCTATTATCTTCTTCCTCATTTTTCATTGTTCCTTCATCCTACCTCCCACAAGCAACCTTCCAACCACCCATCAATGGCTTCTTGGTGTGCCAAACAATTTATATCAGTGATTTGCAACATGAGTTACTAATTTTCTTGTGCTTCTTGGAGAGGATAAACTAGCTTAAGCTATGGAGCTTCTTACAGGGTAGTTATTTATTTTTCATCTACTTTTCTAATTATATTTCAATTTCCTATGTTAGGTTTTGTTATATGATTGTGGAACTGAGATTTGTCGTTTAATTTCTCTATGTGGATTGATTAAACTTGTAACAGTGATTGGGATTTGTAGCTTGGTGCTTAAATTTCTATTTCCTATTTTTGAGTTCAATAGAATTATATTATCTATCATCATTTGATCGATTGCATGATTTAGCTGAACTTATCATTTGTCTCCGTAAGCGTTTGAATTTAGAGGAACAAGTTGCCTTGACCAATTTTGATTACACACTAAGTGGTTTATGAAAAATGGTTTAACTGGTGATTATAGGCTAGCATTTAGGAATAATTATAGATTAAATTCATTTGACCCATCATCACAACCCTAAAAGCCCTTTTGATGCATTGCAGTCTTTGTTTTAAAGTTGCGATCCTAGAGTTCTTGCAAGCCTATGGTAGGGTGAGCTTTTAAATAGATTTTGAGAGTAGAAAAATAACCCCAATATGGTGAAAAAAGTTAAAACACATATCCTTGAAAGAGCTTCTCTTTTATTCATCCACATTGCATTCACCACATTCATGGTGCTCTTTAGCATCATTCTATTCCACAATGCTTGTTAGTTGGAGAGTTGTTGATAAATCCTTGGATTTGTATGGTTTTGAGACTGGAGTGAGAAATGTAAGTAGATATATATATTCCCAATCCAAACAATGCATTTTCAGTCCATATTCTATCATGTAAATAATATATTTTTTTGCAACTAATATAAATACAAATTACTATACAGATGTTCCCTAAATTTATCCACTATTAATAAAACATTTCATTCTTTTTTATTTTCACCTTGAATAAAACATTTCATTCTAAATCAGTTTAAAACATACCTTTCGAAAGATAATGTAGAATGAATGCATTATAAACTTATCAATGTAGGCATATTCAACATTTGATGCTAAACAATGAGATTCCTAAATATATATTTTAAGTTCCATTTGGCTCAATTGCATCGAAAATATAGTGTACACGTAAGAAGTTATATAAAGAATGGCGTTCAACCCCCACGCATATGGGAACAATTAATTGGCACCTCTAATTTTTTTTAATACAACGATAGTTACAGAACTGTATTTGTTTTAGATTTAATATTTATTGAAATAATATTGTTGAAAAGAATAATAAATTATAGAAAATTAATATAGATGATTTAAATGAGATCTTCATTGTCTAGGTATGTTTAATTTTCTTTATAATCTTGTCAAACTCACAAGTTAAAAAATAAACTCGTGACAGGTATCTATAATAGTAAACTCCAACAATAAAATAAACTTACAAAAGTTTAAGAGCTGGTAATATGGGCGGGCCCATCGGGTTCGGGCCGGGCCCAAAAAAACCCGTGAAAAAATGGGCCGGGCCCAACAAAACCCGTTTTGAATATGGGCTTGATTTTTTGGCCCGGACCATATTGTTCGGGTTTCGGGCGGGCCCAAAAAAGCCCGTTTTTTAAGCCATTTTTTATCACTTTTTTTTCTTTTCTTCAAATGAGCCCCTCGAGGACCGGGGTTTACAATTTAATTATAATACAAATAGTATAACATAAGATTATAAATTCAAGTTCAAAGTTTTAACTTTTAACACATTACAAATAACAATAATGATAGTAAAACATAGAATATATTGTTCAACTTTAAATATTCCAAAATACAACAAATCCCTACACATCAATGAACCACACAATTCATTTGCCTAATAAATTAATCATCAAATTAATTATATTATAACAAAAATCTTAAGTAACAAATCTGCAGTTTGTTCCACATTACACAATATCAACCCTTTAATATATAGTACATTACATATCTCAAATTAATTATTTATCCCAAGTTTCATTGGTTCAAAAACATCTAGAGCATAAAACATAGAGCTTTTCATAAGAAAAATGATTTCAAATTCGTACTGTCATCAAATGAAAAATCTGAATGATGAAAATTATTTTCTAATTTAACTCTATATCCCTATAATCTTCTATTATCAAAACTCAAAACTGTTAGAATGATAAGTTTTGATGATAACTAAACATAGCTTAGGCATAGGGAAGGGCTATGATAAGATCAGAAATATCTTAGGCTTAATCTGATAGAGAATTCTAAATCTTAACCAATCGATCAGGGATAGATTGCAAGTCAAATAACTTAAGCCCAATCGATTAGAGAAGAATCAGATAGCGCCCAATCGATTAGAGGCCCCTGTGATCGATGAGTGAAATTAGCCTAATCGATTAGAGATGTATCAAGTTCAAATTATATAGCGCCCAATCGATTAGAGGTTCTTGTAATCGATGAGAAAATTTTAGCCTAATCGATTAGAGATGTGTAATCGATTAAGAGACCTTAGTCCAATCGATTAGAGTCCAGTAATCGATTAAGAATTGATTGCCTAATCGATTAGAGCCATGTAATCGATTAGGAGAAGATTAAGTAATCTGAATGTAATCTGTTTGCAATCGATTAGAGGAATATGTGTAATCGATCAAATCTGCCTAATCGATCAGGCCTCCCCTGTAATCGATGAGGCGCATGAATTACTAATCTGATGTTCAGTGATGCAGGCTATAATCTATAGGTAATCGATGTGTAATCGATTAGACAACATATCCTGTGATCGATCAGAGGCATGTAATCGAAGTGGCGATAGAAAATATTCAAAATCAATGTCAAGCCTATTTTTAGCTTTCAAAGTACAGAGTTGTTCAGACCTACTTATGGAAATTAACGTTAACACTTAAGTTGATCAAAAGAGCCGATGGAACTTACCTACTCTGTCAGCGATAGAAGAAGAAAGATGATCTAAAGCAAAAGCAAGTACAATGGAGTAAATGCATAGCAGATTTCATTACCATTACTCCACCAGACTTCTCAACCTTCCTTGTGGACTTCAACGGCCATATTCTCAACGGATATATTTCTAAGAGAAACTATAAATGCTATTGGGAAGAAGTTAGTTGGAGAATTGATTGCCACATTGATTATCTGTATCTACTGCATTCAATACTCTCAACATTCATTGATTTCATATTCTTAAGTGTGTAACACAATCTGTTCAATTGAGTGAACAATTATATTGTACTCATTATCAAAGTGAGATTTACTCTTAAGATAGTGGGATCTTAAGAGTAGGGTGTAATCTTACAAAGTGTAAGGGGGAGTGATCAGTAAAGAGGGTAGTTCTTGCTGTCACTTGTAAAGGCTGTCAAGAGCCTGATTGAATCTTGAGGAACTAGTGGAACCCAACTGCAAGTTAGAGAACTGGATGTAGGCCAAGTTTGGGCTGAACCAGTATAAACTGTGTTGTCATTTCAGAATTAGTTTTTGAAAGCACAATTCACCCCCCCTCTCGTGCATTCCTGTCTGTTACAAAAACATACTCAAAATTCCAACCCAAAAATTTATCCAAATCAGTGCAAAAATGGCATAATTATAAAGACAAAATTATACATAACAACTTTCATGAAAAAAAATTTCTGAAAAAAAGTAGACTTAATTATCTATTTGAACTTATAAGATAGAATTTTAGACTACAAAGAGAGAAAGTGCCGCTGTATTTTATTAATTTTTCTTTTTTTTAGTCTTTATATTCTTCTTTTCCGCCTCTCTCTCTCTCTCTATTTTTTTAATATATATACATATATACAACAGAGGAGCACGTAATATGTGTGTGTATATTCCTTTTCCTTTACTTTCTTTTTCCTACATTTGTAATTTATATATATATATTATTTAATTCTCCTTCCCTTAAACAAATCAGATTTTGGGTAAATAGCATTTACTCCAATAAATATTCAATAAATCTTATTTATCACAAATAATTATTTCTTAAAGCTGTTTAACTTATACTAATTAAAAATCAGGATGTTACAACCGAGGTTAATCCATTTTAACTATGATAGTATTTTAAAAAATTATATCTTATCATTTTTCTATCATGGTTAATGTTGTATAAAGTGATGTTGTTCTCTTTTAACCATGGTAGAGCTTTTTATAAAGTGTAGTTAAATTCTTTTTACCACAGTTAAACGATCAACCTGATATTTATTCCAACATGAGAGTGAGATGAAGGAAGGTGAGTGACTAAGTGAGGAAGTCAGGAAGGGAAGGGTATTACTTTAGACTATTAGGGTTTAATTTGATTTTGTTTTAAAATAAAAAAAAGAAAGAAAAAAGGAAAATGGGTTCGGGTTAGCCCACGGGTTTAACGGGTTAGCCCGTCATGGGCTCGGGTTTGACGGGTTCGGGCCCAAAATACCCATTTTAATATGGGCCCTATTTTTTCAAACCCATAACCATATTTTTTTTACGGGTTTCGGGTTGGCCCATGGGCTTCGACCCATATTACCGGCTCTAGTTTACCTCTATCAGTGAATATTTATTAAAAATATATAATTAAATGTTAAGCTCCTAAAATTTCACTTCTTTCATCACAATTTCGCCTCATTTGTGTATATTTTTGCAAGTGATGTTTTGAAATAGATACAAAAATTCAAAGAAAATCTTTAATGAAGAAGAAAGTGTTTGTGCATGAAAATTTGAAGCTTAATGATTCTCTGATTAAAAAGTTGTGTGTGAATGTTACTAAATGTTAAAAGCTCATCAACCCTCTTTCAATCTTGTATAGGAGGAGGTGACAAAGAGAAAAATCTAAAGAGATGCAAGGAGAGATGGACTGAAGAACGAGAGATAACAAAAAGGCAAGGAGTCAGTAGCGAAGTGACTTCGCCGTGGGTCTCGCCGCGGCGAACCCACGGCGAGTGTACTCATCTTCTGGAAGCAAAAATCCCTTCGTTCGCCGTGACTTTGACGCGGCGAAGCCACGGCGAAATCACCAGAAACTGCGCGTTTTGATTAATTAGAGCTGTCTGAACGCAATAAATGAAATGGAATGCGATCTGAAACGAGACAGAGCAATTAGGGCACGTTTTGGGAGCATTTTGGAGCTTAAGGAGAGAGTGGGGAAGAGCTAGGAAGCTTGGAAATTCTTGGAGAGGTTCAAGTTGTAATCTTGGTTTCTTTTCTTCTTCCCTTTTTCTCTAATTTCTGCCATGTCTCTGCTTTTTATTTCTGTTTTTATTTCTCATTTTCTCATGTGTAACTAAACCCCTATTCTAGGGTTACTTTGAACCATTTGATGGATTGACTCTTGTATTTCCTTCCTTTGATGTATTTAATGAATGTTTATGTATGGATTTTCATCTTACTTTAAATGATACAAGTGATTGATCACCACTTGAAGTGTTAAATGAAGTATGACTTGAGAGAGTATATTTTGTTTTAGAACTTGGGGGAAATCATGTTAGACTTGAAATTTATGCTTTTAAATGGATGGTTTGTTGATAATATAGAGATATAATTATTGACCTAACATTGTTCATATAAGGTTGGTGGAACATTTATGGCTAGCATTAATTGTTGCAAGAGATTGTGCAATTAATGCTAGTAAAAATTTGATTTTGACTTGAGAGAGCTTTTTCAAATGAAATTGAACCTTGAACTAATACATGAAATTCATTAGGTAAGGAAAAGGGAAGGAATTTATTGGGTCTTGAAGTTAAATGGGGAAAGGTAACCCTAGGTTTTCTCATCCAATTTGTCAAGTATTTCTCACATCATTGTTCTTGTTTAAAACTCTTAAACTAAAAATCTCAAAAAAGAAGTAACCTTTTAGGAATTTAATTTTATAGGGTAACTCTTCAAAGTAAAAATCTTGTTAGCTCAACTTAATCTAATATACTAAACCCTCTGTTTGATCGCATTTGTGACCAAATCCCTGAAGGAACGATACTTTTCTTATTACTCTATTACTTGATGCGACCCGTGCACTTGCGGACCGAACATTAAATAATTAAGATATACAACTTAATATATACAACATATTAGTTTGAAGAAGTTTTAATTTTTAACTTGCATATTATTGATGTGATTGAACAACCTAGGGAGGGGAGCATTTTCTTGTACCATTTGAAAAGTGAAAAGTGACCATGGCAAGCTAATAACCTCCCGTTAATGACCTAATCTTCTATTACTGACAAGCTTTTCTATTTCTTTTTGTCAAAATATTATACTATTTTATTAGAAAGAAAGGTACTCTACTTGTTAGATTAGAAGATTTTAACTAATTTTTTTGGGGGAAATAAATATATGCAGGCTAAATGAGATCCTGATGATTTAAATATGTTAATGTTTTTAAGAAACTGGTTTAAGAGTTGATGAGTCAAATTGGGTTAGACAGGTGATAATTATGATAATATCATTCAATTAATATGTGTCCAAATATTTTTACTTATCTAAAAATATTTTAATAAAAATAATGTTACCACAAAATATAATATATAGAATGCAGGTTTTATATTTTAATAATGAATGAAGGAACCAAGCAAAGCCACAGGGACAAAGAAAAAGGATCCAAGCCGATATATAGAGTAATTATATGGCGTATCAAGTATATATTGGATGATGATGAAAAATTAGATAAGATCTCACTATATATCTTTGTTTGATAGAACCAGAGCTTTTAGAAGACGTAAAAAATACACATCAGGGATACAAGTAACCCATCATATCATAAGTTTTTTTTTTCACTTTTCTTTCTTTACAGTCTAATTTTAGAAGAATGGTAGATTGGATTTTAGTGATGGTTAATGTGACTCATGTCTATGGGAGTTGTACGACCTGAAACACGTTGTCAGAGGACCATTACCTCACCTCACATAAGCTCATTCTCTCTGTCCTATCCTCCCTTGGCCCATGACTTAAGAACCTTCAATATAGTAGCTTATACTTCGAAGCAAATATATCTAATTTTCCCTCACCTCACATAAGGGAGAGAAATTGGTTCATTTGAAATAAGTTACTTTTCAAATAAAATATCTTTTTTCTTATAAGATCTTATTAAATTCTAGATTCCATTAAAATATTTTTTTTAAAAAAAGAATTATTCTTTAAAAAAATAAAATCTTCACGATCTAAATAGTAGGATTCTGGTAATCTATATATATATATATATATCTATCTCTTCTTACATTTTTTTTATAAGTAGAGAAACCAAAACCCTTTGATATAACATATTTTTTAGAAAGTTTGTTTTTTAAAACAATGATGGTCAAAAGATCATATTTTATTTAGGTGTAGTGTCCATTGAAATAACTTTTATAAAAAATATTGCTCTGTAAATATGAAAATTTAAGTAGTCTAAATGGGATTCCAATAATCAAATATGTTTATCTCTCTTTACTCTATTTGCATTTATATTTTATGATATAAAATAACAGATGGCAAAAAATATAAAAAAAAAATTGGTACTAAAATAAAAAGAAGAAATGTTCTAATACTGAATCAACAACCATATAAGTGATAAGATGTTCTTTCAAAATGATAGGTACAAATCTTAAAGCATTAATTTTTTTTTTACCTTCACTTATTTTAAGAAGGTAGAGTGAATCAGAAATGGTAGTGAAGAATGCATTGCTTGAGAACCAAATATGGTGCTATGAAGGAAAGAATGGGGCGTTAGGCAGATCTTAGGAGACAGCGCAATATTTCAAAATTGGAAAAGCTCAAAACACACAGTCAGTGCATTGGTCATGGACGATAAGATGTCAAGTAAACTGTCAAACACATGTACATGTTATAAACAAAATATAAAATAGTTGAGACGGACAAATGACATTATATTGAAACTGATGTGGTGCTCAGGTATAGTGATGGGAATAAAAATAAGGGCTGAATAAAGATTCCAATATAAAACAATAAGAAGAAGAAAAATGGCGCAATAGCTGATACATAAAAAAAGTTATAACCACAAAGCGATTGCACTGTTCATGTACAATAAAATTTAAAGTATCATTTCAACACATCTAAACGTTACATGGCACAGAGTAATTAAGAAACTCATAGAAGACAAACCCAATCATATTGACAAGCAATAAATAATTGACAACTACAACAATGGTAATTTGCAGGCAAAATAGATAATAAAGTTAGATGTTTGGAACATAAACAAATGTCGTTCGTCCTTGCAAGCGCTGAAATATTTGAAGAAAATTGTTCATGGACATAATAATGGATCAATCACGTTTTCTGGTACACCACGAAAATAACAGTGCAACAGTGAAATAGTGTGAAATGCAGACTTACTTGATGAGCAAGTAGTGGGGAAAGGAGCAGGAAAATCTTGTGCATGAAGTAAATGCCCTGTGACAAGAGCCCATGTTTGATGATGGAGAAAGAATAAATAGGAAAGACCTCATTGAGGAGTGTGATTAAAAGAATATGAAAGTACCCACACTTGGACCAATGAGATCATCAATCGATTATATATCCATCAGCATTTAACAAAAAAATAAATTAATAACAAATTGTATTATTTTACAAAAAATGAATCATATAACTCATTCTTTAGAGAAATTCATGCGCTGGAGCACCATCATCATTTATGTACTGACCAATAGAAGCACTACACTTTAGATGTAATACCCTAAATTCTTAAAAAGAGATAATAAGGATTTATTTAAGATCTTGGGAAGACATTTAGAAATTAGAAAGCCTTCTAAATAAATTCTTGAGGTTAGATGTATTTTTAATAATTTTAAGGCTTATTTTCTTTATTAATTGGGGAAAAATAGTTAGAAGATGAATTTAAATAAGGGAATATTTAGAACCTTGGGTATTATTTGATATTTAAAAAACCTTATAAATAAATTTAAGAATTTAAGCATATCTAGAAAAATTTTATTTAGAATAAATTAAATTCAGATGAAATTTGTAAAGGAAATGGTAATTAAAATTTTAAAGAAGGGTATAAAGGGAAAAAGGAAAAATGAAAGAAAAGAAAAATGATAATACCTGCGGCAGTTGGGCAAAATGGTAATCTACCATTTTAAAAATATCTTTCTATTTATTCATAATTCTTTTCCTTTTCTTTTTCCCTTCATCCTCGTCACTTCACACTCTCTCTTCCCTGATTTCCTCTGTTCCTCGCTCTCTCTCTCTCTGCTCTTCCCATTTTCTCTCTATGAAACCAGCGAGCTTCACCGGCGGCGGAGGCGATTTTCGGCGGCAAGAAGGTTCGACGACGCGTGTGAGACTCGATTCGTCCATAGGTGAGTCTCCTCTTTTCAGTTCTACCCTCTATTCGTCCGATTTGAGTTGTTTTGGGTGAGGTTCGATTTGGGGGTGTGGTGGATTTTGAGATTCTAAATTGATTAAGAGCAAGATTAGGATTCTATTGAAAGCTCTTCTATAAGATTTTGGGGATTTGGTGAGTGATCAACCGGATTTCGAATTTCTAAGCTGAAGG
Organism: Mimosa bimucronata; assembly: GCA_037074515.1. NCBI lineage: Eukaryota > Viridiplantae > Streptophyta > Magnoliopsida > Fabales > Fabaceae > Mimosa > Mimosa bimucronata. The sequence goes on from CM073442.1 coordinate 15,604,460, forward strand.
ATACTGTTCACTCCGAAGTTCTTCAATTTCTTACCCAAATGAAAGCTAGTTATTGATTAAATACTGATAAGAATCAAATAGAGTATAGTTTCAGTGTTGCATGTTCGATTTCTTGCTATTTCTTGTGATTCCAAACATGAATCTTCTCTACTCTATTTCGGGTCTGTTTTGAAATAGAACTGGAGTTTGGTTTCTATGGTTAAAAGTTGTTTGAACCAAAATATTTGCTGAATAAATTGATTCAGATGGAGTTATAAAGATTTTCACAGAAGGAAGAGGGTTACTCGACTGAAATAGGGGTTTTATGTGTTTGATTAAGATAGGAATTGGTTGGTATATGTTACTGTAATGTCTGTTATGAATCGAAAGATTAGATGATTCACTTATTTTTATTGAAACTGAACTAAGTGATATTGTTACGATGTTGAATTGGCTAAGGGAAGTGTGATTAAGGTTTTGAAAGGAATAAAACTGTAATGGATGCTTCAATGATTGTTTGAAGGAAATGGAAACTTAAGAACTGTAGAGATTTAGAATGTTGTGGGCTATTTAGGAACTTAGTTTATGATTATGTTGATGGTGTTTGAAGTAATATATTTAGGAAAGATATAGGAACAAACAGATTATAATTGACTGTCATAGTTGCATGTTCGTTTTCTTTGACTTATGATAGTTTTTTATTTCTAAAAGTTTTGCTATGTTTCCGTATATTACATTTTGATAATGTTAGTTTTGATTTCCTTAGTTTGAAGCCTTAGTTGACGATGAAGAGTTGATTATTACACATTTAGGGTGGAATTTGAAGTTTGAGAAGTATTCTAAGATTATATGATTCTCTTCAAGTCTGAGAAATTTTGTTCTGTTTCTGTTATGACTGATCAGTGTTTGAGTTTAAATTATATTGAATTAACTGTGGGATATTTGTTTGGAATGTGATCTAGGAAATTTAATGTTTGTTGCAATTAATTAAAGGTATAATTTTTGTTCATTTTTGAGAAGAAAGAACAATGGTCTGGGCTTGTGATTGGTTAATTGTGGGGGAATCATATATTGGTGGCTTAAATAAGTATATATGGATTAAGGTGGACTAAATGTAGAAGGGATTTATGATTAAAGAATGAAATTGATAGGATGTTAATTATGAAGTTGGATTCAATGATCGCATTTCAGGATTTTAATTAGGCTAAAGTATACTTTTGGTCTTTTATGTTTGCGTCAAGTTTCATTTTAGTCCTTTATGTTTGAAAAGTTGATGACTCCTAGAAAGTCATGATTATTTGAGTATATTAACTTGAGTTTTTGTCTATTATTGATACATTTTGGATACTCAAGAGGGAAAATGCTCATTTGATCTTCGGTTGCACCTTATTGTATATTTATGCAGATTTTGATTGTTTTTGTAGTTAATTTCTTATATTGTTGTATATAATTTTTGTAGGAATAAATTGAAGCAATAAGCAAGAGATTTTAGCTCTCCTCCAAGCTCCCAATTGAACAAAAATAAGAAGCAGCCAAAGAAATAAGAAAGCAGAGCAAAGCACCCGAGAAGCAGGGACTTCGCCGTGACTTTCACCGGGCGAAGTCACGGCGAAGTGAATCTGCCTCTGCCTATTTTTGGGAGAGCTCGCCGTCTGCTCGCCGCGGCGAAAGCCACGGCGAGCGACACTTGATTCTGTAACTTTTTGGAACTTCGCCGTGGGCTCGCCGCGGCAAGACCCACGGCGAACTGCGTGATCTGCGCGTTTTTGGAACAGAACAGGCGCGATTTAAACTGATATAAAAGCTAGGGCTTCGTTGTGAGCCCTCATTCTTCGACTTCTGGGCATATTTTGGGCGTGTTTGGCTCTGCTAGGGCTTGGAGATTGGTGGGATTTGGCTTGGGCTCGGAGCTTCAAAGAGATTTGGGCTTCCTCTCTTGGTTTATCTCTTCCTTCTTCATTCTCTTCTCTTGTTCCGTTTGTAATGTTGTATATATATGCTCCCTTGGAGTTGTAGAACATGAGTAGCTAAATACTTTGATTCTAGGATTATTTTGAACCCTTGTATGTATTGATTCTTGATTCCTCCTCTTGATTTGTGATTAATGATATCTATGTGCTTATTTTACCCCGTTCTTAATGCTTCTAAGTGCTTGATCACCATTTAGATGTTGTGTTCGCTTGATTTATGACTCGAGAGAGCTAGGTTGAGTGTAGAACTTGGGTAAAGTAGTGCAAGAACCGGAAGTTTGCATGACGAATGGATGGTTTTGTTGGTAAGATAGAGATATACTTGCTAACCTTGCATAGTCACATTAGGGTTGGAGTGTGATAATTGGGTTCTATCAAATTGTGGCAAGAGATTGTGCAAAGAATAGGACTAAACACTTGTTCTTGACTCGAGAGAGCATTACAAGTAATCTTTAAACCCTAGATTAGCACGTGGTTTCGTTGAGAGCTTCTTGAGGGGAGGTTAATTGAGTTTTGAGAAGTACAAAGGGGGATAGATAATCCTAGGACCTATTTTATCCTTGAGGTTGGAGAATCACCTGTTTATAATATTTTATTTTCATTTATTTTCTTAGTTTATTTTCAATCTCTACATTTGTATCACTCAAATTGGGCGAGAGTGTGATAATCATTGTTTGACCGGGTTTTGGACAAATCCTCGTGGGAACGATACTCTACTCATCATTTTATTACTTGGCGCGACCCGTGCACTTGCGGCGCTTGACGAACAAGTTTTTGGCGCCGTTGCCGGGGATTTGTTTCCCAAAACTGTCCTTGGTCAACCTTGGTTAGAGCACTAGTAGCTTAAGCTTGAGTTTGTATATATTTGTTTGTGTGTTTGTTTTTCCCTTTTAGTTTCTTTTCTTGTGTTCATATGTGTATATTTGTTTTCTTTGTTTTTCTTTTTAGTTTGTTATTTATTTTCTTTTAAATTTTGTTATGGATTATCCTTGGTGGACAAATGGGGAATGTAGTGGATTTGAACAGGATAATGATTATCTACCTTATTGCTATGATCCTAAAGCTTTTGAAACTCACTACGAGTACATCTGTTGCAATTTTTGTGGAGATAATCATTATATTGATCAATGCCCCCATGTCTCAACCTTGGATTATGTAGGGGATGATTTCAATAGGGTTCAAACTGATTGGCATGATAATTCTTTTTACCCTAGTTGGAATCATGAGCATTCATTGTCTTGGGATCCAAATGTTTCTTTCCCTTCATATGCATCATATTGTCAACCATCACCTAGTCATGTAGAACAAATCATTCCCATTCATGAGAAAAAGCCCACAATTGAGGAGATGCTTGAGCGTATTTTGGATAATCAAAATGAAATGAGAGCTTGGACCAATGAGAAACTTAATGAACATGAATTAGCTCTTAAAAGCTTAGCATCTAGGGCAAATGAATTGGTTTCTACCTTTGAGTCTTTAAAGCAAAAAGGCATTTGCATTAATACTTCCAATGACTCTCATGAGGAAGAAACCATTTCAAATGAGCAATTAATTGTGGGAAGTGATTATGGGCTGTCAAGGGATTGTAATACTTTTGTGGGTGATTGTGAGCTAGGAATGGAAGAGGGAGAGAGAAACCTTGAGTTTCCTGCAATTTATGTTCAAAGTCCCCCTACTGATAGCTTGGCTCCTACTGATGGGAGTCAGGTAGATTTTATTGGGTTTTCAAACATGTGCCATATTGAATCATGTACCTTGAAATCACTCTTGATTGAGGGGTCATGGAATTCTTGTATAAATGAATTCCCAATTCTTCTGACACCTTGTCTTTTGAAAAGAAATGAAGACAAGGTGATTTTTGTTTTTGATACGTATGATTAGCATTAGGAAAGTCTGGCTGAAGACTGTAAACTTAGCGCTTCTTGGGAGGCAACCCAAGCTTTTAAAAGTTTAATAGTTTTCTTTGTTGTTTTTCTTTAGTAGGTGTGACCTCTTTTGAGCATTTTCAAGGTTTGTCATCAAATTGAACATGAGGCAAAGGAAAGCAAGTTTGGAGCACAAAGCACATTTACAGGGAAGTATCTTGCATTTCCAATTTGATTAGAATAGAGTGATTTGATGATAGACTGCTGGTTACATTGACATGAATTTCAATTTTGTAAACTTGGACGATTACTTGTCATTTGTCAATAAGCATGATTTAGATTGATTCAGTATCCACTGAACTAAATGTGGGATCCAATGATAGATGGTTGCTTAGATTATATGTTTAAGAGGAAATTGTGGTTAATATTTTTGAATGCTTGATTTGCAAAAGTATACTTTTAGTCCTTTATGTTTGCGTCAAGTTTCATTTTAGTCATTTATGTTTGAAAAATACACTTTCAGTCCTTTTTGTCTAACATCGTTAGTTTGATTTAACGAAAAATGCTGATTCACCAAATCTAAAAGGTAATTTTATAATTAATTATGGACAAAAAATGCTTAAATTTAAATTTTTCTAGTATAATCATTCTTATATTTTAAAAATTAGTCATTTCTATCTATATTTAGTTATAGAATCATCTTTTAGATTTGATGAATCAGCTCAGCATTTTCCGTTAAATGGAACTAACGGTGTTAGCAAAAAAGGACTAAAAGTGTACTTTTCAAATATAAAAGACTAAAATGAAACTTTGTTTAAATATAAAGGACTAAAAGTGTACTTTTCAAATATAAAGGACTAAAATGAAACTTAGTGTAAACATAAAGGATTAAAAGTATATTTTAGCCTTTTAATTAATTGGGGCATTAATTTGAGATATAGTGAAGATTGATCAGGTGAGGAATAAGTAATATGATATTTTTAAGAAGTTGGAGTTAAGGAGTGCATTAAGACAAAGTTGGCAGTTTTGGAGATATGATTTAGATATAAATAGTATGAACTGAATCTAAGATATGTCTTAGTGAGAGTGAGGTAAATGCTGAATGGGTTTTGAGAAATTTAAAGTTTTATGTTGTAATATGCTTAAAGGCACTTCGAATTAAGTGTTTTCAATATTAAAGGTCTATTCATATTTGGGTTTAGGAGGCTAAGACCTTATTCTATTTTACTATTGGAGGTTCTCAAGTATTAACCAATGATCCAAGGTTTTAAAGGATGATATTGTGGGCTCAACATGGGTTCAAATTTTAGAATGATAAATTAAGTGCTGATACATTGGTTAGAAATTGCTCTGCAGTTTAAGAAGAAATACTGTCCAAAATTTTAAAGAAGCTTTAATGCTCAAATGGTATCGTCATTGAGTTATTTAGATTATCTAAGACTGTTAGAGGTTATATTATAATGACAGATAAACGCCTTGAAATAGAGAATGAGAGTTTGTGAAGGTGATATAAAGCTTGGGAATTTTAAAGGAATAAAAGTAAGCAAATCCTAGAAAGTGGTAAGTCGTGATTAGAATGGTGGTTGAGATGTGTGTGTGTCAGTCAAAATGGGAATTTTAAATAGAAGCAAAAGTGGTTAAGTTAAGTTATGTGATTGTGATTTTTGATGCTTTCGGATGATCTTTGGTAAAGGATTGAATTATGTGGAATGGGATTCTAAATCTGTAAAAGTTTATAAAATGGTATGTATGAGGTTGTTTTAGGAGTTTGAGGTTTTGCATTGAGATTTATACTTAAGACATTGTCATTGGTAATTATATTTGGATTAAAAATAAATATGTTTAAAATTTGAGAAAGGATGCAAGTTTTGATTGGTGGAAGATTAGTGTATAGATCTGAAAATGCTTTGTGGATTATGCTTAGTTTTATAAGACTGTTTGAGTTATGTTCTTGGGTGTTAAAGTTATGATTTAAATATTTGCAAAATCTGGAAAGTTTTTAGGATTAAATGGTTATCTTGAGTTGCGCCCTTCAAGATTTAAGTTTTGTAAGTTCAAATTGATGTTGATCATTAAGGTTTGAGTTTGGAAAGCCTTGCTATATTCCTACTTTCAAAGTTTCTGAGGATTAAATCTATGAAGTAAAAAATAAATTGGATTATAGTAGGATTGGTTTAGAAACCTTGAAATAAAGAATTTAAGTTTGAATTTGATGCTGAATTGATGTATTAAGTAATTAACTAAGATCTTTAAAGAATGGCTTTTATAGAAACTATTGGTCAAACATTGAGAATAAGAAAATTTAATGTAAGTAAATTGTTAAAGCATCTTGGATGGTTAAGATCCTAAATAAGTATGGATAAATTATAATTTGCTTAAATGAAAAAACTTAGGTAGTATTAATTAAATTAGGATTCGAGTGAGACGTATCGATTAGTTATAATGCAGACTCTAACTCAAATCAATATATGTACATATGCTTTGCTTGTGATTTGAGTTCATCAAGATGGTAGAGAGGAAAGGAGCTAGTATAGAAGTAAGGTCTAAAGAAGTCAGGTAGTAGTTTATCTTATTACACTCAAATTGCATGTATAATTTAATAATACCTGTTGCATTTAAGTTGTATGTCTTTTATTCCTTTCATGTTTGAGTACTCCAGGCTTAGATGGTTTGCTACCCCTTTGCCAGTTCAGTTACGTTGTAGCTTTAAATGTTATAACGAGAAGTCCTGCAGGTAGAACCTCCACTAGTTAACGAAGATTTCGTTATCAGTGGTTGGTAGGTGCAGATCGCATCTAGATTAATAGGATAAATACTATCATTATTTGCAAAAGTTTATAAAATGTATACATGACAACGCATGCATGAAATTTACAGTGAATGACATAAACTGCGTTAAATTGCTGTATCAGAGAAACTGGTAGATAGTAAGATGGTTGAGATAAGGCATGAGTGCTAGATGAAGATAAGACGAAAACATAAGATTATATGTTGGAAAGTAAGAATAACTGCGGGAGTGTTTTACTATGGTAGTTAGGTATTTTAGTAGTGTTTTTTTGTATATGATATAAAAATTAAATTAAGTTTATTAGTGGAAAGTATAGAAAATAGAAATATACATATATGTATAAAGGGATTTAAATTTCCCAAGTACCATAAATAAGGGATAGATACCCTAAGAAAGTTAGTGTACTTTTAATTGTTTTATGAGCCACTCAGTTTTAGTAAAAGTTTTTAATTGTCCAATTTGTCAAAGAAGCCCATTCCAACAAAAAGCAGGCTGATTAATGTTAGAAAGAAAAAGTTTTAAATTTTTCATATTTTTGGGCTTCTGATACTGAAAAATAGTTGTAATTCAATTAAAATACTATAATATAGTAAAAAATTTTAGGTGTTACATCAGACAATTTTATCATGTGTCAGCTGATCTGTCACTTGTCAGCTAATCTGTCCCCTCTATAAAGTACAATATTTAAATAATAAACACTCCTAAAACTATGTGCAAGCTCAACGCCGTTAAACTCCCCATCTCCCTCTCACCTAGGGCTGAACATGGACCGGGCCGGGCCGGGCAGGACACTAACCCGTGGTCTGGTCTGGTGTAGTCTTCGGGCTAGTCATCCTAGCCCGAAGCCCGGTCTTGCCCGGTGAAAAACCCGGTGACCACCGGGCTAGACAGACCGGACTGGACTAGACCGGGTTTGTGGTCCAACTAGTCCAATCACTCTCCCCTCATTTCTTATAACCTGAAAATAAATATAACATGAAAATAGTGGAGCTGAAATTGATTTCACATTTTTTTAAAGCTTCAGGCAAGAAGTGACTCAAATACTACAGATCAAACAGGGAATATTCAACAGCCAAACATGTCTTGCCTTTGGGATGAAAGTGATGCTAAGAATTGACGTTGATGACGAGGATGGAGCTCCGATGACAAGGACGGAAGATGAAGGACCCACGGAGGAAGAGGGATCCATGAAGCACTTACAGACTCGACAACAAGTCGACAGCGAGGATGGAGGACCCACGAACAACACAGCATCTTGAGGAAGAAATAAATGGAGATTTGGAGCTGGAGGTGCCGGCCAAAAATTCAAGCCTGAGTATGAACAATGAAGGAAGGAGAAGACTGGAAAAAAAATGAAGGAAGGAGGTAGGCTCAGTGCAGAGAACGTGTGTGGTCATGTGAATGGGAAAGTACCTTTGATGCATATGGCTATTATGAAGCCACGTCAGTGCATTGCCTTTTTCATTTATTTATTATACTATCACATATTTAATCAAAATATATATACATATATACTTTTTTAGCCGGGTAGGACCGGGCTCACTGGTCCAATATACTAACCCGAAGCCCGGTCTTACCCGGACTTCGGGCCAGGCCCGGTCCAGTCCAAAAAGTGGCCGGGTTTTTTTTCCTCTTTTCGGGCTGGACCGGGTAGGGTCGGGCCGGGCCGGGTTGACCGGGTTCCCGGGTTATCTGAACAGGCCTACTCTCACCCACTCACTCTCTCTCCTCTCTCTCTCTCTCTCTCTCTCTCTCTCTCTCTCCCCGGTTTCCCCCCTCTGCCACTGAATCCCTCATCCGCTCTCCGCTCTGAATCTAGTAATTAGAAAGAAAACTCCAAGCTAAAGATGTTTCTTCCTCAAATTTACCAGAGAATCTCAAGACTTTTTATTACACCCAAAGCTACATCACTTTTTCACCAAAGGTACTTTGTAAATTTGAACTACTGGGGTAAAGCTAAATCTGGAGCAACGTATTTCTTAATGTCTCTAACTTTGGAATCTCTAACTTTATTGGAAAAAACTCATTGAAATCTCTAACATAATTGAAAAAAATCTGATCCTCGTAGCAAGTTGGAATTTCTTGATGTCGTCGAATCTTACAGCCACATGGTCGCATTTTGGAAACACCCACCCGTCGAAATTCGGTGAAACATCATCATCTACATACATCTCTGTAAGATTCTCATAATATGCCCTCTTTTCATCTGGAATTGTAATCCTCTCCTGGGAGAAAGAACCATCACAGCATATCCAACATGCAAGGGTACAAGGAAAGGTTTTAAATCTTGAAATTTTCAGCACTCCAGAGAACAATTTGGAGCTATTAACACTAACTAAAGCAAAAAATTTACAAACTTTCAAGTTAATTTTTCTTTCTCTCTTTATGGGTTTGAGGTATGGACTGTGAAGTTACAAGCTTGAGCAGATTTGAGAAAGGTTGAGGAGGGAGGGCGGGGTAGGGGGAGAGAGAGAGAGAGAGAGAGGAGAGAGGAGGGAGAGTAAGTGGGTGAGACGTTGACGGAGTTTGACGGAGAGGTTGCACAATTTTTTTAGGAATGTTTATTATTCTAAATATTGTATTTTAAAGAGGGACACATCAGATGACACATGTGATAGAATTGTCTGATGTGTTCTGATTTTATTGGTCAATGCACAAATGATGCTAATGCTCCCAGCATGTAAAAATTTCTCCATTTTTAATTATCTATACAACGCATGGAAATTATCTGATAGATAACTATAATTTATTATGTCTACCTATGCAGTAATTCTTAATTACAATTTTCCTCCTTGTATTACTATATTTCATTAATGATGCATCTTCTATAAAGAAAAAATATTAGAAAAAGGGCTAATAATACTTTTGATTCTTGAATTTTTACTCAATTTTAGTTTTTGATCATTGAACTTTAAAATAGGTGATTTTGGTTTTGATCTTTCACTCAAATTTGGTTATGGTCATTAAACTTTAATATAAGTGGTTTTGATCCTTCAATTTTATGTCTTTTATAACAATTGGTCCTTAAAATTTTAAAAAACTTGAAAAATCATGAACTTATAAATGGCACAAAGTTTAGAGATCAAAATCAAAATTAAATGAAAGTTCAAGGTTGAAAGTGGTAATAAAAAAAAAGTATCTCCTTCAGCAAACAGACTTGCAGTTCACGCCTCAAGTGCTCAAAGTACGAAAACAAAAAATAGATAGATCAATAAGTAATACTCCCTCCGTTTCTAAATATAAAAGCTAAGTGACTTTTTATGAAGAAATTAAGTAAACTAAATAAGCATTTTATCATAACATATTTTGTATATTATTAGATTATATGTTAGCTTATAAGTCAAATAAATTTGTTTAGGAAAAATTCAGACAAATAAATTTATAAGCAGCTTATTTAACCTCCTTAGATTTTTAAAAGGGCCAATTAGATTTAATATTCAAGAATGGATGAAGTAATATTACGCATTTTGCGCAGAAAAAAAATGCATTTTGCAATAACTATTATGCTTTTTTAAAAAAGAAATCTCAACTGCAATTCTGCCAATTCAACATAAAAGCTTTCACTTATTTCCTTTTGTTTATTAAAAGGAACCAAAATAAAAAACGGATGTTTCCTTTTTATATTTTACTCTATTTTGATGAAAACTTTACAAACAGATACGTATACATAAAGGCACAGTTTTCATGCAGCAGAAAGTCAAAGAATATTACATGGCTAAGCTTCAAGCCAACTTAACAAAATAGACTTCACTGGTAATAATGTCTTCGGCAACTCCACTTTGTCATCAGGGGACTTACTGAAGCACGTACAACAAGAACCTGCATAATATTCAATTTTAAAATAACTGTAAGGGTGTTATCACTCCAAATTAGAATATCAAACGTATAGAATATAAGACATGTTTTTTTTTTGTCATAGCTATTTTCTTATGTACGAGTTCATCTTCAGATTAGAAAATATTATATGAATAGGGAAATATCCAAGAATTAAAAGGGAGAAAAAGCTCAGTTAATTGAAACATAAATGAATAGTTTGTTTTACTCACCACAGTTCCAATTTTCAATGAAACTGGTTCATCTTGACGACCACCATGACATAAAGTTTGTCTCTGATGTGATAGAGGAATCTGAAGTAAGCATGCCTGAAATTCCTATTGAAAAAAATGGCAGCACAAACTCCCCAAAAGGACATGGCAAATCCAACTCCTATCCCAATGTAGAAGGAATTTAAAAATTCATCTTCTTGACTGCCATTTCCTTCAATGGGTTCCGCATCTTTTTTGTTTGTGCAATTTTTTGGAAGTGGAGCACCACACAATAGAGGATTCCCAATATAGCTTAATGCATCAAACCCTTGAAGCTGAGTTCCTAAAGGGATCTTCCCAATGAAATTGTTGAAGGAGATGTTCAAGGTTTCCAGAAAGGACAAATTAGCCATACTTGGACGAATTTCACCCGAAAGTCGATTGCTTGAGAGATCAAGAGACTCCAAAATTTTCATGTTGCTTATCTCATTCGGTATTTTCCCCTCAAGTTCATTATGAGATAAGTTCAAAGATTGTAATCCAGTAAGGCTAAATATTTCTGGAGGTATTGTTCCAGAGATATTATTACTTGATAGATCAATAGCATGCAAGTACTTCAAGTTATCACCATAACTCGATCCTTGCCCTTTTATATGCACCATAACAGTTCCTTCGATTTCATAAACCAAACCTGGAGTTCTAATGCAAAATCTGTAAACCCCATTTTTTGAAGAATCAGGGGAAGTCATAGCTGTAAGATTTTGTAGACAGTTAGGTAATGAACCTAATATTTTGTTCTCCGCAAAATCCAATACTATAAGGGAAGCCAATTGGCATATTCGAGGTGGTATATTTCCACTTAGTTGATTGGATCTGAGCCGAAGAATTTTCACATTTGGCAGCATCCAATTCGTTAAGGATCCATTAAAGTTATTTTCTCCTGCATCAAGAATTTGCAACTTCTGCAAATTTGTCAGCGATAAAGGTATCTCTCCAATTAAATTATTTTTGTTGAGATGCAAAACCCCAAGATTAGACAATAAACTAATTGACGGGGGGATCGTGCTCGTTAGATTATTGCCACTTAGATTAACTATAACCAATGATTTCCAATGCATCCAACAATTTGTAAGTCCTCCAGACAAAAGATTTCTAGACATGTCCAAATACCGTAGTTGGCTTCTCCCATTCATTCTTTGACACAGTAATGAAGAAATGGATCCTTGCAAAGAGTTGTTTCCCACTCTTAAGGCCATAACATTTGGTGATAGTTGAGGGAGTTTGCCTTTCATTTTGTTTGACCTCAGACTAATGATGGTAGAGTTTAGTAGCACGTTAGACATCTCCCCATGAATTGTGTTATCTTCTAAGAATATGTATGGCACTTGTGCTATAAACTCCCAAAACTTGTCTTGAGATTCAAATGAAATTATCGAGTCGGTAATTATTAATCTAGAAAGAGATGTTTGCGTATATATCCACGCGAGAAGTCTAGGGCCCACCATGTGAGACAACTTAATCACTTCAAGCTGGAAAAGAGGAATCCATTGAGAATCAAAGTCAAAAATTAAACCAGGTGATCCCAAGTAAAGTACATTCAAATTTGAGAGTTTGACAAAATTTCTTTGAGACACATACCCCGTGAAGTGATTATCAGCAAGACTTAACAACTCCAACTTCAAGAGTTGTCCAAGACTTTCTGGTAGACTTTCATTCAAGTGATTTGAACCCAAGTCCAACATAATCAAGGATGACATATTTCCCAAAGTTGAAGGAATTGGACCAGAAAAGAAATTGTCACTAACATCAAGAGCTTGTAGTTGTTCAAGTTGGCCTAACCAATCTGGAATTTGTCCAGTGAACTTGTTGGTATTCAAATACAATTTTGCTATTTTTCGATTATTTAACAATCCCTTCGGGAATTCGCCTTGAAAAAAATTATGGCTCAAGTCAATAATAGTGATTTCACTAAGATTGAATAACCAAACAGGAAGGACTTGAGAGCTAAAATAATTTCCAGAAAGGTCGAGACCTTCCAGTGAAGTAAGATTGACAAACTGGAGAAATGGATTGATGTTTCTAAGCTCACAGCACATTAAAGATAAATCTTTAATTGAAGGAAGCATAGTCGGTAGCTGAATCCAGTCAACTCTTCCTTCAAGATTAATGTGAGTGAAGTAAACATGTGTCAAGGATCGGAAACGGTAAAGCCAATCAAGACTATCCATGTGAAGATTTTCATTATAAGATAAATCAACATAATGAAGATTGGAAGAATTTTCACAAAAATGAGGATGTTCAACCACAGATAGGTTTCTGCAGTATGTGTTATCCATAAAATTATTTTTAACGATAGCATGGAAGTCATTAAAGCTCAAATCCAAGTAATTTAGAAACTCAAGTTGCAGCAAAGATAGGTGGAGTTGACCTGTAAGACATTGTGGTTTCTTCTCTCCACAATCAACACCAAAGGGATCTTGTCCATGACATGGGAGGCTGAGCTTGATGACTCTACCAGTGGTATTATCACATCGAACTCCTTCCCATTCACAGCAATCTCGCTCATCAGACCAAGTATAGAGGATGGAAGATGGATCAACAACTGTGTGTTTGAAATTTTGAAGAAGAAATTTGTCTCTTTCATTGCATTGAATCCTCAAGCCGCTGCACAATATGCCTTCAGAGAGCATTATTGCCAATATTATTAGTGAGCATAGGGGCAAAACATTAGCAGTATGATTGCGAATATTACAAATGGTATCCATGATCACTCAGTCACGATATGGTTTGAATTTGATGGTGGCAAGGGATTGGCACCAATGACTTCTATTTATAGGCCTCATGAGTTTTTATTCCCAACACAACTACTCTATTAATTATCTATATTCATGTGGTGCTTAGAAAGATGTTTTATATTTAGGACCAAGTTTACCTCCCAAAATAGGTCCTATATTCAGGGTCAGATGGAGTAGTTAAGATATTGTCTTTAGTTTAGATTTTATACCCATTAAAATAATTTTTTTTAAAAAAATATAGACTCTTTAAAAAAGTAAAATCTAGATGATCCAAAGTAAATCTCAAGGTGTAGATTTGATTAGGAAAACTAGTTCCCCTTGGAATAATCTCTTTAATCTTTTTTGCAGCCATTAAATTGCAACCACTTTTAGTGCACATTATAATGATGAGTACCAAAAGCTAATCACCATTGCATTTCATTCAGGTGTAATTTGAACATTTCATATTGAGGTTTTTTTATCTTATTTTATTCAGAATATTTATTTTAATGTAAAATTAATCTAAAATTATGATAATCTCTTAACAGTTATTGTATTAAAAAGAAGATTTTTCCATCTCAAAGTCATGAGTAAAAAATCTTAGATATTAGCCATTGAAATTATATTTGAACTATGTCGATCTTACCATAATAATGTGCTCTTGATGCTCATCATCATTGAAACTGTTTTCCCATTAAATTTAGTGTAAAAGTGAGTACTAATCTTCTGGTAAATAGGGTAGAAAAAGAGTGTCTTGTTTTGTTTAATGTACAATTTTACCCCTCTTTTATTATATATAGATTATTATTTTCTTGGACTTATGACTTATAAATATATATAGGAAATAGTAATAGCTAATGATGTTTAAGATTTTTTTTTTAGTTCCAATGAAACAAATTATAAGTGCTTTATAAATATGACTATATAAGTATAATAGAGCAAAGTGTTGGGATTGATTATAATTCTAATCAATTAAATATATTTCCTAAAATACATTATTTCCTAATAAAGGATAACAAACGAAGAGACTTATCCAAACCTTTCGCCTTAAGATATCCTGCTTTTCAAGCTCTTTTCTGACTCGTTTCTCTTGTGCCTAAAGTTCCCGCCACAATCTATCTTCCTCATTCTGCAAGTAAAAATTAAAAAAAAAAAAAAATATCTACACCTCTATAGTCATAATCATGCAGCAATAGCGTCTTCAGATACCTTTCGCTTCCTCTGAAGCTGTGAGATTTGCTCCTCATGGGTAAACTTCTGGTCAAATGGAGTCAACATGCTGTCAATTTGAGTTGCAGGGTAAGCTCCAATATGAGAGTCAGCAGGCACACTAACAAACGTGTTTTTCCATGGAACATTATCATTCTGTCTAGAAGCAGAAGACAAAAGATGGTTCTGCCTGCCTTGCTGAGGCAAAAGATTTAATCCTGGCATCAGGTACTGATATCCATACCTATGGGGAGCAATTTCATTCCCATCAAGGAATTGTCACCCACGTACTATCTGCAATATTACCTATCGCCGTGTGTATGCTCCCGTCAATTACAATCTGCATCAATTACAATATGCAATATTAACCGATTTCATTCTATTTGTTTACGTCCCTCTAAGATCCCCTTAGGAATATTCAGAGTCGAGGATGGGTAATATAACGAGAGAGTTCCAATAAGTATGTTTGATGAAAGTACAGACACATGACAAATTGCCACCCTCATATTGCGGAAGTGGGTTGTAGGAAAAACCACTCCTCCCATTCCTGTTGGGAAGGTTGTTATGATATAGGTTAATAAACGGGTATCTCTTCACCCTGTTTTTCTTCATTGTTTTTAAAACATTTAGCATGGAATCTTCCATATTTCATATTACTTTCATGCTTATTACTTATCCTCTTATCATAGTATATATTTATATCCATATGAAATTAACTTTTGTTGTCTTCATCAAATAACTAATGAACATTTAAATATGTATTTTGCAACTCATATTTTTCAATCAAGCTTTACAAAAATAATTCATATTTTTTCTTTAATCCAACATAACTACAATCAATGATTTAGACCATTTATATCCATATGAAATCAACTTTTATTGTTTTCAAGTAACTTTTTTAATCATAAAATAGTCATTCAAAAATAATCAAATTAAAGAATTTAATTTCTTTTTTATTTTTAACTTCCGTACATCGCACAGGAAGAAAATCTAGTTAATTACCATCTAAATATGTCACCAAATTGATATTAGATATTGATCAGTGTATTTAATTAATTACTTTCCTATATATGAATAAATGTATTAGGGTTCTCATTAGGTCTCCATTGTAATTATGAGAAAGCATTTCTCAATTCTCTTCATTGAAATGAAATTAGAATCATCTAAAATTTGATATGTTTCATATTTAAAATTTTTATCTAACCATTTTTTCAATTGTAAACTTAATTTTTTAAGAAATATCAATTATAAGATTAACTTAATTTTTTATTCTCTACCCATTAAAATGAAAACTTTAAAAATATTTCAATGAATCAAATTGAATGTGAACCATCAAAATAAATATGAATGGTTCAAATTAAGATGAGATACACATTTCTCATCTTTTATGATGAGGAAGGAATGAGATCTCAAATTGAAAAGATCATATTCGATATCGTGAGACACGTTGCCTTGACGATTGAACACTTTGCTCTTAAAATTTGTCTGTCCAAATGTTGTGGGTAGATATCATTTCAAAGTGGGTGCTCATTAGTTTTTCCTTTTTCTGCGGATATTTTATGCCTAGTTTCAAATTAAATTTACTTCGATAAAACGATGGACTTGTTTGATTATATTTCCTATTTTCATATTACTAGATGAATTCTGTAGAGTATTTTTTAAGAACAAGTTTCGGGAACAAAAATTAAAATGACAAGCACTATTTTGAAAAACATATCTAACATGGTAACATAATTGCTGAAGAAAAAAATTACTCTACTTTATTGGCATTTAATGCAAATACAAAGTTCTTCACCTCTTTTCTAATTTTGTAGAGTAAAAAGTAACTAAACCTAAAAAAACATTTCTGCCTTTTTTAAGGTCTGTCAACATCCAAAAGTATTTGTTTTTGGATGCACCTAGTGTCATAAAGTTTTATATGATGTGATTTCAACCTTAGAGTAATTTTTTGGATCCATTCTCATCTAATCCTGACTAAAATTTAGCTTTGACCGTTAAAATGTTGATCAGGCAATATTTAACCAAAAGTTATGCATTTGGCTCAAGATACGTGGGAATCTTTGAGTGAAAAAGCTCATTCCATGGGTCGGTGAATGATTTCTTTCCCTCAAACTAAAAAATTATCATTTGTCAAGGCTACTTGACAATATGTTTAATAATAAATTAATTCCAATTATTGTTGTAATTATATTTATAATTTTACAGTATCCATATACCAAGTAAAATAATGATGCAAGAGATTATACAAAGAGACATTTGACAAGGCAGAGGATTTTCACTCATGTTTCTTGGATTTTTTTTTTCAACCTATATATAGGATGCGACAATATTATATATATAAAATTTTTTGGAATGCATTCCATCGATAGCTCTGATGTAGTTTAGACGCGTCTAAACCATGATATGACTGAATTTTCTTTTTGCTTCATGATTGAGCAATAGGGTGGAGTCATACAGATGTTAGTTACCTTTGCATTATAGACTTGAAAACAATATAATTAATGATAAAGACAGCAAGTCAATGCACAAAACTTATTCTCATTAAAGTCCACCACGGATTTGAGGGTGTCTAATGCCCCCTCCACTTTTGCCACTCAACATTGTCCAACTTTTCTGTTTTTTTTTTTCTTGTTTTTTCTTTATATTATATATAAAATCAGTTTGATTTTGATATAGGATAGGAAAAAATTGGTACCAGTTTCTAATTTTTACTTTTTTAAAAAAAAATATCTAAATTAAGAAGAAACTACACAATTCTAGAGTTTTTTTAAGAGAGATTGTAAAATTTTAGAACTGCACCTTTCTTCTTGGTCACAATATATATGGATTACTTGGCCCAATTAGGGCATGGTTCAAATTGTCTACCAAAGGCAAATCAGCAAGAATATGGATTACTAGATGCTCTAAATTAGTGCCTGTAAGAATTTATCTTGCCATAAATTATTCATGTTTGACCCAAACATTATAATTAATCAAGTAATCTGCACGCGCGCACTTGTGCCCACCTACATTGGTTCGGGGTTGATTAGTTCATCAGTCTTTAAAAAATGACTTTTGAGAAATTCTTACATGAAATGAAATTGGGAGCATCACATCATTTGATCCGCCCAATTAAATGGACTAAATCACATCATTTAATCCAACATGAAAGTTTATACTCCTCTTATCCTATTTATAAGGCACTTCCAACATATTTTACATAGACCAGGGAAAACCATAAACCCCATTAATTCTACCTTGAAACTTTCCAACTTTATCTTATTTAATATTCACTACACCACATGAAAACAAAATCAACATATAATATATAAAGG
Source organism: Mimosa bimucronata (assembly GCA_037074515.1). Taxonomy (NCBI): domain Eukaryota; kingdom Viridiplantae; phylum Streptophyta; class Magnoliopsida; order Fabales; family Fabaceae; genus Mimosa; species Mimosa bimucronata. The sequence goes on from CM073442.1 coordinate 15,622,384, forward strand.
GTTAAATAGCACATTTACACATAAAATTTTGATAGCATGCCCTCTAAATAGAACCAGATAAGTATGATATTTAATAATCTAGTCTTACAATTTTTTCTTCTTGAAATTGCTCTATCCTCTCTCCAATTAAGTTTCTCTTCTATATTAAATTATATGGTTTGATGTATTCTAATTGAGAAAATCATGAATGATGTGAAACTTCAGGTTTATACTAAAATTTATCAAGACTGATCATAGTTAGAGAGGTAGAACTCAACAAGAGCTCTATTTTTTTTTAAATATTTATCAAGGTTTCCTTCCGAGGTTTATTTAAAGCCATAACTAATAATCAAATACTCTTATACTAGATATTTTTCCTTTAAAGGCTAAATTTAAATTTAAATAAGCAGAAAATATTTTTTCTCTCCTGTAAAAATCCGGCGTAATCAATGTTTTCACAAATAATGAATGGGTTTATCGTCCATTGATATATTCTTCGGGGCATTGTTCTCCACAACATAATCATTGGATGGTTGATTTCAATTTAAAAAGACAACAACATGGTTTATTCCTCAAAATTGCCGCATGTTGGAAAGTTTCGCAAATATCGTCTTTATCACTTGATGAAAGATTCCACCATATTGGAAATTTATATATATATATATATATATATATATTTTGTCTTAATGTAAGACTGTTTCACTTGAATTATGTCCACCAATGCCTATTCTAATCGTTACCTCATATAGGTAGTCGTTTCTCATATTCAATTTAGAAATTATGATGGTCACTGCATAATTTGCTGTCAACTTCATTGATAATTCTAGTTGTCATATTTGAATAATTTTAAAATATATGAATGACCTTCATCTATACTCTTCACCAATTTTTGCAAGTCATGTTAGGCTAAGAAATGAAAAATAAAATTTAGTTAAATTATATGAACTTTTCCTGATATTTCAAGATTATACAGTCATGTTGGAAAAACGATACGTGAAGATTGGGTGATGGCATCACACATTAATTGTTTTTATGAATGAATTGTAGCCTACTAATATCATGGCTTTATCATAGAGATAAACAAATTAATTCTCATGCATGGAGAGTTTTAAAATAAAGATTAGACAGCCATAAAATTTGAGCCATGAATAATGCAAAATTTACTTTGTCCATTCCTTCCGAAATAAAATTCTTAAGGCTTAAGAATATCATGACTCAAATCCTATCCCATCACCTAATTTCACTTTCTCATCCCTTCATGTAAACAAAGAAAAAAAGCCTATTTTTTCTAATAAAATAAACTTGACAAGAAAAATAAAATGAAGAAATTACAAAGAGGAAACATCTTTGAAAAAAGAATATGTATTGAAGAGGATATTAAAATTGTAATGATTTTGAAGGATCAAATATTAAAATATAAATTGCAAGAGTTACAACTTCTAACATCCTTTCCAACAAATATTATTTTCTTTTGGCAAGCTTTTCATCTAATTCAAAAAAAAAAAAAAAAAAAAACAAAGAAAGAAAGAAAGTGGAAGATGGATGACGCCACTAGAAGAAGCTATAACAGTCCTTCATCCATTATGCTCTGCAAATTATTGATATTGTATTCGCTTAATCTGCAACTATTTTAAATGGCATGGGTTAGGGCTTAAGAGAAGTTCCACATATGATTGATGCTATCAAAATTTTAAATAAACTCTGCAAGTGTACGGGCTGCAGAATAGTAATGTATCGAATCAAAGTCAATCCTACATAGATTCAAAACAATTAATAATTAGGCATAAAATCTCTTAATTTTGTTTAAGTTGAGCAAAACATAATTAATTACGAATGAATGAAGAAAAATTAACTAAGATCTTAAAAAACAAGAACTTTCACACATATTAAATTCAAGAGGTAAACGAACAACCTATAGTCACTACTCCCCTATTTGTTTTTTAGATTTTATTCCCACTAATTAATTATGTTTTAACTTAATAAGCTAATATAAAGTCTTAATGTCTATAAATGCATGTCGGTCCACTTATATCCTTACCTAAATTAATTATATAATGCCTTACACAAATTAACTAGATAGAATTTATATTGGCAACACTCTAACTTGACTATGTGGAGCTTCTAGGTATATGTCTATCATAAACGCAAATTAGATTAAAATATAATTCCACATTATTTAATCTCATGGTCTATCTAAAATTCCCTCCGTCAAGTTCAATTATAAATTCCCAAAACATGTTCAATGGTGACCAATCACTAAACAATAATCAGTAAAAAAAGATTAAATATATTGAATTAAAATTAGGTATAACTAATAAATGAGAAAAATCTCTAAGTCATAAGCAAGTTCATAGTACCCTAGGTTGTAAAGGAATTTTAGCCACATATGGGTTCTAAATCAATCCCAATAAAAATTGAAACTGAAATCTGTAATCATAATGACAAGGAAAAAGAAAGTTAAACTCTTATGAAGTAGATGATGATGAACAGTATCAGCTTTGCCTATTTTCAAGCTCAATAAGTTAATTAGATTAGGTGTCCACTCTCTTCTAATGCCAAACAAAGTGCGCATCCACTTTCCTAATCATTGGCTCTTCTTTTTCTTTGTTTTTTTTATTTAATTTCATATTGCTGCCACAAGAAGGACAAATGAAAATAAAACTGAAGCAAATAAAATGGAATAAGGAAAACATTAATAATAATAACTCAACTTATATTTTCTTATTTTCAAATATTAACCATCTTATTTTAATTAAACATAAGATATTCCAAAAATGAAGAAATTTCGTGTTGCTGGGGAAATGATGAGGAATAGTGAAAAACTGAGGCTGAAACCCAGATGAAGCTTGGGGTGAAACTCAGATCGAAAAATGCAGCAAAGAGGTTGAATGTTTAAGCTTTGAAAGTTGAAAAGATGAAGGAAGAAGAGTGAGAGGCATTAATTGCAAGTTGTGACATTGGAAAACATCTTGCACAGTAATGTTGCGTGTTGCAGATGTAAAATGGCACACTCTCCCATCCCATCTATCATCCCATAGCCATGGGCTTATATTAGTTTTAATTATAATTACTATATTAAATGTGAAAAATTGAAGGTACTGGACTACTGGTCAACGAGTAGAGGAGAAACTTAAATAACTTGTGAGATGCTTTTATCAAGTAATTACGATTACTGTCTTATGTTTAATAACTTGTGAGATGCTGTTCTTTATTTTTGATGGGGGGTTTATAGCAAAGATAAATATAATAATAATATAAATAAGTATGAAAAAGTGTCGAGAGTGAATAAACTGATAGACAAAATGGGAAGAAACTTATTAAATACTTCCATAAATAAAAAAAAGATTTTATAAAAAAGAGACAATCTCATTCAAATTTAGCCGATGCTTTATAATAAGGATTATAAAAAGTATTAATGTGTTTTAAAATTTTTTAAATCAATATACATTCAGAATTATCTGAACATACATGTTTTAGAATAACACCAAAATGCAATTTCTTCTCATAATGAGATTTTTTAAATGTGAGTTTTGTTAAATAAAATTAAATTACTTATAAGATAAAGTTCTATACTTCTATGTAGTATTCCGAAAAAGTGTTGGAGATTTACCACATTATATAAAAAATTAAAACTTTTTAAAGTATTTATATTATTTATTTAATTTGTAAATAGCTTTTAAACGGATGACAGTCCTGTCTCAAACCCAAGGAGTAAAGAGAGGAAAAGAATTGGACTTTGTTTTAATGGAAGGATTGTATTAATAAAATCTTTGAAAATACACTGAGCTGTGACTAGCTGTAAGGAAAATAAAAGCCTATGAACTATGAAGACCCTATACTTTATATATGTCTGAGAAATTCTAGCAATATATATATATATACACACACACACATACATCTAAGAAATCTGTGAGGCTGTTATTGAAGGGGAAACTCCTCATATGTGTCTATAATACAAATATTTTAATGTATTTTAATTACTTTTTTTCAGATGTATTTTAATTACTATTGATTTGACTTTGGAAAATACAAATGACTTTTGAAAAGAGTAATTATTACGGCCACCATCTCATTCTGGGCTTCGAGCAATAAAGATATGGCATAAAATAAGTAAAACAAACAAAGAATGAAAAGAGATCTACGGATTTTTCTTTCTTTCTTTTTTTTTTTTGGCAAAAAACAATGGAAGAAATTTTCAATTTTTTTTATTCTAAACTTTGTTATATAAGAAAGGAGACTGAGTCTTACTATTGTATTTAATTCAAGAATTGACTCCCCCGCGATGGGCGGGAGCATTGTCTTCCCATCATTTAATTCACCTTCATAAATTCTAATTATTATATCAACAACTTTCATTGCTTCTCCCACCATTAACTACCATTTCTAATATTCCCTTATCACATAAACTTAGAGCAAATTCCCTCTTTAATCTATTGACAATACATACAACTGTTTTCTCTCAAGTACAATTTCTCATCATAATCACATCAACATAAAAAAAAATGAACTTATCCACCACCATTTCCTCAACTTACACTAACTTTTTAGAACACGCTTTACATTAGCATATCACATTTATGGAAATAAATTAAAAAAATATATATAACATTGACGAATCCATTAAATATGGTGATGACTTGCCGAGGAAAAGAATTAATTCCTCCCATACTGTCCTAAACAAAACCATAGATATTTCGCAAACCTTGCATAGCACAAAAAGACGTTGTACTCTTCCAGTGATTAAACATAACATAAAACTAAACCATATTTTTACAATTGTCTTTGCAGAATATTTCTAGCTATAAGGTTCCATACACATCACTGTCAGTCAGAAAAATTTCAAATGCAACTAATTTCAATTCAAATATCCAGCAAGGACTACTTTCAGTAATAAAAAAATGTTGGGAAGAAAGTAGAAGTGTAACAGATTGCAGACAACTATCGACTACATAACATAAGAGATCAAGGACGTTTAATGTTGAGTTCAAGCATCATACGTGGCCCATTTTGGCTACACAAAATATCATCCTTCTAACTGCATCGTGCAAAGGCATTTCTATTATCATATATATTGAAAAAAGGTGAAGTAGGCCGAAATATCACCTAAAGTTTTCATCCGACAAATATAATTTTATGGACAACCATTGAACAATCAATCAAGTGAAATGCAGAAGTAGCCCCTATTATCACCTAAAGCTGTAGGATGTTCTGCTCCAAATCCTATGAAATCAACTAACATGTTACATCCCATAAATTAGGGAACTGGTCAATCAATCAAATACTTAAAAATTTGTGTACTCTCAATATATATATCCAAATTTTTTTGCCAAAAAACTGGATAAGATATTGACTAAAGCTGCAAAAACCACCAACTAAAGAGCTTTTCCCTGAAAATAAGGGATTCTATTGAACAAAATCTCTCAGTAACATTCATTGTTCATAATGTGATAAGGACTATGAAAAATCTGGATAAGATATTGACTAAAGCTGCAAAAACCACCAACTAAAGAGCTTTTCCCTGAAAATAAGGGATTCTATTGAACAAAATCGCTCAGTAACATTCATTGTTCATAATGTGATAAGGACTATGAAAAATCTTCAACCATTGTACCTTCCCTATAACTATCAATATGCATACTTTGGAAATGAGAATTTTTTGTACCATTATACCATTGTACCAAAAACGTAGGAAATGGGGGATATAGTGCCAAATCATATCAAACGTCTCAAAACAATAATTCATAACACAATGAATTACCAACCTATTGGGTTTTTGGTTTGACCTCCAAAATAATTGTTCATGCCTGGTAGTCGATTCAAATGAGGAATGGAGTAATTAATATCAAATTTTTTACTTTTAAAAAAGTATATGTTTAAAGGCTCATAATAATTCAACATATAATTTATTTTATTATTGTTAATCTCTTAGAATTCATGTCTTTTGGCACAATTTTAATTGGATTTTATATATTCGTGGAGCATTTGTACATATTTTGGATGCTCAAAGATAGAAAAGTTGGCATGATGTTTTTGATTGCAATTTGTGCTAAATTGTGCTTATTTTGGGATTTCCTCTTTGTTTAATATGAGCTCATTAAATTTATTATTGTGCAAGAGGTGTTTCAGGAAAGAGAATTAGAGCTAAGGCATTTGGGAAATCAAAGATGAGGAAAATGATGGCTAATCATGGATAGACCACTTTATTGTAAGAGAAGAAATCAAATTTTCCATATGCAAACTGAGCCGCAGCTCAAAATGTTGGCCGCAGCTCATCCGCAGCTCAATTCTGGACAGAGGAAAACTGGGCCGCAGCTCAGTTTCTCACCCGCAGCTCATCCGCAGCTCAGTTCTTGGCAGAAGAAAACTGAGCCGCGGCTCAAAATTCTGGGCCGCGGCTCATTCGCATCAGCAAAACGCACAGCATCAATATCACTCGAAAATCATGTTTTAAAAGCTAGAGAACGATGGGAAACATTCATTCTTGACTTTCTGGGCAGCTTGGGAGTATTTTGGGGTGCTAGGGCTTGGTTTTTGAAGAGAAGGAAGCAAGGATTGGGCTTTGGAAGAGATTTGGAGCTTAATTTCTTTGGTTTTTCTTCTTCATCTTCCTTCCCTCTCTTGTTCTATGTTATGGCTGCATTTTCTCTTTGGATTTGTAGTTTTTCATTGACTATGAGTAACTAAACTTGTTATCTAGGATTATTTTGAACCCTTGTATGAATTAACTCTCTAATACTCCTCTCCTTTTGTGATTAATGGTATATATGTATGTGTTTATTTTACTCTTTGCTTAATGCTTCTATATGCTTGATCAACATTTAGATGTTTTGTTCATTTGATTGAAGCTTGAGAGAGCTAGGTTAAATGTAGAACTTGGGTAAAATTGTGCAAGAACTTGAAATTTGCTTGATGAATGGATGGTTTTGTTGGTAAGATAGAGATATACTTATTAACCTTACATAGCCACATTAGGGTTAGAGTTTGGAAATTGAGTTTTATTAATTGTAACAAGAGATTGAGCAATTAATGAAATGAGACACTTGTTTTTGACTTGAGAAAGCTTTTACAAGTACATTTTGAACCCTAGGCTAACACATGTATGTTTATTGAAAGCATTTGTGAGAGGAGGTTATTTAGAGGTTATGAAATACAAGGGGGATAAATAATCCTAGGCTCCATTTTATCCTTTAAGTCAAAGAATCATTTGTAGTTATCAACTCTTATTTTCAAAAGTATTTTTCTATTAATTAACTCTTCCAACCGAAATTTGCTTTAGCTCAACTTAATTGAAATCACTAAGCCTTCTGTTTGATCACATTTGTAAACAAATCCTCGTGGGAACGATACTTTCTTATCACTTTATTACTTGGCGCGACCCGTGCACTTGCGGTGTGAACAAGTTTTTGGCGCCGTTGCCGGGGATTTGGCAACAAATCCTTTGGTCAACCTTGGGCTTAGTTATTGATTTCGCTTGAGCCTGTAATTATTTACTTTTCTTTTAATTTCTTTTCTTGTTTAAAGTTACCTTTGTTTAGTGTGATACTCGCTTGGGTGTGCTTCTTGTAGGTACCATTTCGGTTTATGCAAAGCTTGGAATTTGGTAGCTTGGAAGTGGTACTTGAAGGAGCCCATCTCTCTAACGAGGAAGAAGAAACTGAATCTGAAAGCATGGCTGACGATGAATATGACCGGGCTACGGTCAATGACTTTGCTAGTCAGAATATGCGAGGTGCTCAATCTTGCATTCGGATGCCGGAGATGCAAGCACACACCTTTGAGATTAAACCGGTGATGATTACTATGCTGCAGTTGAATGGGCTATTTCATGGGCTGTACAATGAAGACGCCAACAAACATTTGATATACTTTCTGGAAGTATGTGGGTCTTTCAAGCAGAATGGGGTTCCCGAAGATGTTCTCAGACTTAGACTGTTCCCTTTTTCGTTGCAAGACAAAGCAAGGGAATGGTTTGATAATCTACCGGAGGGATCGATTACTTCTTGGGCCGATCTTGAGGCAAAATTCAGAGCTCGATTTTTCTCTGATGACAAGTCTGTTGAAGCTAGAGAGGCATTTCTGAGCTTTAAGCAATACCCGGATGAACACCTCTACGCTGCTTGGGACAGGTACAAGATGTTGATGCGGCAATGCCCTAATCATGGGGTAGGTAAATGGGTGATACTCCAAATCTTTTGTACTCGTCTGAATACTCAGTCTAAGACGATGGTTGATTCCATGACTAATGGAGGGTACAGAAATACCCCTGTTAATGAGGTGTTCCGACTCTTAGACCAATTATCTGCCAATAACTCTCAAAGAACTGAGAGAAAGACTCTGCCATCAATGACAGCACCTAAAGAAGATGCTCCCTCTTCCTCACAACTTGCAACCCTTATTTCTGCAATCAATAAACGGTTTGATGTGATAGAAACTCAGATACATAGGGGTAAATCTCACGGGGTTCATTCTGTACAATCCACCCCAGTTGTGTGTGATCAGTGCAATGATGTGCACTTTCCAGACACTTTATATGGCTTCTGAATCAGTCAACTACATGGGCAAATTTCAAAATCCGCAGAACAATCCATACTCACAGACCTACAATCCTGGGTGGAGAAATGATGACTCCTAGAAAGTCATGATTATTTGAGTATATTTACTTGAGTTTTTGTCTATTATTGATACATTTTGGATACTCAAGATAGAAAATGTTCATTTGATTTTCGGTTGCACATAATTGTTTATTTATGTAGATTTTGATTGTTTTTGTAGTTAGTTTCTTATGTTGTTGTATATAATTTTTTGTAGGAATAATTTGGAGCAATAAGCAAGAGATGTTAGCCCTCCTCCAAGCTCCCAATTGTACAAAAATAAGAAGAAGCCAAAGATCAGCCAAGAAATAAAGAAAACAGAGCAAAGCACCAGAGAATAAAGAACTTCGCCGTGGACTTCGCCGCAGCGATAGCCGCGGCGAAGTTAACCTGCCTCTGCCCGTTTTTGGGAAAGCTCGCCGTCTGCTCGCCGCGGCGAAAGCCACGGCGAGCGACACTTGATTCTGTAATATTTTGGGACTTCGCCGTGGGCTCGCCGCGGCGAGACCCACGGCGAACTTCGCGTTTCTGCGCGTTTTGGACAGAGTAGGCGCGTTTTTACTGATATAAAAGCTAGGGCTTCGTTGTAAGTCCTCATTCTTCGACTTCTGGGCATATTTTGGAGGTGTTTGGCTCTGCTAGGGCTTGGAGATTGGTGGGATTTGGCTTAGGCTCGGAGCTTCAAAGAGATTTGGGCTTCCTCTCTCGGTTTATCTCTTCCATCTTCATTCTCTTCTCTTGTTCTGATTTGTAATGTTGTATATATATGCTCCCTTGGAGTTGTAGAACATGAGTAGCTAAATACTTTGATTCTAGGATTATTTTGAACCCTTGTATGTATTGATTCTTAATTCCTCCTTTTGATTTGTGATTAATGATATCTATGTGCTTATTTTACCCCGTTCTTAATGCTTCTAAGTGCTTGATCACCATTTAGATGTTGTGTTCGCTTGATTTATGACTCGAGAGAGCTAGGTTGAGTGTAGAACTTGGGTAAAGTAGTGCAAGAACCGGAAGTTTGCGTGACGAACGGATGGTTTTGTTGGTAAGATAGAGATATACTTGCTAGCCTTGCATAGTCACATTAGGGTTGGAGTGTGATAATTGGGTCCTATCAAATTGTGGCAAGAGATTGTGCAAAGAATAGGACTAAACGCTTGTTCTTGACTCGAGAGAGCATTACAAGTATTCTTTGAACCCTAGATTAGCATGTGGTTTCGTTGAGAGCTTCTTGAGGGGAGGTTAATTGAGTTTTGAGAAGTATAAGGGGGATAGATAATCCTAGGACCTATTTTATCCTTGAGGTTGGAGAATCACCTGTTTATAATATTTTATTTTCATTTATTTTCTTATTTCATTTAAATCTCAGCATTTGTTTCACTCAAATTGGGCGAGAGTGTGATAATCATTGTTTGACCGGGTTTTGGACAAATCCTCGTGGGAACGATACTCTACTCATCATTTTATTACTTGGCGCGACCCGTGCACTTGCGGCGCGTGGCGAACAAGAAACCATCCCAATTTCTCATGGAATCAAGGGCAAAATGTTAATCAACCATCCTCTTCGGGTGTTAAACCCTCTCATCCTCCGGGTTTTCAACAACAACCTAGGCACATCCCTGTCAAGGAGGAAGAATCTAAAATGGAAAAGATGCTGGCTCAGATCTTAGCTGGACAAGAGGCTCAGAGGATTGAGACTAAAGCATCCCTGTCTCTCCATGACACGGCAATTAAAAATCTTGAGGTGCAAATGGGGCAACTGGCCTCACAAATGAATGCTATGTCAAGAGGTAATCTCCCGAGTGATACCATTCCTAATCCTCGAAAGGATGGTAAGGAGGAGTGCAAAGCTATCACATTGAGAAGTGGGAAGCAAGTAGCTAACATGCATCTACCTCATTCAAAGAGTGATGAAGTTGTTGAAGATGTTGTTCCTGATGAGGATGACAAAGTTGATGAGGAGATCATAGTTGAAGAAAAAGATAGCACAAAGAAGAATGTTGTTGAGAAGAAAAATGAAGCCAAAGGCAACAAGGAGGGTGATGACAAGAAGAAGCTACAAGAGGCAAAGCAAAAATATGTGCCTCCACCTCCCTTTCCTCAAAGGCTTAAGAAGCAACAAGATGATGGTCAATTCAAGAAGTTTCTGGATATGTTCAAGCAATTGCAAATCAACATTCCATTTGCTGAAGCTTTGGAGCAAATGCCAAAATATGCCAAGTTCATGAAGGATGTGCTCTCAAAGAAGAGAAGATTCAACGAATTTGAAACAGTGGCTGTGACCAAGAGTTTTACCGATGTTATCAAGCAATTTCCTCCAAAGATGAAAGATCCTGGGAGTTTTTCTATTCCATGCCACATTGGGGACAAATTCTTGGGAAAAGCTTTATGTGATCTTGGGGCAAGTGTGAACTTAATGCCTCTTTCTGTTTTCAACAAGTTAGAGTTGGGTGAAGCAAGACCAACCACTGTCACTTTACAACTTGCAGACAGAAGCATGTCTTATCCACGGGGTATTATTGAAGATGTGTTGGTGAAAGTGGATAAATTCATTTTTCCTGCGGATTTCATTGTACTTGACTTTGAGGCAGACAGAGATATGCCTATTTTATTAGGAAGACCATTTTTAGCAACTGCTAGAACTCTGATTGATGTAGAAAAAGGTGAACTTACCTTGAGAGTTGCAGATGAGCAAGTTACTTTCAACATGCACAAGTTGATGAAGTCTCCCAATCAGGCAGACCAGTGCTTCTTTGTTGATGTTCTGGAGCAAGTGGTGCAAGAAGGATTCAATGAGTCAGTATGTCAAGACCCTGTTGAAGCAGTGTTACTTGGGCTAAAGAATGAGGGTATGGACATGCAGGAGTGCTTGGCTATTATGGATGCATCAGTGCCTTATCCTAGGAGTCGGGTGCAATTTGAATCTCTAGACTTGACTTCTCTTGATAGACCAACTCTGAAGTCTTCTCTTGAAGAGCCACCTTCTCTTGAGTTGAAGCCGTTACCCTCACACTTGAAGTATGTCTATTTGGGGGCTAACAACACTTTACCAGTGATCATTGCTTCAGAATTATCAATGCAACAAGAGGAACAACTAGTTGAAGTGTTGAAAGCTCATAAGAAAGCCATCGGATGGACTATTGCAGATATCAAGGGTATTAGCCCCTCAACTTGTATGCACAAGATTTTTCTTGAGGAGAATCATAAATCTTCCATTGAACATCAAAGAAGATTGAATCCAATTATGAAGGAAGTTGTGAAGAAAGAAATCTTGAAATGGCTTGATGCGGGCATTGTATATCCTATCTCTGACAGCTCTTGGGTGAGCCCAGTCCAATGCGTCCCCAAAAAGGGCGGCATGACTGTAGTGGCTAACACTCACAATGAATTGATTCCTACTCGCACTATCACAGGCTGGAGAGTTTGTATGGATTATCGCAAGCTAAATGCCGCCACCCGGAAAGATCATTTTCCTCTTCCCTTCATCGATCAGATGCTTGATAAACTGGCTGGAAAGGAATTTTTTTGCTTTTTGGATGGATACTCGGGGTATAATCAAATTGCAATAGCGCCGGAAGATCAAGAGAAGACGACTTTCACTTGTCCATATGGGACTTTTGCATTCAAGCGCATGCCTTTTGGCTTATGCAATGCGCCGGCAACTTTTCAGAGATGCATGATGGCTATCTTCTCTGACATGATTGAGCATTCTATGGAAGTTTTTATGGATGACTTCACAGTATTTGGGGATTCCTATGATGAGTGCTTGAACAACTTGGCTAATGTGTTGAAAAGATGTGAAGAGACTAACTTGGTCTTGAATTGGGAGAAGTGTCACTTCATGGTGAAAGAAGGCATAGTTCTTGGCCATCGAGTGTCCAAAAATGGCTTAGAAGTAGATAAAGCAAGAATCTCTGTGATTGAGCAACTCCCTCCACCTATCAATGTCAAGGGTGTGAGGAGTTTTCTTGGCCATGCCGGCTTCTATCGCCGCTTTATCAAGGATTTTTCAAAGATAGCTAAACCATTATGTGCATTGCTTGAGAAAGATGTTGAATTCAAGTTTGATGATGCATGTATGAAGGCATTTGAAGAATTGAAGAGAAGGCTTGTTTCTGCACCAATTATGATGGGTCCTGACTGGGCTTTGCCCTTCATTGTGATGTGTGACGCTAGTGATTATGCTGTGGGTGCTATTCTTGGTCAAAAGAAAGACAAATTGTTCCATCCAATATATTATGCTAGTCGAACACTTGATGATGCACAAGAAAACTACACAACTACTGAAAAGGAGTTGCTTGCAGTGGTGTATGCCTTCGGGAAATTTCGGGCGTATCTTGTGGGAGCTAGAGTCACAGTGTATACTGATCATTCAGCCTTGAAATACCTCTTTAACAAGAAGGACTCAAAAGCACGGTTGATTAGATGGGTGCTTTTATTGCAAGAGTTCGACTTAGAGATTGTGGATAGAAAAGGTACAGAGAATCAAGTAGCCGACCATTTATCTAGGTTGAGTACTGATGCTCAACTTGAGAATGACAAAGATATCGATGAGACATTTCCTGATGAGCAACTCTTTAGTGTCAGCCATACTATGACTCCTTGGTATGCTGATATCGTCAATTTTCTGGTTTGTGGAATTATACCTCATGATTTGAAGCCACACCAACGAAGAAAATTTTTGCATGATGTCAAGTTCTTTCATTGGGAAGAACCTTTCTTGTTCCATCAATTTGCCGATCAAATGTTTAGACGATGTGTACCATAATTTGAGCAACAAGAAATTCTAAGTTGTTGTCATTCTTCCGAATATGGAGGACACTTTGGAGGCAACAAAACTGCTGCTAAGGTTCTACAGTGTGGCTTTTATTGGCCCTCTCTATTCAAAGACTCTTATGATTTTGCTGTGAATTGTGATCGATGCCAAAGATTGGGAAACATCTCTAGAAGGAATGAAATGCCTCTGAACAACATGCTTGAAGTAGAATTATTTGATGTTTGGGGCATCGACTTCATGGGACCATTTCCCAAGTCATTCAACAATCAATACATCCTTGTTGCCGTTGATTACGTCTCAAAATAGGTTGAAGCAGCTGCTTTTCCTACCAATGATGCAAAGGTAGTGGTGAAATTTTTGAAGAAACACATTTTTACCCGCTTTGGAGCTCCTAGGGCCATTGTGAGTGATGGAGGTACTCACTTTTGCAACAATCAATTCCAAACTCTCTTGAAGAAATATGGTGTGAGACACAAGGTTGCTTTGCCATACCATCCTCAGATTAATGGCCAAGCTGAAATCTCCAACCGGGAGATCAAGAAAATCCTTGAGAAGACCGTGGGCACAACAAGAAAAGATTGGTCCATCAAACTTGATGCATTATGGGCCTATCGAACGGCATACAAGACTCCCATCGGTATGTCTCCATATAGACTGGTGTTTGGAAATGCTTGTCATCTACCGGTGGAGTTGGAGCATAGTGCTTATTGGGCTATCAAAAAGCTCAATTTTGATGCAAAGGCTGTGGGTGAAAAGAGACTCCTTCAACTAGATGAACTTGAAGAATTTCGGTTCAATGCTTATGAGAGTTCAAGGTTGTACAAGGAGAAGACAAAGAGGTGGCATGACAAGAAGATTCTCTTCAAGAATTTTGTACCTGGACAACAAGTTCTCTTGTTTAATTCCAAGTTGAGACTATTTCCGGGAAAACTCAAATCCCGATGGTCAGGACCGTTCACTGTGGTCCAAGCGCTTGATCGTGGTGTTGTTGAGCTTAAAGGCAATGATAGAGAGAGATTTAAAGCCAACGGTCAAAGGTTGAAGCATTACTGGAGTGGTGACGTGGATCGTGCATCGGTCACCGTACCTCTTTCTGATCCCTATTGAAGCAGAGAAGAGTCTGGCTGAGGACTATAAACCAAGCGCTACTTGGGAGGCAACCCAAGTTCTAAACTTGTTCTTCTGAATTTTTGGGTTGTTTTAGCTTGTTTTGGTAGAATTATGCTTGTTCTTTTGTGTTTTATAGGCTTGATGGGAAGTATTCAAGAATATTGCATTTGAAAGGGTAGAAGCATGTGGAAGGTGGCTGACTTGAAGGCTAACAAATGGCTGGACATTTTCAGGGGAGTAATAGTTATTTTAGTAGTTATCATGATTTTAATATGATTTGGGAGCTAATTTTGCTGATGTGACTGGTATCATGGCTGAAACAAAGGAATTTTGCTGATATTGTGGTTGTTTGTTACCATATCATGACCATGAGTGCTTCTTATTTAAGATCTATTTGGTAGATATGGGATAAATGTGGCCTTGTGACTTGTGTTCACTTGTTTGTGTGTGGAATGGGATATATTAGTTGGAGGCTTGTGCTGTGAATAATCTGATGCTTGTGGACTGATTTTGGAGAATTATGACATGAGGAAAGTTGGTTGTGATTGTGGGTGCAATGTGATTTGTTTGTGTTCAAGTAATCAATTTTACCTCAAGAAGAAAAAAAAAATTTGGTCATTGGAATTGCTATGTTGAAGTCAAATTTGCACTACATGGGAATGAATTTTTGTGCTTAAATCTTGGTTTTATGATGTTGTTGGAGTGTGATTTGATCTTCCATTAATGGGAATTGAGTGCCAAATTGAGTCAAATTGTGTGTGTGCTTGTTTGAAATTATGTCAATCTTGGTGCATGGTGGTGTTTTTGTTATTTTGAGTGGTGTATTGCAGCAAAATGGGTGATTTCACTTATATGAATCTGGTTTTGACAGCAGAAAAATGAGCTGTGGCTCAGATTTCTGAGCTACAGCTCAGTTTTGCCCAGCATAGTCCAGAGAGTATTTGAGCTACAGCCCAAAATTTTGGGCTGCAGCTCAGCGTTGCTTAGCTTTATCCAGAGAAGAAATGAGCCGTGGCCCAACTTTTTGAGCTGCGGCCCATATATACATAAAAAAAAAATTTAAATTTAAAAAAAAAAATTTAATTAATAATAATAATAATAATAAATATATATAAATAAAAAAAAAAATCAGTTCTCCCCCTCCTGCGTAACTTACATATCTATTTATAAAAATATATATATATAAATAATAATAAAAAAATAAATATATAATAATAATATTAAAATAATAAATATATATATATAAAAAAAACAATTTTAAAACCCCCCTTCCCTGCATTCAGAACCCGAAGCCCCCCCTCTCCAACACAAACTTCAAGCCTTGTGCCCTAGTCTCCTTCCTCTCCCTCTCGATTCACCTTCTTCCACCATGATCGGCGGCGAGCTCCATTCCCTGTGACCATTGTTCGCGCCGCCGTGTCGATCCGCGCCGTCAACTCATCTCCGCCGCAGTGATCTGAAGTTCCTTCCACGCTGGTCCCACCATTATTTCACGTCGCACAGATATTCCCAGAAGCTTCTTCTTCTTCTTCTTCGACGAAATTCTCACCCGTTCCTTGTCTTCTTCAGCGCCGTCATAGTGTCCGACCACCGCCGCGTTCACCGTCACCTTCCTCGTGTTTGATTCATTCTCCCCCAGCGCCGAAATGTCCAGAGCTCTTTCTTCTCCGATGACGAGAACGTCCCAAGCTTTGTGTTTTTTTAGCGCCGCCGTTCTCCGCCGTCTTTCAAGCTTCTCGTTCTCCCTGGCTATTTCTCGCTCTTCACCATCACTAGCTCCAGTTCAACGTTCATCTTGCCCAGCTCGGCCTAAACCATTGCAAGTCTTGAATCATAGAGTTTGTGCAGCTGTCAACGTTTCCCACTTCTCACTTATTGCTCCCGTGTAGCTTCGTGATTTTGGTGAGAATTCCGTTGCCCGTTTGATATGCTCTGTTCTGTTTTGGTTAAGGATGGATGGGGGGTTGTTGTAGCACCTAGGATGTTAATAGGATGTTGATTTAATTCCTATTATTCCTTTCACCATTGTTTCTGCACCTTAAAGCAACAAATGTTTAAATCTTGAATTTAGATGTGGCTGTTCTTTGTTCATTGTGCTGATCATAATGTTGGTGGTGAAATGTTCATGTTGAAATTATATGCAAGATGTGGCAAATGTCAGGGTGCTCTGTGATTTTATTTTTGAAATTGGACATGCTCATTGGGAATTTTTCTGCTTATTGGATCTAAGCTTGCTGATTGAAAGTTTAATAATTAGGCTTGGCAAAGTGATTTTTCATGGAAATTTTGATGCTTCATTTTGCAAAGAAAAAGAGGTTGTTGCTCTTAAAGTGGTAGTGAATTGCTGATGTTGAAATTAATTTCATGATGAGTGGAGTGTCTCGGTGATCAATGATTTAATTGTTAAAATTGCAAAAGTTGATTTTGGATTTTTATGCTTTAAATGCATCAAAGCTTGACAGATCAAAAGTTTACTGATTTGGTTTGAAAAGGTGAATGTTCTTAGACTTTATGGTGGCTCATTTTGTTTAGGATGATTTCTTTGTTTTTGTCAATGGATACTCATTTGAAATTGGGCATTTCACTGGTTTAGAGTAAGGGGCTGTTTAATTTTGAGTGTCTAAAACCTTAAGTTTCAGCTGTCTCCCCTGTTTATTACTGAGCTTTCAATGTGTGGTTGGGTTGCTTGAATTTCTTTGTAGGAATATGGCCCCTCAACAGTCTAAAACTTCCAAACCCACTAAATCTGCTAACAAGTCCAAAAGCCTTAAAAAGACTAAAACACTTTCCAAAAGTCTTGTTTTAGCATGTGGAAATGACTCTCCTGAACCCTCTCATGTAAGGAAGTGGGACAAATTTCGGTTTCAAAGTTTAGAGGTTCAGGAGCTTCATGATATGTGGACTAAGAAGCGATCTTTTATTCAAGAAAGGGAATTTCCTATTGCAATTGCAACAACCCCACGGTTTTATGGTCTTCTTTGGAACACTCATAAGGCTACTGGTCTTGCATGTGAAAGAGACGAAGGATATTGCCCTTTAGTTCAAGAATATTATGCTCATGCAGCATATTATGATTCACTGGATTGCCAAGTCAGAGGATGTAGGGTAAAAATTGATGAGGGGATTATTCGTGAATCCTTCAATCTTCCAGAAGTCTCTGCATGTCACTATAAGCACTCAATGGATCATTTACAAGAAGTGAAGTGGGATGATGTGGTTAAAGAGTTGACAATTCCTGGTCAACAAGAGTGGCATGTGAAGAAGCATGGAACAAAATACATCAAGCAGTGCCATTTGACTCGGGATGCAAATTATTGGCATCACTTTATAGCTGCAAATGTTATGCCTATCTCCCACCTTAGTAAGGTTTACTATGATAGAGCACTCTTGCTTTATCATCTGCTGCAGGGTAATCCAGTTGATTTTGCTGCAATCATGATAGCCAACTTAGAAAAGCACATCCGTGATCACAACCTTGGTCTTGTGTTTCCTCATTTTATTAGTGAGCTTTGCCTCAATCAAAAGGTTAAACTCATTCCTCATGAACCCAAGCTCAAACCAAAGCCCAAATTCAACTACAAATCTGTTAAAGTACATGAGGCAATGAATGATAGGGAGCAACAAGAGGAAGCACCTCAGCCGCAAGTGGAAAATGTCTCAAATAGGTTGATGGATACCCCTAGCCAAGATGAGTCAAATCCTAGACTGAAAAGGATAGAGAAGTTGTTATTGGCATTGACTAAAGGAATGAGGGCAATTGCTAAGGCAGTGGGTGTGAGAATGCCTCTTGATGAAGAGGAAGAGGATTTAGAGGAAGACCTTGATACTGATGTTGAGGAGAACTCGCTTGTTGATACTGATGTTGAGGACACTGATTAGCTGTTGAGATGTTTAACTGATCTGATCTTTTGGGTTCCACTTTTTGGTTCCACTTCTTTGTGTAGCTTAACTAAGACTACTGTTTGTGTTTTGATTTAATTACCTGTTTTGTGTCTTTGTTAGAGCATGTGTATGTTTATATGCTTGCTCTTTCTGACTCTTAGTGCAACGGCATAGGATTGTGATGTGGCTTTTTGACTGTAAGATGCTCTTGTGTATAAACTGTGCTGACTGGTTCACCATGTTCATGAATGTTATGCTTCTATTTCTAATATCATCTGGTGAATTTGGATATGCCCCTGTTGCATTGTTTGTTTCACAAATTTTTGTTCCTCTTATGCAATTTCTTTCCTTTTGTGGAATGTATTGTTGCATGAGAGAAGGCCCTTAGTTTTTCCCTTTTGACAGTGAGGACACTGTCCATTTTAAGTTTGGGGGTAAGGGCAATTTTGACTTTGATTTGAATAAATTAGTTTGCTGATTTGGCATGGATTCTAATTTTGGAAACTTGACAAACTTGGAACTTGGACTCTTGCTTGTAACTTTGTGAAAAAATGTGAGTTAGATTGATTAATTATCTTCTGAAGTTAGTGCATAATCCAATGATAGAATGGTTGCTTAGACTATATGCTTGATAAGGAATGGTGGTTATATTTTTGAATGCTAGAATAGCAATGTAAGGCTTGTTCCTGACAATTATGTCCTTTCTGCACATAAAAGTTGGGATAATTGAAATGCTCTTGTTAGGAGAAATTGTGGCAAGTTGATTTGTATGTTTATTCTCAATTGATGGACTTCACAACCTATATTAGAATTTCTTGAAGCACTTTGATGATCTCTCACAATTTTTTTAAAAAATGATTTGGGCATTCTTTTAAATGCGGTTGAGCCTTTTAAAGCCTACCTATGGTATTATTTCCACTTGAACCCTATTTGAGCCTTATAATGAAAAACCATGAGAATTTCTTTTTGGAACCCACATTGGACCTTACCCTTTATAACCTGAAAAACCATGAACTACCTGAATCTTGAGATAATTGACATTTTACTGTGATGAGGATTGGTATGGTTGTTAAGGGTGTATGTAAGTGTAGAATGATGTGTGGGAAGGGAAATAGTGTTTATAACAGTCAGGAATTTGTACTTCTGAAAAAAAAAAAGAATATGAATGAAAAAAAAAATGAAATGAAATGAAAAAAAAAGAGAGAAAATCAATTCCAACAAGATTCGGAGTACAAAGGACCAATATGAGATAAGTTTGGGGGGAATTTTGAGCTCCTTTAAAGAGAAAGTTGTGCATAAAAAAAACTATATTGGAATGTAGTCATTTATCTCAAGATAGTTGAATTCCTTCTTCCCCATTCTTTCAAAAAGCTAAACACTTAGACCATTGGCCACATTACAAGCTTACAAAGTCCCATTGATTTTTCTTAATTGTGTGAAGTAATTATTTTGTTGAGAGAGAGGAAAAGACTAGGAAAATGAAGTCTTGAACTTGAGGGTATTTCATACATATTGAAATGTTGCTTTGGATTTTGATAAGTGCCATTGCATTGTCTTCTAGCTCTACACACACACATACTGAAATTGTTGGCAAACTTGCTCTGAAATTGTGAATCTAGCATTTTTCAATATTCCACTACTTCCCTCTTGAATTTATTTCTTGAGCAACTAATGAGGATAATTTCATGCATGCATAGTAAGTGGATAATTGACCAATCTAGCTATTTTATCTTTTGTTTTACTTGAGGACGAGTAAAAGTCTAAGTTTGGGGGTGTGTTAATCTCTTAGAATTCATGTCTTTTGGCACAATTTTAATTGGATTTTATATATTCGTGGAGCATTTGTACATATTTTGGATGCTCAAAGATAGAAAAGTTGGCATGATGTTTTTGATTGCAATTTGTGCTAAATTGTGCTTATTTTGGGATTTCCTCTTTGTTTAATATGAGCTCATTAAATTTATTATTGTGCAAGAGGTGTTTCAGGAAAGAGAATTAGAGCTAAGGCATTTGGGAAATCAAAGATGAGGAAAATGATGGCTAATCATGGATAGACCACTTTATTGTAAGAGAAGAAATCAAATTTTCCATATGCAAACTGAGCCGCAGCTCAAAATGTTGGCCGCAGCTCATCCGCAGCTCAATTCTGGACAGAGGAAAACTGGGCCGCAGCTCAGTTTCTCACCCGCAGCTCATCCGCAGCTCAGTTCTTGGCAGAAGAAAACTGAGCCGCGGCTCAAAATTCTGGGCCGCGGCTCATTCGCATCAGCAAAACGCACAGCATCAATATCACTCGAAAATCATGTTTTAAAAGCTAGAGAACGATGGGAAACATTCATTCTTGACTTTCTGGGCAGCTTGGGAGTATTTTGGGGTGCTAGGGCTTGGTTTTTGAAGAGAAGGAAGCAAGGATTGGGCTTTGGAAGAGATTTGGAGCTTAATTTCTTTGGTTTTTCTTCTTCATCTTCCTTCCCTCTCTTGTTCTATGTTATGGCTGCATTTTCTCTTTGGATTTGTAGTTTTTCATTGACTATGAGTAACTAAACTTGTTATCTAGGATTATTTTGAACCCTTGTATGAATTAACTCTCTAATACTCCTCTCCTTTTGTGATTAATGGTATATATGTATGTGTTTATTTTACTCTTTGCTTAATGCTTCTATATGCTTGATCAACATTTAGATGTTTTGTTCATTTGATTGAAGCTTGAGAGAGCTAGGTTAAATGTAGAACTTGGGTAACATTGTGCAAGAACTTGAAATTTGCTTGATGAATGGATGGTTTTGTTGGTAAGATAGAGATATACTTATTAACCTTACATAGCCACATTAGGGTTGGAGTTTGGAAATTGAGTTTTATTAATTGTAACAAGAGATTGAGCAATTAATGAAATGAGACACTTGTTTTTGACTTGAGAAAGCTTTTACAAGTACATTTTGAACCCTAGGCTAACACATGTATGTTTATTGAAAGCATTTGTGAGAGGAGGTTATTTAGAGGTTATGAAATACAAGGGGGATAAATAATCCTAGGCTCCATTTTATCCTTTAAGTCAAAGAATCATTTGTAGTTATCAACTCTTATTTTCAAAAGTATTTTTCTATTAATTAACTCTTCCAACCGAAATTTGCTTTAGCTCAACTTAATTGAAATCACTAAGCCTTCTGTTTGATCACATTTGTAAACAAATCCTCGTGGGAACGATACTTTCTTATCACTTTATTACTTGGCGCGACCCGTGCACTTGCGGTGCGAACAATTATATGCCACATTATTTACAAATTCACACCTCACACACCTTGTGTTCTTATAATACAAAACTTGACAGACTACTCTCATAATATTCTCTGAGATTAAATGATTCCTATCATTCCAGTTGCAAAAACACATAAAAGACAAATCATTAGAAACCTTGGAGAAATAGGCAATAGACAACAATGATGAGCATTAATCATGAAAAGAATTATTAAACAATACCCTATGGAAGAAGTAGCAATGGAAGATTCCAGATCAACATTGGAGAACAAATTGAAAAAAAAAAACAGAACAACCATCCATATCAAATCAATGGTTACCAAACTCAAAATAAAATAATGATAAGTATTTCAATAGAACAAACAAAAAGATTGAAGTTTTGAAAAGGAGAAGCGGAGAAAATATTAATTCCCTACCTACATTTGTATATCTAACAATGGTGATTAGTTTATCTCCTCCTTGATGGTGCCAGGCTTTAAGGAGGCAATGAAAGAAGGAAATGATTTATTTTTTACGCCACCACTCTTCCCTTTATATGTTGCTAAGGTGATCATATTAAGTTGTTAATCATAATATGTATTTAGGGACACCTAAAGTGGGGAAAATTCTGGCTTGTGAAGCTTGATTTGGTAGCATGTATCTTCAAGTTGTGGTTGATTGATATGAACATTGACAAAAAATACCTTCAGTTACCTACAAACATGTAAAACCATTAAAATAAAGACTTGGGGTTGTGAATTGAAATGTAACATGCCTATAAACAGATAGCCTTTTTGATCCAGGCTTAATGATCCATGAGAAAATGCAACCATTATGAGCTAACAATGAAAATAAGGACAAATAACCTCATTGAGCTGCACACAAGTTCCACAAATCCTGCAAGAAGATCATATATAGGATATGTGTCAGCAACAACACAAATATGCAATCTAAAGGAAGAACAGAGGGTAAGAGATGGATGAAGCTCTACCCACAGCCATAACACAACGAAAATGTACTGAACAGAGGAGAAGCAACCGTTTGAGCAAAGATTGAATTGAGCGAAGCTTCTAGAAAAATTTTTCATCCCTTCTCTGGTTTGCTGTTTGGTGAATAGAAGATGAAAATGTGGCAAGAACGAAACATAAAAAATGGAGTTTGATTATCAAAATTTGACTGTTGAGTAGGTGAAGCGCCTAGTATCTCTAGCCCATGAAAGTGACCTGAGAGAACCACGCTTCGCCGAAATGGAAGAAAACGAAACCCATCACCACCATCACCATGGTTCAAGTACTACTACTAACTTCCACATCAACCGAGCATCTTCCTTCTTCCGTTGATGATAATATCGCAGAGCGACCCCACATTTCTATCTTGTATTAGATTATTGCCAATATAACCTCCCTACAAAAACATGAAAAGAGCAAAAACACCCAGTAAATCAAAATGAAAAAAGATAGCAAGTAGAGTCTCAAAAAATCACAAGAAGGAAAGGAATTATCAAAGGTACAAAATTTCCATCTCCCATTTCAAATTTAGTATTGAAGAAGAAGAAGATATTATTAGATCTGCAACCCCATCATTCAATATCAACAAAAAAAACCAAAGATCAACCAATAACCCACTTTAATCTGGACGCAAATTTAAAGAATAACAAATCACAAACCTCTTAACTTGCCAAAAATGTAGCCTTTAGCATCACTGCCGCTAGCTTTCCTATCTCTGTACCTAAATCTCAGACAGTAAATGCGGTGGCCCTCCATGCCGTAAACGGACCTCGCTTTGCATCCTTGACCTCCGCCTTACCGGCCTTCTCCGCAAGGACTTCCACTAAGGAAAATGGATCAAAATAGAGAAAATAAAATGGAGCTGAAATGAAGGAAAAGCATAGTGGAGGAAAAAGGTCGGAGACCAGAGAAAGCTAAACTTACAGGCGTCTTTCTTCCATCATTATTGCCTTCTTTTTCCAATGGCCAGTGAAAGAAAAGAATGAAGACAGAAAAAATGAAGACAGAGGAGTGGGTAAAGATAAAGACATAAAGAGTGAATGCCTCGGGAAGAGAAAATCATGGGAAAAGAAAATAAAAAAGTAGACTCAAAATGAAATGGGAAATATGCCGTGCTCATGGACTCAATTGGTGCTGGGATAAAGGCTTTAGAAAGGTGGTTCTCTTGTTAGACTCGCTTGAAGCCATCAATTATGTTCTTAGAGGGTGTGATGATACCCACCCCTTTAGGGATATAATTGATGAGGTGAGATCACGGTTCCATAGAGATTGGAATATTCAGATTTGTCATGTACTAAGAGAGAATATTGAGATAGCGGATACGTTAGCTAAATTTTCGCATAGGTTAGAGGACATCTTTTGCTTGTTCCACCACCCTCCATCCTTCATTGTAGGGATGGATGTTGCTGGAACTTAGTGGTAGTTTTTGCTTTTGTATGTACTTATTACTTCTCCAGTTAGATGCAAAAAAAAAAAAAAAAAAAAAAAATATGCCGTGCTGCAATGAAGTGTAGTGTTGGCTGCAAAACAAACACGTGTCCTGCATAGGGACCATGGTGGTCAAAAATAAAGATATGCCAAATAAAAAAAAAATTGAACAAAAATAAATACTGTAAGAAATAATGTCTTAAACAATTCAATGCAAAGCTCAGAGCCTAGCACAAAAAAAAAAAAAAGACGTGCACAGTGTAAAGAAATTGACACCTGTAGCAAAATGAAAAATAGACATAATAAATAAAGAAAAAAAGAGTGAAGCCCAATGCAGAGGTTACTGTTCATCGGCTCCGTGAACAGTAACCAAGTGAGAGAAGCCAAGGCTCAACTGGCTCAATGAACAATACATCGCACTATTTTTTTAAAGATATATAGATTAAAAAAAATTATTTAATGAGATTTTTAAAGTAATATTCATCTCTATATATTGATATAATATTTTTCAAATTAAATTATTGCCTCACCAACTCAATCAAACGGCCAAACCTTTTGAATTATTTGTATCTTGAACTGCTTATATTTCTGATTTCATATGGGATTTTTAAAACATTATTCACCAATATCCCTGTTTCCATTAAGAAAATATTGCTTTGTTTTTATAATAAGAAAAAAATTAAGAGGGAAAGAAAGAGTAAAGTACTTAACATCTTTTCAGAAGGAATACAGAAAGTTATGGAAAACAAAAGTGACTTTGAGTTAAAAATATAAAATGTGAATAATATAGCACTGGTGCTAATTGTTTTGGTTTGAAAGAATATGATTGATTTTTCTGGAAAAACCCATTTATTGGTTTTTTGTGCTCTTTTAGCTTCTTCTTTTTTTTTTCCTGGAAGCTCTCTTGGGAGTTGGGACATACCTTCAGTGGTGTGCAGATTTTTTAACCTTCGCTAGAGTGTAGAAATAAGCATATACCTATTTTATATATTTTTATAACTATTGTTGTGTGTGTATGGTGGCGACTTTGAAATTAGATTAGTTTCATATATTTTTAGATTATGAGGGCTTTCTTACTCTCAGAAAAGGTGAATAATGAAAGCTAAATATTTTTAGATTATCCTAATCTTATTTAGATCGTCCATATATTTTCCTTAAAAGCAATAGCTTTTTATTTATAATTATTTAAGTAGATATAAAATCTAAAATAAATATTTGATAGGGAATCAATTTTTCTTCTTATATAAAATATCAGTAGAAGTATTTAAACTTATTTAGATAATCTAAATCTTATTTAGACAATATATACCCTGTTATCAATTATTTTGTTTTCTTCTTTTCTCCAATAATGCATTGATTTTTATATGGTTTGATTGAGTAGTATTGTGCTGTTGAAACTATTTTTTTGTCTATCTTCTTTTTACTAATTCCAATTATAATTGTTATTAGTGATACTGTGCCAATTTGGATACATTTAAGTAATATCGTTTTGTTAATTTGTTAGTGTGGAAGCTAAGTTGTTTGCATAATTATATTATCCACGTGCATCGTGCGGGTGAGTTAATGCTTCTGTTGATGGAATGCATTTTTATAATAGTTTATTCAGAATTTTTTGTTGGTGGATTTGTTGCTCAAATTGCCTCTGATTGCTTAGTTATAAGATAATGTATTTTAGGAAAATCTATATATAGTTTACCTCATTAAAGCATTTCGAATCACAGAAGGATTGCAAGCAGCCCAAGAAGTGTTATTACCCTAGATTTACATAAAACTAATTTTTTTTAATTTTTTGAATGGATACATAATCTTAAATAGAAATATTTTCTCACAATTCATTGTTTTAAAAAATTATATAGAAAGCAAAATATTTCAAAGGGTACAGGTTTTTCTACTCATAAAAAAGTGATTTTGACAAGCTATACATATTATAATTGCTTCCAGTGCAACGCGCGGGGATTATGTGCTAGTTATTTCCAATTCTAATATGAAGTTTAGGCAAAGACACCCAAATCATATGAACCCCATCGAGACTTAGTCAAAATCATATCTAGAATGGCTCCAAGATGATTAGGAGGCCGACTGATGCAATAGAATAGATAATTATATAGTTAAAATATAAGTAAGTATAGCGTCAATATTGTTGCATTAAGGTATGGGTTTTTCTCGTTACCAATCTGATGTCGTCTGTGCTATTAAATTTTATTAATATATTTATTTAGAAATTTTTGCAAGTGGTGAGAATTTATTTCTAATGTATATAACCTATTGAATATTGACTAGCACTACGAAAAGACAGGCAATT
Organism: Mimosa bimucronata; assembly: GCA_037074515.1. Taxonomy (NCBI): domain Eukaryota; kingdom Viridiplantae; phylum Streptophyta; class Magnoliopsida; order Fabales; family Fabaceae; genus Mimosa; species Mimosa bimucronata. The sequence goes on from CM073442.1 coordinate 15,648,694, forward strand.
TTCGACGGAATTTACAGACGGTAATTTATAAAAAAAATATTAAAATATTAATTATTTAATAAAAAATTATTAACGGAATTTCCTCGGTAATTTATTTATTATTTTTTAATAAATTACCGACGGAATTCCGTTGGTAATTTATAAAAAAATATTAAAAAAATAAGATTATTTATTTTAATTTATTAACTATTTTATATATATAATAGTTAATAAATATATTTTATAAATATTAATTCGTACATATATATTTATTACAATTTAATTTTGAATTTTTTATTAAGTAATATGTTATTTATTACAAATTTAATTTAATTTTTTTAATAATATATATATAATAAAATAATAATTATTAATAAGTAAATTATATATTAATAATTAAATATATTTCATAATGTATTAATTTAAATATAATGTAAAGTATATATAAATATAATTGTTTGCAAATAATATCACAAGGTCTTCATAGCTCAACTGGTTAAGGCATGAGCACACGCACATGAGGTCACGGGTTCGAATCGCAGCAACTCCACATTTCAGACAATTTGTGAGAGCGACACGTGGCGGCGTGCGGCAGCGACACGTGACGGACTGTGAGAGGGGACACGTGGCATAAATTAAAAAAAAATTTTAAAAAATTACCGCCGGAAATTTACCAACGGAATTCCGTCGCTAAATTAGCCACGGAATTCCGTCAGTAATTACCAACGGAATAAAATTTCCATCGCTAATTTAATTAGCAACGGAGAAATTACCGACGAAAAAATTTCCATCGGTAATTCCGCCGGTAATTTTTTTTCCGACGGAATTCCGTCGGTAATTTCTTGTTTTTTTTATAGTGTAGAGTTGTGTCCCATTTTATTTTATTTTTTTATGTTTTTTAAAAAGCAAAGTTACATTCAAATTTCCATTTCAAGTCAATATGAAAAATATTATGTCATTTCTTCTTGTTTATTAAAATAAAAATATTTTCTCTGTATTTAAGCACACATATACTTATCAAGGATTCAAATTGTATGCAGAAAATGAAACTAAGTATTTTTTGTTGCACGGCTTCAAAGTAATTCAACAAACCAAACACTTCAATTGTAATCTGCGTCCAGTAGGGTCACTTCCTCCTCCTTTGCAATGTTCAGTCTAAAATGGAAGAATCTTGATAGCAAGAAGCTGCATAATTTATAAATTTAAAATAATTACAACGACATTACATCACGATAATATTAAGTTTTTAGAAAATATATATAGTTCATGATATTGTAAGAAAAGGGAAATATATAACATTTAAAAAACTTGGTCAAAATTTAAATATGAAGTTTGTTTTACTCACCACAATGCCATTTAAGTCTTCAACGGAAACGATTCACCTTGATGAGCACTAGGACATAAAATTTATCTCTGATATGATAGAGGAATCTAAAGTAAGAATGCCTGAAATTCCTATTGAAGAATATGGCAGCACAAACTCCCAAAAAAGCCGTGGGAAAACCAGCTCCCATCCCATTGTAGAAGGAAGATAAAAATTCATCTTCTTGAGTAGTATTTCCTTCAATTGGTTTCATAACATCTTTGTACCTGCAGTTGTTTGGAAGTGGATCACCACAAAGTTCAGGATTGCTACTATAGCTTAGCACATTAAACCCTTGAAGTTGAGTGCCAGATGGGATCATTCCAGAGAAATTATTGAAGGAAAGATTTAAGGTTCCAAGGAAAGATAATTGAGCCAAACTTTGAGGAATTTCACCTGAAAATTGATTGTGTGCAAGATCAAAAGACTCTAATTGTTTCAAATTGCCAATCTCTTTCGGTATATTTCCCTCAAATTGATTATGGGACAAGTTCAAGGAATGTAATCCACTAAGAGTAAACATTTCTTGAGGTATTATTCCAGACATACCATTACTTGATAGATCAACAGCACGCAAGAAATTTACATTTTCTTCATAGATTAGTTCATGGCCTTTTATATGCAACATAACATTGTCCCCATATATAGAACGGGAGCAAAATATTCTACCACAAAAGGTGACAACCACATTACTTGAAGCATCTTCTCTCATGGCTGTCATATTATAAAGGCAACTAGGTATTGAACCTGAGAGGTCGTTATCCGCAAGATCCAATATTATGAGAGATGCCAATTGACATATTTTTGATGGAATATTTCCATTGAATTGATTGGATCTAAATTGGAGAATCTTTATATTGTGGCCTAACCAGTTTGGTATGCGTCCAGAAAATCTATTTTCTCCAACATCAATGAGTTGAAGGTTCTTGCAATATTTCAGTGACAGTGGTATCTCCCCAAAGAAGTTATTTTTATTGAGATGCAAAATCCTAAGATTAGACAAGAAACTGATTGATGGGGGAATAGGACCTGTTAGATTATTGCCACCTAGCCTTACAATAACCAAAGATTTCCAATGTATCCAGCAATTTGTAAGCCCTTCGGATAATTGATTATTGGACACGTCCAAATACTTTAAATTGTTTCCACCATTAATCTTTTGACACAACAAAGAAGAAATAGATCCTTGAAAGGAGTTATTTCTTGCATTGAATGTGACAACATTTGGTGATAAACGTGGGAGATTGCCTTTGAATGTGTTAGAATCCAAATTTATGTATGTAGAGTTCAAAAACACGTCAGACATGTCCCAATCAATAGTGTTATTTTCTAAGCAAATGCATCTCAACTGTGTTGCGATTTCCCAGAAGTTACGTGGAGATTGAAATGAAATACTTGAGGAGATGATAAATAAAACCCTGAGGGATTTTTGTGTATATATCCATTCAGGAAACTCAGAACCAACCATGCGTACCAAATATATGCGTTCAAGTTGAAAAGGAGGAGCCCATGACGAATCAAAGTCAAAAATTAAGCCTGGGGATCCCATGCCAAGCACTTCCAAATTTTTGAGTTTGACAAAATTCCTTTCAGATACAAATCCCCTGAGGTGATTATTATAAAAAGTGAACATCTTCAAGTTCAAAAGGTGTCCAAGGCTTTCTGGAAGACTACCATTTAAGTTATTTGAATAGAGATTCAAGATAAACAGGGATGATAGATTTCCCAAAGCAGGAGGGATTGGACCAGAAAGTAAATTGTCACTAACATCAAGTACCTGAAGATGTTCAAATTGGCCCAACCAATCTGGAATTGGTCCTCTCAATTTATTGCCATGCAAATCCAAGATATTCAATTTTTGAAGATTTGATAGTGTCTTTGGTAGTTGGCCTTGAAAATAATTATAGCTCAAGTTGAGAGAAGTGACATCAGTAAGATTGAATAACCAGCCCGGAAAGATGTCAGAGTTAAAAGAATTATGAGAAAGGCTAAGAATTTGAAGTGAAGTAAAATTGACATACTGAAGAGATGGATTGATATTCTTTAGTTGGCATCTATCTAGGTGCAATTCTACAAGGGAAGGAAGTGAAGTTGCTAATTGAAGCCAATCAAATTTTCCATGAAGATCTATGCCACTAAAATTAACATATTTCAAGGAGGGAAAACGAGAAAGCCAATTCAAGGCTATCAACAAAAAGATCCTCATTGTAAGATAAGTCTAGGTAATGAAGATGAGAAGAATTTTCACATGAATAAGGTTTACATTGAACATAATCATGTTGGATGATAATAACTTGGAAGTCATGATTGCTCAAATCCAAGTAATTTAAAAACTTAAGTTGATGGAACAAAGATAGGTGAAATTCACCTGTGAGACAATGTGATTTCTTCTCTTCGCAATCAAAATCATAGGCTTCTAGAGAACATGGAAGACTGAGTTTGACAACTCTACCGGTGGCGTCGCACCAAATTCCTATCCACTCGCAACAATCTTGGCCGTCCGACCAACCAGAGAGGATGGATGATGGATCACCAACTGTGTGTTTGAAGTTGAGAAGAACATGGCGATCTCTTTCATCACATTGTACCCTCAAACTATGTATGCCTTTATTGTACAACATAATTATTATTAACCATAGCTGCAAAAGATTGGCGATATGAAAGAGAAATGAGGCATCCATGATCACTCTGAGTCCAAGATATTTTTTCAAGGGAATGGCTCGCCACCACACCTTTATATTGAGAAACATAGTTTTGTGTTGCATATATTCCATGAATTTCTAACATCTGTGATGTCAGCCATGATTCTGACACATGAAGGTGTCGTAGAATATAAGCAAATGAGCAGCGAATGGTCAAATGGACGACTTCTAGAGTTGATTTAATTTGGTTAGCACTGGGACCTTTGGGGAGGTATGACGCCAGCCATTCATATGATAAGTGACACCTGTAAAATTTTGAAATTAATTAAGCTTGTAATTTGATCGGTCACTAAATTAAGTGTCAAAATTTTTTGGACCATTTTCCATTATATAGTTGTTGAAAAATCATACTTTGTGAACGCTTATCGGTGTTCAGATCATAAATAAATAAACGCATATCGGTGAGAAGATTCTCGGATACACGCTTCTTTGGTCGGTTTTGACTTGTAGACCTTAAAGATTTATATAAATCGATGGACTTTCAAAAATAATTTAGGACCATGATCAATCCAAATCAAACAATATTGAATGACATGGTTTTTCTATTTTACAGGGATGGACAAAAATAATTTACTTTTTAATAAATTCTCACTAATTTTTAAGGGAAATTTTTAGAAGAAGACTCTTGAAATATGGAGAAGACAGTTAAATACAGTGAATTTTAAAAAAGATCATAACATGCCACTGACTTAACGGTCATTAGTAAATTTAAATGAAATGACCAAAATATCCCTGAACACATTTATGTTTGGGGTAATTAATTACAGGTCCCGTGTAAGGGACTTAATTAAGATGAGGTCCCACGAAACCACCTAATTAATATGAGGTCCCATGAAGTTGTTATTGCAGGTCAAAAAGTTGTTATCGCAAGATCACAAGTTGTTACAGACCAAGAGTGATTTTCAGCCTACAAGTTGTTATGGCAGGCCAAAAAGTTGTTATTGCAGGCCAAAAAGTTGTTAGTGAAGGCTTAGTCACTAACAACTTTTTGACTTGCAATAACAACTTTTCAGCCTGCAATAACAACTTTTTGGCCTGCCATAACAACTTTTTGGTAGGGACCTCAGATTAATTAGGTGATTTCATGGGACTTCATCTTAATTAAGTCCCTTATATGGGACCTGTAATTAATTACCGCTTTATGTTTTAAAAAATTAAAAGGGACGCTGCCAACTGGCCGTAGGGGCTCCATTTTCAGTGCACATACATAGTAAAATGATCATTATCAGGAGCTAATAATCATTTTTTATCATTAAATAATTCATATTGAGCATTTTTTTACTTTTATTTTTTTAAAAATAATTATTTTAATGTATGCATTATATAAAATGATGATAATATCTTAACTATCAATTATTTTTTTAAAAAAGAAGAATTTTTTCATCTCAAAGTCGTTAGTAAAACATCTTAGATATCAACTATTGAAATTGTATTTAATCTATGTGGATCTTACCATAATAATTGGTTCTTGATAATCATCCCTCTGAAGAGCTTCGAAAATGGTTTCCCCTTAAATTAAGTGTAAAAGTGAGTACCAATCTTTAGGCAAATTGGGTAGGAAAAGAGTATTTTGTTTTGTTTGATGTACAGTTTTACCTATAATTTATTATATATAAGTTATTATTTTCTTGGGCTTATGACTTATAAATATATTAGATAGGGATAAAGTTGAAATGTTATAAACTTTTAGGAAACAATAGTATTAAATGAGGTCTAAGATTTTGTTTTTAGTTTAATTGAAACACATTTATGATCATATATGGGTATAGTAGATGGATTTTCCATAGTAATCATCAAACCCGGTCCGACCTAGTTGGGTTATCTCGAAACCTGGTGACTCAGTCATGAAACTGGTCCAAGTGTGTTAATGACCATACGGGGTGTTGGGTTGACCGAGTTCCTTTTTTTTTTAAAACATTTTAATTTTTTTATGGATTATGAATTGTATAAAGTAATATTTGTCAAAGTTAATGATAATTTTAATATTGATAATCATTATTTTAGTGATTAAATGACGGTTGTATGATTTTTTTATGACTATTTGTTTTGATATTTTACTAGGAAGATTAATATTTAGTGATTACTGATTTTGGTGTCATTGGATGGTGGGTTGATACTATAATGTCAATATGTCAAAGAAATTTTAAAGAATTTCGGATAAGCATATAATTGTTTTGTTAGTGATTTAAGGTATTGATATTCAAGTTAGAAATTATTTTTTTCAATTTTTTATTTCCTTCTAGTCTAACCCTAGGATTGACTCTGAGCTGACCAACTGACCCTTGACCCACTGCCTTGACCGGTTCAAAGGCGAGTCTGAGTTTCATGACATTAGTATTTTCAACTGTTTTTTATTTTGTTTAATTTATTTGGAATTAAGTGGCCTCTTATACATTGTTTGAACTCTGAAAAATGAGTTTCTTTTTTTCTTTTTGGTAAGATAAGGGGCAATTGCCCCGTTACACTATAACTCGTCTGAGGCGACTTGTTCCTACTCCTGCTAGATCCTCTTGTAGAAATCGCATAATTTCACTCGGTGGAGTTCTCCATACTGTATATCTCTCCTGCTGCCTTTTACTCATGTCGGCTAGTGCATCAGCGCATTTGTTTCCTTCTCTAAGGACATGGTTGAGCTTTGTCTGCCATTGTCGTTCTAGTACATTCCATAACTGAGCCCATGGTTCTATCAAAACTCTTCGAGGCTTTTCTTTAGACATCATAGTGATCAACTGCTCCGCATCACATTCAACTTCTATCCTTTTGAATCCCATTTCTCAGCATAACTCTAGACCCTGCAATAGTCCCCAGGCTTCAGCAAATAGGTTGTTTGAAGTGTGGATTCGACTGGAGTAATCACCAAGCCATTCCCCCTAATCCCTCTTATAACGCCACCGCAACCTCCAATACCTCTCCCATCAACCCGCCATTCGTGTTTAGTTTACACCATCTTACGTGGGGAGGTGCCCAGGTGACAATCACCTCTTCATCATCTCTTACTTCCAGACAAGGTTTGACTTTCCACTCTTAAAGTACTCTCCAATATGTCTCCTTATACCTCTCTCTGCTTGTGGAGGTATTTCGAACTCCGGATTGTGGATATAGCTGTTGCTCCACCTCCATATGTTCCAACACTCTGTGGTAAATAGTTGACTTATCGGCCATTTGCGGTCTTTACCGTAAGTACACGGGTCGTCAAAAATTTATAGTATAGAAAAGTGTCGTTCCACAAGGATTGTGATTTAAACAAGTTAGTTAATGCTAATTAAGTTCTTAATTAAAAAAGAGTAGGAAAATTTCTAAAAATTTAGTTCAAAGAGAAATTAAATTGGAAATGATTGTAAAATGGAAAAATTGTTGTAAACACACTAAATCGAATATGAGAAAAGCCTAAGGTTGCTTATCCCCATTTTTACTTCATAAACTAGTTAATTTCCCTTTCTTTTAGTAACTTAATGAATTTATGTGTGAGTCCAAGATTCTATTGCATTTCAAAAAGCTTTCTCAAGTCAAAATCAAATTTATATTTGCATTAATTGCACAATCTCTTGTCACAATTCATGCAAGTTATAATTCTCAACCAATCTCAATTTGACAATGTTAGTTAGTAACTATATCTCTACGTTACCAATTAACCATCCATTTAAAACTATAAACTTCAAGCCCAACATGATTTCATCTAAGTTCTAAAACAAAATACACTTTCTCAAGCCATATTTCATTTAACAAATCAAGTGGTGATCAAGTACTTGTATAAAAAGAGAGAGAGAGAGATGAAAATCCACACATGTACTTCATTCATTGCATAAAAAGAAAGGGATAAGGTTCAATCCATAAAAATGGTTCAAAGCAACCCTAGAATATAGTTTTAGTTACATATAATTGAATCTAAAACAAAAACAAAAGTTAAACAATGGTTCATTACAGAAAAATGAGAAGAAAGAGAAGAAAAAATGATGAAAAATGAGACCCAAGAAGGAAGAAGTTTGAATCTCTTTCATCCTTTTCCAATCCAATCTTCAATCTTCAAGACAATGCCCAAGAACCTCCAAGCTCTCTCCCTTAGCATATAGCCCCAGAAAACTGCTTCAAAGTGAAGTCTCCCCCTTCTGGCATGAAACCTTAGGCATTTGTATCTGAATTCGGCATAGATTAAGCAAAACACATAGTTTCATCGGGCCATTACTGTGGGAGGCCACAGCGAGAGACAGAAAAGAGCCAAAATTAGGGTACCTCACCATGGCCCTCGCTATGGGGTGCCATGACGAGAGACAGAAAGTAGGCCTCTTTCTTTTAGCCTCGTCGTAGGCCTTGTTGTGGGAAGGCCACAGCGAGAGACAACCCTTTGCCCTTTTTTGCTGCTTGTGTCCAAATCTTTTGCTTTCCTTCTATTTCTCTGGGTCTTTCTTTGCATTGTTACTTGTCCACCTCTTCCTACACAAAAGGGAGAGGGTTTATGAGTTCTAAAATTCACACAAGTATTTACTCTTTAGGCTCAAATTTTCATGCTTTTATGATCTTTTTCTTTGTTTATATTTTCTTTGCATCTTTTTGTACTTTTCATATCTATAATTCCAAAATCATGTACAGGTATAAGGAAAAATGTGATGCAATGTATGAAATTGTGGAGTTTATCATTCCCCCAGACTTAAGTTCTTGCTTGTCCTCAAGCAATTTTCAAAAATTCTATGAAATTGACTACATGCTCATTTTTTCTTTGGTTGGATTGCTAGTTCTCATATGATGCTCTTTTCCATTTGATTGATAGAAAATATAGTATGTATGCAAAGATAAATGCTTCATAACACTAAAAACAAGCTCTTTCCAACTCATGTATAATCTCTCACTTTTCAAATTTTATCCACCCTTTCCTTCAACCCTCTCCACTCACAACTTGCATCACATGATCTCAAAATCAAGAGGAGTTTTAAGCTTGTAACTTGGCCAGGGCTTAAGGGTATTTGAAATGGAGGGGACAAAGGATATATACAAAAGCCTTAAAATAATGAAATTTTTACGCTTTCTAGATTCCTATTCACTTCTCTCTTTATTTGAGCTACTTTGATATTTTCTACCAAGCCTTATTGGATACTCTTTTCTTTCTTTTTCTATTTTTCACATTTTTTTAACATATGGCTCGGTCTATACAAAATTTTTTATCGTCTTCTACTTTGCATCTCACATGTTCAACCATTTCCATTATCTCAAACCAAGGTAATTTTCATGGTTTTTTGGGCTTAAAAGGTTAGGGTTTTAAGTGTGCTTTTAAAAGATAAAGTCTTGGTTTTTCTTTTAGGCTCAAAAATGGGATCAAATGCAATAAATGTTATCAATGTTAGATTAAAAAGCCTAAACACACTTAAAGAACTGCCTCTATCATTTTTCAAAAATCATATGAAACTTTCCATGAATGTTGAAGTTTTCCAAAGAGGATTTTTGAAATTATCAAATGAAAACAAACACATAAATCAATTTACGACAAATTTCCTTCATAAAACCCATCAAATCAACTCTCACTCCATTTGTGCTCAGTTTAACTCAAAGGAATTAAGAAAATACCTGCTCTAATATTACAATTCATTTCATACAATGCATACATGGCCAATCTTCTAACTATCATCAAGTCAAGCAATTTGTTCCAATCATTGAACGTTCACACCATTAAGCAAGCTCAAAGTCAATTCATCTAAAAAATGCAACAACTTCACTTCTGTGATAAAATCTCACACATTCATCATTCAGATCAAAATCAGTATGTCCCTATGTACTCATTATTTATAATCAAAAGTTTTCAAAATATATCCCCTCTCTCCCCCAAACTTAGACCAAACAGTGTCCCCACTGTTAAACTAGCAAAGGAAAGGAGCAAGCAAGAGATATTTACAGGTCAAATCCAAAGGTACTAAAAAATAACAACCTAGATAAAGATCATGAGAAGCACAAATCCAAACAACAGGTGTCAAAATGAGGTCCATCAGTAGCCCAAAAGCAGTAATGTTGAGCCATCAATAGCTCACAGTTAAACCAATTTACAAATATAAACGAAACACATAAAACAACACAAACAGAACAAACTAAAGCAAAACACATAAAAACAACACAGATCAATCCTCCGCCTTGTCCCAAGAATTGTCCATATCCTCAACCTTATCTGACTCATCATACTCATCCTCAACCTCAGCTAGTGGTGCCTTGTTGTGCTCTGTCCTCTGACTCACCTCTTCGGTGCCCTTTTTTCTGACCTCATCATTGCGGTCCTTCATTCCAAACTTACGAGACCATTTCCACACCTTCTGGACTATTGTTCACACCGCAAGTGCACAGGTTGCGCCAAGTAATAAAGTGAAAAGAAAGTATCATTCCCACAAGGATTTGGTTACAAATGTCATCAAACAGAAGGCTTAGTGAAGTTGAGCTATAGCATATTTTGGTTGGATTAATTAACTAGTATAAAGTTACCTTTAAAAATAGAAGTTGATAATTACAATTGATTCTTTGACTTTAAAGATAAAATGGAGCCTAGGATTATTTATCCCTCTTGTATTTTATAACCTTTAAATAATCTCCTCTCACAAATGCTTTCAATGAATATATATGCACTAGCCTAGGGATCAAAATGTACTTGTAAAAGCTCTCTCAAGTCAAGAACAAGTGTCTCATTTCATCAATTGCTCAATCTCTTGTTACAATTAATAAAACCCAATTTCCAAACTTCAACCCTACTATTACTATGCAAGGTTAATAAGTATATCTCTATCTTATCAACAAAACCATTTATTCATCAAGAGCTAGTTGGAGCGCCCAGGCGCAGGAGGCTTCTATCCACGAAGCGCCTAGTTGCTAGCTGGAGCGCCTGGGCGTTGATGCTCTCTGTAAATCTTCAGGTGATCAAGTCCTGGGCGCTGTTCAGAGTGCCTAAGCGCTAGAGGCTGCTGTTTTTGCTTCTTTGATTTTGTCCTCCCATGTATATTATCTTTACTTCATGTCTTCCTAGCCCTTCAAAAAATGGTTATAACAATTAGATATATAATCAAAATATATACATTTGAGCAATAATGTGCAATCAAAAATCAAATGCACATTTTCCTTCACTCAACACCCAAAATATGCACAAATATACACATTAGTGCACAAAATTGGAATAAAACCTACAGAAATGTCATGAAATCTAAGAGGTTAACAACTATGAAGTTTTGAAACCATTCAAGCTGATTCGATCCATTGCCAATTTTGTTAGGCCTTAAATTCTTTAAACTCAGCATAAAACACTTGTTGATCAATCTGAGGCAGTATTGGTGCTGCTGGTGGCCGAACCCCCTAATCTGGTCATGCTTGAAGTCCAAATCAAGGTCAAAGTGGGAGTCATCCTCATGATTGTCTATGTCCCTCAGGAGAAACAGATCAGAGATTAGGTGATGGAAGATAAGAGAGGTATTGTCTCTGAGCTTCAAGACATAACGATAGATGACATCATAGATAAGATGCTCTACTCTAATGAGCTTGCCTTGCATGAACAGGTAGATAAGGAGAGCTTGCTCTTTTCTCATATCACTTGATGGCTTATGGGTTACACATTATACTAGATAAACTACCACCATGCGTTAGCTTCTGGAATAAGGGCAGATTGATGGAGGTACAGCTGTCTTCTCCTCGTATAAACCACTTGGGCTTACTTAACTGCAACCAATGCAGCCTTAATGAGATCCAGGGTTTCCTCCCCTATGTCATCCTTCTGGAGAGAATATTCACATTACGTGACATCAGGAAGGTTTTAATACTGTTAAATGACTTCTGGGGTGATAAAGTCAAGGAGAGGTTGACTTAACGGCCATTTGCGGTCTTAACCGTAAGCGTACGGGTCGTCATACTGTAGTGTAGTGAAAAGAGTGTCGTTCCGCAAGGATTATGCTTTGAGTAAGTGAATTAGCACTAATTGTTTACTTAATTGGAAAAGAGTAAGTAAATTTGTTGGAAATTAAATTTGAGATAAAATTGAAATTGCAAAAAGGGATCAGAAGGTTAAGATAATAATTGCAACTTTTTTTTATAAATGGAATAAAAGTCTAGGATCACTTATCCCTATTCTTACTTCATGAACTTGCTTTCTCCCATTCTTTTGAGCAACAATTGAATGTATGTGTATGTCCAAGATTCTACTTTATTTGAAAAAGCTTTCTCAAGACAAATTCAAATTTGTACTAGCATTAATCATACAATCTCTTGTCACAATCAATGCCAGTTATAATTCTTAACCAATCTTAATTAGACAATGTTATATTAGTAACTATATTTCTAAGTTACCAACTAACTATCCATTTAAAGCCATAAATTTCAAGCCTAACATGATTTCATCTAAGTTCTAAAACAAAACACACTTTCTCAAGCCATATTTCATTTAACAAGTCAAGTGGTGATCAAGCACTTGTATAAACAGAGAGCAAGATGAAAATCAACACATATATTTCATTCATTGCATAAAAAGAAAGGGAGATACAATGTTCAATCCATAAGAATGGTTCAAAGCAATCCTAGAAAGAGGTTTTAGTTACACATAATTGCAGTAAAGACAATAATAAACTCAGAAAAACAATTCATTACAGCAAAAACATAAGGAAGAGAAAGAAGAAGGAAGAATAACCAAGACAATTGAAGCTCAAAACTCTCTAAAAATGCCTCCAATCAAAGCTCCATTGCTCCAATGTCTTTGTAGCCTATCCCTCAGCTCTAAAACCCCGGTTTCTGCCTCCAAAAGGGTCTGATCTGTTGTTACACGAAAACCTAGGCTAAAACCTTGCCCAAATTAATCAAAACGCAGTGTTTCGTATTCTCGCCGTGAGCCTCGCCGTGAGAGTCCACGGCGAGTAACAAAAGTGTGCTATTCCTTGAAATGCCTCGCCGTGACTCTCGCCGTGAGAGCACACGGCGAGGACCAGAGCTGTCTTCCTTGAAATGCCTCGCCGTGTCTCTCGCCGTGTGAGGCCACGGCGAGGACTAGAGAGCTGCTGGGGTGTGAATTCTTCCTTGTTTGTCTCCCGATCATTTTTGCTCCTCTTTTGTTGCTTCAGGTCTCTCTTTGCTCTTGCTACTTGTCCACCTCTTCCTGCACGAGAAGGAGAGGGTTGATGAGTTCTAAAAATATTCACTCATAAAAAATACCATTAAGCTCAAAATTTCACATTAATTTAAATGCTTTCTTATTAATCTTTTTCTATGAGTTTTGTATCCTTTTTTAGAGCTATAGTCTCAAAAACCTGTACAAATGTAGGCAAAGCATGGTTGAATATGTGAAATTGTGGAGCTTATCAGAGGTTCACCCCCGTATGGGTGTGGTATGGTGGTGATGTCCCTAGCAAACATAGACTTGTAGTAATGCCGGACTAGTGCCTCATTGCCCCTTTTTCTAGTCTTTAATAGCTTAACCAAATGGTGATCATTCTTGGCCTGGGCATCAAATGGTATACATCAGTTGGAGGGAATTCCTTTTCCCTCAGAAGTGATCTCTCCGATTTCTTTTTGGAGGGCTCCTTTTGCTTTCTTTTGGATCCCCTTTTTGAAGATTCAGGATTAGAGCAAGGCATGATCTGTATAAACACACACAAAAACAAAAAGAAACACAAAACAAGCACACTTAACACACAAACAAAAGATAGAACTAACATAACTAATTCTAAGCAAAAAGAACAATCCTAGAAAATAAAGTCCTAAAAGAAAACTTCCCCCAAACTTGAACTATACTAAGCCCACAAAACCTTTCAGAATTTCAAGCTTATGCCTAGTCCTCACTGCCCTGTCATTTGGCCCAATGAAATTGAAGTGTGCAATGTGAAAAAGTAAAACAATGCGGCGCTGAACACATGGAATCCAATATAATAGTATCCTGAATTTATAAACAGGGCCCACAAATGACAACCATCAGTAGTTGCAGGGGGGACCATAGTTTCAAACAATTCACAAAGTTCACTGGAAGAAGAGACTAAAAATTTTGACTGGTAGAAAAGTTAATTCACAGGCATAGAGTCGCTATCATGGATTCCATATGTCAATGTCACATAGAAAATTCAGCATAGTAACTAATAGTCAGAGACAACTTCACAATGCACATGTGTCTCTTTTATCAGTCTCTTTCCCCTCAAAAACTTGTTCGCCCTGCGCCGCAAGTGCACGGGTCGCGCCAAGTAATAAAGTAGTGAGTAGAGTATCGTTCCCACGAGGATTTGTCCAAAACCCGGTCAAACAATGATTGTCACACTCTCACCCAATTTGAGTGACACAAATGTTGAGATTGAAAATTAACTAAGAAAATAATTGAAAATAAACTATAAACAGGTGATTCTCCAACTTCAAGCATAAAATGGGTCCTAAGATTATCTCTCCCCCTTGTACTTTTCAAAACTCAATTAACCTCCCCTCAAAGAAGCTCTCAACGACACCACGTGCTAATCTAGGATTCACAGAGTACTTGTAAACGCTCTCTCAAGTCAAGAACAAGTGTTTAATCCTATTAATTGCATAATCTCTTGCTACAATTTAATAAAATCCAATTTTAAGCTCCAATCCTAATGTGACTATGCAAGGCTAGCAAGTATATCTCTATCTTACCAACAAAACCATCCGTTCATCATGCAAACTTCAAGTTCTTGCACTACTTTACCCAAGTTCTACACTCAATCTAGCCCTCTCAAGCATAAATCAAGTAAACCCAACATCTAAATGGTGATCAATCACTTAGAAGCATTAGGAAAAGAGTAAAATAAGCACATATATCTCATTAATCACAAAATAAGAGGAGGAATCAAGAATCAATCCATACAAAGGTTCAAAACAATCTTAGAATCAAAGCCTTAGCTCCACATGTTCAGAGAATCCAAAAGAATATATACATATATAAGCACATTCATGAACAAGAGAGAGGGAAAGGAAAATGGAGAAGAAAAACCAAGAGGAGAAGCCCAAATCTCTTCAAAGCTCCAAGCCCAAGCTCAATCCCCTCCAAACTCCATGCCCTAGCAGAGCAAAACACCCCCAAGAATGCCCAAGAGTCGAAGAATGTCGAGCTAGATCGAAACCCTAGCTTTTATATCACTTAAATCTGTCAAAAAACGCGCAGCAGAGCACGCAGTTCGCCGTGGGTTCGCAGCGGCGAAGTCCACGGCGAACTATGATCGTTTCTGCCTCTTTTTGGGGATTTTGGTTCGCCGTGAGTTCGCCGCGGCGAGCTCACGGTTAAACTGGGACCTGTCGGTAATTTTGGAAATTCGGGGACCTATCTGTAATTTGGGAAATTCGAGGTCATTTTCTGTAATTTTTACAATTCGTCCAGAAACTCATATTTTCCCTTTTTTTCTTAAAATTTCAACTTCTAGCCCCAATTTCTCCTCTTTTTAAGTGTTCTTCTTAATCCGGATCCCTTGGTTATTGCATCAAATTATTCCTACAAAAATTACATAAAACAACATAAGAAATTAACTACAAAAATAATCAAAATCTACATAAATATACAATGATGTGTAACCAAAAATCCAATGAACATTTTCTATCTTGAGTATCCAAAATTTATCAATGAGTTAATAAAACTCAAGGAAAATATACTCAAATGACATGAATTTCTAGGAGTTATCACCTCCTGTCCACCACGTTTTTATACTTATCCTTCCCTCTTCTTAGGAACTTTATATCTGCATCTAAATATCTTCCCAATTCATCTACTTGCTTGAATTGACTTGTGTTACAAATCTCCCTCCTGGTTCTCACCGAAACATTTGGCAAGAAGTATATGAGTGTTTTGTCTTGGCTAACTTTGTGGCTTGACATCCCTCCAAACTCTTACAAACACCGTAAAATAGCATTTATGTTTTTTGAGTTAGCTTATGAAATTAGAACAAGATCATTAGCAAACATCATATGTGATATATAGAGGCCTGATTGGCCTACTCTCATTCCTCTCTACTGTTTCTCTCTCACTCTATTGTGTATCAAGTGTGTTAGCTTTTCAATGCTAAGAACGAATAGGAATGGCGAGATAGGATCGCCTTGTCTTAAACTCGTGATGAGAAAAAGGTCTCCAATTTGTCCCCATGCCACAGGATACTGGTTAAAGTAGTATCAATACATTTGAGGATTATGTTTCTCATTTCCTCAGGACACTGAATTTCCTCTAAGACTTTTGCCTTATATTTCTAACTTATTTAGTCATATGCCTTCTCTAGAACCATTTTAATTGCCATGTATCCCTTTTTCCCATTTTTTCGCTTTATTGAATGTATCATCTTATTGACTATGATGATATTATTATGGATGTTCCTTTCTAGGACAAAACTCACTTGGAATGGAGAGACAAGTTTTGGCATTAGGCCTATTGAAGAGCACCGAAATTGGGTTAGATCGGTGTAGTGCCGCCTTGGATCTGCTCTCCAAGAATTTAAGACCCAAGGGGTAGTGGAAGCTATCCCCGGGTGTCAGTCTCAAGGAGCCCTAGCATAATTTAATTCCTAATAGCTAGATGCGAAACTAATTGGACGGGAAAAACATTTTTTGTATTTGATTTTTGGGTGTAAAAGTTTGTGTTGAAAAGTGTTATATGTTCAGGAAAGAATTAAGATTGGATTTAAACGGGAGATTTAGATTAAAAGGGATGGTTATTCTTGGTAAATGGAACCTACGGGAATCATTGCTTCTTAAAATTTCTGGGAGTTAAAAAGAATGGCCAATTTCCTAAAGAACCCTAGAGGAACCCCTCTAGGCTAGGCTTAGATTAATTTAACTAACGCCAGAACCCCGCACGTTAATTAACTTAACCTAGCTTGATTAAGCACTTGACCCAATTAAATCTACTAATCGCAAGGGACTATTAATCCTACAACCGGGACCCTGAATTGCAACCAAATTAGCCTATTAATTCCAATTTATTGGTGGAACCCCATCCAATAACTTGAACCCAATAGGTTGAAGTCCAATGTCACTCAAGCAATTAGTAGATTTACTTGCCAATTTCTAAACATAAATACTTGACACCATGATCCACTAAACAAGAACCCTCATTTAGCACAAGATTGTAACAAGAAAACATATATTAAATGATGAACCCATACAAATAAAATATGCTCAAGTCAATAAGTTCAATGTCAAGCATCCATACAAAGAAAATAAATAAGATAGGTTGTTTCTACCACTCTCATACAAGATATAGAATAAGCTTACAACCAAATGCATAATACAAATCCTAGAACCCTAGATAATTTGAAATATACAAGAGGAAGAGAGAGTGGAGAACAACACTCCCCTTTGAAGCTTCAAGCTCCTCCCTTGAGCTCCATCACCAAGAACAAATGGGCTTAGCTGCTGCCTTTCATAGGAAAAGCATCAACCAAGGTGAAGGAAATGGTGGAAGCCATGGATTTGGGGTGAGATAATGAAGAAGATGAAGATGGAGATGAGAGAGTTGAGAGGATTAGGGTTTTGGTGTGTTGTGGGTGGACCAAATCTGCCTTCTAGGGTTTAGGTTTTAGTATTTATAGGTCCCTCAAGTCCGGTCTAAGAGTGGGTATTAAGTTGGATCCGGTTCAGAGGCCCAAAACACGAACTGAAAAATTCTGCAGAACAGCGTCTCGCCGTCCCCTCGCCGCGGCGAGCTGCAGTGCTCTCTACCACAAGTGGGCATTTCTCGTCGTCGTCTCGCCGCGGCCTCGCTCCAGTCTTCTTTGCCTCTTTGGGATGCTCTTCGCCGTCATCTCGCCGCGGCGAGGACCATTCTTTTCTGCCCTCTTCGTTTGGTCTTCTTCCTCGTCCATAATAAGATCTTTGGTCCTTGCACGACCCTGTAATTAAAAATAAGACAAAACCAGATCAAAAAGCCCTATAAATTAATCAATGCAATTAATCTACAATTATGGCTAATTAATCCTAATTTTACACTCATTCCACTTAAGAGTTTGAGACATTCAATTAGACATTATTAGACCAAACTCGCATCTTAATCATGTTAATTGCCTCAAATTAAGCATATAAAAACCATACAAATCAGAGATTTGTCAACTATCAATCTCTTCACAATTATCTTAGAGATGCATTTGTATATTACATTGCATAGAGATATGGGCCTAAATTGACTGACATTTCCTGGGCAATCTATTTTAGGTATTAGTGTGATGAGAGTTTTATTGATCTCACTTAGCTTCTTTGGTTCCTCCCATATCTTCCTGGCTGACTAACACACCGTGCTTCTTATAATATAATGACCCAGCATTTTTGGAAAAATTCTGCCTGAAAGTCATTATCCCTAAGTACTTTTAAACCTCCTATGGAAAAGAATGCATTTCTTACTTTTTCATTCGATGGCTTCCCTTGAATATTTTGCCAACCTTTCAAACTCACTCTTGGCCAATTATGGTGGGTTTGGCTCTAAGGTCATTCCTCAACTTCTTTAAACAGGTTTTGGAAGTACCTAATTATGAGTTGTCCTACTTCTTGCTTTCCTTCCACCCATTCATTGTGTTCGTTCTTGAGCATTGTCACTCGGCTTTTACTCATTTTCACCTTGGTTTTAAGGTGGTAGTAGGAGGTGTTCTTATCTCCATCATTTAACCACTTTGTTCTTGCTTGTTGAAACCATTAGATTTCTTCTTGCACTAATACCTCCAAAAGCTCATCATGTAACTCCATTTCTAGTTCACCCAAATGAAGGTTAGGCCTTTCTTGTAGGGCCTTTTAGATCCGATTGATTCGGTGGAGTAGTTCTTTCTTCTTCTGGTTAATGTGGCCAAATGTAATTGTATTCCACTTTTTCAAATCTTCCTCTAGCTGCTTAAGTGCCTTCCATGCTACCTATGATTTCCCCATTTCTGCTCAATAAATTCTTTGAAGTTCTTATAGGTGATCCACGCTGCTTCAAACAGGAATGGGCACTGCCCAAAATTCTGAGTAGTTGATGCGAATTATGAGTGGATTGTGGTCTAATTGCACTCGCCGTCCTATCTTGGCCTTGGCTTCTCCAGATTTAGTCTTCCATTTGGCATTCCCTGAAGCATGGTCAAACTTTTGGTACATTCGGCTTGCATGCCTTATAATTGGACCTATCTATGTTAATCTTAGACCCTCTTATCTAAAGATCAATCATGTTGTACTTATCTATATTGTTCCAAAATCTTTTACACTTTTGCTCATTTATCTCCACCCCTCCTCTTTGTTCTTCTCTGTACTATATATCATTGAATCCTTAGCTACTAACCAAGGTCTCCTGGTTTGTCCTGCTATTCTTTCAAGTTTCTCCCCAAGCTCACTTTTCTCCATTTCTCTTAGGCTCGCATAAACTGCAATAAAACACCAAGTATGTTGGTTTATTTCTTGTACCTCATAATGAAGGAATTGTTTGTGTTTTTTTAGGATTGTGATGTTTATGGAGCTATCATTCCACAACATCCATATCTTACCCGACATGCGTTGGGCTTCAAATAACTTTGATAGCTATACCCTATTCTTCTAATTGCCTGTTGGGCCACTTCTCCACTATACCTTGTTTTTACAAGGACCAAAAGGTGGGGTTAAATCTTCTCTTGATTTCTTTCACAACAGTACTGAAAGCTTTTCTAGCTGCTCCTCTAGAATTCCAGATAATTATCATTAAAACAATAAATAAGTGAGACTAAGGCCTACCTTATCAAGTCAAGTTGGCTTTTAATCCTCTCTTCTCCTTGTTTCCTCTTCATCATGCAGTCCTAGAAAGTGTTCCACTTCTTGGGTACCCATCATATCCAGCAAAGCATTAGAGTCAAGAGGTTCCTCCATATCACAACCAATTGTCTCTTTAACCTCTTCTGGTAGACTCTCTAGAAAAAGAGTCCATTATAGTTTCATCTAACCCTTCTGGCCCAGAATTGTATACCTTGCATACCCTTTCCCCATTTGAGCCCAAGTTTACCACTTCACATTGTTGCTCTACTTGCATCTCTTGGGTGTAATCAAGTCTTGCCACCTTTTGTCTCCTTAGGCCTTCTTTCATTTCTTTCTCGTGACCTAATAAATGGGCTTTTTTCTCCCTCTAAGCTGCTTTCACTAGTGGCCCTACCTAAGTTCTTTTTCTTTTTCCCTCCAACTGCCTCTCTTCTCCCCTCCTTGGTTTTCACTTCTAACTTTTCTTCTTGAGTCAAATTTGTCACCATCATAATAGCCTCTTTCACCTTCCTGCTACTTTACCCCTTCGTTTCCTTTTGTTTCTCTCTTACCTCTAGCTGATTTGATTTTCTTGTAATAGCTACCTATCTCTTTCGGTTGCCATCCTCTCCTTCTTATCTTCCTCCTCCAAGTCTAAAATGGAAAAGTGTGATGTGTTCCCATTGATTAGATTAGCTTTAGTATCTTTCTCTAACCCTATCCAGATTTTTCTCCTTTTTGGTTGACCTTTCTCCCTTTCCTCAGGTCTTGTACCAGCATCCATTCCCCAAATTTCCCCGATGGTTTTTCTCCATTTTTTCCGGCCGACACCTCTTTAGCTTTTTTCTTCTCACCCATGTTTGATTGCCCTCGCTTAACTGGACAATGTTCAAAATCATGTCCAAATCTTCCATAGTGGAAGCACATGAGGTGAAGTCCCTCATACTCAATCTTCAGATTATTACCATCCACTGAATATGAGGGGAGAAGCGGTGTTCCAAGATCAATCTCTACACACATTCTACCATACATGGATCTGGCTCGGTACAATGTCATTTCATTTACCTTGATGGTGTTCCCTATCTTATTCCTCAGATTTAACAAAAAAATTTTCTCATAATAGTCCACTAGGAGTTCCGGTTATCTCATCCATATCACTAGTTTCCTTATTGTCTCATTCCATGGGTTGCAATTATTCTTCCATGTTTGTACTGTCAGATAATGGTTTTGTATTGACCATGGTCCTCCTTCTAAAGCATGATAGTAATCCTCCTTAGACTAGAACGATACTAGCATGTACCCATCCCCAATCACTGACAGGTACACTTAACCAGAGTGCCCCCCACATAGCCTGTAATTTCCTTCACATCTGTATATATCCCAACGAACCTCGAGGAAGCTTGATGATTAGGGAGTTTTGCCACTTCCTTCCTAATCTCTTCTTCTCTTCCTCTTATAACATTATTAACGGTCCTTTCTCAGAGTCTTGGATGGATATCCCCTTCATCATTTCTTCTGTGTGCTTTGCATCAAATCTCCATCCCATTATTCCTCCTCCTTATAATAGCATTCTTTATCCTGTTCCATGTTCTTCCATGTTCATCTTTGGTCTTATTGCTTCACGAAAGGATATCATGTTGTTCCTTGGACTTTTCTACTCCATTCCTTGATCTATCATCTATTTCTCTTTTCTCGATTTAAGCGACACCTCCCTAGAGAAGTCCCCTTTTGTTTTCTGTATTTTGCCTCTTACATCTGTATTTTGATTTTCTTCCATTCTAGATTTTCCATCTAGAGCTTGATTCAAAGCATTCCCATTCCCCAGTTCCATCACTAAGCTCGGGTTAACCTCTTCCAATCCGAACGTTGGCTAGTCCATAAGCTGTTTCTGAGGATAGGTTTCGTCTAACATGAAAAAACCAAACACTTCTCTCTAAATCTTCTCTCCCTTACTTTTTCCTCTCAACAACTGTAATTCGATAGTGGATGCCTTTAAATTGTAATGAATTTCTTTTATGTGTTATATACACTAACATTAATAATATAGGACTTGTTATTTCATCGTAATCAAATCATATAGACTATAGTTTCTAAGTCTGAGGACTTTTCCAATGAAGGAATAGATTGGAACGATCATAATTAACGTAATTTCTAGGTCTGAGGACTTTTCCACTTTGATCTTAAATATGTGACATTAATTTTCAAGTAAACATTGTTGGACTCTAGAATTTTGATGATAACCAAATATGACTTAGTCTATGAAAATCATAAGCATTCTTGACTTAGAAAATATTTTCAAACAAGTTTTTGAAGCCAAGTCTAGAACAATCGATTGACATAAGACAATCGATTGAACTCATATAAGTTCAACCTATTGGATATCTTGTGAAGAAATTTCAATCGATAAATACCAACTTATTCGAATATTTTCAATCTTCAATTGATAAATGTCCTAAAAATCTCAAGAAAATTTGGATGAAACAATCGATTGGAGATATGCCAATCGATTGAACATTGTTCAATCGATAGACATAAGGACAATCAAGTGATCAGCAAGAAAAAGAAATCGATTGAAGTAATATGATCAGATTAAACTTAACCACAAACAATCGATGTATTATTTGGCAATTGATTGAACCAGTTCAATTGATAGACAAAATACCAATTGATTGTTCTCCTATGATTTTGTTCAATGTATTGATATCTCAATCGAGTGTTGTAGGTACAATCTAAAGACTTCAAGCGATTGACGAAACTCCATCGATTGAACTCTGATACTTCAATCAATTGACTACTTGGCAATCGATTGATGAATCAAAAATTTTCAAATTTAATTACCTCTCCTGTGATTCACTTACTATATTTGTGGCAGTTTTGTATAGCCTATTTCAGGAAGTTATCGTTAAACACATGAGCCATTCACAAAAACCCATAAATTGGACACAGAAGACCGTTGTAGTGGACAAAGGCTAAATCCAAAAAGAGAGAAAGAGAAAGGCAACTCAATACATCACTTCAAGTGGCTACTGTTAGAATAATATATTTTGATGATAACTAAACATAACTTAGGCATGAAGATAGGTTAGATAAAGGATTAGAAAATAACTTAGAGATAATCTGATAAAAGTCTAATTGCTGCATAATCGATTGGGGATATATTACAAGACAAAGAATTATGAGCCTAATCGATTAGAGTTCAGTTTAAAAGTTAAGAATATGGTCGCCTAATCGATCAGAGAGTCCTGTAATCGATGAGAGAATTTTAGCCCAATCGATTAGTGCCATATAATCGATTAGGAGGAACTAGAGTAATCGATTAGAGTCATGTAATCGATTGAGAGTCTTTTGCCTAATCGATCAGAAAGCCTTAATCGATCATATCATATTTCAAGTATAATCGATTAGAGAGCATTAATCGATTAAAGGAAATTAAGTAATCGATAAGAGGAAACATGTAATTTGAATGAAATCTGTTTGTAATGATTAGACATACCTAATCGATCAGGCTTCCCCTGTAATCGATTAGGCGCATGAATTTCTAATTTGATGCTCAGTGATGCATGCTATAATCTATGAGTAATCGATACGTAATCGATTAGACACCAGACCCTATGATCGATCAGAGGTTGTAATCTGAGTGGCGATGGGATTTATTCAAAATCAATGGTTAAGGCTATTTTAAGATTTTCAAGTACAGAATTGCACAGACCTACTTATGGAAGTTAACGTTAGCACGCAACCTGATCAATAAAGCCGTTGGAACTCACCTACCACCTCCAGCGATTAATGAAGAGAGATGAGCTAAAGCAAAGACAAGTACAATGGAGTAAATGCATAACAGAATACATCTTCAACACTCCACACCAGATTATCCAACTCTCTGATCTTATACAATGGCTATATCTTCAACGGATAAATTTCTAGAAGAAACTATAAATACTTTAGTGAAGAAGTTAGTTGTAGGAATTGATTGCCACATTGATTATCTGTATCTACTGCATTCAATACTCAGAAAGCTTACTGTCCTAATATTCTCAAGTGTGTAACACAATCTGTTCAATAGAGTGAATAATCTATTTCTGTATTCATTATCAAGTGAGAATTACTCTTAAGATAGTGGGATCTTAAGAGTAGGGTGTTAACATACAAAGTGTAAGGGGAAGTGATCAGTAAAGAGAGAAGTTCTTGCTGTCACTTGTAAAGGCTGCCAAGAGCCTGATTTAATCTTGGAATATTAGTGGAACCCAACTGAAGATTGGAGAACTGGACGTAGGCCAAGTTTGGGCTGAACCAATATAAACTGTATTGACTCTCCAGTTAAATTTTAGAAGCACAATTCACCCCCCTCTTGTGCATTCCTGCCTGTTACAGCTACAGTTATTTTAATTCCTCTATATTTTTCTCATATATTTTTTATTCACCAAATGCTCTTTTTCCTTGATTATGTACCTTTAATTTAAATTGAAAAAAAAAGATCGTTTCTTGTTTTTAAAAATCTGCAAATTCAATGGTTTCTCGACAAATTAATAGATATGTCTTGTAGACTTTACTTCTTTCCATATAAATCCGTTACCAAACTGATAATGGATATTCATCAGCATGGTTAATTAATTACGTTCCTATGAATAGATGTATTGAAAGGATGATATTCGATATTATGTCTACGTCATCTTGACAATTGGGAACCCTTCGCTCTTAAATTTGTGACTCCGATCCATATATTTTGGGTAAAGATCACTTCAAAGTGGGTGCATGTTAGTTTTTCCTTTTTTTTCTCCGGAATTTTTTGTTACTATATATTTTTATGTTAATAGATACATTCTGTAGAGTAATTTTTAAGAACAAGTTTTCGGAAAAAAAATTAAAAAGACAGTTTAAATCATTATTTTGAAAGACATATCTAAAACAGTAAAATGATTGGTGGAAAAAAATATTTTGCTTTATTATAATTTAATGCAAATAAAAAAATTCTTCTCCTCTTTTCTAATTTTGTAGAGCAAAAAGTAACAAAACATTAAAAAATATGTTCAATTTTTTCTTTTGGAATAAGGTGCGCCAATGTTCAGAAGGTGCACTTAGTGTAATATAGTTTCAAGGAGTGATTTCATCCTGAACTAATTTTTAGGGTTCAATTTCATCTAACCCTAACAAATATTAAATTTTGGCTGTTATATTTTTATTAATCAAATATTTAATCAAAAAGTATGCATTTCGCCCTGCTTACGTGGCAATCTTTGAGTGAAAAAAATTCATTCCGATGGCGGCAGAATGAATTTTTTTACCTCAAACAAGATAATCACCATTTGTCAAGTTTACCTAATAAAATGCTCAATAATTATTTAATTACCATTATTGTTGTAATTATATTTATATTATTACCGTATCCATACACCAAGTAAAAATAATGATGCAAGAGATTATACAAAGGGGCATTTGTCAAGGCAGAGGATTTTCACCCATGTTTCTTGGATTCTTTTCTGCCAATAGGAAGAGACAATAATATATATATATATATATATATATATATATAAATATATTGTGGGCCCCCAAAAATTCCTTCCTGAATTCAAGAATAGCATCATTCTTTTAAGGCCTAAGAGACACGTCTGTAACATAAGCCTATGCAGCGAAACCACTCGCCTGATCCAACTCCAATAATTCAACATCATTCTGGGACAAGCATTACGACAATACAAGAAGACCTGTATAACCAACATATGTATACGAGATCAAGTAATGGATTCAATGGAACCAATTTAAACAAAGGCCATGTTGGCCAACTGGAAAAGGAAGTAACTTACAAAGCAATTAATCCTGCAATCTGGAGAATAACTAGCTATTAAAATCGAGCAAGGAACAAGGAAATAACGGATAAGAAAGAGAGGAAGGTCCGGGACAATTCTCCCTATTTTCAGCAACGATATTCCAGAATAGGAGGGGATAAAAGAAAGGGAAGCGAATGAAGAAGGGCATCTGAATATTCCAAAATAGACACAATACATTCAGAAGTGTCCTAGTGTTCCTATTGACGGAGAATTTTCTTTTCTAAGTCTTGTTATTTATCTCGTTTTCTATTTATTTCCTTGGTATTGATCTTGTAATTCAATTTTTTGTGAACCATTATGCTGTCTAGACATTTGCTTTTGATTGCTAGTGACCCATCTCTTTTTTGTTCTTATAAATCTATTGAATTAATAGTGAAAATACATATAATTTCTTCCTTTCCATTTTTTAACCATTACACACACACACATATAATTTCGGGTTAATACAACTTTTGATCCTTAAACTTTTAGTCAATTTTGGTTTTGGTTCATAAACTTTAAAATCGGTGATTTGGTCCTTGAACTTTCGGTCAATTTTGTCTTAATCCCTAAACTATAAAATCAATGGTTTTGATCATTGAACTTTCAATCAATTTTAGTCTTGGTCCTTGACTTAAAAAAATTGACAAATCAGGGAGGGACTAATGGTTATAAATAGCACAAAGTAGAGGAAACAAAACCACCACTCAAAAATTCGGAAACCAAGATCAAAATTGACTGAACGTTTAAAGACCGAAACCACTGATTTTTAAATTCAAGCACCAAAACTAAAATTGAATAAATGTTTAAAAAAATTGTATCAATAGTATAATTTTCTGGAATGCATTCCATAGATGCTCTGATGTGGTTTAGACGCGTCTAAACCATGACATGAGTGACTTTTCTTTTTGCTTCATGACAAGGCAATAGGGCGGAGTCATACAGATGTTAGTTACCTATGCATTGTAGACTTGAAAACAATTGATAAATACAATAAGTCAATGCACATAAGCTTACGATCATTAAGTCCACGGCATATTTGAGGTGTTATGCCCCCTCCCCTTTTGCAACTCAACTTTTTCCAATGCTCTTTTCTTGTTTTTTTTTCCCTTTAGATTATATATGAAATGAGTTTGATTTTGATCTATTATAGGGAAAAAATTAGTATTGTAGTGGTCAAAAAATGGTAAACAATATAATTGGATTTTTCACAGTACCAAATCATGAAATTAACTTAAACAAGAATGAAATTTGAGTCACTAGCAATCTTTCTTGAAAATTTTGCAAAGGCACAATGAACCAGTACAAAACATGAACTCAGATTTTCTATAAAAAAACAAGATGCGACAATTAAATATCTTCAACTTAGAACAAATGAAAGTATTAGAAAATGAAATTCGCTTCAGCTCCTCTTTTCACAGATTGTCAGTATTTTTCTGGTGATCAATCTATCCTCCCTCTTTTTTCTCCGCCCTTCTCTCCTTTTATTCTCTTTCCTTCTTGATGTCGTTGCTGAACAGAAGGTAACGTCTCCAAGACTCTCTCTCTGTGTTTCTTCCTTGTCTCTCGTCCTATCAATGGGTAATTAATGGGCGGATTATAAGGGTGATTGTCTAGCCGTTACGCCTTTTTCTAGCAGCTGGGTGGTCTTTAATTGAATTATATCTATTGAGTCTGTTGCTCTCGTCTCAAAAATATTTGTTGATGATGCAAGTCTTCTTGTAACGGCTCATCTCGTTATTCAAAATGGTACTTTCTCGGCTGGGCTCAGGACAGGTGTGTCTTGTGGCTTCGTGGACCTTTCTGTGGACTCACCTTTTTGGCCCAAAAGGTTCTGTATTTGTCTCGGAAATGAAGGAAGAAAATTTGGGGCTTACAAGTATGAGTTTCTAATTTTAATGATTATATTAAAAATCTAAATTTAGAAGAAACTACACAATTTTAGAGTTTCTTTAAACCAATGAAGCAAATTAAATTCCATACTCATTTGCATGTAGGCTATTAGGTAACTGCATTACAATTGGTTCCTTGTGAGATAACATCAAGGATTGTACTTACTACATTCCTTTGATATTTAGATGACTTTTGAGGAGCGAGATCCAAGGTTCAAAATTCTTTCGATATAGCATAACATCATTTGATTAGATCCAATGAACGAGCTCTTCACTGGAAAAAAGCTAAAATAAGTACTTTTTGATTTATATTCCTAGAAAGATAGTTGATATATCCCTATTTTATCATGGCATTTTATATCTTATTGAGGGATTTTATCATTAATATTGAGCTAAATTGCATTTATTATGATTAAATTGATTGTATCCAAATAGAGATTAAAAATGGCATAATTGTCACATTTTATTGATTCTATTGAGTGATTAATTTTTGGGATGAAAGATATTACATTGTTTTTAATTTTTCTTTATAAAAAATGAAAGAATGGCTATAAGATTTAGTGAAAATTATATATATATATATATATATATATATTTTGCCAACTATAAGATTTAGTGAAAATTATAGGCAATGACCCACAACTTCTAAAAAGCTTCAGAACATGTCAAGGAAAAAGACAAAAAAAAGTGCTCAAAACTTCTACATATCACAAAAACGATCCAAATTTGGAAAACCAGCATTTTCATGGGTTTTCTATAAGATATTTTGGACAAAGAGGAAACAAGCAACTGCTACAACTCCAAATTCATACCCACAGTCATTCGTCACCATTCTTCACCATCTATCATCTTTTCCCACCGATTTAACCACTTTTCAACCATCATCCATCATCTTCTTCATCATTGTTCACCATTTCTGCATCTCATCTTCCATAACGAACCTTCAGTTCTTCCATTCATAGCTGCTTGGTGTTGGAGAAGCATTGTAGAGTGATTTGCTCTATGAGTGGCTAATTTTCTTATGCTTATTGGAGGAGATTATCTAACTTGAGCTAAGAAGCTTCATATATGGGAGCTATTTATTTTTCAACCACTTGTCTAATTATATTTTGAATTCCAATGTTAGGTTTTGTTATATGATTGTGGAATTGAGACTTGTCGATCAAATTCTCAATGTGGATTGGTTAAACTTGTAATGGTGATTGGGATTTGTAGTTTGATGCTTGGATTTCTATTTCCCATTTTGACTTCAATGTAATTATATTATCTATCATTGGTTGATTGATTGTATGATTTAGTTAAATTTCACATTTGTATTTAAAGAAACAAGTTACTTTGACCAATTTTTAATTACATACTAAGTGTTTGTAAAAGAAATTATTTAATTGGTGATTATAGCCTAATGTTTAGGAATAATTATTGAATTAGTTTATTTGACTCAAACCGTGTTAGGGGTCGCAATTTGACTTAGTGGTAAATCTACTCCCATACCTTTACTCAAGCAAGTATAGCTTGTATTTCAACTTCAAGGAGCATTTCATCATTAATTTCTTTAAAATCCAATTTCATCAAATCGTTCCCCAATTATTGAAAATACCAAAAAGATTAGTTTAAGATTTATTTTCATTATATTCACAAGTAGTTTGATAGTTAAAAATCAATTTCGAAACGCTTTTTAATGTTGATTTTGATACTTAGGTTAGCCTATGGTATGTGAAAGTGGCAATCGCACAAGAGGGGGGTGAATTGTGCTATTAAAAAAAATTCTAGGAGAAATTAACTCAACACAAAATTTATACTGGTTCGGCCAACACTGCCTACGTCCAGTTCTCCAACACTCTGTTGGGTTCCACTAACCACAGGTTTTATGAGCACAGGTTCACCTGTCAACCTTTACAGAGTTTTAGAATCTCTAAACACTCCCCCTTACTACCTGTAAGGAAATATCCCTGTTCTAAAGCACCAAGCTTTCAGAACAACCTCAAACAGTAGAGGATTTCAATAAATACGTTCACTTAATGAACTGATTTTGATAAACACTTAAGTACAGATGAAATCTCTAAGACAATAAATACAGAGTAATGAATGAGCTTGTGAATATTCTCGTTGTTCGTCTCTACTCAATAAATGCTTGAGTTCTGTATTTATATCTTCTTCTTCAGATTTTGCCCTTTTGATTCAACATTCAAGAAGCCGTTTGAATTTAGTCGTTGGGAGCTCATAGCCGTTGGCATTAAATGCAGCTTCTTTATTGAGCTTAACTCTCTGCTCTAGCTTCAACTACTTCTTGCATAGGGTGAGCTAAGAGAGAGACAGACTCAGCGCTCTGAGCATTCGTACAAATAGTACTTTCTGGCAGCCTTCTATTAGCGCTAGCTTGATCTGTTATCGCTAATCTCATAGTGTGATCTGCACTTAAACTGTTAGCTAACCAAATAGTCATATATTGCACAGAGGTTACTATCGCAAGCTTAATCCATTAGCTCAATGAGATGAAGACAATATAAGGAATATCAGAGCTTTTTATTGATAGCATATTCTCTTGGATTAGAAAGCATTTCATCAGCATAGATTATCTCTATCAATTGCAAATTCATTATCGCTATTATCCTTCAGGATACTATCATCCAAGTATTCAGATATTTCCAGGTATCCTATTATCGATAGCTCAATCCATTATCGCTAGCAACTACTTTAGCTCATTTGACACTTGCTCAGGCACTGGCTATCTGAAAGATTTATTATCTGAAGCACTTTTGTTATCGATAGCTTAACCTGTTATCGCTAGCTGACTTCATTAGATCAAGGACTTGGGTTATCTTTCTGCTAGCTGAGTTATCAATGAACTTCTAGCGATGGATTCTTTCTTAGCGATAGAGAATGACTTAGCGATAGATAATGACTGATATTTCTGAGTCTTCACTTGCTATTCCTTTCAATCAATTTGTTATGGAAATTTACTTAGCGATAGAGATTTTCATTCTTATTGATCTGCTAAGTTATCATTTCTTATTAGCGATATTTTTCATAGATCAGTCTTCATCAAAACTTAAGATTCTAACATACTCCCCCTTTTTGATGATGACAAAACATAAGGAAAAATATACACAAAGACAAGTTCGGAAACATAAACATATTCATATCAGCACAAGCATATTTCAAGATTTGTATATCAGAATTTGAATAACAATAAATCTTTTACAGAACATCTGATATATATATTCATAACATAGTACATCTTGCAGAAGAAAAGTGCTTAAGATATAATCTATCTATTTATGCATGATGCACATGAGAGAGGTCTCTAGAAATTGAGCTTTTGGCTTTTGACTCGATCTCCCTAATAAAAGAGTTTTCTTGAACCATTTCTCCCCCTTTTTGTCATCATTTGTTGGAGAGAAATGATTGAACCCATCAAACCCTGGACGAATGGTACCCCTGGACCGATACTAAGATCAGCAGTATAATCTTGGACAGGAGTCGCTTCGTCTTCCTCAAGAGGTTGTGTCTCCTCAGGCTCTCTGTAGAAGAACAAATCCACGAAAACTCTCGCCCCGGCTAGGGTTTTTCCATGAGCGAGGAGAGCGATTTGAACTTTGAAGGATTTTTCTGAAAGAATATAATCAAAGGAGACGCACTTTTGACGCTGGATACGGGATTTAATGATTTCTTTGGAGAATGACACAGTTTTCTGGGCTTTGAGACACTTGCTAGCGGATTGAGAGGATGGTTTAGCGCTAGAGGGTTCCTTATCATCACTTATTCTTGGATTCTTGACTCTACCCATTTCTGAGATTAGGGTTTTGAGACGAGGGAGGCTCGAGATTTCAGAGAGTGTTTAAAGAGATGATGAGACTCTTTGGGTGAATAATGAATGCACAATACACATGTCCTGCTTTTATAGAGTTCAGAAATTACCAGAAATAATATAATATTCGCTGACGTTTCGCATTCTGAGACTCTTTAGTGATTTGCTATCGCTAGTGTGAGCAGCTATCGCTAGCAGGCATGATCCCACGCTGAGTAAGTGACGTTTGGGCTTCACTTACTCCTTCCAAGGTTTATCTATTGATAGCTGACTTTGCTATCGATAGTTCTGTAGGCTAGCGATGGCAATCTCACCTCAAACTTAGCTTTGTTCTGCATATGATAGCGATAGTATGACTCACTATCGATTAGTCAGTCCTGCAAAAGCTTAAGATTTGGCACTCTGATGCCTAAGTCAGCAATAATTCAGATGACTAATCAATAAAACAAATTTAGAATAATAATATTTACAATTCATTTGGATTTACCATTCCTAGCTCTCTTCTAATATAGAGAAATTGATCAGGCTCAAGAGGCTTGGTAAATATATCAGCAAGTTGTAGATGGGTTGAAATAAATTCTATCTTGACATCCTTCTTCTGAATGTGATCTCTCAGGAAGTGATGTCTCACATCTATATGCTTGGTTCTGGAATGTTGAACTGGATTCTTAGCCAAGCTTATTGTGCTGGTGTTGTCACAGAGAATAGGTACTTCTGAGAAGTTCAAACCCAGATCTTTCAGATGCTGCCTAAGCCATAAGACTTGAGTACAGCAACTTCCTGCTGCAATGTATTCTGCCTCTGTGGATGAAAGAGAAACACAAGTTTGCTTCTTGCTTGGCCAAGTGATTAGACAGTTACCGAGAAATTGGCATTGACCACTTGTGCTTTTTCTATCTGATTTATAGCCTGCATGGTCAGAGTCAGAATAGGCAAGAAGGTACTCTTGAGTTCCCTTGGGATACCACAGCCCAAGCTCTTGAGTCCCTTGTAAATAACGCAAAATCCTCTTTACATTTGATAAATGAGATTCTTTGGGATTTGCCTGATATCTAGCACATACTCCTACACTAAATTGAATGTCAGGTCTACTAGTAGTTAAATAAAGTAAAGAACCAATGATTCCTCTATAATGTGACTGATTTACTTCTTTGCCGGGAAGATCTGCATCTAATTTGGCAGAGGTACTCATTGGAGTGTCCCCTTCTCTGGATAGATCCATCCCAAATTTGTTGAGAATTTCTTTACAATATTTGGTTTGGGATAAGAAGATGCCATCCTTCTTTTGCTTTATTTGTAGTCCCAGGAAGAATGTTAACTCTCCCATCATGGACATTTCAAATTCTCCCTGCATTATCTTAGCAAAATCCTCACATAGAGTTTCATTAGTTGCACCGAAAATAATGTCATCAACATAAATTTGAACTATAAGCATATGATTATTTTTGTGCATGATGAACAATGTAGTATCTGATTTTCCTCTAGAAAATCCTTTTTCAAGCAGAAAAGTACTAAGTCTCTCATACCAAGCTCTAGGTGCTTGTTTGAGACCATAAGAGCCTTTTTGAGTTTGAAAACATGGTCAGGCTTAGTCTTTTCTTCAAAACCAGGAGGTTGTTCTACATACACCTCTTCTTTAATATAGCCATTAAGAAAAGCACTTTTAACATCCATTTGATAAAGTTTAAAATTTTTGATGGATGCAAAAGCTAGAAGAATCCTTATTGCTTCAAGTCTTGCAACTGGAGCAAAAGTTTCCTCATAATCAATGCCTTCTTCTTGGTTATATCCTTTTGCAACTAATCTGGCTTTATTTTTCACAATTTGACCAGCTTCATCAAGTTTGTTTTTGAAAACCCATTTAGTACCAATAATAGGATGATTTCTGGGCCTTGGTACTAAATCCCAAACTTGATTTCTTTTGAATTGATTAAGTTCTTCCTGCATAGCTATTATCCAGTCATATTCAGCAAGAGCTTCATCAATATGAGTTGGTTCAAGTTGAGAAAGAAAGCATGAAAATTCTACTTCATTTTGCAGTTGCCTTCTTGTTTTAACTCCTTTTGAAATTTCTCCAATAATCTGTTGAGGATGATTTTTAAGATGTCTAATAGAATGTTGAGGCTCAACAGTTCCCTCTAGATCATCTTCAGTTTTATCCTGATTATTTTCAATATTGTTTTCAGGATTTGCTATCGATGGCTGAGGTGCTATCAGTAGAGGCTGTTTTAAAAACTTTGAAAAATCTTCATCCTCATCAACAGATTGTTGTTTTTCCTGAGGGGTTTCATCAAATACTACATGAATAGATTCTTCAACAGTTTGAATTCTTTTATTATAAACTCTATATGCTCTACTTCCATTTGAATACCCGATGAAAATGCCAATATCAGATTTAGGATCGAATTTACCTAAGTTTACCTTTCCATTGTTGTGGATGTAGCATTTTGATCCAAAAATCCTCAGGTGACTGATATTAGGCTTCCTTCCCTTGTAGAGCTCATATGGAGTCTTTTCCATCCCCTTTCTGATGTAGGCTCTGTTAGAAATGTAGCAAGCTGTACTCATAGCATCTGCCCAAAATATTTGAGGCACTTGTTTCTCGTTCAGCATGCTTCTATCCATTTCTGTGAGCACTCTATTCTTTCTTTCTACAACACCATTTTGTTGAGGAATCCGAGGGGCAGAGAAGTTGTGGTCAATTCCATTTTCATCACATAGCTCCATGAACTCTTTATTGTCAAATTCTCCTCCATGATCAGTCCTGATGGCTATAATCTTTGAGCTTTTCTCATTCTGCAATTTCTTAGCAAGCACACAAAAAGCATCAAAAGTTTCATGCTTAGAGGAAAGAAACATAGTCCAAGTAAATCTTGAGTAGTCATCCACAACTACAAGAGTGTATAGGCTTCCTCCTAGACTTTTCACTCTTGCTGGCCCAACTAGATCCATATGAATTAGTTCCAATGGCCTACTAGTGGAGACTGTCTTCTTGATTTTAAAAGAGGACTTTGTTTGTTTACCTCTTTGACAAGATTCACAAATTAAATCATGCTTTGATTTAAAACTGGGAATTCCCATGACTAGCTCCTTCTTAATCAATTTATCTAGCTGAGATAAATTCACATGAGCTAATCTTTTATGCCATAACCAACAGTTTTCATCATTTGAAATAAAGCATTTTTCCTCAAGTTGTTGGCATAAATCCAGAGTATATAAATTTCCATTTCTATTTCCTTTTATCTTATACTTTAGACTGGATTTATTTATATCTAGATCATTCTTATCAACAATAAGACATTCGTTTGAATAAAAAATTATCCAGTTACCATGGTCTGCACTTTGGCTAACACTTAGTAGGTTGTGGCAGAGACCATCCACTAGGTAGACATCCTTGACTAGACCTACTTCACCCACTCCAGTGATTTTTCCACTTTGGTTTCCACCAAAGTTAACTTTGGCTCCCACCAAAGTTAACTTTGGCTCCATCTTTCATCACCAGATTGTTGATTTTGTCTTTGTCTCCAGTCATATGTCTTGAGCATCCACTGTCAATATACCATTTCCCTTTGCTGGATGCTTTCAGGCACACCTGCACATACTATACAGATTTAGGTACCCAAACTTTCTTGGGTCCTTTAAGGTCAGACTTGTGCTTTAGGTGTGTAGGGACCTTTGGCACATGAGTTCCTTTAGGAACCCATTTATAAGAGCTTCTAACACCATATTTTCTGTGAATACAAGTTGACTGTGTATGGCCTTTCTTGTTGCAGTAATTGCAAAAACTATAAGGTGAAGAACTTTCAGAAGATTTTCTAAAATATTTCATGTATGATTTCACTTTTGTTTCAACCCATTTTTTTGAAAACTTTTGTTTAGGCTCATAGCCAATTCTTGTTCTATCTCTAAAAACTTTTTGATTGCTTAAAATCACATTTAAAGTTTCTGAGCCTTTTGTAAATTTTTTCAGAACATTCGAGAGTTTTTCTTTTTCCTTCAATAATTTTTCACAGTTGGAGCAATTTTCAGAAGTTGAAGGAATCGCTATCGAAAGTGGCTCAGCTATCGATAGTTCTTTTCTGAGAGTTTGCGATAGCTCCTCTTCTATCGATAGAAAGGAAGAAGAAGTCTTTTGTGAGGAATTTTTTTGAAATTCTTTGTTTTCTCTTCTTAGTCTGACTACTTCTTTAGAAAGTTTTAAGAATTCTATGCACATTTCATCATATGAGTTTTGAAGATCAGAATAAGAAGGTTCAGAATCAGATACCTCAGAATCGCTTTGCTCTTCTCGAGCAACTAGGCAGAGGTTGGCACATTCCTCGCTATCGCTAGCTTCCTCATCAGAGCCATCACCCCAGATAGATGACACATAGGCCTTTTTCTTCCCATAAGTCTTCTTTTTCTCCTTCTCCTTTAATCTTTGAAGACTGGGACACTCAGCTCTGAAGTGACCAGGCTTCTTGCATTCAAAGCATATAGGAGATTTGTCTTTCTGGGAGTTTTTGAAGTTGGTGCCACTCCTCTGAAATCTTTCTCTTCTTCTGAAGAACTTTTTAAATTTTCTGACCATAAGAGCAATATCCTCCTCATCTAGGTCTTCCTCGTCATCATTGATTTCATTTCTTTCTGAAGCAACAAGAGCAAGTGACTTTTTCTTGGAATTTCCTTGTGCTTCTCTTTGAGCTATCAGGGTAGGCTCATACTCTGCAAGGCTGCCAAACAGGGTAGTGATGGATTTTGTTGATTCTCCTTTCATTTCTTGAATGGCTGTGACTTTCATGAGCCAATCTCCCTTTAGGACTTTCAAAATTTTGTTGACCTGCTCTTTCTCTGTAATATTTCTCCCCAGAGCAGCAAGATTATTGATGAGGTGAGTGAATCTGATCTCTAGATCCCTTATCTTCTCATCCTCAATCATTTCAAACTTGTGGAACTCTTCCACTAGCATTTCCACACGCCTATCTTTTACTCCAGAAGTCCCTTCATGAGCTATTTGCAGGGCTTCCCACATTTCTTTAGCAGAGTCAAGATGACTCACTCTAAAGAACTCTGTTTGACTAAGAACACTCTGGATCATGAGGACTGCTTTGCTATTCAGCTCCAGATTAGCAATATCCTCTTCTGTGTACTCATCTTCTGCCTTTGGAATGCCCATGGGATCTCTGGGAACAATATCTCCTTCTTCTATAATTTTCCAGAGCTTGTATCCATTGGCTTTGATGTAAATCTTCATTTTTAATTTCCAGAAGGTATAATGTTTCCCATCAAAGCCAGGAGGCTTATTAATGGAGCTTCCTTCAGGGAGGATGTTTTCAAGCGATGCCATTTAGATCTTTGCTTCTCAGATTCGTTGGAATCTTAATAACAGAGAAGACCGGCTCTGATACCAAGTGAAAGTGGCAATCGCACAAGAGGGGGGGTGAATTGTGCTATTAAAAAAATTCTAGGAGAAATTAACTCAACACAAAATTTATACTGGTTCGGCCAACACTGCCTACGTCCAGTTCTCCAACACTCTGTTGGGTTCCACTAACCACAGGTTTTATGAGCACAGGTTCACCTGTCAACCTTTACAGAGTTTTAGAATCTCTAAACACTCCCCCTTACTACCTGTAAGGAAATATCCCTGTTCTAAAGCACCAAGCTTTCAGAACAACCTCAAACAGTAGAGGATTTCAATAAATACGTTCACTTAATGAACTGATTTTGATAAACACTTAAGTACAGATGAAATCTCTAAGACAATAAATACAGAGTAATGAATGAGCTTGTGAATATTCTCGTTGTTCGTCTCTACTCAATAAATGCTTGAGTTATGTATTTATATCTTCTTCTTCAGATTTTGCCCTTTTGATTCAACATTCAAGAAGCCGTTTGAATTTAGTCGTTGGGAGCTCATAGCCGTTGGCATTAAATGCAGCTTCTTTATCGGGCTTAACTCTCTGCTCTAGCTTCAACTACTTCTTGCATAGGGTGAGCTAAGAGAGAGACAGACTCAGCGCTCTGAGCATCCGTACAAATAGTACTTTCTGGCAGCCTTCTATTAGCGCTAGCTTGATCTGTTATCGCTAATCTCATAGTGTGATCTGCACTTAAACTGTTAGCTAACCAAATAGTCATATATTGCACAGAGGTTACTATCGCAAGCTTAATCCATTAGCTCAATGAGATGAAGACAATATAAGGAATATCAGAGCTTTTTATTGATAGCATATTCTCTTGGATTAGAAAGCATTTCATCAGCATAGATTATCTCTATCAATTGCAAATTCATTATCGCTATTATCCTTCAGGATACTATCATCCAAGTATTCAGATATTTCCAGGTATCCTATTATCGATAGCTCAATCCATTATCGCTAGCAACTACTTTAGCTCATTTGACACTTGCTCAGGCACTGGCTATCTGAAAGATTTATTATCTGAAGCACTTTTGTTATCGATAGCTTAACCTGTTATCGCTAGCTGACTTCATTAGATCAAGGACTTGGGTTATCTTTCTGCTAGCTGAGTTATCAATGAACTTCTAGCGATGGATTCTTTCTTAGCGATAGAGAATGACTTAGCGATAGATAATGACTGATATTTCTGAGTCTTCACTTGCTATTCCTTTCAATCAATTTGTTATGGAAATTTACTTAGCGATAGAGATTTTCATTCTTATTGATCTGCTAAGTTATCATTTCTTATTAGCGATATTTTTCATAGATCAGTCTTCATCAAAACTTAAGATTCTAACAGTATGCAAACCCAGACTAGGTTGGCCGGGTTGACCCAAAAACTGGCGACCACAGCAAGGTATCTTGCCCTAGCAATAACCATTACCAGGGGTAAAGATGTCTTCTTTGTTCGATGTAGCGCCCTGAGATCGGCTCTCCAAGAAAAATAAGATCAAAGTGGTATTAGAGAAGGGTAGTTTCTATATATTGTTATGAAAGGATCTTTGGAACTTGCAGGCCTCTATATTTAACTCTCAGATAGAGTATATCCTATCCGTTGCCTTTTTTGATATCAAGAGTACTGTTATTCTAAAATTGATTTCCTACTTTTTCTTCTTTGTACCTTATATCTTAGAAGGGTTGGAATATTGAATAGCACCGAAATGGGGGTTGATCAGTAAAGTGCCGCCTTGTATCTGCTCTCCAAAAATTTAGACCCAAGGGGTAGTGGAAGCTATCCCCGGCTGTCTATCTCAAGGAGCCTATATGCAATTAATTCCTAGTAACTAATGCAACCTAATTAAAAAAGGTTAAAGCATTGTATTTGGGTTTTTTGTATAGAAATTGGTGTAAAAAGTGTGTATGTTAAAAAACAATTAAAGATAGATTGGATAAAAGTAGGATATTGGGACAAAATGGGATGGATATTCTTGGTCATAGGAGATTTAAAAAATCATTGCTTCAATTAATTTTGCGGAGTCCTTTGGCTAATTAAAAAATTCCTAGAGGAATCCCTCTAGGCTAGGCTTGGGTAGAGTGGATTAGTATCAGAATCCTGCTTACTAATCCCTCTTTGTATATTTGGACAAATTAAGCTACACAATCTAGCAACCACTAAAAATCAAATAGCATTCATAAATCCAAGAGGAAATTTAAACCTACATATCATTCAATTAATATAACCCAATATCCAACACAAATGTTTCAATTCATAAACAACTAGAAAAGGAAATCATGTCTCACACTACTACAGAAAATGTCTATAGCAGCACTTATTTTGGCCCTATAGCAGCGCTTATAAGCGCTGCAATAGCCAGTGATGCTATAGGCTATTAAGCCTAACGCAGCGCTTGTTAAGCGCTGCGATAGGTGACCTAAAGCAGCGCTTAAGGACTGCAATATGTAATTTATTTTTTTAAAAAATAATACCTATAGCAGCGCTTAATAAGCGCTGCTATAGGTATTATTTTTTTAAAAAAAATTAATTTTTATCCCTGCATCAATTTAGAAATTACAGACATTTCCAAAACATATATACATCAAAAACCATTTATCCAGAGATCAAATACATTAAAGCAAACATTCTAATTAATTAACTCCTATATATTATAAGGTAATATACTTAGAGAAAAATAAACAATTAAATAAATTAGAAAGAACAATGGACAATTAAGTAAATTAAAACATGTAAATTCACTAAACATTCTAGAAATCAAAGTCTCTCTCAAATATATTTACTATATACTAATAACATATATTTGAAATTACATAATCAAAATCACTTACTCATGCTTAAGGTTCCATCTACAGAGTCAGAATGCCCACTGTTAAAACGACAAAAAAGGATTAACCATGTAAAGTTTTGAATTCCTACCAATTATATTAATCAATGACATTGTCTAACCTTTAAACTTCTGTCCACATCTATATCAAGTAAAACGCATTGATCTAAACTTGGCTTGAGTTGTCAGGCTGAAAGAAGAAAAACTTAGATCTAAGTTAACAAAGAACTAGGAAATAAGGATTTTTTCCCCATAAAATTTAAAAAAGAGCTTCTAAAACCCAACTGAAGTTGTTTCAACTTGGAAGGTTAGAGGTACCTAGAATCTTGTCAGAGCTTAGTCCAAATAAGGCCATGATTGAGTACTGTCAGCTTGAGCACCTCTCCATGGATTACCTAAAGCTTTTCCATATTCATCAAGCAGCTGTAAAACACCATATTCATTATTATGTATTATATAAGATCATTTCAAGAACCGGATACATAAGATACATCATGAAAGCAAATTTAATTTGAATGATTCGTTTACTTTACCATAATCATTATCCCTTCTTTGTCCATTAAAAGCAAGAGAAACTATTTGCACAAAGTCAACAATAAACACAATTTTGCACAAAATTATTTGCAACAGGGGGCTTTGAGCAATCAATCTTGTACAAAATTATATAGATATGAAAGGGAATTTGGAAGCTGCATTTATAACATGCAAGCAGCGTAGCTTTTATTATAAACTATCAAATCCTTTTTATTCTTTAAAATAAGCATCTAACAGAAGTAGTCAACAACACAAAATGTTAGTTATATCAGCCCTTTTCACATCCCAAAGAATTTCAAATTGTTACTTGGTAGTTTCTCTTGCATTATTTCTACATTATGAGAGTACTGGTTGTCACCCAAGAGGGGGGGTGAATTGGGTGATAGGATAAAATTAAAACCTTTTTGAACTCTTTAAACTCTTACTGAGAATATTTCAAAATATGAAATGGACTGACAGATATAAAAGGATAGACTGGAAATTAAGAGAGTATAGGGAAGAGATAATACACACAAGATTTATCCTGGTTCGGTCAACCCAGACCTACATCCAGTCCTCAGGCCCCCCTGAGATATCCACTACCCTCTTGTTTAATCCTGGCACAAGAGAAGCCTACCACAGGTTTTACGAACACCGGTTCACCTACCAACCTTTACAGAGTTTTAGAATCTTCTAAACACTCCCCCTTACTACCCGTAAGGTTACCACCCAGTTCATAAAGCACCAAGCTAAGGAACTACCTCAACAGAAGAGGATTTCAATAAACGTGTTCACTTAATGAACAGATTTTGATAAACACTTAAGTACAGACTCGAATATAATGAAGAGATACAAATTTATACAAGTATGCTCATCTCAACATTTCTGGGCTCACATGAATATCACTCATACTCTGTGCAGAGCCTTCAATCTTCATCTCATGTTATCTTTTTATGTAAATGCGTCGTGCGTTCGTATATATATTCTTTCTGATATCTTCAAGTCTTTATATGTGGTATTACATTTTTCTATCCGTTGGAGACTTGGAGAACTAGCCGTTGGAATCATTCTTCAGATCTAGATTCACTGTTCATGCGTAGAGTAGGCAGACTGCGCGTTCTGATCATCTGCAACAACTGTACTTGCATAGCAGCTTTTTCAGTAGCGCTAGCATTCTTTGCTATCGCTAACTGCATAGTATAATTTCTGCACTTGAGCTGTTAGCTATACAAGTAATCATATAAATGCTCAGCAGTTGTTATCGCAAGCAAAGTTCATTAGCTCAATGAGATAGATAATATATGATTCAGTTAAGAAATTTTATTGAGCACTCATTATCGATAGACATAAGCATTATCGCTAGCATATTAGCTTGCTCATTAGCTTTAGAGATACTGGGATGATTATTCAATAGTATTTCCAGGGTATCCTATTATCGATAACTTAATCCATTATCGCTAGCAACTATGTTAGCTCATTTGACTCTTGCTCAGGCACTGGCTATCTGAATGATTTATTATCTGAAGCACTTTTGTTATCGATAGCTTAACCTGTTATCGCTAGCTGATTTCATTATATCAAGGACTTGGGTTATCTTTCTGCTAGCTGAGTTATCAATGAACTTTTAGCGATGGATTCTTTCTTAGTGATAGAGAATGACTTAGCGATAGATAATGACTTTGATATTTCTAAGTCTTCACTTGCTATTCCTTTCTATCAATTTGCTATGGAGATTTACTTAGCGATAGAGATCTTCATTCTTATTGATCTGCTAAGTTATCATTTCTTATTAGCGATATTTTTCATAGATCAGTCTTCATCAAAACTTAAGATTCTAACACATTAAACGAAGGATTATCATGAATTATATGCTTCTTGTTCTCATGACCAGTGCAATTTACCTGATGTTCAGATTCTTTCATGAAGCTGTTTAGTTTCTCCTTATCATTCCTTGCTAGTATTTCCCAGTCGTCACGCTTTAATTTCACTGAGATATTCTCATTTTTGATTGATTACCAACAAATGTTTTAAATTACCAAGTTTTAGTATTAAAAAAAGTAACATGTTACTAGCAAGTAAATAGAGAGAAATCAAGAATAAAACATGAAGAAATTTTTACTAACTAATAGAACAAAACATAGCAGAGTTCATGAAGGATTCCCAAATCACGAGCAGAGTTCTAACCAGTAGAACAAAGCAGAAACAGAGAGTGGAAAATTTTAGACTCCAACAAGTAGCCTTGGTTCAGTCAATTCGAAAATCCACTGATACACAGAAAAATCAAACATACAAAATCCAAGATACATTTTAACACATTCCCAGCAACAATTAAACACCAGGGAGCTTCGGTCAAGCCAAAAATCACACGGTTCATGAATGAACAACAACAATCATACGAAAATTTTGAAATCTAGCCAACAACTAAAGGAACTCAAATTTCATCCCGGAAACACCGCTTCTCACTTAAATCTGAAGCTTAATCAATTTATAGACTCTCAACAATCAACATTTGTTTAGAACCCCTACCCAACAGTAGCTTGAACAATGAAAAAAGAGAGAAGAAGAAGCTCACCATTTTGCACACACCAAGCGGCTTCTTCTTTGGCGGCGGCTGGAGATTATGGATGAAAGAAAGGTACTTTATATGCTCACTGCATATCTCTACTTTTCCTTAGCTCCATCATCTCCTCCCACTATAGGCCATACATCCAAAACCCTAGTTCTCCTCTAAGTAGCCAAAATTAGGGTTTTACAAACCCAAGGGTAAAACCCTAAATTCCTCTGCCTCCCTCCTAGCAACTCAAATTTCTAGGGCTCACACACAACCACCTCCGATGAAATCCGAGCACACACCAACTTTCACCTTTGCAAACGAAGAAAAACAGCCAACTTATGAAGAAAGAAGAAGAAAGAGAGTAAAACAACAAAGGCAAATTTAGGGCTTCAAAAATACACAATAGGGGAGCCTCCGCCATTTGTCAGCCTCCCTTGCTTGCACAGCGTTTAAGAAGATGGAGAGGAACGGTGAGATGATGCTAAATCAAAGATGCAAAGGGGGTGGTCGATGGGGCTTCTTTGGCCTTCACTGCCTCTGGCTCTCTTTGACTTCGCTCTCTCTTGCTAACGCCGGTGGAGGAAGAAGATTATTTAAGGAGATGGATGAAGAAAAGGAGGGAGGGAAATGGGAAAATTAGAGGGAGGAAAATGGAAAACAATGTGGCGGGGGAGTGACACAGGCATTTTTTAAAAAATGGGAAAACAATTTAAAAATACATAAAGAGGCCTATACCAGCGTTTAAGCGCTGCTATAGGCCCCATGGGACTTAATTTTTATATGTAACACAATTTAATAAAAACAATTTAAATGCTTTTGTTTTTTTTAATTGTTTCAGATATTTAAAATTGTATCAAATTTTTTTTATCTAATTTCTAAATCCCAGGGGGCTAAATAAGTATTTTTTAATATATTTGCCATTTCTTAATTTGCCAATGTTTTTTTTAAATTGTTTGACATATTTT
This sequence comes from Mimosa bimucronata, assembly GCA_037074515.1. Lineage (NCBI taxonomy): Eukaryota > Viridiplantae > Streptophyta > Magnoliopsida > Fabales > Fabaceae > Mimosa > Mimosa bimucronata. The sequence goes on from CM073442.1 coordinate 15,692,137, forward strand.
TCAATATAAAAATTAAGTCCAAGGGGGCATATAGCAGCGCTTAATATATTTGCCCTTTCTTAATTTGCCAATGTTTTTTTTAAATTGTTTGACATATTTTTCAATATAAAAATTAAGTCCAAGAAGGCCTATAGCAGCGCTTAAGCGCTGCTGTAGGCCCCTGTCATTTAAATTTTATTTAAAAAATATCTAAAACCAATTTTAAAAAAACTAATTCATTTTAAAAAAAGAAAGAAAATTTAAAAATACCTATTTAGGCCTATATATGCCCCATGTCATTTAAATTTTATCTAAAAAATATCTAAAACCAATTTTAAAAATACTAATTCATTTTAAAAAAGGAAAGAAAATTTAAAAATACATATTTAGGCCTATATATGCCTCATGTCATTTAAATTTTATTTAAAAAATATCTAAAACCAATTTTAAAAATACTAATTCATTTTAAAAAAGGAAACAAAATTTAAAAATATATATTTAGGCCTATAGCAGCGCCCTCTGTCATTTAAATTTTATTTAAAAAATATCTAAAACTAATTTTAAAAATACTAATTCATTTTAAAAAAGGAAAGAAAATTTAAAAATACCTATTTAGGCCTATCTAGGCCCTCTGTCATTTAAATGTTATTTAAAAAATATCTAAAACCAATTTTAAAAACACTACTTCATTTTAAAAAAGGAAAGAAAATTTAAAAATATATATTTAGGCCTATAGCAGCAGCGCTTAAGCGCTACTATAGGCCCCTGTCATTTAAATTTTATTTAAAAAATATCTAAAACCAATTTTAAAAATACTAATTCATTTTAAAAAAGGAAAGAAAATTTAAAAATACCTATTTAGGCCTATAGCATCGCTTACTACGTAATAAGCTTTGCTATAGGCCCCTGTGATTTAAATTTTATTTAAAATTGGTTTTAGATAATTTTTTAAAGAAAATTTAAATCACAGGGGCCTATAGCAGCGCTTAAGCGCTGGTATATGCTTATACCTATACCAACACTTTTTTAAAAGCGCTGGTATAGGTCATATTATACATATCCCATCACTTACGTTTTGCAAGCGCTGCTATTGTTGCGCTGCAATAGAGTATTTCTGTAGTAGTGTCAAATCCAAACATATAAAGAGAAATGCAATCACAAGACTCAATACATAAGGAAAAGAGCATGAGAAAACAAACAACTCCCCTATTTTGCCCATTGAAGCTCAAGCCACCTTCACACCACCAAAGAGCCCAAGTTTAGCCTCTCATGTCTTTAAATTCGAGCCAAGGATAGCCCATGACCACAGCCTCCATGGATGAAGAAGGTAGAAGAAGAAGTATGGTGGAAATGGAAGGTGGAAAGATGAAGAACAAGAAAATCAGCAAGAATGGAGATGAGATTGAGTGGGAAGATGAAGATTTGAGTAAGGAATGAAGGGATTGAGTGAAACCCTAGCAGAGGAGGTGTATTTCGTGCATAGGAGGCTTAGAAAACTGAAAGGAGGGGGTTTGGGGTCTATTTATACCCCCCTGAAACCTTAAAAATGAGTCTGCAGAATTTCTGGATTCGGGCCTTGCCTTTGCCCTCGCCGTAGCAAGGCCACGGCCAAGGACAGAAGCTACGCAAGTTTGGGACCCTCGCCTTAGCCCTCGTCGTACCAAGACCACGGCCAAGGACAAAAAAGGAGTAACATTTTCGTAATTTTCCCCAAATTTGACATATTCACTTTTTGAGCTTGTTTCTGACATTTTCAATCTATTTCTTCAATTCTCCCATGATCTGTAAATGAAATAGGCCCAAGGTAGCATCACATGTCCTTGAAAATTGGTTAATCAATAAATTGTGTTAATTATGACCGAATTGCCCTTGATTAGTATAAACTTCAATAAAGGTGTGCAAAAGTCAGAATTCATCCTAATTATGTGCAATTACCCCAAGAACATGCAAATAATCCAATGATTTTATCATTGAAAAGTGTATTAAAATATGGTGCAATCAGCCTTTCACGTACACCAAAATATCTTCCAAGTAACTAATTGTTCAGCTCGTAAGTTAGAGAACCATACTTGTGTCCCGAATATATTGGGTACCCAACGACTTAAAAATAGAGGTAAGTATGACATTTATAGCAGCACCAAGATCTAATAAATCATTTGAAATGGTGGTCTTGCCTATGATACAAGGAATAGTGTAAGAATCTGGGTCTTTGCATTTTAAAGGCACTTGAAGTTTGAACAAAGCATTAACATTAGACCCCAGTTGGATTCTTTCACTATGCTTATACTTCCTCTTGTTAGTGCATAAATCATTCAAAAAATTTTCCGACTTGGGAATTTTTTTAATCAAATTAAGAAGAACTTCTACTTTGTTAAACATATCAAACATTTATTTATCACATTTATCACCCTCAACCCTTTTACTAGTTAAATAGGAATGAGGAAAAGGAAGATTAGAAACTTTTACCTCTTTACCTTTTTCTTGTGGCTCTTGGTTGTGTGAATCATGTGTGGCAAAGCAAACACCTCTCTTACTCTTTGTGGAAGGTGGGGTGGCTAAGAGCTTTCTCTCATCATTGCTCTCACTTTGGACATGAGTGGTCAGCTTAAGCAAGGGGTACTCCTTAATGGTTTTGGAGTTAGATCACTCCCCCAAATTCATAGATGGTCTATCACAAACATTGTCCTCATTAATATTGGTCTAATCACCCTTAAGGTCTTAGAATATGACTTTCTTGCCACTTCTCAAGGTGATGGCACTAAGAGACTTCGGATTTATCACGGTGTGGAAGGAAAAGCTCCACTTGACCTAGGTTGCTTGTCACTAAAAACATCCGACAATTGGGTCACATAGGATTAGAGGTTGGTAGCTCTACTCTCCCATTGCTCTACTTTAGACTCAAGAAATGCACATGCATCCTTTGAATGCTCATGAGAATTTGAGCACTAGCTTTTTCCCCTCTTGGTGAATCTTAGGGAACTAAGGACCTTGGAGAAGAACATTGGCCCTTGAAGTTGGTCATGGTGTTGTTGTTGTCTCTCCGCCAAAAGTTAGGGAGTGACCTCCACCCTTCATTGTAAGTATTGCTATGGGGATCCCACTTTTAGTTGGGATTAGCATTGGACCTCCCCTGGTACATGGCATTAGCTTCCATTGGTTCACTAGGACAAAGGCTAGTAATGTACATAACTGACCCACAATTGCCATAACTCAGTGCAACTAAGGCGGTGGAAGTAGAAGGAGCACACTACTGTATGCTAAAATTCCTCAACTTGGATGTAATGAAGGCAAGTTGAAAAGTAAGTTGGGAACTCAAAGTGTCCACTTTAGCCTCCAAGGAATAAGTCCTTCTAGAATGCTGTGGGTTGGAACTCACCTCAATCACCCTCTTGGAACCTCTCCTATTGTATTGTTGGGTGTTTTGGGCTCTCATCTTAATCATAGCCTAAGCCTCATCGGCAGGTAGGTCTTCCAAAGAACCGTCAGCACAGGCATCCATAATGCCTCTCTCATGTGGCAAGAGCCCATTGAGGAAATACTGGATCAACTACTCATAAATAATCTAATGGTAAGGACACTTAGACAACAACTCCTAGAACCGTCACCAATACTTATAGAGACTTTCAAATGGGTCTTGTTTGATGAAATAGATGTCCTTTTTTAGATCTTCGGACTTGAAGTCAGGGAAATAGTACTTCAGGAATGCTCGTCTCAAATTGAACCAAGAAGTAAGGGCATTCTCATCATGTCTAGGCAACAACCTGAACTAATCTTTAGCCTTCCCATTGAGTGACAAATGAAAAAACTTCAACTGGACATCATCTAGATTCGCTCCAATTGGCTTCATGCTTGTACATGCAAGGTGGACCCCATATAGATTACCATAGGGATCCTCCTCCTCCAAACCTGCAAAATGAGGCAAAGCTGCAATTAGAGGGCCTTTAATTTCAAAATCCACATCTAAAGCAGGATATGCAGTCTGAAATAGATCAAATATGACACCACTAGATGTAGATGTAACCCCCTAATGCTTCTCCTCCTAGGGATTTCATTGTTTCATATTCCCTCACCATTTTCATTATTACCATTGTTTCCATTATGACCATTGGGTGGTGGGTTAGTATTGGGAATGTTGTTGTTGGGTGGTTGGTGGGCCATTTGTGGGATTTCTAAAGGAATTTTTATATGGATGGAATTTTTGTGTCTGAGTAGGAGGAAATGCTAGACTCCCTTATAGAACACTCCTCTAAAATTTGGCTAGAGGGACCACCTATATTAGCTCTCCTAATTTAGGAAAGGGTTCTCTCAATCTCAAGGTTAATGGGTGGAAGGTTTGATCTTCTTCTCCTCCCTCTAATCATGCATAATGTAGCACCAACAAGTAAGAAAGATCAAGAACAAGTCAAGATTAAGTCACACAAGGCACAAACAACAAATGGACTAAAAGTAGCAACGACCTAGACTTAGAAATTGCAAAATTGATATTAAAAATTTCATAAGTGAGTGTAAGCAAGATGTACCACTTCAAACAAGTGCAAATCCAAGGATTTGTCAAATATATATTTATATATATAAGAAAAATCGTTCAAACTAAATTAAATTAAATTAGAGAATATGATATGATCAAAGAAGAAGTTTTGATTAACAAGCTCATTAACTAAGGAGACAAAGTATGAATTTGAACCCAATTACTCCCTCCGATCCTTATTATATATAAGAGCACAATAACTGAATCATGTTTCTTAAAAAAATTGTTAAAAGTAGTTCAAAATTATAAATTTGTCTTAAATAATTTTTTCCCAATATTACCTTTATTTATGATAGGACTTTTAAGAGAGAGAAATATAAGCATTAATGAGTATGAAAAAGAGTGTAAAGAGAGAAAGAATAAATATATGTACCAACACACCCTTCATTAAATGATGAGACAACCCAAGGTAGGCTCTTATATTTTGGACCAAACCAGTTCAAAATTCAGACTCTAATAATAAGGAATGGAAGGATCATTGGAGACTGTTTTTTTTTTTCTTGGGACAACCTATTTCAAATATAACCCAATTATTTGAAATTTTTTTCTGCAATGCAAAGTGGGAAAAGTCCTTTTAAATAGGTATGCATAAGTCATCAATTTTTTATATATAAAAGTTTAGGTGAGTTGTGCAAAGGGTTCACCAAGACCAGGGTAGACCTCCAGGCTCAGAGCGCTTACAAAAGTACTAACAGATTGCCCACCAACAAGGTCCTCACATCAGCGAGATTTGAAGTTCAAACCCACAACCTTATAATTGTAAACCAACCCTTTACCAAATGTACCAACCTTCATTGGCAATCATAAGTTATTAATTTGGTAGAGGTTTATTTTTGGGCTCAAGCACATATAATCATTATGACAACTTCTGAAAACCTCTAAATGAGTTTTGAAAAGTCTGGCCCAAATAATAGCTAAATAACTTTTTCCTTTTTTTGGGACTAAGCTTGGTGAAGCTAACTATTCCGTGAGCTACGTCCAACATGTTGGCTGGTTACACAAAGGAAAGAGCTAATAAGAAAAATTTAGGATGATAAGGGCGTTTTACCCATAAAAAGGATAATGTAAGTTCAAATCATGCGAAATACAAATTTAAGAGTAATGTAAGTGAAAGTTAAAAAGAATTTAAAAATATAAGTTAAATGAAACACTTTTAGTAAGATATGTAAATTGATTAATTTTATCTTGTTAAAAAATAAGTTTACAAATAATTTGTCATAAAAATTTCTAGTACCTTTGTCAATTTTCCTGCAAAGGCTAAAGGTAATATATCTTTTTTTTCATTTTATTATTAATTATTTGTGTGGTGGTCAAAAAACGGGAAAGAAGAAATTATATGTATTTCCTTTATAAATTCAAATGGTTTCTAAGAACATAATAGAAATAGGTCACCAGCAATCTAATGAACAATCACAACAGTATAGCGGATCATAAAGGTTCTAATTACCATATCAATATAAAGAAATTAAATACAGAATGAGGAGGATAATAAGGCTAGAAAAGAAAAAAGTTTCAATGAATGGGATTGCTAGAACGCTCTTCAAGGCAATAATTTTCTTTAGGAATGTTCAAATGATCTTCTTCATCAGTCCCCCTCTCTTTTATCTCCTCCTAGTTTGAAGTGCTATTGTTGAAATCATGGGAAACGGTCCCAAGCTTCCTTCTTGCTTTTGTCCGTTACTTCCCTTTTTCTTGCTTGACCTTAATTACTAATTAATCTTCAGATAACGAGTTCCTCTAGCCTGAGCGTTACTTCCTTCTCTAGCTGCCACGTGGTTTTTATTAAAATAGTTTCGTTGAATCCATTGCCTGGTCTTGTTATACAACTATTAATGATGTAGTTCTTCCTAAAGAGTTGTATTATTTGGTGCAGGTTGATGTTTAGCAGTTGGGCTTGGGGGCGCTTATGTTGCTTCTAGTGATGGGCTTCTGTATATAGATTCATCCCTTGAATCAAAGACCCGACTCTTGGAAGCAAAAGAAGAATTTTGGGGCTTACATTTACTCCCCTAACTCCACGTGGCAGACGAAGGATGGCATGGGGAGGTATGTCTGCTCCTAACCATTGATTCGAATTGTTGCAGTCATGTTGGATATGATTAGTTTTGATGAGTTCAAATATAGATTTAAATATAGTAAGCAAAAAGTTTGTAAAGTTTGTATGAAGTGCTTATCTCCTACTTTGACTATCTATTATTTTATGTTGCTATCTTATCTAGATTAGTCAAAGAAAGATTGAAGCTACTGTGTTTATTTATGGAGAATTATTAGTCTTGATATAGACTTAAATCTAATAAGAAAAATTTGCATAAAGTATTAATCTCCAGCTTTGACTAACCATTATTTCATGTGAATATCTTTTATAAAGTAGTCAAAGAAATAACAAGGCTATTATGCTTGTTTGTGGAGAATGATATGATCAAATAAGACTAGAGATTGAATGATAAAATCATGAATCATGTTATTAAACTTGATATTAGAAGTTTCTATGCTCAATTGGAAGTTAAAAGAAGCTCAAATGAAGTCCAAATCAACAAACCATGAGTTCCCATGCATAATCGATCATTCCCATGCATAATCGATCACAACAGAGTATTTGTGATCGATCAAAGCACCCCAATCAATCAAGACATGGTAATCATTAAAAAAGTAACCGTCTAATCGATCAGAGGGTCCCAATCGATCCGAATATTCATGCAATCGATCATTCAGCTACTCTGGTTTTCGTTCAGTCTGACCTATGTCTAGTATTTTGATCATATCTTATAGCATATAACTCCGATTTAGATGAAACATTTTTTGTATGAAACTAGACTCCAAAACCAGTTCATGGACACAAATTTCACCCTCAAATGATTTATATCCAAGGAGCTATGAATTTTGGAATCTGCCCAATATATCCACATCATGCATCAGACAGGCAGTCATATATTGGATCATATCTTTCAAAATACAAAACTGATTGGGATGAAACTTATTTCATATGAACCTAGACCTAATATCTTTTGTTGAAAACAGGTTTCACTTTAAAATCTTTTAAAATGAGGGAGATATGAATTTTCAAAGTTTTCCCAGTAAACTATCATTATGCATAAGTCTGACTGTCACGATTTTAATTATAACTTTTGAATCTCAATGAGTTTGTCAATTATTCTTTCTTCATTAAAAACTATATTGAATTATCTTTCTATGGATATATTATATGCTATATTTGGAGTTAAATTGAGAGAGTTATGATTTTTCAAATTTTATCCTTAAACTGAACAATGCCCAATCGATCAGTCATAAATATTAATCGATCAACATTGCCTAATCGATTAGGATGTTCTGTGATCGATCTAGCGAGGCAAGTATAATTAAAGCATAATCGATCATAGATGCCTAGTCAAATAGGATGTCCTGTAATCGATCAGGCAAGGGTATTTTACATGTTCTAATCTAAGCCTAATCTAAGCATGATCAAAACATGATCGATTAAGGAAGCATAATCGATCATGGTCCCCCCTGTGATCGATCAGGCGAGGTATTTTCTAACTTATATTTTAAGTCATGTAGGCTGTGATTGATGTATGATCGATATGTGATCGATCAAACGTGAGGAAGTGATCGATCAGAGACCAATAATCTATGTGGCGATAGGATTTAATTCAAACTGAATGGTCAGCCTATTTTAAGCTTTCAAGTACAGAAGTTTTTCAAACCTATTTTGGGAAGTTATCGTTACACACACAGATTCAAGAAACTAGTTGTTTGAAACAAGGAATACTTTCTACAATTAATTAAGAGAAAAGATCTAAAGATATCCAAGTACAAGGGAGTTAATGCAACACAAGAACACCATCAATTCAACACTCCATCAGATTTATCATCTCTCATCTTCAACAGACACAATGGCTATATCAGAGACTTTGCAACGGGCAGAAATCCAAGGGAAGTATATAAAAGCATTTGGTGCCCAAGTTCAATAGAAGATACATAGATGGCTACTCTTGAATGTATTCAATCTTAGCATTCTAAGCTCACAGATCAATCAGATCTTCTATACTTCAGTGTATAACTTTATCAGTTCATTGATTGAACAAGAAATACTCTGTATTCTATATTAAGTGAGATTTCTCTTAAGATAGTGGGATCTTAAGAGAGGATGTAATCTTACAAGCTGTAAGGGGGAGTGGTTCTCAAGTGCCCAGATTAAACTTGAGGGAGAAAAGGCTACACAAGTGCCCAGCTAAACTTGTGGGATTGTAAAGGCTTCTCTTGTGCCCGATTCAAACAAAAACGTAGTGGATTGGAAATCCCAGGTGGAGCCTGGGGACTGGATGTAGGTCAAAGGAATAGACCGAACCAGGATAAATCTCTGTTTGCATCTCCTCTTCCCTTAACTCTCATATTTCCAGCATAACTGATTTACACAATTGATTAAGCATTTCATGTTCCATGATGTTTTCATTGAATAGTTAAAAAAGATCTGAAAGAGCTTTACTTATTACTTTAACTGTGATTTTGACAAGGAAAGAATTTCTCAGATTTTATTCTATCACCCAATTCACCCCCTCTTAGGTGACAGCCAATACAACAAGTCGTTGATCATGCCTTTCCCTGTCATCAATCACTTTTGTGGTAGCATCACCTTTAAATTTCCCTCCATGAAACAATTTCCAAGAACTTCACTGTTCAAACTCTGTTTCGTTGGTTTTCTTTGACTATAATTGTTTCGACTCCCTCAGGCATTTTGGCATTTTCTTCATTGATAGTTTGGAGTATATTTTGCTTCGTGCTAATTTATTGTCCTCTTTAAATCCTGCATTTATGTTTTAAAGTTGGAGTTCTGAGAAGTCATTATCCAAATTTCTAAAAAATCAGCGCTATTGTTTGAGTTTTTGCATTTTGGGGGTTTTTTGTTCATAACATCCATCTCAAATTTTGAATTTGTTCCCAAGTCTAATGGCGACCTCTTCTTTGACTTGTTCCTAAGTTTCTACTTCTCCATTAGACAAGTCCAACTTGCTTCTGAAGGGTTTTACTCCCATTCCTTCTAAGATACTGGAACCAACAAGGAGTATTAAGATCATGGATCTCAAAAAACATGATGAACCCCCTATTAAATATGAAAGGACTCTAGAATTTTTCCATAAAAAGTACAGATTGGATGAGATCCTGCTAAGTAGGGTTCCAAATCCTAAAGAAAGGATGGATTAAGGTAGTGACAACTAGACGACATTGTGTTCGGACTACTTCAAACTTCACCCATATCTTCCATTAACGCTTCTTATCCTGGAAATCTGCCATCATTATGACTTAGCACCTTCACAACTCATGCTAGTAATCTAGTGCATCTATTCGTGCCTGGAAGTTATATCTAAGGAACTGGGGATTTCTTTCTCACTGATGGAATTCCAAAAGTGCTATAGTTTGGGGAGAAAGGCTCCTGGCTTCTTTACACTGACACCCATCAACACAGACGACCCCCTCATCAACATCTCAAAGGATTCTAAAAGAGGGTGGAAGAAATGGTTTGTTTTTGTTCACAACTCGATGTTGGTAGCATCCGGGATGACTATTCAGACTTTCTATAACAACTAGGGTATGTCATTTCTTTCCCTTTAGCATTTCTGCTATGCCTTTAGAAGTGTGTTTTGATTTGCCCAATTTTATTTCATTGGATACAGATCATATCGAAACCATTGGGGCCTTAAAAGCGAGGCCAGAATTGGAAAAGTATATGGTAATGGTTAAATCTCTGCCTAAGGAAAAGAGAACCTACATTGAAATCTTCAAATCTCGTAAGTCATTTTCCCCATTCTTGCTTCTCAATTACGAATCTTTCACTATTACAGACTAAAAACTTTTTCATTGATTTTTGATTTGGACAAAGAAAACAAGAGAAAAATCTCTTTTCGTATAAACATATCTGAGATAGACTCTGGGAAAAGGAAGGTACCCCTAAAAGCATAGTGGTGAGTATTGCCGCCTATCACGCGAGCGACCCGGGTTTGATCCCCAGCAACGACACCAAAAACTTGTTCACACACAAGAGCACGGGGTCGCATGTAGTATAAAAATATCGTTCCCATGAGGACTATGGTTTAATATAATGAAGTTAACTAATTTAATTATGTTTCTACTTAAGTTGAATAAAAATATTGCTCAGAATAAAAACGATAAGAAACAAACAAATAAACTTTGAAAACTGCTTTTAAGATGTTGATAATGAAATTTAGGCTTCCTTATCCCCTCTATATGTCATGATTTCTACCAAATTACTCTTTCTAATGGCTATCTAATGCATTCAGTCTTCGTATGAAATTCGAATGTGATTAGAAACACTCTCTCAAGTCAAAAATCTTATTTTTATCTTTCAAAACCCTCACACTCTCATGCTATTAGATTTATGAAAAATCATGCTCAAAAACTCTCACACTTTCATGCTATTGAATCAACAAAAACACGTTGAAGCGTTAATTTCACTCTAACGATATTAGGTTGACAGATAAATCTCTTCTCTGTTAACAAAGATTTTTATCTCTAATATGCTTTTACCTAAGTTCTACAACAAGACACCCTCTCTCAAGCGATGAATCATTGAACAAGTAAAGTGTTGATCAGGCACTTTTGAAAATAAAGCAAGGTAAAAAAAACTGAATTGCATTAAATAACCAACAGAAAGCAATCTAACAAAATCAATCCATATAGAGGTTCAAAGAAACCCTAACCTAATGTTTAGCTACGCATAATTGAAAGGAAATCAAATCTATGAAGTCGATTCATAATTTCAACTACTAAACAAGAAAAAAAATAAGAAGACTAGAGAAGAACCCTACAAAAGCCTTCTAGATTAGTGCCTTAAGACTCCTCTAAAGCTCTAATTTGATCTTTCTCTCTACACAAGTCTTTTCTCTCTCTAATTTTCGTCCAAAATGTTGTCTCTCCTAATTTTCTTTTCGTCCAAAATGTCGTCTCCTCTTCTTTAAAAAGTCCTAATTTTTAAATAAGATATCTAAAATCTATCATTTGATTTTTCTCTAGTCACCTCGGTACCCTGTTCTGGTGGCCGAGGCGTCATTGGTCGTCTTTGGTCTCCATAGCACACTGTTTTGGTGGCGAGGCATCCTGGGTCGCCTCAGCACCTTGTTCTAGTGTCCAAGGCGGCCTGTCTAGTATGCTTTTTTTTACTCTGATTTTTCCTCCGTTTGTTACTCTTTTTTTATCTTACAAAAGAGGGAGAAAATATGTAAATTTATCTACTCATTACATCAAATGGAGTAGCACAATTTATCATACCAATTATATAAAAAATATATCAATTTCATTTAACACATGGATAATTGTATGATAAATGTGCTCAGAAAACAATAAATTCCTATCAGTTAACACTTCTGTAACATCAAGAACTCGTGGAGGGAAGAAGTCTCATACCATTGCTTCATCTGAGAAAGTTGTCCTGCCTCCCGTAATCAAATAGATTGATTTCGAGAAGACTACTATTGAGGTTCCTACTAAACCTCGTATCCACTATCCTTATGTCTCGTTCTACTCCCCCAACTTCTCATGTTCTAGATATGATCAACATTGATCATTCTTCTCAATATGAGCCTGAGAAAACTCCCAACATAGACATGGTGATAACAGAGATTAGTGTAAAGCGTAAAGTGAATGACTGGAAGGAAGGTCTTGAAGACCTATTGCTGAGGTTTCCACAAGGATCTTCATCTCATGAAGATTTTAACAGTATCAAGAATGAGGCCACCTAGCTCTTGTTCCATAAGGACGATGTAGCCTTCACAGCTCTAGAGTATCATGGTGCACAAGGAGCAATTATGGAGAAATCTTTTGAGGTAATTTTACTTTCATTGATATTGAATTTGTAATATTCAATTTACATGCATTTAATGTTTACTTATTTTTTAGCTTGACCAACTGAGTGGGTTTCTCGAGGACGAGGTTGAAGAGTAGGGCAACGAGTATGGGAGGATGAGGCTAGAATTGGAAGACAAAGATAAGGAGATTCAATGTCTGAAAAAGATCGACGAAGACTAACATGCCATCGTGCAGGAAATGAAGAAGCCAGCTTCAGAAGCATAGACTCTTAGCGAGTAATATCACAACCTGATGAAGAATGCCATCACGAAGGAGCAAAAGTACAAGGACAAGATCATTAACCTTGAGGAAGAGCTGAAACTGAGAGAAGGAGATGTCACTTGACTGAAATTTGAGATGGAGATCCTAGAATCTGAGAAGGTGGCATTGGAAAGCGAAGTATCTGACTTGAAGAACATTCGGGATGCCTTACAAGCTCGAGAGGAAAATACTGCCAGGAGGTTTGCACTCCACACCAGGATTGACATGGCCAAATAGTTCAAGGGAGGAAACCATGCATCTTGGGACTTGGAAAAATGAGAAGAAAAATTCCAAGCCCAATTCACTCCTTCGGAGGTATCGAAAAGCAGTGGACACGAAAATGAAGTTACCTCTGCCGAGAAGGTTATACCTCCGTGAGATGGCACGGTGCAGGAAAGGGCCGACGAGAGCAAGAATGTCTCAGAACTAGACAAGAACACCCCTCCCCAGTAGGCCTAAACTATGCTTCTAGCTAGTAGGATTTATGTTCTTATTTCTATTCGGTGTGTTTGAACCTTTGGGGTTGAATTCCCCTTGCTTCGTGAATTCTGTTTATCTGGGATTATATTCCCGTATCGTAATGACTTCGTGAATTCAATATACGAGTAATGAATTAGAAGGACTTTTCAAGCACTTTAACTTTCATACTTGATCAAAAAAATTCATACCTTTTGGATGGTCTAAGTGGAGTTTTTGTTGTCATTGTTCATGTGTAAATTCTTTTGAAAACTTTGAAAGTGTTCCTATGATTTTAGCAAACAAAAGGAAATCCAAAGTACATAATCTCAAGGGGGTTTATTAGTATCAGCAGCCCTTGCCACAACATAACTATGTAGTGTAAAGCGTGATTTCTTTTTGAGTTGGTGGCCTTGAGCCTTTCAACATAGCTTATCATGTACCACCCCAAGTGGTTAGTTTCTTGTTTTTAAATAAAGGTAAGGAAAATTTGAAAGACAAAATCTGGGAACGAGATGACTACCTTTTGAATTGAGGTGAGATCTGGGATAAGCGTTTGTTGTAATTCTGGGATCTCGGAAGATTCTGTGCATCACGTTGTTCTTAGATATGAGATTAGTCTAAGAGATCTCTTGTTTGAGATCCTTGCTTCTGAGAATAGTCCAGGAGATCTCTTGTATGAGAGCCTTAATTCTAGAGATCATTCGAGAGGTCTCGTTTCATGAGGATCTGAGTTCCTATTGATAACTCCTAGAAATTCATGTCATTTTAGCACATTTTCCTTGAGTTTTATTAAATCATTGATAAATTGTGGATACTCAAGATAAAAAATGTTCATTGGATTTTTGGTTGCACATCATTGTTTATTTATGTAGATTTTAATTATTTTTGTAGTTTATTTCTTATGTTCTTTTATGTAATTTTTGTAGGAATAATTTGATGTAATAAACAAGAGATTTTAGCCCTCCACCAAGCTCCCAATTGAACAAAAATAAGAAGAAACTAGAGCAGCCCAAGGAATAAAGAAAGAAGGCAAGAAAACAAAATAAAGGGGCTTTGCCGTGGGCTCGCCGCAGCGAAACCCACGGCGAAGTACATTTGCCTCTACCTCTTTTTGGATGAGTTCGTCGTGATTTCGCCGCGGCGAGAGCAACGCATTCCTGGAATTTTTGGGAGCTCGCAGCGGCGAAACCCACGGCGAACTTCGTGTCTGCTGCGCTTTTTGACGGACTGAACTTAAATAAAAGGAAGGGTTTCGATCTGAATCTTCATTCTTCGACTTCTGGGCATTCTTGTGGGTGTTTTGCTCTGCTAGGGCATGGAGTTTGGAGGGGATTGAGCTTGGGCTTGGAGCTTTGAAGAGATTTAGGTTTCCTCTCTTGGTTTATCTTCTCCATCTTCATTCTCTTCTCTTGTTCTGTTTTGTAATGTTGTATATATATGCTCCCATGGAGTTGTAGAACATGAGTAGCTAAATACTTTGATTCTAGGATTATTTTGAACTCTTGTATGTATTGATTCTTGATTCCTCCTCTTAGGTTGTGATTAATGATATCTATGTGCTTATTTTACTCTGTTCCTAATGCTTCTTAGTGCTTGATCACCATTTAGATGTTGGGTTTACTTGATTTATGACTTGAGAGAGCTAGGTTGAGTGTAGAACTTGGGTAAAATAGTGCAAGAACCTGAAGTTTGCATGGATGGATAGTTTTGTTGGTAAGATAGAGATATACTTGCTAACCTTGCATAGTCACATTAGGGTTGGAGCATGATAATTGGGTTTTATTAATTTGTAGCAAGAGATTGTGCAATTAATAAGACTAAACACTTGTTCTTGACTTGAGAGAGCGTTTACAAGTACTCTATGAACCCTAGATTAGCACGTGGTTTCGTTGAGAGCTTCTTTGAGGGGAGGTTAAATGAGTTTTAAGAAGTACAAGGGGGATAGATAATCTTAGGACCCATTTTATCCTTGAAGTTGGAGAATCACTTGTTCATAGTTTTATTTTCATTTAGCATAGGTTTATTTTCTTAGTTAATTTTCAACCTCAACATTTGTGTCACTCAAATTGGGCGAGAGTGTGATAATCATTGTTTGACCGGGTTTTGGACCAAATCCTCGTGGGAACGATACTTCACTCATCACTTTATTACTTGGCGTGACCCGTGCACTTGCGGCGCAGGGCGAACACCTATGCTGTGGTAATGGTATAAAGGATATGAAGTTAGAAAAAACAAATTGAATTGTTCATGGATAGTACCTGTTTAGGTTATTGCATTCCAGCACCGAGGGAGGGTCTTTCCCTTCGTATCTTGTAACTAATACTAGGTCCTATGATCTTGGTAACGAGAAGGGTCTTTCATAGGTTAGACTGAGTTTCCCATCTTTGGACTCCTTTATATTTGAAAATACCTTCCTAAGAACTAACTCCCGACTTCAAACTGCCTTTCCTTATCGTGTTTATTGTATTGCTTGGCTAACTATTATTGATAGGAAGCCATCCAAATTAGTTCATGTTCACGTTGTTCATCTATGAGATCTAGTTCATACTATATTTTGAGAGGGTTTGTTTCTTCTCTGACCCATTGATATCTGACACTTAGGACTCCATGTTTTACTGGGATCATTGCTTCAGCCCTGCAAACGAGAGAGAAAAAAGGGTTTCTCCAGTAGAGGTACAAGAGGTAGTCCTATATGCCCATAAAACTACCGAGAGTTCTTATGCCCATTTGCCTTTAGCCCTGTCAAGATGCTTCTTTAACAAATTGATAATTGTCTTGTTGCTGAATTCTGCCTGTCCATTAGACTGTGAATTTCTAGAAGTAGAAAACTCCAGATTGAAAGTGGCAAAACACACAAGAAGGAGGGTGAATTGTGCTTTTAAAAATTAAACTTTAAGCACAAAGACTATCCTTTATACTGGTTTGGCCAAACACTGCCTACGTCCAGTTCTCCAACTCCTCGTTGGGTTCCACTAAACCACAAGTTTTACAATATGGGTTCACCTGCCAACCTTTACAAAACAGAGCTTTAGACTTCTTCTAAACGCTCCCCCTTACAAGTTGTAAGACTACAACCCTGTTCTAAGGTCCCAGACTTTAGAACAACCTCAAACAGTAGAGGATTTCAATAAATGAGTTCACTTAATGAACAGATTTTGATAATCACTGAAGTACAAATAAACTCACTAAAAAAACTTTGAGCAGAGAGTAGATAGGAATAATGAATGTAAGTTCGTCAGTTTTTGTTCACTACTTCATAAATGCTCAAGTCTTGGTATTTATATATCTTCTCAGTTTTACCTTTTTCTTTCAGCTTTATGAATCCGTTTGAATATGTCCGTTAGAAGCTCCTAGCCGTTGGCACTTAATGCTGGTCCTCATTTTAGTCATCTTTCTTCTCTTGCTTCATTTAATTCATGCAGAAGATGAGCTATGAGAGATAGGGACTGTGACTAACAACTACCTACAACATTGTACTTGCATAGCAGCTTTTTCAGTAACGCTAGCATCCCAAGCTATCGCTAGCTTCATAGTGTTAGTCCTGCACTTAGGCTGTTGGCTAAACAAGTATTCATGTAAAGCACAGTTGGTATTATCGAAAGAGAAATTCATTAGCTCAGTGTATACAGATAATGTATTTAGCTCTCAGTTATTTCAACAGGTGTTTTGTTATCGATAGCTAAACTCGTTATCGCTAGTGACTACATTATCGCTAGTACATTTCATTTGCTCAAGGAGTTTTGCTGTTTTGAATATCCAAGTTACATCAACCAACTATCTGCTATCAATAACTCACCATGTTATCGCTAGTGACTATGATTAATTTCTACTAGTTGTTCCTTATGAGGTCTTAGCGATAGAGTCATTTGTCTTTTCAGATTATAGCTAAGTCTTCATTAGCTGTTATCCTAAGGTTTGCATTTACTTGTGATAAGGTCTTGACCTAGCGATAGTGTATCTGTTATCTATAGGATTCTTACTTTGTTCAATGTCCAGATAACCTATACTTCTGTTACTTAGTCCTTTTAGCATGATTCTTTTCTCAATTTCATTCTAGACTAAGTTATACTCTATCTGTTCATTTTACTTATGTTATCTATAGGTCTAGTCCTCATCAAAACTTAAGATTCTAACACAGATAAATTCCCTACTTCTCACAAAATCTCTGGAACTTGGATCCAATAAATTGAGAACCATTGTTCTGTGATGAAAGCAGTCTTCTGTTGGTCTTTCGGATGCATCAAGATTTGATTGTATCCCAAAAAGGTATCCATAAAGCTCAGCAACTCGTGTCTTGAAGTAGCATTCACTATTGAATCTATATGTGGCAACAGTAATGACTCTTTAGGACAAGCTTTATTCAAATCTATAAAATCAATGTAGACACGATGTTTCCCATTCTTCTTAGGTAACACGGCTATATTAGCCAGCCAGCCAGCCAACCAGGGTAATGGACTTCTTAAACTGAACCAATATCTAAAAGTTTCTGAACTTCTTCGTCAATGATCCTGTTTTGTTCTAGGGAAAACTTTCTATGCTTCTGATTGATAGGTTTGAATGTTGGATCTATGTTAAGTTGATGAGTAAGAATGTTGGGGTCTATCACCGTCATGTCCGTGTGCGACCAAGCAAAACAATCTTGGCGCAAAGACAGGAATAGAATTAACTGGCTTCTGATTTCAGGGCACATACCTACTTTGAGATACACTTTTCATTTTGGGACTTGAAGATCAAGGGAAATTGGCACCAAGTCCTCAACATCTTCTCCCCCAGTATAGGATTCCAGGGATGATTGATGTGATTGCTAGCAGGGGATTTCTTAGCAAGCTTCATAGTTGTTTGATAACATTCTCAAGCTACACGTTGCTCGTTCTTTATTTGTTTCACTCCCCAAGGGGTATTGAATTTGATCCTCTGATGTAAAGTTCATGGGACTACATTCATTTGGTGGATCCAAGGTCATCTAAGGATGGCATTATAAGGTGAAGGATAATCCATCACGTGATAGGTAAACATCTTGTTCATACCAACAGCGTAATTTATAAGATTAATAACACCTAACGCCTTCTCTAGTACTCCATTTCATAATACCAAAGTTGTTGGATAATATGACATAGAAGACTCAAGGCCCATTTATTTTATAGTAGAAAGATACAAGATATTAACTGAGCTTCCAGGATAGATCAAACTCCTTTTAACATCAAAATTAGCCATAGTAAGAAATATGATAAGACCTTGTTGCAGGGCCTCTTCAGGTTCTCTGACTGAAAGATTCTTGGACACAATGGGCAAAGCACGGGTGTGCCTCTTGGTAGTTGAATAAGTAGTTCCACTGATCTCAGACCCTCCGATTATGAAATTAATGGTCATGGTTTATATTGGAGAAGGATCTGGCAATAATCTGGCGGGATTAGAGGAACTTTCAGAAGGAGTGTTCTTGTTCTACTTGCCCAATAAATGATCCAAATGTCCTCATTTCAAGAGTTCAGCGACTTGAAAATGCAAAGCTATACAATCTTCGGTCCTGTGCCCACGATCTCCATGAAAATCACACCACTTGCTTGTATAACGACTATCAGGAGGGGACCTAATCTTGGGCGACCAACTTACAACGTTACTCATCTTTTACAAGGTCTCAACCAGCTCTTTGAGCAAGACGTTAAAGTTATGCTCCTCAATTTTAGGGGGAAAGGCTTCATGGAACGAGAGGACTTGTCTGACCCTTCAACCTGCTCTCGTTGCACAGTTGGATATGGTTCTATCCTCCAAGAATGGTCTTCTTTGTCTGAATTACGACTCTTCCTCTCGGAAGCATGAGATGGGATCTGCACATGTCGTCCCTAATAACTAGCATCATCTTCTTCCCAACGAATATGGATACAGACTCTTTGCATTATCTCTAAGTAAGTTTGACAGGAATATTTAGAAAGCTCCTTATAGAAGTCAGAACTTAGGAGAAGCGCCTTTTGAAAGGTGTTGATTGATGTCCTCTTATTGGGATTAGTGATGCAGAGCCTTTCCTTATTGAATCTGGTCACAAAACTTCTTGTTGACTTGTCTAGCCTCATGCATAAACGGTAAAGGTCGTCGGACGTCTTTTCTAGTCTCCTGGTGCTGGAGAACTGGTGACCAAACTCATCATGAAGCTAAGCGAAGGTTAAAATGGACTTTACAGGGTGATTCGTGAACCACTTCAAAGCCGGTCCCAAAAGACTCATCCTAAAACCTCTAAACATGCAAGCTTCTCGAACCTCAGACGGTATTAACAATGCGATCATGTTCTGCTTATAATGAGTCATATGCTCATCTGGATCTATGCTCCCATCATATAGATTCATTACTAGGTAGTTAAGTCTCTTAGAAAGCTTTGTTACAGCAATTCTATCTATGAATGGAGAGTCAGCATCACTGGTCAGCACATTTCTCTTCATTGGGGGAACAACTCTTGGCAAGTGAAACATGACTGATTTCAATTCTTGCAGCTACATATCACTGTTGGGTTTTCCTCTTTGAGAGGTGGGATCTTGGCATGTTTCTTAGAGTCAAAAGAACTATCATTATTGTTGTCTCCGAGTTCATCAAAAACTAGTTGAAAGTCCTTATTTTGGCTATCATTATCTATGTACACATCAAGAACAACCACATGCTTAGCGTTACAAATTTCATTACTTGCAGGTGGTCTCCGTGAAGCTCCTCTTGTTGCTACCCTAGGAGCATGCAGGGGAATATCTTCCGGCATGCCGAGCGGCGTTTCCATAGGTACAACATGTGACAAATGCAGTTCAGGAATTGATGATCTAGCCATCACAAGTTCTGTATGTTTTCGTTTGACAGTGATTCCAGCATTTTGAATTATTGAAGTTGCTGCTCCCAAAATTGTTCCAAAATTTATAAGTTGGGATCACATGGTTCGAAGGGAGTTTCGTGTGGATTGGAAGATTCTTAGATGTCAGTCATTGCACCAGTCGTAACGAATTTGAAGCTAAATCTGATTGCTAGTCCCCACAGTCGGCAATAACATGTGGTGGTCAAAAAAGGGGAAAGAAGAAATTATATGTATTATACCTTTATAAATTCAAAAGATTTATAAGAATAGAATAGAAATAGGTCACCAGAAATCTAAAGCAACTATCACGACAACACAGTTGATCATAAAGGTTCTAATTACAAGATCAATATAAAGAAATTAAAAACAAAACGAGATGGATAACAAGGCTAGAAAAGAAAAGATTTCAATGAATGGGATTGATAGAACGCTCTTCAAGGCAGTAATTTTCTTTAGGAATGTTCAAATGATCTTCTTCATCAGTCCCCCTCTCTTTTACCTCCTCCTAGTTTGAAGTGATACTGTTGAGATCATGGGAAACGGTCCCGAGTTTCCTTCTTGCTTTTGTCTGTTATGTCCCTTTTTCTTGCTCGACCTTAATTACTAATTAATCTTCAGATAACGAGTTCCTTTGGCCTAAGCGTTACTTCCTTCTCTAGCTGCCACGTGTTTTAATTAAAATAGTTCCATCGAATTTGTTGCCTGGTCTTGTTATACAGCATTAATGATGCAGGTCTTCCTGTAGAGTTGTATTGTTTGGTCCAGTTGATGTTTAGTAGTTGGGCTTGGGGCAGTTATGTTGGTTCTCATGATGGGCTTCTGTAAACGGACTCATCCCTTGAATCAAAGACCTGGCTCTTGGAAGTAGAAGAAGAATTTTGGGGCTTACAAATTGTAATATGAAAATCTCACTCCCCCAATATTCTTGATTCCGTGCAATGAGTGTAGGCAAATTTGCAAGATGGGTGTTCGCAAAATTGTCTCCGTGCAAAAGCAAAATGTTCACTTTTCAAGTGGCTTGAATATAGGTATTAACAAGTGGAATTTATTATTTGGCCAAAAAAAATAAGATTATTAACAAGTCCCTTTTACAAGCAGTGCATACACCATGAACAAGAATGAACACTGCTAACCAAATATGCTCCTGATTTCATAGTCAATAATAAATATACACTGAATATCTCTTGTCCTAGATTTTCTCCATTATCTCTCAAGTATCATGCCCTCTTCATGATAAATGGGAATTTCAATGTCAAGCTGCATTTTGCTGAGCGCATGTTTTCTAATTCATACATATTTTTAGGAAGAAACTCGTGAAAAACCAATCAACACTATCAATTTGAAGATCATCACTATAAGATAAATCAAGGTAATAAAGATAGGGAAAATTTTCACGTGAATGAGGCCATTCGTCCATATATGGTTATTACCGTGTATGTGATAATAATCACATATGGTTACTACCGTGTATGCAGAAAATGAAACTATGTACTGTACACGGCTTCAAAGTATTGCAAACTAAACACTTCAATTGTAATTTGCCTCTAGTAGCATCTCTTCGTCCTCTTTTGCAATCTTCAGTCTAAATTCTAAAATGGAAGAAACTTGATAGCAAGAACTTGCATTGGATTTCCATGTAGAACGAAGCAAAAAATTCATCTTGTCCATTATCATTTCCTTCATTGGTTCTAAATCTTCATTGTTTGTGCATTTCTTTGGAAGTCGAGGGCCACGGAATTCAAGAAAATTAAAGTCATGTTATGTAGATATATTGGTATTAAACCTGATACTTTGTTGTCTGCAACATCTAAAATTTGGGAGAAGCCAATTGGCATATATGTAGTGGAATAGTTCCACTGGTTGATTAGATCTTAGGAGAACCTTTAATTGTGCCCTATCCAATTCTTATATCCAAAAAGTTTATTTTCCCCAATATCACGGAATATTTGTAGATTTTGACAATTTCTCAGTGATAAAGGTATCTCTCCGAATAAGATATTTGTTGAGTTGCAAAATTGTAAGGTTGAATTAAAAAAATGAATGATAGTAGAATATAATTGTGCCTGTTAGATTATTGTTGCCGAGTTTAACAAAAACCAATGACATCCAATAATCTTTCATTCACCCAGATAAAGAATTATAGGATAAGTCTGTATACCTTAATTGGCTTCTCCAATGTGTCAAAAAAATGAATTGGAGAAGCCAACTAAGGCATATAGACTTATGCAATATCTTGGGGATTGACCAATTGTTGGATGAATTGGAAGTCATTGGTTTTTGTTAAGATAAGCAATAATAACCTAATAGGAACAATTCCATCATCATTCAGTTTTTTGTCCAACTTTACAATTTGTAACTCACCAAAAATATTCATTCGGAGAGATACCTGTGTCATTGGAAAATTATCAAAATCTGCAGATCCCTAATATAAAGGAAAACAAAATTTATGGATATATACCAAATTGGATAGGGCACAATGTAAAGGTTCACCTCCTACGATCTAATCAACTCAGTGGGTATTCCGCTAGTTATGCCAATTGGCTTCTCGCATTCATTTTTTTGACACAACAAAAGAGAAAGCGATCCTTGAAAATTGAGGCTAGTATAGAGTGCTAAGAGAATTATATTGAAGGTGAAGTACTTCAAGTGACGTAAAATTGACAAATGAGAGAGATGGATTTATGTTTTCAAGGAAACAAGAGTTGTTAGTTGGAGCCAATCTATTTCTTTGGGAAAGTCGATGCCATAGGGGGAAAATATTTGAGGGAGGAAACAAGAGAAAGCCAATTATTTTTAAAAGAATAACGAAGATGATTAACAATAGTCATGTTGTTATAATTCGTTACATCCTCATCATAACCTTTTAGAATGAGTACTTGGAGGTTATTATTACTCAAATTCAAGTCATATAGACACTCAATTTGAAGTAAAGATAGGCTGAGATGAACAGTAAGACAACGTGACTTGTCATCTTCTCAACCAACAAGAGTGGAGGATTATGGAGAACAAGAGAGAATGAGCTTAATGTTGAGTTTTAGTGGGTGTGTCAAAAGGGATAAGTCCCACATTGCTTGCGTAAGAGAGAATACAAGAATATATAATATGCCTTGTGTTCTAGCACAAGTAAATGAGCCTACTCATGAGTACAAGAATAGGAACTGAGAGGGAAACGCAGTGAAAATTCAACGATTCAACAATTCACTTTTTCCTAAAACATTTTGCGAAAATTACAAATAAATATTTTATTAAGCAATCAACACAGCCCAACGATTCCTTGCACTGGCTGCCTATGAAAGGCAAGGTCTGCTAGAGATTCAGTACACCAAGCTCTTAATTTTTCGAGCTCATTCCTTCCTCCTCCTCTATTTGTTGCTCTGCTAGGTTTATTTCTGTGTTAACCTCTTGAAAGTTCATGCCATTTTAGCATATTTTCTATAGTTCTTACACTTTTTGGGTGGATTTATACATATTTTGATGTACACATGACAAGAAAATGTGCCAAGTTAATATTTGGGTTAAATTCATTAAATTCTTGATTTAATGTAAATATTTTACCCTCTTTTTATCAACTTTGGCTTGTGTAGATTTCATTGCTTGTTAGGTTGTTGAAGACAATCAATAGCCACATTTGAGTTGCATTTGAGGTTAAAGTAAAGGGGCTTGAAGTGGAAAAGAAGAATCAGTACAATCAAGAAAGGTGAAAAAAAGACTCTGTAGAAGGTTATTGGCTGCAGCAAAATAACTGGTTGCAGTCAAATCCAGAAAATTCCAGGCAGAGAGTTATTGGCTGCAGCCAACCAGCATAGGAAACAACTTTGGCCGGAGCCAACATGCTGACAGAGTGCATAGTGAACACATCAGCTTGAAAATAGGGTTTAAAAATACCCACAACTCGCACAGCAACATATTCTTTTGACTTGGGCTTTCTTTGGGGGCTACTTGGGAGCATTTCTAGGCTAGGGTTTGAAGATTTTCAAGGAGATTCAAGCGGAGATTGAAGATTTGAAGCCTCATTTCCCTTGGTTTTTCTTGTTTTTCTCTCTTTCTTCTTTGAAATTTCTGTCATGGCTATATTTATTTTCCAGACTTGTGTTTTTCTCTCCATGAATGGCTAAATTTCCATTCTAGGATTATTTTGAACCTTTTTATGGATTAAGACTTGATTCTTCCTCTCTTTTGGTAGTAAATGAAATATGTGTGTTGATTTTATCATTCTCTTCATGCTTCTAAGTGTTTGGCCACCATTTTGTTTGATTTGTTCATGTGGGTTTGACTTAAGAGAGCTAATACATGTGTAAAACTAAGTTAAAATTTAAATCATGCTTGACTTGAAATTTGCATGATATATGGAAAGTTTGTTGGTAAAATAGAGATATCTTTAATAACCTTGTATTGTCACATTAGGGTTGGTTTTAAAAAGGAGATTTTCATTATTTCTAGTAAGAGATTGTGCATTTTAATGTAAAGATAAACTTGATTTTGACTTGAGAAAGCTTAGTCAAGTGCATATGAACCTTAGACAAACACATATATCTATGGAAAATACCAATTAAGAGGGATTTTTTCATGTATTTTGAAATGCAAAGCAGACAAATAGTTCTAGACCCCATTTAATCCTTTAACTCAAAAGAACCATTGTTTTTATCACTTTCTAGTTTTTAGAAATAGATTTTCAGCATTTCATTGCACAACCAAAAATATTTTCTTAGTTCAACTTGATTGAATTCACCTAGTCTTTTGTTTGGTCAAAGATTTTAGTCCAAATCTCCGTGGGAAAGATATCTTAAACTACTTGCAATCCGTGCACTTGCAGTTAACTTTTGACGGCAAACAAGTTTCTGGCTCCGTTGCCGGGGATTTGCAAATATCCCTTGGCCAACCCTGGGCTAGTGATATTAAATTTCACTTGAACTTGTAAATTTGTTTATAATTGCACTTTCTTGTTTGTTTTCTTATTTCTTTTGTTTAAGTTTGATACTTGCTTTGTGTTGTTTTCTTCTAGGTACCCTTCCAATCTATGCAAGGATTGGATTGGGATGGATTAGAGGTAGTTTTTGAAATAGCCACTCTCTTTGAAGAAAGTGACACTGAATCTAAAACCACGGCGGAGGATGAGTATGATAGAGCTACCATGAATGACTTTGCTAGTAGAAACATGAGGGGTACTCAATCTTGTATCCGGATGCCTGAAATGCAAGCTCATACTTTTAAGATCAAGCCGGTGATGATCACAATGCTTCAATTGCATGGGATGTTCCATGGGCTTTACAATGAAGATGCCAACAAGCACTTGATGTACTTCTTGGAAGTATCTGATTCCTTCAAGCAAAATGGAGTTCCTGATGATGTTCTCAGACTTTGGTTGTTCCCTTTTTCTCTACAAGGCAAAGCTAGGGATTGGTTCAACATACCAGAGGGATCTATCAATTCTTGGAATGATCTTGAAAGCATATTTAGAGCTCGTTTTTTCTCTGATGACAAGTCTGTAGAAGCAAGAGATGAATTTCTAAGCTTTAGGTTACGTCCTGATGAGCACCTCTATGTTGCATGGGAGGGTATAAAATGTTGATGAAGCAATGCCCTAATCATGGGGTAGACATATGGATGAGAGTCCAAATTTTCTGCAATCGCCTTAATCCTTAATCTAAGGCAATGGTTGACTCTATGACAAATGGAGGGTACAGAAATGTCCATGTTAATTGTAACACCTTAAATTTTCTACTATATTATAGCAATTTTAATTGAATTATAACCACTTTCCAATGTCAGAAGCCCAAAAATACAGAAAATTTAAAACTTTTTCTTTTAAATCATTAAACCAACATTCTGTTAGTTGGAATGGGCTTTTTAAACAAATTGGAACAACTTAAAACTCGTTATAAAATAAAGCGGTTAATAAAACAATTAAAAGTACACTAACCCTCTTAGGGTATCTATTATTAATTCATAGTGCTTGGGAAATTTAAATCCCTTTATACATGCATACATATTTCTATTTTATAGGCTTTCTGCTAATAATTTAATAATTTAAGTTTACAATATATACAAATAACATGACTAAAATATTTAACTACCATAGTAAAGCACTATCGCAGATATTCTTACTTTTTAAATTATAATATTAATTTCTCCTTCTAATCTTCTTCCAACACTCCTGCCTTATCTCAACCATCTCACTATCTACCAGCTTCTCTGAAACAGCAATTTAACGCAGTTTATGTCATTAACTGTAACTTTTATGCATGCATTGTCATGTATACATTTTATAAACCTTTGCAAATAATGATAGCATTTATCCTATTAATCTGAGTGACATAAGCACCTACCAACCACTAATAACGATATATTCGTTAACTAGTGGAAGTTCAACCCACAGGACTTCTCATTATAACTTTTAAAGCTATAACTAATTGGTTTGGCAAAGGGGTAGTTAATCACCTAAGCTTGGAGTACTCCAACTGAGGAATAAAAGACATACCACTTATATGCAACAGGTATTACAAAATTATACATGCAATTAGTATGTAATGAGATAAACTGCTACCTGGATACTAGAGCTTAGTCCTGAACCTGCTCCTTTCCTTTCCACTGACCTCCTCAACTTATGTTACTATCAATACCTATTTACATATAATATATAAATAATAAATTAATACCCGTATTCCTATATAATTATCCAGCGTCTCTCACGGATCCTAAATACTTGATGCTACCCCTACTCTATATATGTGAAGCATTTAAACTTATAATTAGCTTGACCATTTAAGATCAAAAAGGTCACTTTTAATTATTCATTCCAATTAATCTTTCTTATTCTCAATGTTTGACCAATAGTTTATATAAGAACCATTATTGGAAGACTTTACCCATTTATTATTTAACACATAATTTCAGCATCAAATTCAAACTTAAATCTTTATTTCAAGATTTTTAAACCCACGCTACAATAATCCTATTTATGTTGCTTCTTAGATTCAATCCTCAAGAACTTCGAGAACAGGAAAAGAATATGTCTTTTTCAAACTCAAACCTTTGTAAATCATATTCAAATATTCAAACTTACTATTTCCCTAGAATTTCCAGGTTTTTAATTCAAATCTTAACACAATTAAAACCTTAAAATACTTGCTTTACCAATATTCTAAGAATTCATATTCTTATTTAATCTCAATAAAATTCAATGCAATACATATATACATTGATTGCCTTCCACATCATATAATAGTTCCTAAGCAAGATTTATTTACTTAATCATCTATACCTATGATTCTTTTAAGCATTTTATCTTCTTATATTTAGATTACTTCCTTTGATTACAATGACATTTAATATTTCTTTTCCATTTCTGTAAAGGAACCCAATGCTATTCTTCCACAAAGAAATCAAACATACACCTTTAGACACATTTGACCTAACGAAAGTCTTAAATTATCTCTCTGAATTAACTAAATTATATCAATAGAAACCCTACATTAATCATCCCAAAACCTCTGACTCAAATTACAATCCTTCCAACATTATGGTTAAACCTTACTTTAATCCTCAAACACTTGATTACCATGAAAAGATCACTTCCTTAATTTGACTTCCTAACTCCTAGCTTCAGTGCACTTCTAAAAATTACAATAACCAACCTCTAATTGTATCTTCTTTATTTGATCTAGTCTTACAGGCATAGCTCCTTTTGAGCCTTAATCCACTCCCCTAAAACCATAATTTCAAACATCCCTTCTCCATTTCAATAAATTCCCAAGTCTCTTCTTTGTTCTGCCTAATTATTTCAATCCTTCTTCAAAACATAAACCTTTACATCTATGTATGTAATCAAATAAATTTCAACACCATTATGAATTCAAGCAACAACTTAATTAAGGTTTCTACGTTATAAAATCATATATAAAGCTTCTAATTCATACATCCACCTTCATATTCAAACACCTAATTTATATATTTGTTCAAGCCACCAATATATAATGTCCCCATAATTAACCACAATCAAAAATCCACATTCTCCTTGCTTCCTTATCATCAATTTCTCTTTTTCCTTCTTTCCAAAATTAACAGAAGGATTACCCTCAAATACACTATACATTCATCTCTTTCTCACAAGATCCTTTTATTTTTCTATAACACTTACTAGCATTTAGAAACTTCAAGCTGTAACAGCTTACAGTTCAATTAAATACTTACTAACATTTTAGTCATTCCATATATCTCCCAACAAAAAAAATCAACCTTGTAACACAGTTTACACTTCTTAAACTTCAACTTCATCATTCATAAAAGCCTTGAACACTCGCTAGATATTCGGATACACCCAAATAAAAATAGTCCTTAAATCCAAAACAATGTATAAATATAAGCCACCACTCTATAATTCTTAAATCAAATCTTAATACTTATGAAATGATCTATGTATTCTAACTCTATTGTTAAAAATCAATCCATACTTAAATTTCTAACTCCAAAATCCAGCATCAATTCATTTCCATAATTCATATGAAAGCCACCTTAATCATTAACTTCCATTAAACAAATTTCATCCCACCATAACTAAAAACTCCCCTTACTTCCATAATCCTTTCCTAATCAAATAAACTAATCTCCTAGCCTTCAATATTGAATTAAACAACCTTTAATTATCCCAACTTACCATTCAACAGCCCTTAACAATTGTCATAAGTCAATTCATACTCTATAAGTAAACTTCCTTTCCTTGTTTTCCCAACTTCCTACCTTGATTATAAAACTTACTAACTTTAATCCTTTTCTAATTCTCTCATCATTTAATTATCACAGAGAAACCGAGCAAAGATCATAAATCAATCATCCATATCACTTAATGTTCACATCCTCCTTCCTTCAAGATTAAGCACAACCCAGCATCCAACTTCTAAATACATTTTTGGATTGCCTCTACCTTAGTCTGTAATGATCATTCCCAACTTCTAAATTAATTCTTAAAATCAACATTTAAAGCCTCTAACCATACCCTGATATCAATTGATTCTCTAGTTACTTTCAAAGTGTCATCCAACTCTAAATCAGATTAATTCAAGATTTCCCAGTAACCTCAAAAGTTCCCAAACACATAAACTCCCAATATCATAAATTCCTCTTCCTCCTCCTCTCTACATAACCAAATACTCACACAGAGAAAGGAAACATAATTTTCAATTATACATTATGAAGCTTTAATCCAAGCATAATACCAAATAAATCCCCTCTTCAGAGCATCCGGTCGAACAGAACATGGAACAAGAAAGGAAGGAAAATCACAAAATTCCATATCATACAAGAATCAGTCAGATGCAATCAGCACCCATTCCATCTTCTCTTCATCATCAATAGAAGCAAAATCATAAAAGAACACCATCCTCAAGAAACAAGAAAGTCAGCGGAACAGGGAGAGAAATAACAAAATACCAAGATCACCCAATCAGAAATTTCAACATACAAATACTCTTATGAACTTAAAATTATTCCTAAGCAAGACTAGTTACGTGTTCAAGCCATGGTTGCCCAGAAATTAGCAAAAATGGCGTCAGATGAACAGTGCAAAATTTGGGATTCTTGGAGCAACTTGGCCAAACATGGCTCCTCACTCAAAATCACTCCTCAAATCATCAAAATCGAAGCCTAAGCATCATTTTCATGAATTAGGAAACCTCAAAAATCCCCAAAAGCTTTGAATCACCCCCTCAGCTCACTCAAAATCAGACTAGAAAGAGGAAGAAAATGAAGAAAAGAGCTTACCTAAAGTCAACCCAAGGTTCTTAAGCGTTTTCCACCCGTTCTTGCTGCGAATCACCGCCAATTTTGGCCAGAATCACCACTGCGCCGTCGAAGAAAACAGAGAGAAATAGAGAGGGTGGGAGACAGAGGGAGAAATCGGGTTTGAGGGAGAGAGAGAGTATGGAACACGTGGAGTATATAAATTGAAGGGAAGGAGTTGATATTTTTAATGGGTATTTTACCATCTTACCCCTCCTGCTACAATTGAAGATATTTTTAACTTAGGCCAGATATTATCATTTTTATTTACCCTTTACTATTTTGTCCTTCTTTAGTAATTTTATTTACCATTCCCTTAATAAATTAATCTGACTTTACTTTCAAAATAATTTTCCTGGATATACTTTAATTTCCAAATTTATTTATAAGACTTTTTAAATAACAAACAATACCCAAATGTTCTAAATATTTCCTTATTTAAATTTATCTTCTAACTATTTCTCTTTGTTTCTTAAAGAAAATAAGCCTTAAAAATTATTAAAAATACACATGGCCTCATAAATTTATTTATAAGGCTTTTTAATTTCTAAATGACACCCCAAGACCTTAAAATAAATCATTATTTTCTATTTCCTAAAATTTGAGGTCTTACATTAATGTAGTGTTTCGATTACTACATCAACTATTTGCTAACAACTCTCAAGGCTCTAATAGGAGGACTTCACAACTATTGACAACTCCCAAGGAAGAATCTGCTTCCTTTACATAAATTGCAACCATCCTCTCTGTAATGAACAAGCGGTTTGATATGTTGGAGTCGCAGATGCAGAAGAGTAATTATCAAGGTGTGCATCCTATTCATACTACTCTGGTTGTCTGTAAGCAATGCCATGATGTCCATCTTCTGGATCATTGTCCCTTGTATATAGCTTCTGAATCTGTCAACTACATGAGAAATTTTCAAAACCCTCAAAACAACCCATATTCTCAAACATACAATCTGGGGTGGAGGAATGATCCTAATGTCTCATGTAATCAAGGCCAATCTTTGAATCAACCTTCTTCCTTTGGTGTTAAGTTTGGGGGTCAGGATATTTTTGAACTTTTTGACTAATTTGGCATGGAATTCAACTTTGGAAACTTGGATTGTTTTGTGGCTTTGAATGTTTGAAAAGATTGATTAATTATATCATATGGTGAATGTGTGATCCAATGATAGAAAAGTTGCTTTAATGACATGTTTGATAGGAAATTGTGGTCAATATTTGTGGATGATTGATTTGCATTTCAAAGCTTAATTCCTAGCAATTTTTGGAAACAAAATTTATGCTCAAGAGATTATGGAATGATTTGTATGCTTTTGTTGGGAGACTTTGTAGCAAGTTGGCATATATTTTCCGTCTCAATTGAAAAGCTTTAGAACTCATCTTTGAATCTCTTGAAACAATTGGACTTTTCACTCATTTTTGAAAAATGATTTGGGCATTCTTTTCAATGAGTTTAAGCCTTTCAAGCCAACCCATGACATAAAACTTTTTGCAACCTCTTTGAGCCTTATAATGAAGACCATATGAATTTTCTTTTTGGAACCCACAATGGACTTTATCCTTAGCAACTTGAAAAACCATGAATTACCCAAATCTTGAGATAATTGATGAATAATTGGTAGAAAAGATTGGATGGTTGCTAAATGTGCATGATGGTACAGAATTGGTGTGGGAAACATAAATGGTGCATGATGTTCTCAATCGCTTGTACTCTTAAGTGAAGAAAAATGAAAAAGAAACAGAAAAAGAAAAAGAAAATGCAGTTCAATGATCTCAATAAGACTTGGAGTACAAAAGATTTCAATTTGAAACAAGTTTGGGGGAGTAGTTGCTTCTTTTGAAAAAAAAATTGTGAAGTGAATGAAGATGGAAGAGATGCTTGTAGTCACTTATCTCAATATGTTTGAATTCCTTTCTTGACCTTTCTTTCACTAGCCTAGCCCTAAACCACATTACAAGCTTATAAAGTCCCATTGATTTTGGAATTGTGTGGAATCATTTTGTGTTGGAGAGAGAGGAGATTCTGAGCTTATAAAGTTTTGATGTTGAGGTTGCTTTATACATGTTGAAATGTTGCATTTGATCTTGATAATTGCAAGACAATTATTCTACAGCTCTTCACATACACACACACACACTTTTGAAAATTGATAGGAATTTTTTTTAATTTGCAAATCTAGCATCCAAAACTATTCCACTTCTTTCATAGTGAATATAAGATTATGAGCAACCAATAAGGAAATCATCATGCAAGGATATTTTTTGAACTTCAGATTTTTATGATAACAAAACATGATTTAGGCTATGAGAATTATGGCATCTTAACTTAGAAAGATATTTTGGAACAAGTTTTTAAAATTAAGATAAGAAACAATCGATAGCTTTAGTGTCAATTGATTGCCATTTTGATTCAGCAACTGATAGGATATCAATTGCATGGTTTCAATCAATAGACAGATGGTTCAATCAATTAAATGCTACTTACATCGATTGTTTGACTTAAATTTTCAAAGTGACCAAATAGAAGAGCAATCGATTGGGAGAAAGACAATTGATTGGCAGACATAATTGATGAGCAATTGATTGTTACTTGAATTAAAGGTAAACAGAGAGCAATCGATAGACAACTAAACAATCGATTGATATGAAGCATTCGATTGGGATCTTTAGCAATTGATTGTTGTGCTTGACTGTTATTTGATAACTCACATTTCAATTGAGTGTTGCAGGTAACAATCAGAAGAAAATAGCACCAATCTGAAGGCCATTGATTAACAAGCTAAACCAGTAATCAATTAGGAATTTGAGCCATTGATTGCCATGAAAAAAAATTCAAATTCTATTACTCTTCTCATATCTTACTAACTTTATATTTGGAAGATTTCACATATCCCATTTCAGGAAGTTTACATTAGACACAAAGCTCAACACAGACAAAGAGAAAAAGCCGTTATTGTACTTTACTGAGTGATAACATTACCTGGCAAGAGAGAAGGAGCAACTAAACACACAATCTACTCTAATACTACTCTAGAGCATTAATTGCTGCTGATCATTACTTCGTCAACCTCCAGAGCTCATCACTCATCTTACAATAACTATACAGACTCAAGCAATGTGCATATTTCTCAAAGGAGGTATAAAAGAAATTGAAGCCCAAACATGGTTGGTAGAGAATTAAGTGCTATTCACCTACCAATTCCTGCTGCAATCAATTCAAGTTTCTGAGTTCTCTCATCTGTTCTTCACACTGAAATTTCTATAAGCTCAAGTGAGTAAGCAAGCCTATATTTCTGAAATCCTTTTCATTGAGTGATTTCCTTGGGATAGTGGGATCTTAGAGAAAAGGTTTGTAATCTTACAAAGTATAAAGGGGAGAGAATTTGGTGAGATAGAAAGATCTTACTGAGAATAATTCTCTGTGGTGTAAAAGTACTCAGGAACCTGTTGTAAACCTGGTTTACTAGTGGAACCCAACTGAGGTTGGAGAATTGGATGTAGGTCAGAGTTAGGACCGAACCAATATAATTCCTTGTGTTTGCTTTTAATTCTGTCAAAGTTTTTGAGATACACAATTCACCCACTCTTGTATGTTTCCTGCCATTTTCAATGTTAAATGGATAATTAGTGAATCTAAATTTTACATCACTTGTTTTACTCGAGGACAAGCAAAAGTTCAAGTTTAGGGGTTAACCTCTTGAAATTCATGCCATTTTAGCACGTTTTCCTATAGTTCTTACATTTTTGGTGGATTTATACATATTTTGATGTACACAAGATAGGAAAATGTGCCAAGCTGATATTGGAGTTAAAGTCATTGAATTCTTGACTTAAATGTAAATATTTTACCCTCTTTTCATCAACTTTAGCTTATGTAGATTTCATTGCTTGTTAGGTTGTTGAAGCCAATTAATTAAGCCACATTGCATTTGAAGTTAAAGTAAAGGAGCAAGAAATAGAAAAGAAGAATTAGCACAATCAAGAAAGGTTAAGAAAGGAGTTTGCAGAAAATTATTAGCCGCAGCCAAAAGCGCAGGCAAAATAACTGGCTGCAGCCAAATCCAGAAAATTCCAGGCAGAGAGTTATTGGCCGCAACCAAAATGCTGACAGAGTGCACAGTGAACACATCAGCTCAAAAATAGGGTTTAAAAACACCCAAGACTCGAATAGCAACATATTCTTTTAACTTGGGCTTTCTTTGGGGGCTACTTGGGATCATTTCTAAACTAGGGTTTGAAGATTTTCAAGGAGATTCAAGTGGAGATTGAAGATTTGAAGAGATTCAACCTCATTTCCCTTGGTTTTTCTTGTTCTTCTCCCTTTCTTCTATGAAATTTCTGCAATTGCTGTATTTATTTTACAGATTTTTGTTTTTCTCTCCATGAGTGACTAAACTTCCGTTGTAGGACTATTTTGAACCTTTTTTATGGATTAAGACTTGATTCTTCCTCTCTTTTGTTAGTAAATGATATATCTATATATATATATATGTTGATTTTATCATTCTTTTCATGCTTTTAAGTGTTTGGCCACCATCTAGTTTGATTTGTTCATGTGGGTTTGACTTGAGAGAGCTAATCCATGTGTAAAACTTGGTTAAAATCATGCTTGACTTGAAATTTGCATGATAAATAGAAAGTTTGTTGGTAAAATAGATATATCTTTACTAACCTTGCATTGTCACATTAAGGTTGGTTTTAAAATGGAGATTTTCATTATTTGTAGCAAGAGATTGTGCATTTTAATGAAAAGATAAACTTGATTTTGACTAGAGAGAGCTTAGTCAAGTGCATATGAACCTTAGACAAACACATATATTCATGGAAAATACCATTTGAGAGAGAGGTATTCATGTCTTATGAAATGCAAATGGGATAAATAGTCCTAGACCCCATTTAATCCTTTAAGTCAAAAGACCCATTATTTTTATAACTTTCTAGTTTTCAAAAATAGATTTTCAACATTTCATTGCACAACCAAAAATATTTTCATAGTTTAACTTGATTGAATTCACTTAGTCTTTTGTTTGGTCAAAGATTTTGATCCAAATCTCTGTGGAAACGATATTTTATACTATTTATGATCCGTGCCCTTGCGGTTAACGCTTGAAAGCGAACATTCTGCTTTCACTATTCTCTTCGCCTTACTCTTACAGAAAGAATCAGTTTAATCCTGAGAAGTGTCACATTCAATCTTGCTTGTTGTTGCAAAACAATTCTATAGGATAGTGTTCCGGAGGATGAGACTGAGATTATTGTGGTTCTAGACATGCTGCCTAACACTTAAGAACTCTGCAAGTGGCATTGTGCCAATGACCTTCTGTCCAATCTGAGAGGATGGCTGATGGATCCACAAGAGTGTGAACATACCTTGTTCTTTTTTGACCTGTGTACATTCTTACCTTAATCCATAAAAGTTTTCTATATTATCTTGTGCTACCTACTAATGTGATAGCGATGTCTCATCTTTTGATGTAATTGAGTCGCGCTAGCACTAAATGACAATATGGACCACATTAAATGACTTTAATCTTCATAATTTTTGTGGTCTTCTATGTCTGCTAGTATGAGGAATGGAAATATTTCAGTGTCCCTTGTAGTTCTGTTCGGGTTGTATATTTAGGTTTTAGACGATATTATATTATATTGGTTTGATTCTACTACTTCTTGCACACATATGATAATAATGGACCATGAATAAATATGGATATAAATTTGATGACTTTCAATTTCAGTGAAGTTAGTTCGTGATGAAGGGAGGAGAATCTATTTATGAGTTAATTTATTTTATTGCATATTATTAATATATTATGGATTAGAGTTTAGGTATAGACAATAGGACCATACAAGTATACACATAATTATAGATAGCCGAAACTGTTTATGATTTCAAAACTTAAAGTAACCATAGTAGGTTCATCAGTAGTGGAAACTAATCTTGTTTTATGCTAAATTATTAATTAATAATTTATATACAAGTGGTAAATTTGTGTCTTAGTTCTAATCAAACTTTGCACAATGCACATGTACCCTTGTCGGCAGACTCAAAAAATTGGAGTTAAAATCGATTCTTTAAAGTAAAATGTAAGAAGTTGGTAAAGTATATCATATCCGTTGTCAACTTGCCATTTGATTCATCAAGATTGTTATTCTCAAATTGAATTTTTTTTTCTTCATCTTTGTACCCTATATCATGGACCAGTGGGAGTAAATATATAAGAAAAATCAAATTAAATTAGAGAGTCTGATATGATCTAAGAAGTTTTGATTAATAAGCTCATTAATTATGAATTCAGGAGACAAAGTATACATCTTCCTAACCAAATTATTTGAGATATTTTTTCTTGGGACCACCTCTTTCAAATATAGCCCAATTATTTGCCAACTTTTCTGAAAAATGGGAAAAGCCCTCTTAAATAGGTGAGCATAAGTACTTTGGTAAGGAAATTTGTGGGTTTCTTTGTTGGCTCAGGCCCATAACAATCAGTAGGTTAACTTCTGAGGACCTCTGAATAAGTTTTGAAAAGTCTGGCCCAAATAACAGCTAAATAACTTATTGCTGTTTCATTTTGGACTGAGCTCGGTGAAGCTATTTAGTGAGCCAAGTCCATCTTGTTGGCTGATTTCTCAAAGGAAAGAGCTAACAAGAAAAAGGATTAAGATCCATTTTTGCGTTGGAAGTAAGCGTAAAAGAGCGTCGAGTATCCGAAAGTAATAAGAGGACAAATAATAGCTAGACATTTGACTATTTAAAACCTCTTGCAAAGTAATTTCAGCAAACTTACAGATAGTCTCCAACACATTGCTTAATTATAGTTTATTCAAATGTAATCTGAAATAAGACAAATCATAGCATGAGGCAAACATCCATCTAGTTATGAATAGTTCATCAGTAAGGATGATTTTAGCAAACTGTAAAGTGATTGTTGTAACTTTTTTTCCCAACAGTAAGAATAATTTCAGACTTGCAATTACTAGCATAATATGAATATCTTAGAAATAAATCAAATTATGCATGAAAAACTTGTGCAGGGGCACTTGACTATTTAAACCTCTTGCAGGGGCATGCTGTCAGTGAAACAAAAATAGAAGAAAACAAGAAGTTGCAATAAACATTGAAAGAGGCAACTGCAAACAATTAATTATCTTGTAAAGCACTCAGCATCATTCTGAGTTAAAAATTTATACATTATGCTAGATTAGATCAATTTACCTTTCGAAGTATGAATCTCAGCCACTCCACTACCAAAAACATCATCATCATCATCATCATCATCATCATCATCTTCTGTTTCTGCAGCCATTATCTTTTCATCATCAATGTCAGCATCCTTGATAGTATCAATGTGAGAAACCTCTTTTGAGAGATTAAGCAGCTCTACCACCGAGTTTGGCAACTCAATGTTTTCGAGTACTCTCATTTTCTGAAACTTCTCTTGCAACCTAGACAACATGAATGAACTAGACAACAAAATGAATACACAACGTTAGTATAACAAAAAGATTTCAGCATGTACATGAACAAAGAATGAAAGAAAAATATATAGCATGAGAATTTGAACTTTAAATCATATTAATTCAAAAACAACTAATGCTTATATGGCTAATAAACTATGAGTCTAGATCTAATAATGAACAGATAAGGCTGTCAACACCACGATGTTCCCATCCAAGATCAATCTTCCACCAATCTTTACCTTGCTGCTCCAGCAATACTTCTATGGGTTTTGCATCCCCAAATGGATTCACCTTTGGTCTGGGTTTCATCACAATTTCTGTCTCAGGCGACCCTGTATCCTCAGAATCAGTGGATTGAGCACTGGATGAACCCTAGCGATTTGTAATTTCAAGTTTGAAAACAGAAAATAACCATTTGTAATTTACCATGAATACATTTATTTACACTACTAGGACAGATCAATTGTGCTCAGTACTAGATGAAAAGGGTTGACAAAGATGGAAACATCACGCATATTCTATATCACTGCAAAAGTTCTGCCATGTCATTGAAATTTCATCTTTCATCATTTTAGTTTCACTGTTTCTGACATGAGTAAGCACCAAAATGAAGAACTAAAGAATGTATGTACATGTATGTCCAAGAGAAAGATTTAATAGTGTTCACTTGTCCATAAACAGTCATGTCAATTATGTACACTCCAACTGTTGCATCAACAAGAGATCAATAAGGTAAATAACTTGATCATTGGTATCAAAACATAAGTATATGTGGAAAAGTATATTCCATTAATCTGCAACAAGTAATCTCTGAGTTCCATAAAGGCTATATTATATTCTTTTTAATTTCATAGTTGTCAAGTTTAGTATCCGCTATATGAACACTAGATGCAAGTGATTTCAGCAAACAAAATTCAAATTTTTGTTTTAACTTCTATAATGACAGTAATCCTTAAGTTTTTCTAATGTGGTGCAGAGAAAAAAATTCAAGATTTTCGGTTCTCAAACAATTTTAGTGCAGTGAGTTAATACCATATTATAGGAGTACTAAGTTTAGCAATAACTTATTGCAGCAAAAACTCAAAATTTGAGTCAAATAATTCAGGGCTAAGCTCAAAATGTTCTCCAAAAAAAAAAAAAAAAAAAACTTAAAATGGCAACAATGCACAAAGCCAAGTTATTTCGCTATACAAAGTGATAAGAAACTGTAATTTGAATGGACCAAGAGTACTATACGGTTCAAAGTGTGATCACAACGCAATGCTTGCACCAAAATTCAATCAAGTGTAATTTCAATAGCAAAAACCAGTTTATGCATCAGACATCAGCTAATTCTAACATGCACAATTAGAAACTAGTCATGTTTCATCAAACCAATAGCTAATAATCAGACTAGCTGCAAAGACGTCACCAGAAAGTCAATATATGATCAAGTAATTTGTATCTAGAGTGATATGTACAATATTAATTGACCAAATTTCCCAAAGTATCAAAGCCAAAATTCAATAAGTGGTAATGCACACACCAAATATGGAACTTATAATACTACCACTCCAGGACAAAAGAACAGGGAAGAATTAAAGCAGTGCAATCAATTCAGGTTTAGATCTGAAAATAAAGAAATTCATCAAAACAGAATTCAACCGTGCAAAATTCTACGATTAGATAGAGAAGTTAGCATTGAAGAATACATGAAGAGCAAAGTTTTTCAAACGCATCTATTGCTAACACATCCTTGCATATGAACGCCGTCCCCTCCATCATCCATTGGGCTATAGACAACCATCGGTTCCTCAGCTACCTCACAGGTAATAACCCATCGGTTTGCATAATCTGAAATTAGAAGAGTAAAAGAAGCGGAGAAACCAAGCAAAAGAGAGACACAGACATTCAAATGCAAAAAATGATAAAAACTAACTAAAATTAAGGGTACTATCTCAAGCTTTTAGAGCTTTAGTTTGGGATAAAATCTCATTATACTCATATTCTGAAATAAAAAGGCAGTATACGGTCATCTGCAGGTAATCATGAAATCAATGCAACTAATCACAGGATTAAACATAAAAGAATGCAATTTACAGTACTGCACATCAATAGCGAGACCAAAAAGTGGACATATTACTTAGATTCATATAGTTTTTTTTTTCTTTTTTGTAATCAGTTTCATAATTTTAACCTTACTTTGGAAAAGCATTATCTTCCTAAACTTGCTTATAACAAACAAGCATCGGGCCACCACTCCCCAGCTCTGCAGTGTTTGATGTAACACTTCCTTTTGTCACCAAAACAAAAACACAAAATATGAAAAGATAAACTTCCATTTTAAAAATAGCAAAATCATGTCATAGGAGAGATAACATTTTGGAAAGAAAACATATTATATCATGGCCTCACTAACTGAATTCTAATAATTTATCCAGTCCATCTAAGGTTCAATGAATTAATATTATATCACCTCAATCTCAACAAGAGTGAGGCATTATAAAGTATAAACTTCTTTCTTCACCATTTCTACATACACTCAAAAGTAGAGAAAAAGAATAACAAAGCCTACTAACCTTCCACCTTGAATGAGCTCAATCATGTGATCCCAAACAGAAATCCGGAGGTCCTTGGGAGCCAAAACCCTAAACTTGGGACAGCTACCAAGAGCAACAGCATGGTGATCCAGAATTGGAGGGACAATCAAAGTTCGATTTAAAATTCCCACCATCAAAATAGCATTCTTAAACTCCAAGAGCTGATTATTGAACCCATTGTGGGGTGCATACTACAGGAATTTCTCACCTAAGGTTAATAACTGGCTGGAACATTGATTTTAATGTTTTAGATGATACAGGAAAGCGAGCATTGATGGTCAGATACAGAGAATAGTAATAAAAAATCAGGAAAGAGAGCAAAATAATGAGGACAGAAAGAGGAATAAGAGGCCATCTATGATTTGGTATTTCTGGAGTCAAAGTTTGATGTGATGTACTACGGTTGGTATTATTCATGGTCGTTTAGCTATACAAGGCCCTGAGAAATGCCTAGGCTTATTTTATGTTAAGAAAATAAATAAAAGTCGATTTTCCCCCAAATTCTACAAATGTGAGCCAGAACAAAGGTACATTTTGCAAGGTAGTTTTCAGCAAAATCACAATCATTGCAATGTGTTAGCCAGCAAGCTTTCCTGCTTCTGAAATGAAAGAATAGACATAAGTTACACAGTAAACACTCCAGAGAAATCCATTGGAACAAACTAATAAAACGTGAGATAGTGAATGCTACATATACGCACATATTCCTTAAAAATGGTTTAACAAGAGAGGGTTTGGAAAAGATTTCACCAATAGAAAAACTCTTCTGTCATTTTGCATGATATTCATTTAAAACAGGTTCATTTCAATTCTTTTACAAATGAATCCCATTGTATATAATACATTTCAAAGTTGATAATTTCAGTTCATTCACAAAATGATAGTATTGTTTGAGGCGCAACTTTCCCCTTTCCAACTATCTCATCTCTCTCAACATCCATAAAAACTGTAAGATTACTGTGTATGAAAAATCTAGACAATTAAGTGTCCATTACTTAGTCATGCATTTCATGGGGGCACAAGCAGAAGAAATTACAGAGAAGTATCACAAATCATAAAAAGCGTCGCAGGACAAAACTGAAAGAAAAATACTTCCCAAATCCGCAGAACTCTCCAAGACATACACAGCATTTCAAATCAGAAAAGAGAAAGACAAGAAACACCGTTAACTGAAATTTATTTTACTCAATTGCTCAAAAGAATCATTCCAGTTTAATGTCCCAACGTATCGAGGAATTCAAGAGTAGAATAGAAGATTGAGAATCAATACCAGTAAGGAACGAAGCAATTAAACAGAGAAAATATAGGGTGAATTTCAGGGTTACAGGTCCGATTTGGCCAGCGTGATTCTCCTTCTTCTTCTTCCACAGAGCTATGCCTCTTGCTTCAGATTTAGATCTTTAAGGTGGTGGATAGAGAGGAAGAGAAGAGAGGAAGAGAATGGCGAACAATGGCGGCGGCGGAGAAGGGTTCGGACTGAGAACGGTGTCATGCAAATAAGAGAGGGAGGAAAGTCAAAAATCCCTGCCTCCAGCTCCATCAAAGCGTTGAACTCGCCAGTGCCTTGCCGTCGCTGTCAGCACCGTTTGTTCTTCGCCGTCACCTTCTCCTCTGGACCCTTTCTTTTCATCCTCTAAAACCGTAACACTCTCCTCTTTCCCTTCTTTGTATTTCGGATTCTGAAGTGGGTGAGGATTTAGGTGTCTCTGATATATTAGGGCTTCTGGGAATTCTGGACTGATCTAGTTGAAGCTTGAGCTTTGAATTGATGATCTCTTGAAGAAATTTAAGCGTGCTTGTGAGTTTTGGTTGGAATCTTAGCTCCTCTACCTGTCATTGTTCGCCAATGATCTCTATGAATCTCAAAACAAAACAAAAACAAAAACAAAAAAAATGAAGCAATTAGTTGCAGAGAGAGTGAGGGAGAAAAGGTTTTACTAATGGGAATAATGGCAAAAATGAGAGGGAGGGAAATGGGAAGATGGGCGATAAATGAAAAAAATTGGGCCAAACCTTAAGCTTAAATTAATAAGCGTTGGGTTAGATCAATATAAATTTAAAAAAAAAATTATCAACCTATCCCGATGCTTATATTTATAAGCACCAGGTTGGGCAAAATACAAATTAAAACATAATAATTATCAAACCTATCACGGTGTTAATAAGCGTCGGAATAGGCATTCCTAAAAAAATAAAAAACATAAACCCTATATCGGCATCGGAATAGGTTTAGGTTAGGTAGATTAGTACTGGAATCCCGCTTACTAATCCCTCCAATTCCAAGTTGATTAAGCTCAAAAGCCAAAGTGAATTTGCTAATTACAAGGGGCTCCTAGTCCAACAACCGGGATCCCGAATTGCCACTTAATTAATCATAGGGTTTAATTGATTAATGGAATTCCAATGCCACTCATGCAACTTGACAAATTCAATAGCTAATTCACAAATGCAAATGCTTGACAAAATGATCCACTAAATAAGAATCCTTAAATAAAACAAAATATTAACTAAAACATTTATTCAAAATGATGAATTCATACATTCAAACAAAATTCAAGCTAATAAAGAGCTATTGTCAAACATACACAAATGTAAACAAAGCTACAAATGTTTCTACAACTCTCTACAAAAGATATTCATAGAAATTACAACCAAATGAAAAAACAAGCCCTATAATCCTAGAAACATGCTTAAATATAAGGAAGAGAGAGTAGATGAATAAGAACTCCCCTAATCAAGCTCCAAGCTCACACTATTTGCCTCCAGCACCAAGGATTAGGACCTCTCAGTTGTTGCCTTCCATGGAGAAGTCACCAACAAAAGAAAGGAAGGTGGATGCCATGGAAATTTAGGTGGAGAGAGGTAGAAGATGAGAGATGGGAATGAGAGAGTTGAGAGAAAATGGTGAACTAAGGTTTATGGTGGCTCCAAATCTGCATAGGGGTTTCCAAAAATCGTGTTTAAGTCACCCATAAGTTGGGTCATGAGTGGGTAATTAAATTGGACACTGTTTGGCCCAAAACGGCAGCTCTAACATGTTGTAGAATCGAGCTCCCTTGCCGTGCCACGGCGAGATGCAATGCTCTCTAGTCCCTCTGGCTAAGCTCGCCGTGGCCGAGCAACGATATCTTTTGCTTCTTTAAGGCGAGTTCGCCATGGCTAGGCCACGGTGAATTATAGGCTTTTCTATCGCTTGAATTGTTGTCTTTTTCACCCGGGATCCTGACCTTTTGGTCCTTGCACGACCCTATAAGTAAAAACAAGAGAGAACAAGGATCAAAATAGCACTATAAATTAATTAATGGAAATTGATCTACAATTATGGCCAATTAATCCTGTTAGAATAATGAGTTTTGATTATAACTAAACATAACTTAGGCATAAAGAAGGGTTATAATAAGAACAGAAATATCTTAGGGATAATCTGATAGAAAATCCTAAGTCCTGCCCAATCGATCAGAGATAGATTACAAGTTAAAGAACTTAAGCTTAATCGATTAGAGATGAATCAAGTTCAGATCACATAGTGCCCAATCGATTAGAGGCCCCTGTAATCGATGAGTGAAATTAGCCCAATCGATTAGAGCCCTGTAATCGATTAAGAGAAAG
Organism: Mimosa bimucronata; assembly: GCA_037074515.1. Taxonomy (NCBI): domain Eukaryota; kingdom Viridiplantae; phylum Streptophyta; class Magnoliopsida; order Fabales; family Fabaceae; genus Mimosa; species Mimosa bimucronata. The sequence goes on from CM073442.1 coordinate 15,735,475, forward strand.
ATGCCCAATCGATTACAGCTATGTAATCGATTAGAGAAGATTAGGTAATCTGAATATAATCTGTCTGTAATCGATTAGAGAAATATGTAATCTATGTGTAATCGATTAAACCTGCCTAATCGATCAGGCTTCCCCTGTAATCGATTAGGCGCATGAATTTCTAATCTGATGTTCAGTGATGCAGGCTATAATCTATAGGTAATCGATATGTAATCGATTAGACATCAGACCCTGTGATCGATCAGAGACATGTAATCTGAGTGGCGATGGAAAATATTCAAAATCAATGACAAGCCTATTTTTAGCTTTCCAAGTACAGAGTTCTTCAAACATACTTATGGAAGTTAACGTTAACACACAATTTGATCAAAAGAGCCGTTGGAACTCACCTACCCTGTCAGCGATAGAAGAAGAGAGACGAGCCAAAGCAAAATCAAGTACAATGGAGTAAATGCATAGCAGAATACATCTTCCATACTCCACCAGACTACTCAACTCTCTTGAGGTGTTCAACGGCCATATTCTCAACGGATATATTTCTAAGAGAAACTATAAATGCTATTGAGAAGAAGTTAGTTGCAAGAATTGATTGCCACATTGATTATCTGTATCTACTGCATTCAATACTCTCAACACTTACTGTTCTCATATTCTTAAGTGTGTAACACAATCTGTTCAATTGAGTGAACAATTATTCTGTATCCATTTTCAAAGTGAGGTTTACTCTTAAGATAGTGGGATCTTAAGAGTAGGGTGTAAACTTACAAAGTGTAAGGGAGAGTGATCAGTAAAGAGAGGAGTTCTTGCTGTCACTTGTAAAGGCTATCAAGAGTCTGATTTAATCTTGAGGAATTAGTGAAACCCAACTGCAGGTTGGAGAACTGGACGTAGGCCAAGTTTGGGCTGAACCAGTATAAACTGTGTTGTTTTATCCAAGTTAGACATTGAAAGCACAATTCACCCCCCTCTTGTGCATTCCTGCCTGTTTCATTTGGTATCAGAGGCTGGTCTTCTCAGATTCCACTGATCCCACGATCAGGAGAAGAAAATATCTATCATGGCAGGATATGATAACGTGCTCCCAGAAGGCAGCTCAATCAACAAACCTCCTGGATTCAATGGTGAACATTATACCTTTTGGAAGATGAAAATGAAAGTGTTCATCAAATCATCCGGGTATGATCTTTGGAGGATAGTTGAAGAAGGCAATCTTGTTCCTATGAAAACTGAAAATGGAATTCAAGTACCAAAGCTCCCTCAGGAGTTGACGGATGATGACAAAGGAGACCTGGAACTCAACAGCAGAGCAGTCTTGATTCTTCAGAATGCTCTAAGCCAGAAAGAATACTTTAGAGTATGTCATTTGGAGACTGCAAAAGAAATGTGGGAAGCTCTAGCAGTTGCTCATGAAGGAACCAGTGGTGTAAAGACTAGAAGAGTTGAGCAACTAATTACTGACTTTCATTTATTCAAAATGGAAGAAGGAGAACCAATTAGGGAGCTGGAAATCAGATTCACTCACTTGATCAATAATCTTACAGCTCTCGGAAGAAGAATCTCAGAGGCAGAACAAGTCTCCAAAATCTTAAAGATTCTGACTCCTGAATGGCAGATGAAAGCTACTGCAATCCAAGAAATGAGAGGAGAATCTATGAGCTCTATCACTTCATTATTTGGAAGCCTGGCTGAGTATGAAACAACCATCAAAGTATAAAGAGAACTCTATGGAGATAAAAAGAAAAAGAATCTTGCACTAACAGCCTCTACAAAAGATTATGAGAATGAGGAAGATGAGGAGGAATTGGATGATGATGAGATGGCCTTCATGGTCAGAAAATTTAGAAAGTTCTTCAGAAATAGAGGGAGATACCAGAGAGGTGGCTCAAGCAACAAGGACTCCCAGAAAAATGCTCCTGTGTGCTATGAATGTAAGAAGCTTGGACACTTCAAAGCTGAATGTCCAAGTCTTCAAAGATTTAAAGAGAAAGAGAAAAAGAAGGAGAAGTTTTAAGGTAGAAAGAAAGCCTATGTTTCATCTATATGGGGAGACAGCTCAGATGAGGAGACTAGTGATGTTGAGGAAGCAGCCAACCTCTGCCTGGTGGCTCAAGAGAAATCATCTGACAGTGAGGTATATTCTACTAACCTATCTTTTCAAGAGCTTCAAGATGCTTATGATGATATACATATTGAATTTGAAAAGCTAGCAAAAGAAGTATCTATTTTGAGAAAGAAAAACAAAGAACTTGAAAAGAAAGCTGAAAAATCTGATTGTGAAAAATGTAAACAGATTTCTGAGAAAGTTGTTCAAGAGAATTTTGATTGCAAAAACTGTGAAACACTTCGGGAAGAAAATGGGAAAATTTCTGAAATTCTAAAGAAGTTCACCAAGAGCACAGAAACACTTGATATTATGCTAATGAATCAAAAGGCATATAGAGATAAAACTGGGATAGGGTATGATCCAACTCCCAAAAATTTGAAAAAAAACAAATTTGTGCCAAAAGAGAAATCATACTTGAAATTTTTCAGAAAAGCTTCAGACTATTCATCACCTTTCTCTTTTTGCAATTACTGTAATAGAAAAGGTTACTCTGAATCAACTTGTTATCCAAAGAAACATGGATTATCAAAATCATACAAGTGGGTCCCTAAAGGGACACATCAGCCTCAAGTCCACTTGGATCAAGGGCAGCAAACTAATCCCAAAGGACCCAAGAAAATCTGGGTATCTAAAACTGTTTAGTCTGTGCAGGTATGCCTCAAAGCATCCAACAACACAAAATGGTATATTGACAGTGGATGCTCAAGACACATGACAGAAGATAAAGAGAAACTGGACAACCTGATTTTGAAGGATGGTGCCAAAGTTAGTTTTGGCGGAAATCAGTCTGGTAAAAGCACTGGAAAAGGAGACATTGGTCCAGTTAAAGATATCTATCTTGTGGAAGGTCTCTGTCACAACTTGCTAAGTGTCAGTCAAAGTACTGACAGAGGTAACTGGGTAATTTTTGACTCAAATGAATGCCTCATAGTAGATAAGAATGAATTAGCTATAGACAAATCAAACTTAAATTATAGATTGAAAGCTAACAGGAATGAAAATCTGTATGTGGTAGATTTAGATCAGCGTCTTTCTGAAAAATGTTTTATAAGCAATTCTGATAACTGTTGGCTATGGCATAAAAGATTAGCTCATGTTAATATGTCTCAACTAGAGAAACTAATCAAAAAGGATTTGGTTATTGGGATACCAAATATGAAAGTAAAATCTGATCTAGTGTGTGAAGCATGTCAAAAGGGGAAACAAACAAAGTCCTCCTTTAAACCTAAGAAGGAAGTTACCACTACTAGATCCCTGGAACTAATCCATATGGATTTGGTTGGTCCAGCAAGAGTGAAGAGTCTTGGAGGAAGTCTGTACACTCTTGTGATTGTGGCTGACTATTCTGGGTTCACTTGGACTATGTTTCTTTCCTCCAAACATGAAACCTTTGATGCCTTTTATGTGTTTGCTAAGAAAGTGCAGAATGCAAAAGACAAGAAAATCAGTTCAATCAGGACAGATCATGGAGGAGAATTTGAGAACCAAGACTTTCTAGATCTGTGCAAAGAAAATGGCATCAATCACAATTTTTCAGCCCCAAGAACCCCTCAACAGAATGGAGTGGTTGAAAGGAAGAACAGAGTACTCACTGAGATGGCCAGAACAATGCTCAATGAAAAAGAAGTATCTCAAGTATTCTGGGCAGATGCAATGAATACTGCATGTTACATTTCAAACAGAGCCTACATTCGAAAGGGAATGGACAAGACCCCATATGATCTTTACAAAGGAAGAAAGCCAAATGTAAGTCATCTCAAGGTTTTTGGTTCCAAATGCTTCATTCACAACAATGGGAAGGTAAATCTAGGTAAATTCGACCCTAAGTCTGATTCTGGAATTTTCATTGGCTATTCTAGTAGGAGTAAGGCTTATAGAGTATTCAATAAAAGAACTTCTACTGTTGAAGAGTCAGTTCATGTAGTCTTTGATGAAACTGACTCTGAACAAAATATTACAACAGAAGATGATTCAGTTTTTCAAAAGAGGGTTAAAAACTCTACACAATTATTATCTCCACTAGATGAATCCCATGAGGAGGGACAAGAGGATGATCCTCATGATATACCAGCTAAACCCTCAGCATGGAAACATCACAGGGATCATCCACCTGAGCAAATCATTGGTGGGGTTAATGAAGGTGTTAAAACCAGAAATCAAATTCAAAATGAAATGCACTTCTCTGCATTTATTTCTGAAATTGAACCCACTTGCATTGAAGAAGCTCTAGAGGACTGTGATTGGATAGCTGCAATGCAAGAAGAGCTCAATCAATTTGAAAGAAGTCAAGTTTGGGATTTAGTTCCAAGGCCTTCAAATTATCCTATTATTGGAACTAAATGGGTTTTCAAAAACAAACTTGATGAGTATGGGTATGTGGTCAGAAATAAGGCAAGACTTGTGGCTAAAGGATATAACCAAGAAGAGGGTATTGATTATGAGGAAACTTTTGCTCCAGTTGCAAGATTGGAAGCAATAAGACTGTTATTGGCTTTTGCATCCCTCAAAAATTTTAAACTTTATCAAATGGATGTAAAGAGTGCCTTTCTTAATGGTTATATCATGGAGGAGGTATATGTTGAACAACCTCCTGGTTTTGAAATTTCTACTAAACCTGATCATGTCTTTAAGCTTAAAAAGGCCTTATATGGACTTAAGCAAGCACCAAGAGCCTGGTATGAAAGACTAAGTAATTTTCTATTGGAAAAAGGTTTTTCAAGAGGAAAAGTAGACACCACTCTATTTATTTTACATAAAAAGAAAAACATGCTTGTTGTACAGATTTATGTAGATGATATTATTTTTGGTGCTACTGATGAATCTCTCTGTGAGGAATTTTCAAAGACTATGCAGGGAGAATTCGAGATGTCCATGATGGGGGAACTCAATTTCTTTCTAGGTCTTCAGATTAAACAAAGAAAGGATGGGATTTTCATTTCCCAATCCAAGTATGTGAAGGAGATTTTGAAGAAATTTGGAATGGATCTGTCCAAGGAAGAAGATACCCCTATGAGCTCTACAGTAGTAATGGATGCTGATCTAGAGGGAAAGGACTTCAACAAATCAACATATAGAGGTCTAATTGGTTCTCTCCTATATCTAACTGCCAGCAGACCAGATATTCAATTTAGTGTGGGAGTATGTGCCAGATATCAAGCTAATCCAAAGGAAACACATCACACATATGTTAAAAGAATCTTAAGATATCTGGTAGGAACTCAGGAGCTGGGGTTGTGGTATCCAAAGGGAACTCAGGAGTATCTCATTGCTTACTCAGACTCAGACCATGCTGGGTACAAAACTGACAGAAAGAGTACCAGTGGTCAATGTGAATATCTTGGAGGATCCTTAGTTTCATGGGCAAGCAAGAAGCAGACATGTGTCTCTCTATCATCAATTGAAGCTGAATATATAGCTGTTGCAAGCTATTGTGCTCAAGTTCTATGGCTCAAGCATCAATTAAGGGATTTGGGGATGGAGTTTCCAGAAGTTCCAATCCTCTGTGACAACACAAGCACTATTAGTCTGGCCAACAATCCTGTGCATCACACAAGAACAAAGAACATTTATGTAAGGCATCATTTCATCAGAGACCATGTGCAAAAGAAGGATGTCAGAGTGGAATTTATTTCAACACACTTGCAACTAGCTGATATCTTCACTTAGCCCCTAGCAACTGAACAATTCATGTTCATCAGAAGAGAATTGGGAATGGTAAATCCCAATGAGTTGTAAGTCTGTGTAGAATTCTTTAATACTCTAAAATTTATCTGAATTATTTCATGTTTTGATGATCCAGTACTAACTTAGGCATCGGAGTGTCAAAATAAAATTTTGCAAGTTCTGCGTCCAATCGATCAGGCAACCTTAATCGATTACAGAGCATGCCCTGTAATCGATTAGGCATCGATTAGGTATCGATTAGAGAAGAAAAGAAGGATTGATTAGGGAAAAGATATAATCGATCAGAACTGTCTGATCGATCACAAGGAAGGAGTAATCGATTGGGCATCGATTACTTAGCGTGGACCTATCGATCACAGCAATCCCTAATCGATCAGACGCATCTCATCGATCAGAGACTACTCCCTGTAATCGATTACTTAGGACACATAATCAATTAGGCGTCAACGGTAACTTTTGTAACGTACACTTTCTCTGACATTTACATGCTTTTCTGTGATTTCTCTCTCATATAAACTTGAAATATGTAACTGAAGCATCATTTCGCACCATATTGCATTCGTTCTAAAGCATTCTCTCTTCATCTACTCTTAAACCCTAACGTTCGAACCATCAAACCCCTTCGTAACCATCATAACTGTTGCCATTACTTGAATCATCATCAGACATAACTCCTCCAAACCAGTTACAACCTTTCGAATCACCAGACATATCCTTAAACTCTCTATATAAACCCTCTCCATGGCACCCAAAATGCGCATACCAAAGAACTATAGAGCCCAGATTGTCCCTAACACAGTTCCCCTACCAGAAGGTGATCCTGCCTTAACCTACAGACCTTCATCACTGAAGAGCTCAGAGATTGATTAAAGGTTTAGGTTCGGAGCAGTGCCGCCTCGAGTCCGCTCTCCCAGAAATTAGAACCCGAGGGGATAGTGGAAGCTAACCCTGGGTGTCGATCTCAAGGAGCCTAGTGTAATATGGTACCTAATAGCTAAAATGTAAACTTGAAAAGGCGGGTATAAAGCATTTTTTTGTTTGGTTTTGATAAGAAGTTTAGTATATGCAAAGGTAAAGTAAAAGATTAGAGTTAAAAGTGAGATTTGGATGAAAATGGGATAAAGGTCATTCTTGATGAATGAAAGCTTTGGGAATCATTGCTTCAAAAGGTTTTCGAGGAGTTTGTTTGATTTCTAAAGAACCCTAGAGGAACCCCTCTAGGCTAGGCTTGGGTTAACTTAATTAATGCCGGAACCCCGCACATTACTTAATTTAACCCAAGTTGATTAAGTTCCAAATCAAGAAATAATTGATTATGCAAGACTTTAAATCCACAATTTGGGCCACCCCATAATTGCTCTAAATTTCTCTCTAAACCCTAATCTATTGATGGCCACCCATACAATAAATTAGGACCTAGAGAGTGTTTACCCAATGTCTCAACACAACCAATTAATTCTTATGCCATCTCCCTCAAGAAAACAACTTAACATTCTCAATCCACTAACCAAGCCACCTTGCATTAGCACATAATTTTCACCAAGAGAATAACAAAACTATGAACCCATAAATTTCATTAAACTCAAAGCTAATAAGTAGCAATGTCAAGCATTATACAAGAAGGAAACAACATAAATACAAACATAAGTTCTAACCCTAATGTCATAAATGCATCCAACTAAGTGCCATAAATGCACCTCAACCAAATGCAATATCAATTAATACAACCCACCAAAATGTCATAAATGCAACCCTAGAAACCTAGAAAAGCATAAATACAACAAATAGGAAAAGATTAGAACTAGGAAAACTCCCCTATTGAAGCTTCAAGCTCATCTCTTGGCTTCCACCACCAAGAATGGTGGAGCCTAGCTACTACTCTCCATGGAGGAACCAACAAGAAGGAAGGAAGGAAGGGAAGCCATGGAAGGAGGAAGAAAGATGAAGAAGATGAAGATGGAGATGGAGAAGAGAGAGCTAGGGCTTGGGGTGTGAAATTGTGAACCAAATCTCCCTCAAATGAGTGTATTTTCGGCCTAATATGTCCCCCAAGTCGGGTCAAGTGAGTGGGTAATGAGTTAGATCCGGTTTGGGCCCAAAATTCGCGACTGAAAATTCTGCAGAAACACGAAGTTCGCCGTCTACTTCGCCGCGGCGAAGTGACATTGCTTTTGGCTCCTTTAACTTTTTTCGCGGTGGGCTCGCCACGGCGAAGCCACGGCGAGCTCACTCATTCTCTGGAATGTAGGGGTCCCTTCGCCGTCTGTCTCGCCGCGGCGAGGAGCCTTCAGTTCTGCCTCTTTGTTTGGTCTTTTTCTTCGTCCCGGGTCCCATATTTTGGTCCTGAGCGACCCTGCAAGTGAAAATAAGATAAAACTAAGATCAAATAGCCCTATAAATTAATTAATACAATTAATCTACAATTATGGCTAATTACTCCTAATTTTACACTCATTTCCCTTGAGAGTTTGGGATATTCAACTTGACACTATCAGACCAAAACTTGCATCTTAATCAGGTTAATTGCCTCAATTTAAGCATATAAAAGCATTACAAATCAGAGATTTGTCAATCACCTCCCTCAACCTCTCAACCATCACCACAAATGGCCAAAACCCGTGGTTCTGCATCTAAGTCCCAAGCCAAGAGTCCCTCTTCAGTCAGAGTCAGAGAACACATTTCAGGGGATACAGAAGTTCCCATTGATTCATCATTTGCTCAGGGTCCTATTGAGGAAGCCTCAAAAGATATTCAGAAGAGATTTCAGCAACCAAGATGTGGGTTTGTTGATATAGACTATCTGGAGAGAAATGGCTATCATGTGTCTGAATGGTTGGAGCCCTATAAAAATTGGATAGGAATCAAGAACTACTACAATGAGAGGGTTATCAAGGCCTTCTATTCCAATATGAAGATTCATGTCACTGAGTCAGAAGGGAAAGTCACAGGAATAACCATATCTTCCAAGGTCAGAGGCAAGACCTTCTCCTTCGACTGGAAGTTGTTGAACCAATGGCTTCATATGGATGGGCCTAATATGGAAGAGTACAACTCTTGACAGATAAGGAAAAAATTTTCAGATGAGGAACTCAAGCAGATCTATCAGCCAACAAGTCCTATTAAGGGCAATCTGACGCCTGCTCAACTGCCTCCTGCCTATAGGATCCTTCACTATGCCTATGCCAGATGTATGGTCAACAAGGCAGGAAACTTTTCCCTGATTCTTGATATTGATAATCCCATCCTGCCCATACTGATCAACAAGATTCCCATCAATCCTGGTCAAGTTATTTGTGAGGAATTTCTGAGGTTTCACAAGACCAAGACAGTAAAGACCACTCTTCCCTTTGCTCAACTTGTTTCCTTCATTCTCTGCAACAACAAAATTTTGTGGCTTGAAGAGGAACAGAATAGAGAACCACCCAAATGTGATCTGACCACCCTAAAAAAGATGGGGATAAAGTCATTTGGTCAAGTTCCCTCTCAGTCAGAACCTACCATTAATATTGAAGAGGAACAGCCTCAAGAAGAACATGAACCAGAAGATCCCATGGATCAGGAAGAAACAGCACCTGCTTCACCAGCCTCTGAACCAATTGCCCCTACACCCCAGATACCTTCTCAACCTGCAGCACCTCTCCCAGATCAAGGGGTCTCTCTTCCTGCCAACATCATTGATGACATGGTTGAGAGAGTCTCAGCCAGGGTTGTGGAAGAAATGGCACTAGAACACCAAGCCATGGAGGATCGTTTGCTAAAAAGATTAGTGGCTGCTCTGAATGATTCTGTGGTGAAGTCTGTCATGGAAAGCACCATGACCATTTTCAATGGGTATGATGCTGTGGTCAATATGCACAAGTTTTTGCACAACAAACTTGCTGGGCTGGAGGACATTCTAAGGCAATCTCATCAGGTCAACCTGCCAGGCTCTCCACTATCACCATTTGCTAGTCATGAGGCTCATCAGGTTTCCCCTATCTATTATTCACCCTCTCACTCTCATCCCTCTCCTCCAATTCCCCAAACACAAACCTCACCCAAACACACTCCTCCACCATTCAAACCTTTATCTCCTTCCAAGCAAACTTCTTCCAGTTCCTCAGATCATCCAGACCCTCCACCCTCTCCTGACCACATCCTTACCCCTGCCTCTCATCCTGCATCTCCACAACAACCTACTCCACCACCACCCCCTCAGCCTACATCACCATCACTTCCTCCTCTTACCAAAACCTATCTTAGGAAAGGGAAATCTGTCCTAGATGCCTCCTCTCCTTCTATTGATGATGCCAAAAAGGGGGAGAAGATATTCAGTGTACCAACCCCTGGAGAAAGCAGTCAGATTCAAGAAAAGGCTGTGGAAGTTGCCACCATCCTCTCAACCATTGCCTCTGAAATCCCTCAGATGCCCCAAATACCTGAGGAAGCCACCATGAGCCAGACACTTGAGGAAATTCATGAGCTTGCAGAAGCCATCAAGCTAAGCATGGCAGAGGAAGAGGTTGTAATAGAAGAAGCCTCAGATCCTGAAGTTGAGGCCACCATCAATATTCCCCCAGAAAATGCTGAAAATGTTCTAGAGGAAGACTTGGAGATGGCTATGGTCTTGTATGAAGGGGAGCCCAAACCTGTTGCTGTTGACTTGTTACCCCACTATCTTCATCAGGCAGAAGTGCTGCACCAGCAAGTAGAAGAATTTTGCTAGACTTTGACTCAGAGCCAAAAAGAAATAGAAGACAGAGATGCAGCAAAGGCTGAGTTAGCAGAATCAGAAAAGAAACATCATGTGCCTCTGCCTACATTTCCCAGTTGGGGTGTCCAGAAGCAAGTAAAGTTTAAGAAGTCTGATCAGAAGGAAGTAGTGGATCCCATTCAGACTACATCAGACTTTCTGAAATCTGATGAGGAAGAGGAGGGGCAAGAAGTTCAATCTGTTGATAAAGGGAAAAGAATCAAGAAAGTTGCCCCTAAGCCAGTTGTCAAAGCAGTACCAAGGAGGAGTACCAGGGCAACAAAAGGCATTGTGATTGAAGAACCTAAGCCTGCCCAGCAGCCAGCTACAAAGAGGAAAGCTGCACCTAAGGGAAAAGGAAAATCAGTCAAGCCTCTTCCAAAGAAGAAGCAGAAGCAATTGAGTTATGGGGAAAGGATTTTAGCCCAATTAGTTCAGAAAGCTCCTCCCTCTCCGCCTAAGAAGAAAGTAGTCACCAAGAAGAAGAAAGCTCCTGCTAAGATAAAGGAGGTTGAAATTGAGTCTGAGTTACTTGAAGATCCCTCAACTGACTCTGGAGGAATTAGCAGTGAATCTGGGGACTATGATCTGGACACATCAAAATAGAAGGATGACACTGATTCTGACTGATCCAGAAATCTTCCATCACATCTCAACTATCCTCATATGCATTACTCACATTTACTTGTTTTCTAGTTTTTGTTATTTTACCTGATCAACTATATTTCTCTTGTATTATTTCACTTATGGTTTATAATATGTTTATTATCAGTTCCCTATTTCTATCTTTTTCGGAATGTTTATTTGTTTGCTAAATCCATTGTTTTGTCATCATCAAAAAGGGGGAGAATGTTAGAATAATGAGTTTTGATGATAACTAAACATAACTTAGGCATAAAGAAGGGCTATAATAAGAACAGAAATATCTTAGGGATAATCTGATAGAAAATCCTAAGTCCTGCCCAATCGATCAGGGATAGATTACAAGTTAAAGAACTTAAGCTTAATCGATTAGAGATGAATCAAGTTCAGATCACATAGCGCCCAATCGATTAGAGGCCCCTGTAATCGATGAGTGAAATTAGCCCAATCGATTAGAGCCCTGTAATCGATTAAGAGAAAGATGCCCAATCGATTAGAGCCCTGTAATCGATTAAGAGAAAGATGCCCAATCGATTAGAGCTATGTAATCAATTAGAGAAGATTAGGTAATCTGAATATAATCTGTCTGTAATCGATTAGAGAAATATGTAATCTATGTGTAATAGATTAAACCTGCCTAATCAATCAGGCTTCCCCTATAATCGATTAGGAGCATGAATTTCTAATCTGATGTTCAGTGATGCAGGCTATAATCTATAGGTAATCGATATGTAATCGATTAGACATCAGACCCTGTGATCGATCAGAGACATGTAATCTGAGTGGCGATGGAAAATATTCAAAATCAATGACAAGCCTATTTTTAGCTTTCCAAGTACAGAGTTCTTCAAACATACTTATGGAAGTTAACGTTAACACACAATTTGATCAAAAGAGCCGTTGGAACTCACCTACCCTGTCAGCGATAGAAGAAGAGAGACGAGCCAAAGCAAAATCAAGTACAATGGAGTAAATGCATAGCAGAATACATCTTCCATACTCCACTAGACTACTCAACTCTCTTGAGGTGTTCAACGGCCATATTCTCAACGGATATATTTCTAAGAGAAACTATAAATGCTATTGAGAAGAAGTTAGTTGCAAGAATTGATTGCCACATTGATTATCTGTATCTACTGCATTCAATACTCTCAACACTTACTGTTCTCATATTCTTAAGTGTGTAACACAATCTGTTCAATTGAGTGAACAATTATTCTGTATCCATTTTCAAAGTGAGGTTTACTCTTAAGATAGTGGGATCTTAAGAGTAGGGTGTAAACTTACAAAGTGTAAGGAGGAGTGATGAGTAAAGAGAGGAGTTCTTGCTGTCACTTGTAAAGGCTATCAAGAGCCTGATTTAATCTTGAGGAATTAGTGGAACCCAACTGCAGGTTGGAGAACTAGACGTAGGCCAAGTTTGGGCTAAACCAGTATAAACTGTGTTGTTTTATCCAAGTTAGACATTGAAAGCAAAATTCACCCCCCTCTTGTGCATTCCTGCCTGTTTCAAATCCTAATCTCATGCTAATTCACCTAAAAGCCTAAGATATTAAATGAGCACGATTTGACCAAATTTGCATCTTATTCATGTTAGAAGCATCGACTTAAACATGTAAAAACATACAAATCCAAGGATTTGTCACCTAGAACAAGACAACGAGGATATAAAGTATATGTGGAGATGGAGGTCAAAGTAAGGTAAAAATTATGTTTGGTGTACAGGGGGAATCAAGGATAAGATTTAGGGTTAAATACCAATTTTGTCTTGGAAGTATTGCCAAAATACAGATTCTGCCCCAAAAATCTTTTCGAGAGCAATGTTGCCCTGGAAAACATAAAATTGGAGCAATATTGTGCAAATATTGACACCTCAAACGGTCAACCGATAGTTGTCCCATTATGCTGAGGTGGCATACCATCTCATCTCCACATGACACTATACTTGCAAAGTCCAACTCAAGCACGAAGTTGCCATTGGCACAAGGTTTAAGTTTCAAAATAAGTAAGGGGTGCTCCTCCACTTTGAACTATTCATATATAATCTAGATGGTCCAAAAGTTAACATTTTTAAGTTTATGATTTATAAATGGAAATTTTGGTTTTTTGATAAAATGATAGTTGATAGATTATCTTTATTTTAGATTTTGTATCCATGAAAATAATTATTTTTTATAAATTATAAACTTAAAAATACTGAGTATAAACCATTTAGATTGGATCTGGACAATCCAGATGGAGGAGCGTAACCTACTCATCTTTGTGAGGAGCCTTGAACACACAAAACATCATCTCTGTGTTTAATTTACTCTCTAATCTATTACATGCGAATAATGGTTCACAGGACCAACAAAACAATCAAGGGAAAAATCACACCGAGATCCCTCATAAGGCATTTAATCACAACCAGATCCCAAACAATCATCAAATTATATTGAAGTCTCAAGAGACCTAGGTGTAATTAAATGGCTTGTTATTGAGTTGTCAATACCAGCTCTTTGAGTTGTCAATGCACACTCAATAGTTGTCAATGAAAGAAATGCATTCACTACAAAAAAACAGGTTTTACTGGCGGATACATTAGTAGCGGATGCCTCAAACCACTAGTAATGTAAATTTATTAGCGGTTATAAAGAGAAACCGCAAGTAAATATGATTATTTGACCCAAGGTGATTTGCAGCCTTCCTAAACGTATTGAGGTGCAAATGCAAAATTAAATCTAACCAAGGATTGCACTAGTTGTGCTTTCCCGGATCGTCTATCAAGGAGCCTAATAAACTAACCTAAGCTAAGTAAATGCATGAAAAGCTATAACAATTCAGGATTTTTGAGATTTTGATTAGGAAAACTAAGCTATTTCTTTTTGGGATTTTTTTTTTGAGAAAGGAAAATAAAATGACGTTGTGAAACTTATGAGATGAACATGGGTCTTTTGATGAATTAGACAACATTCCTAGCTACTAAAACAATATGGGAGTTCTAATGATAAAACCTAAGGCAATCGCTCTTAGTTCAGTTACCTAATTAACTAATTAACGTGGCGCATTGCTCATTCAATTAATTAATCAAACAACCGTTAATTCTCAACTCGGTAGTGAATAATCATGATATACATGCAAATAGACTCTCATTAAAAGTAAATCAAACCACCTAACATTGGACCTAGTGTCTAAACACAAAAGCATATGAATTGTTGCATTGAATTTAAGGGATTTATGCTATTATGTTAAACGCCAACTACGAAGTAGCACAAAGTCGTCTGCTGAGGTGGATAAAAAGGTCTATTGAGAGTTTACAGATTGGTTTGCACTCAGGAACTCAACGAAAACAATCCACATCTGACTGATATGATAAATCTAGCAACTGGTCTACTCGACCATGTCAGGAGATATACGGCATACAACGTCAACGGTTTCAAGTTCTACACCGGATGAAGGTTCTCTTACCCATAATTCCGGAGTGTTTGGCGCATTTGGTATAAGAAGTTATGCCAGCTCACGGGATGTAGACATGCAATTTGGAGGCGTATCATACTATAGGAAGCTCATTGATATCATCAAGTTAAACTATCAAGGTCATTTCACCGTGCCTCTCTTTAATTACATGTGAGCAGACACCAGAACTTGTCGAGGCATTACCATGGATAGCTTGGGCATTTCGTCTGTTAATTTCTCAAGGCTCATTCACACAGGGAAAGTGCCAGATGACAAGCCGTATATTCTTGCCTCACAGGAGCATGTTTATTATGTGCAAGATCAGAAACACAAAGATTGGCACATAGTGATTCATATGAAGCCTCGTGACCTCTACAAAATGGGTGATAAAGATGATCTAGAACTAGACAGCTAGCATTTTGAACCTGATAACTTTGAGAACCTTATTCCGGAAGTAGACGATCATTTACTAGTAGTTAGTAGGGGATAGTAACGGGCGGGTACGGGTGGCCCGTGGGTGTACCCGTTACCCGCCCGTTTATAATACACGGGTACGGGGAAGCCCGTACCCGTATGCATGCCCGTTTTTCCCGTTAGCTAACGGGCCAGACATATACGGGCAAAATGGGCGGGTGGCCCATTTGCCCGTTTAATCCAATACAGTCAGCCACAGAGAAGATTTTTACGGGATAGAGATAAAGATTTTAGGATCTACCAAGACTCATTCAAAATTTAAACTAATTACAATAAATGGAATTATTAAAATATCAAATAAACAATAGCAATCAGTTTCCCAAGTTAAAAAAAATAGCAATTAGTTTCAGTTGCAATGGACTAAAGAAGAACAAAAAATAAAACCAAAATGCCCCCAAATTTCTGATGCAATCCATACGTAGAAGGAAGAAGGAAGAAGACAAGTCCCTGTTCAAATAAAGTAGCCCATTAATAAAATAAATTCATTAATTAATCATTCAGGTAAAAATAGAAAGAAGATTCAAGAGGAAGATGATGAAATGTGAAAGTAGATGAATCTAAAAGTGGGTCTCACTTGAAGGATACGACGACGACGACGGTGGGAGACGGTGTTTGTTTGACCATGATCTGCTCTGACTGGAGAACGACGACACACAGAGAAGCAGCTGAGAGATGACGAGAATGGAGAATAGAAGAAGAGGGACTGAGGGAGACGGTGAGAGTGTGAGACAAAGAGTTCCAACCTCGAACTTCGAAGGATGCAGAAGAGAAAACTTGGGACTTCAAACTTGGAAAAAGAGGGGTGAAAATCGTGAATCGAGGGCCACAATTTGCAACGGCGAGTTGGAGACGACGACGATCTGCTTGGAGATGAAGATTGACGACGATCTGAGCTGCTTCGATAGAGAGAGTATGAGGTAATATGAGATTAAGACTTGAGAGAGTTAGGGTTAGCTGGTTAGGGATGAGAGTTGAATCTGAGAGAGTGAGGGTGAGAGAACCTGAGAGAGTGAGGGTGAGACTAAGACTAAGAGTGAGAGGATTAGGTAGAAAGTGGAAGGGCACGAGAGGGTCATAGGGAGTGATGACTGATGAGTGAGGCAGAGAGTCAGGTGGTGGGGCAAAGTGAATTTTTTTTAATAATATATGTATATATACGGGAGGGTAACGGGGCACCCGTGGCTACACCCGTACATGTACTCGTATATATACAAACGGGCGGGCCCCGCCCGTTTACTTCACGGGCCCAAAATGGGCGGGTCTGACCGGGTAAATTTTCTCTTTTTGCGGGCAAGGCCCGCAGGTTGCGGGCCCTTTGCTCACCCCTAGTAGTTAGGTGAGTATTTTCACTATAAATAAATTAAACAAATTTCAACACCATTATCAATAAAAATTGATATATTTTTTTATTTTCTTTTTAGGCAGAGCAAGAAGATGATTGAAGCCAGTGAGCCACAATTCTTTCTCATTTTATAAAATTTCTATAATGATATATCTTGTTTTTTAATATTCCTTGTTGTCTAGTTTTTTTAAAATGGGAAAACAGTTAGTAGCGGTTTTAAAACCGCTACTAAGGTTACGTAACATTATTGTAGCGGTTCAAAACCACTAAGAATTCTCGCCGCCAGCCGCTATAAATATCCAGCCCCTCCCCTCATTTCATTTCACACACCATTCTTCCCTTTTCCCTTCCAAATGCTTTCCTTCTCCTCCGGTTCCAGCGGCCTTTTTCAATCTCTTCTCTTCTTTTCACAATTTAATCTATTATATATTTGTTTACTCATATTATTAAATTTTAATTTTTTATCTTATTTATTTACTAACTTTTTTCTTTTTTTTTCAGGTTTAAATATTGATTATTTTTTAATTTATACTGTTAAAAAAAGTATTATTTATTATCAATATTAGTATTACTACTTAATTAATTGTTTTCGATATGATTTCGGATATAGTCATTTGTTAATAGATGATAAGAATTTTGTTTTTTTAAGAATTATGAAAGTTCTAATTAATTGTTTCAATTATAAATATTTTCTAAATCTATTTAATAAATTAAATTGATTTTAGAATATTCAATTTCAACAGTGCTTTTTTCTTATTTATTAACATCTAGTAACGGCTCTATAAACACCACTAATGTTTCTCAAATTTTTTATTTTAACAGTAGGTAGTAGCGGTTATACAACCGCTACAAAATTCAATATATGTTAGTGGCGGTTTTCCTTGCTGTTGCAACAGCCACTAATTAGAACGAGGGAAATTTTTTTGACTAAAATTAATTTTTGCTTAGTAGTAGTTTTAAACATCTACTAATTTCAAAAATTCAAAATTCAAATTCTCGAACTATTACTAGCGGTTTTGGAACCACCCCTAACGTACAACCAACTGCAAAATTTGTCAATCCTAAATTAGTTGCGGTTTGTGTATTCTGCCACTGATGTAGTAGCGTTATTGATCAGATTATCAGTGGTTTGATAAACCGCTAATAAATATTTGTCACGGGTGTTTTACTGGCGGATTTAATGACCGCCAGTAACTACTTAGTGGCAGTTAAAACCGCCGCTAATCACCCTTTTTAACCACCATTAAATGCCGCTTTTTTTGTAATGCCTGAATATGTTGTAGTGCTTCTCCTATTATATAACTATGCAATCACCAAGCTTACTTTTCCTATCATAACTTCATAACATATATAGGTACAGATATCAAAGTATAAATATGTACATCGGTACAAATGAATGCAAGCATCACTCCTTCATCTTACTACATCAACAAAAATTACTTCTGTCTCCCTGCTCCTCTGTAAAAACATATAGAAAAGAGTAGTAGCAGATTATTTCATTCATTACCATGCATAACAATTCATAAACCTGTATAAATATTATAGTTAGACATACTTCTTGTGCTATATGCTCGCTAGGCACATTCCATACAATTACTAGAAGGAATTGGAAATATAAGTAAATTGTGTGGATTATGAGACACTTGGTCTCTTAACTTCCCACCAGATTTTTTTGTATATAACTATCTTGCAAGGGATAACTAACAACCTAACCTTAGGATACTCCATTAACGTATAAGTAAAACTTCTATGTAGGAATTAACAAGTTTTATCACTTCATGCATAATTTAAACATACAACAGATGTTATATAATTATTCATACATAATCAATAATAAGGAATAAAATGACTACCTAGTTACTAGAACTTAGTTTTTAACCAGCTCATTTCCTTTCCATTGTCTCGTTGAACTCAAATCTCAAACCTCAAATCAGAACCTATATACATGTATAGGCTTAGGTTAAAATCTAATCTATAACTTAATCTATATGCCTCTCTCAGATCCTAGCCTACTAAATGCTATCCAACTCTTTATTTTAGACAAAATATAATTTGCCTAAATTTTCTTGAACTTTTAAAATAAAAGTCACTTTTTAAATAATATACTCTAATTAATCTTTCTTATTCTCAATGTCTGATTAATAATTTTTTCAAGAATTCTTCTCTTGTGCCTTCATAATCTAGATTGACACTTTAGCACTATGAAACAAAGTTTCCCTTAATTTAGAACTTCTCAAGATAAGTTTTCATAATAGTTTTCTTGCCACAATTAAAGCAACCTAAAACATAGTTTAGATAGCTAGGAAATTAATTTTTCTAAGTAGGCATTTGAACAACAAACGTATTATAATCAAGATAAAATTTCTATTTTCATTACAAACTCATTATCTTTCTAACTCATCTTTGTCCAATTGCAATTAGTTCACAAACACTTAAATGCTACCTACTCTATTCACATTACATCACTTTCATTATCAAAAAATCATTTGACAACTGTGTCTTGCATCTTTTGAAAACACCTAATTTTATGGGACAATTGCACATAAGTCCCAAGTAAGAGAATTAATTTCAGAGAGGTCCCAAGGAGTTGTTAATGATAGCTATTAACAACTGCAATAGCCTTGGTTAACAAGTGAAGGAGTTGTTAATGGACCTGTCTGAAATTAATTCTCTTGCTTGGGACTTATTTGCAATTCTCCCTAATTTTATTAGATGTCACTTTCTTTAGTTTAGCATGTGGAAAAATTTGGCAAAGTCTTCCCAATAACTAAAATTTTTATAAAACTCTACTATATCCAAAGTCGACATAGTTCAAACATAAAGGAGCTCTACACCATGCCCACAAATAAACAAAATAATAATAAGGTGAGGATCATAACTATAGTGTACGTGGAACTCCTAAATTACTTACATTAATTCAGAAGTCTTCATTACATCAAACAAGAATTTTCCAAATTGTACTTCAACTTCAAGTCAGCATCAACATTCTCAGGAATTAGTCGAAGAAGGAGTGCAAGGTCAGCTACACTTTCTGAAGGCCAAAAATATATTTTTCCACTGAATAATGTCCCATTTATAAAATTAAATGAATACTAAAGGAAATAATTTAACTATATTTAACTCTGAATAAAAACATAGCACAATAACATTCATTCCCTAGACCATATCATCATAAAGATAGATAAAACTATATCGAAGATCATTCTTTAGATAAAGATGAGAATAAAAGAAAACTATTCACTTAAAATATAATTCTAAAAAAAACAAATTTCAAATATCTTTTATTTATAGGACTTTAACAAAACCAAATTACAAACGTGGACACACAATCTACGAGGCTAATTAACCAAACGCAACTCAAAGCCACGAAAGCAAGCGTAGTATGAGGCCACGAGACAAGTGCAGATACATAACCCACAAAAAACAAGCATGGAGCAAGCCCACGGATATCAAGCATGAGTATTGTTCCCACAATGTCAAGCGAGCTTGAGGTTAACCATGATACATCAAGGACTAACAGTGCTGCTGTTAGTAACCAGAGTTATGCATTTAGTCCCCTCATGAAAAACATTTTCAAGCATGTTCAGGTCAATTTATCTTTAACAAACAAATATCTTCTTTTTATCGATAAACTCAAAGTATTTACACGCATATCAAATAATCCCAATATGAAAATTTTCAAGAATGTCTGAGACTTCTCTTTTAATTCCCTACATAAAGCTACATATAAGGAACATGGGAATTAACAATTTCAGTGCTCATAGTTGGCTCAATTCAAATGCTAGTGAAAAATTGAAATAATCTAAGTAACTTTCCATAATAAAATCATGCTTAAGGGACGTGATAGTCAAATTAAAAATATGATAAGAAAAAATGTCATTTGCACTAATATTAATGAGAATGGGACGTTATTCACTTACCTATTGTCCTCCCAAACATATAACTTACTCCGGTTTAACTGCTTTCCACTTAATATTACTCACTTCCCCAATTTTCAAACCAAGACATTAAAACCCCTTAAAATTTTTAGATACTAATCTTTATGATTTTTCATTCAGTGAGATTCATTATTCTTCATGTTAATCTTTATCTTTAACTCTACACCCATGTAATTTAAACTTCACATAATACTTGATTTCGTCTTAAATTCTATAAGTAATGGGATTTCGTTACCCTCAATAGTTAATCCTGCTTTTTCAACATGAAAAAGCTCTACTTTCCCTTTCTTTTTGTACATTCTTCTAAATTCAATTTCACAACCAAAGTCAGACCCCTACAATAACTACATACTACATACATATACATATACATGTATAGATATAGATATAAATTCAATGAACATTCACCCTTCTCATTTTATTTCTATATAGAGCTTGGGCAACTATAGTCCATCAAAGGATTCTCTTTTCACTATCAACAAAGACCCCACACCACCGCAACTACTAATAATAATCATACAAAAGTATTTAGAAGGCCTATTTAAATTAGGTTTCTTACCCATGTTGAACTTATAATCCTGGAACACAATAATTAAGTCCATTTTATTCTTCTGAAAACGTATGCCTTAGCTAGCTAATAGTTCTAACAATATGTCAATCAAGTTCTTCTCCTACACATTGTAACAAACACATTATGTGCATTATATATTTACACAAAATTATCATCTTCCCGCCCTACAGTAGTCTTATTCCCAACTTTTTCAAACATCAATATATATATATATATATATATTACTAGACTTGACAAAGTCTATTTTAAAGTGGTAATCGGTTCAACCCAAAAAAAAAATCAGCATTAAAACCAATATTCCTCCTCCTACCACAATAACATAATTAATGAAGACTACCAACCTCAAAAGAATTTCCTTAGCTTTAATATCAGTTTATTTTGAATCCACCTCTTCTTCCGATCATTATCACGCACAGCAGCTGAAACAAAGAGGAAGGATTGAATTTAATTCCCCCCACACAGCCAGAAAAGCATGAGTGAACAAAGAGGAACCTAGGGCAGCTTCAATATATATATATATGCATATATATTTTTCTACACAGCATCAAGGAAAGAGTTTTAAACATACCCAAGCAATCAAGTTGTGCTACAAGAAGGGAAAAATGGTGAAATGAAACACAGTCCTCCCTCGAGTCATTCGAGAAACTAATTGGAGAAAGAACTAGGAAGATTTGACAACCTAAAATATTTAGCAGAGGAGAAGATGCTGATTGTGATCATCAACACCTACACCGTCGATGACCCAGAATGAAGGAGGCTATGGTGTCAAGCAAGGCTAGGGATTTAAGGTTCTTGAGGTGGTGGTATTTTTTTGGGAAAATCACACTGTGGTCCCACATAAAGCATTTAATCACAACTAAGTCCCAAATAATTATTAAATTACATTGAAGTTCTAAGGGACCTCGGCAATTAAATTGAGTTGTCACTCCCATCTCCTTGAGTTGTCAATGCACAACGTAATAGTTGTTATTACCCTTGACAACTCAATAGTTGTCAATGTCAGCTCTTTGAGTTGTCAATCTCGAGTCATTGAGTTGTCAATGCATCTCTTTCATTACCAACTATTGACAACTATTGAGTGTGCATTGACAATTCAAAGAACTAGTATTAACAACCCAATGACAAGCCATTTAATTACACCCAGGTCCCTTGAGACTTCAATGTAATTTGATGATTCTTTGGGACTTGGTTGTGATTAAATGCCTTATATGGGACCTCAGTGTGATTTTCCCTATTTTTTTCTTCTCTTGTCTAGCGAAGTCTAGAAAATTTGATGGGCAGATGGGGATAAAATCATGGTAATTAAAATTGATTAAGAGGGTGTAGAAGTAATTTGCAATAAAAGTAAAATAAAACATTCCTTTTCCAAGAATGGGCTCAAACCCTATACTTGACTCAAGCACATTCCACCACCTCCAATACCACTAGACTACATGTTATTGTATTTCTCATTATCAATATTTCAGCGGCCACCTCGAGCCACCGGTAATTGATCTCGACAACAAAGACTGCGAGCAACGGCCCCTTGCCTCTTCCCTTCAAATTTTCATGCCACCATCTCCCTTGCACCACTAATCGATCTCGACAATATAGACAACTGACGGCGGCGATCTCTAGCCAGCCACGATGGAGACCCATCTTCTGTCACAGATTTTTGTACGACATTCCAATATATTTAGAACTTGCTCCCATAGTTAGATATAGGCATATCTTAAGAATGTTCCTTCCCTTGCTCTCCGCGTTTCCTCAATCAACTCCACAGTTCATTCCCTGCATTTGATTCCTGCAAAAGCTTCAATTTTTACTTCAAACCCCATTTCCCATTAAACAATCCGAAAAATATAGAATCTTTCCATAAATCCATCACCAAATTTCACACACTACACCTCATTTTCTTTTGGGCAATTGACTTCTCTACCTTGGATATCTAAGGCTTCTCCATTTTCCTCCTCTTCTTCCTTAATGGCAGCCTCAGAAATCATTCCCGAATCTGAATCAGAGAAGAGGACTTTGAAAAATTGATGAACGGCCCTAGATCAGAGTTCGGAGAGCCTAAATTTGAACCACACATCAAGCCATGGACGATAATCCATTGTTGATTTTTACCCCTTTGCTTCATGATGTTTTGGTTTTTATCTGGGTGTACTATTTCTAATTTCTTGTTTTTTGATTTAACAAGTATGTTCTTCCCCGTGCGTTGCACGGGGAGCTTGTAATCCCATGCAATAAATAACACGATGTCAAAGTAAATCGTTATAATATATAATATGAGGAATAATGTAAAACACAAAAGTGAATATACATACATACATACATATATGATACGATCGTCCTAAATGGAACAACGGTTATACTAACATTAGGTTCAAACTGGAAGGAGGAAAAAACTATTGATGACATAGACACGATCATAACACCTAAGGGATGAAATTCCTAAATATCTCCCTATAAATAACATTAGTGGTTGTGTTAGCAACTCCAGAATCACCATGAGAAATAACTATTCTGAGACTGTCCATCTTCTTAACTCTTCTTAACTCTGGACAACGCAATATACAGTTGGCCATGAGTGAAAATAGGCTTAGAGAGTAATTTGAATTAATTTGATAATATGGTTAAACACCAAAATGTTATACATCTAACAGTTATGATCGTGTGGTGCTAGCCCGTGTGTTGCACGGGGAGTATTGAATTTGGGGGCGTATAGACTTTAAAAAACATATTATCCACTCAAAATAAATTAATATAAGCCACGATTAAATATGGATGCAGTTATTTAACTAATTAACAAACAATTTTAGAGGTAATAAAGGAATCAATATGTCTTTATTTCTTTCTGAATTGAAATATATGGTTACTCTTGCATTTCATATAAAAGTTGAAGCCTTAGTTTGATTTTCCTCATTTGTTGCACACACCTTTTTTTTAAATAAAGTAAACTGAGCTTGTGCTTTCCCTAACTTTATAAGTGCATTGACTTTACAAGCCATGTTATTTATGTAAAACAAAGAAATATAAGAATACGATTAAGTATGCATGTAATTACTTCCCTAATCAAAAAAAAATTTTAGATATAAAAAAGGGAATCAGAGGCAAGATGTATGAAATATGAAAATTTACTTTAATTGACGTTTGCGTTTCTCTTAAGAAGGACATTTTGGTCTTTCAGCTAAAATATTTAATTTTACTTTGTCTGCTTGGGTGCAAAGTGAAGTTTCAGGATTTTTTAAGGGGAATCTGATGTTAATTTGCTAAGGGGGTTTATATGTTTTCTAAACAACGCAATGGGACTTGAAAATATGTGGTTATTTCATTTAGATTTAAAAAAAAACTCACCTTCCACATCAATCAATCAAATATTTTAGAATAATTTAATACATTTTTAGTAAAAATAATATTTTAAAAAACGTTTTAGTAAAAATAATATTTTAAAAAATCATGTTAAATAATAAA
Organism: Mimosa bimucronata; assembly: GCA_037074515.1. Lineage (NCBI taxonomy): Eukaryota > Viridiplantae > Streptophyta > Magnoliopsida > Fabales > Fabaceae > Mimosa > Mimosa bimucronata. The sequence continues at coordinate 15,759,850 of CM073442.1, forward strand.
AATAATTTATATGTAGAGTACTAATGCAACTTAGATTAGTGATTTCCCGTTGCCCCACCTCCTTTCATTCAGATGATTGTATTATTATTATTATTATTATTATTATTATTATTATTATTTGGCCAATAGATGATTGTATTATTTATGTATATACCCCACCTCCTTTTTCATTATGATGATGGTATTATTTATGTAGTTTTATATATCTATATATATATATATACACAAGTCTGTGCTCACCCGTGCGTTACACGAGGAGCTAGCATCTGATTTAATGCATAAATTAAAAGTTACCAAATAAAGGGCGCACAAGTCAATGTCTGAAATAGGTAGTACTAAGTAGTATTCGATAATATGTACTAAACCCACGAAAAAAAAAATTAATCCTTGTAGCATCATAATGTCGACGTGAGTAAGAAGCAACTGGAACATGGGGTAAAGTGGACGTGGTGGTAAAACTTAACAGTTGACATTCTTGAAAACCTTTCTATAAACAACATTGGTTGTACGGTTGGCAACTCCATTGACTCCACCAGAAATAACTATTATGAGACCGTGCATGCTCTTGACCCTCGACAAAGCAACATATAATTGACCATATGTGAAGACAGGCTTAGAGAGAAACAGACCGACATGCCTAAGTAATTGGCCCTGAATTTTGTTTATGGACATTGCAAACCATAGAGCAATTGGGAATTGCCAGCGTTGCATTCGAAAAGGCCAACAACAGTCAGAAGGATTCATATCCATTCGAGGAATAAGAACTTTTTCATTTGGATGAGAGCCATTCAATGTAATGGCATCTACGATAGTCTTGCCAAGATGGGTTATGCGCAAGTGGGTACCATTACAAAGACCTGCAGCTTGATCAATATTCCACAATAACATAATAGGGGCACCCACCCTAAGGACCAATTTGTGAGGAGGCAGTCCTGAACAGTTGATCGTATTAAGAAATTTAGTGTTGCACAAGTCATCAAAGCAATCCAAATCATCACCAGACTTACAAACTGAGTCACAGCTTGAGTATTTATGAGCATATACCATCCTATTTTAATAGGAGATGTACTTGATTTTCCTCATTTGCAGCATACAACTGTTTTTAATAAAGTTAACTGAGCTTGTGCTTTCCCTGATTTTATGGGTGCATTAACTTTGCAAACCATGTTATTTATGTAGAATAAAGAAATATAAGAACACGATTAATAATGCATGCAATTACTTCCCTAATCAACAAATATTTTCAGAGATAAGGAGAGTAAGTTTACTATAATAAATTGCAGATTTCAACTTTTTTGACAAATTATTGCGATCTATTTCTGTATTTTTAGAAACAAAACTCACAATATTTTGCATATAAGATTAAATAAGAAGCTACAAAAAAATGAAACCTTATAGGGGAGTGAAACTCACAAAATAAAATATAAATCATAAAATAATCCTTAAAATGAATGTTTACATTAATTTGCAATATTTATAACATGTCTTTATTTGTTTTTAAAATGAAGTATTGGGTTACTCTTGCATTTATTTGAAAAGTTGAAGCCTCATTTCGGTTTGCCTCATTTACAACATAAATCTTTTTTTCCAATAAAGTTAACCAAGTTTGTGCTATCCTAACTTTATGAGTGCATTGATTTTGAAAACCATATTATTCAATTTAGTCATCTCTCGTCTATTTAAAATATCAACTCTCTTCCAGCATTCCTTCTATTTTCCCAATATATGTTATTCTCATTCATTAGAGAGCGCAATGTACTGCATTAGTGAAGAGCACCGAACTATTCTCTCTTTCAAGTGTGTATGCGTGTAGCGCGCCCTTGGGTCCGCCCTTCAAGAAAATAAGAACCAAGGGGATAGTGGAAGCTAACCCCCGGGTGTCGTTCACTTGAGGAGCCTAAACGCAAAAGATTACCTAGTAGCTAATATACAAACTAACAAAAGCGGGTAAAAAGTTTTGTATTTTGTTTTTAATTTAGAAAAGATGCAAAAGGTGTGATATGTTCAAAAGTAAAACAAAATAAGATAAAAATGAGATTTGGAGGGGGATGAAGATGGAATCATTCTAGATGAATGGAAACCTCGGGATTCATTGCTTCTAAAGGTTTTTAGGGAGTTTTTGTTGATTTCTAAAGGACCCCTAGAGGAACCCCTCTAGTCTAGGCTTAGGTTAACTTAAATAATGCAGGAACCCCGCACATTACTTAATTTAACCTAAGTTGATTAAGTTCAAAATCAATATGAATTTGCTAATCGTAAGGGGCTCCTAATCCAACAACCGGGACCCCGAATTTCCACTTAATTAATCCTAGAGTTTAATCGATTACTGGAACCCCAAATAATAAATCAGGACTCTAGGATTGAAGTCCAATGCCACTCATGCAATTTGACAAATTCAAGAACTAACCAATCATGTAAGACTTTTAAATCCACAATTTTGGCCACCCCACAATTGCACTTGATTTCTTAGTTAACCCTAACTCATTGATGGCCACCCAAACAAAGATTAAGGTTGAAAAGAGTGATTACCCAATGTCTAAACACAATTAATCAATTCCTATGCCATCTCCCTCAAGCAAACAACTTAACACTCTTAATCCACTAACCAAGCCACCTTGCATTAGCACATGATTTTCACAAAGAGAATAATAAAACTATGAACCCATAAATTTCATTAAACTCAAAGTTAATAAATAGTAATGTCAAGCATTTGAACAAAAAGGAAATAACATAAACATAGTTTCTAACCCCATTACAATATACAAAGTTCAAGCACACAACCAAATGTCATAAATATACTTCTAGAACCCTAGAAAAGCATAAATACAACAAGAGGAAGAAGGATTAGAACTAAAACTCCCCTATTCAAGCTTCAAACTCATCCCTTGGCTCCCATCACCAAGAATGGTGGAGCCTAGCTGCTGTCCTCCAAGAAGAAAACACCAACAAGGAGTGGAGTTGAGAAACCATGGAGGATTTGAAGGAAGAAGGTGGAAGATGGAAGATGGAGATGAGAGGAAAATGAGAGGTTAGGGTTTGGGACTCCAAAATCTGCCCTAATGGGGTGTGTTTTTCGTGTTTTATGTCCCCTAAGTCGGGTCAAGTGAGTGGGTAATGAGTTAGATTCGGATTGGGCCCGAAAAACGCGAGCTGAAATTCTGCAGACGCGTAGTTCACCTCGGCGAAGCCACGGCGAGGTGACAATGCTTCTGGCTCTTCTGGCTTTCTCGCCGTGATCTCGCTGCGGCGAGGCCGCGGCGAGGTGCATTCATTTATGCCTCTTGGGGTGCCTTCTCGCCGTCTGTTCTCCGCGGACTCTCTTCTTCTCTGCCCATTTGAAAAGCCTTTCTTCTTCGCCCGGTATCCGATCTTTGGTCCTTGCACGACCCTGTAAGTAAAAATAAGACAAAACCAAGATCAAATAGCCCTATAAATTAATCAATGCAATTAATCTACAATTATGGCTAATTAATCCTAATTTTACACTCATTCCACTTGAGAGTTTGAGACATTCAATTAGACATTATTAGACCAAACCCGCATCTTAATCATGTTAATTGCCTCAAATTAAGCATATAAAAACATACAAATCAAAGATTTGTCAATTAGATAGCAACAAAAAGTTATAAAATTGTTCACGTTTTAATTATAAGATTAAAAACATGCCATTGAACGTAAAAATTTTTCGTAGAAGTTAAAAAAGTAGTGACTACTTATCAAGGTATTAAAACTCAAACAGATCACTAAACCAGTAAAAGCACTGGTTTAAGGGTCAGTGTGTCAAATCGGGGCTCAACCCGAGGTCAGATCGATAGTAATTAAGAAATTGTTATTTCATGAAAATGTAAAATATATTCATATTTAATTTTAAAAATACTTTAATGAAAATAATTTTTAAGGTAATTTTATGGAACAACCTAAGTTATATTTATGTTTTAAGAAAGAAATATAAATATTAAATATGTGTACGCCAACGGAACTCCGTTTTAAAACGAATGGAAAATTAGTCAATAAAATAAAAAGTAGGACCCAACGAACATCTTCTCTCCTCTACTTCGTAAATCATATTATACATATATTGATGTTAATATTATTAAATATAGCTTTTGAATATTGAATACAGCTAGCTCATGGGATAAAGCAAAAAGTGCATTATTACACCTATTGTGTAGAAGGCAAAAGGTTATCAGTCTTTTATAGCATTAACGTAAAGCAGTCTTGGGGAAACTTAAAAAAAGAGGAAATACTTATAGGTACTTCATGTTCACTCCTCCGTCTCTCTGGAACGTTTTTAGTCTACATGGCAGCTTTTCCTTTCTAAAATTAATTTCTTTTTGTGGGAAAAATCTGACACTCTTGTTTTATTCCTCACTTTCTCATGACCATCAGTCAAAATATATCTGTTCTCTCCCACAAATCTCTGAATTGCCTTGTAGTTTTATCTTCTATATTTTTTTCCAGTCCTCCTATAGTTTCAACTTCTCTTTCTTCGTTGTACATTATATCATCTTCTTTCTTCTTTCTGTCCTTTTCCCTGCTTTCTTTTGTTAATCCTTCACAACACACATCTTCACCACCACTCTCCATGGCTGCCACAGTCACTCCCTCCGCTGCCACCTTCTACCTCTTTGGCATCGTGTCCCGTGGCCGTTGCCTCTCACCGTTGTCGCAATCTGGGGCTGGGTGAAGAGATGAAGCAGTGAATCTAAGATGACACCCGCCGCAGCCACTTCCATTCCTCCTCTGTAAGTTCCCAATATGGACGAAGCGCCTCCCTCATTAGGCAAAGTACCCGACGGTGAAACTTGATGGCCCGACAACTTTGCTTCCTTTGTCGTCTCCTATCCCCCTCACAAAAAAGATTTCATTTTTATTTTATTATCTTTATCTCCCTCTTTTTTTAATTGATGAGATTTTTTTTGAGCATTTCAGTTCTAAAATTTTTGTTTGGCTAACTGTGTTTGGGTTTTTTGAAGATGACTGAGACGATGTTGGCTCAGAATCAGGCATAAGAGGCCATAGTTCAAAGCGGAACAGAGTATGAAAGAGGAGGTAAGAGAGAAGACGGCGGTGAAGATTGGTCGCCGGATCAAGTTAGCCATGGCTTCATCTTGACAAGCTTGGTTTGGCATGCTGGTTCATCTGAATGAAGAGGGATGATGGAAATTGAAGAGGCACTATCTTCATGCCCTTATTTCTTTCATCTCTATCTTCTTTAAACTCGGCAAATAAAGTTACAAAATAAACTACAAAAAATGCATAGAACAGAGAAGAGGATGGAAAGTACAGGTATACAAGTAATTTTTTGGCAAACTATTACATCAGATCTCTATACTAGGAGCCATGTTCTTTTCGATGCATGCAAAGATAAGTGTTAGAAGAAGCAGGGAATTTGTAGTGGTTTTTGGTACTTTTCCTTACCTTTATTTTCTTTTTTAAATAACTGAAAGAACCTTTAAGATTTCCTATCAGTAACCTAGACATATGGAGCTCCGGCGGATAAAGAGAAAATGGAGATTGCAAAGACGAAGTATGGAAGAAGGCAGCCAGAGATGCATGGAGAGTGATGATGCCACCGAGATGCTTGCCGCGGGGATGTCGCACTTGAAGCACAGAAACACCAGGGTGAAGGTGGTCGTCGTGGCTTAATAAGGTCACCATTCAAGATGAGGTGAGTGATGATGCAACTGAGATGCTCTGGGCTGAGTTCTGGTTTGAGGTGAGTTTGGATGTGAATAGAGAGGAGGATAAGTGTTATGGAAGAGAAGATATTCCTTATATTTAGATTATGGGAGGCTGAAAATAGTTTGAATTTTGAACTTCCCTCCCAATGATTTTGAGCGGGTAGTTCTATTGAAATGAAGACATGGAAGTTGAAACACAGGGAAAGAAAAGCCAGGCTGTCATTTAGTGAGAAGAAGATGTGAGGGAGAGCAACCAGTGCATCGAACACGTCGAAGCATAAGAGGAGAGATGAGGTTCTTGGAAGGAAAGAAAGGGAGCAAGGACAAGGCATCAGAAATGGAGAAGAGATACTGGTGGGACCCAGCAAGCAGCATGTGAGAGATAATTAGCCGACACAGAGCCCAACATAGCAATAAAAAATTGAAAAAAATAAGATGAATAGGAAACTGAGTCTGGAGCCAAGGATAAGCCATATAGGAGCTGGCTAAAAAAAGTCTGATATATGAGATATAGGATTCTTGAATCATTGAATGCATATTGGTGGTTGAATATAGGGGTGCACGGGACCGGGACGGCCCCATCCTGTCCCGTCCCTAAGAAAGGGGTCCGAGACTGAGTTCTTATCCTGTGTCCTATCCCGATCAGCATCGGGACGGGGACAGGAAAATCCTGACTAATCAATGCTAAAAAATAGTCATTACATGTATATAAGATCCACTGAACCAGTCAGTAAGTTTTCAAATTAGAAAACTTCAAATCAATGATAAAATACTCAATTACTCAGCCCAAAACATGTGTTTATAACATCTAAAAGTAATGGTCTAATGAAAATAACTAGGTGGGATTAATAATTACTGTAAAACAAGTGGAGAACAATAAAAAAACCATAAATAAATTCATATATATTGATACATTGCTCAAGAGATACATGTATTTTTTTTAAATATATATCTATTTATATGAACACATGTATAATCCCGACCCCGTCCCGTCTTGAATATTCACTCTGTCCCGTCCCTGTTTGTCTCACCTTGAAATGACAGGGACGAGAAATAATTGAACACCCCTAGTTAAATATGAGATGTTATTGGATTTCCGGGATTACAGTGGCTTGATTTGGTACGGCTAGATTTTGTGATAATCAAAAGAGAGTTTTTATTTTTTACAAGTGTAAAGGTGCAAATTTATCAATAGACAATTATCTGAAGAATGTCTGGCACAAAAAAATGTTTTGTGGTGTTTCAATACCAAAAACGTTTTTAAAATGGTGCGAATTTAACAACACGTTATCTATGACCAAATTTGTGTTACCTTTTTCCCGTGGGTCTCACCTGATTTATTCCTTAAAAAGTAACGGTCGTTTGCTTATATATAACAATTTTGTTAAATTCGTACCATTATAAAACTTTTTTTTTGTATTTAAGAACCACAAAACATTTTTTTGTGCCAGATGCTCATCATGATAAATGTTATTGGTAAATTTGCATCTTTGCCATTTTTACAATGTTAAAGGGTATATTAGTGATGTCCTTACTTTTGTCATTAAAGTAATTAATTAAAACTAGGTTCAACTACAAATGTACTAACCTAGGTCATTCTCCTAAGGAGCAATCTATGGGTTTTATCTCTATGATTAAATTTAGGTGAAAAATGCAATGAGATGATGGATCTAAACTAAAATGCAAATCTAATTCCTAAAAATGAAACAAACCTACATGAATGTAAACGTAATTTTTGGGGGGTTTTGTTATGATGAAAAATTAAAATCCTAATTAAAGAACTAATTAATAACAAATAAAGAAAATGAAATATGATTTAATTACGGTGAATGGGAACAATTTAGGGATCACATGGAGTTAACTATCTTAGCCTAAATAAATTAATTAGACTAAAGGGAGATACAAGATATCAGGATTCATATATCTAATTAACTATGTATTGCATGGGAAACCCTCATACAACACCTCTTATTCCACTAGAGAACTCATAATGAGCTAAGAGTTGGTTAATTAAATCTATTAAAACCAAAACAATCTAATTTAATTATTTGTGGAAATTATATTTTGGATTATTTAATTAAACAATGAAATAATCTAACACTCAATCAAACTATCAAGTGATAAAAACCCAAATTTGCAATAGAATCCACATTGACAATTAAATTAATAATGAAAACTCAATTATAAACTTAACTGTAATGCAAGGGTTTTCAAATATAAAATCAAACAATTAAATAAGCACAAATATAATCCAATTATCAATTCAATTCAGAAAATAAATGAGTCTTTAATATAGAACTAAATTAATCTCAAAAATTATGTGAGATTCCATGATGATACCAAACACACTTTTAAACTCTATATTCATCTTCATATCCATATCCATTTCCATCAAAATCAATTACACTGTACCTATGGCTTCTTAAGAAAAATTTAACATTGACTAATAACAACCACAACAACAACAACAATAATAATAATTTATTACTTATCATTCACTCATATTTTCCTATTACTAGCATAATTATTTTCAATTCAACTATGGGTCATTACTAACAATATTTCAATCAGCTTTTAATCTTAACCAATTGAATCGGCAAGTGTCCCTTACAAATTCTCAAGGTAATCAAACCCGGACCGGTCACTGACTCGGTTGAGGCAGTGGGTCGAGGGTTAGTGGGTTAGCCCGTAGTCGACTCGGAGGGCCAGCCTGGTACTAAATAAAGAATAAAAAATACTTAAAATTCCATCATACATTCCAAAATTCTAAACAATAAATTTCATTTCATTATTTTGAATCACTATAAAAAATCATTATAGTATCCTACATTCTTTACAGTTGGTTTGACAAATTGACATCATATTATATTGACATTAAATAATTTCCACTTTAAATATTAATTCAATAACTTAGATCACTAACAAAATAATCATATATTTATTCAAAATTCTTGACAATTTCTTTGACATATCGACATTACATTAACAATTAACCATCAAATGACGCCATAAAAAGTAATCATTTAATATTGGTCTTAGTAAAATATCAAAATATATAAATGATAGCAAAATATTCATGTCTTCAGTCATTTAGCCATTAAACTGATAGTTATTAACACCAAAATAATCATTAACTTTCACCAATATTGCTTCCTACAATTTATATCCATAAAATTTATTTAAAAAAAAGAGGAGATTGTGTCAACCCAGCAACCCACCGGGTTACCCGGGTTATGCCGGGTTAATCTGGGTCACCCCGGGTTGCCAGACCCCCGGGTTAGGCATTAACTCGGACCGGTCTTGTGGCCGGGTCGGCAGGTTTCGGGCTGACCCGGCCGAACCGGTCCGTGTTAGATAACCATGCAAATTCTAACTTCGTAATTTTTTACCCTTTCCACTACATTTCCATATCGAGAGAAAAATTCAACATCAATCCAAGACTAGAGCTTCTATTTCAAATACCATAATTTTTTTTCTCAAATTGCAGCCAAACTCTTAAAAAAATGTGAAGAAACTCATGTTTATGTCACGCACAACCTTCAACAAATGTTTCCTTTTCTATCTATCAAGTAAATCTAGCCAAATGTTTCCTTTTCTATCTATCAAGTAAATCTAGCCAAATGTTTCCTTTTCTATCTATCAAGTAAATCTAGGCCTAATTCATCAAAATTCCAGTTTCCTGTTTGAAATCTCATCATAATAAGAGAAAATCAATTGATAGTCAAAGTAACTAAACCCTCTTTCACTCTTTATTTCCCTTAACAACATGAGACAACATGAATAACTAATTCCTTGCTCCTTTAGTCTTCCTTGATCTTCCAATCTTCATTAATATATTCATATTTTATCATGATATTTTATATTTTATTTAGGGATTTTATCATTAAGATTGGGTTAGAATGCTTTTATTATGATTGAATTGAATTAAAGATGATTTTGTGTTAAAAAAAAGGAAGCCAAACAAGGGTATAATTATCACATTTGATTGATTATCTTGAGTGATTAATTTTTGGGATGAAAGGTATTATATTGTGTTTAATTTTTCCTTGTAGAAAATGAAAAAAAATATGGACTAAAATTGCAGTTGTTAAAATTTGATGAAAATTACAGTAAAAGCTACATAACAGTCAGGGTAAAATTACAGAAACGTGCCCAACACTTTCAAAAAATTTCACAAATGGCCCAATCTCAGGAAATCAACATCTTATAGGGTTTGATATCATATATATATATATATATATGTATTAGCCAGAGAGGAGAAACCAACAGCGCACAATAGTCCCAACATTCATCCATCATCATCTTTCACTAAAAATCACCCTTTCTCATCTTCCACCATCAATCTTCACCAATTTCACCTCTTTCCAACCATTATCTACCATCTTCTTTACTGTTCTTCATCTCATCTTCTAAAACCAACCTTCCAATCATCCATCCATTACTTCTTTGTGTAGCAGACAATTTGTAATGGTGATTTGCACCATGAGTGGCTAATCTTGTTGTGCTTCTCGGAGGGGATGATCTAGTTTGAGCTATATAGCTTCTTATAGGGAAGTTGTTTATTTTTCATCCACTTGCCTAATTATTTCATTTTCCTATGTTAGATTTTGTTTTATGATTGTGGAACTAAAACTTCTTGTTCAATTTTTCTATGTAGAATGATTAAACTTGTAATAGTGATTGGGATTTGTAGCTTGATGCATAGATTTCTATTTCCTATTTTTGAGTTTAATGAAATTATATTATCTATCATTGTTTGATTGATTGTGCACTACAAAAAAATATGAAATTACCGATAGAATTCCGTTTGGTAATTTCAGTTTTCAGACAAATTTTTTTCCGACGAAATTTTTTCCTTCAGTAATTCCTCAGTTGGTAATTTATTTATCAACGGATTTTCCGACAAAATTCCGTCGGTAAAATTAACGATGGAATTTCTGTCAGTAATTTTTATTATTATTTTATTATATAAATAAATTATTATTTAATTTATAAATAATATATTAAAATATTATTTTTAGCGACGGAATTTCTGTTGGTAAAAAATTTTTAAATTTTTTTTAAAATTATATGCCAAATTTTTTGACCGCCACGTGTCTCTCTCATGTACTTCCACGTGTCGCCCCCTCACGGAGCCACATGTCGCCTCCACAAATTGTCTTCAATTTTGTCACGGAACCACAACCTCTTGCGCACGTGCTGATGCCTTAACCAATTGAGTTATGAAAACCATGTGATATTATTTGCAAACTGTTATATTTATAATATTCAAACTTCCACTATTATAATTATATTTTATCTAAATTATTAATATATAATTTGAAATTAAATTATAATAATAATTTAATTATATTTAATAAATTATTTTAATAATTATTTTATTATATATATTATTCAATTATAATTATTTTTCATATTTCTTACTAATATTTATTAATAAATAACATTATTTAATAAAAAATTAAAATTAAATTTATTAAAAATTTATATCATATACGTGTATATGTTAATTTTTATTAATATTATTTATTTATATAATATTTTTAAAAATAAATAAAGATAATATTTGATTATAAAGTAATATTTTAATATATTATTAATAAATTAAAATAATAATATAATTCATAAAATTACCGAGGGAACATTTCCATCGGTAATAATTAAGGTTTAAAAAACCGGACCGGGCATCAAACAGGGTGAGGCACTGGTTCAAGGGTCAATGGTTGGATCGGGGTCGGACCGGGTCAAACCAGTTATATTAAAATAATAAAATTTTATTGATATTAACATTAATAATCACTAATATCAAAATGTAAATGTAGATAGGTATGCATAATTCATCAAATATAAGTATTTTAATGTTTCTATAGAGGTAAAAAGAGAAAATATTAGTTGATTACACGTGAAAATAAATATTATTCTACAATCCACTAACTAAAATACAAATATTAAGAGCAACAATAATTAAATATTAAGTATATGCAAGTAAAATAGCATTTAAAGTATTATAGTTTCCTAATTTCTAAAATTGAGTTAAGTGAAAGTTAGTAATTAGGTGAATTATAATAAAATAAAAAAATTTCTTTTTTTTTAAAAAGGCCAACCCGGTTCAACCCCGGGTTGGCCGGTCAACTGCGCCATCGGTTCTAAACCTCAACCGGACTGGGCCACTGGTCGGTTCATGGTTGAACCGGCCGGTCCGGTCCGGTTTTTTTACCTTGGTAATAATAATATTTTAATATATTATTAATAAATTAAAATAAAAATTTATTTATAAAATAATATAATTAATAAAATTATCGACGGAAATTCCATCGGTAATTAATTATTTTAATATAAATTTAATAAATTAAAATAATTTTATTTTAAAATAATTAATTACCGACGGAAATTCCGTCGGAAATCCGGTCGGTAATTTGATTTTTTTTGTAATGGTGTTTTTTATTTGAGCTTGTAATTTGTCTTCATGAGCATTTGCATTTAGAGGACCAAGATGCTTTAACCAATTTCGATTACACACTAAGTGGTTTAGTAAAAAATGATTTAATTGGTTATTATATACCCTAGCGTTTCGGACTAATTATTGATTAAATTCATTTGACTCTAACAGTGTTTGGAGTTTTCAATTTGACTTAATGGTAAATTTACTTCCATACATTTTCTCAAGTAAGGATAGTTAGTATTCCATCTACAAGAAGTATTCATTCATTAATTTTTCTCAAATCCAATTACATCACATCAAATCATTCTCCATTTATTGAAAAGATAAAAAAGATTAGTTTAGGATTTATTTTCAGTGCATTCACAAGCAGTTTGATAGTTAAAATCAATTTCAAAACCCCTTTTAATATTGCTTTTGATACTTAGTTTAGCCTAGGATTTCAAATAAAGAGGCTCCATAAGAGAATCGACCTGAGTTGTGCTATACTGTATGATTTAGAACTTTTTTGAATTTAACCCAAGGCGACTAAAAATGTTAAATCAATGGTCTAGCTTTTAATTCCAACGAATTCAGATTCTAAAAAGAATTAACCCCAAACAGAAACAAAGCAAGCATATCTCATACTCCAGAAGCATTATATACTCTTAAAAATGCTGTCAACGCTTCACATTCCATTCTAAATATATAATAATAAACTCCTTCGTGACAGCTGCGGTGTAACATTCATTCTTCCCAATAATTATCCAACGGCAAATTCCACTTCATTAAAAAGACTCGAGCTTTCATTTTGAAATCTCTATAGACTCGTCTTAACCATCCATAAGCAATCTAATTCAAACATTTAGCATCCCACACCTGGATATTTCCCATATTATGCAGATTTATTGACTCACAAACATCATTTACCCCATCCAGATTCTGAAAATTATCCTCCTCAAACAACCTTCTTCAAAAGATTCATAATAAACATCTTAGAGCCATCTATCGTATGTATACCTTGCTGTTCTAACATTTGAGAGTTTGAAAGTATTGCTCATGTGAAGGGTGAACTAAACCCTTAGAGTTACTAGAATCAGATTAGAAATTCCTTTCTCACGAAAATCATCATCCATAATCATCAAATCCTTTACTACTTGATCATTTAAACTTTACTGATTTCTCTGTCACAGGACCTGCCAAATATATACACCAAAAACAATAAAACTTTGGTTGCATTTCACAACTCCAAGCATATACGCAACATACTATCCAACAATCATTTACATTACCCTTGACTTGAGAAACTTTGAACCCCTAACACTTGACAACAAGAACAACCTTACTTTACTTGACTTGAGAAACTTTGAACCCATAACACTGAACAACAACAACAACTTTACTTTAACTCTTTATAAGCAGAATAATCACTACTTTCACGTCTTCAAACATCAAAACTGCATCCCAAGAACACAAATAAAGTTTTCCCTGTTTCAAACCTCCAACAATCCCATTAAGAAAATTTACATGCCTAGACCATTAAATATTCAAAACCACACTAGTTCCTCTATTTCACCAAACTAAATAATTTTATTGAGAAAACCAAATCATTCCTATACAGAGCTGATGAAAATAGGTTATATGAGGATTATGTGTGAAATTAAATCCTTCTGTTCTTCACCTCAAATTTCCTCTCTAAATCCTTAATTTTTATCTACTTCAATTTGTACGATACATAGCTATGGGAGAAAATGATAAATGAGATACAGTTTAGGACCCTTTCTTTAATTCAAATTCAATCTGATAGTATCCTATAAGCTTCAGCACTCAAAAATTGCATTCAAAGGAAAGCATATAATCAGCTTCAGCAACTTATATTGACAACAACTATCAGAAACAGAGAAATCCTAGTTAGGACCCGAAATCACAAAAAGAATAGTAGGGAATCGAACATAAACTTCAAAGCTCAACTCTAATATACTCGTGGCAACATTTAAACCGTTTAACTAGGCTTTAGGCCAGAAATTGACGAGTTATTGATGAACAGTATCCTCCGAAATCATTTGGAAGAAATCATGAAATCATTTGGATTTCGAACCAGACCTTGCATAACCCAAAGGACCTCTCCTCCGGCGCCGATGATGCTCGCCATCTCTGGCGAGTTCAATCTCCTCTCTCTGCGTTTCGGCTAGAAGAAGAGATGGAATGACCAGATTGCCCTTCATCATTAAACTTAGGATATTTATATATCAAGGGTAGCAAGGTCATTTTGCACACATTTTTCCTATTTTCTAATAATTATTATTTCATTTCTCTCCCTCCCATGGAAATAATTTGTAGAAATCAATCCTTATATGTATAAAAAAAAAAAGAAAAAGAAATAAATCCTTATATTTTATTCCGCTATAATTTTCTTTAGACCTCAAAATCATCTCCTTCAAATTTTCAGATTAAAAATAAATCCCCACTATTTTCTTCAATTTTTGAAGAAAATCAACCATAAAATCCTTAAAAATATTTGAGACTTCATAAATATATTTATAAGGTTTTTTAATTACTAAATTATACCTCAAAATTTTAAATAGCTCCTTATTTATTCTTTTCAAAATTTTAGGGCGTTAGATTATATTTGTTTTGAATATTTTCTGTTCATGTTGTCGTGATTCATGAACAGGGTAATTTGAGTAATTTTACCAGAGAAATACTTTTCTATAGCAAATATCAGTTCATTGAGCCTTTCATTTGGTTGCGTACAGCTAGCTAGCAGCTGGCTTAACTGATGCAATTACACGAGTAACTAAGTCGCTAACACAGTAACACTTATGGCCATAGTACTGTGATAGATACTTAACTTTTTAATGTGACTACTGTACTGATGCTTGAGTAATACAATACCACAATGACATCCGTTTCAATAACATCTATTTCACTTGTTCAATCCTGTTATTATGCTGATTAAATCAAATTATCAGCCAAAGCTTACACCCAAAATTCTCCTTCAAGTCAATATAAAAAATTTAGGCTATTTTATATTGTTTATTAAAAAGATAATATTTTCATCTTTATCTAGGAACATATATATTAAGAATACAAATTGTAGGTAGAATAACGGAACTATGTTAGTCGTTAAACACAGCTTCAAAGTACCGCTACGAACTAACAACTTCATTTCACTTGTAACATGCCTTCATCTATCAATAGCAGCACCTCATCAGTTCATCCTCCCTTCCAAGGTTCAGTCTAATAAAAGAAATCGATAGAAAGACTTACTGGTGAAACATTCATATAGCAAGAAAACCTGCATAATAGATTCAAGATAATTGCAAAGGTATCTGATGTAAAACTCACTCAAACTCTCTTAAGCTCACACAAACGGATCAGAAATGGAGAGAAAAGGTAGAAACAGAAAAGGAAAAGAAAAACATAACAGAGAAAAGGGAGGAAGATGAGATGATGAACCAGAATTTGAGGGGATAGAGAGACAGAGATAGGGAGAGGGAAAGAGAGAGAGACTAAAGCATCACATTCACATTCATTCAAGTGTGATTTTAGAATAAGTAGAATGTTTTACTTATACGCTACAAGATAAGACACTTGCAACTTGCAATATAATAATAGAAAATGTACTTGCAAGATCAATTTGATTGATAACATATTAATAAAAACATCAACTTGCAGCCTACTAAAGCATAATTCAATAACATTATAAAAATCATGCAGATTTCCTTCTATAAAAAGTTCTTCCAAGTATCATAAGATTTCTTTAGATTATCGCATTTTTATATTCCATTAGTATCGTTACATCTCCAAATGGGAAAAAAAAAATTGCATTAATATAATCCGAAGCATGTCTTCTTGTCATAGTTATGTTGTGATGTAAATATTAGTGATCAAAATAGCAGATATATAGAGTTCTAGAAAAGGGAAATATATAACATTATTTAAAAAAATAAACTTGGTCAAAACATAAATCAGAAGTTGGTTTCACTCACCATAATGCCAACTAAGTTGAAGGTCCTCAACGAAATCTGTTCATTATTATGGCCACTCTGACGTAAAGTTTGTCTCTGATATTATAGAGGAATCTAAAGCAAGACTGCCTAAAATTCCTATTAAGAAAAATTGCACCACAGACTCCACAAAAAGCTATTGCGAATCCAACTCTGAATCCCATGTAGAAGGAGGCAAGAAATTCATCATGGCTGCTATTTGTAAGTGGAGGCCCATATAGTTGAGGATTTCCAATATAGACTACTTTCACATCAAATCTTCGAAGTTGAGTACCTGATGAAATCATTCCAGATAGATTGTTGAAGGAGAGGTTGCAAGTTCCCAAATAACTTAATTGATCCATACTTGTAGGAATTTCGCCTAAGAGTCTATTGCTTGAGAAATAAAGAAACTAATTGTTTTTCCAGCTGCCAACCTCTTTTGGTATGTTCCCTTCAAAGTGATTAAGATATAAGTTCAAAGCTTGCAATTGAGAGAGGTTAAATAACTTTGGAATTATTGTTCCAGACATATTATTACTTGAAAGACCAATAGCATGCACTCCCTTCAGGCTTTTTTTTTTAGATCAATGCTTGGCCTTTTGTATGCAGCATGGCTCTCACATCGTCTTCAGAGGCCAAAATAAATTTTAGAATTTTCATACAAAAGGGTCACTCTTTAGAATCATATTTATTTTTTATGGTAAAAAATTTTAATCTTTTATCATAATATTTTTATTTCTAAAATTTATCCACTTTTTTATCATCATTTAATTATAAAATCACTCTAAATTTATTGAGTAATCATTTTTTATTAATAAAATTAAAATGAAGATAAAAAAAAAGACTAAAAATGCATTTTTCAAATTTAAAGGATTGAAACGAAACTTTATGTAAACTTAAAAAACTATATGCAACACTAGATTTGCTAATACCATACTAATGTCAATTAAGCTTCGGTGAATAGTGACCCACACTAATTTTTGGGTGAAATCAGGTCAAACCTAAACTCATTCATCAAAACCTTTCACAATAGTTTTAAATCGAAGCTCTAAGCTTCCCTTTAATTAGTTTAAAAACTCCTAAACACCCTAAACACAAATCATACCTTGCTTAAAATAGCTCAGATAGGAGAAATGATGGGTAGAAAGGAGAATATGAGACTCAGTTGCATGTAAATTTCGAGCTTTCCTTCCCCCACTGATCCCCGAAAGGAAAGGAAATGAGACAATGAGGGAGTGTGAGTGAAAGTGAGAGAGAAATGAAGGAAAAAGTGTGTTTTGGGGGGGGGGGGGGATGGGGGGAAGGTAAGAAGGATATAGTATATTTTATTTTATAAATGGCACAACTATCATTTTACCTAGAGCTGGTAATACAGGAGGGCCCGGTTTCGGGCTAGCCCATCATGGGCTCATAGAAAAACGGGTCGGGCCCAAGAAAGCCTGTATTAAATATGGGCTTGTACTTTCAGCCTGTACCATATTGTTTGGGTTAGGCCTGCCCGTATTAAGCCCATTTTTTTATTAATTTCCCCCATTTTTTGTAATATAATTATAATACAAGTATACAACACAAGATTATTATAAATTCAAGTTCAAATCAAGTATTTAACACATTACAAATGACAAAAATGATAGTAAAGCATAGAATACAATATTCAACATCAAATATTACAAAATACAACAAATCACTAAACTGTGAGCTGTGAGCTGTGGGGATTATGGGGTTAGAGAAGAGAGTTTTTTTTTTCAGTGTGGTCTGTGGTGTGTGATGTGTATTGTATTTGAGTTTAAGTGAGGCGATGAGGACTTGGAGTGAGGTTACTGAGGGAAGAAAGAAGGTTTTTTTTTCTTTCTGTTTTTTTTAAAAGAACAAGGAAAAAGGGGTTCGGATTAGCTCACGAATTTGATGGGTTAGACTGTCACGGGCTCGGGTTTGACAGGTTCGAGCCCAAAAGACCCATTTTAATATGAGCTCTAATTTTTCGAGTCCATAATCATATTTTTTTACAAGTTTCGGGTTGGTCCACGGGCTCCGACCTGTATTATTGGCTCTAATTTTACTCTTCTACTATAATTGAAGAAGTTTCTATCTACTTAAGGCCAATTATGACTTTTTATTTTTTCCAACTTTTCTCCTTTCCGATGATGCCCTTCTTTAAGAATTTTAATTACTTTCCAATCAAATTTTAGTATAAAATTAATCCCTAAAATAAATCCGCAAGATATTTCTAAATTCCACAAATTTATTTATAAGAATTTTCAATTTTTAAATAACACCTGTTGACTCTCAATTTCTTATTATCTCTTTTTGAAATTTGGGGTATTTACACTAAATGTATACTTTATTCATTAAAAAAAATAATGTTTTGTTATATTTTTAAAATTATCACCCCACTTTTTCTAAAATTATAATTGTAGTATGAAATACTACAAATATATTTTTAAATCATATTGTTAAATGAAGATACTCTTAAATCTTATACCATCTAGTTCAGGTAAAAAGAATTATAGTATCTAAGGAAAAACTCAAATTGTAACTTTGGGAAGCATGTGTAATAATTTTGAAAAAAAAAATAATGGCTTATCTTCCAATGGGATGAGTGATTAGTGAAGTTCTTGGGTAAAAAGTAGAAACAGTATAAATTTATTGGGAAAAAGACAAAAAAATCCCTTACAATTTGCAAAATCTCAAATAAGGAATTTTGTGTTGTTAATGGTTGTTAATACCTATTATGAAGTTGTTAATGCCTATCATAAAGTTGTTATTGAGATTTTACAAATTGGAAGGGATTTTTTTATCATTTTCCCAAATTTATTTCTTGTATGTATGTAGGGTCATATTATTGGTGGTTCAAATTCATATTCAGGATCCATAATGCGCTTCGTTGATGCATTATTGATCAATGTGAGATTGTCGGCTTACATATATAAGGAAATGGTACTGATCAATGTGAGATTGTCGCCTTGCATATACAAGGAAATGGAATTGACTTAGAAGAGGGTAGATCATTTAGAAATATAGATAAAAATTAGAAAGTGTTGTATATTTATCATCATCAACTCCTCAAATAAGTATTATATTTGAAACTTTCTTTGCTAATATATAACCAAAAAGGTGAATCTCTCTCCTCTTCTCTCTCTGCCCAAACCTAATAAAGTTCTTCGATTCATTTTTTTAAAATTTAAATTTAGTTTTCTACTTTTCAGAAATCAACACAATCTAAATAAGTACCCCTTTTTAGAACAAATGCGCTCGACAGAGGGCAATAATAAAAAACATACCAGTACCTTGTAAATTATTTTAAACAGAAGCGAAATTTCACTACAGAATTCAACCACAAAATTAGAAAAATATGCCTATATGTGGAGGGTTTAATTACGTTCACTAATTAATCCAATTCAAAGATAAGGAAAGGCCAAAATATGCATAAAAACTAACAAACACAGCTGAACCTTTTTCTACTGAAATTTTACCAATCAGCGCCATATGGACTTCCTTGCTGCAAACTATTAAACGTCAAAGATGCTTTCCGTATGTTAGCAACAAAAACAAAAAAGATGCTTTTCGTACATAAATTAACTATGCTTGAAAAAGGAAATCATACATTCATTTGAAAGAAAAAAAAAGGAAAAAGAAATCCACCACACTAATTATTATACATTCACATATAGAAAAAAGATATAAATTTTTGTACGAAATCCACCACACTTCATGCATAGTTAATTAGTGTACGAAAAGCATCTTTGAAATATGATACATGCATTTATTTAAAGAAATAATGACAGCAACTCACATTGGATATGGTAGTTAAAGATAAAGCGGAGAAGTGTTTTGGATGGTAGTCGAATATGCTTTTCAAATTTCAATAAGCAAGAAAAAGGAAATCTTACATTAATTTGAAATACAAACAAAAAAATCAATTCACCACACTTATCATATAATCATATATAGGACAAACCCAGAAAAGGGTGTAAAAATGGTGGTTTAGCCATTTATTAACCTCAAGGTTTACTTGGCATCTTCTGCTACTAATTGATCCCTATCCATCTCTTCCGTCAATCAATTCTATTTTCCTTATAACTGCAAGGCGACAATCGCATTATATTGATCAATAATAATCTGGCCCTACAAGAGATCAATTTGAACCTACCATGCATGATTTGATAAATTCATACTATATCTACCCAATATTCCTTCACACTGATCACTCTTCCCATAGGCATCCTTACTTTATGTGCACCTCAAACTATTTAATACAATGTAAACAAACCACTCTTCTCTGTCTCCTACTTCTATTTCTGCATTCTCAGACCTCTTAAACCAAGAAGGCCGGCGAATGGCACAATTAGTTTTAGGCATCAAGGGCAGTTTTGGAATTTCACCTCTTAAGCTTGTATTTTCCATTATATAAACCGTGATGCATCCTAGATTTCTCCCATCTTCCTCCCCTCCTCTTCTCACCTTCTCAGATTTCATGATCCTAACCAAGAGCGTGAACCTCTCTCTTCTTCGGCCTCTGAACAACCCTAATAAGGTTCTTCGGTTTATTTATTTATTTTTATATTCAAATTTAGTTTTCTACTTTTCTTTTCAACCCCTAAAATACAAAAAAAGTTTGTAATATTCCGTTCTACTTCCCTTCCTTCATGTTCACTCCCCTTCTTCCTTTTCCTATTGCACGCAAGGACAATAGTTTTTGCCAACCGTACCAAAGTTCACACCAAGAAACACACCAAGACCTTGGTTACATATTGAATGGCGTTGCCTCTAGTCTCCCTCTGAACCTAGCTTCTTATTGAATAATAGATGCTAGGTAATGATCAAAACAAATCTCAACCATACACTACTTTATTCTACCTTCTTCAGACCGTAAACAAAATAGAGGAGTACTCTCTTCCGCCAAAATTCCTATTGAAAAAAAGGGCACCACAGACTCTCCTCAAAGCTGTGGCAAATCCGACTCCCAACCCCATGTAGAAGAAGCAAAAAATTCGTCTTCTCGACTGTAATTTCCTTCAATAATGGGTTCTAAATCTTCATTGTTTGTGCATTTCTTTGATAGTGGAGGTCCTCAAAGTTCAGGATTTCCAAGGTTAATCATTTGTGTATACAACCATGGAGGTAGTTTAGGACCTGTCATGTTTGTTAAATGAAGTCCTTCGTATTGAAATGGAGGAACCCATAGAGAATGAAAGTCAAAAATTAATCCCGGAGATCCCATGGAAAGACATTTCAACTTGTAGAGATTTACAAAATTTCTTTCGGTCTCAATTGGTTATTATCACCAAAAGATAATGTCTCTAAGTTAAAGAGCTGTCCAAGACTTTCTTGAAGCCTATCATTCAAGTAGTTTGATTCAACATCCAATAAATTCAAGGATGACATATTTCCCAGAGTTGGAGGAATAAGACCAGAAAATGTATTACCGTTGGCCAATAGTTCTTGTAAAAGTTCAAGTTGGCCAAACCGATCTGTAATCAATCCACTGAGTATATATTGTAACTTGAATTCAATGTTTTTAGTTTTCGAATATTCAATAAGCTCTTTGCGAGTTTTCCTTGAAAATAATTATAGCTCAAGGACACACATGTGAGATCACTAAGATTGAATAAACAATGAGGCAAGAACTTGGAGTGAAGAAAATTGACAAACGAGAGAAGAGATGGATTTATGTTTTTAAGGAAGCATGCTTACAAATATAAATTTGTATGAGTCTCTAACTGGAGCCAATCTATTTTAATATCAATGCCATCGAGGGAAATATATTTCACAGAAGAAAGACGGATTTGTAAGCCAATAGCATTAAACTTTTTCTTTAAATCTTATTTAAATATGAAGTAATTGTGAGTTCAAACATTCTATTAACACAATTGATGCCTTAGTTATGGCTTGAAAAAGGGAAGAGAAAAATTGGGTTTATGATGATTCAGGATGCCATCAATTGTAATTGTTGAATTTGCATTAGTATTTTTTCACTTTGACAAAACCTATGCATAATTATCTTTTTAACTCTCTGGATACCTTTTATATATAGTAGTTTGATTAATAAGAATGTGACTATTATATATATAAGAGAACCGCTTCATGTCCATGGATGCTCTTATAATTAGTTTTATTATCTAAGTTTTATAGAAAATGTTTTTTTGTTTATTATTCCCTTAAAAAGTTCATTGCATGCGTTAATTATTTAATTAATAAGATTATGTGCCCCTTCAATTTCTTTTATTTTATTTGTTTTCATTATTTGCATGCAAACATATGAACAACTTGATACATTTTTTTGGGGTGTGGGGGGCATCATCCAGAAGATTATAGTATACGTGGGTGAGGCAACTTCCTCCGGCTTTCTTCACTAAATGCATGAATTTAACTTGATTCCTTCCCTTCTGAAAGCTCTTCACGAGACTG
The DNA here is from genome assembly GCA_037074515.1 of Mimosa bimucronata. Taxonomy (NCBI): domain Eukaryota; kingdom Viridiplantae; phylum Streptophyta; class Magnoliopsida; order Fabales; family Fabaceae; genus Mimosa; species Mimosa bimucronata. The sequence continues at coordinate 15,782,352 of CM073442.1, forward strand.
ATGGCTTTTTTACCAAAATATATCAAAGGTCTACTTTTTGTACACTATTTTAGTTTGTTGGGCTCTGACAAGAATTTTGTTGAATAACAATATTACTAATAATAGGATCACATCGATATTGAAATTTCAAAACCCGCTCACATCTGAGAGAGTTGGAGGAAAAGAAAACTAAGAAAGAGAAACAAGAGGGTTACATAAATAATATTACAACTTTGCAAACAAAAAATTCTCAATTTCCTAATGACTTCTAATATTAGTAGAGAAGTAGTATTTTACAATTAGCCGATCGTACACTCCGATATCTATTCTTAAGGACATACTTGTTAAGGTTAAGGATTTGGTTTTTCCTGTTGATTTCTTTCTTTTAGACACTTCTAGTGAGTCAACTATTATTCTTGGTAGGCCATTCATGTGGATTGTTGGTTTTGTTATTGATATGAGAAATGGTTTGATAGCTATGGAAGTAGGAGATCATAGAATTAGCTTTAACATGTATGAGACTATGCAGCACCCTTATGAGGACTATTCTTTGCTTGATGTGAGTGTGCTTGATGTTGCTGTTGAGGATGCCATAGAAGAGCATGAGTTATGTTTGCATTCATATGATTACATTCTGACCTAGATGCTTATGACTCTTCTCTTCAATGCCTTCTGTGTTTTCTCTCTCATCTTTGAGTAGTGATGTGAATTATCTTGATTCCCTTATGCTTGATAGTATGCTGTCTATTAGTAGGGATGTTTCTGTGCTTGATGATTCTATCTGTGAAATGAGTTCCACTAATCTCTCCTTGTTGAGTGATGATTGTTTTGTGGAGTCTGGTATTTTGTTCAATGCTGTAAGTACCAAGAATGTTCGGGAATTGGAGTTTGAGCTGGAAAACCATGATGTGAGCTTGCAGGCGATAGCCCTGACTCTAACCATGATGACTCCCCTGGCTCCCATTGGGGCTACTTCTCTTGTGGTTTCAAGGCCACTTTCTTTCCCTTCTTCATCTATTAATTCACTTTCTAGACCTAGAATCTCCTCCCATACCTTGTGCTATTTTAATTCACTTTCTAGACCTAGAGGTAGCCGCTGTAAGTAGTCAACCAGTAGTTGATTTGGCTACCCAGACACCACATTTGAGTGTGGATGATGCTTTCTTCAAGGCAGTTGCTGTGATAGGCCAACCAGTGGTTGGTTCAACACTTGGGAAGACCAATGGTCATGTGGTAAGTGTTGTTGAGCCTAGCCCTAGCCATGTAGTCAGGTCAACAAAGGGAAGTTTTCCTATACCTACTGATTTGCCTTCCTTTATTCTTTCTATTGTTGAACCCCCTTCCCTTGAACTTAAGCCTTTACCTAGTAATTTGAAGTATGCTTTTCTTTCTTCCGATGATACACTGCCTATGATAATCTCTAGTGATTTGATGGCAAGCGAGGAAGCACAATTGCTAAATGTTTTGAAAAAGTATAAAATGGCTGGACATTGGCAGATATTCCGGGTATAAACCCAACTATTTGCACTCATTATATTTTATTACATGATGATGCTAGGCCTCTTAGGCAACCCCAGCGACGGTTGAATCCGCTCATTGTAGATGTTGTCAAAAAGAAAGTTACCAAACTCCTTAGTGCTGGCATAATTTATTCGATCTCCAATAGTGAGTGGGTTTCACCGGTGTAGGTGGTACCTAAGAAGTTTGGGATCACCATTGTTAAAAATGAAAATGATGAACTTACTCCCAGAGAGTGCAAAACAGCTGGCGAGTGTGTATTGATTTTAGGAAACTGAATGATGCCACTAGAAAAGACCACTTTCCCCTCCTGTTCATCAATAAGATGTTGGAATAGTTGGCGGGTCGCAGTCACTACTGCTTCCTGGATGGTTATTCTGGGTACTTTCAGATTCCCATAGTACCCAAGGACCAAGATAAAACCACTTTTAATGTCCATTTGGTATGTTTGCATATAGGTGCATGCCTTTTGGGTTATGTAATGTGCCAGGCATATTCCAGAGATGCATGATGAGCATTTTTGCTGATATGTTCAATGATTGCATGGAAGTATTTATGGATGACTTCACAGTCTATGGAGATTCATTCCATACGTGGTTAAAGAGTTTAGAGAGGGTACTCGCTAGATGTGTCCAGAAGAACTTGGTTTTAAATTATGAAAAGTGTCATTTTATGGTTTCTCATGGCATTGTATTAGGACACCTTGTTTCTAGTCATGGTATTAAAGTTGACAAGGCTAAGACCGAGGTGATAGCGACCTTGCCTTATCCCACATGCTTAAAAGATCTTCGATCTTTCTTGGGACATGTAGGCTTCTATAGGCACTTCATCAAGAACATCTCTAAGATAGCCTTACCCCTCTCTAAATTGTTACAAAAAGATGCGAATTTTGTGTTTGATAATGATTTTGTCCTTGCATTTGATATATTGAAAAGTAAGCAGCTTGAACCACCTATACTTGCTGCTCCAGATTGGTCTTTACCCTTTGAGTTGGCGTGTGATGCATCTAACCTTGCAATTGGTGCTATGGTTGGCCAAATAAGTGATAAATAGCCTCATGTGATTGCATATGCTTCTAAAACTCTGGATACTGCGCAAAGAAATTATACTACTACTGAGAAAGAGTTGTATACCATTGTTTTTGCTTTAGATAAGTTTAGGCCATATCTGTTGCATTCTTTTGTTGTGGTTTATATTGATCATGTAGCTGTGAAGTTACTCTTCACCAAGACACAATCTAAACCAAGATTGCTCTGTTAGACACCATTGCTCCAAGAATTTTGCATTCAGATCAAGGATAGAGTGGGTAGTGCCAACCTTGTAGCAAATCACTTGAGCCGCCTTCCAGAAAACACAAGGGGAGTTGATTGTTCTGATTTGACTTCTGATGACTTTCCTGATTCTTCTCTTTGCGTTATTTCTGTTGATACACCATGGTTTGCTGCTTTTGTTAATTATTTGGTGTGCGAACTCACTCCCGGTGATATGTCTTCTTTTCAGGTCCAGAAGCTGAAGCAGGAGTCATAACACTACATATGGGATGATCATATCCTTTGGAGGATTTGCCAGGACCAAGTGATTAAAAGATGTGTTCCTGATGACGAATTTGCTGCGATTATCACTTCTTGCTATTCGGTTATATGCGGAGGGCACTATAGCTCACAGAAAACTGCTAGAAAAATTTTAGAATCTGGTTTCTATTAGCCTTCTATTTTTAAAGATGCTTATGATTTTTTTAAGTCATGTGATGTATGTCAGCGTTTTGGGCGGGGTGTGAGTAAGAGAGACGAATTACCTCAAAAGCCTATTATATTTTGTGAGCCATTTGATGTATGGGGTATTGATTTATGGGTCCTTTTTCACCTTCCCGTGGTTTTACATATATATTGCTAGCTGTTGACTACCTTTCTAGGTAGGTTGAGGCTATTCCTACTCGGAATGATGATGCTCAACTGTGTCTAAATTATTGAAAACTACCATTTTTAGTAGGTTTGGAGTTCCTAAGGCCCTAATCAGTGACAGAGGCACCCACTTCTGCAACAAGCTTCTCAGTAGCTTGATTGCTAAATATGGGGTTGCCCACAGAGTCTCTAGTCCCTACCACCCGCAAACGAATGGGCAGGCTAAAGTGTCAAATCGTGAGGTAAAGAAGATACTTGAAAAGACTATGAAGCCAAGTAGGACTGATTAGAGTCAGCGACTTGATGAGGCACTTTGGACATATTGCACTGCATTCAAGACACCCATAGGTATGTCACCTTACCGGTTAGTGTATGGTAAGGGTTGCCACCTTCCGGTAGAGGTTGAGCATAAGTCCTATTAGGTAGTGACATTGTGCAACATGGAGATAGATGCGGCTGGTAAGGAGAGAGATCTACATATTCAAGAGCTAGATAAGTTGCGACTCAATGCTTATGAGAGCTCGAGGATATACAAAGCTAAAACTAAATTGGTTCATCATCAAAGATAATAAGAGCTTTAAAGTTAGGGACTTAGTTCTCATGTACCAAGCCCGCTATCACCATGGTCGTGGTAAGCTGAAATCAAACTGGTTTGGGCCGTATCGTGTGATTAAGGTAAACCCATATGGTATGATAGATCTTGTGGATGAGGAGACTGGTAATACTTTCCAAGCTAATGGTCATCTCCTTAAGGTCTACCATGGTGCTGTTGTAAAGCCTCATTGAGCCCAGGTTGTCCCTTTACTTTACTCTTTTACTTTACACTACATATTGTTTAGATGCTGTTTTGACTGAATGAGGTGTGTAGTTTAAGGGTGGGGGAATAGGATTTACCAGTAGGATAGTAGTGTTCTTGTTTTGCTTTTGTTTTCGTTTTGTTTCTTTTTGGTTCTCCATATTTTTATTGATAGTTGCATATGCTTACAGGTGTTGTTCCTCTTTGGCATTTGATAGTGTGATATTTTACACATTGAGGATAATGTTTGGTTTAACTATAAGGGGTAGATGTGTATTTTGAGGTTTCCTTGCATGATTTCCCATGATTTGTGGTTTTCAGGTGAACTTTGACTGTTTTTGAACTGATTTTTTAAAAAATTTGACTTAAAATTGTTCTTGACTTGTTTATTATGCACAAAGGGTCGCATTTGTCATGGTAGGCTTGTTAAGAGTGAATTTAAGTGTTTTTCAAAATGTTTTTGTGAAAACCTAGTTCACCCCACTTTTTGAAAACCTGTGCAAGAAGAAACCCATCTTAGGTTGATTGTTATCTTGGACTTTGGATAGATTTTGCAATGTTTCTGACTTTTGTTTTGCAATTTTCAAAAGTTGGATATAAGGAATGTTTAAGGTATATATGGTGGAGATTGTAGTGTTAATTGATTGTTGAATGGTAACTTGTGAGCTTATCCTTACTGTGAGGTTGTTTTTGGCCAAATTAATTTGAGTGCATACTTGCTTAACTGTGCCAATTTCTAGAACTTGTCTCAATTCTTGGTTAAAACTACACTAGTCATACATGATGAAATGATAGAGGCACTCACTCCATACATCCATATATACATCCTTTCCACACCCCACTGATATATTGCATGAGTAAAGCATGTTTATAAAACTGCATCCAGGTTTTAAATGCTATGATTGCACAACTCCGCTGGTTTTCTAAACTTGATTTAGTAACTGGGGGCACTTCATCACCAATATTGGCACTCACGTCAAACGGTAAAATCAAGGAGAGTTATGAGTTGGACCAGACACCTACACATCGATGGGTTACAGTTGTTGGAGAATAAAGGTGTGGTTCATGGCTTGTCAAAAATCTATGCACTTAATATGTGTGAAGGTTGTATTTATGGTAAGCGAATAAGGAAGTCATTTCCTGTTGGAAAGGCTTAGAGAGCAACAAGATGTCTAGAACTTGTTCATTCTGATCTGTGTGAGAATTTTAGGAAATTCAAAGCATTGGTAGAGAAGCAAAGTGATGCAAATATTAAATTACTCTGAATTGACAGAGGTGGAGAGTTTATATTATCAAATTTCAACCGTTCTTGTGAAAAAAATGGTATACAACATGAGCTTACGGCACCTTATACCCCAGAACAAAATAGTGTAGCAGAGAGCAAAAATAGAGCAATTGTATAAATGGAAAGAAGTTTGATGAAAGGGAAGGGATTGCCTAATACCTATTGGGCAGAAGCTGTAACAATGGCATACTTGCTGAATCTCTCCCCAACAAAAGCAGTACAAGACTGCACTCCTTATGAAGCATGAAAAGGGAGGAAGCCTATTGTAAGCCATCTAAGAATATTTTGTTGTGTTGCCTTTGTTTTAGTAAACTCTCAGAATCATCAAAAGTTTGATGGAAAGTCGTGAAAATGTATTTTTATAGGCTATTGTACTGATTCTAAGGCTTATAAAATGTATGACTCCATTGATGAAAAGATAATTATGAGTAGAAATGTGTTATTCAATGAAGAAGCAAGCTGGAATTGGAATGAGAATAACTCGGACAGAAGCACAAGTTCATCTCGGATGCCATTAATTGAGGAAACAATTTCTACCTCAGTTAATTTGCGAACTCCAGTCGCTTCAACAAACGATAGCCCAGCAACTATACCATCTAGCAAAAGCACTAGATCAGCAAGTGAGTCTTCAAATGAGACACCACCAAGAAGGTTCAGATCCTTAGGGGAGATTCATGAGAATGATGAGTCTGCCTTGATGGTCCAGACCCTACAACCTATGATAAGGCAGCAGAAAAAGAATTGTGGAGAAAAGCAATGAAGGAAGAGATAACAGCCATAGAAAAGAATGCTACTGGGGAATTGAAATATTTACAAAGAGGAAAAAATTCATAGGCTTGAAATGGGTCCTTAAAAGTAAATTCAATGCAGATGGAAGCATTCAAAAAGCATAAAGCACATTTAGTGGCAAAGGGATACTCTCAACAACATGGAGTAAACTATGAAGAGACCTTCTCACTAGTAGCTCGATTTGAGATCGTGAGACTACTTCTTGCAGTGGCAGCTCACTTAAATGGAAAGTGTACTAGTTTGTTGTCAAATCAGCATTTCTAAAAGATGATGCATGAAGATGATAGTGCTCCAAGAGCAAAACCAAGTCAGTATAGAAGTCTGGTTGGTGGTTGATTGCACTTGATTATTGTAACATCCAAAAAATTGAATTTAGGATTAGTGCCAATTTAAGAATTAATTTGGGATTAATTGAGGAATTCTAATAGCTATATAAACAAATTCAGGAAAATAGAAGCAATTTGGGGATTTTTAAAGGCCTAATCTCTCCCTTAATTGGAGAAAATTAGAGTTGGAGAAATTATTGTTAGATCCAAAAGAGTTCATAATGGAAGGAAAATGGTAGGGGATATTTAAAAGCAATTTTAGAAATGAAAATGGGGATTTTATTTCAAGGAAAAATATCTTATTTTGAGAATAAAAAAGCCTATTAGTAATTTATCTATCATATATATATACATACATTATTATTAATTCCCTTATTCCTTTCCTTTCCTTCCTCCTTCCCCCTGCACCCGACACTCTCTCGCTCTCAGTCTCACCCTCTCGCCCTTCCTTCTCCGTCCGCGGCAATAAGCGGCGGCGGCGGCTGGACAACCTGCCGTCGTCGACGTAGCGCCGGCGAGGGAGGCCGCCTGAGCCTCCTCCGCCTCCCTCTCCCTGTTCGCGCGTAGGTGTGTGTGAAGTGAGAAAATGAGAGAGATAATGAGAGGAATTCAATCAGTGTTGTTGGGCGTTTCTTGGGGCGTTTTCCGGCGGCATTTCAGTGGGTTTGGAGGCTGAATGGGGGTCTGTGATTTTGGGTAACTTCCGTAATTCCTTCCTTCTTTGTTCTTGATTTTTCAATAGAAAAATTCTAGGGTTTGTTTGATTTTCGAATTTTCTGGCTTGATTGGGGCAATTGCCTGGTTCTACATGTTTATTTAGACTACTTGATTATGGTAATGTGGTTATTTTGGTTTAATTTGGCCCTATGTGAGATTTTGCTTGCTTAAAGTTGAATTAAGCTAAGTTTACGACAAGAAATCCTTTGAATTTGGGCTTCTGAGCTTGATTTATGAATTCTAGAGGGTTATTGGAGTTCAACGATAATATTAGTTGGGTTATTGAATTTGATTTGGAGTGTTGTTGAGAAGTGGGATGTTTAGGTGTTTTAGAGAGGTAAATATTGCAATTGGGAATATTAAACATGGAAATTGAGTCAGATGAATTAAATAAGGATGTTTGTAGCTACTCTAAATTGTTCATATGAGCTTATGCAAAGTGATAACAGTTTGATTTGGTTAGGAAGGGAACTATAGGAATTGTTGGGTGATTAAAGTTTGATTTGGTTGGGATTTGATAAAATTCAGGAGAGTATGGTTGTTTGAAATTAATTGGAGGTTTAGATAAATCCATTGAGGCTAAATAATGAGGATTAAATGTTTGGGTGAGTTAGATTTTTTTTTACCTATAGGAATTTTTGATTGATTAAAGCTTGAATGGGTTAGTATTGTTGGGAAAGTTCTTTGAAATTGATTGATTGAGGTTAATTCTGGATTATGGTGGGTTCATTAAAGTTGAATGGTGTTATAAAACTATGTGGCTTGATAGAATGGTGGTTTAGAAGGGCTTTGACTCTTTAAATTATTGAAAAAAAAATTGTCGTATCTGAAGGGGAGTAGGATTTGGTGTAATTCTTAGTGATATAAGGGTCTGAAGGTAATTGAGGTTATTTCGAGGTTGTTAATGAGTTAGGTTTAGTTGGAATTGTGTTTAGACTGATCTTTGAATGATTGAAGTTGAATAAGTTAAGGCTTTTGATAAGTTTAAGTTATTATAGTTGTTTGTGAATGGTTGATTGTCCCTATGAGATTGGTTATATTAAATGGTAGCTTTAATTGGTTTAGTTCGGTTATATTGGAATTGATTATGATTTGGAAGTTGTAGGTGATTACGTGAGGAGGAGGAGTATGGAAACTGGTAGGTTGAATATGCAATTATGGTTTTAAAGGTTTTATAGGATATGATGGGTTGAAAGAGTTATGGTTAATGAATTTTGGGTGTTTATCCTCGGTGTGAAAGAAGAATTTAAGGTAATTTGGATTAAGTAGCTATAATTAAAGAGGGGGTCCTTAATTCAAGATGAGAATGTTGAGGAAGAATATTGTTATAGGCATGGTATGGGTTTAATTTAACTTAAGCAAGCCAAATAAATGTAATTTGATTTCTTTGTGCAATTGGGACTTCTTTTTGGCTAAGTCCCAAAGCGTCGGGTTATTGTCACTTGAAACTTGTCTTGAACGTGTGTATGTGCCTTCTGGTAATTGTAGACGCAAGCGAGTTGAGCCGAGCTTGAGGATCTTCGTATTCTGGTATTTTCCTTTTGGTTTGACAAGCTCAGGTAACCGCTCTTACCTCACTACATTATTGTGTGTGATGTTAGTTGGGATTTTCTAAATCCCTTTTTATACATGTATGTATCTCTTGATTTATAACTGAAATTTTAAAAGTTACTTTCGTATTAATGAGCCTATCTGGTGCCTTTGGACTGCGATTATTTTCATATATATAATTGATATATTATACGTGTTATCTTGGCTGATTGTGGTGGTGATACTTATGAGTTATTGAGTTGTGATATTATAGAGGTAGTATCCTGACTGGTGTCTTTGTTGAGTTGATATCTCTTGTTGTGATTGTTGCATGGTGATTGGGATATTGTGAAGTAGTTGAGAATCATTGTATTGCGATTGCTGATTGCTGCTTGACACTGAAAAGTACCATCGAGCGATGTAAACCTCGGTAGGCCAACCGAGCGGTTATTTGTACTCATCATCCTTATTGTAGACAGGGACCGCTGGTCATCCTGATTGTAGACAGAAGGGAGACCCCATTCTAATTGTAGACAGAGGGGGAAATTGCCATCATGATTGTAGACAGGGGCATATTGTTACTTTTGTCATAGGTTCTTGAAATCTTTTATTGCTACAGTAGCACGAATGGGTTTATATATATATGTGTGTGTGTGTAAAGATATACTGTTTATGAATTAATTATTTTAAAATGTGGTACCTGTTAGGTACTCTGTTAACCCACTCATACTCTTGTATTGAGTTAAGTTGTGGTAGCTGGGACATATTTGTCTCACCCTATTATCGTTGTCATTTTTGCAGGTGATCATGCACTAAATAGGTTTTTGGGAAAGGGGCGGGTTGCCCGGCCTCTCTGAGTCAGTGAGTCGGCCGGAGGTTTACTATGGATTGTATATTGCCATATGTCTAGGCTTACATACGCTTCCGTGCATTTATGTTCTAATTACCGATATACTCTGGATGACTGTATTTAGTATTTAATTGAATTAATGCTTGATTGATGTGAAGTTAGGATTTTTAGCTGATTTTTATTAACCATGTTAGAGGGTTCCTTATCTAACATGGTTAAATCAATTGTTAACTGTTAATTAGGTGAATTCTTACTAACTATGTTGGAGGAATCCTTTTCTAACATAGTTATGGTAAATTATTCATGATAGTATGATTGTTGGGATATGTGTTTGCTTTTTCTATCATGGATAGACATTTGAATCCCTAGGTAAACCCTTTTCTAACTATGATAGGGGATTTATTTCGATTGTATGAAAACCCTTTTTCCTATCATAGTTAGTAGTGTAATATGATTAGATTTAATTATTAGTGGTTTAATTATAATTAGTAAGTAGGATTTTACAACTATTGCATGTTTTTATCCACTAATTATAGGAAATTAGCATTTGTTCTAAGATATTAAATGGGGATTTAGGTACTTTTATACTTAGGATCCAAGATTAGAGAGTTAATTGCATTTCCATTAAATTTGATCATGTTAGGCATTTAACTCATGCATTTATTGTTTTTGGACTTGAACTACTTCATATGTGCTTAAAATTTTCATTGTAGGTGCAAAGAAAGAAAGTCAACGCAAAATAGGAAACTTCTCCAAAATAGGAAACTTCTTCAAAATAGGAAACTTCTATTGAAAAGGAAGCTTCTAAAAAAGGAAGTTTTGCACGATAGGAAAATACTTATTAGGAAATTGGATTGATTTATTGAGCATAATGGATTGGCCTCTAAACTTTCCTAATTGGTATAATCAAGAAGAATAGGAAATTTCATATGGGATTGGTTGATTGGGTTTGCCTAAAATATTTCCTTTTTGTTAATCCTAGTAAGAATAGGCAACTCTGGGCTTGATTGATGTTAAGAAGTTTCCTAATTGATTATCAATATACTTCTCTAAATCTCATGAACTCTCTATTATTGGTCCAAATCAGCATAAAAGAACTTTCTATTATTGCTCCAAGTGAGCATAAAAAATTCAAGAAAGTTAATCTTAATGGCTATAAAAAAAGTCTTTCTATTTCAAAGTTTAAAATTCAAATGCTTTAATGGATCTATGATTTTAGGATATGTAAAAAAAATCTTTCTCATTGGTCCAAGTCAGCATAAAAAAAACTCAATTATGATAATCAATTAAAGAAATTTAAAACAAAGTTAATCTTAGTGGCTATAAAAAAAGTCTTTCTATTTCAAAGTTTAACATTCAAATTCAAATGCTTTAATGGATCCATGATTTTGGGATACAAATTAAATAGGAAATAAAAGAAAGTCACAAAAAATATTAATCTTGGGAGTTATAATATTTGTGGTCATCATCAATCATCAATCAAATAAAAAACAAAAGAAAAGATATCAAATAAAGATTAAAGTATTGTAGTTACAAAAAATATTAAGATATTTCCTTCATAAAGATATAAAGAATTAGAAACTCAATTTCAAAAATATTTGTAAACTATAAATTGTACCTAATTAACATCCTACATTATCTCCTTTAAATATATCCTACATTCAATTTTAAAATAATGCTCAATATTACAAATCCAACTAAACTTATCAATCATCCGTCACGAAATTTTTTTTATAAATATTTTTCAGTAAATATAATATTTTTAAACGAACAATAATTTATTATGATATTCTTTTTTTTATGAATTTTTATTATGATATTCTTAAAAGGGTGACTCACAACAATATCTATTGAAAAGGAGTAACACAAACATTGTTTCAATTTCAAAAATATTTGTAAACTATACATTGTACCTAATTAGCATCCTACATTTTCTCATTTAATATATCCTACATTCAATTTTAAAATACGAAAATTTTTTCATAAATATTTTTCACTAAATATAATATTTTTTCAACGAACAATAATTTATTATAATATTCTTTTTTACCTAATTAATATCCTACATTTTCTCATTTAATATATCCTACATTCAATTTTAAAATAATGCTCAATATTACAAACCCAACTAAACTTATCAATCATCCGTCACGAAAATTTTTTTATAAATATTTTTCACTAAATATAATATTTTTTTCAACGAACAATAATTTATTATGATAAATTTCGAAAATATTTGTAAACTATAAATTGTACCTAATTAACATCCTACATTTTCTCATTTAATATATCCTACATTCAATTTTAAAATACGAAAAGTTTTTATAAATATTTTTCACTAAATATAATATTTTTTCAACGAACAATAATTTATTATGATATTCTTTTTTTTTATGAATTTTTATTACGATATTCTTAAAAGGGTGACTCACAACAATATCTATTGAAAAGAAGTAACACAAACATTGTTTCAATTTCGAAAATATTTGTAAACTATAAATTGTAGCTAATTAACATCCTACATTTTCTCATTTAATATATCCTATATTCAATTTTAAAATAATGCTCAATATTACAAACCCAACTAAACTTATCAATCATCCGTCACGAAATTTTTTTTTATAAATATTTTTCACTAAATATAATATTTTTTCAACGAACAATAATTTATTATGATATTCTTTTTTTTTTATGAATTTTATTATGATATTCTTAAAAGGGTGACTCAACAATATCTATTGAAAAGAAGTAACACAAACATTGTTTAGTTCTGGTCACCTCTAAATCTATATATATATATATCAATCATCATCCACTTGAATGACATAATACCACCTTAGAAAGTTTTGGCCTCCAAACACGATTGACATACTAAAGAATGGTGAAGATGTATATGTTCCGAAATATTGATGACAGCAAGGACACATGGTCCATTCATGCCAAAGTACTACGAAAATGGGTTGACTTTAAGAAAGTTGCTCCCCACCCTATTTGGAAGGTCGGAATGATATTGGTTGATAAGGACCTTACTAGAGTTGAAGTCTCTGTGACTCACAAACAATTGGTGAACCGATATAGAGAAGAACCCAAAGAAAATGAAATATATAACTTTGAGAACTTTGAAGTTGTGGAGAATGAAGATCAGTACAAAGTTACCAGTCATCCTTGGAGGCTGAACTTCCACCCCAACACATTATGTAAAGATTCTTGCGTCGAAATTCCTAATCCAGCTTTTAACTTTGCTACCATTGAAGATATCGTTTGTGGGCATGCTCCATCAAATGGTTTAATAGGTGCTAAAACAATTATATATATGAATTTATTTATGTATCATTTGACAGTTGTATTTTTACTTTGCCACAATTTTTTACTCAGATGCAAACAACTAACTGTCTAATAATTGCATATATGATTGGATTCTTGCAATCATTTGGAATGCTGCATGACCAAATGAGGGAATATGACTCAATTAAAAAGCTGAACTTTAGCATTGCAGACCAACGATTGCAACATAAATTTTTTATGTGTTTTTTCCTTCATCAAAAGAGTCTATTAAAATTGTCTTTTTCAACTCATCACTACTTATGGCTAACAATTTCTTATACCAACAGCGAGAACACAATCAACATATCTTTGTGGGGAATTTGTGCAGAGGAGACATATAATAAGAAGACTGAGGATATGGAACCACCCATCATTGTTCTGATTCGTTTTGCTAGAATTAATAAGAATATAGGTACTGATCGCATTATTTTAATTACATTTAATGATAAATGAATACTTATAATGCCAATGGATTGATGATTTAATCATCATTTGCTTATTTAAATAAGAGTACAGCCACCTCAGCAATGCGTTCAATGCAACCAAGGTTGTCTTCAACCTAGATATTCAAGAGGCAAAGATTCTAAATGAAAGGTGACTAATGTAAACATATAGAGTTTTCTTAATTAATATGTCCTACGGATTATTTCAATTCTTATGTTAAGTATTTTGTTTCTTAAATGTAGGCTCATCCAAGAATCGAATGGCCATCAATTGTTTAGCCAGATATCAAATCCTGATAGTGGAAGCTACTCAAAAGAATCTCTTTTGACTTTCCACACAAGAGTAACAGTGGCTTACATAAATAAAGTCAAAGAAGTAACATTTAACATACATATTTTCTAATCATTATTTCTAATTTCAGCTTACAATAGGAATTGTATGTCATACCTATTAATTCATATATTTTTATAAGTGATACAAATCATCCTCTGAACCTAACAAGAATGTGATGCGGTGACAAAGGTCACTATTCAAAAACTTGAAACACTTTATGGTTGGTCATATGATGGTTGCCCATGCGATAAGAAGCCGGAGTATGATCAGAATCATGTTCTAAAGTGCTTAAGATGTAACAAGGAAGTGCTCATGACTGTGCCAAAGTTATGGGACAAACCTCATTCAATAAAGTGTCTATAATTAATATCATAATTTATGATCATATTCTGTTTGCTTCTTAGGTATAAGGTTCACTTCAAGGTTTATGACTCTACTAGCAAGTGTTCAATAATGTTGTTCAATCGTCACGTAGCGGAGCTATTCGGAATGTCTACTGCTAAGATGAAAGAGCAATTGGTTGAGGTTAAATACTATTTTTGTAATCTCTATTATATATGTAAAGATATAAATGTTCCAATAATTTATCTTTCATAGTTTCAATTTCCATATTAAAGGAGGGCAATCCCAATTCGTTCCATGAAGACTTAAATAAGGTGTATGGAAAAGTTATTTTAGTGAAGTTCAGAATTAGGAATAACAACATCAGGCACAGGTCTTCAAGCATTGCAGTCTCCCATATTTTGTTTAGATGGTGAATTGATCAACCAATTTACCTATTCCGATGGAGAGGTAAATAATAATTCTACTAATTGATAATTGTTACATTGATTAATTAATGTGACTTATCGTTTAATTTAACACATCTTTTTATTGGACTGACAATTTCGCTTTTATTAACAGGATAATATTCAAGTTGGCATTGAGGTGCATTTTGCATTTGTATTTGTGTTTTTTTGTAGGGCATTTTTCATCTACCTTATTAGTTACCTAATCAGATTGTTAGTGATTGCAAGAGTCTTCGGCTTCACGCAGCACCGTCATCAATACTTCAAAGCTTTATGTCACTGAAGACTCTGACCCAACCACTATATCACAACTTTTTACTCCTCCTGAGAGTATGACCAAGCGTAAGAAGACCACTAATAATTCATCCAATGAAATCGAAGAAATTGGTTTGAGTGACTTTGCCTCGCCAAGATTTAGCTCCAACAAGACAAAAGAAGAAGTATAAGCAAGATCAGTAACGTGGTATACAGAGAGGTTTTGCAAAATTTGTACACCAATTGACCTCATTTATTTTACAATGGAAAGAAATTTCTTTTACCTTCATGGTTCAAATTTTTTAGCAATCCTAATTGCATTCATGTAATTTTTATTTAGGTGTTCGGATTGTGCATATGCATAATTTTCATTTTATTACAACTTCTACTGATTACGCATCCCTTATGAAGATATCGTTTAGCTTAAATCATCGTTAGTGTGGAACACTTAACTATAACTCATCGCGCAACGCGCGGATCCAGAGTATCGTTCTAAACAAAACTTCCTATTTTGGCTAGATTTCTTAAGAGAAAATGTTTGGATCTTCCCCAAATCTTTCCTATATGGTATGGGTGGCCAAATTAGGCAACCGGAGGCCGTTTTAGATAGTTTTTAAGTGGTTTTTTGTGCCATAGAGAGGGGAATCCGAATTCCCATATTCATTCACCCATTCTCTCTTTCATCCCATAATTCTTTCCCCAAACCTTTCCTATTTGTTAATCCTAGTAAGAATAGGACACTCTAGGCCAATTTGGAAGGTTTTAGGTTGCCTCTTGTGCTATATATACACCACCATTCACCACAATTCACTTTCACCCCTTCCATTCTCTTGCCCTTAGCCCTCTCCACAAAATTCTCTCTTCCATGCATCCATCTACATAATTTCACTCATTCCACATCAATTCCTTGGCTTCCACAACCAAATCTCAATCGATCGTATTCGAGAGCATGAGCGGCTAAACTTCTTGTGGGGATCTTGATGGAGGGAGACAACCGGAGCTTCAAGGTTCTTAATGGGGAGTTATTTAATTTCTCTTGTCTAAGTTTATTTATGTGTTGCAATTCCTTGTATTTTGTTATATGTATTTGGTTTTGGAATAAGTGTGCTTTAATGTTCAATCTTTTGTTCAATGGTCATGCATGTAATTAAGCGATGTTCTTTTATATGTATGAATCTAAGTGTTGATTTCATGATATTATGCAATAGATATGCTTCATTTATATTTCCTTTCGACGCTTCCTTTGGATTTCTTTTAGACACTAGGTCCAATGTTATATGGTTTAATTTACTTCTAACGAGAGTCTCTTTGCATGTTTATCCTGATTCTTCACTACCAAGTTGGGAATTAACAGTTGCTTGATTAATTAATTGAATAAGTGATGCGCCATGTTAATTAGTTAATTAGGTGATTGGACTAAGAGCGATTGCCTTAGGTTTTATCATTTGAACTTGGATTAGAACTCCCATATCTTTTTAGAAGCTAGGAAGGTTTCCCAATTCATCAAGAGACTCATATTCATCATATAGTTTTCACCAACCATTTTAATTGTTTTGCTTATAAACAAAAATAAAAAAAAGAAGTAGTTTAGTTTTCTTAATAAAAATCACAAACCCCCGACTTTTCTAGCTTTTGCATGCATTTAGTTAGCTTAGGTAATTAGTTTATCGACTTCACGTGAGACGATCCGGGAGAGCACCACTTGTGCAATCCTTAGTTTTTAATAATTTTGCATTTGCACCCCAAGACGTTTAGGAAGGTAACAAATCAGTGGTTAGATATATCTAACACACACAAGGCCACCTTCACAGTAAGAGTTGTATCAAGGTGCAAGAGTAATCCTTCAATGAAGCATTTTGGAGCATCAAAAAGAATTTTGAGGTACATTGCCGGTACATTACACTATGGAATATGGTATACCAAGTCAGATCACTTCAAATTAGTTGGTTTTACTGATAGTGACTGGGCAAGTTCACTAGATAATAGGAAATGCACATCTGGAAATGTTTTTGGCTTAGGGACTGGTGCAATAACATGGATGTCTAAGAAACAAGCCACCGTTGCATTGTTAACCGCAGACGCTGAGTATATTACAGCAGCTGCTACAACTTGTCAATGTATTTGGCTTAGAAGAATATTAGAAGATGCACGGCAGAAGCAGCCTGAAGGAACTAAACTATACTGTGATAACAAATCAACTATTATGATGGCAAAGAATCCAGCACTACATGGATGAACTAAGCACATTGAGTTGAGGCGTCATTTCATTAGAGAGCTAGTTGCTAATGGAGAAATTGAAGTTCTGCGACACTGAAAGTCAAGTTTCAGATATCTTCACTAAGGCGTTTTCTGGAAAGAGACACTTACCTCAGAAGCTTGCTTGGAGTATGTGACTTTGAATCAAGGGGAGTGTTGGAAGACTAATTCAAACTCTGGTTCAACAGATTTCAGCAGAGGATTATGGACATGCATTATGGTTAGCGTAAATCAAGGGAATGTGGTGTTGGTCAATTAGTTTGCTGATTTTTAGAGGGAAAAAAAAAAGTGATTTATTTCTGATTTAATTTCTAAATTATTGTTGCAGTAAAAAGTTTATAAATTCAGCAGTTATTTTCATTTGTAATTAACGAATCTGCATTCAATACTCTAGTTTTCTTATTGTTCTGTGCGTGTTTCTCCCTTCAAACCAACATTTTTTAGGATAAAGCCATGGGAAGTATTTAAACTCTCCATATTGTTGAGGTACAAGCTTCGTGGTTTGATATTAATCTATTTAAGTCCATGAATGAGAAAGCCAGACAAGACAGATGGACTCCTCCTTATATGGATTGGGTGAAGGTAAACGTTGATGGAGCATGCAGCGTTGACAGAAGGTTGGCGGGTTGCAGAGGTTTAATTCAAAACCATGAGGGAGAAGTAATAAGGGGTTTCTAATTCAGAGGCTGTGGTAGTAGCTTGCACGCTGAGAGTTGGGCGGTGCTTATGGGGCTTCGGGTAGCATGGGAAACTGGGAGGAAGAAGGTGCTAGTTATCACTGACTGCTTGGAGATAGTTGAATTACTAATATTAAATGGATGGGAGAATGATCATAGGGAGGAGAACATTCTGGCTGAGACACAACAGCTTTTGGACACAGACTGGGAAGTGATAGTGAAATGGTGTAGCCAAGAGTCAAATCATGTTGCGGATTCTCTTGCGAGGGAGGCTATGAATCAGTTGCTTGACCTGACCATGATTGTTGACCCACCAGATTATCTATCTTGGGTACTTCGTGCTGATCTTATGACAGGCCATTAGTCAAGAGTCTGTGGTTTGTACTTTCTATTATGAAAAAAAAAAAAAGTCCCTAAATATTAATACAGAAAAATACAACAAATTTAGAGCATGCCTCATGATCAAACATGTACTTTAATATATTTTTCTTCCAAATAAAAACATTGGTATGAGATGGTATGACTAAAGAAGGAGGCGTGAAACAAAGAAATCAAATTAATCATCAGGCGAAAACAATTATACTAATTAAGGCAAGAATATGAGTTCTCTCCGAAATGATCGTGTCAAATTATTGCAGTACATATAAAATTTTATGAATAAAGATGAAATTTTTCTTCAATTCACTCCCTATAAATTTTATGATACTTTTAGTTATGCTATAACTATTAGTTCCTGATTTTCCAAGTTTTTTCCAAAGTTACATGACCAATAGTTATAAAAAGTTCAAAGTTAAAGAACAAAAACCACTGATTTTACAGATAGACAAAAACTAAAATCGAGTGAAAGTTTAAGGATAAAAAATGGTATTAACCTTATATATTAGATTCAATGAATAATTTTGTAAGTATGATGACTATTTATCGATTTATTTAATGAATTTAAAGATGAATTTTTGGATATGCTATGTTCAGTGGACAAGCTGATTAAATGGGAGATTATCTCTATGTTCAGTGCACAAAACCTTGTATAGGGAATTTTTGTTTGGAATAAATGGATCGTCATTAAAAAAATCCCTGCTCATTAAATTGGCTCTCTGTATCACCAAATTAGCGTATACATGGAACGATGAATTGTTACAAAAATTACCCGAAGAGACAAGACAAATTATTGATCAGGAACAACAAAAATATAAGGTAAATAGACTATTAGAATTAGCAAAACCTTTAGAACAAAAGTTATATGATTTAAGAAAAGAAGTTGTTAATAATACAACTGAATTAACATATATAAAAGCTATTGTAAGACAAATAATGAAAGCATTAGGAATAGAAAATAGAATAGAACCAATATATGATAAGCACAAATAAATATGTTAAGAAATTTGGACTAAATAGAAGAACAAGATATTAATCAAAACCAAATAAGACAACAACATTTTAATGAAAATGTTAAACAAACACGAATTATGATAGAAGAAGTTAAAAAAGGAAAAGGAGTAATAAATAAGAATTTATGGGCTATATATATATATGAAAGAATAGAAAGATTTGATATAGAAAGAGAAAGACAAAGAAATGGTATAATAATTACAGAAAGAACATAAGACAATATAGAACTAGATTATAAAGAAAGTAGTAGAATAGCTGAAATCACATGTAATATGGGATGTGAAATGGATTATTTAGTAGAAACTAATAAACCAAAAAAAAAACAAACGATAAATAAAAAAAATAATGGTGTTATTATTAATATGATGAATGCTTTGGAAATAGAAAATTTAAATTCAGATGAAATAGAAGAAATCATGGGAAAAGAAGAAGAAAATTTAGAAGATATAATAAAAGAATTTGCAAATGTTACAAAAATAGTAAATACAGATGAAATAAGACAAATAAATATGGAAGTAGAAACAGAATATAGGAATTCTGATAAAAGGCCAAAAAATGAAGATATAACAAGTACTTCAAGAAATGAAGATGGACATACGATAGAAGGAGAATTAGAAAGTGAATTATATCATAATGAACCTTTATTTAGTAGGGAAGAAAAATAAATTCTTTTTGAAACAAATTTTAAAACACCTAATAAATCAAAATATACACCGACACCTATAGAACAATATGAAACAAGAAATATACATAATACAGGAATATGGTTAGATTTAGATTGTAATTTAGACAATGAAAAAATATTAGAAGAATGGAGTAAGGCACAATTAATAGCTTTAATAAGAAGACAAATAGACATTAATTTTGCTAGTATGATAGTTGAAGCAAGTTTTGAAGGAAATGTACAAAGTTGGTGGAAAGGAAAAACTAATGAATTTAGGAGTAATGTAAGAAGAGTGGATCCAGGAACTTATAATAATAGAAAAGAATTTTATACTTTTCTAATAAGAAAATACGAATTGGTATTAAGAAATGAATTTTTAAGAAGAAGTGCAGAATTAGGAGAACAAACAAAGATAAAGAATGCTATAACCAAAATATTTAGAACAATATATATGTGAATTTAAAAAGTATTACTATGAAGCTAGAATAGATAAATATGAAGATCAAAAATTTTATTTAGAATTATTTTATAGAAAATTACCACATTTAATCTCAGACACTATAAATGACGATTATAAAAAAATGTTTAATACCCCAGAGTTAAAGAATATTATACCATATCTAGATACTATGGGTGTTAGAATAATAAGTTTTGATGATAACTAAACATAACTTAGGCATAAGGATATGCTGAGTAAAGATCAGAAATAACATAGAGATAATCTTATAAGAAATTCTTAGTATTGCCTAATCGATCAGGGATAGATTACAATATAAAAGAACTTAAAGACTAATCGATTACAGACAAATCAGGTTCAGATTAGAAGCTAAGTTTGAGGCCGCCTAATCGATTAGAAGACCCTGTAATTGATCAAGGATTAATGTAATCGATTAGGAGGAGTTAGTCTAATTGATCAGATAGTAGTAATCGATTAAGAGGAAATAGCCCAATCAATTAGAGAGCAATAATCGATTAAGACATACTCCAAGTATAATCGATCAGAGAACAATAATCGATTAGAGCATATTAAGTAATCGATCAAAGAAAACATGTAATCTGAGTATAATTTGTTTACAATTGATTAGACATGACCAATCAATCAGGCTCCCCTGTAATCGATTAGGCATATATCTTTCTAACTTGAATATTCAGTGATGCAGGCTATAATCTTTGCATAATCGATCAGAAACCTTTCCCTGTAATCGATCAGAGGTTATAATCGAAGTGGCGATAGGATTTATTCAAAACCAATGGCTAAGTCTATTTTAAGCTTTTAAGGTACAGATATGCACAGGCCTACTTAAGGAAGTTTACGTTAGCAAGCAATCTATCTCAAAAGAGACGTTAGACTCACCAACCACTTCCAACGATAAATGAAGAGAGAAGAACTGAAGCAAAACAAGTACAATGGAGTTAATGCTTCTCAGAACTCAATCCTAACACTCTATATCAAACTAATCAAGTGTTCTAGTTATACAACGGCTAAAGCTCTCAACGGGCAGATTTCCAGAAGAGATTATAAAAGCCTCTCAGAAGAAAGTTGGTGGTATTTATTCATTACAAAAATTAATTGTTGTAACTACTACATTCAATACTCATCAGTCTTTAGAAAGCTTATACTTTTGATATTCTTCAGTGTGTAACATAATCAGTTCAATGTCTTCTGTATTTACTACCAAGTGAGGATCACTCTTACGATAGTGGGATCTTAAAAGTGAGGGTGTAATCTTACAAGTTGTAAGGGGGAGTGATCAGTGAAAAGAGTGGTCTATTACTGTCACTTGTAAAGGCATTCAAGAGCCTGAGTTAATCTTGAAAAGTTAGTGGAACCCAACTGGAAGTTGGGGAACTGGACGTAGGCCAAGATTAGGCTGAACCAGTATAAATCTTGAGTCATTCAGTTTTAAATTCCAAAAGCACAATTCACCCCCCTCTTGTGCATTTCTGCCAAGTTACATTTGGTATCAGAGCCTGGTCTTCTCAGAACATACTGATCCCACGATCAGGAGAAGTAAATATCCATAATGGTAGGATATGATAACGTTCTTCCAGAAGCCAGCTCAATCAACAAACCTCCCAGATTCAATGGTGAACACTACACTTTCTGGAAGATGAAAATGAAGGTTTTTATCAAATCAATCGGATATGATCTCTGGAGAATAGTTGAAGAAGGGAATATCATTCCTATGAAGACAGAGAATGGAATTCAAGTGCCAAAGCTTCCCCAAGAACTCACTGATGATGACAAGGAAGATCTGGAACTAAACAGCAGGGCAGTCTTGATTCTTCAAAATGCTCAAAGTCAAAAAGAATATTTTAGAGTATGTCATCTGGAGCTGCCAAAGAGATGTGGGATGCTCTAGCCATTGCTCATGAGGGAACCAGCGGAGTAAAAACAAGAAGAGTAGAGCAACTGGTCTCTGACTTCCATCTATTCAAAATGGAAGATCGGGAACCAATCAGGGAGTTGGAAATCAGATTCACCCATCTGATCAACAATCTTACAGCTCTTGGAAGAAGAATTTCTGAGGCAGAACAAGTCTCCAAGATCTTGAAGATTCTAACTCCTGAATGGCAGATGAAGGCTACTGCAATCTAAGAAATGAGAGGAGAATCCATGAGTTCCATCACATCATTATTTGGAAGTCTGGCAGGGTATGAATCAACCATCAAAGTTCAAAAAGAACTCTATAGAGACAAGAAGAAAAAGAATCTTGCCCTGTCAACTTCAACAAAAGATGATGAGGATGAGGAAGATGAAGAAGAACTGGATGATGATGATGAAATGGCCTTCATGGTCAGAAAGTTCAGGAAGTTCTTCAGAAATAGAGAAAGATTCCAAAAGGGTAGTTCAAGCAACAACAGAAGGGACTTCCAGAAAAATGCTCCTGTGTACTATGAGTGCAAGAAGCCTGGACACTTCAAGTCAGAGTGTCCAAGTCTTCAAAGGTTTAAGGAGAAAGAGAAAAAGAAGGAGAAGTTCCAAGGCAAAAAGAAAGCCTATGTGCCCTCCATATAGGGAGATAGCTCAGATGAGGAAGCTAGTGATGCTGAAGAAGCAGCCAACCTCTGTCTGGTAGCTCAAGAAGAATCGTCAGATAGTGAGGTATATCAAACTGACTCATCTTTTCAGGAACTTCAAGATGCATATAATGATATACATGTTGAATTTGTAAAATTGGCCAAAGAAGTGTCTGTACTGAGAAAGAAAGATAAAGAGCTTGAAAAGAAAATTGAAGAATCTAACAGCATTAAATGTAAACAACCTTCAGAAGAAGCTTTTCAAAAGAAAGAAAGTATTAAGTGCAGAAATTGTGAACAACTTTTGAAAGAAAATGAGAAAATCTCAAGCATTTTGAAGAAATTTACTAAGAGCACTGAAACACTTGATAGTAGGAGGACTATAATGAGGAGGACGACAGAGCCACTCACGATCTACTAAAAGGAAAGTAGCCCGGGAATATTGGTTCAAATCCACTGCCTACCGCATTCCTACCCCGGCCTTTTCTTTCGCCCGACACAATTGATTCATCATGGGGAACCCGGTTGCTTGTCTCAATCAATTTGATTGCTTTAACTAGTCATGCTATGGAGTATGCTAATGAATCAAAAAGCCTCTAGGGATAAAACTGGGATAGGTTATGATCCAACTCCTAAACTCTTGAAAAAGAAAAGTTTTGCACCTAAAGAGAAACCCTACTGGGAATTTTTCAGAAAAGCTTCAGAATATTCATCACCGTTTAGATTTTGCAATTTCTGTAACAAAAAGGGACATACTAAATCAACCTGTTATCCTAAAAAACATGGATTATCTGGATTATACAAATGGGTTCCTAAAGGGACACATCAGCCTAAAGTCCATCAGGATAAAAGGCAACAAACTAATCCCAAAGGACCCAAGAAAATTTGGGTACCTAAATCTATTTAGTCTGTGCAGGTTTGTCTTAAGGCATCCAACAATAACCAATGGTATATAGATAGTGGATGCTCAAGACATATGATAGGAGATAAAGAGAAATTGGAAAATCTGATCATGAAGGAAGGAGCTAAGGTCAGTTTTGGTGGAAATCAATCTGGAAAATTTGCCGGAAGAGGAGACATTAGGTTAGTTAAAGACATCTACCTAGTGGAAGGTCTCTGCCACAATCTGTTAAGTGTCAGCCAAAGCACTGACAGAGGTAACTGGGTAATCTTTGACTCAAATAAATGTCTCATAGTAGATAAGAAAGAATTGTCCGTAGATAAATGAAGTTTACGTTAGCACGCAATCTGTCTCAAAAGAGACGTTAGACTCACCAACCACTTCCAGTGATAAATAAAGAGAGAAGAACTGAAGCAAAACAAGTATAATGGAGTTAATGCTTCTCAGAACTCAATCATAACACTCTATATCAAACAAATCAAGTGTTCTGGTTATCCAACGGCTAAAACTCTCAACGGGCAGATTTCCAGAAGAGATTATAAAAGCCTCTCAGAAGAAAGTTGGTGGTACTCATTCATTGCAAAAATTAATTGTTGTAACTACTACATTCAATACTCATCAGTCTTTAGAAAGCTTATACTTTTGATATTCTTCAGTGTGTAACATAATTAGTTCAATGTCTTTTGTATTTGTGAATGGTAAACCGCACAAGAGGGGGTGAATTGTGCTTTTCAAAATTAAACTGTAATTATAAAGACAATCCTTTATACTGGTTTGGCTAAACACTGCCTACGTCCAATTCTCCAACTCCTCGTTTGGTTCCACTATACCACAGGTTTTACAACACGGGTTCACCTGCCAATATTTACAAAACAGAGCTTTAGACTTTGTCTAAATGCTCCCCCTTACAAGTTATAAGAATATAACCCTGTTCTAAAGTCCCAAACTTTAGAACAACCTCAAATAGTAGAGGATTTCAATAAATGAGTTCACTTAATGAACAGATTTTGATAAACACTGAAGTACAAATAATCTCACTAAGAGTAATAAAAACTTTAAGCTTTTGAGAGCAGAGAGTAGGTAAAAGTAATGAACGTTTATAATTTTGTTCTCTACTTCATAAATGCTTAAGTCTTGGTATTTATATCTCTTCACAGCTTGACTTTTCCTTATGCTCCAAGAGGTCATTTGAATATGTTCGTTGAGAGCTCTTAGCCGTTGGCAATAAATGATGTTCTTCATCTTAGTCAACTTTCTTCTCTTGCTTCATTTAATTCTTGCAGAGAGTGAGCTAAGAGAAACAGAGTCTGTGAGTAACGATCACTTGCAACATTGTACTTACATAGTAGCTTTATCAGTAGCGCTAGCTCCTTTGGCTATCGCCAGCTTACTAGTCTGAGTCCTGCACTTAGTTGTTAGTTAAACAAGTATTAATGTGAAGCACGGTAGGTATTATCGCTAGCGAAATTCATTAGCTCAATGAATACAGATAATGTATTAGCTATCAGAATGTCTAAGTTATTTCAACAAGTGTTTTGTTATCGATAGCTAATTTCGTTATCGCTAGTTCATTTCATTTGCTCAATGTATTTAGCTATCAAAACGTCCAAGTTATTTCAACATTTTGTTATCGATAGCTAATTTCGTTATCGCTAGTGACTATGTTATCGCTAGTTCAATTCATTAGCTCAATGTATTGGCTATCAGAATTTCTAAGTTATTTATTCTGTTTTCGATAGCTAATCATGTTATCGCTAGTAACTATAGCTCATTACTGCTAGCTGTTCTAACAGTCTCCTCCTTTGTGTTATCTATGTTATCTATGATGCCTTAGCGATAGAGATAGAGCTTAGCGATAGTGATCTATTGTTCTTTGCTTGCTTAGACTAGTTCAAACTCATTATATTAGCGATAGGTTCTAGTCTTAGCGATAGAGCATCTGTTACCCATAGAATTTTACTTGTTCAACGTTAAGGTAACCTACACTCTTTTTCTTAGTCATATAGCATGATTCTTTTCTCAATTCATTCCAAACTAAGTTGTATGCTATCAGTTCATTTTACTTATGTTATCTATGGGTTCAGTCCTCATCAAAACTTAAGATTCTAACAGTATTTACTACCAAGTAAGGATCACTCTTAAGATAGTGGGATCTTAAGAGTGAGGGTGTAATCTTACAAGTTGTAAGGGGGAGTGATAAGTGAAAAGAGTGATCTCTTACTGTCACTTGTAAAGGCATTCAAGAGCCTGAGTTAATCTTAAAAAGTTAGTGGAATCTAACTGGAAGTTGGAGAACTGGACGTAGGCCAAGATTAGGATGAACCAGTATAAATCTTGAGTCATTCAGTTTTAAATTCAAAAAGCACAATTCACCAGTCTCTTGTGTATTTCTGCCAAGTCACATTTGGTATCAGAGCCTGGTCTTCTCAGAACATACTAATCCCACAATCAGGAGAAGTAAAGATCCATAATGTGTTAGAATATTAAGTTTTGATAAGGACTGGACCCTATAGATAACATAAGTAAAATGAACAGATAACATAGAACCTAGTCTGAAAAGAATTGAGATAAGAATCAAGGTATATGACTAGGGAAAAGTATAAGGTATCTAAACGTTGAACAAGTCCTATAGATAACAGATATACTATCGCTAGATTGAGAGTCTATCGCTAATAAATGAAGAGATAAGGGTAATATTGACTAATGAAGTCTTGACAATAAACTGAAAGTAAGTATACCTATCGCTAAGAACTTCACTATCGCAAATGAAATGGTTTGAGCTAGTCTAAGTAAAGAACATTAGTTTACTATCTCTAAGACATGCCTCTATCACTAAGACTGATTAGAACAACTATATTAAAACATAGTCACTAGCGATAGCATAAATAGCTAGTGACAGCAGAACTCTTAGACATACAGATAAGTTGCTATGTAGAGCTAATGAAATGTTCTAGTGATAATATAGTCTCTAGCGATAACAAGTTTAGCTATCGATAATAAAATCACTTGCTGAGATGACATTCTGATAGCTAATACATTATCTGTAAACATTGAGCTAATGAATTTCACTAGCGATAACACCAACTGTGCTTCACCTGAATACTTGTTTAGCTAACAGCCTAAGTGCAGGACTAACACTATGTCACTATCGATAGCTTGAGATGCTAGCGCTACTGAAAAAGCTATTACACAAGTACAATGTTGCAGGTGGTTGGTAGCCATAGTCCCTATCTCTCATAGCTCATCTTTTGCAAGAATTAAATGAAGTAAGAGATGAAAGATGACTGAAATGAAGACCAGCATTAAATGCCAATGGCTAGGAGCTTCCAACGGACATATTCAAACAGACTCATGAAGCTGAAAGAAAAAGGCAAATCTGTGAAGAGATATAAAAACCAAGACTTGAGCATTTATGAAGTAGCGAACAAACTAACGAACATTCATTCATTATTCTTACCTACTTTCTGCTCAAAGTTTTATTACTCTTAGTGAGTTTATCTGTACTTCAGTGATTATCAAAATCTGTTCATTAAGTGAACTCATTTATTGAAATCCTCTACTGTTTGAGGTTGTTCTAAAATCTGGGATTTTAGAACAGGGTAGTAGTCTTACAACTTGTAAGGGGGAGTGTTTAGAGGAAGTCTAAAACTCTGTCTTGTAAAGGTTGGCAGATAAACCTGGTTTGTAAAACCTGTGGTTTAGTGGAACCCAACGAGGAGTTGGAGAACTGAATGTAGGCAGTGTTTGGCTGAAGCAGTATAAAGGATTGTTTTTAAGTTTTAAAGTTTAATAATTGAAAAGCATAATTCACCCCCCTCTTGTGCGTTTTGCCACCTTCATAATGGCAGGATATGATAACGTTTTTCCAGAAGCCAGCTCAATCAACAAACCTCTTAGATTCAATGGTGAATACTACACTTTCTGGAAGATGAAAATGAAGGTTTTTATCAAATCAACCGGATATGATCTCTGGACAATAGTTGAAGAAGGGAATATCATTCCTATGAAGACAGAGAATGGAATTCAAGTGCTTCCCCTAGAACTCACTGATGATGACAAGGGAGATCTGGAACTAAACAGCAGGGCAGTCTTGATTCTTCAAAATGTTCAAAGTCAAAAAGAATATTTTAGAGTATGTCATCTGGAGCTACCAAAGAGATGTGGGATGCTCTAGCCATTGCTCATGAGGGAACCAGCGGAGTAAAAACAAGAAGAGTAGAGCAACTGGTCTCTGACTTCCATCTATTCAAAATGGAAGATGAGGAACCAATCAGGGAGCTGGAAATCAGATTCACCCATCTGATCAACAATCTTACAGCTCTTAGAAGAAGAATTTCTGAGACAGAACAAGTCTCCAAGATCTTGAAGATTCTAACTCCTGAATGGCAGATGAAGGCTACTGCAATCCAAGAAATGAGAGGAGAATCCATGAGTTCCATCACATCATTATTTGGAAGTCTGGCAGGGTATGTGATAGGCAAAAAATTGAACCTACGTTTCCGCAAGTGCATGGACCGTCAAGTAATAAAGAGTAAATTGAATTTCGTTCCCACGAGGACTTGGTACCACGAATTTAGTTGAGAATTAATTTCACACGTTTGTTTAATTCAAGCAAAGCACATTAACTTTAAATGAGTGAAAAGAAATAAAATCAAAACAAAACAAACAAACTGATGCAAATAGCAAAAGATACAACATAGAGTAGCTAATCCGCTTATCAATTCATAGAGCATGTAATTACCAAATTAATTGCATTTAAAATTAGCTTGTTAATCTAGAGATTTAATAGGCATAAGGATCTTCCAATCACATACACCCCACTCTCAAGTTACCCTTGTTATTCCTAACGAAGCTACTTAAGAGGCTATAAAAATCAAATTCACTCTAATATGATTATATGGGTCCAATAGGTATATTCCTATCCTATTGGCAAATTAGAATAAATTCTAATCCCACATTACTCAATCCTAAGTCTAATTAAGATCCCTCTTCCAAGGCTAATCTAAATTCCCCTAATTCATTCTCAATGGTGATCAAACATCAAGTAGATAAATAATACAAGATTAAGTAAACAAAACTAAAATTAAATACAAATAAAATGTTCATACATGCTCTAATCCAAGAATTAGTTCATAGCTACTCTAATTGCAAAGAAAAATTAACTACACATAATCAAATTCAATCCAATCAAAATCAAATCCATAATCAAAATCCAGGAAAAGAAAGAAACTAGCAAAACTTAAGTTCTCTTCCCTTCTGCAACTCCCGTCGCCCAAGAAGGTGATTCCAGATGAAGCTGCCTCCTTCTCTCCTCGTTCGGATTCTGTCAATCTCTCTCCTGGAAGAAGATGAAGATGATGACGGTGGTTGATGGAAGACGATGAACAGTGATTATCGTGAAGGACGGTGAACGATGGTGGGTGGCGTGAAGATGATTTGAAGATGAAGAATGGAAAAGTGGTAGCTGTGAATGGTGTGTCAATGGTGGCCCCTCTTTTTTCTCCATTCCCACGCCTCTTCTCTTCGATATCTTAGGTCTTTCAATTTCTCCATTCCCAAAACGGTTGCGTTTTGCTGTAGCTGAAGGAGAGAGAATAAAAATCAAAATAGATTAAAACTAAAAGAGAACAAAATAAAAAAAAATAAACAACAAAACAAAACAAAAACTGCAACTACTTACTACGGTGAAATACAACTTATGAATATTTTTATTTTTAGATTTTTTTATATCCAAAGTTAACTTTTTCTATTTCTATTTAAAAATTAAGATATTTATTTACAATAAAATCCCACAAATAATACTCCAAATTAATATCTTATCAAAATATTAACCGAATCCCTTTAATATAGTGATAATGACTCCCAAATATATCTAAATATATCTCAATTCAATTAAATATGGGGAGTCATCAGTATGAATCAACCATCAAAGTTCAAAAAGAACTCTATGGAGACAAGAAGAAAAAGAATCTTGCCCTGTCAGCTTCAACAAAAGATGATGAGGATGAGGAAGATGAAGAAGAACTGGATGACGATGAAATGGCCTTCATGGTCAGAAAGTTCAAGAAGTTCTTCAGAAATAGAGAAAGATTCCAAAAGGGTAGTTCAAGCAACAACAGAAGGATTTCCAGAAAAATGCTCCTGTGTGCTATGAGTGCAAGAAGCCTGGACACTTCAAGTCAGAGTGTCCAAGTCTTCAAAGGTTTAAGGAGAAAGAGAAAAAGAAGGAGAAGTTCCAAGGCAAAAAGAAAGCCTATGTGTCCTCTATATGGGGAGATAGCTCACATGAGGAAGCTGTAAGTACTGGTTGTCACCCAAGAGGGGGGTGAATTGGGTGATAGAATAAAAACTTATAATCTCTTTGCAAAGTCACAATGAAAACAATAATCAATATTTAAAATCCTTTTCTGTTTATCACTGAGAGTATTTCAAACTGTGAAATGCATTAAGATATATGCAAATGAGATATGCTGGAAAATATGAGTTAAGGGAAGAGGAGATGCAATCAGAGATTTATCCTTGTTCGGTTTATTCCTTTGACCTACATCCAGTCCCCAGGGCTCCACCTGAGATTTTCAATCTACTACATTCTTGTTTAAATCGGGCACAAGAGAAGCCTTTACAGTCCCACAAGTTTAGCCGGGAGCACCAAACTATTCTCTCTATTTCGAGTGTATGTGCGTGTAGCACGCCCTTGGGTCCACCCTTCAAGAAAATAAGAACCAAGGGGATAGTGGAAGCTAACCCCCGGGTGTCGTTCGCTTGAGGAGCCTAACGCAAAAGGTGTCCTAGTAGCTAAGATGCAAACTAACAAAAGCGGGTAAAAAATATTGTATTTGGTTTTTGATTTAGAAAAGATGCAAAAGGTATGATATGTTCAAAAGTAAAATAAAATAAGATAAGAAATGAGATTTGGAGGGGGATGATGATGAAATCATTCTTGATGAATAGAAACCTTGGGATTCATTGCTTCTAAAGGTTTTTAGGGAGTTTTTGTTGATTTTCAAAAGACCCCTAGAGGAACCCCTCTAGGCTAGGCTTAGGTTAACTTCATTAATGCCGGAACCCCACACATTACTTAATTTAACCTAAGTTGATTAAGTTCAAAATCAATATGAATTTACTAATCGTAAGGGGCTCCTAATCCAACAACCGGGACCCCGAGTTGCCATTTAATTAATCCTAGGGTTTAATCGATTACTGGAACCCCAAATAATAAACCAAGACTCTAGGATTGAAGTCCAATGCCACTCATGCAATTTGACAAATTCAAGAACTAACCAATCATGCAAGACTTTAAATCCACAATTTGGGCCACCCCACAATTGCATTTGATTTCTCAATTAACCCTAACTCATTGATGGCCACCCAAACAAAGATTAAGGTTGAAAAGAGTAATTACCCAATGTCTAAACACAATTAATCAATTTATATGCCTTTCCATTCATGCAAAACCACTTAACACTTTTGATCCACTAACCAAGCCACCTTGCATTAGCACATAATTTTCACTAAGAGAATAACAAAATCATGAACCCATAAATTTCATCAAACTCAAAGCTAATATAGCACAATGTCAAGTATTCAACAAGAAAGAAACAACATAAAATAGTTTCCAACCCTTATACAACATATAGAATTGAAGAACACAACCAAATGTCATAAATATACTCCTAGAACCCTAGAAAAGCATAAATACAACAAGAGGAAGAAGGATTAGAACTAGAAAAACTCCCCCATTCAAGCTTCAAGCTCATCCCTTGGCTCCCACCACCAAGAATGGTGGAGCCTAGCTGCTACTCCATGGAAAGAACAGCAACCAAGGTGGAGGTTGAGGAACCATGGAGGATTTGAAGGAAGAAGGTGGAAGATGGAGGATAGAGATGGGAGGAAATGAGAGAGTTAGGGTTTGGGAGTGAGTGGTGGCTCCAAATCTGCCCTAATGGGGTGTTTATTTCGTGTTTTAAGTCCCCTAAGTCGGGTCAAGTGAGTGGGTATTGGGTTGGATCCAAAACAGAAGCCCAAAACGCGACTGAAATTCTGCAGATTCGCGCAGTTCGCCGTCTGCTCGCCGCGGCGAGGTACTGTTGCTTCTGGACTATGGAGGCCTTCTCGCCGCGGCGAAGCCACGACGAGCTCATGTCTTCTCTGCCAAAATTGGGACGTTCTCACCGTCTGTCTCGCCTCGGCCGTGTCTTCAGTTCTGCCTCTTTGTTTGGCCTTTTTCTTCATCCCGGGTCCGATCTTTTGGTCCTGAACGACCCTACAAGTGGAAACAAGACTAAACAAGAATCAAATAGCCCTATAAGTTAATCAATATAATTAATCTACAATTATGGCTAATTAATCCTAATTTTATACTCATTTCACTTGAGAGTTTAAGATATTCAATTAAGCGTTATTGGACCAAACTTGCATCTTAATCATGTTAATTGCCTCAAATTAGGCATGTAAAAACATTACAAATCAGAAATTTGTCACCGGGCACTTGTGAAGCCTTTACTCAACCAAGTTTAATCTGGGTACTTGAGAACCACTCCCCCTTACAACTTGTAAGGATACAATCTATTTCCCACTCAAGATCTCCCAATCTTGAGTATCGCTCACAAATATAGAATGATTACAATGAAAGCTTACTTCTCTTTAAGAAGTGGATTTTGTTACTCACTGAAGTACAGGAAGATATATGATGAATAACAATTCTAGAGCTTAACAATTTGAACAATGTGTACTATAGCTCTTCTACTCAAATCATTGATTTTTTCTTTTTTGGGCTCATTTGTGCTCTCATTCTATTTGTATTAAACTCACTTCATCGAGCCTGTTTGCTTCTGATGTCTTCAACTCTTTATATAATGTCTGATAGATTTTTGCCTGTTGAAGAACTAGCCGTTGGTGAGAGAGAGAGAGGTAACGTAAACTTCCCAAAATAGGCTTGAACAACTTCTGTACTTGAAAGCTTAAAATAGGCTGACAATTCAGTTTGAATTAAATCCTATCGCCACACAGATTACAGCCTCTGATCGATCACAGGGCCTGGTGTCTGATCAATCATGTATAGATTATACATCGATTAGGACCTGCATCACTAAAGGTGAAGTTAGAAAATATCTCGTCTAATCGATCATAGGGAATCCCTGATCGATTCGATTTATCCAATCGATTGCACTCAGATTACATTCAAATTATAGCCTTTGTCTGATCGATCACATATTTTCTTCTAATCGATTAAGCCTGTCTAATCGATTACATATTTTCTTCTGATCGATTAAGCCTGGAGTACTTCAATTTAATTACATCTACAGTTGCCTCACCTGATTGATCACAGGACATCCTGATCGATTAGGCAATGTTCAGTTTTAAGGATAAACTTTGGGAAAACATAACTCTCTCAATTTAACTCCAAATCTAGCATATAATATATCCATGGAAAGATAATTCAATATAGTTTTTAATGAAGAAATAATCATAGCCAAACTCTTTGAGATTCAAAAGTTATGATAAAAATCGTGACTGTCAAGTTTATGCAAAATGACAGTTATCCGGGCAAACTTTGAAAATTCATATCTCCCTCATTTCAAAATATTTTAAAGTGAAACTTGTGTTCATAAAACAGGAATTAAGTCTAGTTTCATATGAAATAAGTTTCATCCCAATCGGACTTGTATTTTGAAAGATATGATCCATAACATGACTGCCTATCTGATGCATGACGTGGAAATATTGGGCAGATTGTAAAATTCATATCTCCTTGGATATAAATCATTTGAGAGTGAAAGTTCAGTCCATGAATCGTGTTGGGAGTCTAGTTTCATAAAAAAAAGCTTTCATATAAATCGGAGTTATATTCTATGAGATATGATCAAAATACTAGACATAGGTCAGACTGAACGAAAACCAGAATTCGCGTCTGATCGATTACATGCATTTTTCTGATTGATTAGACCCCTCTAATCGATTGGGAGTTCTTCCTAATCGATTAGGCGACTGTAGAACTCATTTTATGATCGATTGGGGTGCTCTAATCGATTACAAACACCTTGTTGTGATCAATTATGCATGGGAATGATCGATTATGCGTGGGAACTCATGGTTTGATGATTTGTACTTCATTTGAGCTTCTTTTAACTTCCAATTGAGTATAGAAACTTCTTATACCAAGTCTAATAATATGATTCATGATTTTCTCATTCAATCTCTAATCTTATTTAGTCATATTATTCTTCACAAACAAGCATAGTAGCCTTATTCTTTCTTTGACTACTTTATATCAGATATTCACATGAAATAATGGTTAGTTAAAATAAGAGATGAATACTTAATACAAACTTTTTCTTATAAGATTTAAGTCTATATCAAAAATAATAATTCTCCATGAATAAACACAATAGCTTCAATCTTTCTTTGACTAATCTATATAAGATAGCAACATAAAATAGTAGATAGTCAAAGTAGGAGATAAATACTTCATACAAACTTTTTGCTTACTATATTTGATATCATCAAAACTAATCATATCCAACAGAAGCTAGTGATGCTGAAGAAGCAGCTAACCTCTGTCTGGTAGCTCAAGAAGAATCGTCAGATAGTGAGGTATATCAAACTGACTCATCTTTTCAGGAACTTCAAGATGCATATAATGATATACATGTTGAATTTGTAAAATTGGCCAAAGAAGTGTCTGTACTGAGAAAGAAAGACAAAGAGCTTGAAAAGAAAATTGAAGAATCTAACAGCATTAAATGTAAACAACCTTCAGAAGAAGCTTTTTAAAAGAAAGAAAGTATTAAGTGCAGAAATTGTGAACAACTTTTGAAAGAAAATGAGAAAATCTCAAGCATTTTGAAGAAATTCACTAAGAGCACTGAAACAGTTGATATTATGCTAATGAGTCAAAAAGCCTATAGGGATAAAACTGGGATAGGTTATGATCCAACTCCTAAACTCTTGAAAAAGAAAAGTTTTGCACCTAAAAAGAAACCCTACTGGGAATTTTTCAGAAAAGCTTCAGAATATTCATCACCGTTTAGATTTTGCAATTTCTGTAACAAAAAGGGACATACTGAATCAACCTGCTATCCTAAAAAAATGGATTATCTGGATTATACAAATGGGTTCCTAAAGGGACACATCAGCCTAAAGTCCATCAGGATTAAAGGCAACAAACTAATCCCGAAGGACCTAAGAAAATTTGGGTACCTAAATCTGTTTAGTCTGTGCAGGTTTGTCTTAAGGCATCCAACAATAACCAATGGTATATAGATAGTGGATGCTCAAGACATATGATAGGAGATAAAGAGAAATTGGAAAATCTGATCATGAAGGAAGGAGTTAAGGTCAGTTTTCGTGGAAATCAATATGAAAAATTGCTAGAAGAGAAGACATTGGGTCAGTTAAAGACATCTACCTAGTTGAAGGTCTCTGCCACAATCTGTTAAGTGTCAGCCAAAGCACTGACAGAGGTAACTGGGTAATCTTTGACTCAAATAAATGTCTCATAGTAGATAAGAAAGAATTGTCCATAGATAAATGAAGTTTACGTTAGCACGCAATCTGTCTCAAAAGAGACGTTAGACTCACCAACCACTTCCAACGATAAATGAAGAGAGAAGAACTGAAGCAAAACAAGTACAATGGAGTTAATGCTTCTCAGAACTCAATCCTAACACTCTATATCAAACTAATCAAGTGTTCTGGTTATACAACGGCTAAAACTCTCAACGGGCAGATTTCCAGAAGAGATTATAAAAGCCTCTCAGAAGAAAGTTGGTGGTACTCATTCATTGCAAAAATTAATTGTTATAACTACTACATTCAATACTCATCAGTCTTTAGAAAGCTTATACTTTTGATATTCTTCAGTGTGTAACATAATCAGTTCAATGTCTTCTGTATTTACTACCAAGTGAGGATCACTCTTAAGATAGTGGGATCTTAAGAGTGAGGGTGTAATCTTACAAGTTGTAAGGGGGAGTGATCAGTGAAAAGAGTGGTCTATTACTGTCACTTGTAAAGTCATTCAAGAGCCTGAGTTAATCTTGAAAAGTTAGTGGAACCCAACTGGAAGTTGGAGAACTGGACGTAGGCCAAGATTAGGCTGAACTAGTATAAATCTTGAGTCATTCAGTTTTAAATTCAAAAAACACGATTCACCCCCCCTCTTGTGCATTTCTGCCAAGTTACAATGGGAAGAAGAGAAAATTATTTTAGAGAATATTTATCTGATAAATGAAAAGAAGCTTGGTGAAATATTAAATATTATAAGACTAACAAATTATTATTAAAATGTGGAGAATTAACAATACCTCATAAAAGGGGATGTAATATGGAAAAATCCAAACGAAAGGAATAGAGAAAAACTAAATATAGATATAAATTTAAAAAATATCCAAAAGAAAAGTTTTATAGAAAATTTAAACCCCGAAAATATTTTAAGAAAGGAAGAAAGAAAAATAATTATAGTAAGAAACCCAAAAAGTGTAATTGTTACAATTGTGAAAATATTGGACATATAAGCATTAACTACCCTGAACTTAGAGATAAAAAGGTAATGAAGATATTAGAAAAAGCTTTTGAACATGAATTAAAACCTTTAGAATTCAAAGAACCAGTATATAGTGATATAGAAAATCCAGAAATAGGAATTTATAAATTAAAATATATGGAAGAAGAATCTGATGATGATGATGATGAATATTCGTCATTAGAAGAAGAAGAAAATTATAAACTTTATATGATGAACGTAAGAAATGATGATGAAGAACCAAGTACTAGTAATAATGAATATGAAGACTACGAAGAATATGAGGAATATAGGAATAGTAAAGAAGGAATATGTGGAATGAGAATTACTTTTAATGAAAAACAATATAATAAAATTAAAGGAATAAAATTGGATATGAAACCAGAAGAATTAAATAAACAAGGTTTTATGCATAAAATAAGCAAAATATTAAAACATAAGAAAAATGAAAAAAAGTGCTTGTGTAGTATTAGAAAAGAAGCAACCTATAGAACCAACTTTAACAGAAGGAGTTCTAAGAATACCTTTAGTAAGTAAACCATTAATAGAGGATGAAACATCTAAGTTACCATTTAAAGATGAAGTTACAGAAATTTATATAGCTGGAGTACAATGTAACTTGGCAAGAATGCACAAGAGGGGGTGAATTGTGCTTTTTAAATTAAAAATTGAATGACTCAAGATTTATACTGGTTCAGCCCTAATCTTGGCCTACGTCCAGTTCTCCAACCTTCAGTTAGGTTTCACTAACTTTTCAAGATTAACTCAGGCTCTTGAATGCCTTTACAAGTGACAGTAAGAGACCACTCTTTTCACTGATCACTCCCCCTTACAACTTGTAAGATTGCACCCCCACTCTTAAGATCCCACTATCTTAAGAGTGATCCTCACTTGGTAGTAAATACTGAATACTTGTTCACTCTATTGAACAGATTATGTTACACACTGAAGAATATCAAAGGAATAAGCTTTCTAAGGATTGGTGAGTATTGAATGTAGTAGTTACAGACAATTAATTTTGGAAATCAATGAATTCCACCAACTTTCTTCTGAGAGGCTTTTATAATCTCTTCTAGAAATGAGCCCGTTGAGAGTTTTTAGCCGTTGTATGACCAGAACTTGATTAATCAGATATGGAGTGTTAGGATTGTGTTCTGGGAAGCATTAACTCCATCGTACTTGTTTTGCTTCAATTCATCTCTCTTCATTTATAGCTGGAAGTGGTTGGTGAGTCTAACAGCTCTATAAAGATAGGTTGAGTGTTAACGTAAACTTCCTTAAGTAGGCCTGTGCATATCTGTACTTTGAAAGCTTAAAATAGACTTAACTATTGGTTTTGAATAAAACCTATCGCCACTTCGATTGTAACCTCTGATTGATTACAGAGTATGGTTTCTGATCGATTACACATAAATTACAGCCTGCATCACTGAATATTCAAGTTAGAAAGAAAATCGCCTAATCGATTATAGGGGAACCCCAATCGATTAGGCATGTCTTAATCGATTGCAAACAGATTACATGTTCTCTTTGATCAATCACTTAATATGCTCTAATCGATTATTGTACTCTGATCGATTATGCTTGGATTATATCTTGATCGACTAATGCTCTTTAATCGATTAGGCTAATTTCTCTTAATCGATTACTGCTCTCTGATCGATTAGACTAATTCCTCTTAATTGATTATTGCTCATGATTGATTAGACTAATTCCTCTTAATCGATTACACAAAATCATTGATCGATTACAGGGGCCTCTAATCGATTAGGCGGTTACAAACTTAACTTCTAATCTAAACCTGATCTAAATTTAATCGATTATGCTTTAAGTTCTTATCTTGTAATCTATCATTGATCGATTAGGCAACACTTAGGTTTTCTTATCAGATTATCTCTAAGTCATTTCTAATCTTTACCCAACCTATCTTTATGCCTAAGTTATGTTTAGTTATCATCAAAACTTATTATTCTAACATACAATTGCTTGTAAAAGCTTATTTTAAGGAAGGAATTAACTCTTCTATATAATTGTTAATAACATATGGAAGAATTGTGAGTAGTGTACAAGATAGCGTATTAGGAATACTAACAGGAAATTTAATATAGCAAAAACTAAAATTTACAGTGAATACAAATTTTGCTATATCTAGAGTAGACGAACACATGAATAAATCTATAATTATATATCATAAATTAGGAGGAATAAAAATGTTAGAAGGAGATAGAACCATAAGTATAACTAACTGTTATGGTAGGACTAGTTTTTACAAATGAACATAAGATATATAACAGATCACATGGAAGAATAACTGTAGATAAATATTTTATGCCAATATTAAAAGAAATTCCTTTAGACCCTACAAATATAACAATACCTGAACAATTACAAATAGAATTGGATAGAACTGTTAATTTTAACCAAATAACCACTCCTAGAAGAATACAGACTAATGATAATATGGGACAAAGAATGTTGAGAATTAATACACCATCCTTTAATCTGGATATTAATACTCCAAGTACTCCAAGTAGAGTTATTGGAAGACCTGAAACAAGAAAAGTATTTATTAGATCAAGAAGTCAAAGAGATGAGTATGAAAGAAACTTTTTAGCAAAAATACCAATTAATTCAAATTTAGCACAGATAAGACCAAGAACTTAGCATTTAGATTTGACAAATCAAGAAAAAAGTTATATTAAACTAGAAATAAAAAAGGATGCAATATGAGAAGAAATAATAACCTTAATTGACCAAGATATAAATAAAAGCTTTATTGAAGAAGATTATACAGAAAATAATTTAGAAATAACAGGAGAAGAAATTAAAAAAATACTATTATAAGATTTAATAAAAGAAATATAATGGATATAAAATTATGGGTAGAAGAAAATACTAGGAATGAGTATAAGATGGTTTTACGAAAAGATTTCTTATAAGCAGTAAGACCATATAGGATACAAGAAGAAAGAGTAATAATAAATATAAATCATCAAACTTTAATAATACCTAAGTTAAAATGAAGAGACAACTATTTTATATCTTAGTGAAATTTAATTATCAGAAATATAGGTCTAGAAAATACCATGTACTTACAGATACAGGAGCTAATTTAACTATAGCCAAATATAATGTTTTACCACCAGAATTGTGAAAAAAGAAAAATCAGATGTTAAGAATGAAAAGTGTAGGAAGAGAAATTCATATGATAGAATTATAAGCTAAAAATATAAGAGTACAAATAGGTGAATATGAACTTTTAATTGAAGAATTAAATCAATATAATGAACCGTCTTGTGATATAATATTAGGAATGGATTTTTAGGACAATATTATCCTATACATTTAATAGTAAAAGCTATTATATTAACCACCCCTTGCAAACTTGAAGCATGGGGAATAAGAATAACAAGACCTTATAAAAGAAAAGATGAAAAATTCCAGAAAAAACAATATGAAAATTGAAAATGGCAAATCGCACAAGAGGGGGGGTGAATTGTGCTTTTTAGAAAATTAAACTTTAACACATAAAGTCAATCCTTTATACTGGTTCGGCCAAACACTGCATACGTCCAGTTCTTCAACTCCTCGTTGGGTTCCACTAAACCACAGGTTGTACAATACAGGGTCACCTACCAACCTTTACAATCACAAAGCTTTAGACTTCCTCTAAACGCTCCCCCTTACAAGTTGTAAAACTACAATCCTGTTCCAAAATCCCAGATTTCAGAACAACCTCAAGCAGTAGAGGATTTCAATAAATGAGTTCACTTAATGAACAGATTTTGATAATCATTGAAGTACAGAGAAACTCACTAAGAGTAATTAAAACTTGAGCAGAAAGTAGATAAGAATAATGAATGAAATATTCGTCAGTTTGTTCTCTTTCTCATAAATGCTCAAATATGGGTTTTTATATCTTCTTCATAGATATTCCTTTTTCTTTCAGCTTCATAAGTCCGTTTGAATATGTTCGTTGGAAGCTCCTAGCCGTTGGCATTTAATGCTGGTCTTCATCTTAATCATCTATATTCTCTTACTTCATTTAATTCTTGCAGAAGATGAGCTATGAGAGATAGGCTCTGTGACCAACAACTATCTGCAACATTGTACTTGTGTAGCAGCTTTTTCAGTAGCGCTAACATCTCGAGCTATCGCTAGTGACATAGTGTTTGTCCTACACTTAGACTGTTAGCTAAACAAGCATTCAGGAGAAGCATAGTTGGTGTTATCGCTAGAAGGATTCATTAGCTCAGTGTACACAGATAATATATCAGCTATCAGAATGACTAAGTTATCTCAGCAAGTGATTATATTATCGATAGCTAAACCTGTTATCGCTAGAGCTTACATTATCGCTAGTTCATTTCATTAGCTCTACTTAGCAACTTATCTGTATGCCTGAGTTCTGTTGTCGCTAGCTATTCATGCTATCGATGGCTCACCATGTTATCGCTAGTGATTACGTTGAAATTTCTTCTAACTGTTCCTTATGAGGTCTTAGCGATAGAAACCTTAGAGAGAGCTATATATTTTTTTCAGTTTATTCCCAAGACCATTAGCTAATATTACTCCTATCTCTTCATCTATTAGCGATAGGCTTTCAGTCTAGTGATAGTGTATCTGTTATCTATAGGACTTTGTTCAACGTTCAGATACCTTATACTTTTCTTTAGTCTACCTTCATTCTTATCTCAATTGTTTTTCAGACTAAGTTATATGCTATCTGTTCGTTTTACTTATGTTATCTATAGAAATCAGTCCTCATCAAAACTTAAGATTCTAACATTAATGAAATTCAGTTTCTACCTAATAATCAACCTGTAGAAATAATTCATATGATAGCTACATTAGATATAATTGAAGTTAAACCAATGGAAGAAAAAACAATTGAACAAAGATTAATAGAAAATTATGATGATAATCCTTTGATTCATTGGGAGAAATCTAAGCCTATGACAAAAATTGAATTAAAAGACTATAGGAAAGAAATTAATTGTAAACCATATCCTTGGACAGAATAGGATAAAAAAGAATTTGAGATGCATATAAAAGAAATGAAAAGGTATAATTTAATTAGAGAAAGTAGATCTAATTATTCATCACCTGCAATGATTGTAGTAAAACACAGTGTAGAAAAGAGAGGAAAGTCACGTATGGTAATAAACTATAAAAAAAATCAAATGATTTAGCTGTTAGAAATAGATATCCAATACCTAAAATAGATCTCTTATTTAATCTAATAAGAGGGGAAAATATATTTAGTAAGTTTGACTGTAAATCAGGACTTTTTCAAATAAAATTAGAAGAAGATAGTAAGAAATGTACTGCTTTTAGTACCTCAGAAGGATTATATGAATGGAATGTATTACCTATGGGATTTCATAATAGTCTTAGTATATTTCAGGAATATGTATCTAAATTATTAATACCAATAAAAGATTTTGCAGTAATATATAGATGATATTTTAATATTTTCAAAAGATGAGAAAGAACATGAAGAACATCTAGATCAATTTGTAAGATTAATAGAAGAAAAAGGATTAAATATATCACCTAAAAAAGCATAATTAAGAAAAACTAGAATAGGATTTTTAGGACAATATATATCTCCAGAAGGAATAGAATTACAAGAACATATAAGTAAAAAGGTACTTGAATTAGTAGAAATAAAGAACAAAAAAGACTTACAATCATTTTTAGGATTAGTAAATCAGGCTAGAAATTATATACCAAATTTATCTAAATTAACTGCAAAATATCTAAATTAGCAGGAGAGAAAGCTAATTGGATATGGAATGAGGATACTGAAAAGATAGTAAATCAAATAAAAAATTTGTGCCAAAATTTACCAAAATTAACTATACCTACAGATAATAAAGTAAAATGGATAATTTATACAGATGCCTCAGACAATTATTGGGGAGAAGCTTTATGTCATCAAAATGATAATGGACGAGAATTGATTACTAAATATGCAAGTGGAAAATTTAATGAAACTCAAAGTAAATATCATTCGAATGGGAAGGAATTTTTAGCTATTGTCAAAGCAGTAGAGAAATTTGAATTGTTTATTGTAAATACAAAGTTCATTATTAAGACTGACAATACTCAAGTAAAGCATTGGTTAGACACAGGAATAAGGACTAATAAATTATGTAATAAAATGTTGATTAAATGGCAAAGTGATATGTCTTATTATGATTATGATATTGAATATATTAAGGGTTAGAATAATTTAATTGTTGATTTCTTGAGCAGATGGAATCAAATAGCCCTATAAGCCAGTCATGTAATGAGTCATCCAATGAAGCAAGTTCTTTTACAGAACAAATAAATATGAGATTTCAAATCTCAGAAATCAATATCAATCTGTTAACAACACAGATAAATGGACATTTATCTAGGATCTCTAACCAGATAGAACAACTCTATCAAAAAGTGGGGAAACTGGAAGAATTATCTATAAAAAATCCTGTAATGAAGGATGCTGGACAAACTTTAGAAAGCTATGTAAATGAAAAAATCACTCATTTAGTAGAAATTATAAAAAGCCAAACCCAAGAACAAGAAGCCCAAAAAACCCAGAATAACCCACCAAATAACTAGTCCATTAATCAGCTATCATCTTCTACATCTGGATCCAGCCCAAAAACAGGCTCAACCTTAAATCCTTTAGTCTTTAAGTTGATTGAAAATTACCGACATTTCAAAAAACTCATTTACTGTCTTAACCATTTTACTCTCAAAGCCCAAACTGTAAAATATGTCTCCCATTATGCCTTTAACAAAGCCGTTATTTACCCTGGAACTCCTTCAAACCTTGTAAAGGCCTTATATCAGCATGGTTTAATTCAGTTTATTTATCCCTCACCAACCTTGGAAGAAATTTCAGAGTTACTAGAACATTTGAAGAGAGTTGTAAAGACATATTTTGG
The DNA here is from genome assembly GCA_037074515.1 of Mimosa bimucronata. Lineage (NCBI taxonomy): Eukaryota > Viridiplantae > Streptophyta > Magnoliopsida > Fabales > Fabaceae > Mimosa > Mimosa bimucronata. The sequence continues at coordinate 15,825,556 of CM073442.1, forward strand.
AATTGTAACTCAGCATATAGTCTTTATAAGGTGTTATTCTACAATAGTGGAAGTTACTCCGGATACATTTTACCATCATGTAAATTTAATTAGACTGGGAACTACAAAGAAGCCTATTGATCATCAAGTGGAATGCAAGGAAGATATTGAAGATGATATAGAATTTATGCAGACTGTATCAAGAATAAGAGCCCAAGATCATCATATAATTTTTTAGGAAATGAACAGAATATTAGCAACAAATGAGGAAGCTGCATGGGTATACTTATTAGGACCAACCACTTTAATTTACTCCTCAGGAAGGACCTCGAAGAATCTCAATTATTTTAACCAGTTCTATGACAAGATGAAGAGTAATAAATTTGAAAATACGGAGAATACCAAAAGGAGGATTGGTCAACTTTTATCTGAATATACAGTACATAAATGTAAATATTGTGATGAGAAAAGTCCAGAGAAGACAGATTTTGAAGATTCTGTAATGGATATGAGTATCATATGAGGAAATTCAAATGGACCAATCAGTAATTGTCGACAGAATGCCTGATTAATGAAGATCTGTCAACAGAAGTAGAAGGTAGAAGTAATAATTAGAAGAGACAAAAGACGTATGGAAGTAAGGATATGAGTCTACGAAGTCATGAGACATGTTAGAGAAAAAAAAAAGTCAAAAAGTGAATAGTATATATGAATAGTGCTATTTTGTCCTGTAGCTAATTTCGTCTTATTATTAGTAAAATTTCTAGCCAATAACGTAAAGAAAGAGAAGGGGATGCCCTCCTCTATAAAAAGCCATGTAACTGTCTTAGAAGGCAGAGGCAGATAGTGATCTGAACTGCCAAGCTTTCTTGTAATCTGAAACTCTCTTAATACAATCTTATATTTCTAGTACGTGCCTACTTATCCACTTTTTAAATTTAAACCTTCTAAATAATTTTAAAAAATCAGTGGAATAGCTTTATCAGAATAATTTTCAAAAATCAGTGGAATAGCTTTATCAGGTATGTGTAACTAAACTTTTATTAGGATTAAGGTAGTAGTATTATTTAGTCCACAAAGTTATGATCCTATAAGGGATAATTAGTTATAAGTTCCTAAGAGAAAACTCAGTTACACCTCCAGTAAGAAACGAAGGAAGGCTGTGCTGGGATGGTCTGAAGGGGAGTAATGTAAGAAGAGTGAATCCGGGAACTTATAATAATAGAAAAGAATTTTATGCTTTTCTACTAAGAAATTACGAATCGGTATTAAGAAATGAATTTTTAGGAAGAAGTGCACAATCAGGAGAACAAACAAAGATAAAGAATGCTATAAGAAGATTATATGATATAGACATTTGTTCATTAGAACCAAAATATTTAGAACAATATATATGTGAATTTAAAAAGTATTACTATGAAGCTAGAATAGATAAATATGAAGATCAAAAAATCTATTTAGAATTATTTTATAGAAAATTACCACATCTAATCTCAGACACTATAAATGACGATTATAAAAAAATGTTTAATACCCCAGAGTTAAAGAATATTATACCTTATCTAGATACTATGGGAAGAAGAGAAAATTATTTTAGAAAATATTTATCTGATAAATGTAAAGAAGCTTGGAGAAATATAAAATATTATAAGACTAACAAATTATTATTAAAATGTGGAGTACTTGGAGTATTAATATCTGATTAAAGGATGGTGTATTAATTCTCAATATTCTTTGTCCCATATTATCATTAGTCTGTATTCTTTTAGGAGTGGTTATTTGGTTAAAATTAACCGTTCTATCCAATTCTATTTGTAATTGTTCAGGTATTGTTATATTTGTAGGGTCTAAAGGAATTTCTTTTAATATTGGCATAAAATATTTATCTATAGTTATTCTCCCATGTGACCTGTTACATATCTTATGTTCATTTGTAAAAACTAGTCCTACCATAGCAGTTATACTTATGGTTCTAGCTCCTTCTAACATTTTTATTCCTCCTAATTTATGATATATAATTTTAGATTTATTCATATGTTCGTTTGCTCTAGATAACTGTAAATTTTAGTTTTTGCTATATTAAATTTTCTGTTAGTATTCCTAATACGCTATCTTGTACACTACTCACAATTCTGCCGTATGTTATTAACAATTCTATAGGAGAGTTAATTCCTTCCTTAAAATAAGCTTTTACTTTAAAAGCGCCGGGATAGAATATTGAGATATTTTTTTTTAATTTTTTAATATTTTAAGCCTGTCCCAGCGCTCGAATACTATAAGCGCTGGGATAAGATCAAATTTGATATAGTTTAAATTTGTTTTATAGAAAGCGTGATTATGTCTTGACTTTAGTTTTTCTTTTAACTTTTCATTCCATTTTTGAATTATTTAACCTTTTTCATTAATTTTATTTTTTTCAATTTATTGGCCTATCTAGGCGCTTATTATGTAAAAAGTGCCAGGATAGGCTCCCTAAGTATTTTTTTTTAATATTTCCTTTTTTAAATTTATTTCAGACCTTTTTTTTATTATTTTTTGTACCTATCTCTGCCCTTATTATGTAGAAAGCACTGGGATAAGCTCCCTAAATATTTCTTTAATTTTATTTTTTAATATTTCCGCTTTTTTAATTTTATTTTTTTAAAATTTATTTGAGATCTTTTTTTCAATTTATTAGCCTATCTCGGCGCTTATTACGTAATAAGCGCCGGGATATGCTCCCTAACTATTTTTTTAATTTTATTTTTTAATATTTCCTTTTTTTTATTTTTTTAAATTTAGTTCGGACATTTTTTATTATTTTTTAGGCCTATCTTAACACTTTTTATATAAAAATTGCCCGGATAGGTTCCTTAAATATTTTTTAATTTTATTTTTTAATATTTTCATCTATTTTCCCTCCCTCTCCTCTTTCCCTTCCTATTTCCCTCCATACCATTTTTCACTCTCCTATTTCCCTATTTTCTCTTCTCTCCCTTGCAAACCCGCGCGCCATCGTCGGCGTCGTCTCTAGGCCAAACCACCACCATCGTCTTCCTCTCTCGTCAGCAACTACCACCATCGGCTTACGGAAGAATGGAGCCAAGTTTTGGGAAGTCGTTTGCGCAGAGCATAGATCTGGAGCGAGTGAATGTGTACTACAGCAGGCTCTGCTCATGGGTCTGGAGCCTGGAACCATGGATAGCATCAAATCTCATCTTCCTCTACTTCCTCCATGTATTCTGGTATTACAAATTTCCAGATTCGCTCATTTAATTCATTAATCCGACTTTTTTTCTGGTTTCTTGAATTCTTTTGTTTTCTTCGTAGATTCAGCGATGCCTGTAACATCCATGCCATGTCATATTCTCTGCCTCCAATCCTTCGTCTTTGTCTTGTCGTTCTAGAGTTTTTAGCTTCCCTTTGAAAATAATTCCTTCTCCCTGTTCATTCTCTAGCCAGCATGTATGCATCGATCTTGTTTTCGCTTTCAGTGCTTTTTTTTTTTTTTTTTTGTTTATTAGCCGTAAACAAACGGGACTGTGACGATTTTGATGTTAATGTCTCGTTTGTCGTAATGGGCATCACAAGCGTTGCCGACCATCCTGATATAGCACCATCCATATTCTGAGTCCCTTCGTTTTTTTTTTTTAAAATAATTGTGTTATTTTTGGGGTTTTGTATTTGTATTTCAAAGCCTTATGATTTTGAAATTATGTCTGCACCGCTCCAAGATTTATCGCCTAATGATTAGACCGTTGAAAATAGACAAGCATATATGATGCCGATGAACAGATTTTACCCTTCATACTTTGATTTCACCCTTTTTGTTTATTTTCTGATTTTATTTTATCTGAAGAAAAGGTTGTTTCAATGTTTTCATCGTAACTCCCTTAATCTGTGCCTCTCTATCTTGCCAACGATGAAAGTTATGGTATTGTGCATTGTATGATATCTCATGATTACTATACCAACTACTACCTTCCTTCTGAGGCCTTTGATTGCTCTTTTTTACTGTAGACATCTATCATATATATGCCAAATTTTTTGTTTAAAAGTAATGACCTCGTTTAAGCTCGATTTTCTTTCCTACAGTTATTTGCCTTCTTGAATTTGAAGTTATTGGCGTGACTTGTGATGGCAGGGTCATGTGATGATCAGAAGCATAGTTTTTTTTTTTTTTTTTGGCCAAAATCAGAAGCATAGTTCAAATGAAACTTTTGTGATTATTTCATTTTTTAGTCTTTCACCCCTATCTGATGGCCCTTTCAAACTCACGTTATACTGGATTCTCTAGTGATTGCTGATCTTGTCTGCCTCTATATTCGTTTGTTTTTTTCCCACAAGTCTTGTTCTCCCTATGCATTTAGTTGCTATTTGGGATTGTCTGCCCCCTTTAGCAGTCACTGAGTACTTTAGGGATGAACAAGTCCCAGATAAGTATCCATCTGATCACTTTGTCAGCTTTTATTGTTGATTTTTTGCTGATCATTATAGGATGGGATATTTACAAGTGAACTTGTTTTCTCTACACTGCTAATGTTTTTTGTCATTCTCTTGACTGTATCTTAGTCCCTGCCTGATGCTCTCCTTGTGAGAAGCTTTGATCAGTTTTGAAGTTAATAGTTTATTTGTGAATTCAGCCTCTCCTTTTTTTTCTTTTCTTTGCCAATTTGTTTGCATGAACATCCAGTGGCTACCACTCTTTTTATTTTGGTCAGTCTCTTATTTTCAAAGCACCTAGTTGAGTTGTCACTTTGTACTTATGTCATTCATAACTCATGAATAAGACTACTTAAGCAGATGGTAGCATTATAATTTGATTAGCTTTTAGATTGTTGCATTTAGCATTCTATAATTTCTATATTGCTGATTTTTGAGTTTGTGTAGGTTGCTGTGCTGTACTTTCATGATAAATTTGCTTGGTTGAAAACACTTGGTCTCTTCACTATCACAAGTAACTCATAAGCCAATGAACTTGTAAGCTATCTATTTTAGTATTTGAGCATACTTTTCTTCCGTCTTAATTTTGAGCTTTGAACTTAAAAGATGGTGGTGTTAATTTTTGTGATGATAATATTTGATCACTTTAGGTTTAGGGATATTCTACAACATACTTAAAACTTCTTAACCTATGTATGTATATTTTTCCTAATAAATATTATCTGATTGTTATTATATGTAAATAGAAAGAATTTTCCTGATAAATTATGTATGTTCTTGTTATAAATATGTTCTGTGTACCATGGTGGTCAAAGCCATTACATTGTTGATTTTACTGATGATTACTGTATTGCACGCCTCAAATTCAATTCCAGGTTAACACTGGATAAGATATTTCGCCATGTTGCATAACTGTTTGGATGAAACTGTGGTTTGCCAATGCAGAGTTCAACTCCATTGGTTTTGTCCTTATCTTCCCAGGTGCATTGGTTTTCCATTGATTATCTTTTAGTTGCAAAGTCAACAGTTGTAAGTTGCAAATCTTCAGTACTTTATTTTTCTCCTGGATGTTCCTTTGAATCTTTCTTGTTCCTGCAATTGTTTTTAACCTAATAATGGTGTTCTTCTATTTCTGTTATAGAGTTGTGGATCATATTTTACCTCTGTGATGTATGTGGCATATTGGTGTGAAGAGCAGTTCATGGGTATGACTTTGGAGGGCCCAAATTTCTCCCACAGGAAAATGGTAGGTTATGCTAAATATTTATATTAAAGTTATACAGGATATATATATAATGGGGTGTTGACTAAGGTTAGAACGCCGGGAGATGAGTCAAAAGACTTCCCTATAAGAATTGACCTACATCAGGGATCAGCTTTGAGTCCATATTTGTTTAACTTAGTAGTAGATGCTCTAACTGAGCTCATAGAAGAAGAGGTCCCTAAGTGCATGTTTTTTGCTGATGATATAGTCTTTCTGGCCGAATCAAGAGTTGAGATTAATGATAAATTAGAGATATGGAGAAACACGCTGGAGTCGAAAAGTTTCCGTTTAAGTAGGAGTAAGACAGAATATATGCATTGCAATTTTGCAAATAGACAACTTAGAGATGATTTGGAGGTTAAACTGGGAGAGCAAACAATCCCTCAAGTGACAAAGTTTAGGTATTTAGAATCAATTATAAGACAAGATAGTGAGATTGATGACGATGTCAATCATAGAATTCAAGCTGGGTGGTATAAGTGGAAAGTTTTATCGCACTGCTATAAAACCAGTAGTATTATATGGTAGTGAATGTTGGGCTTTGAAGGGTCAACATGAACATACAATGGGGGGTAGCTGAAATGAGGATGTTGAGATGGATATGTGGTTACACAATAAAGGATAACATTCGGAATGATCATATACACGAACAAGTTAGAGTGGCACATATCAGTGAGAAATTGGTACAAAATCGTTTGAGGTGGTTTGGACATGTACAAAGGTAATTAGATGCGCCAGTAAGGAGGATAGATCAAACAGTCTGGAGTTCGATTAAGAGAGGAAGAGGGAGACTGAGGCATACACTCAATAAAGGTGTAGAGCGAGGTCTTTTAATAAATAATATATCTAAATATTTGGTTACCGATAGAGTACAATGGCATCGTGCGATCCATGTAGCTGACCCATTTAATGGGATAAGGCTTGGTTGTTGTTGATGTTTTCCCCACCACACAAGATAGGACAATCTGGTTTTGTTGTATTATGTTTACTTTTTTAATTAATTTGTACACATGTGAATCAACCCTTCTATATATATCATTTCGGTAATATTATATCTTTTCTTTCTGGCTCAGTTGCCAGATCATATTGAAATACTGGTCTCATACGTTTCTGATTTATATTTATGAGGTTTAAAGTAGAAGGCTTTGTGTAAAAGTCTATGGCTAGCTAAACATGGTGTGACGACTTTGATATATTCCAGCACATGTGCAACGTACGGGAACCTGAGAAGATGCCCATTACAGAAGAAACACCCCAGGTAGGAAAACTAATTGTGGCTTGTGTATTTTATAACATTCAAGTATGTTTGCATTTGTTTCTCATATTGGTTTTAGCGCAATGGAATTGTACCTAACATTGATGAGTATTATTTCAGTTCCCAATAAATCCTTATGGAAAAGCACCCATATGTTGATCACTACCGGTGGAGCGCACATGATGTACATGCTTTGAAGTAGATAATATTGTTAATTCTTTTTGTTGTGTTTGAGAAACAATAGATAGCTTTCTTGTTGTGTTCTTATTGAGGAATTCTTATGTTTTATTTGGTTCTTTAATAGTGGGATTTCGGTAGAGTTTGCTTGTAATATAACTGCATCAACATGGATAAATGACCAATTAACCAAGGATTTTTTATATCCCAGTTTAAAATAGAAACCAATTAGTAAGTCAAACTGTTTACTGATGAATGTTATGGCTTTTTATAGTTTTATTTAATATATAGATATTATTAAAGAAAGTGTTGTTTGTAATTAGAAAGGGAATGCAATGGTGGGCCTTAAGTTATTAAGTTGATATTTTCTTTCTTCTGTTATAGATAAGGACTGAATATTGGATTCTCAGGGTAGAAAAATTAGAAATGTGTTATGTTGTTTGGACCATTGATGTGCAGTTTGATCGCTATGAATTAGGATAACCAATGTGGGATACCTGATATAGGTTAATATTTTGAGAGTTCATAATATTATGGTAGTCTCTGATAGATTAGGAGAGGCTCCAAGACCTGAATTACGAGAACAGTATCGAATTATAAATTAAAATTCCTTTTTCTTCAAAGAAAATAATCCTATCGCGGTGTTTTAAAAAAAACGCCACAATAGGTAAATCTTTTTTTAAAAGCAGGCACCTTATGGGTAAGCCTGACGCAATGCTTACTACACATAAGTGCTGTGTTAAGCTTGCCAATCGCGACGTTTTTTTAAATAAGCGCCGCAATAGGCCTATCTACAGCGACGTTTACTATCACGGCACTGGCTATAGTGGCGGTTAAAAGCGTCGTGATAGGCCCAAAAAAAGCACTGTTATAGGCCTTTTCTATAGTAGTGATATGACCTCCCAATTTTTAATTGAATATATATGATCAGTTGAGATAAAAAGTTGGAAGAAATTTAATCAAGTATATTATCTGATTCACCCGGTAATGAATATACCTTGTGCCACATGCCCTCCTTACCTCAGTGCCATCACATGGGGATTTTAGGTCTCTTTTTAAAAATTATTTCTTTTCATTTCAACTGAATGTATTATATAATGAGTATAAAATATTAAAAATCAACAAAATTTTACAAGAACTTATATCATATATATACTCCTTCCGGTCCTAATTATAAGATTAATTTGATTTTTTTTTGTAAAATTAATAAAACAAATTACACCACTAAATTGTAATATATGCTACATATAATTAGATTATATGTTATTTTATAAGTACGTTAAATTAGTTTTGAGAAGAAAATGTAAATATAAATAATTTGAGGTGATTTATTTTTACATCCTTAATTTTTTTAAAAAAATCAATTTAATATTATAACGAAGAGGACCGGAGGAAGTATATAATTAGGGGTTCACTTGCCGATGACCTTTGCCTGTGACCTGCGTCCAGTCTGATTTTTGCAGCGCATGCATGTCCTGTTTTATAATATTTCATCGAAAACTATTAAATTCGGTCATACATACAAACCAGTGCATCCATAATATTTCATCAGGAAATGTAAATCAAGCATATGTTTTTGTGTGTGTAACTGCATTTGTCTCCTTGAAGCAAATCCAGCCCATCTTTAAGTTGCCGTCAAATCGAAATGAAGATATCATGAGTGGATGAGAATATATGCGAACATTTGTAATATAGAATACACATAGGATATGTAAGTCTAAAAGGATGATCTGTTTCAAAGTCCTGAAATAAAAAAAAAAAAATCAAAATCTAACGTATTTTTAAAAGAATAAATTACCAATCTTTTTTTTTAGTTATCCATTATCAATCTTTTTTTTTTTTTTTTTTTTTATGTTATCATATTAACAAACATACACAGTAATTTTCACACCAAAAAGGCTTTTTTTTTTTTTTTGACATTCCACCTTGTGCATTATTATTTACCATAACTTTTCATTTTTAATGTGGATTTGACTTGAGTCAATGCCATGCGGATAACTACAAGCTAAATCAATTACCCCACATGCATGTTCTTCTTTAATTTCTGTCCTGCATTTTTATTTTTTTGCGCATTGCCACTTATTAATGCGACCACTCAACAAACCTTCATGTGATGCCCTCCTTCGACAGCATATTCACTACCGACACGCACACTTTCTTTTGTTAGGTCTAACTAATTATTTGAATCAACTATGTTCAAGCCAAGTCTTCCGTACTAACATTTTCTGACCCAACTTGGTAACATTATTGATGGTCAAAGTCTTTCATTTGAATATGGGTGTCCAGCTTCTATATCTACCTACCACTTATCCTCCAAATATTTCCAAATTATATTAAACATGCTCACACCCACGTCACTAGAAGACAAAAGTAAACGATGCCTTTAGAAGAGTCATTCTTCATTCTGTATAAATGTCAATGTTTTCCACTCACAAATGCACTTCATTATTTGAAATAAAAGGCATAACTCGGTGAGAAAAATCTGTGAGACAAAAGTATATTCATCTCTTCATTTTGTTCGCCATGTCTCACCGCTTATTGGGAAGCTTCTCGCAGGCAAATCTTGTTCGAACTTTGAATTTTTTTCCTAATTCTCAACAATTCTTGATCCGGTGAGTTTCAACTTTATGCTTCATTATCTTATATCATCATTATTATTACTCGCTCCATCGCTCGTCTCTTAGTGTAGAAATTAGTTGAAAAGTTTATTTAATTGCACAGCTAAGAGGATCTCCATTATCTCAATCGAGGTATCTTTCCAATATTGTGGTTTCATCAGCGTACTTGGGATTTGATCTACTACCTTGAATTTCCACAATTACTGAACAAATCTTTTTTTTTTCCCATGAAACTGAACAAATCATTTTAATAAATTAGCATTCTAATTTTTATATTTAGGATCAAATAGGTTATTGTTATGATGATGATTTTGACAAGAGAGAGATTCTATCCTTCATGATTTTTTGGTATAGCCTATTTGATCAGAGTATAATCTAGCTATACTTTTCTCATTTTATTCGTTTTCATGATGATGATGTATAACTTAGCATGAATGTTTGGTTTGAAGCAGTATTCGTGCTGGTCATGATTCAAGAAAACAACCATCACCACCACCCAAAGGACCACCACCACCACCCCCTACAAAAGGACCACCATCACAAACAGATGATGTTCCCAAGAGGCATAAGTTGAAGAACTCAGCCCCACAGGAATTTAATGGACGATTCAAGGGAAAGTAATAATAGTCAAAAGTCAACACTAATTAGTTCATTCATATCATATCCAAGCGTTGACTTAATTGATATATTGTACTGTGAATGTAAATTTCATTTTCAGCTGTGTCCTTTCCTTGTCAGAGTGAGTTGTTGTTTCAAGTATACAACTTGTATAATTTGGGTGATTTTATATTCTTCTAAAATACTGAATTATTCAATAATTTCTAATTGTATTTTCCCTATGCCCATATGATACCATGCAATGATGAAAACTCAAGGGAAAATTTCAGTCACCTCGCAAGCAATTTAATATCAAACAACCCTCATAAAAATCTGAAACTTCATTACACATATGAAGGAAAATGAAATAAAATCTTGAGATTAAAAGACTTTATTGCCCTCATATTTTTTATTTAAGAAAAAAATGTGTAATTTGCTAAACAAATATGAGAATTTCCAGCACAAGTGTGTATTTCCAACACAAATGAAAGTATTTCCAAGACAACAAACGAATTGAAAACCATGTTTAAGAGAAAAAGAGCATTTATAAGAAATATATCATTTGCAAAACAAATATGAGAATTTCCAATTAATTGTCTTGGAAATACCTTCATATGCATTGGAAATAAGCATAGTTTTCTTAGAAATTCCCATATTTGTTTTGTAAATAACACATATTAACTATACTATTGTTTTAGATTCACTTATTGTTTTGAATATACCTTAATTTGTGTTGAAAATTCACATATTTGTTTAAGAATTTCTCAAATTTATCTTGCAAATAATGTAAGGGCAATAAAGTCTTTTAACCTTCGAGATTTTATTTCATTTTTTCCCCTAAGGAGTGTAGTGAAATCTCATATTTTTATGGGGGATTGTTTGATATTAAATTGCTTGTGAGGCGTTAACTGAAATTTTCCCAAAACTCAATAACAATAAACAACAAGAATGTGTGTGTAACATTAATCTGGGCCTCCACATGGACCAGCTTCCAGGCCCAAGGCATATGGGCTCGTTACATTAGCCCTTCCATTGAAAAGGGCCTTATCCTCAGGGTTCAACAAAAGCAACCAAACGTGTAATTATGTAGTCTTGTCATATGCCCCTATATAAGAAACAGGAAGTATATTGCATTTAGCAAAAATTTCACCATCATTGACTTTTATGTCTAACCGCTCCCAATTTTGCAGCTACACAAAAATAAGTAAATAATTTATCAGAGAGATACCTATATCACTAAAAAATTGTAAAAATTTACAAACCTTAATATAGGGGAAAATAAACTTTCTGGAGGTACACTAAAAGTTTATGTTGGGCTTAGCCATGATCTCTAATCCCAACCTTAATATATGTTGGCCCAATAGCTGTTTACTCAAAGCCCATTTGTGAACTAGTGTATTATTTGCTCTCTTCTCACGTTCTTCAATATATATATATATATGTATATTTATATCTATAAATTTATATTTATATTATACTTTCTGGTATGAAATTATTTTCTCAATGTATTAGAAAAGGGTGGAGAAGGAGCAACCAATCCCCACCACAATGCACTATGCTGGTGCTTAATTTAATCTTATTGACAAATCTCTACATTTGTAGGAGCTTTATATGCTTATTTGATTTAATATAAGCGTAAAAAGTGTTACAAGTCCTTAAATAGAAATAAAATAAAATAAGGGTAAAATAATCATAATGGGCGATTAATTGGAGATAATTAATTGCTAGGACATTTGATACTTATTTTATTATATTTTTATTCGTAGGATATTTAGAAGACCATAAAAGGAACCCATGGAGAACCGCCAATATCTGACATGGATATTTCATATCATTTTTATAGATTTTGCTTCTGGATATCTTAGTCGATCGAGTCTCCTCCTAGGCCTATAATAACAAGACCTAGGGCGAAAATAAATCAAATTTTGTCGGCTATAAACCCCAATTTCTCGATTTCTCTCCTTCCAACCTTCTCAATCGCTAGTTGTTGATTCTCCTATGAAGAGCAACAACTAAATCCATTCGTGTTTGGAGGCCGAAAAGACATAATGAACTTTATGACATCATTAGGGGAACAATTCGCTTTATCGCAGTTTTTACTGTTTATTTTGTTGTTGCTCTTTTAGGATTGTAGAAGCATCATTAGGGTAATTAGATGCAGATTTCTGCGGTTTAACTTTTTATTTCTTTAAGTTGCTTTTATTTGATTTTGACTCAATGTTAGACTAAGTTTTTTTAATTACGTGGATTCATAAATTCAATTGAAAATATTTTTAGTTTTAATTCGTGCTCGTCGAGAATTCTCAACCGGTTTATTGACATCAAATGTTTGTAATTTAAGAGTAAATTTTGATTCTATTAGATCATATGAGTAGCATTAGACTTCCACCTTTTAGTTGTAACACGTCGAGTGGGATTCCATCGAAGACTTAGGATTATTGGGTTAACCAAGTAAATTGGGATTCCGGTTGTGAGATTTGAAACTTATTATGATCAACACAATGAAGAGCATCAAAATGGGGTTGTCGGTGAAGTGTCGCCCCAGTCCCCTTTAAAAAAAATTAGAGACCAAGTGGATAATGGAAGTAAACTCCCGGATGTCGTTCTCTTGAGGAGCTTAGTGCAAATGATATCCTAGTAACTAAAATGAAAACTAATTGGATGGATAAAAAACATTGTATTGATTTTCGGTGTAAAGTTTGTATCAAAAGTGTGATATGTTAAAATGCAAGTGAAAAAGAGACTGGACAAAAGTGGGAGATTTGGATTAATTTGGATGGATATTCTTAGTGATTGAAAACTTAAACAATCATTGCTTCAAATTAATTTTGGGGAGTTGTTTGGCTAATTAAAAGATCCCTAGAGGAATCCCTCTAAGCTAGGCTTGGATTGGGTGGATTAGTACCGGAATCCTGCTCACTAATCCCTTCAACTCCTAGTTGATTAAGTCCAATAACCAAGTTGAACTTACCAATTGCAAATGGCTCCTAATCTAACAACCGGGATCCCTAATTGCCATTTCATTAATCCTAGGGTTTTAATTCATTATTGGAATCCCAAATAATGAACCAAGACTATAGGATTGAAGCCTAATTCCACTCATGCAATTAACAAGTTCAAGAGCCATTTCTAAATGCAATTACTTGATATCATAATATAATCCACTAAGTGAAAATCCTCAAATAGCATAAAATATTAACTAAAACATTCAATCAAAATGATGAATCCATATATTTGAATAATTTCAAGTCAATGAAGAACAATATCAAGCATACATAAATGAAAATATAGCTAAAAATGTTTCTACCACTCTCTAACAGAATAATGAACAATACATCCAATTGCATAAACAAAATTCTAAAATCCTAGAAATATGCAAATACAAGAGGAAGAGAGAGTAGGAAAACAAGAGCCCCCTAATAAAATTCCAAGCTCATGTTACCATCTCCATCACTAAGAATAGAGCTCCTTAGTTGTTACTTCTCATGGAGAAATCACCAACCAAAGGAATGGAAGTGGAAGCCATGGGTGATTTGGAGTGAAAAATGGAAGAGATTGCGGTAGGGTTGAGAGAAAATGGAGTAGAAGATGAAGTTAGAAAGGATAGATTAAACGGAATGAGTAATTAGGTCGAAATATATGTTAGGAAACTGGGTCTCACTACTACAAAAAGTACTTTTAACGTCACAAATTTTAGGGGTTTTCACGTCACTTTTTTAGGGGACATTGAATCAAGTGACATGAAAAATGGACTTTTAACGTCACATAAACAAGTGACATAGAAAGTTAGAGAAACAACGTCACACATAATATTATGTGTGACGTTGTAAGTTGCTCGGAGAAACCACGTCACACATAATATTTATGTGTGACGTGGTTTCCAGGAAACCACGTCACACAAGATATCTTGTGTGACGTGGTTTCCTGGAAACCACGTCACACATAATTTATGTGTGACGTGGTTTCCAGGAAACCATGTCACACAAGAATCTTGTGTGACGTGGTTTCCTGGAAACCACGTCACACATAAATTATGTGTGACGTGGTTTCCAGGAAACCACGTCACACAAGATATTATTTGTGACGTGGTTTCTTTTTTTTTTAAAAAAAAACGTTTTTAATTTTTCTATTCCCCGTTGATATTCAGCAATTTGAGAACAAAAACCTATTCAAACCAATTTACAAGACTTATAAAACATTTTGGCAAGTATGCAATATTTGCAGCAATTACAACGTAACAGCATTTGCAAACCAATTTACAATTGAACATTAAACATTCTATGGCAGACCAATTTACAAGACTTACAAAACCATTAAATATTCTATGGCATTTTTTGCAATTTACAATTGAGAAAAAAAGGCAGCAGATTTAATTATCAGGAAAAAAAGGAAAAGAAGGAACCTGGATGAAGTGAAGCTGCGAACGGAGGCACGATTGAAATTGTTGAACCCGATAGGAGGAAAACAGAGCTGAAAAAAAACCTTGAACAAGTAAAAAAAAAGAACCCTATAGAAATTGCATATTTAATTACCAGAAAAAAAAAAGAAAAAAGAAAAGAATAAATGAACCTGCAGGTGGAGGGTGAGGGGGATGGGGGGCGTCTGGGGGGAGTTGTGGGGGGAGGGAAGGGGGAGCTGTGGGTTAGGGGGTGGGGGAGCTGTGGGCACCAGGGGGAGCTAGGGGTGTTGGAGGGGGGAGCTGTGGGCGTTGGGGGGGTAGGGAAGCTGAGGACACGGGGGTGTGGATGAGGGAGAGTTGGAGTTGATGTTTTTGTTTTGGGGGGGGTGGGGGTGGGAGACAGCTGGAGTTGATGGTTTTTATTTTGGGGGGCGCGAAATGAAAAAATTAAAGTGGGGGAGCGGGAAATAAAAAAAAAGGAGGGGACGGGTTTTCCACGTCACACCAAAATTTTGGTATGACGTGGAAAACAACTTTCAACGTCACACCACATTTTGGTGTGACGTTGAAAGTGGTTTCAATGTGGGAGGGGGGGCGGGAAATGAAAAAAAAAAGAGGGACGGGTTTTCCACGTCACACCAAAATTTTGGTGTGACGTGGAAAACAACTTTCAACGTCACACCACATTTTGGTGTGACGTTGAAAGTGGTTTCAATGTGGGAGGGGGGGCGGCAAAAGAAAAAAAAAAAGAGGGACGGGTTTTCCACGTCACACCAAAATTTTGGTGTGACGTGGAAAACAACTTTCAACGTCACACCACATTTTGGTGTGACGTTGAAACCTTTTCCATGTCACACCAAAATTTGGTGTGACATGGAAAGTGCTTTTCAATGTCACACTTAATTTAAGTGTGACATTGAAAAGTTTCAACATCACACTTAATTTTAAGTGTGATGTTGTTTCTTTCTTTTTTGTTTTCAATGTCACATTTTTAAATAAGTGACGTTAATTGGTGACATAAAAAGGGCTTTTTGTAGTAGTGTCTAGGTCATCTTGGGCGGGTTGTATGAGTGGGTACTCTGAAAACCCAATAAAACCAGCAAAATCGTACATCTGTCAGCGCGTCCTCGCTGCAGCAAGAAGCACAAAAGATTGGCCCTAACGTTATGTCTTTCTCGCTGAATTTTGTGCTTTCCTGCTTCTTTCTCTGCAATTCACTCCTCGATTCGGCCAATTTCTTTATGTAAACTTCTTCTTTTAGTCATTGAGCAACCTTACAAATAAAATTTCAATAAACAATGATCAAAAAGCCTTGAAAATCAATACAAACTAATATCCAATTATGGCTAATTAACCTCATTTTCATGCTAATTCTACGTAAAGTCCTATGATGTTCAATAAGCTCATATGAACCAAAATTGCATCTTAAATATGTTAAAAGCTTCAATTTTAACATATCAAAACAATACAAATATAATGATTTGTCACACAACCACTAGAATCCTTGCATTTCTCCAATCCGAAGTAGGGTAACTAATTGTGCTGAATTGTGGCATTAGTTATTTTCATTCAGGTTTAACTTAGAAGGATTTCTCTATAGATTTTATGAGATTGTATTTTTAAAAGATTTTCCCGAAATTATTTTGGAAGCAATAATTTCCTAAGTTTCCATCCACTGAGAATGATTTTATTTGAATTTCGACAGCTACTTTCAAACGTTGGTTTTTAAACTGATTTCTGCATTATTTCTTGCACTGCATACAACTATCACTATTAGGAATTTGACTTTAATAGGCTACTCGTGAGAACGGTTCTCCAGACGTATTCACTACATCCTTGGGTTGAAAATATTTGAAGAGTAAGATTCAAGATATTAAAAATCAAGATATATATATATATATATATTTATATATGGGCTCTCTTCATTTATCAATATTAAATTCCCTCCACACACACCCAATTAATTAGCTTTAGCTCTCAAAATTGAGAATCTCTCGTCCATCTGATTAAATTCAACACAAGTTTCATTTCCAACACACACACATATAGATATTCGATGCACGCATCGATCACCAGTGCTGAATTATTATATGAAATTAAGATTAACAATTAGGTTTGCTAGTCCTAGATATATATTTTATGATAATGGGATTTTTTACATGTTTTTTGTGGTTTAATTATTATATGTTGACATTTCACTAAAACAAATTGTATAACCTGATTTAATGTTTCGATATTAGGTGTCATATATAATTTAAACTTTTTATTAAAAAAAATTGCTTGAAACTCCAACTATTAATCTTTATCAGCATCTCATTAAATCCAGCTCACTAGAATTAAAGAACACATTGGTAAAAAAATTATGGACTTAAACATTGTTGCCAGAAATGTGAGTGAGAATACCAGTGATGAAGTTTTTAACAAAATAAAAGTAAGGCTTTTTCGGATGAACGTACCAAGATGAAAGTCAAACTTTAACTTTCATCAGATGAGGTTTAAGATAAGGAGTAAGATTTAAATCAATGCATGCATATGGACCACATACCTCCTCCTTTTCCCTTTTCCCTTTTCCCTATTCCCTTTTCGATGGAACCTAAGATTGAGAATAGAGTAAGCATTTTTGGAAAACCAATTCAGACGCTTGTGTCACAAGATATTGCGGTGGAAAATGGCAAACTGTTAAAAGCTAAACTATTTGAATTTTTTACCATCCTTTTCTTTCTCTAGTATAATGGTTATTATGCATCCAAATCGGTAAAAATAGTAATTGGTTGTGATCTATAAAAATTATTAGAAACTGTGTGTGTGTGTGTGTTTATGCAATTATGTTAAATTACAATTATAATATTTATGTAAGTATTTCCATATGTTTTTTTAAATGGAAATAAGAAAACAAAACTAACAAGAGTTAACCAGGAGCTACATCAGCACTAAGAACATCCTTCAAAAAAATCCGGTGGCGTATGAAACACGCTCCAAGCTGCGATCTGACTGATTGCATTCTTCGCTAGTAAGTCTGCTACCATATTGGAGTCTCTATTACACCATTGAGTGATAACCTCCCAATCTCTACTCATGAATTGATGAATTTCCAGAAGAAGGTTTGCTCATGATGATCCTCATTCCAACCCCCTAAAATCAGCTCTACTGCCTCAAGACAATCTGAGTCAACCATCACCATCCTCCTCCCAGACTCCCATGCCACTTTAAAACCCATACCCAGCATTCTGCATGCAAACTTGTAAACACCCCCCCCCCCCCAACAAAAAAAAAACAAAAAAACAAAATTCTGAACATGAACCCATTAATAATGTCTCCTGCATGGCTTCTCAGAATACCGCCACATGCCGCTAGTTTCCCATCTAGGACACATACCATCCACATTCATCTTTACCCAATCAATAAAAGTGGCTCCCAGCCCTTATATCTGTCTTTCTCATAGAAAGTTTTACATATAGAAGCATTAGACCATTTACATTGAGCCTGCACCTGGGCCAAAACAGTTACAGAGCCCACAGCTTTCCCTTTGAATACCCCACAATTTCTGTTCAACCTTTGTCTACTTATAATAGCAAAAACTACGGCCCACTGAACACCAAAGATCACGTCTTTGTTTCCATATGTTTAATGAGAAAAAGTTTGCCCAAGAAATGGACGATGTGTTCTTTTAATTGACAGACTCAAATCATCTCAATATGTCAATTTGAGTGGGAGTTCAAGTAGATAAACGTAAAAACATTAAAAAAAAAAAAAAAGAAAACGACAGATTTAAAGAATACATAGAAAGCTTTAGTTTGAGGGAGTACTAGAATTTATCAAAAAAATACAGAGAAAGAGTGAGAGAGAGAGTTTATAGAAAAATGTGTCCAACAAATAAATAATTCCCGATAAGGGGCCGAAACCCGAAACATTATTAATACTCCACACTATATAGAGCCGGGAATTCGGGCCAAGCCCAACCTGAGGAGGGCTGGGATTTAATTTTTAAGCTAAAAAAGTGAAACGGACTTTGACGAGCCAGCCTGTTGGGCCACGGGCTTTGACAAGCCAACCCGTTCAAGCTCCGCCTGTTGCCTTTTTTTTTTTTTTTTAAATTTATGTTTTCATTTACTCAAAGAGTTAAATGGAAGTGCTATTTTTGCAGATATACTAAGGATGAAAATAATCTAAATAGTTCCATTGTTTTCGTTGGCAATACACGCTTAAAAATCAAAATTAGGAAAAAATTATTTTAAAAAAGTCGAAACTCGCAGGCCGGCCAGAGGCCCGATTTCCTGGCTCTACACATATTGTACATGAACCCTATCAATTTTGCCAACCATCCCATATTCTTCTTCGACTTCCTCTGTTTTTGGGGCTGTAACAAGTATAATGTGAGATAATAATATATCAAATTTCGATATTTAAATTTAATATAAAATATTTATTAATTTTTATAATTTAAAGTTTATAAGAATACGAATTTTAAAAATAATAATAGAGTAATAATTAATTATTCTTTTTTTACCAGTTAATAATTTATTATTCTAATTTTATCAAATATTTATATGCAAAATAACTAGATCAATTATTTTTCCTAATTATGTAATTATTACATATTTATTTTGATTTACTTATTAAATTCTAAATAAATTCGATAAATCAAATTTATAAGGACGCCATTAGAAAACATGTGAAATAACTATAGGGACCTAATAAAAAGAAAACAAATACTTGGATCTGATTATAAAAAACCTGAAAGTCTAAGGATTTGATTAAAGAAAAACTATGGGGTCCCAATCAAAAAGTTGGTTGAAAGTATACGTAGCTACAACTTAATTATCCCTAAATTTTTTATGATCACCGTAATTTTATAACATTATTCCTTTCACTTCCCGTATATATCACTCGTGACTTCTTTCACAGTTTCACTCGCCTTTTCCCCCTTTCATTCCCTACACTAGTGATTTACACCCCACTTATACTCCCATATATAGAGAAAATAGAATAAAGCAGTTCTTTCCTTTAGTTCAGTTTCCAATTCCATGCTACGTCCAAGGCAATACTTTTTTTTTTTTTTTATAAGTACATGGCAAGCCTCACGGCTTGAATTTAAAAATAGCTAGGTAATTGGCCTAGCTAAGTGTTGCACTAGTATTGGTGCTACTGGTCCCCTCCATTAAACCAAACTGGAGATCTTCGGCCATGAATCCTCTGCATCCATCAGGGACTTCGCTTGAGATGAATTCTTGCTGTGGGTATTTATATCCCTCTCGTGCCATAAAGTCAGCGCATCGAATGTGATCTCTACTAGTATGGTGTAGCTGGATTTCCCAATTGTCAAACAGAAGATTCCTCGTGTCAGAGATAAGGTCTCTTAGCGGGTGATCATTAGTATTGTCCCGCATGAGACAGTTCATGGCATCAACTGATTCTGTGTATACAAGTGCTCGCTGGAGGTTCAGGTGCTTGCCAATTCTCAGACCCATATTGATTGCTGATAGCTCCGCCTCAAGAACAGAACAAAGTCCGAGTCCTCTACAAAATCCTAGAATCCATTTGCCCTTGTTGTCTCTGAAAACTCCACCACATGCTGCTTCATTTTGTCTGCCAACCGATCCATCAATATCGATACGTATTGAATTGGGGGGTGATGCTGTCCAAGAGGACTCCACAGTTGTGTCCGCTTGAAAAACTTCATGCTTAAGAGTTTGATTTGTTGTATGCTCCATTAGATTATGTAGACATCGATGCGTGATTTCTCTGGCAGTTGATTGCTTTCCTTCGAACATGAATCTACAGCGATCGGTCCAAAGAAGCCAACATATGGTACTAAAAACTCTTGACCAAGGGAAGTTTCCAAGTCTTCCTCTCCCGGGATGTTGCTTGCTGTTCAACCTCATCCAAGCCTGCAAATTACCAGACAAAAAACTAGAAAGTTTGTTAGCACAAATAATATTATCCCACACCTCTCTTGCTTTTTTACAATCTCTCAAGATGTGTATAACACTCTCCTCACAATGACATTGAAATGGACAATCACTCGTGTTTGAAATATTTCTCTTAGCTCTGAGTGAGTTAGTGACTAGCCTCTCATGGTTCACTTGCCACATGAAATATTTAATTTTTTCCGGAATCTGCCACTTCCATATTTGTTTCCAGATACCCTCTCCTTGCACATTGTCCCGCTCAGCTATAAATGAATATGCTGATTTGACTGAGAAGTGGCCATTTTTGTTAGGCCTCCACGTTAGTCTATCTGGTATATCCAAGGATGGTGGTCTCATCTTGCATATAGTTGATTATGTTAGAAGGGATAAGGTCTCTCCAGGAAGACACATCCCATTCATTATTTAGCCCCACATAATCTTTCACCTTGGCATACATGTCAAAACCAGGGGTAGGCTGGACATAGGAAATGAGGGGATTTTCAATAGGCAACCATTTGTCCCACCAGAAATACGTGTCTTTGCCATTATTCACCTTTCTCCCCAATCCCCCTGCAAACTTATCCCAAACAGTTACAATTGATCTCCATGTGGTAGATTCTTGTCTTTTATGAGTTATATGAGGAAGAGCATTTGTACCACAGTTGTATTTTGTTAATAGACATTGTACCCATAGTGAGTCTTTCTTGGTAATGAGACCCCAACGTAATTTCATCATGAAAGCTTTGTTTTGAGCTTTGAGATCCTTAAGTCCAAGACCTCTACAGTCTTTGTTGAGAGTGACTTTATTCCATGCCACAAGATGCATTTTCCTTTTGTACAGATTCTGTGACCACAAGAATCTTCAGGTTATTCTCTCTACTTGACTTATGGTACTGATAAGTAAGAGTGTGGACTGCATTTGATAGCTTTGTACAACCGAGATGACCGATTTTATCAACACTGATCTACCCGCTATATTTAGGAATTTGCTCTTCCAAGGGGATAACTTTTTCCTCACATTCTGGATGAGGGGGAAATAGGTATTTTTAGTAATTCTTGAGTGAATTATGGGAACTCCCAAATATTTTCCCAAATCACCAGTCAGACCAACCCCTAATTCTTGGCTCAGCTCCAAAGCTCTATTTAAATGAATGTTCCTTGAGCAAAACATTTTAGATTTTGAGAGATTGATCTTATGCCCCGAAACCTTCCAAAAGCTGCTCATAATATCCTTAATTTCTTTCATTTGATCCAAATTAGCTTCAGAAAAGAGAATGAGGTCATCTGCAAAGAAGAGGTGAGAGATGGATGGACCTCTCTGCTTAAGTTTCAGAGGCTTCCATCTTTTTGCAGCACATTCCTTCTTGATCAAGTGGCTAAGCCTCTCCATACATAGGACAAAGATGTAGGGACTTAGCGGGTCCCCTTGTCTAACTCCCCGCGATGGCTTGAAACTGGAACCTTCATCTCCATTCCATAAAATAGACATAGAAGTAGATGAGATGCATGCCATGATGAGTCAGATTAGTTGAGAGTCAAGATTGAGGCATTGAAGATTGCTTTCAACAAAACCCCATTCAAACCTATCAAAAGCCTTCTCCATATCCATTTTAACCGCCACATACCCTTTCTTTCTATTCCTCAAGTGAATTGTGTGAATCACTTCTTGGGCTATAATGATATTATCACAACTTGATCGATTTTCTATGAAACTACATTGCTCCTGGCTGATCCATCTTCTCATAAGAGGCTTCAACCTCATGGCAAGAATCGTAGTCATGATTTTGAAACTCACATTGCATAAGGATATTGGTCTTAGATCTTTTAGAGACAACGGTCTTTCCACTTTTGGAATTAGGACAACTCTTGTTTGATTAATACATTGAAGCTTAGCCGGGTCTTCGAATGCTTTTATGATTAAATCACAAATTATGTCACCCACTTTATTCCATTGAGAGTGAAAGAAGTGGGCTTGGATACCATCTGGTCCTAGGGCCTTAAGAGCTCTCATGGAGAAAGCAGCATTCTTAACTTCAATCTTTTCAACTCCTCTAGCAGCTATCTGAAGCTCTCTTGCCTCTACCATCAGAAAATCTGAGCACCAATTTGATGATTCAGGAATAGAGGCATCTTTAGTATATAGAGCTTTGAAATAGTCGGTTGCCAACTGCTTGAGAGTAGCATGATCTTCAATCCATTCACCATCCTCATTTTGTAATCCCATAATTCTCTGATTTTTCCTCTTTACTACAGCAGAAGCATGGAAAAAACTAGTGTTTTTATCCCCCCATTGAAGCCATTTATATATAAACTTTTGGTACCACATGAGTTCTTCTTGGGCCACCACTTTACAATATTCCTTCCAGAGCTTATTTTCAATTTTAAAAAGACTTGTCTTCCTTTGGGTGCTTCTAACCTTGTATATCCCTTCAATTCTTCGAATCAGAGCTCTGTTTTTCTCGACAATGCTGCCTACTGATTTTTCGCACCATTCCAAAGATAACGCTTGAAATGATTTTAGACCTTCCTCCCAATTTTTATCCTGCCAGGCTAAAGCTACCAAGTCGCTGAATGATTCTTCCATTGACCAGGTAGCTTGATAAGAGAACCTCTTTGATTTTTGAGCCTTTGTAGAAACAGGATTAGAGATTACTAAAATCACTCTATGATCTGATTTAAATTTCAACTCGTGTCTGACCTCAGCATTAGGGAAGGTAGTGGCCCAATGATAATTCGAGAAGACCCAATCAAGCCTTCCTTGTAGATTACCCCTTTCCCAGGTATATTTCTCCCCATGAAAGGCCGGTTGCAAAAGATTTGATTCATCAATGCAGTCTTGGAAGTGCTTCATAACCGACCAAGATGGATCAGGCCCTTCACTCTTGTCCTTTGAGGATAACATAGCATTGAAGTCCCTTAGAACAAGCCAGGGGTCTGAGATTTTTTAGGATAGATTTTGAATAGCCCTCTAGAGGTCCCTTCTAGCAGCCTCCTGAGTCTCACCATATATCACAAAGATAAGACATTTCCCATTATTCATATAGTTAGTCACTTTGCAGTGAATGATTTGGGAATTTGAGAACATATATTCTACATGAAAATCAATATTATTCCATAGAATCCATATTCCCCCACCATAACCGTTTGATTCAACACGGATCCAATTACTAAATCCCAGTTTCTTGTTAACCTTGTTCGCTTTAATGCCACTGATTCTGGGTTCCAGTAAGCATAAGATGTCTATTTTATATTTACTAACTATATCCTTGACAATTACGGGGAATGCTCGGCTACCAGCACCCCTACGATTCCATGAAGCCACAATCATTAAAATAAGGATATATGAAAATTAGGACTTACTCTTTACTCAATATCTTCTTCTCTGCTCACATTGAGCTCTTCCTCGGGGGTTTCTTTAACCACAGATTCTATTTCTTCAATGAATTTTGCAGCATCATCAAAATCAGAATCAATTGGATCAGGGGGTTTATCCATCTAACAGCCTTCTAATGGTGCCTGAAGAGAAGAAGGGTTCGAGTTAACATTCCCTTGTTGAGAAGGTTGGGTTAGATATCTTGTTGAGTTAGATGGAGCAATGGGAGCAGTATCTTTTTTATTTACAACTTCATCATCAATTTTCTTACTTGGTTCAGCGAGATCAATGTTGCCTTGAACTACCACGTGAGCCCTTCTACCTTTGAGCATTGTCCTCGGCCCATTTTGGTGGCCAGCTTGTAAGACATCACGCTCCTTTGCTAGCCTAGTGCCTGTTTGTACATCTGAGGAGTTAACATGCCCAACTTGGCAATTAGGCCCACTAGTTGGAGGCCTATTTTCTTTCCCAACAGCTTTATATTCAACCCTAATTTTTGAGGTTTTTGACTTCACACTTAGCCGTTTTGCTTCCCCTTTATTCCCAAACTTTGACAGCAGTGATTCCCTTTTCTCTAGAGAAATCAAATTTTCTTTCTCTACTCCAGTGTTTTTAGTTGCCAAAACCAGGTCATAATTACTGCTATTGTCACATCTCTCTACCATTTCAGGCTCCTCAAAAACTGCAAACCGATTTCTTTGTCCCAAAGTTTCTTCATTCCTTAAGTTATGCCCTGATGTCGTACCAATCTGCTAACCTCTTCTCTGATCTGAATACATTGGAGTACGAAACCTCTTTGACCTTTGGATAATCATCCAAGGCCCAAATTGGTCTCCGTTCATGTTGTTTTTTCCGGTGGGGTTCATCGATGGCTGAGGTTGAGCTTTCATATGATATTGAGGATGAAAGGGAGGTTCAGCGCTTTGAGAACTAGAGCTACTTTAGAGCGGGCAGGCTTCTCACCGGCACCAACAGTTTCTGAAGATTCAACTCCACACATATCCTCACAAATTTTCCCCGTTCAATTTTTGATTCAACTGCATGAAAATCTGCAAGAGTATGCATATCCACCTTTAGAGTTTTGCCAATCCTGTCACCGATTCAAGATAAGCAATGCCTGTTGTAACAATGGATGGGAACGTCAGGAATACGCACCCATGTGGCTACCTTGCCCAGGGGATTTTTGTAAGGGTTAAAATAAGGCGATCATCTCTGGACTAGAACACTATGCTGTCTAACAACCCATGGTCCATCACAGAGGATTTTCTTGTATTGGGCTCTCCATAAATCTGGATTATTAAGCTTGACTATGAAATAGTTTTTTGGTAAATCAATGAGGTCGAAAGTGTGAAATCCCCACTGGATTTTGAGTAACTCCTTCAATGTATAAACATTAAAACATCTCCCCAATACCGTGATTATCAAGGAGTAGTTCCAAGGTTCACACCATTCATTAAATTCCTCTTCCTTGATTGGGACTTCCAGATTGTACTCTTCGGATTCCTCAGGAATTTTCCAGCAAATTTCATCTTCAGCGTGAAACAGATCATCTTCTTCCATGTATTCTTCACCATGAGCTACCCCATTAAATCCCATAAGTGACGCTCTGTAGGAAGAGGACTTAGGCCTTGATTGTCCTTCACCCCTATTTCATTGTTGTTTCTAGCATGGGGTTTTTCCTTTGAATTTCCTTGCTCCTCTCCTTCAGTTTCGACCATGTGGTCATCCATGATTTCTGAAGAAATTTCTGTATATTTAGATTTCTTCTTCCTGTCGTCATTACCTTCAGCCTGAGGACGATCAGGAGGAATTTTCCGGTGGGTTGATTCCGGCATAATGGAGCGTGACACGATTCCCAAGAGAGAGAAAGTCAGAACCACTCAGAGCTTTTTTTTAAGAAGACGACGACTTTACGTCCAAGGCAATATTGTAATGATGGTGCATGAATGAAGAAAAATTCTTGAGTGCACCCATTGCACCACTTAATATGCGCACTGTCCAATGAAATGATGACAACTCATTTATTTTAATCTTACGTGTCAGCCTACATGTCATCCTCCCTTTCTCTATATTATTTTGATATATTTTTTCCTGAAAAAAATAAGGTCAATAACCGTACCTCTCTCCTCTCTCATCTGCACAATCCCTCCCTCTCAATTATCACTTGAACTGCTTACAGGAACCACCATCCAAACCCCAACCATTTGACTTTCTCTTCCTCCACAAAGAGCTTCCATGAACCCCTAAACGGACTTCATTTGAGGGTAGGCATAAAGGAGAGGAGCAATCTTGGAGTTGTGGTGCCAGGAGGTGCAGGTCCTCTTCTCGCTCACATGGTGGCGGTGGTAGCCACCGGAACTGGAAGAGGCAAAGCAAGGGCTTTCTCTTTTCCGGTGAGTGTGACCAAGTTTCCGACTTGTAGTCCAATGAAAGTGCAGGCCATTTTCATGAGAATGCATTGCCTTCTCCAGCATGCTTCATCATTCATTTTGAAAACGCACACATGTAATTACTAATCAGTTGTTCAAAAGCATATTAGAAAATAAAAACTAAGAGAAGTAAGAGAAGAAGGGAACAGAGAAATGGCTGGCAGTAATTGAGATTGAGAGGAAGGGAGAGAAGGTGACATGTAGGCTGACGCATAAAATGAAAATAAATGAGGCGCCATTATTTCATTGAACAGTGCACAGATTAAGTGGTGCATTGGGTGCACCTAAGAGTTTCTCATGAATTAAAGATGTTTAATTGATCAATCAATTGGAATAGGCACTTGTTTATGGCCCAAAAAGAAAGAAAGAAAGGAATACGCAATCGTTCGCACCATAACAATTATGGGACCCACTAGCTGATGAGGGAATCTTCAGTGGCGATGGGAAGAGGCCAGGCCTCTATCAGGGGGTTTACGACCTAGCCTACAATAAGCCTAACCTAGCCTGTTTAGTAATTAGGTCAAGCTCATATTCAGGCCTATTACTAGGCCTATTTAGGTAAGCAGGCTAGGACTTTTTTCGTAAAACCTAGCCTACAGGCCTGGCCTATTTCATTATTTAGTTTTGTAATTTCTATTATGATATATAATATAAAACAAATAAATTATATAAATTAATTAAAACATTGCCAACTTATCTTTAGTTCTAAGCTTCACATCTTATCATTCGTACATAAAGTTCAACCATTTAACTCATTAGTTATTCACCTCTTTTTGATCCTTTCAAATACTTAAAATGCATTGCTAACTCATTACTCTTCTCTAATTTGTATGTTTTCTCAAGCAAAATAATTGTTGCAACTAGCAAGTTTATTCCAATTGTGCCTATATGTAATATTATATAATCTCAAAAAGAATAATTTATTATAGTCTCTACGATAAGAGTAACAGAAAAAAAAATCTATTTTTATGGCCATAAAATCTTTTTGAGACATACATATATGTTTTAATTGGTCTAAAGGGTAATATATAGAATTAGGAGTGTAGACTTTTAAGCCTATATAAGAAACTACATTTTTAGTGGGTTTTAAAATAAGTTTTCAGGCCTTATTAGGTCTTTTGAAGGTTCAAGCTCAGGCCTTAATTAAAAAAAAAGCTTATATAAAGGCTCAGGCACAAGCTTAAGTTTTACATTTTTAATCAGGCCCAAGTCTACTTAGTTGAAGCCTACATAAGCCTAGCATATTTCCACCTCGAATCTTGAGTGTAATTAGAAGACTGCATCAATGTGGAGAT
Source organism: Mimosa bimucronata (assembly GCA_037074515.1). Lineage (NCBI taxonomy): Eukaryota > Viridiplantae > Streptophyta > Magnoliopsida > Fabales > Fabaceae > Mimosa > Mimosa bimucronata. Next base: position 15,853,273 of record CM073442.1, read on the forward strand.
TAGTTTCTTATTCAATATAAAACCTTTTTGATTTTTCTCAACTTTTTTTCTAAATTATCCTATTGATATTTTTTTAATAATAAATAAGTAAGAGAAGAGGGATAAGAATAAAGGTACCATTTAGGATATTGTGATAATATTATATGATTTTAAGTAACTTAACTAACATCACAATCTCATTAAAATAAGGAAACCAGTCTTATATTTAGGAACGAAAGGAGTATTAAGGAAATGCTTGTGTACTTAGTTTTAGTTTTCATTTTTAATTAACATACATGGGATCCTCCCTCGTCTTTAAATAGCCGCAAGCACCATCACCACTCTTCACACACACACAAACACAAACACACACACACACTCTCTCTCTCTCTATATATATACTTTCTTTCTCCTCCTCCACCTCCTCGCCGCTCTTAACGCCACGAACCTCATCCCTCGTCAACAACTATGCAAGTATATATATTTATTTTGAAGTTTGAATTCTGAACTTGTATTTCCTTCATATTCATTCATGCTTACTTGGTGAATCTTTTGTGCAATGAGATTGGTACATATCTTCCATCAATTTTTCTTCATTTCATCCACACAGCATCTTCAATGTCTTACAGTCGAATTATCTTCACCCACATCCATATTCCTCCGCATGTCACCGCCGCATGCAATCTCTTTCAGATGCCTCCAATTCGTCTCACCAATCGGTAATGATTCTACGAAAGCCCATAATTTTCTTTTTATGGATTCTTAAGTTTTATTGATAGGTTTTTTGATGGTCATGTGGGAACTGGGAAGGTATTTTCCAGTGAGGGCATTGGAGAGCCCAAATCTCTTAAGGAGTTGTTGATGGAAGAAGGTATGGGTAGTGGAAGAGTGGCCGGCGAGTGGTGAGATTTTTTTTGGTGTTGGGGGGGGGGATTTTTAATTAAAAAATTATTATTTGACATTAATCAGTATGGGGTCCCAAAAGAAATTGGGCACAAGTGATTTTTCTTCTTAGAACTCAATACAGTTCAGGCCAAGGGACTTGTAATTAATGATGTCATTGCGTGGGAACTAACTTTAATTAAGTGTCTATTTTGGGAATGGAGTTAATTTCCCATATAATTTAATTTATTACTCTTGTGGTATAAGAATTGATCCAAATGCAACAAATACATTGGTAAATTTAAGTTAATTTGAATTCTATATTATATCACTACCAAATACTATCAAGCAATAAAATATGTCATGCTATTCATTATTTATAAGTAATAGTACCATGAAATTTTTGGTTTGATTAATAGACAAATGTTATTATGGAAAATGGGATTCTCTATCGTCTATAAATGGCTTCAAGCACCATCACCAGTCATGATTCACCATTCTCTCCCAACTACACACTTTCTTCCATAACCTTTTATTCTTCTTCTTGCGCTTTCCTTTTAAACTCCTTTAATTTGCATCCCTCCGCCATGTTTATTCTACCTTCTCCTCGGCCGTTTTCTTCCCTCTACACATGTTAATGTGCGTTTTTACATTATTTACCATCACTAGTGCAAAATACCCCATTTGGTGACTAATAAAACGGTATTTTGCGACTGCATATGGGCAGTAGTAGAATAGACAGTAGTAATAAATAGGCACCTACGGTGAGTCACCATAGATACGCACCGTAGGTATGTCACCATATTTATGATATCTCTTTTGGTTACAAATAATGCTATATTGTTTTTTTAAAAAAAATCCATAATTAACTATTCTATTACATGTAACTGATAAGATAAATAACCAATAAAATTCATTTAATATTATATTGAATTAACAAATTATACTACAATAGTTTGCAATAAATAAGGATAAATATCAACAACCAAAGTTATTAATTTCTACTCTAAATTTGCTGAAGCTATGAAGTATTCTGACAATACGTTTTGTATCTCTCTCATTTATAGATCAGAATAAGGGTATAAACTTTGAAAATGTTGTAACATAAAAAATATTTGTGTAAGAGATATTATAAGGATCGGAAAACTTAAATAACATCTAATATAATGATTTAGATATAAATATTCTTACCTTGTTAAATGCGTCATTGATATCTTTAGTGATGATTACATACATATATCCCATCACATAGTAACCACATTGCACATCTTTTGGTTGTTGAAAACACTACCAATGCACACAATAGTGACAAAATTAATAAAACTCATAGTGTAACAAATATTGTTGTTACTTAAAATTAAAATACTTACCATTACATAAACCCAATTGAATTGACTTTGACTTTTCCTTCCTAATAGCTTAGAATGCAATCTCAATGATCTATTAATATCAAATACATATGAGAAAAATGATATACCATAATGATGTACATTCAAAATAAAGCAATACAAACACTTACAATTCAAGAATTCCCTTCATATCTGCATTCATTTATGATTGTAAAGAACAAAACCGATATATGGTGGATGCAAGTGAGCAAAATATCAATCTAAAGAAGTTGCAGATTTTCCCCAAGTGAGCAAAGCAACATATAGCCATATGTACAATCATGGAAGTGTTCAATTATTATTATTGACACCAAATAGTTTGTATCTTTACCTATAATTACACATAATATATAATACATTAATAACTATACTTATTTATGATTGTTCAACGTCTTTCACGTTCCTAATGAGCTACTTACATTTCTATCCTTCCCATTTCTAACATATATTTCAGTCATAGCTCTTAACAAAATTACCAATTGGACAATCACCAAAACAAACATGACGCACATATTCTCATCAAGGTAAATTCAAATTCCCATTCCAAAATAACATTTTACCACTTTTATTTTCTTACTTTATATCGATCCCTTAATACCCTAGATTTCTGCACGCACGCAGGAACGCACGCACAATTATAAACTTACTTCCAATCCAGTACAAAATCCCAAGAATCATTCATCTTTAATCTCCTCACCTTCAAAATAGTACTCCTTTACCTTCTCCAACAAAAAAATAAAATAAAATAACTAAGTCAATGACATTGTATCACTATTTTATACCTTTAACAGTCACCTCATCAACTCCCAGATTACCATGTAATTCAATAATCCTTCATCAAAACTTACTTAACTTATATACCATATTCCTAATAAGCCATAGCTTATTGTTACATAAAAATCAACCCTATTACATAAAGCAAAATGTCTACTTAAATCCCTTAAGAACTTCACAGCCACAAATAAACACATTTACATCTATGCTCATATCCTATGATTTACTTAAATCTTTAACATTACTAAGCCTAAATACAAACCATGCAAGTCTAACAAAATCACCATAGTCCAATCTCTAATTAAATCACGTAATGCATTAATCAACAGATCTTAAACTAGAGCTGAAACATCAATGCTTCCAATCCATTTCATTTCATCTTTTAACCAAATCATAGCACCAATAAGAACTTGGAAGTTTAGCCTATATGTCATCTCTTTATTAAATCCAAAACAAAGCCTACTAGAACATATTTCAAAATTAACCAGTGCTTCTCAACTTTTCCAACATCATCAAGATAAATAGAAACACTCTCATAACTTAAAAGCATAACTAATCATTCAACATTTTCATCCTTTCATTCTTTTACAGAAAATTCCTATTACCCCATTACAACTTAACATTACTCTCCCTTCCTTCAAGTCCGAGTGTAATGTCTCTCATATCATAATCATTAAACTATGTTTTCTAGTAATTAGAGTAAACTAAATCCTCTATTCCATCCACCCTTTATCATAGAACAGCACCCAAACATAACATCAATTTCACAACTAGAGAAATATCATAAATTTTTAACATGCGATATGATGATTCCAATTCAATTCTTGCACCTTTATTTCACCGAAAAACAAAGCCTATCAATATCAATAAATCTCATATATTTATTCCTCAACGAAAACCTATATATAAAACCCTATACTAATCCTATTCTTATTCCTATCCACATTCAGCCATATCATAACTAATGTTTCGGACATAATTAAACACTTCAACCTTTCAAGCAACATCACATATCCTCAAAATATTTCCCAATCAGAACAAAGCAAAGATTTCGCAGACTGCAAGCATTATATACTCTTAAAAATGCATCCCAAACCTTGTATTCCACTTTACATATGATAATCAGCTCCTTACAGTCAGCTATGACCTCAATTTAAAGAAATTGAAACTCACATCATCAAAATATATAAAACACCAACAAAGCACATACTCCAGAAATCAAAAACCATCATGGACCAACCAGATTCAAGCATGCAATCTTTATAGATCAACTCCAATAAACTCCTAACATCATTTAACCACTAATTAGCTTTGGCTTAAATGAAAAAACGAAGGATACCGTCGATGAACAATAACACCGAATAGAGTCACCACGAAATCCGATGAAACTCAAATCAAAACCCTATAGAAAAGCTTTGAATTGGATCCTAATCTTGTTTTTAATCAGTTTAAAATCTCAAAATCCTCCCACACCCCAAATCGAACCTCACCCAAAATCACTCAAATCGGAGGAACTAAAGTTGGAAATGGAAGGAGGAAGCTTGCCTGATCTCAAATCAGGTGTTATGTGCTCTGTCCGAGCTCGCTGTCGCCGGAATCGCTATCTCGTCCACCGGCCGTCGAGAGAGAGTTGGGAGGAATGGAAAGCGAGACAGAGTCAGGAAATGGAAAGGAAGGCGATGCCGGAAAAGCTACGCTTCCCCGTCGGTGTCGCCGCTGGTAGTCGAAAAAGAAAGAGCAGGGGGAAATAGAGAGAGATGAGTGAGAATGATGATGATGGTGATGGATGGGAAGGAGAGGAAGAGAGTTCGTAGATTTTTATATATGGTATATTACCATTTTGGCGTTCTCTTTATAGCTTAAAATATTTTCAACTAAGGGCATATATTGACCTTTTCATTTCCTCACATTTTTCTTCTTTCTCGTTATGTCCTCAGTCAAAATTTTTAATTACGTTGTCACTAAATCTTGATTTGGATTTAATCTCTAAAATAAATTCTAAAGATATATTTTAATTTTTAAATTTATTTATAAGGCTTTTTAATAATAAAATAATATCCAAGATTCTAAATATTTCCTTATTACCTCTTTTCAGAATTTTGGGGTGTTACAGGCTAGCCCTAGAGGTAGGTAGGTTAGCCCGCCATATATATATATATTTGAATAAAAAGGAAAATCTCATTAAAGGTATTTTTTTAGATACTTCACTAATATAAATTGTGGTTGACATAATTAATTGTGATGTTTGTATATTAGAATCTAAACTTTGTTAATAATTTTGTTAATACAACAAAACTAGGAAGATGTCTATATAAAAACATGTAATTGTGGAGTCCATAATTTTATTATATTTGAGGTATTTTACTTTAGTTGGTGTAATGGTGATATATTTTTGTTGATTTAGAATTTTATTTATTCTTTTTTAGCATTTTTTTTAAAACAAAAATTTTAAAAAAGTGGTCGGCTGGCGAGCCACCCACTATGGGGAATTGGAGCTGGGCTGGGGTTTCTGCAGCTCGCTAGGCTGGCCTATATTCTGCATCTGCAGGCTGACTATTATTTCCAATTCTAATTTGAAGTTTAGGCAAATGCACCCAAATCATATGAGCCCCATCGAGACTTGATCAAAATCATATCTAGAATGGGTCCAAGATGATTAGGACGCCGGCTGATGCAATAGTATGGATAATTATATAATTAAAATATAAGTAAGTATAGTGTCATTATTGTTGCATTGAGGCATGGGTTTTTCTCGTTAACAATCTGATGTCGCCTGTGCTATTAAATTTTGTTCATATATTTATTTAATTATTTATTTAAAATTCTTGCAAGTGGTGAGAATTTATTTCTACTGTGTATAACCTACTGAATATTGACTAGATTTTGTGTCCCATTTTATTTTTTTTTATGTTTTTAAAAAGCAAAAGTTACATTCAAAATTCAATTTCAAGTCAATATGAAAAATATTATGTCATTTCCTCTTGTTTATTAAAATAAAAATATTTTTCTCTGTATTTAAGCACACATACTTATCAAGGATACAAATTGTATGCAGAAAATGAAACTAAGGATTTTCTGTTACACGGCTTCAAAGTAATTCAACAAACCAAACACTTCAATTACTTCCAGTAGCGTCACTTCCTCCTCCTTTGCAATGTTCAGTCTAAAATGGAAGAATCTTGATAGCAAGAAGCTGCATAATTTATAAATTTAAAATAATTACAAGGACATTAATCACCATATTATTAAGTTTTTAGAAAATATATATAGTTCAAGATATTGTAAGAAAAGGGAAATATTTAACATTTTAAAAAACTTGGTCCAAATTTAAATATGAAGTTTGTTTTACTCACCACAATGCCATCTAAGTCTTCAACGGAAGCGATTCACCATGATGAGCACTATGACATAAAATTTATCTCTGATATGATAGAGGAATCTAAAGTAAGAATGCCTAAAATTCCTATTGAAAAATATGGCAGCACAAACTCCCCAAAAAGCCGTGGGAAAACCAGCTTCCATCGTATTGTAGAAGGAAGATAAAAATTCATCTTCTTGACTAATATTTCCTTCAATTGGTGTAATAATATCTTTGTACCTGCAGTTGTTTGGAAGTGGATCACCACAAAGTTCAGGATTGCTAATATAGCTTAGCACATCAAACCCTTGAAGTTGAGTGCCTGATGGGATCATTCCAGAGAAATTGTTGAAGGAAAGATTTAAGATTCTAAGGAAAGATAATTGAGCCAAACTTTGAAGAATTTCACCTGAAAATTGTTTGTTTGCAAGATCAAGATCTAATTGTTTCAAATTGCCAATCTCTTTCGGCATCTTTCCCTCAAATTGATTATGGGACAAGTTCAAGGAATGTAATCCACTAACAGTGAACATTTCTTGAGGTATTATTCCAGACATACCATTACTTGATAGATCATAATAGCATGCAAGAAATTTACATTTTCTTCGTAGATTAGTTCATGGCCTTTTATATGCAACATAACATTGTCCCTATATATAGAATGGGAGCAAAATATTCTACCACATACAAAAGGTGACAATCACATTACTTGAAGCATATTCTCTCATGGCCGTCATATTATAAAGGCAACTAGGTATTGAACTTGAGGAGTTTGTTTTCCGCAAGATCCAATATTATGAGAGATGCCAATTGACATATTTTTTATGGGACATTTCCATTGAATTGATTGGATCTGAATTGGAGAATCTTTATATGTGGCCTAACAAGCTTGGTATGCATCCAGAAAATCTATTTTCTCCAACATCAAGGAGTCGAAGGTTCTTGCAATCTTTCAGTGATAGTGGTATCTTCCCGAAGAAGTTCTTTTTATTGAGATGCAAAATCTTAAGATTAGTCAAGAGACTGATTGATGGGGGAATAGGACCTGTTAGATTATTGCCACCTAGCCTTATAACCAAGGATTTCCAATGCTTCCAGCAATTTGTAAGCCCCCCCAGATAATTGATTATTGGAGACGTCCAAACACCTTAAATTGCTTCTACCATTCATCTTTTCACTCAAGGAAGAAATAGATCCTTGAAAGGAGTTATTTCTTGCACTAAATATGACAACATTTGGTGATAAACGAGGGAGATTGCCTTTGAATTTGTTAGAATTCAAATTTATGTATGTAGAGTTCAAAAATACATCAGACATGTCCCAATCAATAGCATTATTTTCTAAGCAAATGCATTCCAACTTTGTTGAAATTTCCCAGAGGTTACGTGGGGATTAAAATGAAATACTTGAGGAGATAATAAATAAAACCCTGATGGATTTTTGTATATATATATATATATATATCCATTCAGGAAACTCAGAACCAACCATGCGTACCAGATATATGCGTTCAAGTGGAAAAGGAGGAACCCATGAGGAATCAAAATCAAAGATTAAGCATATTCAAATTATTTGAATAAAGATTTAAGATAAACATAAATGATAGATTTCCCAAAGTGGGAGGTACTACCAAAAAACAAAACAGAAAAAAGCAGCGGATTTTCTGACGGAATGAGCGACAGAATTTCATTTTTTTTCAACGAATCAGCTACGGAATCGAATTTTGGACAGAATTTCTGACGAAAGTTTTTCCATGGCTAATTTTTTTCGTTGTTAATTAATTTACTGTCGGACATCAGTGGCTAATTAGCCACGAAAGTAATTTCGTCTGTGATTCCGTCAGAAACTTTTCATCAAAAATCCGTATGAAATTACAGACAAAAAATTACTCTGTAGGGAATTCCGTCGGTAATTGACTTTTTTTTTTATAGTGTAACCATTGGTCTCTGAATTCTGTATTGTTTATGTAATACTCAAAAATTTTGAAAAGAGATAATAAGGGAATATTTAGAGTTAAGGAGTATTATTTAAAAATTAAAAAGTCTTCTAAATAAATTTATGAGACTAAACATATATTGGGGATTTATTTTAGAGATTTAATTCAGATTAAAATTTAATCGGAGAGTAATTAAGATTTTAGAGCAAGGGCAAAATGGTAAAAAGAAATGTTGGGGAAAATGAAAGGACAGATTTGCCCATAGTTTGTAATTTCCTTTAATTATAATAATAGGGGTAAAATGGTAATTTGACAATTAAAATAAAAATTTTTCCTTTTTTTTTCCTTCTTCCTCTACCGCGCTATTCCTCCTCTCTCTCAATTTCTCTCACTCCCTCTTGCTCTCTCCATTTTCTCTGCAAACAAGCAAGCTCCGGCGGCAGCATCAGGTGTGATTTCCGGCGACGGTGAACTCCCACGGCGCATGCAAGACGAAGGACCGATTTGGGGTTGGGGTGTTTAGAAATTTTTAAACCAAAGAAAGGGAAGCTTAGACTTCTATTTAGAACATTCATGGAAGATTTTTATTAATAAGTTAGTTGTTGGCCGAATTCCCTCCAATTTGGCTCGGGGTACTGTTCATTGAGGAGGGAAGATGGAAGTTCAGTTTACAATCACGTAAAAGCTTGATTAAACTTAATTAGGAGTAAGATTGAGCTAATAGATTTGATAGAATGTTGAATTTTGTTGAGCTTTGGGGGATTTTCGAAATTTCTGAAGGGGTGTTCTGTTTGGTTCGATTCTGACTTTGCTTTGTTATCTTGGTGATGAATAAGTGGTGATAAGAATAGAATAGAACTATTCTTTGGTCTTGCATGTGGGATTCTTGTTGAAGTGTAAAATCATGATATAATGGGTTGTATTGTTTTATTTTGCCCCGGCCTATCTGATTCTGCCTCTGCATTTATTTTCTAGTTCCTATTATCTAGTCATGATATAGAGGTATTCAGGAGGTAGAACCACAGTTTCAATTGAACAGGCCCTAATTGTCTTCTTGTTGGTCTACTATACCGTAACTATAAGGAGGCTTGAAAAGGCTTAAAGGTAATTCTCTCTTCAATAACCAGAAATAGACAAGTTGAATACAAAGGTGTATTTATGGAATGTCGTACTCTCTCAGATAGATAAGCAATGTTTGAATCCACCATTTTGCAGAGTCTAACACTGGGTAGCCTTGCAGCTTCTCTTTTTTTAAAATTTATTGTTTACTGTAATCCAAATCAAAACATTTAAGTTGAACAAAACGTGTCAGTTCTTGATTCAATAATGGTCTGAAAAAATTTCTGAAATAGTTTTTATTGGTTGTGAAAGACCTACTACAAATCAGAAATTCATTATGCAACATTGCTGTCTTGAACTAGCTACATTGGAGTAAGAAAGCAATGTTCTACCTGTGTTTTTGGAATTTGCCTTTCCTAATGCCTCTTTTGCAAAAGTCTGTTGCTTTGTTTGGCACTAGCTGTTACGATTATACAACCTCATCTCAGTAGTATCTTCACTTAGTAGTCAACGCCTTTGGTTAGTTATATCAAAATTTTCTTGAAAAACAAAATATTTGAGAGTTATAACATTGCACCCTCCATGTCCTTCTTACCGAAATTCCTCCTTTCAAAATGTAAAGAAAAAAGTTAAATAGGTTTTTAATTAAGAAGTTGGGAAATTTAAATGATTAAGGAAGCTTGGTGTGTTTTGAACATTTTGGAAGGTATGAATCTTCTTGATGGTGATAAAGGAATCAGATATTTATTGATACACATAAATGTTAATCGAAGTGGATGATTTTTATGTTAAAGCTAAATTAATGTTGGTAATGAAAAGGAGGTTTGGTTTGGATGAAATAAAAGTTTTGTTTGTTTGGTGTTTTAAAAGGTTTGAGTTTGAAGATTTAAGGTAAAATTGATTAGGTGGATTAAGCTATAAATTGTGGTATGTGGTTTTGTGGTTTGTTAGGAATTTTGGGAAAAAAGTTGGTGAAACTTTTCTATTGAAGCTACAATTTTCAGGAATTCGGTGGGGGTTAAGTCTTGATATGAGGAATCAAAATTCTAAGTTTCTTCTTGTCTGGTGTTTTAAAGAGATTCTAGTTTGTTTTTCTTTTATGAAGCTGTCTGTATGATAATGGGTCTTTGATAATTATGATTTGGGGATCACCAATTGCTAAATGGTATGATGGGAATGGAAGTGGAGCTCAAACCCAGAATCCCCTGTTTGGTGTGTGTTATCAGTCATAATGGGAATTTCAAATAGTAACAAGAGTGGTCTAAAACAGTGGAGTTATGTGATTGTGATGTTTGATGCTATAGAATGATTTTGTATAAATTAGGAATGGGTATTGTGGAATGGGATTTTATATCTGTAAAAGTTTTTAAAACTGGATGTTTGAGGCTGTTTAAGAAAAACTTTTACTTGAATGAAATTAGAAACTAAATTGCATTGTTTTCCTTAATTCTAGATGTTGAGGAGTCACACAGTTTTAAGAATTATGTCAAGAGGTTCTGTGCTATAATGAGTTTCATACATGTGAGTATGTCTGATTTTGATTTAGTTTCTTAGGAGAATATAGGCGGGATAAGAGGATTAGAGTGTACTATAGCATGTTTACAAGTTAACGAAGTTTTTAGATATAAGGTTGTGTTAAATAGAGGATATATACTCAATGAAACCAAGTTATGGTGTTTATAATATGATTCTTAAATCTGCTTAAAGAATTATAGCTAAAGGACTAATGTTTCAAGGTTACAAGGGAGGCTTAGGAATTTGATTACTCAAATCAAGCAGATGTTTAATTGTAACCTCTCTCTATCTAAGAATTTCATGATAATTCTGGGAACCATGATTGGTACGGTGTATATGAAGGGAATGGATATGTGAGGTCTATGTAAAGGTTATATGTGATTAAGGTGTAATTAAAGACTCATAAGCTAATGATACTTGAGCTGCAGTTTTTCTAAGTTTTTGTGATGTATTTCAGATTCAATAACTTAGTCAAAATAGTAAGTAAGAACTGATTTTCAAATAATGTGCTAGGAGATTATTTATTATAGACATCCAAGTAATGTTAACATGATTTTTATAAGGATAAAGGTGCAGATTTGTAATCAACTATTGAGCCAGGTGCACGTAGCCTCAGTTGCAAATGTGGTCATAATGAAATAAAAAATGTGCAAATATGATAACTCTGTTAGCCTCTCATTAACTCCGTTTATTTTTTGTAATGTGGGGCCCACAAACTATATACGTGGCACCAGTCCCTCCGTCAACCTATTATTTTTAATATTGGTTTTCAACAAAAGGTCTTTTTTTTAATCCCTCGTCCTCTCTTACCTTGTACGGTCTCTCCTTTTTTTCATTATTGGCGACGATAGCATGATAGTTATAGGCCTCAACGCCGCTCCCTGATAGTACTCTGGAAGCGGTGGGGAAATAAGTGATTTATTTGAAATTCACCTTGAGAAGATTCATGTTAGTGATTATAAAACCATGACCGTCGTCGCAGCCATGGTTTTGGCTTTGATTCTGAGCTCTAATAACGGTTGTAGCATACAAGACATCGCCAAGCCAACGCATTTTGAAACCCCAGCTTCGAGTACTTCAAAGGAGGCACCAAGTGTTGTTCATGTTCCGAATAATCATCAATATGGAAATCAGAAACGGCAAAATCCATAGCAATTATAGAATCAGGGGTTTTGCTGGTTTCCACTATGAATTCTAACAGCGGCGATGAAGGGATGCTACTTCTAAAGGTAGTAACGATTAAGGAATGCTATCTTTCATTTCTGGCATGATTTTGCCAGCTTTCACTATGGAGTCTAGAGGTGGCGGCAGAGATTCCGATCTCTCGAAATGTTGGTGGTGAAAGAGGTACAGTTTTATTCCATATCATTAATTATATATGAATAATTACATAACATCTGTTGCAAGTTTACGTTATACATGAAGACGTTAAACCTTATTAACTCCTTCATGGAAGTTTTACTTCCCAGATTACGGAGTACTCCAAGGCTAGGTGGATCGCTACCCTAGTCAGACAGATATATAACCTAATAGTTATAACTAGAAAAACACTACGGGTACAATTACCCTACTATTTAGCAAGCACATTTTTAATAGTGGTTGGAAGAGCATATAGCGCAGGAAGTATGTGTAACTGTGATATTTGTGTAGGTTTATGAATTATTATACATGGTAATGAATGAAATAAAGTGCTCGTAAGATTTCCAAAAATCTCACCCCTTCCTAACATTTTTCAACATAGCAACTTAGGAGAATTTAACTGATTAAAAAGGTAGAAAAAGGTAGTTTTGAAGGGCAGAGATGCCTGCTGAGAGAGTGTATTAGATAGTTTTGGTTATATTATTTTATTTTACTTAGGCTTGGTAGAATAATTCAATTTAAATTATTATTATTATTATTATTCATGTTTTATCAATTTGTCATAAAGAGGTCCAATCACAATCACAAGTAAAAAGGCTGTCGACTGGGATAGTAAGATTTTATTTAGTTGTATTAATACTAAGTAGATATGCTTAGTTAATTAGTTAGGATCAAACCAGGCTACTTTATTGATTTATAAACCACTTGTGTTTTTAATACTAATTTGAAATGATTTCAATTTGTCACAAAAGCCCATTTCTTCAAAGTATAATTTTTATATAAGACTTGGAAAAAAAGTTTTAATTTATTTGTATTTTCGGGCTTTTGATAAAATCTAAGTGGTTATAAAGCGATTAAATTGGCTTAGTATATTATATAAAATTTAGGTGTTACAGTTCATAACTACTTGTCCATGAAACTTAAAGGAAAAAACCGTCAATTTCAATGTGCAGGAACTAATAGTTATAAATGAAACAAAGTTAAATGACCGAAACCACCATTTTTAAAGTTCATAGATGAAAGTTAAAATTGAGTAACAATTGAATGACCATTGATTTTGAAGTTTGTGGATTAAAATCAAAACTTAGTGAATGTTTAAGGGTCTAAAGTGGTATTAACCCGAAAAATTAAGTGTCTTATTTTGACTTTTAAACCTTAAAATTTTGTATAAATCAAAAGATTTTTAAAAATCACTGAGGATTGTGATTAATCATAATCAACAATGTTGAATCACATGGTTTTTCATTTTTGTGAGGATGGACAAACATAATTTATTTTTTAATAAATCCTCACAAATTCAATTATTCGATCTAAATTATTTGAATTTTGAAAATTCTAAATTTATAATTGGTCACTGTTGTAGGATTTCAGGTTAGGGTTACTAGATCTTTGATGAAACAATTGGGTATGTAATATCTAGTCAAATAAAGGATCCAAATTATTACTTGGCAAACAATATCATATCACTATATTGTTTATTATAAGTCCAACTAACAGAAAAATTTTGTTTCTAAATATAAGCTCACTTAGAAGTTATTAATTATTTTTTTTCCAACTTTAACTTTATTTAATTCTTGTTAGGAGTAGTTAAAAAGGATATATGTGAGAATAATTTATAAATGTAAAGAGAGGAAAATTTTGAATATGGGTAGTGTTGGAAATTTTATCAATGTAAGACATAATTAATGATCTAACTGAAATTCTTAAGATGTGTGTATTGGCTAAAGTGGACTTATAATAAGGAACGGTAATACAGATGAGAGGAACAATGGAGTACAGAATGAGGAAGAGAATTGGAAGAGTTCATTTTGGGAATTGTCTTCAATCAATCAAAACCAACTCCATCGTCTCACATGATATTATATATTCAACATTAAGTACAAAATGATATGTTAATATTGTAATAAATTCTCAACCATTAAAGTAAATCAAATGGTAGGGATATTAAGTGGAGAGGAATTGGAGATGATAGACAATGGAGAGACTTCTAGCCGCATCTCACATATATAAATTTCTGTAACTATTCCAACTTAATTAATTTAAACCTAAATAATGGGTATATTATAGGCCTTTATCCATATTTTCCCTTATTCTATTGAAGCCCTATTAGTGTTAAACTTGAGCCATAATCTGACAAAGTGGACTAGGCATATCCCAACACCTATAATCAACATTTTCTTGACTTGGTACACATACTTGTATAATACACATAGCTTAGATGCTGGCGGAAAAAAAATAATACATATAGCTTAGTTATGATAATTATTTCAGTTTAGTCAATTAATATCCGTAAAAATCTTCATAACCAATGGTTTCTCAAAATATACGTAGATATGTCTTCTAGACTAATTACTTCTTAACATCTAAATATGCCACCGAATTTGACCATTAGTAATAAAATGTCAAGTTATTAAAATAATAAATAAATTCAAATGCCTAAAATTTAGCAATGATAATTTAAAACTACAATAAAAAAATATCTAAAAATAATTTCATAAGATATTAAATTTAAACCACTCAAATTTCAATCCAACAGTTGACATGAGTAGTGGAGGAAAAATCGATGAAAAGGATAGAGGAAATCTATAATACACTGTCAACTTCATTTATAATTCTAATCTTCATATTTAGATAAAGATATACCAATCAATGACCTTGATCAATACATACTCTTTTAGTCATGCTAGGCGGCTAGAAGATGTGAAAAATAAAAACTATTATGTACTAGAGTTATGTAAACTTTTCTTAATATTTGTAAAAAAATAAAAACTACTACTCGGGTCCCTATTACTCATAGATGATTAATTAGAAGAATAGGGAATTCTTATTTATTAGGGCATTCTTATTTATTATAACTAGAGCCTATGTTTGATTTTTTAACATAGACACATAGTTACTGGCCCAACTAACTAAAATAACAGAAACAAAGCAAAGCATTTCAAAAAGGAATGGGCTCCTAGCTCCTTTACTAGAGCCTATGTTTGATGATGGTGAAAGAATTAAAAGGAAAGACCTCATTTACAAATGTGATTAAAAGAATACGGAAGTACCCACACTTGGACCAATGAGATCATCAATCAATTATACATCCATCAGCGTTTAACATAAAAAATAAAATTAATAACAAATTGTACTATTTTAGAAATAATAAATCATATAACTCATTCTTTATGATCTATACAACGCATGGAAATTATCTGATAGATAGCTATCAATTTATTATGTCTACGTATGCGCTAATTCTGATCTTAAAATATTTCCTGCGTGTATTACTATTTTTCATTAATCATGTATCTTCTATATGGAAAAAAATTATAGAAAAGGGTTAGTAATACTTTTGGTTCTTAAATTTTTACTCAATTTTACTTTTAATCCTTGAACTTTAAAATATGTTATCCTTGAACTATCATTTAATTTTGGTTGTGGTCATTAAACTTTAATATAAATGGTTTTGATCCTTCAACTTTGTGTCTTTTATAACCATTGGTTCCTAAACTTTTAAAAAAACTTGAAAAATCATAAACTTAAAAACGATACAAAGTTTAGAGATCAAAGCTAAAATCAAATAAAAGTTCAACGACGGAAAGTAGTAATAAAAAATGTATCTTCTTATGCGAACACACTTGTAGTTCACGCCTCAAGCTCAATGTGCAAAAACAAAAAAAGATACATCAATAAGTAATACTCCCTCAGTTCCAAAATACAAGAGCTAGTTGAATTTTTTTTTAGAGATTAAATAAATTAAATAAGCTACTTAATCATAACATATTTTGTATATTATTAGATTATATGTTATCTTATAAGGCCAATAAACTTGTTTTAAGAAAAAATTCAGACAAATGAATTTATAAGTAACTTATTTAATTTTTTTTAGTATTTTCCAAAAAATTTAATTTAATATTCACGATAAGTAATATTACACATTTTAATTTGTGCAGCGAAAAAAGCATCATGCATTTTGCAATAACTATTATGCTTTTTTTAAAAAAAAAGAAATCTCAATTGCAATTCAACAAAATAAGCTTTAACTTATTTCCTTTTATTTATTAAAAAGAACCAAAATAAAAAACGAAACGTTTCCTTTCTATATTTTATTATAGTGAAACGTTTACAGGCACATACGTATACATAAAGACACAGTTTCCGTGCAGCAGAAAACCAAAGTACTATATTACATGGCTATAAGCTTCAAGCTAACATAGCAAAATAGACTTCACTGGTAATAATGTCTTAGGCAACTCCACTCCGTCATTAGGGGGACTTACTGAAGCAAGCACAACAAGAACCTGCGTCGTATTAAATTTTAAAATAACTACAAGGGTGCTATGTAACATCCTAAAAATTTAATTAAGGATTAGTGGGGGTAAACAGGAATTCATTAATGAAAAATGATGGATTATGAGAATATTTGAAGGATTTTGAGGTGTTTTTGAGGATTTTAAAGGACTAGTTTTTCCCTTATTTGGAGGATAACAATTTTTAAGAAATTATTTTTAGGCTCAAAAGAGGTAATTGTGGAAGAGAATAATTAAGAGGTTTGGTAGGTAAAATTTTTGGAAATAAATGGAATTTTTGTGGCTCAAAATAAATTTTGAAAATTTTGGGCCTAATAGTGCAATTTTTCCTATTATCTCACTATGCTTCCCGTGACTCCTTCGTTCCTGGCCCGTGAATTTTCAACTTTCACTATTCATCAATTATATTATTATTATATTATTATTACTATTGAGCTACTATTCATTACTATTGAGTTACTGTGCATCAATTATATAAACATCGCACGTCGCCTCTGCTTCCTCATTCTTTCATTTGCTTTCCTTTCTTCATTTTCTCTCTCTCACGCCTCTCTTTCTTGCTCTCTCTCTTTCCACCATATATACTCCTATCACTAGACTTATTAGAGTCTGTTAGTATAGGAATAGTAAGCTTTTCGGCCAACTAAGCACATTTTTGGAATCCCGTAAGTCTCCTCTACCTTTCTCTGTCATTAGTTTTTCGTTTTGCTATACTTGAAAAATTAGACTTTGTCTAAATTGGTATTTCTGTGAGTCTTAAAATTAATAAATTGAAGCTTAGGCCTCGATTATGAGTTTCTCTAAGTAGATTTTTCATTGAGGGATGTTTTTCTTAATTATTGGGAATTTTTGGATTTGTAGATATTTTAGAAATTGGAGCTTTTGATGATCTGAGGTGCTAATAATTAAATTGATTATTTTTAGATGTTTATTAAAGTCATATGAGGAGATTTAATTGATTGGTTTGACTAGAATTTGGACCGAAGAAAATATTGGTGGATTAAAGTTTTGGATAAGTGGGATATTGTGTAATTATGAATTTAAGGGGATAGTTTATGCCCAACAAAAATATTAATGAGGTTAATTAAATTAGATTTGGTGTAGGCCTTGATTTGGAAAAGGGAATATTTTTTAGGCTTGAATTTGACTTTGTTGAGCTATTACGGTTTTGAAAATAAATTGCGGATTAAGGAATGAATTTTTGAGGTTAAGAAATAACTGGAGGATGTTTAGAAAATTTCATTTAGGCTTGAATTTTATAAATTGGTATTGGTGATGAATTATGGGGTTATTGGATGTTAAGGTTTAAAATAAATGGGTATTGGAAAGATTAATATTTAGGCTGGGATATATGTACAAGTGGATTAGAGATGAATTTTGGGGATAAGGAGGGAGAATAAATGTTGAGTAGAAATTAAATTAAGTGAGGGCATGGAAAGGGTAATTAGTAATTTAATTCCTATGTATGAATTTGTTTTGGTAGGCGATTAATTATAATATTCTATGTAGTGTTTGAGCTGTCTTGAGTCTGTACGGGGGAGCTGCACTATTGTGAGATTGGTGCCAGCTATCAGGTAACCGCTTTCTGCTTGTTTATGTGTGTGTGTAGTGTTAGTAAGAAATTTGAAATATTATTATTTGAAAATTATGATGTTATATGGAGATGAGATTTTGAATCACAATTGAGATATGATTATCAATTGATGATTGATGAGATATGAAAATGAGATCTTGGAATATTAATATTTTTATAATAAATGTCCTGTGGAGTATTATTTTGGAATGACATAAATTTGTGATGTGAAATATTTGAAACGGAAATATATGTGGTTTTGGAAATTATTTAATATATGTATATCATGAAAATATTGGAAGGCCTGGTGCCTGATTGTGGTGTTGCATATCTATGTGTTGTTTGTGAGAAATTATTTGGGTATGTGACACCGGTGAATTGGAAATTGTGCCATCACGTGATGAGGTACCCTGTTGCGCCACAGGGACTAATTGATATATTATGAGAAATAAAGGAGAGAAAGACGAAAGAGGGGATATCGCCCCTTACGGATTCAGAAAGGACAGAGATCCTTCTAATCTGTGGTACTATTCAGGGAGGGTAGAGAGTCCCTCGTGAACTGTACCGTGGTGATCAGGGGTGGGTGGAAGGTCCCGACTGGTCCCACGTGTTTTCCCAATGTTTCTAGTAAGATTCGTATGGGTTGATTGTAATTATCAATGATATATATACTATTCTTGAGGATGAATTGTGATGGGTTATTCCACAATTATAAACGATGAAAAGAGATTTTTGGGAATAAGACGTGCATTATATGTGAATACCTGAGCATGCTTCTGAATTGATATATATGTATGTATTCCACTGGACACCTTGCTAGCACACACCACACGTAGATGAGTAGTCAGTGGTTGCGTTTTGGGGCTACCCCCCGTTGATCTCACTTTTGCAGGTCCTAGGAGCGGTACAGTATAGACGGTCAAGGGAAGGATCCGGGAACTTCTCACTGATATCGTGAGATATTCTGGACCAGAAGGAAAGGAGGTATTGCCACATTTAGGATCATATTTTGTATAATGCTTTCGCTGAACCTTGTTATTATTCTGGGGAAAAATTATTGAATAATACCTATTATGGTATGGTATTTTGTGGATGATGTGTGGAGATTAATCATGGATAATGAAATTTTCTGTGACTGTACTGGAGAGAAAATTATATTGTGATAACGGAGATTGGAGTTGAGGTTTGAATTAAAAAGATAATATCTAAATATTATGAAAATTCTTTTTCTAACTATGTTAGTTATTTTACTCAGCAAGTTCCTTTTCCTAACATAGTTAGCTATATAAACGTTTTAATGTTTAATTGTGAGTGGTTAATAGTGGGATTGGAGAAAATGTTACAGTTGGTATCAGTTTTATGGTTTAAAGACCTGGAAGGTGCTGTGCATGTGATTGTTTATGTTTCCATCATGCATTGCACGTGCATTAGTGGTATTGTGGCAATACATTCCCCGATCCTTTCCCTTTCAATTTTATATTGTATGACTGGTTCTAATGGGTGTAACTTCCATCCGTAGGTGGGTGGGAGAGTATACCTCGTACTGTTAAGGGTTCGTTGATTACATAGTTATTGTTATATTGTTATGTGGTATGTCTTCCGTCCCGTGGTGGGGAGGATAGTAAGGTCAACAATGATCGATGGAAAAGGTAGAATCAGCGTGAGTTGGGAAACAGAAATTGTGATGTTCTATGATTAGAACTGGTGGACTAATATTTTAAGGATATGAAAGGTAAATATATGACTTTTGCAACTGTCGGAAAGCTGAAAATATGATTCAAATTTTAAATGGTGTGGAGTATAATGTTTTGAAGGTTGTTGTTTTGATTTCTGAATCATTCATATTATTTAACCGATTTAAAAAATATGTCTTGAGGATACTAAGGAATGACTGATTAATACAAGATAAGTCGATGTTGCTTATATTTATATAGGTTCGAAGAGTTATGAGTGGTTAGGTTCCTGGGAGATTGTCTTGAAGCCTGGTATTAAAGGTGGAATAAATATGTTAAGATGTTCAATCATGGGTAAGTTTTGGTTGGAATGGACGTCATAATGAAGAGGGTGATCAATATAATTGTTTAAAGGATTTAAAGGGTTAGACGATGTTGAACTAAAAGGAGATCATGACAGATGAAGGTATGACTATAATAGGATTTTAAGTTATGTTGGAAGGTTAACAAGCTGATTATTAATGGATGCTTAAGAGTATTAAACAGGAAAACAAATTGCTACTACGAGGTGTATGGTATGCCTAAGGTTATTCCTCTTGGTATAGCTATAGTTAAAGTCTAATGCTGAGATAAGATGAGAATTAGTGGGTAATCGAATGATTAATTTCGCTGTCTTGTATAAATGCTAGTTGGTATAGAAATAAATGGTAAATAAGCTGGGTGAAAGGAGTTCTATTTAGAATGGAAAAATATGCCCAAGTTAAGCGCATGAAGAATGTTTAGGATTGTTCATGTAATGTTATGAAATTGGGTACGATGAAAAGAATTGAGGACTTTCTGGAAAATAGTTAGTTTTGGTCTAGCAAGATAAGGAATAATAGTGGTAAAATATATGCGATTTCTCGTGGAAAAATTGGAATGGAATAATATGGTTTTGACTATGTATGTACCTTTAGGTATGAGGATGTGGTTAAGTTTTGAATATTTAAAGTTAAAGTCTGATGAGGCTTCGAAGTCTTGAGGACCTTCTGAAATCAAATAATTGCCTTAGTCCCATAAGTGCTTAGGAAGGTTTCTGCAAAATTTGATTATGGATGTCGACTTAAAAAGGGATTTTAATAGATTCAAGGTCGTGAATATTTGGATTGATATGGATTTTGAAAATTGAGAGGAATTTGAGGCTACTTAATTTCTTTAGGCATATTGGTATTAATGAAAAAAAAAATATATATATATATATTATTGGTTAAAACCATTGGGAAGTGAGACAGATGAAGTTAGGGTCTACTATGGAGTTTGAAATTTAAAGAAAATGTTGAGGTTTCTTGTCCATTAGAAATGTTGGTTATAACGAGAAGATTCTACTAGTTTAAATTGTTGAGGATTAATATGGATGAAATTGTAGAATTAAGGCATGATCATTGAGGCTAAATCGATTAAGTTGGATTGACTTGAGGTGTAATCACGATTTTGAATATGTGAAAATTCTTTGATGGATATGAATTAATGGTTAATGAACAGAGAATTTTACTTAAATTCGAAATGGGAAAATGACGTTATATGATTGGAGTTTAAGTAAGGTGATTATTTGGGACTATATGGTAGTTTTAATGATTTGGACGCTTTATATTGATCTCAAATTGAGGATGGTTGGATAGAATTTTCTATGTAGACTTGTTATTGGAAGTAGTGCATATGTTAAAGACCTATCTATTAATCTAGATAGGTAGGGAGTGATCCCATGGACTGTTACCACTCTAGGTTGGAAGTGACCCCATAGCCTGTCAATGATTAAGTAAATAAATTATGCATATAAATAGGTTATGGTTAGCTAAAGTGTTAGTGAATCAAAATAAGGAATTTGGTTTTTGGTGGATTCTTATTAGTAGCTAAGAAGTTAGAAAATAAGAGAATATGACCGATGAGCATTAGGATTTGGGCAATGAGATTAGTAGTTAAACCCGACATGGTATGGTGCTTTTGGACGTGTGATAGTCGTGTTAATTAATATATTAAAGGTCCAAAGAGTGATAAGAATGATTAAGGTGTTATGGATTTCAGGATTGGATTAAGAAAGTTGAAGTATGGACTTATATCTGGGAGATAAGTATATGTTAAAGGTTTAGAATTTTCAAAAGAAATGGATTTGTTATTGGAATTAAGGTGTCAGATTCCAGTAAATTGTTCTAAGAATATTGAGATTGCTTGGTGATATGTAGTTATAGGTGGTATTGGGTCTTGAAAATAGCTAAAAGTATGACTTTCATTCACTGAAATCAAGGAGGTAAGATGTCAATGATTGACAAAATATGATATTTTAACGATTCTAAGAGCAATATTTGGGTATTATTTCTAGTAGTGGGTTGCCTTTGAATTAATATAGGTGTCGAGTGGCATCAAGAGGATGTAATAATGACCAAAAAGGGGCAAATACTTTGATAAATGGTGGTAATTTTCATAGTGATGATAGACTCTTATATTGGTGTTTGAGCAGTATAATAGTATAATTATTGAGGATAATCCATTTGTAGGCAAATAAGACCTTAGAAAGCTAGTATGTAGCTTAGAGATTTTGAGAAAGCCATAGAAATGAGGTTCCATGGTGTATCATTTCAATTAAATTTTGAATTTCTTTGACCAATTAGAGCTTTGATAGACGTGTCGAATGGACCCTGTTATGTATTATATCTCAGAATTGTACGATTTAGGGAATCTTGGGGTCTACTTAAGATTAAATTCAAACCTTATGACCTGATTGTGAAAGAGAAATTGGAGTTTGTACCATTTAAAAATTAGATTATTTGGAAGCAAAAGTTAGAAACTAAAGAGTTGAAAGGTTTGGGAATTTTAAAGAAGTAAGGAATTAGTTATTTATGTTGCTTGAAGAGGGAAAATAAGGAGTAAAAGAGTGTTGGGATTCCTTGATTACAAGTTGATTTATTTCAAGTCCAATTAATTTTGAAATTAAAGTATAATTCTTTCAAGTAGGGAGGTGAACCAAGCTGAGGATTATGAAGTTGGTGATTGTTTGCATTGGGTTAAAGGAACCTAGGGGAGGTATAATGGATGTTGGAGAAGGATACTAAGATGACAAGCTGAATGATTGTTTGGGAACCTGATGTTATACAGTTAGGTAAAAATTTCATATGTGGGGAATTGTTGGATTGGTAGTCTATTTCAAGTTCTAATAAGTAAGGTAAATAGAGTGTATTTTGTATTAAGAGTGGTTTTCTGTCGAGTTAAATTTTCAAGATCTTGAGGTCCCAATTGCTAAATAAAGAATTACGGTTATACAGTGTATGCTGAATTGATAGGCTATCTAAATAAAGGTAAGGAAGTGGAAATAAGTGAAAGTTTCGGTGGTTTTGAAAGTTAGAGTTGGGTTGATGATAATTGGTAAGAAGTTAAGTAAAAAAAAAAAAAAAAATTTGTGAAACTTGGTTACTTTGCGGCACAATTACCTTACCAATTCCCTAGGTAGTGTTGATTGTGATTGATTATGTGTTGTATTTGTTGTTCTGTGTTTTAGGAAGGTGAATTTTGGGGACAAAATTCCTAAAAGGTGGGGAGAGTTGTAACATCCTAAAAATTTAATTAAGGATTAGTGGGGGTAAACAGGAATTCATTAATGAAAAATGATGGATTATGAGAATATTTGAAGGATTTTGAGGTGTTTTTGAGGATTTTAAAGGACTAGTTTTTCCCTTATTTGGAGGATAACAATTTTTAAGAAATTATTTTTAGGCTCAAAAGAGGTAATTGTGGAAGAGAATAATTAAGAGGTTTGGTAGGTAAAATTTTTGGAAATAAATGGAATTTTTGTGGCTCAAAATAAATTTTGAAAATTTTGGGCCTAATAGTGCAATTTTTCCTATTATCTCACTATGCTTCCCGTGACTCCTTCGTTCCTCGCCCGTGAATTTTCAACTTTCACTATTCATCAATTATATTATTATTATATTATTATTACTATTGAGCTACTATTCATTACTATTGAGTTACTGTGCATCAATTATATAAACATCGCACGTCGCCTCTGCTTCCTCATTCTTTCATTTGCTTTCCTTTCTTCATTTTCTCTCTCTCACGCCTCTCTTTCTTGCTCTCTCTCTTTCCACCATATATACTCCTATCACTAGACTTATTAGAGTCTGTTAGTATAGGAATAGTAAGCTTTTCGGCCAACTAAGCACATTTTTGGAATCCCGTAAGTCTCCTCTACCTTTCTCTGTCATTAGTTTTTCGTTTTGCTATACTTGAAAAATTAGACTTTGTCTAAATTGGTATTTCTGTGAGTCTTAAAATTAATAAATTGAAGCTTAGGCCTCGATTATGAGTTTCTCTAAGTAGATTTTTCATTGAGGGATGTTTTTCTTAATTATTGGGAATTTTTGGATTTGTAGATATTTTAGAAATTGGAGCTTTTGATGATCTGAGGTGCTAATAATTAAATTGATTATTTTTAGATGTTTATTAAAGTCATATGAGGAGATTTAATTGATTGGTTTGACTAGAATTTGGACCGAAGAAAATATTGGTGGATTAAAGTTTTGGATAAGTGGGATATTGTGTAATTATG
The DNA here is from genome assembly GCA_037074515.1 of Mimosa bimucronata. NCBI lineage: Eukaryota > Viridiplantae > Streptophyta > Magnoliopsida > Fabales > Fabaceae > Mimosa > Mimosa bimucronata. The sequence goes on from CM073442.1 coordinate 15,877,643, forward strand.
AATTTAAGGGGATAGTTTATGCCCAACAAAAATATTAATGAGGTTAATTAAATTAGATTTGGTGTAGGCCTTGATTTGGAAAAGGGAATATTTTTTAGGCTTGAATTTGACTTTGTTGAGCTATTACGGTTTTGAAAATAAATTGCGGATTAAGGAATGAATTTTTGAGGTTAAGAAATAACTGGAGGATGTTTAGAAAATTTCATTTAGGCTTGAATTTTATAAATTGGTATTGGTGATGAATTATGGGGTTATTGGATGTTAAGGTTTAAAATAAATGGGTATTGGAAAGATTAATATTTAGGCTGGGATATATGTACAAGTGGATTAGAGATGAATTTTGGGGATAAGGAGGGAGAATAAATGTTGAGTAGAAATTAAATTAAGTGAGGGCATGGAAAGGGTAATTAGTAATTTAATTCCTATGTATGAATTTGTTTTGGTAGGCGATTAATTATAATATTCTATGTAGTGTTTGAGCTGTCTTGAGTCTGTACGGGGGAGCTGCACTATTGTGAGATTGGTGCCAGCTATCAGGTAACCGCTTTCTGCTTGTTTATGTGTGTGTGTAGTGTTAGTAAGAAATTTGAAATATTATTATTTGAAAATTATGATGTTATATGGAGATGAGATTTTGAATCACAATTGAGATATGATTATCAATTGATGATTGATGAGATATGGAAATGAGATCTTGGAATATTAATATTTTTATAATAAATGTCCTGTGGAGTATTATTTTGGAATGACATAAATTTGTGATGTGAAATATTTGAAACGGAAATATATGTGGTTTTGGAAATTATTTAATATATGTATATCATGAAAATATTGGAAGGCCTGGTGCCTGATTGTGGTGTTGCATATCTATGTGTTGTTTGTGAGAAATTATTTGGGTATGTGACACCGGTGAATTGGAAATTGTGCCATCACGTGATGAGGTACCCTGTTGCGCCACAGGGACTAATTGATATATTATGAGAAATAAAGGAGAGAAAGACGAAAGAGGGGATATCGCCCCTTACGGATTCAGAAAGGACAGAGATCCTTCTAATCTGTGGTACTATTCAGGGAGGGTAGAGAGTCCCTCGTGAACTGTACCGTGGTGATCAGGGGTGGGTGGAAGGTCCCGACTGGTCCCACGTGTTTTCCCAATGTTTCTAGTAAGATTCGTATGGGTTGATTGTAATTATCAATGATATATATACTATTCTTGAGGATGAATTGTGATGGGTTATTCCACAATTATAAACGATGAAAAGAGATTTTTGGGAATAAGACGTGCATTATATGTGAATACCTGAGCATGCTTCTGAATTGATATATATGTATGTATTCCACTGGACACCTTGCTAGCACACACCACACGTAGATGAGTAGTCAGTGGTTGCGTTTTGGGGCTACCCCCCGTTGATCTCACTTTTGCAGGTCCTAGGAGCGGTACAGTATAGACGGTCAAGGGAAGGATCCGGGAACTTCTCACTGATATCGTGAGATATTCTGGACCAGAAGGAAAGGAGGTATTGCCACATTTAGGATCATATTTTGTATAATGCTTTCGCTGAACCTTGTTATTATTCTGGGGAAAAATTATTGAATAATACCTATTATGGTATGGTATTTTGTGGATGATGTGTGGAGATTAATCATGGATAATGAAATTTTCTGTGACTGTACTGGAGAGAAAATTATATTGTGATAACGGAGATTGGAGTTGAGGTTTGAATTAAAAAGATAATATCTAAATATTATGAAAATTCTTTTTCTAACTATGTTAGTTATTTTACTCAGCAAGTTCCTTTTCCTAACATAGTTAGCTATATAAACGTTTTAATGTTTAATTGTGAGTGGTTAATAGTGGGATTGGAGAAAATGTTACATGCTATCTCTCCAAATTAAAATATCATTGGTATAGAATCTAAGCCATGCCTTTTTTGTCATAGCTATTTTATTATGTAAAAGTTCATCTTCAGAATAGAAAATATTATATGGGGAAATATTCAGGAATTCAAAGGGAGAGAAAGCTCAGTTAATTGAAACTTAAATGAATAGTTTGTTTGACTCACCACAGTTCTAACTTTCAACGAAATTGGTTTATCTTGACGACTGCCATGACATAAAGTTTGTCTCTAATGTAATACAGGAATTTGAAGTAAGCATGCCTAAAATTCCTATTGAAAAAAATGGCAGCACAAACTCCCCAAAAGGACATGGCAAATCCAACTCCCATCCCAATGTAGAAGGAAGTTAAAAATTCACCTTCTTGACTGCCATTTCCTTCAATGGGTTCTGCATCTTTTTTGTTTGTACAATTCTTTGGAAGTGGAGCTCCACATAATAGAGGATTCCCAATATAGCTTAATGCATCAAACCCTTGAAGCTGAGTTCCTGATGGGATCTTTCCAATGAAATTGTTGAAGGAGAGGTTCAAGGTTTCCAGAAAGGACATAGTAGCCATATTTTGAGGAATTTCACCTGAAAGTCGATTGCTTGAGAGATCAAGAGACTCCAAAATTTTCATGTTGCTGATCTCATTTGGTATTTTCCCCTCAAGTTCATTATGAGATAAGTTCAAAGATTGTAATCCAGTAAGGCTAAATAATTTTGGAGGTATTGTTCCAGAGATGTTATTACTTGATAGATCAATAGCATGCAAGAACTTCAGGTTTTCATCATAACTTGATCCTTGCCCTTTTATATGCACAATAACATCGATTACGACTTTATAAGTGAAACCTATAGGAGTTCCAATGCAAAAACGGTAAACCCCATTTTTTGAAGAATCAGCGGAAGTCGTAGCTGTCAGATTTTGTAGACAATTAGGTAGTGAACCTGATATTTTGTTCTCCGCAAAATCCAATATTATAAGGGAAGCCAATCGGCATATTTGGGGCGGTATATTTCCACTTAGTTGATTGGATCTGAGTCGAAGAATTTTCACATTTGGCAGCATCCAATTCGTTAAGGAATCATTTAAGTTATTTTCTCCTGCATCAAGAATCTGCAACTTCTGCAAATTTGTTAGCGACAAAGGTATCTCTCCAAATAAATTATTGTTATTGAGACGCAAAACCCCAAGGTTAGACAACAAACTAATGGACGGAGGGATTGTGCCCGTTAGTTTATTGCCACTCAGACTAACGATAACCAATGATTTCCAATGCATCCAACAATTCGTAAGCCCTCCAGACAAAAGATTATTAGACATGCCCAAATACTGTAGTTGGCTTATCCCATTTACTCTTCGACACAGTAATGAAGAAATGGATCCTTGCAAAGAGTTGTTTCCCGCATCAAAGGCCATAACATTTGGTGATAGTTGCGGGAGTTCTCCTTTCATTTTGTTTGAACTCAAATTTATGAAGGTAGAGTTTAGTAGCACGTTAGACATCTCCCCATGAATTGTGTTATCTTCTAAGTGTATATATGGCACTCGTGCTATAAACTCCCAAAACTTATCTTGAGGTTCTAATGAAATTATTGAGTAGGTAATTATTAATCTAGAAAGAGATGTTTGCGTATATATCCATGAGAGAAGTCCAGGGCCTACCATGTGAGACAAATGAATTATTTTAAGCTGAAAAGGAGGAATCCATAGGGAATTGAAGTCAAAGATTAAACGAGGTGATCCCAAGAAAAGTTCTTTCAAATTTGAGAGTCTGACGAAATTTCTCTGAGACACATACCCTGTGAAGTGATTATAACCAAGACCCAGTAACTCCATGTTCAAGAGTTGGCCAAGACTTTCTGGTAGACATTCATTTAAGTAATTTGAAGAGACATCCAAGATAATCAAGGATGACAAATTTCCCAAAGTTGAAGGAATTGGACCAGAAAAGAAATTGCCACTTACATCAAGAGCTTGTAGTTGTTCGAATTGGCCTAACCAATCTGGAATTTGTCCAGTGAACTTGTTGTTTTCCAAATGCAATTCTTTTATTTTCCGATGATTTAACAATCCCTTCGGGAATTCGCCTTGAAAATAATTAATGCTCAAGTCAATAGTAGTGACTTCACTAAGATTGAATAACCAAACAGGAAGGACTTGAGAGCTAAGATAATTATACGATAGGTCGAGTACTTCAAGTGAAGTAAGATTAAGAAACTGGAAAAATGGATCGATGTTTGTAATCTGACAATTCTCTAAGTATAACTCTTTAATTGAAGGAAGCAGAGTCGGTAGTTGAATCCAGTCAACTCTCCCTTTAAGGTTAATTTGAGTGAAGTCAACATATTTCAAGGATGGAAAACGATAAAGCCAATCAAGACTATCCATGTGAAGATTATCATTAAAAGATAAATCAACATAATGAAGATTGGAAGAATTTTCGCATAAATGATGATGTTCAGCCACAGATAGGTTTCTGCAGTATGTGTTATACACATAATCATTTTTAACGATAGCATGGAAGTCATTAAAGCTCAAATCCAAGTAATTTAGAAACTCAAGTTTCAGCAAAGATAGGTGGAGTTGACCTGTAAGACATTGTGATCTCTTCTCTCCACAATCATCAAGAACATAGGCATCTTGTCCAGGACATGGGAGGCTGATTTTGATGACTCGACCAGTGGTGTTATCACATTGAACTCCTTCCCATTCACAGCAATCTCGCTCATCAGACCAAGTAGAGAGGATGGAAGATGGATCAACAACTGCGTGTTTGAAGTTTAGAAGAAGAAATTTGTCTCTTTCATTGCATTGAATCCTCAAGCCGCTGCACAATATGCCTTCAGAGAGCATGATTGCCAATATTATTAGTGAGCATAGGGGCAAAACACTAGCAATATGATTGCGAATATTATTAATGGTATCCATGATCACTCAATCACGAAATGGTTTGAATTTGATGATGGCAAGGGATTAGCACCAATAATACCTATTTATAGGCCACATGAGTTTTTATTCCCCGACACAACTACTCTATTAATTATTTATATTTAAGATTTTACCCTTCAACCAGCTTGAAAGAATCTCTTTAATCTTTTTTGCAGCCATTGAGGTTTTATTTTCTTTTGCTTTTCTTAATTTCAAACTTATTAGCTGGAATATGAATGTTTTTTATTATTTTAGTAATTTACAGGAAATTAGTTAATTGAGAGATGAGAGATATAGGAACCGCGTGAAAAGGATAATGCGATATAAATGAGTGGGTTGTATCATATTTCTTTCTTTCTTTATTAAACCACAAATATAAAGTTCAGGGATCAATAATTATAAATAACACAAAGTTTAAGGACCAAAACCACAAATATAAAGTTCATGGACCAAAACCAAAATTGATCAAAAGTTCACGGACCAAAACATCTATTTGAAAGTTCAGAGACCAAAACCAAAATTGAGTGAAAGTTCATGGACTAAAAGTTTTATTAACCCTTTTTAAAAATTATAAGTTATTAATTAATTTTATATAATTTGATTCTTTTCTTATCTGTTGATCAGATCATCAAGAAGTGATGTCACAGTCACAACATTATGATAATTTCTTAATTATTATTGTTATTTTTCTTAGAAAAGAAGATTTTTTTTTTTTATCAAAATCATTAGTAAAAACTCTTAGATATCAACCGTTGATATTTTATTTCAACTACGTAGATATTTGAGTGAAAAAAATTCATTTCGTGTGCGAGACTTTTTTTTTCCCTCAAACAAAATAATTACCATTTGTCAGGGCTACCTAACAAAATTTTTAATTACTATTTAATTAACATTATTGTTGTAATTATATTTATAGTTTTGCAGTATCCTACACCAAGTAAAAATAATGATGCAAGAGATTATACAAAGAGACATTTGTCAAGGCAGAGGAATTTCACTCGTGTTTCTTAGATCTTTCTTTTCCAGCCAATAGAAAGCGACAATACATATATATGATTTTTTGGAATGCATTACATAGATAGACACACATTCCATAGACGCGTCTAAACAATGACATGACTGGATTTCTTTCTTTCTTTTTTTTCTTTTATCTTTTTGGCTTCATGACTGGGCGATAGGGTGGAGGCATGCAGATGTTAGTTACCTTTGAGTTATAGACTTGAAAGCAATTGATAGAGATAATAAGTCAATTCCAAGGATCAAACAACCGGATCGGACCGGCCGGTTCAACCGGTTGAATCGGGAACCGGCCACTGGTCCGGCTGGGAAAAAAGGGAATCAGGTTGACCCGGCCAATGACCGGGTAAACCGGCCAACCCGGGTGGGGTCAAATGCCCGGGTTGGACCGGAAAACCGGCCAACCCGGGGGTTGACCCGGGTTGGCCATTTTTTTAAAAAAAAAATAAAATCATTTTATTATAATTCACCTAATAACTAACTTTCACTTCACTCAATTTTAGAAATTAGAAAACTATAATACTTTAAATGCTATTTTACTTGCATATACTTAATATTTAATTATTGTTACTCTTAGTATTTATATTTTAGTCTATGGATTGTAGAATAATATTTATTTTCACGTGTAATCAACTAGTATTTTCTCTTTTTCCCTATATAGAAACATTAAAATATTCATATTTGATGAATCATATATACCTATCTACATTTATATTTTGATATTAGTGATTATTAATGCTAATATCAATAAATTTTATTATTTTAATATAACCGGTTTGACCCGGTCCGACCCCCGGTCCGACCATTAACCCTTGAACCAGTGCCTCATCCGGTTCGCTGCCCGGTCCGATTTTTTGAACCTTGGTCAATTCACAAAAGCTTACCGTCATTATTATGTCCACGACGTATTTGAGGTGATATGCCCGCTCCCCTTTTCCACTCAACTTTTTCCAACTTTTCCAATGTTTTTTTCTTGTGTTTTCTCTAGATTGTATATAAGATGATTTTAAGTTTGATATATTATTGGGAAAAAATTGGTACAATTAGTTTCTAATTTTTACGATTTTTTTCAATCTAAGTTAAGAAGAAACTACACAATTATAAAATTTTTTTTTCTTAAAAAAAATCGTAAAATTTAAAAACTACAACTTTTTTTTATCAGTACGGATTACTTGACTTAATTAGGGCATGGTTCAAATTGCCTAACAAAGGCAAATTAGCAAGAATATGGATTACTTGGTGCTCTTAATTAGTTCATCTAAGAATTTCTCTTGCCATAAATTATTCATGTTTGATCAAAATATTATAATTAATCAAGTAACCACTAGCATGTGGGCACCTGTACCCACCTATATTGGTTCTTCATTAATTAGTCCAGCCTTTAAACAATGACTTTTGATAAATTCTAACATGAAACCAGGAGCATCATGCCATAATGATCTCCCCAATTATATGCAATTAATCACATCATTTAATTCAACATGAAAATTTATATGATCTTTAATAATTTAGTTTTATGAATCTTCTTGAACTTACTCTCTCCTCTCTCCAATTAAGTTTCTCTTCCGTATTAAATTGTATAGTTTGATTTATTCTAATTGAGCATACCATGAATGATGTAACACTTCATGTTCATACAAAAATTTATCAACACGGATGATAGTTAGAAAGGTAGAACTCAAACAAGAGCTCTTATTTTTAAAGATTTATCAAGGTTTCCTTTGAGGTTTATTTAAAGGCATAACTAGTAATAAAATACTCTTTGACTAGATATTTTTCCTTTAGAGGCTAAATTTAAATTTAAATCAAAAAATATTTTTTTCTCCTGTAAAAATCCGGTATACTCAATGTTTTCACAAAGAATGAATGGGTTTATTGTCCATTGATATTTTCTTCAGTCCTTGTTCTCCACAAAATAATCATTGGATGTTGATTTCAATTTAAAAAGACAACAACATTGTTCCTTCCTCGTAATTTCCACATATTTGAAAGTTTCGGAAAGATCGTCTTTCTCACTTGATGGTTATTGAAATTTTATACATTTTTGTCTTAATGTAAGACTTTTTCACTTGAATTATGTCCTCCAATACCTATTCTAATCATCACTTCATATGGGTAGTCGTTTCTCATATTCAATAATTTAGAAATTACGATGGTCACTGCATAATTTGCTGTCAGCTTTATTGATAATTCCAGTTGTCATATTTGAATAAATTTAAATTATATGAATGACCTTCATCTATACTCTTCGCCATTTTTTGCAAGTCATGTTAGGCGAAGAAATGAAAAATAAAAACTAGTTAAATTATATGAACGTTTCCTGATATTTCTCGATTATTCAGTTATGTTGGAAAAACGATATATGACGAAGATTGAGTGATGGCATCATTAACAGTTTCTATGAATGAATTATAGCCTACTAATATCATGGCTTTATCATAAAGATAAACAAATGAATTCTCATGCATTGAGAGTATTAAAACAAAGATTAGGTAGCCTAAAATTTGAGCCAAGAATAATGCAAAATTTACTTTGTCCATACCTTCCCAAATTAAATTCTTACGGCCTAAGACCTAAGAATATCATGACTCAAATCCCATCCCATCACCTAATTTCACTTTCTCATCCTTTCATGTAAACAAAGGGAAAAAAAATAATATGTATTGAAGAGGATATTAAAATTGTAATGATTTTGAAGGATAAAATAGTAAAATATAAATTGCAATAGTTACAACTTCTAACATCCTTTCCAAGAAAAAAAAATATTATTTTCTTTAGGCAAGCCTTTCATCTACTTCTCAAAAAAAGAAGAGGAAGATGGATGACGCCACTAGAAGAAGCTATTACAGTCCTTCATCCATCATGCTCTGCAAAGTTCTCAATTAGCTTATTTATTGCTTTAGTCCATTCATGAACAGTTAAAAAGTTTATTCTAGGATTGTTTCAAACCTTGTATGTATTTTTTTTCAATTGTTTGATTATCTCGACTAGAGGAAGCTTATTTTCAATTGTTTGATTGAGATTTTAAAACAAATCTCTGTGGGAATGATAATTTTTTTACTACTTGCGATCCATACTATTGCCGGCGAACAAGAACATAAGCACAATTGAAAATAAGCTTTGACAAACACACCCCCCACACTGCAACTATTTTAGATGGCTTTAATTGAAAATAAGCTTTGACAAACACACCCACACTGCAACTATTTTAGATGGCTTTAAGTGCTTTTTCAAAGCACATCCCCCCCTCCAAAAAAAAGTCAATCCAAATTCAACTGTGCTTATGTCTCATAAGCTACTTATAAGTATAAGAAAAAAAAAAGCTTATGGTATGTGGAAAAGAGTTTATTTTCTATTGTGATGGTTGTAGCATGATTTCTGGTAGGTGGAAGAGTGCTTATTTTCAATAATCCAGACATCTTCTACTGGCGTCATCCATCTTCCACCTTTTTTTTCTTTGTTTTGAGAATTAGATGAAAGGCTTGCCTAAAGAAAATAATATTTTTGAAAAGGTTGTTAGTTGTAACTATTGCAATTTATAATTGAATATTTTATTTTTCGAAATCGTTACAATTTTAATATCCTCTTCAATACATATTATTTTTTCAAAGTCGTTTCCTCTTTATAATTTCGCTTCATTTTATTTTTCTTGTCACGTTTAGTTTGCAATAAGAGAAATTCCGCAGATGATATAAATGAGTGGGCCCTCTTTTCTCAACTTCTAACTCTTCTATCAACAAAGGTTAGATCTAATGGGAGGGACTAGTCCCTTCCAACGTGACACACAATATTTGAATTTTCACTGAGGAATGTGTGATGTGTTCATATTTAGTGGCCAACAGTCGTCTTAAATAAGAGAATACATGTGTCTAACAAAACGAAAATTCTAATTCTTCTTTTCTCAGTCAATAATCTTCTCGTTGTTTTCCTTTCCAATATACTTGTGGCTGACTTTGCTCAGCCCCAAGAAAAGAACCTGTTGTTGACTTGTATTGCACATTATTTATAATATGTGTTTCTTGGTGATATATGATTGGAATTATTTTGTCTCCACATTTCGTGCAAACTTAAATAATGACAATCATAACGTCTTTGTTGATAATTGACAGTTTGATTTATATTTTATGATATATTTGTGTACATTCACCATTTTTGTACTTGTCAGTAACAATATACCATATATTTAGTTTTAATTAAGGTAATTAAAACCGGACCGGTCTCTAAACCGATCGAGGCAGTGGGTCAAAGGTTAGTGGGTTAGATCGCAATTAGCTCGGGAGGCAGACCGGTAATAATTAAATTAATAGAATTTAATTAAAATGATAAAAATATTTATATTTTAATTATGAAAATGTTGACTTTTGAATAGATAGCCAAATTACTACCATGTACCCCATCTGATTCTTATTATAAGGCACCAAATTACTATATACATATTCATATATATTTTTTTTTATTTCATAGGTTCATTTTTCCTTTCCCACTAACCAAACCTGTTCATTCACATTGGCCAAAAAAGGTTCATTGTCAATTTTTCTCTTTCCTCCCATATGCTTTTACTCTCTCCCCCACGTGATTTCTGTGAGAATCCTTCTCTTATTTTTCTTACTTTCCTGCCACACGTCTTTTATTCCTCTCTTTATATCTATCGCACGCAACTTTGCCCCTGATAGTGAAAATCGTATAGGTTCTTAGCTATCTTATTTTACTAATGCCCCGTTTGGTTCAGAGAAGTGTTTTTTATGGAAGTGGAAGTGGAAATAGAAATGGAATTAGGAGTGGAATTGGAAGTGGAAGTGGGGTTTTAAAGTGTGTTTGGTATGTAGATGGAAGTGGGGTATTTTTTTTATTCATATATGTAAAAAAAAATGAAAATCCTGGAATACCCTTCCATGAAAAACAAAATTCCCAAAAAAAACTCAACTACCATGACTCCATGATCATCGATAGGAAGAGAGGAATGCATCTTCCAGACAAAATCAAATCACAGCAATAAAGAATCATTCTATTCAAAAAATAAATCTCAATCCATCAATCCATCATAAACAAACCCATATGCTTAGGAAAATTAAGGCGAAAAATCGAATCTACAGCTTGCTTTACAAAATCGAATCCACCATGAATGCCGACAAAATCTGCCCTTTGCCTTCCAAAAACTCCATTATCGGACTGTGAAAGTTTGCTCCCATCAAAGATCTACTCCTTGTTGTCACTCATTCACTCATCGTTCTTTCCTTGTATTTGTCGTCGAAGAAGCACTAAGGTCGGCAGCAAGCCGTAAGGCTAGCAGCAAGGATGAGATCAGAAGCTTTTAGGATGACAAACTTAAATGAAGGAGATGATGAAGCTGCCAACACAGATCAAAGAGGGTGAAGAATCTCATCCACCAGTCTTCTATTATCACATATCTTGTCATCCATGTGGTAGTTTGCCGTCGTCTGCCGCCATCAACCCAGTCTTCCTCTGCCATCGACCTCTATCGTCCGCCACCGCCAACCTGCGTCGTCGACCTCCATCATTCTCATGGAGTTGAAGATTGTTTCAGGAAGGAAGAAGGGAGAGGGGCAAATGGGTCAAGCTTCAGTTCCATGGGAAGTAAAACTCACTTCTTTGGGGGGACTGATGCAAGTCACTTCCATCATTTTTTATGGAAGTCAGTTCTCTGGGGAAGTGGTTTCAATTGCACCAAACACATAAATATTGGATTCCACTTCCACTTCCACTTCTCACCCCCTCACCTCCATACAACCAAACGAGCCGTAAGGGTTTGATTTTCACTCTCAGAGAGCACAGGACCTTCTACCAATGGACAATGGAAATGGATGCAAACCACAGACTGCAGCGCGAAGGAGAATGGATACGAGTTCAGGTGAAAAGATTTCAGCCATGGTGGCTCTGCTTCCCCCTTTCCCTCCTCCCTTTCTTCTTCTACCTTCAACTCCGATCTTAATATGTTCCTTCTGATCTTCGATCCATATTTGCTCCGTTTGATGAGTGAAAAAAAAAGAAACTCGGTGGCTCGCCTAACTCGGCGAGTCGGCCGAGTTAATTCCGAGTTGGACAGAGTCGCGTCGGGTCTCACTGGGTTACTAACCCCCAGAGTTGGGGAGTCAATCGGACCGATTCCCCTTCCGGTCCAGTCCGGGTTTCATTACATTGGTTTTAATATGTGAACTTGAGAGGTGAATTGATGATGTAATAATCACCGAGAAGTTGGACCCAATAAGTGATGGTACTAAAGGCCCAAGTAGCGAGCCCACAATGCTAAGTTTCAGATTTTAGAGGAACCAGACGTTGAAGAGAAAAGGAAAACATTAAGGCCACGACAGAGAAAACAAGGCCCCCAGGGGTGGGTTTATATGTTGTGGAAATGGAGTATTTTGTTGGTGTAACAAAACGAAACAAGTCTCCAATCATTTGGATGAATGGAAGCACTACACTTATAGGTGGGTATCGAGCGGTATGTCATCTAGTGGCTAAGTCACACATGCCTACAAAAGTGTGAAACCCATATCAATCAAACCATGAACTCCACTCTGTTTTCTTATTGTGTTGCAATTTCCCTTCGCTTACACCTTCATTAATCTTGGGGAGTTTCGCTTTGTGCTTTGCCGATGGTCACGAAATCACTCTTAAGAGCTTTATCCTCAAATATGACTCATTGATTGTAACGCCTAAATTTATTATACTATAGTAAAAATATTTAATCAATTTAGAATCATTTAGTAGTTATTAGAAGCCTAAAAATATGAATAAATTAAAACTTTCCTTTCGAATGCTTGGTTGAGCCTTCTTTTCATAAGTCAAGCCTTTATAACAAATTGATTTCTTTTTATGGTTATAAACCACTTAAGTAACCAACTTTAATCCTTTATTTCTAATTCTTTCGCTTAGGGAGTTAAACTTATAATACTTCTCCCCTACCTAACATGCATCACATACTTATATATATGTGTATATATATTACTGTAATAACTAAATCTTGGGGTTATCGACTTGAGTATGTTCAAGGAAAAAAAATGACCTGAATATGTTGTAGAACTTCTCCTTTAGGGTATATATATATATACAAATTATATAAGGATGCAAGCACTGAGCTTACTTTTCCTATCATAACTTCATAACATATAGAGGTAGGCATATCAAAATATAAATATGATATCAGTACAAAATAATGTAGGTATCACTACCCTTCATCTTACTAACTCAACAAAATACACTTCTATCTCCCTACTCCTCTGTGAAAACATATAAAAAAGAGTGAAATTCAAAGATCACAATAGCAGTTCATTTCATTCATTACCATGCATAACAATTTATAAACCTGTACACATATCACAATTAAACATACTTCTTGTGCTATATGCTCTCTAGGCACATTGCACACAATTACTGGAAGGAACTGAAAATATAAGTAAATATTGTGTGGACTGTGAGACACTTGGTTTCTTCACACTAGATTTTTCTGTATTTAAGTATCTTGTTAGGGATAGATAACCACCTAGCCTTGGAGTACTCAATTAACTTAGAAGTAAAACTTATATGCAGGAATTAACAAGGTTTATCACCTTCATGTGTAATGTAAACTTACAACAGATGTTATGTAATTATCCATACACAATCAATGATATGGAATAAAACTGCTACCTGGTTACTAAAACTTAGTCATGAACCGGCTCCTTTCCTTTTCACTGTCTCGATGAACTCAAATCTCAAACCTTAAATCAAAACCTATATACATGAATAGGCTTATGTTAAAATCTAATCTATAATTTAATCTAGGTGCCTCTCTTGAATCCTAACCTACTAAATGCTACCCAACTCTTTATTTTAGACAAAATATAATTTGCCTAAAAACTTTCTTGAACTTTTAAAATAAAAGTCACTTTTTAAATAATTTACTCTAATTAGTCTTTCTTATTCTCAATGTTGAAAGTGGCAATCGCACAAGAGGGGGGGTGAATTGTGCTATTTAAAAATCTAGGAATAATTAAGATAACACAGACTTTATACTGGTTCGGCCAACACTGCCTACGTCCAGTTCTCCAACACTCTATTAGGTTCCACTAACCACAGGTTTTACGAGCACAGGTTCACCTGTCAACCTTTACAGAGTTTTAGAATCTCTCTAAACACTCCCCCTTACTACCTGTAAGGCTATATCCCTGTTCTAAAGCACCAAGCTTTCAGAACAACCTCAAACAGAAGATGATTTCAATAAATATATTCACTTAATGAACTGATTTTGATAAACACTGAAGTACAAATAGAATATCTAAAACAATAAATACAGAGCAATGAATGAGTTTGTGAATATTCTCGTTTTTCGTCTCTGCTCAATAAATGCTTGAGTTCTGTATTTATATCTCTTCTCAGATTTTGCCCTAACATTCAATCTTCAAGAAGCCGTTTGAATTTAGTCGTTGGGAGCTCATAGCCGTTGGCATTTAATGCAGCTTCTTCATCGGGCTTAACTATCTGCTCTAGCTTCAACTACTTCTTGCGTAGGTAGAGCTAGGAGAAAGATAGACACAGCGTTCTGTGCATCTGTACGAATTGTACTTTCTGGCAGCTTTTTCAGTAGCGCTAGCTTGATCTGCTATCGCTAACTTCATTGTGTGAGATATGCACTTAAGCTGTTAGCTGAACAAATTAACATTTAATGCACAGAAGATGCTATCGCAACCTTAGTCTGTTAGCTCAATGAGATAGAGACAATTTATATTGAAAGCATTCTCTATCGATAGACAAGAGTATTAACTCTAATACATCCCTTGAGATTAATGCTTAGTGTTCTAGCAATTTCATACCAACAAATATTTTACTATCGATAGCTAATCCAATTATCGCTAGTTGCTTGATTGCTTATTAGCCTTAAGGATACAGATATAAGTATTCAGAGGTATGTCAAGGTATCCTATTATCGATAGCTAAACTTCTTAGCGCTAGCAACAATGTTAGCTTATTTGACTCTTGCTCTCAGGCACTAGCTATCTGAATGATCATTATTTGAAGCACTTTTGTTATCGATAGCTTAACCTGTTATCGCTAGCTGATTTCATTAGTTCAAGGACTTGGTTTATTTTTCTGCTAGCTGAGTTATTAATGAGCTTCTAGCGATAGATTCTTTCTTTAGCGATAGAGAATGACTTAGCAAAAGATATTAACCTTGTTATTTCTAAGTCTTCACATGCTATTCCTTTCTGTCTTAGCGATAGAGATATTCATTCTTTATTGTTCTGCTAAGTTAACATTTGATGGTATTCTTTATCCTTGCAATGGAGATCTGTTACCTATCAGATTTTACACGCTTAATTCAGAGGTAACTTTCACTTATGTTTTCTATGGGTCAGTCTTCATCAAAACTTAAGATTTCTAACAAATGTTTGACTGATAATTTTTTCAAGAATTCTTCTCTTTTGCCGTCATAATCAAGCTTGATACTTTAGCATTATGAAACAAAGTTTCCCTTAATTTAGAACTTCTCAAGATAAGTTTTCATAAAAGTTTTCTTGCTGTAATTAAAGCAATCTAAAACTTAGTTTAGATAGCTAGGAAATTAATTATTCTAATTAGGCATTTGAACAACAAACATATTATAACCGAGATAAAATTGTTGGTTTCATTACAAACTCATTTTCTTCATTACAAACTCATTATCTTTCTAACACTTGTGTCTCCAATTGCAATTAGTTCACAAACACTGAAATGCCACCTACTCAATTCACATTACATCACTTTCATTATCAAGAAATCATTTGACAACTGTGTCTTGCATCTTTTGAAACCATCCTAGCAATACTAACAATATTTCTATAAGCTCTTAAACTTAACCAATCGAATCAGCAAGTGTCACTTAAAAAATTCTTACTTCCTAATTTTTGACATTTTACACTACATTTCCATATCAACAGAAATATTCAACATCAATCAAACTTCTATTTTCAAATACTTACTCCTCCTAAAATTCATAAAACTTAACTACCATAACCTTTTTCTCAAGTTGCAGCCAAACTCTTAAAAAAATCTGAAACTCATGTTTATGTCATGCACAACCTTCAACAATGTTTTCTTTTGTATCTATCATGCAAATCTAGGTCTCATTCATTAAAAATCCAGTTTCCTGTTTGGAATCTCATCATAGTAAGAGAAAATCAATTGACATTCGAAGTAACTAGACCCTCTTTCACTCTTTATTTGCCTTAATTCACTCTTTATTTGCCTTAATTAACAGCATGGATAACTAATTCCTTGCTCCTTTAGACTTCCTTGATCTTCCAATCTTCATTGTCTAGCTTTTAATTCCAACTGATCCAGATTTGAAAAAGAATTAACTTCAAACAGAAACAGAGTAAGTATATCTCATACTCCAAGACCATTATATACTCTTAAAAATGCTTTCCAAGCTTCAAATTCCATTCTAAATATATAACAATCAACCCCGTACTGACAGCTATAGTGTAACATTTATTCTTCCCAATAATCATCCAACGGCAAATTCCACTTCATTAAAAAGACTCGGGCTTTCATTTTAAAATCTCTATAGACTTGTCTTAACCATCCAAAAGCAATCTAATTCAAACATTTAGCATCCCACACCTGGATATCTCCCATATTATGCAGAGTTATTGACTTACAAACATCATTTACCCCCTAACCAAAACAATCCAGATTCTGAAAATTATCATCCTCAAACAACCTTCTTCAAAAGATTCATAATAGACATCTTAGAGAC
Source organism: Mimosa bimucronata (assembly GCA_037074515.1). Classification (NCBI taxonomy): domain Eukaryota; kingdom Viridiplantae; phylum Streptophyta; class Magnoliopsida; order Fabales; family Fabaceae; genus Mimosa; species Mimosa bimucronata. The sequence continues at coordinate 15,894,211 of CM073442.1, forward strand.
ATCTATCGTACGTATACATTGGCTGTCCTAACATTTGAGAGTTTCAAAGTATTGCTCATATGTAGGGTGAGCTAAACCCTTTGAGTTAGTAAAACTAGCACATACTCCCCCACGCGTTGCGCGGGAAGCATTGTTCTAAAGATAGACGAACATTTATTGCACTGCACTCATATGTCGCATACTCTTTTACAATAAATTGACACATTGATTTCGATCACCTAACATGAGACATAAATGACATGGCTATCACAAGACAGCATAACACCATGTTGCAGTAAGTATTTCTATAGCTGCCTTATGTAACACCTAGAATTTTCTATTATATTATAACAATTTTTAATTGAATTATAACCACTTTTCAATGTTAGAAGCCCAAAAATACGAATAATTTAAACCTTTTCTTTTCAAACAGTGTTCCAACTTTATTGCAGTTGGAATGGGCTTTCCGAACAACTTAGAATTTAAAACTTTTTATTAAGAAAGTGGTTCATAAAACAATTAAAAATTCATTAATCCTCTTAAGATATTTATTTTCAATTCACAGTATTTGGAAAATTTAAATTCCTTTTATAAATTTATACAATTCTACTTCTTTATGCTTTCTACTATTAACTTAATAATTTAAAATTACATTATATACAATTAACCTTACTTTTTATAACGTAATCCTAAATTCTTCATCTAATCTTCCTCCAGCACTCCTGCCTTATCTCAATCATCTTACCATCTACCAGCTTATTTGAAACAGCAATTTAACGCAGTTCATTTCATTCATTACCATGCATAATAATTAATAAAATATGTATAATTAAAAACATGTCTGTATGGGTAGGGATGTTGCCCTTCTGTGAGCCCCCGCACTCATCCCATACGATTAAACATTAACCTTGTTGCTAGTGCACTTAAGGCACTGCCACACAATTATTGTATATTTATTTTCCTGAATTGTGTGGCCTGTGAGGCTCAACCTCCTGAATATAACATTTCGGTCATATCTAATCTGTACTAGGGGTAGCTAGCCCTCTAGTCATCGAGTACTCGGATCCCATGAATATTTCTGACAAGGTTAAAGCTACTATAAATTTATAAAACATGCTATGCAATTATTAATACATGATAAATGAAATTGAATGAAACTGCTACCTGAACTCCAAGCTTAGTTCTTATCTGCTCCTTTCCTTTACGATGCCTTGAACATCCATTCCATTATTATTCCTATAATTACACATATATAATTACATAAATAACTATACTTATGTATGATCGTTTATCGTCTCTCTCGAAGCCTAACTTATTTAATACTACCCAAAACTTGTTTTCTAGGCAAATTATGTTTTGCTTATATTTATTTAGAATTATAATCATTTGAGATACCTTAATAATTTACTTATATGAAATCTTCTTATTCTTAATGTTTGATCAATAATTTCTATAAAAATTATTCTTAAAAAGCCTTAGTCATTCACACACACAAGCACACACCAATATATATATATATATATATTTCCTATTTATTATAAAATCTTCAAGAATAAATAAATTAATAATGTAAATCAAACCCTAGTAATTCAATTTATTAAAGAATACTACAAATCAATCACCAATCACAATCAAACCCAAGTCATATTTCTTTCTCTTCTAAATCCTTATTTACCTTAACGCTTTCACCCATAGTCCACCTCCTAACACCTTAAGCTAGGCATATCTGATCTCCAATAAATATATTTATATATATATATATAATCCTCCTTAACATTTTTCAAACTTAGATCTTCATAGCATTGAATACATAACATAGCATAGATCAATAAACCTTGAACCATTTTTAACTCCTAGTTCAATATTTAAAGTTCTATAAACTAAATACCCTGTCAAGCTTCCCAAAATTCCAACCCTAACCATGACATTAATATTTCCTTAAATACTTCAAATCAAACTTCACTCAATTTAATTATTTATTTTCCCCCATTCTTATTTACCTTAATATTATTTCCACCAATAATTAATTTCCTAAATCTCCACTTTAAACATTCCAACTCAATTTAATTCCCACAAAAACCCTATACACATCAACGCCATAACTTATTAAAACAACCTTATCAATCAATCCAATAAACATATTTCCTTCCTACAAAACATAAATCAATCCTTATTTCCTGAAATTCCATTTCAAATTAAGCAACACTTAAATCACCTCAACTCTTACTTCTTTTCGATTATCCCAATAAACATCAATCTAATCATTTTCAATTCCTTTCTTATTTAACTCCATGTTACAAATACTTATTTGTAACCACCATCCTAATCAATTCAAATTACTAATCATTCATAAACAACTTTAATATCTTTAATCACATTCCATAATCGATGAACCCAATAAAATTTCTATAAACCTTGCAAGATTGATAAAATATCAACAACCAGTATCTAGGTGCTCTTTCTGCAACCTCAATAACAATGAAATTCCTTAAAGGGTATAATCAATTATTAAACACACTATCCTACCACCCAAAAGTCTTTAACAATTTCCATAAATTACTTTAAGGCGGAACTTTATAAATCAACTACCTTTCCTTGATCCTAAAATTAAGGCTCCATAAATTCAAATCCTCAAGCTGACTATACCAATTAATTCACCTCTATTAATCCAAACCATCACACAACCTTTAATCAGATTTCCATCAATAAAAATCATTATATACTAATCCCCTATCTATCTTTCTAATATCATTAAAAAAAAAAACAGAGCCTTTACACAATATAAAGCAATCAAATACAAACAAGGAAAGGAACTAAAACTTCCAATCATCTCAAAGTTTCAATTATATAATCAAATCCCAATTTACTTCTCTTAATACCTATTCCTTTTCTTACTTCCCCTTTTTTTTTCTTTGGCATACATAATTAACAATCAATCATACATCATAATACCCATTTCTTTCCAATTTTTCATTCTTAAAACTGAACCTTAAAGATTCTCTTATAGTCCCATATTCCAATAACACTAAAGTCTATCAAAACTAATCATATAAATATCATTTCTAACACCTTGAACTATTTTCCCCCTATTTCATTTTCCTAAAATTCCACAACCACCTATAAGAAACAATTCTCAAGTTAACAAATTATATATTCAATTCTTTATCCCTTATATTCAGAATTTCAAGATCACCTAACTCTCCAATTTCTTTCAGATTACTAAAACCATCTAGAAGCGAAGAAATTCACAGAAAATCATTATTACCATAAATCTGGAATTTGCAGAAATTACAAATTCTTAACATACAAGATGTAGTTCTAACCAAATCTTTTCACCATCACTTCTTTCTTCTTTCTAAAGCGCAAAAACTTAAAACAGCACGGAGGTAAGAAAATCAAACTTCCTTATTCTAATTTCCCCTTTCCCTGACATTGAGCAGCCGAACAGCACCAGCAAAACAGAACAAAATTACAACAATTTTAATTCAAGTCAAGCATCAATTATACACAGTAAAACATCACAAAACAGGAGCAGAAATTCGGCCAGAGTAGAGAGGAAAATCGGCCCACTGAGAGAGACAAGAAATCAGAATCACAGGGGAACAAGAAGAACACGAATTTCACACCCAATCAGATACAATCAACCTCATAATCTTGTACCAGAAATCAGTGGCCTAAACAGAAGCAAAAATTCGAATACACAGGGAGGAAGAACAAGAATGCGACGGATCAGGGGCGGAACAGAGCAGACAAGATTCATGTTCGGAATCACAAGAAATAGCAAGGAATCGAACATGCAACCCTGAACTCTACTCTATTTGATTCTTATCAGTATTAAATCAATAACTAGCTTTCGTTTGGGTTGAAGATTGAAGAATTCTGGGGTGGACAGTAACCCGATTTGTGGGTTTTAGAACAAATCAACCAAACTTGATTCCTTATTCAAGAATCGTTTCCAAATCATTAAAATCGAAGCCTAAGCTTCATTTTTGTAAGTTTAGGAGCTTTAAAAATCCCCAAACTCCGAGTTAATCCCCTCTCAAAATCGCTGAAATCGGACGAACAGAGGGTAGGAAAGAGGAAAGAAGATTCACCTAAGGTTACCCCAGAGCTTCCATGCGTTGTTGAAGCTTCTCGTCACCGGAAATGGCCTCCCTTGTTGCTGGCGGTGACTGGCCGAAGAAGGGAAAACGAAGGAACCGGAGGGAGAGTGAGAGAGAGACTGAGAGGGAGAGAGAGACGGGAATAAAACAAATAGAAAATGAATGGAGGGAGTATATACACGTGTGAACAAAAGAGGATAAGGGTAGGTTGATATTTTAATTAGATGATTTACCATTTTACCCCTTCATTTATAACTGAAGATATTTCTCAACTAGGGGCAGATATTGTCATTTTTATTTCCCTTTTTCTATTTTTCCTTTAAATGGTAATTTTATGTATCATTGTCATTTGCAAATAAGTCTGGATTTGTCCCCAACATAATTTTTCTAGATATACTTTAATTTCCAAATTTATTTATAAGACTTTTTAACTACTAAACAATACCCCAATATTCTAAGTATTCCCTTGTTTAAATCCCTCTCCCAACTATTTTCCTCAATTAATAAATACAATAAGTTTTAAAAATTATTAAAAATACACCTGGCCTCATAAATTTATTTATAAGGCTATTTAATTTCTATATGCCATCCTAAGACTTTAACTAAACCCTTATTTCCTATTTTCTAAAATTTGGGGTGTTACACCTTACCATTGAAAATTATCAAAATTACATAAGAAGTTTGATGTTCCCACATACTGAGTTGTGGAGAAAAAGATGTAAAAGGAACTTTAACATGTAGTGGTAAAAACTCATATGTTGCAAGTCATCCAGAGAAGTTGAGAAAAACAACTAATAAGGATTCAAGTAGAGAAACATATTCCCTTGAAATAACTTTATTTTTATGTAAAAATATTTTTTTTAAAAAAAATAACAACGGTCAATTCTGGCAAGAAAGGATAAAAAATAAAATAACATTGATTAAAAGATTATCTTTATTTTAGATTTTGTATCTTTTAAAAATTTTGTTAAATAATTATTTACTATTTAAAAATTCAAATATAAACCTCATAAATGAGATTCTAATAATCTAAGTATGTTTATATTTTCTTATTCATCTTTTTTGTCGGTAAAGAAACCAATTTTCCCTTTGAAATTACTTTTTCAAGAAAATATTTTTTTTTTAAAAAAATGATGGTTAAAAGATCATTTTTATATTAGATTTTGTGTTCATTAAAATATTGTTTTTAATAAAATATTACCCTTTAAATATTCAAATATAAACTGTTTATATGGGATTCCTATAATCTTGATATATTTATCTTTCCTTACTTTATGAGTAGAGAAACTAAAATTCTTTGTAATCGCTTACTTTTTGAATAATTTTTTTTTCTTTTTAAAGCAATAATTGTCTTTCTTTTAGATTCTGTATCCATTAAAACAATTTTTAAACCATATGTCGCATACTCTTTAAAAAATAAAATTTAAACCATATATATGAGATCTAGATTACCTAAATATTATGAGAGAAAAAAATCCTTTACCTTCACTTGCTTACCCGTCTTCAATGCAAACAAATTTTTAAATGAAAATTTAACTTCCAAACAAACAATAAACAAAACACTATTAATTAGGTATAATAAAACTCTCACTATATAACTAAAATACTACTCCCCCCGTCCCTTATTATAAGAGGCATAGAGGTAAAATCACACAGATTAAAGAAGTAGTTCAGAAAAATAAACGTCTGAAATGATTTTGTTTTCTCAAGTTTGCCTTTATTTATGATTAAGTATATAAGAAAGAGAAATATGATAATAGTTTTATAAATGAGTATGAAAGAGAATGTGAATAAAGAGAATAATGATGGGTAAATTGGGAAAAAACTTATTAAATGTTTTGATAAATTTAGCCGGGCTCTTATAAAAAGGGACAAAACCATTCAAATTTTTTGTTCTTATATATAGGGACGGAGGGAGTATGATTGAAACCGGAGCGTGTGGTTGAGTGGCAATGACTCATACCCTTAACCAATTATCGAGGGTTTGATCTTTGACGTTAGGTATGAAGAAGTATTAAATCTATCGAGTCAGCTGTCCCACCTTTGAGATGCCTACAAATCAGCGGAGGATTAGTCTCCCACCTACCGGGTGGGGGATACCTTAATCTTTACTAAAAAAAAAATAATATGATTGAAATTAGAAAAAACTACATAAACAAATTAATTATGATCTTATACTAATCAAAGAGCCCCGTTAAAAAAATAAAATTTGTAAAATAAAAAATAATGCTATAAGTGTACTCTATAGCTTGCATCTCTCTCTGCTGAACTCGTGTACTTTTTACATATTTATATATTCCGAAGACAATCCTTACTCCATTGGATATTACATCTCACACAAAACTTTCATCCATTAACCCTATTCTTTAATTCTTTGACCCAAAAAAAAACAAACCCCTATTCTTTAATTAAAAAAAAAATAACCCTATTCTTTCAAGTTTCAAACCAAAACAATCACTTGCACTATTCATATTTTATATATTTAAACCACCATCACTTTTGTTTTCCATAACTTTTTGTATTCTTGCTGCGTAAAGGTAAATTTTCTTTAATACGATGCTAGTTGGAAGAGCATATTTATATTAGATTTTATTTCTATTTAAATTTAAATAAGTTTAAACAAGAATCCATGTTTGGATGGACTTCTGAAAAAGTGACTTATAGATAAGTCAAACTGAAAATAAGTCAAACTGAAAATAAGTCAGATTGTGTAATGAGATTTATGTTTGAATGAGCTATTAAAAAATGACTTATAAGTCATAAGTCATATTGTGTAATGAGATGTATGTTTGGATGGATTTTTGAAAAAGTTATTTATATTTGGGTTAGTTGTGATTTGATGTGTAAAATAAGTTAGAATTGTGGGGTCCACCAAAAAAGTGACTTATAAGTCATAAGTCATAAGTCATAAGTTAAAAAAAGAACTTATACTTATTTTGACTTATAAGTTATAAGTTACTTATTTTTATAAGTCGAGACAAACATACTTAAAACAACTTATTTGAAAATAAGTACTTATTTTTTAAAATAAGGACTTATTTGGCTGGAATAAGTCCAGCCAAACAAGCCCAATATAAATATTTTTGACTTTCACTACTCATCTTTTATGTAAGTAAAAAATAATCCCCTTTGAAATAGCTTGTTTTCTCTGTTCATTTTTTGTTTTTAACCTTGACAACTAAAAGATTAATTTTATTGTATATTTTATATCCATTAATTTTTTCAAAAGTAATGATCATTATGAGATTACCATTATTTTATATTTTGACAATGATCAATAATATATAATCTGTTTTCTGATTTTATATATTGAAATATTTTTTTTTTAAAAAAAGCATAAATTTTAAGAAAATCAAATTTATGTTGTCTAAATAAAAATCAAAACAATCTAAATATGCTTAACTGAACAATTCTCTTTCAATCAGCTAACTTTATGTGAAAAGACGTTTTCTAAAAATAATAATAATTAATACTCCATCCGGTCCTAATTATAAGATCACTTTGACTTTTTTGGCTTTTTCTTTCAGTCCAAAAAAAAGTAGTTTCAGTCCCAAAATAAATCTTTTCTCCTTAAAACTAATTTATTCTATTTATAAACTAACCTATAATCTAATTTCATGTGACATATGTTATAATTTAGTAGTCTAATTTGCTTCCTTAACTTCCAAAAAAAAAAAGTTAAAGTGGTCTTATATTTAGGACCGAAGGGAGTTGATTATCTCTATTTTTTATTAAAATTGTTTTCTGAAAAATCATATTAACTCTTTTTAATGATAGATAACAATTAAGTATGGAGTTACCTAATGTAAATTAGGTCTTTTAATGTTATAAATTATTACTTCTCTTAAATAATTTTTTTATAACTTAAACACAAAAACTTTAATACCGTTTTCCTAAAGTAAAAAACTGGATGAATTTAGGGAAAAGGAAAGGCTTGCGTGTGCAGGTTTCTCTGCAATGCTTTCTTCCTTATTTTTTTTCAAGACTAATACAATGCATTCTTTCTAACACATTGGTACCTGTGAGATCTTCACATATTGAAAATTGAAATGCAACCAGCTTTTGCACAACTCATTTAAAAAGCTTTTCTTTAAAAGTAGATGTATTTAGTAAATATTTAATCTTGCCCAAACTCATCACATTAAATACTCAATAAAATACAATTAAAAAAGAAATAACTCACTTTTCATATAAAAAATTTCTTTTTTAAAAATGATAACAAATATTTTTTGTAGTGATTAAAACATTTTTTTAAAAAAAATAAATAATAATCATTCCTTTTAAATAGCTCACTTTTTGTGGAAATTAGACTAAGCAAATTATCATTTCAAGTAATTGTACCTTAATGGCTCAGTTTTTTGTTTCTGCCTTCTGGAGATATGTTAAGTGATAATGTTTACGAGAGATGTGCATTTCTTCATTTCTTGACTGGCGAGAATATCTTATTAAACAACAAGAAGTAATCCTAATTATATGATAAAATTATCTCAACTGATTTACACTTCTTTCTTTGCCTTTTGGTTCAGCACCTTCCATTATTTACATTTTATATATAATTAATAGTAACCTAAACTCCTATATAGTGTGATTGATGGGATGGAAGAGTATGCAAATTTGCAGCTGTATCACGTGACTGCGTCAGAAGTTTTTCTTTCTACTACTCTTCAACTTCTAAATCACAATCTTCTTTTTTTTTACTGAAACTTTTAAATCACAGTCACTCACACCATTCAAAGCTCCGTGCTCTCTCTCTCTCTCTCTCTCTCTCTCTCTCTCTCTCGCCACTCCCCCCTCCCCCACCACCACTCCCATCTCTCTACTCTCTCCTTGCTCTCACACACCTCTAAAATTATCTTTCCTGTTCATTTTATTTTTTTGGTCCTCATCTACGGCTATCACTTTGGTATAATTTTTTTGTTAATTTAATTTCTTCGATCCCCTTCCCCTGCATTAGATTTCAGGTATTCCCACTGTCACTGGAGTTTATTGTCGTTTGAATTTTTCTTCTGACCTGTGATTCCATTATTGAAAAAATGGCAGATGGATGTGTGATTTAACAATTACATTGTGCTTTTCCGTTTTGTTTTTGTTTCAAATTGTCCTTTTCGGATCTGTTGTGTTTTTTTATGGCACGGATCTGTCGTGTTTTAATTTGAGAAGTCATTACTTGTTTGGTCAAGAAACAAATTTGGCTGGACTTATTCCAGCCAAATAAGTCCTTATTTTAAAGGATAAGTACTTATTTTTAAAAAAGTTGTTTTGAGTATGTTTGTCTCGACTTATAAAAATAAGTAACTTATAACTTATAAGTCAAAATAAGTATAAGTTCTTTTTTTCAACTTATGACTTATGACTTATAAGTCACTTTTTTGGTGGACCCCACAATTCTAACTTATTTTACACATCAAATCACAACTAACCCAAACATAAATCACTTTTTCAAAAGTCCATCCAAACATACATCTCATTACACAATATGACTTATGACTTATAAGTCACTTTTTTTAACAGCTCATCCAAACATAAATCTCATTACACAATCTGACTTATTTTCAGTTTAACTTATTTTCAGTTTGACTTATCTATAAGTCACTTTTTCAGAAGTCCATCCAAACACACCCAAATTATCTTATGGCTTCTTCTATTTACCCAACTCCATTCACTTGCATTGCTTTCATTCTTATCTGGGTTTTTGCGCTATCCCTCAACAATTTGTTTAAAAAATGACTTCTCCCATGGGCATTATATTATATTGTTTAAAAATCTCGTATTTGGAAAAGGAAATCAGAAATAGAGCATCTCTATTTGCAACCTGGTATATGAACCTTGCTTCATTCAGAAATAGGGCATCTTGAAAAATTTTGATCTCTTCGTAAATCAAATCCCCTTTCTTGTCTGCATCCAAACTGAAATGGGAAGCATTTTTCCAGTTTTCCCCAAATTTTTGAACTGAATTTTTCTTTCCCTTTCTTTCTCCATTTTGCAGAAGTCAAAGAATCAATTTCATGGCGAGAACTACTTGTTGGCACCGGAAAAAATCTCAGCAATGGTTACGTTACCAGGACAAAAACTTAGAACAAATATTTGCCCTCTTGCCATCTCTCCATACTCATCTGCAGTGAACACAGAACAGGTGATGAAGTAAAATGGAAAACAGGGTCAGAAAAGGGACAAGGACAATCTCAGTGCACATACCTTCGCAGAGATTGAGAAGCTGGATAATGTTGTCCAATGCATCAATATGAAATTTACCAAGCAAAACTGTGGAGCCATTTCCAGCATCGGTAATAAACTTGTTATCCATGAACAATAAGAGCTCGTTCTTGCAAATCATAGTCTTGAACGATATGTGACTACACTTAATTTATAACCTTTGAGGTCACCCATGTTGTGCTCTTTCATCTGTTGCCTCCATTGTTGTCTCCATTGAAGCCATACCCTGGATCAGTAAATAAATAGTCATGGATCAGTAAATAAATAGTCATAACGCCAAACAATATGCTATGGTCGCCGAAAAATAAGTGGCAGCGGAGTTTATGGTAATAGAGATGAAGCATTACCTATAATAATGAAAGAGCACAACGCAAAGTAGAAAGAGGATGCAGAGGGGTGAATATGAAGGAAGCCAATGGCTTGTACTCACATTTATATGAGCCATGTAGGGCTTAGGGGTAGCTAAACAATGGAGGGAAAATTTAAAAGTGATTTTTTGAATTACAATGGCAGGAAAACACAATTTGAAAGTGAATTTTTGAATCATATGGGCGGGAATGGACAATGTGTCAACGGCAAGGGGCATTGTGGGAAATTGTGGAGAACACTATTCATAAGGATTCTTAGGAATAATGTTTTGTAAGAAGGCTACAGATTTCGAGAAGGAGAATGGTGGAAGAGTTTTATTAGTTATATTGATATATTGATATATTGATATTGATATTGATGATCAGATTAAAAATTCCTTTCTCATGAAAATCGTCATCTATATATAATCTTAAAATCCTCTACTACTTGATCATTTAGACTTTACTGATTTCTCTATCATAGGACCTGCCAAATATACACCAGAAACAATAAACCTTTGATTGCATTTCACACACGCAACATACTATCCAACAATCATCTTACATTACCCTTGACTTGAGAAACTTTGAACCCATAACACTTAACAACAACAGCAGCCTTACTTTAACTTCTTATATGCAGAAAAATACTACTTTTACATCTTCAAACGTCAAAGCTGCATCTCAAGAACTCAAACAAAGTCTCCCCTGTTTCAAACCTCCAACAATCCCATCAAGAAAATTCACATGCCTAGACCATTAAATATTCAAAAGCACACTAGTTCCTCTATTTCACCTAACTAAATAATTTTATTGAGAAAATCAAATCATTCCTAAACAGAGCTGATCAAAATAGGTGGTTATATGAGGACTATGTGTGAAATTGAATTCTTCTGTTCTTCACCTCAATTTCCTCCCTAAATCCTTAATTTTTATCTACTTCAAGTTGTACTAGACATAGCTATGGGAGAAAATGATAAATGAGATACAGTTTAGGACCCTTTCTTTAATTCAAATTCTATCTCTTAGTATCCCATAAGCTTCAGCACTCAAAAATTACATTCAAAGGAAAGTATATAATCAGCTTCAGCAACTTATATTGACAACAACCATCAGAAACAGAGAAATCCTATTCAGGATCCGAAATCACAAAAACAATAGTAGGGAATCGAACATAAACTTCAAAGCTCAACTCTAATATACTCGTAGCAACATTTAAACACCATTTAACTAGGATTTAGGCCAGAAATTGACGAGTTCATGATGAACAGTAACCTCTGAAATCCTTTTGGAATAAATCCGGTTACATAATTACATGCAATCACGATTACTTTAGGAAAACACATTTTCAAAACTCCAGCCTATATTTAATCAGTATAATCCCCCCAAAATCCCAACCTATATCGGAACCCTCATTCTCAAATCAGACCTTGCATGTCTCAAAGGACATCTCCTCCGGCGCCAATGATGCTTGCCATCTCCGGCGAGTTCAATCTCCTCTCACGCTCTCTCTCTCTCTCTCTCTGGGTTTCGGGTAGAAGCAGAGGATGAAATGACCAAATTGCCCTCATCATGAAAATTAGGGTATTTCTATATTAAGGGTATCAAGGTCATTTTACACACATTTTCCCTATTTTCTTATAAATATTATTTCATTTTTCTCCCTACCCTGAAAATAGTTTGTAGAAATCAATCCTTATATCAAATTGGGATTTTATTTTACTATAATTTTCTTTAAATTTCAAAATCATCGCCTTGAAATTTTCAGACTAAAAATAAATCCATACTATTTTCTTCAATTTCTGAAGAAAATCAACCATAAAATCCTTAAAAATACTTCGGGCTTCGAAAATATATTTATAAGGTTTTTTAATTACTAAATTATATTGCAAGATTTTAAATAACTCCTTATTTCTTCTTTTCCAAATTTTAGGATATTACATTGATTATATTTGTTTTTCACATTTTATGTTCGTGATTCGTCAACAGAGTAATTTTACCAGAGAAATACTTTTCTATATCAAATAGCAGTCCATTGAGCCTTTCATTCGGTTGTGTACAGCTAGCATCTAAGACCAAGGTTCAAAAATCCAACCCGGGCACCGAACCGGCCGACCTACTGGTTCAAGGGTCACTGGCCCAACCGCTGGTTAACTCGGGTTAACCCGGATTTAATAAAATAATAATATTTAATTACCACTAATATTAAAATATAAGAAAATATATAAATGTAACCAACAAAATAATGAAAATATACCAAGATAAATACTAAGTAGTGAAAATTGTCAAAATCCAAAAATACATCAAGAGTCAATATTAGTCCTTAGCTCCTTACAATACTTCCAAAATATAAAAATACTGCATCAAGAGTCCATATTAGTCCTTAGCTCGTTACAATACTTCAATCAATACCAATAATACTCATTTATATTTCATCAACATCATCATTTATATTGATATCTTCATCAGCACCAGCATTAGAATCTTGACTGATAAAAGCATCAGCATTAGGAGCATCATCCAAAAGAGATGGTTCAACAATATCCAAATCTTCATCACCTATATATATAACAATATGCAAAGAAAATCATATTTTTGTATAATCAATTAACAAGACTATATAAAACTAAAGCTAAAACTTTTATTATCCATACCGTGACTTGTCAAATTCACATTGGAATCACTCACGGCAGCTTCAAGATTTGTGATATCTTCATCATTAAACTCTGGAACAGGATCTTCTTCATCTATCCAAAAGTCCGAATCATCAATGCTCTCAAAGTCAACAGGATCAGGATTCATGTTCACCTTCTTCAATACAACCCTATATGACAAGTAAAACTTCAATTAGATGAAATCCATACAAAATAAAAGTAAAGAAGCAATCATATTTTATAAGGATACCTATTCTTTAGTCGCAAGTTATAGTTTGTGTAAACCAAATCATTCAACTTGTCATGCTTTAATCTATTTCTTCTTTTTGAATGGATACGCTCAAATAAGCTCCAATTTCTCTCACAACCAGAAGAAGAAGAAGTTTGACTGAGAATACGTGTTGCAATTGTGGAACTGAATTGCCATAGTAAGCCCACCATCGATCTACAAAATTAGAATATATTAATTATCTAATATTAAACGGAATGATAAATTGATAATAAATATGCTAATAAAATTTGAATACTTACAAGGGTCTAGTTTTTTAGATGTTTCTTTACATGTGGCTTTACTGAAAGAATCTTTTCCTTCACGATATGCACTCAACTGGTCAACTATCGTGAAGAATTGGGATCTTGATTCACAAATTGACTCCATCACATCAACCAAAGCATCAGTTAGCTTTCCCTTGACAAAAGAGTTTGGATCATACATATATGCAGGGTTCAATAAACAAGCAGCTGCATGAAGATCGGTTTTCAAATGCCTATCCCACCGGTCTTGAATGATCTTTGTGTAACACTTATATTGCTCTTTATTCCTCTTGAACATCTCCTTAACTGCTTGTTTTGCCCTATGCATGCCTTCATAAACATATGGCAACGAAGGCTTTTCATCTGAGTCAACAATTCTCAACAATCTCACAAGAGGAGTGGTAATCTTCACAATTTTGTAGCACTCGTTCCAAAAGCGGTTGTCTAATATGATTAGACTAAACATTTTTCCTGTATCTGTCTTTGATAATCTATGATCCACAAAATGCTTATCAACCACAAGGGCTTGCAAGTCATGCTTGTGCTTGTATTACTATGCAATGTTATGAAAGTAGTTGCGAACCTTGTTGCACCAGGACGCACAATTTCGACCCAACCTGGCCTTTTCCTTAGCCATGACAAGAATACAATGTGATTGTATACAAATACTATTATCTTTGATGCCTTTTTTGCAAGTTCAGACACATGAGACAAGTTTGAAATGTCTTTTAAAACAAGATTTAGACAATGAGCAGCACAAGGTGACCAATAAATACTTTTGTACTTCTCCCTTATCAACCTTCCGCAAGCTACATAGTTAGCAGCATTATCAGTCACCACATGAACAATATTTTCAGGACCAATCCACTCAATAACTTCACAAAACAAGCTAAACAAATTTTTGGCATCTTTGACTAAATATGATGCATCGACAGACTTAACAAACACAAGACCATGCGTAGAGTACACTAAGAAATTTACCAAAGTTTCCTGTCTGACATCAGTCCATCCATCAGCCATGAGTGTACAACCATTAACTTTCCATTTAGCTCGATGATCATTAACAAGCAATTCGCATTCCTTTTTCCAATCTTGCAACAAATTGGTTTTCAAATCTGCGGAGTAGGGGCTTTACACCCAGGCCCAATAGAGGCTATTCCATCCACATATTTTTGAAATAAAGGGCAACTAAATGCATTAAATGGAATACAATGAACAATAGCCCATTCAGCTCCCATCATCCTCACTTTGTGTTGTGCTTCTTTAGATGCTAATACACTCTTAAGGCTTGGTTGGGAACCAGGAGTTGTCCTAGGAGCAATATAATTATCTATAGTACCAGATTTCCTTTTCTTGACACTAGACACAGAAACTTGAGAATCAGCATTAGCTTGTCCAACTTCTTCCTCTCCTATGTCTTCCATAGAAACTTTCTTTGAACCTTCCTTCAAAGACACTAACATTCTATGACAAATGTCATGAGGAACCTTCTTACAAGAAGCAATGTTACCAACTACTCCGGCAAGATATTGCTTCATCCTATTTATCCCACCTCCTTTGTAGACATTTGTACAAAAAAGGCACGTATAAACATTTTGTGTCCCCTCCTTCCTGTAGGTGACATGTGCCCATGCAGGATCGCTTTTTAAACGAAATGAGGGATTAGAACTAGTGTTTGCATTCGAATTGGATGTGGGAGCTTCAACACTGATATTAGGAGTGGCACTTTCATTTCCTGAACTCCCAATATCCATTGATGTTTCTAAACAACATTCAAACCACTCAAATTCAATGAATCAATTTCACAAAACATAAGAAGAAGAATTACAAGGAACAAAGGCCATCAATCTCAGTGGCACAAACACACATTTTACAGAGATGAAATTAAATTAACAGTTTCAAAATCACATTATACTAATTAATTCTAGCAAAACCCAATTAAAATGCAAAAATATGATTCTAAACACAATAAATGCTTCTCTAAATACTAAATAGCAACAACAAATTAATCAGCATTTTCACAGAGCCGCCGACTTTAATCAGCAAACAAAAAATTTGAACCAGTTAGATTCAAGATTGATGAGCCGCCGACTTTAATCAGCCATTTTTACAGAGCTTTCACAAATTAATCATGTATACAGCATTTTCACCACTAAAGCTCAGATTGGAATCTCAAGAATACTAAGATACCAAGAATCGATCAGTACAAAGGAATGGGATACAAAGCTTAGATTACTAGCACATGAAATCCGAAGCTTAGATTACACGAATACGAAGAGGAACACGAAGATTTCACGAAAGATTACCTCTCTTTCATAAACACAGATTAAGAGAGTCATGGAAGTTTATTCACCTGAAAGATTGCACGAATACGAAGCTCTCTCAGCGGAACACGAAGCTCGACTGCCATTTGTCGCCGAAGATCGCACGAGGGGAAGGGAGGACGAAGGGCCTAGGGCTTTTGGTTTGGTAAGAGAGGAGAGGGAGATGAGTCTGACCGTCGGGGGGGTTCTGGGTTTGTTTCAGTTTCAGATTCTCCTTTTTTTAAAAAAAAAAACATTGTCCCAAAACGGCGCCGTTTTGGGACGAATTTTATTAAAAAAATTAAACCGGCTGACTCGCCCATTTGGCCGAGCCAGCCGGTTTTGGGCAGGTGGGGCGGTTTGACCCGGCCTCCCCCCGGTTTGATCGCCCCTCCGGTCTGAAGGGTAGATCGGACCGGTCCACGGGCTCTGACCTGTATTATTGGCTCTAATTTTACTCTTCTACTATAATTGAAGAAGTTTCTATCTACTTAAGGCCAATTCTGGCTTTTTATTTTTTCCAACTTTTCTCCTTTTCGATGATGCCCTTCTTTAAGAATTTTAATTACTTTCCAATCAAATTTTAGTATAAAATTAATCCCTAAAATAAATCCGCAAGATATTTCTAAATTCCACAAATTTATTTATAAGAATTTTCAATTTTTAAATAACACCTGTTGACTCTCAATTTCTTATTATCTCTTTTCAAAATTTGGGGTATTTACACTAAATGTATACTTTATTCATTAAAAAAAAATAATGTTTTGTTATATTTTTAAAATTATCACCCCACTTTTTCTAAAATTATAATTGTAGTATGAAATACTACAAATATATTTTTAAATCATATTGTTAAATGAAGATACTCTTAAATCTTATACCATCTAGTTCAGGTAAAAAGAATTATAGTATCTAAGGAAAAACTCAAATTGTAACTTTGGGAAGCATGTGTAATAATTTTGAAAAAAAAAATAATGGCTTATCTTCTAATAATGTGTGATCAGTGAAGTTCTTGGGTAAAAAGTAGAAACAGTATAAATTTATTGGGAAAAAGACAAAAAAATCCCTTTCAATTTGCAAAATCTCAAATAAGAAATTTTGTGTTGTTAATGGTTGTTAATACTTATTATGAAGTTATTAATGCCTATCATAAAGTTGTTATTGGGATTTTACAAATTGGAAGGGATTTTTTTATTATTTTCCCAAATTTATTTCTTGTATGTACGTAGGGTCATGTTATTGGTGGTTCAAATTCATATTCAGGATCCATAACGTTGATGCATTATTGATCAATGTGAGATTGTCGCCTTACATATATAAGGAAATGGTACTGATCAATGTGAGATTGTCGCCTTGCATATACAAGGAAATGGAATTGACTTAGAATAGGGTAGATCATTTAGAAATATAGATAAAAATTAGAAAGTGTTGTATATTTATCATCATCAACTCCTCAAATAAGTATTATATTTGAAACTTTCCTTGCTAATATATAACCAAAAATGTGAATCTCTCTCCTCTTCTCTCTCTGCCCAACCCTAATAAAGTTCTTCGATTCATTTTTTTAAAATTTAAATTTAGTTTTCTACTTTTCAGAAATCAACACAATCTAAATAAGTACCCCTTTTTAGGACAAATGCGTTCGACAGAGGGCAATAATAAAAAACATACCAGTACCTTGTAAGTTATTTTAAACAGAAGCGAAATTTCACTAAAGAATTCAACCACAAAATTAGAAAAATACGCCTATATGTGGAGGGTTTAATTACGTTCACTAATTAATCCAATTCAAAGATAAGAAAAGACCAAAATATGCATAAAAACTAACAAACACAGCTGAACCTTTTTCTACTGAAATTTTACCAATCAGCGCCATATGGACTTCCTTGCTGCAAACTATTAAACGTCAAAGATGCTTTTCGTATGTTAGCAACAAAAACAAAAAAGATGCTTTTCGTACATAAATTAACTATGCTTGAAAAAGGAAATCATACATTCATTTGAAAGAAAAAAAAAGGAAAAAGAAATCCACCACACTAATTATTATACATTCACATATAGAAAAAGGGAAAATTCCAAATAAATACCCCTCCAATATCAAAAGGTCATAAAGGGGCCTCCAATATACAGAAGGACACAAGAGGAATTGTTCCCAATTTGGGATAAACAAGTTTGGGGTAAAAAGACCAAATAGCCCTCACTATCCTCCTTCACATTTCCCATTTGAAACAAAAACAAAGAAGCAGCAGCAGCCTAGAAATCATGCTTCAAAGGAAATCATCCATCATCGCAAGCCCTTGAGTGTCCCACATCAACCGAAATCATCGTTCATCGTGATCCCCTGAGTCTCCATCGTGGTTGAAGTCATCGGCGCTTCCAATTGAAGTCGAAATCGTGCGAGATTGTGTAACAGACAGGAATGCACAAGAGGGGGGGTGAATTGTGCTTTCAAAACTAATTCTGAAATGACAACACAGTTTATACTGGTTCAGCCCAAACTTGGCCTACGTCCAGTTCTCCAACTTGCAGTTGGGTTCCACTAGTTCCTCAAGATTTAATCAGGCTCTTGACAGCCTTTACAAGTGACAGTAAGAACTACCCTCTTTACTGATCACTCCCCCTTACACTTTGTAAGATTACACCCTACTCTTAAGATCCCACTATCTTAAGAGTAAATCTCACTTTGATAATGAATACAATATAATTGTTCACTCAATTGAACAGATTGTGTTACACACTTAAGAATATGAAATCAATGAAACGTTGAGAGTATTGAATGCAGTAGATACAGATAATCAATGTGGCAATCAATCCTCTTAACTAACTTCTTCCCAAAAGCATTTATAGATTCTCTTAAAAATATATCCGTTGAGAATATGGCCGTTGAAGTCCTCAAGGAAGGTTGGGAAGTCTGGTAGAGTAATGGTGATGAAATCTGCTATGCATTTACTCCATTGTACTTGCTTTTGCTTTAGTTCATCTTTCTTCTTCTATCGCTGACAGAGTAGGTAAGCTCCAACGGCTCTTTTGATCAAGTTGAGTGTTAACGTTAATTTCCATAAGTAGGTCTGAACAACTCTGTACTCTGAAAGCTAAAAATAGACTTGGCATTGATTTTGAATATTTTCTATCGCCACTTCGATTACATGCCTCTGATCGATCACAGGAGCTGTTGTCTAATCGATTATACATCGATTACCTATAGATTATAGCCTACATCACTGAA
Source organism: Mimosa bimucronata (assembly GCA_037074515.1). Classification (NCBI taxonomy): domain Eukaryota; kingdom Viridiplantae; phylum Streptophyta; class Magnoliopsida; order Fabales; family Fabaceae; genus Mimosa; species Mimosa bimucronata. The sequence continues at coordinate 15,913,570 of CM073442.1, forward strand.
CATCAGATTAGTAATTCATGCGCCTCATCGATTACAGAGGATGCCTGATCGATTAGGCAAGATTGATCGATTACACAGAGTTAATACGTATTTCTCTAATCGATTGCAAATAGATTACATTCAGATTACTAATCTTCTTCTAATCGATTACATGGCTCTAATCAATTGGGCAGTTGCTTCTTAATCAATTACTGGACTCTTATCGATTAGCCTGAGATTTCTTAATCGATTACATAGCTCTAATCGATTAGACTAACATTTTCTCATCGATTACAGGGGCCTCTAATCGATTAGGCGCTATATAATTTGAACTTGTTTCATCTCTAATCGATTAGGCTTAATTTTACTCATCGATCACAGGGACCTCTAATCGATTGGGCGCTATCTGGTTCTTCTCTAATCGATTGAACTTAAGTTATCTGACTTGCAATCTATTCCTGATCGATTGGTCAAGATCTTTGGATTCTTTATCAGATTATGCCTAAGATATGTTTAGTTATCATCAAACCTTATCATTCCAACAGATTGCTCCTCAAAATTGTTAGGGCTGTGGCTTGAAATCGGCATTGTCCTGAAAGTTCCTTGAAATCGGCGACAGCGGCAGCCTCAAAGTTGCTCGAAATCGTGGGCATCGTTGGTTCTCTCTATGGTTAGTCCTTTTCCTTTTTCCTTCTCTCCTTTACCAGTCCTTGTTTCAGTATTCATGAGAAATTTCATTGCAAATCTGTTTAGCCTTTAAGCCAAGAGAAGGTATAGTTTATTGGAAATCTGTTTCACACATATGTTTGGTTGTCTGCTAGAAAAAGGCTATCTTCCTTCCTTCCATTCTTTTCCGATAACTTGATAATAATTTGACCAATTTGATCAATATGCTCATACTTTCTGGTATCTGGAAAAGAGAGAGACAAATTTTAAAACAAAAAGGAAAGCCAAGACATACAGGTTGAAGCATGTGAGAAGCTAAATAAAAATGGTTGGTGCTTTTGTCTTTCCTCCTTTTTAGCTTTGAAGTGAATAGCCCATGTAAATTTTAAAACAACACTGGTAGGTGATAGTAACTATTGAGAAAATGAGGATGGCACATGTGAGTGATAAATAATGAAGATCTATTGATGAAGTGTTATGTCTTAAATTAAGTAATTTAGAGAAACTTACTACAGTGCTGGACATGTATGCAATATTTGGAAGTGATTCTGAGTGTTGTTGATGGTTCAGACTGCATTAAACTGACAAAAATTGCCTTTGCCATTTTAATAATTAGAAATTGACTATTGCTTGCTTTGTAGGGTTTGACTCTTGGTTTATGCTAAGCATCAGTTTTCTTTTTCATTTTTCATAGAAATGAGATGTTAAGATGCTGTGCAATATGCTGAATATGCAGGAATTTTTAAAGCTCTTGTTGGTAGCTCCTATCTTGTCTTTCAATCGAGGAATGTCATAGTACTTTATGAGGTGTCCATTTTATGGTGAAACCATCAAGTTATATTTTACATAATAAACTTTTAAATGACATTTCTTGATTTATAAAAACTTGTTATGATATGAAATGTATGTCGTAAATTAGTCATCATTTCCATATTTATATTTTTATCTTTCTCAAATTCAATTGCTTGGTTTCTTTCCTCCTTTTAAGCTTTGATGTAAAAAGCTAGCATAAAGCTACAGTTCAATTAAATACCATTTGCTGGGTGTTCAATCTGAGTAAATGGGTTTGAAGATTGATGATCAGCTAAGTTGGGTAGTTGATTTAATTTAATGATAGAGAAGAAAAAGCTTAGATGTTGTACTCCTTTAAGTTTGGGTTGTGAGAAGAGTAAATTAATGATGTATATATATGAGGTTGCTCTGCGTATTAGATGAAGAATGATACTGGGTGAATATATATGGGAATGATGAAGAATGAGGTTGCTCTGCGTCAGTTAATGAGTGTAGTTCACGCTGAAAAAGTATTCCTGTAGGTCAGGGTGAAATATGTAGTTAATACCTATACTGAAGTAGTTAACAGGGCTATACTTGAGTAGTTAACAAGACATGCTATACTGAAATGATTAACAACTATACCTGAGTAGTTAATACCTATACTGAAGTAGTTAACAGCTATACTTGAGTAGTTAATGGGACATGTTATACTGAAACGGTTAACAACTATACTTGAGTAGTTAACCGAGTATGCTATATTGAAAGCGGCTATACTTGAGTAGTTAATGCAACATGCTATACTGAAAATGGTTAATGGCTATATTGAAATGGTTAACGTTTATACTTGAGTGGTTAACAGGACATGTGTGTTTGATGGGGCCATGTTGTAAAGTGATGAAATATCATTGTTTAGCAACTATAATTTTAATTAAATTTTGATTGTTTTGGGGCAGGTTACCATGCAGGATGACATCAAATATGCGGTCAACAAAATCACTTATGTGTTATTTTCATGTGGGGGGAACTTTGGAAATGATGTTAAAGGTGAAGAGAAATATTATGGTGGGAATACTAGGCTGAAAACATTACAGGAATGGATGACTATGATTATGTGGATGAATGCTTCAAGATTACATCCCAAGAAAAAAAAAATAGAAGATGCATGATTCCAGTTGTGACAATTGACATACCAAATCCTAATGACTATCGGCTTCAAAACATACTAAGTTTACCTTTGTTGGCACCACCTAAGACTAGTCGACCATCTGGGACAAGGGTTGTAGTATATATAGTTCTTATCCTTTTTGTGAGTAATGTAAAGTGAAAGGATTATGTTTTCTAGCAGTGATGACAAGAAAACATTAGGTGGTTGAAGAAGCCTAATGTTCACTTGTCATATTAATATGTAATTATGCTGCTATCATAGTGAAATGGTAAATATCATTACTAAAATAGTTAAAGAAGATAATTACTATTTAATGTGTGTTTGTTGTTTAGATTGTTTTGCATATAGAACTCTTTATATTTAATTTTAGCAACAAATCTGAACAGGAACTGGTGCACAAATTGTTGGTAAGGTCTGATTAATGAAGCAACGAAGTGGTAATGGCCATACTGAAATGGTTAATGACCATACTGAAGTGGTTAATTGCCATACTGGAGTGGTTAATTCCCCCCAGTCTTGTGGTTAACGATTTCTAGGAGGAGAAGCATTTTTTAGCCCAATGGTTCAGGGAACTGGTTAACTGCTTGAGTATGGGGATTAACCAGTCAAGTATGGCCACTCGAGTATAGGAATTAACCACTTCACGGATTTCTTACTTCAGGTTTAAAACACAGGTTCTTGTGAAGGTGGTTAACCAGTCGAGTATGGCGATTAACCACTCGAGTATCGCCATTAACCATTCGAGTATGGGAATTAAGCACCACGGATTTCTTGACTTTAAAATTATTGTTGTTGAGGAAGTGGTTAACCACTCGAGTATGGCCATTAACCACTTGAGTATGGGAATTAACCACTACATATTTCTTAGGTTTAAAACGCAGGTTCTTGTGAAAGTAGTTAACTAGTCGAGTATGACAATTAACCATTCGAGTATGGCCATTAACCACTCGACTATGTGAATTAACCACCACAGATTTCTTGACTTTAAAATGCTTGTTGTTGAGAAAGTGGTTAACCACTTGAGTATGGGAATTAACCAGTCAAGTATGGTCATTAACCACTTGAATATGGCAATTAACCACTCGAGTATGGGAATTAACCGCCACGGATTTCTTACTTGACTTTAAAATGCTTGTATGTTGAGAAAGTGGTTAACCACTCAAGTATAGGAATTAACCACTTCACGGATTTCTTACTTAGGCTTAAAGCGCAGGTTCTTGTGAAATGGTTAACCAGTCGAGTATAGTGATTAACCATTCGAGTATAGGCGTTAACCACTTCAGTTCTTTATGACTTACGTTCAATTTCACTTATTTTTGTGAAAGTTATTAACCACTAGAGTATGGCCATTAACCACTTGAGTATGGGCATTAACCACCCGAATATGGGAATTAACTACTTCACGGATTTCTGACTTGAGTGGTTAATGTGCTTGTTGTTGAGAAAGTGGTTAACCACTTGAGTATGGGCATTAACCACTCGAGTATGGCCATTAACCACTCGAGTATGGAAAACTCCATTAATGAACAGTCACAAAGCTTAGAAAATTTCTGAACCAAGCCTAGAAGGCTAGAACTTCAAACATGTTCAAATTTATTTGGAGTAACTTAAAATCTAACCTTAAGCTTCTATTTAATAGGATTAAAACTCCTAAAATCTCAACTTTAAGTTGAGCGACTCCAAGAAACAATGGTGGTTTCAAGTTTAATGGCTTCAAGCAATAGCGGACTCGAAGTTGAGCGGCTTCAAGCAATGGAGGACTCAAAGTTCAATGGCTTCAAACAATGGTGGACTTAAAGTTCAATGGCTTCAAGCAATGGCGGACTTGAGGAGCAATAGCCGATGATTTCGCTCTGATTGGAGATGAGGCCAACTTGCGATGAAGGAGATGGCTTCTTGTGTAATGCAGAAGACATAGGCGTAATGCAGAAGACAGAGGGGTTAGGTTTTCCGAATGGGTTCTTGTGTGATGAAGGACGGCTTGGATGAAGGAGACGGAGGGTTAGGTCCGATGAAGAAGGAGGGCTTAATTTTTCCTTATTTGTGTTATTATTTTCAAAAGTGAATGGAGACAGGGGCAATTTCGTCTTTTGGCCATAAACTTTGTTATCCCAAATTGGGAACAATGCCCAATGTGTCCTTTTGAGAATTGGAGGCCCCTTTATGTCATTCTGATATTTGAGGGGTATTTATTTGGAATTTTCCCATAGAAAAAAGATATAAATTTTTGTACGAAATCCACCACACTTCATGCATAGTTAATTAGTGTACGAAAAGCATCTTTGAAATATGATACATGCATTTATTTAAAGAAATAATGACAGCAACTCACATTGTATATGGTAGTTAAAGATAAAGCGGAGAAGTGTTTTGGATGGTAGTCGAATATGCTTTTCAAATTTCAATAAGCAAGAAAAAGGAAATTTTACATTAATTTGAAATACAAACAAAAAAATCAATTCACCACACTTATCATTTAATCATATATAGGAAAAACCCAGAAAAGGGTGTAAAAATGGTGGTTTAGCCATTTATTAACCTCAAGGTTTACTTGGCATCTTCTGCTACTAATTGATCCCTATCCATCTCTTCCGTCAATCAATTCTATTTTCCTTATAACTGCAAGGCGACAATCGCATTATATTGATCAATAATAATCTGGCCCTACAAGAGATGAATTTGAACCTACCATGCATGATTTGATAAATTTATACTATATCTACCCAATATTCCTTCACACTGATCACTCTTCCCATAGGCATCCTTACTTTATCTGCACCTCAAACTATTTAATACAATGTAAACAAACCACTCTTCTCTGTCTCATACTTATATTTCTGCATTCTCATACCTCTTAGAGTCTGCTTGGATGGGAGGAAAATGAGGGGGGAAAGAAAACTAGGGAGGAAAATGGGTGGGGGAGATAAGTTTTCCTCTGCTTAGATGGGAAGGAAAATGGGGAAGGAAGGAAAATGGAGGGGAAAATGGGGTGGGTCTCACGCCCCATTTTCCCCCCAAATTTTCCCTCCACAAGTGGGAAGATTTTGTCTCAAAATATTTTATTCCAGTGTCTGCCCCTGCCTCTCCCGTGTTCTCATCTTTCTCTTTGCGTGCCAGAGCCCATCGTCTCCTCATCAACAAGCTCTATTCTGTCCACCAGCGTTTTCTTCTTCAGGTAGATCACCATCCCCTCCATTCTATTGTGATTTGTGGTTTTTCTTACTTGTTATTGTTGAGGCCTAATATATGTTTGGGTCCACCGATTTTTTCCACTGATATTGGACTGTCGACGTTTTCCTTTGAGTGTTCCAGGTATTATATTAATAAAATAAAATTGCACCACCCCATTCATAGATGAATAAATACTGACTTGCGTTTTTCGTTGAGTTGTTCCAGTTATTATATTTGTTGAGATAAGACAAAACTAATCGTGCTTGGTATGTGGGCGATGATAGCAAATTTCTGAGATGCAGTTCCTCTGTGTTCCTTGCTTCTTAATATCTATTTGTAATTTATTTTCCGAATGATATAAAAAAAAAAGAGTATCATTGGATTATCATTATATTTATATTGAATAATATATCATTATATCTATTCCTTTTATTTAATTTAAATTTAAAAGATGTACCACTTTTTTACTTTAAAAAAATAATTTCCTTTGTTAAAATATTTGGTTTTTTTTTTTTTGCTAAGTGTTTATAATAAGGGTATTTTAGTTATTCTAACATTTCCTCATTTTCTTTTCTCTCTGTATTCCCTCATCCATCCAAGCAAGATGGGTGATTTTATTTTCTTCCCACTTTTCTTTCCTCCCAGTTTTCTTTCCTCCCACTTTCTTTCCTCTCCCATTTTCTCTCCATCCAAGCAGACCCTTAAACCAAGAAGGCCGGCGAATGGCACAATTAGTTTTAGGCATCAAGGGCAGTTTTGGAATTTCACCTCTTAAGCTTGTATTTTCCATTATATAAACCGTGATGCATCCTAGATTTCTCTCATCTTCCTCCCCTCCTCTTCTCACCTTCTCAGATTTCATGATCCTAACCAAGAGCGTGAACCTCTCTCTTCTTCTGCCTCTGGACAACCCTAATAAGGTTCTTCGGTTTATTTATTTATTTTTATATTCAAATTTAGTTTTCTACTTTTCTTTTCAACCCCCAAAATACAAAAAAAGTTTGTAATATTCCGTTCTACTTCCCTTCCTTCATGTTCACTCCCCTTCTTCCTTTTCCTATTGCATGCAAGGACAATAGTTTTTGCCAACCGTACCAAATTTCCCACCAAGAAACACACCAAGACCTTGGTTACATATTGAATGGCGTTGCCTCTAGTCTCCCTCTGAACCAAGCTTCTTATTGAATAATAGATGCTAGGTAATGATCAAAACAAATCTCATCCATACACTACTTTATTTTACCTTCTTCACACCTTAAACAAAATAGAGTACTCTCTTCCGCCAAAATTCCTATTGAAAAAAGGGCACCACAGACTCTCCTCAAAGCTGTGGCAAATCCAACTCCCAACCCCATGTAGAGGAAGCAAAAAATTCATCTTCTCGACTGTAATTTCCTTCAATAATGGGTTCTAAATCTTCATTGTTTATGCATTTCTTTGATAGTGGAGGTCCTCAAAGTTCAGGATTCCCAAGGTTAATCATTTGTGTATACAACCATGGAGGAAGTTTAGGACCTGTCATGTTTGTTAAATGAGGTCCTTCGTATTGAAATGGAGGAACCCATAGAGAATGAAAGTCAAAGATTAATCCCGGAGATCCCATGGAAAGACATTTCAACTTGTAGAGATTTACAAAATTTCTTTCGGTCTCAATTGGTTATTATCACCAAAAGATAATGTCTCTAAGTTAAAGAGCTGTCCAAGACTTTCTGGAAGCCTATCATTCAAGTAGTTTGATTCAACATCCAATAAATTCGAGGATGACATATTTCCCAGAGTTGGAGGAATAAGACCAGAAAATGTATTACCGTTGACCAATAGTTCTTGTAAAAGTTCAAGTTGGCCAAACCAATCTGTAATCAATCCACTGAGTATATTGTAACTTAAATTCAATGTTTTTCGAATATTCAATAAGCTCTTTGCGAGTTGGCCTTGAAAATAATTATAGCTCAAGGCCACACATGTGAGATCACTAAGATTGAATAAACAATGAGGCAAGAACTTGGAGTGAAGAAAATTGACAAACGAGAGAAGAGATGGATTTATGTTTTTAAGGAAGCAACCTTACAAATATAAATTTGCATGAGTCTCTAACTGGAGCCAATCTATTTTAATATCAATGCCATTGAGGGAAAGATATTTCACAGAAGAAAGACGGATTTGTAATCCAATAGCATTAAACCTTTTTCTTTAAATCTTATTTAAATATGAAGTTGAGTTCAAACATTCTATTAACACAATTGATGCCTTAGTTATGGCTTGAAAAAGGGATGAGAAAAATTGGCTTTATGATGATTCAGGATGCCATCGATTGTAATTGTTGAATTTGCATTAGCATTTTTTCACTTTGCTAAAAACTATGCATAATTAAACTCTCCGGATACCTTTTATATATAATAGTTTGATTAATAAGAATGTGACTATTATATGTATATATATATATATAAGAGAACGGGTTCATGTCCATGGATGCTCTTATAATTAGTTTTATTATCTAAGTTTTATAGAAAGAGTTTTTTGTTTATTATTCCCTTAAAAAGTTCATTGCATGCGCTAATTATTTAATTAATAAGATTATGTTCCCCTTCAATTTCTTTTATTTTATTTGTTTTCATTATTTGCATGCAAACATATGAACAACTTGATACATTTATTTCGGGTGTGGGGAGCATCTTCCAGAAGACTATAGTATACGTGGATGAGGCAACTTCCTGCGGCTCTCTTCACTAAATGCATGAATTTAACTTGATTCCTTCCCTTCTGAAAGCTTTTCACGAGACTGATGGCTTTTTCACCAAAATATATCAAAGGTATACTTTTTGTACACTATTTTAGTTGTTGGGCTCTGACAAGAATATTGTTGAATAAAAATATTACTAGTAATAGGATCACATAGATATGGAAATTTCAAAACCCGCTCATCTGAGAGAATTGGAGGAAAAGAAAACTAAGAAAGAGAAACAAGAGGGTTACATAAATAATATATTACAACTTTGCAAACCAATGTCACACCCTAAGTAAATTGGGGTGACCAACATGGGAGGTGAGAGGGCTCACATTCCCAAAAGCCTTAAAACACTTAAAAGTATGTCTTGACTAATAATTACAATAATATTAAATATAAATACATTACTTCTAATTCATAAATAACATATTTCGTACAACCAAAATACTATGGATTTTGTAGAAATTTGAATAGAGTCTCCTCTGAAACTCTAACTTTCCAAAATTTGTAGAACAGTTTACTAGTTTTATGTAGTATGTAAAGCACTGCTCAACAACATATATAGATATGCACAGTTCAAACTATAATAGAAGGTGGGGATCCTGCCTATAGACAACTTGGAGCACCTAAACAAATTCATCGACACATACAAAAGTTTAAGGCTTTATGTTGAACTAGAGACATGCAAATGACGCTCCAACTTCAATACTAAGGCCAAAAGTTTAAGGCTTTATGAAGAACTTCAGTACTTAGTGAGAGGGACATGATCCACTGCAATATCTAAGGCCAAAATTATTTTCTGGTGAATAACGTCCCATTTACAGGTTAACAAAATATTGAAGACAATTACTTAAACATTTAATTTGGAATATCAACAACATATAATAAAATTCCATTTCTACAGTACACAATAAACAATTTGCACAACAAGATCGGTTTAAAACATTGAATCTCTTATCACTACTACAAAAAACACTTTTCACGTCTCTTTTTGGTGAGATGTGGATAGAGGAGACGTAGAAAGTCGGAACTTTCCACGTCTCAGTTTAAATGTGAGACGTGGAAAGTCCGGACTTTCCATGTCTCACATTTAAAATGAGACGTGGAAAGTCCGGACTTTCCACGTCTCTTATCTGAATAAGAGACGTGGAAAGTCTTTTTTTTTACTTTTCACGTCTCACATTTAAATGTTAGACGTGAAAAGTGGAACTTTCTACGTCTCTTATTTGAATAAGAGACGTGAAAAGTCTTTATTTTTTTTAAAAAAAAAAACTTTCCACGTCTCTTATTCCAATAAGAGACGTGGAAAGTCCTTTTTTTAAAAAAAAAAAGATTTTTTCAATTAGAATGATTAACCCCAATCTAAAAAAATCCCAATATTTTTTTAGAATAACTGAAATGCAACACTTAAAATGGAAAAAAATTAAACTAATTTTATTATTTATAGCCAAACTAATATTAAAAAAATGTTAGAATACAACTTTGATCCTAAAATATTGGATACTTAGAAAATAAAATAAAATAAAATTGACCATAACAATTATAGCCAAAGAATGCATTTGAGAAGGGCAATTTTTGCATTCAATATGACAGGTTCACCACTGAGCAGCAAGGAATTAGTATTACACTGAGTAACTACAATAGGACTGTAATAGCTGATGATAAAACCTGTTGATTCAGTTTGTAGTCAGCTATTGCATGTATGTATTGCATTTCATTCTCATTTGTCACCAAGGTATTTTTGCAACCAGAGCGAGCTTCAATGGGCTCAAAAGCAGGAGAAAAAATTGTTTCCAAGTTTGTTGCACATAAGTCATTTGATTCCTGGGAGAAGAATACTGTCGGTGATGCATTAAAAAGTAATTAATCCCATTCTTTAATAGCCTATGCAGCACCAGCATGACTGCAAGCATGGCATCTGAAATAATATAATTTAAAGATGCAAAAGTTTTCTATTAAAATAATTATTAGAAAACTAAAACTTGTACCGATCATCCTGAAGAATTGGTTTCATATATATGTATATATATGAGCTCCATCACCTTCTCCCCTCTATCCACACCTGCACCATATATATGTATATATATTAGAAAACCATAAATAAATCGGTTTCATATATTCCTTTATCTTTAATTTCACACACAAATATGCACAAATCTGAAAACCATCATCACAGGTATAATAAATTCATTTCTAAAAACAGTAAAAGATACAATTTGAACAATATATATATATATAGGACGGAGGGACTAAATAGTATTGATAAATTTCAAATCCTTTACTGTTTTATGAAACAGGGGAATTCTTCAGGATGAGACTACGAATTACTGAAGCCAGAAGAAATAATGATTTTAGTTTTAGTTTTAGCAAGAAAACCAAAGTAAAAAACACAAAGCAATTTGTGACAAATATATGAAGCAAACTAAAACCGAATATTCAGTAAGCCCCTGAACTGCAAAATTTGTACCAATCAACTTAATCCCAATGTTCTCCAACTGCACAGGCCAAAGAGGAATAAGTTTTTCTTCCTAAGTTTTCAAGTTATGATTGATCCACAAGATAGATGGGCATAGAGAAATGATAGACTTAAAAGTTTGAAGAATTCCAATTATGTACCTTCCATAGTTCTTGCATACATTTTAACATCACTGGGGTGACCACTTGCAATTGAGTTGAACATTTTAAATAGAGATGACATAAGCCAAAACATTCTAAAAGCATAAATCTGGAAGACCACATGAAGGGCACCATATTAATCATCAGTTATCAATGTTCAGGATAACTTGCTGCCATCAACTAGCAAGAAATGACTTCAAACTGAATGGGCTTACCAAAACAGGGCCTTCAATAATATAAAAGGCAAAAGAGCCAATATGTAGCTTTGGCTAACATCATAGTAGACAAGAAAAATGGTCAACTAACTAATTATGCACCTCACACCACAGTCTAACAAACTTGCTTAAGAATAGACAACCACAAGATTACAAGAAAACAAAAGCTCTTTTATGACTATATCTGCAACAGTTGGGTCAGCAAAAACAACAAAACCAAATCCACGAGCTCTACCAGTTGTCCAAGAGCTCATTATCACTGCTTCCACAACAACAATTTACGAGCTCTACCAGTTGTCCAAGAGCTCATTATCACATACAAAGCAACTTATTAGCAGCACTAGGCAGTTTAATTCAGCCTATAAATTAATAGTCACCAAAATAATATTCTAAAATCTACTCAGCATCACAACAATTTATAATTCACGTCCCTCAAATATAGTATTTCTCAAGCAATTAAAAAAACTTGATAACGCCTAAAAAGCAGGCTACAAAAATCAAAAAGGGAAAAAAGTACAATACCATTTGGAAAGGAAGTGTTGGAGAAAAGGACAGCAGGGGAACTACTTTGCCTGAGAAGATTCGTAGTGAAGGTCTTCGTCTGCGTTTGAGGATCCATTCCCAACGATTCGACAAGCCCATAGGAAGTATCCATGGCAGAACTTAAAGTGGAATTTTGCCTAGGGTAGTGAGGGGGCAAACCACTATTATTACACAAATTCATAGGTTCAGTCGGTGGTTTAGGGGCCTTGGCTTTGAATAAAACCAAAGTTTAATAGCATTACCATTTATCAACAATCAGATCCTACTAACCTCATTTAACTTATCTAAGGTCGTCAAAGCATTGGCTTCCTGTTTAGGTTCACCGAAAATCTGGGTAAACATAGTTGATTACGAGAGAAATAAACCACGATACCCTTCTGCAAAACAAAGAATAACAGAATCGGTGAGACAACTCAAGAGCTCGATTGTCAAATCGAAGGTACCGAGAATCGCAATCGAAACCAAAATTATGAAATCGCAAAACTTAAAAAGTGAACCAACCTGATGGAGAATCGGAGAGTATACGATAAAGAGATTAGCGAAGGGGAATCCGAAGGCAAAAGAAGAAGGGATCGTGACCTGGAGCAGTCACAACGGGAAGAAGCTCGAACGACGGTGAGATGAGCGATGGTGGAACACGATGGTTAAAGGCTTGAGCGACGGCATGTTTGGTGAACAACAAACATGGCGGAGAAAATGATGAAGAAGAAGGCATGGATTTGAAAGGCTAGGGTTTCTGAGGAAGGGGGCTGATTTAGGAGAAGAGAATCGAGAAAGACGCTCTGATCTTTTTTTTTTTTTTAATGTTTTGAAGAGTTTTTCACGTCTCACCAAATATGTGAGACGTTGAAAGCCCAGAATTTTACTTTTTTTTTTAAAATTGCCTCTTTTTCACGTCTCACAAAATTTGTGAGACGTGAAAAGAGGCCCAAAATTTTTTTTTTAAAAAAAATGCCTCTTTTTCACGTCTCATAAAAATTGTGAGACGTGAAAAAAGGCTCAGAATTTTTTTTTAAAAAAAATGCCTCTTTTCCATGTCTCACAAAAATTGTGAGACGTGAAAAACCATTTTCAACGTCTCACAATTTTTGTGAGACGTGAAAAACCTCTTTCAACATCTCATAAATTTTGTGAGACGTTGAAAGTGGCCCAGAATTTTACTTTTAAAAAAAAAAATTGACTCTTTTCTACGTCTCACAAAATTTGTGAGACGTGAAAAGAGGTCCAGAATTTTTTTTAAAAAAAAATTGCCTCTTTTCTACGTCTCACAAAAATTGTGAGATGTGAAAAACCATTTTCAACGTCTCACAATTTTTGTGAGACGTGGAAAGAGCTCAGTAGAGTAATTTTTTTTAATAAATTACCTTCTTTCCATGTCTCACAATTTTTGTGAGACGTGGAAAGAGTTTAGATTTTTTTTTAAAAAAAAAAATTGCCTTCTTTCCACGTCTCACAAAAATTGTGAGACGTGGAAAGCAGTTTTCAACGTCTCACATTTTTTCTAAGATGTTGAAAACATCTTTTCACGTCTCACAATTTTTGTGAGACGTGGAAACTAATTTTCCGCCTATATTTTCGCACATTTTTGTGCTTGGCGCTCTTTTTTCAGAGAATCCACGTCTCATATTTAAAAAAGAGACGTTAAAAGTTTTTCACATATTATAATTTTGCCACCGCCTTTTTTTTACATCTCATTTTCAAAAAAGAGACGTGAAATGGGGACGTAAATACTGTTTTTTATAGTAGTGTATACTCTCTTTTCATAGGACCTCAACAGAACGAATAACAAGCATGGACACAAAGTCCACGAGGGTAAACTAACCAAACGCAGCTCGAAGCCACGAAGACAAGCGCAGCACGAGGCTACGAGACAAGCACAGCACGAGGCCATGAAACAAGCGCAGGTATAAAACCCATGAATAACAAGCGTGAGAATGAATCCCACGATTATCAAACGTGAGTATTATGCCCACGAAAGTCAAGCGAGCTCGGGATTAATCATGGCGCTCCAAGGACTAACAATACTGCTGTTAATAACCAGTGTTCTGTATTCAGTCTTTTCAAGAAAACCATTTTCAAGTGTGCACGGAATTGAATCACTTTCAACTGAACAAAATCCTTTCTCGATTCATAGTAGTTCACAAAACATTGCAAAATATAGAATCACCTTAGTATGAGAATTCAATAATGATAACCCTTAAATTTCAAGCAATTCCATGCATGATTATTCAATATAACGAAAGGAAGAAGAGTAGATAAATTTGGATAAAATCCTTCTTCTGTCTAAAGATTTAAAATCAACAATGAAATGACAATTTAAATAAAACATAATAAGTAGTAATCAATTCTAAAAATTAAAATGGGATGTTATTCACTCACCTGCTAAGTTCAAAAATATATGACTATCTCCATTCGTCCACTTTTCATATATTCACTCCTTACTTCCCTAATGGGATAACAAAAAACATTATTACTCTAATAATAACTTTGGACAAAATTTTCAAAATATGTTATTTGTTAACATTATTTATCCTTACATTTCATACCCCATCTATATTTCTTTTTATTCAAGAATTAACCAAATTATATTGTTCCTCATAAAATGGCATTCATTTAATTCATATTCACTACCGTCTAGTTAGTATCTTATTTTTATAGCTTAAGCTTATGTTCTCTAAATAATCTATCAATAATTTCCAACAACTCAACATACACAAGCAAACATTTCACTGGTATCCAAATATTAACAAGAGAATATACAAACTTAGTGTTTAGATTATAAGCAACCATGAAGAGCTCAGAAATTGATTAAGGGTTTAGGTTCGGAGCAGTGCCGCCTCGAGTCCACTCTCCAAGAAATTAAAACCCGAGGGGATAGAGGAAGCTAACCCTAGGTGTCGATCTCAAGGAGCCTAGTGTAATATGGTTCCTAATAGCTAAAATGTAAACTTGAAAAGGCGGGTGAAAAGCATTTTTGTTTGGTTTTGATAGGAAGTTTGGTATGTGCAAAAGGTAAAGTAAAAGATTATAGTTAAAAGTGAGATTTGGATGAAAATGGGGTAAAGGTCATTCTTGATGAATGAAAGCTTTAGCATTCATTGCTTCAAAAGGTTTTCGAGGAGTTTGTTTGATTTCTAAAGAACCCTAGAGGAACCCCTCTAGGCTAGGCTGTGGTTAACTTAATTAATGCCGGAACCCCGCACATTACTTAATTTAACTCAAGTTGATTAAGTTCCAAATCAAGAAATAATTAATTACGTAAGACTTTTAAATCCACAATTTGGGCCACCCCATAATTGCTCTAAATGTCTCTTTAAACCCTAATTCATTGATGGCCACCCATACAATAGATTAGGATCTAAAGAGTGTTTGCCTAATGTCTCAACACAACCAATTAATTCTTATGCCATCTTCCTCAAGCAAACAACTTAACATTCTTGATCCACTAACCAAGCCACCTTGCATTAGCACGTAATTTTCACCAAGAGAATAACAAAACTATGAACCCATAAATTTCATTAAACTCAAAGCTAATAAGTAGTAATGTCAAGCAGTATACAAGAAGGAAACAACATAAACATAAACATAGTTTCTAACCCTAATGACATAAATGCATCCAACTAAGTGCCATAAATGCACCTCAACCAAATGCAATAGCAATTAATACAACCCACCAAAATGTCATAAATGCAACCCTAGAAACCTAGAAGAGCATAAATACAACAAATGGGGAAAGGATTAGAACTAGGAAAACTCCCCTATTGAAGCTTCAAGCTCATCTATTGGCTCTCGATCACAGCCAAGAATGGTGGAGTCTAGCTGCTACTCTTCACGGAGGAACAATCAGTAAAGAAGGAAGGAAGTGGAGCCATGGATGAAGAAAAGAAGAAGAAGAAGATGATGGTGGGGATGAAGAAGAGAGAACTAGGGCTTGGGGGTGTGAAAATGTGAACCAAATCTGCCCTAATGGGGTGTGTATTTCGTGTTTTATGTCCCCCAAGTCGGGTCAAGTGAGTGGGTAATGAATTAGATCCGGTTTGGGCCCAAAATTCGCGATTGAAAATTCTGCAGAAACGTCTGTTCGCCGTCGTCTCGCCGCGGCGAGGTGATGTTGCTTCTGGAACTCTGGGGGCCTTCTTACCGTGGGCTCGCCTCGGTGAAGCCACGGCGAGCTCATGTCTTCTCTGCCAAAATTAGGCCTTTCTCACCGTCTGTCTCGCCGCGACGAAGCCGCGGCGATGTACCTTCAGTTCTGCCTCTTTGTTTGGCCTTTTTCTTCGTCCCGGGTCCAATCTTTTGGTCCTGAGCGACCCTGCAAGTGGAAACAAGACTAAACAAGGATCAAATAGCCCTATAAACCAATTCATACAAATTAATCTACAATTATGGCTAATTAACCCTAATATAACACTAATTTCACCTAAGAGTCTAAGTTCTACATTAGGCATTATCGGACCAATATCGCATCTCAATCATGTTAATTGCCTCAATTAGGCATATAAAAACCATACAAATTAGAGATTTGTCAAACCACTTCCCAACAATATCCTCAAACAGTAGAACAGGCATAATTTAAAATAGAGGGGTAGATATTTCTTATCTTCTTCAACAATCTTAGGGTTAATCAAACTATAAGTCATAACAACGCCATATTTTCAAATTCCCGATCACTGATCTCCAAAAATGATTTCTCAAAGTTTTCATTAACTTCGATCTCGGTCTATGATACTTTAATCATAGCTATTTCATACAGTTTTAAAGTCCCTTCTCAAGCATTTTATCAAACACCCAATATGCATTCACATTCACAAGCACAAACAAAAGTCTCCTTAAAATCAAAATCTCATATTTCGTATGCTATAATCGAAAACATATCTTAATTAATTAATGAAACTGAACCAAATTAAATAATTTGATAAATAATCACCCTTTCCAATCCACATACAACCCAAGAAAGAAAAGAAAGCACACTGTACGTACGGTAGAAATTGGAAGCATTGTAGAAATTAGAGAAAATGAAAGAAAAAGTTGATATACATATCCTTAAAACTAGTACGAGCAGGGAACTGAAAATGATGCTTTATTCACACACACATAGTGACCCCACGAGACACAAAGGAAAACGGAGAAAAGAAGCCAAATTTCAGCGCCTAACGACTCCCAAAAACAGAGGAGGAAGGAGAAGCCTGGTTGAGGAATGACAAGGTTGGGATCTTAATCACATTCACACCACAATAATGATATCGGGCAGATGAGAAGGAGGCCTAGAATGATCTAGAGAAACCCAGGAATTTTTCTACCATTCCTATTGTTAATGGCGGTAGAAGAGGAAAGGGTGAGTTTTTCTTTTTTATATTCTACTTTTTCTTTTATTTCTTTTTAAGCAAGATGAGAAATCTGAGTTTCATGATGTTAAAACAAAATAAAATTGGCCCTTTGACTTGGAGAAAATTAAAACCTAGTATCTAACTATAAATAAAGAGAATACAAACTCTACTAGACCACCATTCACTTTTGTTGCAAATCTCCAATAAATAATTAAAACAAATAAAGTTATGTTGATTATGTGTTTTAAATTAAAGGGCTACTATATGTATAAGATGTATTCTTCAAGAGTCATCAACTTTTGTTTTACTGTCAACCTAGAATCTTTAATATAAATATAAAGTATACCATCATATTATCTTTCATTATTAAGAATGGAGTTAATTCTTGTGATCTTGGTGGAATTAATGGAGAGACAGAAGTATATGGTACACAATAAGAATCAAATTTGAAATTTAAATATATTCTATTTTTACATTTATTTCTTATATTCTTATATCCCTATTTCCTCCAATTTAAGGATTCCTATAATGACTACATTTTATTGTTTCTGACTCAATAAACAATTAACAAATTAGTCAATGTATTATTGTTATTTTGAACTACAATTTTTTTTTTAATGTTACACCAAAAATTCTCAGTTTCCTAATGACTTCTAATATTATTAGAGAAGTAGTGTTTACCTTTGATTTCTCTCTCTCTCTCTCTCTCTCTCTCTCTCTCTCTCTCTCTCTCTCTCTTTTTAGTTAGAGGGGTAAATAACTAATGGCCATCAAACATTTGACTAGTCATTTAGAGGCTCTTGGTAGAAGGGATTTGGTGGAGAGAAAAGTTGAGTTGAACTGAAAAAATTGTAGACTTGGGGCTGTAAATTTTTAATAAAAATGATACGTAAAATAAAAGAGTAAAAAAAAATCAATTAACAATTTTTAACCTCACTTTTATATTTCTTTTTAAATCCAACTCATGAAAATTTTCTAACCCCTCCCCTCCAAATCCCCGTACCAAAAAATATTCTCCTCATTGAAAATTCTGTTAGCATCAGTCTTTCACATTATCATATGAATGCTTCAGTTTATTGCAAAATGACGACCTACCCACATATAGCTACCTAACAGCGGGAAAAAAAAACAAAGGCATTCAGATAAATACCAATGCCTATTGTGTGTGTGCATACACACATGTGTGTACTACTTCTTTGTTTCTCATATATTAGCTTATAAGTCAAATAAGCTAATTTATTGAATAAAATTCAGATAAATCAATTTATAAATAACTTATTCAGTTTTCTTAGTAATTTAAAAAAACCCAATTATATCATGTGTTTAGGAAAGGACGTGACTAGGGAGTAACAAACAAAATGCTTGCATACAGAAACACACCATGCTCAAACATCAGTCAGAAACAAGAAGTGGGTACAAATCCAAAATGTCAAACCCATATACCTCATTGTCGCCAGAAACACACAACGCTTGATGCCCTTAACAAGAAAGAAGTGGGTACAAATGGAAAAAACTGAAAACAATATCCATTTAATAGAAATGAAAACATATATAATTCAGACAAGAACAAGATAAGAGCAATGAAATGGCAGACAAAAATCAACAATAAGCTTGAACCCATACGCTAGAAGCGGATCAAAATTGCATAGCCATATGTTGGAAGCAAATCGAAAATCTAAAACCCAAATTTTGGAGGCAAGTCAAAATTGCAAACCTAGATGTTGGAGGAAAATCGAAATCACAAACCCTATGTTGGAGGCAAATAGAAATTGGGAACCCAGATTTTTGAGGCAAATAAAAATCAAAGGAAAATCTACATCGTCGCAATTGGCTGAGTAGTGCTTGTTGTTGGAGGGAGATGACGCCGGAGTCACACCAAAAGGAGGCGATAACGAAGTCACATACACTGGACAGAGTTGCCGACATCCTCCGCCATCCTTGTCCGCGTCCTCATCATCCTTGCCGGGGTGAACGTCATCCACGCCTCCTCCTTGTTGTGGTCCTTGACAAATCTTTGATTTGTAGTATTTTTATATGCCTAATTTGATGCAATTAACATGATTGAGATGCAAATTTGGTCCAGTAGTGCTTAATGTAGATCTTGGATTCTTAAGTGAAATAAGCATGAGATTAGGATTAATTGGCCATAATTGTGGATTAATTTGTATTAATTAATTTATAGGGTTATTTGATCCTTTTTCTATCTTGTTTCTACTTGTAAGGGTGTTAACCGATAGGCATTTATTGTTTTCTAAGAACATTTATCATACAATTATCCATGTTTTGTTTGAAATTAATATATTTATTTGTATAATTGTTATGATAAATTGTGCTACTCTGTTTGGTGCAATGAATAGATATATTTACAAATTTTCTCCCTCTTTTGTAGCATAAAGAAGGAGGAACAAACAGAGCGGAAATCAGAGTAAAAAAAAGCATGTTGGACAGGACGTCTCAGCCACCAGAATAGGATGCTGAGGCGACCCAGGACGCCTTGGCCACCAGAACAGGGTGTTGAGGCGACCCAAGCGACCCAGGACGCCTCAGCCACCTGAACAGGGTGCCGAGGCGACCAGAGAAAAATCAGATTATAGATTTTGGATATCATATTCGAAAATTAGGGTTTTTTAAGACCAAGAAGATGCATAATTAAAGGTAGGACGGCATTTGGGACCAAATGGAGAGATAGAAATGAACGATACAGAGAGAAAGATCAAATTAGGGCTTTAGAGAAGTCTTACGGTGCGAATCCGGGAGGCTTCTATAGGGTTCTTCTTTATTCTTCTTATTCATTCGTCTTGTTTAGTAGTTGTAATCATAAATCGACTTCATATATTTGAATTCCTTTCAATTATGTGTAGCTAAAGTTAGACTAGGGTTTCTTTGAACTCTATATGGATTGATTTTGTTAATTTCCTTTCTGTTGGTTGTTTAATGCAATTCAGTTTTGTTTTTACCTTGCTTATATTTCAAAAAGTGCCTGATCAACACTTTACTTGTTCAATGATTCATCGCTTGAGAGAGGGTGTTTTATTGTAGAACTTAGGTAAAAGTATATTAGAGAGAAAACTCTTTATTGACAGAGAAGAGATTCATCTGTCAACCTAATATCGTTAGAGTGAAATTGACGCTTAAACGTGTTTTTGTTGATTCAATAGCATGAGAGTGTGAGAGTCTTTTGAACACGATTTTTCATAAATCCAATAGCATGAGAGTGTGAGGGTTTTGAAAGATAAAGATCAGATTTTTGACTCGAGAGAGTGTTTCTGATCACATTCGAATTTCAAACGAAGACTGAATGTATTAGATAGCCAGTAGAAAGGGTAATTTGGTAGAAATCATAACATATAGAGGGGATAAGGAATCCTGGGTTTCATTCTCATCATCTTAAAAGCAATTTTCAAAGTTTGTTTGTTTGTTTCTTATCGTTTTTGTTCAAAGCAATATTTTTATTCAACTTAAGTAAACACAAAATTAAATTACTTAACTTAATTAGATTAAACTATAGTCCTCGTGGGATCGATATTTTTATACTACGTGCGACCCGTACTGTTGCGGGCGAACATAGGGTCACACGGGGCCAAAGGAATTGGATCCCAGATGAAGAAGAATGGCTAAAAAAGGGAGCAGAAGGCTTCGCTGCGACAAGCCCACTCCTGAAAAGGCAGAAAGATATGCGGTCACGGCGAGCCCACGGTGAACATACCCTAAGAAGTCAGAGAGCATCACTGCTTGCCGTGGCCTCGCCACGGTGAGCGCACTAATTATGAAGCTGATATATTCGAAATTTTGGGTCTAATAACTCAGATCCAACTCTTGCACTCACTTATGATTCGACTTATGGGTAACTTAAACATGATTTTTGGGAACCCTAGGACAGATTTGGCTTACCAAAAACCCTAATCCCTTCATTATCTCTCAACTTTATCTCTTCATCTTCCACCCTCTTCTCTGTTCCAAATCTCATGGCCTCCACGTCCTCCACCTTGGTTGATGTTCCTCCTAATAATAGCAGCAAAGTAATGGAGCTCTAGGAGGAGCTTGCAGCTTCAAAGGGGAGTCTTGTTCTCCACTCTTTCTTCATCATGTGTATTGCAATTTATCTAGGGTTTTAGGAATTGCTATATGCATTTAGTTGTAATTTTATTCTATTTCTTGTATGAGAGTGGTAGAAACAACTTATCTTGTTTATTTTCTTTGTATGGATGCTTGACATTGCACCTATTGACTTGAGCATATATTATTTGTATGGGTTCATCATTTAATCTGTGTTTTCCTGTTAAAATCTTGTGCCAAGTGTTCGCCTTCAAGCATTAACCTCAAGCGCATAGATCGCAAGTAGTATAAAATATCTTTCCTAAGGAGATTTGGACTAAAATCTTGACCAAACAAAAGGCTAAGTGAATTCAATCAAGTTGAACAAAGAAAAGATTTTTGGTTGTGCAATGAAAGTTTGAAATCTATTTTTCTAAAACTAGAAAGTGATAAAAACAATGGATTCTTTGATTTTAAGGATTAAATGGGGTCTATGATTATTTATCTCCTTTGCATTTCATAAGACATGAAGAACTCCCTCTCAAATGGTATTTTTCATGAATGTGTGTGTTTGTCTAAGGTTCATATGCACTTGACTAAGCTCTCTCAAGTCAAAATCAAGTTTATCTTTTCATTGAAATGTACAATCTCTTGCTACAAATAATGAAAATCCATTTTAAATACTAGCCCTAATGTCACAATGCAAGGTTAGTAAAGATATCTCTATTTTACCAACAAACTTTCCATTTATCATGTAAACTTCAAGCCAAGCATGATTTTAACCAAGTTCTACATATGGATTAGCTCTCTCAAGTCAAACCCACATGAACAAATCAAACTAAATGGTGGCCAAACACTTAGAAGCATGAAGAGAAGGATAAAATCAACACATATATATCATTTACTACCAAAAGAGAGGAAGAATCAAGTCTTAATCCATATAAACGTTCAAAATAATCCTAGCATAGAAGTTTAGCTACTCATGGAGTGAAAAACACAAATATGGAAAATGAAGACAGCCATGGAGAAATTTCAGAGAAGAACGAGAGAAGGACAAGAAAAACCAAGGGAAATGAGGTTGAATCTCTTCAAATCTTCAATCTCCATTTGAATCTCCTTGAAAATCCTCAAGCCCTAGCTTAGAAATGCTCCCAAGTAGCCCCCCAAAGAAGTCCCCCGTCGAAAGAATGTGTTTTTGTGCGAAATGGGGGTGTTTTAAAACCTAATTTTCGAGCTGAGCTATTCACCGTGCAGTCTGTCAGCAGTTTTGGCCGCGACAAAGGATTTTCCTTGTACTGGTTGGTTGCGGCCAATAACTCTCTGGCTGAAATTTTTCTGGATTTGGTTGCGGCCAGGAATTTTTCCTGTGCTTTTGGCTTTGCCCAATAAATTTCTGCAGACTACTTTTTCCAGGTTTCTTGATTGCTTTAAATCTTCTTTTTCACTTCTTGCTCCTTTACTTTAGCTTCAAATGCAACTCAAATGTGGCTTAATGGATTGGCTACAACCACCTAGCAAGCAATGAAATCTACAAAAGCCAAAGTTGATAAAAAAGAAGGTAAAATATTCACATTTAAATCAAGAATTCAATTACTTTAACCCAAATATTAACTTGGCACATTTTCCTATCATGTGTACATCAGAATATGTAGAAATCCAATAAGATCTATAGGAAAATGTGCTAAAATGGCATGAATTTCAAGAGGTTAACACCAAGTGGCGGTTCTTGCTTGTTGGATCATAGTTTCAAGTGTTTGTGTTTAGAAATTAGCAAGTAAATCTTCTAATTGCTTGAATAATGTTGGGCTTCAATCTATTAGTTTCAATTCATTGGTTTGGGTTCCTTCAAGAAATTGGAATTTAATAGATTAATCTTGTTACAATTCGGGGTTCCTGTTGTAGGATCAAGAGTTCCTTGCAATTAGTAGGTTTAATTGGGTCAAGTGCTTAATCAACTTAGGTTAAGTTAGTTAACGTGCAGGGTTCCAGTGTTAGCTAAATTAATCTAAACCTAGCCTAGAGAGGTTCCTCGAGGGTTCTTTTGAAAATTGGCCATTTTTATCTCCCATTTAATTTTTGAAGCAATGATTTCCGAAAGTTCCATTTACCAAGAGCAATCATCCCATTTAATCCAAATCTCCCTTTTTGTCCAATCTCTAATTTTTCATTGAACATAACACAATCTTTTTACAAACCTCATACTTAAAACCAAACATAATGTTTTTTCTGTCAGATTAGTTTTACATTTAGTTACTAGGAACCATTTGCATTTAGGCTCTTTGAGAGAACGACATTCGGGGGTTAGCTTCCACTATCTCCTTGGTCCCTAATTTCTTGAAGGGCGAGCCCAAAGCGGTACTACACCGATTTACTCCCATTTCGGTGCTCTTCAGTCCTCTTTTTCTTTCTCAGTGTGGAGTAAGGGTTAAAATGGTCAGAGTTTGATTCCAAGGGAAGTGAAAGTGAGTTCCATTAGGGGAGGCATGGAACTGAGTTCCATGAGGAACCCAGTTCTCATGTACTAAACACTAAATTATTTATTCCACTTCCACTTCTCCAGCTTCAAATCAATCCAACCAAACAGGGCATAAGGAGAAGTGTGGTGGTTTAGGTGGAACTAGATTTTTCTCAACCGTACGATGTACGGAAGTTGAAAATAAAAATGAAATAAAATAAAGAACATAATTTTTTTGAGTAACTATTTTATGATTAAAAATGTCACTTGAAAACAACAAAAGTTGATTACATACGGATATAAATAATCTAAATCATTGATTGCAATTTTTTTTTATAAAAGAGAAAATATGAATTATTTTTAAAAGGATTATTGCAAAATTGTGAGTTACCAAAATATATATTTATATGTTCACTATATATTTGAAAACAACAAAAGTTGATTTCATATGAATATAAATGATCTAAATCATTGATTGCACTCATTTGAATTTGAAATTGGAAGTAATGAAAGTGGGATTTGAATAGGTGTAATTAATTAAGAATTTTCAATATGATATACTTTTCCTTAAATTGGGTTCTTTCCTTGGTTAATATTGCATATTGTAAATAAAAAATATACGTATTGATTCTTGCCTAAAATATAGTGATATATTTGACCACAATAATTAATTCCTAAACTTTAAAACCGAATATTAGAGATTAAAAACAAATATATATGATTTGATTTTTTCATAGACAATAATAAATTAATAAGTATGTAAATGATCAAATATTCAAATAAGTGTAGTTTTTTTTTCTAGAGTTATGGCATATTATAAATGAAATATATATGTTTAGATTGTTTGCTAAACTAATGACTTATTTGGACATTGTTATCAATTCGTAAATTTCAAAAGCCAAATATTGTAGATTAAAAAACAAAATTTATATGGTGTATTTTTTTTAAAACAATAGTAAATTAAGATATATGTATATGAGAACTTATTTTAATCGGTGTAGCCTTATAGCAACCAATTTATTTTTAACAACAGAAATGAAAATTCAAAAGAAAAACTTTCCAAATAGAAAAATAATTAATACCATGTTGTCTAATTTACTGACATATTTAAATACATTAATTATTTTGTAAATTTCATAAGAAAAATTAATAATGTTGATTTTAAATCATATATATATATATGTTTTAATTGTTGCATAAAATAGTGACTTATTTGAAGATAATAACTAATTTGTATATCTGAAAAAGTCAAATATTGCAGATAAAAAAAAATACATATAGATAGATTTTTCTATAAACAATATTACACTAAGAGGTATGTATGTGATAAAAAAGAGAATTAATATAGAATACATTTTTTAAAAGTAGATATATATGTATTTAATCATTGCTCAATATTAAATAACTTCCATATATTTATGTATTTAATCATTATATTGCTTTGCTCAATTTTAAATAACCTTCAAAATTAAAAAAATACCTTCCCATAAGTAGAAATATATAATGAGTGGTGATTAATTATTGGCAATGAAATTTGAAATTAACAATAAAACCTTCCATTATGACTTTGATTATGTGAACATGTGGACCAATAATTGAGTTAAGTGAAGATGATGTCATTGCATATATGGACCAATGGGATTGTTGCTAGGAGCTTTCAAGAAATATATAGATAAGCAGAATAGCGAAATGAGATATTGTGGTTGGCGCCACATCAATTCTATATATTCCTTTATATCCCCACACAATGACATAACTATATGTGGTTCTCTTATAATTGACCGTCAATATATGATCACGAGTCCATGAAAGAGTGTATCCCCACCCTTTCCTTTTTTGGTATTCATTAATCATTAGTGGTCCATTACATATATAATAGATTTATGGTTTTGTCATCTGGACTCGAGAAGGTTTTCACAAGAGATTCTGCATCATCAACATCTACGACATGGTTAGATTGCACCATGGCTATTTTTGAAATATCATATTAACACTATTCAGATTCTATATCGGAATCAAAAGAATATTTTTCAGAACTTCTGGATTCTACCTTAGAAGGAGTGGAAGGAAGTACGCGAAAATGACTCGATATCACCATAAAAATTATTATAAAATGTAGAAATGTGTTTTATATTTTGACAGATCCAAATGATAAAATATTAGTTGACTGATTATATTGGTAGATGATAAGCTCCACAATTTCACATATTCAACCATGCTTTGCCTACATTTGTACAGGTTTTTGAGACTATAGCTCTGAAAAAGGATACAAAACTCATAGAAAAAGATTAATAAGAAAACATTTAAATTAATGTGAAATTTTGAGCTTAATGGTATTTTTATGAGTGAATATTTTTAGAACTCATCAACCCTCTCCTTCTCGTGCAGGAAGAGGTGGACAAGTAGCAAGAGCAAAGAGAGACCTGAAGCAACAAAAGAGGAGCAAAAATGATCGGGAGACAAACAAGGAGAATTCACACCACAGCAGCTCTCTAGTCCTCGCCGTGTCCCCACACGGCGAGAGTCACTGCGAGGCATTTCAAGGAAGGCAGCTCTCTGGTCCTCGCCGTGTACGCTCACGGCGAGAGTCACGGCGAGGCAACAAAAATTGCACACTTCTGTTACTCACCGTGGACTCAAACGGCGAGGCTCACGGTGAGAACACGAAACACTGCGTTTTGATTAATTTGGGCAAGGTTTTAGCCTAGGTTTTGGTGTAACAACAGGACAGACCCTTTTGGAGGCAGAAACCTGGGTTTTAGAGCTGAGGAAGAGGCTACAAAGACATTGGAGCATTGGAGCTTTGATTGGAAGCATTTTTAGAGAGTTTTGAGCTTCAATTGTCTTGGTTATTCTTCCTTCTTCTTTCTCTTCCTTCTGTTTCTGCTGTAATGGATTGTTTTTCTGAGTTTATTATTGTCTTTACTGCAATTATGTGTAACTAAAACCTCTTTCTAGGATTGCTTTGAACCATTCTTATGGATTGAACATTGTATTTCCCTTTCTTTTTATGCAATGAATGAGATATATGTGTTGATTTTCATCTTGCTATCTGTTTATACAAGTGCTTGATCACCACTTGACTTGTTAAATGAAATATGGCTTGAGAAAGTGTGTTTTGTTTTAGAACTTAGATGAAATCATGTTAGGCTTGAAATTTATGGTTTTAAATGGATGGTTAGTTGGTAACGTAGAAATATAGTTACTAATCTAACATTGTCTAATTGAGATTGGTTAAGAATTATAACTTGCATTGATTGTGACAAGAGATTGTATGATTAATGCTAGTACAAATTTGAATTTGTCTTGAGAAAGCTTTTTCAAATAAAGTAGAATCTTGGACATACACATACATTCATTTGTTGCTCAAGAGAATGGGAGAAAACGAGTTCATGAAGTAAGAATGGGGATAATTGATCCTAGACTTTTATTCCATTTATAAAACCAAAATTTTGCAATTATTATCTTAACCTTCTGATCCCTTTTGCAATTTCAATTTTATCTCAAATTTAATTTCCAACAAATTTACTTACTCTTTTCCAATTAAGTAAACAATTAGTGCTAATTCACTTACTCAAAGCATAATCCTTGCGGAACGACACTTTTTTCACTACACTACAGTTTGACGACCCGTACGCTTACAGTTAAGACCGCAAATGGTCGTTAAGTCAGTAGACCAGATAGGATATTTATGTAATGTATTATGCCAAGTGGCATGTCTTTATTTTGAGGACAAAAAATGCCCTTAACTTGAAAGAAATCAACGATGGAATGTGATGAACCCAAACAGAAATGGAAAAGAAATGGAAAATGAGAGAAGAAGAAAGCAGCACGTAAAGTAAACCATTCATAAGAAGATTTCATAATCAATATTACACAATTCACAACCATCATAAGAAGATTTCACAATCGATATTCCACAATTCACACCACTCAAAAAATTTATTGTCCATATTATCTTGCTTATCATACATAAGTACCTCAGCGTCGTCTCTTCCCAAATTTCGAAATCACCGAGATGAGAAGAACTTTGATGAATAACAATATTTTGTAATATTGATGAAGGCGAGAGTAGTTTTGAGTAGTAAGTTGTAGCAGCATTCACGTCCATAAGGAAACTAATATGTAGGGGACCTTTAAGATATATTATTATATTTAGAGATCCTAAATAAGAGCATTATTTTCCTTGTTTAATTAAGAATAAAAATTGTGATCAGAAAATAAAACAGTCTCTTGAATACTTGTCTTGCCCTAATGATCTACTTAAAATGAATGCGGTGTGTGTTTGTTCAACCAAACATCCAGAAGGCATTGTGGAATCAAGCAGTCTAAATACCAAATTTTTTTAATTAGCGAGCAAAAGATGAAAGATATTGAAGGTTATCAGGTCTTCAGGTTTTGCTTAATGAGATGTTAAGCATGTCTTTAGTGCGAAGGAAATTTTAAAGTTGAAGTTACAAACGGTTTTTAAATCAAGTAATACAATTTGTTTGAGTGAGGAACATGAGTAGGAAGTGACCAAACAACACGCTAGCAAACAATTGGGCTTTGCATTAATGAGGAAACTTGTATATATTGGGCCAAGATATATGTTAATGTCGGGCTTAGGGAGTATGGGCTAATTAACATGTAGGTGGAGAATTAGGAATGAGAGAAATTTGTGGTATCACATTTTATGTTTTTCACCCATCAAATTTAATAGAT
This sequence comes from Mimosa bimucronata, assembly GCA_037074515.1. Taxonomy (NCBI): domain Eukaryota; kingdom Viridiplantae; phylum Streptophyta; class Magnoliopsida; order Fabales; family Fabaceae; genus Mimosa; species Mimosa bimucronata. The sequence goes on from CM073442.1 coordinate 15,941,945, forward strand.
AACTATGATTAATGCCAAGAATTTGTGTGGTCCTTACCCTTACCCTCTGACCATTCTTTCCCTTTCTCTATCTCTCAACTTTTTCTGCTCTTTTACTGTAAATTTCTGTGAATGAGCTATGCTGCTATGAATAATATTTTTCATTTTATTGTGTGTACTTTGCTGATATTTGCATAATATTGTTCTAGAGGTATATCGATTTCTTTTGTTTATTAAATAGATAGTATTTTTCTCTTTATTTAGCGACATATACTTATTAAGGATACAAATTGTAGGTAGAAAATGGAACTATACGATACACACAGTTTCAAGGTAACGAAACAAAAACGTGCCTTCATCAGTAACGACACTTCGTTCTCCCTTCCAATGTTCAATCCTGGTAAAAAGATTTAGTACGGAGACTTACTAGTGAAACAGCATAGAGAGTAGCAGGAAATAGAACCTGCATAGTATATGAAAGGAAAATAATTAAAGGGCATTATTACATCTCCAAAATATTGTATTAATAGAATCATAACTCAAATTTTAACAATATTAATCTTTATAAAATATTTAATATAGATCATAGGCTTTTGATTCAATAGTAGTGACTAGAAAAGGAGGGTAGAGGAGGGGAAGGGCATAAAAGAGATCTCCTCCCAGTAAATTTGGGTTTATTTTCTACTTATTGCTTGTGGTTCATCTAAATCAAGAAAAAGTTGTAGCATCTTAACAAGACTTCAAAAAGTCAAAGGAATTAAATTAATTGAAAAAATAAATATAAAACATTATTATTTTCATGAATTATCAAATTTGAGATAGATATTTTTTGTGTGTACGATACTACTACGATTATTGTTTATTTTAAGCAAGCTTTGAAAATCAGGGTCGATCGATTGAAGATAATGGTTTAACTTCTTCTGTAAATTCAATTATAATTAAAATGATATAGAGCAACTAAAATATACAAAAATATTCATAGATAACTCCAAGAATATGTATTTAACTAAAAAATTATTAATTAATTCACTGCTTATATAAACTATTATAATATTAATTCAACAAATCACACTTACTAAAATACAAATATATGATTACATACATGTTATTTTGATTTTTCTGTATATTCTTAATGACATCATTTCATATTCAGCAAGGGGGGAAATATGAAATCTAACTCAACTAACTTAGCTTGTTCAGAACTCCTGGATGGATCAGGCAAGTGATACAACACTACTACAAAAAACAGTATTTACGTCACCATTTCAAGGCTCTTTTTTGAATATGAGATATAGAAAAAAGGCGGTGGCAAAATTGTAAATATGTGAAAAATTTTCAACGTCTATTTTTTATTTATGAGACGTGGATTCTACTGAAAATGGGCGGGTAATACAAAAAGGTTAAAAAAAAGGAAGGCGAGAACTAGTTTCCACATCTCATAAATTATATGACTTTCCACGTCTCACATATTATGTGAGACGTGAGAAACCCTTTAAAACATTTAAAAAAAAGATTCAGAGACTTTTCACGGCCACTGACTATTGAGCTCTTATTAATTTTTATAAAATTTATTATTTATTTTTAATTTTTTTTAGAAAAACTAGATGGATTGGGACTTATAAACTTACGGGTCTAGACGTGTGCCTCTTAGTTTTTTAGGGGTCCAAAAAATATGCCTATAAAGTTAAAGAGCGCTTTTGTAACACTTACTTTTCTAATGCTATACTAAGACAAATTAACTGCTTCATAACCACTTTATCTTTATCATAAGCCCAAAAATGTAAATAAAATAAAAAATTTTCTTTCAAATGCTTGAATAAAAATAATACTTTGAAATAATGGGATTTTCTGACAAATTGAATACATTTTAAACTTTTATACAAACTCAAGTGGATTATAACCACTTTAATAGCCAGATTCGATCCTTAACATCTAGCTTTATTTGATAGTGCCTAGGAAACTAAAAGCAATTTTAATCCTAATATATTGATACATTAGTAAATCTATCCATCATAAGAATAACTAATAATAATAACTTGGCTATCTTGGTTGATAGCCTTTTATCTGTGCTTGTAATCAGATCTCCTTTTGGAGGAATGATACAACATGAGTAATAATAATTTAAATTAAACTATTATGCCAAGTACAAGTAAAATAAAATAATATAACTAAACCTATTTAATACACTCTCTCAGCATGCATCCTTGCCCAATACTACCTTCTTCCTCAACTAAATTGTCCCAAGCTTGCTAGGCTGAAAAATGTTAGGAAAGAGTTGTAATAGGTAGGAATGCATAAGAGGGGGTGAATTGTGCTTTTTAAAGTTTAACCTGAATGACAATACAATTTATACTGGTTCAGCCCAAACTTGGCCTACGTCCAGTTATCCAACCTTCAATTGGGTTCCACTAATATTTCAAGATTAAACCAGGCTCTTGACAGCCTTTACATGTGACAGCAAGAAGCTTCCCTCTTTACTGATCACCCCCCTTACAACTTGTAAGATTACACCATACTCTTAAGATCCCACTATCTTAAGAGTTATCCTCACTTGATAACAGATACAGAAGAATAGTTCACTCTATTGAACAAATTATGTTACACACTGAAGTATATCAAATCAAATAGGCTTTCTGAAGATTGGTGAGTATTGAATGCAGTGGTTGCAGATAATCAATATGGCAATCAATGTTATCAACCAACTTCTTCACAGTAACTTTTATAGTCTCTTCTGGAGATTTTCCCGTTGTGAAGTTATAGCCGTTGTATGTCTGGAGAGTTGGTTAATGGTATGGAGTGTTGAGGTTGTATTTCAGAGATGCATTAACTCCATTGTACTTGTCTTGCTTCTGCTTATCTCTCTTCATTTATCACTGGAAGTGGTAGGTGAGTTCCAACGGCTCTAAGGATCAGATTGCGTGCTAACGTTAACTTCCTTAAATAGGTCTGTGCAATTCTGTACTTGGAAAGCTTAAAATAGACTTAGCCATTGATTTTGAATAATTCCTATCGCCACTTCGATTACAGCCTCTAATCGATCACAGGGAATGGTTTCTGATCGATCACATATCGATTACACATAGATTATATCCTGCATCACTGAATATCAAGTTAGAAAATCATTCACCTAATCGATTACAGGGATCCCTGATCGATTAGGCATATCTAATCGATTGTAATTTAGATTATATGATTCTTTAATCGATTACACAATATCCTCTAATCGATTATAGTCCTCTGATCTATTATGTCTTGATCGATTATAGCTCTCTAATCGATTAGGCTTATTCTTCTTAATCGATTATTACTCTCTGATCGATTATGCTAAAATCCCTTAATCGATTATATGTCTTTAATTGATTATGCTAATTACTCTCATCGATTACAGGTCTCTCTCATCAATTAGGTGGCCATATTCTTAACTTCTAATCTGAACTTACCTTAACTCTAATCGATTAGGCTTTTAATTCTTTATCTTGTAATCTTTCTCTGATCGATTAGGCAACACTTAGGATTTTTATCAGATTATCTCTAAGTTATTTCTGATCATATCATAGCTTTTCCTTATGCCTAAGTTATGTTTAGTTATCATCAAAACTTATCATTCTAACAAGAGTTAGATTTTTGGAAATCCCAATAGTAGTTTATTTCATACATTACCATACATAGCAATTCATAAACCTGTACAAATAATGATAGCCTTTATGATTGAAAATTGTGTTCTATATGCACCTACCCGCCATCAATAACAATATGTTTGTTAAATAGTGGAAAACTAATCTCGCTGTGGGTTGCGACCCACCTATTAACCTTGTAACATCCCAAATTTTAGAAAATAGGAAATTATTTAAGATTTTAGAAATTTAATTAAATGTTTAAAAGCATTGAAAAATAGATTATGATATCTAGGTATTTTTAATAATTTTAAGGATTATTTTCTTTGAAGGATTATAAAGAAATAACTGGATGGTAAAACTTAATTTGGAGAAAAGAGATAATAAGGGTTTCTTTAAAGTCTTGGGATGGTATATAAAAATTAAAAAGCCTTATAAATAAATTCTTGAGGTCAAATGTAATTTTAGTAATTTTTAAAGCTTATTCTCTTTATTAGTTAAGGAAAAAATAGTTAGGAGATGAACTTAAATAAGGGAATATTTAGAACCTTGGAGTATGGCTTAATATTTAAAGAGTCCTATAAATAAATTTAGAAATTAAAACATATCTAGAAAAATTATTTTGGGGACAAATTTAGGTCTATTTCTAAATAATAATGGTTAATAAAATTATGATTTAAAAGAAAAATAGGAAATAGGAAATGAAAAAGACAATATCTGCCCCTAGTTAAAAATATCTTCAATTATAGAAGAAAGGGCAAGATAGTAAAATACTCGTAAAAACAAAATATCTTACTTCTCTTTTAATATATGCCAGCCACATGTCCTCTCTTTTTATTTCTTATATTCCACTACTCTCTCACTCTCTACACATATACACACACGGTGCAATACTCCCTCTGCTCTCTCCCTCGATTTCTCGTTCTTCTTCCTTCATCCTCTGCTCCTTCAGTCACCCGCGGCGGCATCGACGGCGACTGATCACCAAGCGCGGCGGAGGACGCTCAGGAACTCGGAATAACCTTAGGTAAGTTATTTCCCTTCCTTCTTCTCCCTTTTCTGGCGCGAATTTGAGCGAATCGGGAAGGGAGGATCTGAAATCTTGTAAGGTTTTGAGACTTCTGAAATCATAAGAATGATGCTTGGGCTTCATTATTGACAATTTGTGTAGTGATTTTGAGTGGGGGAAACATGTTGGGTCGGATTGCTTTAAGAACCCCAATCTTGGCACTGTTCACCCGATTTCGGTCTTGTAATTTGGGGCAAGAATCGAACAGAAATTTCTTACTAAACATGATTAGGAGTTGTATTAGTTCCAAGAGAGGGTATTACATGCTTGATTTGTTGCCGTTTGATTTCTTGTTCTTTCTCTGTTCTTCCCTGTTCCTTGTTCGTTCTGTTCGCCAGAATTCTTGGGGTGGAAAATGAACAAGGATTTTGATTGTTGTTCTGATGAATTGAAATTAAGGTTTAACTGGATATAGAAAGTTGTTGTAATTTGCTCAGTTTGGTGTTGCTCTGGCCGGCGGGTTTGACGTTAGGAGAGAAGGAAATGTTGTTATAATAGACTCTTAATTAGAGTTTCATTAGGTGCTTGATTTTCCTGTGCTCAATTCGGTCTAAGTGCAGGGAAGAGGAGGAACAAGTAATGGAATTAAATATATTGAACTTTGGGCTGTGTAATTTTTGTTTTCTCTTGGCTTGTTGGTCCTACTGGTTCAGTGATTCAGGGGAGGAAGTATTTTGTGTGTCTTCACATGAATCTGTTCCGATTGGTCTGCTATGGAGATATAATGAAGTTAAAATTGTTGATGACTGGTTAGATTATACATATAAGGAATGGATAATATTGAAATAATTAGTGAAGAATTGTTGAAGGAAGCATATGGAATTTAGGAAAATTAAAGAGGATTAAGTATGATCTTTCAATTGTAGGAATGATGGCAGTAAGTTCTATTGAGGTATAAAGGAGTTAAATACTTACATGATGTTGAAGTTTGTTGAGGCTTTTATTTGGGGGTGAAGCTAAATATAACCAACTGATGTGATGTTTCCAATAGCTGAATAATGTCCTTTAATGATTAAATAAATGAAAGAAACCCGCTGTTTGAGATTATAGGATTTAGATGGATGAATTGAACGGTTGAGACTTTATGTTATGAATTGTGTTGTGGCCTAAGCATGGGTGATACATGAGTAGAAGGGTTTTGGAATAGTTAGTGCTTCAATGACAAAGATCGAATTATAATGGAGCTTAAATGGATTTCTTTAGTATTTAAAGTCTTTGAAATCTAGTGTTCATGTTGGATATGGTAAGAGTATAGAGTTTCGATTTGTTGTGAAATCATTATTCTATTTATTTGGGAGTACTTTAAGGGTATAGGATGATTTTGAGTAGTGGAAGTTCAGTGTGTTGTTTTAAAGTACTTGAGGATTATGTTTGGGTTTTTTTTTGTAAATCTGTTTGAGTTGGGAACTGATTGTTCATGGGTGTTCTAGTTTTTAATTAAGTGATATTAGGAATGGATTAAGTTGTTGGTTCTCTGAATGATTTACATGAGGATGTAAGGAGATTACTTGGAATTATATGATATTTAAATGAATGAAGCAAACATAAGTAATTCAGGAAGAATGGTGGAAATGTAAGGTTTAACTAGTTGGAAAGGGTTATTTCATGTTTGGAAGGGAATTGTTAAAATTGAATCAATTAATAAAGTTGTTTTAATGGGTTATGGAGTTAAGCATCGGAAAATGTTAGCAAGATTAGAGGTTTCTTGTTAGTAATTAAATTTAGAATTTTTATCGGGAAAACAAATCAGGAAATGCGAAATAGTGAGCTAAAAGAATGGAAGTAATAGATTTAAGTAAGAAATTAGGAAAATAGGGTTGGTAGAATATGATGATGAGGAGGGCATGGTTATGTGCAGATGTACTTGTGTGTATGCGTCTGATGTTTGATTTGTTACTGGGTGTTAACTTTTTATTAAATGAAGATTTATATGTGTTTAATTGTTATGTCATGATTTCATGATCCCATATACATGTGCTTATTGTTGTTGTCCTTCATTATTGATGTTGGTTGATGAACTGTGTAAAACATTAGCATCTGTTTAAATTAATCTGTAGACTTCAAAATGATTAAATTCATTATGTGATTTAAGAAATCCTAATAATCAAGGTTATAAATAACAGATAGATAAGTATATTAAGGATTAAAGAAAGGTAAAGCTCCTTAAAAAGAACTATTCTTGAGATAATTATTAGTCAAACATTGAGAATAAGAAAGATTAATTGGAATCGAATAATTAAAAGTAACCGTCTGATCTTAAATGGTCAGGTTAACTCTAATAAGTTAAATTGTAATTAATTATCATTAACGTGAAAGAAATTATGATTATTGGGAATTTATGTATTGCTAGTGGTTTTATGGTTAACAATTAAGGTAAAGACTAAGATTAAATAATACATTAGAAATAGAAAGGGGTAGAGTTATAGGTAATACAATAGGGGCGTGAGAGCCGCAAACTTTTCATTAGATAGTATATATACTAATTTATCATCTATATGTAATCATAGGAGAAATAGTGAGATTGGATTCTTGAGAATCAGAGAAGGGAAGAAGCCAGTACAGGAATAAGAATAAAGCCAGGTAGCAGTTTATTTCAATAACAATTAAATTGCATGTATTATTTTGTAATATCTGTTGCAAATTTACATTATGCATGAAGGTTAGAAACCTTGTTAATTCCTGCATAGAGTTTATGGAATATTCCAGGCTTAGGTGGGTCGCTCCCCCTTTGCCAGATCAGTTAGTTATAACTTTAAATGTTATAACGAGAAATCCTGCAGGTGAGACCTCCACTAGTTAACGAATATATTGTTAATAGTGGTTGGTAGAGCATTGAGCGCAGGAAGTATGTATAATGGTTTTATTTGTTCAGGTTTATGAAATTAATACATGTCAATGCTAGCATGATAATATAAGTTAATGAAAGAAACTGCTATTGGGATTTCCAATCTCACCCCCTTCCCCAAACATTTTTCAGTTTAGCAGGTTGAAAGAAGCTAGCTGGGGAAGAAGAGTAGACGAAGAAATTAGGATTATAATTTGGAAAGCAAGAGGCAGTAAATATTTTAATAAGGTTATTGTATATGTTGTAAAATTAAATTATTAAGTTAACAGTAGAAAGTATAGAAAATAGAATTGTATAACTTTATTAAGAGATTTAAATTTCATAAGTATTATGAATTATGAATAGACTCCCTTAAGAGGGTTAGTGTATTTTTAATTGTTTTATTAATCACTTTATTTTATAAAGAGTTTTAAGTTATTTCAATTTGTCTGAAAAGCCCATTCAAACCAACAGAAGGTTGGTCTAATGTTTTAAAAGAAAAGTTTAAATTTTTACGTATTTTTGGGCTTCTGACATTAAAAAGTGGTTATAATTCAATTAAAATGCTATAATATAGTAGTAAAAATTCCAGACGTTACAAACCTCATGAAATTCACGGCATTTTAACATATTTTCCTATAGTTTTTACACTTTTTGGGTGGATTTATACATAATTTGATGTACACATGATAGGAAAATGTGCCAAGTTGATATTTGGGTTAAAGTCAATGAATTCTTGATTTAAATGTGAATATTTTACCCTCTATTTATCAACTTTGGCTTTTGTAGATTTCATTGCTTGTTAGGTGGTTGAAGCCAATCAATTAAGCCACATTTGAGTTGCATTTGAAGTTAAAATCAAGGGAGCAAGAAGTGGAAAAGAAGATTTAAAGCAATCAAGAAGCCTGAAAAAAAGAGTATGCAGAAAGTTATTGGCCGCAGCCAAAAGCACAAGCAAAATTCCTAGCCGCAGCTAAATCCAGAAAAATTCCAGGCATAGAGTTAATGGCCGTATCCAACCAATGCAGGCAAAATTCTTGGCCGCGACCAAAACTGCTGACAGACTATATAGTAAACAGCTTAGTTTGAAAATTAGGTTTTAAAACACCCCCATTTCACACTCAAACACATTCTTTCGACTTGGGCTTTCTTTTGGGGCTACCTGGGAGCATTTTTAAGCTAGGGCTTGAGGATTTTCAAGGAGATTCAAGTAGAGATTGAAGATTTGAAGAGATTCAACCTCATTTCCCTTGGTTTTTCTTGTTTCTCTCTCTTTCTTCTATGAAATTTTTGCTATGGCTGTGTTTCTTTTCTAGATTTGTGTTTTTCACTCCATGAGTGGCTAAACTTCCATTCTATGATTATTTTGAACCTTTGTAAGGATTAAGACTTGATTCTTCCTCTCTTTTGGTAGTAAATGATATATATATATATGTGTTGATTTTATCCTTCTCTTCATGCTTCTAAGTGTTTGGACACCATTTATTTTGATTTGTGCATGTGGGTTTGACTTAAGAGAGCTAATCCATGTGTAGAACTTTGTTAAAATCATGCTTGGCTTGAAATTTACATGATAAATGGAAAGTTTCTTGGTAAAATAGAGATATCTTTACTAACCTTGCATTGTCACATTAGGGTTTGTTTTTAAAGGGGATTTTCATTATTTGTAGCAAGAGATTGTGCATTTTAATGAAAAAATAAACTTGATTTTGACTTGAGAGAGCTTAGTTAAGTGCATATGAACCCTAGACAAACACATATATTCATGGAAAATGCCATTTGAGAGGGAGTTCTTCATGTCTTATGAAATGAAAATGGATTAATAATCCTAGACCCCATTTAATCCTTAAAGTCAAAGAATCCATTGTTTTTATCACTTTCTAATTTTAGAAATAGATTTCATTATTTCTTTACACAACCAAAAATATTTTCTTAGTTTAACTTGATTGAAATTACTTAGTCTTTTGCTTGGTCAAATATTTTAATCCAAATCTCCGTAGGAACGATATTTTATACTACTTACGATCCATGCGCTTGCGATTAACGCTTGACGGTGAACAAGTTCCTGGCGCCGTTGCCGGGGATTTGCAAAAATCCCTTGGCCAACTCTAGCCTAGTGATATTAAATTTCTCTTGAACTTGTAAAAATTGTTATAATTACACTTTCTAGTTTGTTTTCTTATTTCTTTTGTTTTAGATTGATACTTGCTTTGAGTTGTTTTTCTTTTAGGTACCCTTCCAGTCTATGCAAACTTGGATCCGAACGGATTGGAGGTAGTTCTTGAAATAGCCAACCTCTATGAAGAAAGTGATACTGAATCTGAAACCATGGTGGAGGATGAGTATGATAGAGCTACTGTGAATGATTTTGCAAGTAGAAACATGAGGGGTACTCAATCTTGTATTCGGATGCCTGAAATGCAAGCTCACACTTTTGAGATCAATCCAGAAATGATTACAATGCTTCAATTGCATAGGATGTTCCATGGGCTTTACAATGAAGATGCCAACAAGCACTTGATGTACTTCTCGGAAGTATGTGGTTCGTTCAAGCAAAATGGAGTTCCTGATGATGTTCTTAGACTTCAGTTGTTCCCTTTTTCTCTACAAGGCAAAGCTAGGGAATGGTTTAACAATTTACCAGAGGGATCTATCAACCCTTGGAATGAGCTTGAAAGCAAATTTAGAGCTCGCTTTTTCTCTAATGGCAAGTCTATAGAAGCTAGAAATGAATTTTTAAGTTTTAGGCAACATCCGGATAAGCATCTATATGTGGCATGGGAGAGATACAAAAAGTTGATGAAGCAATGCCCCAATCATGGGGTAGACAAATGGGTGATAGTCCAAATTTTTTGTAATCGCCTTAATCCTCAATCTAAGGCAATGGTTGACTCTATGACAAATTGAGGGTATAGAAATGTTCCTGGTAATGAAATGTTTCGACTGCTAGATCAACTATCTGCTAACAATTCTCAAGGCACTGATAGGAGGACTTCAAAACCATTGACAACTCTCAAGGAAGATTCTCCTTCCTCTTCATAAATGGCTACTATTCTCTCTGCATTAAATAAGCGTTTTGACGTGTTGGAGTCACGGATGCAAAAGAGTAATTCTCAAAATTGTACTCCATTCATACTACTCCAGTTGTTTATGAGAAATGCCATGATGTTCATCTTCCGGACCATTGTCCTCTTTATAAGGCTTCTGAATCTGTCAACTACATGGGAAATTTTCAAAACCCTCAAAACAACCCCTGTTCTCAAACATATAATCAGGGGTGGAGAAATCATCCAAATTTCTCATGGAATCAAGGCTAATCCTTGAATCAAACTTCTACTTCCGGTGTTAAGCTCACTCATCTACCGGGCTTTCATGGTCAACAAAGGAAAATTCTCATTAATGAAGAAGAGTCTAAGATGGAGAAAATACTTACTCAAATCTTGGCTAGTCACGAAGCTACAAGGGTTAAGGCTAAATCCACTCTTTCTCTCCATGAGACGACAATCAAAAATCTTGAAGTGCAAATGGGGCAATTGGCCTCTCAAATGAATGCTATGTCAAGAGGAAATCTTCCTAGTGATACAATCCCCAATCCAAAGAGGGATGGTAAAGAGGAGTCTAAGGCAATTACTCTAAGGAGTGGAAAAAAACTACTTAATGTGGCTAATCCTAATGGAGTGAGCAAAAATGTTCAAGATGTTGTTGTTCTTGATGCAAGAGAAGGAAATGAAGAGCCTCTAGTTGATGATAAGGGTAAAAAGAATAAGCAAGTTGAGAATTCTATTGATGATATAGTTAAAGAAAAGGTGCAAGAGACAAAGCCAAAGACAAATGGTCTTCCGGCTTATATGCCTCCACTTCTATTTCCTCAAAGGTTCAAAAAGAAAGAAGAAGATGGGCAATTCAAGAAATTTCTAGAAATGTTCAAACAGTTGCATATCAATATTCCTTTTGCCGAGGCACTTGAGCAAATGCCTAAACATGCAAAGTTCTTGAAAGAAGTGTTGTCCAAAAAGAGGAGATTCAATGAATTTGAAACTGTGGCTTTGATTGAAGATTGTAGTGCTATCCTACAAAGAAAGCTTCCACCAAAGTTGAAAGATCGGAGGAGGTTCTACATTCCATGTAATATTGGGAAGAACCCTTTGTGATTTGGGAGCAAGTGTGAATTTGATGCCTTCTGCTGTTTTTAATCAACTAGGCTTGGGAGATGCAAGGCCTACTACAGTAACATTGCTCCTTGCTGATAGGAGTATCTCTCGTCCTAGAGGGATCATTGAAGAGATCTTGGTTAAAGTGGATAAGTTCATTTTTCCAGCTGATTTTATTGTTATTGATTGTGAGAGGGATTGGAACATTCCTATCATATTTGGAAGACCATTCCTTGCTATTGTTAGAACCCTTATTGATGTGGAAAAAGGGTGAAATCACTTTGAGGGTCAATGATGAACAAGTGAGTTTCAACATGAACTAAGATTTGAAAATCTTATATGATTCTCCTCAATATTCTTTTGTGGATGTACTTGACTCTATTCATCAAGAGAAGCTTCATGCTTCATTGGTTAAAGATTCCTTGGAAGCATTGTTAGTAGGAGAGAAAGGTGTTGAAGATGTTCATGATGAAGAGTTAATGGAAGTATGTGCTATGGATACCTATGGTGATGCAAGATTCAAGCCTTTTGACCCATTAGATGTGTCCAATGAATTAATCTCTTCTTCGAAGCCATACTTTGAAGAACCTCCAATCTTGGAGTCAAAACCATCACTTCCTCAACTCAATGAACTGGAAATATTTCGTCTCAATGCCAATGAAAATGCAGATATTTATAAAGAGAAGACTAAGAGGTGGGATGACAAGAAAATTATTCCAATGACTTTTGATCCTAGTCAAAGAGTACTCTTGTACAACTACAAGCTCAAATTATTTTCAAGAAAGCTGAAATTCTGTTGGTATGGACCATTCACCATTGTTCAAGCCTCAAATTTTGGTGCTGTGGGGATAGAAAATAAAAAGGATAAAAGATTCAAAGTAAATGGCCACCACTTGAAGCATTATTGGGGCGGACATGTGGAGCGTCAAGTGGCCACCCTCTACTTGTCTCCTCAAATGTGAAAGAATGAAGAGTCAGGTTAGAGGACTCTAAACCAAGCGCTTCTTGGGAGGCAACCCAAGTTCTCAACCTTATTCTTATGTTTATGTAGTGTTTTAGGTGTTTTAGAGGTTTTATGTTTGGTTTTTGCTTTTTGTAGGTGAAAGAGGTACCCCAATGCTTGGATGGAAATGGAGCATTTACAGCTGACATGTAGGCCATTTTCAAGGAAGTATTTCATTCATTAAGATTTTCTGGTTTAAATCTGTCATATGCAGCATTTGTCTTGATGTGAGCTTGTTTAAGCAATTTCTTGATTTCTGGCATTTTTCTGGACATGTGTGCTTGTTTGGTTGTTGAATATTCTGTACTATTCTGCATATTTTGGGCTGTTACTTATGAAAAATGTTGTCAAGAATTAGTGTACAATAGGCTCATGCTTGTGAATGATTGATCTATTGTGAAAAAAATTGTAGTTGGGAAGTGATTTGATGTGATTTTGGACTAAACTGTGATGTGAGCTGCTGTTTTTAATATACTGTCAAATTACGCATGATTGGTGTTTTGATTAATGGAAAATGCTGTCAAGAGCTTGAGAAAAATTTGTGTAACTTGTTGCTGCTATGTGTTTGCTATTGAATTGTTGTGTGAATTATGTACGTTGCTGTCACATCCTAAGTAAATTGGGGTGACTGGCATGGGAGGTGAGAGGGCTCACATTCCCAAAAGCCTTAAAACACTTAAACGTATGTCTTGGCTAATAATTACAATAATATTAAATATAAATACATTACTTCTAGTTCATAAATAACATATTTCGTTCAACCAAAATACTATGGATTTTGTAGAAATTTGAATAGTCTCCTTTGAAACTCTAACTTTCCAAAATTTGTACAACAGTCTACTAGTTCTATGTAGTATGTAAAGCACTACTCAACAACAACATATATAGATATGCACAGTTCAAACTATAATAGAAGGTGGGGATCCTGCCTATAGACAACGTGGAGCACCTGAACAAATTCATCAACACATACAAAAGTTTAAGGTTTTACATTGAACTAGAGACCATGCATATGACGCTCCAACTTCAATATATCCTTGAAGAACTTCAGTACTTAGTGAGAGGGACATGATCTGCTGCAATATCTGAGGCCAAAAATATTTTCTGGTGAATAACGTCCCAATTATAGGTTAACAAAATATTGAAGACAATTACTTACACATTTAATTTTGAATATCAGCAACATATAATAAAGTTCCATTTCTACAGTACACAATAAACAATTTGCAGAACAAGATCAGTTAAAAACATTGAATCTCTTATACTCTCTTTTCATAGGACCTCAACAGAACGGATAACATGCGTGGACACAAAGTCCACGAGGGTAAACTAACCAAGCGCAGCTCGAAGCCACGAAAACAAGCGCAGCGCGAGGCCACGAGACAAGTGCAGCGCGAGGCCACGAAACAAGAGCAGGTATAAAACCCATGAATTACAAACGTGAGAATGAATCCCACGATTATCAAGCGTGAGTATTATGCCCACAAAAGTCAAGCGAGCTCGAGATTAACCATGGCGCGTTAAGGACTAACAGTACTGCTGTTAGTAACCAGCGTTATGTATTCAGTCCTTTCAAGAAAACCATTTTCAGGCATGCAGGAATTGAATCACTTTCAACGGAACAAAACCCTTTCCCGATTCATAGTAGTTCACAAAACATTGCAAAATATAGAATCACCTTAGTATGAGAATTCAATAATGATAACCCTTAAATTTCAAACAATTCCATGCATGATTATTCAATATAACGAAAGGAAGAAGAGTAAATAAATTTGGATAAAATCCTTCTTCTATCTAAAAATTTAAAATCAACAATGAAATGATATAATCTTATAAAACTAATCTTGATGAAATTGCACTCAGCAGAGTTGACAATTTCAATAAAACATAATAAGTATTAATCAATTCTAAAAATTGAAATGGGACGCTATTCACTCACCTGCTAAGTTCCAAAATATATGACTATCACCATTCGTCCACTTTTCATATATTCACTCCTTATTCCCCTAATGGGATAACAAAAAAAAAACATTGTTACTCTAATAATAACTTTGAACAAAATTTTCATAATGTTATTTGTTAACATTCTTTATCCTTACATTTTATACCTCATCTATATTTCTTTTTATTCAAGAATCAACCAAATTGTTCCTCATAAAATGGCATTCATTTAATTCATATTCCCTATCGTCTAGTCAGTATCTTATTTTTATAGCTTAAGCTTATGTTCTCTAAATAATCTATCAATAATTTCCAACAACTCAACAAACACAAGCAAACATTTCACTGCAGGTATCTAAATATTAACAAGAGAACATACAAATTTAGTGTTTAGATTATAAGCAATCACTTCCCAACAATATCCTCAAACAGCAGGACACACATAATTTAATATAGAGGAGCAAATATTTCTTATCTTCTTCAACAATCTTAGGGTTAATCAAACTATCAGTCATAACAACACCATATTTTCAAATTCTCGATCATTGATCTCCAAAAATGATTTCTCAAAGTTTTCATTAACTTCGATCTCAGTCTATGATACTTTAATCATACTTAGCCATTCCATACAGTTTTTAAGGTCCCTTCTTAAGCATTTAATCAAACACCCAATATCCATTCACATTCACAAGCACAAACAAAAGTCTCCTTAAAATCAAAATCCCATATTTTATATGCTATAATCTAAAACATATCTTAATTAATTAATGAAACTGAACCAAATTAAATAATTTGAGAAATAATCACCCTATTCAATCCACATACAAGCCAAGAAAGAAAGGAAAGCACACTGTACGTACAGTAGAAATTGGAAGCATTGTGGAAATTAGAGAAAATGAAAGAAAAAGCTATTATACATACCCTTAAAACTAGGACGAGCAGGGAACTGGAAATGATGCTTTATTCACACACACATAGTGACCCCACGACACAAAGGAAAACGGAGAAAAGAAGCCAAATTTCAGCGCCTAACCACTCCCAAAAGCAGAGGAGGAAGGAGAAGCTTGGTTGAGGAATGACAAGGTTGGGATCTTAATCACATTCACACCACAATAATGATATTGGCAAATGAGAAGGAGGCCTAGAATAATCGAGAGAAACCCCAAGAATTTTTCTACCCTTCCTATTGTTAATGGCGGTAGAAGAGGAGAGGGTGAGTTTTTTTCTTCTTCTTTTTCTTTTTATTTTATTTATTTATTTTTTTAAAGAAAAATGAGAAATCTGAGTCTCATGATGTTAAAACAAAATAAAATTGGCCCTTTGACTTGGAGAAAATTACAACCTAGTATCTAACTATAAATAATAAAAAAAATACAAACTCTACTAGACCACCAATCACTTTTGTTGCAAATAAATCTCCAATAAATAATTAAAACAAATAAAATTATGTTGATTATGCATTTTAAATTCAAGGGCTATTATATGTATAAGATGTATTCTTCAAGAGTCATCAACTTTTATTTTACTGTCAACTTAGAATCTTTAATATAAATATAAAGTATACCATCATATTATCTTTCATTATTAAGAATGGAGTTAATTCTTGTGATCTTGGTGGAATTAATGGAGAGACAGAAGTATATGGGACACAATAAGAATCAAATTTGAAATTTAAATATATTCTATTTTTACATTTATTTCTTATTTTCTTATATCCCTATTTCCTCCAATTTAACAATTCCTATAATTATTACATTTTTTTGTTTCTGACTCAATGAACAATTAATAAATTAATCAATGTATTATTTTTATTATTCTCTTATTATTATTTTGAACTACAATTTTTTTTTTGAATGTTACAGTTGCATACCGAGAATTTGACATATCACCAATTTTTCAAAGCAAACCACTCAACAAAGTCATTTTCACCTATTTGGACTTGTGGAGACCAATTCCTAGTGTTTCTAAACTCAATTGCAAAATCTTGGTGTTCAAGTCCATGTAAAGTGCACTTTTGGGCATTTTGGCACATTGATGTCCAAATTTGATTCTACACACTTTCCAAGCGATTTGGTATTTTTTTCAAGCCCCCCTAACATATTTAAGCTTGTTTTTATTACTGGAGAGGATTAAAGTAGCCTAGAATCATCATTGGATTTTTTTACAACTTTGTTGCAAAATTCAGTGGACTTGTTAGCATTGCATTTGAAATTTTGGACACAATCCCAAAAAATTCTTGTGCCCTATTTTGCTATTGTTTTGGATGTGTTTGAATAGGTGTATTGCTACTATTCTTGCACCGTAACTTGTTTGATTGGCTTGATTGCTCAATTTTGTGGTTTGAAGTCAAACTTGGTGGATATTTACACTTTGAACGGTCAAATTTTGCATTTCAGCCCAGTTTTCTCCCAAAACCATTTTTCCAAGTCATTTTTAGTGTTTTGAACTTGTTTGGGTCATTGTTGCAAGTGTTTAAACCCAATTCTTCACTTTTACAACTTTGGCCCATTTTCAAGAACTACTTTGTGCACTTTTGCAATCCAAGTGGTTATATTTGGTTCTAAGCATTTTTCAAGTATGTAGACATTTTTCCCAAGTCCCCTTAATTCCTTTGAACTAGTTTTGACCATAAGGGAGGCTTAAAGTAGCTTAGAATTAATTGGAGACATTTTGAAATATTACTGTACCTTGCTGCACATTTTGCTGAACCACTTGTGCTTAAGTTGCTTCTATTACTGTGCTGAAAGTTCTGCTGATTTTTGCTGCATAATTTTCTCAAAATTACTGCTGCCACTTTGCTGATATGTTGTTGCTGATTTGCTGATTTTTGCTGTGCTTTTTTTGGTTGAGAATATGCTGATTTGTGCTGCTGATTGATGCTACTTTGCTGAAATTACAGCCAAATTAGTTGCTGCTTTGCAACCCATTTTGCTACTGTTTCTCAGCTACTTCTGCTGCTGTTTGTGCAGAAAAATTCAGTTGATATTTGAGCTATTTAGTTGCTGATTTGTTGCTGCATTTTTGCTGACATATGGTGCTGATTTAATGCTGCATAATTTGCTCTATATTTGCTGCTAAATTCGCTGTCAATTGGCTACCATTTTGCTTCAACTTTGCTTGTGTGTAGTCAGCATTTTGTGCGTGTTTTAGCTACTGTTATTTTGCTGAATTTTCGCTCATCTTTGTGCTATCATAAATTGTTGTCATGGAGCTGATTATTTCTAACACTTTTTTGCTATTTTGCCGTTGCATTATGCTCTGATTTTTTCTCAAAATTTTACTGTTATCTTGCTGTCTTATGTGTTGATTTCTCAAATTTATTTTGCTCACATAAGTTGTCAATGGTTGAATTAATCTTGGTCTGCTATAAGATTGATTTTATCTTTGTTGTTACAACTTGCTAGATCATGGATTTTTTTTATTGTGAAAAGTAATTGTCTCATGGATTGAAGTTTTGACCTCTTGAACTTAGATAGTTGTGTGCTGCATTGCCTCCTTGTGCTATGACATATTGAACTCTCTTAAATAACAGCTGATTTCATTGCCTTCTTTAACTGCTCTTTTTAAACACATTTTAATTGAAATTTACATTCAGTTGGGAAAAAGGATTTCAAATTGATCAAAACTCAATGACACCATAATCGATATGAGTTCATTGAGCTTTTTAAGCACATTTTGATTTGGTTGATATCCAACTGTAATTGAATTGCTACTGCATGTCTTTGTTATTGCTGTCAGTGAACTGCAATTGCATTTCTTACTGCTAAAGTCTGATTTGCTAGTAATTGAAACTATTGACTGGTTTGAAAGTGATAAAGAATTTCTTGGTTTGGGTTGTGATTCTGGTTTACCTTGGTGCTGGTTTATTTCTGAAATTGATCAACTAAGTTGTCAAGAAGTTTTTAAATCTAGTTTTCTGTGGATTTATTACATTCTTGCTAAATACAACTTGTTGTGGTTCCTAAGCACTTGAAAGTTCATTGTTCTCATGCATGAGAGAAGGCCCTTAGTTTTCCCTTATAACAGTGAGGTAACTGTCCATTTTAAGTTTAGGGGTGAGGGTATTTTTGAACTTTTTGGCTAATTTGGCATGAAATTCAATTTTGGGAAATTTGGACTATTTGGTGGTTTTAAATATTTGAAAATTGAGTTAGATTGATTAATTATCTCATATGGTAAATGTGTGATCCAATGATAGAAAAGTTGCTTTGGTGATATGCTTGATAGAAAATTGTGGTCAATATTTGTGGATGATTGATTTGCATTTTAAAGCTTAATTCCTAGCAATTTTTGGAAACAAAATTTATCCACTAAGATTATGGAATGATTTGAATGCTTTTGTTGGGAGACTTTGCCGCAAGTTGGCATATATTCTCTTTCTCAATTGAAAAGCTTTAGAACTCATCTTTGAATCTCTTGAAACAATTGGATGTTTTCACACATTTTTGGAAAATGATTTGGGCAATCTTTTCAATGAGTTTGAGCCTTTCAAGCCAACCCATGACATAAATCCATTTGCACCCTCTTTGAGCCTTATAATGAAAAACCATATGAACTTTCTTTTTGAAACCCACAATGGACTTTTACCTTAGCAATTTGAAAACCCATGAATTACCCAAATCTTGAGATAATTGATGAATCATTGGTATTGGAGTATAAAGATTTCAATTTGAAAGGAGTTTGGGGGAGTGGTTGCTTCTTGTAAAAAAAATGCTTTGAAGTAATCATCACAATCTTATAAAGTCCTATTGATTTTGGAATTTTGTGCAATCATTTTGTGGTGGGGAGAGAGGAGATTTTGAGCTTATGAAGTCTTGATGTTGAGGTTGCTTTATACATGTTGAAATGTTGCATTTGATCTTGATAACCGCAAGACAATTATTTTTATAACTCTTCACATATATTCATGGAAAATATCATTTGAGAGGGAGTTAAACTACTTGTGATCCCTAGACAAATACATATATTCATGGAAAATACCATTTGAGAGGGAGTTCTTCATGTCTTATGAAATGTAAAGGGGATAAATAATCCTAGACCCCATTTAATCCTTAAAGTCAAAGAATCCATTGTTTTTATCACTTTCTAATTTTAGAAATAAATTTCATTATTTCTTTACACAACCAAAAATATTTTCTTAGTTCAACTTGATTGAAATTACTTAGTCTTTTGCTTGGTCAAAGATTTTAATCCAAATCCCCTTGAGAACGGTATTTTAAACTACTTGCGATCTATGCAGTTGCTGTTAACGCTTGACGGCGAACACCACCTAGCATGGATTACTCCATACATAAATTGAAAGGATTAAAAACTTACCATATACCCACAACAAATGTTATGAGAATATTCATGTAAGATCAATGTCATGAAATAAAACTACTACATGGTTATCGGAACTTAGTCCTGAACTGACTCCTTTCTTCCCCACTATCTTAATTAACTAAAATCTCAAGTCCAAACCTATATGCATGTAGAGGCTTATGTTAAAAATCTAATCTATCAATTAATATCTCTCTCTCTCTCTCTCTCTCTCTCTCTCTCTCTCTCTCTCTCTCTCTCTCTCTCTCTCTCTCTCTCTCTCTCTCTCTCTCTCTCTCTCTCTCTCTCTCTCTCTCTCTCTCTCTCTCTCTCTCTCTCTCTCTCTCTCTCTCTCTGATCCTATTGTTTTTGTTACTACCCATTCCTTCTTGTAATTTTTGTTATACTAACTAATATTTTTCTTTTTAACCTTATAAACATGGACTGCTTCTTGAGTTAATCTCTTAACTTAATTCCTTTTTATTCTCAATGTTGGACTAATACTCAAAAAAATCCTTTTAAGCAAGCCATTTGAACTTGAAAGCTTCTATATTTACAATTGGCCATTTACTTTGATTATGAAATACTCAATCTTTAATACCTCAAGAATTATTTAATATTCTAATTCTAATAGTGGCTAGAATTCAAGCCTTCATAAGCTATATCCATAATACAATTTAACCAAGCATTTCCATCCATACATTATTGCTTATGCTCTCGTGTAAAAAAACATAAGAAAAATACCTGCATACTACCCTAACACAGCTACCACACATTTGATTAGTTTGCAAATAAAAATCTACATTCAAACCATTATATTCACTTTAATCCTTTACGGACTTTAGCTACCATTTAATCATTCCAATAAATTCCACTTCTTCTACTAATTACTGTATAATTCCAAAACAAACAGAAACCATGTTCCTATATATTCTCAACACATACAATTCTTGCATTAGACTCTTAAAAACAACTTCAAACACTTCTTAATTTTGTAAACTTAAGGTGACAACAACCTAATTTCCAGTACCTTTAAGGCTTCAAAATAAATACTTAGAATCAGTTTTCATTTCCTAAAACAGCTTAAAGCTTTTATACTTTCAGCACTCCATTCTTCATTACATTCCAATTTAGAATTTGTAATATAAAATTTCTTGGTCCCTTTATATTTCAAACAGTCCTTCCATTTGTTTCATAATTATTACTTCACAGTTGAGGACTTAAATCTGAACATTAAATCAGTTTGGAAGCCCCAAACATTCAAACAGCACTTAATGGCATATTTCCAAATTTGAAATGCTACCTTAACTACTTCCAATGACACATCCTTATCATTAGTTAAGCATAACCACAACCAAATTCGAAAAATTGCAACCCTGAAAAACCATTCATCCTTCTATCCTCTTACAACATCACATTCAAAGAAGCCTTATCACTTAAACCCTGAAAATAAATTCCAGCAATACAATGAACCCAATATATCTTTAGTAAAACAAGGGCTTAGGTTCACTTAGAACCTCATAGAACTATGGATCCCACAAAATCCCACTGATTTCGTATACATTTGACCCAATATTTCCCTCTTTCAACCGAACTTTATCATACAAAAGCAACAGCTTCCAAACAACCATTCTACATAAATTTTTCAGATTCCAATTCACACTTTAACCATCCTAAAACAAAAAGTATAATCTGAATCCTTCACAATCACTTATCTAACACCTTGACATGAAAGAGGGAATTATATCGTGGTTATTGACATGAAAGAGGGAATTATATCGTGGTTATTGACATTTAGTTGCAGTTTAGTTTGCTGTTTGCCGTCTGTTTATGTTCAAATTGTCACTTGGCATGCTTGTATGTTTTATAAACCAATCCTAGCTGTCATCCCGTTCAATTTTGAATAATTGTCTTTCGCAACATCAACTTTGTTTTTATTTGTCATATTGACATTTATTTGATAAAGTTTTTTCCTATATAACAAGGTTCAAACTGTTGAAGAGCAAGTTAGAGCTGCTGCTGAGCACAAACTAGGTGTTGCCAATCAGAGCATCATTGATGGTTTTTTTTTTACAACAATACCAGGTTATGACATTTATTCACATTCAGTTGGAGCATGATAGTATTTTAACATAGCTAATCACTAAATCTAATTGATTTGTATGCAATCAATTCTGGAATTTTGCTAAATATGTAATTCCACGGCCTCACATCCATCTTTGATATTTTGTTTTTAGAACATAGTGTTGATCTCTCTGCTGTATTATCTTGTTTACATGTTTAGGGAGAGTGTTGTGGATTTTCTTCACCCATTTGAAATTATTTGAAAAACATTTTCTTTCAGTAATATAGGTTCTCTTAGCATTATTGTTTACATGTTTAAGGATAGTGTTTCCATTTTTGTTCACATGTTTAAGGGTAGTGTTATATTTGTTGTAGCAGTAAAGGTTTTCTTTCAGGATTTGTTTTTGTGTGGCAGACTTTCCACAATCAAGTACTTTGAATGGAAAACTTTGCTGCATGTATGAATGATGGTGACATGACACATTGATCCTGATTTTTTAAGCCATTCTTAAGGAACAGAATTTAATTGTGACCCCCTTTTTATTGGTGAATTAGGTCGAAGTAAGGGCATTGGTGACTAGGCCCGTCATGATGGGATTTACACAAAATGTATTAGTGGAATTTTTGAACAAAGGTAATATGTCAATGTCCCATTGGTATATTTATGTGTACTGCCTTGGATTTTGGTTCATTGGTATATTTATTTTTTGAGAATTTTTCCTATTTTGTAGTTTGAACTAACTTTACCTTCTTGAATCCCATCTGTCATGCTTAGCTGAGCCCCTCAAATATTCCCCACTTGCAAGCTTGCTTTAAACATTTTTATATCTATTTCTTATATTTTGAATTTTTCTACTCATTATTTTCTATAATAGGAACATTACATGAGGATCAAGGCATCAAGAAGTCCTAGTGTGGATTCTCCAAGTCTGCCAATCAAATCAGCTCTAAGAAGAAAGCAACCTATTTTTAGAGACTACAGGTTATAAGAACAAGGGTTCAGATTCGAGATGTTGATAGCACACCTTATTTTCAAAGGACTTCTCCTTCTACCACTAATCCTGAAATATGATAGTCTCTAGATTGTTTGAATATATTATGACTTTTGAGGCTTGTTGGATAAATTCTCAATTTAGTACTTTTGTTTTATTTTGTTGTTAAGTTGTTGGATGATACATTGATGGTTTGTAATGGACAACCATATTTTGTATGATTTAATGTCAAATTATTATTCTATATACTTTGTTTAATTTCATTTTCTGCCATTTTACCATTATTGCAGCTAGTTTTTTTTTTTTCAGTTCAAAAAAAAAAAAGCTAGTTTTTACCAAAAAACAATGGGATGAAATTAAAAATTACAGAAAAACTCAAAGTTTAGGGACACATTTGTGACGGAAATTCTGCCACTAAACAGCGTCAAAAATTCTGTCACTAATCCATGGCTAAACAAGAGTAGTCTATTCCTAGAATTAGTGATGGAAATTTCCGTCACTAATTAGTCTTAAACATGGAACAAGCTATTCCACCTTTTAGTGACGAAATTTATAATTAGAGACGGAAATTCCGTCGCAAAAACGTGACGACCTATCCATCACTAATCCGTCTCAAATTAGTGACGGAATTTTGTATTCCGTCACAAATCCAAATTAGTGACGGGGTTTTTACCCACGGAAAAATTTCCGTCACTAATCCGTCTCAAACAAGTTTGTGACGGGTTTATTGACGGAATTTCCGTCACTAATCTGTTTAGTGACGGAATTTCCGCCACTAATTTCCGTTACTAATATCATGTTTTTTTGTAGTGACAAAATTACTTTCCCTAAAACTTTTCAACTCCTTTATCATTTATTAAACCATCAATCTAACAGCTTAAAACATATTTGAACTACTACACCATTATTTATTCTAAATGGCATCAAAAAGTAGTGCAACATGATTCATTTACAAGTTTCAATACCCAAGACTAATGAACATTATAAAGCCATATTTTTCTTGAATAGCAACAATTAATCAAACACACACACACATATACCCCACCAAATTATTGAGCATGCTGGAAAAATATCAATTATAAGGCTATTAAGTATTTTCGAATCCCAAAATTCAGACCACATATTCTCAAGCATCATATTCTCTCTAGTACATTAAGAGCATGTTTGGATCACACTTCTGGGGGCCAGAAGTGGATCCCAAAATCAGAAGTCATTCTGAGAAAGAAATTATGTTTGACCTCACTTATTTTGAAAATGACTTTTAGTCCAAAATGACTTCTACAACGTGAAAAGTCAGAAGTAAAAAAAAGTGACTTTTGGCTTCTGACTTCTGACTTCTAGTGGGTCCCACGCCTTTTGTTATGTATTATTTAATAAAGTGGATAGGAAAATTAAACTATTAGACCCCTAAAATTCTGAAATAAGATAATTTCTTTTAATTTAAAATTTTCTTTTTATCTCCAAAAATTTACCATAACAATTTCTAACTATTTTCTCCCACAATATGCTCCTTTGAGCTAAAAATATTATTTTTAAAAATTATTTTCCTGAAAATAAGGGAGAAACTAAGCCTTTAATAAGAATATATGCATATTATATATGTATTATTTAATTACAATAATACATTTTTTAGTAATTTTTCATCTAAACGTGCTTTTCAATATAATCATCCAAACATGTTTCTAAAAGTCAGATTGAAAAAAAGTCACTTCTATCATCACAAATCCAAACATAAATCACTTCACACAAATGACTTTTATCCAAAAGTCACTTCTAAAAAAGTCATTAAAAAAAAATTCACTTCTCCAACGACAATCCAAACACACCCTAAGACTTCTTTTAGTCTTTTCATTGTAAAGCTTGACAAGCAGACATTACCCCATAAAAACAGGGACTAAGGATAGGCCATTACGAAACAAAACCTCACCGAACAGAAAGACCACATTTGAAATCCTAAAGCCACTCATATTCACCCATATAATCATCAACTCTATTATACTCATACTTGCTTTTAATCAATGATGTATTCTGCTTAAGGCCGAATCACAAAGGTTTCCAACCATTAACGGTAACATCACACAGAAACTCTCCAAATCAGAGCCAACAACTCACATTCAAGCTTACTTTCTTTGAGAAAAGCTTCTTTTTTCTAGGCTTAATCTTTGTTTTAATCAGCAATTTTGCCCTGAATCCCAACCTCTGATAGGAAAACACATCCCTCAAACATCCTTAACCAAAGAATCAGAGAGTGGAAATGGAGAGAACAAACTCACCGGAGTTCAAGTATGGCCTTACATGCCCCAAAACCACCTTCCTTCTCTCTCGCTCTCTCTCATATACCCGAAGGAAAAGGAATGGATTTGATGATGATGAAATTGAAGGGGGTAAAGTAGTGGCGGAGGGTATTAGGCGAGAGGTGAGGTGAAAAGTCAGTTTTGCGCTTTCAACTATAACTAAAGAAATTTTTAACTAAGGGCAATCTTGTCTTTTTATTTTCTCCACTATTTTTTCTCATTATACCCTTCTTTAAAAATTTTAATTACCTTCGATTTGTGCTTTTTAATTTATAATATCTCAAGGCTTTGAATATCTCTTTATTTTTTCTTTTTCAAATTTTGGGGTGTTACAGTTTTCACACACTTAGATATATAACTTCTTCCAATCATATAAGTTACATTCTTTGGTATACATTATAGTCCTATTTACACTACAAAAAAAAAAGGATTTTGGTGACAACTTTGGTGGCGACATAAAAATTTTCGCGGCGACTTTTTATGTCCCCACTAAAAGTCCCACCTTATGTCGCCGCGAAAATGTATGCCTTTTCACGATGACTTTATTTAATCGCAGCTGAAAGTGGACCTTTCAGCAGTGACATAGCTAAAAGTATGGCTTTTAGCGGCGACATTTATAAGTCGCCTCTAAAAGTCATGCATTTTGTTTGTTGAATAACACTAATAATTGTTATTTTTTATTTTTTATATAAAATATTAAAATTTTAAAAAAAAATTTATGTTGAAAAATAAAATAAGCTAATATATTTTCATTTTTATTTATTTTTAAATTTATTGTGAAAACTTTAATTTAAAATTAATGATATATTAAATAATCTTATACATGAATAAAGAATAATAATTTTTAAATTAATAAAATTATATCAACTATAGCAACATTTTAATTTATTAAAAAAAATATTATGAATATTATATTAATAAAGAAACATTTATATTATACTTTATCTTTATATGTTAAATGAATAAATATATATATAAATAGATATATATAAAAATATTAAAAGTAGGTAATATGATAATATATTTATAGTATAATATTATCTGTATTTAAATTGATATATTTAATATATGTATATAATATTAGTGTATATATATTTAATTTTGTAGTAATATGATAGGAGTTAATTACAGCTTAACTGGTAGTAGCTTCACACAAGAGAAGTAGTCATGGGTTCGAACCTTGGAGGCACATTTGGAGGTGAAGTAAAAGGAGATGAAGTGGCGGATGTGACATAAAGTGATGCTGTTGCCCAATATAATGTGGCACAATGTAGTAAGTGGGTGAGGGTCACCACGTCATCAGCCATGTGGCCATAAGGTACTAATGTGACTTTAATTATTTTATTATTATTATTATTATTATTATTATTATTATTATTATTATTATTATTATTATTATTATTATTATTGTAGGGGAACACTTTTTTCGAATAACAATGACAAGCTAATAGCTTGGGGGAACTTGAAAGAACTAGAAAGAAAACCACAAATCTTAGCCTAAGCCCGCTAACATTTGATTCGAACAGAGAGCTGGGGGAACTTGGAGGATCATCAGCTCATCGTTCGCATACTGGGCCATTTTTGCTAACCCATCTACACAAAGTGTCGCTTCCCTGTGGGCAAGTGCTATCTAGATATCCCAATCAGAAAAGATTAATTTTCGCATCTCAGTGATCTCTTCTTCTAGAGGATGCTCTGCATACCTGTAATCCGTCTCTGATGGCTTGAAGTTCTGCTTCTGCAGAAAATCTGCAGTTCTGGAGCTTTCTCTGGAAGCCGCAAATCCAGTTTCCTTTTGAGTCTCCTTGCTTATCTGAAGTAAAGGATCCATCCACATCCACTCTGTAGTATCCTTCAGGGGGAAGGGTCCATTTTTCTATCGTGCAATCTGTTATCTGGTAGGAGTATACCTTATGCTTGAATATTCCATCTTCTACTCCTTCATGCAAGAGATACTTGCATCGATGTAAAAAGCTATTGACTTGGTCACTCTGGCCTTCAAATGCTTTTCTGCATCTATTCTTCCATAAAAGCCAGCACACTACACTAAAAACTTTACTCCATATCCAGTTCGCCATTTGACTTGTTCCTGGTTTATTTGTGGAATTCCACCTGATCCAGCCCTGCAAATTACTAGAAAAAAATATATTATAGTCTAGAGGGTTAGTTAAAGAGCACAACACAGCTTTTACAAACTCACAATCTCTCAGAGTGTGTATGATAGATTCCTCACAATAGCACTCAAATGGACAATCCGGGTGGTTTGTAAGACCTCTCGTCACTCAAGAGTGAATTTATAGGTAATCTCTCATGAAACATCTGCCACATGAATAATTTTGCTCTTTCCGGAATCTGTTATCTCCATAGTTTCCCCTAAATTGGATCTTCATTCTGGTCTACATATGTCTTCAGCTAAACCCGAGACCCACTCAGGGAGAAAAAGACGCCATTTCTCTAGGTCCCACCTACCGTTCCGAGTAATGAAGTCACTCACTTTATCCTCCTGGTTCATCCATTGGTGGTTCCTGATAACAAATAGGCGAAGGGGATAGTCAAGGTCCACCCACAAGTCGGTGCATGCATACGTGTCGTGACCTCCACGAATTTTATTTCTCAATCCCTTTCTAAATTTACTCCATTCACGTGTCACTGCTCTCCATACCTATGATTTATTCCTATTCTTCTTGATCTTAGGAATCTTTTGAGTTCCACATATATATTTGGCTGGAAGGCATTGAACCCGCAGCGCTTCGGTTTTAGTTACTGTAGGAATACACTTAATCCACCCTTAGTGGGTTAGGGCCTAAGCCCAATGAGAATTAGGGCTAATATGTTATGCCCAATAAGAATTGGGGTTAACATGTAATTAAGGAGAGATATGGGATAAATTGAGTAATTTTTCCCTTATTAATTTGAAATTCAAATTATATGACTTTCCAGAAGGGATATGTCTCTCTGTATATTATTTATAAATAAAGGGGTTTGTGGGAAGAAAGATATCATTTTACGTAGAAAAGAAAACTTTCTGTCTTCCTCTCTTTTCTGTCCTTATCAATGGTGCATCTGCCGTATTTCGTAATCGGGGTCCAAATCGGTGTTCCGATTTCGTGTGGGTACCAAGCGAGTCTACCGGATTTCAAGTACGCCTGAAATCCTACAGTTACCAACCCCCAGCACAACTTTAGAATAAAAGCCTCGTTTTGTCTTTCTAAGTCCTTGATCCCTAGTTAAAGGAGAACATTTAAATCGCCGGTAAAAGTAATCCTTTGGTGGTAACAATGGTCACCACTAAAAGTCGACTTTTATTGGCGATCTAAAAAGTTACTGCCAATATTTTTGATCAACATTTTGATGTAGTGATTTGGTTAGTTGTAATACATATGTGTAGTCAAGCAACAAATTCCTTATATTTTTTTTTGTCTGAAAAAAATTATTTATATTGGCATCCATTTTTTAACCCATGATCTTTTAGTTCATCGATTGAATTGAACCAACTTTTAATATATCCTTTAATTTTTAAAATCCTATTATCCTTGCACTCAAAAAAATCTGTATACTATTAGGTTAGAAGCGCTTGAATGAATTTTCTGATTATGCATGTCTGAATGGAAAAGGTTTAGGAATATTGATACAATGCTATTGGTAATTTAATATCAAGCAAGCATGAATTACTTTAATTTAACACTAAAGGGGCTTGTTTGGTAGGAGGGGAGGGAAGGAGTTTAGCAGGTGGGGGAAAGTTTTCCCTCCTCCCCCCTTCCCTTCGTACCCTCCCCTCTAAAAATAGGGGGATTTGGAGGAAAAATATTATATCTTGATATGTCTGTAATATTTGTGTCCAAAATTACTTTTTATATTCTTAAACAACTCTTTTTTCATAGCATTCCAAACAAAATCCGTGAAACATAAAATAATATATCTATATAATTTAAAAAAAAACAATATAAATAGTAATATTATGTTAAAACCCATCTTCTCTAATATATATAATGAATTCAAACAAGGTAGTATTAAAATCTATCATTTCCTCCCCCCTTCCCTCCCATCCTTTGAGCCAAACACACCCTAGATGTTCATTGTTCAATTTACGGTATTAACATTTATTCCCTTAGCCGTCCTTGTTATAACCAATTAGAAGTAATTTTTTGTCAAATTTATAAGGCAACAACGCTGCATTAGTTATTTTTCCCTCACTAAACTCTTGTTATTGATTGATTTTTAAAGTTTGAAAAATTAAATCATGTCATTTGAAGAGGGATAAAGTTTAAAAAATTATCAATTTAGAACAAAATGTTTTAACTATCATATCTTAGTCCACAAAATTCAGTAGTGGATGACTTAATAGTGTGGAGAGAATAAAGAATACTAATAATTCTTCATAAAGACAAATTTACTATGGCAAGACAAATATTTTTCTGAACCTGAGGTTAACTTAGCCGAATAAAATTTGAGACTACAATGCACTCATTGGGGTTTGGACTCTTGAAAGTGTCCTTACATGCCTCTCAGAATGGTCCCTCTATGATGGGTCGAGTCAAGCTTTTATTTGTCGATTACAAATCCAATTAAATATCACAATGTAAAATGCTTTGATTTTACATTGTAAAATATCAAGTTTAAGATTCAATTGCTTCATGATGGTTCGATTTCTCTAATTCATCAAATTCTCATCTTACTTCCCACAATTTGGAGGAAACGAAATATGGCACTACATCATGAAAAGCAAGCTGATCCTCTGAATATCTTAGAGGAGGTAAAATGCATAACAAATTTTACATCCTTAGCTTTGCAGTTATCATCTCTATGGCGGGAATAATCCTATTTGTCATCACAAGTTAAATCCCACAATCCCTATGATAATAGAGGCTAGAGTCTCTTGCTGAGAAAATTTAAAAGACTGGCTTACATTATTTTTATGGGATCATTTGTTACAAAGGTTCTGCTATAAAGGAATTTTTGTGGAAGAATGAAGTAATTACATGCACTGAATTTCATCTTAAATGTATGAGATCTTCCCTTTTATATGGATTCATAAAATGGGCCTTATTGAGGGTGCTTCAAACCTCCAACTTGACATCCATTGTGTGAAGAAGCGGTTCATACAACTTCCTACAAGTTCTCAATCTAGCAGTAACATAAAATGGCAGGAAATCTTAGCTTTAATTCATGTTTTTTCTTCTAGTAGCATTAATGATATGTTTTTCTTTACCTTGTTTCATTAGGATTTCTTGTTTAAACTTTAGTCCAATGACTGTGTAATTTGTAAACTTTGACTCTGTCTTTTAATATCATTTTGTCTTACAAAAAAAAATATATCATGATGTAAAAATCATATTGATATTAACATCATCAAATAATTTAAAATCAAATTATTTGGTGAAGATATATTATCATGTTATTATATTTTCAAATCAAGTAATTCTATAAAAAAACACTATTTAAAGTAAAAAAATAAAAAGTCGATAATCTTTAAAAATTATTGCGTTTAATAAAATAATCAATAGATTATAAATAACCCAACCTAATTTTACACAGGATAAAGAGACCCTTTTTTGGGTTAAACATCCATCACATGTTGGTCAAACTAGAATAGACAAGTGAAGGTGTGAGTCCGGCAAAAAAAAAAAAAACGGTGAAAGTGTGAGACATACGTTGGCAATGAGTTAAAATTTAGTGAAATGCCTAAAAGAATTGTCAGTCAGCAATGCCTAAAAGAATTGTCAGTCAGCCAATAAATAACTGAGTTTCTTTTTTTCCCTCAAAGACTAATAGCCTGTTTGGTATAGCTTATGAAACTATGGTTTAAAGCACAAACCATGGTTCGGAAAAGTTATTCTGACTCCAAACCATAATTTCATAAGTTGTACTAAACAGGCTATAAAACATTACATTACGCAAAACTTAAATAATTATAGGGTTAAAGGTCATATTTGCCCCTGAAGTATGCACGATGTATCATATCTGCCCCTGAAGTATTTTTGGGCCCAAATGTGCCCTCGAAGTATGAAAATGGATCATATTCGCCCTTCAGCCGTTAAAATATTAACAGTCAACGTTCACTGTTTAACGGTCAACGTGAGCTTTTTAACGGCTGAAGGGCGAATATGATCCATTTTCATACTTAGAGGGCACATTTGGGCCAATAAAATACTTCAGGGGCAGATATGATATATCGTGCATTCTTCATAGGCAAATATGACATTTAACCCAATAATTATAGGTAAACAAACACTCACGGTTTTGTTTGTAGGACATTTTACTCGTCTAAATTTAACATTTTCTATCCATCTTTTAGGTCAACACGTGGGATTGCTGCGTATAGTTTATCCAGAGTTGTTTTTTTTTTTTTAAAAGAATTATACTGAAAATAAAACAAACGTAAAGAAAAAGAAAATAGGGACAACGAATATAAATGAAGTACAATTCGTATATGATTCTTCTCATAATTTTTATGAGTTGATTGATTATGTTCTCTATTTTCTGTTTTTTGCTTCAATTCATATTAATATCTTCAAACGTTTGACCATCTTTCTTATCTCCCTTTCCCATAAGAAATTAAAAACTTTTGCTCTAATTAATGGCCCTTCTTTAATTTTACATTACATAGTAACGTAACTTTCAATGGTCCTACTTCCAAGCTAACATGATTTAGACATCGTTAAATTTAGCGAGCTAATCATGATTTTTTCTTACCAGAGCTAATCACGGATTACTACAATTTCTTTTCTTCAAAGTCTGGTAATTGCTTCCTTTTAGTTTTTTTCCTTACTTCCATTTATAATTACGAATGATCTATAAGTCAAAGTTAACTAATTCTCACATATCAAGAATTGTTAGTTAGCTCATTAAATATATCTGACAAATCCTTGGATTTGTAATGTTTTTATATGCTAAATTAAGGTCATTAACATATTTGAGATGCAATATTAGTTCAAAAGTGCTTAATTAATACCAAGTACCTTAAGTGAAATTAGTATGGAAATAGGATTAATTGGCCATAATTATAAATTAGTTTGTATTAATTGATTTCTAAAGCTTTTTAATCATTTTTCTATTGTAGTTTTACTTGTAGGGTCGCCCAATAACCAAAAGTAAAGGATTCTAGATGAAAGAAGCCAATTCAAGAGCTGCTGGAAAGTGGTCTTTGCCATGGCTATTAGCGAAAGGAGAAGATAGAGTCGCCTGCGCCGTGTGATAGCAGTGACAGCGATGGCCAAAAAACCACCTTCGCCGTGGGTGGCCACGGCAAATGCCCATGGCGAACTCACGATTCTACAGAGGATTAGTTGCTTTTTTTAGGCCGACCTGGATCTAATTCAAATACCCACTTGTTTAATCCGACTCAAGGGTTATTACATGACATTCTAGGTCATTTAGAGGCATGAAGAACACCGAAATTGGGATTCACGGTGTAACGTGTCCTTGGGTCCGCCCTTTAAGAAAATTAGAACTAAGGGGATAGTGGAAGCTAACCCGCGGGTGTCATTCCTTTGAGAAGCCTAATGCAAAATATGACCTAGTAGCTAATATGCAAACTAACAAAAGTAGGTAAAAAGTATTGTATTTTGTTTTTGGTATAAAATATGTGCAAAAGATGTTATAAGTTCAAAAGTAAAATAAAAATAAGATAAAAGTGAGATTTGGAGGGGAATGGAAATGGAATCATTCTTGATGAATGGAAACCTTGGGATTCATTGTTTCAAAAGATTTTTAGGGAGTTTCATGTTGATTTTCCAAAGAACCCTAGAGGAACCCCTCTAGGCTAGGCTCGGGTTAACTTAATTAATGCTAGGACCCCGCACATTACTTAATTTAACCTAAGTTGATTAAGCTCAAAATCAAAGTGAATTTGCTAATTGTAGGGGGCTCATAATCCAACAATCAGAACCCTTAATTGACACTTAATTAATCCTAGAGTTTAATCAATTATTGGAACCCCACATAATAAATCAAGGCTCTAGGATTGAAGCCCAATGCCACTCATGCAATTTGACAAATTCAAGAACTAATTATTCATACAAGACTTTAAATCCACAACTTGGTTCACCCCATAATTGCACTTAATGTCTCAATTAACCCTAATTCATTGATGGCCACCCATACAAAGACTAAGGCTGAAAAGAGTGATTACCCAATGTCTAAAGACAATTAATTAATTCCTATGTCATTTCATTCATGCATCACCACTTAACATTTTTCATTCACTAACCAAGCCACATTGAGTTAGCATAAGATATTCACAAAGAGAGTAACAAAATCATGAACCCATAAATTTGATTAAACTCAAAGTTAAAGTAGCATAATCTCAAGCATTCAACAAGAAAGAAACAACATAAAATAGTTTCTAACCCTTATACAACATAAAATAGTTTCTAACCCTTACACTAATTTTATCCCAATTTTGGTGCTCTTCAAGTGGCGTCGTTACCGAGGAGCCAAGTAATTGGTTCCCTAGTAACCGGTTGTCAAACTTGCTTTGACCGGGTCTAGCTTCTAATTGCATCTTAGTTTAGTTTTTATTTTTTTCATATTAGTTTAGTTTTTTTTTCGTAGTACATTTTTTAAAAAAACCCTAAAATTAGTATAGATACTTGCTCTTTGCATTTTCCTTACTCATTGACATACTTGAGTGCTTGGTTGCTTTTGTGGTAGATTGATTGCACTAACTATGGATGCTTGCTTTTGCTTGATTTTGAGTACATGATTGTATCCCCCAAGTCATATGTTTTGTACTTGAAACTTACTTGTGCATAGCATAGCATTTTGAACTCTCTTGCAAAATTTGGCCACTAAACTCAATTTCTTGCACAAAGGGTATTTTTGGAATTTTAGTGGCTAAAATTGGATCGCAAACTTTTTCAAGACTAAATCTTACATTCCATACTTGCTCTGACTATTTGGCACTTGTTTAAAATGGTATATTTGATTTTTCACTCACTTGTGCAATCTCAACTTATTTTGAAAATTGCTGCATAATTTCCTACATTCACAACCAAAATCATTGTCTCATGGAGAGCTCCCCTGACAACCCCTATTTTTGTTGATTTTTGCTGTCTTTTTGCCATTCTTGCTAGATATACATCCCATACTCACACCATACTCATACATACACACTCAATACACATACATACACTTCCATACATCATATTCCATTCATTTTTGCTTGAGTTTTGTACATTCTAAGTCTTGGTTGCTGCTGATAGTCCACTTGTTGTCTGTACCTTGTGTGACTTAACCTTAACTTGTTCTTGATTTCTTCAACTTGTTTGTCCTGCATTGTGCATGACTAGAAGGAGGAGAAGAAGAGGATCAAACCTTCCATCCATTAGCCTTGGGATTGAGCGAAACCTTAGTCAACTTAGGAGAGCCAATCAAGGTGGTCCCTCTAGCCCAATTTTAGAGGATATTAAGAGTCCTCTGTGATTAGTATGTTTAATTGGGTCAAGTGCTTAATCAAATTTGTTTAAGTTGATTAACATTTAGGGTTCCGGCGTTAGTTAAATTAATTTAAGCCTAATCTAGAGGGGTTCCTCTAGGGTTCTTTGGAAAACTGGCCATTTTTATCTCCCAATTTAATTTTTGAAGTGATGATTCCCGAAAGTTTCATTTACCAAGAATAATTATCCCATTTAATCCAAATCTCCCTTTTCATCTAATCTCAATTTGTTTTGAACATATCATACAATTCACACTAATTTCAGACAAAAACCAAATGCAATGCTTTTTACCCTCTTTTATCAAGTTTGCGTTAAGTTATTAGGTTCTAATTGCAGTTAGGCTCCTTGAGACCGACACCCAGGGAAAGCCTCCACTACTCCTTGGGTTCAAATTTCTTAAAGAGCGGATTTGAGGCAGAACTAACTTATTTTATCCCAATTTCGGTGCTCTTCATCTAACCTAGAGGGGTTCCTCTAGGGTTCTTTGGAAAATTGGCCATTTTTATCTCCCAATTAACTTTTGAAGCAATGATTCCTGAAAAGTTTCATTTGCCAAGAATATCCATCCCTTTTAATCCAAATCTCCCCTTTGTCTAATCCTTTAGTTTTCTTTTGAACATATCACTCTTTACACAAATTTATAACAAAAACCAAATACAATGCTTTTTCCTGCTTTTATCAAGTTTGCATTTAGTTACTAGGTTTCCAATTGCATTTGAGGCTCTTTAAGAGAAAGACACCCGGAGGTAGCTTCCACTATCCCCTTGGTCCCTATTTTTCTTGAAGGGAGAGTCCGAAGTGGCACTATACCGATACATCCAATTCCGGTGCTCTTCAGCTCTCCATCCCCTCATCCTCATTTTGCATCTTTGCCGATGGATACTGACAAATCCCAAGATTTACACATAATTTATATCATTTCAGAAGTCTTTAATTATGTTATTTGGGAATAATTGCATATCTTGTGAAGAAACTAAGTTCTAGAGTAATTACAATCACTTAATTGTAAAAAGGGCATTTTTAGAATTTTTTTGTGATTACTCTTGATTTGAATGATTCTTTGGAGCTATTCATCTTTATTGGGGTTATTTTATATTGTAGAAACCTTCAAGAAAAAAGAAAAACACAAGTTTCTGGATAAATTATAAAAATTACAGAAAAGCCCCAGAAATTTCTGAAGCAGATAAGTCCCTCCTCGTTGTGGTACCTCACAACGAGGGTCTGAGAAATTTCATCATCTCTGGACCTTGCCGTGCCACTCCATAGTGAGGGCCACGGCGAGGCCTCGAAACCTACAGAAAATCAGCATCTGATTTGGGCCAAACCAGGTCTAAACTAAAACACCCACTCTTGACCCGATTTGAGGGGGGTTAGGCACAAAAATTCAAACCAAAAACACATATTTGAGGTCCCCCAACCCTAACTCTCATCTTTCTCTCTTCTCCTCTCTCATTTCCTTCCATTTTCCTTCCATTTTCCACAAATTTCCTTCATCCATCCATAATGGCTACTCATGTATTGGATCTTGGAGATGATGGGCTCTCTTCCATGAGTAGCTAAACACATCATAGCTCTTGGGAATTATTGGAGATGGTTTGAGCTCATGTTCTTCATAGGGGAGTCTTGGTTCTTTTCCCTTCTCTTTGTATTTATGAATTCCTAAGTCTAGGTTTATCATTTATGCATTTGAGACTTGGATTATGTTTTTTATTTGAGTTTATTGTGATTTTGGTTTGTGATGAGGATTTGAACTCATCAATATATATGGTTATATATATGTTCTTTATAATTCCATTGATTTCTCTCTTTTTATGCATGGTTATGGTAGGTAGTTTGGATGAATTGGGTTGTAATTGAACTTAGTGCATTGCTAACCACTAATCACACTCTAAGGTATTTAATAATGCCTAATTGAATGGGTTCATGAGATTAGGTATTAAACTTGCCGGTTGGTAAGTTTTGGTATTATAGGAAATTTAGAGAAAACTCAAAGTGCTAAAGGGCTTAACAATGTCTAATTATATGGGGTTCCATTAATTAAGCATTGGACCCATTGGTTAATCTGGTTTGGTATTTTAGTGACTTAGTGTTTTTGACTTCTCATATATCTTAATTGAGATAGGATAGCCATTAAAAATTAATTTCCAAGAGCATCTTTATTATTTTATAAAAACCACTTTCATTCCACCATTTTAACCGAAACCCCCCAAAAAATATCTATTTCAATTGCATTCAACCTTTGAAAACTAAACACGATATGTTTTCACCCAATTCATCTTGCATTAAGGCATTTAGTTCACTGGGTAGTTTAATTAAACATTGGCTCATTGAGAACGACTATACCCTTGCATTCCGATTTATAAATATCTTTGCATTTGACCAAAGGGTGATATGACCACAGTCAAATCAGATACCCTTTTTATTCAAAAAAGGAGAGTTGGGATTAAGATCTGTTTTAGTTGAAGCCCTCATAAAAAGAACTAGAAGAGGCATTGTGGGAGGGTGAAAATCGGAGGGAGTGAGGGATGGAAGAGGAAGAATGGTGTCACTTGTGGGTAAAATGGTAATCTGATCTTTATAAATAATTAGATTCAGGTCCTAGGGACATCACTTTAATTGGGAGATTTTGTGGGACCTTGTCTTAATTAAGTCTCTTCCATGAGACCTGAAATTAATTTGCCACGCGCCGCAAGTGCACAGGTCGCGCCAAGTAATAAAGTGATAAGTAAAGATCGTTCCCACGAGGATTTGTCCAAAACCCGATCAAACAATGATTGTCACACTCTCGCCTAATTTGAGTGACACAAATATTGAGATTGAAAATTAACTAAGGAAATTAAATGAAAATAAAATTATACACAAGTGATTCTCCAACCTCAAGGATAAAATGGGTCCTAAGATTATCTATCCCCCTTTGTACTTCTTAAAACTCAATTTAACCTCCCCTCAAAGAAGCTCTCAACGAAACCATGTGCTAATCTAGGGTTCATAGAGTACTTGTAAAAGCTCTCTCAAGTCAAGAACAAGTGTTTAGTCTTATTAAGTGCACAATCTCTTGCTACAAGTTAATAAGACCAAATTCTCATGCTCCAACCCTAATGTGACTATGCAAGGCTAGCAAGTATATCTCTAACTTACCAACAAAACCATCCATCCATGCAAACTTCAGGTTCTTGCACTATTTTACCCAAGTTCTACACTCAATCTAGCCCTCTCAAGCATCAACCAAGTGAACCCAACATCTAAATGGTGATCAAGCACTTAGAAGCATTAGGAATAGAGTAAAATAAGCACATAGATATCATTAATCACAACATAAGACGAGGAATCAAGAATCAATCCATACAAGGGTTCAAAGTAATCTTAGAATACAAGTATTTAGCTACTCATGTTCAACAACTCCAAGGGAGCATACATATATACAAACAGAAACAAAGAACAAGAGAAGAGAATGAAGATGGAGAAGATAAACCAAGAGAGGAAGCCCAAATCTCTTTGAAACTCCAAGCCCAAGCTAAATCCCACCAATCTCCAAGCCCTAGCAGAGCCAAAAACGCCCAAAATATGCCCAGAAGTCGAAGAATGAGGGCTCAACTCAAAACCCTCCCTTTTATTTCAGTTCTGAATGTCAAAATGCGCAGCAATACAAACTTTCGGACCTTTGCCGTACCCCTCGCTGTGGAGCTTCCATGGCGAGGGCCAGAGAAGGATCCCCAAATTTAAAGGCCTCGTCGTACCCCACGCTGTGGATATTCAACGGCGAGGGTCAGAAAAGAAGCTTATATATTTTTGCCTTGTTGTGCCTGGCTGTAGCCCTTGCTGTGGAGGTTCCACGGCGAGGCCTTGCTGTACCCCTTGCTGTGGAGGTTCCACGGCGAGGGTCAAAAAGCACACCAACATCAATGCTTCGCCGTGGGTCTTGCTGTGGGTTCTTCTTATTTTTGTTCACTTAGGAGCTTGGTGGATGGGCTAAAATCTCTTGTTTTATTGCATCAAAATGATCCTACAAGAATTATATAAAACAACATAAGAAACTAACTAGAGAAATGATCAAAATCTATACTAATAATCAATGATATGCAACCAAAAATCAAATGAACATTTTCCTAATTACATGAATTCCTAGGAGTTATCACAAGCGTAAATATTTAAAAAATTAAGAATAAAACATGATTTATTTATGATAGTAATTGCTTAAGTCAACAGTCAAAGTCTTCTTTAAGCTTTGATATCCACCGCTCATCATTGGTTCTAATTAAACTGTTTGACCCTTATGTTTTGGTTTCCATTTTCAACTGATCACGTCATCTTAAAATAAAATCCTTTGCAGGGGGGAAAATATTGTGAAAATTAATAAATTTCATTAAATATAGTTAGAAACCTTTTTCTTAACTTTAAAAATAATATCCTTCATTTAATATTGGTCCATGATTAACTATCACATAATTGGCTCTTAATAAATCGTTACGTTCTTTAAAATAATTTATATTAATATGTTACATGTAAACACTCTAAAAATATTGTACTCCCTCCGGTCCTAAATATAAGACCACATTAACTTTTTTTGTGGAAGTTAAGGAAGCAAATTAGACCACTAAATTATAGCATTTGTCATATGTAATTAGATTATATGTTAGTTTATAAGTAGAATAGAGTAGTTTTGAGGAAAAAAGATACTTATAGAAAATTTAAAGTGATTAATTTTGTATCCTAAAATTTTTTCAAAAAAATCAAAGTGATCTTATAATTAGGATCAGAGGGAGTATAACTTATCAAGAAACTTTTTTTGATGGAAGTGGATCTTCTCACTATCTTCTTTCCTCGCTATCTTTCATAAGCTAATCAAAACCCTTGATTGAAGTACAAAAGTTTTTGCCTTTTATAAAAGTGGATCTACTCATTTTTGTGGATATGTAATGTTGAGTCCAGCATTGGCAGCTACTGAACCCACCATGTTGGGCACCCCAGGGGCCCATCTCTGGGTCACCCCGGTATTGGCAAGCCCAACTCAGGTATTGTAGCTCGGTTGGGGGCCGCTCTCGCAGACCCGACCCAATGCTGCAGCATTTGTGGGAGGAGGCCGTGTCATTGGCGCACCCACGGGTTCGATCTCCCAACCAAGCACTTTATAGGCATTCTAGATACCTCGCTTATCACCACTTGGTTGGGAGATCGAACCCGTGGGTGCGCCAATGACACGACCTCCTCCCACAAATGCTGCAGCATTGGGTCGGGTCTGCGAGAGCGGCCCCCAACCGAACTACAATACCTGAGTTGGGCTTGCCAATACCGGGGTGACCCAGAGATGGGCCCCTGGGGTACCCAACATGGTGGGTTCAGTAGCTGCCAATGCTGGACTCAACATGCAATTTAACAAGTAATATAAGGTGTCTTTTTCTAACAATTTAAATTGATTTAACGAGCAAAATATATAGTTTTTTATGAGGGATACTGAGTGAAAATGCTAGTAAGAGTAGAAACCCGAACTTTCTTCCATAGGCATGGAATTTTTTTAATAGAGATTAGT
The DNA here is from genome assembly GCA_037074515.1 of Mimosa bimucronata. Lineage (NCBI taxonomy): Eukaryota > Viridiplantae > Streptophyta > Magnoliopsida > Fabales > Fabaceae > Mimosa > Mimosa bimucronata. The sequence goes on from CM073442.1 coordinate 15,982,138, forward strand.
GGGAAATGATACAAGGGTTAATTGCTTTATTTCTTCATTTTATTTTTGAAGTTACATATAGCTGGTCTTGTAAACAAGATGGAGGTTTATTAGTTTCGGTTGCTCTAGCATTTCCCTTAGTATCCCTCGTAATCATTCATCTTATCTGACCAATCAATTTGAATGGTTAGAGAAAGACACGTCACATAATTTTTTAAAATTAATATTCGATCCACATAGAATTCTAAAGAGATCAACTTTCATAAAAAACAAAAGTTTCTTTATTATAATTAACTGCTCATATTTAATATGAAGAGTAACTAAAAAAAAATACTAAGAGACCCATTTCTAAACTTATTACCGTATGTCCATTTGAGACCATTAATGACAAAATATTAAGACTTGGTCGTGTATGCCAATGTAAGACCATGTCATCACTCATCAGTGGCACTTAAAGACAAAAGTCAACGAAGACTTGTAATAGTAAAACTCGTAATTTAATTATAAAGAGGCTGAGCAGCTTGAAGGCGATAAATATAAAATATATTTCCTGGACCCCTGCATTTAATAATACAAGCTACCATTCCCATTTACAATTAATTTAATTTAATTTGATCTCTCCCTCTCTATAAATAATCAATTTCCTCCACTCACAGCTGCATTATTGTGAGCAGATAAGAGAGACACAAATCTTTTCATCTTCACCACTGGCCATCATGTCTCGCCGTTTACTAGGAAATTTCTCACCGGAAAATCTAGCTCGAGTCCTCAACTTCATTCCACGATCAGAACAATCCTTGATCATGTCAGTACTTTTAGCTTTCTGCTTCAATATTCTCTGTGTGTGTGTGTGAATAAAAATTTCTTCTTCCTCCTATCATTTTTTTCCAGAGATACTCATTGATAATGATCATAATCTAACTTGCTTTTCTCATTATTTCTCTTGGTTCTATGTTAAATGTTTGTTTTGGATCAGACTTCGCGGTGGAAGACCAGGCCCCACCAAAGGACCACCACCTCAAAATAACTTCACCACAATGAGTGCTGCTATGGCGACAAACTCAACAAGGGTGGAGGAAACAAAGGAAACTACTAAGGCTCAAGTCAACGGTAGCTAATTTAGCCAAGTTTTAACTTACGGTTGTACAATATTATTTAGCATGTAGTTTTCATTTTTCTTGCCGAGAGCCATAAACAACTTTTTGATATGTAAATCCATAAATAACTGTACGAATTGGAGTTTTGATCTGTAATAATTTCAAGTTACTTTAAATATGCATCATGCTCTTATTTTAAGACGACTTAGATCATCAGATTGGGTGCTTGTAAACATATATAGGGAACATTAAACTATATGGAAGAGATTAAATAAGACGGTAACAACAATCCCAATGAGAAGGTAAAAATCACGGCCATCCATATATACCAATGAAGCGCGGATACCAACGAAACCAGTTTTATTGTTATCAAAATAAGGTGTAAGAAAGTCTTAATCAAGAGCACAAATAAATACTCCCTCCGTCCCTATATATGAGAGCAAAAAATTTGAATGATTTTATCTCATTTTATAAGAACCTGGTTAAATTTATCAAAGCATTTAATGTGATTTTTCCTATTTTAGCTATTATTATTCTCTCTATTCACATTCTCTTTCATACTTATTTATAACACTATTATCATGTTTCTCTATCTTATATACTCAATCATAAATAAGGGAAAACTTGAGAAAACAAAATTATTTCAGATATATTTATTTCTCTAAGCCACTTCATTAATCTTTGTGATTTTACCTCTTTGACTTTTATAATAAGGTACAAATAGCAGTCAAATAAAGCTAAAAATTAAGTACCCAAAACAAAAGTTGTTCTAAACAAGTTCACAAAATCTTAGCTCAATCTAAGTATCTAACGGATAACAAATTTATAGTTGTTACTTTACATGTGAACAAAGTTATACCACTTTGTTTCTTATTATAAGTCCACCATAACTACTTCTCACATACCAAGGAGTGGAAGTTATAGCATTAAATACGACCTATTTTTAAAAAAATTTCCAACTTAATATGTGTGAAAATATTATTTTATACGTTATAAACATTCTCTCTCATCTTCTCTATTTTCAATATAGAGGTAAAATAATCAAAATAGCATTAATTGATCACAAACTCTACTTATATTTAGGAATAAAAAATTTGTGGTGGTTAGACTTATAATAAGCAACAGAGTGGTATATCTTCTCTCTTAAATGGTTGTTCCTCCCCCTTGAATAAGATCTCACACTGTTACCCTAATATGACCCCTTTTCACTGTAATCAGTGAGACATAAATGGTTTTAAATTTTGAGCCTTTCTTCATATAGTAATGAAGCCTACACCCAAAAATTCTTGCAATCGTTTACTTAGAAATTTCAGTGATTTATATTCTTATTCTTACTCAAATAATAGTGAAATAAAAAGGTAAGGAAAAAAAATTGTGCCAAGTCATATATAATGAAGATAACAACGTGCATTCAAAGATTTTTGCACAATTTCCAGCTAGCAAGCTTCTCAATAATAAACTCAAGCAATGGTATATTTAAAATAAAAACACATATATGATGTCATTCTTCATGAAATGAATATTGATCCAGTTAAGAAATATCATATCTCATTTTATGAATTAAGAGTGTATGTTTGAAGCTTGTTTTTAATGTAAAAGTATCATTAGTAAATTTTTCCTTCAAATACCTTTTATAAGAAACAAATATATAATTTTCTACAATAAAAAATATAATTAAGGTTAATTGGATTAATAAATATGATTACAATAAAAAAATTACTCTTTTTGATAAGAGTATGAAGAGCACCTAACCGTTGGGATTATGTCAGTGCAGTGCCGTCTCGAGTCCGCTCTCCAAGAAATTAAACCCGAGGGGATAGTGGAAGCTAACCCTGGGTGTCGATCTCAATGAGCCTAGTGTAATATGATTCCTAATAGCTAAGATGTAAACTTGAAAAGGCGGGTAATTAAAAAGCATTTTTGTTTGGTTTTAGTATGAAGTCTGGTATGTGCAAAAGGTAAAGTAAAAGGTGGGAATTAAATGTGAGATTTGGATGAGAATGGGATAAAGATCATTCTTGATGAATGAGAGATTCGAGAATCATTGCTTCTAAAGATTTTTAGGGAGTTTAATTGATTTCTAAAGAGCCCTAGAGGAACCCCTCTAGGCTAGGCTTAGGTTAACTTAATTAATGCCGGAACCCCACACATTACTTAATTTAACCCAAGTTGATTAAGTTCCAAATCAAAAAATAATTGATTATGCAAGACTTTAAATCCACAATTTGGGCCACCCCATAATTGCTCTAAATTTCTCTCTAAACCCTAATCTATTGATGGCCACCCATACAATAAATTAGGACCTAAAGAGTGTTTGCCCAATGTTGCAACACAACCAATTAATTCTTATGCCATCTCCCTCAAGCAAATAGCTTAACACTCTTAATCCACTAACCAAGCCACCTTGCATTAGTACATAATTTTCACAAAGAAAATAACAAAACCATGAACCCATAAATTTCATTAAACTCAAGGTTAATAAGTAGCAATGTCAAGCATTATACAAGAAGGAAATAACATAAACATAGTTTCTAACCCTAATGACATAAATGCACTCAACCAAGTGACATAAATGCACTTCAACCAAATGTAATTAATACATTCCACCAAATGCCATAAATGCAACCCTAGAACCCTAGAAAAGCATAAATACAACAAATGGAAGAAGGATTAGAACTAGAAAAACTCCCCTATTCAAGCTTCAAGCTCATCCCTTGGCTCCCACCACTAAGAATGGTGGAGCCTAGTTGCTACTCTCCATGGAAGAACCAACAACAAGAGAGGAAGGTGTGGAAGCCATGGATGGAAGGAAGGAGAAGGTGAAGAAGATGAAGATGAAGATGGAGAAGAGAGAGCTAGGGCTTGGGGGTGTGAAATGTGAACCAAATCTGCCCTCATGGGGTGTATCTTTCGTGTTTTAAGTCCCCAAGTCGGGTCAAGTGAGTGGGTATTCAAGTTGGATTCAAATCAGGCCTAAAACGCGAGCTGATATGTTGCTGTTGTAGGCGCTTCGCCGTGGGCTCGCCGTGGCTTAGCCACGGCGAGCTCCAGTGGTCTCTGGAATTTTCAGGCCTTTCTCACCGTGGCTCATGTCTCTTCTGCCTCTTATGGTTGCTTTCTTTTGCCGCGGCGAGAAGCCTTCATTCTGCCTCTTTCGTTTGGCCTTCTTCTTCGTTCCGGGTCCAATCTTTTGGTCCTGAATGATCCTGCAAGTGGAAACAAGACTAAGCAAGGATCAAATAGCCCTATAAACTAATTCATACAAATTAATCTACAATTATGACCAATTAACCCTAATCTAACACTCATTTCACTTGAGAGTTTGAGACATTTAATTAGACATTATTAGACCAAACCTGCATCTTAATCATGTCAGTTGCCTCAATTTAAGCATATAAAAGCATTACAAGTCAGAGATTTGTCAGAGTACAACAGAAAATTTTCAATAAATACTCCAGATAAAATATTTCTTTATAAATATGAATAAGACCAAGAGAAATCCAAAAAAACATGGACTAATTTGTAGGTATCTTTGTAACCATTTTTTGAGCGCATGAAGCCTACCTTAATGAGGTGTTTTTGGGGGCCAAAATGTTAATGATCTTTTGAAACCCCATTAATCAAAAGTTTTAATTGCCAATAAAAAATATTACTTTTAATTTTTTATGGATTTTAAAATTTTCCAAATGGCTTGTTATATTATTTGTTTTTATTCAATTGTTTATGATAAAAATCATATTTGATTATTTGCTTTCATGAATTTCTAACAGGATATTTTTTATTTTACTGATAACTTAATTACTGTTAATCTTGTTTTCAAGTGGTCAATTTTAAAAGTTCAATAAGTTGCTGCCACCAATTCGTCGAGTCCAAATTGGGTTCTCTAGAAAAGCAAATGTTGTGAAGTTCTACTATTTCAAAATTCACATGCATGCATTATTTGATGTTGATTGATTAGCTAGAAACATTATTTTATTTGAAGGTTTTTAAGTATAATATTATTGTTAATTATACAAATAATGATTGATTCATATTTCATAAATTAATTATTTAAGTCAACTACCTAAATCTAGGTCAATGTTTTTAAAGACTAAGTGTTCAAATTGAAAATAAAAGTCATCATGTTGGCAAATAATTAATAGTGCCAAACTAGCTCACACCCACCCACATCTTAATTTAATTACATATACGAGAATTAATACATGGAATGAAAAATAAGATGTCATTAATCAAACCCATTGTTACATCCTGTCCATAATATAGGAGGTAACATGAAAATTTTATTGTTCACATTATAAAAGGTAATCCCTCTGTCCTAAATATAAGACCTATTTGGAGGATGAGTTTGATCCTAAATATAAGACGTATTTCTAATTGCTCACAAATTTTTCCCAAAGTATCCTTACTAATGGTCCTCAATTAAAAACAAGCAAGAGAGGGAGGGTAGGGATAAAGATAGATGGTTAGAATACATGATAATATCATGTGATTTTAACTAACTTAACTAACACCATTAATCTTTGATCTAATCAAATTAGGTAAATATGTCTTATATTTAAGACTGGTTGGGAGTAACATATAAAAGACAATATATTAAATATTTGATTTCCATTATTGCCCTTGCATATTAAATGTAAAGTGGGGGAAGTGTGTGTGTAATAACTGTTATAATGGTAAAATTGAAAAATCATATTAATTTTACCCAAAATAAATGACTCAACTATATTTTGTTTGTATAAAATAGTTGACTACTTCTTGTAATGTGCATCAGAATGAGTATGTAACATATCCAACTACCAGAAGTCATGAGGTAAAGTTAATCTTTGGACCTGCTAATTCGTAAATCAGGAGATAAAAGTGTAAAAGAAAAATCTTTTGAATCATATTTTTTTGCTTTGCCCAATCAGTGCATGCCTCACAACTCACAAGACTAGAGAACCTTTGTCTAGAAGCTAAGGGAGAGACGACAAATGGTATGTAGAGGACATAGTTCCCCCACCCGAAAAGATTAAAAGTAAAAGAGAATCCACCAAAAGAAACATAACATTATATAAGAGGACGAAAAATTCTCCCATACTGTTGAGAGCAAAAAGTACAGGAATGAAGAAATTAAAGAGGCTACAAAACCAATAATGATTCGTTCGCCTGATGGGGATTTAATTTTAGATTTTTCACTAATATATAATACTAAAAACGTTGAACAAACATTACTAAAACCTAGTATAGCAAGAAATATTTATCGAGATATTACAATTGAAATCATTCAGACTAAGAATGTATAAGTTGAAAACTATGAGAAACTCATTCAAGAAAAGGATGAAGGAATGATTTTACTTTCTCACTTCCATTCACCTACTCCTAGGCAAGAGCTACTATATATAACCAAGTCACCAATCAACCCGCACTCCCTCCTTTCCTTCTCTTTCAAAGGTTTTACGTAGTTTTAAATTCATTCTCACTATGCACGATTTCAAGTGTAACATCTTAAGTATTATTTTTTTTATACAAAAATTTTAAGAAGGGATTAGACTTATCACCTACAAAAGTGTCCTAGTGAAGAACCCCTAATTCATGATCCATGTGGGCTATGAATCAGTTTTTATACTATTTTATCATATAGGGTTTTGGTAAATGTTTTTACTGATTGTAGAATGTTCCTATAAAAGCCTTCTATTTTCCCTGCCAAAACCTGAAGATTGAAATATTTTTTTTAACAAAAAAAAATTCCATTATAAGATCTATTTTTACTTGGGTCCAATAATATACTATTTAAATATAAACCGTTAGTACTACGTATCAAATAATTCTACAACAAATAAGAAAGCTAAGCCCAAAAAAATAAGTCATTAAAATTTCTGTTATGATATGATGTATGTGCGAATATATAATTCATGCCACCTTATTTATACCAACATTATGATACCTAACTATAATAGGTCATATTTTATATTCCATGCAAACCAAGTTTACACATGATGATTAAAATGAAAGAGGAAGGGAGAACTCTTCATATTTGGATATCAGAAAGATTACCACATATAACATAAGATCTCTTCCCTGTTTCTTTCTTTACAACTAGGTTCCAAGCTAAGGAAGGTAATTAATCTCAATCTTATCCCAAAAAATTATTAAATTACATTAAAATCTCTAGAGATTTAAGTGATATTAAATTGCATGTGTTGGAAGTTGTCAATACAGCTCAATAAGTTTGTTGTCGACAACTCTTTAAAAACCTATTGATAACTCAATGAGTTGTACAACTCCTGATACATTTGATTTAATATCACCTAAATATCTAGGAACTTCAATTCTCTGCTTCTAATTTATTGCCCTTAATTATTAATAAATTATACATAAATTAGTGAATTAGATAGAGATAAAATCGAATCACCTGATGAAGTAAATGGTATCTTTTTGCCTCCCACACTTATTGCTTCTAACGTAAGGTAATAGAAAGTCGCAGGATCTTTGGAAACCATTGGAGTAGAAACAGTCCCTCTTACAGAAACGACGCCGTTTCCTCCAAAATTTAACTTTCTCGTCTTTTTACTCTCAAGTGGGTCGAACCAGTATGAGAATTTACCATCAATGGAAGAACTTATCTGAGAAACCAGCGAAATAGAACCTCCTCCAAGACCAACAATTCCTGAAATTAGTTCACTAAAAGGACCATTAATATACCAACAACCAAACACGACATTACTAAACGCCACGTGGCTACTACTGGTGGAGCCAAGTGTCATTGTGTCAAATACGATGTTCCCAATTGAAACAGAGCTATCCGCGTACTGTTGATCGTACTAGCACAATCTTGTTCCATCCTCACTACATGTCTGTGCCGTACAAGGAACAATAGAAGTACATTTTGGTCAATGCATGGGATATTTTTCAAGGTTGAAGATTTAGAGAACGGTCAAATCAATGAGGCTGTTTGGTTGTAACAATTACGACAAGGTAAACACTGTGACCAAATAAGGTCACTACCTGTGTCTGCTGTTCCAAATATTTTGAAAGGTGGTGTTCCTAAGGAATAGGCCATTATGTAGGACCCTGTAATGGAGATAGTTTGAGATGCTGGTATATGAGTATATCTGCTTTTGGTTTAGCTTTAACTTCATTATTAGGATAGAAGTGTTTGACTCTCTATATGGAGCGACGGAGAGAGTTGTGAAGTTTCTGATAGTGTGATGATTTAGTGTAGAGTGGAGATTTTGGAGAGTCTCGGTGGATTAGTTCAACACTAAAGCCATGTTTGGTTGCTTGGGTAAGGAAAAAAAATCGTGAAATGAAAGTAAAGATGAAGGAGAGTAATGGAAAATAAAAAGCCATGTTTATGAGTAATGGAGAGCTAGCGGTTGGGACTTGGAAAATATATATATATATATATATATATATATGCCTATATCTATACTTCTTTGGTCCTATTTATAGGATAGAGAGAGAATGTTTTATTTGGTCATATTTATAGGGCATATAATTAAATTTTGTATGTGAATTTATAAGTTTATCCTCAATTTATTATGTGTTAATTTTGTTCTCATATGTACCAGAAAAGGCTTACCTATCTCCGCCAAAGTTGCTCTCCTTGACACCTCCTTTAAACAATACCAACATGCTCTGTTTGGCGCTCTTGTTACTACCCTTACTAATGGAAGTCTAGTTCTGACCATTGCTCCTGACTTCACCATGAAACTCATTGATGAAACCCTCTCCACCAGACTTAAAATCCAGGTTCAGATTGTTGGAGCAGAACAAAATTCTCAAGCCACCATGGCCACTCTCCACCACCAATTGATTTATAGAGTCCAGAATCATGCTCTAGATCTTCAGCATCCACAATCTACCAGTGATGCGTTGCTCATGTTTACTGATAGAGATCATGGTCCGGCTATTGTTAATATACCTAGACAAATTACCAATAAAAAATTATCTGAAATAGTTCCTCTTGATTGGATTACCAATTATGAAAGGGAATTTGGTTCTATTCCTAGAGATATGTTCATACAACTGCTCCTCCACAGATCTCTCGCATGCCTGATGGTATTATCAGAACTCTTTTCCAGAAACCTAGAACTTAAGGAACTCCTTTACGGAGAATATGCTCTTTGGCCCCTCCTCTTCAGACGCCAAAGGTGATATCTCCGGTCTGTCCAGTCTACAAGAGCAAAGAAAAGCCCCCAGTTAGTCATTTTTGTGCTAATGGCCAGCCTGTTTTTGTCTCTCATGTTAATGGCCATTTCATCTGGGATCTTGACTATAGGATGTGTGAACCTGACTATGACTGCCAATATTCTGGGTTTTAGGATCATTATGACGATGAAGATCTGGTCACTTTTGGTAACACCAAGAAAACCACCAAGTCCAGGATCAGATGTTCCAATATTCACTCCCATCACAAAAAACCAGATCAAGATGGATCAGGTTCTCGGTGGATCACCCCTCCTACTCTAAAAGAATCTTCCTCAGATCTCACTCTTTGGGATTTACTCAAAGAACTAGGTCATGATGACCTTGCTGCTGATGTTTTCCCCATTACAGAAAAAAGTAAACCCTCTCCAGCTCCTCCTATCATAATACCACCATTACTTTACACTGCTCCTACTGTTCCTTGTATTGCCATGATGAGATCTTAAACTTATGACGAACAATTTCCTCCTTTTAAAGTCCATACTCAAGAAGCAACAAAGGTCACAAGACGATCTTATGTTGTTCCTACTCAAGTCTCTCCACATGGTGTTAAAGAAGCCTCTCCAGCGAAAGAAGTCTTTAATTGGCATACTGATAATGCAGTTAACCAAAATAGGTTTCTTCATCGCATTGATTCAAAACTTGATCATTTAACAGAGACACTTATTGGACAGATAGATACACTAACAGACGAAGTCAAAAAGCTTCATGATAGATTAACCTCTGAAGCCATCAGGCTTGATGCAGAACTTCGCAGTTATGTTGATCACAAATATTTTGGTCCAGAATTCCAAAGGAAGGAGCAAGAACTTGCAAAAATCCAAAAAGACCTGAAACAGATTGAGACGGATATGGTCAAACCACCAACAAAACCTTTAAGCCCATTCCCATCTTCTTATCCAGTTTATTCACCTCCTCTTACTTCAGTCACCTATGATAACCTATATCCTTCCTCATATCAACTAGCCAGAAAACTAAACCCTCCTAAAAAATCTACCAAAAGAAGTCTTGTTCAGTCCACAGGATATCAAACAGTTACTAATACTCCCTTCACAGGCCCACAATTTGTTCGACCTCGAGAAAGACCACCGTGGCCATCTCACACTACCTCTCTACCTGGCATCACCATTTAGACCCCTGTTGTCACCACCACCACCCAACCCAGTACTAGTTCAAGAAAAACAATTGTTAAAGGATCTCTAGCTACTTTTAGGAGAGTCTCTACTCTCAATCTGTACGAACCACTTTCTGAAACTGAGGATGATTCCAGTATTATCTCAGAGGGATCAGATTTTTCCCACATGGAAAAACATTTTGCAGACTGACAAATCCTTAGATTTGTATGTTTTTATATGCTTAATTTGAGGCAATTAACATGATTGAGATGCAAAGTTGGGTCCAATAGTGCTTAATTGAATGTCTCAAACTCTCAAGTGAAATTAGTATAAAATCAGAATTACAAGGTCTTGTTTCCACTTGCAGGTTCGTTGAGGACCAACAGATCAGACCTGGAATGAAGAAGAAGGCCATATGAAGAAGCAGAAAAGAAATGAGTTCGCCGTGGCTCTCGCCACAGCGAACACAGGGCGAAAATACCCACAAGAGGCAGAGGAGAATTGAGCTCACCGCGGCGAACCCATGGTGAAAAGGCTAGAGGGACCAGGGACTACATGAGTTCGCCGCGGCGAAGTGGATGGCGAACTGCGTGAATTCTACAGAATTTCAGTTGCATTTTGGGCCTGATTTGGATCCAACTTGAAACCCACTCACTTGACCCGACTTGGGGGACATAAAACATGAAAGACACACCCCATTAGGTCAGATTTGGAGTCCTAAAACCCTAGCCTCCCATTTTTCTCTCATTTCCTCTCATCTCCATCTTCATCTTTCTCACTTCCTTCCACCCAAATCCATGGCCTCTCTCCTTCCCACCTTGGTTGCTGTTCTTCCCATGGAGTAGCAGCTAGGCTCCACCATTCTTGGTGGTGGGAGCCAAGGGATGAGCTTGAAGCTTGAATAGGGGAGTTTTTCTAGTTCTAATCCTTCTTCCTCTTGTTGTATTTATGCTTTTCTAGGGTTCTAGGAGTATATTTATGACATTTGGTTGTGTTCTTCATTTCTATATATTGTATAAGGGTTGGAAACTATTTTATATTGTTTCTTTCTTGTTGAATGCTTGACATTGTGCTATATTAACTTTGAGTTTGATGAAATTTATGGGTTCATGATTTTCTTATTCTCTTTGTGAAAATTATGTGCTAATGCAATGTGGCTTGGTTAGTGGATGAAAAATGTTAAGTGGTGAGGCATGAATGAAATGACATAGGAATTAATTAATTGTGTTTATACATTGGGTAATTACTCTTTTCAACCTTAATCTTTGTTTGGGTGGCCATCAATGAGTTAGGGTTAATTGAGAAATTAAGTGCAATTGTGGGGTGGCCCAAGTTGTGGATTTAAAGTCTTGCATGATTGGTTAGTTCTTGAATTTGTCAAATTGCATGAGTGGCATTGGACTTCAATCCTAGAGTCTTGATCTATTATGTGGGGTTCCAGTAATGAATTAAACTCTAGGATTAATTAAGTGGCAATTCGGGGTCCCAGTTGTTGGATTAGGAGCCCCTTACGATTAGCAAATTCACTTTGATTTTGAACTTAATCAACTTAGGTTAAATTAAGTAATGTGCGGGGTTCCGGCATTAATTAAATTAACTTAAGCCTGGCCTAGAGGGGTGCCTCTAGGGGTCTTTTGGAAATCAACAAAAACTCCCTGAAAATCTTTAGAAGCAATGAATCCCGAGGTTTCCATTAATCAAGAGTGATTCCATTTCCTTTCCCCTCCAAATCCCACTTTTATCTTATTTTTATTTTACTTTTGAACATATCATACATTTTGCATCTTTTCTAAATAAAAAAAAATACATACTTTTTACCCGCTTTCTCAAGTTTGCATATTAGCTACTAGGTCATATTTTACGTTTAGGCTCCTCAAGCGAACGACACCCGGGGGTTAGCTTCCATTATCCCCTTGGTTGTTATTTTCTTGAAGGGCGGACCCAAGGGCGCGCTACACGCACACACACTCGATAGAGTTGGGCTCTTCACAAACCTTAGCATTGCTATGGCTAACCCTAATACAGCTGGAAACACCACTTCTGACATGATTGAAGATCCTCCCCTATCCTCAGAAGATGAGTCACCAGAATTTCTAGAAAGGCATCACACTCATAAGACAGGACCATTTTTTACCCTTGATGATATTCCTCCTTATAAGTGGCGTGATCGTGTAGCAGAATTTGCTACTTGGCTTGATAATCAACTTCAGAAACCTCAAGCAATAACTGGACAAGTTTTTGCTAATTTTATCTCCAGATTCACAGGCAATCTATGAGAATGGTATATGAAACTCAGTGAATATGAGAAATTACAGCTTCTTATAGTTGATTCTCCTGGTCAACTCCTAGGTGCTATACACTGATACCACAGGGTCGAGTACTTTATTAATATGTAGAGTCTCAATATGGAGATTCTACAGATCATTACCGTTATGTCTTTTCATGGCATTCCTTTGCCTTAATAGACTTGGGGTATCATGATCGCGTAGAACTTCATACTAAAATCATACAAATTAATAATAATATCTACCCAAATGGATCACGTCTGTTTTCTTCTTATACATAGGATCCTTTATAGAAGGCAAGTGTAGAGCATAATGAAATCTCTGAGAGAGTTAGAAGATAGATATTGAAAGATAAGCTTTCAGAAAGAAAGAGAAGCGTTTAGAAACACATGCTTATATTCACAGTGGATAATCCTTACAAACTTCTGATGATATTACAAGATGAGAGGACTCCTCTTATATAAGGAACGGAGAACCTAACTAGGATTAAGTGAGTAACTCTGGTAAAGGGTTCAACCAGTCATATTGAGGCATATAGTCCTTTTTCAACCAGGGTTAGTCTAATAGGATAAAGCAATCGTGAATGATTATCACGTGCTGCCGACACACAATATATTACAGACACATGATTATTAAATATGTTACAGGCTGACATCTGACAACTGACGCCTGACACTTAAAGTAAAAAGGAAGTAAAGGTTTGGGGAAAAAAGTGGTTACTGACACCTTTTTCTTTAAGTCTGGGACAGGTGATGTCATAAGACTACATAGGGATGATTATCTCTCTTGTTTATCCTTTGCAGATGGGCTCGTGGCTGGGTGACATATTAGGATCAAGAGGAGAATATGGATCAACGGTGCTGTCATCATCAGGATCTTGGGAATCTTGGTAGAGACTGTCCAAGAATGGAATTTGTGAGGGGGCCAGACGATTATCATCAGAGGTATGGGCTAAAGATTCTGGGTTTGGATTAATTCTTGGGCCATAGTCTGGATCCAATAATTTCAGGGTCTGTGGAGAAAATTCCTGTTCTCGGGTCCTTCTATACCAAACACAAGGATTTCTTGGGACAAAGGGTCGATGAGGTATTGGGCCAATAGAGGTACATATTGATCAGTGGATGAGCAATTGTTGAGGTTATGGAGGAAGAGATACAAGTTTTTGAGAGCATGTTCTTCACATGTTGGCCAGTTATTGTAGGAGCTCCAATAGTGTGCTTGACCTGTGGCATACAATCTTCCTTTATAATCTGTGTTGTAAGGATGGTGAACCACAAAGAAACACTTAAACCTTGTTTGTTGATCTTCAGGAACATCGTACATCCTGTGTTGTATGATGGCTTCTCTTAGGGTAGTGCTCCAAGTACTGAGGGGAGCAAAACCAGCTGAACATCTTCCAAAGTTCACTGCCCGCATTGGCTGAGTCACAGAGATTGTGGTAGACATGAAGTGGTTCCAGTGAAAATGCTGTGGCATAAAGTGCTGAGGCACACCAAATGTAGTGAGACAACTCTTCTGGAACAAATCCCCAAAAGTTAGGGACACACATAAAAGGTTTCTCAATGTCAAAGATACCAGTAAAGGAGGAGTTAATTTCATTGGGTCTGTGTGTCTTGATCAAGGCATGAAGCCAATAGAATGGATATCTTTTGGCAAACCTTTGGATTTGAAAGGGATTGGTAGGTATCTGGTCACATGGAGGAAATTGATGATGATCATTGGATGATACGTATTGGATATGTGGAGGAAATGAAGTCATCTTGGTAAGGGTACAGATGAAAATGGGTTTTTTAGGAGTAAGAAGAAAGATTTTTGAGGGTCTGCTGAGGAAATCTGTAAGGGTGTTCTGTTTTCCTTTGATGTGTTTCACCTTGAATTTATAGCGGGAAAACCAGTCTTTCCATCTGAGGAGTTGAGTCTGGAAGGGTCTTCTTTTTGGTTTCCAGCATGGATGGGAAAGAGGTGTTATCCATTTCTACAGTAAACTCATGTGCTGCAAGATGAAAGTTGAATTTTTCAATGCCTTTTTTGACTGCCAGAATTTCTTTATACGTGGCATGATAGTGTTTCTCAACTTCTTTAAATTGTCCACTAGCATGTCCACAGTAGTGTCTTTTCCCATCAACCTCTTCAAGAAGTAGTACAGCGCCCTAATAATGGTCACTGGCATCAGTTTGCACGATACGTTGTCCGTTTCCTAGAATCTTTAAAGGTGGTAGATTTTGAGCAATTTGTTTTAGGTGAGCAACAGCTTTTGTCTGAACTTGAGTCCATGATGGTGGATTCTTTTTAAGCAATTTGGACAGCTGGTGACAAATCTCTGATTTGTATGGTTTTTATATGCCTAAATTGAGGAAATTAACATGATTGAGATGCGATATTTGTCCAATAATGCTTAATGTAGAATTAGACTCTTAGGTGAAATTAGTGTTAGATTAGGGTTAATTAGCCATAATTGTAGATTAATTTGTATGAATTGGTTTATAGAGCTATTTGATCCTTGTTTACTCTTGTTTTCACTTGTAGGGTCGTTCAGGACCAAAAGATCGGAACCGGGATGAAGAAGAAGGCAAAACAAAAGAGCAGAAACAAAGTGACTTCGCCGCGGCGAGTCAGACGGCGAAAATATCCAAAGAGGCAGAGGAGAAGTGAGTTCGCCGCGGCGAACCCACGGCGAAAAAAGATGAAGAAACAGAGGCTACATGACTTCGCCGCGGCGAAGTGGACGGCGAACTGCGTGTTTCTGCAGAATTTTCAGTCGCAAATTTTGGGCCCAAACCGAATCTAACTCATTACCCACTCACTTGACCAGACTTGGGGGACATATTAGGCCGAAAATACACTCATTTTAGCAGATTTGGTTCCCATTACACACACCCCAAGCCCTAGCTATCTCTTCTCCATTTTCATCTTCTTCATTTTTCTTCCTTCTTCCATGGCTTCCTTTCCTTCCTTTCTTCTTGTTGGTTCCTCCATGGAGAGTAGCAGCTAGGCTCCACCATTCTTGGTGGTAAGAGCCAAGGGATGAGCTTGAAGCTTCAATAGGGGAGTTTTCCTAGTTCTAATCCTTCCTTATTTGTTGTATTTATGCTTTTCTAGGTTTCTAGGTTTGCATTTATGACATTTTGGTGGGTTGCATTAAGTGCTATTACATTTGGTTGAGGTGCATTTATGGTACTTAGTTGGATGCATTTATGACATTAGGGTTAGAACTTATGTTTATATTTATGTTGTTTCTTTCTTGTATAATGCTTGACATTGCTATTTATTAGCTTTGAGTTAAATGAAATTTATGGGTTCATAGTTTTGTTATTCTCTTGGTGAAAATTATGTGCTAAAGCAAGGTGGCTTGGTTAGTGGATTAAGAGTGTTAAGCTATTTACTTGAGGGAGATGGCATAAGAATTAATTGGTTCTGTTGAGACATTGGGCAAATACTCTTTAGGTTATGGATTAGGGTTTAAAGAGAAATCAAGTGCAATTGTGGGGTGGCCCAAATTGTGGATTTAAAAGTCTTGCATAATCAATTATTTCTTGATTTGGAACTTAATCAACTTGGGTTAAATTAAGTAGTGTGCGGGGTTCCGGCATTAATTAAGTTAACTCAAGCCTAGCCTAGAGGGGTTCCTCTAGGGTCCTTTAGAAATCAAACAAACTCCTTGAAAACCTTTTGAAGCAATGATTCCCAAAGCTTTCATTCATCAAGAATGACCTTTATCCCATTTTCATCCAAATCTCACTTTTAACTCTAATCTTTTACTTTACCTTTTGCACATACCAAATTTCCTATCAAAACCAAACAAAAATGCTTTTTACCCGCCTTTTCAAGTTTACATATTAGCTATTAGGGATCATATTACACTAGGCTCCTTGAGATCGACACCCCGGGTTAGCTTCCACTAACCCCTCGGGTTTAATTTCTTGGAGAGCAGACTCGAGGCGGCACTGCTCCGAACCTAAACCCTTAATCAATTTCTGAGCTCTTCAGCTGGCTTGTGTGTCTTGTTACATCAGGGATAAAATCACGCAAGTAATTAATGATCCCTAGAAACTGTTGTATCTGTTTTACCGACAGATTGTCATTAGGAAAATCAAGCAGATCTTTAGCAATGTGAGGGCCTGGTTGATAAAAGCCATCATGAAATATCATACCCAGAAATTCAATCTTTTCTTGGGCTATGAAGCTCTTCTTTGAAGAAAGCATGATTCCATACTGGGCTATTATCCTAGAGAATTGGGCTAAGAGTTGTTTGTGGGTTTCAAGATCTGGTGAGAATAATAGGATGTCATCAATATAGATTAGTGTATCATTGAGAATGGGCTCAAAGATTTTGATCATGGCCTTTTGGAATAAAGATGGGGCAACCTTCAGTCCAAAAGGGAGAACTTTCCATTGTTATTGTGCATCTGGAATGCAAAAAGCAGTTTTATACCTTTCATCTAGATGAATACCAATTTTTCAGAATCCTGCTTTGAAATCAAACTTTGAAAATACCTTAGCATGAGCAATCCTAAAGGCAAGAGTAGACATCTTTGGCAAAGGAAATTTATCATCTTGTAGGAACAAATTAAGAGGCTTGTAATCAATCACCAACCTCTTTTTTCCTCTACTTTTTTCAGATCTCTTCTCAACATAAAAGGCTTGGCATGCCCAATTAGAGGTGGTATAGGTTCAATCAATCCTTGCTCCAGCAAAGCCTTACATTCTTGTTTGGCGAGAAGGAGATCATCAGGATTCATTCCTGAATGAGAGGCTTTTGTTGGATTGATATCCTCATTTTTCTTGAAAGGAAGTCGAATAAAGAATTCTATATTTTTCCACAGAGGAGAAGGATGATGGAATTGGGAATGTCCATCTATACAGAATTGTAGCAAATCATCTTTTAGCCTTTCATACCCAGAGGGAACTTGTGAGATTTCGAGGATACTTGGGATAGTGGTGAATGGAGCAAAAAAGTTTTTAAATTTGAGACCCTGGGGGAAAATAGATAAATGTTTGGTTCGATAGAAGGTATCAAAACCAAGGAGAAGATCTTTGTCAAGAATGTAACTGCCTAAAACAGTAACCCATGTAAGACATCCTGGAAAGAATTTTATGCCAATCTTTTTTCTGGAAATAAGCTCTATGTGGAAAGGATCCTGGTTGACTGTGGTAAATGAAGATTGAGAGGAGACCAAAATTCTTTAGGCAGAAGGTGAGGTTTGATAATGGTGGCACAAGAACCTGTATCAACAAGGGCTGTAGCATTGAAAGGTTTGTCATACTTGGAAAGTAGGACTTTGATTTGGATAGTAGGCTTGGGGGTAGTGTCTATTTAGGACATCCCTTTGGATTGGACTGTTAGATAGAACAGTAAAGTTATTGGACACAAGGTATCCAATGTGTTTTTCAGATGAATTTGAATCTGAGTTTGAATCAAAGAGGGGAAGAACATATTGGGTGTCCGAATCCTCTTCAGATTGTTCTTCAAGAATGCTTTAAATGTCATCATTGTCTGAGACAATGTGACTAAAGGATTGGAGCATTTTGACACCCCTTTGGTTTTTCTTGTTAGGACAGGATTTTGCAAAATGGCCTTGTTTTCCACAAAGGAAACATTTCCCGGATTTAGAAAATCCCCTTCGTCTTTTCTTGAAATATCTGTATCTTGGGTTCCTGGTTCTCCTTTTTCATTCAAGAGGATTGGAAGACTTGTGTCTCTTGAAATGGGATTTCTTCTTTGTGGCGTAATGGCATGATTCTTTGTCTTTACACTTGATCTTCAGATAAGACTTGTTACATGCCGATTTTAGTTTGGTTCCTCCTTTGGCAATTGCTTTAAACATTTTCTGCTGCTCACAAAGTTTATCCAATGTAACCAGGGCTAGCTAATAAATTTCTCCCAGAGTAATCTGAGCAACGTCTCTGCTAGTCTGTGTAATCATATGATGGAGTTCAGGCTGTAGCTCTTCCGGGAGAGAGGCTATAAACACGTGCCTGAGATTTGGGTCAGTACGTCCGCCAAGCAGATAATATCTCTCAGACATTCGGACAAAATGCTTTTGAAGATCTTTCCTGAGTAAGGAGCAACATTTCATCTCAAAATACTCCTAGTAAATCCGCTTTTGAATCAATTCAGGATCACCAATAAACTCATGATGTATAACACCTAGGAGTTAACCATGTTGGAAATGCTTTATAAATAGAACCAAAAGAGTATATCACGTTAAATGAATAATTTTGTAGGCATGATGAATATTTATCGATTTATTTAATGAATTTGTAGGTGAATGTTTGAATATATTCAGTGAACATTGCAAGTTAAACTAAACGTCATTAATGAACAGGACCGTGTAAGATGAGTTTTTGTTTGGATAAATAAATCGTCATTAATAAATTCCTGATCATTAAATTGGCTCGTGGTATCCCCAAATCTTCTTATACGGTTCATTTTATAGTTCTCATATGTGAATTTGGTTTCTCTTCAAACTTCAGTTCATCTTATCTCAATCGTAAGACTGGAAGTTAAGTGATCTATATCTATTAGTACTATTATTTTATAAAATTATTAATAAAATGTTAAATTATTAAGCAAATAAATAAATTCAACAATTTAAAACTGGAACAAAAATGTTTTAAAAAATCATTTATAACATTTTAATACGCCCACTCAATTTTCAATTGAATGTGATCATTTGAGATAAAATTATAAGAGTTAGTTATAAGAGTTAGTTAACAATTTTACACAATTCAAAAAACACAATGGAGTATTATGTGTAAAATTAATGTGATTTTTTAATTTTACCGCTATATCATTCATCATACACACAACCTCTCCCTCTCTTTACATTTGATATGCAAAGATAAAAATGGAAATCAAACATTTATTATCTTGATTTTTACACATTTCTTCTTATAATATGAGTATAAACCAAAAAATTCTAATGTTTATTATGGACAAGAGGGAGTACTAACTTTCTAATTCACCCGGTGAACTTCTTCACCTTGTGCCACATGCCCCCTCTCCTCAAACCCATCACATGGGGATTTTGGGTTTGCTTTTTAAGGTCTTGTTTGGTATGAGGGATAGGTATAGAGAGTGGGCAGATGGAAAATTTGTATGGGTTAAATTTACAAAAATTGGACAAGCATGGTTAAAACTTTTAATTAATATTTCTTACTATTTTATTTTATATTTTATACTTCTTCCAATATCATAACACCACTTTTTCAATTTTTAAGAATTCAGCTTACAAAAATTTCCCCTCCCCTCCCCTCCATATCACATCCTGCCAATCAGGAAAAGTCATTTCATTTTATTTCTATTGCATGGATCATATATACTGGGGTTAATGGTCAAAAATACATATGTGGTTTTGTCAAAAGTTTATTTAGTATCTGGTACTTTTTTGGGCCAAAAGTAACTCTAAACTTCAAAATTAGCCTGAAAAGTCATTGTTGCCTTGTGAAGCTTAAACATTGACTTTGAGTGTATATATGTTTAACTAATAATGGATGCTGACATGTATTGTGATAGGTGAATGAAGAAATGTAAGGTGAGTGCAATAAAATTAAAAAAGTCAAAGGCTAAAAGTATAAAAAAAACTTGGAATTCCAACTAATAAAATTAAAACTAAATGCTCCAGACTTCTCTCTCTCAAAAAAGAAAAGTAAATGCCTTAGATGAATCAAAACAAATGACGAGCTGAAATTAGGGTCAGAGCGAAATTAGGGTTTTTTCTGTACTTGGGAGAAATCGATAGAGGAAGACGAGAATGTTATTTAAGTGGACGAGAGTGTTATTTAAGTTCAAGTGAAGTCTGAGAGTGGTGGAAGCAAGAAATAAAGTGAAGTATGAGAGTAGCGAGAAAGTAAAAAGTATGAGAGTAAAGTATGAAGCAAGGTATTTGAGTTTGGCGAAAGCCAGAAAGCAGAAAAGTAATAGCGACGAAAGCGAGCAAATGCGGCTGAGGAAAACAGGATTTTCATTAGATAAGATTCATCTAGGGCATCGGTTATGTAAGAAACGACAAAAAGGAATCTTTGGTAAGCATCGATTAGTACCCTTTGTTTATTTGTGTACAGTAAAATGCCATGGAAACCCTTGTGTGCGGTTGATAAATGCATGTATTTGTTTTGTTGTGGTTAGAGTGAAATGGCATTATTGAAGCCCTTTGTTTACTTTTTGTATTTCATTGTGCAGCAGCAAGCAATGACATCAGATAGGGAGGACAATGTGATAAATGAAGAAGAAGAGACACTTAAGGAAATTGATGGGAGGTTAGTTAAATAAGTCCCTAGAAGTGTTTGAAAAGGAGAATAAGCTTTTTCAGGACACTAGGTTTTTTTATATGGGGGATCATAACTCTACGGTGGATAGTGATTTAGCAGTTGATGATAAATAAAGGGAAGTTGAAAATCATGGAGGAAGAGGGGAAACTGAGAAAGTGAATAATGAAGGAAACAAAAGGGCAAATGAAATTAACTTTGAGCAAGACATTATTGAGGAAATTGATGGGTTGGATGCATTTGCTGAATTTGAATTTGATGATATGGAGGATGTTCCTAATGACGGTGTAAATGAAGTAGATGCTAGTCTTAATGCATTTAGTGAGGGTGTTAATGAAGTAAATACTGGTGTTAATGAGATATTTACATCAGATGATGATGATGATAGTGATGATTTGAGAAATGAACTTTGAGCAAGACATTATTGAGGAAATTGATGGGTTGGATGCATTTGCTGAATTTGAATTTGATGATATCAAGGATGTTCCTAATGACGGTGTAAATAAAGTAGATGCTACTCTTAATGCAGTTGGTGAGGGTGTTAATGAAGTTAATACTGGTGTTAATGAGATATTTACATCAGATTATGATGATGATAGTGATGGTTTGAGCTATTTGGGAGACAATTCATGTTCTGATACAAAAGAGAGTATGTATGAAGATTTTGAAGTGGGCGAGCTAGGTTGGAGAATGGAAGTGATCATAAAGAGGCTGATTTGGTCTATGAATGTGATCATGAGCCTCCAAGAGAATTGATAGCCTTTGAAGAGGCTAAAAAATTTGTTACCAAACCATTTTTTATAGTGAGGATGACATATGCAGACAACAAAGAGTTAAAGGTATGTGTGGATAAGTATGCTATTATCCCTAAAGTTGACCTAAGGATAGTAAGATTTTATAAGAAGACATTTAAAGCATTATGTCAAGATGGATGCCCATTCTCCCTATATGCCTCTACATTTGGGGTAGATATAGGGTTCCAAGTGAAGAGTCTTATATATAAACATAGTTGCACTTGTGTCTATAAGAACCCAAGGGCATCGACATTGTGGTTGGCGAAACATTTCATGGAAAAAGTGCAAGAGATGCCTAAGTTTAGAAGCTAAGTGTAATGATGAAGTAGTTTGAGAGGGAATTGAAGGTTAATGTGAGTTCACAAAAATGCAAGAGAGCTAAGAGGAAGATAATGCAGAAAATGAAAAGCAGTTCCAAAGATGAATTTGCAAAATGAGAGGCCTATTGCATAGAACATGTCTACTATATTGTAAGGACACGAAATCAAATTCAAAAGACTAAAGACACAGCAAAGAAGTCTACTATATAGTCTTGTTTTAGTCATTGCAACTCTTTGCTATGTGGCCTTTTTTGGAAGTATATTTATTGACTTTGTGGCTGATATTTTGGAAGATTTTGTACACGTCTAAATTGGGTTATGGTGTGTGTTTTGTAATAATGCTTTTGTTCTGCTGTCAACTGTATAAAGTGTTCCCACATTTTACTTTTGTTTACTATTATTATATGTGATGTTTCTTATATGATGTATTGTATGTGCCTTTTGTTTCATTACTAGTGGTTCTCTTTAATTTCACTATCCAATCCTTCTTGTACAGGGTCAAAGATAGTGATAGAAATGGATGTTTTATTGTAATATAATATTGCACAAGGTCAAAGATAGTATTTCCTCCGGTCCTAAGTATATGACCTATTTGGAAAGATAAGTTTTGTCATAAATATAAGATATCTTTCTAATTGTTTTCAATATTTCCTCAAATTATCCCTACTAAGGCTCTTCAATAATAAACAAGATATGGAAGGTGGGGATAGGGGTAGATGGTTAGGGTGATGCGTTGGTCATATCATATGATTTTAACTTACATAACTAGCATTCTTAATCTAAGCAAATTAGGAAAATATGTCTTATATCTAGGACAAAGAGAATATTATTGTAAGATACTGCTTCAAATATGATTCCACAATGTGTTAAAAATATTGCTTCAGAGTTAACTATGCCTATAACAATATACCACTAACGGGGTTAAAGGTCATATTTGCCCCGGAAGTGTGCATGTTGTATCATATCTTCTCCGGAAGTATTTTTGGCCCCAAATTTGCCCTAGAAATATGAAAATTGATCAGTTTCACCCTTTACTGTTAAAATATTAACGGTTAACGTCCACTATTTAACAGTCAATGGGAGTTTTTTAACGGTAGAGGGAAAAATTGATCTATTTCAATACTTTCAGGGCAAATTTGGACCTAAAAATACTTCTAGGGCATATATAATACAACTTGCACACTTCCGGGACAAATATAACATTTAACCCTACCACTATGTCATCTTTATAAGTCCATTTTAATTTTTTCATAACAATATTCCACTATGTCCATATTTATCAATCCACTTTTACTTATTCTCACATACCAATCTTATATTAATTGTTTCTTTCCTTCTTTTTTGGGTAAAGGGTCAAAAATAACCTTGAACTTATATCAAAGGTCCATCTGGCACCTTCTACTTTTTTTGGCTCAAAATTGTCCATTAACTTTCAAATTCGGATCAATAATGACTTTTCCACCATACTGATCCAACGGACATTTCAAATTCAGGCCAATAATGACTCATTCA
Organism: Mimosa bimucronata; assembly: GCA_037074515.1. Lineage (NCBI taxonomy): Eukaryota > Viridiplantae > Streptophyta > Magnoliopsida > Fabales > Fabaceae > Mimosa > Mimosa bimucronata. The sequence goes on from CM073442.1 coordinate 16,005,695, forward strand.
TCAAACTGGCCCAACAGACGTTTCAAATTCGGGTCAATAATAGCTCCTCTATCAAACTGGCCCAATTTTTGTTACTTTTTAAGGGTAAGTCCCACACTGGAATTTCATAGAAATCTAATTTTTGTTGGGCCAGTTTGACGAATGAGTCATTATTGACTCAAATTTGAAACGTCTGTTAGGTAAGCTTGACGGAGGAGTCATTATTGGCTCAAATTTGAAACGTCTGTTGGACCAGTTTAACAAAAGAGCTATTATTGGCCTAATTTTGAAAATTGATCGACAATTTTGAGCCAAAAAAAAGTACAAGGTGCCAGATGTACCTTGGACATAAGTACATGGTCATTTTTTACTCTTCGCCCTTCTTTTTCCATTTAATAGGGATAGTTCCACTCGCATCAATGTATCCCACACGCTAGACTTATAATAAGGAACTATATTTTTTGTAAAGTTAAACTTATAAACTTATAAATAAGAGTACATCTCCATTTACCCAACTCCTCTCATACGCTACATTCCATCTAGGTCCATTCAAATGCAACTCCTCTCAAATTCTCATCTTCTTACATTCTTTCTTCCCTTTCAATCACAAATCAATTTTTCACCTCACCATTAATAACACCCATTACTCTTCATATGATACGTTCATTGCCATTGCTCCTTTGAAATTCCCTGTTCTCATCATATAGCTTGATTATATCGTTGAGTAATTCTCTTATAACATCATTCATCCTTCTCCCAAACTTATCATCGTCCCAAGAAAATACCCACAACCTCAATCTTGAAGACTTTGAAATTTTTCATCTTATCCAGTTTAAAATCATCGCACCTCTAGATTTAATGTAACATCCTGAATTTTAAATTACCAATAAATGTGTATAATTCCCAAATTTAGGAAAAAGGCAATAAGGAGTCATTTAAAATTCTCAGGTGTTTCTAGAAAAATACATTAGCTTTATAAACAAATTCACAAGTTTAAGGTATTTTTGGAGGATTTTAAAAACTGATTTCCACTATAAATTAAGAAAGAATGATTGGGTATTTATTTCTAACTTACAAAATTAGGGAAATTATTTTTTCAAGCTTGAAGGAACTTTAGGGGAAATAAAATTTCCTAAGCTAACATAAGGATGAATTTCAAGAAAATAATATAATATGTTAGGCCTTAATTGTAAACTATTTCAAATTTTAGGGTTCTTTAGTAATTTTCCCCCACCTAACGACCCTAATATTCCCCTTCTATATGTATATTACATGTCCTTCTTCTTCATGCACCAGAGCGTCGCACATACACACATCCTATACCTCTACCTTCTTCTTCCTTGCGATGCACGGACACACACACTACCCCCCCCCCCCGCCTTCTTCCTCGCGACACACACACCCACACACTAGGCCTCCCATTCCCCGTGTGTCTCCTTCTTCCTCAACGTGCAGTGCTGCTCACACTCACATACTCCGCTGCATCGAGCATCATCCCTGAACCAACACATCGTCTTCTTCCTCGGTGCTGATCGGGAGGCCATCGAGAGAGAGGGAGAGAGAGGGGGGGAAGGCAAAGAACATCTTCTTCTTCCTCCTCCTCTGTTCTGGCCGAAGGGAAAGAGAGCAAGAGAGGAGTCCGTACGCCGCCGCTTGCCGCCTCTTCCTCCATTTTTGCTTGTCTTCAAACGCCAACTTAGAACCTCTTTAGCTTTTGGCTCTTCTCTAGTTTCTCAATAGGTAAACAAGCTCTTCATTCCTCTTGTTTTGATTTCCAAACAATTAGCATATATTATCATGGAGCTTTTCACTCCTTTAGGCAAACATGTGATGTTGGTTTCCAAACACCAACTCTTGTTTCTGATTTTTCATTAGGAAAACAAGTTATTGTGTTACTAGCTAAACATGTATGGAATGAAAATATGGACTGAATATGTTTCTAATGAGAATGGATAATTAATTACTAAATTGTTTAGGATTGATTTAGAGTTGGTTGTGAGATTGCAGGTTCTTTTTAGGGGTTAATTAAGATTAAGAATAAAGTTTTAATTGGGATTAATTAATTATTTTTCTTGAGCTCTTGTCTTGAGGGATTAGGATTAAGAATTTAGTTAACGTGGGGATTAATTGGCCAAGACTTGAGATAGGTTAATAAGTGACATAAGTGTTGGGTTATAATAATAGTTTCAAAGGTTAAATAGAATTTATTTATTTTTATTCGTATGAAGAATTTTAATGGTTGGCAAATTTTTTTAAAATCATAATTCCAAGCCTTCATTGAAATGTAAATATATTTAGATATGAGATCATCATAACTTGTAGCATGGTGGATGCTTATGGGAATAGGATAAATATGGGTTAAAATAAACTTAATCTAGCTGTGTAAGTACAATTTGTTACGTAACGTAGCATTGGAGCATTTTGGGATTAATTCCCTAAGTTTTGAATGGCAGTACTTGATTAGTTATTAATTAGGTGCGTGTATATAATATTAATTGTAGACTCTAATTTTGCTTGACATTGAACACGTGGAGCGCGTCTACGGTAACTATTGGTTTAACTTTACGGAGGTAACTAATTCTGTTTGTTTGCGTGTGTGTGGGAGTTAGTGAGTATTTGTAACTTATAATTTTGTGATTGGCTATAGTCTTGATGGACATGAATTTTGGAAGCTTATTTTATAATATAACCTGTTTAGTGGAGTACGTATTTTTAAATGGCATGAAGGTGTGAACTTGGATGTTTTTGGAAATTTATAGTATTTATTAAATATATCTGCATGATTGAATATGAGCATTTCTGGACTGGACCTTGTGCCATATGTTGGATGTGTACATTTATGACGTGTTGTGCTGATTGTGTGAACACCGAATAAATAAATAAACAAATAAAAATGCCATCGCGCGATGAGGTTTCTTGTTAGCCCACAGGACTACATAACACAAAATGGAAAGAAGAAATGGGGAGAACGCCCCCGGTCTTAGGCAAGGGTTGTGAGCCCCTACTGGACCGTATAAATCGGTGTTATTGTTTGTTTGGTTTATTTATCCATGTATTGGATTGCAATAGATGAAAGTAAATATACGATTTTATATGTGATTTTTGAGGAATTGTCACCTAACGATAATTTATATGGAAATATATGTTATGATATTGTCATGCATCTAAATGGTAACTGCCTCATGTTTCCAATTCGGTTATACTTAGTGATACTCCACTGAACACCTTGCTAGCACACACCGCACGTAGGTGAGCAGTTAGTGGTTACCTGGTGACAAATCTCTGATTTGTATTGTTTTTATATGCTTAATTTGAGGCAATTAACATGATTGACATGCAAGTTTGGTCTAATAATGTCTAATTGAATGTCTCAAAGTCTCAAGTGAAATGAGTGTAAAATTAGGATTAATTAGCCATAATTGTAGATTAATTGCATTGATTAATTTATAGGTCTATTTAATCTTGGTTTTGTCTTATTTTTACTTACAGGGTCATGCAAGGACCAAAGATCGGATTCCGGGAGAAGAAGAAAGGCTTTTCAAAAGGGCAGAATCAGCTAATCTTCGCAGTGGCCTCGCCACGGCGAGCTCACGGTGAAGAACCCCTAAAGAGGCAGAAAGCAGGCCCTCAAAATTCCAAAGAGCAATGCAGCTCGTCGTGGCGAGCCCACGGTGAATGGCACTGCGACAGCTCATATCAACACGCGAATTTCGGACTCTCAAGGGATCCAGCTCAATACCCACTCACTTGACCTGACTTGGAGGACATAAAACTCGAAAATTACACCCCATTAGGGCAGATTTGGAGCCACCACTGACTTCCTAACCATAGCTCTCTCATTTCTCATCTCTATCTTCATCTTTCTCACTTCCTTCCACCCAAATCCATGGCATCTTTCCTTCCCACCTTGGTTGTTGTTCTTCCCATTGAGAGTAGCAGCTAGGCTTCCCCATTCTTGATGGTAGGAGCTAAGGGATGAGCTTGAAGCTTGAATAGGGGAGTTTTAGTTCTAATCCTTCTTCCTCTTGTTGTATTTATGATTTTCTAGGGTTCTAAGAGTATATTTATGACATTTGGTTGTGTTCTTCATTTCTATATGTTGTATAAGGGTTAGAAACTATTTTATGTTATTTCTTTCTTGTTGAATACTTGACATTGTGCTACATTAACTTTGAGTTTGATGAAATTTATGGGTTCATGATTTTGTTATTCTCTTTGTGAAAATTATGTGCTAATGCAAGGTGGCTTGATTAGTGGATTAAAAATGTTAAGTGGTTTTGCATGAATGGAATGGCATAGGAATTAATTAATTGTCTTTAGACATTGGGTAATCACTCTTTTCAGTCTTAGTCTTTGTATGGGTGGTCATCAATGAATTAGGGTTAATTGAGACATTAAGTGCAATTGTGAGGTGACCCAAGTTGTGGATTTAAAGTCTTGCATGATTATTTAGTTCTTGAATTTGTCAAATTGCATGAGTGGCATTAGGCTTCAATCCTAGAGCCTTGATTTATTATGTGGGGTTCCAATAATTGATTAAACCCTAGGATTAATTAAGTGGCAATTCGGGGTCCTGGTTGTTGGATTAGGAGCCCCTTACAATTAACAAATTCATATTGATTTTAAACTCAATCAACTTAGGTTAAATTAAGTAATGTGTAGGGTTCCGACATTAATTAAGTTAACTTAAGCCTAGTCTAGAGGGATTCCTCTAGGGTTCTTCTGAAAATCAACAATTAACTCCCTGAAAATCTTTTGAAGCAATGAATCTCGAGGTTTCCATTTATCAAGAATGATTCCATTTCCTTTCCCCTCCAAATCTCACTTTTATGTTATTTTTGTTCTACTTTTGAAAATATAACATCTGTTGCACCTATTTATTACCAAAAATAAAATACAATACTTTTTACCCGCTTTCTCAAGTTTTTATATTAGCTACTAGGTCATCTTTTGAGTTAGGCTCCTAAAGTAAATGACACCCGGGGGTTAGCTTCCACTATCCCCTTGGTTCTTATTTTCTTGAAGGGTGGACCCAAGGGCGCGCTACACGCACACACACTCGAAAGTGGTGCTCTTCAAGTGGCGCCGTTGCCAGGGAGCCAAGTAATTGGTTCCCTAGTAGCCAGTTGTCAAACTTGTTTTTCTCGGGTCCATTTTCTTAGGTTGCATTTTATGTTTTCTTTTTGTTTGTACATACCATGATCTTTGCATTTTTTCTTTTATTTTAGGTTTAGGCATACTTGTATAGCTTTGCATCTTGCATTCTGGGATTTATTTGATTGCAATTTTCATGTCTTAGTTTAACAATAACCATAATTTTTTGTTCAACACTAATCCTCTTATGCATTCTTTTTCAAGGAATGATGAGACACCAAGCCTTCCACATACTTAGAGAAATAAGGAACCTTCAACTCTAACACACTGTTCGTCACCGGCCGTAAGTGCATGGGTCGCGCCAAGTAATAAAGTGATAAGTAAAGTATCGTTCCCACAAGGATTTTGGTCCAAAACCCGGTCAAACAATGATTTTCACACTCTCACCCAATTTAAGTGACACAAATGTTGAGATTGGATATTAACAATGAAAATAAACCTATGCTAAATGAAAATAAAACTATAAACAAGTGATTCTCCAACTTCAAGGATAAAATGGGTCCTAAGATTATCTATCCCCCTTGTACTTCTTAAAACTCAGTTAACCTCCTCTCAAAGATGCTCTCAATGAAACCATGTGCTAATCTAGGATTCACAAAATACTTGTAAACGCTCTCTCAAATCAAGAACAAGTGTTTAATCTTACTAATTGCACAATCTCTTGGTACAATTTAATAAAATCCAATTTTAAAGCTCCAACCCTAATGTGACTATGCAAGGCTAGCAAGTATATCTCTATCTTACCAACAAAACCATTCATTCATCATGCAAACTTCAGGTTCTTAGTTCTACACTCAATCTAGTCCTCTCAAGCATCAATCAAGTGAACCCAACATCTAAATGGTGATCAGTCACTTAGAAGCATTAGGTATAGAGTAAAATAAACACACAGATATCATTAATCACAACATAAGAGGAGGAATCAAGGGTTAATACATACAAGGGTTCAAAATAATCCTAGAATCAAAGTATTTAGCCACTCATGTTCAACAACTCCATGAGAGCATACATATATACATTCAGAAACAGAGAACAAGTGAAGAAAATGAAGATGGAGAGAATAAACCAAGATGAGAAGCCCAAATCTCTTCAAAGCTCCAAGCCCTAGCTAAATCCCCACCAAGCTCCAAGCCCTAGCAAAGCAAAACACCCTCAAAAATGCCCAGAAGTCAAAGAATATCGAATGAGATCGAAACCCTAGCTTTTATATCACTAAAATCTGTCAAAAAACGCGCAGCAGTGCAGTCTGCTCACCGCGGTGAGCTGCAAGTTTTTCTGCCAAGTTTTGGGTTTTGATTCGCCATGGGCTCGCCGCGGCTAGGTAACGGCGAGCTGGGACCTGTCTGTAATTTTGGAATTTCAGGGACCTGTCTGTAATTTGGGAATTTCAAGGTCCTTTTCTGTAATTTTTACAATTCGTCCAGAAACTTGTATTTTCCCTTTTTTCTTGAAATTTCAGCTTCTAGCCCCAATTTCTCCCCTTTTCAAGTGTTCTTCTTAAACCGGGATCCCTTGGTTATTGTATCAAAATATTCCTACAATATTTACATAAAACAACATAAGAAACTCATTAGAAATGTGATCAAAATCTACACTAATAAACAATGATGTGCAACCAAAAATCAAATGAGCGTTTTCCTATCTTGAGTATCCAAAAATTATAAATGATTGAATAAAACCTCAAGGAAAATGTGCTGAAAATACATGAATTTCAAGAGTTATCACACACTCCCAAGTTGATTTCATTCTACAAGAGTTAGATTCCATGAGAGCGAATTTGCAAAGCCACAACAATGTCTTTATGTCTCAAATGCCCAACCACTTCCAAACACACTTGGAACCATCTTGTCCACAAATTCACCCCACCCACCTCTCTACACCACATAGAAATCCATACAACCCTTCACTTCTCCTTTATCATAAACCTCTACCTCCACCCTCCATACCCTTAACCTATGGACTTGATGCCTTCCTCACCTTCCTAAACATGGATGACCAAACCCTCTCTTTAAGGAGGATGTACGATGAGCTAAAATTTCAACAATATGAGTTGTTCATGTTAAAGGAGGTCAATCAACTTTCAAAGAAGATGGAAGAGCGGCTTGAGGCAATAGAAGAATTCATCAGGGCGTTTGTGCAACATGCTCTCTAGAAGAAGACTAATGGAGAAGAAGGAGCACCATGGCCTTATGACTTCAAAAATGATGAGGAGATTGAAGAACAAGATCCAAATGCCACATCTCAAGTGGATAATCTCCAAACACTAATGTCTATTCCTACACAAGCCATCAAGAAGAAGCAAGCATCTTTTCGACCATCGGAGGAGTTGCCTTTACAATTTGATAATATTCCTCCTCTTCTTGAAGAGGTTAACTCTCCTCATACTACTGTGATTGTTGATGTGAGTGATGATGAGGTGGATGAAGAAATTGTTGTTGAATCCCCTCAAATGCCTCATATTGAAAATGCTCACTATGAAGTTTCACATGGTAGTTGTATAGTTGATGATCTTGCTTGTATTACTCATGTGTGTGGTGATAATGATATTTCTCTAGGTGCTAGTTATGATGATGATCTTGGTTTGAATGAGCCTTTACCTTATTCTTGTAGTGATGACAACATGTGCATGGATTGCATTGATCTTAAGTATGACAAATTTGTTGCATTACATAAAAAGAACTTAGGTGAAGTGCATGATGCATCTACTAGTACTAGAAATGAGATTGTGGAAAGTGATGCATTGAGCTTGGATGTTTAAAATATGGAGAAGTGTGAACAGTCACTCCCTTTTTCAAGTGTTTATAAGCATGATTTGAGCTACTTTGAATCTATTGAACATGATGAAGAATTCATTTCCCCCTCCTCCCCACATCCCTCTTTTATTTGCACATGTGAAGGTGATGGGCCTTGTGCCACTTGCATAGAAATTGATGATTGGCTTTCCACTTCGCATGATGTTACTTCTTCATCTAGTTTGATTAATAACAGTAATGAACATGCCACACTTGATAATAGACATGATAATTGTTCATCTCTTGATCCCAATTCTTTTCTTTCTTTTGGTAGTTTAATAAGGAAAGATTCAAATTCTTTGATTGATAAAATTGTAAACAAGAATGAATCTTTCCATCTAATTTTATCTTGTGACTTGCCACCCGACAATGTGGCTGCATGCTTGGTTCCTACTGATGAGACCCATATTGACTTGCTTGGTTCTGATGTTTACTTGGAGAATCTTGCTTTGAAACTGCATATGTCATGTTTTAGATCCTTTCATGTATTCTCTTTTGGACTAGATACTGCTGCTGGTCCGGTGTTTCTTTTTCAGGAACCCCCACTACGAAAGAAGTCCAACATAGGAGAAGGAGCCACATTGAAGAAATGCATGCTGCTTCTCATCTTGGATGAGAACTTCTCCTTCAAATGCCTTAAGAGGCCATAACAAAAGTTGTCTCTTCCCTCACTTATTTTCTTCCTAATCTTCATGCATATGTTGTCTTAATTGTTGTATGAGGGAGATAAGTGTGGGGGAGGGACACACGCCAGTAGTAAAAGAGTAGTCGTTTTTCTTTCAATTCCTATGATTAATAAAAGCTCTTGCTCACACACCAAGACCGCACTTGATTTCAACATGCTTTGAATTGGTATGTCCATATTTTTGCTACATTGAGGACAATGTAGGAATTGAGTGTGGGGGAGGGATGTGCTTCATAGTGGGTGAAGTGGATTGAAAATCATTGCATCTTAGTTATGTTTTTAGCTTCAAAAAGTTGGAAAATTTTGAAAATTTTTAACTTTTCATCACTTTCACTTTTGTTCCTCTTTGGACTTGACATGATGTTTTTTGAATTGTTTTGGTAATATGGGAATTGTTTCATGCTTCTGGATGTGTGTTGATGCTTTTGACTTATCTTCTTGATTGGCAACTTTGTTGATTGGAATTGATGCTTTATGGTTGAATCTTGGTTGTAGTTGATCTTTGTTTATGAGTTTAGGAGAATTAGCCATGTGTGAGGTTTATTTAGGCCTATGTGCTTATTCTTTTGTGAATCCACTTGGTTGCTATTCTCTAAAACTTGTTTACATTCTTGGTTGAGACTTGTTGCATTTAGTGTAATGAAGCATGATAAAGGCATTCATTTCGTACCGTATCATTCCAAATACAAACCACAAACACTTCTTCCATTTGTCATCCCATTTGAATCATTCACTTGATGTTTTGCATTTGACATGCCAATATATGAAAAGCTGCATCATTGCTTATGTTGTTTGAAAAATGCCACTGCTTGGTTGTACATAAGCATGCTATGTATAAAAAATACAAAAAGAGTGACAAAAAAAGAAAAAGAAAAAGTGAAAAATTGTAAGGTTGCATAAGTGCAAAATAAGGCATGTATGGCCTCTAGCAAGTTGCAATTGGTGCTTTGAGTTAAAATAGGCATTCAAGCATGCATAACATCATATTCCTTTCATTTCAGCATACAATTGACCTATTCCATCATTACAACCCCAAAAGCCCTTTTGATGCATTACACTTCTTATTTTTAAGTGAAGATCTTAGAATTCTTACAAGCCGATGGTAGAATGTGCTTCAGGATTACTTTTGGTCTTAAAAAACACTTGGTGTTGGACGAACTTTTGACAAAATCATAAGTGTATTTTTTACCTTGAACCCTATATACTAAGTTTATATATGTAAAAATTAAAAATCAACATAATTTTATAAGAACTTATTACATATATATATTATATAGGTCTTTGCATGGGGATGACCTCAGCCTGTGACCTGTGTCCAGTCTGATTTTTGCTGCTCATCTCCTGTTCTATAATTTTTCAAGAAAAAATATTACATACAGTCATACTTACAAACTAATGCATCCATAATATTTCATCTAATTAGAAATGTAAATCAGTCATGTTCATGTTTATATTATTGCATATGTCTCCTTAAAGCAAATCAGGCCCACCTATAATTTGCCGTCAAATCGAACGAAATTGGAGATATGCGATAGTAAGAAGGGAAAAAGACAAAAACATCCCCTCCAATTTTTAAAATCTCAATAACAACTTCATGATAGATATTAACAACTTCATGATAGGTATTAACAACCATTAACAACTCAAAATTCCTTATTGGGATTTTGCAAATTGAAAGGGATTTTTTTGTCTTTTTCCCTAATAAGAATATATGCGAATATTTGTAATATAAGATACGAATATATAGAATATGTAAGTCCCGAAATAAAAATTCCAAATATAATTCAGTAACTTTCAAATAAAATATCAATTCTTTTTTTATCCATCATATATATTTATAAACATACTACTCTGTTTCTTATTATAAGTCTACCCTAACTACTTCTCACATTCCAAGGAGTGGAAGTTATATCATTAAATATATCCCATTTTTTAAAAAATTTCAACTTTACCTTTATTTAAGATAGGTGTTAAAATAATATTTTATTTATCATAAATCTTCTCTCTCATCTTCCTTATTTCCAATATAGGGGTAACATAGTCATAATAACATTAATTGATCCTAAAGTGGACTTATATTTTGGATCAAAAAATTTGTGATAGTTAAACTTATAATAAAGAACAAAGTGGTACACAGAAAATTTCTAAAAAAAAAAAAAAAACAAAGCAATCTTTCGGCATTCCACCTCGTGCATTATATTTCACATTTTTAATGTCGACTTGACTTGAGTAAATGCCATGGGGATCACTCCAAATCAAATCAGCTACCCTACATGCCACCTTTTTGCGCATCGCCACTTAATGCGACCAGTCAACAAACTTTCATGTGACTTCCTCCTTCGCCAACCAATATTTGTTATACTCGCGTAAATATTTTGTTTGGTCTAAATAATTACTCACTCTATCTGTCTTTTTAATTGAATTATGGGTTCCTAAAAACTTAATTAGAATTAGTTAAAAACAAAATATACGTAAAAAATATACCTTTTTTTTTTTTAAATTACCCTTATTTATGAATGAATAAAAGAGAGGGTAATTATGAAAAGAATATGAAAGAGAATGTGTGGGAAAATTAATGCATGGGTAAAATGGGAAAAAACGCATTTATTACTTAAACAAAGTCAAATAAGACCTTATATTTTGGGACAAGATCATTCAAAAAATTGAACCTTATATTATGGGACAGAGGGACCATTTAAGTCAACTGTTCAAGTCGTCCTTCTTAATTTGTTATACTCACACACATAAATATTTTGTTTGGTCTAAATAATTATTTAAGTCAACTGTTCAAGTCGCCCTTCCTAAATTTTTGTTGTCCCAACCTTGCTAACATTGATAGTCATGTCTATAGGTAAAATGGGAAAAAACGTATTTATTACTCAAACAAAGTTAAATAAGACCTTATATTTTGGGACAAGATCATTCAAAAAATTAGACCTTATATTATGGGACAGAGGGACCATTTAAGTCAACTGTTCAAGTGGTCCTTCCTAATTTGTTATACTCACACGCATAAATATTTTGTTTGGTCTAAATAATTATTTAAGTCAACTGTTCAAGTCGTCCTTCCTAAATTTTTGTTGTCCCAACCTTGCTAACATTGATAGTCATGTCTTTCATTTGAATACGGAGGTCCAGCTTCTATATCTACCTACCACTTATCCTTCAAATATTTCCAAATTATGTTAATCATGTTCACACCCACGTCTATAATCAATGACACAAGAAGACCAAAGTAAAAGATGCCTTTAGAATAGTCGTTCTTCATTCTGTATAAATATCAATCTTGCTCGCTCACAAATGCACTTCAGTATTTCAAATAAAAGGCCTAACCCCATTGGTGAGCGAATTGGAGAGACAAGTATATTCATCTCTTCATTTTGTTCACCATGTCTCACCGCTTATTGGGAAACTTCTCACCGACAAATCTTGTTCGAGCTTTGAATTTCTTTCCTAACTCACAACAATTCTTGATCCGGTGAGTTTCAATTTTATGCTACATTTTCTTATATTATCATTATTGTTACTCGCTCGGGTCTGAACGTAGAAACTCGTTGAAAAATTTAGTTTGATCATAATTGTAAGATTTCAATATATTTTTCCTCCCAAATTCATAATTTTCCCCCAAAGATGTTGTCACTAATTGCATATCTTAGAGGTCTCCATCTCAATTGAGGTATCTTAGAGTTCGTCAGCATACTTGGGATTTGATCTACTACCTTGAATACCTATAATAGCTGAACAAATCTTTTTAATAACAGTGAATCAGCTATCTAATTTCTATATTTAGGATCAATAATAGGTTATTTTTATGGTGATGATTTTCACAAGAAATTAGCGATTCTTGACTTTCATTATTTTATGGATAGCCTAGCTATTTGATCAGAATTTGGCTATACTTTTCTCATTTTATTCGTTTTCATAATGATGATAATGATGATGAATAATTAACATTAGCGTGAACATTTTGGTTTGAAGCAGTCTTCGTGCTGGTCATGATTCAAGAAGATCACCCCCACCAGCCACCAAAGGACGAGAGCCACAAACACATGATGTCCCCAAGTGGGCTAATGTGAAGAACTCTGCCCCACAGGAACTTAATGGAGGATCCAAGGGAAAGTACTAATAGGCTAAAGTCAACACTTGGTTCATTCATATCCAAATCGTTGACTTGACTGATATGGTTGTACTGAGAATGTAACTTTCATTTCGAGCTGTGTCCTTGTTAGAGTGTGTTGTTGTTTCAAGTATGTAACTTGTATAATTTTGAGTGATTTTATATTCTTTAAAAATACTGAAGTCTTCAATAATGATTTTTGATTGTATTTTCCCTACGCCCATAAATATTTGGCAAGAGAAAAGAAATTTTATTTCACAAAGAATGGAATGAAAAAAGTATTCTGTAAATGAAACTATCTTCTGTAGAAAAAACTAAGAAAATGACTAATAAATACTACATATTGCAAATAATGAAGGGAACCAATTGTTCTCAAGGTCATAATCCACAAGAAAGTTCTTCTGAGCCAAGTTTATAGGAATCATTAATTCGTGGTTAATCATCTTAAACCACGAATGAATCGGTCTTCGAAAGAGATGTATTGGTTGTTATGTGAAACTATGTGACGATTAAAAAAATAACAATCGACAACAAGAATTTGTGTGTGTGTGTGTGTGTGTGTGAGACATTAATCTGGGCCTCCACTTGGACCGGCTTCCAGGCCCAAGGCATATGGGCCTGTTACATTATCCCTTCCATTGAAAGGGACCTTATCCTCAAGGTTCTAGAAATTAAAGCTACCAACCATGTAATATGGAGTCATATACCCCTTCCATTGAGAATTATGCAAAACTGCCAACCTACCAAATCTGAAAATGATGGAAAAGAAACGCAACTCATAAGAAAGGCAGAGAAGTAGGCAGACGAGGATAATGATAACACGCACGGATTCAATTAAAATACAAAGAGCAACACCAATTTTCAGAAATTACTAGAATAAAGGAATCTTTTTCCTTTTTCCTTTAGTTAGTTCAGTTCCCAATTCGATGCTACATCCAAAGAAATGCAATAATGATGGTGCATGAATTAGTTTGAGTATTTAGTGGATTAACAAATTGTCTTTGTTTTAAATTATTTGGGAGTCCAATGTTTAAAATTGACTATTTCGAGCTAAGTGGAAGCAGATTATAGCTTTCAATTCAGAAATCATATCTAATTTATTTACTGATATTTTTTTTTAAATATGATGTAAGTAGATGGGCTCTTGTTCATTACATAGAGTTCGGCAATGAAACGCACTGCTATGAACTGTGGCTATAGGTTGTAATTTTATTTTGATGTTGTTGGTTGGTATTGATTAATTGATTTCATTATATTTCAGCTTACTTACTCTCTGTTGAATGAGGTAATATTTATTTCTTTTATTTAATCTGATAAAGACAATGAAGTAAAATCCAGTGAGTGTCACCTTCTTTTTATTTCCTCTTCCGTTTTTTGTTGTTGTGATATTTCGTTCTTCGAAACATCTCAGTGTGTCACTGGGCCATGTTTCGTAAGAGGAGAAACATCACATCTCAATGTTTCTGATATGAGATTCGATAAAGAGGGACATCACAAGTATTGCTGCTTTTTATTTTACGTGAACTCATGTTGTTTATTCTGTAAATAACTTATGCATTTCATAAATCATGTCTTAAAATAATATGCGCTGATTTCTCTATATTAATTATTTACCGTACATTCTCTCTCATATATATGTTTTCTCAGTCGTCTTCTTAATCACATTTTTTTGTAAATAAGGGTATATAATTTGATAAAGAAATACATTTCTTACACTGGGATTGAAATTAATCAATTTTAACTAACATCTTAATCTATCTGAGTAATATGATTATTTGTAATAATTTATAAATGAATCGGAGGAAGTAAATCGCACTTTTACAAGCTAAGGTTATTGTCTTTAATATATTTTAATCAAATTTTTTATTTACACATGTGTATCGTTATTTGTCTGTTGTAAAAATGACATGAGATAGTATTTCATTATTTGATTTAATTTGATCTTATAAATCTTAGGAGGCTCAACAAAATTGCTTTCATTACGGATGATAATATTAATCCAGACGGAAGCATTATAGGCGACTGGAGACTTGCAAGTGTTCAACAAGTGGAAGAGGTGAAGATTTCGCTAGTGCATTTCCGATTTTGGTAATTGGACTAGTGTGTATGATTCCCATCTCACAAAAGATAACATTAGGGAACTCGCAAACCGTGAATATGGATAGGCACTTGGGAACAAAGTTCCAAATTCCCGCAGAGTCTATCCAAGCTATAGCAAACTTCAGCATTTCCCATTACTCATTCCCCTGTATGACCGATTCTTTCAAGGTGGCATTACATGGGTCCAATGGATAGGAATCGGTATGATATTGCCTTTGCTTTCTTCATTTGTTTCTGGATTAGTTGAAACGTCTCGAAGAAACTCAAATAACACCATATCCGTTTTTGGGTTGGCCCCTCACTAAATTTTGGTGGGTCCATCTGAAGCAATGATTGTCACTGGGGAGATTGAGTATTCCAATAAGAAGTTTCCAAAACACATGAAGAGTGGAACTCGAAGCCATAGAGATTGGTTGGCACATCATTTGGGTGCCGGGAGGCTGGATTACATTTACCACCTCATTTATGGGATTCTATGTTTGAATATGGTTAGGATGAGAAGAAGAAAAGTGATGATGAAAATGATGGTGCTTTGTCGAGATCTTTGCAACATCTTTAGGAGCATATAGATAAAATTATTTTATGTTATTTTAAATCTATCATGTAGTTATTTAAATATTAAGAATCTACTCATGGAATAAAATATTTTGGGTTTATTACTTATTCTAAGTAAAATGAGTTGGATACTTTTAACATCATCATATGAATATTGAGGAAGAAATATATACATAGATACAAAAAGGGAAAGAAAATTAAAAGAAGAAGAGGCACTGATTGAAAAAAATAAAATCATGTGGATTCCACCCTAATTTTCTAATACTCTTTTCACTACGCATATATATCACGCCTGACTTCTTTCACTCACCTTTTCCTCTTCATTACCTACACTACTCACTACACACACCCCGCTTATACTCCCATATAGAGAAAATAAATTACTTCTTTTTTTCTGAATGAAAATAAATTACTTATTAATTGCAACCCACAATTCACATGTCTCATTATACTGCATTTGCTTCGTATCTACTAATTCTGTCAAAAAAAAAAAAAGAATCAAAATCTTTGAACCCATTCTCAATAATACACTCATTTATATTAATGATATCCTATTATTCTCACTAGACCAAGAAACCCACAAACAACTTTTAGCCCAATTCACCAAAATAATAGCCCAGTATGGAATCATGCTTTCTTCAAAGAAAAGCTTCATAGCCCAAGAAAATATTGAATTTCTGGGTATGACATATTATAATGGGTTTTATCAACCAGGCCCTCACATTACCAAAGATGTGCTTGATTTCCCTGATGACAATCTGTCGGTAAAACAGATTCAACAGTTTCTAAGGATCATTAATTACTTGCGTGATTTTATCCTTGATGTAACAAGACATACAAGCCAGCTGTCCAAATTGCTTAAAAAGAATCCACCATCATGGACTCCGGTTCAGAAAAAAGTTGTTACTCACCTAAAACAAATTGCTCAAAATCCACCACCTATGAAAATTCCAGGAAACGGACAACGTATCCTGCAAACTGATGCTAGTGACCATTATTGGGGTGCTATCTTTTTTGAAGAGGTTGATGAGAAAAGACAGTACTGTGGGCATGCTAGTGGATAATTTAAAGAAGTTGAGAAACACTATCATACCACGTATAAAGAAATTCTGGCAGTCAAAAAAGGCATTGAAAAATTCAACTTTCATCTTGCTACATATGAATTTAGTGTAGAAATGGATAACACCTCTTTCTCATCCATGTTGGAAACCAAAAAGAAAACCCTTCCAGACTCAGCTTCTCAGATGGAAAGACTGGTTCTTCCGCTATAAATTCAAGGTGAAACATATCAAAGGAAAACAGAACACCCTTGCAGATTTCCTCAGCAGACCTTCAAAAATCATCATGCCTTAATCAAGACACATAGATCCAATGAAATTAACTCTCCCCTTACAAGTATCTTTGATATTGAGAAACCTTTTATGTGTGTCCTTAACTTTTGGGGATATGTTGCAGAAGAATTGTCTTATTACATCTGGTGTGCTTCATCACTTTATGCCACAGCATTTTCACTAGAGCCACTTCATGTTTACCAAAATCTCTATGATTCAGCCAATATTGGCAGTGAACTTTGGAAGATGTTCAGCTGGTTTTCTCCTCTCAGTACTTGGAGGTCTACCCTTAGAAACGTCATTGAACAGCACATAATTTATGATGTTCCTGAGGATCAACAAACAAGGTTCAAGTGTTTCTTTGTGGTTCATCGTCCCTACAATATAGATTATGAAGGAATTGAAGGCTGTATGCAACAGGCCAAACTCATTACTGGAGTTCCTACACTAACTGGCCACAGTATGAAGAATAGGCTCTCAAAAATCTGTACCTTTTTCTTCATAATCTCAACAATTGTCCACACACTGATCAGGAATTAACATGCACCTCTGTTGGCTCAATTCCTCATCGACCATTTGTCCCAAGAAATCCTCGTGTCTGGTACAGAAGGCCCCGAGAACAAGAATTCTCTCCGCAGACTTTGCAGTTATTGGATCCTAATTATGGCCCAAGAATTAATCTAGACCCAGAATCTTCAGCCCATACGTCTGATGATAATTGTCTACGCTCCTCACAAGATCCATTCTGGAATAGTTTCTACCAAGTTCCCAAGACCCTGATGACAGCGCCAATGACTCAGATTCTCCTGATCCTAATAATATGTCACCTAGCCATGAGCCTATATGCAAAGGCTAGTCAAAAGAGAAGATTACCACTACTAGTCACTATGACATCATGTACCCCAGACTTTAAAAAAAAGTCAGCAACTGTCTCAGCCCTTTATTTCCTTAACTTTAAGTATTAGTGTCAAACGTCAGTTAGTTGTCAATATCGAGCATCAGTCTATAATATATTTAAATAATTAGTGGTTGTGTCTGCAGCACGTGATAATCATTCCCGACTGCTTTACCCTCTCAGAGCAACCACTGGTTGAAAAAGGACTATATGCCTCAACCTGACTGGCTGAACCCTTTACCAGAGTTGCTTTTGTTACCCTAGTTAGGTCAATCGTCCATTATATAAGATGGGTCCTCTTATCTTGTAAAGGCAGAAGTTTGTAACCATTATCCACTATGAATATAAGAATGTGTTTCTAAGCGTTTCTCTTTCTTTCTGAAAGCTTATCTTTCAATATCCATCTTCTAACTCTCTCAGAGATTTCATTATGCTCTGCACTTGCCTTCTATTAAGGATCCTGTGTATCAGAAAATCTGACATGATCCATTTAGGTAGATATTATTATTAATCTGTATGATTTTAGTATGAAGTTCTATGTGATCATGATACCTTAAGTCTGTTAAGGCAAAGGGATACCATGAAAAGACATGACGGTAATGATATGTAGAATCTCCATATTGAGACCCTACATATTAATGCCAGATAGAGGCATGAACACAAGAATAACATGCAAGACTTCAATTAAAATACAAAAAGCAGTACCAATTTTCAGGTTGGCAAAAAATAGTTCATTGTGCGTGAAAATGGTAAAAGAAACCAATTTTCAGAAATAGAATAAAGGATTTTCCCCTTTTTTTCTTAAGTTCAATTTCCAATTAAAGTGACTGACCCTTGTAGATGAAAATGGTAAAAGAAAACAAAACACATGAGCGCACATTATTGATAGCAACAGAATTTTATTTTGATTTCTTTGCTATCTCCCAATTTCCGGATGAATTTATCAGAAGCATAAACAATAAAGCTTTGCTTTTCAATCTAATAATAAATTTCATTGCACCCTGCAGATAAATGGTCCCCCCCCCCCCCCCCCCCCAAAAAAAAAAAACATAAACTCTATACCCATAGAAATTTCTAGTAGTTAGCTCTCGTTTCAACCTTAATTACAATGACAGAAGTATCTGAATCGGTTTCACGAAATTACTCATCCAATTCTTATTATTAGGTTCCATCTAAAATAGGAAAGGAAGGACTAGCCTCCAATTGTCCGCCCATGTATGGGTTGAAAGTCACAGATCAAAACTCATTTTTAATTTCACAAGTTTGTAGTGTTAAATTTGTGCAATCTGTGTCCTTATAATTCTCAAAACTCTAAACCCAAAAAATTTCTTGAAGTTATTCAAGTCATTAGTTACTTTTATATTATTATTTAATGTTGGGAAATTATTTTTATAATTTAATTGAAATACGTTAAACACATAATTTTTTAATCATTTTCTCTCCACTTTTCTTTTTCTTTTGCCCACTTCTCTTAAATTTAACAATATTTTTTATAATGCTTTTCTTCCCGTCCTATCTTTCTACCCATTATTCCTCTTAATTTAGATTAATAAATTTTTATACCTTCACCCTATGAGTTTAAAGGGAAGACAATGAGTTTTAATATCCTCATTTTTACAAGTGATAATATGATATCTTGATTAGCAAATGACAACATATACTTCTTTAATATAGCGAAGTTTGTTGGTAGCTGGTGGGTCACCTTGTAGAGTTGGGAAAACGGGTCGGCCCTAGACGGTTTGGGTCAAAATGGGCCGTCCTGTTTATGAGTGACTTAAAAAAAAGGCCCCATTTTCATAGTCCGGCTCCCAATTGGTCCCATTTTCATATTCAACTATCAGTGGGGTCCACTAAAAAAAGACCCCACTGATAGTTTAATATTAAATGAAGTAACGGTAAGTGGCTTCCAATTTTAAAGAAACAGACATTTTATGCCAAACACAAGTAACACAACACAAATTTGGTGAAGGTCGCCGAACTTGGGAATTATTACAAGCAGGATATGTCATTTACTGCAATTAATCCCCACTCAAATGAGCATTGCAACCGTTGAAAATTATTGAATTATTGGAGTTACCAATTTTGTTTATTATATTTTAATTTTGATCAACCGAACTAGAGCAAAATAATGTAGAGTGGATCTCAGTGGCATAGAAAAGAAAAAAAGAAAGAATGATGGTAGACCATTATTATGGGAAGGGTGTTTTTGTATTAATGATTGAAAAAGTGATTTATTTTCGATCTAACTTATGTATAAGTCATATTGAAAATAAGTCAGATTATGTAATGAGATTTATATTTGGATTAACTGTGAAAAATGACTTTTTGATGAATTTAACTTTTCCAATCGTGAAACCAAATACACCATATCTTGAAAAATAAGTTGAAGATGAAAATGAACAAAAAAGGCATGAATTTTATTTGGGGAAAATTAAATAGAGGCCGCATGGAAGAAACATAATTAAGATAAGGTCTCACTAATTGTTATCATCAAGCTAAAATTTGCTATTGTCGGGGCTAGAAATTGTTATTTACAACTCCTTAGGACCTCATCTTAATTATGTTTCTTCCATGGGACCTCTAATTAATTTTCTCAATTATCTGAAAAAAAAAATAAAATGGAAATTTAAATAAATATATTAAGTAGAAATATAAAGTTTTTTAACTAAATAATAATACGTATAAGCTATAAGCACTTAACAATAAGCTATAAACTCTTTTTTTTCTACTTGTGCTTATTTTGACTTATAAGCTATATATAAGTCCAATTAACATATAAACTGAAACAAACACACACAAAATGCGTTTCCCATGTTAAGTGCTTATTAAGAAAATAAGCATTTATTTTTTAAAATTAAGTCAATCCAAACACACCCTTAAATAAATAGATTCTCTTCCCTTCATCACGGTTTAACTTCACCTAAATTGAAAACAACTAAATTTATATCCATATTTATTCATCATCCATTATTTCCTATTATCATATGTATATGTGTGCAAGAAGCTAGTAGAAGCAAATCAATATTTTCTAAATTCTAAATATGCAAATCAAAATAGAATTGCGTAGTAGGACACTGAAATATTTCCAGTACTCCTAAAGATTAGCATACTTGGAAGTTAGAAGACCACAAAAATTATATGCAAAGAAAAGATTGAAGATTAAAGTCATTTAGTGCAGTTCTTCTTGTTATTTAGTGCTAGAGCGATTCAATTACATCAAAAGGCAAGTGATCAGTGTCAGATCAGTGCATATCCCATGATAATATATCAAACTTTTATGGATTAAGGTAAGAATGTACCAAAATGAATAAAGAAGTGAAAGATGAAAAAATGAGAACAGGTAGTCAATAATTTGAAACAAACCAAAGAATGTCACTCTCATCATCCTTCATCCTCTCAAATAAATGCTCTTCATCTGATTCACGTTCGTCTATAAAATTTTTAATAAACGCTCTTCAAAGTCCTTGTATAGAATTTTTCTGATTTTAAATAAATGAAAAATCAATAAACTTAATCTTTTTATGATCAATTAATTAAAACAAGCACAAGTGGTGGGGTTTGGTTAATCCTCCTCCACCCTAATTATCTAATATTTCTTTCATTACCCAAATATATCACTCATGACTTCTTTCATTCTCCTTTTTCCTCTCCATTATCTTTTCGGTATTGACTTTGTCTTTGTTCATTATTGCGTGGGTGTAAGTACTCTACTTGCCATTTAGCCATAAAAATTGAATCTCAATTATTTACTCAAAATTCAGGACTCTTCACAAGTAAAGACGGAATTATGGGATTTCAGGGAGCTTATTATATTCTAACTTCAATAATGAACGAAGGCAACTCATTGAGAAAAGAAGTAAAGATTAGTGTGCTCATTAAACTTTCTGGAGGTATACCAATAGCTATGTGTTGGGCATAGCCCATGATCCCTCAGCCCAACATTAACAAATCTTGTCCCAATAGTTGTTTACTTAAAGCCCATTTGTTTGGCTAGCGTTTTATTTGCTCCTCCCCACTCATATTCTTCTTCTTTCTTTTTCTTTTTCTTTTTTTTTAACCTCAATCTACTCATCTTCAATGTATGTATGTATGTATGTATGTATGTATGTATGTAGTACGTATGTATGTATGCATGCATGTATGGTTTTAATTTATCTTTTCAATGTATTAGAAAAGGGTAGCAACCAATCCCCACAACAATGCACAATATTGTTCTTAATTTAATCTTATCAATATTAAATTCTCTCCTCACACCCATTCAATTAGCTTTAGCTCTAAAAATTGAGAATCTCTCGTCCATCTTATTAAATTCAGCACAAGTTTACTTTCCTGCACACATATATACAACACACACTCGGGAAAAATGCAATAAACATGTGCATACAAAATACAAACATACTATATTTCCTACATGCTCATACTGTGTGACAGCCCAGCCATTTATGCTTTGGTCTTTATATCACTCTCACTTATACGGTCAAATCCTTTAAAATATTTGATGCACGCATCGATCACTACTGCTGAATTTTCGTATGAAAAACTAACTGTTCGGTTTGCTAGCTAGTCCTAGATATATTTTATGATAATGGGAATTTTTTACATGCATATTTCTTTGTGGTTTTATTATTATATTCTGGCATTTAACTAAAACAAATTGTATAACCTGATTTAATGTTTCAATAGATCTTAAGGTCTCTAAATATAATACTACTCCACATCCATATATATAAGGTGTTTCTAGTCAAATTGTGGTTTTCTAAAAAAAAAAAAAGATTTAAAAATAATAAATGTGTAGAAAATATATTTGTTTTTCTAAAAGTGCTCTTATGTATGAATGAATAAGAGAGATAATGATGATTAAAAAAATGAAAGAAAATACACAGGAGAAAAGATGACATTATAATTATAATTAGGGACGGATGGAGTATATCTTGAAGGGCCCTACATTTTAGTTTACATGATGGACGTAAATGCTGCTACCAATTAAACTACTGCCACAACTTATTAATTACTCACAAGTCACAATACTCTCGATCGCCTTCACTAATATCACATGATATTGTATTATTCATTTATGTTCTTCTTATCTGTAATTTAACATTTGGGAAGAGACAACGCTGATGTACTTGGGAATGACTTTGTATCCAAATTGAGGGACGCGTGATAGGCAAGATAATAAGGACAAGAAGCTTTTATTGAATGGAATATTGATCTTGAAATCTGCTTCTGATGAATTACTTTCCCGGCCAGGGCCAGCTGCTTTATTCTTCTCTCATTTTCCATTTATGTCTGGGTTCACATTCGATACAAGTTAAAGGTATTTTTTGGTATTCAAAATAAGGACATGCCACTTGCATGCACAATACATAACATAATTGTATAATCCCATCGAGTCTACCAATATAAATATAATCGATCAATTAATAATGTTTGATTGTTTGGATCTACTAATAAGAGACGACATTAATTCATACGTTTTTTAAATAATTTTTATCACGATATCGAGCCATGTTTTAATCGAACCATGTTTTAATAGCTGTGGCTATTTCGAAAAAATTTCTGAAAGTAAAGTACTCCCTCTGTCCCTTATTATAAATTTCACTATTTTGTGTTCACAAAAATAATATTAAAATTAATTAAATTAAAACAATAACTATATTAAAAAATATAAACTTTTATACTCTAATTAGTAGAGATAAAAGAGAATGTATGAGAAAGAGATAGTGAAAGAGAATGTGACAATACTCCCTCCGAACCATAATATAAGAGGTAATATGAGAATTTTCTTGGTGCACATTATAAGAGGTAATGTGTGAAAATAAAAATAGTAAATGCTTTATTTTCATTTTTACACTATATGTATACTAAACGTAAAGAGGGGAGGAGAGTTAATGTATAATAAATAATGTAATGATAAAATTGAAAAATCATATTAATTTTACCCATATAAATAACTCAACTATGTTTTGTTGATTTGTGTAAAATGGTTGACTACTTATAATATGAACCGGAGAGAGTAAGAGAAAATGAATTAGGGGAAAAGATAAACAATAGATAAAAATCGAAAAAAAATATATTGATAAATCTAAAATGAAACTTATATTTTAGAACAAACTCACAAATTTAAAGCTTATAATTATAGATATATATATATATATATTTAACCCCTTTATATAAATATATATATATATATATATATTTATATACATATTCTGTTTTTGAGGTGTTAAAATAAACTAGCCAAACTCAAGCTATAAATTCATCGTACGTAATGGACCACTAATTAATACCAAAAAAGGAAGGGGGTGGGGATACACGCTTTCATGGTATCGTGATCAGATAATGACCATTAATTATGTGAGAATGACGTAGAGAAATAGTTTATTTTCTCTGTATCTATGGGATCTTAGTATTGCGTATCATGAGTGAGAGATAATTTACTTTGTCTATATATATACACACACACACATATACGTACTGAAATGGACAGAGGAAGTGCAGCTAGAGGTGGGCATTAGGGTTGTCCGGTTCTATAAGGCCGGTTAGGGTCGTCCAGTTTTATAAGGCCAGCCCTTCACAGGTCAGGACCTAAACGGATCGGCCTGTTAGGCTCGTGTAGTGCAAATATCTCTGTTTCTAATTCTTTTCCCATATAAAAAAATTAAAGCAATGAAATCTTTATTATCAACACAAATATCAATTTTTTTTATCAACCACAAATATCTATTTTAAGTTACAATACAAACACCAACAAATATTAATAAATTATCAAACAATGATAAATATTGTCCATATTTTTAAATAAGTCACACAAGATAAATTAAACAACCATAAAAACTAAACGGCAACATTGTAATAATCATCATCATCATCATTTCTCTTTCAAAAGTTTTGCAAAGAGTATAACTTAACAATCATATTAATCTGTTTATTTATATGTCAAAAAACAAATAAGTCACATGATCAAATAAATTCATCGAAGCATGAAACTTTTCTTAATCACTTTCGAAGAGTTTTCATCCTTTTACAAGTATTTAATCAATAAAGTAATCTTTTCATATGTGTAAATATAAAAGATTAAATAAAAAATAAAAAATAAAAAAACTTACAGGCTGCAGCAGGGGTGGCCGTTTTAAGCCATCGGCCTTACAGGGGCAAGGGCCTAAACCGGCTAGTCCAACGGACTCGATCCAAATTCTCAACTCTAGGAGCAACCAATCCCCCCCCCCCCCCCCCCAAAACAACAAAATCTCTCTAACGCCACCAACCCCACTCTCATCAACAACTGCAAGTAGATGCTTACTTAGTCACTGTTTTGTGCAATGAGATCGGTATCTTCCATCAATTTTTCTTCATTCCATCGAAACAGACTCTTCAATTTCTTACGGTGTACATGTAATTATCTTTGCTCAAAACCATTATCTGACCTGATTCAAACAACCACTCAAATTTCTTACGGTGGCGCAGAGGAATTCTTCCCCTCTGATTCAAGCAACCACTTCATATGCCCCCGTTTCGTCTAATCAGTCGGTAATGATTCTACAAAACCCCATCATTATGAGGAGTTTTTTGGTGGTAGTGTGGGAACTGGGAAGGCATTTTCAGGCGAGGGCCGGAGAGTCTGATGAATTTCTTAAGGAGTTGTTGATGAGGAAGAAAAAGAAGAAGGAAGGCATGGCGTATGAGTAGTGAGCAAGAGTGGCCAGTGGTGAGATGAGGGGAGAGAGAGATAATTTTTATTAAAACTTTATTATTTAAAATTAAACAATATGGGGTTTAAAAAAAAAAATGGGCACCATTGACTTTTCTCCTTAAAACTTAATACAATTCAGGTTCTAATGGATTTGTAATTATTTGTCATTTTGTGGGACCTAAATTTAATTAAGTGTTTAATATGGGATCTAAAATTAATTTTCCCTATATTTACTTTATTACTCTTGTTGTATAAGAATTGATTCAAATGCAACAAATAAGTATATTGGTAAATTTAAGTTAATTTGAATTTTATATTATATCACTGTCAAATACTACTAAGTGATAAAATATGTCTTGCGATTCATTATTTATAAATAATATTACCATGAACTAAAAATATTCAATATCTGATTTGATAATATCGACAAAATGTTCGTAAGAAAAATGCCATGTAGTTATTTTTAGTTTTATTTTTTATTAAGGAAAATGGGATTCGCCCTCGTCTATATAAATGGCTTCAAGCACTATCACCATTCACCATTCTGTCTCAACTACACACTTTCTTCCATAACCTGTAGCTCTTTTAATTTGCATCTCTCCGCCATGGTTCTTCTTTCTTCTCCTCGACCGTTTTCTTCCCTCTACACACGATAATGTGAGAGTTATTATTTTTTATTTACAGTGACTGAGAACATCTCGCTCATGTTTATTTTCGTTGCTCTTGTTAATTAGTTATAACGTGTTGACTTCTTTATCCTTATATCGTGCTTATTTTCAATTCATTGCAACAAACAGGAATGCTAATATATCTAGATGTATGAACTTCAAGTGATTTGTGCTTTTAGATTACATTCCTATGCTTGGAGATCATTCGAGTTCCTCCCATGTATTTTTAATTTCCTCCTCATGATAGGAATATAGTTGTCATATTATACCATCATAGACTTAAATCTCAATTAATTACTCTAAACGGAACCGCTGGAATTGAAGACACCGTTCAATAATAAAAATGGAAATTAATCACTATAGCTACTTCGCTCCTTTTTTTTTTCCTTTTTTGCCCTCAAAACTAGCTACTTCGGTTCTGCTTAGCTGGAATAATATAAAGTATACTCAATCGGGAAACAAAAATCATATTTCTACACACACACACACACACACACTACTCCTTGGTTCAGAAATACGAAAGAAATAGATGTTAAAGTCTGGGGGTTTGGTCTTACTTTATGAGTACGAATGATCTAATGATTCTGGCTAACAGTTCAACTTTTTGTTGTGGCAAGTTAAACTCAAGCTGAATCTGAAAATATATAGTTAAGTTATAAGTAATATTTATTTCTTTTATTTAATCTGATTAAAGACCACGAAGTAAAATCCAGGGACTGTCATCTTCTTTTTATTCCCTCTTCTTTTTCTGTTGTCTTATTTCCTTCTTCGAAACATCTCAGTGTGTCACTGGCCATGTTTCATAAGCGGAGAACCATCAGATCTCAATGTTTCTGATATGAGATTCAATAAAGAGGGACATCACAAGTATTGCTGTTTTTTTTATTTTACGTGAACTTGTGTTGTTTGTTCTGTAAATAACTTTTGCATTTCATAAATCAAGTCTTTAAAATAATATGCGCTGATTTCTCTTTTGCATTTCGCTTATTGTCAGATCTCAACCTTTTGGTGTGGATCGACTGCGATTTCCTTGATTTATTAAGGTATGTACATAGATTTCTTACAACAATATTTTAATAGATGCATAATTTAAAGTTAAATTTGGCCTGTTTAAATGAGATCTTGGATATATGTCTAAAATTTGAATTTACTTTGTCTATTTTTACTTGGAGTCTCTCTATATTAATTGGTGACAATTGCACGTAGGTCCCAAATAAGAGAATTAATTTCATAGAGGTCCCAAGGAGTTGTTATAATGACAACTATTAACAACTGCAATAGCCTTGATTAACAAGTGAACAAGTTGTCAATGAACCTATCTGAAATTAATATAGTTGCTTACCGCACATTCTCTCTCATGTTTTTTTTTCATTCATTTTCTCTTACTCACATTTTTTTTTTGTAAATAATGGTATATAATTTGATAAAGAAATACATTTCTTACACATGTATTGCATTCAATTTTTCTATTTTATGGCCAACAACCAAATAAATTCAATTATTCTATTTTAATATTAAATGGTCGGAAGTCGTATAATAATTTAATTTAACAATTTTTTGCTATTTATAATCCCTTATGAACATATCCTTTTTCCATTATAATTCATTATGAATGCCTTTTTTTTTCTTTCCTTCTTCTTTCATTTGATCCTCACATCCATATAAAAGGAAAAAGAGGTTTTCTATGAAAAAAAAAACATTATTTAAGAAATTTGATGTTTTATACATCATTAGCTCCATTTCTCCTAATAATATTATCTTGTTTCATGACAGTAACAGTGTCAACATGTCCAACCTTACCAAACTTGATTTCATGGCTCTTGACATTATAAGAAGAAATTATTTGTCTTGAGTATTAGATGCTGAAATCTACCTAAATATGCGGCTAATATAATGGTCTTGGAGAAACCATTTTACTAGGAAACGAAGTGACCAACCAAAATAAGGCTAAGGATATGATTTTCCTTCGTCACCACCTCCATGAAGGATTGAAATTCAAATACTTGATATTAAAAGATCCACTAGAATTGTGGAAAAATTTGAAGGAAATATTTGATCACCAAAAGACGGTTATTTGGCCTAAAGCTCCTTATGAATTGATTCACTTAAGGTCAAAGGATATTGAATCTGTAAGTGAATGTAATTCGGCAATTTTTAAAATTAGTTCTCAATTGAAATTATGTGGTAAGAAGATCACTGATGAGGACTCACTAGAAAAAACATTTTCAACTTTTCACGCTTTCAATGTGCTCCTGCAACAGCAATACCGCGAAAAAGGCTTTAAAAGGTATTCTAAATTAATTTATTGTCTTCTTACGGCAGAACAAAACAATGAGCTTCTAATGAAAAATCACGAATCTCGTTTAACGGGCTCGACTCCATTCCTAGAAGTGAATGTTGTAGCAAATGAATCCACTCGTGGTCGTGTATGCGAACCTAGATGTGGTTGTGGACGGATGTAATTGAAGATATGGTCGTGGATATTCAAATTCTCAGTTGAAGTGGGCAAAGGATGATAAGGGTCACAAAAGGAAAACTAGCTGACACAATAATCAAGTTAAAAACTTGTGTTATCACTGTGGTGGAAAGAGTCATTAGTCGCATATACTTGCCTACACCAAAACATCTAATTGACCTTGCCAAGAATCGCTCAAGAATAAAAATAAAAACAAAGATAGAGAGTCTAAGTTTGAATCAAACTCTTAATTTGAGTAAAATTTTATTGATGAAGAAGCCAATTTTGATTGTGGCGATATGCATTTTACCCACTTGGATATTGCTGATTTCTTTACTGATCCTAGAGAAAAGATTGATCACCTTATTGGTGAAGGGAACGTCCATGAATAAATTATCTTTATGCAGTTGAACTACTATGTTTTAATTAATTTATTTTTTTATCTTTACTACAACAATGTTTTTGCTTTCGATATAGTTGTCTTTCCAAATAAATAAATAAGTACTTCTTTTTTCATTAACTGCATTTTTTTTATGTTTCCTTTAATAAAGAATGACTCTTATCGACATCAGTCATGGAAAATGATGCTTCGTTGATAGCGCAACAACAAACACTATACTAAGGAGTAACAAGATTTTTCTTCTTTGGTAATGCAAGAAGCTAATGTTCAGAATATATCCGAAAGTATAAATCTGATTGAAAACTCTCGGAGAGTTAATATATTATTACCTGGAGGAACAAAATTATACATTGATACAACACTTTTACTCAACAAAATCCAAAACAAATTTATTGGGTTTCAAGGATATCCGCAGAAATGGATATCATATAGAAACAAAAACTGAAGGGAATTAAGAATATCTTAATATCAGAAATATAATTTTTGATAAGAAATGCATATTAGAAAGATTATCTTCCTTTTCTTCTAGATTGTACTATACATTTATTAGTACATTGAGATACATGTTGTAAACCAAATTTGCAAGAAACAATAAATTTGATTTTTAGCATGACCGGTTAGGCCATCCCAAGAAAATCATGATGCGAAGAATAATTGAGAATTAATGTTAACATACATTCATTAAAATTTCCAGAAATATCACAATCAAATATTTTCTCACGTGCTGTATGTTCTAAGGGGAAACTAATATTTCAGCCATCACCAAGGAAAATAAAGAGTAAGTCCTCACATTTTTAGAATGCATATAGGCAAGATATGTGTGGGCCAATTGACCCACCATGTGGATCATTTAGGTATTTCATGGTTTTAATTGATGCATCAACGAAATGATCGCATGTTTGCTTACTCTCTTCTCGCAACCTGGTGTTTGCAAGATTGGTTGCTTAATTAATTAGATTAAGAGCACATTTTCATAATTATCCCATTAAGAAAATACGATTTGATAATGCTTGTGAATTCACTTCACAAGTTTCCAATAAATATTGTATGTCACTTGGAATTGATGTTGAGCATCATATAGCTCATGTTCATACACAGAATAGACTTGCATAATCATTACTTAAACGACTACAGTTAATTACAAGATATAATGTCCCAATTTCAGCTTAGGACAAGCGATTTTGCATGCAGCAACGTTAGTTTGTATCAAGATATCAAATAATCTAGATGCCTCTCCTTTGAAATTGGTTTTTGGTGAAGAACTTAATATCTCCTATTTAAGGATTTTTGGATGTGCAGTATATACTCCAATTGCTCCACTACAACATACCAAGATGGGTCCTCAAAGAAGAATGAGAATATATATATGTTGGGTATAAATCTCCTTTAATAATAAAATATCTTGAACTATGATCAAAAAGAAATTTATCTACGACTCGATTTGCTAATTACCATTTTGATGAATTATCATACCCAACATTAAGGGAAGAAAATAAACAGTTAGAAAAAGAAATTAGTTGGAATGAATTATCATTATCTCTACCAGGGTCAATCCAAGTTCCTAAATATTTTCCCAATTTATTTGAAAATTTTATTCCAAGAAAGTTTGAGAACTGAATTTTGGAGACACGAGGAACACTTGGACTAAAGATAAGAGAAAGACTTGGATAAATTAATTGATTGTCCAAACCAGGAGCTATAAAGATCTAGAACCCATTTTACTATTCTAATGTTTTGATCAAAGCATTCAAAGAAAAATAGAGAATCATCAACATATAATGACTGTGAAATAGGATGAGCATTATTGCAAACTTTAATTCCTTTCCACTGATCAAGTTGATCAAAATGATTAATGAGACAAGATATCACATTAGCTGATAAAATGTAGTTATAAGATGAAAAGGGATCACTTTGACAAATCCCTCTGAACTATTGGGAATAAGACATTGAGATTCTTGGCCATTGAAAACAACATGATATTAAATCGTTGTTATGCATTGCATAATAAGAGAAACCACTTATTTAGAAATTATGCATTCGAGTTAAGACATGAATAGATGGCCCCTCTTCTATTAATCTTTTTTCACCATTTTCATTCCTTTTTTCTCTCACTATTTTTTGATCAAAATTTTAATGTGGTGTATATTTTCATTTGATATTTTTTACAAAATTATTATGATTTAATATAAATAAAAAAATAAAAAAAAATTTAATCTTTTTGTGATCGATTAATCCAAACAAGCACAAGTGGTGGGGTTTTGGTTACTCCTCCTCCACCCTAATTTTCTAATACTCCTTCCACTACCCATATATACCACTCCCACTTCTTTCACTCGCCTTTTTCCTCTTCGTTACCTACACTACTCAGTACTCACTACACACACCACACTTATACTCCCATATAGAGAAAATAAATTACTTATTTTTTCTGAATGAAAATAAATTACTTATTACTACTCATAATTCACATGTTTCATTATACTGCATTTGCTTCATATCTACCCATTTTGACCAAAAAAGAAAAGAATTATACAAAATGCAACCTACCTAATTCTGAAGATGATCGAAATGAAACGCAACCCTGAAACCATTAACCAAGCAAAGCCAGAAATAGGGGCATGAAGATAAGGATAACATGCATGGTTTCAATTAAAGTACAAAGAGCAGTATTAATTCACAGGTCGGCAAAAGATAGTTCATTGTGGATGACAATGGTAAAATAAACCAATTTTCAGAAAATTGAATAAAGGAATTTCAATTCCTTTTTCCTTAAGTTCAATTTCCAACTAAGGTCCTTTTCCTTTTTTGTTAAGTTCAATTTCCAATTAAGGTGACTGACCCTTGTGGATGAAAATGGTAGAAGTAAACAAAACATGTGAACACACATTATTGATAGCAACACAATTTGATTTTGATTTCATTGCTCTCTCTC
This sequence comes from Mimosa bimucronata, assembly GCA_037074515.1. Classification (NCBI taxonomy): domain Eukaryota; kingdom Viridiplantae; phylum Streptophyta; class Magnoliopsida; order Fabales; family Fabaceae; genus Mimosa; species Mimosa bimucronata. The sequence continues at coordinate 16,037,451 of CM073442.1, forward strand.
TCTCTCTCTCTCTCTCTCTCTCTCTAAATTTCCCAATGAATTTATCAGCAGCTTATACAAGCTAGCTTTCGTTTTCAACCTCGTAATAAATTGCATTGCACCCTGCAGATAAATGGTCCCCCACCAATATTAATTTTAAACCCATAGAAAATTCTAGTTGTTAGCTCTCGTTTTCAACCTTAATTACAGTGACAGAAATGTCTCAATCGGTTTGACGAAAATGATCATCGTATTCGTATTATTAGGTTCCATCTAAAATAGGAAAGGAAGGACTAGCCTCCACGTATCGCCCATGTATGGTTGACGAAAATTATCATCATATTTGATAGGCTCAGTTAGAACATCGACTACTAAGTTAAACAAATATGGACTCAAAACTGATCTCTGATGTAGGCCAATTTCTATAGGAAAGTCTTTTGTCTCACCTCCCAGAGTTCTAATTTTAGTCAACACACCATCATACATATCCTGTATAGCTCTAATATATGCATTGCAATTTTGCAAATAGACAACTTAGATGTGATTTTGAGGTTAAATTGGGAGATCAAACAATCCCTCAAGTGACAAAGTTTAAGTACTTGGAATCAATTATACGACAAGATGGTGAGATTGATGACAATGTCAACTATAAAATTCAAGCTGGGTGGTATAAGTGGAGGAAAGCTACTGGAGTTCTCTGCGGCCGGAAAGTACCACATAAGATAAAAGGGAAATTTTATCACATTGCTATAAAACCAGCAGTTTTGTATGGTAGTGAATGTTGGGCTTTGAAGGGACAACATGAACATAAAATTGGAGTAGCTGAAATGAGGATGTTGAGATGGATGTGTGGTCATATAATAAAGGATAGGATTAGAAATGACCATATATGATGATATCGAGTTGGAGTGGCACCCATCAGTGAAAAAATGGTAGAAAATCGTTTAAGGTGGTTTGGACATGTCCAAAGAAGGCCATTAAACACGCTAATGAGAATGGTAGATCAAACAGTCTGGAGTCCGATTAAGAGAGGAAGAGGGAGACCCAGGCGTACAATTGGGGAAGTTGTAGAGCAAGATCTTTTAGTGAATAATATATCTAAGGATTTGGTTAATGATAGAGTACAATGGTGTCGTGCGATCCATGTAGCTGACCCCACCTAGTGGGATAAGACTTGATTGTTGTTTTGTTGTTGTTTGGGCCAAAGCCCATGTATGGGTAGAAAGTCACCATAAACCCAAAAATTTCTTAAAGTTATTCATTCACAGTTTAGTTTTATATTATTTTATGTTGGGAATTTTTTTTTTTATAATTCAGTTCAAACTTCAAATACGCCAAACACATGACTTTTAAATAATTTTTCTCTCTCTTTTTTTCTTTTACTTATTTTTCATTTTCTCTCCATTTTTCTTACACTTTTTCCCATTTCTCCTAAATTTGACAAGATTTTTTTACAATGCTTTTCTTCCCCTCCTATCTTTCTACCCATTATTCCTCTTAATTGAGATTAATAAATTTTTAGCTAAAGTATACTTTTAGTCATTTATCTTTGCATCAAGTCTCTTTTTAGTCCCTTAACTTTGAAAAGTGCACTTTTGGTCCTTTTTCACTAACACCGTTAGTCTTATTTAACGGAAAATGCTGACTCAACAAATCTAAAGAGTAATTTTATAATTAAATATTAATAAAAATGACCAAATTTTAAAATATAATAATTAGTATACTAGATAATTAAATTTAAACATATTTTGTTAGTATATAACTATAAAATCATTGTTTAAATTTGTTTAGTCAGCATTTTCCTTTAAATGAAACTAACGGAATTAGAAAAAAAAAGGACCAAAAATGCACTTTTCAAAGTTAAGGGACCAAAAGAAGACTTAATACAAACTAAAGGACCAAAAGTATACTTCAGTCTACATTTTTATACCTTCACCCTATGAGTTTAAAGGACAGATGACAATGAGTTCTAATATCCTCATTTTTATAAGCGATAAAGTGATATCTTTTTTTTTCCATCAACATAAAGTAATATCTTTATTAGCTACTATATTTGGTTTGCAAATGACAACATACACTTCTTTATAGCCAACTTTGTTGGTGGCTGGAGTTGGGAAAATCGGCCGGCACATTTAGGCCCGACTTTAAAAGAAACCCCACATTTTCAAAGCCTAACCTTGATTGCTCGAGGGCTGTGGGCCTCAAATATTTTAAATAACATTTTTTTAGTTTCTATCTTCTTCAAGAAATTAAGTTATAACAATAAATTTTTTAATTTAAAACATATGCATTATCAAATAATTAATTTCTTTCATATTTTTAGTATATAAAATAAATGGTTGTTTGCATGCTTTATGAGATATATATATATATATATATATATTTCTTATCATTGTTCAATATATGTGTATTGGTAGCTTTTTTATTGTTTCTTGTAAATATATTTTAAATTTACAAGTAGTTGACAAAATAAAGAATAATTGTACTAATATATATTTAAAAAATGCATATTACAACTTCTAAGATATAAAAAATTAACTAGAAACTAAGTAAAAAAGTAGCAAAATTACATAAAAAACAAATTGATAGTGCTAGCCCTTTTTGGCTTGACTTTTTTGTATGCTATAAAATACAAACCCAACCCTCCACTTTAATTGGCTTAAACAAGCCAATCCAACAGGTTCGACCCGTTTTCATGACTCAGGCCACTAGTGTTCAGGCTCAAACATACTGCTATTGAAGGTAGTAAAAGTTAGTATTATTTAAAAAAATCCAAGGGCAGTCAAATATTTTCTGAAAATTTTAAAATTTCAAACTAGTCGAGGTAAATTGATTTGATACTTTATAAATTACTTTTTAATTTGATATTTTAAGTAGTATGTTTTCTCAAATTTTCTAAAATAATTATTTTATTTAATAATTTTTATGAAGTGTACATGGCCACAAAGTTAATTTCCTTTTAAATCCCCATAGGCATTATTTAAAAACAAAATGAGGAGCAATTTTACATATTCTCTATGACTTTGCAGACAGTAAAACCAGCTTGTTTGGCTAGACTTAATTTGAAGAAATAAGTCCTTATTTTGTTGAAAAAGGACTTAAACTGAGAAAAAAGAAATATGCTATGTTTGGCTCGGCTTGTAGATAATAAGGACTTATGACTTATAAGTCAAAATAAGTATACGTTCTTTTTTCAACTTATAACTTATGACTTATGACTTATGACTTATAAGTCACTTACGGAGGTGGACCCCACAATTCTAACTTATTTTACACATCCAATCACAACTAACCCAAACATAAATCACTTTTTCAAAAGTCCATCCAAACATGCATTTCATTACACAATATGACTTATGACTTATAAGTCATATTTTTAACAGCCCATCCAAACATAAATCTCATTATACAATCTGACTCATTTTCAGTTTGACTTATATATAAGTCACTTTTCCAGAAGTCCATCCAAACACACCGGTACCTCTCGTCCACTATACATACATACATATACATATATATATATATATATATATATATATTGATGGACAAAATTAAAGCTAATTTATTTTTACTCATTGTGTCCAATTTCTTAATTAAATTTTCATGAATGACTTTTATCATTAATAACAGTATAATAGAATTTGAAGATTTTATTAATATGAATTTTTTTGGAATAATCAAAATGCAAAGATTTGATAGGACAATAAATTTATATATCAATATATCTATTTTAATTGTAATGATTTAATATAATCATTTTATTACATTAAATGTTGATGAGTGATAAGGCCCATTGTCCTTCTTTACTTCCTTTTATGTCCCTCCCTGTTTTAAAATGTTATGTGGTAATTTTAAGAAAAATATTCGTAGTGCCCTAAAATTAGGTTAAATGGAGTCACCAGCAAAATTTTTAAAATAGGATAATTTTAAAAAATCTTTTAAAAATTATAAATGGTCTTTTAAAACCAAATTTGGCTCAGGAATCGATTGTGCGCAAGGTAGATGTTAGGCACCCACAGCACTCGTTCACGAAAAAAGTTACTATAAGTTGACTATTTAAAATTAATATGCCTTAAATTACAGTTTAATTACCTAAAAAATAATTTATTTACAAAAAAGTGATAAAATGTAAATAATAGAACAAATTAATTATTTACAATGTTGGACTTGACATAGGATAAAACCTAGAGCCTATTTACTCTTTAGAGGGATCAAAGCCCAAATTGTTCAGGGCAGAAATACATGCTATTTGGTTTGTGTTTTTTTGGAAAATATTCATTAAATTTATTAATTAAAGATTTTTTATTGGTTTTTATTTTTTTTAAAAAAATGTTTTTCTTATTATTTGAAAAAAAAAAGATTTTTCAAAGATTTTTCGATTAGACTTCCTAAGGAGGTTCCCATATCTTCACACGGAAAAATAATCAGATTTACGTGTATAACCTCGCACAGCATGAAAGTTATTCAATATATTATTTTTTTTGGGATTCTTTTAAAAAAAGAAGGGATCTCATATAAGGTTTTGATTTATGAAAATGGGTTCACAATTTCAAAACTGGATAAAGAGGGGCAATCACATATCACCCAAAGAGCAAATAAGAGATACAATAGAATTTAAATAAGGTAATCGAGTAATAAAATATAGATCATAGCATGACTCATCAATTACTTTGCAAAACATTTAAAATCTTGATTGCAAGACTAATAAGAGGTGTGTTAGAACATGCGAGCAACATCTGTCATATGAGCTTACATTGACCTAAAAGAACAACCAATAATATCATTCAAGCATGAATGTTGCCATAAAATTCCCACTTCATCTCAAAAATATTGCCTATGTGAGAAGACACGATGTGGTATCTATAAAATAGTTTGACCTTTGGCTCAATGAGATATGGGTATTTGTTGATGCCTTTGTCTCATAAGAAACATTCCTCGGCATAAGGAAAGAAAAAGAAAAAGAGATTTCGAAGCAAGAATATCTCTCTAAGAAAACTCCTTTCCCATTTCCCCTAAGAGACAAATATATAAGAATCAATATAGAATAAGCTATCTAACCTTCTTACTATCTCAATAACCTTTTTTCTCCTAAAGAAATTCCTCACTACCTCTCTTTTTCAGTCTCCAAAAACCATCCTCCTTTGTGCTCTCTTACTCTTATTTATATAGGTACCACTTGCACTTTTTTTTTTGAATTGTCATTTTTTATTTTTTTTTATTTTAATAAGATTTCCTATTGTAATACCTAAATGCATGGTAATCCGACCCGGCCCGGCCGGGTCAGCCCGTAACCCGCCAACCCGGCCACTCAACCGGGCCAGGTTTGATACTAACCCGGCATCCCAGCGACCCGAAGCAACCCGGGGTTGACCAGGCTAACCCGGTACAAACCGGGAGTGACTCGATGGGTCAGTGGGTTGGCCTTTTTTTTTGAAAAAAAAATATTTTTTTGCATGAATGGTAGAAGGCAATATTTGTTGAAATTAATGACAATTTTAATGGTAATAACTATTAGTTTAGTGATTAAAGTACTATAAGTAAGAATATTTTGTAATCATTTATCTATTTTGATGATTATTATGTGAAGAATATTTAGTGATTACTTATTTTGGTATAATTTGATAGTGTATTGATGCTATAATGTCAATATGTCAAATAAATTGTAAGGAATGTTGGATGAGTATATGATATTTTGTTAGTGATTTAAGGTAATGAACTAATACTTAGTTAGTTGGCAAAAAAAAAAGAATTAATATTTATTATTTGATGGAATAATGAGAGCCTAAATTTTTTTTAATTTTTTATTCCCCACCGGTCTGGCTTCCGGGTTAACTCCGAGCTAACCCACTAACCCTTGACCCACCACCTCCACCGGTCTAGACTCCGGTCCGGGTTTGATTACCTTGCCTAAATGACAACCTTTTTTGCTAATTTTTTTTTATTTTTTTATTAATTTTTTAATCATTTATCACCCAAAGATCATCATTAATGGCTCTTAATCACCATCAATTTTAATTTTTAAATTTGACTTTTGCAATTAAGACCCAACAATCAGCATTAATGACACCTAATCATAATCAATCAATGAATTTTTGGGAAGAATAATTAAAGTGTCATTTTTTAATCATAATCAGTGGAGATTCTACAAGGATGGTTTTTCTTATTTTTATTTTTATTATTTTGTGGATCCAAACAAAATAGAGTGTTTACAATATTAAAATTTAAAAAATAAAAAATAATAATGTAAAAAAACTGTGAAGGAGCTAAAACGCTTAACGATATACTTAAGGGATTAAAATGTATATAATATACAAATAATAAGAATATGAAAATTTCAACTAAATTTTAAAATAGACATAACTATTTTCTCATGAAAATTTATTTTTTTTTAAAAAAAAATACTCCCTCTAGTTCTTATTAATTTATTATAATTTACCAACTATAAATTCTCACAAATCAACAAAATTAGTTACAACCATTAAATATGTCTTAAAAATCAAGTAATTTTCAATATTATCTTTATCAATTGTACTAAACTCCAATATCATTTGTATATAAAAAAACTCCAATATCATTTTAATTATCACCTTTCCACTACCCTTATCAAATATAGGTATATATGAAAAAAGTAACTTATGTTTATTAGAAACCACCAAGTGTCTTATAAGAAAGATTAAAAAATTTTGTTAGTTGGTGCCTTATAATAAAGATTAAAAGGAGTATGCAATAGCAGGATACGAGGGATTGAGTGACGTGCTTGTAGCTAAATATGGCGGTGGACCCCAGTAATAGTTTTTTTTTTATTACATGCGGCAAGCTTGAGCTTGAAAGTAGAGCTACTGAAAGCTTTCTACATCTAGTTATTTCCCTAGTAATATGCTTTGTTATCTATTAGAAACTTGCATTCAAGATGTCAAACTCGTAAACTCATGATAATGATGTAAAAACATATCGTAAACTCGAATCATAAACTCGTAAGAGTTTATTTTTATTAATAAATATGTGTTTAAAGTATATTATAAAATAAGAAATATAAAAGATATTAATATTTTGACTTAAATATATTTTAAATATGAATAGCTAACATTAAATATATCAACATTCATACCTTATCAAAGGCAATAAATAAATTTCTATATAATTTACATATACATTAATTTAATATAGTCAAATAAAAATAATTAACATAAGATTTAGAGCAAGTTGACAATATTATTTTGTGAGGTGGAAATGTAAAAACAGTAAATTCGGTGTGTAAACTCGTGGGTTTGATTGGGTTTACAACTAGTACAAATTTAAGTGACTCGTGACACGTTTTGGGTAGGTAGAGCCGTAAAAACGTTAAAATCGGAGAGTCAATTCACAAGTTTGATAACAATGCCTACGTCTACAACAATTATGTATTTCTGGTAACAAAATAATTTCAGTCTCCTCACCATGAGCTGCTCTAGCCAAAGAATCTGCACACTTTATGTCATCTCGGTTGGCATGAGGTATAGTCACATTCCACTCTCTATAAATGAGTTGCTTAGTGTCTTCAATTTCCTCGCGAAATGGATGATGTAATCCACTATATTGCAGAAGTGTATGGATGGCCTCCAATAAATCTGAGAAGACTTGAATTTCCAGTAATAGTTTTTTTCTTTTTTGATAAAATTTCCAGTAATAGTTGAATATACTCATAGAATGAAGTGAGTATAAGTCGCTTTCCGCTTTTCTGATAAAAAAAAGGAGAAAATACATTTGTTGGAATATACTTTTATTCAGTTTGATTTTGGTAACTATGTATATTTTTATGATAATTAAATACTTTAATTTTAATTTTTAAACATCATTAGCTTTTATACAAAGGCTAACTATGCTAATAGAACAAAGATAGAGAAGCTAATAGTGACAATTGAGCAAAATTAATGGGTTAATTAGGAGATAAAAAACCATAGGTACCAAAATCAAAATTGAATAAAAGTACAAATGTGTTTTCCAAAAAAAAAAAGAAAAGAAAGAAAGTGTTCAAAATCAATTAATCTAAATGTGCACCGCTCAAAAGTAATTGAATTATTGACGTTAACCAATCTTGTTCTATATTTTAATTTAAACCCACCGACAAAAGCACAATAAATGTTGTGTGGATCCCAGTGGGTTAAAAAAGGAAAAAGAATGATTGCAGAGCAAGGATTAAAATGGAAAGAAAACAAAGCTCCCTCTAGTAAAAGACTAAAAGACGGGACCAGTTAACATTATAGAATTATATTGTTTTGTTTAATAATTTAATATTGATAAATTTAATAAATAGAATATTATTTTATAAATAAATAATAATATTCTAAATAAATTTAAAATATAATATTTTAATAGATTAAATTTATTAGAATAATAAGTTATTAGAATAGAGTAATCTAATACTAATATAGAAAATAATAATAGAATTAATATAATATAAAATATGAGTTATTATATATTTTAATAATATTTTTTAATTAACCTTATATTTAGTATTTTATTTTCTTATTTAATTTTTTAATTAATTTATGTATTTTATTTAATTTAATTTTTTGAATTATTAAGTTATATTAATAACAAATAGTTGATCTACCAGTGTAAGGCCCCGCTAGATCCTTTAGAGTCTCCAGTTAGAGTCCTAAAGAGGAAACTTGTTGTGTTGAGCGAGGAAGCCCTATAATTAATCTCTTAACTTTCACTTTTTCAAAAACTGATTTTTTACATTGATAAAAAAAACTAATTTTTTACTTAAAAAAATCCTTTATAAATAATCAAATCGAGACCGTCTAGATTAGATCTGGATGGTCAAGATTTGATTAACCCTCCCTACTAAACAAGATACTTAAAAGGGAAACTGAATCCCTAGTAAGACCCTGTAATTAAGACATATAATTTAAAGAGGGGAGAAATTGTATCAATATATAATGAATTTTTCTTTAATACTATATGAGAATGAGACTTGGTAGTTGACCCACCTAAATAAATGAGAACCAGAAGGAGTATACCATTGCCATCATTCAAGTCCACGTTCTCTTTATAAAGCCCACTCATCACGTAATTAAATAACATACCTCCTCTTGCTCTTACTTGGAGCCGCGCATATATCCACAGCTTCCGAGATCGAACGGTAATGTCCTCTCATCATCATCATCATCATATTCTATTCTTGTTTTGTTCCCCGGAGCCCTGAATGGCAACTGAGTGTACAGCGGCCCAAAACGTTACTTATTAGCTGTACTTGTCACTTGTGTTATCTAGGCTTCCACCTATGTAACCCTGAAGCCGTCGGTCGGTACCCTTGAGACACGTGTACTGGTTGCTGAGGGCTTGGAGGTCGCCGTCGTAATCAACCCCGTGAACTGGTTTGAATTCTCATTTCATATAGATCTTCAATTCGATCGATGATTTCTTCCATTCGCTGGAAGGTTTTTTTTTTTTTTTGGGTTTCCGTGAACTGGTTTGAGTTCTCATTGCTTTGGAATCAGATTCTTGTTTTGTTGTTTCTTATCGTTTTTGGGGAATTTTTTCTGTTTTGTGGGGGCTTGTTCATGTTTTTTTTCCTTACTATGGTGTGTTTGGTTGCAGGGTTTTCTCAAGATCTCTGTTTCCTTTAAGTTTACGTTTACAAAGATGAGAAATTGAAAGATTTGTTTGCTCGATTTCTCCGGGTATTTCTCAAGGTATATCAATTTAATTTCATTGCTATTTTTGAATCAATAATGACTTCTGTTTCTGCTCCTAATCTTCAGTTAATCATTCAATTTCCTGTCACTCTTTTTGTTTTAGATATCTCTAGGGTTCCTTATAGAACATTGATTACCAATTGTCTTAATGTATCAATCCTAAGGAGCTTGATCTCCTTCTTGTTGCATTGTAAGTGAAAAATCAAACTGAGATAGTACATATGTTAGTCAAAGTTAGTAAGTAAATAAAATAAACGGGTGAAATAATTTTAACTCTAGCAATTATATTAATCCAAACAAATAAGAAGGCTGAATGAACTAAGCTTTTTGAAGTATTTCGTATACTTTCTTTTTTCCCCCAAGGTATTTCCCATGTGTTTGGAGATCAATCCGGTTCCTCGCAGGTATTTTAAATTTCATCATCATGATAGGAATACAGTTGTAATATTATATCATATAGTATGTGTGAGTTTCATTTGAACAACTAATTATATCAACTCAAATCTCAAATAATTGCTCTAAAAAGGATCCGCTGGAATTGCAGACACCACTTCAATAATAACAATGGAAATTCATCACTTCTTGTACTTCTGTTGTTTACTCAATTGGGAACAATAATCTTATTTCAACATATACTCCTTGGTTCAGAAATAGGATTGGGGGCGGGGCCTATTGGGGGGCTTCCCCTTTTTTTTTTTTTTTTTCCTTTTTATATTCTTATATTCTATGTTAAGAAGCGACATTTTGATATATATATATATATAGGTAAAAAAAGGTTATGTTTTCATTTTTTTATGAGTTTTCAAAGATCAGGTACTAAAAAATAAGGCTTTTTTTTTTTTTGCATTAAGAGTACATAATCTTTGAAAAATCATAAAAAATTGAAAACATAATCATTTTTTGCCCATAATATATTAAAATGTTACTCTTTAAATGTAAAATATAAGAGTATAAAAAGGCAAAAAAAAAAAAAAAAAAAAGCGAAGGCCCCAAAATTTTTTTTTTTTGGGGGGGGGGGGGGAGCCGTGGGGCTCCCATCCTCAGAAATATGAAAGAAATATATGTGACAGACTGGTTTTTTGGTCTTACTTTATGAGTGCCAATGATCTGATGATTCTGTTACACATTAAAACTTTTTAGGTGGCAAGTTAAACTCAAGCTGAATTTTAAAATATAAAGTGGTTAAGTAATATTTATTTCTTTTATTTAACTTGATTAAAGACCATGGAATAAAGTCCAAGGACTGTCACCTTATTTTTATTGCCTCTTCCTTTTTGGTTGTGTTATTTCCTTCTTCGAAACATCTCAGTGTGTCACTGGGCCATGTTTCATAAACGGAGAAACATCAGATCTCAATGTTTTGATTAATATGAGATCAAATAAAGAGGAACATCACATGTATTGATGCTTTTTTATTTTACGTGAACTCATGTCGTTTGTTCTGTATCTAAATTGTGCATTTCATAAATCATGTCTTTAAAACAATATGCACTGATCTCTCTTTTGCATTTTGTTTTTTTGTCAGATCTCAACCTTTTGATGCGGATCGACTATGATTTCCTTGGTTAATTGAGGTAAAATTAATGAATTTCTTACAATAATATTTTAATAGATATAAAATCTAAAATTAAATTATACATTTTAGAATATTTTTTTCTTATCTGTAAAATTTTTTCAAAGTATAAAAATTAAATTACTCACATTTTTTTTTTGTAAATAAGGGTATATAATTTGATAAAGAAATACATTTCTTACACTTGTATTGTATTTAGTCAATCAATTTTGACGACTTCTTAATCTATCTAATTAATATGAGTAATTTATAATTTATAAAATGGATCGGAGGGAGTAAATCGCACTTTTACAAAGTTATTGTCTTTAATATATTTGAATCAAATTGTTTATGTACACATGCATACCGTTATTTGTCTCTTGTAAAAATGACATGAATGCAGTATTTAATTATCTGATTTGATTTGATCTTATAAATCTTAGGAGGCTCAACAAAGCTGCTTTTGTCACGGATGATGATATTCATCAAGATGAAAGCATTACAGGCAGTTGGAGACTTGCGAGTGTTCAACAAGTGGAAGAGCTGAAGATTCTCGCTAGTGCATTTCCGCTTTTGATAATTGGACTAGTGAGTATGATCCCCATCTCACAAAAGCTAACATTAGGAAACTTGCAAGCCAAGCATATAGATAGGCACTTGGTAACAAACTTTCAAATTTCCGTAGAACTTATCCGAGCTGTCGCGTACGTCAGCATTGCAATACTCATGCCATCCATATGGAGAAATCGGTCATCCCGGGGCATGTATGGATGGCATGAGTATTGCGATGCTGAGGTACACGACATCTCGAATAGACTCTACGGAAATTTAGAACTTCGTTCCCAAATGCCTATCCATATGCTTGGCTTGAGAGTTTCCTAATGTTAGTTTTTGTGAGATGGGGATCATACTTACTAGTCCAATTACCAAAAGCGGAAATGCACTAGCGAGAATCTTCACCTCTTCCACTTACTGAACACTCGCAAGTCTCCAACTGCCTACATTGGTCCAACGGATAGGAATCGGTATGGTATTTGTCTATGCTTTCTTCGTTTGTTTCCAAATCAGTTGAAATGTCTCGAAGAAACTCATCTGGATTTATCATGGAAGATGATATAAATCAAGATGGAAGCAGAAAAGGCAAGTGGAGACTTGCAAGTGGTAAGCAGGTAAAGAAGTGAAATGCGTAGTAAGTGCCTTTCCGATTTGGGTAATTGGAATCGTCAGCTTCATCTCCATTCCACAGCAAACAACATTTGTAAACAAGTGTAAACAAATGCATAGATCGGGAGCCATATTTAGCACGTGCATAAGTTAGATATAATCAATATCAAAGATAATATATTTATAAAAAAAAATCCAAGACGATGATTGTTAAGTGCTCTCAGTGAATCAGTGATGTATTATTCAGTATGAATAAAATATAGAACAATCGTTAAGTTTGTTAAGCAAGCTTATGAACGTGGGAATGAGAACAATATTCTTATTAAAGGGATCTAAACCTGGGGTTAGTAAGTCGCGTAAGAAAACTTCACAATTTCAGATCTCTTTCAAAATTAACACTGGAAAAAAGAAAAAAGTCAAAACACTAATATTGACTTTAAATAACCCTTGACATTTTGATCATATATGCAAACTTAATATGTAAATTAAAGAAATTAATCGTATGGTAGGTATAGGAAAGAAGGGCTTTCAAAATCTCTCAAGACCTTTGTAGAGAAAAATTCCTCTTTCGATTGAAATGGCACTAACCATCTCTAATACCAAGTCTTGTTTATTAGCATATTGCAGTGATCGTAGAGTTGAGAATTATATATATATATATATATTTATATATTAATTCTCCCAAACTAAAGTCAAGTCGTTGAGAATTTTAAGAGGATCTCAAACATTCGAGTGTAATCTAAAAGCTTCAAAATCACTTGAAGAAAGCACATTATTCATTGTATTCCTGTTCATTGCAATGAAAATTATAAACATGATATAAGAAACATCAACACATCAACTCACAAATGAACATTTGTCTGTTAAATAAAAAAACAGTCTTTTCGGAATGGTTGGATGGTGGGTTGATAAGGGACAAGCTTTTTGGTAGAATATATGTTGGAGCTACCCTACTCACTATACACTTTCTACTGATGAAACCGGTTTCCCTACTAATCAAAAGGATGAGTAGGGAGAGCTGACCGTATTTAAACTGTTTAAATCTCATTTTGACGGTGTAGATTTGATTTTATATTGTATATCTTTTAATATAATGAAATTTAGACCGTTTATATAAAATCTAAACGGTCTAGATATACTTAATTGTCCTAACTCATCCTTTTGATGAATAGGAATCCGGTTCCCCCTAGTGACACTCTCCTATAAAGAAAAACAAATTATTTCTTTACAGCCCATAATTCACATGCTTCATTAAACTACATTTGCATGCTATCTAGCTGCTACCAGCTATGACTACCCTTCATTATATTAATACTGTGGAATGCAAAGTAATGGGTGTAAACATTGTACCAAAGCAAACTTACTTAGATCATTTTTAGATTTATTTTTTGAGAAAATAATCAAAACTCCACATCAGAAATGATCATTAAATGAAAGCTAAGAACAGAAATAATGTGACAACATTTTCCCTAGTCCACACAAAATCAATGGCTCCTTAGGAATTTTCCTCCATTTTTTTAAATCTTATTCTTTGAAAAAAAAAACAAGATAACTCCAAGTTCATCTTCGAATATGTAAAGCAAGTAATTTGTTTTATTTGGTTGTTTTTCCCTATTTTATATAGCGAGATTAGGTCATTATGGACCACCAGTGATTAAACGATGTCACTATATGATTATAAAAGTGATTGGGGTCACATTAATTGTATACACCTCATGAGATTCCCTCATATTCTTAAGCATGTCATCTACTCTTTTTAATTGCACATCCAACTTCTTTGAATGTGTAGAAATCAACTAGAAAGATTTTCTACTATTTTTTTTAATTGGTATCATCCTAACTCGTTCACATATATAATCATTATGAATCTTATCATTTCTTCTACGATCACACATCATCTCAACATCCTCATCTCGATTACCCACACTTAATATTTTTAATTTCCCTTCAAATTAAAGTCCAAAAATCGTTATCGTATAGTACTACTGGCCTTATAGTAGTTCTATAAAGTCTTTTGTCTCTCCTAGGCATTCTAACAATAGTTGGTACCCCTCACGCATATCTTTAATGACTTTGATATATGCAACATGCACCCCTTTATTGTCCAATGTTTTTCTAAGTACATCTCTTAGCATGTGATCATATGTCTTTTCCAAGTTAATGAAAACCATATACAAGTATCATCCTCTACCTTAATACTTTTCCATCTTCTATGAACAACTTGACGCATTTTAAATGTAGAAACTATTGTAAAAGCATTTTAGTAAGAAAATCGTGTTAACGTTCTTTAAATAAATCAAATCTTTTAAAAATTACAGATAAATTAAAAATAAAAAAAATTAAAACCAATTAAAGCGTGTAATTTTTTTTTTTAAAAAAGAATGTCTTGTATTTTAAATATTAATGGTATCTATGTTGCTGGTAGTATATAACCACGATATAAGCTGGAGTTGATGGGTTTATTTCCGCTTGTGATTTTAAATTGTTAGCATGAGCCCTCTAATTAAAAAGAAAGAAACAGTCGTGAATCGTTAGCCAAGTGTTTTACCTTTCAGTGAATCTGTGACTAACGCATTATTATGCTAAATTATGTAAAATGAAGTTAGAAACTTGACTCTGTTTATGGAATGAACTGGGAGATGCATGTGTCTCTTTCATATGGCAAATCTTCCCTTTTAAGTTTCTGATGCAGTTTAACTGAGATCATGACCAGGGAAGACTATAAATGAAATTGTTGTTTCTGGTGTACGTTCAGTGATTGTAATATGCATCTCAAGTTTGTGAAGTAGAAGATTAGTCTACTTAATATGTTTTGTTTTTTTCTACAACATTCTAACTATGTTTATTAGCTTCCTCCCTACCACTCTTACTAGGTTATTGTTGTCAATATGAATAATTTAAAAAAAATTAATAAATATTAGAAATAGGTCCAACATTTAGGATCAAGTTAATCTCTCCGAATAGGTCTCACATTAAGGATTGAAGGGAGTATCTTATTTTGATACACCTAAACTTTCAGGTAAAACAACTACAGTTGAAGTTGGAGAGATTGTGAACTATATGAAATGAAAATATTTGAGGTATATTCAAAAATTTAATATTTATGAGGTTGACTTCTTTCCGCACTGTTTTTCGGAAAACACATTTATTTATACTTATATTTTTTATTATAATTAAATGCTTTAATTTTATTTTTTTTAATCGTTAACTCATACAAATGTTAACAACGCTAATAAATCATAATTACAGGAGCTACTATTGGTAACTGAGTGAAATCAAATATAACAAATTCAAAATTAACTAAAAGTATAGTCATCCACCGATGGTTTTCCCTTTTCTTTTAAAATTCGTTCCTTTTTACGTTTAATTCATTCCATTAATTAAATAATCTTGTCCATTAGCCTCGTTCTAACCCGATGTTGTTCAAATTAACTATTTAGAAATGTATAAGTACATGATATTTTTTAAATTACAACACCGAAACACATTGAAGCCTAGGGTTTGACCAAATCGAACTCAAACTCATGACTCATGAGAATCCAAGATCCAAACCATATACTACTAAAATAATTTCAAACAACCCATTTAAACTCATTTAAAGAACTTATAGATTTTTTTTTTTTGGCGTTAGTTATAAATTTTAGAATTATTGTAATTTAGTCTGTGAGAGAGAATCCATAATTCTTTATTCTTTAATATTCCTATTTCTAACTCCAATTATTAACAAAGATAAGTTTTTTAAAAAAAACAAAATTGGTTTCGAAATATATTTGAAATATTTTGTATTATAATTTTACTTTTTAGAAAACGTGGGGTGATTATTTTTACAACAAAAAAACTTAAAAAAATTATTTTTAAAATGTTTATTTATCAAAAAATTATTTTTAATATGTTTATCTATCACCTTTCTCAACTAGTTACCATTTTTTAAAAATGATGAAAAATGTTCAATAAAAAAATGATGAAAAAAGGAAAAGAAAAAAACAATAATTTCTGCCTAAGATTGCGCCTTATCCCCTTTCTAATTTTGATTTTGCATATGATTCAATAGAGAGAAATAAAAAAATAAAAATAAAAATAAAAAATAAAAAATAAAAAAGAGGAAGGAGTGCAAAACTGCAAATACAATAGTTTCTGCATAAGATTGTGAAGAATTCTACTCATGTACACATTAATAGATCTACTTGTTAAAAACTTTCATATACCAAAAAACAATTGAAAGCACTAATAGAATAACTAACCCATCAATGTATCAAAAAAAAAAAAAAAAAGAAGAATAACTAACCCATCAATTAAGCAGTTGAAATTGATTTATCCATGAAACCATCATCAACATCAACATCCACCTCCACCACAACCACCACCTCCTCCGCCACAACCACCGCCTCCACCACCGCAACCGCCACCTCCTCCTCCGCCACAACATCCGCCTCCGCCACCGCCTGCATATGCGGAAGCTGCAGCGCTGGTAAACAAGAGATCGTTGCCGTTGCCACCGGATTTATATCCTTGCCACGCTTGATAATTAAGACTGCGAGAACGTGGTTGAGCAGCTTTCTTACTTTGAAATAGATGAAAGATTTTGGGTTTTTTAGTTTTGTGGGTAGCTTGAGCCTTTGTTTCATGTTTCTTTGCCCTATCGTCTTTTACGGAGAAAGCGCACCCCATGGCTAACGAATTGAATGTTGGATGTGAACTATATCTCTATTTTTGTGCGCCTATGTGTATGTATATATACACTCCCGGTACCTAAGGATAAGACATTGCTGATTTTTTTTAAGAGATTAAAGAAGATAAATAAATTATTTTATCATAAGATATATGCCGTACATCATTATATTATAGATAAAAAAAATAATTAAAAGTAAAAAAAGGGTAAACTTTGTTTTAAAAAAAAATAAATCGTGAAGGTATCTATCTAATTCATATCTAATAACACATTAGGATCCCAACAAACTCTTAAGTTAATATATTTTAAATTTTAATTAGGATATTTTCATAGAGAAAGTTTCACAAGATATCGATTTAGTTATAAATTATAAATCTTAATAAATCTCACGTACATTAGGAGCTATCTTGTGGGAATATCTACCTAGTTTATTTTGAATTTATTAATATTTTTAAACAGCAAGGAGATCTTATGAAAATATCTACAAACCCTCTAATTAATATCCCTACTCTCATATATAATAAGTACTCACCCTGCCTATGTATTGAGGTTGATATAGATGTTACAAATGAGAATGAGGAACCAATGAGGAAGAAGGGAAAGAAAGGAGGAATAAACAGCTTTTTGGCGGCTTTTTCATCCACCTCACACATTTAGTTGGCGGATCCTCCGTACTTTCCTTTTCCGGTGGCAATCAGTTTTCTTTTAAAGACAAGAAAATGAGTTCCCATCAAAAAGGGTAGGAACCTATTTTCCATCATCCGTGGGAAGCTTCAGAAGATCATTTTGCCTTCACCCATGTTCTTCCTCTTCTCCTTCTTCAACATCATACAGCTGACGATGGTGGATGAAGTTGAGGCCCTAAGGTTCGAACCTTCTTCAATACTTGCCCTAGAACAACCACATACAACTGACGATGGTGGACGGCAAGTTCGACAAATATGGAATGTTGAACCAAAAATGAATTTGCTACTCCTCCTACAAACGAACAAAGAAAGAGAAGAAGAATGATAGACTAGGAAAATACTTTCCCCATCCTTCTATTTTTCTCTCTCTTTTTTCCTTTATCTCTTGTTCTTTTTTATACTTTTACCTAATTCTTTGTGTAGATCTGATTGTGAAATTGTGTATATAATTTGTTAAATGAATTATTTTGATGCAGGTAAATTCGAATTCGGACAATTAAATTCGAATTTATCCAACTCATTTGTTGTGGGAAAAAGTTATTTTGAAACTTCAAATTAGATTTTTGAAACCAAAATTGAATTTGGTTAAGTGAATATAATTTTTGGGAAAATGACAAAAAAAACTACCTTCCAAATTTCAAAATCCCATAACTATTTTAGTATAGGTATGAACAACTTCAGTATAGATATTAACAACCATTAACCATTCAAAATCACCTATTGGAGATTTTGAAATTTGGAAGGTATTTTTTTGTCATTTTTCCATTATTTTTTCAACTTTTATTTTATTTTTATATTTAATATTTATATTTACTTATTGTAATTATTGAAAATATATGAGAAGTAGTTAAGACTTGAGATGTGAGTTTAAACATTTGAACCAGGGAATAGGCGCAAGAAAATAAGGGAGATAACTTTTTTTTTGGGATAAATTGAAGCCGTTGAAGCTCCAAAAAAATATGGGTGAGAAATTTTTGGATACACATGGATAGTTGAAACCACAAAATTCTCACAATCTGATTACATTTTAGGCATTTTACTATTTAATTTATAATTTACTTCACTTAATTATTAATTAATATGTTAGATATGGTGGTAATTACTAAGTATCTATGAGAAGTAGTTGAGACTTGAGACAGACATGAGTTTATCCTTATATTAAATTTTAAACTTTAGAACCACACATCTAATGAGAATATATTAAACCTACCCTCAGTGATAAAGTATATTTACCAATAATAATGAAGAAAAGTATGTAATTGTCTAAACATAATATAGTGAATTTTATACTTTAGAACCACTCTAATAGAAATATATCAAAGCTGCTCCTCCGTGATAAAGCACATTTACCAACAATCATGATTAAAAGTAGGTACTCGTCTAAAAATTTTTCTTTTTTCTATTTTACTAAAGAATAAAATAGATGATGACTAATACCTGTTCTATGTATAAAATCTAATTATGCCTCAAGGGGAAAAGGAAAACAAATTACCACATATTTTATTTTACACTTGTTGAGATGTTATTATCATGATGTCATTATTTGCCTTAATATATTTTCTTTTTCTGATCATTATTGAATTTACATATTATTTGCGGTTAGGAGTGTCTCCACTAATTTTTCGCTCAATCTCATCTTCACTTAATTTATCGAACATTAATTCATTTGCAATGGTTGAGATCTAATACATTTTAGAAATATTAACAACATTAGTTATGATTAAGTGAGATTTCTAATAATACACAAAATTATGATCAACTGGCTCGTTTTGCTTCCTCAATCTTTCCAAAGAAAGTCAACTGAGTCTTATATTTAGGAATTAAGAAGTAATATTTATGTTGCTTCAAAAAGTATTATTTATGTTAGTGAATGATATTTTGGTTAAAGCAATGTGTCAATACTATAATTAAAGGGTCAATTATCGGTTTGGTGGATGGAAGTTGAATATTAAAACTAGAAGGGAGGTTTATGCAATATATATTTTGATTTAAAACGAGGTTTTTATAAGTTTTCAAAATAGAAGGGATGTTCTTATAATTTTAATTAAATAGAGGGGTAGTCAATGTATTTTACTCTTTAAAATATTCTGTGACAATTTAAAAAAAAAAAAATCTAAATATAAAAAGACTTATTGTAAGAAAAAAATTGTAAATGTTAAAACACTTAACTAGATATATATTTAAGGGGTAAAAATGCACATAAATTACAAACAATAAGGGAAAAAATTGTAAGTGTTAAAACACTTAACCGCCACTTAGCTTTTAGCTACAAACACCTTACTCTGCCGCTCATACTCAGGCTGGATTATGTATAATTCTGAAATTAGATGAAAAGTTTCATATTCTTATTGTTTGTAATTTATGTGCATTTTTATCCCTTAAATATATCTAGTTGAGTGTTTTAACATGTACACTCTTTTTATATTTAAATTTTTAATATTTTTCTGTAAATTAAAAAATTTTATATTTGCTTCATGTCAACCCTTGTGGATTATGCTTAAGTTAATCTGCCTAAAGTTTCTCTCTTGGGAAGGGCGGCATATAGGCTATGGGAATTATTATGCATCTTATATGGCGTGCTCCACTTTTATTATATGCACTTATTTTACTTATCTCTTGTATTTTAATATAAAGTTGATCTTTTGAAAGAAAAAAAAATCAACCTGGATGCATTTCATCTCATTCACTCACAAAATCCAGCCACCTACTCACATCCCGAACTCCTAAAAACATGTCATTTTTGCTTATTGGAAATTTCATGGAAATTTCTTAGAAGTAGTTCTCTGTCTTTTATTCAATCGAACGTGGATTATATTGCGCCTTCCTATTAAGGCTATTGAAATTTTAGTAATGAGAATACATGATCTCGGTAAAAATAATACAGCTGCCTGATGTTGTAATTTCCATTCATCATTCATAATAAGGCCATGGTATCCAAATTGAAAGGAGTCAAGTTCTATACACTTTTATTACATATTTGTAACATTTCCGCGTGAGAAAGAGAACTTTCAAGCCATTCAAATAAAATAACAACAGTAGTTGAATGAAATAACACTAGCCTTTTAAATTGCCAAAAAGAAAACGAAAGAAAGAAATTAGGAACACAACTACAGGATCATTGGGAGCAGCTACCATCCTAATTTCCTTCAATATTTTCGGTGGGGTTGTAAGTTTTCCTCTTTTAAATCTTTTTGCAGTAAATACATCTTTCTTTGATTGTTTTTTACAATTGAATTGATACATTCATACACACACACACAGATATATATATATATATATATATATATAAATATAATTTGTTCCTGAGAAATTTCCGAGTGATGGATGTGTATTCGAATAAATAAATGAGTTGCAGCGATTACATCCGAATATATGTATATTTGACTTGTTTTATGTTGTGTGTGTGTGTATGCACTTACATGTTACTATTTCTTATAATGTTCTTTTCTCATTGCATCGGAAAATCAGCTTTTTCTAGGGAAAATGGAAAAAATACATTCATCTTAAAGATGCAACATTTAAATGACTAAAACTAAATCACTGCATAACCTGTTTGCTTTGTTCTCTTCTTAATGGGAGAGAAATGTTAAAGGAAGAAGAATAATTCACACTGCTAAATAGAGTGTTGTCTATAACAAGGGAAAGAGGGAAGAAGAGTTAAAAACCGGAAAAAAGAGTCAATATTTTCATAAGTGTTACACTTTCTTAGAGAGGGGGAAAAAAAGCATTGAACAGTTAGAAAAATGTTTCACAAGTGATGTGACTTTCAACATTAGAAAAACTTTCCTTGTCATTAAATTGTCATTAAATTTAAATTGATTCAACCACTGGTTTTGTGATTGAATGGTTAATTTGTTATCATTAAATTTAGGTTTTTTAATTTTATATATTGAAATAATATAATTATAAACATAAATACATGAGTACATGAGATGGTTGTAATGAAGACTCTTTAACTATTTTTTTATGTACAAATATGAAATGTTTGTGCCCATATAAGGGGGGAATTGTGGAAATTAAGCCAAAAAAAATCCTAATGAAGATCAGCAACAAAAATAAATCATTAACTTCTTCAACATTGTTATGTATTTTTTAATGATAATTTTAAACTAGAACTTAAAATGTTTAGGCCAGAAAAAATATAGTTAAATAATTTGAAGTGTAAGCACTCCATCTTGTTTCAATTGTAGTAAGGCACTTACTTAAAATACTACAAAAAAAACAATAAATTACCGATGAAATTCCTTTGGATAATCAATTTTTTCGAACTTTCGTCGGTAATTTTTTTAATTTTTTTTAAAATATTATTATCGGCGGAATTTTCGTCGGTAATTTTTTTAAATTTTTAAAAAATTTAAGCCGCCATGTGTCCCTATCCCACACCCAACCACATGTCGTTTCCACAAACTGCCTTCAATTTTTCTGTTGCAGTATAATTATAAACATAAATACATGAGTACATGAGATGGTTGTAATGAAGACTCTTTAACTATTTTTTTATGTACAAATATGAAATGTTTGTGCCCATATAAGGGGGGAATTGTGGAAATTAAGCCAAAAAAAATCCTAATGAAGATCAGCAACAAAAATAAATCATTAACTTCTTCAACATTGTTATGTATTTTTTAATGATAATTTTAAACTAGAACTTAAAATGTTTAGGCCAGAAAAAATATAGTTAAATAATTTGAAGTGTAAGCACTCCATCTTGTTTCAATTGTAGTAAGGCACTTACTTAAAATACTACAAAAAAAACAATAAATTACCGATGAAATTCCTTTGGATAATCAATTTTTTCGACGGACTTTCGTCGGTAATTTTTTTAATTTTTTTTAAAATATTATTATCGGCGGAATTTTCGTTGGTAATTTTTTTAAATTTTTAAAAAATTTAAGCCGCCATGTGTCCCTATCCCACACCCAACCACATGTCGTTTCCACAAACTGCCTTCAATTTTTCTGTTGCAGAGATTCGAACCCCCAACCTGTTGTGGCGGGGCTAATGCCTTAACCAATTGAACTACGAAGATCTTGTGAAATTATTTGTAAACTATTATATTTATAATATTTAAACTCCCATTATTATAATTATATTTAATCTTAATATATTATGAAATATTTGATAATTATTAATATATAATTTACATATTAATAATTTCATTATTTTGTATAAATAATTTTTATATTCATATACAATACATTATATTTAGTATTTTCATTTTATATTATCAAATTATAGTTATTTTTCATTTTATTATATGACATTTTTAAATAATTATTTTATTATATATATATTATTAAATTATATTTATTTTTCTTTTTTATTACTAATATTCAATTATTTATTAATAAATAACATATTATTTAATAACAAATTAAAATTAAATTTGTAATAAATTTATATTTATATATTTGTATATATTAATTTTTATTAATATTTATTCAATATGTTTTATTTATTTATAAAATATTTTTTAAAATAAATTGATATAATATTTTATTTTTATATATTATTTATAAATTAAAATAACAATTTATTTATTAAATAATGTAATAAATAAAATTACCGACGGAAAATATTCCGTCAGAAATATTATTTTAATAAATTATTTATAAATTAAAATAATAATTTATTTATAAAATTATATAATTAATAAAATTACCGACGGAATTTACGTCGGTAATCCGTCAGTAATTCCGTCGATAAATTTTCCGTCAGAATTTCCGCCAGAAATCCGTTGATAATTTTCGAAGGAATTTTTCCTGTCGATATATAATTACTTATTTTTTTGTAGTGAAAAGGTGAGTGGTCCTTAATATAAATCACGAAATGGGACATTAATTAGATCTTTCAAAGATTGCATCTCTTTACAATTAATATAATTTCTCTCTTTTTCTTATGAAGATGTAAGTCATTATTTTAAATATAAGTGAATTTACATTTTTAAATTTTTAAAAACATTAGTAACTTAACTACCTCTCTTAAAAATTAGTAGGGTACTTGAAAGTGCCAGAGTAAAGTATGGACATACTAATACTCGTACATGCTTATTACACTACAAAAAAAGCGTGCATTAGTAGTGGTTATAAATGACGATTAGTAGCGGTTCTAACCGCTACTAACATGTTTCCAGCGGTTTTTGTTTCCGCCACTAAATCATCCGTGACAAACATGTACTAGCGGTTATTGAAACCGCGTGTAACAAAGTCAAAGACGCTACTAATTAGTAGCGGTTTTCAAAACCGCTACTAAATAAAAAAGAACCGCCTCTAATGTAAAAATTAGCATAATCGTGGAAAAATTCAATTCTCAATTTAGTGGCGGTTTGAATCGCCACTAATTAAAAAAAAAAATTGGCCCATTTATTAGTGGCGGTTTGAGCAGCGGTTCGCAAACCGCGACTAATTAAAAAGAAATAAAAAAAATGTCCAACTTATTAGTGGCGGTTCAAAACCGCTACTAACTAAAAAGAATAAAAAAATGTCCAATTTATTAGTGGCGGTTCAAAACCGCTACTAAAGTTTAAGGATTTTAAAAAACAACCAGATTAGATATTAAATAATCAAAGTAATATGATCAAATGTAATAAAAAACAATGATAATAAATTAGTGTATTACAAAATGTTCTTATTGTTAAAATAAAAAAAATTTCTCAACTATATTAACAACCATATATAGAAAAAAACAATATATCAAACACATAAAAAAGAAATAGTTAAAAATAAACAAGTAATTATATTTGTTATAAGAATAATATGAATAATAAATTAAAACATTTTTATCACTAAAAATGGGAAATAATTCGATATTGTTACCTGAAAAAAAAAAGTAGCAAACAAATTAGCAAATTAATTAAGAATAGAAAATAAAACACATTAAATAATAAGAAATATAAGATAAATTGTTTTCAGAACAAAAAAAAAGGCATTAACGGTCAGACTGAGGATAAATTGAATGGAAAGGGAGAAGGAATTGAATGAATGTGTGAAGAAAAATGAGGGGAGGGGGTGGATATTTATAGTGATTTGTGCGCGATTTAGTAGCGGTTTGGGCAGCGGTTCTAGAACCGCCACTAATATTTGTCCGCTGAATTAGTAGCGGTTCTGAAACCGCTACTAAATGTCTTTAATTAAAAAAAAACTCAACCTACATTAAAAAAAATATGATATATGAACGTTTGATACACATTTTTATGAAAATTTTATAAAATGAAAAAATAATTATGGTTGGCTGCTTCAATCATCTTCTTCTTGCTCCTGCCTAAAAAGAACATAAACAAATATATAAATTTCTATTGCTAAAGGTGTTGAAATTTGTTTAAATTATTTGTAGTGAAAATGCTCACCTAACTACTTGTAAATGACCGTCTTCTTCAGAAATGAGGTTGTCGAAGTTTTCAGGTTCGAAATGTTGGCTGCCTAGTTCCAGATCATTTTCGTCACCCATGTCGTAGAGGTCACGCGGCTTCATATGAATCACCATGTGCCAATCTTTATGTGTCCGATCTTCCACATAGTAAACTTGCTGCGCCTGTGAGGCAAGAATATACGGCTCATCATCTGCCATTTCCCCTGTGTGAATGAGCCTCGAGAAATTTACGGACGTGATGCCCAAGATGTCCAATGTAATGCCTCGAGAAGTTCTGGTGTCTGCCCACATGCAGTTGAAGAGAGGCACGGTGAAATGACCTTGATAGTTAAGCTCGATGATGTCCACGAGCTTTCCATAGTATGATACGCCTCCAAATCGCATGTCTGTATCCCGTGAGCTGGCATAACTCCTTGTTCCGAATGTGCCAAAGACTCCGGAATTCTGGGTGAGAGAACCTTCATCCCTTGCAATGGTGCAGAACTTAAAACCGTTGACGTTGTATGCCGTATATCTCCTGACATGGTCGAGTGGACCGGTTGCTAGATTTATCATATCAGGCGCATGGGGGTTGTTGTCATTGAGTATCCTCTGTGCAAACCAATCCGGAAACTCTCGATGGACCTTTTTGTCCACCTCGGCAGATGACCTTGTGCGGCTTCGTAGTTGGCGTTTAACATAGCGGCTTCGTAGTTGGCGTTTAACATAGCGGCTTCGTAGTTGGCGTTCCAACCAGAAAATGTGCCAAGTCCGGGAAAATCGCTCACTGTCCACATCAACGATGCACGGAGTGTGAAGAGCGTCTTACTGTAAGCGTCATACGTCTCAACTCCGTTGGTCCAAAGTTCCTTCAACTCCTGTATCAACGGTTGAAGGTAGACATCTATATCGTTTCCAGGAGCTTTCTTCCCCGGAATAATCATCGAAAGAATGAATGAGCTCTGTTTCATACACATCCAAGGGGGTAAGTTGTACGGTATCAATACCACAGGCCATATACCACAGGCCATATACTGTCCAATTCTTCCGGCTGTCCCTCACATCAAACTTCCTCTGTAAAAT
This sequence comes from Mimosa bimucronata, assembly GCA_037074515.1. Lineage (NCBI taxonomy): Eukaryota > Viridiplantae > Streptophyta > Magnoliopsida > Fabales > Fabaceae > Mimosa > Mimosa bimucronata. The sequence goes on from CM073442.1 coordinate 16,063,614, forward strand.
ATTAAATTTAAGTATGTTTAATTAGAAATTAATAAATAATAACAAATTCCAATAATAACATAAAACAAATAAGAAATAATAAATACATTTCCTATAATATTTATTAAAATCAAATTCAAATAATAACAGAAAAGAAATAAGAAATAATAAATATATTTCCAATAATATTTATTAAAATCAAATTCAAATAATAACAGAAAAGAAATAAGAAATAATAAATAATAAACAATAAACAATACATAATAACAAGAATATTTCTTATAGTATTAATTAAAATCACATTCTAATAATAATAAATAATAAACAATAAATAAGGTCAAAGTTAATTCAACAAACCTTAACAATTTCGTCAAACGCGAACTTTTTAGAGTTCGCGTCAATCTTCCTCCAGTCCAAAGCGTCAATCGGAAATCGCTGATAATTCTGGCCTATACCCCTGACGAACCTCGAGTACAGTTGCCCCCCTTGTCCAACCGGTAATTTGGTCAAGTCGTCCCACTCAACTATAACTCTGTGCCTGCTCGGAAGGTTCATCGCATCTTGCACCGTCAACCTCTTCTCACTTATGCTACCAGAAGGGTCTGTAAAAATTATGGAACAATTTCAATTTAATGAGCGATAAAAACAATAAAACACTACTACAAAAAGTACTTTTAACGTCACAAATTTTAGGGGTTTTCACGTCACTTTTTCAGGGGACATTGAATCAAGTGACATGAAAAATGGACTTTTAACGTCACATAAACAAGTGACATAGAAAGTTAGAGAAACAACGTCACACATAATATTATGTGTGACGTTGTAAGTTGCTCGGAGAAACCACGTCACACATAATATTTATGTGTGACGTGGTTTCCAGGAAACCATGTCACACAAGATTCTTGTGTGACATGGTTTCCTGGAAACCATGTCACACATAAATTATGTGTGACGTGGTTTCCAGGAAACCACGTCACACAAGATATTATTTGTGACGTGGTTTCTTTTTTTTAAAAAAAAAAACGTTTTTAATTTTTCTATTCCCCGTTGATATTCAGCAATTTGAGAACAAAAACCTATTCAAACCAATTTACAAGACTTATAAAACATTTTGGCAAGTATGCAATATTTGCAGCAATTACAACGTAACAGCATTTGCAAACCAATTTACAATTGAACATTAAACATTCTATGGCAGACCAATTTACAAGACTTACAAAACCATTAAATATTCTATGGCATTTTTTGCAATTTACAATTGAGAAAAAAAGGCAGCAGATTTAATTATCAGGAAAAAAAGGAAAAGAAGGAACCTGGATGAAGTGAAGCTGCGAACGGAGGCACGATTGAAATTGTTGAACCCGATAGGAGGAAAACAGAGCTGAAAAAAAACCTTGAACAAGTAAAAAAAAAGAACCCTATAGAAATTGCATATTTAATTACCAGAAAAAAAAAAGAAAAAAGAAAAGAATAAATGAACCTGCAGGTGGAGGGTGAGGGGGATGGGGGGCGTCTGGGGGGAGTTGTGGGGGGAGGGAAGGGGGAGCTGTGGGTTAGGGGGTGGGGGAGCTGTGGGCACCAGGGGTGTTGGAGGGGGGAGCTGTGGGCGTTGGGGGGGTAGGGAAGCTGAGGACACGGGGGTGTGGATGAGGGAGAGTTGGAGTTGATGTTTTTGTTTTGGGGGGGGTGGGGGTGGGAGACAGCTGGAGTTGATGGTTTTTATTTTGGGGGGCGCGAAATGAAAAAATTAAAGTGGGGGAGCGGGAAATAAAAAAAAAGGAGGGGACGGGTTTTCCACGTCACACCAAAATTTTGGTGTGACGTGGAAAACAACTTTCAACGTCACACCACATTTTGGTGTGACGTTGAAAGTGGTTTCAATGTGGGAGGGGGGGCGGGAAATGAAAAAAAAAGAGGGACGGGTTTTCCACGTCACACCAAAATTTTGGTGTGACGTGGAAAACAACTTTCAACGTCACACCACATTTTGGTGTGACGTTGAAAGTGGTTTCAATGTGGGAGGGGGGGCGGGAAATGAAAAAAAAAAGAGGGACGGGTTTTCCACGTCACACCAAAATTTTGGTGTGACGTGGAAAACAACTTTCAACGTCACACCACATTTTGGTGTGACGTTGAAAGTGGTTTCAATGTGGGAGGGGGGGCGGGAAATGAAAAAAAAAAGAGGGACGGGTTTTCCACGTCACACCAAAATTTTGGTGTGACGTGGAAAACAACTTTCAACGTCACACCACATTTTGGTGTGACGTTGAAAGTGGTTTCAATGTGGGAGGGGGGGCGGCAAAAGAAAAAAAAAAAGAGGGACGGGTTTTCCACGTCACACCAAAATTTTGGTGTGACGTGGAAAACAACTTTCAACGTCACACCAAATTTTGGTGTGACGTTGAAACCTTTTCCATGTCACACCAAAATTTGGTGTGACATGGAAAGTGCTTTTCAATGTCACACTTAATTTAAGTGTGACATTGAAAAGTTTCAACATCACACTTAATTTTAAGTGTGATGTTGTTTCTTTCTTTTTTGTTTTCAATGTCACATTTTTAAATAAGTGACGTTAATTGGTGACATAAAAAGGGCTTTTTGTAGTAGTGAAAATTGAATTTCCTTACCCTGAACTTGTACTTCGTAACCGGTGGACCTTCCGGAGGATCGTTTAGGGTGCCCCGCCTCGTCAAATTCCTCACCGTCCAACCAACGTTCCATATCCTCAAAATCCGCTCCTCCTCCAGTCTCGTCGAACGCCTCTCCCCCGCTCCAGAATGCGTTGATTACATCTTCTGGAATCGGATCGTTCTGTACACGGATGCGCTCTTGTTCTATACGATCCCTCTCGGCCTGCTCAGCCAGTTCCTTACGTAGCCGCTCCTCAGCTTCCATTTGTTCATCGGTCATATGCCTCTTATTGCGATCGCCCTTTTTCACCATGATTTTGATATCTTTTTTCTAGTCGAAGTCACGTCAGGTCACTTTCTTTCTCAAAAAGCTCGTGCCTTTTCTCTGAAAAGGCACGAGCCTTTTTAAACTGTTCACTTTAGTAGCGGTTCTGCAAGAACCGCTACTATTAGTCGCGGTTTCAGCTAAAACCGCCGCTGAAACCGCGACTAAATCAATCAGTAATAAATGCAGTTGCATTTATTTCGCTGAATTAGTGGCGGTTTTGGGGGAAACCGCTACTAATGTACTAAAACCGCCACTAATTCAGTGGCCATTCATTTTCTAGCGGTTTTTCCCTCCAGAACCGCGACTAAATGTACGCCACTACTTTTTCCGCCAAAACGCGCCAAATTTGTTGCGGTTATAACCCCTAAACCGCTAGTAATATCCGCTACTAAGTACTTCTGTGGTCAAACCGTCGGATTTACTTGCGGTTTGTGCTTATAACCGCTACTAATGTAAAATTACTAGCGGTTTTAGTGTTCCGCGACTAAGTTAACCGCTACTAAAAGCCCTTTTTTTTGTAGTGTTATAAAATTTATATTTAAAAATAATATTTAAGTGAATTAACATAAAACTCTTAAATAAGTAAAAAAAGTTATTAATAGGGTTAAAAGTTGCACATGAGCTATCCAAAGTAATAACACCTTGGCCTTCGTCTTCGCCAAAGACTTCAACCGTCCGCTTCTGTTTTCCAAATTCTAGCTTCTCTCGGTGTTGACATCAGACCATGTTAACGTAATAATTTTGTAAGCTGTAACTAGCAATTGGATTTCAGTTAAAAAAAAACTAGTAATTGGATGTGTATTGGTGATTAGAGCCTATGATTAATATCAATCAATTTATTCAATGAATCTTGAGATGCCAAATGAATACATCTATCATTTTGTGTTCAATGGATACCATTGTTCAGTGAACAAATCCTACTTCATATGAATGTTTAGTAAAAGAAAATACTTACCAAAAATTGTAGAAAATATATGAGGTTAGCATGCTAATTAATTAATGTTTTTCACTTTTACAGAGAGGTGACAAATAACAAAGTAGATATTCGAGAAGAATAAAATAAATAAAATTTATCTTCTTATTTTCCTTTTTTCACCCTTACTTCCTTTTACATTGAGAAATTATAACTAATGTATTATGTTTTTATTACCTTTTTTTAAGTAATAATTGTCTTTTATTAAGAAAAAAAAGGCTAAAAGGCCCAACAACCAAAAACATCACACCACAATTTACTGATTGGAATATTTTTATCACTGATGGAAGTGGACCAGTCACTACTGATAGGAATTCCTTGGGAAGCAAAGATGGTTCCCTTAGGGACCCTAGAGAGCATTTGTTGGAATAAATGACAAGTGATGATTATAAGTTATAACTATATTTTAGCCACTTTCTCGCCTAACAAAAATTGTTAGTTAGATCATTAAATATGTCTTAGATTAATAAATTTATTTAATATTAACTTTATTCAAATTTTATATCTCCTCTTACATTCATAAATCATTCCTTTTTTTTTTACTTGATTTTTTTCCCAATAGGAATTAAATAATGTTAAATTTGGAAAACACTCATTTATAATCTAAAAGTGAACTTATATTCAAGACTAAACTTGTTTTTAAGAAAATGGACTTATAATAAAAATTAAAGTGGTACATCCTATCCCTAAGATCGTCTTTATAAAGTGGTGCGTTCTTATAATAAGGAATTAAATAGTGTGGACTTATATTTATCATTTTTTATTATTACTAATGTATCTCTTACTCATTTATAAGTAATGACATTTTAAAAATATATATTTTTAACGTAACTACCGCTTCTAACTAATTTAAACCAGTTATTTTATGAAACCCGGTCAAAATGACTTTTATACATACGTTCCTTCTCACACACATACATATGTGTGTGTGTGTGTGTATAAATATTAAGGGATATAGGGAGGGATGGAGGGAAATTGCACGAAAGGATGGGATTATCTATTTTTCATACAAGCAAAGTGATAAATATCTTTTTCCTCTGCTGGGTTTTACATAGTAAAATGTACATGCTTATGGACAGATATTAATTTCACCAGCTACTCCCCGCTACTATCTTGCCTTACTATATAGCAAACTCTTTCTTCTTTACCTAGCTTGACCCTTTGCATTGCTCACAAGTCACAATTTTTTTTTTATTTCTTGTTTTGTTTTCTTGGGATTTCCGCTTACTTCAATGAATAGAGGTGGATACCGTTACGGTGGCGGCGGTGTAAGAGGCCACCGCCACCACCAAGGACCTCAGCCTCACAATGATCCTTCAGGGAGAGGGAGATACAGAGGAGAAAACAATGGATCACTTCAATCTCCCAATTCTGATATTGATTCTGGTCCAGGTATTTCAAAAGTTTCATTCATTTTTTCTTTTCTCTTTTTACACTTATCTAATTTTCACAATTTTTGTTTTTTTTAGGATATAGTTTTAGTGTTTTACTGTGCAGCAATGTTGTATTATTAGATATTTCTTAGCATTAATATTAAGTGCAGCCGGTATTTATTGCTTCTATTTAAGCTTTCTCGGATGGTCTGGCACTCTGGTATGGTTCAAAAATCTAAAGAGTGAAGCTATACAATAAATATGTATATCTAAGAACTCGCTTCTAGATTTTGGGTTCAATATGAAATTTTCCTATCAATGAGTTGGAAAGTGAGGATATGTCTTGTCTTTTGATTATGACTATCCGAAGGTTCCTCTGGTTCATCATTCATCATTGGTGGTTAAAAAGCATGGTGAAATTGAAAGACTCATGTGTTCCTAAAATACCAAATAAAGTATAATCATGTCCAACATCATATCAGTTGATCTACATCCACTGAATTGGCTTATAATAATATGATTATATTAACCATATAAAAATCTTCCTTCACTATCGTTTTAGAGTTATTTTACTGGGCAACAATGTAGTATTAGATTAATTAGATTTACTTCTTAGTATTATGTTTACTATATTATGCCTAGCCGTTAATAAGTTGTGGTATACTTCTTCCTTAGGATTTTCTCTTAAACCCACATTGATTGTTTCCTACTTGTTCTGCTTCTAGTATGAGTACCGGTAGACTTAATGATTTTTGTTTCTTTATTTTTTACCATGCAGCTCCTAAACGACGACAAATTTCACAACCGCTTTCAAATTCCTTTCATGAGTCGAAAGATAAGATTTTACCAGTTCATAGGCCTGACAAGGGTGGTACATCAGCAACTCGAACTAGCAAGCTTCGTGTCAATCGCTTTCCACTCAAGTTCAGGCCTGATACTATACTGATGGATTACAATGTTGATGTGAAGCTCATTTCACCTGTTCGACCCAGTGGATCACAAAGAATATCAAAATCTGACCTCTCTATGATTAGGGAGACATTGTTCTCTAGTGACACTAGGCTGCCATTGGAGAAGACTGCGTATGATGGAGAAATGATGGAGAAACCTTAACAGTTGCTATCTCAGCAGGGGTGTTGGGAAGTGTGGTGGGCAATAATAGTATTTTTAATTTTTTATACTACACAATGAGCAAAATATTACAACTCACAAAATACGACTCACAAAATGGAACTCATTATTTTTTCTCTCTCAAATAAGTGCTTCAGCACTCTCTCAATTTACAAGAGCTTTGCTCTCTTCTCTCTTATTTCTAATGCACCATTCTCACACTTAAGTGCTACAGCACTTTCTCATCTCATAAGAGCTTTGCTCTCTATTTCTTCCTTTCATAAGTGCTACAGCACTTATACAACACAAGGCTCTCTACATTTCTCACTTTCTCTTGAACTCACTCTCGCACAAATATACATGGCTATACACACATATATATATATATAGCCAATTGATGCCGCCATATAGAAACCTCTTGATGATAGTTGTGCTGCCTTCTTTGACCAATTCTTCAACGCCAAAGTATTGTAGAAACTGCCACTATTAAATGTATATTGTGTAGAAGCCACATGCGTGTTTGCATCAATCTTTTCTTGCTATTTCTTTATTAATTATTCTTGATTTTATCCAGAAAGTGCAGCAGCTATTTTTGACTTCTTGCTTGATATGTATGCATTAATATTTATCTTTTCAAGCTTAATTTGAATTCTATCAAGGGGATGATGAAATAAGCTATTCTTATGAGGTCACCTAACACTTGTTAATAAGCTTGAGTATCGAAAGTTGAGACAATACCTCAATAAAGAGCTTATCATGCCAATTCCTAGAGACATTTTGCAAGGGATGGATATAGTGTTCAAGGAAAATCCAGCCAAGCGCACAATCTGTTTGGGACGGCATAGCTTCTTTCCTTCAGATCCTCCTTTGTTACATCAGGATTTTCGCAATGGCATAATTGCACTAGGAGGATTTCGATACAGTTTGAAGCCTACATCTCAGGGTTTGTCCTTATGTTTGGACTATTCAGTTGTGTCTTTTCGAAAGCGAATGTCAGTCTTGGATTTTCTATATGAGCGTATTGATGGTTTTGGATTGGAAGGTTTTGGGCGTTTCAGGAATCGCGTTGAGAAGGAATTGATTGGATTAAAAGTAAATGCGACACACCGTAGAACCGAACAAAAATACACCATAGCAAGGTTATCGAATCGTATCACAAGGGATATCACATTTACTTTTATGGACCCAAATGGCCGGAAGGACCCGCAGGAAGTCAGAATTCTTGACTATTTTCGGGATAAATACAATAAGAACATTGCATACAAAGATATTCCTTGTTTAGATCTTGGGAGAGGTGTCTATGTGCCAATGGAGTTTTGCATATTAATTGAGGGTCAGAGATATCCCAAAGAGGATTTGGATAAAAACGCTTCTATGACATTGAAAAATATGTCATTGGCCACTCCAAAGGTGAGACAGAGTGTTATACAAGCGATGGTGGAATCAAGTGATGGACCTTGCGGGTAAGTTGAATTGTATTCCAAATTATATATTTTTACCTTTTAAACATTTTTAGGACAGATTTATTTCCTTGTCATGGTTCTTAATTACTGTTTTATTAACATTATAATTGTAATTATGTGAAACTTGTTTTGAAGTTTTTTAGCGTCCTTTTCAATATGGTATACATCAGGTTTTTAAATATACCCAGTTCCTTCTTAGTGCTTAGAAAGCGTTGTTCTTTTAAAGATGGAATCCATGTTATTTTAATTTAAAGTAATATATCTAAATATGATGAGTTGGTAGTTCAAAGTTTGGTTTAGTTAAGCACGTGAGTGTACATCCATAATTTCTTTTCCAAAACAGTTGTACATCCATCATTTATATAGTATTATATATTGTTATTTCCCTATATTGTTTTCTTATTTTGTTACCTTTCATTTGCAGTGGCAGTATTATTTAAAATTTTGGGATGGAAGTCAATACAACCATGACTACCGTTTTAGGACGCATTATTGAGCCACCAAAACTGAAAGTAGGTGGTAGAAATGGCCAGATCATGACCATAACGTTGGATCCAGAGAAATGTCATTGGAATCTGGTTGGAAAATCTGTGATAAAAGGCAAGCCAGTTGAGCACTGGGGCATTATTGAATTTACAAGCTCAGAGTCAGATTTTCGGTTCAAATTAAGATACAGGGAATTCATTCCTAAGCTCAAGAACAAATTTAGAAGTATGGGCATTTACATGTAACGATCCTCTTTGGGTCGAAGGATCTTCAATGCATCAACTTGCAAGTCACAGTTCTCTATCTGCATTACTTGAGAAAGTGAAAGGCTGGGATCATCAAGTACAATTAATTCTATGTGTGATGTCTCAAAAACGTTTTGGGTATAAGATGCTTAAGTGGATTTCAGAGACCAAGATTGGTGTAGTGACTCAATGTTGTTTGGCTGGTACAGTGAATACAGGGAAAGATCAGAATCTCACAAATTTTGCACTTAAGATCAATGCCAAACTTGGTGGTAGCAATGTTGAGCTTGAGAATACTAGGCTTCCTTGCTTTGCTAGTGATCGTGGGGATGTTATGTTTATAGGGGCTGATGTCAATCATTGAAGAGCTCTAGCTCTTTCGAGTTTGTGTGCGTGTAGCGTGCCCTTGGGTCCGCCCTTCAAGAAAATAAGAACCAAGAGGATGGTGGAAGCTAACCCCCGGGTGTCGTTCACTTGAGGAGCCTAAACGCAAAAGTCTACCTAGTAGCTAATATACAAACTAACAAAAGCGGGTAAAAAGTTTTGTATTTTGTTTTTGATTTAGAAAAGATGTAAAAGGTATGATATGTTCAAAAGTAAAATAAAAATAAGATAAAAGTGAGATTTAGAGGGGAAAGGAAATGGAATCATTCTCGATGAATGAGAGCTTCGGAAATCATTGCTTCAAAAGGATTTCAGGGAGTTAATTGTTGATTTTCGAAAGACCCCTAGAGGAACCCCTCTAAGCTAGGCTTAGGTTAACTTAATTAATGCCGGAACCCCGCATATTACTTAATTTAACCTAAGTTGATTAAGTTCAAAATCAATATGAATTTGCTAATCGTAAGGGGCTCCTAATCCAACAACCGGGACCCCGAATTGCCACTTAATTAATCCTAGAGTTTAATCGATTATTGGAACCCCACATAATAAATCAAGACTCTAGGATTGAAGTCCAATGCCACTCATGCAATTTGACAAATTCAAGAACTAACTAACCATGCAAGACTTTAAATCCACAACTTGGGCCACCCCACAATTGCACTTAATTTCTCAATTAACCCTAACTCATCAATGGCCACCCAAACAAAGATTAAGGTTGAAAAGAGTGATTACCCAATGTCTAAACACAATTAATCAATTCCTATGCCATCTCCCTCAAGCAAACAACTTAACACTCTTCATCCACTAACCAAGCCACCTTGCATTGGCACATGATTTTCACAAAGAGAATAACAAAACTATGAACCCATAAATTTCATTAAACTCAAAGTTAATAAATAGCAATGTCAAGCATTTGAACAAGAAGGAAACAACATAAACATAGTTTCTAACCCCATTACAATATACAAAGTTCAAGCACGCAACCAAATGTCATAAATTAAATATACTCTTAGAACCCTAGAAAAGCATAAATACAATAAGAGGAAGAAGGATTAGAACTAAAACTCCCCTATTCAAGCTTCAAGCTCATCCCTTGGCTCCCATCACCAAGAATGGTGGAGCCTAGCTGCTGTCCTCCAAGAAGAAAACACCAATAAGGAGTGGAGGTTGAGAAACCATGGAGGATTTGAAGGAAGAAGGTGGAAGATGGGAGATGGAGATGAGAGGAAAATGAGAGGCTAAGGTTTGGGACTCCAAAATCTGCCCTAATGGGGTCTATCCTTCGAGTTTTAAGTCCCAAGTCGGGTCAAGTGAGTGGGTATTCAAGTTGGACCCAAATCAGGACCAAAAACGCGAACTGAAATCTACAGAATTCACGCAGTTCGCCGCGGCGAGGTGGGGGCGAGGTGATGGCGAGGTTACGGTGAGGTGGCGGCGAGCTCCAGTCTTTTCTGCCAAAATTGAAGGTTTCTCGCCGTCTGCTCGCTGCGGCGAGGCCACGGCGAGATCCAGTTTCCTCTGCTCCTTTGTTTGGTCTTCTTCTTCGTCCCGGGTCCGATCTTTTGGTCCTGGACGACCCTGCAAGTGGAAACAAGACTGAACCAAGATCAAACAACCCTATAAATTAATCAATGTAATTAATCTACAATTATGGCTAATTAATCCTAATTTTATACTCATTTCGCTTGAGAGTTTAAGATATTTAATTAAGCATTATTGGACCAAACTTGCATCTCAATCATGTTAATTTCCTCAAATTAGGCATATAAAAACCATACAAATCAGAGATTTGTCAACTCCCCCACACTTAAACCTTTGTACTCCTGGACAAAGACAAGTTTAAAAACTTAAGTACAATGGTAAGTAAGGCATAAATGAGAACTTCAACATGCTAGATGAATATGAGCTAATACAAATTGACAACCCCCTAACCAACAAGCAATGAGGAATGGAGTGATGCTAAAGAGCTAACCATGAGTGTAGTGAATGCAATGAGGATGAGCAAAGGAGAAGGTCACTCAAGGATAAGTGTTTCACTCTTCTCACCATATCGGGTTCATTTTCTACTCTCAAGATCCACTTTGAAGCACACTCTACCATAGGCTTGTAGGAATTCTAAGATCTCCACTTAAACACAAAAAGTGTAATGCATCAAAAGGGCTTTTGGGGTTGTAATGATGGAATGGGTCATATGGTATGATGAAATGAAAGGAATATGATGTTATGCATATTTGAATGCCCAATTCAATCCAAAACACTAATTGCACTTGCCAACAACTACACATGCCTTATTTTGTACTTTTGCAACTTTTCAATTTTTCACAATTTCTTTTTCTTCTTTTTGTATTTTTGTTTTTCTTTATACATGGCATGCTTATATACAAACACAAGCAATGATGCAACTTTACACATATTGGCAATTTATGCAAAACATCAAGAGAATGGCTCAAATGGGGTGACAAATGGAAAGAGTGTTTGTGGTTTGTGTTTGGGATGTGAGGGAATGAAATGAATGCCTTTGTCATGCTTCATTACACTAAATGCAACAAGCCTCGACCAAGAATGCAAACAAGTTCTAGAGAATGGCAACAAGTGGATTATCACACAAGAATTAACAATAGGCCCAAATAAACCTCACAACATGGCTAATTCTCCTAAACTCATAAACAAAGATCAACTACACACAAGATTCAACCATAAAGCATCAATTCCAATCAACAAAGTTGTAAATCAAGAAGATAAGTCAAAAGCATCAACACACATCCAAAAGCATGAAACAATTCCCATATTGCCAAAACAAATCCAAAAATATCATGTCCGGTCCAAGGATCAACAAACGTATCAGTGAGGAAAAGTTCAAAAATTTTCAATTTTTTCCAACTTTTTGAAGCTAAAAACATAACCAAGATGCAATAGTTTTTAACCCGCTTCACTCATCACGAAACACATCCCTCCCCCACACTTAATTCCTACATTGTCCTCAATGTAGCAAAATATGGAAATACCGATTCAAAGCATGTTGAAATCAAGTGTGGTCTTGGTGTGTGAGCAAGAGCTTTTATTAATCCTAGGAATTGAAAGAAAAACAACTACTCTTTTTACTACTGGCATGTGTCCCTCCCCCACACTTATCTTCCTCATACAACAATTAAGCTACAGTATGCATGAAGATTAGGAAGAAAATAAGTGAGGAAAGAGACAAGCTTTGTTATGGCCTCCTCAGAAACTTGAAGGAGAAGTTCTCATCCAAGATGAGAAGCATGCATTTCCTCAATGTGGCTCCTTCTCCTATATTGGACGCCTAATTGATGATTGTTGCATACATGTGTATGTTGTGGTGATTGCAAGTGTGCGTGTGACACCGGTATATGTGGGATAATGCCATCATGTTATGAGGTACCCTGTTGGCCCACAGGGACTAATTGATTGAGAGGAATACTGCCTGAAGAGCACACCAAATGGGGTTGTGTCGGAGCAATGCCGCCTCGGGCCCTCTCTTCAAGAAACATAGGGACCAAGGGGATAGTGGGAGCTACCCCCGAGTGTCGTTCTCTTGAGGAGCCTAAAAATGCAAATGGTTCCTAATAGCTAGATGCAAACAATTAAAAGGGTAAAAGCATTTTTGGTTGATTTTAAGTATGAAGTTGGTATAAAAGTATGATATGTTCAAAATGCAAATAAAAGATTGGATAAATGGGAATAGATAATCCTTGATGATTAAAGACTTAAACAATCATTGCTTCAAGTTGTTTTTGGGAAATTCTTTGGCTAATCAAAAGGTCCCTAGAGGGATCCCTCTAGGCTAGGCTTGGGTTAGGTGGATTAGCACCGGAATCCCGCTTACTAATCCCTCCAACTCCAAGTTGATTAAGCTCAATAACCAAGGTGAATTTGCTAATTACAAGGGGCTCCTAATCCAACAACCGGAATCCCGAATTGCCGCTTAATTAATCCTAGGGTTTTAATTCATTATCGGAATCCCAAATAATAAATTAAGACTCTAGGATTAAAGCCCAATGCCACTCATGCAATTTGACAAATTCAAGAGCCAATTTGCAAATGCAAACACTTGACAAAATAATCCACTACATGAGAATCCTCAAATAGCACAAAATATTAACTAAAACATTCATTTAAAATGATGTACATCTAAACAAAGTTCAAGTCAATGAAGAGAAATTGTCAAGCATACACAAATGAAAACAAGCTACAAATGTTTCTACCACTCTCTAACACAAGATAAATATGAAGAATACAACCAATTGCATAAACAAAATCCTAGAATCCTAGAAATATGTAAATACAAAAGGAAGAGAGAGTGGGAGAACAAGAACTCCCCTAATGAAGCTCCAAGCTCAAGCTAAACACCTTCATCACCAAGGATCAGTGCCTTTTAGTTGCTGCCTTCCATGAGAAACCACCAACAAGAGAGATAGGGAGTGGGTGCCATGGAGATTTGGGGTGGAAGAGATGGAAGATGAAGATGAGAGAGTTGATAGAATATGAGGAACTAGGGTCTTGGTGGCTTCCAATCTGTCCAAATGAGTGCATTTTCGACCTAATATGTTCCTCAAGTCAGTTCAAGAAGTAGGTTGTTGGGTACTGGCATTGGCAGCTACCAGCCCACCATGTTGGGCACCCCAGGGATCCACTCTCGCTTCACCCCGGTATTGGCAAGCCCAACTCAGGTATTGTAGAGAAGTCCAGGGTTGCTCTCGCATACCCGACCCAATGCTGCAGCATTTCAGGGAGGAGGCCGTGTCATTGGCGCACCCTGGGGTTCGATCTCTGGACCTCCCACTTTATAGGCATTCTAGATGCCTCGCTTATCACCACTTGAGCTGCAGCTCAAGTGGTGATAAGCGAGGCATCTAGAATGCCTATAAAGTGCTTGGTTGGGAGATCGAACCCGTGGGTGCGCCAATGACACGGCCTCCTCCCACAAATGCTGCAGCATTGGGTCGGGTATGCGAGAGCTACCCCCAACTGGGCTACAATACCTGAGTTGGGCTTGCCAATACCGGGATGACCCAGAGATGGGCCCCTAGGGTGCCCAACATGGTGGGTTCAGTAGCTGCCAATGCTGGACTCAACATAGGTACTGGGTATGGACTTGGATTGGGCCTAAAAACCATAAAAATTATGCAAAATCGCGACTGAGATGCGGCCCAAAAATTTGAGCCGCGGCTCAGTTTTTCTCTGTAAGGCAGTGAGCTACGGCTGGAAACTTTAAGCAGCGGCTCAGTTTGTTTCTGTGAAGAATTGAGCTACGGCCCATATTTTTGAGCTGCGGCTTAATTCTCTTTTGAAAAATTGAGTTTTCATTTCCCATTGCAAATGAAATGTTCCACCCATGGTTCTTCAATAGTCCTACAAGTGAAAACATAATTGAAAAAGGATCAAATGCCCTAGAAATGAATTATTTTTAATTAATTACCAATTATGGAAAATTATTCCTAATTTCACCTAAAGGCCTAAGATCTTAATTAAGCACAATTGGACCAAAATTGCATCTCCATTATGTTTAAAACCTCATTTTTAGCATATCAAAACCATACAAATCCAAGGATTTGTCACTGCCCTCCTCTCGGTTCAAGAAGGGTATAGAGTCCCTTTTGAACCATATAACGGTTTCATAGAGGGTAGAGAGTCCCTCATGACCCGTATCGTGGTTCCATGGATGGGTAGAGAGTCCCGGCTGGTCCCGCTTGTTCCCAGCGAGTCGTGAAAGATCGCGTGAGGTTTATTGTGATAAGATGATTGATTTTTGAAAAGGATTTTAAAAGTATGATTTGGGGATTTTGATATTATTACGGAGAAACGAGATAAATTTGTAAAGGATTTGGAAAGTATTGTTTTAGAAGCAGCATATTTCTATTGAAACATATGATTTGCAACCAATTTGGGGTTATACATTTTGTTGTCGTGCATTTATCTGTTATCTGAGCATGTTTTGAAACTTTATATATATATATATATGTATTATTCCACTGGACACCTTGCTAGCACACACAGCACTGAGTAGTTAGTGGTTGCGTTTGGGGCTACCCCCATTAATCTCACTTTTTGCAGGTCTTAGGAGCGGAGTAGAAAGTTAAGGGAAGGATCTGGGAACTTCTCACTGAGTCAGTGAGTGATTCTAGACCAGCAGGAGAGAATCATATTGCCATTTAGGATTTATTTATATATTTTCGATTTCGCATAATTAAACTTATTTTGATTGTCATTTGAGTTCCAATTTTAATTATTTATGATGCATTGTTTTGGAATTATTTGGTTGTTGATTATTTCTTCTGGAACCAGTCACCTTAAAACAAAACACTTGTTAACAGTTAAAACATCCCCTTGCAACTAGTCCAAGTTTACATGATCAATTAATCATCTTTTAAATGCCTTTGACTAAACACTACTACAGAAAATGCCTATAGCATCACTTATTTTGGGCCTATAGCAGCGCTTATAAGCGCTGCAATAGCCAGTGCTGCTATAGGCTATTAGGCCTATTGCAGCGCTTGTTAAGCGCTGCAATAGGTGCCCTATAGCAGCGCTTAAGCGCTGCTATAGGGCACATAATTGCAGCGCTTAAGCGCTGCTATAGGGCACCTAAAAGTTACCTATAGGGCACCTATTGCAACGCTTAAGCGCTGCAATAGGATACCTAAAAGTTACCTATAGCAGCGCTTAATGAAGTAAGCGCTGGTATTGATTTTTTTTTTAAATATTTCATTTTAGTTTATATACCCCACTTGCATCAGTGCTAAAATACCAGCAATTCTATACAGTTTCAGGCAACGAAAATACACCAATAACTCATCCAGAGAGCAATGTACAAATGAACCAACCATTCTAATTGGGAAACAGCCTATACTATTATATATCTACATTTATACTTGGTGTAAAAGAGGTAGAACATAAGTGCACCATTCCTCAATTAGCGCATTCATTTTTTCCCTCGACAATGAGGGGCAACGTGCGTCTGGGTAATACTGCACAGAGAGATAAATTTGAATGGCAATCAAATCTACTTTGAATCTAATAACAAGTTCAAATACAATTAGAGTTGGCAAAATAAAAAACTTACTGTCAATGGAATGCTACATCGATCATGTGTAACTACATCCCTCATAAATTGCATCACATAGTATCCACAGTCGTTGTTATTGGGTTGGAAGGGGCACTGTAACAAAAAATACCAGATATCATATGAGAAACATTTACTTTATGTTTGAGTAGATTGTTTAAAAAATTGAATAACTTATAGAACCTGGACTGTGAGCCACTTATAAGCATCTTTCTGGTCAAGGGCTTTGGAATAACTCAAGTTAACGGAGGACCGAAAACTGGTCAATGCGCTGGAAACAAAACAAAGTAAATTAATTTTATTAGCTAGGGTCATAAAATGACAAATGATGCAACGAATTCAAAGAATGCTGACATTCACGTACCTATTGACGAGGCGCATCAAAGCTGTGCGACTTTCTGGTTCAGCACCATACACAGGATCCAAATAGTAAATAATGGGATTCGCTTGTGCTTGCGGATAGATGACAAGCAAAAGCCAGTGCTGCCTAAAATTTTTTAGAACGTTATGTCAGTATATATAAATGATGCTTGAAGCTAAGAATACGATGAAACCTATAATGCATATCGACTTACCCTGTATTAATTGGAGCTAAGAATAAAGTCATGCCTGTTGCCTTTAAAGAAAAGCGCCTTTTAAGCTTTGCGGACTGCTCGTCATAGCTCACACCCGCAATATGTGCTATGTCATAGGGGCTTATGAATTCGAACGAGACATAATCCCCGGCAATCATGACATGTTCGTGCAGGTGCCTTCAAAGAAACCATACAAACTCCCAATTAGTGTAAACTAATGACATTAAACAAAACCCCAATGAAAACACATTTATACCTGATCCATAAATTGATAGCGGTACCACCGAGCCATCCTTGATCAAGCACGTCCATGATCTGCTCCTTAAAAACATGCTCAACCATATTTGACACCCCAAATATACGCTTGTCGAATGGAATATTGGCAGTAAATTCGGAAGATAGGGTGGCTGCAAATGCTCGCAATCGAGCACGATTTGGCGTCTCGGCGCTTGTACGTTCAATAACAGGAGGCGCTTGTACTTTCTTCTTGCCCTTGGCTTTTGTTGCCTACAAACCATGTAAATAGAAAGTCTGAAATTTTATTCCAATAAAAAAGAATGCTAGTTTAATTTATTAGTAAATAATCACCTGTGACGATGGATCAGTATGTGAACTCTTTTTCTTCATCACTTGACCACCGGTACCTTGGACATTAGGCCTTTGTGCTTTCTTTCCGGTAGAGCGTGTACCCTAAAAAACATGTAAATAAAAGAGCATTCTTCCAACACAATGAATGCTAGTGTAAATGCTATTAGTAAATAACCACCTGTGGTGTTGGCTCAATCAAACCAACGGGCCAAGCAACGAAAGCACCGATAGCATCTTGGACGCTAGTCATCTCATCAGTAGGGAACGGTATTGGTGCTGCGTTGTTGTAGGAGGATTCAATCATTACTCTAAGTGCATTTTTAGGCAACGGCGAGTTGTGCAGGGTCATGTTGGAAGTGTTGTAGACCTTCCCTTTGGAAACTACTTCACTGAAAGAGTAATCGATATACAGCCTGCAGTCTGACTCGCCCTACGAAAGAGTTGACAACATTAGCTCACAACGCATAATATAACAATGTCGCTGCAAGTTTGTAAGCAGAGAATGTATGAACTACCTGAGGAATTTGGGCCCGAGGCATCGTACAGCTCTCCCTTATGCTTGGACTGTCGACGGGAGGAACATTACCTTGTTGCACGAAGTTGGACGTTTGTGATGCAACATTATATCGCTGATAAAATTCGAACATCTGCTCATACTTCCGATGCAGTTCCTCGTTCTGTCGTTGCATCTCCTCGTCCCGTCGTTGCATCTCCTCCCTCAGAGATTGAACTTCTTCTTGTAACACTCTTACTTCGCTTTTTGATGCCCTATGTTGGCGGCCAAAGTAAGAAGAGGGCGTGACCCCTAGACCTGTGCCCCGAACACGGCCCGAATACTCAGGGCGATCGAGCGCTCTGCTCAGGAAATCATCGGGGCCAAATTTGTTGACCTCGTCAGGGTATTCTTGTGACAACATATCCTATAACAAGAAGAAATGGTTGTTAGATATTAACTTAGCAAAGTCACCAGTTAAAAAGATATTACAAAGTCCAAGAGAATGACTTACACATCGTTCACGGACTCTTCTGACCTCGTCGTGAATGATGGTACCGTCCTTTTGAGAGTGTCCCCGAAACCAGAGGCCATGCCGTGGTGGCTTCCCTTCTAGGCCCTGTTCCTTAATCTGTCAAGCAAGCCAGGTGAAAACATAATTAATCACGTAAACATGTATTCATAATTTTGTATTTAGAAGCGTTACGTTACTAACATACCATATCTTGCTCTAATTCAGGAAAGCTCTTTCGTCCGCCCATATATGGATATTCGCAGCTTTTAGCCGCCTGTCTATTTCTTTGACTTACTTCCTCAAACTCCGGTGTCAAACGTGATTGCACAAATTCATTCCAATGTTCCTGGGTAATTGACCCTGCGAATGCCTCTGGGGGTATTGGTACGATCTCCCCGTCTGCATCTCTTAGGAAGTACTTGGTCAAATTTGTACGGAAACCGCGATGCATTCTGGAAGCTTTCATCATGACATACTCCCTATGAGAATCATCAATATGAAACATGGTCTGTAACAATAGAAATCATATTAGATTTGCTAGTTACAATGTTGTCATAATAAAACTAAATTGTAAAAAGGCGCCTAACCTGAATCTCTGACCAAACCTCGTTCTTGCAGCTCCCCGCGGTTCTCCAATCTGTGATAGTAATAGGCACTTTCTGCCGAACAGCGCATCCAATAAAACCAGAGAGGTCTTTCGCAGTCTCCCCGATTGGTTGGTGATTTTCATTCCATTTAAGTCTGGTCTTTTTTCCCAGAGATCTGCGCTTGAGTAGTTTACGCATAAGGGTGATGCCACGGGTAGCATCCGCCTCAACAGCCTGTCTACCCGCATCGATATCTGGCCCCACAATCGGTTGTTCTTCTTCCTCGTCGCTCAGGGGGGATCTATTTTCCTGCAAATTAAAATAATGAAACAAGACATGATTTTAGTGCAGAATAATTAAATGAAGTAGTTCACAATGTAAAACAGAAATACATACAAACTTAAATCAATATGAGGGCTTTCGTCTCTTTTTCCTCTGTGTTATATTATCTAAAATTTTTTGCTTCCTCTTTTTTGTTGGATTTAGGGTTGTGTTGAGCCAAATGCCTTCTTCATGATCACTCCTTACATAAACATGCTCATCTTCATCGTCATATCCGTCTGCATCAATCTCTTCTGCCAGTAACGTATCAAATGAAGGATCCTCTTCTATCATATTCATATCATCATCACTACTTTCATCATCAACTTGTTCGGCATAATTTTTGTTCGACTGCATGACAACTGACCAATTCTTCTTAGAAGGATCGGCAATGTAAAACACTTGTGATGCTTGGGACGGTAGAATGTAAGGATCATCCTTATATGCAACTTTAGAAAGGTCGACCGATGTAAACCCAAATTCATCTAACCGCAGTCCACTATGGTTGTTAACCCACTGACATCGGAACACAGGAACCCTGAACATGGTGTAATCTAACTCCCAAATGCAATCAATCACACCAAAGTATGCCATCTTCGCATATATAGGATTTGTATCTCTCGCACTGGATATATGTAATGCCTCGGCAACAAGTGTTACTCCACTATTCTGCATTGTGCTTTTTTCATCCTGGTCTTTTGTATAGAATGTGTAACCGTTGATTGCATAGGCGGTGTAGGAAAATGCGTGCAAACCCGGTCCTTTCGACAGCCAAAACAATCTTTCAGAAACTGATCCAGTATTAAGATCAAACTGCTGACAAATGCGAGCATTGAACCATCTAATGAATGTTTTGTTGTGCTCCCTTGTAATCAAACTCTCATTTCTATCACCGTGTATTTCCCGCAGGAGTTTTTTGTGTTCTTCAACGAATGGTTCAACCTCAGGAGTGTTGTGAAGAATATACAAGTGAGCAAGCTCCTTTTCAGCATTCGAAATGCGTATTAAGTTGAACCCACTTATTCCTTTCCCCAATAATCGCCCATCGTGACGAGACTTCGGCAAACCAACATGTGCGACACTTGATAAGTAATCGGCACACAAATCACTCGCTTCTTCAACGATGTATCGTTCAGCAATACACCCCTCTGGTCGATATCTGTTTTTGACATACCCCTTTAAAACTTTCATGAACCGCTCAATCGGGTACATCCATCTCAAATAGACTGGGCCGCACAGTTGAACCTCTTTGACCAAGTGTACAGTAAGGTGAACCATGATATCAAAGAAGGATGGGGGGAAATACATTTCAAGTTCGCACAGGATACGAATGATCTGCCTCTGCAAATCCTGCAACCGTCCTATATCAACCACTTTACTACAAATGAGCCTGAAGAAAATACACAGTCTAGTGATCGTCCTACGCAGTTTCTTGGGTAAAATGTTGCGTATGCCGACCGGTAAGAAATTTTGCATCAGGACGTGACAATCATGAGATTTCAGGTTCTTCAACTTCAACTCTTTCACGGATACAAGGTTCTTTACATTTGAGGAGTAGCCTTCTGGAACTTTGATGCCATTCAGGAACTCACAGAATGATCTTTTCTCTTTCTTCGAAAGGGTGTATGCTGCTGGAGGTAAATAAGTGCGGTATCCTCTCTCGACAGGTGCCAACTCTTGTCTTATTCCCAACTTGAGCAGATCTAACCTTGAATTGACACCATCCTTTGTTTTTCCTTGCATATTTAGCAACGTGCCAATTAGGTTATCACAGATGTTCTTTTCAATGTGCATCACATCCAGAAAGTGCCTAACATATAAGGAGTTCCAATACGGGAGTTCGAAGAATATGGACCTCTTCTTCCAGCCACTTGTCAACACATTTTTAGCAAAAGGCTTGCCAAAATCATTCTCCAACGCGTTCACCTTTTCAAAAACGTCATCCCCGGTCAATATCCTCGGTGGCCTACCTTCTTCTAAGCTCCCGTTAAATGCCTTATTCCACCTCCTCCAATGATGTTTTAACGGCAAGAACCTCCGATGTCCCATGTAAACATTTTTCCTACAATGCTCCAGCCGCATCGAATGGGTATCATCTTCACATATAGGGCACGCACCATATCCTTTGATGCTGTATCCGGACAAATTACCATACGCTGGGAAATCATTTATTGTGCCAAACAACATGGCCTTCAATTTGAAACTTTCTTCCTTACATCCATCAAAAACCATCTCACCCGAATCCCACATATGCTTCAGGTCTTCAATCAAAGGATCCAAGTACACGTCTATATCGTTGCCGGGCTGTCTAGGCCCGGAAATAAGCATGGAAAGCATCATAAACTTGCGTTTCATGATCAAATTTGGCGGGAGGTTGTATATCATCAGAATCACTGGCCATGTACTGTGAGTACTACTCTGAACTCCATGCGGATTGATTCCATCGGTTGCCAATGCAAGCCGTAGGTTTCTCGGTTCTTCACCGAAATCAGGGTACTCGTAATCAATTTTTTTCCATTGGGGGGCGTCTGCGGGGTGCCTAAGCTTGATGTCTTTAATCCTCTCATCAGCGTGCCATGTCAAAAGTCTTGCAACATCCGCATTACTGTACATGCGCCTAAATCTTGGAATGATCGGAAAGTACCACAACACTTTAGAAGGACTCTTACCTTTCTTTCCATACCGAGACGTGCTGCATTTAGGACACTTCTCCAACGACGAATACTGGTTCCGGAATAAAATACAGTCGTTGGGGCATGCATGTATTTTCTCATATTTCATACCGGTCGACCGGAGAATTTGCTTCGCCTCGTACGTTTTCGAGGGGAGTACATTCGCTTCTGGGAGTATATCTCGTAGAGCAGACAGCAGCGCGGTAAAACTTGCATCACTCCAACCGTATCGTGCCTTCAGGTTATACAATTTAAGCACCGCACTCAATCTTGTGTATTTGCTGCATCCCACATACAAAGGCGTCTCTGCATCACTCTTCAGTGTCTCAAACATTTCAGGATTCTCCTCACCCACCACGTTCAACATTTCTTCAAGATCATCACTTTCATCACACATGTCTCTATCAAGCACATTCGAAGCGCTACTAGGATCAGCCACCCGGTCTCCGCATTCATCTTCATAGGTCTCACCGTGCTTTGTCCATCTTGTATAAGACTGATCGATTCCATGCCAAATTAAATGACTTAACAAGTCAAGAGGACGAACACGCTTC
Organism: Mimosa bimucronata; assembly: GCA_037074515.1. Taxonomy (NCBI): domain Eukaryota; kingdom Viridiplantae; phylum Streptophyta; class Magnoliopsida; order Fabales; family Fabaceae; genus Mimosa; species Mimosa bimucronata. Next base: position 16,085,970 of record CM073442.1, read on the forward strand.
CCATACAAACACGACAAACAGGGGCATACAATTCTGTTAGCATTCTCTGCATGCTCTGCAGCAAATTCAATGAACTCTTTTGCTCCATCTATATATTCCCTTGAACGCCGATCACAAGACATCCATTTCCGATCCAACATGGTAACCTACTAAAGGAAAGTGGCGGTAAGATGTACATAATGAATTACACATTAGGTAGCCACCCCAAGATGTTACCTTATTTTTTTAACAAAAAATCGGCAGCATAACGGCTACAAAATGAACGTTCCCAGGCTCACGGCCCTCTCTTTTTAACATAGAAATGGGTAGCCCACAAAATACCAATCATGAACTCAATAATTTTCCAGTCTTTAACAACAGATCTCACAGAGCTTATATACATATATAGCATTAATGGGCACAAATATACAATTACTACCACATCAAAATTAGACATGAGACTCTAATGAAACCACAATTAGATTACTCATAATTCAATGGAGAAAGGAAAATTAAGAACATACCTTATATGTGGCAAAGTTGATTAATATAAGCTCTCAAATTGTTCAAAAGTATCTCACTTTTAGTCCCCTTTTTGCCAACAAAACTGTAGGCTCCTATAATGATGAGATTAAGAGATTAGTTAAGTCCAAAATCTATTTGGGGTTAGAGGTAAGTCATTAATACCCTTGACTGGCATGTGTAATATATCATTAAGAAACAAATATATTGAAAAATCGATTGGGTGCTTTTGAAATATAACAAGGATATAATATTATGTCCAATTCAAACTTGACAATTCACTTGTTTTTTTTTTCTTTATCAATTACTAGTTTTAGTGTGTGTGTATATATATATAGATTTATTTTAAGGAAATCTTTGCCGTTATATTTTAGTTCCTTCTTCATCTGCACATAATAAACAATGCTACTCTCCCAACTTGGTTATCATTTTGCTTTCAAATTAATTTGATTAAACAAATATAAAGAAGTTCATATCAAGAATAAAGAACTTTAGAGATCTGTATAAATTTTTGATCTGAGAACTTGAGAAAATATACCTTTAATTAATTTCAAATATTTAAACTGAAATTTTTAGAAACCAAAAATCAGAGCAAACAAACAAACGTATGTACAGTACACACTCACAGTTTCGCTTCGGACCAACCCACTAAAATGCAAATAGGGATCAGAAATGTGGTCAATATCACGAAGAATAAAGAGATACCGTCTATACCCAAATAAAATAGCATTCAGAAATGTTCTAACAATTCTCTGATCTCCCTCTATGATGCAAACCCAATCGAAACCCCTTCTCAAAAATGACATAATCGAAGAACCTAAGAATAGAAATAGAGATAGGAGACTCACCTAAACTAGAATCCGGTCTTGCATGGACAATCAGAGCTATCTCTAAGCTTCTCCATCGCTCATCGCCGTCGCTGGACAAGGAGGAGGCCGGCCTGGCTGGATTCGAAGAAACGCACGAGACAAGAAGCTCAAACTTAGCTTTTTGGGTTACGTTTTGAGCAATATAAATGGGAATAAATATTTGGCTTCTCAGCTTTGAGGAAATAAGGAGGGAAAACCAAATATTATTTGGGGAATTTCGGGAATGTGGCGGGCAAAGAGAGAGCTAAAGAATAAAAATACAGAGCCCTATAGCAGCGCTTAAGCGCTGCTATAGGGCCCCTAGGGTTTTAAATATTATTTAAATTGTTTTAAAAAAATTGGTTAATTCTTTTAAATGTTTTTTCATATAAAAAATAAACCTCAGGGGCCTATACCAGCGCTTAAGCGCTGGTATAGGCCCCTGAGGTTTATTTTTTATATCATAAAACATTTAAAAGAATTAACCAATTTTTTTAAAATTGTTTTAAATGTTGTATAATATAAAAAATAAACCCCAGGGGCCTATACCAGCGCTTAAGCGATGGTATAGGCCCCAGGGGTTTATTTTTTATATTATAAAATTTTTAAAACAATTTTAAAAAAATTGGTTAATTCTTTTAAATGTTTTATCATATAAAAAATAAACCCCTGGGGCCTATACCAGCGCTTAAGCGCTGGTATAGGCCCCAGGGGTTTATTTTTTATATTATACAATATTTAAAACAATATTTAAATTGTTTTAAAAAAATTGGTTAATTCTTTTAAATGTTTTTTAATATAAAAAATAAACCCCTGGGGCCTATACCAGCGCTTAAGCGGTGGTATAGGCCCCAGGGGTTTATTTTTTATATTATACAATATTTAAAACAATATTTAAATTGTTTTAAAAAAATTGGTTAATTCTTTTAAATGTTTTTTTATATAAAAAATAAACCTCAGGGGCCTATACCAGCGCTTAAGCGCTGGTATAGGCCCCTGGGGTTTATTTTTTATATTATACAACATTTAAAACAATTTTAAAAAAATTGGTTAATTCTTTTAAATGTTTTATGATATAAAAAATAAACCCCAGGGGATTATACCAGCGCTTAAGCGCTGGTATAGGCCCCTGGGGTTTATTTTTTATATTAAAGAATATTTAAAACAATTTTAAAAAAATTGGTTAATTCTTTTAAATGTTTTATGATATAAAAAATAAACCCCAGGGGCCTATACCAGCGCTTAAGCGCTGGTATAGGCCCCTGGGGTTTATTTTTTATATGATAAAATTTTTAAAACAATTTTAAAAAAATTGGTTAATTCTTTTAATGTTTTTTAATATAAAAAATAAACCCCTGGGGCCTATACCAGCGCTTAAGCGATGGTATAGGCCCCTGGGGTTTATTTTTTATATTAAAGAATATTGAAAACAATTTTAAAAAAATTGGTTAATTCTTTTAAATGTTTTATGATATAAAAAATAAACCCCAGGGGCCTATACCAGCGCTTAAGCGCTGGTATAGGCCCCTGGGGTTTATTTTTTATAATATACAATATTTAAAACAATTTTAAAAAAATTGGTTAATTCTTTTAAATGTTTTATGATATAAAAAATAAACCCCAGGGGCCTATACCAGCGCTTAAGCGATGGTATAGGCCCCTGGGGTTTATTTTTTATATTATACAATATTTAAAACAATTTTAAAAAAATTGGTTAATTCTTTTAAATGTTTTATGATATAAAAAATAAACCCCAGGGGCCTATACCAGCGCTTAAGCGCTGGTATAGGCCCCTGGGGTTTATTTTTTATATTATACAATATTTAAAACAATTTTAAAAAAATTGGTTAATTCTTTTAAATGTTTTATGATATAAAAAATAAACCCCAGGGGCCTATACCAGCGCTTAAGCGCTGGTATAGGCCCCTGGGGTTTATTTTTTATATTATAAAATTTTTAAAACAATTTTAAAAAAATTGGTTAATTCTTTTAAGGTTTTTTAATATAAAAAGTAAACCCCATGGGCCTATACCATCGCTTAAGCGCTGGTATAGGCCCCTGTAGCTTATTTTTTATTTAAAAAAAATATATAATACAATTAGCCAATTTTTTTTAAATTGTTTTAATAAATCCCAGGGGTCTATACCAGCGCTTAAGTGCTGCTATATGTTTATACCTATACCAGCACTTTTATTTATAAGCGCTGGTATAGGTCATATTATACCTATCCCATCACTTATATTTTATAAGCGCTGCTATTGTTGCGCTGCAATAGGGTATTTCTGTAGTAGTGAAAGCTTGACCATATATTCATTTATAACATTTGGAAGCATTCAAACACTAAACTTAAATCATCATCATTTATTAATTCTGTTTTTACCTCAAAATCATCAATTAAAGCAAGCTCAACTCAGTTCCTTTGCTTTTAAAATATCCTTATTCAATCAACTAAAATACTTAAATCTTTCATAACGTGAAATCATTTGTTTGAAATTCCTAACCATAGTTAGAGCACCCTTACTCTGGATAATCATCACTTACAAATCTCTAAATATATCTAATTAGATCATCACTTTTTAATAATCAAAATACCTTAAAGTTACTTCCTCCTAAACCTATCATCATTCATTAATCAATCACAGGCACCCAATTAGGAAAACCTAACGGACCAAAGAGAAAGAGGAACAAAATTCTGAAATCCCCTACAACTCCAGAAATTTCAACATACAATAACAAATATATGTTCCATTATTTCTTCATCTTAAACCCATCAGAACATAGCTTCTAACAACAACATCAAAGGAAGATAGAGGAAGAAGGAAAATTAGTAAGAATTTCAAATCCCCTTCAACCCAAGAGAATCGAATACACACACAGAGAAAGGAAGGAAATAGAAATTTTCCATCATCATCTGAGAATTCAATTACACATAATAAAGTTCTAATATCAGCGTAGTACAAACAAATTCCTCCCCCCTTTCTGCAACCCGCCAAGCATAACACACCAAGCAGAGAAGAGAAAATGAAATCACTTCATCTTCAACCAACATCAATCTTATACAATTAAACACCAATTTCATCACCTTCATCATAAGCAGAAACATCATAACAAAAGAGCAGAAATTCAAACAATAAATCGGAAGAACAGGGAGAGAAGAAGAGGAACAGAGATTCTCAAAATCACTCAACCAAGAAATCAGAAATTCAACATACAAAATAATCCATTATCTCTTTCCTAATCTTAAATTTATAGGCTCATAAATCTCAACCCCTTGAACAGACGGTTGCCAACGAAATAGGGGAAGAAAAGAAAATTCGAAAATTCCCTAAACTTTAGAAATTAAACATGCAAGACATTCTATGGACTTAAAACTCCTCCAATCCATGATTAATTAAGCTGTAAAGCAATGAACACCCAAAAATTATAGAAATAGCTTCAAGTGAAAAGTGACCAAAGAAAAGAATTTGGGAAAACCTCATGAATACCACTCCATCACTCAAATTCACAACCCAAATCATCAAAATTGGAGCCTAAACATCATTTCCCTTAATTTAGGAACTTCAAAACCCTCACTGAAATTCGAATCATCCTCTCAAACTCGCTCAAATCAGACCAAAGAAGTCAAGAAAATGAAGGAAAAAGGTTTACCTATGGTTACCCCAAGCTTCCCGCTTGTTTCAGCCGTTCCTTGCCACTGGTCACCGCTGATTTCGCCGGAGCTTGCCGTTGAACTCGAAGGAAGCAGAGAGGGTGAGAGCAGAGAGGGCGAGAGCCGAGAGGAAGGGACAGGTTTTGGAGAGAAAGAGAAGAGTGAAAAGAAATGAGGATCACTTGGGAGTTAAAATGAGGATAAGAGGAAGAAGATATTTTTAATAGGTAGTTTTGTCACTCTAATTTTAACTGAAGACATTTTTAACTAGAGGTAGATATTGTCATTTTCATTTCCTTTTTCCCATTTTACCCTTCTTTAAAAATTTTATTTACTATTTCCATTTCAATTTAATCTAAATTTACTCCAAAAATAATTTCTCAAGATATGCTTTAATTTCCAAATTTATTTATAAGACATTTTAAAATTTAAACAATACCCCAAGAATCTAAATATTTCCTTATTAATTCTTTTTGAAAATTAAATTTTATCTTCTAATTATTTCTCTTTGTTTCCTAATTAAAATAAGCCTTAAAAATTATTAAAAATACGTAAAACATCATAAAATTATTTTTAATGCTTTTTAATATTTTAATAACATTCCCAAAACCTTAAATAATTCCTTATATCTATTTTTTTAAATTTTGGTGTGTTACACGCTCCATAACACCTCTTCTACAACATATGAGTAGCTAATGCGAGGACATTGCCTTTAGATAAAGTGGAGCCTCTAAACTACAAAAGTAAATGCATATATGTAAACTAAACTTTACAAAAACTAATAAAGTTACCAAAATATATCTCGCAACTTTAATAAACAATGAGGTCATCACTGTTTTGCAAGGGTACAAGGCCAATGGTACTTTTTGAGACAAAACATTTATGCTGAATAATGTCCCAATAATGAATAAAATAAAACACTGAAGGGAATATTGAAACACAATTGAATTGAATGGGGAAAAAAACATGCACCAAATCACCGTCACTAATTTATACAATTATAAATAAATGAAGTCGTATAGCATATATTAGTTGAATAGAAACCAATTAATTACATATCAGAGCCATAATCATATGTTTAAAAGAATCTGTTAAAATATCAAATATCAAATCTCATCATTTTTTAGGACATCAACAAAATGGATAACAAGTATAGACACATAGCCCACAAGGGCAACTAACCAAGCGCAGTGTGAGGCCACGAATACAAGTATGGACACACAGTCCACGAGAATAAGTAACCAAGCAAGCGCAGCACAACGCTACGAAACAAGCGCAGGCACAAGACCCATGAAGGACAAGCGTGAGAACGAATCCCATGAATATCAAGCGTGAGTGCTATGCTCACGAATGTCAAACGAACTCGAGGTTAACCATGGTACACCAAGGACTAACAGTACTGCTGATAGTAACCAACGTTCTGTATTTTGTCCTCTCAAAATATATGGGATCTGTTTATTATCCATAAATGAAAGTAGCTACAAATAATGAAATCCTAAGAGTAATTCATAATCAAGGATCCCAACATGAAGGTTTATAATATCTCTAGAAACTACTTTCCAACGTGCATAGAGTCCAGATCATAGGTATCATATCTTAATAGCAAAATTTGTGTACATCCACTTCCGATCCTTATTATCTATTCCATTCAATATCGATGATATGCCAAGATCATTCTAAAAAAAATTTAACTGCAGAAATCATGATCTGTGAGAAATATTATAGTAAGACTAAAATATAACAAGTAGTAGAATATAACTTATAAAAACTATATGGAACGTTATTCACTCACCACCAGAGCTGCTCCCAAATATAACTACTCTAAATGTCTCTACTCCCTAAAACTTATTTGATTACCCAAATTGTTGTAATCCAATACATCTAATCTTGCTTCAGGTCCATTAAACATCACTATATTTATAGCTAAAACACCCCATAATCTTCAAGAACGTTATTATATTAACTCAGCCACCAAAATGATCATTACACATCACATCTATAAATAAAATTCCTGCCTAACCACCGAACTTGCAACAGTTACACCAAGCACGCCCAACTGAAAGAATACTATAATTTCCCAAATATCTTCCTTTTGGAACAATTTTTATGATAACCTCCCATATTTTATCTTTTAGGTAGAATATAAAAATAAAATCTTAATTCTTCATCGCCATCAAAATACTATAAATACACATATCCAAATAAGCATACTTTCAAGCATTTATTAATCAAACACTTTGTGTGCACTCTAGATTAACACAGACCACAAACAACCTAATTCATAAACTACTGTTCGCACCGCAAGTGCACGGGTCGCGCCAAGTAATAAAGTGATAAGAAAGTATCGTTCCCACGAGGATTTGTTTACAAATGTGATCAAACAGAAGGCTTAGTGATTTCAATTAAGTTGAGCTAAAGCAAATTTCGGTTGGAAGAGTTAGTTAATAGAAAAATACTTTTGAAAATAAGAGTTGATAACTACAAATGATTCTTTGACTTAAAGGATAAAATGGAGCCTAGGATTATTTATCCCCCTTGTATTTCATAACCTCTAAATAACCTCCTCTCACAAATGCTTTCAATAAACATACATGTATTAGCCTAGGGTTCAAAATATACTTGTAAAAGCTCTCTCAAGTCAAGAACAAGTGTCTCATTTCATTAATTGCCCAATCTCTTGTTACAATTAATAAAACCCAATTTCCAAACTCCAACCCTAATGTGGCTATACAAGGTTAATAAGTATATCTCTATCTTACCAACAAAACCATCCATTCATCAAGCAAATTTCAAGTTCTTGCACAATTTCACCCAAGTTCTACATTTAACCTAGCTCTCTCAAGCTTCAATCAAATGAACAAAACATCTAAATGGTGATCAAGCATATAGAAGTATTAAGCAAAGAGTAAAATAAATACATATATACCATTAATCACAAAAGGAGAGGAGTATTAAAGAGTTAATCCATACAAGGGTTCAAAATAATGCTAGATAACAAGTTTAGCTACTCATAGTCAATGAACAACTACAAATCCAAAGAGAAAATGCAGCCATAACATAAAACAAGAGAGGGAAGGAAGATGAAGAAGAAAAACCAAATAAATTAAGCTCCAAATCTCTTCCAAAGCCAAATCATTCCTTCTCTCCAAAAACCAAGCCCTAACACCCCAAAATACTCCCAAGCTGCCCATAAAGTCAAGAATGAGTGCTCCCAATCGTTTTCTAGCTTTTAAAACCTCAAATCCGTACTCAAATGATGCTGTGCGTTTTGCTGCGCGACTGAGCCGCAGCCCAGATTTTTGAGCTGCGGCTCAGTTTTCTTCTACCTAGAAATGAGCTGCGGTTGAGAAACTGAGCTGCGGCCCATTTTTCCTCTGTCCAGAATTGAGCTGCGGATGAGCTGCGGCCAACAGATTTGAGCTGCGACTCAGTTTGCATATGGAAAATTTGATTTCTTCTCTTACAATAAAGTGGTCTATCCATGATTAGCCATCATTTTCTTCATCTTTGATTTCCCAAATGCCTTGACTCTAATTCTCTTTCCCAAAACGCATCTTGCACAATAATAAATTTAATGAGTTCATGTTAAACAAAGAGGAAATCCAAAAATAAGCACAATTTAACACAAATTGCAACAAAAAGCATCATGCATATTTTTCTATCTTTGAGTATCCAAAGCATGTACAAATGCTCCAAAATGTATAAAATTCAATTGAAAATATGCTAAAATACATGAATTCCAAGAGGTTAACACACCCCCAAACTTAGACTTTTACTCGTCCTCGAGTAAAACAAAAGATAAAACAGCTAGATTGGTCAATTATCCACCTACCATGCATGCATAAAATTATCCTCATCAGTTGCTCAAGAAATAAATTCAAGAGGGAAGTAGTGGAATATTGAAAAATGCTAGATTCACAATTTCAGAGCAAGTTTGCCAACAATTTCAGTCTGTGTGTGTGTGTGTAGAGCTAGAGGATGATGCAATGGCACTTGTCAAAATCCAAAGCAACATTTCAATATGTAAGAAATATCCTTAAATTCAAGACTTCACTTTCCTAGTCTTTTCCTCTCTCTCCACAAAAGAATTAATTCACACAATTAAGAAAAATCAATGGGACTTTGTAAGCTTGTAATGTGGCCAATGGTCTAAGTGTTTAGCTCTTTGAAAGAATGGGGAAGAAGGAATTCAAATATCTTGAGATAAATGACTACATTCTAATTTTTTTTTATTATGCACAACTTTTTCTTTAGAAAAGCCCAAAATTTCCCCCAAATTTATCTCAAATTGGTTCTTTGTACTCCAAATCTTATTGGAATTGATTTTCTTCTCTTTTTTTTTATATACATACACATTTTTTTTAGGAGTACAAATTCCCAACTGTTACACACACTATTTCCCTTCCCACACATGATTTTACATTTACACACACCTTCAACAACCATACCAATCCTCACCACAGTAAAATGTCAATTATCTCAAGATTCAGGTAGTTCATGGTTTTTCAGGTTATAAAAGGTAAGGTCCAATGTGGGTTCCAAAAAGAAATTCTCATGGTTTTTCATTATAAGGCTCAAATAGGGTTCAAGTGGAAATAATACCATAGGTAGGCTTTAAAAGGCTAAATCGCATTTAAAAGAATGCCCAAATCATTTTTTAAAAAAATTGTGGGAGATCATCAAAGTGCTTCAAGAGATTCTAATATAGGTTGTGAAGTCCATCAATTGAGAATAAACATACAAATCAACTTGCTACAATTTCTTCTAACAAGAGCATTTCAATTATCCTAGCTTTTATGCACAAAAAGGACATAATTGTCAGGAACAAGCCTTATATTGCTACTCTAGCATTCAAAAATATAACCACAATTCCCTATTAAGCATATAGTCTAAGCAACCATTCTATCATTGGATTATGCACTAACTTCAGAAGATAATTAATCAATCTAACTCACATTTTTCACAAAATTACAAGCAAGAGTCCAAGCTCCAAGTTTCCTAAAATTAGAATCCTGCCAAATCAGCAAAACAATTTATTAAAATCAAAGTCAAAATTGCCCTCACCCCCAAACTTAAAATAGACAGTGTCCTCACTGTCACAAGGGAAAAACTAAGGGCCTTCTCTCATGCAACAATACATTCCACAAAATGAAAGAAATTGCATGAGAGGAACAAAAATTTGGGAAGTAACCAATGAAAGAGGGAAGTGTCCAAATTCATAATCTGAAATAATAGATGTAGCAATAACATTCCTGGGAATGCTTGAACCAGTCAGCATGTTCTATACACCAGATCATCTTATAATCAAAAAGTCAGACCAGAACCCTATTCCAATGCACTAACAATCAACAAGAGCAAGCATTCAGACATACACATGCTCTCACAAAAGCACAAGACAGATCATTCACGCAAAACACACACAGCAGTCTTAATTAACTTTCTTGCTTGAGAGAATTCAAGATATTCATTGCCACATGCTAGAACAAGATCTAGTGGGCTTGTAAGTTCCAGGTTGGTGAGGGGCCACACTCCTGCAAAGAAATTCAAGTAATCCAACCACACATTGAAAGGTTCAGCAACAAACAAGGGAGTCAAAGCTACTAAATAGACCCTACACTAAACTAGTGAACTGCCCAACTTCAAATGAATATCCCATGACAAAACACTGAAACCATCTCAGACAAAATAAAGCAGCATAAGGTCCAAGAGAAATCACCTTTTCACACCAAATCATGAAACTTGTTATCATTAGTTCTAGGTGCAGTTAAGGCAGAAAAATCCCAAATCATCATTTTCAATTTCAACAATTAAATCATTGATCACGTTTGCACCATCTGAAATTAATTTCAACATCAGAAATTCACCACCACATGAAGAGTAACAACCTCTGTCTCTTTGCAAAATGAAGCACCAAAATTTCCATGAAAAATCGCCTTACCAAGTCACATTATTAGATTTTCAATCATGAAGATTAAGTCCAATTTCAACACGCAAATCACAGAGCACCATCACAATTCTCACAACATGCATTTAATTGACACATTCAGCATCACCATACGCATAGCAATGTACGGCTCCAATCCAAGTTAACAATTTAAGCACTTGGTATTTCAATGGAATTTAAGTGCTGCCATGGAATTTAAGTCTACCCTTAAACCAAAACAGAGCAAATTAGAAGAGCAGGAAATCTCACCAAGTTCAAGAGGCTATAATGCAGCGAAGAATAGGGAAAGAAGGAGCTTAACAACAGCAAAAATCGAACATAAAAAATGCAGCACCACCAATACCAAAAAGTTCTTCGAATCGGACAAGAAAGAAGAAAGCTGTGGTGAACGGAATTGATGGCGTGAAACGCGCTGAAGTACGGTGCTATTCTCGGCCGAGCAAGACAAGAAAGACGATGGACTAGAACTCGGACAGCGGCGGAGGAACGAGAAGCATGAGATAGTTGCTTCAAATGAAAGGATGAAGCTTCTGGATATGGCGGTGGCGCACTAGTTGAAGGAGCAGAGGGACATGGTGGAGTTAACGCCGGTCAGCGGCGGGAAAGTCTGGGCGCGGCTTGGGCTTCGGCCAGCGGCGGAGCTGATGACAGCCACCGGTGAACGGAGCTGGCCGCCGATCATGGAGGACGAAGGTTTGGTCAAAAGCAAAGGGAATGGGATTAGGGCACAGGATTGGGGATTATGATTTCTGAAGGTTTTTTTTTGGGGGGGGTGTATCGGGTTGCAGGGGGTGTGGGGGTTTTGAATTTTTTTATTACTTTTTTAATTATTATTATTATTATACTATATATGTATATTTATATATATATATATATATTTTGGGGTCATGACGCAGGAAGAGAGGAAAGGGAGGAATTGATTTTTTTATATATATATTATTTAATTATTTATATATATATATTTTTTGTTTTTTTTATGGGCCGCAGCTCCAATAAATTTGAGCTGCAGCTCATTTTCTCTCTGACCTCATTAAATAACGCTGAGCTGCAGCTCAAAATTTTGGGCTGTAGCTCTCTGGACAAACTGAACGAAATTGAGCTGCGGCTCAAAAAATTGAGCCACAGCTCATTTTCCTGCTGTCAAAAACCAGATTCATATCAATGAAATCACCCATTTTGCTGCAATACACCACTCAAAACAACAAAAACACCACAATGCACCAAGATTTACATAATTTCAAACAAGCATACACACAATGTGAATCAATTTGGTACTCAATTCCAATTAATGGGAGATCAAATAACACTCCAAAAACATCATAAAACCAAGATTTCATCACAAAAATTCATTCCCATATAGTGCAAACTTGACTTCAACATAACAATTCCAATGACCAAATTTTTCTTCTCATTGAGGTAAAATTGATTACTTGAACACAACAAATCACATTGCAATCACTAATTTCCCTCATATCACACTTTTCCATAATCAGCCCAAAAAATCAGTTTGTTCATGGCACCAAATCTTCAGCTAAAATGTTCCATTATGCACACAAACAAATGAACACAAGTCACAGGGCTATATTTATTCCATATCTACCAAATGGATCTCAAATAAGAAGCACTCATGGTCATGATATGACAGTAAACACCCAAGATAGCAGCAAAATTCTTTTGTTCAACCATGGTAAATCAGTCACATCAGCAAAGATAGTTCCCACATCATATTAAAATCATAATCACTACTAAAATAGCTATTACTCCCCTGAAAATGTCCAGCCATTTGTTAGCTTTCAAGTCAGCCACCTTCCACATGCTTCTATCCTTTCAAATGCAATATTCCTGAATACTTCCCATCAAGCCTACAAAACACAAAAGAGCAAGCATAATTCCACCAAAACAAGCTAACACAACCTAGAAATTCAAAAGAAAAAGTTTAGAAATTGGGTTGCCTCCCAAGTAGCGCTTGGTTTATAGTCCTCATCCAGACTCTTCTCTGCTTCAAGAGGGATTAGAAAGAGGTAAGGTGACTGATGCAAGATCCACGTCACCACTCCAATAATGCTTCAACCTTTGGCCATTAGCTTTAAATCTCTCTCCATCATTGCCTTCAAGCTCAATAACACCGCGATCAAGTGCTTGGACCACAGTGAACGGCCTTGACCATCGGGATTTGAGCTTCCCCGGAAATAGTCTCAACTTGGAATTGAACAAGAGAACTTGTTGTCCAGGCACAAAATTCTTGAAAAGGATCTTTTTGTCATGCCACCTTTTTGTCTTCTCCTTATACAACCTTGAACTCTCATAAGCATTGAACCGAAATTCTTCAAGTTCATCTAGTTGAAGGAGTCTCTTTTCACCCACAGCCTTTGCATCAAAATTGAGCTTTTTGATAGCCCAATAAGCACTATGCTCCAACTCCACCGGTAGATGACAAGCCTTTCCAAACACAAGCCGATATGGAGACATATCGATAGGAGTCTTGTATGCTATCCGATAGGCCCATAAGGCATCATCAATTTTAATGGACCAATCTTTTCTTGTTATGACCACGGTCTTCTCAAGGATTTTCTTGATTTCCCGGTTAGAGATTTCAGCTTGTCCATTGGTCTGAGGATGGTATGGCAAAGCAACCTTGTGTCTCACACCATATTTCTTCAAGAGAGTTTGGAATTGATTGTTGCAAAAATGAGTACATCCATCACTCACAATAGCCCGAGGAGCTCCAAAGCGGGTAAAAATCTGTTTCTTTAAAAACTTCACCACCACCTTTGCATCATTGGAAGGAAAAGCAGCTGCTTCAACCCATTTTGAGACATAATCAACGGCAACCAAGATGTATTGATTATTGAATGACTTGGGAAAAGGTCCCATAAAGTCCATGCCCCACACATCAAATAATTCTACTTCAAGCATGTTGTTAAGTGGCATTTCATTCCTTCTAGAGATGTTGCCCAATCTTTGGCATCGATCACACTTCAAGGCAAAGTCATACGAATCTTTAAACAAAGAGGGCCAATAAAAGCCACACTGTAGAACCTTAGCAGCAATTTTGTTGCCTCCAAAATGTCCCCCATATTCAGAAGAATGGCAACATCTTAGAATCTCTTGTTGCTCAAATTCAGGAACACACCGTCTAAACAGTTGGTCAGCACATTGATGAAACAAGAAAGGTTCTTCCCAATGAAAGAACTTGACATCATGCAAAAATTTTCTTCGTTGGTGTGTCTTTAAATCATGAGGTATAATTCCACAAACCAGAACGTTGACTATATCAGCATACCAAGGAGTCATAGTATGACTGACACTGAAGAGTTGCTCATCAGGAAATGTCTCATCAATATCCTTGTCACTCTCTAGTTGAGCATCAGTACTCAACTGTTCGCCACGCGCCGCAAGTGCACGGGTCGCGCCAAGTAATAAAATGAAGAGTAGAGTATCGTTCCCACGAGGATTTGTCCAAAACCGGGTCAAACAATGATTATCACACTCTCGCCCAATTTGAGTGATACAAATGTAGAGTTTGAAAATGAAATAAGAAAATAAAATGAAGATAAAATTATAAACAGGTGATTCTCCAACCTCAAGGCTAAAATGGGTCCTAAGATTATCTCTCCCCCTTATACTTCTCAAAACTCAATTAACCTCCTATCAAGAAGCTCTCAACGACACCACGTGCTAATCTAGGGTTCAAAGAGTACTTGTAATGCTCTCTCGAGTCAAGAACAAGTGTTTAGTCTTATTCTTTACACAATCTCTTGCCACAATTCGATAGAACCCAATTATCACACTCCAACCCTAATGTGACTATGCAAGGCTAGCAAGTATATCTCTATCTTACCAACAAAATCATCCGTTCGTCATGCAAACTTCCGGTTCTTGCACTACTTTACCCAAGTTCTACACTCAACCTAGCTCTCTCGAGTCATAAATCAAGCGAACACAACATCTAAATGGTGATCAAGCACTTAGAAACATTAAGAACGGGGTAAAATAAGCACATAGATATCATTAATCACAAATCAAGAGGAGGAATCAAGAATCAATACATACAAGGGTTCAAAATAATCCTAGAATCAAAGTATTTAGCTACTCATGTTCTACAACTCCAAGGGAGCATATATATACAACATTACAACAGAACAAGAGAAGAGAATGAAGAAGGAAGAGATAAACCAAGAGAGGAAGCCCAAATCTCTTTGAAGCTCCGAGCCCAAGCCAAATCCCACCAATCTCCAAGCCCTAGCAGAACAAAACACCCCCAAGAATGCCCCAAAAGTCAAAGAATGAGGGCTCACAACGAAGCCCTAGCTTTTATATCAGTGAAAACGCACCTGATCTGTCCAAAACGCGCAAAACGCGAAGTTCGCCGTGGGTCTCGCCGCGGCGAGCCCGCGGCGAAGTCCCAAAAATTACAGAATCAAATGTCGCTCGCCGTGGCTTTCGCCGCGGCGAGCAGACGGCGAGCTCTCCCAAAAATGGGCAGAGGCAGATTCACTTCGCCGCGGCGAAGTCCCTGCTTCTCTAGTGCTTTGCTCTACTTTCTTTATTTCTTTGGCTGCTTTGGCTTCTTCTTATTTTTGTTCAATTGGGGGCTTGGAGGAGGGCTAACATCTCTTGCTTATTGCTTCAAATTATTCCTACAAAAATTATATACAATAACATAAGAAACTAACTACAAAAACAATCAAAATCTATATAAATATACAATAAGGTGCAACGGAAAATCAAATGAGCATTTTCCCTCTTGAGTATCCAAAATGTATCAATAATAGACAAAAACTCAAGTAAATATACTCAAATAATCATGACTTTCTAGGAGTTATCATCAACCTAGATAAATGGTCGGCTACTTGATTCTCCGTACCCTTTCTATCCACAATCTCCAAGTCAAACTCTTGCAATAAAAGCACCCATCTAATCAACCGTGCTTTTGAGTCCTTCTTGTTAAAGAGGTATTTCAAGGCTGAATGATCAGTATACACTGTGACTCTAGCTCCCACAAGATATGCCCGAAATTTCCCAAAGGCATATACTACTGCAAGCAACTCCTTTTCAGTAGTTGTGTAGTTTTCTTGTGCATCATCAAGTGTTCTGCTAGCATAATATATTGGATGAAACAATTTATCTTTCTTTTGACCAAGAACTGCACCCACAGCATAGTCACTAGCGTCACACATCACAATAAAGGGCAAAGCCCAATCAGGAGCCATCATAATTGGTGCAGAAACAAGCCTTCTCTTCAATTCTTCAAATGCTTTCATACATGCATCGTCAAACTTGAATTCAACATCTTTCTCAAGCAATGCACATAATGGTTTAGCTATCTTCGAAAAATCCTTGATAAAGCGGCGATAGAAGCCGATATGGCCAAGAAAACTCCTCACACCCTTGACATTGATAGGTGGAGGGAGTTGCTCAATCACAGAGATCTTGGCTTTATCTACTTCTAAGCCATTTTTGGACACGCGATGGCCAAGAACTATGCCTTCTTTCACCATGAAGTGACACTTCTCCCAATTCAAGACTAAGTTAGTCTCTTCACATCTTTTCAACACATTAGCTAAGTTCTTCAAGCACTCGTCATAGGAATCCCCAAACACTGTGAAGTCATCCATGAACACTTCCATAGAATGCTCAATCATGTCAGAGAAGATAGCCATCATGCATCTCTGAAATGTTGCCGGTGTATTGCATAAGCCAAAAGGCATGCGCTTGAATGCAAAAGTCCCATATGGACAAGTGAAAGTCGTCTTCTCTTGATCTTCCGGCGCTATTGCAATTTGATTATATCCAGAATATCCATCCAGGAAACAAAAGAATTCCTTTCCTACCAATTTATCAAGCATCTGATCAATGAATGGGAGAGGAAAATGATCCTTCCGGGTGGCAGCATTTAACTTGCGATAATCCATACAAACTCTCCAACCTGTGACAGTGCGAGTAGGAATCAACTCATTGTGAGTGTTAGCCACTACAGTCATGCTGCCCTTTTTGGGGACGCATTGGACTGGGCTCACCCAAGAGCTGTTAGAGATAGGATATACAATGCCTGCATCAAGCCATTTCAAGATTTCCTTCTTCACAACTTCCTTCATAATTGGATTCAATCTTCTTTGATACTCAATGGAAGATTTATGATTTTCCTCAAGAAAAATCTTATGCATACAGGTTGAAGGGCTAATACCCTTGATATCTGCAATAGTCCACCCGATGGCTTTTTTATGAGCTTTTAAGACCTTAACTAGTTGTTCCTCTTGTTGCACTGACAAATCTGAAGCAATGATCACTGGTAAAGTGTTGTTAGCCCCCAAATAGACATATCTCAAGTGTGAGGGTAAAGGCTTTAACTCAAGGGAAGGTGGCTCTTCAAGAGAGGATTTCAGAGTTGGTCTATCAAGAGAAGTCAAGTCTAGAGATTCAAAGTGCACCCGACTCCTAGAATAAGGCATTGATGCATCCATAATAGCCAAACACTCCTGCATGTCCATACCCTTATTCTTTAGCCCAAGTAACACTGCTTTGACAGGATCATGACATCTTGACTCATTAAATCCTTCTTGCACCACTTGCTCCAGAACATCAACAACGAAGCACTGGTCTACCTGATTGGGAGACTTCATCAACTTGTGCATGTTGAAAGTAACTTGCTCATCTGTAACTCTTAAGGTAAGTTCACATTTTTCTACATCAATCAGAGTTCTAGCAGTTGCTAAGAATGGTCTTCCTAATAGAATAGGCATTTCTTTATTTGCTTCAAAGTCAAGTACAATGAAATATGCAGGAAAAATGAATTTATCCACTTTCACCAACACATCTTCAATAATACCTCGTGGATAAGACATGCTTCTGTCTGCAAGCTGTAAAGTGACAGTGGTATGTCTCGCTTCACCCAACTCTAACTTGTTGAAAACAGAAAGAGGCATTAAGTTCACACTAGCCCCAAGATCACATAAGGCTTTTCCCAAGAATTTTTCTCCAATGTGGCATGGAATAGAAAAACTCCCAGGATCTTTCATCTTCGGAGGGAATTGCTTGATAACATCGGTAAAACTCTTAGTCACAGCCACTGTTTCGAATTCGTTGAATCTTCTCTTCTTCGAGAGTACATCCTTCATGAACTTAGCATACTTAGGCATTTGCTCCAAAGCTTCTGCAAAGGGGATGTTGATATGCAATTGCTTGAACATATCCAGAAACTTCTTGAATTGGCCATCATCTTGTTGCTTCTTAAGCCTTTGAGGAAAGGGAGGTGGAGGCACATATTTTGGCTTTGCCTCTTGTAGCTTCTTCTTGTCATCACCCTCCTTTTTGCCCTTGGCTTCATCTTTCTTCTCAACAACATTCTTCTTTGTGCTATCGTTCTCTTTAACTATGATCTCCTCATCAACTTTGTCATCCTCATCAAGAACAACATCTTCAACTTCATCACTCTTGGAATAAGGTAGAGGTATATTAGCTACTTGCTTCCCACTTCTCAATGTGATTGCCTTGCACTCCTCCTTACCATCCTGTCTAGGATTAGGAATGGTATCACTTGGGAGATTACCTCTTGACATAGCATTCATTTGTGAGGCAAGTTGCCCCATTTGCACCTCAAGGTTTTTAATGGCCGTGTTATGAAGAGAAAGAGTTGCCTTAGTCTCAACCCTCTGAGCTTCTTGTCCAGCTATGATCTAAGCCAACATCTTTTCCATTTTAGATTTTTCCTCCTTAACAGGGACTTGCCTAGGTTGTTGTTGAAAACCCGGAGGATGAGAAGGTTTAGCACCTGAAGATGACGGTTGATTAACATTTTGACCTTGATTCCATGAGAAGTTGGGGTGGTTTCTCCACCCAGGATTGTAAGTCTGCGAGTATGGATTATTATGGGGGTTTTGAAACTTGCCCATATAGTTGACTGTCTCCGAAGCCATATAGAGAGGACAATGGTCCGGCAGATGGATATCATTGCATTGGTCACACACAACTGGGGTAGTATGAACAGAATGCACACCATGAGATTTACCCATTTGCATTTGAGACTCTATTACATCAAATCGCTTATTCATAGCAGAAAGAATAGTAGCAATTTGGGAAGAAGAAGGAGAGTCATCCTTAGGAGTAGCTAGCAGTTGTGAGGTCCTCCTATCAGTACCCTGAGAATTGTTTGCAGATAATTGATCCAACAATCTAATCACCTCATTAACAGGAACATTCCGGTATCCTCCATTCGTCATAGAGTCCACCATGGCCTTAGACTGAGGATTAAGGCGATTGCAGAAGATTTGAACTATCACCCACTTATCCACCCCATGATTAGGGCATTGTTTCATCAACATTTTGTATCTTTCCCAAGCTGCATAGAGATGTTCATCTGGATGTTGTCTAAAGCTAAGAAACTCATGTCTAGCTTCCACAGATTTATCATCAGAGAAAAAGCGAGCTCTGAACTTACTTTCAAGCTCATCCCAAGAATTGATAGAGCCTTCAGGGAGATTATTGAACCATTCCCTAGCCTTGCCTTGTAGGGAGAGAGGGAATAACCGAAGTTTGAAGACATCCGGGGGCACTCCATTTTGTTTGAAGGAATCACACACCTCTAAGAAGTACATCAAATGCTTGTTGGCATCTTCATTGTAAAGGCCATTAAACATCCCATGCAACTGAAGCATTGTTATCATCACAGGCTTAATCTCAAAGGTATGCGCTTGCATCTCCGGCATCCGAATGCAAGATTGAGTACCTCGCATATTCCGACTAACAAAGTCATTGACCGTAGCCCGATCATATTCATCATCGACCATGATTTCAGATTCAGTCTCTACTTCCTCGTTACAAAGATTTGCTCCTTCAAGTACCACTTCCAAGCTACCAAACTCCAAGCTTTGCATAAGCCGAAATGGCACCTACAAGAAGCACACCCAAGCAAGTATCACACTAAACCAAAGTAAAATTAAACAAGAAAAGAAAAATAGCTATGTGTCTACAAGCTCAAGCGAAATATAATAACCAAGCCTAAGGTTGACCAAGGGATTTGTTACCAAATCCCCGGCAACGGCGCCAAAAACTTGTTCGCACCGCAAGTGCACGGGTCGTGCCAAGTAATAAAGTGATAAGAAAGTATCGTTCCCACGAGGATTTGTTTACAAATGTGATCAAACAGAAGGCTTAGTGATTTCAATTAAGTTGAGCTAAAGCAAATTTCGGTTGGAAGAGTTAATTAATAGAAAAATACTTTTGAAAATAAGAGTTGATAACTACAAATGATTCTTTGACTTAAAGGATAAAATGGAGCCTAGGATTATTTATCCCCCTTGTATTTCATAACCTCTAAATAACCTCCTCTCACAAATGCTTTCAATAAACATACATGTATTAGCCTAGGGTTCAAAATATACTTGTAAAAGCTCTCTCAAGTCAAGAACAAGTGTCTCATTTCATTAATTGCCCAATCTCTTGTTACAATTAATAAAACCCAATTTCCAAACTCCAACCCTAATGTGGCTATACAAGGTTAATAAGTATATCTCTATCTTACCAACAAAACCATCCATTCATCAAGCAAATTTCAAGTTCTTGCACAATTTCACCCAAGTTCTACATTTAACCTAGCTCTCTCAAGCTTCAATCAAATGAACAAAACATCTAAATGGTGATCAAGCATATAGAAGCATTAAGCAAAGAGTAAAATAAACACATATATACCATTAATCACAAAAGGAGAGGAGTATTAAAGAGTTAATCCATACAAGGGTTCAAAATAATCCTAGATAACAAGTTTAGCTACTCATAGTCAATGAAAAACTACAAATCCAAAGAGAAAATGCAGCCATAACATAAAACAAGAGAGGGAAGGAAGATGAGGAAGAAAAACCAAATAAATTAAGCTCCAAATCTCTTCCAAAGCCAAATCCTTGCTTCCTTCTCTCCAAAAACCAAGCCCTAGCACCCCAAAATACTCCCAAGCTGCCCAGAAAGTCAAGAATGAGTGCTCCCAATCGTTTTCTAGCTTTTAAAACCTAAAATCCGTGCTCAAATGATGCTGTGCGTTTTGCTGCGTGACTGAGCCGCAGCCCAGATTTTTGAGCTGCGGCTCAGTTTTCTTCTGCCTAGAAATGAGCTGCGGTTGAGAAACTGAGCTGCGGCCCATTTTTCCTCTGTCCAGAATTGAGCTGCGGATGAGCTGCGGCCAACAGATTTGAGCTGCGGCTCAGTTTGCATATGGAAAATTTGATTTCTTCTCTTACAATAAAGTGGTCTATCCATGATTAGCCATCATTTTCTTCATCTTTGATTTCCCAAATGCCTTGACTCTAATTCTCTTTCCCAAAACGCATCTTGCACAATAATAAATTTAATGAGTTCATGTTAAACAAAGAGGAAATCCAAAAATAAGCACAATTTAACACAAATTGCAACAAAAAACATCATGCATATTTTTCTATCTTTGAGTATCCAAAGCATGTATCTTTGAGTATCCAAAGCATGTACAAATGCTCCAAAATGTATAAAATTCAATTGAAAATATGCCAAAATACATGAATTCCAAGAGGTTAACAACTACCAACAAATAAGATAATCCCATGCATCACCAAGCCTCTTAAGGTTTCAAAACAATCAACTATCAGTCTTTTTTTCCCATTAAATATTCTTGGTTTAATAAATTCAATAGCGACTGCAACAAAAATGATTTAAGCTTACTATTCATAGGAAGGTTGTTGGAAGAGCCAGGAAATTGATTTTGAACTGCAATGCCTCATTTAAAGCAACAAAGCATTAGAGACAACGACCAATTCATGGCTGAAAAACCAAGCAGGAAGCATATATACAGAAACACAAGTTTCCATTATCGCACCACCATACGCGGCAAATTTCGGGAGAAGCAAGAAGCAGATAGATAAATAAAATTTCCGAGAAGGAAGAAAGTTGAAAGAACCATAGAAGAAGGCTATGATGATGACAAAACAATGAACAACATGCCATTTGAACATGCACTACCAAGGAAAACAACCCGGAGAGCCTTCAAAGTGATGGAGAGGAAGAATGGCGGTGGTTTTTTTTTTCATTTCCTTTGTTTTTTCCAAATTCTTGAAGCTTCTTGCCCTTTTTATTTTACTTAAAACGATATTAATAAGAAAATATAAGATATATTAGTTTTGTTGGTGTGTGTGCAGTTTTTCTTTTACGGAAATAAAGATAATTGCATAAATGTTTTAAAAAAATTGCTCCTTATGACGGAGACACGCTCAACTCATCTTCCCATAAAGGATGACCATCTCTAGTGCCACCAGACCACAAACTTGATCTTTAGCATCATCCTGCACTAATAATATATATATATATATATATATATATATATATATATAACAAATACATTATTTAACTTCCTCATATCATTATCACTTCATTTTTCTTTTGGACTATCACATAATGGGAGATAATTCTTGTGGTCTTGGTGGAAGTAATGGAGGGACCGAAATTTATGAGATACAATAAGAATGAAATTTGAAATTTAAATCTATTCTATTTTTTTTACATTTATTTCCTATATTTGTCTATCTCTATTTCTTCAAATTTCTGGATTCCTATAATTACTACAATTTATTAGTTTTTTTGGACTCATTAACCATTTAATAAATTAGTAAATGTATTATTATTATTATTATTATTATTATTATTATTATTATTATTTTGAACTACAATTTTTTTTTTGAATGCTGCAAGTTAAATCCACCAAGTGTGAGTGGGAAATGTAGGAAAATGGGCTAGGGCTAGGCCCGATCCACCCTTGATGAATTTGGCCCAAATGAATGTTTGGGATCTAAATAGGATTATTCAGAAATATTAATTTCTTATGTGTAATATTCCCATTTTATTTGAAATTAAATAAATTTAGATTCAAATGAAAAGATGTGTCGTTTAGGATTTCGGGTTTATAAATAAGAGACTGGGATGTTGATAGACACGTACAAGAAAAACAAAAACACACTTCTCTTTCTTTTCTTCTTTAGTGCTCTTGCTGTATAATTTTAAGTCAAAGTCCCATTGTGATTCTAACTTGGTGATTGATGTGTTATCCGAAGGATTGGTTATATTCAAGGACTTGGTGATTGATGAGTGATGTTCAATGTTTTAAAGAAGCTAAGTGTGTGGATTATTGTTATGGTTTTCTTTAATACTCTTTGAAGTTTCTATAAGGTTGAGAGTTGCTAAATGTTTTCTCAATAAGTTAAGTCTTGAATTTTTGAGGTAAGATCAATTTAGAATTTAATAAAGAAAGCTTATATGTGTTTATGAGTCCAAAGTTTATGTTGTCTTGGGAGTATGCAGTTAATCAGTAAAGGAGTTGAACTTATTGGAATATATTATTTATAAGTGACATTTTAAGATAACCTTGAAGGGACAAGATAGTTATAGTAAATTATAATTCTTTACAAATATAAAGAATGGGTAGTATGAAGCACATTAGGATTCGAGAGAGACGCGGAGTATAAATATAGAAGTAGAAATATTAATTTACTAACTATTTATATGATGTATAAATAGATTCTAATATGGCTATACGTTTATCAAGTCGGGTGAAAAGGAAGAGTTGATTCTGGACAAAGTTTTGGTAACTAGGTAGCAGTTTATTTCATAATTAATTTTAATAAAGAGTACTGAATACAAGAATAAGTTTTATAATATCTGTAGTATACTTTGATAAATGATAATCCTTATAGTTATATGATGAGATATGTTATGATGGAAGAACTCCAGGGCTTAGGTGGTTCTACTCCAGGGCTTAGGTGGTTCACTACCCCTGTCAAAGTTCTATATTGATATAACTTAACTGTTATAACCAAAGAAATCCTGCAGGTAAAGGTGTCCCCACTATTTAATGAATTTATCGTTATTAGTGGTGGGTAGAGTTCTATGAAATGCTTTATTAAGTATAAACATTATCATTATTACTCAGGTTATAATTCATAATGCATTACTAATTATGAAATAAACTACGTTTGAACTGCTGCTTTACAAAGGTGCTTGGAGGACGTGAGATTGTTGGGATAAGGTAGGATTTTGGAAGAGCGGGAATGCCTACAGATCTGTTGTACCACTGGAAATGAGACTTTTGTTTTGTTACATATATGCATATTATAAAGAGGTGTATGTATATATGTGTGTATGTATAGGTAAAGCAAGCAAGGAGCTTGTTTATAAATTAAATAGACTAATATGTGTATATAAAAATCCTTGGAAAGCAGAATAGTAATACATATAGGTAAAAGGGTTATCAAAATATTTTAGATATTAGAATAGTGGAAACCTGTTATAGATATTAGATATAAATATAAAGGGATTTTGGCTTCCCAAGCATTACAAAAAAGGGCTAGGTTTCATAAGGAAATCTAAGTTATTTTAGTTGCTTTATAAACCACTTTATTTTATAAAAAGTTTTAAGTTGTATCAATTTGTCAGAAAAGCCCATGTAGAAAGGAAAAAAATAATGTTTGGAAGAAAATTTTGATTTATTTGTATTTTTGGGCTTTTGGTATTTGAAAAAGTGGCTGTAAATCAATTAAAATACTACATAATAGTGTTACAAAGTTAGGTGTTACATGCAACAATTCAAAAACTCATACAAGTTGAGTGCAAATGAGACTTAGCACTTCAAACAAGTCTCAAATGATCAAAACAAGTATGAGGTATGAAAATTGAGAGTGAAAAAAGTTTAACATCCAATTTTAGCCACTTGAATTTCGAAAATACCCTTTATGAAAAAAGTTGAGTTACGTGGCCAAAATTTGCAAGAGAGCTCAAAATGGTCTAATATGCACAAGTATGTCTCAAGAACAAGAAATGTGTCTTGGGGATAGAATTATGAACTCACAACCAAGCAAAATCAAGCATCAACAAGTAGTGCAATAAAACTATCACAAAAGCAACTATATACACAAATATGTCAAAGAGCAAGGAAAATGCAAGAAAAAAGTATATATACTAACTTTTAGGGATATTCAAAGTATGGTATGAAAAAAACAAAAACTAAACCTAGAATGCATCTAAGCTAAATGCAAAGTAAAAGCTAGACTTGGCCAAAACAAGTTTGACAACCGGCTACTGGGGAACCAATTACTCGGCTCCTCGGCAACGACGCCACTTGAAGAGCACCGACATGGGATGTATCGGTGCAATGCCACCTTAGATCCACTCTCCAAGAAATTTAGACTCAAGAGGTAGTGGACGATATCCCTAGGTGTCGGTCTCAAGGAGCCCTAAATGCAATAATTGGAAACCTAGTAACTAGTATGCAAACTTGTTAAAAAGGGTAAAAGCATTGTATTTGATTTTTGATGTGAGCTTTGTGTAAAAAGTGTGATATGTTCAAAAGAAAATTGAAAATTGGATAAAATGGAGATTTGGATTATTCTTGGAAAATGGAACTTTTTTTTTTGGAAATCATCGCTTCATAAATTAATTGAGAGTAAAAGTAGCCAATTTTCCAAAGAACCCTAAAGGAACCCCTCTAGGCTAAACTTTGATTAAAATGGTTAATGCTGGAACCCCGCACATTAACCCTTCTAATCCAAATTGATTAAGCACTTGCCCAAATTAAACCTATTAATTGTAAGGAACTCTTGATTCTACAACCGAAATCCCGAATTGCAACAAGATTAATTTACTAATTTCAATTCCTTAATGGAACCCCAATCAATGAATTGAAACTAATAAATTTAAGTCCAATGTTTCTCAATCAATATAGGTTTACTTTGCTAATTTGCAAACATAGAAACTTGACATATTGATCCACTAAGTAAGAACCCTCACTTAGGACAAGATTTTAAAAAGAAAGCATAGATTAAATGATGAATCCATACAAATGAAATATGTTCAAGACAAGAGGTGCAATGTCAAGCATCCATACAAAGAAAATCACAAAGATAAATTGTTTCTACCACTCTCATACAATAATATAAATAAGATTATATCAAAATTCATAGAACAATTACTAAACCCTGGAAAAATTGCAATACACATAATGAAGAGAGAATGGAAAACAACACTCCCCTTTGAAGCTTCAAGCTCATCGTGAGAGCTCTATCACCAAAAATACAATAGCTTAGTTGCTGCTCTTCATGGGAAGACCATCAACCAAGAGGAAGAGATTGGAAGCCATGATATTTGGAAGGTAAAGATAGAAGAATGGGAGAATGGAAGAGATGAAGATGAAAGAAAATGAGAGAGTGGATGAACTTCAAATATGTCAAATGAACTTCAATTTGTGTATTTCATCCTCAGATCGGGTCAAGACAAGAAAATGAGAGAGTGGATGAACTTCAAATATGTCAAATGAACTTCAATTCGTGTATTTCGTCCTCAGATCGGGTCAAGACAAGTGAGTGATTGAATTGGATCCAAGGCAGCCCCAAAAATTTGGGTTTGAATCTGATGTCGCGGCCTCGCCGTGGGGCTTTCCATGGGCACCCATGGGGCACGGCCTCTTTTGCTCCTAGCTGCCATGGCGCGAACATGACTCATGGATTGCGCCTCAATGGCTTGTGCCGTAGGCAGGATACAAATTTTCCTCTTCTTCTTTTCACCTTTTTTCACCCGGACTCTTCCATTGTTAGCCCTCGGATGTTCGTACAAGTAGAAATAAGATGAAACAAGAATTAAATAGCTAGCCCTATAAATTAATTAATACAAATTAACCCCCAATTATGGCCAATTGGCCTCATTTCCATGCTAATTTCACCTAAAGATCTATGATGTTTATTGAACACAAATGGACCAAAATTGCATCTCATGTAAATTGCCTCAATTTAAGTATGTAAAAACATCACAAATCAGATATTTGTCACTTAAAGAAGCACACGAGCAAATGATCCCATTTTGTTCATTTTTTCCACTGTCAAGCAACACTTATATTACTAGTGACCTTAAACATGATTCTGCATTAATGAAGAAATTGATTTTTAGCGCAATCGGTAAATCATGAAGTGCGAACAGTTTTTTGAGTTTTTTGAATTTTTAGCGATTAGTCTGTTATTGTCTGTCTATTTAGTAGAAGTAAAATATTTAATTTTTAAGTTCTTTATTTTCTATTATAATTTAATCTTCAACACATCTTAAATGAATTTCACATCAATCTGTATTTACTTTTCGTGCATCACACCTAGGAGAAAAATCTAGTTGAAGAATAAGAAAAAGAAGATGAAGAAAATGGATTTCACTTGGTCGAGAGAGAAGATGAAAAAACAGGGAAAAAACTTATATGCAGTTCCTTATGTACTGGTTCTCCAGTTCTCCAATAAATATATGCCATGTGTGTCTTTTAAACACACCATCCTTCACACCGTTAACTCACCTTTCATTTCTCCTTCCTTCCCTCCATCTCTGTTAACTGTCCCCTTCCCTTCTTCTTCATATCTGTACATCGGTCATTGGGCTGAGAATGGTGCCGACGCCCAAAGAGAGAATGTCAACGGGCTCCTCTTCTCCCATCCATTGTTGACTCCATCGATCACAATGAAGACACCGTCGTTCATTTTTCTTCGCATTAACCTGCGCCCACAGTTACTTTTAATCAACGCCTCGCTTCTCTCGATGTCTCCCAAGGACTAACTTTTGTGTTGTATTTCGACAATGGGGGAACCGAGCAAGTCTGGTGCAGGCATGAACGGAGATGGAGAGGACTTGAGAGGAAGGAGAAATGCAACGTGAGTTAACGCCGTTCTAGATGATGTGTTTAAAAGAGACACATGGCATATGTTCATTGGAGAACCAGATAACTAGTACTCCCTCTGGTCCTTATTATAAAGCACCAACTACCAATTCTCACAAACCAAGGAATGGTAGTTGGGTCCTTAAATCTAGGCTTAATTGACCATATTTTCCAACTTCACCCTTCATTAAATGATACAACTTAACATTTTAAACTATGAACATTCATTAATGACAAGGGTAAAGTAGGAAAAATGTAATTAATGTGGCGGTTGGTGCCTTATAATAAGGACCAAAAATTTTGTTAGTTGGTGCCTTATAATAAGGACCAGAGGGAGTACATAAGGAACAGCATACCACTCCGTTCCTTATTATAAGTCCAACTACCACAACTTTTTTGTTCCAAAATATAAGTCCACTTTGGGATCAATTAATACTAATGTGACTATTTTACCCCTATATTGGAAATAGGGAAGATAAGAGAAAAGGGTTATAATGCATAAAATATTATTTTAACACTTATTATTAAATGAGGATAAAGTTGGAAAAATAGGATATATTTAATGCTATAACTTCCACTCCTTGGTATGTGAGAAGTAGTTAGGGTGGACTTATAATAAGGAACGGAGTGGTATAAGTTAAGTCCAAAAAACGGTTCTTTCTCTCTTTCACTTGCCACCTGTCACTCCCAAAATTCTTCTCCAAAATTTATTGTTTGACCCCCGTAATTGAATCATCATTACCACTAGGTTTTTCCTCATAAATGCTTCACATTTTTTTTATCTTCGTTTTTCCCTTTATTAAATTACCCTATAATGACCCCCATATATCAATCAGCATCAAATTGTGACTTTTGCTTTTAATTTTTGTTTTTCATTTTTTAAATTTTTTATGATGATGTTTCTGAATCTGTTGCAACTTGCAATCAATTGGTTATTTTCTAATTTTTTTTCTTTTCTTTCTTTCCTCAAAGTGATGGCTAAAATGATGGAACCAATCATCATAAATGAAAAAGAGCGTCTAATTAATAAAATGACTTTTGAATTTTTGTCCTTTGACGGTCAATCAATGTTTATTTCTTGATTTGGGAATAATTATTACAATTGAATTGACAGTGACTCCAAATTGAAGAAAGAGCCTGAAACATTTTTATTTATTTATTTTTTATTTACTTACTTACTATTATTGCTTTTGTGGTGTACAGATAAAATAGGATGTTTCCATGTCTCATCCTTTAAGAGAATATGCTACAAGCTCATATGAGGAAGGCTATGGTGGGATTCACCATGTAAATCACAAGTGGAGGGAATGATGGATGAGGATGGAGGAATAGAGAGAGAGAGAATGTGAGGGGAAGTCACGAATCCCAAAAACAGAATAATTAATTGTTTGGATATCTAGTAATATGATTAAAAAAACGCTAATTAACAGTTGATGTATAAAAAAAAAAAAAAGAGGGGGATAGAGAAGAGATGCAATAAGGTAAAATTATCATATTGTAAAATCTCATTTTATGTCCCCTCAACTAATTAAGAATTTGTTTAAATTTAATGACCCAATTTATAAGTGTAATAATTCAACAGTTTTTTTTTAAAAAAAAAATCTAAAAACTTTTTTAGACTAAAGTATAGTTATGATCATTTAAGTTTATATAAATATAATTTAGCCTGTATTTTTTATTTTACACGAGCCTACCAGAAAAAGGTCTTTGTTTAAAAAGACAAAAGGCCCATGTTGTGCCATATTGGCGCATGAGGTGATTGAGGTCCAGACCGAGTTGACCTCTAATTGGCTTAGTTTGAAGGTTAAGTTATAAATTTTTTTAAGAAATATTTTAGGAGCTATTTTGTCTCAGAAATTTCGTTAGATTTAAAATTGTCCATAAAGTTTTAAAATGAAATAACTTTGCCTTACTGATCTATCATAAAATTAATGTGACTGTTTCAAAAATTGAAGCTGACTGTTACAGTAACTATAAAGGGCAAAATTTCTTACTTTTAATACTTCCATGGTAATATTGCATCCGAAAACACTTTGAAGATAATATTACTCTTGAATGAAAACTTTCAAAGCATATTTATAACTTAAACATAGGTGTTATATTTAGTGCCCGTATCAAATTGAATTGTTTCTGAAAAAGATACTTGAGCACTAGAGAGAAAAAATATCAACCAATCACCAATAGTCCATAAGTGCCTATGGTAATATAAAATATGGAAAGTTATTACCATAAAAAATACAAAATATGGAAAGTAATTCGTGAGTTTTTGATAGTTTTCTTTAATTTTGGTTTATGTATATTTTTATCTCCATATTAAATGTTTTAATTTTATCACAATTAGCTTATATACAATAATGGGCTAACAATAATTATTAAATCCTTTAATTTTACTTCTTCGTTGACACAATTAATTCCTGTACGTACACGGGCTTACTAACAGAAGAGAGTTGTAGGGTCTAACAATATAATACTAAAAAGATCAAATTAAAAGATGTGATGAGGAAAAACAAAAATACCAAATTAAAATCCTTCTGATCCTAAAAATAAGACCTATTTAGGGAGGTGAGTTTGTTCCTAAATATAAGACCTAAT
Source organism: Mimosa bimucronata (assembly GCA_037074515.1). Classification (NCBI taxonomy): domain Eukaryota; kingdom Viridiplantae; phylum Streptophyta; class Magnoliopsida; order Fabales; family Fabaceae; genus Mimosa; species Mimosa bimucronata. The sequence continues at coordinate 16,116,194 of CM073442.1, forward strand.
TTTAATTGTTCACAATTTTTCCTTAAATAATTATCCCTAGCAATACTCCTCAATAACAAACAAGCAAGAGATGGAGGGTAGGGATAAAGATAGATGATTTGGGTGTATTGGTAATATTATATGATTTTAACTAACTTAATTGATATCTTTAATATAATTAGATTAGGTAAATAGGTCTTAAAGGACCGGAGGGTACACCTAAAATTTTCTACTATACTATAGCATTTTTAATCGAATTATAACCACTCTTCAGTGTCAGCAGCCCAAAAATACAAAAAATTTAAAACTTTTTATTTTCAAACATTAAACCAATCTTCTTTCTATTGGAATGGGCTTTCGGACAAATTGAACAATTTAAAATTTTGCCTAAAGCAGAGTGGTTCATAAAACAATTAAAAGTACATTAATCCTCTTAGGATATCTATTCTTTGTTCATAATACTTAGGAATTTAAAACTCCTTTATAAATTTATACAATTCTATTTTCTATGCTTTCTGCTATTAATTTAATAATTTAATTTTATATCACATACAGATAACATTACTAAAATATTCAACTACCATAGTAAAGTATTCCCGCAGATATTCTTACTTTTCAAAACATAATCTTAATTTCTTCGTCTAATCTTCTTCCAGCACTCCTGCTTTATTTCAACCATCTTACTATCTCCCAGCTTCTCTAAATTTAACGCAGTTTATGTCATTCACTGTAAATTTCATGCATGCATTGTCATGTATACATTTTATAAACCTTTACAAATAATTATAGCATTTATCCGACTAATCTGGGTGCGATCTGCACCTACCAACCATTGATAACGATATTTTCGTTAACTAGTGGAGGTTCTACTTACAGGACTTCTCGTTATAACATTTAAAGCCACAACGTATGGCAAAGGGGTAGCGAATCACCTAAGTCCCGGAGTACTCCAACATGAAAGGAATAAAAGACATATCATTTATATGCAACAAGTATTACAAAATTTTACATGCAATTTAGTGTAATGAGATAAACTGCTACTTGGATCCCATAATATACTCCTGAATTAGCTTCTTTCCTTCTACTCTCTCGAGCTTATATCAAGAGTCAGGGCCTATATACATATATGGGTTTGGGTTAGGGGTTGGATTATAAATTAATCGATGCGTCTTTCTCGATTCCTAACTTAATTAATACTACCCAAGTCTTTTCATTTAAGTAAATTATAATTTACCCATACCTGTTTAGGATCTTGACCATTCAAGATCACTTTGGTAATTTATCAACATTAAACTTTCTTATTTTCAATGTTTGACCAATAGTTTCTATAAAACTTTTGTGTAAAGACCCCAATCATTCACACATTTATGTATATATATACTTACTTCTTATTTATTATAAAATTTCAATAATAAATCAATCAATAGTGTAAATCAAGCCCAAGTAATTCAATTTAGTAAAGAATAATAAAAATCACCAACCACAATCAACCCAAACCATATCTCCCAAAATAACACTTCACTTCCTTCTTACTAATGAATGACCAACAATTCAAATTACTAATTTAACTCCAAAAGTAGTCACTGCAACTGACCACCTCAAATAACACCATTAACTCCTACTTCAAATTTCTAAACCAGGTTTACCTCAAAATCGAATTGAATTAGTATCCAAATCCAATTCTTAAATCCACCTATTCAAACATTTTATAGCAACCAAATTAATTTCTTTGTCATATATTAAAACCAAACCTAAACTCTTATAAACTTGTCTCTTGTTACATTCATAAAATTTCACTCCTTTTTCCACAAGATAACCAGAACTTGAACATGAAACTTGAGAATCAATCATCAATGAACTTCCAATCCTTTCCAACTCCACTTGTATTAATTATTTAACTAAAACCCCAACATAAACTATCAAAACAAAGCACATACCCCAAATTAATCAATTACAAACTTAATCATTACTCCCTTTTCTACGACCTGAAATCAATAACCTAATTATCATAATCATTAAACATTGTAATCAAGATTCTACATTCTATAATCGGTTCACATATGTTTAATCACTTAGCGAACTACAATTATACAAGTCACTTCTTTCCAACCTTAATAGAAAGATTACCCTCCAGTACGCTATACATTCATCTCTTTCTCCTAAGATCTTCAATTCCTCTATAACATTGACTAGCATTTAGAAACTTCAAGCAATAACAACTTATTAACAGGTTCAATTATATACCTAACAATATCTTAATCATCTCATATATCCCCCAGTCAAAGAAATCAGTATTGTAACACATCTTCCTATTTAACCTCCACTTCGTAATCAATAACAATCATTCCCAACTTCTTAATGAATACATATATCAACATCTAAAACCCCCAATCCCCACTTGATGCTTAAACATTTTATTCAGCATATGTGGACCTTTAAACCAAATTTATGCAACTTCTTATATTTAAGTAACAACACAGAAACAACCAACATTAAATTGAACCATCTAGTTCAGCAACTACATGGCTACTAATTAAAGAAATCTTATTTTCAATCACCTATGATTGCATCCAGAAATAGAGCACAACAATCCCAATTAATGAATTACAACTTGAATCAAATCATACCCATAAATCATCTCAAATAAAACTTTAAGCCATCACATAAATTTCCTTTCTAATCATTTATTCCTCTACAACTTCCAAATCTACAAATTATATAATCAGAGTTACCAAACTTTTAAGCTAACTTAGTTGTGATAATTAAAGCAGGTTCAACCTTCATCAACCAACACCATAATCAGACCAGGACTAGACAAAGAAGTTCTAATATTCCTATCATTACCAAAAGAGGGCAATAATAATTCAATTCATTAGTCATAATAACTAAACACAATAACATTCAAAATCTCAAAACATCATCTTTACCATTAAACTTGAACAATTAATCACTCAATATTTCAAACATCAAACACTTATCTCTAATTCAATCTTTGCTCTATATGACCAAATATCCTCAATTCCATTAACATACAAATAATCTGACTATCAAAATGCCTTTGGACAACACCTTGTGAAATTTAATTATTCAGATATTCAAACAATCCTCATCAATTATAGAAGCAACAAATTGTTAACCTCTTGAAATTCATGCCATATTAGCACATATTCCTATAGTTCTTACACTTTTTGGGTGAATTTATACATATTTTGATGTGCATATGATAGGAAAATGTGCCATATTGATAGTTGGGTTGAAGTCATTGAATTCGTGATGTAAATGTGGATATTTTACCCTCTTTTTATCAACTTTGGCTTGTGAAGATTTCATTGCTTGTTAGGTGGGTGGAGCCAATCAATCAAGCCACATTTGAGTTGTATTTGAAGATAAAATCAAGGAGCAAGAAGTGGAAAAGAAGATTCAAAGCAACCAAGAAAGCTGAAAAATGTAGCAGGCAGAAAGTTATTGGCCACAGCCAAAAGCACAGACAAAATTCCTGGCCACAGCCAAATCCTGAAAAATTTCAGGAAGAGAGTTATTGGCCGTGGCCAACCAGTGCAGGCAAAATTCTTGGCCGCGGCCAAAATGCTGACAGACTGCACAGTGAAAAAATCCTGCTCGAAAATAGGATTTAAAAACACCAAAAACTTACTCTCAAACACATTCTTTTGACTTGGGCTTTCTTTGAGGACCTCTCGGGAGCTAGGGCTTGGAGATTTTCAAGGAGATTCAAGTAGCACTACTACAAAAAGTATTTTTAACGTCACAAATTTTGGGGGTTTCCACGTCACTTTTTCAGGGGACATTGAAACAAGTGACATGGAAAATGGACTTTTAACGTCACATATTTATGTGACGTAGAAAGTCAGAGAAACCACGTCACACATAATATTAGGTGTGATGTTGTAAGTTTCTCGGAGGAAACCACGTCACAAATAATATTCTGTGTGATGTTGTTTCTTTTTTTTTTTTAAAAAAAAACATTTTTAATTTTTCTATTCCCCGTTGATATACATTGCAAATGTCTAAATGCAGGTCAGATAATACATACACAAAATTCAAGTTCCAAGCAATGTACAGAGCATAACAATAAAATGCTATCACTACTATACAATCACCAACATAGGCCAGACCAAAGAAAATAAGTCGAATCGAATGAAAGGAAAGATCACCAGCAAATAATTTTGATTCAGATTGTTACATAATCAAAAATAAAAGGAAAAATTGAGCAATACGTTCACGAATCGCATCGATGTCTTCGACTGTAAATTCATCGATTCGGTCATAAAACTGCAACAATAATGGATACTATGATCAATACAAAGTTAGATAAAATTGTATGAATCATATAATAAGCTATAGATAAGAATTTATACCTGTGGGAAGGATCCGCTACGGTCACTCTCAATAATGTCACACATATACTTCATGACATAATACCCACACTCCTTATTCGTCGGTTGCTTGGGGCACTTTATAAATCAAAGGAAATAATATAAATTAATAACAAAGTAAATAATATCTCAATAATATCTCAATTGACTAACATTGAAGGAATTTAAATCAAAATACTTACTTTAGGTCTTTGCACCGTGATGGGATTATTCATTTCATCGGTATCTTCCATAAAATGCCATTGCTGAATGCCCCTGAAATGGAACCAAAATTAGCACATATACATGAAAATAATTTATTTAACCCAAAGTAAAAAGTCATTAAAACTACTTACTTCGATAAAAGAGTTTTATAATAGGAGGTTATATTATGCCTCAAGGAGTCAAACCAAACCAAACGATGTTGTCTGGGGCAAATGACAGCTAATGACCAGTGCTTACTGAAAGACATTAAAGCTATTAAGGCCACACAGAAACAACAAAACATTTGTAAATGTGCAAATGATAAAAATTTGGCAAAAAGTAATAATCACACTTACTCTTGAAGAATAGGCGCAAAATAGACAGATCCCCGATTCGCTGACATTTGATGTATGACATAAGCTCGCATCTCATCCTCATATCTCAGCTGGTCCGCCTTGTTGTTGAAATCATCTCTCCTCGCCAAGGCCAATGGACTAAGGAATCTGTATTGTTCTGTGCTTAATTGGATGCATAGGTCGTGGAAGTACCTATCGTAAAATAATTGAAATTATAAAAGGATAGAAGTACAAATATTGCAGAGACATAAATAGTAATAGTAATTTACATAGTTGCTAATTCGAGCCAGGCGAGGTCAATACAGTCCATTGTCAAAAACTCCACGATATCTCTGTCACCATCAATCGCAAATTCATATGTACGATCTGGACTGACTACTCCTGGAGGCATCTTAATGGATGTGGATTGCAAATTTGGTTGCATCTCCCGCAGGAGTTGGAGAGAAGGATATTGATCTGGAAAGACCTGTAGGTAATGAAAAAATCAGTGTTATACATTCTTACATGCTGTAATATATTAAAACAAGCAATCTCAAAAATTAAGTGTACATACCACATCAACCGGCGCCTTTTGTTGAGTCTTGTGTACAAGTCGTCTTGGCCACAAGATGAATGCCCCCATAGCATCGCCTAGTCTGGTTACTTCGCTATCATGAACAGGTATAGCTGAACCCCTCTCATTCTTTCGAACATTTGTAACAAACACCTTCACTTGGTCCTCCGGAATACGCTGATTTTGCGACCGCGCGCAGGCGAGGGACATCGAGATGGAGATAACACTCCTCTCTAACTTCAGGGTCATTGTCTGGTGTGGGATTTGATTGGTCCTCACGAATTGATCCTAACAGCACAGTGTGATTGCAGCTGTCTTTGCCGCTTGGACCTCCGGTAGCGGGGGACTCCTACAGGAGATGATATTATATAGAGTGAGTGTAATTTTCTAATTGACAAACTCGGAAGTCGGTAATTAAAATATATAAAAGATGCTCAAACCTGCTGTCTTTGTTGAGAAGAATTTGATGAGATTCCAAGCTGTATAGTAGACGCTCTAACCTGTGCCTCAATCTGCGCACGGATCTGCTCCCCCATATAACCCGAAAGAGCTTCCTGGACCTGCGCAGCCACCTGACTTTCGAATTGTGCTGCCATCTGCCGTTGGGATAAAGCAAACCGCTCCTCCAATTGGGCCTCCATCTCCGCCCGAGCCTTAGCCACAATCTCCTCAGTGGATTCTCTACGGTTGTAGTTGGATCTGCGGCCAAAATACTTGGCAAACCCTACAGTCCTGGGCTCCCCGAGTACTCGGCCGGGGTGATCGGGCTTCCCAATTGCCGTGGCCAGGATGTCCATCCTCCCAGAAGGTGTGAAGGACCCTTGGGTAGCCAGCTGCTCAAGTAAGACCTACAATGACCGAAAAATCGTAAGTGGTAATTTGTTATAAAACCACAAGTTAAATGAATGAACAACCAAGTAAAATACTTACAATCCTATTTGCAACTGCTTCAGCCTCCGGATTGATAAATGTTCCTTCTTTATTCTTCCTTCCCTAAGACCATTTCGTATGACGTGAGAAGGACGGCGGAGGCTCTATAACAATGGTAGGATCGGACCGTGCCGCTTCCTCCATTTCCGCAAAATATTTCTCGGTCAACTTTTTCTCGACCCACTTGTAACCCCCCCGAGACATTGTGTGCTTGTAGATATTCTTTTCTTGATGCTCCTTTTGTTTTTGGCTTTTCTCCTGTGAAAACTAAACTAAGTTAGTTAACTAATATAATATGTTAAAATTCATCAGTTTTGAAGCAAAGTAAAAGATCTATACAAACCTGAAACTTTTTATCTAATCGTTTCTTAACAAACGTCTTCCAAGTCTCTGGGTCAAGAGAGGGGTAGGTCTGACAGGGATCTTGATCCATCTTGTTCCCCCGGATGTAATCTTTGGTCAGGGTAGTCTTGAAATTCTTCCACATCTTGCGCGCTTCGTTCAACCAAAAATCCTTGAACTGTTCGGTGTTTGGGACAGCAAAATTTTGCTGCAAAGAATAAGAATAAAATACACATCAGTTGAGTAACTAAACAAACAAATACATGCATATTAGGAACAAACAGATAGATAATGATAAAACATACCAAGATATCTGACCAACATTGATCCTTAATGTCTTTTTCGACTTCCCTCCAATCGTCAACCAATATGCTTACTCGATTCCTTGCCACAAAACCGACGTAGCTCACGAAATTCGCGCCAATTTCCCCGATAGGATTCATGTCCTCGTCAAATTCCACATGGATAGGCTGCACATTTGTCCCATGACGGACAACAATGTCAGTGAGCTTCGTCGGACCTCTTTTCTTTCTTCGAGAGGGATTGTTTTGTCCCTGATTGTTAGAATCATCCTCCATGATGTACCTGTTAACAAATCAATGATGTGAAGAGTCAATAAAAGGCAACAACTTTCACAAAAACAAAATAAAAACAATAACAGTACTTAATACATGATAATTCAAAAAGGTTCTCACTTTATGTGTTATCCCATATCCCCTCACAATGATCATTTCTAGAGGCAAATTGGTCATCATCAACATCTATTAATTCAAATTCACTTGGTTCACGTGGTCCTGTGCACAAAGGTGGTATCTCATCTAGATCTAAAGTGGGAGCGCGGTCCTTTTGCTTTTTACTTTGCAACACTATGGACAATTGCTTATTTGTGGGATCTGTTACATAGAACACCTGTTTTGCGTGACTTGCTAAAATAAAAGGCTCATCTCTGTATCCAACCTTGTGAATATCAATTGAGATCATACCAGTGTGGGGATCAACTCCAACTGCACTATTGTTAACCCACTTGCATTTAAAGATTGGAATTTTGAACTTGGTGTAACTAACTTCCCAAATTTCTTCAATTACCCCATAATATGCCATGGAAGCCAATCGTGGGTTTTTATCTTTCGAACTGGAGAAGTGCATCGCTTCAGCTACCACCATCACGCCACTGTTTTGCATGGTGTTGTTGTTGTCCTGAGCCTTAGTGTAGAAACAATAGCCATTTATGTCAAAAGAGCCCCAAGTAACAACCTCAAAACGAGGCCCTCCTGCTAACCATCTTATTGTATCCGGCCCACCGGTCTCCTTTTGAACTTTCTCTTTAAACCACCCAATGAATGTCCTGTTATGCTCGTTAGAAATCTGCATGTCACTCTTTTTCGGGTTCTTTTCTTTCAAGATCCTCTTATGCTCATCCAAATAAGGCTGCACTTCTTCCATATTATTCAAGATGTATAGGTGTGCTTGTAACACCTCTTCACGGCGCATAGTCTTCACTTTGACGCCACATACCCCCTTACCGATCCCACCTTCATGTCGTGGGTTTTCCTCAACCCCTTTTAGATACGATTTGCAAAAATCCATTGCCTCCTCAACTATGTATCTTTCAACAATTGATGCCTCAGGTCGATGTGGGTTCTTAGAATACCCTTTCAAGACTTTCATGAATTGCTCGAACGGGTACATCCACCTTAGATAAACAGGGCCACACAGCCTTATCTCCCTTACCAAATGAACAATCAAGTGCACCATAATATCGAAAAATGCTGGAGCAAAGAGCATCTCTAGTTGGCACAATATAACATAACCCTCATTTTCCAACTCGTCGAGCTTTTCAGTGTCGATGACTTTGCTACAGATCGTATTGAAAAACATACACAGTCTTGTTATGGTCATCCTGACATCATCTTCCAAAATGCCTCTTATAGCAATTGGTAAGAATTGTTGCATCAATACATGGTAATCATGCGACTTCATTCCCACCAACTTCAAATCATTCATAGACACAAGTCTGCTAACATTGGAGGAATAACCCTGCGGAACCTTGATCCCACTCAAACACTCACACAGACTTTTTTTCTCCTCTTTGGAAAGTGTATGAGCAGCAGGTTCCATATAAGCCCTCTTGCCATTTTCACTGACTACAGGATGCAACCGTGGTCTTATGCCCATTTCAACCAAGTCTAATCGAGCATTAAGTCCGTCCTTTGTCTTCCCCTGTATGTGCAACAGTGTCCCAACAAGACTATCACCAACATTTTTCTCCACATGCATCACATCTATACTGTGCCTCACATCGAGATATCGCCAATAAGGTAGATCAAAGAAGATTGACCTCTTCTTCCAAATAATCTTCTCAGAACCGGTCTTCGTCTTCTGTTTCTTACCGAATACCATATTGACATTCTCAACACGACGGTAAACTTCCTCCCCGGTTAAGGGGGTCGGAGCAGATCGGTACTCAGATAAGCCATTAAAACACTTCTTCAGTCTACGGTAAGGATGGAACCGATCAAGAAACCTCCTGTGACCGAGGTAGACGGTTTTTCGTCCGTGTTTGAGATAGTGGCAGTGTGTGTCAGACTCACATATAGGGCATGCCATAAAACCCTTCACACTGTAACCAGAAAGATTGCCATATGCAGGGAAGTCATTTATTGTGGTAAACAACATAGCTCACAACTTGAATGTCTCCTGCCTGTAAGCATCAAACACATCTACGCCTTCCTCCCACAACATCTTCAAGTCCTCAATCAAAGGTGCCAGGTAGACATCGATATCGTTACCAGGCTGTTTCGGCCCTGAAATCATCATTGACATCATCACATACTTGCGCTTCGTGCACAACCAAGGCGGCAGGTTGTAAATGACCAACAAAACTGGCCAAGCACTATGTGTGCTACTGAGACTCCCGAAAGGGTTGAAACCATCCGTACACAGTCCGAGACGAAGGTTCCTCGGCTCACCACCAAATTCAGGAAACATGGAATCTATCTTCTTCCATTGAGGAGAATCAGCAGGATGCCGGAGATATCTTCCATCGGATATTCTCTCATCACAATGCCATCTCAATTTCTTTGCTTCTGCCTCATTTGCAAACAAGCGTTTAAACCGTGGAACAATTGGAAGGTACCACATTACCTTCAAAGGTATCCCTTTCTTTGATCCATCATCATCACCAACGGCATCCTTCCTCGGTTTGTACCTCGAAGTATGACATTTTGGACACTCTTTTAGGCCCTCATACTCTTTCCTGTATAACACGCAATCATTAGGGCAAGCGTGTATCTTCTTATACTCCATGCCCATCTTGCTTAGAACTTTTTTAGCCTCGTACATGCGCTTCGGAAGCACATTGCCTGCCGGGAACATATCACTCAAAGCTTCAAGCATCTGTGAGAATCCCGCGTCTGCCCACCCATTTTCTGTCTTTATTTTCAACAATTTCAGGACACCGGTTAACCGAGTATACTTAGTACACCCCGGGAACAACGGTGTCTCTGCATCACTCCTCAACTTGTCGAACTCATGGACCACAGAAAATGACTCCGCCCCAATGTCATTAATCATCTCGTCCATTCCATCATCACAAACACCATCCACCGCTTCTTGTACATTTTGTGACGGGAACGCATGTACGGTACTTCCCAATTCCCCATGCCAAAGCCACTTCTTATAACGGAGATTAATCCCATCACAAAGAAGGTGATCCCTTATATCATCAATGCTCTTACGATAAGCATTTGCACACTTCACACAAGGGCAAAGATACATGCCATTCTTACTGGACAAGTTTTTTTTGGCAAATTCAATAAATTCTTCCACACCCATCTGATACTTTTTAGTGGTTCTCAATGCATGCATCCAACTACGATCCATTCTGTTAAACCTATACCGTCTCCAACAAACTAGTCAAGTTTATCTCACTACATTATTAGGAAGAAATGGGCATGCTATGCATATCTTCACTTCATGCAAATTTTTTAAAAAATTTGGCAAAGCCTCCTCTTGTAAATGTGACATCTAAAAATTACATTTACAATCCAATTTCACTCCAATTATTTGAAGTGATTTATAGAAGCAAAACCAGCATGTAAAATGCAACAAAGGAACAAGCAACAATGCAACGAAATTCACGACGATTTTAGTAGCAACAAGATCAATTAGACAAAATAAATCTTCAGCAATTTGAGAACAAAAACCAATAGCAAACCAATTTACAAGACTTATAAAACATTTTGGCAAGTATGCAATATTTGCAGTGACTACAACGTAACAGCATTTGCAAACCAATTTACAATTGAACATTAAACATTCTATGGGAGACCAATTTATAAGACTTACAAAACCATTAAATATGCTATGGCATTTTTTGCAATTTACAATTGAAAAAAAAAGGCAGCAGATTTAATTATCAGGAAAAAATAAGGAAAAGAAGGAACCTTGATGAAGTGAAGCTGTGAACGGAGGCGCAATTGAAATTGCTGAACCCGATAGGAGGAAATCAGAGCTGAAAAAAACTTTGAACAAGTAAAAAAAAAGAACCAGATAGATAGAATTGCATATTTAATTACCAACCAGCGAAGTTTTCAACAGATATATTGATGAAAACAGCAGCTATTCCAGTACCTGTTAAAATTTGATGAAATACACATAATCAACAATAATTTAACATATATGAGAAAGCTAAGGATATATAAGGTGCATGCATGAAAGGCATAACGTCACTAAGCTTTATGCCTATGTCTCATTTTTTTTCCTCCTCCAAAAAACGATTTTGTAGAATTAAAAAAATACCATCAAATCTGCATTAGAATAATAATAATTTATAAAAACAGAACTAATGAAAAATAATCACAGCAGACGCAAGATAATCAAATTAAAAAAAGAAAAGGATTTTTCTAACCACATACCAAATGAACCATTAATAGTTCAATCATGGCAATTCAGAACTAGAGCTTATAAAATTGAAACTACCAGAATATATATACACTTCAAGGTTAAGATAAGAAACTCAAGGCAGAAAGAAGAAGAACGTACCAATTCCTATGAGCAAAGCAAAGAACCATTTCACCACCAACAAATAGCCCACATTACAGCTTCCCTCTAAGCTCCTATCAATATCAAATTACAGAAAAAATAAAGATTTGATTCTGAACTATAACAGAAACCGAAATAGCAATAGCAAGAAGAACGTACCAATTCTCAATGACTTCATAGTGTTGGGGGTTTGTGTTGGGGGGGTGTGGCCGTGTGTGTGGGGGTGTGGGTGTGTGGGGTGTGGGTGTGTGGCCGTGTGGGGGTGGGGGGTGGGGGGTGGGGTCCGTGTGTGTGTGTGGGGTCCTCAGGGTGGGGGTGGGGGTAGGGGTGTGTCCGTGTGTGTGTGTGTGTGTGTGGGGTGGGGGGTGGGGGGTTTGGGGGTGTGGTGGGGGGGGTCTCGGGGTGGGGGTGGGGTGGTGGGGGTGTGTGTCCGTGTCTGTGTGTGTGTGGGGGGGGTGGGTGGGGCCGTGTGGGGTGGGGGTGTGGCCGTGGGTTTTTGGGGGGGTGGGGGGTGGGGGCCGGGTGGTGAGCTTGTTGGGGGGGGGTTTGGCCGTGTGTGGTGGGGGGTGGTGGGGGTGTGTGTTTGTGTGTGGGCCCCCTCACCAGCTTGTGGGGGGGGGAGGGGGCGGGAAGGGGAAAATTGGGGCGGGAAACCTGGTTTCCACGTCACACCACATTGTGGTGTGACGTGGAAACCAGGTTTCAACGTCACACCACTAAGTGGTGTGACGTTGAAACCTGGTTTCCACGTCACACCACTTAGTGGTGTGACGTGGAAAACCCCCCCTCTTCTTTTTTTTTTTTTCATTTTCCCTCCAACCATTTTTTCATTTTTTTCATTTTCTGAAAAACACTTTTAACGTCACACTAAAATTTTAGTGTGACGTGGAAAAGTTTCAACATCACACTTAATTTTAAGTGTGATGTTGTTTATTTTTTGTTGATTTTCAATGTCACATTTTTAAATAAGTGACGTTAATTGGTGACATAAAATGGGATTTTTGTAGTAGTGTAGAGATCCAAGATTTGAAGAGATTCAACCTCATTTCCCTTGGTTTTTCTTGTTCTTCTCTCTTTCTTCTCTGAATTTCTGCCATGGCTTTGTATATTTTCCAGATTTGTTCTTTTCATTCCATGAGTGGCTAAACTTCCATTCTAGGATTATTTTGAATCTTTGTATGGATTGAGACTTGATTCTTCCTCTCTTTTGGTATTATATGATATATATATATGTGTTGAATTTATCCTTCTCTTCATGCTTCTAAGTGTTTGACCACCATTTAGCTTGATTTGTTCATGTGGGTTTGACTTGAGAGAGCTTATCCATGTGTAGAACTTGGTTAAAATCATGCTTGACTTGAAGTTTATATGATAAATGGAAAGTTTATTGGTAAAATAGAGATATCTTTGCTAACCTTGCATTGTCACATTAGGGTTTGTTTTCAAAGGAAATTTTCATGATTTGTAGCAAGAGATTGTGCATTTTAATGGAAAGATAAACTTGATTTTGACTTGAGAGAGCTTAGTCAAGTGCATATGAACCCTAGACAAACACATATATTCATGAAAAATACTATTTGAGAGGGAGTCCTTCATGTTTTATGAAATGCAAAGGGGATAAATAATCCTAAACCCCATTTAATCCTTAAAGTCAAAGAATCCTTTGTTTTTATCACTTTCTAGTTTTTTGAAATAGATTTTCACCATTCCTTTACACAACCAAAAAATATTTTCTTAGTTCAACTTGATTGAAATCACTTAGTCTTTTGTTTGGTCAAGATTTTAGTCCAAATCCCCGTGGGAACGATATTTTATACTACTTGCGATCCGTGAGCTTGCGGTTAACGCTTGACGGCGAACACAAATACCAAACTCAAGACAAGTAAGAAGACAAGAAATTCAAACTCTACTATCACCCTAAACAGCTATAATAGGGCCTGCACAGACTGAACTACACTTCAATTCCTCTAATATTAATCAACAAGTTTCTTCCATATTCTAATGTAAAAGTTCATATTCAATTAACATCCAATAAAACTAACTCAATATCTCAAATTTCTAAATCAAACCCATTTACTTTAATACTAATAGCTCCACTTATTTATCATCAAAGACTAAGCATATAAGAGAAATCGAAGAAGACAGAGGAATAAATCAATAATTTTGAAATCCCCAAAACTTAACAAAATTTGACATGCAATCAAGTCTAATAATTCAATCTTATTCGTAGTTAAGTATAATTAAGCTTTAACTCAATTACACATAATAAAGTTCTACCATAGCATGATACAAACAAATTCTCTCTTCCCCTGTCATTGCAACCCGTCGGCCAGCAGCCAGAGGAGAGAAAGAAAAATTGAAAAACTTCACTTTCAAATAACAATCAACCATACAGAACCAGCATCAATTCCATTTTCCTTCCATCAATAATAGAAAATAAAATCGTAGAGAGAACAAAAAGTAGAAATTCAAACAGAAACCAAAGAGAAGAAAATCGGTAGAAATTCCCAAGCCTTAGGAATTCTACATAAAACTTAATTAATTAGTTTTATCTTACTTCTAATTAATTTTAATTAAGCTTAAGAGTAGTTTTAGGCAGAAAAATAGAATCAAGAGGCTCGGTGAACAGTACCCGATTCGGGCTCTTGAAGGAAATCAATCAAACAAGTTTCCTCACTCAACTGATTCCCTCTCTAATCTCGCACGAATCAAAGGAAAGAAGGGCAGAAATAAGAAGAAAAGAATCACTTGAACTTAGGTCCTGCCTTGCTTGCTCCGTCGCACCCTGAGCCACAGTGAGTTGCCGTCGAATGCTGTTGATCGTCGTTGGCAGACGCAAGGGACAGAGGGAGATTGAGAGAGAGAGAGAGCAGAGTGATATCGGGTGAGGGAAAATGAAATTAAAGAGAAGGAATACGTGGAGTATATGTGATGAAAGGAACGGTAGATATTTTTTAAGAGTGTTTTACCATCTTGCCCTTCCTTTTATAACTTAAGATATTTTTAACTAGGGGCAGATATTGTCACTTTTATTTCCTCTTTCCCATTTTGCCCCTCAATGGTAATTTTATTTACCATTACCATTTTTAAATTAATCTAAATTTATTCCAACAATAATTTCTCTAGATATGCTTTAATTTCCAAATTTATTTATAAGACTTTTTAAATACTAAACAATACCCCAAGGTTCTAAATATTCACTTATTTAAATTCATCTTTTAACTATTTTTCCTCAATTAATAAAGAAAATAAACCTTAAGAATTATTAAAAATGCTTAAACATCATAAATTTATTTTTAATGCTTTTTAATATTTTAGTAACATACCCAAAACCTTAAATAACTCCTTATTTTCTATTTTATAAAATTAGGGTGTTACAGAGGGAGTATATTGTATGTGGTAGTATATCAAATGTCAAATATTTTTTTTACTAATTATTTTATGGAGACTTATATTTAATGTATTATGTATAGTTCAGATATCCAAATTACAACTTTCTCTGGATATTTCAGAGTTTTCTGCAAATTTGGTATCACCTTCTCTAATTTTTTCTTCATATATTTCAACAAGGTTAAAATATTTAAAAATATTATTATGGTTTATGAAAATTTTTATTATTTCTCTATTGCATGGTTAATTTTAACATTTTAAAAAGTAGGAATTCTTTAGTCTAATTTTAAATTTTTTTACTAAAATATTTTCTATTTCTTAAACTAATATAGCGATCTTAGTCTATAAATATTTTCAACTTAGCTTCAATAAAATCATAGAAATATTCTAAAAAATGAGACCACAATATTGCCTTTATGTAATACCTTGATTGGTTGCATATTTCCTTTGTTTTCAAATCTCAAGTTTGGCAACTTTGTTTGAATATTCCTATTAAAATTATAAAATTTTTTAATTTAATTGATAAATTTTATAATTGTGTGAATGTGCAATTTTAAGAACAAATTTTCTTATAAGAAGCGTATGGTATCATAACGTTTTCAAATGAGCAAAATGCACATAAACTTTATAATATGGAGCAATTTTAATACAAGCTCTAACACGGTTAAACTTCCATTACTCTTTTTTGCAGGCCATACATAAATTTTAAATAATTATTATATAAAAATAAAAAACACAATTTTAACAACAAAATTTCATTCTAAAAGCGTTTCGTACCAAAAAGTTTTTGAGTAGCAAATATGCACACAAACTTTATAAAATTGAACAATTTTAGCACAAGTCATAACACCATTAAAAACTTTTTAGTTATGTGAGAGCCACATTAATAAATTTTAAATGAACTAAAAATGACCTTTTATCGGAAAGACTTTCTCTCTCCGCTTCCATTCCTCTCAAACCCCAACCACTTCTACCCTTCAATTCCTTCATCGTTCTCTTCATCTTTGCCAACGGCACACATTGTTTGGTTTATTTATAATGGTGCCATCGTGGACTGCCGTTGCTCGTTTCAATTTCTCTCCTTTGGCATCCTTCATATTGACTTTAACCCACATGGTAATTGATCTACTTTGTATCTGCTTTCTCGCTTTATAGGAAAAGATGGTGGATGAGATGAGATGAATGGGAGGGAGGGGGATAAATTATAATGAATTTTTTTAAATAATCATTTTAAATTAATTAATGCAAGACCTATAAAATTGAAAAGTAACAATTACCAAAAAAAAGTAATAAAAGCTTAATGGTGTTTGGACCCCTGTAAAAATTGCTCTATTTTATTAAGTTTATATTCAGTTTTGTTCCTCCAAAACTTTTATTGTGCCAGATGCACTTGGAACAAAACTTTATTGTTAAAATTGTACTTTCACTCTCTCTATAATGATCATTTAAAAATAATTATATGGGGCCCATAAACCTAAAATATAACGGAAGTTTGACGGCATCAGTGCTTTGTTAAAATTGATCCATTTTATAGAGTTTATGCGCATTTTCGGTCATAAAAAATTTATGGTGTTAGACGCTAATGACACAAAACTTTGTTTTTAAAATTCTAACTTCACCCTTTATAATTTATTATGGGAAAATTAATTGTAGATCCCATGGATGAAATATAATTAAGGCTAGGTCCCACAAAATTTTCAAATTAAAGTGAGGTACTAATGACTTGAATCTATTTAAAGTTCAAATTACTGTTTTACCCACCATTTCCCCTCAACCCGTCCCTTTCTCTCTCCTCCTTCTCGTCCCAATATACCTCCCTCCCTCCCTCATCCAGCTTTTTCCTCCACCGCCATTGCCGATCAGCTCAAA
This sequence comes from Mimosa bimucronata, assembly GCA_037074515.1. NCBI lineage: Eukaryota > Viridiplantae > Streptophyta > Magnoliopsida > Fabales > Fabaceae > Mimosa > Mimosa bimucronata. The sequence continues at coordinate 16,133,233 of CM073442.1, forward strand.
ATAGAAAAAACTCAAAGCTACACGCTCGTCATCTTGGGAGCGTACAACAGCACAAACTTGAGGGGGCTTGAGGCTTCTTAAAAGTGTTTCAAATCTCCTTCTAGTTTTGGGTCCCAAGCTGACCTAAGTGTAGTTAACCTACAAGCCTCTTTGACTAAAGGGTGTCTGAATTCATTCTCATCAACGTCAAATTTCCTAATGTCTACTCTTGTGCGTGACTGCCTTGAAAGGTGCTATGGACATCAAGACTATCTTCATCACTACCATGCTTTCCTTCAACTTCTTCTTCATCATCTTCATCATCATCATCATCATCATCATCATCTTTTGAGCCTCACTCACAAGTTATATGGTCATATCTTTTGTCATGTGTTACAAAATTATGAGCCTAGTCTACAAGTTGTATAAATTCTTGCTAGTAAGAACTTATGGCAAAAAAATTAGGAATTTGGGAGAGGTCCCACAAAATTTAAATTCTTGTTGTAACAACTAATTAGCACATGTAAATTCTTCTTCTCACTATATTTTTCCTCTGTCATTGCATGTGCATGATTATCACTCTCTATTTAGAATGATATCCACTCCTTTATGTATTGTAGTGTTAAGCAAATTTTTCCAACCCAGTTGAAATCCTCAAGAAGCCTACCAGATGAAGATAAATATTTATTTCATAGAAGAGAGATAGAGTCAAACTATTAAGCCATCCATTGCTTCAAATATTTTCTCCTTATTTTTCACGTGAGAATGAAGAAGAAGCTAATTAGGTCTGGCCGTACTGGTCTTGTGAGAATGAAGAAGAAGCTAAGCTTTGGCTATGGCTATCTTGAGATGACATTATCTCAAAGGCCTTAAATCTCACATCCTGTAGGTTACTGATATCTTGACGTTTGATTATTGGCATTTGGATCGACAACTTTCCTTCAAGCATGCTGACAACAGAGGACATAGATGGTCTTAGAGTTGGAGATGAATTTGTACATAGGAGTGCTACCTCCAGCATTCTCATGGCTTCCTTTGAAGAATAGCTTAAACCAAGACTTGGATCCACGAGCTCAAGAAGGTTTCCTTGCTCTTGAAGAACATAAGCCTTCAATTATATGCATGAAAGTATTCAGCCGTTAGAAATTCAATCAAACCATTAATTTATGAAGCATATTGAACATCACTTATCACAAATGTAGTGTGCAACTCACCCAATCAAGAAGATAAACAAACTCCTCTTTTGGCCTGTAACTTGTATTGTTTTTTCCACTAACAATTTCTAAAGCAACAACTCCAAAGCTATACACATCTGCTTTGTCAGTCAAGTATCCTCGCATTGCATATTCAGGAGCCATATAACCACTAATAAAAAACATATAATAGTAATAGTTAAGTCACAAAACAAGGAATAATGTGCAAGCAAAAACCTATAAGTAGTATACCAAATTGGAGAATTGATATAGTGAAAAGATGTAATAGAATACTCACATTGTTCCTGCTATTCTTGTGCTGATATGAGTATTTCCATCTTCGTGGAGTTTGGCTAAGCCAAAGTCTGAGATCTTAGCATTCAAATATTTATCAAGTAAGATATTTGTTGCCTTAATATCCCTGTGCACAATTTTTAATATCGATTCCTCATGAAGATAAGCTAATCCTCTTGCTATACCTACACATATCTTCATTCTTGTAGGCCAGTTCAAGTGTATGTTTTCTCCTTGACAACCTAGAAGCAAGTTATATCAATAACATCAAAGTAAAGCAAATTGCTAACATCTTTACCATTAAATCCTTCAATCAAATTTAAATGTGTGGAACTTGTTTCAAATGACTAGATATGTTCAAATCAGAAAAGCTTAAAATACATCTAAATTTGTCTTTATAAAAAAATAGATTGAACTAAAAGTTGACAAATAATTTATCATAGGAATTTAGATTTCTTTTGTCAATAGCGTGTTGTGATCCCCCCCCCCCCCTTTATAGCTCCTAAATGTAGGAACTAGATAACAAATTTGATGAGGTTAGTAAGATTAGTTTATTATTTGTAAAACTTATATGTCCGTTTCTCTAAAATATTCTTTTTGGTTGGTCATTTGCATTTGAACTCTTTTAAAGGAAATATACTTAATTAATATACATCCTTGCATGTCAAACAGCAAAAGGATTTAGGGGAAAAATTATAAATTTAGAACATAATATGAATTGAAGTTATACATCTTAAAATAAGATAAAACCATGTACTAGTTTTCACATTTATGACTGAAAGGAATAATTTTTTTTTTTTTTGTAAAGAATTCAAATCCTTACCAAAAAGAACACTAGCAAGACTATTGTTCTCCATGTATTCATATATCAGCAACAACTGGTTTCTTTCAACGCAGCAGCCATAAAGCTTTACAAGGTTTGGGTGTTGTAAAGCTGATATCATTCCAATTTCATTAACAAATTCACGATTGCCTTGCTTTGATCTGGAGGAAAGCTGCTTCACAGCTATGACAGCACCATCTAATAATATACCCTATAATTCAATCAATTCTTTAGTCTCAATTTTCATAAATTTTCTTCAGCACATTCTATACATCCTAAATATATGATCTCTTCATATATGTATTCAGTTGTTAAATCGTGATTTACTAAATATAAAGATCATACATTAAAAATTACCTTATATACAGGTCCAAAACCTCCTTCACCAATCTTATTTTCCGGTGCAAAATTGTTAGTGGCATCTTTGATTTGCTTTAAAGAGAAGTAACCAGTTTTTAGATCTAAGAGATCTGCATCAAAGACGCCTAATATAAATAAAAGCAAAACATATTGAAATTACAAGAAACGGGGAATAATTATGAATGTGTGTGTGTGTGTGTCTGCATGTATATGCTCAAAGATCACTATTCATTCATTTGACTTGCGCATCAAAGGTTTAGCATATATAAATCATATATTTTTACTGCATTATACCAAATTATCAATAAATGTACCAGTCCTTTTATTTTAGATGCTACCTTTATCTTTAGAAGCTTTGCCAAAGAGAAAACCCATCTTTTGAAGGACTAATACTATTAGTATGATGAAGAACACACATGATCCAACCACAATTCCGGCAATGGCTCCATTAGAAAGTCTTCGTGAGGGAATTTTGAAGTCTACATGACAAAGTATAGTAATGTTTACGGTTCTTATCAAAGTCATCAAAATCATCACCATAAATTACCTTAAGATAGAAATAGTATGTGGACAAATATATATAGTGAGATTAACTTACTTGGGGTGACTGAAATAGCAGATATAAGAGGTCCATATACACCAATATCAGGAACAGAGTAAGTTCCTTTCCCAGCATAGTATAAATGAATCTCCAAGGTGTTATTATTAACGTCAATGTTAAAGTCCTTGAATATGCCCTTACCAACGCCACCAGCTTCCTTCATAATGTTGAAATCACGCAAATATTTTTTACCCTGCCATGATATACGTACAAGAGTTCCAGCCTTTTATTACAAGTTATTAACATAACAGACGGAGTTGAAAGCTTGTTGAATCATTATATATATAGCAGTAATTCTGTGAGAGAGAAATTAAAGAGATTCACTTAACATTCAAGTCTCACCATAAATGTGGCTCGTCTTTATTTATATTCAGTCATTTAGCCACCTAATGAAGGGAACCAGTTTCCCCTACTCATAAAAAATGAGTAGGGAGGACTAAATATAATTGGACTATCTATATTTTATCTGGACTATTTACATTTGATTTTAAAATCAAATCTAAACCGTTCAGATAAACTTTAGATATATTTACCTCTCCCGACTCATCTTTTTGGAGCATAGAGAAACCAGCTCTTAAGCGTAGTGGTGAGCTCACTTGATAGGTGATCCCACAATATATAATATTTCTCTTCAAGATACATTGCTGGAGACTCTTATTTACTCGCTCTTCAATGGATTCTAGAATCACTAATCACTAGGAAAAAACTTTAGATTGAACATAGTGAGACATACTTGAATCGAAACATCAAATATGCGCCTTCCAAGGCTGCTGAAATTGCGGTCATGAGAATACATAATCTCAGCAAAGTGTAGCTTGACATTGTAATTTCCATTGATCATACATAGGCCATGGTACTTGAGAGATAATAGGGAAAAACGAGCTGTTTGGTAGAAGGTTGGGCCATTAATGTTGAGAGAATATCTATTTGTTGCTATATAATTATTATCATATTTTCTGAAGTATTCTCCGGTGCTGCTATAAGCCCATTTATCACCACTAGGGAAAAAGAAAGAGATGCCCCCAGGATTGGTGTCGGCTTCGTATGTATTCCCCTCATACTCAGTTTCTGGTCCTCCACAATTTAAGAACAATGAATGATCTGTAAACTTAGTAACAACCTCATCAAAAATCATATCTCCAAGAAAATCCCCAAATCATCAAATTCATTACACAAACCAGAACCAGTTTCACTACATAATACAAAACTTAGTACAGAAAGCTAATCAAATCTAGACCTTCATATTTGAATTGTGTGGTCAAGACTTGATTTTGTAAAAGTTCGTATTAAATAAAGGATTATTTTATTAAGTAAGGATATAATTTAAATATAATCTTTTAACTATTATTTTTTTTTTCAAAAAATAACATTTCACTAAAAACATTCTTTTAAAAATAATTAAATATAGATCATCTATATTAGATTTGGAGAGTCCAAATCTTATTAACCCTCACTAATAAGCATATCTACTTAGTAGGGAAACTAGTTCGACATGACATTGACAACTTAGTCATTTCTTATTAATATATATATATATATATATATTGACTAAAATGTGCATTATTCAATCAAAACTCATTATGGATATTTTAGATTATTTATTTTTAATAAAACATAATTAATAATGATAATATATATATATATATATGCCCTAGGAAACTTTCAAACATGGAAGAAAATGTTGATGTTCAAAGTTCAAACACTTACATTTGGGTTTTCCTCCGCAAGGAAGGCCCCTTTTCAGGCAAGTAATTCTGCAAGATGCATACAAGTTACAACAAATAAATAAAAAGGGTGTACAGCAATCGAAACACGACAGCCATAAGCATAATCTTACGAAGTGTCTGCTGAAGATGACAAGCTCGAACCTAAGTTTCTGTGTAACCAAAAGAGTGGCTAAATAAGAGTTGCTTCTTATGTAATGCCTCGAAGAAAAAAGAAGTTGTTTTTTTTTTTTTTTTTTTCTGTTGGGTTGAGATGAGCTTACATATTATTGTACTGACAAATAGGCGCGGAAGTTTCCGAAAAATTGTTGTAGGATAGATCACTGAAAGAGAAAGTAGTGTGTGCACATGCAAGTATTTTTAAACTTTGAAAGCTTATGAATAAAGCAATTAAATGGAGACAGAAGTTTTTGCTAGTATTTAAATTGAATTGAAAACTATCTGGTTTTGAACTGGTTCTTGAATTATCAAGATAGTTTAATCAAAAGTTCTGTGTCTAGACATAAAACTTAAATCGTAAAAGAATAATTTTTGTATGTATGAAAATTTCCAAAGCTTTGTTAATATGGTTTACGGTAATTGATTTCAAATAAAAATGGCATTTTTGTTGGAAACATAATAGTGACGTTGAACTATAGAAAAATAATGAGAAAGAAAATTAAAAAAATTGTACTAACAAATAGTTATCTTTATTTTCGAGTATCCATTCAGGAATTTTTCCACTCAGCGAGTTTTCAGTTAAGATCCTGCACACGTGATTAACGAAGATCAATTAAAAAAGAGTAATTAATTTGCAAGAAATAAATTTATATACTCCCTTAGAATTCTACCTTACAACTTATCAAAAAAGAATGAAAGAATTCTCCCTTACATGTACTCTAGGCTGGGCAAGTAACTTATGTTGTATGGAATTTCACCGATCAACTTGTTGAAACTCAAATCTCTGCAATTAATACACGATTAATAAAAATAACTGAAGAATAAAGAGGAAATAATAGTACTTGTAATATATAGTAGTCAACAATATAAGTAATTGTCTCACAAATAGGAAATTAGCTGTCAATTAAAGTTAAATTGAGGATATTCTTCATAGAATTCTGAATTGGCAATACATGAGGACGTGGCAACTTACAGAGTACCCAAGTCCATCATTTGACCAATGTAATTTGGAATGGAACCGTGGATGGAGCAATTTCTCAACACCCTGAGAGTAAACAGCTAGAGGATGAAAACACTAATAAACTTAATTAAAAATATGTCATTTGTAATAATTGGATTTTAATCTCATTGTTAAGTTCTAAACTTACAGGTCCCGCAAGGACGTCAAATTCTCCAAATTAGGAAATCTCATTGTTGCTGATCCATGCAAATCAGATATTCTCCTGAATTAGAAATAACAAAAAATATCAATAACAGGAACATGTTCTTATGCCTATCTGAAATTAAATTTCATAGCCATTGGACAGTGTACAGCAGATTACACAGGAACAAGTACTCACAATAGAGTCAAATTTGTTAATTGAGATATAGTTGCAGGAATGGGGCCTTCCATAGACGTTCCTGTTAAATACCTGCCCATAAGGGTATTTAGAAAATAATAAGTGGTAAGCAAAATAAAGGAAATACTTCACAAAACCTAGTCCGGCCATGTAACATTTTCATTTATTTCGTTTAATTTAATTGTTTCGATTATTTTATTTCAACTTGGTCTAACATATATAATATCACATTTCAATCTTTTTTTTTTCTTGGCCTTATTTTCACTCCATGAAGTGCTCCCACCCAGATGTATTTTTCCCCTACACTACAATGTATTGAGCATTTAATTATTTTTTAGCAACTGGTTATATTATACAGTACAAAACCTCTCATCCTTATCTAGATTACATAGCCTTGTCACGTCAGATGAGTCTCTCATTGACGAAATATACTTAGAAACTTAGTGATATTAGTTATGCCTCAAGTCAATGATTTTCCAATTGTTTTTAACAATTTCTTGTAAATTAAATTACAAAGAACATTAAAGGAGTAGTAGTGGCGTAGATGAAAAATAAACTCATTGAATTCCATTTAGTTAATAGGTTTGATCCATTATGTCTCAAGTAGAATATTATATTGTTCAAAACCTTGTCAAAGAATATTGTTCAAAAGGAGAGAGTCATGGTGGAGCTAAAGTAGATTATACTCACAAACTATCAAGTTCGGTCCAATTCCCAAAAAAATTGGGCAATTTTCCTGTTATATTTGTCCCATCTAATGAACTACAAAAATGTTAGAGAGATATCAGAATTTAAAAGAAATCAACACAAACATCAAACTCAATGGAATAACTAAATCATTTTATAAGACTCACAAAGTGTTTAGTTTCTTCAGATTGCCAAAACTTTCGGGTATTGTCCCTGAAAAATCATTTCCCGCAAACGCCCTACAAATTCCAAATCCTTAGAAAATACATCCAAAAGCGATGTGAAAACTTGTTCATATATAGCAAGATTAATGTGGTAATAAAGAAAATTATTTTTATATTAAAAATTCTTACAATACGCGTAACTGCTTCAATTTTCCGAGACTGGATGGAAGAGTTCCTTCTAATAAATTATCTTCTAGAATCCTATATATATAAGCAGCAAAACCATGAAATAATTTCTCAATACACCAGTTTCAGCCTCTCAGGAACTCAAAATGTAATGATTTACACTTACAGCTCCTCCAAAGTTTTAATTTCACCTATTTCCTCTGGAATTGATCCATTGATAGGGTTACTTGTAAGATCTCTGAAACATAAGTTTAAAATGAATAACCAAATGTGGTCAACTAGTTGAAGCTTGTGTAGTTGAAAAATATCACATTCACAATTTTGAATCACTTACAATGTAACAAGAGGGAGTCTAGCAAAGCTTCTTGGAATTGATCCATATAGACAATTGCGAAACAATGTACTGTGACATATAAAATTCATATTTCAGATCACAAATTCCCACATTTCAACAGGGCATATATATTCAGGTCAAAAAAAAACAAAGGGCATATACATATATAAATTTCTAAGATATTATATATGTGTGTGTGTATACACACACCAATAATAAAACAATAACATCTTCGATACTTACATTTCTTGCAGATGAGTAAGGTACCCAAATTCACTTGGTAAAACTCCGGATAAATTGAGACCTACCATACGGCTGTCATAAAACGAAAACATTTCACAGAATATTTTCATATATAGGCCTAAATTTAAAATAATTATGTTATAGTCAGCACCAATATGCGTTTGAATTTTGACAGCAAACCTTATTATGAATATTATATATTGAAGCCACCCCAAGGTCAAAATTAACTAGTGTTAAATAAATAAAGGAACAAAAATTGATAAAGAGGAAAAATAATTTCCTCTTTATTTTGACTTAGACACAATTTAATTCAGATTGGAGTTTGATTGGGACCCAAATTAAAAAGGAGTCACGTTGTGTAGCCTTATGTTTGTGTACTTACATATTTGTAACATGGCAAACATTTCCGCCTGAGAAAGTGCAATCGCACGTTACACTCCTCACTGTTTTATAGATCTTTCCAACCCGTACGGTCTCATTTTTAAAGAGTCCATCGATACAAGAACGCGGGGTCACATTCCAATTCAAGTTCTCTATCTTTGACGATATTGCTTCTAGAACTTTCACTGCATCGAACATAAATCATTTATGAAAGCTATAATGATTCACCAGAAAGTAAGAACCTCAATATCTGTTTTCTTTTTTATGTTCATAGACATATGAAAACCTTATTCACAAAGCAATAGGTTGATTTTAATAATAAAGTTAAAGGAAGATTTGAGGCTGACTTTTAAAAGTATTCATGCGCAAACCTTGTTCATAGACATATGTATTTTTAAATTTATATTTTTATATAAACATCAAGATCAGCCTCAAATATTCCTTTAAATTTAGTATACTATTTAAATTTGTATTTTTAAATTTATATTTTAATTTTTTGTCATTCTAAACAATTTCAACTTTTGAGATCTTTTATGATAAATATTAATATTAATTTTCCATAAAATTGAAGTATGCTTTTTATATTTATTTATTTCTGTTTTAGGGTGAAGATATTTTTTCGATACATAAGCAATGAAAATCATATAAATTAAGCTAATAAAATATGTTATATTTATACATAATAAAAAATTAATAAAAAATAAGTTTATATCATATTCTATGCGTATGTATAAGATATGAATAATCTTTATTCATATGGGGTTGCTAAAAAATAATTTTAGACATAATCTATGTTGGAAATTATGTTGTTAGTATGTTAGAAGAAGAAGTCTCATATAACTCAATACTGGGAACATCAAAGTAAATACTAAAATGTGAACTTGAGTTAGTATAAAGACTGGTATAAGAGGAGTCTTTTAATTGACCAACATAGATGACCATTGTAACATTTATATGTCGGTTACATAACATTATGAATCGGTTTCAATAGTTTTAATTGCATTAAACGATCATTAATAAATATTATGCAACTGCCATTTAATTATCATAAAACCTTCTTTAATGTCCGCAGTGATCACATCTTTGCCTATAAAAAGCAGTGTATGTTAAGGTCAAAGTATGAAGAGTGCAAGTGGTCAAAGCACCGAGGTCAGAAGACTGAAGTCCAGTGACACCTCTTGTCCTCTCTTTTCTTCTGAGTTACACAGTAATCATCCTAATATTCTGTCACATTGCTTTCTACAGAAGGATTCATTTAATTATAGGGAGTGCCGCTTCCTAATATACTAGGGTGTTGTGGAATATTCTCCTAAGAACAATGTTCCTTAGCGTGCGACTCGAGCTATATAATTTGTTATTTGCAGATGTTGTTGTCAACAGGATCTACATAGCAGTATAAAGCAGTTGAAAAATCTACTATGTTGTGTTGTATGAAGATTTAAGCGTTGACACCAACAACTTATCTCTATGTAATGTAAAACTTCTAATTACCCGCATTGTTGATACAAAAAATATCATTATTTGTTACTTAGTTCCTTAAACATAATGAATATATTTTTCGTCAAATAACTTCCATGAATAAACGAGAAGAAGCTATAAATGTATAGTTAAAATTATTGGTATGAAGGATTGGGAGGGGGAGGGGAGGGGGCATTTTTTTGAGTTGAATTCTTAACAAATTGAAGATGTTGAAGTTATGATATTTTAAGAAATATAAGATGTAAGATAAAAGAGTAATAAATATTAATTTAAAAAATGTAACCACACTTCTCTACTATTTATAAATTCAAGTTAAAAAATTTCCATTTGTTCTTTTTCCCTCCCTCTCCCCTCATATCAACCAGACCCTAGGAGTGAATTGAGTCTCAACATAGAATTGCATAACTTATTAAAAAGAAGTAACAAGAAGATCAATAAATATAAGAGCATGTTTAATTATTTCCCTTCAGTTCTCAATTTTATTGGAAAACAAATAAAATATGTTTGAAAATTTATTTCCCTGTGATGTGTTCTGAAAAATAAAAAATCTAAAACTCATTTTGAAAGAAATAGAATATCTTTTTTTATGTTGTAACATTTTGTTCCACAAAATTAGAACATAGTCATTAAATATTGTATTTCCATTCAATCATTCATAACAGTTATGCTATTAAGGCAAAGTACTCATTCATCTTTAGACTACGTTTGGAGGGAGAGGAAAGTGATTGGAAAATATGGATCCACTTTTAATACTCATCAGAAAAGTGAGTAGGGGGTGCTTCTCCAATTTGAACTGTCAAGATCTAATATAGATGATCCAAATTTAATATTTTAAAGTATAATTTTTAAGTGGCAATTATTATAGTGATTATAAAATCAAAAATTAAGATAATCTCTTTTTTATCATTTTGTCAAAAAATATTATTTTCCTTTAAAAATCATGATGTCAAAATATCAAATATAAACTATCTAGATTTTATCTTGATAGTTCAGAGTGGAGGAGCGTTTCCTATTCATCTTTCTAATGAGCACTAAAACTGGCTCCGAGAATATGAGAAAAGAAATACCAAAGCGTATATCATTCACCTATGAAAGTATTTTCTCCTGATGTTTTTCTTCCGTGATTTTGTTTCTTACCAAACTGAGGTTTAGTTTACTGTCACGTATGTGTGTGTATATATATGTATATATATATATATATTAAATATAATAATTCAAATATATTTTTTATCTTTTATGAAAAAGATAAAATTTTGAACACCACATTTTCCCGATATTTTAAAATAGACAATAGCATCAAACAACCCCGAAATCATATAGCTTTCAACCATTGTAATATGTATAATACTATAATTAGTTTACTTTGCTAACAGAAAATGAAGGACTGAATTTCGGAATTTACACCAACTATTCCCTCTCATCCTTGTTATAAGAAACCAACTAACAAATTCATTTAGTTTTTTTTTTATTTGCACTTGTTAGTTTTCAAGAAACATTAAATGTGTTTTTATATCCATGCCCATATATAGTAAAGATAGTGGGAGAGAGTAGTAATTAATATGGTATTTGAGTTTAATGTAGTTAGTATGAGTAATATTGTAAATCACTTAAATTTTAAAACAAATTTAATGCTTTTAACAAATTTTATTAGTTTGTGATATTTCTAAGTTGTGTCTTATAATAAACATCAGGAGAGTGCTTGGTATCCTAGGCATGCTCGTTAGAGGGAAACCCAGAAGAAGAAAGGGAAAAGAAACTCTATCAGAAACCGAAGAAAATGGAAGAATTCATATAATGCTAAATAGAGTAATATATACGATTATTATAAGAAGTTAGAGAAAGGTTAATTAAGAAACCTTCATCTTCTGGTATGAGTTGAGCGTTGGATCTATACTCCGTGAAAACATTCAAAGCGAAGCATCCAAATGCGAAAAGATGGAGAAGTGTGAAGCTTGAAATCCCAAACTCCATTGATGTGTTGTTGCAGCTTGGAGAAACTAACTTTGATAGGGTGTGATAGGAAGAAGGTGAATTGCAGAAATAACACTGACAAGACTCAAGATAAATAGGGGGAAAAAGGGGGAAAAAAAAAAAAAAAAGAGAGCAAGTCAAGATTTTTACAAGTCTTCCCCTTCTTTTTTTTTTCTTTAATAAAAAGTATTGAACCGTGGCCATCAAGGTATAAAGTAAGTAGTATTTGAATATATAGACTAAAGCATTTCCTTAGTCACACTCATTAAAGCTAAGTTGTGATACTCATGTAAAGCACTTTCTGCATGGTTCACATAGATCAAAGAAACCATTACATCTCATCAATAATGACTTAAAATTTGACAATTTTTCAATTTTATCGATATTTAATATTCATTACATTACATAAAAATAAAGTCAACATATAATAAAAGAGTAGTAAAATTGTATATTCTTATAGAAAATTTAATAAGGTGCCTTGCAAATAAGACCGAGTTAAGTCTTCTCTCTTTGCCCTATAAATAGAACAGAATCATAGGAGTATAATTTTTTTTTAAAGTATGTTTTCAAAGCCACCAAAACGATACTTTGATGAAATTAAAAAAAAATGCTTTCAAAGTAATTTCAGCCTCAGATTTATTTTAGAAAAAGTGTAATTTTTTTATTTATCTACCGGTATCCGACACTACTAACAACTGACTAATTCAACTTGTGGGAGTGTAGATCTGTAACACCCCAAAATTTGGATTAGAGATAATAGGGATTTTTAAAGGTTTTGGGGTGTCATTTAGAAATTAAAAAGTCTTATAAATAAATTTATTAGGTAAAGAGGTATCTCTAATAATTTTAAGATTTATTTTCTTTATTAATTGAGGAAAAATAATTAGATGATAAATTTTAATTTGGAAATTTGAGGAAAAACTATTTTGAGGCCCAAATAAATTTATGGATAAGAAAATATCTAATCTGATATGAGAATTAATTTTAAGAAATTAATTTTTCAGATAAGGACCAAACTGAAAATAATAGAAAGATTAAGAATAGGGACTAAATTGAAAGGAACAGAAGTTGAAAGGGCCAAAACGAAATTTTCTCCTAACCCCTTTTATAAAATCAGAACTCCCTCATTCTCTTCTTCATTTCCGTCTCTCCTCTCTCTCTCTATTTCTCATTTTCTCCCTCTGCTCTCTCCGTCCTCTCTGCGTCTCCAGTGATGCCGGCGGCTTCAACGGCGGAATTCCGGCGATTGGAGGCTACGATGGCGCATGCAAGACCGGACTTAAACTCCGGTGAGCCTCCTCTTTCTGTATATACCATTTAGTCTTTGTATTAGCACCGTTTTGGAAGAGTGAGGGTTTGGGTAGTCTTGATTTGTGGGGTTTTTGCGCATCTTTCACCGATTAAATCAAAGCTTATGATTAGATTTTTGTTTTCCCTAGAGAAATTGGATCATGCATGGAAGAATTTGGTTGGGCTCTCAAAAATTCTGTTTCTGTTACTGTTCATCCGAACCATTCTTGGTATTTTGGGTGTTGTGAATTGATTGAATCAAATGAGATCTTAATAAAACGTGATTTGGAGTAATTTTGGGTTAGTAGATTTCTTTCATGTCGAATTTCCCTCCAGATTTGGAGGTTCCAGGAACTTTTGTTCTTCCTCTGCCCTGTTCGACTCCCTGCCATGCTTGGTCTTTGATGATAAATAAGTGATAATGAAGGTATACTAGAGGTGATAGATGGTTTTGCATGTTTAACTTACGCCTTGAAAGTGAAGTTGGTCTGATTCTTTCTTGCTCTGTTTGGTTCTGTGACCGAATTGCTTTGTCTTTTGGTAGTAAATAAGTGCTGATTATTATTGTTTTGGGGTTCCTAAATGATGAGTCAATAGCTTAAGAGTTAAAGTAAGCATAAGAATGTTTGATAAGACATTATGAAGTGGTATATGTGTGGTTAAATGAATCTATACGGTAAAATTGAAGTGGGAAGCTAGGATTGTTGACTTTTGCAAATATTGATCTGTTTATTGGGGTTTTCATTCAGATTTGTGTTGTTTGAACATGATGTTTGACTGGTATGGAATGAATATGGATATCCAAGGATTAGCTGGTACATATGATGTATGTTAATATTGAAAATTTGAAAAGCTTTGATTTGATTGAAATGGTACTTCATTCGTGAGTTGGTAATGTTTTGGAGTCTAGATATCTTAAAGATGATTTAATTGTGTAATTAAACTGTGAGTAGCTCAAATATGTAGACATATATTGCTGTGATATGCTGGAGAAAATCTGAAGCTGATAGGAAATTTTAACTAAGAGGATGAGAACATTAATGTATGGAATCTTTGTTTTATTTTGAAGATTTAGGAATGTATAAATCTGGCTTAATGTAATATGAAGAAAAGTTTCAGTTTTAACCAGTGGTGTTTGAATAGTAAGATGAATCAAATGATGGAAATAATAGCTGCTGTAATTTTTCTTCTGCTCATCAATCAAACGATTCAGATTTATGAACTGAAATTGGAAGACAAAACTGTATATATATAGCTGGTTGTGGGGGTGTTTGATGATCAAAATATTGTGACTATAAAGTATAGTTTCTGTTTTGGAGCCTTACAATATTAAATAGAGTGATTCAAGGCAAGAAAGAGAATTTTAGGATGTTAAATTGGTGATAAAAATGTTCAATGAAAGTTGGTGTGAGTTTAATCTATGTTGTGATTGCCTTACGTAGTACAAGTCAGAGTCTAATGTTTGAAACTAAATACTTGTTGGGTGAAACTCTTAGAAGAAGGAGTTTATTACTATATTCGTTAAGAAGGAAATGAGATTAAGAAGGGTCATGTTGTGAGGATAGTGAACCAATGGAAAATTAATATTTGAGGCTATTTGAGATGATATAGTATAATTTGGGAATAAATTATATGTGATTATTATTGGTAAATGGATACAGTGGTTAGTAGAAAGTTTAAAAGTATTGTTTTGTTTTTTTTAGTTATGATTTGAGTATGATTGATGCTTTAATGTTCTGTTGTATTGGCATTAAAATTAATAAAGTTTAAGGAAGTAGAGTTATTAAACAAGTGGTTTCAAAAGTCTGAGTTTATAGGCAGGCTCGTATGGATTTAAATTGTTTGGGCATTTACATGGCCTTTCTGTGCGAATTCTTGTGAAATTTTCTGCAACAATTTGAAGGAAATTGCTTGTTTAAAAGAATTATCCTTGAATAATTATTAGTCAAATATTGAGAATAAGAAATACTAATTGGAGTGAAGTAATTAAAAGTGATCTTTTTAATCTTGAATAGTCAAGATAGTTATATAGTAAATAATAATGATTCATAGATATAAATAGTGGGGTAGTCACAAGCATATTAGGACCCGAGAGAGACGCATAGTATAAATATAGAAGTACATATATTAACTTACTCTTATTATAATATGATGTGTAGATAGGCTTTGATATTGGTATGAGTTCACCAAGACAATGGAAAGTAAAGGATATGGTTCAGGAAATAGCTCTGGTATCCAGGTAGTAGTTTAATTCATATATAAATTTCTATATATAATTTTGTAATATCTGTGGCATTTAAATGAGCATTATTCTGGTGGTGATATTATGATATTTGTGGAGTACTCCAAGGCCTAGGTGGGTCGCTCCCCCTTTGCCAGTAAATTCCTATAACCGTGAGGGTTATTGAGTAGCTGTGAGGGCTACAAGTAAATTCCTATAACCGTGAGGGTTATTGAGTAGCTGTGAGGGCTACAATTAAATTCCTATAACCGTGAGGGTTATTGAGTAGCCGTGAGGGCTATAATTGGAAAATCCTGCAGGTATTGGGATAAAAGGATAAATGCTTTCATTATATGCACAGATTTATAAAGTTGATGTATAAGTATATATATAAGTGCACACATGATATGGAATAAACTGCTATTGAGATTTCCAATCTCACTGTTTTTCAAAACGTTTTCAGTATAGCAGAATGGGAGTAGCTAGCGGGGAAAGAAGTAAGGTAGTATGAAGGGGCAGGAATGCCTGCTTTGTCTTGTACCTTGTAGGTAGATACTTTAAGAGCTTATTTACCTGTGTATGTGGTATGTTTAAATAATTAAGACAAGTTGGAAGCTTGTCTAGTAATTAATGTATATTTTTTTTTATGTATATATATCCTTAAGGAATAATAGAGCTGCGTACTCATATAAGAGGGTTATCAATCAAGATAACCCGCCATTATATTAGTATAGTAAGAGAGGTGTAAATAGATAAATAGAACGTAATCTAAAGAATATGTAAATATAGTGTAAGGGATTTGAATCCCCAAGCATTATAATTCGAGTTATTTTAGTTGCTTTAATAACCACTCTATTTTATTGAAAGTTTAAAGATATTCCAATTTGTCCGAAAATCCCATTTGAAAGAAAGGAAATTTGATTTATACTTTGGAAAGAAAAAGTTTTAAATTTTTCGTATTTTTGGGCTTCTGGAATTAAGAAGTGGTTATAAATCAATTAAAATGCCATAATATAGTAGTAAAAATTTAGGTGTTACAAGATCCACAATGAGGGGAGCTCAAGACCAATGATTAGGATAGAACAACTTACAACCACTAGTTAACTTAGCTACATAATGTTTTAAAAAAAATTTCTCCGCAATTTTGCATTGAAAGTGTTTTATCTTTTAATTTTTTCTTAACACTTTTCTCATGTTTTTAATATCCATCTTCCATATTTTTAATAATAATCTATAACATTTTCAATGATCAATTTTTATATTTTTCAAATATTTTTTAAACTTATCTTTCATATTTTCAACTCTATATGTCTATAATTATTTTCAACAGTTGAGTTATGAAAATGTGGAAAAAGTATACTGAAAACATAGAATAAAAATTCTCCAATAAAAATGTTTCTAATTTAAATTTTTCAACCATTATCTTATAAATTTTCATTACAAATCTTCCACAACATTTTTATCATTGAGATCAACTTTTCAATAATCATCGATCAATACTTGTTTTTAATATTTTATTATTGAAAACAATTAATTTAATAACTGAAAACATGGAAGAAATGTTTAAAAAATATCTAACAGATAACTATTAAAAAACTTGAACAAATTATTATTGAAAACGTTAAGGGTGAGTATTGAAAATATATGATAAGCAACGAACAACTTCAGGGGCAATGTCATGTGTTATTTCTGAAGAAAAGAATCCATATTACAACATAATCATGGCAGACAAGGCTTTGTCAGCTATGTTTCATTTAATTCACTTTCCCAATGGCTTTATCTTCCTTTTCGGTTAAAATATAAAAATGACAAAAAAGTATCAATTAAAAAAGGTACAATGATTTAACAAACAATATATATATATATACAACGATTACTTTAGTGGATTTAAATTAAAACATAAAACAGGGTTAAGGATTGTAGATACAGTTTTAATGATAAAATGTTATGTCAACTATCAAGAACATACATCTCAAATGAGGTTTGGATGTCAGTCCAAAAAATAATGAGGTTTGGATGATGAAAATGCACATAAATTTTTTAAAATGATGCAAGTTTAACAACGACCATAATAACAAACTTAAACGACAGTTACTTTTTGTTATGTGGGGTGACATTAATTAATTTAAATGATTATTTTTAAAAAATAAAATAAAATAATCCCTCCCCTCAACCCACTTCCTCTCCTTTTTCCTTTTTTTTTTTTTAAAAAAAAGCACTTTCTATATCCGTGGCCCTACCTCCTTCCCTCTAACCACCTTAAGAGTGCTTGCAATTAGGAAACGGCCTTGCTTCTTCGATCGAGGATGACAGTGGAAAGAGATATGCTGTTCATGTTATTGTTGTTTTGGGAGTTACCGGAGTTGGATCTTCTCTTCGGAAATTCGCTGCCGGGAAGTCGGGAGGGAGGGAAGACGAAGGAGAGGAGGGGGGAATTTTTTAAAGTTGATATGCGTTTTGCACCATTCAAATTTCATTTGTTTTAGATGCTCATGACATAATTGTTAAAATTATACCTTCGCCGTTTTAAATTTGAATAGTCTGGTCTAATAGAAGACAATAATTGTAAAATTATTTTTATTCATATTTCATATATTCATAAATAAGTAAAATAGTTTCAAAAAATATCAAAATGAGATAACGTGAAAAATGAAGTTGCCTAGTTTTAATATAAACGATTGTCGCACAATATTCATTATAAACAGAAATGTCCATCTTAACAATAAATCATGCCAGGAATGGCTTTTTCATCTTTGTTTTCTTTAGCTTACTTTTCCAATGGCTTTATCTTCTTTGTTTAGTTGGTTAAAATATAAAAAAGGCAAAACGAAGGATTCATTATCAAATACAATCATTACTTTAGTGTATTTAAATTAAAACATAAAATAACACGAAGCTACATATGTAACTTCCAAGATACTTCTCCTATCATAATTACAGGTTCTAGTTGATACATTTACAAATCTTGACGGAGCATTGGTGGCTAGTCTTGGGTTCCCGGTGCCGAAGCTCTAGCGGAGGGTCGGTTTTTCTCTGTTGAGGATAGATTCCCCCCTTTTTGTTTAAAGATTAATTATTTTTATAAAAAAAATCGACATTCCTACTCAGTCCAGTATTTGTCCCTTTGTACATTCAAGTGGCCATTTTGAAATTTTGAATTTTAGGAGGTATTTTTGGGATTTTCCATAAATTTTTAAAAGATAATAATAATAAAATTACTTTTATTCATATTTCACATCTTCGAAAAGTAAAAAAGTTTCGAAAAATCTCAAAATGAAATAACGTTGAAAATGAAGTAATCCAATTTTAATCTAAAACGATTATCCCGCAATATTCATTATAAGAAATGCTAATCAATCGTGAATCACGCCTGGAATGGTTTTGTCATCTTTGTTTTCTTTAGCGTACTTTTCCAATGGCTTTATCATCTTTGTCTAGCAGGTTAAAATACAAAAATGGCAAAAAAAAAAAAAAGAATTAATTAAAAATATATATAATAATTAATTTAGTGTATTTAAAATTAAAACATAAAATAACATAAAGCTTCATTTGTAATTTCCAAGATACTTCTCCTATCCTAAATACAGGTTCTAATTAGTATGTTCATCATGCTTTTAAACATAATTTTTTTCTATTTTATCTCTAATATTTAAATTTTTGTATTACACTAATTTACTTAACTTATAAATTGATATGGTGTCTTTTTTTGAGTGAATGGATAATTTCATTTCATCTTTAAACCTTTTCGTGTGCAATAAATGATTGAACTTGTACCATTGCCAACAGCCATGCATATCAAGGTAAAAAGACCATACTATATGTTGTGAACACTACCTTCGAACAAATGGTCATTTTCCTCCAAACGTAATGTTGTGAACGAGGCCATACTTACCCTTTAATATACTAAACCATAGGGAAAAATGTTGCTTAAAACAGCTAATAGGGCATTACATTGACCACCAAGCGCTTAAATCAACTTATTGTGTGTTGTTCTAACTTAACTAGTGGTCTTGAAGTTGAGCTCCGGGTGCGTAGGTGGGATAATTACTTAGAGATAGCCAGGTTCCCCTATTGTCAGTTGTTAGTAGTACCAGATACCGGTGGATAAATCCAAAAAACGTGAGACTCATCTAGACAGTGGATAATTTCCTTTAATTTAATGAAATTTATAGGGAGTCAATTGAAGACATTTTTATTTTTATTCATAAAATTTTGTGTGAAAATAATTTGACACGATCATTTCAGATGGAATTCATATTCTTGCCTTATTTGAATTATTTTCTACCTGATTATTAATTTGATTTCTTTGTTTTAAGCCTCCTTCTTTAGTCATATCGTTCCATGTTCGCCACGCACCACAAGTGCACGGGTCGCGCCAAGTAATAAAGTGAAGAGTAGAGTATCGTTCCCACGAGGATTTGTCCAAAACCCGGTCAAACAATGATTGTCACACTCTCGCCCAATTTGAGTGATACAAATGTAGAGTTTAAAATGAAATAAGAAAATAAAAGAAAGTAAAATTATAAACAGGTGATTCTCCAACCTCAAGGCTAAAATGGGTCCTAAGATTATCTCTCCCCCTTGTACTTCTCAAAACTCAATTAATCTCCCCTCAAAGAAGCTCTCAACGACACCACATGCTAATCTAGGGTTCATTGGGTACTCGTAAAAGCGCTCTCGAGTCAAGAACAAGTGTTTAGTCATATTCTTTGCACAATCTCTTGCCACAATTTGATAGAACCCAATTATCACACTCCAACCCTAATGTGACTATGCAAGGCTAGCAAGTATATCTCTATCTTACCAACAAAATCATCCATTCATCATGCAAACTTCCGGTTCTTGCACTACTTTACCCAAGTTCTACACTCAACCTAGCTCTCTCGAGTCATAAATCAAGTGAACCCAACAATCTAAATGGTGATCAAGCACTTAGAAGCATTAAGAACGGGGTAAAATAAACACATAGATATCATTAATCACAAATTAAGAGGAGGAATCAAGAATCAATACATACAAGGCTTCAAAATAATCCTAGAATACAAGTATTTAGCTACTCATGTTCTACAACTCCTTAGGAGCATACATATATACATTCAGAAACAAAGAACAAGAGAAGAGAATGAAGATGGAAGAGATAAACTGAAGGAGGAAGCCCAAATCTCTCTGAAGCTCCAAGCTCTAGCCAAATCCCACCAATCTCCAAGCCCTAGCAGAGCCAAACACGCCCAAAATATGCCCAGAAGTCGAAGAATGAGGGCTTACAACGAAGCCCTAGCTTTTATATCAGTTAAAACGCGCCCCTGTTCTGTCCAAAACGCGTGTCTGATACGCAGTTCGCCGTCACTTCGCCGTGGCGAAAGCCACAGTGAAGTCCCAAAAATTCCAGAAATGCGCTGCGCTCGCCGTGGCTTCGCCGAGGTGAGATCACAGCGAGAACACCAAAATAGGGGCAGAGGAAGATGCACTTCGCCGTGACTTCGCCGCGGCGTCTCGTTGATTCTGTGCTTTGCTCTGTTTTCTTTATTTCTTGGGCTGATCTTTGGCTTCTTCTTATTTTTGTTCAATTGGGAGCTTGGTGGAGGGCTGAAATCTCTTGTTTATTGCATCAAATTATTCCTACAAAAATTATATACAACAACATAAGAAACTAACTATAAAAATAATCAAAATCTACATAAATAAACAATAATATGCAACCGAAAATCAAATGAGCATTTTCCTATCTTGAGTATCCAAAATTTATCAATCATTGCATAATACTCAAGGAAAATATACTCAATTGACATGAATTTCTAGGAGTTATCATTCCATACCAATGGTTTCATTGGAAGAAAAATAGACTAACATACTTGTTTGATCCTCAAATCTGCGCATACATGTTTGATCCTTCAGTCAAGTTTAAATGATAATAATATAATGGCTAAATTATAGAAAATGCCCCTAAACTTTGGGTCAATTGCAGATGACCTCCCTAACCTTTGAAAGTTTAAATTGAGCACCCCTGACATTTCATGTTTTGACTCGGTTTTTTTCTTATCCAATTTTTTAATATTTTGTATTGTGTAATATGTCATTTAAAAATTAACCATTTTTATTTAATATATAATTGTAAGTATATTATAATTTTTTTATTTAAAAAATACATGATCAAACAAATATTTTATATGCATTTTAGGTATTTTTATTTTTAAAGCATTTTATTTATAAAGTGTATAGTCAGGAAAACACTTTAAATCCTTTTTTAAATATTTTTATATTTTTCAGTATTAAAAAATACTTAGAATTATAAGTCAGTTATTAAGGGGTTTTTTGTAAAATGTTATGGTATATAATTAAAAATGATAAAAATTGTTAATGACAAAAACCGTTAACTTTAACGGCAATTTTAACGGTAGGGGGTTGAGAGTCAAAATATGAAACGTTAGGGGTGCTCAATTTGAACTTTCAAATGTTAAGGAGGTTATCTGCATCTGACCCAAAGTTCAGGGGGTTTTCTATAATTTAGCCTAATATAATTAAATGTTAATAATGAGGCATGCTCTAAATTTGCTGTGTTAATGTTTACGGGCTATATTGATATAATAATCTAAAGGAACTAAATTGACATTTGAGGTAAATTTAAAGGATTGTCCTTTGTGACTAAGACTGTCTACAATTTAATCATGATTTCTAGAAATGGTAAAAATACACACTCAACCAAATTTTTTGTCAAATAATATATATTACTTCATTAAATTAAGGGAAAGTGAGATACAAAACATCTGCAAAAAGAAAGCCCAATGGATAGAAACCCTAAGAATAACAGAACCCTAACATAGGTTGGAGGGAGCCGTCGCTGCTAAAAACCTTACCATCTTCATCATTCCTTCATCAAAATTCGTTGGTAGAAAAAAGCCATCACTGCAAACAAAGTGATTGTAAAGAGTGGTTGTTCGAAGAGCCATCCCAAAAGATCCACACATCTTATCGGTAATAAGCCAACCAAATTGGTTTTTGAAGAATCTCCATGAGTAGATCTAATAGAAACAAAAGAACCCACAAATACCAAAATGAAAGATGAAGATTGGGTAAAAGAAATTATCTTTGTCTACTGCACAATGAACAACACGGTCTTAATACCAAAATATGTTTCAGATTCACCATCGTCAATAATCCATAATATTCTTATGGAAGATAAATCCAATAATTTGTAAGACTATAGTCACCAACTTTCGACCTCTACAGCTGCTAATTGAAGCTATCTATGAGATTTGTTGTCATCTAAACCCCAAGACCAATTTATTTCTGCAGAGACAAGCAACATCACCATAGAAAACCCAAAAAATGAAAATAAAAGAAGACCGATGCAAAATACGAACATCTCCATCTCCTGTCAAAACCATGGAGGAAGACTCTGTGAAAAAAGCTTGCATGACGAGAGAAGAGCTCCCACAACTCCAAAAGTTAGAAAGGAGGTGGAGAGAAAAGAGCAGGCCCTAGGAAGACTGCTTCCTTATTCTTTTTTTTTATAATATTGAAAGATGCTACTTGGCTGCTTACACACAACCGAGTTGAAATATCCATAACTAGAGATATTTAATTATAAGATGTGCTATCTGCATTAAATATTAATTTTGTTGATGCTTCATTACTGAATGCAGGTGGTTCAGTGGAGGAGGGTAACACAATAATCGATCATTACAAAAAACACCTATTTTGTAACGACTCTTTTGTCACGGTTGCCCAAAACTGTTACAAAAGTGTAACATTTATCACGGTTTGAGACAAAAACCATGACAAATGGTGTGGGAAGCTTAGTGCCACTTCGTGGGGAGAAATTTGTCACAGTTTTTATAAGCCAACTGTGACAAATTGAATTTTTTTTTAAAAAAAGATGGTGCACCCTTTGTAACAATCAGACTGTTACAAAGGTGCTAGCTTATATCAGTCAGATAATTACAAACTTCTTGTAACGGTTTGAGATGTGATCACCATCGCCCATGTCATAGAGATCTCGAGGTTTCAGGTGAACAACCATATGCCAATCCCTATGCTTTTTATTTGCAACATAGTAGACCTGTTGTGCCTTTGATGTTAGAATGTATGGCTCATAATCTTCAAACTGGCTGATATGAACTAGCCTGGAAAAGTTGACTGATGTGATTCCTAATTCATCAGTATTCAATCCTCTTAAAGTTGTTGTCTTTGCCCATAAACACTTGAACAGTGGAACCATGAAATGACCTTGATAATTAAATTCAATTATATCAACAATTCTTCCATAATAAGGAACTTCTTCAAATTACATGGTGCCATCTCTGCTGATTGAATAACTCCTAGTCCCAAAGATGCCAAAAATGTCTGAGTTTTGAGTCAATAGGCCTTCATCTCGAGAAACTGTGAAAATTTGAAGCTATTGATATTGTGTGCTGTAAACCTTCTTCTGTGGTCTAGAGGTCCGATTGCAAGAGCTTTGGAATCAAGAGAGTATGGAATGTGATCATTCATTATTCGACGTGCAAACCATGATGAGAATTCTCTGTGGACTGTCTTATCAACCTCAGCTGATGTATTCATTCGGATCCTCAGTTGATGTTTGACATAGCTTTTGAATTCCCTACAAAAATTATTTAAGTGAGTGAAATGTCGGATTGCATTATGCTGTAGGAAAATGTAGGCCTATATGAGTATGTAGTAATTCATATCGAAGGAACGGATCAACTTAACTACAATTTATCAAGACATGTCTGTGTACTTGTAGCTTCTCCATTACAGTTAATATGAAGTTTTCAGATCCCCCCACCGCTTTGCCAACAGGAGGGATTAAGGCTTCATCCGGTGAAATGCTACATTTAGGGCAATCGTCTACAGAGGTAGATGGTTGAAAGACGTGTCTATGTCGTCAAAGTATCTACAGAAAAAGTACAGAACCTCGTCCCCTATATAGCCATAGTTATAGAACCTTTTGGCCTTGCTTTATTTCTTACATAAGATTTCAACTTGCCAAGAAACCTATGAAAATAAAGTAAAGATACAAAATAATCAATAACGGTTCAATTGTGAAGTTTACATGGTAAGTAGAAATAAAATTATTACATACCTCTCCATAGGATACATCCATCGATATTGCGCTGGCCCAGCTAACTTTGTTTCATGAGTAAGGTGGATTGTTAGGTGAACGATGATGGTGAAAAATCATGGAGGGAAGATCATCTCCAAATGACAAAGTATCATAATAAATTTTTGTTGCAGTTGCTCAATTTCATTAATCACCAAAACCTTTGTACAAAATTGTCGGAAGAAAGTGCATAAACCAACCAAAACAATGGATACATCTGGAGGAGTTGTGTTCACACACTACAAAAAATACGGCTATTAGTAGCGATTAAAATGGGTGATTAGTAGCGGTTCAGACCACCACTAAACAATTACTAGCAGTTCCTCATTCCGCCACTAAAACACCCATGACAAAACTTTACTTGCGGTTATTAGAACCGCTGGTAATTAGGTCAAAGACGCCACTAATTCAGTAGTGGTATGCAAAAACCGCCACTAATTTACAACAGACAAAACTAACGTTTGGTTATATATCAGTGGCGGTTATAGAACCGTTAGTAAAACCTCAAAAATATAGAAATTTAATTGTTAGAGTTTTTACTAGCGGTTTGAAACCACTACAATTAGCGTTCAAAAATGTACCATCATTCAAATTAGTAGCGGTTTGAACTGCTAGCCAGACCGCTACTAATGGTTATCGATGTTAGTAGCGGTTGTTGAACCGCTACTATAAGCTACAAAGAGGGTGCAATTACTAGCGGTTCTGGAACATCTACTAATTGTTTATGGATACAAAAAAAAAATATTCAACTTAAATAATCGAAATACAATTTCTTTTTGAAAAATTCCATTTTTTACTAATAAATTAAAAAACATCATAGAAACATTTAAATAGAACTTTAACTGTTAAAAAAAAACAAAATTTTATTAACTATTCAATGACTTTATCAGAAATCATATATAAACAATAAATTAAAAAGTAACACCAATAATCATAATTGATAATACTTTAATTTATGATTAAAAGAAATAATAATTGCTTTTTAAACCTGAAATAACAAGAAAATTAGTTAGTAAAAAAATAAGTTAAACATTAAAATAATAAAAACCAAATATATATGAAATTATATTGTTAAAAAGACAAAAGAGAAGAGAAAATGCTGCTGAAATCGGTGGAGAGCTGAAGAATTTGGAGGGGAAGACAAAGGAATGATGTATGTGTGAAATGAAATGTGGGGAGGGGTGGATATTTATAGTGGCAGGAGGTGGCATTTAGTAGCAGTTTGTGTAGCGGTGTTGGACTGCTACAATACTTCTCTTAACGTTAGTAGCAGTTTATAACTGATACTAAAGCTATGTAAAAAATTAAATAAAAAACATTTAGTGAAACCGCTATAAAATGTTTTTACTTTAAAAAAATCATCAATTAATTTATATTAAAAAAACATGATATATGAATGTTTGATACACATTGTTATGAAAATTTTACAAAATACAAAACAATTGTGGTTGACTGCTTCAATCATCTTTGTGCTCCCGCCTAAAGAAAATAAACAAATATATCAATTTTTATGGCTAAAATTTGTTTGATTTATTTGTAATGACAGGTTTCACCTAACTACTGGTAAATAACCGTCTTCTTCCGGAATGAGGTTCTCGAAATTGTCTGGCTCAAAATGCTGGTTGCCTAGTTCCAGATCATCTTCATCACCCATTTTGTAGAAGTCACGGGGCTTCATATGAATAACCATGTGCCAATCTTTATGTTTCTGATCTTGCACATAGTAAACCTGTTGCGCCTGTGAGACTAGAATATACGGCTTGTCATCTGGCACTTCCACTATATGATTGAGCCTCAAGAAATTGACAGACGTGATGCCCAAGCTGTCCATAGTAATGCCTCAAGAAATTCTAGTGTCGGGCCACATGCAATTGAAGAGATGCACGGTGAAACGACCTTGATAGTTTAGCTCGATAATGTCAATGAGCTTCCCATAGTATGATACGCCTCCAAATTACATGTCTGTATCTTGTGAGCTGGCATAACTCCTTATACCAAATGTGCCAAAGACTCCGAAATTTTGGGTGAGAGAACCTTCATCCCATGCAACGGTGCAGAACTTGAAACCGTTGATGTTGTATGCTGTATATCTCCTGACATGGTCGAGTAGACTGGTTGCTAGATTTATCATATCAGGCAGATGGGGATTGTTGTCATTAAGTATCCTCCATAAAATCCAATCCGAAAAATCTCGATGGACCTTTCTATCCACCTCTACAGATGACCTTGTGCGGCTTTGTAGCTAGAGTTTAACATAACGGCAGAAATCCCTTAAATTCAATACAACAAATTAGAGGGTTTTGTTGTTTGGAAAAGAAACAATTTCATTACGAGTGTATATAGTGTTAGAATTCTTACTAAATGTAGGGCTCCACTTGAGGGCAGTTTGTCAAGACATATCTGTGTGCTTGCAACCTCTTAGTGGGAGTGAGCTTGTAATACTGACTTCCTCCAACTGCTTTTCCGATGAACAAGAATAATATGTTAGAAGGTGACTAGACATTGGTGGAGCTATCATCGACAAGAGGAGGGTGATTGAACGAAGTTTCGATGTCATCATCAAAATAGTGCGAACAATACATTAACACCTCATCACCAGAGTGAACCTCTACTATCGAACCCTCTGGAGATGCTTTGTTCCTCACGTACGACTTCAATTTTCCCAAGTATCTGTAATTACAGTACAATCAGGTAACTGAAATAAAATCATGAAACCACTGGAATAATGAATCAACGGACCTCTCTATGGGATACATCTAGCGGTATTGAACTGGGCCGCCCATCTTTGCTTCTTGAACGAGGTGGACAGTGAGATGTGCAACACCTTAAGTTTTACTACTATAATATAGCATTTTTAATCAAATTATAACCACTCTTCAGTGTCAAAAGCCCAAAAATACGAAAAAAAAATTTAAAACTTTTTATTTTCAATCACTAAACTAAGCTTCTTTCTATTGAAATGGGCTTTTCGGATAAATTGAATAATTATAAAAACTTTGTCTAAAGCAGAGTGGTTCATAAAAAAATTAAAAGCACATTAATTCTCTTAGGATATCTATTCCCTATTCATAATACTTAGGAATTTAAAATTCCTTTATAAATTTATACAGTTATATTTTCTATGCTTTCTGCTAATAAACTTAATTTAATTTCTATATCATATACAGATCCACTACTAAAATAATTGACTACCATAGTATTATTCTTACTTTCTCACATATAATCTTATTTCTTCGTCTTATCTTCCTCTAGCACTCATGCCTTATCTCAACCATCTTACCATTTACCAGCTTCTCTGAAACAACAATTTAACGCAGTTTATGTCATTCACTTTAAATCTCATGCATGCATTGTCATGTATACATTTTATAAACCTTTGAAAATTAATGATAGTATTTATCCTATTAATCTGGGTGACATAAGCACCTACCAACCACTGAAAACGATATCTTCGTTAACTAGTGGAGGTTCTACCTGCAGGACTTCTCGTTATAACATTTAAAGCTATAACTAACTGGTTTGGCAAAGGGGTAGCGAACCAACTAAGCCTGGAGTACTCCAACTGAGGAAAAAAAGACATACCACTTAAATGCAACAGGTATTACAAAATTATACATGCAATTCAGTGAATGGAGATAAACTACTACCTGACTTCTTTAGACCTTATTCCTGTACCAGCTCCTTTCCTCTCTATCATCTTGATAAACTCAATTCACAAGTCCAAGCCTATGTACATATGTTGGTTTGAATTAGAGTTTGAATTATAACTAATCGATGCATCTCTCTCGAATGCTAATTTAATTAATACTACCCAAGACTTATCTTCTAGGAAAATTATGTTTTTCCATATTTAGTTATAATTTTAACCATCCAAAATACCTTAATAATTTACTTATATTAAACCTTCTTATTCTCAATGTTTGACCAATAGTTTTTATAAAATTTTTCTGTAAAAACCCCAGTCATTCACACATTTATGTATATATTTATTTTCTATTTATTACAATGTCTCACGAATAAACCAATTAACAATGAAAATAAGGTCCAAGCAATGCAATTCGTTAAAGAACATTACTAATCATTATTCACACTATTTCCTTATACTTAAATACTCACAAATCTTTATCCTTCTCTAGCTTTCTTACACCCAAAATTTAAATACACTTCTTAACAACATATTTGTAACTTGAAATCACAATACAAATCAATCACCATTTATTTTTATCTTTTAATCATTACTTTTCATTACAACCTTGATTTCAAAGTTTATTGAACCTTACCAATTCAATTGGTAGTTCCTTAATTAATTTCTGAACAAGAATTTACAATCAACTTTGACCTCAATAACACTCTAGGCTTCAAACACAACTTAACTTCCTCATATCCATCACTACTATCCAAAACAGAAAAGAGGGAAAATTTCTGCGTATATTACTTCCATATACACACTCTAATACCTTGAAGTTCTTCAGACAACATTCCACATTAATATGAAAATCCCCCATATTCAACCACAATTCTTAAATCATCATTTCGATGACTCTAAGAATGATTTAATCACCTAAATTAATTGCTTAACATTTGCACTTCATCTACCAGAAATTGTAGAATCCCAATCTTTATTTACTTCTCCTAATACTTTTAGCACTTAATTCATCATCAAAAGTCAGTCCTTGACAAGAAGCATCTTTTATCATCATTTTAGAACTCAATGTTACCAATATAATTAAACTTTGGACCCTACCATTTGGTAATCAATAAGAAATAAAAACAAAATCTCTTCTACAATCTTAAATCTATATTTGCTTATGGTTTTCACACCTAAATATAATCCCTTGTATGACTATAAATCAGTTATCTTAATATGAAGAATCATTCATTTACTCCCTTAGTAGAGCTCTTAAAATACCAATCCAAATTACAATACTTGCACTTACATATAGTAATTTCTCCAGCAATTCATCATGCCCATTTTGTCATTCTATTGAATCCTTTGACAAGCTAAAACAATCCAAATAATTATTTTATTCCTAAGAGTATCAAATGAAATGTTCCTTATCAATTTTCAACTTCAAAAGTTTAATCCATAAAGCCATAGTTTACTCTCCTAGTCCATTTTTAACTTTGATTGCTTAAATATAACTTCTTCAACATATCTTCTTCAAAATTCAAACTAAAACTTTTAATTAACAGTTAGTACTCCTATTTAAAATCTCTAAGCTCTTCCTTCTCAGAAATCCTTAATATTAATACCATGATAATCACTAATTTATTTACTATTCAAATCTGTCATTAACCACTTTAATTCATATTTTAACTAAAACTCCAAGTCATATACAATCAACATCTCAAATTGAGATCTTAATATAATCGATAACACTATAGCATATTATTACCTTGACATTCATATATTTCTTAAACTTATGTCCATTCTTTTAGCTCTATCCAAACCCTGGTTCTACACTAAAATCTCTTACAATACCTTCACAGCTTTAACAACTTAATTCTTTTCTTTGAAACCTTTACTAACTTAAATACACAATCATCTTCTTAAACAATTTTTCCACATCTTTAGGACTTAACCACCTTCAATCAAAGTTAAAATCACATTTAACAATTCTCACTCAACAAAAACTTACTCCTCCTTCATGATTATACACCAACCGAAACATAAAAATGTTGACACCTTTCTTTTGGATTTACCAAGCATATTTGAACCATCTAAAAGAATTATACAGCTATGTAAATCACTTCCTACCTCACAAATCTTCCACAACTATTAAACAGTCCCACTAATTATTTATTTGATTCCTCAAGCACATTTACAACTGCATCAGTCCTCAAATCAGAACAATCCAATTATTCTTGAATTAAACATCATCCCTCAAATAGTCCTAAATCAAGTATAGCCAACCAAACATATTCATCCTTAATTTCCTTATGTTTGGGCCACTCAAGAATTCCTCTCTTTCTAAATTCCCCTTCATCATCTTCTATTTAACTCTCTCATTCTGTCATATATCCATATAGCAACATGAAATTCAGCAACATCATACTCGAAGCTCAAATTTCATTTCCAACTTCAACCATGTAGATCAGCAATTATTACTCTTCTATTCCCATACATCTTGGCCATTGCTATCTTTCTCATTTAATAAACTTGAAACCAGTTTTTACAACCTCAAATGTGCCCAAATGATAACACTATATGATCTGAAAAATGGCTTCAGATTTCAAAAATCACCACAACTCTACAGATTCCAGTATCACCACGCAAAACCATAATCACATATAAAATCATAAAACTAAGTTTCATTATACTAAAACAATTCTAATTACTAATTTTCCTTAAACCACTACTTAAGCTTTTTCTTCCTTCTTCTCTACCCCTGTCACCCGTCAAATACAATAAGCCAAGAAGAAGAAAATCACAACTTCATCATGCCCAATTGTAGCGCCCGAAAATTTAGGTTAAAAAAAAATTAAATGGAGACGCCACCAAAATTTTTAAAAAGGAAAACTTTGGAAAACCTTTAAAATATTAAATAGGGTTCGGGAGTCGATTATGCGTGGGGAAGGTGTTAGGCACCCCACGGTACTCGTTCAAAAGAACGGTTACCCTAAAGTACTTATTTAAAAATAAATACGGCCTTTTTAATTTTATTTTAATCACAAAAGAACAAATTAATATATATACAAAAATAAATAAAAAATAAAGAGAAAAAAAATATTTACATTAGTGGACTTGACCTAGGTTTTAACCTAGGGCCTACGTACCCTTACGAGATCAAAGCCCACGTAGTTCGAGTGGGTAGAAATCCGTGTCACTTGGTTGGTGTCTTTTAGAAAAAACATTTATTTAAATAGAACAAAAACAATTTGTGTTTGGTTTGTATTTTTTATTTATAAAAAAAAGTGTATTATTTATATTTAGGAAAAACAAATTTTGAAATAATTTTAGATTAAACTTCCTAGAGATATAATATCACACTGAAGAATAATCGATTTTATGCCTGGGGAAGTTATAAAAACTTCACAAGACATAAAACCAATTTCAAAATCATGTTTTCTTTATTTTGTTTGAAAACTCTTTTTATAGGTTTAAAATTTTGATAAGAAAATATAATCACAAGAAAACCTTAATCATATGAGTAATCAAGCAATAATAATATTAGCAAGAGCAAAGTGAAGAAATCATACCAGGAAATATCCATCATGTTATGCAAGCATCATATATTTAAGGCATGTTACTCATCAAAAGATTAAAAGTAATCAAACAAAAGAAAAGGCTCACATCACTAGTTTCTTCACATGATCTCAAATTAGTAAAGATAGACCATGATCATTAGCAAGGCAAAGAAAATAAGAAGAAGAAAAAGAAAAAGAGAGAAATTCTAGGCAAATTGCCTAATGCTCACAAAAATGCCTCCATCTCTAGCAAGGAGATGTTCATTGGCTTGAGCAAGCAAAGATTAGATGATGGTGCAACGAAGAACTACTCTTGACTCACTTTACACTACTCACCCTATGTCAGAATGAGATAAGTATGTATGAAAGATAAACCTCTCTACCTGTGTTTTTCTCTCCTAAACTTTACTTCTTTCTCTCTCAAAACTGCCTCTTTTCCTCTCAAAAAAAAAAATGTCCCCTCCTAAAAACCCTAGCCTCTCCAAAATTCTTCTCCAATCCCCCCCTTTGTGAGCTCTTACTCCTCTTTATATAGGCACCATTAGGGTTTTTATCATAAATGCACTAATAATTTTTTAATTTTCGTTTTTTAATTTTTTAATTTTTCTTTTAATAACATTTCCTATTCTTGCACCTAAATGACAATATTTTTTATAATTTTCGTTTTTTATTTTTTTTATTAATTTTTAAACATCAATCAACCACCAATCATCATGAATGGCTCATAATCACAATCAATTTTAAATTTCAAAATTTACTTCTTCAATTATGACCCAACAATCAGCATTAATGACACATAATCATAATAAATCAATCAATTTTTAATTTTTTGTAATAATAATGAATGTGCCATTTTTCAATCAAAATTAGTGGAGATTCTATAAGGATGATTTTTCGTTTTTTTTATTTCTTATTATTTTGCGGGGCCCGGACAAAATAGGGTGTTTACACCAATTAGTATATAGTCCATCATCTTTTCAACATGATCAGAAAGGTGAAACACAGAGAAAAAGGAACATAATTTTCGGACCCAACAGAGGAAGTAATCAGACCAAACAGAGGGGACATCGGATAACCCAAAACATCAATCCCTTCTTCTCTTCACCATTAACAGAAATAAAATCACAGATGAACATATTCCTCAATTAGCAAGAAAATCGGCATAACAGAGAAATAAGAACAGAAATACCAAATTCACCCAACCTCAAAAATCTCAGCATACATGACACTCTATGAGCTTAAACTAACTCCTAATCACATTTAATTAAGATTTTGTTCATTTCTTGCTTGAAATTCCGCCCAGATCATTGCCCATGAATAGTACCCGAGTTTGGGGCATTTGAAGAAACTCACTCGAACTCAATTCCTTTCCCAAAATCGACACCCATATCACATAAATTGAAGCTTAAGCTTCCTTTTTATGAATTTAGAATCTTTCAAAACCCCAGAAACCTAATCGATTTCCTCTCTAATCTCGCACGAATAAGAGGAAATAAGGTCAGAAATCAGGAGAAGAGAATCACCTAAGCTTAAGTCCAGCCTCGCTCGAGTAGTTGAAGCTCTAAACCGCCAGAAATCACTTTCGTCGCTGGTGGAACTCACTGAACATGATGAGAGAACGGAGAGGAGAACAGGGAGGGAGTGAAGACGTGAGAGAGAGAGAGAGAGAGCAGAGTGATATCGAGTGAGGGAGAGAGTGAGAGAAAATGAAATTAAAGAGAAGCAACACGTGTGGTATATGTCGTGAAAGGAAAGGTAGATATTTTTTTAAGAGTGTTTTACCATCCTGCCCTTCCTTTTATAATTGGAGATATTTTTAACTAGGGACAGATATTGTCATTTTCATTTCCCTTTTTCTATTTTTCTATTAGATGGTAATTTTATTTACCATTCCCACTTACAAATAAACCTGAATTTATCCCAAAAATAATTTATCTAGATATACTTTAATTTCCAAATTTATTTATAAGAATTTTTAAATACTATACAATACACCAAGGTTCTAAATATTCCCTTATTTAAATCCATCTTCCAACTATTTTTTCTCAATTAATAAATAAAATAAGTGTTAAAAATTATTAAAAATACACCTGGCCTCATAAATTTATTTATAAGGCTTTTTAATTTCTAAATGTCTTTCAAAAACCGTAAATAAATCCTTATTTTCTATTTTCTAAAATTTGGGGTGTTACAAGATGGACCATGACCATGAAGAAAGATAGGGGAATATCATCTCCATATGACAGAGCATTAGAACGATTTTTCCGTGCAATTGATCTAGCTCTGCTTTACCCAAAACCTTTGTACACAACCATCGGTAGAAAGAACTGAGTTGAACCAAATCGTTAGACATCTCCTGGGGCAGTGTGCTTTTAATTGCCAAAGGTAGGAATTTCTCGAGCAAAATGTGGCAGTCATGGCTTTTAAACTTGGCAATCTTCTTAGAGTGTATGTCCACACATCTTGAGATGTTGCTTGAATAACCATCAAGGACCTTAATGTCCTTAAGTGTGGAGAGGAAGACTTCCTTGTTGGCTCTCATCAGTGTGAATGAGGCTGGGGCAAATTTGTCAATCTAATCCGGCCAGGCGTCTTCACGTGTTCCCATCGCCATCAGATCTTTTCTTGCTTGGAGATGGTCCTTGAACTTTTTGGACTCGTTCAGTAACATGTACAAAACATTGTCACACACATATTTTTCGATGTACATGACATCAAGACAGTGGCAAAGCAGATTAGATTTCCAGTACAGGAGCTCAATGAAAATGCTATTCTTTTGCCATTGCTGCACGTTATCCCCCTTGGACTGGTCGCAGCCCCTTCTGCCCCCAGGCTGAACGTTATCTTTCTTCCCGAACTCTACATTAATATCTACAAGCTGTTGAAGAACATCTGCACCAGACAACAACACATGAGGATCTCTCATTTCCTATGTTCCATTGAATCTAATCTTCTACAACTGAAACATATGACCTCTAGGAAGGAAATGTCAATGACCCATAAAGCACCACTTGCGACTGTGAGGAAAGCAGACCGAGTCTTGGACAAAGTTACAGTTAGGGCAAGCTCTCCCCGTATGCACGTTCCAGCCAGACAATATGCCAAGTCCGAGGAAATCGCTCGCTGTCCACATCAACGACACATGGAGTATAAAGAGCATCTTACCGTAAGCGTCATACGTCTTAACTCCGTTGCTCCAGAGTTCCTTCAACTCCTGTATCAATGATTGAAGGTAGACATCTATATCATTTCCAGGAGCTCTCTTCCCTAGAATAATCATCAAAAAAATGAATGAGCTTTGTTTCATACACATCCAGAGGGCAAGTTGTATGGTATCAATACCACAGGCCATATACTGTACGTAATGCTAAGATTCCTGAACGGATTGAACCCATATGATGCGAAGCAAGGCAGACATTTCTTGCGCCACTGGCAAACTCCGAGAATTGAGCATCAAACACTTTCCAAGCCTCAGCATCCCTAGGATGTCTCAACTTCCCATCTGCGCTGGGCTCTGAGGAATGTCACCGCATCTGCTCAGCCGTTTTGGATGACATATACGACCTCTGAAGTCGTGGAGTCAGGGGGAAATATCTAAGAATTTTTGCAGGTTTCTTGGTTGTCCTTCGAACCCTCTTTGCCAGTTTGTACCGAGACGCATTACACGCTTACATCTCTCCAACTCGGCGTCGTCTCCCCAATACAACATACAATCATTGGGGCAGGCATAGATTTTAGTGTAGTTCAATCCCAACTTATTGATAGTCTTCTTTGCTTCGTAGAATGAAGGTGGGATTTCTGCATGAGAAAATGCATCTCCCAATAATTCTAACACCATGGACATCCCCTTATCACTGAACCCACACAACCACTTGATATGATAGAGTTTGATAAGAAATGATAGCTTCGAGTATTTACTACAGCTTGTATAAACAATATTCTTAGTCTAAAATGAACGATTTATGTGACAAAACTGGAAACGAAAGTTTGCAGTTTTTAGTACAACCAGGAAACAATGGCTTGTTTGCTTTCGTCATAAGGTCAAAAAAATTCTTTGTAGCTTCATTTCGGAAAAACTCCAGGAGCAGTCCTTCAACGCCTTCCTGACTACCGATGTCGTCACCTTGCACCCCAAAAGCATCATGCACAATATCGTTAAATGGATCCATATGATCATCATCATCGTCAATCTGCATTCCAACCTGAGATGTTGCAGCAACGGCTTCACCACCATCACCATCGTTCTCTCCATGAACCCCCCCAGAAGGTGTAATTGATGGGAAATGTTTCGCTATAAGATGATCATGGACAACATTTCTGGGATGCCACTTCTTAAATTTACATTTTGGACAAGGACAAAGTATCTGATTGTTAACACCTGAGCGGTTGAAAACAAAATCTAAGAAGTGGTCCACACCAACCATATAGCGAGGACGTTCATGGCAAATTAATCCAAGATTTATCCATTATATGAGTAAAGATATTATTAAAGAAGGGAAGGCTCTAAGTTGAATGAAATGTAAAATGAAATGGAAAGATTCAAAGGTTTATAAATGGAAATTTTGACATTAGTAGCGGTTAAAAACCGCTACTAAGAACTTCAGGAAATGAATTACAACGTTGATTTGACCGATGGAATAGAATGTTGGATTTTGACGTTAGTAGCAGTTAAAAACCGCTACTAAAACCGCCACTAACTCAATTGACCGTTGGAATACAAAAAGTTTGCATTTAATTTTTGGTTCATTAAGTAACGCTTTTTTTATTATTATTTAATTACTTTTAGTGGCGGTTCAAGAACCGCCACTAATGTTAATTTTTTTATTCACTTTTGCAATTATAGCAAATAACAAAAAAAATTTCACTAGTCATGAAGAAACGTGTTTTTTTTTCAAAAAAGAAAAATTATAACCCTATCCTAATTTGATGTAATTAAAGTGTTTAGTAAAAATTAAATATGATCATAATAACTACTAAAATTCTATAATCTCACAATTACTAATTAATAAATGTTCAAAGAACAAATATTGTGAATAAAAAATATTCAAATATAAAAATGTTCAAGTAACAAACTTTAAATAAGAAACATTCTAATAAAAAAGGACCCTAGAGCTACATAGGAGGCTTATCGTCGTCTTGATGCTCCGGAGAATGGCTACAAGGCTTCTTTGGTGGACATGTATGTATCCGGTCGAGTGTACTATTAGCGCTTTCCACCCAGGACTCCAGTCTGTCCAACACCTGATCCGTCATCCGTTCTGTAATTGTCGCCATCAAGTTCTGGGTGATCTCCTGAGTTAGCCTCTCCCTCATTTGAGCTTCAGACTCAACGTCCCCTCTAATCGGGCCACTAGTAGAGGGTTGCCCTGAAGCTGTAGACTAGGCACTCCTTAGGTCGCTTGATGTTCGCCACGCGCCGCAAGTGCACGGGTCGCCCCAAGTAATAAAATAGTGAGTAGAGTATCGTTCCCACGAGGATTTGTCCAAAACCCGGTCAAGCAATGATTGTCACACTCTCGCCCAATTTGAGTGACACAAATGTTGAGATTTAAAACTAACTAAGAAAATAAAATGAGAGTAAAAGTTTACACAAGTGATTCTCCAACCTAAAGGCTAAAATGGGTCCTAAGATTATCTATCCCCCTTGCACTTCTCAAAACTCAATTAACCTCCCCTCAAAGAAGCTCTCAACGATACTACGTCCTAATCTAGGGTTCATTGGGTACTTGTAAAAGCGCTCTCGCGTCAAGAACAAGTGTTTAGTCTTATTAAGTTGCACAATCTCTTGCTACAAGTTAATAAAACCCAATTTTAATGCCCCAACCCTAATGTGACTATGCAAGGCTAACAAGTATATCTCTATCTTGCCAGCAAAACCCTCCATCCATGCAAACTTCGGGTTCTTGCACTATCTTACCCAAGTTCTACACTCAACCTAGCTCTCTCGAGTCATAAATCAAGTGAACCCAACAATCTAAATGGTGATCAAGTACTTAGAAGCATTAAGAACGGGGTAAAATAAACACAGAGATATCATTAATCACAAATTAAGAGGAGGATTCAA
Organism: Mimosa bimucronata; assembly: GCA_037074515.1. Lineage (NCBI taxonomy): Eukaryota > Viridiplantae > Streptophyta > Magnoliopsida > Fabales > Fabaceae > Mimosa > Mimosa bimucronata. Next base: position 16,171,014 of record CM073442.1, read on the forward strand.
GAATCAATACATACAAGGGTTCAAAATAATCTTAGAATGAAAGTATTTAGCTACACATGTTCTACAACTCCATAGGAGCATATATATACAACATTGCAAACAGAACAAGAGAAGAGAATGAAGATGGAAGAGATAAACTGAAGGAGGAAGCCCAAATCTCTCTGAAGCTCCAAGCCCAAGCTCATTCCCCACCAAGCTCCAAGCCCTAGCAGAGCAAAACACCCCAAAATATGCCCAAAAGTCGAAGAATGAGGGCTCTGAACGAAGCCCTAGCTTTTATATCAGTTAAAACATGCCCCTGTTCTATCTAAAACGCGCAGAAATACGCAGTTCGCCATGGGTCTCGCCGTGGCGAACCCACGGCGAAGTCCAAAAATGACAGAACTGAGAGATGCTCGCCGTGGCTTCCGCCGCGGCGAGATGACGGCGAGCTATCCAAAATGGGCAAAAGCAAATGTAGGAAGTCCTTTCTTCTCTGTTTTCTTGCCTTTTTTTTCTTTATTCCTTGGGCGGCTCTGGCTTCTTCTTATTTTTGTTCAATTGGGTGCTTGGCAGAAGGCTAAAATCTCTTGTTTATTGGATCAAATTATTCCTACAAAAATTACATGAAACAACATGAGAAATTAACTACAAAAATAACAATAATCTACATAATTATACAATGATATGCAACCGAAAATCAAATGAACATTTTTCTATCTTGAGTATCCAAAATTTATCCATAATTGAGTAAAACTCAAGGAAAATATGCTACCAGGGACATCTTTGATCAACTCCTAAAGCGGCCTACTCCCACCCTGATCCCTTGCGTTGAACAGATCCAACCTTTTGTTCTTCCAACCTCACCCATGTTTGATTCTGACCAGCTCTTGCGAATGTCCCTCACATCCAACTTCCTCTGTAATATATAAAATTTAATTATGGTTAAATACTATTAGGATGATATAATTAAAATCATATTCCAAACATAATAAATAGATTTCCTATAATATGTATTAAAATCAAATTCCAATAATAATAAATAACAAATAACAAATAATAAATACATTTCCGATAGTATTAATTAACATCAGATTCTAATAATAATAAATAGTAAACAATAAATAAGTTTAAAGTTAGTTCAACCAAACTTCACAATTTCTTCCGACGTGAACTTCTTAGATTCCCCATCAAATTTTCTCCAGTCCAAAGCGTCAATCGGGAATCGCTGATAATTCTGGCCTACACTCCGGCAAAACATCCCATACAGTTAACCCCAGTGCCTACCGGTAGTCTAGTCAACTTGTCATCCCAATCAACCTTAACACTGTGCTCGCTAGGAAGGTTCATTACATCTTGCAACTTCAAACTCATCTCGCTTATTCTACCGAAGGGTTTGTAAAATTTAGGCAACAAATTTATGAGCTTTAAAAATACAATTATCTGATAAAAACGGTAAAAATTGAATTTCCTTACCTTGAACTCTGACTTCGTAACCAGTGGACCTTCCCGCGGATCATTTAGGCCACCCTGCATCTTCGTCTTCCTCACTGTCCAACCAGCGGGCAATATTTTTGAAATCTGCTCCTTTAGTCCCGTCCAAATTTTCCTCCCTGTTCCACAATGTGTTGATTACATTTTCCGGAATCGGCTCGTTTTGTATATGGATCCGCTCTTGTTCGATCCGTTCCCTCTTGGCTGCCTCATCCAGTTTCCTATGAAGCCGTTCCTGTTCCTATTGTTGTTCAGCGGATATGGGCCTCTTGTCTCTACTGCGATCACACATTCCGACCATAATTTCGATTGAATGTATGACAAAACGCGCCTACTTTTCTCGTATGAATCTAATATATCACATCACATCGCTTTCTCTAAAAGGCTCATGCCTTTTGAAATGAAAAGGCATGAGCCTTTAAAAAGCAGAAATTAGTGGTGGTTCTGTCAGAACTGTAACACCCCAAATTTTAGAAAATAGAAAATAGGAAATTATTTAAGATTTTAGAAATGTAACTAAAATATTAAAAAGCATTGAAAATGAATTTATGATGTTTTAGGCATTTTTAATAAATTTTAAGGCTTATTTTCTTTATTAGTTAAGGAAAAATAGTAGGAAATAAATTTAAACAAGGGAATATTTAGAACCTTGGGGTATTGTTTAGTATTTAAAAAGTCTTATAAATAAATTTGTAAATTAAAGCATATCTAGAGAAATTATTTTTGGGACAAATTCAGGTTTATGTGTAAGTGGGAATGGTAAATAAAATTACCATTTAAGAGGAAAATAGAAAAAGGGAAATGAAAAAGACAATATCTGTCCCTGATTAAAAATATCTTCAGTTATAAAAGGAAGGGCAAGATGGTAAAATACCTATTAAAAATATCAATCTCACCTTTTCAACATATATACTCCCACGTATCCCATTCATTCCTCACTTTCCTCTCTCCCTCCACCCGAGCCTCCTGCCTTCACTCTCTCTCCGTTTCCCCTGGTTTCTTCGAGCTTCAGCAGTAATGACGGTGACGATCAGCAGTGACGACGGGAAGCGGCAGAGATGCGTAAGGAGTTTGGGGTAACCTTTGGTAAGTCCCTTCCTTCTGTTTTCTTTTCTTCTCGTCCGATTTCAGCAAGCTTGAGGGGGGGAGTGATTCGAATTTCTGAGGGGATTTAAAGCTTAGGAATTTCTGAAAATGATGTTTAGACTTTGTTCTTGACAATTTGAGCATTGATTTTGAGAATGGATTAGAGTTTGGTCAAATTGCTCCAAAATTCCCAAATTTCTTTTTCTCTTCTACTGTTCACCGACGTCTCTATGACGATTTCAGGGTATAATTCATGGAAACCTTAATTTAACATGGTTAGTGGTGATATAGAATTGATAATTGGAGTTGTATGTTTGGTTTTGAGATTTTGTTCTAATTGTTGTTTGACTCCTTTGGCCGATTTTGTTGAGGCCGAATTCCTGTTCCTCTGTGCTTTGGGCTTCAGAATATGAATTAGGGAGGATGGAATGGATGTTAACCTTGTAGGATTGATTTTAAATGGAAGGTGAAGTTGTTCTATTTATCTTGTTCTCCCTCTGTTCGGACAAGTTTAGAAGGATAAAGGACAGGGGAAATTAGTTGGTGTTAGATGAGAACCAGAGCTTTATTGTTTATAATTGAGGGTTAGTTGATTTTTCATTCTCTGCTGGCTGTGATTCGGTGAGATGGGAAGAAGTTATGATTTTTCTCTTTTGGTGTTGCAAAGAAAATAAAGAAGAGGATCTGGAAGGTTTTGGAATTGGATGATGCATTTGAACTGGTTGATGTGGTTATTTTAGGTGTTGATTAAAAAGAAATTTTGATAATAAAGGTTGTTTCCATATGGGTCATGAAAATAAATTGATGTTGGATTAATGGCAACTTGAAAACTCAAGAGATGATTATGCCTCTTTCTGTAGGATCTATGTTATTTCAATTTTAGAAATTGGAGGGTATGATTTAATAGGCTTAACGACAATATAGACTGGTTGAAGTTTGAGGTTTAGGAAGAAAATGATTGATTGAAGTAAGTTATTATGTATGTTTTAGGTAGCTGCAGTGTTTGTTGAGAATTTGGGGTACAATTATAGTTATGCTTGGAACACTTTTAAGGGTAAGATGAGTGATAAAGTGTTGGTTGATATTGAGGAAGATGTTGAAGATTTTGCTATTGTCAATCAAAACTGGAATTTATTGTAGGAAAGGATTATTGAGTTGCATGGTAGTTTAGGAATTGATGTTGTGATGTTAAGGAGCAAGAGGATTTAAAGTATAGTGATTGTTTTAGAAATTCTTAGTGGTAAGATAAATTGATGTTAAATAGTTGGGAAGGAAGAAGAGGAATTTATGTTAAGGGAATTTGATTTTTGTTGCCTCTTTGTTGGCTTGTGCCTTGGTGCTTTTGTGAAGAGGAAGAAGTGATGGTAATAGGACAAGAATGGTGTTAAGGAAGTGTCTGCTCCATTTATGTTTGAATGAGAAATTCGATTAATTCTCAGTTGTTCTGTTCTGTTGGTAAAATTATGTTGGTTTTAGAATATGGATTCTATGAATTTTGAGGTTGAAATTTATTAGAAAAGATTATGTTGAAGTACGGGAACCTGATTGGGAGTATAAAAATTATTTGTGTAAACTAATATTAATAGAATTCTTTATTTTATTTTAGCTAATGTATAATTTAGTGTTTATCTTTAATATTGGCTTGGATAGTAAAGAAGTGGTGTAAGATTAGTTATAGAAGTAATTGAAGGGTATTTCTTTATGAATCCCAGTTGAGGTTTCATTGTGGTTAAGATATAATTGCTTAGTTAAAGGCACTGCTTACTTTAAGATGATGAGTTGAAGTACGGATGTTTAAAGAAATCAAGTTTCAATATAAGAAATATGATTTATTTGGAATTATGGTTTATTATTATTCTATTTATGTGATGTTTGTAGAATGTAAGTTAATGATAATTTTAAGATGCAGAAGCTGGTTATGATAAACTTAAAGAGCAAGGGAGTTTAATTAAGAACGTGATTTAATAATGATCATTGTTGAAATGGTATGAGATTTTCTTTGACGCTCTTGGAGTTTCTAAAGCAAAGATTGAATTTGAGAGATATATGAAATAGAAATCATGGTTTGATGTTATGGAAAGGAGTAAACGATAAACGAAAGTTGGTTTGAAAATGTAGGATCGTTAAGGGATGATTTTGTGGTTTTCAGAATTAGTTAACCATGAGGATACAGTGGAAATCTAGGATATATGTGGCTGTATCATTGGCAGATCTTGTGGACGAATTAAAGTTTTAGTTTTTAAAGGATAACGGCATTAGGTTTTGTTTTGGGATAAAGTTTATATAAAGTTGTGATGTTTAGGAATTAACTATTTTTGTTTAGAATTGTTTAGGGTTATCGTTTTAAGAAACATGTCTAAAGTGATTCAATTTCTTTAAAATTGAATACAATTGTTTGTGTTTGTGCATAAAAGGTATAAGGGGTGATATAGTCTGGTTTTGAAAGCAATAACTAATCCTTTATTTCTGGTTGAAGTTCCTAGGTGTTAAACATGTGTTCCAAATTTCTTAAGACATGACGAAAGATTCTACGATGTGATTATATCCATATGTAAGAAATTGAGGATTTGGGACTTGAAAGAAAGAGAAAGTGTGTTTTGATAGTAAAAGAAGATCGTGGACATAAATGTTATGTTGTAATAGAATGAATTTGGGAATTAGGAACTGATATGTTTTAAGATTTTGTTTTAGGTTTTGAAGTTTACAAATATTGACAATGACTTATCAAAGTTGTGTGAAATTGATTATAATTAGATTTGAATATGGAAAGTCTCGCTCTGTTCCTGTTCTTGAAATTCTTGATGATGGAGTCTAAGAAGTAAAATCAATAGAATTATTATAGGGTTAGTTTATAAATCTTGAAATAAAGAATTAAGTTTGAATTTTATGTTGAATTATATATTGAATAAATGCCTAAGGTCTTTAAAGAGTAACTTTTATAGAAACTATTGGTCAAACATTGAGACTAAGAAACTTTAATGTATGTAAAGTATCAAAGTGATCTTGGATGATCAAGATCCTAAATAAGTATGTATAAATTATAATTAGCTTAAATAAAACGACTTGGGTAGTATTAAGTAAGTTAGGCTTTGAGAGAGACGCATAGAATAATTTATAAATAGGATTTTAATAAGCTTATATATGTATATAGGTTCTGAATAGTGATTGGAGTTCATCGAACTAATATAAAGGAAGGAGCTGGTACAGAACTAAGGTCTAAAGAAACCAGGTAGCAGTTTATCTCTATTCGCTAAATTGCATGTATAATTTTGTAATACCTATTGCATTTAAGTGGTATGTCATTTATTCCTCAGTTGGAGTACTCCAGGCTTAGGTGGTTCGCTACCCCTTTGCCAGTTTAGTTACGTTATAATGGGATAGTTATAACAAGAAGTCCTGCAGGTAGAACCTACACTAGTTAACGAGGATATCGTTATTAGTGGTTGGTAGGTGCTTATGTCACCCAGATTAATAGGATAAATACTATCATTAATTTGCAAAGGTTTATAAAATGTATACATGACAATGCATGCATGAGATTTAAAGTGAATGACATAAACTTGCATTAAATTGCTGTTTCAGAGAAGCTGGGAGACGTGAGATGGTTGAGATAAGGCAGGAGTACTGGAAGAAGATTAGTCGAAGAAAATATGCTATACTATGGTAGCTAAATATTTTAGTAGATTTATCTGTAGATGATATAAAAGTTTAATTAATGAGTTATGGGTAGAAAGTATAGAAAATGGAAATATATATATATATATATATGAATATATATATGAATAAAAGGATTTAAATTTCTCAAGTATCCTAAATAAAGGACAAAGGTACTTTTAATTGTTTTATGGACCACTTTGTTTTATTAAAAGTTTTAATTTATTTAGTTTGTTACAACAGCCCATTCCAACAAAAATGATGTTTAAATGATTTTTGGAAAGAAAAAGTTTTTAATTTTTCGTATTTTTGGGCTTCTGACACTGAAATAGTGGTTATAATTCAATTAAAATGTTATAATATAGTAGAAAAATTTTAGGTGTTACAAGAACCGCCACTACTAGTCACGGTTTGAGCCATAACTGCAGCTCAAACCACGACTAAAATGGAGCTGGCAATTAATGCCAATGCATTAATTTGTTCAATTAGTGGCGGTTTCTCTCATAACCGCCATTAATGTTGCTAAACCTCCACTAAGTCAGTGCCTTTTCATTTTTTCGCAGTTTTGTCCACCAAAACTGTGACTAATGTTATACCACTAAATTTCCCGCCAAAGAGCGCCAATTTAGCTGGAGGTTTGTCTTCCTAACCACCACTAACTACACCCTTGGTCAAAATGTCAAATTTATTTGCGATTTTTGCTTATAACCACGACTAATGTCATATTACTGGCATTTTGGGTATTCCGCTACTAATGCAACCGTCACTAAAACCCGCTTTTTTGTAATGACACCGCAAGTGCACGGGTCGTCCCATGTAATAATAGTGATAAGAAAGTATCATTTCCATGGAGATTTAGTTACAAATGTGATCAAACTAAAGGCTTAGTAAATTCAATTAAGTTGAGCTAGAGCAAATTTTGGTTGGATGAATTAACTAATAGAAACTACTTTAAAAATAGAAGTTGATAATTACAATTGATTTTTTGACTTTAAGGATAAAATAGAGTCTAGAATTATTTATCCTCCTTATATTTTATAACCTTTAAATAACCTCTTCTCACTAATGCTTTTCAACGAATATATATGCACTAGCCTAGGGTTCACAATGTACTTGTAAAAGCTCTCTCAAGTCAAGAACAAAAGTCTCATTTCATCAATTGCTCAATCTCTTGTTACAATTAATAAAATCTAGTTTTCAAACTCCAACCCTAATATGACTATGCAAGGTCAATAAGTATATCTCTATCTTATCAACAAAATCACCCCGTTCATCAAGCAAATTTCAAGTTCTTGCACAATTTCACCCAAGTTCTACATTCAACCTAACTCTCTCAATTGCCTCAATCAAATGAACAAAACAACAAAATGGTGGTCAACAATTTAGAAGCATTAAGCAAAGAGCAAAACAAACACATATATATCATTAATCACGAAAGGAGAAGAGTAATAAAGAGTTAATCTATACAAGGGTTCAAAATCATCCTTGACAAATTCCTCTACTGGGGATAAGACGTTGAGATGCTTGGCCATTGAAAACAACATGATGTTGTATCGTGGTTATGCATTGCATAATAAGAGAAATCCACTTATTTAGAAAATGCATTCGAGTTAAGACATGAATAGATGGCCCCTCGTTCTTTTAATCTTTTTTCACCATTTTCATCCCTTTTTCTCACTATCTTTGGATCAAAATTTTAATGGTGTATATTTCATTTAATATTTTACAAAATTATTAGGATTTACTATAAATAAACAAATGAAAAATTTTAATCTTTTTGTGATCAATTAATCCACATGAGCACAAGTGGGGGGCCTTGGTTACTCCTCCTCCACCCTAATTTTTTAATACTCCTTTAATTTCACTACCCATATATATCACTTCAGACTTTTTTCTCTCGCCTTTTTTCTCTTCATTACCTACACTACTCGCTACACACGCCACACATATACTCTCATTCTCATATAGAGAAAATAAATTAATAATTTTTTTCTGAATGAAAATAAATTGTTTATGTACGATCCACAATTCACATGTTTCATTATACAGCATTTGCTTCATGTCTATCCATTTTGCCAACAAAAAAAAAAAAGAATTATACAAAACGCAACCTACCTAATTCTGAAGATGATAGAAATGAAACGTAACTCAGAAACCATCAACCAAGCAAAGCCAGAAATAGGGGCGTGAAGATAAGGATAACATGCATGGCTCCAATTAAAGTACAAAGAGCAGTATCGATTCTCTAGCTAGACTCTCAAAACTTTAAACCCAAAAATGTCACAAGTTTGTAGTGTTAAATTTGTACCATCTGTGTCCCTAGATTCTCAAAACTTTAAACCCAAAAATTTTCTTGAAGTTACTCAAGTCACAATTTAGTTTTATATTATTTTATTTTGGGATTTGTTTTACAATTTAGTTTAAATACGCTAAACACATGATTTTTTGATCATTTTTCTGTCTCTGTTTTTTTTTTTTACTTATTTTTCATTTTCTCTCCATTTTTCTTACTCTTTTTCCAAATTCTCTTTAATTTAACAAGATTTTTTATAATGCTTTCCTTCACCTCCAATTTTTCTACCCATTAGTCCTCTTAATTGAGATTAATAAATTTTTATATCTTCACCCTGTGAGTTTAAAGGAAAGACGACAATGAGTTTTGATATCCTCATTTTTACAAGCGACAAAGTGATCTCTGTTTTTTTTTTTTTTTACGACATAAAGTGATATCTTGATTAGCTACTATATTTGATTTGTAAATATTTGGTGGGTCACTGGCAGAGTTGGGAAAACGGACAAACCCTTAATAGGCTTACGCCTAAACAGGTCAGCACTTTTAAACCCGACGTCAAAAGAGACCCCCCACCACCAATTTTCAAAGCATGGCCCCCGATTTCTTGCGGGCTACAAGATGCAGGCCTCAAATATTTTCAATAAATTTTTTTATTTTCTATTTTTTTGAAAGAAATTAAGTTATAACAATAAAATTTTAATTTGAAATATATTCATTATCAAATAATTTATTTCTTTAATCATTTTTCAGTAAATAAAATAAATGGTTGTTTGCATGCTTTATGATATATATAGATTATGTCTTTATGTATTGGTAGTTTTTTTTTTTTTTACTTTCTTGTAAATATATTTTAAATTTACAAGAAGTTAACAAAATAAAGAATAATTGTACTAATAAAAAAGTACATATTACAACTTCTAAGATATAGAAAAATAACTTAGAAACTAAGTCAAAAGGTAGAAAAATACATAAAAAAGGAACTCTTTTGGAGGCTAAAAAATACAAGCTCAGCCCTCAATTTTAACAGGCTTAAACGAGCCAATCCAATAGATTCAATCCATTTTCATGACAAATGCCAATGTTTTTGAAGTTCAAACATACCGCTATTGAAGGGGGTAAAAGGTAATATTTAAAAAAGATCGAGGGGCAGTCATATATTTTCTCAAAATTTTATAAATTACTTTTTAATTTGATAATTTAAGTAGTATGTTATTTTTTAAACTTTTCTAAAAATATTACTTGATTTAATAATTTTTATGAAGTGTACATGGCTACAAAGTTAACTTCCTTTTAAATCCCCATAGGCATTATTTAAAAACAAAATGAGGAGCAATTTTTCATCTTCTGTATAACCTTGCAGACAGTAAAATGGGTGACAAGCCCGATACTTCCTTTTATATTCCTCCCTATTTTCTTCGTCTGCCTATCATCCACTATATATACATATATATATATATATATATTAATGGACAAAATTAAAGCTAAGTTATTTTTACTCATTGTGTCCAATTTCTTAATTAAATTTTCATGAATTATTTTGGTCATTAATAACAGTATAATAGAATTTGAAGATTTATTAATATTAATTTTTTTCAGAATAATCAAAATGCGAAGATTTGATAGGAGAATAAATTTGTATGTCAGTATATCTATTTTAATTGTAATGATTTAACATTAAATGTTGATGAGTGATAAGGCCCATCGTTCTTCTTTACTTCCTATCCCTCCTGTAATACCCCAAATTTTAGGAAATAGAAAATAAGGATTTATTTAAAGTCTTGCGTTGGCATTTAGAAATTAAAAAGCCTTATAAATAAATTTATGAGGCCAGGTGTATTTTTAATAATTTATAAGACTTATTTTATTTATTAATTGAGGAAAAATAGTTGGAAGATGGGATTTAAATAAGAGAATATTTATAACCTTGTGGTATTGTTTAGTATTAAAAAAGTCTTATAAATAAATTTGAAAATTAAAACATATCTACAGAAATTATTTTTGGAGTAAATTCAGATTAAATTAAAAGGGAAATAGTAATTAGAATTTGAAAAGAAAATTATAATGGGAAATAGAAAATAAAAATGACAATATCTATCCCTAGTTGAAAATATCTCCAATTATAAAAGGAAGGGCAAGATAGTAAAATACCCATTAAAAATATCACTCTCTCCTTTTAATACTCACACACCACGTGTTCTTTCATTTATTCCCTTCTCTCTTTCCCTTTAGACCGACTTCCCTCTGTTCCTCACTCTCTCTTGTTCTCTCTGCCTTTCTTCGTCTTCAACGAGCTTCGACAGTGATGACGAAGTTCGATTCCGGTGCCGGCAAGGCCATATGAGATATGTAACATCTGATTCTTGGTCGGGTGAGTTCTCTCTTCTCGTTTCTATTTCCATCTTCTCCGATTAAGGTCGATTATGAGTAAGGATACGTTTTGGGGGTTTTGGTTTTTATGAATTGTAACCTAATTAAATCAAAGCTTGAGGTTATATTTTTAATTTCCCTGAAGAATCGAAGCATGCATGAGAGAATTTGTCCAGATTTCTTCATATATGGGCTCGGGTTACTGGTCATGTGCTTGTTGCTACAAGGGAGTAAAGAAGGAGAAAGGAAATAAGGAATGGAGCTGATGGTGACTTGGAATGAGGTTGATGTTGAAAGTGGCAATCGCACAAGAGGGGGGTGAATTGTGCTATTTAAAAATCTAAGAATAATTTAAATACAACACAAACTTTATACTGGTTCGGCCAACACTGCCTACGTCCAGTTCTCCAACACTCTGTTGGGTTCCACTAACCACAGGTTTTACGAGTACAGGTTCACCTGTCAACCTTTACAGAGTTTTAGAATCTTTCTAAACACTCCCCCTTACCACTTGTAAGGCAATATCCCTATTCTAAAGCACCAAGCTTTCAGAACAACCTCAAACAGTAGAGGATTTCAATAAATACGTTCACTTAATGAACTGATTTTGATACACACTTAAGTACGAGATAAAATCTCTAAAACAATAAATACAGAGCAATGAATGAGCTTATGAATATTCTCGTTTTTCGTCTCTACTCAATAAATGCTTAGGTTCTGTATTTATATCTCTTCTCAGATTTTGCCCTAACATTCAATCTTCAAGAAGCCGTTTGAATTTAGTCGTTGGGTGCTTATAGCCGTTGGCATTTAATGCAGCTTCTTCATCGGGCTTAACTCTCTGCTCTGGCTTCAACTACTTCTTGCGTAGGGTGAGTTAGGAGAGAGACAGACTCGGCATTCTGAGCATCCGTACAAAATGTACTTTCTGGCAGCTTTTTCATTAGCGCTAGCTTGATCTGCTATCGCTAATCTCATAGTGAGAGTTCTGCACTTAAGCTGTTAGCTGAACAAATAATCTTCCTAAGATATAGGAATGCTAGTCTTTTTGCTCAAATGAGATAAAGAACAATATAAGGCATTTCAGAGCTTTTGTACTGATAAGAAGGTGTATTATTGATAGCATATTCATTTTAGATCAGAAAGCATCATATCAGCATATATTCTTCTATCGATTGTTTAATCCATTATCGCTAGATACTTGATTGCTTATTAGCTTTAAGGATACAGATACAAGTATTCAGAGGTATTTCAAGGTATCCTATTATCGATGGACAAACATGTTAGCGCTAGCAATCATGTTAGCTCATTTGCTCTTGGGCATTAGCTATCTGAATGATCATTATCTGAAGCACTTTTGTTATCGATAGCTTAACCTGTTATCGCTAGCTGATTTCATTAGTTCAAGGACTTGGTTTATTTTTCTACTAGCTGAATTATCAATGAGCTTCTTAGCGATAGATTCTTTCTTTAGCGATAGTGAATGGCTTAGCGATAGATCTCAGCTTTGTTATTTCTAAGTCTTCACTCTTATTGCTAGCTATAGAGATTAACTTAGCGATAGAGATATTTATCCTTATTGTTCTGCTAAGTTACCATCTGCTATATTTGAATCTTTTACTCAGCAATCTATCTTTTATTTTTGCAATGGTGATCTGTAACTTTCACTTATGTTTTCTATGGGATCAATCTTCATCAAAACTTAAGATTCTAACATCCTCCCCCTTTTTGATGATGACAAAACATAAGTAAAAATACACAAAAGCAAGTTCAGAACATAATCATTTATATCAGCATAAGCATATATCAGAACTTGAATAACAATAAAGCTTGTACAGATCATCTGATATAGTTACTCAGAACATAGTACATCTTGCATAAGGAAATGCTAAAACATAATCTATCTATTAATGCATGATGCAAATGCGGTTTTAGGTCAGGAAATAAGCTTTTGACTCGATCTCCTTATTAATAGGCATGCTACCATTTCTCCCCCTTTTTTTCATCATTTGTTGGAGAGAAATGATATAATCTACCATCATATCCCATTATAGAACCCTGGACGAATAGAACCCCTGATTGTAGACAAGAGCCGCTTCGTCTTCCTCAAGTTGTTTGGTCTCCTCAGGTTCTCTGTAGAAGAACAAATCCATCAAAACTTCAGCCTTAGTTAGGAATTTACCATGTGCGAGGAGGGCGATTTGAACTTTGAAGGATTTTTCTGAAAAGATTATCTCAGAGGAGATCCGCTTTTGACGCTGGATACCAGATTTAATTATTTCTTTGGAGAATGACACAGCTTTCTGGGTTTTGGAACTCTTGCTAGCGGATTGAGATGATGGTTTATCGCTAGAGGTTTCCTCAACATCACTCATTTTGGAGTTTTTGACTCTGACTCTAGTTAGGGTTTTTGGTTTTTGAGAGAAGAGAAAGACTTGAGACCTCAGAGGGATTTTGAAGATGAAGAGACGATAGCTGAATAATGAATGCAAATGACCTACTTTTATAGAGTTCAGAAATTACCATAATTGATATAATATTCGCTGTCGTTTCGTATTCTGAGACTGTCAAGTGATTTGCTATCGCTAATATGAGCAGCTATCGCTAGCAGGCATGATCCCACGCTGAGCAAGTGACTTTTGAGCTTCACTTTCTCCTTCCAAGTTTCATCTATCGAAAGCTGACTTTGCTATCGATAGTGCATTTAGCTAGCGATGGCAATCTTAGCTTAATTTTAGCTTTGTTCTGCATATGATAGCGATAGTGGTACTCACTATCAATTGGTCAGTCTTGCAAAAACTTAAGATTTGGCACTCCGATGCCTAAATTAGCAAAATAATTCATATAATCAAAAGTAATAAATTCAAGAATTATAAGGATATTCACAATTCGTTTGGATTTACCATTCCTAGCTCTCTTCAGATATAGAGAAATTGATCAGGCTCAAGAGGCTTGGTAAATATATCAGCAAGTTGCAGATGAGTTGATATAAATTCCACCTTGACATCCTTCTTCTGTATATGATATCTCAAAAAGTGATGTCTTACATCAATATGCTTGGTTCTGGAATGTTGAACTGGATTCTTGGCCAAGCTTATTGTGCTGGTGTTGTCACAGAGAATAGGTACTTCTGAGAAATCTAAACCCAGATCTCTTAGATGTTGCCTAAGCCATAGAACTTGACTACAACAACTTGCTGCTGCAATGTATTCTACCTTTGTGGATGAAAGAGAAACACAATTTTGCTTCTTGCTCGCCCAAGTGATTAAACAGTTACCAAGAAATTGACATTGACCACTTGTGCTTTTTCTATCTGATTTATAACCTGCATGGTCAGAGTCAGAATAGGCAAGAAGGTACTCTTGAGTTCCTTTGGGATACCACAGCCCAAGCTCTTGAGTCCCTTGCAAATAACGCAAGATCCTTTTTACATTTGTTAAATGAGATTCTTTAGGATTTGCTTGATATCTAGCACATACCCCTACACTAAATTGGATGTCAGGTCTACTAGCAGTTAAATAAAGTAAAGAACCAATGATTCCTCTACAATGAGATTGATTTACTTCTTTGCCGGGAGTATCTGCATCTAACTTGGCAGAGGTGCTCATGGGAGTGTCCCCTTCTTTGGATAGATCCATCCCAAATTTGTTGAGAATTTCTTTACAATATTTGGTTTGGGATATGAAGATGCCATCCTTCTTTTGCTTTATTTGCAGACCTAGGAAGAATGTTAATTCTCCCATCATGGACATTTCAAACTCTCCCTGCATTGTCTTAGCAAAATCCTCACACAGAGAGTCATTAGTTGCACCAAAAATAATGTCATCAACATAAATTTGAACTATAAGCATATGATTATTTTTGTGCATGATGAATAATGTAGTATCTGATTTTCCTCTAGAAAATCCTTTTTCAATCAGAAAAGTGCTAAGTCTCTCATACCAAGCTCTTGGTGCTTGTTTGAGACCATAAAGAGCCTTTTTAAGTTTGAAAACATGGTCAGGCTTAGACTTTTCTTCAAAACCAGGAGGTTGTTCTACATACACCTCTTCTTTAATATAGCCATTAAGAAAAGCACTCTTAACATCCATTTGATAAAGTTTAAAATTTTTTATGGATGCAAAAGCTAGAAGAATCCTTATTGCTTCAAGTCTTGCAACTGGAGCAAAAGTTTCCTCATAATCAATGCCTTCTTCTTGGTTATATCCTTTGGCAACTGTTCGGTCCGCAAGTGCACGGGTCACATCAAGTAATAGAGTAATAAGAAAAGTATCGTTCCCACAGGGATTTGGTTACAAATGCGATCAAGCAGAAGGCTTAGTGTATTAGATTAAGTTGAGCTAAACAAGGTTTTACTTTGAAGAATTAGCATATAAAATTAAATCACTAAAAGGTTACTTCTTTTTGAGATTTTTAGTTTAAGATTTTTGAACAAGAGAAATGATGTAGAAATACTTAACAAATTGGATGAGAAAACCTAGGGTTACCTTTCCACATTTAACTTCAAGACCCAATAAATTCCTTCCCTTTTCCTTACCCAATGAATTTCATGCATGAGTTCAAGGTTCAATTTCATTTGAAAAAGCTCTCTCAAGTCAAAATCAAATTTTTACTAGCATTAATTGCTCAATCTCTTGCAACAATTAATGCTAGCCATAATTGTTCCACCAACCTTATATGAACAATGTTAGGTCAATAATTATATCTCTATATTATCAACAAACCATCCATTTAAAATCATAAATTTCAAGTCTAACATGATTTTCCCCAAGTTCTAAAACAAAATATACTCTCTCGAGTCATACTTCATTTAACACTTCAAGTGGTGATCAAGCACTTGTATAATTTAAAGCAAGATGAAAATCCATACATAAACATTCATTAAATACATCAAAGGAAGGAAGTAAAAGAGTCAATCCATCAAATGATTCAAAGTAACCCTAGAATAGGGGTTTAGTTACACATGAGTAAATAAGAAATGAAACAAGAAATAAAAAGCAGAGACATGGCAGAAATTAGAGAAAAAGGGAAGAAGAAAAGAAACCAAGACCACAACTTGAATCTCTCCAAGAATATCCAAGCTTCCTAGCTCTTCCCCACTCTCTCCTTAAGCTCCAAAATGATCCAAAATGTGCCCTAAATGCTCTGTGTACGTTTCAGCTCGCATTCAATTCCCTTTATTGCATTCAGACAGCGCTAATTAATCAAAACGCGCGGTTTCAGGTGTTTTCGCCGTGGCTTCACCGCGGCGAAGTCACGGCGAACGAATGAGTTTTTGCCTCCAGCGAATGGATACACTCGCCGTGGGTTTCACCGCGGCGAACCCACGGCGAGCACACTTTGATTCTGTTTCTTTGCCTTCTTGTCATCATTCATTCTTCATTTTAGCTTTCCTTGCATTTCCTTGGCTCTCTCTCTCTTTACCACCTCTTCCTATACAAGATTGAAAGAGGGTTGATGAGCTTTTAACATTTCGTAACATTCACACACAAATTTTTAAGCAAAGAATCATTAAGCTCTAATTTTCATGCACAAACACTTTCTTCTTCATTAAGGATTTTCTTTGAATTTTTATGTCTATTTCAAAACATCACTTTCAAAAATATATACAAATGGGGGAAAATTGTGATGAAATATGTGAAATTTAGGAGCTTAACAGCAACCAATCTGGCTTTATTTTTCACAATTTGTCCAACTTCATCAAGTTTGTTTTTGAAAACCCATTTAGTACCAATAATAGGATGATCTTTTGGTCTAGGTACTAAATCCCAAACTTGATTTCTTTTGAATTGATTAAGTTCTTCCTGCATCGCAACTATCCAGTCACATTCAGCAAGAGTTTCATCAATGCAAGTTGGTTCAATTTGAGAAAGAAAGCAAGAAAATTCCATTTTGGTTTTGTAGTTGCCTTCTTGTTTTAACTCCTTTTGAAATTTCTCCAATAATATGTTCAGGAGGATGATTTTTAAGATGTCTAATGGAAGATTGAGGCTCGTTAGCTTCATCTAGATCATCTTTGGATTTATCCTGATTATATTCAGCATTGTTTTCAGGATTTGCTATCGATGGCTGATGCGCTATCGATAGTGGTTGTTTTAAAAACTTTGAAAAATCTTCACCTCATCAACAGATTGTTGTTTTTCTTGAGGAGTTTCATCAAATACTACATGCACAGATTCTTCAACAGTTTGACTTCTTTTATTATAAACTCTATATGCTCTACTTCTATTTGAATATCCAATGAATATGCCAATATAAGATTTAGGATCGAATTTACCTAAATTTACCTTTTTCTTTACTGGATGCTTTAAGACATACCTGCACAAACTACACAGATTTAGGTACCCAAACTTTCTTGGGTCCTTTAAAGTTAGTCTTGTGCTCCAAGTTTGTAAAACCCTGAGGCACACGAGTTCCTTTAGGAACCCACTTATAAGAGCTACTAATGCCATTTCTTTTGTGGTTACAAGTGGACTGAGAATGGCCTTTCTTGTTACAATAATTGCAGAATCTATATGGTGAAGAATTTTCAGAAGATTTTCTAAAATATTTCATGTATGACTTCACCTTTGGTTCAACCCATCTTTTTGAGAACTTTTGTTTAGGCTCATAGCCAATACCTGTTCTATCTCTAAAAACTTTTTGATTGCTTAAAATCACATTTATAGTTTCTGAGCCCTTTGTAAATTTTTCTAAAACATGCGAAAGTTTTTCCTTTTCCTTCAATAATTTTTCACAATTGGAGCAATTTTCAGAAATTGAAGGAATTGCTATCGATAGAGACTCAGCTATCGATAGTTCTTTTCTAGGAGCTTGCGATAGCTCCTCTTCTATCGCTAGAGAAGAAGAAACTTTTTGTGAAGAAAGGTTTTTCTGAAGTTCTTTGTTTTCTCTTCTTAGTCTGACTACTTCTTTAGCAAGTTTCATTAATTCTATGTGCATTTCATCATATAGACTTTGAAGTTCAGAATAAGAAGGTTCAGAGTCAGATACCTCAGAATCACTTTGCTCTTCTCGAGCAACAAGGCAGAGGTTGGCGCATTCGTCGCTATCGCTAGCTTCTTCATCAGAGCTATCACCCCAGATGGAGGATACATAAGCCTTCTTCTTTTCATAAGTTTTCTTTTTCTCCTTCTCCTTTAACCTTTGAAGACTGGGACACTCAGCTCTGAAGTGACCAGGCTTTTTGCATTCAAAACATACAGGAGTTTTGTCTTTCAGGGAGTCTTTGAAGCTACGGCCACTCTTCTGAAATCTTTCTCTTCTTCTGAAGAACTTTTTAAATTTTCTGGCCATAAGAGCTATGTCCTCCTCATCAAGATCTTCCTCATCATCATTCATTTCATCTCTTTCTGAAGCAGCAAGAGCAAGTGACTTTTTCTTGGAATTTCCTTGTGCTTCTCTTTAAGCTATCAGGGTAGGCTCATACTCAGCAAGGCTGCCAAACAGGGCAGTGATGGATTTTGTTGATTCTCCTTGCATTTCTTGAATGGCTGTGACTTTCATGAGCCAATCTCCCTTTAGGACTTTCAGAATTTTGTTGACCTGCTCTTTCTCTGTAATTTTTCTCCCCAGAGCAGCAAGATTATTGATGAGGTGAGTAAATCTGATCTCCAGATCCCTTATCTTCTCATCCTCAGCCATTTCAAACTTGTGGAATTCTTCCACTAGCATTTCTACATGCCTATCTTTAACTCCAGAAGTCCCTTCATGAGCAACTTGCAGTGCTTCCCACATTTCTTTAGCAGAGTCAGGTGACTCACTCTAAAGAACTCTGTTTGACTAAGAGCACTCTGGATCATGAGGACTGCTTTGCTATTTAACTCCAGATTAGCAATGTCCTCCTCTGTGTATTCATCCTCAGCCTTTGGGATGCCCATGGGATCTTTAGGAACAATATCTCCTTCTTCAATGATTTTCCAGAGCTTGTATCCGTTGGCTTTGATGTAGATTTTCATCTCTAACTTCCAGAAAGTATAATGCTTCCCATCAAAGCCAGGAGGCTTGTTAATGGAGCTTCCTTTGGGGAGGATGTTCTCAAGCAATGCCATTTAGATCTTTGCTTCTCAGATTCGTTGGAATCTTAAAAACGGAGAAGACCTGCTCTGATACCAATTGGAAGTGGCAATCGCATAAGAGGGGGGTGAATTATGCTATTTAAAAATCTAAGAATAATTTAAATACAACACAAACTTTATACTGGTTCGGCCAACACTGCCTACGTCCAGTTCTCCAACACTCTGTTGGGTTCCACTAACCACAGGTTTTACGAGTACAGGTTCACCTGTCAACCTTTACAGAGTTTTAGAATCTTTCTAAACACTCCCCCTTACCACCTGTAAGGCAATATCCCTGTTCTAAAGCACCAAGCTTTCAGAACAACCTCAAACAGTAGAGGATTTCAATAAATACGTTCACTTAATGAACTGATTTTGATACACACTTAAGTACGAGATAAAATCTCTAAAACAATAAATACAGAGCAATGAATGAGCTTATGAATATTCTCGTTTTTCGTCTCTACTCAATAAATGCTTAGTTTCTGTATTTATATCTCTTCTCAGATTTTGCCCTAACATTCAATCTTCAAGAAGCCGTTTGAATTTAGTCGTTGGGTGCTTATAGCCGTTGGCATTTAATGCAGCTTCTTCATCGGGCTTAACTCTCTGCTCTGGCTTCAACTACTTCTTGCGTAGGGTGAGTTAGGAGAGAGACAGACTCGGCATTCTGAGCATCCGTACAAAATGTACTTTCTGGCAGCTTTTTCATTAGCGCTAGCTTGATCTGCTATCGCTAATCTCATAGTGAGAGTTCTGCACTTAAGCTGTTAGCTGAACAAATAATCTTCCTAAGATATAGGAATGCTAGTCTTTTTGCTCAAATGAGATAAAGAACAATATAAGGCATTTCAGAGCTTTTTGTACTGATAAGAAGGTGTATTATTGATAGCATATTCTTTTTAGATCAGAAAGCATCATATCAGCATATATTCTTCTATCGATTGTTTAATCCATTATCGCTAGATACTTGATTGCTTATTAGCTTTAAGGATACAGATACAAGTATTCAGAGGTATTTCAAGGTATCCTATTATCGATGGACAAACATGTTAGCGCTAGCAATCATGTTAGCTCATTTGCTCTTGGGCATTAGCTATCTGAATGATCATTATCTGAAGCACTTTTGTTATCGATAGCTTAACCTGTTATCGCTAGCTGATTTCATTAGTTCAAGGACTTGGTTTATTTTTCTACTAGCTGAATTATCAATGAGCTTCTTAGCGATAGATTCTTTCTTTAGCGATAGTGAATGGCTTAGCGATAGATCTCAGCTTTGTTATTTCTAAGTCTTCACTCTTATTGCTAGCTATAGAGATTAACTTAGCGATAGAGATATTTATCCTTATTGTTCTGCTAAGTTACCATCTGCTATATTTGAATCTTTTACTCAGCAATCTATCTTTTATTTTTGCAATGGTGATCTGTAACTTTCACTTATGTTTTCTATGGGATCAGTCTTCATCAAAACTTAAGATTCTAACAGATGTGGTTTTGAATTATATGATTGAAAATTTTGTTTCCCTCCTGTTTGTTTGTGTATTCAGTTGTGGGGAAAGAAGGAGAAAGAGGAATTTATGCTAGGGAAGAAAGAATTAATGGTGGTTTAAAATTGGCAGTTTAGTGATTTATTGCAGATTTCGATTGTCTCATATGGCCAAGTTGTAGCTGAGATTAAAGCCAATTTAGGTTGATTAAACATGTTATTAGTAGGGTGAGACGGTTGGGTATGCTTTGTAGCATATAGTGTTTATGTTTGATTGGGTTTGTTGTGAATTATAAATTTGAGGATAATTGATTTCAGTATTAAATCTCTCAAAGGTTTAAGAGATGCTATCAAAAGGATTTTTCCACAAGTAGCAAGTATTTGAGGAATATTCGAAGTAAATGGATATGTGTTAATAGTGGAATTTTATTAGAGTTGAGTTGCAAGGGAAAACCAAATGGTTGGTGCAAATGTTGATATGCCATGATGGCAATGATAATTGATTTAGGTTTGGACATTAAAAGCAAGTCAAGTTACTGTTTTAAAATTTATAATTTGTGAACCTATGTTGTAAGAATGCAAGAGAGATTTAATATGCTTTGAAGGATCAATGATTTTCATATATTATGGAAGACATGGGTTTCAAGTAATGAAGTCGAAACTGATTAAGGTTTGTAGTTTTGATTTTAGCAATAGTAAAGTGAAGTAAGTACAGAAGTTAATCTTGAGAAAGTTTAATCGTATGGAGAATAAATATAATGTTGTTAATTGAGGTATTTTAGAGAAAAGAAAAGTGAGTATTAAGATGTTGAAGTAAGCTGATGATTAATAGAAAGGAGCTTTAGTTTGATTAAAAAGGATTCAATTTTATCGATAATATTGATGTAAAAGTTGTGGATTAATTGTTGAGAGTAAGAAAAGGTTAATGAAGGAATCTGTATGGGTTTAGTTTGATAATTGATGGTGTAATATTGAGTAAGTACTTAATCAATTGTAACATGTTGAACTTCTCTTGAAGGTGTTATTGTTAGAAACTAGAAAATTCTAGATCATATGGTGCAAATAATATGATGTTTTGCAAGGTTAAATCTGATTTGATTTGCCATTTTAGGATCCCTAAATACTAAATAAATGTTCTAAGGTGACAAAGTAATAATGGAGTTGGATTATTTTAAGGAAATTAAGCATCTCTTTGGGAATAACCAAAATGGTTAAAGTCTTCGAACTAAATGTAAAGTGATGTTGTTGGAAGAACTAGAAGCTAAAACTGATTCTGGACTTGCAAATTTTGCTGAATCAATGTTGTAAATGTTTGGTAGGTAATGAATTTAAATGATATATGGATGTATAATTGCTTGAGTTGAGATGCTGAGGAGTGACGATTTGAGAACTGGAAGTATTTCTCAATCATTAGGAAATGTCCTATGAATACTTTTGAAGGATTAGGAACTAGTTTCAGATTTAGAGAGCAAGCATTTTCAAAAGGTTTTGATTAGTTACAATAAATGGGAAGAAAGTTTACTTGATTAGGCATTTTGGGCTAGAATCTCAATTATTACTAGAAAAGAGCATAGATTGTGTTTATTTATATCATAGATGCCTTAAGAAATTTAATTTAGGAGACTTGATGATCAAAGGTGAATGTTGCTAAATGGTGCGCTAACAATGTGGGATGATAGTGACTATTTTATAGCTTGGATTTTAGAATATAGGAAAGGTGTTAATTATAAAGGGCTTTGAGAATGAAATTGGTCTAAGAAATATAGTGCTTATATAATTGGAAGTTAAGGTTTCCAGCCATATTGAAATATATCATAAATAGTTCATATGGGTTGAAGTTGTTGTCTTAGAATTTCAAAGAAAATTCATACGTTAAATAAGTATTTAAGGTATTATGGGATATTGGAAGAGTTTATGGATTATGATTAGAGAATTCGTAATAAGTTGTTGTGGTTTGTTTGTTGGACTGAATGTAATAGGTTGAAACCTCTGTTCTATTTCCGTTCTCTTAAACAACATTTTCAGTGACAACAGTGAATCAATTGTAAGCTGTGATTCTGATAAAATTAAAGATATACTGTACAAGAATAAGGAATTAATATATGGTAAAGGATAATAATGAGAATCAGAATGATTGATTGAAATGAATTATCTTAAGTGACCTTTTAATTTTAAAAACGGTCAAAATAGTCAAAGTAAAACCTACTTATATAAGATATAAAGAATGAGGTAGTATTAAGTATTTTAGGATTCGAAAGAGACGCGAAATATAAATAGAGAAATATATATATTAATCTACTCTTATCATAATATAATGTAGATAGGATTTGCATAGTGGCATAAGTTCAGCCGGACAGTGGTAAAGGAAGGAGTTGGTTCAGGATGGAATTCTGGTATCCAGGTAGTAGTTTATCTCATTACACTCAAATTGCATGTATAATTTTGTAATACCTGTTGTATTTAAGTGGTATGTCTTTTATTCCTCATGTTGGAGTATTCCAGGCTTAGGTAGTTCGCTACCCCTTTGCCAGTTTAGTTACGTTATAACGGGATAGTTATAACGAGAAGTCCTGCAGGTAGAACCTCCACTAGTTAACGAGGATATCGTTATCAGTGGTTGGTAGGTGCTTATGTCACCCAGATTAATAGGATAAATACTATCATTAATTTGCAAAGGTTTATGAAATATATACATGGCAATGCATGCATGAAATTTACAGTTAATGACATAAACTGCGTTAAATTGCTGTTTCAAAGAAGCTGGTAGATGGTAAGATGGTTGAGATAAGGAAGGAGTGCTGGAAGATGATTAGATGAAGGAATTAAGAGTATGTTTTGAAAAGTAAGGTTATTTGTATATGATGTAAATTTAAATTATTAAATTAATAGTAGAAAGCATAGAAACTGGGATTGTATAAATCTGTAAAAGAATTTAAATTTCCCAAGCACTATGAATCAAGAATAGATACCCTGAGAGGGTTAGTGTACTTTTAATTGTTTTATTAACCACTTTATTTTATAAAGAGTTTTAAATTGTTCTAATTTGTTTGAAAAGCCAAATCCAACTGACAGAAGGTTGGTTAATGTTTTAAAAGAAAAAGTTTTAAATTTTTCGTATTTTTGGGCTTCTGGCACTGAAATAGTGGTTATAATTAAATTAAAATGTTATAATATAGTAGAAAATTTTAGGTATTACACCTCCATATCTTAAAATATTATGTGATGATTTTAAGATAAATATTTAAATTTTAAAAATAAAAAAGAATAATTAATAAGAATTGCGAAAGCTACAACGCTTAATGTAATTGGCAGGATTACACAAGAAGGGGGTGAATTGTGCTTTTCAAATCTTAGCCGGATGAAACAGAATTTATACTAGTTCAGCCCAAACTCTTGACCTACGTCTAGTTCTCCAACTTTCAGTTGGGTTCCACCAATCCTCAAGATTCAAACAGGCTCTTGAGTGCCTTTACAAATGATCTCTTAGTAAGTACTTCTTACAACTCCCCCTTACAACTTGTAAGACTGCACCCCTTTCCTCTAGGATCCCACTATCCCAAGGAAATCACTCAATAGATAAACAATTCAATGTCACAAGACTTGCTCACACACTTGAGCTGATAATGTTACAAATTGAAGAACAGAATGAGAGAACTCATATTGAATTGATTGTCGTAGAAAATAGGTAGTTGTATTTCACTTAATGCTCTCTACCAACCAATGTCAATTTTAACTCCTTTTATAGTCTCTTTAGATTTTCTACCCGTTGGAGTAGCTGAGTTTTTTATGCTCTAGTTGTGAAGCTGAGAGAGAAGAAGATCTGGAGATTGATGATGATTCTGAGTTGCATTTAATGCTCTAGTATGAAGTTTGTGTGCTTTTTCTCTTTCCCTCATCTCTTGTTCAGTGTACTGTGCCAGAAGACTAGATTGCTATGAGTAACAGCTCTCTATTTGTGTTTCTTTGTGTCCAACGTAAACTGCCTTATCACAATCGATTGATTAAGCTTCAATCGATTATACAGTCCTTGATTTCAAAGTAAGTTCCAATCGATTACTTATTAATTGTACATCGATTGCAGTCCTAATCGATTGCAATTACAATCAATTGATTGATCGTAGACTGATAACTTAGAATGTTTTTGAGCTTCAATCGATTTTACATTCTTCCTATCGATTCACAGTCTCCAATCAATAGGCAATCGATATGCCATCGATTGCATAATACTTTCTCCTATCGATGGCATGTTCTTTCAATCGATTGCTTAACGTAGATTTTTTAGAAACAGTTTTTCTAAGAACTTCTCTAAGTTAAGATCTCATAAACCTATAGCCTAAGTCATGTTTGGTTATCATCAAAATTCAAAGTTCAACACTTAACGATATACTCAAGTGATAAAATGCATATAAATTACAAATAATAAGAATATGAAAATTTTCAACTAAATTTAAAAATAGACATAAATATTTTTTTCATGAAAATCTATGTTTTTCTTTTTGAAAAAAATACTCCCTCTAGTTCTTATTAATTTATTATAATGTACCAACTATAAATTCTCACAAAATATTAAAATTAATTAAAAACAATTAAATATGCCTTAAAAATCCAGTGATTTCCAATATTGTCCTTATCAATTTATATTTTTTATGACATCCTTATAAATTGTACTAAGATCGAATATCATATTAATTATCACAACACTCCCACTACCCTTATTAAATATTGACATACATAGAATAAATTGATTAATGATTATTGAAAACTACCAAGTGCCTTAAAAAAGGATTAAGTGTGTGTTTAGAATGGCTTCTGGAGGTCCAAATATATGGCCAACCAGCAAAAGTGACATTTTGGATTTTCATTATATTTGAGGTTGCTTTTTGTAAATTTGACTTCTGATTTAAACGCGCGATTTTCTCATAAGCAACTTTAAGTTGCTTTTTTGCTGCCCAGCCGCCTGGGGAGAGAAGGGCGAAGAATGTAGGACCAGAGACAAGGAACATGTAAGAAACGTGTAATCTGGAGAGGGAAAGGGGATGAATGATGGGTCTCATACCTTTGCTTTTTGCTTTTGTTTTTTATATGTGTATTATTTAATAAAGTGGATAGGAAAATTAGACTATTAGATATCTAATATTCTCAAATAAGATATTTTATTTTAATCTAAAATTTTCTTTTTATATCCAAAAATTTACCATAATAATCTCTAATTATTTTCTTTGACAATATCCTTCTTTGAGCCAAAAATATAATTTTTTTTAAAATTATTTTCCTTAAAATAAAGGAGAAACTAAGTCTTTAAGATCCTCAAATACACCCTAAATTCCTGAAATATTTCAATAATTTATAAATTTCTATTGTTTAATTCCTAATCACCTCCACTAATCGTCAATAAATTCTTAGGATGTTAGAAATTTCACTTTTTCTTTCTAAACTATAAGTGTATATGCATTATTCAATAAGAATCATGTCCCTTTTGGTAATTTTTCATCTAAACTTGCTTTTCAAAATAATCATCTAAATATGTTTCTAAAAGTCAGATTAAAAAAAGTCACTTTTATCACTATAAATCCAAATATAAATCATATCACGTAATCAACTTTTATTCAATCTTACTTCTAAAATATTCATATTAAAAAAAATCACTTCTCCACGACCAATTTAAACACACCTTAAGAAATTTTGTTAATTGGTGGCTAATAAGGATCAGCGGTGGGAGCATGCAACAATAGTATGTGGGGACAGAGTGACGTGTTCGTAGCTAAATGTGGCGGTGGACCCCACTAATAGCTGAATATACTCATATTGAATGACACGAGTCTAAGTCGCTTTCGGCTTTTCTGATAAAAAAATTATTAAATTATTGAAGTTAATTGTTGGGAAAAAGACAGATAAATCCCCTCCAATATAATAAAGGACAAATCAGTCCCTAAAGAAATGAAAATCCCATGTCAGTCCCTAGGGAGCAAATTGGGATTTGCAAATGTTAATCAAAGACAATAATGCCCCTCCTCACATACTTGCCCTCCCCAGACCACAGATCTCCTATTCGAAGTGCCCTCAACCCATCCCTTCGAAGTGCCCTCAACCTAGACCACAGAACCCATCAAACCCTATAATCCTCACAGAGCTCAGATCGGAGAAATCGAAATCGACGGCCTCACAGAGTTCGACGGCGAAATCAAAATCTGAATCTCTGTATCTCCCTCTTTATTTTCTGTTTTCAATTTGGGTAAGCAAGTTCTTTAACCTTTTTTCAGATTCCCTTTTCGATTCAGCTCGAAAATCAAAGGCCTGGTTCTTAAATCTGTGAAGCTGAATCTGGTTGACCCAAACGCTATCGTCCTCTTTGCTCCTCCTCCATTTGTTTTCTGAAAGTTTTCTTCGTTGTTGTTGTTGTTCTTTTCATCGAATCTGATCATGGGTTCGATTTGATTTTCTATATGATTCATGGGTTGCCTTTATTTTCTCTTGTTTTATGTGGGGTTTATCTCTATAAATCATGATCCCTGTATTCGATATTGTTCAACCCTAGACGCTCTTGCCGCTTCCATTGTCTTTCTCATTTATGAATTGCTTCAGTCTCTTCGTATCTTATGAGATTCACGTCTTTATTTTCAATTTTTACATGATTTATACAACGATTTTGTTTCACTCTGTTTCGATGTGTTTTGCTGAGGGTATTGTTGGGGCAAATGATGAATCTTTCAAACCGTAGAGAACTCAAACTTTGATTTGGGTGCGATGAGTATTACACTGAATAGGAAGATCTGATGCCAATAACTGAAATTTTCTATAAGTTCTTCTGGCTTTATTTATTTATTTATTTTTTGTCTGTCTTTTTTATTAGTGTGGAATATTTACAATGGTCTAGATAGTTCTCTATTTTTGGCCCTATACTTCAAATATCCACTCTTTCAATACTTGTTAATGTTTAATTGGTGAAATCCCTATCATTGTTCTATCAAAACGTTGATATTTGCTCATATTGCTTTATAGTGGTATAGCTGATGATGATGATCTTTCAGTTGGTTGAAATGCAGAATATTGCATTCATTTGTTGAAACTTTTTTCACTAGGACGGTCTGAGGCTATACCTTTTCATTTTCATTTTAATCTTTTGTTTTTGCTTGATTGCTTTATGTTTTTTGGTGATTCTGAAGTTCAATGTGCCACTTTCGGCGCTCTTGTGGATGATGAGAATAACAATTTTACAGTTATCCCTGGCTGATCTAGCAGTTGCTGAAAACTTGTAATCTGACACAATTACATCTGAAACAACCTATCAGGTGTTGTTTTTTTTATTAGAATGTAGATGAAATTAGATCTTGCCTTATATTTATTATCTGCAAAATTACTGTTTTTTCGTTATCTTGTAGAATTAAATCGTAGGAGAAAGATTATAATGGTTTTATATGAATTCATTATACACGTGTACAATGTTTGACTTGGGTGGCTAATTTTCAAACGAATTCATTAGCTCTTGTAGTAAACACTTCTATGAATATAAAAGGACAGTGACGCCTGTAGTTTTCACTAAGATTTTATTTTTTTTGTCCCCATTTTGTTGGCAAAAGGCTCTTTATGCACCTTTGTTGCTAAAGTACTTGGACCGTGATTCATGAGATCCTTTAGTTTCATTGGAAAATTCTAAAATCTGTATATACAAATACTGGCAACTATCTTAGAAAAAGAATATTATGTGGCTAAGGTTACTCAATATTCAGATGCTTAAGACGTAGTTTGTCTAAACCGATATGGATACTTATTCAGGATAATGTCATTGGTGCTCATAAAAACATAAACTTGTTCCCTTTTTGGAGGATTTTGTTCTTCTAGGATTTCAATCAAATTTACTTATGCTTGTACTTGGTGGTTTGGTCTTGTTAGCCGAGGTGCTGTTCTAAACTACTTTGAGATTACTTTTTTAATTATTTTTTGCATTGTATTATAGGCAGTTGGCAGTTAATAAATTGTAGTTCTTTGTCTTAATTCTTTTTTTTCTGGTAGTTAAGATTAACTTTCAGTATATATATTAATTATATATTAAGGTACTTTGCCTATGACTATATAGAATAAAGGGAGATCTCTCCTATATATTATGATCTGAGTCTTGCTCGGAGCCTCATGTGAGTTTAAATTTGTACAAATTGAAGCTAAGTTACTTAAGATGTTGATTATTACTAGCTTACTAGTAATCTTGAAGTTTAGCTGTACATGAATTCCTCTTGAACTATTTAATGTTGAAATAAGGGTCTGTAATTTGAATCATTGATATTCAAATTTGCCTAGTTGATGGTTAAGAAAGCTTTCCCATTAATTAAGTAATTGCTATTCTTATGTCTCAGTATTATCATGATGTACGTCTGTGTTAATAGTCATTGATATACTGATTTTCTGATTTGAACTCAGTATGGGACATTTCTTGGTTACTTTTTGTTGTTCTAATCTGTTGCTGGTACTTAAGAGGATGTGTGGTCAGTTTTGGATTCTTCGTTAACACCTGGGATAATATTGTGAGATAATGTTTGCTCTGTTCTGCACATTTTCAGCAATTAATGTTTGTACTAATTAATGTTGTGAGATAATATTGTGACCTAATTAATGTGTGTACTACGAGTTATGAATGAGTATTGTCTAGGTTGATGTTATTGAATTTTTTCTAACACTTTGAAGTGAGGAAACATAGATTGTCCTGCTTTATGGATGTTAGACTAAATTGGTGTGATCTAATATCTTCATTCCAGGATAGAGTATGGGGAGCAAAAAAGGAGATTGTTCAAAAGGAGTGTCGGATGAAGAAGAAACTAGTACTTCTACCAATGAAGAGATCAATCCAAATCCTCGGCAAAATGGGTTGAATTTGTATAGAAAGCGATGGTTTAAGAAGCATGGTATGAAGAAAGCAGAATCAATGTTAGCTAAAAATGAGGAGGTGGTAAGAGAATGGAAAACATTGCTGGAGTCTAAGAGGATGAAATACCGTGAAAAAACTAAGAGAGCAAGGGTGGAGAAAAAGCTGGGGAAGAGGATAATATTTTTCTACACACGTTGTTCAACCCCAAAAATTCAAGTTATTAGCTGACTTTGTTGGCGAAGATGAGGGTTTGAAGGAGCGTGTGAGGAAGTTATTATATGACTTGTGTTAATGTAAAGTGAACAGGCAAATTAACAAGTTGCAATTGTTGAATATGTATGTTTGATGTAGTGTAGGACAAAGTTTGCTTTTGTTATGTTGTATGGAAAATTGAATATGTATGTTCCATGTAGTAGGGAAGAAAGTTCCCTTTTCTCTATGTTTCTTGGTGGCATATTCACAGGTTTATTTACATATATTTATTACAAAACAAATGAGTTTAACTATTTCTCTCGTCAGCATTAACAACTCCATCGTAGGAATTAACAACATTAGAATAGCGTTTAACAACTTATACCTTTCTTGCAATGTGAACGAGACTTTTGCCCCAACCGTTAGCAACGTCATCTTCAGCATTAACAACTCCATCGTAGGAATTAACAACGTCAGAATAGCGTTTAACAACTTATACCTTGCAATGTGAACGAGACTTTTGCCCCAGCCGTTAACAATTTCATCTTCAGTATTAACAACTTGATCGTATGCATTAACAACTCATTCGTAGGCATTAACAACAGTGTCATACATATTAACAACATTAGTATTAACAACTTGATCTTATGCATTAACAACTCATTCGTAGGCATTAACAACAGTATCATACATATTAACAACTTCATCTTCAGTCTTAACAACTTCATCGTAGGAATTAACAATGTATTCGTAGGCATTAACAACAGTGTCATACATATTAACAAGTTCTGTACTGCTGACAGCAACTGTCATTTCATTGAGTTCAGCTCTGGATTCAGTGTCGGTGCAATGTCAACTCCACATATCAACCTATTAAGGCTACCACTAACTTCAAGCGCCTTGCCTTCTCTAGCATCTTCAATTGACACATGTTGATAATCACTTTTCATAACCCTTGAAACCAAATTTTGTTCATACTCACTTTCCATAACCCTTTGAACCAAACTTGACCTTGGTTGTGAGACTCACAAACATCTGTCAACGATGCATTAACAACTTCAGTTACCACATTAACAACTTTAGTTACCCAATTAACAACAATAGTATAACAAATAACAATTAACATACAAAATAAATTCTTACTTACATGTCCACATCATCCATTATGTCTGATGAATTATCATTCCCTTTTGATGCTACATAGATATGCCCAACCTTGTCATTATAATCAAACAAGTTCCCAATCTCACCATCATCATTTAGATCTATCAACATCTTCTCATCAAAGCTCACAGTATATTTCATATCACACATATTAGAATCCATCCGAAGCCATGATGATATCATCAACCTTAAATCTTCAAATGTTATCCCCTCTTTTATGGTTTTCATCTTCACACCACCTCCATTATATTCAGTTTTAGCTTCAGAATTACATACAAACTTGCCTCCAACATGGAAACAACAATATAATACTTTTAGTTCTCTTGAGCCACCATCAAGTGCCATTTTTTCATTCCTCCCTGCAAAAAATGATTAATTTATCAATATATCACTTTCCATCCCATTTTTAATGTCATTACATAGTTTCTGAACAACAATAGCTAAACCCTTCAATTAACAACTGCATATTTGGTTTTAACATTTATATCATAGCAATTAACAACTCAGTGACTCTGTAATTACAGTTAAACCATATTTTTTCTGACAGAAGCAAGCATAACTCCATAAACATCCCAAAATCCATTATCTTCCTCTCTTTAGCTTTAAGATACAACCTTAATTCCATCTAAATCTAAAAACCACACACCCATTGAAAAAAAAAACCCATGAGAAGAAACACCTTTCAACTCATGAATCAAATTGAAAAAATGGAAATGAAGTTATTTATGTCTTTTAACAAAAAAAAGAAACCATATATTTTAAAATGTATTTCTTACAATAAATTTATCACAGTTGTTATATAAGGATGAAGGTGCATGATGGGTCCACCACACAGCTATTTTATGGTCATTATCTTTTCATACTTCTAACTCCTTTAAGCGATTTTTACGTTTTCATCTTAAATGCACAAAGTGATTTTTAGGTTTTCAGCATAAATGTAGCTAGAGGAGAATAAGAATAAGATTTGGAGTAAATAATGGATGAATACACAAGCCACCATTACCCCGTCAACTCCGTTTGCCGTCACCTCAGTTTGCCGTCAACGCCGTTTGTCGTCACCTCCATTATCATCCAAAGCCCAGCTGCGTTTCAGCTTCCAAGAGAGTCTTCATTCTGCGTTTTGACAAAGGGAGGGGGGCTGATTCATTTTCTCACAACATGCCTTTATTTGCTTTAACTTTAAGGGTCATTTGAGTCATTTTACCAACATTTGCGAATCCCAAATTGCCCTATAGGACTGACATGGGATTTTCATTTCTTTAGGGACTGATTTGTCCTTTATTATATTGGAGGGGATTTATCTGTCTTTTTCCCTTAATTGTTTTATGTTTTAATTTAAACCCACCCACTAAAGCGTAATAATGTTGTGTGGACCCAGTGGCTTAGAAAAGAAAAAGCATGATAGTATAGCAAGTATTAAAATGGAAAGAATCTATTAATAAAAGACGGAACCAATACCAGTTGGTCTAATGGTATAAGGTTCTGTTAGGTTTTTTAGGGTCTCAAATTCGAGTTTTAAAGGAAACATTTGTGTTAGAATAAGTCACAAATCCCAAAACTTGAGTAGTCAGTTACTCGAATACCTGGTAATAGGATTTAAAAAAGGCGTTGATAGCCAGTTGATATAACAAAAAAGAAAAGATGGAACCTATTTCCCTATTAAGCACAAAACTTGGTAAGAAGGGCTAATCAAATTTGGACATTTAGATTTGATTTTTATGGTCCAAATTTGATTTTTTAAAAATTAAAAAGATTATTTTAATAGGTATAAAATATAAGATAAAGATAATTTCTTAACTATAAATTTTTCAAAAACTAATGTTTTACTCAAAAAATTCCTTTAAAAAATAATCAAATTTAAATCGTCCAATTCAAATCTAGAGGGTGAAGATTCTATTAGCTCTTCTTATTAAGTAAAATGTTTAAAAGGGAAACCGGTACCCCAGTAAGGCCCGCCCTGTAATTAAGACATATAATTTAAAGAGGGGAGAAATTTTATCAATATATAATGAATTTAGTGACTCAATTTATTTCTTTTTTCTTTTTTTTTTCTGCCAGAAAACTCAATTTATATTCTTTAATACTATATGAGAATTGGTAGTTCATCCTCCTAAATAAATAAGAACAAGAGGGAGTATGGCCTCACTTGATCAAAATTAAAGCTAGCCATGGCTAAGCACTGTTCCATGGTACCTAACCTTTACTCTCTTCCATCTATGCTCTTTGAAATCAGAATCCATTAATTGCATATCCTCCATATATCCTTGGTCTTCTTTTTCTTATTCTTCTATACTTTAAACTGATTATTTTGAAAGGCATCACAAACAAAAGAGGCGTCAAACCCATACTTTGCTGGCAGATCCTGATGAGTTTTTTTATGTGTACGTGATGATTATGATGAACTCTCGTTTCAACCTCCATCCCCCCCCCCCCGGGGTTTTTTTCCCTCCTCTTTTATTTTCTTGTCTGTCTCACTTTCATGATTTATTATTTCCCTTCCTTGTCTTTAGGCTTCCTTGATTTTTGCTTCTCTCTATTATTTCACATACTTTCAAAATTAATTTATGTCATCATTAGCTTGATTCGAGTTTGAAGATGAGATAGGACTGTGTCTTTATTTGTTTTAAATATCTTCCTAAAGACATGTTTTTTGAACGCCTTTCACTTTTCATATAAACCTTCACACATTAAGTATATGATAAATAATATAAAGGTAAAATAGGAATATTGTATCAATTTCACACATTAAATTATTAAATTACCGTTTCTTAATTGGTTTGTTTCATTTAAATGGGGACCTCTTATGGTTAATATAAGCCTGAAGAGTATATTTTTTACGCTCACAACTTTATCCCGGCCAAGTAAAGCCTAACAAAGGCAAAGACTCCTCTTACCAGTGAAGAGCTCGCCCCGAATGGGGTTATGTTGGAGCAGTGCCGCCTTGGGCCCTCTCTTCAAGAAACTTAGGGACCAAGGGGATAGGGGGAGCTACCCTCGAGTGTCGTTCTTTTGAGGAGCCCAATACAAAAGATGACCTAATAGCTAGATGTAAAACTTGACAAAGCAAGTAAGATCATTGAATTGGTTTTTGTAAGGAATTTGTGAGAAAGTATGATATGTTCTAAGTGCAAAAAAAAAGATTGGATTTAAAAGGGAGATTTGGATAAATGGGAATATATAATCCTTGATTATTAGAGGCTTAAACAATTATTGCTTCAAATTGTTTTTGGGAATTTCTTTGGCTAATCAAAAGGTCCTTAGAGAATCCCTCTAGGCTAGGCTTAGGTTGGGGGGATTAGAACCGGCATCCTGCTTACTAATCCCTCCAACTCCAAGTTGATTAAGCTCAATAACCAAGGTGAATTTGCTAATTGCAAGGGGTTCCTAATCCAACAACTGAAATCCCGAATTGCCACTTAATTGATCCTAGGGTTTTAATTCATTATTGGAATCCCACATAATAAATCAAGACTCTAGGATTGAA
Source organism: Mimosa bimucronata (assembly GCA_037074515.1). Lineage (NCBI taxonomy): Eukaryota > Viridiplantae > Streptophyta > Magnoliopsida > Fabales > Fabaceae > Mimosa > Mimosa bimucronata. The sequence goes on from CM073442.1 coordinate 16,205,127, forward strand.
GCCCAATGCCACTCATGCAATTTGACAAATTCAAGAGCCAATTCACAAATGCAAATGCTTGACAAAATAATCCACTACATGAGAATCCTCAAATAACACAAAATATTAACTAAAACATTCATTTAAAAAGATGAATCCATACATCTAAACAAAGTTCAAGTCAATGAAGAGCAATTGTCAAGCATACACAAATGAAAACAAGCTACAAATGTTTCTACCACTCTCTAACACAAGATAAATATGAAGAATACAACCAATTGCATAAACAAAATCGTAGAATCCAAGAAATATGGAAATACAAGAGGAAGAGAGAGTGGGAGAACAAGAACTCTCCTAATGAAGCTCCAAGCTCATGCTAAACACCTCAATCACCAAGGATTAATGCCTCTTAATTGCTGCCTTCCATGTAGAAACCACCAACGAGAGAGATGAGAGTGGGTGCCATGGAGATTTGGGTGCAAAAGAGTGGAAGATGAGAGACGGGAATGAGAAAGTTGAGAGAGAATGGAGTGTATGGTGAGGCTAGGGTTCCAAATTTGATCCAAATAAATCCCAAAGTTGACCTAAATGTGTTCTAAGTCGAGTAGAAGGAGTGGGTACCAGGTATCACTACTACAAAATGGTTCTATTGCGACGTAGCAATAGCGGCGCTTATACATATAAGTGCCGCTATAGTAAAAAAAAATATACCAGCGCTTATGTACATAAGCGCCACTATAGGTTTGCACTATCCCGATGCTTATACAACTAAGCGCCGCTATAAATTTTACATTTTAAAATTTTTTAATTTGGTTACCTATACCGGCGCTTTTGTTCAAAAGTTCCAGTATAGGCGAAAAAAATGGAAGTCAACTTTCGCACCATATTTTCTTCTATTTATAATTTTTATAAGTTGGTTACTTATAGCAGCGCTTTTTTAAAAAGCACCGCTATACGCAGAAAAATAGAGGAAAACTTTCCCTCCATTTTTCGTGTATTTTAAATTTTTTACCTATAGCGGCGCTTTTTTAGCACTGTTATAGGCAAAAACAATGGAGGGAAACTTTCCCTCTATTTTTTCGTGTCTTTTTTAAATTTTTTTAATTTGGTTACCTATACCGGCGATTTTTTTAAAAAGCGCCGCTATAGGCGAAAGAAATGGAGGTAAATTTCCCTCCATTTTTTTGTTCAAACGCCTATACTGGCGCTTTTTGTAAAAAGCGCTGGTATATGCGAAATAAATGGATATAAACTGTCCCTCCATTTTTTTTTCACTTACCTCCCTCTTATCTCTTCTCTCTTCTCTCTTCTCTCTTCTCTCTTCTCTCTTAACACAACTAACACTCTGACTTCTCTCTTCCTCTGATAAAAAAAGACACCACTCTCTTCTCCCCTCTCTCTAGTTCATAACGTGCAAATGTCATTGTCCTACAAGAATAGCCGATGAGAAATACTTCTCAAATCCTTCAACTCTCTCTATCTTCCGAAATACTTTTTTGACTTCCTTGATTACTCAGTGAAGATCAAGAAGAAAAGATTCTAATCTTTTTCCTCTTCAAAATTTTTGACCTTTGATTGCTTCAAGAAGATCAAGAAGAAGGAAAGATTCAGCTTCTCAATCTGTTCTATTGGAAAAGTACGATGCGAATTGCTTTGTTTTCTTGTCTGTTTCGTTGCTTTTTGTGATTTGTATTTATTTACATGTATTGTTTCTTCTTCGGGTTGTTATTTTCATATACCATTTTGGACACATGTGTATTCTGATTTGGAATTCAATTTTTATTATTTATTTTATGCTAGCAATTTTTTTTCAAGTTAAACAAACAAACAAACAAAGCTCTAGCATTGTATGCTCTGATTGTTAATATTTTGATGGGTATATATACTCTATTTTTTCTTATTGTTTTATTAAATAAGTTTCATTTTATATAGTTATTTTGTTGGCTTTTTTATATAATACCTATATGATTTCTAAAAAATATATATTTATTTTTAAAAAAAAATAAAACCTATAGCGGCGCTAATTAATAAAAGCGTCGCTATAGGCCTTCTACATTTTTTTAAAAAAATAAATCGAAGGCCTAAATCGGTGCTTTTAAATAAATAAGCGCCGCTATAGGCTATAGCAGTGCTTATTTATTAAAAAGCGCCGCAATAGGTCACCTATAGCGGCACTTCATAGGCTATAGCAGTGCTTATTTATTAAAAAGCGTCGCAATAGGTCACCTATAGCGGCACTTCATAAGCGCCGCTATAGAGCCTAAAAAAGCGGCGCTATAGGCTATTTCTGTGATAGTGTATGGACTTGGATTTGGCCCAAAAACCAAAAAAATTATGCAGAATCGCGACTGAGCTGCGGCTCAGAAATTTGAGCTATGACTCAGTTTTTCTCTGTAAGGCAAATAACCGTGACCCAAAAATTTGAGCTGCGGCTTAATTTGCTTCTGTAAAGAGACTGAGCAGCGGCCCAGAAATTTGAGCTGCGGCTCAATTTGCTTCTGTAACAAAAGTGAGCTGTGGCTGAAAAATTTGAGTTACGGTCCAATTTGTCTTTTGAAAAATTGAGTTTTCTTTTCCCATTGCAAATGAAGTGTTCAACCCATAGTTATTCAATGGTCCTACAAGTAAAAACACAATAGAAAAATGATTAACTGCCCTAGAAATTAATTATTTCTAATTAATTACCAATTATAGAAAACTAATCCTATTTTTATCCTAATTTCACCTAAGGGCCTAAGATCTTAATTATGCACAATTGGACCAAAATTGCATCTCCATTATGTTTAAAACCTTATTTTTAGCATATCAAAACCATACAAATCCAAGGATTTGTCAACTCCCCCACACTTAAACCTTTGTACTCCTGGATAAAGACAAATTTAAAAGTTTAAGCATAATGATGAGTAAGGCATAAATGAGAACTTCAACATGCTAGTTGAATATGAGCTAATGCAAATTGACAAACCTTCAACAAACAAGCAATGTGGAATGAAATGATACAAAAGAGCTAACTATGGATGTAGTGAATGCAATGTGGATGAGCAAAGGAGAAGATAACTCAAGATCTTACCATATTGGGTTCATTTTCTACTCTCAAGATCTACTTAGAAGCACACTCTACCATATGCTTGTGAGAATCATAAGATCTCCACTTAAAAACAAGAAGCGTAATGCATCAAAAGGGCTTTTGTGGTTGTAATGATGGAATAGCCCAAATGATGAAATGAAAAGAAAGAATGAATGATGTTATGCATGCTTGAATGCCTAGTTCAACTCAAAAACACTCATTGCAACTTGCCAAAAACCAAACATGCCTTATTTTGCACTTTTTGCAACTTCTCAATTTTTCACATTTTCATTTTCTTTTTCACTCTTTTTCTTCTTTTTGTATTTTTGTTTTTCTCTATACATGGCATGCTCATATACAACCAAGCAGTGGCATTTTTCAAACAACACAAGTGATAATGAAACTTTTCCCAACTTAACATGTTAATGCAAAACATCAAATGAATGGCTTAAATGGGGTGGCAAATAGAGAGAGTGTTTGTGGTTTGTGTTTGGAACGTAGGGGTATGAATGAATGCCTTTATCATGCTTCATTACACTAAATGTAACAAGTTTTGATCAAGAATGTAAACAAGTTCTAGAGAATAGCAACCAAGTGGATATAACATAAGAATAAACAATTAGGCTCAAATGAACCTCACAACATGGCTAATTCTCCAAAACTCATAAACAAAGATCAACTACAACCAAGATTCAACCATAAAGCATCAATTTCAATTAACAAAGTTGCCAATCAAGAAAATTAATCAAAAGCATCAATAACATATCCAAAAGCATGAAACAATTCCCATAATTGCCAAAACAATTTCAAAAACATCATGTCAAATCCAAAGAGGAACAAAAGTGGAAGTGAGGAAAAGTTCAAATATTTTCAACTTTTGGAAGCTAAAAAGATAATCAAGATGCAATGATTTTTAACCCACTTTTCCCACTACAAAACACATCCCTCCCCCCATTCTTAATTCCTACATTGTCCTCAATGTAGCAGAATATGGACATACTAATTTAACTTAACTATTGGGGTGAAGTGGAAAGTTGTGAAGTCCAATTCAAGATTGAAGCACAACACGTTATCAACACCAAAAGAAAAAATAGGGAGAAGGCAAGAGTAAGTCAAAATGATATACCAATAAAATTTTCAAAGCATGTTAAAATCAAATGTGGTCTTGGTATGTGAGTAAGAAGCATTTATTACTAATCCTAGGAATTTAAAAAAAAACTACAACTAATTTTTCCTACTAGGTAAGTTCCCTCCCTCATACTTAGCTTAAAAACATATGTCAATTATGAAGTAAAAGGAACTACCTCATGTTCAAGGTGGTTAAGGGGGCTCATGATAGTGCTTGAGGAATTGGCCGTTGGCTTTGAAGGTGAGTCCAGTGGCCTCATCCATAAGCTCATATGCACCAAATGGGACAGCTTTAGCAATTTTATACGGTCCTTGCCATCTAGCCCTAAACTTCCCGGGCATAATCTTGAATCGGGCTAAGAGCATCATGACTTTGTCTCCTTCTTGGAAGTGCTTCCTCAAGATATGCTTGTCATGTAGCCTCTTTAACTTGTCCTTGTAGGACACTCCATCATCATATGCTTGCAACCTTAATTCTTCAACTTCTTGGAGTTGCATCATCTGATTGGTTGAAGAGGATTCCAAATCGGCACCGCACACCTTGATGGCCCAATATGACTTATGCTCCAATTCCATGGGCAAATAATAGGACTTCTCGTAGATGATCCTAAAGGGTGATGTCCCAATAGGTGTCTTATAAGCAGTCTGATAGGCCCAAAGTGCTTCCTCTAAACAATCACTCCAATCCTTGTGCGATGGCTTCACAATCTTTTAATGTATATTCTTCACCTCCCGATTTCAAACTTCAACAAGTCCATTAGTTTGGGGTGGTATGATATGGCAACTTTGTGAGTGACTCCATACTTGACAAGAAGAGATTGGATGATCCGGTTGTAAAAATGGGTGCCTTGGTCACTGATGATTGCTCTAGGAATGTCGTACCTACAAAAGATATGAGAACGTAAGAACTTAAACGGTAACGGCATCATCTTTCCTAGTTGGGATTGCCTCAATACATCAAAATACATAGTCTACCACAAGCAATATGTAAGAAAACCCACAAGATGGGGGAAAGGGTCCCATAAAATCAGTGCCCGCAAGAGTAAAGATCGCAACGTAGTATAAAATTATCATCCCACAGATATTTGTTTTAAAACCCCAATCAAACAATAGGCTAATGAACTCAATTAAGTTGAACTAATCAAATTCTTTTAAAAAACTGGTTTTGAAAACTAATTTTAAAATAAAAATAAAGAAACAAACAAGAACGATTTAGTTTATCAATTAACTAAGCTTAGGATTAATTCTCACCGTTGTATTTCATGAACCCTAATTAATTTCCCTTCCTTTAGTCTTTAAATGACAATCTATGTTTGCCTAAGGTTCTAAAATACTTGAAACGCTCTCTCGAGTCAAAATCAATCATATACTTCTCATTAAACTTGCATAATCTATTGTTACAACTTAATGAAAGTATACCTTAAGAGTCAACCTTAATCTGACAAAACTAGGTCGATAGAAACTAGGTCGATAGATATATCTCTATTCTACCAACAAACCATCCGTTAGTTGATGTAAACTTCAAGTCTAGTCTGATTTACCCAAGTTCGACACCTAAACTATCTCTCTCGAGTATAATTTAAATGAACAAATCGTTCTAAAGTGTGATAAGTCAATTAGAGGCATTATGAACAAGATAAATCAACATAAATAGTCATCAATTACTAAAGAAAAAGGAAACAAATTAGGTTCAATCCATACAAGGTCTGAATTAATCCTAGAACAAATGATTTAGCTACTCATAAATGGATTAAACCATAAAATACAAAGAGATCCCATGTTTAATTCACAAAAGTAACAAAGAATTAAAGAAAACAAGAAGAATCTATCACCGTAGGGCGAGAAATCCTTGCAATTTTGCTTCTCAACCTCCAATTTCGCAAGCCCTAGCTCTATAGTTGTGTGCGCAGATGAGTCTTATCGTTCCTCATGGTTATAGGGTTGAAAGAGGGCTGATTCTCCCTGAATTTTTGTGCCCTAAGTGTTTAAAAAAGATAAAAAAAATGAAGTTGTATGTTTTTAGGAATTTTCACATAGTGCCATGGCACCAGAGGCAATTTCCAGCAATTTTCAGCAATTAAACTCCAGCTTTCTCTACTTTTTTCCTTCGCTCTTTTCCTCCTTTCTAACTTAGAATATCCATTTGTACCTATCAAATTCATGTATAATTGTGATCGAATCATGCCAATCAAATTTTCTAATAAATTGTCATATTTATTTTTAGAAATAATTAAATTAAGCTTATATGACAAATTTGTATAATTTTCTCTAAAAAGCTCTCAAAATTCCTTTAATTAGCATTGATGACTCCCCAAATATCTTCTAAATAAGCCCTAAATCAATGTTAAATGGGGAGTCATCATACCTCCATGTTATGCTCCAATAAATCACTAAAAATAGACATCATACATCTTTGAAAAGTACCAGGAGCATTACACAATCCAAATGGCATCCTACGATAAGCAAAAGTACCAAAAGGTCATGTGAAGGTGGTTTTTTCTTGGTCCTTCAGTGCGATTGGTACTTGAAAGTACCCGAAGAAACCATCAATGAAACAATAGTAAGACTTTCCAGAAATTCTCTCAAGCATTTGGTCAATAAAGGGTAGGGGAAAGTGGTCCTTTTTAGTCGAGGAATTAAGCTTCCTATAATCTATACACACTCTCCAAGAATTCTAGACCCTAGTGGGAATAAGCTCATCATTGTCACTCCGAACAACAGTAATTCCACTCTTCTTTGGTACTACTTGTACCGGTGACACCTACTTGCTATCAGAAATGGGATAAATAGTCCCAACACTCAAGAGCTTTGCAACTTCTTTCCTCACCACATCGAGAACGAGAGGATTTGGTCTCCTCTATGGATTTCGAATAGGCTTAAAACCCTCCTCCAAGAGTATTCTATGAGTACAAACCGAGGGATTAATCCCTAAAATGTCAGTAAGAGACCACCCAATTGCACCCCTATAAGACCTAAGAAGAGAAACTAGTCTACCCTCCTCAACATCAAACAAAGAACTTAAAATAATAACAGGTAATTTACCAGAATCAGCAAGCAACACATATTTCAAGTTAGGAGTTAAATGTTTGAGATCTACAATTGGGGGTTTTACCACAGAAAGTATAAACTCTTGCAACTCAAGTGTGCCAACTGCCAAAGTAGTGTCATCATAAGTCGGGGAAGAAGATATGGGTGCATCTACATATGCGGTTACTTCTCCACTTCCTAAGGGTGAGCAAGTATCCACCATAGACAAAGCTACCGGTGTAGCTTGTGAAAGTGGCAATCGCACAAAAGGGGGGTGAATTGTGCTATTTGAAAATCTAAGAAATAATTTAAATACAAAACAATCTTTATACTGGTTCGGCCAACACTGCCTACGTCCAGTTCTCCAACACTCTGTTGGGTTCCACTAACCACAGGTTTTACGAGCACAGGTTCACCTGTCAACCTTTACAGAGTTTTAGAATCTCTAAACACTTCCCCTTACCACCTGTAAGGCAATATCCCTGTTCTAAAGCACCAAGCTTTCAGAACAACCTCAAACAGTAGAGGATTTCAATAAATTCGTTCACTTAATGAACTGATTTTGGTACACACTTAAGTACAGATAATATCTCTAAAACAATAAATACAGAGCAATGAATGAGCTTATGAATATTCTCGTTTTTCGTCTTTTTCTTCAATAAATGCTTAAGATCTGTATTTATATCTCTTCTCAGATTTTGCCCTAACATTCAGTCTTCAAGAAGCCGTTTGAATTTAGTCGTTGTGAGCTCATAGCCGTTGGCATTTAATGCAGCTTCTTCATTGGGCTTAACTATCTGCTCTAGCTTCAACTACTTCTTGCGTAGGTAGAGCTAGGAGAGAGATAGACTCAGCGTTCTGTGCACCTGTACAAATTGTACTTTCTGGCAGCTTTTTCAATAGCGCTAGCTTGATCTGCTATCGCTAACTTCATTGTGTGAGATCTGAACTTAAGCTGTTAGCTGAACAAATAATCATATAATGCACAGGAGTTGCTATCGTAACCTTAGTCTATTAGCTCAATGAGATAGAGACAATTAATGTTATTTTGAAAGCATTCTCTATCGATAGGCAAGCATTAACGCTAATACATCTTTTGAGATCAATGCTTAGTGTTCTAGCAATTTCATACCAACAAATATTTTACTATTGATATCTAATCCAATTATCGCTAGTTACTTGCTTGCTTATTAGCCTTAAGGATACAGATACAAGTATTCAGAGGTATTTCAAGGTATCCTATTGTCGATAGCTAAACTTGTTAGCGCTAGCAATCATGTTAGCTTATTTGACTTATTTGCTCTTGGGCACTAGCTATCTGAATGATCATTATCTGAAGCGCTTTTGTTATCGATAGCTTAACCTGTTATCGCTAGCTGATTTCATTAGTTCAAGGACTTGGTTTATTTTCCTGCTAGCTGAGTTATCAATGAGCTTCTAGCGATGGATTCTTTCTTTAGCGATAGAGATATTCATTCTTTATTGTTCTGCTAAGTTAACATTTGATGGTATTCTTTATCCTTGCAATGGAGATCTGTTACTTATCAGATTTTACTCGATTAATACAGAGGTAACTAATACTTATGTTTTCTATGGGTCAGTCTTCATCAAAACTTAAGATTTCTAACAGCTTGCACAACAGTGTCTTTGTGGTCAGCAGGACCTGTATCACAACCAACAGAAACTTTTCCAAGACCACTAGGTGTGGGGTGAGCAGATATATATCATCATAAGAGCAAGTAGAAGCATCAAAATCATGCGAAGTAGAAAGCCAGCTCTCGATCTCAATGCAAGCAAGACATGGCACGTCATCGATGCAATCACAAAACAAAGAAGTATGGGAGGGGAAATAACAGGTGATGGTTCAACATGCTCAAATGAATCAACAAACATAGTATCGTATAGCTCATCAATATCATCATCCACATAAGAAATTGCACTAATGCCTAGGTAAGTATAATCATCACTAGCATTGCGCATGGTCTCAGAAAACAAAAAATTGACCTCTTGGTCACCAGTCCCCATAATGATTGTACCTTACTTCATATTAATGATAGTCTCAACCATTCTAAGAAAAGGTCAGCCCAAAATCAATATACTATCACTAGGGTTATTATTAATCATGTCTAGGATATAGAAATCAGCCAGAAAAACAAGGCATTTCACTTGCACCAAAATATCTTCCAAAATGCCTTTAAGATACCTAATCATTCGGTCCGCAAGTTGACGAACCACACTTATATCCCAAATGGATTGGGGACCTAAAGAATCAAAAATAAAGGTATGAATGACATTGATAGTAGCATAAGGTCTAATAAAGCATTTGAAATGGTGGTCTTTCCTATAATACAAGGAATAGTGTAAGAATAAGGGTCTTCTTTGAATTTCAAAGATAATTGTGGTTTAAATAAAGCACTAACATTAGACCCCAGTTGGATTCTTTTACTATGCTTGTATTTCCTCTTATTAGTGCACAAATCTTTTAAAATCTTTTCTGACTTGGGCATTTTCTTTATCAAATCAAGAAGAGGTAAATTTACTTCAACATTGCTAAATATGTCAAACATCTCTTTATCACATTTATCATCCACAACCCTTTTACTAGCCAAATATGAATGAGGAAAAGGAAGGTCAGAAACTTTTACCTCTTAACCTTTTTCTTGTGGCTCTTGGTTGGGTGAATCATGTGTTTCAAAGCGAACACCTCTCTTTCTCCTCGTAGAAGATGGGGTAGCTAGGGGCTTCTTCTCTTCATTACTCTCACTTTGGACCGAAGGGGTCGGCATAGGCAAGGAGCACTCCTCAATGGTCTTGGTGTTAGAATACTCCCCCATACCCAAAGGTGGTCTACCACACACAATCTCCTTCTCAACATCAAACTCATCATCCTCAAGACCATGGAACTTGACTTTCTTGCCACTTCTCAAGGTGATGGCATTAAGGGACTTTAGGTTGATAATGGTGTTAGAAGGAGAAGCTCCACTTGACCTTGCTTGCTTATCACTCAAACCATCCGACAATTGGGTCATAAAGGATTGAAGGTTGGTAGCTCTAGTCTCCCATTGCTCCATCTTAGATTCAAGAGTTGCAAACCACGCATTGTTACAAGCATTCATTTCCTCATGCTTTCTTTGCATGCTCTTGAGAATTCGATCACATCAATCATCCCCTCTTGTTGAATCTTGGTGGACTAAGGCCCTTGAAGGAGGAGAAGTCCGGCCCTTATAATTGGTCATGGTGTTGTTATTGTTGTCTCTCCACTGGAAGTTAAGGTGTGACCTCCATCCTTCATTGTAGGTGTAGCTATGGGGATCCCATTTTTTGTTGGGAGTAGAGTTAGACCTCCCTTGGTACATAGCATTGGCTTCTACCGGTTCATTTGGGAAAATGCTACTAATATCCATCACCGACCCACAATGCTCACAACTTGGTGCAACTAAGGCTTTGGAGGTAGAGGGGGTGGGTGTAACACCCCATATTTTAGAAAAGGAAGAAATAAGGAAATATTTGGAATCTTGGGGTATTATTTGATATTTAAAAAGTCTTATAAATAAATTTGGACATTAAAGCATATCTAGAGAAATTATTTTGGGACAAATTCAAGTTTAATTGTAAATGATAATGGTAAATAAAATTACCATTTAAGGGAAAATAGAAAAAGGGAAATGAAAAAGACAATATCTGCTCCTAGTTGAAAATATCTTCAGTTATAAAAGGAAGGGCAAGATGGTAAAACACCCATTAAAAATATCACTCCCACCTTTTAATACATACACCCCACGTGTTCCTTCTTCATTTCCACTTTCCCTCTGCTTCTCCCTCAGCCCGAAACACTCCCTCTCACTCTCCTCTCTCTGTTTCTTCGACATTCAGTGGTGGTTTCAGCCTCCAGTGACGGCAATCGACGGTGAGACGCGGCAGAAGACGCTCAAGAGGCTTGCAACAAGTTTAGGTAAGCTTCTTCTTCTTGTTTCCTTCTCTTTCTGGGCCGAATTTGAGTGAAATGAGGGAGAAGGATTCGAATCCCTGGGGGGTTTATGGAGTTTCTGAATCTATAAAAATGATGTTTGGATTGTGTTCTTGGTGATTTGAGTGTCAATTTTGGAAGGAAAGTTGAAATAGGTCCGATTTCTCCAAGAAATTGCTCCCTAGTACTGTTCACCCAAAGCAAAATTTGGGATTTTTGGGTGTTTCTTGTGTTGAAGCTTAATGACTTGCAATTGTTAGTAATCCTAAGGTTATGAAATGGGTTGCATGAGGGATTTTGAGGATTAAGAGATTTTTGAAGCATTTCTTCTCCTCCCCTGTTCCTGTGAGGCCGACGGGCTCAAGAGGAAAAAAATTCTTGGACGTAATATACCTGCAATTAGAAGCTATGATAAGCATTTTGGATGTGTGATTTGATGAATTTTTGAATGATTGTATTGTTATTCTCTCCTTCCTCTGCTTCGGTCGAATTCAAGTTCCCTTGTGGTTGCTTGATTTTTGTTATTTCCTTGGATGTATTAACATCTTAAACATGAGGAATAGATGATGAATAGGTGAAATTGGTTAAGTATGGAATTCTTGTTTCTTTCCTGGTTTTCTATTTTGTCGGCCAAGGAGGATAAAGAGGGCTATTGGTATTTTGTCTTACTCTGGGAGATGGATTGAGGTTGTTTATTTATGGGTAATTGATATGAGATTATTAGATGTTCAATTCTTTGTTTCCTGGATGCACTGGTTGACAAATTTGTTTAAGGGAGGAAGAAAAATACTATGATGTTTAACTGAACAAAAAATGGAAAACGGTTGTGGTAGTTTTAGGTTCTAGAATTTTAATTGCTGGTTTGATTGAATCAAATGACTGCTTTGGGTTGGAACAATTTAAATGTTCCCTATATATATTGGATTACCGTTGTCTTGCTTGATCCTAAAATAATGTTGATGATAATAGGTGTATTAATGATTTTATGTTATTATTGATGTTGCTGGCTGCTGGCTTCAGTGATAGGAAAAAATAAATGGTAACATTAGTTCAATAGAAATTAAGTAAAGAAATGTGGGAAGTTGGATTGGTTGTTCTTTGACCTTGTTAGATTTTGATTTGAAATGTAAATTGAATTGTATTTATGGATTGTGGATTGGGAATGATATTTATTGAATTAAACTAGGGCTATGATTGAGGTTTCCAAGTTAATATTTTCAGATGTTTATGATTGATGGGAAATAAGTTAAGAAGTTACAAGTTTAGTTTGGAAACTTAATTCATGGCTCAAGGATTTTCAAAGATTAGGATAAAGTTTTAAGTTGGATTAGAAATATCTACTATTGCATTTAGTAGGTGATTTGAGAAACAATTGTTGCTAAGTTAAATTTAAAGATTCATAAATCATAATAGATGTACGATCATTGAACTATTAATTGATTATATTTTTTTTCTGGAAATGAAGTTCCTGCTTTATTCTGTTTGAAGTGTTGTATTTGGACACCTAAAGGATGAATTAGATTTTGAAATATCAAGTAAGTGATTGTATGATTTACTAAGAGACTTGGAAAGTAAGTTGAACCACCAGGACAATTGATTTATAAGGAAAGGTAATTTAATTTAAAATAGTAAAGATACTCTTGTGTTTATGTTGTGCAATGTTTATGGATGATGGTGTGATTAGTCATTAAGTTAGGAACTAAGATTTACTTGTACTAGAAGTAAGAAGGGTAGTACGATAGGAAGGGGAGAGACGTTTAATTATTTTGCCTAAATTTAGATATTGACGTATAATTTTATATTATAAATATTTATAGGACAGGATAATGAGGTCGAGTCCCCAGAGTACGATGAAGGGAAGGAATACAGTGATGAGTAATCTCAAGAATCAGGTAGCAATTTATTTCAATAATAATTAAATTGCATGTATAATTTTATAATATCTGTTGCATTTAGTTGGTAAGTTTTTATTCCTCAGTTGGAGTACTCCAGAGTTTAGGGGTTGGCCGCCTCTTTTCCCAATCAGTTTAGTTATAGCTTTAAATGTTATAACGAGAAGTCTTGCAGGTAGAACCTCCACTAGTTAACAAATATATCGTTATTAGTGGTTGATAAGTGCAGATCGCACACAAAATAATAGGAATAAGATTATCATTATTTGTGCAGAATTATGAAATGTATACATGTCAATACATTCATGAGAACAAAAGTTGGCTCTCCTAAGTTGGCTAAGATTTCACTCAATCCCAAGGTTTAAGGATGAAGGGTTTGATCCTCTTCTCCGTCTCCTTCTAGTAATGCACAATGCAAAACAAATAAGTAGATGGAATCAAGAGCAAGTCAGGGTTGAGTCACACAAGGCACAGACAACAAGTCGACTATCAGCAGCAACCAAGACTTAGAATGTACAAAACTCAATCAAAATGAATGGTATGTGAAGTATGGAAGTGTATGTGTGTGTATTAAGTGTTCAAATTGGTATGGAATGAACAAGTATGTTTCAAGCACAAAAAATGTGACTTGGGGGGATAGTATCATGCACTCAAGAACAAGGCAAAATCAAGCATTCACAAGTAAGTGCAATAAAACTACCACTAAAGCAACCAAGCACACAAGTATGTCAATGAGCAAAGAAATTGCAAAGAGCAAGTATCTACACTAATTTTTAGGGGTTTTCAAAGTATGATATGCAAAAATAAAAACTAAATCTAAAATGCAACTAAATTAAATGCAACCTAAAAGCTAGACCCGGCAAAAGCAAGTTTGACAACCAACTACTAGGGAACCAATTACTTGGCTTCCCCGCAACAGCGCCACTTGAAGCTCTCCGCGAATGGAGTTATGTCGGAGCAGTGCCGCCTCGGGCCCTCTCTTTAAGAAACTTAGGGACCAAGAAGATAGTGGGAGCTACCCCCGAGTGTCGTTCTCTTGAGGAGCCTAATGCAAAAGATGACCTAATAGCTATATGTAAAACTTGACAAAGCAGGTAAGATCATTGTATTGGTTTTTGTAAGGAATTTGTGAGAAAGTATGATATGTTCAAAGTTCAAATAAAAATATTGGATTTAAAAGGGAGATTTGGATAAATGGGAATATATAATCCTTGATAATTAGAGGCTTAAACAATTATTGCTTCAAATTGTTTTTGGGAATTTCTTTGGATAATCAAAAGGTCCCTAGAGAATCCCTTTAGGCTAGGCTTAGGTTGGGTGAATTAGCACTGGCATCCTGCTTACTAATCCCTCCAACTCCAAGTTGATTAAGCTCAATAACCAAGGTAAATTTGCTAATTGCAAGGGGTTCCTAATCTAACAACCGAAATCCCGAATTGCCACTTAATTGATCCTAGGGTTTTAATTCATTATTGGAATCCCACATAATAAATCAAGACTCTAGGATTGAAGCCCAATGCCACTCATGCAATTTGACAAATTCAAGAGCCAATTCACAAATGCAAATGCTTGACAAAATAATCCACTACATGAGAATCCTCAAATAACACAAAATATTAACTAAAACATTCATTTAAAAAGATGAATCCATACATCTAAACAAAGTTCAAGTCAATGAAGAGTAATTGTCAAGCATACACAAATGAAAACAAGCTAAATTGTTTCTTCCACTCTCTAACACAAGATAAATATGAAGAATACAACCAATTGCATAAACAAAATCCAAGAATCCAAGAAATATGTAAATACAAGAGGAAGAGAGAGTGGGAGAACAAGAACTCCCCTAATAAAGCTCCAAGATCATGCTAAACACCTCCATCACCAAGGATTAATGCCTCTTAATTGCTGCCTTCCATGTAGAAACCACCAACGAGAGAGATGAGAGTGGGTGCCATGGAGATTTGGGTGCAAAAGAGTGGAAGATGAGAGATGGGAATGAGAAAGTTGAGAGAGAATGGAGTGTATGGTGAGGCTAGGGTTCCAAATTTGATCCAAATAAATCCCAAAGTTGACCTAAATGTGTTCTAAGTCGAGTAGAAGGAGTGGGTACCGGGTATCACTACTACAAAATGGTTCTATTGCGAAGTAGCAATAGCGGCGCTTATACATATTAGCGCCGCTATAGTAAAAAAAAATATACCAGCGCTTATGTACATAAGCACCGCTATAGGTTTGCTTCCTTCCATGTAGAAACCACCAACAAGAGAGATGAGAATGGATGCCATGGAGATTTGGGTGAAAAAGAGTGGAAGATGAGAGATGGGAATGAGAAAGTTGAGAGAATGGAGTGTATGGTGAGGCTAAGGTTCCAAATCTGAGCCAAATGGATCCCAAAGTTGACCTAAATGTGTTCTAAGTCCGGTAGAAGGAGTGGGTACTGGGTATCGACTTGGATTGGGCCCAAAATCTAGAAAAATTATGCAGAATCATGACTGAGCCGTGGCCCAGAAATTTGAGCTACAGCTCAATTTGCTTCTGTAACAAAAGTGAGCTGTGGCTGAAAAATTTGAGCTGCGGCCCAATTCTCTTTTGGAAAATTGAGTTTTCTTTTCCCATTGCAAATGAAGTGTTCCACCTATGATTCTTCAATGATCCTACAAGTAAAAACACAATAGAAAAATGATTAAATGCCCTAGAAATTAATTATTTCTAATTAATTACCAATTATGAAAAATTAATCCTGTTTTTATCATAATTTCACCTAAGGGCCTAGGATCTTAATTAAGCACAATTGGACCAAACTTGCATCTCCATCATGTTTAAAACCTCATTTTTAGCATATCAAAACCATACAAATCCAAGGATTTGTCAACCAACCACACTCATTGTGACGACCTTGCATACTTTCTTGCTCAAGTCTTTACCAAGAAAACTAACTATTTGTATTTTTCTGTTCATGATGAACAGATTGACTGATAAGGAAGAAGACCTGGTTGTTGTTATTTTGGAGTTTGCAAGGATATGGATTTAACGATAGGTTGGTGTTCTAGACTTAACATTTTGTTCCTTAATTTTTCAATTTCAGTCTTAAGAAAAATATCTTAGTACAGTTATAAAAAAAATATCTTAGTACATGGCAACATTTACTAGCTTGTACTTCATTGTTACATATGTAAAACTAATTCTTTATCTTGGAACCCAAGCGATCCATCAATTAATTGATTAATTAAACAAACTTCACTCCCATGTAAGTTGATCAGCTGTTTCAAGGGTGTTTCCAAAGTTGTTAATGTTTTGCTAAGATTTTCTCCTATTTGATATGAAAATATATGACACAATATATGTAATATACTTCACAATGCATGTAACTTATTATTATTACTGTTTTTTCTTTGAAATATTCCAAAACAACTTAAAAACTTAACCAAAAGTTCATATTTCGTTATTATTTCCATATTACTTGTAAAATGATTTTTAAAAAATCAAATCTCTATATATTGTTATTTTTTATGTGTTACTTTATTGAAGATATTTATACATAATCATTATGTATACTTGCCTTTCGTACTTGTGTATCATAAAATTTTGAAATTTGTTATATTAGACATAATGTATCGCAAGCACCTGATACACATTCTTGTAGTTGTGCATCAAGTTCATTCTTTTATTTCTGAAATGTAGTAATTCATGTTTTCTGATCTACAAATTCCTTTTAAATAAATCCAGGCAAATGAAGATGGCAGTAATTGCTAAATTTGATGAAGCCAAATGTGTTCACAAAGATCATGTTCTCTGCTGTGTGAGGTGATTGCTCTTCAAATATTTTTGTCTTTTCTCTTTCTCTTTTTCCTTTTGCAACTGCATTTAATATTTATATTGATCCATACATATACTGATGATATACGTATTTTCTTGGTTAATTTTTGTCTTTTGCATTTTGATTTTTGTCAGATCTCAACATTTTGATGTGGATCGACTATGATTTCATTGGTTAATTGAGGTAACATTAATGAATTTCTTGCAACAATATTTTAACAGATACAAAATCTAAAATAAAATTACACATTTTAGAATATTTTTTTCTTATCTGTGAATTTTTTTCAAAAACTCCGCCTATGTTTATAGCTAGTCCCAAGCCCGGGTAAAGGAGGAGGGTTGTATTAGGCCCCGACAGCCAGTGTAAAAACCCCGTCGAATCTCATAAACATGGATCAACGAAGAAATTGTGTAAATGTTACATCGTTGCCCATAAGCAACGCGCTATATGGCTCGAGTACAGTGAGAAGAGAGCGAGGGCCGCTGCATTCTAGCCTGAATGCAGTGTTAAGAGAGCAAGGGCTAAAGGATAGGCCATTGCATGGTTGTAACGATCTATATGGCTCGAGTATAGTGATAAGAGAGCAAGAGCCGCTGCATCCTCTCCCGAATGCAGTGTTAAATGAGCAAGGGCTACCACACTCAAATGGACGGAGGCGGCTAAAGAAGCTAGTTCATGAGAGTAAGATCAGATTTGGTTCTTGGAATATTGGGACGCTGAATGGGAAGCTTTTTGAGGTGGCACAAGTTATGAAGGATCGTAAGATTAATATATTATGCTTACAGGAAACCAGATGGGCTGGAGAGAGAACTAAAGAAATCGGAGTTAATGATTCTAAACTCTGGTACACAGGAAAGGTAAATGGGAGGAATGATGTTGGTATCATTGCAGATAAAGAATGACGGAAAAATGTAGTGGAAGTTAAGCGGATTGAGGACCGAATCATATCTTTATAAAGGATGAAGAAGGTTGATTGCACCATATTTTTATACACTTTTCATTGATAAAATCATTGGATCATTGCATGTTCTTGGGGTAATTGCGCCTAATTAGGGTAATTTCTAACTTGTGCACACTTTGTTAGAATTTGTTCTAAACAAGGGCAATTTAGGAATGATTAGTATGAATTATTGTTTAACCCATTTTCAAGAACATTTTGATGCTACCTTAGGTCCATTTTATGTGCAGGTTATAGAAGAAGCATGCCCAAACTAAGAAGCCAAGTTGCAGTGAAAAATTCTGGACGGAGCCGAAGAAGAAAGTGAAGAGAGAAACGAATCAATGTCGAAGCCGCGGCGAACTGACGGCGAGAAAGACCAGTGAGGCAGAAGCAACATGAGCTCGCCGCAGCGAAGTCCCAAAATTCCAAAACCAACGTGAGCTCGCCGCAGCGAGCCCACGGCGAAGTCACGAGAACCTGCAAAAATCTGGCGCGTTTTTAGGGTTTCTAGGGCAATATAAATAGATCAAAACACCCTCACCTTCAGACCTAAGCCTCCTCAGCATGAAAATACCTCAGTTCTCCTAGGGTTCCATCATCTATCCTCATTCTCCACTCAAATCCTCTCATCCCTACTCATCTCCACCTCAAATTCCACTGATTTTCTTGTTCTTTCCCTTTCTAACTTCCATTTCCACTCCAATTTTCCTTCTATCTTCCTCACTCATGGAGGCTGTCATCATGGGTCCTGTTGGGCTCGAGTTTGAAGACATGAGAGGCTGGAATCTTGGTGCTTTGGTGGTGTGAAGGTGGCTTTAGCTTCAATGGGCGAAATAGGGGAGTTATTTGTCTCCTCATGCTCTTTCCCTTATATATTGAGTTTTGTGGTTGCATTTCTCTTGTATATTTGGATTGGAGACATGTTTTTCCTCTTTCATTGTCTTTAAATTGGAATATTTGTGTTGGATAATGAGTTATGTTAATTGAATGATGTCTATGTTTGAATTTCCTATTGGGTTTGTGATGCTATATGATTTTTAGTGGTTGCTAGATTATGTAGCTTAATTTATTCAATTGAATGTTGTGGTTGCACATTCTCGAGAGGAATCGGTTTTCAAAACTCATGTTCCAACACACACCAAGTGGAGCTTAACACTAACCCTAAGTAATGGCTAAGAAAGTGGTTGCTTGATTAGTCATTAATTAAGGCTAGTGGACCCCTAGCGGTTACTTGGGGATTTTTCAATCATACTTGGTTCATCTTTTAACTCCCAATATCAATTTTAATGAAGCGTGAGAGCCACCGAAACACTACCAAAAGCCCATTTTATAAATTCCCTTAATCCCAACCCTTTTCTCCCTTTTAATCAAAAGAAAATTACAAAAACAAGTAATAGCAATTGTCAATAGTTTTATTAAATGAATTTTCAAAATCAAACCCCCACACCTTTTATTGTTTCAATTACATTTAGTTAGCTCAGGTAGTTTAGAAGGACTCCTTAAGTGAAACGATCCGGGATTGTGCCACTTTACACGATCCTTGGTAATTATTGTGATTTTAACCCCAAGGCATTTAGGCAAAGGTTAAATCAAAGATATTAATAATAGATGGGAGGCCTACTTTTCTAAGTTAATGATTGAGGTGAAGGTCTATCTTGTGAGTTGGGGGATTTGACAATTAGTGAAGATGGACTTAATTGGTCGTTTTATCGTAGAAATTAGAGTTTGGGAGGTTAGAGAAGCTCTTAAGAAAATGGAAAATGGTAAAGCGGTTGGACCTGATGGTATACCGATTGAAGTTTGGAAATGTTTAGGGGAAGAGGGTGTGTTATGTTTATCTGAATTGTTTAACGAGATTTTATAGTCCAAGAAGATGCCTGATGATTGGAGAAAAAATACTTTAGTTCCGATTTATAAAAACAAAGGCGATATACAAAATTGTGCAAATTACAGGGGAATTAAGCTTATGAGTCATACAATGAAACTATGGGAAAAGGTGATTGAGCATAGGTTAAGACTAGAAACTAATATTTCTGAGAGACAGTTTGGATTCATGCAGGGAGATCCACAACAAAGGCGATATATCTACTAAGGGGGATAATGGAAAAGTATATCGAAGTTGAGTGTTTTAACATTTACACTCTTTTTATATTTAAATTTTTAATATTTTTCTGTAAATTAAAACATTTTATATTTGCTTCATGTCAACCTTTGTGGATTATGCTTAAGTTAATCTGCATAAAGTTTCTCTCTTCGGAAGGGCGGCAATGGGAATTATTATGCATCTTATATGGTGTGCTCCACTTTTATTATATGCACTTATTTTACTTATCTCTTGTATTTTAATATAAAGTTGATCTTTTGAAAAAAAAAAATCATCCTGAATGCATTTCGTCTCATTCACTCACAAAATCCAGCCACCTACTCACATCCCGAACTCCTAAAAAACATGTCATTTTTGCCTATTGGAAATTTCATGGAAATTTCTTAGAAGTAGTTCTCTGTCTTTTATTCAATCGAACGTGGATTATATTGCGCCTTCCTATTAAGGCTATTGAAATTTTAATAATGACAATACATGATCTCGGTAAAAATAATACAGCTGCCTGATGTTGTAATTTCCATTCATCATTCATAATAGGCCATGGTATCCAAATTGAAAGGAGTCAAGTTCTATACACTTTTATTACATATTTGTAACATTTCCACGTGAGAAAGAGAACTTTCAAGCCATTCAAATAAAATAACAACAGTAGTTAAATGAAATAACACTAGCCTTTTAAATTGCCAAAAAGAAAACGAAAGAAAGAAATTAGGAACACAACTACAGGATCATTGGGAGCAGCTACCATCCTAATTTCCCTAATTTCCTTCAATATTTTCGATGGGGTTGTAAGTATTACTCTTTTAAATCTTTTTGAAGTAAATACATCTTTCTTTAATTGTTTTTTACAATTGAATTGATACATTCATACACACACACATATATATATAAATATAATTTGTTCTTGAGAAATTTCCTAGTGATGGATGTGTATTCGAATAAATAAATGAGTTGCAGCGATGACATCCGAATATATGTATATTTGACTTGTGTTATGTTGTGTGTGTGTGTGTATGCACTTACATGTTACTATTTCTTATAATGTTCTTTTCTCATTGCATCGGAAAATCAGCGTTTTCTAGGGAAAATGGAAAAAAGACATTCATCTTAAAGATGCAACATTTAAATGGCTAAAACTAAATCACTGCATACTACAAAAAATTCTGCTTTCGGCGGCGACAAAATTCGCCATTGAAAGCATAAAAAGTCGCCGCTAAAGGTCTTTAGCGGCGACTTTTTGTCGCCACCAAGTCACCGCCTATGTGACCATTACCGAAAGTATTGGCGGCGACTTTTTGGGTCGCTACTGAAGGTCGACTTTCAGCGGCGACATTTGTCGCCCCAAAGGGTTACCTTTGGCGGCTACATTTTAAGTCACCGTCAAAAGGTACCCTTTGGCGGCGACAAATGTCGCCGCTGAAAGAGGCAAAAAAAGAATTACCCTTTTGGTGGCGACATTAAATGTCGCCACCAAAGATACCCTTTGGCGGCGACAAATTTACCGCTGAAAGTGGCAAAAAAAATTAAAAAAATAAAGCTACATCAGCATCCTATGGCCACATGGCTGATGACGTGGTGACCCTCACCCACTTGCCACATCATCCACCCACCTGCCACTTGTCATGTGTCACGTTGTGTCACATCATCATTCTATGTCACATCGCGCCACTTCATTATCTTTTATTTCTCCTCCAAATGTGCCTTTCCCAAGGTTCAAATCCATGACCACTTTGCTCTTGTATAAAACTTCTACCAGTTGAGTTGTGATGACCTTCCATCATATTACTACAAAATTAAATATACACACACACTAATATTATATGCATATATTTAATATATCAATTTAAATACATATATTATTATAATATAAATATATTCTCATATTACCTACATTTAATATTTATTTATTCATTTAAATATTTAATACATAAAGATAAAATATAAAATAAATGTTTCTTTATTAATATAATATTCATAATATTCTTTTTTAATAAATTAAAATGTTGATATAGTTGATATAATTTAACTAATTTAAAAATTATTATTCTTTATTCATGTATAAGATTATTTAATATATCATTAATTTTAATTAAATTAAAGTATTTACTATAAATTTCATAACCAATAAAAATTTAAAATATTACCTTATTTTATTTTTATGATAAAATAATTTATTTAACATTTTAAAATTTTTAATATTTTATATTAAAAATAAAAAAGTAACATTTATTAGTGTTATTCAAATAATAAAATGTATGACTTTTAGCGGTAACTATATAAAATCGCCGCAGAAAGATCTGTCTCCGCAAAAAGGGGGCCTTTAATGTCGCCGCCGAAAGTCATATCTTCTCTTGCGACTTTTGTGTGTCGCCGCTAAAAGTCATCACTCCATGCCACATCGCGTCACTTCATCACCTTTAATTTCACCTTCAAATGTGCCTCCCAAAGTTCGAACCCATGACCACTTTGCTCTTGTGTGACGCTTCTGCCAGTTGAGCTATGATGAACTCACATCATATTAATACAAAATTAAATACACACACAAATATTATATGCATAGATTTAATATATCAATTTAAATACATATAATATTATAACATAAATATATTATCATATTACCTAAGTTTAATATTTTTTATATATACTATATATATATTTATATATATAAATACTATATATATATTTATTCATATAATATATAAAGATAAAATATAATATTTTTTTTCTTTATTAATATAATATTTATAATATTATTTTTTAATAAATTACAATGTTGGTATTGTTGATATAATTTTATTAATTTAAAAATTATTATTCTTTTTCATGTATAAGCTTATTTAATATATCATTGATTTCAAATTATGTATTAACTATAAATTTAAAAACTAATAAAAATAAAAATATATTACCTTATTTTATTTTTCAATATAAATTAACTTATTAACATTTTAAATATTTTATATAAAAATAAAAAAAAATATTTATTAGTGTTATTCAAAAAATAAACTACATGACTTTTAGCGGTGACTATACTAGTCGCAGCTAAAAGTGGCCGCCAAAATAATGTCGCCGCCAAAAGGGGAACCTTTGGCGGCGACTTTATATAGTCGCCGCTGAACGTAGGACTTTCAGCGGTGACTATATAAAGTCGTCACGAAAGGTCCAACCTTTTGCGGCGAAACAAAAGTCGCCGCAGAAGGTATGCCTTTTGGCGGTGACAAAAAAAGTCGCCGCCAAAAGTCCCTCTTCTAGCGGCCCACCTTCAGCGGCGACATAAAATAGTCGCCACCAAAAGGAGGACTTTTGGCGGCAACTTTTTTTGTCCCACCAAAAGTATGTTTTTTTGTAGTGATGCATAGCAGCATAGGTTATAACCGCTGAAATCTTGTGGCAAATATATATATATATATATATATATGAATAATCTGTTTGCTTTGTTCTCTTCTTAAGGGGAGAGAAATGTTAAAGGAAGAAGAATAATTCACACTGCTAAATAAAGTGTTGTCTATAACAAGGGAAAGAGGGAAGAAGAGTTAAAAACCGGAAAAAAGAGTCAATATTTTCAAGTGTTACACTTTCTTAGAGAGAGAGAAAAAAAGCATTGAATAGTCGAGACAAGATAGAAAAATGTTTCACAAGTGATGTGACTTTCAACATTAGAAAAACTTTCCTTGTCATTAAATTTAAATTGATTCAAC
This sequence comes from Mimosa bimucronata, assembly GCA_037074515.1. Classification (NCBI taxonomy): domain Eukaryota; kingdom Viridiplantae; phylum Streptophyta; class Magnoliopsida; order Fabales; family Fabaceae; genus Mimosa; species Mimosa bimucronata. The sequence continues at coordinate 16,228,746 of CM073442.1, forward strand.
CACTGGTTTTGTGATTGAATGGTTAATTTGTTATCATGAAATTTAGGTTTTTTAATTTTATATATTGAAATAATATAATTATAAACATAAATACATGAGTACATGAGATAGTTGTAATGAAGACTCTTTAACTATTTTTTTATGTACAAATATGAAATGTTTGTGCCCATATAAGGGGGGAAATTGTGGAAATTAAGCCAAAAAAATCCTAATGAAGATCAGCAACAAAAATAAATCATTAACTTCTTCAACATTGTTATGTATTTTTTAATGATAAGTTCAAACTAGAACGTAAAAGGTTTAGGCCAGAAAAAATATAGTTAAATAATTTGAAGTGTAAGCACTCCATCTTGTTTCAATTATAGTAAGGCACTTACTTAAAACACTACAAAAAAACAATAAATTACCGACGGAATTCCTTCGGAAAATCAATTTTTCTAACAGATTTTCGGTGGAATTCCTTCAGAAAAAATTTTCCGACGGAATTTTTTTTTCGTCAGTAATTTAATTATATTATTTTATAAATATATTATTTTTTAATTTATAAATAATATATTAAAATATTATTACTGATGGAATTTCCGTCGGTAATTTTTAAAATTTTTAAAAAAATTTAAAGCCGCCACGTGTCGCTCTCTCGTGCCGCCATGTGTCCCCTTCCCACACCCGCCACATGTCGCTTCCACAAATTGCCTTCAATTTTTCCGTTGCAAAGATTCGAACCCCCAACCTGTTGGGGCGGGTTAATGTCTTAACCTGTTGAGCTACGAAGACCTTGTGAAATTATTTGTAAACTATTATATTTATAATATTTAAACTCCCATTATTATAATTATATTTAATCTTAATATATTATGAAATATTTGGTAATTATTAATATATAATTTACATATTAATAATTTTATTATTTTGTATAAATAATTTTTATATTCATATACAATACATCATATTTAGTATTTTCATTTTATATTATTAAATTATAATTATTTTTCATTTTATTATATGACATTTTTAAATAATTATTTTATTATATATATTATTAAATTATATTTTTTTATTTTTTATTACTAATATTAAATTATTTATTAATAAATAACATATTATTTAATAACAAATTAAAATTAAATTTGTGATAAATTTATATTTATATATGTGCATATATTAATTTTTATTATTATTTATAAAATATTTTTAAAATAAATTAATGTAATATTTTATTTTTATATTAGTTATAAATTAAAATAACAATTTATTTATTAAATAATATAATAAATAAAATTACCAACTGAAATCCGTCGGAAATATTATTTTAATATATTATTTATAAATTAAAATAATAATTTATTTGTAAAATAATATAATTAATAAAATTACCGAAGGAATTTTTTCTGTTGGTAATTACTTATTTTTTTTGTAGTGAAAGGGTGAGTGGTCGTTAATATATATCACAAAATGGGACATTAATTAGATCTTTCAAAGATTGCATCTCTTTACAATTAATATAATTTCTCTCTTTTTCTTATGAAGATGTAACTCATTATTTTAAATATAAGTGAATTTACATTTTTTAATTTTTAAAAACATTAGTAACTTAACTACCTCTCTTAAAAATTAGTAGGGTACTTGAAAGTGCCAGAATAAAGTATGGACATACTAATACTCGTACATGCTTATTATAAATTTATATTTAAAAATAATATTTAAGTGAATTAATATAAAACTCTTAAATAAGTAAAAAAGTTATTAATAGGGTTAAAAATTGCACATGAGCTATCCAAAGTAATAACACCTTGGGCCTTCGTCTTCGCCAAAGACTTCAACAGTCCGCTTCTGTGTTATGTTTGGATGCACTTTTGAAAAAGTGATTTATGTTTGGGTTAGTTGTGATTTGATGTGTAAAATAAGTTAGAATTGTGGGGTCCACCAAAAAAGTGACTTATAAGTCATAAGTTGAAAAAAAGAACTTATACTTATTTTGACTTATAAGTTATAAGTTACTTATTTTTATAAGTCGAGACAAACATACTCAAAACAACTTTTTTGAAAATAAGTACTTATTTTTTAAAATAAGGACTTATTTGGCTGGAATAAGTCCAGCCAAACAAGCCCTTCAACAGTCCGCTTCTGTTTTCCAAATTCCAGCTTCTCTCGGTGTTGACATCAGACCATGTTAACGTAATAATTTTGTAAGTTGTAACTAGTAATTGGATTTCAGTTAAAAAAAAAAAACTAGTAATTGGATATGTATTGATGATTAGAGACTATGATTAATATCAATCAATTTATTCAATGAATCTTGAGATGCCAAATGAATGCATCTATCATTTTGTGTTCAATGTATACCAATGTTCAGTGAACAAATCCTACTTCATATGAATGTTTAGTAAAAGAAAATACTTACCAAAAATTGTAGAAAATATAAGAGGTTAGCATGCTAATTAATTACTGTTTTTCACTTTTACAGAGAGGTGACAAATAACAAAGTAGATATTCGAGAAGAATAAAATAAATAAAGTTTATCTTCTTATTTTCCTTTTTTCACCCTTACTTCCTTTTACTTTGAGAAATTATAACTAATGTATTATGTTTTTATTACCTTTTTTAAATAATAATTGTCTTTTATTAAAAAAAAAAGGCTAAAAGGCCCAACAACCAAAAAAATCACACCACAATTCACTGATTGGAATCTTTTGATCACTGATGGAAGTGGACCAGTCACTACTGATAGGAATTCCTTGGGAAGCAAAGATGGTTCCCTTAGGGACCCTAGAGAGCATTTGTTGGAATAAATGACAAGTGATGATTATAAGTTATAACTATATTTTAGCTACTTTCTTACCTAATAAAAATTGTTAGTTAGATCATTAAATATGAGATTGATAAATTTATTTAATATTAACTTTATTCAAATTTTGTATCTCCTCTTACATTCATAAATCATTCCTTTTTTTTAATTGATTTTTTTTCAATAGGAATTAAATAATGTTAAATTTGAAAAACACTCATTTATATTCTAAAAGTGAACTTATATTCAAGACCAAAATTTTTTTAAAAAAACAATGGACTTATAATAAAGATTAGAGTGGTACATCCTATCCCTAAGATCATCTTTACAAAGTGGTGCATTCTTATGATAAGGAATTAAATAGTGTGACCTTATATTTATCATATTTTATTATTACTCTATCTTTTATTCATTTATAAGTAACGACATTTTAAAAAATATATATATTTTTAACGTAACTACCGCTTCTAACTAATTTAAACCAGTTATTTTATGAAACCCAGTCAAAATGACTTTTATACATACGTTCCCCCACACACACACATATATAAATATTAAGGGATATGGGGAGAGGGATGGAAGGAAATTGCACGAAAGGATGGGATTATCTATTTTTCATACAAGCAAAGTGATAAATATCTTTTTCCTTTGCTGGGTCTTACATAGTAACATGTACATGCTTATGGACAGATATTAATTTCACCAGCTCCTCCCCTCTACCATCTTGCCTTACTATATAGCAAACTCTTTCTTCTTTACCTAGCTTGACCCTTTGCATTGCTCACGAGTCACAATTTTTTTTTATTATATTTCTTGTTTTGTTTTCTTGGGATTTCCGCTTACTTCAATGAATAGAGGTGGATACCGTTACGGTGGCGGCGGTGTAAGAGGCCACCGCCCCCACCAAGGACCTCAGCCTCACAATGATCCTTCAGGGAGAGGGAGATACAGAGGAGAAAACAGTGGATCGCTTCAATCTCCCAATTCTTATATTGATTCTGGTCCAGGTATTTCAAAAGTTTCCTTCTTTTTTTCTTTTCCCTTTTTACACTTATCTAATTTTCACAACTTTTGTTTTTGATAGGATATAGAGTTTTAGTGTTTTACTGTGCAGCAATGCTGTATTATTAGATATTTCTTAGCATTAATATTAAGTGCAGCCGGTATTTATTGCTTCTATTTAAGCCTTCTTGGATGGTCTGGCACTCTGGTATGGTTCAAAAATCTAAAGAGTGAAGCTATACAATAAATATGTATATCTAAGAACTTGTTTCTAGATTTTGGGTTCATTCTGAAATTTTCCTTTAAATGAGTTAGAAAGTGAGGAAATGTCTTGTCTTTTGATTATGACTATCCCAAGGTTCCTCTGGTTCATCATTCATCGTTGGTGGTTGGAAAACATGATGAAATTGAAAAACTCATGTGTTCCTAAAATACCAAATAAAGTATAATTATGTCCAACATCATATCAGTTTATCTACTTCCACTGAATTAGCTTATAATATGACTATATTAACCATATGACAATCTTCCTTCACAATTGTTTTAGAGTTATTTTACTGGGCAACAATGTAGTATTAGATTAATTAGATATATTTCTTAGTATTGTTTTAGAGTTATTTTACTGGGCAACAATGTAGTATTAGATTAATTAGATATATTTCTTAGTATTATGTTTACTATATTATGCGTAGTCGTTAATAAGTTGTGGTATACTTCTTCCTTAGGATTTTCTCTTAAACCCACATTGATTGTTTCCTACTTGTTCTGTTTACTATGCAGCTCCTAAACGACGACAAATTTCACAACCGCTTTCAAACCCCTTTCATGAGTCGAAAGATAAGATTTTACCCATTCATAGGCCTGACAAAGGTGGTACATCAGCAGCTCGAACTAGAAAGTTTCGTGTCAATCACTTTCCACTCAAGTTCAGGCCTGATACTATACTGATTCATTACAATGTTGATGTGAAGCTCATTTCACCTGTTCGACCTATTGCATCACAAAGAATATTAAAATCTGACCTCTCTATGATTAGGGAGACATTGTTCTCTAGTGACACTAGGCTGCCATTGGAGAAGACTGTGTATGATTGACAAAAGAACATTATTAGCGCGGTTCCTTTGCCGGAAGAAACCTTCACAGTTGCTATCTCAGCAGGGGATGATGAAAGAAGCTATTCTTATGAGGTCACCTTAACACTTGTTAATAAGCTTGAGTATCGAAAGTTGAGACAATACCTCAATAAAGAGCTTATCATGCCAATTCCTAGAGACATTTTGCAAGGGATGGATATAGTGTTCAAGGAAAATCCAGCCACGCGCACAATCTGTTTGGGACGGCATAGCTTCTTTCCTTCAGATCCTCCTTTGTTACATCAGGATTTTCGCAATGGCATGATTGCACTAGGAGCATTTCAACACAGTTTGAAGCCTACATCTCAGGGTTTGTCCTTATGTTAGGACTATTCAGTTGTGTCTTTTAGAAAGCGAATGTCAGTCTTGGATTTTCTATATGAGCGTATTGATGGTTTTAGATTGGAAGGTTTTGGGCGTTTCAGGAATCGCGTTGAGAAGGAATTGATTGGATTAAAAGTAAATGTGACACACCGTAGAACCAAACAAAAATACACCATTGCAAGGTTATCGAATCGTATCACAAGGGATATCACATTTACTTTTATGGACCCAGATGGCTGGAATGACCCGCAGGAAGTCAGAATACTTGACTATTTCTTGGATAAATACAATAAGAACATTGCATACAAAGATATTCCTTGTTTAGATCTTGGGAGAGGTGTCTATGTGCCAATGGAGTTTTGCATATTAATTGAGGGTCAGAGATATCCCAAAGAGGATTTGGATAAAAGCGCTTCTATGACATTGAAAAATATGTCATTGGCCACTCCAAAGGTGAGACAGAGTGTTATACAAGCGATGGTGGAATCAAGTGATGGACCTTGCGGGTAAGTTGAATTGTGTTCCAAGTTAGATATTTTTACCTTTTAAAAATTTTTAGGACAGTTTTGTTTCCTTGTCATGGTTCTTAATTACTGTTTTATTAGCATTATAATTGTAATTATGTGAAATTTGTTTTGAAGTTGTTTAGTGTCCTTTTCAATATGGTACACATCAGGTTTTTAAACATACCCAGTTCCTTCGTGGTAGGGCCGAGCAAAATACCCGAAATCCGATGGGTTAGCCCACTACCCGCAATTTTTACCCATTTAAAGCCCGCCCAATTAAAGCCCATAATGGGCGGGTGCAAACCCAACCCATTTAAAAATTAAATGGGCGGGCGATGGACACACCCTCGGGCTGCCCATGCCCGCCCATTTATATATATATATTTTTTTCAATTTGTTTTTATTTTGTCCATGAGTATTGAGAGTGAGTCAGTAGCATTCCTGTAATTATGGTATTTATCTAAATTTAAGTTCTTTTGTGAATCATCGGGCTGCCCATGCCCGCTCATTTATATATATATATATATTTCAATTTGTTTTAATTTTGTCCATGAGTATTGAGAGTGAGTCAGTAGCATTCCTGTAATTATGGTATTTATCTAAATTTAAGCTCTTTTGAGCAACAAACTATGATGTAAACATGGATGTGGAGTTGTAGATCTTGCTGTCACTTTTAATATGTGAATGTGATGATTGAATTATTAACTTTGATAAGAAATTTAGAAATTTGTAATAATAAAAAAATAGGTCAAGAGATTAATGGGTTTTCCCATAACCCATTTAACCCGCCCATTTAACACGAACCCATTTAGTTCGGGCTTGAATGGGTTGAGGCTCAGATATGGGCTAACTCATATCCATCTAATATTAAATGGGCGGGCGATGGGTTAGGCTTCGGGTTACCTAACCCGCCCATTGCTCACCCCTACTTGGTGGTGCTTAGAAAGCATTGTTCTTTTAAAGATGGAATCCATGTTTTTTTAATTTTAAGTAATATATCTAAATATGATGACCGTTGGTAGTTCAAAGTTTGGTTTAGTTAAGCACGTGAGTGTAGATCCATAATTTCTTTTCCAAAACAGTTGTACATCCATCATTTTATAAAGTATTCTATATTGTTATTTCCCTATATATATTGTTTTCTTATTTTGTTACCAACATCTCACATAAATAATTTTCATTTGCAGTGGTGGTATTATTCAAAATTTTGGGATGGAAGTCAATACAACCATGACTACTGTTGTAGGACGCATTATTGAGCCACCAAAACTGAAAGTAGGTGGTAGAAATGACCAGATCATGACCATAACGTTGGATCCAGAGAAATGTCATTGGAATCTGGTTGGAAAAACTGTGATAAAAGGCAAGTCAGTTGAGCATTGGGGCATTATTGATTTTACAAGCTCAGAGTCAGATTTCCGGTTCAAATTAAGATACAGGGAATTCATTCCTAAGCTCAAGAACAAATTTAGAAGTATGGGCATTTACATGAACGATCCTCTTTGGGTCGAAGGATCTTCGATGCATCAACTTGCAAGTCACAGTTCTCTATCTGCATTACTTGAGAAAGTGAAAGGCTGGGATCATCAGGTACAATTAATTCTATGTATGATGTCTCAAAAACGTTTTGGGTATAAGATGCTCAAGTGGATTTCAGAGACCAAGATTGGTGGTGTAGTGGCTCAATGTTGTTTGGCTGGTACTATGAATACAGGGAAAGATCAGAATCTCACAAATCTTGCTCTTAAGATCAATGCCAAACTTGGTGGTAGCAATGTTGAACTTGAGAATACTAGGCTTCCTTGCTTTGCTAGTGATCGTGGGGATGTTATGTTTACAGGGGCAGATGTCAATCATCCTGCTGCTCGAGATGTTAATAGTCTATCGATTGCTACGGTGGTCGGGACTGTCAATTGGCTTGCTGCAAATCGGTATGTGGCACGTGTTAGCCCTCAAAATCATCAGAGTGAACGAATATTAAATTTTGGCTCAATTTGTCACGAGCTTGTGGACTGTTACACAAGGTTGAATAGAGTGAGACCAGAAAAAATTGTCATTTTCCGTCATGGGGTGAGTGAGGGTCAGTTTGATATGGTTCTTAATGAAGAGCTACAAGATGTGAAAAATGTGTTCCAAAATGAAAACTATTTTCCAACGATAACCTTGATTGTAGCACAAAAGCAGCATCAGACTCGATTTTTCCGAGAGCAAGCTTCTGCTGGAAATGTGTCTCCCGGGACAGTGGTGGATACAAAAGTGGTACATCCTTTTGAGTTTGACTTCTACCTTTGCAGTCACTATGGAAGCTTAGGGACAAGCAAGCCAACTCATTACCATGTCTTATGGGATGAGAACATGTTTACCTCTGATGAGTTACAAAAACTCATATATGATATGTGCTTTACCTTTGTAAGGTGCACTAAACCTGTGTCTTTGGTCCCTCCTGTGTACTATGCCAACCTTGTTGCCTATCGAGGACGACTATATTATGAAGCAAAGACAGAGTTGGATCCTTCATCTGCAAATGAAAACAAGTATTTCAAGCTGCACAATCACCTGAAAGACATGATGTTCTTTGTCTAAAGGGATGAACTCATGGTTGGATCTCATTGCATTCGAGTTTGTGCGTGAATCTTATGGCTCGTGAGACATGAACTATATTATGCTCTTTCTGAATGCTTGTGCTTCGTTCCCTAATCCATAGTTGGTGTGTTTGAATGGTTGTGTTAAACATTAGGTTTGTATGCTCTATTTGTGGAGAAGTTATTTAATTGGTTGTCGTTTTGAGTCGAACGTTTGAATTAATGATTGCGTTAAACATTATTGGCTTTATGCTATAAGTACTAATTATTTGATTGGCTGTGTTTATGAGATTGGCTTGGAAGTTGAAACTCTTGTTTACGTAAAAATACGTGATTTTGGTGCCTTACCTAACTTGAAAGTTTTATAACCTTTTTTATAACTTTTAGCCGGTGTATGGTTGAGAGGAAAAAAGATGACATAAATATGAGAAGGAAAATATTGGTGTGTTGGAGTTTTTTCTTGTTTAGTTAATGGAAGAAAAGTGAACGGAAAGATAAGAGTTTTCTCTTCAAATATGAAGAGATATGTGGAAGAAAATTGACATCCATTAGTGCCTTTTACTATGTCATCTTCCTATTCTATCCTTGTGAGTGACCAAAATGATATTGTATCCCCCCACTACAGTCAACCCCAAATGGCCAAATCACCAGTAAGTCAATTTCACAAATATAAAATTTAAATCTTTCAATTTATTTGAGAAACATTATACAAATATAAGAATTATTTCTTTCTATATTCTTTACATGAAAATATTTTGATGATTTTTATTTTTATGTTTTTATAGTTTTGTATAATTGAGAACATGATATGTTCCGAATCAGAATATAAGAACATAAGTGATAGCGTTATTCGATTTTTTCTATTCTTTTTTTTATATATATATTTTCTCTCTTCTCAACTTTTTCTATTTATTCAGACTCAAAGCACTAGGGTTAATATTTATTTCCTATTTCTTTTGTAAGCTAATTATTAGTATAATTTAAAATCTAAACGGGCTAATGAAGTTTTACGCTGGCCAAACATGGAGTAAAATTTAGCACACCAAGCTTTATTTATTTATTTATTTTTGATCAATTTCGGACCAAAGGCTAAAGGAAAAACCAACTAATAACGCAGTTGGTACCCAAACAACCCGAATGTTCTACTTTTATACGTTAACACACACTCCCATCCGATGTGGGTACACCAAGCTTTAATGAAAAATGTTCAGTTTCTATGAATGCATATTTGAAATAATAAATAAGTAATTGTGGTGGATTTAGTTATAATGGCTCCATTCCTGAATAGAAAATCTAGTTCACTCCAAAATTTTGGTTTTAAATATAAATTTTTTATTTAATTTATCTTTTAATAGGGAAAATGGCAAAAAAAAATTATAAATTCCATAATTCCAACTAGGTGATTTTTAATTGTCAATATCGTTACTCAACTATTTAATATCATTATTTAATTAGTTAAAATCTCCTATATGTGATATATTATTTTTCTTCAAAACACATTTAGACACTGAATGTGGATTAAAAATCTTAACGCCGCCGTTGTCCTTCCTCAGTTGCTTAAAAATCAGAACGAATATTTAATTTTCTTTTTAAATCAGAACGCCTTTGTTGTTCATTTGCCATCGCTTCAGTTATTATTTTTCCAACCATGTCAATGGTTCAGTTTATTTCCTAAGGTATTTTATTAATTTTGTAAAAGAATTTAATTATTTCATTTTGACTAATTAATGATAATGTTACATAGTTAAAACTATTTATCTATTTAATATATTCAGTTTTAAAAATAACATTTTTTTATTCTAACATCTAATTTAATTTTAAATATAATTAGTTTAGCATGAAGATAGGGGCAATTTAATCCTCAAGTATTTGCTCATTTTCTTTCCTCTTACTTTTCTCTCACTCATCCAAGTAAGAAGAGGGATAATATTTTCTTCCTACTTTTCTTTCCTTCCCATTTTCTCTCCCCTCATTTTCTTTTCTCTTAACTTTTCCTACTTTTCTTGTCTCACCTCCCGGAGTTCTAACTTTAGTCAACACTCCATCATACATATCCTGTATAACTCTAATATATGCAACACACACTCATTTCTTTTCCAAGGCTTTCCAAAGTAAGTCCCTTGGTACACGATCATAAGCCTTTTCTAAGTCAATAAAAACTATATGTAAGTCTCTTCTTCTACTTCGATACTTTTCCATCATCCCTCTTAGTAAATATATCGCCTCTGTTGTGGATCTTCTTCACATGAACCCGAACTGTCTCTCAAAAATACTAATCTCTAATCTTAACCTATGCTCAATCACCTTTTCCCATAATTTCATTGTATGGCTCATAAATTTAATTCCTCTATAATTAGCACAATTCTGTATATCTCCTTTATTTTTATAAATAGGAACTAAAGTATTTTTTCTCCAATCATCAGGTATCATATTGGACCGTAAAATCTCGTTAAACAATTTAGATAACCACAATAGACCCTCTTCACCTAAACATATTACAGACTTCGATCGATATACCATCCGGTCCAACAGCTTTACCATTCTCCATTTTCTGAAGGGCTTCCCTAACCTCCCCAACTCTAATTCTACGATAAAACGACCTATTAAGTTCATCTTCACTAATTGTCAACTCCCCCAACTCACAAGATGAACTTTCACCTCCATCATTGAATAACTTAGAAAAGTAAGCCTCCCATCTATTCTTAATATATTCATCAGTGACCAAAACTTTACCTTCCTCATCTTTTATACATCTTACTTAATCCAAATCTCTCGACTTTCTCTCCTTAATCTTTGCAATGTTGTAAATCTTTTGTTCCTCAACCTTTGTCCCTAACTCCTTATAAAATCCCTCATATGCTTTAGCACGAGCTTCACTCACTGCCTTCTTAGTCTCTTTTTTAGCCAAGCGGTACTTTTCCCAATTTTCAGCATTATTACGCATACTAAGAGCAATAACAATTAAATATTAAACATATGCAAGTATAATAGCATTTAAAATATTATAGTTTCTTGGTTTCTAAAAGTAAGTGAAGTGAAAGTTGGTTGTAACGCCTGGAATTTTCATACTATACTATAACATTTTAATTGAATTATAACCACTTTTTAATGTCAGAAGCCCAAAAATACGTAAAAATTTAAAACTTTTTCTTTAAAACATTTATCCAACTTCCTTTCAGTTGGAATGGGCTTTTCAGACAAATTAGAACCACTTAAAACTTTTTGTAAAAGAAAGTGGTTAATAAAACAATTAAAAGTACACTAACCATCTTTGGGTGTCCATTCTTAATTTATATTGCTTAGGAAACTTAAATCCCTTTATAAATTTATACAATCCTATTTTCTATGCTTGCTACTATTAATTTAAGAATTTAAATTTACATCATATACAAATAACCTTACTATTCAAAACATAAACTTAATTCTTCATCTAATCGTCTTCCAGTATTCCTGTCTTATCTTAATCATCTCACTATCTCCCAGCTAGTTTCTTCCAAACCTGCGTTACTGAAAAATGTTTGGGGAAGGGGGTGAGATTGGAAATCCCAATAGCAGTTTCTTTCATTAACTTATATTATCATGCTAGCATTGACATGTATTAATTTCATAAATCTGAACAAATAAAACAATTACACATACTTCCTGCGCTCAATCTCTACCAGCCACTATTAACAATATTTTCGTTAACTAGTGGAGGCCTCACCTGCAGGATTTCTCGTTATAACATTTAAAGTTATAACTAACTGATCTGGCAAAGGGGGAGCGACCCACCTAAGCCTGGAGTACTCCATAAATTACTATACAGGAATTAACAAGGCTTATCGCCTTCATGCATAATGTAAACTTGAAACAGATATTACAAAATAATACATGCAATTCTTTTACTGTAATGAAATAAACTGCTACCTGAACTCCAAGTTTAGACCTTATATGCTCCTTCCCTTTCCACTGATCTTCTCAATTTAGGTTACTATCAAGACCTATTGACATTTAATATAAATAATAAATTAATACCTTAACTTCTATATAATTATTCAGCGTCTCTCTATCGGGTCCTAATTTAATTAATACTACCCTATTCTTGGTATTAGTGAAAGATTATAATTTACTATAATTATCTTAACGCCTTTTAAAATTAAAAGGTCAATTTTAAATAATCTATTTCTATTAATAATTCTGATTCTCATTATTATCTTTATCGAAATTAAATATAAAAATCTCAATGACCTTCTCATGGTTAATCTATTAAACATTACTATCTTCTACCATATATACTATTTCCTTATTCATGTACAGTATAACTTTAATCTTATCAGTCTCATAGCTTATTATTGATTCACTGTTGTCACTGAAAATGTTATTTAAGAGAACGGAATAGAACAGAGGTTTCAACTTATTAAATCTAGTCCCAAAACAAAACACTAACAAACTACTCCTTTCCCCCAATTCCATGGCAATTATTTATAATTTACCTTATTCCAAATTTACAATTTAATTCACATGTAAAAATAACTAAGCTCTCAGGTTACCCGCAACAACTATATCATTAAGAATCCGGTAACAATGTTCATCCTAGTCAAACAGAATCAATCTCCTAATTTCAGTATTAAATTAAACCACCCTCAATCATCTTAACTTTCTATCTAAAGGTCATTAACAATTGCCATACTTAAATCATGTTCTAAAGCTTCAGATTATTCATATTTCCCTTAGATGCAGTAAGATAACCATACCAAATCCATGTAAAATTTCTAAATCCCACTTTGTTGTACAATTTCTCAACCACTATATTAGTGCCTTAATCAATTCCTCCTACAACCTCAAATCTTTAATATAATCAATTGCTAATTAAATCATCCAACAACAAATGGGAGCAAACTAATTTTCTTTTCCTTCCAATGTCCATTCAATAACTCAGCATTATAAACTTTATCGAGCATATTTTAAACAGCCTTTAATTGAACTTTCTTACACTCTAATTTCCCTCGAACAAAACATCACTCACCTTCTTTCATACATCCCCTTTTTATCCATTAGATTCTTATCTACTCTTTGCTTCTAAATTTCTCTAAAAATATCTCAGCTTCAATCCCAATCATCTGTCTAAACCTTAGTCAAACTCCAAAAGAAAGGAATTAGTCCTTTCACAATTCAAACCTATTTTGAACCAAGACCTAACAAATTCAAAGAATACCCAATCCAATTCCAACTAATCCAGATTCTAAAATGAATTACACACAACCAGAAAGCAGAGCAAGTACATCCAGTACTCAATATATATATATATATATATAATTAAACATACTAGATCATATACCATCTCCTCTCTATTCCTATCTTCATCACTGAACAGGACCAAAACAGAGCAGTCATTTCCTCAATTACAAAACTAAGAGCAAAGGAATTAGATTCAAAATCCTCCCCAACAAGACAACAATCAAACATCAACTCCATTCCTTATTTCCTTTCCCTGTAACCCCTCAACCAGCAGGGCATAACAGAAAATTACCACACATATACCTACGCAATTAAATCTCAACTTTACACCATTAACCACCATTAGGCTTCAGCTCCATTTTCCTTCCATCATCCATCAGTGAATAACCACAAAGCAGGGACAGAAATTCGGCCAGAAACAAAACAAAGCAAGACAGAGAAGATTAAGAAAATGAAACAACTTTCATTAGGGTCCAATGACCACACAAATGCAGCGATTACAGAGCAAGAAATCAAGAACAGAAAACGGAGAACAAAATCGGCAGAACAGAGAAAGGAAGAGAAACTGGAATTGCAAAATCATCAACCCAGACATCAGAAATTTCAACATACAATTCATATCATTAGCTTTATCTCATTCCTAACTAATTTAACTAGACTTAAGAGTAGTTTAAGAAAGCAAAACCGAATTAGTGGCTTGGTGAACAGTAACCCCGAGCAGAGCACCCCAGAAATCCGATGAAAATCGAACATAATCAACAAGACCTTATAGAAAATTTTCGAATTAAATTCTAATTTTGATCTTAATTAGTTTAGAATCTCAAAATCCCTAAACCCCCAAATCGAATCATCTCTCACCGCAACCTCAATCGAAGGAACAAAGAACAGAATTGAATAGAGAACTTACTGGGATTTAAATCCAGTCTTGCATATATCAAATAGCCTCTCTATCGCTAGAAATCATAGCCAAAATTCGCTGGAATAGGAGAAAGGGATCAAGGGAATGAAGAAGGCGGATAGAGCAAGGAATAAGGAGAAATCGACTCACCTATGGGAAGTCAAACTCTGCATGTTTCCTAGGTTACTCGTTGCCGTGCTTCACCTGGTTTCTCACCGCCGATCACGGCTGATTCTGACGGATCTTGCCGCTGAAACCGAAGGACCAGAAGGCGGGAGGAAGAGAACAGAGGGAGATGTGGCGAGAGAGAGGGAGCTCGGGAGGAAGAGGTGTGTATGTGTGTGTGTGTGTGACGCAGCGGAGAGGGAGTATATATTTATTATTATTATTTTCTTTTTCTTTTTTTTTTCTTTTTTAATTGTGTGTGTATACGTGGAGAGAGACAGGAGGATAAAAGAAATAAGAGTGAATGGAAACATGGACAAGTGTGTGGTGTAGGTTTAAAGAGAAATGTGATATTTTATTTTTATGGGTATTTTACTATCTTGCCCTCCCCTTTATAATTGAAGATATTTTCAACTAGGGGCAGATATTGTCTTTTCTATTTTCTATTTCCTATTTTCCTCTTAAATCATAATTTTATTTATCATTATCATTTAGAAAATAGATCTGAATTTGTCCCAAAATAATTTTTCTAGATATGCTTAAATTTCCAAATTTATTTATAAGACTGTTTAAATATCAAACAATACCCCAAGGTTCTAAATATTCCCTTATTTAAATCAATCTTTCAACTATTTGTCCTCAACTAATAAATAAAATAAGTCTTAAAAATTATTAAAAATACATCTGGCCTCATAAATTTATTTATAAGGCTTTTTAATTTCTAAACGCCTTTTTCAGACCTCAACTAAATTCTTATTATTCCTTTTTTCCAAATTAAGTTTTATCTCCTAATTATTTCTCTTTATTTCTTATAGAAAATAAACCTTAAAATTATTAAAAATGCCTAAAACATCATAAATTTATTTTTAATGCTTTTTAATATTTAGTCAAATTTCTAAAATCCTAGAAATTTCCTTTTTCCTATTTTCTAAAATTTGGGGTGTTACATTGGTAATTAGGTAAATTATAACAAAATAAAAAATCACATTAAAAAAAAGAAGAACAGGTCCAACCTCCCGGTTTTCTCCGGGTCGCTTGGTTTTGGGCGGGTTGAACTGGCCCACCGGTTTAACTACCAGACCGGATTTGTGGCCTGTTCACGGTCCACCCAGTCTGGTTTGAGTTTTTGTTAACTGCTTACCAAGTAATTTTAAAACCAAGGGAGCAGCAATCTTTGCAAAGCTGCATGAAATAGCATTCTTAAACAAGTTGGTTCTTATAGTTGCTTGTTACTTCTTTCTTATTCCCTCCTAAATAATAAATATAGGATATATTTAACTAATTTGATTAAATTAAGGATATTAGTTATATTAGTTAGAATGTGCTTTTTTTTAAACACCCTAATCATCTTCCCTTATTCCATCTCCATCTCTTACTTGATTATTGTTGAAATTAAGGATATTAGTTATATTAATTAGAATGTTGTTTTTTTAAAAAACATCCTGATCATCTTTCATTATTTTCTCTCAATCTCTTACTTGATTATTGTTGGAGGAGCACCATTAGGAATAATTTAGGAAAAAGTAGACAAAAATTAAAATTAAGTCATATATATAAGAACAAAATAAACTCCCCAAATAGTTTATTTATATATGTAGGATCGCAGAGTATTTTAATTTTCATATAAGATTGTGAAGTCATTCATTCTCTTTTTTCTTAATACATAGCCAAAATTTTTGTGAGTTGGGTTTAAGGGCTCACCAGGATCAGGATAAACCTCAAAGAACACTTACAGAGGGATTTATAGATTACCCACCAACAATATCCTCAACAACTGTAAACTTTATGGCTATAAACCAACCCCTTATACCAAATTTTATAACTTTTATTGGTTAAAGTCATCCATTCTAGTACTATGAATCTTAAACCCTAATTCTTCAAAAGCCGTGATTCACAGCTGAGTCCCCTAAACCCCCCATGGCCTTAGCAAGAACCCTTCTCGCTCGTCGCTTCCATTCTCTCGTTCATCACCAAAATGTGGCCTTTTTCGCCCACATTCTCATCCATCCAAACCCTCCTTCTCCTTCTTCTCCTCACAGACCCTTCGCCTCTTCCTCTCAAGCCCTCGCTGATTCAGACCCAACTCATGCCTTCAAGTCTTTGCATTCTCTCTTTCAGGAAGCCCCACAACAGAGAATCGATCCGAAAAACGACAAGTTAAAGGGAAAATCCAAAAAAGATGAAACCTTGAGTTTATCGGAGAATACAGCAGATAAGGAGAGTAAAGTTGGAAGCTTTAAAAGTGTCAACAAGAAGAAGAAGAAGAAGAAGAAGCCGCAGAAGAAATCGAGGGAAATCACAGAATCGAACGTAAATTTCGTAGAAGACGAGGTTCAAGGAAAGACAAAACAAGATAAAGCAGTGAATTTGTCGGAGGAAACAGAGCATGAGAAATGTGAAGTTCAATGTGAAGAAGGAAAAAAGAAGAAGCTTGGGAAGAAATTGAAGAAACCCAAGAAAAGTAAAGTGAAATTCATAGAAGAAGAGGAGGTGGTAGTTAAGGTGGAGCAACAGAAAAAACCTGAGCCAAAGAGAACATTGTATGATATATTTGATCTAGGTGAGAAATCGAACGAAGCTAATCCAAGGAGATTAAGTTCTATGATTGCTGCTATTGAAACACATAAGGAAGTGAAACAGAGGGAGCGACCTGATTTGAAGAAGCTTTCGAAGGACATGGAAACATTCTTGTCTTATTTATACAAAGAAGGGTATTTTAATGATGCCAACTTTAACAAGGGTAAAGGGTTTGATCTTAGCTGGTTCGATGTTGAAAATGCTAGGAATTATGCATTGTTTGCGGCGCAGAAGTTCGGCAAAGACAAGCAAGAAATCTCCAAGTAAGATAACATTGCTTACATTTGTTCCATTCATGGAGAAAATGTGTATACAAGAATATGAACATTAGGAAATTACAGTTTTTTTTTTTTTTTTTTTGCCACATTTTAGTTCTTAACATTGATCTCTTTTCTGTTGTGATAATTGGAGTTTACTCAGTTAGTTGAATATTGATGCTTATGTCAATTATTTCTTCCATAGGGATCTACTACTTGACTTATCAAAATATGGTTGATGTTGAATATATGGTTTCATGGCTTGTTGTACGCCGCAATATGGCTATTTAAGGGTTCACTCATACCTTTTATTTGTAATTTAAAAGAAAGATAAGTTGAGTATGTCTTTTCTAGATGTGCATTTTATCTTATATCTAGATGGAGCATTTTTTGAGACATCCATCCATTTTAATTTCTTTGGTTCGTAGTATTTTTTTATGTTTTTTTTTTCCTTTTTCACTGGTAAACTTTCTTTCTGATACTTTTGCCACCTCTGCTATATGATAAAGATCCACAAACTGACCCTGCCTCAGTATAATAAGATAAATGTAGATCTAGTGATTAATGATATCACAAATGTTATTCTTTGAGATTTGGAAGTCTAGATTTCTGCCAGTGACTCTTTAGACAATTTATGAGTGTTGTTCTCATTATTCAATCAATGAACTTAGAAGTTAGAAAAGTTCTACCTTCCTGTTTGCATGAAGTTAGGTAAATTAATTTGTCGCTGGAGGAAGCTGCCATAGTGATGTCTTAATCAATGGCTTTGTAGTTTACTATTTCATCTTCACCTAAACGGCTACTCACAGCCTAAGAGCCTAGTCAACATAGTGAAGAGTCATGAAAGAAGCAAATATGCATGCAGGTTCTTGGCAATTAAAAAGCATAAAGGATTGAAATTTGCACAGTTGTTGGCATCTAGATCATTTGATGCAACTGCATTCTACAAACGTGATTATTTAATTTGTGTAAAATAAATTCGTAGTCTGAACGGTAAGTTGAGTTCTATATGTATCTTTGCCCAAGTTGTCATTTTCTTTGTGAACTGGCAGGTTTCTCAATTTGCATTTATGTCCATATTTACATGTGCTAAAATGAAAATGGGTTTTACAGATGGCTTTCAGGAAGTGACTTGAAGCAGGTGGCAATGTTGGGCTGCCCATCTGCCATTAGAGCTCAAGTCTTTCCTTCTAAAAGACTGCGATACTATTTTAAGATTCCGGAGAACACTGTAAGACACATCTTCCATACATACTTTCTGCCTTTTTTAAACAAAATAGTATTTTATATTTGTAAAACAGGACAAAACTTAGATAAGTTAATTAGGTCCAATATGTCTAAGTAGCCAATGAAATTTTGTGTATTGATTAATTGTATACATCAGCACTTAGCTAACCTCCTGTTAAACAACCGTTAGCTTGAGGGGATGGCGAATCACAGATGCTTGAACTGTTCATCTCAGTGTGTATTCAAGTGTGCAATAATTCTCTCTTAGGTGTCATACCTTCTGGATTTTGGGGGCTGCCAGACGGTGAAATTATCAATATTGAATTGAATCGCAGGTTCAATAATGTCTTCAAACTACAAATTAGCCTTCTTCTGAGTTCTAGATATTCGACTCTAGTTTTTCAGTTCTAGCCACATCTCTTCGGCAATGGAGTTACCATCTCAAACCCAGATATGCTCATGAAGCTTCTTTTTGTGTGATTCTATCGACCAAAGCATTCAATTTCTTTGATTTGTTTCCCGCAAGTCTCCAAATCTGTTCATACCAATGTGGAAAAGGGTTAAAGGCAGCAAATTAATTGCATACTGGAATTCTTATATCACCAAAAATGGCACAAACGGTAGTATACTTGTATCAAGGAGACGGAGTCAATATTTATTAGGATGCCCATAAGGAATACTGTCACCTTGCTAATGGTGTAATTTAACGGGTGGCTAGTGCTAATGTGTACAAGTAATCCAAATGATAGAATTTCATTGGTTATTTGGACAAGATGGGCCTAATTAACTTTACCTAAGTTTTGTCCTTAAAAATGTTTTATATAAAGCTGTAACTGTTTATCTGCAAAAATTACAATTTTGCTCTCCATCAGGTTTGCGGTGAATGCGTGCTGAGAGATTCATGCAAGTTTGCGAATCAAGCTGTTTGGAGGACTGATAACAATTTGGATTTGGCTCTGGCAATGAAAGTCATTTGCTCTTACGCCATGTCTATAGTGCATCCGCAGCTGGTTGTTCCTGAGAAAGTCAACAATTCAGTCAATCGGTTGTTAAAGGAGGTTCTAAAACTGAGTCAAACCTTATGATAATGCTTTTTGAGAATATGTAACCAAAAATGATGTATCTTTTTTTCCCTTACTCAATTCTATCGGAAGAATTAAGATGTATACAGAACATGTAATGCATGAATATTATACCTTCAAGTTCTAGGGATACAAGTATGATTGGTTGCAAGTGTAATCAGGCCTTGCAGATCTTTTTGAAGATTGCTTTTCTGACCAGTCAAAGATTGTTTTTTGCAATACAAGTCAATAAAAACGTTTTCTGATGGGCCCATGGAGGTGAAAGTGTGCTTTGTTAGCTGATGTTTATTAGCAAGTGATTTTGAAGAATATGAAAGTTGTGTATTGATGAGCAGCTACAAGAAGTTCTGTGCCAGTTGCCTTCAAAAACAGTAGTAGATGTCTCATGTATTTCTTTTTTTTTTTTTTTTTGGTAACAAAAGGTGCCAAGCCCAACTCACTATCCTAATACTCTCCGAGGAGCAGCACGTCCCTCAATCATCTCTCAAAATAGCTTCTGCAATCCTCTGGGGCGTCTGCTACTCTGCCACATCATTATTCTCTTCCTCTGTTTCAGGCTTTTAGCTACTAGCAACTTTGGACAGCTGTTGGCTTCTCGATAGACATGATTCAGTACAACTCGCCACTCTCGTTTTAACAGGCCTGAATTCTATTAATGATCTCCTCACCTTGCATTAGTGTCAGGATCTCCTTGAAGGAAAGTAGGAGAGGAAAGAAAAGTAGGGAGTAAAATGAGGGAGAGAGAATATTTTTCTCCGCTTGGATTGAGGGAAAATGGGAAAAGAAGAAAAAGTTGGAAAGAAAATGGGGGTGGGTTCCACACCCATTTTCCTCCCAACTTTTCTCTCTGACAAGTGGAGAGATTTGGGGAAGAAAGGGTAGAGTCCACTCATACCCCTTACCGGCACTCTTTTACTTGTTTTCTTTTTCTTTTTCCACACTTTAATTGTTTTCTCTTTTTTTTTTTGGTAAAAACTGGAAATCATGTATAAATCAAATCAAAGCATAGTACAATGGGAGTAATCTAGAGGATTTGGGGAGCCTTATAAATAAATTTAAGGAAATTATAGCATTTTAGGGATTTTTAAAGAGCCAAATTCTCCTTTAAATTAAGAAAAATTAGAGTTTGAGAAATTATTTTTTAGACTCAAAAGATATTACAGAGGAAGAAAAATCTTAGAGGATAATTAAAATAAATTTTTGAAATTAAAAAGGGAGATTTGTCTTAAAGAAATATATCTTATTTTGATGATCTTAGGGCCTAGTAGTAATTTTCTTATACTATTAATTCCATTTATATTATTTTTACTAATTTCCTTTTATTTCCTTCCCCCTCCTTCTCTCCCCAAATCCGACGAGAAATTCTTAGGTGAACCTGGTTCGCCACGTCATTGGTGGTCTCCCCCAATCACAAGCAAACACGTAGGATATGATGTGCATATTATAATCTAAGTAAGCACCTTAAAAAATTACTTGTCAAATAAAAAAATTATTTTGTGTTTTCTTAACTTTACAAATTGAAAAAAATAAAGTTATATAACAGCTAATTGATTTAGAGTGGCTAATCATATTATAATATTCACATCATATCTTACATGTTTGCTTGTGATTGGGAACATGACAAATGATGTGACGAACCGGGTTCACCTTAGAATTTTTCAAACCCGACACCCCCCACCATCTCACGATCCATTCCTCTTCTTTTTCATTTGTAGCTGGCGAGTAGGGCAGAGTGGATGTAGAGTAGAGCTGTGAACCAGGGCTGGCCCTTCAAGGGCCATAGCCTTAAAAGGGCCGGCCCGAAAAGCCCGGATAATGCAAATATCTCTGTTTTCAAAGCACAGCCCTTGAATGATAGAGCTCAAGGCCGGCCCAGCCCGATTAACGTCTATACACTATTTTTGAATATTTTTTTACAGAAAAAATTAAAGCAAAAAAATCATTATGTCAACATAAATATCAATTTTAATTTATAATACATCAATGTGCCTTTTTTCTTACAAGTATGAGAGTTTTCCGTGACATTATATTATTTTAAATTGTATTTTATATTAAACAAAAATAAATTTATCAGCTAAAAACATCATTAGTTTTAGCTGAATAATGCCAATTTTAGCTAGTCAACACAATGAACTAACTAAGATATTAATGTCATGTGAAGATACATATTCTCACAAGATCTTGATGAGTTGTTCTTCCATAAATGTGATTTTTGATGAGGTTGTCACTTGTCACTACGATATTTGGGGTGTCTACTACTCGTCTGTTGCTCCTTAATTTTTCCTATCTTCCCAAATGTTTTTGTGCTTGTTTCATTTTCTTATTAGATATTCTACATAAAATAAGTAATTTTTTATATGTTATAGGCAAGAAATGGAACATTTTTCAAATTTATATGATTTTTCAAATATTAGAATTTAAATTCAAAAGAATTCTTATGCAATCTTTGAAAAATCATAAAAATTGAAAAATTCATGATTTTTTTTTACGCATAAGATATCAAAATGTCACTAATTTTATATAGAATCTAACCATAAAAAAACAAGAAAAAACATTTGGGAGTTAAGGGAAAATTGGGGGCAGCAGAGAAAATACAGCAGACACCCCAAATCCATCACACTATGCATGCAGATTATTCATTGTTCATAAATTGTGGAGGACCAGAAATGGAGTATGAGGGGAATAAATACGAAGATGACACCAATCCTGGGGGTATCTCATTCTTTTTCCAAAGTAATGATAAATGGGCTTATAGCAGCACAGGAGTAATGTATGCCAGAAGATATGATAATAACTACATAGCAACAAATAGATATTCTCTCAACATAACGGGTCCAAGTTTCTACCAAACAGCTCGCTTTTCCTCTTCGTCTCTCAAGTACCAAGGCCTCTGTATGATTAATGGAAATTACAATGTCAAGCTACACTTTGCTGAAATTATGTTCTCTAATGACCATAATTTCACCAGCCTTGGAAGTCGCATATTTGATGTTTCAATTCAAGTAAGTCTCATTATGTCGAATCTGCTAACATAATTTTTCCATTGAAGAGTGAACAAATAAGACTCTCACCACTATGTTCATTTATCTATTCAATGGGTGATTAAATGACTGATTATACATGCTTATGGTGAGACTTAAATGTTAATTGGATCCCATTAATCTTTCTCTCTCTTTCATAAATTTTCAAATAAAGTATTATGGCTAATGTATATATTGATTCAACAAGTTTTCAACTGCTTTTGCCATGTATGTTAACAGACACAACCAAAAAACTGTGGATTGCGAACAGAATTCGTCTAAAATACCCCGTTACTAAATAATTACTGATGAAATTCCTGATTTTGTAATAGAATTTTGCCTTAACTAATAGCATTCCGTCGTTAATTCACTGTTTTTTATAGTGAGAAGTTCTAAAGGCTGAAACTTAATTTAGAATATATGTCTTGATAGGGTAAGAAATATGAAAGTGATTTCAACATTATCAAGGAAGCCGGTGGCGTTGGTAAGGGCATGGCTAAGGACTTTTTTTTTTTTGAGTGAACATGGCTAAGGACTTTAATGTTGAAGTGATTGATAACACCTTAGAGATTCATTTATACTGGACTGGGAAAGGAACTACCAATATTCCTAGTTATGGTATATATGGACCTCTTATATCTGCTATTTCAGTCACCCCGAGTAAGTCAAATCTCATATATATATATATATATATATATACTGATTGAGACTCTTTCTAACTTAAGCTAATCGATGACGATTTTGAGTTTGATATGAATCATAACCTATATACTTCTTTGTCATGTAGATCTCAAAATTCCTGAGAATTCTAATGCAATCATTGCTGGAATTGTGGTTGGATTATGTGTGCTCCTCATCATATTAATAGTATTCTTCCTTCGAAAGATGGGTTTCGTAGGTGGCAAACATTAAAAAAACAAGGGTTAAGGGTCAAAAATACACATATGATTTTGTCAAAAGTTCATCCAGCACCAAATGTTTTTTTTTGGACCAAAAATACACATGAGTTTTCAAATTGGATCAAAAGTCACATTTGCAGTTATACTCCGAAAAAAACACTTGGTGCTGGATGAACCTTTTTACAAAATCACATGTGTATTTTTGACCCTTAACCCAAAAAACAAAGGTAAGGTTAAAATCTAAAATAATAAAACTGCTAAATCTATTGATAATTTGGTGTAATATAGTACAAAAAAACAAGTTTATCAAACCCAGACCGGCCTCTGAACTTGTCAAGGGTGAGTAGGTCAGTTTGGAGTCAACCAGACAATATGGATATAAAAAATTTAAAAATAATTTATACCTTAAATATTAATCTAATACCTTGATTCACTAACAAAATAATTATATACTTATCCAACATTCTTTATAATTCATTTGAGATATTGACATTATAGTATCAATCCACCATTAAATGACATCAAAATCAGTAATAACTAAATATTCTTGCTGGTAAAATATCAAAATAGATAATGACAACAAAATGTTATATATAGTGTCATTTAATCACTAAACTAATAGTTATTAACGCCAAAATTATCATTAACTTTAACTAATATCATTTTTTACAATTCATACCCCATAAAAAAAACAAATTTAAAATATCTACAAAATATAACTGGGTCAACCCAATATAACCCACTGGTTTTCCTGGGTTGAGACCGAGTTGTGCTGGGTTGTCCGGATCACCCCTGGGTTGCTACCATCTTAGGTTATGGCCTTACCTGGACCTATTTTGGGCTGACTCGGCCGGGTTTAGAAAAAAAAACACCCATTTTATAACGGTTACTTCGTCATGGTTGACCAAAGCTGTTACAAAAGTGTAATATTTGTCACGATTTTAGACAAACCGTGATAAATAGCGCAGAAAGCTTCCCGCCAGTCCACAAGAAGAAATTTGTCACGGTTCCAATAAGCCAACTGTGACAAAACATACTTTTAAAAAAAAAAGACGAGTGCACCCTTTTGTAACGATTCAACCGTTACAAATGTTTTGTAATGATCCGACCGTTACCGTTACAGATGGTCACTCATGTGTCTCTTCCTATAAAAATCTCTCATCTGTCACGTTTTTGTTGTGATTAACCGTCACAAAATCTTCAAAACCTGTTTCCACCGACAAATCTCTCAACTATGCAAAAAGGCATGATTTTCATATGGCTAAACTCTAACATGCAAATTCAACTAGTTTAATAGTGATTTATTTTTACATATTCGTACTTTTATTGTAATTTCAATGTATTTTGCTTTTTCTAATATAATTTTCTTTGATGCAGAACTTTTAGATCTAAAAACGGATTATTTCTCTTTAAAACAGATCAAAGATGCCACTAACAACTTTGCTCTAGAAAATAAGATTGGTGAAGGAGGTTTTGGACCAGTATACAAGGTAAACTTTAATGTTACGTATTTATATTTAATCATAGATTAAAAGGCTAAGGTTTAATGAGTACGCCAAACTTTTTTATGTGATAAAATTAGCACCTTAAAATATTTTAGGTTGCAATTAGCATTTAGAACTATTTTTTTAGGTACAAGTACCCTAATGTATTTTAAACTACAATCAACATCTTGAACTATTTTCTTGGGAGCAATTAGCATTCTGAAGTGTTTTTAAGGTGCAATTCAATTTTTCTATTCTTCGGTGCTTTCCTCATCCGGCAAAAGAAGAAGATGATGAAAATAAAAAAGGATGACAAACAAACATTTGTGATATTGTTAATAAGAAGTGAAATTGCCCTATTTTTAATACTTTATGGCATTGATTACGTCAAATAGGGTGCTAATTGCACTCCAAAAGTTACTTTGCAGTGTTGATTATACCCCAGTTCAGAATGTTGATTACACCTTAATTCAAGATTAAATTTCTGAATAGACTTATAAAGATTCGACCAAAAAATACACTTACAAAGATATTTAGTATGTATTGATTATGTTTTTTTTTTAAACATTTTATGTAATGATTATGTTTAAGATTATGAAAATTGAGACTAAAGGATTGATTGAATCGTAGGGTGTACTATCAGATGGTGTTATCATAGCTATGAAGCAGCTTTCTTCCAAATCAAAGCAAGGGAATCGTGAATTTATTAATGAAGTTGGAATGATATCTGCTTTACAACACCCAAATCTTGTAAAGCTTTATGGATGTTGTGTTGAAGGAAACCAGTTGTTGCTTATATATGTATACATGCAGAATAACAGTCTTGCTAGAGCTCTTTTCGGTAGGGATTATTTGAACTCTTTAAAAAAAATTACCATATATGGTATTATAATTAATTAAAGATAGATAAAATTGATTTGAGTACATAAACAAATTAAGTAGATTTTATGTATGTATTTTTGGCTTTGTTTGTATCTCTCTCTCTCTCTCTCTCTCTCTCTCTCTCTCTCTCTCTCTCTCTCTCTCTCTCTCTCATACACACAACACTATTGTAGAAAATCTTAAATCTTGTGACAAATTGTTTGTTTAAACATATATGCTCATTAGAAACAACTTATAAGCATATTTAAATTTTATTGAAGGACTTTATAGTAACGATTAAATATGATAGAAATTTTTCTTTAATTTGGTTATATTTAAATGAAGATGTCATATCAATGTTAGGTGACCAAAGACAAAAGATACACTTAGATTGGCCTACAAGAATGAAGATATGTGTTGGGACACCAAGAGGATTAGCTTATCTTCGTGAGGAATCCAGGTTGAAAATTGTGCATAGGGATATTAAGACAACAAATGTCTTACTTAATGAATATTTGAATGCTAAGATCTCAGACTTTGGCTTAGCCAAACTTGATGAAGATGAGAACACTCATATTAGCACAAGAATAGCGGGAACAATGTGAGTATTCCTCTAAATTTTTAGCTTACCAACTCTCAAATTTTGTGTACATAGTATTAATAGGTTTTTCTTCTTATACTTGGTTTGCACATTTCTTTTCTTGTGAGTTATTGACTATACGTTTTATGTTTTCTTATCAGTAGTTATATGGCTCCTGAATACACAATACGAAGATATTTAACTGATAAAGCAGATGTTTATAGTTTTGGTGTTGTTGCTTTAGAAATTGTCAGTGGAAAAAGCAACACAAATTACAGGCCAAAAGAGGAGTTTGTTTATCTTCTTGACTGGGTTAGTTATAGACTTATAGTTCTTGTACTTTTGAATAAGTGACGTATAATATTCCCCACCCCGTAAATTATAAGTTTTATTGAATTTGTAACGACTAGTACTTTGATGCAATTGAAGGCCTATGTTCTTCATGAGCAAGGAAACCTTTTTGAGCTAGTAGATCCAAGCCTTGATTCAAGCTATTCCTCTGAGGAAGCCATGAGAATGCTAGAGGTGGCACTCCTATGCACTAACCCATCTCCAAGTCTTAGACCATCCATGTCCTCTGTGGTTTGCATGCTTGAAGGAAAATGGCCGATCCAAGCTCCGGTAATCAAGCGCGGTGAGGGAGATCACCAAGATGTAAGATTCAAGGCCTTTGAGATACTGTCATCTCAAGATAGCCATAGCCAAACCTTTAATTCTTCTATAGATTCACACCAAAGTGTGGAGGAAATTGTTGAAGCAAAGGATGGTTATATACCATCACAAGGCAATGATAGCCAAATCGTAGAAGTTGCTTCTTCATTCTCGCAGACATGAAAGTGTGGAGCTAAGAGTTTGAAGAAATGGATATGGATCAATGGTTTAACACTTCTATTTCTCTTTTATGTAATAAAGTTTTCTCTGCATCTAATTGTAGGCTTCTAAAGGATTTCAACTATATAGGTATGGTTTGATCAGAATATAATTTGGAAATTTTCAATGAAACTAAAATCTCTCATAAAGGAAATTGATACTATTCCAAGTTTGGAGTGAGAAGCGCGTACATGCAAAGTAAAAGAGAAATAAAATAAAGTGTGAAGAAGAATTTATATGTGCTAATTACTGTAGTTCAGTTTAAATGTCATTGTAATCAACGCAACGGAGCCCTTGTTTTTTAATAAACACACACACACACACACAAATTGTTTTAATCGGATGTCCTGATTTGAAATGCTAATTAATTCATATATATATATATATATATATATATATATAGTTGCTGATTAACTTTGCTCTTCTTGAACCTTTTACTATTTTGGTAATGTAGTTTGCAGTTTTCATTCCTAAAATAAGAAGAAAGGAAAGGAAAGGAAATATAACCAATCAACTAATCAAGGTATTAGGATATAAAAAAGCTATATTGTCACTCCCCACTTGAACATGTTTGTATTGTTTTATTGAAGCCGGTGATGTTTTGAAAATATTTGTAGACTAAGAACTCTTTATTAGTTTAAGATGATACAGAAAATATTTTAAAATCAGACTAAAGTAACAGATAATATTTTTTGAAATAAATTAAATACGGTATCTTTTTAGTTTTTTGTATACATTCTTATTAGTTTCTTTAAAACCTTAACATCATTTAAAAAATTATTGATACAGAGCTTTTAGAATTTTTTTAAAAAAATTCTGACACAAATTTGAAATTTCATGTTATCAAAACAAATTTTTAAAATTTTCAAAAAATCAAAATAACAATGATCATTACAAAAAAAAATCAGTACATGAAACTAACAATGTTAAACTTAAAAGATTAAGAATATTTTTTTTATTTTTTATTTTATTTTTTTACTTTTTACGAGTATATGTATCATCTTATTGTGAGCAATCATCATTAAGGTGTTGTGGATCACTAAAATATGGGTATATCTCCTACCATGGTATAAAATTAGAGAACAAACAAGCCTTGGGAAAAAAAAATAATATGGAGGCTGGTCCATTGAATCTGGGCTAGCTTGAGACCCAACTAGTGAACGATATATAGTACCAAGTTGGGCTAGTTAAAATATTTGATGGCCCTCAATCACCTAGCGCACCAATGTGACGCAACTTAGGGATTTTATTTTATTTTTCAAAAAACCATATTTTTAGAGGCTCGTGAAAAGAAAAATATTTTAAGGAAAAATATAATCTTATAGAAACTTATAAGGAATTTAGTTTGAGATATAGATATAAAGGTTGCAAATAAGCAACATAATCATCAGATACGATAAATGCTGTTAGATTATATAATAATTTATAAGTTAGATAAATTAGTTTTTTAAAAAAAATTATAAATTATTTTAAAGTAGTTTATTTTACAACATTAATATCTTCGGGGGAGAAAAAAGTAACTTGATCTTATACTTGGGATTCTAGCTTATATAGTGTCACTTAATTACACCAGAAAATACAGTTAAAAAAATTAGGGAAAAAGACAAAAAAAATCCCTTCCAATTTGCAAAATCCCAATAACAACTTCATGATAGGTATTAACAATTTCATGATAGGTATTAACAACCATTAACAACTCAAAATTTCTTATTTAGAATTTTGCAAATTGGAAGGGATTTTTTTGTCTTTTTCCCAAAAATTACACCAGAAATGATGATCTGAATATGTAATCAGAATTTATATGATCAAATCTTATATAATGCATCAAAGCAATCCCTATTTAGTACAAGGGAAACGGGAGAGGGAAATATTTTGTATAAGTTGGATTTTGGGAAAAAAAGAAAAGGTCAATATAATTTTTTGTCCTTCATGAGAGTAATAATTTTTCAGCCCTGACAAAAACAAAAAGAAAAGTACTCCTAAGAAAATGTAAAATGAAGATGAGTTTTCTGGCAAAAACAAAAAAAATGAAGATGAGCGAGTGTGTGACACGCAGAGTATAACGCGTTGGAGGTGAGGACTGAGAGAGGAGAGAGGTTGGAAGGTGGGACCCAGGAAGTCACGTGAAAGTGGGAGGGAGGAATCAAGCAAGCAACAACATCTTCGGATGCTGCTATGCCTATGCTCAGTCATTGTCACGCACGTGCGCCGAACACTCGCACGTGCTCTTCCTCACCTACGATACGCTGCATTTTGCCACCTCCCTACTCACCAATCCTAACGGTAACGGTTCCACCTTCTGTAATGCGCGCCTTTGACCCGTTCAATATGCCCATGGCCCCACCAAACCCAACCCCACCTGCCCCTATTCTTACGTGGATTTGGATTGCCACGTGATGATTTGTGATGTGAGAATTTCTTAGATGAATGAATCCATCACCTCGTTTTATTTATACGTGTCTCACCAATCACAATAAAAAAATAATCTCTGGAAAATTTTATCTATGTTTTTTCAATTTTATAAATTGAAAAAAAAATGTATACGGTATACCTAGTAAGAATAAAATGTTTACATCAGCAATTATATGTTTGTTTGTAATTGGTGATACCACAAATGACGTGACAGACCAGATTCACGAAATTCTCTATCACTAGCCACAAAAAAACACTTTAAGTGGAGAAATTTTTAGGTAAACCTGTCCCGTTAAGTCATTTGTGGTCTCTACCAATCACAAAAAAACATATAATGTGTCACGTGAAAATTTTAATTTCACTCGGAACTCTTAAAAAAATTATTTGACAGATAAAAAAATTCATCTCTTATTTTCTAAGTTTTGTTAATTTTGCAAGTTAGAAAAAATAACGTGTTTGTTTATGATTGGTGGAGACCACAAATGACATGGCGAACTGGGTTCACCTAAGAAGAGAAATACTTACATACTCTTAGAGTACCACATCATTTGTGCTCTACCTAATAAAAATGTAACACCTACGCTAATTTTAATAGTAACTGTCATCCTTTTTTTTCAGCATTTTTTTTCTTTTTTTTTCAGCAAAAATGAAGGATGATAGTTACTATTAAAATTTGGGTGGGTGTTATACTTTTATTGGTTAGAGTACAAATGACGTGGTACTCTAAGAGTATGTAAGTATCTCTCCACCGGAGAATTTCTCCCTTATAAATTTTTATCTGATTGTTCATCTTAAAAAAAATTAGCTGACACAATTTTAATCTCATTCTTTCCTATGTTTTTTAAGTTGAAAAAGTGTTTTTATTTGCTAGCTAATTTTTTATGGCACAATTAAAATAAAATTTTTACTTCAAACCTAAGGTATTTGTTTGTGACTGGTGAGACCACAAATGACGAGGTGAACCGGATCCACCTGAGAATTTCCATTCTCTCTCTCATCTTTTAATCCATTTAATTTTGAATTCTTAGATAAATTTGGTTCGTCACATCATTTGTGGTTTCACAAATTGCAAGCAAACGTCTTAAGTCCAATATGGAATTTTTTAATCTAAATTGACACCCTTAAAAAACTAGCTACCAAATAAAAAAAAAATTCCAACTTGCAAAATAAAAATACATAGAAAACATGAGATTAAAACATTTTTATATGCTTGCTAATTTTTTTCAGGTGTCGAGTCAAATTAAAAATTTCATGTCAGACATAAGATGTTTGATTGTGATTGATCAAACCATAAATGACATGGCGAATCAAATTCACCTAACAATTTCTCTTAATTTTGTATTAAATTAAACCCTCTATTCTTTTTTTTTTTGGTACAAACTCTATCCTTTTCTATAAGATACTATTTTTTAACATATTTGTTCCTTTTTTTAAGGGAAAATGAAAATAAAATACTTTTTGAATTTCAAAACGTTAAATAATATATTTTAACTAGTTAAGTAACGATATTAACTGCTACAAATCACCTATATGGGATTTTAAAATTTAGAAGGTATTTTAATGCCTCCCCTTTTGTAAGGTCATTCTAGAGGTTGTCTAAGTAATAATTTTTTTTTACCCATTTTATATATTCATTAATTTTTCCCATACATTTTGTTCTATTATTTTTCTCAATATTACTCACTCTTATTTATTTATTTATAAATAAAGACACTTTTTAGTACATTTCCCACGTATTTATTAATTTTGATTGGTTTTAACTTTTTTAGTTTATATATATATATGGACATAGAGAGTATTAAAAACTCATAT
The DNA here is from genome assembly GCA_037074515.1 of Mimosa bimucronata. NCBI lineage: Eukaryota > Viridiplantae > Streptophyta > Magnoliopsida > Fabales > Fabaceae > Mimosa > Mimosa bimucronata. The sequence goes on from CM073442.1 coordinate 16,260,439, forward strand.
AGTTCCATTTACAAGTCACTACAGCAAGTTTCCCACATGTAGAGAAAAAATTAAAATCTCATTAATTATGCATTAAAAGTAACAATCTTTCAACTTTTTCCTTATATAGCGCTTTCATATCCTTATTATAAGAGTTCAATAATTATGTTATTATGTTGTTTAAGAAAGAACACTTAAAAGTAATAAATTGCTTAGAAATGATGAACTTGTGTTTCATGAATGTTCCTATTTATAAGGGGCAAATAAGAGAGATATAGCGTAATGTTGAGAAAAAATATTAAAGGAAAGTGTAGCATTAAAAAATTGTAGCGTAATGTGGATTCTTTGTTCAACAATACTGTGGCGTTTACAGAGAGGCAGAGGTCCATTATTCCATTAAGGCATAAGGCATATTTGAATTTACGACTCAGATTTCTTTCCCACCAATACCTAATTAGCTTCAAAGTGTGTGTATATATATATATACTCCATCTATCTTAGATATATGACCCAATTGACATTTTTAAAAAATTCTAAGAAAGTAAAATAAGTTACTTATATATTGATTTATTTGAATTTTTTCTCTAAACTAGTTTATTTAACTTATAAGCTAACATATAATCTAATATACAAAACACATTATGATTAAGTGGCTTATTTAGCTTTGTTAATCTCTCAAAAAAAAATTCAGTTAGCAGGTCTTACATTTAATCATCAATCTTGATTTTGAAGATAAATTTGTTTTAAGATGGTAAAGGTATGATTGCGATTATAAAAATTTGATATTGAATCCTAGAATATTTATCTATAAATTTGTATTGGATTTCGTGTTTTATCTAAAATTAATCCCCTGTATTGAGACATATTGTGTTAAGGATACTTCTTGTTTGTACATTTAAGCTAAATAAATAGCCATTAAAAAGACTAAAAACTTATCTTTGATTTTTCTATTTATTTATGTTTTTATATTTGCAATTTCGTGCTTGATTATAGTAATTTATATACAAGAGTTTAATATATGAGAGGAGACATGTAATTTGAGAATATAAAATTATAAAAATTAATGACTAGAAGGAAAAAACTTGATGAGACCCTAACATAATTATGAAATGGTTTTAGATGACATGCAAATTGTATTGATCTAGGTATGCTTTGTTGAGACAAATAAGCCCTATTTATTCCTTTTTTTTTAATCATAAAATATATCTAAAGTTTAAAAATATGAAAAAAGAAATTTAAAATTGTATAATGAGCTTGTAAATATTTTGAAACAATTTGGTTCCGATAAGATGTATTGTAAAATATTAAAGTTACACCCTCTTAGATAAAAATATTTATTTAATTGGTCAATTTCCACGCTTCAGTATAATCCCAATAATGAAATACTTCATCCGGTTCTAATTATAATATCACTAACTTTTTGAAAAAAATTAAGGATGCAAAATTAATCACTTTGAATTGTCTATAGTTATATTTTTTTTCCTCAAAACTAATTTATTCTACTTATAAACTAACCTTTAATCTAATTACATGCGACAAATATTATAATTTAGTAGTATAATTTGTTTCCTTAACTTTCACAAAAAAAAAGTCAAAGTGATCTTATATTTAGGACCGGAGGGAGTATATAAATTAAGCAAATACGATGCCATAACAATGAATACGAAAAATACGACTTTATTTTAAAAAAATTATTGTCTGAAAGCACTTGAAATTTGTTTAAGAACCCATATACAACCCAATTATCTGTATCCGATGCAACTTTTTTGTTATTGTTCTTGTGTACAATTTATCTTCAAAAATATGTGTAAAGTGACATACATTATACACATGATTAAATTAATACTAATATGTTAAGAACCGAGACATCAAAGCGTGTGTTACAAATGTCAAGTGATCACGCGAAATGGTTTCCATGGGATCACAGCTAAAGGAAAAACATCGCAGCTATAAAAAAATCACGTAATGGACATTATTTGAACGAATTAATAAAAGTGATAAATAACCGCAAATACATCTTTATCGTAGAAACAAATTCTAACTACTAATCATTAAATTTAAGTCTTGGCAAACTGAAGGAAGGTGGGCCTAATTAAAAAGCCTATCAATCCAGATTCTAATAGGACTAATATGAAACCTGTCACAAAATTCAGAACACGATGCATAAGGAGCCGCGTAATATTTTGAATATTCATCATCCTCCTTTTCTTCTTCCCTTTTTGTTTTGCATCGCCAATAAACTCTATTGTCATTTTCATCATAAATCTCTCCCTTGACGACCTTCACATATTGTGGCGTTTCATTAAGAGGTAAAGGTCCATTATTCCATGGACGCAAGGGAGGCATCAAATCCTTCAAAGACACTAACTTTGGATAAGAACTCATTTGAATTTACTCAAATTTGTTTGATATCAAGAGACCTAGTCTCATTGAAGTTGTGTGTGTGTGTGTGGGCCCGAGGGTATATATAGATATGTGTTGATTAGGTGTTTAAATTATTTATGCTATCTTTAATCATCAATCTTGATTTTTAAGATAAATTTTAAGATTATGATTTATGAAGGTATAACCTCGATTATACAAATGATAATTTTGAGTTTTAGCATATTTAATGTACTACGTTGTATCTCAAATCAATCCCATATAATATTAATTGAGATATGTTTTATTGCGGATTGATATGATAGATTATACGTCTTTTTCGCGCTGGCTATTTTTTCAAATGAAAACCATTAAAAAGGGCCAAAAAAGTTATCTTATGATTTTTTTCCTAATTTTTTACGTTTTCATATTTGTAATTTCGTGTTTAATTAATAATAGAAATTTGCACATAAGTGTTTAATAAATGTGAAGGAGATACGTAATTTGAGGATATAAAGTTGAAATAATTTATGACTAGAAGGGAAAAAATTGGTGAGACCAAGACATAATTATGAAACGGCTGTATATGGCATGGATATTTTATTGTTTAGTTATGCTTTGTTGAAACGAAGATAAGAAATCCAATTGATCAATTCATTTTAAACATAAACATAAACTTATCTAAAATTTAAAAATATAATCAAAGAAATTAAAATTGTATCTAGCTTGTAAAATGTTTTGAAACAATTTGTATATGAGGAAATGTATTCTAAAATCTTAAATAATATTTACACTCTCTGATAATAACAATTTATTAAATTATCATTTTTAGACTTGAGTTGACAAATCTCTAGATTTGTGTGGGTTTTATGTGTTAAATTTGAAATATTGATATGTTCATAATGGGTTTTTGGTCTAATAAAAATTTAAATAATGCCACAAGTCCTTAAATAAAAATAACATAAAATAAGGGTACAAATGTCATAATTGATTATTAATTAGGAACAAATAAATTACTTGGACATTTGATACTTAGCTTGTTTTATTTTTTTTTTATTTGCAGAATATCTAGAAGATCAAAAAAGGAATCCACGATATCTGCTAAGGGTATTTTGGATAAGATTATGCATCCGAATAAGATATTTTGGATATTTTGAAGATATTATACTTTTGGATATCCTAGTTCAAGTGTGTGTCTCCTAAGCCTTTAAATACTCCCTGCTAGGGCAAAAATCAGATATTGGCAGCTACAATCGGCCATTATCTCAACCTTGCACTCATGGATGCTTCTATGAACAGCTATACAACCTAATTTCCCTGAATCGACAGAGGAAGCCCGAGCTCTGAGCATAAAAAGGGAGTTAATATCCCATCTTTCAATTCTTTGTATGATTATGCTAGATGCTAGGTCTATGTCTAGTTTAATTTATTCAATACTTAGATTAGTTGTTTTAGGTCTCTGTGATGGAGAGATTAGACATTTATTAATTCGTTTTGTCCATTTGCATCTTTTCTTTCATAAATGACATTTGTTGTATAATTGGATCGGTCCACGGTTATTTAATTATGGTATGGAATAGATTTAAATTTGTAACAACTAGTCATGTTACATGTATACTTTTAAATTATTTTGAATTAGTAGAGGCTGGCTAGTGCTTATCAAGTTAGGAATTAGAGGAATTAGCATTCGACTGCTTAGGGATGATAATTCATCTAACCCTTATGAGATCGAAGAAGTCTCTCGAGCAATGTTTTTGAACTATAGCAACTCTCATATTCATTAAAAGTAATGATAGCAAGTTTCATTGATTTAGGGAAGCCCTTTATAAACTTTAACTCATTCCTTTATAAATAAGCAACATATTCACGTCCATTTTATTTAGCTCTTTTAACTAAATCATTTGCATATGAGTTATTAGATAACTGCATTACAATTGGTTCATTATGAGATGACATTCGAGATCGTACTTAATACGTCCTTGGATTTAGATAATTTTTAAAGAGCACGATCCAAGATTTAAACTATTTTGAAATAAAATAATATCACTTTATATATATATATATTAGATTAGAGCTCTTCAAGTAGCGCCGTTGCCAAGAACCAATTTGGGTCGCCTTGCGTGAGAGCCGGGAATGCTTACTTGAGGACCACTAAATCTAATATATCAAGTAATAACACTCCCTCCGGTCCTAAATATAATATCACTTTGACTTTTTTTGTGGAAGTTAAGGAAGCAAGTTAGACCACTAAATTATAACATATGTCACATAAAATTATATTATAGGTCAGTTTATAAGTAGAATAAATTAGTTTTGAGGAAAAATGATTTTTTTTGGACTTAAACTACTTTTCCTTTGGACTGAAAAAAAAGTCAAAAAGTCAAAGTGGTCTTATAATTAGAAGCAGAGGGAGTATTTTTTTACCAAAAAAAAAGTAATATTATTTTATTTCGAAATAGTTTAAACTTTGAATTTCACTCTTCAAAGATTATATAAATCCAAAGGACGTAGTAAGTACAATCCCAATGTCATCTCATAAAGAACTAGTTGTAATGTGGTTGCCTAATAGCCTATATGCAAATTATTTAGTTAAAAGAGCTAAATAGATTGGTGGTGAATATGTTACTTATTTATTAAAGGGGCGAGTTCAATTTCTAAAGAACTTCCCTAAATCAATTGAACTTATCATCATTGCTTCTAATGAATATAAGGAGTTGCTATAGTTCAAAAACATTTCTTGATAAACCTCTCGAGCTCATTAGGGTTAGATGAATCAGCATCCCTGGCCAGTCGAATGCTAATCTCTCTAATTCCTTACTTGATAAGAGTTAGCCTATACTAATTCGAAATAACTCAAAAGCATACATGTAACCTGACCAGTTGTTACAAATCTAAAAATATTCCATAACATAATTAAATAACTGCTAACTGGTCCAACTATACAATAAATGTCATGTACGAAAGAAAAGATGCAATTGAACAAAACGAATTAATAAATATCTAATCTTTCCATTGCAAAGATCTCAAATAACAGGTCTGAGTATTCAATAAACTAGACATTGCCCTAGCATCTAGCATAATCAATACAAAGAATTGAAAATTACACATTAACTCCCCTTTTATGCACAGAGCTCAAGCTTCCTCCATCGATTTAGAGAAATTGGGTTGTTTAACGGCTCATGCAAGCATCCATGATAACAGGGTTAATTCCAATATTATATGAATAAATTTAGCAAATATCATGTCATAACAATGAATATGAGAAGCTAAGTTGATGATGAAAGATAATGTTTTTGTTAAATTTACACCATTTTAAAAACATGTTTGGTATTTAAGCACCATCCAATACTTTTTTTGCGCCAGACGCTCATCACTATAAATGTCATTGGCAAAATTGCACCTCAACCCTTTTATATAATAAATCAGCGATCCATTGACCATCATCCAGTTCAGTAACATTATTAAAATTTAAGTTAATAATTAATATATCTTCAAATAATCTTAAGGGCATGCTTAAAAGTATTTTAAAAAATATTCTCTTAAGAAGACATACCATATATCTTCTTACAATATAAAAAATATTGTTTAAACTATATGACATTTAAAGTAGTATCATCAACACAAATATTGTCAGAAGTGCTTCAAATATGATTATCCATGTGCCTAGCTAAAATGTTATATATTTTTTAATAAGTTATATAAGATAATATATTATCAATTAAACCAACCCAAATATACATATCATAAGCTATAATCATTGATTCATGACAAATATAACTATAAATATAACATTATATCTCAAGATTATTTCTTTGAAAATTTTATGTATAAAAATAAAATTATAATTACTACGTGAGCACATATAAATATATATATATATATATATCAACTATCAACAATTCAAGATCATGATTTTGATTTTTGAATCATGATCATGAGATATAATAATTGATTCATGGAACACACACACATCTAACATGATCATGCTTTTGATCTTTGAATCATGTATAATATATGTATATAACATATATGTGTATATATGTATATAACATCATGTCTCATGATTTCTTTGAAAGCTGCTATGTTTAAAAATTAAACGGAAAATTAATTACATGTCCCATATAAGGAACATAATTAATTAAGATGATATCCCCTAATTAAACTGAGGTCTCACGAAGTTGTCATTGTCTGTCCAAAAGTTGTTATCGTCAGGCCAGAAGTTGTTATAGTTAGGTCAAAAGTTGTTGTCGTCAGGCAAAAAATTGTTATCGTCTAGTAAAAAGTTATTAATTACTAAGAATTTGACTATTGGTCACTAACAACTTTTAACTAGACAATTATAATTTTTGGCCACACAATGACAACATTTGGCTTAACGATCACACCTTTCTGACTTAATTACGAGATATAATGGGACCTCATTTTAATTAATCTCCTTCAATGGACATGTAATTAGTTTTTTTAAAATAAAATTACGTATAATACTATATTTATACACTTATATAAGGGCAGCACGAACCACTGAGGCATACCCATCGAGCCATGCGCGTTTTACTCACCCTTAAACCCAATTTACCCCAAGCACAATTTTTAAGTTTAATTTTTTTTCCTTATTTTTAAGTTTAAATTAACTTTTAGGTTTTTAAACTAATTTTTTAAAACGCTTTTCTTTTTGTAGCTTTTGAGGTTAATAACGAACCCAATCAAGCCCACAAAACTCATTCTCAAAGGGTCATATGGGAGTTTTTCAGACGAAGTTCCGAAATTACCCCTGAGTTCGCAGACTTGGAGCATTCATAAGTTTCAAATCAAGGTCAATTGGTCAAACAAGCGTGCTTTGTAAATAGAAAATGACTTTGGCCTTTTTCGTCTCAATTACATTCTTTCAGGCTTTAGGTCTCTATCGCCTATTCGCTATCATATCAGAACCTGCAATTCTCGTTTCGTGACCAATCCCATTCTTTTGAATTCTTATGAAATGTATTTACTTGACTCAATTATTTATCCCTTAAATTTAGGAGCAGGAGGGATGCTGCTCACAAAGGGGTTTGTGAGACTATTTAGTAAGAACTAAGAAGTAAGGTTTAAAAAAGCGGACCGAGTATAGAATTAAGTAAGGTACTGGTTTAATAGTTAATGGTGAATTAGAGTCGGAACGTTTATATTAAAATAATAAAATTTTATTAATATTCATATTAACAATCACTAATATCAAAATGTAAATATAGATAGGTATGCATAATTCATCAAATATGAATATTTTAATGTTTTTATAGAGGAAAAAAGAGAAAATATTAGTTGATTACACGTGAAAATAAATATTATTTTACAATTCACAGACTAAAATACGATTATTAAGAGCAACAACAATTAAATATTAAACATATGCAAGTAAAATAGCATTTAAAGTATTATAGTTTCCTAATTTCTAAAATTGAATGAAGTGAAAGTTAGTAATTAGGTGAATTATAATAAAATTTTTAAAACAACCATATTTTGGAGGGGGGAAGCCTGCCCAGTTCAACCTCCCGGTTTTGACCGGTTTAGCCGGTTTCAGGCGGGTTGGCCTGGTCCTCCACCGGGTCAGCTGCCCCTCCGGTTTAAATGGACAACTAGACAGGACCATTGGGCATTACGGGGTTGGATCGATTGACCGGTCTGGTCTGGTTTTTAAAACAATGCTAAGAACACAGATCTTTGGGAGAGGGCAACTAAAACCATGATGAATGACCAAAATTCTTTGCGTTAAGGGTTAAAAATACATATGTGATTTTGTCAAAAATTCGTCCAGTATCAAATGTTTTTTTTCTTTTTACCAAAAGTAGCTATGAACTTCCAAATTAGGTTCAAAAGTCACATTTACAGTTATATTCTAAACAAAATTGTTTGGTGCTGGACGAACTTTTGACAAAATCACATGTGTATTTTTGACCCATATTTAATGGTAAGTGTGACTTTTGAGCCTAATTTAGAAGTTTAGTGTTACTTTTGATCCAAAAAGAAGCACTAGGTGTTGGATGAAGTTTTGATGAAATCACATGTATATTTTTTTACCATTAACCCAATTCTTTATGTAAGTTCCAACCCGCACAAAAAACATAATGATTTGAGCATTGTATTGGAGAGAAGTTGAGTAAAATATATAGTTAGAATATGAGAAAAAAGGTAGGGAATTTCAATTTTAGTCATTTGATTTCCAACATCATCGTTCTCAAAATGATGGTTTGTTTTTTGTAACAATCATATTTATTTATTTTTTTTAAAAAAAGTATATGTTAGAATTTGAAAATGTTTTGTCAACATTAAAATTTCTATATTTGTTCTTTTTTTTTTGGTAAATTCTATATTTGTACTTTGTAGTAACTATTGTAGGAATAAGCCTGAAATAACCTTTTTAAAGTTAAATAACCAAAATGAAAACTTGTACAATTTTTTTTTTCAAAAAAACCTTTTACATATTACTACAGAGAAAAATATCAAGTAAAAGTAGATTAGGAGGTTAGTTTGGTGGGTGATTGAGAGCAGCAAATGATTGTATAAATGAAAAAAGATAGCAACAAATATCTCACATCAAAATAAAGGCTAAAGTATACTTTTGATTCTTCATGTTTGCGTCAAGTTTTATTTTAGTCCTTTATATTTAAAAAGTACATTTTAAGTTCTTTTTTACTAACATTGTTGGTTTTATTAAACGGAAAATGCAAATGCTGACTTATCAAATCTAAATATTCAATAATTAAATGTGGACAAAAAAAGCTTAAATTTAAATTTTTAGTATAATCATTCTTATATTTTAAAAATTAGTTATTTTTTATCCATATTTAATTATATAATCACCTTTTTGATTTGATGAGTTTACATTTTCCATTAAATGAAACTAACGGTGTTAACAAAAAATGACTAAAAGTGTACTTTTTCAAACATAAAAGATTAAAATAAAACTTGATGTAAACATAAAGAACTAAAAGCATACTTTAGTTTAAAAGTAAATAAAGAAAAAAATTACACTATCATTTATTTCTATTGGACTATGTGTCTGGTTCAGTCATCAGTGGGTCAGGTTATTCGAATGAGATCTAATGGAACATAATATCCAGGGAAGTCAATCAATACTGAATACATATTGTTGACTCAATTTGCATTTATTGCTGATTGAAGTCAAACATTTCATAAATTAAAGGAAAAGATTCTGTCATAATTGCTTATTGATAGAATTAATTGTGCAATTAATAAGGTAACATCTTCCATTCCAGTATTCACTCTGAACACTATAAATAGAAGCTATCCCTTCACTTTTTTCTCACCCCAGCCAAGACTTCTATAGCTTTCTCTCTCTTTCCGGGTGATGTGCGATCACTGTTAGGTTGTAGTAGCCACTCTAGTAGCCTGACATTGTGTAAGTCTTCTTTTTTTGTCCATAATTTTCTTTCAATTTCTTATAAAAGAATAGAGAGTATTCAATTTAACTACATTTCTCCCCTACATTGATAAATTAATCAAAAGTAACAAAAATATAATTAAATATACAACTCACTAATTAAGATTATACAATTGTTTTCATCAAGGTTCTGATAAATTGGAAAATTCATATGGAACAAGGTTTAACATCCAAGTAGATCAGGCCTAGCATATGTCATTGCATGCAAACTCAACAACTCAAAACTAACACAGTTAAATTTTGTGCTGGGTCCTTTTCAAGTGACACCGAACCTCGTGATTAAAAAATTATTGAATTTGGTCGAAGATAATATCAAAACGATTTTCTCTTTTACATTTTAATTTTTCTAATGAGTTAAGGATGAAGAGTTTTAAGCCAAAAAAAGGAAGATTTTAAGTTAGTAGTCAAATCTTAAGCTAACGCATATATGGGCAGCCCTGATGCCTGGCAGTTACAATATTTATTACAGTGTTATTTTGACTTTTGAGTCAGTCTTTCATTTTGATAGTTGACCTCATTTTTTCAGTTTTGTTATCTGCAGATTTAAATAATTGGTTTCAACCCTCGATTTTTTTCCATATAAAACGTAACCAAAACTAAAATAGGATAAACTATGAAAACTAAACCCCATACATATTTTTGACTTGGACTAAACATTGTATTAACTGCATTATTTTTCATAAATACTTCTTCTTGAAATAGAACCAAAAAAATACTTCTTCCTGAATACAAAGCTTATTACACAAACACGACAGATATTTGTTTAAGGATATACGTACAATATATTTTTAACACAAGCGCAGCGGAATTTATCTTTAACTTTATGCAAACTAAAATAATTTTACAAATAGTAGTTGAAGATAAACGCACAAAGAAAAAAGAGTTGCAACATTTCAAAACAATATTATATAGTTTGTCTGTGGGGTTGATATTAATTTTAAGTATATGTCCTATTTATATTTTTTGCGAATTTTCCTTAAAGTACCATTACTGGTACTCCATCAATATTAATTGGTGGGGGAAAAAGAGGAGGATTACAGGAAATGATCATGGTGTTTTAGAGAAAAATAAAGTATATTATTCTATCTATTTCTAAATATAAGACATATTTATTTAATTTAATTAGATTTAATATGCTAGTTAAGTTAACTAAAATTATATGATATTATCAAAGCATCCTAACTACACTCCTTTATCCTATCCTCCATTTTTTACTTGTTTATTATCAAAGAGCAGTAATAGGGATAATTTAAGGAAAATGTGTGAAAAATTAGAAAGATATCTTATATTTAAGAGTAAATTTGGTCATATATTTAGTAGCGGGGTGAGTATTAACTAACTTTGATTATTAATCTAAATAAATCTTATATGCAAAAAAAATCAGTTTATTCAAAGGCACGTTATAAAGAAATTTGGGTTAGTCAAAACTCACACGTAGTCTCATCACACGCTTTGAGCCACAATCTTACTCACTACCACTGTCTGATTCACACAAACGGATGGCACTACCGTAATTCCAGTACCAAATATGGTCATTTTCACTTCCTACTCTCTGCATATTAAGTCTAATCTTCTTCTACCTCTGTAATGAAATCCCTTCATTTTCTTCAACCTATGATGATTCTCTCTCCTTCTTCCTTCACATTTCCCAAATTCTCTTTCCGATCTCATTCCCTATTCTCCGATCAGTTTCACAGCGAACATGTTCTTCCGATCTCAATCAATTAACCTCTGAATTTTCACTCCTCAGATCTGTATCAAACGACGTCGTTTTTGCTTGTTCTCCTGCGATCTACACCTCCGCATCTAATTTTCCGATCTGGAATTCACCGATTTCAGCTTCATAGTTCTTCATCTGTTGCCGATTTGAAGGTTCGACTGTAGCAGTTTTGTTTTGTGGTTTGTATTTTTACTAATTCATCGATCTAGATTCGTGACGTGTCTGTGTTTTGATTTTATTAGAGAGAAGCATAAAAAGTCTCATATCAAAAGTGTGAGAGATGGACTAATAGTATATGATGTTCGGATGAGTATCATTAAGCTTGTTTTTGTGATGGAGAGACAAAAACTAACATATATATATATATAGACACACACAATTAACTCCTATTTCAGCAGATTTCCTGATTGTTTTTCGGTGCCGGTTTTTACGGTTTTCAGGTTGAGAGTTTTCTTGGCGAGGAAGATGACGTCAGGGACGAGGCTACCGACATGGAGGGAGAGGGAGAACAACAAGAGGAGAGAGAGGAGGCGAAGAGCAATTGCGGCGAAGATCTTCTCTGGTTTGAGAATGTACGGTAACTATAAGCTCCCCAAGCACTGTGACAACAATGAAGTGTTGAAAGCTCTCTGTAATGAGGCTGGTTGGACTGTTGAACCTGACGGTACCACATATCGCAAGGTACTTTTTAATTTCGTTCGATATTATCTGCTCCTATTGTTGAGTCTTGCTGTTTTGCAATTTTGTTTTGGTGAATTGGATCAAAGAAGTTAATTCTGTTGGTTATATTAACAATTGAACATCGATTTAGATCAGTTGTTATGCTGGGAATGCTACCTGAAAAAACAGAACGTTTATGTTTACCTATAGGCCAACATAATAGCCGGTCTAGTTGGATAGAAACGGCGATGCCATGTTTCCTATCGTTCGAATTTTTGTTGATGATATGAGTTGGGATAGATTCTTTATTTTTGCTGCTTTTTCCCTCTCGCCGGTTTGAGAGAGATCTGGTCGAGATGCCTCTCGCTCTTGAGCGAGACGCACAAACACAAAAGATTCTCTATCTTCGTGTTCTTGGATGACTCGTTGTAGTCCGTGGTGACTGCACTCTGGAGGGCGTAGATCTCGAGGAGACGAAAATGCCCGTCATGTTTTGGCGAAATGACTTTCTTAAATCCCCATATGAGCCTGGGAATTCGAGAACATTAGAGGGGTAAATTTGCCGGTTCAGATGTTTTGTTTTTCTTGATCTTGATAATATATGAATCTGGCAAAAAAAAAAAAAAAATGTTTGATGCCGGGCTTGTTGCAACGTGACAAGAGCTTTTTACAGACAATGCACTGGCATTCTGATTTGGGTAGTCCCTTTTCCTCAGTTCCTGTGACTGTTTTTCTTCTTTTGTGGGGTTGCAGACTAGCAGTTTTATTCATGCAGTGCCTTTATTGATGACGCTCCCCAGATAAAGAGTTCCCTATAGGCTATAGGAACACCATGCCATGATGATAGATTTTCAATTCTTGGGTACTTTTCATTTAAAAAGATTTCTGATGAAAAGATTGGGTAAATGACAGAAAAATATATTCTAAAATTTTAAAATTGCATATTGGTGATTTACATATAAACACAATTAGTTAATTCCATGACTTAATAGGTTAAGATCCCTTGTATGGGATTTTAAAATTCAGATGGTATTTTTCTGTTATTTTCTCAAAGATTAGGGATACCTGAATATGGGGCACAACCATATAGTATTTGGTCTAAAATGACTTGATCCTCTGATTTGGTTTAAAATCGATGGATGCTGACTAAGGATTTTTTTCCCCAACGCATCTTTACCATTTTTCCAGGAAATATTAGCGATTTGGCAGCATGAATGCTTCATGCATGGCACTGTTGTTATAATTCAGTCTAACTTGCATAATGAATTCAGTTATCGTCATAATTATTGTTCAAGCTTGAGATGACGATGTCAAAATAATGGACAATCTTTTCATCGAAAATCTTTTTAAATGAAATAATTGACAGTCTAGGATTTTGATTTTGTTACAAAATGTAAGGATATCCTGGTCATTAAATATAACTATATTTTCTTCAACCTAAAATCTAATTTAATATTTTAATAACTTACTTAATTGGGGGAATCACTTTCTTTTTCTTTTTTCGCCGACGGGGAGAATGACTTTCAACATCAAATATACCGAAATGGACCGAATATCTTCCTAATTGGAAGAATTTCATTTTTGCATAAAAACGTGTTATGTCATTCTAGTAAATGATTTTTTATTCATTTTCTAAATTTCTAAATTGAACATTTAACAGCTATAATTTATACCAACTTATGAGAACATTCATACAGTTTCCTGTTCAACTGTTTGTAGAAGTTAATTACTGATTTGCCATTGTTCCAATTTATTAGCTGCTGTTACGGGTAGTTTTCCCGATATATTCATTCATTATAGTAGCTCATTCATTGCTGAAGGTATTATGTCAGTTCTGCTTATCGCAACTAATTAATATGGTCTGCACTCCTGAAAGGTCGAGTACTTTTCACCTTTTGGATGGAAATCTAAGGGTATTCAGAGTCCTTGGATGGGATGCACGCATACCCATGATCTCATCCTTGGGGATTCAGCTCCATCGTTTTGCATTTCCTCCCTTCTCTGATTTCTAAACCGTGAGAGCCCCATAAATCCCTTTTTGTGTTCTTTATCTTTAGAATATAAGACGATAACAATTTTCCAAATGAGTATGGAACTCTTATATGTCGCATCCCATCTTCTCATTCTGCCTTGCCGATTCTCGTTTTCAATAAAAAAAAAAAAATCTTTTATTTGTCGTTTAAAGTTTAAGCCACCACAACACCTGAATGAAGAACACAGGAATGCTTCGGGAATTAACTTACTAGAGGATGACGTTTTAGTATCTGATAACATTCAAATAAGGAAGGGATAATCATTTTAAGTATCTCATCTAACCAATTATTTTTTACGATTCATTGTTAATTTTTTTTTAAGATTACGGCAGTAGAATCTGTTCATCACTCTAGGCTGTATACATGAGATTTATTTCTATGATAAACAACCTATGCCCATGTAGAAGCTTTCTACTGGCCTCTGTTCATTTGGAAGGCTTTTTTTTTTTTTTACCTGGGTTCATTTGGAAGACTGAAGATAAGTAAACCTACATAATGTTGTCTATAATCTATATAGTGACATAGGTAAATCTACAAGTCTTTGATTCTTACAAGTTTGTATCATTTTTCATATTAGTCCAATTGTGCAAGTAGTATGTCAGTATTTCTACATGAAAGTGTGTTTTGGGGCCATAATAGATGACTCGATAAATGGTAATGACCACCTGTCTGATACCTTTTATGATATATCATAAGATACAACCTCATATAGCCAATGGGGGTTGGGTCTAGTTGTAGGGGCTTGTCCCTCACAACGTGGCGAACAAATGTTTGAATCCCGCTGGGAGAGTTGTCCACATTTAGTACCAAGCATTTAATTTCTTTTGTGCCTAGATATATGTTGAGATGTGAGTTACTACCCCGGGCCAGTATTATTTGTATCTGTAAATAGGCCTGGAGGTGAGAAGTATTACATGTGTATATTTTTTTCCTGATCATCCTTAATAGTGATTTGAAGACTCATAGCAAGTCTATTGGCGACATTATTTTTTGTTGTAGGGGTCCTTTTATGCATCATTGATAAAATTGCGTTGGAAAAATGCATATTATAATATAAACATTTGATGCAAATCTATGTGGTGGCTAAGATGTTATGTCCTGGTTTTACAAATACCAATCATATTAGATTTTATCATATGATGCAATCCAATCTGCTACGTCAAAGATTATTCACTGAAAAGATTTTATGCATCCAGGGATGCAAGCCTGTGGAACGCATGGATGTAGTAGGTGGTTCTGCGGTGGCCAGCCCATGCTCATCTTACCATCCAAGTCCGTGTGCTTCATACAATCCGAGCCCGGTCTCTTCTTCCTTCCCCAGCCCGCGCTCATCCTCCTATGTTGCAAATCCTAATGCTGACAACAGTTCCCTCATTCCATGGCTCAAAAATCTCTCATCAAGCTCATCATCAGCCTCATCTTCCAAGCTCCCTCATCTTTACATTCCTAGTGGCTCTATCAGTGCTCCTGTCACTCCTCCACTGAGCTCTCCTACTGCCCGAACACCCCGAACGAAAGCTGACTGGGGCGAGCAGCCCACTCGCCCTGGGCGGGCTGGACAAGAGTACCCCTTCGTTCCCTTCTCCACTCCTCCTAGTCCTGGCCGCCAGGTTTTTAACTCAGAATGGTTTGCTGGGATCAGGATTCCTCAAGGTGGCCCGAATTCTCCCACCTTCAGCCTGGTCTCTTCAAACCCTTTTGGCTCGAAGGATGAGGTTTTAGCCGGTGGTGGTTCCCGCCTGTGGACTCCCGGGCAAAGTGGGACATGTTCTCCAGCCATAGCTGCAAGCTCTGATCACACTGCTGATATCCCAATGGCTCAAGTAGTTTCAGATGAATTTGCCTTTGGAAGTCATCCCGCAGGTTTAGTTAAGGCATGGGAAGGAGAGAGGATCCATGAAGATTTCGGATCGGATGACCTAGAGCTCACTCTTGGTAGCTCAAAGACCAGGTATGATCATTATTTGACGAATAGAATATAAGAGACATTCATTAGAGTTGAAAGTATTAGTTTTAAAAGCGAAATTTGTTTTGTTGCAGGTGAAGTACGTCATTACTGAAATTCAAGGGTGCAATGACATGAACTTTTCACCTCATATGTTATATTGTGTAGAAAGGATAGGGCACTTCAGCTGCTCTTTGTTTAATTTTATTGTTATTATTATTATTATTTTTTTTCACCTGCTAGGTCTAATTTGTTGCCAAATCATATACATAGCTTTAGTTAGATGTGGGGTGGTTTTACGACCCTTTTGATTCCGTCTCTCTTGCCGAGAACAATATCATTTAAAAAAGATCAATATACCTTATATGGGTTGACTCGGTTTGCTTGTCACAGAAAATATACTTGAAAATTCAGCACAGTTCATTTGGGTTCTTCTCATGCTGCACTCTGCTACCTTTATTAAACCAATATATCATCTCGTATTCTTTTTCCCTGAATGTGTTGGCGCATTTCATAGGCGTCCATCATTGTTTGTGGGTTTGTTGATAAAAAGAAGAGGTGAAGTTCTATGTATTATGAGCAAGTGTTTGTTTGGCAAGTCAATTAAATAGCGATCTTGTAATTTTCGAGTTATATTTTGATCAGAATTACACTCACAAGTCACAAGTGGCCTTATTTGAATTAGTCAATGGTTGCTCTGATGATCCCGTTTTCTTCCTTGAAATTGTCCCTCCCATGCTTTAATTGTTAAGTAGACAGATAACCAGTAAATTATTTTGCATATTGAAAAGTCTTCTTGGTAATTCCTTTCAGTAACAAAATATGCCAACTTTTAGCAAAATCTTACCGAAATATTGTAAAGCCTACATTATCTTTTTTGAGTAAATTATTACTTGATCAATTTTCCGTTGGTGATTTGTCAAAAAGAATTTTTAAATTTATTCATGTAAGGACCCTTTTTTAATATATCAAACTAAGTGTTTCATCGGATATACTCATCTCAGTTAATATAAAAGAGTCAAGTTAGTCGATGACTTGATGGAATAAAAATACATTGGAGGCTTTGAAGGAACTCACACTGATAGTGAATGTCAGAGGTTAGAGTTTGAGATGAAAATTGCTTATATGGACCAAAAAGTTAATGAACTATATTATGGTTCAATTTGAACTTTCTACACTAAACATTTTTAGTTCAATAATACATTTCTTTTTGCATAGCTATGTATTTAAAAAGAGAAGTAATGAATCATTCTAAGTGAAGATATCGGAGGGTGTTTTGAATTACTACGAAGTGAAGTATGATACGAGATGTAGCAGAATTGGAATGTTTAAATGCATTCATTAAAGAAAAGCTTAAGAAATAGATTGAAAAATTGATGATGATTAATCATCTGGATTTTGTTAATCAAAACTCATGTGAACGAAAGGAGTAAAATAAAGGTAATAATGAATGTTATTCTGCACCAATAAAGCCCAATACAATTGGTAGATAGTTGAGTCCTTTAAATATGACGTCTTAGTTTGAACCAGAATATACGCATAGAAAAGACTTTGTTGGATAAGACAAAACTCACTTTAGTGATATTTATGCTTAAAGAAAATTAGTTTCTAGTTATCGGTCGTGGGATATAGGTCTAATTGTACTAAAAGAAAAGAATGTCATTGGGCTATGGAAAGTATTGCATGAGTGATAAAATACTTGATGAAGTATATTTTCCCTCAATTATTTGAGTCAAAATTGGTCAATATCAAAATTCATACTTTGTTTCTAATTTAACCATTAATTACAAGAATAGTTAAATATAAATAGAGGTTAAATGTTCAAAAATCAAAACTTCCTCATGTAAGAAAATAATTATTATTAATTCCTCAAATTTCTTAGAAAGCTAGCTATTTCCCCTTCTTTTAGCTCTTGATGGTTCCTGCTTCACTTTAGGTTCAACTTCACCTATAGCCATTCCCACCTGCTAAATTTAAAACACTGTCATATTTTACTTTTCTTCAAGCGTTCAAAAATAATTGATACTGTTTATACACATTCTCAGTACTCTTCAATTCATTTAATTTCTTCAATTATACAAAAAGGTGCCTCCCTGTATGATATTTCAAAACGCTGGCTTCAATAAAATCACAGAAAGATGTTGAGCTGCAAAGTGACCTTTTAGCATAAAAACTTGGTATATTGTGACTCTGCCATTAAATGTTTGATGTTTCCTTTACTTCAAAATGTCAAGAATTACGATTTTGTTCAGATGTTCCTATCACTCTTCAAAAGAAAACCTGGTACGTATGCATTTCTTTTTCCGTTTCACAGAGAGAGAGAGAGAGAGGCACATGAAAAATCCTTCTTTACAACAAAACATATATCTTTTTAACTCTGTATTTGCCTGCTAATCTAAGAACTCTTCTAATGTCTAACCCTTTGCATTTCACACACACAGAGGGAGGGAGGGAGGGAAATGGAGAGAAGCAAATGAGAAATCCTTCTTTACATCAAAACATATATCTTTTTAACTCTGTATTTGCCTGCTAATCTATGAACTCTTCTAATGTCTAACCCTTTACAAGTTCTTTAACCAACCTTTCAAAAAGATTATAGGGTAAATGTGCAGATTTAGTAACAAACTATTATGCTAAATTCATGAAACATAATAATCTTTTTTGAGGTATGAAAACGGCCATAATGAAATAAAAAGATACAAATATGGCAAGTTCATTAATCTTCCCAAATGTCCGGTCTAACATATTTGTGGGCCCCACTTTGGAAAAATTAGATGGACGTTAGGATATGTTAACAAACTTATCATATTTGTAACATTTTTATTTCATTGTGACTATATTTGCACCTCATGAAAGATTATTGTGTTTCGTACACGTTGTACAATAACTTGTTCCTAAATATGCAACTTTACCCAAGATTATACATTGGAATCCCTAAGAGGCTTATCAGATGAAGTGACATCTTTACTTGGAAGAGAAGCAGAGGAATCAACCCATGGACCCATTGATTGAAGTCTTTGCTCCATGCTTTCCTGTGATAATGTAGAATAAACAAAGGTTTGGCTTTGGCTGTCTTGTGACAGCATCTCAAAAGCCTTGAATCTTGCATCTTGGTCACCCTCCCGGTGCTTGAGTACCGGTGGTGCTTCGACCGGCGAGTCTCCTTCAAGCATGCTAATAACAGAGGACATGTGTGGTCTAAGAGTTGGAGATGGATTAGTACATAAGAGTGCCACCTCCAGCATTCTCATGGCTTCGTCCGAGGAATAGCTCGAACCAAGGCTTGGATCCACCAACTCAAGTAGGTTTCCTTGTTCTTCAAGAACATAGGCCTTCAGTTACATGAAAGTACAAATTCATTAGAAACTCAAACTATTAATCTATGGAGAAAATGTAACCATTTCTTCCTTTTTGATATACTTGAAAGGACCGAATCCAAGAAGCCAACATATTGAAAAAAGCTTGTACCTAAAGAAACTGTACATTATTTCTCTTCATTACATTTATTTCATAAAACGATTACATTTACATCATTACCAAAACATAATTACAAAAAATTGACATTGTATTGGTTCTTGAAAAATGCTTTTTAATAGTTGCCAATGTTCATTTTAATTTGATTTCTGTCTTGCAAAAAAATGGATGAACACACGGAAAGTTAGAAGGGCAAAAATCTTTTGAACATATACTGAGCATCTTAGATAAAAGTGTAACTAACCCAGTCAAGAAGATAAACAAACTCCTCCTTTGGTCTGTAATTTGTATTGCTTTTTCCGCTCACAATCTCTAAAGCAACAACCCCAAAGCTATAAACATCTGCTTTGTCAGTCAAGTAGCCCCGCATTGCATACTCAGGAGCCATATAACCACTAATAAGAGAACATATAGTACCTTAGAATCATCAGTTAAAAAGAAAGACACTTCCAACAATCTACCAAATTTGAGAATTGATACAATAAGAAAAGATGAGGTAGAATACTCACATTGTTCCTGCAATTCTTGTGCTGATATGAGTATTCTCTTCTTCGTCAAGCTTGGCCAAACCAAAGTCAGAGATCTTGGCATTCAAATCCTTATCAAGTAAGACATTTGTTGCCTTAATATCCCTATGGACAATTTTTAACCTTGATTCCTCATGAAGATATGCCAATCCTCTTGCTATCCCTGCACAGATTTTCATTCTTGTAGGCCAATCTAAGTGTAATTTCTGTTCTTCACGACCTAATAATATCAATTACTTCATTAGGGCCATCAATTTTTCACGAGTCAACCATATGCATAAATCAGGAAAAAAAATCTAAATTTTGTCTTTTCAGAAATTGAATGAAGAAAATAAAGATGCAGTTCCAAATTCATCAATAAAACATACTATGGAGAAAATTTAAAGATCCTATGCAGTTGCATGGTAGCACAATAAACGAGAGAGATGCAGAGAAATGAGGGTGCATGATTCTTTTGATCCATTTATGGAGTAATTAATTAACTATAAATAATATAAACTCTTACCAAAAAGAGCTCGAGCAAGAGAGTTATTCTCCAAGTACTCATATATCAATAACAACTGGTTTCCTTCAATGCAGCAGCCAAAAAGCTTCACAAGATTTGGATGTTGCAAAGCAGAAATCATTCCTATTTCATTAACAAATTCACGATTTCCTTGCTTTGATTTGGAGGAGAGTTGCTTAACAGCTATGACAGTACCATCTGATAATACACCCTACAATCCAACCAATTCCTTAGTCTCCATTTTTTCATAATCTTTCTTATAAATTCAATCAATATATCTTAAAGATATTAACTGTTCACGATTACCTTGTACACTGGTCCAAAACCTCCTTCACCAATCTTATTTTCTGGAGAAAAGTTACCTGTGGCGGCTTTAATTTGTCTTAAAGAGAAATAGCCCGTTTTCAAATCTAATAGTTCTGCAACAAACAAGGTTAATAATAAATAAAAGAAAAACCAAACCCAAAACAACTATTTTTCAACTAACTAATGTACAAAAATCAGATTTATCCATTTGACATGAATGTGATCATTTAGATAGGTAAAGTCATGGTATTACAATATCAAACCAAATAGTTACCTTTGTCTTTTGGATCTTTCCCACCTAAGAAACCCATCCTTCGAAGGACAAACAATATCAGTACAAGTAACACACATGATCCAACCACAATGCCAGCAATGGCTCCAGCAGAAAGCCCTTCTGAAGGAATTGCAAAGTCTACAACGAAGTGGAAATGTTTTTATATGATTCATACCAAAATAAAAAAGCTTAAATTACTTTGTTTAAACAAGAAAGAGTGAAGATCAATGAATAAGATATTTGACTCACTTGGGGTTACTGAAATAGCAGATATAAGAGGTCCATATACACCTCTAGTAGGGATAGCTGTAGTTCCTTTCCCTGCCCAGTACAAATGGATCTCCAATGTGTTGTCAGTCACATTGACGTTGAAATCCGTGAACATTCCTTTACCGACGCCACCGGCTGCCTCCACAATGTTAAAATCACTCAAATATTTCCTACCCTGTAAAGATTTTGGCGCAAAAAAAGGTTCAACATTTAAGAACTCTTCTTACTAAAACCTTTCTAATCCAGATCAAGATTCAACATCATTGTGATATGCTACTCACTTGAATTGAAACATCAAATATGCGCCGCCCAAGGTTGCTGAATTTTTGGTCATTAGAAAACATAATCTCAGCAAAATAAAGCCTGACTTTGTAATTTCCATTAAGCAAACAGAAGCCATGATACTTTAGGGACAATGGGGAAAGACGAGCTGTCTGATAGAAGCTTGGACCAGTAATGTTGAGAGAAAATGTATTTCTTGCAATATAATCAGCTTTAGCATTTCCTAAATATGTTCCTGTGCTACTATAAGCCCATTTGTCCCCAGAAGGACTGAAAAATGAAATGCCTTCTTGACCAAGGTCACTTTCATAGGTATTCCCTTGATCATCCATTTCTGACCCTCCACAGTTTATGAACAATGAGTGGTCTGCATATATATCAACGACATGATAAGAATTCACATCAAGGAGAAACCATAAAGCATGCAAGCTTCAATTCAGGATCCTCTCTTGTAAGAATTTCACATAGTATGACATTTTAGTATCATGTGATGATTTTCTCACATGTGCAAAACTATTGAACTGATGTATGAAGTAAGAACACTTACACTTGGGTTTTCCTCCACAAGGAAAGTCCTTTTTCAGGCAAGTAATTCTGCAAGATGAATATAATTCGTTTCAATGCATGATTAAAAAATGGTTCAGAATAATTGTAATAAGATGATCATAACCACAATCTTACGGGGTATTTGCTGAAGATGAAAGGCTTGAAGCCAAGTTTCTGTTTATATAAAATAAGGAGTCAGTATCAGAAGTTCTTGCCTGATTATTTGTGTGTGTGTGTGTGAGTGTGTGTGTGTGTGTGTGTGTGTGTGTGTGTGTGTGCGTGTGTGTGTGAGAGAGAGAGAGAGAGAGAGAGAGAGAGAGAGACTAACACATCCTTGAGCTGACAAATCTTAGCAGAAGTCTCTGAGAAATTGTTGTAAGATAAATCCCTGAAAGAGATAGACGAGTGAAGTTAAATATCTACGTTTAATTTTCCATGATTCATTTTGAGCTTTACAATGTTTATCAATAAATATATTTGATGGGGAAAAGTGATAATGAAATTTCAAGAAATGAGACTAATGTCTAAGTAACAAGAGTGAGAAACATTAAAGAAAATTTTGTACTTACAAGTTATTTTTGTTTACTAGTATCCATCCTGGTATCTTTCCACTCAAAGAATTGTGAGTCAAAAACCTGCATGCATAGTTAATAACAATCACTAACAACCCAAAGTAATTAGAACAAAAAAAATTTCTTGCCAAGAAAAAAATTCCCAGAAATTAAGTTATCTGAAGCAATGCTCACATGTAATCTAGTTTTTTCAAGTTATCTATTCCTTCTGGGATTCCACCTGTCAACTTGTTGAAGCTCAAATCTCTGCAATCCATTTGAAAAAAAATAGACTATCACTGTTATATCTATATGGTCAATAATGATTACTATGATTTCTTACTGTTATAATCAATATATTTTCCAAGGATAATCTAGCTACATCGGTAAAATTAATTTCAGTATAAAGCAACTTACAGAGTAACTAACTGATCCATATGAGCAATGTAATCTGGAATGGACCCAGTGATTGAGCAATTTCTCAACACCCTAAGTGATACAAAATTACAAAGTATGAAAAAATTATGAACTTTCAATAAAATAGTTAAAAGTGCATGAAACAGATTTCCATATAACAGCAGAGAAAGATCCATAACTCACAATTGTTTCAAGGATTTCAAACTCTCTAGATTAGGAAATCTCATTGTTGTATTTCCATTCAAATCACATATTCTCCTGAATTAGACAATAAAAGAGGAAAAGAATAAAGCATCATCAGTAACAAGAAAGTAGTTTTCTTATGTGTTTAGTAGATTAAATTCCAAAGCCATTGAACAGTATGCAAATTACAGAATAACAAGCAACTCACAATTGAGTCAAATTTGTTAACAAAGCTACGGTTGGAGGAATTGGGCCTTCCATGGAAGTTCCCTGCAGATCCCTGATAGGAAAAGTAAATGGTAAGGTTCATATATTGCATATAATAAAATAGATATATAGATATAGTATGAATAGTATGAATATATATATATATATATATATATAAATTTCTTATGTTAGATATATAGATATATTGATGATCTAAAGTTGACTAAAATAGTAACTTGTTTAACAAAGAAAAAATCATAAACGAGTGAGAGCAAAAATAGACTCACAATCTATCAAGATTGGTCCAGTTCCCAATAAAAATGGGTAATCTTCCTGATATGTTGGTTCCATCTAACCTACTGCAGAAAATATAACAATAGATTTCAGAATTTAAAGATAAAATACAACATGGAATTGAAAAAAAAAAAGGAATGGCTAAATCATATCATGTATGGCACTCACAAATCTTCTAATTTCGTTAGATTGCCAAAACTTTCAGGGATGTTCCCCGAGAAATTATTTGAAGAAAGAAGCCTGCAAATTCATAAACATGAAACACAAGAAACTAATTTGTAACAAGATTGGCATAAATTACAAAGCAAGGAAGATCAAAAGGTTAAGGTTTAATTTTATCCTGTAAGATTTCACGTAGAAGCTGTGGGTATCAAGAATTTTTTTTATCAATATCGCCACACAAGTATTAAAAGGAGCGAATTCGCCATAATTGTCAAAAGAATAACATTGTCCACTCTCAATTTTAATGGTAGAGAGTGGCATTGCTCCCCTTTTTATACTTTCAATGTAATATTGATCTAAAACACTTCCAGACACCCACAACTCCTACACAAACTTTTGGGAAAAAATTGGACCATGACAAGTGTTCTTACAATCTGCGTAAATGCTTCAATTTTCCGAGACTAGAAGGAAGAGTTCCTTCTAAACGATTGTCTTCCAACACTCTGCAGAAGATAGCAAAACCCTTAAAACCGTTTCTATATGCAACAGTAAGTTCTAAACACTCAAAAGCTTATAGATTGAATTAATTACACTTACAGCTCCTCCAAAGTTGAAATTTCGCCAATTTCCTTTGGAATTGGACCACTGAGTCGATTAGCCAGAAGTGATCTGAGGCACAAAATTTAAGATATGAATGTATAAAATGATAATAATGCATTTGTCAAGTAATGTGCTTTGATATTCATTAGTTATGATATCACTTACATTACTACAAGAGGAAGCTTAGCAAAGCTCTTTGGGATTGAGCCATTCAGATAGTTGCGAGTCAAATCTCTGTTCCAAACCAAAAGTTTTAGTTCATAGGTTCACACTCAAATTCTCAAGCATACATGCATATTCAATTATTGTACATACATATGCTCCCTCCAGCAGTCAGTATTATAAGAGGTCTTTTAAAAAGATAACTTGATCTAATATAAGAGGTTGACAGAATAATTAATGATCATTTTTCACTTTTACCTTCTGTTACAAAAACCTAATAGGGGAGAGAGAAGAGCTAGGTGATAGTATATAATAAACTAGAAAAATGGTAAAATAGGAAGATTATGCCAATTTTACACACTTTAAATAATTTAACTATCATTTCTTAGTTCATGTGAAGTAGTTAGAGACCTCTTGTAATATAAACTCGAAGTCATTCAGATAGTTGAGAGCCAAATCTGTGTTCCAAACTATAAGTTTAGTTGATAGATACACAATCACATTCTCAACCATACACACATTCAATTATTGTACACATATAAAGCAATAATACATTACAAGTAATGAAATACTTACAGTTCTTGCAGTTGGGAAAGATTACCAAACTCACTTGGTATACTTCCAGATAGATTGAGACCCTTCAGCTCGCTGTCACAAAATACATATCAATCAAACAATTCCACAAACTAATTTTAGCACCAAAATAAGCTGTCCAACTTATGTTCGTTTCGTTCTCACGCCGTCACGCGTGTGTGTGAGAGTTTGTAAATACCCACATATTATTGAAACACTAGTTCTTATCATTAGCAGATAACAGGGAAAATGATTGAAAAATACCTTCGGAGTTTCAAAATCCCAAATAGATAACACTTGTAAATCCCATATAAGTGATTTGTAATTATTAATGTCATTACTTAACTAGTTAATACCATTACTCAATTAATTAAAATCTCTTATGTGTGATTTTAAAATTTAGAAGGTATTTATCCATCATTTTCCTTGGACAATACTCTTAAATACTAGTCTTGAGAGGGGGGAAAAGAAGATATATACTTACATATGGGTAACATGGCAAACCTTTCCATTGGAGAAAGTGCAATTACAGGTAACATTCCTAATAATGTCGTTCCCCACAATGCTCTGATTTTTAAAGCCTCCGTCTGTACAAGAGTTTGGGCTCACCGTCCAATTTAAATCCTTCATCTTTGAAGATATTGCCTTTAGAGCTCTCACTGTACCCAAAAAAAAAAAAATAATCATCATTTTTTTAAATAAGTATATCAACCATCAATCAAATGGGAACCTAATTAATTATTTGTATTTTAATTTTCTAAACATTAGTAAATTTAGGAAAAATTACTCACAAGTCTCAACTAAAAAAACTGAATGCAGATACAACAACAACAACAACCAAGCCTTATCCCACTAAGTGGGGTCGGCTATATGGATCGCACGACGCCAAAAAAAAAAAAACTGAATGCAGATAAGTCCTCAAAATTCATATAATACTAATAGATCTCAAATGATTGAATATTTACAAAAACTCGTAAATGATATAACTCAAAGTATGATTTGTAAATACATAAATTTCTTTTAGGATCTATTAGTGTTAATGAAACTTGTGATGCCTATTTATATTTAAGTTTTGTACCTTGAGACTGGTGACTAATCTTTCTTAAATTTGTTCATGAAGCATTGTCAAAGTGTATCACGTGCGACAGCTTGAGATTTACTCAGTTTAGCTTTTAATTAAAAGTTAATCACATGCTCATACTCTGACACGAAATCGGATCATGCTAGCTATAAGCTTATTCTACACCTAATTTCAAACTTTCTGTTTGAATAATCGTGCTTCATGCATATACTTTGAGCATGTTTAAAAATATGTTTATGAAAGGATAAATGTGTAATTTTACTAATAACGTATTGTAGTAAAAGCATTTGACACAAATATGTTTTTGAAGGGTATTAATGTAATAAACTTTAAAATTGATCAAAACAACCAAGGCCATTTTTCTTCCCTAAACATTCGTTAATTTTTTGACCTATCCACCGTATGTTTACTCCGTCAGACACTTAGAAAAAATAAACGGTGTTAGTTGTTTTACTTTGTTTCAAAGATTTGTTGCTATTTTAACGCATTTCAGAAAGATTAATGGCATTTTAGCATTCTTCTCGGTTGATCTGGCCGCAACACTTCATGGATAAAATTACACATTTAACCTTACGAAGATAGATCATTGCTTTTTTTTTTTTGACAAAATATTCAACTGAAAAATTAATTATCAAATGTATTTTTTTTATCATTTTTATTTTTGAAAAATAAAAACTGTTACGGAAGTAAGAAGGGAAAATTTCAGTTTACCCCCCTAATAAAGAATTAATCTCAGATTCCCCCCTAAACATTCTGAAATTTCACTGCACCCCCAAGGGACTAAAGTGAAATTAAATGTTTCAGCTAAAAGACCAAAATGTCCTTATTGAATTTTGTACTGATTTCCAAGACACATATGAAGAATTTCCAAGACATTTATGGGAAATTTCCAAGACGTATATGAGGGAACTTTTCAAAACATTTGTACTTATTTTCAACATCAATGTGAGTATTTTTAAGTCTAAAAAAATCATGGAATCCAAAACTAAAACATCCAAAATTTCACAACTATATTTCTAAGACACATATGAAAAATTTCCAAGACACATATGGAGAATTTCCAAGACACATATGAGAAATTTCCAAAACGTTTGTACTTCTTTCAATAAGGACATTTTGGTCTTTTAGCTGAAACATTTAATTTCACTTTAGTCCCTTGGGGGTGCAGTGAAATTTCAGAATGTTTTGGGGGGAATCTGAGATTAATTCCTTATTATGGGGGTAAAATGAAATTTTCCCAAGTAAGAAACCAAGCAAGACCTAAAATTCATACCGTTATATCATTGACTAAGTCAAATCTGGCTACCAGGATTAAAATTATCCTGCACCTAAATCCATGCAAAGCTAAAATACAATTATGAAATAAAATAAAAATACTTATGCTACTTTTCCATTTTATGCATAACATATTATTTCCTGATTTCCTCTCATTAATACATAGGACTTGAGCATCTATCTTATAAATGTAAGCACTAAAGCAATTCAAATCTACAGACTCAACATCGAGTTAGAATCTTTGGATTAAATAAACTGAAAAGAAACCACCAATATATCCTTCTTTAAGACCGACCTTTCTATATATTAATTTGACTAAGTCATGTTAGATTGGCTATCATTTATCTAGTTGTTTTTGAATGTATATGAGCTGTGAGCCTGTGAGCTTATAAATCTACGGCCCTAATATATATCTATAAATTAAACTGCTGGTACGTACTAATGTACAAGCATTGCTGGTAAAAAAAATAATGTCCAAATAGGAAGGCAGAGAAATCACGTGTTATGTTAATAAGCAAGGTCACAACGATCATTTTAATAAACCAATAGATCGGAAGCGTATAAATTCAGTTAAAAAAAAAGAAGCGTATAAATTAAATAAAATAAGAATGAGAAATCTTTGGCAAAAAAATACAAATAAATAAATATGCCAGCTAATTATATTTTAGAAGCATGAGTCTAATTAAAGGGAAAACAAATTGTAGAGAGATAAAGCCAAAAATGGCAAAATCCTCAGAGAGCCACATGGTTCATTAAATTCATCAATTAATTACCCACACATAAGTCTTCCTATATTAATTATATACCCACTTGTTTAGTTCAACTTGAGTATTTGCTTGTCCCCATCATAATGCTACCTTCTCTAAACTATCGTTCCTCCCATCCTATATAAGATGAGTACAATTGTTTGGTAGACTACAATTTTATATGTAAAATATTAAGATGGGACAATTGTATTGAGGTCCAAATAAAAGAATTAATATCAGACAAGTATTCCCTCCGGTCCTATTTATAAGAGTCCAGCCATCAAAACACGCTTCTTAAGAAAACATGTGAAAGGCATTAAATAAAATTTATTTTTTACGTACATTTTAATCAATATTTGATCTAAATAATTCCACGGATGAAGACAAGAAGTAGTATACATTTATACCAAAAACATTTATCTTAAAAATAATCACTTCTACTATATACTCCCTCCGGTCCTAAATATAAGACCACTTTGATTTTTTTTGTGGAAGTTAAGGAAGTAAATTAGACCACTAAATTATAACATATGTTACGTAAAATTAAATTATAGGTTAGTTTATAAGCAGAATAAATTAGTTTTGAGGAAAAAAAGATTTTTTTTGAAACTAAAACTACTTTTTTTTTTTGCTAGAAAAAAAAGTCAAAAAAGTTAAAGTGGTCTTATAAATAGAACCGAAGGGAGTATATTTTACATTTTTTCTGGCACAGCTTTTTGTTCCTCTTTTTTAAGCTCATACAAAGTCCACGTGGTAATGTGAAATTAGAATAAATTTTCTATTTAAAAAAGTAAAATAAATTTCTTCTGTGTGGGTCACTGAGGTAGAAGATGTACCACTCTGTTTCTTATTATAAGTCCACTCTAA
The DNA here is from genome assembly GCA_037074515.1 of Mimosa bimucronata. Lineage (NCBI taxonomy): Eukaryota > Viridiplantae > Streptophyta > Magnoliopsida > Fabales > Fabaceae > Mimosa > Mimosa bimucronata. Next base: position 16,289,877 of record CM073442.1, read on the forward strand.
CTACTTCTCACATATCAAGGACTTGAAATTATAGCATTAAATATGTCTTATTTTTAAAAAAATTTCCAACTTTGCCCACGCTTAAGAATATGTGTTAAAATAATATTTTATATATTATATACATTATATTCTCTCTTATCTTCCCTATTTCCAACATAGGGTAAAATAGTCATAATAGCATTAATTCATCTCAAAGTGAATTTATATTTAAGAACAAAAAATTATTTGTGGTGGTTAGATTTAAACAGTGTGGTGTTAATTAAAATGAGGAAAAAAAACAGTGAATAGAATGAGAGAGATCGAGGACAGAAGTGTGAGATATTATTTTTGGTCAAAGAGAGTCAGATATTTAATTTAAGTCACCAAAATAAAACCATGAATGATTGAAGCAGAAAGGAAGATACTACGACAGAAGTTCTTTAAAAAAATGTTTTTAAAAAGTAGGGGAAAATAGTAGAAACTGTTCTGTTCAAGTTAGATGCAGAACCAACCTCCATGGAAAAAGGAAGATTTTGATGACAGTCAAATCTAACAGATCTTTTGATGAAATATTATTCATATACCCCAGAAAAAAAAAAAAAAAAAAACGCTACCGTTTTCACCGACTGAGAAAGTCTGGAAGACTGGAACATGTGCGTTCAGTTTCAAAATCCAGAGCAGTTACTTTCAAGTTTTCCAAAACAACCAAACAGAGGAATTCAGAACAAGGAAAACCCAGGCAAACAAAATTCCCATAGTCTAAGCATTATTTTTTATTTGATTTCTCCATCTTTCAGGCACGTCATCCACCCCAAACTAATGGGGTTGCTGTATACCTCCACATGAGTGGGACATCGTCTAAACATTATTACAACAGAGAGGAAAAGGAATTTCATAGCAAAGTTGAGATATAAAAAAGATACCTTCATCATCTGGTATTTGCTGAGCGTTACATCCACAGAATATAAAGACATGAAGAGCCAATACTCCCATTGCCAAAATAAAGAAAAGTTTACAACTTGGATTCGCTAACTCCATCGTTTTTTGCTTCGAAGAAGAAGATGAAGAAGAAGAAGAATCCAGAGAGAGAGAGAGAGAGAGAGATTGATTGATTGATTGATTTATGGGTGTTTGAGGGAAAGAATGGAGGAAGAGGGAGGGTGAGAGAAGAAGGATGCTTTTAATGGATATCAAATGAAATCAAATATGTAATAAAAGAAGGTGAGTGAGTGAATGAGGGCTGTTTGATGTACATTTATGACAACTTGTTGCCTTTTCTTCCTTTTTGACAATTGATTTATTCCATTATATTTGTATAAAATCTCTTTTTAATATTTTAAGTTTTTTTTAAAAGTTAATCGGCACTTTTTCTTAATCCTATTATCATGTATCTGAGTAATCAATTACTCAAGTTTTGAGGTTCAAGGTTTCCCCTCTCAACACAAATGTCTCTTCTAGGAGATGAACTCAAAACCTCAAAGAATCTAGCGGAGCTTTACTCTGTCAGATCAACTATGTGTTGGTTAATCTTTTAAGTTTTAACAATGTATTTTTAGTCTTTTTTTACTAACGCTGTTAGTTTCATTTAATGGAAAATTCTGATCCAACAAATTTAAAGGGTGATTTTATAATTAAATGTTTATTAAAAATATCTAGATTTTAAATTATAAGAATGATTATAATAAATTTTAAACATATTTTAGGAACATTTAACTACAAAATCACCTTATCAATGTCTTGAGCAATCATTTTCCACTAAATAAAACTAACACTTTATCTCACAGATACTAAAGATATATTTTTTAAACTTAAAGGACCAAAAGAAGAATTGGACCAAACATATACTTCAGCATTTTTTAATCAATTCTCCATTTTCAGTTTTTATTTGTTTTTTCTTTTTTTTTATAGGGTAAAGGTGCAAGAAACACCCTTAAATAATTTTAGAGGTGCAATAAACACCCTAAAGTATTTATGGGTATAATATTAACACTCCAAAGTATAAAAATGGATCAATATGCACCCCTAATAAGCTACTGTCTTCTCTTGCCCTCACACCATATAGGGTGTGTTTGGATTGACTTTTTTTCAGAAGGACTTTTTTAAAAGTACTTTTAGAAAAAAGTCAGATTGTAAGAAGTGATTTATGTTTGAATTAGTAATGTTATAAGTGACTTTTTTTCAATCTGACTTTTAAAACATGTTTGGATGATTATTTTGAAAAGTGAATTTAGATGAAAAATTACTGAAAAGGCATTATTGTTATTAAATAATACATATATAATATGTATATATTCTTATAGTTTAGAAAGAAAAAGTGAAATTTGGGTTTTTGAAGGATTTTAAAGGCTTAGTTTCTCCCTTATTTTAAGGAAAATAATTTTAAAAAATTATATTTTTAGCTCAAAGGAAGATATTGTGGGAGAAAATAATTAGAGATTATGATGGTAAATTTTTGAAGATAAAAAAGAAATTTTATATTACAAAAAAAATCTTATTTAAAAATTTTAGGGGTCTAATAGTCTAATTTTCTTACCTACTTTATTAAATAACAAACAATAAAAGGTGTGGGGCCCATCATAAGCAAAAAGGCAGAAGCGAGAAGTCAAAATTTTTAACTTCTGGCTTTTGGCTTCCCTACCGGACTTCTGGAGTAGAAGTACTTCTCCACCTGAAATCAACACAAACATAATTTTTACCCTAAAAATGACTTCTCTGGCTTAGAAGTCCTTTTGGGCCCAAAAAAGCTATCCCAAACATGCACATAGTAGGTTCAGCGGTTAAAGGTCGGACACTCCCACTAAAGGCAGTTCAATCCCTACGACTGTCACAATGTTTGGGAGGTATCTTCAAAGTCAATGCCAGCCATTTAAATTCATAGGCTGAGTATTATAATGCCTAATTTTTGGATTGTGAATAAGTCCAACTCTATTATTAAAATTTTCTTTAAAAAAATAATGTTCAAATGTGATCATGTATCTATATTTTTATCTCTCATTCTAAACCTCATTCATCATGGTCTTAAAAAATTTATTGAAACAAATTTAATGAATTAATTTTCATATAAGAGAAGCAAGAGGATATCGATTAGTGGAGTGAGACTAATGTAACTTTGAACTTTAAATGATTTTCTGAAAAAAAAAATGTATGGGAATTTTATGATAATGCAAGTATTATTTCTTAAAGACAGTTTTATTGTAAAAAAAAAAATACACATCATTCTCTATATAAAAAATTTCATTACGTTTAACCAGTAGTTTTGACTATGACTCAGGCGTATGCATCCCTGATAATTAATTGGAGGAAGCAAGTTTCCCCTAGTTGTGTGCTTATATTTCCGCTAATTAGAATAATTAGTAAATCATAAACAACATTTAACTCAGGAGTTTGTAAACCACGTACTCAACTCAACCGTGCCATGATACCAAATTCAGTTTATTTATTGATGACAGCCAGTCTTTGTCTCTATTCAAATTATAATTCCATGTTTAGCTGATTTATTTTAACTGTTCATCAATGAACAAAGCATGAGATCTCAAATAAAGATCAATTGTTAAACGTTAATAGGTTATAATTCAAACTAATTCTAGCATTGTCACTACAAAAAAAACACGGAATTAAATTTAAATTTTCCGATGGAATTCTGTCAGAAAAAAAATTACCGACGGCGGAATTCCGTCGGTAATTTTTTAAAAACTTTTTTTAATTTATGTCACGTGTCCTTCCTGCCACGTGTCCCCTCTCACAGTCTGTCACTTGTCGCTGCCGCATGCAGCTACGTGTCGCTCTCACAAATTGTGAGAAATGTGGTGTTATTGTGATTCGAACCTGTGACCTCATGTGCGTGTGCTCATGCCTTAACAAGTTGAGCTATGAAGACCTTGTGATATTATTTGCAAACAATTATATTTACATATACTTTACATTACATTTAAATTAATACATTACGAAATATATTTAATTATTAATATATAATTTACATATTAAGAATTATTATTTTATTATATATATTATTAAAAAAATGAAATTAAATTTGTAATAAATAACATATTACTTAATAAAAAATTCAAAATTAAATTATAATAAATATATATATATATGAATTAATATTTATAAAATATATTTATTAACTATTATATATATAAAATAGTTAATAAATTAAAATAAATAATCTTATTTTTTTTAATATTTTTTTATAAATTACGGACGGAATTCCATCGGTAATTTATTAAAATAAATAAATTACCGATGGAATTCCGTCGGTAATTTTTTATTAAATAATTAATTTTTTAATATTTTTTATAAATTACCGACGGAATTTCGTCGATAAATTTACCGCCGGAAATTACCTATTTTTTTGTAGTGTGTTAATAGTAATATCTAACATTAATTAACTGAAGAGAAATCTCAAAAATATTAATATGTCAGGGTTTTAATAATGACTTGTTGTTCTAAATATTGTGAATAATTAATTATAAAACAATTAATTAAGGATCAGGAAGGAGCCGGTGCTTCTACAGAAACAAGTCAAATAACGTCGAAGAGGGGGGGGGGGTTGAGGAATCAATGTTAAACAATTAATTCTCATTTCTATATGATCTACACAACAATAATTCAATTATAAACTCAATCTGATAGAAATTAGAGAGAAGCACTGTATATATATACATATAGTTTGACCTATTTAGTCATCTTTTTTAGAAAAAATTATGAATTATATATAGTGATCTCTTTTTTAAACCAAAAGAAAAAGTTAAGGTAGACAGAATTTATCTTATATTAGGTGAGCGCATGGCATGTTAAACATGGGTGAAAAAGTGAAGCATCGATCTTTGATTATAAGGGAAGCTAAGCACCAAGTGTGCAATTTTACACCATATTAACTTTGTTAGCACTCCCTTGTATCCATTTGATAATATTTTTATTAATTTATAAAATACCGTAAAAATAACCCCGAACCTCTCACTTGTAAGTATCTTCACATCACTGCTAAATTGTTTGTTTAAGTCATTATATAATGTGTTTCCCAAATTGTCTATCATTCATTCATGTTTTTACTCAATATGCCTTGTCTATCATAAAGCTAAGGTGAAAGGAAATAAATTTAATTATATTCGTTGGATGAAGGCAATTTTGGGGAAAATCAAATTTAAGATATCTTTGATGAAGTTAATCAATTTTAAATTAACTTATTAAGTGCGTGAGATGATTGATGATCCCTTATAAAACCGACATGAAAGAGTGTAAATATCTCTTAATTATTTAGGGAGAGGCCTATGCCCACAAACAATTTTTACTCAATTTTTGTAACTACATTTTTAGGCCGTGGACGCATGTGTCATCTTATTTGAGTTAATCTTATTTAAAACATTAGTGGACACCTCTTTTAACATGAATTCAAAACTTAATTCTTTGATTATATTTTGTATAATGAATTTAGTTGGATTCAATCTATTAATGTGAGATAATTGGATATTCGGATGTAAATTTTTTTACGTAGAACATCCGGTATCCTGGATGTAAAACCTGTAATTTTTTTTTTATAAATATTATTATAGCTTAAAGAATACATACAATATTCTATTGATATTAATTCTCATAATTTAGTACAAAAGGTGAATCATATCTCATCATGACATAAAGTTTCAAAAAGATAATCCTACAATTATCATTCCCTAGAAAGAAACTAAAAGACTCTAAGGAGATTCCTTGTATACTACTCTTGGTTAATCTTCATAAAAATGTAATTCACATGAGAAGTTCAAGCTATCCTATCTGGTCTATTCCAACCTGTTGTCTCTCTCTCTCTTTTTTTTTCATTTGGGACATTAAAACAAAATATGAGTGATACTAAATAAATAAGTTTTAACTCATAATGCTAGCTGCTATTTAGGCAGAAAACATTTTCAATCCTTGCAGTAAAAGCATTGAGAAAATATGTGTAGATATATATTATAAGAGACAATTCATATGTATGAACAACAACAACAACAAAGCCTTATCCCACTAAGTGGGGTCGGCTACATGGATCGCACGACGCCATTGTGCTCTATCGGTAACCAAATATTTAGATATATTATTTATTAAAAGATCGCGCTCTACAACTTCATTAAGTGTAAGCCTCGGTCTCCCTCTTCCTCTCTTAATCGGACTCCAGACTATTTGATCTACCCTCCTCACTGGCGCATCTAATGGCCTCCTTTGTACATGTCCAAACCACCTCAAACGATTTTCTACCATTTTCTCACTGATAGGTGCCACTCCAACTCGTTCGCGTATATGATCATTCCGAATCTTATCCTTTCTTGTGTGACCACACATCCATCTCAACATCCTCATTTCAGCTACCCCCATCTTATGTTCATGCTGACCCTTCAAAGCCCAACATTCACTACCATATAATACTACTGGTCTTATAGCAGTGTGATAAAACTTCCCTTTTACCTTATGGGGTACTTTTCTATCGCAGAGAACTCCAGTAACTTTCCTCCATTTACACCACCCAGCTTGAATTCTATGATTGACATCGTCATCAATCTCACCATCTTGTCTTATAATTGATCCCAAATACCTAAACTTCGTTACTTGAGGGATTGTTTGCTCTCCTAGTTTAACCTCCAAATCACCTCTAAGTTGTCTATTTGCAAAATTGCAATGCATATATTCTGTCTTACTCCTACTTTAACGGAAACCCTTCGACTCCAGCGTGTTTCTCCATATTTCTAATTTATCATTAATCTCCTCTCTTGATTCGGCCAGAAGGACCATATCATCAGCAAAAAGCATGCACTTAGGGACCGCTTCTTCTATAGGCTCAGTTAGAGCATCTACTACTAAATTAAACAAATATGGGCTCAAAGCTGATCCCTGATGTAGGCCAATTCTTATAGGGAAGTCTTTTGTCTCACCTCCCGGCGTTCTAACCTTAGTCAACACCCCATCATACATATCCTGTATAACTTTAATATAAGCAACACATACTCCTTTCTTTTCCAAGGCTTTCCAAAGTAAATCTCTCGGCACGCGATCATACGCCTTTTCTAAGTCAATAAAAACCATATGTAAATCTCTTTTTCTACTTCGATACTTTTCCATTATCCCTCTTAATAGATATATCGCCTCCGTTGTGGATCTCCCTGGCATGAACCCAAACTGTCTCTCAGAAATACTAGTTTCTAGTCTTAACCTATGCTCAATCACCTTTTCCCATAGTTTCATTGTATGACTCATAAGTTTAATTCCCCTATAATTTGCATAATTTTGTATATCGCCTTTGTTTTTATAAATCGGGACTAAAGTACTTTTTCTCCAATCATCAGGCATCTTAGACCGTAAAATCTCGTTAAACAATTCAGATAACCATAACACACCCTCTTCCCCTAAACATTTCCAAACTTCAATCGGTATACCATCAGGTCCAACTGCTTTACCATTTTCCATTTTCTTAAGAGCTTCTCTAACCTCCCACATTCTAATTCTACGATAAAATGACCTTTTAAGTCCATCTTCACTAATTGTCAAATCCCCCAACTCACAAGATAGACATTCACCTCCATCATTGAATAACTTAGAAAAGTAGGCCTCCCATCTATTCTTAATATCTTCATCAGTAATCAAAACTTTACCTTCTTCATCCTTTATACACCTTACTTGATCCAAATCTCTTGAATTCCTCTCCCTACTCTTTGCGATCTTGTAAATCTTTTGTTCCCCAGCCTTTGTCCCTAACTCCTTATAAAACCCCTCGTATGCTTTAGCACGAGCTTCACTCACTGCCTTCTTAGTCTCCTTTTTAGCTAAGCGGTACTTTTCCCAATTTTCAGTATTATTACACAAGTGTATAGCCTTAAAACAATTCTTTTTATTCCGCACCTTTTCTTGGACATCCTTGTCCCACCACCAAGTCTCCTTATCTCGTGGTCCAAAACCTTTTGATTCTCCTAAAGTAGCTTTAGCAACCATTTCAATCTTCGTAGCCATATTCTTCCACATACTGTTAGCATTTCCTTGTGGCTCCCATACCCCTTCATCCAATAGGTTTCTCTTAAAAATCTCTCGCTTCTCCCCCTTTAACTGCCACCACTTGATCTTTCGGTTCAAAACTGCCCGGCGCCTTTGTCTTATACATTTAATTCTCACATCAAGAACTAGAAGTCTATGTTGAGCGGTCTCCCCATGCCCAGGAATCACTTTGCAATTAGTACATAACCTTCTATCAGGGTTTCTTACCAAAAAGAAATCAATTTGTGACTTGTGAGTTCCACTTTTATATGTAATTAAATGTTCTTCCCGCTTCTTAAAGCATGTGTTAACAATCTTAAGATTGTATGCTAAGAAAAAATCGATAATTGTTTGTCCTTCATTATTCAACTCCCCATAACCAAAACCACCATGCGTCCTTGCATATGATCCCGCCTCTTTCCCAACATGTCCATTAAGATCCCCTCCAATAAAAATTTTCTCGGTTGCCGGTATACCTTGAATCAACCCTTCAATATCTACCCAAAACTTCTCCTTAAGATGTGCTTCTGCGCCTACTTGGGGTGCATATGCACTAATAACATTTATTGTATCATTTCCCACAATTACTCTCACAGATATGATTCGGTCCTCAATCCGCTTAACTTCCACTACATTCTTCCACCACTCTTTATCTGCAATAATACCAACACCATTCCTCCCATTTACCTTTCCTGTGTACCAGAGTTTAGAATCATTAACTCCGATTTCTTTAGATCTCTCTCCAGCCCATCTGGTTTCTTGTAAGCATAATATATTAATCTTACGATCCTTCATAACTTGTGCAACCTCAAAAAGCTTCCTATTCAGCGTCCCAATATTCCAAGAACCAAATCTGATCTTACTCTCATGAACTAGCTTCTTTAGCCGCCTCCGTCCATTAGAGTGCAGTAGCCCTTGCTCATTTAACACTGCATTCGGGCGAGGATGCAGCGGCTCTTGCTCTCTTATCACTGTACTCGAGCCATACAGCGCGTTACAACCAGGCAACGACCTATCCTTTAGCCCTTGCTCTCTTAACACTGCATTCAGGCTAGGATGCAGCGGCTCTCGCTCTCTTCTCACTGTACTCGAGCCATACAGCGCGTTGCTTACGGGCAACGACCTAACATTTACACAATTTATTTGTTGATCCATGTTCATGAGATTCGACGGGGTTTTTATGCTGGCTGTCGGGCCTAACACAACCCTCCTCCTTTACCCGGGCTTGGGACCGGCTATAAGCATAGGCGGAGTTTCAATTCATATGTATGAAATTATGTGAAAATTTGCGCAGATACAACTTTTCTGAGCATTCATGTCACACAGACAAGCTAGGACGTCCCCTAGAGTGGATCCACAATCAACAAAAATTCACACAGAATTTCTTGGATGTTCAAAGAATTCAGCACACAGCAGAATTCAGTACACAGAAATAATATCTGCCATTTCTCACATACTTTGATCAAACCAGTAAGAATAATATCTTACATTTAAAACTAGTTTAGAAATAATAGAATCAAATGATTAGGAAGAAAGAAGAGAAGAAGAATAAGAAATAAGAAATTAGCCAGGGCAGTGTCACTCACTAAGAAGACTCTTACATTCAAAACTATTTTAGAAATACTATAATTTAGACAGGAAAGTATCACTCAGTAAAAAAACTCTTACTTGTTGCAGCAGTATCACTCCCTTCTTTTCTTTTCTAGACTTTTGTTTTCTTTCTTGCTTTGAAACAAAAATAGAAGAAAACACAGAAACACACACAGAGAGGCATTGATCTTGTTCACTTCTTATCTCTCATTCTAATCCTTTATACATTTATTAAGCATTCATCCTTTTCATTTCTTTTCCTCCAAGTTAAGCTATTCAAACTTATCCTTTGTTTTTAAATATTAATCCTATCATTTCCCAACTTTTTCTCTAAGTCAGTTTTTTAATATCTATTCACCCCTTATCCCTTATATTAAATGGGATGTTATCTTCTTCTAATACTTATCCATTCTTTCTTTATCCTCAAGTCACCCAAACTTTATCAATTTCAACTTCTCTACAAAGTTACTAATGATGTTATCTATTACCTCATCAGTACATAATTTATCCCTTATGTGTATAAATATACAAGTATATATATAAATATATTAATTTATAAGATAATAATAATAAGAAAATATCAAATAAAATTTACAATAAAGCTCTTAATAGTTATTAATCCAATATTTAAATATATTATTTTTTAGGATGTTATACTGGACCTACCTTTTTTTAACTATGAGGATTTATCAGGGGTCCAAACTAATCCGGATCAAACCGGACAAGACCATAAAGGTGGCAAAACTCTACTATCAGGTATTTAACACTACAGCGTTCCAGAACTCGAACTTGATATATAAATTAATTATTAGTAAGGGATCACATTAAGAAACGATAATGGCTCAAATTACATTAATGACCATTTTGTGGGATTGCAATTGCAAACTTGTCGTTTACTAAGGTCGGTTGGAAGTCAAATGTCCCAGTCCAAGTGGCTTCTCTACTATGTATCTTTGTTAGTATTAAGGATCTGACTCTGTCGTCTGTCCCCTTGAATTGCAGCGTTTCTTTGAATAACTTTAAAATTAAGCCAATACTTGGTTCAGGCTCTACTAGCACTTGACCCCCATCCTTGCCTTTTGGTCCTATTTATAATTTTTTTTCAGCATATTTGTATAGAAAAAAAACCTGGAATCTAATTAATTATTTATTAAAATTTAACAGTTTTTCAACTTTTCCCAATTAATAAATGAAAAGTAAAAGGCTAAAGTATACTTTTAGTCCTTTATATTTACACTAAGTTTCATTTTAGTCCTTTATATTTGAAAAGTACATTTTTAGTCCTTTATATTTACACAAAGTTTCATTTTAATCCTTTATGTTTGCAAAGTACACTTTTAGTCCTTTTCTACTAACACCGTTAGTTCCATTCAACGGAAAATGCTGACTCATCAAATCTAAAAGGTGATTCTATAACTAAATGTAGATAAAAAAACTAATTTTTAAAATATAAGAATTATTATACTAAAAAAATTTAAATTTAAGCATTTTTTGTCCACAATTAATTATAAAATTACCTTTTAGATTTGGTGAGTCGGTAGTTTCCGTTAAATAAAACTAACGGTGTTAGACAAAAAGGACTAGAAGTGTACTTTTCATACATAAAGGACTAAAATGAAACTTAATGCAAACATAAAGGACTAAAAGTATACTTTTCAAACATAAAGGACTAAAATGAAATTTGACGCAAACATAAAGGACCAAAAGTATACTTTAGCCAAAGTAAAATTATACATTCATATGAAAAATTTAATGAAGTGATTTATAAATAAAATCAAATAAAATATTCTCTCTTTACCAATAAACATGGCCAAATGAATATTTATTTAAGAGCTTTAATTTCATACAGTTGGGTTTTGTGGTTACATAAATGCAATTAGTTATGAGCCTTACATGAGAGTAGCATAAATACTCCATCTATCAAATAGGTCATATTTTTTGAATAGGTATGTCCCTTTTTATTAGACTCTCTTAAGTCTGTCTCCTCTCACACTCCCTCTCTCCCTCCCTCCCTCCCTCCCTCCCTCCCTCCCTCTCTCTCTCTCTCTCTCTCTCTCACACACACACACACACACACACACACAAACACAAATAAGAGTACATTTGAAAAGAAAAAAAATCTATCATTTACTATTTTTAACAAGTACTTGCATAGGAAGGGAGTATGTCCACTTAGAGCTGTGACGGGCTCAGCCCATTTAAACCCCATTTTAATAGGGCTGGGCCTGTGGAATATAGCCTAAAAAGGAAGTCGGGCATAAAAGGTGTAGTCTTATACAACCGTAGGCTTAAATGGGTTAGCGTTGTATAGCCTTGTGCCTACCCGTTTAAATCGGTCAATTTGTTTTTCGGGTAATTTTTCAAACTTTTTGACTTATTTTTCAATATTGTTTTATGTATTAGAAGTTGTAATTTATATCTTTTAGGTATATAGTAATATAAGTAAACAAAAAACAGAGTGTTGACACAATTATTGTTAATTAATGTAAAATAAACAAAGAAATACATTTTTCAATTGTGTTTAAGAATGTTTTAATGTACCATGTAAATTATAAAAAATAGAGGCCAATACACACACATATTGAACAACCATTTATTCTATTTATTTACAGAAAAATGATAAAAAGATTAATGCTATGATTTTATCTTTCTTTTAAATCAAGAATTTTGCTATTTTAACTTTTTTCTTTAAAAATGTAAATAAATATAATATTTTTTTATCAAATTTTTATGCCCGTCGGGCCAGCCCAAGCCTAAGAGTAATCGGGCCAGCCTTCAGAAAGAAATATGGTGTTTTTTGTGTCGGGCTTAAACAGGCCGTCTCTTTTTCCCAGTGCTTTTCCTTTTTTCGTTTTCCTTATTTTAAAAGACATCTTCAATATTTGTTTCCTGTTAATTTTTTAAAATAAGCACAATATCTCTTATTAAAAAAATCATATTCTTGATACATTATGAGGGACTAATTGTGAGTAGCCCCTCATACTAAAAGCAATCATATTCAATAGGCTCTCTTGGAGGCCAAATGTGAGTAATCCTGTACCAGGATATCGATACCTGGCCTTGACAAGGATTAAAGAAAAAGTCTAGTGATGTCGGCATATGGGTTGACCCTTGCATATTGGGCCATGGCCAACAATTCTTCTGGGCCCTGATTAATATTCAAGTGGGCTCCACAATTATACTTGGGATTGTGTGACGTGGATGGATGGGCTGAAAAAAGAAAAGTGAGGTGGATGTCACATGAATATGACACCTCACCATAATTAGTTAACAAACGTTGCCTCTTTGAGCCTGCTAGGAGGATAAAGGGTGAAGTTGCCATTTTTTACGCCCCTCAAAAACTTTTTTAAGTACAATGTCCAGTTGTAAATACTTTCGGCTATTTATGTTTTGTCTATTTGCCTTGACCGAAAAATTGATTGTAATATTTTTTATAAATTTAACGAGTTTCAAAATTTGATCTAAACAGATTCATCCTCTTTAAGTATTAATAATTGAATAATAATTTAACAGAAAATTTTATGAAAATAGTAAGATATAAATCCTGAAAAACTCATCTAAACTACTCTTCAAATGAAAGTTCCACCAACTTTTACTCCTGCTACATATCAAGTTGATATCACTTATTAAAAGTAAAACCTTGCATCTTGTGTCTTGATTGGCTTCACTAAATTGATGTCTGCAAATTAATAAAAAATTAGATTTTAAAAGTATAAAATTATACAAAAGTGAACTAAATTAATTAAGCATCACATAGTTAAATTTCTCGTACTTATCTTGTTATAAGTTTTCTCGGCAAGATTTTTTTTTTTTAAATGCTATTTTTTAAGTATAGAATACCTCATACACCGGTTTGAAACCTCCTTCACCAATCTTATTTTCTGGAGCAAATTATTTTAAAGAGAAAAAACTCATTTCCAGATCTAAGACTTCTGCAACAAAGAAGATTATATTAATTACAAAAAGCAAAATCAAATGAAATTGCATTGAAGCAGATACACGAACTTTAATATCACTGAATCACACTGACATTAACATACCAAAAGAAGATTAAATTAAATATCCATTTGATGACTCTCACATCTCATCATCTGATACACCAGTTTGATTTTTAAATTTGATCTTACCTTTTTCTTCATGATGCTTACTACCTAAGAAACCCATCTTCCAAAGGGTAAACAGTATGAGTATGAAGATCACAAATAGTACAGCCACAACTATTCCAGCTATGGCTCCACCAGAAAGCCCTTTTGTAGAAATTTTGAAGTCTGCAACAAAGTATAAATTCTTACATATTATTCAAACACAAGAAATTATATAGCTAACTCAAAGGGTCTTAAACTGAATATAATACTCGTTCCGATCCAGTATTCATCAAAACCAAGAAATTATATAGTTAACTCATTGAATATGCTTAAAGTGAAATTATTTTTCAACTTTTCTATTAAATAAAGTTTCGAGGAAGAGAAAAATACAAAAGTCGCATTAGTTATATAGGTAAAATTGACAAGTAAGCATTAGTTACTCTCCAAATGACTTTAATTGTGGATCAAGGCATTCTTCTTAGAGCGACTTACTTCTATTATATATTGTAGATCGAATCGGAGGGAGTATATATATGAGATCAATTCACTTACTTGGGGTGACTGAAATAGCAGATATAAGAGGTCCATATACACCTCTATTAGGAATAGCAGTGGTTCCTTTGCCTGCCCAATATAAATGGATCTCCAAGCTGTTATCATCCACATCAACATTGAAGTCCTTGATAATGCCCTTACCAACACCACCAGCTTCCTCCATTATGTTAAAGTCACTCAAATATTTCCTACCCTGTCCATAATTCCCAACAAAAATTGAAACTGTCATGAAATTTTGTGTACCATAAATCCTTTTACTACCAAAAAGTCAGTTGAAGAGAGAAGTAAGAAAAAAGGCTACTTCTATTGTAGGTCCGTAAAGTATGATTGCATTTTGTTCTGGTCCGTATAATTTCATAGAGATTTGTTCTGAGTTTGATGACCGGTCCTTTTATTTTAAAAGGTTTCGGTTTTGGTCCCTATGCTTAAACTCCCAAACAAAATCCTTATGTAACATATGGACCAAAACCAACTTTGAAGCTACATGGATGACCAAAACTGAAATTCAATTAAACTGATAATTATTTTGACACTAAGAAAAGTACGCACTAAAGTCCTAATTGACTTGAGATTTTTGTTCTACTGTGATATACTTACTTGAATTGAAACATCAAATATACGCCTGCCAAGGCTGCTGAATGTTTGGTCATTAGAAAACATAATCTCAGCAAAGTGAAGCTTGACATTATAATTTCCATTAACCAAACACAGTCCATAATACTTTAGGGATGAAGGGGAAAGACGAGCTGTTTGGTACAACAAGTCATCATCAGGACCAGTGATATTGAGAGAAAATGTGTTTGTTGCAATATAATCAGCATCAGAATTTCCAAAGTATACTCCTGTGCTGCTATAAGCCCATTTCTCTCTAAGGTAAAAGTATGAAATACCATCTTGATTCAGGTCACTTTCATACTTATTCCCCTTGTACTCCATTTCTGATCCCCCACAGTTAATGAACAATGAATTATCTGCAAATTAAAACAAGTCAGAACATCAATATTCTCGTATGAATAATAGAAAATTTTTTAGGGGATGAAAATTAAACATCATCATTAATGTGTGGGAAGTTTTTGGACACTTACACTTGGGATTTCCTTCACAAGGAAGGTTCCTTTTCAGGCAAGTAAGTCTACAAAGATGAATAATTTAATTGTCTTCAATATATAGATGAGCTAAAAAAATATTGCAGAATAACTAAAACAAGAGAACAATAAATGTAATTCGTACGAGGTGTTTGCTGAAGATGACAAGCTTGAAGCCAAGTTTCTGTGTGTAACAAAAATATGGCGTCTTCAGCATCACAATGCTTGCGTAAAGTTATCCTAATTGCATAATGGCTTTTGTGTGTGTGTGTGAGAGAGAGGGAGGGGGGGGGGGGGGGGGGGCTTACATATCGTTGTACTGGCAAATGGGAGAAGAAGTCTTGGAAAAATTGTTGTAAGATAAATCCCTATAAAAGAAATTAGAGTGAAATTATATGCTTTTTTAAAATATTTTTGCAATAATTCATATTAAACATTCTTCACACACTCACATTATGTTATGTCTCTTTTTTGAATGCGATCAAATCCATGAATTTAAAGTATTCAATTTTTGTGCATGAACTATCACTACGATACAATACAAAAATCTATTAAGAGAAAGATGGAGATTTAAGAGAGATGAGATATGTACGGGGTATAAAGATAATTAGATTGTGTGTATGTGTGCTTATAACATATTATATATATATATATATATATATATTTTTTTTTAATGATATGGGTTAATTTGAAGAGATTATAAGTCTAAGGTATATTCAATTAGTCAACAAGGGCAAGGTACTACTTGGGGATTGAGATTCCTTTATGATAAAAAAAAAAAGGTATATTTAATTACGAAAAAGATGGAAAATTTAATTTGTACTAACAAGTTTTGTCTGGTTTTCAGTATCCATCCTGGAATTTCTCCAGTGAGAGAATTTTCAGTTAAAAACCTGCATGCATAATTTGTAAAGGTCAAATGGGAAAACAAATAACTACGTTCTAAGAAATTACTTGGCCCACAAAATTTAAGAAATTAAAATAAGTTATACTTGTAGAATATGATCACTTACAAGTAATTTAGTTTTTCCAAGTCTTGTATTTGATCCGGGATTTCGCCAGTTAAATTGTTGAAGCTCAAATCTCTGCAACCCATACAAAACACAAATATGTAAGCTCGTCATAAAAATTCTGTTATTATTATAATTATTACTAAATGGTTCTTAACTTTTTATTGTTTATATTAAAAAGTTAAAAGAATATATGGATATAAAATAGTCAACAATATTACTAAATATTATTTTATATAGTATCAGTAACTATTATAAAAGGTAAATTTGATGTTTTAATTGGGCAAAAGCAAGTCTAATTATTCATGATCAATGAATAACATGTTTTATGGATTTTATATTTATATTGATAATGTTTAATTAATAACGTTGATTACATAATACTCCAATGAGAATTTATATAATTTAATTTGAGTAACCATATAATATGGAATGAAACTATTGATTGAGCATACTTACATCATAGCTAAGAATTCCATTTCACCAATATAATTTGGAATGGAACCACTGATTGAGCAATTCCTCAATGCCCTAATAATAAGGTAATAAAAGAGAGTTCTTAAAATTGTTAAAATTGATGAAACATACGTTTTCATGAATATATATATATATATATATATTTATAACAGAAAAGGTTTCTTAACTCACAAGTATTTCAAGGATTTCATGTTCTCCAGATTGGGAAAACTCACTGTTATTGGTCCACTCAAATCAGATATCCTCCTGAGTTTTTTGTTGTTGTGAAAAAACAACAAATGGAACATTAAATTATATAATCCATTCATGAACAGAGTACAGAGACAAATTAAATTACAAAAGGAATTGATTAGTACTCACAATTCAGTCAAATTTGTTAACAAAGCTATAGTTGGAGGAATGGGACCTTCCATGGATGTGCCCTGTAAATCCCTGCCAATGAAAGAAATAATTAATAAAACTATTAAAAAGTTTAAAAATAAAATTAAAGCCTAATACGAAACAAATAAAAACAAATCCCTGCTAAGGAGTATCTTTTTATTTCACATTGGACACTTATCTGATGAGAGGATCAAAATCCAGTATTATTAAACTAGTTTATTCTTCAACAAATAAAAATTCATATAAAGGAGTTGGAATAATAAAAAGGACTCACAATCTTCCAAGTTTAGTCCAGTTGCCAATAAAATTGGGTAATTTTCCAGACATATTATTCCCATCTAACCTACTGCAGAAATGTTAGGATAGCAGATTTCAGAATTCAAGAGTTAAGCGCAAGCATATATACCAAATGGCTAATTAAACCATCTTCTATATATTTATATATATATGACTCACAAATCTTCTAGATTCTTCAAATTACTATAACTCTCTGGTATTGTCCCTGATAAATTGTTTGCGGAAAGAAGTCTGCAAATTCAAAAACACAAAAAAAAAAAAAAAAAACTTCAGCAATTATAATACATGTATATATCAATTACAAAAAATTGTGAATAAAAGAAAGTCATATATATAGACACACAAAAATATTCTTACAGTCTGCGTAGCTGCTTCAATTTTCCAAGACTAGAAGGAAGAGTTCCTTCTAACAGATTATCTTCCAACACTCTGTAAAGTGTAAACAACACAAATTAAAGTATAAAATTAACCATTTCTCAACAAAATAGTAAACTCAAATTAAAGTCACTTAAATTTGGAGATGACTCTTACAGCTCCTCCAAAGTTGAAATATCACCCATCTCTGTTGGAATTGAACCACTGATTCGATTTCCCAGAAGGGATCTGAAGCGTATTCAAGTTTTATTAAGAGATAATAATTCATAAAGTAGTTAAATAAATTATTCAAGCTTGTATTTACTCACTAGTTTTGATCAATCAACTTACACTTTTATGAGAGGGATTTTAGCAAAGCTCCTAGGGATTGATCCGTTCAGATAGTTGCGAGAGAAATCACTGTCCCATATCAATGTTTTAGTTCACTAATTGTTCAAAACTTCAAGTTTTGTTTTGTTAATTACTAATTAACACAAATAATATTGAGTACAATTTAATCAAATAATGAGCCTCATCAATACCAATAAATATAAATGATAAAAATTTACAAAAACCTATAATATCCCCAAACTTTGGAAGCAATTTCTCATGATCCCAATCCTCAATTCATTTTGTATTATTTCTTTCTAAATTGACTATCGATTTCTTATAGGAAATTGAAAAGGTGCATTCTCTAGACAAAGTATAATACAAACCAATTCTCTAAATTTTTGTGAAAGATCCTAACGTTACACTAAGGTGTTATATATATGTATATATATACATATAAATAATGAAAAGTGAAAATTAAAAATAGAAAGAAAGAAAGACTAGAATGCATCACTTACAGTTCTTGCAATTGAGTAAGATCACCAAATTCACTTGGTATAACTCCAGACAGATTGAGACCCTTAAGCTGGCTATCATTGAAAAAGTTTAAATCATAAATCTTTGCAAACTAGAATTCATTTGAATAATAATATTTTTTGCAACAAAAAAAAACTTATATTTTTTATACATCAATTGGCAATCAGCGCTTGGATCCTATTACTAGGTATCCGAGTAACCAACTACTCAAGTTTCGGGGTTAGTGACTTCCCTTTCCAACACAAGTACCTCTTCTAGGCCTCAAACATGAAAGGATCTTACACCGCTAGAGCAACTAAATGTTGGTTAACAAAATTTTACATTTAAAAATAAATAAACCCAAGAAAACGCACACACCCATATATATATATATATTATAAACAACCTTTTAAAATGACTTTAGGTGGACGAGAAGAGAGAAGTAAGTCCCATGCACATTTGAAAAAATTCATATCATCAAAGATGAGTATACATTTGAACACCCCCCCCCCCCCGGGCCCAAAAAACCGCAAGTAGAAATGGATGATATAATTTATGGATTTTCAATCCAGTTTAATTTGAAATCTTATTTTTGACAGGATAAGACTGAAAGCACACAAATTATGCTGAATTTGAATTTCTATTTCTCCATCCCTCATCCTTTCTACACTTTCACCTCAATTGGAAAAATAATGTGGATTAATATGTACGTACATGTTTGTGACATGGCAAATAGTTCCACTCTGAAAAGTGCAATTGCATGTTACATTCCTTATGATGGCATTCTCTTCAATGGTCTCATTTTTGAAACCTCCATCAATGCAAGAACGTGAGCTCACATTCCAATTCAAGTTCTTTATCTCTGATGATATTGCTTTCAGAACTTTCACTGCACCAAACGAAATTCACTTTCTATCACACCCACCATCAAGCATATATATGATCCTATTAAATGTATTTTATGTCCATAAACGTCTGCAAAATTCAATCATAATTAAGCAATTTGGAAATACCTCTCGGTTCAGCTTTAAACGTAAATATAAATATAAATTCCATCTCATTAGGCTAGTAATTTCCAACTATCATGTTGAAAAAGTCGCATTTGTGTTTAATATAATTATTTATTTAATTAATAATAAGAATTAGAGAAATTAGAGTACCTTCATCACCTGGTATGAGTTGAGCGTCGAAGGCATTCAAAGCAAAGCATCCCAATATGAAGAGACAGAAAAGTTTAGAGCTTGAAGTTGCAAATTCCATTTATATGTACTTACAGTTGGAGGAAGATAAGGATTATATTATTGGTTCCTTTTCAAAGGTTGTGAAAGGAGGAGGAGGAGGAAGAGGAAGAAGAAGGATGTGTTTGTTAGAGGGAAAGAAAGGACAAAATCAGGATGAATGGTTTCTTAAACCCAAAGTCTCGAATAATCGTAAAAGAAATAAATCGTAATATAATTCAATGGTTTCATAATTTTTTCCCAATACATCTCTGGGTGCACAATTTTCTTCGTTCGTTTGATTGTTTCCTTGATTTAACGATTATGTATTTATTATTAATTTATTATCACTTAAATACTTTTGAAATCAATAATACTTATTTATGGTAATAATTAAATGAGTAATAAATTCGTTCATGTATATATTATGATGTTCATTAGTATGAAATGATATTATGTGTTTTTATTTAAGATAGGTATCGATCATCATTGCTTAGTTATATGCTCTGTATTGATTTCTTGATTCGACCAAGAAACATCGTAATCTGACGCTCACCATGATCAATAACATGTATTCAGTTCAAAAAAAAAAAAAAAAGATCAATAACATGTACTCTGGTCCGGGAGTTAATAAGTGAGCCTGTTGCTTTAATTTTGATTATTTGATACATGTTTAAAATTTTTTAAATTTTTTTTTTTTTATAATTCATGCATCTATTGTATTCCTTTCGGTTATAATTATAAGATTTAGTTGTTTTTGTAGAAGTTAATGATGCAAAATAAACTACTTTAAATTATTTATATTTATATTTTTTTTTCCTAAAAATGATTTATTTAACTTATAAACTAATCTACAGTATAATTATATGTAACATGTATTAAAATTTAATTATTTATTTTGCTTTCTTAATCTCTAAAAAAAATTCAACTTGATCTTATAATTATGATATGAGAGATTATTTATAAAGGGATATCCTGTTTTGAAAAAGATTTAAATTAGACAAAAGATCAATGCCAACAAAACAATATATTAAATTGATGGAGAAATTAATTATTTAGTTTTTATAATTCTAACGCAATTCTAATAGTTTGAATTGTCGTCAATATCGTCATCCAGCCCATATATTTTATTTCTATAATAATCTGACCCTTACTTTAAGTTAACCGTGGTGACACGTCACAAGTCTCTGTCCAATTGCTTCCAGGACATTCTGTCCGCTTACATATGGAATTACGATTGGAATTATTAAAAAAATAAAAATGTTACTCCCAATTGGATGAGAATTAAAAAATGTATAGGTGATCACGCAATGTATTTCTTGAGCAGAGATACTCTACCCACACAATAATATATATTTATTTTATTTTCATTTATTATCATTTTCAATCATTCAATCATAAAATTTATCATAAAACATTTTCTTATATTTATTCACCAGTATCCGTGCTACTAATAACCGACTAGCCCGATTTGCGAGAATATAGACCCACAGTGAGAAGAACCAAACTACCTCGAAATAATTATCAGTTTATTACAGTTGTATACTCAGGATATGAGGTAATTGGTTAATACACAACTCCACAATCAATTGATCCAAATAATCCTTATTACAAAACAATTTTTTCATTGGAACGCAAACCAAATATGTCAAATGGCAGAAAAATTTTATTTTTTTTTATTTTCATTTTATTCCCTTTCCTTCTATCACAACAGATTCACAGTCAATTTTTCCTACCAAACAAATTATATATACTCTGAAGAATGTCCAGAATTGATTTAAAATAGTAAAATTCCTTAAATACTTTGGATTGCATTGGAATCTTGTAGGACCAGCTGATGCTATCGAAGATAAGTCAGCTTATGGTATGGGAAATTTCCAAATTAATAACCACAATTCATGATTTTTCACAAATAATTTAGCCGCATTTGTGTACTTGAAACTTGGAATTTTACAAACTATATGTTCAAATTTCTTCAAAATATCTACAAAAATAAAATAGAGGTGTCAAAGTGGAGAACGGTGTATATGCAATTCGATTGCATAGTTCATACAAAAATTCAGGGCTAAATTGGTATATTAGGGTGTAAATAAAACTTTCAACATACAAACTAAGGGAGTAAATTTTTTTTGGCGCAAATATTCTAAAAAGAAATTTCTTTAAATGAAATGAAATCTCTCTCTCTCTCTCTCTCTCTCTCTCTCTCTCTCTCTCTCTCTCTCTCTCTCTCTCTCTCTCTCTCTCTCTCTCTCTCTCTCTCTCTCTCTCTCTCTCTCTCTCTCTCTCTCTCTCTCTCTCTCTCTCTCGGCTTGTTTTGGTTTGAGGGATGGAAGGGGAGGGAAGATTTATAATAGGGTCAAAGTACACTTTTACCCTGAAAGTAACCACAACAGAGTGCTGAGTATCCGGAAGTAACAAGATGATCATTTTTACCTCAGAAGTAACCAAATCATAGCAAATTTACCCTCAACGTTAAAACCGTGAAGTTTGACTATTAAATTCTCTTTTTTGACCTACCGATGCTGACGTGGCTCTGTCACCTTGTATACGTCATCGTTTAAAGGTCCATTTTTACCCAGAAGTAACCATAAATGAGCTTTTTTCCCCGGAAGTATCCACATTGTATCAAATTTGTCTGGAACGTTATTCAAAGTTAAATTAGACTGTAAAATAACATGTGACACTCCATATTACACCCAACAATTCATCTCATCATACACTTCATCACCATAAGTCATTGAAATTACATCTAGAAAAATTAAAATAAAGAGAACAGAAGAAAGAAAAGTATCACCTACTCTTCCCCACCCACTCTCCACACATACCAGCTTTACTATCATCATCTTCCTCTCACACTACCAGAAATGAAAAAATGAACATTAACCCTTCAATTAATGTATGTTATTTTTTAAACAACAAAATGTCAATTATGCATAATTCCATAATTTAATTCTCTTTAATCATTATTCATTGTATCTTGGTGAGGTCCAATCAATACTAATTCATCGAGTATCGTGTTATTTAAATGACTTACGGTAATGAGTTGTGTGATGAATTGGATTATTGGGTGCAATGTGGAGTGTCTCATACCTTGAATTATTAATTAATAATGGGATGTGAAAGGAATTGTTAAATAAAAAACATACGGTAGAAATATTGGTGTTTTTTAAATCAATAATAATAAACTTTTAATTTTTATATAAGTTTTTTATGAAATAGATTGTTATTGGAATGTATAAGGGGTTATTAAATAAGTTAAATAAATTTGGTTTAATGCTATACATAATATGAAAAGGTTTAGTTTGATTTTTTCAAGATGACACTCTTCTATTTAAATGAACATAAAAGGTTGTGACTAATACCTTTGGCTTTTCATACATTTAATTATTAATTAATCATTCAATATATAATGTAAAATGAATTGCTGAATAAAATCGGTTTTCTAAAGATGACACTCTGCTATCCAAGGGAATGTGAAAGGTTAAACTTAATACCTTTGAACTCTCAATATTAACTATATCGTTATTATTGTCCATATAAATTTATTTTAAAAAATGAAGAATCCACGAATTACATGAACAATTCAAAGGACTGTATAATTATCTTTAGCAAATCTTGTTTCTTATTGTTTAACATTTAACCTCAACTTCAATTAGTTAAATTGACTATATAAACTTTTTATGAAATATAATTGATTTTTATTTAAATGTGTAAGGGGTTGTTAAATAGAAATTAAATAAATTTGGTTTAAATGCTACATATAATATAAATAGGCTTGGTTCCTATTTAAAGGAATGTTAAATATTGTAGCTAATGCCTTTGGGCTTCTCATACAGTTATTATCAATTAATTATTCAATGGAACGCGGAAGAAATTATTGAATAAAATTGGTTTTCTAAAGATGAAAATTTCATGTTCGAGGAAATGTGAGAGGGTAAAGTTGATAACTTTGGATTTTGCAATAATGACAATCCCATTAAAATTTATCTTGAACAATGAAGAGGTCGTCAATTACATAATGGAACAATTCAAAGGACAATAATTATCTTCAGCAAGTTTTATTTTCCCTAATTATTTAACATTTATCATAGATTCCAATGAGTTGAACTTTAATTTGTTGGACTTTTGATGTGATCCCATCATTAATCATGTTGTAGAATCATTCACTAAATAATATAGAAAAATGAAAAGATATCCCATTAATTAATACTACAATTAGTATAATACCCATTTTTATTAAAAGTTTTGCCGAGAAGGCGAGGTTAGGATGTTGTATGGTGCCTTGAAACAAGAGAAATTGTATCAACCTCCAAAATCCTATATAGTAAAGTAGCTTTCAAAGGATTTATATATTATATATTCATGAATTGTGGTCATTTTTCCTCCATCTTTTGGATATATATGATACAAATTTTTAAAGTGGTGCGATGTATATTCATCTTAAGATTTAAAAAACACTCACATATAATTATGTTTTAGTTTAAATCCAATTTAATAACATGTTTTTGGTTGGAAATAACTATCGTTAAATTCAACAAATATTCTATATGATTTAAATAACTTTACTAAACAAAAATAAGTTATTATTGATTTCTTTAAACCATAAAACACACTAAACAAAAAATAAGATAGAAAAATTTAGAATAAATAATACAATCCGTGCAACGCACGAGGATATTATGTCTTGTTATATATAATTGCAGGTGAAGAGCTTACACTAGCAGTAAGACAAGGAGCACGATGGTGAGATGCAATGGCGTGCAGTAGAGATAGGTGGAGAAGAAGAGATGGGTGTTTGTATGATGGAAGGGTTTGATTTTATTAATACATTGATTTTTGGGATAAATTAGTCTCAATTTTAGGCTTCCCCCAAAACCCCCAAATTTAAAGGGAATCAATATAAGGGGTTTGAAGGGAAGGGAAATGTGGATTTTGGATCCTCTCTCCTCCAATTTTTCAAACCAAATAAGGGGAGGATGTCATTTACCATTACTTCACATTCTCTTCCCTCCAAATAAACAGACCCTAAGATAGCAAAATCAAGTTGGTTTGCCTTATTCTTCTTCTCTCTCTGAACTCATTGTAGCTGATTACATTACACTCTTTTTTAAGAGAATTGCATGAAAAGTCCTTGCTGCATTGATTTGCATTCTATACATTTGTATTTTGTGACTATCAAGCTGCAATTACTATGCTAAGTTTTATTTTCTTGAATTGTGTTGCCTGTGCATGTTCTTTGGATCTTGCCACATGATTACTTTTTCCGGATTTTTGTTGCAAATTGGATTCATGCTAAGATGTATTTTGGCTCTGCTGAATTGGTACATTAGAAATGGATACATTTGAGTCGAAAAGCGTATTGGTTGCTTGTTCTAGATTCCTCAATCTCTTATTTGATGATCATTGCTTGTTGCATGACTTAGTCCGTTGACGTATTAAGTGCATCTATACCTTGCAATTTTGACTTGAGTTGCGGTTGGAACTATCCTAGATCGATTGCTTAGTTTCCGTTACTCTTTGTAATTCTAATTTGCTTGATCTTGTTGTGCTAAGTGTTTGGAAGTTTATAATCTTGAGTATTCATGTTTGGAAGTTTCTCCTAAAAGTATCAATAATATTTGGTTCACAATTCATTTCTTTATTCTATAGAAGTTCCCAACCATATGAGCAGGATTTGATCAAATTGAGTATAATAAACTTGCATCCACACTCTCCCAAAGTCATTGCGCGGCATGCGACTATTGATGCTAGTATTTTTATTTTGACATATATGTTCATTTACATTATGTTTGTCAGCCTTGAGAGAATAAAAGTAAAAATCTAACTCTATTTTGATTGTAATCAAACAAATTATTTTGGGTCGACTATTTTATATCACCAACTCTTGACACCTTCTGATGAATAAAAATGTAATCATGTTCAGGTAGGCATTGTAGGCCGTGTAGTTCATGAAGAGTTGGTTGTTAAAGCAATATCAAGTGTTCATATATTGCTTTATTTGTTTGTTTAATTTTGTTAAATGTGAGATGCCTCTATGGAAATCATAATGATAACTACTGGGAATTCATGTAATGTTTAGCACATTTTCCTTGAGTTCTATTCAATCCTTGATAAATTTTGGATACTCAAGATAGGAAAATACTCATTTGATTTTTGGTTGTACATCATTGTTTATTTGTGTAGATTTTGATCATATTTCTAGCTTATTTCTTATGTTGTTTTATGTAAATCTTGTAGGAATATTTTGATGCAATAACCAAGTGATTATAGCCCCATCATCAAGCTGACAAGTGGACAAAGCTAAGAGGGAACCAGAGCAAAGGATAAGAAAAGAAGTGATTTCGCTGTGGCCTCACCACGGCGAGACCACGACCAATGCAATTGTCTCTGGCCTTATTTTTGTTGGCTCGCCATGAGCTCACCGCGACAAAAGCCACGGAGAGCAACACTTATTTCTCTAATTTTTGATAGTTCGCCGTGGGTTTCGCCATGGCGAATGGCCTGCGAAGCTTCGCGTTTTGATAGAAAAAGGCGGACTGAACTGAAATAAAAGCTAGGGTTTCGAGTTCAGCGATCATTCTTCGACTTCTAGGGTATTTTGGGAGTGTTTTGCTCTGTTATGGCTTGGAACTTAGTGGGGATTGAGCTTGGGCTTGGAGCTTTGAAGAGATTTGGGCTTCTCCTCTTGGTTTATCTTCTCCATCTTCATTCTCTTCTCTTATTCTATGTTTCTGCTTGTATATATGTATGCTCTCATGGAGTTGTTGAACATGAGTGGCTAAATACTTTGATTCTAAGATTATTTTGAACCCTTGTATGGATTAACTCTTGATTCCTCCTCTTATTTTGTGATTAATGAGATGTATGTGTTTATTTTACTCTTTTCCTAATGCTTCTAAGTGATTGATCACCATTTAGATGTTGGGTTCATTTGATTGATGCTTGAGAGGGTTAGATTGAGTGTAGAACTTGGGTAAAATAGTGTAAGAACTTGAAGTTTGCATGATGAATTGATGGTTTTATTGGTAAGATAGAGATATACTTGCTAACCTTACATAGTCACATTAGGATTGGAGCTTGAAAATTGGGTTTTATTAATTGTAGCAAGAGATTGTGCGATTAATGAGATCAAACACTTGTTCTTGATTTGAGAGAGCTTTTATAAGTACTCTGTGAATCCTAGAATAGCACATTGTTTCGTTGAGAACATTTTTGAGAGAAGGTTAATTGAGCTTTAAGAAGTACAAGATGGATACATAATCTTAGGACCCATTTTATACTTGAAGTTGAAGAATCACTTGTTTATAATTTTATTTTCATTTAGCATATATTTATTTTCGTAGTTAATTTTTCAATCTCAATATTTGAATTACTTAAATTGGGCGAGAATGTGACAATCATTGATTGACCAGGTTTTGAACCAAATCCTCTTGGGAACGATACTTTACTTATCACTTTATTACTTTGCACGACCCGTGCACTTGCGGTGCGAACACATAGACTTGCCATTTGTTTCAATAAATGTACTTTAATTTTTTTATGTCTTGAAATATGTATAAATTGCTTTATACTTTTTCTTTTTATTCTCTCATCTTGAATTCTATAAGATTAACTCACTATGTGATTATGTCATATTTTATTACTCATGTGTATTGCCCACGCTTTGAATGCTTATTCTAATCAAATTTTTACTTTTAATTTTCCTAAGATGTACTTGCAAACTGTTAGAGTTTAAGAGGTGGTGAGGTGTAACACAACATTGAAATTTGGATATGTCAATGCTAAGATCCAAGTGTGAAGGTGAATGTTGTCCTAGATTAAAATAACAGATAAGAAACATTAAAAATATAAAAACATGTTTATAATTTACTCTAATTTCTTGATCAACGAAGATTAAAATTTGAACTCGTACACGCTCTGATACCAAACCTTACGAACCCATATCAGACACTGATCCATCAGTCTACTTTGACTTTATAAGCCACTTGATCGAACCCAATTCACAACCCTAGATCTGGAACATATCACTCTCTTCCTCTTTTCATTTTCGAACCTATTTTAACATAAGTTTAATTCAAAACTGTGCAGAATCTGATACCAAATCTTAGGAACAAAAAGTTTACCATTAAACTAAAAGCTTAAACTAGGAGGACATTTTTAAACACATCAATTATTTTTTATGTATCAAAATAAAAAATAATTAGTACTTATTACAATTAAAAAATGAGTGTTTGGATCAATAATTGATTTCGAATCTATATAAGACAAATATTCCTGATAAAAAACAAAATATATGGATTACAAAAGATATCACATTGATAATTTATTTAAATTTGATTCTTGATTTGAAAATCAAAACACTTGGTCAACTTTGCATTATTCAAATTTAAAAGCATGGTAGAGTTAGTGTGAGATTTGATTTTAATCTAATTTAATTTTTTAGCAACAGATTAATTTTGATAATGGGAATAAAAATTCTAAAGAAAAACTTACTAAATAGAAAAATGGTGAATGTCCACCAGTTATTGTCTTGTTATAATATATTAATTTTTTAAGTTTCAATAGCAAAAGTAATACTGTTGATTGTTTTGATTGCAATTTAAAAATGAGTGTTTTGATTGTTACCTAAAATATCTACATAATTGAACTCAATAATTGATTTCAAAATTTCAAAAGCCAAATATTTCAGATAAAGATCAATCATATATGGATTATAAACAATATTACATTAGGTTTTTAGGTTACATTAAAATTAATAACATTTTTAACACATCAATTATTTCTTATGTATCAAAATCAAAATTAATAGTGCTTATTGGAATTAAAAAACAATATATATGAATTACAAAAGATATAATGTTGTCAATTTATTTAAATTTAATTCTTGATTTATTTGAAAAACAAAACACTCAGAGTCAACTTTTGCATTGTTCAAATTTACTTTGGGATTTATTTGAAAAGTAACATATATGAACCTGAGAATTAAATTTTTTTTGTTAAACTCAGTATATCCAACGTCGATATCAGTGACTAATATCCTCGCCACTGGTCCTCCACTTAAGGTAAACAACTGATCATGAAATGCTCTCCATACCCAAATGTGGGATTCGAACCCCCTGTTACTTGGTTAAAGGACCAAATGATGAACCACTAGACCATACTTGTGTGGTTGAAAATGAAATTATTATCAATGCGGCTTCTTAGCAATTGAAGTATTGGTGACAAAAAAAAAATTAAAAATGTAAAAGAAAAACTTTCCAAATAGAGATGTATGATGAAAAATTGATTTATTGTTGACAATGATGAAATTCAAAAGTAAAAAGAAAAACTTCCCAAATAAAGATGTATGATAATGTGGTTAAATTAAACATGTAAACTAATAACAAGCAATGAAAGATGACATCAAATGACTTGTGAACCAATAAGAGCATTGCTTAAAGATTTAGAGAAGTATATAGATATAGGTAGATTTAGGCGCATTTGCGTACGAAAAACTTGAATTTTACAAACTAAAGGCCTGTTTGGTTTGAGGGGAGGGGAAGGAAGGAAAGGGGAGGGTGGGAAGGGAATGGAATGGAATGGGAGGTTTTAATATTAGCTTGTTTGGTTACATTAGAGGGGAAGGAAGGGAATGAGTTTTAAATGATTTTTTGTTTGGTTTAGAAGGGAAGGTGAGGGGAGGTATTAACTATTTTACCATTTTGTCCTTATACATTAGTTCATAGTTTTTTATATTTCTATGCTATACCTTAATTTAAATGAAATAATTCATTAAAATCTACTCTCATCGATCTCATATATGTTGTGATGTGAATGGTGTATATGAAAACTGATATTATGAAAATTTAATTTTATATTTAATTGTAATAATCCTATAAAAAAAAGGAATGTAATGATTTCATCTTATATAACCCATCCAATTATTACCTGACCACGTTAATATTCAATATCAGTTCCTATGCATGCAATAACCAAACACACCTCATGCTCTATCATCTATGGCCCAAAGAAGATGAGGACGAATAAAGAGAAATTTGTTTTAATCGAGCCATTACTACTGAAGTTCATGCTTTCAGTTGGGCATTTTCTGTGACAAACACCACCGGCAGCATTAACTTTTTTTCTTTTGAACCAAAAAAACTCCGAACAAGAGAGAGGGAGAAAACTTCTATGCTGTGAACGGTAGAAGTACCGTGAGTCTGTGACTGGGCTGCTGAGAAATGAGAGGCGATGTGTGAAGAAGCATCGGTGACGTGTTTTTTTTTCTAAGGGCATCAATGGGAATATTACAGAGTTTATGAGGGCAAATTAGTCATAATATTTGGCTCCCCTCCAAAACCCCCCAATTTGGAGGGAGCCAAAATAAGGGTTTTGGAGGGGAAGGAAAGGCAGATTTTAGCTGCCCTCCCCTCCAATTTTTTAAACCAAACAAAGGAGGGGGTCATTTACCCTTCCCTTCCCTTCCATTCCCTCCCTTCCAACCAAACAGATTCTAAATGTTTAAGTTTCTTCAAAATATCTACAAAAATTAAATAGAGGTATCAACATGGAGAATGCGTGACGTATATGTAAGTCGATTGCATAGCTCATACAAAAATTCAGAGCTAAATTGAAATATTAGGGTGTAAATTAAACTTTCAACATAAACTAAGGGAGTAAATTTTTTTGGCTCAAATATTCTGAAAAGAAATTTCTTTAAATGAAATGAAGTACTAATTTCCTCATCCTATGTATTTAATTATGATTGTGAGAGAATTTTTTGCTTATTCAAAAGTCACATCCTTAAATATGTCACATGAATGTACAATTTTACCAATTCTTTATTATTGTATGAATTGTTATTTTTTTGGAATATATATATAAATATTAAACAGAAATAAATTTAAAAATTAATTAAATTTTAATCCAGAATTTATAAAGTAAAAAAAAAATTTGGACTTTGAGAAACATGTTGGAATCTTATAAATAAAACCAGAAAAATAAATATTTATACTACACCAAACACAAGTCCAGGCACTTTTTGGATTTATTAATTATTTCATTTGTTTAATTCATTTAGCTTGGCAACTCGATCCCATACCTAAATCCACATGTCTTTTCTGAAAACAATGTTTTATATGGGTTAGCCTACAATGCCTCAAGTGGTCCTACTTTTCATAATTCTTATTATAAACAGCTTCTAACTAATTTTCTCGTAAAAAAAACTGTTAAATTCATCAAATTTGTCATAAAATTTAAATAATTTTTAATATTGTTAATTACATATTTACCCTAAACTCTAACATCATGTTAATTTCTACTACTATCTTGCACAGCCATTATTAAAAACGAGTATAACATATGTGAAAAATGAATATTTAACACTCATTGAAACTATAAAAATGTATCTTACTAAAAGCTATAAAAACTACTACTTTCGTGTCATATAATTTTTTTTGGGTCGAAATTTGTGTCTTGTAGTACTGTACTGTTAGGAAGGAGTAAAACAATATTTTTGACTTGCATTGTTATTTCCAAATTTCACGCATGCATTTTTTGACTTTATGGTTTTCTTTAGTTTGCTTCCTCTCTTTGCTTTCTTCTGCTTCACAATTAATCTCTTCATCAACTTCCAATTCTTCCACTTCAATAGTTACCTCCTTTGCTTTACTAGAACTTGGTTTTGTCAGCCATTTGGTTTAACTATAGTTGTCAAAAGAACAATACAGTGAAAAAGTATCATTCCAATATGTATCGCTTTGATTAAATGTGTGTCAACAAGAAATGTCAATGAAGCGTGAAGGTTGTGTCCCTTACCAGTATTTCGTCATTAACTAAAACTTCTAATTTTTTTTTAAAAAATACAAATTCTAATATAAGTAGGTATAATTAATTCTTGTTTTGAAAAATATTAACATATTCTTATGTGTAATTAATTCATATATTACTATAAAAAATATATCATTGTATTACTTACTTATAGGGTCAAAAAGAAAAAGAAAATGTTTTTTACAGACACATATTTTGATATTTTTTAGTCTGTACATTTTTTTAACATTATTAGAACGTATATGGGTGTGTTTGGATTACCGTTGGAGAAGTGACTTTTTTTAGAATGACTTTTTTTAGAAGTGACTTTTGGATAAAAGTCATTTGTGTGAAGTGATTTATGTTTGGATTTGTGATGATAAAAGTGACTTTTTTTCAATATGACTTTTAGAAACATGTTTGGATGATAATATTGAAAAGCACGTTTAGATGAAAAATTACTAAAAAGGACATTATTTTCATTTAATAATACATATATAATATGCATATATTCTTATTAAAGGCTTAATTTCTCCCTTATTTTCAGAAAGTAGTTAGAAATTGTTATGGTAAATTTTTGGAGATAAAAAGAAAATTTTATATTAAAAGAAATTATTTATTTGAGAATTTTAGGGGTCTAACAGTCTAATTTTCCTACCCACTTTATTAAATAATACATAACAAAAGGTGTGGGACCCACCAGAAGTCAGAAGTCAGAAGCCAGAAGTAACTTTTTTTTACTTCTGACTTTTCACGTTGCAGAAGTCATTTTGGACCAAAAGTCATTCTGAAAATAAGGCAAACCAAACATGTTTAATTCTTGAAATTTTACTTTTACTTCTAGGATCCACCAAAAGTGGCATCCAAACATGCCCTATATAATATAGGGATAAAGAAGCATTTTTCAGACGAACAAATGATGACGTGATGAGGTTGATGTCTATAAATTCTCTATTTTCCCAAAAACATCTCTGACTAGAAGAACAGAATCTATTGGGTGTGGAAATTATAACAGCTGAATATGAAAAGAAGTAAATGCAGAATTGTAACAGTAGACGATTAAGTGTGCTTAATTTATTTTACAACTGGAGTCAGCTAGCATTGAAGTTATGTCCACGGGGTAGCAAACTATTCCATCAAATCAATAATTCTTCCTGTCAATCACATGTAAGTTCTTGCTTTCTAGAGAAATTATTGAAATCCACAAATTGTAGATAATGATTCTCTCTCAGTCCCAAAAAAAAAAAAAAAGATTCCCTCAGTTGACCAAAAAATAAAAAGGTAATTACTTCCTCATGTTAATATTAGGGACAATTGCATATAGGTCCCAAGCAAGAGAATTAATTTCAGAAAGGTCCCAAGGAGTTGTTAATGACAGCTATTAACAACTGCCATAGCCTTGGTTAACAAGTGAAGGAGTTGTTAATGGATCAGTCTGAAATTAATTCTCTTACTTGGGACTTATTTGCAATTCTCCCTTAATATTATAAGATAAACTTTCAAGTTCTTGTAAGTTCTTATTATAAGAGGTAGTCAACAATTTTATACATGTCAATAAAAATATGTTAGAATCATTTATTATGGTTAGGTGTAATAAAGTTTTCCATTTATACCTTTACTCATTTATTATACACACTTTCTCTTCCCTCCTTACATTTATTAATATATAAAGGCAGAAATGGAAAATATACATTTATTACTTTGACTTTTACATGTTACTTCATATATTTTGGACCAAAAAATTGTCATGTTACCTTTTATAATAAAGAGTGGAGGGAGCACAAGAGGCAAGGCAGTAAACTATTTTATATAAATCAAGAAAATATAATGAAATTATTTATCATGAATAAAATTAATATGACTCTTTCAATTTCACCGGTATCATTTATTATACCGACGTTATCTCCCATCCCCCTCTCTTAACGATATCAATCAGTAAGGAGGCAGCTTGCCCCAACATGACCACACCCACAACCACAATAACTTAGGTTTGTCATTGTTCTATACAAGTGTTACGTACACTTTAAAAAGTTTTTTCCTTATCCTTAATCAACAATTATTTTAATGGAAAGAGACATATAAATACCACCAAAATAAATAAATCCTAAAATAATCTCACAAAATGTTACTTCCTCCGTTTCTAATTATAAGAGTTATATTTGTGAATGGATTTGTCCCAAAATATAAGCTCTATTTTATGGTTGTCTATGCATTTATTGTATTTTTTCCAATTTTACCAATTGTTTATCTTTTCCCCATGCACTCTCTTTCATCTTTATTATCTCTTATTTGCCATTCTCTTTCATCTTTAATAGTTAGGGCAAAGTTGGAAAAGAAACTAGATTCCTCACATAATTATTGTTTTTAACTAACTTAAATAGTTTTTTCGAATAAAACAAAGTAGTTATTTGAAGCTTATATTTAGGGACGGAGGGTATGTTCTGATGAAGTTTTAAAAAAATCATCTGAAATTAAAGTTTTCATAAATTAATTTAATTACTCAATTATAGATTTCTTTCAACGTGATCACCAAAATAAATAAATCATAAAATAAACTCACGAAATGTGAAGTCCTATGAAGTTTTCAAAAGCTAATATGTAATTAAAGATTTATTTAATAGTAAGGGTAAAGTTGGAAAAGAAATTAGATTCCTCACATAATTATTGCTTTTAACTAATTTAAATAGTTTTTTCGAATAAAACAAAGTAGTTATTTGACGCTTATATTTAGAGATGGAGGAAGTATGTTCTGATGAAGTTTTAAAAAAATCATCTGAAATTAAAGTTTTCATAAATTAATTTAATTACTCAATTATAGATTTCTTTCAACGTGATCACCAAAATAAATAAATCATAAAATAAACTCACGAAACGTTGAAGTCCTATGAAGTTTTCAAAAGCTAATCTGTAATTAAAATTTTCACAAAATAATCTAATTACTCATTTATAAATATGTTTCATCATGATCATCGGAGTTTCGACCGACCGCCAGAGTACTGGCGTATTTCCACCCTTTAAAAAGTTTTTTTTTTTTTTTTTTATATTTACTTTCACCCTTTGAAAAGTTCAAACATATGAAAATGGGACATGGTGCATGGGATATACTACATACTTGTTTGGATTAGTTGTTGGAGAATAGATTTTGAAAAAAAAAGCTGAAAATGTGATTTTAAAAAATAGATTCAGGAGAATAACTTCTGAGATTGTAGAAAAAAATAGCTTATAACAAAATCTAGGTTTTTTGTCCCAAACCTAGGTTTTCAGGCAAAAAAGCTATTCTGAAAAATCTGTGAATGTTTGTCTGACTTAACTGAAACCTAGGTTTTGACTTTAAAAATTATTATGAAAAAGCTTAAAGTGTTTGTCTGTCTGATTTTAAAACCTATATTTGGATGAAAAAAGCACCTTTTTTTTTTTTTATTCATCCAAACAAACAGGCACTACACCGTATGTACACTAGAGAACGTTGCCTTCAGCTGTTTCACCTTACATTTGAAACTTGAAAGTATTGGACCCAATGAGTCAAATCAGTCAATGACCCTGCCCCTCGGAGAGAAGTATCTTTCTTTCACATGGAAAATTGGAAAGTACAGTTTTATAGCTGGAACTGGACAAAGACTTGTGATAAGACCCCAAAACAGAAAATTAATTAATAATTCCAACAAGTGACCTATTTTATCATGAGTTTACTCATTTTAATATACTCCCTCTATATTCTAGTGTCTCAATAAAAATATACTTCCTTTCATCCATTTTTGTAATTTTGTTAGAGGTATTTCTCAGTTGAAAAAAAGAGAGGTATTTCTCTCTCTTTTTTATTAGATGCTTTGGTAGTTTTAATTTTCAATAAACATTAAATATTTTTTGATAAACATCCACATATAATAAAAATAGTGATAGAATAGAAAGTAATATAATCTTGGTGATTAATATTGAATTTGATGGAAATTTTATGATTTTAACTATTTTTTAATTTTTGTTGGTACATATTATTAATTAATCAATTGATTGATTAGTTAATTAATTAATTAATTAAAAAGGTCTTATAAAATGGGTTGAAGGAGTACCTATAATGCAACTTGGATCCTCAAAGCAATCTCTAACCTAATAAATCACGAGGACCACATATACAGGTTATAAGTTTACTCTGACCGCCGACAGTTTTTTTAATTACTTCAACAAGATTTAAACTCTCATGTTTCAAGCAGCTAATATTTTTCTTAATAAATGAAAGTTCAGTTTACTCTCTTCGTTATTTATTTTATGAAAAATAATTGTCCATTGTTATTAAGGAGAAATTAAATAACTTCAAGCATGAATTCATCAAAATATTCAAGCCTAAAATATACTTTTAATCCATTATATCTACATAAAACTTAACTTTATTCCCTTAAGTCAATAAAATATACTCTTAATTAGTTCTTTAAATTTAACACCGTAATTTTATTTAACTAAAAATGATAACTCATCAAATTTAAGTGATAATTATGCAATTAATCACTAACAAAACATGCTTGCATTTTAATCTTTCTGATAATATCTCATTTATTTTAAATTGTGTGAATTAAAGTAACTCTACCTTTACAAATGTTTTGCATTCATCAATTTGTGCAAGACAGGATTTTCGGTTAAATGAGACTGATAATATTAAAATTGAATGTTTAAGAGAAATTAAAAATTTCGTCCTCCCATTTTTTAACTAACTTATAAGTTATAACTCAATCCCTTCCTCCTCCTTCTTTTGCCATGTATAACTCAGTCATTCAGTTATTATGATTCCGTATAATTCAGTCTCTCATTTTTTAACTCTTATGAATATTTACTAAACGTATAGCATTCCCTCACGCTTTGCGCCAATGAATCTTTTATTTGAGAAAAAAAAAAAGAAGACTATGCCTTCACCATATGAATATTAAGCAATAATAGCATGGCACTTGGAATTCGATATGCAAATGATTAATTTTTCCAAAACTTAAATAGAGTAAAATGATTGTACTTCAATGCAAAATCTTGTTCCTTAGCTTATTTTGAATTCGCAACGCATCGTCATGTATAACGATAAATACATTAATTGTGAGTAGTTAGCCCATGAACAAATATCAATAATTCAAATAATTCGATGCTTTCTTTGCCTTTTTCCCCAGCTTGGAAAATTCCTTACTTGATGCAGTATCTCAAAAAAAAAAAAAAAAAAAAACTAAACTAGCAATAGGTTTGTTCAATCTCATCGCAAATGTTAAAATATTTTCTTTGTTTAATTAGACACTTGTAGTTTTGGGTGACTAATGAAAATAATAAAAAAAAACTTCAAAATACCTTATTAAAATTAAATCAATTAAAACTATAAAGGGATTGTAAATTAATGTTCCTAAAAAGAACTTAAAAGTTTTACAAAGTATGATGTAAAATATCTTAATATCAATAACATGATAATACCATTTGTATCTATACATATATATACATAGATGTAAATGTAAATTGACCGAAGCCCGATGTAAAAAAAAAAAAATGTAAGTTGCCCGGCAGTGTGCGCCTATTTGGTACTTGTTTGCCTCCACTAATAATAGTATAATACTACTCCCACATATATATTTTACCATGCAAAAAAAAAAATAATAATCACTTGTTTCACCCAAAACAAGTGAAGAAGCCAAACAAATACTTAGTAGTTGATAGTTGTGTATGTGATGTGTTAACAATTTAGCAATACTATTTTGGAAAAATTGGAAAGTAAAGCTGCTTCTACAAATTTTATTGGTAAGAACGTAAATTAGAATATTGGTAATTAATGTGAACAAAATTTGTGGAACATTGTTCGATCATTTTTGTGTATGAAAATATATTACGTCATTTTCACCAATATATTTTTTAACAGGTGATTTTACCCTTAATGTTTTTTCTTCTTTTCCCTCAATTTGTCTCTTTCTCTCTCTATCTATATATTTTCTTATTTTTATCTATTATTTAAAAAAAATTATTGAAGAATTATAAGAAGAGATCCATATTTGACCTGGTCTCCCCTTGATAAGTCTATAATAATAAGATACATGGTCAATAGTCAGTACTATAGATACGTTGTCCATCAAAAAATCTCTCTCTCTCTCTCTCTCTCTCTCTCTCTCTCTCTCTATTCCTCTTCTTCTTCAACATACTTCTTCTCATCAGAATGAGCAGAAGAAGCATGAAGATAACTTTGCTCTTTCTCATGATCTCTCTTTTCTTGGCTTCCTCTGCACTTGGAGCCACCAACATCCATCCATATGAAAGTATTGTGTTCATATATATATATATTACCACTTCCTTTTATTCATTAAATTCATTACCTGTCTCTCTCTTTCTCTGTTTTTTATGCCATAACCTCTCTCTCTCTCTCTCTGCATGCTTGTGCAGGCAACAAATCTGATTTGATATTTTGCAATTTTGAACACAATTTTTTGATGAACACCATGAACACACTCACATATTCTTTCTCCATATCATTTTTCTTTCTCTATACCACCTACTTGTCTCTCTCTTTCTCTGTTTTTTATGCCACTATAATTAATTGTGTGTGTGTGTACAGAGGAAGCTCTGAGAAAGATAGCAAATACGATGGTAAAGACAAACTGGAACTTCAGTGTGGATCCATGCGACGGTTCTGATCCTGCCTTTGATAAAAGCAACTGGGTTGATCCAAACCCAGTGGATGAAGAAGATCAAAACGCTGTTGTATGCAATTGCTCCATTGCCGATGATGGCTTCTGTCATGTTGTCAACATGTAGGTATCACTATCACTCTCTCTGTCCAAAATAATTGCATGCCTTGTCTGCTCTCAACAAATTTATCACCACCAATTAATAATAGGCCGAAAACTATAGTACGCATTTCAGACTGTTTGGCAGGATATTTTATTTTTTCTCATTGATTATCTGTTTGTTGACTTTTAATTTTTCCCAATGTGAAAATCTTATCTCAATAGCCCATTATTTTCTTGTGTGTCAATTAGATAGTTTGGTTGTTTTTCCTGGGCAATTAGAGGACTAACTGCATATTTAGATTAGTTTCTTTTTGGGAAGAATTTTAAGTAAAGTACGTATATGAGGGAAGTTTTATTTTTTACATCTACTTACGAAATTATTAATTAAACTTCAAGTGCTTTTTGGGGGTTTCTCATAGGGCTGTTCAACTATGTCCCGTCCCGGTCCGTCCCGATCCGTCCCGACCATTTCGGGACGGGATTGTCCCGTCCCGAAAATTTTCAGGACGGGACAAACCGGGACGGGACAGAGTACCGCTTCGGGACGGGACGGGACTCGGGACGGGGTCGTCCCGATCCCGTCCCGTCCCGAATATATATATATGTATGCTCATAATTTTTTTTAAAAAATACATGTGTCATCTGTCTCACATGTGAGTATATATGAATTTTTTTTAAAAAAATATATAACTTTTACTTCTAAACTAAGTTCCAACCATTCATTGATCTCAAATTTCTGGTCCACTGCCACTATGCTCTATGTGTAACATATCACATTTGAAGTTTTTTTAAACTCTATTTAAATGTGTAGTTGTTGCTACTTTTTTTACTCTAATTATTATGTTTTTGGTTTATTATGTATTAATATGGAGTGCTCATGGCACTGGAGAAAATTTAATTATGCTATAAAATCACCCACCAAAAGTGTTGCTCTGCAAAAAAAATATTTTTGGGTCAATTTTTTTAATTGGGAAAAAGTTCCGGGACAAGGCCTGTCCCGTCCCGTCCCGATCGAGACCGGGACAAGTTCGGGACGGGACGGGACACGGGACGGAAACCCCGTCCCGAACACTTTTTTTCGGGACGGGACGGGACGGGGTCGTCCCGGTCCCGTCCCGTCCCGTGAACACCCCTAGTTTCTCAAACAAGTACTAAATTAAAATTATGTTACTCTCTCCTGTTCATATTACAAAAGGTAATGAACCAAATTATACAAATCAAGGAAACAGTTAAATAATTTATTAAAGGTTAAATTGATGTAATTTTCTGATTTTACCTTTATATAATTTATTATATACCTCCTCTCCCCCTCTTTGTATTTAAAACTTTCTAAAGGTAAAAATAAAAATTAAACATTTAATATATTACTTTTTCATGTTATCTCTTATAACGTGGATTAAAAAAAAATTTCATGTTACCTATTCTAATTTAGAACAGATGGAGCATGAAGATAAGTTTCAAGGAGTACTTGTAATGTCATATTCTCAACCCTAATACTTGGTAATGTCATATCCCTGATAAGGACATTACCAAGTTCCAAACGCCCAACTTGGTAATTGCCATATCAGAAGTTGGTAATTTTATATTATAAATTAGTAAATTTACATCTCAATTTGGTGATGCCTAATCAAAATTTGAAAATAAGTTGAAAGTTTGAATTTGTTATTTGGTAAACGAAAATTGCTAAAACCTATTGAAAAGTTATTAATTTCTAATCAAAACTCTACAATGAGTTGATAATTTTATATCTCAACTTGGTAATATCATATCGCAACTTGGTAATTTTATATATCAAATTGATAATTTAATATATGAACTTGTCATATAAAATAACTTTTTAATTCTATATGTCAACTTCCTAATTTTATATTGAAACTTGGTAATTGTATGTAGAAACTTGGGAAGAAATTAGGTACAAATTTAAAGAGTATACTTAAATATATATATATATATATATATATTTATATTTATATTTATGTATATTGCATTATATATGTTGAAAAGCAAGCCTCTTGGCAAACCCAACACTTTGCCTCATTTATTTTGGGGAAAAGAAGGTCCCAAAAAAAAGTCTCACCTGCCATTAGAGCTCCGGTGACAGTGAGTCCCTTGTCAGGGGTGCTAGAGTCTCTAATGGGTAGCCTGTAAAGCCGGGAGTTTAGGCCGAGCCCGACGAGACGACCCATTTAAACCCGTTTAAGTGGATGGCCGGACTTTGATTTTGCAGTCACGGGCTTAAACATGCTAGCCCACTGGTCGACCTGTTTAGGCCCTCCTTTTCATCTATTTTTTTAAAAAAAATTTGTGTACATCATGTAATACTTATGAAAAATAAAACAGAAAATTGAAAACCCTATGATAGTGATTTAGTCATATATATATCTATCTATATATATTCTATTATATTTAATTTTTCTATGCCTTTTAATTTATCTATACTTTTACTTTTCTTGTTTATGACTTTATGTAGTAACTTATGTAATTATTGTATGTGAACTTAATGTAATAGTTTATTTAATTGTAGTTTGTGGGCTTTATGTAACAGTTTATTTAATTGTGATATGTGGTCAACGGACTATCGACTTAGCATTTATGATTTGGTGTTTGTCTAATTGTTTCGGTATGTGTGTTACATATTGAATTATCGAGTTGATAATGTTTGATATTTAAATTTAATTTAATTTTTTTTATTATATGTTTCATTGTTTCAGCTAATACTTAATAACACGTGTAGAAGTGGAAAAAATGAGGGTCATGAAATACCCCTATTTTTTGGAAGCGGGCCTAGGCCCAGGCCAGCCCAAATTTCCTGTTGTAGCAGTCAACTAGGGGCGGAGACGTGGATTATTTCTTTCTTTTAAAATTTTTTATTCAAATGTAGTATTTAGATAATTTTTATTAAGTTTTTAAAAATGACACTTGAGCCTATGTACACTTCAGAGTTCAGAGTTCAGACTCTCGGAGAAGGGGATATGATTTTGTTCTACCTTCTCTCTCCATGCAAGAGTATACACAACCTGACAACGACATAATACTTTGGCAAAAAAAAAAAAAAAAGGTTCATAAATTTGAGAAGAAAGTAGATCGAATCGAGATTTCAGGAACAAATTAGAAAAAAGAGGAAGAACAAATTAGTTTGGTGCATAGCTTCTGATTCATTTTCAATGCTAATTTAACACAGAATTCTGAAGAAAAACAGTCTCCCGGGAAAACTCCCACCAGAACTCGTTGAATTACCTTACCTTTCCGTAATGTAAGTAACCCAAAAAACTTGAAACTCCATTTATTTGATTCAATTTCAATCTGAATTTTGCTTTCTGCAATTTCCTTCACTTTGGTACAGCGACCTTAGCCGCAACTACCTTAGTGGTTCAATCCCTCCAAGTTGGGCCTCCCTTCCACTAATGAACATGTACAATTCGCCAATTCTCTTTATCTTTCAGTTTTTTTAGTTATTCATGCTATTAACTGTTGTTCTTGGCTAATTTTATGAAATGTGAGTGTAATTTTTTTGTTTCTTTTGTTAGTTCTCTTCTTGGTAATCGACTAACGGGTGAAATCCCAGTGGGGTTAACCAAGATCACTACTTTGGAAAGTTTGTGAGTTTTTTTTTTTTTTTTTTTAAATCCAATTCTTTGAAGAGTTAGCCCATTTTCAAATTTTCGTGTACTTTTTAATTGAAATTTAGCTTGAAATTGATGATAGAGTCCTTGAGTTCAATCAATTTTCTGGAAATCTTCCTCCTGAGCTTGGCAATCTTCTCAATCTTAAAAGACTGTAAGCAATTTATTTGATTTTCCATTCATTTGTCGTACCATTTCTTTTTTTTGTATTCCATCTTGGATTAATAAGGGCTAAATGATAATGCTCATTGATTGATCTTATAGCTCACAATCATGCCTTATTTTCATGATTTTTGGTTGCTTTAGGTTACTTACCTCCAACAACTTCACTGGAGAAATACCTCCTACTTTTGCAAAGCTTACTAATTTGACGGATATGTAAGCTTTTTATTTGAAAGTGCATTTTCCTTTCTGTTCTGTTGACTTATACTTTTAGGACAGGTTTTTTTTTTGTTCGAAATTTTAGGACAGCTTTTAGATTACTCCATTGTCTTGTTCAAATCCAATTTGCCGTCTTGTGGTTTAAAGGAATTTAGATACTTTTGATTTCTTAAGGATTTGAGACTATTAATTCCTTAAAAATTAAGAAGACCCAAATCTGGTCTGAAGATTGTCATTCAACTGTGAGTAATTAACCGCCCTGTGGCAATTGATTTCAATTTATCAGTTTCCTGACTTTAAAATAGCGGACAGTTTTATTATTATGTTTGACTTATACTGTATATGTACGACTACAGAGGAGTTGAGTAAAATGACTTAAATTGGCGAGGCAAACAAATTATAAAGAAAATCCTGTATCTATTTTTATGTTTATCTGAATGAATAGTTGTATTATTGATGCTTAACTTCAATTGATTCAGTCGACTAGGTGACAATCAATTTTCTGGGGAGATACCTAACTTTATTCAGAATTGGAAAAGTCTCAAGAGAATGTGAGAATTTTGTTTCTTGGGCAACAAGTAATTATTTTAGTTGTTTTCTATCGTTGACTGTGTTGAGTAATCGTCTAAAACAATGGTATTTCCATTTTGACAGAGTGGTTCATGGGAGTGGCTTGAGTGGACCGATTTCTGGAATCTCATTTCCTGAAAACTTAGAATTCTTGTAAGTTTTGTATTGTGATCATTGTTTTGAAGCAATTAGCTTTATGACTTTGCTTAAACATACTTCAAAAACATATGCAGGATTATAAGTGACTTAAGTGGACCTGATTCAACTTTTCCTGCGCTCAAGAACTTGAAAAGATTGAGACAATTGTCAGTTACCTGCTTCGTTTGTTATAAATATATACATTGCTTAATTTATTTATTTAAGTAATTTCCTTAATACCGATAAGCTGTTGGTTGAGGTGGTAAGCTACTTTAGCCCTGTAAGGAAAAAAAACACATGTTCGAATCTTGGGAAACACACTTATTGAGAGGTGTGAAGACCCTTTGCGCTCTAAGCCTCAAAAGGGGTTGATCTCAAGTCCAATGTGACTTGGTGTTGGTTGAGGTGGTAAGTTACCTTAACCCTGTAAGGAAAAGAACACAAGTTTGAATCCTGGGAAGCGTACTTGTTGATAGAGGCGAAGACCCTTTATGCTCTAAGCCTCGAAAGGGGTTAGTCTCAAGTCTAATGTGACTTGGGGATACACTTGATTCTACCAAAATAAAAAATAATTTTCTTAATTAGGAATTATTTTGAAGGTTAAAGAGATAAAGTGATGCCTTCGTTGTTGCAAAATTTTAGATCTTTGATTGGTTTGCAGGATATTGAGGAGTTGCAATATCAATGGCACAATACCTCCCTATCTTGGGAGTATGGGCAGTTTAAAAATCTTGTGAGTGCTGATTCGCTACAGTTCCATCAATTAGGTTGCTGCTCATCAGCTTGAGCCATCAGGATATTTTCTTGCTTCATTTTTATTTCTTTTTTTCTCCTTAAAAACTCCAGATTTCTTGCATTCTGGACTCTCTTATGATGGATATAGTGTCTATATAATTATGTCCATCTAATTTATGAACCAAATACTTAAGTCCTTTTCTTTGACTAATTTTTTGATGAAACTATGTTTTCAGAGACCTGAGCTTTAACAAATTGGAGGGAGAAATTCCAAAGGACTTTGATCACCTAACAAGCTTGGATTACATGTAAGAAATTTGTTAAGATAATTGAAAACGCCCCCAACACACGCATTGCAAAGTGATAGGCAGACATTTATGTTCCAATGTTAACTTTATCTTAAATTTAATTGGAACCAAGAAAAACTTTAAATCTTATTAATTATATCTTAAATTTAATCTTTCCAACTTTATTCCTATTTAATAATCAGTCTATCCTTAAAATACAAAGTCTACACTAAATAAAAGGTAAAATTGAATATGCATATGAAAAATTAAATGAGGTCACATGTAAATATGGTCAGAATAAATCTTCTTTCTTTTCTTTATAATCTTTATAATTGAACATGCATATGAAAAATTAAATGAGGTGACTTGTAAATATGGTTAGAATAAATCTTCTTTCTTTTCTTTATAATCTTTATAATTAGGGTCAGATGAGTAATTGAATGAGTAGAGTACATAGACATCAAAAGTGTCAGTCACTAATATGCCTGTGTGGATTAGTCAGTGCTAACAACTTGTCA
This sequence comes from Mimosa bimucronata, assembly GCA_037074515.1. Classification (NCBI taxonomy): domain Eukaryota; kingdom Viridiplantae; phylum Streptophyta; class Magnoliopsida; order Fabales; family Fabaceae; genus Mimosa; species Mimosa bimucronata. The sequence goes on from CM073442.1 coordinate 16,334,527, forward strand.
TCTTCACACCTATAAATTCTTTAAATAAAAGGACACTTACAAGTTTTATAGCTGCAAATCCAATTTCAATCCTTTGTGTTGACATTAACAAGTAGCCACTTCTATATTGATAGAGAAAAATCAGTTCCGTTAGCTTAAACACTCAGATTTCCTAAAATACCAAGGAGTGTCATCTCTTATTCATAAACAGAGAATAGAAATCATCATAAGATACTACTATTAGCCTAGGTTCATTTATATTGGAGGTACGCACAAATAACTGAATGCAAATTGTCTACAAACATGAGATGGCTGCAGATGGTACAGTTAACCAAACACGCTGTTTATTGTGTTTGCCTGGTATGTCAATCCATTCAAGGCTCTGTTTAGGAGCACTTAAAATAAGATCTTTGGGGCTTTACAATATAAAACTCTTTTCATATTTTATTTTGTACAGTACAATATATTAAAATAAGCTAACCTAAATAAGAACTTAACCAGCTTATTCACAATTTTATTTGATCACTTCCACAAGTTTGCGAGATCGTGTAGTTAAAATCCTAGAGTATTTTGGGGTCATACCTACAAGAAGGTTGCACTTTTACTAATTCGGATAATTAATACAATAATACTCCCTCCGCTCCTAATTATAAGACCACTTTGACTTTTTTTATTTTTTTTCCAGTAAAAAAAGAGTAGTTTCAGTCTCAAAAAAATCTTTTTTCCTCAAACTAATTTATTCTACTTATAAACTAACCTATAATCTAATTTTATGTGACATATGTTATTATTTAGTGGTCTAATTTGCTTCCTTAACTTCCACCAAAAAAAGTCAAAGTGGTCTTATACTTAGGACCGGAGGCAACAAAGCCTTATCTCATTAGGTGGGGTCGACTACATGGATGGTACGACTCCATTGTACTCTATCAGTAACCAAATATTCAATTCAGATAATTAATAATTTGAGAAAATGAGATAAATAAATTATTTGAAGACTCATTATTTGTAGAAAATATAAAAATAAATATAGCAATCACGGTTTAATCGGAAAGAAAAACAATTAATTAAGTGTTTGGGTTAAAGATTTACCTATGGGTTGCTAGTTTTTATCTATTGAGTTGACCCTTAAGAGGTTTTGTGACAACTATTTCTAGAGTGATTTAAAATTCTCTCAAATTATCAGTCTTACTCAATTACAGTTGAATTCATTCCCACAATATCCAAACAACTAACTGAATCGTGAAACAATAGTGATAAGAAACGATGACAAGAACTATATTTGTGTAGCTTCTCTCCACCTCTAAGATTATCAAGATCTCTCATAGATTTGGTTTAATAGTAGCTGCTCAATATATCAACATGAGAAACAGGAGAAATATCTTGCAAGAAAGATCAATGTATACTCATAAATCAAAATCCATAAAGTTGCACTAAGAAAGAATAGAAGCTAGTTTCTTAGTTGGGTTCATCCGTTACCTGTGGAATTTAGAAACATATTGATAAACAATTAACAACTTTCTAAAATCCTCAATCATGATGGGCAATCACAAAAGTTTAAAAGTTAATAAAGAGAAGAAAAATCCATTTCAAAACTCTCTAATAAGCTTGCTCCTCGGCTTCAAGATGCTTCTACAGGCTCCAAATATCTTAGAAAATTCTCAATGCTTACACTCCTCTAATCAGGCTATTTATCATTAAAATTGAAGCTTCTCTTTCTCTTGTTAATATGAGACTCGGTAACATGTTTGCAATCACTTGATGTCAGCCTGCAGCATCCATGCTTATTTATTTGTAACTTCAATTGTGTGGCCAAACCTTTTTTTCCCCCATCCTCTAACTCAGTCAGGGTCTACGCCTTTTTATATTATCTCTTTCATCTTTCCCTACTTCTTTTATTATTTTCCTGTCATAAAGAAAAGAAAATATGAGTAAATTCTTTATCCAAAATATCCATGCAGTCAAACTAGCCAGGTTGATAGAAGGATGCGAGAGACGATATGAATTTATTGAATTCTTTCTTGCAAAAGATGAAAATAGAGTAAAATTAATCAATGACATCGAGATTAACCTTTTGATGAGTCATCAATAATTGATGGGTTATAAATTGATTTATTTTATTGTATTTATGCAGGTATTTAACTGGAAACCTTCTCTCTGGAGTTGAGCCGCCTACTTTCAAAGTTGAAAACATGTGAGTTCTTCTCCAAATTTCAGTAACTTGCTCCCTAAACAAAATTAAGTCAGCAGAAAATGTGAAATGCATTATTTGTTTGGAATATGTGTATTTGCATTGATTCAGGAAATACCAGTAAAAATTAATTATGATATCCAGTTATCTTTTTGTCTATGCTATTTAACTCACTCTCAATTGAGTTTTCAGCCATCACACTAAATTAGTAATTAAGCTAGGTGTGAAAGAACATTCCCTATAATCATGCCTATAGATTTGAAGCTATATCAACTACAAGATCTACATGTGCATATATGAATATCTTGATTAAGCATAGACATGCGAAAATCCTGAGAAGTGGTCTAGAATAGCAATTAAGGTGTGTGTGAGGCAATGTTTATTTTGATTTGTCATATTTATTGAAGAAATTAAATTTGAACAATTTCCCGAGTTCTCTGAAGTTCTTCATTAAAATTCTTTACTAGCTGTCTTCTCTTTATATGTTTCAACCTCATAAGATAATCCCTTCTGCTCTACCTCATGTGTCATGTCTATGATTTACTAATTATTACGTATTTAGTTTCATGCTTTATCAGGGAATTATATCATTCAAAAAAAGAAAAATTATTATTTTAGCTTGGTTTCTTATCCCATTACCTTTTGATTATGGAATTGTTTTTTGGGCTACTCTACCTTTCTTGCAGACGATATTTTCTTCATTCAGTAGTTCATGAGCAGAAAAATTATTTTTTAAGTGCTGAGTGTTACGAGCATAGTTGTGTGTGTGCGTGTGGGTGGGGTGGGTGGGTGCGTATCAGATTATATCAATTCAAAATTTTCGTTTTGAGTTAACAAGTGTTTCATATATCTCTGTCAGATTTTCTTAGATTCTTGATCGTATTTTAAAACTTTGTGCATAGGGATTTTTCATATAACAGCTTTAACAGCTCAAACAGAGGGGATGAGAAGTGTGGTCACCCAAAACAGTAAGAATTTTTGCATTTGTGGTGATTGTATGCAATTTTTAAGTGTCTATTTGGGGCTTATTCATCTTTTATTAGGAATCTGTTTGGAGACCCTTTGACGGCCAATGACTCGTAAGTTTTACATTTTAGGCCTTTGTTTGTCTTTCTTTAAAGCATATAGCTTACTCATTTCTTCTCAATCTCTTTTGAAACTTGTAGCGTTTATTATGTGATTATACTGACTTGTTCAGCTTCCCACTTTCTTTCAGAAGATCTGTTACTTGTATGAGAAGCGCTTGTCCTAAAAGTAAGTTGGTTTGCCATTCATTTTCTATTGACTGTCAATGTAATTTGACTTACAAAATTCTTTCTCGAGTTACCAAGGTTTAAGCAAGAATTGTCCTGCCACTGATATACTTGAATAGCAAGAGCTTGTCATCCTAAATCCTTATTCTGATGCAACTTAAATATGAGGATGTTGGGATGGGAATAGGATGAGTTAATCTTTTGATTCATGGGCATGTTTATGGTTTTCTCTTCACGTTAATTCAAGAAAAAGAAAAGCATCAATGTATTTTCTGAGAAGTTGGATGTAATACATGAAAGAAAGCCATATGCATAAATAATCAAGGTTTTATATTTATTCTGATCTTACTACTCAAGTACTTTATCTGCTGATCCAACGTTTGTATAGAAATTGCAAGTGTATTGTAAGTTGCATAGATGTAGAGAACTTGAATGATTAAATATGCAAAAATAATATTTGAGATCTCAGCTGATTCCAAGATCATTAGTTTCATGCATAAGTGGACCTACTTGTTAGTGAGTGGGGGCAACCTCAGCAAAAATTACACGTTGGATATGCAAATTTTTATCTCCTGACCTACTGACTTTAATATTTTAGCTCCATTAGGCCTAACCCAAATCTATTTAGGCATTAGTTCACCACTATTTAATATCAAAGGAGTATGCTAGATCGACTCTCACATTTGTTTTTGAATTTCTATATGAGAAGACTTTAAATTTAGAATGAATAATTTCTTATGGTGTTGCTTTATTCTTGTCTCTTATTGAATGTTTCTGACTCTTCTTGAGCCAGCCTGGTACTCTGTCAATATAAATTGTGGTGGGGATCGGGAAACCGATGGAGATACAACGTATGATGGTGATTTGAATCTAGGTAGCCAAGGATTTGCAAAGAGTCCGGGAACTAACTGGGCAATTAGCAGTACTGGTCACTTTTTAGATGCAAAACAAAAGGATAAATTTTCTTATGAAGTAGATAGGCTCTCTGTGCCCCCTGTTAATCTGTACAGGAATGCACATCTTTCTCCTATTTCTTTGACCTATTATGCATTTTGCCTGGGAAATGGACGGTACACAGTGAGTCTCCATTTTGTGGAGATAAGGTTCACTGATGATCAAACATATGGAAGCCTTGGAAGGCGTGTATTTGATGTCTACATTCAGGTAACACTGATAAATGGTTACAACATTTGTTTACTTCTGTCAACTAGATGTTTGATATAGAACAAAAGCCTCTCTCCATGTAATCATTGTATATACATAATCCCTAGTTAATACTATAATTATATAAGGTTTGAAGAATGAGCTACATGGTCCATGGTTCGTGGTTCATAAGCTTGTGAATTTGATCTTGATTAAACAACAATACCAAAAATTTTATATGTTTTACCTTTCATGCACGAGGAGAAGCTCTTCTTAATCTGCATAGCTTTATTAAATTCTTAATATTCTCTTTAAAGATTAACTCTTCTCTAAAACTGCTTAACAAGTGAAGAACCAAGTTCTACTATATTTTCTGAAGAATTTCCTGGATTTATTTGAAACAATAACAATCCTGAAGCAATTTGGATTGGATTGGAATCTTGTAGGAACAGCGGGTGCTGAAGGATTTCAATATTGTAAAAGAAGCAGGGGGAGTTGGTAAACTAACCATACAAAAATTTCCTGCAAATGTGACTAGTGGCACCTTAAAGATTCGCTTCCATTGGGCTGGGAAAGGGACAACTGCCATACCAGAAAAGTCAGTTTATGGTCCTCTAATTTCAGCTATATCTGTAACTTCTGGTGTGTTCTTACTATCTGTAAACACCTAGTTTTGATTAGCTATCACCTTGCTGATACTATCTGACACTTAGCTCTTGTATAATTATCAAACAGACTTTAAACCCCCAAGAAGCATCCCTGGAGCAGTTGTGGCTGCAATTGTGGCTGTAGGAGTGAGCATTGTAATCCTTATATTGGGCATACTCTGGTGGAGAGGTGCCCTTAGAAAAAGAAATTCATTAGCAATAGGTAGTGACAAAGTACTACTTTGTACTGCATTATTTTCCATGGATTAAAGCCTGTTCTCCCACTAGTGTTTATAATGTGGATTTTGCAACACAAATATACCTCAGACAAAAAAAAAAAAAAAAAAACACAAGTGTACCTCTCATATTTGTTTGCTTGTACTCAGAGCTAAGGAGCTTAGACCTGCAAACTGGTTTGTTCACCTTGCGCCAAATCAAAGCAGCAACAAATAACTTTGATGCATCCAATAAGATTGGAGAAGGAGGATTTGGTCCTGTTTACAAGGTAATGAGGTATCCTGAACAAAGTAACATCTTGACTTGATTATTTGGAGTATTATGTCATTACCTGCTGGCATATCTATGTCTTAACATTGCTCTCCAAAATGCAGGGCTTTCTATCAGATGGCACAACAATAGCAGTGAAGCAGCTTTCTTCTAAATCGAATCAAGGAAACCGTGAGTTTATCAATGAGATAGGCATGATCTCTGCTTTGCAACACCCTTGTCTTGTTAAGCTCTATGGTTGTTGCGTTGAAGGGGATCAGTTGTTGTTGGTGTATGAATACATGGAAAACAATAGCCTTGCTCGTGCCTTGTTTGGTAAATTATTTATATATACTCTCAATATATATATATATATATCACTACAAACAAACAGTGAATTAGCCACAGAATCTGTCTGAAATGGACCGTTGCTAAAAATTTAACCACAGAATTTTGTCTTTACCGACGGGATTCTGTCACTAAATTCCGTGACTAATTCACAGTTTTTTTGTAGCGTATATTAATTTGTCTATATGACTTAAACTGTATTGTTTTCAAATATCTTGTATATTAAATGAAGGACGAGAGGAGTGCCGTTTAAAATTGGATTGGCCAACAAGACAGAATATTTGTGTTCAAATTGCTCGAGGTTTGGCTTTCCTCCATGAAGAATCAAGACTAAAGATTGTTCACCGGGATATCAAGGCCACTAATGTGCTCCTTGACAAAGACCTGAATGCAAAAATATCAGATTTTGGACTTGCCAAGCTTTCCGAAGAGGACAACACCCATATAAGCACTCGAATTGCTGGGACCTAGTAAGTTTTTTGGGGGACAAATTGCATTAAGGTGCCAATCAAGAGAACTAATATCAGACAAGTCCCAATGAGTTGTCAATAGTGTTTTTCAATTGTTAATAGTGACATTTAACATTTTCATTTATCAATGTTGTCATTAAAAACTCGTTGAGACTTGTCTGATATTAGTTTTCTTGCTTGGGACCTCAATGCAATTGTCCCATTTTTGGGTGAATTCTTAATATTTTCCCATAATAATTCAATTCAGCAGTGTCATGCAATTTATTTTGTTGCTGTAATGATTACACTTCAATTTTACAGTGGATATATGGCACCTGAGTATGCAATGCATGGTTATTTGACTGACAAAGCAGATGTCTATAGTTTCGGAATTGTCGCTCTAGAAATCGTAAGTGGAAGGAGTAACACTCTTCGCCGGCATAAAGAAGACGGTTTCAATCTTCTTAATTGGGTAATTTTTTTTATATCTTTACAGTCATCAGCATTCACGTTAATTTGAATATCCTTTATAATATCGACGTGGCATTTAAAGCTGTTCCTGAAGAACAATGCATTTAACAATTACAACATTTTTTCTCTACTGCTACAATCCCCTACATGAAGGCATCTTATGGACATAAATAACTTGTCATTTAAATTGAAGTCTGTGGCTTTAAAACCAATGCCCTGTGCAAATATCATTGTTTTGTACAATTTTCTTTGACCAGGCACATGTTTTGAAAGAGAATGGCTATCTAATGGAGCTGGTTGATTCAAGGTTGGGTTCAGAATTTGACAGAGAGGAGGTAATGGTGATGATCAATGTGGCTCTCCTATGCACCAATCCATCTTCATCTCTCAGGCCCGCCATGTCTTCAGTGCTAAGCATGCTTGAAGGAAGAACTTTAGTTCCAGAAATAATTTCTGATCAAAGTGTGGAAGCAAGTAAGATGAAGTTGGAGGCAATGAGACAATATTACCGAGAGGTAGAAGAAAATGATGAGACTGAAACTCATTCCAAGAGTCTCTTAGGGATGTCCACTTCTTCATCTACTTCAGCTAGAGATCTCTATCCTGTTCGCCTAGATTCTTCCTACTTCGAGAAAAGAAAATCTGAGACAGGATAAGGGAACAAAAGTCAATTGTGATAATCTGGGTTCGCTGCAAGGTAGGCATGATGTATCTGTGATGAGTCTATGTTCTCTCTCCATTTAATTGAGGCATATTGTGATATTTTAGTTTTACATGTAAATGTTAATGTGATTTTTTTTTTTTTTTTTTTTACCTTCATGTGGAGCTAGTTTTACATGTGTAAAAAATGGTGAAATAAGTATTAAAACATCAACCATTATCATTAAAGGTCGACATTGGAATTGATGCGGTTGCCTGAGATGCCTCCTCATCAAAGAGGTATATTACCATGTATATTGATGATCAACTATGCGGAATCAAATAAATAGATAAACGGGATTTATAAATTTGTTTTTTACTTCACAAATTAATCATAGGCCATATATTTGTTGACGACTTGTGTCTCAGTTTCACATGATTTTTAATATAGTCTATGTAGTTTTCCCCCTTATTAGATGCTGATAGATTTACCTATTTTAAACAAGTCCTACTAATTTTTCCTTTTTTATAAGGTCTATAATTTCATCTACATTTTAATTACGTATTTGTAGTTTTAGGGGGGAAACTACAGGATAATTATTTGGCTATTGCCCTGCTTTAAGTGGGAAATTGAATAATGATTCATCACATTATAACTGACCAACCCTTTCCATTAGACTAACATTTAGTGTTGGATAATATCTTGAAAATAATTACCTTTAATGTGAAAATACCCGTGATTGGACTAAAAAAACAAGGGACCAATACATTGAGGTCTTAAGCAATAAAATTAATATTAGATAAGTCCTAATTATATATAAATTCCCCTTGTAAATGGGAGGTAAGTCTCACTTCTAATCTAATATTGTTAATGTTTGCTCATTTAATTTAATTCAAAAACATTTTTAATATTCCTATCTAATTAAGTCAAGTTCAAGTATTATTTAGCCTGATATTAAAATTCACATTTAAAACGATAGTCAGACCCTCTTAATCGACCTTTTGAAAAACAAATAAAACAGAAACAGAAAAAAAATATATATATATATATGTTTATATATATAAAAAGCAAAGAAAAGACTAACCTAAGTCTTAAGGAAGGATTCAAAATTTAAAGGGTGGGCTGTCTTGGGTTTTAAGCCCCCCACCCCCCCCCCCCCCAAAAAAAACAAATTGATCAAGTTGGGTTGGGTTTATTAGACCAGCTGGGCTGTTCTAGAGCTTTGAGTCCGTTATAATGTGATGGATGCTGATATTAAGGATAGATGTGAGACATACTTTTATAGGTTGTTCAATGAGAGAGAGGGAACTTTGAATTATGAGTTTGATGATCTGGCAATTAATTAAAGGGAACTTAATTTTACATTCTATAGTAGAATTAGAGTTAGAGAGGTTAAGGAAGCTCTTATGAAAATGGCAAATAGCAAAGCTGTTGGACCCGATGGCATTCCTATTGAAGTATGGATATGTTTGGGAGAAACGGATGTGCTGTGGCTTACTAAACTATTTAATGAAATTTTAAGGTATAAGAAAATGCCTGATGATTGGAGGAAAAGTACTGTAGTCCCTATTTATAAGAATAAGGGAGACATTCAAAATTGCGCGAACTATAAAGAAATTAAACTTATAAGTCATACAATGAAATTGTGGGGAAAAGTGATTGAACATAGGTTAAGATATGAGACGCGTATCTTGGAGAATCAATTTGGTTTCATACCAAGTAGGTCAACTATAGAAGCAATTTATCTACTAAGAGGTTTAATGGAAAGGTATCGAAGCAAAGGAAAGGATTTGCATATTATCTTTATTTATCTGGAAAAAGCTTATGATTGTGTACCAAGAGAAATACTTTGAAAAGCTTTGGAAAAGAAAGGGGTACGTATTGGGTATATTAAAGCCATTCAAGATATGTATGAGGGGGTAATGACTAAAGTTAGAACACTAGGAGGAGAAACAAATGATCTTCCAATAAAAATTGGATTGCATCAAGGTTCGGCATTGAGCCCATATTTGTTCAATCTAGTTTTGGATTAACTACAAATATACAAGAAGAAATTCCTAAATGCATGCTTTTTGCAGACGATATAGTCCTTTTAGGTGAATCAAGAGAGGAAATTAACTGGAAACTAGAATTATGGAGAATGACCCTAGAGTTAAAAAGCTTTCGACTGAGCAGGGGTAAGACAGAATATATGCATTGTTGTTTTGATAAGAGACAAACTGATGGGGATATAGAAGTTAAATTGGAAGACCAAGTTATATCACGAGTGGACATGTTTAAATATTTAGGCTCGATTATACAAAAGGATTATGAAAATGATGGTAATGTTAATAATAGAAGTCAAGCAGGGTGGTTTAAATGGAGAAAAACTACTGGAGTTGATCGTAAAATACAGGATAAGGTAAAAGGGAAATTTTATCGGACAGCCATTAAACCAGCAATGTTATATGGCAGTGAATGTTGGGCATTAAAGGGAAAACATGAACATAAGATGAGGGTAGCACAGATGAGAATGCTGAGATGGATGTGTGGTCATACAATAAAAGATAAGATCATGAATGATCATATCCGTGGAAGAGTTGGTGTGGCATCGATTGATGAGAAAATGGTAGAAATTCGTTTGAGGTGGTTTGGGCACGTTCAAAGAAGACAATTAAATGCACCGGTAAGAAGAATTGATCAAATGGTGTGGAGTCTTCCCAAAAGAGGGAGAGGGAGACCAAAGAGAACCCTTAATGAAGTTATTCAACGAGATCTTCGGATCAATAATTTATCAGGAAATATGGCTATTGATAGAGCATATTGGTGTCGTGTAATCCATGTAGCTGACCCCACTTAATGGGATAAAAGCTTTGTTGTTGATAACAATATTACATTGATTTTTAAAATAAAAGGATATAATGCAACCAATACTACCATAAAATATTTTATCAAGTGTATCCAGCATTTTAAAGTATTTTGTGGGGCATCTTTTTTTTAGTGGGTCCAAAACCCTAAACTATTTTTATGTTGGATGCAACAAAAAATATATTAAAATCCTGGATGCACATAAAAAAATACTTCATAGTGTTAGATATTCTAAAAAATACTTTTAGGTGTTGATAGCACTTAATAAAATATTTCAAGGTATTGTATGTATCGAAAATAACTGTATGATATTGGATGCACCTGACAAAATAATTTAAAGTGTCTGATGCATCTTAACCGTGAAATAAAACAAATCAATTCTTTTTATTTTTTTTTAAATAATGTATGGATCTCAAGAGTGAATGTATTTTAGCAAAAAAATATAATACAAAACTAATACTAATATAATAAACATCTTTAAAAAAAACATTACGAGCAGAAAGCAAATAATTTAAGATTGTTTGAGATAATACTTCATATAAAAATTAGTGGGAAGTGAAACAGACAAATGTGACCCACTAATATAAATTGGACCAACCGGATAGCGATGAGCCAACTCTTCATCTCTTTCTCTCTTTTAAGTTTCAACTTTTTTGTTGAAATCACCAAAAAGAAAAAGATAACCACATTTTACCAATTAATAATAATCACATCACATCACATTCTTTTAAATACTTCGTAATAATTGTTTTCACAAGACAGAGAATTTTTTTTTTGGACTGTTCACAAGACATAGAATACAATACATGTGATCAACTAGTTGATGTAGCAAAAACAATCAGTTTTTGTTGGCCAAAAAAAAAAAAAAAAAACAATTAGTTTTGAATCTAGAGTAGAGGTGCCTACATTTAATAATGGACAATGCCTATTTTTCTTATTAGACTTGAATAGGGTTAGCTCCATCAAGAAGTTAAATGTACTTACTTCTCTTGCGTTACTAACAATCGATTATTCTTGTTCGCTTGAATGTTGGCACTCAATAGGGACATTTTACTACCTCCAAATAATTATCAAGGATACATATTTAAGATTCGAACATGATATCATTGATTAAATTGGATCAACCCCTTACCAGTTGATTCAAGGGTTAAGGTGTATTTTGGTTAATAATTTGTTACAAAAAACGTGCCCAGCACAATTATTTTTAAAATGTCCATATAAGCCAACAATCTTTTAAAATAGGGCAATTTGACCAATACCGTATAGAATTCTGTTATGCTAGGAGCTCATTTTTGAAATAAATTATTGGCCAACTTACCCCATTTTAAAAGATGGTTGACTCATATGAACATTTTAAAAATAATTGTGCTGTGCGCATTTTTTATAACAAATCATTAGCCAAAATGCACCTTAACTCTTGATTCAAATATTGATGATAAAGATACATGTAGCAACGAAAAAAAATACATTACATAGGAAAAAAAAATGAGACATAACTTTGACATAGAATTACAATTTTTGTTAATAATATAGCTTAGTGTGGCATGTGGATAGGGTAGGGAGGATAATGAAAAGGATAGTTTAGGAGGAGGAGTCGTGAGGGATCACACAACCTACAAGTAGGATTAATCACAACGGAATTTGGTAATCTTTTTAACCAAACAGGCCCCACTCCATTCACTTCTTCTTAGCCCAACAGCCAAACACCCTCTCTGCGCCAGTCAATGACTCAATGTTGTCTCCTCCCTATCATGCACCTCCCCGTACCCAATCATTGCCTTTTCATCCCCATTTCTCACTTATTCAAAGGGATGGAAGGTGGTTGGAACTTCGCATACCCAAAAAAACTAAACAGTTGGATATCATGTGTGAAATAATTGGAAAAACAGAATAAACCTGAACTTTCTCTCTCATCCCGCCCTGACATAGTAATGCTTAAAAAACAAAAAACAAAAAGTTAAAGTTCATTTTAACCAATAAAATGTTTGCTCAAATGCTATGGGTATGATTAGATTTTAAAAGATTTTTTTATACCAATAATCTTTTAAAATGGTGTTTTTTGACCAACTCTGTTAGATACCATTAAACAACTGTTAATTATGCCAATTACTCCTTAACCAATATTTTATCGGTAAAAATGTACTTTAACCCAAAAAAAAAATTATTATATGATCTATCATGTCACTTGTCATGATATGAAGAATTTTAAACTCGTATGACATTAGTATGAGAAAAATCAATACTTTATTTACTTTTTATTTTTGAGAGAGACGAAAATCAAAATTTCATGTACCACATAAAATTAAAATCCTCAAGACTATATTAAAATATTTTTTTAAGCATTTACTTATAATTAATAATACTACAAGTGCCCGACAAACCAAAGTCGTGAAAAAAATTTCTCAATTTTTACCCTCTATTTCAAAAATAACTCATTGATATCAATTAGTATTAGAGAAAATTACTTCCAAGTCCCTAGCTAGAAGAAATGTAAAACCGAGGTAATCAAACTCGAACCGGTCACTGACTCGGTCGAGGCAGAGGATCAAAGGTTAGTGGGTTAGCCCGTAGTCAACTCGGAGGGCCAGGCCGGTAATAAATAAAAAATAAAAAATATTTAAAATCTCATCACACATTCCAAAATTCTAAACAATAAATTTCATTTCATCACCTTGAATCACTATAAAAAAAATCATTATATTATCCTACATTCTTCACAATTGGTTTGACAAATTGACATCATATCATATTGAGTTAAAATAATTTCTACCTTAAATATTAATTCAATGTCTTGAATCACTAACAAAATAATCATAAATTTATTCAAAAATTTTTATAATTTCTTTGATATATCGACATTACAATAACAATCAACCATCTAATGACACCATAAAAAATAATCATTGAATATTTTTTTTAGTAAAAATATCAAAATAGATAAATGAGAACAAAATATTCATGTCTACAGTTATTAGTCATTAAACTAATACTCCCTCTGTCCCTATATATAAAAGCCAAAAATTTGAATAGTTGTCTTTTTTTTATAAGAACCTGGCTAAATTTTCAAAGCATTTAATGAGTTTTCTCCACTTTACCCATTATTATTATCTCTATTCACATTCTTTTTCATACTCATTTATAAAACTATTATCACATTTCTCTCTCTTATATACTCAATCATAAATAAGAGTAAACTTGAGAAAATAAAATTATTTCAGACATATTTATCTCTCTCAACCATTTCTTTAATTTGTACTTCTTTGGCTCTTATTATAAGGGACGGAGGGAGTAGTTATTAACACCAAAATAATAATTAACTTTGACTTATATTGCTTCCCACAATTCATATCCATAAAAAATAAAATTGTTTAAAAAAATTGAGAAACCAGGTTAACCTAGTAATTCGCTGGGTTACTCAGGTTAAGCCTGGGCTACGCCTGGTTACTCCAAGTCGCCCCCAGGTTTCTGAGCATCCAAGTTAGTAATCAACTAGAACCGATCCTGTGGTCGAGTCGGCGAGTTCCAGGCTGACCCTGCCGGCCTTGCTCAAAATAAAAGGCCCCCCTTACCATGCCCCCGTCGACGGTCACAATGTTACCTCTTTTTCTTTTGCAAATTCAATAGTAATTTTCATATAATAGTTGCTAATGTCATGTAGTACTAAAATTGTTAATGTTTATATTTGCCAAAAAAAGTAGTTAATCTTTGTATTGACAACTGTATGTTAGAATTAATAACTTTAATATAGATTACAACAACAAATGTAAAGAGATTTATCAGTGATTAGTATAAAAAATAGTGGAAACTTTTCTTTTTATCAATTTTTATATTAAAACTGTTTATTTTAATATTATATACGTTGTTAATGAGGTTATTGACCAAAGATAAAGCTTCCTCATTTTCTTATGCAAAAAACTAGTAAATTTCATATTATTTGTTATAAATTTCATAAACTAGAGTTGTTGATCATGTGTTAACAATGGTCCTATTAGAATTGGCCTAATATATTGCAATGGACAATAATAACTATTTGTCAAACTATTTTTTTTTTGCCTGCATGCAATTTTTTAAATTGTTTCAAAAGTAAGTTATATAAATAAATATATATAATCATTTTAGGTGTAGTAGTTGTTTGATGTTTAAGAATCTTCAAAATTGTATGCTCAAATATTATCATAACCATTCTTCACGAATAATTCACGCACCGGCGTGGGATTCCTGGTAACCGACCAGAGACTAACGGAGATTCCATCAGTTATATTCTATATATACATGGAAGATTAGTGATGAACAGGGAGAAAGGAAACTTCCATATATTTAATTGTCATTTTTCCTTAGTTAGAATTTATTATTGTTTCGGCTATGGCATAGCATGAATGAGTAGTCGTTGAAATAATGATTCAGGATACATAAACAAATTAGATTTTCGATTAATCAATTCGTCGGCCACCCATTATTTGATTTTCGTGTTTTCTACGCACACATATATTAATTAATATACATGCACACAAATATAAGGTTGGATTATGGGTTGGGTCTACCACATTTTCTCCATTCTAATTTTCTTCTCATAATTTAATATTATTCTTCATATAAAAAAAATTTGGATGGTTCAAAGTTTAGATTTTATATAAAATTATTATTATAAACATAAATAAATTCAAATTACAAAATTTATAGTGTATAGAATATTATAATAATAGTTTTATAAAATGTTAAATTTGAAACATTGATTTTTTTTTTTTACCTAAGTTAGATATGGGATGTTGAGGAGGATAGGACATGCTTCCATATGGATTACATATAGACTCACAACAAAAATAAAGCCTTACCTTATTATATGAGGTTAGCTACATAAATCGCATATTATAATTAAACTCTATTAACAACTAATTTTTGGATGAACTATTGATAAAAAAGCTCTGCTTACTAACTTTGTCAATTGTTCATTTTGGTGTTTCTCTATTTCTTTTAAGAGAACTCTATACCACCGCATCAACATTTTTCCTCAACATAAGTTTTTTTTAGGTGTTTGAGTAAGCCCCAATAAAAATACTTAAATTATAAGGTTTGAGAGTTCTAACCTTTTGATGATGGAGATTGCGTTTCTATAATGTAATTGGATCACATTTTTGGATCAAATTAGGCTTTCCAACAGACGCGTTAAGCGCAAATCAATCAGTTCAAACCAAATGTTACGATAGGGAAAAAAAGGGACTGTGATGCGTGCGTCTTCTATCGCTATGGATTTAACACTCCTCATATAAAACTTACCATCACAAAGACTCAGTGTCTGAGTCAGTCAATCTCTTCCCTTAGCTTGAAGTTTACTTTCTAAATTGAATATATATATATATATATTTATATAATAGAAATGAAGAAACGGTCAAAGACTATCCAATTTCGTGATTCATTGATGTAAATTTACATAATTAAGAAGTTCATGACCTCACGAATAAATAGAAATAATCCTGAATTTTAAAATTGACAGTTATGTCAAGATAATTAAAGAAATTATTGCAAGATATAACCAATAAAAATGATTCAATTGAGTGGTGCCTCTTTTTCTAAATATAAGATTTAGATATTTATAGAGATTAATAAACTTATTAAGGGAAAATAACAGGTAAAAACATGAAAACTGCAAAATCTCAAATAAGATATTTTCCTATAAAATGAGTTGTGAAATACTTTTGAAGCAGAACGAGTTCCTCATCTATGGTGGGTAACAAATTTGATTTGGAATTATCCAACTTCCGTATTCCTTTTCTATCATCACCAAAATTTTTAATTACTACCTCCGGTCCTAATTATAAGAGCCAGTTAACTTTTTTTGGGAGATTAAGGAAGCAAATTAGACCCTTAAATCTTAATATATACGAAATGTAATTAGATTATATGATAGTTTATAAGTAAAATAACTTATTTTTGAGGAAAAAAGACAAATATAAACAATTCATAGTGGTATATTTTGCATCCTAAATTTTTTCAAAAAAGTCAACTAACTCTTATAATTAGGACCGGAGAGAGTACTTTGTAAATTAGTTAGGAGCTATTATTACTTCTACTATTTAGTCTGTTTATTTTTCATTATCTTTCTCTTCGGGTGTATTTAAAAAGTATTTGCAAAACAAGTGTTGATTCCCTTAAAGTATATCCTTATCCTTGGACACTAATTAATTGATAAAATCCTTCTTTAGAACTAAAAACCCTGCGTTCAACTAATTTCTACATTTAAAATTTGAGGAATTGATAATCTCTTATTAAATTTAATTTGTTTCTCCTCAT
Organism: Mimosa bimucronata; assembly: GCA_037074515.1. Taxonomy (NCBI): domain Eukaryota; kingdom Viridiplantae; phylum Streptophyta; class Magnoliopsida; order Fabales; family Fabaceae; genus Mimosa; species Mimosa bimucronata. Next base: position 16,351,266 of record CM073442.1, read on the forward strand.
TTATAAATCTTTGTGACCTCTCTCCCATTTCTCTCTTTTCAACGAGAATTGATCAAAGGTAATTTATTTTTTTTAAAAAAAACGACATACCATTATGCACGCCAAAAATAATTAGTATAGTGGGGGAAATAGTAGCTTATATAATAAGGAGTAGCACTTTTGAGTTAATAGTATGCCGTTTTTCAGCCAAAAAAAAAAAGGAGTAGGGACCAGATTGGCACAAAATCCATATTCACACTGGTACAGATACAATCCAATTATTGTGAACTTGAAAAAAACTAAAATGAATATATGGGAAAAATAATGAAACTTTACCAAATTAAAAAAAAAAAAAAAGAGAGAGAGAGAGAGGAAAAGTTAGGCAGAAAAAGGACCCATGCAGGCACCACCACCCTCCACACTCTTATAAATATCGCATATAAAGCCTTCCCTCTCAAATGCCACAAACCACATACACTCACCTCCTTCTTCTTCTTCTTCTTCTTCTTCTTCTTGGCCATAACCTTCTCTCTCTTCCTTTCATATCCAAATCCGAGAGAGAGAGAGAGAGAGTATTAAACGGTGCGTTTAAGGAACAATGGTGACTCGGCTTGTACTGAGTTTATGTGTTGTGGTGATGGTGGTCGCGGTGGTTGTGGGTAAGGGGGATGGGTATTCGGGTCGGGTCGGAGGGAGGTGCGACCCGTTTAAGGGGTACTGGGTGAGGGATGAGTCGTACCCATTGTATGAGGAGTCCACGTGTCAGTTCGTGGAGCACGAGTTCAGCTGCCAAAAGAATGGTCGACCTGACCTGATTTATACCCACTTCCGCTGGCAGCCCCTAGCCTGTAACCTACACAGGTAACTCACCTACTTTTTTTTTTTTTTGAACTGACTCACCTACCACTACTTCTCTATTTTCATTTTTCATCAATATTCATATTATACACACATATATACACACACATATGTGTGTGGCATTCTAATTCTAACACCATTTCTATAGAATGAACAAAACTTTTTATTTGAAACTTGAAGACCGAGTCAAAACTTCAGAAAACAAAGATTATATTAACCCAATCCTAAATTATGCCCCATGAAATATGTTTATAATTCATAAAGTACAAAAGTGTAGTTTTGGTAAATACCTTGAAACATTGCATCAATTTGGTTGTTTAATATTATAAAGTATTTTTTTCAATGGTAATTTGTGTCACAATTATATTCTGATTCTATTAAAAATATTCAATTAAGTAAATTAGTTTTTGTCTTCATTTTTATGTTAATAATACTAAATTGACACTTTATAAAATTGAAGGATTTAAATAAATTGTGTAAAGTTAAATGCTAAATATAAACTTTACCTTTACAGATTTAGTTTATACTTAAAAACCAGCTTAGATTTTAGGAGCAACTTTATTTTAAAGTTGTCATGGCTTTTTCAATTACTATAAACAAGCATTTAGTGTTTTACAATTTGTGTTGATCAATAATTTGAAATTTATGTTTTTAATTAAATTTTGTGAGTTTTGATGGTCAACCCTAATCAGAATATGTCCATTTGTCTTTGAAAATTTTAATTTCCTCTTATGTCTCACTAAAATTGGATGTGCACAATAAATTATAATAAAAAAAATTGATTCTAAAGAAAAGGAGAAATTGAATTTGAACACATACCTAAACAGTAGTATACTATTTTGTTCTATCATAATTAATTGTTTACTTATTTATCGTCAATTCTTACATTTTCGCTTCTATAATTTGTTAACGGATACTCTATTTCTTTCTAAAACTGTTCATGCTGGCATTGTCCCCCAATTAGTAGTATTTTACAAAATGTATAATATTAATGTAACTTAATTTTTGGTTCACAACTTCACATGGACATAAATCAATAGTGGTTTGAACTTAAAAGTTAAAACTATAAAAGATATTAATTAAATTACATAATACTTCTCCCAACTTTAATAACATGTAGTATTCAATTATCTTAATGAATAATAAAAAATATTAAAATAATGATAAAATATTAAAATTATTGTAAAAAAGACCTGGGAAAAGCTGAGTACAGTTTGGGAATGTTTGGCTGAGAGTTTCACGTGAAGGCATTTAGTGGACCAATAAGCACTGACAGTTGTATTGAAAAATGTGTTGTTGCGTTGCATTAGATTCTTACTCCGCCGCTCCTCACACTCCCCTTTTCTTGTGAACTTGTCGGTGCCAATGTGCCATACTATTCACTGTTTACTGCCCCCTCTCTTTTCATTTTATTCCCTATCTGCCCTCCATAAAACACATCTGGAAAGATGTACATATATGCTACCGACACATGATCTAGTAATATAAGACTCCATTAAATTCTTTAACGAATTTAAGTTTTATAGAAAATATTTGTGTTGAAAGGGAAAGTTATTAACCCTTAAACTAGACTAGTCAATTATTCAGATACCTGATAATATATATATATATATATATATAAAAGACATGCATATACTATCCTCTCATGCAGTTCTATAAGAGAATTTTTTTTTAGGATTTTAGATGATGTTATGTTCATAAGAAATAAAATATTTTACCGTTTATTTAATTTTTTTAATACACTCATTTAAATGAGTAATCCTTCCAACTCAAAATATATCATGTATTCTATAGAAGAAAATGTTACTCTATAATATAAGTTATTTAAAGAGTTGATAATTGTCATTTTTTTAGTTTCACTCCAATTTATTGGTGGTAAACACTAGGTATCAATGAAAAGGAGGATGTGAAACATATTACTATATTAGAATAGGGGCAAAGTTGTTTTTTTCCATTTAAAATATATTTAATGAGTAGTTAACCATTGTAACTATATTTTGGATCAAAGCAACATTTATTAATGAGATCATCAGTTATTAAAAGTCACCAACCAATTATTAAATAAGGGCATCTTTTAAAGAAATATTTTTAACATATTTATTAATCCAACTAATTTTAATTATATTAAAAAAATTCAATTATATTTTTTATTATTTAGAATTAATTATGAAGAAATATTAATTTATAATTAAGGGAGAAAAGGAATCAGAAAGTTAAGCTCAATACCTAGCAAGCACACATGTATTTGTTTCCTCCTCCAGCCTCTGCCTTAATTTCTTTCTCTTGCTTTTCATTTAGTATGCCTAACGTAGAAATAGAATGCATTTAATTGAAAGACTTTCATTCACTTCATCCACGTAATGTAACCCCATCAATTCAATTCTTTCATAACTTCTTTCACCAAAATTGATCCACTAGTCAAGAATAAGTGGTTAACCACAGAAATTGCGTATATGGGTAGTACATTGTAATTCAATTCATCAACTTTTGATTGGTGGTGGGAACGAAAAAAAAAAAAAAGAAAGGTAGTAATTTTAACTTTCTGGTATATATTCATTAATTCATTCATTATATAATTTGACAAAGTTTTTTGAATATGAAATTGTACAGATTCAACGGGAGAGATTTCTTGAGGAGGATGATGGGAAAGAGCATCATGTTCGTAGGAGATTCATTGAGTCTCAATCAGTGGCAGTCTTTGACTTGCATGCTTCATTCTTCAGTTCCTAAATCTAATTACACTTTGACTCGAGTTGGATCTGTTTCTATTTTTACTTTTACGGTAATTATAATCACTACTTTTGTTCACTCTTTAGTTATTTTGCCAAAATGTTGATTCTTCAGTTTGATTTCTACTCCTCTTATCTTAATTATCTGAATTGATTATGAGGTTAATTTTGGTCATCATAAATATAAAACATCTACCATTTTATTTTTAATAGTTATCATTTTTTAAACGATTTTATTTAACTCATATATTATATATGAGTATTTTACAGATATCATAACATTGTTGTCATAGATAAATAATTTATCTAACCTTTTTAAATCTACCCATATTAATTAAATAAAACTTATTAGGGGGAAGGAGCGCCATATGTTACTTATACACCCATGATGTCATGCATGTGATTTTATTCCCTTGAGGACTACTTATCTTTCACATATTTTGAATTAATCTATATAATATATATATATAGATATATTTATATGTATATCCTTTCCATTGTTCATGATTGTTTTTGTCTGTGTTGTACATAAAATAAAAGGAATCTTTTCACCTCCAATATGAAAATTGGTTGGTTTAGTGCATGTGTTTTTAGGATAGGACAAAATAAACAAGTATAAATATGAAGAACGGTGGTCCTCTTTGCTTGTTGGTGAGTTTTGAAGCTATATGTGTATGTGCGGCTTCCCAACCTCCCAATTTTAATTACGGTGAATAATGTATCCCACTTTGTTAAATTTTTTTTAAAATAGAATTAAATGATACGACAAAAGGAACCCCCTCCTTTTATTTATTGTCCTTTTCCCCTCATTTTTCTTTATACATTTTTAAAATAGTATAAATATGAAGAACGGTGGTCCTCTTTGCTTGTTGGTGAGTTTTGAAGCTATATGTGTATGTGCGGCTTCCCAACCTCCCAATTTTAATTACGGTGAATAATGTATCCCACTTTGTTAAATTTTTTTAAAATAGAATTAAATGATACGACAAAAGGAACCCCCTCCTTTTATTTATTGTCATTTTCCCCTCATTTTTCTTAATTCTAACCATCCATTTACATTTAATTTGATGGTTGAAAAATGAGAATAAAAAAGAAAAAAAAATCATAGAAAGATAATGTAACTGAGAATTTAGGAGGTGACAGAAAGAATATAAAATATTTATATTACCATATTTTATATCTTTTCAATCATCAGATTTAATAAATGGTTAGGATTAGGGAAAATGGGAGGAAAGGATAATAAATAAAAGGAGTGGTTCCTTGCCGCAAATTCGTAATCAGACATTTGTATATTTTGAGAGAAAATTACCATGACATATAAATATATAAATATTGATATCACTTTAATTAAGGATATTGATGATTTGAAAATATCCTCTCTTTTAATAAATGTAAGAGCTAGAGAATTAATCTACTTATAATAAGAATTAAAATAATTTAGTTACTTATAAAAGTATGTATTAATTTTACCAAAATACCCCCCTCAATCATTATCTCTATGATGATGAAAAACCTTTTACTACATGTAAATCCATAGGGATAGTAAGAGGAAAAATAAAATATAAATTTGAGAAGTGTGGATTGAGGAGTAATATTAAGATGAGAGTTAACTTGTCATGCTTATTATTTGGATTTTGAAAATAATGTCGAAAATTATTTAGTAAGATATTAATTTGAGGGTATATACATGAATGGTGTAAATGAATGAGCAGGAATACAAAGTAAAAGTGATGGTAGATAGGAATGTGTATTTGGTGGACGTAGTGAGAGAAGAGATTGGAAGAGTATTGAAGCTTGATTCCATTGAGAGCTCCAAATTGTGGAAAGGTGTTGATATGCTTATCTTCAACACTTGGCATTGGTGGTACCGTAGGGGACCTACCCAACCGTAAGTTTCATTATTCATTCATTACTTCTTCTTCTCATCACTTTTTTCTTTCAATTATCTGTGTGTGTGTGTGTGTGTATTATTTTTAATTAATGGATCATAATATAATTACTAATTTTCAAGTATATGTTCAGATGGGATTACATAAAGGTGGGGAATCAGGTTATGAAAGACATGGATCGAATGAAGGCTTTTGAGATGGCACTCACAACATGGAGCAAATGGGTTGATGCCAATATTGATCCTTCCAAAGTCAAAGTTTTCTTTCAAGGCATTTCTCCTTCTCACTACAAGTGAGTTGTCCCACCTTTTTCTTCTTCTTTTAGCCAACTATAAGTGAGTTGTACTACACCCTTAATCTTAATCAGCTTTTCACTTCCTGTATACATGGGGAAATTTATATAAAAGTCCCAAGCAAGCAAGGTATATTAATTAATTAATTAATAATATTATAGTAGGGCTTGTAATTAGTACAAATTCTTCATGACTTATTAATGGTATAGCTAAAATATCAAAACCCAGCTCGATTTAGTGGGTCAGATTCGTGATAAACTGGTGTTGGTCCAATCAAGAGTTTTGGCTAGGTTAATTGAGTTGGATTTTATATATTTTCCGTTCCTTACTGCTCATGAAATTAAAAGATGTCATTTTTAAGTTAGAAAAATAGTAGTATATCATATTTATACTTTAGTAATTCTATTTTGTTTAATTATGTTCTAATTATACATGGGAATCACATTTAATTGTGGATTAATTTATTTTGATTTAAATAACGCTCTTTTCTTTTCTTTTTTTTAACTGAATAAAATAATAACGCTCTTTTCAATAATGTTATATATATGAATACTTTTTATATTTGAACTAAAATCATCTTTGGATTGACTCGATTTAACTGCAGTTATTCAACCACTATTTTAACTATTTTAATAACCAATCGGGCTTTTCAGTATCTTGGTAATAAATTAATTTTAGGGTCCTATTAGTAAGGAAATGCATTTTGTGGCTATATTATTCTAAATTAACGTGGTTTTAATTTGTAAAGTTGTATTGTTTGATTTCATTTTTTAAATATTGTTTTTCCAGTGGTAGTTTATGGGGTGAACCAAGAGCTAAGGGATGTCTGAGGCAAGAAACGCCGCTTCAAGGAACATCATACCCCGGAGGCTCACCGGTGGCCGTGGCGGTTCTAAAGAATGTGCTCCGGAGGATGAAGAAACCGGTGACTCTGTTAGACATCACAACCCTCTCACTTTTGAGAAAAGATGCACATCCTTCCATTTATGGGCTTGGTGGAGAAATGGGAATGGATTGTAGCCATTGGTGTCTTGCTGGTGTTCCTGATACTTGGAATGAGATTCTTTACAACCTTATTCTTTGAAAGGCTTTCTTTTGAGTTATATAGAAATAGAAATAGATATGTATGGTTTTGAAGTTTTATTTTAGCTTTGCCTTGCCATATTGATGATAGTACATATTCCTTATCCTCATTGTTTGATCAAATCAATATAGAATAATAAATATTATATGTGCGCTTCATTAATGCATGAAGCCAAAAAGAATAATATATGATTCGTCTTGTTTACAAATTATGAATGTCTCAATTTGTAATAAACTTTGTATTTTATAGAGATATTGATATTGAGATTTGGTTGTTGATACAAAATTACTCAATACAGAAATCTTTATTCCTTGATATGTGCCATTGATTTATTGTAACCACCGGTGGCAAGACAACAAAACTGCCGACATGTTTGAAACAACCACTAAACACTATCACTACATCGTCAATTTTTTATCTTTTTGATACATTTGTTTGGTATTTGATGTGCGATACTATAATATCCAAATGAAATATTGCAAAGATGCTAATTGAGAATAACTCTTTCAAGGTACTCTACTGTTTATAAATATACAAGTTAGATAAGGGAGTTTACTTTGTCTCTCAATTAAGATTGTCAAACATATGAGTTTAAATGAACTTGTGACAAAAAGGTAATTTTATTAATTAAACTATAATAAAGTGACAACAATTTGATTTAAGCATGTTTCATATAAAAAAATTGAAATTAAATCTATGAATATTCATAATTCGTCGTACTCAATAATTTTTTATTTTATAAAATTCATATACGATTTGACTAAACATAATCAAATCCAAGAAAATCAGCATGATGAGCTTAGGAGTAAATTTACATGATTTTGGAAGTTATAAATACAAAATGGAAAACTCATTGAGTGAATTTGTGAGTTAAATGAAGTTTATACCCCTTACAATTTTAATAGCAAGTTGACATGATTTTGTAAGAGAGAAACACAAAATGATAAACTTGGAGAATCAACTTGTGTTTGACAACAATGACCTCAAATTTTGTAATTTTCCCCTCAAACTATACCTATAGATTACATATATTATGGAATAATTTCAATATAAATTCTTGAAAAGAATATTTTAGAGAATTCAATGCATATTTATTTTAAAAATAGTCAACTTAACTAATTTTTTTAATATTTATAAATTAGTTATATAACTGTTGTGTTCAGATTGGATGCAATACCTTTTTCTCTCATCCACTAATTAATTCAAAGTTCAAACTTTAATTTCTTGAATTTAAAACTTTAGTTTCTTGAATTTATTATACGATGACGCTGAAGTGACGCTATCCTAATGTGTGATGATATTAATTAAAAAATTGAATAAGATATGTATGCAAAGCTAATTGTGATCAAATTCTCGCACACCACACACACGCACATTATATCCTTATCTACTTATCTCACCCGATAACTACCAAACAAGGCTTTATACAATTTATGGCACTTCATTGCCGTGGACAACACTTGAAAGAACTCTGGCTCGTTCACATCATATTTATTAATTTTTATTTCCTTTTCTTCCTTCAAATACTAATTATTCAAACAAAATTAACGTCCCATATATATTTTCATCCAAGAGTGTTAAAACGTCTGATAATACAATGTACAAACTATTTATTAACTCAAATTAGTTCTATGAAAATTATAAAATTCCAATCCTTTTTAATTTAAAAACTAGCTATTAATTACTAATAATTTAAGTTTCATTAGTTTAGTCCATTTTTAAGTGGTACGTATTGAATGCTGAAGGCTGCAGCAACCAATAATTGAGTTTAGTTTGCTTTCAACTTTAGATCATAGTTGAATCCATAGACGCAAGTAAATGAATGTGTGATCAAGATTCCTCTTAAAATGGTCAAAAGAATTACACAGAAATGAATTATACAATGAATATTGTTTACACTTTAGAGATTCCTCATCAACTCCTGATCATATTGATGTGGTTGGAGAAATAATAAAGGATATTGATACAACCAACTTGCAAGGTTATGTGTGCGGATATAGATGGAGTGTATATGATTATAATGCAAAGGTATAGAAACATATGTGTGTATATATATATATTCGTGTGTGTGTGTGTGTGTGTGTGTGTGTGTGTGTGTGTGTGTGACTTTAGATTATATTCTTATAACCTTTGGCTTATTTGTTCTCACTTGTGGGGTTCAACAACACAACGTGAAAGTATATCCGCAATATGGCTACATTCTAATTTCTTTCTTTTTTAGAATAAAAAGCCATATAAAACACGTACATATAGCTTAGTTAACAATTGTAAATTAAAGCTTAAAAAGACGGCTTTATACTCAACAAGTGAAATAAAAGAAATCTGTTGTATTTTTTAATTGATGTCATGATTTGGAATATAGAATATAGATGCATTATACCTATGTATGTCATATTTTGGATAATGATGAAATATGGTCTTAGATTTGGGTGTAGTTGCGCGATTTTTCTATTGGAGAATTATTATAAAGTTTTGAAGAAGGAATTTAATTAACAAAGTATATCAATGACAAGTGAACATCATGAATCCGTCATCATTTTCTTAGTAGTTAGAACTTGTCATTACATGCTTCTTATTAATTGTTATCGGACCTTTGAATGATTAAATTTCTTTCTTATAGCCTTATAAGTAATTTCCAATTATATTTTTTCTGTGAATATGTGCGTGTTTATTTTGTGGGTGTGTGTTGGGTTGAGCAGCTCAAGTGGGAGACAGTGATGGGTGTGATGTCAAAATGTGCTGCGTTTTCAAATTGACGTAACAACCCAATGGACGCATCATTAGGAATATTATATGGTCACCCTTGAACCAATTGCGTACAAGGAAAATGCATAAAGTTGCAGGGACTAATCGCTCAAGTGGCTCCACATATTATATGGTCACTCTAAGATCATAATCATTCATTCAATTATATATCTCCAAAAGTTGAGTCACTTGCTATAGTATATGATCTATCGTAGATCACCCATTTACCAAGAATTGATTCTGATGTGATAAACGTCTGTTTGACTCTTCGTTAACTTGAGGCATAAATGCTGCGAACTAATACTTCCATGGTATTTAAGATAAAAGAAAAAATTATGAGTACTAGAGTTCCCTTGAGGAAATTTATAGGGTATTTAAGACCTTTAACCCAAATTTTTAAAATAAAATTAAGTTAATGTTTATATTTGAACACACTTGGGGTAATAAATTTAAATAGGATAAATTATTGTATTTAAACCCTTTTAAACACGAATAAGGTGACAAGTTTTAAAGTGAAACAATTTCTTCTTATAGTATATAGAAGGGTTGAATTCAAAAATAAAACATGTTTTTTCGATTTTAATTTGCATGCATATATATAACAAATTTTTGAGTGAAATAGGATGCTATATATATATTTATACGAATTGGTGACAAATTTTAAAATAAAACAATTTGATTATATTTTTTTATGCAAAACAAATTGCTATTTATTTCTATCTTTCAAACGGTAGAAGCCTAAAACATCACATGTATTGCAAAGGGAACAAGTTTAATATATACTCTATAATAGATAGTGAAGGACATTAAACATTTCAATTTATTTCATGGATTATAGATATAAGTTACTGTTCATATTCTTGTGAAGTTTTGATAGCATTATTGAAGAATTTATTTCCCCATACATTTAAAACAAATCAAAATTAGGATCAATATTCATTGAAAACTCCATCCGTTCAATCATCAATTTAATACATATCAATTTCCAAATGATGTTATTTGTTACTACATACCTATTGATCATCTAGAACCAACCACTTCAAAAATCTGATCTTCTCTTTCTTGTGGATTACATTTTTCAATTAGTTAAAGTGAACCATTCAATAAAGATTCGGTTTAACGATATATTTGCTGATATGTCATTCACTTTCTTCATTTCATAGCCATTTACTTGAAAGGGAAGAATCCCATTTATCAGAAAATTACATTTCTAACGGACTGAAATGGACTTTCCATCCATAATATATATTTAAATAAAACTGGAAACGAAATACAATTTTATTTTTAAATAATCAAACAGGTAAAGAAATATAGTGAACTTTACGCCACCGATATAAAGTGGTTTCAAACAAACACCTTTTACTAAAATATTGGGAAAACTTGGTGCTATAAGTTTTCCTCCTAATTGTTTTGTTTTCACACATAGTTACGTTAGAAACTATATATAATTAGATTAGAGAAGTTTAGATTTAGATAGGTACGTAGTGTGAGACTTGATGGACGATTTGCGAAAAAGACACATGATTGAAACATATAGATTGATGTATATTGTAAGAAAAGAATGTCATGATGAAAGAGTTCCATTATTTAGAAATAATTGTTTATGAATTTGCTATCCAAATTTTCAAATCATAACCTCAAAGTTCCAGAGGTGTGTGTGTGTGAATTATTTTTAATAATGGGAAAAATTTAATCTTTTGATCTCATTGATTCAGTATTAATGCAATGTCTAGGCTTTACAATTCAGTTCCTATAATTTTGACATGATTGAAACTTATTTCTTCAACTTTGGTCTAACGCAACTCCATCCCTATAATTTTAATCATATAAAATGTTGGTACCTACATTTTCAGAAAATAAATTTATAAGGATTAAAGTTTTTTTTAACTAACTAATATTTCAATTATTTAAAACTATAGATTGAGTTGCAACAAATCAAAATTCAAGGACTAAGATTAAACAAAGACAAAGCCATATGAATTTCTTTGTAACGAGTTAAAGTTTAAGGACTGAGTATTAGTCAAGGCAAAATTATGGGGACTAAATGATTAATTTTCCTTTAAGGGTTGTTTGGTATGAGGCTTTTGGAGGAAAGGAAAATTTTAATGAGTTAGATTTACCAAAATTAAAGAAGTGGAATTTGAAATTTCTAATTATTTTTTCTAACTCATTTATCTATCATCTTCTCTTTATTAAAATTTTATAACCCCATTTCTCTAAATCTTTTTTACATCTAACTAAAAAAAAATCCCTCCTACCAAACAACCTCTGAAAGAAGTAATGTACTACATAATAAAAGAACTGAGGTTTATATACGCAACCCATAAACTCTAGGCCATAATCAAATAAATATTGTTGGTACCAAACAATGTTCTATCTAAAGAAGGAAAACAAAAGGGCACATATAAAGAAACTTATAATTTGAAAAGTGGTGTGTGCTTTGTCTTGAAGTGTACGTACTCAACAAACACAAATTCAAACAAACCAAACAAACTAAATCCTCATTCCTCCTCCATGTTTGGAGTCTATACCTACAAGGCTACAAATACAAGAAACAACTCATTCTTAGTTTTGCATTGCACATCTTCACATCAAATCAAAGCCCTTAGTTTTTTCTTCTTTTTCATTTGCCCTTAAAATCCTAAAATGGGTTCATGTGGGTTTCATCAGAGACTATTATCATTTACTACTTATGTTATCTTCATTGTTCTAATGACATTATTAAACATTTACAAGTGCAATGCAATGATAGTACTTGAACAATGGAAGGAGAGTAGAAGAGATCATCGTCATCATCATGATGGTGATGATAATGATAATTCATCAGGATCATCAGTGGTGAGAAGGAAGTGTGATGTGTTTGAAGGAAGATGGGTTTATGATGAGACTTATCCTCTCTACGAAGCTTCCAGCTGTCCTTTCATTGAACAAGAATTTGATTGCCAGAAAAATGGACGCCCAGACAGTTTCTATCAGAAATATAGATGGCAGCCCAACGCTTGCACTCTCCCTAGGTGATGTTCTATACACTTGTCTTGCACTTTCTTGGTTTCTAAGTTTAGGGCATTACATTTTGGGGTGTCACATTATTTCAAAATAAAAATGTAATAATAAAAGTTTAACAAAATGGTACCTCTGATTTTTGTCCATTTGAAAGTTCTTAGTAGGAATTGTTTCAAACTCTTTTTTTGTTTGGTCTCTAACTATACGTTTGATGAACTTAATTAGTGGCTCGGTGAAAGAAAACTTAGGGATGTTATAATTAAAATGAGATTGTGTACTGTGCATCCTCTATCTCACTCCAACCAGTGTTATTAGAACTAGGGCTGTTCAACTCTGTCCCGTCCCGTCCCGAAAATTTTCGGGACGGGACAAACCGGAACGGGACAGAATACCGCTTCGGGACGGGACGGGACTCGGGACGGGGTCGTCCCGATCCCGTCCCGTCCCGAATATATATATGTATGTTCATAATTTTTTTTAAAAAAATACATGTGTCATCTGTCTCATATGTGAGTATATATGAATTTTTAAAAAAATATATATAACTCTAACTTCTAAACTAAGTTCCAACCATTCATTGATCTCAAATTTCTTGTCCGCTGCCACTATGCTCTATGTGTAACACATCACATTTGAAGTTTTTTTAAACTCTATTTAAATGTGTAGTTGTTGCTACTTTTTTTACTCTAATTATTATGTTTTTGGTTTATTATGTATTAATATGGAGTGCTCATGGCACTGGAGGAGATTTAATTATGCTATAAAATCACCCACCAAATGTGTTGCTCTGCAAAAAAAAGATTTTTGGGTCAATTTTTTTAATTGGGAAAAAGTTCCGGGACAAGGCCTGTCCCGTCCCGGTCCCGTCCCGATCGAGACCGGGACAAGTTCGGGACACGGGACGGAAACCCGTCCCGAACACTTTTCTTCGGGACGGGACAGGACAGGGTCGTCCCGGTCCCGTCCCGTGAACACCCCTAACTAGAACTAGTCGGTTGGATTGGAAAAGAAATACGTTAAAATAAAATGAGCCTCTCGAAATTTGTACATATAATCACTTACCACTGATTTTGACTAGTCAACATTCATTCCATTTTCTTGAATACAGTTTAAAACCTCTAGACATGTATTCAGATAGTGTATAACCTTTCCATATTAACTATCTCAAACCTTTGGTTGTTTATAGTGCTTGTTAGGGCTGAGCCATGGGCAAGGCAGGTTAGCCTGATGGTCAGCCTGTAGCTCGCCCATTTAACTCCTGTGAAGAACCCGTTTAATATCACAAGTTGTTGATTTTATGTTATCTATATATAGGTTAAGTTGTTTCAGTCCTAGCTAGCTATACATTGAATATTATAAAAAGAGAATAGTATCTCTTCCTTAATCACAAATTTGAGCACATCAATGGGAAGTATTTTTTCTTCTAATTGCTATAAATGTGTATGTTGTAGTGCAGGTACAAGGGAGAAGATATGTTGAGGGAATTGAAGGGGAAGAAAGTATTATTTGTTGGGGACTCACTTAGCCTCAATCAGTGGCAATCACTGATTTGCATGCTGCATGTTGCTGCTCCTAATTCAGGATACACTCTTCACAGAGTAGGAGGCCTCTCCACCTTCAGTTTGCCTGTGAGTTCAATTTCTGCAGTTTCCTAATTCACCACCATAACATCGGATTATATACATTGACTTATTGATTAGTTTGCTTTAATTAATTGGATTAATTATATAATTTTGCAGGAGTATGAGATTTCTGTAATGTTGTCTCGTAATGCATTTTTGGTAGATATAGTGAAAGAAAAGATAGGGACAGTTCTGAAGCTTGATTCCATTGAGAATGGAAATTCATGGAACGGATACGATGTGATCATATTCAATACCTGGCACTGGTGGCTTCATACAGGTCACCAACAACCGTAAGCTACTCCTATTCTCACAAATTAATTAAAAGGTTTTTCCTAAAAATAATAAGGCATGCCAGATTGGAAGTTCTACTTGAACAAAGCTAAAATGAATCCATTATTGTATTGGCTGTGGATTTCAGGTGGGAGTACATTCAAGTGGGAAATAAGATAGAGAAGGATATGAACAGGTTGGATGCTTTCAGAGAAGCAATAAGAACATGGTCAAAATGGGTTGACTCTAATGTCAATCCTAACATCACCAAAGTTTTCTTTCAGTCCACCTCTCCAACCCACTACAAGTAATAATCTCTTCTCTTCTCATCATATTATCATGCATTCATAAAACTAAATACTGCACAATTTCAACCTCACATTTCTCAAAAATATGACATCATAATCAACTTGATGGTTTTTCTTCCTATACACTTCTCATAAATTTCATAACAATTAAATGTACATTTGATGGAGCAGTGGAGAGGAGTGGAATGGGACAAGCTCAAGCACATGCAGAGGACAAATCAGACCCATGGGGGGTTCAAGATATTCAACAGGTCCACCACAAGCAGCAGTAATAGTGAAGCAAGTATTGGGTGAAATGGCCAAACCTGTTGGTTTGTTGGACATCACAACTCTTTCGCAGCTAAGGAGAGATGGTCATCCCTCTGTTTATGGCATTTATGGTGAGAGGGGAAATGATTGTAGCCATTGGTGCCTTCCTGGTGTTCCTGACACTTGGAACCAACTCTTGTTTGCAATGCTTGTCAACCAGTTTTTTCCTCATTAATTAACATTTGTGAACAGTTTTTGGCTTTTATCGTTTTGATTAATTCACTATTTCAACCTAATTGGATCTTGTACCTAAAAAAATCTAATTGGATCATTCTCAGGCATCACGATGTGATTATAGGATTTGGCACTAGCTTAGGAACTTTTACAGCCTAGGTCCTCTGCACTTATTTTAAGCCTATATATAAATCCTATTCACAGTCACATTTTTATTTCAATCTCTCAATGAGTGCATCCATCATATAAGTCTTTTCCTCTTCTTTTTTCGTTATTATGAATTATAACAAAATATCTTCTACCTATCAGTCTTGTATCGAAGTTAAGGCTAATCTCTCTGCTCATAAGATACTAACTCCAAGTTTGAGAAGGAAAAGACTTGTATCAAAGTTAAGGCGCTCTTACAAGGTTTTCTCAAAAAATATTAGATGTGAGCAATTTTTTTAATTGATCAGCACCCCCAGTCATAATTTAATTTAATAACTGATCAGCACCCCCAGTCATAATTTAATTTTTTAAACAAGGGAAGAGAAAGAAAAGGAATTATGAAATACTAGCTTCACAAATAAATTGCCACAATTGCAAAATGCATAATGAAGAAATTTTACACGATTAGGAACTCACAGCTATTACATAAACAATTCATGAGACATTCAGCCGAGGGCCTTGAATAAAAACAAGCTCTATAATAATCAGAAACTTCTACAGGCAATGCAGACATCAAAACAAGGTAATTACCTAAGGAGCTCAATAGTATTTGAAACCATAAGGCAATTACCAATGTCTTCCATATCTCATATTCTGTTCACAAGAACACCTATCTCTGCAATTGTATTCTTTTGTCTCTTATCGGTAACTCAATGGGCTGTTGGGCCTGATGAGGATGATCAGGGCCTGTGTAAACCTTCAGGTGGTTGAAAAGTTGTCTGCCAAGCTGCATTTACCAACCCTTGATTATTGCAAATTCAACTGAAAGATAAAATTAATGGAGATACCATAACAGCAAAGCATGAAATATTGATTTAAAAGCACCATCACAGGGGCATTCATCCTCTAAGGGGTAAGGATCCGTGCTGTGGTGTGGATCCCATATATAAGGGGATCATTGTCACCTTTTCATTTTCCAAAAAAATATTTTCTTCTAAGAATGTCCAAAATCAGACACAGGCAAGTCAATAAAAGAAATGATCGAGGTATGATACTGGAAGACCCAGCTCAAATATACTTAATACATACATGTATGCATGCATATAAATTATATGTGTGCGTATGCATAAACAAGCATATGCATGTTTATATGAATTAGGGTTTTAGTCCCAAAAAAAGAAAAATAAAATAGCCGGGTCAAAAGTAAAGAGTCAACACAATTCAAACTACGTAATAACATCAAAAATAGCAAAAACATTTGGGTCACGACACTAAGTAGTTTTGAATTAAAAGTCTCCACATCTATGAGCAATATCCAAATCATATGGACTGCAAAATCAATATCAGTTTATTTCCAAGCCCCTGAATTTTCATCAAGAAGTTTATCACATAGGATAAGAAGCCCAATTAGCTTTCTGAGATGTTTTACATACTACATGTCAAGCGCTTTAGCCTTTGGCACTATATTTTCTCGTTGGTTGTGGCTGATGAACACACACATATATCATGAAAAATATTAAACAAATTTATAATGTTCTATTTCTTACGAAGTGCCATTTAAAAGCAGTATCAACAAACCAGGTTAAATGTGCATTCTTCAAACAAGTTAGCATATATTCAGAAAAGAAGAGTATGATATAAATCACTTGAACCTACCCTCCCCTTTGGAAGCATGCCACGAACAGCATGTTCAATAATTCTTTCTGGAATTCTTGCCTGCAGTTGGGCAAATGTCTCTACTTTCATGCCACCAGGTCGTCCTGAATGCCTCCTATAAAGCTTTTGGGTCCTCTTTTTTCCGGATACAGCAATTTTTTCTGCATTAACCTTTTGATCCCAAGTGAAAGTGAAATTTTCAAACTCTGTTTAGTAATGATGTACCTTCATGCGTGTGCATGTTTGGATGTAAACATATTTTATACCATATAAATAATTCAGGATATTAGATAACACCATTCTAGTAACAAAAATAAGAAGCAGGCTCCATTGCCTTAAGTTTCAAAACAAGGCTCAGACAATTTAAAACATTAACCATTGGGTGAAAATATGAGTAAAGTCATAAATAAAGATTTTTTTTTTTTTTTACATAAAGTAGATTATCCAGTTTCCAGCTAATGTAGAGAGTCAAGGCAAAATATACAATTATTAGCTGAAAAACCCTAAAAGTTACAGTGTGCCAAATTCCAATTGAATGTCCTCAATGGTCAAAAGTCATTCCATGATACTTAATTATAAAACTGGATATGTTCACAAATCCTAATATACAGAAATTATGCTATACAAACTGGTGGGGCACTTTATTCCTTTCAATTAAGGAACAGATTACATAAAGAAGAGTCATGCTTCCATCACCAATAGATACATCATGTAGTTAATAAATTTGGTACAGGAGAAAAACAGTAATGTAGAAATGCGAAATGCTTACCACAATCACAAATGCACCCATGTCCACACTGGGAGTATAGGTTGCCAAATTTTTCCCTCTGATATAAATTGCAATAGTCGATGCTAGTCTTCCAAGAATTTTATCTGTAGCATCAACAATGTACCATTGTTTATCTGTGTTCACATGGTCTGCTGCTTTTGGATACCAAGTCTTGTTCCAAATGTCCTGTACACACACAAAGAGTGGGGTGACTAATGATTGCTCATAAGAGAATACAAAGTTTAAAACTATGCCTTAAATGCAGCGAAAAATTCCAGAAATTAAAACCAAAATGTTCCCAAAAAAAAAAAAAAAAACTACAAATCTCACAGAAAGAAAATGCATAGCAAAAATTACTTAATCTTGCGCAACTTAATAAAACAAAAGGTAGCATTTTATGAATTTTAAAACTTTGTAAAAGCAAGAGCTACAATTAGTTTACTTCAACTTCAAAACTCAACAATTCGAGCTCAGACATGCTCACTTTGAATTATTAATAATAAAACAACCTCACAAACATTCCTATTGCTCACTCCATTCCTTCATCAAACTAATGGAGCTGGATTAATAAGTATACTAAAAGGAAAAGAGGGGACATCAGCACTAAAGACTTCCGAAACATGACCCATTTGTAGCTTTTGTTTTCATCAACTTGAGAAAAATTTGAACTTTTCCAATTTTTGCCTTTGGGGTTCGGTATAATGAATAACCCAATAATTACAGGAAATTTTCATCAACATGTTCTGGGAATCCAGCAAAAATCCCCATAGAATTAAATGGGTTAACAGCGAAAGACGAAAAAAAAAATGATATAGTTAATATAGCAGAACTTACCGGGCCATTAACTTCGGATTCCTCAAACATCCAACGTTGATCTTGAGGGACAATGGAGAGGTCCTGGCAACGCACAAGAGAAGTAGCCCTAGAATTGAGGCGCAAATTGGTCCGTACAGAAGGCTTTGGTGATGCTAAGTGGAAGCCAAGAAATGGGGTTTTGGAATTGGCATTGTGGGAAGAAGGAAAGGAAGATTTGGAGGAAGAAGCAGAAAGTAAAGTGGAAGAAGATGAAGCACAGAGCAGAGCCATGGTTGGTTCTTCACTTTGCTATCCTCAATTGATTGATGGTTGGGATAATGTCAAGAGTGTAGAGTGTAGACACGAGGGAGCAAAAAGTTAACCGCCCGTTGGTAAGCTGGGAAAAAAAAAAATTTACCCCTGCTACTGCTACGCTTATCTGTTGAGAAAATATGTGGAAAAGACAAAAAGAAAAAAGTCATGGAAATAGGTACAAGAAGGTCACCATATTTGGATAAAAGTAAAACAAAAATATATAGGGAGCATGGATTAGATCATTAGAGTATCTTTTTAAGTTTAAAATAAATGACTAATATACTCTTAAATAAGCATATTTTTAGAAATTATCCCACACCAGCCACCCAGACCACGATGGAGGTGGTTGGTCAGTTGCCAGTCGACAAAGCTCTGACAGCTTGTGAAGAATTATTATTGATAAAAATATTTATTTTATAGTTTTTAATCATTCTCTTAAAGTTTTTTGTTTGGAGAAACGAAAGATCCTATTTATATAAAAAAAAAGTAGAAAGATCCCAACAAAGAATCGATCTTTCTTCTAGTTATTGAATATCTCTTTGATTGATCAATGTATGATATTCCGAATCCTCATTTTAAAAGGACAATTTAATCCATGGCACATAACTATAACTATTCTTACCGGGGACCCTTCCAGCCTTCCTCTCCTACTATTTTTAGGGTACCCCCAAAAAAAACAAATACATTATGAAAACAAAAAGAAGAAAACAATATGTGGAGAAAAATTAAAAACCAAAAGAAAATACTTATTTGAAATGACAAAGTGGGCATTGGACATTCCAAAAATTTGTTGAAGTATTTTTATACATGAGCTGTCAAATGCATGAAGTGTTTTTTATATACTAGTAAGGATGCCTTTATTTTTTTTTTTATCATATTACCAAACATATAAACAACCGACTATCCTAGTTTTAGTGTTCATAGATTCCTTTTCAAATATTCCTAGATTCCCCACATTATTCTTGTTAATAACCTTGAACAATAATCAATGAGAAGAAATGGAATGAAGAAATATAATCACAATGTGTTAGGAAAGACTTGACATATTGATTGGAGTAATTCACCACCTTACATCAAGTAAATAATTTATTCTTTAAGTCATGAGGCATTACTACTATTTAATATTTATGTTGACTGGCCCAAAAAAATATTGATATGTTTTTTTTAATTGAATATTATGTCTTCTATTAATGAAAAAGTTGTGAATAAAGTTCAAGATTACAAGAAAGCATCAATAGAATCTAGAGAAATAAGTACCAGCACATAAATGGTAGTGATATTCAACTAACACCAGTATAAAGCAAAGACGTAGAAGAAGACACAAGAACTCAACTTGGCTCCTGAGCATCCAAAGCAAGAAAATGAGATAAAAGAAGTGACAGTGTGAAAACCCACCCTATCGGGCTCACTTCTTTATAAACTTTAACTGTGAAATGATCATCTACACCATTTCTCTTCCTTAGGATAAAGCGAACCAGAAACTCAACTTCGGATGCTAAGAGTTTGAGGATTTCTTGAATAATTCCACGGTAGTACCACTCATATAAATCCAGTTTATTATTGCTATCCACACAATCTTTTAGTAAGAGGCAATCAGTTTCAAAAATGACATTGTCATATCCCAAGTCAATAGCTATTAGGACTTAGGAGAGCTCTTCTCAATGCCAATGCTTATGTCATGAATGTAGATAATGATTTCACTTTATCTATAATTCCCCCATTGAAAAAGACCTGCCTCGTTTCTACATAATAGGCCAGCTCCAGCTGTCGACCTAAGATTCTTGAAAGCACCCTCACTATTTATTTTAATAAAGCCCATAGGCAGTTTCTCCCAGTTGTTACTCTTGTCCACTCTGACTGGTTCTAAAATGTGTCTGGTGGAGACTGTAGGTGTGGCCCAGAATTCGTCATTTGCTCATGTGGCCATGGTGATGGTATCTAAAGGATCAAGTGGGGTATGATTAAACACCTTGTCATTCCTCTTTTTCCATATGTGCCATAGGATACAGCATATTAGAGAAATTTCCTTGCTTGATAGTTGCAGCGGGCTCTTAGAAAGGTACAGCCACCAATGAGTGAAATTTTAAATGTTTAGTAGATCAACTCGAGCTCCCAAATTGCATCCAAACCAAACACACCTTGTCCAGGGCCATTGAAAAAAATAGGTGTTATATTGTTTCAATTGAGGGTTCACAAATTGGACAGGTTTGACTCAAAGCAATGTTTTCTTTTAAAGAAAGCCTCATTTGTTACCACTGTATTGGACATAACTTGCCTTAAGAATTGTTGCACTTGAGGCACAGTCTTAATCTGCCAAATATTCTTCCAGTTTGCTTAGGTGATCACTATCAAGGAGTTTGCTTAGGTGATCACTATCAAGGATGACAGTTTGTTCTTGATCTTGTCTAAGGTCTGCTTTTCATGTTTATAGCTTCTCTAACTGAATAAACACCATTCGTGGTTGGAATTTCCCCTATATGCTTGGGATACCCAAATATTTACCTTGATCAGTAAAAGATTTAATTCTTAAGGGCTGCCCAACCATATTTTTGACTTCTGGTGTAGTATTGGCTGAGAAAACAATGCTAGATTTGTCAATATTAGCAGCTTTCCCAGATGCATCACAATATAATTTGAGGAGTTTTGCCAAGTTCACGCAATTAGATCTACTCGCATTCATAAAGAATAAGGCATCGTCGGCAAAGAAAATGTGGATAAACTCTGGGCACCTGTTACTCAGCTTGATACCTTTAAGAGATTTGTTCTGGAGACTTTTGTTGATCATATTAGAAAGAACTTCCGCCATTAATATGAATAGGTATGGAGATAAGGGGTAGCCTTGCCTCAGCCACTTCCTGGTGTAATAGATCTAATCTTGTCTCATGGAACACACAAATTCAAATGCACAAATTCTATACATTTCATAATAAGTGAGACCCAAGCATCACAGAATCCCAATTTCAATGAAAGATATTTTAGGAAGTCTCATTTAACTCTATCATAGACTTTACTCATGTCCACTTTTGAGGGTAAATTCAAATTTTCCACTCAATTTTTTCCTACGAAGATAATGGTACACTTCATGTGCAATAATGATATTATCATGAATGAGGTGACTCGGAATAAAAGCAATTTAATTATGCGAAATGCATGCAATCCAAGAGGGGTCTCATACGAAGGACAATGATTTTTGAGATAATTTTATATGAGAAATTACATAATCTTATAGGCCTAAAGTGAGAGACACGATCTGGTTTATCAATTTTAGGAATAAGGACAACATTAGTATCATTTAATTTAGACAGGTCAAGTTTCCCATTAAAAAATTCTAAGGCCATGTCACAAACCTGATAACCTATTTCATGACATGCAGATTGGTAGAATTTACCTAAGAAACCATCTAGACCCAGGGCTTTGGTACTGCCCATGCTAAATTCTGCTGCACGATTTCCTTATGGGTGACTGGTTGCATTAGTTGATGGTTCATGGATTGATCTATTTTTGAATCAATAAAACTCTGGGCTTCATCAATTGACCTCTCTCCAGATGTGCAGAAAAGTTGTTAATAGAAGGATGATATATTGGAAGCAATATCATCTTGTTCTATTAACCACCTATTATGGTCGTCTTTGATTCTTAGGATATTGTTGATCCTCCTACGCTTGATAGTCGACAAGTAGAAGACCCCACCCTAGAGCCATTGAATGCGAGACCTTTGCCATTCCTTATGATCCATTGCATTTCCTAAGTCAGACTTCAACTTTTCAATTTTCCTCTTAGTTTCCGCATTCATGTTACTTTGTAAGCATCTAGAGAGCCCAATTTAAGCTTAGATATCAATTTCTACCTGATTAATTCATCCTTGCATGCTAGCAAACAGGTTAGAAAATTAATAATGGAAGAATTGTCACATACCTCAGTAAGTTGCCAACTTTATTTCACGACGTGGAGATGATTGCTGTGGGACGTTCAATTTGTTTCAAATTTAAAATCCCTTATGCGGTTTGTCAGTTTATAACAGCAATTGACTGGGAGTAAATGGTGGTCAGAGCCCGACGGATCAATATGAAATACTTCAGAATTAGGAAACTCCTCCCTCAAGATGATGTTACCTATAGCTCTATAAATTCTTTATCTTATAATTGCATGCCCTTCTCTATTGTTACACCATGTGAAGTGATAGCCACAAAATCTCTGATCGACAAGAGCATAGTCAGAAATAGAGCTAATAATCTTCCTCGCAGCTCTTGGATTACCTCCAGATTTTTCCAAGAGAAAGGCAATATCATTAAAATCACCCCGAGACAACCAGGATTGATCCATTATTCTAGCAATTCTCCTAATTTCTTCCCAGCATAAAAATCTTTCTGTAACACCCCAAAATTTGGAAACAAGAAATAAGGAGATATTTTAAGTCTTGGGGTGTTATTTGAGAATTAAAAAGTCTTATAAACAATTTTATAAAGTTTGAGGTATTTTTAAGAATTATTAATGTCTATTTCTTCATAAATTGAGGGAAAATAGTTATAAGATTAAATTAAATCTGGGAATTCTAGGGAAATTGCTTGGACACTCAAAGGAATTTATAGCTGAAGAGAATTTCTTGCTTGACAGGAGAATTAAATTCTAGAAATTGTTTTTCGAAAAGGGACCAAACTGAGAACAAAGGGAAGCTTAAGAACAGGGACTAAAATGAAAATATCAAATGTTTCAAGGGTGGAATCTTAATTTCCCTAAACCCTTAAATATCATATCCTTCCATTCCCTTACCCTCATTCCCAGTCATTCCTCTCTCTGCTCGCTTCCTCAGTGAGTGTCCGGATTCCGTTTATGCTCTTTGTTCTTCCTCCGATTTCATCCGCTTTTGAGAAAGCATTCGAATGGGTTTGGGATTTCTGAGAGTTCTAAACCAATTAAAATGAAGCTTAAAGACTCGATTAAAGGCATTCCTGAAGTGATTTTGTGAATAAAGTATGTTTTGGTCAATTGTTCTTTGGGGTCACTGTTCACCCCGAGGCTGTTCTTGGTGATTCTTGGGCAAGAATTGAATGAAACCTTAAGTAAACATCAATAGGAGTAAGCTTTAAGTCCATAGTGTGTCTTGCATGTTGAGTTTTGGGGAAATCTGTGAGACTTCTGATTTCTTCCCCCTGTTCAAGTCTATTTTCTGATTCGGTTTTCTGAGTTTGGCAATTTAACGCTTATGAGAATTTATTAGAGATGTTACGAATTAGTGCATGTCTGTTCTGCCTTAGTTGTGGAGTTCTGATGGAGTCTTGGTTGCTCTATTTCTACATAAGTTCTAAAGTTCTGTGAATTTTTATTTTCATGGATGGAAGCTATGAAACTTCTGGAACTTGTTTTTATTGGTGAAACTTGAAGTTGATGGAGTAATTTGGTTGTTTATGATGTAATTCAAATTGTTTTCTTTAGCTGAAATAGGGAGCAATGGATTAAGGTCTTAACTGTGAGTGCTGAAAGTATGGAGTTTTAGTTTAGTGATTCGATTCTGCGTATTGTTGCTCTGTCCTGGTTCTTGTTTGGGTCTGTGACTGAGAACTCCTCATCTCCACATTCAGTTTTTCCGATTGGGATATTTTGAATCTGTAACGTCTAATTGAGTTGGGCTTAAGAGAAATCACTGATTAAATGGAAGAATAAGTTAATCTTTTAACTGCATTGATTTATATTTGTTCTCTCAGGGGTCTTCGTTTTCATTTGAGTTCTTTGGTGTTAAATTATAGAGATATGCAAGTATTGATTGTAGCTTTGAAACTAAAGCCTTGGTGTAGGAATTCGATAGATAATTGTTTAATTCAAATTAAATTTCATTGGTTTTCATATGAGTTTTCTTCTCTGTTTCAGCACTAATGTTTTCAAAAGAAGTGAATTGTTGAAATTATTACGGCACTGAAAGAATTTTTGTACAGAACAATTGTTTGGATATTTATAAACTAGGGTTATATGTTGAGAAGGTATATAAAATTGATGTTATGTGTTATATTGTTTTCATTATGGAAGATAGTTACTTTGGAAACTAAAATCTGGTTTGAACTTTACTGGTTCGTGTTTCACAATGATTAGTAATTAAAGTAGGTGATCAAATTTGGTCTAGAAACTTTGAAATTAAGGTTTGAACTTTGGAACTGAATAATTCCAGATCTCTCTTGAGAAAATAATTTCTTTTAAGTCTCCAAGATGAAGTATGTAATGATAGTTAGAAGCTGGGAATTTTCGGTTTCATAAAGGATTCTGATATGATATTATAATTAGGAATAAGGTTAGTTAATTTGTTAGTTGAGTAGAGTCGAGCTTAATACTGATTACTTAACTACTTGGATTAATTAGCTAATTAGGGTTAAATGGGATTGATTGGGCTATTATTAGGTTTTGGGATTGATTGGGTTATTATTATATGTTTTGGGATTATATCATATTTTGGGGTTATTATTATTATGTGTCGGGCTCATTGGGCTTAATGAGCTTATTATAATTAGGTCTGAGTATAAGACTAGTCAGGTCATTATATAAACCTGATTAGGGCATATTATTTGGAGGTCTTGCATTTGAATTGATAATGGAGTTTCTCTTTCCCTCTTGACGGCTACTTTCTTTGTCTCTTAAACCCTCTAAATTCTTCTTCTTTACCCTAATTCTCTTAATTTCCCATTACAAGTTAGTAAACGTGTAACAGATTCTTGGATAGCTATGGATATATTATGATACAATAAAGAGTGAATTTTAGAGCTTCGGAATTGATTTAAAGTTTGTGTTATGTTTTAAAATTTTAAAGTGAATTCAGTCACAAGTTTCTGTTTTTGAATTGATTTTAAGAGAAGGATATGACTTTTGTTGGAACTTAGTATTGTTAAGTGTTAAAATGTTAAAGGGCATTGTAAGAAATTGTTGAAATACACTCCAACATGACTAATATTTTTCTTAGTTATTCTGTTGTATTGATAATTTATAAAGGCGTAATTATTTCAAAGCTGTAAGCCATACATCATAAATTCAGATAACCTTCATTAGTTTCAGTTAAGAATTTTGATGATGACTTGAGCTTGTGTATGGAATATCTATTTGGCTGCTTCTGACATTTAGTGATGGATGTTGTAATTGCTGCTTTGCTTTGTGAGCCTGCCAAATAGCTTTTATTGTTTAATTCTTTTGTTCTGAATTAGTAATATTAATGTACCAATGTGTTAGCCTTATCTTACAATGGATGTGCAATAGAATGTGACAGCTTGAAATGGTTTATAAAATTGGGGATTGGAGGTCCGTTTTTCAATATTGTTGAGCAAATTCAATATTTTTCCCTAATTCAACAAAGTTCATGGTCTTATTGTTTTCAGCATTCATCAAATCTCCAATTTTAATGAAGTATAAATCCGTTGTTTTTAAAGTTAAGAGCCTTATGTTTTGTGTTTCAGAAACGACTAAAGATTCCCTTGATTTTATTTTTAGGTTTTAAATATTGGGGGCATGTGTTATTCTATAATTATTGTAGGTGAGAATCATCATTTTGGCTTCTATTATTTGATTTGTCTGATGTGGTGTTGGGTATTAGATATGATATATTAGATATTGACTTTAAGAGGCAAAATCTGATTTTAGTTATTACTTGAAGTTTTTAAGTGGTAGATGGGTAAATTATTCAATAGATGAGCAAAACGTGAAGTATGAAGTGGTTCAATTTTACACAAATGATTTGAAGCTGATTTGTGTTTGAAGGTCAAATAATTATGGTTGAATTAAGTCAGGAGTGATTGTTGCAAAGATTGAAATAAAAAAGAAGGAATGTCCTTAAATGATCTCACAAGTTAAGGTATTGAAGAGCTAATGAAGAAAATTTAAGGATTGTTTTGAAGTGTGTGTATATATACATACAATAATTGGGAATTATAAAGAGTAATTACAGTGGCTCTTTAATTTGTAAGGTTTAGGATAGTTCTAGCAAATTATATAGTTGCCTAGATATAAGGAGTTGGGTAGTAACATACACTAGGATCTAAGAGTGACACATAGATTAATTTATAGATTTGATTTTTAACCTAAGCCTATACATGTATATAGGTTCTGATTTGAGATTTGAGACTTGAGTTTACAAGATGGCAAGGAGGAAAAGAGCTAGCCCAGATTAAAGTTCTGGTAACCAGGTAGCAGTTTCATTCAATATTAACATTTGTCATAAATTTACGATAAACTTCAGGGTCGAAAGATCATTCTAATCTTGTCATAAATATTTAGTGTATCGGAGTACTCAAAGACTAGGTGGCTAGCTACCCCTAGTATAGTTTATATATGACTGAAAAGTTATATTCACGAGGTTGAGCCTCACAGGCCATACAATTACAAAAAAATAAATTTACATTAATTGTGTGGCAATGCCTTGAGCATAATAACATACAAGGTTAATGTTTATTTCTAACAGTTATACATATTTATGAATTATTACGCATAGTAATGAACGAAATGAAATGCGTTCAACTGCTTTTTTCAGAAAGCTGGAAGGGAGTTAAGCTTTTGAGGATAAGTTAGATGAAGAAGCAGGAATGCCTGCTACGTTTTGTACTTCTGTATGTAGCTATTTTGGAACCTAGTTATTTGTGTATGTTATAAGTTTAAGTAAGTAAAATAAGCTGGAAGCTTGTATGGTAGTTAATACTCCCTCCAGTCCTATTTATAAGAGCTCAGCCGCTAAATAACGCTTCTTAAAAAAACATATAAAAGTTAGTTGGGAGTTATAAATATGCCTGAAAAATAGTTGTTTTTCCAATATTGCCCTTATTTATGATGAGACTAGAGAGAGAAATGTAAGTATGAGTATTAATGAGTACTATAAAAGAGAGTTTTAATAAGTAGGGGTAAAATAGAAAAAATGGCATTAAATGATGACAGATTTCAAGGCGAGGTCTTATATTTTGGACCAAAACAATTTAAATTTCGGGCTCTTATAAATAGGACTAGAGGGAGTATATAGCTGTATATATATGTATATATCTCTAATGAACAGTACAGCTGCATGCACAGGTAAGGGGTTATCGACTGAGATGACCCCACTATTTTGTTATTATAGTAGGAGAGATGTAGATAGTTAAATAATATATAATCTAAAGACTATATGAGTATAGTGTAAGGGGTTTTAACTCCCTAAGCTCTATTAAAAAAAAAAGTTAAGTAGATTTAGGTCATTTTAATTGTTTTGATTTGATTCGATCAAGTTCATGAATTTCCAGTTCTTCCTTTTCCAATCTCCAACCTTTCAGAATCATTGAGATAATAGTAGGTCTATGTAGAATTTTCCTAATGAGAATCTTTCCTACCAATGCACCACCTTTCTTTTTATTACATTCTCCATATTGAGAAATACTCTTTTTGTTTTCTTTTCATGGCTACTTTGTCCTACCTCCATAATCAAATAGGGTACAGTAGCACACAATTGA
This sequence comes from Mimosa bimucronata, assembly GCA_037074515.1. NCBI lineage: Eukaryota > Viridiplantae > Streptophyta > Magnoliopsida > Fabales > Fabaceae > Mimosa > Mimosa bimucronata. Next base: position 16,379,657 of record CM073442.1, read on the forward strand.
AGCAAAAACACTTACGAACGGACGAACAAGGAGAACTTTCGAAGGCAAGGTTGCCAAATGTAACAGTGAACAAACTCAGATGCGGATTCACATTCTATGATCATCACAAAGATGAGCAATGCGCTTCTTATATTAATATGGACAATTTAGATTTATTTTAACAGTCCATATTTATTTTAATTTATTTCAATAATTTTTATTTTAATGGATACCAAAACAAAAAGAAAGTTAATTTTATAACTATCATTTATTAAAAAATTAGATTTATTATAACTTTTGAAGGCAAGGTTGCCGAATGTGACAGTGAACAAACTCAGAGGTGGATTCACATTCCATGATCATCACAAAGATGAGCAATGAGCTTCTTCTCTTAATCTGGACAATTTAGATTTATTTTAACAGTCCATATTTATTTTAATTTATTTTACTATTTTCAATAATTTTTATTTTAATGGATACAAAAACAAAAAGAAAGTTGATTTTATAACTATCGTTTATTAAAAAATTAGATTTATCTTTGAAAAATTGGCCATTTAAAAATTTTAAATTTAGACCATTCATATCGGGTGTGTTTGGACTGACTTTTGGAAAAGTGACTTATTGTGTAATGACTTTTATATTTGGGTGAGTTGTGAAAAAATAACTTATAAGTCAATTGAACTTTTAAACATGTTTGGATTGGCTTCTTGAAAAGTAAGGTTAAGATGAAAATGACTAAAAAGGATATGAACTTTAGAGAATAATAGAACTAAATTAAAATTATCCATAAATCTTTGGATTATGATGATTTTGAGTGAAAAATTAAAATTATCTGAAAAAATAAAATGGAAATTTATTTAAATTATTTGCAAACATAATAAAATGGAAACTTAAATAAATATATTTAATGAATAAAAAGTCATATGAATTAGAAATCATACAAACATAAAGTTTTTTAGCTAAATAATAATACATATAATTATTGGATCATATGCTTTCTACATAATATATATATTAATTGAATTTTATTGAGTGTGTTTGGTTGGGTTTAATTTGAAGAAATAAGTCCTTATTTTGTTGAAAAAGGACTTAAAGTGAGAAAAAGGAAATTTGCTATGTTTGGTTGGGCTTGTAGATTTTCTAATAAGTCATTTTTTTCGGCTTATTTTGTCAAATGGAATCAGCTTATTACTGTTCACCTCATCTCTCTCCCCTTTGATCCATGCGGCGCCCACAATAAAATTCAATTAATATATATTATATGTAGAAAGCATATGATCCAATAATTATATGTATTATTATTTAGCTAAAAAACTTTATGTTTGTATGATTTCTAATTCATATGACTTTTTATCTATTAAATATACTTATTTAAGTTTCCAATTATTGGATCATATGCTTTCTACATATAATATATATAGATATATATTAATTGAATATTATTGTGGGCGTCGCATGGAGCAGAGGGGAGAGAGATGAGGTGAACAGTAATAAGCTGATACCATTTGACAAAATAAGCTGAAAAAATGACTTATTGGAAAAACAACTTAGGGTGTGTTTGGATGAACTTGTGAAAAAATAACTTATATATAAGCCAGATTAAAAATAAGTCAGATTATGTAATGAGATTTATGTTTGGATCAGCTGTGAAAAAAATGACTTATAAGTGACTTATTTTTCATAATTCAGATTGTGTATATTTGGGTTAGGTTTGATTGGATGTGTAAAATGAGTCAGAATTGTGGGGTCCACCTCCATAAGTGACTTATAAATCATAAGTTATAAGTTTAAAAAAAAGACTTATATACTTATTTGGACTTATTTTTCATAAGTACTTATTTTCCCTAAGTCCAGCTAAACATCTTTTTCTGGATTTTTTTCCATTTTAAGTCCTTTTGACTCAAAATAAGGACTTATTTTGAGTAAATAAGTCCAGCCAAACATGCCTTTATAAGTTGTTTTTGGCCCATAAGTTCTTATTGTCTACAAGCCCTACCAAACATAGCAAATTTCTTTTTTATCACTTTAAGTCCTTTTTCAACAAAATAAAGAGTTACTTTTTCAAATTAAGCCCAACCTAATACACTCATCAAATGTTACACGGTCCAAATTTTGTTTTAGTAGTAAAAAGTGCTTTCTTATCATTGCGATGAGTGCTAAATAGAACCCCTGGCAAACTTTCACATGGGAGAGAATTAGGGTCCGTTTGGTTGGCTGAAACTTCATCGATGGAAGAGGAAAATTGAGTTTTTCCGGTGCTCTCCATGGTTTGGTTGACAGAAACGCGAAATTTTCATTTCCATCCTCCCTCAATTTTCCAACTTTTAAAGGAAAATGGGTTCCCATAAAAAATGGTGGGAACCCATTTTCCATCGTGTGAGGGAAGATGATGAATAAGAAGAAATACTATTTTGCCCTCACTTTACTTGTTCTTCTTCTCCTTCAGATTCCAGTTTCAGGTCTCTCTCTCGCCTTCTCCTCTGTCTGCTCGAAGAAGAGATGGACCAAGATCCAAATCTGGTTGAAGAAGATGAATCAAGATCTAGATCTAGTTGAAAAAAAATGAATGGGTGGAGAAGAAGAGTGGAAGAAGAGGATTTTTTTTTTGCTGTGCCTCTCTCTCTCGCTGTACTGTGCGGCTCACGCTGGACGAAAGAAGAAGAAGAAATAAATGGTGTGCCTCACGTCAGGTTCTGGAGGAAAGAAGAAGAAATATATATGTTATTTTTAAAAAAAAAGTTTGACATTTTTCCTTTATTTTTTTTTCTTGATCTCTTGCATTTATGCCTGGTATACTTGAATTATAATTTTTTTTATTAAAATTTAAGATTTATTGAAATTATAATTATTAGAAATAATTTATTCATTTATTTTATGATTATTTAATTTTAAAATATTTTAAAATTACATATTTGTGAGTTTAATTAAAAAATACTCATTAAGGGTAATATGGTCATTTGCATCTATTTCTGGGTTTTCTTACCACTATTTTCAACCAACCAAATATAAAAGTTTCAATTCCATTCCTTTTCTGTGTGTACCAAACGTGTCGACTTTCATTCCATTCCAATCCATTCTTTTCTTTTCCTTTCTTTTCCATTCCGTCAGAGAATTTTTTATGAACCAAATGGGCCCTTAGACTCTTACGAAGGAGAGAGGGACGGTCCACAGCCTTCCATGCAACTGACGCGATCTTCATCATGGAATTAGTACATCCATTCTGGTGAAATGATGGAGAGGCTGCCTTCTTCCCAAAAGCAACCATATGAAATGACAAAAAGTTGTGTCAAACGTGAGGGGTGCTTCAAGAAGTTTCTGACCAAGAAAATAAACTTATCGAAGAAGTTATCAAAGAAGTTTGTGATTAACAATTATGAAGTTTTCAGTCAACTAATTATTATTATATTTTTAAGCTAAAATGAGAAATTAGAGCTTCATACCACACACAAATTAGCCCATTAATTGATGTTTTATTTTTTTTTTTCTATACCGAACATGTTATTGTTTGAAATTTCTTCCTTTTCTTTTATCAAAGTATATTCTTTTAACTTCCACCAATTGAACTCCAAACACAACTTATTAAATTGATTTTATGTCGATTAGAATATGTAATTATTCTTTTATATAAATTCTTGTAAGTTGAATGAATAAACAGGCTCGATTATAACATCTTTTATCTCTGTTTAAATTTTATGCCATTTAACTGTTTGATTTATTTTTTCAATTATAGATATATATTATAATAAAGCGAATAGATTGCTTTTGATGCTGCTTGATGCAAGTATGGAGTGAAATGAGGAAGAAAGTAGGAAAAATGAAATGGAACGTGGGTCCCTTAAAATACTTCTCCACCAAGCACTCTTCCCTTATTGCTAGTTTCAGCCTTATTATTTTCAACTCTTGTCCTTGGATATTATATTCTTTTCCTACTTATATGATTTGTAATCATTATTGTCAAATTCCTAGGTTGATTTCCCTATTGTAATGTTTTTACGTTCTATCTACACAAAACAAAACGGGTTATAAGTCACTAAAATTCATAGTAGATGTAAACTTAGTTAAACTCATGAATTGACACATTAAATTTATCGTTTTTATATTTTAACCTCACAAAATATTATTGTCAACTTGATCTAAATCTCGTGTTATTTATTTTTATATGACCATATTAAACGAATTTATATTTAAATTTAATAGAAATTTTTTTATTGAGTTTTATTAGGTAAGAATGTTGATATATTTAATATCAACTATTCATAATTAAGATATATTTAAGTCAAAATATGATTATTTTTTTATTTCTTATTTAATTATATACTTTCAACGTGTATTTATTAACAAAAGTAAACTCTTACGATTTCATGATTTGAGTTTATGATCTGGTTTTACATCTTTACCACGAGTTTATTTAAATTCATGAGTTTGACAATTCTGCCTTTACTTACTTTAGTTTATAGCTAGGGTTATTTGTTATTACACATTTTAATTTTTACATAAAAGAAATAAAATATATTCTTAAATGTTAATAGTTAATTAAGTACGAGTTATTTGGCAAAAATCCGAACGACAAAATAATTTAATATTAAATTCAAAAAATGTAATAAACAAAAAAAAATGTGGCATCATTTAAAAAAGGGTTAATGTCCATTTTTACCCTTGGGCTGTAACCGCAAAAGAGCACTGGATATCCATTTGAGGAGCATTTTCGCTCAAGAAGTGTTTAGATCGAAGCAAATTTATTCCACCGTTCAAAACATTAACTTTAACCATTAAATTCTCCTTTTTGATCTACTAATGCTGACATGACTGTCACTATATATAATTCATCATTTTAAGGTCTATTTTTGCCCTGAAAGTAACCGCCAAAGAGCATTTTTGCACTAGAAGTATCAAAATCATAGTAAACTTGTCCATACTATTATTTAAAATTAAGTTTAACCTTTAAATGACATGTGACACTCCACATTACATCCTATAATCCATCTCATCACATGACTCATCACCACAAGTCGTTTAAACAATGAACTGTAATTAAAGAAAAACAAATTATGGAATTACGCAAAACCGACATTTTTATTGCTTAAAAAATAATATAAATAAAATAAAGGATTGATGTCCATTTTTATCTTTTCTGGTAATGAGAGAGGAAGATGATGATAATGAAGCTAGTTTGTTTGGAGAGGGGAAACCAGGCAGAGTGAATAATGTTTTTATTTTTTTCTTTTATTTTTCTTTCAATTTTCTAGATATAATTCAAACCACCTGTAATAGCTTTGGACAAAGCATTTCTGGCCAGATTTCCATTGCATCAGAAGTTATAAATATAATATAAAATCAGGAAATCCAGATAATTTTATACTAGGAGAGTAGGAGTCTAGGACACAATAATTTTAATGATTTTCACTGACTGCCCCTTTGCCTTTTTCCTTTACTAATAGGCAGCTTCCTTTAGTGGTGAAGCGTCCAAAGCTCTCAATGATGGATTACTAGAGTGAGAGTGTTGACTGACTCCCTGTTGACGACTCAATTTCAACATCTCTCTACTTTGCTTGGATTTCTTGTCTCCTGATTTCTCTCTGGTAAGAGTGTAAGACTCCATTTCTGGATTTTGATAATCTTTTTGCAGTTTTTATGGATGTTGACTGTTTAGTGATCGCTGTCTCAAACCCCTTATTGCTTTCTAGTTTGATTCTTACAAATTTGTGGTTGCATAGTTTATTAAAAAATTTTGCAAGAGTATATTACATTTCTGCCTAAACTATTATGATGTTTGGTTCTTTTTCGTTTTCTTTATTACAGAATTTTGGGTGTGTCCGACTGTGTTTTTCTTTTCTCTATTTCTGCTTTGGTGCTTTCCTGGGTTGCTCTGAAATTTCCTATTTGTGATTTAACTTGGAGCAAAAGGAAACTTGTTTCTTTGGAATACAAATATTTATCGTGAATACAAAAATATTTCCCTTCTTCTGTTGACCCATTTGATTTGTGTGGCTGGAGTGGATTTGACTCTCATGTTTAAAAGTTTGTGAGCATAAATTTATTTCTTACTTATTCCAAGATTGGGATGCATAATGTACCTTATGAGATTTAACCTTTGACAGTGTTATATACACTCCATTTCGTAACACTCAACAGAGGACTCAAGATTCACCAAGGGCATTTTTTTGATTGGTTGTCCTTTTTGGGAATATCATTTTAACGACTATAAGTTTGAATTAAAAACTGTGTTGTGAATTCTTTTTTAGATGATCAGTCTTCATCCAAGTTTGGTTCTTTGTTTAGACTTTAAGATATTGGATCATTAACTCTACTGATTTACTTTATGGGATAAGTTATGCCAGAATTGGTGATTTGCAGCATTCCAACTTCTAACGATTCATAAAGCTCTGTTGTGTAAGCTACCTGACTTGGCCTTTTTCTGAAACATTTCTCTTGTGTTCCCTATTGTTCATCATGAAATGTGCTAGAAAATTTTGTGGGATGGGATTCCCTGCCCCAAAAGCTAGCCAAGTCTCCCTTCAGAATTATAGTAATATTTTTCTTTTTGTCATTTTTTTCCTTGTTGGCTACTTATCTCATCTTTCTATATACAGGAAATTTTAAAGAATTGACATTTAAGATGGGAAGAACAGTTGATCTGTATGGATTTCCTTGTTACGTTACTGTGGACACAGTAAAGCCATTTGTAGAGGATATTACCGGTAAAGATACTGTCTTTGCTATGAGGATAAAGCAAGGCAATGGTAGAGCATATGCTATCATTCAGTTTGTAGATGCAAAGAATGCTTCTCACATTATCTCCTTTCCGGACAAGTACTTTACATATGAGAGTTCCTATCTTAAGAAGGCTCGACCACGTTTAAATGATATTGTGCCAAAACCAAAAACATTTTTGCATAGCTTGGAAGGAGTGAAACTGCATTTCGGCTGTCAGATCTCAGAGGAAAAATTCTATATTTTATGGGAAGAAGTTACTAATAGAGTAAACTTTGGGATTGGAATGAGAAAGATACAGTTCCTTTTGTCCTTTGAAGGGGTGGAATATAAGCTTGAGCTTTCGTATGAGAACATTTGGCAGTGTATCTTCTGATTCAGGTCGTTAATAATAACTTTTGTGGTGATTTAAATTTTGAAAGCATATACTCATTTTCTTATCTCTTAACTTCTATTTCTCTCTTTTGTCTTTCTCCTCCTCCTCCTCCTCTTCATCTCCACCCTTTCTCTGACTGCCACCATACATCAATGGCATCAATCTTATTATGTAATAAATATATGAACAATGACTTAGTTAAGGGGTAACCAGTAGTTAGGATTATTTAGTTAATTAGGGTCAAGGTTAGTAGGCTATGAATAGAGGGCCGGGTTAAGCTGTTACTAGGCCTTTCAGATTATGCATTCCTTTAACTGTCTGTTATAAGAGAACAACGAAGAACATTCTGCAAGTATTAGGAAAATATAACATCATGCCAATCCCTAAAGTTTTTATACTTATATAATAGCGCACGATGATGCTTTTGAGAATTGGTCCAAACTAATATTCTGAGTTGTTAGTGAAACCTGAACCTAACCTTTTCATCCATGAAGGTAGTTTCTTGTGAAGTCATGTGATTGCATATGTTGTGTAATTGCATACTGTTAAAATTTGTATTCTTCTGCACACAGGACTTCATGTGAATCTTCCATGTTTATCAATTTTTCTTTGACTTTCAGTTATCGGGGGCTCCTCGGGTATTTGAAAAAGATGTGCAAACTTCAAGAAGTATATTGGATGATCCTTTTTTCAACTATTGTAAAGATATTTCTGATGATCAATGGATCCGGACAGTAGATTTCACTCATTATAAGAGTATTGGGCAGTCTTCTCATATATACTTGCAGATTCCTTCTTGTGATAATCTTCCAAATTTTAGTGAAAACTTTGTTTATTATAAGGAAAGTGAGAGGAAGTTTTCTTTAGAAAATGGAAATAATTTTTCTAGCAATTTGAATGTAGTTCCTATAGTTGCTCCTCCTCAAGGAATTGACATACCATATGACATCCTGTTCAAAGTTAACTCATTGCTTCAACAAGGGTGTCTTCCTGGTCCAGCAATAGATAGTGATTTCTATTGTTTGATTGATCCACATAGAATGGGCCGTGCCTTCATTGGACATGCTTTAGAAAAAATTTGTTATTCAAAGGAATTTTGCTTTGACCCCTCGAAGTGGATGATTGATCAGTACAAAAAGTATTGTGCCTCACATCATCCTTCTCAGTCACCTTCCATATCCTTAGATGATGGCTTAATATATGTTCGTAGGGTTCAGATTACCCCTTGTAAAGTGTATTTCTGTGGCCCAGAGGTTAACGTCTCAAATCGTGTCCTTCGTCATTTCCATAAGTTCCTTGATAACTTCCTACGCGTTTCATTTGTAGACGAGGAGATGGGTAAACTGTTTTCAACTGATTTATCTCCACGCATCTCTTTTAGAGAAGAAAGAAAAACTGAGATCTATACAAGGATTCTTTCCATCCTTAGAAATAGCATAGTGATTGGTGATAAAAAATTTGAATTTCTTGCATTCTCCCAAAGTCAGTTGAGGGATAATTCGTTATGGATGTTTGCTCCTACAAGATGCGGACTTAATGCTACTGCCATTAGAAATTGGATGGGGAATTTCCGCAACATTAGAAATGTAGCTAAATATGCTGCTAGACTGGGTCAATCTTTTGGTTCATCTACTGAAACTTTAAGTGTTAGCCGGGATGAAATTGAGATGATTCCTGATGTGGTGTTAAAACATGATGAAATTGACTATGTTTTTTCTGATGGGATTGGGAAGATATCTGCTAAATTTTCCAAGAAAGTGGCTATAAAATGTGGCCATAAATCATCTACTCCATCTGCCTTTCAGATTCGTTATGGTGGGTACAAAGGGGTTGTGGCTGTTGACCCAACATCATCAGTGAAATTATCTCTAAGGAGGAGCATGCTCAAGTATGAATCAGATAATACAAAACTAGATGTCTTGCTGTGGAGTAAATTTCAGCCTTGTTATCTGAATCGGGAGATAATCACACTCTTATCCACTCTTGGTGTCAAGGATCATGTTTTTGAGAAAAAACAGGAGGAAGCTATAAACCAACTGAACTCATTACTAACGGATTCATTAAAGGCACAGGAGGCTCTGAACTCGATGTCTCGTGGGGAGATATCTAATATTCTGAAGGAGATGCTCATCTGTGGCTATAGGCCTGATGCTGAACCTTTTCTTTCAATGATGCTGCAAACATTCAGGGCATCAAAACTTTTGGAATTGCGAAAGAAAACTAAAATTTTTGTTCCAAAAGGAAGAGCAATGATGGGATGTCTGGATGAAACAAGAACTTTGGAATATGGCCAAGTATTTGTGCATTTTTCTGATAACAGGTCCATGCTATTGTCTAATGATTCTCTTGCGTGTGGCTCTGAGAGATCTTATATAGTTACAGGTAAGGTAGTTGTTGCAAAAAACCCATGCTTGCATCCAGGGGATGTACGTGTTTTGAAGGCTGTTAATGTGCCAGCTCTTCATCATATGGTTGACTGTGTTGTTTTCCCGCAAAAAGGACCCAGGTAAGCATATTTCCTTGCTTTTATATTTACTTTACCCAGTTGATGTTATTTTCTAGGACCATATGTGGTCTCAAATCAGTGTACACCTGAGATATACGTGTGTGCATGCATGCATTTATACATGTTATTAAAATATCTCTATTCCTAACTATTTTCTGTCATATATGCACAGGATTATACTTGACCTGTTTTACAACTTTCTATTATTCCATTCATGTTGAAATAAATCTGAAGTATTATTAGATCAGATCATAAACTGTTTCATTTATTGAGGCTTTGAATATTCACTCATATGCAAGAGCTGTCATTTGGGAGGTTATTTTTCCAATGAATTCTCTGGTTGATGTGTTTTCTTTTGCTATATTGTCTGGCACCATAAATGACTTTCAATACAAGACCTCATCCCAATGAGTGTTCGGGAAGTGATCTTGATGGAGACCTTTATTTTGTTTGTTGGGACCCTGAATTAATTCCACCTCGCCAAATCCCACCAATGGATTATACTCCAGCCAAAAGTATACAATTGGATCATGATGTCATGATAGAGGTATTTTTCTCTTGAATTCATCTCTCGTTGCTGTCATTATATCATGAAAATTTTCCTTCACTTGTTAGAAACGATCATGTCTAATGAGTCCATATTGAGTAACTTTTCCATATGAATCGTGTGTCAATTTTACATATAGGATTGAACTGAAGCAAATATGGATGTGAAACCATACATAAAGCTAATTTACCAATTTATAGCTTTTTCTCTAGTTTGGAGATCCAAATTTACCAATTTATGCAGTAAGATTTAAATATTTCATATATCTTGTGACTGTTTTTATATTTCTCTTTACATTCACTATTTCCCTTCAAAGCAATCAGTGACTACTCAACCAACCTTAATTTCAGTACTTCCGCTTTTGCAAGCCTTATACTTTTAGATCACTTATGAGATTAATTAATACATAACCTTTTGAGATACTTGCCTTTTCTTTTGCAGGAGGTTGAGGAATACTTTGCCAACTTTCTAGTCAATGACAGTCTAGGAATAATTGCACATGCCCACATTGTGTTTGCAGATAGAGAGCCTGAAAAGGCAATGGCTAAGCCGTGCATTGAGCTGGCGAAGCTATATTCGATTGCCGTTGACTTTCCAAAAACCGGTGTCCCGGCTATTATACCTCGTGAACTATATGTCAAAGAATTTCCAGACTTCATGGAGAAACCTAATAAACCCACCTACGAATCAAGAAATGTGATTGGAAAGCTTTTTAGAGAAGTGAAAGAAATCGCACCGGAAGCTAACTCTACTCTAGCCTTCACTCGGGAAATGGCGAGAAAGTCATATGATCCTGATATGGAAGTAGATGGCTTTATGGATTATGTTGATGATGCTTCCTATCACAAAAGCAACTATGACTTCAAGTTGGGGAATTTGATGGATTACTATGGTATCAAGACTGAGGCTGAAATCCTGAGTGGGAATATCATGAAAATGTCCAAATATTTTACCAAAGGAAATGATGCAGAAGCAATTACAATGGCTGTGAGATCCCTAAGAAAGGAAGCTAGGACATGGTTCAATAGCCGTGAAAGCGCAGAAGATTCCGAGGAAGACGATGTGAAGGCAAAAGCATCTGCTTGGTACTATGTTACTTATCATCCAAGTTATTGGGGTAGCTACAATGAAGGTTTGGGCAGGGACCACTATCTAAGCTTTGCATGGTGTGTTTATGATAAGCTTGTCACAATCAAGAAGGAGAAAGCCAGCATTAGAAGGTCTCTTCAACTATATTCCTTGGAACACGAGTTTCAAAGTGGGTTGCATTTGTATTGACGAGCTTGAATTTGGTGCATTGCATCTCAAAGTAATCTTCAGTATTATAGGAGACTAGAGTGTTCATGAATTAGATATAGCAAGGTATGGATAACTTAATCGGTACCTACAATGGGCTTGAGTACTATATATATATAGATATATGTACCATGATCTCTGGACTGATGTGCAGTGTATGAAGACAAGTTGTTGATGATAATTAATGATGTATACATGGCATGTTGCAGTTTACTTTCTACATTTTTGAATGCTCATTTCTTAATGGTTTTCTTTCTATATTTTTGAATGCTCATTTCTTAATGCCTGGAAGTTCATCTTCTCGTTTCAATACTCGCACACACAAGGTAGCTTATTCTCTAGCCAAACAGTTCACTAGGAAAAATATGTTTCTGGTGGCTGGTTTATCATGTTCTTGTTAAGAGGGAGAGAGGGAGCTGATGTAAGCATTACTCCTTCCGGTCTTAAATGTAAGACCTAATTACCGAGTTTGATTAGATAATCTCTTTTAAGTTAAATAATATGACATGTTTTTTTTTCTAAAGCACAAATGACTTTCCTTGATACCCTCATTCTCTCTCACAGTGTTTTTATGAAAGGCTTGACATATTAATTGGAGTAAGTATAAAGTATATTTTTAGTCATTTATATTTGCATTAAGTTTTATTTTAATTCTTTATATTTGGAAAGTATACTTAGTCCCTTTTTATTAACACCATTAGTATCACTTAACGGAAAATGTTGATTCAACAAATTTAAATGGTGAATCTATGATTAAATATTGATAAAATATACTTAAATTTAAAATTTTTGGTGTAACTATTCTTATATTTTAAAAATTGGTCATTTTTATCTGCATTTAATTATAAAATAACTATTTATATTTGATGAGTCATTGTTCTCTGTTAAGAGAAACTCATGATGTTCACAAAAAAAGGATTAAAAATGTACTTTTTAAACATAAAAGACTAAAATGAAACTTGATACAAATATAAAGGACCAAATATAGAGGTGGGAAATTGGGCTGGCCCGGCCCGTTTAGGCCCACAAACAAAAAAGCCCCCATTTTGTGAAGCCCAGCCCTTAAGTTGTCGGGCCTCGAGCTAGCCCGCAGGCTTCGACTTTTTTAAATGTTTTTTTTTCTAATTTTGAGCATGTATTGCTAATGAAAATAATGGACCTATAATAAAAAATATAAATATATATGATCCAAATTATATATAAATACCAACTTACCAAACATTAGTGCATTGCCATATACCAACTCAACAACTCATAAATTAAGTACTAAGTTTAGAACTAGAAGTCATACCACACTTACATAGAATGTTCTTAGTAACAAGGAATTAAAGTATAAAAGTGGGACGTACGGGACTTGAATATAATCTGATAAGCATTTAGATTATTTTCGTCCATATGCATATCTACAAAAATAGCACACCCACTTAACTCTTTGAGCAAATGAAAAAAAAGAAGGCAATAAGCGGGGGTTGGCCCGTCAAAGCCCGCGGCCCGACGGGTTGACCTGTTTAAGCCCGCTTCCTTTTTTTAGCTCCAAAATCAAAGCTTGCCCTCCTCGAGCTAGGGCCTAAACGGGCCGGCCCTCTGTCCAATTGTATAATTTAACCGTGAAGTAATTGACCATCTTAAGTCAAGTAAATAATTTATTCTTAAGTCATGACGCATTACTACCATTTAATATTTATGTTGATTGGCCCAAAAAAAATGTGATATGTTGAAACTTGAAATTTGAAATAGATATTTATGAGGTTTAATATAACTTTTGGTCCCTGGATTTTTACTTAATTTTGGTTTTGGTCCCTGAATTTTGAAAGTTTTGGTTTTGGTCCGTGAACCTTTGGTCAATTTTGGTTTTGGTCCGTAAACTTTCGGTCAATTTTGGTTTTGGTCCCTGAACTTTAAAATAGATGGTGTTGGTCCTTGAACTTTCAGTCAATTTTGGTCTTAACCCCTGAGCTTTAGGGACCAAAACCAAAATTGACTGAAAGCTCAGGGACCAAAACTGACCGAAAGTTTAGGGACCAAAACCATCGATTGTAAAGTTTAGGGATCAAAACCAAAATTGACCGAAATTAAGTTCAGGGACTAAAACAAAAAAATTTTAAGTTCAGGGACCAAGATCAAAATTGAGTGAAAGTTTAGGGACCAAAAGTTATATTAACCCTATTTATGATAAGGTGACAAATTTTCCAAGCTGCCATGAATGTAAAATCTTAATGGAGCCCTCTGCCTTCAAAACTTCAAAGTCAAATCTTTTTCCATGCGGCCCTCCCCTCCCCTCCCCTCCAAGATCTTCTTCTCCCAATTCTGCCTCTTCAAAGTTAAATCCTTATTGTTTGATATGATAATTTTAATTTGTAGCCCTTATGAAATCTCATTTATAGAAATACACAAACATTGTTCAATGAAACGAAAAAAATCTAATAGAAGTCCATAAAATTCTATATGTTAACGTCTTTTACACTAAAATGTTTATAATTGAGTAAATTATAAGGGCTCATTCAAACAAAACAAGTTATAGAAATCTGACTTAAAATTGAGATACACTGAAGAATTTGCGAATTAATTTTGCATACTCTTTATTATTCGCCTAGATTGTCTCTCACAAGGAGATTTTTGAACTATAGTCATCAGGTAAATACACTTAAATATAACTACTTAGATTTGATAAGTCATCATTCTCCGTTAAAAGAAATTAACGATGTTAACAAAAGGGTTAAAGGTAAAAAATGCACAAGTGATTTTGTCAAAAGTTTTTCAACACCAAACGCATTTATTTCGACCAAAAGTAATTCTGAACTTTTAAATTAGAATAAAAAATCACATTTACCATCAAATTATGGTAAAAAAATCTATATGTGATTTTGTCAAAAAGTTCGTCCAACACTAGGTTTTTTTTTAACCATAATTGTAAGTGTAACTTTTGATCCTAATTTGGAAGTTTAGAGTTACTTTTGGTCCAAAAAAAGCATTTGATGCTGGACGAACTTTTGACAAAATCACATGTGTATTTTTTACCCTTAATCTTTTAAAAAAAAGGATTAAAAATGTACTTTTTAAACATAAAAGATTAAAATGAACTTGATGTAAATATAAAGGATCAAAAGTATAATTTAATCTTCGATTAATTCACCACCTTAAGTCAAGTAATAGTCTGGTTGGTGAACAAATTAAAGGATCCTCTCTTTGGTCTCGTTTATGCAAGCTTCATGTCCCTCATAGATGCAAGCTTCATACTTGGGTGGCAATGCAAGATAGACTACTTACCAATGAGAGTCTTGCGAGAGAAAAAAATCATTCAAAATGGTTTGTGTGAAGTATGTAATACGGTGAATGAATCTTCACTTCACGTGCTCCGCGTTTTTGTTTTCTTTAAGGTGTTTGAATTCCTATCGTATAAAAAACAATGTCAAGTAAATAATTTATTCTTAGGTCAGGAGGCATTACTACCCTTTAATATTTATGTTGACTGACCAAAAAAAAAATATTGATACGTTGAAACTTGAAAGTTTAGATAGATATTTAGGGTACAATGTTTTATTATTGAAGTTTCACTCAATTTTGGTTTTGATTTATGAACTTTTAAATTAGTGGTTTTGATCCTTAAGGTTTTGGTCAATTTTGGTTTTGGCCTATGAATTTTAGATTTATAGTTTTGGTCCTGAACTTTATGCCATTTATAACCATTATTCCATGATTTTTTTAATTTTTTTTAAGTTCAAAAATGAATGATCAAAATTGATTGAAAGTTCAGATATAAAGAACAAAATTAACTGAAAGTTCAAAGACTAAAACCGTCGATATTAAAGTTTAGGAACTAAAACTAAAATTAACCAAAAATTTAAGAATAAAAATCACCATTTTAAAAGTTCAGAGAACAAAACCGAAATGGAGTAAACATTTAAGGATGAAAAGTTGTATTAGCAGTAGATATTTATGATAAGGTGACAAATTTTCCAAGCTGCCATGAATATAGAATCTTAATGGAGCCCTTTGCCTTCAAAAACTTCAAAGTCAAATCTTTTTCCATGCAGCCATTAACTCCGCTCTCCTCTTCCTCCCCAAGATCTTCTTCTCCCAATTCTGCTTCTTCACATTCAAGCTTCTCTCAATACCAAAGAATGCACATTATGGCCAATTCAACCCTGCACTTTACTTCTCTTTCTACCATCCCCATGTCCCCTCGTCGTTTCTCATACCCAATTCTTCATTCTCTCTCCCCAAAACCCCAAATTCTCAATTTTCGTCTTCTTCACTCTAATAATCCTATGAGACTCCCCAAATTTAATGTCCATGTGCGTAGTGTTCAAGATGCTGTTGGAAGCGCGATTAGTCTCATCCAATCGTCTCCTCCCACGTGGGAATCAGCTCTTGCTAGCAATCTCTTGATTTTCCTTTTGGGTTCTCCGCTTTTGGTTTCTGGGTTGTCTCTCTCTGGTATTGCTTCTGCTTTTTTTCTTGGTACTCTCACTTGGCGCGCTTTTGGCCCTTCTGGGTTCCTTCTTGTTGCTGCCTATTTCATCATTGTAAGCTCAATTTCTTTTATTTGGTCTTTCATTGTGAGGTCAAAGTTCCTAAATATAACACCCAAGTAGACTGTTTTTTTAGAAGATAAGGAAGCTAAATAAATCATTAAATGTATGTTGTGATTTATAAGACTATATGTTAGCTTATCAATCAAATAAACTGGTTTCGAGAAAGAAAAAAAAAGTTAGGCAGATTAATTTATAATTAGCTTATCTAGCTTTCTTAGGATTCTAAAAAAAAAAAAAAAAGTCAATTAACCCCTATTTTTAGGAACACAAGGGATTTGGAGTTAATTATTGGAGATTTTTTTAGGGTACTGCTGTTACAAAGGTGAAGATGGCTCAGAAAGAGGCACAGGGGATTGCTGAGAAGAGAAAAGGAAGAAGAGGTCCTGGTAGTGTTGTTGGGTCTAGTGCAGCTGGTTGCCTTTGTGCTTTTCTTTCAATTTATGGATTTGGGGGAGAGGCTTTTTCTCAGCTTTGGCTACTTGGTTTTGTTGCCAGTTTTTGTACCAAATTGAGTGATACTGTCTCTAGTGAGATAGGGAAGGCATATGGCAAAACAACGTAAGTAGTGAACTCTGGTTTGGACCTGGCTTTATTCTATTGTTATATCAGTAGTTTGCATTTGGCTGTTTAGGTTTCTATTGAAGGATTTTGAGATCTTTGGATTTCTGAGTGTCATTATATTCTTTAATCTTTTATTGGGTTGAATTTGCACTAATGATTTTTTTTTTCATTGCTTAAATTAACCTCCTTTTCCCCTTGCCTATTACTTTAAAAGATCTAAATATTCCACCATTTAGACCCACTTCGCTCCATTGATGGCATGACTTAATCAGTGGGGGAATGGAGTGTCATCCATTTTTTAATGAAGATCCCATCAATGGAGTGGATTGTCTCCCCCATTCCACACCACTGGACTCATTATGACCACCGTACTCCTCCCTACATCCACTTTTTCAATACTCAATCAAGCCTCAAAAACCGGATTGTTTCTGTGCCCTGCACTATTCAGATACTCACGCTATATAATATGTGACACTTTCAAATTACATATAGACACTTAAATTTGGCATCCCCATGTCAACTACCATGCTTCCTAGATTTTTGTCAAGTTGACAGCCTTGTTTATATGAATAAATATAGTTAGTTACATGCAACTGATGTAATGTTGACATGCCTTGATATCTATCCCATTTTTTATAGTGGATTGCTATGTTTTACTTTCATCCAATGTTCTTTGGTCTATGTTTACTGTGAAATTCAGTTCTAACATTTGTACTGCATAATGTTCAGGTACCTAGTTACAACATTTAAGATAGTTCCAAGAGGAACAGAAGGGGCTGTGAGTGTGGAAGGAACTTTAGCTGGGATTTTAGCATCCATAGTTCTTGCCTTTCTTGGCTGTCTCCTGGGTAAGGTATTTCACAAATTTCGAACTCTGCATGTGTTTATGGGGTGGTTCTAAGAAGTAGTCTGAGGGGATACTCTTGTTTTTCTGTAGCGAATAAGTTTCGTCAGTTTTATTATTTATGTGTAATTCCAGACTTACTTCTGGGGTTGAATTGTGTGCTTTCAAGTATTGTGGAGTTTTCCTACTTCAGTCTCCAATGTCACAATAACCTCTCAACTTTTTTAACCACAAACTTTCATTTCCAAATTTAAATTTTCACTACATGCACCATCTTTTTAGCATGTCTGCCAGCATTTAATGGCTGGTTAAGTTAAACCAGCTGGCTTTTGAAGCAAGGTGACAATTGTGGAACTTAAACACTATGATCATCTGCGAAAAAATCAAATAGGTAAATATGTCAGAAAGTATCATGGTAATGATTAGCAGTTTTATTCTGGATATGACCCATTGACTAAATGATTTTTAGGAATAGGGTAGCAAATAAGTGCAACAAAGATGATAAACTGCTGACTTAAGCATATGTTTGGTTGTGGATGAGTTCAGATTTTGTAAAGATGTATGTAAGTGGTTGAGTGTGTGTGCCTATAATGCTGGCAATTGGTTTGACTGTACCTCTTACATGTTGGAAGGATATTTTGGCAACAGTTTTAGCATTTATTGACAGGGCGTTAGTTTGCATTTGGGTACAATGAGAAAACAGAAAGTCATGGTCAAATTGGTTTGCATTTGTATTGAGCTTCGTAATTTGTTTTTAATTAAATTTTTGTGAATGAATAATGATCTTTTTACCTTTGGATTCAAAAAAGTGATAGAAATATGGTTGTTGTTTAGTAATGATAATAAGGGTATGATAAACATTGTATATCTTGATTCTCTCACAAGGGAATGCATTTCCCTTCAGCAACTCAATGGGGCGTTATATTTACTTAAGATCACCTGGCTTATGATATAACTAATTGAAACATGTCATAGTCTCTTATTTTCATAAAAAATGCAGAAATGCAACTTTAGACTTCATTGCTCCCAATTCTTGGGGATTTTAGAAGGTTGGATCTCATGACCATGTATTAATCAACGTGTAGCCTCTTGTTTTGCAAAGTTTCTCTGTGATATGGTTATGGACTCTATGCCCTGTTTCTAGTAGCAATTAAATAAATTAGGGTGTGCTAATGAATGGTTACTCCTTTTTCATGAAACAGATCAACACATATGAGGCAGCTATATGTGTTCTAGCTTCTCAGATTGCTAATCTCGGCGAGAGTTTCATAGGTGCTGCACTGCAAGGGAAGAAAGGATTTCAATGGGTAGGTTCATAACATTACTCATGGTTTGGTATCTTCAGGTTTGCCTTATGTTCCTATCCTTCCTCTTTTGGGTCTTGTGCTTTTAAGGCGAGAACCTGAAGGTGTGGTTTTAAGAAGTACCAAAATGATCAAATGTCAGCCTATCAATGAGCTTTAATCCAGTATCACTGTAGTTTTTTCTACGGCTTAAGGATTTGAGTTCAGATCCCAACCAAAACCAAAATTAACTAATATTAAATTTCATCCTGAAATGTGGCAAGTCCGGGTGATATATATATATTGATAATATATAGATATATATTTTAAGGTGCAAATCTATTTCTGAAGTATTTATGAACATGCTTGGCAACATAAAGTTTTCTTGAATGCAAAAATGCATATGAAGGTTCCGAAATGATGTAAAAATACCATGACCATTACTATAACCAAATGTCGGTGACTTTTTTACTCTTGATCAATAGTGTGGACCCCATACACCAATTATCGGACATTAACGGTTATGGTATTTTTGCACCATTTTGGAGCCTTCAAGTACATTTTTCCGCACTCAGAGAAATTTTATGGTGTCAGGTGTGCGTATGCAAATACTTTAGATTTGCACTTTAAGTTTGCATTATTTTGTGAAACCATTGCTTTGGTGCAAATCATATTTTCAGATTCTTTTCACTTTTACTCATCATTATGGAAGATGAAAAGTAGGCTGGATAACCTTTTTTATCAAGTCCATGGCTGCTGGATTTAGATCAACTGTTTGACTTGTATATCTGGTCCTGTATGTTCGTTCTATCCTGTTCTGCAGCTTACCAATGATGTAGCCAATGTGATGAACATATCGACCGGCAGCTTTGTGGCAATCTTATTGCAGCTTGCACTCCAGAAATTGAATATGTAACTTCGCTGCATGCTTTTCAAGGAGATTAACCATCCCAGTGGTTTTATGGCTATCTTTCTAAATGTCACTAGATCAGTGTGGATGAATGCACTTGCCACATGAAACTGACGAACAAATGTTAACTCTCCAAGGAGCTCATGTTTCATTTTCCGTGATGAAACAGATGATAGTTTTTGTTACCAGGTTACAATGACCAGATTGTAACAAGGAATGGCAGTGGCCATGATAGCAAAATAAACTCTGGCGTTCATCCTATTGTAGATGTAGAATTTTTTTATTGTCAGGTTAATATTGATTAATATAGCAGTTTCCTTTGGGTGTTCTTCTGGTTGAGATTCATTTCACTTAGCCTGTTTGGTTCAACTTCTTCACACCCTTTTTTTTTTTGGTTACAAAAAATTTTGGACCGCCTTTAGGCTTAAACCGGACCAAGGCAGGGCACTGCGGCGAGGCTTCTACGGGCCCACGGTCCAGGTAGGAGAGTACAACAGGCCTCCACCTCCCCCTGGCTAACGGGCAGGAAGCACTTTGGCACCTTTCCCCATGAGCCACATCCTCTGCACTCGTCTAGAGATGCCTACCTAGCACACGCAATGGAGGCACACCAAAGTGCCACTCCCAGGAATCGAACTCTCAACCAAAGGGGACACCCAGGCCAAGAATCCAACACCCTCGCCACTGAACCCACGGGCGCTAGGCTCTTCACACCCAATTTTAAGTAATCAGAATTTCATTCTTAATTCTAGTCCATTTGGTTCATCTTTTTCTAGCAGTATGAATTCTTGTTTCCATGGAAAAATTTAGTACCAGATTTCATGAGATGGGATACCTGAAAGTAAATAAAAACCTATTCAAACCATATTCTACTCGAGTAAATCTTCAACTGAACAACTATATATATCCTCTCCACTCAGTCTTCCACTCTTTCTTTGTCTACTTGAGTGTATTTTACTACATTCATTTTTGCTTTTATTTAATAAAATACTAAAATAATTATTTTTCACAGTCTTGATGTCATACTTAATAGTTACTATTAGTATATCCTTTAGGAAAAATTATTCATAGGTCCTTATAATTTACCTCAATTTTGAATTAAGTCCCTAGAGTTTATTTTGTTTAGATTGAATCCTTAGGGACCCGCTTGGTTCACAGAAAATATTTTGACAGAATTAAAATGAAAGTAAAGAGATGGAAAGGAATGGAAAAGAAAATAAGGTCGACACGATTAGTACGCACAGGAAGGGAAATGAATGGAATGGAAAATTTTATATTTGATTGATTGAAAATGGAGATAAGGAAACTTAGCAATATATGAAAATGACCATATTGCCCTTAATGAGTATTTCTTAATTCAATTCACTAATATAAAATTTGAAAATATTTCAAAATTATATAATCATAAAAATAAATGAATAAATTATTTTTACTAATTATAATTTCAATAAATATTTAATATTAATAAAAAATTATAATTTACATAAAAATAAATAAAAAATATTCTTCATAAATATGAGAATCACATAAATTTTAATTCATGAAAAATATTGGTATCAACTAATTAGAAAATAACTAAATAATATTTAAAAATACCACCAAGATAACCTTAGTTTAGATATTGAAAATAATTGCATTCATATCTAACAAATCAATTAATAATTAAATTAAATAATAAAATGCCTAAAATATAATCTTATGATGAGAATTTTGCAAGGTTCAAAAAACCGGACCGGACATCGAACCGGACGAGGCGCTAGTTCAAGGGTCATTGGTCTGATCGGGGTTGAACCGGGTCAGACCGTTATATTAAAATAATAAAATTTTATTGATATTAACATTAATAATCACTAATATATCAAAATGTAAATGTAAATAAGTATGCATGATTCATCAAACATGAATATTTAATGTTTCTATAGAGAGAAAAATAGAAAATATTAGTTAATTACATGTGAAAATAAACATTATTCTATAATCTACAGACTAAAATATAATTACTAAGAGCAACAACAGTTAAATATTAAACATATGTAAGTGTAAAATAGCATTTAAAATATTATTGTTTCTTGGTTTCTAAAATTGAGTGAAGTGAAAGTTGGTAATTAGGTGAATTGTAACAAAATATAAAAAAAACAGTTTTCATTTTTTTAAAAAGCGAACCGATTCAACCACCCGGGTTGCACCGGTTCGAACGGTTCTCTCCGGTCTGACCGGGTCAACTGCATCCCCGGTCTGACTGATGAATCGAACCGGACCAGACGCTGGTTCACGGTCGAACCGTCCGGTCCGGTTTTTACTGCCTTGGAATTTTGTGGTTTTAACTACCCGGGTGTATCCCAAAATTTCTCACCTATATTCTTTTGAACTTCAATTTATCGATCTCTCATTTTCTACAAACACTCTCATTCAAACATTTAAACCAGCTTCTCAAGTCTCACCTGCTTCTCATATTTTTTAAATAATTATAATTAATAAATATAAATATTAAATATAAATATAAAACAAATTTTGAAAAAAAATTATATTCACACCAGAAATATGTTGATGTAGCCAAATTTCAATTTTGTATTGCAAAATCCATTTTAAAGTTTCAAAATTGATTTTGAAACTTGTTTTCACAGCAAATGAGTATAGCTCCCTAAATTCAAATTTAGCTGCATCAAATTCGAATTTGACTGCCCAAATTCGAATTTAACTGCATCGAAAATTTTAGGAAATCTCAATAACAATCCATTACTCAAATTAAATACACAATTTTCACAATCAGATTTCTGGTGTCTATACAACATACACACGACAAGTAAAATTATAAAAATAAAAAGCACAGAGGTAAAGGGAAAACAGAAAAAAGAAAAATGCCCCGAAAGAATGTGTATTTTAACTATTTTCTCCTCCTCCTCCTCTGGCTCTATTCGTATGCAGGAGCAACAAATTCAATTTTAGTTATGCATTTTGTAACTGTCAAACTCGTCATCCACCCTCGTCAGTCATACATGCAAATATTGAAGAAGATTCGAACCTGGGGCTTCGTTTTCATCCAAAATCATGGCGAAATCAGAGGTGACGATATGAGGAAGGAGCTTGGTGATGTTGAAGAATGAGAAGAAGAAGAAGAACACCGGTGAGGGCAAATTTGTCTTTTGGGGCTTCCCACATATGATGGAAAATGGGTTCCCACTAAAATAGGTGGGAAGAGAGTTTCCAATCTTCAAAGGAAATTAAGCCGCCACCGGAAATGGAATCGCTGAACATTCTGTCAACCAAACACTCAAGGACAAAGGAAAATGGTGCTTTTCCGTTTTCGTAGGCGGGTTTTCAGTGAACCAAACGGAGCCTTATTGTTTGATATGATAATTTTAATTTGTAGCCCTTATGAAATCTCATTTTTAGAAATACACCAGTCCTGAAACATTGTTCAATGAAACGAAGAAAATCTAATAGAAGTCCATAAAATTCTATATGTTAACATCTTTTACACTAAAAAATGAATGTTTATAATTGATTAAATTATAAGGGCTCATTCAAACAAAACAAGTTATAGGAATCTGACTTAAAATTGAGATACACAGAAAAACTTGCGATTAATTTTTCATACTCTTTATTATTCGCCTAGATTGTTTCTCACAAGGAGATTTTTGAACTATAGTCATTAAGTAAATATCTGGCTCTTTGCCTTTTCTTTCCCTGGTATGATCTTTTCCTCTCAAATTCTAGATTTTCATAGCTCAACATTGTCGTCAATCAATTCTAACATTTTAGATGTAAGAGATGTTGATTGGTCCATTGTTCTTTCAAAAAAGAAGTAATAAAGACTTGTTTACTATCATGGTATAATTTGTATTCACAGGATTCATTGTTCTAATTCTTGTCCTCTCTGATGAATTATAGCATGAAGCATGATATCCTTCACGTGACACAAGACCTTTAATTTATGTTATGTAATTTATATTCATGTCCGTTAACTTCTTCTCTTCTTTAAACTAACCTTCCTTTTTACCATAAATCATTTCCTTTTTTAAGAAAAACAGTGTTCATATAATCTTTGGTCCTTTAAATTCATCCTTATTTTTATTTTGGCCCTTTAAGTTATATTCCATTTAAAATATTGCTCCCAATAATTTAAAAAAAATCTAAGACTATTTTTCTCCTTGAAGGACCAAAACCAAAATTATGACAAATTTAAAAATTGAAAATTGTTTTAAGAAAAAGAAAGAAAGTGATTGCTCATTCACTCTCATATTCTAGCAAATAGTTGGATATGCCAGACATTTGAGGGCATATTTAGTGAGAAAGAAACACAGCCCAAGAATAAATCACATTCTTCACCCTATGTTATGAATCGGGTTTGTGTTCTCTCCTCATCTTTTTTTTTTTTCTTCTTCTCTCCCTATCCTATCACATCTGTTAGATTAACAAATCAATGGTTTAAATTGAATAATTTTTAATAGTATTATTTTTATAATTTTTAGATATTGTTGCAATTAACTTTCTAGATTAAACCTTAATAGTTTTAAATTATTTATTTATTTAATTTTACATAATATTAATCCTAATTTTACTCATTATTAAATCTTAACTGTCAATTTTGTTAATCTAATGGTTGTAACGGGTTGAGGATAGAAAAGGAGATAGAAGGATGAGGAGAGAATCCAAACCCGTTATGAACCATTACAAATTTACAAAGATTATTGTTGATTTTGCAATTATATTAATCAAAAAATTATACTGGCTTAAGCATAATATCATCAATAATCAAGGGTTAAAGATAAAAAATACACATGTGATTTTGTCAAAAGTTCATCCAGCACCAAAATTTTTTTTGACCAAAAATACATATGAACTTTCAAATTGAATAAAAAATACACATTTACAGTTAAATTAAGGTAAAAAAATATACATGTGATTTTGTAAAAAGGTTCGTCCAGCACTAAGCAATTCCTTTTGGAATATAACTGTAAATGTGACTTTTGATCTAATTTGAAAGTTCATGTGTATTTTTTGTCCAAACAAAACCATTTAGTGCTAAATGAACTTTTGACAAAATCACATATATATTTTTGACCCTTAACCCAATAATCAATAATAACAAGGATGTTCATTGCTCCATGATAATCATGTGACAGCTAATAAAAAGTTGGCATGCCTCAACCTCTGCCTCATTCTTAATCTTAATCCCTCATTTAATTAATTAATCATTATATTTTATTTCCGTCATCATTTACTTATGAATAAAACTGACATAGTCATCAGATTCATTGAGGGTTTAATTCAACTTTTTACTAAAAACCGAAAAACTTAAAAAATGAAAAATGTGTTTAGTGTCAGTTGAGTCAAAATAAAATCATTAGGATTCTACCTATTAGAATTAGAAAACTAATTAAATAAAAAATTTGACCTTTCAAGTTTTTTCCTTTTTTGAAGCAAATCTCTTCATCACAAAATTGTCCCACATTATTGTTAAAATATGTGTGCATAAAAGAATTTTTTTTTTATATTTGAAAATAAATTTTGTAGCATCGCATAGAAAGCCAAATTTTATTATAAATATTATTCAACATATTTGGTTTTAATTCATGACAATTTTGGAAGGGAAAATCACAAAAAAATCCCTTCCAATTTGCAAAATCTTAAATAAGGAATTTTGAATTGTTACTAGTTGTTGATGCCTTATAGTGAAGTTGTTAATACCTATAGTACAATTGTTATTGGAATTTTGCAAATCCGAAGGGATTTTTTTGCATTTTCCCATTTTGGAACAGCTAGTTTGGAATGACTCAATTCCATTTTCATTATTATCTCTCTCTCTCTCTCTCTCTCTCTCTCTCTCATATGCCATCCATATAGCGATAGGTTTATGCCAAGAAATAACGACAATTCTTTAGCTTTAATCATCATTACATGTCAATTTAATTTTTCAAGAACAGTGAAGATATAGTTACTATTTTCTTATTATTGTGAATCTTTCTCTAATGATGAATTAATTTTTATTGTTGTGAATTATATAAATTATTATAACATAGACCGTTATCCTTTCTTAGCCGAATAAACTTCCTCCTCTCATTTTGTTGTATTTGTTTTGTGCTTGTATTTCTTAATTGATTAATATGTTTCTCCTCTACACTGAAAAAGGAAAGAAAGTTGATATTTATGCATCTCTTTTTAGTTTTTAAAGGTATTACATGCAAATGGCTTAGAAAAGAGTTTATAAATAGATTATATTATTACTATAAATTAAATAGTAATTAAAACAAAATTAACTGCTTATTTATAATATTGAATGAATAAATAATGTATTTAGTTTATAATATTTAATAAATTTACAAATTGTGTTTTCATTCCTTTGAAATTGATACGTACTCTCAACCTCACTAAATACAGTGAGCAATCAACCAACAGGAGTTTGAGTCTAATGAAAAAGATTAGTCCATCACAACATGGTAAATCAATATTCGAATCACCATTGAGAAATGTGCTCACATTTAGTGTTTGACCAGTACCTCAAATATGATTGTCTCTAATTATAATATATATATATATATATTTCTATATGTGCTTAGGAAAAAATATCATGTGCAATCTTTTTCCATAATGCCCCATGTTTTTAATTTATATATATACATATATATATATATATCAACGGGTAATCAGCACATTTTCTGGGGCCTATTATTAGGTGTATGAGCAACCGACTACTCAAATTTCGGTGTTTGTAGCTTTACTTCCAAACATAAGTGTACTCTCTATTACTCGAACTTAAACTCTCAAGGGATCTAGCAGGGTCTTACATCACTAGACTAATTATGTGATGCTTTTTTTTTTTTGAAACTTTTTTCTTTACACTACACAAATAATATACATTTGATCTCAAATTATTCATAAATGTTATATTACACATGTTTTATACACATGCTCCTCACGTTTCCTTGCCCCATCTATATTATATATAAGATTCCCTCTCACTCTCTAGTCATTGCTCACACAACACATAACAATATGTCATCTTCCTCCTCCTATGAGATTGTTCTTACCAGCTCCCCTGATGGCCCCATAGTCGCCTATGATGCCTCCACGGGGGCCCCACTAACTCGCTTCCTAGGAACCCGGTCGCCCCGCCGCGGTCTCACGGTGGCCGGAAAAGGTGTCATAGCGGCGTCACATGTGTCACCGGACACGGCGGCAGTGTCCATTCACCTCTACAACTGGCACACTTCAAGTGTCCTTCATAGATTCTCTTCACCTGAGTTTGTGGCACCACTTGCCGCCACTCATGACGGCGGCTTTATATTTGCCGGAGGACAGTCAGGTAGTATCCATTGTTTCTCTGTTCCTTCTGGGGATGTTGTCAACTCTTTTCCTGCTCATACTAAGCCCATTTCTTGCCTTCAACTCACTCATGATGGGTCTTTGGTCATTTCAGGTATGTTTACTTTGTATCCCAAAAAAAAAAAAACCATTAATGTTTTACCATTTTAGTCCTGACCATATAAGTCTCTTGTGAAAGGAATTTTTATCCTAAATAATACAACTCCGATTTAGAGTTATTAGGTGGTTATAAATGACTTTTTTTTTGTTTAACCGTTCTCATTAATTAGAAAAAAAGGGAAAGAATAAAGAGATGTGAGAATGTTTTGTAAATGGAGAGTGAGTAAAATAATTTTGAGAAACTTTATCAATATAAGTCATATTTAATTTAATGATTAAAATATTATTTCTCAGTATATGAGAATGATTTGAAGTAAATTTATAATATGGAATAGAGCAGAATAGTGTACTGATGCTTTTTGTATATGTTGTATTGTCCGATCCAAACATTGGGTAGGTTTTTCAAAAATGTTTCCTCCGTTCACGTCGACTTTAATTCGATTAGCTACATAAATCTAAATCTAAACTATTAAAAGAAAATTTAATGATTATTAAAAAAAATGATGAAAAATGATACAAAAGAAAGGGAGGAGTTCCTCTCCCATATATACACATTATCATTAAATTTGGTTTAACAAATATGGTAATTATTTTGTGGTTTCAGGGAGTGATGATGGTAGCATTATGGTGATTCCAACATTTAAAATAGTAGAATCATCATCATCATCATCATTATCAAACTCAAAAGACATGATGATTGTGCAGCATATGAAGAAGGCACATTCAGATTCAGTGACAGCCTTGAGCACATCAATCACAGGCCTATCCACCAACAACAACTCCATGCTTGTCTCCTCCTCTCTGGACTCCACCTGCAAGTTCTGGAACCTTCTAGAAGGAACCCTCCTCCGCACTGTCTCCTTCCCTTGTCCCATTAATGGCCTCACCATACCCCAATTATCATCACCATTATTGTTCGCTGCTGGATCAGATGGGTGTGTTTACAAAGCAACAATCATAACCAAAAGCAGAAGAACACAGAACCATGAAGAAGAAGAAGAAGAAGTGGTAGTGGTGAAGAAGTGGGAGAATAGGAGCCATGTGGGGCCCACTGAATCAGTGGTAGTTGTGAATGGAGGGAGGAATCTGGTGTCTGCAGGTGAAGATGGGAGTGTGTGGATGTGGGATATTGAAACAGAACAGGTAGCAATGGTGATGAAGGATGATTATAATAATAACAGCAATAATAATAATGGAGGATTATTGATGGAGGGAATTGGCAGTAGTATAAGTGGTATGATAGTGGTGGTTAGTGGTGGGAATGATGAGTATAATAGAGGAAGAGGGAGTGGTGGGCATAACAACAACAACAACAATAATAATAGGTATGTGAGTTCAGGGAAGTTGTTGAAGGAAGAAGGGGTGAGGGAAATGAAGAAGATAATGGAGATGGGAGATGTGTTAAGGGAGGTGGAAGAAGACAAGAGGAGAGCCGTTAAGATGTTGGAGAATGCAATTGCTATGTATGAGAAGCTCTTGGAGCTCATTCTTGAATATGCTTTGAAGGGTGCTTGTAAAGATGATGATGATGAGAGTAGTGAAGGAGAAAAGGAGGAGAATGAGGATGATCAAGAAATTGGAGAGGAAGATGGCAATTAGTGATTTATTAAAATGATGCTATATGAGCAGATGTAATGGGATAGATGATTTTCGAAGTGGTTTGAATCTATATTTATGATTTATTATTATTAGTTATTTAAACATTTTATTTGAGATTGGACTGTTATAATCATTGTCTTTAAAAATTGAAGTGTCACTTCTCACGTCATATTACTCCCTCATCTCCTTTTTATGAAAACTCAATACTTAACTTGTGTGTGGTGTAAGAACAACGTTAAAAGTTATGAAAATGTGAGAAATGAACTTTTTTTTTCATTTTTTTTAACATGACCTTATTTATAAGAGGACAAGAGAAAAATAATTTAAAGGTGAGAGAAAGTAAGAAAGAAAATTTAATATGAAAAAAATGAAGAGATAGAGTGTATAATTAATTAGGAGTAAAATTAGCAAACATATATTAAACACTTACACAACTCAAGATGAGTTCTTAAAAAAAATATCGAGGCTATTCAAATTAGCAGCTTTTTAGGGCAAGGGGAGTATTCGTGATTTATAAATAGTTTGTTTAATAAATTATAAATGGATAGATTGATAGATGGATTTGGGGAATATTTGATAGTAGTACGTCTAGCATAAAAAGGGAGAGAGGAGGAGGCCTCACCACCAGAAATAAAATAAAAAAAATAAAAAAATAAAAAAAAAGTGAAAATGAAAATGAGGTTTTGGATTGACATGTTTTTTAATAAAATTGTTGGATTTGATTAACACCATGCTTAATGAACTGGACCAGATGCACAAAAACTTAAAAGCCCCAACCAGATAATTAGCTAAAAGTGAGTAACTGAATTGGATTAATTTGTAAATTTTCAAACGGGCTAAGGGTTAATCCCTAGTTTTAAGATTTCGTGGAATTTTTTTTTATAATTTATTTGCCTCGATATTTTATAATACTCCACCTTTGGCTGTGCCTGCATTATAACTTCAATCCATGCCACACTTTTTTTGAATAAAATAAATGATTCCAAAAACTTTTCTTGCATAATTATCTTATTTTTAAAATATTTGAATAAGATAACACACTTAACTATCACTACCATAGTTCAACCTTAATCCATCCAGCTATAGTTTTAATTCTTGTTTAGATTCAGTATTAGGATTTTAGTACTTGATTAGTTCTCGTGAGTTTTATGCTGCCTTTTATTCTTGAAAAAACCAAAATCATGATTCTCGTATAACTCTATGTAAGGCCAAACACACCTAAACCAATAAATTGAGAATTATAGCATATTATAGCATAAATACAAGAATTATTGTCCTCATGTTATTCAAGTGGATGGTTGAGGGTTTGATTTCCTATTCTCATTAATAAAGCAAACCAAATTTAGACGGCATCTATGAGTTTCAATTATCAACGAAACATGTTTAGTCACTAATAAAAATTTTAGAATTAATAAAATAAATAAAGGTAGTTACTATGAAAAAAAAATGAAAACTTCTAATTCAAGGACAGTCATTGTTAAATAGTCATATAACTCTTTCGTTTTTTATTAAATTTATTGTTTATTGGAAGATACGCATTGAAAAAAAAAAGTTTAAAAGGCATATTATTTTCACCCTTTACAAAGAAGATTGATATTATTTAGGAAGAATTGTAAATAGGTCCCAAATAAGAGAATTAATTTCAGACATGTCCATTAACAACTCCTTTACTTGTTAACTAAGGCTATTGCAGTTGTTAATAGCTATCATTAACAACTCCTTGGGACCTCTCTGAAATTAATTCTCTTACTTGAGACTTATGTGTAATTGTCCCTATTATTTATGATCAATACTCTAGTTCCACAACATTAACTTAAAGTACGTCGTGAAAAGATTTTTATTAAAGTGGCTCATTTTAAAATTAAATTGTTTGAGTACTATGTTTAGAGTTTGAATCCATGTGAATAAAAAAATACTTTTAAAATAATTATTTTAATTAGACATGACAATATTTGAATATGATTAAGTGAGATATTCATATTAAAAAACAAAAGAGAGTACTCCAAAATTCGATGAAAAATTAAAAGAAAGCATGTCACAAAAAAGTTTCAGTGGGTCATTTTAAAAATAACGGAAGTGCTTAAGAATAATTGAACAATAATTAGATGAGATGATATGTCACATTCAAATAAATCATTACAAGACCCAGACTTGTCACAGAAAAAACCTAACAAAAGAAAATTGAAAAACGCCTTTTCCAGATACGGAACTTGCTAGAGAGTTCACTCTCTCTCCCCCACCACTAAGAATTGACCCATTTCACAGATTGGTTCAGTGAGATATTGTCTGGGGGAAAACTCAAAAAGACAAAACCTTTTTTTTTTTTGGCGATGAATTTTGCTGATCATCTCCATAGCCACCATAAAATCTGGATCTGATTCTAACAATAAGTGACTCCACAATCTTATTTTTCTTTATGACCCAACTTGTGGCTTGGAAAGGGACAGGAACAGCACAACTTGAAAATCCACTCACGATTCTTGCTTGCTGTGTTACATTCTCAGTCACACGTTCTGCTTAGAAGAATTTGTGGAGAAGATGGAGACAGTTCATTATCTTGTTTCACATTTTATACTGTTCAAGATTTTTTTGGGGGGTCTTGTGGTATTTAATTCAAACAACCATACGAACATGCAAAGACACATGGATTTGTTTGTATGAGATAAGAAATACTGCAAATTCTCTCAAATAATATTGATCTATCTAGAAGAATGAATTCTTCAAACAATAGCCTTAACATTTGAATTTTAGTTAGTTTAGATAAGAAAAATCCATATTATAAAGATTCAACAAAGTTTTATATCCAGAGCCTATCGCAACCACCATCCTTTACTAAGATGTGGATGTGCCGGTGAAGAGTATATATCAAATAATATAAAATCCTCTAAAATTGATAAAATGCCAAAAAGATCACTGAACGAAAACTCAACCGTTAATTCAAAGATTAGATTATTGATAGAATAAAAGGACATTGGGTGATAATGTAACTCATCATTATGCCTAATAAGATAAGACTTGTTGGTGCTGAAGGTAAGAACATTTAAAAATTATGTAATAAATTTAAAATGTGCATCATCTAATTGTTTAAAGCGGCCAGGGAAAATTTTAAGATGCATTTCTCATCATTCTATTATGATAAAATAATATAACTATACCACATTGTTTATTAACTAGATAACAAATCAGATGAGTCATTCCTCATTATGTTAGCAATAGTTTAAAAAAAAAAAAAAACAATGTACTGCTCAATTAAACCAAATAACTCGAAAGGCATTATTTTCATTAATGCAAGTAAACTAAATTTTGAACAGATAAATGTAGATCACCCCAAATGTGAATAAAGCGAAATTTATCCGCAATCCAGTCTCCTTGATGAATATCGCAAAGAACATTTTTTTTGCGAAGAACAACGATACTGACATAATATGGCCAATATTGGTGGGCAAAAAGCACTACCATAACCAAATAAATAAATCTCTCTATTCTACTGAAGTGAGAATGTTGCAGCACTACAAGTACATTACACCCCCATTTTTATTAATGCTGTTTTTCTTTGGCTAGTTTCCAATGAGAAATGCAGAGTTAACAGTGTACACTCATATGCAACTCATATGACACAACCATGTAGCTACTGAAGTTAACTTTCTCTAATCTGAGACCACTTCTAAAGCTTTCTTCCCAAGATAACAGAGAATAGAAGAGCAGATAATCCTAAGACACCATGGTAACGATCTATAACGGAATGAAATTACTGTCGCCTTCTCCGCTTTGATAATGTGCAATTTCTCTGAGCATGAAGAGGCTGTTGGATGTGAGGAGAGCATATGTCTGGAACAAACATAGCATTGTTAGCCGAAGAATACCGAGGATCTTTTGGCCAATGTAAGCCTGAAGCCGTAGGAGGGGAAGGGATCTGAGGAACTGTCCAAGATGAATCCGGAACACACCCCAAGTGATCTTCATAGTCCATTTCCTCTTCACTAGATCTTAAAACAGAAGAATCAGAATCTCCAAGCTTACTGCTCTCAGCCTGCAAAAACTTCATCGTTTAAAACACAATCAAGAGGACAAACTCTAGATGTTCTCAGATGATTTCTCCACAAACAAATACGGACCTACATAAGAGGACAGATTGTAAGCAGTCAAATATCTTGGGAAAACGGGATCAGGATTATCAAGGTCCCTTTTATATCAGTGATGCCCTTTGTCCAACACAATCATTATATGAAGTATTAACAATAAGCCTTTTCATAGCATATGAACATAGATAACTACTGAAGATTCATGAGCAAGACAACCACAACAAATCAATAGCACAGGTGTTGCGAGACTTGCCTAATCATGTTCACAAGCGAGCAAGTGCATATGCATGTAAACATGAGCAGCGGCCAGGTTTATCAAAATATTAATTACGACGAATTGTTAACTCAGAATACTACCCATAACTACAAACCAAAAATCAGACAGATAAGACTCTACCGAGCAACCAATGACAATTAAAGGCACCAAAATACAATAAACAGCCTAGACTTGGATATAGACAATTCATTGTTTAACTTGCATAAACGTACCTTGGATGGTCCATTGGCATTATCCATAAAGTTCAGGTTCGGACTGAATTCATTGAAACCAAAAAATTCATCAAGCGGCCAGTTTGTAGAACCACCACCATAAGACACCTTGGTTGGTTGAAAATCATCAATTCCTCCAACCTGAGTGGGTGACAATTCATTGTATTGAGATGGCTGAGGCGTTGAATAAACCTTCCTGGAGACAGAAGTAGATACTGTATCTGACACTTTCCCCCCGGAATCTGACTTCATAGAGGGCGATGGTGGAACAGGCTCAGTAGCTTCAAGACCCACTCTTACACCAGTAAGCAGAAACCTCTGATGAGCAGAGACATAGGGATTTGCTGTGTGTATCGCCACATCGCATTTTCTGCATAGCAAGGCTCGGTCCTCCAGACAGAAGAAATAGCCAACTGTTTCCTGTAAAACATAAAAGGCTCCTAAATATATTTAGACAGAACCAGAAATGATAAGAAATTGAGGCTCTCGCTCGTCAACAATACTGGACAGTTAAAATTACAAAGACAACAATTGAAATGCTCATATTGAGGCATGACTATGTCAAATGAGATCTTTGTACAGTTTGGAAGTGAAGAAAGCTGTAATTCACTCCTACATTAAGTTTTCTTTTTTTCACAGTTGAAACGTAAGAAATATTATTACAAGGTTAAGTATATTGCTCTGAGTGGCTGAGGGGGCCAACAAACAAGAAGCTGCGAGTAACAAGAAAAGACAGGGCAGTTAAAGTGTGATACAGTTCTTAATAAAATCATGGAATTATACTTCTTATTCCGAATAAAATGGTTCTTTTCTTTTAAAACTCAATTTATATATATATATTTATATATATTTTTAATCGACTGTCTTAAAGATTCGTCTGTACAGAGAATTTTCAGATATAATAAGAATAAAAAAATCACCTTAAAAATAAGAAAATTCAAGATTCAAGTTGAGGAAATTCTATCACCGGAAATTAAATAAACAAATCACACGTTTTCTCTTACAATTCCAGAACAACAACAACAACAAGAAGATCTTAGAACTTAGAAGACTAAATAAACTTCATTCAGATCTACGCTTCCAATAAAACCAACGATACCGTATATGTCAATCACTGCAGACGAACTCGCATATCGTATCATAAAATTAAACCAAAAAGCCCTGTATAGCAGATCATATCACGAAGGAACCATAAGCACAAACACGAAATTCCAAATCATCAGTACGTAATCCCTAACATCACATAAAATATATATATATATATAGCAACAAAAAAAAAGAAGACAAAGTACGGCAAACACTAATTCAACGAAATACCGAACGCAGAAGCTGAATCAACAAAAAATTCGACAGAATCTGAAAATTTCCTGAATAGAAAAGAAAACAATGAACAATATACCTGACAAATATCACATTTAGGCATGTGAGAGGAAGAAGTAGAAAGAGGAACCCTCTGATGCTTCGTAGCGAGCTTATTAGCGGCGTGAACCTTCTCATCGCATTGCCGACATAGCGCCGCCTCGTCCGCACAGCACAGAACCTCCGCCTCCGCCGCCTCACACACGTTACACTGAATCTTCATCTTCCTTTTCTTCTCAGAGATTCTCTTCCTCACAACCACACACAAAAAAAAAAAAAAAAAAGGCTGATTCGTTCCGTTCTATAAAGAAATTCCTCGGCCTAGTTCAGGAATTAATCGCAGCAAAGCATGGAAGCTATATACAGAGATTTATAGAGAGAGAATTTTTGTGAGGGAAAGAGGAATGGAATTTCTAGAGAGAGAGAGAGAGAGAGAGAGAGAGAGAGAAATCAGAGGAGGAAGAAGAAGGTGTGTATTGTATATAAGAAGGAAGGAATCAGGAGGAAGGAGAGTAGGATATTTTTCTGAGGCCATGAGAGTTGATGTCCACGTGGCAGCCATCGGCTAGTGTCGTCATAAGGGAGACCGACTAGGCCCTGCCTTATGTATGTACTGTATGCTGCAGTAACAAATTTATTTGTTTTAAAAATTGTTTCTCACTATGCATATCTAACTTCTTGCACATAATGTTGACAGATACTTGCATACCATATCAGAGGTCTAATCGAACTCCAATCAATTGAAATGTAATACTACCACCACAGCTCCTAATTATAAGAGTCAGTTGACTTTTTTTTTGGGAGATTAAAGAAGCAAATTAGACCTCTAAATTTTAATATATACGAAATGTAATTAGATAATATAATAGTTTATAAGTAAAATAACTTAGTTTTGAGGAAAAAAGACAAATATAAACATTTCATAGTGGTATATTTTGCATCCTTAATTTTTCCAAAAAAATCAACTGACTCTTATAATTAGGACCGGAGGGAGTAATTCATATTGTTTTTAAGAATAATAAACATATTATCATTTACAATGCTAATGAAATGGTTTTCTTTAAAACAAAATAAAATGTGAATGGTTTCATATAAATCATCACCTATAACTAGCGAGGGTTATGACTGGCCTAATTATTATGATTTGATTGATTTAAAATTCAAATGATG
This sequence comes from Mimosa bimucronata, assembly GCA_037074515.1. Taxonomy (NCBI): domain Eukaryota; kingdom Viridiplantae; phylum Streptophyta; class Magnoliopsida; order Fabales; family Fabaceae; genus Mimosa; species Mimosa bimucronata. The sequence goes on from CM073442.1 coordinate 16,415,329, forward strand.
TGGTATTATATAAGTATTTTTCCATAATTTTTAGGTTATTTTTTAAGGAGAAAATTGCTAAAAAATTCTTTAATTTAAAATTTTTGTTGTCTTAATATGCCTTGAATTTGTTTTCGAAAAAACATGGGCAACGTATCTTTAACGAGGGTCTCTCTCTCTCTCTCTCTCTCTCTCTCTCTCTCTCTCTCTCTCTCTCTCTCTCTCTCTCTCTCTCTCTCTCTCTCTCTCTCTCTCTCTCTCTCTCTCTCTCTCTCTCTCACTCATTTGCATATAGTTAAAGACATACTTCACTTAATTAAAAAAAATGTTGCATTTGCTATTTTATATATATATATATATATCTATATATATAAATATCTTTTGTTTGAAGAAGATTTTGCCCAATTTGCACTTTGTTTAAAACTTGAATCATTAGGTACCTTTGAGAAATAATTTTATGGTTGATGTGCAAATCTACTTGTGAAGTAGTCATCCATACATATTGGAAAATATAAAGCTTATTTGGGTGCAAAATATGAAAGCTTTAAAATTGTCCAAGAATGTTACCGCCGTTAAGTTACTCGATGTTGACATGCTAGTGACATGTGAATCAATAAAATGTGGTAATAAAAGTGCCCTTAAAATTTCTAAAATATGGTCAAAATGCTAGGTATGAGGTAAAACCATCGAGCTATTAGCAAAGAAACAAAAAAATGACAATAGATTAGATGGGTGGGGGAGTGGTAAATCCAACATTGGAGGGTACATCCTTTGTGTCATACAGAAAATTCTGTAGTGGCAGACAAGGCTATTGGAAACCGGAAACATTCGCGCAATGCGTGTGTGGATTGTTTTCTAAATGATCAATTCAATTAATAATAGTCATAACATTCTTGCATTGTTTTGAAAATTTTGTGTATTTTTTTTTTTCACCATTTTATTTACTTAAATGTTTGATAAACAATTTGGACTTAACAAAAGTATCATTTTTGCAACACTTTAGAATATTTATATGTATTTTACGCACACAAATTATAGTGCTAAGTGCATGAGGGGATCCTATATAAGTAGATAATTTTAACGAATTTTTCCATTTTACTAAGTCTCTTAAAATCCAAAGCATAAAAAACTGTATTTTTTCTATTGAATAAATTATTAATTATTAAATTAAAAGGGACAAAAGACCAAACAAAAATGTAGAGTTTATTATAAAATGAGTTGTAAATTGCTTAATCAAGTGTTGTCAAATTCTTATATATCTCGTCTATTGTAGGTCACAAATCTAATTTAAGATTTTATAATATTCAGATTATTTTTTGTCATTCTTCTTAAATTTTTTTAACAAAAATATAAAGTTTCAAATATCATTATATCATCTAAAGTAGATATAGTGAATTTTAGACCTTATAAATTAATGAGAAAATTTCATACAGGAAACCTCAAAAAATATAAAAAAAATAGATTGGCGCTACTAATTTCAATATCACTAAGACATATGAGTTCTCAAAATGGAATATTCAAGTCCATCTAGTCCCCTTTTTTTAATAACATTGTTCCATATAATTTAATGAAGATTTGGACAAATTTGAGGGGCCAAATATATATATATAACCTATATGTGTGTATTTTAGATAAATAACAACCCTTTCCCTTAGCCAACAAATGTTTTTGATAAACAAGTGGTTGAAGGATTAAATGTAACCATTCCACCTGCAGTAAAGCTCCAACACTTCTGCAAACCATCGGAAATCCAGCGTGCACCAGCCATCCAGCACGTTGTTACTTATCTTTAAAAAACTTTTGAGTGTATCCATCTCTATTTTCATTGTTTTTAAAATTTTCATTTTGGAACTAATATTTTATACGAATATTAAAATGGGAACATCTCTCCATCATTTTCCATTTTCTTGCCTTCTTATACGAGATTTTCCCTAAATTTAATTGAAGGGTGTGGGCAAAAAAATAAAATAAAATAAATTGAAGGGTTCTTGTGGCCGTACAAGATATGGGACCGAGGTTAGGTTCACGTGAGAGGCTGCATTTTATTACGGCCTGGACTTAGCGGGGCCCCAGTGAAGAGGCAAATAAGGGAGATAAAGGGTGCAAATAAATCAAAAAACCAACGTGTTGGGTTTAGTTTTGACTTTTGTGGGCTATGTTTTGGAATTTTCTGCCCACAAACCACTCAGAATCCAAAGTGTAAAAATGTATCTCTAAATTTTAGCTCAAAATAGTACTCTACTTATTTTTAATTTAGTATATACTCCAAGGTCCCCCTTTATAAATTTCAACTTCTATTGAATTTGATAATTTATGGTATGGTCCCCGGGTAATTAAAAATTCAAACTCATTCCTACAAAGCAAGATGTACCTTTTTTTTTCTTACTAAATTATACATAATCTGAAGTGTGTGTGTGTGTCAATAATGCTTCTGACTTTTTTTAAATATTTATGACTTTTAAAATTTTATAAAAAATTATAATAACTCTTTAATACTCCATTAGTCCCAAAATATAAACTTCAAATAATTAACTTACGTTTATAAAAAAAACTATCAAAATTAGTTAAAAACAATAATTATGTTAAAAATATGATTTGTTTTTCAAGTATATTCTTCTTAATAAATATAAAAGAGAATGGGGAAAAGAAAATGAGAGATAATGTGACAAATAACATATAATAAAGATGAAAGAAAATGTGTGAGAAAAAGATAAACAATGAGTAAAATTAGAAAAATGTAATTAATATTTAGACAAGCTTAAAATGAAGATTATATTTTAGGACACGGACTTTCACCATAATGAAGCTTATATTTTGGGACGGAGGGAAAGTAACATTTAGAGTTTCTCTATTCATTTAAAGTTTAAGAGTTATTTACGCAAAGATATTATTAGCATAAAAAACTTCTGCTAATAGCACGATGTGATTTCTTAGTAAAACTAGGGAATAGTTGACATTGTATAATTATCTGCAGTATAATTATCTGCACAGATTTTAATATTTGAAGAAGTTTAACTATTTGATTCTTTAAGTTTGTATTAAATTACAGCTTAATCTTTTAAGTTCATAAATTGTATAAAAATCCCTTTATATCAATAGGCAATAGCATTGATTTCATCAACCAAAATGTCTGACTAAGTGAACTTTTCTTCCCGGAGCTAAGGATATCATCAAACCGTTTTGGGCTTAAGATTAATTATCATTTCAAGACTTGGAGTGTAAATGATATTTTTTCTCCTAACAAGTGCGATATCGAGGGCATGGTCTTTTGGCCTCCTATTTACTTCGCCACCTTCATTAAAAACTTATTGTTAATTAAAAACGAACTTAAAGTGTATATACATTCCCTTTATTAATATCAATAGCATTAGTTCCATCAACCAAAAAATTTGACTAAGTAAGCCTTTTTTTTTTTTTACATAATAAAGGGTATTAGCAAGTCGCCTTGGATTTGAAACTAGTCACTTTTGAGGTTTGGAGCGCAAATGATTTTTCATCTTTTAACAAGTACGGTTTCCAGCATTTGAACTTATATTATCCTCTCTACGGGTAAATTACTTATCACTTCAACCAATAGTTTGCTAGTTGATTAAGTGAACATAAATAGTGATAAACTTGCTTAATTTTTTTATTTAATTGTCGAATCAAGATTAAAGAAATAAAAATACGTGATTAAATTGAAATTTGATATAACTTAAAGGATGAAGCATATATTATATCTAACAAATTTCTTTATCAAGTTTTAAGAGTATTTACACATGGATCAAAAGTCAAAACTCAACTCAATTACGTTTTGTATAATATAGTAGCTCTTTTTTTCCCCAATGAGAATGGATCTTGTTTGGCCAATAAGGGGAAATGACTATTGTTTACACTTTATTTAATCAATCACAACTACCCAAATTAAATGAGGCCAAATGAGAGTAGGAGAAATGGAGTCTCCTCGTTGACTTTTGGACATGTTCGTAGTTAACAAGTGCCCTTGGTTCAAATATACTCTTCTAGTTTTAAATATAAATACAAATTCCCATGTGGTTCAAGTGTGAAGATTTTTATTACTTATTTTTTTTATTGACTTTATTTTTGTGTTATACTACATACTCGTATTAAATATGTATAAATTTAAAAAAAATTGAATTTTAAAGTAAAGTTAATGATATTGAAGATTTTTGTTAATTCCGTTGAAACAATATGGAAGTGGTTTGATAATATTTTACTTTTTCATTTTCCTCAATCTCTCTTAAATTTTTTTTGGCCAGGCAATATCTCTAAATTCTCTTCCTTATTTTATTTTTGTAATTTATGTGATTAAGCTGTAATAGTATCATTTATATTTTTAGTGAATATTAATGAACAAAATAAGCAAATAGCCCAAAATATCTGTAATTCTGTAAATGCGATCCACACTTACTGCATTCAATTTTTATCTTCCACTCTCACCTAATTACCTCCTTCCTTTCCCACTGTTACCTTCACGTACCCACTCTACCTGCGTTTCATTTTCATTAATTAGATTTTGTCACCATTGAAAAAAACTTATACATTACGCCCCCATAGTGTTGTTTACTATTCCTCGTATCTTAATTATAATATCAATTTAATTTTTTTGTGAAAATTAAAGAAGTAAATTAAATAACTAAATTATAACATATACTGTATATAATTAAATTATAGGTTAGTTTGTAAGTAAAATAAATTAATTTTGAAGAAAAAAGATAAATATAAACTATTTAAACTAGTTTATTTTGCATATTTAATTCCTCCAAAAACGTCATCTTAATCTTATAATTAGGCCCGGAAGGTGTACTTCCTCCGGTCCTAAATATAAGAGGTAATATGGCAAAAATTTTAGTCCAAAATATAATAGGTAACATACAAAAGTCAAAGTAATAAATGCATGTTTTCCATTTCTACCCTTATATATTAGTAAATGTAAGGAGGGGAGAGAAAATGTGTATAATAAGTAAGTAAAGGTAAAAATGAAAAACTTTATTAAACCTATCCATAGTAAATGATTCCAATATATTTTATTGGAATGTGTAAAAAAATTGACTACCTCTTATAATAAGGATCACAAGGAGTATAATCAATAACTATCGAAATCATGTAATGAAGATTATTAATTAAATTTATGTAAAAGTAATAAATGTGTAAAATGAGTGTTTTTCCTTTCGATTATATTTATACCCTTTTTATAAAGGAGTACATGAGACAGATGAAAAATAATGAGCAATTTTTTTAAAAAAATTAAATAAATTTGGTTTGAGTGGCTATACGGGAGTCAGGACATACCTCCAAACTCAAGAGCATTTACAAAAATGCTTACAAGTCACTTAGATGCCATCATAAAGCACCCTCCATGTCTTTCCACTGCACCACAAAGGTGTTGAAATAATTTAAAAGTTTCTACACTAGTAATTTGATGGTCATTATTGTTGGTATTATTAACAATTGATTCACTTATGTAATCATCATTAATTATCATTTATAGCTGGATAAAAAAATTAATTATTGTTGATATTAAAAATAAGCTATACTACCTCCGGTCCTAATTATAAGAGCCAGTTGACTTTTTTTGGGGAGATTAAGGAAGCAATATGTCTGGTCGGCTGCAGCCTGGGGATCGAGGTCTCGAGAGAGCCTTGGGCCTTCCTACAATACCTGAGTTGGGCTTGCCAATACCGGGGTGAAGCGAGAGTGGATCCCTGGGGTGCCCAACATGGTGGGCTGATAGCTGCCACTGTCAGTACCCAACAGAAGATTAGGGTCTAATTTATAATATTACATCTCAATTTTATAGTCTCCAAAGGGATATTATGGTCTAATTTATAATCGAAATAATCTAAACAGTCAAGGTTTTTTTTCTTGAAAGGATTAAAGTGCAAATTTGTGTTAGAAGTTTTCATTCATGAACTATTTTGCCCCAGAAAATTTTTTGAGTTTAAAATTGCTTGGAAGTTTCCAAAAGTAGCAATTTTGCCCTTTATAGTTAAAATATTAATGGTCAATGTCATTTTTTAATGGTCAACGTTGATATTTTAACGGAAAAAGGCAAAATTGTTATATATTGAAACTTTCGAGACAATTTAGAACTAAAAAAAACTTTCCAAAAAAATAGCTCATGAGTGAAAATTTGTGCAGCAAATATGCACCTTGACCCTTTTGAAATATTCAAAAGTTTATTATCTAGTACTTTAATACTCAATCTACCTGCAGTGGCACTTTGCCGTGAGTTTGCTGTGGCGAACCAGTGGTGAAGTCCCGGAGCCAAAAACAAAGGGACTTCTTCGTGGCTTCGACACAGCAAACCCACAACGAATCCCCGACTATCAGACGCCTATAAATAGTCAGAAACAGAAATTTAGGGTTTATTTTGAAGAGAGATCAAAGAGAGGTGTCGGGAAAAGAGTTTATCTTTACTAGGCCAAGGAATTTGAGGATCTTAAGGGGATTTTTAAACTCCCACCACCTTGTAGGTATATGATCCTAGACCTCTCTTTCTCTATTTTCTCTTGTTTTCCTTGAAATTTCTTGCGGAAATTTTGGGTTTTTCTCATGGATCCGAAAAGTTACCAAGTATTCTTGTTTCTTCTAACTTCAAACTTGATTTCTAACTCTTTCAAACTATCCTGTTGGTTTGAGTTGTTAGAAAAACGATTTGGTATGCTAAATAGGTTGTTAAAGTTTGAAAAACTTAGGGTTTGGTGATGTTTTCGAAACTCCAAGGGGTTTTTTGAGTTTTAGTATTTTCATATGGTTTCTAAATGCTAGTACATAATTTCAAATGGTTTGATTTGTTGGGAAAACTCTTGAACCAAATTTTGAATCTTTAAAGTTTAAGAAAGTTAGGTTTTGAGTAGGAGTTTTGGGTTCTATGTTGTTAATGAGTACATTGATGATTATAATGGGTTAGATGATACTATTCGATGATTATGGAATGATGAAATTGGTGAGGCTAGGAGTAATTGGGATTTTGTTGATTTTGGGTTGATTTTATAGACTGTTTTAGGTATAAACTAAAATCATTTGATGTTAGTGAGCATAATAATGGTTTGTGATGGATTTTTGTGATAAGGGAATAATTATGAGTGATTGAGTTAACTTGCTGTGAGGCTTAAATTATAAGGTATTGATGTGTTGGTGAATTTTGACACTTTCGTGCGTAAAGGTGAAATTGGGCTAAGTTAGGAGAATTGAGGATTGGAAGGTGATATTAATGTTTGAGATATGCTATGTTGATGTTCAATTAAAGGTGTATTGGTATAGATGGTGAATTGGCTTAAATATGGGACTTTGATCAAATTGGGAAAGTTGCTAAATGGAGAGGTTGCATTATTGGGAGGGACATTTAAAATGAACTTGTTTTCCGAAAATTCCAAGTGAGGCTTTTAGAGGAGATTTCTCTCTAATTGTATTTTCAATTGATCAAGTGATTGATTTTGTGTGTTATTTTAATGTGAGAAATTTTATAGGACTTGTTGGTCAGTTTGAACATGAGGCAAAGTCTCACAAGTGGTAATCTTTACTTGGCTTCAAGAGGTAACCACTTTCCTTATCTTATGTGTGTGTGTGTGTGTTGCGTTGGTAAGACCTTTGAACTATATGTGTTTTAGAAATTGGTGAATACACCATATGATGTTGAAAGTTCAAAAATACTTATTTTATCTCACTTGTCTTGTGGGATCCATATGAATGAAATCCTACCTATCGTAGTTGAGTATATTTGAAAGATATATTATTTGAAATTGAGCGTACAATGATATTTTGGAACTATGTTGTGGCTAAATGCCAACTTTTGAAGATTGTGAATTAGTTGCATATATTGATTGTGTATGTTTGGTACACCGATGATTTGGTTCTACTCCATCATGTGATGAGTACCCTGATGGCCCTCAATGGCTTCTGGTTAGTCGGTCCCTGGGGACGATCCAGCAGTAGCTCTTGGTTTCATCTGATTTCATGTTGAGGATTGATTGTGGTTCCATATAGTTGTGTGGTTTGTCCCATTCGGAGGTGATTATGTGCATAATTGATAAATGATTTAGAAATATGATTATATGGTTTCATTTATTTTCTTGGTTCCATCACACATGATTACTATATGATAACTTTTGCATTACTGCGAACTTATATGCTATAGGTCCTACATGACATCTTGCTAGAACAAAAGCACATGTATGACAAGTTAGAAGTGAGTTACTAATGCTTTTGTCACACCCCTGATGCTCAATATTTTTCAAGGTCTAGTTCTGGTGCTCGTCGCTCAGGGAAGAAGCCCATGGAGACTTACTAATTTCAGTGAGATTTTTGTTATTGTGTCATGTTTTGTATATTGCTATACATATGACTAGGCATATCTATTTGCTTCTGCATATTTTCGTTATGTTTTATGGATAACTATAGGTGTGTTGCACTTTATTGACATCGATACCTTCCGCAATTATGGCTGGAGACCTCTTGGGAATATTTATGTTATTTTGCTTTGCATGCTGGTAGCCCCACTTTGCAGGAGACTTGGTTCCACTAGTTATTGTTGAATAGCTTTGTGAGTATGCTTACATTTGGTTTCATTAATTGTGAAAGTAGAGTTTCCACTCGTGGGAAACAGTTTTTCATGAATTGTGGGATGAATTTTAAGTAGGGTTTCATGATTTGCAAAGATGTTTTTATCTATGTGGTGTGTGTTGTTATGGATATTTGTTTTGATTGATGCCATGAAAAGTTTTCAAGAAAGGCAAAATTTTGTGTTATAACTTGATTTTTAACTACCATGTCAGATGACCCTTCTCTAATATGGTAAGCTGAAATTTTAGTAGAATAGTTAATAACTATATTAGTAGGTCAAATTCTTTCTAACATAGTTATCTTATTTAACTTCCAAAAGAGGTTTTAGGAAGATCTTTTGTAAATATGTTAGTGAGGTTAATCCTTTTCTAACATAGTTACATCAGTTGTTTTGTAAACTTGGGTTTGAAACATAATTATGTTAGCTAAAGTACTTTCCTAACATAGTTATTGTATATTTAGGTGTCTCCTTATTAACATGGTTAACTTTGAAAGTTCTGAGAAATAAATGTGTTTTATGATTTGGAAAGATTTGTATAACCATGTTAACTAAATTCTCTTTCTAAAATGGTTTAGCTTGTAAGATTTAGTTAGTGGTGGTCATCTTTTATCCATGATAGTTCTTTTAACTATTTTGGAAACCCCAATTTCTTTCATGGATAAATGTTTGAGAATTTTGTTAGTGTTTTATAACTATGATAGATTCTTTTATATCATAGTTATGTTTTAGAAAAGAGGTTTAATTCTTTTCCTAACTACGATTAACCTTTAATGTTCAGCATTTTGTTTTCTATCGTAGTTAGCCCTAACCTTTTACTTCAATCAATTTAGGATAAATATGGGTTTTGAAAAGTGATTAAGGGAAAAATTTTACAACATGGCGACCATTAACGCCTTTGTTAATTGAATACAGCATTGCTACAATTTTGATACTTTCGAGACAACATTGATCCCAACAAAACTTCTTGGGAAAAATTGTCATACAGTTTAGTGCAAAATTGATATTTATCCCTCTTTACAAATCCAATTTATGTAATTGTCACATAAAAGTTAATTAACTCATTAAACATGTCCTAAATTGATATTTTTCCAATTATACCCTCATTTATGAATGGTATGAACAAATATTTACTAGATTGTGATGTACCTCTTTCTTCTTCCTCTACATTTAATAAGGACAAAATTGTAACACTATCGTTTACAACTCTCAAAGCAAATATATATAACAAGGACCAATTTTTTTTTTTCAAACTAGACTTTTAAAAAGATGAGGGTGGTATACGTAAATACATAATTTCACACACACATACATGTATATATGTACAATATTTTTTTAAGGAAATTAATTACAGGTCCTTTAGAATGAACTTAATTAAGATAAGGTCTCACAGAATCCCCTAATTAAACTGGGTTCCCTAGGGACCCTAATTAGATTTAGTCATAAACAAAATAACTGTCACCGTCTAGCCAAATGTTATTAGAGACCAATAATTTAAACAGTTGTGAATTATGTTCACAATGTTGTTATAAAGGACCAAAAAATTGTTACTATCCGGTTAAACGTTGTTAGTTACAATAATTTATAATAATTGAGAATAATTAGAACTGAATATAATTAGAGTTACTAAGTACCTCCATTTTACTTAGTATATTTCTTAGGATATCATCTTAGTTAAGTTCTTTTTATTGGACCTATAATTAATAATTTCCCAAATTTCTTTTTTTTTAAAACATATAAAGTATTAGGGAAAATGACAAAAAAATCCCTTCCAATTTGTAAAATTCTAACCATTAACAATTCAAAATTCCTTATTTAAGATTTTGCAAATTGAAATGGATTTTTTTGTCATTTCACCGTAGTACTACGTCCAACCGTTTTTCCATTTTCTAAACTGGTATTCTACCTTTGCCGCCGATTTCTTCATATTCGCAACTCTGCTCAGAAGAAGATTTGGCGCCAAAATCCATCTCCGACTACTAGGGCTTTGCTTCTTCTCTTTTTCTTCTCATTGATTTCTTCTCCACGGTTTAGATATTCTCAATTTCACGATCCTCATTCTCATCTATTCCAAATTCTGCCAAGGTATTGCGTTCTTAATCCTTCATCGCTCTGTAATTTCAAAATTTTCGCCATCGTCGTGTTTTTCCTTTTCCATGAGGTTTTCATTGTCGCACTTGAGGCGGAGGAAACAAGAGTTTCGAACCTTGATCTGTCTTTTTTTCTTTCGGACTTTCTTTCAGAATGTGGATGTTGATTCGGCTGATTTTTCAGTTTTGTTAGTTTATGCTGGTCCAATTTTTGTAGAAGAGTTTGTTTTTCGATCTCAGTTGTTAGACTTTGTCTTTACGCAAGGAAATTGAAGTTTCTTGTGACGAGGAAAGCAGAAAAAGCACGGAGGTTGAAGTAAGTATTCGGAAGTGGTTCTACTGTTATTTGCATCACTTTTTAATAAGATCAGAGAAAAAAATCAGGCAATTTTATGATGCGATAGCTTATGCATTTACTTCTGGCAGACGATAGTGAAATTTAAATTGTGTTGGAAGTAACCGAAGTTACATGCCTTCGAATGTCTGAATAGCAAGAGGTATATTACCAAGAATTTTCGTCGTCGTTAACCATGAGACAAGATAACTTTCAATATCATAAGATCCAAATTTTCGGCTCTAATTTTTTAAAAAAACATTTGGTAATCACAATGATAAGGAGGTTTGAAGTTTTTCTCCATTAGACATTATTGTTCTGTTTTGGTGAATTTTAAATTAAAGCGATGGACGCGTCGTTTGTTCTACGGCAGTTTAAGGATGAAATTTAATTATATTTCCCCTTGTTTTCTCTCTTTTCCCTGCAGCCTCAAAAACCTAAGGGTTTTACAGTCCATAGAGTTTGGATCATGATGTAGTGTGTCCATAATAGGTAATGATGCGTTTTTATTAGTCTGTTTTAAGTTAACGAGTTTATTTATGTTTTTGTTCTTTGAATATGCATGCATCCATCCTCAGCCAAAATTGCCCAGGAATTCAACTGCTTAATATCACGCTTTATTAGTCATATGCCTATATTTCCGGCGCTTAAATCTGTGTGAATCTGGTAGTCATTTTAATTCTTGAAATACCTTGATGTATTGTTTTGATTATTAGGTATTTTGATCCATGTAAAGTTAGCATTTGACAGCTGAAATGAGATGCAATGCTTGCTGGAGAGAGTTAGAAGGGCGTGCCATTTCCACAACATGTGGTCACCTTTTGTGTATCCAGATTTTTGACGTTATGTTATTTGATTTCTCCTTTCTATATAGCCACCATGCTTACAATATCAAATTGGACTGATTGTTCTGTATTTTCTGCTTCTGGTGGTTATTAGTTAATATGTATATTGTTTCCTTGACACTGTAAAAAGGCACAGATGATGCTAATAAAATATTAAGTAATGATGGGGCATGCCCAATCTGTGACCAAGTGCTTTCAAAGAGGTATGAAGTTGATTAAGATTTGCAGGATAGGCATAATTTTCTAATTGCCGTGATATTGTCCTGAACAAAATGGTTGTCTGATTGAACTAATTGTTTGCCAACAACTGATCACCAGCATTTGTATTTATGCCAAAAATATGATTTTCCTGTAATTTTTTAATTTATTTTGGGTTGTTACTTTTGATCCTAATGATACGAATACCAATTAAAATGGACATTTTGTGGACCCAATTATTGCTCCATCACTTTTGGTTATAGTTATCGATAGAATATTTTGTTATTTTTTCACCTAATGATGACTCACTCTAGCCTATTTTTTTTGTGTTTGTCATCAGTCAAATGAAACCTATGGATATCAGTCCTAGTGATGAATGGATAAATGTAAGTAAACATTCTACTGCTAATATAGGGCCTCTTTGCACAAAATTCAACTTAAGCTATACTGTTCATAACATATAAAAAGTGCAGCATCACATAAGTTTTACATTATATACATATTTGTTTTAACTATATGGCATCTAACATATGCTTTCAGCTCATTTTTGTTCTTTTTAAAAATAATAATTGTAGTTTGATGAATTCCTTTCACTTCTACTCTAGTCTAGCTTTCATTTTTCCCATTACCATTACTCCTTATCATTGTGTTGTTTAACATTGCAGATGGCCATGGCGGGAGTATCTCCACAGATATGTATCCTTTATAGCCCATTGATTAGCGGACGGGAGCTACACATGAAATACACTATAATGTCGTCCTAGCTGTAGCTATGCAGTCAGATGAAGAACACAGTAAACTAGATTAAATTAGTGGAAATTCATTCAAAAGATTAAGATTATACTTAGCCATGTGTTTTCCCTTGAACAAACCAGTGTTCAAGACTTGTTACAGAAGTGTGACGTTCTATGTCGGGCAAAAGGAACTGGAGATGCAATATAAAGTGAACAGGATCGTAGCTCAATGCAGGCAGAAATGTGAGATGATGCAACAGAAGGCTGAGATGATGCAGGAAAAGTTTACAGAAAAGCTAGAACAAGTGCATACTGCCTACCAAAAAATGGCTAAGAGGTGTCAGATGATGGAACAGGAAATTGAGACCTTATCCAAGGACAAGCAAGAGCTCCAGGAAAAATTTGCTGAAAAATCCAGGTCTGTGTCAATATGTCACTTTAATGTCCCATTTAAACCAGATGATCTGGATCTTGATGCCTACAATTTCTTTCAATTCCAGGCAGAAGAGAAAATTAGATGAAATGTATGATCAATTGAGGAGTGAGTACGAGTCAGCGAAACGATCTGCCATACAGCCTGCAAGCAACTTCTATTCCAGGAATGAGAATGATTTGTTCTCCAACCCACCTAACATAATGGATGAGAGGGAAATGGGCAGAAAAGGTAGCCTTTCTTTTTCCTTAACCCAAATGACAAATGCTATTTGGCCTCCATTAATGTACGCAAAAAATTCAGTTAGCCTTATGATCAGTTGAAGTGTCTGTTCTTGAGGTAATGGAATAACACAGTATAACTATATCTGTATGACCTCTTTTCTGCTTAGATATTTCCAAAACTAGGTAACTTACTTGGTGCAGGTTGGCCGGTGATCACTCCGGAAACTCCAGGGCCAAGAGAGGATGTATGGCCAGCGAGACAGAACAGCAATAACTCCGGTCATTTTGATATCTCCGTTGGTTCACCAGCAAAGCAAGCAGTTCTTGTGGGGGATACAGGGAATAGAAGGGTTGGAGGAAATCATCCTGTTTATGGGGCTGCTGCTGCAACTAGTAACCCGTCAATGACTCTGAGGAACTTGATACTGTCTCCAATCAAACGGCCTCAGCTCTCTCGTAACCGCACCCAATTATTCACGTAAGTCAAAAACCTTTTGCATGCTTAAGTTTCTTAAAGGGCAATCCTCCATATTTGGCAAGGGAAAGAATAATGCAAAATAAGCAGAAAAAATACTCCTCAAATCCTTAATGTATGAGGTAGTTGGAAGTTTGGTTTTAGTTTTAAATAGAGACCATTATTCCATTTTATCTATCATATTTATCATTTCCCCTGAATTAATTTGCCAAAATTGCAAATTGATATATAACCTAATGTCATTCAAGAGTATATCAGGGAGATCATATTACATGTGTTATTATCTACTAATTTATCTAACTTGCTTAATCTACTCAAATTAGTTGAATAGCTCCTTTATAATTAACTCTTACATTAAAGACAAGTAGATTATAATTAGTAGAAAGAGGAGGGGGGCATTACACAGTTTCAACTGTTTTGCGTCACTTTCTATCATAAACGTATAGGTGGATTATGATTTCAATCCTAATTTTGTCTGCCACGTACGCTCAATCTCTGAATATTCATGAATATTTGTTTCAGGTTGTAGGCTCGGAGGAGGCTCATGTTGTGCCCTCAGAGTCAAGCTATCTGGGATTGCTTTACCCATTTAGTTATAGTAGTTGTGTAGAGTTCTACATCATTCTTAAATTTTCTTACCTCGAAACGTTAATTGTGAAGATTTGCTAACAGAACGGATTCCAAATGTAGAGTAATGTATTACTTCTGTTTGCCCCATGCTGAAAAGTGGAAGATTGACGACCAAAAAAAAAAACAGAGAGAGAATGAAAGATGAAGTGTTATTGTTTTGTTCTTGGATCAATTATTAGTGACAAGGATGTTTTGGACATCTAGGAACGCCATCCACAAAGTGTGAGATTGCGTATCTCGTATTTGAGTTCAGATGGCTAACTGTGATTTTCCAGTATACAAGTCTCATTTCATGACTTCATTGACACATTTTAACATAGTTCAACAGATTTAAAAATGTTCGGTTAAATTTGAGCATGGACAAGAATGATTGGGGGTAGTTTTTCTACATAGATTTTTTATTCACATGGACTCAATTTTGAAACCTCACGTTACACTAATTGATTTCTAAAATATATTAAACTTGATATAATGAGGCTAAACAACATAATTATAAAACTTTTATTTCTTCTCATCTTATCAAAAAAGATCAAAGTAAATAATAAAATGAAATAAAATAGATTTTCTAATTAAATAATAACAAAGGGAATTTTAAGTATATAAGATGTTAGTAAAATCTAATTCCTAGATATTAGACTAAGGAAAACTAACTTTACCAACAAGTGTTTAGATCAACTGGCTGTGGTTGTTCTCACTTAATCAGTGATCTCAAGTTTGAGCCCTAGATATGTAGCCGCGATAATTACTTGAATATAATAAGGTTCCCCCTTGTGAGCATATATTCTGGCGAACCAAATTAGTCAGTTGTTAGTAATGTAAAAAACTAGCTTTAATTGCCTTGGAAGAATGCTATTAAGGTAACAACTTAATTTTTGTTAAAAGATTTTAATTTTACTTAACTTTATTGTTATTTTTTCTCAAATACTCAATTGATTAACATTTTATAACACTATTTTTTTTAATTTTAGGAAATCCCATTCATAAATTTTGGTCAATAAGCATCCCACACATTAAAATCCGCCCCCCCCCCCCCCACCAAAAGAGTCATTCATATCAAGAAACTTCATAGACTCTATTTGAAAAAACTTTTCATTATTTAGTAAATATTCAACCATCCCTGTTAAATATTATCACTTATAATGAAATAGCACTAAAACAAATAAATAAAGGCTTAGCTGAAAAAAATTCGTTTATGCATTATTACTCTATCAAATCTGTTTTATAAGTGTCTCAAATATGAACTGCCTTGAATATTTTTATAATATTTATCATTTCTGCATTTAATTATTTCTCATTATCTCTACTCTTGTCATCTTTTTCTCATACGGTTACTATTCTATTTGTCTGTCTTACATTTCCCCTATAAATAAAGCCATAGTTGAAGAAAAAAAATTCATTTATTATATATTTATTATATGTCATTGATTTTTTAACTGCATGATTCAGTCATCATACTATTACAAAGAGGAGTATTAGGGTGGTGACTATGTGTCCTTGGTTTCACCTTTGAAACCACGATTTTGACCTAAACCATTGTGTCAACACTAGAGTAAGCCAAACACCAATCTAAAATCCCCAAGTATCCTACAGTTTTTTCATTGAGTTTGAAAAAAGCGAATCGTTCTATGCGGATCTGTCATTCATGTTGTGTTGTCAAGGGTCTGATGGAAAGGAAAACTTTGTTCGCAGCATTTGTATAAACTGAGTTTGAAGAAGTGAATTGTTCCAAGAGGCGCCCTCATCCAAGCTCTGTGGTTGAAGGGTCTGATTAAAAAGAAAAATTCACTTGCAATATTTGCATATACTGAAAAGTTCATGTGCAGGAAGCTAGTGAATAACCAAAGTTGTATAAGTCTATCTGGCGGAAAAAAAAAAAAGGTGTATCAGTCCAAATATCTTGCAAGTTAAATGAAGGCCTGAAAGTGTTCAAGATATGGATATGGACTAAAGATTTAGCAATTTTGAACCGTCTTCTCACTCATTTTCTTTTGATGCACTACATTATTAACTTTGATGATGTTTACTCTTAAGTTAGCTTGGACAGGACATAATATCAATGAAAGTAATGTTATGAAAATGGAATAGCTAGTTAAGGTGACATTGTTCATGATGAATCGAAATTGGATAAAGTTGACGCTTGTATACAATGAAACAGACTCCAACTAATTTTCTTCACCCTTATTTCTATCTATCTATCTGGTAGCCAGATTATGTGTCACATGCCTCAATTCAATCCCAATATTGATATTGATTCAAAATCTAATAAAACACTCCCAAACACTTTTACATTTAATTCTAACTTATTCAACTTCAGAAAATGAAAAATTAGGATCGTACTTGGATGCGGAAAACTCTTAATAATTGAAAAAGTTGTTGGCAAGTGGCAACAACGGGTGTATTCGGATTGACTTTTGAAAAGTAAATTTTTTTCAATATGAATTTTTCAGTAGTAAGATTGCATAAAAGTCAAATTATGTGAAGTGATTTATGTTTGGATTTGTGATGATAGAAGTGACTTTTTTTCAATATGACTTTTACAAATATGTTTGGATGATTATTTTGAAAAGCAAATTTATATGAAAAATTACTAAAAAAGACATTATTATTGAATAATACATATATAATATGCATATGTTCTTAAAGTTTAGAAAGAAAAAGTGAAATTTGGAACTTTTTGAGGATTTTGAAGGTTTAGTTTCTCCCTTATTTTAAGGAAAATAATTTGAAAAAACTATATTTTTTGCTCAAAGGAGGATATTGTGGGAGGAAATAGTTAGAGATTAAAAGAAAATATTTTATTTGAGAATTTTATGGGTCTAATAGTTTAATTTTTCTACCCACTTTATTAAATAATACACAATAAAAGGCGTGAGACCTATCATTCCAGAAGCCAGAAGCTAGAAGCTAGAAGCTCCAATTTCCAGCTTTTTCCTAGAAGCCCATTTGAAGCTATAAGCTTTTCTTTAAATAAGCCAAACCAAACATCATAAAAAACCAAAGGATGGCTTCTGCAATGCAAACGGGCTTCTGGGCTTCAAAAGCGATTCTAAACATGCTGAACATCGGTACTAGAAAAGTCATTGTTGAAAAAGTACTAGGCCTCAAGCTTGAATATATGTAAATACAAAATATACTTTTAAGACGGTAGTCTTTAATTTGGTTAGACAATGTTACATAGTCAAATAGTAATGTAAAACAAGTTATCAATGGTGATAGTGGGTTGCACAAGACACTTGGTGGCCCATCCGGACACGGCCCGACCCGAGACCAACTCAGTCATGGGATAATTGACTCGGAACCATAATAATCAAGATATGACCAAACTCGACCATTGGGTAGGACAGGATAAGGGCATATGCTTTAAACCAATAGCTCGGCCAGCCCGGAAATATATTATTTTTTTATAAAAAATAATATTTTATAATTAGTTGCAATAAAAAAATTTATTAAGCAATTAATATTTACTACACCATATAATTTCATTATTTTTTCCCTTATCTTTTATTTCAAAAAATATCTTTTAATTAGTTAATATTTACTACACCATATCATTTCTTCTTTTTCCTTCTTTTTTTTAAGATCAAAAGGCTCAAGAACCAATAGGATATGTCCTGCCTGATCTTGGTCCCTCCTGAGCCAAACAGGATCGGGCAGAGCATCAAGATAAAAAAGCCAGCCTGAAGATTTCTTTTTTTTTTTTTTTGATAAATAGACCAAAGATTTTAACATGACTTAAGGCATATACCTAACCTAATCTTACCCAGTTTTTGTGCCAGTTTTTGTGCAGCTCTAATAATGATGGCAGGAACCATCCATAATGAGGGAGGAAAGGAGGACCAATTTCCTTTATAATAATTTCATAAATTCAAAATCTTTCTACATAAATTATTTTTATAATTGGTATTTCAACGTAAATTTACCTCTTTCATATATTATACAAAATCTAATATGACTTGTTTTATTTTGAGTAATTTTTTGAAAGTATTATTTTAAATATATTTTTCTCCACCTATTTTTTTGGGAATATGTGTAATAATTTTCTTATTAAATATTTCTTTACATATTTAGGTAGGATTTAAATGGTAAAAAGATGAATGCAGTCCAAGAAACCTTGCGATTATTCCCATGTAATTATCCATATAAGAAAAGAGAATCTAGTTTGCTTAAATGGCTCCAAAAAAGCACCTAAATTAAGTAAATTAAAATATTTCATCTATATCTATATCTATAATCTAAAATAAAATGTACTATCATCAATCATCAATAATCAATAAATTATTATATATATTATCCATATGTTGGTCAAATAAACACTTCAACGACAATTTCTTAAGAAAATTCATAAATACCGCACACCTGTATGTTTGAGTTTGAAATACATTTGAATTCCTCATTTCTGTCCAAGAGACTATAAAAAATAATTTCTTTATTTTTTAATATCCTCCTAGTCCATGATTTTATTTTTGTCCTATTCTAATGAAATTGGTAAGACCAAATATGTGTGTGTATTTTTTTTTTTTTCTCTGGACAAAATCTTTGGTCTCATTACTACTTCTTCAGCAAGAAGAGGAGGGTATCTGTAATAATGATGCAATTCCTTATAAAAGCTTTCCCAATCCATTATGATTCAGCAAGAAGTATCCCCACTCGCAAAAATGGCAGCTTTCTCATTTCTCTCCCTACCCTTTTCCCTTTTTCCTTTTCTGCCTTCACCCCTTTTGCTTTTTTGAATGATTCACTCACATTCATATCTTTCATCGCAAGCACAAGAAACTCGTGACCACACTCTTCACTCCCGTTTTGACTGGTACTCTTCTTCTTCTTCTTATCTGCTTTCTTCCTTTGTTTCTTTCTTTCTTTCTTTCATGCAATGTGTTTCTCGTTTTCGTCTTAATTGATTGTCCTTCTAGAATTGTGAGCTGTGACAAACACTCCCTTAGACTTTGATTTTCTGTAACCCAGATACACCCTTCATGTTTGAATGTGAATTTGAAGCTTCTGAGAACTAAGCCCATCCTGTTTGTTTCTACTTCAGTCGATTTCATTCTCTCTTTGTTTGTAGGAATTAAGGGATTTTATTCACTGCCATTTGAGTATTCTGTGCTCTTTATGCGCTTAATTTTCTTGTTTCTCTCTGGGCCAACTGGGCATATTTTCCCGCTGCTTTACAATTCATGTAACTTGAGATACATTTGATAGTGATTATATTGCTCTTGACCAAGATCAATAACTATGATAGTCTCTGTTATTAGCAAGTAGATCGAAGTTACGCAATTGTGTTTGGCTTGTGTATTTGTAAATAATGAATTTTTTATGTCAAAATGCAGGGGAGGAAGTTGCTTAATTATTTGATGGGCCACTTTTACAGTGATCATGTCCCCGGAGATATGTATAACAGTATTGGTATTTCTCATCACATACCCGGTTGCGTTGGACGGCTTTTGAGAGAAAGAGAACAAAGTAGAAAGGACTATTCACTTAGACAACGCCTTTTGGTGGTGGCCAACAGGCTGCCAGTCTCAGCAGTTAGGACAAGCGAAGACTCGTGGTCCATGGAGATGAGTGCTGGTGGTCTTGTGAGTGCTCTTTTAGGTTTGTGTTGATTACTCCCTTTCCATTTGTACTTGTCATGTAACATCATATTTATGAGGGGTTGTATATCCTATTGAAAGTTTGCATATGATATACTGTTGTCTTATTGATCATAGATATACCATTATCGGTTTAGAAAAGTAAGTTTCAGAGTGCATTATTGTTATCCTTGGGACTAAACTTGGTCTCTCTTTATATAGAAAATGTTATCTAACATGACTGCATAAATTGACAAAGGTGTTAAAGAGATTGAGGCAATTTGGATTGGTTGGGCTGGTGTCAATGTGCCGGATGAGATTGGACAGAAGACACTTACCAAAGCTTTGGCTGAAAAGGTAAGAAGTCATACATCTCTTGAATAAAGTTGGAGATTTTCGGAATGCCACATAGAATTAAGCATTTTCATCATTAGATGATATGTAATACGGAATTTGTGGTAAAGATTTTACTCCTATAAATTTTCAGATTATTCTTTTGCTTTAAACCTATCTTGCAGAGGTGCATTCCAGTAATTCTTGATGAAGAGATTGTTCATCAATATTATAATGGTTACTGCAATAACATCTTGTGGCCCGTTTTTCATTACCTTGGGCTTCCACAAGAAGATCGACTTGCCACCACAAGGAATTTTCAATCTCAGTTTGCAGCATATAAGAAAGCAAATCAAATGTTTGCTGATGTTGTGAAAGAACACTATCGGGAGGGTGATGTTGTTTGGTGCCATGATTACCATCTCATGTTTCTTCCAAAATTCTTAAAGGAGTATGACAGCAAAATTAAAGTTGGCTGGTTTCTCCACACTCCATTTCCATCTTCAGAAATTCATAGGATGCTGCCATCTCGATCAGAGCTCCTGCGTTCTGTTATTGCGGCTGATTTAGTTGCGTAAGTTCCAACTAGCTCCTCCATTGGGGAATAAGTTTTTTAATTACTATCATTCCTCTTATTCTGTTTGGTTCCCCATCATACCTAATGATGAGACCCTTTGAGAATTTTGGAGATCATAATGCTTGTATCAAACTCTGCCTTTTTTCACGGAAAAATTGCATTCAGGTCCCAAGTAAGACCAATTTATACTACAAGATTCCTTAAAATATCAAAATTCTTAACATCCCAAGGTACTTGTGTGAAATATAATGCAATTGTGAAATTACCAAGTTACTCTCATCGGTTAGTTGTTAATACACGTTGCGACAATTGTTAATATAGTTTTGTTTAGCTGTTAATAACAAGTGTCTTGAGTAAATTGATATTACTTGTTAATAACAAATACAATTGTCTATCAATGCGCCTTAACATGTTAATGAAGGCTCTCCTACTTGTCAATGTTCTTCTTTGTCTATTAGTAAGGGGAAGGAGATAATTTCACAATTGCATTATATTACTCTCAGGTCCCTTAGGATCTAGTAGGAATTTTGAGATGTCAAGGGACTTTATAGTATAAATTTGTCTTGCTTGCGACTTGAGGGCAATTTTCCCCTTTCTTGGATGACTACGAAATTTGCAAATGATGCATAATTTCTTTGTTTGACATTTTCTCGTTTTTATTTTTGTTACTTTGAACTCTTCCATCACCTAGGTTTACCTAAATGATTTCTTAAGAGTTTCCTCCCTTAAAGTTGCGTGTGTTTTTTTTAAATTATTTTTCTGCCTTTCCTTTGTTTGTTTCTTACATGCACATGTGCACTTTTTTAGAGCAGTTTTCACACCTATGATTATGCAAGGCACTTTGTTAGCGCTTGCACTCGCATTCTTGGGCTGGAGGGTACACCTAAAGGGGTTGAAGATCAAGGGAGATTGACTCGAGTTACTGCAGTATGTGGCCAATTGTGCCGATAGCTTTGCCTAGTTATGTTACATAACTTATTAAACTTTTCACTTCAAGCTTTACCTGTAAAAAGAAAATAAGTAAAAGCAAAAGAGAAAATTTAACAATTTTTTTTTTGCCAGGAAAATTTTAACAATTTGCTTCTGTCTTAACCTAATATAATGACAATTTTAAATATAGAACCACTTATTCGCTTCTTTTTCCCTTGACCTTTAGTTTCCAATTGGGATAGACTCGGACAGATTCATACGTGCACTTGATCTTCCTCAAGTTAAGGATAGCATCAAAGAATTCGAACAAAGATTTAAAGGCAGAAAGGTGTACTTTTTACTTTTTGTCAATAGCTTTCAATAATATTTGTCCTTGAAAAGCTACTGTTTAATTTATGTTTCTTTACCCATAAATGAGTGGTATAACATATCATTATATTTTCTTTTCTTTTTTTTCCTATCTGATTTACATGTTTGACATGATTTCTGAATTAACATTTTTCTGTCATTTCAGGTAATGTTAGGTGTTGATCGTCTTGATATGATTAAGGGAATTCCTCAGAAAATTTTAGCATTTGAAAAATTTCTGGAAGAGAATGCCTACTGGCGTGATAAAGTAGTCTTGATTCAAATTGCTGTGCCAACAAGAACAGATGTTCTTGAATGTATGATCATCACATTACTTTTTTCATGTTCTTGAGGCTTCTACGGTATAACATTCTGTAAATTGGCTTCTGTTCTGATGTTTTGTCACTTCCTGCAGTGGAAGATAGAATATTTTCCTATGCTGTGTTCAAATATTGAAATTATAATTTCCTTTTGGAACTAGGTAGACACGCTTTTTTGATGAGTTTGAAACAGAAAACTAAGTTGAAACTCCCTGACTGAAATGAGTATGGTGCTATGCTTGTCAACTCAGTTGCTTGCAAGCATATAATACTAATGTAGTGGAATGTAAAGAAATGTAATGATTGCTGTTAGATAAAATGGCATTTTGATATTTCATTTTTGTTGTGCATATAACATGCTTTATGAATTTATTTTATGTAGAGTCATAGCATCAGTCATATTCATTTTTATTAACATTCATAATCATTTGTTGTGTCTTTGTAATAATGAAATGGTGATGTTTTCTCCTAATGGAAATGTAATAATTTTACAAGTATGAAAACATACATATTTTACATAACCTCTATAAATCATTAACTTATGATTACTATATACTGAGAATCCCTGTAAGGTCTGAATGAGCAGTAATTTCTCGTTGAAGCTGAATTATTTGTAATATATTACTGTAAATTCAGTGACATCTCCCATTTTTTAGCTCTCTTTTGGGTCCTGAGAGACATAATTATATGAGAAAAAAATTCTTCTTGAACATTGGGTTTACATTGATTTATTCTGATCAAACTCCAAATTACCATCAGTATCATTTTTTGTTGTGGATCTTGAGTTATGGGATATCTCACATATTGTAATACTGTCAAGTATTTTCTTTTTTCCTCTTCTTTCTTTGGCCTTTTTTCTCCTTTTTGAAGTTGGGTTTTACTTATGCTTTCTGGATTTTGACAATCAACTTATTTCTTCCATTTTCACAGATCAAAAGCTTACAAGCCAGGTTCATGAAATTGTTGGTCGCATTAATGGAAGATTTGGAACACTGACTGCTGTTCCTGTACTTCACCTGGTGCAGTCTTAACACTCATAATATGATATCAATAATCGATAACTATAATAATAACATATGGTCACATACATAATAAGTACATTCTTTTCTGTGAGCTTTACTTAAAATCTTGTTAGACGATTTTATACACTTCTTGCGTGACCTTATTGGCCTCTATCTTGATAACTATTTATAACATACTGATTTATCATAGAACTTTTGTTGAGCAGTCCTATGGTAATCCCTGGATTTAATTGATGTGGAATATAAAGAAAAGGAGATTGAATGATAGAACGATAGATAATAGATAAAAAATCAAGAAAACTGAGCTCATAAACTGTCATCACATTCTTATTCTATTACATAGCTATGTATGAGTTGGAGTCTAATTAACTAACAAATTCTTTTAAAAACTATGTCTGTTCTTAAGGATTGATATAAGAGTCAGCTATTACACCATTAGATATCAGGTTGAGCTCATGCCTCCTAACTCTTATTTGGTACAAGAATATCAATAGTGTTTGTAAGATATAAAACTCGTAACAGATGCAGCATCTAATTATTGACCAGAAAACATTATAAAAATATTCCAAATGGATTGATCATCAATCATTGGTAGGAATGTTTACACAGATCCAATTTTTCTTCACTTTTTAATTTTTACCTTAGAATTTAAAAATGCTGCCTCCCTCTTTCTCTCTAAATTAATGAGTGAATCCAAGAATGATTAATGGTAGAGGGTATATTCGTTATCATGAGCTTTAAATTTTAGACCAGTACTGGTTTATGATACAGGATACCTTTACCATATTACATCACCTTTTGGCCATCAACGGATTTTATTTACTTTTGATGTAGAACATATTAAAAGAAAATGGCAAATAACCTGATGCATTTATTCTGTTTGCAGGATCGCTCTCTCGAGTTTCATAAACTATGTGCTTTGTATGCTGTAACAGGTAAACTTTTTGTGCTGTCTATGTGTGTATTTTGTTTAAAATAACTTTCCCAGCCAATGATCCATTGATTTGATCTCACCACCTTGGTGATTTGTCTATCCTGAACTATGATGTCTTCTCAGTCTCTTCTCCTTCCAAATTGTCAATTAATCATCTGTGCATGTGAAGTTAAAATTTTGCTTCTTTTAAAATGGAATTCTATGTTTTCAAAACTTTCTTTTGGGCAGAAATTTCAATGCTATGCTTCATGAAATCAAATTGGCATTCTGGAGGTGTCAGTTTTAATGTTTAATCTTTGTCAGCATGATTTATGCATTTATTTCTGTCTTGCCCTAGTTTCACTTTCCCTTTATGTTTGAATTCATTAGATAAAATGGAGCTCTTTAAAAGCTTTAGAAATTCTTTAGAGAAGTTACATGTAGATTTGCTTTACTAGCTCAAGTTTGTGAATTGTGATATAAGTTACCGTGTGGCCTATAAGTCTGATTGCCTTCTGTTGTAAGTCTTTTCGGTGAGTTCCGTCAATAAGTGCTTGTGTCTTGTTTGTGCTGATTTTTACTTTTATTTTATTTCTGACTTGCATATTTTTTTAATTGAAACTTTTCTTCTAATGTTGTATCACTTGCCTCTTATAATTCTTTACCAGATGTAGCGCTTGTCACGTCTTTGAGGGATGGGATGAATCTTGTAAGCTACGAATATGTGGCCTGTCAAAAGAGAAAGAAGGGAGTACTCATTCTTAGTGAAGTAATTACATAAAGCTCTGTGTATTTATTCTTGGATTTAATTTCTCAACTCTGGTTATGTCATTTTTAATTATTGTCTGATAGATAATGCAATCAGATGCTGAAAGGCAGAAAATTCAAACTAGGTAGGATTCATGATGAGAATTTTTTGACTATCATAACATATCAAATCCATCCCTCAATGTACACTCATATTGTTCACATGCATTGTGATTAATATGACCGGCGGCCATTCCTGCCCTGAAACACTTGACAGGAATTTCAAATTTGGTAGAGAAAATGGAGAGAGAATTGTGAAAGGAGAGACAGGGAAAAAAGACTGACAATAGGTCTGACTTGTCTGAAAAACTTACAATACTATTGTGCTATTTCTAGGGAATCCAACATATATGAAAAATGAATAGAATAAAAGTCAGAAAATCTAAAAATAAATTAAACTAAAATGTTTCTAAACTAGAGTTTCCTACTAAAACTGGAGTTTATAATGTCCCATCCGCCATATCATGCATAGGCCTCCTAGCTGGCACCCCATTGTTTTTTTATTGTTACATGCTGAAATGCTTCTGGGATTTTCTATGCCCAGCCCCCTGCATCACTGCAGTTATCATATCTAAGCTTTTAGCACTTGAAGCTGCTAGGGTATATGATGAAAATAATAAATTTTGTTGATCTTTGTTGATGTTATGATATAGGATTAATAGCCTTCATGTTGATTGATTAAAACATGTCTCTGGTCTAATTAAATTATTTTTGCACATTTCATCGATGTGGCTAGATGTATTTACCGCTGATCTGACACCTTAGAATTGTTACGCTCCCTGTAGTTTGCTGGTGCTGCACAGTCTCTAGGTGCTGGTGCAATTCTGGTTAACCCTTGGAACATCACTGAAGTTGCTTCTGCTATAGGCCAGGCTCTGAAAATGCCATCTGAGGAAAGAGAGAAGAGGCACGCACGCAACTTTTTACATGTAGAAACCCACACCGCTCAGCAATGGGCAGAAACTCTTGTAAGGTAACCATATTATATCATAAAATAGTATTCAAAATACCTATTTTGATGCATTAGAACTTCGACATTTAATAATGGTTGTGAGGCAACTTCCTGGAGCATACTGATTTAATGCATGGCTATTTGCTTGACTGTCTGAGGTTTAGATTCTGAACCATAATTCTGGTAGTCATTCTTAAATTTACATTTCACTTCATGCATGCTTCTCTCTAACCATTGTATATTTGGTAGTAGTAAAATAAAGTGATGCATATTGCTTTTAGTTCATTAATTGATATATCATAAAAAAATAGAACTCCTGCTTGGAATTTTATTAATGCTGCTGTGAAGTAACGTATCTTTTGAATATCTTTCAGGGAACTAAACCTAACTGTTTATGAGCAACGACAAAGGATGAGACAAGTTCCAGCCACACTTCCAACCCAGGATGTGGTGGAACGTTATCTCCAGTCAACTAACCGATTGATTATTTTGGTACACCATCAAATCTCAGGGCCAATGATTCTATAAATATTTCTCCATCAAAATAGTGATTCAGCATTTTTTTCTTCCTTGACTTTAATTCCTTTTCTCAGCATTCTTTGAAGTAAAGTATCATGTTACGGCCTAATGTAGTAACAACTAAAGGGTTATTGTGTTCAGAAAAATGTTACGGGTTATAGAATCAAGCAGTGAGATAAGAGCTTCAGTACTTTAATATACAAATGTGGAAGTCATTAACTCTAACAGCGTCACCATTTCTAAAATTGAGAAACTGAGCATGTCAAAGCTAGAAAAGAGAGGCAACAGATCTTTTGCTAGACTGATCTATGTGGAATCTGAGTATTGAATGAATATATTAAGTTAAATGTTCATGTACCTTTGCATTCTTATCTGTACTAGCGGCAAGACTGATGTTATAAGTACAGTTTCTCTCAGTAATGAGTTTCATATCATTATTCAGCTTTCTATTAGTTTGCAACCTTCCGAGCAGAACCGTTATCATTAAAGAAACTTCATGTTTTTAGTTTGCTAACCATTTTTCACTTCCGGAAAATCATGATCTCCTTGAAATTATATTCATTTTTATGTGTGTCTGCGTGCTTACTTGCACATGCATGTATGTATGTGAAAGTGCCACACGCATTGTGTGTGTGTATCTTCTTCATTTTGGTGATGCACACTACAGGGATTCAATGGATGTTTAACTGAACCCGTGGAGAAAAGAGGTGGCCAGATTAAAGAAATGGAACTAAAGGTGCATCCAGAATTAAAACAGCCTTTGTCAGAATTATGCAACGACCCAAATACGACAATTGTTATTCTTAGTGGAAGTGATACAGAAGTCTTAGAGGAGGTAAATTGCCACACTTTTTTATATTCCCCAATCTTTAAAAACTGCTTTACTGCCTTTCTAACTTAACCCTGTTTCAGAATTTTGGGGAGTATGACCTGTGGTTGGCCGCAGAGAATGGGATGTTTATACACCCTGCAAAAGGAAAATGGATGTCAACAATGCCTGAGCTTCTGAATATGGAATGGGTTAACAGTGTGGAGGTGCATTTAGTTTCAATTGTTGTCCTTTTGCTTCATGTTTCCAATGTACCCATCCTTGATACACGTAGAATAGGAAAATGTATTTGAATTCACCGGACAGACCAATTCGTTCACTAACCCTCTATTTGTGCTAGTAGCCTTCTCTAACTAATTAACAATCCTCTTAACTATAATTTTAATAACCATGTAACAATCCTAATCATGTGTTTCCAGCATGTTTTTGAGTACTTCACCGAAAGAACACCCCGGTCACATATTGAAAAACGGCAGACATCAATTGTGTGGAATTACAAGTATGCAGGTGCTTGGGTTCTCTTTCTGGAGATATTTTAGTTATTTTCCTTAGTTACTTTAGTTTCTTATCCCTCACGACAATTGTAGATATTGAATTTGGAAGACTTCAAGCAAGGGACTTGCTGCAGCATCTCTGGACACTGACAGGTCCAATCTCTAATGCACCAGTTGATGTGATTCATGATAGCCGATCTGTTGAAGTGCGTGCTGTCGGTATAACAAAGGTGAAGTCTTCCCTATAATAATCGACATTTCTCAGTTCTCTCTGATCGCCTGAAATTTTTAATGCTGACATGAATGTTTGCTTCAACTTTATCTGTTTAATCAGGGAGCAGCTATGGACCGCATCCTAGGTCACATAGTACACTGTAAATCCATGACATCACCAGTTGATTATGTCTTGTGTGTAGGACATTTTCTGGTAAAGGTGATTTTTTTTCATGATCTTGATGTTTTAATTAATGATTAATAATTCATATGAGAAATTAGGTTCATACATGCTACAAAGATAATTTTGTGGAACTTCTGTTTAATTGAATGGTGGAATATACTAAATTGTACATTGATATTCTGAGAACTGGGTTGCAGATTTTGACTGCCCAATCAATCTTCATTGCCCCATAGCTGAAAAAATTAGTTAGAAAAAGTTAATTTGTTGATCCCTATAGTTTCAACTTGGTTGTATCTCAATCCCTAAACTTTAATTCGATGCAACCCAGTTCTTACGGTTTTGCTTCAATTGTAACCCATTTCTTAAACTTTAACTCGATACAACTCAGTCCTTAAACTTTAACTTGATACACTTCAATCCTTATAGTTTTTAATTATTTAAAATATTGATCTTTGTATATTTCATGATGCTTTTGGACTATAGATGTAAATAGAGTGGTAGTGAGTTAAAGTTTAGGAATTGAGTTAAAAATATAAGGAATGAGTTGTCACCAAGCCAAAATTTATGGAGCAATCACAGCCGAGTCAAAATTGTACTATAGCAACAACACAACATGAGAGCCTTATCCCATGAAGTAGGGTTTGCTATATGGATCACACGACGCCATTGTACTCTATCAAAAACCATGAAGAGGTCCCATTCAATAAAAACCGAGTCAAAACTATATTGATAAAAAAAATTAATTTTTCCAACTAGTTAATTTGTTTCTTTTTCTTTAGCAAATAGAATGAAATAGCTACATTTAACTCTGATTGTTGCAGGATGAAGATGTTTTTACCTTTTTTGAGCCAGAACCTCGAGCAAGGGAGATAGATAGAGATGAGCTTTTTGCTGACAAGAGATTGCCTTTGAAGGCTCCAGCCAGTAAAAGTGGACCAAAGGCATCCAAAAATAATAATGCACAAAGGCCAAAGTCAAATTCTGAGAGCTGTAGTGCACCTTGGATTCCAACTCGTGGAACTGAAACAATTTCATGGGATATCCTAAATCTTAAGAAGGAGAATTACTTCTCTTGTGCTGTTGGACCGACTCAATCGAGTGCTCGGTATATGCTTGGATCATCATCAAATGACGTTGTTGCTTTTCTGAAGAAACTGGCTGCTGCTGCATCTTTGAACTCCTCATCAAGTTAAAATGCTGTCAGGCATTTTAAGAATGCTTGGAAATACTGAAGAAGTCTCAGAAATGAGTTTGAAATCCCGGATCTATGTCTGCTTGATCATATGATAAATTAAATTGGATTATATGCAGTGCTGAACTGCTAATTACTACTTTACTGTTGCAGAGCATAAAAAGGCAGATCGATATTAAATTGAGAGTATGTAAAGGTTGAAGTAGGTGTTATCAATTAGACTTCAGCCAATTGACCAGTGGAAAAAAAAAAAAATTATATCATGGGAATCCCATGTCGATTTGGAAGTATATAAAAATTTATAACTTATTTCAATATCTAGAAATTCAACACCATCCCCTAGTATGGCTTATACACTATTGGATTATTAGTTGTAATATCAAAAAACTATTTCCTATTGAAATGTTAAATAATTTGAAAATCTGTTTTTTTTCCCCAGCTTGAACTAGGTCCTTGTGTTAAGAATATACTCCTTGTTCTGTTTACTAGGCATTAGGATAAGATTTTGTGGTATTTTTTCGAGGTACCATATTGAATATTGATTACAATCTTCTTTTACCCCTATTTAATATTGATATATGTGTGGAGGCCAAAAAATGGATAAAGGAGATTAAATGATATTTATATATAGTTGTTGAGTTTACCAGAAGTAAATAAAGGGCCACCAATAATACAGGAATGAACCATTGGGACTGTACAATAAATTACAAGAATGAATAACTAATACAGGAAATGGAAAATATAATCAAGGGTAAATGTGCAATTTTGGCAATCAATATTTTCCTCAGAGGTTAGGCACAAAAAAGTTTTGGAATGTGTTTAAATACACATAATGTTTTAAAAACGGTGCAAATCTACCAAAGACGTTAAGTGGCTGCAAACGGCGGTTAAATAAATGACATAACGTCATTGGTAGATTTGCACCGTTATTAAAATATTATGTTTACTTAAACACTTTCCAAAACTTTTTTATGCCTAACCTTCTTAGGAAAAATGTTTATTAGCAAAATTGAACATTTACCTTATAAACAACAAGGACTGTTTGCAAGAAATAAGATGCAGAGAGTTGTGTTCCTTGTTTTCGTAGAGTGTAGTGCTTGAGAGTGATCAAATGTGTTTTTTTTTCTTGGATGTCCCTTTCTTTATGCCCCTTGCCATTCGGAAAGCAGTTCAGAATATGGTTGCCCATTGGAGTGAAATTCTTGGCCTCAATAGAAAGGGGCGCGTCCTGTTCAAGATTCTTGTGATGTAGCTTGACTACTTCCTCTTGACGCCACGTGGTACGTGTTTGAATGGTAAGGTAACCCCTCTTCGTTCTGGGCCTTTCTGCCAAATGAGACACGAAGACACGACACTACATGTTGTGGGCCTACGTGAATGGGCTTGGCTCTTGGACTTGAAGCAAAATTTGGGGCATACAGTATGAAAGTATAAAACTTTTATAAAGATGTATCTTAACATGAGCAAAGTAAAAAAAAAAAAAAAAGGCCTTAAATATATAGGCATACTTAGTAATTAGTTGGAAAGAAAATGAATTGGATGCCATCTATAACCTAAAATATATAGGCATAGTTAATACTTCCTCCTGTCCTAATTATAAGATCACTTTGATTTTTTTGACTTTTTTTTTCAATCCAAAAAAAAGGTAGTTTCAATTCCAAAAAAAATCTTTTTTCCTCAAAACTAATTTATTCTACTTATAAACTAACCTATAATCTAATTACATATGATATATGTTATAATTTAGTAGTCTAATTTACTTCCTTAACTTCTACAAAAAAAAGTCAAAGTGATCTTATATTTAGGATCGAGGGAGAAGTAACAGCAATGCATGTCGCATGGGCCAAAGAAATGAAGCATTAACCCCACAAAACAATAAAGACAATGTGTCCTACTACACTGCAACAATCATATGACGCTCACCCACACCAAGCAAGTTGAATGGAGCTTCTTGTTTTTTTTTTTTAAATACTCCTTCCCCTCCTACATAAAGGATCAAGTTTAATTTTTCTTGGGGATTATGGAAAACAAATAGACTACTCCATTTTAACTATGTTACATGTAATTATTTTATATATTCATTTATAAATAAGGTAACTAATTTTTGAGAAAAAAAATGATAAACATAAATACTTTAACGTGATTTATTTTGCATCTTTATTTCTCCCAAAAGAGTCTACTTGACTTTATATTTAGGACCCGATAGAGTTATATACACACTCATTCGGCCTTAAATATAAGATTAGTTGACTTTTTTGGAGAGATTAATTATACTAAATAAATCACTTTAAAGTAGTTATATTTATTATTTTTTCTCAAAACTAATTTACTTCACTTATAAACTAATATATAACCTATGTTAAAGTATACTTTCAGTCCTTTATATTTGTTTAGATATCATTTTACTTCGTTAAGTTTGAAAAGTACATTTTTAATTCTTTTATTTTGCATATGCATCCAGTATCTATGTCACGGGGTACTCAATGGGCCCAGACTAATCCGGAGCGAGGCAAGTGGGACCCTTTCAGATGGCAACCCCTTACCAATTGACCCAAGTGTTTGGTGTTTTTAGTCCTTTTCTGTCAACACATTCACCCATCATTTTTCGTTGGATTAATGGTAAAAAATACATATGTGATTTTGTCAAAAGTTCATCCAGCATCAAGTTCTTTTTGGACTAAAAATACACATGAACTTTCAAATTGGATCAAAAAGACACATTTATAGTTAAATTAGGGTAAGAAATACACATATGCTTTTGTAAAAATGTTCGTTCAGCACAAAGAGCTTCTTTTTGGAATATAACTGTAAATATGATTTTTAATCCAATTTGAAAGTTTATGTGTATTTTTAGTCCAAAAAATAACATATGGTACTGGATGAACTTTTGACAAAATCACATGTATATTTTTGACCCTTAACCATTTTCCGTTAAATGAAATAGCCTTAGTAAGAAATAATTAATAGTATATTTTTCAAACTTAAAGGACTACTTTCCATAAAAAAATATAAAGGACTAAAATGAAATTTAATGTAAACGTAATGAATCAAAAGGGCTTTAGCACAAAATCTAATTATAAGTAACATATGTTATAACTAAGTGGTTTACTTGATTTTCTTAATCTTCAAGAAAAAGTCAACTTTATCTTATACTCCATCCAATACTAAATATATGACATATTCGGGGATATGAGCTTTGTTCTAAATATATTACCTATTTATAATTGTTCCCAAATTTTCCCAATTTATCCCTAGTAATGGTCATCAATAACAAACAAATAAAGCAAAGGATTGAGGATGGGATAAAGATATATCATTAAGGTATATTGGTAATATCATATGATTTTGACTAATTTAACTAATATCTTTAACTTTATCAAAGTACATAAATATATCTTATATTTAGGACATATATGAGCATTTAGGATATGATGGAGCATATATACTCCTTGTATGCATACGAGTCGTGTGTATGTGTTTATGAGTGTGTTTTGACTGTTGAATGAGGGAACAAGGAGGAAGGAAAGTAAGAGGATGTGAGGTAGTTGCCGGCTTGACTGTCTGGAACAAAGCTTTGGCTTTTCTCTCCAAAGTAGCCGTTTTTGAATTCAAATTTGTACAAGATTATCAAACCTAGACTCACATCTACATCAGTTGAAACTGTGGGTCAAAGATCAGTAGGTCAATTCGGAGTCAACTTAGGAGTTAGACCAATGAAAAATAAAATAATTTAAATTATAAATTTACCATCATACCATCCAAATATTAAATACTAATTCAATACCTTGAACTACTAACAAAATAATGATATATTTATCTAATATTCCTTATGATTTATTTGACATATTGACTTAATATATCAATCTATTACTCATTGACATTATAATTAGTAATCACTAAATATTCTTTCTAATAAAATTTAAAATAGATAAATGTTAACAAAATATTCCTACGAATAATTTTTTAGCTACTAAACTAATAGTCATTAATATCAAAATTATCATTAAAATTAAAAAGCACAAATTATATCAATTTCATCACTATTTTTTTTAAATGCAACCCGGGTCAGCCCAACAACTCATTGGGTTGCCCAGGTTGCTATCGGTTTAGTCCGAGTTGAAAGTGGCAGGAACATACAAGAAGGGGGTGAATTGTGCTAATAAAAATTTAATGCACTAAGACAGAGAGCTTATACTGGTTTAGCCCAAGTCTTGGCCTACATCCAGTTCTCTAACCTCAGTTAGGTTCCACTAAATCTCAAGATTAAAACAGGCTCTTGAAAGCCTTTACAAGTGACCTCACAGGAAGATCTCTCTCTTACAGATCACTCCCTCTTACACTTTGTAAGATTACAACCTACCTTTAAGATCCCACTATCTTAAGAGTAAACCTCACTTGAAATGTGATTACAGAATACTTGTTCATTCAATGAACTGATTATGATACGCACTGAAGTACAAAGACAACGAATGATCTCTCTAAGAGTTGGTAAGTATTAAATGCAGTAAGTGTAACTTAGTAAGAGTAATCAATGTATGCAATCAATGTGTCACCAACTTCTTCATTAAGGTTTTTATATTTGTTTCTCGAAATTTGCATGTTGCGAAATTATATCTGTTCCTTGATCTTGGTGAGAAATAATCTGATGGAGTGTTAGGATTGTGTAGCATTAGCTCCTTAGTACTTGTTTTGCTTATCTACTTCTCTTTTCATTAATCATAGGAAGTAATTGTTGTGTCAAACGGCTCTAATCGCAGATATGTGTGTCTAACGATAACTTCCCAAAATAGAGCTGAACACTTTTTGTACTTGAAAGCTTAAAATAGGCTAACCATTCAGTTTGAATTAAATCCTATCGCCACATCGATCTTTGGTCTCTGATTTATCATTCTCCATGTTTCCTGATCGATCACACCTCGATCATAACCTGCATCACTTAAATATGACATTAGAAGACAACTCGCCTGATCGATCACAAGGGTCCCTAATCTATTAGGCTTATATAATCGATCACACTTAGATTATATTCAGGTTACAAGTATTTTATGATTGATTACTCACTATTCTCTGATCGATTATGCTTAGATTAGGTTTGAATTATACTTTGGTCTTTCCGATAGAGCACAGGGGAGTCTGATCGATTGGGCACCTATGATCTAAACTAAGTTATTCTTATTCCTCCAATCGATCACGCTAAGATTACTTAGTTCATTTTTACTTCTTTGATCGATCATAGGGGTGTCTGATCGATTGGGTACCTATGATCTAAACTATTAATCCAACTCTGATATATCCCTGTTCGATCAATGCCTTAGTTTTTTAACTGATAATTTGATCCTGATCTATTGGGCAATACTTAGCACTTCTTATCAGATTGTTTCTAAATTATTCCTAATCTATGTTCAACCTTTCTTTATGCCTAAGTTATGTTTAGTTATCATCAAAACTCATTATTTTAACATGAGCTATCCCAGGCCAACCCAGACTAACATCAACCCTAGTTAGTTGCTTACCCGACCCCTTTCATCTTTCATCAAAAGTTGTGTGCACATTTCAGAACCTAAGAATAAACCTAGAAAGAACAATCTTATTTGCCATTATAAATATTTTATTATTATTCTGTTTTTTGGCCAAAGAATTTTCTATTAGGCCCTTAAATCTTCGCAATAGAATATCTTCTTTGGGCAAAAAGTTATTCCATCAATTCTTAAAAATTTTCTTCATTACTAGCTAAAAATTTCCTCCCACTATATCCCTTTTTGGTCTAAAAATAATTCCTCTAACTCTAATTTTC
This sequence comes from Mimosa bimucronata, assembly GCA_037074515.1. Lineage (NCBI taxonomy): Eukaryota > Viridiplantae > Streptophyta > Magnoliopsida > Fabales > Fabaceae > Mimosa > Mimosa bimucronata. The sequence goes on from CM073442.1 coordinate 16,450,831, forward strand.
CAAAATTAAGGGAGAAACTAGGCATTTAAAAGTCCAAAAAAAATTTCATTTTCCTAAATTTATTTATAAAACTCTTAAAACTCCTTAATTTATCATAAAATCACTTCTTAAATTACCACTAGTCCTTAATTAAAATTTTCAGTTCTGCCACATTAGCTTCTGTAGTCAAACTTAACGGTCAACTAACGGCATTACTAAATTTGCGCCTAGTTTTATTGTTCATTACCAAAATGTGTCCGCTAAATTCATTTTTCTGCTGAGTACACATGGCGTAATAGTTCATGTCTAAAATTGCACATTTACCCTACAATCAATTTATATCTACGCAAAGCTTAAAATTAATTTAAAATGTTTAAAAATGTTCTCATGAGCCTAATAAAATCATAAATTATAAAAATATGCAAAAATAGTAACTGTCAAACGAGCTTGTCGGAATTATAAAACCTCAAATTTTATTATTCTCCCCCCTCAATATAATATATATTTCATTGTCACTAACTTATAATAGTCCAGTTATTCTAAGTTATGTAAGCAATTGACAAAGACACAGAATTCTTAAAGCTGTAATGTACCAGAGGAATGTTAATAAGCATTAATAATGATACAAACAATAATGAATAAATACATCACTATATCACTTGCATTTTGCATAAAATCAATTGACCATTGACCAGTTACAAAATGAAACAAGGAAATTGAATTCATATCTCAATGCCAAGGAGACACAAGAATGATTAACAAAATCGGATATTATTGGCAACAGAAGAATAAATTAAAACAAGTTTGCAGAGAACATAAAGCTATTTAGTGGTACACGACATTAACGGGTGAAAATAACCGTGATTATTAGATACTACACCCGGTAGCTGCATATATGTAAAACTAACAATGAAATGATGAAGGAACCTATACGCCATGGAATCTGACACAAATTTGCAGAGAAGAATAGTTCTGATGTGTGTCTAAGCTGCTTAGTTTTTACCAGTTCTCTTGTTTGGCTCAAACACATACTTGATCAGAGATTCCTTTATGGAAAGCAATTCAGGGAATTCTTTCTTCAACTTTGAGCCATCCATCTCATTGTTGCTCCTGGGAGCAACAATCACTTTGGCTTGCTCCTCCAGAGTGAAGTTGGTCCACTGAAAGCTGGGGTTGATGTAATCTCTGTACATCTCAAGGATCTCATTGTGGCTGACAACACCAGGGTTTGTGAAGTTCCAGATTCCCCTCAAGTTCCTCTTCGCCATCTCGATCGAAATGGGCAGAAGCTCATCCAAGATGGTCATGCTGTTTGGGATGTTGACCACTTTGTTATAGCGAGAGATCTTGGTGATGAAGTTGCGTGGGTTGTTCAGATCAGATGAGATTGGCATGCGAACCCTGAGAGTACATACATTGTCATATTCCTTCAGAAGATCTTCAACCTGAAAAAACACAAAATGTTCAAGAGTCACCCTATCAGGATTTCATAAACAGAACTATCACTGAAGTTTATAATGAACACAAACTGTGACTTACCATGGCCTTAGTTTTGGAATAGTAAGAACCAGTGAAATTAGGAGTGTCTTCCTCTTTAAATCCAATGCCGGAGCCCTCAGGATGTTTTGCATCATACTCAAATATACACCCAGTGGCATAGTTTATCATCAACAGGTCATGCTCTCTGCAGACATCGGCCAACGTTAAAGTTCCGACAACATTGGTGCGAATGGTTTCTGTTTTGTGAGATTCACACCAATCAACATTGGGTCTGCCGGTAACTCCTGCTGCATTGAAAACATGAGTTGGCTTCACATTCAATATATCTGCCAAGATAGATCCACGATCCTGTAGGCGCCCTTTTCCGTATTCATATGAAATCCCTTGTTTCTCGCAAAGTTTTCCAAGTAGTCCCCCGAGCCAGCCTGTTCTACCGTAAATCAAGAACTTAAGAGCAGGCTTCTGCTGTGAACCAGCGCCCCTTGGTGATGGAATAACCATTGTAGGATTGGTTGAGCCGTAAGATTCAGATTTCTCCTCTTCAGATCCATCAGAAAATTTCTCCACTCCACCAGCAGGCATCACCAGCATCCTTGGATGAGGAAGCAATGCTCCAGAGACATCACCCCACCAGTCAGGGTTATTAAGATACCATTCCATGGTTTTTTTCAACCCCTCTTCCCACGTGGTTCTCTCGGACCAACCCAACTGCTTCAGCTTTTGATCATCCAGAAAATATCTCTGATCATTGAATGGTCTGTTATCCACAAATTTTATGCTGGTTTCTGGGTCCTTGTTAAAAAGGGTGCATATATCTCTAGCTACATCAATAACTCTCCTTTCCTTCTTAGTACCAATGTTATATACATGGCCAACCTCTCCCTTGTGAAGAATTACTTCAAAGGCCTCGGCAACATCTTCACAATATAAATAGCTCCTCACGTTAGAACCATCCCCATGAATTGGGAGATCCTTCCCTTGCATGGCCAAAAGAATGAATTTTGGAATCAACTTTTCAGGAAACTGATTTGGTCCATAGACATTGTTCCCACGGGTTGTGATCACCGGTAGCCCATACGACCTACCATATGCCATCACAAGCATTTCTGCTCCAGCTTTTGTTGCAGAATATGGGTTTGTGGGAAGAAGTTGAGAAGCCTCATGGTTTCCCACCACAGCATCTTCCTCGGTCTCCCCATAGACCTCATCTGTGCTCACATGGATGAACCTTTTCACCTGTCCAGTGACCTTGCAGGCTTCCAGGAGGACATGAGTCCCATAAATGTTATTTTTTGTGAACTCAAAGCTGTTACCAAATGAATTGTCCACATGAGTCTGGGCAGCAAAGTGCATAATGGTATCGATGGATTCTGTTATGAGAAGGTAGTTGACAAGGTCAGCGCTTCCAATGTCACCCTTGACGAACTTGAAGTTGGGACGTGATTTTGAAGGAAGGAGATTCTTCAAATTCGAACAGTAATCAAGCTTGTCCAGCACGACAACCTTGTACTCAGGATAGCTCCGAATCAGCCGGTTGGCGACATGAGATGCGATGAATCCAGCAGCCCCAGTGATGAGGATGTTCTTGGGGGTATATGAAGCCATATCAAGCACTGTATGTCAAAAGGAAGCACAAGCAGAAAAAATCATTATACTAAACCATAACAATATACGAAAAAAACATATGGACTAAAATAGCCATCATAACGACAGGTGCAAATGCATCATAAATAGAAACAACACCATATCAAAACGCAGACTAGCATCCAGGGAAAAAATTGAGTGGACAGAATTGTAAGGAAATTGACCATCTATAGGAAAATGGTCCACAAATAATTGTTCCAATGTTCATCAATACATTCCTCCCATGCTCATAGGAGCTCCAAGATAAAGTGAAGCATAGGAAAATATTTTCATTACCCAATTCATTCAGACGAAAAGGAAAAACACTAACTGCCAACAGTAATCTGCAATCAAACTACGAGAATGAGAAAAAAACAACAAAACACGTTAAGCTTCGGCTGTTTTCTCTTTTTCCCCTCTTCCTAAAAGATGGGAAGACGTAAATAAGCGTTAAAATCCAAATTGCACTAAAGCATTGCAAAATGTAGCAAAAAAATTTTACATAATCAAACACAACGACTAAAACTTTTCAAGCAAACGAACGTGCTTAAAACTACACATGAAACCCATTTTGACGTTCAGATCTAACGTTTCAGTTAAAACTTCCATAAAAGAGCAAAGCATTTAAGTACAGAGACAAATTAAGCACAACGTTCTATTACAATGACGATCACCCCCACAACAATTACCACGGATCCAAGAAAACTGGGCAATAACAAGATCAAATGAAGTACCCATTACCCCAAATTTCAACCAGAAAAAATTCAAAAAAATGGAAAATTCGCAATACCCACCAGATCAAAAAGGAAAAAAGAGTAACAAGGGCAACGAACAAAGGTAAAAACAGAGAAGTAGATCAACTTACAAAGAAAAAATTGGAATGGGATTCACCGAGGAAGCTAAGAAGGAGGACAATGAGGAAGAAAATGAAGAGAATTTTTTTTAGGGAGACAAAAATTTGGGAGAGAGACCCAAAAAAGAAAGAGAAATTATAATGGTGGGAATCCCCTGAAGACGGAGGAAGAAGGTGGAGGATGTTGTGTTTATATATACGCGTTTCTCTATATTCTTGTGAGACAGTTAAGGGGAGCCAGAGGTTTGTGTGAAGTTACCTAAATACCCTCTGTTCTTCGTGAAATTACATTCTTGACGGTTTGTGGGCCCCAAGAAGAGTCCCCCATCTTTCCAAATGATTATGATTATATAATAATTCTAATATTAATTGGATTGATTTAACAGTTGGAAAAAAAAAGGAAAACGATAGAGGCTTGGGTGGGACCCGCGAGATGGGACTGAGAAAAACGTTGAGGTGAATCTAATTTGAAGTATCATTTGTAATCTAACAAATGACAAATAGATATTTTAGGTTTTTTATGCAATCGGATACTCTAAAAATTTGGTGGTAGATAAAATAATATTTTTCAGCTTGTAAAAACATGGGAAATGTGAGATTAAAAAAAATTTTATCTACTACCTAATTTTTTAGGGTTTCCTATCAAATTAAAATTTCAATGTCGAATCTAAGGTGTTGTTTGTGATTTGTTGAAATACAAATGATATGACAAATTTGGTTCACTGAAGAATTCTTGGATGAGCCGGTGACATGATTAATACTCCCTCGAGTCCTAAATATAAAACATATTTGGATAGGTGAGTTTACTCCTAAACATAAGACCTACTTCTAATTGTTCACAACTTCTCCTCAAATTATCCCTAATAATGTTCTACAATAATAAACATAAGACATACTAATATTTTAATTGAGGATTTAAGAAAGGGGGACAACGTTAGAGGTAAATATTTCTATATTAAATTCCAACCCAAAACTTCATCTATCTAGCAGAAAAATATGCTTTTGATATTCAAAGTCTTGTTCAATGTTTAATTAATATTATAGCGAGATATGAATTTCCTTTGTTCGCAATCTCGCTTAACTCGTGCAATATAAATACTCCATCTGTCTCTATATATAAGAGCCAAATATTTGAATGATTTTATCTCTTTTTATAAGAGTCTGGCCAAATTCGTCAAAACATTTAATGAGCTTATTCCCACTTTACCCATCATTATTCTCTACGACTCTACCATATTCACATTTTCTTTGATACTCATTTATAACAGTATTATCATATTTCTCTCCCTTATATACTCAATCATAAATAAGGGCAAATTTGAGAAAACAAAAATTATTTCAGACATATTTATTTTTTTCAACCACTTCCTTAATATGTGTGATTTTACGTCTTTAACTCTTAATAAAGGATGAAGTGAGTATTTAATTCAGAAATTCCAACATTGGTACTTCGTTTCCCTCGTCCTTTTCTTCATAGTCTCGTGTTAAACGCCCCAAAATCCATTAGTATTTATTTATTTTTCACTCCTTCCTATTTTTATATTTCAACATAATTGCCAAACACTTACCCAACGTATACTTTCTTTTTTCTAGAAAAATATAAAAATTTGGTGCGTTAATTTTCTTAATTAAAGTATAATTATACAAAGAATTAAATTAGTGCAATTAGTCTATTGGTATGTATGACTCTATATCTGCATACTTCAAGATTAAAATAATTGACATATTATTTGAGTCAAAAGCCATCATCTTTGTTGCCCAACAAAAAAAAACGGCCATCATATTTGTTGCCCAATTAAAAAAGCCATCACGCTTGAATTGGAGAATTTTCATTAATTAGTCAAATAATATTGTACGGAGTTATAATTTATTTTTTATTGTCAAATTCTTTGATACGATCTAAAAGTCCAATTTGATGAGCTTCAATTAAAAAAGTCCCGCCGTCAAAATTCTACCCGAGAATATGTTTTCTTATGACAAAATTCAAACTTAAATTGGCCTTTTTTACAAAAAAAAAAAAAATTAAGGTAAGAAAAACTCTATTCTAAACTTTGATTATATTTAATATATCAATTTGTTGGTTAATGTGGTAAATGATATTGTCTTATAAAAAGAAAAACACAAAAGTTTGAATAAAATAATGAGAAACGTGCTTATCGAGAGAGGTGGTACCCTTTATCTCAAATCAAATGTAACTAAAGGATATCCTTAATTTTTTATGAAAAGATAGAGAAATTAATTAATATGAAGGAGTTTTGTTTTTTCTATGCAAGAATGAAGAAACATTTTCCATCGATATGACTTATACATCATAATTAATAGGGATTATGTTTTCATTTGGGATTAAACCTTAAAGTTTATATGGATTTCATTTATTCTCAAGAAGCTTACTTTGATTTAGAGGTGTTCACGTGATCCAGCCGCCGGACGCCCGCCCCTGCCAGAACAAAAAATGCCTGACCCAGCCCGAAAAAAATAGACTCGACAAAAAGTGAGCATGCTTGGGCCAGGCATGTTTGCGGGCGGGCCAGGCATTGGGCATGGTATGCTGCAGTGCCCACAAAATAAATAATATTATATATTTTTTAATACATAATTAATATTATATATTTATATTTCATGTTAATATGTTATTATAATTATAATATTTGATAGATATATATAGCATATTATATATAATATTTATAGTCTTATTTTTATGGGTCAGCAAATAACAATAACCCCCATTTTTCATTCTTCATTCAACCATTCTAGGGAGTGATCACATGGGCATGATGCCTGCCTGCCCTGGCCTTGCCCAACCCAAAGTGGTATGGGCTTCTAATAGGCAGGGCGGGCTTTTGCAGCCCACTCATGTTTTAGGCAGGGTATAGGGCAGGGGTCCTGCCCTGCCCAACCCTGCCTATGTACACCCCTACTTTGATTAATTTTCTTTTTGTGGTAAAAATATTGATTTATCAGGAGATTTCAAGTTGGGGAGACATCTTTTCTCTTCCCTTCTCATCCTTAATTGTTGTTATATGGGAATTTCATAAATTTATGTTTTATTTATTCTAATTCATTGATAAAATATTTTTTAATTTTTAATGCATTTGAAAAGCATTTGAGATTAAATTTATTAGTGATGTATTTTATTATTTATGTATTATAGTAATTCTAAAATGACTAATATATGAACCATTTGAAATGTCAATCTGATTAATAGAAAAAGATAAGGAGAGAACATGAGAAGAAGAAAAGAGGATAGGCCATAAATAATTAGTGGTGGAAAATTTATTAGGCATCACTTTTGAAATTTTAGTATTATAGAAACTTTATTTTCATTAATTGACGGAGATAGAAAGAATGTAATGAAAATAATTCCATGGATTAGTTAAATAATTCGGTTTATGTGGCCTTAAAATTTAGGTCAGTTTGTGTTTTGATTGAAAAATAAGTCTTTGTAACTGTTTAGTTTCAATAAGTTATGTCTTTTGGATAAAAGATTAAAAGTTATGAATCAAGTTTTACAAATGTTGTATCCGTACTTTTTTTGTTAAAAAAAATAAATAAATGCAGCATAATATTTTGTTAATATCTGAACTTTCATTTGATTAGATTTTTAAAATTAAATTTTTTTTTTTTGCATAAGTAGGTTTTTTTTTTTTTGTTTTAGGCACGTATATATACACCATGTGACAGGGAAGTTTAATCTCCCTGAGGGTAATAAAAGTGAATGATGGTTAATTAGATTTTTATATTTAGATATTTTTATTGAACTGGAATTTTTATATTTAGATATGAGATTATTTGCAAATCTTTCTAGCAAAATTAAAAAAATAAACAACTGCTTGTGTGAAATATATTAGTTTGTATAAAACAGTTGTTTGCATTAAACAAGTGTTTTGAATTTCATGAAGTATCTTAATATTTACACTAAGATATTAAAAATCAGTAGTAATTATGTTTAAAAGAATTGTAGAAAAAATAATTATTTTAGTGCTTGTAATTTTGATTTAGTTTTTGTTTTCGCGAGAAATTTTGATTTAGTTACAACACTGAAGTCTTAGCCTTTTAACCAATTGAGTATTGATTCCTATTCTTTCAACAAATCATCAAATTTTTAAGTGATAAAATTTTTAAAAATGTTGGATCAAAGTTTAATTTTAATCCTTTATATTTGTATCAAGTTTACTTTTGATCCCTTAAATTTGAAAAAGTGCATTTTTAATCTTTTTACGTTAACAACATTAGTTTTATTTAATAAACAATGCTAACTTACCAAGTGTAAATGGTGATTTTATAGTTAAATGCTGAGAAAAAATGTTTAAATTTTAAAATATAAGAATGATTATACTAATAAATTAGAATTTAATTTTATTTTTTCAGCAACTAACTATAAAATCACCGTTTAAATTTGATTCGTCAGCATTTTTCATTTAATGAAACTTACGGTGTTAAGAAATGATTAAAAATTCACTTTTTAAACTTAAGAGATCAAAATGAGATATGATGTATCCTAAACATACTTCGACCTTATATTAACAATTTAAAATTTGATGGTTAATAATAAGGGAAAATTAATTACAAGTCACGTATAAGGAACTTAATTAAGATGAGATCCCACGAAATCACGTAATTAATCTCAAGTCCCACGAAGTTGTTATCCCTTGCTCATTAAATTGTTATCGACAACTCAAAAATTGTTACTAAACAAGAGTTAAAAAGTTATGATCGTTAGGCCCCAAGTTGTTATCGCTTGGCCAAAAGTTGTTATCGTCATGTCAAAAAGTTGTTATCGCCTGGTCAAAATTTGTTAGTGACTGAGAATTTAATTATGGGTCAGTAACAACTTTTGACCAGACGATAACAACTGTTTGGCCTGGCTATAACAACTTAATGAGCATGCGATAACAACTTCCTAGTAGAGACCTGAGACTAACTACGTGATTTTGTGGAATATCATCTTAATTAAATTCTTTACACAGGACATGTAATTAATTTACCCCAATAATAATCACCCCAAAACACCCCAAAAAATATTCTTGGTAGCAATGTTTTGAATTTTGGTAAGTAAGATCTTTGATTTAAGGGATTTAAGTGTCCACTCAAAAATTGGAATGATACCTTCTCAAATCTCATCGAATTTATATCTCACCCAATCAAACATGAAGAATATTGGACACAATTATCGAGAGTTCGATCATTAGCGTTGGATATGGAGAAGTGTTAAATCTCTCGATTCAACTATTCTACCCTTGAGGTACCTACAAATTAGCGGAGGATTAGTCTCCCACCTGTCGGGTGGGAGTATACCTTGATCTTTGATAAAAAAAAAGAATATTGGACTCAAACAAACCTAAATTGATACTACCTCTGGTATTAAATAAAAAAATTAATTCGGGCGACTTTTGCTTTTATCTATAAGGCTTTTTTTTTCATTTTTTCTTGTGTATTTATCAGCTGTATAATTAATTTGTATGCCTTATAAACTTATATAATTTTAAGTAGCTTTATATGGTATTCGCCCTTTTCCTTTAAATTATAATATAATGGGGGAAATATGTAATCCTTAACTTTGTAATATCTCAATGAATGGCTTGTAAATGCCATAAACTTCGTCATTATTATCTTATAACCACATGCATAGTCTTCAATGACATGACTTAGGGCCTATAAATAGAGGTCATATACAAGGCATTTGTACTATTGAATTACAAGTGAGAAAGTGATAGTTTCATCCTCTCATGAGAGATAGAGAGAAGAAGAGAGAATATAACAACAAGAAGGAAAATATGAGAGGAACAAGAAAATATGAGAGGATGAAACTATCAATTTCTCACTTGTGATTCAATGGTACAAATGCCTTGTACATGACCACTATTTATAGGCCCTAAGTCATTGAAGACTATACATGTGGTTACAAGAGAATAAAAATGAAGTTTATGGCATATGTACAAATCATTCATTGAGAGGTTACAAAGTTAAGGACATTTAGAGAGAAAAGAATTTTAGGAGGAATTCTAAGAGGAATGGTTATGGATATTCATTTAAATTTCATATCACTCCCCCCTGAATGTCCATATTATTGTGCCTCATTAAAACCTTATTAGGAAAAACCCATTGGGACAAAAACCTAGTGAAGGAAAGTTTAGGGAAAATAAATGGCACTTGTTTTGCTTTGTTTTAAATGATCATTGGTATTTTAGCACATTTTAAAGCTTATTTGTGTCAGATGCTCCTGCCACCATACTTCATTAATAAAATTGCATCTTTACCCTAATATAATTGTAAAACCTGGTTAAAGAATGTAACTTGCTTTCACGAAAGGCAGTGTTCCATATGTATTATACTCCCTCCGTCCCTTATTATAAGAGCCAATGAGGTAAAATTACACAGATTAAAGAAATAATTAAGAAAGATAAATATGTCTGAAATAATTTTGTTTTCTCAAGTTTGCCCTTATTTATGAATGAGTATATAAGAAATAGAAATGTGATAATAGTGTTATAAATAACTATAAAAAAGAATGTGAATAGAGAGAATAATGATGGATAAAGTGGGAAAAAGTTCATTAAATGTTTTGATAAATTTAACAAGACTCTTATTAAAAGGGACAAAACTATTCAGATTTTTTACTCTTATATACATAGAGGGGAGGAGTATTTCCCAATATCTTTGCCCCTTTTTCTTGCGCGGTTTTTTATTTATGCCAATTCTACATTTGGTAATTTCAATGAGTCGATGAATAAAAAACATTAATTGTTGACTAGGAGATTCACAAATCACATACCCTTCATGAATGGAACACGTTTCGACCATTGTCGGATGTTATTTAATTTGAAACAAGAATTAAATATATGTTGCTTTTACACTGATAAGAGCACCAGCCTTGTTTTTCATCCAATGTTATTCTTTTTAATTTGAAAAAAAAACGACAAATACCCGAGCTGCTCTATATATATATATATATTATATATATATATATATATATATATATATATATGTATGTGTATGTGAATGTATGATCTTGCTGATAGTTAAATAACATCCGACAATGGTCATGAATGGTGTGTTTCAGTTATGTTTTCGTATAGCTTCCTTTTATATAAGTAGGAAGTCTTACATGTAATCTTGTTTCACTAATATTGAAGTTGGTTTTATATAAAAAAATATAAGTCTTGTTATATCACACTTTTTTTTTTGAGCTTCTGCTCATTCAGCATTGTGATGTGGAGTGATTAACGATATGATCAACAAATTAATTATGAAAAAATCACTGTAAGGTCCCTTAAAAAGTACTATAAAATCCAAAAAGTCCCCAAGACAAATAATAAGTGAATACTTGTTATTTCCTATATAGGAATCCGTTAATACATGATGTGCACTCGTTGTAGACGTTATTTATTAGTGATTACATTTTTCCCTTCAAATTTTATAATGATTATCCCATTAATTAACATTTTTTTTTTGTATTTTATACCCTATTTGCTACAAACGTTGAATTTATTTTATTTCTGTAACTTTAAAACTTAACATTATTGACTCTCCAACCATACAAATTTGAACAAGTTGGTCCTTTACTACTAAATTTGTTCACATAATATCTTTTCAATGAAGCCGGATTGGGTTTCTGAGATTTTTCATCGTTTATTGAGGTTGATCATTCTAAGTTCTTCTTTCTTCCTTATGACAGAGGATTAATCATCCCTTATATTTAAATCATCATATTATCAATTACTATGGTAATTTTTTTTCAAGACTTTATGGGAAAAGGATTAATAAATCATGATACCTAAACCTTCAATTATCTGGTGTGCCTGATTAGAGTGGCTTTCATTACACAAAATCTAAAATGAGATGTAATTTTTACATCCTAACCGTTTTGTTTCAAGTGGTTGTAATTGAAGTTAAGAATGAAAGAATGATACAAGTAGTTGCAATTCACTACTCCCTTCCTTATTTTTTATATGAAACAACTATGGATAATATTGTTTTTATTTATATTCACTCACACTCTCTCTTCACTTCACATACTCTCTCTTTCACATACATATTTTTGCTAGTAACTTGCTTATTCTATCTCTTACATTTTATATGAATAATGTCATTTTTTACATGATTACTGTCTCTGATTAATTTTAACTAACTTTTTTATAAACGTGAATTGGCAAATTGTCTCTTATAAAAAGATGGAGGAAGTACTAATTCTTAAACCATACACATAATTGATGCCAACAAAAAACCATACACATTATAGTAAATGAACAAGAGAACAAATATTGAGAGAAATAAATGATGGATACTCTTGAAAGCACTACCCAAGTGATTCGGAACATCCTATATCATTCAATCTTTCTTAAAGAATCTATAAGTAACCCCTAAAAAGGACAAATGCATCCATTTGGATAAACCAACACCACATACGCGATTTGAGCCATTTTAGTTTGCTTAAGGGTTAAGGCATGTAATGTATTGAACTTATAAGATTGAAAGATCATATCCCATTCAATCTTTCTTGAGGAATCTATAAGTGACCACCAAAAAGGTCAAATGTATCCATTTGGACCAACCAACACCATAGACGCGATTTGAGCCTTTCTGGGGGTCACTTATAGATTCCTCAAGAAAGATTGAATGTGATAGGATGTTAGAATCTTATAACTTCAATAGATTACATACCTTAGTTCCTTAGCAAAATAAAAGCCTTAAATCGCGTCTATGGCATTGGTTGATCCAAATGGATGCATTTGACCTTTTTGGAAGCCACTTATAGATTCCTCAAGAAAGATTGAATGTGATAGGATGTTTCAATCTTATAAGTTCAATATATTACATACTTTAGCCATTAAGGAAACTAAAATGGCTCAAATCACGTCTATGGTGTTAGTTGATCCAAATGGATGCATTTGACTTTTTTTGGGGTCACTTATAGATTCTCCAAGAAAGATTGAATGTGATATGATGTTCCAATCTTATAAGTTCAATATGTTACATACCTTAACCCCTAAGCAAACTAAAATGGCTCAAATTGAGTCTGTGGCGTTGCTTGATCCAAATGGATGCATTTGACCTTTTTGGGGGTTACTTATAGATTCCTTAAGAAAGATTGAACGGGATAGGATGGTTCAATCTGTAAGTGGCAGGAATGCACAAGAGGAGGGGTGAATTGTGCTTTTAAAAATTTAATTGCTGGAACACAAAACTTATACTTGTTCAGCCCAAATTTTGGCCTACGTTCAGTTCTCCAACCTCAGTTGGGTTTCACTAAACTTCAAGATTAAAACAGGCTCTTGATTGCCTTTACAAGTGATCTCTCAGTAAGACCTCTCTCTTACAGATCATTCCCCCTTACAACTTGTAAGATTACAACGTACTCTTAAGATCCCACTATCTTAAGAGTAAACCTCACTTGAAATGTGATCACAAGATTTGTTCACTCAAATGAACTGATTTTGATACACACTGAAGTACAATGAAAATAAATGATTATATCTGAGAGTAGGTGAATATTGAATGCAATAAGTATAACTCTAAGATGTATTCAATGTAAGCAATCAATGTTTTTCACCAACTTCTTCACCAATGTTTTTATACGTTTTTCTGGTTTTTGCCCGTTGGTGACCGTTTATAGCCGTTGCTTGATCCTTGATGAGAGATGGTTAATCTGATAGAGTGTCGAGATGAAAATGTTCGGTGTAGTATTAACTCCTCTGTACTTAGTTTGCTTCTGTTCTTCTCTCTTTATTAATTGAAGAAAGTAATTGTTGTTTCAAACAGCTTAATTCCTATGTCTGTGAGTGTAACGTAACTTCCCAAAATAGACTTGACACATTCTGCATACAAAAGGCTTAACCATTCAAATCCATCGCCAGATTGATTGCAATGCTTCATTCGATTACTGCCTCAGTTGTCTAATCGATCACACTTAGATTAGGCTGCGATTATGACCTGCATCACTTGAATATGAGATTAGATAATTACCACACCTGATCGATCATAGGGGACCTTGATCGATTATGCTTAGATTACTCTTGAGTTAATTTCATACTTCCATGATCAATCACAGGACATCACTTACTACTCTCTGATCGATTAGGCATCTCTGATTGAATGAGCTGTGATTAGACTTGAATTACAATTTGATCTTTATGATCGATTACAGGGTGTCCTGATCGATCATACCCATTTGTTCGATCATACTAAGTTTGTTTCTATTACTCTAATTGATCACACTAAGATTACTTAGTTTGATTTTCACTTCTCTAATCGATCACAGGGGTGGCCCCAACTTATACCTTAAAATCTTTCTAATCTTATCTTGATCGAATTATTGCCTTAGGCTTCTGACTCATTATCTAATCCTGATCGAATGGGCAATAACTTAGCATTTTCTATCAGATTATTTCTAAGTTCATTCCACTTCTAAGTCTAACATTTCTTTGTGCCTAAGTTATGTTTAGTTATCATCAAAACTCATTATTCTAACACAATCTTATAAGTTCAATACATTACATACCTTAGGTTCTAAGCAAACTAAAATGGTTCAAATCGCGTCTATAGATTGGTTGATCCAAATGGATGCATTTGACCTTTTTGGGGGTCACTTATAGATTCCTCAAGAAAGATTGAATGGGTCAGGATATTTCAATCTTATAATTTCAATAGATTACATACCTTTGCCCCTAAGCAAAATAAAAAGCCTCAAATCGCGTCTATGGTGTTGGTTGATCCAAATGAATGCATTTGATCTTTTTGGGGGCCACTTATAGATTGCTCAAGAAAGATTGAAAGGGATAGGATGTTTCAATCTTATAAGTTCAATACATTACATACCTTAGCCCCTAAGCAAACTAAAATGGCTCAAATCGTGTCTATGGTGTTGGTTGATCCAAATGGATGCATTTTGACCTTTTTGGGGGTCACTTATAGATTCCTCAAGAAAGATTGAATGGGATAGGATCTTTCAATCTTATAAGTTCAATACATTACATACCTTCGCCCTTAAGCAAACTAAAATGGCTCAAATCGCGTCTATCGTGTTGATTGATCCTGTTAGATTACCATGTTTTTTTTCCAGAGAAATAAACTAACTAACGTGGGTTTTTCTTGGCCAGCATTCAGATGTGGATTTGATGAGTGCTCTTGTTATTTTCTTTTAAATGTGTAGCAGCACGTCTCATTCTCGTATTTATATCTTTTTTGTGTCAAGGAGTAAAGTGCATGTTGAGATTTATTGTTGTTGTTCAGGATTTCCAACTTATATCCTCTCCTTCTTTATAAACAACTACATATTTATATTGTGAAAAACAAAATGGTAGTTAATTAAGAGTAGTTTTTTTTTCTAGGAAGGAGTTAAGATTAGTTAAAAACAATAAATAAGTCAAAATATAACTTTTTTTCCATATATCCCTTACTTATTTAGAGAGTGTATTTAATAATAATTAAATGAAAGAGAAGTAGTGGAGTAAATGTATTTATTTAATAGGGGTAGAAAATGGAAAGGTATGTTAAATTTTCAAACACGAAAAAAGTTGTTTATATTGAGGGCCAGCTCCATGTGAAAGAAAGTTGTTTATGTATAGGACCGGAGGGAGTAAGAAGATAGTTACTGAAAAGATCTTTTACTAATTACTCCATTTGTTCATACATATAAAGTTTTAATAACTCAATTACAATTTTCTTAAAAGATAATTAAAATTAGTTATATGTAATAATGTGTAAGAAATATACTCTTTTTATAAAAAGTGTCCTCACTTGTTAGTGGATAAATGAGAGAGGACTCATGGTAAGACTTATGAAAGAGAATGTGATGCATGAAATGAATTGAGGGTGAAATGGGAAAGATCTATTGTTAGTGAGAAAAACTCAAATATGATCTTATAAAAAGATAAACCAATTCAAATTTTAGGACATTATATATTATATATAAGACCGAAGGAATACTACAAACTTTTTGCTCGAATGTACCTAAAATTTTGTTCAGAGACTTATCGATAATTTTCATCTACCTACCGAACATTCCTTGTTCAAATGCTTATATTGGGCAATAAATTTTTTAAATTAGAGATTTTTCAACAGTTTTCGTTTGAAAAATCCGACTTTTAAATTAAAGGAGAAAAGTTCAGAGGGAATTAATGAAGAGGACAAAAGAGGATGTCCTTTTATGGAGAAGAGTTGGGGGAGCTGAGGTGCATTTAAGATGATTTAATTTCGGGGGGTAGCTGCTTCCCTACTTGATGAGGAAGATATCATTCCCTCTAACCCCCTCCTCTACCCTTCTGTTTTCTTTTGCCAATGTTGGATTGAAATCCAATATTTTAGTTGAATATTATTTTATAATTTTACTCAAAAATTACATAAATAAATTTAAACTATAAAAATTTGATTTGAATAGCTCAAAAATGTATACTATCATTATAAATTAGAGTATGGTCTAGGTTGAATATTTTATAAAAATAAAAATGATTATATTTTTAATATAGTCCATTGGATCAAGACCCAATGATAGTGAAAAAAAAATGATGTCTCTCTCTTTTACTTGCTAACTAGAGGAGGTGTTGGGAGTCACCTATTTTGAGAAATCACTGAATATGCAAGACTTTGGTTTGACCAAAGATTCATAATGATGATCAACTATGTTCTCAGAGAAATGAACGTACTGGCTGATCATATGGCTAAGAGGGCACATAATTTGGCAGGGAACTTGTGTTATTTTGATGATCCACATCATTTT
Source organism: Mimosa bimucronata (assembly GCA_037074515.1). Taxonomy (NCBI): domain Eukaryota; kingdom Viridiplantae; phylum Streptophyta; class Magnoliopsida; order Fabales; family Fabaceae; genus Mimosa; species Mimosa bimucronata. The sequence goes on from CM073442.1 coordinate 16,467,501, forward strand.
TTCTGTGAAGAGGGGGTGTGGTTGGTGATGGATAGCATGTCTCTCCCTTTGATTGTAATGCTCATATGAGCTTGAACTCCATTTTATATTCAAAAAGGAAAGAGAGACAGAAAATGAGGGTAGAAGAGGGGTAAAAAATGGGAAGGGTAGATGACATAATCCTTTTCCTATGTGGGGTGGTCCCTATTCTCTTAACCTTGTTAAAGGCCTAAGGCGAAAAAGGTGAACATTTTCTTTTACTATGGTGGTGAGTTTATGGACTATGGAGATACAAGTTTTGTGGGTCCCATATATCTACTACTCATCCCCATTATTGAATTTAGGGTTGAGGTAGAATTTCATCAACCACTTTTTTCCATGAGTTATAATCTAGCACAATTAATTTTTTGAAGCAAACAAAAATAATCGTAATATTTTAAAAATGGTACAAATTTAGAAATTCATTAAAGATTGTCAGAATTGGTATGATTGTAAAAGTATTTTTTATGCCTTGGCCTAGAGTCTTGATGCATCAAAAAATATTTTAAAGTGTTGAATGCATCTAAAAAAAAAAATATACTTGAGGGTGCTAGACACACCAAAAATATTTGCAATTACTAGAAACACATGAAAAAGGTACTCCAAAGTGATGGATGTATTGCAAAATAATACTTCATAATGCTAGACACATGTGAAAATATAGTTCAGAGTGTTGGATGCATCTTTAACTTGTTAGAAAAAAAAGACTTTTTTCCATTTTCCCCTGTCACTTCATATCAACTTTGGGTCAAATTTGAATGGTTTGAATTTAAAATTTTATAAAATGACCTTTTTAAATTCTTTCTTATAATCAAATTTTCAGCATTTTTTGTTTCAAAAATGTTCAACCTTTTTAATTACAGTGCTCAGCTGCTTAGTAGAATTTATTTGATTATTCATTATTCATAACCTCACGTTTCAATAATAATTTTGTGGATTGGAATGATAACCATTTAAAATTTGACCCCATTTGTAACATGAGAAGTGGGAAATGGAGAAGAGTCATCAAATCCTAGAAAAACTTGTAATATGCTCTTCAATTAAGCCCAGCAGATATTAATAAACCAGTTTAAAGATGAGATTAAAATTCTAAATAATTTTGTGTTTAAATTTAATTTTTTTTCATTATCATAATATATGGTTTTACGCTTTTGTCTTGTTTCTTTTGGGTCTCTTAGGGCCTGTTTGGTACTGGTCCGGAACCCCTGTATTTTTTTTATAGTGCTTTTCTCCTACTTTTCCTTAATCCTAGCCATCAATCAAATCTGATGACTGAAAAAATTATAATATATTGGTCCAAAATCTCTTCTAATATCTCTTACATCCTTTGTTTTTAGTTTATACTATCTTTATATTTTTATCTATTTTTTTCTTATATATTTTCAACAATCAGATTTGATGGATGGCTAAGATTAGGGAAAAATAGGATAAAAGCACCATAAAAAAATGCAGGGGTTCCAGACTGGTTTGGTATAACTTATGAAACCATGATTTGGAGCTTTGAAAGGTTATTCTGACTCTAAACCATAGTTTCATAAGCTGTACAATACAGACTCTTAATGTTTGTTATGGGCTATCTTTGTAAAGAGGCCTCTTAAAAAGCCCAAAATATAAAGCAAAATAATGTTTGTATATCATTTTACTCATTTTATTAGAATAATGTTTAACGGACACACACACTCAGTCGAGTATCTACTTTTGTAAATAAAACATTTAACTATACTGTTATGTTTAGCATTAAGTGTGATAGAATCATTCAACTTACAATGATAACAAATTAGAAATGAATAAAAAAATGATTAGCAATCTCATAAGGAAAAGATGATTCATACTCCTTCCTTCCGTCCCATACATTTTTTCGAATGATGTTTTATCTAGATATAAGGCCAGTTAACCTAATTATGGTTTCCTAAAAAACAGTTAAATAGACCATTCAAGCGGAAAATAAATAGTTTTGTTTTGGGAGAATAACAACTAGGTTTTAAGGAAGGTAATTAATCACAATCATGTCTTAAAAAGTTATTATAGATTACACTGAAGTCTCTAGAGACCTGAGTGATATTAAATCGCATGTGTTGGGAGTTATCGATACAGCTACGTGAGTTGTCAATAACAAATAGGTTATTAAAGAGTTGTCAATAACAACTCATGAGACTGCATCGACAACTCCCAACATGCGATTTAATATCACCCAAATTTCTAGGGATTTCAATATAATTTAATATTTTTTGGGATGTGATTGTGATTAATTACCATTTTTTTAAACCTTGTTATAATTCTCCCTTTTGTATTCCGAATGAAGGTCTAAATTTTTTGGAACAAAAATGATGAAGGTCAAAAATTTTTGAACTAATAAAATGCTAACATAAAAAAGGCCAATCAAGCTAAAGGGCCGGCTAACAGCGCTATCTCGGCTCTAACTGTAGAGAATTTTTTTAAAAAAAATGTAAAAGCTTGACCAGTTTATGAGTGTTTGGTTTGAGTATTCCGGGAAAGTAGAGCAAAGGTGTTTGGCTGAAGAATTTGGAGGCCGCTCACCTCATTTTGCTTTCTTAGAAGTCTTGTGGCTTTGGGAGGGAAGTAAAGTTTATGACCAGTTTGCCCTCAGTTTCTTTCGATATTTGATAACTCCTAGAAATTCATGATTATTTGAGTATATTTTCCGTGAGTTTTACTCAATCATTGATACATTTTAGATACTCAATATAGGAAAATGCTCATTTGATTTTCGGTTGCATATAATTGTTTATTTATGTAGATTTTGATTGTTTTTATAGTTAGTTTCTCATATTGTTTTATGTAAATTTTGTAGGAATAATTTGATGCAATAAGCAAGAGATTTTAGCCCTCCACCAAGCTCCCAAGTGAACAAAAATAAGAAGAAGCCATAGCAGTTCAAGGAATAAAGAAAGGCAAAACACAGAATCAACAAGACTTCGCCGTGGCCTCGCAGCGGCGAAGTGCATCTACCTCTGCCCATTTTGGATAGCTCGCCGTCATCTCGCCGTGGCGAAAGCCACGGCGAGCCCCCCTTATTTCTGGAATTTTGGACTTCGCCGTGGGCTCGCCGCGGTGAAACCCACAGCGAACTGCGTATCAGACGCGCGTTTTGGACAGAACAGGGGGCGTTTCAAGTGATATAAAAGTTAGGACTTCGTTCAGAGCCCTCATTCTTCGACTTTTGGGGCATATTTTGGGCGTGTTTGGCTCTGCTAGGGCTTGGAGATTGGTGGGATTTGGCTAGGGCTTGGAGCTTCAGAGAGATTTGGGCTTCCTCTCTCAGTTTATCTCTTCCATCTTCATTCTCTTCTTTTGTTTTGTTTTGTAATGTTGTATATATATGCTCCCGTGGAGTTGTAGAACATGAGTAGCTAAATACTTTGATTCTAGGATTATTTTGAACCCTTGTATGTATTGATTCTTGATTCCTCCTCTTAATTTGTGATTAATGATATCTATGTGCTTATTTTACTCCGTTCCTAATGCTTCTAAGTGCTTGATCACTATTTAGATGTTGGGTTCACTTGATTTATGACTCGAGAGAGATAGGTTGAGTGTAGAACTTGGGTAAAGTAGTGCAAGAACCGGAAGTTTGCATGACAAATGGATGGTTTTGTTGGTAAGATAGAGATATACTTGCTAGCCTTGCATAGTCACATTAGGGTTGGAGCTTGATAATTGGGTTTTATTAAATTGTAGCAAGAGATTGTGCAATTAATAAGACTAAACACTTGTTCTTGACTTGAGAGAGCTTTTACGAGTACTCTATGAACCCTAGATTAGCACGTGGTTTCGTTGAGAGCTTCTTTGAGGAGAGGTTAATTGAGCTTTAAGAAGTACAAGGGGGATAGATAATCTTATGACCCATTTTATCCTTGAAGTTGGAGAATCACTTGTTTATAGTTTTATTTTCATTTTATTTTCTTAGTTAATTTTCAATCTCAACATTTGTGTCACTCAAATTGGGCGAGAGTGTAATAATCATTGTTTGACCGGGTTTTGGACAAATCCTCGTGGGAACGATACTTTTCTCATCACTTTATTACTTGGCGCGACCCGTGCACTTGCGGCTCAGGGCGAACAATATTCCAGAAGTGCCACGCGTGAAAAATGAAAATCTTGTTCCCACTTACGTACCATCTTTGCCACTACTTTCTTCCAACTTCTGTTTTTTTTCTCTCCACCGCTTCTAGTTTTTTCCCTTTTCCTTGCTTAGCTACTCCTATGGATATATTTACTCCCTTCTTCTCTGAATTTCCCTCTTTCCTCTGTTTCTTTATAATCCTAGCTTTCTTTTGGTTGATTTCCGGCTCATTTAGTTAGACCAAATCTTGGCTTCCTAGCATTCCTAAATCCTTTGCTTATCTTATTTGATATCTTATAATTCTTTTTCGTTATATGTCCATATTTTCTATCGTCTTTGCTAGTTTGTTCATTTCTAGTTTGTCTAGATTTGTTCCTTCTTTGTTGTACCACATCTTGTTTACACAAGGTTTGGATCTGCTTTATTAGCACAATCAAAGGCTCCTTTTGTGTGTTTGTTTTTGGTCTTTTGCTTCATTATGCAGGTTGCAGGTTTCCTACAATTAATATACTCATTTTGGGTTGGTTTCAAGCACATTTTGCCTTTGATTCCATCTCAAAGTCATTGGTAGTGATCATTGAGGTATTCTCAAACACCATTAATAATGCATATATACGTCGGGAAACATAGTCATCAAGCTTATTGGATGCTTTATGGTGGTGTTTGCCTTCAAAATTTCAACGGATTGGTTTGCTTGCCAGCTGCTCTACATGAATTTGTGCTGCCTCATACAAATTGGATCATGGAAGACTTTGGTGTGCCGAGGGCTGTGGCTTACTTTTTACTTCCCAACGTTGGATCCGATGCTATTTCTTTTTCTGTTTTTATTTTCTACATACTTGTCTTGGGCCTCATTAGCTCTTATTTCAATGGGTTAGCATGTGGACCTTTTTATGCATCTTTTTATATGAACTTGTCATTTCACCAAAAAGGAAACAAATTATGAGGTTTAAAGTGTGTTTCGTTCAAAAAAGTGGGAGGGGAGCGGTCGAGCGGGTAATGAATTGTTTTTAACACTATTGCATTGTTTGATTTTGTTGGGATAGAGGAGGTAAGGAAAATGACTTTTAATGATCCATTGGATTACTAACAGTAAGGAGAGGAAAAGAAGTTGTCTTATTCATCAACATGCAAAGTACATATATATATACCAATTACTGTGCCGAATGACAAGCAAGATACTCGACCTAACTGTTTGCTAAGATACACGAAAGAAATTCTTGTGTGAATCCGGTGTACCACGTTATTTGTGGTCTGATCAATCACAAATAAAGATATAAGTGCTGACGTGAAATTTTTAATCTCATTTGATGCCCTAAAAAATCAATTAGCACATAAAAAAATTTAAATCTCATATTTTTTTTTATTTTACTAGTTAATAAAAATATTTTTATCAGTTATTTATTTATTTTATGGTGCCAAGTTAGATTGAAAATTCTATATCAGACCTTATATGTTTACCTGTGATTTGATAGATCACAAATGACATTGTGCAACAGATTCACCCAAGAATTGCTCATTTGGCTACTTGCTAGATATTTGGTATTCCCATATTATAGGATTTTCAAATATTTAAATATAATACATGCTTGTATAAAGTTGAATCCGAACAGTACGGTGGTGCGTCCACGAGATTTCAGCAACGTCATACGTGTTTCTGCATGAGTTTCTACACATTGTTCACTCAGAAAGAAAGGAGATCGAAGTGAGGGTGATGATAACTAATTTAACGCTTACATGTTAATATATGTATAAAAATTGACCGAGTGTATCTTTTTTTTTTTTTTTTTGCTAAAGACCGAGTGTATCTATAAATTCTACTTATATAGTCAAAATCTTTTATATGAGATTTTGAAATTTCTGAGGCTTTTTTTTTTTATTTTCTTTTACTTCTATATTATACTTATTCCAATTCTTAATATGAGACTCAATTGATTTTTTTAGAAGGTTAAGATATACTTTTGGTCCTTTATGTTTGTGTCAAGTTTTATATTAGTCCTTTATGTTTGAAAAGTATACTTTTGGTCTCTTATGTTTGCGGGCTAAAGTATACTTTTGGTCCTTTATCTTTACATATCAAGTCCCTTTTTAGTCCCTTAACTTTGAAAGCTGCACTTTTGGTCCTTTTTCGCTTACTCCGTTAACGAAAAATGCTGACTCAGCAAATCTAAAAATTAATTTTATAATTAAATATTAATAAAAATGGTCAAATTTTAAAATATAAGAATTATTTCCTTTAAATGAAACTAACGGCTTTAGTGAAAAAGGACAAAAAGTGCACTTTTCAAAGTTAAGGGATCAAAAGAGAACTTGATGCAAAGATAAAGGATCAAAAGTATAATTTAGCCTATGTTTGCGCCACGTTTCATTTTAGTCATTTATCTTTGAAAAAAACATTTTTAGTCATTTTTGTTTAACACCGATAGTTTTATTTAATGGAAAATGCAAATCTAAAAGGCAATTTTATAATTAATTATGGACAAAAAATGCCTAAATTTAAATTTTTTTAATATAATCATTCTTATATTTTAAAAATTAGTCATTTTTATTTACATTTAGTTATAGAATCACCTTTTAGATTTGGTGAGTAAGCATTTTCCATTAAATGAAACTAACGGTGTTAGCAAAAAATGACTAAAAGTGTATTTTTCAAACATAAAGGACTAAAATAAAACTGAGTGTAAACATAAAAGACTAAAAGTTTACTTTTCAAATATAAAGGATTAAAAGCATACTTTAGCCTTTTTAGAAAGATTAAGGAAACTAAATAAATCATTTTAAAATATTTTTATTTATTTTTATCCAAATTAATTTATCTAACTTATAAAATTATATATAAATAAATGACATGTAACATACATTATAATTAAGTAGATTATTTAATTTTTCTAGAAAAACTCAACTGAGTCTTTTATTAAGGATGCGAAGTAATATAAATTAACTTATACTTTAATTCAAATTATATAATTTACAAAAATCAAGTCTCAACCAACATATTATTAGTATGTATGTAAAAACTGATAAAATGTTAAGTATTATTTTAATACATAAACAATAATGATTAAATTTAGGGCAAATGTATAATTCTATCAATGTAGTGTTCAATAAGGAGCATCTGGTACAAATTTGTTTTAAATGGTGATAAAATACCTATAAATGTTTAAAAACAGAGCAAAACAACCAATACCTTTTATTTGCGTGAATGTCCATTCATTTCATGACCCATCTATCTATTATGTGTTTGATTTGACCATTCTATTCCTTTGGCGCTACACTATTTTGGTCAAATTATACTTCCAAAATTTTATATAAAAATTTTGTTTGCATAATCTTTTGTGTTAAGGTGCTAATTTGCACCGAAAAGTTTTTGTCTAGGAGCTAGTTTGTCTTGTAAGTTTTTTCGGGTTCAAAATTGTCTCTAAAATTTTTTAACATAACAATTTCACCCTTAAAGTTAAAAATATTAACGTTGACTGTTGAAAAATTGACATTCACCATTAATATTATATTTGGAAAGGGCAAAATTGCCACGTCTAGAGTTTGAACCCAAAGAAAAGTATAGGACATAATAGTTCATAGGCAAAAATTTAAGGGAAAATTTGTACTTTAACCTAATATTTTTAATAGACTTATCAATTTTTTTGGAAAAATGGTCATTTTTTGCCCGGAAGTTTTAGTTTGGAGCAATTTTAGCCCGGAAGTTTTTTTTTTGACCAATTTTGACCAGGAAATTTAAAAAACGTAGCAATATAGGCCTTTTGAGGCCTCTCTATATTGTAAAATTGGTCTATATTGCTATATTTTGTAAACTTTTAGGTCAAAATTGGTCTAAAAAAAATTTCTAGGCCAAAATTGCTCCAAAGCTAAAACTTCCGGGCTAAAAATAATATATTTCCCATATTTTTTTAACTGAATCAATTTTATAGTAATAAAAAAAAAAAAATATAGCTAACACACAAACACAATACCTCCTTACTCGAACTTGTTTAGAAAGCGAAGTTAAAGATTGTTCCTTACTCGTACTTGTTCTTGTTGCTTCATCTTGTATTGCCGCCGCTGCCTTTTCTTCTTCGCATATGTGAGTTTCCCTCTGTCGCCGTCGTCCCTTCTCATTTCCTCTTCGCTTATGTCTAGCGTTTCATCTGATTTGACAATATATATATATACACACTTAGTTGGAGGAACAATCATTGTATCAACAGAGAGAATTAGGGTTTTAGGTTGGGAATTGCCATGGGTGGAGGAAGTAAGAACTTGTTGCGTGCGAAACAGGAACTGGACGTCACCCTTCAAGATGGTCAAAGTATCATGAAGGTCGTCTCTCTTCGTGGTTCTAATCTCATTGGGTATTCATGCCTTCCAATGCTTCATGTTCTGCTCTCATTTTTTTTAAAATCTTTGATTGCTTCTAGCAACATTGTGTATTCGATTATCATGAATTGATATATTAGTTTGATTTCTTCGTCTTTTAATGACCATTAGAGTGAGGGATAGAGATAGGGGAAGTTGTTTGTATTACAGTGCCTGTTTGAATTGGTGATTTGGTGATTGGGAGTGAAATAAGCCAGATTGAAGCAAAAAAAGTACTTAATTTATTTAATTGATATGGTTTGGGAGGATGGTTGCTTTTGCTATTGGAAATATTTAAAAACATTAAAAAGTCTAAACTACCCTTACTTTCTACCTAAAAAGTCTAAACTACCCTTACTTTCTATCTAAAATCTCTCATGACCCAATTTATCTGAATTCCTTTTTATTTTTCAACAGAATTATTTTAGGTCTAACTATCTTATTTTTTTATTGTCATATATATAAATTAAAATAGTTATTTTTTTTGAAAAAAAAACAAAATATATTTATTTTAAAGAATGTGTATTTATATTTATAGGAAAGTAAACTTATAAGATAGAATAAAAAATAAAGAAAATCTAATTAAATTAAACAGAGAATATCTACGTAAATTAATTAATCTTTTTACAAAAAAAGGTAATTTCTTTATAAAATTCTACAAAAGTAACGTATATATTTATTGAATTAACTTTTTATTGTGTAACAAAAAAGTAGGTTGTAGTTGAACTAACAGATTAAATTGAACATGTTTTATCAATCCAATTTTAAATTACGAATGTTAAACAAATTTAAATGTTATAAAGCAATTTCAAAGTTTAAACATTTGGGTAACATATATAAATCGAGTTGTTTCGTATCCACCGCCAAGAGTTAACATAGTTTGTTCACCAGAAATGGATCACCTTCGAGACTCTATTCGTGATGAGATTGTGTGATGTATACAACATAATTGGCATTATATTTATCTCTTTTATATTTTTTATGACACTCTTTTCTATTTAAATATTACGCAATTATTAATAAACTTTATTAAATTCATGCCCTTTTTGGTAATTATACACCCATAAGTACTTTTAATAAATGAAATCCAAACATAATCAAAACTGTCAATATTACTTATGAAAAAAAGTATCCAAACAGAAATCACAATTATCCAGTGTCATTTCTACCTAATATCACTTATACAAATCACGATTAGTTAAAATCACGATTCTCTATCGCTAATCCAAACAGGCACATAATCTTCTTGAGCGTCTCTACAAATTGATACTGCAGTTTTCATTTTATTTTTCTATGGCGTTTACTTAGATATCCCTCTATAAACTTGAAAGTTTATATATTTTTTTTTTTGTCTTTCTTGCACAACAATGACAGCAATTTTGGTTATTGCTTGAATGTTTATTGACCTGAAAGATATGCGTCATGAGTATTTGGTTATATGAGCAGCCATATAAAAAAGATTTAATTTTATTCTTTTTTTTCAAATAATATTATTAAAAGTATATATTACTTTTGGGTTTGAAAAATGTTATTAACAAGATTTTTTTGGAAGATATTTTTAATAAATAGATTATTAAAAAGGAAAAAAGACAAAAAAAAATCCCTTCCAATTTACAAAATCACAAATAAGGAATTTTGAGTTGTTAATGGTTGTTAATACCTATCATGAAGTTGTTATTGAGATTTTACAAATTGAAAGGGATTTTTTTGTTTTTTACATGTTAAAAAATAGGAACCCCTCATTCCCATACCTAAGACAAATTTTGGGAGGATCAGATACTTATAATGTGGTATCAAGACAAATTTCAAAACGTGTTAGACAAAGGCAGGTCCAACACTATGATGTTATGATAGGATAAATATATGCAAGCGAAACTGGACACCATGGCACAATGGCGTGAATTGGTAAGAAATTAAAGTTGATATGAATAAATATATCACAATCATTCAATCTTCTTTCTTAGAGTTTTGAGAGCATTATTGTCATAGATTTTATCAAACTCACTATTTATAAGGCATGTTCCTCTCTCAGTTAGATCGAAGTGGCGATACAATCTAAAAGAAGAGGCTTCGCATCTGTCGGTAGATATGGTGATTGAGAACGACATCAAATATATGCTATAGGAATTCGCTCATGTTACTTTCTCTCAAGATCATCCTAAAGCAAATATTGTTGGCTTAACTTTTTCTTTTCCTTCTTTGCATTTTAGTTTCTTATGCATTTAATTATATGTGAACTTTTTACTTGATTAATGATAATTTGCCTTTTATTAAAAAAAAAAAAAACGAATAAATATATCTATTAAACTCGTAAACAAATGAGGCTAAAGTAGCTAAATATAATTATGGAACCTTTAGTAGGTTCATCATATAGATATGTATATGTTGTGTTCAATAAAATAAATCATAATTTTTTTTTTCAAAAATGTATATTTACATATAAATATATTTACCTATAAAATTGTAATATTTTCAAAATTATATTATATTATAATATTATAATTTAATTAAAAATTTGTGTTTGCAGAACTTTTTTTATGGGCCAGAAGATAATAATATGATAGTCTATAAAAAAAGAAAATAACAAAATAAATAATTTTAAATAAATAAATGATATTAATTATTAAAAATTGTTGAAAAAAAAATTTAGAAGTTTTAAAATTAATTAACTTCATAATATAACCAAAATTAATCAACTTATTTTTAAATATATGAAAATTTTAACAACAATTTTAATAGCAATGAATTGAGAGTCAAATCATGAAAAGTCAGGTACTCCATTTAAACTTTTAAAGATTAGGAATGTTATTTACAACTGACCCAAAGACAAAGTTCATGGGTTTATACTATAATTTAGTCCAATCTTTTTTAATAGAATTATCAAGATATTTGATGTTTTTTTTTTTTTGCATAAGATATTTGATGTTTTCAAAAATAATAATGAGAAAAAAAAATTAGGTAACACACTACCTCACTCATATGCTTCCTTTTGTTGGCTCATCTTGTATCGCCGCCGTTTCCTCTTCTTCGCATGAGTTTTCCTCCCTAGCCGTCGTCCCTTCTCGTTTTCTCTTCCTGAGATTCTGTGATTTTTGTAAAATTCATAAATCGATCTTTGTTTTCCTTTTGATTTGACAATATATGTAGCTGAAGTTGAAGGAAGGATTATTGTAATTTGTATCGACAGAGAGAATTAGGTTTTGTGTTGGGAATCGCCATGGGTGGAGGAAGGAAGAACTTGTTGCGTGCGAAACAGGAACTGGACGTCGCCCTTCAAGACGGCCAGAGTATCATGAAGGTCGTCTCACTTCGTGGTTCTAATCTCATTGAGGTATTCAATGGTAGCAATTTTGGTTATTGCTTGAATGTTTATTGACATGAAAAATATGTGTCATGAGTATTTGGTTCATGGAAGGTTCTTATGGTAGTTAATAATTTCTGCAGTGTGTATATTTGCTTTGTTTTTGCTCTATTTCTGACTGGTGATGAAACTTATGAGCAGCGAGTGGAAGATTTTCTAGGAATGAGACTGGTGCTTTTTCGACTCATTGATCAAATAGTTTGGGCATCCTTATTTTACGGGGACAAAAATATGTTTTTTTTCCACAATTATAAAGCATTGGTTTGTAACTTGAGCAATTGAGAAAAACAGTGGGGATCGTTTCTATCAAAATCCAGTGTTGCTGAAATTTGAGGATGTGGCTGCCTTACAAATAAGAATAAATCTGCATAATATGATGATTTTTTATAAAGTTAGAATAAAGATGAATTACGATATATCATCTCTCTGTTCACATACATGCACTCGCAGATAAGATGTTTTACTGTCTTTACACACAATGGTCCATGTTTATGATTCTATATTTATTTGTATGTTTCATTAGGTAATGGATGCACATGGTGAGAATTTACTAGCTTTATTTCCAGCAAAATTCCAGAAGAGCATGTGGATAAAACGAGGTTTGTTCTGTGTATGAAGCAATTCAGTTGTGTCTGGTTCAAGGAAAAAGCTGCCTGTCGATAAGAAAATGCCGTGTTAGTTGCATTATGTCTTTGTCTTGGACAACCCTTTTATTTTATGTCGTTGATATTATTTTCTGAGTATCTTCAATCAAATTCCTTATAATGCTCAAATGAACCTTGAGAGCAATTACTGCCTGCATATTTCTCTCACGAGTTGGTCCTCGGCTTGCCAATAGCAGTTCTTTATCTCTTGTTGTGCCTCTTTTATTTGATTATTATTGAAGAAATTACTATATTGGTCTGTGGAAGATACTTATGTTATCTATGCAGTTCTTGAAAGTTCACTGCCAACAATTTTGTTCTGATAATTTGATGAACTTATAGTTGTAGTTGTTGTGACCCTGAGTTGGGACTATGGACCGATTTGGTTGGCAGGGGAAAAATTAAAGGAAAGGAAAAGAAAGGAGAGGAGAGGAAAAATGTGACTGGTGAAGTTCATTTCTCATATCTCTCGCACCCTTGAAACATCTCTCCTGTCCAATGGAATGAAACGCCTCCACTTGAATTGTTGGAAAAGGGTCACATGTGGCGAAACTGTTTCTTTCTGTCACTGCCTACCAAAGATGCCAAGGCCTAGAAACAAGTCTCATTTCCTTCAGTTCCCCCGGCTTTTCATCCAACTAAACGGGCCTAAATTGATGAAAGCAATAAACTAAATAAATTATGGTGGTGTCTTTTAAGGACCAACATGGTAGTTTGTTACTTTACTCATTTAGTGTAGTAAATGATTTGTGTTAATTTGTTGGTGTATACTGATTGAAAGTTAAAACATAGAATGGTGAGCTATTTCCATGATTTTTACTGAGAATTCAATATGCAACCGTCTGATCATCTGCATTTAGACAACACAAATTCATCAACTGATGAAACTGGTTTTCAGATCAGGAAATCACAACATTAATCTAAAAACTGACTTTGAATTTCGCCTTTATTTTATAATTCAACTAACTCAAGATTCTTTCTCAATGTGCAGGGAATTATGTTGTTGTCGATGAAAGTGGAAAGGAAAAAGCTCTTGAATCAGGTAGCAAGGTTGCATGTATTGTTACCCAAGTTCTATACCATGAACAAGTTCGGGTGCTTCAGAAATCTCCACAATGGTATGCTTTTGTTGATACTTCTGATTTTTTTTCTTCTAGCAAGAATGATAGTGCATATAAAATATGTTACTACTTTTTCTCTCTTTTCTGTTTTTGGAGTATAAAAGGATTCTTAGTTTTACCTTCATGTACCAGCTGTATCTGTCCTAGTTTCCTTTTTGTGAAAAGTCTTAATTTAACTTTTGTCATCAAAACTATTTTCCTCCTATTCATCATGTACTCACTCTTACAATCATCGATTCCTCTAGGCCTGCAATTTTTAAATCTGGGGCTACGGATGATTCAAATGAAAAATTGCCTGGGAACACTTCCCAACCAGAGATTGAGAGGGACTCTAGTGATGGCGATGATGATGATGATGGACTACCCCCATTGGAAGCCAATACAAACAGGTTGAGACCTTTTGAGTTGCAAATGGAGGAAGATTCTGAGTCCGATTCTGATACAGATGAAATCATTTAGCTTGATTTTGAATTGATGAGAATGGATGAAAATGGTTAAAAGAAGGGGTTTTTTTTTTTTTTTGGAAGAATTTTATTATCGAAAATATTAGTGTTAAGATGTTACTTTCATTTCAATTCATTTTCCTCATTCTAAATATACCATTAATGACTAACTTGAAATGATTGGTATGTGAAGCAAGAATGATCGTTGACCAGTGGGCTTGCTTATTCTGCAGAATACAGTCTTTTTTTTTTTTTTGATGAAAGACAATTTATTCAAACAAAGGATAAAAAGATACATATAAAGTCCCAAACCAATCCTAAGAGAAGGAATAAGTTGGGGACCATAAGACGGAAAATAAAAACACATCACAACATACAAACACAACCGCAAACATAACATCAACTAAAACAAAGTAAATTGGAAGTTGCAACTTGTAAGACCATAATATTGTAAGCATTTCAAAGGTAAGCCAAAGCTTGAGTCCTATATCAAACCAACTACAATACCATCAAGATAGACACTCTTCGAAGTCCCAAATAGCAGGAGCAGAAATTACTCTGCGACAGCGATAAAACAAGGGACATGAAAGAACGCCGCCACGGATTACCAATTCACTACATTAACCCACGACGTCTATAACTTTTAAGCTATTGAAAGGGGTCTCTATACGACCCTGATGTAAAAATGGAGAGGGCATCATATTAGCCCTACATGGAATGTGTCGAAAGCCTTGAGGTAATGATGCTGGGGAGGAAGGCTGACCAAAGATAACAAGCTTCCAATGACAAGATAAAGAACAAACCAACACAAGTAACAAAGAACATAAGTAAACAAATATAGTCATAACACTACTTATTCCATAGCTAGTATGATGCAGCACTGCAATAAGGACCTCTAAGTGGCTGCTCATGAACTTAGAGATCCCCATCAGAATCATGCACATATGCGGAGCTTGTGAACCTAGAACATGAGCATGAGTCTTTTCTCGAGGACGCTTCTTTCGCCTCCTTAAAAAGCATGTCTTTATAGAAATAGACCAAGAGAGGCAAAGGGTGTTGCCTTCATGACCGATGAGGCTAGAGGTTGAAGATTGGAGTTGCCACCACATATGAATGGGAGTAAAAAAAAACATGATGGATCTCTGCCTTCTTGTGAATACCTCTATAAACAATATCCTTACTGTCATCAGCCAGTGCTTTCAGATGAGATAGATACTTTGGACGCTTTACTGGAGGAGAACTTGTAATCACTTCCAGTTTCCTTTTTCTGAGTGGCAATTTTGATGTTGAGGATGCCATAGTAGTAGAGAAGCTCACACGGTCTTCTACATGTACTGGTCCAGCAAACATGGTCTCTTAGGAAGATCCCAATTGTGAAGGGAGCTTTATAGGCCAGATTAACAAGCCTATATCTCTACAATAAGTGTAAGATGCATCATAATCCACGGAAGATGACTTTGGCCCAATCATTTTATTGTAGAAATTGTTATGCCTCATTGATTCAGAACCACCTTCCACTTTAGAACAATGCATCGGCAAGTGGCCAAAATGACCACAGCGATGACATAGACGACTGCCATTCTCAATGAGAAAGGATAGCTGCAACACCTTACCCTGTTCCATCATAAAGGGTGGAAGATGCGAAAGACAAAAACTACATGGAAGAGTTATCTTGATGCGAAGGCCTCCAAGTTTAAAGATGCTGGATTCATCAAACTGTAAAAAGCCTCCTAATAAGTTCAGCAACCTCCCTTGTGTAGTAATCTATAGGTAACCCTCTCACTTGAATCCAAACTTGCATATAATCATATCGAGCCTCAGACATAGGAGTGCAAGGCTCCCATTTATAGAAGTCAACCATGAAACCTTGCAAAAGCCAAGAACCTTGACTGAGAATAAAGTCACGATCATATAAATCACTAAAATAAAGCATGAATCTATTTCCATGCTGTTGGACGAGTGAAACAGAGCCTCGCAAATTCCAATAAAAACTAATAAGAGCCTGTAGTTTTGAGGCATGAAGACGACGTTGGTCCCAGACTTGAGCAAAAAGATAATGATTCTTGCAGAAGGAAATATGCTCAGCACTACAGTTTGGTAACAACATGATTATTTGTAAAATTAAAGAGAAGGAAGTAGCTTTTGGGTTGCCAAAATAAACACAGTCACAAACCCGGAGAAGGAAATAACAAGAAAGCACCGCCTTACACCAAATCACCACCTTCAATAAAACCACCAAATTGATTGCCAAAATTAGAGAACAAAGTAAGGACAAATCAGATTGAAGATGACCTGCTTCTTGAATCAGTTTCTTAAAAGCCACCGCCTTTCCAAAAGAGAAAGCACCGCCTCTCTTTGTTTAGAGTAAAATATCACAGACTGAGAGCAGCAAAAACACAATAAAAACCTCGCAAACTAGAAGAACTAGAACCACAAAACATAGATAAAGTAAAATAGAAGACAAGAATTGAAGACAGTTAACATAAATCTGATTAGAAAGACAAGAACATGCTGTCTGGAGCGGAAGATGAAGCCACCGCCTTTCGGTCGTTAAATACTCCCATCGGTCCTAAATATAAGATCACTTTGACTTTTTTTTTTTTGTGAAAGTTAAGGAAGTAAATTAGACCACAAATTATAACATATGTCATATGTAATTAGATTTTATGTTAGTTTATAAGTAGAATATAGTAGTTTTGAGGAAAAAAGATAACTATAGACAGTTTAAAGTGATTAATTTTATATCCTTAATTTTTTTCAAAAAAATTAAAATGATCTTATAATTAGGACCGGAAGGAGTAACGCTATCTTCACCCAATGGTGTTGTTAGGAGACATGACAGTGAGAGGTTTGAGTCTAGTGCTGGTGTTGCTAATTGTGGCAGTTCTGCAGAATACAGTCAAGTTGGCTTTAGGAAAGAATTTTTGTGCTTTATTAGACAAAATTCCTCAAATGTATATATCTACCACCCCAACTTATTTAAAATAAGTTAATCTAAACAAGGAATGTCTTTGGTCATAAATACGGGCGTTATTTCCCCTGAATTTAAAGTGATTCCACATTGAAAAGATTTGCATTTTTGTGTTTTATTAACTTCTAAATAAATTTAAAATTATCATTAAATTCAAAAACAAAACATTGTTACTTATAATATTTGATGATCAATACATCAAAAAAAGAAAAAGAAAAAGAAAATGTGCCTCTGCTCTAATAAATTACTTTAATTGACAACGTCACACAATATCGATATTTTAACATGGGATATACCTGAATGCTAAAATGTTTTACTTATTTATGCTTATATAATTACATGCGCTAGGCAATAGTTTCTTTTTATGGGAGTTTTCTAAACAAAAGTCGGTTGGGTTAAACATAACTTGTACAAGTTTATCCACAATTCCACATTACTGGTCTACACTTAATTGAGTGGCTTTATTTTAATATTTAATTCGGTCTAAATTATACAATGTCTAAACTTGTAACCCAATATACAACAACCTCTCTTCAATTTTGTTTTGCTTTGAAGTTGAAGATAATTCAATTTGGTTTAGAGGAATCATGGTTGCTCCAGATAACTCCTTGCTAGGATCAACACTAAAGATCAAATATATTGATGTCTCTGAAGGAAGTATCACCAAAAAAAAACTTATGATTCCTCTTAGATATGGAAAGGAATCTTACATAGCTAATTACAGAAAATCTCCAATGGCAAGTTCATAATTTAAGGACAGAATCAGGGAATTCTTTCTGGAAATTTTTATGGTTAATTAATCTGCCTCCAAAGATTACCTTATTCATGTGAAAATTGCTACACCAAGCTTTACCATAAGGTGATATTTTAAACTCACATCATTTACAGGTTGACCTTTTATGCTCTTTTAGATGTGATTGTAAGGAAACAATAGACCATGTTTTCTTGAAATGTCCTTTTGCTCCGGCATCTTGGTGGGGAACCCTGCCCATCAAAGCTGATTGGGAAAACTTCCAATCTTTTTAGACATGGCTCATTCTCATACTTCAATCACTCAAAGATGATGGTCATGAGGAGATTATTTATAAAATAGGTTTTCTTTTGCATCATCTATGGTCATTCCGGAATGGTATAATACATGATGGTATTTATCCCTCTCCCTTCAAGTTAATGAAACAAGTTAACCATGCTTTTGTCTTCCATTCTATGCTGCTACATCTAACAAATCAGAATCCACCACTGGCTCAATCTTTAGGTGCTTCAGAAATTTCTTCACAAGTAATAGAATCTTTTTTTCTTCATAATGGATGGATAATCAGCCTGGTCAGGAAAGGAAAAAGAATTCTCTGTGCCGTTATGCTGCAATATTTCTTCATAATCAAAATGTCATCTCGTTTACTTGGAGAAACAACAGACAGAGCTCAGCACCTTTTCTTCTGAGAAGTTTAAGAGCATCTCTACTTTGGATCAAAGCCTATTGACTACAACAACAGAATAGAATGATACGCTATTAATTTTATCTAGTTGACTTTTGGATCAAGGACTATTAGCCAAAGAGACAAAAGAAGTGGTGGGACAATATGTTCATTTATCGCTGAAGGGAAGGTATACAAGGAAGTTTGTCTGGGGAAAATTTCAGAAGATGTCTTGGCAAATAATTTGTTATTTAATCATCTTTTGCAGTCAGTTGTAAATTGTAATGCTTTTAGTTAAACAAGTAAAAATACTCCTAATCTTTTCTCAAAAGAGTTATAGACATCATAAACTTTTCTTGTGTGCAAAAATAACCATGATATTCTCTAAATGGGGGCGAAAATGCCACCACCATTAATGAAAACTAAAGCCATTACTTTTCATTGGTGGACCACACGCCATTATTAAAAATTTCAGAAGATATCTTGGCAAATAATTTGTTATTTAATCATCTTTTGCAATCAGTTGTAAATTGTAATGCTTTTAGTTAAATAAGTAAAAATACTCCTAACCTTTTCTCAAAAGAGTGATAGACATTATAAACTTTTCTTGCGTGCAAAAATGACCATGATATTCTCTAAATGGGGGCAAAAATGCCACCACCATTAATGAAAACTAACGTCGTTACTTTTCATTGGTGGGCCCCATGCCATTATTAAAAATGATTATTTTTTAACAGCTGAAGGAGTGAAAAAATCCCCTAAACTTTTCTCAAAAGAGTGTTAGGCACCATAAACTTTTCTTGAGTGCAAAAATATCTATGAACTTCTTTGAATTTGGGCACAAATTGGATACTCTAAATGAAAAAAATATAGCACAATTTTAGAGTTCCAAATCTTTGAAAAATCATAAAAAATCGAAAATATAAGGGTTAAAGAGAAATATTGCTAATAGACTGTTGTCCAAGTTACAGATAACACAATTGACAATAAAAATGGTTAGTATCACCAATGAACCTTTTAACCTGGGGCGGATTGGCAAATGCCGTTAAAAATCACTAAATGTCCGTCGCAATTTTAAGTGAGGCCCACAATTTTTTTGTTTCACAAAAGTAACGGCCGTTTGCTCAAATTAAATGGTGTTGGCCAATCCACCCATAGTTAAAAAGTCTATGGGTGATACTGACCATTTTTATTGACAATTGTGTTATATGTAACGTGGACAACAGACTATTGGTAATATTGATCTTTAATCCAAAATATAACCGTTTTTTGCCCATAATTTATCAAAATGTCAATCTTGGTTAAGGTGCATTTTGGCCAATAAAATGTTTGCAAAAGAGCGTCTGGCACAATTAAGTTTTAAAGTGTTCTTGTATACCAATAAAGTTCTAAAATTGAGCATATTAGCCAACGTCGTTGGGGCTGAAATAACGGCCGCCGTTTGTGCGTATGTGGCGCTACATGGTGGATTATTTGTGCCCACATGGCATGACAACTTTTAATTGAGCCCTAACGGCAGTCGTTGTTTGAACTCTCATGGCGTTGGCCAATATGCTCCATTTTAAAACTTCATACGAAGCCCAACACGTTATTTAAGCCCTAGTGTCATTTATATATTTTTAGAATCTTTTCCTGGTATTTTCTCTAATTTCAATGTTTTTCTAAAAAAATAATTTTCTAATCCAATTTTCAAAAAATTAAATTTTAAAATATTTTTACAAATTTTTTTTAAAATATTGCACGTTAAAACTACCAAACGGCCGTTACATTTAATATAAAAAATTGTGGCTCACAATTTTTTATGGGGTTAAAGAGCAATTTTACCAATAGACTATTGTCTGGGTTGCAGATGGCACAATTGACAATAAAAATGGTCGTTATCACCAACGGACCTTTTAACTAGTGAACACCCCAAATTTTAGAAAATAGAAAATAAAGAGTTATTTAAGGTTTTAGGAATGTAACTAAAATATTAAAAAGCATTGAAAATAAATTTATGATGTTTAGGTATTTTTAATAATTTTTAAGACTTATTTTCTTTATTAGTTGAGGGAAAATAGTTAGAAGATGAATTTAAATAAGGGAATATTTAGAACCTTGGGGTATTGTTTGATATTTAAAAAGTTTTATAAATAAATTTGGGAATTAAAGCATATCTAGAGAAATTAGTTTGGGAGCACTATGAATTAAGAATAGATACCCTAAGAGGGTTAGTGTACTTTTAATTGTTTTATTAACCACTTTATTTTATAAAGAGTTTTAAATTGTTCCAATTTGTCTGAGAAGCCCATTCCAACTGACAGAATGTTGGTTTAATGTTTTAAAAGAAAAAGTTTTAAATTTTCCGTATTTTTGGGCTTTTGACACTGAAAAGTGGTTATAATTCAATTAAAATACTATAATATAGTAGAAAATTTTTAGGTGTTACAACCAGGGGCAGATTGGCCAATACAATTTTACTTATGGATGTTGACTATTAATTTTAATTTGGAGATGTGACGGACAACAAAGTTATTCGGGTTACCTGACCCTAGTGAGAAGGTCAGGGTCAGAAAAAACGTCAGATACATGGAGAAACACAGGGGCCAAAGTCCTTAACTACCTTAGTTTACTGAAAAAAAGAAAAGAAAAGAAAATTATTTGCCGGTGGTGGTGGAGTCATTTGAGTCATTATTTATTTATTTATTTTGATGTTATATATGGAGGGTTTAGTTTGATTTCTGGTGGATTTTGGTGATAGTTAGATCAATGTCTGTTCCTGCTTCGTATTCCATCCTCACAGATCGCTAGGACGCAGCTGGGATCGCCGGTACTTTTCTTTTTCTCTAACATATTCTGGGTTTTATTGGCCAGCTAGTGAGATTGATAAAACCCATATTTGAAGTATTTTTAGGGATTTCTCTGTGGATTTTTCTTGCTTGATTTCAACTATTGCGATGCTCATTTTCAGGGAACATTTTTGCCTTTGGGTTATTTGTGTCGCCCACGTAAGTTTTTTGCTTATGAGTTTGCTTGAGAGACTTTGTTGAGCAATGAAGAAATTAAAATATAAAGCAGAACTTCATGTTGTATGAGATATGACTTCAAGTCGATAAAGAATGAATTGAAATATACAAGTTCTTCATGAGGGATTGCTAAATAACATCAAAGGATTTTATGAAAAAAAAAATTGCTTATATTGATCATAATCTCGTGTCGATAACATGTTATGAATTATGGAGAAGGTTAAAGAAAAAATAGGGAGAGGAGCATAGAAAAGGAGAGCTTATCCCGTTCACTTTTCAACGGCATCAAATACACAATACATGTTTTTTTATAGGCATGCCTTTAGGGTTACCATATAATCAACATTAATGACATAATAATAATAATAATAATAATAATAAGTAATGATCGATATTAATTTTACATTTATAACATCTTTTATTTTTTAAGCTCTAAAATTGTGAGTTGAAACTCTTTGTAACCATAATAATTACGCCGAGTTTTGACAAAATAAATGGTAAACTTTATCTATCTATAAAATATTATATATAGGATTTTATCTAAAATTTTGTTCAACCTATTGTTAATATAAATTTCAATTGACTAAGATATTAAGAAAGTAGAATTAACTATTCACTTATTACATGTTACATTGTGTATAATTGAATATAATAATATATCCGTTTATATTTAAGTAACTTAGTTTGTAAAAAGATGATAATGTACTTCTTATGGTTTTTAATATAAGAATAAATTGATTTTTTCTGGAAATGGAAATTAAGGAAATCAAATAGACCACCTAATTATATCATATGTCACAGGAACTATATCATACGTTAGTTCATAAGTAAGGTAAATTAGTTTTAAAAAAATTTGTCAAATATAAGATCTAGTTGACTTTTTTGGGAGATTAAGAAAGTTAAATGACTTATTTAATCATAACATATGTGATATATTATTAGATTATAAATTAACTTATAAGTTAAATTACCTCATTTGTAGATTAAATTCCAGACAAATCAATTTATATGTGATTTATTTAATGTTCTTGGATTTTTTTTTTTAAAAAAATTAACTAGATACTCTATCCGGCCCTAAATATAAGGCTTTTTTTTATGAGGTGAGTTTGACCCCTAAACATAAAACATCTTTATAATTTTTATCCAATTTTTTCCCAAATTATTCCTATTGATGCTCCTCAATAATAAACAAACAAACAAGAGATGGAGGATGAGAATAATAGTATATAGTTAAGGTACTTTAATAATATCATAGGATTTTAACTAATTTAAATAGCATCCTTAATATAATTAAATTAGATAAATATATCTAATATTTAAGACCGGACAGAGAGGGAGTATTATATTAATGACAATTAGACAAGAGACTGCGTATTTATCACCAAGGTCAACCACAAAACATCAATATCATCATCATCAATATCAATATCAATATATTTATAAAACCTAATCCACTACCAAGATGCTCGAAATGCGTGCTAACTTCATAGATGAGTCTACTTTTACTGTTCAGAAGCTAATTAACATGGATTCCCATTTTTTTTCCGTGGGTGCAAATTAGTTCCCCGCCAAGAGGATTCAAAATTTTCGGGCCAACTTACTTTGACCAGCCAAACTCTGTACAAGCTTTTCCCTTCTCCCTTATAAGCCCTATTGTCCATACCTTTGCCTCATTTGACTTTGGAGTTCCTCTCTCATATCAGTTGTAAAAGGCCATAGAAAGTCAGCCAAAGGCTCGCCTCTAAATATTGGTTCTGATTCGGTAAAAAGCCATAGGAACTCATTCACATGAGTTTCTTTACATGGCCTCTGTTTTACTTCTTGCATCAAATTACATAAGGAGCCCTCTGTTTTATTTGTACATTAACGAGCTCATTTAGTTAACAATCGCATCTGTTTTATTTCTACAATAAGGAGCTTATTTTGTTAACAATCCCCTCTGTTTTATTTGTACAATAAGGAGCTTTTTTTGTTAACAATACCCTCTGTTTTTCTTTCTACATTTACCAGCTTTATTTGAAGTTCAATCCCTGGACCATGGATTATCTTGATGATGCATACTTAGGAGATGTACACCCTGCTTGGCCGACCTTTACGGCAACCTTGAAGGTTGATCGGTCTTTCTCCCGTGAGGTAATCAACTACGTTGGTGCACTGCGGAGTCCAATGAAGGAAGTAGTTTCGTTTGATGTTATTTTTTATGATAGACAGGTGTGTTGCTTATTTTTTCTCTACGATAAACAGATGTACACTCTGCTTAATTTATATATTAACGTGCAACATGGTCTGAAATTGTTAGGGAACTCGCATGCTTGCAAAGATGAAGGACCGCGACGTCAGAGATCGGTTCATGAGGCGTATTTACCCTGGAGCTACATACGAGGTTACAGGTCTTGCTGTTGACATTGGTGGTGAAGGTGTACATGAAAGGTTCCACCTTCAATTTTTCAATGATACGGTTATGAAGGATTGCAAAGTTCATTTTCCTCCATTAGTTTACAAGCTTGTGTCTGTGTATGACATATCGTGGCGTAAATTCTGTGACAAAGGTTTCTTCGGTAAGGATTACATTCTGCTTATTCGATAACTTTATATGCAATCTGAAACGAGTAGGAATTTTTGAGGTGCATGAGTTCATTTGAGCAGATGTGGGTGGCTTTGTTCGTTATTGTTCCCCTGTAACAACCAATAATACCAGTGGACTTGATGAGAAGGAATTCTTTTTTATTCTACAGTCGTTGAATGACGATCCCAGCTGGTATTTGTTTAAGAGACATGGATCTCGCTGTTGTCATTTATGGATCGATTTCTGTATTTAACACACGTTTATTTTGTCTTGAAATGCCAGGGCTAATAATGACGTTGTGTGTAAGCTTCGTGGTTCATGGGTTGAAGCTGTAGAGAACATGCTTTTGACAAACATAAAAGAGGCCGAACATGTTTTTGTCATTATGCGTTATGTAGTTCTTGATGAACCCTCTAAATCAGGTAAAGGCATATGTTCAGGCCCATTCATAGTCAGATATGGTTAACACTGTTGAAAGCTTCGTTGAGAATTGTCATGTTTCTTTTGCTATGTAATTGTTGCTGCATATGATAAACGTTGTCCCAGGTACCCCGTCAGTTCGTTCTTACTGTGATGCCTCTGTACTGGACATTGAGCCACGACATATACAAGCCCAGGCACTGAGACAAAAATTAATGGGAAATGATGGTACCTAACAAACATCATCAACTTGGAAGACCATATTAGCCTTGGAGCTTCATAATATGATAAAGTGATGTTCTAGTTTTGAACAAATACTATATGTACCATTTAGTTTCTCTGTAATATTCAACTTCGGTTGTCTGCTGTACCTTTTTTCTTCCTAAGTTAATTTATGTCCCCAATATTTAAATTATTGTTTGACTTATTTCGACATTTTCACTTGATAATGTTATGCTGAGTTTTAATTTTACGCACCAAATATTTTAATGCGTTATCAAAAAAAATGCGATGCAATAATTCGTGGTTTTTTTGTCCCTACTGTAACTGAAATGTTAAGATGAGAATGAAACATGAACCATTACATTTAATAGGCTTGAAATTAGTGGATGTTGACTGTGCAGAGACAAACACAAATAAAACAAAATATTTGTTGTAAAAGGCCATAGAGACTAGAGAGTCAGCCAAAGCCTCGCCTCTAAATATTGGTTCTGATTGGGTAATACTACAGCAAAGCCACAGGAACTCATTCACATGAGTTTCTTTACATGGCACAAATAAAACAAAATACTACGCCAATCAATAACCACAATGATACCCCTGTAACTTTATTGCGTGTCTTCATTTTCCTCCGCCACAAAACCTAAGTCGGTGCCAAGCTGATCTGCTGAGGGTAATGTTATGCTATCTTCCAGCCTTTCTACTTACCAATGCCGTGTCCTGTTTGGTGTTACCGTCATGTAAGAATGAAACCAAATGTTGAAGAATGATATAGACCCATACTCTTGCGATTCCTTTCGAACTCTTAAGTACGGCAAGTAGCTCTCTACAATTCGTACGTATTCACCAAGGTATTTGAAGTTGTGATAATCAGCTGAGTCCCACTCAGTATTGTGCACACCATGGCTCCATATTATGCCGTACAATGACCGGAACAGTAAATATGCCGGGTGATAGAAGTAATAACACCCAGCTCTAACCTGACCAATTTCAACTGTATTCATCTTCGTTGCCTCCTCAACTGTAGTGTTTTGTGCAAAGACATACATTGGTCCACAGGTAATTGTTATTGCGCAAACTCCATTTTGCCTCCAATAACGAAGGATGCTGAACAGATCATCGAATGAGAACTCTCCAAACTCATCCATTTGTTACTTCTTAACTCTTTATTGTGTTGGTAATATGTGTACATATAGGTTAATCCTCCTTTTATAATAATGTTGCCTTCCTAATTTTTCATTTTTTTTCCCTGCAGCACTGGCATTGCGAGGTTTATCCAATGGTTATTATCCATATTTATAATTAACTAATGGTTCAAAGTTTCCATAAGTACCATTACATCTGTTATTGCTGCATCACTTTTTGTACTAATCTATGTAGTTCAGCTAAGTGGGAGTTTTCATTCGACCAATGCATTAACCATATTCATACTCAACTTGCTTGCTTTCATTTGTTTTACTTTCTCTACAACCAAACCATCACGGGCCTATGTTACTTTTTACTTCTCACCCATGGCTATGACTATGATTTGCATTTAAGTACTTATTTCAGATTTCTGACCATCTCGATGCTTCATTAATGAGGACTGCTTCATTGGTAATTTCAAAAATTGCAGATTTGTCCTACACGTTTCCACCATGGTTCATGCCGCTATTTTGGCCCTGCTATTCTTTCATTGATAACTTACTTCAAGTTTAGTTTCAGACATGTGAACTGACTAGCAACATCACCAATGCACTCATACGCAGCTCACCTTTCCTGACATGTCTTATCATGTTTAATGTAGTTCATTTTATTGCCTATTTGCCTAATTCTTGATTTTTTTTATCTCTGCCACAAGCATGCTTTCTGGTATGATAGGTATTCTCCTTTGTTACTTTTTACTTCTCACCCGTGCCAATGACTAAGAATGGGATTTGAAGATGAAATTTCAGATTTCTGACCACCTCCATGCTTCATTAATGAGGATTGCTTCATTGGTAATTTCAAAAATTGCAGATTTCTCCTACACGTTTCCACCATGCTGCATGCCGCTATTTTGGCCCTGCTATTCTTTCATTGATTGATAACTTACTTCAAGTTTAGTTTCAGACATGTGAACTGACTAGCAACATCACCAATGCACTCATACGCAGCTCACCCTTCCTGACATGTCTTATCATGTTTAATGTAGTTCATTTTATTGCCTATTTGCCTAATTCTTGATTTTTTTATCTCTGCCACAAGCATGCTTTCTGGTATGATAGGTATTCTCCTTTGTTACTTTTTACTTCTCACCCGTCCAATGACTAAGAATGGGATTTGAAGATGAAATTTCAGATTTTTGACCATCTCCATGCTTCATTAATGAGGATTGCTTCATTGGTAATTTCAAAAATTGCAGATTTCTCCTACACGTTTCCAAACTCATCCATTTGTTACTTCTTAACTCTTTATTGTGTTGGTAATATGTGTACATATAGGTTAATCCTCCTTTTATAATAATGTTGCCTTCCTAATTTTTCATTTTTTTTCCCTGCAGCACTGGCATTGCGAGGTTTATCCAATGGTTATTATCCATATTTATAATTAACTAATGGTTCAAAGTTTCCATAAGTACCATTACATCTGTTATTGCTGCATCACTTTTTGTACTAATCTATGTAGTTCAGCTAAGTGGGAGTTTTCATTCGACCAATGCATTAACCATATTCATACTCAACTTGCTTGCTTTCATTTGTTTTACTTTCTCTACAACCAAACCATCACGGGCCTATGTTACTTTTTACTTCTCACCCATGGCTATGACTATGATTTGCATTTAAGTACTTATTTCAGATTTCTGACCATCTCGATGCTTCATTAATGAGGACTGCTTCATTGGTAATTTCAAAAATTGCAGATTTGTCCTACACGTTTCCACCATGGTTCATGCCGCTATTTTGGCCCTGCTATTCTTTCATTGATAACTTACTTCAAGTTTAGTTTCAGACATGTGAACTGACTAGCAACATCACCAATGCAGTCATACGCAGCTCACCCTTCCTAACATGTCTTATCATGTTTAATGTAGTTTATTTTATTGCTTATTTGCCTACTCAATTGGATTCATGGTTTCATTTAATCTCTGCCACAAGCTTGCTTTCCTATGCTTTTCCATCATACTGCATTTGGCATGCTTTTGTTTCACACTGTAAGTAATGACATATATTGCTAATCTGATGTCCCTTCCCTTCACGTTTCCACCATTTTCATGCCGCCATTTTGCCTCTTGTATTATTTCATGGATGTCTTCACGTTTTCCCAACTGTTATTTTAGACCTGTGAACCGACAGCATTAACACCAATACACTCATGAGCAGCTACTTTTTCTTAACACGTCCTATCATGTTTAATGTAGTCCATTTCATTGCCTCTTTGCGTACTCAATTGGATTCATGTTTTTTTTCTCTGCCACAATCATTATTTATTTTGACAACTTTTTCAGATTATCCTTTACTCACACGGCTCCTTCCATGTTGGACTACTAATTTCAATATAGTAGATGAGGGAATGCTTATTGAACTTATTCACTTCACCATTAATGTATAAATGCAAATTTAACATGATTTTGGTTTTTACCTTGCCATAACGAACACATTTGGCTAGGTTACTGATAGTTACCAAAAAGGTTGGGTAAGTTACTGATACTAAGGACTCATATATCTATCAACACAACCCCTTAGCCACGTGGATGCCTTTTATGTCTTATTTTATTACACATTGAGAGGTAACACAATCTGCAATATTCAATATACTATTTACTTAGATATAATGTTGTAAGCAAACCATTATCACCCTTCCCTCATTTTTTTTCCCGCCCTTCTTTCATTTCACTTATCTCTTTCATGGGTACAGTATAAATTCATATCCTTCGAAGCACTTACACTCACTCATTTCTTAATCTTCTTATCTGATTTCCTTCATTCTTTATTCTACAAAACATTGATAGCAACCAACAACCATGTCCCAGCACTCATTGTTGAAGGATCCCCATGATGCTACTGAAAGGTGGTCCATTGTTGTTCGTGTGTTGAGGAAGTGGAATGTTTATCAAAAGACTTCTCCTTCTATTTTAGTATGCTCAACCATGATTTTTGTTGATAAGGAGGTAAGTTCCTAACGATTTTTATTGTTGCTGCCAATGCCATCTTATTTGCCCAAAATGTAATCCATCCTCTAACAATCATATACTTTATTTTTGTCATGTCTAGGGTACAAAGATACAAGCCAGCATCATTGCAAGGAATATGTCTGAAAATTTTCGTGCTGTCTTGGTTGAAGGCAATACTTGCTTTATTGCAAATTTTGTTGTTTCACACAACTCAAGCCAGTACAAAGCTACAACACATCCGTTCAAGATAATTTTTACACCCAGAACTTTTGTCCGAGAGCAACCTGCTGATGTTCCACTTACTGCCTACACGTTCACTCCAATATCTGATATTCTCAAGGCTACACCAGATAATTTCCCTGAACATTTGCTTGGTATAACATTTGAACTGTTGTCAAATAATGTCTGCTACTTGTCTTATCGTTACATAATTCTGGTGAAACTACCTTTTTCAGATGTTGTAGCTTTTGTCAAGAACATTGGACACCTTGAGGAGTATCGGAGGGAAAATGAGACTAAGCACAAACTTAGGATGGTCCTAACGGACAATAAGTATGTGTTTTACAAACTCACCATGTTTGTTCGTTCATCTCTTCATTTAAACTACTTGTCTTCAATGAATGTTAATTTTTTACTGTTCGGTGTCCAATTATACTCAGTGACAATGAGCTGGAATGTATATTATTCGATGAATGTTCAATTGTAACATCCTAAAAATTAATTGAAGATTTGTGGGGGTAAATAGGAATTAATTAGTGAGAAATGATGGATTATGAGAATATTTGAAGGATTTTGAGGTATTTTACAGTATTTTAAAGGCCTCGTTTCTTCCTTATTTGGACAATAATAATTTTGGGAGAGATTATTTTTAGGCTCAAAAGACGTTAATATAGGAGGAAATAAATAAAGAATATTATTGGAAAATTTTGAGAGTGAAAAGAAAATTTTTTTATTCAAAAGAAATATCTTATTTAAGAATTTTAGGGCCCAGTAGTATAGTGTCCACTCTGCCGACACTCATTTCTCGTCAGTAATTTGTCACTGTGCATCAATTATTATTTCCTAAACCAATCACATTCAACTACTATTTATATATATTATATTATATTATTAATATAATATATTATTATTATATTATATTATTATTTTACTATTCATCAATTATTATATATACACACACACTTCCTGCTTCCTCATTCCTTCGTCTCTCTCTCTCTCTCTCACGACCCTCTCTCTCTCTCTCGTCTATCTCTCTCTCTTTCTTGCTCTCTCTTTCCACCAATATTCCTATTATTAGACTTATCAGAGCTCGTTGATATAGGAATAGTAAGCTTTTCGGCCAACTAAGTACATTTTTGGAACCCCGTAAGTCTCCTCTACATTTCTATGTCATTAGTTTTTCGATTTGTTATACTTGAAAAATTAGACATTGTTTAAGTTGGTAATTTTTGGGAGTCCTAAAATTAATAAATTGAAGCTTAGGCCTCGATTATGAGTTTTTCTGAGTAGATTTTTCATTGTTGGAAGTTTTCCTAATTATTAGGAATTTTTGGATTTATGGAAGTTTTAAAAATTGAGGCTTTTAAATTATTCGAGGTGCTTATGGGTAAATTGATGATTTTTAGATGTTTATTAAGGTCATATGAGGGGATTTAATTAATTGATTTGATTGGGGTTTGCACCTAAAGAATTATTGAGGGATTATTGGATGTTAAAGAATTTTATAAATAGTTATTGGAAAGATTAATAATTTTGGATATATGTATAAATGGAGTAGAGATAAATTTTATAGATAGAAAGGGAGAATAAATGTTAAATAGAAATTTAAAATAAGTAAGGGCAAAGAAAGGGTAGTAAGTAATTTATTTTCCAACATGTGAAATTGTTGGATAAATAATTAATTTTGGTTGTATGTATGGTTGTGTAGTGCTTGAATTGCACTAAGTTAGCACGGGGGAGCTGCACTATTGTGAGATTGGTGCCAGCTATCAGGTAACTGCTTTCTGCTTGTTTATGTGTGTGTGTAGTGTTAGTAAGTAATTTGAAATATTATTATTTGACAATTATGATATTATATGGAGATGAGATTTTGAATCACAATTGAGATATGATTATGAATTGATGATTGATGAGATATGAAAATGAGATCTTGGAATATTAATATTTTTATAATAAATGTCCTGTGGAGTATTATTTTGAAATGGCATAAATTTGTGATGTGAAATATTTGAAACTGAAATATATGTGGTTTTGGAAATTATTTAATATATGTATATCATGAAAATACTGGAAGGCCTGGTGCCTGATTGTGGTGTTGCATATCTATGTGTTGTTTGTGAGAAATTATTTGTGTATGTGACACCGGTGAATTGGAAATTGTGCCATCACGTGATGAGGTACCCTGTTGCGCCACAGGGACTAATTGATATATTATGGGAAATAAAGAAGAGAAAGACGAAAGAGGGGAGATCGCCCCTCATGGATTCAGAAAGGACGGAGATCCTTCTAATCCGTGGTACGGTTCAGGGAGGGTAGAAAGTCCCTCGTGAATTGTACCGTGGTGATCAGGGGCGGGTGGAAAGTCCCGACTGGTCCCACATGTTTTCCCAACGCTTCTATTAAGATTCGTTTGGGTTGATTGTGATTATCAATGATAGATATAATTCTTGGAGATGATTTGGGATGGAATATTTTGCACTTATAAACTGTGAAAAGATATTTGGGACCAAGTTATGCATTATATGTGAATACCTGAGCATGCTGTTTGAACTAATATATATATGTATTCCACTGGACACCTTGCTAGCACACACCGCACTTAGATGAGTAGTCAGTGGTTGCATTTGGGGCTACCCCCGTTGATCTCACTTTTGCAGGTCCTAGGAGCGAAGTAGGAGGTCAAGGGAAGGATTCGGGAACTTCTCACTGATATCGTGAGATATTCTGGACCAGAAGGACAGGAGGTATTGCCACATTTAGGATCATATTTGTATGATGCTTCCGCTGAACCTTGTTATTATTCTAGAGAAAATTATTGTATAATACCTATTATGGTATGGTATTTTAAGAATGATGTGTGAAGTTTAATCATGTATAATGAAATTCTCTGTTATTGTACTGGGAAGGAAGTTATATTGTGATGACAGAGATTGGAATTGAGGTTTGAAATATATATAAATATTATGGAAAGATCTTTTTCTAACTATGTTAGTTATTTTAGTAAGTTAATTCCTTTTTTCTAACATAGTTAGCTATATAAACGTTTTAATGTTTAATTGTGAGTGGTTAATAGTGGGATTAGGAAGTTATTGTTACACATCCAATGCTTACTTGGCTCAACTAGAGAATATGGAGACACCTGTTGTTGCAGTGTTCAATCTCGCCAGGATTGGTTACTCTGAAGATGGTTCAATCCCACAACTTTGTAGCTCATTTAGTGCAACACGAGTTCTTTTTAATCCCAAAATACCTGAAGTTAACTCACTTATTCAGAGGTATGTTTTTCAAATGCTTGATACGTTGCATTAAATTGTTTCTTGTGTAACTTGCATAATG
Organism: Mimosa bimucronata; assembly: GCA_037074515.1. NCBI lineage: Eukaryota > Viridiplantae > Streptophyta > Magnoliopsida > Fabales > Fabaceae > Mimosa > Mimosa bimucronata. The sequence continues at coordinate 16,499,805 of CM073442.1, forward strand.
CTAACCCAATATATATATACATACATATATATTAGAATGCCCTGTCTGTGACTTGCAATTCATTCAATATATACACACGTTCTACAGCATAACACATTACATTAAATGTGCTTACAAAAATTCACGCAGTGTTGAAGGGAGGGCAACACCATTGACAACCAGCCTAAGCGAGCTTACACCACCACAACCATCTCAACCGTCGGTTTCAAGCATGTTGTGCACTAATTCTAGAATCTCAATTGTTGATGTCTCAAATCAAAAAATTGTACTGCACTATCCCATTCTTTTTACTTTCTCTTTCTGTTACAACATATACATGATCTTCACTTCGTCTTATTTATTGTCAAAACACAGGGAGACAGTTTCCTTGTCAATGGTCAAGTACAGAAGCTGGAGACACGTCACGGCTGGACCTATGACAGATGTGCTAAGTGCTCGTCTAAGACAAGGGATGAGGGAAACACTGTGTTTTGTCCCGGATGCAAGAAAAAACCAGATTCAGTAGAACCAAAGTAGTAACATATGATCTATAAAAACTGAAGAACATGTCAACTATAAGTGTATAAGTTAATTCTAACACAAGATTTTGTTTTTTATGCAGACTTAAAATACATTATACCATTGTGGATGATACTGGGAGTGCTTCTGTGGTTTTTTGGAATAAACTAGCTACTCAGTTGCTTGGTCATACAGCAGCAGAATTGAAACATTGCCTCTTGAAGGTGGTTACTAAATTAATGGGCAATGACATTTTCTTCACCTTTTCAAAACCTGAATATCATTCTTGAATTGTGCAGGAAAAACGTGAATATGATTTCCCTGACCAATGTGATTCAGTCGTTGGTAAGAAGATGTTGATAAAACTTAAACGGAATGAATTCAATAGTAAGCATGTCGGTTCTACCATCAGTGTCCTGCAATACACTATTTGTGAGGATTTAACAGAGGAATTTAACTCAGCTGCTGGAGACACGGTGCTTTTAACTTTAAATGTTTGATTTTATTATAGACTTTGTTTACCATTTAATTAACTCATAATTTTGTAACTAATCTTCATCATACATTTAGGAACTGGGGGATGATACTTCCCAACATGAACACCTTCAGGTTTCTTTTTGTTTTTATGTATTACTTAGCCGTTCAACTATTTACCAGCTGAATGAGTCAATAATATGTGGCATGTTACATTTCAGCCAAACCAAGCTGTTGCTGATCCAGTGGCTATAGGGAAAGATGAGAATGTTTCAAGTGAAGTGCAGCAAAGTAATGAAGACACTGCCGAAACTAAAGCATCCCAAGCCATCGCTGCTACAACAAAAGCTAAAAGGAAAGCTTCCCTCAAACGTATTGTACTTGATGTTGATACTGCAGCTGATCCACACCCTCCTTCAACCTCCAATATCAACAACAAGGTGCTGAAAGTGGTGAAGAAAGAGAAGTAGGATCAACAAAGGCAGCATCATTTTGGTTACGCTACTTGCTTCACTGAGGACATTGATAGCGCATTTACTTTTCCTATGCAGTCTTATCCTTCAATTAGCTTAAGTTGAAGTTGTCATCTTTAAAATTTAGTCAACTTTTAAATTCTCTCAATGTAAGTGCAATCATGCACATTTACTCTCCTAATAGCCATTAATGAATCTTCATTTTCCAAATCAGTTTGTGTCTGCAACAATCAATTCCCCATAAGTGTTTTTCATTTTATATCCTATAAAACAAATGTAAGGTAATAATTGATGCGTTACCTTAATGGATTATTACTACCAACTGATAAAGTGAACTCCATAATGAAGAACAAAACAATTCCTCCTTGTGATTGCTGCACACATCCAATTACACAGCAGAAATAATTTAAGGTCAGTTATCGCATGTTAAATTTCTTGTCCTGCTGTGCTGAAATGATCTGATTCACTTAAACTAATCATAAACATGACAGTATGGGACATGTTTCCTTTAACAATGGTATTGTTGTACCTTTCAGTTACTTGTATAAATTTTGCAATCTTTCCCAACTTAACGTGATGATCAACCAACTCTTGTAGGCTTAAGTATTGCTGCGTAAGTATTCATTCGGCTTTATTTAATGGTCATTTGCCTTTCTTTGACCATTGGATATAATGCACATGTAACAAAGTCTGCATGCTTTAGGAACCAACCTTTTCACATATATCAATGATGATTACTTTTTTTATTGTGCAGTTAGCAACAAACCCTGTTTACACAAAACACAAAACCACTTAGCCATACGCCTCTGTTATCTTCCTTTCCGTAGCTCAACTCTCATGCTTTATGAACGTCAGATTTTCAGCAACCAGAGGTGGTGCTCACAGTAAACAGCTAAGTAATCATCAGCTTCCATACTTCATCCACCACTGCAAATACTTTTTTTTGTTGATACCTTATGTTTACTACTTCATGTTCAAGTTTAAAGATATGAAGAATCTGCAGTCATATACTAACACAAAAGGGAAAGAGAATGGAAAAATTGCTCATTCACTTGAAGATGAATATAATCTCCACACATTCCACACCCAACCACATGACATTACAACGCCATTGGAAGGCCATGCTTCAGATAACAAGTCTAGGAAAAGACGAGTCTTGCATAATATAACAAATGTCTCAGTTGATTTATCAAAGCGGCTCCAAAATGTCCCTACTAAAGGTTTGAACACATACTATCGATGATCTTTTTTTGTTTAAAATTCTGTACGTTTCTTATCAAAATTGATATTAGCATTTTCACAAATATAGAACTCAAAATACATGAAGAGTTGCCATTAGTGGAAGACGTCTTCAAGAGGAAGAGTGCCAGGTTGAAGGTTATACTTGGTACCAATGAAAGTGAAACCAGGACCTCACATACGCAAAATATTCCAGCTGTCAAACGCAAAAATAATGGTTTTAAAAACAAATTGCAAGGTATGCTATTCACCTTGGCTTCCATACTGAAACTGAAAAGGCTTGCTTGTACAAAGTTATATGCATAATCTCTTTATTTCCATTATTAGTTGTTGCAGAAACTTCAACAGCTGGTAATGTGTACAACCAGAGAGGTAACATGCTTAATGTTTTTAAAACCACATGTACACCTGTTGTTCTGATTGTAATTGATTATTCAACTTTATAATGAGTTATTCCTTTTTTGTTTGCCTTCATGTAGTTTGTGCCTATGATGAGATAACAAATTCAGCAACAAAAACAAATGATAAGGCTCCAATAAATATAGGTTCGTATTAAGTGTTTGCCCATGCTGATCAGCCTAATTCCTGAATTATTATTTTGTACTTAAACTCTCTAAAGTTGCATGGATGGATGTTGACATCTGTACACTGTCTTTTTTTCTGATTTTCAATCAGTGTAAGATGTTGACTACAGAGACATACGATTTAATCTTGAATTCAATGAAGGTATCACAGATAATAATCTGTGTTCCAGTTCAGATGAAGAACCAGGTGCATCATTATCCTATATACCTTAACATAATTTAAAAAAATACGCATTAAAAAGCAAGACATGCACTTTACTCATATCTATACTTTCATTATATCAGAGGAGGACTATGGTCAACACGAAAATCAGTTACTACAAGACAATGAAGGTGTCACAACATGCCAACCTGATTCAGTGCTTTCTGGAGGTAGGAAACCATCATTTCTGTTTTTGCTAAAGGTATACTCTTGCATTTGTGTGAGAGATACTAATGAAAAAAGATGTTGCCTTGTGCAGTAGCATACATTGATGAGGGCGATTGCATTCACACATGCAAGTATTGTGGTGCTCTATTCTGGTACAATGAAAGAGCAAAGAATGACTCAAAGAAGCGTATTGCCAATATCTTTTCAATGTGCTGCCTACAAGGAAAGGTCCAATTACCAACAATGAAAAGCCCTCCTACCGTATTGCATCACTTATTCTTTGACAAGAAGTCCAAGATTTCAAGGAGTTTCCATACAAACATTAGACAGTACAACAACATGTTCTCCTTCACGTCAATGTGTGGCAAGATCGATCATTCCAAGCATTCGGGCTCTGGCCCCTATTCCTTCGTTCTTTCAGGAATGAATTACCACAGTATTGGAAGCTTATTGCCACCAGAAGGAAGCCGGCCGGTATACTCGCAACTCTATGTCTTTGATACAGCCAATGAAGTTGATAATCGAATCCAAGCTGTGAGGTCTGATTGTTTATCCAGTCACTTTTTTACAAGATTCATATCTCTATATTTATTTCGATTAACTAACAATATACTATTTCTTACAGCAACCACAAGACTCAAAATGGAATTGATCCCATAATCGTTGAGCAAATTAAGAATGTACTAGATGAGGTAAATCCGTTTGTCAAACAGTATCGGAATGCTGCAGCATACATGCAAAACAGTTCCAGTTCCGGATTGAAGCTTTGCTTGCTTAGTACTCGACAACATGATGGGCGTTGTTACAATCTTCCGACAGCATCAGAAGTTGCTGCTTTAATTGTTGGGGATATTGACATGACATTCAATGTCCGAGACATAATTGTGGAGGACAAAGTTGGACCCCCAAAACGGATTAATGAATTGCATGCTTCTTATTTACCACTTCAATATCCCATTCTTTTTCCTTTTGGGGAGGATGGTTACAGAGATGACATTGAACATCGAGAGGACACCCTTGCTGTAACAAAACGCAAGAAAAGGGTTAGCATACGTGAATTTTTTTCCTACAGGTTGATGAAGAGGAAAAATGAAATATCGATGTTACTGCATGCTAATAAACTGCTTCAGCAAGTTATTGTTGATGCTTACACAATGATGGAATCGCAAAGGCTACATTGGTACAGAACGCACCAGAAAGACCTAAGAGCTGATTTATACCAAGGATTGTCTGATGCAGTTGTAAGCGGTGAACTAAATGCTTCAGCAACTGGAAAGAGGATCATTCTTCCTGCCACATTCACCGGTGGTGCTAGGTATATGCTTCAGAATTACCAAGATGCCATGGCAATATGTCGTTGGGCCGGTTATCCAGATATTTTCTTAACATTCACGTGCAATCCTGCATGGCCTGAAGTTAAACGGTATTGTGATGAAGAAGATGTTTCTCCTTCGGATAAGCCAGAAATTCTTTCAAGGATATTCAAGATGAAATTGCAGCGTCTCATGAAAACTTTGAAGGAAGAACAGATTTTTGGAAGAATTCGTGCAGGTAACCATACTGTTAAGCCATTTGCTTTCTGTAAATTCCCGATACATATATTTATTATCTTACTTCCTTATTATGTAATTGCAGAAGTTTGCACAATTGAATTCCAAAAAAGAGGTCTTCCACATGCACATATCTTGCTTTTCCTTGAACCAGATGACAAGATAACATCTCCAAGTGACATTGACAAGTTTATTACAGCTGAGCTCCCTGACAAAAATACCTCCCCTGCATTGTATGATTTGGTGAAGAAGTTTATGGTCCACGGCCCTTGTGGTGCTATTAATCCATCATCTCCATGCATGAAAGATCACAAATGTAGCAAACACTTCCCTAAAAAATTCAGTTCAGACACTACTATGGATGAAGATGGTTATCCTACTTACAGGAGGAGAAACGATGGAAATACGGTTGAAATTAAAGGTTCTTATTTGGATAATCGTTTTGTTGTGCCTTATAACAAAAAACTTCTAACTATGTTTCAGGCTCATATCAATGTGGAGAAGTGTAACCAATCTACCGTTATCAAATACTTATTCAAGTATATTAGCAAAGGCAATGATAGGGTTGTTGCAGGAATATTTGATGCAAACAACCGAAATGGTCAAGTGTTGCTAGATGAAATCCAACAATACTACAATTGTAGATACATTTCAGCTTGTGAAGGTGCATGGCGCTTATTTGGTTTTGATATCCATCATAGATTCCCATCCGTTCAACGGCTAAGCTTTCACTTGCCCAATCATCAATATGTCATATACTCACATAACGAAGATGTATCTGAATTGTTAGATAAACCTAGGGTTTGTGAGTCCCAATTTCTAGCTTGGATGAAACTCAATGACATAGATGACTTTGCAGCCATCCTTACTTATGTAGAGATCCCGCATCATTATGTATATCATAAAGACATAAGAATGTGGGATAAAAGGAAAAAGAAAAATTGTTTCTCAGTAGGCCGTATTGCTAATGCTTCCCCCACCTCAGGTGAAATGTACTACCTACGAATTTTGTTAACTAAAGTTCGAGGCCCAAAATCTTTTGAGGATATTAGGACAGTGGATGGTGTTGTACATGACACATTTAGAAGTGCATGCGATGCTTTGGGCTTACTAGATGATGACAAGGAATACATTGATGCTATAAAGGAAGCGTCTAATTGGGCAAGTGACACTTCATTACGAAAATTGTTTGTTAGGATGTTACTTTCAAACTCAATTCAACGACCAGCTGCTATTTGGAAAGAATGTTCAAAAATCTTATCTGAAGATTTGTTCTATGTACCACACTCTAACCCACAACATTCAGGTAATGAATATTTCTCAACCTACCATGTGACTTCATAACTTTAGAGATGAATCGTTCATTTTAGCTAACCATACATGTCATCTTTGTAATAGGTTTGATCTTTTCGCTTGATGTGAAGATAAATGCTGCGTTACGTGAAATTGATAGTTTGCTGTCCTTAAGTGGTAAGACCTTAAAGGATTATCCTGGCTTGCCCTTCCCCCAATCAAGCAGCCAGCCTAATGTCTGCAACAATCTTATCCAACAGGAGCTTAATTATGACCGTAATGCTTTATTTCACACGTCTTGTGAACTAATCAAATCTCTTAATGCTGAGCAAAAGATGGTCTATGATAATGTTATGAACTCACTCAATACCATGTCGTCATCTTTCTTCTTTGTTCATGGTTACGGCGGTACAGGGAAAACCTTTTTATGGAATGCTTTAACATCTTCTCTGCGTGCAAAAGGAGAAATTGTTCTAACTGTTGCATCAAGTGGCATAGCTGCAACCTTACTTCCTTCAGGTAGAACAGCTCACTCTCGCTTTGCTATTCCAATTCAAATCCATGAGTCTTCCATGTGCTCTATTAGACAGAAATCAGAACTTGCTGAGTTGCTTATTAGTGCCAAATTAATTATTTGGGATGAAGCACCAATGGTGCAACGCTTTTGCATTGAAGCCTTTGATCGTACACTTAAAGATATCATGCATTCGGACAAAATTTTTGGTGGCAAATGTGTTCTAATGGGTGGGGACTTTCGTCAAATTCTCCCCGTACTACCCAAAGGAACTAGGGCATCAATTGTCAACGCATGCATCAGTTCATCATTCTTATGGGATCATTGCAAAATTTATCACTTGACCAAAAACATGCGTCTAACTTCAGGACGTTCCAATGATGAAATCCAAAAGTTAGAATGGTTTAGTCAATGGCTTCTTGATGTTGGTGACGGAAAAATAGGCGTTGGTGCTGATGGTGTTTATGAGATCGATATCCCACAACAGTTGTTGGTTCCTGAGTCAGATAACCCGATTCAGTCAATCGTCGATGCCACTTACAGTGATTTCGATCAAAAGTTGTTTGATAATAAGTACTTCAATGAAAGGGCTATACTTGCTCCAACAATTGACATGGTGAGTGAGATTAATGATTACATGTGCTCATTGCTACCAGGTGAGTGTTCTGAGTTCTACAGTTGTGATTCCATCTGCAAATCTACGGATGATAGTGACAGTTATGAAAATCTATACACAACGGATTTCCTTAACACAATTAATAGTTCAGGTTTACCACCACATAAGCTTGCATTGAAGGTTGGTGCTCCTATTATGCTTTTACGAAACATTGACCAATCGGCTGGACTTTGCAATGGAACCCGACTACTTATATCAAAACTTGGCAGGAATGTGATTGAGGCCATTACATTGAATGGTTCGCACCCAAATAAGAAGGTTTTAATCCATCGTATGGACATGAATCCTTCCGAAAGTAGATGGCCATTTCACATGAGGCGAAGACAATTTCCTGTTAACCTTTGCTTTGCCATGACCATTAACAAAAGTCAAGGCCAATCACTTAAGAATGTTGGAATTTTCCTATCTAAACCGGTGTTTACACATGGCCAGCTATATGTGGCGCTTTCACGAGTGAAAAGCTTGGAAGGGTTGAAGATATATGTCCCAAGCAAACTTGGTGTTGTCCTTGGCCGAACAACAAATGTGGTGTACAAGGAAGTTTTTCGAAACCTAAGGGCTTAGTGTGAGTAAATTCCAAGCTCTGCTTTCTTCATGTTTCTTATTTTAGTACCACTACATGATCTTGCATATCGCCCTTATTGAACTGATACAAGGTTTCGATTTGTTCTTTTTTGTTGACATTTTACAAGAATATCATATTCACTTTTCCATGCAGATGTTGCTGTACATTTCTCCACTTGCTAATATGGAAGCATACATATGATATTGTACTTATGCATTAATGTTAGTGCCTTTTAAATGTGATGTCAATCTGGACCAGCTTTTTGCTGTATTTTCTTATGCTGTAATGCAACTGCGCTGTGAATTAATGATTTACTTATTTGCAAAACATGTGGACAGTCCAGTACATGCATTAAGTATGCCATATTTTGTGGTCTATATGGCGGATGAACGTGTCTCAATTAATCCTCCCCTTTCAAGTGTGGTATGAACTTTCCATATATGACTGTACAAAATGTTTGGTTGATCCACTGAACATTATGCATGCATTCTGTCCAAATATTTGCTTCGAAGTTGCAGGTGTTCTGCACTTTGGTTTTGGTGCATGTTACGCTGCAGTTCCTCCCTTTATAATTGCTCCCCGCGCAACGCGCGGGGGAGTGAGTGCTAGTTATAACAAAGAACACGATCGTCAGTCAAAAACTCAATATTTAGCAAGACGCAAAAAGCAATTACAAGCAGAATATTCGCAAGGCATGCAGAGGATAATAACAATGAACAAATCATCTTCATGGGATGATCATCATCGGGCTTGTTTGGCTTGTTTGGCTGGACTTATTCCAACCAAATAAGTCCTTATTTTAAAAAATAAATATTTATTTTCAAAAAAGTTGTTTTGAGTATGTTTGTCTCGACTTATAAAAATAAGTAACTTAAAACTTATAAGTCAAAATAAGTATAAGTTCTTTTTTTCAACTTATGACTTATAAGTCACTTTTTTTGTGGACCCCACAATTCTAACTTATTTTACACATCAAATCACAACTAACCCAAACATAAATCACTTTTTCAAAAGTCCATCCAAACATACATCTCATTACATAATATGACTTATGACTTATAAGTCACTTTTTTTAACAGCTCATCCAAACATAGATCTCATTACACAATCTGATTTATTTTTAATTTGACTTATTTTCAGTTTGACTTATCTATAAGTCACTTTTTCAAAAGTCCATCCATAATTATTAAGAGGGGTATAATTGTAAAAAAAAATCATATTTCTAACATAATTTTTATTTTTAACCAATTTTAGTAGTTTTTTTTATAGATACAAATTAGTTATTTGAATATTATATTTTGGGACATAGAAGAGTAATAAACAAATAAGAGAGTGATGATGAGAATAATGCTATATGTGCTTTGATAATATCATATAATTTTAACTTAACTAACATCTTTAATATAATTAAATTAAATTAATATATCTTATATTTAACACCTGACTTGTTATATCAATGACAATCAGACAAGAGACTATTTAGCACCAAAGTCAAGCACAAAAAAATATAAAACACACAATCGTCAGTCAAAATATATTTAGTAAACAAGAGGCAAAAAGCAATTAGAAGTAGAATATTCGCAAGGCATGTAGAGGATAAATAACAATGAACAAATCATCTTCATGGGATCATCATCATCGTCTCTATCCTTCTTGGAGGCGTCATGTTTTTCACCTGCTATATTCCAAAACTGTCGCCATCCCTACACCTCAGCTCTTAAATAATAGAAAGTACGCCCCACTCTCTCCCACACGGCCACACGCCTCTTTTCTCAACTTGCCAGTTCAATCAAACTTCTTCACATGAATATACATAACCCAAAATTTTGTTCAATTTTCGTGGCTCAAATCAAGCAAGCCAATAACAAGCCTCGCCATTGTTATTGTCCTTTCTTCCGGGTCACTTTCATTTTCCAAACAACAGACTGTTATTATTATTACATGGTCCTCTGGCTCCGAAATCTTGAAGGGGCACCGATTTATCATCATTTAAGTATTTAGAAACGTGTGTATTTTCGTTTGTTTATTATTAAAGGGAAGATCTTTGGGAAAGGAATTATTTGCAGGTGGTGGTGGGGTCATCTGAGTCTTTTTTTTTTTCCCATTTATTTTGATGTTATATATGGTGGGTTTGGTTTGATTTCTGGTGGATTTTGGTGATATTTACATTAATGTCTGTTTCTCCTTCGTCTTCCATCCTCACAGTTTGCAAGGATGCAGCTGGAATCGCCGGTACTTTTCTTTTTCTCTAACAAATTCTGGGTTTTATTGGTCAGCTAGTGAGCTTGATGAAACCCATCTTTGAAGTTTTTTTTTTTTAGGGATTTCTCTGTGGATTTTTCTTCCATGATTTCAACTATTGCGATGCTCATTTTCAGGGAACATCTTTGCCGTTGGGTTATTTGTGTCACCCATGTAAGTTTTTTGCTTATGAGTTTGCTTGAGAAACTTTATTGAGCTCTGAAGAAATTGTACTCTACCCCTTTCATTGACACCTCTTTTTTGCTGAATTTCAGACCCACTTTCAGAAGAATTATCAGAAATGGGTCAACAGAAATGTTCTCTGGCTTGCCTTATGTTTATGCTCTCTTGAATTGCTTGATCTGCATGTGGTATGGCACGCGTCTCATATCTCCCAATAATTTAATGGTCCTCACTGTTAACTCAGCTGGAGCAGTTTTTCAGTTTGTGTACTTGATCCTCTTCGTGACATATGCAGAGAAACACAGAAAGGTTAGATTTCTGATATGTGTGTGTATCGGTGAATTCATTTAGGACACTTTGGTTAACTATATATCTAAAGATTGGGTAGTTAAAACAGTATAATAGCATTGTGCAATCATGTAGCCCACTAACTCTGTGTTATCTCTAAGCTTGTGTGTACTCTTTGCTTCAATTTGATAGGTAAGAATGATTGGATTACTGCTGGCTGATTTGGGGTTATTTGCAATCATAGTATTTGGAAGCTTGCAAATAGCTGACCATGCAATGCGTCAAATGTTTGTGGGATTCTTGAGTGTTGCTTCTCTTATTTCAATGTTTGCCTCTCCTCTGTTTATAATTGTAAGTTTGTTTTCCCCCCTAGAAATCTATCATTTGAGTTCTGCAAACATCCTGCATCTGTTTGCTTTTGTGAATTGATTGATTTACCCATCTCAATGTGTTTGCCAGAAACTGGTGATCCGGACAAAGAGTGTTGAGTTCATGCCGTTTTATCTTTCTCTATCGACCTTCTTAATGAGTGCCTCCTTCTTCCTTTATGGATTGCTCAATTTTGATGTGTTTGTTTATGTAAGCTTTCTTCCACCTCTACTGCATTTGATTTTCCTCTTAGATACACATTTTAGCTTGAAATGAGCAAAACATATCTGTGGATCGTTTTGTAGGTACCTAATGGAATAGGAACCATATTGGGAATAGTACAATTAGTGTTGTACTTCTATTACAAAGGTGCATCTAGAGAAGAGTCCAGAGAACCCTTCATAGAGTCATATGCATGATCAGTTCAAGTGGCAATACAAAGGCAATGAAAAATACACAATTGTTATTGAGATCTGTGGGTTTCATTTGAGCCCTTCAGTTCAGAGGTTGTTATCTGAAGTACAAGTGTTGGGCTTTCTTAAGTGAGTGCGTTTATAATTTTGTGTAGTGTCTGTTCCACTTAAGAAAAGCAATGATGTAGCAGTCATCCATAATGATGAGTGATTTTTGCTGAGTACTTTCATTTTCATAATGTTACTTCCTTTCTGAGATCCTCCCTCCTTCTACTTGGAACAAGCTTACAATCCTATTCATGAAATGAGGGGATGGTATATATATTATTTGGGTTAAGGTCCAATTTTGCCTTGAAAGCTTTCGTGTAGGAGTTGTGGGTGTCCGGAAATTTGTTTTGGATCAATATTGTCCTAGAAGTGTTATAATAAGAGCGAAATCACCTTAGTTGTTAAAAGATTAACGATGACTTTTTAACAACCAGTGGCGATATTGCTCCTTCGTTAAAACTTTTGTCTAGGGCATTATTGATCCAACAAAAAATCTGGATATCCAGTCCTTACACGAAAACTTTTGCGGCAAAATCAGACCTTGACTTTGTAGACCTTTAATTTGTATGATGACAATGATTCCCACTTGATACGTGAAGTTAGGAACCATACTCCTCTGCTAATGAGAAAAATCCTATCTCCGTAAATATATTCTTACCACATTTTAATCCTATATTTTGTCAACATTTCCTGTTTTTTTTTGGTGTTTAATACTTTTCCTGGATTTAGATCCTCTGTAAAGTAGATGGAAAAGTGCCTCTCAGGTACTGATATAGTAACAAAAATGGTGAGAGTATGTGTGTGTGATCTTATTCCTCTGTTTTGCAAGTATGCTCTCTGTTTCTCTATATTTGAGACTCAACATCATGTCCCATTCTAATGCACGACTACAATCAATCTTGGGTCAGTAACAATGGAATATGTTGAAACAAGTTCACTTCAAAAAATAAGGGGGGAAAAAGTTCGCTTCATATGGTAATTGGTTGTTTAAAAGGTGACCTTAATTCAGAACGTGGCATTGCATTTAAATTTTATCCACTTAAACGAAATTCTGGATTGTTATACTCAATGCAGTTTAAGCATGGTCCAAAAAGTAAGATTGAGGACTAAAACGATAGCCACCACAAATGATAATTGGTCTTTTGCTATCTTTATCTAAACATTTTTTAGACGATCATGTGTTTGGTTAGGCGAATCTCGACATCTTGTGAGTGATTCTGAAAATCTTTTTTCTGTATGTCTTGTAATCTTTCTCCTTGACTTTTCCATTTGCTTTGGCACTTGTCAGGACCCAGGAAGCTTTATTATGAGTCAGAGAATCCATTTGTTCAAGACATCAATTGCACATCTAAAATATACCACGTTTGTCTGAGAGATCACGAAGTGGGCCCCCCCGCTAAAGATTAAGCGCAAATGCTAATTTGAATGTGAAGATATTTATAATTATAATTAGCGTGGGGGTTGAGGTGGGTCCTTTAATTGCTCATTATATCAAGGAATTTATAGATAGACAAGGACTACAAAAGATCGAGTGAACCAAGGTGATAGTGAACCAAAACCAACATATGAACATATCAAAATAGTACATTGACTGATTTAGTCGGTCAATCCTAGTACATTGAGTTTAAAAGTAATTACTCTGGACTCTAATCCAGTAACAAAATTCATAACAAATATTCCCAAAACAGTTCTCACGATAATGTACTCCCTATGTCCCTGTGTATAGGAGTTCAAATGATAAGACCGTACAAATTAAGAAAATGGTTGAAAATGACAAACATGTCTGAAATGATTTTGTTTTCTTAAATTTGTCCTTATTTATGATAGAGTATATAAATTATCAAAAAAATGATAGAGTATATAAGAGAGTGAAATATGAGAATAATGATAGAAATGAATATAGAAGAGAATGTCAAGAGAGAAAATAATGATGAGTAAATTGGGAAAAAACCATTAAATATTCTGACAAATCTATGCAAACTCTTATAATAAAGGACAAATCCATTCAAAGTGTGGGCTCATAATATAGGGATGGAGGGAGTAACTTGTTTCTTACAATTGTCAACAGATATGCAAATAATAATAATAATAATAATAATAATAATAATAATAATAATAATAATAAAAATAAAAAAAGGAAGGAAAACAGCATAAGCAAATAATAATATGAAAATCAGGAGGTGGCAATCATTGTTTATTACTCAAGTCTTCCATTGAGGAGTGTCATCTTGGTAACATCATTATCATGCAAAATTTGCAAGTGTATTAAATCAAACTGGTCGCATCTAATTGCATTATAAAGTAGCAAGAAATCAGCTTCAATAATTCTAGTTAACAAGAGCAACCTGATATGGATGGCTATCACGTGCCCCAAGCTCAGCAAAATTACAGGTGGTGAATCCTATGAACTTTAACATTACAAAATGTAGGGTTTTATGAGGAAGAGAGGTGAAAAGAAGATAGACTGCCACTACACAAGACTTCCACTAGGTGAGGTTTAGGGAGGGGTAAAATGTGTAAACAACAACAACAAAGCCTCATCTTAGTAAGTGAAGTCAACTATATGGATCACACATCAACCGTTGTACTTTGTAAATAGCCAAATCTTTAGATAGATTGTTAACCAAAAGAAATGAAAATAACCACACACAAAAAAAAAAAAAAAAAATCAGATGGAAGCTTTTCTTTGAATCTTTTGAACTTTAACTCTTTTAAGTGCACACTAAGTAGATAACTTCATGATCCTTTCTTTTTTAAATTAATGGGGTAGGCACTAACTGCCTAAGGTTACAAACGGATCGAACCTATGCCCTCCCATTTACCGGAAGATGTCATAACATTAAGCAACAAGGCCTTTGATACCTTATGATCATTTTACTTGAAGAGAATTCAAACTGGAAGGTTACTTCTGTTTTTTTACTTGCTCTCTAATTTCCTCTCAATTCTTTACAAGTTTACAGAGTACACTATGCATTAAATCACTAACTGAGCAGAATCTAAAATATAGATTTAAACCTGCTGTTAACAAACGAAGTCATCAATAATAACTTTAAATTTTACTCCATTTCATACATGACAAATAATGTCCCTATTTTATCATCATGTTCAACAGAAACCCAATATACAGACATTTGTTTATAGTTAAGCACTAAATTATTCATCCATCTTACTGGACGACTTGATAATAGTAAACACACAAAAGTAACTTTAACCAACTCTTGGAGAACCTTGCAGCTAACTTATGCAGGTTAACATGATGACAGGATGCTGATTAAAGATTTTATGAGGCTTCATGCCAGAATTTGTAATATTTGAGGAAATATACGGGGAAGAGACTTCTTATTGCTAAAATTTCACAAGAATAGGGAACTACTCTCCCAACCAATCCCACTATATCAGTTAACTCAAAAATTAAGTTAAGCCTAAATATAACAAAAAACACATAAAGGAAAATACAGATGATGTCAGAGCCTACTAGATGACAGTTCATAATCTGCAACACTTTCCTTACTTTACATGCATACAGTCCAGAACAACCAGTGGTCAATGAGATTAAAATGCACACCAAAAGAACTGTAGTGAGAAGACACTTGTACAATTAGGACATACTAGACCATACGCATACCTTAAAACCTTTCCAGTCTTCAATCACCTTGCTTGATCCAGTTTTGTACGATACAACTTCAATAACTCATTAGCTTCTTCTTGCCCATGGACAAGCCTCCTTAAAAACTCCTTTTCAGTAAGTGTAAATTTTACAAACAAAGTGTCACTTTTCACCAGACCCTTAGACAACAGAACTTTAAGGACAGCACTTCTGGGAACAATCCTTTTTTTCAAACTATATCCCAAAACATAGGGATGTTTACTAATGCTGGAAGGACTACAGCCCAATTCATGGACAAGAAACCCCAATTTTGCATCAATCTGATCCTCTGACAGTGCCATATAGATGGGGAACTTTCTAAATGCTGCAAGAATTTCATTGTCAGACCAACCCCACTTCTTATAAAGATCAGCCTTTTTAGCCCGTGTGGATTCTTTTAAGCTAATGCATACATGAACAGCCAGCAGAAATTGAAAAGTCAAAGGATCAAAACCAAGTTCTTTCACTTCATCCACAGCCTTCTTAATTCTACCAACACCACTAGTCAATGTTCTAGAGAAAAACTGCAAATACTTAATGATGTTTGATTCAGGAACCCCTGCCTCTCGCAGTAACTCTATTTTAGGCACGAGATAGGCTTTAGGATCAAGAAGAATGGCCGAGTAACACTTCAGAGACTTAATGAGCTTCGCATCAGATTGAAACACATCACGAAGGAAATCAAAGGAAGGAATGAGATGCTTAATTAAGCTTCTTCTCATGATGTTAGGACAAGTAAAAATGAGTCTAACAATGTCTGAGCTAGAAAAGCCTCTGGCTTTGAAAAATTCAAACTTGGGCAGAAAGGTTTTCTCAGGATTGGATTTAAGGAACTCTGGGACATTTCTAATGAAACGAAGGATCTGGGGTTGTGAAAAGCCATGACTTTTCAAGAACTTGATAACCAAATCAGGGTTATCTCGCGATTTGAGGCTGACACGCTTGGAAGCTACTTCAGCTTCTTGGGGTGAGAAGCCACATGTGTTGATGAGATAAGAGACAGTGAAAGAATTATGGGTTGAAGGGTTTGAATTAGCGTACCTCACAGGAGACGACTGGGTTCGGAAACAAAGTTGAAGCTGAAATAATGTAGGAGGAGAGATTGCGTTGAGAATATACCTCCGATAAGGGATGGCTCTGAAGAGAAAAGGAAGAATGGATTTCGGCATAACGAGCAAGATAAACAAAGCCGGAATGTGTTGAGGAATATGATGGAGACCATGGGGAAACCTAGACGTTACATTCATCGTCACTCCAAATATTTTTGATTTATCCACTAGTACCAGGCCTACTAAACAATTGACCTATCCAATTAACGAGATGTACCCAGGCTCATATTACATGTTCGCTCTACAGATTAGATTAAATTAGAACAAACCAAACCTAGTTGATCTAAGGCTTGATGGTCACTCCAATTTCTATTCAAGTAATGTGAAATTACTTTGTACTGTATTTGGCTTCATATAACTTTAAATGCCAATTTTTTTTAAAAAAAATTCCCTCTAAAATTGAAAAACGACAAATGAGAACATTGATTTAGGGAAATTTCAAGTTACTTTAAAGGGAGGAATGTGAGATTTTCATAATTTATCAAAAGACACAACTGCCCCGTAATAATTATGCTAATATTCACAAGTTCAAAATACACTTATATAACTTTATCATAACTTTGGCTTTATATATATATATATATATATATATATAATATTATGGTTTTCTATTTTAGGTTAACAATTCACAACTCACATCTTTTTTTTATTAACAATTGACAATATCAATGTTGAAAATTCTCTAATGTTAGTATTCACAAGTTTAAAATAGAGATTTCCAATTATATCATAGATATCGACAACATTAAGTAAACAATTCACAATTCACTTATCTCTTTTTCCCATGATAATGTCTATTGAATTTGTGGATACTAGCATCTATTATTGGCGCATTTGTGTCATTTGTTAACACATGGAAATCCCATAATCTTCTTCTAAGACTGACTTGGAATTTCTCCAATTTTAAAGGTTTGATTTGTCATTTTCCATTTTTAGAAGTATTTTTTTGAGATCTCCCCATCTTTAATTCGTCATCTTTTTTTTTTTTTTTTAATTTTAGAATCCATCTTTAATTCATCATGTTTTTTTTTTCTATTTTAATTTTGGTGTTCTATGTCTGGCAAAAAAAAAAAAAAAAAATTGGTGTTCTATGCTATGGGCCCTGAAGCCCTGTATGCGTGGGATGAGAATTGGAGAAGGGTTATTGTGGAAACCGATTGCAATAAGGTAGTAGATCTAATTAGAACAAGATGGTGCGAGGACCATCCTGATTAAGGGATCCTTGATGAGATCATAGCATGCATGAATGAATAGAGATTGGGAGGCTTCCGTTGAAGACTACAACAGGGACCTAAATAAAGTGACAGATATGCTTGCTAAAAGAGCTCTGAATACTGAAACCTATTCTATTTGAATTAATTGCTCCAAATCAAGGTGCTTTCTTGAAAGGAAGACTTATATTGGATAACATTCGGCTTGATACTGAGCTTATGGATCACCTTCACTCTTTGAGAGCTGGCAGAAGAAAGGTGGTAGCCTTTAAAATCGATTTCTCTAAAGCTTTTGACATCTTATCATGGAACTTTATTGCTGCAACTCTCTTTAGCATAAGCTTTCTAATGAAATGGGTGAATCTTATCTCTCAATGTGTATCTACTGTTGAATACAATCTTTTCTTTAATAGACAAATAGCAAGTGTGTTTCGCCCGAACAGGGGAATTCGTCAAGGTGATCCCCTTTCCCCTTATATGTACATCCTATCTTCCAATGTCTTATCTTGTTTGATAGGTCAATGTGAAAATTCAAATGATTGGAAGGTATTAAATTATGTCGCTCAGCTCATCCAATATCACACCTCTTATATGTGAATGACTCCCTTCTTTTCACTAAGGCTTCTGAGAAAGGTTTCTAAGCAGCGATAAATACCCTCAATAGATATTGTGCATTATCTGGCAAGTTATAAACAAAGACAAGTCTACCATTGTATTTAGCCCAAATGTCTCTCACAATACTAGGGTTCATCTAGCTGGTCAAACTGGTATTCACTTTGCAAGCAGGTTGGGTAAGTATCTTAGTACTTGGGTTGATCTTGGAAGGAACAAATCTATGATCTACCAACAAGTAATTTCTTCAGTTGAATCTCATACTTCATCATGGAAAGCTAAGCTTCTATCCTAAGCATGTTAGTTTTGATCAAATCGATGCTGACTACTGTCAATGTTCATGTTCTCTCTTGTAATAAACTCCCACTTTCGGTTTGTAACAAAATTGATAGCAGATGCTTGAATTTTTTCTGAGGGCATAGAGGGGACTCAAACATGATTCATTTATCCCATCGGTCAACACTTTTTCTTCCTGTTAATAAGGGCGGTTTGGGTATTCGGCCAAAGCATATTGTAAATAAATCTCTCATGGCTAAGTAAGTTTGGCGAATTATATCTACAGACCAGTCTTCTCTCTTAGCCATTACAACGGGGCAAAAGAACATAGATTAGTGCAAGGAGCAATGGCTGAGGAAACTGTATGATTCTTCTTGGCTCTGGAATGACATTCTTGAATGTGGATATTTCATAACTAGTAATCTTCAATGGCGAATCGGTAATGGTTCAACCATTCATATCAACCAACCTCTTTGGTGGCCTATGCAGTGCACAGTCATAGATACTGAAGGTCTTTCATAATGTCTCTGACTTGCTAACGCATAACCTCTCTTCTTCTAATTCAGTCCAATGGAATGCTCCTCTAGTTAGAAGACTTTACTCTCCATAGATCGCTGATACTATTATGTCCACACCTATGTCAATCCTATCCAATAAAGATCGTATCATTTGGTCCGGTAGCAACTCCGGCAAACTACTCAACCAAAAATTGTTTCCATCAGCTTTTCAATTCTTCATATACATCTCAACCGGATTAGGATCCATTCTAGAAATTTTTATGGACAATATCTCTATCTTGGAAATAGCTCTTGTTCATTTGGAAGCTTCCATAAGGCCATCCCTACTATAGATATTCTTAGGAATCATCACATGGATGTCTCAGATAACCGCTTCGTTTTGGTTGTTCCTCAAAGGAAACAATAGAACATATTTTCTTTGATTATCATTTTGCAAAGGCTGTATGGTTTGATAGTTTCTCATAGAGAACACCTTCTCATCTATCCCTCAATGAATTATTAGAATGACTCAAATTATTCCTTTTGTCATTATCATCCAATGAGCATCTACTTCTAGGTGTTGTTGCTTTGATAAATGCACTATGGTTTCAAAGAAACATCTTAATGCATAAAGGAGGGATAGCTCAACCTCAAGATGTTATTCATCAAATTTTTGCTAATCTCTTCTTCTCGGTAATGGCTTTTTGTTACAAGCTAATCGTTCGAAAGTGTGAAATTTGAGTTTCTAGCCCTCCTATACTGGATTGGGAAATTATGGTCAGGAAATGGAAACAAGGTTCTTCAACACATTGCGATCTTCTTATCTGTTACAAGGGAACTCCTCTTTAACAAAAGCTCCAGAAAAGAGATTTCTTTCCCTCAACCTTATTGTCTTGGCATGTTTCCATTATACTTTGCATTGGAACACATTAATAGGGGATGTATGAATCATCTGATGGTGTGGAATGTCAAGAAGCGTTTTGTAGATCTCTCTTGTCTACACTCCACACATCATAGTGTAGTTTTCCTCGATGTTCAAGACATTCTTAAATCTTTCTTTGATGTTACCTTTGCAACAACAATCTTTTGCAATTATGTTATCGTGGCTGGTTTATTTCCATTAAATATTTCTGTAAAAACTGTGTAATGCGCATGTTTTAGTAATGTCATTTTGCCTTTAATTAAAAAAAAAAAGAATACTGAATAGTTCAAGTGGGATGACGTTTTTCACATCGCCTCCACAATTTTTATGTTGTGTACTCAATGCTTGATATGACTCAGTAGTTTGACAGTATGTGTTTTTTCTCCATTGGAAAAAAAAGTATGGGCCTATGGGGTTTAAGTCTTTCAAATAGCGAAATGGTCCATTTTGTTGTTAAATTATACTCCATCCGATCATAAATATACGATTTATCTGAGGAGAAGAGCTCTATCCCATATATAAGACTTATTTATATTTTCTTTCAAATCTCCAAATTGTCCCCCTATTAATGTTCTTAAATAGTAAACAAACAAGAAAGTAAGGGTAGAATAAAGGTAGATGTTTATGATATTTAGATAATATCATATGAGTTTAATTAACTTAACTAAGATTCTAAATCCAATTAAATTTGAAAAATAAGTCTTAGATTTAATATTGGAGGGAGTAGTACCAATGTTTCACCCAAAATCAAACTTCACGAACCAACAACTATTGATTACTATATTGAAAGACCAAAATTAAATGAGGACATATTTAATTTGATAATTTTATTAATCTTTATTTTTAAAAGGAATATATACTTTTTTTAAAATGTAGTCTAAATATTAAAAAAAGACAATAATTTCAGATCATTTAGTTGTATTGGTTGTTTTGGGGGAGTATACTTTTTATTCTATGCAAGCCATTTTTTTTCTCTTTTATTCTTTGTTCTATTTACTATTTTTTTATTAAAACCCTAATATATGATATTATTACTTTGTCATAATTCGACCTCGAATACAATGAGAACAAATACAACTGTGAAAATTACCTTTGCACATCAAAATAAGATCATAGTCGAGGTTTATCTAGGTTGATGACAATAATAAACTTCTCTGCCAAAACCAGTGAACATCCTCGCAGAGAAGTCCAAAAGCAGTAAACTCTCATAATTCTTACACTTCCCCAACTCAAGAAGACAACATGTAAGATTATAACAAAGAGCAAAGATGGCATCTCCAAATGGAGAGGCCTTGGATGATTTATAAATTCAATAATTGTCACACTAGATGAGGTTGGCTATATTGATTACACAGCATCATTTTGTTATATGTTATAAACTTTGGTACCCATAGAAGAGACAAAGAAAAACTAACAATCAAATACAACCCAAACAATATTTGACTTGATAATACATAAAATCAAATATACTGTGCCGTGCGTGAATGTGAACAATTTTCCTACATTAAAAAATTGTCATAATTCGATATGTACAAGCAATAGTAGGTTAAGTAATTAAATGAAAAAAAACACATAAACCATCAAAATGTCATGAGTCACGTATCCTCTTCAGATGATGAACTCATTCGAGCTGAATATTCAGTTAAATTGGATCACTCATAATCATACAGTCATGCAACACAAAGAGGATGCGTGTGACGTAGAATGAATCTATAAATAAGGCTCATTTTCTCTCTTCACATCTATCTTTTCTCTCCATTTCTCCTCAACTGTGTGTGTTGAGGATGCTGAATATGATAAACAGTCTTCAGTCTTCAGTCTTCAGATTAAATGACTTTTTACGGAGACATTTTGGATAAATTACAAATGGCACACCAATTCGTACATTTGCGCTCAAACTTAATCAATTTTTCTACTACATTTTCTCCTTGATAAATGGCACGACAATTTTTTTCTCATAAATGCTAGCAAAAGAGATCATCTGGATCAACTTCAAACATTCAAATGCTACTCCATCAAGCAAATTTTAAAATCCTTCAATTGAGTAGCGCATCAACATTCATAGGTGGTGAATCCTTTGAACTTAACATCAAAACCACTGATCCGTTAAAAGCCTAAACTTGAAGAGTTCAAAAAATAAAACAGCTAAAACATTGTCTTCTATACATTATTCTTACTCCAAAATGCCTTCTCTAAAGAAACAAAAACAGTGTTAATGCTGCATAGTATTAGAGAAACTTTAAAACTTAGGACTAAATTCGGATGGGCAGATTCTAGTGTAATAGGAAGCTCTTTACTTACTTGATAAGTCATTTTCCAACCTAAGTTAAAGCCAACAACATAAAAATTATGTGTCGCATAGAAAATGTAGAGAAGACAGTTTTACGGCTGCAATATATTAGTATATATCCATTCTTTGAAACTTGCCAATTTTTCTTTCCAATTTAGATTGATACAGCTCTAATAATACACAAACTTCTGCCCATGATAGAGGAGAAGCTTCCCTAAAAAGTAAATATCAGTATACTTATATATTGACAATAAGGTTTTCCTTTTAATCAGACGCTTTGACAACAGAACCTGAATGACAGCACCTCTTGGAAGAATTCGCCTTCCAAACTCAATGCGAAAAGCAAAGGATATCTGAGAATGGTGGAAGAATCGTAACCCACCTTGAGGGCAAGAAACTCCATTACTGGATCAATCTTATCCTCTAAAATTATCAAACAAAATGGGAACTTTCTAAAAGCCACGAGAATGTCATTGTCGGACCAACCCCACTTCTTATAGACATCAACCTTTTTTGCCCGTGAGTATTTGCTGAAGTAGAAATATACTCTAACGGCCACAACAGAATGAAACTTCAAAGGATCAAACCCAATTTCCTTCACTTCTTACAGAGCCTTCTTAAACCCATCAGGATATCTAGTTAGTGTCCTAGGGAAAAATTGCAACAATTTCAAGATATTTGATTCAGGAACTCCTTTTCGCAAGAGCTTCATATTAGGCAAGACATGGGTATTAATGGAAAAAAGAATGCCAGAGCAATATGTAAGACAAGGTCTACAAAAAACTGACAGAACCAAGGTGATAATGGACCAACATAAGAACATATCAAAATAGTACATTGACTAATTTAGTCGGTCAATCTTAGTACATTGAGTTTAAAAGTAAATACTCTTACTCTAATCCAGTAACAAAAATCATAACAAATATTCCCAAAACAGTTCTCAGATAATATTCTGTTTCCCTGTATGTAAGAGTTCAAATAACAAAATCGCGCACAATAAAAAATAGTTGAAAATGAATGATATCTAAAATAATTTTGTTTTTTCAAATTTGTTCTTATTTATGATAGAGTATATAATAGAGAGAAATATGATACTCCCTCCATCCCTTATTATAAGCTTCAAATTTGTGAATGTGTTTGTCCCAAAATATAAGCTTCATTTCAAGTTTGTCTGGACATTTACCGCATTTTTCCAATTTCACACTTTGTTTATCTGTTCCTCATACATTCTCTTTCATATTTCTTATCTCTTATTTGTCACACCCGCTCTCAATATCTCTTCCTCATACATTCTCTTTCATCTTTAATGATAAGGGTAAAATAGGAAAACAAATTACATTTCTTCCATAATGATTGCTTTTAATTAATTTTATTAATTTTCTTGATAAATACAAAGTAGTTACTTGAAGCTTATAATTAGGAAATGAGGGAGTAATAATGAATAAAATGTATATGAAAGAGAATGTCTAGAAAGAAAATAATAATGGGTAAACGGGGGAAAATCATCAAATACTCTGACAAATTTAGGCAAACTCTTATAATAAAGTACAAATCCATTTAAATCTTCGGTTCTTATAAATAGGGATTGGGCTCTTGTACATAGAGATGGATGGAGTAACTTGTTTCTCACAATAGTCAACATATATGCGCAACAACAAAAAAAAAAAAAAAAAAAGAAAAAGAAAAAGAAAAAGAAAAAGAAAAAGGAAAACAGCATAAGCAAATAATAATATGAAAATCAGGAGGTGGCAAACATTGTTTTTTAATCAAGTCTTCCATTGAGGAGTGTCATCTTGGTATCATCATCATCATGCAAAATTTGCAAGTGTACTAAATCAAATTAGTCGCATCTAATTGCATTATACAGTAGCAAGAAATCAGCTTCAATAATTCAAGTTAACATGAGCAACCTATATGGATGGGTATCACGTCCCCAAGCTCAGCAAAATTATAGGTGGTGAGTCCTATGAACTTTAACATCACAACCTATGAAAATGTAGAGTTTTTATGAGTAAGAGAGGTGAAAAGAAGATAGGTTGCTAGAGCACAAGGCTTCCACCAGGTGAGATTCAGGGTTTGGGGGCGGGGACAAGATGTGTAAACAACAAAAAAGCCTTATTCCACTAAATGAGATCGACTACATGGATCACATATCGCCATTATACTCTATTAACAACCAAATCTTTAGATTGATTGTTCACCAAAAGAGCAACAACAACAAAGCATTATCCTACTAGGTGAGGTCGGCTAATTGTTCACCAAAAGAAATGAAGATAAAAAAGAGAAAGAAAAAAGAAAAAATGAGATGGAAGCTTTTCTTTGAATCTTTTGAACTTTAACTTGTCTAAATGCACACAAAGTAGATAGTATATGATCATTTCTTTTTTAAATTAAAGACTTAGGCACTATCTGTCTGATATTACAAATGGATTGAACCTGCAACTTCTCATTTGCCCTGGAGATATAACACTAGGCTACAAGGCCTTTGGTACTTTATGATCATTTCACTTGGAGAGAATGCAAAGTGGAAGTTTCCTTCGTTTTATCACTTGCTTTCTAATTTCCTCTCAATTCTTTATAATACATTGTACACTATGCATTAAATCAATCACCGAGCAGAATAAAAAATATAGATTTAAACTTGCTGTTAACAAACGAAGTGATCAACAAAAAGTTTAAATTTGCCTCCATTTCATACATGACAAATAATGTCCCTATTTTACCATCATGTTCAACAGAAACACAATAAACAGACATTTGTTCATAGTTAAGCACTAAATTATTCATCCATTTTACTGGACGACCTGATAAAAGTAAACACACAAAAGTAACTTTAGCCAAGTCTTGGAGAATCTTGCAGCTACCTTATGCAGGTCAACATGATTTAAAAGGAAGCTGAATAAAGATTTTATGAGGCCTCATGCCAGACTTTGTAATGTTTGAGGAAATATACGGGGAATATAATTCTTCTTGCCAAAATTTCACAAGAACAGGGAACTACTCTCCCAATCAATCCCACTTAATCAGTTCACTCAAAAATTAAATTAAGCCTAAATATAACAAAGAACAGATGAAGGAAAATACAGATGACGTCAGAGCCTACTAGATGACGGTTCATAATCTGCTACACTTTCCTTACCTTACATGCATACAATCCAAAACAACCAGTGGTCAATGAGATTAAAATGCGCACCAAAAGAACTGTAGTGACAAAATACTTGTACAATTATAGGACATACTAGACCATACGCATACCTTAAAACCTTTCCAGTCTTCATTCACCTTGCTTGATCCAGTTTTGTATGATACAACTTCAATAACTCATTAGCTTCTTCTTGCCCATGACAAAGGACAAGCCTCCTTAAAAACTCCTTTTCAGTAAGTGTAAATTTTACAAACAAAGTCTCACTTTTCACCAGACCCTTAGACAACAGAACTTTAAGGACAGCACTTCTTGGAACAATCCTTTTGTTCAAACTATATCCCAAAACATAGGGACGTTTACTAATGCTGGAAGGATTACAGCCCAATTCATGGACAAGCAACCCCAATTTTGCATCAATCTGATCCTCTGACAGTGCCATACAGGTGGGGAACTTTCTAAATGCTGCAAAAATTTCATTGTCAGACCAACCCAACTTCTTATAAAGATCAGCCTTTTTAGCCCGTGTGGATTCTTTTAAGCTAATGCATACATGAACAGCCAGCAGAAATTGAAAAGTCAAAGGATCAAAACCAAGTTCTTTCACTTCATCCACAGCCTTCTTAATTCTACCAACACCACAAGTCAATGTTCTAGAGAAAAACTGCAAATACTTAATGATATTTGATTCAGGAACCCCTGCCTCTCGCAGTAACTCTATTTTAGGCACGAGATAGGCTTTAGGATCAAGAAGAATGGCCGAGTAACACTTCAGAGATTTAATAAGCTTTACATCAGATTGAAACACATCACGAAGGAAATTAAAGGAAGGAATGAGATGCTTACTCAAGCTTCTTTTCATGATGTTAGGACAAGTAAAAATGAGCCTAGTAATGTCTGAGCTAGAAAAGCCTCTGGATTTGAAAAATTCAAACTTGGGCAGAAAGGTTTTCTCAGGATTGGATTTAAGGAACTTTGGGACTTTTTTAATGAAGCGAAGGATCTGGGGTTGCGAAAAGCCATGACTTTTCAAGAACTTGATAACCAAATCAGGGTTATCTCGCGATTTGAGGCTGACACGCTTAGAAGCTGCTTCAGCTTCTTGGGGTGAGAAGCCACATGTGTTGATGAGATAAGAGACAGTGAAAGAATATTGGGTTGAGGGGTTTGAATTAGCGTACCTCACAGGAGACGACTGGGTTTGGAAACAAATATGAAGCTGAAATAATGTAGAAGGAGAGATTGCGTTGAGAATGTTCCTTCGACAAGGAATGGCTCTGCAGAGAAAAGGAATCATGGATTCCGGCATATGACGGTGGGGCAAACCTAGACGTTACATTCATCACTCATTGCTCCAAATTTTATTCAAGTTCTTTTATTTTTTTTTTTATTTTTTTTTACAAATTTCATCCAAGTTATATGTAATTATTTTACTTTTGGCTTCATAATACAAGGGAAAATTTTAGTTTACGCCCATAATAAGGAATTAATCTCAGATTCCCCCCAAAACATTCTGAAATTTCACCGCACCCCCATGGGACTAAAGTGAAATTAAATGTTTTAGCTAAAAGACCAAAATGTCCTTATTGAATTTTTTACTGGATTTCCAAGACACATATGAAGAATTTTCAAGACACATATGAGGGGACTTTTCAAAACATTTGTGCTTATTTTCAACATCAATGTGAGTATTTTCAAGTCTAAAAAATCATGGAATCCAACACTAAAACATCCAAAATTTCACAACTATATTTCCAAGACACATATAGAGAATTTCCAAGACACATATGAGAAATTTCCAAAACGTTTGTACTTCTTTCAATAAGGACATTTTGGTCTTTTAGCTGAAACATTTAATTTCACTTTAGTCCCTTGGAGGTGCAGTAAAATTTCAGAATGTTTTGGGAGGAATCTGAGATTAATTCCTTATTATGGGGATAAAATGAAATTCTCCCTTCATATAATCTTAAAAGGGTTATGATCCCTGGCTCAGCTTTGATTTTGTTTCTTGAATTTTAAAACGCAAAAGTTTTTTGTGCTCGAATTTTTTCTCAATTTTAGTTTTACTCTAGAAACTTTAAAATCGGTGGTTTGATCCTTATAGTTTTACTTAATTTTGGCTTAAGTTGCTAAATTTTGAAATATGTGGTTTTGGTCTTTGAAAGTTTAGAGACAAACATTTATAAATAGTATAAAGTTCAGGACTAAAACTAAAATTGAGTTAAAGTTAGGGATCAAAACCACTAATTTTAAAGATCAGGGATCAAAACAAAATTTGAGTAAAAGTTTAAGGATCAAAACTACCGATTTTAAAGTTCATGAACCAAAACAAGATTGAGCCAAAATTCAAAGACTAAAAGTGATATTATTTCATCTTAAAATCTTTAATGGGAGGACGATGGTAGAAATGGGGGAAATTCTAAAAACAATTCCCCTAAAATTAAGTAGGACAAATCAGAAATTTGGATTAAGGAATTTTCTTCCTTTTTTTACTGCTAGTGAATTAGAGAAATTTCAAGTCAGTCTTAAGGAAGGAATATTTTTTTTTTCATATTTTAACAAAATACACTAATACACCTAACAATTTATGATAGTATTCACAAGTTTAACATAGACACCTACAACTTTATTAGAACAATTTCTGTTTTAGGTTAACAATTTACAACTCACGTGCTTTTTTCCCATTAGCAATTGACAAGATTAATGTTGGGAATCTCTTGACATTAGTTTTATAAGTTCAAAACAGAGATTTCCAATTATATCATATATATTGTTAACTTTAAGTTAACAATTCACTACTCAATTCCTTTTTTACTTAATGGCAAGACCAATGTTATTAATTGTTAATATAAAACCAAATGTCATTATGATAAAGTTCGAAATCCCTATTTCAAATTTGCAAATGATAGCACCCATTGCTAGGGACACTTGAATCATTGGTTAACATATGGAAATCATATATTCCTTTTTGGGGACTAACTTGAGTTTTCCCTAAATTAATAGTCTAATTTTTCCTCTTTTAACAATTTTAAAGGTATTCTCTGAGATTCTCTAATCTTTAGTTCGTCATTTTTTTTTAAAAAAAAAATTGATGCATCAAATTTTAAATTATGGGTTTTAGTCTTTAAAAAGGCAAAATGCTCCAAACTTTTGTTAAATTGTAAGGAGCAATATTTTACCCAGAATCAAACTTCATGGACCAACACCTATTAACTGCAAATGCAAATGACTAAAATTAAAATAGGACAAATTTCATTAAATAATTGTATTGACCTTTATTTTTACATAAAGACAATAATTTTAGATTATTTATTCGTAAGGGTTATTTTAGGGGAATATACTTTTTATTTTATGCAAGCCAAATTTTTTTGTTTTATTTTTTGTTCTATTTACCACTTCTCCATTCCTAAATATAGGACTTCCGTAGTTTTTTTTTGAAAATTCTAAAAAAGTTGAATAAATTATTTATAAGTTGATTTGCATGAATTTTTTTTCTAAATTAGTTTATTTGACTTATAAGCTAATATATAATCTAATAATACACCAAATACGCTATGATTAAGTGATCATTTAACTTTCTCAATTTAAAAATAAAAAAAAAAGTCAATTGGGTCTTATAGATGGTGGAAGTATTTTTTTTATTAAAACCCTACTATACTATCTGATATTGTTACTTTATTCATAATTTAGTCAGCGTGGATTCTCTTGAGGACAACGAGAAAAAACATAACTGAAAATTACGTTTGCACATCAAAATAAGATCATACTCGAGGACTCGAGGTTTATCCTACATCAGTTCAGGAAAAAAAAAAAAGTTTATTCTACAAGGTTGATGACAATAATAAACGTCTCTAACAATTTAAAAGGTTCAACCCGAAAATAATTACAGTCACCATCTTTAGCTAGAGTATTGGAAAAAAAAAAAAAAAAAGAAACAGAGGATGAAAACGATGCTGAAAACCAAGTCCCACAACTCAGAAGAATATATACAACAAAGAACTTGAAACTGCATTCACTGGCAGATCTCTGCAAAATCCAGTGAACATCCTCGCAGAGAAGTCCAAAAGCAGTGAACTTTCATTATTCTTTCAATATTTCTTTCTATACCCCAACTCAAGAGACAACATATAAGATTATAACAAAGAGCAGAGATGTCATCTCCAAATAAAGAGGCCCTGGATGATTCATAAATTGAATCGTTATCACAGTATATAAAGTTGGCAAAGAAAAACTAACAATCAAATACAATCCAAAGAATATTTGACTTAATATTACACACATTCCAATACACACATATTGTGTGTGCGTGTGTGTGAACAATCTTCCTACCTTCAAAAGTTGTCATAATTCGACAATGCGTACTAACAATAGTAGGTTAAGAAATTAAATGAAAAAATTAAAATAAACCATCAAAATGTGATGAATCATACAGTTAAATTGAATCGCTCATAATCATTCAGTTATGAATGCTGAGAGAATGTGTGTGACGTAGAATGAATCAATAAATAAGGCTCATTTTCCCTCTTCAGATCTATCTTTTCTCTCTAATTCTTCACAACATTATGTATTGAGGATTTTGTGTATGATAAGCAGTCTTCAGTCTTCAGATTAAATGACTTCTTAAGGAGAAATTTTGGATAAATTACCAATAGCACACCAATTTGTACATTTGCGCTCAAACTTGATCAATTTCCTACTTCATTTTCTCCTCGATAAATGGCACACCAATTTTTCTCTCATAAAAGCTGGCAATTCAGGTCATCTGGATCAACTTCAAACATTCCAATACTACTCAATTAAGCAACTCTTAAAATCCTTCAATTGAGAGAGTAGTGCAGCAACATCATAGGTGGTGAATCCTTTGAACTTAACATCAAAACCACTAATCTGTTAAAACCCTAGACGTGAAGAATTCAAAAAATCACATAAAAGCTAAAAAATATCTTCTTCTATACATGATTTTTACTCCAAAATGCCTTCTCTAAACAAACAAAAACGATGTTAACGCTGCAAGGTATTAAAACTTAGGACTAAATTCAGATGGACAGATTCCAGTGTAATAGGAAGCTCTTTACTTACTTGATAAGTCATTTCAAACCTAAATTAAAGCAAACCACATAAAAATTAATTATGTGTCACATCAAAAGAAATGCAGAGAGGACAGTTTTCCACAGCTGCAAAATATTAGTCTATATCCATACCTTGAAACCTGTCAATTTTTCATTCTCCTTGGAAGATCCAATTTAGACTGATACAACTCTAATAATCCACTAACTTTCTGCCCATGATAAAGGAGATACTTTCCTAAAAAGTAACTATCAGTACACTTATAAATTGACAATGAAGTTTCCCTTTCAATCAGACCCTTAGACAACAGAACTTCCAAACTCAATGCGGAAAGTGAAAATATCTGAGAATGGTGAAAGACTCGTAGCCCAACTTGAGGACAAGAAACTCCATTAATGCATTAATCTTATCCTCTGAGACTGTCAAACAAAAGGGGAACTTTCTAAAAGCCACGATAATGTCATTGTCAGACCAACCCCACTTCTTATAAACATGAAGCCATTGAAATTGAGCACGACGAAGAAGATGTTGGAATGTTGTTGAAGGAAAATTTGCGTTGTTGATAATGTGCCTCCGAATAGAAATCACTCTGCTGAGAAATCGAGACATGGATTCGTGATTTTCATCCCATTTCGAAATCTCAAGCGGAAAAAAAAAAAAACTTTTGACGGGGGGCACTCCAGTGAAGCGGCAACAAAGCTATTCTTAGGTGATCACTTCATCCAGTTCTGACCTTACAGTTCCCGTACCAAAAATATATGGAATGTGACAAAATTATTAACGGGACTGGATGGGACGCAGGATGAGTACTATTCCGTACCGTTTTTTTGTTCTGTCCAGAATATTTATTTTTTAAAGATATAATTATTATATTTTTTGTATAAATTCCTACCACCTACCGATAAAAAATATTAATTATTTTCTAATTAACATTTATTATTTAACCAATAAAGCAGGTCAAATA
The DNA here is from genome assembly GCA_037074515.1 of Mimosa bimucronata. NCBI lineage: Eukaryota > Viridiplantae > Streptophyta > Magnoliopsida > Fabales > Fabaceae > Mimosa > Mimosa bimucronata. The sequence continues at coordinate 16,531,319 of CM073442.1, forward strand.
ATTGAGATGCATAAAATTTATAATACATTTAAAAAATAATTATTATTCAATGTTTGTATTTGATATATAATCTTATTTAAATCCAAATTTGAATTATTATGTTTTTATCATCTTATTTTAGTGTAATTTGTTATTATGAGATATTATTAGTTCGAGCATTAATAGATCAACAGACAATATTTCAAATTTTTAAAATACAATTAATCATTATAAACTGTTATTAATTAGAATATTAATATATTTCTTATGCATCACTGCATTTCACATGGGGAGAAAATTATAGTTATTTGTATAATAAAATATTCCCATATTAAATATAGTTTTATCTTTAATAAAAAATATTAGAAATATTTAATATCCTAGAATATCTCATATATCTTAACAAAATTTTATCAAAAGATCTAACTTTTTTTTTATTAAAGATACAACTAATGTATTTTAATATAGATATAATTTATATGAAAAGATGTTATATCTTAAATACAAAATAAATATCTCAACCCATTAAACAAGTTAAATCTTTTTTTTTTTTAAAAATAAGCAGGACGTCCCGATTCCTTCCCGATCCCAATGGGATGGGACAAAACTGGTAATGGGACGGGACATGGGACAACACTTTATTGTTCCGAGGCTTTTTACGGGACGGGACACGGAACAAGCCTGTCTCGTCTCGTTCCGACCCATGAACACCCCTAGGTATGCTCTTCCTCGTACATTCCCTCCTCTTCTCTAATTTTTGAATGCAAACTGGATATCATCACTGCAAAATTAAGCTACAAAAAACTATGTCATTTGGTTCGTATTCTCTCATTAAAAGAGAGGAACTAGACTTGTCTTCTTTTTTCAATCTGCTCCAGTTTTTTGCACAAAAATAACTTCATTTTGGGGTAAATTTTTTTATACCACCAAACTCAATATAAAATTAGTGATATTTTGATATCTTGTGGGGAAAATGGTTCAGTTTTCAATTTTATATGATTTTTCAAAGATTTAATCTCAGAAAATTTTGTGTTTTTTTAAGTTATAGAATTAAATATTTTTGCCTAAGTTAGTTTCTTCCATATGTTCTCCACTCCTTTTTGGTTACCTGCAAAAAGAGAGTTGTATGTAGATTTAATAGTAAAAGATCCATCAGCAAAGTGTTTCCATATGTATTTATTCTTCTTCTCTAATTTTAACCTCTATAAAATTTGATGGCTGAAAAAATAAAAACAAAAAACAATGAAGAGATAATTTAGGTGATAATAAAGCTGTGTTTAGGAGCGTGCCTGTTCATCAGAACAACTGTACGATTAATGAGGAAGTAGGGTATGTTTTTCACTGCAAGGTGGGGGAGAGTAGAAGATATTTGTTGTTTCATGTTTTATGTTTTTAACCATAAGATTTTATGGATAGTTAGGATTATGTAAGAGGAGGGGAAGAGGACCAAAAAGAAGGGGAAGGTTTTCCGGCCGAGTAGTAGATTGTAAAGCCAACACAAAATGAACGACGGTTTTATTTTGTTCCTTTAATTATAATTTCAAAAAGTGTTTTTAAATGGGATAAATACCAATGTTTCATGTAACAAACAAATTAAATACCAAATCTACTTTGAGAGTATTCACTGGATAGCAATTTTGTATTTAAACTTTTTTAGACAAATGTCACTCTAGAAGTATGAAAAATGTAGAGATGACATCTCAATCGATATAAAGGTGTTAACGAACGTTATGTCATAGTCTACATTAGGATAAAGAAGAAACATTTTCAGCCTGGAAGTTTTTCTCTCAAGCCAATTTTGCTCTGGAAGTTCCACAAAACTTCTGGAGTGAAATCACTCTTCAAAGAAAACTTTGGGGGTAAAAATGGTTCATCTTTATTTTGATGTAGACCATGACAGGGCATCCGTAACACCTTCGTGATTTTAGAACGACATTGCTACATTTCTTCATACTTTTAGGGTGATGTTGGTCCTAAAACAATTTTAAGAACAAAATTGTTATACAACAAATACTTCAAAGGCAAAATTGGTATTTATCACTTTTTGAATTCCAATTTCAATAGCAAAAGGGAACATCTCATTTATATCCCAGAGAAATTCTTGTATAACCTTATTTGTAACGTTATGTGTGGTCTAATCAATCACAAAAAAAAAACCTTAAGAGTATTTTAATTTGATTTTGATAATTCTAATATTATGTGGTACTTGTGTGAAGGGAATTAAAAAGCAATACCCATTTTTACTTATTTTCTTTCTTATGTGAGGGAAAAAAACCAAACAATCATAGTGCCAAAACAAAATTAAAATATTCTAGAAGTATTTGTTTGTGATTGGTCATGTAACATCCCAAGTTTTAGAATATAAATTTAATTATGAATTATGGGTAATTTTGAAGGCTTAAGAGGGTTAGATACAAAAAAGCTCATGGTTGGAAGTTATGTTTAGGATTTTTTAGAGCAGTGCTGAGAAATAAGGAGTTTTGAGATAGCAAATGATATTATTTTTGAATGATTCTTTTTGCATTAGAAATATAACACCCTAAGCTTTCGGTAGAGTCTTAAATAATGATTTTTAGAGGTGTGTAACGTTAGTTATGCAATTTTGAACTTTAACCCCTCATTTAACACTAAAGTTTTGGGCATTTTTGGGACTTTTTCATTTTGAAAAGTCAAATGATAGTTTTTTTGGTTCATTCCTTTTTTATTAGAAGATAGACATCCTAAGCTTTCAGTAAAGTCTTAAATCGTGATTTTCGGAGATCTATAGCATTATTTATGAATTCTCGAATTTGGTCTAATGTTGCAGACAATGGCAGTTCGCCGTGAGTTCATTATGTTGAAATACAGCAAACTCTCGAAAATTCTAACACCTATAAATAAGCATTTTCTGAAAAATTAGGGTTCATATGTTACAATTTGAGATGGAGGCCAAAAGGAGGGGTCCTAGGCTCTGCTAGGGCATGAATTTTGGAGCTCCAAAGACCAATTTGAAGCTCCATCTCCTTAGGTAATCTCTTCTTCTCCCTTCTCTCTTCTTTTTTTTGCATTTTACTCTTGGTGTTCTTTGCGGATTTTGGGGGTTCTTGCTCAATCCGAAAATCTGGGTTTATGGGAGGTTTTCTTTGATTTCTAAGCTTCTTTTAAACCTTCTCAAGCTATATTATGATTCATCTTGGTTGGGAAATGTTTAGTCCTTGATTTGAAGTGATTTTAAGTTTGTTTTGTTTAGGGTTCTATGGGAATCCGAAGTTTCACATTGTAATTTGGGTTTTCTTGTTTCAATGATGATATGATACTTGGGGACGTTAATTACGAGAGTTTTGATGATCAAGATTCTATTCAAGATATGGTGAGCCTTATTACTATAAGCTTCATAAATGGTGGGATGTCCAAGACTCCAGAGACAATATTTAGTCTTCAATTTGTTACATCAACTATCCATTATGTTAGTATACATGTTGAGGATGTAATTGGGGCTCTAACCACAAGTATTGAGGCCCATATGCATGATTTTATGATCCATAAGAGTTTGAGCACGTGGCAAATAATGAAGATCCATGAAATTGGTGTAACATAGAGAAACAAGCCCAACAAGACAATATACAAGGCCCATGTACAGTCCAGATTCAATAAATCACTTAAAATACCATGTGACAAGCATGTGCCTTGGAGGAGGAGGTGGAGTGACGTCCAAGAACCTTAAAGAAGCATCTAGAAGCCATCATTATTCATTAATGTTGATTGATTTTCGTTTTTGAATAAGGCCTCTTGGTTAATGCTTATTCTAGAAGGCTGTTTAATTTCCTAGTTTGAAATTATTTGTTTTAGTTTCCTATTTTCTTAGGTAGATTACTTTTACTTGAAGCTTAAGTTATTTTCTAATTCTCTTAGGATTGATTGGTACCAATCAGGTCAATCAGTTAGCATTCATTAGCATTTATTTCTTAGGTTTTGTTTATTCTAGAGTGTTCTCTTGTTGCCTATCTATGGGCATCATTTTTGTACTTGAAGGGGCAGACTTGAACTTGAAGATATGAATGAGAATTTTCTCTTTTAACAAGTTTTACTTGTTGGTAATGTATTCTTGAAAGAATACAGGCATAAGAGGTTGATCGACTCTTGTGTTGTTATACATGGAGTTCTTAAGCCATGTTTCCTCTGGGTGCTGGGTTTCATATACCTAGTGTTTTCTGGAACGCGTGTTCATTGGGTTCCTTGTCGCAAGATCCCTATCCTTTGTTTTATTATTTCTTTGTATTCGCATCTGCCTTTGTTAACCGATTTGTAATTTCTGGGTTTTCTAGGAAAAGTTCCTATTGGGTCCACATCAAATGATCTTCTTCCTACCTAAGAATGGTTTTAAATTGTATGGGTACTTGTGTTTTAATCTAGAATGAGTTTTGGTACAACAAAGTTTAGAAAATCTTAGAATTTAGTCTTGAATTTCAAAAATTCATGTTACTAAGGGAGTCTGATGTTTTCAGTAGGTTTATTAATGATGTTAAATGATTCCCATACTTTAAAATCCTTTAGGCTTTGACTAAATTAAATGATGGCTTGTCAAAGTTTTATAAACTTTGAGATTTTGTGATGAACTTTGAAGATAAGCATGGTTAAATGGATTTGATGGTTTAAATAGCTTATTAATGTCGGATAAATGTTTCTAATGTTTTGAACTCTTGGTTTATCACTTAATCCACATTTTAGCCTATAAAGTTTTTGAATTTTGATCTTATAAAGGGGATTATGAATGATGCTTTGTGTTGAGTGTTCTAATGGTTATTGGATTAGTTGATGATATTTGAGTGATTGGATGTTGGTAATCTTGGGCCAATGTAGAATTGGTACAAGTTTCCTAGAGATGAGTTATGGTTAAATAATTGTTTGGATATTAGATTGGAGGGGTAATAGTTGTTGAGGATTTAATTTGGTTGTTGTGAATTACATTGATGATGGTTTGAGGATAAATGATTCAATTGGAAACTAATTGTGGTTATGGCATATTTGGGTCAAATGTGACATTCCTTAGATAGCTTGTGATATGAGTCTTGGGTTTAGGTTATTTTAAATAACCTTATGGTGTATGATTAAATGATTGATGTGGTATGGTTGCTTTTGTTCATGGATGTAGAATCTTGATCTTTGGCTTGTGGAGCGCCGGGGCAATACTTTGTGTGATAACACTTTATTGGTAAGACTAAATTGCATTAAGAGGTAACCACTTCCTTGTCTTACGGGTATGTGTGTGGTTTGTGAGGTTTTAAAAGATATCTATTTGCACTTTGGTACATTGATTATGCGGATATTACATGTTGAATTGTTCGTTGTGGAAAATGAACATGCATTAAAAAGCCTTTAAACTTGTTATAGCTATTGAGCTAGTATTGTGGCATACCATTGATAAAATCATTGTGATATAATTATCAATTTTTCAAAAAACATATATTATGCATATTGTTGCATCTGGTTGGTTGTTTCTGGTGCCCTTTGAGCTATGGCTCACCCCCTTCACATGATGAGGTATCCTGACAGCCACCAGGTGAACCTTATAGGTTATTTCGACGTTTGGAACCCGTTCTTAGTGGTTTTGTTGGGTATTTGGTGATCTATCTCTTTAAAGGCACTTAGATACATTTAAATCTCATAATGCTTTGGCATGTCTGATGTTAATTGGTTTCTACTCATTTGTATTATGTTGTATCATTACTGTAACATCCTAGCGCCTTGCTATCAAAATTGTCCTCTTTGGGGCCTCCTTACCCCTCATGGTTTTAAAATGAGTTGAAAGGGGAAGGTATTCAGACCCTTATAAGGCGTCTTTCATTCCCCTCCTCAGCCAATGTGGGACTTCACAAAAATAATATCAGATGAGAGAAAAAGCATCATCTAAGATTTAAATAATTTGTCTCTTAATCATGAGGTATCACTTGCATCCAGTTAAAGGCAAAAAATTTAACATGTTTAACCATATGTACCTTATGAGTAGCTCATGGTTATACAACATTTAACTAATTTGTTTGTTAACTATGAGATACTCATTGCCTGCATCTAGTCATAGCCCTTTACTATCTAAACAATTTGACATGTTTGATCAGATGCACCTAATGGATAGCTCATGATTATGTGAGGCACTTTGCTCACTTTCATGAAATCGTCTGTGACTAAGGAAGTGAACTTAAAACTCCGTTGGCTGAAAGAAGAAGAAAAACTAGAAATCAAGACATGGGCAAAATTGTCTTTTGGATTTCCCACTCATGATGAAAGATCCCACCAAAATGGTGGGATCCAACCTTCCCATATTTAAGGGAAAATCAACTTCTGTCGGAAAATCAATTCTCATGTTTTCATTGAACCAAACGATCACCGCCAAAAATCCTAATTTTCCTTTTCCATCCTAAGATTTTCATCGTATCAAACGGGCCATAAGATGCTTCAATTACCTTATTGAATAATAAATAATATGATATATTTTGAAAAATGTATGCAGCACAAGTTAATAAAAAGTTATGAAGGCAAACGACAAAATGTTATGCAAGGAGTGGATATTGATCAACAATTTATCCAAAAATTCACCAAAACTTTGTCTGAAACACGATGTGAGTGGATATAATCAATGTAACTAAATATGTCCCATCTTTAATGTTTATAAACTAATTATTTAACTCTTGATTGGGTGAGTAATTATCACAAGATACTTGAATACTAAAAACAGTGAAGTGTGATAAAAAGTAGCCCTTCATAATCATTTGTACACACAAGCTTCAACTCAAATGAATTCTTGATAGGCTTTCTTACATATTTCCAAACCCACCCTCCTTTAGAGAGATGCTATTGTCTTTTTAAGATTAGGCTTGTCTCTTCTACAACTTCATTCGTTCTTAAGTATAAGACATATTTACCTAATTTGATTAGATTAAGGATATTAGTTATATTAGTTAAAATTATATGATATTACCAAAGCTCCCTAACCATCTACCTTTATTTACATCCTCATTGAGGAATATCAATGAAGTTGATTTGGGGAAACTTTGAGAAAAATTAGAAAGAGGTCTTATATTTAGGAACAAACTTATTTCCCTAAATAGTATTTCCGTCCTATACCCCTCATCTACCCTCATTTCCCTTCTATCACCATTAGACTATGTTGTGATATGCGCCCTTTAAGGGCTAAATTACATTAATTAATTAAGAATAATGAGTTATTCTTGATTAATTAATTGATTAATTAAGAGAATTATTCCATTGGTTGATTTGGTTAGTCATGGATCACTGAATGATTCTAAAGTAAATGATTGGCCGATTGAGTTTGGCATGGACTTGTGCAATAGCAAAATATCTAAAGAGGATATTTTTGTGTATTTAAATAATATAATTAAGGATTAAGGGTAAAAAATACACATTTGATTTTATTAATTCATCCAGCACCAAATGGTTTTTTGACCAAAAATACACATGAACTTTTAAATTGGATCAAAAGTTACATTTATAATCAAATTAGGGTCAAAGGTACAAATATGATTTTGTAAAAAGGTGTGTCTAGCACCAAGCGCTTCTTTTTGGAATATAACTAATAACTATAAATGTGACTTTTGATCCAATTTGAAAGTTCATGTGTATTTTTGGTCAAAAAAAAAAAACATTTGGTACTGGAGAACTTTTGACAAAATCACATGTGTATTTTTTACCAACGGACTGTTGTCCAAGTTGCAGATGGCACAATTGACCATTGAAAGGGTCGGAAATACCAGTGGACCTTTTAACCGGGGGCATATTGGCCAATGCCATTAAAAATACCAAACGTCCGTTAGAAACTTTAGTGAGGCCCACAATTTTTTAATATAAAAAAGTGTGGCCCACAATTTTTTGTAGGGTTTAAAAGCAATTTTACCAACAGACTATTGTCCAGGTTGCAAATGGCATAATTAACAATAAAAAAGGTCAATATCACCAATAAACCTTTTAACTAGGGGCAGATAGGCCAATACTATTTTATTTATGCAACCCGCCATTAGTTGTGGGACAATTGGTGCAATGATGTCCACCTGGTAGCTTGGTGAATTCCATATGGTAGACCTGATTTCACCTCACCTGCCCTCACCCTCACCTGCCCTCACATACCTTCACCCTCGATGACAGAGCCCTCACCATAACCATGAACGAAAGAACACATAAGGATGACGGACATCAATAGATGGCGAACACCCTCATTCTCACCCACCCTCGACAGTTTAAAATGTGCCACATGGCAACTTGTCACAACGGGAGGGATTTTTTAATTGCTTGGGGGGTATTTTGGTATTTTCTTATTATTAATCCATGTCACAGTCTAAAATGTTCCACATGGCAACTCGTTGTCCGTCACATCTCCAAATTAAAATTAATAGTCAGCATCCATAAGTAAAACTGTATTGGCCAATCCGCCTCCAGTTAAAAGGTCCGTTGGTAATAACGACCCTTTGTATTGTCAATTATGTCATCTGCAACTTGGATAATAGTCTATTGGTAAAATTTCTCTTTAACCCCATAAAAAATTGTGGGCCACAATTTTTTATATTAAATGTAACGGCCATTTGGTATTTTTAACGGTGTTGGCCAATCTACCCCGGTTAAAAGGTCCATTGGTATTTCCAACCTTTTCAATTGTCAATTGTGCCATCTGCAACTTGGACAATAGTCTATTGATAAAATTGCTCTTTAACCCTATAATTAAATTCATATATTTAATTTTATATTATTTAAATAGTGGTTGAAGGATATTAAGTGGACTAAAATATTCAGTGAATAATTGAACTGACTAAGTAAACATGAGTTGAGGAAAGGTCTTAGTTGCAAGTTTACCGTATTTCAAATTTTGAAATTCAAAATCAACCCTGGCCAACTTTTAAAAATATGAGGCCAGGTATCTCAATACAGCACAAAGAGAAAAACAACAGATTTAGATCCTGTGAAAATTCTCTAAGCTATCCCTATTTTTATTTTGCACGGTGTCTAGTTGTGCCATCCCACCTGAACTATAGTAGTCCATCTCACAAAACAGATCCAAAAGGAAGAAAAAATGGAGCCTCCAAATGAAGGTTCGATTCTTAGGTCCGTATCTTCATAATTTATTGTGATATATATGTGCTTCAGAATTTTATTTGTGTTTAAAATTCCAATAATGGCATCAGAGGCTAAAATAGATTCTAGGCTTATTTTTCTGCTACGTTATTAAGTTTCCTTTACATAATCTGTTTATTGTGCACATGAGTAAATTTTTTTGAAACTTAGAAGCTTTGCAAAATGGCACTTTTGAAAGATTTGAGAAAATTGGTTATTCAAATAAATGAGTTTAGTGCCCGAAATGTTTTTTTTAAAAATGAATCTACACACAGAGACAATTCCATAGCCACCAAGAATGCGTAAATCGGAGGTCAGATGGTGAAGTTATGGAGTCTGGAAGGCGGCAAGTCTGTGTAAACTCGCCACAGCTCCAGCCGGGTCTGGGTTGACCTAGCTGGAGGCCCAAAATGATTAGGGTTGAAGCACCGATTCACTTAAGTGAAACTGTGCGTTACACCAGTAAGTGGAGCGCGCCCCTAACCCGAGTCTGGATCATGGGTGATCCTTACAAGGATCACTGCTGGCAGGCCGGGTTGAGGGAACTCGGCCCAATTTTTTAAAATATTAATATAATAATATTATATTATTATTTTATTCAATTTTTTTTTTATTTTTTTTAAAGGATGAAATTAGAAAAGGTTTTTTTTTCATGGTTGGTCAAAATTAAACACAGTTGAATTCCAAATTTTTTTTGAGGAACTCAACTAAAATGCGTTTGAGAACGCATTTAAATGAATCTTTGGGAAATATGCGATTCTAAAAATTCAGAAACTATAATCTATGTGTAGATTTATAATTGTTCTTGTTTTTGTGACAAGTTGTGTTTAGTTTTCATTTGTGTACGATTAATTCACCATCTATGCAATATTTTGACTATACTTTATTTTTCCACAAAATCTGATTTTGTAGGTTTAAAATGGAAAATTCAAACGATAGTCAAAATTCAATTTTAATTTCATCATCCACTGATTTGACATAACCAATGTCATCCTACTCGCCAGCTTCAGACAACGATGAACTGAGTATTAATAATGAAGTACACTTCTTTTATCAAAGAGCTCCAAAACGACCAAAGAAGGTCGAGGCAGAGGAGGAAAGAGCACCTCCTTAACTTGAGGAAGATGTCGATAGTTGCGATCTTCAGGAAATAACTAGAAGGAGAGCAAGGAGAGATGTTGAGAAACATATCTAATGTGTTGGTAGTGTGTACAAAAAACTTCACGAATACGGTGATTGTATCACAAGCATGGAGGATGCTCAGTTCTTCATTTTAGTGCTATATGAGTGTCAAAAGATCCTTTTTAAAGAAAAAAGAGTTGTGTTCTCATGCTTCAATTGGGAGTCTTTCCTTAAGTATGGCCTCTATAAGGTTCTTAAAGACCTCAAGATGCATATGACTGGCTATATTCTATATAAAGGCAATTATTATTTCTAGAAAGATTAGTTCTTTTTTTAAGGATGGATTGCATTTTCTTTAATTTTCTTTGTGAAAGTCAATTTCCTTGTTATTTTGATGAATTTTATGGTTATTCATTAATAAATGTTTATTTGCTTTAATTGAGTGGGAGCAAATTTAATTCTCCTTTTTTAGTGGAAGAAAATTGAATGTGTCATTTTTAAAAAAAGAGATCGGTAGTAAAGGGTTGTAAGTAAACCACTATGAGTGCGACGGGATTCAACTTAGTAGACTCTTGAACAAAATATGGGAAACTTGATGATCATATAATTTCGTTTGCATCTTTAAATACGTTTTTACTTGAGTTTGCATACAAATTGCTAAAATGTATTATTGTCTATGTGATAGTTAAATGTCTCCTAAGGGAATCAAATCCATCATCACTGACCTATATGAGGATGCAAGCTAGATGGGGATAATTACGGCATATGGCGCTGTAAAATTACATATGTCCTAGAAGAGCAGGAGATAACTGTGATCAAAGTCCCTTAAGAACCAGATGTCACTGCGTCTAGGAGGGACCATGATGCATTTGCTGCCTAGAAAAGGAAAAATATGCTTGTACGCGTTATGATGTTGGTTGCAATGATTGATGATATCATGTGCTAATTTGAAGAGCATGCTACAGCCTCCGCCATGTGGGCAGCATTGAAGGATGAATTTGACGGAACTTCAACTGCAAGGCTGAGGAGTTTAACCGTGAAATTCAACAACTTCAAGCTGGCTCCAAACACCTTCATTAGGCATCAGTTAAGGGTGATGTACAACTTGATTAAGGAGTTGTATGAAGTTGGAAGGATATTTCTAAGGAGCAGAAAATCTAAGATGCCATCAGGTCACTCCCAACGTGTTGGGATACCATGAAGCACACCGTCACCCATAATGCAAGCATCAAGACCATTATTGACATAGCTCATTAATCCAGTTAGAGAATGATAAAACCAGCTAGCCATGCATTTTTAACTGAAGAAAAGGATAGGTTTGCTCCAAAGGGAAAATCAGGCAAGGGTAAGAAGTCCCAATAAAAGAAAGGTAGACCCAAGCAAAAGGGGAAGAAACCTTTCGAGAAAATCAGGCAACAACCGTGATTTATCCAAGATCAAATGCTATGCCTGTCAGAAAAAGGGACACTATACCAAAGATTGCACTGATCAAAAAGAGGTAACGAATAATGTGCCCATTCATTACTCTTTTTTTATCGAGTACTGCTTTATTAACTGAAGCTAATCCTGTGTGGGTTATAGACTCAAGAGCAACGAGCCACGTGAGCAAAGAAAGTAGGAATTTCACCGAGTTTTGTCGGCTACCAGCTAGAAGCATATGGCTTTACATTGGGAATAATGTAAGGGTAGAAGTCAAAGGCATCGGTACTTGCGAGTTGAGTTTGTAGGGAGGACAGACTTTGACATTGCATGATGTTCTCTATGCTCCTGAAATCTGGTGGAATCTCATTTCTGTTATTTCTTTAGTTAAATTACATTTCAAAATTAGTTTTTGTGACTTTGTTGTAAACTTTCAAATAAACCCGGTGTGTTTGGCTTTGGTTATGTTAAAGACGGTTTCTTTGTTCTGAAAAATTTCAATGATTATTCTAGTTCTTGTTATGCAATTAACTCTGATATTCATTATAACATCTGGCATTCTAGAGTAGGTGATATTAGTTAAGAGCGAATGACTAAACTAGCAAAGGAGGGTGTGCTATGAAATGTATCAAAAAGAGAAATGTCATTATGTGAGCACTGCCTAGGAGGCAAGAGTACAAGAAAATCTTTTGGTAAAGCAACTAGAGCTGAAACTTCTCTTCAACTCATTGACTCTGATATTTGTGAACCAATGAGTATACGAGTGATAACTCCCAAGAATTCATGTAATATCAACACATTTCTCTTGAGTTTTATGCAATTATTAATATATTTTGGACACTCAAGATGGGAAAATGTTCATTCTTTTAGATTGCACATAATTGTTTATTTGTGTAGATTTTCTTCATATTTCTAGCTATTTTCTTATGTTGTTTTATGTAAATATTGTAGGAATATTTTGGAGCAATAACCAAAGAATTATAGCCTCATCACCAAGCATATAAGTGAGCAAAGTTCAAAGGCAAACAGAGCATTGAGGAGGCCAAATTCTGGCCCTCGCCGTGGCCCCTCCACAGCAAGGGGCACGGCGAGGCTTATTATTTTGGGCACTTTTCCAAGGAAAAATATGAAGAACTCCCTCTCTGCCCCTCGCCGTGGCACCTCCACGGCGAGGCCCACGGCGAGGGTACTGAATTATGCAGCTGCGCGTTTTAATTTTGCCAGCGGAATTTTGGACCTATATAAGGAAATTTTCGACCTAATTCCGCATTCTTCACTTCCTGGGCGTGCTTGGGGGCTTGGCTCTGCTAGGGTTTGGGTCTTGGAGGAGCTTGGAGCAAGGAGTTGAAGTTTGGAAGAGATTTTGGCTTTGATTCTTGGTTTCTCTTCTCCATTTTCCTTTCTCTCTCTCTTGTTCATGAATTTGCTGATGTATGTATATATTCTTTTGGATTCTCTGAACATGTGGAGCTAAGGTTTTGATTCTAAGGTTGTTTTGAACCCTTGTATGGATTAATTCTTGTTTCCTCCTCTTAATTTGTGATTAATGTTATGTATGTGGTTATTTTACTCTTCTCCTAATGCTTCTAAGTGCTTGATCACCATTTAGATGTTGTGTTCACTCAATTTATGACTTGAGAGAGCTAAGTTGAGTGTAGAACTTGGGTAGAGTAATGTAAGACTTGAAGTTTATAGTGTTAAATGGATGGTTTGTTGGCAAGATAGAGATATACTTGCTAACCTTACATAATCACATTAGGATTGGAGCTTTAAAATTGGGTTTTGTTAAGTTGTAGCAAGAGATTGTGCAATTAACAAGATTAAACACTTGTTCTTGACTTGAGAGAGCTTTTACAAGTACTCCAAGAATCCTAGATTAGCATATGCTTTCATTGAGAGCATCTTTGAGAGGAGGTTAATTGAGTTTTAGGAAGTACAAGGGGGATAGACAATCTTAGGACCCAAATTTGCCATTGAAATTGAAGAATCATTTGTTCATAATTTTTCTTTCATTTAGGATAGTTTATTTTCTTATTAAATTTTCAAACTCAACATTTGTATCACTCAAATTGGGCGAGAGTGTGAAAATCATTGTTTGATCGGGTTTTGGACAAATCCTCGTGGGAACGATACTTTTCTCATCACTTTATTACTTGGCGCGACCCGTGCACTTGCGGTGTGTGGCGAACAAGTTTTTGGCGCCGTTGCCGGGGATTCGTTTCCCAAAACCGTCCTTGGTCAACCTTGATTAGAGCATTAGTAGCTTAAGCTTGAGTTTTGTATATATTTGTCATCGTGTTTGTTTTTATCTTGTGACTTATTTTCTTGTGTTCATGTATGTGTATATTTGCTCCCTTTGTGTGTATTTTTGTTTGTTAGTTATTTTATTTTAATTTTTGTTTATGGATCATCCTTGGTGGACTAATGGGGCAAGTGGTGGATTTGAAGATGATAATGGTTATCTACATTCTTATTATGGACACAATGCTTTTGAAACTCAATATGAGTGCATTTGTTGTAATTTTTGTGGAGATAATCATTATGTTGAGCAATGCCCCCATGTCTCAACCTTGGATTATGTAGGGGATGATTTCTCTAGGGTTCAAACTGATTGGCATGATAATTCTTTTCACCCTAGTTGGAATCATGAACATTCATTGCCTTGGGATCCAAATTCTTCTTTCCCTTCATATGCATCACATTCTCCAATAGCACCCAATTTTGTAGATGAAATCACTCCCATTCATGAGAAGAAGCCCACATTCGAGGATATGCTTCAGTGTATTCTTGATAATCAAAATGAAATGAGAGCTTGGGAAAAAGAGAAATTTAGTGAACATGCACTAGCTCTTGACAATTTAGCTTCTAGGGCAAATGAAATGGCTTCTAACATTGAGTCTTTAAAGAAAACAGGTGTTTTCACTGATATGTCAAATGACTCTTATGTGGAAGAGGCCATTTCAAGTGGACAATTGCCTATGGGAGGTGATAATGGGCTGTCAATGGATTGTAATACTTTTGTGGGTGATGGTGAGCTAGAAATTGAAGAGGGAGAGAACAACATTGTGTTTCCAATTGAGGTTTCGAGTGGGGAGCCTAATTTTTGTCATTGGGAACATGAGCATAGAGAGGAAATCCCTGCAACCTTTGTTCAAAATCCCCTTACTGCTAGCTTGACTCTTACTAATGGGAGTCAAGTGGATTTTATTGGGTTTTCTAAATACTTGGGGGCCACTAATGATAATTTTGAAGTTATTGACCTAGAGCCTCCTCTGTGCCATATTGAATCATGTTCCTTGAAATCACTTTTGATTAAAGGATCATGTTTTTCATGTATGAATGAATTCCCGATTCTGCTGAAGCCTTGTCTTCTGAAGAGAAATGAAGACAAGGTGATCATTGTTTTTGATACGTATGATTAGCATTGGAAAGTCTGGTTGAAGACTATAAACTTAGCGCTTCTTGGGAGGCAACCCAAGCTTTAAAAGTTTAATATTTTTCCTTGTTGTTTTTCTTTAGTAGGTGTGACTTGTGTTGTGCATCTTCAAGGTTTGTCATCAAATTGAACCTGAGGCAAAGGAAAGCAAGTTTGGAGAGCAAAGACCATTTATAGGGAAGTTTCTTGCATTTCCAATTTGATTAGCATTGAATAATTTGATGACAGAATGTTAATTGACACTTACATGAAATTCAATTTTGGAAACTTGGACGATGACTTGTTATTTTTCTTGAAGCATGATTTAGATTGATTCGTTATCCCCTGAATTGAATGTGAGATCCAATGATAGAATGGTTGCTTAGATTATATGCTTAAGAGGAAATTGTGGTTAATATTTTTGGATGCTTGATTCGCACTATTGAGTCTGGCTTTCTGACTATTTTGAAGCAAACTAGGCACTAGAGTTGGGAATGATTTGAAAGCTTTTGTTTGGAAATTTTGTGGCATTTAAGCATGTATTTTCTTTCTCAACTGATAGATTCTAGAACCTATCTTGGAATCTCTTGAGGCTATGTAATTATTTTGCATGATTTTGAAAAATGATATGGGCATTTTTTCCAATGTGTTTGAGCCTTTCAAGCCTACCTTTGAATCATTTCCACTTGCATCCCCATTTGAGCCTTTAATGGAAAAACCATGTGAATTGCCTTTTTGAACCCCACACTGAACCTTAACCGTTGTAACCCGAAAAACCATGAGTTACCTTGATTTTGAGATGATTGATGATTATTATTGGTGGTAAGAAATGGTATAGTGGTTATGAGATGAATGTATTTGTAAGTGGGTATGAGGAATGTAAATAATACATGATTTTCAATAGATTGTACTCCAAAGTAATTGCAAGTTGATTTCCCTTTTTGTTTAAAAAAAATGGAAAAACAGAAAAGAAAAAGAAAAAGAAAAAGAAAAGAAAGTTTAGCTTCAATAAGACTTGGAGTACAAATACCTCAATTTGAGATAAGTTTGGGGGAGTGATTAGATTTTTGGAAGGAAATTTTGTATAGAAAAGGAAGGAAGATGAGTTGCATATTATCATTTATCTCAAGATATTTGAATCCCTTTTACACCTTTCTTTCTATGAGCTCAACCCTTGGCCACATTACAACCTTAAAAAGTCCCATTGATTTTGGATTTATGTGAAATGATGTTTTAGTGGAGAGAGAGGAATAGGTTAGGCATATGAAGCCTTGATGTTGAGGCTAGTTCATACCTCTTGTAATGCTAAAATTTTTCTTTACATTTGCAGAAGAATCATTTTCTAACTCCACACACACACAATTGGAAATTGTTGGGAAGTTTGTTCTTGATTTGTAAATTTTGCATCCTTCTATATTCCATTGATTTCCTATTGAATATATCTTCTTGAGCAACTAATGAGGAAAACTTCACGCATGCATAGTAAGTAAATAATTGATCAATCTAACAATTTCAGCACTTGTTTTACTCGAGGACGAGTAAAAGTCTAAGTTTGGGGGTGTGATAACTCCCAAGAATTCATGTAATATCAACACATTTCCCTTGAGTTTTATGCAATTATTAATATATTTTGGACACTCAAGATGGGAAAATGTTCATTCTTTTAGATTGCACATAATTGTTTATTTGTGTAGATTTTCTTCATATTTCTAGCTATTTTCTTATGTTGTTTTATGTAAATATTGTAGGAATATTTTGGAGCAATAACCAAAGAATTATAGCCTCATCACCAAGCATATAAGTGAGCAAAGTTCAAAGGCAAACAGAGCATTGAGGAGGCCAAATTCTGGCCCTTGCCGTGGCCCCTCCACAGCAAGGGGCACGGCGAGGAAAAATATGAAGAACTCCCTCTCTGCCCCTCGCCATGGCACCTCCACGGCGAGGCCCACGGCGAGGGTACTGAATTATGCAGCTGCGCGTTTTAATTTTGCCAGCGGAATTTTGGACCTATATAAGGAAATTTTCGACCTAATTCCGCATTCTTCACTTCCTGGGCGTGCTTGGGGGCTTGGCTCTGCTAGGGTTTGGGTCTTGGAGGAGCTTGGAGCAAGGAGTTGAAGTTTGGAAGAGATTTTGGCTTTGATTCTTGGTTTCTCTTCTCCATTTTCCTTTCTCTCTCTCTTGTTCATGAATTTGCTGATGTATGTATATATTCTTTTGGATTCTCTGAACATGTGGAGCTAAGGTTTTGATTCTAAGGTTGTTTTGAACCCTTGTATGGATTAATTCTTGTTTCCTCCTCTTAATTTGTGATTAATGTTATGTATGTGGTTATTTTACTCTTCTCCTAATGCTTCTAAGTGCTTGATCACCATTTAGATGTTGTGTTCACTCAATTTATGACTTGAGAGAGCTAAGTTGAGTGTAGAACTTGGGTAGAGTAATGTAAGACTTGAAGTTTATAGTGTTAAATGGATGGTTTGTTGGCAAGATAGAGATATACTTGCTAACCTTACATAATCACATTAGGATTGGAGCTTTAAAATTGGGTTTTGTTAAGTTGTAGCAAGAGATTGTGCAATTAACAAGATTAAACACTTGTTCTTGACTTGAGAGAGCTTTTACAAGTACTCCAAGAATCCTAGATTAGCATATGCTTTCATTGAGAGCATCTTTGAGAGGAGGTTAATTGAGTTTTAGGAAGTACAAGGGGGATAGACAATCTTAGGACCCAAATTTGCCATTGAAATTGAAGAATCATTTGTTCATAATTTTTCTTTCATTTAGGATAGTTTATTTTCTTATTAAATTTTCAAACTCAACATTTGTATCACTCAAATTGGGTGAGAGTGTGAAAATCATTGTTTGATCGGGTTTTGGACAAATCCTCGTGGGAACGATACTTTTCTCATCACTTTATTACTTGGCGCGACCCGTGCACTTGCGGCGTGTGGCGAACAACGAGCAAGGCATGGAGCTTTGTATTTCATTACCTTTATCGATGACTATTCTTGATATGGGCATGTTTATCTGATTTCCCACAAATCTAATGCTTTGGAATGCTTCAAAAACTACCTTAACTTAGTGGAAAAATAGTTAATCTGCAAGGCAAAGGCCTTAAGAACTGACAAGGAATGAGAATACCTCTCGGATCAGTTCAAGGAACTCTATAAGAAAAAGGGGATTGCTAGGCAACTAACAATCCTCAACAAAATTGAGTTGTCGAGAGAAGGAATAGAACCTTTCTCGACATGGTTAGATTTATGATGGCATAGGCTAAGCTTCCAATCTTATACTGGGGGATGCTCTACTAACCACCACATATATACTTAACCATGTACCCTCAAAGTCAGTCTCTATCATACCTTATAAGTCATGGATAGGGTGCAAACCAGATTTGAATCACTTAAGACCATGAGGATCAGCTACCTCTGTCCATGATTCTTCCTATAAATATGAAAAATTGGGACCAAGAGCCAAGAAATGTATCTTTGTGAGATACTCTGAAGCCTCAAAGGAATATGTCTTCATTAGAGAAAATGATGACAGATCAGTAACTGAAATAGTATCAAGGGACGCGGTATTCATGAGAATGATTTTCTTGGCTGGGGGATGTTAACCATTTAGAACCTCTTTATAAGGAAAGAATAAACGAGGAGTCAATATATATATCCCACAAGTAAGAAACATAAGTGGGAGGACTGAAAACTGTAACGTCCCGATTTTTAATAGTCCGGAAATTACATTTTATAGGTATTAGTTTAAAGCATAAGGAAGTTAAGTATTTGTTGATAATTTTCCCTAAGAATTCTCATAAAACATTAAGAGAGAATTTATAATATTTAAGTAGAAATTTACATGTTAATGATATTATTTGCTTAGAACCCCATCTAGTTTAGGGTTGGGCTTAGAAAATGGACTAGAGAAAGACCTTAGCCCATAAGAAATGGTAATTCCCCCTTGTAGAGCATAGGGTGGTGCCACATGTCATATAAAGGGAGGGAATTATGTTGCAAATAATAAATAGAAAATGAATTGTAATATGTGTAAGCATAAAATTATATTAGAAAGAAAAGATTATTTGATGACCAATAGAAATGCATGCAAGGGAAAAGAAGATGGGGTTATCATGACAAAATAACCAATAAGAAGACATACAAGGAAGAAAATCAAAATAGGAAATAAGATAAAATAAGAGAGCCAATGGAAATGCATGCAAAGAGTAAAAGAAAAAGAAATAAGAAAAATAAGTGACCAATGAGAAGACATGCAAGCCTAAATGACTCTTGTGAGTGATGTCACCTTTCTTTATGCATGATAAGAGAAAGAAGTCTCTCTTCCTTCCCCAATTAGCCACAAGTGTCGCATGGAGGGGCAAACGAAGGCAAATAAATAATAAAAATATGTATAGTCCACCAGTAGGCATTAAGAAAATTGTGGATTAAGTAATTAAGAAAAAAGTGAGAAATTAGCTTTAGTCTTCAAGAAGTAAAAATGGGCCACTTTCAAAAAGTAATATAGTCATCATGAAAAGAAAAGAAAAGAAAAAAAAAGCAATAAAAGAAAAGAAAATGCATGAGTGGTGCATTAGGGTTGGCTAGTCTAAATGAAGGATAAGGGTGGTGGAGGAAATCTTCATGTGATTGGGCAATGAATGATGTGGCTTAAGAGTGATCCAAGCCTCATTTCCCCTATAAATAGGACCCCCTTCCATCCCATTCTTCACACCAAAATTCGTAGCCCCAAAGAAAGTGAGAGAAAAAGGAGTGTTCTTGAGTGTTTTTAAGTGTTCTTGAGTGTTCTTGAGGAGCCTTGAAGGTTGGGACTCCAAGAGAAGTTGTAAAGCTCTAAGGTAGTACTTACTCTCTTACATTTCCAGCATTGTTTCAATATTGTGATGTGATATTTGGCTGCCTTGCTGAATCATGTTTGAAGTGATTATGTGTTTCTTATAATGCTATGGCCATATGTTATTATTCAAGAACATAAATGCTCACATGTATAAGTTATTGGTATTGCCATATCTTGTCCAATGTTAAACTTGCATGGTTGTTTGTTGAGTATTGTGCTGCTGAGATATTCTCCAAAATCTCACCCCCCAAATCTAAACCATTTTAGGAGCAAGTTCATCAAAGGAGAAAGAGAAGAAGCTAGCCTAGTCAAGAAGAAGCTAGCCTAGTCAAAATGAAGAATTCAATGTTCTTGTTTTTGTTGTGCATCTTTGAACTCATGATAAATCTGTAATATTGTTGGGATGCTTTTGATTATGTTGTTATTATGTTATCCTTTTGGATTTATGTATTTATATGGTCATTCTTGGCCATTAAGAACAAGTTTTAATTCATGCAAATGAAATGCTGTTTTCTGGGTTCCATTCTATGCAATGTCTATTGATGATATTATTCGAGATAGAAGATGAATGCCTTTAGCTTTGGAAATTTTATGTAAAATACTAGACATGTAGGGCTTTCTGGAAACCCAAAAGTGAAGTAAATCGGAGTTATGTAGCTTACATTAAAAATCACACAATAAGGTCAAAATTTCTGGGTGTGAAAATGAAGGCAAGTTGGGAAAATCAAATATCTGTATCACCTGGGTTGATTCATGTTATGTTTGATATTTTTTCTAGATAGAGGACTCTTCAAGATTTAATCTGAGACTTGGACCAAGTCAAAACCATTTTTTTACAAGTAGTTATGATTTTTCAAAGTTGCTGGAAAGTTCCACATTTTTAGCATTTTTCCAGAAATAAAGAAAAGTTTTAAAAGTTTGTGGTTTCGATGTTCTAAGTCTCATATGAGCTTGAATATGATTCCCAATGATTATTAAGCTTGGGAATGAGTCCTAGAAGTAGGTGTTACAAAAACTCCTCTCAACTCACCTAACCAAAAGAAGAGAGTCTTGTGGATACCCCACTTCGGAGAATTCGGAGGGATAAAACCCCAAAGAGACGATTCTTAGTAGAAGGATCAATTCTCATCGTCAACCCATAGGAAGATGATTCAAATCCTATTGATTCAACTATTGTCAAGTCGCTCTTGGGTCAAATGCAAAGATATTTATAAATCAGAATGCAAGGGTGTAACAATAATGGTGCAATCCGAGTTTTTCTCAAGGAACCAATGTTTAATTAAACTACATAGTGAACTATATGTCTAAATGTAAGATGAATTGGGTGGAAACATTTTATAATTGGTTTACAATGATGAAAGTGAGTGATGCAATGAAAATAGATATTTTTGGAGTTTTTTGGTTAAAATAGTAAAATGAAAGTGTTTTTTATAAAATAATGAAGATGCTGTTGGAAATTGATTTTCAATGGCTATTCTAACTCAATTGAGATATTTGGGAAGTCAAAGGGACCAAGTCACTAAAATAACCACATTAACCAATGTGTGCAATGCTTAATTAATAGAACCCCATATAATTAGACATTGTTAAGCCCTTTAGAGCCTTGAGTTTTCTCTAAGTTTCCTAAAATACCAAACCTCACCAACCAGCAAGTCCAACACCCAATCTCATGAACCCATTAAATTAGGCATTACTAAGTACCTTAGAGTGTGACTAATAGTTAACAATGTATTAGGTTCATTTACAATCCATTTGATCCAAACTATCTACCATAACCATGTATAAATAGAGATAAATAAATGAAATTATAAAGAACATATATATAACCACATATATTGATGAGTTTAAATCCTCATTACAAATAAAACTCACAACAAACTCAAATCAAGACATACAATCCAAGTCTTAAATGCATAAATGAAAAACCTAGACCTAGGAATTCGCAAATACAAAGAGAAGGAAAAAGAAACAAGACTCTCGTATGAAAAACATGAGCTCAAGCTATCTCTAATAATTTCCAAGAGCTATGAGATGTTTGGCTACTCATAGAAGGGAGCCTATCATCTCTAAGCTCCAATATATGTGTAGCCATGGTAGATGGATGAAGGAAATTTGTGTAAAATAGAAGGGAAATGGAAGGAAATGAGAGAAGAAAAGAGAGAGTTAAGCTAGGGTTCAATAATCTGAGCCAAATGAGTTCCAAAATCGACCTAAATAAGTTTTGAATCGGGTTAGAAGAGTGAGTATCGGGTATAACCCGATTTGAGTTCAAAATTCGAGTCTGCAGAATTGCTGATTTTGAGACCTCACTGTGGGGTGTCATGGCGAGGGACTTTTCTGCAATTTTTAGAAAGTTTTGGATCATTTTTTGTAATTTTTACTATTTATCCAGAAACTTGTATTTTGACTTTTTTTTCTTGACTTTTCAACTTATTGCCCCAATTTCTCCTCTTTTCAAGGTTCTTATAATATAAAATAACCTCAAAAAAGATGAATAGCTTCAAATAATCAATTAAATCAAAAGCAATCACAAAAATATTCAAAAAATGCTCTTTTTACCATTACGTGCATGTAATTACTCTAGAACCTAATTTCTTCACAAGATATTCATTAATACCCAAATGATATGATAAAATACCTCCAAAATGATATGAAATATGAGCAAATCTTGGGATTTGTCACTTACAAGCATACAGGAAGTACTATAAGGATTTGCAAAGGAAAATGGCAAATGGCCTTAGAAAAGGGAATGGATTCTGTGAGGTCAAACCAAGTTCAAGAGTTAGTTGATCTACCGTTGGACAGTAAGGCAATTGGGAACAAGTGGGTTCTCAAATACAAAAAGAAAGGCGTATGGATCAATTGACAAACCTAAGGCACAGTTAGTGGCCAAGGGATACACACAAAGAGAAGGTATTGATTACGAGGATACTTTCTCACCGGTGTTTGTTTTAACTCTATTAGATTGATTCTAGCATTGATGGCAAGTCTAGACTTGGAATTAGATCAAATGGATGTAAAGACCACCTTTCTCAACGGACAATTGGATGAGGAAATCTATATGAAACAACCTGACGGTTTCATAAAGAAAGAAAGTGAACAAAATGTTTGCAAACTCCTGAGATCCATTTATGAATTCAAACAATTGTTTAGGCAATAGTACTGAGGTTCCACAAAGCAGTCACCTCGTTTGGATTTGAAATGATTGAACAAGATCATTGCGTATACATCAAACATTTTGGAGGCAATTTTGTTATATTGTCTCTTTACGTTGATGATATACTCTTGGATAGAACAAATTTAGGAGTTGTTAAAATGATTAAGGATTGGTTGTCCTTAAACTTTGAAATAAAGGACATGGGTGATTTGTCACCTTCCTAAATACATTGGGGTGCAAATGCAAAATTAAATCTAACCAAAGATTGCACTAGTGGTGCTTTCCCGGATCATCTCTCAAGAAGCCTAATGAACTAACTTAGGAAAAGTAAACGCATGTAAAAGCTATAAAAGTCCGGGGTTTGTGATTTTAATTAAGGAAACTAGACTAAATTCTTCTTGGGATTTTTGTTTATAATAAAAGCAAATAAATTGGTTGTGCAACTTATGAGATGAACATGGGTCTCTTGATGAATTGGGCAACCTTCCTAGCTTCTAAGATGATATGGGAGTTCTAATATAAAAACCTAAGGCAATCGCTCTTAGTCCAATTAACATAATTAATTAACTAATGTGGTGCATTGCTCATTTAATTAATCAAATAAGCAATCGTTAAGTTCTAACTTGATAGTGAAGACTCATGATAAACAAGCAAAGAGACTCTCGTGAGAAGTAAATCAAACTATCTAACGTTGGACCTAGTGTCTAAACACACATACAATCGCACATGCATTCAACATATTCTAGAAATCCAAAGGAGACATAAATGAAGTACATCTATCGCATAATATCATAAAATCCAACACTTAGGTTCATACATATAGAAGAACATTGCTTGATTACATGTATAACCATTAAACAAGAGATTGAAACATTGAAGTACACTTGTTTTAAGACCAAATACATACAACAAAACACAAAGAATTGCAATAAATAAATAGCTTAGACAAGAGAAACTAAATAACTCCCCATTAGAAACGTTGAAGCTCCGGTTGCCTTCCTCCATCAAGATCCCCACAAGATGTTTAGTTGCTTATGCTCTCAAACACGATCGATCGGAATTTGGGATTGGAAGCCATGGAATTAATGTGGAAGGAGTGGAATTTGTGTAAATGGATGAATGGAAGAGTGAATTTCTTGCAGAGAGGTTGAGAGCAAGGGAATGGAAGGAATGAGAGAGAATTATGATGAATGGTCTCTATAGAGAAAGGAAATTTGGGTATATATTTAATAAGTAAAAGAGGCAACCCAAAAACCTTCCTAATAGGTTCTAAATTACTTGGAGATGTCAGATTTATTGATTAAGAAACAATGGAAGAGGACCCAATTGCTAAAATTTGGAAATAAATTGAAAACAACAGCTTTCTAATCTGTCTTGAATTCGCTCCCTCACCGTGACAAGCTACTTATTTTTGGCTCCTTCTTTGTCTCTCGCCATAAGCCTCGTCGTGGAGACTTTTCTTCCTCTTTCTTTTTCTGCTTGTTTCTTCGATTTGGTCCTTCCTCCTTTGTACCTATAACGAGAAATTAAGGCATATGTGAAGTATATCAAGTCCATAATCATGAAATGCATTTATTAAAAGCCTGATATGCTCGAATTACCATCAAAATGTGATTAACTCCTTAAGTATAGATCTTACATGCAATTGTACCTAATTCCCATATAATTCTCCTAAATCAAATGCTAATTTCCCTTTATTGGTGGTTAAAATCATATAATAATCATGAACAATCAATGGGTGAAGCAGAATATGTCTTGGGTGTCAAGACAAAAAGAGATCATTCTAAGAAGTTGCTATCGTTGTCCCAAAAGACATATATAGCTAAAATTCCATTACATTTCAACATGAGGAATTACAAGCCCATAGACACTCTAGTGGTCAAAGGACACGACTTGAGTGAGGACATGAAACCCACAAAACAATACGACATAGAGCACATGAAAAGGGTAACTTACTCAAGTGCAGTTGGCAGTCTAATGTACACCATGTTATGTACGAGGCTGGACATTTGTTTTGAAGTCGAGCTTATGAGCCGCTTCTAATCAAACCTAGGAGTTAAACATTGGGAAGCTGTGAAGAGGATCATGAGGTACCTAAAAAGAACTATGGACTACGAGCTATGCTACCAGGAAAATAAGTTGCTCTTGCAAGGATACTCTGACGGTGACTGGGATGGAGATCTCGATGAGTGTCACTCAACTTCAGGATACGCATTCTTACTGAACAATGATGCAATCTCATGGAGTAGTAAAAAGTAGACATATGTGTCTTTATCCTCAATGGAAATAGAATACATAGCATGTTCTGTTGCTGTTCAAGAAGCTATGTGGCTCAAGAGATTCCTGGAATGTTTAAGAATAAACTACAAGGATGATAGTCCTATCTTGATTAATTGTAACAATCAAGCTACGATTGGATATGCTAAAGATCCTAAGTACCATAGTAGGACTAAGCACATAGACATTAAGTACTTCTTTGTTAGAGATATGATTGATAAGAAGCAAGTAATTGTTCAATACTTGTCCTCCCATGAGATGATAGCAGATCTACTCACAAATCTTATAGCTAGAGAACCATTTTTCAAGCATGTGAAGAGCATGATTCTTGTATTGAACACTTTTCTCTTTCAATAAATAATACATTTTCCCTTGTTTATTATTTTTATACCATTTGGGTTCGAGTATGCAAAAGTTATAATGCCCTACAGGTTTAAGGATAAGCTTACTCATACAAGCGGTCTCCTTATTATAAGATGTGAGGTGTAGCATAGCCAATAACCACCATGTGACAGTGTGAAAAGTTATTTAGCAAGCAGAAGTCTACCAAAAGGGTTGATATGGTTCAAAATTCACTATGAACCATAAAACATGTGGCCAGACATGGAACAATTAATAGGGCATCAAGGGTATTACTGTTCCAATACAAATGCTAAGTGTATCTAAAGCTGAAGTCTGCACGGTGTTGTATTAGAGAAAACGACATGCACTGACACATTGTGGCATGCAATTGATACTGCATGTTGAGATCCGCAATATGGGATATAGATGGAAGATCCCTGTTTCATTATAGTGTGAGTCCCAGAGAGGTACAAAAAACTCTCATTATGCCCTTAAGACTTAGGAAGATATCACAAGGGTTTGTCATGATGATAGCTACTCTAATCTGGATTCAGTGATCATGATTGATATGATCTAATAAATCAAGATCGGGAAATTGATCGTGATAAACAAGAATGATGTTTAGTCAGGAGGAAGGTTTCTTTAGAGGTACACAACTACAATGAATGTCTGAGACATGTCCCTCATGAAACGTTAAAGAATAGCTGGTGAGTGTGGGCTTCATATGCAATGAGAGGCAATCTAAGTTAAATTAGCTTGAGAAGGATCATACTTGCCATTGGAAAGGTGTATGGAAAGGCCTGGGGCATTTTGAGGCAATCATTTTCTTTTTATAGTTAAAGAGTGCTCTTGTGTATTGGTCTCAAATAAGATATTTCTAACACAAAAATTGTAACATTCCAAAAATTTAATTAAGGATTAGGGGTTATTGAAGAATTGATTTTGGGATTAATTAAGGAATTTTGAGAGTTTTATTAATAAATTCAGGAGAATTGAGGTATTTTAGGGATTTTTAAAGGCCTAGTTTCTCCCTTAATTTAAGAAAACTAGAGTTAGAGAAATTTATTTTAGATCCAAAGGAGACCCTAGTTGAAGAAAAATCTTAGGGGATATTTAAAATAACTTTTTGAAAGTGAAAGGGGAATTTTATATTATAAGAAAATATTTTATTTTAAGGATCTAAGGGTCTATTAGTAATTTCCTTATCTTATTTATTTTATTTTACTTATTCCTTTCATTTCCTATTTCCCTCCCATTCTTTTCTTTCTTTCTTCTCTTCTCCCATACGCACGCAGCTTCATCACCATCACTCTCTTCTTCCTCCTTCAATGGCCATGGGCATAAGAGAGAGGGATGGTGGGAGGCCGTTGTCGCTGTCGCCGGCGAGGACAGCCACCGTTGATCACCTTCCTTCCTGAGTTGCCTCTCGTAGAGGCCGATCATAGAGAGTGAGCGAGAGAAAGATCGAAGGGATTTGGGGCTGATTGGGGGTGACGATTGCAACGAGATTTCTAGCATTCTCTCTGGCGGTCTTGAAGGTATAGGAGAGGTATTTGATTTTAGGTAATTTCCCTTTATTCCCTTCCCTCTTTGCTCTTGATTTTTTCAAGTGTTCTTGTTTGTAATTTGGGGATTTTTGGGTAATCTGGATCCCATGCCTTTTGGGTTGAAATTTGTTGTTTTAAAACCATCTTGGGATTGTTTCTAACTAATCTATGGGTTCGGATTGCTTGATTTTGAGTTAGGATGATTTGTCAAATTAAAGTGTTCATAAGTTAGGGTTTAGGGTTTGATAGTAATTTTGAAAATACAGCAAGGTTTCTAAGAATGTATGGTGCTAACTTGTTTATTTAAGTTATATGATGATGTTATTTTGTTTATATTGGTTGGATGTAATCCTAGGTGAGATTTTGCTTGCTTAAAGCGGGGTTAAGATAGGTTTAAAACAAGAAATCCTTTGAATTTGGGCTTTCGAACTTGATTTATGATTTCTAGAGGGTTATTGGAGTTCAACGATAATGTTAGTTGGATTCATTGGATTAGATTTAGAGTTGGATGAGAATTGGAAGTTTTAGGTGTTTGTATGAGAGTTAGGATGTTGGAATTTTCTATGTTGAATATGGATTAATGATTTAAAGGAGTTATGTGAACGTAGTGGTGCTTAATTGTGATTCTAAAGTACTTAAATTGTGGAGATACTATTTGGATGTTAAATGATTGGAATTGAATAATTGTGATGATGTATTCTTTTGGTCTAGGTTTGAACTTGTGACGTTGTGATGGATGAGGGAGTGGGATGTTGATTGGTGAATTTTAGATTATTGTATGAGTGTAATGGTGGTTAGTAATTGATGATGGTTTTCTGGGTTTGCATTGTGAAGCTAATAGGTAAAATGAAAGAGGGAGTGTAATATGGAAGAGTTGGGTGATTATGTAAGTAATTGGGATATAGAGTTGGCATGATATATATATATATATATTTAATGATGATTAGGAAGTTAAGATATGGTGAATATGGTTAAGATACACTGATTGAGGATTGTGGTTGGGAGAAATGGTTGAGTAATTAGTTAAGTATAAGAGGTTTTGAGGAATCAAAGGAAGGAGTTTTGATTCAATAAGAGTATAATTGTTACCCTGTAGGCTTGCTATCGGTTTAATTTAACTTAATCAAACCGAGTAATGGTAACTTAGACCTTAGTGTGTCATAAGAGCTTTGAAGGGGCGGAGTCCCTAAGTAGTATCATTGAATGTCTCTTTGGTTGGTAATTAATAGTATGTATATTGTTTTTATGGTGATTGTAGACATTGATGGATCGAGCCAAGATTGAGGATTCTGCAACCCTAGTATTTCATTTTGTTTTGGATAATTCGAGGTAACCGCTCTTACTTCACTGCATTATTGGGTGTGATGTTAGTTGGGGTTTTCTAAATCCCTTCTTATATATGTATGTATCTCTTGATTTATAAATGGAATTTTAAAGTGGGTGCCTTTTTGAATTATAGCTATTTTAATACAATGAAACTCTTATATTGTATGTAGTACAATGGTTGGTTTCATGGTTGAGTTGATATGCGATGTATAAACTGCTGTGATTTAGATATTGTGAAATAATTGAGAATCATTGTGTTATGTTGCTGCATGACACTGAAAACGTACTATTGTGGGATGTAACACTCGATAGGCTAACTGAGCGATTACTTGTACTAGTCATCCTCATTGTAGATAGGGACCATTGGTAATCCTGATTATAGACAGGGATCACTCCCCATTATGATTGTAGAGAGAGGGGGAAATTGTCTTCCTGATTGTAGACAGGGGCATAGTGTTACTTCATATTTACTTTTTGTCATAGGTTTTTGAAATATGTTGTTTCTACAGTAGCATGGTTACGGTGCATATTGAGTTGTCATAGGTGTGTGTAAAAATATAATCTGTTTGTGGACTAGATATTTAAAATATGGTACCCATTAGGCGCTATGCTAACCCACTCATACTCTTGTATTGAGTTGTGTTGTGGTTACTGAGACAATTTTGTCTCACCTATATTCGTTGCCATTTTTGCAAGTGATCATGCATAAAAGGAGACGGGGCGCTTTGGCTTGCACTGATCCTGTGAGTCGTTTGGGGATATTATTTTGGATTGTATATTGCCACCATCCTAGACTGCATACGCTTCTGTGCATTTATATTGTTGATTGCCTATAATTTTGGATCATGGTTTTCTTGTTTCTAATCGGCTGCTGATGATATTACAACATAGTATTGTATTTTGGATATGGATTAAGACGTTATAGTCTGGGGTTTTAGACCCGATGCCCAATTAATATATTTCTTACTTAACTGCACAGGTTTTGTTCTATAACCATGTTAGATGAATTTTTCCTAACATGGTTATGTTGAATGTCTGATTGATTTGATGTGGAGATTTACAGGTTGATTTTTATTTAACCAAATTAGCTCCTTATCTAACATGGTTGAATATGTTAGAATCTTAAGTTTTTGATGAAGACTGACCCCATATATAACATAAGTAAATAAGCGCAAGTTACCTTTGAATTAAACAAGTAAAATCTGATAGGTAACAGATCTCTATCGCTAGAGCTAAAGACTATCACTATTGAAAGGTTCAACTATAGCAGATGGAAACTTAGCAGAACTCTAAGAATAAATATCTCTATCGCTAAGTGTATCTCTAGACAGAGCCATAATAAATGAAGACTTAGTAATAACAAAGTTAATATCTATCGCTAAGTCATTCACTATCACTAAGGAATACCCTATCGCTAAAAGCTCATTAAGAACATGGATAAATAAAAGGAAGAATAACTAGCTGAACAATGAACCATGTCCTTGAGCTAATGGAATCAGCTAGCGATAACAGATTAAGCTATCGATATCAAAGTGCTTCAGTTAATAGACATTCAGATAGCTAGTGCCTGAGAACAAATGAGTTTAGTGATAACATAGTTGCTAGCGCTAACACGTTTAGCTATCGATAATAGGATACCTTGAAATACCTTTGAATAATCATCTCAATATCCTTAAAGCGAATAAGCAATCAAGTAACTAGCGATAATGGGATTAGCTATCGGTAGAAGAATGTTTGCTGATATGATATAGCTAGTACGCTGAACGATTGAACCAAGAGAATATACTAGCATTAATATCTATCATTAAGAGTATGCTCTGATAACTTAGACAATCTTAGCTGATATATATTCTCTATCTCATTGAGCTAATAGACTAAGCTTGCGATAGCATCTTCTATGCATTAAATGATTATTTGTTCAACTAACAGCTTAAGTGCAGAACTTACACTATGAAGTTAGCGATAGCAGATCATGCTAGCGCTACTGAAAAAGCTGCCATAAAAGTACAGTCCGTACATATGCTCAGAACGCTCAGTCTATATCTCTCTTAGCTCACCCTACGCAAGAGCAGTTGAAGCTAGAGCAGGAAGTTAACCCCGATGGAGAAATTGCATTTAATGCCAACGGCTATAAGCTCTCAACGACTAAATTCAAACGGCCTCTTGAAGATGAACGCTAGGGCAAAATCTGAGAAGAGATATAAATACAGAACTCGAGCATTTATGAAAAGACAATGAAAAACGAGAATATTCACGAACTCATTGATTGCTCTCTGGTTTTCTGTATTTATTGTTTTAGAGATTTTTGTACTTAAGTGTTTATCACAATCAGTTCATTAAGTGAACATATTTATTGAAATCCTCTACTGTTTGAGGTTTTTTGAAAGCTTGGTGCTTTAGAACAGGGATATTTCCTTACAGGTAGTAAGGGGGAGTGTTTAGAGGGATTCTAAAACTCTGTAAAGGTTGACAGGTGAACCTGTGTTTGTAAAACCTGTGGTTAGTAGAACCCAACGAGGTGTTGGAGAACTGGACGTAGGCAGTGTTGGCTGAACCAGTATAAAGTCTGTGTTGCTTAAAATTAGTTTGTTAATTTTCCGGAAGCACAATTCACCCCCCTCTTGTGCACTTGCCATTCACAGAATAAATTGGTAATTGTTAATCAGGTGATTCTTTATTAACTATGTTAGGGGAATCCTTTTCTGACATAGTTAGGGTAAATTATCCATGATAGTATGATTGTTGTATTGAGCGTTTGCCCTTCTCTATCATGGATTATCTTATGCTTCCTTAGATCAATCTTTTTCTAACTATGACAGAGCTATTGTTGTAATTGTATGAAAAGCCATTTTCCCATCATAGTTAGCAATGTAATAAGGATTAAGTTGATTGTTAGTGGTTTAATTCGTATTACTAAGTAGGATTTTACACAAATGCTCAACTTGGAAATGTCATGCCTAAGCGGACACGGATAATACCAAGTATTAGGCAAGATAAAATAAAGAGGATGCAAGTTGGCTAGCCCATAAAATGCGAGTGGGAGATGTTATGATATGCGCCCTTTAAGGGCTAAATTACATTAATTAATTAAGAATAAAGTCTCATTCTTGATTAAGTAAATTGATTAAATAAGAGAATTATTCGATTGGTTGATTTGGTTAGCCACGGATCACTAAATGAATTCTGCTCATTTAAATAATCAATTTGTTTGATTCTAAAATAAATGATTGGCGGATTGAGTTTGGCATGGATTTGTGCAATAGAAAAATACCTAAAGAGGATATTTCTATTTATTTAAATGATATAATTAAATTCATATATTTAATTTCATATTATTTAAATATTGGCTGAAGGATATTACGCAGATTAAAATATTCAGTGAATAAATGAACTGACCAAGTACACGAGTTGAGAAAAGGTCTCAATTTCACATTTACTGTATTTCAAATAGCATGGTGTTTGAAACAGGAGGCCAGTTATCTCACAACTATTATAAATAGGATGCCATGTATCTCTAAACAACACAAAGAGAAAAACAATAGATATAGATTCTGTGAAGATTTTCTAAGCCATCCCTATTTTTATTTTGTATGGTGTTTAGCTGTGCCACCCCACCTGGACTCTAGTAGTACATCTCACAAAAAAGATCCAAAAAGAAGAAAGGGTGGGGCCTCCAAACGAATGTTAGATTTTTAGATATGTATCTTCATAATTTATTATGATATATATGCTTTTATAATTTTATTTGTGTTTAAAATTCCAACATATTAACATTTTGTTGGGCCATATTTAACCTTTAAAAAATAAATATTATTATAATTTAGATTAAATAAATTTAAATTGTTAAAATTTGATCTAAACATATCATAAATATAGGTTGTTATATCATAAATAGTGTTTTTTCAACTTTTTCGCTTTAGTTATGAATGTTCATAACAAATTTTAATAGTTTAAATATATTTCTATATTTTATAAGTAAAATTGTAATGATATTTATTTTTAAAAAGGTTAAATCTGTATAATTGAAATCTAATCCAATGGTTATAAGAAAAAAGTGTCAGTGAGGACTAGTTATGTAAGGAGTACAAAAAGAAAAGATGAAAAAGAAAGTTGTGTATATTGTCTTCAAAGCATGCACAACACTTTTTCACGCTTAATTTGCCTATACTTGTTCCTATCTTGTTGGGTGCAAGTTGGATAGACTAACAAAATTCCAATAAGATATAATGAAAACACATGACATGAGTATAGATTGCACTCACAACACTCAAGCCAAGACAATTATAGCCAAAGTACATGTGAAATGGTTACTCTTCATATATTTGTTCATGAATCATCATATAGGTTCATAAATCTATCAATGTTATGACTTTCAAATTGAAGATGTGTTACTTTAAGATACACATTTTTAAGACACCACTTAATTGTCTATATATAGCCTCACAAAACCTTGGTAAAAGCTTATCCTGATTAAGAGAACATTAGCATAGTTAGAAAGAAATGTCCTTACATACTTGAATAAACATATAATGTTGGAAAACGCATAGCCTAACATGGCAATTTAAATTTATCAATCAATTTTATAAATTGCCTTTCATCTTTTCAAATCAATTCTCAACACAAATTAAACATGTACGCATCAATAAATTTTCCTGCAATTAACTACAACCATAATTTCATTACACCATGGTCATTCAATTATCAATAGCAGTCCTAATCTCAAGGTCCAAACAACATACTAAAGGATGCCTCCCGAATCATCGGGATTACATAGATGTGAAACCAAATTTAGAACAACCTACGATAGTCCTAATATTCACAACAATTTAAAATCGATATTACAGTCCTAATATTCACAACTAACCAAATGCCAGAAATGGACCGGAACCAAAACAGATAATCATCAACCAAGAACTAGTAGCCAAAGCCCAATGATAACTCCTAGAAATTCATGATATTTGAGTATATTTTACTTGAGTTTTTGTTTATTATTTATACATTTTGGATACTCAAGAGGGAAAATGCTCATTTGATTTTCGGTTTCACATTATTGTTAATTATGTAGATTTTGATTGTTTTTATAGTTAGTTTCTTATGTTGTTGTATATAATTTTTGTAGGAATAATTTGAAGCAATAAACAAGAGATTTTAGCCCTCCACCAAGCTCCCAATTGAACAAAAATAAGAAGAAGCCAAAGCAGCTCAAAGAATAAAGAAAAGAAAGGCAAAGCAGAGAATAAAGGACTTCGCCGTGGACGCGGCGAAGTACATTTCATTCTGCCTATTTTGGGAGAGCTCGCCGTCAGCTTGCCGCGGCGAAAGCCACGGCGAGCGACACTTGATTCTGTAATTTTTGGGACTTCGCCGTGGGCTCGCAGCGGTGAGACCCACGGCGAACTTCGCGTTTCTGCGCGTTTTAGACAGAACAGGCGCGTTTTGACTGATATAAAAGCTAGGGCTTCGTTGTGAGCCCTCGTTCTTCGACTTCTGGGCATATTTTGGGCGTGTTTGGCTCTGCTAGGGCTTGGAGATTGGTGGGATTTGGCTTGGGCTCGGAGCTTCAAAGAGATTTGGGCTTCCTCTCTTAGTTTATCTCTTCCATCTTCATTCTCTTCTCTTGTTCTGATTTGTAATGTTGTGTATATTTGCTCCCTTGGAGTTGTAGAACATGAGTAGCTAAATACTTTGATTCTAGGATTATTTTGAACCCTTGTATGTATTGATTCTTGATTCCTCCTCTTGATTTGTGATTAATGATATCTATGTGCTTATTTTACCCCGTTCTTAATGCTTCTAAGTGCTTGATCACCATTTAGATGTTGTGTTCGCTTGATTTATGACTCGAGAGAGCTAGGTTGAGTGTAGAACTTGGGTAAAGTAGTGCAAGAACCGGAAGTTTGCATGACGAATGGATGGTTTTGTTGGTAAGATAGAGATATACTTGCTAGCCTTGCATAGTCACATTAGGGTTGGAGTGTGATAATTGGGTTCTATCAAATTGTGGCAAGAGATTGTGCAAAGAATAGGACTAAACACTTGTTCTTGACTCGAGAGAGCATTACAAGTACTCTTTGAACCCTAGATTAGCACGTGGTTTCATTGAGAGCTTCTTGAGGGGAGGTTAATTGAGTTTTGAGAAGTACAAAGGGGGATAGATAATCCTAGGACCCTTTTTATCCTTGAAGTTGGGGAATCACTTGTTTATATTTTATTTTCTTATTTAATTTTCAATCTCAACATTTGTATCACTCAAATTGGGCGAGAGTGTGATAATCATTGTTTGACCGGGTTTTGGACAAATCCTCGTGGGAACGATACTCTACTCATCATTTTATTACTTGGCGCGACCCGTGCACTTGTGGCGCGTGGCGAACACCCAGCATACTTACCAAGATCCCATAACAACCAAGGATCAACAACATGCAACATACATAATTCCAACATATAAAATTAACCACTAGGCCTCCGGCAACAGTTTAGCAGAAGGCACCGGTCTCAGTAAATAATTCCATATAGTAATCTATAACAGAATACGAGAATGCTGAAGCAACTAAATGAACATGCCTAGTCTATAATGTTTGGTAATATACATAATCAAAACAAATAACCTAGGAGGTCTCCTTGCCCTCCCTTCTAGCACCAGTACAGGGACCTAAAAAATGAATAGCGGGGTGAGACATGGTCTCAGTAACACTTATTCTTCTCATTCTGCCTTATATGTGTACGTTTTGCAAGTGTACAATTATGTGGGACCAATAACAAGAACTAGGGGTATTCACGTGACCTAGCTGCCCGGGACGCCCGCCCCTGCTGGGACAAAAAATGCTTGGCCTAGCCCGAAAAAAATAGGCCCAACGAAAAATGGGCCAGGCATGTTTGCGGGCGGGCCGGGCATCGGGCATGGTATGCTGCCCTGCCCATTTGGCCCTGCCCACAAAATAAATAATATTATATTTTTTTTAATACATAATTAATATTATATATTTATAATACATATTAATATGTTATTATAATTATAATATTTTGATATATATAGCATATTATATATATAATCTTATTTTTATGGGTTAACAAATAACAACAGCCCCTATTCTTCATTCTTGATTCACCCATTCTAGGGAGTGATCACATAGGCAGATGTCCACCCTGGCCTTACTCAACCCGAACCGGTATGGGCTTCTAATGGGTAGGGCGGGCGATGGACTGTAAAATGCAGCCCATTCATGTTTTGGGTAGGGCATCGGGCAGGGTCCTGCCTACCCAACCCTGCCCATGCATACCCCTAACAAGAACCAAGTATTCAGAATAACAATAATATGACACAATGTAAGTATGGTAAAACTAGATAACATTAGATATGCCAAAGCAATATGAGTTTGAAAACCAATTATTTCTAAATCTTGTTCAAAGACCTCCAAAGAGGCAAACTACACCAAGTGCCTAGTAGAAGTCACCAAGAATCGGCTTCCAAACGCCATTACATCACCCAACAGAACCACCAAGAGCCGATTCCAAACATAAGTATGACCCAAAATGTTCACCCAATGGCCGTTGGAGAACCACATAACTTGAAAGGGCTGAGCCACAACTCAAAGGACATCAAAACCAACCAACCCGATCAGATGCAACTATATGCACAAATATATATTTCTTGAAAAGTGGGCAATTACATCACAATGATTTTCTCAATAGCATGCTACAATACTGGCTCAATTTCAATAATAATTTAAAAAGCTTTTAATGCATGTCCATTTTCCACAATAATCAAATTTAACATATAGTTCCACATAACCAATGTATCAAAAGTGAGCATATGTATATCTTTAAAACCTTACCAACCACAAACACACACACCCCAATAAGACAAAGAAGTGGTTAGATTTTGACGTAATTAACGTTACCAATAAAGTGTTACCCTGGTGCTCCACGAGCCAAAATTCAAGACTCAATAATCAATCAACAAATGCAAGCATACCTGATATTACAAAAGCCCTTAGACTTTATTTATCCCAATGCTCCATAATCACACCTTTACTCTAATTAGACCATTTAAGTCCTCAATCATTATCAATACAATTCACAAGCACCATTAACCCTCTAGTCAAATCCTCAAATGTTCATTTAACCATAATCCACCTTTAGGCTACTTGTACCAATTGTACCTTAACCCAAAATCACCAACCTCTAATCATCCAAATATAATGAACTAACCCAAATTAAATCACTACACCATTAAAACACCTAACACAAATGCATTACTTCAAATTCCGTTTTTAAGAGCAAGTTTTCGAATCCCAAGCAATAATAAGGAAGAGTGGTCGCTTCCATTGCGTAGAACGGCACTCCAAGTTCCTTATCATCGCTTCCATTGGGGTTTTCAGATCAAGTTTCCAAATCCTAAGCAATGGAAGCGACCCGACTTCCCCACGTGACGTGCACCAAAACCCAAGCAATGATAAGGAACTTCATCGTGGGTGATTAGGAAGATCATAGATGCATCCAATTAGTGAAATTGGAAACCCTTAGTCAACTCAAACATTATGGAGGCTGTGGGTATTAAAACGTCTTCAAGAACAGAACTCTCAATTTCTTATTAAACTTTACAAATGTTTTTGTTCTCTTTATAAGTTTAGTTCGCGATTTAAAAAATCTACATTCTAACTTGGTTAAAATAGTCAATTTTGTTATTGAAATGGTAAATATCTTTTCAAATGTTGTCATTTCTGTTACAATTTTAGCAAGTGATTTAAAAATACTACACCCTTACTTGTTAAAAGTAGAAGTTAATTGCGTTATTAATATGATAAATATGTTTACAAATGTTGTTATTCACCTTACAAGTTTGATGAGTGACTAAAAGATTTCATTTTCCTTGTAATTATATATAATTATGCATTATATTAACAAATAGGCTTAGTAGCCTGCTAGCCATCAATCCTTTTGAGAGCCAAGGTAGGGTGGGGTGGGATCAAATCTCACTTTCACTAGTGATGGAGCTCTGGTGACCGGAGGGTTCATGCCAGCGACCGGTGGTCGTGATTTGGCGATCATATTTTTCTTCCCCCCCCCCCCCCCTCTTTTAAAAAAATTGAAGGATAATTTTTTAAATCTACAATATTTTAAATCCCAAATTCATACCCTCACCCCTATTTTTCTTGTGTAAATTGAATGGAAATTTTAGAATTTTAGAATTTAAAAGGCTTTTTTTTTAATCTTCCCTTTTATAATGTCATGTTTTGTCCGCGTTTTGTAAAGTGCATTGCTTAGCCATACTCTTTTATTAGAAAACAAAAAATAGAAGAAAAGAAAATAAGCAATCCCCGTACACATGCCATTTACTCCTTCCCATACAAGTAGCCTTTTAGCTGCCACTATCAAAACTATTTGAATTTTCTAGGGTCCATCTCAACCAACCGACTTCATAATCGCACAAGATTTTAATGCTAGTTATAGATCTTTTAGGTTGATAGGAATTCGAGTACAATCAGAACTCACCGCAATACGCCAATACTCAAGTTTAATACAATAAAGGTGTGTTTGGCATCACAGTAAGGGGGCTAAAAGTGGCTTCTAGACGGTGAAAGTTGATTCCAGTATAAAAGTTTTACTTCCCAATTTATAGAATGCTTTAAAGTTAGATGGGCCTCTACCCCTCATCAAAAAAATCTTGTAGGTAGAGTTACCCCACCATTTAACAAACATATAGTTAATAATGGCTGGAAGAGCATATAACATAGGAAGTATGTGTACTTATAATATTTGTAGAGGTTTATGAATTGTTATGCATGGTAATGAATGACATGAACTACTTTTTTAAAAAATATTTTTACAAAGGAGCAGGAAGACAGAGATCCTTTTGGGTAGAATGTAGTATTGAAGAGCAGAATTTCTTACTAGCTTCATTGTATTAGTAACATACTTATAGAACTTTATTTTACCTGTGCTTAACAAAATAATTTTTATTTAAATAATTATTATTCTTATTGTATCCTTCCTCCATGAGGAGGTTCAACCTAATGCACAGGTAAAAGACTATCAACCGAAATTGCCAAATTATTACTATTATTAGCCATAGGTATGATAGATATAATTATGTATATATAGATATATTATAATCATAATCATATTTGGCTTCCCAAACATTATTAGATACAATTAAGTTTTGAGGGACGAATTTGGCTACTTAATTGATTTACAACCACTTATGCTTTTTTAATAATAATTTTAAAATAAATTCAGTTTGTCAGAAAAGTCAAGTCCTTCAAAATATTATTTTTATGTTTATTTTTGAAAAGAATTTTTTTGAATTTATTTGGGTTTTTTTTTTTATAACTATTAGGTGGTTCTAAACTGACTAAAGAGTCTTGGTATAGTACCATAAAAAGTAGTTGTTACACTTTTTTTTTAATCTTACCTTTTATAATGTCATGTTTTGACGTTTTGTAAAGTGCATTGCTTAGCCATACTCTTTTATTCAAAAACAAAAAATAAAAGAAAAGAAAATGAGCAATCCCCGTACACATGCCATTCACTCCTTCGCCTTTCATTAGCTGCCCCTATCAAGACCAATGTTCAAAGAACTGGACCGGACCGGCCGGTTCAACCGGTTGAACGGGGAATCGGCCAGCAATCCGGTCCGGTTGACCCAAAAAACGGGAGGAATGTTGACCGGGTCAACCCGGGCGGGTCAACGACCGGGCTGAACCGAAAAAACCGGCCAACCCGGGGGTTGAATCGGGTTGGCCCCCTTTTTTTTTTTAAAAAAAAAATCATTTTATTATAATTCACCTAATTACTAACTTTCACTTCACTCAATTTTAGAAATTAGGAAACTATAATACTTTAAATGCTATTTTACTTGCATATACTTAATATTTAATTATTGTTACTCTTAGTATTTATATTTTAGTCTATGGATTGTAGAATAATATTTATTTTCACATGTAATCAACTAGTACTTTCTCTTTTTTCCTATATAGAAACATTAAAATATTTATATTTGATGAATCATGTATACCTATCTACATTTACATTTTGATATTAGTGAGTATTAATGTTAATATCAATAAAATTTTATTATTTTAATATAACCGGTTTGACCCGGTCCAACCGGGCCCTTAAACCAGTGCCCCATCCGGTTCGATGCCCGGTCCGGTTTTTTGAACCTTGATCAAGACTACTTGAATTTTCCAGGGTCCATCTCAACCAACCCACTTCATATATATTTACTTTTGGACAGGGAAAAAGTAAAACTTGTGGCAGGTGCACATTATAAATTATTTTAGGAAAAATTAATGTGAGGTCCATGAAATCAACAAATTAAAGTGAAGTCCTTATACTTTCTTTCTCTCACACTTGCAGTCTTCTCAGTCAGTACCTGAAGCAGAAGGGTCGCTTTGGAGATATTTCCCTCGACATGAAGTGGGCCTCCGACGCCATCGATATGAATATATTTCCCTTATCTCTGTTTCCCGGTTACTGAAGTATTTCCTGCTCTTCTTGTTCGGTTCCTCGGAAAATCAATTTGATTGAGCATGTTCGGGAGAGCGTTTTCACAATCTTACTTTCGGTTTAGCTGATTGCCATGAAAAAAGGAGAAGAAGAAGCTCAGTTGCGCTGTGGAGAGAGAAAAGAATGGGAGAGGAAAGGAAAGGAAAGGAAAGGAAAGGTGCACCAATTAACTAATACTCCTTATACTTATTCTAAGGCACAAATTATTAATTCTCACAAACTAAATTATGGTATTTGTATCATTAAATTTGGGTTAAATTGAGCATATTTTCCAACTTCAACCCTCATAAAATGATAGTATGACTTAAGCTTTTCAAAATTGAACATCTATTAATAACAAGGATAAAGTATGAAAAAAGCAATTAATGTATGTGGTGGTTGGTACTTTATAATAAGGATCAGATAGAGTATAATAAAATTAATAAAACTAAATAGTTGCTACCTCTGGTCCTTACTATAATAGCCTAATAACTAAATTATGCAGTTTAATAAAACGATTAAAATTAATAAGGAAGAAATATTTTTTTCCAACCGTACCCTTATTAATAAAGGGGCAAGTAAGAGAGAGAACCATATTTATAATGAGAGGAAGCAAGAAAGAGAATGTTGTATTAGAAAAAGATGAAGAGAGATAATAGAATTAATTAGAGTAAAAATGATCAAATTTTGGGCTCTTATAATAAAGAGCGGATGGAGTATATTTAGCATCAGTGGCAGTATTAAAATTAAAACTATAAAAATATTTAAACTATTTTAGGGAAAATTTTGAAAATATTAATCAGGTCCTCAATATAAAAATGAGTGTGAAAAAGCCAACAACTGGGAAGAATCAAAAGATGTATTCTACTTATTTGAATAAAATAAAATAAAGTCACGTTAAAATCAAATTTATATTATTTATAATTTATATATATTTTTATAATTAATAATTATATACTTTAGTACTCCCTTTGCTCCTAATTATAGGAGCCTGATAATTGAATCACGTACCTTAAGAAAACTATTAAAAATAGTTAAAAATTATAAATATGTCTGAAATATAATTCTTTTAAATGTTACCCTTATTTATGATGTAACTAATACGAGAGAGAAATAAGAGTATTAATAAGTGTGTTTGTGTGTGTGTGTTGTGTGTGTGTGTGTGTGTGTGTGAGAGAGAGAGAGAGAGAGAGAGAGAGAGAGAGAGAGAGAGAGAGAGAGAGAGAGAGAGAGAGAGAGAGAGAGAGAGAGAGAGAGAGAGAGAGAGAGAGAGAGAGAGAGAGTAAATATAAACACTAACCCCAACATTTACTTAATACAATACTTCAAATTAGTTATGGACAAAATAGGAAAAATTCATTAAATTATGAAACAACCCAAGGCATGCTTTATATTTTGAACCAAACCAATTGAAAATTTGAGCTCTTATAATAAGAGCTAGTGGGAGTATTTTAAATTTTTTATGATGTTAATTATACCTTTTCTTTATAAACTATAACAATAAATACATATAATATATATGTATTGTCTAAGAAAATTTATGTCCTTTTTAATTATTTTCCATCTAAACTTGCTTTTTAAAATAATAATTCAAACATGTTTGTAAAAGTCAGATTGAAAAAAATCACTTTTATCATTATTAATCCAAACATAAATCACATTACACGATGTAACTTCTATCTGATCTTAAGTTTACAAAAGTCATATTGAAAAAAGTCACTTCTTTTGCCGCTAATC
Source organism: Mimosa bimucronata (assembly GCA_037074515.1). Classification (NCBI taxonomy): domain Eukaryota; kingdom Viridiplantae; phylum Streptophyta; class Magnoliopsida; order Fabales; family Fabaceae; genus Mimosa; species Mimosa bimucronata. The sequence continues at coordinate 16,573,077 of CM073442.1, forward strand.
CAAACACACCTTAAAATGGCAATACTTAAGTTCAACGGATAATTACATTCAGACATCAAAGAACACATTTAATAATTACAATCTCACTTTCGGTTTAGCTGATTGCCATGAAAAAAGAAGGAGAAGAACAAGCTCAGTTGTGCTGTGGAGAGAGAAAAGAATGGGAGAGGAAAAGAAAGGAAAGGTGCACCAATTAACTAATACTCCTTATACTTGATATAAGGCACAAATTATTAATTCTCACAAACTAAATTATGGTATTTGTATCATTAAATTTGGGTTAAATTGAGCATATTTTCCAACTTCAACCCTCATAAAATGATAGTATGACTTAAGCTTTTCAAAATTGAACATCTATTAATAACAAGGATAAAGTATGAAAAAAACAATTAATGTATGCGGTGGTTGGTGCTTTATAATAAGGATCAGATAGAGTATAACGAGATTAATAAAACTAAATAGTTGCTACCTCCAGTCCTTACTATAATAGTCTAATAACTAAATTATGCAGTTTAATAAAACAATTAAAATTAATAAGTAAGAAATTTTTTTTTTTTCAACCGTACCCTTATTAATAAAGGGGCAAGTAAGAGAGAGAACCAGATTTATAATGAGAGGAAGCATGGTATAGAATATCATCTTAGTTAGATTTTGGATTGGATTCCTGTGACCATTAAGGGTTCTTGCAGGAAGTATTAGATGACAGAAATTTTTATGTGGGGGTCATTATAATGTATATTAATTGTTTGAGGTTGCATGGTATAGTGAATTTTGGGGGCAAAATTTCTAAAAAGGTGGGTAAAGTTGTAACATCCTGAATTTTAAATTACCAATAAATATGTATAATTCCTAAATTTAGGAAAGAGCAATAAGGAATCATTTAAAGTTCTCAGGTGTCTCTAAAATATATATATACACACACACACACACACACACATTAGCTTTATAAACAAATTCACAAGTTTAAGGTATATTTTGGAGGATTTTAAAACTAATTTCCATTATAAATTAAGAAGGAATGATTGGATACTTATTTCTAATTTATGAAATTAGGGAAATTATTTTTTAAAGCTTAAAGGAACTTTAAGGGAAATAAAATTTCCTAATCTAACATAAGGATGAATTTTAAGAAAAAGAATAGAATCTTTTAGGCCTTAATTGTAAACTATTTCAAATTAGAGGGCACTTTAGTAATTTTCCCCCACCTAACAACCCTAATATTCCCCTTCTGTATATATATATTACATTCTTTCTTCTTCCTGCATGAGAACGCCGCACCTGCACACACACACCACACTTCGTTTTCGCTCCATCGCTGCACACAAGCACGCATCACCACCACCATATTCTCTCCTCAACCGTCGCCCTTCTCCCTCAAGCTCCATTACCGGTTGCTTCCTCTCTTGTATAAACATCACATCGTGCTCCGTTCATCATCATCATCACCATTCTCCTTCGTTCTTGATCAGCGATCCGACGAGAGAGAGAGAGAGAGAGGGAGTGAGAGGGAAGGCAGAGAACGTCTTCTTCTTCTTCCTCCTCTGTTCTGGCCGAAGGGAAAGAGAGCAAGAAAGGAATCCGTACGCTGTCGCCGCGGCTGCCGCTTGCCGCCGTTTTTGCTTGTCTTCAAACACCAACTTTAAACCTCTTTAGTTTTTGGCTCTTCTCTAGTTTCTCAATAGGTAAACAAGCTCTTCATTCCTCTTGTTTTGATTTCCAAACAATTAGCATATATTATCATGGAGCTTTTCACTCCTTTAAGCAAACATGTGATGTTGGTTCCCAAACACCAACTCTTGTTTATGATTTTTCATTAGGAAAACGATTTATTGTGTTAGCTAGCTAAATACGTTTGGAATGAAAATATGGACTGAATATGTTTCTAATGAGAAGGGATAATTAATTACTAAATTGTTTAGGATTGATTTAGAGTTGGTTGTAAGATTGCAGGTTCTATCTATGGGCTAATTAAGATTAACAATAAAGTTTTAAATTGGATTAATTGATTATTTTTCTTGAACACTTGTCTCAAGGGATTAGGATTAAGAATTTAGTTAACGTGGAGATTAATTGGCCAAGACTTGAGATAGGTTGATCAGTGGCATAAGTGTTGGGTTATAATAATAGTTTCAAAAGTTAAATAGAATTTATTTATTTTTATTCGTATGAAGAATTTTAATGGTTGGCAAATTTTTTTTTAAATCATAATTCCAAGCCTTCATTCAAATGTAAATATATTTAGATATAAGATCATCATGACTTGTAGCATGGTGGATGCTTATGGGAATAGGATAAATATGGGTTAAAATAAACTTAATCTAGCCGTGTAAGTTTTTTTTGTTACGTAACGTAGCATTGGAGCATTTTGGGATTAATTCCCTAAGTTTTGAATGACAGTACTTGATTAGTTATTAATTAGGTGCGTGTATATAATATTAATTGTAAACTCTGATTTTGCTTGACATTGAGCACGGGAGACGCGTCTACGGTAACTATTGGTTTAACTTCACGGAGGTAACTACTTCTGTTTGTTTACGTGTGTGTGTGTGGGCTAGTGAGCATTTGAAACTTATAATTTTGTATTTGGCTATAGTCTTGATGAACATGAATTTTGAAAGCTTATTTTATAATATAACCTGTTTAGTGGGGTATGTATTTTTAAATGGCATGAAGGTATGAACTTGTATATTTTTGGAAATTTATAGTATTTATTAAATATATCTGCATGATTGAATCTGAGAATTTCTGGACTGGGCCTTGTGCCATATGTTGGATGTGTATATGTATGACGTGCTGTGTTGATTGTGTGAACACCGAATAAATAAATAAATAAAAATGCCATCACGCGGTGAGGTTCCTTATTGGCCCACAAGGACTAAATAACACAAAATGGAAAGACGAATTGGGGAGAACGCCCCCGGTCTCAGGCGAGGGTTGTGAGTCCCTACTGGACCGTATAATAACGGTGTTATTGATTTGTTTAGTTTTATTTATCTATGTATTGGATTGCGATATTTGAATGTGAACATGTGATTTTATGTGTGATTATAAGGAATTGTTTCATGACGTTAATTTATGTGGGAATATATGTCATGATATTGTTATGCATATCTAAATGGTAACGGCTTCATGTTTCCAATTCAATTATACTTAGTAATACTCCACTGAACACCTTGCTAGCACACACCGCACGTAGGCGAGCAGTTAGTGGTTACCTGGGTCTACCCCCATTTTATCTATTTTTACAAGTCCTAGCAACGCAATAGGAAACCAAGGGAAGGATCCGAGAACGTCTCACTAACTAGTGAGTTCTGGACTGGTTTGACGGAAGATATTGCCACAAATAGGGATTCATATTGTTTGTTTTGCTTCCGCTTATATTTCCACGTTGTGCTTTTTTATTTTCAAATAGAGTATTTCTTTTAAAATAATTATTTTGGTAACTTGTTATTTTGTTTCTGAAGGACCGGTCTAAACTTTATTGGTGTTTCGACTATTTTAGTATTATTGTGGACTATTGGGATTTTACATGCTTTGAAAACGTTGAATGGCTAACAGATTTGAAGTTATAATGGTGTTAGATATTTTTTGTAAAAGTGTTTAATGGTCAATTATGTTATTGGGTATTTGTGAATGGGTTGATTAGTCAGGTGGTAGGTTGGCTTTATTTATCCATATTAGCCGTTGTTGTATTATAGAAATTCTTTTCTAACATGGATAATCGTCTGTTATATTATGTTTAATTCTTTTTTAACCATGATAGCCCTTTTAATATTAGGAATCCTTTTTCTATCATGGTTAGGGTATTTATGTTATGTTAAATTCTTTTATAACCATGATAGCCTTTTAATATTATGAATCATTTTTCTATCATGGTTAGGGTAGTTAATTGGTATTTATATTCAAATGACGAAAAGCCTTTTTCTAACTATGTTAGTGTTTGTTTTAGTAAACTTCTTTTTCTAACATAGTTAGTATTTTAAAAAATTTTGTAATTGTTAAATGTTAATTAAAAATGTATTAAAAAGTATAATTAGGTAGTAAATATTACATATACTCCCTCCGTCCCATAATATAAGGTCCATTTTTTTGAATGACCTTGTTCCAAAATATAAGGTTCTATTTGACTTTGTTTGAGTAATAAATGCGTTTTTACCCATTTTACCCATGCATTAATTTTCCCACACATTCTCTTTCATATTCGTTTCATAATGACCATTTCTCTTACTCATTCGTAAATAAGGGCACATTTAGAAAAAAAAGAAGGTATGTTTCCTACACATTTATTGTTTTTAACTAACTTTAACTAATTTTTTAGGAACCCATAATTGGGTAAAAAAAACCTTATATAGTGGGACGGATGGAGTACTATTCGTTCTTTAAGTAACCTTATTTATGAATGTGAGAGAGAGAGCCATTATGAAAAAGAAGATGAAAGAGAATGTGTAGGAGAAATTAATGTATGAGCAAAATTGAAAACACACATTTATTACTCAAATAAAGCTAAATAGAACCTTTTAAAATGGGATGAACCATTTTTTTAACCCATTTTTTTGATACAAAATGGGATAAACCATTTCAAAAATAGGGCTTTACATATAAGAACAGAGGGAGTAATACTTTTTCATTTTATTATTTTATTACAATGGCTCTTTCACTTATCATTAATAATTTATATTTATACTGTGAAAGCTTGTTTGACACTGATTGTATTCCTTGAAATCTAAACTTCCTAAATTATTTTGAAAGAAAAACGGAAAACTACATTATCGAATTCGTACAATTACAAAAAGCCTGCTTACATTTTAACTTCACTCATCATCTCGCACCTCTGGTATGTATTGGAGGTAGAGGATACTCAAGGATACAGAATTTTTCTTCTAGTCTATGAGCTAGCCTAGTTAACCTGTCAGCCTCAGCCACTTGCTCCCTATCAACATGGAAAAAGTGGCCTGCCAATCCCTATAAGAAATTGATCTTGCTTCCTGTACTAGAGCAGGTAATAATACGAGCCGAAACCCGTGGACCAACTCAAAACCCGTAAAAAAATTATTATGGGCTCGGAAAAATAGGGTCTATATTAAAATGGGTTTTTTGGGCCCGAACCCATCAAACCTGAGCCAATGACAGGTTAACCCGTCAAACCCGTGGGCTAACCGGAACCCATTGTCCTTTTTTTTGAAAAAAAATATAATAAATATAACAGAGGTGGTTAAAAAGGTAAAAATATAATAATATTTAAATGATACAAATATAATACTTTCTTTTCTTTTTATTAGTGTTATTTTATTTGTTTTAATCTCATTTCTTTTATTAGTGTTATTTTATTTGGTTTAGGGTCCTCACTATGGTGAACACCAAATATAGTCCTTATTTTGCTAATTACTCCATCCGGTTCTAAATATAAGATTACTTTGACTTTTTTTGTGGAAGTTAAGGAAGCAAATTAAATCACTAAATTATAACATATGTCACATTTAATTAGATTATATGTTAGTTTATAAGTAGAATAAATTATTTTTGAGGAAAAAAGATAAATATAGACAATTTAAAGTGATTAATTTTACATCCTTAGTTTCTCCAAAAAAGTTAAAGCGATCTTATAATTAGGACCGGAGGGAATATATTGTAAAACAGGGGCTCATTCAAAAAAAGAGAAAAATTGATAAAAAAAAGGTGATTAAAACAGGCTTTTTTGGGCCAGCCCGAAACCCGAACAATATGGTCTGGGCTGAAAATTCAAACCAATATTCAAAATAAGTTTTTTGGGTCCGACCCGTTTTTTCACGGGCTTTTTTGGGCCCTACCCGAGCCTATCGGACCCACCCGTATTACCAGCTCATTATGGATGATCTTGATCACATGCTCTACTCATCAAGTTCAAAGCTTCTATACAACTACAATACACTGCAATTTTCCGGAACCCTCTTGGCTAGTACATACAGTTGGAGACCATGGGTGTAGCCAGTTAATTCTGAGATAGCTGGTGGCATTACTATGAGTTTGCAGCTGAATCCACATATCCAGTAATTCGCATGATTGCGAATAGCCCCACTACAACTGCTCCTTCCACCCGTCGAACAGAACCATCTACTATCAGGCTTGGTGACGTCCTTCTTCGCCACAAGATTGACTTGAGCTTGATTCTGATATGGGCTGTAAAACCCATATCGACTTTGAAGAACTTGATCCAGGGATGCTCTAAAGAAGCTACTATAGACAAGAGTTCAAAAATATTCTCAAATATAGTAAGAAAAATATTTAAATATGATAATTATGTCCAAAATAAAATTATTATCCAAATTTACCCTTATATATGATTATAAGTGTAAATAAGAGAAATGATAATAATAATATAAATAAATATAAAAACTAATGTATATAAAAAAATAATGATGGATAAAATGGAAAAAAACTTTAATGCCATGTTAATTAAACACTACTCGTACATATATTTATTAATTCGCTAGAGCTCTCACATCAAGAAACACCGCCTACCCTTCCGCAACTGTTTCCCTCATTATAAAAAATAAGAATAATAGAAAGAACAGAACATATTAGTATCTAAATTATATTTGAATGGTCCAAATTTAATTTTAGATTCATTATCAATTAAAATATTTGTATATTACTTTTTAAAAATAAAATCTATATCATCTAAATAAGATCTAGATAGTCTAAATAAAAAATTAATTTTTTAGTAGGAAAATCAGTCTTTCTTTTTACTCTCCATGTTTTTATATTCCACTGTACTTTCAACATATTTTATACCGACCATAAAAAATTTGAATCCTTATTAATTTTAGGGTTAAAGGTCATATTTGTCCCTGAAGTATGCACGATGTATCATATTTGCCCCTGAAGTATTTTTGGGTCCAAATGTGCCCTCGAAGTATGAAAATGGATCATATTCGCCCTTCAGCCGATAAAATATTAACGGTCAACGTGAGCTTTTTAACGGCTGAAGGGTTAATATGATCCATTTTCATACTTCGAGGGCACATTTGGGCCCAAAAATAATTCAGGGGCAGATATGATACATCGTGCATACTTCAGGGGCAAATATGATTTTTAACCCTTAATTTTACAATGAAAGTTAACAACGTTACCACTTTACCGTTATTTAATATAGTATAACAAAGTCAACACATAATTAATAAATGATAAAATTGAATATTTACATGAAAATTTTAACAATATGATTTATAAATATCACCAAATAAAACTAGATCTCTTTATCCTATAAGGAGGACAAGAGGAGTAAGTCATTTGAAGAGTATTAATGTTTCTTTGCCACTGTTTCTTTTTAATTCATGTTTAAATAAGGTTTTTTTTTGTATTTTTATTTCTTCTTTAAATCTAATTTGATAAGATTAAAAAGTTGAAAAGAATTTCAATAAAAAGTGGTGTGGCTTGTGTTTGTGAATCCACTATAAAGAAAAGACTCCTCTATAGTTGATACCACTCTAATCAAGGGAATCTAGGGGTGGGCGTGGGCAAGACGAGACCCTTACCTAATGCTTAGCTCGAAGAGTGAATGGGCGGCAATTTATTGCCTGATGCCTAGCCTCCTTCCACTTTTCCCCATATTTTTAATATAGTGGCACCATTAGTTTGGTCCATATGTCCATCTTTTGGAGGAAAAGTATGAATATGTCAACAAAAAAAAATAGTCTAGTGACCTCTGATCATTCATGTATGCAAAAGAAGGAAAACATAATAAAATTTGGATTCGTCACATATCCTTCTTTGGTTTATAGCATCATATAAGACACATAAAATGAAGCAAAAAACCAAAAATACCTCAGTATAAGAGTGAAACGTACAGTAAAGAAAAGAGAAATAATAGTACCTATCGCTAGCATGGATCTTCACACCTAAAAAGGGAAGAGAAACACAAAAGAGACAACTCTAATATAGCTATCCAAATTCATGAATTTATCACATACAGATTTGGTCTTGTATCTTGTACGCAAAATAGATTATTACTTGCAGTGATCTCTGTCTAAATGTGAAGAACAAATCTGGGAGGAATTAGAAGGGAGGCAAAAATTGAAATCAAATCCAATAAAATGTATACTATAAACCATCATATAAGGAACAACACCAACAGCCACCACTAACTCAACCCTTCTCCATCCAACTAAGTCCTGTAATTATTGACATTAGATTCAGATTATACATCCTCAACCCATATATCCAAAAAAATTTTACAGCCTTCTTATATATTTCATCGGTGCATACTTGCATATATAGCACATGGACATATATAGTTGAGGAAACAACATAACGCATCATTTGGAGGCAATTAATGTGTGGAAAACCCATAGGTGGGGGGGTGCTGTACAAATCAATAGGAGAGGGAATCGTTATAGTGAGAGTGGAGATGGAGCTAAAAATGAAAAGGAATATGCGAAATTAATGGTCATTATAACTACTTGATTACAAAAATAATTGAGATGAGATTGCTTTGATAGAGTACTATACAGATCAATAGGAGAGGGAATCTTTATAGTGAGAGTAGGGATGGAGCTAAAAATGAAATGGGAATGTGCAAAATTAATGGTCATTATAACTACTTGATCACATAAACAATTGAGATTGCTTTGATAATGGATATTTCCATAATTGAGGCTGCTTAACGGCGTTAACAATTATTTAAAAAAGCATCCATTGGATTAAAAGATTTTCATTAACAGATTATCGCAAGATAAGTGGCTCTTTAACGGCATCCTCACAAGAAGTAGGGATATATATTGATATTGATGATAGGGATATTAAAATAAATTGGAGTTCCTTAAAAACTGGAACTAGGCGCATAACAGTGAAAAAATGAAAATAGGAATGAGAAGAGAGAAATAGGGTCATGCGGTAGGACTGAAATTGAGACAAAAGAGATCGAGATAATTTTTTTTTTTTAACCATGAGAGATCTAGATAATTCAAGGAAAATGAATTGCGATGATCCTGAGATTGTAGCTTCTCATTTTTCTAAGGTCAGTTGCACCACTGTTAATTTTTTTCTTTCAAACTTTAATATTATTGCGTTATCATTAAAAGGATTGTCCCTTTGTATTAAAATTTTAACCCTATGCCATAGGTATCTAAATTGTATTATGAAATTAGTTTATACAAACGCTTTTTATTTGGACAATTTAACCTCCTCTACTAAAAGGGATGGAACCCACACACCCATCACAGGAACCAATTTGCCTACTAAGCACAAAATTTAGTAAGAAGAGCTAGTAAAATTTGCACCCTCTAAATTAAATTTGGATTGTTCAGATTTGATTATATTTAAAAAGACATTTAAAAAAGATATAGTTAAGAAAATTATCTTTACTATATATTCTATACACATTACAATAATATTTTTTGAAAAATATAAATTTTTATAAAATCAAATTTGAACCATCCAAATCAAATCTATAAATCCAGATTTGATTAGCTCTATCTACTAAGCTTTGTACTTAAGAAACTGGTTCCCCACATGCACATATGCGCATACTTGGGCAACTTCGGATGCAGAAACTCACAATCTCCTCTATGAAAGGAGGTAAGGGATACCATGTAAACTAGAAGCTTTTGGCCAAAATAGATTTCAATTAAAAAGAAAGGTTCACACACGCACCTATAAATATGATGCAAGCTAAATGTTTCTGATTTTTTTCCTGAAATAATTAATTCAGTCACATATCTATCTCGGTGACGCATCAATACGAATAAAGCTAAGGTAATAATATAATGCATGGGTATTTTTATTTGGACGTACATGTACGTCTTTTATTAGTCAACAAGAAATAGCTTATGGTATACTCTTGACATTTCAATAACTTGTTAGACGATATGGTACTCCACTGAAAGGGACTACGCCTAACATACGTGAAGAAATTAAATAAATAAACAAAACGATAAATTCTACCTGCCCATGTGCCTCCATTAGTTCTCCGTCATTCACCTAATTATTATTAATGTATGTATATAAGACAATGTAACGCATCTATCTTAAGGGCCACGTAACAACAGACCTCCATTAATTCTCCGTCATTCACCTAATTATTATTAATGTATGTATATAAGACAATGTAACGCATCTATCTTAAGGGCCACCTAACAACAGACAACAACAACAGTATCTAACAAAATGGTGGGCACGGACGTACGCTTAGCCTCACCTACAGAGGGGTTTATAAGTATAACGGAGGGAGTTTTAACAAAATTTCAGAAAGTGACGTCACAAATAATGAAATGTTGTTCATATATTGTAAGTACGCTATATACAATATCATAATTCCTGTACAACTTAAGCTTCTAATAATGTAAAAAATATTTAATTTCATCACAATGCATGTAAAACAAAATGTGGTTTCTGTTACTCATCATATTTTTAAAACGACAAGCAAAGCTAATTAATTTCATCTTTTTATATTAATAACCATATTATTTCTTTAAGAGAAGCGCATGTTAATTATAGAGTCAATTTCACTATTTTACTACATTAGGACGTTGATTACACAATTAAATACTTTACTGCACTTCAAAAAATATTATAGGGCGGTCATTTCACCTTTACCCTTAATTTTTCAATCACACAATTGCTAATGGAATTTGTACCTCTGTTGATATGTAAAATCAAGTCCATACTATACGGGTGTTAATTTATTCAGTAGCGGAGCTTGGCTTATGCTTTTATTGAAATCTTTAAGCGTATACTTCTTTACACTTTTATACACTTTTATTGAACGACAATCACTAGAGTACAAGTACATACATAAAATTCGGGGGAACTACAGACTTACACCCTTTTATTTGTTCAGAGTCACAGTGGTGAGGTAAAATAATAAGCAAAGGAATGAAGTAAACTAATTTTATTACAAATTGTAAATAAAGCGCGTGCGTAAACTAGATTGACAAAATATCGGGCCTTGTTGACTTGATGGTGTTGGCATGGGGGGATCTCATCTCCCGCAGCCTCCTTTCTTGAGAAAGCATTTTTGCAAACCTGCGTAAGACATTTCAATAATTAATACAGATATTAACTTATTTGATTAAATATAGCTTTTTGTCTTGCAATGAATTATTATGAAGAGTCTAAGATATATAAATCGTACTTTTTGAGAGCATCCTCATTGGTGCCTCCATTTTCAAGGGATTCAAACAGACCAGTCTCTAAATTCACCCTAGAAACCGGTTTCTTCAATAGCTCTTGTCCTGTTCGGCCCAGTTTGTCCAGATTCTCTTTTGTAGAAATATCAACCGAAGAAACTGTACCGGTCAACGAGTCATCCTGCATTTTGCCCCATGAACAAGAGATAAATCAATATTCACATAATTTTTTTCAAATTACATCCACGCATTAATTGTTAATGCATAGGTAACTAAATACACGCACACACCTGTATCCTAAGGTAATTATCCTCTGAATGAAGGGCTTGGGTCACGGTGGCTAAATGGAAATCAACAAGATCAGCACTTGATTGGGAAAACGCGTCGATCAAAGGAGTGGAGCCACCGTGAGTCAACCAGTCCAACAATCCCCATTTTGCAGCCATTTTTGCGTCGAACTTTTGCTCATTCTTTGCTGTGCCTGTGCCTATTGAGATTATGAGGAAGCGACCATAATCCATGGGCTTTATGGGAAAAAAATCAGGATCCTCATTGATCACCTGCTTCGTCACTTGGGTCAGGGCAACTAAAGTCTGTATCATTACACAGGAAATTGATATTTAATCACGTGTATATATATGCATATAATATATTTTTTTTACCAAAATATATTAATACATTAATACAATATAATATATATGCATATAATATGAACACACAATTAAAAATAAATTAATACAACATACGTACGGGGTTATTTGCAGAAACACCGCCGTCAATGAGATTGAACTCGCGGACGTTGCCTTCAGAATCTTGGTTTTTGAACTGGTGGCCAGGGAGGTAAGTAGGTGCAGCAGAAGTGCTTATGCATATGTCAGAGAGTCGAGCATCCAAACAAGGTGACTTCTTGATCTCATAAGATGAGAATATGGTTGGCTGCATCGCCTTTATGTCAAAGGTTGGGATGACAACGTTGGTGAGTGTCTCATGCAACCTTGTCTCTCCCAACTTCTCTCTCACTACTTGATGAAGGTACTCCCCATCGTACTTGGGACCAGCCATTGCTCTCACCAGTTTTCCCATTGCTCCAAAATGGAATCTGCACGTAATTAATGGTCATTCGTAAGGACTAGAGACCTTCAAGAAGGTTTTAGTTTAATGTTTAAACAGAACGAGACGTTAGTGTTTCCATACTTTTGTGGGAATATCTTGGGACAATGGTTGAAGTAAAAGGACTTGATATCCTTGGCAGCAAAAAGTGGTCGCTTCTTTTCATTCGGAGCGGTAAGCATGGCGGTTACGAGACCCCCCGTGCTGGTCCCTGCAATTACGTCAAAGTAATCTGCCAGCCTTGCCTCTTCACCGTCCAGCTCCTACATGCACGTCAAAAGATTGTTATTATAATAAGTAACTATGTTTCATTTATTCATCAACTTTCAAATCCATAGCATCAATATATATGTGTAGAAAAATCATATATTTGATGTGAGCAGTATGTGTGCATGCAGTCATAGATATTAATGCCTGAAGACCACACATGTATGCAAGAAACATTACAGCAAATTAATTAACGTCTGTGTTCGTTCCAAGTGCATATATATATATATATACAGAGAGAGAGAGGGGGGGAGAGGGAGAGAGAGAGAGAGAGAGAGAGAATTATATACCTGGAGTTGAGATTCGAGGAATTCGAGAATGGTGGCGGGGATGATGCCTCTGATGCCACCTCCATCGATACTGAGAATGGTGATTAGGTCTCCAAAGGTTGGGGCTTGAATTTGAAGAAGGGATGACTTTTTTCTCTCCATAGTTATGGATTGGTTTGTGGAAAATGGAAAGAAAGTGTGAGCTTAGTTAAACTAGAATAAATGCGGGAGAAATTAATGCAAGCAGATGGTAAGGCTGCAGCTAATTAATTAAGATTCTGATCAAGTCTCGAAAAGGAGTTAAATTTGCCAAAGGGAAGGATGATTATTCAGGTTTTGATTGCTTGCGGGTTTCCTGATGAGCTCAAAGACCTATTTATAATGAGGTGCACGCGAATGAATCATGTAAAATTGAAATAAAATAGAAAGGAGGAAATGGTCAGGGAAATACTTTTCGATCAGGCGGGTGGGAAGAATCGGAATAGTAAACTTATGGAATGTGTCAAATACGCAATGCATGCTGAGAATAGTGAGATACATATATACTCCACATATATAGTTGCAAATATTGAATGTTCTCACATATGATGAGCCGTGCCCCAATAGTAGTCCTGGTTTTACCGTTAATATTTGCAGTCTTCGCCCAACGGACCACTATATGGCTGCGTTATATACTATATTATGAGTGATTAGGTATAGTTGAACAACAAAAGATAATGTTTAGGGATATGGCAACAAGTTTTCTCTAACGACCGAGTTTAAGTTTGCCCCAAATTGAAGACAATCATTCTCATCCTAAGATACTCCCCACGCGCCAGTGATCGCGTTGACTCGCTCCTCCTCACTTACGGCTTCTTAAAACAAGTCTTTCTTCTCATTTCCCTTTTCTTTTCTCTCTCCCCCCATCTTTCTTTGGTTTATGAAAAGGGTGTTGGTTTTGCTATTTCATTTTTTCCACCTGGTTTTGCTATTTCTAACATACAATAACGTCTTGCTAATTTTATTTTGTTGGCACTTTTATATGGGCAGTAGTTAATTAGTATATAAACCGTGATTGAGCAAGCTCCGCACATCCTATAATATTTTGCGTGGCTTCATGGTTTTACATGCTTGCTTAACAAGATATTGGGTATTACTCGATTAGTTTTCTTGAGAAATAAAATGAATGGCTTATCTTTGCATTATAATAATGCTATAAATGAATAGATGAATTAGTTTAAGCAATACATTGTATGCAAAAATTACGACTATTTTTGGCATTCTCCCTTAAGTACCTATTGTCTTGTGTATATAAGGGTTATTATGCTTTTGCGCACTTATGCTTTTACATTTTGTTAATTCATTTAGATTCCAAGGTTGATTGGACTTCCTATCTAACTGAAGCTACGTGAACGTACATTAAAATTTAGTGAAAGCATTATTGCTCGTCTACTATTCTGGTCTTATTCATAAATCCAAATTACTTAATATCCTCGTAATAAAGAGAATTAGTTAACTCAATAAATATGACCTATAATAATAAGGTTTTTTTTAATTTACCTTATCTATGAACGAGTATTTTAATAATATTTTATTATTGTATTTCATCTTTTATCTCTACATTCATTGCTCTTACAACATTTTTCTACAAAGTGGACTAATAAAAAGGATTAGACTGGTATATAATAAATCCAGTTGTTACAATGATGGCTGCCCCTCCAGCTTTTCTATTAATTAGTAATATTCAATTCACCCGCTAACTTAAATTGTGATTAATTAATGGAGTGCCAAAAATTTGAAAGAGAGAAAAGTCCAAGAGGGTGATAATCAATGATAATGCAATGTGGGAATTTCTTTTATCTTTTAGTGCCATGTTTGCGTGGGCCTCAGGAAATGGAATGATTATGACTTGAGAATTACTCCCTCCTTTTATTTACACGCACGTGTATGTATGCCTATGTATATGGAGTATGTATGTAAACTCTAGAAAAATTTGAATATTTAAAATATAAGTCATTTTAAAAAATAAATTCCAGAACATTGAATTTTTTTTCATGTTTGTCAGTCATTGAATGATTAAAAATTATTATTGGGCAAGTGATGAAAAGAGAAAAACTATAATTAAGATCGATGGAATTACAATTTAAATAGTGTGATGTGATTTTAAAACGATATGGTAATTTTTAGTAAAGTTAACAGGCTTTTTTTTTTTTTTTTTTTACTTATGTGAGGCAATTAACTCTTTCATAATTATAAATGACATGAATAAAAATGAAAGGAAAATACCTTCTTTATTTTGAAAGTCTTATATAGGAGATTTTAACTAGTTGGGAATGGGTATTAACTAGTTTAATATAGATATTAGCAATTGCAAATTATCTATATGGAATTTTGAAATTCATAAGATTATTTTTCAGTCATTTCCTCCCACAAATGGGTTATATATTAAAAAAAATCCTCTGCATGCCTCATAAGTCGTAATTAAAATTATAAATGAAACGAATATTGCGTTTTCTATTAGAAACATTACATTAGGCTAGACATATTGTTGCGCTTTATTTAAAAATTATAACATCAGGTCTGGCCCATTGTAGTATTTTATAAACGCTACATTATATAAAATTTTTGTTGCTTTTTAAAATTTCTGGACAGTAATTAATTAGTATATAAACCGTGATTGAGCAAGCTCCTCACATCCTATAATATTTTGCGTGGCTCATGGTTTTACATGCTTGCTTAACAAGATATTCGGTAATACTCGATTGGTTTTCTTGTGAAATAAAATGAATGGCTTATTTTTGCGCTATAATAATGCTATAAAGGAATAGATGAATTAGTTTAAGCAACACATTTTATGCAAAAATTACGACTGTTTTTGGCATTCTCCAGTAAGTACGTATTTAGTCTTGTGTAATATAAGGGTTATTATGTTTTTGCGCACTTATGCTTTTACGTTTTGTAATTCATTTAGATTCCAAGGTTGATTGGACTTCCTATCTAACTGAAGCTATATACACACACACACGCATACATATAAATGCCCAGTCAAATTCGTGAACTTATGTTAAAATTTAGTGAAAGCATTATTGCTCGTCTACTATTCTGGTCTTATTCATAAGTCCAAATTACTTAGTTCTCTTGTTTCAAAGAGAATTAGTTAACTCATTAAATATGACCTACATTAATAAGTTTTTTTAATTTACCTTATCTATGAATGAGTATTTAAATAATATTTTATTATTGTATTTCATCTTTTATCTCTACATTCATTGCTCTTATAATTGGATTTATAATAAGAACCAAAACTTTTCTACAAAGTGGACTAATAAAAAGGATTAGATTGGTATATAATAAATCCCAGTTGTTACAATGATGGCTGCCCTCCAGCTTTTCTTTTAATTAGTAATATTCAATTCACCCACTAAATTAAATTGTGATTAATTAATGGAGTACCAAAAATTTAATAGAGAGAAAAGTCGTCCAAGACGTTGATAATGAATGATAATGCAATGTAGGAGTTTTTTTTTTTTTTTTTATCTTTTAGTGCCATGTTTGTATGGGCCTCAAGAAATGGAATGATTATGACTTGAGAATTTCTCCCTCTGACAAATCCTTAGATTTGTATGTTTTTATGTGTTTAAATTGAGGCTTCTAACATGAATAAGATGTAAATTTGGTCCAATTGTGTTTATTTAATATCTTATACTCTTAGGTGAAATTAGTATTAATTGGCCATAATTGTAGATTAATTTGTATGAATTGGTTTATAAGGCCATTTGATCCTTTTTCTCTCTTGTTTCTACTTGTAGGGTCATCCAAGGACCAAATATGAAGGATTCAATACGAAGAAGAATACTTGAAAGGGGAGAAATTGGGGCTAAAAGCTGAAAATTCAAGAAAAAAAGATCAAAATACAAGTTCTGGACGAATTGTAAAAATTACAGAAAAGGACCCGAAATTTGAAAATTACAGAGAGGTCCTAGTTCGCCGTGGCTTTCGCCGCGGCGAAACCCAAGGCGAACTACCCCCTGAAAGAGGCAGAAGCAATGTTAGCTCGTCGTGGCTTTCGTCGCGGCGAACTCTGCGAATTCTGCAGAATTCAGCGCGTTTTCGGACTCTAAATGGATCCAACTCAATACCCACTCACTTGACCCGACTTGGGGGACATAAAACATGAAACTTACACCCCTTTAGGTCAGATTTGGAGCCACCACAAACCCTAACACTCATCTTTCTCTCATTTCCTTTCATCTCCATCTTCCATCTTCCATCTTCCACCTTCTTCCACCCAAATCTCCATGTCTCCTCAACCTCCACTCCTTGGTGCTAACTTTCTCATGGAGGACAGTAGCTAGGCACCCTCATTCTTGATGGTGGGAGCCAATGGATGAGCTTGAAGCTTCAAAGGGGAGTTCTTGTTCTCCCACTCTCTCTTCCTTATGTTTAAGCATGTTTCTAGGATTCTAGGGCTTGTTTCTTCATTTGGTTGTAATTTTATTCCATATCTTTGTATGAGAGTGGTGGAAACAATTTGTCTTGTTTATTTTCTTTGTGTGGATGCTTGACATTGCACCTATTGACTTGAACATATCTTATTTGTATGGGTTCATCATTTAATATATGTTTTCTTGTTAAAATATTGTGCTAAATGAGGGTTCTTATTTAGTGGATCATGGTGTCAAGTGTTTGTGTTTAGAAATTAGCAAGTAAATCTACTAATTGCTTGAGTAACATTGGACTTCAACCTATTGGGTTCAATTTATTGGTTGGGGTTCCACCAATGACTTGGGACTAATAGGTTAATCTTGTTGCAATGCGGGGTTCCGGTTGTAGGATCAAGAGTTCCTTGCAATTAGTAGGTTTAATTGGTTTTGGATTTGTCAAATTGCATGAGTGGCATTGGACTTCAATCCTAGAGTCTTGGTTTATTATGTGGGATTCCAATAATGAATTGAAACCCTAGGATTAATTAAGTGGCAATTCGGGGTTCCGGTTGTTGGATTAGGAGCCCCTTGCGATTAGTAAATTCACTTTGATTTTGAGCTTAATCAACTTAGGTTAAATTAAGTAATGTGCGGGGTTCCGGCATTAATTAAGTTAATCTAAGCCTAGCCTAGAGGGGTTCCTCTAGGGTTCATTAGAAAATCAATAATAAACTCCCTAAAAATCTTTTAAAGCAATGAATCCCAAGGTTTCCATTTATCAAGAATGATTCCATTTCCATCTCCCTCCAAATCTCACTTTTATCCTATCTTTATTTTACTTTTGAACATATCATACCTTTTGCATCTTTTCTAAATCAAAAACCAAATACAATATTTTTACCCGCTTTTGTTAGTTTGCATCTTAGCTACTAGGACACCTTTTGCTTTAGGCTCCTCAAGCGAACGATACCCGGGGGTTAGCTTCGACTATCCCCTTGGTTCTTATTTTCTTGAAGGGCGGACCCAAGGGCGCTACACGCATATACACACTCGAAAGAGGTGGAGCTCTTCACCCTCCTTTTATTTACACGCACGTGTGTGTATGCCTCTGCCCCCTATATGTATATGGACCCATGGTTCAAAAACCCGGCCTAGCCCTGCCGGTTGAATCGTAAAACCCGCGACCCGGTGAGAAGAACGGCTCGATTCAGGTATCACCCGCTGAAGGAATGAACTCGGGAATATCTGAGTTGATCCGGCTAGGTTTAGGTAACCCGGCGGGTGAGCAGGGTTGGCCGAGCGCCTTCTCGTCACTGAACGAAGCAGTTTTGAATAGATCCGGTGAGCTACAGCGAGAAGGGAGGAGTGGGGACAATGGAAGAGGCGACCTGAAAAGGGAGCAATCATGAGAGATAGAGAGAGGGAAGTGATGAAGATAGAACTGGAGAGGATATGCGGCTGACTGGCAAAGCAAAGCATATGAGGGAATAAAGTTATCTAGGGTTTTAGTTGAATATCAATTTGGGCTTGGGCCTCATTAACTTAAAAAAATAAAAAATAATAAAACCAACTTTTAATTTTAGAAATCCTGTTTACAAAAATTTAGTAAAGAGAAAGTGAAATAAACTAATTCATTTAAACCCTCATTAAGTAGCCACATGTAAAAATAATATTAACTAAAAATTTTTGTTGTATTTTATTAAATTTTGATAGTAGTGATGATTGATGTTGATGTATTTTGTTATTAAATAATTAAATTATATTATTTTAATGTGACCGATTCAACCCCAAGTCGACCATCGGTTGAACTACTAACCCTTAATCCAGTACCTCGACCGGGTCAATGCCCGGTCCGGGTTTTTGACTCTTGTATGGAGCATATATGTAACTTCTATAAAATTTTGAATATTTAAAATATAAGTCATTTTAAAAAAAATTGAGAACGTTGAATTTTTTCATGGTTGTCAGTCATTAAGTGATAAAAATTATGATTCAGCAAGTGATGAAAAGAGAAAAACTATAATTAAGATGGAATAATTACAATTTAAATAGTGTGATGTGATTTTAAAACGATATGATAATTTTTAGTAAAGTTAACAGGCTTTTTTGCTTATGTGATGCAATTAACTCTTTTATAATTATAAATGACATGAATATTAAATTTTACTCGCTCTATCACTATTTATAAGATCCAACGCGAATTTATTAAGAGATTGTCATAAAATATGAAAATATTCTTTATTATAGTTTTTAACTTCAATATAGGAGATTTTAACTAGTTGGGAAAGGGTATTACTACTAACTAGTTGAATATAGATATTAACAACTGCAAATTAAATATATGGAATTTTAAAATTCATAAGGTATGTTAAAAAAATCCTCTGCAAGCCTCTTGAGTGGTAATGAAAATTATAAATGAAATGAATATTGCGTTTTCTATTAGAAACACTACATTAGGCTAGACCTGTTGTTACGGTTTATTTAAAAATTATAACATAAGGTCTGGCCCATTGTAGTATTTTTAAATTTTTTTACTTATTTAAATTTTCTAGTGAAACTATTAAAAAGTTAAAAGAGAGGTCTTAAAAATTAAAAATGGAGGGACTATTGGATTAGATTATTCTGGCTATTCTTATCATATGATAACACGTAGACATACTTCAATTTCTTTTATAAACAAAAGAAGATCTTTTTAAAAAATTTCACTCTACATAATATGGTAATTTTTTGGAAGAATTATAACTATGTCCCAAATAAGGGGATTAATCATAATCAGATCTAAAAAAGTTATTAAATCACATTGAAATCTCTATGGACTTGGGTGATATTAAAAGGCTTGTTATACACTCATTAAAAACTTATTTGTCATTGACAACTCAAGGAACTGTATTGAATTGTAAATAACAAGTCGTCTAATATCATTCAGATCCCTAAAAATTTTAATGTAATTTAATAACTTTTTGGGATTTAGTTGTAATTAATTCACATATTGGGGACTTAGTTGTAATTTGTCATAATTTTTTTTACAGAATTTGATGAAACAATTTATCATATGTTTTGAAAATTTTCTTTATTAAATTAATAACTTTTATTCTGTTGAAAAACATCATCGTTGATCTCATGCTTTAGGAAAAAAAAAAAACCCCCCTCCATTATTAAACTATGTGATTCAACTAATAAAAGGTTTTATATTGTGAACACCATGTCATGCTTAGAACTGGTTCCGAGGCAAGAATTACATACTATATGTTGGGCAACTTTATTTGAATGCTTTAATTTGATTTTTTTTCCCCCTCTATCTTCTTGTGACATGAGCTTAGAGCAACGTTTATGCTTCGCCTTCGCTTTACATGAACTTTTCTCGTGTACGATAATTAATTACCATCAAGCGTGCTTTATTATCTTTGACAACGTGTGTGTGTGTCTATATATATATATATAACATGATGTTGGTTTCACGTGGTCATAACATTATTATTACTCCTTCCGGTCCCTATTATAAGATGTAGTCAATATTTTTATACATACCAATAAAATATGTTTGAACCATTTATTATGGGTAGATTTAATAAAACTTTTCATTTTTACCCTTACTCATTTATTAAACACACTTTATCTCCCCTCCTTTCATTTATTTTTCATTTTTAATATATAATGACATAAATGGAAAATATACATTTATTGCTTTGACTTTTATAAGTTACCTCTTATATTTTAGACAAAAAATTGGAAGGAGTATAATTAAAGGTTGTTCCTCTATAAAAGATAGACCTCCCGATCGTTACGTTCCTCTATAAAGATAGACCTCCCAATCGACTAGAGACACATATATACTTGATCTAGTTCGTGGAATTTGTGGAACTGATCTTAATATTTAGCGCGGGCTAAAATTTGGTCATTAAGCAATAAACGCCAGACTTGACTTCCGATTTGCCAATAATTTTATATTCTCCACTAAGTTGTCATTAATTATACGACGTAGCATTACAAAAGTTTTTTTTTTTTTTGGAAGCCCCCCTCCGGCCTTGTGGCACTACTGCAACTTTTTATTCCCATAGAGAATGAGCTTCTTTTAAAAAATATAATCCCTCTCTTCATATATATAAGACCCATTGACTTTTTCTGGAGAAATTAAGGAAGTTATATGAGTGATTTAATTAAAATATATTCTGTATATTAATAGATTATATGTTAACTTATAAGTTAAATAAACTAGTTTGGAATCTTATCAAAGGAGGAGTGATGGAGAGCGCTCTCTCTAAGCAGGTTGAGACAGGCGCTGGCGAATCAGATAGCCTTCGATCAACGAAGAAAGTTAGGATATGTGATGGTTTGCTATGAAGTGGGAGTGATGAAGGGGGGTGGGATGATGTAGATGTGGAGATGGGGGAGATAGGAAACACAAAGTTTGTTTCATATCGTAATAAGCTTCTGAATCAGGGGAAACAAGGGTCGTCTGGTGACAAGGGGAAGGAGGTCATGATTGAGGAGGATGATTATAAAGATTGGCCATGAGGGGGGCATTCCTACAATTGACTTCCGTCTAGAGTAAAAGATATGTTAGTGAAAGGCATGGAAAGAACCCTTGTAGTCAAATTATATTGTTAGGAAAAACTATCTGGTATCATGGTTTGCTAATGAAAGTATAGTTTCTGTGGAAACCTAAGGGATCTTTTCGTCTAGTTGATGTGGAGGAACACCTTTTCTTTGTTACTTTTGGCTTGGATGAAGATTATTTGAAGGCCTTGACAAGTGGTCTATGGATGATCTATCGTTCCTATCTCACAGTGCAGCCATGATCTATTGACTTTGATCCGAAAACTACAAAGGTCTCTAAAGTGGTTGCATGAGTTAGAGTACCAGGATTAGCTGTTCGTTATTATCATAAGAGTACCCTTAGTGTTATTGGAAAACTTATCAGAGAAGTGACAAAGATTGACTACACGATGGAAGTTAGAGGACGGGGGAAGTATGCTAGGATTGCAGTCATCGTCGACCTCATGAAAGCACTTATTCCTCAAATAAAGGTTGATGGAAGGATTTACACAGTTGCTTACGAGGGTCTACCGCTAATTTGCTTTGGTTGTGGAAATTATGGGCATATAAAAGATTAGTGTAACAATGGTACGAACAAGGAAGAACCTAGACCTATGGTAATGGAGACCAACCAAGCTAATATTGTAGCATCGCCACCAGATACGAAGGCCGAAGAACGCTTGACGCCGCAAGAACCACCGTATGGGGAATGGATGCAAGTGAGATATCCTAAAAAAGGAAATAAGTCACAATGGGGGAAGGGTGTGAAATTTTGGGGATCAGATATTAAAGGAGGATCTCGCTTTAATGTATTGTTTGACCAAGAGGATTTAGAGGCAACTAAGCAGGAGACAACCATTGCAGATGCTGTTACAACCCAATTTTTTAAATAAAGGGAAGGACAAATTTACCCTTTCAAGTGAGAATGGGGTAGGCTTATACAGAAAGCAACAGGAGAGGTCCACTAAAAAAGCACCTACGGAAGTAGATGGGCTCAGCCAATGGGGGAATAAGCAAGCCCAAGAGTATAGGGTAAAGAAGCCCAGTGAGAGCTCGTCGAAAGAACCCAATCCAAAGTTGGGGGTGGATGTTTTGGGGGTTAATAGGAGCAGCAATGGGAAAATAGATACATCATCCACGGAAAATGGGGAGCAGAAGAACCAAAAGGAGAACAAGGAGGGGAACCCAAAGTCTAACTCATCACCTGAGTCCATCTTTCTATCATCGACTTTTGAAGCTCTTGAAGGACAAACTACACTTGATCCCAATAAGCATTAGGTAGTCACATTTGAACGTGAACATACAGCACCTAAGGATATATCTGATATGGCAATGGTAGTGAACAATAGGAATGGACCAGACTCTCCCAGGTCGGTACCGCAAAGATCATCGGCCATAGAGGTGAGCGAGAAGGAAATCAGAGGCAGGAAATCTTTTGGTAAGCAACCTACACGACATGGGGTGAAGCTACAATATGCTATAGTTAGTAACCTTAAGGTTCGTAAGAAAGCTAATGGTTCACATATTTCAAAATTCAAAGGATGCCATGGAAGCCATTAGAGTGTCAATAAGGGAGCTGTCCAATGAAGAATTGACAGGTTGTAACATCCTGAATTTTAAATTACCAATAAATGTGTATAATTCTCGAACTTAGGAAAAAGGCAATAAGGAGTCATTTAAAATTCTCAGGTGTCTCTAGAAAAAAAAAAATACATTAGCTTTATAAACAAATTCACAAGTTTAAGGTAATTTTGGAGGATTTTAAAATTGATTTCCAATATAAATTAAAGAGGAATGATTGGGTATTTATTTCTAATTTATGAAATTAGGGCAATTATTTTTAAAGCTTAAAGGACCTTTAGGGGGATAAAATTTCCCAATCTAATCTAAGGGTGAATTTTAGGAAAATAATAGAATCTTTAGGGCCTTAATTGTAAACTATTTCAAATTAGAGGGTAGTTTAGTAATTTTTCCCACCTAACAACCCTAATTTTCCCTTTCTTTATATATGTTCATATACCTTCTTCCTCCTGGAGCAGCGCCGCTCAACACACATAGTACTTCATCTCCTTCCTCGTGATGCACACGCACACACACCATACTTCTCCATTCTCTTCCTCGCTGCACACACACTCGGCTTCTCTCACTCTCATTCCCTGTGCCTCCCTTCTTCCTCATCGGGCACTGTCACACACACACACACACTCACAAACACACACAGCCGCCGCCGCCGCACTTCGTCGAGCTCCAGTCACTGGCGCGAGAGAGAGAGAGAGAGAGAGAAAGAGAGAGAGAGAGAGAGAGCTGGAGTGCTAGAGAGAGGAGAGTGTGAGCGCTGACATCCGTCTGCCGTGGTGCGCCATCGTCCTTGCCGCCACCTGCCACCACCGTAGTGCTATCTCTCTCCTTCGTCTTCCTTATTTTTAAGCTGCAATCCGAATCTTCCTATCTCCCTAGCCATTTTTCTGCCTTCGCTGGGGAAGCAAGTCTTTACCTTGTTCTTATTTTCTGTTAGGTGTAAATGTTAAGGTGGGAGAAAAATTTCAGAATAATCCTATGGTTGTTGTGAGCCTTGGATTACAAAATTTTAATGTTGATTATTTGAGCTAAAGAGGATTTCCAGATTCAATGTAGCAAGTATGTTTCTGATGGTTTCTCTTTGAACTATTAAATGTTGAAATAAAGGGGATGTAATTTGAATAGTAGCTAGAAAATTCTGAAAGTATAAGTTAATGAAGAGTTATTGGTTAGTATGGATAAAATTTGGAATTTTATTAGGTGTGTATGGTGTGAGAGATAAGAGATGGTCAGATGTGGGCATAATTTATTGTAGGATTAATTCCCTTGATTTTGAATGGTAGTACTTGATTAGTTACTAATTAGGTGCGTGTATATAATATTAATTGTAGACTCTGATTTTGTTTGACATTGAGCACGGAGGGCGCGTCTACGGTAACTATTGATTTAACTTCATAGAGGTAACTACTTTTGATTGTTTGCGTGTGTTTGTGGGTTAGTGAGTATTTGAAACTTATAATTTGTGATTGGCTATAGTCTTGATGGACATGAATTTTGGAAGCTTATTTTATAATCTGTTTAGTGGAGTATGTATTTTTAAATGGCATGAAGGTGTGAACTTGTATGTTTTGGAAATTTATAGTATTTATTAAATATATCTGCATGATTGAAATCTAAGAATTTCTGGACTGGATTTTGTGCCATATGTTGGATATGTATATTTATGATGTGTTGTGCGGATTGTGTGAACACCGAATAAATAAACAAATAATAATGCCATCGCGCGATGAGGTTCCTTGTAGGCCCATAAAATAGAAAGACGAATTGGGGAGAACGCCCCCGGTCTCAGGTGAGGGTTGTGAGTCCCTATTGGACCGTATAATAATGGTGTTATTGTTTGTTTGGTTTTATTTATCTATGTATTGGATTGCGATATTTGAGTATGTGATTTTGTGTGTGACTATGAGGAATTGTTTCATGACGTTAATTTATGTGAGAATATATGTTATGGTATGGTTGTGCATCTAAATGGTATCTGCTTTATGTTTCCAATTCAATTATACTTAGTAATACTCCACTGAACACCTTGTTAGCACACACAGCACGTAGGCGAGCAGTTGGTAGTTACCTGGGTCTACCCCCATTTTATCTATTTTTACAAGTCCTAACAACGCAATAGGAAACCAAGGGAATGATTCAGGACCGTCTCACTAAGCTAGTGAGTTCTGGACTGGTTTGACGGATGATATTGCCACAAATAGGGATTCATATCACTTGTTTTGCTTCCGCTTATATTTCTACGTTGTGCTTCTTTCTTTTTAAATTGAGGATTTCTTTTAGAATAATTATTTTGGTAACTTGTTATTTTGTTTCTGAAAGACAGGTCTAAACCTTATTGGTGTTTCGACTATTTTAGTATTATTGTGGACTATTGGGATTTTGCATGCTTTGAAAACGTTGAATGGTTAAGAGATTTGAATTTATAATGGTTTTAGTTATTTTCGTGAAAGTGCTTAATGGTCAAATATGCTAATGGGTGTGGTGAATGGGTGGATTAGTCAGGTGGTAGGTTGGCTTTATTTATCCATGTTAGCCATTGTTGTATTAGAGAAATTCTTTTCTAACATGGATAATCTTCTGTTATATTATGTTAAATTCTTTTCTAACCATGATAGCCCTTTTTATATTAGAAATCCTTTTTCTATCATGGTTAGGGTAATTATGTTATGCTAAATTCTTTTCTAACCATGATAACCCTTTTAATATTAGAAATCAATTTTCTATCATGGTTAGGATATTTAATTGGTATTTTTATTCAAATGACGAAAAGCCTTTTTCTAACTATGTTAGTGTTTGTTTTGGTAAACTTCTTTTTCTAACATAGTTAGTCAATAAATAATTTTGTAATTGTTAAATGGTAATCTAAAATGTATTAAAAAGTATAATTAGGTAGTAACATTATAGTGTGCTTGGAAGAAATTGAGGTGGTTAATAGACAGTGATGATGGTCCCTCTAGGATAGGTATGTCATAATAAGGTGTGTTTCCTTCGATTATTATTTTTCTATGGATTTACAAATATTAATATGGAATTTCCAAGGAGCGGCAAGTAAAAGCTTCTTCTGAACCTTTATGCATTTTGTTTCGCAGTACAAGCCTACGATAGCAGTGCTAGTGGAACCTTGTATTGTAAGGATTAATGTTGATGCTTTCATCAAGAGATCAGGCTTTGAGTTTTCTTACAGAATTGAAGCTCATGGTTTTTCAGAAGGAATGTGGGTGCTTTGGAGAGATACAATTAATTACAAGTTATAGGTATTCATTTTCAATTTATGCATATGAAAGTTTCTCCTACAGGGGATACTAGACCTTTCTTTTTCAGGCGGCGTATGGAAGTCCGAATAACACTTTGAGAAAGGATCTATGGAGGGATATGAATATACTATCCAGAGACATAATTGACCCATGGCTCCTAACCGGTGATTTAATGCCATCTTATGAAGTGATGAGAGAGCTGGTGGCACTACGGAGAAAGCTAGAGGTTGTGGCTTATTCCAATCTTTTATTCTTACAAATGACCTCTCAGATATGGGGTTTAGTGGTTCGAGGTTTACATGGCGACGAGGAACATTACCACAACGATTTGATAAAGCCTTGGGAAATTTGGAATGGTTATCACAGTTTCAAAACTCATCTATCATTCATCTAACGAAAGTGAGCTCGGATCATCGACCTATCTTAATTAAAGGGATTGGGAATGACCGGTCGACTTATAATCATCACCACTTTCATTATCTAGCGGCATGATCGACTAATAGTTCTTTCCCGCAGTTAGTAAAGGACAGCTGGACCAATGATACTTCTTTCTCCTCTAATTTGAAAAATTTCATGGATAAAGCTAATGTATGGAATTATGAGTTTTAGGAAATATCCGGTACCATAAAAGAAGAATTATGGCAAGATTAAATGGAATTCAGATGGTGCAGGAGAGGCAACATTCAGTTTATTTAGAAAAGCTGGAGAAGGATCTTTGTAAATAATTTGAACTGATATGTGAACAGGAAAGTTTAACTTGGGCCCAAAGAGCTCGCTGTGAGTGGATCAATTTTGGGGATAGGAATACTTCCTACTTTCATGCCAAAGTGGTTTGAAAAAATCGGCGGAAGAAAATTTTGGCATTGAAGGGTGATGATGGTGAATAGTGTACGGATGTATGGACCATGCAAGAGTGCGCCTCACAGTTTTTTAAAAATTTATACTCTTGTGAGGATACTGGCGGTGTTCCATATGTAGGCCGAAATCTCTTCCCCTCAATAAATGATGTTATGCATAGAAGATTGGATGCTAACATCACTGATGATGAGGTTCATGCGATCCTTTTCCAAATAAAACCTCTAAAAGCACTGGGGATAGATGGTATCCATGCTGCCTTATTTCAATCCCAGTGGCAAGTTGTGAGATTTTCAGTTTGTAAGCTGGTCTGGCAAGTTTTTGAAGATGGTCAAATGGATCCTGAGTTAAATAAAGCTCATATTACTCTCATACCAAAGTTTCCCACCTGTGAGATTAAAAGAGTTTAGACCAATTAGCCTATATACTGTGGTTTCTAAGATAATCACCAAGGTTTCGTTAATCGGCTGAAACCAATCCTGCCTCATTTGGTGTTGTAAAATCAATCTAGCTTCATTACTGGGCGTAACATTACTGATAATATTATTGTAGCCCAAGAAGTAATTCACTCAATGAAAAGAAAAAAATGTATTGAAGGGTGGATGACGATAAAGGTGGATCTGGAAAAGGCATGTGATCGTCTTCGTTGGGACTTTATTGAAGATTCTCTTAAGGATGCAGGGTTACCTAATATATTTGTGAGAGCTGTCATGTTACGCATCTCCTCATGTAGCATGCAAGTAATATGGGATGGAGAAAGAATGGAGGAGTTTGCTCCTTCAAGGGGGTAAGACAAGGAGACCCATTATCTCTCTACATTTTTGTTCTATGCATGGAGAGGCTATCTCAAGTCATTATGAAGAATGTGTTGGAAAATAGATGGTCGCCTATCACTTTGGGCCATATGGGACCCGCCTCTTTCCCACTTATTCTTTGTAGATGATTTAGTGCTTTTTAGCTCTACTGGAGTGGGCCAAATCAACCTAATGTTAGAAAGAAGCTTACTAGATGGGCCACTAAAACCCTTTCTCTAGCAAGTCGCATTACTTTGGCAAAGTCGGTATTATTGGCTATTCCATCCTATGCTATGCAAACCACTAAGCTACCAAGTACAATATGCAATCGAATAGAAAAGATGATTAGAGATTTTATATGGGGATCCACAGGTGAAGATAGGAAAATTAGCTTGATTAAATGGGATGACATGTGTCAACCAATCCTCTCTGGAGGTTGTGGTTTGAAGAGAGTTGAATAGCAAAATCAAGCATTTATCATGAAAGTAGAATTCCTACTCTGTACACACCCTGATTTACTTTGGGTTAGGGTACTACAAGAAAAATATGATTGGGATGACTTTTGAGGGCCGCATAGACAAAATCAAAATTGCTCCTATTTATGGCGCAATGTGAAGAAATTGTGGAAGGATTTAGAGATTGGAATGAGATAAGAGTTGGGAGATGGTTTACAGGTTAGATTTTAGGAACACGATTGGCTCCCAAATGTGGGGAGCTTAAAGCATTTGACGTTTCGAGATAACAGATGAAGAGGTCAAGCATCCTATTAGGCGCTTTGTAGATTCAAATAAGAATTGGAATACAAGTCTTTTTAGTGATGTTCTTCCAAACAATATAATCTCCTTGATTCTTAGACTTAAGCCTCTGAATGATGAAGATGGCAATGCCCGTTGCTTTTGGGACAGAACTGGTGATGGGTATTTTTCTGTTGGATCGGCTTACGAACCCTTGGACGATGCTGATTGTAACGATATAGAGAGTCACTGGAAAGTGGCATGGAAATGGGAAGGTGCTCAGCAGATTCGGACCTTTTTGTGGCTAGCTTTGAAAAAACAGATTACTCACCAATGAAGAGAGGTGTCGACATCATATGGCAGAGATCATGACTTGTTCAAGATGTAGCAGTGCACCAGAAAATATAGACCATATTCTACGGAAATATGTGTTTGCCCAGTCAATATGGAAAAGATTATTACCATGCAACGACCTACCCCTTTTCTTTCAAACAGATTTCAACTAATGGATGATCAAGAATTTATCTTCCAATGGGGAGTGCATGCAAGGTCGTGGAAAACAGAATAGTTTATTTGGCCTCACGTGTTGGAAACTATGGCAGGCGAGGAATCTTCTTATCTTTAAACAAGAAGATACTCTAGTTACAGCATTTATTCGTGAAGTAGAAGCCTTCACGGAGTTTAACAAGGAAGCTAAGGATCATATTAGACTAGCTCAAGGGTTCATGAACCAAAAAGAATGTTGACATGTCTCATGGTGTAAACCCTATTGACCTGTATGTCAAAATAAATTGTAATAGAACTAGAAAAGCTTCGACCGGTTATGTAGGCGCTGGGTGTGTGATTCAAAACTCAAATAGCAAATGGCTGATTGGATGTGGCTGAAATATTGGTTCTTGCTCAACCTTACAAGCGGAGTTGTGGGCCCTGCTAGATGGCTTGGAAATGGCCTGGTCCAAGAGATTTAGGCAGGTGAAGGTGGAAGTAGATTGTCTCTTGGCTTTAACTCTTACTCAAATTCAAAGAAAAGAAGATGATGCAAATGCTAATTCCAGTTTAATCGGAAAGATTCATCGCATGATGGGAAGAGAATGGCATATTACAATAGAGCATGTCTATAGAGAAGAAAATAAGAGTGCTGATTTCTTAGCCTCTTATGCCTTGCAGCTGGATTTGGGTCACCATATTTTTCAAGAACCTCCTGATAGGTTATATAGACTTCTTCGTGAAAATGCATTGGGCATAAGCCAGGATCGTTTTGTTGCAGTCAATTGATCCATTGTGATCTTCCACTTGTAAACGAAAAAATAAACTAGTTTGGAGAAAAATGTAAGTAAATCAAACAAAACCTCAAAAACAAAAGTGCCTTTCAAATCATTCTTACTGTCATAATATCCCACAAGAGATTACTAAATAAGTAGATTTTATGGCTCAAAAAGTATAAAGTTATTTTTCAATACCTATTAACAAAGTCGGTTCTATCGATACTAAAAGAACACTCTTTTATTCTAATAATTTTCTTTCTTTCTTTTTTTTTAAACTAATAATCTTTGTATACTCCCTCCAGTCCAAAATATAAGAGGTAACAAAGAAAAGTCATGGTAATGAATACTTATTTTCTATTTATGCCCTTGTATATTAAATAATGAAAAGAGGGGAGAGAAAGTGAGTGTATAATTAACGAGTGACGGTAAAAATGGAAAACTTTATTAGATCTACCCATAATAAATGATTACAACATGTTTTTATTAGTATGTGTAAAAATGTTGACTACCTCTTATAATAGGGACAAGAGGGATTACCTTTCATGAATTAGGACTTTCTTAAATATTGTCATTGATATGGGAGGATATAATTAATACTCCCTTTGGTCCTAAATATATAACATATTTGGGGGGGTGAGTTTGGTCCTAACTATAAGACCCATTTCTAATTTTTCTCAATATATTTTCCCAAATTATCCCTATTAATACTCCTCAATAATAAATAAAAAAGAGAAAGGGGTGAGAATAAAAGTAGTGGTTGGGGTGATTTATTAATATTATGTGATTTTAAATAATTTAACTAACATCTTTGATCTAATTAAATCAGGTAAATATGTTTTATTTAGGAGGGAGTAATAATTAAACGATGCAACTTTGGCCAGGTTGCTGCCCCACCCCAAAGCTTATCACCATTCTTCCCATTCAATTTTTTATTCAGAAAATGAAAGAAAGTTTAAGTGAATTATATCCAGAAATTCACCAACAAATCATTTTTTCTTTTTAAAAGAACCTCTTTGTATTTGAAATTGTTAACCATTGTTGCAATATTATTCACTATTTGTCAATGGAATACAATTTATTCTAATCATCATATATATATATGCACATAGCACTTCTGGTCCTTTTTATAAATCCATATTAATTATATTACTCAATTTTCACATACCAAAAAGAGTAAGTTAGCTCATTAAAAATAGCTAAATTAACAATTTTTTTAATTTTACCCTCATTTATAAATAAATATTTAAATAAAAATACATTGTCTTTCATCACTTTCTTCTCTCCCTACTTTTACTAAGGACAAAATCATAAAACTCATATTAGTTGCTCTTAAACCAGACTTATAATAAGGACCAGAATTTTTCCACAAACTAGACACATCGACCATTTTACACAAATGAATGAAATACAGTGGAGTCATTTATTATGAGTAAAATTAATTTGATTTTCTAATTTTACCCTTAAATCATTTATTATGCACATATTCTATATCACTTTTACATTTAATATGAAAAGACAAAAATGAAAATCAAATCATTATTATCTCGATTTTTAAATGTTACATATGATGTTGACTAAAAAAATATTCATATTATATCTTATTATATGGACTGAAAGGAGTATTAATTATTGACGAAGTAACTTAATCTTGAATGTTGTGCCCAACCTTGGTCCTTGAATGCCTCTCGATTTAAACTTCCCTATTGCATGTGGAGGAATTCTTACATACTCTGAGTGTACCACCACATCTATGCTTTGAAAAAATGAAATGATGGCAAGTGTACAGCTTTTATCCCATGTGTTAGTTCACATGGCACTCCTCACTTTTCTCCATTATTTTAGCAGTTGTCTTAGAGATGCGTGCATGTCTGTAAACTCTCTTCCTCTCTCATGCATCAATCACTCACTCACTGTAAAATCCTACTTCCTAATAACAAAAAAAACCCCTGATAATCAACTTCAATCACAATTAACGACACTAACTATGATAGGAAAAGAATTTTCACATACAATTCAAGCAACCCTATCATAGTTAGAAAAATATTTATCTAATCATTCAAAGTGTTATCCATAATAGAAAAAGTAAATTTTAAAACAATATATTCACTATCATGGATAATAAAACGCATAACCATGTTAGATATTAGATAAGGAACAACCTAACATGGTTATTAAAAGTTACACATATACATGCAAGCATTTCATCAACCAATACATACTACATAACCATATTAGAAGGAATTTGTCTAACATAGTTATTTAACGAAACCTGCTCAGTCAATCATTAACAACCAGTCAGGCCTTTGGTCTAAAATCCTAGAATGCCATAATATAGCCCACTATCCATAATAACGTCATAACTTGTAAAAGGGTACCTAATCCATCTCCAACACATCTAAAGCCATAATAGTATCGGCAATAGGGGAGAAATTCAGCAACCATTAACAATCAATGTAAAGCATATATAACCAATACAGTCATTCATAATTCAAATTAAACCAAAATACAACATAAACATGCAAAAATGAGATGCATCCTAAAACAATTTTAGCAATAAACATATGCAAGAATAAACCCATCTGGCTCACGGCTCAATGCGAACCAGTTGACCCCTTCCCCTACGCCACTGTTTGTGCATGATCACCTGTTGATAACTCCTAGAAATTCATGATTATTTGAGTATATTTGTCTTGAGTTTTTGTCTATTATTTATACATTTTGGATACTCAAGAGGGAAAAATGCTAATTTGATTTTCGGTTGCATATTATTGTTTATTTATGTAGATTTTGATTGTTTTTATAGTTAGTTTCTTATGTTGTTGTATATAAATTTTGTAGGAATAATTTGATGCAATAAACAAGAGATTTCAGCCCTCCACCAAGCTCCCAATTGAACAAAAATAAGAAGAAGCCAAAGATCAGCCCAAGAAATAAAGAAAACAGAGCAAAGCACCAGAATAAAGGTGACTTCGCCGTGGCCTCGCCGCGGCGAAGTCACGGCGAACTCCCTCTGCCTCTGCATGTTTGCCATTTCTCGCCGTGGACTTCGCCGCGGCGAAGTCACGGCGAGCACAATGCCTTTCTGTATTTTTGGACTTCGCCGTGGGCTCGCCGAGGAGAAACGCACGGCGAACTGCGTATCAGGCGCGCGTTTTGGACAGAACAGGGGGCATTTCAAGTGATATAAAAGCTAAGGCTTCGTTCAGAGCCCTCATTCTTCGACTTCTGGGCATATTTTGGGCGTGTTTGGCTCTGCTAGGGCTTGGAGATTGGTGGGGTTTGAGCTTGGGTTTGGAGCTTCGAAGAGATTTGGGCTTCCTCTCTTGGTTTATCTTCTCCATCTTCATTCTCTTCTCTTGTTCTCTATTTCTGATTGTATATATATATATGCTCCCTTGGAGTTGTAGAACATGAGTAGCTAAATACTTTGATTCTAGGATTATTTTGAACCCTTGTATGTATTGATTCTTGATTCCTCCTCTTGATTTGTGATTAATGATATCTATGTGCTTATTTTACCCCGTTTTTAATGCTTCTAAGTGCTTGATCATCATTTAGATGTTGGATTCACTTGATTTATGACTCGATAGAGCTAGGTTGAGTGTAGAACTTGGGTAGAGTAGTGCAAGAACCGGAAGTTTGCATGACGAATGGATGGTTTTGTTGGTAAGATAGAGATATACTTGCTAGCCTTGCATAGTCACATTAGGGTTGGGGCATTAAAATTGGGTTTTATTAACTCGTAGCAAGAGATTGTGCAATTAATAAGACTAAACACTTGTTCTTGACGCGAGAGCGCTTTTACGAGTACCCAATGAACCCTAGATTAGCACGTGGTGTCGTTGAGAGCTTCTTTGAGGGGAGGTTAATTGAGTTTTGAGAAGTGCAAGGGGGATAGATAATCTTAGGACCCATTTTATCCTAGGAGTTGGGGAATCACTTGTTTATAGTTTTATTTTCATTTTATTTTCTTAGTTAATTTTCAATCTCAACATTTGTGTCACTCAAATTGGGCGAGAGTGTGACAATCATTGTTTGACCGGGTTTTGGACAAATCCTTATGGGAATGATACTCTACTCTTCACTTTATTACTTGGCGCGACCCGTGCACTTGCGGCGCGTGGCGAACAAGTTTTTGGCGCCGTTGCCGGGGATTTGTTTCCCAAAACCGTCCTTCGACAACCTTGGTTAGAGCACTAGTAGCTTAAGCTTGAGTTTGTATATATTTGTTCGTGTGTTTGTTTTTCTATTGTAATTTCTTTTCTTGTGTTCGCATGTGTATATTTGTTTTCTTTGTTTGTCTTTTTGTTTGTTAGTTATTTTCTTTTAAATTTTTGTTTATGGATTATCCTTGGTGGACTAATGGGGCAAGTAATGGATTTGAACAGGATAATGATTATCTACCTTCTTGCTATGATCCTAATGCTTTTGAAACTCAATATGAGTACATTTGTTGCAATTTTTGTGGAGATAATCATTATATTGATCCATGCCCCCATGTCTCAACCTTGGATTATGTAGGGGATAATTTTGCTAGGGTTCAAACTGATTGGCATGATAATTCTTTTAACCCTAGTTGGAATCATGAACATGAATTGCCTTGGGATCCAAATGTTTCTTTTCCTTCATATGCATCATGTTATCAATCCTCACCCAATCATTTAGATGAAATCACTCCCATTCATGAGATAAAGCCCACTGTAGAGGAGATGCTTGAGCGTATTTTGGATAATCAAAATGAAATAAGAGCTTGGACAAAAGAGAAATTGAATGAACATGAATTAGCTCTTGAAAGTTTAGCATCTAGGGCAAATGAAATGGCATCAACCATTGAGTCTTTAAAGCAAAATGGTGTTTTCATTGATAGTTCAAATGACTATGATGTGGAAGAGGCCATTTCAAGTGAGGAATTATCTGTGGGAAGTGATAATGTGCTGTCAATGTCTTGTACTACTTTTGTGGGTGATTGTGAGCTAGAAATGGAAGAGGGGGAGAGAAATATTGAGTTTCCTGCAATGTGTGTTCAAAATGCTCCTACTGATAGCTTGGCTCCTACTGATGGGAGTCAAGTAGATTTTATTGGGTTTTCAAAGTATTTGGGGGCTAATGGGGATAATTTTGAAACAATTAAATTGGAGCCACCCATGTACAACATTGAAGCATGTTTCTTGAAGTCACTTTTGATTAAAGGAACATGCAGTGCTTATATGAATGAATTCCCAATTTTTCTGAAACCTTGTCTTCCAAAGAGAAATGAAGACAAGGTGATTTTTGTTTTTGATACGTATGATTAGTAATTAGAAAGTCTGGCTGAAAACTATAAACTTAGCGCTTCTTGGGAGGCAACCCAAGTTTTAAAAGTTTAATAGTTTTCTTTGTTGTTTTTCTTTTGTAGGTGTGACCTCTTTTGAGCATTTTCAAGGTTTATCATCAAAGTTTACATGAGGCAAAGGAAAGCAAGCTTGGAGCACAAAGAGCATCTACAGGGAAGTTTCTTGCATTTCCAATTTTGCTTTGAACTGACTGAATTGATGATAGACTGCTGTTAACATTGACATGAATTTCAGTTTTGTAAACTTGGACGATTACTTGTTATTTTACTTAAAGCAATATTTAGATTGATTTAGTATCCACTGAACTAAAATGTGGGATCCAATGATAGATGGTTTCTTAGAATATATGTTTGAGAGGAAAGTGTGGTTAATATTTTTGAATGCTTGATTTGCATTATTGAGACTGGCTTTCTGACCATTTTGAAAAATAAAACAGAATTTTTGGTACACTCGAGTTGGAAATGATTTGCAAGCCTTTGTTTGGAGATTTTGTGGCATTTTGGCATGTATTTTCTTTCTCAACTGATAGACTCTAGAACCTGTCTTGGAATCTCTTGAAGCTTTGTAATGATTTTTACATGAGTTTGGAAAATGATATGGGCATTCTTTTCAATGAGTTTGAACCTTTCAAGCCAACCCATAACATCATCCCTTTTGCACCCCATTTGAGCCTGTAAATGAAAAACCATATGAGTTTCTTTTTGGAGCCCACACTAGATCTTAAACCGTTGTAACCCGAAAAACCATGAATTACCTTGATCTTGAGATGATTGATTTGGTGGTAAGAATTGGTCTAGGGGTTATAAGATGAATGTTATTGGAAGTGGGTATGGGGAATGTAAATAATGCATGATGTCCAATAGCTTGTACTCCAAAGTCATGTCAAGTTTATAAAAAAAATGGAAGAATAAAAGAGAAAAGAAAAGAAAAAGAAAAAAAGAGTTTAGTTTCAATAAGACTTGGAGTGCATATGCATCATTTTGAGATAAGTTTGGGGGAGTGGTTTGAATTTTGGAAGGGAATTTTGGATAGAAAAGAAAGATAAGTTATGTATTGTCATTTATCTCAAGATATTTGAATCCTATTTATACCTTTCTTTCTATGAGCTTAACCCTTGGCCTCATTACAAGCCTTTCAAGTCCCATTGATTTTGAATTTGTGTAAGAAAAATTCGTTTGGTGGAGAGAGAGGAAGAGAGTAGGCATATGAAGTTTTGAATGTTGAGAGAGCTAAATATATATTGAAATGTTGCAACTTTCTTTTTGACATTTGCTGAAGAATTGTTCTCTGACTTTGCACACACACACTTAATAATTGTTGGGAAGTTTGTTCTTAATGTGTGAGTTTTGCATTCTTCCATATTCCATTAATTTCCTATTGAATATATCTTCTTGAGCAACTAATGAGGAAAACTCCCTGCATGCATAGTAATTGGATAATTCATCAATCTGACAATCTCTTATTTTGTTTTACTTGAGGACGAGTAAAAGTCTAAGTTTGGGGGTGTGATAACTCCTAGAAATTCATGATTATTTGAGTATATTTGTCTTGAGTTTTTGTCTATTATTTATACATTTTGGATACTCAAGAGGGAAAAATGCTAATTTGATTTTCGGTTGCATATTATTGTTTATTTATGTAGATTTTGATTGTTTTTATAGTTAGTTTCTTATGTTGTTGTATATAAATTTTGTAGGAATAATTTGATGCAATAAACAAGAGATTTCAGCCCTCCACCAAGCTCCCAATTGAACAAAAATAAGAAGAAGCCAAAGATCAGCCCAAGAAATAAAGAAAACAGAGCAAAGCACCAGAATAAAGGTGACTTCGCCGTGGCCTCGCCGCGGCGAAGTCACGGCGAACTCCCTCTGCCTCTGCATGTTTGCCATTTCTCGCCGTGGACTTCGCCGCGGCGAAGTCACGGCGAGCACAATGCCTTTCTGTATTTTTGGACTTCGCCGTGGGCTCGCCGAGGAGAAACGCACGGCGAACTGCGTATCAGGCGCGCGTTTTGGACAGAACAGGGGGCATTTCAAGTGATATAAAAGCTAAGGCTTCGTTCAGAGCCCTCATTCTTCGACTTCTGGGCATATTTTGGGCGTGTTTGGCTCTGCTAGGGCTTGGAGATTGGTGGGGTTTGAGCTTGGGCTTGGAGCTTCGAAGAGATTTGGGCCTCCTCTCTTGGTTTATCTTCTCCATCTTCATTCTCTTCTCTTGTTCTCTATTTCTGATTGTATATATATATGCTCCCTTGGAGTTGTAGAACATGAGTAGCTAAATACTTTGATTCTAGGATTGTTTTGAACCCTTGTATGTAGCTCAAGTGGTGAAGGCCATCCCTTAGTGTTAGCTAAGAAGGGATGATAGCCCGAGGTTCAGAGATCGAATCCCAGAGTGCGCCTATGACACGGCCTCCTCTCTAAATGCTGCAGCATGGGATCGGGTTGGCGAGAGCGACCCTGGACCTTGGGTAATGTGGGGCCCAGTACCGTGTCAGCGGGGGCCCATTCGGGAGGTCAGGTATACTGCCTGGTCCTTCCCCAAAAAGCGCCTTTTTGTTGAGTCCAGCATTGTCAGCTACTGAACCCACCATGTTGGGCACCCCCAGGGCCCCTCTCGAGGTCACCCAGGTATTGGCAAGCCCAACTCAGGTATTGTAGCTCAGTTGGGGGTAGTGTTGAGTCCAGCATTGGCAGCTACTGAACCCACCATGTTGGGCACCCCAGGGGCCCATCTTTGGGTCACCCCGGTATTGGCAAGCCCAACTCAGGTATTGTAGCTCGGTTGGGGGCAGCTCTCGCATACCCGACCCAATGCTGCAGCATTTGTGGGAGGAGGCCGTGTCATTGGCGCACCCACGGGTTCGATCTCCCAGCCAAGCACTTTATAGGCATTCAAGATGCCTCGCTTATCACCACTTGAGCTGCAGCTCAAGTGGTGATAAGCGAGGCATCTTGAATGCCTATAAAGTGCTTGGCTGGGAGATCGAACCCGTGGGTGCGCCAATGACACGGCCTCCTCCCACAAATGCTGCAGCATTGGGTCGGGTATGCGAGAGCTACCCCCAACTGAGCTACAATACCTGAGTTGGGCTTGCCAATACCTGGGTGACCTCGAGAGGGGCCCTGGGGGTGCCCAACATGGTGGGTTCAGTAGCTGACAATGCTGGACTCAACACCTGTAAAAATGTAAATAATCATGGAGTGAGACAAACATGTCTCAGTAACCACAATTCAACTCATTATAAGAGTGAGAGTAGATTAACAAAGCACCTAAAGGGTACCACAACTATAAAAATATTTAATTATCACAGAGTATATATATACATAAAATCACCAGCATATCAATCTACAACAAGATCATACCACTATAGAATTATCAGTTCTCAAATGCATAAGACAAAAGTAAACGTGATGTGATGCTGGGCCCTTGTTTACAATCAGGATGGCAATTTCTCCTTTATCTACAATCAGAATAAGGAGTGGTGATAACCAGTGGTCCTTATCTACAATCAGGATGACCAATATAAATAACAGTTCGGTTGGCCTACCGAAGGTTATATCGTGCAATGGTACTTATTAATGTGATGCGACAGAAATATTATCAACATCAATATACCGTAATCATTAACATCACAACTAGCCAGGATACTACGTATAATATATGAAACTTCTTTATATGAACATAATTGTAGTTTTAAAGGCACACAATAGACTATTTGATAGGAAAATAACTTCAAAATTAATATTGAAATCCAGGAAATACATATATATGTAAGAAGGGATTTAGAAAATCCCAACTAACATCACCCACAATAATATAGCAAGGTAAGAATGATTACCTGCATTGATCCAAAAACAATAAATATACCCCACTAAGAAGTCCTTGAGCTTCACTCAATTCACTGACGTCTACAATCATACAAACAAATAATAATTGGTCAAGACACGTTTTAAGTAGCCTTGACCCTATACTATGGGACTTAGCCCAAAAGAAATCCCAATTGCACAAAGAAATCCAATTACATTTATTTGGCTTGGCTAAGTTAAACTAAACCAATACTAAGCCTATAACAACATTTATCCTCAACCATTCATTCTTGAATCAAGAACTTCTCTCTCTAATCATAGCCACTTAACCCTAATTAACCTCAATTCACAATCTATACCTAGGATAAACACCCCAATTCATCAACCATAACTCTTTCAACTCATCATATCCTATGAAACCTCCCAAAACCATCCTTACACATTCATCATACCAATTTCACCATTCCTCCTCCTCACATAATCACCTATTCAATCAAAACCCCTCAATTCTTATGGTATCTCAATTCAATCATAGTTAACCAACCAACAACCTTAATGTAATATTCATAAATTCGTATTATTCACCCATCAATATCAAATGTCCATATTTCAAGAATTCCACCTCAATCACTAACCTATTCCAAACTTCATCGGTCCAAAAATTCCACTATATGAAACTTCACTGAATCAGCCAGATTAACATCTTCATATAATCTTAATTAAACTATTGTAAGAATAAATTAATCTCACATAAGTCAGATCACATAATTTCTAAATTTTTCCTAAACTCAAAATTTCAAAAATTACAAATAAATTAGAAAACCTCAATTAGCTTGAAAATCTCTTTAGAGGAAATATAAATCACATATTAAACTTCAATATAATTGGTTTAAATATCCCAAAAACCTCAACTCAGACAAGGTGAAATTTTGGAACTGAACAAACGGAGAAACTAAAGACATAGGCTCGTATAAGAGACTTACGGGAGTCTGTTTAGCTAGCCAGAAAACTCCGTCACCTGCACTAGAGAGCTTGAGAAAATTCTGGCAAACTTGTTTTTCGATCTCCTCCTATGCTCACAGGTCAGACTAGAAACAATTAGAAGAAGGATGTATGAGGTGAGAGAGGAAGAATGGAGGTGATTGGTGATGATTTTTCGGCGAGTTTCGCTGGAAAAATCATCCTCTCTTCTTGAATTCGGATGGCGCTGTGTAGAGAAGGAGGAAGGGATGATGACAAAGGAGAAAGAGAGGGAAGAGAGGAAGAAGGAAGCTTGGGTCGGCGGCCAGCACGGCATTGAACTCCGCCGTTGGACGGAGGTGGGAGTAAAGGAAAGCGAGAGATGGGAGATAAAGAGCAAGTGTGAGCCGAGAGGGAGGGGTCGGGTGAGTGAGGAAGGAAGGGAAGAGAAAAGAGGAAAAAAGGGAGAGAGTGAAAAAGGAAAAAGAAAATGAAAAAAAATGGGATAGGACCCAAAAATATAATTTTTTAATTTATTTTGTTTAAAATAAGAGAGAAGCTAAACCTCTATAATTCTTAAAAATACTTTAAATTCCTCAAATATTCCTATAATTCATCAATTTCCCTTAATTAATTTCTTATTACATTCACTAATCCCAATTATTTTCCTAGGATGTTACACTCACTCCTCCCTCTCTTTCTCTCCCTCTCTCTTCCAAATACACAACTCTATCTCTCTTTGGCCCCAGTACTTGCTACCCTCCCTGCCCTCACCATCTCCTTCATCTCTCTCACTTTTTTATTTTTCAAGACCATATACTTCTAAAAAGGGATTTATAATTATATATAAATATTTTTCAAAAATAATTAAGAACAGGTATTATGAATAAGAAGTAAATCAATGTATAATTGTGTATTCATATGAAAAATTATCACCATACCTTATAAATAATTATCCCTCTATTTTTTAATATAATTCTTAATTAATTTTTTTAAATCATAAGAAAAATAAATAAGTCACTTATAAATTGAATTTTTTTTTACATTTTCTCTAAATTATTTTATTTTACTAATAAGTTCATATATAATATAATAATACACCACATATGTTAAAATTAAATCACTTGTTTTGCTTCCTTAATCTCTCTTAAAGAAAAGTCAACTGAGTCTTTTATTTAGAACCTGAGGGAGTATCAAAATGAATCTTCTCACAAATAAAATCGAACACTATATGTTTTAGGGAAAATTTTACAAAAATATCTTTGTAAATGCAAAGGGAAAATCAGTCCCTTAAATTTGGAAAATCCCAAATCAGACCCGTTTGAGCAATATGGGATTTTTATATATTCCTAAAAACAGAAATACCCTTGTTACTTGGAGTTGTGAATTGTTAACATGAAATAAAAATCATTATAATTTAATTTGGTTGAAAATTTCTATGTTAAACTTCTGAATGATAAAAAAAACTTGTGAATGATTTCTCAACATATTCATTGTCAATTCATAATAAAAAAAGTTAAGTTATGAATTATTAATACGAACTTGAAAATTTTTGTCTTTTGGTAACAAATGAAAATCTTAGATTCCTCATTGGTGTTTGATTTGGTATTTCCCAAATTTAAGGGACTGGTTTGTCCCTTTGCATTTTCAAATAGATTTTTGTAAGATTTTTCCTAAGATTTATAATGTTGGATTCTTTTGGTGAGAAGATTTATTTTGATACTCCCTCAGGTCCTAAATAAAAGACTCGATTGACTTTTTTGGGGGAGATTAAGGAAACAAAATAAGTTACTTAATCTTATCATATGTGGTGTGTTATTATATTATATATTAGCTTATAAGTAAAATAAACTAATTTAGTAAAAATACAAAAAAAAATCAATTTATAAGTGATTTATTTAGTTTTTTTATGATTTTCCAAAAAAAAATCAATTAAGACTTCTATTAAGGAATGGAGGGAGAATTATTTATAAGGTGTGGTGAGAATTTTTCATACAAATACGCAATTATACATTCGTTTTCTTTTTATTCATAATACATGTTCTTAATTTTTCAAAAGTATTTATATATAATTCTAATTTTCTTCCTTAATAGTATATGCTCTTGAAAAATAAAAATGTGTGATTGATGGAGGAGAGGGTGAGGTTAGTGAGGGGAGAGGGAAGGTGGCCGGTGGTGAGGCCAAAGAGATATGGGGTGGTGTACTTGAAGAAAGAGAGGGAGATGGAGAGGGAAAGGACTAAGTGAGTGACGCATGAGAGAAGAAGAGTTTAAAAAAAAACCATGCACGCATCTCTAAGATAATGTTAAAAGGGTGAAAGTGCAAAAATGCCCATGGGTACACTTCAAAAATTTAACTCGTTAGTGTATATTAATGTCATGGGCACTTTTGACCAATTTGGGTAACTATGTGAGCACTTTTAGGCAAAAAAAAAAAAAAAAGAAACTTCACGGTATTGGGTGCACCTTGGACCAAACTACATGGGCATTTTTACACATTCACCCTTGTTAAATAATGGAGGAGAGTCAAGAGTGCCATGTTAGCTGACACATGGGATAAAAGCAGTGCATTTGGCATCATTTCATTTATCAGAGCATAGATGCGGTGGTACACTCAAAGTATGTATTATGTAAGAATACCTCCCAAGGCTGGAGCGAGGCATACAGTAAAACACTTAATATGTGGCCATATATCAAATTTAAATTCATTGTTTTACTAAAATATCTGTAATTAATGCTTATGTGTTAGAATAAAAAGTTATTACTTATTACTTCCCTTCTAATTAAATAGGAACAATTGCACATAGGTCCCAAGTAAGATAATTAATTTCATAGAAGTCCCAAGGAGTTGTTAATGACAACTATTAACAGCTGCAATAACCTTGGTTAACAAGTGAAGTTGTCAATGGACCTGTCTGAAATTAATTCTCTTGCTTAGGACCTATGTACAACTCTCCCTTAAATAATATAAGACCTGGTATAGAGATAATTGAGAAAATGATAGA
The DNA here is from genome assembly GCA_037074515.1 of Mimosa bimucronata. Lineage (NCBI taxonomy): Eukaryota > Viridiplantae > Streptophyta > Magnoliopsida > Fabales > Fabaceae > Mimosa > Mimosa bimucronata. The sequence continues at coordinate 16,616,354 of CM073442.1, forward strand.
AAGATACCTTCTTAATTTCAAAATCTCATATGTGAGATTTTAACTAGTTGAATAATGGTATGACCAACTTCAAATCACCTATTTAAAATTTTGAAATTCAAAAGGTATTTTTATAACATTTTCCCGAAATAATTTTGATCTTTAATATAATTTTTTAATTTTGTCTCTTATATTCATTTTTTTCCTTTAAATTAATTCATTTTGCTTGTAAACTAGCGTGGGAGCATAAACTAATGTTACATATAAGTGTTACATATAAGGGCTTTAGGAGGTTCATATCACACACACACACATATATATATAGACATATTATAATTAAATAATTTATTAAGCTTTTTAAATCTCCTCAAATTAGTGAATTAACACTACTACAGAAATGTCCTATTGCAGCACAACAATAGCAGCGCTCAATAACTATAAGCGCTGCTATAGAAACTTGAAAGCCTATCCCAGCGCTTTATAAAACTAAGCGCTGGTATAGGTGAACCCTATCCTAACATTTATATCTTGTATATTATAAAGTGCCGGGATAAACTCAAATTTAATCTATTAAAATTTGTTTTATGTAAGGCTTGATTTTGGGTTGACTTTATTTTTTCTTCTAACTTTTATTTCATGTTTTGAATTATTAAACCTTTTCTCGTAATTTTCTAATTTTTCAAACTAATTCAGATATCTTTTTTATTTTTAAAACAAGAAAAATTAAAAATTAAAATTAAAAAAATCATTTTCATGGCCTATCCCAGCGCTTTTCACGGATAAAGCGCTGGGATAGGCCTCATTAAACAATTTTTTAATTTAAATTTTTATTGGTCCTCTTTTTACTTATCAGATTTTTTTAGAATATGTTTTTCAATTTTTTTTAATTTTCATGCCCTATCCCAGCGCTCTTTACGTATAAAGCGCTGGGATAGGTCTCATTAAACAATTTTTTAATTTAAATTTTTATTTATTCTCTTTTTACTTATCAGATTTTTTTAGAATATGTTTTTCAATTTTTTTTATTTTTCATGGCCTATCCCATCGCTTTTTACGTATAAAGCGCTAGGATAGGTCTCATTAAACAATTTTTTAATTTAAATTTTTACTTATTCTCTTTTTACTTATCAGATTATTTTAGAATAATTTTTCTATTTTTTTTATTTTTCATGGCCTATCCCAGCGCTTTTTACGTATAAAGCGCTGTGATAGGCCTCATTAAACAATTTTTTAATTTAAATTTTTATTTGTTCTCTTTTTACTTATCATATTATTTTAGAATATGTTTTTCTATTTTTTTATTTTTCATGGCCTATCCCAGCGCTTTTTACATATAAAGCGCTGGGATAGGTCTCATTAAATAATTTTTTAATTTAAATTTTTATTTGTTCTCTTTTTACTTATCAAATTATTTTAGAATATGTTTTTCAATTTTTTTTATTTTTCATGGCCTATCCTAGCGCTTTTTACGTATAAAGCGCTGGGATAGGGCTCATTAAACAATTTTTTAATTTAAATTTTTATTTTTTCTCTTTTTACTTTTTAGATTATTTTAGAATATGTTTTTCTATTTTTTTTTATTTTTCATGGCCTATCCCAGCGGTTTTTACGTATAAAGCACTGGGATAGGTCATTTGCTTTATATTTAATTAATTCTCTGAATATTTAACTTTATCTTTTTTATTTAATTTTTTATAAATTCCTCCTTTTTTTTAATTTGTATGACCCTATCCCAGCGCTTTTTACTTAAAAAGCGCTGGGATAGGTGCTCGGGAAATTTCCCTCCACAAATCTAAAATTTTCCTTTTCCCTCTCATTTCCCCACATTTTACTTAAAAAGCACCGTACTTTCACTCTTCTTCATCACCACCCATTTACTTAATCACTCTTTTTCATCTCCTCCTTGCTTCTTCATCTCTTCCTTCTCTCCGATCATTATCATCGAGGTCTCTCAAATCTGTATGAATCAAGTCTAGATCTACATGCTGATGGTGGTTTCTTAAGGGTAAGGGTCATCTCTTATATTGAACGTTGTGTTTTCAACCTCATTACCTTTTTCTCTTTTCTTCTTCCCCTTCCAAATTTTTTGTCTTTAGTCACGGATCAGATTTTGTGCTCTGTTTTTTCTTTTTCTTCACTACTCTTGACTTTGCTTCTAGACTTCACTTCTTATTCATGTATTAATTTTTATTTTATTTGAAGCTCGTTATTTTTGGTAGCTATGGTTACAATTCTGATGCTTTCTTGCTCTTTTGTTTTTGGATATGGCAAGTTGATAGTTTAATTAGAAGAGATATTTTGGTTGCTGCTCTTCTTAGTTTATGTTCATTCCATCATATTGATATGAAGGTATCATTGTCTGATTCTTCTTATTCCATCATATTGATTGTTAATATGCATTGGTTGATGTTTTCCGAGGCTTGAATTTATGAAGTCTTCATTAAGAATTTTGCACTGATGCAGAAGGGTGTAAAACAAAAATAAATGAATATTTTTTTTTAAAAAAATAATGCCTATAGCAGCGCTTATTACTTACTTAATTAGCGCTGCTATAAGCATTATTTTTTATTTTTTTAAAAAAATAATTCATTTAAGTATGACCTAAAGCTGCGCTTTTGAGATTATAAGCGCCGCTATAGGTTAGCTATACCTATAGCGGCGCTTATACACAAAATAAGCGCTGCAATAGGTCATATGACTGACAAATCTCAGATTTGTATGGTTTTTATATGCCTAATTTGAGGAAATTAACATGATTGAGATGCAAGTTTGGTCCAATAATGCTTAATTGAATGTCTTAAACTCTCAAGTGAAATAAGTGTAAAATTAGTATTAATTGGCCATAATTGTAGATTAATTTGTATGAATTGGTTTATAGGGCCATTTGATCCTTTTTCTCTCTTGTTTCTATTTGTAGGGTCATTCAAGGACCAAAGGAATGGATTCTAGATGAAGAAGGACACTTGAAAAAGGGAGAAATTGGGGATAGAAGCTGAAATTTCAAGAAAAAAAGGGAAAATCAAGTTTCTGGATGAATTGTGGAAATTACGAAAAAGGACATTGAAATTCCCAAATTACAGAAAAGGACCACGAAATTCTAAATTTCAGAAAAGGGCCTCAAAATTTCCAAATTACAGAAAAGTCCTGCCCACTATCATTTGTCTTATTCTCCACCCCACTATCATTTGTCTTATTCTCCACCTACCACCCACTCAACAACCCCACTATCATTTATCTTATTCTCCACCTACCACCCACTCAACAACCACACTATCATTTATTTTATTCTCCACCTACCATCCACTCAACAACCCCACTATCATTTGTCTTCCATCACTCACTATAAATACCATCTTCACTACCACCAAGCAACACACCTCTTCTTCATCCTCCACTCTCTCTCAACTCTCTCATTCCACCTCCATCTCTCTTCCATTTCTCCTTCCTCCACTCCATGTCTACTATTTTCTTCCACCTTGGTGTTGTTCTTCCCGTGGAGAGTAGCAGCTAGGCTCCACCATTCTTGATGATGGGAGCCAAGGGATGAGCTTGAAGCTTTAATAGGGGAGTTTTTCTAGTTCTAATCCTTCTTCCTCTTGTTGTATTTATGCTTTTCTAGGGTTCTAGGAGTATATTTATGACATTTGGTTGTGTTCTTCATTTCTATATGTTGTATAAGGGTTGGAAACTATTTTATGTTGTTTCTTTCTTGTTGAATGCTTAACATTGTGCTACTTTAACTTTGAGTTTGATGAAATTTATGGGTTCATGATTTTGTTATTCTCTTAGTGAAAATTATGTGCTAATGCAAGGTGGCTTGGTTAGTGGATCAAAAGTGTTAAGTGGTTTTGCATGAATGGAATGGCATAGGAATTAATTAATTGTGTTTAGACATTGGGTAATTACTCTTTTCAACCTTGATCTTTGTTTGGGTGGCCATCAATGAGTTAAGGTTAATTGAGAAATCAAGAGCAATTATGGGGTGGCCCAAATTGTGGATTTAAAAGTCTTGCATAATAAATTATTTCTTGATTTTGAACTTAATCAACTTGGGTTAAATTAAGTAATGTGCGGGGTTCCGGCATTAATTAAGCTAACATAAGCCTAGCCTAGAGGGGTGCCTCTAAGGTTCTTTAGAAATCAATTAAACTCCCTGAAAATCGTTAGAAGCAATGATTCCCGTATCTCTCATTCATCAAGAATGACCTTTATCCCATTTTCATCCAAATCTCACTTTAAATTCTCACCTTTTACTTTACTTTTTGCACATACCAAACTTCACATTAAAACCAAACAAAAATGCTTTTTACCTGCCTTTTCAAGTTTACATATTAGCTATTAGGAATCATATTACACTAGGCTCCTTGAGATCGACACCCAGGGTTAGCTTCCTCTATCCCCTCGGGTTTTAATTTCTTGGAGAGCGGACTCGAGGCGGCACTGCTCCGAACCTAAACCCTTAATCAATTTCCGAGCTCTTCAAGTGGCGCCGTTGCCGGGGAGCCAAGTAATTGGTTCCCTAGTAGCCGGTTGTCAAACTTGTTTTGGACGGGTCCATTTTCTTAGGTTGCATTTAGTTTAGTTGCATTTTAAGCTTTCTTTTTCTTTGTACATACCATGATACTTTTATAGTATTGCATTTTGCATTTTGGGATTTATTTGATTGCAATTTTCATGTCTTGGTTAAACATTAACTATGAGTTTTTGTTCCAAACTGATCCTTCTATGCATTCATTTTCAAGGAATGATGAGACACCAAGCCTTCCACATACTTGGAGAAATGAGGCACATTCTACTCTAACTCACTTCCAAACTGATTTCATTCTACAAGAGTTGGATTCCATGAGAGCAAATTTGCAAAGACACAACAGAGCCTTTGGATCTCAAGCACCCAACCATTTCCAAGGTTTGGAACCATCTTGTCCACAAATTCACCCTACCCGCCTCCCTACACCACATAGAAATCCATATAACCCACTGATAACTCCTAGAAATTCATGATATTTGAGTATATTTTACTTGAGTTTTTGTCTATTATTTATACATTTTGGATACTCAAGAGGGAAAATGCTCATTTGATTTTCGGTTTCACATTATTGTATATTTATATAGATTTTGATTGTTTTTGTAGTTGGTTTCTTATGTTATTGTATATAATTTTTGTAGGAATAAATTGAAGCAATAAGCAAGAGATGTTAGCCCTCCTCCAAGCCCTCAATTGAACAAAAATAAGAAGAAGCCAAAGCAGCCAAAGAAATAAGAAAGAAAAAGGCAAGAAAGCAGAGCAAGGCACCAGAGAAGCAGGGACTTCGCCGTGGAGTTCGCCGCGGCAATAGCCGCGGCGAAGTGAATCTGCCTCTGTCCCTTTTTGTGAGAGCTCGCCGTCAGCTCGCCTCGGCGGAAGCCACGGCGAGCGACACTTGATTCTGTAATATTTTTGGGACTTCGCCGTGGGCTCGCCGCGGCGAGACCCACGGCGAACTTCGCGTTTCTGCGCGTTTTGGACAGATCAGGGGCGCGTTTTAACTGATATAAAAGCTAGGGCTTCGTTGTAAGTCCTCATTCTTCGACTTCTGGGCATATTTTGGAGGTGTTTGGCTCTGCTAGGGCTTGGAGATTGGTGGGATTTGGCTTGGGCTTGGAGCTTCAAAGAGATTTGGGCTTCCTCTCTCGGTTTATCTCTTCCATCTTCATTCTCTTCTCTTGTTCTGATTTGTAATGTTGTATATATATGCTCCCTTGGAGTTGTAGAACATGAGTAGCTAAATACTTTGATTCTAGGATTATTTTGAACCCTTGTATGTATTGATTCTTGATTCCTCCTCTTGATTTGTGATTAATGATATCTGTGTGCTTATTTTACCCCGTTCTTAATGCTTCTAAGTGCTTGATCACCATTTAGATGTTGTGTTCGCTTGATTTATGACTCGAGAGAGCTAGGTTGAGTGTAGAACTTGGGTAAAGTAGTGCAAGAACCGGAAGTTTGCGTGACGAATGGATGGTTTTGTTGGTAAGATAGAGATATACTTGCTAACCTTGCATAGTCACATTAGGGTTGGAGTGTGATAATTGGGTTCTATCAAATTGTGGCAAGAGATTGTGCAAAGAATAGGACTAAACACTTGTTCTTGACTCGAGAGAGCATTACAAGTAATCTTTGAACCCTAGATTAGCACGTGGTTTCGTTGAGAGCTTCTTGAGGGGAGGTTAATTGAGTTTTGAGAAGTGCAAGGGGGAGAGATAATCTTAGGACCCATTTTAGCCTTGAGGTTGGAGAATCACCTGTTTATAATTTTATCTTCTTTTATTTTCTTATTTCATTTTCAATCTCTACATTTGTATCACTCAAATTGGGCGAGAGTGTGATAATCATTGTTTGACCGGGTTTTGGACAAATCCTCGTGGGAACGATACTCTACTCATCATTTTATTACTTGGCGCGACCCGTGCACTTGCGGCGCGTGGCGAACACCCACCATCTCTTCCTTACCATAAACCCCCACCTCCATCATCCATACCCCTAACCCATGGACTTGATGCCTTCCTCACCTTTCCAAATATGGACGACCAAACCCTTTCATTGAGAAGGATGTATGATGAGCTAAAAGTTCAACAATATGAGTTGTTCATGTTAAAGGAGGTTAATCAACTTCCTAATGAGATGGAAGAGCGGCTTGAAGCAATACAAGAGTTTATCAGAGCGTTTGTGCAACATGTGCTATGGAAAAAGACTTATGGAGAAGAAGGAGCCCCATGGCCTTATGACTTCAATACTCCCACACAAGATTCGAACAAGGAGCAAGCATTTCTTCAACCACCGGAGGAGTCACCTTTAAAATTTGGTAATATTCCTCCTCTTCTTGAAGAGGTTAACTCTCCTCATACTACTGTGATTATTGATGTGAGTGATGATGAGGTGGATGAAGAAATTGTTGTTGAATCCCCTCAATTGCCTGATATTGTAAATTCTCACTATGATGTCTCACATGGTAGTTGTGTAGTTGATGATCTTGCTTGTAATACTCATATGTGTGGTGATCGTGATAGTGCTAGTTGTGATGATGATCTTGTTTTAAATGAGCCTTTACCTTGTTCTTGTGGTGATAACAACATGTGCATGGATTGTATTGATTTTAAATATGGCAAATTTGTTGCATCGCATAAAAAGAACTTTGGTGAAGTGTATGATGCATCTACTAGTACTAGAGATGATATTGTGGAAAATAATTCATTCAGCTTGGATGTCCAAAATGTGGAGAGTGTGAACAATCACTCTCCTTTTCAAGTGTTGATACGCATGATTTGAGCTTCTTTGAATCTATTGAACATGATGAAGAATTCATTTCCCCCTCCTCCCCACATCCCTCTTTCATTTGCACATGTGAAGTTGATGGGCCTTGTGCCGTTTGCATAGAAATTAATGATTGGCTTTCCACGTCACATGATGTTGCTTCTTCATCTAGTTCAGTTGAAAACATTAATGAACATGCTACACTTGATAATAAACATGAAAATTGTTCATCTCCTGATCCCAATTCTTTTCTTTCTTTAGATAGTTTAATAGGGAAAGATTCAAATGCTTCGATTGATAAAATTGTAAACAAGAATGAATCTTTCCATCTCATTTTATCTTGTGATATGCCACCCGACATTGGTGGAAATGAAATTGAATATTTTGAAACACCCAATGTCGAGGGTCATGCCAATGTGGCTGCATGCTTGGTTCCTACTGACGGGAGCCTTATTGACTTGCTTGGTTATGATGTTTACTTGGAGAATCCTGCTTTGAAACTACATATGTCATGTTTTAGATCTCTCCACGTATTCTACTTTGGACTAGATACTGCTGCTGGTCCGGTGTTTCTTTTTCAGGAACCGCCACTACTAAGGAAGTCCAATATAGGAGAAGGAGCCACATTGAAGAAAAGCATGCTTCTCATCTTAGATGAGAACTTCTCCTTCAAGAGCCTGAAGAGGCCATAACAAAGGTTGTCTCTTTCCTCACTCATTTTCTTCCTAATCTTCATGCATATGTTGGCTTAATTGTCGTATGAGGGAGATAAGTGTGGGGGAGGGACACATTCCAGTAGTAAAAAGAGTAGTTGTTTTTCTTTCAATTCCTAAGATTAATAAATGCTTCATGCTCACACCAAGACCACACTTGATTTCAACAAGCTCTGAATTGGTATTTCCATATTTTGCAACATTGAGGACAATGTAGAAATTAAGTGTGGGGGAGGGATGTGCTTCATAATGAGTGAAGTGGGTAAAAATTATTGCATCTTGGTTATGTTTTTAGCTTCAAAAAAGTTTAAAAAAAAATTGAAAAATTTTGAACTTTTCCTCACTTCTACTTTTGTTGATCCTTGGACTGGGCATGATATTTTCGGAATTGTTTTGGCAATTATGGGAATTACTTCATGCTTTTGAATAAGTTGTTGATGCTATTGATGAATCTTCTTGATTGGCAACCTTGTTGATTGGAATTGATGCTTTATGGTTGAATCTTGTTTGTAAGTTGATATTTTTTTATGAGTTTAGGAGAATTAGCCATGTTGTGAGGTTTATTTGGGCCTATTGCTTAATCTTGTGTGATAATCCACTTGTTGCCATTCTCTAGAACTTGTTTGTACTCTTGGTCAAAACTTGTTGCATTTAGTGTAATGAAGCATGATAAAGGCATTCATTTCATACCATATCATCCCAAACACAAACCATAAACACTCTTTCCATTTGTCACCCCATTTGAGCCATTCACTTGATGTTTTGCATTTGACATGCCATTATATGAAAAGTTGCATCATTGTTTGTGTTGTTTGAAAAATGCCACTGTTTGGTTCTACATAAGCATGCCATGTATAGAAAAACAAAAATACAAAAAGAAAAAAAAATGTAGTGAAAAAAAAAATGCAAAATAAGGCATGTGTGGTTTTAGCAAGTTGCAATTAGTGCTTTGAGTTGAAATAGGCATTCAAGCATGTAAACATCACATTCCTTCATTTCATCATACCATTGACCTATTCCATCATTACAACCCCAAAAGCCCTTTTGATGCATTACACTTCTTGTTTTTAAGTGAAGATCTTAGAATTCTTACAAGCCTATGGTAGAATGTGCTTCAAAGTGGATATTGAGAGTAGAAAATGAACCCAATATGGTGAGAAGAGTGAAACACTTATCCTTGAGTAACTTTCTCCTTTGCTCATCCTCATTGCATTCACTACACTCATGGTTAGCTCTTTAGCATCATTTCATTCCTCATTGCTTGTTGGTTAAAGGGTTGTCAATTTGTGTTAGCTCATATTCAATTAGCATGTTGAAGTTCTCATTTATGCCTTACTTACCATTGTGCTTAAGTTTTAAAATTTGTCTTTGTCCAGGAGTACAAAGGTTTAAGTGTGGGGGAGTTGACAAATCTCAGATTTGTATGGTTTTTATATGCCTAATTTGAGGAAATTAACATGATTGAGATGCAAGTTTGGTCCAATAATGCTTAATTGAATGTCTTAAACTCTCAAGTGAAATAAGTGTAAAATTAGTATTAATTGGCCATAATTGTAGATTAATTTGTATGAATTGGTTTATAGGGCCATTTGATCCTTTTTCTCTCTTGTTTCTATTTGTAGGGTCATTCAAGGACCAAAGGAATGGATTCTAGATGAAGAAGGACACTTGAAAAAGGGAGAAATTGGGGATAGAAGCTGAAATTTCAAGAAAAAAAGGGAAAATCAAGTTTCTGGATGAATTGTGGAAATTACGAAAAAGGACATTGAAATTCCCAAATTACAGAAAAGGACCACGAAATTCTAAATTTCAGAAAAGGGCCTCAAAATTTCCAAATTACAGAAAAGTCATGCCCACTATCATTTGTCTTATTCTCCACCCCACTATCATTTGTCTTATTCTCCACCTACCACCCACTCAACAACCCCACTATCATTTATCTTATTCTCCACCTACCACCCACTCAACAACCACACTATCATTTATTTTATTCTCCACCTACCATCCACTCAACAACCCCACTATCATTTGTCTTCCATCACTCACTATAAATACCATCTTCACTACCACCAAGCAACACACCTCTTCTTCATCCTCCACTCTCTCTCAACTCTCTCATTCCACCTCCATCTCTCTTCCATTTCTCCTTCCTCCACTCCATGTCTACTATTTTCTTCCACCTTGGTGTTGTTCTTCCCGTGGAGAGTAGCAGCTAGGCTCCACCATTCTTGATGATGGGAGCCAAGGGATGAGCTTGAAGCTTTAATAGGGGAATTTTTCTAGTTCTAATCCTTCTTCCTCTTGTTGTATTTATGCTTTTCTAGGGTTCTAGGAGTATATTTATGACATTTGGTTGTGTTCTTCATTTCTATATGTTGTATAAGGGTTGGAAACTATTTTATGTTGTTTCTTTCTTGTTGAATGCTTAACATTGTGCTACTTTAACTTTGAGTTTGATGAAATTTATGGGTTCATGATTTTGTTATTCTCTTAGTGAAAATTATGTGCTAATGCAAGGTGACTTGGTTAGTGGATCAAAAGTGTTAAGTGGTTTTGCATGAATGGAATGGCATAGGAATTAATTAATTGTGTTTAGACATTGGGTAATTACTCTTTTCAACCTTGATCTTTGTTTGGGTGGCCATCAATGAGTTAAGGTTAATTGAGAAATCAAGAGCAATTATGGGGTGGCCCAAATTGTGGATTTAAAAGTCTTGCATAATAAATTATTTCTTGATTTTGAACTTAATCAACTTGGGTTAAATTAAGTAATGTGCGGGGTTCCGGCATTAATTAAGCTAACCTAAGCCTAGCCTAGAGGGGTGCCTCTAGGGTTCTTTAGAAATCAATTAAACTCCCTGAAAATCGTTAGAAGCAATGATTCCCGTATCTCTCATTCATCAAGAATGACCTTTATCCCATTTTCATCCAAATCTCACTTTAAATTCTCACCTTTTACTTTACTTTTTGCACATACCAAACTTCACATTAAAACCAAACAAAAATGCTTTTTACCTGCCTTTTCAAGTTTACATATTAGCTATTAGGAATCATATTACACTAGGCTCCTTGAGATCGACACTCAGGGTTAGCTTCCTCTATCCCCTCGGGTTTTAATTTCTTGGAGAGCAGACTCGAGGCGGCACTGCTCCGAACCTAAACCCTTAATCAATTTCCGAGCTCTTCAATGACCTATTACAGCACTGGCTATAGCAGCGCTTTTAGGGTTAAAAAAAGCGCTGCTTTAGGATATTTCTGTAGTAGTGTAACACTTATATTGAGGATTGAATATAGTACGACGGAAGATTTTTTCCAATATTTCACATAAAGTCAATTGTATATTAAAAAGTCAAAATGGTAGGTTAATCTTGCTCTTATTACACATTAGAAGTTAGAGATGTTTAAGGGGACCTGCTCCCATCTGGTCTCGATCATGTGGGGGAAGGGACAAGCACAGGCTCATCCCAAAAAATTGTAAGTCAGGAGGGAATAAATCAGGATAAAGCTTTGTTTCCCTTGCTTGCTTTCTTTCCACTGACACCGTCCTAAATGCCTTATTCGCAGGTTTGGGCTTTATTTAAGTTATGATATCATGGGCAACAGGCAGCTAACAGGTTTTATGAAAGATCACGAAGCAAAAATGCACTAATCATTCCTTTTCCTTGCATTTGCATATGTTCCATAACAACATAGAAATGATCATTATCGCAAAAATGCCCTAAAGGCGTTGTCCGGTATTGAACTATAGTACACCTCTCTCGGTAGGGATTACCATGATTTGCCTTCTTATGAGGGACTGGGCCATTCCACTAGGTCCAACACTTGTTGATGAATTTTTGAAGGCATTAATGGTAACTCCTTACCCTCAGAGGTCATGCCTGCAATGCATATAACCATATAAAAAAAAATCACTGGTTTTATCCCCAAAGGAAATTATACTGAAGACAAGTGAAGAAGCCTGTTAATAACAGCACAAGCTCAGTAAGATAATGTCATTGCTGATAATTCATAATTAATCTTGACTGATAAAAATGTCAATGCATGGAGTAAACTTATCTCAGTACAATGCTTTCTCAATTACCCCACTGGAGTTCAAGGATCAAGTGATTGATATAGGCTGCATTTGGTAATACTATAATCCAATTTGATCATTAGTAAAACATAAAGCTGTTTCATTAAACAACATTAACATCCTCATGTGCACAACACTCGACATACACCACAAACGAAGATGAACAATTAATAGACATTTTCTATTAAAAAAAAACAAGAATCTTGTTGCAGGACGTTTGACATCTTTTAGTGTGCATATAGCTAATCATATTCTTGAAAGGGGTTTGGGACACATAAATAGACAAGACAGTTTTTCCCTCAACAATGATGTAATTTACATGGAATCTGGAAGTTGTAGCAAAGTATGCTTCTGCAGTTTTTCTCTCTCTCTTTTTTTTTTCTAATTCAAAATACCTTCCTCAAAGAAACAAAATGACAGAAATATTGCATGGCATCACGGATGACCATGTTAAACTCAGGAATTTAATTAGGATCAAATTCAAATGACAAATTACAGTTCATAGTCAACCCTTGGCCCATTTCATTCCTCTTATTCATGCCAAATTAAAGCTAATATATAGAAATATATGTGTGTGTATGTATATATATGTAGAGAGAGATGCACTGGCATGGAACTTCTTTCATCTCAGCCCTGATAAAATAAGAACAGACATAATAACACAGAATATATGTCTACACAGCGGAAGAATTTAGCGTACCTCTAGCCATATCCTAAAACTCTGTAAATTGAGAATCTTGAAAAACTTGAAAATTGAAATAAGCGTGAGAACTGGAAAGGACTCTTCTGACTAGATTTTTAGGCACAGTGATGGTCTGTTTTTTCATGCCAGAAACTAGTGCAGGGAACCCTTTAAATAAGCAAGTACATGGATGGATATGCCCCTTCACGTAAACAGGCATGTCTGTACTGCTTGAAACAATGACCTTTATTATTATTAATTTCCCATCAAAACTAATAAAAATATATTGGTCATAAATAAAATACCCTAAACCAAAAAATATAATAACATGTGGGCCACAAAGGAGATATTCTATAATATATATAATCCATAATAAATAATATAAATAATAAATAATATATATATATAAATATCTAACATTCTCCCACTTGGCCCGCAACTTAATGTTAGTTGCTGTAGTAAGGTTCAATTAAGCAATACTACAGGAATCATGGCGATAAGTCCTCTTTACTCGAGTATTATCTTCCATGCATTACAAGTAGTACTCTTACTTAATGGGTCAAAACTTTATGAATAAACCTGAATGCTTATTCGGTTCCTTTTTTCTCAAATGTTATCAATCTCAACATACCAACATGCATACAAATTACAATATAAAGATGATAAACTATAAGTCGAAACTTCATTACATCGCGTACCTTGATTAGGTCAATAAAGACTTAAGCCCCATATGAGGCACGTGTAAAGCAAAAACATTCGGTCGCATTCCTTTAGTCAAAGGGTCAGCTAGCATTTCCTTTGTGTTGAGATATTCAACCGAAATTTGGCCATCCTTAACTCTATCTTTTAGGGAGAGGAACTTAAGTTCAATGAACCTGCTTTTACTTCCACTCCTTCTATTATTAGCTATGGCCACTGCAGCTTTATTGTCGCAATATATCTTAATTGGCCTAGAGATTGAATCCATAATCCTAAGCCCAGCAATGAAATTTCTTATCCAGATTCCTTGTGAACTTGCTTCAAAACATGCAATGTACTCAGCATCACGGGTAGAAGGCGCTGTAAGTGTTTGTTTTGCACTTCTCCATGATATTGCTCCTTCTGCTAGCAAGAAGATATAACCAGTAGTAGATTTTCTAGTATCTTCACACCCTGCTAGATCAGAATCTGAGTATCCAATCACTTCAAGATTGTCTGTCCTTTTGTATGTGAGCATAAGGTGTTTAGTACCCTGAAGGTACCTCAATACCTTCTTTGCAGCTAACCAATGTGCTTCCCCAGGGTTACATTGATATCTTCCCAGCATACCCACAGCAAAAGCTATGTCAGGTCTTGTGCAAACCTGTGTATACATTAAACTTCCTACTACTGAGGCATATGGGATCTTTTCCATCTCTCTTCTTTTAAGCTCATTAATGGGACATTGTTTCAAACTGAACCTATCCCCTTTCTCAATAGGTGCTACATTAGGTGAACAGTTCTCCATCCTAAATCGTTCAAGAATCGTATTAATATAAGTTTCTTGGGATAAACCAAGAAGACCTTGGGTTCTATCTCTATGGATCTTTATGCCAATGACATAAGATGCCTCACCCATATCCTTCATTTCGAAACTCTTGAACAAGAACTGTTTTACTTCTCGCAATAGTCCTAAATCATTTGTTGCAAGCAAAATGTCATCCACATAGAGAACCAAAAATATGATCTTGCTCCCACTAACCTTATGGTATATACATTCATCCATGATGTTCTCAATAAAGCCAAACGATGTTATGACTTCATGGAACTTTAAATACCATTGACGTGAAGCTTGTTTAAGACCATAAATTGATTTCTTTAGCTTGCATACCAAATGCTCTTTACCTTTTGCGATAAACCCTTCAGGCTGTTGCATGTAAACTTCTTCCTCAAGTTCACCATTGAGGAAAGCAGTCTTAACATCCATTTGGTGCAACTCTAGATCAAAATGTGCAACTAATGCCATAATGATACGAAAGGAATCTTTTGTTGATACAGGAGAAAAAGTTTCTCTGTAATCAACTCCTTCCACTTGAGTGAAACCTTTAGCAACCAATCTAGCCTTGTATCGATCAATGTTACCTTGTGAATCCCTTTTGGTTTTATAAACCCATTTACAGCCGATGGCCTTGGATTCACTAGGTAACTCAACAAGTTCCCAAACATGGTTGTTTGCCATAGATTCCATCTCATCAACCATAGCATCATGCCACAACTTAGAGCTCACACTTTCCATAGCCTGTTTAAATGTTAATGGATCATTTTCAACAATTACATCACAGTCAAATTCAGTAAGATACACTATGTAATCACTAGGTAATGCTGATCTCCTATCTCTAGTTGACCTCCTTAACCCAACCTCTTGAGTTGGTTCAGGCTGCTCATTTGAAACATTTCCTGTTACATTTTGTTGTTGCACATTTGTGACAGGTTCATTATTTTGAATATGTTCCAGATTTCCAGCATTATCAACTTGAGTTGTGGGATTCACATCATCTTCAAAGACAGCTCTGATTGTTGAGGTGTCAAAATTTATTGATGTTTCCTCTCCATAAGTGTTAGTGTTCTCTTCTATGTGATCATCTTCTAAAAGATCACTCCCACTAATCACATCATTCTCAAGAAATCTTACATTCCTAGATTCCACAAACCTCTTTGAAGGTGGAGGACAATAGAACTTATAACCCTTAGACCTTTCAGCATAGCCAACAAAATAGGCTCTTATGGTCTTAGGATCTAATTTCTTTTCCTGTGGATTGTACACTCTTACTTCTGCAGGACAGCCCCATACTCTTAAGTGATTTAGACTGGGTTTCCATCCTCTCCAGATTTCAAAGGGTGTCTTTGACACTGCCTTTGTTGGAACCCGGTTTAATATGTATGCAGCTGTCTTGAGTGCTTCTTTCCATAAAGAAACTGGGAGTTTGGAGCTATTCAACATGCTCCTAACCATGTCCAACAAAGTCCTATTTCTTCTTTCAGCTACACCATTCATATCTGGTGAACCAGGCATGGTATATTGTGCAACTATACCTTGCTCACGAAGAAATTCTGCAAAAGGACCAGGTGCTTGTCCTTCACTAGTGTACCTACCATAGTATTCACCACCTCTATCTGACCTCACAATTCTAATTGGTTTCCCAATTTGTTTTTCTACTTCTGCTTTATATTCCTTAAAGGCGTTTAATGCCTCACTTTTATTATAAAGCAAATAGACATACATAAATCGTGAGTAATCATCAATAAAAGTAATAAAATATTTTTGACCATGTGCAGTCATATCAGGGCAACAAATATCTGTATGTATAATCTCAAGTAAATCAGAACTTCTCCTAGCCCCTTTATGTGACTTGTTGGTTTGCTTTCCCCTTATGCAATCCACACAAGAATCAAAATCTGAATGGTCTAAGGATGGAAGGACTCCATCTTTAGTTAACCTTTTGATTCTCTCAATGGAAATATGTCCTAATCTCCTATGCCACAAGCTAATCGAATTCTCATCAATGACACTTTGTTTAATACCATGCGAAACAGTTAAAGATTGGGGTAAAACATGATCAATTTTAAATAAACCATCAATCACAACAACATTTGCAATTAAATTTGAGTCTTTACCAAAAAACATACAATCCTTAAATAAGTGTACTCCATAACCTAAAGGAATTAACTTAGACAAAGAAATTAAATTTCTCTTATAAGAAGGGACATATAATGTCTCAAAAAGATCTAAAACAATATTATTTAAAAAAACTATCCGAAATGTTCCAACCGCTTTCACAACATCTCCTTTCCCACTGCCTGAATAGACCTTTTTCTCATTGGGATGTGGAGGTCTGCTGGTTAGAAAACCCTGCATGGTTGTCGTAATGTGGATCATAGAACCAGTATCAATCCACCAAGTGTCATTATTAACGCAAGCCAAATGAGATTCAAATACAGCATAAGTTGAAAACATACCTTTCTTCTCGAACCAAGCCTTTCTTTTAAGACACTCTTTCTTCATGTGTCCCTTCTTCTTGCAAAAGAAGCACTTAACATCTTTCTTGTTTGTAGCTGAAGCAGGAGGGATTTGGTTCTTATTCTTCTTATCTTTCTTCCCCTTTTTGCTTGCAGCCTTGGAACTCTCAACCATATGAGCTTCTTTAGGTGCAGACTTCCCATTCATCAGCAATCTAGTCTCTTCCTGAACACACATGGGCAACAGTTCATCAATTGTCCATTTCTCCTTATGTGTGTTATAAGAGACCTTGAAAGCATCATACTGAGCAGGAAGAGAATTCAGTATCAATTGCACTAAGAATGCCTCAGTAGGTTCCATATCAAAAAGCTTTAATTGAGATGAAAGGTCCCTCATTCTCATGATATGATGCCTGATGCCGCCAACACCTGCAAGCCTTAAATTACATAATTCAGACATGATGGCTCCACCCATCTGTTTGTCTGATGGCTTGAATTGCTTTTCTATAGCCTTCAGGTATTCCTTGGCAGTTTTACATTCAGGGATTGCACCCCGAATGCCCCTTTCGATCCTTGCCTGAATGAGCATAAGAGATAAGCGGTTTGACCGCTCCCAAAAATCATACAAGGTTCTTGCATCTCGGTCTGTTGAGTCATCAGCTGGTATTAGGGGTTCGTCAACCCTCAATGCATAATCCAGATCCATACAACCAAGCTGCAATAAAACATCATCCCTCCACTCGGGATAATTAGAGCCATCCAAGATGATTTTGTTACTGACATCTGTAACAATCTTAGGGGTAGCTATAGGTAATGCAAATCATAAATACTCACATATTAATTTTGAAGCAATCACTAATACTGTGCCATGCGCGCTTAAAACAAATAAAACACGCAATTATAAATACGTATCACTAATATCTGCCTATGGGCAAAGATATTAGCATACATGTATTTATCTCATATTGGTAAAACTAGAACACATTTGTAATTTTCTAATACCTGTGGGCTACTTAGAAAAATACAAGGCAATTCCATTCCACCCTAATTAAATATGTAATTTATAATTTTTCTACCTGTGGGCAAAGATAAATTATAATTACATATATAATTACAATTGATATTTTATAGTTCCATATGTGATTAAAAATGTGCACACAATTATAAATATATATCACTAATATCTACCTGTGGGCAAAGATATTAGCATAGCATATATATTTATCCTAAACTGGTGAACATAGAATGCATTCATATTTCCTAATACCTATGGGCTACTTAGGAAATACAAGGCAGTTCTATTCCACTCAAGATTGCATGCGAACCACAAATATCGTGTGCATTTGCAAAACATAAATATGCACAAAAATAAGTAACTTAATGAGAATTTAAAACAATTAATTTAATCAACAATAGTGACTAAACAACTGAAAGTCTCCCACTATTTCATGTATTAAAAAATTGCTTAATTAATCATTTCAGCATAATTTAACCTAAATAATATTTTGCAAATTAATAAATAGTCATACTATTGCCGAAAGTTAATTAGGCAAATCATATAACTCACACAAATAAATTTGCAAAGCTTCCAATATGTTAAAAAATAGCTCAAATAAAATTCCTGTATTTAAGCAATAAAAAAAATGATACATGAAATAACTAAATAAATGGACCAAGAATTATGCGCATAACGTTATTGAGGATATTTTGCCAAAGATCATGTAACTGGAGATACATATGCCATGATGTATCTAAATTAAATTAAATGGCCTAAAAAAAAAAATAGACCTCTTGTCTTCACTGTCGCGTGAATTCTGTCAATTGAGTTTTTTTTTTATTCCACAACAAAAAAAATAATAATAATAATAAAATGGCCCAGTTTCCAAAAAAAAAAAAAATATCTCCTAGGGAAAGCAAACCAAAAAATGGAGTCAAGTCAAAAACGGAATCAACACCATCTCTGTTAAATGAAACGGTGTGTTTCAATGTGAAGCTGCTGATGTCATTAAAAAAAAATAACTTTTTTTTTTAATAAGCAGATGCAAAACGGCGTCTCTTCGAAAATGGCGTCTTCTCCAGAAAAGAGAAAAAACCCAGAAGCCGCCGGACCTGCAACTCCAAGCCATTATTTCTGGCGACTTTGCCTTTCCCTCTCGCGTTCCCGACGACAAATCACATACGGAAAATGATGAAACATATGGGAAACGAAAACATGAAGACAAAACATTTGTGTTTTTCAAGTTTCATATATGTTCCGATAGAAAAAGATGACATAGTTCAACAAAAATATAAAAATAATAATAATAACTTTATTCCGTCATTCTCTAAACCGATGGCATAACCAAATATGCAAATAAAAAAAAAACATATATGAAACTTAACAGGCAGAGTTTCGATCTCCAAAATTCATGAAGAAAATAGAGAAAAAATACATGCTTCTCCAATTCATCCAGATTTCAATAAACAGATTGAAAACAAAATAGGCAGAGGGGAATCGATAACCATGCGCTCTGAAGCCACATGATAAAATAAGAACAGACATAATAACACAGAATATATGTCTACACAGCGGAAGAATTTAGCGTACCTCTAGCCATATCCTAAAACTCTGTAAATTGAGAATCTTGAAAAACTTGAAAATTGAAATAAGCGTGAGAACTGGAAAGGACTCTTCTGACTAGATTTTTAGGCACAGTGATGGTCTGTTTTTTCATGCCAGAAACTAGTGCAGGGAACCCTTTAAATAAGCAAGTACATGGATGGATATGCCCCTTCACGTAAACAGGCATGTCTGTACTGCTTGAAACAATGACCTTTATTATTATTAATTTCCCATCAAAACTAATAAAAATATATTGGTCATAAATAAAATACCCTAAACCAAAAAATATAATAACATGCGGGCCACAAAGGAGATATTCTATAATATATATAATCCATAATAAATAATATAAATAATAAATAATATATATATATATATATATAGAAATATCTAACAAGCCCATGTCCATAAATTTCCATTATTCGTTCAACTTGCAACATCCATCAAGTTTAGACTGGTACAGGGGTTTAGGTGTTCACCAGGTTCCCCCTTATGACGCAAGATAAATCTATTTTGAATTCCCTTCTAGCATAAACAAATATTGAGGGAAAGTTTTCCTTTTTCACCTGACAAAAAAAAAAAGAAAAAGAAAAAAAAAACACACACACACACACACTCTTCATGGACAGATGCCCTTGTAACAATTCTCTTATTCAAACCAAATGACAAAACCACTTCATCATTTCCTATAGTGGAAGATGGACAGCCTAATTTGTCAACAAGATGCTTTGACAGCATCATACAGAAGGGGAATGTTCTAAATCCTGCAAGAAAGTCATTATTAGACCAAACTCCCTTCACCTTCATAACAGTTATCTTGAAAGGTGTTGTTGCTAGAAACCAGCTTCAACAATTTAGATTTACAAGTGTAACTTTAAATAGAAACCCGCATCCTCTCAAGTATAGGCCGTTCTAATCTTATGTGTAAATTCATTTGAAAATTATATACACATCAAAAGAAATAAAAGAAGAAACTAGTAAATCACATTATCCAGATTAAATCGAAACAGCACACACACACACATATATATATATGTATTCTATTGAACCGGCTATGAACTTATCAAAACCAGTTATCTGTTATTACCAGCCATAAATCAATAGTAGGCTTAAACCATTATTTTTGGAGGAGACTATTATTATACACGACATAACAAAGTTGCATGTTTGTCATCTAATTTCATTATTCAATAGAAGTATTTGGCCAAAAAAAAAATCTTCAATTGAAGTATAATGAACCCTTGTATTGTTTTAGAGCTACGCACAACATTTGTTTTTATAAACTCCATAAATCTACATAAAGATCGATTTAGGCAGAAAATCGTCACCCACAACACAACATTAGTTTTGATTGGTAGGTCCTTTCCAAGCTTAATAAGAGCAAAAAACATGCTTTCAATAATGTAATGCATCAAAGAGATGTAGTGAGAAGACAGTTCTACAAGTGCTGCATCTTTAGTCCATATCCATACCTTAAAACCTATCCAATCTCCTTTTCACTCACAAGATCCAGTTTAGAATGATACAACTCTAATAATTCATTAGCTTCCTGCTCATGGCGAAGGACAAACCTCCTTAAAAAGTCCTTCTCAGACAATTTAAATATTCGAAGCAATTATTCCTTTTTCACCAGACCCTTTGACAACAAAACTTGAACGACAGCACCTCTCGGAACTATTCGTTCTTTCAAACTATATGCCAAAAAAAAAGGATATGTGCTAATAACGGAAGAATCACAGCCCAGTTTATGGACGAGAATCTCTAATATTGCATCACTTTTATCCTCAGATCCCTTCATACAAAATGGATATCTTTTAAAAGCAGCAACAATTTCATCATCTGACCAGCCCTACTTTTAAAATACTAATTTATTTATAAAATAATATAATTAATAAAATTATTTCTGAAGGAAATTCCAACGGTAATTTTATTAATTATATTATTTATAAATAAATTATTATTTTAATTTAAAAATAATATATTAAATTATTATTTTATAAGTATAATATTATCTTAATTTATTTTAGAAAATATTTTATAAATAAATCATATTTAATAAATATTAATAAAAATTAACATATACACATATATAGATATAAATTTATTACAAATTTAATTTTAATTTTTTATTAAATAATATGTTATTTATTAATAAATATTAATAAGAAAAATGAAAAATAATTATAATTTAATAATATATATAATAAAATAATTATTAAAATAATCTAATAATAATTATAATTATTATTATTTAAATATAAAATGAAAATACTAAATATAATGTAATGTATATGAATGTAAACGATTATTTATATAAAAATAATAGAATTATTATATATTAATATTTTAGATCAAATATAATTATAATAGTGGAAGTTTTAATATTATAAATGTAATAGTTTACAAATAATATCACAGGGTCTTTATAACTCAATTAGTTAAGGCATCAGCACGAGCTCAAGAGGTTGGGGGTTCGAGTCTCCACTCCGCCACAATTGAAGACAATTTGTAGAGGTAACACGTGGCTACGGGAGAAGGCGACACATGGCAGCTTGTGAGAGCGACACGTGGCATATAATTTAAAAAATTCTGAAAAAATTTACCGACGAAAATTCTGCTGGTAAATTCCGTCGGTAAAATTACAGACTAAATTCCATCAAAAATCTGTCAGAAATTAAGCCAGAAATTTGAACTACTGACAGAATTTCCATCAGAAATTTCTGTCGGTAATCCGATGTTTGTTTGTAGTGCTGGATTATCAAGACTTGTTAATGAGTAATGATCGGGTAGTGGAGTATGTGAATAGTTGGGGTGAATGGGAGAGGGGAAAATTGAAAATTGAGTGTTTGGTTTAGTTCACATATAGGTGATCACCTATGTCTACGCATCAAGAGAGAAGAGGGTAAATACTTTTGGGAGCCAACGAATGATGATACTTTCAATCTTTCACCATAAAATTTGCATATCATTTTCTTTCTGTAGGTACCTACTACAACAAAGATCGATTGCAGGGAATAATCTAGAGATGGCAAGTTCATAAAAAGATCAAATAATTTACATGGCTATTCTCTCATGATAGAACCTATACATCACAAGTTCAAGTCAAAGGAATTGATGAATCAGCTGAATGCCTGATTTGCCACCTTTTCTAAATGTGTCGGGATGCAAATATAAAATTAATTAAGCCAAGGATTGTACAAGCGGTGCTCTCCCTGATCATCTCACGTGGAATAGATAAATAAATTACCTAACCTAACTAAATGTATGCAAAAGCTATAAAATTAGGGTTTTGTGATTTTGACTAAGGAAACTAAACTAATTCTTGTTGGAATGTTTGATTATGAGAAAAACAATTAAAATGAGTTTGTGAAACTTATGAAATGAATATAGGTCTCTTGATGAATTGGACAACCTTCCTAACTCCTCAAATATCAATTGAAAGTCTATTTGTTCAAGACATCAATTGCACATCTAAAATATACTACGTTTGTCTGAGAGATCACTAACTGGGCCCCGCTCCCAAAGATTATGTGCACATGCCAATTTGAATGTGAAGATATTTATAATTATACCCCATGCGATGCACGGGTTTGTTTTATTTGAATAAAATTTGTTTAACTTTTTAATGTGTAGTTTTTTACTTTGTCAATAATTTTAGTAATTATTTTTTTATCTCAAAATATCTTTATAAAACATTTTGGTTTCAAGTTAAGAATTAAGAATGGAGATTCAGAATCATTAAAAATAAGAATTCAGAAAGAGAAGCTGAATGATAGGGTGAGAATATGGTAGCTTTTGCGCGCACAAATATATAGAACCACTGAACAAATATTGGAGGAAGAATATGAAATTGAACTATTAGATATCAATGTCTTCACATATTTTTTTTCAACTATCAATATCTTATCTTCATGATTGCACCATTCAAGGTGATTTATTTGAGAAATAATAAATAGTTATAATGAAGATTATGGTTTACTTCTCAAATTTGGGGAGTTATTAACAGAATTTTGAATAAATATTAAATAATGCTAGTGGAAATTATGGATATCTCTTTTATTTTATGGTGAGAAGCATATTGTCGGCAACATTAATTTCAAGAGAGTAATTTAGGAGCCTTAATTATAGCGAAATTAGTATTAATAGTAATATGAATTAATATATATTATATAGGTTTGTAATTTGTAACCGTTCAAAAGCAGCATATTATCGGTAATATTAATTTGAATCAAGTAATTTAGGTGCCTTAATTGTAGCATTAATTCTAACGGAACAATCTTAAGGAGTAATTCTAGTGCCTTAATTTTAGCAAAATTAGTATAAAAGGTTACAAATTACAAATCCTTCAAGTTGGGTTCTTAATTGTAGAATATTAATTTCAAGGGAGTAATTTGGGTGACTTGATTGTAGCATTCCTTCTAACGGATCAATTCTAACGGAGTAATTTGGAAATGATCATAGGGCCATTGATTAAGTCACGATTGATCACAAAATTAATGCCGTCACCATGGGATTTAGAGTGTATATTAATGGATTATATGGCTTTAATGTTAGTATATGGAATGTGTAGAAGTTGGTCTTTTTTTTTAAGGATAACACTAATTACCAAGGTTATCAAACCCGGACCGGTATCTAGACCGGTCTAGACAGTGGGTCAGCTCGGAGTCAACTCGTGAGCCAGACCGGTGAGAAATAAAATAATTTGAATTCAAATTTTACCAGTATCTCATTTAAATATTAAATACCAATTTAATAGTTTGAACTACTAACAAAATAATCATATATTTATCCAATATTTTTTATAGTTTCTTTGACATAAATAGTATCAATCTATTATTCATTGACATTGTAGTCAATAATTACTAAATATTCTTCCTAATAAAAGTTAAAATAGATAAATGTTAACAAAATATTCCTACAAATAATTTTTTTGTTACTAAACTAGTAGTACTTAAGATCAAAATTATCATTAAAATAAAAAAAACACAAATTTTTAATTTTTAACACTAATTTTTTTAAAAAAAATGTAACCCGGGTCAACCCAGAAACTTCCGGGTTAGGCCGGGTTGTCCCGGGCCATGCCGGGCTAAAAGAAGGCCGGGTTTCGTGCTTGCCCGAACAGGTCCCATGGCCGGGTCGCCGAGTCCCGGGTTTGATTACACAGCTAATTACCAAGGAATATGAAAAGTTGTGATTAACTCCTTTGTTATTCAGATATTTAATTATTAATTAATTTTTTTCAATTAAATGTAAAATTGATTGTCAAGTAAAATTTGTTTTTTTAGATGTCCATCCAAAGGAACATGAAAAGGTGTTGCTCAATCCTGGACTTCTCAATAATCAATGTTTTGTCATTATTGTTCATATGAATAATAGTAACTTTTATGAACATTTTTTTATCAACAATCATTTTTAATGAACTGATATACACAAAAATATAATAAAAATTCATTGATATTAATAGTCTATTTAATAATTCAATTCAATAAAAAGATTCAATAATTCATTAAATACATTACTATCAGGTGATTTTTGGAGTTTCAGAAATTAATAATTTAATAACTAATTCAACTCATATTTATAAAATCCCCCCATCTCCTAAGTTGATATTGTGTGAATTAATGGTGGTTATTAAAATCCCACCTATGTATTGATGGAATGTCATTCTTTAACATTTTTAGTTTCACATAATCAATATTTCTTATTTTTTTATCTTATATCTTATATTTATTAAAATATCATAACCCCACTTCTTCAATTTTTAAAACTTCAACTCATAAAAATTTTACTTCCCCTCCCCTCCCCTTTAAATCCCTCATACCAAATAGACCTTAAAAGCACACCTTTAAAACTTAAAAGAATAAAACGATACATGATGCAAACATAAATGATCAAATTATTCTTTAATAGCGGAAGCTATATATGCAATATCAAAATTTTATATGTTCTTAGATATATACGCAATATCAAAATAATCAATAGCTGAAGAACCACATTAGTCTACAAGGTTATTACTCTGTAAGACTTTCTTCCAAAAATTACTCAGTAAGCGATTAAAGTTTAGGACAATTACCCTTCTATATTTCTTAAGTGATATAACACGATCTTATTGTTGATAGATTTAAATATAATGATAATTATTTTTGTATTTTCCAATGTGCAATCCTATATTATAACTAACAGAATAAAAAAATGAAAACAGTGAAAATTGTTATTATAACTAATAAAATAAAAAATGAAAACAAAGTTTGAGTATCGGTTAGTTACCTGAACAAATGAGAATGTGTAGTGGCACCATTAGTTTAGTCCATATGTTCATCTTTTGGCGGAAAAATATGAATATGTGAAAAAAAAAGTAGCCTAGTGACCTCTGATCATTCATATATGCAAAAAAAAAAATGAGAACACAATAAAAATTGGATTCGTCACATATCCTTCTTTGGTTTATAGCATCATAAGATGCATAAAATGAAGCTAAAAACCGAAAATACCTCAATATAAGAGTGAAAGGTAGTGTAAAGAAAAGAGAAATAATAGTACATGTTATTAGCATGGATCTTCACACCTAAAAAGGGAAGAGAGAAACAAAAGAGACAACTCTAATATAGATATGTATATTCATGAATTAATCTCATATAAATTTGGTCTTGTATCTTGTGCATAATAGATTATTACTTGCAGTTATCTCTATCTAAATGTGAAGAACAAATGTGAGAGGAATTAGGAGGGAGGCAAAAAGTGAAATCAAACCCAATAAGATGTATATTATAAACCATCCTATAAGGAAGAACACCAACCGCCACTATAGACTGAACCCTTCTCCATCCAACTAAGTCCTACAATTATTGACATTATATTCATATTATACATCCTCAACCCGTATATCTCAAAACATTTTACAATATTCTTATATATTTCATCTGTGCATACTTGCATATATATCACACAGACATATATAGTTGAGGAAACAACATAATGCATCATTTGGAGGCAATTAATGTGTGGAAAACCCAAAGGTGAGGGGGATACTGTACAGATCAATAGGAGAGGGAACTGTTATATTGACAGTGGAGGTGGAGCTAAAAATGAAATAGGAATGTGCAAAATTAATGGCCATTATAACTACTTGATTAAAGAAATAATTAAGATAAAATTGCCTTGATAACAGATATTTCCATAATTGAGAAAACCTAAAGGTTGGGGGGGTATAGAGTCGGGAATTTGGGCCGAGCCCGTCGGGCCGGCCCTTTTAAACCCGAGCCCGAGGAGGGCCGGGCTTTGATTTTTGGGGCAAAAAAGGGGAACGGGCTAGCCCGTTGGGCCGCGGGCTTTAACGGGCCGGCCCGTTTAAGCCCGTCTAAGCTTTTTTTTTCAGGTAATAAAAATTAAAAGGAAAATTGTACTATGTTATTATGTATTGGTTTATTTTGTTGTATGTGAACTAGTTTTTTTAAATGTGTTATGTCATGAGAACATTATGTCCTTATGAAACATTTTAATATTATATGTAGTTGTATGTGATGTATGACTTCTAATTCTAGACTTGCTACTTATGGATCATATTTATATTTTTTATTTATGCTTGGTCCATTATTTTTTGATTGTCTAATATTTGGAGTAATGAATGATTGTTTCATGTCACATGCTCTTCTTTTCCTTTTCCATTTTCTTGACTACTTTTTTCTGTTCTATTTAATCTTATTTTTTGAATTGTGATGTATCTTTGCTTTTGTTGTCTTTATCTAGTAATTAATTAATTATTTGTGTAACATTGCCAATTTGCTATTGTTAATTAGGAAACCACATAAATTTATCATGTTCTTCCCGTTTAAGTTTTACATATACCATTTTTGACAAATTATGTCACTTGACTTTGTTGCACAATTTATTTTCAATTACCCATATTTGTTTCTTTAATACTTTCGCAGTACAATTTCATTTATTAAAAAAAGCCAAAGCTTTTCACTAAAATATATAAAAAAAAGAGTGAAAGCCCGTCGGGCCGGCCCGAGCCCGACCTCTTAAGGGCCAGGCTTCAATAAAAGGGTATATTTTTGCTCGCGGGCCGGCCCGCCCGAATTCCCAGCTCTAGGGGGTAACGGATATCAATTGGATAGGGAATTGTTATAGTAAGAGTGGAGATGGAGCTAAAACTGAAATAGGAATGTGCGAAATTAATGACCATTATAACTAGTTAAATACAAAATTAATTGAGATTGCCTTGATAACGGATATTTTCATAATTGAGGCTGCTTAATGGCGTTAACAATGATTTAAAAAAGGATCCAAAGGATTAAAAGATTTTCATTGCCAGAATATTCATGATTAGTGGCTCTTTAACGGCATCCTCACAAGATTTAGGATACATATTGAAATTGATGATTGATGGTGATTAGGGTGGGGGTTGAGGTGGGTCCTTTAATTGCTCATTATATCAAAGAATTTATAGATGGACAACGTCTACAGAAGACCGAGTAAACCAAGGTGACAATGAGCCAAAACCAACATTTGAACGTATCAAAATGGTACATTGACTGATTTAGTCGGTCGTCAATCCTAGTACATCGACTTTAAAAGTAAATACTCTGGACTCTATTCCAGTAACAAAAATCATAACAAATATTCCCAAAAACAGTTCTCACAATAATGTAAGTTCAAATGATAAGATCACATAAATTAAGAAAATGGTTGAAAATGATAAATATGTCTAAATAATTTTGTAATCATAAATTTGTCCTTATTTATGATATATTATATAAACGGGTTAAAGGTCATATTTACCCCGAAAGAATGCACGGTGGATTTGCTCCGGAAGTATTTTTTGGTTCAATTTCGCCCCCAGAAGTGTGCAAAGTGTATCATATTCGCCCTATACCGTTAAAACATTAACAGTTAATGCCAACTATTTAATAGTCAACTTAAGTTTTTTAATGGTAAAGAGTGAATATGATACATTTTATGCACTTTCAGGGTAAAATTGGACAAAAAAATACTTTCCTGCCAAATGTGATCCACACTTTCTAGTAAATGTGACCTTTATATATAAATTAGGGAAAATTTCAGTTTACCCCCTAATAAGGAATTAATCTCAGATTCCCCCCTAAACATTCTGAAATTTCACTGCACCCCCAAGGGACTAAAGTGAAATTAAATGTTTTAGTTAAAAGACCAAAATGTCCTTATTGAATTTTGTACTGGATTTCCAAGACACATATGAAGAATTTCCAAGACACATATGAAGAATTTCCAAGACATTTATGGGAAATTTTCAAGACGTATATGAGGGAACTTTTCAAAACATTTGTGCTTATTTTCAACATCAATGTGAGTATTTTTAAGTCTCAAAAATCATGGAATCCAAAACTAAAACATCCAAAATTTCACAACTATATTTCCAAGACACATATGAAAAATTTCCAAGACACATATGGAGAATTTCCAAGACACATATGAGAAATTTCCAAAACGTTTGTACTTCTTTCAATAAGGACATTTTGGTCTTTTAGCTGAAACATTTAATTTCACTTTAGTCCCTTGGGGGTACAGTGAAATTTCAGAATGTTTTGGGGGAATCTGAAATTAATTCCTTATTATGCGGGTAAAATGAAATTTTCCCTATAAATTATCAAATGACTGGAAGCTGTGGAAAGTTGTGGGTCCCACAAACTTGTATCTTCTGCAATTTTCTCTCCCTTTTGTGGTCACCACCGCTCAAACTCCCAATCCGTTTTCTCTCCATCAGCTCATGTGATTAAGCTTGAAAGCGGAAAGTTGTGGGTCCCACAAACTTGTATCTTCTGCAATTTTCTCTACCTTTTGTGGTCACCAACGCTCAAACTCCCAATCCCTTTTCTCTCCATCAGCACATCTGATTAAGCTTGAAAGCTCCACCGCCAAAAAACTTCAATGGTTTTGTAGACATTGCTGCAGCCATGGTACCATGGCTAAGAGGAACTTACAGCGTCTGGTTGCAAACAATAGTTATATTAAACCCCCTAGACGCAATCCCCATCCAAAGAAAAGAAGTAGGGGTTAAACAGACCTGAGAAGAACCCATCTTCTCAAAAGAAAACTCAAAACTAAGACAAAATTAACTCCAACATATTCCCCAGATTCCCCTCCATAATCAGACAAGGACAGAAACTAAAAGTAAATCCAGAGTAAAACCATTTTACAAAGTGAAATATAATAAAAAAATCAAAGGAAAACACAACAAAATCCAAAAGGATGAAACTCCGGTCAACTTTAGATCACTGAATATTAAATTTGGATACGCTTTATTCTGAAATGTTAAGTAGCATCTGAATACGCTTCCAGTTTAACAAATGGTTGCTTCTATTTTTTTTTTTTATTAATATTATTCAAATCTTATTCTGCACTGGAGGTCAATTCCGTTTTGTTTTTCCCTTTCGTTTATTCTTTATTTTGGAAAAAAAAAAATTGGCTTGTTTTCTACTTGTAATTGAAATGAATGGATATGCCTAATTCTACGGTGTTTTTCTGCATTCCTCTGTTGTAGGATTTCAGTTATTTTTACTTGATTAAACGGTTCAATGCCTGGATTAGCAATGGATGAATTAAATAGCTAGGAATAGTGTATCAGATGAACTTGGTGTGGGTTATGCGCCTCATAAGGAGAATTTCAATCAGCAAGTATCTCCGAGAAGTCCATTAAGCTCGAATTATATCCGTAGTGATTCTATTGATTTGCCCATTCACGGATTGGTGAGAGAGATCAGAGTTGAAACTCTGGTCAAAGAGGAAGAGGCGGCCGATGAGGAGCTGGCCACAGTGGTTGCCAATGGGGAGACGGGGTTGCCATCTGGGTAGGGATTACAAATAGTAATAAATTAATATTATGAAATGTGGATATCTTTATTTTTTTATTATATTTTCCATGTCAGCATTTTCAGTCAAAGCCTCTTTCTATAATAATCAAAGTTAGGGGTGTCCAAAACCGGGACCGGGACCGGGAACACCTATTCCCGGAATGGGACCGGGATTGGATTTCAATCCCGGTCCCGGCGGGACCGGGAATTCCTGGTCCATTTTTTTAAAAAAAAAAAAGAAAAAATGGGCTTTAATTTTGGTCTTTAGGATCTCCTCAATTTCTTAGGTGGTTTCTATCTTTGTAACATTTTCAAACTATGAAAAAAAACAAGTCACAAATTAATTATTATGAAGTTATAAACAAATGCACAAGGAAAAAGAATGAACAAAAATGATATCACTAGTTTAGTCACTTAATTTATGCCACATTTAAGAAAAACAACAAAACAAAACAAGGATTAAACTTTCTCAAAATTCTGAACGCTTTTTTCTATAATAATGCCATGACATGAAGCAAATAAATCTCATTAAATATAAGAGATAATAATGCCATGACATAAAGGATAAATCAGTAAAAAGGACAAGTTTAATATAACAAAAGCAAGAGATAAAATAGGGGCAAAAGGCTAAAAACACCATGGTTTTTATATAGGAATTTACTTTATATGTAATTGCAATAGAATTAATCCAATAAAATTAGCTCTCTAAAGTTTTGTGCCCAAATTTTTTTTTTTAAATAAAATTGGGGCCTGGATCGGGACCGGGATCCCGGGGCCTATCCCGGATCCCGGTCCCGGTCCCGGCCATTTCCCGGTCCCGGTCCCGGTCCCGAGATTTTTTTCCCGAGCTTCCCTGGACGGGAAATTCCCGGTCCCGATTTGCCGGGACCGGGATGGGATCACCGGGACCGGGAGGGGTTGGACACCCCTAATCAAAGTTAAAAGTTTTGTTATTTTTCTCCAACTTTAAAAATTCGTAGTTATTTTTGCAACTCCAAAAAGCATAGAGTGGTGGACGCACCTCAGTCAAAAGCTCAGGGGTGTTTTTACACTTTAATCCTAAATAATTTGACATGTTTAGTAAGATTCACCTACTGCATGGGTAGTTCATGGTTATGCGATGCCTTTGATCCACCTCTAATTAATTAAGTGGATCAATTAACTAACTTATTGTGCTAATTATCATTTTAATACAGTTAATCTATATATTTCTTGAAAGTTCCTAGCAACAATCTTATTGGTCTATATGTCAAATGACATCATTTTCACTTAACTCAATTATTGGTCCACATGTCCACATAATCAAAGTCATAATGGAAATTTTATTTTTAATTACAAATTTAATTACCAATAATTAATCATTACTCATCATATATTTCTACTTATGGGAAGGTACTTTTTTAATTTTGAAAATTATTTAAAATTGAGCAAAGCAATAATGATTAAATACATAAATGTATGGAAGTTATTCAGTAGTATTGATTAATGATTAAATACATATATATCTACTTTTAAGAAGGTATTCTATATTAATTCTTTTTTTATCACATACATACACCTCTTAGTGTAATATTGTTTATAGAAAAATCTATCTATATGTATTAATTTTTAATCTGCAATATTTGACTTTTTCAGTTATAGAAATTAATTATTATCTTCAAATAAGTCACTATTTTAGGCAACAATTAAAACATATATATATGATTTAAAACCAACACTATTAATTTTTTTATGAAATTTACAAAACAATTAATGTGTTTAAATATGTCAGTAAATTAGATATCAGGGTATAAAATAGTTACTCAAAAAAATTATGTTCTTTACTTTATTTCATTTTTAATTTTAACTTCCGTGCATCGCACGAGGGAGAAAAATCTAGTTTTTATATGAAAATGGTTGTAATAGTTACTCCCTCCGTTCTTCTTTACAAAATGAGATCAGTAGATATATCTAGGGCTGAGCAAAATACCCGAAATCCGATGGGCTAGCCCATTACCCGCAATTTTTACCCATTTAAAGCCCGCCCAATTAAAACCCATGATGGGCGGGTGCAAACCCAGCCCATTTAAAAATTAAATGGGCGGGCGATGGGCACACCCTCGGGCTGCCCATACCCGCCCATTTATATATATATATATTTTCAATTTGTTTTAATTTTGTCCATGAGTATTGAGAGTGAGTCAGTAGCATTCCTGTAATTATGATATTTATCTAAATTTAAATTCTTTTGTGCACCCTCGGGCTGCCCATGCCCGCCCATTTATATATATATTTTTCAATTTTTTTAATTATGTCCATGAGTATTGAGAGTGAGTCAGTAGCATTCATGTAATTATGGTATTTATCTAAATTTAAGTTCTTTTGTGCAACAAACTATGATGTAAATATGGATGTGGAGTTGTAGTTCTTGCTGTCACTTTTAATATGTGAATGTGATGCTTGAATTATTAACTTTGATAAGAAATTTAGAAATTTGTAATAATAAAAAAATAGGTCAAGAGATTAATGGGTTTTCCCATAACCCATTTAACCCGCCCATTTAACCCGAACCCATTTAGTTCGGGCTTGAATGGGTTGAGGCTCGGGCATGGGCTAACCCATACCCATCTAATATTAAGTGGGCGGGCGATGGGTTAGGCTTCGGGTTACCCAGCCCGCCCATTGCTCACCCCTAGATATATCATGTTCCCTTTTATAAAATAAGATTAGGTAATATTTGAAGAAACAAAAATTGTATACTCCCCTTTTATCGTCACTTAATTTCAAAAATTACTTATAAATACAAATTCTTTCTCCACCGTATATTATCTATCTTCCTCATAAATGACAGTATTTTTGGAAACTAAAGCTCGTTTTTCTCGTACTTATTGCATCCAATAAATTATAACTAAGGGTAAAGGTGCATATTTGGTAAAAAGTTTTATGAGCTGCAAATGGGGTAATAATGAATTTAAAAAGTTGTAAATTTGATAATGTCATTAAATCAGACTAAACTCCGTTAAATATGTGGGAACTATAGCCCACAAATTTCTGAATAAATATTTAACGCAGTTTAGGTTGATTTAACGGCATCATCAAATTTGCAACTATCTTAATTTATTATTATCCCATTTGCACCTCATAAAACTTTTTTCTGTTGATCACCTGAAGCAACAGTTATTTACCAAATGTACCCTATAACTAATTACCAACACATAGTTGGTGTAGAGTTGCGAGGCCTAGCTAGATATAGGTCTCGAGTTCGAGTCGTAGAAGAGACACTTAGGTTGGGAGGGAAAGCCACAAACCCCGAAATTTGAGTAGTCCGTTGCTCGAATACCTGGTATAATAGGATTAAAAAAATGCAAATGGATGGATGGTGTTTCTTGTTGGAGAGTGGCTTCTCTTCTCTACCCCTTCTCTACCTTGAAATTATATAGTTTTTGGGTCAAATTTTTGTTGTTGTTTAATTTCATCATTAGATTCTACATAAAATTAATGATATTGTAATATCTTATGGAAGAAAAAAAAGATTTTTAAAAGATTGAATGCTTTAACTTAAAAAAAATACAGAATTTTAAGTATTAAATCTTTAAAATATATATAAAATTAAAAACTGAACTACTTTTTATCTATAAGATATTAAAATATCACTAATTTTATATAGAGTCTAATGATAAAATCAAATACAAAAAATTTGACCCTAAAATCATGTAATTTTAAGATAAAGTACAGGAAAGGACCAAAGGGTAGAGGAGATAGAAGCCAAGTCCTTCTTGTTGTTGTGAGAATTAGTCAATATAGGTGCGCGTATTATTTAATTAACATCGCATCAAAATGATATCAGCTTCTATAAGTCATTTGACGTTTGCTAGCTGGAGATGGAGATTTAAAGTGTCTGTTGACCCAAAAAAAAAAAAAAAAGTCCTTCTATTGTGCTTTGGCTTCCTACTCCGACCTTGACTGGCCGGTTGTTTGGCCTGAATTGTTGATGGGATGTTATTAGCGGTGAGCAAAGGGTTTTTCTGTTCAGTTTTGAACTGAAAACCAAAAAAATCAAAAACCATTAGCTGGCCAATAGAAAAACCAAAATCGAAAAACCAAAAACGAAAACCAAAAAACCAAATTGTTTTCAGTTTAGTTTTATGGTTTTCGGTTTTTGGGTTTATTTTTGGGCCTTTTTTTTCTGCAGATTTGACCCATACAGAAATTCAATAAAAATCGAAAAAACTGATTTATTGTATCTAAATAATTATACAAATCCTACAACTTGTCCAAAATAACTAAACTATTAATTCAACATGTCCAAAAAAAATAATGCTTAAAACATGACAATATTGAATTGGTTCTTTAACTTTCAAAGCACATTCTGTAATTAATAAACCTTCTGTGCTTTTTTTCTAATGTCACATGTTTAAAAAGTGTTTTTTTTTTAGAAAACATATTTTTTTTTATTTTGAAATATTTGTTTAGAGTTACTTGTTATCCTATTTTTTAATAAAAATTCTAGGCTTTTTTTAATATGATTTTGGTTTTCGGTTTTTCGGTTCCAAACCGAAACCATTTTCTAAAAACCGAACCGAAAACCGAAAATCATAAAAATATAAACCTAAACCAAAAACCAAAAAGCGAAACCGAAAAACCGAAATGCATTTGGTTCGGTTTAGTTTTCGGTTCGGTTTTTGGGTTTTACTCACCCTAGATGTTGTGATTGAAATTTCATTTGAATTTTCTTTAGGATGTCACAGACAGGAAGAAGCTAAGAAAGAGTAAGGAAGATGCATGGTCTAATTGTTTTCTATATAATGCCTCTTTGTGTCTCTCTCTTCTCAACACTCATCTTTTCTTCTTTAAGGTTTGGTTTGGGCGAAGTTACAATCTCATTCTCCTATTTCTTTAATAAGGCTCTGCATCTATATTTCACATAATTACCTTCAGCGTTTTGGTTGTTGTCTGCACCTTTATTTCACATAATTTGCTTACCATTTTTTTTCTTATCCCCATCCTCGTTCATCTTATCTATCTTCAACCTCTTTCTTCTTTTCAGTGTCATGGATATATTTACTTTGTGGAGTTCTTGTATGGTGACATGATCCTTTTGATGTTTAGTTTCATGTTCATGAGTCCATTTTTTCTAGAACAATCTTGAATGCAGTGGATGTGAGAATAACGTAAATATTATGTTCGTATTTATATATTCACCTTGGTTTTTGGAGACATTCTTATATTTTGTATGGGCTTCTTGTTTGGGACATAACTGTAAATTAAATACCTACTCTCTCTCTCTCTAATTAAAACTATTTGATGAATTTGATTTGCGAGAAGGAAATACCATGAAGTTTTAAGTTTTGTGCTTTGCTTATTATATACTCCCTCCATCTTAAATATATATAAGACATATTTAGAGAGATGAATTTGTTATTCTTAAATATA
The DNA here is from genome assembly GCA_037074515.1 of Mimosa bimucronata. NCBI lineage: Eukaryota > Viridiplantae > Streptophyta > Magnoliopsida > Fabales > Fabaceae > Mimosa > Mimosa bimucronata. The sequence continues at coordinate 16,651,909 of CM073442.1, forward strand.
AAACTTCTTCCTATAATTTCTAACTTTTTTCCTAAATCATTCCTATTGATGCTTTTAAATAATAAACAAGCAAGATATAGAGGATATGAATAAAAGTAGATAGTTAGCGTATTTTTGGTAATATCATGTTATTTTAATTAACTTAACTAACTTTTTTAATCTAATTAAATTAGGTAAATATGTCATATACTTATGAACAATGGAGTAATACATACTCATGTCCCAATCATAAGAGCCAGCTCAGGTTTGGATTTGGCGCCTAACATTTTTTTTGGTTGTTAATAAATCCCTTCCATCTCATCATTAGTGTGTGTGCATGTGAATATGACTGTATGTACTGTTGTATAATCCAAGTGAGAAGCATGCTTGAATATAGTTTAAGCAAAAAAGTCTTTTAGGCTTGATCCATTATCCAAAAATAAAGACACAATTTGTACTAGGTCATAAAAGTAATTAATATCTATTGGAAACCAATTGTGTATTAATTAGGAAATGACGAGTTCAGACGACATGGTTAAAGACAGGAAGAACTTGCGTAGTGCTGCCATGGAGGGCCACTGGTATGAAGTCCTCAAACTGTACAAGAAAAAAAAAGGAACTGCGCATACTAGAGATTACGCCGACAAGAGACACAGTATTACACATGGCAGCATCAAGTGGGAAACTGCGCACAGTAGAATCCATGGTGAACATAGTTTGTGAAAAGAGAAATAATAATGATGATGATGATCATCATGAGAAGGATTGTGTTGAGCTTGTGGTGGGGGTGAATGAAAGTGGTGATGACAAGAAGTATGTACTTGGGTTTGAGAATGAGAATGGCAACACTGTTTTGCATTTAGCAGCTTCTGCTTCAAAGTGGAGTGTTCATATGTGTAAAATGATTGCTAGGGAAGAGCCATCTTTGATTACCAAACGCAATAAATTGGGTGAGACACCTCTCTTCATGGCGGCTAAACATGGCAACCATTATTCTTTTCTTTGGCTTCATTATAATAGTCCTCAAGATTCTCCTAGCCCTGATGGTGATGATCTCTATAAAGCGAAGAACGGCGATACCATTCTTCATTGTGCAATGGCAGGAGGGCATATTGGTAAATATTTCCATTTTTTATAGAGTAAATGTACATACTTAGGACTAAATTAATAATGGGCGCAAGCTGTGCGAAGCATAATAATCTATTGTGAGTTGCAAATATGGTCACAATGAAATAAAAAAATTTCAAATATGGTAAGTCGGTCAACTCGCCCTGACGTCCGTCTGGATTTTACTAAATGAGGATCACAAATATTTTAGACGGATGTTTGGGAAAATTAACGAACTTGCTATATTTGCATCGTTTTCATTTAAATATGACCGCGTCTGCTCCTTGCGAAAGATTTCTTTGTTTTATACACCTAATGCGATAATTTGTTCCTAAATTTGCACATTTAATTTACCTTATTTTTAAAATGCATTATCTATTCAAGTACACGGACACACACATATATATATATATATATATATATATATATTTATATATGGTTTGTTTTGACTTGGCAGATTTGGCAATTGACATTGTTCTCCTTTATAAACAAGATCTGGATAGAATGATCAAGCGCAATAAGAATGGGTTGTCTCCACTTCATATCTTAGCAGCAACCCCTTCAGCTTTCCAAAGTACTGATCTTCCTGATCAATCTTACCTTGTTCAGCTGATTTATCACTGTAAGTTTATTGTCTTTGAAGGGGATGATGACAAATTTTTGTCCTTTGTACATACATAAGTCTAAATATCATGCATTTTAAGCTTTTTGTATAACTATACTCTTTATATTTTTTCACATTATAGCTTTTCATCCACAAAAGAAAGAAATCAGGCAAAGAAATTAGGGTAGACGAGTTCAAGTAGTCTGGATATGTGATAATGGCTAGGCTGGCTCCGGTTCGATGTTTATAGGTTATATATAGTAATGTTGAAAAAAAACATTGTGCTTGCATAGAATAATAAAATCCTTAGTGTATAAATATTATTCCAATTAGAAAGTGTAGGATCGATGGACAAACATAGAATCTGGTTGATTGTTGAATATCCACAAAAAATCATTAAGAGAAAATTCTTCATTATTTTAACCCATGTCTCTTCTTACTTACGTAATAGCCTAATTACAATTGGGGGCTTGAGCTTTAATTCATCAAGGGAGAACTAGGTGTAGTTCTATTAAAAAGTATAAGGGGTGAAAATAGGCCATACACTTACGAGAGGACTACGTCGGAGCTTATTTTAAACCTAGACTAACTTATTTAGTAAATAAATTAAACTCATATTTAAACATATTCTATGCCTATTTAGGTAATAGGTCATGCCTTTTTTCATAAGGCCCAAATTACAAGCATACAGGTTTGACCTATTTAACTTTTTTTTATTAATTTATATGCATGATAATATATATATATATATATATAAAATATAAAGCAAATAAACAAATTATTTATATCATTACCAACTAAGCTTTAACTGCAAGCTTTATATCTCATTATTCATACACAAAGCTCAACACTTTTATTCATCAATTGTTTACCTCTTCTTGATCTCTTCTCACTTTTTTATTCAATCAATTTTTTTAAGCATAATGTCACATCTTTTATACTGCTCTTTACTTTCATACTTCCATAACTTAAGATGCAATGTTAGCTCATTCACACTTATCTAATTTGCATGATTTGTTGAAACACAATATATGTTGTAACTTGCAGGTTTATTATTTCAGTTGTGTCAAAATGAAATATTAAAATATCGCTAAGAATAGTTTATCACAATTTCTACTATTAAAATAAGAGATAAAATCTAGTTTTTATAGCCACAAAAACTTTGTGAGACATTCGTAGTTGTAATAGGTTTGAAGAATAGCATATAGAATTGGAGGTATAAGCATTTAAGCCTATTTAAGGGTTACATTTCAAGCAAGTTTTAAAAAAGTTTCAGGCATTATCAGATTTTTTTAATGATTCATCTCAAGCTAAGAAAAAGCCTACATGCATATGCTCATACTCATACTCATGTTGAAGCTTTATATTTGTTACAAGTCTAGATCTATTTACCTAAAATTTAACTCAAGATATCCTACTTCCACCCTTAGCAAGCGCTATGCAGAAGCTAAGGTGACCAGGAATTGATCATAGTATAAGTATTGCTATGGATTTTTTGGTACTCATCAGTACCATGAAATGACTAAAAACCTGTGCTAGTTTTTCTATTTTAAGCATTGAAAGTCTTTATATAAAGTCCTAACTTAATATTACTTCCTCCAATCCTATTTATAAGAGCTCAAAATTTGAATTGATTTAGTCCAAAATATAAGAGCTCACCTTACATTCTCTTATCATTTAATGAGTTTTTCCTATTTTACCCTTAATTCTCTTTCGTATTTATTAATACTCATATATTTTTCTCTCTTAATAGACTCATCATAAATAAGGGTAATATTGGAAAAAGATATATATTCCAAAACACATTTAATTACTTCCACATGTTTTCTTAAGAAGCGTGTTTTGGCGGCCGACCTCTTATAAATAGGACCGAACGGAGTATTTTCTTAATGACTTTTGCAATTGTCATTATTCCATTGCAATCATATATGTTTCGTGCGTATTTTAATTCTCAGTTTCCTATTAACATGGATGTGACCTGTTTGTTTGGAACTTGTAAGTCTTTTTAAGAGTTAAGGAGAAGGAGAAGGCCATGAATTCAGAAGAATTGGACCAACAGCTCAAGAAGAGTAGTTTCGAAGAATTGACCACCAGTAAGGCTCTCTTTTTTGTAACAACGAACAATGACCCCTAAGGCTTTTGAATTCCGTTAATATACTCACACACACAGTATCAACCAAAACACATATAATTAAACTGCGAGAATCCAAGTCACTCACGAGGATCCATGTATGTAGAAAATCACTCCAAGGTCCCAACCAAAGAATATGGAGTTAAGGTGTAAATTTGCTCTTGAAGTATTTGTTCACGGGCTATTTTACTTTGAAAGGGTTTTTTTTTTGTACAAAATTACACCAGATGATAAAAAATTAACATTGATAGTTAAAAAAATTGACGTTGACTGGTAATATTTTTATGGTAAAAGGCATAAATGCTCAGTTTAAATACTTCCAAAGCAAAATTGCTCCCAAAAAACTTTTGAGGCAATATTACTCATGAATGAAAACTTTCATGATATACTTGCACTTTAAGCCACGAATATATTAGCTAAAAGTTCCTAAATAATCAATGTGAGACTTCTTTATATTCTATTAACATTAAGGAGCCTGGTTAAATCATCATCTCATTTTTTTAGTCACTTTCCTTTATCCACTTGTATCCGATGCTAATAGTAACTGAGAAATCCGGTTTGTGTGAATATTGGCCCAAATTTGGGAATTTCACCACCTCTAAATAATTATCAAGACTACATACAAATATAACATTTCCAGGAGCTCGAACACATTTCCAACATATGAATATGATTATTATTCACTCCTTATTCATTTCTCTAATATTCAGAACTCTAGTTACATTTTAGATGCATATGTTTAGCAACTAATAAATTTTGTGACTTACAGCTGCAGATATAGATGAATATAGACTTAATATGACCTCTTCTAGGATGGAGTATTTCGGGTTTCTTATAGTGTGGTTGCTGGTGATTTTGGGTTTGATCCTACTACTCCCCCTAGTAGTCTCCGTATTATTATTCATAATAGCAGGTACGTACTCCATGTGAATGTGGATAAAAGAGCATACATATACATGTCTGCTTTATTAAATGAAAATCATGTATATAAGCACACGGTGATGATTTATACATCTATCTATCCCTCCATCTACTATGTTATATTATTACCACTCAACAATTTTGGTGCATTTAGTTTTCACACTGCACAAATTGTTTTGTTACGTTTAGTTTCATCTCTTCTCAGACTGAGAATTGGACAGCACAACAGTTTCGGTGCATTTAGTTCTCACATCTTCTGTGGAGAACAACTTATTCTAATATAAAAATTATATAAAACTTTGAGTTTGTGTTATACTATGTGGGTAAAGAATGGCAAAGTGGATAACTATATTCTTAGTAGTGGCTTTTTTTTAATGCGAGTTAGTAGCTGTATACGTAGTGAAACTATTGAGTAAAAGTAATTATATAGTCATATGCTGCTCTATTGAAGTTTAAATTTAAGAAAAAATTCCTAATAATATTGATGTGTAAGGTTCAATGATCAACACAAAAGTTTAAATGACATATTTGTTTTAAAATATTATTTTCTCAAAATGTTTAACCACGACTGACTTGGGGTTTTGATTATTAGGAAGTTGGTTCCGTGGGATACGAAAAATGAAGGAGAAGCACAGATGGACTCTTCAAATAATGAAAGAATTTCTCCCAAAATTTTCCCATGAAGATATCGCAACAGAACCATATAAAGAGGACAACGGTAATTAGAAAAGATCTATTTTATTCTATTATTATTAATTTATAGGAGTAATAATTATATAGAATAGAACATGATATTTTAGGAAGAGTAATTAATCATTCTTGACCTTCCCAGTGCATATTATCTCAAGTTTATAGTTAACTCATTTCTTGATTTAGTCAAAAGAACTATACAACAATAACAATAACAAAGCCTTATTCTGTAAGGTGTAGTCGGCTATATGATCGATCACACGATGTCGTTATAATTTATTGAAAACCAAATCTTTGAATAAATTATTCATCAAAAGGTCTCGCTTAATAACTTTATAAAGTATTCACTTTTGTCTCCCACTACTTTTTAAACAACCCTCCTTAGTGGCACATCTAATTATCTTCTTTGAATTTGTCCAAACTACTTAAAACAAATATTTCCATTTTCTCCTCAATAAATACTATTTTAACTCTACCGTGTAACATTGATGATCTAGTTATGCTATAAAACTTGTCTTTTAACTGATAACATACTTTTTTTTATCGCAAATAACTCTGATATAAATGAAAGATGTGAGACTGCTGAACGTAGTTTAGTGGAGATAATAAGATTATTTTGATTTCTCCCTTGATCCCACATACTTTGCTTCTCTCATAAGTTTGATCTTGCAACATTTTATCGGGCCAAAATCCATGAAAAATGAAGACTATCTTCTTGCTGCGCAAGGCACATTTTGAGCTTCACATGTTGGGCTTAACCTTGGCTCAAAACCATTTTTAGGTTTGCGGTAGTGAATTTACCATTTTACGCCTTTATTCATCTATGCTTAATTACCAAACAGATGCTAGAAACATTTCATTAATACATTGTAAGGATTTTATTCCTCAATTAGCTTCTTCTGAGCTATAAAATAGTTTTCCTAAAATTTACAAATTAAAAATTAATCTCTAACTATTTTTTTTGTTATTTAATGAAAATAGACGTTTAGTTCATTAAAAATAGTTTTTGATCAAATAATTAATTTATGAGGCTTCCTAATTTTAAATAATATCCCAAGACTATAATTATGTCTAATATCTCCTTTAAAATTTCGGGATGGTACATTGTAGACTTTTTTTTTTTTTTCATAAGAGTGAGCTTTTAGTTAGCATTACTTTATTCTGCAACCACAACAATCTTATTTTGTGATTTGCACTGTGAATGATTGGATAGAGGCAGGGTTGAAAATAGTTGACACAGTCTTAATGGTTGCTGCTAAGAATGGTGTAAAAGAAATAGTGGAGAGCATCCTAGAATCTAATATGAACGGGATCAACATTGTGGATGACGAGGGAAAGAACATAGTTCTATTATCCGCAGAAAAGAGGCAGACCAAACTGTATCAATTTTTGTGTGGATTTAACTACTATGACGATGATGCATTTGGAAAGGTGGATAAAGATGGAAACACTGCATTGCACTTGGCAGCCAAGGCTGGGATCAATCTACATTGGCAGACAACAACAATGGTGGAGGAATTCAAGTGGTTTGAGGTGCGTATCAATATGCTATTAAAATTCTCACCATCACTTTAATTCAAAATGTTGGATAAATAAACATAGTATATAATATTTAAATCAAAGGGAGAATAATAACTATGCCCCGTGGAAGAGAATTAATCACGACCAAGTCCTATGAAACCATTAAATCACATTGAAGTCCTTAGAGACCCGGGTGATATTAAACTGAACATGTAGAGAGTTGTTAATACAACTCATTGAGATGTCAGTAACAACAACTAAATCTTTAAACAGTTGTCAATAACAGCTCATTCAGCTGCATTGACAACTCTCAACACATTCAATTAATATCACCTAGGCTCCTAGGGATTTCAATGTAATTTAACGATTCAAGGGATATGGTTATCATTAATTTTCTTCCATGGGACCTAGTTATAATTCTTCCTAAATTAAATGGTAATGCAGTATGTAAAAGGTTCAGTGCCTTGTGAATTGTGGGAGAAATACAACAAGGATGGGAAAACTGCAGAAAATATCTTTAGAGAGAGTTACAAGGAACATATGAAGGGTGACAAAGAGTGGTTGAATCAGACCTCACAAACATGTTCTGTGGCATCAACCCTAGTTGCTTCCATGGCATTTTCCAATATGGTGCAAGAGAATTTCAGAGAAGAGAATACCCCATTAATTGTGGCCCTTTCCTTGTCCCTTACTTCCACCATATGCTTCTTGGCCATACTTGCTTTTCGTTCCCATTCTCTCAACTTTTGGAGATATGTTCCTTTCTTGCTTCAGCTTGCTATTTTCACCATGTTTGGCTCTATTGTTGCTTTGTGGACCTCCCTCATGCTTCATGGCAAATCCTTGGCAACTTATGCAATTCTTGGCTCCCCAATCGCCATTCTTACCATTGTGTCACTTCCCATATTCATTGGTCCTGCATTGAAGTCTATGTTTGCCAAGGTTCCACCTCGTAATTGCAACACCACAAGTGCCCTTCACTACCGAAAGCCCCAGAAAGACCAAAATGATAGGAATCAAGAGCCTGCTTCAAATTGAAGAAGGATGAATAGCTTATGACAGGCACCGCTTGCTCTTCAATCTTTTGGATTGAATATATTGGCATGATAGAAGTTATCTTTGTAGCGTCATCATAAGATCTTGTTGAGGTTTTGGGTGTAATGCTAATTACCATGTGAAACTTCCTTATCAGATTTAAAGTCGTGAAATTATGAATTGGCTTCTCTCCTTTGATGTTACCATCCACTCCCATCATTTGCTTTAAAATTATGTCATTTTCTAGCAAACTTTTACATTTATTTGTATTTCCAAATTCTACATAAAATTATTAACATTTTGATGTTTTATGGGTGGAAAATAGTTTAATTTTTAATTTTATATGATTTTTCAATGATTTAACAATCTAATTTGATAAAAAAAAACTGCAAAATTTTTGATATTAAATCTTTCAAAAATTATATTGAAAACTAAACCTTTTTTTGCCCGTAAATTATCAAAATGTCATTAATGTTATATAGAATATAATGGTGTAAACAAACATAAAAATTTTTATTCCAAAATGTAGTAGTTTTAAGGAAAAAGATGAGAAAAGATGGAAGTAGTAAAGGAGAGAAGCTTAGACTATGAAATTATAAGCATCTCTTACTATTCAAACAACACAATCCATCACCATATTCATTTAAAACCCTTATATATATATATATATATTATAGTATGAATGATTCGATAGTTTTATCTCCTTATGTTTGCAACAATGCGTGCGATAAGTTCACCATTTCAATATTGCATAGTACTGTGCTTACCTTGGAGGATTTTTTTGATAATTATTCCTTAGACGTCACTTACATAACATCAATTCTTTTCTGGGTTGCTCATGATGATGCCAATCTTTAAGGTTTTAATGTCATGAACTTTCAAATAAAAAATATCATTTTTTTACATGAACAGCACCTGAGAAAGGTGTGATAGAAAGGTGGGGAAGGTCCTAAAATAATTTCCATCTAGGACGAAAGATTGCGTGAAGAGAGAAAGAACATAGTTCTATAAACCGAACAAAAGAGGCAGACCAAGGTGTATCAATATTTGTGTGAAAACGAAGACCTTGACAAAAGTGTATTTAGCCATGTGGATAAAGATGGAAACACCATATTGCATGTGGCAGCCAAGCCTGTGGCACCCTAAGGACCCCGTTTGATTCAACCACATTACATGTCTGTGATGAAAATCAAGGTTGCATTACCAAGAGAAGAATATTTGGTTGCATTTTAGTGTGGTAATAGGTTTTACCATAGTAATGATGTTTACCACAAAAAGAATTGGTAATAGTCATTCATAGCTCACCCCATATGACTATTCATTACCACCCCCATGACATATACGCCATTTTATATTAAGAAAATCACTTTGCTTTTGCATTCTATTCGCTTTTCCATTTCACCCGATTTCAAAAATGATGCCAACCATGGGTTTATGATTAGTATATATATGATGGAATTTGAAGTTAATATTGTTTACCACACCCCAATATTTTGGAATTGATTCTGTTGAGGTGTTGAACTTAATTGTTGGTAAGGCCTGAGCAAATAAAAAATGAATCCTGTTCCCCCACGTGTATCTAAAGAAAAACAAGAAGAAAAGGGATGTTATAATAATAAGGTAAGAAGTGTACATGGGGCATTTCTTGCAAAATAACGTTCCAAAGTCCAAATCCATAGCTCTATGCTGATCCAAATAGTAGAAGACTGCAATTTATAGGGAAGAAACTCCATTAATGCATTGATCTAATGCTCTAATACTATCATACACAAGGGGAACTTTCTGAATGCCATAAGAATGTCATTATTATCAGACCAACCTCACTTCTTATTAAACACCAATCCATCCTACCAATGTGGATTTGTTTAAGGATAAGCATACATGAATAGTCATAAAAAATTGATATTGCAAAGGATTAATCACAATTTCTTTCACTTATGTATGATATGTCACTTTTCATATAAAGATTTAACAGAACCAAGCTATGCATAAAGATCAAAGGTTAAGGGAGTTCATCATCAACTTTTAAAGTAGCAGCAACAACAACAAAGCATTATCCAACTAAGTGGAGCCAGCTGCATGGATCATATGAAACAATTTATCAAAAAAATAAATCTTTGCATAAATTATTGATCAAGAGATCCCGTTCGATAACTTTGCTAAGTGTTCTATGTATATGACTCAAACTTCAAGAAAGATTTATACAATTTAACCTTTTCACAATTGGTGAAGAAGTTAAGGGAATTAAACCATGTTAAGCGAAGTGTCAAATGGGTCCCACCTGATATAAAATAGCATTGATTTGATAAAAACCTACTACATTAAGTTCAGCTTGTTTACGGTGTCATGGACAGCAAACAGGTGAAAGGCTTTCTGAAGCATCGGATGGCCATATGTGTAATCATTCCTTTCTTGCTTAATGCATATGTTCCAGAACAACCAGAGACACAGAAGATTATCCTGGGGAAATTTATCAGGTGTTAAAGGAAACTACTCACTCTCACAGGTTATGCAATCAGAACAATTTTATTTCTTTAACTCACTGGAGTTCTAGGATCAAGGGCTACAATTTATTTAATCTTTGTCAAAACATAGTGATATTTTATTCAACCCCATTAACATCCTCATCTTTCCAAGTTTCAACACCTCTAGCAAAGATGAACAATAAAAAGCCATACATATAAAGCAAGCACATCATGCTACATAATGTTTGATATTTTTTGGCGAGTATTTAGCTAATCTTATTCTTCAGAGAGAATTAAGAAACTTAAAAATACAATTGAACATTACGGTCCGATTGTTTCCTTCTCTACTATTCTTCTCCCCATCATGATGCACCAAGTACTAGCAAGTAGAGGGATCTTGAGAAGAATGGAAGCATAGGATTTTGCCATTGTAGTAGTTCATGTTGGCGTCACCAACCAATTTGTTGTAATTCAGTTCATTGTCCATCTTCTCTCCATTGTTATGCAAATCAGGTTAGCAGTAGCACCTGCAAATATTGCAATAAATAGCTCAAGTCGTGCCCTCAGGGGCACTGCCCATAAGAGCTATTCCGCAACTACCAGCAAAAGAAGTTACGGCACTCCCCAGGATTAAACGAACCCTTCCTGTAAAAATATACAGGGAGCAGAACTACGGAAGGTATTTTTTTTATCTGAATTTTTTTTTAATCTGAAACTACGGAAGGTCTTTCACTCAGCTATACGGCAATACTTAAGAGGAGGAGAAGAGAGTTTCTATAAGGCTCTCACTTGTATATATCAACCTCTAACCCGTGACACCTTTTTAAAGGTAACAAACTATTGCATTGGTGGTCACCATATAATCACATTAACGTGATTAAAACAAGGTCTCAACGCTGCAATTATATCCCATTAGTTTCCAAGCACGTTTGGTATATCTTAATGAAAATAAATTAAGTTTCTGGACGTTTCAAGCCATCAACTGTGCTAATTAAACTGTTTTCATATTAGGTTGTAAAAGCATATATATGTCATAAAAGTTGACCCATAAAATCAGCTGATTGTTTAGCTTTCAAACGTCCAGATTCCATAGCCATAATAGCACTAAATAATGTCATAATGGCACATAATAATTTAAAAACTGTACACCTATATTTCCGTTTCAACAATTAATAATAACAAATTCTAGAAAAATATTTTATGTAGAACTTTTATCATAAGGTGTCCAGTCCACTTTTAATTTGCACACAAGGGGTGGAGAACATTTACCGGATTTCAACTCAGTGGCCCATTGATATGCAAATTCACTCCTCCTCTTTACCCATTTAGTAGTCCAATATCATTTATTATTTAGACCCTTACAATTGCAAATAATGTGAGACATGTTCCTTATGACACACCCACTCAATATTTCCAACAATCCCCACATGTGTCAAAAGGAACGCCTTAGCTGAATTACACAATGAGTATAACCATTGTATCTAGTGGTCCTCTGGATTATGAACTAGACCTAGACTAATAACACTTAGTACACAGAGATGTCAGTGGTCCTATGGACTATGAACTCACAACTCTTGGCGTATACTAGAGGCATTACTAGTTAGATTATACCCCTACATTTCCGATGTTAACGGCAGTTTTGCCCGTTAAAAAGGCCATGAGCGTGCTTGGTGCTTAATGAATGCTCTAGAGATTTCGCTACAATCTCATAGGAGCGGCCCAACTCCACATTCGCAAATGTGATTTCATTAAATGTACCTGCACTGAGCACACCATCCCGTAGGAATATGAAATCATTAAGAGTTCATACTCAGCCTCACCATAATGCAATCTAGCACTTTCTCATGTCATAGGAATGGATTGTCAGAAAAAGATTTTTTTATAGTGCTAGCAGAACTGACGAACGACTTGTTCTTACCCATTAAACATCCTTCATGGGATCACCAATCATAGAGATTGGGTTGCCATCGCTATCAATTTTCAAGTTGGCTTTAGTCATATTCCCCTCGACTAGTTTATTTCTTCTCGAGGCTTTGTTAACGGATCCGATAGGTCAATTTTTGACCCCACAAAATCAATTGAGATATCTCCACAATTTTCAAGCATGCTTATTCATATCATATCTCAAAAGATTTTCACTTATACCATTATTCTCTTTATCATGGCTATTGCCGTTTGGCAATCACAATTCATTAACATTTAACACTAAATGTTGGATTCACACCAAAATATTTTATTTTATCTATCAATGGATTTTCTCATTTATAACTAAAATTCAGTTTACATCTATGTATTTTAATACAATAGGAATTCACCTCATATGATACCAATATTCATGGTACCCCTTGATTATTTAACTCTCCTCATTAAAGTTAATATATGCTCAATTTTAATATAGCATAAGCTATATTTCAGGGGTTTATCAAAGCCATTAGTGCAACAAATTTCTCACAAATTTGTGCATACCCAAATTTGAGCTGTAAAATCACTTCAAATAAAGTGTTAGCAAAAGCAATAATTTTGCAACGTCAAAATAAAGTATAAGGTACCCTCACATGTTAGGCACCCCCACAATTTCAAATATCACAAAATATTTCCACTTATTTATTGTTATTTTAACAATGATTATTATCATTTGACAATCACAACTCATCGACAATAAATGTCGGCTTTTCACCAATATATTTGCTAAGAAGTTTTTAACAACTTAGCCTCAAAAATATTTCAAAGTGCGCCCACATTTTAGGCATCCTACAGTACTAAATATCTCAATTATATTTAGCAATTAGACAATTTTAATTAGATTAAAATCTCTCACAATATTCCCATTCATTCTAATCAAATTAGAATTTTCTATGGCAATGCCAGCAGATTGCATTACAGTGGGCACATAAGGAATACCATTGCAATTGTGACAAGCAATTAAAACCATTTAATGCAAAGGAATGACATCAGTATTAACTTATTCAATCAACGGATAAAAATCCACCCAACACTTGCAATTACTTTCCTTTTTCTCTTAATGCCACATGACAATCAGAGCTACGATTTTTTTTTAATAAATCAGACTTAATTCCCTACAAGTCGATGATAGCCACATGATCATGAAAAAAAACTCATCTTTGATTCTTTTACAGATAGATTATAAAATTCAATTTAAAATATTCATTAATCAAGAAAATAAAACCTCCAACATAGCACAACCATTCACAATATTCATTTGATTACTGAAACTAAGGTTCAAGATCTGACTCACACGCAATTAATATATTTAAAATATCAAGCCTGACAAACCTTTCTATGACTAACACGTAAGTAAATATATGAATTCTCATCTATTCGATGCAAACTCTCCGTTCCCTTTTGGAAAAGAGAAAATACATGAAAACAAGCTCCATATGTGTATGCACAAATGCCACGTAAAAACATTGTTTCATATCACCTCTAGATATGTTGCCACTGTTTTCCAAATACTACACATATTTGAAAACCCACACAGGTTTATATTCAACAGTATAGATATATGATCCGTTAGCCAAAGACTACATACCTGCTTGTTGCTATAGGCGGGAATTATAATGAAGCACAACAAACAATTCCATGAAGTTCTTTCCAAGTGCTCCCAAAGCTGTTATGACATCCATGATAAAACTTTTGTTTAAAACATGGTGTCTATGAGTTCTTAAATGAGTCCATCTTAAGAGGCATAATCGACACAGTGTTTGTAATCACCACAATTCACATTAGCCTTAACCCTATTTCATTCGTTATGAGAATCTTTGAACTCATTGCCTCACTCTCAACCAATTCATCTACCACTAAGATGGTTGTGTTCGAACACCACTTTAAATTAGAACACAGTTCTCAGATCATCTCTAGCCCTAATAATTACCAGAGGTTTATACTTTGTCATCTCAATCCCTCTACAGGAATGAGGAGCCAATCTCTGAATTATAAAATCTCAAAAACTGTCCCAGTAGAGAGACAAAACAAAATATGAGACTCAACTCAGTATTCCTTTACAAGAGGAAAATTCCATAATAAAATTTCTAATTTAGAGCAAGAGTTAAGAGGACTCCCTATCCGATAACTCTGCAATTGATGAACACCAAAATGGTTGACACTGAAAGAATAAGAATAGCTCTTAAGATTGTTGGCGTCACCACCCAATTTGTTGTAATTCAGTTCATTGTCCATCTTCTCTCCATTGTTATGCAAATCTAGTTAGCAGTAGCACCTGCAAATATTCTAATAAATAGCTCGAGTCGTGCCCTCAAGGGCACTGTCCTTAAGAGCTATTCCGCAACTACCGGCAAAAGAAGTTGTTGTACTCCCCAGGATTAAACAAACTCTGTTAGAATCTTAAGTTTTGATGAAGACTGACCCCATAGATAACATAAGTAAATAAGCGTAAGTTACCTGAGAATTAATCATGTAAAATCTGATAGGTAACAGATCACTATCGCTAGAGCTAGAACCTATCGCTAATAGATATAAAGGAATAGTAAGTGAAGACTTAGAAATAACAACGATAATATCTATCGCTAAGTCATTTACTATCGCTAGAAAATATTCTATTGCTAGAAGTTCATTGAGAACATGGATAAATAAAAGAAAGAACATCTAGAAGAAAGAGAAACCAAGTCCTTGAGCTAATGGAATCAGCTAGCGATAACAGGTTAAGCTATCGATAACAAAGTGCTTCAGATAATAGACATTCAGATAGCGAGTTCCTGAGAGCAAGAGTTATCTAGTGATAACAAAGTTGCTAGCGCTTACACGTTTAGCTATCGATAGTAGGATACCTTGAAATACCTTTGAATATTCATATAAATGTATCCTTAAAGCTAATGAGCAATCAAGTAACTATCGATAATGGGATTAGCTATCGGTAGAAGAATGTTTGTTGATATGATATAACTAGTACGCTGAATGATTGAACTAAGAGAATATGCTAGCATTAATATCTATCAATAGAAATATGCTCTGATAACTTAGACAATCTTAGCTGATATATTGTCTCTATCTCATTGAGCTAATAGACTAAGCTTACGATAGCATCTTCTATGCATTAAATGATTATTTGTTCAACTAACAGCTTAACTGCAGAACTCACACTATGAAGTTAGCGATAGCAGATCATGCTAACGCTATTGAAAAAGCTGCCATAAAAGTACAGTTCGTACAGATGCTCAGAACGCTAAGTCTACCTCTCTCTTAGCTCACCCTACGCAAAAGCAGTTGAAGCTAAAGCAGGAAGTTAACCTCGATGAAGAAACTGCATTTAATGCCAACGGCTATAAGCTCTCAACAACTAAATTCAAACGGCTTCTTGAAGATGAATACTAGGGTAAAATCTGAGAAGAAATATAAATACAGAACTCGAGCATTTATTGAAAAGAGACGAAAAACGAGAATATTCAAGAACTCATTCATTGCTCTCTGTTTTCTGTATTTATTGTTTAAGAGATTTTATATGTACTTAAGTGTTTATCACAATCAGTTCATTAAGTGAACATATTTATTGAAATCCTCTACTATTTGAGGTTGTTCTGAAAGCTTGGTGCTTTAGAATAGGGATATTACCTTACAAGTAGTAAGGGGGAGTGTTTAGAGGGATTCTAAAACTCTGTAAAGGTTGACAGGTGAACCCGTGTTGTAAAACCTGTGGTTAGTGGAATCCAACAAGGTGTTGGAGAACTGGACGTAAGCAGTGTTGGCCGAACCAGTATAAAGAGTTTGTGTTGCACATATTCGTTATTCATCTTTAATTTTTTTAGGAAGCACAATTCACCCCCCTCTTGTGCGATTGCAACTTTCACTTGGTATCAGAGTAGGTCTTCTCTGTTTGATTCCAACGAATCTGAGAAGTAAAAGATTATTATAGCATCGCTTGAAAATATTCTACCTGAGGGAAGCTCCATTAATAAACCTCCTGGCTTTGATGGGATGCACTACACTTTCTGGAAACTAAAGATGAAAATCTACATCAAAGCAAATGGATACAAGCTCTGGAAGATCATTGAAGAAGGAGATATTGTGCCTAAAGATCCCTTGGGCATTCCAAAGGCTGTAGATGAATTTACAAAAGAGGATATTGCTAATCTAGAGCTGAACAGCAAAGCAGTCCTCATGATCCAAAGCGCTCTCAGTCAAACTGAGTTCTTCAGAGTGAGCCATTTGGACACTGCTAAAGAAATTTGGGAAGTTCTGCAGATTGCCCACGAGGGAACCACTGGAGTAAAAGATAGACGTGTTGAAATGCTAGTTGAAGAGTTCCACAAGTTTGAAATGGCTGAAGGAGAAAAGATAAGAGACCTAGAGATCAGATTCACTCATCTCATCAATAATCTTGCTGCTCTAGGAAGGAAAATTACAGAAAAAGAGCAAGTCAATAAGATTCTGAAAGTTCTGAAAGAAGATTGGCTCATGAAGGTCACTGCTATACAAGAAATGTAAGGAGAATCAACTAAGTCAATCACTGCCCTATTTGGTAGCCTTGCTGAATATGAGCCAACTCTGATAGCTCAAAGGGAAGCTCAAGGAAATTCTAAAAAGAAGTCTCTTGCTCTTAATGTATCAGAGAAAGATGAAATTGATGATGATGATGATGAAGATCTTGATGATGAGGACATAGCTCTCATGGCCAGAAAGTTTAAAAAGTTCTTCAGAAGAAAAGGAAGATTCCAGAGAAGTAGTCCTAGCTTCAAAGACTCTCAGAAGGACAAAACTCCTGTTTGTTTTGAATGCAAGAAGCCTGGTCACTTTAGAGCTGAGTGTCCAAGTCTTCAAAGATTAAAGGAGAAGGAGAAAAAGAAGACTTATGGGAAGAAGAAAGCTTATGTGTCATCCATCTGGGGTGATAGCTCTGATGAAGAAAGTAGCGATAGCGAAGAATGCGCCAACCTCTGCCTAGTTGCTCGAGAAGAGCAAAGTGACTCTGAGGTATCTGACTCTGAACCTTCTTATTCTGAACTTCAAAATTTATATGATGAAATGCACACAGAACTAATGAAACTTGCTAAAGAAGTAGTCAGGTTAAGAAAAGAAAACAAAGAACTTCAGAAAAACTCTTCTTCACAAAAAGATTCTTCTTCTCTATCGATAGAAGAGGAGCTATCGCTAGCTTCCAGAAAAGAACTTTCGATAGCTGAGCCTCTATCGATAGCAACTCCTTTAACTTCTGAAAATTGCTCCAACTGTGAAAAATTATTGAAGGAAAAGGAAAAGCTTTCACATGTTTTAGAAAAATTTACAAAAGGCTCTGAAACTTTAAATGTGATTTTAAGTAACCAAAAAGTTTTTAGAGACAGAACTGGTTTGGTTATGAGCCTAAGAAAAAGTTTTCAAAAAGATGGGTTGAACCTAAGGTGAAGGCATACATGAAATATTTTAGAAAATCTTCTAAAGATTCTTCACCATATAGCTTTTGCAATTATTGTAACAAGAAAGGCCATACACAGTCTATCTGCAATCACAGAAAATATGGAATTAGTATCTCTTATAAGTGGGTTCCTAAAGGAACTCATGTGCCTAAGGTTTTTACAAACTTAGAGCACAAGACTAACCTTAAAGGACCCAAGAAAGTTTGGGTACCTAAATCTGTGTAGTTTGTGCAGTTGTGTCTTAAAGCATCCAGTAAAGGAAAATGGTATATTGATAGTGGATGTTCAAGGCACATGACTGATGACAAGGACAAAATCAACAATCTAGTGATAAAGGATGGAGCCAAAGTTAGTTTTGGTGGAAATCAAAGTGGAAAAATCACTGGAGTGGGTGAAGTAGGTCCAGTCAAGGATGTTTACCTAGTGGATGGTCTCTGCCACAACTTGCTGAGTGTTAGACAAAGCGCAGATCATGGTAACTGGGTAATTTTTGATTCAAATGAATGTCTTATTGTTGATAAAAATGATTTAGATATAAACAAGTCTAGTCTGAAATGTAAGATAAAAGCAAATAGAAATGGAAATTTATACACTTCAGATTTATGTCAACAACTTGAAGAAAAATGTTTTATTACAAATGATGAAACTTGTTGGTTATGGCATAAAAGACTAGCACATGTAAACTTTACTCAACTAGATAAGCTAGTTAAGAAGGAATTAGTCATAGGAATCCCTAGTTTTAAGACAAAGCATGATTTGATTTGTGAATCATGTCAAAGAGGTAAACAAACAAAGTCCTCTTTTAAAATCAAGAAGACAGTCTCCACTAGTAGGCCATTGGAACTAATTCATATGGATCTAGTTGGGCCAGCAAGAGTGAAAAGTCTAGGTGGAAGTCTATACACTCTTGTAGTCGTGGATGACTACTCAAGATTTACCTGGACTATGTTTCTTTCCTCTAAACATGAAACTCTTGATGCCTTTTGTGTGCTTGCTAAGAAATTGCAGAATGAAAAAGGCACAAAGATAGTAGCAATCAGGACTGATCATGGAGGAGAATTTGAAAACAAAGAATTCATGGAGTTGTGTGATGAAAATGGAATTGAACACAACTTCTCTGCCCCTCGTACTCCTCAACAAAATGGTGTTGTAGAAAGAAAGAATAGAGTGCTCACAAAAATGGCAATAAGCATGCTGAACGAGAAACAAGTACCTCAAATATTTTGGGCAGATGCTATGAGCACATCTTGCTACATCTCTAACAGAGACTATATTAGAAAGGGGATGGAGAAGACTCCATATGAGCTCTACAAGGGCAGGAAGCTCAATATCAGTCACTTGAAAATTTTTGGATCAAAATGCTACATTCACAACAATGGAAAGGTAAATTTGGGTAAATTTGATCCTAAGTCTGACATTGGCATATTTATAGGCTATTCAAATAGAAGCAAAGCATATAGAGTTTATAATAAAAGAAATCAAACTGTTGAAGAATCTATGCATGTAGTATTTGATGAAGCTCCTCGAGAAAAACAACAATCTATTGATGAGGATGAAGATTTTTCAAAGTTTTTAAAACAATCTCTATCTATAGCACCTCAGCCATCGATAGCAAATCCTAAAAATAATCAGGATGAATCTAAAGATGATCTAGATGAAACTAATGAGCCTCAATCTTCCATTAGACATCTTAAGTTTCATCCTCCTGAACAGATTATTGGAGAAATATCAAAAGGAGTTAAAACAAGAAGGCAACTACAAAATGAAATGGAATTTTCTTGCTTTCTTTCTCAAATTGAACCAACTTGTGTTGATGAAGCTCTTCCTGAATGTGACTGGATAGTTGCAATGCAGGAAGAACTTAATCAATTCAAAAGAAATCAAGTTTGGGATTTAGTACCTAGACCAAGAAATTATCCTATTATTGGTACTAAATGGGTTTTCAAAAACAAACTTGATGAAGTTGGACAAATTGTGAAAAATAAAGCCAGATTAGTTGCCAAAGGATATAACCAAGAAGAAGGCATTGATTATGAAGAAACTTTTGCTCCAGTTGCAAGACTTAAAGCAATAAGGATTCTTCTAGCTTTTGCATCCATAAAAAATATTAAACTTTATCAAATGGATGTTAAGAGTGCTTTTCTAAATGGCTATATTAAAGAAGAAGTATATGTAGAGCAACCTCCTGGTTTTGAAGAAAAGTCTAAGCTTGACCATGTTTTCAAACTTAAAAAGGCTCTTTATGGTCTCAAACAAGCACCTAGAGCTTGGTATGAGAGACTTAGTACTTTTCTGCTTGATAAAGGATTTTCTAGAGGAAAATCAGATACTACATTATTCATCATGCATAAAAATAATCACATGCTCATAGTCCAAATTTATGTTGATAACATTATTTTTGGTGCAACTAATGAAAAACTCTGTGAAGAATTTGCTAAGACAATGTAGGGAGAGTTTGAAATGTCTATGTTGGGAGAATTAACATTCTTCCTAGGCCTGCAGATAAAGCAAAAGAAGGATGGCATCTTCATCTCTCAAACCAAATATTGTAAAGAAATTCTCAACAAATTTGGGATGGATCTATCCAAAGAAGAGGACACTCCCATGAGTGCCTCTGCCAAGTTAGATGCAGATGCACCAGGCAAAGTAGTAAATCAATCACATTATAGAGGAATTATTGGATCTTTACTTTATTTAACTGCTAGTAGGCCTGACATCCAATTTAGTGTAGGCTTGTGCGCTAGATATCAAGCAAATCCTAAAGAATCTCATTTATTAAATGTAAAAAGGATTTTGCGTTATTTATAAGGGACTCAAGAGCTTGGGCTGTGGTATCCCAAGGGAACTCAAGAGTACCTTCTTGCTTATACTGACTCTGACCATGCAGATTATAAGACAGATAAAAAAAGCACAAGTGGTCAATGTCAATTTCTTGGTGGCTGTTTAGTCACTTGGGCAAGCAAGAAGCAAAATTGCGTCTTTCTTTCATCCACAGAGGCCGAATACATCGCAGCAGCAAGTTGTTGTACTCAAGTCGTATGGCTTAAACATCAACTAAGAGATATGGGTTTGAAATTCCCAGAAGTGCCCATTCTCTGTGACAACACCAGCACAATAAGCTTGGCCAAAAATCCAGTTCAACATTCTAGAACTAAGCATATTGATGTAAGACATCACTTCTTGAGAGATCATATTCAGAAGAAGGATGTCAAAGTGGAATTTATATCAACTCATTTACAACTTGCTGACATATTCACCAAGCCTCTTGAGCCTGATCAATTTCTCTATATCAGAAGAGAGCTAGGAATGGTAAATCCAAATGAATTGTGAATATTTTTATAATTCTTGATTTATTCTAATGATTATTCATATGAATTACTGTTAACTTAGGCATCAGAGTGCCAAATCTTAAGTTTTTGCAGCACTGACCCATCGATAGTGAGTTCCACTATCGCTAACTGTATGCAGGACAAAAGTTGTTTGAGCAAAGATTGCCATCGCTAGCTAACTGCACTATCATTAGCAAACTCAGCTATCGATAGATGAAACTTAGAAGGAGCAAGTGATAAGTCTAAGTCACTTGCTCAGCGTGGAATCATGCCTTACTAGCGATAGCAGCTCTTCCTAGCGATAGCGAGTCGCTTAAAAGGCTCAGAATGCGAAACGTTTAGCAAAGTATTCATCATTTATGGTAATTTCTGAAACCTATAAAAGTAGGTTATTTGTATTCTGCATTCATTATTCATCTGGATCTTCTCTTTATCTCAAAAATCTCTCTGAGAAATCAAGCCTCTCTCTATCTCAAAACCCTAATCCCGAAAAATGGCCAGAACCAAAATTTCAAATGTGAGTAATGATGAGGCAACCTCTAGCTCTAAACCCTTGTCTCAATCCGCTAGCAAGAGGTCCAAAACCCAGAAAGCTGTGTCATTCCCCAAAGAAGTGGTTGAATCGGGTCCCAAGAGTAAAAAACGAACTTCCTCTGAATTACCCTTCTCAGAATAACCTATCCAAGCTCAAAGCGTCCTCTTCGCAAATCAAAAAACCCTAGATAGGGCTGCAGTTTTGGTGGATTTGTTCTTTTACAGAGAGCCTAAGAAGACCAAACAACTTGAGGAAGACGAAGTGGCTCCTGTCCAAGATTGTGCTGCTGCTGATTTTGGTGCCGGTTAAGGGGTACTATTCATCCAGGGCTCCAGTGGGATGTGATGGTGGATTCGTTCATCTTCACCTTCCTCTGTCAATGATGATGTCAAAAAGGGGGAGAAGACAGGGAAAAAGGGAGAAAATTTATGGAAATTTATGGAGAAGCAAGAAGATGAAGTGGAAATTTATGGAGAAGCAAGAAGATGAAGTGGAAGTGGGAGTGGATCTTTTGGATCTCGTTCAGACATCCATTTTCATATGCATCGTACATAAACTGCACATTTATCAGTTTCACAACTTATGTTTAGTATTTACCTTTGTGAAACAGAATAAAAATGTACAATTTTCATCTCAATTCTTGCTCTAAACATAATTATATTTGCTCTGAACATGCACTCTTTTATATTTGCTCTGATATATGCTTGTGCTGATGAATATTTATGCTCTGAACGTGCTTTAAATATATATAGCTTACTTATGTTTTGTCATCACCAAAAAGGGGGAGAATGTTAGAATCTTAAGTTTTGATGAAGACTGACCCCATAGATAAAATAAGTAAATAAGTGTAAGTTACCTGAGAATTAATCATGTAAAATCTGATAGGTAACAGATCACTATCGCTAGAGCTAGAACCTATCGCTAATAGATAGAAAGGAATAGCAAGTGAAGACTTAGAAATAACAACGATAATATCTATCGCTAAGTCATTTACTATCGCTAGAAAATATTCTATTGCTAGAAGTTCATTGAGAACATGGATAAATAAAAGAAAGAACATCTAGCAGAAAGAGAAACCAAGTCCTTGAGCTAATGGAATCAGCTAGCGATAACAGGTTAAGCTATCGATAACAAAGTGCTTTAGATAATAGACATTTAGATAGCGAGTGCCTGAGAGCAAGAGTTATCTAGTGATAACATAGTTGCTAGCGCTTACACGTTTAGGTATCGATAGTAGGATACCTTGAAATACCTTTGAATATTCATATAACTGTATCCTTAAAGCTGATGAGCAATCAAGTAACTATCGATAATGGGATTAGCTATCGGTAGAAGAATGTTTGTTGATATGATATAGCTAGTATGCTGAATGATTGAACTAAGAGAATATGCTAGCATTAATATCTGTTCGCCCTGCGCCGCAAGTGCATGGGTCGCGCCAAGTAATAAAGTAGTGAGTAAAGTATCGTTCCCACGAGGATTTGTCCAAAACCCGGTCAAACAATGATTGTCACACTCTCGTCCAATTTGAGTTACACGAATGTTGAGATTGAAAATTAACTAAGAAAATAAAATGAAAATAAAACTATAAACAAGTGATTCTCCAACTTCAAGGATAAAATGGGTCCTAAGATTATCTATCCCCCTTGTACTTCTTAAAACTCAATTAACCTCCCCTCAAAGAAGCTCTCAATGAAACCACATGCTAATCTAGGGTTCATAAAGTACTTGTAACGCTCTCTCGAGTCAAGAACAAGTGTTTAGTCTTATTAATTGCACAATCTCTTGCTACAATTTAATAAAACCCAATTATCAAGCTCAAACCCTAATGTGACTATGCAAGGCTAGCAAGTATATCTCTATCTTACCAACAAAACCATCCATTCGTCATGCAAACTTCAGGTTCTTACACTATTTTACCCAAGTTCTACACTCAACCTAGCTCTCTCGAGTCATAAATCAAGCGAACCCAACATCTAAATGGTGATCAAGCACTTAGAAGCATTAAGAACGGAGTAAAATAAGCACATAGATATCATTAATCACAAATTAAGAGGAGGAATCAAGAATCAATACATAAGAGGGTTCAAAATAATCCTAGAATACAAGTATTTTAGCTACTCATGTTCTACAACTCCTTGGGAGCAAATATATACAACATTACAAAACAGAACAAGAGAAGAGAATGAAGATGGAAGAGATAAACCAAGAGAGGAAGCCCAAATCTCTTCGAAGCTCCAAACCCAAGCTCTATCCCCACCAAGCTCCAAGCCCTAGCAGAGCAAAACACTCCCAAAATGCCCCAAAAGTCGAAGAATGAGGGCTCAGAACGAAACCCTAGCTTTTATATAACTTAAAACGCCCCATGTTCTGTCCAAAACGCGCAGAATCACGCAGTTCGCCATGGGTTTCGTTGCGGCAATCCCACGGTGAAGTCCAAAAAGTTCCAGAAATTATTGTAGCTCGCCGCGGCTTCGGCGAACTCACCAAAATAGGGGCAGAGGCAGATGCACTTCGCCGCGGTGAAGTCTCGTTGATTCTGTGTTTTGCCTTTCTTTATTCCTTGAGCTGTATGGCTTCTTCTTATTTTTGTTCACTTGGGAGCTTGGTGGAGGGCTAAAATCTCTTGTTTATTGCGTCAAATTATTCCTACAAAAATTACATAAAACAAAATAATAAACTAACTATAAAAACAATCAAAATCTACATAAATATACAATAATATACGACCGAAAATCAAATGAACATTTTCTGTCTTGAGTATCCAAAATTTATCAATGAGTTAATAAAACTCAAGGAAAATATACTCAAATGACATGAATTTCTAGGAGTTATCAATATCTATCAATAGAAGTATGCTCTGACAACTTAGATAATCTTAGTTGATATATTGTCTCTATCTCATTGAGCTAATAGACTAAGCTTGCGATAGCATCTTCTATGCATTAAATGATTATTTGTTCAACTAACAGCTTAACTGTAGAACTCACACTATGAAGTTAGCGATAGTAGATCATGCTAGCGCTATTGAAAAAGCTGCCATAAAAGTACAGTTCGTACAGATGCTCAGAACACTAAGTCTACCTCTCTCTTAGCTCACCCTACGCAAAAGCAGTTGAAGCTAGAGTAGGAAGTTAACCTCGATGAAGAAACTGCATTTAATGCTAACGGCTATAAGCTCTCAACAACTAAATTCAAACGGCTTCTTGAAGATGAATACTAAGGCAAAATCTGAGAAGAAATATAAATACAGAACTCGAGCATTTATTGAAAAGAGACGAAAAACGAGAATATTCAAGAACTCATTCATTGCTCTATGTTTTCTGTATTTATTGTTTTAGAGATTTTATCTGTACTTAAGTGTTTATCACAATCAGTTCATTAAGTGAATATATTTATTGAAATCCTCTACTGTTTGAGGTTGTTCTGAAAGCTTGGTGCTTTAGAACAGGGATATTACCTTACAAGTAGTAAGGGGGAGTGTTTAGTGGGATTCTAAAACTCTGTAAAGGTTGACAGGTGAACCCGTGTTGTAAAACCTGTGGTTAGTGGAACCCAACAAGGTGTTGGAAAACTGGACGTAGGCAGTGTTGGCCGAACCAGTATAAAGAGTTTGTGTTGCACATATTCGTTATTCATCTTTAATTTTTTTTAGGAAGCACAATTCACCCCTCTCTTGTGCGATTGTCACTTTCAAACTCTTCCTGTAAAAATATACAGGAAGCAGAACTACGGAAGGTATTTCACTCAGCTATACGGCAATACTTAAGAGGAGGAGAAGAGAGTTTCTCTAAGGCTCTCACTTGGATATATCAACCTCTAACATGTGACACCTTTTTAAAGGTAACAAACTATTGCATTGGTGGTCACCAAATAATCACATTAACGTGATTAAAACAAGGTCTCAAAGCTGCAATTATATCCCATTAGTTTCCAAGCATGTTTGGTATATCTTAATGAAAATAAATTAAGTTGCTGGACGTTTCAAGCCATCAACTATGCTAATTAAAACTGTTTTCATATTAGGTCATAAAAGCATATAAATGTCATAAAAGTTGACCCATAAAATCAGCTGATTGTTTAGCTTTCAAACGTCCAGATTCCATAGCCATAATAGCACTAAATAATGTCATAATGGCACATAATAATTTAAAAACTGTACACCTATATTTCCGTTTCAACAATTAATAATAACAAATTCTAGAAAAATATTTTATGTAGAACTTTTATCATAAGGTGTCCAGTTCACTTTTAATTTGCACACAAGGGGTGTAGAACATTCACCGGATTTCAACTCAGTGGCCCATTGATATGCAAACTCACTCCTCCTTTTTACCCATTTAGTAGTCCAATATCATTTATTATTTAAACCCTCACAATTGCAAATAATGCGAGACATGTTCCTTGTGACACACCCACTCAATATTTCCAACAGTTCAACCGAGACAAAGTCACAGAATATGGTGCCAGAGAAAGGTCAAGTCATTGTTGAGCTTGTATCATATGGCAATGCACCAACAAAGAAACTTATATTTATGTGCATGTGAGGTTTCTATACAAAAATAAGCTAAATATGGCATGAAGACACTACCAAAATAAGCTTAAAACGTAAAGACGATACAGTTGAAATTCCATTGTTTGACAAGAATACAAGAAACGGATTCAAGGAAGCAAAGTAAGGAAGTGCACCATGTATCCACTTCCTTGCATACAATTGAATTGTATATGGTAGCTAGATATCAGCTTCAAAAATTCAAATTTACAGGTGCAGTCTAGGATAGAAATTTGAACAGTGCAAGTTTGAAGTTTTTAATCAAAAGACTGCTTAAATTTTGTATTGGTTCATTCAAAAAATTATATATACATCTCCGTCCCAATATATAAGATCCAAAATTTTGAATTGCCTTGTTCTTTTTTATAAGGTCCTAGCTATTTGAGTTTCTCTCACTAGTAAATGTATTTTTCCCATTTCACCGTCAATTTGTTTAACAAATTACATTATCTTTTATCACTTTTGTCATTATTACTCCCTCCCCCAACCCACATAATGAGGCCACCTTTAAAAAAATATATTTCTTACACATTTATTTCTTTAAATTATCTAACTGTTTTTTTTAGAATATCACAATTTAGTTATTAGGACCTCATATTTTACGACCAAGGGAGTAATGTATGAGGAACGATTTTCTCAGTTGATCAATTTCAAAGGATCCTTCGATCACAGCAACATTATGGCTGGTGAAACCTATGTATTCCATTGAACCATCTATAAACTTCACATTCAAACCACACATCTGTTGCTACCAGTCAACTCACCAAGTCAAAAACAGTAAGCATAAACCATTGTTTTAGGAGGGGACTATTATTATACAACACAAAAAAATTGCATGTTTGTCATCTAATCTTCCAATAAAAGTCCTATATTTTTAGAGCTACACACATAATTTGTATGTATAAACTTCTATAGAACTTTATCAACATCGATTTAGGCAGAAGAATTTCCACTCATAGCATAACGTTAGTTTTGAAATATATGTCCTGTCCAATCTCATTAAGAGCAAACAACATAAAAGTTAATAATGTGATGCATGAAGAGGTATAGTGAGATGATAGTTCTACAATCGTCATGTCTTTGGTTCAAATTCATACCTTAGAACCTCTCCAACCTTCATTTACCTTGCAAGATCCAGTTTAGACTGATATAACTCTATCAATTTACTAGCTTCAATGGAAAAATATATGCCTCGCTCCTCAAAAGGTCCTTTTCAGTTAATTTAAAAATTCCAAGCAATGTCTTATTTTTCACCAGACCCTTTGAGCACAAAACTTGAATGACGGCACTGCGTGGAACAATTCGCCTTTCCAAACTCACTGAAAAAACTGCGGAATACTTGCCAAAAGTGGAGGAATCACATCCCAATTTATTGACAAGAAAATCCATTACTACATCAATCTTATCATCAAACATTGTAAAAAGAAAAGGGGTACTTCCTAAATGCTGTGAGAATGTCATTGTCAGGCCAACCCATTTCTTATAAAGATCGGCTTTTTGAGCCCGTGAGGATTTTTTTCAAATTGAACAGACATGGACAGCCATAATAAATTGAACCTTCAAAGGATCAATCCCAATTTCCTTAGCTTCTTCCACAATCACTACAAGAAAATTGGATGATAGTCAAGGTTCAAATATGCAATTTGTCACGGTTTTAACTGTGACACTTTGTCACGGCATCCGAGACAAGAGTTTTTGTCATGGTTTTTAAAAACCATGACAAGTATTATAAAAACCGTGACAAGAGCAAATATTTGTCACGGTTCAAATCCAGAAATCGTGACAAATCCGGCATTTTGTCACGGTTACTGACTAAAAACCATGACACAATATGTCACGGTTCACTATAAAGAACCATGACAGTCACGGTTCTGAGTGTCATTGTAACGGTTCTCACACAAGGAACCGTGACAAAGTGTCACGGTTCTGACACTCAGAACCGTGACAAATTTGTCACGGTTCCTAAGAACAACCGTGACAAGTTTTATTTTTCTAAAAAAAATTATTTTTACATTTGGCCTCAATTAATTTTTTAAAATAATTATTACTATTCAAAGAAATTTGTACAAATTTCCTTACTACAACTTTAATTTATCAAATATAACAATTACAAATTTTTACAAGAATAATTAAATTCAAAAAAATAAAAAATTACCTGCAAACATAGAATTTAAACTATTAGAAATTGCAATACACAATATTAAAGTTAAATTGCAATACATATATACAATGAAAAGAATAAATAACTCAACAGAAAATGAAAAACGGAAGCAGAAAAAATTCAGAGTAGAGAAAAAACGCAGAGAGGAAGAAGAGAGCGATGCAAATGAATGAGTTTGGGGGGTTTTATACTAAATCAGACTACATTTTGTCACGGTTTTATTGTATAAAACCGTGAGAAAATTGTACGATTAAATAGTGACAAGTTTGTCACGGTTCTCGTCAGAGAACAGTGACAAAAAAACCGTGACCAACATTGTTTGTCACGGTTGTTTCGGAGCTCCTCCTTCTGGTACTTCTTCCCCTGAAATAGGAAAATCGTCGAACAACATTTTGTCCAAATCGAAATCTTCTATATTTGGCGGAACATTAGGAACCGTGACAATAGATAGTGTCACGGTTCCCTGTAAGAAACGTGACACTATGTCACGATTCCGTACAGGGAACCGTGACACACATCACGGTTCCCTTGGGAACCTGTGACATAGTGTCACGGTTCCAACCAGGGAACCGTGACACTTTGTCACGGTCCGTACTAGGAACCGTGACATTGTTCACGGTTCTCTTGTTGAAACCGTGACACTATGTCACGGTTGCCGAGGGAACCGTGACTTGTGTCACGGTTTCCTCTAAGGAACCGTGACATATTGTCACGGTTTCCTATAGGGAACCATGACAAGTCATTTAATTTTTTTTAAAAAATAATTTGTTTGTTTAAAAAAAATTAAATAAAAACTTTGTCACGGTTTTCAACTTGTAAACCGTAACAAAAGTTTTCCCTCCAGATTTCCCACTACATTTGTCACGGTTTTCTTGTTGAAACCGTGACAAACATGATTTTGTCACGGTTCTTGTTTTAAAATAGTGACAAGTGTCATGAGATTGTCACGATTTCTAAAACAGTGACATAAGAACCGTTACTAATAGACGTTTTTTTTTGTAGTGAATGTCCTTAAATAGACTAAGACTTTTAGTCAATGCCCTAGGATACACTTGCAACAATCGGATGACATTTGATTTAGGGACTCGTGCTTCTAGCAAGAGCTCCAAATTAGGAAAAGTAAAGGAGTTGGTATCAGCAAGGATGCCAGAGCAATCTATCAGAGCTTTAATGAGCTTCTCATCAAAGTGAACAATACCTCGTAATAAATCAAAGGAAGGAATGAGGTGATTATTTAAACTTCTCGTCGTGATTCTAGGGAAACTACAAATGAGCCTAGGGATTTGTAAGCTTGAAACGCCTTTGGATCTGAAAAATTCAATCTTGGGGAGGAAGGTTTTGTGGGGATCATATCGGAGACACGATGGGACCCAATTAATGAAAAGAAGAATCTGGGACTTTGAGAATCCATGAGATTTGAGGAATTGATAACTAAATCAGGCTTATCTAGCGTTTCGAAGCTCACATGCTTAGAAGCTGAAGTAGCTTGTATAGGTGAAAAACCACAGGTTTGAATTAGATATGAGAGGGTGAAAGAATGAGCACTGGACGAGGTTGAAGAAGAAGAAGCGTACCTCAAGGAAAATCATAAGGTTTGATCAGAAATTAGACGTTGAAATGTTGAAGGAGAGATTACGTCGCTCATAGATCTGCTGAGAGAACGAGGCATTGATTCTGTTTTGTCTCCAAGGATGGTGCGAGGCATAGAGTAAAAACCTTTAATATGTAGCCAGATATTAAATGCAAGAGAAATTCAAATTGTGAACGTGTCTAACAAATCACAAGTTAAAATATTACGAGTAGTTTTCACATGGAATTTTTAATCTAATTTGACACCGTAAAAAATTAATTAGCTGATAGAAGAATTTAAATCTTATGTTTTCAATATTTTTTATTTTACAAGTAAAAAAATATTAAATAAAGTAAATTCTATGTCAGACCTAATGGATTTGTGATTGATAGGAGAAAAACTAACGTAGTTCAACAGATTTACTTAAGAATTCCTCTAAAATGCATTGTTTTACTAAAATATGTTTAATCAAGGCGTATGTGTTAGAATAAAAAATTTTAGTCTTGGTTTAGAAATAATTGGGGAAATGGCAGAATAATGCCTTCTTACGTTGAGTAAGATATTAACAATTACAAATCATATATATAGGCACTACTACAGAAAATGCCTATAGCATCACTTATTTTGGCCCTATAGCAGCGCTTATAAGCGCTGCAATAGCCAGTGATGCTTGTTCGGTCCGTAAGTGCACGGGTCACATCAAGTAATAGAGTAATAAGAAAAGTATCGTTCCCTCAGGGATTTGGTTACAAATGCGGTCAAGCAGAAGGCTTAGCGTATTAGATCAAGTTAAGCTAAACAAGGTTTTTCTTTGAAGAGTTAACATATAAAATTAAATCACTAAAAGGTTACTTCTTTTTGAGATTTTTATATTAAGATTCTTAAACAAGAGAAATGATTTAGAAATACTTGGTAAATTGGATGAGAAAACCTAGGGTTACCTTTCCCCATTTAACTTCAAGACCCAATAAATTCCTTCCATTTTCCTTACCCAATGAATTTCATGCATGAGTTCAAGGTTCTCTTTCATTTGAAAAAGCTCTCTCAAGTCAAAATCAAATTTTTACTAGCATTAATTGTACAATCTCTTACAACAATTAATGCTAGCCATAAATGTTCCACCAACCTTATATGAACAATGTTAGGTCAATAATTATATCTCTATATTATCAACAAACCATCCATTTAAAAGCATAAATTTCAAGTCTAACATGATTTTCCCCAAGTTCTAAAACAAAATATACTCTCTCAAGTCATACTTCATTTAACACTTCAAGTGGTGATCAAGCACTTGTATCATTTAAAGCAAGATGAAAATCCATACATAAACATTCATTAAATACATCAAAGGAAGGAAATACAAGAGTCAATCCATCAAATGGTTCAAAGTAACCATAGAATATGGGTTTAGTCATGAGAAACTGAGAAATAAAAACAGAAATAAAAAGCAGAGACATAGCAGAAATTAGAGAAAAAGGGAAGAAGAAAAGAAACCCAGATCACAACTTGAATCTCTCCAAGATTTTCCAAGCTTCCTAGCCCTTCCCCACTCTCTCCTTAAGCTCCAAAATGCTCCAAAACGTGCCCTTAATGCTCTCCGTCCGTTTCAGATCGTATTCAATGTCATTTATTACATTCAGATCGCGTAATTACTCAAAACGCGCAGTTTTAGGTGATTTCGCCGCGGCGAAGTCACGGCGAACGCACGAAATTTTAGCTTCCAGAGATTGACTTCACTCGCCGTGGGTTTCGCCGCGGCGAAGCCCCTTTTGCTTCTGGTTCTTGGCCTTTTTGTCATCTCTCATTCTCCATTCCAGCTTTCCTTGCATTTCTTTGGCTCTTTCTCTGTATCACCTCTTCCTATACAAGATTGAAAGAGGGTTGATGAGCTTTTTTAACATTTAATAACATCCACACACAAATTTTTGAATAGAGAATCATTAAGCTCTAATTTTCATGCACAAACACTTTCTTCTTCATTAAGGATTTTCTTTGAATTTCTATGTCTATTTCAAAACATCACTTTCAAAAATATACACAAATGAGGAAAAATTGCGATCAAATATGTGAAATTTTAGGAGCTTAACACTCCCCCAAACTTGAGTTCTTGCTTGTCCTCAAGCAATTTCTGAAAATCAATGTCCCTTGTTTCTGAGCTTACCCTCCTTTGGCTGAAATGCTTGTTCTCATTTGTTGCTATTTCCTTTTTGATTGATAGAAAATATAGTGTGTATGCCAAGATGAATGCTTCATAATACTAAAGATAAGCTTTCTAAAAATTCCTTGAGCTTGTGTGTGTGTGATGGAGTTGAAAGAAAATTTTTCGAATCTTATTCAAGTCAATTGCAATACCCCAACTCATGTATAAACTCTCATTTTTCGAATTTTATCCACCCTTTTCTTTTTCCCTGCCCACTCACAACTTACATCAAATAATTTTTGAATCAAAAGGACTTTTCAGCTTGTAACTTGGCCAGGATATAAAGTACTTAAAATGAAAGGGAATAAGGATATATACAAAAACCTTGAGATAATGGACTTGATGTATTTTTCAGACACCCATTCTTTTCTCTATTCATTTGAGCAACTTTGTTGGTCCTTACTGAGAGTGCTGGCTGTCACCCAAGAGGGGGGGTGAATTGGGTGATGGGATAAAATCTTATATTCTTTTAAAATTCTTTTCTTTTCTGAACCCCAATGAAGGTTATCGTTAAAAACTTGTTAAATGCACAATCGATATACTGGAAATATAAAAGAGAGATAAGGGAAGAGATCATGCACACAAGATTTATCCTGGTTCGGTCAACCCAGACCTACATCCAGTCCTCAGGCTCCACTTGAGATTTTCCACTATCTTGTTTAAACCGGGGACAAGAGAAGCCTACCACAGGTTTTAAGAACACAGGTTCACCTGTCAACCTTATCCACTGGTTTTACGAACACAGGATCACCAGCCAACCTTTACAGAGTTTTAGAAACCTTCTAAACACTCCCCCTTACTACCCGTAAGGTTATAACCCTGTTCTTAAAGCACCAAGCTTTAGAACAGCCTCAAACAATAGAGGATTTTATCAAAGTAATAAGTTCACTAAATGAACAGATTGTGATAATCACTGAAGTACAAAAGATGTATGATGAAATACAAATCAGAGCTTAATAATCTGAACAATGTGTGCTCATACTCTTCTTTTCTAATGCGCTCAAACCATCATTTCTGGGCTCACTGATATATAACTAATATTCTGTGCAGAGCCTCTGTTTTCATTGTTGTTAGCGTATATTCATCGTGTGTGCGTCTATTTTTGTTGATCGCTATGTCACTTTGATGTCTTCAAGTCTTTATATATGTTTTGATGAATTTCTATCCGTTGGAGACTTGGAGAACTAGCCGTTTGAGTATTTCTTTCTTCTCGTGCTTTGGCTAAGAGAGATGGAGACTCTGAGTAACGGTAACCTGCTGCTACCTACTCCTGTACTTGCTGTCAGCTTTTTCACAAGCGCTAGCTCCCTTTGCTATCGCTAGCTTGACAGTGTAAAATCTGCACTTTAGAAACAATGTATTAGCTCAGCACATATTGTGCTATCGATAGCTAACAAAGCTATCGCTAGCTTCATAGTGTAATTCCAGTACTTAGCTTGAACAAATAATCATATAATGCACAGCAGATGTTATCGCAAGCTTAGTCCATTAGCTCAATGATAAAGACTCTATAGATAGCAAATCATGCTATAGATAGCAAATCATGCTATCGCTAGCAAATCGTGCTATGGATAGCAAATCTTGCTATCGCTAGCAAATCTTGCTCTGGATAGCAAATCTTGCTATCCCTAGCAAATCTTGCTATAGATAGCAAATGATGCTATGGATAGCAAGTCTTGCTATAGCTAGCAAATCTTGCTATAGATAGCAAATGATGCTATGGATAGCAAGTCATGCTATGGATAGCAAATCATGCTATAGCTAGCATATTCTTTTAGTTCAATGATCAGCGATAGAGAATTTGTTACCTATTAGATTTTACTTATTCATTGCTGAGGTAACCTACACTCTTTTACTTAGCCATTATGATTATGATTCTTATCTCAGTTTATTCCAGACTAAGTTACATGCTGTTATGTACGCAATTTGAGCTTATGGACATGTTATGTGATCATATATGCAATGCTTCAATCACAGTAAACATAATTTAATACATAGTAGGAGATAAACACTTTATACACACTTTTTGCTTCTTACATTTATCTTTATATTTGACATCATCAAAACTAAGCATATCCAACACTTACCAAGCTTTATTGGGCATGAATATCCCCCCTTTTTTTTAACCCATTATCTTAAAGCAGGATGATTCTTATGGTTTTTCAGGCTTAAGGGTTATGATTTTAATTGGGTTTGCAAAAGACAGAATCTTGGTTTTTCTTTTAGGCTCAAATATTAGGATCAAATGGTATATATATTATCAAGGTCAGCTTGAAAGGCCCAATCGCATTTAAGAATTGCCTTTATCATTTGTCAAAAATCATATAAAGCTTGCTATGCATGTTAAGGTCTTCCAAAGAGGATTTTTAAAATTGTCAAATGAGAATACACACATAAACCGGTTTACCACAACTGCCCTTCCTAAAACCCATCATATTAACTCTCACTCCTTTTGTGCTTAATTTTACTCACAGGAATTTAAGAAAAGGCCTGCTCTAATATCACAATTCATATCATACAATGCATACATATCCAATTTTCTACCTATCATCCAGTCAAGCAACTTATTTCAATCATTGAACTTTCACACCATTTTCAAGCAGGCTCATATTCACAAATCAAACAAAATTACAACAACTTTAGCTTGGCAAAACATTCACATACTTCCATCACTATGTATCCCTATTATTTACAGCCAAAAGTTTTCATAAAAATGATATACCAAAAATGATATACCCTCACCCCTAAACTTAAAATTGACAATGTCCTCACTTGTCAACAGGGAAAAATAAGGGTCTTCCTCCATTGAAAACAATTTCATGGAAGGATCAAAAATACCTGTAAGCAGTGTAATATGTACCAAGCAGAATCAAATGCAACAATGTGAAAGTTAGCTGAATCATGTGCAAAAGGAGATAACTAGAATGACAGTTCACACTATGCATAACTGCGCAATAAGAACCTTATGAACCGTTAAATCCACTACCACAATCTGTACTGGTTCACACAACAGGTAATCAAAAGATAAAGTTTGGTGACAGTTTACCATCAAAAGCATGTAACAGGGAAAAGTTTAAATGACTACACTCAACTTGAAAATGAAATACAAACAAAACAAAACCATAAACAACATAAAAACAACTAAAACAAAGCGGTCAATCATCAGCCTCATCCCAGGAATCGCCCTCCTGCCACCTCTCTTCTGAACCATCTTCATCCCTATCAGAGTTCTCCTCTACATCGGCATCCGCAACCATTGGTGCTTTACCACGCTCGCTTCTCTCCCTAACTTCCTCCGATCCCTTCCAGCGATTTTCCAATTCTTCATCATCAGATGGCTCTATTTCTAGCTTGAGACATCGTTTTAACCATTTTGCGCAAGAGGCGATTCTCAGCCCGCTGGTGCCTCCATTCAAGCATCATCTGATTGCCCCATTGGTCAATCAGCCTCCTCATCTCACCACGTGTGGCTGGGGCGCTGTCAGAGTCTACATCCGGCATTGGCACATCTTGGTCTGGGGCTGGAACAGCAGGTACCTCAACCCCTTTGAGTGTCTCATAGTCAAAATCGGGGACCGGATAAAAGTGGTCGTCATCATCAGGGTCATCCACACCCCGAGCAGCAAACAGATCAGAAATGAAGTGTGGGAACGCCAGGACTGCTCCCTCTCTAGGGGTGGTAGCACTGTGAAGGATGCTATTATATATGATGACCTCGATCTGAACGGGCAACCCCTTGATAAAGCAATAGACAAGCAGGGCTAATTCTTTGGTCAGATCACTCAAATGTGCTGTAGGGATCACGTTGAAGCAGATAAAATGGAGCCACGCTTTAGCATCGGGAGTCAAGTATTTTCTTTTCAAATACATCTGGTTCCCAGTCCTTTGGGACCATCCTGGCTCCCCCGAAATGACTAGTGTCTTAGCCATGTCACCAAAAGGGTACTTCTTTGTTTCCTCTTTGATACGCTTGTAGTGACAGTAAGGGAGAGTGGGAAGGCTGTAAAAATCCTTGATGACAGATGGGGTGATAAAACGAGATAGCACGTGACGATGACTTGGATCCAGAATGTTCTCAATCAACCCCGTTTCAGCTTGCTTATAATAGTGCCGAACCAGTGTCTCATTGCCCCGTTGTCTCGGGCCCAAAAGCTTGTCAAACTTATAGTGCTCGGTTGCCTGCTTGTAAAAAGGTACGAGATCCGTCCCAGGGAAATAGCGCTCTTGAAGGAGTGGCCTGATCTTTTTCTTATCCATTGGGGCCTTGCGCTTTTTCTTGGATGGAGGGCGAGGAGCTTGTGGTTGGCTGGAGGATGATTCTTGAAATCTTGTACCCCTTCCAGCTAACATCTTGCGGCGAGGCATGGTCTATTGGAGCAACCCGACAAGCCAAAAGCATACAAAACAGAGTGAATGAGCATAATAAAAAAAATCGAGACACAATGACTACCCTAACACAAGAAAAAGGCTGCTAAACTAAGTCCAACAAAATAGCTTGACCCCCAAACTTCAACTATTCTAACCCTTTAACACGTCAGTCAAAAATTCCAAACCTAATCGTAAGCCTCATTGCCTTATCAATTGGCCCATAAAAGCCCAATAACTCCAAAAACACAACCTCAAGTGCACCACTGACAACGGGGACATGAGGGGACCACAAAACAGGCACTATTGTCAGCACCAATTGAACAAAATGCTTCACAAACACGTGACTAGTGCTAACTAATTACAAGTGGGCCCAATTTCTTCCAAATGATTCTGGAATATAGCAAAACATCAGATGCAATTAACCATGGTCCCCACAATGAAACTAAACCTCAAGTACCCCACTTTTCAGGCCTACCAATAGCGTATTCAATTTGCACAACCCCACCAACATTTAAACACCAGATCAGAATGAGAAAACTATATAATCCCCTTAAAATGCACATGCCACAAAAATCATTATCTCCCCTGTTCATCCCTATCAAACCAAATCAACCCAATGTCTCCCTAGTTCTTCAATACTCTCAAGATATACATGATTCTAACAAAGAACAAGCAAAAGGGTGGAGGAATCATACCACAAAAAGGGAGATAGGAAGATGAAATCAAAATCTGATTTGGAGAAGAGAGAGAGGGCCGAAAATCTCCAATGGAGTCCTTGGGAACGTTGTGAATGCTTGAGAACGTGGTAGAAGAGAGGAATCAGGGCAAATAATGAGTGTGGATGCAATGGGTATCATAGTTTTGTGAGGAAAGACGAAGAATACGAAGAACAAGAAGGAAGGCGAGGGAGACGGCGAAGAACAAGAGTGAAAATGGTAGAGAAGAAGGGAATAGGGTTTGTGAAATGTAGGGGAGGTTAAAAGTATAATGAAAAGGTGAGAATGTAATTTGAAAGGGTGTAATGAATTTGGACTGAAAATGGACTAGATTCAAAAGGGTAAAGGAAAAAAAAATCGAGAAAATAACTGCCTAGTTTTTCGTGGGAGGCAGAAATGGTGTGCACTCGCCGTGACTTCGCCGCGGCGAAGTACACGGCGAGTAATGGCAAACAACCCAGAGGCTAAGGGAGTTCGCCGTGGGTTTCGCCGCGGCGAACCCACGGCAAAAATTGCCCATTAGGACAGAGGCATACGTAGCTCGCTGTGACTTTCGCCGCGGCGAAAGTCCACGGCGAGCTTGATTCTTCTCTGCTAAATTCCAGTTTTTGGCTTCAGACTCCCCAGGAGTTTCAAATTAACACTCAATTCATTTAAAGCACAAAATTCACCAAAATCACCAAAATTGCACACCATTCGAAAAGTTAAATTCACTACCCAAAATTTCTAACAGTTCAATTCACACTTTTCACAACACAAGCCATTCCATAGCAGCAGTACACCTCAATGCAAATCAACATTATCCAATCAATCATCCAAGAAACACAATTTCTCACAGCACACACCAAAAATACATCAAGTGGATATTCAGTGAAATTTATCTAATAAACTAATGCATAATGGTGTTGTAAGAATACTCCCCTTTGTAGTTCACTTCTTGCTTTCAAAATTCAAACTTTCAATACCCTTTCACCCCTATCTTCCATCCATATTTGTAAAAAACACCTTTCCTCCTACAAAAAGGAAGAACAAGGATAAATCTACTAACCTAATAAGAAAGGACTTGAAAAGTAAAGTAAATAGAAAAAGTTTAGAGCTTGGGTTGCCTCCCAAGAAGCGCTTGGTTTAGAGTCCTCAGCCAGACTTTCTCTCTTCTTCAAGAAGGATCAGAAAGACGTAATTTGACTGATGCACGATCTACTTCACCACTCCAGTAATGCTTCAGTCTTTGACCGTTGGCTTTAAACTTCTCTCCATCATTGCTTTCAAGCTCCACCACACCACGGTCAAGTGCTTGGACCACAGTGAACGGTCCTGACCATCGGGATTTGAGTTTTCCCGGAAATAACTTCAGCTTAGAATTAAACAAGAGCACTCGTTGTCCTGGCACAAAAGTCTTGGAGATAATCTTCTTGTCATGCCACCTCTTTGTCTTCTCCTTGTATAACCTTGAACTCTCATAAGCATTGAATCGAAATTCCTCAAGTTCATTAAGTTGAAGGAGCCTCTTTTCACCCACAGCCTTTGCATCAAAGTTGAGCTTTTTAATAGCCCAATAAGCATTATGTTCCAATTCCACCGGTAGATGGCATGCCTTCCCAAACACCAGCCGATAAGGAGACATACCAATGGGAGTCTTGTATGTCGTTCGATAGGCCCACAATGCATCATCAAGTTTAAGGGACCAATCCTTTCTAGTGGTGCTTACGGTTTTCTCAAGGATTTTCTTGATTTCCCGATTGGAGATTTCAGCTTGGCCATTTTTCTGAGGATGGTATGGCAAAGCGACCTTGTGCCTCACACCATATTTCTTCAAAAGAGCTTGAAATTGATTGTTGCAAAAATGAGTACCTCCATCACTCACAATGGCCCTAGGGGCCCCAAAACGGGTAAAAATATGTTTCTTTAAGAACTTCACCACCACCTTTGCATCATTAGTGGGTAAAGCAATTGCTTCAACCCATTTTGAGACATAATCAACGACAACCAAGATGTATTGATTATTGAAAGACTTGGGAAAAGGTCCCATAAAATCAATGCCCCACACATCAAATAATTCCACTTCCAACATGTTGTTCAGAGGCATTTCATTTCTTCTAGAGATGTTTCCCAATCTTTGACATCAATCACAATTCACCGCAAACTCATAAGAGTCTTTGAACAGGGAAGGCCAATAGAAACCACACTGTAAAACCTTAGCAGCAGTTTTGTTGCCTCCAAAGTGTCCTCCATATTCGGAAGAATGACAACAGCTCAGAATATCTTGTTGCTCAAATTCTAGTATACAGCGTCTAAACATTTGATCGGCACATTGATAGAACAAGAAAGGCTCCTCTCACTGATAGAACTTAACATCATGCAAAAACTTTCTGCGTTGGTGAGGTTTCAAATCATGAGGTATGATTCCACAAACAAGAAAGTTGACAATATCAGCATACCAAGGAGTCATAGTATGACTGACACTAAAGAGTTGCTCATCAGGAAATGTCTCATCAATCTCTTTGTTACTCTCTAGTAGATCATCAGTACTCAATCTAGATAAATGGTCAGCTACTTGATTTTTCGTGCCTTTTCTATCCATGATCTCCAAGTCAAACTCTTGCAACAAAAGCACCCATCGAATCAACCGTGCTTTGGAGTCCTTTTTGCTAAAAAGATATTTTAAGGCTGAATGATCTGTGTACACTGTCACTTTGGCTCCCACAAGATACGCCCGAAATTTACCAAAGGCATACACTACTGCAAGTAACTCCTTCTCAGTAGTTGTGTAGTTTTCTTGTGCATCATCAAGTGTTCTACTGGCATAGTATATTGGGTGGAACAATTTGTCTTTCTTTTGCCCAAGAACAGCACCCACCGCATAATCGCTAGCATCACACATCACAATGAAGGGCAAAGACCAGTCAAGACCCATCACAATTGGTGCAAAAACCAGCTTTCTCTTTAATTCTTCAAATGCTTTCATACATGCATCATCAAACTTGAATTCAATATCTTTCTCAAGCAATGCACATAAGGGTTTTGCTATCTTTGAAAAGTCCTTGATGAAGCGACGATAAAAGCCGGCATGGCCAAGAAAACTCCTCACACCCTTGACATTAATGGGTGGGGGAAGTTGCTCAATCACAAAGATTTTTGCTTTATCCACTTCTAAGCCCTTTTTGGACACTCGATGGCCAAGAACTATGCCCTCTTTCACCATGAAGTGACACTTCTCCCAATTCAAGACCAAGTTAGTCTCTTCACATCTTTGCAACACATTGGCTAAGTTGTTCAAACACTCATCATAGGAATCCCCAAAAACTGTGAAGTCATCCATAAAGACCTCCATGGAATGTTCGATCATATCCGAGAAGATAGCCATCATGCATCTCTGAAAAGTTGCCGGTGCATTGCATAAGCCAAACGGCATGCGCTTGAATGCAAAAGTCCCATATGGACATGTAAAAGTGGTCTTCTCCTGATCTTCCGGTGCTATAGCAATTTGATTATATCCAGAGTATCCATCCAAAAAGCAAAAGAATTCCTTCCCAGCCAGTTTATCAAGCATTTGATCGATGAAGGGAAGAGGGAAATGATCCTTCCGGGTGGTGGCATTCAACTTGCGATAATCCATACAAACTCTCCAGCCCGTGATAGTGCGAGTAGGAATCAACTCATTGTGAGTGTTAGCCACTACAGTCATGCCACCCTTTTTGGGGACGCATTGGACTGGGCTCACCCAAGAGCTATCAGAGATAGGATACACAATGCCCGCATCAAGCCATTTCAAAATTTCTTTCTTCACAACTTCCTTCATAATTGGGTTCAATCTTCTTTGATGCTCGATGGAAGATTTATGATTCTCCTCAAGAAAAATCTTGTGCATACAAGTTGAAGGGCTAATAGCCTTGATATCTGCAATAGTCCATCCAATGGCTTTCTTATGAGCTTTCAAAACTTCAACTAATTGGTCCTCTTGTTGCAGCGATAATTCTGAAGCAATGATCACTGGTAAAGTGTTGTTAGCCCCCAAATAGACATACTTCAAATGGGAGGGTAACGGCTTCAACTCAAGAGAGGGTGGCTCTTCCAGAGATGATTTCAGGGTTGGTCTATCAAGGGAAGTCAAGTTTAGAGATTCAAAGTGCACTCGACTCCTAGGATAGGGCCTTGATGCTTCCATAATAGCCAAACACTCCTGCATGTCCACACCCTCATTTTCTAGCCCAAGTAATACTGCTTCAACATGATCATGACATCTTGTCCCATTAAATCCCTCTTGCACCACTTGCTCTAGAACATCAACAAAGAAGCATTGGTCTGACTGAGTAGAGGACTTCATCAATTTATGCATGTTGAAAGTGACTTGCTCATCTGCAACTCTTAAGGTAAGTTCACCTTTTTCTACATCAATCAAAGTTCTAGCAGTTGCTAAGAATGGTCTTCCTAATAGAATAGGCATTTCTCTGTCTGCCTCAAAGTCAAGCACAATGAAATCTGCAGGAAAAATGAATTTATCCACTTTTACCAACACATCTTCAATAATACCCCGTGGATAAGACATGCTTCTATCTGCAAGCTGTAAAGTGACAGTGGTTGGCCTTGCTTCACCCAACTCTAACTTGTTGAAAACAGAAAGAGGCATTAAGTTCACACTAGCCCCAAGATCACATAAGGCTTTTCCCAAGAATTTGTCTCCAATGTGGCATGGAATAGAGAAACTCCCCGGATCTTTCATCTTTGGGGGGAATTGCTTAATAACATCAGTAAAACTCTTGGTCACGGCCACTGTTTCAAATTCGTTGAATCTTCTCTTCTTTGAGAGCACATCTTTCATGAACTTGGCATATTTTGGCATTTGCTCCAAAGCTTCAGCAAATGGAATGTTGATCTGCAATTGCTTGAACATATCCAGAAACTTCTTGAATTGACCATCCTCTTGTTGTTTCTTAAGCCTTTGAGGAAATGGAGGTGGAGGCATATATTTTGGCTTTGCCTCTTGTAGCTTCTTCTTGTCATCACCCTCCTTGTTGCATTTGATTTCATCTTGCTTCTCAACAACATTCTTTCTTGGGCTATCTTTTTCTTCAACTATAATCTCCTCATCAACTTTGTCATCCTCATCAAGAACAACATCTTGTACAACTTCATCACTCGTTGAATGAGGTAGAGGCATGTTAGCTACTTGCTTCCCACTTCTCAATGTGATAGCTTTGCACTCCTCCTTACCATCCTTTTGAGGATTAGGAATGGTATCACTCGGGAGATTACCTCTTGACATAGCATTCATTTGTGAGGCCAGTTGCCCCATTTGCACCTCAAGATTTTTAATGGCCGTGTCATGAAGAGAAAGAGCTGTTCTGGTCTCAACCCTCTGAGCCTCTTGTCCAGCTAAAAGATGAGCCATCATCTTTTCCATTTTTGATTCCTCCTCCTTGACAGGGGCTTGTCTAGGTTGTTGTTGAAAACCCGGAGGATGAGAAGGTTTGGTACCTGAAGAGGACGGTTGATTAACATTTTGCCCTTGATTCCACGAGAAGTTAGGATGGTTTCTCCACCCAGGATTGTAGGTCTGCGAATATGGATTATTCTGTGGATTTTGAAATCTGCCCATATAGTTTACTGACTCAGAAGCCATATACAGTGGACACTGATCTGGAAAATGTACATCATTACACTGGTCACACACAATTGGGGTGGATTGTACAGAATGTACCCCATGAGATTTACCCCTCTGCATCTGAGTTTCTATCACATCAAACCGTTTATTGATTGCAGAAATAAGGATTGCAAGTTGTGAGGATGAGGGAGCATCTTCTTTAGGTGCTGTCATTGATGGCAAAGTCTTTCTCTCTGTCCCTTGAGAGTTATTAGCAGATAATTGGTCTAAGAGTCGAAACACGTCATTAACAGGGATATTTCTGTACCCTCCATTGGTCATGGAATCAACCATCGTCTTAGACTGAGTATTCAGATGAGTACAAAAGATTTGTAGTATCACCCATTTACCTACCCCATGATTAGGGCATTGCCGCATCAACATCTTGTACCTGTCCCAAGCAGCGTAGAGGTGTTCATCCGGGTATTGTTTAAAGCTCAGGAATGCATCTCTAGCTTCAACAGACTTGTCATCAGAGAAAAATCGGGCTCTGAATTTTGCTTCAAGATCGGCCCAAGAAGTAATTGATCC
The DNA here is from genome assembly GCA_037074515.1 of Mimosa bimucronata. Taxonomy (NCBI): domain Eukaryota; kingdom Viridiplantae; phylum Streptophyta; class Magnoliopsida; order Fabales; family Fabaceae; genus Mimosa; species Mimosa bimucronata. The sequence goes on from CM073442.1 coordinate 16,695,350, forward strand.
CTCCGGTAGATTATCAAACCATTCCCTTGCTTTGTCTTGCAATGAAAAAGGGAAAAGTCTAAGTCTGAGAACATCTTCGGGAACCCCATTCTGCTTGAAAGACCCACATACTTCCAGAAAGCATATCAAATGTTTGTTGGCGTCTTCATTGTACAGCCCATGAAATAGCCCATTCAACTTCAGCATAGTAATCATTTCCGGTTTAATCTCAAAGGTATGTGCTTGCATCTCCGGCATCCGAATGCAAGATTGAGCACCTCGCATATTCTGACTAGCAAAGTCATTGACCGTAGCCCGGTCATATTCATCTTCAGCCATACTTTCAGATTCAGTTTCTTCTTCCTCGTTAGAGAGATGGGCTCCTTCAAGTACCACTTCCAAGCTACCAAATTCCAAGCTTTGCATAAACCACAATGGTACCTACAAGAAGCACACCCAAGCGAGTATCACACTAAACAAAAGCAACTATAAACAAGAAAAGAAATTAAGAGAAAAGTATATAATTACAAGCTCAAGCGAAATCAATAACTAAGCCCAAGGTTGACAAAAGGATTTGTTGCCAAATCCCCGGCAACGGCGCCAAAAACTTGCTCGGTCCGCAAGTGCACGGGTCGCATCAAGTAATAGAGTAATAAGAAAAGTATCGTTCCCTCAGGGATTTGGTTACAAATGCGGTCAAGCAGAAGTCTTAGCGTATTAGATCAAGTTGAGCTAAACAAGGTTTTGCTTTGAAGAGTTAACATATAAAATTAAATCACTAAAAGATTACTTCTTTTTGAGATTTTTATATTAAGATTCTTAAACAAGAGAAATGATTTAGAAATACTTGGTAAATTGGATGAGAAAACCTAGGGTTACCTTTCCCCATTTAACTTCAAGACCCAATAAATTCCTTCCCTTTTCCTTACCCAATGAATTTCATGCATGAGTTCAAGGTTCTCTTTCATTTGAAAAAGCTCTCTCAAGTCAAAATCAAATTTTTACTAGCATTAATTGTACAATCTCTTGCAACAATTAATGCTAGCCATAAATGTTCCACCAACCTTATATGAACAATGTTAGGTCAATAATTATATCTCTATATTATCAACAAACCATCCATTTAAAAGCATAAATTTCAAGTCTAACATGATTTTCCCCAAGTTCTAAAACAAAATATACTCTCTCAAGTCATACTTCATTTAACACTTCAAGTGGTGATCAAGCACTTGTATCATTTAAAGCAAGATGAAAATCCATACATAAACATTCATTAAATACATCAAAGGAAGGAAATACAAGAGTCAATCCATCAAATGGTTCAAAGTAACCCTAGAATATGGGTTTAGTCATGAGAAACTGAGAAATAAAAACAGAAATTAAAAGCAGAGACATAACAGAAATTAGAGAAAAAGGGAAGAAGAAAAGAAACCCAGATCACAACTTGAATCTCTCCAAGATTTTCCAAGCTTCCTAGCCCTTCCCCACTCTCTCCTTAAGCTCCAAAATGCTCCAAAACGTGCCCTTAATGCTCTCCGTCCGTTTCAGATCGCATTCAATGTCATTTATTACATTCAGATCGCGTAATTACTCAAAACGCGCAGTTTTAGGTGATTTCGCCGCGGCGAAGTCACGGCGAACGCACGAAATTTTAGCTTCCAGAGATTGACTTCACTCGCCGTGGGTTTCGCCGCGGCGAAGCCCCTTTTGCTTCTGGTTCTTGGCCTTTTTGTCATCTCTCATTCTCCATTCCAGCTTTCCTTGCATTTCTTTGGCTCTTTCTCTGTATCACCTCTTCCTATACAAGATTGAAAGAGGGTTGATGAGCTTTTTTAACATTTAATAACATCCACACACAAATTTTTGAATAGAGAATCATTAAGCTCTAATTTTCATGCACAAACACTTTCTTCTTCATTAAGGATTTTCTTTGAATTTCTATGTCTATTTCAAAACATCACTTTCAAAAATATACACAAATGAGGAAAAATTGCGATGAAATATGTGAAATTTTAGGAGCTTAACAATGCTATAGGCTATTAGGCCTATAGCAGCGCTTGTTAAGCCCTGCAATAGGTGGCCTAAAGCAGCGCTTAAGCGCTGCTATAAGGCGCCTAAAATTTGCCTATAGCAGCGCTTAGCGAAATAAGTGCTGGTATTGAATTTTTTTTTAAATATTTGATTTTATTTTATATACCCCACCTGCATCAGTGCTAAAATACCAGCAATTCTATACAGTTCCAAGCAACGAAAATACACCAATAACTCATCCAGAGAGCAATGTACAAATGAACCAACCATTCCAATTAGGGAAACAGCACGCTACTAGCTATACTACTATATATCTACATTTGTACTTATTGAAAAAGAGGTAGAACATAAGTGCACCATTCCTCAATTAGCGCATTCATTCGTTCCCTCGACAATGAGTGGCAACGTGCGTCTGGGTAATACTGCACAGAGAGATAAATTTAAATGGCAATCAAATCTACTTGAAATCTAATAACAAGTTCAAATACAATATTAGAGTTGGCAAAATATAAAACTTACTGTCAATGGAATGCTACATCGATCATGTGTAACGACATCCCTCATAAATTGCATCACATAGTATCCATAGTCGTTGTTATTGGGTTGGAATGGGCACTGTAACAAAAAATACCAGATATCATATGAGAAATATTTACTTTATGTTTGAGTAGATTGTTTAAAAAATTGAATAACTTGTAGAACTTGGACTGTGAGCCACTTATAAGCATTTTTCTGGTCAAGGGCTTTGGAATAACTCAAGTTAACGGAGGACCGAAAACTGATCAATGCGCTGGAAACGAAACAAAGTAAATTAATTTTATTAGCTAGGATCATAAAATGACAAATGATGCAACGGATTCAAAGAATGCTGACATTCACATACCTATTGACGAGGCACATCAAAGCTGGGCGACTTTCTGGTTCAGCACCATACATAGGATCCAAATAGTAAATCAAGGGATTCGCTTGTGCTTACGGATAGATGACAAGCAAAAGCCAATGCTGCCTAAAATTTTTTAGAACGTTATGTCAGTATATATAAATGATGCTTGGAGCTAAGAATACGATGAAACCTATAATGCATATCGACTTACCCTGTATTAATTGGAGCTAAGAATAAAGTCATTCATGTTGCCTTTAAAGAAAAGTGCCTTTTAAGCTTCGCGGACTGCTCGTCATAGCTCACGCCGGCAATATGTGCTATCTCATAGGGGCTTATGAATTCGAACGAGACATTATCCCCGGCAATCATGACATGTTCGTGCAGGTGCCTTCAAAGAAACCATACAAACTCCCAATTAGTGTAAAACTTATGACATTAAATGAAACCCTAATGGAAACACATATATACCTGATCCATAAATTGATAGCTGTACCACCGAGCCATCCTTGATTAAGCACGTCCATGATCTGATCCTTAAAAACAAGCTCAACCATATTTGACACCCCAAATATACGCTTGTCGAATGGAATCTTGGCAATAAATTCGGGAGATAGGGTGGCTGCAAATGCTCGCAATCGAGCACGATTTTGCATCTCGGCGCTTGTACGTTTAATAACAGGAGGAGCTTGTACTTTCTTCTTGCCCTTGGCTTTTGTTGCCTACAAACCATGTAAATAGAAAGTCTGAAATTTTATTCCAATAAAAAAGAATGCTAGTTTAATTGATTAGTAAATAATCACCTGTGACGATGGATCAGTATGTGAACTCTTTTTCTTCATCACTTTAGCGGCTGAACCACCGGTACCTTGGACATTAGGCCTTTGTGCTTTCTTTCCGGTAGAACGTGTACCCTGTAAAAACATGTAAATAAAAGAGCATTCTTCCAACACAATGAATGCTAGTGTAAATGCTATTAGTAAATAACCACCTGTGGTGTTGGCTCAATCAAACCAATGGGCCAAGCAACGAAAGCACCGATAGCATCTTGGACCCTAGTCATCTCATCAGTAGGGAACGGTATTGGTGCCCCGTTGTTGTAGGAGGATTCAATCATTACTCTCAATGCATTTTTAGGCAACGGCGAGTTGTGCAGGGTCGTGTTGGAAGTGTTGTAGACCTTCCCTCTGGCAATTACTTCACTGAAAGAGTGATCGATATACAGCCTGCAGTCTAACTCGCCCTACGAAAGAGTTGACAACATTAGCTCATAATCGATAATATAACAATGTCGCTGCAAGTTTGTAAGCAGAGAACGTATGAACTACCTGAGGAATTTGGGCCCGCGGCATCGTACAGCTGCTCTCCCTTATGCTTGGACTTTCGACGGGAGGAATGTTACCTTGTTGCACGAAGTTCGACGTTTGTGATGCAACATTATATCGCTGGTAAAATTCGAACATCTGCTCGTACTTCCGATGCAGTTCCTCATTCTGTCGTTGCATCTCCTCGTCCTGTCGTTGCATCTCCTCCCTCAGAGTTTGAACTTCTTCTTGTAACGCTCTTACTTCGCCTTTTGATGCCCTATGTTGGCGGTCAAAGTAAGAAGAAGGCGTGACCCCTAGACCTGTGCACCGAACACGGCCCGAATACTCAGGGCGATCGAGCACTCTACTCAGGAAATCACCGGGGCCAAATTTGTTGACCTCGTCAGGGTATTCTTGTGACAACATATCCTATAACAAGAAGAAATGTTTGTTAGATATTAACTTAGCAAAGTCACCAGTTAAAAAGATATTACAAAGTCCAAGATAATGACTTACACATCGTTCACAGACTCTTCTGACCTCGTCGTGAATGATGGTACCGTCCTTTTGAGAGTGTCCCCGAAACCAGAGGCCATGCTGTGGTGGCTTCCCTTCTAGGCCCTGTTCCTTAATCTGTCAAGCAAGCCAGGTGAACACATAATTAATCACGTAAACATTTATTCATAATTTTGTATTTAGAAGCGTTACTAACATACCATATCTTGCTCCAATTCATGAAAGGTCTTTCGTCCGCCCATATACGGATATTCGCAGCTTTTAGCCGCCTGTCTATTTCTTTGACTTACTTCCTCAAACTCCGGTGTCAAACGTGATTGCACAAATTCATTCCAATGTTCCTGGGTAATTGACCCTGCGAATGCCTCTGGGGGTGTTGGAATGATCTCCCCGTCTGCATCTCTTAGGAAGTACTTGGTCAAATTTGTGCGAAAAGTGCGATGCATTCTGGAAGCTTTCATCATGACATACTCCCTGTGAGAATCATCAATATGAAACATGGTCTGTAACAATAGAAATCATATTAGATTTGTTAGTTACAATGTTGTCATAATAAAACGAAATTGTAAAAAGGCACCTAACCTGAATCTCTGACCAAACCACGTTCTTGCAGCTCCCCGCGGTTCTCCAATCTGTGATAGTAATAGGCACTTTCTGCCGAATAGTGCACCCAATAAAACCAGAGAGGTCTTTCGCAATCTCCCCGATTGGTTGGTCATATTCGTTCCATTTAAGTCTGGTCTTTTTTTCCCAGAGATCTGAGCCTGAGTAGTTTATGCATAAGGGTGATGCCACGGGTAGCATCCGCCTCGACAGCCTCTCTACCCGCATCGATATCTGGCTCCACAATCAGTTGTTCTTCTTCCTCGTCGTTCAGGGGGATCCATTTTTTTGCAAATTAAAATAATTAAACAAGACATGATTTTAGTGCAAAATAATTAAATGAAGTAGTTCACAATGTAAAACAGAAATACATACAAACTTAAATCAATATGAGGGCTTTCGTCTCTTTTTCCGCTGTGTTATATTATCTAAAATTGTTTGCTTCCTCTTTTTTGTTGGATTTAGGGTTGTGTTGAGCCAAATGCCTTCTTCATGATCACTCCTTACATAAACAGGCTCATCTTCATCGTCATATCCGTCTGCATCAATCTCTTCTGCCAGTAACGTCTCAAATGAAGGATCCTCTTCTATCATATTCATATCATCATCACTACTTTCATCATCAACTTGTTCAGCATAATTTTTGTTTGACTGCATGACAACTGACCAATTCTTCTTAGAAGGATCGGCAATGTAAAACACTTGTGATGCTTGGGACGGTAGAATGTAAGGATCATCCTTATATGCAACTTTAGAAAGGTCGACCGATATAAACCCAAATTCATCTAACCGCCGTCCACTATGGTTGTTAACCCACTGACATCGGAACACAGGAACTCTGAACATGGTGTAATCTAACTCCCAAATGCAATCAATCACACCAAAGTATGCCATCTTCGCATATATAGGATTTGTATCTCTCGCACTGGATATATGTAATACCTCGGCAACAAGTGTGACTCCACTATTCTGCATTGTGCTTTTTTCATCCTGGTCTTTTGTATAGAATGTGTAACCGTTGATTGCATAGGCGGTGTAGGAAAATGCGTGCAAACCCAGTCCTTTCGACAGCCAAAACAATCTTTCAGAAACTGATCCAGCATTAAGATCAAATTGCTGACAAATGCGAGCATGTTCGCCCTGCGCCGCAAGTGCACGAGTCACGTCAAGTAATAAAGTGATAAGTAGAGTATCGTTCCCACGAGGATTTGTCCAAAACCCGGTCAAACAATGGTTAGCACACTCTCGCCCAATTTGAGTGACACAAATGTTGAGATTAAAATTTAACTAAGAAAATAAATGAAAATAAAATATAAACAAGTGATTCCCCAACTTCAAGGATAAAATGGGTCCTAGGATTATCTATCCCCCTTATACTTCTCAAAACTCAATTAACCTCCCTTCAAGAAGCTCTCAACGACACCACGTGCTAATCTAGGGTTCATGGAGTACTTGTAACGCTCTCTCGAGTCAAGAACAAGTGTTTAGTCCTATTAATTGCACAATCTCTTGCTACAATTTAATAAAACCCAATTATCAAGCTCCAACCCTAATGTGACTATGCAAGGCTAGCAAGTATATCTCTATCTTACCAACAAAACCATCCATTCGTCATGCAAACTTCAGGTTCTTGCACTACTTTACCCAAGTTCTACACTCAACCTAACTCTCTCGAGTCATAAATCAAGTGAACACAACATCTAAATGGTGATCAAGCACTTAGAAGCATTAGGAACGGAGTAAAATAAGCACATAGATATCATTAATCACAAATCAAGAGGAGGAATCAAGAATCAATACATACAAGGGTTCAAAATAATCCTAGAATCAAAGTATTTAGCTACTCATGTTCTACAACTCCAAGGGAGCATATATATACAACATTACAAATCAGAACAAGAGAAGAGAATGAAGAAGGAAGAGATAAACCGAGAGAGGAAGCCCAAATCTCTTCGAAGCTCCAAGCCCAATCCAAATCCCCACCAACTTCAAGCCCTAGCAGAGCAAAACACTCCCAAAATGCCCTAAAAGTCGAAGAATGACGAATAAGCTCGAAGCCCTAGCTTTTATTTCCTTCAAAACGCGTTTGTTCTGTCCAAAACGCAGCAAAATGCGAAGTTTGCCGTGGGTCTCGCCGCGGCGAGCCCACGGCGAAGTCCAAAAATGACAGAAACAATTGTCGATCACCGCGGCGAGCTGACGGCGAGCTGTCCAAAATGGCAGAATGAAATGTACTTCGCCGCGGCGACGGCGAAGTCCTTTCTTCTCTGTTTTCTTGCCTTTTTCTTTATTCCTTGGGCTGCTCTGGTTTCTTCTTATTTTTGTTCAATTGGGAGCTTGGTGGAGGGCTAAAATCTCTTGTTTATTGCATCAAATTATTGCTACAAAAATTACATAAATCAATATAAGAAACTAACTACAAAAAATAATCAAAATCTACATAAATATACAAAGATGTGTAACCGAAAATCAAATGAACATTTCCTCTCTTGAGTATCCAAAATTTATCAATGAGTTAATAAAACTCAAGGAAAATATACTCAAATGACATGAATTTCTAGGAGTTATCAGAGCATTGAACCATCTAATGAATTTTTTGTTGTGCTCCCTTGTAATCAAACTCTCATTTCTATCACCTTGTATTTCCCGCAGGAGTTTTTTGTGTTCTTCAACGAATGGTTCAACCTCAGGAGTGTTGTGAAGAATATACAAGTGAGCAAGCTCCCTTTCAGCATTCGAAATGCATATTAAGTTGAACCCACTTATTCCTTTCCCCAGTAATCGTCCATCGTGACGAGACTTCGGCAAACCAACATGTGCAACACTTGATAAGTAATCGGCACACAAATCACTCGCTTCTTGAACGATGTATCGTTCAGCAATACAACCCTCTGGTCGATATCTGTTTTTGACATACCCCTTTAAAACTTTCATGAACCGCTCAATCAGGTACATCTATCTCAAATAGACTGGGCCGCACAGTTGAACCTCTTTGACCAAGTGTACAGTAAGGTGAACCATGATGTCAAAGAAGGATGGGGGGAAATACATTTCAAGTTCGCACAGGATATGAATGATCTGCCTCTGTAAATCCTGTAATTGTCCTATATCAACCACTTTACTACAAATGAGCCTGAAGAAAATACACAGTCTAGTGATCGTCCTACGCAGTTTCTTGAGTAAAATGTTGTGTATGCCGACCGATAAGAAATTTTGCATTAGGACGTGACAATCATGAGATTTCAAGTTCTTCAACTTCAACTCTTTCACGAATACAAGGTTCTTTACATTTGAGGAGTAGCCTTCTGGAACTTTGATCCCATTCAGGAACTCACAGAATGATCTTTTCTCTTTCTTCGAAAGGGTGTATGCTGCTGGAGGTAAATAAGTGCGGTATCCTCTCTCGACAGGTGCCAACTCTTGTCTTATTCCCAACTTGAGCAGATCTAACCTTGAATTGACACCATCCTTAGTTTTTCCTTACATATTTAGCAATGTGCCAATTAGGTTATCACAGATGTTCTTTTCAATGTGCATCACATCCAGAAAGTGCCTAACATATAAGGACTTCCAATACGGGAGTTCGAAGAATATGGACCTCTTCTTCCAGCCACTTGTCAACACATATCTAGCAAAAGGCTTGCCAAAATCATTCTCCAACGCGTTTACTTTTTCAAAAACGTCATCCCCAGTCAATATCCTCGGTGGCCTACCTTCTTCTAAGCTTCCGTTAAATGCCTTCTTCTACCTCCACTAATGATGTTTTAACGGCAAGAACCTCTGATGTCCTATGTAAACATTTTTCCTACAATGCTCCAGCTGCATCGAATGGGTATCATCTTCACATATAGGGCACGCACCATATCCTTTGATGCTGTATCCAGACAAATTACCATACGCTGGGAAATCATTTATCGTGCCAAACAACATGGCCCTCAATTTGAAACTTTCTTCCTTACATCCATCAAAAACCGTCTCACCCAAATCCCACATATGCTTCAGGTCTTCAATCAAAGGATCCAAGTACACGTCTATATCATTGCCGGGCTGTCTAGGCCCGGAAATAAACATGGAAAGCATCATAAACTTGCGTTTCATGATCAAATTTGAGGGGAGGTTGTATATCATTAGAATCACCGGCCATGTACTGTGAGTACGACTCTGAACTCCATGCAGATTGATTCCATCGGTTGCCAAAGCAAGCCTTAGGTTTCTTGGTTCTTCACCGAAATCAGGGTATTCGTAATCAATTTTTTTCCATTGGGGGGTCGTCTGCGGGGTGCCTAAGCTTGATGTCTTTAATCCTCTTATCAGCGTGCCATGTCAAAAGTCTTGCAACATCCGCATTACTGTACATGCGCCTAAATCTTGGAATGATCAGAAAGTACCATAACACTTTAGAAGGACTCTTACCTTTCTTTCCATACCGAGATGTGCTACATTTAGGACACTTCTCCAACGACGAATACTGGTTCCGGAATAAAATACAGTCATTGGGGCATGCATGTATTTTCTCATATTTCATACCAGTCGACCGGAGAATTTGCTTCGCCTCGTATGTTTTTGAGGGAAGTACATTCACTTCTGGGAGTATATCTCACAGAGCGGACAGTAGCGCGGTGAAACTTACATCACTCCAACCTATCATGCCTTCAGGTTATACAATTTAAGCACCGCACTCAATCTTGTGTATTTGCTGCATCCCACATACAAAGGCGTCTCTGCATCGCTCTTCAGTGTCTCAAACATTTCAGCATTCTCCTCACCCACCACGTTCAACATTTCTTCAAGATCATCGCTCTCATCACACATGTCTCTATCAAGCACATTCGAAGTGCTACAAACATCAGGTACCCGGTCTCTGCATTCATCTTCATAGGTCTCACCGTGCTTTGTCCATCGTGTATAAGACTGATCGATTCCATGACAAATTAAATGACTTAACAAGTCAAGAGAACGAAGACGCTTCCCATACAAACACGACAAAAAGGGGCATACAATTCTGTTAGCATTCTCTGCATGCTCTGCAGCAAATTCAATGAACTCTTTTGCTCCATCTATATATTCCCTTGAACGCCGATCACAAGACATCTATTTCCGATCCAACATGGTAACCTACTAAAGGAAAGTGGCGGTAAGATCAATCTATATGACTTACTCATTAGGTAGCCACCTTATGATGTTACCTTATTTTTTAACAAAACTTCGGCAGTATAACGGCTACAAAATGAACGTTCCCAGGCTCAAAGCCCTCTCTTTTTAACATAAAAATTGATACTCCACAAAATACATATCATCAACTTAATAGATTTACATAGCCAAGCCACCACAATAGAATTCACAGATCATATATATAGCATTAATTGGAACACAAGTGTTTAACATAATTAGAGAAAATCCTACAAGCAGTATTCTCAAATAATTAGAGAAAATCCTACAATCAGCATTAATTGACATAAAAAAAATAAAAATCCTACAAGTAGTATAGTCAAATAATTAGACAAACACAAGTGTTTAACATATTCAAGTGAACTCATTATGCACAAAAATCAAATGGACTTGTTCATAACATTAATGTTAAATTTAAACCTAACTTAGGATAATGTAACAACTAATCTACAAAATCAACAAGTAGGAACAAACTAATTCAAGTTCAATACCTCTTGAGAGTATTCAATCTGCGTTACAGTATAGGATCTCTGGATACAAAAGCAAGTTCACATACTTTTATTGCTATATGTAAATCCTTCAAATGGCCCCACTTTGATTGCCTGAGCAGTCCTGCATATAGGAAGAAATTATAGAACTTAAATTCAACAAAATATAACTTATATGCACTTGAAAAACTACAAACTGAATATTTAGGACTCAAAATCAGCAACTACACGCAACGGATGATTGTGAATAGGGAGGGGTTCAGAATAAGAACATTAACATTCACAAGAGAGAGCTGTAAAAAAAAGACATGACATATGATTGAAGTGAATTTGATAAGATAGATTTAGGATAAACCAATGATCTATATCACTCAAGCCACAGAGTACCATTAGAGAAAAACTTAAATAGAATGCATAGTTACTGTTAAGATTTAAATGATATATCTAAATTCTCCAAGAAAAGATGAACCCTTATAAAATTGACATCACAATTTACCTTGACCAGCATGGGTATATACTACTAGCTTTCACGAGTCACCAACTATTTACATAAGTTAACATTGCATAATACAATTACCTCAAACAAAATCTCAAATCTCTTACTCTTACCAAACAAATACAAAGCATCAATAAATAGAATTGTCATATTTCTCGATTTCAATTCTTTAACCAGTTTCAGTATAGGAAAAATAAATAAATAAATGAATAATAGTAGTTGACTCTTATATTATGCTCTCATTCATTGCTAGAATCAGTAGTTCAATCCTCAATTCCATAAATTTTCCTTGTTTAGATATTAAATTAAACACCTTAGGTGCATCCTAATATATACTAATTTACAAAACTATAGTTTCTTCACACAAAATTCTGTCCTATAATAGCAATTATATTATATACGTATTTCAAATCAACACAAATATGTAATGCACCAGCCACAGAACTCTTAATCTATTTGAAGTTTTTGCAATGGCCCATTACATGAAACACCTTGTAGGCACTTAGGATTAACTCATAAAACAAGCATCCCAATTTATAAACTACAAACAACAAAAATACATGTCTTTAGGCACCAAGGAACTATCTTACTGTTGCTAAAGATGAATTTTCTTACCAAAGCTAATATTAATTCCTTCTTGTGTCAATAAATTTATTAGCCTAATAATTTCAATCAACAAAATCCTAACTCCTTTCATTTCCCTAAATCAGCGGCAATCCAAGTGGAAACAGAACAGTTTGGGTAGGCCACACACATGAGAGATCATGAATAAATGAAGGAAGAAATTATATAACTTAAATTCAACAAAATATAACTTATATGCACTTGATATTTAGGACTCAAATTCAGCAACAACACGCAACGGATGAACAGAAGCACTGAAGCAGAACATCCGAAATTGAATCCAACTCCTTACATGCAAGTATATAAATCCAATTTAGTGTACACATGGACACTTTTAATCACAAATTTCTCTGGGTTAAGGTCGGCATTTAGAGAAATTTGGCTAGGAAGAACACGGTAAACAGAGGGAATGAAGTCTGAAGAGACGAGATCTCAGGGAAAAAATAAATTCAAATACTCGTAAATGAATAAACGAGAGAGAAAGAATAGAAGAGAGTAAAGGGGAATGAGTGAAACCTCGGATGGCCAAGAGCTACGAACAGAGAATGAACAGATAACGATGCTTTAGCTCTCGGATTTAACGCGAAGAAGACGACTTTGGGTTCAGATTTGGGTTTTTTTGCGAACAAGAGAGAATGAAGTAATATTTGAGCTTTGGGTTCAGATTAATTAGGTTCTGAGCCTTGAGGGAATAAGGAGGGGAAAAAAATAATATTTTGGGGAATTTTGGGAAAAGTGGCGCCAAAAAAGATAGATCATCAGCTATGAGCTATAAAAATTAAATCCCAATGGCCTATACCAACGCTTAAGCGTTGGTATAGGCCCCTGAGATTTAATTTTTATTTTGAAAAATATGTAAAACAATTTAACTTGTTTTACATATTTGTCCATATAAAAATTAAAACCCAGGGGGCCTATAGTAGTGCTTAAGCGCTGCTATAGGCCCCATGGGATTTAATTTTTATATAAAAACAATTTAAATGCTCCTTTCTAATTGTTTAAGATATTTAAAATTGTATCAAATTGTTTTTATCTAATTTCTAAATCCCTGGGGCCTAAATAAGTATTTTTTTGATAAGTTTTCCCTTTCTTAATTTGCCAATGTTATTTTTAAATTGTTGTACATATTTTTCAATATAAAAATTAAGTCCCAAGGGGCCTATAGCAGCGCTTAAGCGTTGCTATAGGCCCCTGGGACTTAATTTTTATATAAAAACAATTTAAATGCTTTTTTTAATTGTTTAAGATATTTAAAATTGTATCAAATTATTTTTATCTAATTTCTAAATCCCTGGGGGCTAAATAAGTATTTTTTAATAAGTTTGCCCTTTCTTAATTTGTCAATGTTTTTTTAAAATTGTTGTACATATTTTTCAATATAAAAATTAAGTCCCAGGGGGCCTATAGCAGCGCTTAAGCGCTGCTATAGGCCCCCTGGGACTTAATTTTTATATAAAAATAATTTAAATATTTTTTTAATTGTTTAAGATATTTAAAATTGTATCAAATTGTTTTTATCTAATTTCTAAATTCCTGGGGGCAAAATAAGTATTTTTTTAATATATTTGCCATTTCTTAGCTATAGGCTCCCTGGGACTTAATTTTTATATAAAAACAATTTAAATATTTTTTTAATTGTTTAAGATATTTAAAATTGTATCAAATTGTTTTTATCTAATTTCTAAATTCCTGGGGGCTAAATAAGTATTTTTTTAATATGTTTGCCATTTCTTAATTTTTCAATGATTTTATTAAATTATTTTACTTATTTTTCAAAATAAAATTAAATCCCAGGGGGCCTATAGCAGCGCTTGCGCTTAAGCACTGCTATAGGCCCCCTGGGATTTAATTTTTATATAAAAACAATTTAAATGTTTTTTTAATTGTTTAAGATATTTAAAATTGTATCAAATTATTTTTATCTAATTTCTAAATTACTGGGGGCTAAATAAGTATTTTTTTAATATATTTGTCATTTCTTAATTTTCCAATGATTTTATTAAATTGTTTTACTTATTTTTCAAAATAAAATTATTAAATCCCAGGGGCCTATAGCAGCGTTTAAGTGCTAGAATATGCTTGTCCTATACCATCACTTTTATTTATAAGCGCTGGTATAGGTCATATTATACCTATCACATCACTTGCATTTTATAAGCGCTGCTATTGTTGCGCTGCAATAGGGTATTTCTGTAGTAGTAAGGATTTTGAAATTCAAAAGGTATTTTTCTATTATTTCCCAAAAATAATTTTGATCTTAAATATAACTTTTTTAATCTTATCTCTTATATTCATTATTTTTCTTTAAATTAATTCATTTTGCTTGTAAACTGGTGTGGGAGTATAAACTAATGCTACATATAACTATATAAGTGCGTTAGGAGGTTCATGATGTCACATATATATATATATATATTAAATACTCACTCTTCCAATAATATAAGGTCATTTTTTTTAAATGGCATTGTCCCAAAATATAAGATCACATTTGACTTTGAATAATAAATGTACTTTTCCCACTTTACCCACGCATTAATTTCCTCCACACTTCTCTTTCATCTTCTTTTCATAATTGCTATATCTCTTACTCATTCATATATAAAGGCTTGGAAAAAAGGTATATTTTCTACATATTTTTTGTTTTTAACTAACTTTAACTTATTTTAGGAAACCATAATTCGATTAAAAAGACTTTACGATATGCAACGGAAGGATTAATTTATTCAGCATTCTTAATCTCCCCAAATTAGTAAATTAACTCTTATATAAAGGATTGAAAGTAGTGATACTATGGAAGATATTATTTTCCCATTATTTCATATAAAGTCAATTCTATATTAAAAAGTCAAAATGATAAGTTAATCTTGCTCTTATTACACATTAGAAGTTAGACATGTTTAAGGAGACCTGCTCCCATCCCATCTGGCCTTGATCATGTGGGGGATGGGACAAACTCAAGCCTATACCAAAAAGTTGCAAGTCATGATGGGAATGAGGAAAAAGCTTTGTTTCCCTTGCTTGCTTTGTTTCCACTGACACCTTTCTGGAAGCCATATTCGCAGGTTTGGGCCTTATTTAAGTTATGAGATCATAGACAACAGGCAGCCAACAGGTTTTATGAAACATCATGAAGCAAAAATGCAGTAATCATTCCTTTCTTTCATTTGCATGTATTCCATAACAACACAGAAATATCATTATCCATAATTTTCTTTATTGATAGGCACAAGTATCCTTCAACTGAAGGCAATCTTGTTTAAGGCGTTGTCCGGTATTGAACTTGTAATACCTAAATTTTTAATACTATATTATAGCATTTTAGTTAATTTATAACCACTTTTTAATTCCAGAAACCCAAAAATACGAAAAATTTAAAACTTTTTCTTTCCAAAATATTAAATCAAATTTCCTTTCTTTCAAATGGGATTTTCTGACAAATTAGAATATCTTTAAACTTTCAATAAAATAGAGTGGTTATTAAAACAATTAAAATAACTCGAATTATAATGCTTGGGGAGCCAAACCCCTCACCTTATATTTACATATTCTTTAGATTATGTTCTATTTATCTATTTACACCTCTCTTACTATAATAATATATTGGCGGGTTATCTTGATTGATAACCCTCTTTTATGAGTACGCAGCTCTATTATTCCTTAAGGATATATATACATATAAAAATATACATTAACTACTAGACAAGCTTCCAACTTATCTTAATTATTTAAACATACCACATACACAAGTAAATAGGCTCTTGAAGTATCTACCTACAAGGTACAAGACAAAGCAGGCATTCCTGCCCCTTCATACTACCTTACTTCCTTCTCAGCTAGCTACTCCCATTCTGCTATACTGAAAACGTTTTGGAAAACAGTGAGATTGGAAATCTCAATAGCAGTTTATTCCATATCATGTGTGCACTTATATATATACATATACATCAATTTCATAAACCCGTGCATATAATGAAAGCATATATCCATTTTAAACCAATACTTGCAGATTTTCCAATCATAGCCCTCACGGCTACTCAATAACCCTCACGGTTATAGGAATTTAAATGTAGCCCTCACAGCTACTCAATAACCCTCACGGTTATAGGAATTTAACTGTAGCCCTCACAGCTACTCAATAACCCTCACGGTTATAGGAATTTAACTGTAGCCCTCACAGCTACTCAATAACCCTCACGGTTATAGGAATTTAACTGGCAAAGGGGGAGCGACCCACCTAGGCCTTGGAGTACTCCATAAATCTCATCAATATCATATCATCAATATCATAACAGGAATAATGCTCATTTAAATGCCACAGATATTACAAAATTATATATATAGAAATTTATATATGAATTAAACTACTACCTGGATACCAGAGCTATTTCATGAACCAGATCCTTTACTTTCCACTGTCTTGGTGAACTCATATCACAATCAAGGCCTATCTACACATCATATTATATGAGTAAGTTAATATATGTACTTCTATATTTATACTAAACGTCTCTCTTGAGTCCTAATATGCTTGTGACTACCCCACTATTTATATCTATGAATCATTATAATTTACTATAACTATCTTGACTATTTAAGATTAAAAAGATCACTTTTAATTACTTTACTCCAATTAGTATTCCTTATTCTCAATGTTTGACTGATAATTACCTCAAGGATAATTCTTTTAAACAAGCAATTTCCATTACTGTTTATCCATGCCCTTGAAACCTTAAAACAATAACTATAAATTCAACATCAAATTCTAAGCAGACAATACAGCCACATATAACACACATTACAACTTACTTCCAATTAACTTCTCTTTAAAAAACTTTAAGCTCCAACTATTAAAATCATCAGCAACATTAATTTCCATTTATCCAAACCATATCTCTTTAAAATCACAAAGATTAACTCAACCACTTCCAAGTAAAGATTAAATAGATAAGACATTTATTGCTAATAAGGAAATGCAACTCCTTCTATCTAGACTCACATATTCACAAATCTCAGTCAGTCCCTGACTAATTACTATCATCTCTAAAACTTCATAAAGTCTTCCTTGCATCAAGAAACCTTAAATAAAATCAAATTTAAATCAGCTTCTTGGCTCTCAAACTTAATACAAGAACTAATGTTTAAGGTATATACCCTCTGGTTCTTTACACCTAAAACACTCATTTTAGTCTTTAAAAACCTATACCATTACTTTCCAATCAGACTTTGTCCTTCCATAATTTAAGATCCCCAAGGTAAAATAAACCACCCTTTAAAATTCCATAAAACAGTCCACTTTCATATCTATTTCAAAAACTAAATCTTTAATACTCACTTCCAAAACCTGTAAAAATGGTAGATTTATGGTTGAAATACACAACAGTACTTAAAAAGAATAATAATAATAAACTGTATAAACAACCCTTGATCAATTTCTTGTACCTAAAACAGAATTTAAAGATCCCTTAACAATTCAAGTCATGGTACTTTCCTTAGAAAATATCAGTTTCACTTCCAGAATTTATACTTTCCTTTGTTAAGTTCCTAGTTTGATTTAAAACACCCATAGCAACCACCCTAATTATTTCCTCATGGTTAATATAACTTAAGCAAAACAGATGGTTTATAGCAAATCCCCATCCCTTGCAAAAGTTTTACACATCACCTCCTTCCGTTTTGCAAACATTTGAACCACCACAATTTGAATATATCTACATCAGCAAGCATTACCAAACTTTCATATTTAACCATTACCTAACAATATTAATTTCAATATTCTTCCTCTTGTCACAGCCCCCCACGCACATAAATGTCTCAAACAATTTCTTGCTCTTTTATTGGCTAATGTTCCCATTTGAATTTACACGTTCTCCTTCATACCCTTTCATCCACCTTATATGATATAATACACTAAATTTCTAGGTTGCCTTATTCCCTTGAAATTTTGAACAAAACCAAATTCATTCCTTCGGCTAGCCTTTCAGCATTGAAGATTGCAATTTCACTTTACATAGAATAATCTTTTCCAAGAAGATTCTCAAACAATTTCTCCTCTTATTTACAACCAACTCCAGCTTTAATATTACCGTGCCAACAGCTACTCACAATACTCATATGCACACATATATAAATCCCCTGCTTTGGCATACTCAAAAATCAAAGAAACATAAACATGCAATAACTTATAGGTTTTCTTTACATATCTATTTGACTGTATAACACTAATTTAGTCGTAATCCCAAGGAGGCAACCTCAAAGAAGTCCTTAAGAAAATTAGAAACATATAAGAAATAGGACAAATGAGGCTTAGTTAAAAATCCCTTCTTAACACTTCAAATCGCACATGCAGCAGCAAAAAAAATCGGTTCTAATGTACTCTTAACTACTTCTAAACACAATTTCGCTTCAGTTTTGTTAGAAATTTTGAAGAGTATTACCTTCAATAGTGACCTTCGACACCTGAAGCTCAAAATCCGGAAACCTTAATGAAATCTCAAATTTCTTTAAGAAAATTAAAAATCTAAGCTTAAGCTTTGATTCAATCAAATTACAAATCCTAAACACCCAAAACCAGTCGAAATCCTCACCCAAAATGGCGCTCACGAAGAAACAAAGTGTAGGAGAAGAGAGAGGAGGCTCACCGGAGTTTGAACCCGGTCTTGCATGTCTGATCGGAGCCTTGCTACGAGGTCGGCGTCGCTCGTCATCTACGGCCGTCGAAAGGGAGTTGAGAGGAATGGGAGAACGAGAGAGAAGGTGAATGAGGGTGAGAGAAAAATGAGACACAGAGGCAGAGAGAGGAAAGTGACGGAAATGATGAAGAAGAGGAAGGGAAATTTTTTTTATAAGGGAGTTAGGAGAAATTACGTTTTAGCCCTTTTAACTTCTGTTCCTTTCAATTTAGTCTCTATCCTTATGTTTTCCATTATTTTCAGTTTGGTCCTTATCTGAAAAATATTAATTTCCTAAAATTAATTCTCATATCAGATTAGATATTTTCTTACCCATAAATTTATTTGGGCCTCAAAATAGTTTTTCCCCAATTAATAAAGAAAATAAATCTTAAAATTATTAGAAATACATCTTTACCTAATAAATTTATTTATAAGACTTTTTAATTTCTAAATGACACCCCAAAACCTTCAACACATCCTTATTATCTCTAATCCAAATTTTGGGGTGTTACAGAACTAGTACGCCTCTCTTGGTATTATGAGGGACTGGGCCATTACACTAGGCCCAACACTTGTTGATGAATTTTTTAAGGCATTAATGGTAACTCCTTACACTCAGAGGTCTTGCCTGCAATGCATATAACCATATAAAAAAAATCACTGGTTTTATCCCCAAAGGAAATTATACTGGAGAAAAGTGAAGAAAGAAGCCTGTTAATAACAGCACTGGCTCAGTAAGATCATGTCATTGCTGATAATTCATAATTAAAGACACTGATAAAAACGCCAATGCAGGGTCAAAAAAGTAAACTTATCTTGATACAACGCTTTCACAATTACCCCACTGGAGTTCAAGGATCAAGTGATTGATATAGGCTGCATTTGGTAATACTATAATCTAATTTGATCATTACTAAAACATACAGCTGTTTCATTAAATAACATTAAGATCCTCATGTGCACAACGCTCAACACCACAAATAAAGATGAACACTTAATAGACATTTTCTGTTAAAAAAAAAACAAGAATCTTGTTGCATGACGTTTGACATCTTTTAGTGTGCATATAGCTAATCATATTCTTGAAAGGGGTTTGGGACACATACATAGACAAGACAGTTTTTCTCTCAACAATGATGTAATTTACATGGAATCTGGAAGTTATATGAGCAATGTATGCTTCTGCAGTCTTTTTCTCTTTTTTTTTTTTTTTCTAATTCAAAATACCTTCCTCAAAGAAACAAAATGACAGAAATATGGCATGGCATCACGGATGACCATGTTAAACTCAGGAATTAGGATCAAATTCAAATGATAAATTTCAATTCATAGTCAACCCTTGGCCCATTTCATTCCTCTCTGAATAAAGCCAAATTAAAAACAATATATAGAAATATATGTGTGTGTGTGTATGTATGTATGTATGTATATATAGAGAGAGAGAGAGAGAGAGATGCAATGGCAAGGAACTTCTTTCATCTCAGCCCATGACCATAAATTTCCATTATTCATTCAACTTGCAACATCCATCCAGCTTAGACTGGTACAGTGGTTTAGGTGTTCACTAGCTTCCCCCTCATGACGCAAGATAAATCTATTTTGAATTCCCTTCTAGCATAAACAAATATTGCGGGAAAGCTTTCCTTTTTCACCTGACCCAGTGACCAAAAAAAAACCCTTCATAGACAGATGCCCTTGTAACAATTCTTTTGTTCAAACCAAATGACAAAACCACTTCATCATTTCCTATAATGGAAGGTGGACAACCTAATTTGTCAACGAGATGCTTTGACAGCATCATACAGAAAGGGAGTGTTCTAAATCCTGCGAGAATGTCATTATTAGACCAAACTCCCTTCACCTTTATAACAGTTATCTTGAAAGGTGTAGTTGCTAAAAACCAGCTTCAACAATTTAGATTTACAAGTGTAACTTTAAATAAAAACCTACATCCTCTCAAGTACAGGCCGTTCTAATTTTATGTGTAAATTCATTTGAAAATTATTTACACATCAAAAGAAACAAAAGTAGAAACTAGTAAATCACATTATCCGGATTAAATCGAAACAGCACATATATACATACCACTCCGTTCCTTATTATAAGTCCAATTACCACAAATTTTTTGTTCCAAAATATAAGTCCACTTTGTGATCAATTAATGCTATTATGACTAATTTACCCCTGTGTTTGTGATAACTCTTGGAATTCATGTATTTTCAGCACATTTTCCTTGAGGTTTTATTCAATCATTTATAATTTTTGGATACTCAAGATAGGAAAATGCTCATTTGATTTTTGGTTGCACATCATTGTTTATTAGTGTAGATTTTGATCACATTTCTAGTGAGTTTCTTATGTTGTTTTATGTAAATATTGTAGAAATATTTTGATACAATAACCAAGGGATCCCAGATTAAGAAGAACACTTCAAAAGGGGAGAAATTGGGACTAGAAGCTGAAATTTCAAGAAAAAAGGGAAAATACAAGTTTCTGGACTAATTGTAAAAATTACAGAAAATGACCTCGAATTTCCCAAATTACAGATAGGTCCCTAAATTTTCAAAATTACAGACAGGTCCCAGTTCGCTGTGAGCTCACCGCGGCGAACTCACGGCGAGCCAAAACCCCCCAAAAAGAGGCAGAAACGATCATAGTTCGCCGTGGACTTCGCCACGGCGAACGGACTGCTCTGCTGCTCGTTTTTTGACAGATTTAAGTGATATAAAAGCTAGGGTTTCGAGGGAGCTCGACATTCTTCGACTTCTGGGCATTCTTGGGGGTGTTTTGCTCTGCTAAGGCTTGGAGCTTGGTGGAGATTTAGCTTGGGCTTGGAGCTTTGAAGAGATTTGGGCTTCCTCTCTTGGTTTATCTCTTCCATCTTCATTCTCTTCTCTTATTCTGTTTTGTAATGTTGTATATATATGCTTCCTTGGAGTTGTAGAACATGAGTAGCTAAATACTTTGATTCTAGGATTATTTTGAGCCTTTGTATGTATTAATTCTTGATTCCTCCTCTTATGTTGTGATTAATGATATCTTTGTGCTTATTTTACTCTGTTCCTAATGCTTCTAAGTGCTTGATCACCATTTAGATGTTGGGTTCACTTGATTGATGCTTGAGAGGGCTAGATTGAGTGTATAACTTGGGTAAAATAGTACAAGAATCTCAAGTTTGCATGGATGGATGGTTTTGTTAGTAAGATAGAGATATACTTGCTAACCTTGCATAGTCACATTAGGATTGGAGCTTAAAATTGGGTTTTATTAAATTGTAGCAAGAGATTGTGCAATTAATAAGATTAAACACTTGTTCTTGACTTGAGAGAGAGTTTACAAGTACTCTATGAATCCTAGATTAGCACATGGTTTCGTTGAGAGCTTCTTTGAGGGGAGGTTAATTGAGTTTTAAGAAGTACAAGGGGGATAGATATTCTTAGGACCCAATTTATCCTTGAAGTTGGAGAATCACTTGTTTATAGTTTATTTTCATTTAATTTTCTTAGTTAATTTTTAATCTCAACATTTGTGTCACTCAAATTGGGCGAGAGTGTGACAATCATTGTTTGACCGGGTTTTGGACAAATCCTCGTGGTAACGATACTTTACTTATCACTTTAGTACTTGGCGCGACCCGTGCACTTGCGGCGCAGGGCGAACAGTTGGAAATTGGGAAGATGAGAGAGAAGATTTATAATGTATAAAATATTATTTTAACACCTATTCTTAAATAAGGGTAAAGTTGGAAAAATAGGATATATTTAATGCTATAACTTCCACTCCTTGGTATGTGAGAAGTAGTTAGGGTGGACTTATAATAAGGAACAGAGTGGTATGTATTCTATTGAACCGGCTATGAACTTACCAAAACCACTGATCTGTTATTACCAGTCAGAAATAGACAGTAGGCTTAAAACATTATTT
Source organism: Mimosa bimucronata (assembly GCA_037074515.1). Classification (NCBI taxonomy): domain Eukaryota; kingdom Viridiplantae; phylum Streptophyta; class Magnoliopsida; order Fabales; family Fabaceae; genus Mimosa; species Mimosa bimucronata. Next base: position 16,718,038 of record CM073442.1, read on the forward strand.
TTGGAGGAGACTATTATTATACACGACATAACAAAGTTTCATCTTTGTCATCTAATTTCATTCTTCAATAGCTCTGAAAACATAACAAAGTTGCATGTTTGTTATCTAATTTCATTCTTCAATAGAAATATTTGGCCAAAAAAAAATCTTCAATAGAAGTATAATGAACCCTTGTATTGTTTTTAGAGCTACGCACAACATTTGTTTTTATAAACTGCATAAATCTACATAAAGATCGATTTAGGCAGAAAATCATCACCCACAACACAACATTAGTTTTGATTGGTAGGTCCTTTCCAAGCTTAATAAGAGCAAAAACCATGCTTTCAATAATGTAATGCATCAAAGAGATGTAGTGAGAAGACAGTTCTACAAGTGCTGCATCTTTAGTCCATATCCATACCTTAAAACCTATCCAATCTCCTTTTCACTCACAAGATCCAGTTTAGAATGATACAACTCTAATAATACATTAGCTTCCTGCTCATGGCAAAGGACAAACCTCCTTAAAAAGTCTTTCTCAGACAATTTAAATATTCGAAGCAATTTTTCCTTTTTCACCAGACCCTTTGACAACAGAACTTGAATGACAGGACCTCTCGGAACTATTTGTGATATTGCGATATCTTTTGGAAGAATCACAGCCCAATTTATGGTCGAGAGCATCTCCAATATTGCATCACTTTTATCCTCAGATCTCTTCATACAAAATGGATATCTTTTAAAAGCAGCAAGAATTTCATCATCTGATCAGCCCCACTTTTAAAATACTAATTTATTTATAAAATAATATAATTAATAAAATTATTTCTGACAGAAATTCCGTCGATAATTTTATTAATTATATTATTTATAAATAAATTATTATTTTAATTTATAAATAATTTATTAAATTGTTATTTTATAAGTATAATATTATCTTAATTTATTTTAGAAAATATTTTATAAATAAATCATATTTAATAAATATTAATAAAAATTAACATATACACATATATAGATATAAATTTATTACAAATTTAATTTTAATTTTTTATTGAAAAATATGTTATTTATTAATAAATATTACTAAGAAAAATGAAAAATAATTATAATTTAATAATATATAATAAAATAATTATTAAAATAATCTAATAATAATTATAATTATTATGATAATTTAAATATAAAATGAAAATACTAAAGATAACAGAATGTATATGAATATAAACGATTGTTTATATAAAAATAATAGAATTATTATATATAATAATTTAGATCAAATATAATTATAATACTGGGAGTTTTAATATTATAAATGTAATAGTTTGTAAATAATATCACAGGGTCTTTATAACTCAGCTGGTTAAGGCATCAGCACATGCGCAAGAGGTTGGGGGTTTGAGTCTCCACTCCGCTACAATTGAAGACAATTTGTAGAGGCGACACATGACGACAGGAGAAGGCGACACATGGCTGCTTGTGAGAGAGACACGTGGCATATAATTTTAAAAATTTTGAAAAAAATTACCGACAGAAATTCCGCCGGTAAATTCCGTTGGTAAAATTACCAACTGAATTCCATCGAAAATCCATCAGAAATTAAGCCAGAAATTTGAATTACTGACGGAATTTCCGTCAGAAATTTCTGTCGGTAATCTAGTGTTTGTTTGTAGTGCTGGATTATCAAGATCTTGTTAATGAGTAATGATCGGGTAGTGGAGTATGTGAATAGTTGGGGTGAATGGGAGAGGGGAAACTTGAAAATTGAGTGTTTGGTTTAATTCACATATAGGTGATCACCTATGTCTTCGCATGAAGAGAGAAGAGGGTAAACACTTTTGGGAGCCAACGAATGATGATACTTTCAGTCTTTCACCATAAAATTTGCATATCATTTTCTTTCTGTATGTACCCACTACAACAAAGATCGATTGTGGGGAATAATCGAGAGATGGCAAGTTCATAAAAAGATCAAATAATTTACATGGCTATTCTCTCATGATAAAACCTATACATAACAAGTTCAAGTCAAAGGAAGTGATGAATCAGCTGAATGCCTAATTTGCCACCTTTTCTACACGCGTCGAGGTGCAAATATAAAATTAATTAAACTAAAGATTATACAAGCGGTGCTCTCCCTGATCGTCTCATGTGGAGTCGATAAATTAATTACCTAAGCTAACTAAATGTATGCAAAAACTATAAAATCAAGGTTTTGCGATTTTGACTAAGGAAACTAAACTAATTCTTTTTGGAATATTTGATTATGAGAAAAGCAATTAAAATGAGTTTGTAAAACTTATGAGATGAATATGGGTCTCTTGATGAATTGGACAACCTTCCCAACTTCTCAAATATCAATAGGAAAGTCCTATTTGTTCAAGACATCAATTGCACATCTAAAATATACCACATTTGTCTGTATGAGAGATCACTAAGTGGGCCCCTGTTCGCCCGCAAGAGTACGGATCGCAACGTAGTAATAAATTATCGTCTCACAGAGATTTGTTTTAAAACCCCAATCAAACAACAGGCTAAATAAATTCAATTAAGTTGAACAAATCAAATTCTTTTAGGAAACAGGTTTTGAAAACTAATTTTAAAATAAAAATAAAGAAACAAACAAGAAAAATTTAATTTATCAAAGAACTAAACCTAGGATTAATTCTCACCGTTGTATTTCATGAACCGTAATTAATTTCCCTTCCTTTAGTCTTTAAATAACAATCTATGTTTGCCTGAGATTCTAAAGTACTTGAAACGCTCTCTCGAGTCAAAATCAATTCTATATTTTTCATTAAACTTGCTCAATCTCTTGTTACAAATTAATGAAAGTATGCCTTAAGAGCCAACCTTAATCTGACAAAACTAGGTCGATAGATATATGATAACTCTTGGAATTCATGTAAATTCAACACATTTTCCTTGAGTTTTATGTAATAATTTATATATTTTGGACACTCAAGATAGGAAAATGTTCATTTGCTTTTGGTTGCACATTATTGTTCATTTGTGTAGATTTTAATCATATTTCTAGTTAGTTGCTTATGTTGTTTTATGTAAATATTGTAGGAATATTTTGATACAATAACCAAGGGATCCCGGATTAAGAAGAATACTTAAAAAGGGGAGAATTTGGGGCTAGAAGCTGAAATTTCAAGAAAAAAGGGAAAATACAAGTTTCTGGATGAATTGTAAAATTTACAGAAAAGGACCTCGAAATTCCCAAATTATAGACAGGTCCCCGAATTTCCAAAATTACCGATAGGTCCCAGTTCGCCGTGAGCTCGCCCGGTGAACTCACGGCGAGCCAAAACCCCCAAAAAGAGGTAGAAACGATCATAGTTCGCCGTGGACTTCGCCGCGGCGAACCCACGGCGAACTGCGTGCTCTACTGCGCGTTTTTTGACAGATTTAAGTGATATAAAAGCTAGGGTTTCGATCTAGCTCGACATTCTTCGACTTTTGGGGCATTTTGGGAGTGTTTTGCTCTGCTAGGGTTTGGAGCTTGGTGGGGATTTAGCTTGGGCTTGGAGCTTCAGAGAGATTTGGGCTTCCTCTCTTGGTTTATCTCTTCCATCTTCATTCTCTTCTCTTGTTCTGTTTGTAATGTTGTATATATATGCTCCCTTGGAGTTGTTGAACATGTATAGCTAGATACTTTGATTCTAGGATTATTTTGAACCCTTGTATGTATTGATTCTTGATTCCTCCTCTTGTGTTGTGATTAATGATATCTATGAGCTTATTTTACTCTTCTCCTAATGCTTCTAAGTGGTTGATCACCATTTAGATGTTGGGTTCACTTGATTGATGCTTGAGAGGGCTAGATTGAGTGTAGAACTTGGGTAAAATAGTGCAAGAACTTGAAGTTTGCATGGATGGATGGTTTTGTTGGTAAGATAGAGATATACTTGCTAGCCTTGCGTAGTCACATTAGGGTTGGAACTTGATAATTGGGTTTTATTAAATTGTAGCAAGAGATTGTGCAATTAATAAGACTAAACACTTGTTCTTGACTTGAGAGAGTGTTTACAAGTACTCTATGAACCCTAGATTAGCACGTGGTTTCATTGAGAGCTTCTTTGAGGGGGGGTTAATTGAGTTTTAAGAAGTACAAGGGGGATAGATATTCTTAGGACCCAATTTATCCTTGAAGTTGGAGAATCACTTGTTTATAGTTTTATTTTCATTTAGAATAGGTTTATTTTCTTAGTTAATTTTCAATCTCAACATTTGTGTCACTCAAATTGGGCGAGAGCGTGACAATCATTGTTTGACCGGGTTTTGGACAAATCCTCGTGGGAACGATACTTTTCTCATCACTTTATTACTTGGCGTGACCCGTGCACTTGCAGCGCAGGGTGAACAATATATCTCTATTCTACCCGACAAACCATCCGTTAGTTGATTTAAACTTCAAGTCTAGTTTGATTTACCTTAGTTCTACATTTAAACTATCTCTCTCGAGTATAATTTAAATGAACAAATCGCTCTAAAGGGTGATCAGTCAATTAGAGGCATTAAGAACAAGATAAATCAACATAAATAGTCATTAAATTCTAAAAGAAAAGGAAACAAATTAGGTTTCAATCCATACAAGGCTTGAATCAATCCTAGAACAAAAGATTTAGCTACTCATGAATGGATTAAACCAGAAAATACAAAGAAATCCCATGTTTAATTCACCAAAGTAACAAAGAATTGAAGAAAACAAGAAGAATCTATCACCGTGGGCAAGAAATCCTTCCAATTTTGCTTCTCAACCTCCAATTTTGCAAACCCTAGCTCCAAATATGTGTGCACCGATGAGTCTAATAATTCCAAAGGGTTCTAGGGTTCAAAGGGCGCTGATTCTCCTCTAATTTTCGTGCCCTAGGTGTTTTAAAAGGATAAAAAATGAATCTGTGCGAAGTCATAATTTTTAGGGATTTTTGCGCCATGCCATGGCACTCAGGTGCAGTGCCATGGCATCAAAGGCAATTTCCAGCAATTTTCAGCAATTAAACTCCAGCTTTCTCCAATCTTTTCCTTTGCTTTTCTTCTCCTTCCTAGCTTAGAATATCCATTTGTACCTATCAAAATCATGCATAAATGTGAGGTAATCATGCCAATCAAATTTTCTAATAAATTGTCATATTTATTTCAAAAGTAATTAAATTAAGCTTATATGACAAATTTACATAATTTGTTCTAAAAAGCTCTCAAAATTCCTTTAATTAGCATTGATGACTCCCCAAATATCTTCTAAATAAGCCCTAAATCAATGTTAAATGGGGAGTCATCACACCCCCACACTTGCACATTTGCTTGTCCTCAAGCAAAAGAAAATCACATTTCAAATAAAAAGAGCAATGCATATGAAATCTTTAAACAAAGAGCGTTACACCCCCACACTTTGATATTGCTATAAGTTATTATTTTAGTTAATGATTTATCAGAATGAATCACCAAGCCAACAACTTTAAACAATTGTAATCATCCATCAACTCACCTTGACAAAGGAGTAGAGCATAACAAGGACAACAATATGATTAATAAAGAAATACTATGCTTCCTAACTCCTATGGAAAATTTAAGTTCTCTTAATTAATCCAATATGCATTCAACACAAAAAAAGGATCATCAGGCTATATATATTTTTTTCTTTTGACTTGCTTTTTCTTTTTCTTCTTTTTTTTTATTTTCATTCAATCTTGAGTTATTGTAGGTCCCCTTTTGACGCGACCCTGCACATGGGTGGTACAGCACCGGTTACTCAGTTACTCCAACATTATCTCAAGAGGCTTTTAGCCCAACTCTTAACCCTCTTTGACTTAACCGTTTGACGCGAGTGCCAACATTGGTGATGAAGTGCCCCCGGTTACTAAGTTAAGTCTAGAAAGGCCAGCGGAGTTGTGTAGCCAAATTTTTTTTTCACACTTAATTTTCTCTTTTTTTTATAACCTGAATCATATCCTAAAACAAACAACTAAATCAATCAAGATAGTCAAATTTCCTAGAGGAATTAGGAATCAAAGTATTCATAAATTAACCATTTGTTTGCCTTGTTATAAACTACTCCTTTCTTCAAGGTTCATCTCAAAATTTATACAAAAGGCTAAAGTATATGGCTTAGTTGAAATATTCTTCCTATTATAATATTTTAATTGTTTTTATAGCCATTCTCAAAGATGGGTAAAAGCTCAAAATCTAAATCAATCATAAGCAATGCACTCATTTCAATTTTAACAAATTCATTTTCAATTGCATACAATAACGAGAAATGCAAGCATGATTTTCAACCCCTCCCCCACACTTAAAATTCACATTGTCCCTAATGTGAATAAAACAATAAGACACATATGAGAGAGGTAAAAAAGATAAGGAAAAGTAAGCTAATACTCCCCTGGATAAGTCTTGAAGGAGGGAATGCTTGACTCTAAGACAAAGGAGGTGGATGGTGAGGAGAATGAAGAATGAATTAGGGTCAATGGGAATGGGATATTGGGATTTTTTTTTCTTTTAATTAATTTAATTACTAACAAGAAAGAAAACAAAATGGGATTTTTTTTTGAATTTTTTTTCGAATTTTTTTTCAAATAACAAAAATAATCTAAGAATTTAAAATTTAAAATTTGAATTTTTTTAAACATGACTAAAATAATATAAGAATTTAAAATTTTGAATTTGAATTTGAAAAAAAAAATTTGAAAAAAAATGACTAAAATAATCTAAGAATTTAAAATTTTGAATTTGAATTTTATTTTTATTTTTTTATTTTTTTTAAATAGCAAAATTAGTGCCATGGCACTTTAGGAAAATGCCGTGGCACCAGAGAGCATGCTTAGCAACCTTTATATGTGTCCTCTCTGGTGCCATGGCACTTTGGCAAAATGCCGCGGCACCAGAGAGCATGTCATTGAAATTTATAAGTAGTGCCATGGCATTTTGGCAAAATGTCGTGGCACCAGAGATCATGTTCACTTGAGTAAACTTTTGGTTGCTAATTTTAAAAAAATTGTGCCACGTCATTATCCCAAAAGGTCATGGCACCTAAAACAAAATGTTACCTAAATTATCAAAACAAAATAACCCCAATTTCCTCATTACCCTCCTAAAATATTGAAATTAACTCCCTAAATGCCACCTAGATTTGGTATTCCATCTATAAAATCCTTCATCACATTGAACTACTCTTATATTACACAAGATCTCACAAGCCAAGGCAATTCACATACCATTTAATCACTCATATTTGATCAAAGAATATCTAAACCATATCACATGTATGAAAAGCAAAAATACTCATGATATCTTGCATAATATAAGAGCAACGTTACTTCCCTGAGACTACAAGTGGCCTCCATGTTTAGTAATTGCTCTTGCTTCTTCAAATTGATTCCACAGCATTCGTTCTCTACCTACAAAATAGAAAAGACCAAACATAAACCTACCTACAAAAACAAGAAAAATGCAAATGAAAAGGAAAGTTCAGAACTTGGGTTGCCTCCCAAGAAACGCTTAGTTTATAGTTATCCAGCCTAACTCTTCTGGACTCATACTCATGGTGGGTTCTTGAGGTGGATAGTAGATAACAGACAATCCACGTTTCTTCCCCAATAATGCTTTAAGCATTGTCTTTTAGCATGAAACCTTTCACCTTTCTTGTTCTCAAGTTCAACATTCTCCAACTTTGATGCTTGCACCACAGTAAACGGTCCACACGGCCATCTTGATTTAAGCTTTCTTGGGAACAACTTTAGCTTGGATTTGTAGAGAAGTACTTGTTGTCCCGGCTCAAAATGTTCAGGAACAATTTTTTTATCTGGTGGCCTTTTTTCTATCTCTTTGTTGAATCTAGCATGCTCATGTGTAATGAGTCGATGATTCTCTTTCTCATTGAGTTGCAGAGTACTGTTTTCAAACATTGGTGGTGTCGCACTAGATGGCTTCAAAGAATAGCTCAATGCCTTAGGGGCCTTAAGTGGCTCAAAAGGTTTGAACTTGGTATGAGGGAATGCTCCAATGTCGAATATCTCTTTACATTTGCCCTGCTTGGCATCTTTCGAATCCTTTTGTCCAATCAAGAGTGCTTCCAAAGGATCTTTGATAACTGGTTCATGATGCTCCTCTTGAATCACATCTCCCAACCTATCAGTGAAGTAACACTGACTATGCTCATCCTCATGAAATCTTAGTGCTTGATACATGTTAAAGACAACTTGCTCATCATTTACTCGCAAGGTAATTTCACCCTTTTCAACATCAATGAGTATTCTTGTTGTGGCCAAGAATGGTCGTCCCAATATGATTGGGATTTTCCAATCCACCTCACAATCTATGACAATGAAATCTGCAGGGAATATAAACTTGTCAACTTTTACCAACACATCCTCAATGATTCCACGAGGTTTAGCTATGCTACGATCTGCAAATTGTAGTGTGACCGTGGTGGGTCATGGCTCACCAAGCCCCAATTGATTGAAGACAGCAAGTGGCATGAGATTAACACTAGCTCCTAAATCACATAGAGCTTTTCCGACGAAGTTAGTACCTATATTACATGGAAAATAGAAACTTCCCGGATCCTTAAGCTTGGTTGGTAACTTCCTCTGAATAACCGCACTACATTCTTCAGTCAAAGCAACAGTTTCAAACTCATTGAATTTTCGTTTCTTGGACAAAACATCTTTTAGAAACTTGGCATATTCAGGCATAGACTCTAAGGCTTTAGCAAAAGGGATGTTTATATGAAGCTGCTTGAACATGTCAACAAATTTCTTAAATTGAATATCTTTCTCTTTCTTCTTGAATCGTTGAGGAAACGGAAGTGGAGGCACATAAGAAGTAAAGGATGATGCCTTTTCTTGCTTCTTTTTGTCATCTCTGTACTTTTTAGCTCTAGCATCCTATTCATTCTCTTCTTGCTTCCTCTTTTTGATGCCATCTTCTTCCATGACTATTTCTTCAGTGAAATTGTCATTTGTCTAGAGCGACTTTATCATTAGCTTTATCGCACATTCTACTTGGTGTAGCCACGTCTAGTTGTTGCTTTCCACTTCCTACATTGATTGCCTTACATTCCTCAACATGATTACTTTTAGGATTGGGGATGGTATCACTTGGAAGACTTCTTGTTGACATAGCATTCATGTGTGAGGCCAACTGCCCCATTTGCAATTCAAGGTTCTTAATTGCTGTCTCGTGAAGAGAAAGAGTCGCTTTAGTTTCAGCCCTTTCACTTTCTTGGTTAGCTAAGATTTGAGCTAACATCTTCTCCATTCTACACTCTCCTTCCTTAATAGGAAATTGCCTAGATTGCACTTGAAAGCCCGGTGGTTGATTAGGCTTAACACTAGAAGAAGGAAGTTGATTCATGGTCTGCCCATTACTCCAAGAGAAATTTGGATGATTTCTCCATCCTGGATTATAAGTCTGAGAGTAAGGGTTATTTTGAGAGTTTTGAAATTTACCCATGTAGTTGACAGATTCAGAAGCCATGTAAAGAGGGCAATGATCCGGCAGATGAACATCATTGCATTGATCACAAACAACAGGGGTAGCATAGATAGATTGCACACTTTGAGAGTTTCCCTGCTTCAATTGGGATTCCAAAGACTCAAACCGTTTATTTATTGAAGAGAGAATAGCGATCATTTGAGATGAAGAGTCATCTTTAATGGTGGAAACAGGTTGTGTAGTCCTCCTATCAGTGCCTTGAGTATTGTTTGCAGATAGTTGATCCAAAAGTCTGATCACCTCATTAACAGGTACATTACGATATCCTCCATTAGTCATTGAATCAACCATCACCTTAGATTGAGGATTAAGGCGATTACAAAATATATGAACTACTACCCATTTGTCAACCCCATGATTAGGGAATCGCTTCATCAACATCTTATATCTCTCCCAAGCTGCATAAAGATGCTCATCCGAGTGTTGTCTAAAGCTCAAAAATTCATCTCGAGCTTCCACAGATTTATCATCAGAAAAGAAACGAGCTCTAAACTTGGTTTCAAGCTGATCCCAAGAATTAATAGATCCTTTCGGAAGATTGTTGAACCAGTCTCTAGCTATGCCTTGTAGAGACAAAGGGAATAAAAGAAGCCTTAGAACATCTTGAGGAACTCCGTTTTGCTTGAAAGAGTCACAGACTTCCAAGAAATACATAAGATGCTTGTTTGCATCTTCATTGTAGAGCCCATGGAACATTCCGTGCAACTGCAGCATCGTGATCATAACAGGTTTGATCTCAAAAGAGTGTGCTATCATCTCTGGCATCCGAATGCAAGATTGCATGCCCCTCATATTACAGTTAGCAAAGTCATTGACCGTAGCTCTATCATACTCATCGCCAACCATCGTTTCAGCTTTAGATTCATGTTCAGATTCAGTCTCAGTTTCAGCTTGCGTATTGTCAATGAATTCCACTCCTTCAAGTACCACTTCCAATCCGTCCGGATATATACGCTGCATATGCCGTAAGGGTACCTAGAAGAAGAAAACCAAAACGCGAGTATCAAACTAGAAAAAGAATAAAAACAAAACGAAAACAACTATGAATGAATATTATAAACTAATCTAACAATTCAATCGAAATTTACTAACACTAGCCTAGGGTTGACCAAGAGATTTTTACAAATCCCCGGCAACGGCGCCAAAAACTTGTTCGCCCGCAAGAGTACGGATCGCAACGTAGTAATAAATTATCATCCCACAGAGATTTGTTTTAAAACCCCAATCAAACAACAGGCTAATGAATTCAATTAAGTTGAACAAATCAAATTCTTTTAGGAAACATGTTTTGAAAACTAATTTTAAAATAAAAATAAAGAAACAAACAAGAAAGATTTAATTTATCAAAGAACTAAACATAGGATTAATTCTCACCGTTGTATTTCATGAACCCTAATTAATTTCCCTTCCTTTAGTCTTTAAATAACAATCTATGTTTGCCTAAGATTCTAAAGTACTTGAAATGCTCTCTCGAGTCAAAATCAATTCTATACTTTTCATTAAACTTGCTCAATCTCTTGTTACAAATTAATGAAAGTATGCCTTAAGAGCCAACCTTAATCTGACAAAACTAGGTCGATAGATATATCTCTATTCTACCCGACAAACCATCCGTTAGTTGATTTAAACTTCAAGTCTAGTTTGATTTACCCTAGTTCTACATCTAAACTATCTCTCTCGAGTATAATTTAAATGAACAAATCGCTCTAAAGGGTGATCAGTCAATTAGAGGCATTAAGAACAAGATAAATCAACATAAATAGTCATTAAATTCTAAAAGAAAAGGAAACAAATTAGGTTTCAATCCATACAAGGCTTGAATCAATCCTAGAACAAAAGATTTAGCTACTCATGAATGGATTAAACCAAAAAATACAAAGAAATCCCATGTTTAATTCACCAAAGTAACAAAGAATTGAAGAAAACAAGAAGAATCTATCACCGTGGGCAAGAAATCCTTCCAATTTTGCTTCTCAACCTCCAATTTTGCAAACCCTAGCTCCAAATATGTGTGCACCGTTGAGTCTAATGATTCCAAAGGGTTCTAGGGTTCAAAGGGGGCTGATTCTCCTCTAATTTTCGTGCCCTAGTTGTTTTAAAAGGATAAAAAATGAATATGTGTGAAGTCAGATTTTTTAGGGATTTTCGCGCCGTGCCATGGCACTCAGGTGCAGTGCCATGGCATCAAAGGCAATTTCCAGCAATTTTCAGCAATTAAACTCCAGCTTTCTCCAATCTTTTCCTTTGCTTTTCTTCTCCTTCCTAGCTTAGAATATCCATTTGTACCTATCAAAATCATGCATAAATGTGAGGTAATCATGCCAATCAAATTTTCTAATAAATTGTCATATTTATTTCAAAAGTAATTAAATTAAGCTTATATGACAAATTTACATAATTTGTTCTAAAAAGCTCTCAAAATTCCTTTAATTAGCATTGATGACTCCCCAAATATCTTCTAAATAAGCCATAAATCAATGTTAAATGGGGAGTCATCAGCCACGCTCCTAAAGATTATGTGCACATGCTAATTTGAATGTGAAGATATTTATAAGGGAAAAAGACAAATAAATACCCTCCAATTTGTAAAATCCCATTAACAACTTCATAATAGGTATTAACAACTAGGGTTAATATAACTTTTGGTCCCTGAACTTTCACTCAATTTTGGTTTTGGTCCCTGAACTTTAAAATTTTTGGTTTTGGTCCCTGAACTTTCGGTCAATTTTGGTTTTGGTCCCTGAACTTTAGGTCAATTTTGGTCTTGGTCCCTGAACTTTGAAAGTTTTAGTTTTGGTCCCTCAACTTTTTTTTTTTTAAGTTTTTTTTAAAATGAGGGACCAAAACCAAAACTTTCAAAGTTCAAGGACCAAGACCAAAATTGATCCAAAGTTCAGGGACCAAAACCAAAACTTTCAAAGTTCAGGGACCAAAACCAAAATTGACCGAAAGTTCAGGGGCCAAAACCAAAAATTTTAAAGTTCAGGGACCAAAACCAAAATTGAGTGAAAGTTCAGGGATCAAAAGTTATATTAACCCTAACAACTATCACGAAGTTGTTAATGGGATTTGTAAATTGGAGGGTATTTATTTGTCTATTTCCCTATTTATAATTATAATTAGGGTGGGGGTTGAGGTGGGTCCTTTAGTTGCTCATTATATCAAGGAATTTATAGATAGACAAGGTCTACAGAAGACCGAGTGAACCAAGGTGATAATGACCAAAACCAACATTTGAACGTATCAAAATAGTACATTGACTGATTTAGTCGGTCAATCCTAGTACATTGAGTTTAAAAGTAAATACTCTGGACTCTATTCAAGTAACAAAAATCATAACAAATATTCCCCAAAACAGTTCTCACGGTAACGTAAGTTCAAATGATAAGATCCCATAAATTAAGAAAATGGCTGAAAATGATAAACATGTCTAAATGATTTTGTAATCTTAAATTTGTCCTTGTTTATGATATATTATATAAATAGATTAAATGTCATATTTACCCCGGAAGTATGCACGGTGATCACATTTACCCCAGAAGTATTTTTTGGTCCAATTTCGCCCCAGAAATATACAAAGTGTATCATATTCGCCCTATACCATTAAAATATTAATGGTCAACGCCAGCTATTTAACAATCAACGTGAGTTTTTTAATGGTAAAGAGTGAATATAATACATTTTATACATTTTCGGAGCAAAGTTGGACCAAAAAATATTTTCAGGGTAAATGTCATCCACCCACCGTACACACTTCCGGGGCAAATGTGATCTTATAAATTATCAAATGACTTGGAACTAGGTGTGGAAAATTGTGGGTCCAACAAACTTGTATCTTCTGCAATTTTCTCTCCCTTTTGTGGTCACCACCGCTCAAACTCCCAATCCCTTTTCTCTCCATCAGCATATATGATTAAGCTTGAAAGCTCCACCGCCAGAAAACCTCAGTAGTTTTGTCGACATTGCTGCAGCCATGATGTTCAAGACCAAGACCATCAATGGTGGAACCTCTACTATGGCTAAGAGCAACTTACAGCGTCTGGTTGCAAACAATAGTTATATTAAACCCCCTAGACCCAATCCCTATCCAAAGAAAAGGAGTAGGAGTTAACAGACCTGAGAAGAACCCATCTTCTCAAAAGAAAACTCAAAACTATGACAAAATTAACTCCAACATATTCCCCAGATTCCCCTACATAATCAAACCAGGACAGAAACTAAAAGTAAATCCAAAGTAAAACCATCTTACAAAGTGCAATATAATAAAATCAAACGAAAACACAACAAAGTCCAAAAGGATGAAACTCCGGTCAACTCTGATGACTGAATATTAAATTTGGTAACGCTTTATTCTGAAATGTTAAGTTCATCTGAAAGGATTAAATGATACGCTTCCAGTTTAACAAAATGGTTGCTTCTGTTTTTTTGTTTTTTTGTTTTTATGCGAATCTTATTCTGCACTGGAGGTCAATTCCATTCGGCTTTTTCCCTTTCGTTTATTCTTCATTTTGGAAAAGAAAAATTGGCTTGTACGTTTTCTACTTGTGATTGAAATGAATGGATATGCCTAATTGTACTGTGTTTTTCTGCATTCCTCTGTTGTAGGATTTCAGCTACCTTTAAACGGTTCAATGCCTGGATAAGCAATAGATGAATTAAATAGCTAGGAATAGTGTATTAGATGAACTTAGTGTGGGTTTCATGAGGAGAATTTCAATCAGCAAGTATCTCTGAGAAGTCCATGAAGCTTGAGTTATAACCGTAGTGATTCTATTGATCTGCCTATTCATGGATTGGTGAGAGAGATCAGAGGTGAAAGTCCGGTCAAAGAGGGAGAGTCAGCCGATGAGGAGGTGGCCACAGTTGTTGCGGGAGATGGGGTTGCCATGTGGGTAGGGATTATTATTCAAATAGTAATAAATTATAAATTAATATTATAAAATGTGGATGTGTTTTTTTTTTATTTTTTTTTCCATGTCAGCTTTTATTCAGCATTTTCAGTCAAAGCCTCTCTCCCTCTCTCTAACAATCAAAGTTAACAGTTTTATTATTTTTGCTCCGACTTTGTAAATTCGTAGTTACTTTTCCACCTCAAAAAGCATAGGGTGGTGGACGCACTTTGGTCAAAAGCTCTTGGGTGTTTTTATATCTTAATCATAAATAATCTGACATGTTTAGTAAGATTCACCTATTGGGTTGCTCATGGTTATGCAATGCCTTTGGTTCACCTATAATTAATTAAGTGGATAAATTAACTAACTTATTCTGCTAATTATCATTTTAATACTGTTAATTATTATATGAAAATGGTTGAAATGATTACTCCAACCATTCTTTTTTATAAGATAAGATCTGTAGATATATCATGTTCTCTTTTATAAAATAATATTAGGTAATATTTGAAAAAAAAAATTGTATACTCCCCATTTTATCGTCACTTAATTTCAAAAATTACTTATACTTGCAAATTCTTTCCTCACTGTATATTATCTATCTTCAACATAAATGACGGTATTTTTGGAAACTAAAGCTCATTTTTTTGCATATTTATTACATCTAATAAATTATAACTAAGATTTACCAAAAAAAAAACTTATAACTAAGGGCAAAGTTGTATATTTGGTAACAAACTATTGTATCAGGTGTACCGACAGAAAAAAAGTTTTATGAGGTGTAAATAAGGTAATAATGAATTTAAAAAGTTGTAAATTTGATAATGCCGTTAAATCAGCCTAAACTTCGTTAAATATTCTAAGAAAATATTTAACGGAATTTAAGCTGATTTAAAGGCATTATCAAATTTGCAAATTTTTTAATTCATTATTACCTCATTTGCACCTTGTAAAACGTTTTTTTGTTGGTACATTTGACGCAACAGTTATTTACCAAATCTACCCTATAACTAATTACCAATACATAGTTGGTGTACAGTTGTGAGGCCCAGCTAGATAGGTCTCGAATTCGAATCTTAGAAGAGACACTCGTGTTGGGATGGATAGCCACGAATCTCGAAACTTGAGTAGTCGGTCGTTCGAATAATTGGTATAATAGGATCCAGAAAAGACGTTAATTCCTAGTTAATATATTAAAAAAATTTAACTAATTATTCAAGCTGCACTTTCAAATTGACTCTACCAAAGTCTCTAAGACATGGTACATATTTTTTTTTTTTTTGCCAGAATTTTTTTGTGGCCTGAAAAAATGACAGGGTACATATATAAAAACAGTTGCAAAATATCTAATGGAGACTGAAATATAATATGGATCTTTCATTTTCCTGCTGACTAATCTTCAGTTAAATGAAATAAATATGGAAATTAATATGGTTCACCCACCACCTAGAAATTGATGTTGCAGTTAATAAGCGTACATAGGAACCGGTGTTACTCATAAAAAAAATGACCAGAGAGTTAAACATTCCTAGAACATCTAGACATTTTAGATTTCATTTATAAAAGAGTAAGATAAAAATATTTTAATAGATATGAAATCTAAAATCAAATATAACCGTTCAGATGAGATATAGATGGTTTAAATATGTTTAACTCTCTGTTACTCATACTTTTTATGATTAGAAAATATGTTGCAGATGGATAGATGATGTTTTTTGTTGGTGGCTTCTCTCCTCTACCCCTCATCTACCCTGAAATTACATAGTTTTATGGTCATTTGTTTTGTTTGATTTCATCATTAGATTTTACATAAAATTAATGATATGGTAATATCTTATGAAAGAAAAATGATTCATTTTTCAATATATAATTTTTTAAAGATTCAATGCTTTAACTTGAGATAAAATATAGAATTTTAAGCATTAAATTTTTGAAAAATCATATAAAATTGAAAACTGAACCACTTTTAGTTCATAAAATATCAAAATACAACTAATTCTATATAAAATCTAATGATAAAAATCAAATACAAAAAATTTCACCCCAAAATTATATAATTTTAGAGTAAAGTACAGGAAAGGACCAAAGGGTAGAGGAGTTCGAAGTCTTGTTGTGAGAATAATATAAGAAGCCAAGCCCTTCTTGTTCTTGTCAGAATTAGTCAATATAAGTACGCGTATTATTTAATTAACATCGCATCAAAATGATATCAGCTTCTATACGTCATTTAATTTTTGCTAGCTGGAGATGGAGATTTAAAGTGTCCGTTGACCGAAAAAAAAAAAGTCTCTCTATTTTGCTTTGGCTTCTTAATTACTCCTACCTTGACGGGTTGTTTGGACTGAATTTTTGATGGGATGTTGTAATTGAAATTTCATTTGAATTTTCTTTAGGATGTCACAGGCAGGAAGAAGCTAAGAAAGAGTAAGGAAGATGCTTGGTCTACTTGTTTTCTATATAATGCCTCTTTGTGTCTCTCTCTTCTCAACACACATCTTTTCTTCTTTAAGGTTTGGTTTGGGGCGAGGTTACAATCTCATTCTCTTCTTTAGCAAGGCTCTGCATCTATATTTCACATAATTAACTTTAGCGTTTTGGTTGTTGTCAGCATCTCTATTTCACATAATTCCATTTTTCTCTTATCCCCATCCTCGTTCATCTTCTCTTTCTTCAACCTCTTTCTTCTTTTGAGTGTCATGGATATATTTACTTTGTGGAGTTCTTGTATGGTGACATGATCCTTTTAATGTTTAGGTTCATGTTCGTGAGTCCATTTTTTCTAGCACAATATGAAATGCAGTGGATGTGAGAATAACTTAAATATTAGGGTTAAAGGTTATATTTGCCTCAGAAGTATGCACGGTTGATCACATTTGCCATTGAAGTATTTTTTTGGTCCAATTTTACCCCGAAAGTGTGCAAAGTGGATCATAGTCGCCCTTTACCATTAAAATATTAACGTTCAACGCCAACTAGTTAACGGTCAACGTGAGTTTTGACCTATTTAACTGTTAACATGAGTTTTTTAACAGTAAAGGGCGAATATGATATACTTTACACACTTCCGGGGCAAAATTGGACCCAAAAAAACTTCCGGGGCAGATGTGACCCACCGTTCATACTTCCGGGGCAAATATAATCTTTAACCCTAAATATTATGTTCGTATTGATATGTCTAACTTGTTTTTTTTTTTTTGGAGATATGCTAATATTTTTATGGGCTTCTTGTTTGCGACATATATGTAAATTAAACACCTACACACACTCTCTTTAATTTACACTATTTGATGAATTTGATTTGCGAGAAGGAAATATCATGAAGTTTTGAGTTTTGTGCTTTACTTATTATATACTCTCTCGTCTTAAATATAAGACATATTTATAGAGATATGTTTGTTCCTAAATATAAGACTTCTTCCTATAATTTCTCACTTTTTTCTTAAATCATTCCTATTGATGCTTTTCAATAATAAACAAGTAAAATATGGAGGATAGGAATAAAGGTAGGTAATTAGGGTATTTTGATAATATCATATTATTTTAACTAACTTAACTTATATTTTTAATCTAATCAAATTACGTAAATATGTCATATACTTATGAACGAAGGGAGTGATCATACATACTCATGTCCCAAACATAAGAGCCAGCTGAGGTTTGGATTTGGTGCCTAACATTTATTTATTTATTATTATTTTTTTTTTTGGTTGTCACTAAATCCCCTCCATCTCATCATTAGTGTGTGTGCCTATGAATATGACTGTATATACTGTTATATAATCCAAGTGAGAAGCATGCTTGAATATTGTTTAAGCAAAAAAGTCTTTTAGGCTTGATCCATTATCCAAAAATAAAGACGCAATTTGTACATAGGTCATGAAAAGTAATTAATATCTATTAAAAGCCAATTGTGTATTAATTAGGCAATGACGAGTTCAGACGACATGGACGCGAAGAACTTGCGTAATGCTGCCATGGAGGGCCACTGGTCTGAAGTCCTCAAACTGTACAAGAAAAAAAAGGAACTGCGCATGCTAGAGATAACGCAGACAAGAGACACAGTATTACACATGGCAGCATCAAGTGGGAAAGTGTTCATAGTAGAATGGATGGTGGACTTGGTTTGTGAAAAGAGAAATAATGATGATGATGATGATCATGAGAAGGATGTTGGTATACCTATGAGGAGCAGGGTGAATGAAAGTGGTGATGACAAGAAGGATGTACTTGGGGCTGAGAATGAGAATGGTAATACTGCCTTGCATTTAGCAGCTCCTGCTTCAAAGGGGAGTGTTCAAATGTGCAAAAGGATTGCTGATGCAGAGCCATCTTTGATTGCCAAACGCAATAAATTGGGTGAGACACCTCTCTTCATGGCGGCTAAACATGGCAACCATAATTCTTTTCTTTGGCTTCATTATCTTAGACCTAAAGATTCTCCTAGCCCTTATGGTGATGATCTCTATAAAGCGAAGAACGACGATACCATTCTTCACTGTGCAATGGCAAGAGGGCATATTGGTAAATATTTCCATTTTTTATGGAATAAACTAATGGGCGCAAGCTATGCAAAGCATAATAATCTATCGTGAGTTGCAAATATGGTCACAATAAAATAAAAAAGTTACAAATATGGTAAGTCCGTCAACTCGCCCTGACGTTCTTCTGGATTTTACTAAACGAGGATCACAATATTTTAGACGGACGTTTGGGAAAATTAACGAATGTTCGCACCGCAAGTGCACGGGTCGCGCCAAGTAATAAAGTGATAAGAAAGTATCGTTCCCACGAGGATTTGTTTACAAATGTGATCAAACAGAAGGCTTAGTGATTTCAATTAAGTTGAGCTAAAGCAAATTTCGGTTGGAAGAGTTAATTAATAGAAAAATACTTTTGAAAATAAGAGTTGATAACTACAAATGATTCTTTGACTTAAAGGATAAAATGGAGCCTAGGATTATTTATCCCCCTTGTATTTCATAACCTCTAAATAACCTCCTCTCACAAATGCTTTCAATAAACATACATGTGTTAGCCTAGAATTCAAAATATACTTGTAAAAGCTTTCTCAAGTCAAGAACAAGTGTTTCATTTCATTAATTGCTCAATCTCTTGTTCAATTAATAAAACCCAATTTCCAAACTCCAACCCTAAGGTGGCTATGCAAGGTTAATAAGTATATCTCTATCTTACCAACAAAACCATCCATTCATTAAGCAAATTTCAAGTTCTTGCACAATTTCACCCAAGTTCTACATTTAACCTAGCTCTCTCAAGCTTCAATCAAATGAACAAAACATCTAAATGGTGATCAAGCATATAGAAGCATTAAGCAAAGAGTAAAATAAACACATATGTATACCATTAATCACAAAAGGAGAGGAGTATTAGAGAGTTAATCCATACAAGGGTTCAAAATAATCCTAGATAACAAGTTTAGCTACTCATAGTCAATGAAAAACTACAAATCCAAAGAGAAAATGCAGCCATTACATAGAACAAGAGAGGGAAGGAAGATGAAGAAGAAAAACCAAAGAAATTAAGCTCCAAATCTCTTCCAAAGCCCAATCCTTGCTTCCTTCTCTTCAAAAACCAAGCCCTAGCACCCCAAAATACTCCCAAGCTGCCCAGAAAGTCAAGAATGAGTGTCTCCCATCGTTCTCCAGCCTTTAAAACCCTATTTTCGACTGATATTGATGCTGTGCGTTTTACTGATGCGAATGAGCCGCGGCCCAGATTTTTGAGCCGCGGCTCAGTTTTCTTCTGCCAAGAACTGAGCTGCGGATGAGCTGCGGTTGAGAAACTGAGCTACGGCCCAGTTTTCCTCTGTCCAGAATTGAGCTGCGGATGAGCTGCGGCCAACATTTTGAGCTGCTGCTCAGTTTGCATATGGAAAATTTGATTTCTTCTCTTACAATAAAGTGGTCTATCCATGATTAGCCATCATTTTCCTCATCTTTGATTTCCCAAATGCCTTAGCTCTAATTCTCTTTCCTGAAACACCTCTTGCACAATAATAAATTTAATGAGCTCATATTAAACAAAGAGGAAATCCCAAATTAAGCACAATTTAGCACAAATTGCAATCAAAAACATCATGCCAACTTTTCTATCTTTGAGCATCCAAAATATGTACAAATGCTCCACGAATATATAAAATCCAATTAAAATTGTGCCAAAAGACATGAATTCTAAGAGATTAACACACCCCCAAACTTAGACTTTTACTCGTCCTCGAGTAAAACAAAAGATAAAACAGTTAGATTGGTCAATTATCCACTTACTATGCATGCATGAAATTATCCTCATTAGTTGCTCAAGAAATAAATTCAAGAGGGAAGTAGTGGAATATTGAAAAATGCTAGATTCACAATTTCAGAGCAAGTTTGCCAACAATTTCAGTATGTGTGTGTGTGGAGCTAGAAGACAATGCAATGGCACTTATCAAAATCCAAAGCAACATTTCAATATGTATGAAATACCCTCAAGTTCAAGACTTCATTTTCCTAGTCTTTTCCTCTCTCTCAACAAAATAATTACTTCACACAATTAAGAAAAATCAATGGGACTTTGTAAGCTTGTAATGTGGCCAATGGTCTAAGTGTTTAGCTTTTTGAAAGAATGGGGAAGAAGGAATTCAACTATCTTGAGATAAATGACTACATTCCAATATAGTTTTTTTTTATGCACAACTTTCTCTTTAAAGAAGCTCAAAATTCCCCCCAAACTTATCTCATATTGGTCCTTTGTACTCCGAATCTTGTTGGAATTGATTTTCTCTCTTTTTTTTTTCATTTCATTTCATTTTTTTTTCATTCATATTCTTTTTTTTTCAGAAGTACAAATTCCTGACTGTTATAAACACTATTTCCCTTCCCACACATCATTTTACACTTACATACACCCTTAACAACCATACCAATCCTCATCACAGTAAAATGTCAATTATCTCAAGATTCAGGTAGTTCATGGTTTTTCAGGTTATAAAGGGTAAGGTCCAATGTGGGTTCCAAAAAGAAATTCTCATGGTTTTTCATTATAAGGCTCAAATAGGGTTCAAGTGGAAATAATACCATAGGTAGGCTTTAAAAGGCTCAACCGCATTTAAAAGAATGCCCAAATCATTTTTTAAAAAATTGTGAGAGATCATCAAAGTGCTTCAAGAAATTCTAATATAGGTTGTGAAGTCCATCAATTGAGAATAAACATACAAATCAACTTGCCACAATTTCTCCTAACAAGAGCATTTCAATTATCCCAACTTTTATGTGCAGAAAGGACATAATTGTCAGGAACAAGCCTTACATTGCTATTCTAGCATTCAAAAATATAACCACCATTCCTTATCAAGCATATAGTCTAAGCAACCATTCTATCATTGGATTATGCATTATCTTCAGAAGATAATTTATCAATCTAACTCACATTTTTCACAAAGTTAGAAGCAAAAGTCCAACTTTCAAGATTCCAAAATTAGAATCCATGCCAAATCAGCAGCAAAAATCATTTATTAAAATCAAAATTAAAATTGCCCTTACCCCCAAACTTAAAATGGACAGTGTCCTCACTGTCACAAGGGATAAACTAAGGGCCTTCTCTCATACAACAATACATTCCAAAACGAACGAGATTGCATGAGAGGAACAAAAATTTGGGAAGTAACCAATGAAAGAGGGAAGTGTCTAAATTCATCAGATGAAATTAAAATATAACCATAACATTCATGAAAATGGTGAACCAGTCAGCACATTCCATCCACAAGATCATCTTACAATCAAAGAGTGAGATCCACTATTCCATTCCACTTCACTTACAGTCAAAAAGAGCAGGAATTCAGACATACACAAGCTCCAACAAAAGCACAAGACAAATTATTCAAGCAAGCAAAACACCAACAGCAATCCAACTACACATTGAAAGCTCAGCAACAAGCAGGGGAGTCAACTGAAACTTGAAGTTCTAGACACGCAGAATTAAATAGAACCAGACTCTAAACTAGTGAATTGCCCAACTTTAATGGCATACCCAAGGACAAAACAAAGAAATCATCCTAGACCTTTCCTCCAAACAGACTCAAGGAAGTTAATTAAATCCCAAAATAAATCTCCACAATACCACACTGGTACTCTCTTTTTCTCTATACAAAATGAAGCATCACACTATCCAAGATTAATCACCTTACCAAGCCAAATCATTTATTTTCAACAGTCAAGCTTAGGTGCATTCAAAGCATAAAATTCCAAAATCAACCTTTTCAATTTCAACAATTAAATCACTGATCACCTGGACACTGCACTCATCAAGAAATGAATTTTACATTCATCACCAACATTATGAGCAACACAATGAACAAAGAACAGCCAAAATTCAGGATCATGATTTAAACATTTGTTACTTCAATGTGCAGAAACGATGGCTAAAACACTAGAAGTAATTAAATCGACATCCCAGGTGCGTGAACAAGCTTTAATCCATACCTTAAACTGAAACAAAACAGAGGCAAATGACAAGGACTTTGAGAGCCACAAAAATTGAAACCAAGACCTGAAATTCCAGCGAAATCCTCTCCAAAATCCCTTCGAGTCAGAGAGGAAAATTAGAGAATCTGTGAGGCTTCATTGCAGCAATAAATAGGAAAAAGAAGAGCTTCACAGTAGCACAAATTCAACCCCGAAAATGCAGTGTTAGTCACAGTGAGAATCATTCTAGTCTGAGATAAAATTGATAGAAACCATGGTGACAGGAGCTTATGGCATGAGACGCGATGAAGGAACTATTGTGCTCGGCCAAGCACGATAAGAACAACAATGGACTGGAACTCGGACATCGGCATGACGGTAAACGATTCTGAACCGGACGGAACGGAGGCGAGTAACTGGTGGCCGACGAAGAACGGGGGAGGGGGCACGGAGGAAGTCTCTGGACATGGTGGCACGGCGTTGGTAGGAGAAGAACAAAGCCAAGATTTGAGAGAATCGCGAGTCAAAATTTCTGGGCTAGGTGGTACGGTGACGGTGAACGCGGTGGTGGTAAGGGGTAGATGAGGAGAATGGTGAGGGGAAAATGGAAGTCGCCGGTGAACTCATTACGCCGGCCGATCTTGGAGGAGGAGGGTTGGTGGAGATTGAGAAGAAAAATGATTAGGGTTCATGGTTGGGGATGGATTTGAGGGGGGGGGGGAATCGGGTTTCAGTTGGGAGGGGGTTTTTTTTTTTTGAAATTTTTTTTATTATTATTATAATACTATATATGTATATTTATATATATATAATTTTTTATTTATTTATTTAGGGGTCAGTGACGCAGGAAGGAGGAAGGAGAGAACTGATATTTTTTTTTTTGATTTTTTTATATAGATAAATATATATTTAAATATATATATTTTAGATTTTTTTTTGGGCTGCAGCTCAATTCGTCTCTGCCTTCATTAATCAGCGCTGAGCTACAGCTCAAAATTTTGAGCTATAGCTCAATTTCTCTCTGAACAAAACTGAAATAAAACTGAGCCGCAGCTCAAAAAGTTGAGCCACAACTCATTTTCCTGCTGTCAAAACCAGATTCATATCAGTGAAATCACCCATTTTGCTGCAATACACCACTCAAAACAACAAAAACACTACAATGCACCAAAATTGACATAATTTTAAACAAGCATACACACAATGTGAATCAATTTGGCACTCAATTCCAATTAATGGAAGATCAAATTACATTCCAACAACATCATAAAACCAAGATTTAATCCCAAAAATTCATTCCTATGTAGTGCAAACTTGACTTCAGCATATCAATTCCAATGACCAAATTTTTTTTCTTCTCCTTGAGGTAAAATTGATTATTTGAACACAAACAAATCACATTGCACCCACAATCACAACCAACTTTCCTCATGTCATAATTCTCCAAAATCAGTCCAAAAGCATCAGTTTATTCATAGCACAAAGCCTCCAACTAATATATCCCATTACACACACATACCAATGAACACAAGTCACATGGCTACATTTATTCCATATCTACCAAATGGATCTCAAATAAGAAGCACTCATGGTCATGATATGACAGTGAACAACCAAAATATCAGCAAAATTCTTTTGTTCAGCCATGGTAAATCAGTCACATATACAAAAATAGCTCCCACATCATGTTAAAATCATGATCACTACTAAAATAGATGTTACTCCCCTGAAAATGCCCAGCTCTTTTGTTAGCCTTCAAGTCAACCACATTCCACATGCCTTTATCCTTTCAATTGCAATATTCCTGAATACTTCCCACCAAGCCTACAAAACACATGAGAACAAGCATAATTCTACCAAAACAAGCAAAAGTAACCTAAAAATTCAAAAGCAAAAGTTTAGAACTTGGGTTGCCTCCCAAGTAGCGCTTGGTTTATAGTCCTCAGCCAGACTCTTCTCTGCTTCAAGAGGGATCAGAAAGAGGTACGGTGACCGATGCACGATCCACGTCACCACTCCAGTAATGCTTCAACCTTTGACCGTTGGCTTTAAATCTCTCTCCATCATTACCTTTAAGCTCAATAACACCACGATCAAGTGCTTAGACCACAGTGAACGGTCCTGACCATCGGGATTTGAGTTTCCCCGGAAATAGTCTCAACTTGGAATTGAACAAGAGAACTTGTTGTCCAGGCACAAAATTCTTCAAAAGGATCTTCTTGTCATGCCACCTTTTTGTCTTCTCCTTGTACAACTTTGAACTCTCATAAGCATTGAACCGAAATTCTTCAAGTTCATCTAGTTGAAGGAGTCTCTTTTCACCCACAGCCTTTGCATCAAAATTGAGCTTTTTGATAGCCCAATAAGCACTATGCTCCAACTCCACCGGTAGATGACAAGCCTTTCCAAACACAAGCCGATATGGAGACATACCGATGGGAGTCTTGTATGCTGTTCGATAGGCCCATAATGCATCATCAAGTTTAATGGACCAATCTTTCCTTGTTATGCCCACAGTCTTCTCAAGGATCTTCTTGATTTCCCGGTTA
The DNA here is from genome assembly GCA_037074515.1 of Mimosa bimucronata. NCBI lineage: Eukaryota > Viridiplantae > Streptophyta > Magnoliopsida > Fabales > Fabaceae > Mimosa > Mimosa bimucronata. Next base: position 16,743,421 of record CM073442.1, read on the forward strand.
GAGATTTCAGCTTGGCCATTAGTCTGAGGATGGTATGGCAAAGCAACCTTGTGGCTCACACCATACTTCTTCAAAAGAGCTTGGAATTGATTGTTGCAAAAATGAGTACCTCCATCACTCACAATGGCCCTAGGAGCTCCAAAGCGGGTAAAAATGTGTTTCTTCAAAAACTTCACCACCACCTTTGCATCATTGGTAGGAAAAGCAGCTGCTTCAACCCATTTTGAGACATAATCAACGGCAACCAAGATGTATTGATTATTGAATGACTTGGGAAAAGGTCCCATAAAGTCAATGCCCCACACATCAAATAATTCCACTTCAAGCATGTTGTTCAGAGGCATTTCATTCCTTCTAGAGATGTTGCCCAATCTTTGGCACCGATCACACGTCAAGGCAAATTCATAAGAGTCTTTAAACAAAGAAGGCCAATAAAAGCCACACTGTAGAATCTTCGCAGCCGTCTTGTTGCCTCCAAAATGGCCCCCATATTCAGAAGAATGGCAACATCTTAGGATTTCTTGTTGCTCAAATTCAGGGACACACCGTCTAAATACTTGATCGGCACATTGATGAAACAAGAAAGGCTCCTCCCAATGATAGAACTTAACATCATGCAAAAACTTTCTTCGTTGGTGAGGCTTCAAATCATGAGGTATGATTCCACAAACAAGAAATTTGACAATATCAGCATACCAAGGAGTCATAGTATGACTGACACTAAAGAGTTGCTCATCAGGAAATGTCTCATCAATCTCTTTGTCACTCTCTAGTTGAGCATCAGTACTCAATCTAGATAAATGGTCGGCTACTTGATTCTCCGTGCCCTTCCTATCCATAATCTCCAAGTCAAACTCTTGCAATAAGAGCACCCATCTTATCAACCGTGCTTTTAAGTCCTTCTTGCTAAAGAGATACTTCAAGGCTGAATGATCAGTATACACTGTAACTTTAGCTCCCACAAGATATGCCCGAAATTTCCCAAAGGCATACACTACTGCAAGCAACTCCTTTTCAGTAGTTGTGTAGTTTTCTTGTGCATCATCAAGTGTTCGACTAGCATAATATATTGGGTGGAACAATTTGTCTTTCTTTTGCCCTAAAACAGCACCCACAGCATAATCACTAGCGTCACACATCACAATGAAGGGCAAAGCCCAGTCAGGAGCCATCATAATTGGTGCAGAAACAAGCCTTCTCTTCAATTCTTCAAATGCTTTTGTACATGCATAATCAAACTTGAATTCAACATCTTTCTCAAGCAATGCACATAATGGTTTAGCTATCTTCGAAAAGTCCTTGATGAAGCGGCGATAGAAGCCGGCATGGCCCAGAAAACTCCTCACACCCTTGACATTAATGGGTGGAGGGAGTTGCTCAATCACAGAAATTTTTGCTCTGTCAACTTCTAAGCCATTTTTGGACACTCGATGGCCAAGAACTATGCCTTCTTTCACCATGAAGTGACACTTCTCCCAATTCAAGACCAAGTTAGTCTCTTCACATCTTTTCAACACATTAGCCAAGTTGTTCAAGCACTCATCATAGGAATCCCCAAATATTGTGAAGTCATCCATAAAAACTTCCATAGAATGCTCAATCATGTCAGAGAAGATAGCCATCATGCATCTTTGAAAAGTTGCCGGCGCATTGCATAAGCCAAAAGGCATGCGCTTGAATGCAAAAGTCCCATATGGACATGTAAAAGTTGTCTTCTCCTGATCTTCCGACGCTATTGCAATTTGATTATATCCAGAGTATCCATCCAAGAAGCAAAAGAATTCCCTTCCAGCCAGTTTATCAAGCATCTGATCGATGAAGGGAAGAGGAAAATGATCCTTCCGGGTGGCGGCATTCAGCTTGCAATAATCCATACAAACTCTCCAGCCTGTGATAGTGCGAGTGGGAATCAACTCATTGTGAGTGTTAGCCACTACAGTCATGCCGCCCTTTTTGGGGACGCATTGGACTGGGCTCACCCAAGAGCTGTCAGAGATAGGATATACAATGCCCGCATCAAGCCATTTCAAGATTTCTTTCTTCACAACTTCCTTCATAATTGGATTCAATCTTCTTTGATGTTCAATGGAAGATTTATGATTCTCCTCAAGAAAAATCTTGTGCATACAAGTTGAGGGGCTAATACCCTTGATATCTGCAATAGTCCATCCGATGGCTTTCTTATGAGCTTTCAACACTTCAACTAGTTGTTCCTCATGTTGCATTGATAATTCTGAAGCAATGATCACTGGTAAAGTGTTGTTAGGCCCCAAATAGACATACTTCAAGTGTGAGGGTAACGACTTCAACTCAAGAGAGGGTGGTTCTTCCAGAGATGATTTTAGGGTTGGTCTATCAAGGGAAGTCAAATCTAGAGATTCAAAGTGCACCCAACTCCTAGGATAGGGCTTTGATGCATCCATAATAGCCAAACACTCCTGCATGTCCACATCCTCATTTTCTAGCCCAAGTAATACTGCTTCAACAGGATCATGACATCTTGACTCATTAAATCCTTCCTGCACTACTTGCTCCAAAACATCAAGAAAGAAGCATTGGTCTGACTGATTGGGAGACTTCATCAACTTATGCATGTTGAAAGTGACTTGCTCATCTGCAACTCTTAAGGTAAGTTCACCTTTTTCTACATCAATCAAAGTTCTAGCAGTTGCTAAAAATGGCCTTCCTAATACAATAGGCATATCTCTGTCTGCCTCAAAGTCAAGTACAATGAAATCCGCAGGAAAAATGAATTTATCCACTTTCACCAACACATCTTCAATAATACCCCGTGGATAAGACATGCTTCTGTCTGCAAGTTGTAAAGTGACAGTGGTTGGTCTTGCTTCACCCAACTCTAACTTGTTGAAAACAGAAAGAGGCATTAAGTTCATACTTGCCCCAAGATCACATAAAGCTTTTCCCAAGAATTTGTCCCCAATATGGAATGGAATAGAAAAACTCCCAGGATCTTTCATCTTTGGAGGAAATTGCTTGATAACATCGGTAAAACTCTTGGTCACAGCCACTGTTTCAAATTCGTTGAATCTTCTCTTCTTTGAGAGCACATCCTTCATGAACTTGGCATATTTTGGCATTTGCTCCAAAGCTTCAGCAAATGGAATGTTGATTTGCAATTGCTTGAACATATCCAGAAACTTCTTGAATTGACCATCATCTTGTTGCTTCTTAAGCCTTTGAGGAAAGAGAGGTGGAGGCACATATTTTGGCTTTGCCTCTTGTAGCTTCTTCTTGTCATCACCCTCCTTGTTGCCTTTGGCTTCATCTCTCTTCTCAACATCATTCTTCTTTGTGCTATCTTTTTCTTCAACTATGGTCTCCTCATCAACTTTGTCATCCTCATCAGGAACAACATCTTCAACAACTTCATCACTCTTTGAATGAGGTAGATGCATGTTAGCTACTTGCTTTCCACTTCTCAATGTGATAGCTTTGCACTCCTCCTTACCATCCTTTCGAGGATTAGGAATGGTATCACTTGGGAGATTACCTCTTGACATAGCATTCATTTGTGAGGCCAGTTGCCCCATTTGCACCTCAAGGTTTTTAATTGCCGTGTCATGGAGAGAAAGGGATGCTTTAGTCTCAACCCTCTGAGCCTCTTGTCCAGATAAGATCTGAGCTAACATCTTTTCCATTTTAGATTCTTCCTCCTTGACAGGGATGTGCCTAGGTTGTTGTTGAAAACCCGGAGGGTGAGAGGGTTTAACACCCGAAGATGATGGTTGATTAACATTTTGCCCTTGATTCCATGAGAAATTGGGATGGTTTCTCCACCCAGGATTGTAGGTCTGCGAGTAGGGATTATTCTGTGGATTTTGAAATTTGCCCATGTAGTTAACTGACTCAGAAGCCATATAAAGTGGACACTGATCTGGAAAGTGTACATCATTGCACTGATCACACACAACTGGGGTGGATTGTACAGAATGAACCCCGTGAGACTTACCCCTATGCATCTGAGTTTCTATCACATCAAACCGTTTATTGATTGCAGAAATAAGGGTTGCAAGTTGTGAGGAAGAGGGAGCATCTTCTTTAGGTGCTGTCACTGATGGCAGAGTCTTTCTCTCAGTTCCTTGAGAGTTATTGGCAGATAATTGGTCTAAGAGTCGGAACACCTCATTAACAGGGATATTTCTGTACCCTCCATTAGTCATGGAATTAACCATCGTCTTAGACTGAGTATTCAGACGAGTACAAAAGATTTGGAGTATCACCCATTTACCTACCCCATGATTAGGGCATTGCCGCATCAACATCTTGTACCTGTCCCAAGCAGCGTAGAGGTGTTCATCCGGGTATTGCTTAAAGCTCAGAAATGCCTCTCTAGCTTCAACAGACTTGCCATCAGAGAAAAATCGGGCTCTGAATTTTGCCTCAAGATCGGCCCAAGAAGTAATCGATCCCTCCGGTAGATTATCAAACCATTCCCTTGCTTTGTCTTGCAACGAAAAAGGGAACAGTCTAAGTCTGAGAACATCTTCGGGAACCCCATTCTGCTTGAAAGACCCACATACTTCCAGAAAGTATATCAAATGTTTGTTGGCGTCTTCATTGTACAGCCCATGAAATAGCCCATTCAACTGCAGCATAGTAATCATCACCGGTTTAATCTCAAAGGTGTGTGCTTGCATCTCCGGCATCCGAATGCAAGATTGAGCACCTTGCATATTCTGACTAGCAAAGTCATTGACCGTAGCCCGGTCATATTCATCGTCAGCCATGCTTTCAGGTTCAGTGGCTGCTTCTTCGTCAAATATATTGGCTCCTTCAAGTACTATTTCCAAGTCGGCGATCGACACAGGTTGCATGCATAAAAGTGGTACCTACAAGGAGCACAACCAAACAAGTATCAAACTAAACAAAGGTAACTATAAACAAGAAAAGAAATTAAAAGAAAAGTAAATAATTACAAGCTCAAGCGAAATCAATAACCAAGCCTAAGGTTGACCAAAGGATTTGTTGCCAAATCCCCAGCAACGGCGCCAAAAACTTGTTCGCACCGCAAGTGCACGGGTCGCGCCAAGTAATAAAGTGATAAGAAAGTATCGTTCCCACGAGGATTTGTTTACAAATGTGATCAAACAGAAGGCTTAGTGATTTCAATTAAGTTGAGCTAAAGCAAATTTCGGTTGGAAGAGTTAATTAATAGAAAAATACTTTTGAAAATAAGAGTTGATAACTACAAATGATTCTTTGACTTAAAGGATAAAATGGAGCCTAGGATTATTTATCCCCCTTGTATTTCATAACCTCTAAATAACCTCCTCTCACAAATGCTTTCAATAAACATACATGTGTTAGCCTAGGGTTCAAAATATACTTGTAAAAGCTTTCTCAAGTCAAGAACAAGTGTTTCATTTCATTAATTGCTCAATCTCTTGTTCAATTAATAAAACCCAATTTCCAAACTCCAACCCTAAGGTGGCTATGCAAGGTTAATAAGTATATCTCTATCTTACCAACAAAACCATCCATTCATTAAGCAAATTTCAAGTTCTTGCACAATTTCACCCAAGTTCTACATTTAACCTAGCTCTCTTAAGCTTCAATCAAATGAACAAAACATCTAAATGGTGATCAAGCATATAGAAGCATTAAGCAAAGAGTAAAATAAACACATATGTATACCATTAATCACAAAAGGAGAGGAGTATTAGAGAGTTAATCCATACAAGGGTTCAAAATAATCCTAGATAACAAGTTTAGCTACTCATAGTCAATGAAAAACTACAAATCCAAAGAGAAAATGCAGCCATTACATAGAACAAGAGAGGGAAGGAAGATGAAGAAGAAAAACCAAAGAAATTAAGCTCCAAATCTCTTCCAAAGCCCAATCCTTGCTTCCTTCTCTTCAAAAACCAAGCCCTAGCACCCCAAAATACTCCCAAGCTGCCCAGAAAGTCAAGAATGAGTGTCTCCCATCGTTCTCCAGCCTTTAAAACCCTATTTTCGACTGATATTGATGCTGTGCGTTTTACTGATGCGAATGAGCCGCGGCCCAGATTTTTGAGCCGCGGCTCAGTTTTCTTCTGCCAAGAACTGAGCTGCGGATGAGCTGCGGTTGAGAAACTGAGCTACGGCCCAGTTTTCCTCTGTCCAGAATTGAGCTGCGGATGAGCTGCGGCCAACATTTTGAGCTGCTGCTCAGTTTGCATATGGAAAATTTGATTTCTTCTCTTACAATAAAGTGGTCTATCCATGATTAGCCATCATTTTCCTCATCTTTGATTTCCCAAATGCCTTAGCTCTAATTCTCTTTCCTGAAACACCTCTTGCACAATAATAAATTTAATGAGCTCATATTAAACAAAGAGGAAATCCCAAATTAAGCACAATTTAGCACAAATTGCAATCAAAAACATCATGCCAACTTTTCTATCTTTGAGCATCCAAAATATGTACAAATGCTCCACGAATATATAAAATCCAATTAAAATTGTGCCAAAAGACATGAATTCTAAGAGATTAACAACGAACTTACCATATTTGCATCGTTTTCATTTCAATATGACCGTGTCTTCACCTCGCAAAAGATTTTTATGTTTTATGTCACCTAATGCAATAGTTTATTCATAAATTTGCACATTTAAGTTACCTTATTTTTAAAATGCATTATCTATTCAAGTGCGCGCGCACACACATATATATGGTTTGTTTTGACTTGGCAGATTTGGCAATTGACATTGTTCTCCTTTATAAACAAGATCTGGATAAAATGATCGAGCGCAATAAGAATGGGTTGTCTCCACTTCATTATTTAGCAGCAACCCCTTCAGTTTTCCAAAGTACTGATCTTCTTGATCGATCTTACGTTGTTCAGCTGATTTATCACTGTAAGTATATTGTTTTTGAAGGGGATGATGACAAATTTTGTCCCTTGTACATAAATAAGTCTAAATATCATGCATTTTAAGCTTTTTGTATAACTATACTCTCTAAATTTTTTCACATTATAGCTTTTCATTCTCAATAGAAAGAAATCAGGCAAAGGAATTGGGGTGGACGAGTTCAAGTAGTCTGGATATGAGATAATAGCTAGGCTGGCTCCGGTTCGATGTTTATAGGTTATATATAGTAATGTTGGTGAAACATTGTGCTTGTATAGAATAATAAAAATCATTAGTGTAAAAATATTATTCCAATTATAAAGTGTAGGATCTATGGACAAACATAGAATCTGGTTGATTGTTGAATAAAATCATTAAGAGAAAATTCATCACTATTCACTACAAAAAATAATAAATTTATGATGGATTTTACCAATGGAATTCCGTAGGAAAATCAATTTTTCCGACGGATTTCCGTCGATAATTTAATTATATTATTTTATAAATAAATTATATTTTAATTTATAAATAATATATTAAAATGTTATTACCGAAGGAATTCCGTCGATAATATTTTTAATTTTTTTAATTTTTAAGCCCTGCCACGTATCCCTTCCCACACCCCACCATGTGTGGCTCTCATGTGTCGCCATATGTCGCTCCCACAAATTGCCTTCAATTTTTCCGTTGGAGAGATTCGAACCCCCAACCTGTTGGGGCGTGTCTAATGCTTTAACCAGTTGAGTTACGAAGGTCTTGTGAAATTATTTGTAAACTATTATATTTATAATATTTAAACTCCCATTATTATAATTATATTTAATCTTAATATATTATGAAATATTTGATAATTATTAATATATAATTTACATATTAATAATTTTATTATTTTTTATAAATAATCATTATATTTATATACAATACATTATATTTAGTATTTTAATTTCATATTATTAAATAATAATTATTTTTCATTTTATTATATTACATTTTTAAATAATTATTTTATTATATATATTATTAAATTATAATTATTTTTCGTTGTTATTACTAATATTTAATTATTTATTAAATAATAAAATATTATTTAATAACAACTTAAAATTAAATTTGTAATAAATTTATATCTATATATACCTGTATATATTAATTTTTATTAATATTTATTAAATATGTTTTATTTATTTATAAAATATTTTTTAAAATAAATTAATATAATATTTTATTTTTATATATTATTTATAAATTAAAATAACAATTTAGTTATAAAATAATATAATAATTAAAATTACCGACGCATTTCCGTCTGTAATAATATTTTATTATATTATTTATAAATTAAAATAATAATTTATTTATAAAATAATATAAATAGAATAAGTATTGCTATGGATTTTTTGGTACTCATCATGATCAGTACTATGAAATGACTAAAAACCTGTGCTAGCTTTTTTTTTTTTTTTCCTATTTTAAGCATTGAAAGTCTTTATATAAAGTCCTAATTTAATATTATCTTTTTAATGACTTTTGCAGTTGTCATTATTCTGTTGCAATTATATATATTTTTTGTGTGTTTTAATTCTCAGTTTCCTATTAACATGGGTGTGACCTGTTTGTTTGGAACTTGTAAGTCTTTTTAAGAGTTAAGGAGAAGGAAGAGCCCACGAGTTTAGATGAATTGTACCAACGGCTCACGATGAGTCGTTTCGAAGAATTCCATTAATATACTCACACACAGTATCAACCAAAACACATAATTAAACTGCGAGAAGCCAAGTCACAAGTATCCATATAGGTAGAAAATCACGCCAAGGTCCCAACCAAAGAATATGGAGTTAAGGTGCAAATTTGCTCTTGAAGTTTTTGTTCACGAGTTATTTTGCCTTGAAAGTTTTTTTTTTTTTTCAAAATTGTTCCAGATGTTGCAAAACATAGAAATATTACCCTATACCGTCAAAAAATTAACGTTTATAGTTAAAAAAATTGACATAGACTAGTAACATTTTTATGGTAAAAGGCATAATTGCTTCGTTTTAATACTTTCAATGCAAAATTGCTCCAAAAAAACTTCTGAGGCAATATTACTCTTGAATGAAAATTTTCATGGCATACTTGCACCTTAAGCCAAGAATATATTAGCTAAAAGCTAAGGTCTTAAATAATCAATGTGAGACTTCTTTATATTCTACTAACATTAAGGAGTCTGGTTAAATCATCATCTCATTTTTTTTTTTTGAGTCACTTTCCTTTATCCACTTATTCCGATGTTAATAGTAACCGACAAATCCGGTTTGTATGAATGTTAGCCCAAATTTGGGAATTTCACCACCTCTACATACAACTCTAACGTATCCAGGAGCTTGAACACATTTCCAACAAACGAATATGATTATTCTTCACTCCTTATTCATTTCTCTAATATTCAGAACTCTAGTTACATTTTACATGCATATGTTTAGCAACTAATAAATTTTGTGACTCACAGATGCAGATATAGCTCAATCTAAACTTGAGATGACCTCTTCTTGGAAAGAGTTTTTCGGGCTTCTAATACTGGTGTTGCTGCTGCATTTGGCTTTTATCCTGCTACTCCTCCCAGGAGTCTTCGTATTATTATTTCTAAAAGCAGGTACGTACTCCATGTGAATGTTGATATAAGAGCACATACATACATGTCTGCTTTATTAAATGAAAATTATGCATATAAGCACGTACACGGTCATGATTTATGCATCTATCTATCCCTCTATCTACTATATATGTTATTATTACAACCCAACAATTTTGGTGCATTTAGTTTTTTCACATTGTACAAATTGTTTTGGTACGTTTAGTTTTATCTCTTCTCAAACTGAGAATCGGACATACAGCACAACAATTTCGGTGCATATTTAGTTCTCACATTTTCTGTGGAGAACAACTTATTTTAATATAAAAATTATATACGTACTTTGAGTTTATGTTATACTATGTGGATAAAGAATGGCAAAGTGGATAACTTTATTCTTAGTAGTAGCTTTTTTTTTTTTTTTTTAATGCGAGTTAGTAGCTGTATACGTAGTGAAACTGTTAAGTGAAAGGAATTATATAGTCATATGCTGCTCTATTGAAGTTTAAACTTAAGAAAAAAATCCCTAATAATATTGATGTGTTAGGTTCAATGATCAATACAAAAGTTTAAATGAATATATTTGTTTTAAAGTATTATTTTGTCAAAATGTTTGACCACAACTGACTTGGGGTTGTGATTATTAGGAGATTGGTTCCAAGGGATACGAAAAATGAAGGAGAAGCACACATGGACTCTTCAAATAATGAAAGAACTTCTTCCAAAAGTTTCCTATGAAGATATCGCAACAGAACCATATAAAGAGGACAACGGTAATTAGAAAAGATCTATTTTATTCTATTATTATTAATTTATAGGAGTAAAAATTATATAGAATAGAACATGATATTTTAGGAAGAGTAATTAATCATTTTTTACGTTCACCTTAGGATTTGTTAATGATAAAATATTGTGTGAACTGAATCAAAATCTTCTGAGTTTTGTTCAAATTATCGTATATACTTTCTATTATCAAATTTGCAATGCATATTATCTCAAGTTTATAGTTAACTCATCTCTTGATTCAGTCAAAAGAACTATGCAACAATAACAAAGCCCTATTCTGTAAGGTGTGGACAGATATATGATCACACAGTCATTATGATTTATTGAAAACCAAATCTTTGGATAAATTATTTATCAAGAGGTCTCACTCAATAACTTTATTAAATATTTGCTTTTATCTCCCTCTACTTTGTATATAACCATTCTTACTGGCATATCTAATTATCTTTTTTTGAATATATCTTGATTCATCGTCGTCTTATCGCCCTTAGGTCAAATGCAAAGATATTTATAAATTGGAATGCAAGGGTATAACAATAATGGTACAATTCAAGTCGTTCTTAAGGAGCCAATGTTTAATTAAACTACCAAGTGAACTAAATGCCTAAATGCAAGAAGAAATGGGTAAAGGTATATTGTGTTTGGTTTGCGAAGGTTCAATGCAATTGAAATAAATATTTTTGGGGTTTTAATTAAAAGGGTGGAATGAAAGTGTTTTCTTGATAAAATGATAAAGATGCTCTTGAAAATTGATTGTCAATGGTTACCTAGCTCAAGTAAGATATTTGGGAAGTCGAAGGCACTAAGTCAATAAAATACCAAACTCCATTAACCAATGGGTCTAATGCTTAATTAATGAAATACCATATCATTAGGCATTGTTAAGCCTTATAGCACTTTATGATTTCTCTAAGTTTCCTAAAATACCAAACATCACCAACTGGCAAGTCTAACACCCAATTTCATGAACCCATTCAATTAGGCATTATTAAGTACCTTAGAGAGTGATTAGTGGTTAGCAATGCACTAGGTTCAATTACAACCCATTTCAATCAAACTATCTACCATTATCATGTATAAATAGAGAGAAATCAATGGAATCATAAATAACATATATAACCATATATATTGATGAGTTCAAATCCTCATTACAAGTCAAAATCACAACAACTCAAATCAAAACATATAATCCAAGTCTCAAATGCATAAATGATAAACCTAAACCTAGGAATTCATAAATACAAAAAGAAGGGAAAAGAAACAAGACTCCCTTATGAAGACCATGAGCTCAAGCCATCTTCAATCATTCCCAAGAGCTAGGAAGTGTCTAGCTACTCATGGAAGAGAGCCCATCATCTCCAAGCTCCAATACATGTATAGCCATGGTGGATGAATGAAGGAAATTTGTGGAAAATGGAAGGAAATGAGAGAGGAGAGAGAGAACGATGAGAGCTAGGGTTTGGGGGACTCCGAATCTGATAAATGGGGTTGAATTTTCGTGCCTGATACCTCCTCAAATCGGATCAAGAGTGGGTGTTTCAGTTTGGACCCGGGTTGGCCCAAATAACAAGTCTGGTTTGCTGCAGAATCGGGGCCTCGCCGTAGCCCTCATTGTGGGGTGCCACTGCTTAGGCCAGAAAAGATGAAAATTTTGTGACCCTCACTGTGGGCCTCATTGTGGGGTCCCACGTTGAGGAGTGACTTTTTCTGTAAATGTTCAAAAAGTTCTGAGTCTTTTCTGAAATTTTCACGATTTGTCTAGATATTTGTATTTTTTTTTCTTTTTTTCTTGGATTTTTAGCTTCTTGCCCCAATTACTCCCCTCGTCAAGGTTTCTATAATATAAAATAACCTTAAGAAAGATGAATAGCTCCAAATAATCAATTAAATCAAGATTAATCACAAAAACATTCCAATAATGCCCTTTTTACCATTAAGTGTATGTAATTACTCTAGAACCTAATTTCTTCACGAGATATTCATTAATGCCCAAATAACATGATAAAATACCTCTAAGATAATGTGAAATATGTGCAAATATTGGGATTTGTCAAATATGTCCAAACTACTACAAACAAATATTTCCATTTTCTCCTCTGTCGTGTAAAATTGATGATCTAGTTATGCTATAAAACTTGTCTTTTAACTTATTACATACTTTTTTTTTATCGCAAATAACTCTGATCTAAATGAAAGATGTGAGGCTGCTGAACGTAGTTTAGTGGAGATAATAAGATTTTTTTTATATTATTATTTTGATTTCTCCCTTGATCCCACATACTTTTCTTCTCTCATAAGTCTGAACTTGCAACATTTTATCGGGCCAAAATCCATGAAAAATGAAGACTATCTGCTTGCCGCGTAAGGCACATTTTGAGCTTCACATGTTGGGCTTAACCTTGCCTCAAAACCATTTTTAGGTTTGTGGTAGTGAATTTACCATTTTACTCCCTTCTTCATCGATGCTTAAGTACCAAATAGATGCTAGAAACAATTCATTAATACCTTATAAGGATTTTATTCCTCAATTAGCTTCTTCTAAGCTATAAAATAATTTTCCTAAAATTTACAAATTAAAAATTAACCTCTAACTATTTTTGAGTTATTTAATGAAAATAGACGTTTAGTTCATTAAAAATAGCTTTTGATCAAATAATTAATTTATAAGGCTTCCTAATTTTAAATAACATCCCAAGTACATAATTATGTCCTTAATATCCCTTTTGAAATTTTGGGATGGTACATTGTAGACTTTTTTTTTTTTAAGAGTGAGCTTTTAGTTAGCACGACTTTATTCTGCAACCACAACAATATAATTTCGTGTTTTGCACGTGAATGCTTGGATAGAGGCAGGGTTGAAAATAGTTGACACACCCTTAATTACTGCCGCTAAGAATGGTGTACAAGAAATGGTGAAGAGCATCCGAAAATCATTTCCATCTAAGAACCTGATGGACGTTGCGGATGATGAAGGAAAGAACATAGTTCTATTATCCGCAGAAAAGAGGCAGACCAAGCTGCATCAATTTTTGTGTGGATCTCACTACTTCAACAATGATGCATTTAGAAAGGTGGATACAGATGGAAACACTGCATTGCACTTGGCAGCCAAGGCTGGGATCAATCTACATTGGCAGACAACAACAATGATAGAGGAATTCAAGTGGTTTGAGGTGCGTATCAGTATGCTATTAAAATTCTCACCATCACTTTAATTCAAAATGTTGGATAAATAAACATGGTATATGATATACAAATCAAAGGGAGAATGACAACTAGATCTCATGGAAGAGAATTAATCATGGCCAAGTCCCATAAAATCATTAAATCATATTGAAGTTCTTAAAGACCCGAGTGATATTTCCTTAAACAGTTGTCAACAACAGCTCATTCAGCCGCATTGACAACTCCCGACATATTCGATTTAATATCACACAGGCCTCTAGAGACTTCAATATAATTAAATGATTTCAAGGGACATAGTCGTGATTAATTATCTTCCATGTGACCTAGTTGTAATTCGTCCTAAATAAAATGGTAATGCAGTGTGTAAAAAGGTCAGTGCCTTCTGAATTGTGGGAGAAATACAACAATGATAGGAAAACAGCAGAAGAAATCTTCAGAAAGAGTTACGAGAAACATATGACAAGTGACAGAAAGTGGTTGAATCAGACCTCACAAACATGTTCTGTGGCATCAACCGTAGTTGCTTCCATGGCATTTTCCAACATTGTGGAAGAGCATTTCAAGGGAAAGAACTACCCATCAGTTGTGGCCCTTTCCTTGTCCCTTACTTCCACCATAGGCTTCTTGGCCATACTTGCTTTTCGTTCCCAATCTCGTAACTTTTGGAGATACGCTCCTTTCATGCTTCAGCTTGCTATTTTGACCATGTTTGGCTCTATTGTTGCTTTGTGGACCTCCCTCATGCTCCATGGCAAATCCTTAGCAACTTATGCAATTCTTGGCTCCCCAATCGCCATTCTTACCATTGTGTCACTTCCCATATTCATTGGTCATGCATTGAAGTCTATGTTTGCCAAGGTTCCACCTCGTAATCGCAACATCACAAGTGCCCTCCACTACCAAAAGCCCCAGAAAGACAAAAATGATAGGAATCAAGAGCCTGCTTCAAATTGAAGGAGGATGAATAGCTTGTGACAAGCACCGCTTGCTCTTCAATCTTTTGATTGAATACATTGGTATGATAGGAGTTATCTTTGTGGCGTCACCGTAGGATCTTGTTGAGAGTTTTGGGTGTAATGCTAATTTCCATATGAAACTTCCATATCAGATTTAAAGCCGTGAAATTATGAATTTGGCTTCTCTCCTTTATGTTACAATCAGTTCCCATCATTTGCTTTAAAATTATGTCATTTTATGTTTGTTTGTACGTCTAGATTATACATAAAACTTTTGACATTTTGATGTTTTATGGGTGGAAAATAGTTTAATTGTCAATTTTATATGATTTTTCAATGATTTAACGATCTAATTTGAAAAAAAAAAACCGGCAGAAGATTTTGATATTTAATCTTTCTAAAATCATATAAAATCGAAAGCTAAACTTTTTTTTACCTATAAAATATCAAAATACCACTAATTTTATATAGAATCTACTGGTGTAACTTTAATTCTTTTCTAGGTTGCTCATGATGAAGCCAATCTTTAAGGTTTTAATGTCATGAATTTTCAAATAAAAAAATATTGTTATTTTACATGAATGGCACCTGAGAAGACACACTTTATTATGACAAATTGTGATCAAGCTAAGCTTTTTCTAAATAATTAGAAATGAAAATATTTGCGATTTGGATGGTGAATAATTGGATAGAGGCAGGAACTATGATAGTTGACACACCCCCTGACTATTGCTGCTAAGAAAGGTGTGATAGAAAGGTTGGGAAGATCCCAAAATAATTTCCATCTAGGATGAAAAATTGTGTGAAGAGGGAATGAAGAGGAAAAGAACATGGTTCTATAAGAAGAACAAAAGAGCCAGACCAAGGTGTATCAAATTTTATGTGAACACGAAGACCTCGACAAAAGTGTATTTAATCATGTGGATAAAGATGGAAACACCATATTGCATGTGGCAGCCAAGCCTGGGGCAACTTATGGACCCATTTGATTCAACCACATTGCATGTCTATAATGGTAATCAGCATTACCAAGAGGAGAGTATTTGGTTACGCTTTAGTATGGTAATAAGTTTTACTATGACAATGATGATTACCAAAAAAAAAATTGGTAATAGTTATTCATAGCTCACCCCATATGAATATTCAATGCCACCCCCATGGCATATATGGCATTTTATATTAAGAAAATCACTTTGCTTTTGCATTCTATTCTCTTTTCCATTTCACACCATTTCAAAAATATGCCAACCACGGGTTTATGATTAGTATGATGGGATTTGAAGTTAAAAGTGTTTACCACATCCCAATATTTTGGAATTGTTTCTGTTGAGGTGTTGAACTTAATTGTTGGTAGGGCCAGAGCAAATAGAAAATGACCCGTGTCCCCATGTATATCTAAACAAAAACAAAACAAAATGGGATGTTATAAGATAAGAAGTGTACATGGGGCATTTCTCGCAAAATAACACTCCAAAGTCCAAATGCGTAGCTCTATACCGATCCTAATGGTAGAAGACTGCAATTTAAAGGGAAGAAACTCATTACTGCATTGATCTAATGATCTGATACTATCATACACAAGGGGAACTTTCTTAATGCGACCAGAATGCCATTATCAGACCAACCTCACTTATTATTAAACACCAATTCACCCTACCAATGAGGATTTGCCTAAGGATAAGCAGACATGAAGACAACTACTACAATAACAAAGCATTATCCCACTAAGTGGAGTCGGCATAAGCATACATGAATAGCCATAAGAAATTGATATTGCAAAGGATTAATCACAATTTGTTTCACTTATGTCTAATATGTCACCTTTTAGTTAAAGATTTAACAGAACCAAGCTATGCTTAAAGATAAAAGGTTAAGGGAGTTCATCATCAAATACTAAAGCAGCAGCAAAACAACAAAGCACTATTCAACTATCTGGAGCTAGCTGCATGGATCATATGAAGCCATTTATCATAAAATAAATCTTTCAATAAGTTATTGATCAATAGATCCCGCTTGATAACTTTGCTAAGTACTCTATGTATATGACTCAAACTTCAGGAAAGATTTATATAGTTTAACCTTTTCATAATAGGTGAACAAGTTAAGGGAACTAACCCATGTTAAGCGAAGTGTCAAATGGGTCCCACCTGATATAAAAATAACATTGATTTGATAAAAACCTACTACATTAAGTTCAGCTTGTTTACAGGGTCATGGACAGCAAGCAAGTGAAAGGCTTTCTGAAGCATCAGATAACAGCCCGTATAATCATTCCTTTCTTGCATGATGCATATGTTCCAGAACAACCAGAGACACAGAAGATTATCCTGGGGAAATTTATCAGGTGTTAAAGGAAACTACTCACTCTCACAGGTTATGCAATCAGAACAATTTTATTTCTTTAACTCACTGGAGTTCTAGGATCAAGGGCTACAATTTATTTAATCTTTGTCAAAACATAGTGATATTTTATTCAACCCCATTAACATCCTCATCTTTCCAAGTTTCAACACCTCTAGCAAAGATGAACAATAAACAGCCATACATATAAAGCAAGCACATCATGCTACATAATGTTTGATATTTTTTGGTGAGTATTTAGCTAATCTTATTCTTCAGAGAGAATTAAGAAACCTAAAAATACAGTTAGACGTTACGGTTTGAATGTTTCCTTCTGTATTATTCTTCTCCCCATCATGATACAACAAGTACTAGCGAGTAGAGATATCTTGAGAAGAATAGGGAGTATGGTATTTTGCCATTGTAGTAGTTCAGAGCTGAGACAAAGTCACAGAATATGGTGCCAGAGAAAGGTCAAGTCATTGTTGATCCTGCATCATATGGTAATGCACCAACAAAGTAACTTATATTAATGTGCATGTGAGGTTTCTAAACAAAAAGAAGCTACATATGGCATGAAGACACTACCAAAATAAGCTAAGAAATGTAAAGATGATACAGTTGAAATTCCATTGTTCGAAAAGAATACAGGAAACAGATTCAAGGAAGTAAAGTAAGGAAGTGCACCATGTATCCACTTCCTTGCATACAATTGAATTGTATGGTAGCTCTTCAAAAATTCAAATCTACAGGTGTAGTCTAAAATAGAAATCTGAGAAATTTGAACAATGCAAGTTTGAAGTTTGTAATTAGAAGACTGCTTTAATTTTGTATTGGTTCATTCAAAAATTGTATATATACATCATAAATTCATACTCCCTCCGTCCCTATATACCCTATATACAAGGTCCAAAATTTTGAATTACCTTATTCTTTTTTATAAGATCCTATTTGAGTTTCTCTCGCTAGCAAAAATATTTTTCCCATGTCACCCTCAATTTTCTTTAACAAATTACATTATCTCGCTAGTAAAAATATTTTTCCCATTTCACCCTCAATTTGTTTAACGAATTACATTATCTTTTATCATTTTTGTCATTATTACTCTCCCATCCTCCTTCACCCACTCATGAATAAGGGCACTTTTACAAAAAAAAAAAAAGAGAGTATATTTGTTACACATTTATTTCTTTTAATTAATTTAACTATTTTTTTTTTACAATATCACAATTTAGTTATTAGGACCTTATATATTTTGGAACGAAGGGAGTAGTGTATAAGAAACGATTAACTCAATTGAGAAATTTCAAAAGATCCTTCGATCACAGCAACATTATGGATGGTGAATCCTATGTATTCTATTGAAACAGCTATGAACTTCACATTCAAACCACTGATCTGTTGCTTCCAGTCAACACATCAAGTCATCAACAGTAAGCAAACCATTGTTGTGGAGGGGACTATTATTATGCAACACAAAAAAGTTGCATGTTTGTCAATTGATCCTCCAATAAAAGTCCTATATTTTTAGAGCTACACACACAATTCATTTGTATAAACTTCTATAGAACTTCATCAACATCAATTTAGGCAGAAGAATTTTCACTCATAGCATAACGTTAGTTTTGAAATCTGTGTCATGTCCAATCTCAATAAGAGCAAACAACGTAAAAAAGTTAATAATGTGATGTATGAAGAGGTGTAGTGAGTAGATAGTTCTACAATCGTCATGTCTTTGGTCCAAATTCATACCTTAAACCCTTTGCAGCCTTCATTTACCTTGCGAGATCCAGTTTAGACTGATATAAATCCAACAATTTATGAGCCGCCTGCTCATGGAAAAATATATGACTCCTCAAAAAGTCCTTTTCCGTTAATTTAAATATTCCAAGCAATGTCTTCTTTTTCACCAGACCATTTGAGCACATAATTTGAATGACCGCACTGCGTGGAACAATTCGCCTTTCCAAACTCAGTGAAAAAAACAGTGGGATACTTGCTAAAAGTGGAAGAATCAGAGCTCAATTTATTGACAAGAAAATCCATTACTGCATCAATGTTATCATCAGACACTGTCAAAAGAAAGGGGTACTTCCTAAATGCCGCGAGAATGTCATTGTCAGGCCAACCCCATTTCTTATAAAGATCAACTTTTTGATCCCTTGTGGATTTTTTTAAGGATGAACAAACGTGAACAGCCATAATAAATTGAACCTTCCAAGGACCAATCCCAATTTCCTTAACTTCTTCCACAATGTCCTTAAATCGATTAAGACTTTTAGCCAATGCCCTAGGAAACAATCGGATGACATTTTCTTCAGGGACTCCTGCTTCTCGCAAGAGCTCCAAAAATATACGATCCTATTTAACTTTAAATAATACATACCATTTTTCCCACTTTACCCACACATTAATTTCCTCCATACATTCTTTCATCTTCTTTTCATAATTACCATTTCTCTTACTTATTCGTAAATAAAGGATTGGGAAAAAGGTATACTTTCTATACATTTATTGTTTTTAACTAACTTTAATTTATTTTCTAAGAAACCGCAATTCAATTAAAAAGATTTTATAATATGGGACGGAGGGAATAGCTTATTCAGCTTTCATAATCTCCCCAATTAGTGAATTAACTCTTATATGAAGGATTGAAAGTAGTGAGTGCCATGGAAGATATTTTTTTCCCAGCTATTCCACATAAAGTCAATTGTATATTAAAAAGTCAACATGTTTAAGGAGACCTGCTCCTATCCCATCTGGTCTCTATCATGCGGGGGACGGGACAAGCACAAGCCCATCCCCCGGTTGCAAGTCAGGATGGGAATGAATTAGGATAGAAGCTTTGTTTCCCTGAGAGATTCTCAGGTGCACTAGGAGTACCACCAAATTTGTACACTGGCCAATGGAATTATAACATGTCAGATAGCCTTTTCCTATGTGGCTAGTGACATGTCAGACTATATCTTCCCCTTATTTTAATAGTTTACCTAGAAATCTGTGCCTTTATTTTATTATTATTTTCTCTCACATAATTGTCTCTCTCTTCACCATAATCTCCATGGACCCCACATCCCCTCAAGCATCCCCTCCCACCTGACGCCGCTCCTTCTCCCTCACCATTTTTTTATTTTGACTAATTCCTCCCTCACCATTTCAAAACTTCAATTTCATTTGGTAAAAAAAATATAATAATATATACAATAAAAAATTTGTAGTTGATTTATTTTTCATTTCTAAAATTTATTTACCTTTTACATTTAATAAAAACTTATAATTAAAATTATTGTGTATAATAAATTAAAATTTTCAAATTTCTTTATCTTCATTACAAATTTTAAGTTGAGTGTTTGCTGAAAGCCCTTGTTAATTATGTGTATATTGGAATAACCTCTCCATGTAACCCTTTAACTTGTGCTAGCAAAAAGAAAAATTAGTTGAGGTACTCTTTCAGTCTTATATATAAGACATATTTACCTAATTTGATTAGTTTAAGGATATTAATTAAATTGGCTAAAATCACATGATATTACAAAAGCACCTAAACATCTACCTTATTCACACCTTCCCTCTTTTACTTGTTTACTATTGAGGGGTATCAATAGAGATATTTTCAAGAAAAGTGGAAAGTAGATAGAAAAATGTCTTATATTTTGAACCTAACTCACCTCTTTATATTTACCTTTAAAATCTGTATACAGTGAAAACAAATATGTAATTACAATGTTTTTTTTTTTGCCATATTACAATGCTATTACTTGAGTTTATGCTTAAAATAAAAAAAAAAAACTTTTAATTATTTACTTTATCATATTTTATAATTTTTATTAAAAAATGAAATGGAAGTGTTGATAATTAGAGGGAGGAGAAGAGAGAGGGAGACACGTCACAAGGGGAAGGGGATGGTTGAGGGGGTGTGGGGTCCATAGGCTTTTTGTTCAAAAGAGAGATGACTATGTGGGAGAAGTATTAAGTAATTATAAAAGCTTCCATTTCATTTTGTTAAAAAAATTATAAAATATAATAAAGTAAATAATTAAAAGTTTTATTTTTTTTATTTTAAGAAGAAACTCAAGTAATAACATTGTAATATGGCAAAAAAAATTGTAATTACATATTTTTTTTCACTAAATACAGATTTTAAAGGCAAACATACAGATGTGAGTTAGGTTCAAAAAATAAGATATTTTTCTATCTACTTTTTCACTTTTCTCAAAAAATATCTCTATTGATACCTCTCAATAGTAAACAAGCAAAAGAGGGAATGTGTGGATAAGGTAGATAGATGTTTAGGTACTTTTGTAATATCATGTGATTTTAACCAATTTAATTAATATCCTTAATCTAATCAAATTAAGTAAATATGTCTTATATTTAAGACTAAAAGAGTACCTCAACAAATTTTTCTTTTTTCTAGCACAAGTTAAAGGGTTACATGGAGAGGTTATTCCAATATACACATAATTAACAATGGCTTTCAGCAAACACTCAACTTAAAATTTGTAAAGAAGATAAAGAAATTTGAAAATTTTAATTTATTACACACAATAATTTTAATTATAAGTTTTTATTAAATGTAAAAGGTTAATAAATTCTAGAAATGAAAAATAAATCAACTACAAATTTTTTATTGTATATATTATTATTTATTTTTTTTTTTTACCAAATGAAATTGAAGATTGAAGTTTTGAAATGGTGAGGGAGGAATTAGTCAAAATAAAAAAATGGTGAGGGAGGAGAAGGGAGAAGGAGCGGCGGCGTCAGGTGGGAGTGGATGCTTGAGGGGGATGTGGGGTCTATGGAACATTATGGTGAAGAGAGAGACAATTATGTGAGAGAAAATAATAATAGAATAAAGGCACAGATTTCTAGGTAAGCTATTAAAATAAGGGAAAGATATAGTCTGACATGTCACTAGCCACATAGGAAAAGGCTATCTGACATGTTATAATTCCATTGGTAAGTGCACAAATTTGGTGGTACTCCCCGTGCACTTAAGAATCTCTCTGTTTCCCTTGCTTGCTTTGTTTCCATTGACACCTTTCTGGAAGCCATATTTGCAGGTTTGGGCCTTATTTAAGTTATGAGATCATAAGCAACAGGCAGCCAACAGGTTTTATGAAACATCACAAAGCAAAATTGCAGTAATCATCCCTTTCTTGCATTTGCATGTGTTCCATAACAACATAAAATGATCATTATCTATAATTTTTATTTTATTGATAGGCGCAAGTATCCTTCAATTGAAGACAATCTTGACGTTGTCGTGTACAGCTCTCTTAATAGGGACCCAAACCATGATTTGCCATATTATGAGGGACTTGGCCATTCCACTAAGCCCAAAACTTGTTTAAGGTCTTACCCGCATTGCATATAACCATATTAAAAAAAAGTCACTAGATTTATCCCCAAAGAAAATTATACTGAAGAAAAGTGAAGAAAGAAGCCTGTTAGTAACAGCACAAGTTCAGTAAGATCATGTCATTGCTGATAATTCATAATTAAAGAGACTGATAAAAATGTCAATGCAGGGTCAAAAAAGCAAATTTATCTTAATACAATGCTTTCCTCTGCTTACCCCACTGGAGTTCAAGGATCAAGTGATTGATATAGGCTACATTTGGTAATACTATAATCTAATTTGATCATTGCTAAAACATACAGCTGTTTCATTAAACAACATAAAAATCCTCATGTGACAACACTCAACGCCGCAAACAAAGATGAACAATTAATAGACGATTTCTGGAAAAAAAGAAAGAAAAAAAGAAAGAAACAAATCATGTTGCATGACGTTTGACATCTTTTGGTGTGTCATGTAGCTAATCTTATTCTTGAAAGGGATTTGAGACACATAAATAGACAAGACAGTTTTTCTTTCAACAACGACGTAATTTACATGGAATCTGGAAGTTATATAAGCAAGGTAAGCTTCTGCAGTTTGTTATCTTTCCTTCTAATTCAAAATATCTTCCTCAAAGAAACAAAATGACAGAAATATTGCATGGCATCACAGATGATCATGTTGAACTCAGGAATGAGGATCAAATTCAAATGATAAATTTCAGTTCATAGTCAAGCCTTGGCACATTTTATTCCTCCTATTCAAGCCAAATTAAAGCCAATATGCATGTGTGTACATGTTTTTGTGCGTGCATGCGTGCGTGCTTTGTGTGTGTGTGTGTGTGTGTGTAGAGAGAGAGAA
The DNA here is from genome assembly GCA_037074515.1 of Mimosa bimucronata. Classification (NCBI taxonomy): domain Eukaryota; kingdom Viridiplantae; phylum Streptophyta; class Magnoliopsida; order Fabales; family Fabaceae; genus Mimosa; species Mimosa bimucronata. The sequence continues at coordinate 16,766,356 of CM073442.1, forward strand.
TATTAAGGGAAAGCTTTCATTTTTCACCTGACCCTGTGACAAAAAGAAACTTAATAGACAGATGCCCTTGTAACAATTCTCTTGTTCAAACCAAATGACAAAACCACTTCATCATTTCCTATAATGGAAGGTGGACAGCCTAATTTGTCAACAAGATGCTTTGACAGCACCATCCAGAAGGAGTGTCATAAATCCTGCAAGAATGTGATTATCAGACCAAACTCCCTTGGCCTTCATCAAAGTTATCTTGAAAGGTGTAGTTGCTAGAAACCAGTTTCAATAATTTAGATTTACAACTGTAACTTAAAATAGAAACCAGCATCCTCTCGAGTATAGACCGTTCTAATTTTATGTGTAAATTCATCTGAAAATTATATACATATCAAAAGAAATAAAAGAAGAAACTAGTAAATCACATTACCTAGATTAAATAAAACAGCACATACATACATATGTATTCCTATTGAACCGACTATGAACTTATCAAAACCACTGATCTGTTGTTACCTGCCAGAAATCAACAGTAGGCTTAAACCATTATTTTTGGAGGAGACTATTATTATACACAACATAACACAGTTGCATGTTTGTCATCTAATTTCATTCTTCAATAGCTCTAAAAACAAAAAAAGATGCATGTTTCTCATCTACTTTTATTCTTCAATTGCAGGATTTGGCCAAAAAAAATTCTTCAATATAAGTATAAGAACCCTTGTATTATTTTTAGAGCTACACACAACATTTGCTTTTATAGACTACATAACTCTACATAAAGATCAATTTAGGCAGCAAAATCATCACCCACAACATAATATTAGTTTTGATTGGTAGGTCCTTTCCAAGCTTAATTAGAGCAAACAACATGCTTTCAATAATGTAATGCATCAAAGAGATGTAGTGAGAAGACAGTTCTACAAGCGCTGCATCTTTAGTCCATATCCATACCTCAAAACCTATCCAGTCTCCGCTTCACTCACAAGATCCAATTTAGAATGATACAACTTTAATAATTCATTAGCTTCTTGCTCATGGCATAGGACAAATCTCCTTATAAAGTCCTTCTCATACAATTTAAATATTCCAAGCAATTTTTCCTTTTTCACCAGACCCTTTGACAACAGAACTTGAATGACAGCACCTCTCGGAACAATTCGTTCTTTCAAACTATATGCCAAAACATAAGGATATGTGCTAATATCGAAAGAATCACAGCCCAATTTATTGACAAGAATCTCTAATATTGCATCAATTTTATCCTCAGATCCCTTCATACAAAATGGATATCTTTTAAAAGCAGCAATAATTTCATCGTCTGACCAGCCCCACTTCTTATACACATTAGCCTTTTTTGACCATGTAGATTTGCTTAGTGACGACAATGCATAAACAGCCATAATAAACTGATTCTTTGAAGGATCAAACCCCATTTCCTGAAGCTGCTTCACAATCATCTTAAATCTACGAGTACTTTTAGTAAATGTCCAAGGAAAATGTTCCAACAATTTAATGACATTTGATTCAGGAACTCCAACTTCTTTTAACAGCTTAATATTAGGCCCAACACGGCTGTTTACATCAACAAGAATGCCAGAGCAAGATTTGAGAACTTTAATGAACTTTTCATCAGATTGAAATAAATTCCTAAAGAAATCAAACGAAGGAATGAGCTGCCTATCCAAGCTTCTTCTCATAACGTTAGGATAACTACATAAAAGCAGCTTAGGGATGTCTGAGCTAGAGACACCCCTAAAAATGAAAGATTCTGGGTGTGTTTGGATTGTCGTTGGAGAAGTGACTTTTTTTTTAAAATGACTTTTCAGAAGTGACTTTTGGATAAAAGTCATTTAGGTGAAGTGATTTATGTTTGGATTTGTGATTATAGAAGTGACTTTTTTTCAATCTGATTTTTAGAAACATGTTTGGATGATTATATTGAAAAGCACGTTTAGATAAAAAATCACTAAAAAAAAAGGCATTATTATCATTAAATAATACATATCTAATATGCATATGTTCTTATTAAAGGCTTAGTTTCTCCCTTATTTTCAGGAAAATAATTTTAAAAAATAATATTTTTAACTCAAAGGAGTATATTGTGGGAAAAAATAGTTAGAAATTGTTATGGTAAATTTTTGGAGATAAAAAGAAAATTTTAAATTAAAAGAAATTATCTTATTTGAGAATTTTAGGGGTCTAACAATCTAATTTTCCTACCCACTTTATTAAATAATACATAACAAAAGGTGTGGGACCCACTAGAAGTCAGAAGTCAGAAACCAAAAGTCACTTTTTTTTTCTTCTGACTTTTCACATTGCAGAAGTCATTTTGGACCAAAAATCATTTTTAAAATAAGTGAGGCCAAACATAATTTTTTTCTCAGAATAACTTCTAATTTTGGGATCCACTTCTCGCGTCCAGAACTAACTGATCTCGGGGAGTAAGGTTTTCAAAGGGTCAGATCGAAGGCGCTGGGGGAACTCTTTTGTGAAACGAAGAATCTGGGGTTTCCAGAATCCTAGATTCTTCAAGAAATTTATATCCAAATCTGGTTTTTCCCGCGATTCCAAGGTGAGCTTTTTGGAAGCTGAAGCAGCTTCTTCGGGTGAGGAGCCACAAGTGTCAATGAGATATGAGACTGTGAAAAAATAAACATTGGATGCAATTGAAGTACAATACCTGAAATTACTAAGAGCAGATACCCATTGGCTTTGAACGCAGAGCAATCGTTGAGATGTTGAAGGAGAGATTGTGTTGATAATAGGGCTTCGAAAAGGGGTGATTTTTCCGACAGAGCAAAACATTGAGCAAGCAAATGGCTAAACCTTCAAGTGGGGTTTAGATTTTGTTATTTTTATTTTTAAAAAACTATATTAGCATAATGTATATAAAATCTTAAATATCAATATCTCATTCCAGGTCACCAGGCATTTCTTTTAGAACAAGTTTAAAAAGAGCGCGCTCATGCAAATTGGAAATGATGCACGCCTGCATGGTGCTCAACTTTTGTTTTGGTATCATAATCCTATATATCTTAAATCAAGCCTTTTAGCCTGCTCTTAAATGGTTTATCACTGACTCCTCTTTCATTTTCCTATTCACCTTATTTTCCTTCAATTGTTCATTCATTGTTTAATTGGGTTCCGTACAAGCCATTTCTTCCCATGTGCGTAGTCACAGGTGCATTTACCTTATTCACACCACTCTTCTTTCTTCTTCACCTTCAAGCACGCAAACCCTCCCATCTCTGTCCCCTCATTTTTTTTAAATCAACCCCCACCCAAAATCCCTATTACCGCGGCTCACACCCCTTTCCCTCTTGTTCTTCACCCTTTTCCTCCCAAGCTAGAACTCGCAATATCACTCTGATGCGCAATCCCACTCCTCTAATCTTTCAAGGTTCTTCTTCTTCATCCCATACCACATATTATCTTCTCTTCTCTAACTTATTTTGTTTTGTTTCTGTATTTTAAATTATTTTTGTTGTATTGTTTATGGATTGGGTCTGTGGCTTGCACAGGTTAAAGATGGTGTAAAATGCGATTAAGTAGAAGACAGTTTAGAAGAAGTGGTATTTTGCAGGTTTTTTTTTCCTATTTGCATACATTTTTCCTTTTTTTTTTTTTTTTGTAGTTCTGAGCTTGGAATGATGAATTACAAAGGTAAGCCCATAATCTCATATCATACGATAAGTTTTTCTTCCAGTAGCCTATCGCTATCGCTGGTAAAACATACATTTTACCCGTGATTTTCTCTATTTTCTATAGATATGAGCTTAAATATGAAGAACAACCACACTTTTCAAAGTCCAACCTTTGAACCAGTCATCTCTTCTCTTCTTCAATGTCTCCGGTGATATTGTAGAAGATCGATTGCTTAAGATTGATTTTGTTCTCATGATCCATATCGTTTATATCGGTGTGTCTGCGACCTTTGTTTTTTGCTGTTAAAAAAGTATAAAGTGTATTAAAAATTTAATTTCTCTTTTTGTTAAGTTTTAACGTTTTATCAGTATTTTTGCAGGGTACTAAAGTTTGAATTTTTCTCGTACGACTTTATTGCTTAAATCATGTTAGTAGTGATAATTTGGTGGTTGTGTGATGTAGGACAAGGAGATTAAAGAGTAGAGAAGAAGAATAGAAGAAGAGAAGAAAGAAAAGAGAGAGATAGAATATACGAAGAGAACGGAAAACTCAATATTTTATTCAATAGGCAGAAACGTACAAAGTAGTTAGTTGAGCTCTTATTTATAGAGCTAAACCAAACGCTAAAGAAAAATCTAGAAGCTAATAATAATTAAAATATTGAAATAATAAAATAATAAAACAAGGGAAATTGCAGACCTAAAAATCCTAACAACTTTTTAAATTAAAAGAAAACAATAAAATTCAAATTTCAAATCTAAATCCTAACAACTTTTTTCAAATTAAAACAATTACACTAATAATGGTAAAATCAAATCTGGTAGTCTTTAAATTTAGAGGGAATCTTCTGTATCCTTTTGTGATTCCCATCATTTCCCCCTGTTGAAAAGAACTCTCCTTTGGAGAGGAAGGGGTCTTGCAGAAATCAAGCAAAGCGGGGTCAATCCAGTGCAACTCATCTTCAATAATCCACGTAGCATCTATGTCAGAAGAGCCTTCCCATCAAACAAGATAACGACGAACAGGACCCTCTGAGATGAGAATGGTTTGTTCATCCATGATAGCATCGATCACTTCTTTAGTTGGCGGGACGCATGGTAACAGCAAAACCGGAGTACTGTACCTAGAATCTGTAGAGTCATCACTAGAAAATGCGGGAGGCTCAAAAGTGCCTTCGTAAGATATGAGATCCTCAACATTAAAGACCGGACTAATAGACATTTCAGGAGGCAATTCTAGCAAATAAGCATTGGGACCAAGTTTCTTTAGGATACGGAATGGGTCTGAGGTACGAGCATGTAATTTCTTAAAGGAATTTTTTGGATAGCGCTCAGGGCGAATACGGGCCATTACATAATCTCCTTCCCCAAAATCTTGAGCTCGCCGATGAGCATCTGCTATTAATTTATATTGATTATTGCTAAGTTCGATTTTACACTTAATCTCAGCATGTAATTCATGTAAGCGGTGGGCTAAGGATTCGGCAGATTCTGAAGTACGGGTTGTCAAAGGAAGGGGTACCAAGTCAATAGGCTGATTAAGAGTGAACCCATGAACAATTTCAAATGGGCTTTTACCTGTGGATCTATTGACAGAACTATTGTAAGCGAACTCAGCAGTAGGTAAGATGAGATCCCAGTTTCCTAATTTGTCCCCTACTAGGATTCTAAGCAAATTTCCAAGACTACAATTGGTCACCTCAGTTTGACTGTCAGTTTGAGGGTGAAAAGCAGAAGAGAACTTGAGTTGGGTACCAAAAAGTTTCCAAAGGGTCTTCCAAAAGTAGCTGACGAACTTAACATCACGGTCAGACACAATAGAAGTGGGCAACCCGTGCAGGCGCACAACTTCCTTAAAGAAGAGTTTAGTTAAGTGAGAGGCATCAGTGGTCTTATTGCAAGGGATGAAATGCGCCATCTTAGAGAATTGGTCGACAACAACAAAGATAGAGTCATGTTGTCAAACAGTCCTAGGCAGACCTAAGACAAAATCCATACTAAGGTCCTTCCACGGTGCTGTAAGGATTGGTAAAGGAGTATACAAACCGGTATTTTGTTTCATAGATTTGGATGTTTGAGAAGTATGACATTGTGATAGGATACGAGCAACGTCACGCCACAGGAAGGGCCAATAGAATCGATGTTCAACAAACGCGATAGTCTTATCCCTCTCAAAATGACCAGCTAAACCTCCTCCGTGGAGTTCCTAAACAAGAAAGTCTCTTAAGGATGTACGGGGAACACATATTACCACAAAAAAGGTATCCATCCTTAATAAGGAAGTCAGGATAGTTATGGCACGATCCATCAGCAGCTTCTTAGTAAATGAGGCCAAAATCAGGCCATAATGGATAATCATCTATTAAACGATCAAAGCCAACAACATGGACACGCATAGTGTGTAGAAGTTTAATTCGGCAGCTCAAGGCATCTGCTGCCTTATTTTCGGTCTCTGCGCGATTGATTGTGCATGATTATTATACTATTTTAACTACTAATAATGGGAAATTAGCATTCAGTTTAGGAGAATTCAATGGGAATTAAGTACAATTGCATGCAGGGTCCATACTTAAGGAATTAGTTGCATTTCCATGGTAATTTGAGCATATTAGGTTTTTTAACTCATGCATTTCATGATTATGGACTTAAAATACCTCACATATACTTTAATTTCCCATTATAGATGCAAAGGATGAGGCCCTAAATGAAGAAAATGTGAGAAAAGCAAAGAAAAAGTTTATGGTCCTCGCCTTAACCACTCACGGCGAGGCTCACGGCGAAGGACAGAGAGCACATAGCAAGTCAGTTTCCTCGCCATGACTCGTCACAGCGAGGGTCCGATAAAAATTCTGAAACAGAAGTTTTTAGTTTATTTCCAAATTTTGGGTGATTGGGTCTTATTCCATTGTTTCCTAAAGGATGAATTCGACCTTCCCAAGTAATCTAGAGGGAATTAGGAAGGTTTTGGGTTTCCTATCTTGTTCTTTAAATTTATACCCGAATTTCCTCTTCCACACCACCATACACCACTATTCACCACCAATTCAGACCACAATACACCAATTCTCTCATCTCTTCCACCCATTCCTTCCTCCATTCCACAATCCTTCACCGGTTCACCATGGAGTTCGAGTTGCAGATCCTCTCAAGTGATTTCTCCTCCTCTATGAAGAACTAATCCGGCTTGGTGCTCTCTTGGATGACGGGATGACGTGACGCAAGCTATTCTTCCACTCTAGGGGAGTTTTTCATTAGTTCCAATTATGTAGCCATGGATTTCCATCTATTTCCTTGAGCATTTGTTTTCTTATGTTTGGATTTCAATTATGTTGAGACTATTGGCTATGTAATTGTTGAATTTCACCTTTGTGTTATATTGGATCTAGTTTAGTTCCATCTATCTTTCAATTGACATTATCTTCATGAGTACTTGTTGATTTTATTACCTATCATTGAGTGTGGTGATTTAGTCCATTTATTTTATCTTGATTATGTCCTTTGGTTGATTTATTGGGTTTGAGCATGTTGATGTTGAGTTTCTTCTTTGCATGATTAAGTAATTCCATCAATTAATCTCACCTAAGAAACAATACTATTGATTCAATACAATCGCATGAAATAATTGGATAAAGTTCTACACGTATGAGGATTTGATTATAAGCTAATTTTGATTAGTTATTGGATCCGAAGGATACTGAGTAATTTGGATGGAACCCAAGTTATTCTATCTATTGGAACCTATTTCTAGTTAATGTTAGACTATAATTAACCCAGTTGTTCTATTGAGGTTGAGTGAGTTGTCACCGGCCTATTCCTTCAATTAAGACTAATTGTTTATTACTTGCATGAGCTTGGTCCAATTATCCCTTAATTCCCCAAGAGTGTGAAGTATATGCTTGCCACATGTCTACCTAGCCAAGAGAGCATCCCATCATTCGCATTCCATTAACCATTCATATTCATCCTAAAAATACCAAAAACAAGTTTTTAACTCCCTTTATGAAAAATACCAAAAATTCCTACTCTTATCCCCCAAGTTTTTATAAATTCCATTGCATTTAGTTTCCCTAGGATAGTTCATTAGGCTCCTTGAGAGACGATCCGGGATCGCACCACTATAGTGCAATCCTTGGTAAAAACAATATTTTGCATTTGAACCCCAAGGCGTATTAGGAACAGTTCAGATCAATATTCTTGGAGAAACTCTGCCCACATGGCATGCTTTGGGTTCAAATGTAATTGGGAATTGAAAAATTTAAGGGCTTGATGATCTGAGTATACGATAAATTGTTGAGGCAAGAGATAATACTTCCAATGCTCAAAAGAGCGAACTATTGCATAAAATTCTTTATCATAAGTGGAATACTTCTGCTTAGCCTTGTTCAATTTCTCACTAAAGAAAGCAATGGGGTGACCTTCTTGACTTAAGAAGCCCCCAGTCCTATTCCGGAGGCATCACAAGCGATTTCATCAAAGCATTTAGAAAAGTTAGGCAACTCTAAGACTGGGCTTCAGAAAGCTTTTGTGTAATAATTTGCAAAGCACGAGATACAGCTATGGTCCAACGAAACTTATCCATTTTGAGACATTATGTGATAGGGCTCATGATAGTGTTGAAGTCTCTAATAAAACGCCTATAGAAGGATGCGAGACCATGGAAGCTTCGAACTTCATGAAAGGATGTGGGCTTAGGCCAATCGCGAATTGTAACATCTAAAATTTTCTACTATATTATAGCAATTTTTAATTGAATTATAACCACTTTTCAATGTCAGAAGCCCAAAAATACGGAAAATTTAAAACTTTTTCTTTTAAAACATTAAACTAACTTTCTATTAGTTGAAATGAGCTTTCAGACAAATGGGAACAACTTAATATTCTTTATAAAATAAAGCGGTTAATAAAACAATTAAAAGTACATTAACCCTCTTAGGGTATCTATTTTTTATTCGTAGTACTTAGGAAATTTAAATCCCTTTTTATCAATTTATACAATTCAATTTTCTATGCTTTCTACTATTAATTTAATAATTTAAAATTACATCATATATAAATAACCTTACTTTTCAATTATAATCTTAATTCATTTATCTAATCTTCTTCTAGCACACTTGCCTTATCTCAATCATCTTACTATCTCCCAGCTTCTCTGAAAACGGCAATTCAACGCAGTTTATGTCATTAACTATAAATTTCATGCATGCATTGCCATGTATACATTTTATAAACATTTGCAACTTAATGATAGTATTTATCTTATTAATCTGGGTGACATAAGCACCTACCAACCACTGATAACGATATCTTCGTTAACTAGTGGAGGTTCTACCTACAGGACTTCTCGTTATAATATTAAAGCTATAACTAACTGGTTTGGCAAAGGGGTAGTGAACCACCTAAGCCTGGAGTACTCCAACTGAGGAATACAAGACATACCACTATATGCAACAGGTATTACAAAATTATACATGCAATTGACATACCACTATATGAAACAGGTATTACAAAATTATACATGCAATTTAAGTATAATGAGATAAACTGCTACCTGAACTTCAAGCTTAATCCTTTACTATCTCCTTTCCCTCAAGATGCCTTGAACATCCATTCCACTATCATTCCTATAATTACACATATATAATACATAAATAACTATACTTATTTATGATCGTTTATCGTCTCTCTCGAAGCCTAACTTACTTAATACTACCCAAAGTTTACTTTCTAGGCAAATTATGATTTACCCATATTTATTTAGAACCATGACCGTCCAAGATTACTTTAGTAATTTACTTACATTAAACTTTCTCATTCTCAATGTTTGACCAATAGTTTTTATAAAAGTTATTCTTTAAAGGCCTTCGTCATTCACACACACAAACACACACCGATATATATATATTTCCTATTTATTATTAAATCTTCAAGAATAAATAAATTAATAATGTAAATCAAACCCAAGCAATATAATTCATTAAAGAACATTGCAAATCATAAATCACCATACAAATAAATAACCATTTACTATATCTTCTAATAATTGCTTTACATTTCTTGATTTGATTCTTATAAAGAATTACATATTAACTATTAATACCACTAAAAGTGCTTAAAGCAACCACCATAAATTTAATCTTCAATTTCTAATTAACAGTACAACTTCCAAAGCACTTTTACCTCCGCACTAATTTGCATTTATCACTTCTAGTCCACACTAGTCCACAATTTCCAATTCCTTTCCTTTTACTCTATTAATCACAAACATTCTAGATTCTATAATCCCTTAACAAGCAGAAACCCCAAACAACACCTACTTCCTCCTTAGTAAATCCTAAAGCATAAGAAGCAAATCTTTAATCAAATTTACTTACTTCCCATCAATTAACAACTTAAAGGTCTATTAATCACAAACATTCTAGATTCTATAATCCCTTAACAAGCAGAAACCCCAAACAACACCTACTTCCTCCTTAGTAAATCCTAAAGCATAAGAAGCAAATCTTTAATCAAATTTACTTACTTCCCATCAATTAACAACTTAAAGGTCTAACTTCAAGAACCCTAAACTTCTTAAATCCTTCATTTAAAATCTCCAACTTTTTTATTAGCAACCCAAATTTACTTGTCTTTAGGTTTGGACATTACCAAATAAAACATATAGGAATTTAAGGTAATATAATTGACCTTCCTTAATTTACAACAAGTGAACCAAAGCTCCTCATATGGTCTAAAAATCAACTTTTATTTCTGACATAACAAATCAGTCATCAACAATCTTCCTCCACCATTTTCATCAATTCCCACTTACTCAATCCAATGAGCATATCACCTCCCAACACAAACGGTAACTACCTCTTACTTCCACCACATTCACTTTTATTATCCTCTAACCATTTTCAAAGTCCCCTTCATCTTTAAAATCAAATTAAACAAAGGAAGTAATTTCATACTAAACCATTATTCATATCACTATTTTCAAATCGTAAAACTAGCTTAATTTAGTAGAGCCTAAAACCACTTTTACCTTCACAGCATTCCCAACCAAATAGAGCAATTAACATATGACCATATCAGAGCAGAAATCAACCCAGAACAAGAAAGGAACGAATTAATTTCACACTACTCAATCAATTCAAGACTCCCTAGAACCTCAAGAATTCCCAATCAAATTTCATCATCATAAATTCTTCTTCTTCATCGGAAGGCCATTCCAAACGAGGAATAATGAATTCCCTTATCCTAAAATCCTTGTCGCTCTTTTCCTACTCAACCATCAATACTTCCTAATCCCAAATCAAAACATAAAACTAATCCTTTTTCTTATTCTTAATCTAAAATTTCCATAATTCCCACACCTCTTGTCAATTCCACTTACGGTGCAATCACTCCTTTCAAGTCAAATCCTAACTTTCAATTATCATATTAAACAACATCTAATCACCATATCCTACTCTTAACAATCCTTCATATCCTAGAACAAACCTTCACAGTTTATATAACACCCCTTCCACCATATTTTAGTCCAAACTTATTGCACAATTAGCAATCAAAGGTCAGTACATAAAATCAGATTTAACCCTTATTAATTACAATATCAACTTCAATCATTTCACTATCACCACCACATCATTCATTTAAAACCTTGAACCATAGGATTTGACTCTTGAGAAATCCCAACAATATTTGAACTCAGATTTTATCATTAAGACTTGACAGGAAAATCAGTTCCCTTTTCCCATAATTAATAACACTTGAATCCGTCACATTTACAAGCATATATGCCCTCTAATTCTATAACAATTGTTTCTAATTTATCTTATCCCAAATTTTCAATTTAAATAACAAGTAATTAAGCTTCCAGATCTCCCAATAGAGCAGAATCATCATCACTTGACTTATTTCTCATAAAGAAGTTCCAGATTTACTATTAGTAACAAAGTCTCCAATATAAACAATGTCTAGCTACACTCAATCTTTTGATCTTACCACCAACAATTTCTAAAACAGTCATTAAGCTTCGGTTCTATCACCATTAGTCATATAAACTATATTTTAGCAACTTAATTGCTCTAAATTGTGGAAATCAAATTCATAACATAGAAAACGTAAGCACCAGAAAATGAGCACCGTTATTAGGAGTCAAAGACTATCACGAGTCCAATGAATTGAGCATGCAACCACAAAATCAGTTTTAATCAACTCCTGGCCTATTTATTTATTACTTAGATTTAATTTGAACGGAAAACAACAGAACCCCATTAAATTCTTCCTCATCACAGGACACACACCCAATGACTGAAAAGAAATTTGCACAAAACAGAGACAAACACCAGAATTCCAAAAACCCCCCATTGACCACTTCAATATTCAGCCGAAGAAAACAAAATCAGAAGCAAGCAGCACAAATCACAAAACACATCCCTCAATGAACAAGAAATCCGCGGCACAGAGGGAATAAATTTGAATGAACAGGGAAAAACACGAAGAGAGTTAGAATTGAACTACTCAGATAACATGCAACCAAACGTCATCAATTTTCCTCCCTGAAATCGCCGGCCAGAGCATCACAAGCAGAGAAGAACAGAGAAGAAGAAGAACCAATTTCGGTTCCACAGGGAAAAATCGAACCATCAGGAAACACAAAAAATCTCAACACAAAAACTACCCCAATGATTCTTACTTTGCTTCTCATTATATTTAATTAGGTTTCCCATCAATTTCAACCCCATACTGCCCCAAAAATCACGTCGAAACAGTGATGGAATTTGGGGCTTTTGGAGCAATTTGATTAAACTCATTTCTTCACTCAAAATCACTTCCCAATCAACAAAATCGAAGCCTAAATTTCACTTTCATGGTTTTAGGAACCCTAGAAACCCCAAAACCAAATCAACTTCCGCCCTAAAACTTGCTCAATCGGACCAGAGGAAGAAAAGAACAGAGAAAGAGAGACTTACCCACGCTAACACAGCCCCACTTGCCTCTTTACCGCCTCTTGCCACCATGCTTTGTCGTTCAAGCCGTCAACCGTCGCTGGCAACTAGGAGAACAGAGGGAGCGAAGAGAAAACGAGAGAGAGAGAGAGAGAACAGAGAAAGTGAGGAAGAGAGTAAGAGTGAGAGTGTTTCGGGTCAGAGGAAATGGAAGAAATTAGAAGGGGCAGATATTGAAGATATTTTCAACTAGGGGCAGATATTGTCTTTTTCATTTTCCTTTTTCTATTTTTCTCTTAAAATGGTAATTTTATTTACCATTCTCACTTACAAATAACCCTAAATTTGTCCCAAAAATAATTTATCTAGATATGCTTTAATTTCCAAATTTATTTATAAGACTTTTTAAATATCAAACAATACCTCAATGTTCAAAATATTCCATTATCTAAGTTCATCTTCTCACTATTTTTCCTCAATTAATAAAGAAAATAAGCCTTAAAAATTATTAAAAATACATCTGGCCTCATAAATTTATCTATAAGGCTTTTTAATTTCTAAATGCCACCCTAAGACCTTAAATAAATCCTTATTTTCTATTTTCTAAAATTTGGGGTGTTACACGAATAGCTTACACCTTTTCAGGGTCAGCGGCTAACCCTTGCGCAGAAATAATGAATCCAAGGAAAACAAGTTGTTCTTGGAGAAAGGAGCACTTAGAAAGATTGACATAGAACTTCTCTTCTCGAAGTATGAGAAACACTTGGCGAGGATGTGTCAAATGCTCAGCTTCCGGCTTGCTAAATATTAGGATATCATCAAAGTAGATGACCAGAAACTTGCCTAAGTAGGGTCGGAGAAGGTGAGTCATGACACGCATGAAAGTACTTGGGGCGTTGGTAAGGCCAAAAGGCATGACTAACCATTCATACAAGCCATCATGTGTCTTGAACATCGTTTTCCATTCATCTCCGGGTCTAATCCTAATCTGGTGGTACCCACTACGGAGGTCAATTTTGGAGAACCAGCACGACCCTAAGACTAGATCCAGCATATCTTCAAGTCTAGGGATAGGAAACCTATACTTAACGGTGATTTTGTTGATGGCTCTACTATCAATACACATTCTCCACGTATTGTTAGAAATCTTAAGTTTTGATTAAGACTGGACCCTATGGATAACATAAGTAAAAATAATCAGATAAGGATATAACTTAGTCAGAATATAATCAAGATAAGAATCAAGGTAAATGACTAAGGAAAAGTATAAGTTATCTAAACATTGAACAAGTCCTATAGATAACAAATTCACTATCGCTAAGACTTCATAAATAAATTGGGCTAGAAAGTCATATCAGCCAGCAATAATGACTTAGCGATAACAGGATCAGATATCGATAGTAGAATCTTTAGACTTCTTACAGAGCAAATACATTGAGAAAATGAATTAAGCTAGCGATAACATAGTCACTAGCGATAGGAAGTTTAGCTATCGATAATAAATTCACTTGCTGAAATAACTTAGCTTTCTTAATATACTATCTGTATACACTGAGATAATGAATCCTTCTAGCGATAACACCTACTGTGCTTCACATGAATACTTGTTTAGCTAACAAGCTAAGTGCAGGACTTATTCTATGAAGCTAGCGATAGCATAAGATACTAGCACTACTGAAAAAGCTGCTACTCAAGTACAATGTTGCAGGTAGTTGGTAAACACAGCTTATCTCTCATAGCTCATCTTCTGCAAAAATTAAATGAAGTAAGAGAAGATAGATGACTAAGATGAAGACCAGCATTAAATGCCAACAGCTAGGAGCTTCCAACAACAATATTCAAACGGATTCAAAGCTGAAAGTTTCAAGGAAGACAAACACGACATATAAAGTCCAAAGCTTGAGCATTTATGAAGAAGAGAATAAATTGACAGATTTACATTCATTACTCTTATCTATCCTCTGCTAAAAGTTTATTATTCTTAATGAGTTTAATTATACTTCAGTGATTATCAAAATCTGTTCATTTAGTGAACTCATTTATTGAAATCCTCTACTGTTTGAGGTTGTTCTAAAATCTGGAATTTTAGAATAGGGTTGTAGTCTTACAACTTGTAAGGGGGAGCGTTAAGAGGAAGTCTAAAGCTCTGTGATTGTAAAGGTTGGCAGGTGACCCTGTATTGTAAAACCTGTGGTTCAGTGGAACCCAACGAGGAATTGGAGAACTGGACGTAGGCAGTGTTTGGCCTAACCAGTATAAAGGATTGACTTTATGTGTTAAAGTTTAATTTTCTGAAAAGCACAATTCACCCCCCTCTTGTACGGTTCGCCACTTTCATTTGGTATCAGAGCAGGTCTTCTCGTTTTGATTCCAACGAATCTGAGAAGCAAAGATCAGAAATGTCATCGTATGAGAATATATTTCCTGAAGGAAGTTCTATCAACAAACCCCCTGTCTTTGATGGAAAGCATTATACCTTCTAGAAACTCAAGATGAAGATCTACATTAAGGCAAATGGATGTAGGTTGTGGAAAATCATAGAAGAAGGTGACATTGTGCCTAAAGACAGTTTGGGCATTCCCAAAAGTGAAGATGAATTCACTCCTGATGATATTGCAGATATTGAATTAAACAGCAAGGCCATTCTTATGATCCAGAGCGCACTTAGTCAAACAGAATTCTTCAGAATCAGCCACCTCGACACTGCTAAGGAGATGTGGGAGGCTCTGCAAATTGCTCATGAAGGAACCTCTGGAGTGAAAGACAAAAGAGTGGAAATGCTGGTTAAAGAATTCCACAAGTTCGAGATGATTGAAGGAGAAAAGATCAGAGATCTAGAAATCATATTTACTCATCTCATCAAGATACTGAAAGTACTAAAGGGAGATTGGCTCATGAAGGTGATAACCATTCAGGAAATGCAGGGAGAATCAACAAAGTCAATCACAACCCTTTTTGGCAGCCTTGCTGAATATGAACCAACTTTGATAGCTCAAAGAAAAGCACAAAGTAATCCTAAAAAGAAGTCTCTTGCTCTTGCTGCATCTGAAAGAGATGAAGATGATGATGATGAGGAAGAAGATCTTGATGATGAAGATATGGCACTCATGGTCAGAAAATTCAAGAAATTCTTCAGGAAAAGAGGAAGATTTCAGAGAGGTGGTTCTAGCTTTAGGAAGGACTCATAAAAGGATAAAACTCATGTGTTTCAAATGCAGGAAGCCTGGTTACTTCAAAGCTGAGTGTCCGAGTCTTCAAAGATTCAGAGAAAAGGAGAAGAAGTCCTACAACAAAAAGAAAGCATATGTATCATCCATCTGGGGTGATAGCTTAGTTAAGGAAGCTAGCGATCATGAAAAGAGTGCCAATCTCTGTCTTGTTGCTCAAGAGGAATTAAGTGATACGGAGGTATATGATTCTGAACCTACTTACTCTGAACTTCAGGATATGTATAATGAGATGCATACTGAACTAACTAAACTTGCTAAGGAAGTTGTAGGTTTGAGAAAAGAAAACAAAGAACTCAAGAAAAAAATTTCCTTTCCTGTATCAAGAGTTCTTCCTTCACTATCGATAGAAGAGCCATTGTCGCAAGCCAACATAGCTGAGCTATTGATAGCGAGTCCTCCATCGATAGCTAATCCTTCAACAACAAATACTAGTGATTGTTCCAGTTGTAAAACTCTGTTGAAGGAAAAAGAAAAGCTTTCAAATGCTAAATATAATTTTAAAGGATCAAAAGGCCTTCAGAAACAAAACTGGTATAGGATATGAACAAAAACAAAGAAATTCAAATAAATGGGAAGAACCCAAAGTCAAACCTTATCTGAAATATTTTAGAAAGTCTTCTGAATATTCTTCACCCTACAGCTTTTGTAATTATTGTAATAAGAAGGGACACACTCAATCAACCTGTAATCCTAGGAAGTATGGAATTAGTGGGTCATACAAGTGGGTTCCTAAAGAAACTTATGTATCTAAAGCTTCTAATACTGAAATCAAGACTAATCCCAAAGGACCCAAGAAAGTTTGGGTACCTAAAAATGTCTGATTTGTGCAGGTGTGCCTTAAAGCATCCAACAAAGGGAAATGATATATTGATAGTGGATGCTCAAGGCATATGACAGGTGACAAGAACAAATTCAACAATCTAGTGACAAAAGAAGGAGCTAAAGTTAGCTTTGGTGGAAACAAGAGTGGGAAGATCACTGGAATTGGTGAAGTTGGTCCTGTCAAGGATGTGTACCTAGTGGATGGTCTCTGCCACAACTTTCTCAGTGTCAGCCAGAGCACTGACCATGGTAACTAGGTCATTTTTTTATTCAAATGAATGCCTAATTGTTGATAAGAGAAATCTAGATATAAACAAAGCTAATCTTAAGTACAAGTTGAAGGCAAATAGAAATGGTAATTTATACACCTTAGATTTATGCCAACAATTAGAAGAAAAAAGTCTTATTTCAAATGATGAAACTTGTTGGTTATGGCATAAGAGACTAGCTCATGTGAATTTTACACAACTTGATAAACTAGTTAAGAAGGAGCTGGTCATAGAAATTCCTAGTTTCAAAACTAAACATGATTTAATTTGTGAATCCTGTCAAAGAGGTAAACAAACAAAGTTTTCTTTTAAAATCAAGAAGACATCCTCCACAAGTAGGCCATTGGAACTAATTCATATGGATCTAGTTGGGCTAGCAAGAGTGAAAAGTCTAAGTGGAAGTCTATACACTCTTATAGTTGTGGATGATTACTCAAGATTTACCTGGACTATGTTTCTTTCCTCGAAACATGAAACTTTTAATGTCTTTTGTGTGCTTGCTAAGAAATTGCAAAATGAAAAAGGCCTCAAGATTGCTGCAATCAGAACTGATCATGGAGGAGAATTTGAGAACAAAGAGTTCATGGGATTGTGTGATGATAGTGGTATTGAACACAATTTCTCTGCCCCTCGTACTCCTCAACAGAATGGTGTTGTAGAGAGAAAGAACATGTGCTCACAGAAATGACCAGAAGCATGCAAAATGAAAAACAAGTGCCACAAATATTTTGGGCAGATGCCATGAGTACAGCTTGCTACATTTCAAACAGAGCCTACATCAGAAAGGAGATGGAGAAGACTCCATATGAGCTCTACAAAGAAAGAAAGACTAATCTCAGTCACCTAAGAATCTTTGGATCCAAGTGTTACATCCACAATAATGGAAAGGTAAATCTGGGTAAGTTTGATCCTAAGTCTGATATTGGTATATTCATAGGATATTCAAATAGGAGTAAAGCGTATAGAGTATATAACATGAAAACTCAAACTGTTGAAGAGTCAATGCATGTAGTGTTTAATGAAACTCCTCAAGAAAAACAGCGTTGTGACAATGAGGATGAAGATTCTTCTCAAGTTTTAAAATGATCTCTATCGATAGCCCCAGAGCCATCGATAGCAAATGCTGAAAATCAAGTTTCAAACACTTCAAAAACTCCTCTATCGATGGCTCTAAAGCCATCGATAGTGAGTTCTGAAGATGAGGCTGAAGATGATCAAGATGAAGAAAATGAGCTTCAATCTTCCTTAAGACATCTTAAGCATCATCCTCCTGAATAAGTAATTGGAGAATTTTCAAAAAGAGTTAGAACCATAAAGCAACTACAAAATGAAATAGAATTCTCTGCCTTTATTTCTGAAATTAAACCAACCTGTGTTGATGAAGCTCTTGTTGATTGTGACTGGATAGTTGCAATGCAAGAAGAACTTAATCAATTTACAAGGAATCAAGTTTGGGATTTAGTACCTAGACCAAGAAATCATCCTATTATAGGTACAAATGGGTTTTCAAAAACAAACTTGATGAATCTGATCAAATTGTCAAAAATAAAGCTAGATTAGTTGCCAAAGGAGATA
This sequence comes from Mimosa bimucronata, assembly GCA_037074515.1. Taxonomy (NCBI): domain Eukaryota; kingdom Viridiplantae; phylum Streptophyta; class Magnoliopsida; order Fabales; family Fabaceae; genus Mimosa; species Mimosa bimucronata. The sequence goes on from CM073442.1 coordinate 16,784,826, forward strand.
ACCAAGAAGAAAGCATTGATTATGAAGAAACTTTTGCTCCAGTTGCAAGAATTGAAGTAATAAGGATTCTACTAGCTTTTGCATCCATCAAAAATATTAAACTTTATCAAATGGATGTTAAAAGTCCCTTTCTTAATGGATATATCAAAGAAGAGGTTTATGTTAAGCAACCTCCTAATTTTGAAGAAAATTCTAAGCCTGATCATGTTTATAAACTTAAAAAGGCTCTTTATGGTCTCAAACAAGCACCTAGAGCTTGGTATGAGAGGCTTAGCACATTTCTCATTGAAAAGGGTTTTTCTAGAGGAAAATTAGATACTACCTTATTCATCATGCATAAAGATAAAAACATGCTTATAGTTCAAATTTATGTTGATGAAATTATTTTTTGTGCTACTAATGAAAAGCTCTGTGAAGAGTTTGCTAAAATGATGCAGGGAGAATTTGAAATGTCAATGATGGGAGAATTAACATTCTTCCTAGGCCTGCAAATAAAGAAAAGGAAAGATGGCATCTTCATCTCCCAAACCAAGTATTGTAAGGAGATTCTCAATAAGTTTGGGATGGAGCAATCTAAGGATGAGGACACTCCCATGAGTATCTCTGCTAGCTTAGATGTAGATGTTAAAGGCAAAGTAATTAGTCAATCTCATTATAAAGGAATTATAGGTTCCTTACTCTATCTAACTGCTAGTAGGCCTAACATTCAATTTAGTGTGGGAATGTGTGCTAGATATCAAGCAAACCCTAAAGAATCCCACTTAACTAATGTAAAAAGAATTTTATGTTATTTGCAAGGGACTCAAGAGCTTGGGTTGTGGTATCCCAAGGGAACTCAAGAGTACCTTCTTGCCTATTCTGACTCTGACCATACAGGTTATAAGACAGATAGAAAAAGCACAAGTGGTCAATGCCAATTCTTAGGTGGGTGGTTAGTCTCATGGGCCAGCAAGAAGCAAAATTGTGTCTCCCTTTCATCTACAGAGGCTGAATATATTGCAGCAGCAAGTTGTTATGCTCAAGTACTGTGGCTTAAGCATCAACTTAGAGATCTGGTTTTGGAATTCCCAGAAGTGCCTATTCTATGTGACAACACCAGCACAATAAGCTTGGCCAAAAATCCAGTTCATCATTCCAGAACCAAGCATATTGATGTGAGACATCACTTTCTGAGAGATGATGTTCAAAAGAAAGATGTCAAGGTGGAGTTCATCTCAACAAACTTGCAACTTGCTGATATCTTTACCAAACCTCTTGAGCCAGCCCAACTTATCTTTATTAGAAGAGAATTAGGAATGGTAAATCCAAACGAGTTATAAATACTTCTGAAATATTCTCAATTCAATTTCATTTTATTCATACAGATTAATCACTAACTTAGGCATCGGAGTGCCAAATCTTAAGTTTTGGAGGACTGACATATCGATAGTGAGTTTCACTATCGCTATCATATGTAGGGTAAAGCTAAGGATTGAGCTAAGATTGCAATCGCTAGTCACAAGCATTATCGATAGCAAAGCCAGCTATCGATAACTGGAAGGAGTAAGTGATAAGACATTTGCTCAGCGATGGATCATGCCTACTAGCGATAGCATCTCATATTAGCGATAGCAAGTCACTAAAGTTCAGAATACGAAACGTTAGCTAATGTACTTCACTAATGGTAAAACCCTAAACCCTAAAACTTATAAAGCTGGATCACTTGCATTTGCATTCATTCATGAAACATCTCTTTCTCTTCTACTCTAAAAACTCTCTGAGCATTCAAGCTTTCATTTTCAAAACCCTCTGCTATCAAAAACCCTAAAATGGCTAGAACTAAAGTTCCTCAAGTTTCAAAGAGCACTAGCGCTAATCCTCCTTCCAAATCAGCTAGCAAAAGGTCTCGTACCCAGAAGAGTATCTCCTTTTCAAAAGAAGTTTCTGAGAATCTCCCTAAGCGTCAAAAAGTAACCCATTCTGACATTTCCTATCTAACATACTCTCTTTCACCTCTAAGCTCCATCTTCGCAGAAAAAGGAACCCTAGATAGGGCTACTGTATGGGTAGATTTGGAGTATTTAAAACAACAAGGTTTTGACTTGGATGCCTGGTTGCTCCCTTACCAGAACTGGATCAGTATAAACAATAACTACAATGAAGATGTTCTAAGATCCTTCTACTCGAAGTTTAAAAGCAATTCCAGCATATAAAAAGGGGAAACTCGTAGACGTCACCTTTGAAGTTGTTGTGAGAGGGAAGGGTATTACTTTTGGGTGGAAATCACTCAATAATATGTAAAGTACCCTGAAGAAGAGCTAGCAGAGATCTATGAGACTCACTCTAACAAGCCAGCAGGCATGCCTGTAGTCAACCGGATCCTTCATTATGTATATACCAGGATTATGACTCACAAGTCAGGGAATTTCAGTAGTTTTGCAAAGATTGACAACCCATGGTTGGCCAATCTCATTCAGAAAGTCCCACTTATCCAGGCCAGTTGATTAGTATGGAGTTGCTAAGGTTTTTGTTAGACAAATCTGCCAAAGCTCCTCTACCTTATCCTTAATTTGTATCCTTTATGCTGCAATATGTTAAGATCAAATCTTTAAGGGATGGAGAGAACAAGAAATGCAAACAAGTCACTACCTCTACCCTGAAAAAGATGGGAATTCCAGTTGGAATAGTCAGAGGTACTTCTGGCTCTCAGTCTCAGGCTTCTCATGCCTCTACTTCATTAACTCAACCTGAATCCACAGAGGAAGAAGCTCGGTCCAAGCGAGCTCCACCTCCTCCTTCTGCTGCGACAAAAGCTTCAATTTTCTCCAAGGAAACAGTTGAGGAAATAGTCTTCAGGCTCTCTGCCGAGTTCAATTTTGCCTTAGAAGCATAGAAAGCAGAGTTGCTAAAGCCTATTCAGGAGCTTCAGGCCCAAGTGAAAAATTTAGAAGAATGCATGGGTCTTCAAATCTCTCAGTCAAGAGCCACCCCCCTCTCAAGGTACCTCATCCCCTCATCACTCCCCAAATCACTCTTCTACTCCTTCTCATCCCAGTCCACCAAATTCCCCTCTCAACATTCCTCTTTCCCCAAACCCCCAGCACAAAGTCCCTACCCCACCAGTATCCCCTATTGCTAGCCCATCTCCTACCGATAGCTACCACACTCAATCTCTTACTAAACCAAATACCATTCCTATCGCTACCACACTTCCTCCACCTCAGTCATCCCCTATCGCTACCACTTCCCCTACCGATAGTCCTCACTCTTCCAGACTTTCCCCCACCACAGCTCAAGCACCTTCCCTAACCCCTATCGCTAATCCACTTATTAGCGATAGTTCTCCACTTACCTCTCCTCCTGTCCTCAATCCTCCTCCACCTACTGGTGATGATGACAAAAAGGGGGAGAAACAGACCAGTACAATCATTGAAGATACTGAAGAAATTGAGGACATGGTCAGGGGCATAGCTAGAAGCTATATGGATTCTGAGGCTCATAAGACTCCTACTCCACAGAATTCAGAAGAGGATGTTTTTACAAATGCAGCTCAGATTGCTCAAAAGCATGGGATCCCTCCTAGTGTCTTGCATGCTGAGCCTATCCCTATCTCAGTCATCCCTCCTGAAGCAAATATGGAGATCATTGCAGTAGCCAAGCCTAACACTGGAAATGAGTTTCAAGACTCTATTCAGAAACTGCTGGTGTTTGAGGCTAAGAAAAGGGAAAGGAGCAAGAGGAAAGCCAAGAAAGAAGTATCATTCAAAGACATTCCTAAACATACTTCTGAGGCTCCCAAGGAAAAGGCTGTAAGAATCAAGAAGGTAGCTCCTAAAAAGCCAGCTCCTCTAAAGATGACACAAGAAATTGAGCAAGCTCATGCTGAGATTTTAGAAGAGTTTGCTAAGGCTATAAAGGAAGCAGAGGAGGCTGCGACCAGAGCCAAAGGAACTGCTGAGAAAAAGAAGGAGGGAGCTAAAAAGGTGACTCCTAAAAAGCCAGTCCTCAACCTAACCAAGGAAGACAAGAAAGTAGTCTCATCTTGCCCTCGCAGAATGTCAAAAGAAGAAAAGAAAAGGGTTGAAAAAGAGGCTGCTAACAAGAAAGCTCTTGAAGAGGCTTTGAGAAGGCATAAAGAGGCTATTGAGAAGAAAGCTGCTTTTGAGGTAAGAAGGAGGGAAAGAATAGAGAAGGAAGCTCAGGAAGCTGTAGAAGGGGCAGAAGAAAAGAGGAGAAAGGAAATTCCTCAAGGAAAAAGGGTATAGAAATACAAAAGAAGGTTTCATACTCGCAAGGCTAAAGAACCTTCAGCTCTATCAATCTCTGAACCTTCTGAAAATCCTGAGCAGGCCAAGTCTGAGCTAGTAAGAGCTAAGAAGAAGCAAGCTAAGCAAGAAAAGCTCGAGCAAGACAGATTCTTCTACTCAGATTCTTCCATCTCTGCTATCCTAATGAAGAATTCAAGTCCAATCCCTTTGGAGACAATTTTAACAATGAGGGTGCATTAGTTTTTGAAAATCATGCTGCATGTGCATCTTATATGGCCAAAACTGATGTAATTCCTTTTTGTGGAGTTATATTATAGATACTGATTCATGCTAAATTGTTTACAAATTTTGAATATAGTTTATCTGACATGTGTGTTTCTTACTTATGTTTTGTCATCATCAAAAAGGGGGAGAATGTTAGAAATCTTAAGTTTTAATGAAGACTGAACCATATAGATAGCATAAGTAAAAATAATCAGATAAGGATATAACTTAGTCAGAATATAATCAAGATAAGAATCAAGGTAAATGACTAAGGAAAAGTATAAGTTATCTAAACATTGAACAAGTCCTATAGATAACAAATTCACTATCGCTAAGACTTCATAAATAAATTGGGCTAGAAAGTCAGATCAGCCAGCAAGAATGACTAGCGATAACAGGATCAGATATCGATAGTAGAATCTTTAGACTTCTTACAGAGCAAATACATTGAGCAAATGAATTAAGCTAGCGATAACATAGTCACTAGCGATAGAAAGTTTAGCTATCGATAATGAATTCACTTGCTGAAATAACTTAGCATTGTGATAGCTAATATACTATCTGTATACACTGAGATAATGAATCCTTCTAGCGATAACACCTACTGTGCTTCACATGAATACTTGTTTAGCTAACAAGATAAGTGCAGGAATTATTCTATGAAGCTAGCGATATCATAAGATACTAGCGCTACTGAAAAAGCTGCTACTCAAGTACAATGTTGCAGGTAGTTGGTAAACACAGCTTATCTCTCATAGCTCATCTTCTGCAAAAATTAAATGAAGTAAGAGAAGATAGATGACTAAGATGAAGACCAGCATTAAATGCCAACGGCTAGGAGCTTCCAACAACAATATTCAAACGGATTCAAAGCTGAAAGTTTCAAGGAAGACAAAGACGACATATAAAAGCCAAAGCTTGAGCATTTATGAAGAAGAGAACAAATTGACAGATTTACATTCATTACTCTTATCTATCCTCTACTAAAAGTTTATTATTCTTAGTGAGTTTAATTGTACTTCAGTGATTATCAAAATCTGTTCATTTAGTGAACTTATTTATTGAAATCCTCTACTGTTTGAGGTTGTTCTAAAATATGGAATTTTAGAATAGGGTTATAGTCTTACAACTTGTAAGGGGGACTGTTTAGAGAAAGTCTAAAGCTCTGTGATTATAAAGGTTGGCAGGTGACCCTGTATTGTAAAACCTGTGATTTAGTGGAACCCAACGAGGAGTTGGAGAACTGGACGTAGGCAGTGTTTGGCCGAACCAGTATAAAGGATTGACTTTATATGTTAAATTTTAATTTTCTGAAAAGCATAATTCACCCCCTCTTGTGCGATTTGTCACTTTCACATACCATTTTTCTTTGGCGTCAATAAAGCAGGTACTGCACATGGGCTAAGGCTATGTTGGATATAACCCTTTTCCAGCAAACCATTGACTTGCCGATTAAGTTCTTCCCTATCCTTAGGGTTCATCCGATAATGTGGTAAATTAGGGAGTTGGGATCCTGGAACTAAATCAATTGCATGTTGGATCTCCCTCATTGGAGGCAAGTCATAGGGTAACTCATCAGGTGCAACATCCTTAAACTCATCTAACAAGTGGGAAATCTCTTTAGGTAGATGTGTAGCCTTAGAAGTGGATGGGAGGGCGGCTTTTGCAACAACTGCAAGAATAATATCAGTCTCCCGACACTCATGAATAAATTGCTTTTTGGTAAGGAGGTGAAGTTTGGGAGACTTAAAGGCAAAACAATCTGTGTTGGTAAAACCCTTTCCTTTAAGTTCAGGCTTAGTAGGGCGCAAAATAATTGTTTTCCCTTCATGCTTAAACATATGGTTGTTGGATCTTCCATGTATGATAACATCATGATCGTACAACCATGGGCATCCTAAGAGGATATGGGATACGTCCATCGGAAGGTGTTCGCAAAAATTGCCACCGCAAGTGTACGGGTCAAGTTTAGTAGTATAGTGGTAAAAAGTGTCGTTCCGCAGGGACTATGTGATAAGCAAGTTCATTAAATACATTACAATCTAAATTAACTTTGGGCAAAAATCAAGTGATGGGTTCAAAGTTTGTTAACAAAAATAGCAATAAAAATAACAAAGAGTGATTTTAAAATTTAATTTAAACAATGGGAAAAGCCTAGGCCTATTTATCCACTTGTATTTCATGATACCCCATAATTCCTTCCCTAATGATAATAAATTCCTATTATGTTGTTGTTTGAAGTCTCTTATATTCAAATAGCTCTCTCAAGCCTATTCAAACCTTAATTGAATTTAGTATGCATAATCTCTTACTACATACTATCATCAATTAGTCTTTTTAAATAAACCACTTCAATTTTACAAAACTTGGTTAGTGAATATCTCTATCTCACTAACACACTTCCAATCCTAAATTAGCATTGCAAGACAAGTTTGGATTTAATCTAGTTCTTTACCTAATTAATGCTCTCTCAAGCCACTAATTAAGCAAACAATCTAAATGTTGGCCATCCACTTAGAAAACATTAAGCACAAATTAAACCCACAACATAACAGTAATTAATTAACAAAAGGGAATAAAGTTTAGGTATCAATCCATACAAGTTTCAAAATAGACCTAGAAGATAAATTTAGCTAAACATAATGGAAGAAGGTTCAAGCTCCAACATCAAATTCATGCCCACATCCAGAAATTATACAAGAGAAATTAAAGGGATATAAGGAGGAAAAAGGATAACCACCAAGGAATTATAAGATGTGAGGATGAAGAACAGTGAGTTGCCGTGGCTGCCTCCGCTCTCCTCACAGAAGAAAAAGCCCTTGATTCCTCCCTCTCCCAAAGTTGCAGCAGAAGATAGATGAAGACGGGATAAATCTGAAACGTAGCAGCTTCACTCTTTCCTATGCTTACTTTCTCGGCTTCTCACTTCTCACCCGTAGGACAGTGGCGTGAAAGATGTCTCTCCAAATGAATGCCGCCACCTCTCTGCCCTCCCCTCTCAATTTTGCTTTTAGGTCTTAGCTTTTTTTCAGTGCTCCCCACGGCGTCGTTTTCCTTTTTCTTTAATGGTATTTCCATTGATTGAACGTTGCTTCTCACTGGCTGGGTGTAAAGACAAGAAAAGAGAAATGATTATTATTTTATTATTATAATAATAGCCTAACACATCAGCTACAATCAACTAAAACGTTGCAAGATTTTATTTTTCTTTCTTTTCTTTTTTTAATATTTGAATCTTCCCATTTTAGTTTAATATATAATATTCACATTCAATCCCACAGATGATCTATCAAATTAATATTTGTCAAAATATCAATCAAACCCCCTTAATTTAGTTTTAATGACTCCCCAAATATACTCAAATATGTATCAAATCTAATTAAAAATTGGGAGTCAACACACCCCCACACTTGCATCAAATCTTGTCCTCAAGATTTTGAATTATAAAACAACCAAAGAAAAACATGGAAGCAAGATTTTAATGCAAACATTATAAAGTCAAAATCAATTCAATCTTTCAAGAATCAAGTCTTCACAAATATCTTTTCCATCTTCCAAAAATGCAAGTGAGAAGGCAAATAATTTGACATAGGTAAATAACTATAAGATGCCCCTCACAAGTCAAGTGTTTGCACTCTTCTCTCACAATAATTAAGGGCTTGTGTTTCACTCCATTCCATCTATTGAAACTCATCTACCATAAGCTTGTCTATCATCTCAATCTCCACTTTTTAATTTTATTGCATTCACAAATCAAAAGGACTTTAAGGGTTATGGTGAACAAGGAAAGATAATGGAATGAACATGAAAATGGAGGAATACTTCAATTAGTGCTACGCATTCTAATGACAGACCTAAAGAGTGAAGAAATATCAAGCAATAAACACACATTTTACTTGCAAAATTGCAAACTTTATTCTTCTTGATTCATATTCTCTTTTTTTTTTCATTCTTATTGCTTTTCTTTATGTATCTCTCTTTTCTTTTCTTTTCTTTTTGTTTGTTTTTTTTTTTGTCATACATGTACCTTCTCTTTTTTTTTACGATTTTTTTTACCAAAACTAAAAATTTCATTCACTCTTCTTCTGAATTGTACAGCTTAGCACTTATTAAAGTAGTGAGTAAATGAGAAAAGAGAACAATTGCAACTTAAACAAAGGGCTATATAATCAAAGCAATTTTTCTTTTAAGAAGGTTTAGGCTCAAAGGGGTAAAAGCAAGGGATTTTTATATGATAAGGATGGACATTTGGCCAAACAGGCTATGAAAATGAATGCCTAAATCATCTTTGTGCATGCAAGAAGGATTTTAAGCCTCAAAAGAGATTCAAGACAAGTTCTAGAGATGTATCACAATAAGTGTACTCCCTCATGAAAGAAATGAAAGTTAGGCTCAAATTACTCACAGGTCTTTAGCATCCTAAAGTCAATCACCTAAGCCAAATTACTTGCATATTGACAAACATTCCCAGAAGATAGAATCAAGTTTCAATTAAACACAATTCTTTCAAGTTCAAATTGAAACGACTTTGACAATGTTTGCAAGTAAAATCCAAACTTGCAAAAAAATAGAAACTTTTTTTTTTAATTTTTTACTCTTTTTTTTTAAATTTTTCTAAGAAACACCGAAAGCAAAACCCAAAACTCAAGGACAAGTCATATAAAATCAATGGTACCCTCACCCCCACACTTAAATGTCACATTGTCCTCAATGTGAACATGCAACATTAAGTAGTGAAAGTAAGGATAATGAAACTACCAACTCTCAAAATTGAGGCACAACAGCTATACAAGTGGAAGAAAGACAGCATTCCACTAAAAATATGATAGTCTCAACCATTTTCAAGTGTAGGGATGACCACAAAGACCTTATACACCCAATAACAACAATTTCAGCCCAAAATCATCCAAAAACATTCAATCCATTTCAAACCAACAGATCTCATGCTTTACACAAAAATTTCAACATAAGAACAATAAGCATGCTAACTATCAGTCCAATAATCCATAGCAGAGAGCATATCATCAGTAGCCTCCGTACTACTGCATTTGCAACAATTCAATCCATATAAAAGAGAGGTTCAAGTGTACTCCCCTTTTGAGTTCCCCTATTTGCAAGCAATTTTTCTTGGCTTGAATTCATGACATCCCTCAATCCTTGGCAATTTTCCATCATCAGAGCAAGTGTGGACTTTCTTTCCTACCAAAACAAAAGATCAAACATAACTCTAAAGACTAAAACAAACCAAAATAAAATGAAAAGGATAAGTTAAAGAGCTTGGGTTGCCTCCCAAGAAGCGCTTAGTTTTAAGTCCTCAGCCCGACTTTGCTGCTTTAAGCTTGATCATCTAAGTAAACGGTAGAGATGACACGGTCTACTTCTCCTCCCCAATAATGCTTGACTCTTTGCCCATTGGCGGAAAATCTTTCTCCATCTTCAGTTTCAAGCTCCACATTACCAAACTTAGAAACTTTCACAACGGTGAATGGGCCTGACCATCTTGACTTCAATTTGCCGGGAAACAACCGCAACTTAGAGTTGAACAAGAGAACTTGCTGCCCCGGTTCAAAAGTCTTAGGAACAATGAGCTTGTCATGCTGCCTCTTGGTCTTCTCTTTGTAAAGTCTAGAGCTTTCATAAGCAGCCAATCGGAACTCTTCCAATTCATTAAGTTGAAGAAGGCGCTTTTCTCCACAAGCTTTTGGATCAAAATTCAGTTTCTTGATTGCCCAATATGCACCATGCTCTAACTTAATTGGCAAGTGGCATGCCTTACCAAATACAAGGCGAAATGGGGACATCCCAATAGGAGTTTTGTAGGCCGTCCGGTAGGCCCATAAAGCATCGTCTAGCTTGGTGGACCAATCCTTACTAGTGACATTCACCACCTTCTCAAGAATGTTTTTGATTTCCCGATTAGAAATTTCTGCTTGGCCGTTAGCTTGAGGGTGGTAGGGCAATGTAATCTTGTGCTTAACACCATATTTCTTCATTAAAGCTTCAAATTGGTGATTGCAAAAATGGGTTCCCCCATCACTCACAATGGCTCTTGGAGTCCCAAATCTTGTGAAAATGTTCTTCTTAAGGAACTTGATGACAGTTTTGGCATCATTGTTCACACATGCCGTGGCTTCCACCCACTTTGAGACATAATCTACACCAACCAAGATGTATTCATTGGTGAAAGACTTAGGGAATGGACCCATGAAATCAACTCCCCAAACATCAAAAAGCTCTACTTCAAGCATGTTATTCAAAGGCATCTCATCCCTTCTTGAAATATTGCCCACTCTTTGACATCTATCACATTGCAAGACAAATGTGTAGGCATCCTTGAATAAAGTAGGCCAAAAGAAACCGCTTTGAATCACCTTAGCGGCAGTTTTCTCACCCCCAAAGTGGCCACCATAATCAGAGGAGTGGCAACCATGGAGAATGCCTTGTTGCTCATTTTCTGGCACACATCTTCTAATAAGTTGATCGGGACACCGCTTGAACAAGTATGGTTCATCCCAAAAATACTTCTTCACATCATGCAAAAATTTGCGCTTTTGGTGAGAGTTAAGATCTGGCGGTACAACTCCACAAACTAGGTAGTTCAAAAAATCGGCATACCATGGAGTGGAAGACTCATCCACATAGAATAAATGCTCATCTGGGAAAGATGCTTCAATCCCTTCACTCTCATCGAATTGAGCCTCAGTACTCAACCTAGACAAATGATCTGCCACTTGATTCTCGGTTCCTTTGCGGTCTAGGATGTTCAAGTTAAATTCTTGGAGTAAGAGCACCCATCGAATCAACCTAGCTTTTGAATCTTTTTTGGTAAGAAGATATTTGAGAGCAGAATGATCAGTGTAGACAATCACCTTGGTGCCCACAATGTAAGATCGAAACTTCTCACAAGCAAAAACTATTGCAAGCATCTCCTTCTCTGTAGTAGTATAATTAACTTGAGCACTGTCGAGGGTCTTGCTAGCATAGTATATTGGTTGGACAATCTTCTCTTTCTTTTGTCCCAAGACGGCTCCCACGGCATAATCACTTGCATCACACATCACAATGAATGGGAGACCCCAATCTGGAGCCACAATGATTGGAGCAGTCACCAATCTCTTCTTGATCTCCTCAAATGCCTTAATGCACTCATCATTGAAAATAAACGGCACATCCTTTTCAAGCAAAGCACAAAGAGGCTTGGTAATCTTAGAGAAGTCTTTAATAAAGCGGCGATAGAATCCCGCATGGCCTAGAAAGCTCCTCACACCTTTGACATTGGTAGGTGGAGGTAGTTGCTCAATCACGACAATCTTGGCTTTGTCCACCTCTAAGCCATCTTTAGAAACCTTGTGGCCCAAAACAATTCCTTCCTTCACCATAAAGTGGCATTTCTCCCAGTTTAGCACAAGATTGGTTTCCTCACATCTTTGCAACACTTGATCCAAATTATCCAAGCATGAGTCAAACGAGTCACCAAACACCGAAAAATCATCCATGAATACCTCAATAGTATGCTCAATCATATCGGAGAAGATAGACATCATGCACCGTTGGAAAGTGGCAGGTGCATTGCATAATCCAAATGGCATTCTTTTGAAAGCGAAGGTGCCATAAGGACAAGTGAAAGTTGTCTTCTCTTGATCCTCCGGAGCAATGGCTATTTGGTTATAGCCGGAGTAGCCATCAAGGAAACAAAAGTATTCTTTCCCGGCCAACTTGTCAAGCATCTGATCAATAAATGGCAAGGGGAAGTGATCCTTGCGTGTAGCATTGTTGAGCTTCCGGTAATCCATGCAAATCCGCCACCCGGTCACAGTGCGAGTGGGAATGAGTTCATTTTGGGTGTTAGCCACTACAGTCATGCCCCCTTTCTTAGGAACACATTGGACTGGGCTCACCCATGAACTATCAGAGATGGGATAAACAATTCCGGCGGAAAGCCATTTGAGGATTTCTTTCTTCACAACCTCCTTCATTACCGGGTTTAGTCGCCTTTGATGCTCAATGGAAGGCTTGTGATTTTCCTCCAACAAAATCTTGTGCATGCAAAGAGAAGGGCTAATACCCTTAATGTCGGCTATGGTCCACCCAATAGCTCTCTTATGCTCCTTCAACACTCTTAGCAATTTCTCCTCTTGCAAACTTGAGAGAGTAGAAGAGATAATTACTGGCAAAGACTTAGAATCACCTAAATAGGCATACTTTAGGTGTGAGGGAAGAGGCTTCATCTCAAGAGTCGGTGCAACTTCTATAGATGGCTTTAATGGAGATTGTAATGCTTGAGATACATCTAAAGGCTCAAATGGCTTGAACCTAGATGGAGGAAAGGCTTCCATGCTAAATATCCCATTAAGCTCTTCTTGGTTGAAATCTTCAAGATTTTTTTCACCAATAAGAAATGCCTCTAAAGGGTCCTTGATCATAGGCCCATAAGATTTCTCTTGAACAACCGACTCAAGCCTATCCACCATAAAGCATTCACTAGATTCATCATCATGAAATTTTAAAGCCTTTGACATGTTGAAAATCACCTTCTCATCATTCACTCTCAAAGTAATTTCCCCCTTTTCAACATCTATAAGGGTTCTTGTCGTAGCCAAAAATGGTCTTCCTAAAATGATAGGGATTTTCCAATCAACCTCACAATCCAATACGACAAAATCCGCAGGAAATATGAATTTATCAACCTTAACCAAGACATCTTCTACAATACCTCTCGGGCGGGCGGTGCTACGATCGGCAAAGAGTAGAGTGACCGTAGTAGGCCGTGGTTCACCTAGTCCCAATTGATTGAAAACAGCAAGTGGCATAAGATTGATGCTAGCTCCCAAATCACAAAGAGCTTTGCCATTAAAATTTGTGCCAATGTTGCATGGGATGTAGAAACTCCCCGGATCTTTCAACTTAGTTGGTAGCTTCCTTTGGATGACCGCACTACATTCTTCAGTTAGAGCAACTGTTTCAAACTCACTAAAACGCCTTTTCTTAGATAGCACATCCTTCAAGAATTTAGCATATTTAGGCATATTCTCCAATGCTTCAGCAAATGGAATGTTGACATGTAGTTGCTTAAACATCTCCACAAACTTCTTGAATTGAATATCCTCCTCCTTCTTCTTGAATCTTTGCGGATAAGGTAGAGGAGGTGTAATGGAGAAAGAGACGGTCTTCTGCTTCTTTTCTTCACCCTTGGCTTTGTTCTCCTTAGGATCTTGAACAACTTCATCAAAACTTTCATCAACGATCTTCCTCTTCTTAGTGTCATCTGCTTCAACCACAATGTCTTCATCAACTTGCTCATCCTCATTAATTTCAACTACCTTGGGTTCTTGAGCAACATGAGGTTTCTTGGTTGGCACAAAGGAGTTATCCACAATGTTACCACTCCTCAAAGTGATTGCTTGACATTCTTCCTTCCCTTCCCTTTTTGGATTGGGAACGGTATCACTTGGTAACCTTTGTCTAATTAATGTATTGACTTGAGAAGCCAATTGACCCATATGCACTTCAAGGTTCTTGATAGCCGTGTCATGAAGAGAAGTCTTGGTATTGGTTACCTCTTGGTTGGCAAGTATTTGAGAAAGCAACTTCTCAATTTTTGACTCATCAAGCGGCTTTTGTTGAGGTGCCACATATCCGGGAGGTACCGATGGTCGGTATGAAGAAGAAGCTTGAGGTGGATTGAGACTTGGACCACTCTTCCATGACATGTTTGGATGGTTTCTCCACCCTTGGTTGTAAGTGTTGGAGTAAGGATTTCCTTGAGGGGCCCTATTAGAATTGTTCATGTAGTTGAGCGATTCCATAGTATAATGGCAATCTTGGGAGGGATGATCTTCTCCACAATTCTCACAGGATTGAATGGAGCTCTGAAGTGCATGCACACCTGTAGGTAAATGAGTTTCTATCTTCGATTGAAACTTTTTGAATTGCTTTGTCAGATCTTCTAGTTGAGCACTAATAGCACTGTTATCACCAGAACTGCTTCTGTATTGCATTGTGTTAGCAGCCAAGTTCTCAAACAATTCTTGGAGTTCTGAAGTTCTCAACTTTGTGATTTCTCCCCTAGCCGCTGTGTTCAACATCACTTTTGTGGCTTCATTCAAGCCCTTTTGAAACGCAGCAAGTAGAACAAAGATATGCTGACCATGGCTAGGACAATTCCTCCACATATCCTTGAAACGCTCCCATGCTTCATAAAATGTCTCACCAGGCTCTTGCTGGAAGGTGAGGAGTTCACCTCTTTGAATAGCCCTCAAATCAGTAGGAAGAAACCGAACCTTGAACTTAGTTGCCAAAGTATCCCAATTGGTGATGGAATTCACCGGAAGGGAATTGAGCCAAGCAAGTGCCTTACCCCCTAGAGACATGGGGAATAGGCGAAGACGCAATGCATCCGCAGAAACTCCTTGAGTCTTAAAATTGCTACACATCTGAACAAACTTGGTGAGGTGCTCGACCGGGTCTTCAATCTTAGTACCATTAAAGGTACCCATAAGTTGGAGCATCTGAATCATCACCGGTTTAACCTCAAAGTTCCTTGCAGTGATGTCCGGGAGTCTAATGCTAGAGGAATAAGTGATTTCCTCTCTCGCCAAGAACTCCTCCATAGAGATATCTTCGTCTTCCGCAACTTGACCAGCCATTTCAGGTTGAATGGGCGGGTCTTGCACAGGTGGTTGAATTGGTTCCTCCGGTTGAATAGGTGGTTCCAACAGTAGTGGTTGGTGTGGATCTAGATCAAGAGCCACCTCCAAATCTCGTTGCATGCAGTTGGAGCGAGTACCTACAAACACAAGAGGATCCCACAAGTATCAAACTTATCACAATAGGTAAACAAAGTAACTCAAGCAATGCTATCTCTAATTAGACAAGTAAGTAGAAATAACACAATTCAAGCTACTAAAAGATAAGGAAGAAAAAGCCCAAAGATAATCAAGTTAACAATGTACTCAATGAACTCTTAAGTGACTTAAAACACAGTCCCCGGCGGCGGCGCCAAAAACTTGTTCGCAAAAATTGCCACCGCAAGTGTACGGGTCAAGTTTAGTAGTATAGTGGTAAAAAGTGTCGTTCCGCAGGGACTATGTGATAAGCAAGTTCATTAAATACATTACAATCTAAATTAACTTTGGGCAAAAATCAAGTGATGGGTTCAAAGTTTGTTAACAAAAATAGCAATAAAAATAACAAAGAGTGATTTTAAAATTTAATTTAAACAATGGGAAAAGCCTAGGCCTATTTATCCACTTGTATTTCATGATACCCCATAATTCCTTCCCTAATGATAATAAATTCCTATTATGTTGTTGTTTGAAGTCTCTTATATTCAAATAGCTCTCTCAAGCCTATTCAAACCTTAATTGAATTTAGTATGCATAATCTCTTACTACATACTATCATCAATTAGTCTTTTTAAACAAACCACTTCAATTTTACAAAACTTGGTTAGTGAATATCTCTATCTCACTAACACACTTCCAATCCTAAATTAGCATTGCAAGACAAGTTTGGATTTAATCTAGTTCTTTACCTAATTAATGCTCTCTCAAGCCACTAATTAAGCAAACAATCTAAATGTTGGCCATCCACTTAGAAAACATTAAGCACAAATTAAACCCACAACATAACAGTAATTAATTAACAAAAGGGAATAAAGTTTAGGTATCAATCCATACAAGTTTCAAAATAGACCTAGAAGATAAATTTAGCTAAACATAATGGAAGAAGGTTCAAGCTCCAACATCAAATTCATGCCCACATCCAGAAATTATACAAGAGAAATTAAAGGGATATAAGGAGGAAAAAGGATAACCACCAAGGAATTATAAGATGTGAGGATGAAGAACAGTGAGTTGCCGTGGCTGCCTCCGCTCTCCTCACAGAAGAAAAAGCCCTTGATTCCTCCCTCTCCCAAAGTTGCAGCAGAAGATAGATGAAGACGGGATAAATCTGAAACGTAGCAGCTTCACTCTTTCCTATGCTTACTTTCTCGGCTTCTCACTTCTCACCCGTAGGACAGTGGCGTGAAAGATGTCTCTCCAAATGAATGCCGCCACCTCTCTGCCCTCCCCTCTCAATTTTGCTTTTAGGTCTTAGCTTTTTTTCAGTGCTCCCCACGGCGTCGTTTTCCTTTTTCTTTAATGGTATTTCCATTGATTGAACGTTGCTTCTCACTGGCTGGGTGTAAAGACAAGAAAAGAGAAATGATTATTATTTTATTATTATAATAATAGCCTAACACATCAGCTACAATCAACTAAAACGTTGCAAGATTTTATTTTTCTTTCTTTTCTTTTTTTAATATTTGAATCTTCCCATTTTAGTTTAATATATAATATTCACATTCAATCCCACAGATGATCTATCAAATTAATATTTGTCAAAATATCAATCAAACCCCCTTAATTTAGTTTTAATGACTCCCCAAATATACTCAAATATGTATCAAATCTAATTAAAAATTGGGAGTCAACAGAAGGACAACACAGAACATCTTCCTTGTAGTCACCAAGGTGAAGAGGTACGTGACATTGTTGAGTGATTGGAAGGGAGGTGTTATCTATCCAGGAAACACGGAAAGGTTTGGCCAGGGGCTCAGTCTTAAGCCCGAGTCGAACAATGCCTCGACTTGAAATAATATTACATTCACTTCCATTGTCAATAATGAGTTTATAGGACTTCTTACCGTACTTCACAAATGTATGAAAGATACTATGATATTTCCATGAGTCATCTGGAGATGGAACAGCTAAGAGACATCGCATTACCCCAAGGTGCTCTGGTGGTATGTCATCTGCGAAGATTTCTTCATCCACATTTGATGGACTATCGACAGGGTCGACGACAAGATTAGGAGTGCGATATCATTGTCTTGGTACTCAAGAAGGAGAGCTCGTTGATGGCACTTGGACGCGATGTGCCCCTTAGCATGACACTTAAAACATTCAGTAGCGGACTCATTAGGACGGGAATTAGAGCCTATAGATTCATTAATCGGCTTAGTGCCAGATGTTTAGCCAGCATAGAATTGGGAAGCGGCCCTAGATGATGACCCTATAGTCCTATCGGTAGAAAAAGAACTACGAGACTGTTGGAAGTCAGTGCCTTGGGAAGGAGGACGCCGAAATGTAGGGTACTTGGATAGGGATTCTATTTCTTAGGCTTTATGATAGGCATCCTCGAGGGTTTCACGAAAGTTTAGTTTAAGTGCTCTCTGTATGTCTGGCCGAAGGCCATAAATAAACCTACTAAGTATTGACCATGGGTCTTCCTTTAGGCCACACCTTAATCTAAGTTCATCAAAACAGGCTATATAGTTAGCAACAGTAGAGCCCTATCTGATATTGTTTAGTTGACAAAAAAATTGGCACTTGTATCGGGAGGACAAATACTTTTCTTTTAATTTCATTTTCATTCTGGCCCATGAAGTTACTGGTGGATGACCGTCTCTTCGAGGGTTACTTCGACCGTGTGCCAGTACGTACGTGCAGCTTCCATAAGTCTCATCTTGGTGAATCGTACTTGTTGGGTGTCATCCATATCATACCAGTCAAAGTAGTCTTCCATGTTGGCGAGCCAATCTAAGAAGTAGGTGGGATCTAACCGACCATCAAATTCTGGGGCATCGACTTTAACCTTCTTAATGATATCTTCCTTATAGTCACGTCTAGGGTTTCCTCTGTCATACCTATGGGGGGATCTCTCATACATAGGGGGTGACCTCTCTCATTCATATAGTGGCATTCATCATAGCCATTCCAGGGGTCTACTTCGTCCTCAAATAACGTGGCATGGGGCCTACATGGAGGTGACCTAGCATAAGGGTTACCAGTACCTAAAGGAAGAGAGTGACGACCTATAGAGGTCTTTCTACCCTGATCTAACGTAGGGTGTCCTAGGTTTAACCTTTGATCATTGTGGGAGTTTTGGAGTAATCCATCATGAGGTGGTGTGGCTGCTATGGTCTTACCTACATTTGAGGGTACAGTCTCGATATGTTTTCCTAAAGTTTGTTGTCCTATACAATAAATGGCTGACATAACATCTTCGAGCTTAGTGTCGAGTTTGGACTCAAGGGCATTAATCCTATCATTGGTCTCATCAAACCTAGCATGAGTTGAGTCGCTTACCCTACGGTTAACATGATCATAAATAGCTTGTTCACGGTTTCCAACTTCAGACATGGTGGCTATTATATGAGTGATCTCTTGATCAAGGTGTGTTTGGTTGTCAAGGACACATCGAAGGGTCACGCAAGAATGAGGGGTAGGTGTCTAATGTGCAGGCTTTAGGTGGTCTTAATGAAACCTAATAAAGGCTCCCAAGTTGCCCCCACCAAGAAGGTAAAGACCCTACTTAACAAGCCTAACCTTTAGGGAGCTCAACAGCCCTAGTCAGAGATTAGTCTTGCTAAATAAGTAACAACCTGAGTGAGATCTTCACAGTAACCTCAAAGGGTTATGTAACCCCGTCAGGAAAACCGTTAGAAATCTCTACTAACATAGGCTAGAATGGGACCCGGGTGTAGGGCCAAAAGTGTGTGAGGATATGTGTGTTCCTAAGGTAGAGAATTAAATACTGAATTAAGCGTAGACAAAAAAAATTAAATAATAATCAATATAAATTAATAGAATAACTCATAAAGAAACTAAAAATTTATAGGAAAGAAAACTTTTTTTTACCCTTTTGACTTTTTTTTACCTTTTTATTTTTTTTTATTTTTATTTTTTTTGCATTTTTTTAGCGCTAGATGAGGATAAGTAGGGAAAAACAAGAGGAGGGAAAAAAGAAAAAAAAAAGGAAAAAGAATTAGGGTTAAGAAAATAAGGAAAAATGCCAAATGCAAATAAGGAAAAGAGATAGATTCAAATTTAATAGATCTAGTTTAGGTGATTACTACGAACGACCTCCTTCAATATCAACTAGTACAGGTTCAACATTGATGGATCAGGTCCTTACCGAATAACTTTTGGAGCCAAAAGTTATAACTTTATCCCCGAGTATTTTTGAATGATGATCCTGGGCTCAAGGGAGAGGTTCGGTACGTAGCAACAACGAAGCACGAATAGTGAAAAACAGTGGCTTAAGAGAGTGTAGGCAACGGGGTGGTGGAACCTAGCTCTGGTACCAATTGATGTAGGACAAGGAGATTAAAGAGTAGAGAAGTAGAAGAATAGAAGAAGAGAAGAAAGAAAAGAGAGAGATAGAATATAAGAAGAGAACAGAAAAAAGAGAATGGGAAACTCAATATTTTATTCAATAGGTAGAAACATACAAAGTAGATAATTGAGCTCTTATTTATAGAGCTCAACCAAACCCTAAAGAAAAATCTAGAAGCTAATAATAATTAAAATATTGAAATAATAAAATAATAAAACAAGGGAAATTGTAGACCTGAAAATCCTAACAACTTTTTAAATTAAAAGAAAACAATAAAATTCAAATTTCAAATCTAAATCCTAACAACTTTTTTCAAATTAAAACAATTACATTAATAATATTAAAATCAAATCTAGTAGTCTTTAAATTTAGAGGGAATCTTCCGTATCCTTTTGTGATTCCCATTATTGTGTATGCGTGATTCCTTAGGAAGTAAATAAGGAACATGAATTGAGACAAAATGATTCATTAAGATGTAACGATAGCATAGCCTATACTATAATATCCATTTGAACTTCTTAAACTGACCTACTTGATTGCAGTCTTAATTTATAACAATGTTTATTATTTTATGCTTTTAGTTATTATATGCGGTTAAACTTTGTAAATCCCTCTCTCTTCATCAAATGACTTGTAATTATAATTATCATGTGCAGATCCCTGTGAATATGGTTCAAACATATGGTGATTTGCAAAATGTCTTGATGAAAAGAATATTTCTATCTGCTATGCATTTACATATCAACACAAGATATAAGGTGTGGCAAAATCTATTGAATCTTCTATTTGTTCATATCTTCTTGGTAAATTGTCACTGCTTCTGCTGTTACTTGGTATTTTATTATTTTTATTTTTTTGTACCTTTGAGTTTCAATATGAGTTGCTTTAGGTTATGCTATATTTTTATGTGTTTGCACTTGTATATTGATAGATGATGGATTTTAAGTCGGAAGTTTCAAATCTTAAGAATAATAATAACCAAGGTAAAAAAACCGGACCGGCCAGTTCAACCATGAATCGGCCAATGATCCGGTCCGGTTGAGCTGCAAAAACGGGAGTGAAGTTGACCCGGTGCTAGACCGGGTCAACCTGGTCAAAACTGGCCAACCCAGCCAAACCCGAGGGTTGAACCGAATTGGCCTTTTAAAAAAAATCTTTTATTTTATTATAATTCACCTAATTACTAACTTTCACTTAACTCAATTTTAGAAATTAGTAAACTATAATACTTTAAATGCTATTTTACTTGCATATACTTAATATTTAATTGTTATTGCTTTTAATATTTGTATTTTAGTCTATGGATTGTAGAATAATATTTATTTTCACGTGTAATCAACTAATATTTTCTCTTTTTCCCTCTGTAGAAACATTAAAATATTCATATATGATGAATCATGCATACCTATCTACATTTACATTTTGATATTAGTGATTATTAATGTTAATATCAATAAAATTTTATTATTTTAATATAAACGGTTTGACTCGGTCCGACCCCAATCCGACCATTGACCCTTGAACCAGTGCATCACCCGGTTTGATGCCCGGTCCGGTTTTTTGAATCTTGATAATAACCAGAGGTTTGGGAATTTAGGGATGTAAAATTCATCATAAAATATGTCAAGAGTTATTGGGCCGGAAAACATGGCTACTGTGGCTGTGCCTGCTTCATTTTCGGCACTCAAGTGCAGAGATTTCAGTTTAGGATTTGGGTGAAGTATGGTGAGTCAGAAGATCATATATGCATCCACTTAGTGAAATTGGAAACCTTAGTCAACCCAAACATTATGGAGGCGGTGGGTATTAAAACGTCTTGAAGAACAGAACTCTGCATTCCTTATTAAACTTTACGAATGTTTTCGTTCTCTTTATAAGGTTAGGTCGCGATTTAAAAAATCTACATTCTTACTTGTTATTGAAATGGTAAATGTCTTTTCAAATGTTTTCATTTCTGTTACAGTTTTATTAAGTGATTTAAAAATACCACACCCTTAGTATGATAAATATATTTACAAATGTTGTTATTCACCTTACAATTTTAATGGCTGATTAAAAGATTTCATTTTCCTTGGAATTATAAATAATTATGCATTATATTAACAAACAGGCTTAGTAGCCTGCTAGCGATCAATACTTTTGAGAACCAAGGTAAGGTGGGGTCCGGGGTGGGATCAAATCTCACTTTCACTACCTTAGCTCCAAATGAAAAACATTATCCCCCCCCCCCCCCCCCCCCAAAAAACAAAAACACCCCCAAAAGAACACAAAAAAAAAAAACCACTGCCCACTAGTGATGGAGCTCTAGCGACTGGATATAATTTTGTAAATCTACAGCATTTTAAATCCCAAATTCACACCTTCCTCACCGCTATTTTTCTGATGTAAATTCAATGGACATTTTAGAATTGTAGAATTCAAAAGGCTTTTTGTAAACCCCAAAATTCTGAAATTGAGATAATAAGGAATACTTAGAATCTAGTGGTGTTGTTTTAATAGTAAAAAGCCTTGTCAATAAATTTGTACATTAAAACATATCTGGAGAATTTATTTTAGAGAGTAAATTCAAATCAAGATTTGATGGGTAGGTAATTAAATTTTTAGAAAAAGGGCAAAATGGGAAAGAAGAAAAATTGATCAAGATAAAAGGACAATATTACCCTTGATAGAAAATTTTCTTTAGGGGTTAAAGAGCAATTCTACCAACAGACCGTTGTCCAAGTTGTAGATGGCACAATTGACAATTAAAAGAATCAAAAATACCAATAAACCTTTTAACCGGGGGCAGATTGGCCAACGCCGTTAAAAATACAAAATGGCCATTACATTTAATATAAAAAATTGTGGCCCACAATTTTTTATGGAGTTAAAGAGCAATTTTACCAGTAGATTATTATTCAGATTGCAGATGGCATAATTAACAATAAAAAGGGTCGTTATCACCAACAGACCTTTTAACCAGGGGCGGATTGGCCAATACAGTTTTACTTATGGATGTTGACTATTAATTTTAATTTGGAGACGTGACGGACAATTAGTTGCCATGTGGAACATTTTAGACCGTGATATAGATTAATAATAGGAAAATACCAAAATACTCCCAAACAATTAAAAAATCCCTCCCACTGTGACAAGTTGCTATGTGGCATATTTAAGACTATCGAGGGTGGGTGAGAATGAGGGTGTCCGTTGTCTGTTGCTGTCCACCATCCTCGAGGGTTTTTTCGTTCATGGTTATGGCGAGGGCTATGTCATCGAAAGTGAAGGTATGTGGGGCAGGTGAGGGTGAGGGTGAGGATAAGGGTGGGTGAAGTGAAATTAGGTCTGTCATGTGGAATTCACCAAGCTACTAGGTGGACATATTAAGCCAATTGTCCTGCAACTAATGGCAGGTTGCATAAATAAAACAGTATTGGCCTATCCGCCCATGGTTAAAAGGTCCATTGGTGATACCGACCATTTTTATAGTTAATTATGCCATCTGCAACCTGGACAATAATCTATTGGTAAAATTGCTCTTTAACCAGCAAAAAATTGTGAGCCACACTTTTTATATTAAAAGATTGTGGGTCCCACTAAAGCTTGTAACAGACGTTTGGTATTTTTAATGGCGTTGACCAATCTGCCCCCGGTTAAAAGGTCCACTGGTATTTCCGACCCTTTCAATTGTCAATTTGCCATCTGCAACTTGGATAACAGTCTGTTAATAAAATTGATCTTTAACCCTTTTCTTTAGTTATAAGCATGGTAATTAAACCCGCACCGGCAACTAGCCCGGTGATGACTCCCCATATTTAGTAGACTTTTAGAAATATTTTGTTGTATTTGGGAAGTCATCTATTTAAAAATTAAGATATTTTATTGTGATTTGAAAAGATAATAAATTGATACATTATTTGGGGGATTTCTTTTAAAATATCTTATTTTGAATTAAAATAGGAAAGTTATCAAAAGTAAAAAATAAGTTTATGTTATTTTATTATTATTATTTTGGTTATATTTGACTTAATTTCCTTTTTTTGTTCTTGGCAGCCACTGCAAGGCACACACAATAGGAAACAAAGGAAAGGAGTGAAGGACTCAATCATCATCAATCAACTACACATACACACGCATGATGGAATTAGGAAAGGAGGGAATTGAATGAATTGATAATAATCATCTCATACAAGGATAAAAGGGGGGGCTGCACGTGAAGAGAGGGGGGAGCTAATTTTTTCTATCATTCAAAACACACACGCTGAATGAACGCACGAGAGAGAGAAGCAGCTTGGGGAATCAGTTTGGAACGCCGCTGCAGTTGTTTGAACATCGAACCAGTTGCGGGTTTTGTTCTATTTTTTTTTCATATGATTTCAGATTCAGTTTCAATTTTTGTTGGGATTGATTTGGAAGCTATGTGTGGCTAATTTTCTTTTACAACCTATGGAAACTATGAACTTGTTTGTGACTTAGATATTTTTCCCACTTATTAATTATGTTTAATTTTAGTTCAGTTTATTTAATCTTGTTATTATTGATTATTGTTTAGTGACTGATCACCATTGAACATGTTTAGGGAATTTAGGATTGAACTTGACGAAGGGAATTCTAAATAAAACGTGAGATTAAATAATGTGGAATTAGATTTTTAATCTAAGGTAGATTTAAATCTAATTTGCTTCTAGGATAGACATATACCTAGAAGCTCCGCATAATCGCATTAGAGTGTTATCAATATAATTTGTTCCTAGTTAATTTCACATAATTAACTTAGGTAAGGATATAAGTGGACCGACAGGAATTTATAGACACTTAGACTCTAGATTAGCTGATTAAGTTAAGGTATAATTAATCTATTGGGAATAAAATCTAAGAAGCAAGCAAGGGATTAGTGACTCTAGGTTGTTCGTTCAACATTTGAATTTAATCCGTTTTAAAGTTTACAATTTTTATTAGAGTTTAGTTAATTTTTCTTCATTACTGGAATTCATTCATGTTTCACTCAACTTAAACAAAAATAGGAGATTTAATGTCTAGTTATTTGTAACATTAACTTCCTAATCCCACTATTAACCACTCACAATTAAACATTAAAACGTTTATATAGCTAACTATGTTAGGAAAAGGAATTAACTTAATAAAATAACTAACATAGTTAGAAAAAGATCTTTCCATAATATTTAGACATTACCTTTTTAATTCAAATCTCAACTCCAATCTCCGTCATCACAATATAATTTTCTTCTCATTACCATAATAGAAATTTACATTATCCATGATTAATCTCCACACATCCTCCTTAAAATATCATACATCTCAAAGGTACCTAAAATCATTAACGGTTCTCACAAATACCGAGCAAAGTTGCTGGAGATGGACCGGTCCCAAAATAACAACAACTAGAATAGTATCCAACTACCATATCATAATGGCACTTATACAATAATTTTTCCTAAAATAATAACAAGTTTCATTTTGAAACATCATACAAAATATGATCCTAAATGTGGCAATACCTCCTGTCCTTCTGGTCCAGAATATCTCACGATATCAGTGAGAAGTTCCCGGATCCTTCCCTAGACCTCCCACTTCACTCCTAGGACCTGCAAAAGTGAGATCAATGGGGGTAGCCCAAACACAACCACTGACTACTCATCTAAGTGCGGTGTGTGTTAGCAAGGTGTCCAGTGGAATACATATATATATATATATTAGTTCAAACAACATGCTCAGGTATTCATATATAATGCATAACTTGGTCCCAAATATCTTTTCACAATTTATAAGTGCAAAATACTTCATCCCAAATCATCTCCAAGAATTATATATATCATTGATAATCACAAACAACCCAAACGATCTTAATAGAAGCGTTGGGAAAACATGTGGGACCAGTCGGGACCTTCCACCCGCCCCTGATCACCACGGTACAATTCACGAGGGACTTTCTACCCTCCCTATACCGTACCACGGATTAGAAGGATCTTCGTCCTTTCTGAATCCGTGAGGGGCGATCTCCCCTCTTTTCGTCTTTCTCTCCTTTATTTCCCATAATATATCAATTAGTCCATGTGGCGCAACAGGGTACCTCATCACGTGATGGCACAATTTCCAATTCACCGGTGTCACATACAAAAATAATTTCTCACAAACAACACATAGATATGCAACACTACAATTAGGCACCAGGCCTTCCAATATTTTCATGATATACATATATATATGAAATTGTTTCCAAAATCACATATATTTCAGTTCAAAATATTTCAAATCACAAATTTATGCCATTTCAAAATAATATTCCACAGGACATTATATTAAAAATATTAATATTTCAAGATCTCATTTCCATATCTCATCAATCATAACTATCAAATAATAATATTTCAAATTACTTACTAACACTACACACACATAAACAAGCAGAAAGCGGTTACCTGATAGCTGGCACCAATCTCACAATAGTGCAGCTCCCTCGTGCTAACTTGGTGCAATTCAAGCACTACACAACCAGACATACAACCACAATTAATTATTTATCCAACAATTTCACGTGTTGGAAAATAAATTACTTACTACCCTTTCTTTGCCCTTACTTATTTTAAATTTCTATTTAACATTTATTCTCCCTTTCTATCTCTAAAATTTATCTCTACTCCATTTATACATATATCCAAAATTATTAATCTTTCCAATAACTATTTATAAAATTCCTTAACATCCAATAATCCCTCAATAATTCCTTAGGTGCAAACCCCAATCAAATCAATTAATTAAATCCCCTCATATGACCTTAATAAACATCTAAAAATCATCAGTTTACCCATAAGGACCTCGAATAATTTAAAAGCCCCAATTTCTAAAACGTCCATAAATCCAAAAATTACTAATAATTAGGAAACTTCCAACAATGAAAAATCTACTCAGAAAAATTCATAATCGAGGCCTAAGCTTCAATTTATTAATTTTAGGACTCCCAAAAATTACCAACTTAAACAAGGTCTAATTTTTCAAGTATAACAAATCGAAAAACTAATGACATAGAAATGTAGAGGAGACTTAGGGGGTTCCAAAAATGTGCTTAGTTGGCCGAAAAACTTACTATTCCTATGCTGACGGACTCTGATAAATCCAGTGATAGGAATATATATGGTGAAAAGAGAGAGCAAGAGAGAGATAGAGGCGTGAGAGAGAGAGAGAGAATGAAGAAGGCAAGAAGCAGAGGGAACGTGTGTGTGTGTGTATATATAATAGTAATAATATAATATAATATAATATATTAATAATATAATATAATATATAAATAGTAGTTGAATGTGATTGGTTGAGGAATAATAAAATAATAATAAAAAGTAAAAAGTAAAAGTTACGGGGGAGGAAGGAGGGAACGAACGAAATTATTGACGTGAGAGAGTGTCGGCAGGAGGAAAGAGGAAACTACACTACTAGACCCTAAAATTCTCAAATAAGATATTTCTTTTGAACAAAAAAAAATTCTTTTCAGTCTCAAAATTTCCCCTAATATCTTTTATTTATTTCCTTCTATAATATCCTCTTTTGAGTCCAAAAATAATATCTCCCAAAATTATTATTGTCCAAATAAGGAAGAAACTATGCCTTTAAAATCATGTAAAATACCTCAAAATCCTTCAAATATTCTCATAATCCATCATTTCTCATTAATCAATTCCTATTTAACCTCACAAATCCTCAATTAATTTTTATGATGTTACAATAATAATATAATATAATATAATAATAATATAATATAAATAGTAGTTGAGTGTGATTGGTTAAGAAAATAATCATTGAAATAGTGAAAGTCACTGGCGAGGATGGAAAGAAATTATTGACGCGAGGGAGTGTCGGCAGAGTGGAAAATATACTACTAGGCTCTAAAATTCTCAAATAAGATATTTCTTTTGAATAAAAAATTTTCTTTTCACTCTCAAAATTTTCTCATAATATCCTTTATTTATTTCCTCCTATAATATCCTCTTTTGGGTCCAAAAATAATTTCCCCAAAATCATTATCCTCAAAATAAGGGAGAAACTAGGCCTTTAAAATCCTCAAAAATACCTCAAAATCCTTCAAATATTCTCATAATCCATCATTTCTCATTAATCAATTCCTATTTACCCCCACAAATCCTCAATTAATTTTTAGGATGTTACATTATTAATTATCCTGAGTCTCTGTGGGATCGACCTTGATTTGCTATTTTACTATTTCTGCGGCCCGTACACTTGCGGAGCTTTATTTAAATTTTGGTAGCATCAAGTTTTTGGCGCCGTTTCCGGGGTCTCAAGGCAATTGGTAATTAGTATTAGAAATCCTTTGGTAGTTTTAGCTTGAGTTTGTTTTAAAAAAATACAAAAAAATTATTATTTTCTTGTTTGTTTCTTGGGTAAGTTTGATACTCTTTGGAGCTTGTTTGCTTTTCAGGTACCATTGATATATGCCCCGCAAATCGAAATCTACAAAGACACCACAAAAGGCAAGGAGTATCCAGGAGCTTTTGGAAGCTACTACACCTCAAGTCCACGAACAAGAAGTTATTGAACTTGAACACAAGGTGATGGCTGAGGATGAAAATGATCGATTGGGTGTCAATGATTTCTTGGGAAGGCAATCCAGAGGATATCAATCAGGAATCAGAGTGCCTGAATTTCAAGCAAATAACTTTGAGATTAAGCAGACAATGCTTAAGATGCTTGAGTTGAATGGTCAGTAAGCTGGGAACAATGTGGAGGATCCTAATCGACATTTGATCCAATTTCTTGATGTTCATGATTCTTTCAAGCAGAATGGTGTTTCGAATGATGTGATCCGCCTTCGACTTTTCCCTTATTCTCTTCAAGGGAAAGCAAAAGAGTGGTTGAACAATTTAGAAGAAGACAGTGTGACTTCTTGGGATCAATTGGAAGAGAAATTTAGAGCTAGATTCTTTCCACACAACAAGATGGTCGATGCAAGATCTGCTCTCACTAATTTTTGCCAACAGTTTGGTGAACACTTGTATGAAGCTTGGGAGAGGTTCAAGTTGCTTGTTAGGCAAAGCCCTGGTCATAATCTAGAGAAGTGGGTATTGCTTCAGATCTTCAGTACACGGTTAACTTCTGAGTCTAAATCTGAATTAAACGTTGTCACTAATGGGGGAATTACAAAGCAACCGGTAAATTATGTTTGGAGTTGTTTGGATGATCTTTCTGCTGACTTTATCCAAAACAACAATGAAAGGAGACAAGTAAAATCAATTGATAAAGTTGCTAATGATACATCTTCACAGTTAGTGGCTATGCTTGATGCTCTCAACAAGAGGTTTGATAATTTAGAAGCAAAGGTCAATCAAGCCAATAGTGGTCACTTGGGAGTTAAAGTGGTACATACTTCTTGTGAGTATTGTGGGGATTGTCACACTAACGGGCAATGCCTAATCTCTCAACAAATAGAGCCCGTGAATTATGCAGGAAACTTCCATGGTAACAACCAGAATAACCCTTACTCTAATACCTACAACCCAGGGTGGAGGAATCATCCTAATTTTTCTTGGAGCCAAGGTCATGCAATCAATCAAGGTTCAAGTTCAGGATTTAGACAGATAAATCCTCCAGGTTTTGAAAATCAAGTTAAGCCTCACATATTTCAGCAAGAATCTTTTGAAAAGAGGATGGATAAACTTGAGAGTAAGCTTGAGAGTAAACTTGAGAGTTTAATTACGCATATGGTGCAAGGGCAACGTGAATCTGATGCACGTCATGATTCCTCTATCAAGAATCTTGAGGTGCAAATGGGACAACTTGCTACTATCGTGAATGCATTACAATAAAGAGATTTGCCAAGTAATACTATCCCTAATCCTAGTCGAGATGGAAAAGCAGAATGTAAGGCCATTACTCTTAAAAGTGGTGAAGAGTTACCGGAGATTCAACAACCTTCGAAGAAACTATCATATTCTAATGGCAAAGAAAATTCTTCACAAAAGGGTAAAGAAGTAGATATAGAGAAAGCAGATAAAGAATCCAAAAAGGAGAGCACGAAGAAAAAGGCAACTGATAAAAGCAGTAAATGGATGGCATCTCTACCTTTTCCTCAAAGATTCCAAAAGAAAGCAATTGATGAGCAATACAAGAAATTCCTAGAGATATTCAAGCAACTACACATTAACATTCCTTTTATAAAAGCTTTGGAACAGATGCCTAAATATGCCAAGTTTTTGAAAGATATGCTGAGTAAGAAGAAGCATTTTACTGAGTTTGCAACTGTAGCATTAAAAAGGGAGTCACTAGTGTCATTAAGCCTAACGTCCCTTTCAAGTGTAAGGATCTTGGATCTTTCACTATTCCATGTTTGATTGGTGATAAATTTGAAGGCCGTGCTTTATGTGATTTGGGTTCTGCTGTGAACATTATGCCTCTGTCGATTTTTAAGAAGCTTCAATTAGGAGAGGTTGATCCTACTACTATTACACTCCAATTAGCTGATAGAAGTCTCTCTTATCCTTATGGAATAATTAAGGATGTTCTGGTGAAAGTTGGGTCTTTTATCTATCCTGCTGATTTTATTGTCCTTGACATTGAAGAGGATAAAGATATCCCATTAATTGTTGGGAGGCCATTTTTGGCTACTGCGAGAGCTCTGGTGGATGTTGAAAAAGGAGAAGTAATTCTTCGACTTGGTGATGAGCATATTACATTCAGTATGAATAAAGTGAGGAAGCCTCCAAATGAAACGAAACAATGTGCAAAGGTCGCTGTAAAACAAAAGCTCACTCGAGATAAATTTGATTATGTTCTTGAAGAACCTCCTGAAGCCATTATAGTTGAGAATAATAGCATGAAGAAGGGTTGTTATGTGCAGACTGGGCAAGTTCTGAACACTTTTGCATTGATTTCTAAGGGACATTGGCATTGTTTGTCTAAGCCTCCATAACTTCCTGACATAGTCTGGCTGAAGACTATAAACTTAGTGCTTCTTAGGAGGTAACCCAATATTTTTTGGATTTGACGTTTTGCTTTATTTTGTAGGATTTTTGTAGCCCTGGATGATGTCTCAACTTGGTAGTATATGAACTTAGAGTGCAGATCAAGAAGAGGAAGGGGAGTATTCTTCTACTTTTACTTGATTTTATTTAACTGAATGTTGTTGTTGGGAATCAGTGCTGATTTTGATTGATATTTGCATGTGATTGATCTTTAGAATTGATTGTCATGGCACTTGTTTGTGTTAATTTGTTGGTGAAACTATTGAACCTGAGAAACATCTCTACACTTATTTATGGATGCTCTCTTATTTCCTACTACGTTTCATGTTACATGTTCACATTGGGGACAATGTGACATTTAAGTGTGGGGGTGTGGGAGTACCATTGCTGTGAATGATATGTCCTCAAGCTTTCTTTTTGTGAAATTTTTGTGAAAAAAAAACCTGGAATTCTTGATTTTACTGCTGAATGTTGGCATTTTTGGATTGATTTGGACTTGAAATAATTGAATTTGATTGGAATTGATTTCATCTTCTTAGAATGTTAGTAAATTGGGCAAAATATTTGGTTTAGGTAAATGACTTTAGGATGTCAAAAGACCAGTGACGATTTGAGCCTTAATATTTATTCTTTCAAGAGGGAGTACATTTATTGCAATTTCATCTCTAGAACTTGTCTTGAATCTCATTTGAGGCTTAAATTCTATTGCATGCACAAAAGTGATTTAGGCATTCGTTTTCATAGCCAGTTTAGCCAAATGACCATCAATTTCATATCATTCCATTGTTTCACCCCTTTGAGCCTTAATTTAAAAAAAGAAAAAAGAAAAATTGCATATATATTAGCCCTTTGTTTGATTTAATGCAATTTTTCATTCCATATCAGTTATTACTTTAGTAAGTGCTAAGTGATACTCATAAAGAAGAGTAAGGGGTTAGAAAAATAAAAAGCATTATGTGAATGAAAAAAAAAAGCAAAAGAAAAAAGATAGAGAAAAAGAAAAAGGAAAAAAAAAAGAAAGAAAATAAAAAAAATATGAGGAAAAAAGGGTTTGAAAAAAAAAAGGACAAGAAAAGAAGTTAGAAAGAGAGAGAGAGAAAAAAAAAGAGATTTTGGAGTTCATAAGAATAAGATCCATATTCAGAATAAAATGTGCTTCCGTTACTGATTCCTTCATTTTGTTCATCATAATTAAAATTGCTTAGCACTCATTAAAGTATCTCTCCATACATTATTTTCATTTCATTATCCTACCCTATTTATTACAACCCTTGAAAGTCCTTTTGATTTGTGTATGCAATGTGATAGAATAGTGGAGATTGAGATGATAAACAAGCTTATGGTAGATGAATTGTAATAGGTGGAATTGAGTGAAACACAAGCCCTAATTATCTTGAGAGTAGAGAGAAAACACTTGACCAGTGAGGGACATGCTTTTGTGATTTATCTTTGCTAAATTGATTGCCTTATTACTTGCATTTGTGGAAGGTGAAAGAGATTTCTAAGAAGATTTAATTTTTGAAAGTTTGAACTATTTCCAATTGTGTGATATTCACTTTTGAAATCTTGATTCCATGGTCTTATTGGTTGTTCTTGTGCTACAATTTGAAATCTTGAGGACAAGATTTGATGCAAATGTGGGAGTGTGATGACTCCCCATATTTAGTAGACTTTTAGAAATATTTTGTTGTATTTGGGGAGTCATCTATTTAAAAATTAAGATATTTTATTGTGATTTGAAAGGATAATAAATTGATACATTATTTGGGGGGATTTCTTTTAAAATATCTTATTTTGAATTAAAATAGGAAAGTTATCAAAAATAAAAAATAAGTTTTTGTTATTTTATTATTATTATTTTGATTTGATTTGACTTAATTTCCTCTTTTGTTCTTGGCAGCCACTGCAAGGCACACACAATAGGAAACAAAGGAAAGGAGTGAAGGACTCAATCATCATCAATCAACTACACATACACGCTCATGATGGAATTAGGAAAGGAGGGAATTGAATGAATTGATAATAATCATCTCATACAAGGATAAAAGGAGGGGCTGCACGTGAAGAGAGGGGGGAGCTAATTTTTTCTATCATTCAATACACACACGCTGAACGAACGCACGAGAGAGAGAAGCAGCTTGGGGAATCAGTTTGGAACGCCGCTGCAATTGTTTGAACATCGAACGCGGGTTTTGTTCTATTTTTTTTCATATGATTTCAGATTCAGTTTCAATTTTTGTTGGGATTGATTTGGAAGCTATGTGTGGCTAATTTTCTTTTACAACCTAGGGAAACTATGAACTTGTTTGTGACTTAGATATTTTTCCCACTTATTAATTATGTTTAATTTTAATTCAGTTTATTTAATCTTGTTATTATTGATTATTGTTTAGTGACTGATCACCATTGAACATGTTTAGGGAATTTAGGATTGAACTTGACGAAAGGAATTCTAAATAGACCGTGAGATTAAATAATGTGGAATTAGATTTTTAATTTAAGGTAGATTTAAATCTAATTTGCTTCTAGGATAGACATATACCTAGAAGCTCCGCATAATCGCATTAGAGTGTTATCAATATAATTTGTTCCTAGTTAATTTCACATAATTAACTTAGGTAAAGATATAAGTGGACCGACAAACATTTATAGACACTTAGACTCTAGATTAGCTGATTAAGTTAAGGTATAATTAATTTAGTGGGAATAAAATCTAAGAAGCAAGCAAGGGATTAGTGACTCTAGGTTGTTCGTTCAACGTTTAAATTTAATCCGTTTTAAAGTTTACAATTTTTATTAGAGTTTAGTTAATTTTTCTTCATTACTGGAATTCATTCCTGTTTCACTCAACTTAAACAAAAATAAGAGATTTAATGTCTAGTTATTAATTATCTTGAGTCTCTATGGAATCAACCTTGATTTGCTATTTTACTATTTCCGCGGCCCGTACACTTGCGGAGCTTTATTTAAATTTTGGTAGCATCACCCGGTCGAGGCAGAGGGTTAGAGGGTCAGTTCATAACCAACCCGTGAATCAGCCCGGTGAAGCATAAAAAATTAACTGAAAAATAATCCAAGTAACAATAATTTCCAAAAATCCAAACAATAACTCCACTTACCATCTTGAATCATTAACAAAAAAATCATCGAAGTATCAACATTGTTTACAAATTCTTTGATAAAATGACATCATCATATCATATTACACTACCATCCAATGACACAAAATGGTTAGCAACAAATTAGTACCCAGAACTAACTATTTATCATATCAAAATAGGTATACGATAACAAAATTTTTCACCTTTAACCCTATCAACACTATACTAACGAAGAACATGGCGAAGGCAAGGGAACCGATGAGCACGCCGGTGACGAACACGACGACCACAAACATCGGTGACAAACACGAAGAATACAGAGGGTTATATTTTTCTAGAGAGATTCTGAATGGAGTGAGGGAGAAGAATCAACAAGAATGAGGAAAGGGAATAGAATAATGAAATTAACATTAAAAAAAAAGTAAACGACTGCATTCAGGCTTTTTTGGGGAGGGGGAATCGGACCGGGTTAACCCACTGACCCGCCGGGTCACCCCGATTTCCCAGGTTTTGACCAGGTCGCCTCACCCCCGGGTTGGTTGCCAACCCGACTCCGATCTGATATCCGAGTCGGTGGGTTCCGGTCCGAGTCGGGCAGGCCAGGTTGGGTTTGATAACAATGGTTATAAGAGAGGAACATACTAGTAATTGAGTTTAATTTTAATTAAAACACATATATTGCTCTTTCTCTTTTCCCTGTCTCTCTTCATATTTTCACACACTCTCTCTCTCTCTTCCTCTACATTCTCTCCTCTCTCTCTCTCTCTTGGCGAACGATACTGGCGAAATTGGAGGCACAATTTCCTGTGGCACCTGATTTGGCTTAGGGTGAGTTCGTTCCTCCTATTTGAGTGAGGTTCAATTTCGGGGTTTGGGGATTTTGGAAATTTGAACCATATAAATGAAAGATTAGGCTTTGATTTAGAGAATTTACGAAAGATTTTGAGGAATGATTTGGTATTTGGTCGATTTGTTCAAAAGCCCCCCTAAATCGGGTACTGTTCACCAACGTCGATTTGGGGGTGATTTCGAGTGAGAACCAAGGTAAAGCTTGATTACACTTAATTAGGAGTGAGATTGAGTTAATAGATTTGATTGCATGTTGAATCTTGTCGAGTTTTGGGGAATTTCTGAAATTTTCGAATTGTTCCTCTGTCTTATGCGATATAGCTCCATTCCTCCTCCTCGTCTCTCTTGCATTGTGTGTGGATTAAAATGGTAGCTGTTCCACTAATTGGTGGTTATTATGAGTTGCGTCCAGGTTTGGTGATTTAATAGGAAGATATTTATGGTTGTAATATGTGAATTTTGGTCCATGGCAGTATCTAGCATATTAGTGTGATAAAGGTAATATTTTTTGATTAAGTTATAGCATAAGAGATAATTATTCTTTATGATGAATTTTCGGAATTTAAATTAAGGAATTATTGGAAGGGTATTTGGTTGATAATTGAAAGACTAAGTTTGCATAATAATTCTTTATTGATATTCTTAGAATTCTTTGAAAAGTTCATTAAGTTTTGATGTTTTTCTGTTGCTGATTTTGCTCCATGATGATTTTGTTCTAGGAATATATTACATTTTGTTCTTCAAGTGATGTGATTAGGAGAACTTGGTAATTACTTCTGATTCCAATCTGAACTGTGATAATGTGATTGAGTATTATGTGATGCTTGAATATTCTGAGAAACATATAATCCTCAAAATAAGGTTCCTATCTTGTATTGCAGAGAAAATTTTAAAAAGGAGAGGATTGCCTATACTATTGAATTCTATGTTCTGTAACTATTCAATTGCAATATCTTGGTCAATATTTGAATATTGATCAATTGAAATTGGAAATTCTGATTCAATGGGCTTGAAGTGGTGAAACAGAATTATAGTGATAAATAGTGGCAGTGAGGATCCTCTTAGGCTTGGAATTTGAAGTTTGATTTAAGTTTGTCATTTTATTTTCTTCTTTTACTCAAAGCACCTAGCAACCATGTTTAAGGTATGGTTCATAGCTTTAGGCTCTAACTGGGTTTGGATTAAACAAATTTCAGTTTTGGGAATCAAATTATAAAGTTTAGAAATCTGATTCTTATGAATTGTTTGAGGTTTATAGTTTAAAAATCTATGCTCTGTTTATGGTTTCCATGTTATGAGGACGTTGAGCTAGATTATATATATATATTAGAGAACAAGTATGAAACTTGGAAAACAGATTTCAATCTAGGGAGTTGGGTCATTTTGATCATTCCCATAGTTGAAAGTAGCCATAGCTTAGGAGCCTATATGAATTCAGATTCTTTAGGAAGTATTGGTTTAGGAATTTAAATTAAAGCATTTCCGTGAAAGTTAAATAATGATATTCATGTGGGGAGTAAGTATGTTTCTTTCTAAGGCCAAAAATTTTGGA
Organism: Mimosa bimucronata; assembly: GCA_037074515.1. Taxonomy (NCBI): domain Eukaryota; kingdom Viridiplantae; phylum Streptophyta; class Magnoliopsida; order Fabales; family Fabaceae; genus Mimosa; species Mimosa bimucronata. The sequence continues at coordinate 16,820,968 of CM073442.1, forward strand.
AATTTTACAGATGTACAAGTTTCCAAAACTTTTAAAAAAGATTCATGAGGGTATAAAATAGAATTCTCACAGAATTAATGAAGGTTTGAGGAAGGTATTACAGCAAGACTTTTTCTAAGTTGCTGTCAAGACATTTCATGAATGACTCTGTAGACTTTTCCTAGGTTGCTGTCAAGACATTTCATGAATGACATTGGGTTATTAAAGTAATGATATTCAATGGAAAAGGAAATAGGAAATCAAAAGCAAACACTCTGTTTATGGTATAAAAGGGAATGCTAAAAGTTGTTGTATGTCTTTAAAAGAGAAGTCTAAAACATGTCCAGTTATACTTACATTCAAATTGTTATCCTGATTCAACTAATTTATTACGAGACAATATGGGTATAATACCACTAAAGATATGTTATTCCAAGAATAAAGATAGGATTGTGCGTGTTTAATTACTTGGAATATATTGTGATTAATAATTTGAAATGTCCTTAAATGAATTGAATTGTTTAGCCTTAAAAATGATTTACATTGTTGATTGATTAATTTAATTTTGAGACTTTGTAATAAATAAGAAATAAGGATATCTATTTATATATATATATATGAATATAGATGTATGTTTGTGTATTTAGGAGATTGTGAATGTGATGAGTGAAGTTAGAAATATTGATTTAAGACATACTCCCTCCGGTCCCAAATATAAGATCATTTTAACTTTTTTTTTTTGTGAAAGTTTAGGAAGCAAATTAGACTACTAAATTATAACATATGTTACATAAAATTATATTATAGGTTAGTTTATAAGTAGAATAAATCAGTTTTGAGGAAAAAAGATTTTTTTGGGACTGAAACTATTTTTTTGGACTGAAAAAAGTCAAAGTAGTCTTATAATTAGAACCGAAGGGAGTATGTTTGAAGGTGTTCGCAAAAATTTGTCACCGCAAGCGTACGGGTCAAATTTAATAGTATAATGATAAAAAGTGTCGTTTTGCAGAAACTATGTAATAAGCAAGTTCATTAAATACATTACAATCTAAATTAATTAGTCTTTTTAATTAAAGTACATTAATTTTACAAAACTTGGTTAGTGAATATCTCTATCTCACTAACACACTTCCAATCTTAAATTAGAATTGCAAGACAAGTTTGGATTTAATCTAGGTTTTTACCTAATTAATGTTCTCTCAAGCCACTAATTAAGCAAACAATTTAAATGTTGGTCATCCACTTAGAAAATATTAATTACAAATTAAACACATAATATAACATTAATTAATTAGCAAAACGAAATAGAGTTTAGGTATCAATCCATACAAGTTTCAAAATAGACCTAAAAGATAAATTTAGCTACACATACATATTGGAAGGAAGTTCAAGATTTAATGTCAAATTCATCTCCAAATCCAAAAATTACACAAGAGAAAATTAGAGGGAAATGAGAAGGAAAGAGGGAATAGCCACCAAGAAATTATACCCCTCACTCACACCCGTTGAAGAAGGCGAAGAAGAGGGGGAGGAATCTCTGTGAAGCTTGCAGTCCTCTCTCTTTTAGGCGTTTCCCATTCACTGCTCAAGAAGGACGATGAAGACGACGTTGAATCCCACAGTGAAATGCACCGCTTCTGTCCTCTCTCTGCATGAATGCCCAAGACAGTGAAGATGGGATGATTGTCTGTGTTCAGTGCCGCGGCTCGTTCCTTCTTCTCCCAGTCGTATCCCACTTGCTTTTAGGTCTTTTTGGTACACTTTTTCTAATACAAAGCTGTGTCATTTTATGGCTTAGATTCAGCTTTCAAATGAAACTCCACTGCTTCACCTGATTGATGCAACAATATAGGTTATGTCAAAGTTTAAAAGGAAATAATGAGATATATTATTATTATTATTATTATTATTATTATTATTATAAAAACAACAGTAATTATAATACCTATCTTTTCTTATCCTTTTTTCTAAAAAAAACATTAAAAATATTACTTATTTATTATTTTACCTAAACTAAAATATTACTCTTTTAATTTAAAAATGAAGATATTCATCATCAAATCCTTAAATCATGCATCAAATTGATGTCTTGCCAAAATCTCAAAAAATCCCTTTGATTTTGTATCAATAACTCCCCAAATATATCCATAATATATAACAAATCTAATAAAAAATGGAGAGTCATCAGAAGGGGACTGGTGGAAATATATAATGATATAAGCTCTTCAAGGATATGGGAGGGGAAAAGAGCCAACTCATATTTCAATTTTAAAGTATAGGTAGCAATTTCATTTCATATCATTGTTCTTGTATGAATAATTAGATAACATCTGTTTCAAGTCTACATTATGCATGAATGTGATAAAATTTGTTAATTCCTGTATAGAAGTTTTACTTCCCAGTTTATGGAGAACTCCAAGGTTAAGTGGGTTGCTACCCCTAGTCAGACTGATCGTTACAGCCTAATAGTTATAATCAGAAAAACTCTGTAGGTATAGTTACTCCTAGGGGTGAGCATTCGGTTTTTAGTTCGGTTATTCGGTAAAAACTGAAATTTCCGAAAACCAAAATGTTAAAATTTTTAAACCGGACCGAAACCGAATAGTTAAAGGTAACTGAACTGAATTAACTGAAATAATTCAGTTCACTTTTGGTTCTAATCCAAAAAACCGAAATTTTTTCCCTTTATAATTAAATTAGACTTTTTTAATTTTCATAAGTAAAACACAATATAAATTTAAACGTAACAACCTCAACAAGATCTCAAATAATATAATACAATATATAAACTAGAAACATAATACTCCTTCCGTTCTTAAATATATAATCTCATTTGAGAGATTGATTTGTTTATAAATATAAAATTATTTTCTAATTTTTGTCCCTTTTTCCTAAATTGCCCATACTACCTCAACATAATTAAGCACAATCGGAATTGTAATGCTTACAACTCAATAATATCACTCAAATCAATTCATCTATTTTTTACATTATAAATGCCTATTTGGGTGATAAAAAAAAGCATTTTTCCTACCCAAATCATGGTTTTAGAAAAAGACACCCAAGCACACAAAAAAATTGGAAATGCTATTTTCAAAACAAAACTATGGTTTTGGGTGCTAAAACCATGGTTTATGGAAAAACTTTTTTTTTTTTTGCTTTTTGTTGGTTGGTTGAATAATGAATTGGATGATAAATTTCTCACCCAAAATTACCCCTATGTTTCCTCCTCTCTTTCTTCATTGCCCTTCACTATTCACTCTGCTTGCACTCGCATTCATTCCTCCTAGTGTCCCCCTTTAAAGGATATTAAACACTCTAAATTAAAGTTTTAAATCATTGAAATAAATTTTTTCCTTTAATGTAAATACCACATTACAAAACACCACTTTTTTTTAGGTTCCATTTTTACCCATTAAATATTTAACTATAGTTTGAGTTACATATTTTAAAATATATAATTTTGTTAAACATAATTAATGTCTAAAAATGAATTATGTCTCTACAGTAATTTTTAATACATATATTATTAGTTTTTTAATCATATTATAAAATAATTAATGTCAGCATTTTATTTTGTTATTGTAATTTTTTAAATTATGTTATTAGTTATATGATTTGATGTTTTAAATGTTTGAAATAAATTTTTTTCTTCAAATGTAAATATCACATCAACTAATGTCCTTTTCGATACTTTACATAAAAAAAAAAGGTTATTCTGGTAACAACTATCTAAACACTTTCATTTTATTACAAGTCATTTTTAAAAAAAAAAAAAAAAGCTATTCTGCTCAAAAAGTTATTTTCAAAAAGCTATTTTTCAGCTTTTTTCCCCGAAATTATTCTGAAAAAGATAATCCAAACAAGCCCCAATAAAATTATTTTAAGCAACAATTTTTTCCAGAATTATGTTTTGCCCACCCTAAATTACCTTAACTACCCTTATTAATCCAAGATTTCAAAATCTGAGTTCATAACAAAACTTCCATGACCAAATTACCCTTTTTCTGATGAAGAATTCACTGAAAAAATCTGCGACCGTTGCAACCATCATTATAGTAATGCCACAAAATCTGGTTCCGGCGAAGAATTCACCAGCGGCGGTGTCAGCCAATTGATGAAGAAGAAAAGGTGCCAACAGGCTTGATTCGGCGGTGGCAATGCCGTGATCAGGGTGGCAGTGCCAATCGATGTACAAAAGGTAACGGTACGACTCGGACACTACGGTGGAAGGAAATAATGTTGGCAGCATCAACATTCTTTTCTGCGTATTGCTTTGTGATCACCTTGCCTATGTCACTAGCCATAGCAACTTTATCAAACATGTGCACCAGCACCACCAATAGCAACTTCTTTTTCTCCGTAGCCGCGAGCGTCGCATTGGAAATTGGCTTCTTTTTTGTCATGGTGTTTTGCTGTTGCGATTTGGCCAAGGGAGAGGTTGAGTTTGGAGTGATTTGAGGTGAAATTGGAGGTCGATGGTGATTGAAACCCTAAACCAGGGGATGGATTATGAGATTTGATGGTGGTGGAAGCTTCTGGAGAGTAATGGTGGTGATCGTGATGAAGGTCCAACCATGAATTTTGATGATGAAGACGAAGACCAGTAGGTTTGTGATTTGGAGATGAGAAATGAAGGTAATTATTGTTCTTACTGTTGATGTTGCTGGTGATTTCCTCTTATCTCTCCTAGTTATCTCTGCTTCTGCTTTGTCTTCTTGGTCTTCTTGTTCATCAGAGTGCATTTTGACATCTTGCGTGAGCAATTTCAGGGATAAAATTTACTCTTTTTTTATACAAAAAATTTACTCATTTACAATAGGTTAAATTATTGAATTTGATGTAAGGTTATTTTGGGTAAAGCATATAAAATTAACTAATTTAACTGTCATCATTAATATTTCCAAATGAGTTAATTAATTCCTATATTTAGGAACTGAAGAAATATAAGATTTCTAGGAAAAATATAAAATACGAAGAAAATAAATATATTCAATATAACTTCATAAAAAAAGTTTTTAAAACTAGATATTAATGAGTGATAAATGACATATCATTTTTTAAATTCAAGAAAAACAAAAAGTACAGTTTTAATTTAAGTTTTCAATTTTAAAACGCAACTGTATAAAAAGAAAAATATGGAAAGAAATATTTTTAACTTTTTTTTAATATTTCGGCTTTAGCTAAATTATTTTTTAAAGCAACGAACCGCCAAAAAACTGAATTAAAAAAATCAAATACACACCGAAAACCGAAAAAACGGAACTGAAAAAACCTAACTTAATTCGCTTTGGTTCGGTTTTCGATTTCGGTTTAATTTTACTCACTTCTAGTTACCTCACTATTTAACAACCATATTGTTAATAGTGGTTAGAATAGCTTGTAGGGCAGGAAGTATGTGTAATTTTAACATTTGTAAAGATTTATAAATTATTATGTATGGTAATGATTAAAATGAAATATGTTTTTTGAAATGTTTTTACAGAAGAGTAGGAAGACGGAGTTGTTTTTGGGTAGAAGGTAGTATTGAAGAGTAGGAATGCCTGTTAGTTTTATTGTATTAATAATATACTTATATAATCTTATTTTACTTGTGTTTAACAAAATAATTTTTATTTAAATAATTATTATTCTTATTGTATTATTCCTCTATGAGGAGGTCGGACCTCAAGCATATAGCCAAGTTATTACGATTATTAGCCATAGGAATTATAGATAGAATTATATATATATATATATAGATATATTAGAATTATAATTATATTTGGCTTCCCAAACATTACTAGATAAAGTTGAGTTTTGAGGGATGAATTTGGCTACTTAATTGATTTATAAACATTTATGATTTTTAATATTAGTTTTGAAATAAATTCAATTTGTTAGAAAAACCCATTCCTTAAAAGTATTATTTTTATATTTACTTTAAAAAGAAAAATTTTTAAGTTAGTCAAAATTTGTTGGTTCCTATTAACTACCAAATGGTTCTAAAATCATTAAACAAGCTTGGTATAACAGAGTAAAAAGTATGTTACTCTTTTTTTTCCTTCCATATTCTTCTCTTAATTATAATGTCACTTTAACTTTTTTTCGGTTAGAAAAAAAGTAATTTTAGTCACAAAAAAAAAAAAAAAATTTTCAAAACTAATAATATAATGTCATGTTTTGTCGATTTGTAAAGAGCGTTGCTCTTTTTTCCCCCCTCTAAGTAAAGCGCATTGCTTAGCCATACTCTTTTATTCAAAATAATAATAATAATAATAATAATAATAATAATAAAAAATAAAATAAAATAATAATAATAATAATAATAATAATAATAATAATAATAATAATAATCTGCCATTCACACCTTCCCACACAAGTAGCCTTTCATTATCTGCAGACTAATTGAATTTTCTAGGGTCCATCTCAATCAATCAACTTCATATGTAACGTCTAGATTCTCGCACAAGACTTAATGCTAGCTGTAAACCTTTTAGGTTGACAGGAATTGGATCAAACACGCGGCAATACGCCAATATCCAAACTTAATACACTAAGGTGTGTTTGGCAGCACAATAAGCGGCCATCAAAGTGGCTTTTAGACTGTGAAATTTCATTCTATCAATAACTACGGGTCTGTTTGGATTAGCTTATAGAGAATAGTTTCTGAGAAAAAAATTGAAAAAATGTTTTTTTCAGCTTTTCTGAAAAAGCTGAAAAAATGTTTTTTTCAGCTTTTCTGAAAAAGCTGAAAAAAATGGCTTTTGATGAAATGAGAGTATTTGGATGGTTGCTGTGAGAATGGTTTTTTCTATGTGTAAATTACTAAAAAGAACATAAATTTAATGTGTTGGGAAAGAGAGAGGATAAATGCATTATAGTATATTTCTACCTCGTACTTCCCTTAAAAGCTGAAAAAAGTAGGAGCCTGTTTGGATTAGCTTTTAGAGAATAGCTTCTGAGGAATAGCTTTTTTCAGCTTTTCTAAAAAATGGATTTTGATAAAATGAAAGTGTTTTGATGATTGTTTTGAGAATGACTTTTTCTGTGTAAATTACTAAAAAGGATATAAGTTTAATGTGTTGGGAAAGAGAGAGGATAAAGCTATTTTTGGTAGATCATTATGACATGTGTAATGATGGCATTTTTTTACCTCGTATTTTGTGTAAAAGGGGAAAATTGTAGCTTATTCAAAACCTAGGTTTTTGTGGCCAAAACCTAGGTTTTCAATCCAAAAAGGCTTTTTACATTTTTTTTCAAGTGTTTGGATTATCTTTTTTCAAACCTAGGTTTGGAAACCTAAGTTTATTAAAAAAAAAGTGTTTGGCTACCATTTCAAACCTAGGTTTTAAAACTTAGGTTTGAACTCAAAACCTATGTTTTGTTTCCCACCCAAACAGGCACTACATCAGATTTGTTTCAAGTTTACATCATGTATGTATGAAAGTGATAAACTTTGTTAATTTTTGTATGAAAGTTTTACATCTCAATTTATGGAGTACTCCAACGATAGATGGATTGCTACCTCTAGTTAGACAGATCGTTATAGTCTAATGATTATAACTAGAAAAACCCCACAGGTATAGTTACCCCACTATTTAACAAACATATTGTTAATAGTGGTTGTAAGAGCATATAGTGCAGGAAGTATGTGTAATTATAATATTTGTACATGTTTATGAATTATTATGCATGATACTGAATTAAATGAACTATTTTTTTGAAATATGTTTTTATAAATAAGCAGGAAAACGGAGGTGCTTTTGCCTAGAAGGTAGTATTGAAGAGCATGAATGCCTGCAATCTTCATTGTATTAGTAATTTACTTATAGAATTTTATTTTACTTATGCTTGGCAGAATAGTTTTTATTTAAATAATTATTATTATTATTTTGAATCCTTCGGAGGTCCAACTTCAACCACAGATAAGAGGATGTCGACGGAGATAGCCAAAATTATTAATATTATTAGGCACAGGCATTATAGATCGAAGTAGGTGTATATAGATATATATAATTAAACTTATAATTATATTTGGTTTCCCAAATACTATTAGATAAAGTTAAGTTTTGATGGAGGAATTTTGCTACTTAGTTGATTTATAACCACTTATATTTTTAATAATATTTTTAGATAAATTTAATTTGTTAGAAAATTACATTCCTTAAAAGTATTATTTTTGTGTTTATTTTGAAAAGAAAAGGTTTTAACTTATTCAGATTTTTTTGTTCCTACTAACTACCTAGTGGTTTAATATAGTAATATAAAAAGTGGGTATTATTTTTTGTTTATATGTATATATATATATATATAATCTTCCCTTCCATAATGTCATGTTTTGTCGATTTGTAAAGCGCATTGCTTAGCCATACTCTTTTATTCAAAAAACATAACATAAAGAAAATGAGCAATCTCCGTACATTCAAAAACATAACATCATGCCATTCACGCATTCATTCAAAAACATAACATCATGTCATTCACGCCTACAAGTAGCCTCTCATTAGCTGCCACTATCAAGACTAATTGAATTTTCCAGGGTCCATCTCAATCAACCCAAAGCCTAACCCCTTTCTCGCACAAGACTTTAATGCTAGTTATAGATCTTTTGGTTGACAGGAATTCGAGTACAATCAAAACACGCGGCAGTACGCCAATATCCAAATTTAATACACTAAGGTGTGTTTGGCACATGGTAATTAAATACAGACTGGTAACTAACCCGGTCAAGGCAGAGGGTCAGAGAGTTAGAAGATCAGTTCATAACCAACCCGTGAGTCATCCCGGTGAAGAATAAAAAATTAACTAAAAAATCATTTAAGTAACAATAATTTCTAAAAATCCAAATAATAACTTCACTTACTCAACTTGAATCATTAATAAAAAAATAATCCAAGTATCAACATTGTTTACAAATTTTGACAAAATGACATCATAATATCATATCATACTACCATCCAATGACACAAAATGGTTAGCAATCAATTAGTACTGGTACTAACTATTCATTATATCAAAATAGGTATACGATAACAAAATATTTTCACCTTTAACCCTATTATCACTATACTAATGAAGAATATGGTGAAGGCGATGGAACTGACGACCACGCCAGCAACGAACACAAAGAACATATAGGATTTAGTTTTTCTAGAGAGATTCTGAATGGAGTGAATGAGAAGAATCGACAGAAATGAGGAAATTGAATAGAATAATGAAATTAACATTTAAAGAAAAAAGTAAACGACTGCGTTCAGACTTTTTTTATAAGGGGGAATCGGATCGGGTCAACCCACATAACCCGTTGGGTGGCTCGGGTTTTGACCGGGTCAGAATAGGTTTCCCGAGTTTTAACTGGGCAGTCCTACCCCCGGGTTAGTAACCAATCCGGCCTGGTCTGACACCCGAGTCGGCGGGTTCCGGGCCGGGTTCGATTACTATGGTTTGGCTTTGGCAACACAATAAACATTCCTAAAAGTGGCTTCTCCAAAGTGAAAGTTGATTCTAAATTGTATGAATAACTACGTCACATCTGTTTCAATTTTACATTATATATGAAGGTGAAAAACCTTGTCTGTAAGAAAGTTTACTTCCCAATTTATGGAGTATTCCAAGGTTGGATGTGTTACTACCTCTAGTCAAACAAATAGTTATAACCTAATGGTTACAACTAAAAAAATCGTGGAGGTACAACTACCCCACTATTTAACAAATATATTATATTGTTAATAATGATTGTAAGAGCATGTAGCATAAGTATGTGTAATTGTAATATTGTATAGATTTATGAATTGTTATGCATGTTAACGAATGAAATGAACTTATTTTTAAAAAATGTTTTTACAGAGGAGGAGGAACTGGAGGTGCTTTTAGGTAAAAGGTAGTATTGAAGAGCATGAATGCCTGCAAGCTTCATTGTATTAGTAATGTACTTAGAGATTTTATTTTACATATACTTGGAAGAATAGTTTTTATTCGAATAAGTATTATTCTTGTTGTATCCTTCACTCTATAAGGAGGTCTGACCTCAAGCACAGGTACAATGATATCTTAACCGAGATAACCAAGTTATTACTTTTATTAGCCATTGTATGATAGATCGAATTAGGTATATATAGATATATTATTAGAATCATAATTATATTGGCTTCCCAATTATTATTAGATAAAGTTAAGTTTTGAATTTTGATGGATGAATTTGGCTACTTAGTTGATTTATAATCATTTATGATTTTTAATAATGGCTTTGAAATAAATTCAATTTATTAGAAAATCCCCTTCCTTAAAGGTATTATTTTTTATATTTGTTTCAGAAAGAAAAAAAATTTATTCAAATTTTTTTTTAGTTCTTACTAATTAATAAGTGGTTTTAAATTGATTAATCAGTTTTTAGTATAGTATAATAAAAAGTATGTGTTAATGTTGTTTTTTTTATCTTCCCTTTTATAATGTCATGTTTTGTCGATTTGTAAAGCGCGTTGCTTAGCCATATTCTTTTAGTCTTTTATTCAAAAACAAAAAATAAATGAAAGAAAATGAGCAATCCCCGTACGCATGCCATTCACGCCTACAAGTAGCCTTCATTAGCTGCCACTGTCAAGACCAGTTGAATTTTCTAGGGTCCATCTCAATCAACCCAAAGTCTAACCCCTTGATATTCGCACAAGACTTTAATGCTAATTATAGATCTTTTGGTTGACAGGAATTCGAGTACAATCAAAACACGCGGCAAGACGCCAATATCCAAATTTAATACACTAAGGTGTGTGGGCCAACACAATAAGCGGCATGTGTGTTTGGATTTGTGTTTTAGATTGACTTCTAATTTTTTTTAATCTTATTTTTTTTAAAGGTAAGATTGGATAAAAATCATTATTTTTTTAAAAATAAAATTGGATAAAAATCATATTTATATATATAAAGTAATTTATACTTGAATTTGTGATGATAGAATTGACTTTTTTTAATCTGATTTTTAGAAACATGTTTGGATGACTATTTGAAAAGTAAGTTTAGATGAAAAATTATTAAAAGGGAAATTATTGCTATTAAATAATACATATATAACGTACATATGTTCTTATAGTTTAGAAAGAAAAAGTTAAATTTAGGGTTTTTGAGGATTTTAAAACATTAGTTTCTCCCTTATTTTTAGGAAAATAATTTAAAAAAATTATATTTTTATCTTAAAAGAGGATATTGTGGGAGAAAATAGTTAGGGATTACTCCCTCTGGTCCTTATTATAAGGCACCAACTAACAAAATTTTTGGTCCTTATTATAAGGCACCAACCGCCACATTAATTACATTTTTCCTACTTTACCCTTGTCATTAATGAATGTTTATAGTTTAAAATATTAAGTTGTATCATTTAATGAAGGGTGAAGTTGGAAAACATTGTCAATTAAGCCTAGATTTAAGGACCCAACTACCATTCCTTGGTTTGTGAGAATTGATAGTTGGTGCCTTATAATAAGGACCAGAGGGAGTATTATGATAAATTTTGGAGATAAAAAGGAAATTGTAGGTTAAAAGTAAATATCTTATCTGAGAATTTAAGGGGTCTAATAGTCTAATTTTCCTACCCACTTTATTAAATAATATACAACAAAATGCGTGGGACCTATCATTTCAGAAGCCAGAAACCAACAAGCCAAAAGCCAAAAGTTTCAACTTCCAACATTTTCCTAAAAGCTCATTTGAAACCATAAACTCTTCTCCAAATAAACCAAACCAAACATCATACAAAAATCAAAATATGGCTTTTGTGGTGCAACCATGCTTCAAGACTTCAAAAAGCCATTCCAAGCATGCTTAAAGTTGATTCTATCTTGTATTAGAGCTGTGCATCAGGGCCAGCCTGGCCCTACAGGGCTGGCTCTTCAAGGGCCAGGGCCTTAAAAGGGCCAGCCCAAAAAGCCCGGGTATTGCAAATATCCATATTTTTCAAAGCCCGACCCTTGAATGGCAGGGCTCAGGCCCGGCCCGGCCCAATTAACGCTTATATACTATTTTTTAATCTTTTTCTATAGAAAAAATTAAAGCAAAAAAATCATGATCATCAACATAAATATCAATTTTAATTTACAATAAAAACACCAATAAGTAACAAACACTAAGAAATTATCAAGTAATGATAAATATTGTCTATATTTTTATTTAAGTCACAAAATATATGTTTATTTTTAATTAATTATTTTAATAAATATTGTCCATATTTATAAATAAGTCACTCACTAAGAAATTATCAAACAATGATAAATATTGGGAATTAGGTATTATAGTTTTTTTTACCTTTAATTAATTGTTTTATTTTGTAGTTATTAATTTTTTTTAAATATATATATATGAGTGACAAACTTAAAAGGGCTGGCCCTCGGCCCTGCAGGGCTGACCCTTTGAAGCCCTTGGCCCTACAGGGCCAGCCTGTGAAGCTCGATTCCTTTTTTAAGCCTCCAAAATCAAATCCCAGCCCTTCAAGGGCCGGGACCTAAAAGGGCCGGCCCAATGGGCTTGGCCCGAATTACCAGCTCTATCTTGTATGAATAACTACATCACATCTGTTTCAAGTTTACATTATGTATGAAGGTGATAAATCTTGTTTGTATAAAAGTTTTACTTCCCAGTTTGTGAAGTACTCCAAGATTAGCTGGGTAACTACCCCTTATTAGACATATCTTTATAGCCTAATGGTTATAACTAGAAAAACATGCATGTACAGTTACCCCCACTATTTAACAAATGTGTTTTTAATAGTGGTTATAAAAACATATAGCACATGAAGTATATGTAATTATAATATCTGTATAGGATTATCAATTGTTATGCATGGTAACGATGAAATGAACTATTTTTTAAATATGTTTTAAAATATGTTTTTACTAAGGAGTAGGTGCCTGTTTGGATTAGCGATTGAGAGTGAAATAAACCCGATTAAAGAAAAAAGTACTTAATTCATTTAATTGATATGGTTTGGGTACTTATTTTGAAATCATGATAACGTATGTTCTGTATTGATTTTGATTTTTTAAGTACTTTTATCATAAGTGACGAGAGGGTTACTTTTACGATTGGAGAAGTCACGATTGAATTTAAAAATAATAAAAAGTTTTAATTACCCTTACTTTTTGCTTAAAGTCTCTCATGACCCAATTTATTTGACTTCCTTTTTATTTTTCAACAAAATTATTTTAGATTCAGCTATCTTATTTTCAGTCATATATATAAATATATATTAAAATTGTTGATTTAAAAAAAGAATATATTTATAATAAAGAAGGTGTATCATTATTTATAGGAAAGTAAATTTAAGAGATAGAATAATAAATAAAGAATATCTACCTAAATTAAACAGAGAATATCTACAAAAATTAATAATTCTTTTTAGAAAATAAAAAGTAATTACTCTATAGAATTCTACAAAAGTAACATGATTTTATCAAATTAACTTTTTATTTCGGAACAAAAAAGTAGGGTGTAATTGACGGATTAAATTGAGCAATTTTATCAACCCAATTTTAAAGTACTGATGTTGAGCAAATTTAAACTTTATAAAGCAATTTCAAATTTTAAACTTTTGGTTACCATATATAAATTTGATTTTTAGGAGTCTCCAACTTAATATGTTTATGCGGCGTCTTCTTCTTGGTTGAAACTTTATAATATTATTATTAAATTTTTTGCCATCATATAATATTATTATTAATTAAACTTACGAAACTATTAAAAGACTTTATTAAATTCATGACTTTTTTAGTAATTATACATCCATGAGTACTTTTAATAAATGAAATCCAAACATAATCAAAACTGTAGATATCACTTATGAAAAAAAGTATCCAAACAAAAATCATGATTGTCCAATGTCACTTCTATCCAATATTATTTATGCAAATCATGATTACTTAAAATCACGATTCTCTATCGCTAATCCAAACAGACACTAGGAAGACGAAGATGCTTTTGGGTATAAGGTAGTATTGAAGAGCATGAATGCCTGCAAGTTTCATTGTATTAGTAATGTACTTAGAGAATTTTATTTTACTTGTGCTTGGCAGAATAATTTTTATTTAAATAAGTATTATTCTTGTTGTATCCTTCCTCCATGAGGAGGTCCAACCTCAAGCACAGGTACAATGATATCGACTGAGATAGCCAAGTTATTACTTATATTAGCCATTATATGATAGATTGAATTAGGTATATATAGATATATTATTGGAATCATAATTGTATTTGGTTTCTCAAGCATTATTAGATAGAGTTAAGTTTTGATGGACGAATTTGGCTACTTAGTTGATTTATAATTACTTATTATTTTTAATGATAGTTATGAAATAAATTCAATTTGTTAGAAAACCCTATTCCTTGAAGGTATTATTTTTTATGTTTATTTCAAAAAAAAATTTAATTTATTCAGATTTTTTGGGTTCCTACTAACTAATAAGAGGTTCTAAATTGGTTAATCTGTCTTTTAATATATGAAAGAAAATGAGCAATCCCCGTACACATGCCATTCACGACTACAAGTAGCCTTTCAGTAGCTGCCACTATCATGACTAGTTAAATTTTCTAGGTCCATCTCAATCAACCCAAAGTCTAAACTCTTGATATTTGCACAAGACTTTAATGCACAAAAAAACAAAAAAGTTATAGATGTTTTGGTTGTGTGTTTGTCCAAAAAAATAAATCTTTATTTTAGAGTAAAAGAATTTAAAATTGTGGGTAGGAATTTTTCCTTGTTTAGTTTGATTTAAAGTGAATTTAATTTATATCTTATAAGTTAAAAATAAGTACAAACTTATTTATATGATTTATGGGAAAGAAATAAGAGCTTATTACTGCTGCAATAAATGGAGCACACGAGAAACATGCGCAGAAGGTCACAGTAGTGCTGCTTAGGTATACACGAACTCCCTTTCTATCTTTTCCTTTATTTTTTCAAATATATATTTTTTAACCTATTCCTACTTCATTCTTAAATACTCGTCCCGTTTGTAAATATATACCCCATTTAGAGAGATAACCTTGTTCTTAAATATATTTATTTAAATTTCTATTTTATTATGTTTACAAATAATTTTGATTAAATTTCCATTTTATTTTGTTTGCAAATAATTGTAATTAAATTTTCATTTTAATTTTTTTGCAGATAATTTTTAATTTTTCAATTACAATCATCATAAAGATTTAATGGATAATCTTAATATGTATGATTTTTTAAAACATTATAATGTTTACCACTTGAAAGTTTATTGTAGTTGTGCTTAAATGATATATAATTATCTCAATAGACATTAATATCATAATTTCAACGGTAAGAGTAAGAGAAAAATATCTAGTTTTATGGTAATAAAAACTCATAGTTTTCACGGTAATAAAACTAAGAAAAATATATAGTTTTATGGTAAAAAAGACTTTATGATACATATATAGGCTTTTTAAATAGGTTTTAAGGGTAATATATGGAATTAGATGTATAAGTTTTTAACTTTATTTAAAGGTTAGCATTTTAAGTAAGCTTTTAAATAGGTTTCAAGCTTTGTTAAATCTTTTAAAGGCTCAGATCCAATCCAGAAAAAAATAAAAAGGTATACTTATAGACTCAGACCCAACCTTAATTTCACATTTCTGACCTAGGCCTCTTTAACTAAAATCTATCTAAACATCACCTATTTCCACTGCTAGTTGATAGGAATTTGAGTAGTATCAAAACAAGCAGCAATATGCCAATACTCAAATTTAATACACTAAAGGTGTGTTTGGCATCATAGTAAATGGCCCTAAAAGTGGCTTCTTGACAGCGAAAGTTGATTCTAGCGCAAGTTTGGGTGATGGTTTAATTTTCACGATTGCCATGAAGCAGCTGATAGTTGTTCTTGGGAATAAATAAAAAAAAAAGCGCTCAGTTGTGCTGTGGAGAGAGAAAAGAATGAGAGAGGAAAAGAAAGTAAAGGTGAACCAATTAACTAATACTCATTATGATCTTTATTATAAGGCATAAATTATTAATTCTTACAAATTAAAGAATATAGTGAGGTCATTAAATTTAGGGACAATTGCACTCAGGTCACATGTAAGAGATTTAATTTCAAAGAGGTCCAAGTTGTCAATTACAACCAAAATAACCTTGGCTAACAAGTAAAAGAGTTGTCAATAGACCTATCTAATATTAAATCTCTTGGGATCTGAGAGCAATTGTCCCTTAAATTTAAGCTAAATTGACCATTTTTCCAATTTCAACCCTCATCAAATGATAGTATGACTTTAGCTTTTCAAATTTGAACATCAATTAATGATAAGGATAAAGTAGAAAAAAACAATTAATGCGGTGGTTAGTGCCTTATACCACTCCGTTCCTTATTATAAGTCTAACTACCACAAATTTTTTGTTCCTAAATATAAGTCCACTTTGGGATCAATTAATGCAATTGTAACTAATTTACCCTTGTGTTGGAAATAGGGAAGATGAGAGAGAATGGCTATAATGTATAAAATATTATTTTAACACATTCTTAAATAAGGGTAAAGTTGGAAAAATATGATATATTTAATGATATAACTTCCACTCCTTGGTATATGAGAAGTTTTTAGGATGGACTTATAATAAGGAACAAAGTGGTATTTGAGATAAAAAAATTTGTTAACTAGTGCCTTATAATGAGGATCAGAAAGAGTATAATAAGATTTATAAAGCTAAATAGTTACTACCTCATGTCCTTATTATAATAACCTAATCACTAAATGATGTAGTTTAATAACAACAATTATTAGTAAGTATGTAAGAAATGATTTTTTCCAACCACGCCCTTATTAATAAAGGGGCAAGTAAGAGAGAGAAACAGAGTAATAATAAAAGGAAATATAAAAAAGAATGTTGTATTAGAAAAAGATGAAGAGAGATGATAGAATTAATCAGAGGTGAAATGGTAAAAATGGATTAAATGCTTAGATATCCTTTAGTAAACTTTCATAAAAAGGATTAAGACAATTTAAATTTTGGACTTTTATAATAAGGAGTGGAGGGGGTATATTTAGCATCGGTGGTAGTATTAAAATTAAAACTATAAAAATAGTTAAAGTATTTTAGGGGAAGTTTTGAAAACATTAATCAGGTCCTAAATGTAAAAATGAACGTAAAAAAGCCAACGACTGGGAAGAATCAAAAGATGTATTCTACTTATTTGAATAAAATAAAATAAAATCACGTTTATATTATTGCTAATTTAGATGTATTTTTACAATTAATAATTACGTACTTTAGTACTTCCTTCTCTCATTATTATAAGAGCCATATAATTGAATCATGTATCTTAAGAAAACTGTTAAAAGTAGTTAAAAATTATAAATATGTTTAAAATATTTTTTTTTCAATATTACCTTTATTTATGATATGACTATTAACATAGAGAAAAAAGATTTTTAATGAGTGTGATAGAGATTGCAGTAAAGGAGAGAATAAATATCAAGACCAATCTAACATTTACTTAATGCAATACTTTAAATTAGTTAGGGATAAAATAGGAAATATTCATTAAATTATGAAACAACCCAAGGCAGGCTTTATATTTTGAATAAAACCAATTCAAAATTTGGAAATTTATAATAAGAGCTAGAGGGAGTATTTTAAATTTTTTATGATGTCAATTTTACCTTTTCTTTATAAACCATGACAATAAATATAATATATATATATATATTGTCTAATAAAATTTATGTCCGTTTTAATTATTTTCCATCTAAACGTGCTTTTTAAAATAATCATCCAAACATATTTGCAAAAGTCATATTGAAAAAAGTCACTTTTACAATTACTAATCCATACATAAATCACATTACACGATGTAACTTCTATCTAATCTTAAGTTTGCAAAAGTCATATTGAAAAAAATTTACTTCTTCTACCACTAATCCAAATACACCATATAATGACAATACTTAAGTTTAACAGATAATTGTGTTCAAACATCAAAGAACACAGTTAATAAGTTTTATTGACTTGTTAACACTCCTTCCATCCCTATATATAAGGTCTTTTTAACTGAATTACATTTTTCTAAAAAATAAGTTAAAGTTAGTTAAAAACAATAAATGTATGTAAGAAAAAATATACTCTTCTTTCCATAAGTAATCTTATTTATGAATGTGTAAGAAAGAGAACTTATGAAAAAGAAAATGAAAGATAATGTGTGGGAGAAATTAATGTATTGAAAATATTGAAAATAAAAATTTATTACTCAAATAAAGTCAAATAAGAACTTATAAAATAGGATAAACCAATTTTTTTTATACTTCAAAAATAGGATTTTATATATAAGGACAGAGGGAGTAATACTTTTTCATTTTATTATTTTATAACAGAGGCCCTTTCACTTGTCATTAACAATTTATATTGTGGAAGCTTGTTTGACACTAATTGTATTCCTTAAAATCTAAATGCAAGTCTCCCTAATTTTTTTTTTTGAATGAAAAATGAAAAACTACATTATGGAGGTCATACGATTGCAAAAAGACTGCTAACATTTTAACCTCCCTCATCATCTCCCACATCTTGTATGGGAGGTAGAGGATGCTCAAGGATACAAAATTGAAAAGTTTATCAAAGATTGTATCATGATTTTTGTGAAGTGTGCTATGATACAGTCCCTCTCCTACCTCATCCCTTCGGTTGATCTGGCTAGAAAGCGAGCCCCTAAATGGTACCTTACCAAGTTTAATCCTGAGGTTCCTCTTGAGCTAATTGCTTGGTGGAAAAACTATAAAGCGGATATGATGGGAGATGAACGCCTCCATTTCCCTTATATCATTTTCCCTCATTTTCTTTCTTAATAACCACTAGATCTTCTTTCAATGGTTCAGATTTGAAATTATATAAAATATATTTTAATTGATTTTCAATAATGATATTATAAACACTAAATCTTAACAATTAAAAGAAGATCCAGTGGTTATTAAGAAAGAAAAGGGGGCATTCCTTTCCCGGATATGATAGGAAATCCTAAAAGCTTTGGTGTGGTCTGTCATGTTAACCCTTATAGCAGCTTCAACTGGAAGCTTCTCCCTGATACTCATGACGATTTCAAGAAAGCTTTGTTTGAAAATCCTCCTTTTTACTATTCTACTCTGCTTAAAGGTCCCCTGGTTTTGCCATTAAATACCTTAGCAATCAGTTCATCATCCGCTAAAGAAGGATCACCTAAGAAGCGAGCTGCTACTGATAACCTCAACACTGATGTTCTGCCAAAGTAAAAGAAGATAGCTAGAAATGTCTCAACTCCTGTTACAGAACCCTTTGCTGATAAGGCTAAGGAAGCGGCCTCACAAAAGTTTCCCAAGACTCCATGAAGTTCCTAAGTTAGAACTGCCATGGTCTTCATAAAACCACGTTAGTACAAATATGCAAGCGGCTTATTTAGAATGCTATTCCAGATTTTATATATTTATCTGAAACTAAACTTCCGTTCGAAGCTGCTTGCAATACAATAAATAACTTAGGTTTTACTTTCTCGGTTGATACTGATGCCATAAGTTTGGGGGGAGCGACAATAGTTGCTTGGCATAGTGATTTAGATGTTGAAGTGCTGGATTTATCCAATCACATTTGTCATTGCAAAGTGAAAAGTAATGAAAGATTCCCTTCCTGCTACCTGACTTTTGTTTATGATCCCCCTATTGCTACTCAGCATTATCTTTTATGGGACTGGTCAAATTGAACAACTCACTCCATTGATTTCCCTTGGTTGCTTATGGGTGATTTTAATCAAATTTACTCAATCAAAGACAAAAGTAACTTCAATGGAAGCTCTACCACCAAAACAGAGTTCTTTGTTTGTATGAACAAATGGAACATGCAACTCTTACCTCAAAAAGGACCTCGTTTCACTTGGACTAATAACAGGAAAGGACAACGTCTAATTTTGGAAAAATTAGATATGGCCTTTGGAAATCAGTTCTGGTTGGATCACTTTCCTTTTTCGCATGTAGATTCCTAAAAAATTGTAGCCTCAGATCATCGTTCCATCATTATTTCTTTTGATATACAAAGGACCAGGAAAAGAAATTTGAAGTTTGAAAATTTTTGGTATGCTTTTCCAGATTGCTTCAATATCATAAATCAACGTTAGAGAAGCAATTTCAGAGGTTCCCCAAGTTTTCAGGATCAATGTAACTGAATTCCACCTTGACTGCATTAGCATCCTGAAGTAACGCTCAAGTAGACAATATAGGTAAAAGAATTCAGGATCTTGAAGCAAAGCTTCACACTTTATCTAAAAGTATCGACCTGCATCAATCTGTCCCTCTAAACCTCCAATCTCAACTCTCTTGCTTAAAACATGAACTGGAATTTTTTTGTGACTGCAAATCAAGTTATTGGAGACAGACTGCGAAAGTTAATTGTCACTTAGGAGGAGAAAGGAACAAAAAATTCTTTCACTCAACTGTCAAGGAAAGACATAACATAAACCTTAACACTCAACTGAAGAATGATCAAGGGGAATGGACTTCTGCTCAAGAAGATATTACCAAGATGGCTTCTTGTTACTTTACTGATATCTTCCAAGTCAATATTGTGAAAAGCTACGATCAGATTTCTCTTGAATTAGCTGATCTAAATTACCTTCTCTAAATTAAGATGATGTCAATCAGTTATTAAAGCCAATAATGTCTGAAATCAAGACAACTGTATTCTCACTCCCAAGAAATAGTGCCCCTGGTCCAGATGGTTTTCATGTTGATTTCTACCAACATAATTGGACTCGGGTTTCCCAAGATATCTTTAACATGATACAATCAGTATGGGAATCTAACATTTACTGAGAGAAATGAATAAAACTAATGTGGTCTTGATCCCCAAAACAGATCATCCAAAAAACTTTAAAGATTTTAGACCCATTAGTTAAAGCAATGTTTCCTACAAAATCGTTTCAAAGGTGCTCTATAATAGACTCAAAGATCCCCTGGACAAGTTGATTTATCCTCATCAAAGCGCCTTTTTAAAGGATTGACTGATCTCGGATAATGTTATACTAGCTCCCGATGTTCTGAATCAGATTCACTCATCAAGGAAAAAATGGAAAAAGCTTGCAGCTATGAAGATAGATTTTTTGAAAGCTTTTATTCGAATATCATGCTAATTCCTGGTTACAGTTTTGCACAAGATGAACTTTCCTCCAAAATGGATAAATTTAATTCAGCAAATGTGTTTCTACAATCCAATACAATTTTTTGCTGAATAGTCAACTTATCTTCTCAATGAATCCCAATGGACGAATTAGACAAGGGAATCCATTGTCACCTTATCTGGATATCATTGCTTCCAATGTATTATCTTGTTTGATTTTACATTCAGAACAACAAGGAAAATGGAAAGGAATCAAAATCTGCCGAGATACTAGTCCAGTCTCACATCTTTTTTATGCGGATGATTCCTTACTTTTCATGGAGGCCAAAGAACAGCAACTCCTCATAATGAAAGAAGTGATAGATTTGTATTTTTCATGGTCTGGCCAGAGTATTAATAAGAACAAATCTACTCTGGTGTTTAGTCCCAATACTTCACATGATGAAAGGAAAACCTTGGCTAAAATTTTGGGAGTAGGTTTCTCTCCTAGGTAAATATCTAGGAACTTGGATTGACCCTGGATGAAGGAAAACAGTAATATACGATCAGGTCATTACGAGTATAACCAGAAGAACTGCCTTTTGGAAAGAAAATCTCCTTTCACAGGCTTCACGACTCATATTGATAAAGTCGGTACTATCTGCATCCAACATATATCTACTATCATGAATCAAGTTACCAAAACGTGTCCATCAAAAAATTGATATTAGATGTATGGATTTTTTCTGGGGACAAACTAAGGACCATAAGATAATGCATTTGGTTAATAAGGAGGTCTTGTTCACAAGCATTTCGGAAGGTGGATTAGGACTTAGAAAAACTAAACTTGTTAACAACTCCTTATTTGCAAAGCAACTTTGGAGAGTTTTTTCCTCTACCTCTAATTCTTTGATCGGCAAAACTCTCAAGGTCAAATATATTGACACTTCCCAAGAAATTTTAACCAAGACCCCATACAATTCTTCTTGGATTTGGAAAGTAATTGTGAAAAGTTCTAATTTGATAACTGAGCATCTTCATTGGAAAGTTGCTAATGGATCAAGCATATCCCTCAACCACCACTTGTGGTGGTCAATGCAATCAAGATCATTAACTAATGAGAATCTATCATTAGTTGCCGATCTAATCATGCATACTCATCAAATCTGGACTTTGGTTCAATGGAATTCAGATCTAATTAAGGAATTATATGTCCCCCATCATGCTTCTGTTACATTATCTATGCCCCTTTCCTTCACCAATTTACAAGATAGTGTTGTATGGTTAGGTAATGCTTCAGGTTCTTATATTGCCAAGGCTGGGTTTGCTTATAGTAATCCTACTTTCGCATGGTTCTCGAAATGCTTCCTTCTGGAAATTTTTGTTGTCAATAAACTTACCCCCAAAAAAGGTTCTTTTCATATGGAGGCTTTTGAACATATCTATTCCAGCTGGAGATGTCCTAGTTAATCATCAGTTGCAAGTGAATTTGTCCTGTTCTTTTGATTGTGACTGTGAGGAAACACTCGACCGTGTTTTTTTTCCAATGTCCATTAGTCCGAGCAGCTTGGTGGGGAACTTGATCCATCAAACCAGATTGGGTTGATTTCCAATCTTTTAAGACATGGTTGATTCAGATTCTTCCTACCTTAGCAAACGATGGTTTCTTGGAAACTCTTAAGAAAATCATACTTCTACTCAAAAATTATGGATGAGTAGAAACAATTCTGTTCATGAAGGAGTTAACATATCTTCTCTAAGAGTAATGCAGTAGACTGATCATGATTTATTTTTTCATATAACTCTCAAATACCGTTGACACGAAATCATTGTCTCATTCTGATCCACCTCTTCCTTACAATTGGTTTCTTGAATCTCGAATTCAACAACTATCAATTTGTTTGGATTGGCTTTTTTAAGCCTAGAAGTCACTTGCCACCGCAAAAGAAAAAATGATATATGTTTTGGCTTCTTGGCAATCTGATTTATGGGCAAGAAGTAAGATTGGAGAAGAAGTAAAAATTCGTTGCTTCTGGCTTATGGCTTCTAGAATGATGGGTCCCATACCTTTTGTTATGTATTATTTAATAAAGTGGGTAGGAGAATTAGATTATTTAACCCCTAAACTTCTCATAAGATAGTTTCTTTTAATCTAAAATTTCTTTTTTATCTCTAAAAATTTATCATAATAATCTCTAACTATTTTCTCCCACAATATCCTTCTTTGAGCTAAAATTATAATTATTTTCCTTAAAATAAGGGAGAAATTATGCCTATAAAATCTTCAAAAAATCCAAATTTCACTTTTTCTTTCTAAACTATAAGAACATATGCATATTATATATGTATTATTTAATAACAATAATGTCTTTTTTAATAATTTTTCATCTAAACTTACATTTTAAAATAATCATCCAAACATGTTTCTAAAAGTCACATTGAAAAAAGTCACATCTACCATTCCAATTGGATTTTGATTCTAGAAAAGAGAAGAAACAAAACTGGCTCGTGGTGTTATGGCTCGATTTTCTTGGAAAGACAGCAAATGCAATATATTCATTGGATGAAATCCAGTTCATGCGGTTCCAACTTTCTTCCCAGATGTTTCAGAGCTGCGGTTATTTGGATCATTTCCAACTCTTTCCATCGGACAGATTATAGGCTCACCATTTTTACTG
Source organism: Mimosa bimucronata (assembly GCA_037074515.1). NCBI lineage: Eukaryota > Viridiplantae > Streptophyta > Magnoliopsida > Fabales > Fabaceae > Mimosa > Mimosa bimucronata. The sequence goes on from CM073442.1 coordinate 16,844,707, forward strand.
ACAAACCTAGAGGTTTAGTAGTGGATCATAAAAGTGATTTAGTCTTACAAGATTTATAGGTCTGCTGGCTTCTTTCAAGGAGAAATTTTTTTGGATGTATTAACAAGGAGGAGCTATACCAACATCTGCAATTTGATTCTCTTTTAGCTCCACAAGTTAATACTAGGATTTGATATTGTTCTTTTTATCTTTTATGTTATGTATAACTTTTATTATTAATGATAATTGATCTTTTTACCAAAAAGAAAAGGACAAAAAAATTTTCTTCTAGACTACGAGCTAGCCTAGTTAAGCGTAGAGCCGGTAATACAGGCCGGAGCCCGTGGGCCAACCTAAAAAAAATACGGTTATGGGCTCAGAAAAATAGGGCCATATTAAAATTGGTCTTTTGGGCTCGAAACGGTCAAGCCCGAGCCCGTGACGGGCTAACCTATCAAACCCATAGGCCAACTCGAACCTATTTTCCTTTTAAAAAAAACAATATAATAAATATAACAGATGTGGTTAAAAATATATAAATATAATAATATTTAAATGATAAAAATGTAATAATTTCTTTTCTTTTTATTAATGTTATTTTATTTGTTTAAATCTCATTTCTTTTATTAGTGTTATTTTATTTGGTTTAGGATCCTCAATTAGGTGAACGCCGAAGACAGAATGAACGTTGAAGATAGTTCTCACTTTGCTAATTACTCAATCTGATCCTATATAAGATCACTTTGACTTTTTTTGTGGAAGTTAAGGAAGCAAATTAGACCACTAAATTATAACATATATCACATGTAATTAGATTATAGGTTAGTTTATAAATAGAATAAATTAGTTTAGAGGAAAAAAGATAAATATAGACAATTTAAAGTTATTAATTTTGCATCCTTAGTTTCTCTAAAAAAGTCAAAATGATCTTATAATTAGGACCGAATGGAGTATATTGTAAAACAGGGGCTGATTCGAAAAAAGGGAAAATTTGATATAAAAAAAGGGCTTTTTTGGGCTAAACCTGAAACTCGAACAATATGATTCGAACTAAAAAATAGGCCCCGTCAAAACGGGTTTTTTGGGCCTAACCCGTTTTTTCACGGGCTTTTTTGGGCTTGGCCCAAACCCTTCGGACCCGTCTGTATTACCAACTCTACTTAAGCGATCAGTTTTCCTACTCATAAAAAAGATTTAATTTTTTTGTTTAGACTATCTAGATGGTATATATTTGATTTTTAAAAAGTAATATACAAAAATCAAATTTGGACTGTCCAAATATGATTTAGATAGTCTGAATATGTTCACTTCTTCCGATTCTTATTTTTTATATTAGGTAAACCAGTTGCGGAAGGATAGATGGTTTTTCTTGATTTGAGAGCTCTCACGAATTAATAAATATATGTACGAGTATTGTTTAATTAACATAAAATCAACGTAATTTGAGCTACTATACGTCATTACATGATCTATGCTACCATACGTCATTTGCTAGCTGGAGATGGAGATTTAAAGTGTCTGTTGACCCAAAAAATATTTTGCTTTGGCTTCTTACACCTAGTGCTGATTGGACAGAATATTTGACGAGTTTTTTGGACTGAATTGTTGATGCAGACAGGAAGAAGAGTAAGGAAGATGCATGCTCTACTTGTTTTCTATATAATGCCTCTTAGTGTCTCTCTCTTCTCAACACTCATCTCTACTTCTTAAAGGTTTGATTTGGGCGAAGTTACAATCTCATTCTCCAACTTCTTTAGTAAGGCTCTGCATCTTTCTCATCATTAACTTGTTGGTTGTTGTTGCTTACAATTTTTCTCTTTTCCTCCTCCTCATTCATCTTCTCTTTCTTCTTTTGAGTGTCATGGATATATTTACTTTTGTGGAGTTCTTGTATGGTGACACGTCCTTTTAATGTTTAGGTTCATGTTCGTGAGTCCGTTTTTTCTAGAACAATCTTGAATACAGTGCATGTGAGAATTCCTTTAATATTATGTTCGTATTTATATATTTAACTTGTTATGTTAATGTGCATTTTGACCAATGATTTGTTATAAAAAGTGTGTCTGGTACAGTTATTTTTAAAATGATCCATATAAGCCAACCATATTTTAAAATGGGGCAACTTGGCCAATACCGTATATAATTCTATTATGCCAGGCGTTTCTTTTTGTAATAAATTATTGATCAAGTTGCCCAATTTCAAAAGATGGTTAGTTTATATGGACCATTTTAAAAAATGGTTGGCTTATGTGGGTCATTTTAAAAGTAATTGTGTCATGTGCGCTTTTTGTAACAAATTATTGGCCAAAATACACCTTAACCCCTAACTTGTTTTTGGAGGTCATGCTTATATATTTTTATGTTTCAGTGCTTGTCAGAGAGATGGGTAGGGGGCGCTCCTTCATTATAAACCTTTCACATCAAATTTGGATGGTCCATATTTAATATTTTAAAGTTTCTGATTTTTAAGTGGCAATTATTTTAATGAATACAAATTTTAAAATAAAGATAATCTTTTAACGATTATATTATCGAAAAAATATTGTTTTCATTTAAAAATCATAAACTTTAAAATATTAAATATAGATTATACAGATTTAATTTGGACGGTTCAGAGTGGACAAACACCTCCTACTCATCTCTACGACGAGCAGTGAAACTTGTTCCAATTTTTTGTGAGGCTTCTTGTTTGGGACATAACCATAAATTAAATACCTACACACTCTCTCTCTCTCTCTCTCATTTACACTATTTGATGAATGTGATTTGCAAGAAGGAAATATCATAATGTTTTCAATTTTGTGTTGTGCTTATTATATACTCCATCTGTTCTTAAATATAGGATTTATTTAGGGAAGTATGTTTAATTTGTTTCTAAATATAAGATTGCTTTCTATTATTTCTCACTTCCCCCCCTAAATCATCCATATTGATATTCTTCAATAATAAACAAGTAAGGTAGGGGGTAGGAATGAAGGTAGGTGGTTAGTGATGAATTTTGATTATGTCATGTCATTTTATATAACTTAATTAACATCATCAATATAATTAAATTAGGTAAACATATCTTATATTTAAAAAGAAAGGAGTAATACATACTCTGTCCTAAATGGAAGAGCAAGCTGGAGTTTGGATTTGATGCCTAATTTTTATTTATTTTTTATTTGTTGTTAATAAATCCCCTCCATCTCATTATTAGGGTGTGTGCATATGAAGATGACTATACATACTGACATAATCCAAGTGAGAAGCATGCTTGAATATTGTTTAAGCGAAAAAGTCTTTTAGGCTTGATCCATTATCCACACATAGGTCATGAAAAGTAACTAATACCATTAGAAGGCAATTGTGTATTAATTAGGCAATGACGAGTTCAGACGACATGGTTAAAGAAGACGAGAAGAAATTGCGTAGTGCTGCCATGGAGGACCGCTGGTTTGAAGTCCTCGGAATGTACGAGAAAAAAAGGGAGATTCGCACAGTAAAGATAACACCGACAGGAGACACAGTATTACACCTGGCAGCATCAAGGGGGGAAGAGTACACAGTAGGACGCATGGTGGACTTGCTTTCTGAAAAGAAAAATAAGAATAATAATGAGAAGAACGGTGATACGTCGTCGGGGGTAAATGAAAGTGGAGATGACAAGAAGGATGTACTTGGGGTTAAGAATGAGAATGGTAACACTGCTTTGCATCTAGCAGCTTCAGCTTCAAAGGGGAGTGTTCAAATGTGTAAGAAGATTGGTGGTGCAGAGCCATCTTTGATTACTGAACGCAATAAATTGCGTGAGACACCTCTCTTCATGGCGGCTAAACATGGCAACCATTATTCTTTTCTTTGGCTTCATTATCTTAGTCCTCAAGATTCTCCTATCCCTGATGGTGATGATCTCTATAAAGCGAAGAACGACGATACCATTCTTCACTGTGCAATGGCGGGAGGGCATATCGGTAAATATATCCATTTTTATGGAGTAAATGTACGTATTTAGGAATAAACTAATGGGCGCAAGCTGCTCGAAGCATAATAATATATCGTGAGGAGCAAATATGATCACAATAAAATAAAAAAGTTACAAATATGGTAAGTTTGTCAACTCGCCCTGACGTCTGGCTGGATTTTACAAAATGAGGATCACAAATATTTTAGACGGAGGTTTGGGAAAATTAACGAACTTGCCATATTTGCATCGTTTTTATTTCAATATGACTACGTCTGCGCTTCGCAAAAGATTCCTATGTTTTATGCACCTAATGCAATAGTTTGTTCTTAAATTTGCATATTTAATTTACCTTATTTTTAAAATGCATTATCTATTCAAGTGCGCGGACACACACACATATGGTTTGTTTTGACTTGGCAGATTTGGCAATTGACATTGTTCTCCTTTATAAACAACATCTGGATAAAATGATCAAACGCAATAAGAATGGGTTGTCTCCACTTCATATCTTAGCAGCAACCCCTTCAGCTTTCCAAAGTACTGATCTTCCTGATCGATCTTACGTTGTTCAGCTGATTTATCACTGTAAGTATATTGTCTTTGAAGGGGATGATGACAAATTCTTGTCCTTCTACATAAGTCTAAGTATATGCATTTTAAGCTTTTTGCATAACTATACTCTGTATATTTTTTCACATTATGACTTTTCATTCACAATAGGAAGAAATAGGCAAAGGAATTGGGGTAGACGAGTTCAAGTAGTCTGGATATGTGATAATATATAATATACTCTAGAATATAAAGCAAATAAACAAATTATTTATATCATTACCACCAACTGATGAGCTTTATTGCAAGCTTCATATCTCATTATTCATACACAAAGTTCAACACTTTCATTCATCAATTGTTCACCTCTTCTTGATCTCTTCTCACTTTTTTCTTCAATTTTTTTTGAAGCATAATACGTCGCATCTTTTATACTACTCTTTAATTTCATAATTCCTTTTTTTTTTCTGAGTAAATTTACTTTCATACTTTAATCACTTAAGATGCAATGGTAGCTCATTCACACTTATTTAATTTGCATGATTTGTTGAAACACAATAAATGCTGTCTAAATGAAATACTATAATATCAATAAGGATAGTTTATTACAATTTCTACAGTAAATATAAGAGATAAAATCTAGTTTTATAGCACAAAAATTTTATGAGACATGCATAGTTTTAATAGGTTTGAAGGATAACACATGAAATTGGAGGTTTAAGCTTTTAAACCTATTTTCAAGTAAACTTTAAAAAAGTTTCAGGCATTATTGTCAGATTTTTTTAATGATTCAGCTCAAGCTAAAGAAAAGCCTATATACATGCTCATGCCCATAGTTATACTCATGTTGAAGGTTTATATTTCTATTACAAGTCTAGACCTATTTAGATAAAACTCAACTCAACATACCCTACTCTAGCTATGCAGAAGTTAAGGTAACCAGGAATTGATCATAGTATAAGAATTGCTATGGAATTTTTGGTACTCATCAGTACCATGAAATGACTAAAAACCTGTGCTAATTTTTCTATTTTAAGCATTGAAAGTCTTTATATAAATGACTTTTGCAGTTGTCATTATTCCATTGCAATTATATATTTTTCGTGTGTATTTAAATCCTCAGTATCCTATTAACATGGGTGTGACCCTGTTTGTTTGGAACTTGCAAGTCTTTTTAACAGTTAAGAAGAAGGAGAAGCACACGAGTTTCGAAGAATTGAAACAGCAACGTGAAGACGTACCATGGCTCATCTTGTTTTGCGTGGCTTTTCTATTCAGTAAGTATGATATATATTGAAGCATTGTTCTTCATAACTTTGATATTCCGTCTACCTATGGCTCAAAATTTGAATGAGTTTGTTTATTTTTATAAGAATTTGTTTCAGTATTTAATGATTTTTTTTCCATTTTACCTATTTTTATTTTTTTCTCTTCACCAATGTTAAAAAAACCGGACCGGACCTGGCGGTTCAACCGTGAACCGCCCTGTAATCCGGTCCGGGTGACCATTTAAGCCGGGTCAACCTGGGCAAAAAGCGGGTTGAACCGCCTCAAACCGGTGAAACCCGGGTGGTCGAACCGGTTTCCTTTTTTTTTTAAAAAAAAATGTTTTTTATTTTGTTATAATTCACCTGATTATTAACTTTCGCTTCACTCAATTTTAGAGATTAGGAAACTATAATATTTTAAATGCTATTTTACACTTGCATATTTTTAATATTTAACTATTGTTACTCATAGTAATTGTATTTTAGTCTGTGGATTGTAGAATAATATTTATTTTTATGTGTAATCAACTAATATTTTCTATTTCTCCCTCTATAGAAACATTAAATATTCATGTTTGATGAATCATGCATACTTATTTGCATTTACATTTTGATATATTAGTGATTATTAATGTTAATATCAATAAAATTTTATTATTTTAATATAACCGGTCTGACCCGGTCTGACTCCGGTCAGACCAATGACCCTTGAACCAGTACCTCGTCCGGTTTGATGTCCGGTCCGGTTTTTTGACCCTTGCTCTTCACATATTATCATTTTCAACTACTTCCTTAATTTGCATCATTTAATGTTTTAACTTAAAAAAAACTACATAATTTAAATATTAAATCTTTGAAAAATCATATAAAATTGAAAATTGAATCATATTTCATCCATAAGATATTAAAAATGTTACAAATTTATGTAGAATCTAACCATATAAAACGCAAAAACTTACCCTAAAACAATGTAATTTTATGATAAAGGACGGAAGCAGATCAGAAGGGTAAAAGAGAGAAGCCATGTACATTATAATAATATGGAAGGAGAAGGAGAAAGAGTATAGAAGAGAAAATGTTAGAAAATGACCGGTGAGGCTCTTTTTCTTTTTCTTTTTTGTAACAACTAACAATGACTTCTAAAGCTTTTGAATTCCATTAATATACTCACACAAACGTTATCAACCAAAACACATAAAAGTGAACTGCGAGAAGCCAAGTCACTCAAGTATCCATATACATAGAAAATCACACCAAGGTCCCAACCAAAGAATATATGGTTCATGTGTAAATTTGCCCTGAAAGCTTTTGTTCATGAGCTGTTTTACCTTGAAAGTTTTTTTTTTAAATTTCTCTAGATGTTTTAAAACGTAACAATATTATCCTATACCATTAAAAAATTGATGTTGATAGTTAAAAAATTGACGTTGACAAATAATATTTTAATGGTAAAGGGTATAATTGTTCTGTTTTAATACTTTCAGAGTAAAATTGCTCCCAAAAAAACTTTTGAGGCAATATTACTCCTAAATGAAAACTTTTATGGCATATTTGCACTTTAAGCCAAGAATATATTAGCTTAAAAGTCTTAAATAATCAATGTGAGACTTCTTTATATTCTACTAACATTAAAGAGTCTGGTTAAATCATCATCTCATTTTTTTGAGTCACTTTCCTTTATCCACTTGTTTCCAGCTCTAATAGCAACCGACAAATCCGGTTCATGCAAATGTAGGTCCAAATTTGGGAATCTCACCTCCTCTAAATAATCATCAATACTACATACATATCTAACATATCCAGGAGCTTGAACACATTTCCTACATACGAATATGATTATTCTTCACTCTTTATTCATTTCTCTAATCTTCAGGACTCTAGTTATATTTTATATGCATATGTTGAGCAACTAATAAATTTTGTGACTCGCAGTTGCAGCTAAAACTCTGGCGGAAACTTCTTGGATATGGTTTTTCGGGTTTCTAATTGGATGTTTGCTGGGACTCTTGGTTTTGATCCCACTAATCCCCCCAGCAGTCTTCGTATTATTATTCCTAATAGCAGGTATACGTACGCCATGTGAATGTGGATATATACAAATACATATACAATCATGTCTGCTTTATTAAATGAAAGTCATATGTATATAAGCACACGGTTATGAATTATGATCTGATTTATACATCTATCTATCCCTCTATCTCCTTTGTATTATCATGAGTACCACCCAACAATTTTGTTGCATTTAGTTTTCACACTGTACAAATTGTTTTGGTACGTTTAGTTTCATCTTTTCTCAAACTGAGAATTGGACAGCTCAACAATTTTGATGCATTTAGTTTTCACATTTTCTGTGGAGAACAACTTATTTTAATAAAAAATTATATACGTTATAAGTTTGTGATACACGAGGTGGAACTATTGAGTAAAAGTAATTATATAGTCATATGCTGCTCTATCGAAATTTAAGCTTCAGAAAAAATTCCTAATAATATTGATGGGTTAGGTTCAATGATCAAGAAAAAAGTATAAAGGAACATATTTATTTTAAAATATTATTATCTTAAAATATTTGACCACAACTGACTTGGGGTTCTGATTATTAGGAAGTTGGTTCCGTGGGATACGAAAAATGAAGGAGAAGCACACATGGACTCTTCAAATAATGGAAGAACTTCTTGCCAAAGCTTCCAATGAAGATATCGCAGCAGAAACATATGAGGACAACGGTAATTAAAAAAGATTTATTTTATTCTATAATTATTAATTTATAGGAGTAATAATTTATATAGAATAGAACATGATAATTTAGGAAGAGTAATTAATCATTCTTGACCTTCACGGTAGGATCAGTTAATGATAAAATATTGAGTGAACTGAATCAAAATCTTTTGAGTTTTGTTTAAATTATAGTATGTCCTTTTTCTTATCAAACTTGCAATGCATATTATCTCAAGTTTATAGTTAACTTTTATCTTGAATCAGTCCAAAGGACTATATAACAATAACAATACCAATAACAAAGTCTTATTCCGTAAGGTGAATCGGCTTTATGATCACACAACATCATTATGATTTACTGAAAACCAAATCTTTGGATAAATTATTGATCAAGAGGTCTCGCTCAATAACTTTGTCAAGTATTCACTTTTGTCTCCCTCCACTTTTTAAACAACGCTCCTTACCAGAATATGTAATTACCTTCTTTGAATATGTCCAAACTACTTCAAACAAATATTTCCATTTTCTCCTCAATAAATACTATTTTAACTCTATCATATATAACATTGATGATCTATGTTATGCTGTAAAACTTGTCTTTTAACTTATTGCATACCTTTTTTGTTTAATCGCAAATAACTCTGATCTAAATGAAAGATGTGAGACTGCTGAACGTAGTTTAGCGGAGATAAGATTGTTTAATATCATTATTTTGACTTCTCCCTTGATCCCACATACTTTGCTTCTCTCATAAGTTTGATCTTGCAACATTTTATCGGGCCAAAATCCATGAAAAATGAAGACTATCTTCTTGCTGCGTAAGGCATTTTGAGATTCACATATTGGGCTTAACCTTGGCTCAAAACCATTTTTAAGTTTGTGGTAGTGAATTTACCCTTTTACCCCCCTTCTTCATCGATGCTTAATTACCAAATAGATGATCGAAACAGTTCATTAATACCTTATAAGGAACACTGTATAAAAAAAATACCTAATAAGGATTTTATTCCTCAATTAGCTTCTTCTAAGCTAAAAAATAATTTTCCTAAAATTTACAAATTAAAAATTAGCCTCTAACTATTTTTTTGAGTTATTTCATGAAAATAGACATTTAGTTCATTAAAAATAGCTTTTGATCAAATAATCAATTTATGAGGCTTCGTAATTTTAAATAACATCCCAAGAACATAATTATGTCCTTAATATCTCCTTTTAAATCTTGGGACGGTACATTGTAGACCGTTTTTTTTTTTTTTTTTAAGAGTGGGCTTTTAGTTAGCATGACTTTATTCTGCAACCACAACAATCTAATTTTGTGATTTGCACTGTGAATAATGATTGGATGGAGGCAGGGTTGAAAATAGTTGACACACCCTTAATGATTGCTGCTAAGAATGGTATAAAAGAAATGGTGGAGAGCATCCTAGAATCTAATATGAACCTGATGAACGACGCTGTGGATGGCGAGGGAAAGAACATAGTTCTATTATCCGCAGAAAAGAGGCAGACCAAGCTGTATCAATTTTTATGCGGATTTGACTCTGACAATGATGCATTTACGAAAATGGATAACTATGGAAACACTGCATTGCATTTGGCAGCCAAGGCTGGGATCAATCAACATGGGCAGACAACTACAATGATAGAGGAATTCAAATGGTTTGAGGTGCGTGTCAATTTGCTATTGAAATTCTCACCATCATTTAATTCAAAATGTTGGATAAATAAAGGGAAAATTAATTACACGTCCTATGGAATGAACTTAATTAATATGAGGTCCCATGAAATTCCCCAATTAAATTGAGGTTCTTAAAAACCCTAATTATATTAAATTTTAACCGTTCACATAAGAGTTATATATTCTTGATAACTAACAACATTTGGCAAGAAAGTGACAGCTTTTTGGGCGTTCGTAACATTATAAGCATCATTCACAACATTTATAAATTCTTAGTAACTAACAACGATTGACTAGATGGTAACAACTTTTTAGTTAAGACTTAATATAATCAGAGTCCCTAGGGACCTTGATTTAATTAGAGAATTTTGTGGGACCTTATCTTAATTAAGTTCCTTCCATAGGACTTGTAATTAATCTTTCCATAAATAAACATAAGATAAATAATATTTACATTGAATGGTAGTGCAGTATGTAAAAAGTTCAGTGCCTTGTGAATTGAGGGAGAAATACAATAAGGATGGGAGAACAGCAGAAGAAATCTTTAGAGAAAGTTACAAGGAACATATGACAAGTGACAGAAAGTGGTTGAATCAGACCTCAAACATGTTCTGTGGCATCAACCTTAGTTGCCTCCACGGCATTTTCCAACATTGTGGCAGAAAATTTCAAGGAAAAGAACTACCCATCAGTTGTGGCCCTTTCCTTGTCCCTTACTTCCACCATAGGCTTCTTGGCCATACTTGCTTTTCGTTCCCAATCTCGCAGCTTTTGGAGATACGCTCCTTTCATGCTTCAGCTTGCTATTTTGACCATGTTTGGCTCCATTGTTGCTTTGTGGATCTCCCTCATGCTCCATGGCAAATCCTTAGCAGCTTATGCAATTTTTGGCTCCCCAATCGCCATTCTTACCATTGTGTCACTTCCCATATTCATTGGTCCTGCATTGAAGTCTATGTGTACCAAGGTTCCACCACGTAATCGCAACATCACAAATGCCATCCACTACCTAAAGCCCCAGAAAGACAAAAATAATGCGTCAGATTCTGATAGGAATAATTCCAAGACCTAATTCAAATTAAGGAGGATAAATAGCTTGTGACAAGCACGGCTTGCTCTTCAATCTTTTGGGTTGAATTGTTGAAATATGAATATTTGTATGTATAAATATATATGTATATTAGATTTGTCTTTCTCTCTGATCCTGTCACACATTTAAATTTTCGTTCTCATTCTCTCTGTATTTCTCAGTTTTACATTTTTCTATGTATTTCCTCTTATTTACCTGTATTTCCACTTATTTCCCTGTAATTTTCATCATTTCAGAACCGTCTCTTGATCCTTGTATTTAATTCATGGTTGTTGGTGACCACTTATTTAACTCTTGTAAGGTCAAAGAATCAAGATTATATAAAAATATCTTAAATTTCATATTTACTATTTTTTTACCACCACAGTGTTCACTAGCTTCCCCCTCATGACGCAAGATAAATCTATTTTGAATTCCCTTCTAGCATAAACAAATATTGAGGGAAAGCTTTCCTTTTTCACCTGACAAAAAAAAAATTCTTCATAGATAGATGCCCTTGTAACAATTCTCTTGTTCAAACCAAATGACAAAACCACTTCATCATTTCCTATAGTGGAAGGTGGACATCCTAAAAAAAAAGAGAAGAAAAAATTCTTCATAAACAGATGCCCTTGTAACAATTCTCTTGTTCAAACCAAATGACAAAACCACTTCATCATTTCCTATAGTGGAAGGTGGACATCCTAAAAAAAAAAGAGAAGAAAAATTTTTTCATAGACAAATGTCTTTGTAACAATTCTCTTGTTCAAACCAAACGACAAAACCATTTCATCATTTCCTATAGTGGAAAAAGACTTTTGGCGGTCACTACGCCTCCTCCAAAAGGGGACTTTTGACGGCAATTTTATAATGTCGCTACTAAAAGTCATACATTTTATTTTTTGAATAACAGTAATAAATAATACTTTTTACTTTTTATATACAATATTTAAAATGCTAAATAAATGTTTTTATCATGAAAAATAAAATAAGGTAATATATTTTCATTTTTATTGGTTTTTAAATTTATAGTGAATACTTTATTTTAAAATTAAAGGGTAATTAATTAGAGTTCCCATGTAAGGGACATAATTAAGAACAGGTTCCATAAAATGTGGTAATTAATTTGAAGTCCCATAGGATCTAACTAATATTATTTCTGAGGGAATGGGCCCCACATTTAATAATAAAAAATTCCCCCCACCCCCTTTTCTCCCTCCCCGGTGAACAACACCCCCCTAACTCTCCCTCTCTGCAACTTCCCCCCACCCGCCGCGCACCTCCCCCCACCACCGTCACCCTCCTCCAACCCCAACTGACGCCAGCGGTGGGGAACAAACTCTCACACACCGCCCGTGGAGCTGACACCCATGCTGCGAGCTCCATGGATTTGCTCGATGGGGAGAATCAAGTCTGGCTGAGAAGTCATATAGTCCCCAGTGACGTTTAAAGTATTACGAGCCACGCGGTGGAATTATCATTCTGGAATTTCAATGCGCAGCGGAGAAGCTTGAACCATGGTGGCAGAGAATGGTGTAGGATAAAGAGTCTTGCATTACCGATGATAGTGAGGATGAGATTTTGATGTGTGGGGATGAGAGATAAGGTGGTGGTGATTATGGTGAATGGGTGGTGTGTGGATGAGATGATGATGAGAGGTGGTGGTGATGGCCGGAGTTTGAGGGAAGGGTGGCAGAATGGAGGAGGGTGGCAGCCATGGAGGGGGCGGGCGGGGAGGGGTGTTGCAGAGAGGGAGAGTTTTTGGGGGGGGTCACTGAGGAGGGAGAAAGGGGGGTAGGGGGAATTTTTTATTATTAAATGTGGGGCCCATTCCCTCAGAAATAATATTAGTTAGATCCCATGGGACTTCAAATTAATTACCACATCTTATGGGACCTGTTCTTAATTATGTCCCTTACATGGGATCTCTAATTAATTACCCCTAAAATTAATGATATATTTAATAATCTTATACATGAATAAAGAATAATAATTTTTAAATTAATAATGTTATATTAACTATACCAACATTCTAATTTATTAAAAAAAGAATATTATGAATATTATATTAATAAAGAAACATTTCTAGTATATTTTATATTTATATATTAAATGAATAAATATATATATATAGATATATATGTATATTAAACGTAGTTAATGTTAAAAATATATTTATATTATAATATTATATGTTATTAAATTGATATATCATATGTATGCATACAATATTAGTGTATATATTTAATTTTGTAATAGTATGATAGAAGTTCATCACAGTCAACTTGTAGAAGTTTTACACAAGAACAAAGAGGTCGTGGGTTCGAACCTTAGGAGGCATATTCAAAGGAGAAATAAAAGGTGATGAAGTGGTGTGATGCGGTATAGTGATGATGTGGCGCAACATGGCACATGACAAGTGACAGGATGGTGGACGATGTGGCGAGATGTGGCAAGTGTGTGGGGTCGCCACGTCATCAGCCATGTGTGCATAAAATGCTGATATGGCTCTAATTATTTAATTTTTTTTTGCCACTTTCAGCGGCGACAGACAAACGGTTACCTTTAGCGGCGACTATTGTCGCCACTAAAAGTGGCCTTTCAAGCGCAACCGAGAAAGTCGCCGCCAATACTTTCGGTGACGATCACATAGACGGCAACATACTTTTAGCAGCGACTTTTTATGCTATGAGCGGCAACTTTTGTCGTCGCCAAAAGCGAAATTTTTTGTAGTGCTAATTTGTCAACAAGATGCTTTGACAGCATCATACAGAAGGGGAGTGTTATAAATCCTGCAAGAATGTCATTATCAAACCAAACTCCCTTCACCTTCATAACAGTTATCTTGAAAGGTGTAGTTGCTAAGAACCAGCTTCAACAATTTAGATTTACAAGCGTAACTTTAAATAGAAACCTGCATCCTCTCAAGTACAAGCCGTTCTAATTTTATGTGTAAATTCATTTGAAAATTATATACACATCAAAAGAAATAAAAGAAGAAACTAGTAAATCACATTATCCAGATTAAATCAAAACAGCACATATATACATATGTATCCTAGGGAACCGGCTATGAACTTATCAAAACCACTGATCTCTTATTCCGTTATTTTTGGAGGAGACTATTATTATACACAACATAACAAAGCTGCATGTTTCTCATCTAATTTCATTCTTCAATTGAAGGATTTGGTCAAAAAAAAAAAAATTCTTCAATGGAAGTATAATGAACCCCTGTATTATTTTCAGAGCTACGCACAACATTTGTTTTTATAGACTACATAACTCTACATAAAGATCAATTTAGGCAGCAAAATCATCACCCACAACATAATATTAGTTTTGATTGGTAGGTCCTTTCCAAGCTTAATTAGAGCAAACAACATGCTTTCAATAATGTAATGCATCAAAGAGATGTAGTGAGAAGACAGTTCTACAAGCGTTGCATCTTTAGTCCATATCCATACCTTAAAACTTATCCAGTCTCCGCTTCACTCACAAGATCCAATTTAGAATGATACAACTCTAATAATTCATTAGCTTCCTGCTCAAGGAAAAGGACAAACCTCCTTATAAAGTCCTTCTCAGACAATTTAAAAATTCGAAGCAATATTTCCTTTTTTACCAGACCCTTTGACAACAGAACTTGAATGACAGCACCTCTTGGAACAATTCGTTCTTTCAAACTATATGCCAAAACATAAGGATATGTGCTAATAACGGAAGAATTCACAGCCCAATTTATGGACAAGAATCTCTAATATTGCATCAATTTTATCCTCAGATCCCTTCATACAAAATCGATATCTTTTAAAAGCAGCAATAATTTCATCATCTGACCAGCCCCACTTCTTATTCACATTAGCCTTTTTTGACCATGTAGATTTGCTTAGTAAATGTCCAAGGAAAATGTTGCAACAATTTAAAGACAATTGATACAGGAACTCCAGCTTCTCTTAAAAGCATAATATTAGGCTCAACACGGTTGTTAACATCGACAAGAATGCCCGAGCAAGATTTGAGAACTTTAATGAACTTTTCGTCAGACTGAAACAAATTCCTAAAGAAATCAAACGAAGGAATGAGCTGCCTATCCAAGCTTCTTCTCATAATGTTAGGATAACTACAAAAGAGCTAAGGGATGTCTGAATTCGAAACACCCCTGCAAATGAAAAACTCGATTATGGGGAGTAAGGTTTTCATAGGGTCAGATTGATGGCATTGGGGGAATTCTTTTGTGAAACAAAGAATCTGAGATTTCCAAAATCCAAGATTCTTCGAGAAATTGATAACCAGTCTGGTTTTTCTCGCGATCCCAAGGTAAGCTTCTCGGCAGCTGAAGCAGCTTTTTCGGGTGAGAAGCCACAAGTTTCAATGAGATATGAGACTGTGAAAGAATGGGCAATGGATGAAATTGAATTACAGCACCTGAAATTACAACTAGCAGGTACCCATAGGCTTTGAAAGCAGAGAAATAGTTCAGATGTTGAAGGAGAGATTTTGTTGATGATAGGGCTTCGAAAAGGAATGGTTTTTCTGATGGAGTAAAACATTGAGCAAGCAAATGGCAAAACCTTAGTTTTGAAATATATAAACTTTATCAAGATCGATTTAGGCAGAAGAATTTTCACTCACAGCATAACAATAGTTTTGAAATCTATGTTCCGTCCAATCTCAATAAGAGCAAACAACATAAAAGTTAATAATGAAATGCATGAAGAGGTGTAGTGAGAAGATAGTTATACAATCGTCATATCTTTGATCCAAATTCTTACCTTAGAACCTCTCCAACCTTCATTTACCTTGCGAGATCCAGTTTAGACTGATATAACTCCATCAATTTACTAGCTTCCTGCTCATGGAAAAATATATGCCTCCTCAAAAAGTCCTTTTCAGTTAATTTAAAAATTCCAAGCAATGTCTTCTTTTTCACCAGACCCTTTGAGCTCAGAACTTGAATGACAGCACCGCGTGGAACAATTCGCCTTTCCAAACTCAGTGAAAAAACTGCGGGATACTTGCTAAAAGTGGAGGAATCACAGCCCAATTTATTCAAAAGAAAATCCATTACCGCATCAATCTTATCATCAGACACTGTAAGAAGAAAGGGGTACTTCCCAAATGCAGCGAGAATGTCATTGTCAGGCCAACCCCATTTCTTATAAAGATCAACTTTTTGAGCCCGTGTGGATTTTTTTACGGATGAACAAACATGAACAGCCATAATAAATTGAAACTTCAAAGGATCAATCCCAATCTCCTTAACTTCTTCCACAATGTCCTTAAATCGAGTAGGACTGTTAATCAATGCCCTGGGAAACACTTGCAACAATTGGATGAGATTAGATTCAGGGACTCCTGCTTCTCGCAAGAGCTCCAAATTAGGCAAAGCAGTTGAGTTGATATCAACAAGGATGCCACAGCACTTTGCCATAGCTTTAATGAGCTTCTCATCAGAATGAACAATACCTCGTAACAAATCAAAGGAAGGAATGAGCTGATTATTTAAACTTCTCACCATGATTTGAGGGAAATTACAAATGAGCCTGGGGATGTCTGAGCCAGAAACGCCTCTGGATTTGAAAAATTCAATCTTGGGGAGGGAAGTTTTCTGAGGGTCAAATCGGAGACACGATGGGAGCCGATTAATGAAATAGAGAATCTGGGGTTTTGAGAATCCATGAGTTTTGAGGAAATTGATGACCAAATCAGGCTTATATGGCGTTTCGAAGCTGACATGCTTAGAAATTGAAGCAGCTTGTGTAGGTGGGAAGCCAACTGTTTGAATGAGATACGAGAGGGTGAAAGAATGAGCATTGGAGGAAGTTGAAGAAGAAGAAGAAGAAGAAGCGTACCTCAGGGAAGACCATAGGGTTTGATCAGAAATCAGGAGTCGGAATCTTGAAGGCGAGATTACGGCGCTCATAGATCTGCTGAGAGAATGAGACATCGATTCTGTTTTGTCTCCAAGGCAGGTGCGAGGCATAGAGTAAAACCCTTTAATATGTGGCCAGATATTAAATGCAAGAGCAAGAGAAATTCAAATTGTGAACGCGCACATGTTGTGGTCTAACAAATCACACAAGGTAAAATATTATGAGTAGTTTTGACGTAGAATTTTAATCTAATTTGACACCGGAAAAAAATTAATTAGCTGATAGAAGAATTTCAATATTATGTTTTCAATATTTTTTTATTTTATAAGTTGCAAAAAAATTTATTAAATAGTTAATTTTTGTAGGGTGCCAAGTAAATTCTACGTCATACCTAAAAGATTTGTAATTGGTCGGAGCAAAAATGGCGTAGTACAACAAATTCATCTAAGAATTCCTCTAAAATGCATTGTTTTACTAAAATATGTTTAATCAATGCTTATGTGTTAGAATAAAAAGTTTTTAGTTCCCTTCTAAATATATGAGTTGGCAACAATGCAAATGGTAGATGCTTTGTGATTGTTACAAAAAAAAAGGTACAGACGTGTAGAATTTAAGCTGACATCTGTAATGTTTGGTCATGGTTTCTCAAACAGTTGTCTTAGTTATAATGGTGTAAAAAAGATAGCAAGAGAAAGTGAGAAAGAAATTACAAAATATTGGTTCATCCTCAGAACTACGAAAAGCAAAAATAGAAATAGTGAAGCACCTGAGCTACAGCACCTAAACATTCATGAATACTTCTTGATAAACCACGTTTGTCGTTTTGTTTTCTTATTCTTGTTGTTCTGCACTTAATACAATTTTCAGCCCTTCAATGCTCCTAACCCTTGAAAGTGCTACATATAGTTAACCATGTGTGAAAACTGGTTTCGAGAGATATAACCCAACTTTCTTTAAAGATTGTCCTTGGCTTTTATTTATGGTCATTGCAAAAGATATTGTGATGGGGAATTGTCTCCTTTGCATCTTGAAAGGCCACCTTGACTCTGATGGATTCATGTCCATTTTATATATGAGGACCTTCTCATTTGGTTTTGACCCATTCAAGGTAACTGCCTCAATTACCATCTTTCCGACCTTTGTAACCCTTAAGCGGGTACCATTGCAAAGTCCTGCTTCTTGATCAATGTTCCTAAGCAACATGATTGGAACCCCGACCTTAATGATAAGCTTGTGTGGGGCCATTCCCGAAGAGGATATTGTGTTCAGGAACTCTATTGTGTATAAGTTCTCCATTGTATCACCATCCGTTGAAGACTTACAAACAGTGTCGCAACTAAGGAACTCATGAGCTTCCCCGGGCAGTAAAGAGCACATATAATCATTGATGTGATTGACCATTTCTATTGTACGAGCAAGGATAGCACGATCATTGAAGTAAGAATTACATGATAGACTTTCAAGTAGGTTGTCGTAGGTCCATTGTACGATGGATTGAACTGGGTCATGATTGCAATTGATTAGCAACTCTTCAGGTATTTCAACTTCATTGGAACTATCCATTGTTCTACCTAGCTTTCCGTCTCCAACATCTAACAACCACTTTGAGAAATGCTCAATCTTTTGACTACATATTTTTGGTCAAGCGGTATATCTTGCAATAATTCCATAAGTGGGAAGAATTTATGCAAGCATTAACAATTGTTGCTCTCGATGCTTTGGGTATAACCGGGAGGATTTGTCTAAAATCTCCGCCCATGACAACGTATTTTCCACCGAAAGGAAGATCTGAGTGCATGATATCCTGTAGAGTTCTATTGAATGACTCCATACAAAAACGTTGAATCATTGGTGCTTCGTCCCATATAATTAGCGATGCCGCCTTCAGGAGATTTCCCAGAGGTGAGCCTTGCCGAATAGAACAAATGGAGAACTCTGAAATCTGTAATGGGATAGCAAATCTAGAGTGTGTTGTCCTACCACCAGGCAACAAAGTAGCAGCAATACCACTTGATGCAACAGTCAATACAATTTCTCCTTTTGCTCATACAGATGATGCCAGTGCATTCCATAGGAATGTTTTACCTGTACCTCTAAAACCATACACAAAGAAGAATCCCCCTTCTTTTGCTTGGACTTTTTCCATGATACTGAGGTAAGATTGTTGTTGCTCATAATTAAGAGATTCAATTAAAGATCTTGATTCCTCTTTGAGTTGGTGCCTATCATAATTTAGCTCCTGAACGATTAGATGGTTGGAAATATCAAAGGTAGCAATGTCTTCTGGTATAGGCATTGGGCTGTAGTCAGCTAATGTATTTCCATTTAAATTAAGCAATCGATTGATTTCCCATAATGCCGCCTGTTCCTTTTCGTGAAGAGTGATATTGACACCTGAAGGATCAATTCAATAGAGCTATTGTACTAAATTCTTTGTTCAAACTAATCATATGTCAATTTTTTAATACTAAATACACACACACATTTGATCCAGAGCACTAAAAGGCAATACTCCACATCATGATAACTTTGAAATATGTGTAATACAATCATATAATAAATCCAATTGAGAGTATTATTTAAAAATAATCATCACCCGATGTCATATACAAAAGATCAAAGAAGTAGCAGAGAAGCTTTTATTGCCTTAATTGTGATGGCCGACCTTAACATTGCCATTTTTTACACACACATGACAATTTTTAATTGGAATAGTTAGAGAGAGGTTTTTCTATGTTGCAAATTATATATTTTTGTAGAAAAAAAAAACCATACCCAGTAGATTTAGAATACAAAGTATATTAGTACTTGATTTGAAGTTCCTATTGTTTTAAAAAATAAAGATTGAAACATGCCAGTAAATATCTTATATTGTCATTGATTTTCTTCTTTTTAATATTAAATGGACACGTAAAAAAACACTCCACGTTTGGCGTTTATGATGGCCCTGTATTGCAGAGGAATATGTACATGCACACTTCAGCTTCATGTGCTAATAAAAATTAGGTAGGCTTGTGGCCTAGTTCGTCCATATATGTAGTACAAACAAAATCATATATGTTGTACCAAAAGAAATAAAATGACACTAGTGAACTTTAAAATAAAGAAAATGTAATTATTTAAAAATATATATATAATGAGAGAGCGAGTTAAGTTCAATCAAATATAATATACTTACTGTTCCTCCAAGTGGCTCCCTTAAAATGGCTTACTGATGGCTGATGTCCTTACTTTCGTCGCTAAAGTAATCAATTAAAATTAGGTCCAACTACAAATGTACTATAGTGACAACCTAGGTCATTCTCCCAAGGAGCAATTTGTGGGTTTCTCTAGGATTAAATTTAGGTGAATAATGCAATAAAATGAAGGACCTAAACTAAATGCAATTCTAACTCCTAAAAATGAAACTAATCTATACGAATGCAAAGGTAATTTTTGGGGTTTTTTTTTTATGATGAAAAATTAAAATACTAATTAAAGAAACTAATTAATAACTAATGAAGAAAATGAAATCTAATTCAGTTACGGTGATTGGGAACAATTTAGGGATCACATGGAGTTAACTATCTTAGCCTAAATAAATTAATTAGACTAAAGGGAGATACAAGATATTGAAATTAATATATCTAATTAACTATGTATTGTATGAGAAACCCTCACACAACACCTCATATTCCACTAGAGAACTCATAATGGACTAAGAGTTGGTTAACTAAATCTATTAAAACCAATACAATTTAATTAAAATAATTGTGAAAATTATATCTTGGATCATCCAATTAAACAATCAAATAATCTACCACTCAATCAAACAATCAAGTGATAACAACCCAAATTTGCAATAGAATCCACACTGACAATTAAATTAATAATGAAAACTCAATTATAAACTTAAATGCAATGCAAGGGTTTTTAAATATAAAATCCAACAAATAATAAAGCACAAATAAGATCCAATTATCAATTTAATTCAGAAAATAAATGAGTCTTTAATCTAGAACTAGATTAATCTCAAAAGTTACAACCCAAAATTATTTAAAACTAAATAATAATAAGTGTCTGAATGAAAAGATAAAGGAAAAACACTCCCTTATAGTCTTCAAATACAAAGTCTAGGCTCTAGTTTTCTCCATACTCCTCCCAAATTGCTTCCCAAAACAGCTTACATCACGACCTTGCTCCTCCCAGAATTTGTGTTCGGATCCATGTCCATCATGATGGGAGTTGACTTAAAACTTGGTGTATGTGTGTATGTGCTTGTGTGGTCACGTGGAAGGAGTGGGAGGAAATCAATAGTAAAGTCGTTGGTGATGTGAGGATGGAATGAAGGATTGAAAGGAGCAACTCCCCTGATGCGTGAAAGGATGCCGAAATTTTGTGAGTTCGTGCGTGATGGTTCTGAGCGTCTGCGTAAGCGTCCCTTTTATAAAATATGATAGAAGAATCTAGATATATGATTTTGATCCTAGAATATTCCAATCTTCTCTCCTAAATTTGTAAGGATTAGATAATATTTGTAATTTTTTCAGACTTTAAAAATATTAATTTTATCAAAATATATCTAAATAAATCTATCCATAATTTTTAAATCAAATATCTCAAAATTAATGCAGATTTATATTATTCCCTAAAATTGGCTAATAATCTAAATATATACTAATAAATTCTAATTAGCCTTAAATAATCCCAAAATAAAGGAATAAGGTGGGATAAAATATATAAAATTATGGATTTATCAATGGCTCCTCTCACATATTACTGTTCACAAGCCACTTCTGAAATTGCATTGGGCTCCGTTTTAAGCCATTTATTTAAACATCCACAAATGTGGTTTACCTTTAGCTGTGTGCCAGATGGAGACATAATTTGGAGGGCTTTTCAAATTCAAAAGCTTTTTTTGAATGGAAAGCTGGATATCATTATCTCAACAGGAGAAATTACATCAAGATCCTACAAATAAAGACTGACTCTTTCTTTCATCAACTCCCGCCTAAAAATACTCACATTTTTTCCTTTCTTTCTTTCCGTTTTTTATCAAATTACCAGACTCTTTCTTTCTTTCATCAAATTCCTTTCTTTCCGTTTTTTTTACTCTCTCCTAAAAATACTCACATTTTTTCCTTACACCCGTGACCCTCCCCCATTCTGTCTTTCCTCCCCTTTTATTCTTTCCACATGACCTGCTCCCTTTCTCTCTCTTCTTCCTTTCGTCACCATCCTCATTCTTCCTCTTCTTCCTCACCTCCTTCAAATCAAAAGCCAGGTGTCTTCTACAGCGGTTTCATAGTTTCCATGGGGTAAGTCTCCGAAATCTGGATCTTCAACCATGATCGTCGTCAATGAGAGAATAAACGAGGCCGAAACCCACTGGCTTAGAATCGGGTTTTTCCCAAAAACGCCGGGATGTTCGCCGGATGATAAAGAAGGTGGTTATTCTGTGGCTATTTGTTTCATTTCTTTTGTGCGGTCCAGAATATATGGGTTTCAAAGTTCAAGAAAAAAAAATTACTCACTAAGCTTATAAATGAAGCTTTATTACAGATTCAAAGCAAAGGGGGAGGAACAATTTCCGGGAAGATTCCGAGAAAGAGCGTGTACTGGCGATCTAAGATGTTTTAGTGCTGGAGTTCTGATGGGGGGACGCTTCGGTCGTTGGTTGGCAGGGAGCAAAGCAAATCGGCATTGCCAGAGAAGAAGGACATATATGACATGATGAGAAGGATCATCCAATGAAGCTTACTGGTGAGAACTGCCTTCAAAATAAAATTGCTTCTGCTTTCTTATTTTTCTCTGGATCGGAAGAAAAAAGTTCTGTTTGGGTGAGATACAGAGAACGTGGAATCAATTTACTGGTGAGTACTGCTAATTTAATAAAGATTGCTTTTTTTTTTCTTATTCTTTTCTTGATCAGAAGAAAAAAATCTGTTTGGGTGAAATATAGAGAATGTAAAATCAATTTAGTTTGATTTGTGGGTTCGGTGGGGGAATGTTGCAGGTTGTGATTCTTTCTGATTTGCTGCTTGGTCCGATGGACTTTGTGTTAAATGATGAGTTGGTATCTCTTTGCAAATTGGCCTATTAAGCTCTGTTTTTTCAGGTTTTTTTATCATCTTAATAATGGTCTATTTTTTTAATATGCCTATTTGGTCATTTATGAGAGGTTAATAGAATGATTGCTTCTTTTAAGACTGAAGCTGTGATTGACTGTTTCTTATTGATGTTTTATGAACCTCAGGCGTTCAACATCACTGGGATGGAGCTGAAGAATGGTTAAGTCTGTGCATCAGCATAAAGTGCTTTAATAAATTCAGAGTATATTGCTTAAATCTTGGCTCCCTACTCAAAAGAGTGCTTCTCTGCAAAATCTGCCTGTCTTCCCTAAAGATGGCTGCAAATTTTCAGACAACTCTAATGTTTGTTTTTATGTGTGAGTATGTACGCGCACTTGTGCATGTGTGAGAGCTTCTAATATTGTCTTAGTTATTTTATGTGTATGTGCAATTGAGGTTATCTTGCTTTTCTGATACCCAAAACCAAAATTAATTTTGTTTAGTTAACAATTAGTTTTCTAACCTCAGAACAAATGAAAATTTCATACTCTATTAAATTATGGTGAAGGTTACAGACCTAAAGACTCCAACACAAGCATTCCGTGTCCTTTTAGTTATTTATATGTTACTATGGTAGAGGTTTCAGTCCTAAAAAATATAGGTATTGTGTTAAGCTGTTTAATTAATATTTTATGGCGAGGATACTACGCACTGTGAAGTGATAGCATGGTCTTTGTGATTTTAACTTGGCTGAAATTTGAGCTTTCTAACCTTGAGCAAGAATTTGAGCTTTATTTTCCAAACTGGATACCTTATATATGCTTCTACATGCAGTCACCAAATTTCATTTCTCCCCCCATTTCACAAATTGAATTCTTACTGTAGTTGCGGCAATAGCTTTAAAAGGACAACACATAATTTCTAAAAGTTGCTCTTGACCATTGTAATTTAGTAATTTAAGAATGTCTTTTTTAGCAATAATTTGTTTTGAGTGTGTTTTAAAATTTTCTCTACACTTTTGTTTTTGGATCTTCATTTTTAACACTCTTGCATGCCGGATCAATTTGTTTGAGATCAATTCTAACTTTAGGGAAAGTCTGTTTTGCATATTAGAAATTAGACTTTTGTTTTCTTTGGATTTTGCTGTTATACCTTCATTCTTGCTCTTCACTTTTCTTTTTGTGAGCTTTTATTCTTAGCAAGCCAAATTATCACTATGCATATTTATGTATACCTTTCTGAATAGACTTTAAAAAGAAGTTTTGGTTGGGATGGTTGTGTTGTTTAATGACAATTGTGTAGCTTTATGGAATTTGTTCTTGTGTACACCTAGGTGTTTGGTGGTTTTATGTTTTTCTTATACTTTACAAATTGAACGGTGAAGTTCAATATTGGGAGCATTGGGGGTGCAAATATAATTGTCTCTTTATATCCTACATTTCAATTCATTTTTCTTTTCTCTTGCATTGCAAATGTACAAGTCCTTTTAGTTTTATTCCCTTTATTGCAGGGGGAGCCGAGGGCTCAGATATATGCTCTTGCCTGAAGCTAGGGATAGCAATATCATTGAATATATATTTTAATATATAATATTCACCATTTTTTGAGCTCACTAGGTTTTGGGAGATATAAAGGAATTGTTGTTTGAAATATACAGTGATGATTGTTGGCCATGTGCATATTGTTGTAGCTTTTATCTTTCATATAGGTTGTACTATAAAGTTTATGACTTTTGCTAACATAGTTTCTCTCAAAAAGCTGCAACCTTTACTAAAGGAGCTAGAACAATGTGTGATTAGTCAAAGGGAGTGTGCTTGAAGTTTAGAGAGTTCTATCACGTTTATATGACTATATTTTATTAATATTAACTTTCATATTTTTTAACAGGTTGTCTTTAGTGCCGCTTTGAAAGGTAAATGCTGCTGCAATGAGCCATAGACTGATTCCATATAGTTGAATTATATTGTTGGAAGTAAGAAAGACGTGAGAGGTAGTAAAGGTGGTTGTGTGAGGTGTATTATTGAGACTTGAGAAAGAGACAAGATCATGGTCATAGTTGGTCAAAAAAGAGAGATAGCAATGCATCATTTCCATCTTTAGAGGGAGACACTATTGTAAACAAACTCAAGTTCTCAGGGAAGATAAAGATGCTATTTTCTATTTTACCATTAATTTTTTTATGCTGATTGATTTATTCCTTTCATCTCAAGGTTGAGTGTCTTTTAGATGAAGAATAGAAGATGATTATGAACTTTTAGAGGACATTAATATCAAAATTCGCCGCAAGAAGGTTGTAATTTGTTGAGTTGAGTTAGTTTTATAATATACCGCCAGCCTTATCTGCTGGATGATATGCCAGAAAGAATGCATGTCTTTTGATATTTGTTTAATATATAACATTTTTGTTGTAATCTATTTGCTTAGAAGGGTCCTAGCTCTAATTTAAAAAAAGTACAATCAAGGTAAATATTTAAATAAAAGTTTATTCTCATGATCTTGCTGATTATATTTTTCCTTGGCAAAAAAATGATTTTATTTATCCAAAACATGTGCCTAATCTAAATCAAAGCTTAAAAGTTGAGATAGCATTGTGTTCTTAAAATTATTTTACCTGTTAATTATTTTTTTGTCATTGAATTAACTTTTAATTAATTTTTTGCTAATTTATTAATTATTAATTCTATACTTATTTCACATAATTTTTATGAATAAAAAGCAAGTTACTAGACTTAATTTTTTGATTTATCACATGGAGAAAATAAAGATATATCATTTTCAGTTAATATTTGAGGGTACATTCTCTCAATCTCTAAATTAGCTTGACAATAAAAAAATAAGAAAAATAGTTTAACAGTTCCTAGCTCTAATCCAAATTTAGACTTGCACTTTAAAAAATCCTAATAAGAAATATGTCATTAGTACAAATCAAAATTTATTCAAACATTTAAACATGCTTAAGTGAGTTTTTTTTTTCAAGATAAAAATGACTCTTTTAATCCAAACATCAAATAAAAAAATAATCCATTATAAATATGCATTTAATTTTTTAAGTATCATCCAATAAGTAAAAAAAAACTCTCCGTGCAACGCACGAGGAAAAAATGCTCGTTGCACAAGTAGAGAGACCAAGTCAATGTCATAAGGAATTTAATGGTTTGGTTAACCTAAATTGTGAATTCATCAATATAAGAAGTAGAGAAGAATTTAGTATTAGTATAGCTTACCGACACGATTGTGGTCGTTTCGTGGTACGTATAACATATCTTCAGAAAGGACAGTTGAAGTTGCTGCCCAAACAACATGTGGACGATGTAATGAGCCACATAACAGCATAGTGACAAATAGCTTTCTTAAGTCTCTACCACTTGCCCAAGTAGATGCCTCATTTATTGCAGATACAAATTCACGATCATCATCTAATAAACCACGTGCAAAGCATGCATCTCTAAATGTGTCATAGATAACCCCATCAACAGTTTTGATATCATTGAATGACTTCGGCCCTCGAACATGTGTTAATAGAATACGAAGGTAATACAACTCTCTTGCTGATGGTGAGACATGAGCAATTCGACCAACTAAGAACCCTTTCTCCCTTTTCTTTCATTTACAACTTTCCTTTAGGTAGACATATTTGTTAGGGAACTCAGAGTAAGTCAACTTAGCTGCTTCAGTATCTTTGTCATTCATTTCCATCCAAGCAAGAAATTGTGATTCACACACACGAGGCTTGTCCAATAATTCAGAGACATCTTCGGTGCTATAGTAAACAACATATTGCTGGTTCGGTAGGTGGAAACTCAATGTTTCAACAGAAGGGTATCTATGATGAATAGGAAACCCAAAAACACGCCAAGAAGCCTCACAAGAGGATACATATCTGCAATTTAAATACTGCTGGACCTCATCAAAAACAGCATGACCGGTTCCATCTTTACTATTATCGAATAGCCCAACAACAACTCTGTCATTTCCTTTGCTTATGTACTTAAATAAGTACTTGATAGCTGTTGATTGGTTGCACTTTTCGATGTTTATGTGAGCATGGAACATCTTCAATAACACGGGATTATATGGAACAACAAATCTATTATCGAAAGGTACACCTTTAAGCTCAATGGTTCTTCCATCATCCCTCAGTCTATACGTAGGGTAGCTATCATCGTCTATGGTCGTACTATTCACAAATTTCTTGGGGAAATACTTGGAACATTGTTTATCTTTCATGCACCTTGCATTAGGCTTGTCACGACCACATGGCCCGTGAATCATGAACTTGCGCACTAAGTCATGCAAATCAGGGTCTAATTCCTTATCTGGAATCTCTACTAAAATAATTTTATCAATTGCCTCGGGATCGGATATTTTGTGACTCTGGTCTAAGAATAGAAGAATATGAACATGTGGGAGGCCTCTTTTTTGGAATTCAATTGTGTAAATCTATGTTGTCATAATTCAGAATATCACATCAATTAGAGATATATGAACTATTTATATCAATGAACTACCGTATGATGAGGCTGGCGTATAAGTGGAAAACAAAGTAAAGAAACACGTATACTTGATGGAATAAATATTTATCAAATTGAAAACGACATGTAATATTTGTATTGTTAAACAGGGCAAAAAAATACCTGCTTTAACTTTCCCGAAGATGCGACCTTTTTTTAATTCCTTCATTAAGGTGCGTAACTTCATGTAGAAGACCCGTGATAAAACTTGAGGGCAATCCGATGGATTAATGTTTAACTCATTACAAAAGCGGGTCACCTCAGGCCAAGCCGGATTGCAAGTGAAGGTAATAAAAAGATCAGGATATTCGATGGTGCAGCAAATAGCCATTGCATCTTGATAATTTCCTATCATATATCTGGCGCCACCTATAAAGGATCCTGGAAGTACAATACGCTTTCCGGTCTATGAAGCATCTTTTTCCCCATTAATAACAGCATCAGATAGCCCTTGATAAAGATCTGCGCGCAACTCTTTTTGATGTGTGCGATACCATAACAATCGTTGTGATTCCAGCATTGTGTATACATCAACTATAAATTGCTGCAATAATTTTGATGCATGGAGCAGAGTGGACACCTCTGTCTGTCTAAGAATTAGCATGTAGCTTAGGAATTCACGGATAAAGACTCTCTTCTTTGTCTTTGTAACCTTTAACGCCTCTTCCCGATGGGGAACATCGTCTCTGTACCCATCTTCACCATATGGGAAGAGCAAAGGATATTGCAAAGGAAGGTAAGAGGCATGCAATTCATTAATACGTTGCAAACTACCTCCATATGTTTCAATGATAATATCTCGCACCTGGAAATCCATGTCAATGTCACCTACGATTAGAGCTGCAACTTCAGATACGGAAGGGAGATTGTAAGTACGCCCATCATGGTGCCTACTTCCGAGCAAGACCATTTTCAATGAAGGTTTGTCTTCTCCAGATATCTTCTGAGCAGCAACTCAGAATTGTTTTACAATGAAGGTTTGTCTTCTCCAGATATCTTCTGAGCAACAACTCGGAATTGTTTTACAAATGGATTAACTTGATCCAACTCCTTCTTTATCATTTCAACAATACTCGCATCAATGCTTGCATCCTTCTATTGTTTGCTGTACCCACAATAAATCAGATTAGTGATAACGTATACAGACATGATTTAAAGATACAACATGATCTATATGATAGCCCTACAACATATAACTTACCTGACAGCCGAAATCCTGTTGGTCACTTCGTTTTCAGTGTCATGTATATATAATTGGAAAAACACGGGTTTTGCTCCAAGAGGTGGTATTAGATTGCCAATTATGTGATATTTCATACCGAATAGCACAAATGTGTATGGTCCGACACCATTGTTAATGGAATGATTTATCTTCCCCCCCCCCCCCAATTGAAGTAAAGGAGAACATATTGTTGTATTGTCTGATGTTCTCATAAAATCTCTTCAATTCTTCATGACCTTTATTGAAAAACAGGTGCTTTAAGAACGAAGGAGGGTCTTTACAGGGGGGCAAAACAACTTTGCCTTGTAAGCAACACATGGAGAATATAATGACATGCTTTTGCTTCCTGTCCTTTTTTACTCTCTCGTTGAACCACATTTTTGCATGACAGTATCCGCATTCATGGATTGGATCACCTTCATCTATATACAAATGATTACTTCAAAAACGATCAACTGAACATTCTACATAAATGTATAAGATTATATAGCAATATATATATTATTCAGCACCTATATAAACAACTGGGCGGCCTTTTCGTTTTCCATGTGCAAAATGAGCTATGTTTGGATTTTTAATTGGCGAAGTATCTAGCCTTTCCTCTGTGCAGTGGTAAGTATAAGCAAATCTATAAATACTTCAATCGACTAATAACAATCACAATGCAATAACAAAAGCATACAGAGCAAAAAGAAAAGATTTATTTAAAGTACCTTCATTTTCACCATCATCATCAGTTTCATAATCCCTTTCCCCTAATTGTTCACACTCAACGTTGAATGTAACGTTCCTGTAATGCTCTTCTTGTGGAATACATCCGGTGAGAGCCGATGCTGAATCAATGGCATATAACATGGTTATTTGAATGGCCATAACATCGTTATTTTCTCTAATTACAAAAAATGATTTTAAAGTATATGGTGCCCCTAAAACCGATAGTTATGAAAACTTCCAAACATATAAATCATATATAATATACCTGTTTCTGGGAATGTTGATTTTTCAATGACAGTCTCTTCCCTGGTATTTGCTATATTTATCACATTTTTGGTTGGTTTTCTGGTCCTTCTCGGTGTTACATGAGTTTCAATATTGTCTAAGCCACACCATCTTGCACTCCTCTTGTAGACAGGAGAAGGAACATTGTGGAACGTTTGTTCTAAAGAGATGCAATTTTTTGCACATGAATTGAAAACGAATTCAGTCAAAAATTACTTACTGGTTGATATATGAGATAACACTATGTTAAATCTGATCGCTTTAGGTACTTACCTGTGAATCTATCTTGTAAGTTTGCGTGGACGCTTGTGATGTCTTTGAATGGAACGGCCCTCCTCTGTTTCTTTGTTTTTGATGTGGATGGAACAGTATATTGGGTAAAACATGCTGATGGTTGTGTGAAGTTGGAAACTTCAAGATCTTCTGGGCTTCTATTTTCCTTGTATTTGTTCTTCATGAGAACGTTTGCAACTGAGCTTTTGTGAACCTTAATTTTCCAGAAAGTATCGGCGTTTATGGTAAAGGTGTATCTTGGTTCAAGCACGCAGTTTACATATATCTTTTTATTTATTTTGTGTTTTTTATATATGTAAACAAAGTGTACAGGCGAAATTTTTTTAACTTCAATGGTTTGGTAATGAAAACACTTTTTGCTGAAATATTTAGGACACATATAGTTCCTTAGTTTAACAACATGCTTGAAGACAAAAGGCATTAATTGAGATCCTCGGGTATGGAGTAAAGATGCAGAGGAGGGACATGAGATGTCTTGTTTAGTTGACATTGTATCACGGAAAATGTATAACAGTAATATGATTCAGTTTCCTTGTAATGTTCAGTTTAAACCTGGTTTATTATTTCATTCAAACCTCATGGAATAGTCCAAATTTGTTTTCCCAAGAATGTTGTACTCATTTTAGTTAATCTCATTGTTATGTTTCAGACTTAATAGCATAAGTATTTAAATTACCAATTTTTAAAGGAAGGAAAACATGAGAATGATTTAGATTGGATGCCTTATGGAAAACAAATAGACACTTTTTGTCTTTGTTTTCTGTAGAAAAAAAAAATCAGATTTAACCTCTGCCACCATATCAGATTTATATGGTTTGTGCTTGTGGCCATATGAAAATGAAATGTGTACAATATCTTGTTCAGAGGCCGATTTTTTTTACCAGCATTATAATGCCATTCTTAGTGACATATCATACCAAGAAAGTAATTTTTTTTCTAATAAATTGCTTAATTTACTTCACATGCTATTTTTTAGGAATAATTGAAAAAGAGGTTCCTGCTATAGTTTACTAAGTGAAACCGTTAGCTAATGCATAAGGGAAAAGCCTTTATATAATAATTTTGATTAATGATATGAATATATATATCACATTAATGAGATTAAAAATGATGTGCTCCTGGCGACTTAATTAATTAAATATAACATACATAAATTAATTTTACATAGCATTGTGTTAACTCACATACTTCTTGGGCATTGCAACTCGAAAATACTCTAGAAGTGTTGCATGTTTTGGAGTATTTATTTTGGAGACAGCTGTATGCATGAGCTGTGTACATGCAAAGTATAGGTGTCTTGCTATGATATTGACAAAAGGGAAGCATGTCCGGAATGAAACGTTTAAAGACCTTAAAAAGCAATAATAAAAGAAGATGAACATACTAAACTGGACTGAATTTAAAGTTGCTGCCAACCAAGTTCAAGGAAGTAAAAGGTACGTTACACAGAAAGTAGCTTTCAAAATAAAGGTTTAGAAGATAAGTTTCTAATATTAGTGTAAGATATCTGGGATCATGTGATCTCATCCCATCATGGCTTTTCTTGTTTCACATTTTTTAGCATTCTCTCCCCTGGAATGGTAGTTGATGATTGCCCACCGGTGTTTGGAGTTCCATCTTTCCGGGCACATTTTGTTGAAGAAATACGTCTTCTTCCCTTAGAACTTGTCAGTTGGTTAAGTTGTTCAACATTAGTTGTTGGAATGTCTTCCTCGGACAGATCGATAGCATGATTTGTGCTGTCGCAATAACTTGATTCTTTATTATCATGGGGAAGTTCAGTGAATTTAGTTGAAGTACCAGAAACCTATAATTTGAAATGACCATTATCTATAATTTTTACTTTATTGATAGGCGCAAGCAT
Source organism: Mimosa bimucronata (assembly GCA_037074515.1). NCBI lineage: Eukaryota > Viridiplantae > Streptophyta > Magnoliopsida > Fabales > Fabaceae > Mimosa > Mimosa bimucronata. The sequence goes on from CM073442.1 coordinate 16,876,733, forward strand.
CCTTCAATTGAAGACAATCTTGGCGTTGTCAGGTATTAAACGTGTACACCTCTCTTAATAGAGATTCAAACCATGATTTGCCATATTTTGAGGGACTGGGCCATTCCACTAGGGCCAACACTTGTTTAAGGTCTTGCCTGCATTGCATATAACCATATAAAAAAATCACTGGTTTTATCCCCAAAGGAAATTATACTAAAAAAAAGTGAAGAAAGAAGCCTGCTAATAACAGCACAAGCTCAGTAAGATCACGTCATTGCTGATAATTCATAATTAAAGAGACTGATAAGAATGTCAATGCAGGGTCAAAAAAGCAAACTTATCGTAATACAATGCTTTCCTCTGATTACCCCACTGGAGTTCAAGGATCAAGTGATTGATATAGGATACATTTGGAAATACTATAATATAATTTGATCATTGCTAAAACATACAGCTGTTTCATTAAACAACATTAAAATCCTCATGTGCACAACACTCAACACCACAAACAAAGATGAACAATTAATAGACTATTTCTGGGAAAAAAAAAAGGAAGAAAAAAAGATAGAAACAAATCATGTTGCATGACGGTTGACATCTTTTGGTGTGTCATGTAGCTAATCTTATTCTTGAAAGGGATTTGAGACACATAAATAGACAAGACAGTTTTTCTTTCAACAACGACGTAATTTACATGGAATCTGGAAGTTATATAAGCAAAGTAAGCTTCTGCAGTTTCTTCTCTTTCCTTCAAATTCAAAATATCTTCCTCAAAGAAACAAAATGACAGAAATATTGCATGGCATCAAAGATGATCATGTTGAACTCAGGAATTAGGATCAAATTCATATGATAAATTTCAGTTCAAAGTCAAGCCTTGGCACATTTTATTCCTCTCCTATTCAAGCCAAATTAAAGCCAATATGTATGTGTGTATGTGTGTTTGTGCGTGTGTGTGTGTCTGTATGTGTGTGTGTGTATATATATATATAGAGAGAGAGAGAGAGATGCACTGACAAGGAACATGTTTCATGTCAGCCCATATCCATAAATTTCCATTATGCATTCAACTTGCAACATCCATCCAGTTTAGACGGGTACAGGGGTTTAGATGTTCACTAGCTTCCCGTCATGACACAAGATAAATCTATTTGAATTCCCTTCTAGCATAAACAAATATTAAGGGAAAGCTTTCCTTTTTCACCTGACCCTGTGACAAAAAGAAACTTAATAGACAGATGCCCTTTTAACAATTCTCTTGTTCAAACCAAATGACAAAACCACTTCATCATTTCCTGTAATGTGGAAGGTGGACAGCCTAATTTGTCAACAAGATGCTTTGACAGCATCATACAGAAGGGGAGCGTCATAAATCCTGCAAGAATGTGATTATCAGACCAAACTCCCTTCACCTTCATAACAGTTATCTTGAAAGGTGTAGTTGCTAGAAACCAGCTTCAATAATTTAGATTTACAAGTGTAACTTAAAATAGAAACCAGCACCCTCTCAAGTTTAGACCGTTCTAATTTTATGTGTAAATTCATTTGAAAATTATAGACATATCAAAAGAAATAAAAGAGGATACTAGTAAATCACATTATCTAGATTAAATCGGAACAGCACATATATACATATGTATTCTATTGAACCGGCTATGAACTTATCAAAACCACTGATCTGTTGTTACCAGCCAGAAATCAACAGTAGGCTTAAACCATTATTTTTGGAGGAGACTATTATTATACACAACATAACAAAGCTGCATGTTTGTCATCTAATTTCATTCTTCAATAGCTCTAAAAACATAACAAAGCTGCATGTTTCTCATCTAATTTCATTCTTCAATTGAAGGATGTGGTCAAAAAAAAATTCTTCAATAGAAGTATAATGAACCCCTGTATTATTTTCAGAGCTACGCACAACATTTGTTTTTATAGACTACATAACTCTACATAAAGATCAATTTAAGCAGCAAAATCATCACCCACAACATAATATTAGTTTTGATTAGTAGGTCCTTTCCAAGCTTAATTAGAGCAAACAACATGCTTTCAATAATGTAATGCATCAAAGAGATGTAGTGAGAAGACAATTCTACAAGCGCTGCATCTTTAGTCCATATCCATACCTTAAAACCTATCCAGTCTCCGCTTCACTCACAAGATCCAATTTAGAATGATACAACACTAATAATTCATTAGCTTCCTGCTCATGGCATAGGACAAATCTCCTTAAAAAGTCCTTCTCAGACAATTTAAATATGCGAAGCAATTTTTCCTTTTTCACCAGACCCTTTGACAACAGAACTTGAATGACAGCACCTCTCGGAACAATTCTTTCTTTCAAACTATATGCCAAAACATAAGGATATGTGCTAATAGCGGAAGAATCACAGCCCAATTTATTGACAAGAATCTCTAATATTGCATCAATTTTATCCTCAGATCCCTTCATACAAAATGGATATCTTTTAAAAGCAGCAAGAATTTCATCATCTGACCAGCCCCACTTCTTATACACATTAGCCTTTTTTGACCATGTAGATTTGCTTAGTGATGACAATGCATAAACAGCCATAATAAATTGATACTTTGAAGGATCAAACCCCATATCCTGAAGCTGCTTCACAATCATCTTAAATCTACGAGTACTTTTAGTAAATGTCCAAGGAAAATGTTCCAACAATTTAATGACATTTGATTCAGGAACTCCAGCTTCTCTTAACAGCTTTATATTAGGCCCAACACGGCTGTTAACATCAACAAGAATGCCAGAACAAGATTTGAGAACTTTAATGAACTTTTCATCAGATTGAAACAAATTCCTAAAGAAGTCAAACGAAGGAATGAGCTGCCTATCCAAGCTTCTTCTCATAACGTTAGGATAACTACATAAGAGCTTAGGTATGTCTGAGCTAGAAACACCCCTGCAAATGAAAAATTCGATCTTGGGGAGTAAGGTATTCAAAGGGTCAGATCGAAGGCACTGGGGGAATTCTTTTGTGAAACGAAGAATCTGGGATTTCGAGAATCCGAGATTCTTCAAGAAATTTATAACCAAGTCTGGTTTTTCACGCGATTCCAAGGTGAGCTTTTTGGAAGCTGAAGCGGCTTCTTCGGGTGAGAAGCCACAAGTTTCAATGAGATATGAGACTGTGAAAGAATGAACATTGGGTGGAATTGAATTACAGTACCTGAAATTAGTACTAGCAGGCACCCATTGGGTTTGAACGCAGAGAAATCGTTGAGATGTTGAAGGAGAGATTGTGTTGATGATAGGGCTTCGAAAAGGGATGATTTTTCCGATAGAGCAAAACATTGAGCAAGCAAATGGCAAACACCTTCGCGGGGGGTTAGATTAGTGGTTGTTTTTGTTTTTGTTTTTAATTTTTAAATAATATTTTAACGTATATAAAATCTTAAACATCAATATCTCCCTTCAATTTGAAAATCCAGCTTGCTTCGTTTGGAGCAAGTTTAAAAAGATGTGATAACACCCATCTTGTTAGTGATATTGTTCAGCAATGTCCATTACTTTTGAATAGAGATCAATGAGTGTTTTTGAATTATGTATTAAGGGGGAACAACTCCCTAGATGATAAAGTAGGTAAAAACTCTCATCATATAGTAGGAAACTTTTGCATCATTGATTACTCTCTACCTTAACATAATGATTAGGTGATCGTTCATGAAGAATTACATTAATATGTTTGATTTTGTTTGTACATCTATTTTCTTAAGAATATAGAATACGATTTAGTTCTTGAAAAAACATAGTTGCTTTATGCCCAATCCTTTCAGATAAGACTTTGTTTGTCTATGTGGTTTGAGGATGAGGAGAAATGGAGCTTAAAGGGAAGAGGGTTGTAATACTTTTTTGATCTAAAGAGGCTTGCAATATAAGAGAAAGATTCCTTCATGGGTAAATTAATTCGAGGTAAGCAAAACCAGACCGAAATCGAAAACCAAACCAAATCAAATGTATTTCGGTTTTTCGTTTCAGTTTTCATTTTTATGATTTTTTTGTTTTTGGTTCGGTTTTTAGAAAACGGTTTTGGTTTGAAACAAAAAACCGAAAAACCATAATGACAGTAGAAAAAAGTCGAAAATATTTGTTTAAAAATAGGATAACAAGTAAACCTAAATAAATATCTAAACATCCAAACAAATATAATATGCTTTCTAAAAAAAACACTTTTTAAACATGTGACATTAGAAAAAAAAAAAAAAGCACGGAATGTTTTTAAATTATAGAATGTGGTTTGAAAGGTAAAAAACCAATTCAATATTGTCATGTTTTAAGTATTTTTTTTTTTTTTGTTCAGGACATACATAATTAATAGTTTAGTTGATTTAGACAAGATATTGAATTTGTATAATTATTCATATATATTGAAATCCATTGTTTCCTTTTTTTCATTGAATTTTCATATTGAACAAAATTACAACAAAAGAGTACCAAAAACAGTTGAGAAACTGAACCGAAAACAATTCAATTTTTTCAATTTCGGTTTTTCGATTTTCGATTTTGCTTTTGGCTAGTTTTCAATTCGGTTTTGAACCGAAAAACCGTTTGCTCACCCCTAGTCTTAATAGCTAATAAGTTTTTTCATTAATTTTTTAAAAAAATTATGTGTTGAATATATTAAATGTGGACTATTGAAATTGTATTTAAATAATGCATATTTCAAGAAAATGTGATAAGTACTGAAATCTATTCCGTATTTTCTTTATGTATGAAAGAAATTGGTTTATCCTATAAAAATTTAGCAACTTTTTAATTTAAACCTGATTTAATATATATTATATAATATAAGAATAAAGTGAACACATAATACATATATAAAGAGTAAAATTGTATATTTACATTTAAAAATTTAATAAAATGACTTATAAATAAAAGCAGATAAAAACTACTATTCCTACCTTATAAATAATATGAGAGGAGTATTTAACATAAAATTGACGTTAATGTATCTATCATTTTATGGATATAAATTACCGGAAATTGGCTAAAAGTCATTTCTTGTGGGAAGTTAACTGGTCCATGGTAGCTTAAATTTGAAAGAGCTAAGGTCCTTTAGAGTAAACAAGGGTGAGATGAAAATGATCAAATTCCCCTTTAGTGAAAACATTTAGAAAGGTGAGGAGAGAAAATGCAAATAAACTTTAGGAGCTCATGTTCATCAATGGAGCAGTTGGTGAGGCAATCTTAGAGGTGAGGGCATGTCTCTAACAACACTTTCAAGTAGGATTGGAGGCTATGAAATGAGTCTTCGTAGAAAAGATCATCTGAACTAGAAGAAAGGTGGAGTAGGCGTAGCTGTAACTCACCAATGGAGAGCGAATCCCTCTTCTTTGTGATCTTTGTTTCTCATATTTACCCTTAGATTAATGCAAGGATATTAGGAAATTTTTTTAAGAGCAACTCTGAATTATAAGTGTTAAAATAAATCAATGTTGCCTTTATTGTTGAAAATGTTAATGATTAATGCTAGTTTTCTTGTAGTCAATGTTAAATTTTTAAGGAGGTCATTAGATTAAAAAAAAAAAAAAGACTTTCAATATATTACTGTTTTTGAGTAAAAGCTTTCAAGACAAATTTATATCTTAACTCTTAAAATAATAAACATATACTAGTTCATATTTAATATTTTATGAAATTATTATTATAAAAATAAATAACTAAATTTAAATTTTTATGAAATAAAAGTTAATTAATAAATATTTAATAATAATTTTATAAAATATTAAATCTGAAAATGCTTTAATTTAATCTGAGAAGAGGTAAGATTCTAAGGAGAATTGCATTAAAGTTTCAAAGAAAACAATTAGTATCAAACAAGTTCTAATGACTCGTTAATTATACTTTTTTCATCTGTTACTAATGACACTTTCAATTGTTATTGACGTTTGATATTAATTCTTTTCTTTAGCATCTAAAAGCAATTCAGATTGGATTCTAAAATAATTTTTCACAATGATATTCTACAATAATCATTCGGTTGAGGGTATATCTCACGATGAGGCAATAGGGGGCAGAGGTCCTTCCATGCAAGGGTGGGATAAACTGTGGAAAATCAAAGCTCCACAAAAATGCAACACGTTTATGTGTCTTGCTGTGAGTCAAAGCCTTCTTACAAATGTAGCAAGACATAAAAGAGGCATTTCTGATGGTGCCAGCTGCCCAATGTGCAGTGCTCAATGGGAAGATACAATACACGCTATTCGGGACTGCCCTCAATTGAAAAATATTTGGCGCAAGCTAGTAGACCCTGTGAAGTGACGTACTTTCTGTACATTGCACTTATGTGAGTGCTCTAGTGGAATATGAAGGCTTATTCGGAATTTTAATGGCCAATTTTTTAGTGGTTTCCTTCAAAGATTAGAGGATGGAGATACACTTCGGGCAGAGATTTGGGCTTGTTTGCTAGGCCTTAAGGTGACCTGGGACATGGGCTTCAAGAGAGTCATTCTTGAATCAGACCCGATGGCACCGCTTTTGAAATTCTGCAAACTGATCTGAATGAGAATCATGATGATGCAGACGTGATTCGTGAAGCCAAGAATTTACTACATAGAGACTGGGAAGTGGTGGTTTCTTATATACCTCGTGGTTTGAATGTTCCAGCACATTGGCTTGCCAAGAAGGGCCTGGCAGCAATGCATGGATTTCATTTTATCAGTCAAGCTCCCCAGAATCTACTAGACATGAATGATGTCACCTCAACTAGCCACTCCATTCTTATCAATGGTGGCTAGTTATTTTTCCCTAGAAATAGATATATTTCTATAGTGAGTAATCTTCTCATATATTAATTGGGGTACTTCTCCTAACAAAAATTCCAACTTTGAATCAACCCATTTTGAACGACTAATTCATTCTACTAAACCTAACTCTCGCTAGTGCTACTTTGATTTTCTATTGTCTGTGGGTAATAAGTGAATCCAATAAGAGCATTTGGGCTTCAAACTAGCTACAAACTTCAAACTCCAAAACTCTTCATTTTTTCAGCCCAAACTCTAAAACGCTCCAGAATCATACGAAGTAGATCTCTTTTGTGTGACCATTAAGAGGCCCGGACCCATAAATCTGGAGGCAACCTTGAATCCTTGATCAGCTGTGTCCTTCCCTCCACCACCACAATTTCTTCACAAAATACCCTTTCTTGCTTTGTTTCCACTGACACCTTTCTGAAAGCCTTATTTGCAGGTTTGACTTTTTATGTTATGAGATCATTGACAAGGGCAGCTGAGAGATTAAAAAATGTTGTAATCATTCCTTTCTTGCATTTGCATACACTCCAAAACAATACAAAATTGCTTATTTCTGGTATTTTTTTTCTTTTATTGATAGGCACAAGTTTCCTTCAATTGAAGTCAATCCCATATAAGGAGGTTGTGCAGTACTGAATGTGTATACCTCTCTCTCAGTAAGGGTTCAAACCTTAATTTATCATATTGGGAAGGACTAGCACGTTTCATTGGACACAACCCTCAGTGGCATTACTGCTGAATTTTCCCAGGTATTAATGGCAACTCCTTATACGGCCTTGCTTGCATTACATATAACCATGTAAAAAAAAAAATCACTGGTTTTATCCCCAAGGCAATTATATTGAAGAAATTTGAAGAAAGAAGCCTGTTAATAACGGCACAAGCCGAGCAAGATCATTGCTGATAATTCATAATTAGAGAGACTAATAACAATGTCAATGCCAGGTCAAAAAAGTAAACTTATCTAAAACAATTCTTTCCCCTTAATTAAACCACCGGACTTCAAGGATCAAGTGATTGATATAGGCTACATATAGTAATGCTACAATCTAAATTAAACATTGCTAAAACATAGTGCTGTCTCATTGAACCGCATTATCATCCTCATGTGCACAATATTCAACACCACAAACAAAGATCAACAATGGATAGATATATTTTTTTTAAAAACAAGAAGAAACAATCAAATCATGTTGCATAATGTTTGACATCTTTTGGTGTGTATTTAGCTAGTCTTATTCTTCAAAAGGGATTCCAGACGCATAAATAGATGAGAATGTTATTTCATGTTTTCCGCGGGCACACCGTCCTCTACAATTTTTCTGTCAACAATGATGTAATTTACATGGAATCTGGGAATTATAGAAGCAAAGTAAGCTTCTGCAGTTTCTTCTCTATCCTTCTAATTCATAATACCGAAACAAAATGACAGACATATTGCATGGCATCACATATGACCATGTCAAACTCAAGAATTAGGATAAAATTCAAGTGATGGGGGAAATTTCAGTTCATAGTCAACCCTTGGCACATCTGATTCCTCATATTCAAGCCATATTAAAGCGCACAGAGAGAGAGAGAGAGAGAGAGAGAGAGAGAGAGAGATTACCAAGATGAACAGAAAAAGACAAGGGAAATGCCAAGGAACTTGTTTCATCTCAGACTCAATCCATATCCATACATTTCCACTATTTATTCAACTTGCAACATCCATCCAGTTTAGACTGGTACAGCCTAAAGTGTTCACTACCTTTCCCCTCATGACACAACATAAATCTATTTTTGAATTCCCTTTCAACAACAACAAATATTGAGGGCAAGCTTTCCTTTTGCACCTGACCCTGTGACAAGAAAACTTGATAGACAGATGCCCTTGAAACAATCCTTTTGTTCAAACCAAATGACAATACTAGATAACTCAGCCAAGATCGATTTAGGCAGCAAAATTTTCACTCACAACATGGCATTAGTTTTGTTTGGTAGGTCCTTTCCAAGTTTAATTAGAGCAAACAACATGAAAGTTAATAATTTAATGCATCAGAGATATGTTGTAAGAAGATAGTTCTAAAAGTGCTACATCTTTAGTCCATATCCATACCTTGAAACCTATCCAGACTCCATTTCCCTTGCAAGATCAAGTTTAGACTGATACAACTCGAAGAGTTCACTAGTCTCCAGATCATGACAAAAGACAAACCTCCTTAAAAAGCCCTTTTCATATAATTTAAATACTGCAGGCCATATTTCCTTTTTAACCAGACCCTTTGACAACAGGACCTGAAAGACAGCACCTCTCGGAACAATTCGTTTCTTTAAACTAAATCCCAAAACATAAGGATATTTGATAATATCAGAAGAATTAATGCCCAATTGATGAATAAGATACTGTAATATTGCTTCAATTTTATCCTCAGATGCCTTCATACAAAATGGGAATCTTCTGAAAGCAACAACAATGTCATTGTCTGACCAGCCCCACTTCTTATACACATTAGCCTTTTTTGACCATGTAGATTTGCTTAGTGATGACAATGCATAAACAGCAATAATAAATTGATGCTTCAAAGGATCAAACCCCATTTCTCCAACCTCCTTCACAATAATCTTGAATTTGTCGGTACTTATAGTGATTGTCCTGGGATACAGCTCCAGCAAATTAATGACCTTTGATTCAGGAACTCCAGCTTCTCTTAGTAGCTTCAAATTAGGCAAGACAGTGCTATGATCAATAAGAATCCTCGAGCAACATTTAAGAGCTTTAATGAATTTATTATCAGATTGAAACAACTGTTGAAGGTGATCAAAGGAAGGAACAAGCCGCTTATCCAAGCTTCTTCTCATAATGTTAGGACAACTACAAAAGAGCTTAGGGATATCTGAGCTCAAAACACCTTTGGATTTGAAAAACTCAATCTTGGGCAGAACGGCTTTCTCAGGGTCAGATCGAAGTAATTGTGGGAGCTCTTTTGTGAAACGAAGGATCTGGGGTTTTGAAAATCCATGATTTTTCAAGAAATTGATAACAAGATCTGGTTTTTCTCGTGTTTCAAAGCTGACATACTTGGTAGCCCAAGCAGCATCTTGGGGTGAGAAGCCACAAGTGTCAATGAGATATGAGACTGTGAAAGAATGCTCATTGGGTGAAATTGAACTATAGTACCTGAAATTACTACGAGCAGGTACACATTGGCTTTGAACGCAGAGGAATTGATGAGATGTTGAAGGAGAGATTGTGTCGATGATATGCCTCCGGAAAGGAATGATTTTTCTGAGAAAGCAAAACATTTGGTTCGAAAAGGTTGAGCATAGCAGACGGCAAACGCTCGGAGAGGGTAGATCAGTGTACGGTTGAGATGAAAGGAAAGGGAGAGGTTTTCTGTATTTTAAATTCAAACAAGAACATGCGAAACGTTTACCCACCAAAAATTTGGGCGTCAACCCATTTTCTATTAGAAGAAATTCTTGTATGAATCCGTGTATTATTATTTGTGGTCGGATCAATCACAAGTAAACACATAAAGTCTGATGAGAAATTTTTAATCTAACTTGTCACCCTAAAAAAAATCAACTAACCGATAACTATATTTTTCCAACTTGTAAAATTAAAAAAAAATTGAAATCATGATATTTAAATTTATTTACATGCTAGTTAGCTTTTTTAGGGTGCTAAGTCAAATTAAAAATTTCACGTCAAACCTTACGTGTTTACTTGTGATTGATCAAACCACAAACGATGTGGTGCACTAGGTTCACACAAGAATTCATCTCCATCATAGACCCTGAAAGCACAAAAGACATTTATACTCACCCATGATCTAAATCGCTTACCGCCTCTATCTCCCTTTCAAACAATAATCGCTTGTATGGGTGGCAAAAACTTTGATATGTTCCCTCCATGATGGTGCCAACTCTTCTCTGGGTGATGGTGACGAAGCCTCTCCAGGTGTTGTTGTCGCTTCGTAGTTGGGTGTGTTAAACAATAGGGTTTGCCAATGTGGGAGAAGGGACAGGGGCACTTGATTTTTCTTCTTCTTTTGAAAAAAAATGCCTTTGTGGAGTTTTGTTTTGAAGCTTTTTGAAACAATGGATGAAGGTGGTGACGAAGAAGCGGAAAAGTGGTGAAGATTGTTTGTCTTATTGGAACTTGGAGGACAAATTCGAATTTGAAACAAGGGTATTAAAGTCATCTTCTTTTTAATTTTTCATATTCCGTCATCATTTTCGTCATACCAATATAAAATTATCCTAGGAACTCATTTACATTTCAATGTCAACCACACATGTCACCTTCTCAAAATTTCCTTTACTTTCCATTCCATTCCATCAAAATGCTTTCTATGAATTAGACGAGCCTTAAGGCTTTGTTTGGTTCAATGGAGGGAGGGGTGGTTGATTAAGGTGAAGCAAGGGATAAGGGGACATTAGAGCTGGTAATACAGATAAGCCCGACGAGTTCAGACCAGGCCCAAAAAAGCCCTAAAAAGGGCCGGGCCCAAAAAAACCCATTTTAAATAGGGGTTTGATTTTTCAGACCGGACCATATTGTTCAAGTTTCAGGCTGGGCCCAAAAAAGCCGGTTTTAAGCTCACTTTTTTATTAATTTTTTCCCTTTTTTTGAATGAGTCCCGGCTTTACAATATACTCCCTCCAGTTTAATTATAAGATCACTTTGATTTTTTTTGGAGAAACTAAGGATGTAAAATTAATCACGTTAAATTGTCTGTATTTATCTTCTTTCCTCAAAACTAATTTATTGGGAGAATTGCACTATGGTCCTAAGTAAGAGATTTAATATCAGACAGGTCTATTAACAACTTTTTCACTTGTTAACCAATGCTATTACAATTGTCAATAATTGTCATTAACAACTCATTGGGACCTCTATGAAATTAATTCTCTTACTTGGGGACCTATGTCCAATTGTTCCTAATTTATTCTACCTATAAATTAACCTATAATCTAATTACATGTGACATATGTTATAATTTAGTGGTATAATTTGCTTCTTTAACTTCCACAAAAAAAGTTAAAATGATCTTATATTTAAGACTGGATGGAGTAATTAGCAAAGTGAGGATTGTCTTCCGCGTTCACCCTGACTTTGGCGTTCACCCAAGTGAGGACCCTAAACCAAATAAAATAACACTAATAAAAGAAATGAGATTAAAACAAATAAAATAACACTAATAAAAAGAAAAGAAAGTATTATATTTTTATCATTTAAATATTACTATATTTTACTTTTTTAACCATCTCTATTACATTTATTATATTTTTTTAAAGGAAAACGGGTTCGGCTTGGCCCACAGGTTTAAAGGGTTAGCCCGTCAAGGGCTCGGATTTGACGGGTTCTGGGACAAAAGACCCATTTTAATATGGGCCCTATTTTTCTGAGCCCATAACCATATTTTTTTAATGGGTTTCGGGTTGGCCCACGGGCTCCAGCCCATATTACCGGCTCTAGGGGACATAAGGTAAGGTTATATATTTCGTTTTGTTGGAAGAGAGGGAAGGTGAGAAGGGGTTTTTTGTTTGGTTAAGGGAGGAAAGGTGATTTAACTATAAGTTAAGTTGACAATTATACCTTTTAGTATTCTTTTTTATTAGTGTATATACACTTCATTATTCTTTTATGATATCTATATCAAAAATTTATTTTATAAATTTTTGAATTAAAAATGAGTTATCTCATTTATAAATGGAAAAATATTTTCATATAATTTTAAAAGATGATTTATTAATTTTTTTTAAGATTTTATTAATTTGAACATGTTATCTAATTTATTTTGATGTATTTTTAGAATATTTTAATTAAAATGATAAATTTAGGAAATTTAGTTGAAGATATACAAACACATTTCTTTATATAATATATGTATAAAAAATAATATATATTATAAGAAATAAAATAAAATAAAATAAAAAGTTGAAAGAATGAAAGTGAAAAGAAGGTGGAAAACTTAAAAAAAAAAAAACCAAAAACTCTTTGAATGTCTTTTTCGTACGATTTTTGACAATATTATAAAATGACTCGTATCGGATTTCAATGTCTTTTTGATGATGCACTCAAGTTTGACTTCATCATTAATGATATCACCTCAACTAGCCGGTCCATTCTATCAATGGTGGCTATGTTTTTTCCCCTTAGACATAGATATCTTTTTATTGTGAGTAATCTTCTTGTATCAAATGTGGGTACTTTTCCTAACAAAAATACGAATTATGAATTATCGCATTTTGAGGCACAAATACATTTTGGGACAAAAGCCAAAAATGTCCCGGAAGTATCCATCAGGGGGCGTCTGGTGTTTGGAAGTTTTTTTAGGAGTAAATATGCCCTGAAAGTCAACAAAAGAGGGCAATTCCTCCCAACCTAGGCAAAAATTCATATACCCTAAAAGTTTTTTTGGGGCAAATATGCCCTGAAAGTTATGCAATTACCCGTTTTTTTTACTTTTAGAGCATATATTTGCCCTCTTTTGTTGACTTCGAGGGCATATTTGCCCCTAAAAAAACTTTCAGACACCAGATGCCCCCTGATGTATACTTTCGAGGTATTTTTGGCCTTTATCCCATGAATTTTATTAAACCTACCCTTGTTAGTGCTACTTCGATTCTCCATTATCTGCCCCGTAATAAGTGAATCCAATAAGCTCATTTGGGCTTCAAACTATAAACTATAAAACTCTTCGGTTTTTTTGCCAGAACTCCAAAACGCTTCAGAATCATACGAAGTAGATCTCTTTTGTGTGACCATTAAGAGGCCCAGACCCATAAATCTATAGGCAACCTTGAATCCTTGATCAGCTCTGTTCTTCCCTTCACCACAACAATTTATTCACAAGATACGCTTTCTTGCTTTGCTTCCACTGACACCTTTTTGAAAGATTATTTGCATGTTTGGGCTTATTTAAGTTCTGAGATCATTGACAAGGGCAGCTGAAACGTTAAAAAAATGTTGTAACCATTCCTTTCATGCATTTGCATACGCTCCAGAACAACACAAAATTACCTATTTCTGGTAAATTTTTTTATTGACAGGCACAAGTTTCCTTCAATCGAAGGCAACCCTATTTAAGGTGATTGTCGAGTACTAAATGTGAACACCTCTCTCAGTGAGGGTTCAAACCTTAATTTGTCATATCGTGAGGGACTAGCCGGTTTCTCTAGACACAAACCTTGGTGGCATTACCGCAGAATTTTACCAGGTATTGATAGCAACTCGTTATACTTAGAGGCCTTGCCAGCATTGCATATAACCATGTAAAATAAATAACTGGCTTTTCCCAGAGGCAATTATACTGAAGTGAAGAAAGAAGCCTGTTAATAACTGCACAAGCTCAGCTAGACCATTGCTGATAATTCATAACTGGAGAGACTAATAATAATGTCAATGCATGGTCAAAAAAGTAAACTTATCTTAATACAATTGTTTCCCCTTAATTAACCCACTGGACTTCAAGGATCAAGTGATCTTAATACCGACAAGGGACTTGTTTCATCTCAGACTCAACCCATATCCATAAATTTCCATTACTCGTTCAATGTGCAACATCAATCCGGTTTACACTGATATAGCTTGAGGTGTTCACTAGCTTTCCCCTCATGACACAAGATAAATCTATTTTGGAATTCCCGTTCCGCATAAACAAATTATGAGGGCAAGCTTTTATTCTTCACCTGACCCTGTGAAAAAAAAAAAACCTTGATAGACCGATGCCCTTGGAACAATTCTTTTGTTCAAACCAAATGACAAAACCACTTCATCATACAGAAGGGAGTTTTTTAATTGCTGCAAGAATCTCATTATCACACCAAACCCCTTTCTTATAAACAACAGCCTTATTTGCCCATTTGGATTTGCAAAGCAACAAGCAAACAAGACAAAAGCTTAACAAATTGAAAATTAGAAGGACCAAACCCAGGTTCATTCACGTTTATCACTGTCATCTTGAAAGGTTTAACCGCTACAAATCAGTTCCAATAATTTAGATTTAAAAGTGTGACCTATGATAAAAACCTGAATCCTCTCAAGTATAGACTAATCTATTTTTATTTGTTGCTTCATTTAGAAATTATATATACACATATATATTTATCGAAAGAAACAAAAGAAGAAACTAGTAAATCAGATTATCCAGATTAAATCAAAATAGCAAGTATTACTTCATTAAGCAATTTCAAATTAAGGGAGCGGCACTGCAGCATTACAGGAGGGGGATCATATGTATTCTATTAAACCTGCTATGAACTTCAAAACCACTGATCTGTTGTTACCACTGCTTTGGAGGAGGCTGTAGTTATATATGACATAACAAAGTCGCATGTTTGTCATCTAATCTAATTCTTCGAAAGAAGTATTATGAACCCCAATTTTTTTATTTATTTTGGAGCTACGCACAACATTTGTTTTCATAAACTATATAACTCAGTCAAGATCGATTTAGGCAGCAAAATTTTCACTCACAACATGGCATTAGTTTTGTTTGGTAGGTCCTTTCCAAGCTTAATTAGAGCAAACAACATGGAAGTTAATAATGTAATGCATCAAAGAGATGTTGTAAGAAGATAGTTCTAAAAGTGCTACATCTTTAGTCCACATCCATACCTTAAAACCTATCCAGACTCCATTTCCCTCGCAAGATCAAGTTTAGACTGATACAACTCGAATAGTTCACTAGCCTCCAGATCATGACAAAAGACAAACCTCCTTAAGAAGTCCTTTTCATATAATTTAAATACTCCAAGCCATATTTCCTTTTTCACTAGACCCTTTGACAACAGGACTTGAAAGACAGCACCTCTCGGAACAATTCGTTTCTTTAAACTCAATCCCAAAACATAAGGATATTTGATAATATCAGAAGAATTACAGCCCAAATGATGAATAAGATACTTTAATATTGCTTCAATTTTATCCTCAGATCCCTTCATACAAAATGGATATCTTCTGAAAGCAGCAATAATTCCATCATCTGACCAGCCCCACTTCTTATACGCATTAGCCTTTTTTGACCATGTATATTTGCTCATTGATGACAATGCATAAACAGCCATAATAAAGTGATGCTTTAAAGGATCAAACCCCATTTCCCCAACCTCCTTCACAATAATCTTGAATCTGTCAGTACTTATAGTGATTGTCCTGGGATACAGCTCCAGCAATTTAATGACCTTTGATTCAGGAACTCCGGCTTCTCTTAGTAGCTTCAAATTAGGCAAGACAGTGCTATGATCAATAAGAATCCTCGAGCAACATTTAAGAGCTTTAATGAATTTATTATCAGATTGAAACAACTGTTGAAGGTGATCAAAGGAAGGAACAAGCCGCTTATCCAAGCTTCTTCTCATAATGTTAGGACAACTACATAAGAGCTTAGGGATATCTGAGCTCAAAACACCTTTGGATTTGAAAAACTCAATCTTGGGAAGAAAGGTTTTCTCAGGGTCATACCGAAGTAATTGTGGGACTTCTTTTGTGCAACGAAGGATCTGGGGTTTTGAAAATCCATGATTTTTCAAGAAATTGATTACAAGATCTGGTTTTTCTGGTGTTTCAAAGCTGACATACTTGGTAGCCGACGCAGCTTTTTGGGGTGAGAAGCCACAAGTGTCAATGAGATATGAGACTGTGAAAGAATGCTCATTGGGTGAAATTGAACTACAGTACCTGAAATTACTACGAGCAGGTACCCATTGGCTTTGAACGCAGAGGAATTGTTGAGATGTTGAAGGAGATATTGGGTTGATGATATGCCTCCGGAAAGGAATGATTTTTCTGAGAAAGCAGAACATTTGGTTCGAAAAGGTTGAGCAAAGCAGACGGCAAACGCCCGGAGAGTGTGGATCAGTGTACGGTTGAGACGAATATATTTGGTTCAACTAAGAGGAGGTTTATTTGGGAGGGAAGGGTGGGTTATGTATTTTGTTTAGTTGGAGGGGAGGATGAGGAAGGTTTTATTTCTTGTTTGGTTTAGGAATGAATTATAAGATGATAATTATGTCTTTATAATTTTATTTCAATTTTTTTTATTTTATTTAAATTTTTTATATTAAAGTAATTATTTTCTATTGCTTGAATTTCTCTTTTACCTTGATTAAACTATTGTTTGAATTTCAAAAACATGTCGCTTCTCTCATTCCTTCTATTTCATATTCTATTTTTCACCCGATCACATACAAAGCTCTAACAATTTCCTCATAACATCACATGTTTATTGGGCAACAAATGCTAGAATGATAATTGACAAATACCATTCACATAAACTTTCTCCAAAAAAACCGCCACCTATTCTTATCTTTCAAGTATTCATGAGCCTTTGCAATTTTATTTGTCCAGTTGGTATTAGTGTGGTGGAATGCATCCCTCATATCTGGAGCATCACCAAGGGAATAAAATATTTTTCCAGCAAACAATTATCCTATTTCCATCAAAGGATTAATCTTTTTTCTGTTGGTAGTTCCATAAAAGGAATGAAAACATCAGGAATAAATTTTTTCCCACCACCAAGTTTCCATTTACTGACCATTTGATTTCTCATACCTCAAACATATCCCCTTACCAATAGTCATTACAGGAACATTGGCCTCCTCTGAAATGATGGAGCCTACTGCGATCTCTCACAATCACATAGCGGTTTTAAACTTCGAAAAAATATTTCATAAACTTATGACAATCAGCACAAATACACAGATTATTGGCCACTCAGTTTTGTTCCTGGTGGAGTTACAAGAACCCCAAAAGCTACAGCTGACTTCTCACTATGGCAAGAGAGCACATACCCCTTCTCGCTATCATCCAACTTGTGTAAATCAGATGATAATAATCAGTAGCATACCCAACAATCTTCAGCTGCTGATTGATTTCACTAGCATATTATAAATCTCAGCCTTTCTTGGATGTGAAACATCATCCACTATGAACTCTTTTTTTTCTGTCCTTTCAGTTCAATTGTGCTACAACCGGGTGTGGTTTGGATATATTTCTCTTTCATTAGTTTTCTCACTTCTGCTACCTTGTCCCAGTGACCAGCTGAAGAATAGATATTTAGCAACAAAACATAATCCCCTGTTTCTTGAGCTTTCAGTTCAATCAAATGCTCAATTACCCTTTCTCCAAGACTAACATGTCCACGAAATCCTCCAAGCCCTAAGCAAAGTCCTCCATATTTTTGAATCTGGTTTGAAGCCCTTTTCCACGCTTATACGCAATCAGGCACAAATGCCTTCAACTGCTTCGGAAAACCAACAAAAAGCAAATACATGGGCAAACTTACAGTCTTGGAAATTTGAAGCCCGAGATCTTCATTTCACATTCTTATCATCCAGAATTTGAATCTCAAATGTAAAATATTTACTTTAGATTCATCACAATCATAACCAAGAATGGAGTGGCGACAGCAGATGAGTGGCGACGGCAGACGAGCGGTGACGGTGACGGAGTGGCGATGGCGGACGAGCGGCGAAGACGAATGGGACGAAGAGGTTGAGCGGTAGAGTTGTGAAGGGATTTCAGTTGAAGACCTAAAGTGCACGATGAAAGTGACAAGGGCAACAAAGGAATATTGAAAGAATGATATGGGTAGTTTAGTCAAGAGTGGCACAAATTCTCTCCCCTCCAAAAAAAACCCCAATTTTGGAGGGAAGGAGAGGGAAATTGAATGGCCACTAAAAGACAAAAATCCACCCCTCCCCTTCACTCCCCTCCATTTTATCTATGCAAACAAGGTTTTTTATCTTATAACCCTCCCCTTCCCTCACCTCCCCTCTAAAACCCCCCAACTAAACAGACCCGAAAGGAAAGGGAGAAGTTTTATGTATTTTAAATTCAAACAAGAACATGCGAAATTTTTACCCACCAAAAAATTGGGCATCAATCTATTTTTTATTAGAAGAAATTCTTGTATGAATCCGTTGTATTACGTTATTTATGGTCTGACCAATCACAAGTAAACACATAAGATCTAACGTAAAATTTTCAATCTGACTTGTCACCCTAAAAAAAATCAACCAACCAATGAATATATTTTTTCCAACTTGTAAAATAAAAAACATTGAAATCATGATATTTAAATTTTTTTACACGCTAGTTAGGTTTTTTAGGATGCTAAGTCAGATTGAAAATTCCACGTCAAACCTTACGTGTTTACTTGTGATTAGTCAGATCACAAACGACGTGGTGCACTAGGTTCACGCAAGAATTCCTCTCCATCATAGACCCTGAAAGCACAAAAGACATTTATACCCACCCTTGTTCTAAATCGCTTACCGCCTCTATCTCCCTCTCAAACAATAATCGCTTGTATGGGTGGCAAAAACTTCGATATGTCCCCTCCATGATGGTGCCAAATCTTCTTTGGGTGATGGTGACGAAGCTTCTCCAAGTGTTGTTGTCGCTTTGTAGTTGGGTGTGTTAAACAATAGGGTTTGCCAATGTATGAGAAGGGAAATGGGCACTTGATTTTTCTTCTTCTTTTGAAAAAAATGCCTTTGTGAAGTTTTGTTTTGAAGCTTTTTGAAACAATGGATGAAGGTGGTGACGAAGAAGAGGAAAAGTGGTGAAGACTTTTGTCTACATGGAATTTGGAGGACAAATTTGAATTTGAAACAAAGGCATTAAAGTCATTTTTTTATTACTTTTTCATATTCCATCATCATTTTCATCATAGCAGTATAAAATTATCGGAGGAACTTATTTACATTTCAATGTCAACCACATATTTCACCTTCTCAAAATTTCCTTTACTCTCCATTACATTCCATCAAAATGCTTTCTATGAATTAGATGAGCCTTACGGCTTTGTTTGGTTCAGTGAAGGGGAGGGGTGGTTGATTAAGGTGAGGCAGGGAATAAGGGGACATGAGGTAAGGTTATATATTTCATTTTCTTGGAACTGAGGGAAGGTGAGATGGGGTTTTTTGTTTGGTTAAGGCAGTAAAAGTGAGTTAATTATAAGTTGACAATTATATCTTTTAGTATTTTTTTATACTTATATATACCCTTCATTATTCTTTTATGATATCTATATCAAAACTTTATTTTATAAATTTTTGAATTAAAAAATGAGTTATCTCATTTATAAATGGAAAAATATTTTCATATAATTTTAAACGATGATTTATTAATTTTTTTAAGATTTTAGTAATGTGAACATGTTATCTAATTTATTTTGATATGTTTTTAGAATATTTTAACTAAAATGATAAATTTAGGAAATTTAGTTGAAGATATATAAACACATTTCTTTATATAATATATGTATATACAACAATATATATTATAAGAAATTAAATAAAATAAAATAAAAAGGTGAAAGAATGAAAGTGAAAAGAAGGTGGAAAACTAAAAAAAAACAAAACCAAAAACTCTTTGAATGTCTTTTTTGTGTGATTTTTGACAATGATATTCTAAAATAATGACTCGGATTGGATTTCAATATCTTTTTGATGATGCACTAAGTTGACTTCATCATTAATGATATCACCTCAACTAGCCGCTCCATTCTTATCAATGGTGGCCACGTTTTTTTCCCCAAAACATACAGTGTTTGGCTGGACTTTTTTTTAAGAAAATAAGTGCTTATTTTGGGGTAAAAATAATTTATTTTGTTGGTAGCTTATTTTGTATGTTTGTCTCGGCTTATTGTCAATCTGACTTATAAGTAACTTATAGTTTATAAGTCAAAATAAGCATAAGCTGTTTAAAACAGCTTATTTCTGACTTATAAGTCACTTATAAGGTGAGGCCCACAAATTCTGACTTATTTTTCACATCTAACCACAATTTATCCAAACATACACAATTTGACTTATGGAAAATAAGTCACTTTTCACACAGCCCATTCAAACATAAAATTCATTACACAATTTGACTTATTTTCAATCGGACTTATTTTCAATCTTACTTATATATGAGTCACTTTTCCATAAGTCGATCCAAACACACCCATAGATATCTTTTTATTGTGAGTAATTTTCTCTTGTATCAGATGTGGGTACTTTTCCTAACAAAAATATGAATTATGAATTATCCCATTTTGAGCGACAAATACATTTTATTTAACCTAACCCTTGTTAGTGCTACTTTGATTCTCCATTCTCTGCCCCGTAATAAGTGAATCCAGTAAGAGCATTTGGGCTTCAAACTAGCTACTCCCTCCGGTCCTAATTATAAGACTACTTTGACTTTTTTGACTTTTTTTTCCGGCAAAAAAAAAAAAAAGTAGTTTCAGTCCAAAAAAAAATCTTTTTTCCTCAAAACTAATTTATTCTACTTATAAACTAACATATAATCTAATTACATGTGACATATATTATAATTTAGTGGTCTAATTTGCTTCCTTAACTTCGACAAAAAAAAAGTCAAAGTGGTCTTATATTTAGGACCGGAGGGAGTACAAGTTTTAAACTATAAAACTTTTTGGGTGTGTTTGGATGGACTTCTGGAAAAGTGATTTATATATAAGTCAAACTGAAAATAAGTCAGATTGTATAATGAAATTTATATTTGGATCAGCTGTAATAAAAAGTAACTTAAAGGTCATAAGTCATATTGTGTAATAAGATGTATGTTTGGATGGACTTTTGGGAAAGTGATTTATGTTTGGGTTAGTTGTGATTGGATGTGTAAAATAAGTTAGAATTGTGGGGTCCACCTCCATAAGTGACTTATAAGTCATAAGTCATAAATTTAAAAAAAGGACTTATACTTATTTTGACTTATAAGTCATAAGTCCTTATTTTTTAAAAGCTCAGCCAAACATGCACATTTTACTGTTCACCAAAATAAGTCATTTTCATTGAAAAACACTGATTTTTCCCCAGAGGCAACCATACTGAAGTGAAGAAAGAAGCCTGTTAACTGCACAAGCTCAGCAAGACCATCGCTGATAATTCATAACTAGAGACTAATAATAATATCAATGCATGGTCAAAAAAGTAAACTTATCTTAATACAATTCTTTCCCCTTAATTAACCCACTGGACTTCAAGGATCAAGTGATTGATATAGGCTACATGTAGTAATACTACTATCTAAATTAAACATTGCTAAAACATAGTGCTGTTTCATTGAACCGCATTATCATCTTCATATGCACAATATTTAACACCACAAACAAAGATCAACCATACTAGACATATTTTTAAGGGAAAAAAAAAGAAAAAGAAAAAATAAAATCATGTAGCATGATGTTTAGTTGTTTACATCTTTTGGTGTGTATTTAGCTAATTTTATTAAAAGGGATTCCAGACACATAAATAGATGAGAATGTTATTATTTCCAAGTCTTCCGAAAGCGAGCCTTAATTTACAATTTTCTGTCAACAATGATGTAATTTACTCACTAGCTTTTCCCTCATGACACAAGATAAATCTATTTTGGAACTCCCTTTCCGCATAAACAAATTATGAGGGCAAGCTTTTATTTTTCACCTGACCCAGTGAAAAAAAAAAAAAAAAACCCGATAGACAGATGCCCTTGGAACAATTCTTTTGTTCAAACCAAATAACAAAACCGCTTCACCATACAGAAGGGAGTTTTTTTAATTGCTGCAGGAATGTCATTATCAGACCAAACCCCCTTCTTATAAAAAACAGCCTTATTTGCCCATTTGGATTTGCAAAGCAACAAGCATAGAAGAACAGCTTTAACAAATTGAAAATTAAAAGGACCAAACCCAGGTTCATTCACGTTCATCACTGTCATCTTGAAAGGTTTAACCGCTAGAAATCAGTTCCAATAATTTAGATTTACAAGTGTGACCTATGATAAAAACCTGGATCCTCTCAAGTATAGACTAATCTATTTTTATTTGTTGCTTCATTTAAAAATCACACACTTGAAAGAAACAAAAGAAGAAACTAGTAAAACACACACACACACACACACACACACACACACACACACACACATATTTATTGAAAGAAACAAAAGAAGAAACTAGTAAATCAGATTAACCAGATTAAATCAAAATAGCAAGTATTACTTCATTAAGCAATTTCAAATTAAGGGAGCGGCACTGCAGCATTACAGGTGGGGGATCATATGTATTCTATTGAACCAGCTATGAACTTGTCAAAACCACTGATCTGTTGTTACCACTGCTTTGGAGGAGGCTGTAGTTATATAGGACATAACAAAGTTGCATGTTTGTCATCTAATCTAATTCTTCGAAAGAAGTATTATGAACCCCAATTTTTTTTATTTATTTTGGAGCTACGCACAACATTTGTTTTCATAAACTATATAACTCAGTCAAGATCGATTTAGGCAGCAAAATTTTCACTCACAACATGGCATTAGTTTTGTTTAGAGCAAACAACATGGAAGTTAATAATGTAATGCATCAAAGAGATGCTGTAAGAAGATAGTTCTAAAAGTGCTACATCTTTAGTCCATATCCATACCTTAAAACCTATCGAGACTCCGTTTCCCTCGCAAGATCAAGTTTAGACTGATACAACTCGAATAGTTCACTAGCTTCCAGATCATGACAAAAGACAAACCTCCTTAAGAAGTCCTTTTCATATAATTTAACTGCTCCAAGCAATAGTTCCTTTTTCACCAGACCCTTTGACAGCAGGACTTGAAAGACAGCACCTCTGGGAACAATTCGCTTCTTCAAACTAAATCCCAAAACATAAGGATATTTGATAATATTGGAAGAATTACAGCCCAATTGATGGATAAGATACTCTAATATTGCATCAATTTTATCCTCAGATACCTTCATACAAAATGGGTATCTTCTGAAAGCAACAACAATGTCATTCTCTGACCAGCCCCACTTCTTATACACATTAGCCCTTTTTGACCATGTACATTTGCTCATTGATGACAATGCATAAACAGCCGTAATAAACTGATGCTTTAAAGGATCAAACCCCATTTCACCAACCTCCTTCACAATAATATTGAATCTGTCAGTACTTATAGTGATTGTCCTGGGATACAGCTGCAGAAATTTAATGACCTTTGATTCAGGAACTCCAGCTTCTCTTAGTAGCTTCAAATTAGGCATGACAAGGGTGCTACTACTATTAATAAGAATCCCAGAGCAAAGTAGAAGAGCTTTAATGAATGTATCATTAGATTGAAACAAATGTTGAATGTGACCAATGGAACGAAAGAGCTGCTTATTTAAGCATCTTCTCATAATGCTGCGATATGAGACAGTGAAAGAATTCTCATTGGGTGAAATTGAACTACAGTACCTGAAATTACTACGAGCAGGTACCCAATGGCTTTGAACGCAGAGGAATTGTTGAGATGTTGAAGGAGAGATTGTGTTGATGATATGCCTCCGTAAAGGAATGATTTTTCTGAGAAAGAACAACATTTGGTTCCAAAAGATTGAGCAAAGAAACGGCAAACGTTTGGAGAGGGTAGATCAGTGTACGGATAAGACGAAAGGAAAGGGAAAGGTTTTCTGTATTTAAATTCAAACAAGAACATGCGAAATGTCTTTCCCCACCATGATGGTGTCAAATCTTCTCTGGGTGACGGTGACGAATCTTCTCTGAACAATAATAGGGTTTGCCAATGTGGGAGAAGGAAAACGGCACTTGATTTTTCTTTTTCTTTTATTTTATTTTTTTGAAAAAATTGGGGTAAATATATAAAAATGCTCGTATAGTTTGGTCTAAGGTGTATCCAATACCATAATTTTTTTTTAGCCAAAAAATGCCCACGTAGTTACTAAAATTGGTCAAAAGTGCTCGTGCCGTCAATATACACCAACGGCATTAAGCTTTTCAACGTTAGGGAAAATAAAATGTGCAAAAATACCCATGAAGTTTGGTCCAAAATGCATCCAACATCGCGAATTTTTTTTTGTCCAAAAATGCCCACGTAGTTATCAAAATTGTTCCTTTAGTGCATATGCCATTACTTTACACATATTAAGAAGGAGAAATGCATAAGAGCCGATGTTAATTTTGTAGTTCAATAAAATATTTTCCAAAACTGTAAGTTCAAAAGCAAAACATATATAGGAAAGAAACAAAATATTGAAATCTTATGTAAATTTTGTACAACGTTTATTTGCATTCACAAAAGCCTATATACATATATATCCATTGATGAAGGAAGATTGAAGCATGAAATTACAGAAAAAAATTTGAGTTACAAGTATTTACCTAGGATTTCAAAACTTCATACTCTGTTTCTCTAAGTTTTTGTGAGTTTAACTATTTATTATATGTTCGTTTGATCTGCAAGTATTTGCCCAAGATTTCAATACTTTGTTTCTTTCTTATCTATTTTTGAAAATTGATTTTGAACTTAAAGTGTTGAAAAATATTTTATTGAAATACCAAATTCACCCCATCTTATGTATTTTTCTTGTCTAACACGTGTAAAGTAATGGCATTGGTATTGAGAGAACCATTTTGGTAACTAAGTGGGCACTTTTGAGCCAAACAATTTCCCGATGCTGGGTGCACTTCGTACCAAACTTCATGGGTATTTTTCCACATTTTATTTTCCCTAATTTTGAAAAACTTAATGCCGTTAGTGTATATTGACGGCATGGGTACTTTTAACCCATTTTGGTAATTACATGGGCACTTTTTAGCCTAAAAAAAACTCTATGATGTTGGGTGCACTTTGAACCAAACTATATAGGTATTTTTACACCTTCACCCAAAAAATTGCCTTTGTGGAGTTTTGTGTTGAAGCTTTTTGAAACAATGGATGAAGGTGGTGACGAAGAAGAAGAAAAGTGGTGGAGACTGTTTGTCTAATTTTTATTTGGAGGACAAATTCGAATTTGAAACAATGGCACTAAAGTCATTTACTTTTTCATATTCTATCACCATTTTCATCATACTAAATGTAAATGAGTAAAGAAGATGAAAGAATGAAAGTGAAAAGGTGGGAAACTAAAAAACAAAAACCGAAAACTCTTTGAATGTCTTTTTTGTGAAATTTTTGACAATGATATTCTAAAATAATGATTCCGATTGGATATCAATATCTTTTTGATGATGCACTCAAGTTTGACCTCATCATTAATGATATCACCTCAACTAGCCACTCCATTCTTAGCAATGGTGGCTACTTTTTCCCTAAGACATAGATATCTTTCTATTGTGAGTAATCTTCTCTTATATTAAATGTGGTTACTTTTGCTAACAAAAATTCGAACTCTGAATCAACCCATTTTGAGTGACTAATACATTCTACTAAACCTAACTCTCGTTGGTGCTACTTTGATTCTCCATTGTCTGCGAGTAAAGTGAATCCAATAAGAGCATTTGGGCTTCACACTGGCTACAAACTTTAAACTCAAAAACTCTTCATTTTTCTAGCCAAACTCTAAAACTCATCACAATCATACAAAGTAGATCTCTTTTGTGTGACCATTAAGAGGCCCGGACCCATCAATCTGGAGGCAACCTTGAATCCTTGATCATCTCTTTGTCCTTCCCTTCACCACAACAATTTCTTCACAAGATACATTTTCTTGCTTTGCTTCCAGTGATACCTTTCTGAAAGCATTATTTGCAGGTTTGGAATTATTTAAGTTATGAGAGCATCGACAAGGGCATCTGAGAGGTTAAAAAATGTTGTAATCATTCCTTTCATGCATTTGCATAAGCTCCAGAACAAATGCAAAATTGCTTATTTCTGGTAAAATTTTTAATTGACAGGCACAAGGCAATCTTATTTAAGGTGATTGTCGAGTACTAAATGTGAACACCTCTCTCAGTGAGGATTCAAACCTTAATTTGTCATATCGTGAGGGACTAGTCCGTTTCTTTAGATATAACACTTGGTGGCATTACTGCTGAATTTTACCAGGTATTGATGGCAACTCCTCGTACTTAGAGGCCTTGCCTGCAATGCATATAAGCATGTAAAAAAAAAAAAAAATCACTGATTTTTGTCCCCAGAGGCAATTATACTGAAGTGAAGAAAGAAGCCTGGTAATAACTGCACAAGCTCAGCAAGATCATTGCTGATAATTCATAACTAAAGAGAAGAGACTAATAATAATGTCAATGCATGGTCAAAAAAGTAAACTTATCTTAATACAATTCTTTCCCCTTAATTAACCCACTGGACTTCAAGGATCAAGTGATTGATATAGGCTACTTATAGTAGTACTACAATCTAAATTAAACATTGCTAAAACATAGTGCTGTCTCATTGAACCACATTATCATCCTCATGTGCACAATATTCAACACCACAAACAAAGATCAACAATGAATAGATTATTTTTTAAAAAAAGAAAGAAACAATCAAATCATATTGCATGATGTTTGACATCTTTTGGTGTGTATTTAGCTGATCTTATTCTTAAAAGGCATTCCAGACACATAAATAGACGAGAATGTTATTATTTCCAAGTTTTCCACAAGCGAACCCTTCTCTACAATTTTTCTGTCAACAATGACGTAATTTTTCTGCAGTTTCTTTTCTTTGCTTCGAATTCAAAATCCCCTATCCCAATGCCCAAGGAACAAGACTTCACCTTCTTCTAAGAAACAAAATGACAGAAATAATGCATGGCATCACATATGACCATGTCAAACTCAAGAATTAGGATCAAATTTAAGTGATGGGAAAATTTCAGTTCAAAGTCAAATTTCAGTTCAAATTTAAGTGATTTCTCGGATTCAAGCCAAATTAAAGTAGAGATACACACACACACACACACACACACACACACACATATATATATAGAAACAAGATGAACAGAAAAAGACAAGAGAAATCCACTGACAAGGGAGTTGTTTCATCCCAGACTCAATTCATATCCATAAATTTCCATTATTCATTCAACTTGCAACAGCAATCCAGTTTAGACTGATACAGCTTAAAGTGTTCACTAGCTTTCCCCTCATGACACAAGATAAATCTATTTTGGAATTACCTTTCAGCATAAACAAATATTGAGGGCGAATGACAAAACCACTTCATCATACAGAAGGGGAGTTTTCACCCAACCCTGTGACCAAAAAAAAAAAAAACTTGATAGACAGATGCCCTTGGAACAATTTTTTTGTTCAAACCAAATGACAAAACCACTTCATCATACAGAAGGGGAGTTTTTATGTTGCTGCAAGAATGTCATTATCAGACCAAACCCCCTTCTTATAAACAACAGCCTTATTTGCCCATTTGGATTTGCAAAGCAACAAGCACACAAGAACAGCCTTAACAAATTGAAAATTAAAAGGACCAAACCCAGGTTCATTCATGTTCATCACTGTCATCTTGAAAGGTTTAACTGTTAGCAATCAGTTCCAATAATTTAGATTTACAAGTGTGACCTATGATAAAAACGTGAATCCTCTCAAGTATAGACTAATCTATTTTTATTTGTAGCTTCATTTAAAAATCACACACACACATATTTATTGAAAGAAACAAAAGAAGAAACTAATAAATCAGCTTATCCAGATTAAATCAAAATAAAATATGGTACTTCATTAAGCAATTTCAAATTAGGGGCGCGGCACTGCAGCATTACAGGTGAGGGATCATATGTATTCTATTGAACAAGCTATGAACTTGTCAAAACCACTGATCTTTTGTTACCATTATTTTTGGAGGAGGCTGTAGTTATTTATGACATGACAAAGTTGCATGTTTGTCATCTAATCTAATTCTTCAATAGAAGTATTTTGAACCCCCCCCCCCCCCCTCTTTGAGGTACGCACAACATTTGTTTTCATAAACTATATAACTCAGTCAAGATCGATTTAGGCAGCAAAATTTTCACTCACAACATGGCATTAGTTCTGTTTAGTAGGTCCTTTCCAAGCTTAATTAGAGCAAACAATATGAAAGTTAAGAATGTAATGCATCAGAGAGATGTTGTGAGAAGACAGTCCTACAAGTGCTACATCTTTAGTACCTATCCATACCTTAAAACCTACCCAGACTCCACTTCCTTCGCAAGATCCAGTTTAGACCGATACAGCTCCAACAATTCACTAGCTTCCAGCTCATGACAAAAGACAAACCTCCTTAAAAAGTCCTCTTCATATAATTTAAATACTCCAAGCAATATTTCCTTTTTCACCAGACCCTTTTGACAACAGGACTTGAAAGACAGCACCTCTCGGAACAATCCGTTTCTTCAAACTAAATCCCAAAACATAAGGATATGTGATAATGTTGGACGAATTACAGCCCAATTGATGAATAAAATACTCTAATATTGCTTCAATCTTATCCTCAGATCCCTTCATACAAAATGGGAATCTTCTGAAAGCAGCAACAATGTCATTGTCTGACCAGCCCCACTTCCTATACACATTAGCCTTTTTTGACCATGTACATCTGCTCATTGATGACAATGCATAAACAGCCCTAATAAACTGATGCTTTAAGGGATCAAACCCCATTTCCCCAACCTTTTTCACAATAATCTTGAATCTGTCCGTACTTTTAGTGATTGTCCTGGGATACAGCTCCAGCAATTTAATGACCTTTGATTCAGGAACTCCAGCTTCTCTTAGTAGCTTCAAATTAGGCAAGACACAGGTGCTACTATTAATAAGAATCCCCGAGCAATATTTAAGAGCTTTAATGAATTTATCATCAGATTGAAACAAATGTTGAAAGAGATCAAAGGAAGGAATAAGCTGCTTATTCAAGCTTCTTCTCATAATGTTAGGACAACTACATAAGAGCTTAGGGATATCTGAGCTCAAAACACCTTTGGATCTGAAAAACTCAATCCTGGGCAGAAAGGTTTTATCAGGGTCATACCGAAGTAATCCTGGGAGTTCTTTTGTGAAACGAAGAATCTGGGTTTGTGAGAATCCGTGATTCTTCAAGAAATTGATGACAAGATCCGGTTTTTCTCGTGTTTCAAAGCTGACATACTTTGTAGCCGAAGAAGCTTCTTGGGGTGAGAAGCCACAAGTGTCAATGAGATATGAGACAGTGAAAGAATGAACATCGGATGGAATTGAAGGGCAGTTTTCTTATATATCCATGCACAAGGGCAGTTTTCTTGTTTTGATTTAATGGGGCAGGGACCAAAGCACTGAGATTACAAAAGGGACCAAATCCATGACCTCCCACTTGCAGAGAGCTTTCATGTCACTACGCTACATAGCTATTGGAAAAAAGGGATTTTTTCTAATGCTGCAAGAATATCATCATCCGACCATTTGGATTTGAAAACAGGAAGCATACCCAAACAGTAATGCTGAAATGTATAGTAGCTAGAAATCAGCTTCAATAATTCAAACTTACAAAATGTAACCTAAGCCAGAGACTTGAATCCTCTCAAGTATAGGCTATTCTAATTTTATGTGTTGCTTCATTTAAAAATTCTATTTGTATTAAAATAAATGAAAGAAGAAACTAGCAAATCAGATCATCCAGATCAAATCAAAATAGCCCATATTACTTCATTGAGCGATTTCAAATTAATAGAGTGACAATGCAACATTATAGGCGGTGAATCAGATTTATTCCTATGAACTTAACATCAAAACCATTGATCTGTTGTTACCAGCCAACACATCAACAGTAAGCCTAAACCATTACTTTCAGAGGGGACCATTATTATTTATGACATAACAAAGTTGCATGTCTGTCATCGAATCTAACTCTTCAATAGAAGTATAATGAATCCCTAATATTTTTTTTGAGTTGCACACATTTGTTTTCATAAATGAGATGACTCTCTCAAGATCGATTTAGGCAACAGAACTTTCACTCACAACATAGTATTAGTTTTGATTGGTAAGTCCTTTCAAAGCTGAATTAGAGCAAACAACAAGATTGAAGGTTATTAATGTAATGCTTCAAATAGATGTTGAGATAATAGTTCTACAAATGCTGAATCTTTAGTCTATATCCATACCTTAAAACCCATCAAGTCTCCACTTTCCTTGCAAGATCCAGTTTAGAATGATACAACTCCAATAATTCATTAGCTTCCAGCTCATGACAATAGACACACTTCCTTAAAAATTCCTTTTCAACTAATTTAAATTTTCCAAGCAATCTTTCCTTTTTCACCAGACCCTTTGACAAGAGCACTTGAAAGACAGAAGCCCGTGGAACAATTCGCTTATTTAAACTAAGTGACAGAACCACTGCATAATTGACAACAGTGGAAGGCGGACAGCCCAATTTGTCAACAAGAATCCCCATTATAGTATCAATTTTTTCCTCAGATCCCTTCATACAAAATGGAGAACTTCTAAAAGCATCAACAATGTCATCATCAGACCAGCCCCACTTCTTATACAAATTAACCTTTTTTGACCATGCACATTTGCTTACTGACGACAAAACATAAACGGCCATAATAAATGGATACTTCAAAACATCAAACTCCATTTCCTGAAGCTCCTGCACAATCATCTTGAATCGACTAGTACTTATAGTCAATGACCTGGGATAATTTTGCAACAATGTAATAATATTTGTTTCAGGAACTCCGACTTCTCTTAATAGCTTCATATTGGGCACGGCATGGGTCTTAATATAAAGAAGCATGCCCGAGAAACGTGTAATAGATTTAATGAACTTGTCATCAGATTGAAACAAATCCCGAAAGAACTCAAAGGAAGGAATGAGGTGATTATCCAAGCTTCTTCTCATAATGCTAGGACAACCACACAAGAGCTTAGGGATATCTGAGCTCGAAACGCCTCTGGATTTGAAAAACTCAATCTTGGGGAGTAAGTTTTTCTCAGGGTCGGATCGAAGTAATTGTGGGGCTTCTTTTGTTAAACGACGAATCTGGGATTTTGAGAATCCAAGATTCTTCAAGAAATTGATAACAAGATCTGATTTTTCTCGGGTTTCAAAGGTGACATACTTGGAAGCCGAAGCAGCTTCTTGGGGTGAGAAGCCACAAGTGTCAATGAGATATGAGACTGTGAAAGAATGCGCATTGGATGAAATTGAACTACAGTACCTGAAATTACTACTAGCAGATACCCATTGGCATTGAACACAGAGGAATTGTTGAGATGTTGAAGGAGAGATTGTGTTGATGATATGCCTCCGTAAAGGAATGATTTTTCTGAGAAAGAACAACATTTGGTTCCAAAAGATTGAGCAAAGCTAACGTTAAACCCTGGATGGGGGCAGATCAATGTGCGGGTAAGAGGAGATTTGGACTTTGGAGGGTAGGAAAGGGTGGTGAGTTGAATTTTCAAAAATGGAAAGAATTATGTTATGAAATTTTAAGAAATATAAAATATAAGATAAGAAGAAAAGTACTTCTTCTGTAATTTTTATAAATTTTTAGAGTCTAAAATTTTTTTCTCTGCCCACTCTCCTCCCCTTATACCAAACAGGTCTTAAAGGGAAGGGTTCCCCTTTTTTAAAATATTGAAAAGTATTATTCTCTTGATAGCTAAATATAAGATGTAGTATTTATTTAATTTAATTGATTTAATTATGTTAGTTAAGTCATTAAAAATGATGTGCTTTTTTTTTTTCAAACACCCCAATCATCTCCCCTAATTTTCTCACTACCTCCTTAATTATTGTTGAAGGAGTATCACATGTGAGAAAGAGTTGATAAAAGCTAAAATCATGTAATATATTTAGCATTAAGACTAACTCCCCAAATAGGTCTTATACTTTCTTATATAAAATAATAATTTTTAGCTAAAATATTTCTTCCAATAGTTTCATTTATTAATGGAAAATACTTAAGTGAATTTACTTATATTTATTTTGTCAAGTACTTCAATCACAAGTGATCATGTGTGTTATTTTTTTTAAAAAAAAAAATTCGGTTAACAATAAATTCACATGAAATAAATAGGGCACGCGTGATTATTAGAGAATTTGATATTTATATAAGAAACTTGACAGACTTTAGTGATCACGTTTGCAAGGTCAAAGCAACTTGTAGCCCAAACTCTATGTTTGGTAAAGCAAACCCATTTTAATTTGGGGTGAATCAAATCTCCTTAAGAAGGATTTCTAACCTAAGATCGGTGACAGTAGGTTATTAGCTCAGAGTTCTTCCCCTAAGCTAAAGCACATTATATTCATATCTTCTTTGTAATTCCATGTTGAAAAACTGGATTGTATATCACATTTTATGTTGTTGTCTTAACATTGCTATCGATATCATGAATAAAAATCTTAACATCCTCCATTGTCTAATCATTGTTCTTACAAAGTGAAGGGCCACTGTCCATTTTCATAGCCATTCATGCGAGTTAAGCTTCTCTTCTGTTTTTTTTTTTAATATTTGGAAATAAAAGATTATGAGTAACAAATCTAGTTCTTATTGTAAGTTCATTTGCTGATGAAATTTTTGTTCTAAATATAAGTCCATTAAAATGTTACCTTTATTTATTTCTATTTTAAAATAGAAAAATAGGAGATAGAGGTGATAATGGTTTGTAAATGGGGTTAAGGTCCAATTCTGTATCAAAAGTTGTCACGTAGAATCAACATTGTTCACAAAGTATTCAAATCAGAGCAAGTTTACACAGACTATTATCTTAGTCAAGTTTGAACATTAGTTGACCAAACTTGCTGACCTAACAAATCGACACGTCATCCACGTCATTTTGGTAAATGTGCAAATTTGCTGCATAAGTTTTTTCGTAGGAGCAATGTTGCTCTGAAAATTTAAAAAGTCATAGCAACGTCACCTAGAAATTTCAAAAATCTTAGCAATGTAACTCTAATCGTTATTTAGAATTAAGTTTGAATATTAATTGACCCAATATGTTAGGTTGACAGTGTGAACAATTATAAAAAAAGAAGACACAAAAGGAGGAGGAGCTCACATTCGCTTAAAAGTAAGAAAAATATTCAACTACTAAAGGAGATTGCTATAAACAAAGCTACCGAAAGCCCTTAGCCATAATATCCTAGTGATGTCAAGATAGGCTAACACTTTTCGATTTTCTCCACAGCATAAGGTGCTTTTACCCTCTAATTTTCTCCAACCCTTTAAATATGATACATTTTCTTTAAAAAATTTCTTCGTTTGTAAATCTAACTTGGAAAAAAATGAAGTAGATGACATGGACCAATCATATAAGTATACAGTCAAATTTAACCCAGATAGCAGTCACGGTGAAATTACTACAATTGGGAAGCTTTCGGATTGCTATTCAAGAAACTTTCAAGGCAACTTCTCGAGAAAAATTGGACCTTATCCCTTTGTAAACGTATAAGAAAATTTTAATAAGGGAAAAAAAGTTATCAATTTAAAGCACATTTAATGCTTGACTCCCATACCTTGATAATTAAAATAGGTTTATAGTCATGACCAGAGTGGTATGACAAAGACATGATAATAATACAACAAGACGAAGCACACCAGGTACTCAAATAATGTCGATTCCATCTCCTAGATTGTAAGGGCAAGATCATGAAAACTGTATATTAAATATTAACATTCATAATTATGTAAAAGCAAATTGAAGGCCTTCCAACCAAAAATCAAATGGAGAAATTTTTGGCTAAAAAAGCTCTTCATTAAGCCATTTCCAAGCTACACAAAAGCAAATAGCGAAATAGAAACTCATGAAATAATGCACTAAACTAATGCAGGGAGAAGGAGCTTCAACAATTGCCTCCTCTAAATCCATATGCATGCATAAACTTCTCACAGCCATCTAACATGATATACTGGGTCAAATTCAAGCATCACTTGGGCAATTTGAGGATAAGTATCCCAAAACGTTTCATACATAACCTTTCTATCTTCATTAAGCTAGCAAAAGTCATGCTCAATAGCAAAAGTCCAGTATAGACTGATACATCTTTAGGAGTTCACTAGCTTCCACCTCATGCCGCATGATAAATCTATTCAAAATTTCCCTTCCAGTTTAGACAAATATTGAGGGTAAGCATGCCTTTTTCAACGACCCTTACACATAAAAAGGAGGGAACTTCATAGACAAAAGCCCTTGGAACAATTCTCTTGTTCAAACAAAATGAAAAAAACCACTTCATTATTTACAAAAATGGAAGGTGGACGGCCCATTTTTTTTTTTTTTGATAACAGGTGGACGGCCCATTTTGTCAGCAAGATATTCTGACAAAATCATGCAAAAAAGGGAGTTTTCTTTTTTGATTTAATGGGGAAGACACCAAAGCACTGAGATTACAAAAGAGATCTAATCCATTACCTCCCACTTGCAGGAGAGCTTTCAAGTCACTACACTACAAAGCTAGAAATCAGCTCAAAGGGATTTTTCTAATGCTGCAAGAACGTCATCATTGGATCATTTGGATTTGCAAAACAATAAGCACACTCATACAGCAATGCTGAAATGTATAGCAGCTAGAAATCAGCTTCAGTAATTCAAATTTACAAAATGTAACCTAAGACAGAAACTTGGATCCTCTCAAGTAAAAGCTATTACAATTTTATGTGTTGCTTCATTTAAAAATTTTATAGACATCAAAATAAATGAAAGAAGAAACTAGTACATCAGATTATCCAGATTGAATCAAAATAGCCCATATCACTTCATTAAGGGATTTCAAATTAAGAGATTGGCAAGACAACATTGTAGGTTGTGAATCAGATTTATTCCTATGAATTTTACATCAAAACCACTGATCTGTTGTTACCAGCCAACACATCAACAGTTAGCTTAAATCATTGTTTTTGCAGGGGGCTATTATTATATATGACATAACAAAGTTGCATGTCCGTCATCTAATCCAATCCTTCAATAAAAGTATGATGAGTTCCTAATATTCTTTGGGTCACACACACATTTGTTTTCTGAACCATATAACTCTATCAAGATCAATTTAGGCAGCAAAAGTATCATTCACAACATAACATTAGTTTTGGTTGGTAGGTCCCTTCAAAGCTAAATTATAGCAAGCAACAAGATTGAAGGTTAATAATGTAATGCTTCAAATAGATGTTGCGAGATGATAGTTCTACAAGTGCTGCATCTTTAGTCTATATTCATACCTTAAAACCTATCCAGTCTTCAGATTCCATGCAAGATCCAGTTTAGACTGATACAACTCTAATAATTCATCAGCTTCCAGCTCATGACAAAAGACAAACTGCCTTAAAAAATCTTTTTCAACCAATTTAAAAATTCCAAGCAATCTTTCCTTTTCACCAGACCCTTTGACAACAACACTTGCAAGACAGAAGCCTGTGGAACAATTTGCTTATCCAAAGTCCAAACTAAGTGACAGAATTACTGCATGTTTGCGAATAGTGGAAAGCGGACAGCCCAATTTGCCAACAAGTATCCCTATTAGTGCATTAATTTTATCCTCAGATGCATGCATACCATAAAGAGACCTTTTAAAAGCATCAACAATGTCATCATCAGACCAGCCCCACTTCTTGTACACATTAGCCTTCTTTGACCATGTAGCTTTGGTTAGTGACGACAATGTAAAAACGGCACTAAGAAAAGTACATTTTAAAGGATCAAACCCCATTTCCTAATATCTTTCACAATCATCTTGAATTGACCGGTACTTCTACACAATGTTCTAGGAAAACACTGCAATTCAATGACATTTGATTCAGGAACTCCGACTTCTCTTTGTAGCTTCATATAAGGCACCACACGAGTGTCAGTATCAATAAGAATACCCAAGTAAGATTTCAAAGCTTTAAATAATTTGTCGGCAGATTTAAGCAAATCCTGAAAGAATTCAAAGGAAGGAATTAGCTACTTTTCCAAGGTTCTTCATTAAGCCATTTCCAAGCTGAACAAAAACAATTAACAACATAGAAACTCATGATATAATGCACTAAACCAATGCAGGGAGAAAAGGCTTCAATAATTGCCTCACCTCAATCCACATGCATGCATGCATGCATAAACTTCTAAAACAACTAATCTAACATCTGATATTATCGGGTCAGATTCAAGCATTACTAGGTCCAATTGAGGTTAATTCTCCCAAAGCAATTCATACATAAGTTTTTCAATCTTCATTGAGCTTGCAAGATTCAGGTTAGGTTGGTACAGCTTCAATTTTCTTATACATGCTCAGTAGCAAAAGTCATGGATATTAAATAATACTGCAAGATTTACAGACCAACTTGTTGACAAGAAACTGCATTACTGCATATCATTTCTATTCTTTTACACCGTCTTTATGTTTGTTATCTTGCTGCATTCAGGAATTCAGAGACACTATATACTTAGCTCTGATTGACACCTGTGTATGGATTAATTTCCTCCACAATATATATCATTATCGTTATATCCCTTAGTACAGCTGATGCAACCAACCAGGAAGGTTTCACTGATAAAATCATACACACATCTCCAAATTCCCCATTCTATGATAACTCCAAAATACCTAATAAGAAATCACTCAATGCTCTTCATAGATCACTGGCGCGACTCATTTCTTCCCCCAAGAATCATTTTTTGACGATCCTGAAACTGAAGTACCCTGAGTTTGGTGATTACCTCATGACCTATCCCATAGGAACCGGCCCTTCTTTTAAAACTGCCGGTGCTCTTGACACAAGCAGTGAACTTATTTGGTTGAAATGCAAACCTTGCAAGGAATGTTTCAACCCAATATATGTTGAGCTTCTTTTTTTGGAGAAACAAAACATTGCATTATGACAGAGACATCTAGAAAACAAAACATCAGAACATAGAACACAAGGTACTCAAATCATCTCTGTTAAATCTCCTACATTGTAAGGGCAGAACGAATTCAAAATTTGAAGGACCAAATCCAAGTTCCTCCACATTCATCACAATCATCTTGAAATGT
This sequence comes from Mimosa bimucronata, assembly GCA_037074515.1. Lineage (NCBI taxonomy): Eukaryota > Viridiplantae > Streptophyta > Magnoliopsida > Fabales > Fabaceae > Mimosa > Mimosa bimucronata. The sequence continues at coordinate 16,914,186 of CM073442.1, forward strand.
ATGGCAGCTAGATATCAATTTCAACAATTCAAATTTACAGGTGCAACCTAAGATAGAAAATTGGATCCCCTCATATACAAACTCTTCCTATTTAATGGTTTGCTTCATGTAAAACACACTCGCGCGCGCGCGCGCACACACACACTCTTATATCAAAATAAATAAAAGAAAAACTAATAAATCATATTATCTAGATTAAATCAAAATAGCCCATGTTACTTCACAGAGCAATTTCAAATTAAAAGAGTGGGACCACAACTAAATAGGTGGTGAATCATATGAATTCTATTGAACCGGCTATGAACTTAACATCAAAACCACTGATCTGTGCACATCAACAGTAAGATTTATGGATGGGACTATTATTTTATGTGACATAATAAAGTTGCATGTTTGTCATCTAATCAAATTCCTCAATAAAAGTATAACGACCCCCTAGATTTTTTAAGCTGCACACAACATTTGTTTTAATAAATTAACTAACTCTTTCAAGATCATTCTAGGCAGCAAAATTTTCATTCACAATAGGTCCTTTCATATCTAAATTAAAGCAAACAACATGATTGAAATTTGAAAGTTAATAATGTAATGCATCAAAGGGATATAGTGAGAAGCCAGTCCAAATAGTTCTACATCTTTAGTCCATATCCGTACATTGAAACCTATGAAGGCCCCACTTTCTTCGCAAGATCCAGTTTAGACCGATACAACTCCAACAATTCATTTGCTTCCAGCTCATGACAAAAGACAAACCTTCTTAAAAAAACCTTTTCAGATAATTTAATTATTCCAAGCAATTTTTCCTTTTTTATCAGACCCTTTGACAACAGGACTTGAAATACAGCACCTCTTGGAACAATTCTTTTCGTCAAACTATATCCCAAAACACAAGGATGTTTGATAATATTGGAAGAATTAGAGCCCAATTGATGGATAAGATACTCTAATATTGCTTCAATTTTATCCTCAGATGCCTTCATACAAAATGGGAAACTTTTGAAAGCAGCAACAATGTCATTGTCCGACCAGCCCCACTTCTTATACACATCAGCCTTTTCTGACCATGTAGATTTGCTTAATGATGACAATGCATAAACAGCCATAATAAATTGAGACTTTGAAGGATCAAACCCCATTTCTCGAACCTCCTTCAGAGTCATCTTGAATCCACCAGTAAATTTAGTCAGTGTCCTGGGAAAATGCTGTAACAATTTAATGATATTTGATTCAGGAACTCCAGCTTCTCTTAAAAGCTTCATATTAGGCAACACACGGGTGTTAACATCTATAAGAATGCCCGAGCAAGATTTAAGAACTTTAATGAATCTATCATCAGATTGAAACAAATCTTGAAAGGGATCAAAGGAAGGAATGAGCTGCTTATCCAAGCTTCTTGTCATAATGCTAGGATGACTACATAAGAGCTTAGGGATGTCTGAGCTAGAAATGCCTCTGGATTTGAAAAACTCGATCTTGGGGAGTAAGGTTTTCTCAGGGTCAGATCGAAGTAATTGTGGGGCTTCTCTTGTGAAACGAAGAATCTGGGATTTCGAGAAACCCAGATTCTTCAAGAAATTGATAACCGAATCTGGTTTATCTCGCGATTCCAATCTGAAATACTTGGAAGCTGAAGCGGCATCTTGGGGTGAGAAGCCACAAGTGTCAATGAGATATGAGACTGTGAAAGAATGAGCATTGGATGAAATTGAAGTACAGTACCTGAAATTACTAATAGCAGATACCCATTGGCTTTGAACGCAGAGAAAATGTTGAAGGACATATTGGGTTTATGATATGCCTACGAAAAGGAATGAATTTTCTGAGAAAGAAGGACATTTGGTTCCCAATGATTTAGCAAAGCTAACGTCAAACAACCTCGAAGGGGGCAGATGGCAGATCAGTGAGCGGGTTACATTAAAAAGGAGAGGGATTCAGAAAAAGGGTGCTTTTCAAGACTTTTTTGAGCACCATAGATACGGGCAAGGGTCTTTCTTTGCCCGTATCCATGGTGCTCAAAAAAGTCTTGAAAAGCACCCTTTTTCTGAATCCCTCTTAGCTTTAGAGCGATCTCTCCAAGAAGATTTTGAGGAAGTATGCCTACAAGAAGAGCTCCTATGGATGCAGAAATCATCCTCTGACTGGATGTGCCTGGGCGACCGAAATACTACTTATTTTCATACAAAAGCTCTCATCCGAAAACGAAGAAACCGGATCAGTAGGCTACAAAACGACACGGGAGAATGGCTTGAGAATGAGGAGCAGCTACAGAATCTCGTCACAGAGTATTTCATGGCTTTGTACTCTACCAATGAACCTGCTCCCCCTCCTTTAGCCACTAAAGGTGCTTTCCCTGAGATTCATCACACGAGTTATAGAAGGCTGGCTGGAGATATTGCAGAGAATGAGGTCAAGCAAGCTTTATTTGAGATGAAGCCCCTCAAATCTCCAGGGCCTGATGGGCTACACGCTCTTTTCTTTCAAAGCCAATGGAGTACAGTTGGCCCAAGCTTACTAAATCTTGCACAGGAATTATGGGAAGGAGGTACCTTAAATCCTACCCTTAACAATACTTTAATTGCTCTTGTACCAAAGGTAGGAAGCCCGTCACGAATCAATGAGTTCAGGCCTATCAGTTTATGCTCAGTGGTGTACAAGACCATAACTAAAGTACTAGCAAACAGGCTGAAGGAAGCCCTACCATCCTTAATCAGCCAACACCAGACAAGCTTCATTCAAGGGCGAAGTATCATTGAAAATATCATAATCTCCCAAGAAGTAGTTCACTCTATGAGACACAAGCACGGAAAGGAGGGATGGATGGCCATTAAGATAGACCTAGAAAAAGCCTTTGATAGATTGAGATGGGAATTTGTTGAGGACACCCTTCAGGATGTAGGCCTCCCCCAAAAAATGATCATTCTTATAATGAAATGCCTTACATCATCCTCAATGCAAATCTTATGGAATGGAAAGCCATCAAAAAGCTTCAAACCAAAGAGGGGGATTAGACAAGGGGACCCCTTATCCCCCTACATCTTCGTTCTTTGCATGGAAAGACTGTCACAAATGATCACAGACGCTGTACGTAAAGGCTCTTGGAGGGCAATCAAAATGGGTCGAAGGGGGGTCCCACTGTCACACTTATTTTTTGCTGATGATCTAACCATCTTCGGGGAAGCAAACAACTCACAGGTACAAGTCATCCAAAAAATCCTGAGTGATTTTTGCAAGGCCTCGGGACACAAGGTGAGCCATTCGAAAACAAGAATCCTGTTCTTAAAGAACACTCCAGCTAATCAAAAAAGAATCATAAGCTCCCAATTGGGATTTCAACAGACTGAGACTCTTGGCCGATATCTGGGAATAACCCTGCAGGGAACAAAACCCACATCAACTTCCTACAAGTATATCATGGAGAGAATACAAAACAAACTTGCAGGATGGAAGAGGAATTCCTTATCCCTCGCCGGCAGGATAACCCTTGCAAAGACAGTGTTGACCACCATCCCATTTTATACAATGCAGAGTGCCCTCCTCCCTGATCTATGTTGCAAAGAAATAGAAAAGGTCATAAGAAGATTCATATGGGGTAAGCCGGATGGAACAAAAGGGACTGCCCTAGTTAAGTGGAGGGATATGTGCCAACCTCTGAAGCATGGAGGAGGAGGCTTGATGTCACTAAAATCCCAGAACAAAGCCTTTATCGCAAAGCTCGCCTACCAAATATACACCCAGAGGGACACCTTGTGGGTCAGAATTTTAAAAGGTAAGTATGCTTTTGAGAGATAACCCCGATTCCCCAAGAACTGCTCATCTTTCTGGAAGCACATTCAAAAGATCTGGCTAGACACCAAAGCTCATGTCAAGTGGACCCCCGGTGACGGTGCATCCTTATCTTTCTGGTCGGACTTCTGGGTGGGGGACCATGGCCCATTAAAACACATTGCATATGCTGAAATCCCAAGAAGAGATCTCTCCAAGCCGATCAAAGAGTACCTGGAGGTGGATGGTAGCTGGAAATGGCCGCTATTCAAGGATCTAATCCCCCCTGACTCTCTTGTTCACATCGCTGCAACTAACATTGCAACTCAATCTACTCAACCTCGAGGATTCTGGGCTTTGACAAAAAACGGAGAATTCACAACCAAATCCGCATACAAGGACTATGAACAAATGGGTTGGAATGAATCTGACAAGATGTGGACAAATTTATGTAAACTCCCGATGGCCAAACGCATTCAGATCTTCTCATGGCTACTACTGAAAGGGAAGCTTCTCACCAACTCAGAAAGGTTCAGGAGGCACATGACTACGGAAAAGAAATGCCCTCTATGCAATGAAGACAATGAAGATATCGAACACGTTCTCAAGACATGCCCCTTGGCAGCATCAGTTTGGGGGAAAATCCTACCAGGAAGCACGTGCCCTCAGTTTCTCAACACACCAATTACCTCCTGGATAAAAGGATTACTCACCCAAAACAAGTGGCCCACCTCATGGATAATAGGCTTCCTCGTTACCTGTTGGAAGTTGTGGCAAACAAGAAACCAACGGATCTTTACAGATAAGACATGCACAGTAGAAGGTGTCCTAACCCAAGTTACAACCACGGTTCAACACACCATGAACAGCTTCTCAATTTTTTCAAATTTGCACATGGCTTAGACCACAGATAGCTATATTCTTTTATCTTTCTAGGCCCATAGAGTAGAAGGTATGGTCTGATTTTGACCCAGTGTAATTATCCGTACATCAATATATTTCCTTTTCACTCGAAAAAAAAAGGAGAGAGCTGACCCTTTTTTTAAAATATTGAAAATTAGCCTTTTTGTTGGTAAATATAACTCATATTTATCTAATTTAATTAGATTAAATATGTTAATTAAGTTAGTTAAAATAGCATAATAATACCGATACACGCTAACCAACTAAATTTATTCCTACCCTTCATTTCTTGCTTTTTTATTATTACGGAATATCAATAAGGATAATTTAAGGAAAAATTATGCAAAATAGAAAAAGGTTTTCGGAACAAACTCATATCTCCAAATACATCATATATTTAGCGACAAGGAAGTATTACTCAAGTCATTCCTAAGTATATATAGAAGAATTGCTTACTTAATTTGATTAAATTAAGGATGATAATTAAGTTAGTTAAAATGACATTTTTTTTAAATACCCTAACCATCTCTCATAATTCTCTCACTCCTTACTTACTTATTTTCGAGGGAGCATCATGAGGAGTAATGTGAGAAAGAGTTGACAAAAGTTATAGATAAGTACTATATTTATAATTGGGAAAAGGGTGATTGTAGACCTTTTGAGGCTTCTCTATATTGTAAAATTGGTTTATATTGCTACATTTTGTAAACTTTCGTGTCAAAATTGGTCCCAAAAAAACTTCCGGGTCAAAATTGCTCCAAAGCTAGAACTTCCGGGCAAAAAATGACCATTTTCCCTTCTCAATTAGGGATGGCAACATCAGACCACACCAAACTTTGGTTAAATTATGGGTGAGCATTCGGTATTTCGGTTCGGTTTTCGGTTAGGTTTTGGTTTTTCTTCAAATAACCGAAATTTTGACTCCAACCCAATTTTTCAACAATGTAGGAACAAAAATACAAAATTCTTATAGATTCAAAATACAAATTAAATCAATCTATTTAATATTACCTAATACAAAAAACTTAGAAAGCATAATCAAGGTAAAAAAAATTGCTGTAAGTTTAAAAAAAACTGAATGTAAGAGGGGGAAATAAAATAAACAATTATGCTATAAAGGGAATAAATCATATAAAAACAAGATAAAAAACTGAATTAAATAAATTTTATATATGTGATAAGTAAAAGAAAGAGTCTCAGGTAAAAAAAAACTTTATATTTATATATTATATTTTTTTCGTTTATTCAGTTTCAACAGATTTTTTTTCACAAGAACCGAAATAAGGGCCGAAAACCAAATAACCGAAATTTAAAAACCGAATTTGATTCGGTTCGACTCAGTTTCTGGTTTCGGTTTAGTTTTGCTCACCCTTAGGTTAAATAGGCTTGAGCCTGTAAGAGGAGCCTAAAATATGAGCCTAGGCCGAAGCTTGAATACATACTTTTTTAAGGTTCAATCCTGAGCCTATTGAAGGCTTGATCAGGCCTGCAGCCTTTTTAAATGCATATTTAGTATAGGCCTTTAAAGAGGTCGAGATTCATATGCTTTGAATGCATAAGTAGGCTTTGAACCTTGTAACACTTACATAAATATTATTTATTAATAGGTTTTTAAGTATAAGTATTATATTTATACACACACATATATTAAATAAATGTAAAAAATTTATTAAAGTCTCGAATTAAAATTTATAAATATATGTGTGCGTGTTTATATTAAAGTAAACAAAATACAATTATATATTAAATAGGTCAGTCTTGCAGGCTAGACTTTTAGAGAAAAAGCGTAGTCTATTTTATGCAAAGATGCCTTCAAATGGGCCTTCGGCCAAGCCTCACAGGTAAATAGGCCCATGAAAGAGGTTCGTCCACAGATGGTGAGTCAGGGCCTAAGATCAGGCCGAAAGACGTAGTCGATGAACAATAAGTGAATATTTCTGCACTACAATTTGTTAGTCCCGAGGGATGGAGGAGAATTGGTTAGCCGAAAGATGATCATCAGTTTGTTATTGCTTCAACTCATATTCCCCAAAAAATAGATCCACTCTAATAGCTCCAAATAAATTAGATACATCCATTAAGATACCAATGCTTCTTATTCCACAATAACGAAATCACTTTTTAACTTTTCCATATATTAGGTGATTTCACTTGGAAAAGATATTGTTCCATACTAATGGATTCAGGTCCATAACTATGCAAAACTAAATCTTCAAATAAATTTTATATCAGGAACTGGAAAAATAGTTTCTTATATAAAGTTATAATAAATGTTAGCTATAAATTTAAACAATTATTTAATACTGAGAAAATAGGTGAAATCATAAACATAAGTCAATTAAAAAATTATTTATTTATTCTAATAGTTTCATTTATTAATGGAAAATACTTATACCAAATTTCTTATCTCTATTTCGTCAAGTCATTAAATCACATGTGGCCATCTCGCAATGTAATGGAAAATACTTATGCGGAATTTCTTATCTCTATTTGATGTAAAGGATTTTCATATACTTAATTTGTATATGTGATCACATTTGGAAGCTCAACCTAACTTATAGCCCAAACTCTATGTTTGGAAAAGCAACCCCTTTTTGATTTGGGAGGAAGAAAATCCCCTCAAGTAGGACGTTGTATGACTGAGGTAAAGCACATAATACTCGTATATTCTTTATAAATTACATATAATTGCCACATATTTGAAAAACTCAATTGTACATTACATTGTATGTTGTTGTCTTAACCTTGTTTACAATATCATATATATGAATCTTAAACTCATCATATAGATGCCCATACGTAAACAACACCCTTTAACAAATACAATCCTCCATTGTGTAATCATTATTGTTCTTGGCTTCTGCTTATGATACCAATGATAGAATCATTGAGAACTATCTTCGCAGCGTAGAAATTGGCTATTTACCAAGTGGAGGGGTTGATATCCATGTTTGATAGCCATTCATGCTGAGTTGAGCTTTTATTTTTTAATATTTGGTAATAAAACATTAGGAGTTACAAATATAGTTCTTATTATATAAGTTTTCATTTGTTGACGAAAGTTTTGGTTCTATACATGAATCCATCCATATGTTGTTCATTATTGTTTTTCCTTTTTATTCTTATTGAATTCTCGTTTAAAATAGAGAGAGAGTAGATAGATATGTTTATGATTTATAAATGGGGCTAAAATCCAATTATGAGGAGGAAGTTATCACATAAAAGCAATGTTGTTCGAAAAGTATCTAAGTCCTAGCAATTTAACACTGGTTACTATCTAAGTTAAGTTGGAATGTTAGTTAACCAAATATGTTAAATTGGTAGGTCGACATGTCATCCACATCATTTTTTTGAAGTGTGAATTTGCTCTATAAATTTTCACCTAAGAGCAATATTATTTTGAAAGCTTCCAAAATCGTAACGTCATGTTGTCACCCAAGAAGTTTCTAAATTCTTAGCAATGTCATCCTAATTAATCATTATCTTGGCTAAGTTTGAATGTTAGTTAACCAAATATGATGAGTTGATAGCCTAAGGATGAAAAAGAAATCGCAAATAGAGGAGAAGCTCACGTTCGCTTGAAATTAAGAAAAATATTCAATTACTATATGTAGGACACATTGACGGAGATTGTTGAAAACAAAGCCACCATAAACCCTCCGCCATTGTAGTTTAATGATGTCGAGATAGACACACACTTTCTTTAAAAAAGTTTTATTTTTAAATATAACTTGGAAAAATGAAGTGGATGATATCGATTTATTATATAAATATATTACTAACTATTCATTTAAACAAGGTCACTATTATAAGTGAAAATGGTATGATTTGGAAACTTCTAGATTGATCCTTAAAAAACCTTCGAAGCAACGTCTAGAAAAAATTGGACCTTAACTCTTTGTAAGTGTGTGTGTGTAGAGAGAAACTTTTAACAAGAGAAAACTTGAAAAAAAAATCAATTTAAAGCACATTTAATGACTTCACTCACATACTTGGATATATGAGAACCAATTAAAGTAGATTTATAACAATGATCAGAGTGGTATAACAAAGATAATGGACAATAATACAACAAAACAATGTACACCTGGTACTCAAATCATCTCGATTCCATCTCCTAAATTGTAAAGGCGGGATCCTAAAAAATGTACGCTCCCTCCATCTCTAAATATATGACCTATTTGGGGAGGTGAGTTTTCTCCTTAATATAAGACATATTTTTATTTTTCTCACATTTTTCTTAAATTATTCCTATTATTTCACCTTAATAATAAACAAGTAAAAGAGAGGGTGGGAATAAATAAATTTAGTTAGGGTGCTTTAGGACTATCATGTGATTTTAACTAATATAACTAACATTCTTAATCTAATAAAATTAGGTAAATATATTTTATATTTAGAAACAAGCGAGTATTATATATGTCATTCATAATTATATAAACCTCAAGACAGCAAATTGGAGATCTTCCAGCCAAAGAAATATCTAAAGTAAAGGTGACAAAAATCAGAATAGACAAGTCATAAAAAAAAAAAATCACAATAGACGGAGAAGAAACAATAGTTTTAATGTACCTTTTTTTTAGCAAATAGTTCTAAATGTATCTTGTTCTTGCAAGTTGCAAGAGATTAAAGACATTTAAATAGGCTTAGCTTTAATATTCCGTTGCTCTCCAATCTCCATGCATGTCTGTTATTCCAAAATTTCTTTCTTTTAAAATAACAATAACAATATATATATATATATATAATCAGTAGTTTCACAGAAGACTTCGTTTGACTCAGGGCCAAATCAAATCCTGGAGAAATTTTAGGGCATAAAAGCTCTTCAATAAGCCTTTTCCAAGATAAGCAAAAGCAACTAACAAGATAGAAACCCATGATAAGCAAAAGCAACTAACAAGATAGAAACCCATGATATAATGCTTTAAACTAATGCAGGGAGAAGGGGCATCAACAATTGCCTTACCTCAATCCAAATGGATGCATAAATTTCTAATGCAACTATCTAACATCTGATATCACTGGGTCAGAGTCAAGTATCACTTGGTCAAATTGAGGATAAACTCTCCCAAAGCGATTCATGCAGAACCTCTCAATCTTCATTAAGCTTGCAAAAGTCAAGGCCATTTAGTGATACTGTAACATTTACAGACCAACTTCTTGACAAGAAATGGCATTACTGCATATTAATTTTATGCTGACACCAATTTTATTTTTGTCATCTTGCTCCTTTGAGGATTCAGAGACACTGTATACATAGCTCTGATCATTTCAATATATTTTATTCATAATCCTCTTTCCAAAACTTCTTCCTTTAAGAAACACTGCCACTGTACAGCACAACCTGGTGAAACTTGAGGATTAAGTTCAAGTTTTGAAGAAATTTCAGTGTAGGGAACTCTACTGATTTTGATAGTTCATGTCCAAGATAAATAGAGGCCAAAAACAAGAGGTACTAAAAACGGAAAAGGGAAATGAAAATCAGCACTGCCAAATTGGAAGAAGGAAGTCACCATTATCCATTCAACCTGCAACATCCATCCAGTGTAGACTGATACAGCTTTAGGATTTCACTATCTTCCACCTCATGCCTTAAGGTAAATATATTCGAAAATTCCATTCCAGTGTAGACAAATATTGAGGGCAAGCATTTCTTTTTCAATGACCCTTTGAGGCCCCCCAGTTTTTTTTTGGGGGGGGGGGGGGGGGGGGCGGGGTGTTCATAGGCAAACGCCCTTGGAACAATTCTCTTGTTCAAATCAAATAAAAAAACCACTTCATTACTTACAAAAACGGAAGGTGGACAGCCCATTCAGTCAACGAGATACTCTAACAAAATCATGCACAAGGGGCGCTTTCTTTTTTGATTTAATGGGGCAGGCACGAAAGAACTGAGATTACAGAAGGGATCTAATCCATGACCTCCCACTTACAGGAGAGCTTTCATGTCCCTGCGCTACAAAGCTATGGGTAAAAAGGGATTTTTCTACTGCTGCAAGAATGTCATCATCGGACCATTTGGATTTGAAAACAATGAGAATACCCAAACAGAAATGCTGAAATATATAGTAGCTAGAAATCAGCTTCAATAATTTAAATTTACATAATGTAACCCAAGACAGAAACTTGGATCCTCTCAAGTAAAGGCTATTCTAGTTCAAGTGTTGCTTCATTTAAAAATTCTATATGTATCAACATAAATGAAAGAAGAAACTAGTAAATTAGATTATCCAGACTAAATCAAAATAGCCCATATCACTTCATTGAGCGATTTCAAATTAATAGAGTGGCAATACAACATTATAGGTGGTGAATCATATCTATTCCTATGAACTTAACACGTTGTTACCAGCCAACACATCAACAGTAAGATTAAACCATTACTTTTGGAGGGGGCTATTATTATATATGACATAATAAAGTTGCATGTTTGTCATGTAATATAATTCTTCAATAGAAGTATAATGAACCCCTAATGTTTGTTTGAGTTACGCATATTGTTTTGATAAACGGGATAACTCTATCAAGATCGATTTAGGCAACAAAGCTTTCACTCACAACATACCATTAGTTTTGATTGGTAGGTCCTTTCAAAGTTGAATTAAAGCAAACAACAAGATTGAAGGTTAATAATGTAATGCTTCAAATCGATGTTGCGAGATGATAGTTCTACAAGTGCTGCATCTTTAGTATATATCCATACCTTAAAACCTATCAAGTCTCCACCATCCTCGCAAGATCCAGTTTAGAGTGATACAACTCCAATAATTCATTAGTTTCCAGCTCATGACAATAGACACACTTACTTAAAAATTCCTTTTCAACTAATTTAAACTTTCCAAGCAATCTTTCCTTTTTCACCAGACCCTTTGACAACAGCACTTGAAGGACAGAAGCCCGTGGGACAATTCGATTATTTAAACTATAATGCAGAACCGCTGCATAACTGGTAATAGTGGAAGGTTGACAGCCCAATTTGTCAACAAGAATCCCCATTATAGCATCAATTTTTTCCTCAGATCCCTTCATACAAAATGGAGAACTTCTAAAAGCATCAACAATGTCATCATCAGACCAGCCCCACTTCTTATACACATTAGCCTTTTTTGACCATGTACATCTGCTCATCGATGACAATGCATCAACAGCCATAATAAATCGATACTGTAAAGGATCAAAACCCATTTCCCGAACCTCTTTCACAATAATCTTGAATCTGTCAGTAATTTTAGTAATTGTCCTGGGATACAGCTGCAACAATGTAATGATATTTGTTTCAGGAACTCCGACTTCTCTTAATAGCTTCATGTTGGGCACGGCATGGGTGTTAAGACCCGAGCAACATTGAAGAGCTCTAAAGAATTTGTCATTAGAGTGAAACAAACCCTGAAAGAAATCAAAGGAAGGAATAAGCTGCTTATCCAAGCTTCTCCTCATTATGGCAGGATAACTACACAAGAGCTCAGGGATGTCCGAGCTAGAAACGCCTCTGGATTTGAAAAACTCGATCTTGGGCAGAAAGATTTTCTCAGGGTTATACCGAAGTAATTGTGGGTTCTCTCTCGTGAAACGAAAAATCTGGGATTTTGAGAATCCGTGATTCTTCAAGAAATTGATAACAAGATCTGATTTTTCTCGCGTTTTAAAGCTGACATATTTGGTAGCCCAAGCAGCATCTTGGGGTGAGAAGCCACAAGTGTCAATGAGGTATGAGACTGTGAAAGAATGCGCATTGGATGAAATTGAACTACAGTACCTGAAATTAGCAGGTACCCACTGGCTATGAACGCAGAGGGATTGTTGAGATATTGAAGGAGAGATTGTGTTGATGATATGCCTCCCAAAAGGGATGATTTTTCTGAGAAAGAACAACATTTGGTTCGAAAAGATTGAGCCAAGCCAACGTCAAACCCTCGAAGGGGTTAATCAGTGAGCGGGTAAGAAGACCAGGTTTGTCCGCTGTTTGGTACAATGGATTGGTAAGATTGTAAGAAAACGTTGGTAACTTCAATTTTTTTAAAATTATAACAATTATGATACTTTAAGAAATATAAGATGTGAGATAAAAAAAATGTAAGAAATATTAATTACAAATTTTTAACCCCTAGTAATATAATTTTTGTAAATTTAAGTTAAAAAAATTTATCATAACCCACTTTCCCTTCCCTCCCCTTATACCAAATTGGCCCTAAAAGGAAGGGTCCCAATTTTTTAAAATATGGTTATGGGTAAAAAAAATACACATGCGTTTTTGTCAAAAGTTTGTCCAGCATCAAATACATTTTTTTGGACCAAAAGTAACTCTGAACTTCCAAATTAGATTCAAAAGTCACATTTACAGTTATGGTCCAGAAAAAAGCGCTTGGTAATGGACAAACTTTTGACAAAATCATATGTGTATTTTTTACCCTAATTTAACGGTAAATGGGACCTTTGAGCATAAATTGGAAGTTCATAGTTACTTTTGATTAAAAAAAAAGCACTTGGTGTTAAACGAACTTTTGACAAAATCACATGTGTATTTTTTACCCTTAACCCTTTAATTTATTGAAAAATATTACTCTCTTGATGGCCAAATATAAGGCATATTTATTTAATTTGATTGAGTTGATTATGTTAGTTAAGTCATTTAAAATGGTGTGCTTTTTTTTAAATACCCCAATCTTCTCCCCTAATTCTCTCGTTGCCTCCTTAATTATTGTTGAAGAAGTATGACATGTGAGAAAGAGTTGACAAAAACTAGAAACATGTAATATATTTAGTAATAAGACTAACTCCCCAAATAGATCTTATATTAACGAATCGAATGGGTACTTTCTTATATAAAATAACAATAATTTTTAGCTATAAATATTTCTTGCACTAGTTTCATTTATTAATGGAAAGTACTTAAGTGAAGTTACTTATATTTATTTTGTCAAATACTTCAATCACATGTGATAATGTGTTTTATTTTTTTAAAATGTTGTCACTTAACAATAAATCCACATGAAATAAATAGGGCACATGTGATTATTAGAGAATTTGATATTTATATAAGAAACTTACTGGCTTTAGTGATCACGTTTGCAAGGTCAAAGCAACTTATAGCCCAAACTATATGTTTGGTAAAGCAAAACCCATTTTAATTTGGGGTGAATCAAATCTCCTTAAGAAGGATTTCTAACCTAAGACCAGTGGCAGTAGGTTATTAGCTCAATGTTCTACCAATAAGCTAAAGCACATTTTATTCATATATTCTTTGTAATTCCATTTTGAAAAACTGGACTGTACATTACGTTTTATGTTGTTGTCTTAACATTGTTATCGATATCATGAATAAGAACCTGAACTCAACATCTTCCATCGTGTAATCATTGTTCTTACAAAGTGAAGGATCACTGTCCATTTTCATAGCCATTCAAGCAAGTTAAGCTTCTTTTTTTTCTTTCTAATATTTGGAAATAAAACATTATGAATTACAAATCTAGTTTTTATTGTAAGTTCATTTGCTGATGAATTTTTTTGTTCTAAATATAAGTCCATTCAAATGTTACCTTTATTTATTTCTCTTTTAAAATAGAAAATAGGAGATAGAGGTTATGATGATTTGTAAATGGGGTTAAGGTCCAATTCTGTATCAAAAGTTGTCACATAGAAGCAACATTGTTCACAAAGTATTCAAATCAGAGCAAGTTTACACCGACTATTATCTAAGCTAAGTTTGAATATTAGTTGACCAAACATGCTAACCTAACAAGTCAATATGTCATCCACGTCATTTTGGTAAATGTGCAAATTTGTCACATAAGTTTTCACACATGAGCAATGTTGCTAAAAAATTATAGCAATGTCATCTAAGAAGTTTCAATAATCTTAGCAATATTACTCTAATCATTATCTAGAATTAAGTTTGAATACTAATTGATCAAATATGTTAAGTCGACAGCGTGAACAATAATAAAAAAGAAGATTCAAATGGCGGAGGAGCTCACATTCACTTAAAAGTAAAAAAAAGATTCAACTACTGAGGGAGATTGTTGAAAACAAAGCCGCTGAAAACCCTCCACCATAATATTCTATCGATGTCAAGATGGGAGGGTACTTTTCGATTTTCTCCACAGCACAAGGTGCTTTCACCCTCTAATTTTCTCCAACCCTTTAAAAATGACGCATTTTCTTTAAAACATTTCTTTGTTTGTAAATCTAAATTGAAAAAAAATGAAGTGGTAACATGGACCAATCATATAAGTATATTTTGTCAACTAACAATCAACTTTAGCAGTCACGGTGAAATTGCTACAATTGGGAAACTTCCGGATTGCTAGTCAAGAAACTTTCAAGGCACCTTCTAGAGAAAAATTGGACCTTATCTCTTTGTAAATGCATAGGGTAAGAAAATTTTAACAAGGGAAAACTTGAAAGAAAGAAAGAAAAAAAGTTATCAATTTAAAGCATGTTTAATGACCTAACTCCCATACCTTGATATTTGAAAATTAGTTAAAATAGATTTATAGTCATGATGACCAGAGTGGTATGACAAAGACATGATAATAATACAAGAAGACAAAGCACACCATGCACTCAAATAATATCGATTCCATCTCTTAAATTGTACGGGCAAGATCATGAAAACTATATATTAAATATTGACATTCATAATTATGTAAAAGCAAATTGAAGGCCTTCCAGCCAAAGAAATATTTAAGTGCAGGGGGAAAATCACACTAGACAGAATAGGAACAATAGACAGAGCAGGTTGCAAGTGATCAAAGACACTAAAATAGGCTTAGCTTTAATATTTCATTGCACTGCATGCATGTCTGTACTCCAAAATTTCTTTCTAGAGACAATAACAATATATAAAATGATAGTTTCAATTATGATCTCGTTCTTCAGTCCAAAAAAAAAAAAATTATGACTTCGTTCAATTTAGGACCAAATCAAATGGAGAAATTTTTGGCTATAAAAGTCTTCATTAAGCCATTTCCAAGCTAAACAAAAGCAAATAACAAGATAGAAACTCATGATATAATGTACTAAACTAATGCAGGGAGAAGGAGCTTCAACAATTGCCTTCCCTCAATCCATATGCAAGCATAAACTTCTAATGCAGCTATCTAACATGATATACTGGGTCACATTCAAGCATCACTTGGGCAATTTGAGGGTTAGTCTCCCAAAACGAGTCATACATAACCTTTCAATCTTCATTAAGCTTGCAAAAGTCATGCTCAATAGTGAAAATCTAGTATAGACTGATACAGCTTTAGGAGTTCACTAGCTTCTACCTCATGCTTCCGCACGACAAATCAATTCAAAAATTCCCTTCAAGTGTAGATAAATATTGAAGATAAGCATTCCTTTTTTAACGACCCTTTCACAAAAAAGGGGGGAAACTTCATAGACAAAAGCCCTTGGAACAATTCTCTTGCTCAAACAAAATGATAAAACCACTTCATTATTTACAAAGATGGAAGGTGGACAGCCCATTTTGTCAACAAGATATTCTGACAAAATAATGCACAATGGGAGTTTTCTTTTTTGATTTAATGGGTCAGGCACCAAGGCACTGAGATTACAAAAGAGACCAAATCCATTACCTCCCACTTGCAGGAGAGCTATCAAGTCACTACGCTACAAAGCTAGAAATCAGCTTAATGGGATTTTTCTAATGCTGCAAGAATATCATCATTGGACCATTTGGATTTGCAAAACAATAAGCACACCTACAGCAATGATGAAATGTATAGTAGCTAGAAATCAGCTTCAATAATTCAAATCTACAAAATGTAACCTAAGACAGAAACTTGGATCCTCTTGAGTAAAGGCTATTATAATTTTATGTGTTGCTTCATTTAACAATTTTATATACATCAAAATAAATGAAAGAAGAAACTAGTACATCATATTATCCAGATTGAATCAAAATAGCCCGTATCACTTCATTAAGGGATTTCAAATTAAGAGATTGGCAATACAACATTGTGGGTGGTGAATCAGATTTATTCCTAGGAATTTAACATCAAAACCACTGATCTGTTGTTACCAGCCAACACATCAACAGTAAGCTTAAACCATTGTTTTAGCGGGGGCTATTATTATGTATGACATAACAAAGTTGCAAGTTTTTCATCTAATCCAATCCTTCAATATAAGTATAATAAATTCCTTATATTCTTTGAGTTACACACACATTTGTTTTCTAAACCATATAGCCCTATCAATATCAATTTAGGCAGCAAAAGTATCATTCACAACATAACATTAGTTTCGATTGGTAGGTCCTGTCCAAGAAATTAGAGCAAACAACAAGATTGAACGTTAATAATGTAATGCTTCCAATAGATGTTGCGAGAAGATAGTTCTACAAGCGCTGCATCTTTAGTCTATATCCATGCTTTAAAACCTATCCAGTCTTCAGATTCCTTGCAAGATCCAGTTGAGATTGATACAACTCTAATAATTCATTAGCTTCCAGCTCATAACAAAAGACAAACTTCCTTAAAAAATCTTTTTCAACTAATTTAAATATTCCAAGCAATCTTTCCTTTCTCACCAGACCCTTTGACAACAACACTTGCAAGACAGAGGCCCGTGGACCAATTCGCTTATTCAAACTAAGTGACATAACTACTGCATATTTGAGAATAGTGGAAAACGGACAGCCCAGTGTGTCAACAAGTATCCCCATTATTGCATTAATTTTATCCTCAGATGCATTCATATATTTTGGATACATTCTAAAAGCAGTAACAATGTCATCATCTGACCATCCCCACTTCTTGTAAATATTAGCCTGTTTTGACTTTTGACCATGCAGCTTTGCTTAGCGACGACAATGCATTAACGGCCATAACAAAGTGATACTGTAAAGGATCAAACCCCATTTACCCAACCTCCTTCACAATAATCTTGAATCGATTAGTACATTTAGTAATTGCCCTGGGATTTATTTGCAGCAATTTAATGACATTTGATTCAGGAACTCCTACTTCAATTCTCTTAACAGCTTCATATTAGGCAACACACTGGTGTCATAATCAATAAGAATACCCGAGCAGGATTTAAGAGCTTTAAAGAATTTGTCTACTGAGTGATATTTCGAGAAAAAACCTTTCAAAACATTCAAGACATTTTATTTAAACAAAGATATTTAAGACCTTTAAAGAAAACACCATTGTGAAAAAGAAAAGGATTATAAGGTAAGAGGATAAAATTGGAATAATAAAAAGATGTCTAGAGCAATTTAAGACCATTAAAAAAAAAACCACCAATTGTCAAAAAGAAAAGGATTATAAAGTAAAAGGATAAAACTAGAATAATAAAAAGACATCTGGAGCAATTTAAGACCTTTAACCAAAAAAAAAAAAACACTAATTGTCAAAAAGAGAAGGATTATAAGGTAAGAGGGTTAACATGCAATAATAAAAAGACATCTAGAGCAATTTTGTCAACATAGAACAAAAGGTTTATGTTTCATTCAAAACACCTCAATTTGGGAGGAGGGGAGCATTAAGGATAAAAATTCACGGGAGAGAATTTTCTCCTTTTCCTTCCCTCTCCTTTTCCCTTTAACACCATTGGATCTTTGATCCAATGGTCCAGATTTAATGTTTTTATAAAATAAATATAATTATAATACTACTTAAAAATTTAATAAATAAATTTGATCTGTCAAAATTTGGTGTAAACTGTTCAGAACTGTAGACTGCTATTATAAATTTAGATTTCATTTTTTATTTTTTATGTTTATGTTTCATTTTTTTATTAGGGAAGTTTTCTTTTTGGATTTGATGGGGCAGGCACCAAAGCACTGAGATTACAAAAGGGATCTAATCCATGACCTCCCACTTGCAGGGGAACTTTCATGTCACTACGCTACAAAGCTATTAATAAAAAGGGATTTTTTTTAATGCTGCAATAATGTCATCATCGGACCATTTTGGATTTGCAAAAGCATATAACCTAGAAATCATCTTCAATAATTCAAATTTACAAAATGTAACCTAAGACAGAGATTTGGATCATCTCAAGTATAATCTATTCTAATTTTATGTGTTGCTTCATTTAAAAATTCTATATGTAAAAGAATAGATGAAAGAAGACACTAGTAGATCAGATTATCCAGATTGAATCAAAATAGCACATATCACTTCATCAAGCGAACTCAAATTAATAAAGTGGCAAAACAACATTAGGTGGTGAATCATATTTATTCCTATGAACTTAACATCAAAACCACTAATCTGTTGTTTCCAGCTAACGCATCAACAGTAGGCTTAAACCATTACTTTTGAAGGGGCTATTATTATAGATGTCTTAAAAAAGTTGCATGTTTGTCATCTAATCTAATTCTTCAATAGAAGTATAATGAACCCCTAATATTTTTTTGAGTTACACACATTTGTTTTTATAAATGAGATAACTCTATCAATATCGATTGAGGCAACAAAAATTTCACTCACAGCATAGCACTAGTTTTGATTGGTAGATCCTTTCAAAGCTAAATTAGAACAAGCAACAAGATTGAAGTTAATAATATAATGCTTCAAGTAGATGTTGCGAGATGATAGTTCTACAAGTGCGGCATCTTTAGTCTAAATCCATACCTTATAACCTAGTTTTGATTGGTAGATCCTTTCAAAGATAAATTAGAACAAGCAACAAGATTGAAGTTAATAATGTAATGCTTCAAGTAGATGTTGCGAGATGATAGTTCTACAAGTGCGGCATCTTTAGTCTAAATCCATACCTTATAACCTATCAAGTCTCCACTGTCCTTGCAAGATCCAGTTTAGAATGATACAACTCCAATAATTCGTTAGCTTCCAGCACATGACAATAGGCACACTTCCTTAAAAAGTCCTTTTCAACTAATATAAATTTTCCAAGCAGTCTTTCCTTTTCCAACAGACCCTTTGATAAAAGCACTTGCAAGACAGAAGCCCGTGGAACAATTCGCTTATTTAAACTAAGTGACAGAACTACTGCATTATTGGCAATAATGGAAGGCGGACAGCCCAATTTGTTAACAAGAATCCCCATTATAGCATCAATTTTATCCACCGAGGCCTTCATACAAAATGGGAAACTTCTGAAAGCAGCAATAATGTCATTGTCTGACCAGCCCCACTTCTTGTACACATTAGCCTTTTTTGACCATGTACATCTGCTCAATGATGACAATGCATAAACAGCCATAATAAATTGATGCTTTAAAGGATCAAACCCCATTTCTCCAACCTCCTTCACAATCATCTTGAATCGACCAGTACATTGAGTAAATGTCCTGGGAAAATACTGCAACAATTTAATGACATTTGATTCAGGAACTCCAGCTTCTCTTAATAGCTTCAAATTGGGCAACACACGGGTGTTATAATCAATTAGAATACCCGAGCAAGATTTAAGAACTTTAATGAACTTATCATCAGATTGAAATAAACCTTGAAAGAAATCAAAGGAAGGAATGAGCTGCTTATCCAAGCTTCTCTTCATAATGTTAGGGTGACTACATACGAGCTTAGGGATGTCTGAGCTCGAAACGCCTCTGGATTTGAGAAACTCGATCTTGGGGAGTAAGGTTTTCTCAGGGTCAGATCGAAGTAATTGTGGGACTTCTCTCGTGAAACGAAGAATCTGGGATTTCGAGAAACCCAGATTCTTCAAGAAATTGATAACCGAATCTGGTTTTTCTCGCGTTTTAAAGCTGGCATATTTGGCAGCTGAAGCGGCACCTTGGGGTGAGAAGCCACAAGTGTCAATGAGATATGAGACTGTGAAAGAATGCGAATTGGATGAAATTGTAGTACAGTACCTGAAATTACTAATCGCAGATACCCATTGGCTTTGAACGCAGAGAAAATGTTGCAATGTTGAAGGAGAGATTGTGTTGATGATATGCCTACGAAAAGGAATCATCTTTCTGAGAAAGAAGAACATTTGGTTCGAAAAGATTTAGCAAAGCTAACGTCCCAAGGGGGCAGATCAGTGCGGGGCTTACAGTAAAAAGGACAGAGCTGACCCCTTTTTTTAAAATATTGAAAATTAGCCTTTTCGTTGGTAAATGTAACTCATATTTATCTATGTAATATTTATCTAATTTAATTAGATTACCCTCTTTCTTACTCATTCATAAATAATAGGATAAATCAAATAAAAAAAAGATAAAAAATTGAATTAAATAAAGTTTATATATGTGATAAGTAAAAGAATGAGTCTCAGGTAAACAAAAAACTATTATATTTACATATTATATTTTTGTTCGTTTATTTAGTTTCAACCGAATTTTTTTCACAAAAATGCCTAGCCTATTTATGCAAAGATGCCTTCAAATGGGCCTTCGACCAAGCCTTTTGGGTAAATAAGCCCATGAAAGGGGTTCATCCACAAAGGATGAGTCAGGGCCTAAAATCAGGCCGAAAGACGTGGTCAATGAACAACAGGTGAATATTCCTTCACTACTATTTGTTAGTCTCGAGGGACGAAGGAGAGTTGGTTAGCCGAAAGATGATCATCAGTTTGTTATTGCTTTAACTCATATTCCCCAAAAAATAGATCCGTTTTAATAGCTCCAAATAAATTAAATACATGCATTAAGATATCAATGCTTCTTATTCCACATCAACAAAATCACTTTTTAACTTTTTCATATACTAGGTGATTTCACTTGGGAAAAAAATTGTTCCATACTAATGGATTCAGATCCATAACTATGCAAAACTAAATCTTCAAATAAATTTTATATTAGGAACTAGAACAAATAGTTTGTTATATATAAAATTATAATAAATGTTAGCTATAAATTTAAAAATTATTTAATATTGAGAAAATAGGTGAAATCATAAACACGAGATCAATTAAAAAATTATTTATTTATTTTAATAGTTTCATTTATTAATGAAAAATAGTTATGCCAAATTTCTTATCTCTATTTCGTCAAATCATCCAATCACATGTCGCCATCTCGCAATGTAATGGAAAATACTTATGCCGAATTTCTTATCTCTATTTGACGTAAAGGATATTCATATACTTAATTTGTATACGTGATCACATTTGGAAGCTCAAGCTAACTTATAGCCCAAACTCTATGTTTGGAAAAGCAAACCCTTTTTGATTTGGGAAGAAGTAAATCCCCTCAGGTAGGACGTTGTATCACTGAGGTAAAACACATAATACTCGTATATTCTTTATAATTTACGTATAATTTCCACATATTTTGAAAAACTCAATTGTACATTAAATTGTATGTTGTTGTCTTAACCTTGTTTACAATATCATATATATGAATCTTAACCTCATCATATAGATCCCATAAGTAAACAACACCCTTTAACAAATACTCCCTCCGATCAAAATTGTGGAATCCACTTCCACTTCTACTTCTCTCCCCTCAGTTGCTTCCTACCAATTGTGACATAGTTTTTTAAGTAGAAAAATGGGACAATTCTAACATAGAAGTAATACCACTACTTTTTAGGTTATGGGTCATAAAATAACTATTTTAAATTATAATTTTTTTAAAAAAATTTGATAATTTTCTCTATCCTCTTCCTCTCCCCTCCGACCCTCTCTGTAAATTATATTGTGCAAGATGGTGCACAATTTGTTCATGTTGCTTCCGAACATTTTCCCTTTGAAAGCCAAAGAAAAGGCCGATCCAATCCACAATGTCCATGTTAGGCGGCCATTGAATGAAAGGGGGCTTTCGATGGTTAACAGCACGAAGAGTAGCACGGTGGTGCGTGCCTCCGAGAACCAGAGAGAAGGGTGGTCAATGAGGAGATTATGGACACGAATAGTGTTGTGTACTTCTCCGTACGGCAACGACCGGTGCCGGCTTTCAGTGGAAGCCGCCAAGAGACGATGGCTTAGACTCAGCATCTAAAGCAAATAGAAAGAGAACAAAGAGTGAATGGGACAAGAAGAAGAGAAGGAACATAAAAAAAACATTATAATCCAAAAATCATACTCTCCTGTTCATAAACATATGATATATTTGAGGAGGTGGACTTGTTCTTAAATATTCTACCTCTTTTGATCTTTTTCTCACATTTTTTCTTAAATATCCCTTTTAATACTCCTCAACGATAAACAAGCAAGAGAGGGAGGTAGGAATAAAGGAGTGTGGTTAGGATGTTTTAGTAATATTATGTGATTTTAACTAATTTAACTGATATTTTTAATTTAATCAAATTAGATAAATAGATTTTATATTTAGGAACCGGGAGAGAGTAGTTGAAAAAGAAAAATTCAAGGAACATTTGCTAGCTCATATGTGATACTGATATGAAACAATTAACCCTTGTCCTTGTAGAAATTGAAAGCAAAATGGCTTCTCTCCATCTCCTTCATGGTAGATTCCGTTTTAATTTTGAAACACTAACACGTCAAAAACGAATTCACCAGACAATTACTAACAAACCAATGACAAAACATTCCATAATTGGCATTCAGGAGGGAGATTGATTACCACGAAGAAGAGACAAATCAAGCAACTAAGGAGGAAGAACAACGAGCACGAAGCGAATAGTGAAGATGGAGAAGGATGACTCAAGTGAATGAGAGTAGAAGCCACAGCCCACCACGACGGATTCATGGCCAAGGCAGATGGTGAAGGATGAACGGAGCACGAAGGGGAGAGGAAAAATTAAAAAAAAAAAATTAAAAAATAATAATTTAAAAGTAATTATTGTGCAGCCCACAAACAAAAAGTAACGGAAATGGTATTAAGCTCTGTGTTAAAATCGCCCAATTTTACAAATTTCATGTGTATTCTCGGTCATAAAAAAATTTTATGGTGTAAGACGCTCTTGACACAAAACTTTGTTGTTAAATTTGCACATTGCCTTCCAAACTTATATTTCAAAATCAATAAACAAACACCTTCAGTTTTTTCAGAATATATAGCTTTTAACGGTCATAACTCATAACCTAAGTTTTGGCTAAGCCAGACAAACATTATTAACTTGTTTAAAATAGTTTTTTAACTTCAAAAGCTGGGTTTTCAGCCGAAAACCTAAGTTTTACCTTAAGCTATTTTTTTTATCCAAACAGGCTCTTAGTGTATACTCTCCAATTCATAAGTAACATATGAAACGTTAATATAATAAAGGGTTAAGGGTCTTAAATGCTCTGGAAGTTTTCTCGAAGGAGCATCCAGCACCCGAAAGTTTTTTTATCTTAAATGCCCTATAAGTATTATTACTAGCATTTATGCCCCAAGTTAATAGACATTTGCCACATCAGGATGAAGGCAACATCAGAGTCAAACCCTTATTGAATCGGTGATGATGTGGCTCGAGTTAAGGTTCTTAAATGCCGTGGAAGAGTTTTCAAAGAAGCACCCAACACTCGAAAATTTTGTTTTGGATTTTAAATGTCTTAGAAGTGTTATTTTGTAGCATTCATGCATCAACTTAGAAGAGAGGCAAATAAACGGTTGCCACCTTAGAATAAACATAACCTAAGTGTCAGATCCTTGTCAAATAAATGTTGGCTTGAAAATAATATACGATTGTGAGTAAACGAAAATCTTTGCTTGAGAGATAAAGTTTGCTATAAGTTAACACATATTCAACAAGGATTTGACCCTTACGTGTTGTTTAATCTTTGATCTGTTAACTTGGGGTTTAAATGATACGAAATAATACTTTCCTTACATTTAAGATCCAAAATCAAAACTTCTGAGTGCTCGGTGCTCCTTCATTAAAACTTCAGAGGCATTTAAAAACCTTAACTTGAGCCACGTCATTCAACAATGGTTTGAATATGATGTAGCATTTAGTTTGACGTGGTAAATATCCATTTGTCTGTCTATTGACTTGAGACATGAATGTTACAAAATATTACTTTCAGGGCATTTAAAATCCAAAAAAACTTTCAGGTGCTAGAAGCTCCTTCAAGAAACTTCTAACACATTTAAAACCCTTTACCCATATAATAAATGTTTGATATCTATTTTTACCATTGCATAATGTAAAAGTGGGAGAGAGTGTGTGTATATAATGAATGATATGGAGGTAAAATTAAAAAACCAAATAAAAAATTTCATCCAGGGGCCTTTCTACTACATAGCCTCTCCACTTAGTATCTTTACAATTGGATTTTGCTCTCAAATCCAATGGTAAAAAAAATCAAATAGAGAGGAAATGGAGAGGCTATACAGTGGAGTGTAGAGGTGGAATACGGGCTGGCCCATTAGGTTCGGTTTAGCCGTCACAGGCCCGTGTTTAAACGAGCCTAAGCCCAAAAAAGCCCATGTTAAATACAGGCTTAATTTTCAAACCCTAACCATATTGTTCGGGTTTCGGACCTGTCCGTATTAAGCCCTTTTTTTAATTAATTTTTTCCCTTTTATTCTTTTTTTTAATATAGCCGACCCCACCTAATGGGATAAAAGCTTTGTTATTGTTGTTGACTTGTTTTTTTACAATATAATTATAATACAAGTATACAATACAAGATTATAAATTCAAGTTAAAGTGTTTAACAAATTACAAAAATGATAGTAAAGCGTATAATATAATATTCAACTTTAAATATTCCAAAATACAACAAATCCTTAAACTAAATCTAAAATTAAAAAGACCAAGATTCCAAATTTCCAATTTCCAAGTTCTAACTTCCAAGTCCAACATCAATGATCAGCACTCAATCAATGTTAATTAGGAGTATGGTTTATTTTTTAAAAAAAAGAAAGAAAAAAAAGGGGGAAACGGGTTCAGATTAGCTCATAGGTTTTGATAGGTTGGCCCGTCACGGGCTCGGGTTTGAGGGGTTTTGGCCCAAAAGACCCATTTTAATATGGGTCATATATTTTCGAGTCCATAACCATATTTTTTAGGGTTGGCCCACGATCTCCAACCCGTATTACCTGCTCTAGTGGAGAGGCCCTTAGCCGTATTAATTTTACTCCTAATAAAGTATTTCATTATGTTTCTTTGGTTTGGATAAAATAGCTTATTACCTTTTATAATAATGGGATTCGAGGGAGTACTTTGTAACACAACTAAAGTTATCAAACCCGGACCGGTCTCTGAACTGGTCGATATAGCGGGTCAAGAGTCAATGGGTCAGACCGGAGTCAACTCAGGGACCAGACCGGTGTTGAATAAAAAATTGAAAATAATTTAAATTATCATCATACCATCCAAATACTAAATAGTAAAATCAATACTATACATTGAATCATTATCAAAATAATAACATAACTTATATAATTTCTTTAAAAAAATTGGCCATTTTATGAGGATTAATTGGTTAAATATTAGGAATTTATTATTAACTTTTTCTTTAATATTTTTGGCACATATGACATTGAATATTATTTTATTTTGTGCGGATTTTCAGAGTTTAATTGGATATTAGTGATTTACAGTAAAAAGGAAATAGAATATTTATGATGCATTTAAATTGGTTTTAACGGATTAACTTTTATCATCTTAATATTTTGTCTCTTTATAAATATAGTGAAAGAAAGAATTAGCTACTGTGAAGATAATTGTATTATTTCAATGTTTAGCATAGACTTTGTCTTGTAGTAAATGAAAAAAAAAAAAAAAAACATCAGGCTTTGTCATTGGGCACAAAATAAGGGTGGCCCAAAATTAGGTGAATGCTTTTTAACATGGACAAACTTGGTCGGCAACTAGAGTTTTACTATCTATGTTAGCTTATTCATGAAAGTTTATTTTCTAACACGGGTTACTCTTTTCATAAGATGAATTTTTTTTTTAACTATGATAGGTTTTATAATTATTTTTGTAGATTATTTTTCTATCATAGACAGATAAGTTTGATTTTAAAGGAGATCATTATCTTGAATTTTTTTCTAACCATGTTAGTATTTTATTTAGTAAACTCTTTTTACTAACATAGTTAGTATTGATTAAATCTTGTTTATATTCGAATTTATGGTTAATTAACTTGTTTTACAAAGCGAATGTTATAGTGTCTATCCAATTTCCTAACTTTACCAAAATCTTGTTTGTTACCAATTTTGTATAAATGTTTACCAAATTCATATAACGGATTACCAACTTTATATAACGAATTACCAACATATCTCTATCAATTTACCAACTTCCTTTTCTTTGAGGGGCATTTTCAGTTTTTCCTTTTA
The DNA here is from genome assembly GCA_037074515.1 of Mimosa bimucronata. Classification (NCBI taxonomy): domain Eukaryota; kingdom Viridiplantae; phylum Streptophyta; class Magnoliopsida; order Fabales; family Fabaceae; genus Mimosa; species Mimosa bimucronata. Next base: position 16,940,959 of record CM073442.1, read on the forward strand.
ATTTGGTTTTGAACAGATAAGTCATTTGTATTTAATGATCATTTATTAAATTGAGTGTATCAAAGTGTGCTTTTGCTATGTGAGGAGTTTTTTTTTTTTTTTTTTGGAATTTTCTCCAAGTAAAGGGGACATAACAATCACAATAGATAGAACAGGAACATTAGTTTTGTTATATACTGTTCCTACGAGTTGCAAGTGAATAGAAACAGTTAAATAGGCTTAGCATTAATGTATTCCACTGCACTGTATGCATATCTATTTCTCGTCGTGGGGCTTTGGCCCTAATGACATCAATCCCACCCCTTCATAAAGGAGATTGTGGGATCAATTCCCAGATTCGGGAAAAAGGGTATGTGTGGTGGGTGGGTGTGGTCCCTCCTATGGGAGGGTTAGAATAGGGGTAAAATTCTTTTTTAAAAAAGTATGCATATCTATTACTCTAAAATTTCTTTCTTTCAAAAGACAATTGGGATGACTTTAAATAGCTTATAAGCAAGATAGGGATAAAAAAGTGCTTAAAACCCATTTTTAACTTTGTCATGTTTGTATTGGCTTATATTTAATTGCATTTATACTCCATAAGTCACTTATAAGCCTAAGCTAAAATTTGTAGCTTTTTGCTTTTTTAATTGAACTTATTTTCTTAAGTTGTGGGGCCTACCATAGAAGAGAGAAAAAATATTAGATCCGGTCCTTAATATAAAAGGTAGTTAGTGAATTTAGAGAGATTAATGAAACTAAATAAATTACTTACTTAAAATGTATTACATTATACCTAAAAAATATTATGTGTATCATTAAAAATCTCTCTCTCTCTCTCTCTCTCTCTCTCTCTCTCTCTCTCTCTCTCTCTCTCTCTCTCTCTCTCTCTCTCTCTCTCTCTCTCTCTCTCTCTCTCTCTCTCTCTCTCTCTCTCTCTCTCACACACACACACACACACACACACACCAGTTAATAAATCAGACAAATTAATTTGGAAAAAATGATAAATATAAAAAGTAAAATGAAAAAAATATATATTTATGACTAAATTTATTTATAAACTAGCTCTTATAACTAAAATCAAATGTGGTAAGTTTTAAGAAAAGTTGGGGAGAATCTCCTATTAGAAATTTAATTGGAAATTTTTATTCACAAAGAATGACAATACTCTAATTTAAGTTACTTTCTTAAAATTATCACATTATATGCCTATAATATAATTGTGTACTAGATAATAAAAATCTTTTCATTTTCAATCATATTTCATATATAATTTTTTTGTTAATCACTCAAACAAGGTTTTTTTCTCTTTCAAATTGATGGTTTTAAAAGAGATGAATCCAAACATAGATCACATTATTTAATTTGACTTTTACGAAAGTTAATCCAAACATAATAAATCACATTACATAATCTAGCTTTTATCCAATCATGCTTTTGTAAAAGTCAGATTGAAAATAAATTACTTTTACAATTGCTATTCTAAACATACCCAATAACAATATAGAATGAACAGCATCACAGATAACCTCGTTCAACCTAGGACCAAATCAAATGGAGAAACTTAATGGTATATAAGCTCTTCATTAAGCCATTTCCAAGCAGAACAAAAGCAAATAACAAGATAGAGACTCATGATATAATGCACTAGACCATTGCAGGGAGAAGGGGCTTCAACAATTGCCTCACCTCAATCCATGTGCATGCATAAACTTCTAAAGCAACTATCTAACATCTGATATTGTCGGGTCAGATTCAAACATTACCAGGTACAATTGAAAGCATTTCATACATAACCCTTTCAATCTTCGTTAACCTTGCGAGATTCAGGTTAGGTTGGTACAGCTTCAATTTTCTGATTCATGCTCAGTAGCAAAAGTCATATATATTAAGTAATACTGCAAGATTTACAGACCAACTTGTTGACAAAAACTACATTACTGCATATCAGTTCTATTCTTTTACACCGTTTTTATTTTTTGTTATCTTGCTCCATTGAGGAATTCAGAGACATTAAATGATTAGCTCTGATTGAAACGTTGTATGGATCATGCTCCTCCACAATCTTTATCATTCTTGTTACATCCCTCAGTACTGATGCAACCAACCAGGTAGGTTCACTGATGAAATCGTACACACAGATTCTCCAAATTCCCCATTCTATGAAAATTCCAAAACACCTAATCAGAAATCACTCAATGCTCTTCAGCGATCTCCAGCGCAACTCATTTCTTCCCCCAGGAATCTTTCTTTGACGATCCTGAAACTGAAGTATCCTGAGTTTGGTGATTACCTCATGACCTATCCCATAGGGACCAGCCCTTCTTTTGAAGCTGCCCGTACTCTTCACACAAGCAGTGAACTTATTTGATTGAAATGCAAACCTTGCAAGGAATGTTTCAAGCCAAAATAAATTGAGCTTCTTTTTTTTTTTGAGGAAACAAAACACTGCGTTATGATAGAGACATCTAGTAAACAAAACAACAGAACATACTACACAAGGTATTCAAATCATCTCTATTAAATCTCCTACACTGTAGGGGCAGAAGTCCAGAACGAATTTAAAATTTCAAAGAATAAATCCAAGTTCTTCCACTTTCATCACGGTCACCCTGAAATGTATGGTAGCTTAATATTGATTTCAACAATTCAAATTTACAAGTGCAACCTAAGATAGAAACTTGGATCCCCTCAAGTTCTTCCAAATTAATGTTTTGCTTCCTTTACACACACACACACACACACATCAAATTAAACAAAAGAAACAACTAATTAATCAGATTATCCAGATTAAATCAAAATAGCCCATATTACTTCACAGAGAAATCTCAAATTAAAAGAAGGGGAACACAACAACATAGGTGGTGAATCATATAAATTATAATGAACCGGCTATGAATATAAAAACCACTGATCTAAATTAGAGCAAACAACATGATTGAAAGTTAATAATGTAATGCATCAAAGGAATATAGTGAGAAGCCAGTCCAACAAGTTCTACATCTTTAGTCCATATCCGTACCTTGAAACCTATGCAGTCCCCACTTTCTTGGCAAGATCCAGTTTAGACCGATACAACTCCAACAATTCACTTGCTTCCAGCTCATGATAAAAGACAAACCTCCTTAAAAAATCCATTTCAGATAATTTAATTATTCCAAGCAATATTTCCTCTTTTACCAGACCATTTGACAACAGGACTTGAAAGACAGCACCTCTTGGAACAATTCGTTTCGTCAAACTATATCCCAAAACATAAGGATCCCAATTGATGGATAAGATACTGTAATATTGCTTCAATTTTATCCTCAGATGCCTTCATACAAAATGGGAAACTTTTGAAAGCAGCAACAATTTCATTGTCCGACCAGCCCCACTTCTTATACACATTAGCCTTTTTTGACCAAGTAGACTCGCTTAGTGATGACAATGCATAAACAGCCATAATAAATTGATACTTTGAAGGATCAAACCCCATTTCTCGAACCTCCTTCACAATCATCTTGAATCGACCGGTATGTTTACTAAATGTCCTGGGAATATGCTGTAACAATTTAACGATGTTTGATACAGGAACTCCAGCCTCGCTTAATAGCTTCATACTCCCTCCGGTCCTAAATATAAGAGCCAGTTGACTTTTTTAGAAAAATTAAGGATGCAAAATATACCACTATAAATTGTTTATATTTGTCTTTTTTCCTCAAAATTAAGTTATTTTACTTATAAACTATCATATAATCTAATTACATTTCGCGTATATTAAGATTTAGGGGTCTAATTTACTTCCTTAATCTCCCCAAAAAAAGTCAACTGGCTCTTATAATTAGGACCGGAGGTAGTATTAGGCAACACACGGGTGTTAAAATTGACAAGAATGCCCGACCAAGATTTAAGAACTTTAATGAATTTGTCATCAGATTGAAACAAATCTTGAAAGAAATCAAAGGAAGGAATGAGCTGCTTATCCAAGCTTCTTGCCATAACGTTAGGATGACTACATAAGAGCTTAGGGATGTCTGAGCTAGAAACGCCTCTGGATTTGAAAAATTCAATCTTGGGGAGTACGGTTTTCTCAGGGTCATAGCGAAGACAGTAAGGGACTTGTCTAGTGAAACGAAGAATCTGGGATTTTGAAAGAACGGACATACTTGGAGGCTGAAGCAGCTTCTTCAGGTGAGAGGCCACAAGTGTCAATGAGATATAATTCAGTGAAAGAAGGAACATTGGATGAAGTTGAAGTACAGTACCTGAAATTACTAATAGCAGATACCTATTGGCTTTGAACGCAGAGTGATTGTTGAGATGTTGAAGGAGAGATTGTGTTGATGATATGCCTCCCAAAAGGACTGATTTTCCTGAGAAAGCAAAACATTGGATCCAAAAGGATTGAGCAAAGCTAACGTCAAACCCCTCTAGCAAAGTTTCCCTGTTCTTTAAAATCTTGAAAATGCTACTCCCTCCTCGCCTAGATATAGAACCAGTAGGAGAAGACTTCAACAAAAATTTACCTACAGCTAAGGCTCAAAATCAAGACTACTTGTTAAAAGTTAAAATAATTTAAGTTAGAATAATCAGAGTTAGTTGATTTACTATTGGTTAAGTTAAAACAATTCACAATCAATCTTGATTTAAACATTTGGTGGTAAGATTTAGCAATTTAAATTATATTTCATGACTTAAATACGGGACTATTAGTTAAAATAGATATACAATAAGGACTAGATATAACAATAACATGGAAATTATACAACAAAACATAATATATTATATTTTAAATATTAGAGAAGTGGGGTTAAGAGTTTTAAATTAAAATTTTTTACTTTTTTATTTTACATATTATATTTCTTAAAATATCATAACCCTATTTCTTCAATTTTTAAGAATTCAACTCAAAATGTTTTCTTTCCCTCCAAATCCCTTATATCACAAAAGCCCTATGACACAATTTGTGAAGAAAACAACAAAATAGCTATGATACCAGATGTGCAAAATAAATAGCAAAATAAAAATAATATATTGTAAAAGAGATATATACATATATATATTATTATGTAATTTGTATTTACAATAAACACTTACAAAGACGCTGAATAAGGAGAATCCTTTGCAAGAAATCTTTAGAGAGAGAGATTTTGGAGAATTCCAAAGCCTACTCTAACTAAATGAGTGAAGCCTTTTATAAAGTGTTTCGTCTCATTTCATTTACAATTTGAAATGCAGTTACATTTCATTTATTGTAGATTCAAATGTTCACAGTTCACACTAACTTCTTGCCCTAGTTGCTTTTTGCTTTAGCTTCTTGTCATCTTTTCTTTTTAGCTTTTGCTTTAGAATCAAAATTTAATCATACTTTGTTAGCATTTAAGTACATGATCACTGTTTATCTTTGCCGAGTAAATTTTTAGTTAAATGAAACTAACTACGTAAATAAAAAATGGCTAAAAGTACATATTTTAAATTTAAGAAATTAAACTAAAACTTTTTTTTCTTTTTTTTTAGATTAAACTAAAACTTAATACAAACATAAGCTGGACCATATACCTAAAGCACTGTCTCTCCTAGCATTGATCCTCTTAGACACAATGTTCTTATTGTTGTCATCGGTAGGGAAATGCTTTTTCTGGAGAAATCAAAACAATAGAAAAATCAAGAAAAAAAAAAACAACCTTCAAAGAAAAGTTAACGAGAAAACGCTTGGGATCACAACGTTGTTGCTGAACATTGTCGTTAGTGTGTAAAGCGTGATGTTGAGGAAATTTGCCACCGCTGACCGAGAAAGATGACAACGACAGAGAGAGAAGATGTGTGATTAAAATAGAAGGAGGAGGAGGAGATATATGAATGTGTTTCATGACGAGCTTGCCTCCGATGCAGACCACGAGAAGGACGAAGGGGAAGAGTGGAGTAGCAGCTGCGGGTGGGGTTGTTGAAAGTCACGGCGCATGAGTGAACATTGAGGAGGAAGGAAGAAAGAGAGAGATGTTGAGGTGTCATGTGCTCACTTACCAAATTGATGAGGAGGTGAGCCATGTGACATGTTTGACTTATTTAAGTCAAACTTAACAATGGTTAAAGTGGTTCAAGGTAGGGTGAAACATTTTATAAATTTTTAGTGCCAAATTGCATCCAAAAAAAAAAAAAATTCCAAATTCACAGTGTTTCTTTACTAAAACTTTCAAGGCAAATAGACTATTATTTCTTATTTTTTCCAATATTTTCTTTCATAAAAAAAAATTTCTTGTCATGCTTATACTATGTTTGGAATCAATCTTTACTCATCAAAAAGATGAGTAGAGAGAGTTCGGCTTACTTAGAATATCTAAATCTCATCTGGACGGTTATATTTGATTTTATTATATCCGCAATCTAAAATCAAATCTAAACAATCAGCCGATAAGTGATAACTAATTGCCACTAGTGGTGCTTGAAGAGATTTGAATCATCCCAAATTAAAAGGTTTGCTTCACCAAACATAAGAGTTTGGCCTTTTGGGCTATAAAGCTTATATTGGATTTTGGGAAATTAGTATAAATCTTCCCAATGTCATTTCGGAATTAGTTTCCTTACTCATAAAAAAGATGAGTAGAGAGTTAAGCATATATAGACCGTCTAATTCTTATCTGAATGGTTTAAATTTGATTTTAGATTGTGTATATAGTAAAATATTTTTAATAAAATCAAATTTAAACAGTCCAGATAAAATTTAGACAGTCTATATATGCTTAACTCTCTACTCATTTTTTTATGAGTAAGGAAACCAAATTCCAAGATGACATTAGGAAGATTTATACTAATTTCCCGCAATCCAATAGAAGCTATATAACCCAAAAGGCCAAACTCTTATGTTTGGTGAAGCAAACCTTTTAATTTGGGATGATTCAAATCTCTTCAAGCACGACTAGTGGCAATTAGTTATCACTTATCGGCTAACTGTTCTACCGTTGAGTTTGTGCACACTATATTCATATATTCCATATAGCTATCACATATTTTGAAAAACCTGACTATACATACAAAATTGAAAGAAGTATATGGTTTGTTATCTTAATATTGTTATAACGGGGATTTAATTTTTTATCCTTATCACCTACCACCTTCGCATTTCCAAGAGGTCGTTGATGATGAAGGGTTTGGGGGCTGTTTGGTACAACAGATTTGGAGAGAGGGGGGAGAGGAATTTTTTTAATTGATTTTTTAAAAAATTGAAGAAGTGAGGTTATAACATTTTAAGAAATATAATATGTAAGATAAATGAGTAAAATATATAAATTAAGAATTTTTAACCACACTTCTCTAACTTTAGTAAATTCAAGTAAAAAAAAAAAATTTCCTCCGCTCTCAGTTATTTTTGGAGTTTGCAATTCTCTTCAAACATGGATTCCTTTAAAAAAGAGTGGGAGATCAAAGAGAACATTTAGTGAAATTATTGAACGGGAACTTTTGATTAATAATATATTCATAAATATGGTTTTTGATAAGGCACAATGATGTAATCGACTCATTTGATAGGATAAAGTTATGTTATTGTTGTAATTCTCTTCAAAATTAATGTTATCCAATTTATATTAAAAAAACATATACTGTTATCACAATTTAAATTAACAATCAATAATGTGTACCTATTTGAAAAATTAATCTCAATCCTAAGACATATTTCTAATTTTTTTTATCTTTTTCTTTTCAAAATTATCCCATTGATACTCACTCAACTATAATTAAGCAAAAGAGTGATAGCGAGAGAATTAAAGAAGATGATTAGGCTGTTTTAAGAAAAATATATTATTAACTAATTTAATTAACATACTTAATATAATCAAATTAAGTAAATCAATCCTACATTTAGCACCGAATGGAGTATAATGCACTCAACCAATGCAGCAGGGAGAATATGCTTCAACCATTGCCTCACCTCAATCCATATCCACACATAAAGTTTTAGTGCAACTATCTAATATCAGATACTTTTGGGTCAACTCCAGCATTATTAGTTCCAATTGAGGATAACTCTATCAAAGCTATCCATACATTACCATTTCAATCTTCATCCAGCTTTCACTCTACTGATTTTGATCGTTCGAATCCAAGATATTTTAAGGCAAAACCAACAATGTAAAAATTGACAAGGTAATACAATAAAAAGAAAAAAGGGAAAGAAAATCAGCACAATCGAAAAGAAGTAGAAGGAACTCACCAATTGATGGAGACAATCTTACTTTAAAACCCCTTGTTTTGAACAGTAACTGGATCAAGACTCATAAGTGCGGCACTGCTGTTGTTAACTGTTGCTTGAATTCCCATATCATCATATATCAATAACAAGAAATTCTGCCATGGGTGAAGATTAAAATTTATAGCAATACAAGATGAAGAAAAAATTTGCTATAGATAATTGAAAGACCAATAATCTTCCAAAGAGCCCAACCCACCGCATATACCCAGACTTTCCCTTCTGCTACAAAATATCCTCCCCAAAGTTACAAAAATGACAGGAATATTACAGGTATCACGGATGACCTTGTCAAACTCAGGACTTTGGATCAAATTCAAATGGGGGAGAAATTTCAGATTATGGACAACCCCAAAGAGATTCGATTCCTCGTATTGAAGCTAAACTGAGCTACACAAAAACATATATATATATATATAGAGAGAGAGAGAGAGAGAGAGAGGATAACAAAGGTCATGCAACAAAAGACAGAAATTTAGTTACAAGTCACTTCCTCCATCTCAGTCTACACCCATAACTTCATGTTTAATTCTTCATTCACCCTGCAAGATCTAGTTTAGCCTGATACAGTTTCAGAAGTTCACCACCTTCTTCCTCATGACACATAATAAATCTTTTCAAAAACTCCCTTTCAGTGTGGAGTAATATTGAGAGCAAGCTTTTCTTTTTCACAAGACCTTTTGACAGCAGAACCTGCAAGACAGATGCCCGCGGAATAATTCGCTTCTTTGTACTTAATGTCAGAACAACTGCATATCTGGGAATCATGGAAGGTGGACAGCCCAATTTATGAATCAGAATCTCCATTACTGCATCAATTTTATCCTCAGATATTTTCATGCAAAATGGGCACCTTCTAAAAGCATCAATAATATCCTCATCAGACCAGCCCCACTTCTTATACACATTAGCCTTTTTTGACCATGTAAATTTGCTTATTGATGACAATGCATAAACGCCCATAATAAATTGACACTTTGAAGGATCAAACTCCATCTCCTGAAGCTCCTGCACAATCATCTTGAATCTACTTGTATTTGTAGTCAATGTCCTAGGATACAGTTGCAACAATTTAATGACATCTGATTCAGACACTCCTACTTCTCTTAATAGCTTCATGTTGGGAACGGCATGTGTGTTAATATCAAGAAGAAGGCCAGAGAAACGTGTAAGAGATTTAATAAACTGTTCATCAGATTGAAACAAATCACGAAAGAAATCAAAGGAAGGAATGAGCTGCTTATCCAAGCTTCTTCTCATTATGTTAGGACAACTACATAAGAGCTTAATGATGTCAGAGCTAGAAATTCCTCTGGATTTGAAAAATTCAATCTTGGGGTGTAAGGTTTTCTCAGGGTCATAGCGAAGACAGTGAGGGACTTCTCTAGTGAAACGAAGAATCTGGGATTTTGAGAACCCAATATTCTTCAAGAAATTGATAACAAGATCTGGTTTTTCTCGTGATTCGAAGCTGACATACTTGGAAGCTGAAGCAGCTTCTTGGGGTGAGAGGCCACAAGTGTCAATGAGATATGAGACAGTGAAAGAATGAACATTGGATGGAATTGAATTACAGTACCTGACAGTGAAAGGAAGCAAATGGGTTTGAAGGGAAAGTGAATATTGAGATGATGGAGAGATTTGCCAACGAGAAGGGATGATTCTTCTGAGAAAACAAAACATTTGATTCGAAAAACTTAAAGAAGCAAAACCCTCGCGCGGATAAGCATAAAGCGAGGACATTGCAAATGTGAACATGTTTGCTGGGAATCAGGCTTTAGCTCTTAATTGCTGCAACTTGTATATCACTCTCAATGAATATTTACAACTAAATTTTTAGAATAATTTTGAAAATTGATTATTATTATTATTGTTGTTGTGAAGTACAAATTTATGTAGGACTCCCACATATTTTTCCATATGCATCCAACATCATAAAGAATTTTTTTTATATTCGTGTTTTTTCCATGTGCCTAAGGTATATTAAAATATATTGTAGTTTAATTCTCTTTTAAAAATATTATTTTATAAACAATTTTAACAATGTTGGTAACCAAAAAAAAAAAAGTCTAATAAGTTGATGTATTTATCTTTTTTGATTTCCTTTAAAAAAACTTGTGTGTTAGATTATATTCATATATATTAATAGATTATGAATATAAATGTTTGTATATCTTTTTACTATGATGCTAGATATATTCTCTTTTTATAAAATTATGAATTGTCGACAAAAGTAATTATAAATTTAAATTTAAAATTATTATAAATTAAAATATTTTTTAAAAATAAAAGAAGGTTTTTCTTAATTGTTGACTTTAGTTCACTATGACTTTTGCTTCAAAATATATCAAAACAAATATATAACTTCAAGATGAAGGGAAAAATTGGGAGGAATGAAAATGAGATGAGGGAAAATAAGGAGGAAAGAAAATTGGAGGGAAAATGGTATCACCTCTTGTGCTTGGTGTAAGATTCAGATGTGGATCATGCTTCAGAAGAGACTCTTGACTAATGAGGCTCTATTTCAGTGGCATATTCGTCCTAATTGGTTGTGTGCGGTGTGTTCTCTTCAATGGGAATCAATCACCCATATATTGAGAGATTGTTCTTGAGTACCAGAGATCTTGATTAACTTGGGTGTTGTACCTTTGGATAGAGGATTTTAGGAGAGTAATGGGGATGTTTGGCATGTTTGGCTACAAAAGAACATTAAATTGTCCCAGAAGAACAGAGTCAGTAACTGGAATTCTCTGTTTTACTTTACTTGTTGATTGTTTTGGAGGAGATGGAATAAATTCATTCACCATAACACATGTCCAATTGTGTTTGAAGGCTTGGCGGAAATTAAAGGGATTGTAAATTGTATATAAGTTATGCAAATAACTTATTCATCAATCCTCGGAGTTGAATGTCTAAACGGAGGGATCCTTCGAGTGTTTGATAATTTGTTAATCCTAGTGCATGTTGACAGAGCTTACTCTTAAAGATCTGATGTTGTTGGTTGCGGTGGAGTACTTCAGCTGTTTGGAGGGGAAGTTGTAGAAGCTTTCGTGTGCAGGTAAGGCTAGTATTGTGGCTGAGCTATGGGGTTTATATAAAGCATGGGAGGCGGGATTCCGGAATATTAAGATCTTCTGTGAAGCGAGTCAAGTGGTTGCCGGCATTGAAGGGGAGGATACAAACTTGCATGAGGATGAAGGCTTATTTTCTATTATACGAGGACAGATGGGCCAAGATTAAAAGGTTGAACTTAAATTTTTTAACAAGGAAGAGAACAAGGACGCAAATTTCTTAGCTAGGAAAAACTTCAATGTTTGCATGGGCTTTCATCTTTCGTCGAAGGAGGCAGCGTAGTCTCTGTTGCGTAATAGGGATACTTATTTGATGTAGTTTGATTTTTGAATTCATTTTGTATAAAAAAAAGCAAATATATGAATGACTAAAATATTATTCATGATATTTTGAGAAAACATATGATTGTGAGGAAATAGGATGGTGGAAAAAGGAAAAAAAAGTTTTCTTCTCGTTTTTCTCTCCATAGTGGAAGGAAATTTTGGAGAGAAAATAGGGTGCGAAATCCACCTCATTTTCTCTCCCACTTTTCCTTCATTTCTCATTTTCTCTCCAACCCAAGCAAGGAAACCTTGCTTCTCCCCACATTTTCCTCTTAATATCCATTTGGTTCAACGAAAATCAAAGGAAGGAAAAAGGAATGGTTGATTTTCTATCACCATAGCATGTTTTGGTTGGCTTTGGAAAATTACTGTTAATTTCTTTAGGTAATTCATCTTCCTTTATATAGGGGAAAATGGGATCATTCCAATAAGCTAAAGAATATAAGCTTCTAAAGAATAAAAGGGAAAATGGGATCTGTCTCTCACTGCTCCACCCTGATCCAGCTTCGTTCAAACGTTCTTTGATTCCTTTTTCTTCACTTAGCATGAGTTTTGATTCTCCAATGAGCATTTTTCTTCACCCAAGTTGAGCTTTAGTTTCAACATCCAACACTCCTCTTCATCCAGCTTCATTCAAACGCTGCAAGAAGAATAGTTGAAGGTGACATCTATCTACCCCTCCATGTCGATGCAGAATCTTCTCTGAATGCCATCGTCGAGACTGCTTTCCATCGCCTCTCGAATTGACGGATTTGAGACTTGTCGTCGCCACTGTAGTGCGGGTTCAATTATGGTTGCTGATGTGGGAGAAGAATGGAGAAGGGGACTGATTTTTCTTAAAAAAATTGCTTATTTGGGGAATTCTGAAAACTTATTTAGAAGCTTTCTGAAACAATTTGTAAGCCATGGACAAAGGAGGTGATGCAGAAGAGGAAGAGTTAGGTGGAGAAGTGTTTGTGAAATTGGAATTTAGAGCATAAATTCGAATTTGGAATAAGGGTGGTAAAGTCATTTATTTTTCTCTTTTTCCTATTCCATCCTTATTTTCATCTACTAAACATAAAATTTTTCAAGGAATTTATTTTTATTTCAGTGTCAACTAAACATATCACCTTTTCCAAAGTTTCCTTTCATTTTCATTCAATTTCATTATATTCCTTTCCATCAAAATACTTTTTGTTAACCAAACTAACAATTATTTTTTCTTTTTAACTCTCCCATCTTCCCTCTATCCAAGGAAGAAGCACCCTTGTTTTACAATTAACCACTACACATGAGTTTTTCAAAGAAAGTTTCTTCCAGTTTTTTTTTTTCTTCTCTTTCTAATCCAGCCTATAGTAAAAACCCCTAAAATTTAACCACACTCTTATTTGAGAAACTAGCATTTCTTTTGTTTTTTTCCCTGCTTTTCACGGGATAACTTATGTGTTTATACAACTTTAGTAAGCTTTCATTGCTAAAAGGAATAATTTGGATGATTCGAAAACAAAATGAGCTTTGTCAACAAAGTTTCAAAATGATTGTCCGTAGCTATCTCAAAACGTTATGCAAATACACATGATGCTCACACATTGTGTAATGATTGTTCTTGACTTTTGATTATGATAATTGTCAATGATTAAGTTATTGAAAATTGTCTTCGCTACATACCAAACCATGTACATTTTAAAGAGCTATCTACTAAATATCTTTTTTATTAAAAAGGCATGCACCAAAGTATTGAAATGACAATCATGATCAAACATGTAACCTCTCTTACAAGGGTCTTTTTTTCCCCCGACCAACTCTCTTACAAGGCTTGACTTTCGGCTAGATGAGAACCTTTTAATTCGGACGCTTTATGGTCATTCTAATGAGTTAAGCTTTCTTTCTTTCTTTCTTTTCTATTTGGAAATAACGTTATGACATACATCTAGAGAACAGAACAAAACAAATTACATAAGGTACTCAAATAATCTCTATTCACTCCCCTACATTGTGAAGGCAGCATCATAGAAACTGTATATTGATCCTGAGAGTCACGAGCTAAATTGACTATCCAATCAGTAGATGTGTTCACCCCCAAAAGCGCAAGTGACATTCCAATTCTTGACAGGATATGTCTACTTCCTTCAATTGGAGTTTGTATTTGACGCCATGTATCGTTGTTCTCATGAGCTATAGCTGATTTGTAGTTAGCTGTGGAAAGATTTTAGGAGGCTCCATGCTCCAATACTGCAATCAGTCTTTTTTTTAATACAGAAATTTTAGGAAAATGATTTGGCTCACCTACAATCTAAGGGCAGGACTCCTAATTCATGATCCACTAAGGCCTATACCTTGGAGCTCTGGAACATAACAAGCAAGCCTTTTATTTCTATCCATACAGGTAGGTTTCACCCAATTTCATTTAGCTGAAAAGATGCCTCCCCAAGTATTGCGACTAGAACCACAACTAAGTGATATTTTACTTACATACATTGCAGAACAACTGGACACAAAACAGATAAATCAAGAAACATTATGTGGTATTAATTGCAATTCCTCATTCTCAAGACCAAGCATGATGCAGAACTTGTGTTACAATATTCATTAATTATGTGAGCACAAAGACAGAGCAATTAAAATATAAGGACCAAAATCCACGATTTGAAACTATAAGAAAATATAAGAGTAAATAGGAATAAACAAACACAATAACAAAGTAGGATCATTAGTTTGATATCTTTGAACTTTATTTCATACTTCTTGCTAGGAATAGAGACAGTTAAATAGGCCTGGCTTTCACTGTAGTTTATGTTTTTTTTTTTTTTTGGGTGAACTGTATGTTTCTTGTTTAAGAGACAATAACAAATTAACAATATATAGAATCAATAATTTCACAGATGACCTTGTTCCACATAGGGCCAAGTTCAAATGATAGAGAAATTTTAAGGTATAAAACACTTTTCACTTGATTGGCATTTCCAAGCTAAGCTAAAGCAAATAACAAGATGGACGTTCATCATAAAATGCACTAAAGCAATGCAGCAAGAAGGGGCTTCAACAATTGCCTCACCCCAATTCATATTTATACACAAACTTCCAATGCAACTATCTTATATCTGATATTATTGGGTCAAATTGAAGAATTACTGGGTCCAACTGAACATAACTCTCCCAAAGTTACTCATTCATACATAACCTTTTCAGTCTTCATTCAGCTTGCAAGATTCAGGTTAGCTTAGTACAGCTTCAATTTACTTATTTTGATCAGTATCAGAAGTAATGAATATTCAGTGATAGTGAAAGATTAACAGACCAAATTGTTGACAAGAAACTGCATTACTGCAACAATTTTATTCTTTGATGCCGTCTTAATCTTTGTTATCTTACTCCTTTGAGTAATTCAAGGACCCTAAAAACTTAGTTCTGATAATTTCAATGTATTTTCATTCATAAACCTTATTCCAGAATGTCTTCCTTTAAAAAACATCTCTATATATACACTGTAAAACAAAACCTGGTGAAACTTGAGGATTAAGTTTAAATGATAAAGAAATTCAACGTATGGAGAACTCTACTGATTTTGATTGTTCACATCCAAGAAAAATTAAGGCACAGAAACATAGAAATTGATGAGGTAATGCACTAAAAAGAAAAAAGTAAGAACGAACTCACCAATTGATGGAGAGTGCGGCACTGCCATTGTAACTGTTGATTGAATATCCATATCAGCAAACATCAATAACAAGAAATGCTGTAATGGGGGTTGATTAAAATTGATAGCAACAAAAGAGGATGACAAAAAGATTGTTGTAGGTAATTGAAAAGCCAATTGTTTTCCATAAAGCCCATACCAAATCCTTGCATATACCTAGACTTTCCCTTCAGCTACAAAATCTCTTCCTCATTAAATGGAGGAGAATTAAGTTTCTGGACAACCCTTGAGAGATTTGATTTGTTATATGGAAGCTAAAATAAGGTAAACAAGAACACACGCACGCACGTACGAGCACGCACACATATAGACAGAGATCAACAAAGGTCATGCCTCAAAGGACAGAAATTTGGTGACAAGGCACTTGCACTATCTCAGTCCATAACCGTAACCTAGGCCTTCATTGTTTCAGCCTGCAAGGTCAAGTTTATCTCGAAACAGTTTCAGGAGTTCACTACCTTCTTCCTCATGATACAGGCTAACTCTTTTCAAAAACCTTCTTTCAGTGTAAAGTAGCAATGAGAGCAAGCCTTTCTTTTTCACCAGACCTTTTGACAACAGAACTTGCAAGACATATGCCCGTGGAATGATTCGCTTCTTTGCACTTAATGTAAGAACAGTAGCATTTCTGGGAATTGTGGAAGGTGGACAGCCCAATTTATCAACAAGAATCTCCATTATTGCTTCAATTTTATCCTCAGATATCTTCATACAATATGGGCACCTTCTAAAAGCATCAATAATGTCCTTGTCAGACCAGCCCCACTTCTTATACACATTAGCCTTTTTTGACCATGTACATTTGCTCATTGATGACAATGCATAAACAGCGTTAATAAAGTGACACTTTGAAACATCAAACTCCATTTCCTGAAGCTCCTGCACAATCATCTTGAATCGACTAGGATTTGTAGTCAATGTCCTGGGATGCAGTTGCAACAATTTAACGACATATGATTCAGAAACTCCTACTTCTCTTAATAGCTTCATATTAGGCACTGCATGGGTGTTGATATCAAGAAGAACGCCCGAGAAACATGTAATAGTTTTAATGAACTTGTCATCAGATTGAAACAAACCCCTAAAGAAATCAAAGGAAGGAATGAGCTGCTTATCCAAGCTTCTCAACATTATGCTAGGACAACTGCATAAGAGCTTAGGGATATCTGAGCTCGAAACGCCTTTGGATTTGAAAAACTCAATCTTGGGGAGTAAGGTTTTCTCAGGGTCAGATCGAAGTAATTGTGCGGCTTCCCTAGTGAAACGAAGAATCTGGGATTTCGAGAATCCAAGATTCCTCAAGAAATTGATAACAAGATCTGGTTTTTGTCGCGATTACAAGGTGAGATATTTGGAAGCTGAAGCAGCATCTTGGGGTGAGAAGCCACAGGTGTCAATGAGATATGAGACTGTGAAAGAATAAGCATTGGATGAAAATGAAGTACAGTACCTGAAATTAGTACTAGCAGGTACCCATTGGCTTTGAACGCAGAGGAATTGTTGAGATGTTAAAGGAGAGATTGCGTCGATGATATGCCTCCGAAAAGGAATGATTTTTCTGAGGAAGAAGAACATTTGGTTCGAAAAGATTTCTTTCTTTTTTTTTGGACCGGATTGGTTCGGAAAGATTGAGGGAAGCTAACGCCTAACGTCAAACCCTCAACCAGGGGGCGGATCAGAAGAGAGAGAGAGCTTGTTCTAGAAATTAATACTCCCTAACTTACAAGATTACGTTGATTTTTTTTAGAAAAATTAAGTGATGTAAAATTTTTACTTTAAATTGTCTATAGTTATCTTTTTTCCTCAAAACTAATTTATTCTACTTATAAACTAACCTATAATCTAATTACTGTGACATATGTTATAATTTAGTGGTTTAATTTGCTTACTTAACTTCCACACACAAAATTAAAGTGGTCTTATATTTAAGACAGGAGGGAGTACTTTCTTTGGGTCATTTTTTTTTTTCAATCCTTGAACTTTAGAATTAATAGTTTTGCTTGTTTAACTTTTAATTCAATTTTGATTTTGGTTACTAAACTTTAAAAAAAAACATAAAAAATCAAGATTAATAGTTATAAATAACACAAAATTGAGGAATCAAAACTAAAATGGAGTGAAAGTTCAATGACCAAAACCACATGTTTCAAAGTGTAGGGACAAACTGTAACATTCCAAATTTTATAAAAATAGAAACTAAAGAATTATTTAATGTCCTAGGGGGGGACATTTAGGAATTAAAAAGTTTTATAAATAAATTTATGATGTTTTAGGAATTTTTAATAAATTTTAAGAGTTATTTTATTTATTAGTTGAGGAAAAATAGTTGAAAGATGAATTTAAATAAGGAAATATTTAGAACCTTGGGGTATTGTTTAATATTTAAAAAGTCTTATAAATAAATTTGGAAATTAAAGCATATCTAGAAAAATTATTTTGGGACAAATTCAGATCTATTTGTAAGTAGGAATGGTAAATAAAATTACCATTTAATAGAAAAATAGAAAATAGGAAATGAAAAAGACAATATCTGCCCCTACTTGAAAAATATCTTCAGTGAAAAGGAAGGGCAAAATAGTAAAATACGCACTAAAAAATATCAACTCCTTCAATCCTTAAATATACTCCCACGTGTTCCTTCATATATACTCCCTCTCCGCTGCGCCACACACACACACACACACACACACACACACCTCTCCCTCTGTTTTCCCTCGAATCCCTCTCTCTCAATCTCCCTCCGTTCCCTGCCTCTGCAAGCTACGATCAGCGGCGGACGGCAGCCGAAACGGCGACGAACGGCGACGGGAAGACGGCGGATGTTCAAGGGAAGCTTAGGATAACTTTGGGTCACTACTACAAAAAACAGTATTTACATCCCCATTTCAAGTCTCTTTTTTAAATATGAGATGTAGAAAAAAGGCGATGGTAAAATTGTAAATATGTAAAAAAGTTTCAACGTCTCTTTTTTAATTATAAGACGTTGATTCTCGAAAAAAAAAGCAGTAAATACGAAATAGGGTGAAAAAGAAGGCGAGAAGAACTTTCCACGTCTCACAAATTTTATGAGATGTGGAAAGTCACTTTTCACGTCTCACAAATTTTATGAGACGTGAAAAGTTGTTAATCCACGTCTCATAAATTTTATGAGACGTGGATTAAGGACTTTCCACGTCTCATAAAATTTATGAGACGTGGATTTAAAAAAAAAAACTTTCAATGTCTCATAAATTTTATGAGACGTTGAAAGACGTGGATTTAAAAAAAAAACTTTCAACGTCTCATAAATTTTATGAGACGTTGAAAGTTTTTTTTTTAAATCCACGTCTTTCAACGTCTCATAAAATTTATGAGACGTTGAAAGAGTCCCTGCGACGTGGATTTAAAAGAAACAGACAGAAGATCTTATCTTTGCTTTTGGTCTCTCTCTCTAAATTTACAGATCTGATTTCGAAATTTCCATTCCATCTCCTCTCTCTCAGCATCTCCCTCGCCGTCCTTCCCTCACCACTGCCTTTACCTTGCCGCCATAGACCGATGTCGTGGCCGTGAGCGAGATCAGTCGCGATTTGCATCCAAGAAAGCCAGGTCGAGAGATCAGTGAAGCTAGGGTTCAAGCGATTTGGTATGTAGTTGTTTTTTTTTGGAATAATATAGTAGTACAATGATTTATCAATTAATTACTTTGTGCCACAGATTTTGTATCCCTACTTCCCCTTCTTCAACTTCAACCTCTCTTCCCCTTTCCGTCAGTTTCTTTTTCTTCTCCAAGCTTAGATCTTTCCATGTCACCACTGCCACAACGAAGCCATGGTCTCTTCTATCTCTTCCTTTCTTATATTTATATTCACTTCTAGATCGTCTATGATTTATATACAAATTCCAAATCTAGTTTATTCGTTGATTTTTTTTTGTTTGAATTGAAATGTGCTTTTTTGTGTGATTAAGAGCTCCCTTGACAACCCCAAAGAGCACCATGAACTGGTCAGGCGTGATGTTAAGCAGGTAAGAAGCTTGCCTCTGCTCCTTTTTTACCGACCCTGCCTTCAGTTATTTGCATTTTGTATATGTTTGTTTTAATGAATTAGTATTTATTATTGGCATTGATTTGTTAAAACTTGGTCATGACTTTTGTTTATTTCAGGTTATATGTTCAGTCTGTGATGTTGAGTAGGAGGTAATTAATGTCTTCTTTATTGTGATTTACTTAGTTGAATTGACTCTGATTGGCTTCTAATAACTTGATAATTAAGGTTGCAAAATTATGTTCTAACTGTGGTGTCAATATGGGAGAATATTATTGTGACATTTGCAAATACTATGATGATGATGTAAGAACAAGACTAGCAAGAACAAGTCATACGCGTATAATATAATTAAGCTTTGTCTCTTTTATAACATTTTTGTAATATTAGTTTGGATATAAATAATAAAATTAGTTCATTTTTTTTATTTTAAGTGTTATATTTCTATTATTTAGATAAGATATTGGGGTTTTTTTTAGATTGTGGTTAATCAGCCTAATTAAAAAAATATTTTTAAAAAAAAAGACTTTTCACGTCTCTTATTTGAAAAAGAGACATGAAAAGTATTTTTTACGTCTCACATTAAAAAAGGAAACGTGAAAAGTGGTCGCAGAAGACTTTCCACGTCTCACATTCAAAAAAGAGACGTGGAAAGTCCCCACTTTTCACATCTCATTTTTGAATGTGAGACGTGGAAAGTCTTCTGTGACCACTTTCCACGTCTCACATTAAAAAATGAGACATGGAAAGTGCGGACTTTCCACGTCTCATTTTAAATGTGAGACGTGGAAAGTTCTGACTTTCTACGTCTCCCGTATCCACGTCCCACAAAAAAGAGACGTGAAAAGTGTTTTCTGTAGTAGTGGGTAAACTTCTTTCCATCATTTTTCCTTCCTCCTTTCTTCTGATTCGTGTGAGGGTTGAAAGAAATTGATTCGCTTTTTGGGGTTTTTAAGGTTTCTAAAATTATAAAAATGATGCTTGGGCTTGATTTCAACGATTTGGTCAGTGATTTTGGGAGATGATTTGGATTGGGTTGAGTTTATTCAAAGGCCCCGAATTTCTTCCCTGTTCTGACGCCATTTATAGTGTTCTTGGATGGAAATCGACTTAAACCTTAATTAACCTTAATTAAGAGTACGATTAAACTAAGAAAACAAGGGTATGTTGAATTTCTAATAGGTTTTGGTTGTTTGATTCCTTATTCTGCCCTGTGTCGTCGAGCTTGTTCTTTTTGTGTTGATTAGATTCTTGTTCTTCCCTCTGAAGCATTAACGTTATAAGCATAAGAAAATGATGATGGTATTGATGAATCTAATTGTGTGAAATTTCTGTTCTTCTTCTTGTTCAATTGTGTTCTGTTCAGCTGAGTGCAGGAGAAAGGGAAAGGGAGTGAAATTGTTGTTCTTCTCTGCCTCTCCCTGTGCTGTTTGAATCCTGCCCTATGTTGGTTCCCATTTGGTGATGAAGATAGGATGGAATGGATGTATGAATTGTGTGTTCAATTTCTGCTAATTTCTGAAGCTTTGATTCAAATTTTCTTTACTCTGTTCGGTGGTGACTTCTGTAAATTTGGGATTATTGGAGTTTGATCTCTCTGATGGTTTGGTTTCTCAGATTAAAAAAGAGGAAGATTGTGATGTTTAATTTAGTGGGATTGAATTAAGCTCATGATTTATGATGAAGTTGGATTTTTATATAAGGTCCAATGGATAATGGAAGGATGTGAAGCCTTGAATTAAATACAAGTTACTGTTTCAAGGTTTCTTAAGGTTAAACAAGTGTCCTAAGGTTTTAAGGCATGATTGAAGATTCAAAGTTGGTGATAGCTAAAGTTTCTACGCATTGTCATCACTTGTCTCTTAGGAGTTAATTTGAGGATCATGCAAGTGATTAAAGGTTACAGATTCCTGGGGTTATAATCTCAAGGTCTATGAGTTTGTAATAGAGCTTAGATTTTGGAACTAGAGAGATAAAAGGAAAAGTCTATGAGGGAATTTTATAGCTTTACAAAGAAACTAATTAATGGTACTTGATGTGTGAAGTGATTTGTAATAAAGAAGTGATAATTGTAAATGGAAGAGGATTTGGAGACTTGTCTTGCTGGTTGTTTTGGAACCTAGAAATATCTTTTCAGATCATGGTGTGCTGCTGTTTGGATGAATTCAGGTATGAAATCTAATTTGTAATTTCTGTCTTGAGGTTTCTAAATGGTCAATAAGTGGTCAAGACTTTTAATTAATGTTTGATGGTGGAATAGAGATGAGATAAGTGGCTTTAATTAATGATTGAGTATTTGGAGTGAAAAGATCAAGGTAACAGGTCTTTCATTAAGGAGTTGGAATTCTTAAATGCTTAGAAAGTTAGTGTATCTTAAAGTTAGTGTTTAGATGCTTATTAGAGTCAATTGGAGTTAGACTCTAGCATTTACATGTCAAATTGTTTTATTCAATGATGATGTTAGAATCTAAAGGATATTTCTCTGCTTTGTTGTTTTGATATTGCTTGCTTAAGTTTCTTTGAATTGTCGATATAGCTGATTGAAAAAGGAAAGATAATTATTTGAAGAGAATGTTGTATATGATTTGGGTGACTGTTTAGGTTGATGGAGCTTAATGTGGCATAAAAATTTAGAAAGATTTAGCATTGGTAATTTTATTATGGTTGGTGATTTTAAAACTTAGCTATTCATTATTCCAATTGGAAATTTGGGGTAAACTAAATTATTAGAGATCATTAGGAAATTAGAGGAAAGAGGTCATTATTGAGAATTTAGTAGAGACATTTGAAGTTGGGACTTTAGAAAGAAAACCATTGATTTAAAATAATTGTTAATAAATGAGCATTTAGAATATAAAGAATTAAAGTGGGTCAAGTTGAGTAATGATCTTTGGAGTGAGAAATGCAAAGCAATTATCGAGGTATTTTTGGGATGAAAGATAAGAGAGAATTATGTTAATAATGATTTTTGAGGATGGATTGATTTATCCTTGATATAATATATAAAGTTATTTAGGTAATCTAATGACTTTAAAATGTTTATGGATTATAGATTAAAGTGGCTTGATTAATCTGATGTGGTATTAATTGTTTTGTTATATGTTATTTAATCGATGATTTGTAAGAAGGAAGAGTTATTGTAAGGTTCATATTATTAGAATTTAGAATGATAAAGTATTTAGATAGAATTGATTTTTAAGTATTAAGTTTTTAGAGGTTTCATAAATACTATCAAGGGGAGTATGCTTGGTGTCTGGTGGTTTCATGACATGGAGTCATTGGTCTTGCTATAACTGAAATAGGAGGATGTATTTTAATCAAAGTTTGAAACTAGCTTCTATGATTAGTTGAATGGGAATAAATAAATTAGATTCTGATGATTTGTATTGGTGATGGGAATTAATAGCTTGGAAGGCAAATTATTAACTTGAGACTATGAGTTTTGTTAGTGTTTATGCTCTGCTATGAGGGATGACTACTTCCTTGTCTTGATTCAATTTAGATATGAGAATGATTTTGGAAATGATTAAAGGAAGTAGAAGATGGGTTGGATAAGGGTAAAGATTATTTTAGATCCTTGTGGGAATAAGAATTAATTTATTAGGTAATTGTTGAAAGGGGGTCCACATGAAGTATATGGATTAGTTTAATGCATTAGGCGTGAATTGATTGATGAAGATGGCTTGAGAATGCGAATATGCGAAGTATTAACTCTAAGCTTAAAGGAAGGGAGTTGATTCTAGAAGTGGCAATTTTAGGAAATTATTAGAGATAACAACTAAGGATTTAATATTAATGATTATGCTTTGGTTGAGGATCTTAAAGTTTGGACCTAGGCTGTTAAATTGGAAGTTATAAATTTCTAAAAGTCTAGATTTATTTATGTGCTTGGTTTCATATCCGATTGCCTTATATTTTGATAATAGGAAGTAATGATAGGAATAGAATTTAAATCTAGCTACGGTCTGTTTGTTGGACTAAATGTAATAAGTTGAAATCTCTGTTTTAGTTCTGTTCTCTTAAACAACATTTTCAGTGACAACAGTGAACCAATTGTAAGCTGTGATTTTAATAAGATTAAAGTTATACGGTACAAGAATAAAGAATTAACATATATAGTAGAAGGTGATAATGTTTAATAGGTTAATTATGATTAAGTCATTAGGACTTTTCTTTATATTTAATTTTGGAAAAGATGATAATAAGAATCAGAATTATTAATTGAAATAAATTATTTATAATTGACCTTTTTAATTTTAGAGGGGGTAAGATAATTATAGTAAATTGTAATTTTTCACTAAAGCAAAGAAATGGGGTAGTGTTAATTATACTAGGATCGTGAGAGACGCTGAATAATTATATAGAAGTGTAGGCATTAATTTACTGTTTATATTATATGTCAATAGGTTTGGATAGTAACATAGGATTGAGGAGGTCAGTGGAAAGGAAAAGAACAGATAAGGACTAAGCTCTGGTATCCAGGTAGCAGTTTATTTCAGTAACAATTAAATTGCAAGTATTATTTTGTAATATCTGTTTCAAGTTTACATTATGCATGAAGGTGATAAGCCTTGTTAATTCCTGCATAGAAGTTTATGGAATATTCCAGGCTTAAGTGGTTCGCTACCCCTTTGCCAAATCAGTTTAGTTATAGCTTTAAATGCTATAACGAGAAGTCCTGCAGGTAGAACCTCCACTAGTTAACAAATATATTGTTAATAGTGGCTGGTAGAGCATATAGTGCAGGAAGTATGTGTAAGTGTGATATTTGTTCAGAGTTATGGAATATATACAGGACAATGTTAGCATGATAATATATGTTAATGAAAGAAACTACTATTGGGATTTCCAATCTCACCCCCTTCCCAAAACATTTTCAGTACGCAGGATGGGAGAAGCTAGCTGGGGAAGAAGATTAGATGAAAGAATTAGGATTATAATTTGAGAAGTAAAAGGTAGCTAAATATTTTAGTAATGTTATTTGTATATGTTGTAAAATTAGATTATCAAATTAATAGTAGAAAGTACATGAAATAGAATTGAATAAATGTATTAAGAAATTTAAATTTCCTAAGTGTTATGAATTATGAATAGATACCCTAAGAGGGCTGGTGTATTTTTAATTGTGTTATGAACCACTTTGCTTTATAAAAAGTTTTAAATTCTAAGTTGTTCGAAAAGCCTATTCCAACTGCAATAAAGTTGGAACACTGTTTGAAAAGAAAAAGTTTTAAATTTATTCATATTTTTGGGCTTCTGACATTGAAAAGTGGTTATAATTCAATTAAAAATTGTTATAATATAGTAGAAAAGTTTAGGTGTTACACAAACCCAAAATCAAGTAAAACATCAAGGATTAAAACCAAAATCAAGTGAAAGTACAAAGACAAAAAGCAGTATTAACCCTTCTTAAAAATATTGAAAATGCCACTCCCTCCTTCCTCGCGTGGATATGAACCAAAGATGTATTACCTATTTATATTAATATATTAAGATATTAGTTAATGTTAGTTCATATGACACTCCCTCAGTCATAAATATATGACTTATTTGGGGATGTGAGTTTGATCCCAAATATTGGATCTCTTTCTAACTTTTTCTAAATTTTCCCTAAATAATCTCTGTTAATGCTTCTCAATGATAAATAAGATAGAAAGGGTGGGTCGGATGAAGATAGATAGTTAGAGTGTTTAGGTAATATCATGTGATTTTAACTAACATAACTAACATCCTTAAATACTGTAATCATCTTCTATAATTAATTCATTCTCTCGCTTACTTAATTATTGTTAAAAGAAATTCAACAGGGTATTGTAGGAAAAGTTTGACAAGAATTAGAAATGTTAAATTATACATTTGGTTTTTTATGTTTGTATTAAGTTTCATTTTAGTTTTTTAAGTCTGAAATATTCAATTTTAGTCATTTGTTGTTAAAACTTTTAGTTTCATTAACATAAATGTTGACTCAACAAATTTAAAGGTCATTCTGTAATTAAATATTGATAAAATATACTTAAATTTTGATTCTTTAGTAAATTCATTTTACTATACTAAAGAATGGAAATTTCAGCATATTCTGTCGACATTCAAGTACATAATCACTATTTATATTTGCTGAGTCATCATTTTTAGTTAAATGAAATGAATAATGTTTACAAAAAAATGTCTAAAAATGCAATTTTATCATTAAGTGGCGGACCTGCGATAAAGAGATTAGTCACTTCTATAGTCTATAGATAGCCTTAGTTCAATAAAAAAAAATTAAGCAATTAAACCAAAACTTAATACAAACATAAAGAATAAAAAGTATACTTTGGTCAATTGGAAACACATCTTATATTCAGCACCAAAATCAACTCCCAAATATGTCTTATATTAAGGAAAGGAGAAAATATTTTCTTAAAAAAAATAATTTTTAGATACAAATTTTTAACAAAATTGTTTCATACTGAAGAAATAGGTCAATTTATATTAACAGCCACAAATGTGGAACTTATTTGAAAAGTTAATCTTAATCCTAAGAGTAAGATATATTTCTAATTTGTCATTTTTTTTTCAAAATTATCATGTTCATACTCCCTCAATGACAATTAAACAAGAGAGAGACGGTGAGGGAATTAAGGAATGTGATTATGTTGTTTAAAGAAAAACATATCGTTAACTAATTTAATTAACATCATTTATCTGATCAAATTAAGTGAATGAGTCTTGCATTTAGTATCAAAAGAAGTATAATTGTGGAATTCTGAGAAGGGAATCTGATGATTATTATTACTGGATTTACCAGTAATTAAATAGAGTACAGAGTAAAAATTATGGAAATTATATTCCATGATGTTCTCTAATAGCGCAAACCATAGGCTAATGTTTCGGCCTTCCTAATATCTAGGACTAGAACCTTGATCTCTCCTAATACCTACTACCTAGTATCTCTCAACAGTAATTCAAATGTATAGTGATTAAATACATAATAATTAAATACATATTTTACCACACTACCCCTCAAGTTGGATCATAGATATTTATATTGTCCAACTTGCATACAAAATTCTCAAATACATTGTGATAAACACTTGGTGAGAATATCAACCAACTACTGATGTGTAGGCACATAAGAAAGGCAAATGACCTTTCCTCTACTTGCTCCTGGATAAAGAGCACAAATTCTTAGTTCTTCAATAGTGAGAATATACGCATACGTGGGAAATTAATCATCCCATTGTAACATACTCATATGTGAGGAATTATCATCCATCGTAATGTACTCATATGTGGGGAATTACCATCCCATAATAATATACTTATTCATGGGGAATTACTATCCCATCATAATATACTCACATGTGGGGAATTAACTGTCACATCGTAATATACTTGTACGTAGAGCTGGAAATTCGAGCAGGCCGAGCCTAAACGAGCCCGCGAGAGAAAAACACCCCATTTTTCAAACCCAGCCCTTGAGGTGTCGGGCTTCGCTTTTTCCAATTTTTCCCCAATTTGAGCCTGTATTGCTAACAAAAATAATGGACCTATAATAAAAAACATAAATATGATCTAAATTATGCTTAAATACCAAGCATTAATGCATTACTAACTCAACAACTCATAAATTAAATATGAAGTTTATAACTAGAAGTCACACCACGATTAAATAAAATATTCCATAAGGTCAACATAAAGTTTACCGTCTACACATCACAACTAAATAAATTACTACATAAAGTTTATATACAATAATTAAATAAACTATTATATAAAGTCATAAACAAGAAAAGTGAAGCCATAAACTACATTAAACATTAAGATATAGCGTCATTTTCATTTTCTTCGCCATTATTACTAATCATCAACATCAAGGACATTTGATTGTGTTTCACTATGAGTAGGCTCTCCTTATTATATAGTAAAAATATCAAAATTTTCTTATTATTTGCTTTTTTAATATTATTAATTAATAATATAGGTAAATAAAAAAGGGAAAAATAGGTGGGCTTAAATGGGCCGGTCAAGCTCGCTGCTCGACAGGCTAGCCCGTTTAATCCCGCCTCCCTTTTTGCCTCCAAAATCAAAGCCCGACCCTTAGCGGGTTAGGGCTTAAACGGGCTGGCCTGAATTCCCGGCTCTACTCGTACATGTGGAATTACCATCCTATAATTATATAGATGATTCTCCTTCGAAGCCAGAGATTATCACATAGGGACCTCCAGCATTCTTTAGATCGATAGGTGAGGACCCATCAAGTGAAGCATTTGTTGAACCTTCGCAACGTACAACTCGAAACATAAACTCGGATGTAGAATTGTAAACCTTCCAAACTTAGCTCTGATACCATGTGGAATTCTCAGTAGGGAATTTGATGCTTATTATTGCTTACTGTACCAGTAATTAAATAGAGTATAGAGCAGAAATTATGGATTTTAAATTCCATGATATTCTCTAACAGCCCAAACTATAAGCTAGTGGTTCGGCCTTCCTAATATCTAGGATTAGAAACTTGATCTCTCGTAATATGGTAAGCTTGGATTTTAAGTGACATCTCCTATAATTATGTTAATAGGTTACTCCTTTCTAACATAGTTATCATACTTGGTTTTGAAAGACTTAGTAAGATCTTTTAAAAATATGATAGTGGAATAATCCCTTCCAAATTAGTTGTCTAGTTTTGTTTTAAATAATTAGAATAATCCTTTTGTAACTATATTAGTAAGGGGAATCATTTCCTAACGTAACTACCTAATTGGTTTCAAAAATGGTTTTAGTTAAATATTTGTATCTATGTTAGTAAGGAAAACCCTTTTCTAACATAGTTACTACTTTTAAGCTGATTTTTATAACTTTATTAGTTAGATTCTTTTTTTAACACAGTTAATTCATGAAAATTTTATGCGAACTCTTTCTATCCATGATAGCTTTTATTAATTTATAGTTATTGCTTTTCTATCATGGATAGTCCTTTTCAAATGTAAGTTTGACCTTTAATAACTATGACAGGTTCCTTGTTATCATATTTATATTGTCGAAAGTAGCAATCTCTTTTTCTAACTACGATAGCTCTATCGAATTTATCAACTCCCTTTTTCAATTGTAGTTAGTGTTATGCGAATATTAAATGGTATTTTGGTTGTAAAGCTTGGTTCAAACTGGATTATTACGAAGGATTTTACAATATTAATATGTACACTGTTATACTAATTATTTCATAGATTGTTACATTGTATATATTAGTCATTTGATTAAGTTATAGCAGTTTAATTTTAGTGTATTAACATTTGACTTAATTGATAAGTATTGGTATATATTTAGATTGAATATAATATATCTCATAAGATACAGTGTATTTAATAAAGTTATTGATATGTACAATGTTATAAATTGTCTCTAATTAGTAATTACCTCAAAGATTGTTTACATTGTACATTGTATATATTAATCATAGAATTCATTTTAGAAGTTTGATTTTAATACCTTAAATTTAATTTAATTGGTAAGTTCTTGATGTTTTTTCTCTGCATTGTTTTGACACTTGACATTGATGATATTATAAAGAGGATATTCTTCAATAAAATATTTTAAAAAAATTTCCAAATGGTCAGTTCTTGCTCCCTTTATGAGAGAGGTTCATCCTCATCCACTAATATATTCAACGAAGAGATTAACTTTCAACATAGCCAAGAACTTGACATTTGAAAATTTTCAGAAGTTGATAAAAAATCCATTTATATCAACTTGATGGAAGATTTTTTTTATCGAATTCGATTGCATTATCATATCACTATACTAAGTAACTGTGAATAACATTTAAAACAAAAATCCGTGATGTATGGGGTGATAAAATTTGCGCAAACTAATACTTAATGGTTATTTTATATAACCGTTAACTATAATATTAAATAAGTCACGATTAAATAGAACAACGTTAAGTAGATGGAGTTTGTGCGAACTAATATTTAACAGTTATAATACCAAATCATGAGTAGGGGTGGAAATAGGCCAGGCCAGATCATAAATAGGCCTGGCCTGTTATATAATTGATTGGCCTGAGCCTGGTCTGAAGCCTGTAATAGCCCTTTATTTTAGGCCTAAGCCTGGCCTATTCATAGAATAGGCCTGGCCTGAAAGCCTGTTAAAAGGCCTGTTATGATAAATAATAGTAATGATACACAACAACAATGTAAGAACACAAATCCGATGCAAGAGCAAAAAGATTCTAAAAGACAAAGGAAGTACACAGCAATAAAACTAATAGTCTGATATAACCAACAAGAGAAAGCGAAACATTAAGAGTTAGTGAAAAGTGATAACACGTAGATGAGAAGGGAGTACCGCTGAGAGTGAAAGGAGTACTGCTGAGAGTGAGTGGGAAAAAACTTAGATACATACATGTGAAATTTTATATCAAACTAAGGATACAAATGTAATGTTATTAAAATATTTTTTAAAAAATATAACAGGCATAAGCCGGCCTGTTAGTCCTAATAGGCTTTTTTAAAAGGCCTGGGCCTGGCCTGTTTAGTAAAATAGGCTTTAAAAAAAGCCTGAGACTGGGCCTGTGGCCTGTTAAGCCTGGGCCTGGACAAGCCTGAAATAGGCCAAGCCTAAGGCCCCTGTTAAGGGCCTGACCTGTTTCCACCCCTAATCATGAGCCCATGAGATGGAATAGCATTGAGAAGAATCTAGATGGCAAGTTAATGAGACAATATGTCAGAATTTTTTTTTTCTTTACTCTTTTCTATGATGGGGCATATAAGAAAAAAGAGATGGAGAGAAATATGATAATAATAATATGAATGAATATGAAAGAGAATGTTAAAATACCGGCAGCATAAAAAAAAACTCATTAAATATTTTGACAATTCTAGACAAACTCTTAAAAAAAGGGATAAATTAATTCAAATATTGGGCTATTAAATATAGGGATGGAAAGAGTATTACTATATTATTGGAAAATTTTGACCCTATATTAGTAAAGGTTTAATTTTTATAAACCGCAGCAAATGTTTTCAAAGTTGTAGCGGTTACATTTATTGTGTGACGGTTTTAAAAAATCGCTACTAAATCATTTGGTACAGTGGATTTAGTAACAGTTTGGTCAATTGTGATAAATGTCGTTTAACCACTGCAAACAGTTACTTTTACCCGTTACAATGCCTCTCTCTCTCTGTTTTTTTTTTTTTTTTGTATTGCTTGTAATCATTAATGTTTCATTTATATATCATCATGAATTCATTTTAATTGTAGATTTAAATCGATTTAACTTGAATGTAAAAAAACTTCTAAAATTAAATCTTTACACAATAATTCATGTAAAACATAATGCAAGAAGAAAAGAAAGGGAAAATTTCAATTATACTTTCAAAATTGGAAAATCTCAAATCAATTATTACTGCTAAAACATGTCGATGTAATAAATCACTGATTTGGTGTCATAATAAAAATTATGTGATTTTAATATCTTTATGATATTTGTCTAAAATTTTTCCTAGAGGAATTGCATCTCAAATAAATAACTTTATCGTAAGGGAAATTTCTGATTTTTTTCGTTAGTTACTATGGCTATTTCAATTTCTGAGAATCCCTTTAGAATATCAAAGGCTCGTTTGCTCTGTCTTCATCTTGATGATAAAGCTATTGCAGTTACTGATTGTCACTGCAAAATCATCTTCTGTTGTTAAGCGCTGGCTTAGAAATATTAAATATCTTTATCAGTCTTTTAAGCGCAATCTCACTGTTGGTTTGGGTGTTCAATAGAACTCGGGGAATTATCTTTCTCAAGCTGCAACTCTTCAACTCTGTGTTGGGAAGAAATGTCTGATTTATCTTGTGGGCATTTATAATCATTTGGATAGGAGGAAATTGGAAAAATCAAGACATATATTGCAAATGTTTACAGATCCTGTTAACATTTAAACGCTGCTACTTCCTGTTTGTCAAAAAGTTTGGCAAATATACTTGTTAGAAATTCTCTTGGCATTGTGGGCACCCGTATCAGCAGAGATATCATCAAAAGCAATTAGGGATCTTTTTCTATAAAACAAAAATCAGATTCTACATGCTACACTTGATGCTCATTGTGCATTCTTAATTGGGAGATCTTTCAATTTGTCTGCTTCTCCGTGCCACCCATCACAAAGCAATTCTTCTCATCGTTTTAGAACAACTACGTCTCATATCTCAAATCCTCAATGGATCAAGAAGAATAAAGGGAGTAGTCATCATGGAGAGGAAAAATCAGAATCTACTCATAGAGATCAATCTACTGTCACTTCTGATGATGTTCCTAATGAAGTCCAAGAAAAAAATTTATATTATCTAAAGAGAAAGCGTGATGAGCAAACTCAGCAAGAAATTCCTCGTAAAGTAGACCCATTCATTTTTCTCAGACTTCTACAACAGTATTAACATTTTCTCTACTAAACCTCTTCATAGCGAAGAAGCTTAAAAGAGCCAATAACGAAATAGGCAAGAGAAAGAGAAACTTGTCATGTGAAAATGTTAAACACATTTTGCCTGTGAATAAGAAGTTGAAGATGCGTTGATCCACATTTGATCTGGCCCAAGTTTATGTTTCTGCTGACTCTGCTATTGTTGCTCCTTTCTTGGACTCAAGCCTTTGTAGTCAAGTTGCTACCCACAATCAATTTAATCATGGTACAAAGCGTTCTGCTGACAACGAGGACCTATCTTCAAGTGCAAAAAAGAGGAGTAAAACTAATCATGTCTTTATTTTTCCATCTATGGCTAGGAAAGCAGCCTCAACAAAGCTTCCCAGGACGCCATGAAAATCTTTAGTTGCAACTGCTATGGATTTAGGAAGGCCACGACAGTTCAACAGGCTAAGAAACTTATCAACATCATAGCCCGGATTTTATCTTCCTATCTGAGACAAAGATTAGTGTTGATGATGCTTGTAAGCCTTTAATGTCTTTGGGATTTACTTGCTTTTCTGGTACAAATGCAGTGAATCGGGGAGGAGGTACCCTCTTAGCGTGGTCTTCCTCTTTCGATGTAAATATTCTGGCTATCTCTACATACTATTGTCACTGCTTGGTTACAAACAATAGCTCCCTTCCTTCTTGTTACATCTCCTTTATTTATGGACCCCCCCGCCCAGCATCAGAGATATATTTTGTGGGATCGGATAAACTTCACTTCTCAAAGTATCAATTTGCCATGGCTTCTAATTGGGGACTTTAATCAAACTCTTGAGAATCAGGACAAATCGAGCAACAATTTTTCTTCTTCTGGTATGATGGAATTTCAATCTTGCATAGACTCAAGCAACCTTTTCTCAGTATTGCAATTTGGGCCCTCTTTTACTTGGTCAAATAATAGGAAAGGTGAAAATCTTGTTATGGAGAGGCTTGATAGAGCTTTCTGCAACTTACAATGGCTTGATAAATTTCCTCAATCGCATTCCTCTGCCTTAGCTATTGCAGCATTTGATCATTGTCCAATAATGTTCTCAACTGATGGCTCTTCTTCAAAACATAATTTCAGAAAATTTGAAGCTTTTTGGTATCATTATGCTGATCGCAGTAAAATTATTTCTGAATGTTGGCGGCAGCAAGTTGTAGGTTCTCCTACATTCCAAGTTCACAGCAAACTTGTCAGAACTCTAACAACTCTCCTCAATTGGAGTAAGACTCACATTGGCAATTTATCTCATCACATTTCTGAGGAGGAACAAAAGTTGTTAAAGTTAAATGAAGCTATTATTGTAAACTAATCCACCCACTCCTTTGGTTGAGGCTGAAATAGGCAATACTAAGCACATGGTTGAGTTTTTATATGATTGTTAAGCTAGTTATTGGGCTCAAAGAGCTAAAATTGATTGGAAAACAAATGGTGAAAGAAATACCAAATATTTTCATGCCATTGTAAACAATAGACGGGTTAGGGATAATATAAGTTGCCTTCTGATTGGACTGATAATGTTGACGAGCTCAGTCAAATGACTTATATGCATTTTTCCAATGTTTTTCAATCTAAGAATTTAATGAAATTTGACAGTATCTAGACTAATTTAAATGATTTGCTGATATCAACTATCACTGAAAATGAAATTCATCATTTGATGGCTCCTATCTCAGTTGAGGAAGTTAAACAGGCAGTATTCAGCCTCCTTAAGGACAATGCTCCAGGCCCAGATGTTTTTCATGCTTCATTTTTTCATAAACATTGGGATCTTGTTTGTCTAGATATTGTTAACATGGTCAAGCACTTTTGGAATTTTGAGCAGATGTTGACATCTCTTAACAAGATAGTTATTGTTTTGATTCCAAAGTCGGACAGGCCTCAAGGACTTAGTGATTTTAGATCTATTAGATTATGCAATATTGCATACAAGATCATTTCCAAGGTCCTTTGCAATAGATTTAAAATCCCACTTGCTACCCTCATATCCCCAAATCAAAGCGCTTTTTTGAAAGGAAGACTAATTTCAGATAATATAATGCTAGTTGCGGATGTTTTTTCTCAAATACATTCGGCTGGTAAAGGAAGAAGAAAACTTGCAGCCTTGAAAGTTGATTTTTCAAAAGCATTTGAAAAACTCTCATGGTCTTTCAATGAAGCAGTTATGAGTAGAATGAAATTCCTCAAAAATGGATTAACCTTATTCAACAATGCATCTCTACGATCAAATACCAGGTTCAATTCAATGGAAAACTAACTTCTGTCATCCACCCTACAAAGGGCATTCGCTAAGGCGACCCTCTTTCACCTTATTTATATATTATGGCTGCCAATGTACTCTCTTGCTTAATATCATCTTTGGAAGCATCTGGCTGATGGAAGGGAATCAAAATTTGCAACATTGCGCATCCCATCTCTCACTTGCTTTATGCAGATGACTCCTTGTTCTTTTTTGAAGGATCCTTGGATTGTTGCACAGCAGTAAATTATGCTGTGTCCAAATACTGCAGTTGCTCTAGTCAACAAATCAACAGAAATAAATCTAACTTAGTTTTTAGCCCAAATATTTCTCATCATTTGAAGCTGGAATTGTCAAGAATGCTTATGTGCATTTTACTCAAAGGCTTGGAAAATATTTAGGCACTTGGATTGATCCTGAAAGAAACAAGTCCTCAATATATTCACAAGTTTTACAGAACATTGACAATAGTACAAATGCTTGGCAGGCTCTATTGTTATCTCAAGCTTTTAGACTCACACTCATAAGATCAGTTCTCTCCTCAGTTAACACCTATGTCATGTCATGTGTTAAGTTGCCAGTAAATATATGTCAAGCCATTGACAGTAAGTGCATTAATTTCTTTTGGGGCAAGGAAGATGCATTTGTTAAAGAAGGATTATATCTTTCTCCCTATTGATCAAGGTGGCTTAAGATTAAGGCTGACCAAAATTTTCAATTAGGCCCTTCTAGCAAAACAGGTATGGAGAATTTTTTGCTCTGAACCTGCTTCATTCTTATACACCACCCTTTGTGTGAAATACTTTGACAAAACCTCTGAAGATCTGATAAAGGTTCCATATAATGCATCTTGGATGTGGAAAGATATTTCAAAATATTCTGACATGATTATTGGTAGATTAAGATGGAAAGTTAGCAATGGTGCAAGCATTTCTCTCAACCGCCCTTTATGGTGGCCCATGCAAGTTAGATCTTCTAATTCTAGTAATTTTACTAGAGTCTCAGATTTTTTAATGCATGCTCACAATTCGGTTCAATAGAACCTTCCTTTGTTGCATAGACTCTATCCTCATTCCATTGCAAATGTCATCTCTAATCTGCCTTTGTCTGTTACCTCACATTCAGATCAGGTTTTCTGGAGTGGAAACACAAGTGGTATATATAAGGTTAAAGATGGTTATCTTTTAATTTCTTCAAACTCATTCTCGATGAATCATCCTCATGATACCTTTTGGAAATTCCTTTGATCAATTTCTCTCCCATATAAGAATTTGTTGTTCATCTGGAAACTACTTCATAATGCCATTACATCTTTTGAAATTCTGAAACAACATCATCTCAATGTCTCTGGTGAATGTCTTTTTGGATGTAAATGTGAAGAAACCCTTGACCATCTCTTCATCCACTGTCCCTATGCTAAAGCGATTTGGTTTGGTAGTTTCTTAATTCAATTCCAGCCATTATCCTTCTCAGAGTTTAAATCATGGCTTAAAGATACCATATGCATGCTGCATAAGAAGGGTAAGACTATTATGATAAATGGCATCATTACTCTTATTAATACCATTTGGTATAAAAGGAATATTGCTCTTCATAAGGGACATATCGATTCTCCATCGAAGGTCATGAAAGAAATCCAAGGAAATCTTTTTTTATGATGCTTCATTCCAATGATCCAACAAAGGTCAATGGGATAACATTGAAGAAATCTACATTAATGAGCGTTGATGAATTCTATTATCGGGACTAGAAGATCATTATGCACAAAATGAGGGACCAAAGAAATTTCAGAGGCTTTTACACTCAGATATGTTTGGAAGGTTCGATTCTTCATCAATTTATCTGGAAGAAACAATATTCGGATGATTTATGGTTCTATTACAAATGTCTTTGAGCTTCAATTCTATAGATCATAAACCACAAAATGCGTCTCTACCGCGATAATGGAACACTGAATATTTGGTGCTTAAAGAAATCATTTATCTCCAGATCCATAATCCAATCAGACAACATTAATGTAGTGTTTCAGGACATTCAATCCTTGCTTCAGGATTCTACTCATTTTAATGTAGTTACTATTTCTTCAGCCTATTTAAATAGGCTTGATTTGTTACATTTTAGTTCGTTTTCATTTTCGTTGTTGTAAAACTTTTATGGTTATTAATATCATTTTGTCTTTTATTAAAAAAATTAATAAATAACTTTATCCATTAAGTCGTGTGATGTTGCTAATTGAAATGACCAATTTATCACTATTATTTTTGGTTAATTGCATATTGTTTTAGTATATATAAAACTCCTATAAAAAAAAAAGTAAATCTTCCTGGATCCATGAAAAGTATGTGTACTTTACTTAAAAATATATCCGTGTAATCTATTTCTATCAGTAAGAAATATATAATAAACATTTTTTCTTGAAAAAAAAAATCTTTAAATTAGCAAAAGGATAATTTGCTACAATCAATTTTAGAAAGGACAAGTCAGTACAATTGATTGAATTGTCTAAACCCAAATTTAAGTGAAATGTCTAAAATACCCTTGGTATAAATATTTATTTTTTTTAATAAGGGGCCCACCACTGACTAGTGGGGCCTCACTTGCCACCTGGCGGCAGGGCCAACTGCCACATGGTAGTGTGTAGGGGGAGCCAAAAATAATATATGCAAAGTGGAGGAGGTGGGAATAGAACCCACCTCTCCCCTTTGAGGCTGATGGCCTTGCTACCAAGCCTTCTCATTATATATGTTATAAAAATTATATATATTCTATCTTTAATTCATTCTTAATATTTTATCAGAATTATTGGGAGCGCACTTAAGGCTACTTTTTGGTATTTTATCTTGGAAGGTCTAGGACAACAGAAATAAAAATATTTTCCTTAATGAGTCTCTCTCCGCAGAAAATATCATTATTTTCGTTTGTATCCATGTGCACCACACGATTGTTTCAATAGCCTTGTATCCACATTAGAGGCCTTTGGCTAGTTGATTGTAACTTGTAATCCTATACATTTTTGTTCATATATACTTCCATTCCATTAAAAAAAAAATATTTTACAAGAATTATATAAGGGATTACCAAATTCGGATAAGAGATTACCAACTTTAGATAACGGATTATCAACATGTTTCTATCCAATGTTGGATAATACATTACCAACTTTCGATAATGGTTTACATATATTTGTCTTTTCATTTACTAACTTCCCAACTTTAACAACTATTTTTTGTTTGTTCTCAGAATTGTATAAGGGGTTACCGAATTTGTATAAGAGATTACTAACTTTGGATAACGAATTACCAACATTTTTTTGTCTAATTACCAACATCATTACCAACTTCTTTTGTTCGTTCCCAGAATTGTATGAGGGATTACCAAATTCGAATAAGAGATTACCAAATTCAGATAAGGGATTACAAACATGGATTACCAATATGCATCTATCCCTTATCCGTTATCCAAAGTTGGTAATCCCTTGTCTGAATTTGGTAATCATTTATACAATTCTGGGAACGAACAAAAGAAGTTGATAATGATGTTAGTAATATTAGTAATCCATTATCCAAAGTTGGTAATCTCTTATTCGAATTTGGTAATCCCTCATACAATTCTGGGAATGAACAAAAGAAGTTGGTAATGATGTTGGTAATTGGATAGAAACATGTTAGCAATCCCTTATCCAAAGTTGGTAATCTCTTATCCGAATTTGGTAATCCCTCAATTATGGGAACAAACAAAAAATAGTTATTAAAGTTAGGAAGTTAGTAAATGGAAAGACAAATATTTGTACCATTACCCAAAATGTATTATTCAATGTTGGATGAAAACATGCTGGTAATCCTTTATTCAAAATTTGTAATCCCTTATCCGAATTTGGTAATCCCTTATACAATTCTGATAAAATATTAAAAATGAATGAAAGATATAATATATATAATTTTTGTAATATATATAATGACAAGGCTTGGTGACTTGTAGCCAAAGCCCCGCCGGCCAGTGGGGTGGGGCCTTTATTTAAAAAAATGAATATTTAAATCAAAGGTATTTTAAATATTTCACTTAAATTTAGATTTGGACAATTCAGTCAATTGTACTGACTTGTCTTTTCTAAAATTGGTTGTAACAAATTGTCCTTTTACTAATTTGAGGGTCTTTTTCTATCTTTTTCCCTTTTTTTTTTCTTGTTATTGTCCATACGAATGAAAAAGTTGACAAGTCTCAAATTGGCTCTTATGTGGATTGCGATGCTTGTCATATGTTTATGCTTGTTGGCCTGCGTGTTAAATGTTGAGCTCTTGGGTTGCCTGAACTCTGAAGTTTTCCCGGACTCCCCATTTGCAGATCATTCAAGTTCCAGTCAATTTCTTTTTTATAAGGATAAAACGAAAGCAGACTTAATGTATACTTCTTCTATTACTAAATGCATCACATATTTACTTAATTCAATTAAATTAAGGATGTTAGATAAGTTAATTAATATGACATTTTTCTTCTAACACACCCTTATTATATTCCCAAATTCATTTAATTACTGTTAATTGAGCATCAATTTGTGATAATTTGGGAAATTTTGAAAACAATTAGAAATAAATAATGTATTTAGAACCAAGCTTGACTCTTTAAATAGATTTTATATCAAGCACACAACTAGTCTTTGCAGGCAGTGGCAGATGTTTGGTCAAAGGCATAATCCAAATAAGTAAATGACTCCACCTCACAATGATTGTTCAAGTATGGATTGACTATAAGGGTAGGGATGAAAATAATATAGGCTAGCCTAACTTGGCTTTAGTTAAATAGGCCTAGGCCTACAACAAAAATGTAAAGTTTGGGTCAAGACCTGGGCCTGTATGTAGACTTTTTTTGAGCCTTTAAAAGATCTGATAAGGTCTGAAAACCTTTTTAAAAGCCTACTTAAAATATAAACATTTAAATAAGCTTAAAATTCTATAACTCTTATTCCATATATTGTCTTTAAATCTATTTAAAGGTCTATTATGTCTTAAAAAGTTTTTACGACTATGAAACTAAATTTTTTTCTCTTGCTTTTATCATATAAATTGTGAACTACTAATAAATGAAAGAGTTGGGTTTTGTGTATGAATGATAAAGTGTTAAGCTTAGAATTAAAACTAAGTTGATAATGTTATAAATAATTTACATAATTTTTCTTACATTATATGTCATAAGATAAATTTAAAAAAAAATAGATCAAGCCTGTAGATTTGAAGGCTAGGTCTTCTGAAAAAAAGTATGGTCTATTTACTCAAATAGAGTTAACAACAAACCTGATAATGAGCCTGGCCTATGTACTATAAAGGCTAGGCTAGGTCGTAGGCCTTGATAAAAGCCTGGCCTATTTCTACGCCTAATAAGGAGCAAGGCAATATGGAGTTTGTGAATGAGCTGGATCCTCTTGTTACTGCCACGAAGGCTATGACAAGACCGGGAGATCAACCTCTCCTTTTTTAAAAAAGAATGTAAAACTGAATTTCATTATCTCATGAAAACAATATAATTACATCACTAAGAGAACAAGAGAATCTGGTAGACTTCACTAAACTCCGCTTCTTGAAGGAAAAGTGGAGGCTGATCAAGTGGACAAAAATGGTCACATATAGGGTAATTTGCTACTACAACTATGTCCTTCTTTCATCTATGCATAACTCTACAACTTGCCAGCCTATTCAGAATAAGCCCTAGCACCGTCTACTACATATATATTTAGAGGGATAACATTGTTGACACCCTGTTCAAGTAAAATTGATTGCCTCTATATCCTAAGCCAAAAAAAAATCTTCTTGTGCCCTTTAGACTAGCGTAAATTCTTTCCATGAATGACTCTGATGAGCTCTGTAATGACGGGTGTCACTGTTAAATAGCTGTTAAATAGCTGAAACCACCAAATTAAACCAACAATTCTGATGATCATTAATATAGCCTCCAAAAATGCTTCTACCTACCAGTATCTGTTAAGCCCAATAATATATCATCCACCAAAACCAAGCCCAAATGCTACTCATCCACCAAAACAAAGCCCAAATGCAATGGAAGGGCCAGCATACACACAGCTGTCATGTGAACACATTCTAGATCCTTCTCACATTGTTTATTATATATATTGCATCATTGTACAGCAAAAAGCAACAATTGATACGCAGAAATGAATTGAAACATTTGAATCAATATTTTAAGCATTTATCTTGTCCTTTCCTCTTTTACTCATTATGGTATCAGAGCGTAGAAATTTGCCAGTATTAGTAGAGAGTGTGCCAGAGCCTTGATGTTGAATGGGCATCTCTGAACCATCACTAATATGGACTCTATCACTGCCGTAGTAGGGATCTGAACCCAGATTGAGATTGGAAAAATCATTCGTCATGTGATGTGTTGCTCCAGTATCTGGATACCATAGTGAATCATCAACAGAAGAATAGTCAGAGTAGTAAGCTGCTGGAGGAGACGAGTGAGCTCCTTGAGGAGACCGGTACCAGCAATTTTTTATTGAGTGGCCTGATTTCTCACAAATAGTGCAATAATTTGAGTCTTCATAATGAGG
This sequence comes from Mimosa bimucronata, assembly GCA_037074515.1. Taxonomy (NCBI): domain Eukaryota; kingdom Viridiplantae; phylum Streptophyta; class Magnoliopsida; order Fabales; family Fabaceae; genus Mimosa; species Mimosa bimucronata. The sequence continues at coordinate 16,981,479 of CM073442.1, forward strand.
TGAGTTGTTGAAGAAGAGGAAACGTCCACCACCACGATAGGTTCCTCCGCCTCGTAAGAAGCGGCCACCACCACGTCCTCTCGAATTATAGCTACGTCCTCTGCCAGAAAAATTTTGTCGACCACCTCTTGGTTGGTAGCTTCGACCAAAATTGTTTCGGCCCCCTCATCCACCACGTGAGGATGGAGACGATGATCCATGAGCAACTGAGTTAGCAGAAATTTCAGTTGGTAGAGAAAAAGAGTTTTGTTGTTTTACCCTCTCTTCATAAATGAGTAGATTACTGAGTGTAGCCTCAATAGATAACTTCTGTGCTAACAAAACAGTAACAATAGTGTCATATTCAGGTCCCAAGCCAGCTAAAATGTAAGTAACAAAGTCAACATCAGCAACATGTTTTCCGGCAGCAGCTAGTGAATCGGCTATGACAGTAGCTCTTTTGAAGTATTCTGCAATTGATTCACCCCCTTTATGGATTGTGGTGATTTGTTGATGCATATGCATCAACCTAAGGACCATCACTGGACAGCTGTAAAACGCATCCTCCGTTATCTCAATGGCACAGCAAATCATTCCTTACACATACGTCCATCATCTTCTGTTTTGCTTTCTGCCTTCTCAGATGCAGACTGGGGAGGCAACCCAGATGATTCTCGATCCACTGCTGGTTTTGCCATCTATTTTGGCCCGAAGCTTATTGCCTGGAGTTCTAAGAAGCAACCAACTGTTGCTTGTTCAAGCACTGAAGCAGAATACAAAGCAATTGCCACAACCACAAGTGATCTAATTTGGCTTGAAAGTCTCCTCTATGAATTGCAAATTTCCCTTCCACGACCACCCACATTATATTGTGATAACATTGGTGCTACTTACCTGGTTGCCAATCCCGTCTTTCACTCAAGGGCCAAACACATCAACATAGCTTATCACTTTGTTCGTGAGCGATATGCTTCTGGCCTCCTAAATATTAATCACATCTCCTCCAAAGATCAAATAGCTGATGTCTTCACAAAACCACTTTCTAGCACACGATTTACTCAAATGAGATCGAGTCTCACTGTGTCTCCAACCCAGTTTGACTCGCGGGGAAGTGTTAAGCCCAATAATATATCATCCACCAAAACCAAGCCCAAATGCTACTCATCCACCAAAACAAAGCCCAAATGCAATGGAAGGGCCAGCATACACACAGCTGTCACGTGAACACATTCTAGATCCTTCTCACATTGTTTATTATATATATATTGCATCACTGTACAGCAAAAAGCAACAATTAATATGCAGAAATGAATTGAAACATTTGAATCAATATTTTAAGCATTTATCTTGTCCTTTCCTCTTTTACTCATTAGTATCCAATAACGATCTACCAGCTGCTAGTGTTCAATTGATGAAATATTTGCACTCAATGCTTACATAAATTATGAGCTAGTTGATGGATTTATTTTGGATATTAAATGTTTGAACATTATCTATTTAGTCTTTCAATTTTATAATTGTTTTCCTCTAAGAATTCTTGCACATATGAAACGGGTCTATGACTATGAGGGTAGCTTTTTTTAATACAAAATGATTAGGTGAAGTATTTTAGGAAAAGAAACCTACATCTATAATAAATAATTAACTTACTTAATTTCATTAATATTAGTTAATAAGTTAGGACTAGAGGGAGTATCATTTAGACAAAATTACTGCGAAATCTAAGATAAGAAATGTCATTTCCTTTGCCGAAACTTATAGTTGTTTATTTGTAAATTTTTTTAGTGAATTATATTCCTTCGTTATTTATAAGTTATAACGTCATGCTAGTGACTTTCTTCATTATTTATATCGAATCATACACGCTCACTTCTTATCAAAGTCTGGTGCATGTTACTTGAAAGACCTAATAATTCAATATTTTTATAGTAACTTATTGGGTATAATTTTTGTATAGTTAAGTTTACATGTTATCCTTTCCTTTTTTAGTTTTATTTTACTAGTAAAGATTACCGTTTCATATATCATCAGAGCCTTATTTGATCATAAATTCATTTTAATTGTAGATTTGTATCTTTTTAATTTGAAGGTAAAAAATTCTTCTAAAATGAAATCTTGACACAACAATTCACATAGCACATACTGCAAGAATAAAAGAAAGAGAAAACTCCAATTGTACTTTCAGAATTTGGAAATCTCAAATCATTGATTAGTTAATTTCAGATTATTGTATCCATTATGCTGAGGACTGAAAGTTCCATGGGATGAACTTTTTGAAGTCACGTGGTGTTGCTTTATCACCATTCCTTTTAGTAAATTTCAGATTATTTTAGTTTTATTAAATTACATTTTGATAATATATATAGATAGATAATATCTCTATTAATTATATATAGAAAAGAAGAAGGATGGATATAATTCTCTGAAACACACACGTACGAGAAACAAATCAAAACAGAAAATAGAAATATCTATGAGACGAAGGTGAGGATTAATGATATATCTATATATATATATATATCATCATCATCATCATTATTAATGGCAACCTCCTCTGGTAAAGTCGGAGCAAATTTGTCCAGTGGGAGGAGGCTTTTTCTGTTTGAGGCAGCTACTATATTGTTTGTTTGGAGGGCATTGAGTTAAAGCTTTATCATTTTTATTTTCTGTACCTTTTGTAACAGTGCTCTCTTCATTAATTAGAGTGACTCTGAGAGGATCTACCCACAAACTTGTCTCCATAAGATCTTCCACATAACTTATGTTGTTGTTGTTGCTGCTGCTCGCCCACCGCCATGGCCATAAATCTCCGGCATCGGCCGGCTCGAGGCTAAGCAATAAGGTTAGTGTTGTCGTAAGAAAGACAAACATGCATTTCTTCATCCTCTCTTTGATCTAATTATAGAGCCACTATGCTTCTGTATGAGGCACTCTTAACTTACAGAGACGACGATTATTTATATTGGTGCGCCACAGGGAACAATAGGGATGGAATCTTGAAATTTTTTAAACAAAATTCTTTATTGTGAGTAGTCATATCGATAATGATTAAAGAAAGAGATAGAGGACTGAAAATAATACTGGCTCATGTTTTTCAAACAAGATTTAGATAACAAATTTGAAAATATTAAATAAATTAGTTAAGTTAGTTATTTAAAACAAGTATATATTACTTCCTCCAATCCATAATATAAAACATATTTAGAGAGTTGATCTTAATTCCACGTATAGGATTAATTTCGTCATTTCTCCCACATTACCCTTATTGATTAGCCTTCAATAATAATCAAGTAGGAAGGTATATATATACAGAGGGGGGGGGGGGGGGGGAATCAGGAAAGAAGGTTAGAGTACTCTAGAAAATGCATGACGTATTTACTAATTTAACGAACGTCCTTAATCTAATCAAATTAGGTAAATAAATTATATACATAACTATAACTGCTATCTTTAAAATATTTTCTTTAATAATGTGTATCATAACTCTACACTCCATACAGGTTCATCGAGGTTTTATATTTTGGACTTAAATAAACCTCATATTTAACTCTTAGATTGAGATTCAGGCCAGTCTATTACACACCTGGTCTTTGCTCACATTCAATATCTTATTTTCAATGATTGATTTGATGAACAAACCCATTATTTGTATTGATGATACTTGAGTAGGACTCCACTCTACTTCAAGGATATATAGTGAATAGGAAATAAATAAACCGTCCACTACTCATTTGAATATTCAAAGTGCAAAATGATCTAAGCAAGACGAACGGGTCTCTGCTCACATTCTATTTCTGCTTTTTTCTGTTTCCTTTTCCATGCTTGAGTACTGATTTAACAATGAGAACATTGTCAGGTTCAAAAACTTGTTCACCGTTTTTAGCTTAACTACAAGCGTATGAGTCATCAAATAGTAGTAAAAAGTTATTATTCCCACAGGGAGTAGGGTTTAATCAAGTTCAAATTAACTAGTTTACCTGTTTGTCTCTCCAATTGAGTAGAGTAAAAGTAGTTATTCGATTAAAAAGGTAACAAACAGTTAAACAAAACATGTAAAACTGCTCTGAAAAATATACGGAATAAAACCTAGCTAGAGTTAATTTATCTTCATTATATATCATTAACACGTTATGTCCTTCTAATCAGTAATCCAATGAATTCATTGTTCTTCTAGAATTCATATGTGATTAAAATGCTCTCTCAAGTAAAAAAAAGTTAATCTTTTATGTTCAAAATACTCACATTCTCTTGTTGTTGGATTCATAAAAAAGTATTTCAACGATGATGACTCCCCATATTTAATAGATTTTTAGAAATACTTTATTGTATTTGGGGAGTCATTAATTCAAAAATTGAGAGATTTTATTGTGATTTGAAAAGATATCAATTGATACATTATTTGGGGATTTCTTTTGAATTATCTTGTTTTGAATTAAAAGAGGAAATTTACCAAAAATAAAACAAATAAGCATATCTCAAAAACAAAAAAAAAGTTTTAGTTTATTATAATTATTGTTATTTGATTTGATTTAAGTTTCTTTTTTTTTTTTTGTTTCTACACATGTGCATGATGGAATTGGAAATAAAAGAGACATAAATTATAATCAATCATCATCACGTGAGGGAGAGCATATGAGGCCACTCTTTATATAATAATTCATTCATCACGAGAGGAGCCACCAAGATCATTATTCACGTTCCCATACACACCAGACCACCATCCATCGTCTTCTAAGCAGCCACCACCGCCACTGTACATAGCCACCTTCTTCACTTTTCATCTTCACACCACCCACCATCGTTCACCGTCCTTCACGATAATCATTGTTCATCGTCTTCCATCAACCACCGTCATCATCTTCATCTTCTTCCAGGAGAGAGATTGACGGAATCCGAACGAGGAGAGAAGGAGGCAGCTTCATATGGAATCACCTTCTTAGGTGACGGGAGTTGCAGAAGGGAAGAGAACTTAAGTTTTGCTAGTTTCTTTCTTTTCCTGGATTTTGATTATGGGTTTGATTTTGACTGGATTGAATTTGATTATGTGTAGTAAATTTTTTCTTTGCATTTAGAGTAGCTATGAACTAATTCTCGGATTAAAGCATGTATGAACATTTTATTTGTGCTTAATTTTAGTTTTGTTTACTTAATCTTGTATTATTTATCTACTTGATGTTTGATCACCATTGAGAATGAATTAGGGGAATTTAGATTAGCCTTGGAAGAGGATCTTAATTGGACCTAGGATTGAGTAATGTGGGATTAGAATTTATTCTAATTTGCCAATAGGATAGGAATATACCTATTGGACCCATATAATCATATTAGAGTGAATTTGATTTTTATAGTCTCTTAAGTAGCTTCGTTAGGAATAACAAGTGTAACTTTAGAGAGGGGTGTATGTGATTGGGAGATCCTTATGCCTATTAAATCTCTAGATTAACAATCTAATTTTAAATGCAATTAATTTTGTAATTACATGTTCTATGAATTGAAAAGGGGATTAGTCACTCTAGGTTGCATCTTTTGCTATTTGCATTAGTTTGTTTGTTTTGTTTTGATTTTATTTCTTGTCACTCATTTAAAATCAATGTGGTTAGCTTGAATTAAACAAACGTGTGAAATTAATTCTCAATTTAATTCGTGGTACCAAGTCCTCGTGGGAACGATATTCGATTTACTCTTTATTACTTGATGACTCGTGCACTTGCGGAAACGTAGATTCAATTTTGTGCCTATCAAGTTTTTGACAATCATAATTTGATGATACTATGTTGACAGATGAATATCTTCTGTGCCAACTGTTTAATTGTTTGAAAATAGTTAACTAGTATGATCTCATATAGGGACTAAAAAGTTGATATTCTCTCGAACAGTCTACTGCTAATCACTAAACTAATAAATGTTGAATAGGCATTAGTAGAAAATATTTAAGATGAAAATCAATAACGGATTTCATGAACAAAATACATGTTCAATCCATATATGCTCTCTCTCTCTCTCTCTCTTCTCTCGTTTTTCGTTTCAGTTGCAATGTATCTTTTTTTTTTTTTTTTAACTTTCTTCCTTAAAGAACAAGTCTCTTTTTTAATATTCGCTGGTCACTTCAGCAACAAAATGGGGTTGGTCCAAAAAACCGTAAGTTATTATTTAGATTGGGTTGCTTCAACGGCCGAGTGCGGTGGCGCTATAACTAACGTATGCTTCTTTAGGTTGGGCTGCTTTGGTGACCAAGTGTGCTCACCAAAGTGACTCATGTAAAGGTTAGGGTATGGTTTGTATTCATTTGTTCTGACTTCCGCTGTCTGTTTATTCCTCCTTCTTTTGGCTACAAAAGAGGGAGAAAATTTGTGACTTTATCTATTCCTTGCATCAAATAATATTACACAGTTTATTGTGCTAATTAAACAATTAAATATATCAATTTCAATCAAAATATGGATAAATGCATGATAAATTTATGTTAATTAACAATCCCAAACTTGAATTTTTCTTGTCCTCAAGTAAATCACAAAATAAAATCTTTTGCTAATAACTCTTCCCCTATTTCTTTTTCTTTTTTTAAATAAAGTCCTCAGATATTTTCTTTGCATTCTAAAGCTCAACTATCCACATCTACTTACAAGTTGCTTCATACAATGGAAAAGTACTTTGCCAAATTATAGAGTATGCCCATGTGTGCTAGAATAATAAACAATTTATCCTATTCTCATCTTAGTCACCAACAACAATATGAGGTGCATACAATTTCCACTACACTCACATCATTTTTCTAAGAAAATTTTCCTATTTAAAAATTCTTTTCATAAAACATCAAAAACTCATTAGATTACACATGGTAGTAATATTTTTTATTGCCTTTGTAATCTCCCCAAAACTTTATTTTTATTTTCTTACTTTATGCCTTTTCTTTTATTTTCTTTCCCTTTTTTTATCTTGAATTATTATAGGTGCCCTTTTTTACGCTATTCTACACATGAGTATTGTAACACCGGTTACTCAATTACTTCTACAAAATCAAGAGGCTTTTCTGCCCAATAATTAACACGGTTTCAGCACCTCGTTAATTATTTTGGGGCCTAAAATTCTAAAAGCCTTGTTTCACCACCAGAGCCCACACTTCCTTGATAAGTGCAGCACTGCCATAGTTAACTGTTGCTTGAATTCCTATATCACCATATATAACAAGAACTTCTGCCACGGGAAAGATTGCAATACATGAGGAAGAAAAAATTTGTTCTAGGTAATTGAAAGACCACTAGTTTTCCAAAGAGCACAACCCACTGCATATACCCAGACTTTCCCTTCTGCTAAAAAATATCCTCCCCAAAGTTACAAAAATGATCACAGGAATATTACAGGTATCACGGATGACCTTGTCAAACTCAGGACTTTGGATCAAATTCAAATGGGGGAGAAATTTCAGTTTACGGACAACCCCTGAGAGATTTGATTCCTCGTATTCAAGCTAAATTAAAGTAAACAAAAACATCAAGAGAGATTTGCCTACGGGAAGGGATGATTGTTATGAGAAAACAACACATTTGATTCGAAAAACTTAAGCATGCAAAATCCTCGAGCGGATATGCATAAAGAGAAGACATTGCTTCCTGGCTTTGGAAAAAATCAGAAGGCCATGCAAACAAAATTTAAGAAAAGGAAAAAGGATAGTTGCAAATATGAACATGTTCGCTGGAAAATCAGGCTTTGAAGCTAAAAAAGAAACCTGTAAATCACTCTCAATGAATACTTACAACTACAATTTAGTAAAATTTAAAATTTGATTATTATATTTATGAAGTACTCCCTTCTAATCCTTGAAATAAGACGCAATTGACTTTTTATAGATTAAGGAAACTAAATAAGTTAGTTAATGGCAACCTATGTAATATATTATTATATTATATATAAATTCATACAAAGCAAATAAATTAGTTTGGAGAAAACAATACAGGCAAATAAATTTATAAGTGACTCATTTATTTTCTTTTTGTATGTTTTTTTTTTTAAAAATCATATAGGTCTTATATTAAGGATATGAAGGAGTAAAAGTTTACCAATATCACAAAGTACTTTTTCAAGTTAGTACTTTTTTCAGGTGGCTCAAGTAAATTGAACTATTTTATACTTCAAATTGGTCTTAAAAATAGTCATTTATGAACAATTTCAACAATATTGTTAAGTTTAAAAAAGTCTAATAAATTAATGTAATTATCTATGTAATAGTTCTTTGATTTCCTTAAAATAATAAAGGTTTGCGTGTGTTAGATTATGAATATAATTATGAAATGACAACAAAAATAATTTTACGTTGAGATTAAATTTTTTTAGAAATTACAATATTTTCTGAAAATAAAAGGAGACTTTTCCAAATTGATGACTTTAATTCACAATGACTTTTTGCTTCAAAATAGTGTCAAAACAAACCTTTAACTTTAGCCACCCTTAGAAAGTTTCTTCACATTTTTTTTAGAAAATGACAGTAAAATAACTTTTAAATTTAAAACTCTCATATAAATGATTTGTAGTTGTTAATAATATAACATTTGTTTTGTAAATCCCCAATTAATCATAGTTTCACCCAACAACTCAGGTTAACCACTAACTATGTTAGGAAAAAAGGTTTTAACTTCTTGGAAAAGAAAAACATATCATAGTTAGAAAAAAAAACTTTCTCAAAATCCATTGTCATCCAAATCATAATTTACTAACTATGATAGAAAAAGGAGTCGATAAATGCCTACTTTGATTAACTTATGGAGAATAGTTTCTAAGAAAAAAGCTTAGAAAGTGTTTTTAAAAAATAGATTATGGGGAACAACATCTGAAATTATATAAAAAAAAAATAGATTCTTATAAAACCTAAGTTTTCTTCCCCAACCAAACCTAGGATTTAAGGCTAAAAACATATTCTGGAAAAGATATGAATGTTTGTCTAACTTAACTAAAACCAAAGTTTTAACAGTTAAAAGCTATTCTAGATTGTTTGTTTGGAGGGTGTTTATCTGTTATGATTTTGAAACCTAATATACCAAACCGGCACCAAGTAAGATTAAGGACTATCACAAGTTAAAAAAGCTATTACATCCACAAATCCCAATTAATTTTTCTAGAATGCTACAAATATTGTTACTAGACTAGTTAATATCGTTACTCAAATTTAAAATATTCTAAGATTTAAAATTTGGAAGGTATTTTAGTGTCATTTCACTTTTTTAATGAACAAGCCCATAGTAGAAAAAACCCTTGATATTTTACCTCTCTTATTTGAGAAACTAGCATTTATTCTTGAGTGTTTCATGGGATAATTGTGTTTATGCAACTTGTTTAGGGTTTAGGGTTTTGGATGATTCTAAAACAAAATGAGCTTTTTCAGCAAAGAATCTAAAAGATTGTCTGTAGCTCTCTTGTAGCTTTCTTATAACATTGTGAAATAATTGCTCTTGATTTATGATAATTGTCTATTACTAAATTATTGAAAATTGTCTTCGCTGTCTGAAGAGCTATCTACTAATTATCTATTTTTATCCAAAAAGGAAGACATTAAATATAAAAAAAAGGCACACATTAACGTATTGAAATGACAATCAAGATCAAACTTGTAACCTCTCATTTTCTACAAGAGATCTTCAATGCTACAAGGCTTGACCATTGGATAGATGAGAACTTTTTTATTAGGTTGCTTTATGGCCATTCTAATGAGTTAAGCTTTCTTTTTTTCTTTTTGCAAATAACCTTACGACAGATATCCAGAGAACAGACCAACAAAACATTAGATTAGGTACTCAAATAATCTCTATTTCTTCTTCTTCATTGTAAAGGCAGCATCATAGAAACTGTATATTGATCCTGAAAGTTATGAGCTAAATTGGCTACCCAATCAGTATGTTTGTTCACCTCCAAAAGCACAAGTAACATTCCAATTCTTGATAAGATATGTCTAAGTGCATGTTCGGTTTATCTTTTTTGGGCCCAGAAGTCTTTCTGAACCGGAGAAGCTAACTGAAAAGAAAAAATCATATTTGGTTCATAAGCAGATGAAAAGATCTTTTCCTCCAGAAGTCCGGTGGGGAAGCAAAAAGCCAGAAGTTAAAAATTTTGACTTCTGGCTTCTGGCTTTTGTCTTCTGATAGGCCCCACACCTTTTATTGTTTGTTATTTAATAAAGTGGGTAGGAAAATTAGACTATTAGACCCCTAAAATTTTTAAATAAGATATTTTCTTGTAATATAAAATTTTCTTTTTATCTCCAAAAATTTGCCATAATAATCTCTAATTATTTTCTCCCACAATATCCTCCTTTGAGCTAAAAATATAATTTTTTTAAAATTATTTTCCTTAAAATAAGGGAGAAACTAAGCCTTTAAAATCCTTCAAAAACCCAAATTTCACTTTTTCTTTCTAAACTATAAGAATATATCCATATTATATATGTATTATTTAATAACAATAATGCCCTTTTTAGTAATTTTTCATCTAAACTTACTTTTCAAAATAATCATCCAAACATGTTCTAAAAGTCAGATTGAAAAAAAGTCACTTTTAACATTACTAATCCAAACATAAATCACTTCTACAATCTAACTTTTTTCCAAAAGACCTTCTGAAAAAGACCTTTTGAAAAAGTTCTTCTAAAAAAAAGCCAATCCAAACACACCCTAATTCCTTCAATCGGATTTTGTGTTTGGTGCCATGTAACATTGTCTTACGAGTTAAAGCTAATTTATAGTAAGCTGGGGAAAGTTTTTGGGAGGATACATGCTCCCAAGACCAAGACCAAGAACAGATAAATCAAGAAACATTATGTGGTATTAATTGCAATTCCTCATTCCCAAGACCAAGCACGATGCGGAACTTGTGCTACAATATTCAATAATTATGTAAACATAAGACAGAAAATTAAAGGTCTTCCAACCCCAGTAAAATATAGGACTAAAAACCACAATTTGAAACTATAAGAATCAATAATAAATAAAAATTCGATAGAACCATAAAAACCAATAGTATTAACTCCCAAAAAAAAAAGTACATAGGAATAGACAAACACAATAGACAGAGTAGGATCATTAGTTTGGTATCTTTGGACGTTATGTGTTTCATACTTCTTTCAAGGGATTATGTAATTCATGGATGCTTCCAAATTCAGGGTCAATAACAAATTACCAATATATAGAATCAATAGTTTCACAGATGACCCTATTTCATGTAGGGCCAAGTTCAAATGATGGAGAAATTTTAGGGTATAAAAACCACTTCACTTGATTGGCACTTCCAAGCTAAGCTAAAGCAAATAACAAGATAGAAACTCATGATATAATGCACCAAAGCAATGCAGCTAGAAGGGACTTCAACAAATGCCTCATCTCAATCCATATCCATGCACAAACTTTCAATGCAACTATCTAACACCCGAAATTGTTGGGTCAAATTGAAGAATTACAAGGTCCAACTGAAGATAAAACTAACCCAAAGTTACTCACTCATACATTACCTTTTCATTTCAGTCTCCATTCAGCTTGGAAGATTCAGGTTAGCTTGGTACAGCTTCAATTTTCTTATCCAAGCTCAGTAGCAGAAGTACTTAATATTTAGTTATAAAGGAAGATTTACAGACCAACTTGATGACAAGAAACTGCATTACAGAAACAATTTTATTCTTTGATGCCGTCTTAATCTTTGTCATCTTGCTCCTTTGAGAAATTCAGGGACCCTGTATACTTAGTTCTGATCATTTCGATGTATTTTTATTCATTATTCCAAAATGTCTTTAAGAAATATCTCTATATAAACACTGCCACTGTATAACACCACCTGGTAAAACTTGAGGACTATGTTCAAGTGATTAAGAAATTTCAGTGTGTGGTGAACTCTACTGATTTTGATTGTTCATAATCAAGAAAAATTTAGGAACAGAAACAAGATAGACATTGATGAGGTAACGCATTAAAAAGAATAAAGAAGAATACAATCAACACTGCCAAAAAGGAAGGAACTTACCAATTGATGGAGGCAAGTACGGCATTGCCATTGTAACTGTTGCTCGAATTCCCATTCAGCATACATCATCATCATCATCAACAACAACAAAACCTTAACCCACAAGGTGGGACCGGCTACATGGGTTGAACGGCTCCATTGTACTCTACCAGTAACCAAATCTTTAGATATATATCGCTAAAACTGTTGTAGGTAATTGAAAAGACAATTGTTTCCATAGAGCCCAACCCAAATCCTTGCATATACCTAGACTTTCCCTTCAGCTACAAAATATCTTCCTCGAAGAAACAAACATTAAATGGTGTAGAGATTAAGTTTCTGGAAAACCCTTGAGAGATTTGATAAATTAAAGTTAACAGAAGTTCACACGCGTACACAGAGAAGGAGGGAGGGAGATTATTAACAAAGGTCATGCAGCAAAAGACAGGAATTTAGGGACAAGGGATTTGTTCCATCTCAGTCCATAATCATAACCTAAGCCTTCATTGTTCATTCACCCTACAAGATCAAGTTTAGCCTGATACAGTTTCAGAAGTTCACTACCGTCTTCCTCATGACACATGATAACGCTTTTCACAAACCTACTTTTAGGGTAGTTAAAAATTGCGAGCAAGCTTTCCTTTCTCACCAGACCTTTTGACAACAGAACTTGCAAGACAGATGCCCGTGGAATGATTCGCTTGTTTGTGCTATATGTCAGAAGGACTGCATATCTGGGAATTGTGGAAGGTGGACAGCCCAATTTATCAACCAGAATCTCCATTATTGCTTCAATTTTATCCTCAGATTTCTTCATACAAAATGGGCACCTTCTAAAAGCATCAATAATGTCCTTGTCAGACCAGCCCCACTTCTTATACACATCAGCTTTTTTTGACCATGTACGTTTGCTCAATGATGACAATGCATAAACAGCGTAAATAAATTGATACTTTGAAGGATCAAACTCCATTTCCTGAAGCTCCTGCACAATCATCTTGAATCGACCTGCATTTGTAGCCAATGTCCTAGGATACAGTTGCAACAATTTAATGACATATGATTCAGGAACTCCAACTTCCCTTAATAGCTTTATATTAGGCACGGCATGGATGTTAATACCAAGAAGAGCGCGCGGGAAAAGTGTAATAGAGTTAATGAACTGTTCATCAGATCGAAACAAATCACGAAATAAATCAAACGAAGGAATGAGCTGATTATGCAAGCTTCTTCTCATAATGTTAGGACAACTACATAAGAGCTTAATGATGTCAGAGCTAGAAACGCCTCTGGATTTGAAAAATTCAATCTTGGGGAGTAAGGTTTTCTCAAGGTCATAGCGAAGACAGTGAGGGACTTCTCTGGTGAAACGAAGAATCTGGGTTTGTGAGAATCCAAGATTCTTCAAGAAATCGATAACAAGATCTGGTTTTTCTCGTGTCTTGAAGGTGACATACTTGGAAGCTGAAGCAGCTTCTTGGGGTGAGAAGCCACAAGTGTCAATGAGATATGAGACAGTGAAAGAATGCTCATTGGGTGGAATTGAATTACAGTACCTGACAGTGAAAGGTAGCCATTGATTTTGAAGGGAAAGTGAATATTGAGATGATGAAGGAGAGATTTGCCTCCGAGAAGGGACGATTCTTCTGAGAAAGCAGAACATTGATTACAAATACCCTAAGATGCAGAACCCTCGAGTGGATATCCATAAAACATTGCTTCCTGGCTTTGGAAATAAAATACCACCCTCTCTTTGACTTCTCAAATATATACAACTAATTTTTACTAAAATTTAGAATTTAATTATTTTAGTTATAAACTAAAGTCCATATCGGACTCCATCCAGCAATTTAAAATGTGTGTTTAATATTTTAAAATGTTCTGTGTAACATTCCAAATTGTTGGATATAAATTTGATTATAAATTTCGGATAACCTTGAGGAGTTAATCGATTTTGGATGTTATTGGGATAAACAATGTAGTATTTGATAGGCCCAAAATTTGTAGCCTAAGACTCTATAGGTGCATAGGCCGTATCAAATAATAAAGAATGAGTAAATTAAATTAAGTCTTATATCTATGAACGAAAGAAGAAGTATAACGAATAACTTATCTAGGAGATAAAAAACCGAATTAATGGAAAATTATCCTAAAGCTGTTTTATTAATTCAGAGACACATATACTCAGCTTTTATACTCCAATTCAATGCATTATTATAGACACGGTTTCCAACCCCCAACATGCCTTCTTTTAAGGAAACAAATTAAGGGAAACAATTTAAACATTGGTATTGTTTATAACCAAGGAAAAAATAACTAGACCGGACCGAGCGGCCGAACCGCGAACCGCCCTCAAATCCGGTCCGGATGAGACATTGGCCCTAGGGTCAGTTAAACTAGTGGAGGACCGGTTCAACCCGCCCAAAACCGGGATGTTGAACCGGTTTTCTCTTTTTCTTTTTCTTTTTTAAAATGTGTTTTTTTTTATTTTGTTATCACTCACCTAATTACCAACTTTCACTTCACTTAATTTTATAAATCAAGAAACTATAATATTTTAAATGCTATTATACTTGCATATGTTTAATATTTAATTGTTATTGCTCTTAGTATTTGTATTTTAGTCTGTGGATTGTAGAATAATATTTACTTTCATGTGTAATTAACTAATATTTTATATTTTTCCCTCTATAAAAACATTAAAATAGTCATATTTGATTAATCATGCATACTTATTACCCAACACAGTTTCGACTAAAAGGAGGAATAAATTGCTTTCTTTTGTTGTTTGTTATGACTCAAACGACACGGTTTTTAGTGGGCTCCTTAAATAAAAACAGATTTTTTTTGTCTCAGAATTAACCTAATCTTAGAGAGTACCTAATTTTCTGCCATCAAAGATTAAAGAAGGTGCAGGCTTAAATTGCTTCCAGATTGAAGGATCAAGAATGCTTCAGCTTTCATCTTCAAGGTTCCAACGAAGGAGTTTTAAAAGGTTCAACTTTTCATCGAGAAAAAGGCTTAGATTGGGATTGAGATTGTTTCTTTAAATATATATATATATATATATATATATGAAGTTTATTAGTAAATACTCTTGTGGTACTCATTAATAAATAGAAGTCCTAGTTTGAGATTGTTTCTTTAATATATATGAAGTTTATTAGTAACTACTCTTATGGTACTCACTCGTTCCTAAATATAGCTTCTAGTTCACTTTTTCTGAAAATACTAATAAAATTAAATAAGTTACTTATATTATCAAAAAATAATAATAATAATAAGCTACTTATGTAATAAGTTGCCTGAATTTTTCTCTAATATAGTTATTTTACTCACAAGTTAACATTAATATAATAATACACAAAATACGTTACGATGAAACAAGGGAATACTATTTATAGAGCAGAGAGAATATTTCATTTGTCCTTTTATAAGCCACGTGATTAAATTTTAATGTGAATATAATATTTTATCCCTCGTTTATTATGTATTGGCTTTTTTCTCGTGTAATCGACATTAAATATTGATAAAGTGATAAAGTTATTAAATTTTAAGGTAGAGTCAATGACGTTTAATGCTTTTTTTTTTTCTGTATATGTAAAACAAGTTGGAAGTGATTTATAATTAGAATCAAAGAGTATTTATATATATATGGATTTTTTTTGCCGCAAATATATATATGGAATGAATATTTGAAGAATGAAGAGAGCTTGCCCACTATCTAGAAAGAATTTCAGAAACACACCAAAAATTAAAAAAAGGATTTTAAAATTAGACAATCAGAATTATACTGCAATCAACGGCCAAGATTCCTCCCATACTTATAAAAACGGTGCGTTGGGTGAATAGCGCTCCCTACTCAACCTAGTGAATAGCAGGGAAACTGGATCCCACATGACCATGTTCAACTTAGGATCCAGTTCAAATTGCGTGGAAAACTCTCCTGATTTTGATTGTTCACATCCAAGATAAATTAAGGGAAAAAACACGATAGAAGTTGACATGTGAATGCGCTAAAAAGAAAAAGGGTAAAGAAAATCAGCACTGCAAAAGAGGAAGAAGGAACGCACCAATTGATGGAGATTATCTTACCTAACCATTAGTTTTGCTTTTGCACAGAACCTAGAACAAGACTTATAAGTGAAGAGCTGCCATTATTACTATTGTTTGAATTCCCATAACGCCATACATCAATAACAAAGAAATTCAGCCATGGGGGAAGACTAAAGCTGATAAAGGTAAAAGATTGTTGAAGGTAATTGACAGACCAATTTTTTCCCCAAGAGGCCGACCCAAATCCTTGCATATACCAAAACTTTCCCTTCTGCTACAAAGTATCTTCCACTAAGAAACAAAAACGAAAGGAATATTACATAGCATCACAGATGAGCTTGATAAACCCAGGACTTAGGAACAAATTCAAATGGTGGAGAAATTTCAGTTTATGGAAAACCCTTGAGAGATTCGTTTCCTCATTTTCAAGCTAAAGTAACCTAAACAAAAACGTCATGCAGTAGAAGAAAGAAATTTAGTGACAAGGGACTTGCTCCATCTCTGTCCATAACCATAACATAAGCCTTCATTGTTCATTCAGACTGCAAGATCAAGTTTAGCCTGATACAGTTTCAGGAGTTCACTACCTTCTTCCTCATGACACTGGATAACTCTATTCAAAAACCTCCTTTCAGTGTAGAATAACATTGGGAGCAAGCTTTTCCTTTTCACCAGACTTTTTGACAGGAGAACTTGCAAGACAGATGCCCGTGGAATGATTCGCTTCTTTGTACTAAGTGTTAGAAGGACTGCATATCTGGGAATTGTGGAAGGTGGACAGCCCAATTTATCAACCAGAATCTCCATTATTGCTTCAATTTTATCCTCAGATTTCTTCATACAAAATGGGCACCATCTAAAAGCATCAATAATGTCCTTGTCAGACCAGCCCCACTTCCTATACACATCAGCCTTTTTTGACCATGTACATTTGCTCATCGATGACAAAGCATAAACAGCGTTAATAAATTGACACTTTGAAGGATCAAACTCCATTTCCTGAAGCTCCTGCACAATCATCTTGAATCGACCTGCACTTGTAGCCAATGTCCTAGGATACAGTTGCAACAATTTAATGACATATGATTCAGGAACTCCAACTTCTCTTAATAGCTTTATATTAGGCACGGCATGGGTGTTAATATCAAGAAGAACGCCAGAGAAACGTGTAAGAGATTTAATGAACTGTTCATCAGATTGAAACAAATCCCGAAAGAAATCAAAGGAAGGAATGAGCTGATTATTCAAGCTTCTCATCATTATGGTAGGACAACTACATAAGAGCTTAGGGATGTCAGAGCTAGAAATGCCTCTGGATTTGAAAAACTCAACCTTGGGGATTAAGGTTTTCTCAGGGTCATACCGAAGACAGCGAGGGACTTCTCTAGTGAAACGGAGAATCTGGGTTTGTGAGAACCCAAGATTCTTCAAGAAATTGATGACAAGATCTGGTTTTTCTCGTGTCTCGAAGGTGACATACTTGGAAGCTGAAGAAGCTTCTTGGGGTGAGAAGCCACAAGTGTCAATGAGATATGAGACAGTGAAAGAATGAACATTGGATGGAATTGAATTACAGTACCTGACAGTGAAAGGTAGCCATTGATTTTGAAGGGAAAGTGAATATTGAGATGATGAAGGAGAGATTTGCCTCCGAGAAGGGACGATTCTTCTGAGAAAGCAGAACATTGATTACAAACACCCTAAGAAGCAAAACCCTCGAGCGGATATCCATCCATCCATTAAAGTAAAACACTGCTTCCCGGCTTGTGAATCCCTTTGGAAATAAAATAGCACCGCTGAGCTGTTAGACTTCTTTTTAATTTTTCACCCTTTTTCTTTAAATTGTAATTAATAATAGGCATTAATTATAAACAAGCAAGAGAGAGAATATGAAAGATTGAGAGAAAAGGCATATGGTTAGAACATTTTGATAAAATCATATGATTTTAATTAAGTTAATTATTATCCTCATATTTAGAATTGAAAGGAGTAATATTAAAAAAGTAACAGCAAACAAATTTTCAGTGGGAAAAATATTGTTGCAATTGCAAATATAAAATGTTAGATGAAACTAAAGCTTTGAAGGTATTGCCAACTAACTAGTATGGTTGTCGGCTCAGTTTGATAATTACGAAGAAACAGAATTGCCAACTATAGGAGAGATTACGACTATTTCTCTCAATAAAAAATAAGCAATGCTGTGAAGGTCAATCAAGGTTTTAATTGTCATATGTCCAAAAAAATCCCTTAATAGAAAATCCTAAAAAAATATGATTTGAATTCAAAAATCCCATGTAAGAGATTTTGACTATTTGAATAACTATTTTGACTAAATGAGATTGATAAGTGATAACTCTACATCATTTATGTGGGATTTTCGAATTCAAGTGGTACTCTTTTAGAATTTTCTCAAATATTTACAACTAATTTTTAGTAAAATTTAGAATTTAATTATTATAGTTATAAACTAAAGTTCATATAGGACTCCATCCAGCAATTTAAAATATGTTTAATATTTTAAAATGTTTTATGTATCATCCCAAATTTTTGGATATAAATTTCGGGTAACCTTGAGGAATTAATTAATTTGGTTTTGGATGTTATTGGGATAAACAAAGCAGTATTTGATAGATACAAAATTTGTAGCCTAAGACTCCGCAAGTGCACAAGCCGTATCAAGTAATAAAGAGTGAGTAAAATTAATTAAGTCTTATATTTAAGAACGAAGAAAGTATAATGAATAACTTATCGATGAGATTAAAAAACCAAGTTAATGGAAAATTATCCCAAGGCTGTTTTATTAATTCAGAGACACATAGACTCAGCTTTTATACTCCAATTCAATGCATTATCATGGACACGTTTCCAACTGAGAATGGCAATCACACAAGAGGGGGGGGTGAATTGTGCTTCCGAAAATTAAAAACTAATTAAAGCAACACAATCTTTATACTGGTTCGGCCAATACTGCCTACGTCCAGTTCTCCAACTCCTCGTTGGATTCCACTAACCACAGGTTTTACAACACAGGTTCACCTGCCAACCTTTACAGAGTTTTAGAATCCCTCTAAACACTCCCCCTTACTACTTGTAAGGTTACTACCCTGTTCTCAAAGCACCAAGCTTTAGAACAACCTCAAACAGCAGTAGAGGATTTCAATAATAAAGTTCACTTAATGAACAGATTATGATAATCACTTAAGTACAAATAAAATCACTGAGAACAATAAATACTAGAAACAGAGAGCAATGAATGTGTTCGTGAATATTCTTTGTTTTTCGTCTGTTCTTCATAAATGCTCAAGTTTTGTATTTATATCTCTTCTTAAATTTGCCATTGCTTCATGAGGCCGTTTGAATATGGTCGTTGAGAGCTCATTGTAGCCATTGGCAATTAATGCAGTTTCTTCATCGAAGTTAACTTTTTGCTCTAGCTTCAACTACTCTTGCGTAGGGTGAGCTAAGAGAGATGTAGACTGAGCATTCTGAGCATCTGTACCAACTGTACTTGCATAGCAACTTTTTCAGTAGCGCTAGCATGCTTTGCTATCGCTAACTGCATAGTATAATTCCTGCACTTGAGTTGTTAGCTAAACAAGTAATTATATAATGCACAGCAGATGTTATCGCAAGCTTAGTCCATTTGCTCAATGTATTATTAGTTTGTCTAGGTTATCACAATGAGCATTCTCCTATCGATAGCTAGATGCGTTTTCGCTAGTGACCTTTGTTATCACAAGTTTGTTTAGCTATCTGAGCAACTTATGTTATTTCCTTAAGTATTTAGATATCGATAGCTAATCCTATTATCGATAGCAGTTTATGATATCGTTAGCTGATTCCAATAGCTCAAGGACTTGGTTCATTTTTTTGCTAGTTGTTCTTCCTTTCATTTATCCATGTTATCAATGAATTTCTAGCGATAGGATATTTCTTAGCGATAGTGAAGGACTTAGTGATAGATATTAACTTTGTTATTTCTAAGTTTTCATTTGCTATGGCTCTTTGTCTATTAGCGATAGGGATACACTTAACTATAGAAATATTTACTTTGGATTTCAGCTAAGTTTCCATCAGCTATTGTTGGGCTTTTCATTTGCGATAGTTTTTAGCTCTAGTGATAGTAATCTGTTATCTATAAGATTTTTCTTGTTTAAATTCAAAGGTAACTTACACTTTATTTACTTATGTTATCTATGGGGTCAGTCCTCATCAAAACTTAAGATTCTAACACCAACCCCCAAAATACCTTCTTTTAAGGAAACAAATTAAAGGAAACAATTTAAACATTGGAATTGTTTACAGCACATGACATGGATCCGGTTTCCCTGCTATTCAATATGGTGAGCAGAGAGCGCAATTCATCCAACGCACCGTTTCAACTAAAAGGAGGAATGAATTGCTTTCTTTAGTTGATTGTTATGACTCAAATGACGCGGTCTTTAATGGGCTACTTAAATAAAAACAGATTTTTTTTTTTTGGTCTTAGAATTAACCTAATCTCCGAGAGTCCCTAATTTTCTGCCATCGAAGATTAAAGAAGGCGCTGACTCAAATTGCTTCCAGATTGAAGAATTGAGGATGCTTCAGCTTTCATCTTCAAGGTTCCAACGAAGGAGTTTTTAAAAGGTTCAACTTTTCATCGAGAAAAAGGATATGTTAAGATGGAACGAGGGAATACTATTAAAAGGGCAGAGATAGCATATTTTATTTTTCATACAAGTAGAGATAATATTTTATTTGTCTTTTTATAAGTCACGTGATTAAATTTTAATGTGAATATAATATTTTATCCCTCGTTTATTATGTACTGACTTTTTTCTCATATAGTCAACATTAAATATTGATAAAGTGATAAAGTTATCAAATTTTAAGATAGAGTTAATGGGGCTTAATGCTTTTTTCTTTTCTGCCTACGTAAAATGTGTTCGAATTGCTTTATAATTATGATCAAATGAGTATTTGTAACATTTGCCCCTTTAATACACTTTTAGCTACAACTAATCAACTCCAACTACATTTCAAACACTAACTATACTAGGAAAAATGGACTAACTTAGTGAAATGGCTAACATAGTTAGAAAAGATTTTCCATGACCGTTTCCATTTAAATCAAAACTCACAAACTAATTAGGATAGGATAAGAAGCTTCCAAATATAAACACACCCTATCATAGTTAGAAAATGATTCAACTTTATAAAATTGGAGATCCATGTAAGGAAAGGATGAAAATAATTTAAATAACGCTTACATGGATCACAAAAGCAATAAGTAATATATTTCATTTATCCATGTTAGATAAAGAATTTTCTAAAATTATAAAGCTAACATGGATATTTAAAATCGCAGATACTTATAAAACATTTAATCCATATTAAATAAGGATTTGCCTAATATGGATATTTAAAAGAATCTAATTACAACACAGTAGGACCAATTCAGATAAGAGCACCTATACGATGATATAAAAAGGAAATTGAAAATCTAATCTAAGAGACAATAATGCTAAATCAAAGCGGAAGCACAACAAAAATGCATGAACCCTAAGATGTGGTAATAATTCCTGTCCCAACGGCCCAGTGGAAACTCACTATATTAGTGAGAAACTCCCGGATCCTTCTCTTGACCATCTACTTCATGACTCGGACCTGCGAAAGTGAGATAAAAGTGGGGTAGTCCCAAGGTAATCAGTTACTACATGCCTACATGTGCGTGTGTGCCAGTAAGGTGCCAAGTGGGATGATATAATATATAGATGTATGCATAATAATCCATGATACACATATTCAGGTATAATGCCAACATCTCAACCATAATCAGCATAAAAGTCTCAAATTGATACAAAGTATTATTATTTATAAATAAGTTCAAAACATGTTTTTAACATCAAACAGTCTCAATAATACAAGTAGAATTCTAGTCGGGGCTTAACCCGCCCTGTAAACCACGAGTAGAACCAGTTAGGGCTTAACCCGCCCTAGACTACTTATAAAACCAGTCGGGGCTTAACTCGCCCTGGATTACCTGGGGTGAACATCCCCTAAATTACCTTAGTCCCTGTGGGCCGACAGAGTACCTCATCAAGTGATGGCAAATAATTCTCTGCACCGGTGTCTCACACACAATCACATATTATCAAGCAATATTCAACATACCAAACCAATGGGCACTTGGCCCTTTTTCAGATTTTCCAAATATGCAATATGAGTTCCAAACCAATATATATTCTTTTCTAAAGGTATGATGCAATACACAAATTTATGCCAGTTCAGAATAAGCATCACACATGACTTTTGTATAGCAAAATAAACAGTTGAAATCTCATCATACATATATCGTTGTTCAAAGCATCCACAGTTGGAAAAGAGTTCAAATCTCTTACCAATAACACATACATAAAGAGTTCAAAGCTTCTCCCTATGCTATCTTAGCACGACTCAAACTCTACATAACATACACACATGCAATTACTTATCTATTAAAAGAGAATACAAATTACAAATCAAATTCCTAACTACCCATTCCCAAATTTATAACTAAGCCCTTTATAATTTAACTCAACCAACTTCAACTTCAAGACTATACGGTAACACAGACTTACCCAAATCAACACCTACACCATATTTAACCAATTTGACCATACCGGTATTATCATTTTACTCGAATAAGTCCCTAGATTCCATTGGTACACCTCAATTGTTCATCCTTATAGAATTCCCAAATTAAAGATCAAGCATATGATCTCTTTGAATACAAGAAAACACCTTGTACAAATCGAATTTATCCCAATTAATTCTTTCAACACATTTAATCTACCTAAATAACCCAAATGATAAACCATAATCCATTATCCAAATAGTAATTTTCGAAATCCTTCATAAAATCTAAGTTCTTAAATTAAGAAAATTATTTTAAATTCTCAAGTCAATCTAAACCCCTAAATTTAACCTACTAATTTACCTCAACAAATCAATGATCACTTATTAACAAAACTCAACACCTACTTCAAATCTAAATTCAAAAATTTTGCTCTAGACACCCTAATATTACAGTCATTGAAAAGCTAAAATTGCATGTAAAAACTTTTATGAAGGAAATTAAGTCAAAATAAGTAATTTTGGTTATATAAATTATCCGTAAAACTCACCTAAATCAGTTCCAATAGCTACGCTGCAAACGACGAAGGAAAACAATATGAAAGAATGCTAGCGGCGCGCAAATGACGACTGAAAAGGGGTTTGGTTTTATATATATATATATATATATATATATTTTGTTCCTTTCTATTTATTAATGTAGTGTAGATATATATCTTTTTTTTTCTGCGCACAATTTTTTTGTTATATATATAATCATATCTAAAAAAAATAAATCTTATCATTAATTTAGTAACTCTCCCTAAAATTCAGATAATTAGCTAAGTTTAAGACCCTAACCAAATATTTATTTATTTATTTCAAAAGAACAACAATATCAGTTTCTATTTTTTTGATTTCCCCTTATAATTATCAATATAATCTCCTAATTAGTTTCAACCTACTTATTTTGTAAAATTAATCCTTATCAATAAATCTTTATTCATGTAGAAATTTCTACTTTGACCACAAAACTCTCCAACTAATCTTTATAAAACCCTCAAATTCAAATTAAATCCTCCAATCCAAATTAAACCTCAAATCGAATTTAAATTCTCAAATCCAAATTAAATATCAAATTCAAATTACATCCTCCAATTCAAATTAAATAATTAATTATCTTTCTTAAAATAATGAAAATACTCAACCCCTATAAATTCCCCCACAAACCTCAATTTCTCATAAGATAGCCATAATTTCCCAAATTTATTATTAAAAT
Organism: Mimosa bimucronata; assembly: GCA_037074515.1. NCBI lineage: Eukaryota > Viridiplantae > Streptophyta > Magnoliopsida > Fabales > Fabaceae > Mimosa > Mimosa bimucronata. The sequence goes on from CM073442.1 coordinate 17,005,345, forward strand.
CCTAAGTAAAAATCACTAAACCTTATGTTAAATTTTCAGGATGTTAAAGTATTTATATATACATATATATGTGGATTTTTCTTTTCTTTTTCTGTGACAGTGAGAATTATACTGCAATCAACGGCCAAGGTTCCTCCCATACTTATAAAAACGGTGTGTTGCGTGAATAGTGCTCCTTGCTCAGCATAGTGAATAGCAGGGAAACTGGATCCGACATGACCATGTCCAACGTAGGATCCAGTTCAACTCAAGGAGGAATTTGAGTGCCTAGAAAAAGCTTCACCAATTGGGCTGGTCATGGCCAAGGGAAATGAAAGCCAAACAAGATAGAATATCTATCTGTATCATGCAGCATGGCGAAACTTGAATGATGAAGAAATTTCAGTGTGTGGAAAGCTCTCCTGATTTTGATTGTTCACATCCGAGATAAATTAAGGGAAAAAAACACGATAGAAGTTGATATGTGAATGCGCTAAAAAGAAAAAAGGGTAAAGAAAATCAGCACTGCAAAAGAGGAAGAAGGAACGCACCAATTGATGGAGATTATCTTACCTAACCCTCAGTTTTGCTTTTCCACACAGCCTGGAACAAGACTTATATGTGAAGAGCTGCTATTATTACTATTGTTTGAATTCCCATAACGCCATACATCAATAACAAGAAATTCTGCCATGGGGGAAGACTAAAACTGATAACGGTACAATATTATTGAAGGTATTTGACAGACCAATTTTTTCCCCAAGAGCCCAACCCAAATCCTTGCATATACCAAAACCTTCCCTTCTGCTACAAAGCATCTTCCACTAAGAAACAAAAATGAAAGGAATATTACATAGCATCACAGATGAGCTTGATAAACCCAGGACTTAGGAACAAATTCAAATGGTGGAGAAATTTCAGTTTATGGAAAACCCTTGAGAGATTCTATTCCTCATTTTCAAGCTAAATTAACCTAAACAAAAACGTCATGCAGCAAAAGACAGAAATTTAGTGACAGAAGACTTGCTCCATCTCAGTCCATAACCATACCATAAGCCTTGATTGTTCATTCAGCCTGCAAGATCAAGTTTAGCCTGATACAATTTCACGAGTTCACTACCTTCTTCCTCATGACACGTGATAACTCTTTTCAAAAACATCCTTTCAGTGTAGAGTAACATTGGGAGCAAGCTTTTCTTTTTCACCAGACTTTTTGACAACATAACTTGCAAGACAGATGCCCGTGGAATGATTCGCTTGTTTGTACTAAATGTTAGAAGGACTGCATATCTGGGAATTGTGGAAGGTGGACAGCCCAGTTTATCAACCAGAATCTCCATTGTTGCTTCAATTTTATCCTCAGATTTCTTCATACAAAATGGGGACCTTCTAAAAGCATCGATGATGTCCTTGTCAGACCAGCCCCACTTCTTATACACATTAGCCTTTTTTGACCATGTACATTAGCTCATTGATGACAATGCATAAACAGCTTTAATAAATTGACACTTTGAAGGATCAAACTCCATTTCCTGGAGCTCCTGCACAATCATCTTGAATCTACTTGTATTTGTAGTCAATGTCCTGGGATACAGTTGCAACAATTTAACGACATCTGATTCAGGAACTCCAACTTCTCTCAATAGCTTCATATTAGGCACGGCATGGGTATTAATATCAAGAAGAAGGCCAGAGAAACGTCTAACAGATTTAATGAACTGTTCATCAGATTGAAACAAATCCCGAAAGAAATCAAAGGAAGGAATGAGCTGATTATCCAAGCTTCTCATCATTATGCTAGGACAACTACATAAGAATTTAGGGATGTCAGAGCTAGAAACGCCTCTGGATTTGAAAAATTCAATCTTGGGGAGTAAGGTTTTCTCAGGGTCATACCGAAGACAGCGAGGGACTTCTCTAGTGAAACGGAGAATCTGGGTTTGTGAGAACCCAAGATTCTTCAAGAAATTGATGACAAGATCTGATTTTTCTCGTGATTCGAAGCTGACATACTTGGAAACTGAAGCAGCATCTTGGGGTGAGAAGCCACAAGTGCCAATGAGATATGAGACAGTGAAAGAATGGGCATCGGATGATATTGAATTACAGTACCTGACAGTGAAAGGTAGCCATTGATTTTGAAGGCAAAGTGAGTATTGAGATGATGAAGGAGAGATTTGCCTCCGAGAAGGGACGATTCTTCTGAGAAAGCAGAACATTGATTCCAAAAACTTGAGCATCCAAAACCCTCTCGCGGATATGCTTAAAACGACGACATTGCTTCCTGACTGGAATACTGACTCCAAGGTTTGGTGGGGTGAGTTTAGTATTACTATTAAGTATATTAAGTAAAAGGTTTTTTTTTAAAAAAAAGAAAATTCTCAATTTTTTTTAAATTATTTCTTTTGATACTACTTACTACTATGTTCCTTATTATAAGTCAACCCTAACTACTTCCTACATACCAAGGAGTGAATCGAAGTTATAGCATTAAATATGACCTATTTTCAAAAAAATTTCTAACTATGCCCTTATTTAAGAATAATTGTTAAAATAATATTTTATATACATTATAAGCCTTCTCTCTTATCTTTCCTTTTTCCAATATAGGGATAAAATAGTCACAATAGCATTAATTGATCCCAAAGTGAACTTATATTTTGGAACAAAAAATTTGTGATAGTTAGACTTATAATAAGGAATAGAGTGGTAAATAAATAAAGTAATAAATAAGTAAGAGGGGAAGCTAAAAGTAAAGAAACATGATTATGATGATTTGGTAGTATTATATGACTATAACAAAATTAATTAGTGTTTTTATATTTAGGACTGGGATGGAGTGATAATAAAAAGGTAACCGCTAACAAAATTTCAAAGGGGAAAGTTAAATAGGTAAATAAGCTTTATATTTATATAAAATGCATCATAATATACTTGCTAGCATAGCTCTCAAGGAGTGTCAATTCGGTTTGATACCTATGAAGAAACATAATCACAAATTATATGAGAGATTACAACACGACTAACTCTTTCAATAAAAATCTAGCTCCAACTCCAAAAGGTAAATCAAGGTTTTAATTGTCATCAATAATCTAAATATAAAATCTTAAAAAATATCATTTGAATTCAAAATTTCCCATATAAGAGATTTTGACTATTTGAATAATGGTTCTAACTAAATGAGTAAAGCTGATAATTCGAGCTGACCCGAGGCTTTGTCCTGTGAAGCGTTGCACTTTGATTTTAGAGTCTCTAGAAGGAAGCAAGCCTAAACAAGCTAGGCCGCCTTTTTTGGGTTAAATAGTAAATCCACCGCTGAAGTATACCCCAGTCTCAATTCCACTCCAAAAGTTTTTTAGTCCCAATGTCGTCGTAGAAGTAATAAAACATAACAATGTCATTCCGATCCGTCAACAAAGTTAATTTAGACCGTTAACTCGGATGGTTTGTCTTTGGAATCTCACATGGCACGCCACATCATCGCCCAACTCATTTCTCATTTTTTTACTCTGACTAATGCATTCCTCTTTCTAAAAACCCTTTCTCTCTCCTCCCCATCTAAAATCCTAGAACCTCATTCCAAACCCAGAAATAAGATTAAACAACAACAATAACATTTCCACAATCAAGTTTTTTAAAAAAACATTTCTAGCCCTGGGTTTGCATTCTAATGCATCCTAATTTGCCTTTCCAAAGACAAAAATCAGCGTAACATTTGGTAGAATCTCCATTAGCATAACATATTAACATGCATGCACAATAAAGCTTCAAACTTTCGGCCTAACCCGGAAAGCTCTTATGAACCAACTGAAGCCAATCCTTGCCTATACTCTCAAAAACGGCATAAATCGTACCAAAATTCTCATTGAGAAGTTACTTGAAATCCCAAATCTCCAATATGCACACTTGCTCTTCATTATGGGTCTTTAGTTGCTGAGCCTCAACGACCACGAAGAAATCACCGATGAATTTCCTGGGATTAAGCTTTGGTGGGTATCACAAAAAATCACCCACAAATCTCAATCTCTCTTTCTACCTTGCTTCCGATGACTACAGATTCTTCACTCTCACTTTTCACCATCGTCACCGGGATCTCAATGCCATAACGGCCCCAAGGGCTCTTCCTCGGTGTGGATCTCTTTGGTGGTGACAGTAAAGTCGTTAGGTTTGGGGAGGGAGATGGGTGGGTCTTATGGAGCCCCATGATGAAGGTGATGACAGATGGACATGGGTAGGAGAGGGAGAAAGGAATGAGTTACGAGGTGGAGAGGGAAGAAGTAAAGTGGAGATGATTTGGCATGTGCCATATACGAGTAACATGTGTCAATTAACCATCAAAATTAACTTCGTTGACGGATTGGGGTGGCATTTCTATGTTTTATTACTTCCTCGGAATTGATACTAGTGTATACTTCCAAGGCAGATTTGCTGCTCAACCCTTCTTTTGCTTTTATTGTACAACTATATTGTTTCTTAATACTTATAAAAAAAATAGAAAAAAACTTAATATATTTTCTACTTAAGAAGGGAAGCCTACTCACAGTGAAGTACAATAATATATCCTTATTGTTGATGATAGTGATGATGGCAAAGAAAATGATAATGACGCTAATTCTTAATGTTTAATGTAAACTATAGCTTTCCCTTTTCTTGTTATGACTTTATGTAGTAGTTTATTTAATCGTGGTGGGTGAACTTTATGTAACAGTTTATGCAATTGTGGTGTGTGGAAAATAGGCTATTAGATTTAATATTTTTGACTCGGTGTTTGTCTAATTATTTTTGTATGTGTGTGATAAATATTGGATTGTTGAGTTGATAATGCTTGATATTTAAACTTAATATGAATCATATTTATGCTTTTTATGATATGTTTTATAGTTTTAGTTAGTAACAACATGTGCGGAAGTGGAAAATGTTTGGAAGAAATAAGGCATGAGGGCCGGCCCGAGGCCCCGACACGTTAAGGGCCAGGCTTGTGAAATATCTTCATTTTATTGAAGGAGGTTTAAATAGGTTTGACCCATCTTGTAGAAGTGGGCCTAAAAGGGCTTGTGAAGTACCAAATGAAGAGTTCCATTCTTCAATCTCCAAGAAAAGAGAAAGAATGTAGGATTAGGAACAAGATATTTTAAGAAGAAAAAAGGAGAGGGATGAACCAAAATCACCATGGCTAGAGGCTCCAAAATCTTTATCAGGCCGTTGTAGGTGTCTAAAAAATCTTGTGTATCACTATTTGTCAGGTAGTATGAAATCATTTGAATCTTAAAACCAGTGCCTTGGACAAATGAAGATATATTAGAGAAGATGGAGAAGGAATATAAGAAGATAGTTCTGAGAAAATTTCAAAGAAAAGTCAGGTATGTTTTTACCACTTCAGGAAAATTGATGTGGATATTAATTTTTCGTTTGAGAGGTCCTCCTCAAAGACAGGTCGGAATAAGAAAGGGGATAACACTGAAAAAAGATCTTATATCAAGAAACTCAAAAGCGAGAATGTGAAGAGAGATTCATCTTTGCATGTTGATGGATAGACCGATGATTGTTTTTTCTTGCCTTCTTGGTCCAAAGATTCAAAGGAGATCTTAGTTTGGGATCTACTTACAAGGCATGAAGATCTCATGTCTTCAAAATTGATTCAGCTTTATTCAGTTTGGGTCTCAATGAATCTGTAGAGGTTTCTCATGTGGATTGTATGTCAGAAGCCCAATCTGGGATTTCTAGCAAATATTAATCCTTTGCTTAAGTTATGTGAAGGTAAAACAGACTGGGGGTCTTAGTGCTCTTGAAGTTTTAACTGTTCCAGTTTGTAGCTTATTATTATTTGGGTTTTAAGTATGTGCCTTCTGTCTTTGTTCTGCTGGTTTTATAATATGAATTCCAACATAGAATCATGATCAAGTTTTACATTGATGAAATTTTTGAGTTATACAAATGTCGTTATAGTATTTATGGGACTTTCGACTTAGTGTTGGATTTAAATATTTTTCTTTCAAACCTTGTTTGGGTAGATACCCGTTTTTCCTCTCTTGAGAGTGAAATTAGTGGCATAATCTTCATCAACTTCATGTTGATGGCTTTATCTATATATGACATTACAGTACAAGGATTTTCCATATGGTGTACTGCTTAGTCCTGATATTGGAAATTTGACTTTATGTCTGTGTTTGGGTGTATTTGTCAACAATTATAGTCTCTCTATGTTATTTGTTAGGCATCATGAGTGTGTTGTTAGCTCATATGCAAGTTTCTTAATGTAACATTTAATATCTAATATATTTGACCATTTTAAAAACAAAAGTGATATTTTTTAAGAATTTTCTTATAAATATTTACGACTAATTTATAGTAAAATTTAGAATTTAATTGTTATTGTTGTAAAGTAAAGTTCGTATAGGACTCCATCCATCAATTTAAAACGTGAGTCTAATATTTTAAAATATTTTGTTGTTAAACTTTGCCTTAATTTTTTTTACATTAATAATTTTAATCCTATTGTTAACTACAAAAATTAAGTGATGTTACTTATCTTTCATGTTTTCAATATTAAAATAACTAAATATTAGGATTCAAAAAATGCAAGATAATGTTGTTGAAAGTGTTGAAGATGAGCAGCCAAACTATGGAAGATCAATACTGAAAAAAGAGCGATAAAAAATTGATTCAAGAGTAAAGATAACTTTACATGAAAAAAAATTACTTTTAAAATATTAGAAGTACTTAAAAAATATTTTAAGATGTTCACTAATCATTTGAAAAGAGGCATAAATTCTTTATTTCGACTTATAATTTATAATTTGAAATGTTCTTGAAGAAAATACGATGAATGTGAAAATAAGGTTATTCTTTTGACATACATATTCAAGGGCCATTTTTTAGACGTCTTTAAAAAAAAGATACAATTTTATTAAAAAATATGATGTTAAAACGTAATTAATCGTTCGAAATTGAAGATTGTCTCTTAATCTCACTAGAAATCTTTACTTAAAAAGATATTAAGGTGTGACTAGTGTGAGCTGAACAATACTAAGATGGAATACTTCTCTTAATTCTACATCAGAAAGAGGAATTCTTGCGTAAACTCGGCGTACCACATCATTTGTGGTCTAACCAATCACAAGTAATCACATAAGGTCTGATGTGGAATTTTTAATTTGATTTAACACCCTAATAAAATTAACTAGCATATAAAAAAATTTAAATCTCATGTTTTCAATGTTTTTTATTTTACAAGTTGAATTTTTTTTTTCAGTTAGTTGCTTATTTTAGGGTGCCAAGTAAGATTATAAATTCCACGTCAGACCTAATGCGTTTACTTGTGATTGGTCAGATTACAAATGACGTAGTGGACTGGTTCACACAATAATTTCTCCATATAGGAATGTTAACTACATTGCAATTTTTTTAGGCAAGGAAAGCCATGATGGTCTCTCATTGGGGAAAATTAAATATAGGTCCCTTGTAAGGGACTCATTTAAGATGAGGTCCCACAAAATCACGTAATTAATCTGGGGTCCCACGAAGTTGTTATTGCAGGTCAAAAAGTTGTTATCGTCAGGTCACAAGTTGTTACAGACCAAGAGTGATTTTTAGGCCATAAGTTGTTATGGCTGCCCAAAAAGTTGTTATTGCAGATCACAAAGTTGTTAGTGAAGTCTTGGTCACTAACAACTTTTGAGCGCATGATCACAACTTTTTGGCCTGTAATAACAACTTTCTAGTAGGGACCTAAGATTAATTATGTGATTTTGTGGGACATCATCTTAATTAAGTCCCTTATGTAACACCCCAAATTTTAGGAAATAGCAAATAAGGATTTATTTAAGGTCTTGGGGTGGCATTTAAAAATTAAAAAGCCTTATAAATAAATTTTTTATGCCAGATGTATTTTAATAATTTTTAAGACTTATTTTCTTCATTAATTGAGGAAAAATAGTTAGAAGATGAATTTAAATAAGGGAATATCTAGAACTTTGGGGTATTGTTTAGTATTTAAAAAGTCTTATAAATAAATTTGGGAATCAAAGTATATCTAGGAAAATTATTTTGTAAATGAAATGGTAATTAAAATTTTTAAAGAAAGGCATAAAGGAAAAGAGGAAAAATAAACGAAAAGGAAAATGACAATATCTGCCCCTAGTTGAAAATATCTTTAGTTATAACAAGAGGGGTAATATAGTAATTCACCTAATTAAAATATCTCTCCTTTTAAATATATACTCCCACGTGTTCCTATTTCCATTCACTCTTTCTGTTTCTCTACCTCACTCTAGTCTCCCTCTATCCTAACTTCCTCTCCGTTTCCTCTGTTTCCTTCTATTCCCAACGGTGGATGACGGCGACCGACGGCAAGAAGCGGCGGAAGACACTCAATAAGCTTGGGTCAACCTTAGGTAAGGCTTTTCCTTCGTTTTCTTCCTCTTCTTTGTCAGATTCTGAGCGAGTCTCATGAAGGTGATTTGAATTTCTGGGGGTTTTTTGAAGTTCCTAAATTCATGGGATGATGTCTAGGCTCTGATTTTGATGATTTGGGTAGTGATTTTGAGAGAGGAATCGAGTTTAGCTCAATTGCTCCAAGAACCCCAAATTTGTTATTGTTCACCATCGCCCTCTTCGATGATTTCGGGTAAAAATCCATGGAAACATCAATTAAACGTGAATAATGGTAAGATTGAGCTAAGAATTTGGGTTGTGTGTTGAATTTTGGAGGGTTCCATGGCTTGTTGATTTTCTGCTTCCCCTGTGATTCAGATTTCTTTTCTTTCCTCTACGTTAATTTGGTTTCTGTTGATGATGAAAGGAAGGTGAAGTTGGGTTGATTGTATATGGCTGATGGTATGTGAATTTGAAATTGTTCAATTATTCTCTTTTCTACTTGTTCTGGCCGGTAATTACAGGAATTAGGAAGGAGGAAATATATGTTTAACAATGAAGGATTGAGGTTTAGTTGAATGCATGAATTTGTGGAATTTTTTATTTATTTATTTTTCTTCTCTGCTGGCCGATGGATTCAATAATAGAGAAAGGAAAATTGTTAATGTTAATCTAGTAGGATTGGTGTTTAATTGAGTAAGGATGAATAATGAATTGAATTAGGAATGGAGTTTTTGGGATTGGATCTTTAAATCTGTAAGTTGATCAAAGCTTGATGTTGAGGTTGCTAAAGGAGGATTTGGGTTAGAAGATATAATGTGTTTTTAATGCTTTGATGAGGGAATGGTGATTTGAGTATGGGATGATGTGTATTTTGAGTTCTGGTTTGAAAGGATTATGGGAGTTGAAGGAATTAGTGATGAAATCTGCCACTTTAAAGGTATTATTGTTGGGGTTCTTATGATTAGACTTCATTCTTTTAGGACCTGAAGCATAGGAGTTATGGTTTTAAACCAAGAAGAGAAGGTTTTTGAGGATCGTACAATGTATGGTGGTGTTTAAAAATTGATTAAGCTAAGGGTGATCGAATTTGGGTGTGAAAGTGTTCAAACCAGAGACTTTAAAGCTTAGACAACCTTTACTTACTTTGTTTCTTTGATTTCTCGTGAAATCCTAATTAAAGGAATTATATTTTTATGAGTTAAAACAAAATTTGTATATTAGAAAGGAGATGATATAAGCTTTAAAATTTATATCAAATTATTGTCCAAGATTTTCAAAAGATATGCTAAGCATATATTGTTGGAGTTGTTTGGTCATCGTTTGGTTCATAAGGGTGAAATTGTGCTGGTCTTGCTTTTATATATTTCATGCTGAAAGAGATGATTGTGAGGGATGGGTATATCTGATTGTGGCTGTGAAACATCTTAAGGGGAATATTTTTAAAGATGATTCCGTTATAAATTGCCATGTTTTATTGAGTGAGATGTAATGGAGTAAATAATTAATGATTGGATTGAAGTGTATTTGTAGGAAGAAAGAGTTAATGGTAATTTCTTATTATGATTTTGGGAACACAAATACTTGATGTTTTATTTTGTGATATTTTATTTAATTGAACAATTTAGTAATTTGGAGATAGTTGGGTTACTAATAGTATTTTTGTAGGAGATTTCTCTTTTAAGAACTGATTCCATATTAGTTGTAAGGATTGATGTTGGATTCATATATGATTAAGGCTACTTTTCACTAAGATGATTGATGTATCGAATTATTTGGGAAAGAGAAAACAGTTAGTATTACCATATTTGGGGCTGACACGTAGCTGGTGGGTATCTTGAGATTTATTTAAAAGAGAAATGAATTGAAGTAGTTAAGTGAATGTTATGGGGTTGGAAATTAGTAATCAATAGCTGGATGGTGGTTCAGAATAATACATACAAGTGTTTCAAAGTATTAGATAAGAAGTAGAGTTTGATAAGATGATATGAATCGGCATTGTGTGGTTAAATGGTTCCAAATGGTACAGATTGAAGTGTGAAGCTATGATTGTTGACTTTTGCAAATATAGATCGGTTTTAGGGGTCTTTATTCAGATTTGTATTGTTTGAACTTGATGTTTGATTTGTATTTGGGTGATTCAGTGTTATCTAGATTCTCTAAAGTTTCAAAGAGATAAAGAATTCTGGTTTAAAGAGGTTAAAGTTGTAAACAGGCATTTTTAAAGATTTAAGTATTTTGAGATAGTTGATTGGCATATGCAAGTGATTGATGGGTTAGTTAGGGTTTAATCCTGAAAGAGCATGTGATTTGTATTGCTTGAACTTGATGTTTGATTTGTATTTGGGAGATTTAGTGTTATCTAGATTCTCTAAAGGTTTCAAAGAGTTAAAGAATTCTGGTTTAAAGAGGTTAAAGTTGTAAACAAGCATTTTTAAAGATTTAAGTATTTTGAGATAGTTGATTGCATATGTAAGTGATTGATGGGTTAGTTAGGGTTTAATCCTGAAAGAGCATGTAATTATGATTGGAAATTTAGTTGGAAAGAATAAAGTGTTTTCTAAGTGTTGTTAGTACAAACAGTATTTTATTGTACCGTTCAGTTCTTAATAAAGCATACAAAGACATTAGGTGGAAATTTTGAAAGGAATAGTAGAAATCTAATTGTAATTATTGTTTCAGGAGTTTTAATTAGCATTCTAAATTAAGGAATATATTGACGCTTTACAGCTGCAAGTTGGGAGCAAATTGAGAAGTTTAATGAGTTAGAGTTTACTGTTTACGATTGTTAAATATTGAGCTTGCGAAAAGGGAAATTTATAAAAGGATGATAAGGATTTTAAATTGGTATATTTAAAAATTGGAGTTTGTTGAAATTTTGATTGGTGCATTGAAAGTACAAGGGGAGAGTTATTACCAAAGAATTTGAGACTGATTATTTGAAGTATATGGAGCATGAGTTAAGTTGTTTGATTGTAAGAAGATAGTTATCGTGAGAACTGTACTTGAAGTTATCAAAAGCTGAATATGTTATGTGTTAAGAATGTTGTGTGAGTTCTCAAGGTTGTGAATCTGATTTTGATTTCAGTTTTGAAGTTCTTAAGGAATTAAGCAATTGTTAGAAGATAAAGGAAGTGGTTATTGATTTGTATTATGATTGATGATTTGCAATGTTCTTTAATAAATTTAATTGCTTGAGCTTGAAAACCTTGCTTTGTTTTGGATTCTGTTCAAATTGATGTGTTTTTTATTCAATGTCTACTTAAGGTAGGTGACTTCCTAGTATCTAAACTATGTTTATGTTTCTTTAATTATGGCAAGAGAACTATTATAAAAACTGAATTTAAGAAGTTATAAATGATGGGAAAACTTTGTTTCATAGTATGGAAGTTTTATTTTGACCATAGAATAGAAAATATTCATAAGATATTAATTAGTCAAACATTGAGAATAAGAAAGATTAATAGGAATAGATTATTTATAATTGACCTTTCAATTTAAAAAAGGGGTTAAAATAATTATAGTAAATTATAATCTTTCACTAATACAAAGAATGGGGTAGTTAATATTAATTACATTAGGATCGTGAGACTCGTTAAATAAATATAAATATATAAGTATAAATATTAATTTATTTTTATTATACAGATGTGTTATAGGCTTTAATAGTAGTTTAAAATTCATCAAGGCAATGGAAAGGAAAGGAACTGGTTCAGGACAATGATTCGATATCCAGGTAGTACTTTATCTCATTACACTCAAATTGCATGTATAATTTTGTAATACCTGCTACATTTAAGTGGTATGTCTTTTATTCCTTTCATGTTGGAGTACTCCAGGCTTAGGCAGTTCGCTACCCCTTTGCCAGACCAATTACGTTATGACTTTAAATGTTATAACGAGAAGTCCTACAAGTATAACCTCCACTAGTTAACGAAGATATCGTTATTAGTGGTTGGTAGGTGCAGATCATACCCAGATTAATAGGATAAATGCTATCATTATTTGTAAAGGTTTATAAAATATATACATGATAATGCATGCATGAAATTTACGGTGAATGACATAAATTGCGGTAAATTGCTGTTTCAGAGAAGCTGGGAGATGGTTAGATGGTTGAGATAAGGCAAGAATGCTGGAAGAAGATGAGACGAAGAAAATATGCTTTACTATGGAAGTTAAATATTTTAATAGTGTTATCTGTATATGATTTAAAATTAAATTATTAAATTAATAGAAAAAAACATAGAAAATAGAATTGTATAAATTTATAAGGGAATTTTAAATTCCTAAGTATTATGAATAGAGAATAGATACCATAAGAGGATTAATGTACGTTTAATTGTTTTATGAACCACTCTGCTTTAGACGAAGATTTTAAATTGTCCAATTTATCCGAAAAGCCCATTCCAATAAAAAGAAGATTAGTTTAATATTTGAAAAGAAAAAGTTTTAAATTTTTTGTATTTTTGGGCTTCTGACACTTGAGAGTGGTTGTAATTCGATTAAAAATGCTATAGTATAGTTAAAATGTTTAGGTGTTACACCTTACAAGGGACCTGAATTTAATTTTTCCTTTCTCATTCCTTTAGCATCCAAGTTCACAATGTAGCGTACACTATCTAAGTGTAAATTATTATAAACACATTATTGTCAGTCACTAAATGTGGATATATTTTCCAACAGAAATTCAAACATTGATTCGCCCTATAATGAGAGTCTAGCCCATTTCATTAAACTCAATTCTTGTGGACTAACTCAGAATCTGCTTGGATAAGAGGAAAAATATAAAGGAAACAAAATGGGAGAGAGAAAAGTTTGAAGAAAATATTATCACTCTCATTTTTTGGATGAGTGCGAGAAAATTGAGAGAAAAGAAATGAGCAAATATATGGTGACTAAAATACCTATATTCTTATATTAAAAGAATTATATTCGAAATTAAATTAGATTTTACAAGTGAGTAACATGAATGTTATTTTTTTAAGATAAAAGTTATATAAAATTAGATTAGATATTAAGATCATCAAATAATTTTAATTTTTTCCATATAAAAAATAAAAAGGTGAATTATTTTTAAAATTAAGTATACTTAAAAATTAAATAAATTTTAATTGCCCAACATCATTAATAATGAATAAAAATAAAATGATCAAGAGTTTGTTTTATCTTGAATTTACTGAGTCTATATCATTATTTGTTTCAGCATCATAAATCAGAACACATATTTCCTAATAGAAAAGTTTTGACTAGCATAATATAGGATAACTCATACAAACAAGGAGTCACTCAAGAGGTGTCAAGGCTATGATTATGATTACAATAAGTGCTTTATAAGGTGTTAAGATTACACATAAACCAAAATAGCATACTGAAAGTCTACAAAATAAACATTTTAAAATGACAAAACAGGTGCAGATAACATCTCTAGCACACTACACCCTTCCACATGTTGTTCTTTTCGCCTTCTTTGTACTTCATGAAGCAAGAAGGGTCGGATCCTTGTTTGCTACAAGACTAGAACTTGTGATTGCTGGATGTCCCTTCCACATAAGCCCTGGAGGACTGACTGATAGATCAGTAGGAACCGATGGTGTTGGTGAATGATATTTGATTATCTGAGAACCCCCTATGGTTAGAGGCTGAGACAAGGTGGCCCTCCTCATTTTCTGCTCGTTTGGTATTGCAAATCTTGTTTCAACATCTGCATGATACTCCATGTATTCCTGTGCAGTCCCCTCACTAATTACTACCTCAGAACTCATGCCAGGCTACAATAACAAATAAATAACACAAATTAATAATAACATCCCATCAAAGCAAGAAGGTAACAAGAGTGTTAAATAATGTAGTACATTGTAAATTGCCCTTCCAGATTCCAGGTCAACTCTCACCCCCATCCCAGTGTCATTTCGTGTCTTATAGAATGCTCTGCCTCCCCTGGGTCTTTTAGAAGTTTGTGATTCCTGAGTAACAGGTCGGGCTGTACCTTTGTTAAAGGTTGAGCTATTGTGGATTGAGGTTTCTGGTTGCAAAAAAATAACATCATAGGTAAGTAAGAAAAAAAGTTAAGTACGATACAGATATGCATAATGAAGATTGATACATACAGACAGGTTGCCCTGTTGTGGCCCTCATTCCTATAAATCGTGCATTTTGAAGTTGAACCTTTCTTGGACATTTTTTCTTTTCTAGTTTCAAGAGGCATACCAGCACCTTTTTCACCAGTGGTTTATGAAGCTTGTTGGCTTATTACAACCGTCCTTCTCCTCCCACCTTCTTCAGTTCTAATCCTCTTAACCCTTGATCTACCTGGCATGCTACAAATGGGAGGTAGTTCCAATGGTTAGAACTTTTCAATGCCCAAGAATTTCTTCCTTTTAACCGGCCAGAATTTATGCCTATAACTAGCTAGGTATGTGTCCTTGTGGTAGTATCTAGATATGAAAGTTAGTGGGTCCAGTTTTGCATGATATAGGGCACATATAGCATGCTAACAAGGTATACTGGTTAAGTCCCAAAACCTACATGTGCACTATTTCCTAGACACAAATACAGTGTGTCTATCATCACCCTCAGTTACCTCATATCCGTCATCCCCATTAAAGTGTACCCTACACCCGATGGATAAGTACGTACTTTCGTTAAAGAAGGTCATACACTTAGGACTATAGTCTCCCATCCACCTCTGTGCATTCCTTTCTGCACTTACCCATTAACTTAATCCTAATCCCATCTACCGTTCTAATGATAGGAAGATATCTAAAGTCATCAATCCATGAGTTAAAGCTTTCACTGCAATTATTATCAACCATTGGACACTTGCTAGTATTTCTAAAAAAAGCTCTTACCCATTCTTGTGTAGGGTAAGATAGAGCTGCTCTTGCCATGTCTTTGCTCAAAGATGCAAGTACTGTAAGGTTATCTCTGAACCTTTCTTTAAACATACTCTATGAACACGCAAAAAAGCATTCTTCAACTTCCCTCCCCTCCAACGCTTGCTCCAGTTCACATATATGTGTCTAACACAAAGCCTTTGTTCCGCATCAGGTAACACAGTGAACACAGCAGCAAGAAGTCCCAATATTCAAGAATGGATTATAAACAGAATGTATTTGGCAGTAAGTTTCAATAGTATATGAATAGTAATATATTGTAAACAGAACATCCTTAGACAAAAGCTAATTTCACAAAATACCTTTTGCATGTCTGACATTATGGTAACATTCTCTCCAGTTTCTAGGTCCAAGGATCTCTTCAACCATTCAATAAACCACCTCCAATTCACCGTGTTTTCTTTCTGTGTAATGCTAATTGCAATGGGAAATAGTGAATCATCAACGTCTATACCTGTTGCAAAAAACAATGCCTTTAGCATTCTGACAACTTCCAAAAATTCATGTAATTTCAGCACATTTTTCTTAATGTTTTATTTAATCCTTGATAAATTTTGGATACTCAAGATAGGAAAATACTCATTTATTTTTGGTTGCACATCATTGTTTATTTGTGTAGATTTTGATCATATTTCTAGCTAGTTTCTTATGTTGTTTTATGTAAATCTTGTAGGAATATTTTGATGTAATAACCAAGTGATTATAGCCCCTTCATCAAGCTGACAAGTGGATAAAGCTAAGAGGAAGCCAGAGAAAAGGACTAGAAAAAACGTGACCTCACCGTGGCACAGCGAACAACATTTGTCTCTGCCCCTGTTTTTGCTTGCTCGCCGTGAGCTTCACCGGGGCTAAGTCACAGCGAGCAGCACTTGTTTCTGGAACATTTTTTGATAGTTAATTGTGGGTTCACCATGGTGATCCCACGGCGAACGACGTATTTTACTGCACGTTTTGGTAAAAAGGACAGACTGAATGGAAATAAAAGAAAGGGTTTTGAGTTCAGCATTCATTCTTTGACTTATAGGGCATTTTGGGAGTGTTTTGCTCTGCTAGGGCTTAGAGCTTTGTGGGGATTGAGCTAGGGTTTGAAGCTTTTAAGAGATTTGGGCTTCTCCTCTTGGTTTATCTTCTCCATCTTCATTCTCTACTCTTGTTCCATGTTTATTGATGATGTATATGTATGTTCTCATGGAGTTGTTGAACATGAATGGCTAAATACTTTGATTTTAAGATTATTTTGAACCCTTGTATGGATTAACTCTTGATTCCTCCTCTTATTTTGTGATTAATGAGATGTATGTGTTTATTTTACTCTTCTCCTAATGCTTCTAAGTGATTGAGCACTATTTAGATGTTGTGTTCACTTGATTGATGCTTGAGAGGGCTAGATTGAGTGTAGAACTTGGGTAAAATAGTGTAAGAACTTGAAGTTTGCATAATGAATGAGTGGTTTTGTTGGCAAGATAGAGATATACTTGCCAACCTTGCATAGTCACATTAGGATTGGAGCTTGAAAATTGGGTTTTATTAATTATAACAAGAGATTGTGTAATTAATGAGATCAAACACTTGTTCTTGACTTGAGAGAGCTTTTACAAGTACTCTGTGAATCCTAGATTAGCACATGGTTTCATTGAGAACATCTTTGAGAGGAGGTTAATTGAGTTTTAAGAAGTACAAGGAGGATACATAATCTTAGGACCCATTTCACACTCGAAGTTGAAGAATCACTTGTTTATAATTTTGTTTTCATTTAGCATATGTTTATTTTCATAGTTAATCTTCAATCTCAATATTTGAATCACTCAAATTGGGAGAGAGTATGAGAATCATTGTTTGACCGGGTTTTGGAACCAAATCCTCGTGGGAACGATACTCTACTTATCAATTTATTACTTGGCGCGACCCATGCACTTGCGGTTCGAACACATTCTCCTTAAGAATAAAAGATCAACTGTCAAAAGGCATAAACCTATAAACGAAAAGAACCATTCAACTTAAGCTAGACGCTAAAAAATCAACTGTCAGAAGACTCAGAAATAATCAACTTAAACCAGCCGCTTAAAAAATACAGTGTGTAAACTTGCAAACCAGCATCTATACCTGTTGTTAAGTATTCCCGAAGCATTAACAATTATGCTCACAATCATGTAACTCTCCAGAAGTTCATATTCATACTAGCTGGCCCAAAAGATTTGATCTTTTTTTCTCATATACTCAGTAGATTAGTTACAGCAAGTCAATGTAAATCACCAGTAAAGGAATGCAAAGAGTATTATAACAAGTCAATGTAAATCACCAGTCGATTAGTTACTGCAAGTCAAATTCTAAACCTAATTCAATAAAGTGTGCGAAGAGTATGCAAACCAAGTACTATAGTAAATCACCAGTAAAGGAATTCAAAGAGTATTATCCTAGGCACCAACTACTATCTTAGGTAAATCACCAGTAAACTAAGAGTATGCAAACAAAAAAATTGATCTTTTTTTCTCATATACTCGTGGTTAAAGGAATGTAAACCAAGTAAATCTCGAGCAAGAATATTTCAAGATAAATCCGAAGAGTATGTAGTTTGAACAAAGAAGACAATGATTTCAGCAAATGATCTTATTTCATAATTCAACTCAAATCTTTCTTCAAATAGACAGATTTAAGGAAACATGCAATTCTAACCAAAATTGTGAGTATTATATCTTAACCAAAGTAGACAGATTCAAGGAAACATGCAATCCTTCAAATATACTCTATACCTGTTACAGTTGCATAATGCCTTTAGCATTCCCCTTAAGAAATGTCCCATCTAGTCCTATTATTGGTCTACAACCTACCTTCCATCCAATCCTCATAAACAAATAACAAATCAAAGTTAGATACAAGTTTTATTCTCACATACACAAAAATAGGAATTTAATGTCACAAAAATTAATCATCTACCTTTGTAGCATTGAAGCGTACATAAAGTCTGCTAAACACCCTTTTCCCATTTTCTAATGCATCCTTACTTAACATCAAACTGACATTGGAACCTGGATTTGAATTCCTCAACTCATTACAATATGCTTCGAGGTTATTAAACTCATCAACATAGCTTCCTTCCATTTCCTTGTAATCATCTTAGCTCTTTTACACTTCCAAATGCTCACGTGAAGCTTCAATTCATCCTCAACATCTTTCTTCATGTCTGAAATCTTGTATTGTGGCCTCTCTTACACCTTCTTCTTGAAATATCCTGCTAGCTACTTCACTGATGCTTCGAGGTTATAAAACTCTTCATTCTAGCTTTCCAAAACGAAAAATCAATATTTTCAAGGAGAGGTGGAATGGTATGATCAAAACCTTCAGGAAACATGTCACACCCAAAACCAGCCATGATCTTTTCACTTGAGATCGTTGGATCCTTTAAACAAGTGACCTGCTCTGATACCAAATGTTAGTGCTGACTATCACCCAAGAGGGGGGTGAATTGGGTGACTGAATAAAAACCTTTGATTCTTTAACAAAAATACAAGTGATGTCTATCTTTGAATTGGGTTGCAGGAATCTCTTTTTGGAGTAGAATTCAAGATTCTTCTTCTTGATGAATGAGGAATTTTATTTCTCCTGTTTTCCTCAAGATAGTTGAATGGCACTCTGTTGTAGCTCATTCTTGAGTTCGAACATGCTCTTCTTGTGATTGAGCACTGCTTTCTATGATCTGAACCAGATGTAGCGACAGTGGCTTTTCCCTGAGTTCTCCTTCTATATATAGATTCTGTGAATCTTTTTCTTGGAGTATGAGAAACTCTTGGATTCTTCTCTGTTATCTTGGTATCATGATGTCCATTTCTTCTAGAATTTATCTGCATACATAAAGCACTGAATGGACATTTTGGTACCCATTTGAACTTGGGTCCTTCAGTGTTAGTATTGGACCTTACATGTCCTTTTGGAATCCAAACAAATTTATTTCTCACATTTGAATTTCTTCTAATAATACATGTGTGAGAAATATGGCCAGATTTACCTCAATAATAGCAAATAATAGAATGATGTGCAACATGAGATTTTATGCAATTATTGTGATGGTCAGAGGAGTGCAAATTTAAATTGTTTTCATCCAAAAGACCTTTCTTCCCAAAACATTTTCCAGCATGATTTAAAACATTTTCAGTCCTTGAAATATGATCTGTGATAGGTTGTAAGTCAGTTTTATGCAGATCAAAATTGTTTTTCTAAAAAACACAGGGATTAGAACTGTATACCATAGCTGCATCTTGAGCTCCAGAGAATGATTGATCAGACTCGTTCAGATAGAGCTCTTGGCAGTCATCCTTTGCTTGACCTTCTGTGTTAATTGAATATTGGAAGGGCTCTAGGATTTCTCCTTCTTCAATTTTAGCTTCCAATTGCTCATTAACCATAGATGTGTAACTTTGTAATTCAGATGAGCTGTCAACACTTTTAGTTTCAAAAAAATGATTAGTGACATATAGGGTCTCAAGAGTGTCCCAGATAGCTTTAGCACTAGAGCAACGTTTGATTTTCTGAAAATCATTTTCAGTTAAGCCTTTGTGCAGAATTTGCATTGCTCTAATGTTCAAGGAATACATTTTCTTATCTTTTTTAGTCCAATCCTTTCTTGGTTTGAAAACAGAATCTTTTATAAAAACATTCCACATATAATAATCAAATGATTTTATAAAACTCTTCATTCTAGCTTTCCAAAACGAAAAATCAATATTTTCAAGGAGAGGTAGAATGGTATGATCAAAACCTTCAGGAAACATGTCACACCCAAAACCAGCCATGATCTTTTCACTTGATATCGTTGGATCCTTTAAACAAATGACCTGCTCTGATACCAAATGTTAGTGCTGACTATCACCCAAGAGGGGGGTGAATTGGGTGACTGAATAAAAACTTTTGATTCTTTAACTAAAATACAAGTGATGTCTATCTTTGAAATCTTTTTAAGATTTATCACAGAGAATATTTCAAAATATGAAATGCACTGAAATTAGTTCTGATATGCTGGAAACTAAGAGAGTTAAAGGAAGAGAAAATGCACACAGAGTTTATCCTGGTTCAGTCAACTCAGACCTACATCCAGTCCTTAGGCTCCACCTGAGATTTCCACTATCCTCTTGTTTAATCCTGGCACAAGAGAAGCCTACCACAGGTTTTACGAACACAGGTTCACCTGTCAACCTTTATAGAGTTTTAGACTCTTCTAAACACTCCCCCTTACAACCTGTAAGGTTACAACCCAGTTCTCAAAGCACCAAGCTTTGGAACTACCTCAAACAGAGGAGGATTTTAACAATAAAGTTTACTCAAAGAATAGATTGTGATAATCACTTAAGTACAGAATCGTATATGAGAAATAAATATAAATTTCTAGAGCTTAAAGATTTGAACTATGGTTGCTCTAGCTCTTCTTTTCTAATGCGCTCATCTCATCATTTATGGGCTCACTTGGTTTTGCTTTCAATCAGTGTAATCTACAATTCTGTATTGAAGTCCTGTTCCATCGTTGTGCTCGTATATGCGTTTAGTGTGTGCCTTTTTTTTCACTCCAGATGTCTTCAAGTCTTTATATAGAGTTTGATAAACTTCTGTTCGTTGGAGACTTGAAGAACTAGCCGTTGATAATTTGCTTCAACTAATCTTGCAAAGGATAAGACCAGAGAGGCAGAGACTGTGAGTAACGTTATCCTGCTGCTACCTGCTACTGTACTTCCATGTCAGCTTTTTCAGTAGCGCTAGCATGATTTGCTATCGCTAACTTCATAGTGTAAGTCATGCACTTAAGCTGTTAGTTGAAACAAATACTCATGCAGTAGATGATATCGATAGAGACAATATATTAGTTAAGGTATTTTTCAAAGCATTCTTCTATCGATAGACATAAACATTATCGCTAACACATTCTTTGAGTTCAATGCTGTGTTCTAGCAATATCATACCAACAATCATTTCTCTATCGATGGCTAATCAAATTATCGCTAGTTACTTGATTGCTTATCAGCTTTAAATATTCAAAGGTATTTTAAGGTATCCTACTATAGATGGATAAGCATGTTAGCGCTAGTAACTATGTTATCACTAAGCTCATTTGTTCTCAGGCACTAGCTATCTAAATGATCATTATCTGAAGCACTTTTGTTATCGATAGCTTAACCTGCTATCCCTAGCTGATTTCATTAGCGCTAGGACTTAGTTCGTCGATCTGCTTAGCTATTTACTCATGTTCTTTCATGAACTACTAGCGATAGGATACTCTCTAGCGATAGTGAATGACTTAGCGTTAGAGATAATTATCTTGGAGTTCTGCTAAGTTTCCATCAGATATATTTGAATCTTTCATCTAGTAATATATCTTTTACTCTTGTAATGGTGATCTATTACTTATCAGATTTTACACTTATGTTTTCTATGGGTCAGTCTTCATCAAAACTTAAGATTCTAACAGCCCTTACTCTGATAGGCTCACTCTTTTTAAGCTTCACTTTCACTCAACTCTTAATTGCATAGTTATTTATGGCTCTCACCAACTCTCCCTTGTTTGCATATGTACACCAACCATGAAAAAGGCCCTTTGCTCAGACCCATTAGGTTCGTCTTGGACTTTTCTTTCTTCTAAAGGCCCACTTGCTTCATTTGGGTCAATGTCATCAAACACATCATCATCCTCATCTTCTTAACAGTCTTCTTCTCCCTCATCAATTGACAGATCTTCACTAAAGTAATAGTCTTCAATTCCCAAGCCATCGTTAACACCATCATCATGCTCTAGCTCGGACATATCGCACTTACCCATCCAACCATATGGCCCCCCAGTTTCGCCATATATCTCTTCAAGGTATTTCTTTCTTTCCCTTGATTCTGCTTTAGCATTTTCTAAAAAGCATACAGTATCATTCCAATTCAATTCTTCTTCAACCTCACCTTCATTCTCTGCAATGTAGTTTCTTTTACCCTTTCCACCATCGCCATCATCATTCTTATCCCAACCATCCCATCCAATAATTGCATCTTTTCTTACCTCATGTCCATTTCCATTTCTTAACCAGTCACTTTTTTCACCCCAATACAGCGAATATTCTTCCCCACCAAGGGGATCACTGTTGGGACCACCATCCCCACAATCAGAAGCCATTTGCCCTTAAACCCAAAATAATTAACATCAAACAAGAATTTATTAACTAAATCACACTTAATTAAACAAAAATCAAAGGGCTAGATCGAAATTTCACAAAAAGCACAACAAACTTTTTCTGCCAAAAACTTTTCAGATATTCGATTCCTTACCTGCTAATCGACAAATCGAGGATGAATCTCTGCTCTGATTTCTTCTTCACTGCAAATGCACATCAGATCTCACGTGCATTCAGCTATATTTTCCCCTAACCTCTCCTCGGTCATCCACGTTTTTCTGTCATCTTCCTCAGAGCTCGAACACCCAAACCCTACAATCGTTTTGTTTTTCTTGTTTTGTTTCATCTCTCTCAACACCTCATTTTCTTTATACCTCGTCCACCTCATCCATCTACAATCGTCCACGTGTGTCACATGGTGGCATTTTGTTGTTTTTTTAGTTAACGGAACCGTCAGTGCTCCGTCCATTAAAGGTCAGATTGCCCTACTTTTTTTTCTTTCGAGGCAAAATTGCCCTGATGAGGACTTTCAGACACCAAATGCTCCTTTGGGTAAACTTCCAGGGCAATTGATGGAACTCACCAATTGATGGAGATAACCTTACTTAACCCTTAGTTTTGCACAAAACCTGGAACAAGACTAATGTAAAGAACTGCCATTGTAACTGTTGTTTGAATTCCCATATTATCATACATCAAAAACAAGAATTTCTGCCATAGGAGAAGACTAAAATTGATAGCAGTAAAAGAGGAAGAGATGATTATTGTAGGTAATTGGCAGACCAATTGTTTTCACAAAAGCCCAACCCAAATCCTTGCATATACGAAGACATTCCTTCCTGAAACAAAAATGAAAGGACTAACACATAGCATCACAGATGAGCTCGTTAAACCCAGGACTTAGGATCAAATTCAAATAGTGGTGAAATTTCAGTTTATGCCTTTATGGTACCCTTGAGAGATGACATTCCTCATTTTCAAGATAAATCTATATATCATTAAAAAGTCTTGCACGTATACTGTTCATAGAACTGAATTCTTTACGGCTCCTCTCACAATTCTTTGTTCACGGAGCCACTAAAATGTTGGCTTAGTGCTTGAAATTTTTCTTGCATTGGGCTCTGTGCCGGCTTGCTTCTAAACCTCCCAATAGATACTGCACACACCAATGAATCCTCAATTTCCCTTCAATTCATTTGAATCCCCTGATTTCCCCCCAATTCATTTACATTTTAAATTTCAAACTTCAAAATCCTTATACATATCTGCTAGCTTTTTTAGCATCTCTCATTTGAAATCTTACCCTCTCTCATCAATTTCTTTGATTCTCTCTCTTTTCTCCATTAGTTTCTTCTTCCCATCCTTCTCCATATTGGTTGAGAGATTAACTAGATGGTTTTCAACTTCATCTCCATTTTAGGAGCTTACAACATAATTACACTGAATTTAAAGGTGGTATTCTCCATATTCCTTTCTTTTTTGCAATTTGCATGCATTTTTCATATTTGGTTTTCAGAAAATCGTAGAATTTTTTTCTTTCTCCAATTTTAAAGGTAGGTGAAAGAGCTTTGAAGAAGGAATCATAGAGGTAAACCTGGAATCCCATATCTTTGTGAAAATTTTATCCTGCTCCATCCTTCCATGATAAAAAAGAAAACACAAAAATTTTGTTTACTAATTTTCTTTGTTTTTCATAGGTATGAGCTTAAACATGACAGAAGGTTGCAAGCTTTATATGAAACGCGAGATGAGGAAGGTTGAAGAGCTCAAGAATTTGATTAAGGGTTTAGGTTCGGAGCAGTGCCGCCTCAAGTCCGCTCTCCAAGAAATTAAAACCCGAGGGGATAGAGGAAGCTAACCCTGGGTGTCGATCTCAAGGAACCTAATGTAATATGATTCCTAATAGCTAAAATGTAAACTTGAAAAGGCAGGTAAAAAGCATTTTTGTTTGGTTTTGATAGGAAGTTTGGTATGTGCAAAAGGTAAAGTAAAAGATTAGAGTTAAAAGTGAGATTTGGATGAAAATGGGATAAAGGTCATTCTTGATGAATGAAAGCTTTGGGAATCATTGCTTCAAAAGGTTTTCGAGGAGTTTGTTTGATTTCTAAAGAACCCTAGAGGAACCCCTCTAGGCTAGGCTTGGGTTAACTTAATTAATGCCGGAACCCTGCACATTACTTAATTTAACCCAAGTTGATTAAGTTCAAAATCAAGAACTAATTAATTATGCAAGACTCTTAAATCCACAATTTGGGTCACCCCATAATTGCACTTGATTTCTCTTTAAACCCTAATCCATTGATGGCCACCCATACAATAAATTAGAACCTAAAGAGTGTTTGCCCAATGTCTCAACACAACTAATTAATTCTTATGCCATCTCCCTCAAGTAAATAGCTTAACACTCTTAATCCACTAACCAAGACACCTTGCATTAGCACATAATTTTCACCAAGAGAATAACAAAACTATGAACCCATAAATTTCATTAAACTCAAAGCTAATAAGTAGCAATTTCAAGCATTATACAAGAAGGAAATAACATAAATATAAACATAGTTTCTAACCCTAATGACATAAATGCATCCAACTAAGTGCCATAAATGCACCTCAACCAAATGCAATAGCAATTAATACAACCCACCAAAATGTCATAAATGCAACCCTAGAAACCTAGAAAAGCATAAATACAACAAATGGGAAAGGATTAGAACTAGGAAAACTCCCCTATTGAAGCTTCAAGCTCATCCCTTGGCTCTCACCACCAAGATGGTGGAGCCTAGCTGCTATTCTCAATGGAGGAACAATCAGCAAAGGAGGAAAGTAGTAAAGCCATGGATGAAAGAAAGAAGAAGAAGAAGATGAAGGTGGAGATAGAGAAGAGAGAGCTAGGGCTTGGAGGGTGTGTGAGTGAACTAAATCTGTCTAAAATGAGGTGTATCTTTCGTGTTTTTAAGTCTCCAAGTTGGGTCAAGTGAGTGGGTATTCAATTTGGATCCAAATCAGGCTCAAAACGTGAGTTGATCTGCAGAATTCACGCAGTTCGCCGTGGCTTCATCGCGGCGAAAGCCATGGCGAGCTCAGGTTGTTTCTGGAATTTGTGGCTTATTTGCCGCGGCGAAACCCACGGCGAACTACATTCCTCTCTGCTTCTTGGAGCTGCTTTCGCCGTCTAACTCGCCTCGACTTCCGCTCTTTTGTTTTGCCTTCTTCTTTATCCTGGGTCCGATCTTTTGGTCCTGAACGACCCTACAAGTGCAAACAAGAGTAAACAAGGATCAAATAGCCCTATAAACGAATTCATACAAATTAATCTACAATTATGGCTAATTAACCTTAATCTAACACTAATTTCACCTAAGAGTCTAAGTTCTACATTAAGCATTATTGGACCAATATCGCATCTCAATCATGTTAATTTCCTCAATTTAGGCATATAAAAACCATACAAATCAGAGATTTGTCAAAGGTGAATGAGTGATAGACTTGCTTCTCTAAGGTGATGCCCGTGCCGTACAGGTCGTACAAATCAGAGGAGTCGAAGTTGCAACCTTCTTTTTGCTGATTACATCTCTGTTTTCTTTCTTAGCCATGAGCTCAAGTTATTTATTTTGTTGAAAAAAGAATATGGCAGGAAAGAATAAAGAACAAGCTGAAAGAAAGAAGATCCATATAGATAAAAAGGATGAAGGGAAAAAACATCATTAACATCCGATATTCTTAATTGGATGTTGGATTCAATCAGTCTCACCTTTCTTCTGAGCTAAAACTCTAAAACAACTTTGCAAGAAAAATGAAAGTTGAGATTCTTTAGATCAATAGGAAAAATGCTTTCCTTTGTTTTCATTCAAATTGTTTAGATTTGGATAGCTATATTTAGCATTATAATCACTACTCCTCCCTTCCTCTGTTCAGTTATAAAGCGATTGGATTTTGCAAAGCTCTGATATTCATCTTATATCATAATATATGGTTGTGCTGTAGTGGATTGCTTAGATCTTAAAAAATGTTGGTATGATGATGTGAAATGGTTTAAAGAGAAATCTGTTTAAATATGAAAAAAAAATGTTGTGTCCACCTTCGTTTGAAAATATGTGTTGCACGGGTTGCCATTGTTTCCCCATACCTGAAGAGAATAAAAAATAAAGAGAGGAGAGAACAAGACTTCCATGGCTGATCGAGCTCTATTACGTATACACTTCTCAGCTTAGCCTTTACTGTCGAACTTTGCTGTTGATTGTACTTGTGATGTCAACAATGATGACGATTTCACTCTTACCTTCTAGCTCCATGCGTCATCGTTGTCCGCATTTCGTGGGTGCCATTGATGTTTTCATCGATCAGTGTTTCAAAACTCAACCATGTTGTTTGCAGAAGATGAGATGAGGAAGGGAGGAAGAAAAGAGAGGTAAATGGAAGATAACTTGTGTTTTGCTGTGATGATTTGATGGGACAATGCGTGTCTTGCAAAAGGGAGAGTCAGATTTTTCACGTGATGGCGTAGGACAATGAGATTTTTAAAAGTTGAAAAAAGGACGAGATAGGAAGAGTATCATGTGGCCATATGAGAATTAAGATTTATAATAGTATATATTTTTATACATTGTTACTTTTTTTAGATATAAATAGCCAAATAGGGATGTTGCAATACGGATGTGAAACAGAGGTAAAAAACAAATTCTTATATGGATGACTATCCATTATTATAAAAAGTTTAAATTTTTTTAATGATTAAATATGAATATTTTTATATACATTAATGAATTGATATTAAGTTAAGTATCACCAGTCTAACTACATATTTGACTCCCGAGCTAACTCAGTAACCCTTAAACCACCACATTAATTGGTTCACTAACAGATTCGGTTTTTAATACCTTGCAACTGAGACATGTGATGGTGCAAAAAAACACTTGAACCTTTTTTTTGAACTGAAGTTTTGCCATTTTTTTTGGCACTGAAGTTTCGCTAGAAAATATCATAAAACCCACATTTTTTTTGGAACGGAAATTTCGCTGAAAAAAAATACAAACATATCCTAATATATGAAGATATGTATGACGAGAAAGAATGAAAAGATTTAAAAAAAGTGATAAACACTTTCATCGTGCTCATATTCAAGTCACTAATATTATATGAAATTATATCCCATTCGTAAACATGTAAGCTCATGAGTGCAAGTTGCTTTTCAGTAAGAGCTGCTGCATCCTCGCCCGAATGCAGTGTTAAATGAGCAAGGGCTACCACACTCTAATGGACGGAGGCGGCTAAAGAAGCTAGTTCATGAGAGTAAGATCAGTCTTGGAATATTGGGACGCTGAATGGGAAGCTTTTTGAGGTGGCACAAGTTATGAAGGATCGTAAGATTAATATATTATGCTTACAGAAACCAGATGGGCTGGAGAGAGATCTAAATACATCGGAGTTAATGATTCTAAACTCTAATACACAAGAAAGGTAAATGGGAGGAATGGTGTTGGTATCATTGCAGATAAAGAATGGCGGAAGAATGTAGTGGAAGTTAAGTGAATTGAGGACCAAATCATATCTGTGAGAGTAATTGTGGGAAATGATACAATAAATGTTATTAGTGCATATGCACCCCAAGTAGGGGCAGAAGGAGAAATTTTGGGCAAATATTAAAGGGTTGATTCAAGGTATACCGGCAACTGAAAAAAATTTTATTGGAGGGGATCTTAATGGACATGTTGGGAAAGAGGCGGGATCATAAGCAAGGACGCATGGTGGTTTTGGTTATGGGGAGTTGAATAATGAAGGGCAAACAATTATCGATTTTTCCTTAGCATACAATCTTAAGATTGTTAACACATGCTTTAAGAAGCAGGAAGAACATTTAATTACATACAAAAGTGGAACTCACAAGTCACAAATCGACTTCTTTTTGGTAAGAAACCCTGATAGAAGGTTATGTACTAATTGTAAAGTGATTCCTGGGCATGGGGAGACCGCTCAACATAGATTTTCTAGTTCTTGATGTGAGAATTAAATGTATAAGACAAAGGCACCGAGCAGTTTTGAACCGAAAGATCAAGTGGTGACAATTAAAGGGGGAGAAGCGAGAGATTTTTAATAGAAATCTATTGGATTAAGGGGTATGGGATCCACAAGGAAATGCTAACAGCATGTGGAAGAATATGGCTACGAAGATTGAAATGGTTGCTAAAGCTACTTTAGGAGAATCAAAAGGTTTTGGACCACGAGATAAGGAGACTTGGTGGTGGGACAAGGATGTCCAAGAAAAGGTGCGGAACAAAAAGAATTGTTTGAAGGCTATACACTTGTGTAATAATGTTGAAAATTGGGAAAAGTACCGCTTAGCTAAAAAGGAGACTAAGAAGGCAGTGAGTGAAGTTCGTGCTAAAGCATACGAGGGGTTTTATAAAGAGTTAGGGACAAAGGCTGGGGAACAAAAGATTTACAAGCTTACAAAGATTAGGGAGAGAAATTCGAGAGATTTGGATCAAGTAAGATGTATAAAGGATGAAAAAGGCAAAGTTTTGATTACTGACGAAGATATTAAGAATATATGGGAGGCCTACTATTCTAAGTTATTCAATGATGGAGGTGAAGGTCTATCTTGTGAGTTGGGGGATTTGACAATTAGTGAAGATAGACTTAATAGGTCGTTTTATCGTAGAATTAGTTTGGGAGGTTAGAGAAGCTCTTAAGAAAATGGAAAATGGTAAAGCGGTTGGACTTGATGGTTTACCGATTGAAGTTTAGAAATGTTTAGGGGAAGAGGGTGTGTTATGGTTATCTGAATTGTTTAACGAGATTTTACGGTCCAAGAAGATGCCTGATGATAGGAGAAAAAGTACTTTAATTCCGATTTATAAAAACAAAGGCAATATACGAAATTGTGCAAATTATAGGGGAATTAAACTTATGAGTCATACAATGAAACTATGGGAAAATGTGATTGAGCATAGGTTAAGACTAGAAACTAGTATTTCTAAGAGACACTTTGGGTTCATGCCAGGGAGATCCACAACAGAGGCGATATATCTACTAAGGGGGACAATGGAAAAGAATCGAAGTAGAAAAAGAGACTTACATATGGTTTTTATTGACCTAGAAAAGGCGTATGATCGCGTGCCGAGAGATTTACTTTGGAAAGCCTTGGAAAATAAAGGAGTATCTGTTGTTTATATTAAAGTTATACAGGATATGTATGATGGGATGTTGACTAAGGTTAGAACGCTGGGAGGTGAGACAAAAGACTTCCCTATAAGAATTGGCCTACATCAGGGATCAGTTTTGAGCCCATATTTGTTTAACTTAGTAGTAGATGTTCTAATTGAGCCTATAGAAGAAGAGGTCCCCAAGTGTATGCTTTTTACTGATGATATAGTCCTTCTTGCAGAATCAAGAGGGGAGATTAATGATAAATTAGAGATTTGGAGAAACACGTTGGAGTCAAAGGGTTTCCATTTAAGTAGGAGTAAGACAGAATATATGCATTGCAATTTTGCAAATAGACAACTTAGAGGTGATTTGGAGGTTAAACTAGGAGAGCAAACAATCCCTCAAGTGACAAAGTTTAGGTATTTGGGATCAATTATAAGACAAGATGGTGAGATTGATGATGATGTCAATCATAGAATTCAAGTTGGGTGGTATAAGTGGAGGAAAGCTACTGGAGTTCTCTGAGATAAAAAAGTACCTTATAAGGTAAAAGAGAAGTTTTATCGCACTGCTATAAGACCAGCAGTATTATATGGTAGTGAATGTTGGGCTTTGAAAGGTCAACATGAACATAAAATGGGGGTAGCTGAAATGAGGATGTTGAGATGGATGTGTGGTTACACATGAAAGGATAAGATTCGGAATGATCACATACGCGAACGAATTGGAGTGGCACCTGTCATCCGTCATATTAATTTTTTTCCACTTTACTTTTGTAATTAGTGGAGGTTTAAAATTAAAATGGGAAAAAGACAAATAAATACCCTCCAATTTGTAAAATCCCATTAACAACTTCATGATAGGTATTAACAACTTCATGATAGGTTGTTGTGTTGTTAATACCTATCATAAAGTTGTTAATGGGATTTTACAAATTGGAGGGTATTTATTTGTCTTTTTCCCAATTAAAATTGTGAAATCATATCATTTAATTTAATAAGGGGGAAAGGACTATATAGTTAATATCAGCCAACACTTTCACTTAAAACAGAAAAGATAGCCGACACTCATATAGGTGAAAGATTGTGTTGGGAAAAAAATATAGGTGAAAGATTGATGGGTCGGGAATAGACACAAAAAGTTGGTTGCAATAAAGTTGGAAGAATGAGATATCTCGTGACTCTTGTTACATTCTAATACGGTAATACCCATGGGATAAAAGACGATAAAATCACCTTTTTGTGGGCAGGAACAGTGGCTCTCGGCCAATGTGACCACTAGCACGTTTTTTTATTATAAGTTTATAGCTTCAATTACTTTTAAGTTTTCTTATTTGTGATATTAAATATGACAATTAGATTATTATGATTTCATTTCTTAGGCATACATACATGCTTGTGTGTAAAATAATTTGGATAATGGAGATTATTTATGACAATTAGATTATTATGTTTTAACTTCTTATAGCTATATATACACGTTTGTGTATAAAATAATCTTGACAAGTCAATGGCAAAATAAGACCTCACTGACGTGTTGTATGATTGTTATGTGGTGGCATTATTCTCATTCTCCAATTAATTTGTTAAATGTGGATTTGAGTGCAAATGACATCTTTTTAGAATAACTATTTAGTACTCCCTCTGTTTTTTATTATAAGAGTCAAGGAGGTAAAATCACACAGATTAATGAAGTGGTTGAGAGAGATCAATATGTCTGAAATAATTTTGTTTTTTCATTTTTGCCCTTATTTATGATTGAGTATATAAGAGAAAGAAATATGATAATAATGTTATAAATGAGTGTGAAGGAGAATGTGAATAGAGAGAATAATGATGGGTAAAGTGGAAAAAATCTCTTTAAATGCTTTGACAAATTTAGTCAGGCTCTTATAAAAAGGAAAAAAACCATTCAAATCTTTTGCCTTATATGTATGGAAGGAGGGAGTATTTATTTGTGTTCACTGTTTTCAAATTCAAATATTAATATATTTGAAATTAGATAAGTAAAACACTTAAAATATATAGCTTATGAACTTAAAATATATAACTTATTAATAGTAAAACTACAAAAGAAAAAGTGAGTTAAAAAACACTTAAAATATAGAGCTTCTAGGCTGAAGCAGCAGAAAAATATGGCTTATACAACACGTGTCCTGAAAAAGCATTTCTCTTTGAGGTGCCCTTACAAGAAATGCTAAGTTGCTAACACACAATGCGTATTTAAAAAAAAGGTTTAAAAAAAGCCATTAATGGATGCCAATGGCGTGGGGCAATTGAGGTCCTGTAATGACATGACTTGATCAACTGATTTTGCCAGGTAATAATAACATGTATTAATACTTAAAAGTCACAGTGTCTGTTTCTCTTTCTTTTACCTCAACGTGGAAGCACATCCTTTCCACCTTCCCCTCCCCTTCTCTATATCTCTTTTTCCCTTCACATCATTGATATTTGTCCAAATTTAATATTTTTATAAAAATACATATAATTATAATAATACTTTGAAATCACATAATAAATTTTAATTTATCAAAATCTGATCTATAAACAGCTAAAAACTGTAGATTATTATTATAAATTTAGATTTTACTTTTAATTTTTTATTACAATTATGAACTGTTCAGACTAAATAATCACATATTAACTTTATTTCTGAGATTTTTAAGTATTATTGTAGTTATATTTGTTTTTATAAAATATTAAATCTGGACCATTGGATCTTTGATCCAATGGTGTAAGAGGGAAAATGAGAGATAGAGAAGGGAAGAGGAGAGGAGGGGTAGTGGAGAGAATCCAAGTCTCCTCAACTTATTTCAAATATAGTTAACACTTTGTGGGTTATTAGCTTTTTATTTATAGAACACAAAGTACTTTTTTTAAAATAGCTAATTGGTTCTAGCCACTATTTTAGAAAAGATATCTGATCAAGCAAATCCAATTTTAAATATTGCAGCCATAGTTTACTCTTTGTTTGATAATTTTCTGTGGCTCTTCTTTTACAACCAAATTCTTAAGACTAATAGTCATTTATTGGGGGTTGTGTGGTAGGTCTTGGTTTACATCATTCCGATAATACTTTATTAAAGTTAAATAATAATATAATCTTATCAAG
Source organism: Mimosa bimucronata (assembly GCA_037074515.1). Taxonomy (NCBI): domain Eukaryota; kingdom Viridiplantae; phylum Streptophyta; class Magnoliopsida; order Fabales; family Fabaceae; genus Mimosa; species Mimosa bimucronata. The sequence goes on from CM073442.1 coordinate 17,037,989, forward strand.
TTCTCAGGTTACTCAATCGAAATTTTGCTTGAACTTTATAATACTTTGAAAAAAAAACATTTATTATATTATCTTAACCATGCTTTGTTATTTTGTAACTTGGCTCATTAGTTGTAAAACAGATCTCATAAATTTCAAAGATTAGACTACATTATATTGTTGCATACATATTCAAAATCTTATCAGATTTTTTTTTACCATGAAAATCTTATCAGATTTAGAACCTTATCATATTGCACCTTAATTGTTGTTCATAATTCATTTTGATAATTCTTTCCCGATTTTAGATTTACCTTAGAAAAATTATGGAAAAAATCATGGGTTTGACAATAAAATCATAATTTACAATAAAACAGTGATGCCAACAAAGGAGATATAAACAATTTATTAGACATTCTTTATTTTAAATTAAAATATATCACAACAGATACAAATTTCAGCGAAAACGATTTGGTCAATGATGGGTATTATTATCTTAATATTAGGATTTAGGATGATAGAAAATATTTTGGATGCTTATATATATAAATATTTAGTGTTAGTTAATATTATATTATATATTTTAGCAACTCAATCTCATTCTTTATAGATTTCCCTACTAAAATTGTCAAACATGCCTTTTGTGAATTGAGCTAGGCAATTAAGCAGGGGTTGTTATATTTTAGCTGTTTGGTTAATGCTATAATGTTGAATTAAATATTAATGGTCTTAAACAAATGCATTCTCTAGGTAAGAATAATTGAGTTTAGGGTTTAAAGGTTTATGGATGATGTGTTTCTGAGAAATCAATGTAAATTATTGAAGAAATTGTGGTGGTCAGGTGGATGAGTTGATGTGTTTATGTTGGAGTGTTTATGAGGTGAAATTGTACAAAAATGAGAGGAAATAATGTTGTGTAATTGATAAATGTGAAGAAGAAATTTTGTATATAAGTTTTTTTGTGATGAAGTGAGTATTGAATATTATATCTAATGCTTTCAGAAACAATGAAATCTATAGATGAAATAGTAAAAGAGTTTATGAATTAACGTAAATAATTGGTAAAAAATGCTTCCCCGCATCGTGCGGGGGAGTTTAATGCTCGTTAAAGTAAACAAAAACAACAAGAGATAGAGATTATCAAAGGTCATGCAGCAAAAGTCAGAAATTTAGTGACAAGGGACTTGCTTTATCTCAGTCCAAACCCATAACCCGAGCCTTCATTCTTCATTCACCCTGTAAGATCTAATTTAGCCTGATACAGTTTCGGGAGTTCACTAGTTTCTTCCCCATGACTCAGGATATATCTTTTCAAAAAGTCCCTTTTAGTGTAGACAAATATTGAGAGCAAGCTTTCCTTTTTCACCAGACCCTTTGACAACAGGACTTGAATGACAGAAGCCTGCGGAGCAATTCGCTTATATGTACTTAATGTCAGAACTCGTGCATGTCTAGGAATTGTGGAAGGTGGACATCCCAATTTATCAACTAGAATCTTCATACAAAATGGAGACCTTCTAAAAGCATCAACAACATCCTCATCAGACCAGCCCCACTTCTTATACACATTAGCCTTTTTTCACCATGTACATTTGCTTACTGATGACAATGCATAGACACCCATAATAAATTGACACTTTGAAGGATCAAATCCCATTTCCTGAAGTTTCCTCACAATCATCTTGAATCTACTTGTATTTATAGTCAATGTCCTAGGATATAGTTGCAACAATTTAATGACATGTGATTCAGGAACTCCGATTTCTCTTAATAACTTCATATTAGGAAGTGTATGGGTTTTTAAATCAAGAAAAAAAAAATAAGAAGAACGCCCGAAAAACGTGTAAGAGGTTTAATGAACTGGTCATAGGATTGAAACAAACCCCTATGAAGATGAAACTGAAGATTTGAAGTTCAAAAACAAGTAAATCAAGCTTTATATATGTGTGTAGACTGCATTGGAGTATACTAACTAGGCTCTTATGAGCATCAACTGGATTTGATCCCTACGAAGAAACGAAATAACCAACTACAGGAGAGGTAAAGGTTACAGCACGACCAACTCTCAATAAACACGACCTTCTACTGGTAAATCAAGGTTTTAATTGTCATAAATAGCTCTCAATAGAAAATCCTTGAAAATATCATTTATTCAAAGATCCCATATAATATATTTTAACTCTTTGAATAACGGTTTAAACCAAATGAGTTACCACATTGATAAGCGATAACTCTACATCATTTATGTGGGATTTTCAAATTCAAGTGGTATTTGTTTTAGAATTTTCTCATAAATATTTACAACTAATTTTTAGTCAAATTTGGAATTTAATTATTATAGTTATAAAGTAAAGTTCATATGAGACTCCATCCAGCAATTTAAAATGTGCCTCTAATATTTTAAAATATTTTGTTGTTTAGCTTTGCCTGAATTTTTTTTACATTAATAATCTTTAATCATATTGTTGACTACAAAAATGTCTAATATAATAAGTGAAGTTACTTATCTTTCATGTTTTTAATGTTGAAATATATTTTTTTGCCAGCTAATGTTGAAATAATTAAATATTAGGATTTAATGCAACATAATTTTGATAGAAGTGCTGAAGATGAGCAGCCAAACTATGGAAGATCAATACTGAAAGTATGAAAAAAGAGTGAAAAAAAATTAATTCGATTAAAAATAACGTTACAGGACAAAATACTTTTGAAATACTAGAAGTACTAGTCAAATGTTATGAAAATAAAGAAAATAGTAGAGATATAGATAAAGGAGATGAAGAAAGATAAGGAGAAATTAGGGAGAAAGAGAGAGAGAATTCTTATTGTTTTCAAGCTTACTATGGTCATTATTTATAGGCCACAAATTCTTAAATTCTTTTTCAAGAGTTACAAGAAAGAGTAAATCTACATAATTGTACATCAAGTGGTAGGTTACATAGACTTAGGTGAAGAAACTCAAGGGACACATCTAGAAGGTTATGGACATCCATACTATATATTGTAATATTTATAACACTCCCCCTTGGATGTCCATAAACAAATATTGTGCCTCATTAAAACCTTACTAGGAAAAACTCAATGGGACAAAAAACCCAGTGAAGGAAAAAGAGTATACAATAATATTATCAACGCTGCCTTGTTAAAAACCTTACCATGAAAACCCAGTGGGACAAAACCTTGGTTAAGGGAAAAAGAGTACAACATGATATTATCTCCTCCTGAAGATAGGATTACTTTTACTTTTCCATATAATGACAACGTCACTTTTACTCCCCCTGGTAAAAACATTACTTTTGTCCTTTTTTATCTCGATTGAGTATACTAGATTTTCAAGCATATTCTGTCCAAAGCTTTTTTGAGCATATCTCTATTTGGTCGAATTGCATTATAATCACATGTTCTGCTAAAATGTATTATTATAACATAACTCCATGATATATTTCACATCCACATATCAATTTGTGTACCTACAAAAACGTAATTCTTCCACAAAAATTTTAACATGTAATGTTAACAAAATTAGCAAATATTTATGTGAAACCTCTATTCATGATTTTAAAATCATTGAGGAATTCAATAACTTGATCTACTGGTCAAGTAAAATGCAAATTTATATATTTTCCAAGTGAAAAATATGTTTTGAATGATTTTCTTATATATGCTTTTGTCATTTAAGATCCTTCAAGGATTTTCATTTAAATTTCACAATATTTAATTATTGATGTGTACTTTCTTTTCATGTACTACCAGACTTATATGCAAAACAATTGCATCCACCACAAAAATAATACGCCTTATCATAATCTTCACTTCCTTTCTGAAAATATATATTTCACATAAAGATTTATAATTTTATATTTAAGGTATTTGAACTGTTAGTCCATAATGTTTTTGTATTGAAATCATAACAGCATTTTCATTGTATCTTTCCCTTTTTTTCTGGCCAATCATCTTTATGTCTACTTATGACATATCTCAATATAAGATCCTCATTTAATCACGTGATATCATTATCGAAATTGTTGTCGACAACTTTATTCTTTTCTATTCCATTTTCCTTGTTGTGACATAACTTATTGAGATCTCTTTGTTAATTTTTAAGTACATGTACCTCCTTTGAGGTTTTCCAATTAGTTATGTCCTAGCACCCTTCTGGAGTACCTGACTCCTCAATATAATCATCTAAATTATAAGCTCTATTTATTGTAGTATTTACATTTGGAATCGATTGATTTCTCATGCTTTAGGCACGTTGCTTTTGTTGGATCATTTTCAGCTGGAATATGAGATTTGATAATTCTATATAGGTCAATAATTATATCTGACAGATATTTTGTAACATTTCATGAATACAAAGTATGATAAACTCCTGGTTCATACTAGAGGATCTACATTTAATAATAATAGTGCATTCAATACATTTTCTTTTCCAGCTACTTGATTTCTCCCCCTCATGTTTGGATAACTTTGTTGAATGATAATCAAAGAATCATGTATAAGTCTTCTAAATCCATTTGTTTCATTTTGAAACATTAGTTTGTTTCATTTGGAAACAAACAAGAAAAAGGAGGATCTTACCCAACATTTATCTTAACTTTCTTCAATATCAATCTATGCACATTGTGGTGGATTATTATGCACACTCCAATATTTTTAAGATGAGAAATATCCAGCTCTTGTCCGAAAGCTAATTTTACGAGGAGAATCTTATTGGCTTGACGTAAATATGTGCTACAACGTGTAATATTAAATATGCCAACATTGAAATATATAGAAATTTTGTTCTCTATCTATTCATGGAGGCTTTAATAAATTATTTATGTATCATATAATCTGGAAATTGTGCACTTAACATAATGATTTATTCACATCATCTTGCAAAATTCAGGCTGCAAAATTACAATAATTGCACATATAACCACCTTATAGATGCATCTATCAAACTTATTAAATACTTGTATGGTTTACATGCTTTTTGAATGGGCCCATAAGTTTGATATATTTTCAGAAATATAGATATCAATTTCAAATCACAACTAGTGATTTTTTTCATTGTAAATTTTATTTGAGAACAAGCAGCACATAATAATTCTTGTCTTATGTTGGCTACACAAGAAGAATCTTCTGGTTCTTCAATGGATGTCAATGTTTAATATCAACAATTTGATGTCTTATATATATGACTTGGATGATCAAACAAGTCATGCCAACAATATATTTGGATCATTAAACTTCTAGTTTACTAAATCATAATTTTAACTAACATTAAACTTTTCAATTTCTATATAATATGGCATCCATATTTGGAAGATACATTAGAATATTGCAGGAAGAATATGAGTTGAATTTCAGTCACATGTTAACATTAGTTGTTGTCCAATAAAAAAATATTATCGGTTGCCTTGTTAAAAATTAATAAATCCATGAGATATACATAGCATTCACAGAATTATAGCAAGAACATTGAAACTAATTTAATATATATAACCTCCGGTCAAAATAAATTTAATAATGATGATGATTTTAACAATCAACGGAAATCATAAACAGTTAATTTCAATAATTAATCCTCCAATAAGCATTTTCACTATGCCTATAATGCATTATTGTCCATAAAATTCATTTTCTTTTCTTAGGAATAACAGTAACTGACCAAATAAAGACCCACATATAATTACCATAAATCTTCCTTCCTAAACTTTTCAGTTTTCACATAAACACACATTCCACACATAAAATTATTGAATATAACAATGGGAATCTCGTGCTTTAATATGCATTAAAATAACAATTAAAATCATGTGCAATGGCTTCCTTAAGATATATTAATATATAAGTTCACCATTCACACCATCAATGTACTGGCCAATGGCATTTGTTTTTATAGAAAACTCATTCTGCTATTATTATTATTATTATTAAAGGGTATTTAAACGTTTTTCCATTAGTAAACACGTACCACAAGCAATTACATAAAAGAATAAATTCATATGAGAACTTGAAAAACCCACTATTAATTTTTTTTTATACAATGGATTCCTCCGTTAAAATTGATAAGATGGAGTACTCATCAATTCATTGAAAATTCACAGTGAAACAATAAAATAAAACTCTTCTTATAACTGAAACATTTTAATACAATGTGCCCATAGTTGATTATGGCAAAAAAAAAAATGACATGCCTAAGCATGCAATCATTACTTTTGATTAGCAAATAATTATTTATTTCTTTTCTGAATAACCCACATATAATTGCAAAGAGCTTACCACTCGGAAAATTACTATTAGTAGATTAGTAGAGTTATAAATAGGAGGTTACAAACCATAAATATCAATAGTTTCAACATGGATTTTAACAACATATTGTTATCAACTGTTAAAAAATATTCCAACAATACCTTTAAAAAAACCAGCACATCCTCCCCTGCGCGTTGCGCGGGGAGCATTATTCCAAAGAAAAACGTATATTCTTTGCACTACATTTCATATATCACATACTCCCTTTCAAATTAAAATAATACATTCATTTTGATCACCCAACATCAGCCACAAATGACATGGCTGACACAAGATAGCATAACATCATGTTGCACTAAGTATTTCTACAGATGCCTTACCACTGAAAGTTTTTGAAATTATCTTTATTTTAGATTTTGTATCTTTGAAAATATTTTTTAAAAATAAATCATTACTCTTTAAAAATTCAAATATAAAGCATGTAAATGAGATTCTAATAATCTAAATATTTTACATTTTCTTATTCATCTTTTTTATTGGTAGAGAAATCAATTCCCTTTTAAATAGATTACTTGTTCAATAAAAGATCTTTCTTAAAAAAAACAAAGATGGTTAAAAGAGATTTTTATATTAGATTTCGTGTTTAAGAAAATTTTTTCTTAACAAAATATCACTCTTTAAAAATTTAAATACAAATTGTTTAAATGGGATTTCTATAATCTTGATATGTTTATCTTTCATTACTTTTTTTTTTTTGGAGTAGAGAAACCAAAATTCTTTGAAATAACTTACTTTTTAAATAAAGATTTATTTTTAAAACAATGATGGTTAAAAGATTGTTTTATTTTAGACTTCGTATCTATTAAAATAATTTTTTAAAAAATATCATTTTTCTTTAAGAAATTAAATTTAAACCATATATATGAGATCAAGATATCCTAAACACACTTATAATACACGAATTCTCCTCAAATGAGCAAAGAAAAGAATTCCTTTGCCTTTCCTTGCTTACTCAACCCATGTCAATCACACAGTTAAGGCAACAGGTTTACTTAGATCTATTGTTCCCTGAGCCAAAGCAGATGTGCTGTGTGATTACCTTGTAGATATTTTGATTAATATATTCCTTTTAATCCTAAAAAACGAGACCCATTAAGAAAATAAAATATGTAAAAAATAATTATATGCGTGTACTCTATACTTTGCATTTATCTCTACCATCTACTAAACTCTACAGGTACTTTTTAGCTTGCATTCTTTTTTATGGTGTATATTTTTATAACCCGAAGACAGTCTTTTCTCCGGTGGATATTAAATCTTAGGCAAAACTTTCACCATTAACACTATTCTTTAACTAAAATCTATTCAATCTCAACCACTGATTTGTTAATCTTACTGTGGTAATAAGATGAAGAGAAAAAAAAGAAAGAGAAAAGAAGGATAAGAATAAAATATCTAAGGTATTTTTAGTCATATTTTTTATAAGTACAAAATTCATTCCTTTAATAGCTTACTTTTGATATGAACTTTATTTTATATAAAGAATAGTTAAGAGACCATATTTATTTTATATTTTATATTTACTTAGATATTTTTAAATAAAAAATCATTACTTTTAGTGAAAAGATATAGACGGTCTAAATAAGATCAGGATAATTTAAATGTGTTTAACTTTCATTATTTACCTCTTCTAACAGTAAAAAAAACCCTTCATATTTGAAAACATCAAATATTAATTGTGTAAATGAGATATAGATATATTTTCTCAACTTAACATTTTTATTAGTAGAAAAATTGGCCCCCTTTAAAATAGTACACCCTTTTTTGTTCTTTTTTGGCAAATGGTTTCAGCTTTTTCTACTCTAAAAAGAAGTTCAAGCAGACTTTGATAGCATCAATTAATTAGTATTAATAATGTTATTTCAATTTTTTAATAAAATAATTACATTGCTATTCCTATTCTCCTCCAACCCTGCTTTTTGATTGGCAGAAATTTCTATGGTACTATCACCCTTACCCTCTATTGTATAAAAATCCTTTTTAAAAATAGTGATAATTAAAATATTATTCTTTTTAGATCTTCATTCGGTTAAAATAACTGTTTTTGTAAAATATTACTTTTGGAAAAATCAAATATAGAAAAACTGAGCTACTCCCTCCGGTCCTAATTATAAGAGCCAGTTGAATTTTTTGGAAAAATTCAGGATGCAAAATACACCACTTTAAATTGTTTATATTTGTCTTTTTTCCTTAAAACTAAGTTATTTTACTTATAAACTATCATATAATCTAATTACATGTCACATATATTAAGATTTAGGGGTCCAATTTGCTTCTTTAATCACTCCAAAAAAAGTTAACTGGTTCTTATAATTAGGATCGAAGGTCGTATTTCAAGAAGCAGTAAGCTAAACTTGAGGCTGGGATCATAATTTGCACACAAAAAAAACATGTTTGGGAGCATTAATTTGCAAAAGTCCTTCTAGCCCAAAAGGGCTTCTACACCGGCAAAAGTCAGAAGCTAATAGGAGTGCCTTTTAGCTTCTCAAAAAGTCCTTCTTTCATTTAATGACGGAGAGAGAAAGGGAAAGAATGATGGGTCCTACGTGTTTTTTGTGTATTATTTAATAAAGTGGGTAGAAAAATTAGACTATTAAACCTATAACATTTTTAAATAAGATATTTTCTTTCTATCTCCAAAAATTTACTATAAAAATGTCTAACTATTTTCTCCTACATTATCCTCCTTTGAGCTAAAAATATAATTTTCCCAAATTATTTTCCTTAAAATAAGGGAGAAACTAAGCCTTTAAAATCTTAAAAAAAACCCCAAATTCATTAGCCTTCGAGGCTTGAATGTGTGGATCATTAGCCTTCATGGCTTTGACATTTGTTATTACTAAATCATCATATTATAAATATATATATATATATATAATATGCATTATTTCATATGCATCAAATTAAATATGCAGAAGGGGTATTCCGTAAGAACTAAAGGGCATATGAACTAATGGCGATAGAATCTGCCAATCTAGTTCATTATGATAGCTTCTCTAATTTTCCAAAAGAGGTAATGATATGATGCAATATTATATATATTTATATATTTACAATTTATAATAACAAAATAATAAATAACAACATGATAAAATAAGAAATAACAAGATATATAAACACACGCACAACAATTTTTTTTAAAAAAAATGCAGTGAAATAACAAAATAATAGCATAAAGAAATGGAAATGTAAAATAGAATAAAGAATACGAAATAACATAAAACATGATGAAATGGCAATAACACTAAAATAACAAAACTTTAAATCATAAAACAAAAATAGACATATAAAATAAACTAAGGACAAAAAGTCAAGAGATAGAAACAAAATTCTGTAACGCAATATAATAGGTAAGATGGATGCAGTAGTATCACAAGCTTTAAATCCCCAGAGTGAATTAATATAAACGTAAAATAACAATTAAAATATAAAAAAATATGATAACAATTAAATAAATAGCACAGACGAATAATATAATACTAAGCATGGCAATTTTTTTCAAAAAATCAATGCAACTGATCGAATAATTGATCATTGGTATAACTAGGCAAAAGATAATATTATCATATCATAAGAATATTAATCTATCCGAATATACCTCAAACAGGGAGACTTATACCTCCAATATTTTCAAAACAAAATCGTGCTGATAACGTGTTATGAAAATAAAGAAAATAGTAAAGATATAGATAAAGGAGATGAAGAAAGGCAAAGAGAAATTGGGGGGGGGGGAGAGAAATGTTATAAATATTATAATATAATATGGATGTCCATAACCTTGTGTCCCTTGAGTTTCTTCACCTAAATCTCTGTAACCTACCACTTGATGTACAATTATGTAGATTTAATCTTTCTTATAACTCTTGAAAAAGAATTTAAGAACTTGTGACCTATAAATAATGGCCATACATCAAGTGATGATAAGCTTGAAAATAATAAGAATCCTCTCTCTCTTTCTCCCTAGTTTCTCCTTGACTTTCTTCATCTCCTTTATCTATATCTCTACTATTTTCTTTATATTTATAACAAAAAAATACTTTTTGAAAAAAATATCTTAAGGTGTTGGATAAATCACAAAATGTTTTATGATAAGATATCAAATACGTGTAAAAAGACACTATAAGGTGTTGAATAAACTCTCACCTAGTTATAATGACAGATTCACAACTCTATTTATTATACTTGTTAATTTCTTATCATCATCAATCACTATTCATTTGAAAAGAGTGATAAATTCTTTATTTCGACTTATAATTTGAAATGTTCTTGAATAAAATACCATGAATGTGAAAATAAGGTCGTACTTTTGAGATACACATTCAAGGGCAATTTTTTAGAGTTTTTCCAAGAAAATATATAATTTCATTTAAAAAATATGATGTTAAAGCGTCATTAATAATTGAAAATTGAAGTTTGCCTCTTAATCTCACTAGAAATCTTTACTAAAAAAATATATTAAGATGTGAGTCGTGAGCTGAACAATATTAAGACAGAATACTTCTCTTAATTCCACGTATAGGAATGTTAAATACATTGCAATTTGTCTAGGCAAGGAAAGCCATGATGGTTTCTCATTCCTTCAGCATCCAAGATTTGAACCTATTACCTCTGGAACACATGATTGCAACCTTACTCAACCTATCAGTTAGGGATCTTGGAATACTATGTGAATGTATTTATGAAACTTGGAATTTGAAACTTGAAAAGTCGAAATATAACAATGACAAGATGCTAACAATTTTTGCATTATAGTAGTCAGTATGGAATATTTAACGCAATCTTAACAGTTAAATTTATTGAAGTTGATGGAATAACATATCCGCATACAAAAATGACATGGGATAAAAACCACAAGTATTATCTAATTAGATGGGGGGTGGTCGAGTATTACTAGGAGTAACATTAAGTTGTGATGTAAGAATTAGAATATTTACCTATTAATCTCTTAATCCTCAGTATCCACTCTCTCTCCCACCCCCCCCCCCCCTTTCCCTCTCTCTCTCACACACACACACACATTAACTTAATCAAATGCCTTCCCATAAGTCATGTTTTACAGAGTCTGAACTGACAGCACTTTCAGCAGAATCATGTTGGGTTTACTTTGGAAGGAAGATAGCTAACATAATCAAGGGGATAATTAATAACCATGTAATCACTTGTCAAGGAGACCCAAAAAAAAATTAATGGAAAGTAAATTCCTAAAGCTGTTTTATTAATTCTGCGCCCTAACCACTCTTACTAGGATTTTGATCAATCAAATGACATTGACCGCTCCTAATGATGCCTCCCTGCAGCAGAATGACTAGTTTTTCAAAACATGGAAGGGATTCAGACACATTTAAATAGACTCGAATTTTAAATTTTAATACAATGCATCATTGAGAAATGTTTTCCGCCCCCAAAATGTCTTCCTTTATGAAAATAAATTAAAGGGAAGAAACATTTCAAACATTGGTATTGTGTATAACACATGACCCTGTGCAACTTAAAATCCAGTTCAACTCAAGGAGGAATTTTGAGTCTTCAACAATTGGACTGGTCACGTCCATGTAAAAGAAACCAGACAAGATAGAATTTCTATCAGTATCAAGCAACCTGGTGAAACTTGAGGACTAAGTTCAAATAATGAAGACATTTCAGTGTGTAGAGATGACTGCCGATTTTGATTGTTCATATCCAAGATAAATTAAGGAAAAACAAAAGCTAGCAGTTGATATGCACTAAAAAGAGAAAGGGTAAAGAAAATCAGCACTGCAGAGAGGAAGAAGGAACTCACCAATTGATGGAGATTATCTTACTTAACACTTAGTTTTGCACAGAACCTGAAAGAAGACATATATATGTGGAGCTGCCATTGTAACTATTGTTTGAATTCCCATATCACCAAGAAGAAATTCTGCCATAGGTGAAGGCTAAAATTGATAAAAGTAAACGAGGAAGAGACGATTAGGGTAGGTAATTGACAGACCAATTGTTTTCACAAGAGCCCAACCCAAATCTTTATACTGCGACTTTCCTATCTGAAACAAAAATGAAAGGACTAATACATAGCATCACAGGTGAGCTTGTTAAACCCAGGTCTTAGGATCGGAATCAAATTGTATAGAAATTTCAATTTATGCATTTATGGACAACCCTTGAGATTCCCCATTTTCATGATAAATTAAAATAAAACAAAACAAAGAGAGAGAGAGAGAGAGAGAGAGAGAGAGAGAGAGAGAGAGAGAGAGAGAGAGAGAGAGAGAGAGAGAGAGATTAACAAAGGTCATGCAGCAGAAAACAGAAATTTAGTGACAAGGGACTTGTTCCATCTCAGTCCAAACCTATAACCCAAGCCTTCATTCTTCATTCACCCTGTAAGATCTAGTTTAGCCTGATACAGTTTCAGGAGTTTACTACCTTCTTCCCCATGACTCAGGATATGTCTTTTCAAAAATTCCCTTTCAGTGTACACAAATATTGACAGCAAGCTTTCCGTTTTCACCAGACCCTTTGACAACAGGACTTGAATGACAGAAGCCCGCGGAACAATTCGCTTATTTGTACTAAATGTCAGAACTAGTGCATGTCTAGGAATTATGGAAGGTGGACAGCCCAATTTATCAACCAGAATCTTCATAATTGCATCAATTTTATCTTCAGATATCTTCATACAAAATGGGGACCTTCTGAAAGGATCAATAACATCCTCATCAGACCAGCCCCACTTCTTATACACACTAGCCTTTTTTTGACCATGTACATTTGCTTACTGATGACAATGCATAGACACCCATAATAAATTGATACTTTGAAGGATCAAAACCCATTTCCTGAAGCTCCTGCACAATCATCTTAAATCGACTACTACTTGTAGTCAAAGACCTGGGATAATTTTGCAACAATTTAATAACATTTGAGTCAGGAACTCCTACTTCTCTTAGTAGCTTCATATTTGGCACGACATGGGTGTTAATATCAAGAAGAACGCCAGAGAAACGTGTAATAGATTTCAATAACTTGTCATCAGATTGAAACAACTCCCTAAAGAAATCAAAGGAAGGAATGAGTTGCTTATCCAAGCTTCTCCTCATAATGCTAGGACAACTACACAAGAGCTTAGGGATATCTGAGCTCGAAACGCCTTTGGATTTGAAAAACTCAATCTTGGGCAGAAAGATTTTCTCAAGGTCAGATCGAAGTAACTGTGGGACTTCTCTAGTGAAACGAAGAATCTGGGATTTTGTGAAACCCAGATTCTTCAAGAAATTGATAACAAGATCCGATTTTTCTCGCGTTTTAAAGCTGACATACTTGGAAGCCGAAGCGGCTTCTTCGGGTGAGAAGCCACAATTGTCAATGAGGTATGAGGCAGTGAAAGAATGAACATTGGATGAAATCGAAGTACAGTAGCTGAAATTACTAATAGCAGGTACCCACCACTGGCTTTGAACGCAGAGGAATTGTTGAGATGTTGAAGGAGAGATTGTGTCGATGATATGCCTCCAAAAAGGAATGAATTTTCTGAGAAAGAAGAACATTTGGTTCCAAAAGATTGAGCAAAGCCAACATCAAATTCAAACCCTCAACCTCAAGCAGGGGGCAGATCAGAAAAGAGAGCTCCCGTGTTCTCGAGACTCGAGCTAATACTAATCTTAAACTTTCCACCGATTTTGATTTTGCTATTGAATTTTAGTGCGTATTTGGGGTACTTTTTAGAAACTAAGCTTTTAGGAAAAAAATGGAAAAGTTTCTCTCTTTTGGAGAGCTAGGGTTTCTCTCTTTCGGAGAGTGAGATACGGCGTTTATCGTCGATTTTGCGATCGATTATGCGATCGGTTGTGGTGGTGAGAGAGTGTTCTTCGTTGCCTACTGCGGCGAAGAAAAAGAGTGGCTGCTTCTTTGCGCATTGTAAAGAAGTGGTGTGGTGAGAGAGTGATTGTTCGATTGATTGTTTGGTTTTTTTTTATTGTTCGCTGGAGTTAAAGGTAGTGATGGAAGGTGGAGGTAGTTCTGGTAAAGGTAAAGTAGAGGAGAAGAAGGATAAGATTGGAATAGATTTGGTTTGGAAGAAGAAGAAGGATAGGAAGTTTGGTGGTGGTACGTTGATAGGAAGGTTGATTTCTGAGAAGCATATGAATGTGCCAACAGCGATGCAGATGACACGGAAAGGCTGGAATCTGGAGAGTAAGAAGGATTTGGAGATTATTGAGTTAGATCGGAAGATGTTCAGCTTTGAATTTTGGAAGAAAGATGAGTATAGGCGAATTCTGAGGGGAAGGCCATGGTCGATTAATGGTTTCTTGTTGAATATTAAGCCATGAGAAGAAGATATGATTTACAGTGAGGTAAATTTTGATTTCTATCCTTTTTGGATTCAATTTCAGGATTTGCCTCCTGCTATATTGGATGTGGAGAATGCTATAAGGATGGGGTCGAGGTTGGGAGAGGTTGTCATGGTTGAAGATCCGGAGAAAAACGGACTAATTGTTCGAAGTTTTCTAAGGGCGAGAGTGTTGTTAGACCTTCGTCAACCGTTGGTGACTGGTTTGTGGTCACCAAGAGAAGGTAAAGAGCCTTTTAAGATCAAGATAAGGTACGAGCGTTTACAGAATGTTTGTTTTGCTTGTGGTCGTATTGGTCATGATTTGAGAAATTGTTCATTTAAAGCTAATGATGATGTGGATAAAAGAGTTGAGTATGGTAATTGGTTAGGGATTCAGGCAGCAAGAAGAATGGATGATATTATTGTGGTTTGTAAAAAAGGTTGGGAGGAGATGGATGGTTTTGGGAGAGTGAGAAATAGAGACGAATTGGAGTTGCTAAAGAAGGCTGATATGAAGGGGGAAGGTGAGGAGAGGGGAATTCATGTTAATAAGGAGGAGGTAGGTAGAGGGAAGGAAGATGTCTTCTTACAGGGCAGAAAGGAAGAGAAGTTAGTGGTGGATAATGTTTTGGAGAAGGGGGAGAGAGTAGAGATGAGGGAAGGGAAGAAGGAATCTGTTGTTGAAAGGAAGGAGGAGGTGAAATCTTCCAAAATTCAGGAAGATTTATCTCAGGCAATTGTTGTGTATGGAAGTATTTCTCCTATGTCAGAGATGTTGACAGGTTTAAGAAGAGTTGGTTTGAAGAGAGGTTATGTGGAGGAAGTGGAGGAACAGATGGTGAAGAGAAGGAAGCTGGTTTTTGAAGAAGGAAATGACAATAGTTTGGTAAAGAGGCAATTGTCTCTGAGAAGGAGTGTGAGGAAAGGTGGAAGAATTCCTAAGAAGCAGATGAGGAGGGGGGTTGGCAAGGAGAATAGAGGGGAAGTAATAAGGGTGGAGAGTAAGGAGGGGGATAATACTGTGGGGTTTTGTTTTCAATCGCAGTTGATTGATAATGTGAAGATAGATATTTCTGAAGGTAGTGGTGGCTGGCCAAAATCAACCACCAATGTACAATGAGTGTCCTATCATGGAACTGTCAAGGGTTGGGGGTTTCCTTGACAGTTAAGAATTTAAAAAATGCAATTAATATGAAGAAACCCCTGGTTGTGTTTTTTATGGAAACAAAACAGAGAAGGTCTGTGGTAGAGAGGTTGAGAAGAAGATGTGGGATGGAGGAAGGGTTTGTAGTTGATCCTGAAGGGTTGAGTGGTGGTTTGGGTTTGTGGTGGAGAATGGATGTTAGGATTGAACTGCTGTATAGTTCAAAGTTTCTGTTGCATGTGAAGGTTAATTCTGATAAGTATGAGTTGCCTGAGTTTATTACTTGTGTATATGGCCCGACGAAGGAGAAGGAAAGAAGGAAGATATGGGGAAGAATGAGGGAGTTTGCTGGTGAAATTAGAGAGTCTTGGTTGTGTATTGGAGATTATAATGATATGGTTTCTCGTGATGAGAAGTTAGGAGGGAAGCTGAAATCAGTGAGGAAGATTATTAATTTCCAATCTATGATTGCTGATTGTGGTTTGATTGATCTGGGTTTTAAAGGGGTTAGATATACATGGTGTAATAAAAGGATGTTAGAGGATCATATAAAGGAGAGAATTGATAGGGCCTTGGGCAATGTAGAGTTGAGGGAGAGGTTTCCAAGGGCTCAAGTGTTCCATCTAGAACCTGTTGGTTCAGATCATACTCCCTTATTAATAGATCTGGAATTTAATTGTGTGAAGACACCGTGGTGTTTCAGATTTGAGCAAATGTGGACAGAGCATAAGGATTTTATTGAAGTGGTAAAGAATGGCTGGGGGAAGGAGGGAGGTGAGATAGATGATGGGGTGAAAGATGTGGTGAGGAGGTTGGGAAATTGTAGATCTGAATTAATTCGATGGAGTAAAAGGGTTTTTCCTAACAATAAGAAAGTTGTAGAAAAATTGTTGATACGGCTTTCGAATTGTTATGAAAGCGAGTTTAGTGACGAGGTATTTCAGAAGGTGGGGGAGATAGAGGCTGATCTGGAAAGAATATGGCATAAGGAAGAATTATATTGGTGGCAGAGGTCACGTGTGGCATGGTTGGGTGCAGGGGATAGGAATACAAGGTTTTTTCATCTTTCGACTGTTATGAGAAGGCAGAAGAATGCTGTGCTGAGAAATAAAGATGGGAATGGGGTATAGGTAGAAGATGAAAGGATGATTGCAGACTGTTTTTTGAAGTATTATGAAGAGCTGTTTAAAAGTTCTGGCCCAAGGAATTTTGATGCAGTGATTCAGTATGTGGATTTGTGTATTACTGATGAGATTAATAATTGTTTGTTAGCACAAGTTAGTAGGAAGGAAGTTCATGATGCAGTGTTTCAGTTGGGAGGAAATAAGGCACCAGGGCCGGATGGTTTTAATGGCAGATTTTATCATTCTTCATGGGGAGTGATAAATGAAGAAATGTGGATTATGGTGAAGGATTTTTTTAAGGAGAATGGGGATGTAGATGAGTTGAATTGGACCAATATTACGCTAATTCCATAGGTGGATAAACCTGAGGAAGTGAGTCAGTTTAGACCGATTGGGCTTTGTAATTTTGTTTACAAAGTCATATCTAAGATATTGGCTAATAGGTTGAAGGGTTGGTTGGATGTTTGCATCTCCAAAAGTCAGGGTGCCTTTGTTCCAGGGAGGCTTGTTCATGGTAATGTCATGATTGCTCATGAGATTTTTCATTATTTGCGAAGGAGGAAAAAGGGGGTGAGGAGTGAATTTGCGGTGAAGATGGACATGAGTAAAGCGTATGATAGGGTGGAATGGGACTTTGTAGAAGCTATTTTGTTGAAGTTCGGGTTTCATGCTAAATGGGTGAGATTGGTGATGAAGTGTATTTCTACGGTGAGGTTGAATTTGTGTTTGTCTGGGAGGAAAGTAGCAGAGATTAAACCTGAAAGAGGATTACGGCAGGGAGATCCATTATCACCATATGTTTTTATACTAGTAGTTGAGGTGTTGGCTAGAATGATTAGTAGGAATGTGGAGAGGGGAGAGTTCAGGGGGATTAAGATTACATCTCAATGTCCGGTTCTTTCGCATAGTTTTTTTGCAGATGATATTTTGTTGTTTATGAATTCGGATATAAAATGTTGCAGAAGGTTGGCTGGGTTGTTGAGACAGTATTGTGAAGCCTCGGGTCAGGAAACTAATTTGTTAAAATCTGGTATTTTTTTTCTCTAAAAATACTGCTGATGATGTGAAGGAAAAAGTCTGTGATGTTTTGGGAATTGTTGATTTGGAGGAGCCAGGGAAGTATTTGGGTATACCAAATATGTGGGGAAAGTCGAAGAGTGAAGCAGTGGGGTATATTAAAGAAAAGGTGGGGAGGAAAGTGAAGGGTTGGAGTGGGAAATTGCTATCTTATGCAGGTAAGGAGGTGATGATAAAGTCTGTAATAAATGCTGTTCCTCTTTATCCTATGTACTGTTTTAAGTTCCCTGCTAAGATTTGTAAAGAGTTGGATAGCATGGTGGCAAGGTTTTGGTGGAATGGAGGAGGAAAAGGTATGAAAATCCATTGGAAGGCTTGGGATGTGATGACACAAGCTAAGAAAGAAGGAGGAATGGGGTTTAGGCAATTTGAAGCAATAAATGATGCATTGTTAGCTAAGACAGCATGGAGGATGTTGAATAATCCAAATGAGTTGTGGGTAAAAGTATATAAAGGGGTATATTTTCCAAATACTCCTTTTTTGGATGCTAAAAAGGGTGGTAGGGCATCATGGATATGGTCCAGTTTACTGGAAGGTAGAAATATGTTGATGAATGATCTGTTTTGGAGGATTGGTAAAGGAGTGGATGTAAGGTTGTGGAGAGATAAGTGGATTAAAGGAGTTGAGAGTAATCTAGAGCAGCTGGTTGTTGTCCCTGAAGAGAAGAAAGATTGGAGGGTTTCAGATATTATTCTGAATGGAAGCTGGGCGATTCGAGAGTTACAGGGGATTGTGCCAAATGATATTATTTGTAAGATTGAGAGAATGACTCTAAAGAATGAGGGAAATGAAGATATGGTGGTGTGATGTGGGGCGAAAGATGGAAGATATATGGTGAAGAAGGGATACCATAGAGTTCGTGAGAGGAGCAAGAAGGTATGTCAGAAGGCGGGTTCCTCAAATATTCTTTCTAAGGAAGTTTGGGGTCAGGTATGGAAAATTAAAACTCTCCCTAAAATCTGTCATTTTATTTGGAGGTGTTTAGTTAAAGCTGTCCCTGTTAAAAGTTTGTTGTATAAAAGAAGATGTAGTGATACTGATGTTTGTCCTGTGTGTGGAATGGAAAGTGAATCTATTGAACATGCATTATTTTTCTGTTCATGGACAAGGTGTGTATGGTTTGGGAGTAGGTTGATGTTGAGAATTGAGATGGGGAATGCGGGAAATATGGTGGAATGGTGGGAGAATTTTCTGTTGGGGAAAATGGGCTTCAATGAGTATCAATTATCATATTTTGTGTGGGTTATTTGGTTGATTTGGAAGGAAAGGAATTTACTGGTGTTTAAGAAAAAAATTCCTGACCCATACAAAATTATTAGACTGGCAGGGAATGTAGTGGATGAGTTTTGGAAGGTAAAAGGGTGGAATGTTGGGGATGGAAGGTGGAAAGGGAGGATGGGAAGGGAGGTTTGGAGGGTACCTGATGAGGGGATGGTGAAAATTAATTGTGATGGTTCCTTTAAGGATGAAAGGGCAGCGATTGGGTTGGTATGTAGGAATAGTTTGGGAGAGTTTTTGTGGGGATTTGGAGAGATGGTTGATGTTGAGGATGTTGTGATAGCTGAATTGTTTGCTGTGAAGAAAGTGCTGGTGCTGTTAGAAGAGGTAGATGTAGAGAAAATTATAATTGAGATGGATTGTGCTGAAGTATTTTGGTGTTGTAAAAATCTTTTGGCTGATGGGGTGGATTGGAGAGGTAGATGGAAGATGCAGGAGGTTATCAAAGCTCTTGAGGTCCTTAAGAATGTGGAGGTTTCTCTTGTCAGAAGGGAAAGTAATAGGGCAGCAGATTGGATTGCTGTTAATTGTGGTAATAAGGTGTGTCCATTTGGATGGGTGTTGTCACCACTACTTCCTTTGGCTAATATTTTAGCCACTGATTTGTGTAATTCTGGGAATGCAAGAGCTAAGGATGGGGCTGAGGAGCAGGTGGATGCTAGATTTAATAGATGTGGAATTGGTTAATATTCTTTTTGTGAATTTTCTCTGTCTCGTAATAAATGCCAGAGGATACTTTTAGTTAGAGTTACTGTATAGGATATAGGTTTTTTTTCTGGTTTAGATGTGTGTTAGGTTGTACTTATAGGTTTTATTTTTTGAGAGTTTTCTTTGGCTTCGGCTATTGGTGTATGTAATAGTTTTTTCATGTTAATAAAATTGATTTGTTTGGCCAAAAAAAAAAGAAAAAAAATGGAAAAGTGCTTTTTTTTCAACTTTTCTGAAAAACTGGAAAAAAACTGAAAATATAGCTTTTGATGAAATGAGAGTATTTGGATGAATGTTGTAAGAATGATTTTTTCTATGTGTAAATTACTAAAAAGGACATAAGTTTAATGTGTAGGGAAAGAGAGCGGATAAGGCCATTTTAAGTAGATCAATATGACATGTGTAATGATGGTATATTTCTACCTCGTACCTCGTGTAAAAGCTGAAAAAAATAGATTTTTCTCAAACCTAAGTTTTAAGCCCAAAACCATGGTTTTATTTGCCAAAAATTTATCTGTTTGGCTATCATCTTTTAAAACCATGGTTTTGGACCCAAACCATGGTTTTAAAAGCCACCCCAAATAGGCACTTAATCTTAAACTTCCCATGTTCTCGAGCTAACACTAAATGTTGGTATTCCTTTGAATTTTCACACAATTTTGTTTTTCATCCATTAACTTTAAAAAACTTTGAAAATTAGAGACTAATAGTTATAAATAACATAAAGTTGAGAAACTAAAACCAAAATTGAGTGACAGTCAAAGGATTAAAATTACATATTTCAAAGTTCAAAAACCAAAACTAAAATCAAATAAAAGTTTCAAGACCAAAAGTAGTATTAACCATTCTCAAATATATTGAAAATGACACTCCCTCCCTCTTGGCCTAAATATAGACCTAACATATATATTTCCTATTTATATTAATATATTAAGATACTAGTTATTGTTAATTTATATGTTTTTTTTTGTTAAACATCGCCGATAATCAGGCGTCTATTGGCCACTGACTAATTCGGACGCGAGGGCAATGAGTACTTCCCACATAGGTAAGGCTATCCCTTCACCCAACAATAGCACTTCTTAGGGTTCAAACACACGTTCTTATCATGATGCAAGGCGAGCCTACTTATTAGCTCGACCAACTACTTATATGGTGTGTTTCTTAACCTATGACTAGTGATAGTTAGTTATCACTAATCAACTGAGTGTTTTTTCAATTCATTTATCCACCGATATTTGACACTACTGAGAACCGACTAATCCAGTAAGTAAAAATGTAGGGCTACGACATGGGGAACCTCGCTACCTCTAAGTAATTATACAATGAGGAAACCTTACTACCTCTAAGTAATTATCGCGGCTGCTTACATAGAGTTCGAACTTGAAACCACTGGTTAAGATAGAACAACCCACAACCAATTGATCCAAACATAAAGTGACATCAGCTCACTATTCTATCATTGAGTTAAAGCACATTATATAATATGTTCCATGTGATCATTACATATTTTTAAAAACTTGATTGTACATACAAACTTTGAAGAAGTCCGCTGTTTGTTATTTTAACATTGTTACCAAGGGAACTTGTTTTTTTGTCCTTATGACCTAAAGTTGTGTATGGCAATAAAAATACAAACTGATAATCTTGAAATACAATTAAAAAGGCGATCCAACGTGCGAGATTCCCACTAGGCAATGTATGGGGAGGGATTATTGTATGCAGTCCTGCCTCCACAAACAAAGGGTTCGTTTCCAAGATTTGCACCTATTACCTCAATATCACATGAGTGCAACCTCCTCTCAGTAAGAGAACTTGAAATATTATGTGATTGTGTTTATGAGACTTAAAATTTGAAACTTGAAAAGTTGGAATTGATATATAGCAATGACAAGATGCTAGTGATTTTTGCATTATTGTAGTCTGTATGGAATATTTAACACAATCTTAACTGTAAAATATATTGAACACGATGGATCAACATATCTGTGTACAAAAATGCCAAGGGATAAATAAAACCACAGGTATTATCTCATTAGATGGGGTGGTCACGTATTACTCGAACTAACATTAATTTGTGATGTATGAATTAGAATATTTACCCTTTACTCTCTTAATCTCAGTCTCAACTCTCTTTGTCATTAACTTCATCAGATGCCTTCCCGTAATGACTTTTTACTTCTGGCAAAAAAAGTAATGACGTTTTACAGAAAGTCCGAACTGATAACACTTTCAACAGAATCATGTTGGGTTTATTTTGGAATGATAGCTAACACAATCAAGGAGATAATTATTAAGCATGTATAATGAATCACTTGTCAAGGAGACAAAAAAAAAACAGATTAATGAAAAGAAAATTTTTAAAGCTGATTTATTAATTCTGTGACCCAAGCACTCTTATTAATCTTGATCAATCAAATGACTTTTCCTCTCCTAATGATGCCTCCCTGCAGCAGAATGACTAGTTTTTCGAAACATGGAAGGGACTCAGAGACACTTAAATAGACTCTGCTTTTATATTTCAATTCAATGCATCATAGACATGTTTCCCGCCCCCAAAATGTGTTCCTTTATGAAAATAAATTGAAGGAAAGAAACATTTCAAACATTGGTACTGTCTATAACACATGACCCTGTTCAACTTAAGATCCCGTTCAACTCGAGGAATTTTCAGTGCCTAGAAAAAGCTTCAACAATTGGACTGGTCACGTCCATGTAAAAGAACCAGACAAGATAGAATTTCTATCTATCAGTATCAAACAACCAGGTGAAACTTGAGGATTAAGTTCAAATAATGAAGACATTTCAGTGTGTAGAGATGACTACTGATTTTGATTGTTCATATCCAAGATAAATTAAGGAAAAATACAATATAGCAGTTGATATGCACTAAAAAGAAAAAAGGGTAAAGAAAATCAGCACCACGAAAGAGGAAGAAACCAATTGATGGAGATAATCTTACTTATCCCTTAGTTCTGCACAGAACCTGGAACAAGACTTATATGTGAAGAGCTGCCATTGTAACTATTGTTTGAATTCCCATATCACCATACATCAACAACAAGAAATTCTGCCATAGGGGAAGACTAAAATTGATAACAGTAAAAGAGGAAGAGACTATAACGGTAGGTAATTGACAGACCAATTGTTTTCACAAAAGCCCAACCCAAATCCTTGCATATACTAAGACTTTCCTTTCTTAAACAAAAATGAAAGGACTAATACATAGCATCACAGATGAGCTTGTTAAACCCAGGACCTAGGGTCCAATTCAAATAGTGGAGAAATTTCAGTTTATGCCTTTATGGACAACCCTTGAGATATTTCGTTCCTCATTTTCAAGCTAAATTAAACTAAACAAAAATGCGAGAGAGAGATTAACAAAGGTCATGCAGCAGAAAACAGAAATTTAGTGACAAGGGACTTGCTCGATCTCATTCCAAACCCATAACCCAAGCCTTCATTCTTCATTCAGCCTGTAAGATCTAGTTTAGCCTGATACAGTTTCAGGAGTTTACTACCTTCTTCCCCATGACTCAGGATGTATCTTTTCAAAAATTCCCTTTCAGTGCTGACAAATATTGAACCCAAGCTTTCCTTTTTCACCAGACCCTTTGACAACAGGACTTGAATGACAGAAGCCCGGGGAGCAATTCGCTTATTTGTACTTAATGTCAGAACTAGTGCATGTCTAGGAATTATGGAAGGTGGACAGCCCAATTTATCAACCAAAATCTTCATAATTGCATCAATTTTATCCTCAGATATCTTCATACAAAATGGGGACCTTCTGAAAGCATCAATAACATCCTCATCAGACCAGCCCCACTTCTTATACACATCAGCCTTTTTTGACCATGTACATTTGCTTACTGAAGACAATGCATAGACACCCATAATAAATTGATACTTTGAAGGATCAAAACCCATTTCCTGAAGCTCCTGCACAATCATCTTAAATCGACTACTACTTGAAGTCAAAGACCTGGGATAATTTTGCAACAATTTAATAACATTTGAGTCAGGAACTCCTACTTCTCTTAGTAGCTTCATATTTGGCACGGCATGGGTGTTAATATCAAGAAGAACGCCAGAGAAACGTGTAATAGATTTCAATAACTTGTCATCAGATTGAAACAAATCCCTAAAGAAATCAAAGGAAGGAATGAGCTGCTTATCCAAGCTTCTCCTCATAATGCTAGGACAACTACACAAGAGCTTAGGGATATCTGAGCTCGAAACGCCTTTGGATTTGAAAAACTCAATCTTGGGCAGAAAGATTTTCTCAGGGTCAGATCGAAGTAACTGTGGGACTTCTCTAATGAAACGAAGAATCTGGGATTTTGTGAAACCCAGATTCTTCAAGAAATTGATAACAAGATCCGATTTTTCTCGCGTTTTAAAGGTCACATACTTGGAAGCCGAAGCGGCTTCTTGGGGTGAGAAGCCACAAGTGTCAATGAGATATGAGACAGTGAAAGAATGAACATTGGATGAAATCGAAGTACAGTACCTGAAATTACTAATAGCAGGTACCCACCACTGGCTTTGAACGCAGAGGAATTGTTGAGATGTTGAAGGAGAGATTGTGTCGATGATATGCCTCCGAAAAGGAATGAATTTTCTGAGAAAGAAGAACATTTGGTTCGAAAAGATTGAGCAAAGCCAACGTCAAATTCAAACCCTCAACCTCAAGCAGGGGGCAGATCAGAAAAGAGAGCTCCCGTGTTCTCGAGACTCGAGCTAATACTAATCTTAAACTTTTCATCCATTTTGATTTTGATATTGAACTTTAAACTTAAACTTCCATGTTCTTAGCTAACACTAAAGGCTCGTTTGGTTCACAGAAAGTATTTCAATGGAAAGGAAAGGAAACGAATGGAATGGAATGGAAAGGAATGGAAATAAAAGCTGACATGTTTGGTACACACATGATGGAAAGGAAAGGAATGGAAAATTTTATATTTGATTGGTTGAAAGTTGTAGTAAGGAAAGTAACAAATATATATGCAAATGACCATTTTGCCCTTAATGATTATTTATTAATAAAATTCATATTAAATTAAAAAATTCAATAATTCAATAATTAATATAATTAAATAATTAAAAAATAAATTATAATACTTTTAAAATATTTAAAATTTTCAAGAAAATTAAAAATTATACTATAATTTCATCAAAAACCGTAGGTAATAAATTATTGAAAAATAAAAATAGCAATAAATGATAAAACATATAAAAAGATGAAACTTGTGTCTTGTTAGTTGTTAGGATATGAAATCAAATATGTTCTATTTTAAAACTCATGACCTTATGTAATTATGATAATAAATAATAAAAATAAAAAATGAAATAAACAACAAAATTAAATGATAACTATCTAATTGGATATTTGATAGTGCCGATAGTCATAGGATAATAAATGATATAGGGAGTTAAGGAAATATTGTGACTACATATTTATTTAGATTAGTTGAAATATTTTCTATTTTATTGGGAACAAAAGTAAAGATATTAGAATTTGATACACAAGTTCGAATTTGTACAAGAAATCAAAGTTGAATTTGGAGCAAAGAAATTCAAACTTGATGCAACTTTGAATCTAACTTCGGCTAAAAATTCGAATTTGCAAAAGAAATCAAATTTAAACTTGAATTTATGGCAACAAATTCAAATTTGCATCAATCAAATGTTACTGGTTTATGAACATGAAACTCTGTTTTGCCCTGTTATTTAAGTGTTGAAACAGAACAATAATTAAAACAAAACCCATAACTTCATTTAAAAAAAACCCCATAACAGCCTCAAATAGGTGCAGTGAACGTTGCATACCTTTAACTATGAGGGTGCCATTGTGATAGCCCACAACCCAACACATGAGAGATATGCCGTCAGAGTTGAAGGAAGAGTGGTGGGCAGCAATTACAGAAAGGGAGAAATAGAAGAGATAAGATAGAGAAGAAGGAGAACTTAAAAAGCGTACGTCAGGTTGGTCTGAATCATAAGAAAAGGACAAGGAAGATTGAGAACCAATGAGTATGGTGTCAAGTGAAGCTGACTGCTGAGGCTGGCGACGTTGTGTGTGCTCATTCACGTTCATTCAACTCACGACATCTGTCATGACAATTTGCAGTTGGGTGGTCTCTCCCTCTCTCTCACACACACAGCGACCCACCTTCACCATTATCGCACTGTGTTGTGTAGTCACCAACCTACGTTTCGAGCGTCTCTCGTTTTATTAAAAGATAAGGGTGTTTTGGTCTTGCTCCATTTCCTTCAAGCGCCAGAAATTGGGTTCCCACCATTTTTTGTGGGAACCTAATTTCAATCCTTTAAAGGAATTTTAGGGCAGGCGGGAAACCAGTTTGACGGGAAATTTGCCCACCAAACACGTTTTCAGCTATGGAACTTCTCATTTTCCATTTCCCTCCCTCATTTTCAGTCAACCAAACGGAGCCTAAATGTTGGTATTCCTTCGAATTTTCACACAATTTTGTTTTTCATCCATTAACTTTAAAAAACTTTGAAAATTAGAGATTAATAGTTATAAATAACATAAAGTTGAGAAACTAAAACAAAAATTGAATGAAAGTTAAAGGATTAAAATTACATATTTCAAAGTTCAAAGACCAAAATTAAAATCAAATAAAAGTTTAAGGACCAAAAGTAGTATTAACCAGTGAACAAAAAAACGGACCGTACCGGCCGGTTCACGGTCCGAGGTGTTTGACCCGGCCAACCCGGGGTTCGAACCGGGTTGAACCGATCAAAACCGGCCAACCCAGGGGTTGAACAGGGTTGGCCCCCTTTTTTAAAAAAAATTATTTTATTATAATTCACCTAATTACTAACTTTCACTTCACTCAATTTTAGAAATTAGAAAACTATAATACTTTAAATACTATTTTACTTGCATTTACTTAATATTTAATTATTGTTACTCTTAATATTTATATTTTAGTCTGTGGATTATAGAATAATAATTATTTTTACGTGTAATCAACTAATATTTTCTCTTTTTCCCTTATAGAAACATTTCAATATTCATATATGATGAATCATGCATACCTATCTACATTTACATTTTGATTATTATTAATATCAATAAAATTTTATTATTTCAATATAACCGGTTTGACCCGGTCCGACCCCTATTCGACCATTGACCCTTGAATCAGTGCCTCATCCGGTTCGATGCCGAGTCTAGTTTTTTGAACCTTAGTATTAACACTTATCAAATATATTGAAAATGCCACTCCCTCCCTCTTGACCTAAATATAGACCTAACATATATACTCCCTCCAGTCCTAATTATAATACCACTTTGACTTTTTTGAAAAAAATTTGGGATACAAAATTAATCACTTTAAATTGTCTGTAGTTATCTTTTTTTCCTCAAAACTACTCTATTCTACTTATAAACTAACGTATAATCTAATTACATATAACATATGTTATAATTTAGTGGTCTAATTTGCTTCCTTAACTTCCACACAAAAAAAGTCAAAGTGGTCTTATATTTAGGACCGAAGGGAGTATTACCTATTTATATTAATATATTAAGATACCAGTTAACGTTAATTTATATATGTTTTTTTTAAACATCGCCGCTAATTCGGCGTCTATTAGCTACTGACTAATTCAGACGCGGGGGCAAGGAATGCTTCCTACATAGGCAGGGCTGTCCCTTCACCCAACAACAACACTTCATGGGGTTCAAACACACGTTCTTATCATGATGCAAGGCGAGCCCACTTACTAGCTCGACCAACTGCTTATATGATGTGTTTCTTAACCTACAACTAGTGATAGTTAGTTATCACTTATCAACTGAGTGTTTTTTCAGTTCATTTATCCACCCGTATTTGACACTACTGAGAACCGACTAATCCAGTTCGTAAAAATGTAGGGCTACGATGTGGGTAACATCGCTACCTCTAAGTAATTATATAATGGGAAAACCTCACTACCTCCAAATAATTATCGCGGCTGCTTACATAGAGTTCAAATTTAAAACCACCAGTTAAAATTGAATAACCCACAACCAGTTGATCCAAACATAAAGTGACATCAGCTCACTATTCTATCAATGAGTTAAAGCACATTATATAATATATTCCATGTGATCATTACATATTTTTTAAAAACTTGATTGTACATACAAACTTTGAAGAAGTCCGTTGTTTGTTATTTTAACATTGTTATCAAGGGGACTTTTTTTTTCCTTATGTCATTATGACCTAAAGTTGTGCATGGCAATAAAAATACAGACTGGTAATCTTGAAATACAATTAAAAAGGCAATCCAATGTGCGAGATTCCCACTAGGCAATGTATGGGGAGGGATAACTGTATGTAGTCTTGCCTCAACAAACAAAGTGTTCGTTTCCAAGATTTGCACCTATTACCTCAATATCACATGAGTGCAACCTTACTCAACCTCTCACTAAGAGAACTTGAAATATTATGGGCTCGTTTGATACACTGGAATTGATTTTGATGGATATGAAAATAGAAATAGATATGGAAATGGATATGGATATGAAAATGGAATGGGATGAAAAATTGTGTTTGGTATGTCATGAAAATGAGATATAATTTTTATATGAATGACTAAAATATCCTCCTATTTTTTATTTTAAAAAATACTTCAACTTCCATAACTCCTTCTTTGACCCAAAAAAAAAAAAGGCATTCCTTCCTCCTTCGAACCTCCTGCCAAACCTGCAACTTTCATTAACCATCAAAATCTGAACAAAATATCAAAGCACAAGCCTCCATTTTTTCAGGTAAGATTGCAAATGGTCAAGCACAAACCAGTGCAAGATTCCATTTTTTTAGGTCAGCTTCACCTCCTTCCTCCTTCGATTGTGCACAGTCACCCTCAACTCGTCGGCGACCACCACCACGACGGCATCGGCGACTACCACCACCACCGAGGCGTCGGTGACCAGCTTCTCCATCAACTCGTCGTGCAGCCGTGCATCTCATTGTCGCCGGCGAAGGCCGTCGGGGGTGGGTTTCGTGGTCACAGGAGGTGGGGAAGAAGGTCCAGGCTGTCGGCAGTGGGGAAGACGATTGATGATGGTGGGAAGAAGGTCACTGGGCAAAAGGGTAGGATGGAGAAACGAGGATACGGAATTTGAAAACTGAGCTTCTGATGTGGAAGCTGAACGATGGAATTGACCCCACTTAGATTCCACATAGAGTCCAATTCTAAGCCCTTGGAATTGTATCAAACAGCTCAAACACATGGAGTCCAATTCAATTTCCATATCCATGGCCTCAATTCCATGGTACCAACCAAGGCCTATGTGATTATGTTTTGAGACTTAAAATTTGAAACTTGAAAACTTGGAATTGATATAGCACTGACAAGATGCTAGTGATTTTTGCATTATTGTAGTCTGTATAGAATATTTAACACAATCTTAACAGTAAAATATATTGAACATGATGGAACAACATATCTGTGTACTAAAATGCCAAGGGATAGAACCACAAGTATTATCTCATTATATGGGGTGGTCGAGTATTACTCGGACTAACATTAATTTGTGATGTATGAATTAGAATATTTACCCTTCACTCTCAATCCTCAGTCTCAACTCCCTCTTTTTCATTAACTTTATCAGATGCCTTCCCTTAATGACGTTTCACAGAAAGTCTGAACTGATAACACTTTCAACAGGATCATGTTGGGTTTATTTTGGAATAAAGATAGCTAACATAATCAAGGAGATAATTATTGAGCATGTATAATGAATCACTTGTCAAGGAGACCCAAAAAAAAAAAAAAATAATGAAAAGTAAATTTTTAAAGCTGATTCATTAATTCTGTGACCCAACCACTCTTATTAGGATCTTGATCGATCAAATGACTTTTCCGCTCCTAATAATGCCTCCCTGAAGCAGAATGACTAGTTTTTCGAAACACGGAAGGGATTCCGAGACACTTAAAATAGACTCTGCTTTTATATTTCAATTCAATGCATCATAGACATGTTTCCCGCCCCCAAAATATCTTCCTTTATGAATATAAATTGAAGGAAAGAAACATTTCAAATTGGTACTGTCTATAACACAAAACCCTGTTCAACTTAAGATCCCGTTGAACTCAAGGAGGAATTTTCAGTGCCTAGAAAAAGCTTCAACAATTGGACTGGTCACGTCCATGTAAAAGAACCAGACAAGATAGAATTTCTATCCATCGGTATCAAACAACCAGGTGAAACTTGAGGACTAAGTTCAAATAATGAAGACATTTCAGTGTGTAGAGATGACTACTGCTTTTGATTGTTCATATCCAAGATAAATTAAGGAGAAATACAAGATAGCAGTTGATATGCACTAAAAAGAAAAAGGGTAAAGAAAATCAGCACTGCAAAAGAGGAAGAAACCAATTGATGGAGATAATCTTACTTAACCCTTAGTTTTGCACAGAACCTGGAACAAGACTTGTATGTGAAGAGCTGCCATTGTAACTATTGTTTGAATTCCCATATCACCATACATCAACAAGAAGAAATTCTGCCATAAGGGAAGACTAAAATTGATAACAGTAAAAGAGGGACTATTTTTGTAGGTAATTGACAGACCAATTGTTTTCACAAAAGCCCAACCCAAATCCTTGCATATACTAAGACTTTCCTTTCCTAAACAAAAATGAAAGGACTAATACATAGCATCACAGATGAGCAGGTTAAACCCAGGACCTAGGGTCAAATTCAAATAGTGGAGAAATTTCAGTTTATGCCTTTATGGACAACCCTTGAGAGATTCCGTTCCTCATTTTCAAGCTAAATTAAACTAAACAAAAACGAGAGAGAGATTAACAAAGGTCATGCAGCAGAAAACAGAAATTTAGTGACAAGGGACTTGCTCCATCTCGGCCCAAACCCATAACCCAAGCCTTCATTCTTCATTCACTCTGTAAGATCTAGTTTAGCCTGATACAGTTTCAGGAGTCTACTACCTTCTTCCCCATGACTCAGGATATATCTTTTCAAGAATTCCCTTTCAGTGTACGCAAATATTGACAGCAAGCTTTCCTTTTTCACCAGACCCTTTGACAACAGGACTTGAATGACAGAAGCCCGCGGAGCAATTCGCTTATTTGTACTTAATGTCAGAACTAGTGCATGTTTAGGAATTATGGAAGGTGGACAGCCCAATTTATCAACCAGAATCTTCATAATTGCATCAATTTTATCTTCAGATATCTTCATACAAAATGGGGACCTTCTGAAAGCATCAATAACATCCTCATCAGACCAGCCCCGCTTCTTATACACATCAGCCTTTTTTGACCATGTACATTTGCTTACTGATGACAATGCATAGACACCCATAATAAATTGATACTTTGAAGGATCAAACTCCATTTCCTGAAGCTCCTGCACAATCATCTTAAATCGACTAGTACTTACAGTCAAAGACCTGGGGTAATTTTGCAACAATCTAATGACATGTGCTTCAGGAACTCCTACTTCTCTTAATAGCTTCATATTAGGCACGGCATGGGTGTTAATATCAAGAAGGACACCAGAGAAACGTGAAAGAGATTTAATGAACTGTTCATCAGATTGAAACAAACCCCTAAAGAAATCAAAGGAAGGAATGAGCTGCTTATGCAAGCTTCTTCTCATAATATTTGGACAACTACACAAAAGCTTAGGGATATCTGAGCTTGAAACGCCTTTGGATTTGAAAAATTCAATCTTGGGCAGGAAGGTTTTCTCAGGATCATACCGAAGGAATTGTGGGACTTCTCTAGTGAAACGAAGAATCTGGGATTTCGAGAGTCCAAGATTCCTCAAGAAATTGATGACAAGATCTGGTTTTTCTCCTGATTCGAAGGTGACATACTTGGAAGCTGAAGCAGCTTCTTGGGGTGAGAGGCCACAAGTGTCAATGAGATATGAGACAGTGAAAGAATGAACATTGGATGGAATTGAAGTACAGTACCTGGCAGTGAAAGGTAGCCATTGATTTTGAAGGCAACGTAATTGTTGAAATGTGGAGGGAGAGATTTGGGTCCGAGAAGAGATGGCTCTTCCGAGAAAGCAAAACAATGATTCCAAAAAGTTGAGCAAGCAAAACCCTCGTCGCGCGTTTAGGCATAAACGAGGACAAAATTTCAAAAGGAAAAGGACAGTTGCATTTTCCAAATATGAAAATGTAATTTTTGTTAGGGGAAGGATATTTCCTATCATTTATATTAACATCAAATTTTATTTTATTCGTTTAATTAAAGTATACTTATAGTCATTTTTTGTTAAATCAATTAGTTTCATTTAACGAGAAATGTTAACTCAACAAATTTCAATGATGAATCTAAATTTCAATGTTGACAAAAAAGCCTTACATTTTTAAATTTTTTAGAGTAATCATTCTTATATTTTAAAAATTATTCATTGTTTATTCACATTTAATTATAGAAGAACATTTTATATTTGATAAGTTAACATTTTCCATTAAATGAAACTATCTGTATTAGCAAAAGAAAAGGATAAAAAGTGTACTTTCAAATTTAAAAGATTAAAATAAAATTTGATGCAAATATAAATGACTAAAAGTAAAATTTTAAGAGGGAACTCACCATCTATATCTTGCGCTCTCCACTTAGGTCGTATGATCCAAGCAACCTGACTAATCTAGGCTTGAGAAAATAAGGTACCTTATTTAAATACAAAATTGTTGTTGTCATAAAAAGTGTCATGACTTTTTACAACTAATTTTGATAAAATTAAGAATTTAATTATTATAGTTATAAAGTGAAGTTCATCCAAGACTCCTAAGTAAGTTTTCATGTGTCTCTAATATCCTAAATTATTTCATGGTTCATAGAATATCCTAAAATATTTATTAAAGTAGATCCAACAATTATGGGTCCAATATTTTAAAATATTTTGCAGTTCAATTTACCTTTAACAAATTTCTTAATATTAGGGTTGGAAATATGCAAGATAAGATCATTAAAAGTGTTACAAATGAGTATAAAAAAATTAGGAAAAATTAATTTGGAGTCCCATAGAAGATAAATGTTCCACAAAATGGTCAAATTAAAGTTAGGTCCCTAGGGACCTGATTTATGGTCAGCCCCAAAACAAAATTACCTTTTTACCCCTTTATCTAATTGACAACTTTTGGCCTCTCCATAATAATGATTTGGCTTTGTGTAAAACTTTTGAGACCCCACAAGGTGTAAAAATTTTAGATATTAATAGCTTTTGACCTCTCCGTAACAACGTTTTAGCTCCACGTAATAAGTTAATGAGCATCACTCACAAGTTTTATAATTTGTTAATATATTGTATTTTAGCATAGCTATAATAAAATGTAATTGTCTGAATGATAACTTTTGGCCTCTCCATAATAATGTTTTAGCCTTATGTAACAATTTTTGAGCCTCACTCACAAAGTGTAAAAATTTTAGATATTAACACCTTTCTTTGACCTTTTCGTGACAACATTTTGACCCTGCGTAACAAATTAATGAGTATCACTCACAAGTTTTGTAATTTGTTAATATGTTGTATTTTAGCACAGCTATAACAAAATGTAATTGTCTGAATAACAAATTTTGGTCCGTAACAATGTTTTGGCCTTGTGTAACAACTTTTGAGCATACCCACAATGTGTAAAAATTTTAGATAGTAACAACTTATGGCATCTCCGCAACAATGTTTTGGCCCTGCATAACAAGGTAATAAGCACCACTGACAAATTGTTATGGAAGGCCAAAATGTTATTACGGAGGGTCAAAATTTGTCATTCACATAAATGGGCCAAATGATAATTTGGTTTTGGAACTTAACACAAATGAGATTTCTAGGAACCTAACTTTAATTTGATCATTTTATGAAACATCTCCTTAATTATTTGTCTTCCATCCATAGGACTCCAAATTAATTTTCCCAAAATATCGCACACCTGAAAAAAATACTTCAAGTGCTTAATAAACTTTCATAAGCCTCTTGTTTAGCCTAAATCACTTGTTAATTGTAAATTCCTTTTAATACTCCCTATAGAGCCTATTTAACATTTTTTGAAAAATCCTAAGAAAGCTAAATAAAGTTACTTATAAATTGATTGGCATAAATTTTTTCTCTAAACTAATTTATTTAACTTATAAGCTAAAATATAATCTAATAATACAAAAAATACATTTTGAATAAGTGGCTCGTTTTGTTTCATTAATCTATCCAAAATAAAGTTAACTAAGTCTTATTTTAGAAACGGAGGAAGTAGTATTTATGATCCTACATTTACAACTCCACTCATTTCACTTGTTAATTCTTATTATCAATTACTAATCATTTGAAAAGAGTGATGAATTCTTACGTTGGACTATAATATTCTTGTATGAAATATAAGGAATGTGAAATAAAGTCTTACTTTTGATATACATATTCGAAGGCCATGTTTTTAGACTCTTTAAAAAAATACAATTTTATTAAAAAATTGTGATGTTAAAGCTTAATTAATCTTTTGATTGCCTCTTAATATTGCTAGAGATCTTTACTAAGGAAATATCGAGATGTGAGGCGTAAGCTGAACTGCACTAAGATGGAATATTTCTTAGTTCCACATACTTATACTTTAAACTACAATGCATCTCAGTCCCCCGAGTTCAACTCGTTGTGACTCAGTCTTTATACTTTTGGTGTATTATAACTCAGTCCTTTGAATTTCTAAAAGTGAGTGGCTCTTAGAAAACTCGTCCAGGTGGTAGGAGAGAGAGTTGACTTTGATACTTAAAAGCTGAAGAAGCGTAATTTGGGAAAGGGAAAGTGAGGCTGAGCACATGAAGAGGGACGTGGGTGCCTTCCACCTTCACCGTCAACTCCCTCCTCCATTCTTCTAAGCCGTTGCCGATGTCGACCTCCCATTTCGCTGTCTACCCCTCACCACCATAATCCCAAATCCTCTCCACACGCCACTACCTCCTCTCCCATCACCTCACTACCATGGAGGTTGCCAATTCCTATGTGACTCGTCTTTGACTCACTGAGCCCCAACTCAACACCTTCCTCCATGTCTCCGAGAAGCTGAGGAATTGGATTATGTTGTCATCTCCAGGTTGGTGTGCTTGGTGGTGTGACGGTAGGTGACGATCACATGTGGGGTCGAGTGGTAGAGGGAGTGGGTCTTGGTGAATAAATTAAAAGTAAGCTAACTTGAGCTTGGAAGTGGAGTGGGCTTTCTTCAGGATTTGATGTTGCTAATTATATCTGGAATGTGAGGAAGATCAAGGAGGAGATAGAGATAGTGTTTAAGATCTCATCTCTCATTGTCTTCATCTTCATCAGTGTTTTCTTCCTAATAAAAGCAATTTCTGGAGAAGAGTTGTGTGGGGATTTGGCGGTGAATATGTACATTGGAAGGGAAGAGAAGATTCTTGTGCACTGTGAAGCATTGTAATCTCAGATTCTTCATCCATGGCGACGATCTCAGCCTCGTATTCCCTCTTTCCCACCCATTCTCTCTCTCTCTCCCCTAGTGTCAAAGTCAGCTCTCTCTCTCTCTCCTGCCACCTGAACGAGTTTTCTAAGAGCCACTCACTTTTAGAAATTCAAAGGACTGAGTTATAACATACCCAAAATATAAAGACTGAGTCATAACGAATTGAACTCGAGGGACTGAGTCGGATTTTAGTTTAAAGTATAAAGACCAAATGATTAATTTTCCCGCAAATTGTCTACCAACAAAAGCAGTTTCTCATTCCTTCAGCACCCAAGTTTATAGGAAGGTACATTACTGAAGTATGAATGTGCCTTGAAAAGTCTTGAAGCTTCTAGTAGACTCGCTACACGTATAATAATTGGGTTAGAGTTCTATTAGTTATATTGTGACAGTCTAACCCCTTTCATTAAACCTGACTCTTGTCAGTTTCCTAAATTCTGAGAATGAAAATATAAACCGATAATCTTGAAATACTACTTCCCATGTTCCTAAAAATAAGACCCAGTTAACCCTTTTTAGAGAAATTAAAGAAACTATATGAACCATTTAATCATAATGTATTTTGTATATTATTATATTATATGTTAGCTTGTAAGTCAAATACACTAATTGAAAGAAAAAATTCAAAAAAATCAATTTTTAAGTAACCTATTTAGTTTTCTTAGAATTCTACAACAAAAATCAACTAATTCCTATATTTAGGAACAGAGGATATATTAAAAAAAGGTGACCATGTACACAAGGCTTCCACTAGGTACGCTATAGAGAGGAATAGATATATACAGTCTTACCTTACATCCATAAGCAATGGAGTGTTTTCAAAATTAGAACTCATGATCTAAGGTCACATGACATTACAACAATCTTATCTATCTGCCGAGGATAGCCTTCTTTATTAAAGAACTCTTCTCTATTAGAGACCTTGACGTTCTACGTGTATGTATTTATGAAACTTAAATTTGCAACTTGAGAAGGTGGAAATGATATGGCAAAGACAACGCTCCTAGCAACTTTTGCATCATTCTAGTCAGCCTGGAATATTTAACACAATTATAAAACATCAAGAAGTGTTATTTATTTCATTAGATGGAATCAACTACATAATCATTGTGCCTCTATTAACAACAGAAGAAACAAACATTAATTTGTGATGGATGAATCAGGAGGTTAGTGGAGAATATTTACCCATTATAACTGCTCTTGACCTCATTCTATCCTATGTTCTAGGGAAAATCTCTTAATACTCAGTCTCCACTCTCTCCTTCTCATTCATTAACATTATCAAATAACACGTTTTACGGTAAAGCCTGAACTGATCTCTGCACTTTCAACAGAATCATCTTGGGTTTCTTAAGTACGATAGTTAATATAATCAATGAGATAGTTAATAAGCATGTATAATGAATCACTTGTCAATGAGACAAATAAATAAATAAATAAACCTGTGTCGTAATCACTCTCATTAGGATTTTGATTAATAGAATGACATTTCCCCCACCTAATGATGCCCTACCTGCAGAAGAATGACTAGTTTATCAAAACTTGAAAGGGATTCAGAGACACTTACATAGACTTAGCTTTTATATTTCAACTCAATGCATTTTAGACACGTTTCTAACCCCCCAAAATGTCTTCTTTTAAGAAATAAATTAAAGGAATGAAACAATTTAAGCATTGGCATTGTCTATAACACACGGCTCTGTTCAACTTAGGATCAAGTTCAATTCAAGGAGAAATTTGAGTGCCTACAAAAAGCTTCATTAATTGGATTGGTCACGTACAAGGTAAATGAAAGCAAACAAGATAAATTTCTATCTTATCAAACAACCTAGTGAGACTTGACGACTAAGTTCAAATAATAAAGACATTTCAGTGTGTAGAGAAGATTGCTGATTTTGATTGTTCATATCCAAGATAAATTAAGACAAAAAGAACAAGATAGAAGTTGATAAAGTAATGCACTAAAAAGAAAAAGGATAGAGAAAATCAGCACCGCAAATGAGGAAGAAGGAACTCACCAACTGATGGAGATAATCTTACTTAACCCTTGTTTTAAACAGAACTAGGAACAAGACTCATAAGTAAGAACTGCCATTGTAGCTATTGCCTGAACTCTGCCGTGGGAGAGGAAGTTTAAAAGTGATAGCAGTAAAACAGCAAGAAAAGATCGTTGTAGGAAATTGATAGACCAATTTTTTTCCCCTAAGATCCCCTCAAATCCTTGCATATACCAAGACTTTTCCTTCTGACAAAATATCTTCTACCAAGAACCAAAATGAAAGGAATATTTCATAGCATCACAGATGAGCTTGTTAAACCCAGGACTTGGGATAAATTCAAATGGGGAAGAAATCTCACTTTATGGACAACCCTTGAGAGATTTGATTCCTCATTTCAAGCTAAATTAAAGTAAACAAAAACAAAGAGAGAGAGAGAGAGACTAACAAAGTTCATGCAGCAATAGACATAAATTTAGAGATAGGAGACTTGCTCCATCTCAGTCCATGACCATAACCTATAAACCTAAGCCTTCATTCTTCATTCAATCTGAAAGACCTAGTTTAGCCTGATACAGTTTCAGGAGTTTACTACCTTCTTCCCCATGCTTCAGGATATATCTTTTCAAAAAGTCCCTTTCAGTGTAGACAAATGTTGGGAGCAAGCTTTCCTTTTTCACCAGACCCTTTGACAACAAGACTTGAATGACAGAAGCCCGTGGAGCTATTCGCTTATTCAAACTTAGTGACAAAACTACTGAATAATTTGGGATGATGGAAAGCGGGCATCCCAGTTTGTCAACAAGAATCTTCATAATTGCATCAATTTTATCCTCAGATATCTTCATACAATTTGGAGACCTTCTAAAAGCAGCAATAATCTCATCATCTGACCAGCCCCACTTCTTGTAAATATTAGCCTTTTTCGACCATGTAGCTTTGCTTAGGGAGGTCAACGCATAAACAGCCATAATAAATTGATACAATGAAGGATCAATCCCCATTTCCTGAAGTTGCTCCATTATCTTACTGAAT
The DNA here is from genome assembly GCA_037074515.1 of Mimosa bimucronata. NCBI lineage: Eukaryota > Viridiplantae > Streptophyta > Magnoliopsida > Fabales > Fabaceae > Mimosa > Mimosa bimucronata. The sequence goes on from CM073442.1 coordinate 17,076,407, forward strand.
TTTTCAGGACTTGTACACAATGCCCTAGGATACAATTGCAGCAATTTGATTATGTTTGATTCAGGAACTCCAACTTCTCTTAATAGCTTCATATTGGGCACGGCATGGGTGTTAATATCAAGAAGAATACCAGAGAAACGTGTAAGAACTCTAATGAACTGTTCATCAGATTGGAACAAACCCCTAAAGAAATCAAAGGAAGGAATGAGCTGCTTATCCAAGCTTCTCAACATTATGCTAGGACAACTGCATAAGAGCTTAGGGATATCTGAGCTCGAAACGCCTTTGGATTTGAAAAACTCAATCTTGGGGAGTAAGGTTTTCTCAGGGTCAGATCGAAGTAATTTTGCGGCTTCCCTAGTGAAACGAAGAATCTGGGATTTCGAGAATCCAAGATTCCTCAAGAAATTGATGACAAGATCTGGTTTTTCTGGTGATTCGAAGCTGACATACTTGGAAGCTGAAGCAGCTACTTGGGGTGAGAGGCCACAAGTGTCAATGAGATATGAGACAGTGAAAGAATGTTCATTGGATGAAATTGAATTACAGTACCTGGCAGTGGAAGGTAGACATTGATTTTGAAGGCAAAGTGAATATTGAGATGACGAAGGAGAGATTTGCCTCCGAGAAGAAATGATTTTTCTGACAAAGCAGAACATTGATTCCGAAAAACTTTGTGACCCTGCAAAACCCTCGCACGGAGATTTGAAAAAACTTGAACCATATCATACTTAAAAGTAAAATATAGCTCAAATTAAGTAATTAATATTTTGTTTTGTGTTTTAGAAAAATAAACATTTTTTTATAGTAACAAAATCTTAGGAATGAGTTGGATTCACTCGCCGTCCAAATCCAAGGGTATGTGCCTATAATTTATGATCTATTAGGGTTTATCCATGTGGACTCTAAGTCATGATAAGGAGGCCATTTCTTTCTGTCTACATTGGTAGATTTCTTCTAGTTTCATGGAGATGTCTTACCTAATGCTGCGACTGGAACCACAATTAAGCAATTAAGTGGCACTTTCCATGAGTCAAATACTCATCAATTGGTCGAATATCCAACCCCTTCGTCAAGTGAACTACGGACTTGAAAAATAAACATTTTTTAGTTTTGTTCGAATGAGATTTCTCAATTTTACATATTAAAAGATTTATTATTCTTTAAAATAAGATAACTTGTGAGTTTCATTATATGAATTATTAGCATGGTTCAAAAACCCGATTCGAACCAGGTGGTTCAACAAGAAACCTAGTGAACCATTATCTATTCCAGGCTGGTTCAATAGGGGAGCTAGACAATGGGTCAACCCGGTGAAAGGTGGTTAAACCAGCAAAAAAACCTGGTTACCTTATAAAAAACCAGAGAGGTTGAATCAGCTCACTTTTTCTTTCTTTTTTTTTTTTACTAAATGTGTTTTTTTTTATAATTCCCCCTAATTATTAAATTACACTTCACTCAATTTTAGAGACCACATATAAGGCACTATACTACAGTTATGTCGATTATTCTAAATGCTATTTTACTTTCATATGTTTAAAATTTAATTATTGTTTCTCTTAGTATTTGTAATTTGTTTTGTGGATTGTAGAATATTTAATTTTATGTGTAATTATTTTCTTTTTTTCCTCTATAAAACATTAAAATATTTGTGTTTAATGAATTATGCATACCTCTCCGTATTTATATTTTGATATTAGTGATTTTTAATGTTATTATCAATAAAATTATATTATTTAATATTACCGGCTTTACCCCGAGTTAACCCCCTCGGTCCGAACATTAACCTTGACCCAGCGCCTCACTCAGTTCTATGACCGATCCAATTTTTTGAACCTTGATTATTAGTCAACTACAATGATTAAAATATGTTAGTTGTTTTATTATGATTGAATCAAATTTAGATAATGTAGGTAAGTAATTTTCCTGAAAGTAATAAAAAAGGACCAACAAACAAAATTTCAAAAGGAAAAGGATAGTTGCGCAATATGAAAATGTTAATTGTAAATCATGTTTTGAAGCTAAAAAAAAATAGTTGTACATCAAGCATTTAATTGTCCTAAATCACTCTCGATAATTCGAAACTAATGTTATTACATGGACAACCATTTAAAAAGATATTTACAACTGATTCTTCGTAAAATTTATTATTTTATATTATAGTTATAATTATAAATGATAGGTCTGTATACCTCATGTTTACCTTACAATTAGTTATTACACTTGTAAATTTTTTTATCATTAATTACTAATCATTTGAAAAGAGTGATAGATTCTTTGATTGGTACATAATAAAAAGCATCAAAATATTTTTTTTTTAAAAATTATTTTTATCGAAATTCTTATATGCATGTGGTCCAGGATAGAGATGGGAATCAGGGCCAATATTTTGAAAGGACCAGCCTATTAGGCCCGACTAGTGCAAACATTCCTGTTTTTTAAACCTGACCCTCGAATGGTCGGACTCAGGGCCAAGCCAGCCAGATTAGCTCTTACACAATGTTTTTTAATATTTTTCCACAGAAAAAACTAAAACAATAAAGTCTTTATCAACAAAAATATTAATTTTAAGTCACAATACAAACACCAACAAGCAACAAACACTAATAAATTATCAAGCAATAATAAATATTGTCCATTTTTTTTTTTTACATAAATCACGTAAGATAAACAAAGCAACCATAGCAACAACATTCTAACCATCATCATCATCATTTCACTTTCAAAAGTTTTGTGAAGAACATAACAATCATATTAACTGTTTATTTATATGTAAAAAAAAATAAGTCACATGATTAAATGAATCCATCGAAGCCTGAAGCTTTCTTTTATCAATTTTGAAGAGTTTTCATTCTTTCACAAGCATTCGACAAAAAAAATCTTTTCATGTATGCAAATATGGAAGATTAAATAAAAAATAAAAGATCCTAACAAGCCGACCCTTTTAGACCTTCAGCCCTACAGGGTCGGCCCGTTAGCCCAACTCCATTTTAGATGCTCCAAAATCAAAGTCCATCCCTCAAAAGATTAGGGTCTAAATGAGCTAACCCAATGGGTTCGACCCGAATTCCCGACTTTAATCGAGGATGAGATTTCTATATTTTTTTAAAAATAAAAACGAGGCCAACCTTGGTCCCCACAATTTTTGCTTGGAGTTGTGGCTATCTCCTGTACCATAAAAAAATGTTATACATCAAAAGTACATTTTAGCAACCAATGTCAATTTTTTACTGTTAGGTCAAATTACTCTTTTATAATACTTATATGTTAAAATTGATCCATAAAGGCTTTTAAATACTCACAACTTGTATGCAAAAGCTAGAGATAAAATTGGATCCTGGCTCATGCAGTTTTATTAAACTTTGTGATGTTAAAGCTTTAAACGAGAGAATTGAAGATTGTCTCTAAATCTCCTTAGAAATCTGCTAAAGAAATACTATGAGAGACATGACCTGAACAATGCTAAGATGGAAAATTTCTCTCATGAATAGGAAATTTAATTGTATTGCAAATTGTCTAGAAAGGAAAGCCATGATAGTTTCTAATTCCTTCATCAAAGTTTACAAGATACATTACTAAGTATGATATATATGTTTGAAAAATCTTTAAGCTTCTTTTTTTGTCCCTTAATTTGGATGGCAAGCATTGGGCTTGGGAAGTAGTGGGATAGAAGCTTAAACCAGTAGGTAAACTTGCAAAAATTAAGAAAACAGTCTTATTCGAGTCATACTTAAGAACACTGTCCTAAAGAGATATTTCAAAATCCCTTTAGTTGAATATATTGCTGCACTCTCAAGGATTCAAGAAACCCTACTGTAACGATACAGTATTCTAGAACTGGCAAAATATAAGTAATTCACTAAGAGACAACTAAAAATTCTAATTTTCTCTCCTTCTCTTCGCTTTTCATTAGTTATTTAATGGTTTCATTATGAGAGATATTTATAGACAATGAAGAGATGCCTTAAAGTGGTATCTCTTGAACTAGTACACCTCTTCAATCAAAGATTCACAACCATATGTCTAATTCATGAAACTCAAACTTAATTCATGAATAAACATAATCAAATTCCTTAATTTATAATGACACGACTTCTCAAATGTATCTCTCTATTTTAAAACATTTAAATCTTACTAGAAAACTCCTTCTTTGACACACCCACATACAATATTTACAACAAAACCTTGCATCACAAAGAGTACATCTTATGCCGCTGGACTCATATGTCTATGACAAATCTTGAATCTCCTATAACATCTGTATTTAGGTGAGAGTTCTGAGAATGAAAATAATCACATAGACTGAAATTCCTTAAATACTGTGGATGAATTTATGAAACCTGAAAAAGGTGGAAATGATACAGCAATGACAAGATGCTAGCAATTTTTGCATCATTCTAGTCAGCATGGAATATAGAAGTTGATAATTTATCTTGAGGATTAAGTTCAAATGCTGAAGAAATTTAAGTTTGTAGTGAAGACTACTGATTTTGATTGTTCATATCCAACATAAATTAAGGCAAAACCAAGATAGATTGGCAAGTTAATACACTAAAAGAAAGTCAGCACTGCAAAAGAGGAAGACGGAACTCACCAATTGATGAATAAAATCTTACTGAACCCTTAGAAACTCAACAAGACTTATAAGTGATAAGCTGCCATTGTAACTATTGTTTGAATTCCCATATCGCCATACATCAATAACAAGAAATTCTGTCATGGGGGAAGACTAAAATTGATAGCAGCAGAAGAGGAAGAACAGACTTGGTTGTAGGTAATTGAAAGACCAATTGTTTTCCAGAGAGTCCAACCCAAATCCTTGCATATGCCCAGGGAATGTTGTAAAGAGCACAACGTAAAGAAAAACATAATGGAAAGAAAATTCCAAGACTTTCCCTTCTACAAAAAATATGATCCACTAAGAAACAAAAAAATGAAAGGAACATTACATAACCTCACAGATAAGATTGTGAAACCCAGGACTTAGGATCAAATTCAAATGGGGGAGAAATTTCAGTTTATGGACGATCCTTGTAACACCTAAATTTTTCTACCACATTATAGCATTTTAATTGATTTATAACCACTTTTTAATTGTTAGAAGCCCAAAATATGGAATAATTTAAAACTTTTCTTTTCAACAGTGTTCCAACTTTATTGAAGTTGGAATGGGCTTTTCGGACAAATTGAATAAATTAAAATCTGTAACTAAAGTAGAGTGGTTATTAACCAATTAAAAATGACTAAGATCCTATTATAGTTTTTTTTTTAAATCTATTACTTAGTGTATCAAGAACTTGTTTTACGTATTCTACTTATACTTCTATTATCTTAAGGTTAGGTTGGTATCTAACCATATCTACCTGACCTACTATCAAAATATTGGGGTTATCTCGGTTGATAACCCCGTTACCTATTTTTTATGTTGTTGTTATGGTTTAGAGATACATATATGCAGAGAGTTATATGCTCTACAAGCTTCCAGCTTGTGCTTCCCTATTCTACATATAATATATACAATTACTAGTAAGATAGTCATTCAAAGATGGTACAAAATATAGCAGGCATTCCTGCTTCTTCATAACTACCTTATCCCAAGAAACGGTCGCCTCTTGCTTCACTGAAAAGCAAAGGTTCAACGCAGTTTATTTCATACACACTTATTATCATATACACTCAAATACACAGATTCATATACAATTCAATTCTGTGCAAATAATGAAAGCATATATCCATCTATATTATTATAGCCCTCACGGCTACTCAATAACCCTCACGGTTATAGGAATTTATTTGTAGCCCTCACAGCTACTCAATAACCCTCACGGTTCTAGGAACTTAATTGTAGCCATCACAGCTACTCAATAACCCTCACGGTTATAGGAATTTAATTGTAGCCCTCACAGCTACTTAATAACCTCACGGTTATAGGAATTTATTGGCAAAGGGGGAGCGACCCACCTAGGCCTTGGAGTAATCCATAAATATCATCAATATCACCACCAGAATAATGCTCATTTATTGCAACAGATTATTTTTTTAAAACAATATATACATGCAAATATTTATATTATGAAATAAACCGCACCTGACTTCAGAAGTTATTCACAAACCGGTTCCTTTCCTGCCCGACGACCTGAGGTCCCAACACCACTATCTTGTCCTATAATTATTCATAATACATAAATAATATTAATATCAGTACTTCTTCATGAAACTTCAGCATCTCTCACGTTCCTATTGTACTACCCTTCCTAATTTTATAATTATATTCTTTAATCACCAATTACATTATCATAATCGGTATAATAATAATACACACCACTCATATAGTAGGATTAACTCAAAACAACAGTCAACATAAATACACAATCACCAATCACATTCCATCAATTCGCAACCCCAAGCCAAAACTTTAATCACATCTAATAAACAACCATGGGCAGAGCGCTCATACACACAATAATCAAACCAATACTATTTTTCCAAATCAAAATAATAAGAAGAAAATCAATTCCCACTATAACTAGATTCCAATATCTACTAACCACTTTTAGGCATAAGTCACACAACCCATAACCCATCAGAGCAGCCAAACAAACATACAAAGATTCTAAAATAGTTCCTCAACATAACCGTAATTTGACCTGCCAACAAAACGAAGAGAAAAATAATTCTTTTACATTCACACATACTTCATCACCAACAATCAGTGCCACTTCCATCAATTTTTCTTAACTAGACACAAAAATTTGCACCAAGCAGAAACAAGAACCAGAATTCTAAAACCCCACAATCAACATGCAACAATAATTATATGTTTCATTAGAGCCATTTAATCATCAAGACTAAAGAAAAACATAATAGAACAAGACAGGGAAAATTTAAGAAAATGAAACATTCCTTTATGGTCCAATGACCACTCGGCTGAACAGAAACAAGGCAAGGGGACAAAGAACACAGAACATAGAACAAAGAACAAGAACAAGAACAAGAACAATAACAAGAGCAAGAACAAGAAAGTCACGGACCAGAGGGAAACAAGAGAAGGGCTAATCATACAGAACCATCAATCACAATACCCACTTAGAAATTCCGTTACATAGGACACACATCATGATCTTCCTTACTAAATCTATACTTCACCAAGATTTTCTTTCCTTGCTTGCCGTCGGCCACGAACAGGGGAGGGGAAAATTTTCTCCAAAAATTCACAAACTTCCAAGATCTCACATGCAAGGCACTATATGCACTTAGCTTACTCTTAAACACATTTAATTGAAGTTCTATTAACTCTTTGCCCGGAATTTCACCCCAAAACGGCGCCGGTGAACAGTGCCAAGCAGAAAAAAAATTTGGGAAAACTTGTCTCATGCTACTCCATTGACCAAACGGCTTCACAAGGGTTGTCAATCGGAGTTTAAGCTTCGATTTTACCGGTTTAGATTTCCCAAATTTCCCCAAAGCCCGAAATCAATTTCCCTCAACCTCTCCCAAATCGGTCAGAACGAGTAGGAATAGAGAGAGGAGAGTTACCTTCACTTGAATCCGACCTTGCATGCATTACCCGAGTCTTCCTCCTCCGTGAAACGCTGGCTTCGCCGCCGGTGGCCGCTGGACCGAGAGAGAGCGTGAGAGAGTGAAAGAGGAAAAATGAAATCAAAGGAGAGAAGAGATTGATGGTGATGCGCTGCAGAAGGAGGAAGAGGGTGTATATAATTTTTAATTGGTTTATTTTACCCTTTTGCCCTCGTACTATCACAATATTACAACCCTGCCATATATTTTTTTTTCTATTTACCCATCCAATTTAAGCTACCTTACACTATTTAAAATACTAATCTAAGTTGAACCCACTACTACAGCAAAAGCCTATAGCAGCGCTTTTTTTGACTCTATAGCAGCGCTTTTTAAGCGCTGCTATAGCCAGTGCTGCAATAGGTCATATGACCTATTGCAGCGCTTATTTTGTGTAATGAGCGCTGCTATAGGTAATCTATAGCAGCGCTCATTATCTGAAAAGCGCAGCTTTAGGTCATACCTATATGAATTTTTAAAAATAAAAAAAATAAAAAAGTAACCCTATAGCAGCGCTTATTATGTAAAAAGCGCTGCTATAGGTACCTATACCAGCGCTTATTACATAATGAGCGCTGGTATAGGTTAACCTATAGCAGCGCTTTTAACGTAATAAGCGCTGCTATAGGCATTATTTTTTTTTAAATATTCTATTATTTTTGTTTCACAACCTCCTGCATCAGTGCAAAAAACCAGCAACACTATCCATTCCAGCCAAACCATATATACATACACACCAGAAAAGTCATACTAATATTGTAGAATAAAACCAACTATTGTAAGTTGAAAATAAAAGCATACTAATTAATGAATAGATCATCTAATGTTGGAGAAAAGAGGGTATACATAAGTGCACCATTCTTCAATTAGTGCATCCATTTTTTCCCTTGACAACGTGAACGAACGAGCGTCTGGGTAATACTGCACGAACACATTTAAATGACAAGTAAATTTACTTGAAGTCTAACAAGTACAAACACATTAGAGTTGGAAAAATATAAAACTTACTGTCAGTGGGATGCCGAGTCGATCATGTGTAACGATATCTCGCATGTATTGCATCACATAGTAACCACAATCGTTGTTATTGGGTTGGTAGGGGCACTGTAACAAGAAACATCAAATATATCATATAAAAAACATTTACGTTATATTTTAACTATAGATATATTGTTTCAAAAATTGAATAACTTTATAAAACCTGGACTTGTTGCCACTTATAAGCATCTTTCGGGTCAGGGGCTCTGGAATACTTCAACTGAACAACGGCCCGAAAACTAGTCAATACTCTGAAAAACAAACATATTAAATTAATTTTATTGGCTAGGATCGGGCATAAAGTGACAAATAATACAACGCATTCAAATAATGTTGACATTCACTTACCCATTGAAGAGACGCATCAAATCTGGGAGATTATCTGGGAGAGCAGATTCCACATGATCCAAATAGTAAATTATGGGTTCCTCTTGTGCCATCGGATTGATGACAAGCAAAATCCAATGTAGCCTAAAATGTTTTATAACGTTATGTTAGTATATATATCTATGATGCTCAGAACTAAAAATATGTATAGACTTACCCTGTATTAATTGGAGCTAAGAATAAAGTTCTGGCTGTTGCCTTTAAAGAGAAACGCCTTTGAATCGCTCTGAAGTGGTCGTCACGTTTCGTGCCCGGAACTTGTGCTATCGAATAAGGGCTTATGAATTCGAACGAAACGTTGCGCCCGGCGATCATAACATGTTCATGCAGATACCTTCATAGAAACCATACCAACTCCCAATTAGTGTAAAACTTATGACATTGAAAGAAACCACAATGGAAACGCATATATACCTGATCCATATATTGATAACCGTCGCACCGACCCATCTTTGGTTAAGCACCTCCATTACCTGATCCTTAGACAGAGCGTCAGTGAAATTTACCTCGTCAAATATAGGCCTGCTGAATGGAATGAAGACAATAGCATCGCGAGAAACGGTAGCTGCAAATGCTCGCAACCGAGCACGATATGGCGTTTCGACGCTTGTATCTTCAATCACAGGATCAGGCACTTGAACTTTTTTCTTACCCTTAGCTTTTGGTGCCTATAAACCATGTAAATAGAAATTTTAAAAATTCATTCCAATAATTAAGAAGAGTGCTAGTTTAAATTAATTAGCAAATAATCACCTGTGGTAACGGATCGGTACGGGTACTCTTTTTCTTGATTTGAGCAGCTGAACCACGGGTACCTTTGACATTAGCCACTTGTGCTTTCTTTCCCATAAATCGGGTTCCCTGTAAAAACATTTAAATAAAATAGCGTTATTAAAAAACAATGAATGCTATTGGAAATGTTATTACTAAATAATTACCTGTGGTGTTGGCACAATCAAAGCAATTGGCCAAGCAACGTATGCACCGACAACGTTTCCAACCCTAGTCATCAAATCAGGAGTAGGGAATGGTAACGAGGCCCAGTCATTGTACGAGTATTCAATCAATACCCTGAGTGCATTTTCAGGCAACGGTGAGTTGTGCAGGGTCATGTTCGAAGTGTTGTAGACCTTACCAACAGCAACAACCTCACTGAAAGATTGATCCGTATACAGCTTGCACTTTGTCTCGCCCTACGAAAGAGTTGTCAACATTAGGTCACAATCGATAATATAACAGAATCACTGTTAGTTTGTTAGTAGAAAATGTATGAACTACCTGAGGAATATCAGCCCTGGGCATCGTACAACTATCCCTGATGCTTGGACTCTCGACGGAAGGAATGTGACTTTGATGCACGAAGTTGGACTTTTGTGATGCAACATTGCTTTGCTGGAAGAATTCATACATCTTCTCGTATCGTTGTTGCATTTCTTCATTCCGTCGTTCCATTTCCTCGTGCCGTCTTTGCATTTCCTCATTCCGTCGTTCCATTTCCTCGTTGCGTCGTTGCATCTCAAGCATCTCCTCCCTCATAGAAAGAACTTCATCTTGCAACGCTCTAACATTGCCTTTTGATGCCCTCTTTTTGCGCCCAAAGTAAGATGAGGGCGTGACGCCTACACCCGCACCCCGAACACGGCCCGAATACTTAGGGCGATCGAGTGCTCTGCTGAGGAAATCGCCACTACCAAAAGTGTTGACCTCGTCAGGGCATTCTTGCGTTAACAAAACCTATAACAAGGAGGAAGGATTATTAGTTATTAACTTAGCAAAGTCACCATTTAGAAAAGATTTAGAATTTCCAAGAGAATGACTTACACATCGTTCATGGACTCTTCTGACCTCTTCATGAACGATGGTACCGTCTGCCTGCGAGTGACCTCTGACCCAGAGGCCATGCCGTGGTGGCCTACAGTTTAGGCCCTGTTCCTCAATCTGTCATGGTAAACCAGTTGAACGTATAAATTAATCACGTAAACATTTATTCATAATTTTGGAACCAAAAGTGTTACTAACATACCATATCTTCCTCCAATTCAGGAAATGTCTTTCGTCCGCCCATATACGGATACTGACTGCTCTTAGCCGATTGGCTATTTTTTTTACTTCTTTCTTGGAACTCCTCAGTCAAACGTTGTCGCACAAATTCATCCCAATGTTCTTGAGTAATTAACCCAGCATATATAGATGGTGGCGTTGGAACGATCTCCCCTTCGTCATCTCTCAGGTAATACGTGGTCAAGTTGGAACGATGTCCCCGGTGCATCCTTGAAGCTTTCTTCAGCACATAATCCCTGTGAGTATCGTCGATATCAAAGATAGTCTGTAACAACAAAAATCATATTCAATTTGTTAGTTACAATGTTATGATGACATATATGCCATTAATTGTAAAAGTGTAGTTTACCTTAATCTCTAACCAAACCTCCTCATGTTTGTCGCCTGCTCTTCTCCAATCCGTAATAGTAATAGGGATTTTGTCCCGAACAGTGCACCCAATGTAACCCGAGAGGAGCTTCGCCGACTTTCCAGTAGCTTGGTTATTTGGATTCCATTTAAGTCTTGTCTTTACTCCCTGAGCTCTGCGTGTGAGGAGTTTGCGCATAAGGGTCCTGCCACGAACAACATTCGCCTCATGCCTTGCTCTACCTTCAGCAATAGCTACCTGCTCACTAGGTTGTTCTTCTTCCTCCTGGCCACTATGTTGTTCTTCTTCCTCCTGGTCACTATGGGGATCCATTCTCCTGTAAAAAAAAATTAGACAAGAAATGATTTTAGTGCATATACATATAATCATGTTAATTGTATGCGAACTGAGGGCTAAAAATTGATAGTGTACAACATAAATACATACAAACTGAGGGCTTTCGCCTCTTTTTCCTCTTTGTTATATTGTCTACAATTGTCTGCTTCCTCTTTTTTGTTGGATTTAGGGTTGTGTTTACCCAAATGCCTTCTTCATGATCACATCTTACATAAATGGGCTCATCTTCGTCATCATACCCGTCTGCATCAAAGTCTTCTGACAGTAATGTCTCAAAGGAAGGAACATCTTCTATCACATTCATATCATCATCACTACTTTCATCATCAACTTGCTCGGAATAATTTTTGTTCGACTGCATGACAACTGACCAATTCTTCTTAGAAAGATCCTCAACGTAAAACACTTGTGCTGCTTGAGACGGTAGAATGTAAGGATCATCCTTATATCCAACTTTAGAAAGGTCGACCGATATAAACCCAAATTCATCTAACCGTCGTCCACTGTGATTGTTAACCCACTGACATCGGAACACGGGAACTCTGAACATGGTGTAATCTAACTCCCAAATGCAATCAATCACACCAAAGTATGCCATCTACGCATATATGGGATTTGTATCTCTTGCACTGGATATATGCCACCCCTCGGCAACAAGCGTGACTCCACTATTTTGCATGGTGCTTTTTTCATCCTGGCCTTTTGTATAGAATGTGTAACCGTTGATTGCATAGCCGGTATAAGAAAAAGCGTGCAAACCCGGTCCTTTCGACAGCCAGAACAATCTTTCACCAACCGATCCAGCATTAAGCTCAACCTGCTGACAAATGCGTGCATTGAACCATCTAATGAAATGTTTGTTGTGCTCCTTTGTGATCAAACTCTCATTCCTATCACCATGTATTTCACGAAGGAGATTTTTGTGTTCTTCAACGAATGGTTCAACTTCAGGAGTGTTGTGAAGAATGTACAAGTGCGCCAACTCTCTTTCAGCATTCGAAATGCGTAATAGCTTGAACCCACTTATTCCTTTCCCCGTTAATCGCCCATCGTGACGAGACTTGGGCAAGCCAACAGGTTCAACAATTTATAAGTAATCGGCACACAAATCACTCGCTTCTTCAACGATGTATCGTTCAGCAATACAACCCTCTGGTCGATATCTGTTTTTGACATACCCCTTTAAAACTTTCATGAACCGCTCAATCGGGTACATCCATCTCAAATAGACTGGGCCGCACAGTTGAACCTCCTTGACCAAGTGTACAGTAAGGTGAACCATGATGTCAAAGAATGAAGGGGGAAATACATTTCAAGTTCGCACAGGGTACAAACGATCTGCCTCTGCAAATCCTGCAACTTCGTTGTATCAACCACTTTACTACAAATAAGCTTGAAGAACATACAAAGTCTGGTGATCGTGGTCCGCAGTTTCTTGGGTAAAATGCTGCGTATGCCAACCGGTAAGAAATTTTGCATCAAGACGTGGCAATCATGAGATTTCAGATTCTTCAACTTCAACTCTTTCACAGATACAAGGTTCTTTACATTTGAGGAGTAGCCCTCAGGAACTTTAATTCCACTAAGAAACTCACAGAATAATCTTTTCTCTTTCCTCGAAATGGTGTAAGCAGCTAGAGGTAAATAAGTACGGTATCCCTTCTCGACAGGTGCCAACTCTTGTCTTATTCCCAGCTTGAGCATATCTAACCTTGAATTGATACCATCCTTACTTTTTCCTTGCATAATTAATAACGTGCCAATTAGGTTATCACATATGTTTTTTTCAATATGCATCACATCAAGAAAGTGCTTGACATATAAGGACTTCCAATACAGGAGTTCGAAGAATATGGACCTCTTCTTCCAGCCACTTGTTAATACATTTTTAGCAAAAGGCTTGCCAAAATGATTCTCCACCGCATTCACCTTTTCAAGAACGTCTTCCCCGGTCAATAATCTTGGTGGCCTACCTTCTTCTGAGCTCCCATTAAATGCCTTCTTCCACCTCCGCCAACGATGCCGTAACGGCAAGAATCTCCGATGTCCCATGTAAACATTTTTCCTGCAGTGATCCAGTCGCATCGAATGGGTATCATCTTCACATATAGGGCACGCACCATATCCTTTGATGCTGTATCCGGACAAATTACCATACGCTGGAAAGTCATTTATTGTGCCAAACAACATGGCCCTCAATGTGAAACTTTCTTCCTTACAGCCATCAAAAACCGTCTCACCCGAATCCCACATATGCTTCAAGTCTTCAATCAAAGGATCTAAGTACACGTCTATATTGTTGCCGGGCTGTCTAGGCCCAGAAATAAGCATGGAAAGCATCATAAACTTACGTTTCATGATTAAATTTGGGGCGAGGTTATATATCATCAGAATCACCGGCCATGTGCTGTGAGTACTACTCTGAACTCCATGCGGGTTGATTCCATCGGTTGCCAATGCAAGCCGTAGGTTTCTTGGTTCTTCATCGAACTCAGGGTACTCCTAATCAATTTTTTTCCATTGGGGGGTGTCTGCGGGGTGCCTAAGCTTGATGTCTTGAATCCTCTCATCAGCGTGCCATGTCAAAAGTCTTGCAACATCCGCATTACTGTACATGCGCTTGAATCTTGGAATTATCGGAAAGTACCACAAGACTTTAGAAGGACTCTTACCTTTCTTTCCATACCGAGATGCGCTGCATTTAGGACACTTCTCCAACGACGCATACTGGTTCCGGAATAAAATACAGTCGTTGGGACATGCATGTATTTTCTCATATTTCATACCGGTCGACCGGAGAATTTGCTTTGCCTCGTAGGTTTTTTAGGGGAGTACGTTCCCTTCTGGGAGTATATCTCGCAGAGCAGATAGCAGAGCAGTGAAACTTGCATCACTCCAACCGTATCGCGCCTTCAGGTTATACAATTTAACCACCACACGCAATCTGGTGTATTTACTGCATCCCACATACAGAGGCGTCTCTGCATCGCTCTTCAGTGTCTCAAACATTTCAGGATCCTCCTCACCCACCACATTCAACATTTCTTCAAGATCATCGCTCTCATCACACATGTCTGTGTCAACCACGTTTGAGGCGCTACTAACATCAGGTACCCGGTCTCCGCTAGAACACTCATACGTCTCACCATGCTTTGTCCAACGTGTATAGGACGGATCGATCCCATGACAGAATAAATGGGCCAACAAGTCAAGAGGACGGAGAAGCTTTTCATACAAACACGACATACAGGGGCATACAATTCTGTTAGAATTCTCTGCATGCTCAGCGGCAAATTCAATGAATTTTTTTGCTCCATCTATATATTCCTTTGAATGTCGATCACAAGACATCCATTTCCGATCCAACATTATAACCTACTAAAGGAAAGAGGAAGTAAGATCGATGTGCATGACTTAATCATTAGGTAGCCACCTTACGATGTTACCTTATTTTTTTTAACATAAATTCGGCAGCATAACGGCTACAAAATGAACGTTCCCAGGCTGAAGGCCCTTCTTTTAATGTAAAAATGGATAGCCCACCACAACAGAACTCATCACAGAGCATATATTCACAGGCAGAAAAACTCAATTACAGCTCACAAATCCAGTTCCACACGGCAATCATTTCATAAAAGTACATTAAATGACCACACAGTAGTTTTAGCACCTAATATAACATATATTGTACCTGATTCAATTCTCTAATTTGTCTTTAGGTGGACAATGAAAATATGGACCACGAAAATGCTTGTTCAAATTCCTACAACATATAAATAACATAATTAGATCAGAGTCTTTTCCTTTGCTCTTTTGTGCGAGAATTTTTTCTTTCCTTTTTGAACCCTTCTTTGAAGACTCACCAACGGTTTTAAGTCGAGGCATGACCTGCAGGGGTGCACACAAGACAAACAACACAAACCAAACAAAGACACTTAGCACAAAAAGATAACAACACATATCCTAACTAATCTTAAGATTGAAAAGAAAAATCTTAGAAGAAAAAGTCCCAAGTAAATAAGTCCTAGAAGAAAAACTTCTAACCCCAAACTTGAACTAAACTAAACCTACTGACTTCCTCAAATGGTTCGAAGTCTAATTCTAGTCCATATGCTCTGCTCTTCGGCCCACCCACTAATGTTGGTACTTCAAAAGCAGGGCCTAAAAATAAGAATTATCAATAATTGCCTAAGGGTCCCACATTGCTAAGCATGGCCTAATTTCTCAATTCTTTAATTACATAGGTGCAACTCAAAACAATCACATCAATTCAAAGATACTTTCAACTGAACACGTGCTTAGTAGAATTTCCCAATGATTTACACCCTTCTAGCACCCTTATTATAAAGCAAAATTAGGCCTACAAGTGTCCCAAAACTTCATCAAAATAGTCCAATCTACCCCAACAGAAGGTGAGACCAAAAGCAGAATGGATAATTTCTCATAGTGTATTTCAACACTATAATTTGAACCTTTCAACATCAGTACTCTCCTGTTCAAGTCTAAATAACCACATGTAGGTCTGCAACAAAATTTCCATGCTAATTCACAGAATGATCAAACAAAATAAGGTCCAAAAATCTCTCACATTAAGCATCTCAAAACCAAATAATTCCCTGTTCAACCTACAATAAACAATTGTTCCACGTTGCCCAAACCCCATCAATCTAAACTAACCTAGTCTAAATGATTATAACTAACAAGAAAGCATAAATAAGGAAGATAATTACCAAAACTAGAGGAATGGTGGAGAAATTCGAAGTGGTTGGAGAGCTTGTCCAAAATCGGGCCTAGGACACAACTTATGAAGGCAGAGAAGAAGAGATTGCTTGGAGCCTGAGGATTGTGGCTGAGCATCGAACTTGAGGGTGGTGGCTAGTGTAAGAGAGAGGCAAAAAACTGGGTTGAAATTAACAATTACCTGCGAAGAAGAAGCTGAACCACGAAGCAACAACCACCACGGATTTGAGAACGGAGCAAAACGACTTTAATGAGCTTGATGACTTTGACGAAGCAAGAACGGATTTGAGAGTATAATGGGAGGAATGGGAGTAAAATGGTGGGCTGGGTTTACAGATCTGGGTTTACGAAGCAACAAGAAGAAGAAGAACAAGACGGAGGTTGAAGATGAGGGAGTTCCATCGGCGGTCCACGGCGGCGCGAGCTTCGGACCTTTGGGTTGAAACAAGAGGGAACAACACGGGAGGGAACAACACGAAGCTTTGGGTCTCGGGCTTCAAAGCTTTGGGTTGAAATAAGATGGAGAGGAAACAAGAGGGAACGAGATCGAGTTTAATTTTGACAGGGAAAAAGATGGAGGGAAATGACATATCCCAGCGCTTTATACATATAAAGCGCTGGGATAGGTCCTAGAAATTTTTAAAAAAATATTAAATAAATCAGAAAAAATTAAAAAAAGAGGGAAAATAAAAATAATACCTATACCAGCGCTTTATACATAAAAAGCGCTGGTATAGGTCATTAAAAATTAAAAAAAAACTGGGGGAATTTAGAACTTATTAAATAAAATAGATAAGTTTAAATACTCAGGCCATAAAATACAACCCATAAATGACCTATAATTCCCCCAGTTTTTTTTTAATTTTTAATGACCTATACCAGCGCTTTTTACGTAAAAAGCGCTGGTATAGGTCATTAAAAATAAAAAAAACTGGGGGAATTTATAAATTATTAAATAATAATAAGGACACGTATAATATATTCAGGGGATTAAATATTGTTCAGATAAGGTTCAGAGAATTAAGTTCAAAGGAAATCACCTATATAAAGACAAACCTAGGAGGTAATTTAGACATTATTAAATAAAAGACATTTTTAAATTAATATTCAGGGAATTAGCTGTAATTCACAATGACATATACCAGCGCTTATAAGTATTTTTAAAGCACTGGTATAGGTCTTATATACCTATCCCAGCGCTTACTTTTGTTGTGTGCTGCTATTGGTGTGCTGCAATATGGCATTTCTGTAGTAGTGACCCCTAAATAATTTACCCAGATACATTTTTGTTTCAAAATTAATTTATAAGAATTTTTAATAATAAACTAAATACTCAGAATTCCAAATATTCTCTTATTTTCTCTTTTCCAATTTTTGGGGTGTTACAATCCTTGAGAGATTTGATTCCTCATATTCAAGCTAAATTAAAGTAAGCCAAAAAAAAAGAAAAAATAGAGAGAAATTAACAAAGGTTAGAAGACAGAAATTCAGTGACAAGGGACTTTCTCGATCTCATTCCAAACCCATGACCTAAACTAAGACTTCATCTTTCATTATACATTCACCCTGTAAGATCTAGTTTAGCCTGATACAGTTTCAGGAGTTCACTGCCTTCTTCCCCATGACTTAGGATGCATTTTTTCAAAAATTCCCTTTCAGTGTAGACAAATCTTGAAAGAGAGCCTTCCTTTTTCACCAGACCCTTTGAAAACAAAACTTGAATGACAGAAGCCCGTGGAACAATTCGCTTATTCAAACTAAGTGACAGAACTACTGCAAAATTGGGAATAGTGGAAGGCGGACAGCCCAATTTGCCAATCAGAACCTCCATAATTGCATCAATTTTACACTCAGATATACACATACATTTTGGAGACCTTCTAAAAGCTGTAACAATGTCATCATCTGACCATCCCCACTTCTTGTAAACATTGGCCTTTTTTGACCATGTAGCTTTGCTTAATGATGCCGATGCATAAACAGCCATAATAAATTGATACTTTGAAGGATGAAACCCCATTTCCTGAAGCTCCTGCACAATCATCTTGAATCTACTTGTATTTATAGTCAATGTCCGGGGATAATTTTGCAACAATTTATTGACATGTGATTCAGGAACTCCTACTTCTCTTAATAGCTTCATAATAGGCACTGTATGGGTTTTTAAATCAAGAAGAACACCCGAGAAACGTGTAAGAGATTTAATGAAATGGTCATCACATTGAAACAAACCCCTAAAGACATCAAAGGAAGGAATGAGCCGCTTATCCAAGCTTCTCCTCATAATGGTAGCGTGACTACATAAGACCTTAGGGATGTCTGAGCTAGAAACGCCTCTGGATTTGGAAAACTCAATCTTGGGGAGTAAGGTCCTCTCAGGGTCAGATCGAAGTAATTGTGGGGCTTCTTTTGTTAAACGAAGAATCTGGGCTTGTGAAAACCCAAGATTTTTCAAGAAATTGATAACAAGATCTGGTTTTTCTGATGTTTCAAAGCTGACATACTTGGTAGCCGAAGAAGCTTCTTGGGGTGAGAAGCCCCAAGTGTCAATGACATATGAGACTGTGAAAGAATGCGCATTGGATGGAATTGAATTACAGTACCTGGCAATGGAAGGTAGCCGTTGATTTTGAAGGCAAAGTAATCGTTGAAATGTTGAAGGAGAGATTTGCCTCCGAGAAGGAATGATTTTTCTGAGAAAGCAAAACATTGATTCACAAAAACTTGACCATCGACCATGAATGTGTGATGTGTGTGTTATATAAGTAAGACATTCGCACTTCAGCTTGCCAACCGCGTTAGTTGGTTTTGCTGTTGTGTTTGGTCTGAACAAAAAAAAAACAAAAGGGCCGTATCATCTGAAGTCTAAACTCTTTCGGTCTTTCCCATTAAAGCAGCTCAAATGAAATAATTCATAATTTATTTTGCTTTTCAGAAAAATAACTTTTTTATAGGAAAAGAATAAATAAAAACTCTTTAATTATCAAAAGGACAATTTGATATATCGAATTTTAGAAATGACATACGGATTAGTACAATTGACTAAAATGTCTAATACAAAATTAAAAGGAAAAGTCCAAATATGGTAATTGTTACTATGATGAATCGAATTTATATAATTTGGAGCTTTTGAAGTAAGTATTTTTCTGAAAGTAATAAAAAACGACCAACAAACAAAAATTCAAAAGAAAAGGATAGTTGCAAATAAGAAAATGTAGTTGTAAATCAAGTTTTGTTGCTAAAAAAAATAGTTATACATCTAGCTTTTAATTGTCCTAAATCATTTTCAATAATCTGAAACTAATGTTCTCACATTCTCACATGACAACCATTTAAATAAATATTTGCAACTGATTTTTAGTAACATTTATAATTTAATTATTATAGTTATAATTATAAATGATAGGACCTTATATTTACAGCCCCCTTGTTCAATTTTTAATCACTTATTACACTTGCAAATTTTTTATCATCAATTACCAATAATTTGAGAAGAGTGATAAATACTTTAATTGGACTTATAATTTGAAATTGTTGTGTGGAAATAAGGTCCTATTTTTAGATACATAATAAAAAGTATCAAAAGATTATGTTTAAGAAACTATTTTTTAATAATTTTATATATATACATATATATACAATATGACATAAATCCTTGGATGAGGGTGATGTCTTTTTATTTGTTTTTAAATAAAATGGAGGTCAAACAACAGTTTTGTCCCCACAATTTCTGCTTTAATTTGAAGTTGTGGGAATATGTTGCCTCATATCTTTAAAAATGTTACATATCAAAATTATATTTTAACATCCAATATTACTTTTTTTTTATCATTAATCAAATTTGCTCGTTTTTTAATACTTTTAAATGGACATTGGTTCAAAAACACATCTATATACTCGCAGCTTATGCGCAAAAAATTTCGTGACAAAATTTCATTATGACTTATGTAGTTTTTTTTTTTTTTTTAATGTTTAAGCTTTCACCGTTAGAATTGAAGTTTGATAAACTGATCAAAGAATTGAAGTTTGAAGGATCAAACCCCATTCCTGAAGCTCCTGCACAATCATCTCAAATCGACTATTACTTGTAGTCAAAGACCTGGGATAATTTTGTAACAATTTAATGATATGTGCTTCAGGAACTCCTACTTCTCTTAATAGCTACTCCATCCGGTCCTAAATATAAGATCACTTTGACTTTTTTAAAAAAAAATTTAGGATACAAAATTAATCACTTTAAATTGTCTGTAGTTTTTGTTTTCCTCAAAATTACTCTATTCTATTTCTACTTATAAACTAACATATAATCTAATTACATATGATATATGTTATAATTTAGTGGTTTAATTTATTTCTTTAACTTACACAAAAAAAAGTGACCTTATATTTAGGACCGGAAAGAGTACATAAGAGCTTAGGGATATCTGAGCTCGAAACACCTCTGGATTTATTCAATCTCGGGCAGAAAGGTTTTCTCAGGGTCATAGCGGTCTCTAGTGAAACGAAGGATCTGGGGTTTTGCGAATCCATAATTCTTCAAGAAATTGATAACAAGATCTGGTTTTTCTCGTGTTTTGAAGCTGACATACTTGGTAGCCGAAGCAGCATCTTGGGGTGAGAAGCCACAAGTGTCAATGAGATATGAGACAGTGAAAGAATGAACATTGGATGGAATTGAATTACAGTACCTGACAGTGAAAGGAAGCAAATGGGTTTGAAGGGAAAGTGAATGTTGAGATGATGGAGAGATTTGCCAACGAGAAGGGATGATTCTTCTGAGAAAACTAAACATTTGATTCGAAAATCTTAAGGAAGCAAAACAAAAAAATTTTTACAACTAATTTTTGAAAAAATTAAGAATTTAATTATTATAGTTATATAGTGAAGTTCATCCAAGACTCCTAAGTAATTTTTCATGCGAGTCTAATATCTTAAATTATTTTATGGATCATCGAATATCCTAAAATATTTATTAAAGTGGATCCCTTATTTTATGGATCATCGAATATCCAATATGCGTTTAGTAAGAAAATCAGCTTCAAAGTTATTATCTCTGTTAATGTACTGAAGATCAACAGTCCACTCCCTGTTCAGAATATGATGATCATTAAAAGTGTTAAACATGAGTATAAAAAATATTGCACACATGAAAAATATACTTCAAGTGCTTAATAAACTTTGATGCTAGTTATAATTGTAAGTGATAGCACATTCATAAGCCTCATGTTTAGCTTAAATCACTTGTTAATAGTACATTCTTTAAATGCTCTATATAGAACCTAAATATTCCCTATAGAACCTATTTGACTTTTTTAAAAGATCCTAAGAAAGTTAAACAAGTTACTTATAAACATAGTTTAAAAACCCGGGTGACCCGGCCAAAACCAGGGAGGTTGCACCGGTCTTGTTTTTTTTTTTTTTTTACAAAATGTGGTTCCATTATTTTATTATAATTCCCCCTAATTATTAACTTGTACTTCCTTCAATTTTAGAAACCACATATAAGAAACTATAATATAGTTATGTAAATTATTCTAAATGCTACTTTATTTGCATATATTTAATATTTAATTGTTGCTGCTCTTAATATTTGTAATTTGGTTTGTGAATTGTATTATTTGCTTTCATATGTAATCATTTACTTTTTTCCTCAATAAAAACATTAAATTATTAATATTTAATGAATTATGCATACATATTTATATTTTGATATTAGTGATTATTAATGTTATTATCAATATAATTATATTATTTTAATATAACTGGTTCGACCCCGGGTTGACCCCCGGTCTGACCATTAACCCTTGACTTAGTACCTCGACCGGTTTTATGCCCGATCCCGTTTTTTGAACCTTGCTTATAAATTTATTTTTTTAATTTTTTTTTCTTTAAACTAGTTTATTTAACTATATTTTGATTTAGTAGCTCGTTTTATTTCCTTAATCACTCCAAAAAAAGGCAATTAGATCTTATATTTAGAAACAGAGGAAGTAGTATTTATGATCCTAGATTTACAACTCCACTCATTTCACTTGTTAATTTCTGATTATCAATTGCTAATCATTTGAAAAGAGTGATAAATTCTTAAGTTGGACTATGATGTTCTATTAAATGTGAGGAAGGTGAAATAAAGTCTTACTTTTGATTAGTGTGAGCAAAATTGAACCGAAACCAAAAATCAAGCCGACCCAAACCAAATAGTTTTTTGTTTTTGGTTTCAGTTTCAATTTTTGTTACTTTATGGCTTTTTGGTTTTTAAAGTTTTTGGTTCAAAACCGAACCGAAAAGCATGCTATTATTGGCCAACTCCACTCATTTCACTTGTTAATTTATGAATATCAATTGCTAATCATTTGAAAAGAGTGATGAATTCTTAAGTTGGAGTATGATGTTCTTCTATTAAATGTGAGGAAGGTGAAATAAAGTCTTACTTTTGATTAGGGTGAGTAACACTGAACTAAAACAAAAAATGAAGCCGAACCAAACCAAATGGTTTTTTGTTTTTGGTTTTGGTTTCAATTTTCGTTACTTAATGGCTTTTTGGCTTTTAAAGTTTTTTGTTCAAAACTGAACCAAAAAACATGCTATCATTGGCCATGTATCATACATTATGCAAGTAATGTTTCGATATTTTTGTATCATTCTCAAGTTGTAATGTGTAATTTATTTGCTTTTGGTTGATTTTTTAATTTCATTGTTTTAATTGTAGGATGTGCTCTAGAAGATGAAATGAACGAACCAATTAAATATTGCAATGTTTTAAGTATTTCTTTGTTTTGAACATGTTAAATATTAGTTTATTTATTTTGGACAAGATGGAGAGTTTATATAACTATTCAGATACATTAAATTTTTTTCCTCTTTTTAATTGAATTTTTGTATTGTAAAAAAAACCAAAAAATAAAACCAAAAACCGTAAAACCAAACAAAAAACAATCCGATTTCGGTTTCAATTTGCGTCACTTTATAGTTTTTTGGTTTTTGGTTCAAAACCGAACCGAAAAACTGTCTGCTCACCACTACTTTTGATATACATACTCGAAGCCCATGTTTTTAGACTCTTTCAAAAAAAAATACAATTTTATTAAAAAATTGTGATGGTAAAGCTTAATCGTTCAGATTGCCTCTTAATCTTGCTAGAAATCTTTACCAAGGAAATACCGAGATGTGAGACGTGAGCTGAAACAAACTAAGATGGGATATTTCTCTTTCTTCCACATAAAGGAATGTTAACTGCATTGCAAATTGTCCACCAACAAAAGCCATGTTAGTTTCTCATTCCTTCAGCATCCAAGTTTATAGGAAGGTACATAACTGAAGTATGAATGTGCCTTTAAAAGTCTTTAAGCTTCTAGTAGACTTGCTACACCTATAATAATTGGGTTAGAGTTCTTTTACTTTTCTTAAACATGTGTATCCTCCTGCTAAGCCGATTTTGTTCAAAGTATTGTTATCACTAAATGTGGTCTTCCAATAGGTTCGGACATTAGTTTGTTATATCGCGAGAGTCTGACCCCTTCAATTAAGCCCGACTCTTGTCGGTTTCCTAAATTCTGAGAATAAAATATAGACTGATAATCTTGAAATAATATTTAGAAAAAGGTGACCATATACACAAGACTCCCACTAGGTAGGCTATATACACAGCATCATTGTGCCTCTATCAACAACAGAAGAAACAAATATATTAATTTGTAATGGATGAATCAAGAGGTTAGTGAAGAATATTTACCCATTATAATTGGTCTTGACCTCATTCTAACATATGCTCGAAGGAAAATCTCTTAATCCTCAGTCTCCACTCTCTCTTTCTCGAGGGGAAATCTCTTAATCCTCACTCTCCACTCTTTCTTTCTCACTCATTGACATTACTGAATGACACGTGTTACTGTAAATCTGACATGATCTCTGCACTTTCAACAGAATCATCCTGGGTTTCTTTAGAAAGGACGATAGTTAATATAATCAATGAGATAGATAATAAGCATGTACAATGAATCACTTGTCAAGGAGACAAAAAATCAAATATGTGCCCTACCTGCAGCAGAATGACTAGTTCATCAAAACTTGAAGGGGAGTCACAGACACTTACATAGACTTAGCTTTTATATTTCAATTCTATGCATTTTAGACATGTTTCCAAACCCCCCCCCCCCCAAACGAAAAAAAAAACCCCAACAAAAAATGTGTTATTTTAAGAAAATAAATTAAAGGAAAGAAACATTGTAAGCATTGGCATTGTCTATAACAAACTGCCCTGTTCAACTTAGGATCCACTTCAATTCAAGGAGAAATTTGAGTGCCCAGAAATAGCTTCATTAAGTGGATTGATCACGTACAGGGTAAATAAAAGCAAGCAAGATAGAATTTCTATCTGTATCAAATAACCTGGAAAAACTTGGGGACTAAGTTCAAATAACGAAGCCATTTCAGTGTGTAGAGAAGACTGCTGATTTTGATTGTTCATATCCAAGATAAATTAAAGCAAAAAAAAAAAGGATAGAAGTTGATAAAGTAATGCATTAAAAAGAAAAAGGGTAAAGAAAATCAGCACCGCAAACAAGGAAGAAGGAACTCACCAATTGATGGAGACAATCTTTACTTAACCCTTGTTTTGCACAGAACCTGGAACAAGACTCATAAGTGAAGATTGTTGCTATTGTAGGTAATTGACAGACCAATTTTTTTCCCCCAAGATCCCAACCCAAATCCTAGCATATATCAAGACTTTCCTTCTTCAACAAAATATCTTCTACCAAGAGAAAAAAATGAAAGGAATATTACGTAGCATCACAGATGGGCTTGTTAAATCCAAGACTTGGGATAAATTCAAATGGGGAAGAAATTTCACTTTATGGACAACCCTTAAAAGAATGGGTTCCTGATTTTCAAGCTAAATTAAAGTAAACAAAAACAAAGAGAGAGAGAGAAACTAACAAAGTTCATGCAGCAATAGACATAAATTTAGAGACAGGAGACTTGCTCCATCTCAGTCCATTACCATAACCTATAAACCTAAGCCTTCATTCTTCATTCAATCTGAAAGACCTAGTTTAGCCTGATACAGTTTCAGGAGTTTACTACCTTCTTCCCCATGATTCAGGATATATCTTTTCAAAAAGTCCCTTTCAGTGTAGACAAATGTTGGGAGCAAGCTTTCCTTTTTCACCAGACCCTTTGACAACAAGACTTGAATGACAGAAGCCCGTGGAGCTATTCGCTTATTCAAACTTAGTGACAAAACTACTGAATAATTTGGGATGGTGGAAAGCGGACAGCCCAGTTTGTCAACAAGAATCTTCATAATTGCATCAATTTTATCCTCAGATATCTTCATACAATTTGGAGACCTTCTAAAAGCAGCAATAATCTCATCATCTGACCAGCCCCACTTCTTGTAAACATTAGCCTTTTTCAACCATGTAGCTTTGCTTAACGAGGCCAACGCATAAACGGCCATAATAAATTGATACAACGAAGGATCAATCCCCATTTCCTGAACTTGCTCCATTATCTTACTGAATTTTTCAGGACTTGTACACAATGCCCTAGGATACAATTGCAGCAATTTGATTATGTTTGATTCAGGAACTCCAACTTCTCTTAATAGCTTTATATTGGGCACGGCATGGGTGTTAATATCAAGAAGAATACCAGAGAAACGTGTAAGAACTCTATTGAACTTGTCATCAGATTGAAAAAAATCCCTAAAGAAATCAAAGGAAGGAATGAGCTGCTTATTCAAGCTTCTTCTCATAATGTTAGGACAACTACATAAGAGCTTAGGGATATCTGAGCTCAAAACACCTTTGGATTTGAAAAACTCAATCTTGGGCAGAAAGGTTTTCTCAGGGTCATACCGAAGTAATTGTGGGAGTTCTTTTGTGAAACGAAGGATCTGGGGTTTTGAGAATCCATGATTTTTCAAGAAATTGATAACAAGATCTGGTTTTTCTTGTGTTTCGAAGCGGACATACTTGGTAGCCGAAGCAGCTTCTTCGGGTGAGAAGCCACAAGTTTCAATGAGATATGAGACAGTGAAAGAATGCGCATTGGATGGAATTGAATTACAGTACCTGACAGTGGAAGGTAGCCATTGATTTTGAAGGCAAAGTGATTGTTGAAATATGTTGAAGGAGAGATTTGCCTCCAAGGAGGAATGATTTTTCTGAGAAAGCCGATCATTGATTCTGAAACACTTGACTGTGACCCAGCAAAATCCTCGCACGGAGGTTTGAAAAAACTAGAATGAGAAATGATCTTTTTTTTTTTTTTAAACGCAAGAATGAGAAATGATTCGATACTATTATTTTTATTACCTTATTATATCATTATATAATAAAAATTTTCAGACTAATTTATTTATTTATTTTATATAATATTTATCTTAATTTTATTTATTCTTAAATCTGAACCGCTAATTATATCAATCAAATGGTGGTAATGAGATAATAATAGATGAGGAGAAAAAAAGATGATCAGAGAAATCCACCCATCATTTGAATACTCCAAATCCAATGGGGCCATATCATACATCTAAACTCTTCACCATTAAGGTTCGCTGGAGGGGAAAAAAAGAGGGAAAATTTCATTTAAGGACCACTGTAGACAATTAATGTAAAAGAAGGACCACAAAAATCTGAAATTTCACTGCAGGACCAAGGACCTTAAATGAAAAAAAATTGTTGTGTGAAAAGACCTAAAAGCCCTTCTGAATTAATTTCACATAAGGACCTGTACAAAAAGTCTTCTGACGCTGACGCTGACACGCTGACTCTGACGCTGACGCTGACACAACGTACTTCCTCGTGCATATGGCCATTTCCTTGTGCATATGGCCATTTCCTTGTGCGTGGCCAATTAATTTCAAATAAGGACATATGCAAAAAGTCGTCTGACGCTGACGCTGACAGGCTGATGCTGACGCTGACACAACGTACTTCCTTGGCTGACAACGTACTTCCTCGTGCATATGGCGATTTCCTTGTGCATATGGGCATTTCCTTGTGCATATGGTCATTTCCTTGTGCGTGGCCAATTAATTACTCCTTGTGCATATGGGCATTTCCTTGTGCATATGGGCATTTCCTTGTGCATGGCCTGGACATAACACATTATAAGGCATTTCCAGGCCACGCACAAGGAAATGGCCATATGCACAAGGAGCAATTAATTGACCTTATAATGTGCTATGTCCAGACCACGCACAAGGAAATGGCCATATGCACAAGGAAATGACCATATGCACAAGGAAATCGTCATATGCACAAGGAGCAATTAATTGGCCATATGCACAAGGAATTGGCCATATGCACAAGGAAATCGTCATATGCACAAGAAGCAATTAATTGGCCTTATAACGTGCTATATCCAGGCCACGCACAAGGAAATCGCCATATGCACAAGGAGTAATTAATTTGCCATATGCACAAGGAAATGGCCATATGCACAAGGAGTAATTAATTGGCCTTATAATGTGCTATGTCCAGGCCACGCACAAGGAAATGACCATATGCACAAGGAAATCGCCATATGCACGAGGAAGTACGTTGTCAGCGTCAGCGCGTCAGTGTCAGCGTCAGCGGTCAGCGTCAGATTTTTGTACAGGTCCCTATCTGAAATTAATTCACAAGGGCTTTTAGGTCTTTTCACACAACAATTTTTTTCATTTAAGGACCTTGGTCCTGCAATGAAATTTCAGATTTTTGTGGTCCTCATCTGACATTAAATTGCTACAATGGTCCTATAATGAAATTTTCCCAAAAAAAAAAATCTTCCGCATTAAAAGTAAAACAGCTCTCAGCTCAAAGAATATTTGATATTTTGTTTTGTTTTTCAGAAACATACACATCACTTTTATAACAAAATCTTAGGTATGAGTTGGGTTCACCATCATCCACGGTCCAATGGGAGAGGCTTGTCATCTATAATCCATTTGGGTCTATCTATGTAGACTCTAAGTCATGTATGATAATCAAGTCACTTCTTTCTGTCCACATAGACAGGTTGTGTCTAGTTTCACTTATTTGCGGAGATGTCTTACTAAACGCTGCGACTAGAACCATGTTTAAGTGGTATCCTCTAAGAGTCGAATACTTATCAATTGATCGAACATCCAATATTCTCATCAGGTGAACTACAGACGAGAAAAATAAGAATTTTTTAAGTTGGTTCAAATGAGATTCTCATTTTACATATTAAAAGATTTATTATTCTTAAAAATAAAGTGACCTAATGTATGGGAAAAAAATAAAGTGACCTGTGAGTTTCTTTATATGAATTATTAATCAACTACAATAACTAAAATATGTTGATTGTTTATTATGATTGAATCGAATTTAGATATTGCAAGTAAGTATTTTTCTGAGAGTAATAGAAAATTACTAACAAACAGAATTTCAAAAGGAAAAGGATAGATGCAAATATGAGAATGTTAATTGTAAATCAAGTTTTGATGCTAAAAAAGATAGTAGTACATCAAGCTTTTAATTGTCGAAAATCACACAATAATTTGAAACTAATGTTCTTACATGTACAACCATTTACAAAGATATTTACAACTGATTTTTGGTAAAATTTACATTTCAATTATTATAGTTATAATTATAAAAGATAGGACTGCATACCTCATGTTTTCCTTACTATCAATTATTACACTAGTAAATTTTTTATCATCAATCACTGATCATTTGAAAAGAGTGGTAAACTCAGTCAAAAAAAAAGAAAGAGTGGTAAATTCTTTAATTGGACTTATAATTTGAAATTTTTATGTGAATATAAGGTCCTATTTTAGATACATAATAAAAAGTATAAAAATATTCCGTTTTAATAAATTATTTTTTAAGAATTTTTTATATGCATACACTATAGCTAGAACCTTGGTTAAGGATGATATTTCTACATATATATACACACACACACACTAGTAAAAAGGAGGTCGACCTTGGTTCCGACAATTTTTGCTTTGGAGTTGTGGGTATCTGCCGTCCCATATCCAAAAATGTTACACATCAAAAATATATTTTGGCAACCAATGTCAATTTTTTATTGTTAGGTCAAATTTACTCTTTTATAATACTGATATATTAAAATTTAAAAAAAAAATTAAATACTCACAACTCATACAAAAATTTTTGAAATAAAATCAGATCCTGACTCATGTAACTTTATCAAACATTGTAATGTTAAAGCTTTCAATAATAAAATTGAAGATTGTCTCTAAACATCGCTAGAAATCTTTACTAAAGAGATACTGAGATGTGAGACATTACCTGAACCATACTAAGATGGAATATTTATCTCATGTATAGGAATTTTAATTGTATTGCAAATTGTCTAGAAAGGAAGGCCATGATAGTATCTAACTCCTCCATCATCAAAGTTTACAAGATACATTACTAAATATATGAATGTGGGCTTGAAAAATCTTTAAGCTTCTTCTATTGTCCCTTAATTTGGATGGCAAGCATAGGGCGGTGGGACCGAAGCCTAAACATGTTGATAAAACTTGCAAAAATTAAGAAAACAATATGGCTCAAGTCGCCCCAAAGGTCAAAAGACACTATCCTTAAAAGATATTTCGCAATCCTCTCAGTTGAACATATTACAGAACTCTCCAAGATTAATTGAACTCATCCTGTAAGGATACAAAATTCCAGAACTAGCAGAAGATAAATCAATGAGACAACTGAAGATTCTAATTTTCTTTCTTCTCTTCGCTTTTCATTAGTTATTTAATTGTGTCATTGTGAGAGATATTTATAGATATTGATGAGATGCCTCGAAAATGTGTCTCTTAAACCACTATACCTCTTCAATCAAAGATTCACAACTATATGTTTAATTCATGAACCTCAAACTTAATTCATTAATAATTAAATTATTTAATTTATAAGGACACGACTTCTGAAGTATATCTCTCTATTTTAAGATATTTAAATCTAAAAAAAAAACCCCTTTCTTTGACACACTCACATACAATATTTACAACAAAACCTTGCATCACAAGGAGTACATCTTGTGCCACTGGACTCATATGTCTGAGACAAATCCTGAAGCTCCTATAACACCTGTATTTGGGTGAGAGTTCTGAGAATGAAAATAATCACATAGACTGTAATTCCTGAAATACTTTGGGTGTATTTATGAAACTTAAAAAAGGTGGAAATGATACAGCAATGACAAGATGCTAGCAATTTTTGCATTATTCTAGTCAGCATGGAATATAGAAGTTGATAATTTATCTGGAGGATTAAGTTCAAATGCTGAAGAAATTTGAGTGTGTAGTGAAGACTACTGATTTTGATTGTTCATATTCAAGATAAATTAAGGCAAAAACCAAGATAAATTGGCAAGTTAATGCACTAAAAGAAACTCAGCACTGCAAAAGAGGAAGAAGGAACTCACCAATGGATGAATAAAATCTTACTTAACCCTTACTTATGCACAGAACCCGAAACAAGACTCAAGTGATAAGTTGCCATGCCATTGTAACTATTGTTTGAATTCCCATATCGCCATACATCAATAACAAGAAATTCTGCCATGGGGGAAGACTAAAATTGATAGCAGAAGAAGAGGAAGAACAGACTTGTTTGTCGGTAATTGAAAGACCAATTGTTTTCCAAAGAGCCCAACCCAAATCCTTGCATATGCCCAGGGAATCTTCCAAAGAGCACAACATAAAAAATTAAAAAAAAAAAAACAAAATGGAAAGAGAAATCCAAGACTTTCCCTTCGGCAAAAGAATATCTTCCACTAAGAAACAAGAATGAAAGGAATATTACACAACCTCACAGATAAGAATAAGATTGTGATACCCAGGACTTCAGATCAAATTCAAATGGGGGAGAAATTTCAGTTTATGGACAACCCTTGATAGATTTGATTCTCACATTCAAGCTAAATTAAAGCAAAAAAAAAAAAAAAAGACAATAGAGAGCAATTAGCAAAGGTTAGAGGACAGAAATTCGGTGACAAGGGACTTGTTCCATCTCATTCCATACCCATAACCTAAACTAAGTCTTCATCCTTCATTTTACATACATCCTGTAAGATCTAGTTTAGCCTGATACAGTTTTAGGAGTTCGCTGCCTTCTTCCCCATGACTCAGGATACATTTTTTCAAAAACTCCCTCTCAGTGTAGACAAATCTTGAAAGAGAGCTTTCCTTTTTCACCAGGCCCTTTGAAAATAAAACTTGAATGACAGAAGCCCGAGGAACAATTCGCTTATTCAAACTGAGTGACAGAACTACTGCAAAATTAGGAATAGTGGAAGGCGGACAGCCCAGTTTGTCAACAAGAATCTTCATAATTGCATCAATTTTATCCTCAGATATCTTCATACAATTTGGAGACCTTCTAAAAGCAGCAATAATCTCATCATCTGACCAGCCCCACTTCTTGTAAATATTAGCCTTTTTCGACCATGTAGCTTTGCTTAGGGAGGTCAACGCATAAACAGCCATAATAAATTGATACAATGACGGATCAAACCCCATTTCCTGAAGTTGCTCCATTATCTTACTGAATTTTTCAGGACTTGTACACAATGCCCTAGGATACAATTGCAGCAATTTGATTATGTTTGATTCAGGAACTCCAACTTCTCTTAATAGCTTCATATTGGGCACGGCATGGGTGTTAATATCAAGAAGAATACCAGAGAAACGTGTAAGAACTCTAATGAACTGTTCATCAGATTGGAACAAACCCCTAAAGAAATCAAAGGAAGGAATGAGCTGCTTATCCAAGCTTTTCAACATTATGCTAGGACAACTACATAAGAGCTTAGGGATATCTGAGCTCGAAACGCCTCTGGATTTGAAAAATTCAATCTTGGGCAGAAAGGTTTTCTCAGGGTCGTAGCGAAGTAATTGTGGGGCTTCTCTTGTGAAACGAAGAATCTGGGTTTGTGAGAATCCAAGGTTCTTCAAGAAATTGATGACAAGATCTGGTTTTTCTCGTGATTCGAAGCTGACATACTTGGAAGCTGAAGCAGCTACTTGGGGTGAGAGGCCACAATTGTCGATGAGATATGAGACAGTGAAAGAATGCTCATTGGATAAAATTGAATTACAGTACCTGGCAGTGGAACGTAGCCATCGATTTTGAAGGCAAAGTAATTGTTGAAATGTTGCAGGAGAGATTTGCCTCCGAGAAGGAATGATTTTTCTGAGAAAGCAAAACATTGATCCTGAAAAAAATGACTGTAACCCAGCAAAACCCTCGCATGGAGATTCACAATTGGGTCATATCATCTAAAGTACAAACTCTTTCCCATTAAAGCAGCTCAAATGAAATAATTCATAATTTATTTTGCTTTTCAGAAAAATAACTTTTTTTAACGTGAAAAAGACAAATAAAGATTATCCAATTATCAAAAAGGTAATTTAGTGTATCGAATTTCGAAAATGACGGATCAATACAATTGACTGAAATGTTTAATACAAAATTAAAAAGAAAAAATCCAAAAAACCTCAAAGATCATCCTCTTCATTATTAGAATGGTATTAAGGAATACCAACTTCGGTTAAAGGATTACTAATATGCTCTAACTATATTGGCATTCCCTTATACCATTCTGGTAACAAAAAGGAAGAATTTGGTATTCCCTTATAACATTTTGGTAACGAAGAATTTGGTATTCCCTTGTAAGAATTTGGTATTCCCTTATATATGAGGGTTTTTTAGACATTTTCTTTTAATCTTGCATTAGACACTTCAGTCAATTGTACTGATCCATCCTTTCTGAAATTTGGTATATAAAATTATTCTTTTGATAATTGGAGAGTCTTTATTTGTCATTTTCCCTTTTGTATAATAGAATTTGGTAAATGTGCAAATTTAATATTCTACAATACTATAAATCCCACCAAACATAAAATAATGCAATGTTTTAAGCATTTTTTTGTTTTGGACATGTTAACTATTAATTTATTTATTTTGGACAAGATGTAGAGTTTATATAACTATTCACATACATTGAATTTTTTTCCTTTTTTTAATTGAATTTTTGTATTGTAATGAAAACCCAAAAAATAAAACTAAAAACCGTAAAACCAAACAAAAAAACAATTCGGTTTCGGTTTCAATTTGCGTCACTTTATAGTTTTTTGGTTTTTGGTTCAAAACCGAACCGAAAAACCGTCTGCTCACCACTACTTTTGATATATACATACTCGAAGCCCATGTTTTTAGACTCTTTAAAAAAAATACAATTTTATTAAAAAATTGTGATTGTAAAGCTTAATCATTCAGATTGCCTCTTAATCTTGCTAGAAATCTTTACCAAGGAAATACCAAGATGTGAGACGTGAGCTGAAACACACTAAGATGGGATATTTCTCTTTCTTCCATATATAGGAATGTTAACTGCATTGCAAATTGTCCACCAACAAAAGCCATGATAGTTTCTCATTCAATTCCTTCAGCATCCAAGTTTATAGGAAGGTACAGTACTGAAGTATGAATGTGCCTTGAAAAGTCTTTAAGCTTCTAGTAGACTTGCTACACCTATAATAATTGGGTTAGAGTTCTCTTACTTTTCTTAAACATGTGTATCCTCCTGCTAAGACGATTTTGTTCAAAGTATTGTTGATCACTAAATGTGGTCTTCCAATAGGTTCAGACGTTAGTTTGTTATATCGCGAGAGTCTGACCCCTTCTATTAAACCCAACTCTTGTCGGTTTTCTAAATTCTGAGAATGAAAATATAGACCGATAATCTTGAAATAATATTTAAAAAAAGGCGACCATATACACAAGACTCCCACTAGGTAGACTATATAAACAGCATCATTATGCCTCTATCAACAACAAAAGAAACAAATATATTAATTTGTAATGGATGAAGCAAGAGGTTAGTGAAGAATATTTACCCATTATAATTGGTCTAGACCTCATTCTAACACGTGCTCGAAGGAAAATCTGTTAATCCACAGTCTCCACTCTCTCTTTGTCGAGGGAAAATCTCTTAATCCTCACTCTCCACTCTTTCTTTCTCATTCATTGACATTATTGAATGACACGTGTTACTGTAAATCTGACATGATCTCTGCACTTTCAACAGAATCATCCTGGGTTTCTTTAGAAAGGACGATAGTTAATATAATAATGAGATAGACAATAAGCATGTATAACGAATCACTTGTCAAGGAGACAAAAAATCAAATATGTGCCCTAATCACTCTCAATTTAAGGATGCCCTACATGCAGCAGGATGACTAGTTCATCAAAACCATCAAAACTTGAAGGGGAGTCACAGACACCTACATAGACTTAGCTTTTATATTTCAATTCTATGCATTTTAGACATGTTTCCAAACCCCCCGCCCCAAAAACCGAAAAACAACCCCAAAAAAAATGTCTTCTTTTAAGAAAAATAAATTAAAGGAAAGAAACAATGCAAGCATTGGCATTGTCTATAACAAACTGCCCTGTTCAGCTTAGGATCCACTTCATTTCAAGGAGAAATTTGAGTGCCAAGAAATAGCTTCATTAAGTGGATTGATCACGTACAAGTTAAATGAAAGCAAGCAAGATAGAATTTCTACCTGTATCAAATAACCTGGAAAAACTTGGGGACTAAGTTCAAATAACGAAGACATTTCAGTGTGTAGAGAAGACTGCTGATTTTGATCGTTCATATCCAAGATATATTAAAGCAAAAAAAAAGGTAGAAATTGATAAAGTAATGCACTAAAAAGAAGAGGAAAAAAAAGGCCAACCCAGCTCGAATCCCCACCTGATGGGGGTGCTGGAGAAGGGAATATATTAGGTAGCCTTACCCCTGCTTTTATGCAGAGAGACTGATTCGAACCCGCGACCTCAGATCCCACGGCAAGCAAACTTACCACTGAGCCAAGTAGGCACTTCGCACTAAAAAGAAAAAGGGTAAAGAAAATCAGCACCGCAAACAAGGAAGAAGGAACTCACCAATTGATGGAGGCAATCTTTACTTAACCCTTGTTTTGCACAGAACCTGGAACAACACTCATAAGTGAAGGTTGTTGCTATTGTAGGTAATTGACAGACCAATTTTTTTCCTCTAAGATCCCAACCCAAATCCTAGCATATATCAAACTTTCCTTCTGCAACAAAATATCTTCTACTAAGAGAAAAAAATGAAAGGAATATTACATAGCATCTCAGATGGGCTTGTTAAATCCAAGACTTGGGATAAATTCAAATGGGGAAGAAATTTCACTTTATGGACAACCCTTAAAAGAATGGGTTCCTCATTTTCAAGATAAATTAAAGTAAACAAAAACAAAGAGAGAGAGAGAAACTAAAAAAGTTCATGTAGCAATAGACACATAAATTTAGAGACAGGAGACTTGCTTCATCTCAGTCCATGACCATAACCTATAAACCTAAGCCTTCATTCTTCATTCAATCTGAAGGACCTAGTTTAGCCTGACACGGTTTCAGGAGTTTACTACCTTCTTCCTCATGATTCAGGATATATCTCTTCAAAAGGTCCCTTTTAGTGTAGACAAATGTTGGAAGCAAGCTTTCCCTTTTCACCAGACCCTTTGACAACAAGACTTGAATGACAGAAGCCCGTGGAGCTATTCGCTTATTCAAACTTAGTGACAAAACTACAGAATAATTTGGGATGGTGGAAAGCGGGCAGCCCAGTTTGTCAACAAGAATCTTCATAAGTGTCAATGAGATATCACTACAAAAAAAGGGGGTTTCAGTAGCGGTTACATTAGTCGCGGAACACCAAAACCGCCAGTAAGTATACATTAGTAGCGGTTATAAGCACAAACCACAAGTAAATCCAACAGTTTGACCACAGAAGTAGTTAGTAGCAGACATTACTAGCGGTTTTGGGGTTATAATCGCAACAAATTTGGCGCGTTTTGGCGGGAAGAGTAGTGGCGTAAATTTAGTCGCGGTTCTGGAGGGAAAAACCGCTAGAAAATGAATGGCCGCTGAATTAGTGGCGGTTTTAGTACATTAGTAGCGGTTTCCCCCAAAACCGCCACTAAGTCAGTGAAATAAATGCAACTGCATTTATGACAGATTGATTTAGTCGCGGTTTCAGCTGCGGTTTTGGCTGAAACCGCGACTAATAGTAGCGGTTGTGAACAGTTTAAAAGGCTCATGCCTTTTCAAAGAAAAGGCACGAGCTTTTTAGAGCTTTTTAGAAAGAAAGTGACGTGACTTGACTTCGACGAGAAAAAAGAGGTCAAAATCATGGTGAAAAAGGGCGATCGCAATAAGAGGTCTATGACCGCTGAACAAATGGAGGCTGAGGAGCAGCTACTTAAGGAAATGGCTGAGTAGGCCGAGAGGGATCGTATGGAACAAGAGCGCATCCGTGTACAGAACCAGGCGATTCCAGAAGATGTAATCAACGCATTCTGGAGTGGGAGAGAAGACTTCAACGAGACTGGAGGAGGAGCGGATTTTGAGGAAATGGAACGTTGGTTGGACGGTGAGGAATTTGACGAGGCGGGGCACCCTAAACGATCCTCCGAAAGGTCCACCGGTTACGAAGTACAAGTTCAGGGTAAGGAAATTCAATTTTTATTGTTTTTATGAGATAATTATAATTTTTTATCGCTCATTAAATTGAAATTGTTCCCTAAATTTTACAGACCCTTCTGGTAGCATAAGTGAGAAGAGGTTGACGGTGCAAGATGCGATGAACCTTCCGAGCGGGCACAGAGTTATAGTTGAGTGGGACGACTTGACCAAATTACCGGTTGGACAAGGGGGTAACTGTACTCGAGGTTCGTCGGGGGTGTAGGCCAGAATTACCAGCGTTTTCCGATTGACGCTTTGGATTGGAGGAAGATTGACGCGAACTCTAAAAAGTTCGCGTTTGACGAAATTATTAAGGTTTGTTGAATTAATTTTGAGCTTATTTATTGTTTATTATTTCTTATTTCTTTTCTGTTATTATTTGAATTTGATTTTAATAAATATTATAGGAAATATATTTATTATTTCTTATTTCTTTTCTGTTATTATTTGAATTTGATTTTAATAAATATTATAGGAAATGTATTTATTATTTCTTATTTGTTTTATGTTATTATTGGAATTTGTTATTATTTATTAATTTCTAATTAAACATACTTAAATTTAATATTTTACAGAGGAAGTTTGATGTGAGGGACAGCCGCAAAAATTGGACAGAATCAAAGATGTGGGACGGTTGGAAGAACAAGCGGTTGGATATGTTCAAAGAAAGAGATCGGGGTGGGAATAGGCCGCTTCAGGAGTTGGTCGATGATGTCCCTGGTGGCGTCCCTGTGGATGCGTGGGAGAGATATGTGGGTTGGAGGAGGGGAGACATTGGGAAGGTATAATGAATAATATTATTGAATTGATATTGAAATATCATATTGAAAAAGTATTTTTGAATTACTGATGATTATTTAATTTTATTTTATCTTAACAGAAGAGGTCGCAACAAGGTCTTGCTGCGAAGGCCCATCAGAAGGTTCATCATACGGCTGGGACGAAGCCGTTTTCGGTTGGGTATAAAGAGATGGTATGAAGGAATGGAATTTCATTGTTTGATTTAAAAATAATTTATCTTTATATATGAATAACTGTTTGTATCTTAATTTTCAGGCGGAAGAGGCAGCGAAGAAAGGGCAGAAGGCTACCTACGGTCGTTTCTACCAAATAAAGCACAGACACGCCGACGGGAGCCCAACATCCAGGGAGGCTGAGGAGCAAATTGTAAAATTTTTATTTATTTATTTTTATATTATTATATTTTTAATAACAACGACATCAAAATAAAATTGTTAATATGTTTGTGTGTACAGGCTAGGATTGAGGCTGCGGAGAGATAGATCTCTGAGTAGCAGGGGGACAATGTAGACCCCACTGCCTCGCTACGGGCTGCCTTAGGGCCTCAAGAGCACCCCAGTCGGGTTCGCGGGATGGGATTCGGAGCCCGACCTACGGTTGTGTACTGCAGGTCAGGCGACCCAGGCAGCGCCCAGTCTACAGCTTCGAGCCAACCATCAACAAGTGGCCCGATTAGGGGAGACGCAGAGTTTGAGGCTCGAATGAGGGAGAGACTCACGCATGAGATTACGGAACGGGTGACTGATCAAGTGTACGACCGTCTGGACTCCTGGGTGCACAACGCCAATAGCACGTTGGAACAGATACAGCGGAGGTTCGAACCGGAGGGATCTCCTTTGCGAGTACCACTACCTCCACGTCCACCGAAGCAGCCTCGCAACCGTTCTCCGGAGCATCAAGACGACGATCAGCCTCCTGCGACGTAGCTCTAGGGTCTTTTTTTATTAGAATGTTTTTAATTTCAAGATTTCAGTTGAACATTTTTATATTTAAATGTTTGCTAATTTGAATATTAGTTGTTTAAACATTTCATATTTTTAATGTTGCATAATTTTTTGTTAGTCATTATTATCTGATTTAATTTTTTACTTTACAAATGGCGATAATTTTTTTTAACAGTTAAACAAAAAAGTTTCTCCCTGACTTACTAAATAAACCATTGTTATTCACTTATGTAAACACCGTATTTTTTCCGGACCCCGCAAAATAAAAATAAAATAAAATAACAAATAAATAAGATCTCTTGACTCTTTCTCGCAATTTGGGTTAACATTAGTTCAGTTGTAGGGAAAGTTAAATGTGTTAATTGGCCACCAAGTCAAGAAATAAATTTGATGGACTATCAAAAAAATAAAATAAAATCAAATCATATAGGTACTCCCACCATTGGATATATAATTCAAATCATTATTTTGATTGAAGAAAGAAAAGGAAAATCTGATCAAATAAAAAAAAATAATAAAAAAAAAGAGAAGAAAGTTGACAATGGGTATTGATGATGATTGATAGGCATTCAATGGACTTTATCATGGTTGATTGTTTTAGCTTGCATCCCACGTAAATTTTCAATAAAAAAAATAATAAAAATGATGCATAAAAAGAAGAATCTCAATTTGGATATGATGAGTGCAAAGGAAACATTTAAAGGTGATGATTGATTCATTGTAATTGCCTGCACGGAAATTGGAGGAAAAAATAATAAAAAATTTAAATGACAACAATAATAAAATAAAATGTAATAAATGAGGCAAACCCTAGTGGTGCCTATATAAATGAGGGTAAGAGAGCTCAGAGGGAGCAGATTCAGAGAGGCTAGGGTTTTTAGGAGGAAACAAGGAGACTAAAAGAGAGCAGTAAGGAATTTTGGGAGAGAAGGGAGGTAGAGAGAAATTCCTGGTGAGAACAGAATATAGGTAGGAAAATTTAATTTTGGTGTATGATTCTCTCATTTTTATACTGGGTGGGTAGTTTACCAAATAGATCAATATTCTTTCATGCACCATACATCATTTATCATATTTCTCTTTATTCATTTACCTATATTGTTCGCACATAACGAATTTAATATTCCATCAATTTTCCTTCAATGATCGTAGCTCTGGACATTAAAGCTGGGAGAAGGAAAATACAACATGTGTTTGTGCATATAACATATTCCATTTGTTGATTCATTCCGTCCTTTTGAGAAGTTAGATGATATGCTAGTTGTGTGTTCATTTAGATCAAATGCTATATGCATAATACTATGCGTGATAATCATGTGTTCTCTATCACCCCATCATTTTTTGTTCTGTCATGGCTTCCTTGTCTATTTGTTTGTAAAGCTACAAGCTCAAGGAGAAAAAGGTACGTATTTGCCTTTTAGTAAACTCTAAATAGATTTTTTTTTAAAAAAAAACCAGAAAAAGCAATATAAATTTTTCTTAAATAAAATCTGATTTCAAAGAATTTTGTTTTTATGCCGTGTGAGGTTTCAAGAACCTCCTCAGGTAAATCTGATTATTCTTTCGTGCGAGGTTATGGGAACCTCCTCAGGAAGTCTAGTCGAAAAATCTTTCAAAATAACAAGAAAAACATTTTTTTAAAAAAATAAAAGATACAAACCAATAAAAAATATTTTTTTTAACAAAGTTAATAAATGTTTTCCTAAAAAATACAAACCAAATGACACGCATTTCTACCCGAACTACGTGGGCTTTGATCCCTTAAGGGTACGTAGGCCCTAGATTAAATCCTAGGTCAAGTCCAACTATGTAAATATTTTTTTTGTGTGTTAACATATTTTTATATTACTTTTTGGGTGATTAAAATAAATTTCAAGGCCATATTTATTTTTAGATAATTAACTTAGGGTTACCGTTCTCATGAACGGGTGCTGTGGGGTGCCTAATACCTTCCCCA
The DNA here is from genome assembly GCA_037074515.1 of Mimosa bimucronata. NCBI lineage: Eukaryota > Viridiplantae > Streptophyta > Magnoliopsida > Fabales > Fabaceae > Mimosa > Mimosa bimucronata. The sequence continues at coordinate 17,117,159 of CM073442.1, forward strand.
CGCACAATCGACTCCCGAACCCTATTTGGTTTTAAAGACCATTTATATATTTTCAAAAGGTTTTCCAAAATTACCCTAATTTAAAAATTTTGGTGGCGACTCCATTTGACCTGATTTTAGGGCGCTACAGTTTGGCGACTCCACTGGGGAATTCAATTTGAGAGTCAAGCCCATTTAAGTTAATTATTTCAAAATAAACATGGCCTTACTTTTAATTACTCTTTATTGTTATAATTTTTTCATTTTTTTTGTTTTTATTTATTTATTCATTTAATTCTTTATTTTATTTTTTTTTATGTATATTATCTCTTTTAATCTGCTTAACAGATGAGGATTGGGTAGAATCTAGGCCCACAGGTTTGTATGCCCTCTCCACACACTGAGCACTTACACTATTTACCTCACACACTTATTGGGCCCTACACCCGGGTTCGAGAGTACCTTAGGTGAGAGGAAGTTTCTAGCGGTTTCCCTGCGGCGTTTTCAAAACTCCCTGAGGTTACTGTGAAGACTTCTTCCTAGTTGTTACCCATGTGGCAAAATTGATCCCTGCGGAGCTTTTACTCCCTGAAGGTCAAGTTTGCTTAGTGGGGTCTTCATCATCACGATGAAGGCAACTGGGAGACCTTGTGAGAATTAGATCAACCCTAAAACCGTCACACATATTAGAGGAAATTTAGTGACCTACCAATTAATTAGTAATTCCCCACAATAGGTTAAATAGCCCAGCTTAAGATTATTCCTAAAATAGGACACTGGAGGGCATATTTTTTTTCTCCCTCTAATCATTCTCATTCATTAACATCCAACCTTATTTGATATGGGCCTTGGACACAATAAATTTTTATAAAACCATTTGTCGTGAATTGACTTACAATTCTCAGACTAATGGATGCTTCATTCTCCCTACGGAGTAATAAACCCCTTGAGGAAATGAAGTTATTTTCTTTATTGTCCATCACCCAAAAAAAAAAAAAAAGAAAAACAAATAGAGAATTTCATTCATGATGCATCATTAATATGAGCTTTAGACATAATAATAATGAATATTTATAAAACCCTTAGCCGCGTAGTGGTTTGGGCCATACGGAGGTTAAGGCCCACTTCACTATCCCTAGAGATAATAGACCTCTTGAGGAAGTGAAGGTTTTTGCTTGATGTCTACTGCTCATATATTTTTTTTTCTTTTTAAGTACATGTCATTACATGTAGTTTGTAAATACTTTTTAACTTTTTTTTTTATTATTATTTCAACAGAGCAAACGAGTTATCTAGCGAATTTGGCATAAGGTTTGATGGCACAAGGGACAAATTTGAGTCAAGTCCCCACTGGAAAAGTATATAGGGGAAAGGGCGTAAGATTGAAGGCAAGAATTGAACCACTCGAGAGTTTGATACAAATAAGCCGGTCCATGAACAGTTCCACCCGAATAGCCTTCAAGAGTAAATATGGCAACATACTTGATCTTCTCCAAGTACGAGTGCACAGTTCATCCCTTATGGAGTTAGGTCAATATTGGGATGTATCCTTGAGATGCTTCACTTTCCCCAACTTCCAACTAACCCCGACTATTGAGGAATACGGGGAAATTCTCAGGATGCCATACGAGAAGAATGTCCAAGTATATCATTATCAAGGTCGCCTACCGTCTATGGCAGGGATAGCAAAGCTATTGGGAATTCATGCAGATGAGGTAAAAATTGTGGGTACTGGACAGGTTAAGGGGATTAAAAGAATCACTGTAGAGGCTCGTTTAGTGAAAATGGCGAATGAAGGAAATTGGGAAAGTTTTTGCAGAATCCTTGCTCTAGCCATTTATGGCATAATCATGTTCCCTTCCTCTGTGGGAATAATTGATCTTGGAGCTATCAGCGTTTTCCAATCAGTAGAATATTATCAAATCAATCCAATACCTGTTATTTTATCAGAGACCTTCATATCTCTAACTCAGTGCCATACGAAGGGGGAAGGTCGGATAAGAGGTTGTCTAGCACTGTTAGAAATATGGATGTTGAGCCATATGTACAATGTGGAACGGTATCCCAAATATAAACGAGATAGCTACAGCAACCCACTTAGAGAGTTTCGGCAACTTGAAGCAATTGATAAAATGAACGAAAATGATTGGAGGATGCTTCTCTCACAACAAACAGAAGATTCCCTTAGGTGGAAAATGGATTGGTGGTATGACGAAGAGATCATCTATTGCTGTGGGGACTTCCCTAACGTACCCCTCATGGGACCTAGAGGCTGTATCAATTACAACCCCGCACTGGCATTAAGGCAATTAGCCTTTCGTCAAAGAATCCCTTCTGAGAAAGAAGTGCAGACCGTGTATCTCCTATATGAGGACCATGATTCCAAGGGTTTATGTCAGAAAATTAAGGAGGCTTGGGACAAAGTAGTATACAAAGGAAAGATTGAGTTGGGAAAACGATACACTGATGCAACTCCTGCCTATCAAGCATGGATTAAGGAAAGAATCCAGGGAGCTAATCCTACTTATGCTCCTCAGGATCCCTTATTAAATAATGATGCCAAAGAAGTGAATAGGGAATTAGCAAAGCGTCTGGAAATGAGAGAAAAAGAATTAGAAGATCTCAATGAGGTAAACTCAGAAAACAAAAGGAAGATATGTGAGTTACAAGGAAAATATGATGCCCTCCAAGAAGAACAAATGGAGAAAAGAAGAAGAAAAGCTCAAGAAGAACAGTCGATAACCATCAAGCTGAAAAAAGAGAATGAAAGCTTAAAAAAGGCTATGCAAGAGAATGAAAGACAAATGAAGAGTAACATAGCTCGGTTGATGAAGATGACTAAAGAAAAAGAGTTACTTGAAAAAGAAATACAAAACAATGCCCTTGCGAAAGAATTACAACAAGAGGTCGACACTCTCATTCAACTTTTAGAAAGCAAGAAGGAAGAACTAATTGCTGTAAGAGTAAGTACTGCTGAAACAATCCAGGACCTCGTGAACAAACTGAATCGAGAAAGGGAAGTTTTGGCTAATTGGGAGGAATGGATGAAGAGATGCGGGAAATTAATCCTCTTTGCCAATAATAATATGCCGGAACTCATGGGAACTTTCAAGCGTGCAGAAGGCATGATTATCCCTTTGAACCCACCAATAGAGATTATTGAATTCTTCAATTTATGTAATCAAATAGTTAGAGAGCTCAAAAATGTAATGAAATTCTGATCATCAAATAAAATGCATCTTCTTTAATGTGCACTCTTGTATGAGAGGGATTCAAGATATTTCCTTTCTAAAGATCAACTCTAAATCTCCCTGCGAAATAATGGATTAGAGGAATCTTACGCCCAAAGCATCAGAACATTTAGAAAAAGGTCTTAGGCTAAGATAGGATGTAAGATCCTTCTTTCCTAACGATCAACTCTTGTTCTCCCTGCGGAATAATGGATTCCCTGAGGGGGCTAGAGGAGGCTTGCCTTAAAAACCCTATGCCAGCGCAACGCTAGATAACCCGATATGCTCATTGGAATATAAGCCTAAATAAACTAACATCTGCTTCATTGTTTTCTAATATAGGTGATACAATATTGCTCCGTCCAAGCATTCTAACCAGGTACCCCCTGCGCATTCGTATAACACACGTTCACACAGCCGTCAAATGGCTACTAATTCAAGCGAAACCGAGTCTTCTCAAAATGATCGACTATCTCATTTGGAATCACAAATAGCGGCTCTGAAAGAGATGGTAGCTACTTTGGCTATAACCATCAATGCTAAGAAAGGTGATAAAGAGCCTGGAACATCTGACCCATTGGAAGTGGTAGAGACAAGTAAGACAGAAAGCCTTGAGAAAGAAAAGTCACCAAAGACAGTAGTGGAGCCTGAGGATAAGATCCCCAACAACTTTGAGGAAAAACCTCTTAAAGATTCTCCATATACCATCTCAGTAGCTGGGAAGAAAGAGGAATGGAGAGAAGAAATTGTGGAGATGAAAGACCAACTAAAAGCTCTCCAGGGATCAAGCACTTGGAGCTCACTCGATCTAAAGGAATTGTGCTTGGCTCCAAGTGTCACAATCCCTAAAAAGTTCAAAATGCTGGATTTTGACAAATACAATGGCACAGGAAATCCTATATACCACCTCAAATCTTATTGCACCAAGATGTTAGTATGGTCCCAAGATGAAAATTTTCTACTCTTATTCTTCCATGAGAGCCTGAAAGGTCCTGCCTTAGAGTGGTACATGCAGTTAGATCAGACCAAGACTAAAAAGTGGAGGGACCTAGTTGACTCCTTCATGAAGCAATACAAGTTTAACCTCGACACTGCTCCTACTAGGGAGCAACTAAAGGCTATGAGCAAGAAAGCTACCGAGGCATTCAAGGATTATGCTCAAAGGTGGAGAATAGTTGCATCATAAGTTCAACCCCCTCTTATCCAATCCGAGTTATGTTCCTACTTCATCCGTACCTTGCAGGATCCTTACTACAGATATATGGTTGGAACACATGTCACAGATTTCTCTAGTTTGATTGAGATCGGTGAAAGGATTGACGCAGATGTACGAGAAGGGAGAATTTCAAGTCAAAATGAGATAAGAAAGAGCCAAAACGGGAAGAAGAAAGAGGGTGATGTAAGCTTTGTCCAATCTACAGGACAATCCCAAGCAATACCTCTAGTATCTACTCAAAGTGGAGGGGGGTTCAGGCAAACGAGGAATAATTCAGCCAAACAAGGGCAAGCAGGAGGACAAAGGAATTGGCAGCAAAAGGACATTCGACAGTGGCCAGACTTCGGCATGACTAATGCTGAATTATACCAACAACTCCTAGAAGCTCGAGTGCTAGGGCCACGCCCCTACAAACAACCTCAGCAACCTTACCCCGCTTGGTATGACTCAAATGCTCAATGCGAATATCACATGGGAGCTATAGGACATTCGATAGAAGATTGTGTTACATTCAAAAGAAATGTGTTAGATTTGGTGGATGCTAACCATATCCAATTAAAGAAAAGCGATGGCTCAACCATCAAGACGAATCCTCTGCCAACACACGAGGGACAAGTGAATGCCATTGAGAAAGTTGAATTCTCAAAAGATCCTGCAACCATCGAGCAAGCTCCTTATAATAATGAGATAATAATGGTTGAAAAGAAACCCATTGAGTTCATGATCAAAGAAACAAAAGTAAATACCAATGTCGCCCCTTTCATCATTGCGACACAGCTTCAACAACCTGCAGTGACTATCAAGATACCTACTCCTTTCCCATATCAGAGTAGTCATGCTGTACCATGGAGATATAAAAGTATTATTGAAAATCCATCTGGTCAAGTTATGGAAGCCGAGGCTAGTAAAGGAGTAATGACTGGAGTCACACGGAGTGGAAAAGCTTACTTACCACCGGATGTCGAACACTTGAAGAAAGGAAAGCATGTTTCTAGTGAGATCACATCTAATAAAAAAGATTTTGATAGGAACGATGAGGAATTCCTTCAGATAATGAAGCAAAGTGACTACAGTGTAGTAGATCAACTGAGCAAAACTCCTGCAAAGATCTCAATTCTAGCTTTGATTTTGAACTCTGAACCACATCGTCGAGCACTGCAGAAAGCTCTAAACGAAGCATATGTACAGTCTAGCGCCACCCCAGAGAAGGTAGCGAGCATTATGAATATTGCAAAAACATTATCAACCATATCCTTCTCTGAGGAAGAAATCACTCGATCTACCACAGACCAGCATAAAGCCCTGCATATCACTCTCAAGTGCAAGGGTTTCATTGTGGCTAAGGTACTAATAGATGGCGGATCAGCATTAAATGTCCTTCCACTATCTACATTTGAACTTTTATCGATAGATAAGTCGGAAGTTGAAGGTAGTAACATGATGGTCAGAGGATTTGACGGAACCCGAAGGGATGTGCTAGGCACGGTACACCTACCTTTACAAATTGGACCAACCACGTTCATAGTAGATTTCCAACTCATGAACGTTGATTCATCATACTCAATGCTGTTAGGTAGGCCATGGATACACTCAGCTGGAGCTGTGCCTTCCACCTTACACCAGAGGGTAAAATTTGTTAATGATGGAAAGATTATCATAGTTAAAGGAGAAGAAGAAATCATGGTGAGCAAGCCAAGCTCTCTTCCATACATTGAGGCTACTGAACATGATCGTGGTGCAGTGTTCCAAGGCTTCGAGGTTGAAGGACCCAAAGAGTATAAGAATGTTCACGCCATAGTGACAAGGATAATGGAGAAAAATGGGTTTGAATTCGGGAAAGGATTAGGTGCTCGCCTTCAAGGCATCAAGTCTCCAATAATCTTGTTTGAAAACCACAAACGTCAAGGGTTAGGATATGAGCCCACATTGGAGAGACAGTTGAATGAACAAGCAAGTTTGAAGACCAAAGTGAAAGATGGGGGCCTGGAGATTCCCCACATCAACAAGACATTTCCAAGGCCTGCTGAAGTCTTGAACAAACCAACTGTGGCAATGGTCTCTATGATAAATGAAAAGACCTGCAAGTGGATCACAGCTGATGATTCGGGAGAAGCGCTGGAAAATTGGGAGTTTGAGGACAACCTCGGTTTTATTACCTTAGAGTAACTTGTTTAGTTAAAAGTTGTACTTTCATGCCTTATGCGCCATTTGGCAAACTCTTATATGAATCATGAATAAAAATTATTATGCGAATAAAGATCATTTTCTTCTTATTACACCCATTGTTACATCCATTCTTTTTGTCTTTCTATTCATTCTTGGTTCATTTTTCACCCTCCAGGAAATCGATTTCCTCGGAACTCTTGTCCAACGCAGAGATTCCAGAGCCCTTGGAAGATGATTTGCTTGTTACCATTGATATGCATGATTACGAGAGTGATAACGATGAGATAATCCAAGCATATACAAAGCTCCTTGAATCTAAGGATAATCGAATGTGTCCACATGAAGATGTAATTGAAGTAATAAACATGGGCAATGAAGAAGAAAAGAAAGAATTAAAGATAGTGGATAACCCTGAAAGAGGGCAAATGGTGGAACTCTTTAAAGAGTTCATGGATGTCTTCGCATGGTCTTATCAAGACATGCCTGGTCTTGACCCGAAAATTGCCTCTCATAAGATCCCTTTGTTCCCAGGTATCCAGCCTAAAAAGCAAAAATTAAGGCGGCTTACTTCAGACATGTCTCTAGTGGTTAGAGATGAGGTGATGAAACAATTAGAGGCAGGCTTCTTAGAGGTAGCAAAATACCCACAATGGGTAGCAAACGTGGTTCTTGTCCCAAAGAAAAATGGCAAAATCAGAATGTGTATTGATTATCGAGATCTGAATAAGGCTAGCCCAAAAGATGACTTTCCATTACCACATATCGACGTCTTAGTCGATAATACTGCTCGAAGCTGTAGGTACTCCTTCATGGATGGGTACTCAGGATATAACCAAATCACTATGGACGAAGAAGATAAAGAGAAAACCACCTTTATCACCCAATGGGGAACTTATTGTTATCGTGTGATACCCTTTGGATTGAAGAATGCCGGGGCAACTTACCAGCGGGCAATGGTGGCACTTTTTCATGATATGATGCACAAGGAGCTTGAAGTATATGTGGATGATATGGTAGCTAAATCTGCAGAAGGAGAAAGCCATGTCGCAGTATTGAGAAAGTTGTTCGAAAGGTTACGCAAGTACAAGTTACGGTTAAATCCTGACAAATGCATCTTTGGGGCTTTATCTGGAAAATTGCTTGGCTTCATTGTAAGTCAGAAAGGGATTACGGTTGATCCTGATAAGGTAAAAGCAATCAGGGAAATGCCTCCACCTCAAACAGAAAAAGAAGTCCGAAGCTTTTTAGGGCGATTAAATTATATCGCTCGATTCATTGCCAATTTGACTGCAACGTGTGAGCCCTTGTTTAAACTTTTGAAGAAAGATTGTACAGAAAGGTGGAATGACAATTGCCAACAGGCATTTGATAAAATCAAAGATTACTTGCTAAACCCCCCAATTCTAATTCCACCTACACCAGGGCGACCGTTGATACTCTACCTAACAATACAATCCAATTCTATGGGTGCTATGTTGGGACAGCTTGATACATCTGGGAAAAAGGAGCATGCAGTCTATTACCTCAGCAAGAAGTTCAATGATTGCGAATCACGCTATCAGGTAATTGAGCGAACATGTTGTGGTCTAGTTTGGGCTACAAGAAGGCTGAGACAATACATGCTCTATTACACTACCTACTTGATTTCAAGGATGGACCCACTCAAATACATCTTTGAGAGCCCACATGTGGCGGGTAGAGTTTCCAAGTGGCAAGTAATACTGTCCGAATATGATATACAATATGTCACTCAAAAGTCAATCAAAGGGAGCACGATAGCTGATCATTTGGCGGAAAATCCCATTGACGGATACCAAGCATTTGATTTTCAATTCCCAGACGAAAACATATGTGCTACAAAAGAGAATCAAGATGAAATAAGTAGTCCAGATGATTGGGAGATGTATTTTGACGGTGCGGCAAACATGCATGGGAATGGCGTTGGGGCGGTAATCATATCTCCAGAAGGAAAACAATTCCCGATCGCTGTGAAATTAGCATTTGATTGCACTAACAACATGGCAGAATACGAAGCTTGTATTAACGGCCTTCAAGCCGCCATTGATCTTAGCATAAAGAATCTTGAGGTCTTTGGTGACTCAGCTCTTATAATCCATCAAGTGACTGGAGAATGGCGAACTAAAGATCCAAAGTTGATCCCATACCAAGAATACCTAACAGAATTGATTAAGTAATTTGAAAAAATTAGCTTTCATCATATGTCAAGAGACAAAAATCGCTTTGCTGATGCTTTAGCTACTTTAGCCGCCATGATCCAACTAGACTGCGGAGTTCGTGTTCAACCTATTCAGATTGAAACGAGAAGATCTCAAGCATTCTGCCTCAACATTAACAACGAGGCCGACAAGCGCCCTTGGTACCAAGATATCAAGTCATATATGGAAGGTGGTATCAATCCACTTGATTTCACGCAGAATGAGAAAAAGACCCTTCGACGAATGGCTTTAGGTTTCTTTATTAGTAATGACATCCTATACAAAAGGAGTTTTGATGGGACCTTATTGCGTTGCTTGGGTAAGGATGAAGCATGTAAGGTTATGGCAGAAATACATGAAGGCATATGTGGTACACACGCAAATGGCCACACCCTGATCAGACAAGTACAAAGATGCGGTTATTATTGGGTGACGATGGAGAAGGATTGCATCAACTATGTTAGAAGATGCCATAAATGCCAGATTTACTCTAACAAGACTAATGCTCCCCCAACTCAGATGCATAGCCTTGTATCTCCATGGCCGTTCTCTATGTGGGGCATTGATGTTATTGGGCCAATTAACCCTAAAGCCTCGAATGGGCATCGGTTCATTCTGGTTGCCATCGATTATTTCACTAAGTGGGTAGAGGCTAATTCCTTTGCCAGTATAACTCAAAAAGTCTTCATCAAATTCTTGAAGACTAATATCATTTGTCGATATGGGTTGCCAGAAAGAATCATCACTGACAATGCACCAAATCTCAATGGGGCAATAATAAAAGATTTATGTGATCAATTTAAGATCAAGCATCACAATTCAGCGCCATACAGGCCACAAATGAATGGTGCAGTGGAGGCTGCTAATAAGAACATCAAGAAAATAATTGGAAAGATGACTGTCACTTACAAAGATTGGCATGAAATGCTTCCTTATGCATTACACGGATATCGTACCACCATACGTACCTCAACTGGGGCAACACCTTATTCCTTAGTTTACGGGATGGAAGCCGTCACTCCAATTGAGGTAGATATTCCATCATTGAGGATATTGGTCGAATCAGACTTAGATGAAAGCGAATGGATACGCTCTCGATTTGAGCAATTAAACATGATTGAAGAAAAGCGACTTACCGCGATGTGCCATGGACAACTATATCAAGCTAGGATGGCAAAAGCTTTCAATAAAAGGATGCGACCCAGGGAATTCAAAGTAGGGGACCTGGTTCTGAAGAAAATATTGCCTAATCAAGAAGACAGTAGAGGCAAGTGGGCGCCAAACTACGAAGGCCCATATATGGTTAAAAATGCTTTCTCTGGAGGGGCATTGATATTGACGGACCTCGAAGGCCAACAATTGCCAAAGCCCATTAATGTAGATGCGGTAAAAAAATATTATGCCTAAAATAGGGGCATGAAAGGGTGGCTTAGAAAAGATATTAAAAAAAAAAAAAAAAAGAGCTCGCTGAGTTGAAAACCCAGAAGGGCGGCTCAGGCAAAAATTAGAGCAATAAAAAAAAAAGAGCTCGTTGAGTTGAAAACCTGAAAGGGCGGCTCAGGCAAAAATTAGAGCAATAAAAAAAAGAGCTCGTTGAGTTGAAAACCTGAAAGGGCGGCTCAAGCAAAAATTAAAGCAAAAAAAAAGGGGGAGTGGACTTCCTTAGGTTGAAAACACATAAGGGCGGCCTACAAAGACAGAATGCTATCAGATTAGCAGACATGCCCCATGTTGGACAAGCTTACTCGGGTTGGCTCCTTTATCACTCAGTGAAAGTGCATATCTCTAGTAACGAAGCAAGACACTTAAATGGGCTACGAGGAATCAAAAGCGAAGGACCTCTTATAAGCTTCTTGTGTCGACCTACAAACAACTTCATTCAGCTTTTAATCTTAGAGGACCATTTCTTTGAAATGAATCCTCATTTACACACACACTCTCTCTCATTCTTCTTATTCGCATTCTAGAATTAATTCATGATTTGTATAAGAGAAATTTTTTAATAAAAATGCAACTTTTTCTAGACAAAGTACTCACGGCAGTATGCCTTATGCCCTCTGCTCCTAATCACCTTGTGCAATTTCAGGATTGTTAATAGGGGCCACAGTTTGAACTCTGATACAAGGCTTGGAAAGCTGATTGTACCTAAGTTCCCAAGAGTACAATAACTTTACGGATCTTATACCACTTCTCTTGACATTTCACCAGACGACGCAAGAAAAGGGGTTCCTGGTTAGGTGGCTGGACAAAGAGGACGCAAGAACACCTATCAGCTAATTACTTATGCTATTTATCAATTTCAAAAGCATTCCATCATCACTAACGCCACCTTCCTAAGGGTTTCATCTCATCATTTTCATCATGATCATCATTGTCATAATCTCCATTAGCATCCCATAATCAGTATCATAAGCATTAATGGGTGGGGATCGTAGATTTATTAGTAAACATCTCCCTTTTAAAGCCCTGTATCGGCAGGCACCCTTAAAGCCCTGTATCGGCAGGCACCTCAAAGCCCAGTAACGGCTGGCACCCTTTTAAAGCCCTGTATCGGCAGGCACCCTCAAAGCCCAGTAACGGCTGGCACCCTTTTAAAGCCCAGTAACGGCAGGCACCCTCAAAGCCCAGTAACGGCTGGTACCCTTTTAAAGCCCTGTATCGGCAGGCACCCTCAAAGCCCAGTAACGGCTGGCACCCTTTTAAAGCCCTGTATCGGTAGGCACCCTCAAAGCCCAGTAACGGCTGGCACCCTTTTAAAGCCCTGTATCAGCAGGCACCCTGAAAGCCCAGTAACGGCTGGCACCTTATAAAGCCCTGTATCGGCAGGCACCATCAAAGCCCAGTAATGGCTGGCACCTTTTAAAGCCCTATACCGGTAGGCACAATTCTTTTTAAAGTCCAGTAACAGCTGGCACAATTCTTTCAAAGCCCAGTTCCATGGGCCTCATTTTTCAAGCCCTACTTTACAGGCATCATTCTTTGAAAGCCCAGTCCTGACTGGCACTATTCTTTCGAGTCATGTTTTACCACCCAGCTATTTGGTTTCCCCCTCACATTCTCTGCTATGAATCAAGTAAAGAGGGGCAGGGGCACTGTATTTTGCCTATGCCCTCTCTTTGTCTGTGAGGATCTTTTATAGTGTTTTCTTGCGTCTCGTGTCGGGCCGGACAAAATAAGTGTTCTTATCTTTACTTGATTCATAGACGAGAAGCTCACTCCTCTCAACTACGAACAAGTAAAGAGGGGCAACTGTAAACACCGTATTTTGTCCGGACCCCGCAAAATAAAAATAAAATAAAATAACAAATAAATAAGATCTCTTGACTCTTTCTCGCAATTTGGGTTAACATTAGTTCAGTTGTAGGGAAAGTCAAATGTGTTAATTGGCCACCAAGTCAAGAAATAAATTTGATGGACTATCAAAAAAATAAAATAAAATCAAATCATATAGGTAATCCCACCATTGGATATATAATTCAAATCATTATTTTGATTGAAGAAAGAAAAGGAAAATCTGATCAAATAAAAAAAATAATAAAAAAAAAGAGAAGAAAGTTGACAATGGGTATTGAAGATGATTGATAGGCATTCAATGGACTTTATCATGGTTGATTGTTTTAGCTTGCATCCCACGTAAATTTTCAATAAAAAAATAATAAAAATGATGCATAAAAAGAAGAATCTCAATTTGGATATAATGAGTGCAAAGGAAACATTTAAAGGTGATGATTGATTCATTGTAATTGCCTGCACGGAAATTGGAGGAAAAAATAATAAAAAATTTAAATGACAACAATAATAAAATAAAATGTAATAAATGAGGCAAACCCTAGTGGTGCCTATATAAATGAGGGTAAGAGAGCTCAGAGGGAGCAGATTCAGAGAGGCTAGGGTTTTTAGGAGGAAACAAGGAGACTAAAAGATAGCAGTAAGGAATTTTGGGAGAGAAGGGAGGTAGAGAGAAATTCCTGGTGAGAACAGAATATAGGTAGGAAAATTTAATTTTGGTGTATGATTCTCTCATTTTTATACTGGGTGGGTAGTTTACCAAATAGATCAATATTCTTTCATGCACCATACATCATTTATCATATTTCTCTTTATTCATTTACCTATATTGTTCGCACATAACGAATTTAATATTCCATCAATTTTCCTTCAATGATCGTAGCTCTGGACATTAAAGCTGGGAGAAGGAAAATACAACATGTGTTTGTGCATATAACATATTCCATTTGTTGATTCATTCCGTCCTTTTGAGAAGTTAGATGATATGCTAGTTGTGTGTTCATTTAGATCAAATGCTATATGCATAATACTATGCGTGATAATCATGTGTTCTCTATCACCCCATCATTTTTTGTTCTGTCATGGCTTCCTTGTCTATTTGTTTGTAAAGCTACAAGCTCAAGGAGAAAAAGGTACGTATTTGCCTTTTAGTAAACTCTAAATAGATTTTTTAAAAAAAAAAACCAGAAAAAGCAATATAAATTTTTCTTAAATAAAATCTGATTTCAAAGAATTTTGTTTTTATGCCGTGCGAGGTTTCAAGAACCTCCTCAGGTAAATCTGATTATTCTTTCGTGCGAGGTTATGGGAACCTCCTCAGGAAGTCTAGTCGAAAAATCTTTCAAAATAACAAGAAAAACATTTTTTTAAAAAAATAAAAGATACAAACCAATAAAAAATATTTTTTTTAACAAAGTTAATAAATGTTTTCCTAAAAAATACAAACCAAATGACACGCATTTCTACCCGAACTACGTGGGCTTTGATCCCTTAAGGGTATGTAGGCCCTAGGTTAAATCCTAGGTCAAGTCCAACTATGTAAATATTTTTTTTTTGTGTTAACATATTTTTATATTACTTTTTGGGTGATTAAAATAAATTTCAAGGCCATATTTATTTTTAGATAATTAACTTAGGGTTACCGTTCTCATGAACGGGTGCTGTGGGGTGCCTAATACCTTCCCCACGCACAATCGACTCCCGAACCCTATTTGGTTTTAAAGACCATTTATATATTTTCAAAAGGTTTTCCAAAATTACCCTAATTTAAAAATTTTGGTGGCGACTCCATTTGACCTGATTTTAGGGCGCTACAACTTATTTTCTTATATAGTATTTGAAAAAAACAAGATATAAATAACATTAAAAATACTAAATAGCACATTTAGTAGTGGTTTCAGAACCGCTACTAACTGAAGAAATATTAAAAAAAAGATTAAACTTAGTCGCGGTTGTAAACCGCCACTAAATTACTAAATATAAAATAATTTAATATTAGTAGCGGTTCTAAAACCGCTACTAATGTATACTCAGACAACTGCCACCTGTTACTTTTCAAACGGTCTGATTGAGTTAGTTGCGGTTTTAGTAGCGGTTAATGAACCGCTACTAATGTCTAAATTTCATTTTATAAGCGCTTGATTCTTTCCAATTCATTTTCACATTTCATTCAAACTATTAAGCTATTTCCTTCTTGGATAATATCTTCAGTCATATGATGGATAAATCTTGGATAAATTTGCCACAGACGTCTCCCCGCTATTTGGTTGGTGTTGACCACTTTTTAGATTTTGCTTTCAACCGCACCGGTGTTAACAATCAGATATTGTGTCCTTGTCCGAAATGTAAATTTAAGAAGTGGCATCCCAGAAATGTTGTGCGTGAGCATCTTATACTGAAACAATTCCCAACCAATTACACATTCTGGGGTATTCATGGCGAGAACGATGATGATGGTGGTGAGGTAGTTGCTCGAACATCTCAGGTTGGAATGCAGATCGACGATGACGATGATGACGACAATCATGTGGATCCATTTAACGATGTTGTGCGTGATGCTTTTGGGGTGCAAGGTGACGGCATCGGGAGTCAGGAAGGGGTTGAAGGATCACTCCCGGAGTTTTTTCTAAATGAAGCTGCAAAGAATTTTTTCGACCTTATGACGGATTCAGATAAGCCATTGTTTCCAGGTTCTACTAAAAACTGCCTCTCATTTCGTTTCTAGTTTTGTCACATAAACGTTCCTTTTAGAATAAGAATAATGTTTATTCAGGGTGCAGTAAATATTCAAAACTATCATTTCTTGTCAAGCTCTATCATATCAAGTGCTTGTGTGGCTTCAGCGATAAGGGGATGTCGATGGTGTTAGAATTATTGGGAGATGCATTCTCTTAGGCAGAAATCGCACCATCATTCTACGAAGCAAAGAAGACTATTAACAAGTTGGGATTGAACTACACAAAAATCCATGCCTGCCTGAATGATTGTATGTTGTACTGGGGAGATGACGCCGAGTTAGACAGATGTAAGCAGTGTAATGCATCTCGGTACAAACAGGCGAAGAGGGGTCGAATAGCAACCAAGAAGCCTGCAAAGATTCTAAGATATTTCCCCCTGACTCCACGACTTCAGAGGTTGTATGTGTCATCCAAAACGGCAGAGCAAATGCGGTGGCATTCATCAGAGCCCAACGTCGATGGGAAGTTGAGACATCCTAGGGATGCTGAGGCTTGGAAAGCGTTTGATGCTCGATTCCCGGAATTCAACAGTGACCCGAGAAATGTCCGCCTTGCTCTCGCGTCAGATGGGTTCAATCCGTTTGGGAATCTTAGCACTACGTACAGTATATGGCCTGTGGTATTGATACCGTACAACTTACCCCCTTGGATGTGTATGAAACAGAGCTTATTCATTCTTTCGATGATTATTCCGGGGAAGAAAGCTCCTGAAAACGATATAGATGTCTACCTTCAACCGTTGATACAGGAGTTGAAGGAACTTTGGACCAACGGAGTTGAGACGTATGATGCTTACAGTAAGACGCTCTTCACACTCCGTGCGTCATTGATGTGGACAGTGAGCGATTTTCCCGGACTTGGCACATTGTCTGGTTGGAACGTGCATACAGGCAGAGCTTGCCCCAACTGCAACTTTGACCAAGACTCGGTCCGCCTTCCTCACAGTTGCAAGTGGTGCTTCATGGGTCATCGGCGGTTCCTTCCTGGAGGTCATAGGTTCCGGCTGCAGAAGATTAGATTTAACGGATCGCAGGAAATGAGGGATCTTCCTACGTTTTTGTCTGGCGCAGATATTCTTCAACAGCTTGAAGATGTTCACGTAGAGTTCGGGAAGACAGACGGCGTTCAGCCTGGGGGAAGAAGGGGACGCGGCCAGTCCCATGGGGAAAACGTGCAGCAATGGCGAAAGAAGAGCATTTTCTTCGAGCTCCCCTACTGGAAATCTAATCTACTTCGCCACTGTCTTGATGTCATGCACATTGAAAAAATGTGTGTGACAATATTTTGTACACTTTACTCAACGAGTCTGGGAAGTCCAAGGACCATCTTCAAGCAAGGAAAGATCTGATGGCGATGGGAAAACGTGAAGACGCATGGCCGGATGAGAATGACAAGTTTGCCCCAGCCTCATTCACACTGACAAGAGCCAACAAGAAGTATTCCTCTCCACACTTAAGGACATCAAGGTCCCTGATGGTTATTCAAGCAACATCTCAAGATGTGTGGACATGCACTCTAAGAAGATTGCCGGGTTGAAAACCCATGACTGCCACGTTTTGCTCCAGCAATTCCTACCTCTGGCAATTAAAAGCACATTGCCCCCGGAGGTGTCTAATGTTTTGGTTCAACTCAATTCTTTCTACCGACAGTTGTGTGCAAAAGTTTTGGACAAAGCAGAGCTGGATCAATTGCAGGAAAAAATTGTTCTAACGCTCTGTCATATGGAGATGATATTTCCCCCGTCTTTCTTCACGGTCATGGTCCATCTCACTGTACACCTCGTTCAAGACGCAAAGATGGGCGGCCCGGTTCAATACCGCTGGATGTATCCCATAGAGAGGTCCGTTGATTCATTTTTCCAGTAGTTTCATGATTTTGTTTCAGTTACCTGATTGTACTTATAATTACAGATACTTGGGTAAATTGAAGTCGTATGTGAGGAACAAAGCATCTCCAGAGGGTTCTATAGCAGAGGGTTATTCTGGTGACAAGGTGTTAACATATTGTTCGCGCTATTTTGATGATGACATCGAGACTTCATTCAACTGCCCTCCTCGTGTCGATGACAGCCCATCCAATGTCCAGTCACCTTCCAACACATTATTCCCGCCAGTCGGAAAGCCAGTTGGACGAAGTCAGTATTATAGGCTCACTCCCACTGAGAGGTTGCAAGCACACAGACATGTCTTGACAAATTGCCCTCAAGTGGAGCCCTACATTCAGTAAGAATTGTAACACTATATACACGTATCATGTTATTTTTTTTATTTCCAAACCACATAACCCTCTGATATGTTCCATTGGAATTTAGGGATTTCCGCCGCCATGTTAAACGCCAACTACGAAGCCGCACAAGGTCATCTGCCGAGGTGGACAAAAAGGTTCATCGAGAGTTTCCGGATTGGTTTGCACAGAGGATACTAAATGACAACAATCCCCATGCGCCTGATATGATAAATCTAGCAACCGGTCCACTCGACCATGTCAGGAGATATACGGCATACAACGTCAACGGCTTCAAGTTCTGCACCATTGCAAGGGATGAAGGTTCTCTCACCCAGAATTCTGGAGTCTTTGGCACATTCGGGACAAGGAGTTATGCCAGCTCACGGGATACAGACATGCGATTTGGAGGCGTATCATACTATGGAAAGCTCGTGGACGTCATCGAGCTTAACTATCAAGGTCATTTCACCGTGCCTCTCTTCAAATGCATGTGGGTAGACACCAGAACTTCTCGAGGCATTACATTGGACAGCTTGGGCATCACGTCCGTAAATTTCTCGAGGCTCATTCACACAGGGGAAATGGCAGATGATGAGCCGTATATTCTTGCCTCACAGGCGCAGCAAGTATACTATGTGGAAGATCGGACACACAAAGATTGGCACATGGTGATTCATATGAAGCCGCGTGACCTCTACGAAATGGGTGACAAAGATGATCTGGAACTAGACAACCAACATTTTGAACCTGAAAACTTCGACAACCTCATTTCTGAAGAAGACGGTCATTTACAAGTTGTTAGGTGAGGATTTTTACTACAAATAATTTAAACAAATTTCAACACCTTTAGCAATAGAAATTTATATATTTGTTTATTTTCTTTTTAGGCAGGAGCAAGAAGAAGATGATTGAAGCAGCCACCCATAATTATTTTTTATTTTATAAAATTTTCAGAAAAATGTGTATCAAACGTTCATATTACATATTTTTTTTAATGTAGGTTGAGCTTTTTTTTAATTAAAAACATCCAGTAGCGGTTCCAGAACCGCCACTAAGTCTGCGAACAAATATTAGTAGCGGTTCTGCAACCGCCACCCAAACCGCTACTAAATACCTCACAAAGCACTATAAATATCCACCCCTCCCCTCACTTTTCTTCAAATATTCATTCAATTCCTTCTCCCTCTCCATTCAATTTTTCCTCAGTCTCACCGTTAATGCATATTTTTTTTTCTGAACACAATTTATCTGATATATCTTTTTATTTAGTTTGTTCTATTTTCTATTCTGAATTAATTTATTTTGCTAATATATTTTTTCAGGTAACAATATCGAATTATTTCCCATCTTTGTGATAGAAAAGTTCAATTTGTTATTCTTATTATTCTTACAACAATTATGATTAGTTGTTTATGTTCAACTATTTCTTTTTTAATTGTTTAATATATGGTTTTTTTATACATATAGTTATTAATATAGTCGAGAAATTTTTTTATTTTAACAATAAAAATATTTTGAAATAGTCTAATTTATTATCATTGTTTTTTCATTACATTTGATCATATCACATGGATATTTGAATATCTAATCTGGATGTTTTTTTTAAAATACTTAAACTTTAGTAGCGGTTTTGAACCGCCACTAATAAATTGGACCAATTCTTTTTTTTTTAATTTTTTTCTTTTCTTTTTAATTAGTAGCGGTTCTAAAACCACTGCTCAAACCGCCACTAATAAATTTGCCAATTTATTTTATTTTATTTTTTGCTTTTTGATTAGTGGCAGTTTGAACCGCTGTTCAAACCGCCACTAAAATGAGAACTTAAATTTTCCCACGATTATGCTAATTTTTTAATTAGTGGCGGTTTTTTTTATTTAGTAGCGGTTCTTGTAACCGCTACTAATTAGTGGCGTCTTTGACTTTGTTACACGCGGTTTCAATAACCGCCAGTAAATGTTTGTCACGGGTGGTTTAGTGGCGGAAATGAAAACCGCTAGCAACCGCTACTAATCTACATTTATAACCGCTACTAATACACGCTTTTTTTGTAGTGTATGAAATTGTAAAAGAATAAGCATTGGATGAAATTGAATTACAGTACCTGACAGTGGAAGGTAGCCATTGATTTTGACGGCAAAGTGATTGTTGAAATGTTGAAGGAGAGATTTGCCTCCAAGAAGGAATGATTTTTCTCAGAAAGCAGATCATTGATTCTGAAACACTTGACTGTGACCCAGCAAAACTCTCGCACGGAGGTTTGAAAAAACTAGAATGAGAAATGATCTTTTTTTTAACATAAGAATGAGAAATGATTCGAGTGAGATGATTCTCTTCTCCTCGTTTTCTTTTCTCCACATCATCATCTCATTTCCATAGTGTTATATTGATTAATGAATAGTTAAAATTGAATAATTTTGAATACTATCATTTTTATTATCTTATTATATATCATTTTGTAATAAAAATTTTCAGACTATATTTTAGTAGTTTAAATTTATTTATTTTTATATAATATTTATCCTAATTTTATTTATTGTTAAATCTGAATAATTAATTATATCAATCAAATGGTTGTGATGAGATAATAAGGGATGAGGAGAAAAAAAAATGATGAGAGAAATCCTCCCATGATTTGAATACTCCAAATCCAATGGGGCCATATCATACATCTAAACTCTTCACCGCTGGAGGGGGAAAAAAAGAAAAAAAAACTCTTCCGCATTAAAAGTAAAACAGCTCAAATGAAATAATTGATATTTTGTTTTGTTTTTCAGAAACATAAACATTTCTTTTATAACAAAATCTTAGGTATGGGTTGGATTTACCATCATCAACAGTCCAATGGGAGGGGCCTGTTATCTATAATCCACTGGGGTCTATCTA
This sequence comes from Mimosa bimucronata, assembly GCA_037074515.1. Lineage (NCBI taxonomy): Eukaryota > Viridiplantae > Streptophyta > Magnoliopsida > Fabales > Fabaceae > Mimosa > Mimosa bimucronata. The sequence continues at coordinate 17,137,101 of CM073442.1, forward strand.
TGTAGACTCTAAGGCATGTATGACAATCAAGTCACTTCTTTCTGTCCACATAGGTAGATTGCGTCTAGTTTCACTTATTTGCGGAGATGTCATACTAAACGCTGCGACTGGAACCACGTTTAAGTGGTACTCTCTAAGAGTAGAATAATACTCATCAATTGAGATCGAACATCCAATATTCTCGTCAGGTGAACTACAGACGGGAAAAATAAGCATTTTTTAAGTTGGTTCAAATGAGATTCTCATTTTACATATTAAAAGATTTATTATTCTTAAAAATAAAGCGACCTAATGTATGGGGAAAAAAAAATAAAGTGACCTGTGAGTTTCTTTATATGAATTATTAATCAACTACAATAACTAAAATATGTTGATTGTTTTATTATGATTGAATCGAATTTAGATATTGCAAGTAAGTATTTTTCTGAAAGTAATAGAAAATTACTAACAAACAAAATTTCAGAAGGAAAAGGATAGATGCAAATATGAAAATGTTAATTGTAATTCAAGTTTTGATGCTAAAAAAGATAGTTGTACATCAAGCTTTTAATTGTCGAAAATCACTCTCAATAATTTGAAACTAATGTTCTTACATGTACAAGCATTTACAAAGATATTTACAACTGATTTTTGGTGAAATTTACATTTTAATTATTATAGTTATAATTATAAAAGATAGGACCGTATACCTCATGTTTTCCTTACTATCACTTATTACACTTGTAAATATTTTATCATCAATCACTGATTATTTGAAAAGAGGGGTAAATTGAGTCAAAAAAAAGAAAGAGTGGTAAATTCTTTAATTGGACTTATAATTTGAAATTTTTATGTGAAATAAGATCCTATTTTAGATACATAATAAAAAGTATAAAAATATTCCGTTTTAATAAATTATTTTTTAAGAATTTTTTATATGCATACAATATAGCTAGAACCTTGGTTAAGGATAATATTTCTATATTTATATATACACACACATTAATAAAAAGGAGGCCGACCTTGGCTCCCACAATTTTTGCTTTGGAGTTGTGGGTATCTACCGTCCCATATCAAAAAATGTTACACATCAATAATATATTTAGCAACCAATGTCAATTTTTTATCTGCCGTCCCATATCAAAAAATGCTCCCACAATTTTTTATTGTTAGCAACCAATGTCAATAATAAATAATAAAGAGACGGAGGGTAAGGATAAAGGTAAATTGTGAGGGTGTTTTGATAATATCATGTTATTTTAACTAACTTAACTAACATCATTAATCCAATTAAATTATGTAAATAGTTCTTATATTTATGTGCGGAGGTAGTAATTCATATTTTAGTTTGCTATCCAAAAAAAACTTTTTTATAACAAAATTTTAGGGAGGAGTTGAGTTTGAGCTCACGCACAATCTAGGGGTAAAGCCCTCTAACTTATTGTCCACTATGGGCTCTAAAGCATAATAAGTTATAGGGCTGTTCACATATGTCCTATCTCGGTCCTCCCGTCTTGATCCCGGCCATTTCATGATGGGATTTCCCATCCCGTCCTGTGAATAGCCCTAATAAGCTAGAGTATGACAAGTAAACTATTTTTTTGTCCATACAGGTAGGTTGCGCCCAGTTTCACTGAGTTATTGAGATGTTTCACCAAATGCGGCGACTGGAACCACGACTAAGTGTCTACTGTAGGAGTTGCATACTAGCCAAATGGTCGAATATCCAACCTTTTCGTCAACTAAGCTCAAAGATGAAGAGTGAAAAATAAGCATATACCTAAAGTCTTGTCTTAAAAATCTACGAACTATCTTTTTTGACTTGATATTCGGTCATGGTCTTGTTTGTCCGTGGGACCAAGATCATACATAATATGTCCTCTAGGCTACAGGACATTTCTTTTTGGTCCTTGTGCCATTTAATCCTAAGTAAAAAATTAAAAAATAATGAAATAAATTTAAAAAATAAAAGAAATTGGGAAAAATAATTAATCAAATATTTTCATTTGGTGTATTAAGTATTTTTTTTATCAAAACATGTTGTTATTATCTATTAAAAATAAATTATATTTTTATAAAAAATAATAATAATATCTCCGGGCAGGCTCGGGTCACTGGTCGTCTGGTCCTAATGCCTATACCCTTATCCCATCATGTTCAGTGGTCAGATTTGGTTCCGTCCTGTTTATTATGGTTTCAGGCCAAATTCTTTTAGGATTAGGTTGGCCTTGGGCCGGACTGGGTATGGGACGGGCCATCGGGTTGATTGTTTAACCCTATAAAATAGTGCATTTTTAACCTTGTCATTAACGTCCTAAAACATGCGTTACTTAATGACAATATGACCCTAAAGTTGTGAAATTTACAAAACTATGGTCTTCTTTTGGGAATTCAATTTTTTGTGAGATGCTATTTGCTTCAACCGCATTGCATACCTTGCAATGTTAATCAGGCATTACTGGAAAAACAAAACGGTTGCTCTTTGGTAATGAGTTTCATCATGATATCTATAAGAAAAAAATTGAATTTTATCATGATAATGATGATTTTAAAAATTTCCTATATATACTTCTCTATCTGAAATTTTGAATACTCATTACCACCATGTTACATTTTGAGAAACTCAGATTTACCATTTAGTTTCATTTATCTCTGTCCATCTAGTACCCGACATATGGCGAGGCAGTGCGATGACTCTTAACAATTTCTTATCAAGGTAAAATACATTGTGTTATATATTAATTTTTTTTTTGTAAAAATATGGTCCATTGTACATAAAAAACCAAACGATAGCTTTGTATAAATGTCTTTAACATTGCTTTGCTTTATTATTACAACGCTAATTGAACCAAAAAGGCCTTTAACCTTTTATTTTTATAATTGTTATTTAGAAGTTCTAAAAATAGTCAATATCATGCTATACTATATTTGAGTGTTGATCAATGTTGTAAAAGCCGAGCAGAAAAGTGAGCTGGAAAGGTTGATAGGTCACAGTCCACACGATCAGATCGATAGGATTGACGGTTGAACCGATGACAGAATAATTAATTAAAATAATATTATATATATAAGTAACATAACCATATTAAATTTTAAGATAACTTTAAAATAAATGCGTATATTTAAGAACTCTTATGCAACACTTTTCTTAAACATCAAGTTGTTACACATTTTTTTTGAACTGAAAGTTATTACACATTGAAATCTTTAAAAAAGGTAATTTGACTAACACGTTTAAGGATTAAAGGGTATTTTTGGACAGGAGTTGGTTTTTTATGGGTAAATACGTGTCTTTGTTTTTTTAGCATTTTATAGATGAGTTATTTGGGTCTTTCGGTTTTTCAAAAATCGCTCCCGTTCACGATCGAACCTCAATTTCTAGTATAATTAGCACTCCGAAGCGGTCTAACACGGCTCAACCCTTAAAGTGGTTGAACCATGATGTGGACCCAATAGAAAGTTGTCCTAAAAAGCCCAGAAAATACAAATCAGTTAACAAAAACAGAAGCAAATACATAAAAATAATAAAATAGATTATAGGGATCTTGCGACAAGGAACCCCATAAACACGTATTCCAGAAAATACTAGGTATATGAAACCCAGCACCAAAAGGAAACATGGCTCAAGAACCCTATGTATAACAACACAAGAGTCGATCAGTCTCTTATACCCGTATTCTTTCAAGAATACATTACCAACAAGTAAAATTTATTAAAAGAAAAAATTCTCATTCATATCTTCATGTTCAAGTATGGAAATTCAAGTACAAAATGATGCCCATATATAGGCAACAAGAGAAAACTTAAAATAAACAAAACATAAGAAATAAATGCCATTAATGATAATTTATTGACCTGATTGGCACTAATCAATCCTAAGATGATGAGGACATTACTTTTTTTTTTTTTTTGAAAATGAGTCAAAATGACATTAATCATAAAAAATATTACATGCAAATAAGAAACTAAAATAAACAATTTCAGAATAGTAAAATAAAGTAGCCTTTTAGAACAAGCATTGACCCAAAGGTCTTATTCAATGGAAATAAAACAAGAAACTTTCTAAAAATGAAAATCAATTAAACTAAATGCATAATGGATCCTTCTTGGTGTTTCTTGAATGATATTGGAACTTTCAAATGTGTTTTTATTTTACTATTCACGTGCATAATCTTGTATGGGCTTTTAAGACATCTAAATGTGCTTGAATATGATTAAATCACATTTAGGAACTCCCATGGTTCATTATTTAATGCATTTGACCCCAATTTGATATATTATAGATCCATTGGACTCTTCCTTGGTCATATAATTTGGACCTGCTATGTTGGAGTTGAGTTCAAATGCTCCTTTTGTGTTCAAATGAGGCAAAGCATGCTCTAAAGACGGTTGAACCGGTCCAACAGTCTGATCCGGGTTTTACAACACTGGCTTTGACCAACATCAATGATTAATTCCAAATTTCTAAAAATTAAAAAGTAATTCTGCCCATAATAGTTTGTCTAAATTAGTAAACAACACAACCAAATGCTTGGATCATCTGGCTAAAGCTATTCCAACTAAACTAGCGGTCTTGAGTTCAGGTCATGGACATTAAGGCATTAAGCCGCAATGGATAAATTTAAGCCATGGGCATGCAGCTGCAATGAATAGTAAATGACATTCAAAACTTTTTCATTGGCCCAAAATTTGTGTTATCAACATTAAATTAGAAAGAGGATCCAACAATTTCTTATAAATCAAATTCAATAACAAAAGTTTTGAGATTCTATTTTAATTTTTATTTTTAAAAAAATTCAAGTGTACACCGAAAAGTATTTTCTGAAGACGGATCATATACAACAAAATTGTCAAGTAGGATTAACAAATAATGCGTTGGACAAAAAAAAAATGATGCTCATAAAATGAATGAGGAATGGAAATTGGCAGTTCCTTGCTATAATGACAACCCCATCCTCCTTGCTTTACAATCGAACAAGGATGCGAGGTAATACATTAACACAACACTAAACTACAAAAAAATTTACATTTGCAATATCTTTCAGAGCACGAGAATAGATCAATTTACTTAATCCATTAATTTCCCAAACATTACCAGCCATGGATAGAAATATATCAACTTTTTCCTTGGTGACTTCTGTGTACTTCAATGAACCTGCTATGAACTTGAACTTTACCAGCTGACAATAACAAATAGAAAGTTTATGCCTAGTTTTTGACAATTGCTCCATTTCCTAGGCATATGTTCACTTATATTTTTGTCATGAGATGCTCTTTCGGTATGAATTTGCTTTGGTCGAATTCCCTCCTTTTAAGCCCCGTGGACACTGAAATGCATGCAAGCAACACTATTACGTAAAACCAAGCCAAATAGGGTTCAAAGTCAATCAGATTGAAGCATTGGAGTGGGTATCATATATCTATGTCTATATATATATATATATATATAATAAGAACTCATCAATCATTGCTGAGGAAATACAACAACAACCACAAGTCTTATCCCACTTAGTGATGTTGGCTACATGAATAAAAAAAATAAGGGGCATAGAAAGTCTGATCAGAATGAACTTCACAGCATAATGCACAGTCTTAGTGGTAGATACTAGATACTCCAAACCAGTCACATGGAAACTTAAAATAATCTAGGAAGCATGATGGGCCTTGCAACCTTGGAAATATCCATGTACAGAGGACTAGACTGGTTATATGGAATAAAATCATTAGTCTGCTAACCTTACAGGATTATTTGGCTTGTTTTGTTCTTATAAGGGATTCAGAAACACTTAAAGCTTGAATATTTCAATTCTATGCAATCTAGACGTGTTTTGAACACCAAAATGTCTTCATTTACGACACTAGAACAATATAACCATTACCATTGTACTACACATGGACCTTGTTTAACATTCAATCCAGTTCAATTAAACTGGGAAATTTTAGTGCACATAAAACACTTCATTGATTTGATCTTTCTTGTCCGTTATGAATTAAGCACACAACAAAATAAAATTTCTACCTCTATCCAAGAAATCCATTATGTCATTCACCAAAAGCAATTGTATCATCTCTATACTCCATATCCTTACCTTAAAGCTTCTCCAATCTTCATTCACACAGCAAGCTTCAATTTACCCTGATATAGCTTCAATAGTTCACCGGCTTCCTTCTTGTTGGGCATGATATACCTCTCTAGAAAGACACTTTCAGTGTAGGTAAATATAACAGGCAGACAGTTCTTTTTCACCAGCCCCTTTGACAACAAAACCTCAATGACAGCACCCCTAGGAATAATTCGCCTATTCAAACTCAAAGGAAAAACATGCGGATATCTGGTAACAATGGAAGTATCACATCCCAATTTGTTGACAAGAAACTCCATCACTGCTTCAATCTTATCTTCTGATACCATCATAAAGAAGGGATACCTTTTAAATGCTGCAAGAATGTCTTCATCAGACCAACCCCACTTCTTACAAATATTAGCCTTCTTTTCCCATGTAGATTCGCTCAGTGATGCCAATGTCCGAATGGCCATAATGAAATGATACCTAGAAGGATCAAACCCCATCTCCTTGCTTTCCTCCACATTCCTTTTAAATCCACCAGGATTTCTAGCCAGTGACCTGGGAGACATACGCAACAATCTAATGACATTTGATTCAGGAACTCCAACTTCTCTCAACAGCTTCATATTAGGCACGGCATGGGTCTTAATATCAAGGAGAAGTGCAGAGCAATGGGTAAGGACTTTAATGAGTTTATCATCAGATTGGAAAATATCTCTAAAGAAATCAAAAGAAGGAATAAGCTGCCTACTTAAACTTCTCTTCATAATGGTGGGACAACTACATATAATCTTAGGTATATCTGAGCTCGAAGCACCTTTGGACATGAAAAATTCGATCTTGGGAAGAAAGCTTTTCTCAGGATCATATTTAAGAAGTTGTGGGACTTCTCTAACGAAACGGACGATCTGGGGTTGTGAAAAACCATGATTTTTTAAGAAATCAATGACTAAATCTGGTTTTTCTCGCGAATCGAAGGTAACATACTTAGAAGCTGAAGCAGCTTCTTTGGGTGAGAACCCACATTTGTCAATTAAATAAGAGACAGTGAAAGAATGTTTATTTGAGGTGATTGAATTGCAGTACCTTGCGAATAAACGATGGTTTTGAACAGAAAGAAGTTCTGCGAGTGTCGGAGAAATAGAATTGAAGATTTGACCTAAATTGGGGATGGGTTTGTGGCGAAAAAGAAGCATGATTTGAGAATGTAGAGTAATGCAAATGGGGAAGAACGAACTAACCTAGTAACCCGTTGTTGTTGAAGATTATCTATTGATTGGGATTTGGTAGTTGGATTTGTGAGATGAAAATGAATGTCCTTGCTTGTTCATGTATAAAGCAAATTTAACATAGCCACCGGCGGCGGCGGAAACTCTATACATACATGAGATGAGATTGGATGGGACTGTGAGGGACGGAGTATTCATTTTTGTATAGCATGGAGATCAGATTTACCTCGGAAGTATTTTGAGTAGATCATATCTATCATGAAAGTTTTTTTTGGTCCAATTTTATCTTAAAAGTGTGTAAAGTGGATCATATTCGCCATTTACTGTTAAATTTGATCCACTTTGCACACTTTCGGGATAAAATTAGACCCATAAAAGGGGTAAAGGGCGAATATAATCCACTTTGCGCACTTCCGGGGCAAAATTGGACCCAATAAAACTTCCGGGTCAGATGTGATCTACCATACATACTTCCGGGACAAATATGACCTTTAACCTTTTTTTTTTAAAAGAGACAATGTCATTTTGTTTTTTGAATTTTAACCCTATCTTTATTTTGTTACATTAACCTTGAAAAAATTAGTGGTTTTAATCATTAAATTTTTACTCAATGTTCATTTTACTCTCTAAATTTTAAATTATGTGGTTTTGGTTCTAAAAAGAACAGTTATTAAAAACAAAAAAGTTTACGGATAGAACTAAAATTGAGTTAAAATTTAAAAAAAACCATACATTTAAAGTTCATGAATCAAAATTAAATTTGATTAAAAATTCAAGGATAATAATCATCAATTTTAGAACTTCAGGATCAAAATCCAAATTAAGCCAAAGTTCAGTTTTTTTGCCGATAAATTTGTCACACTTGTTTGTTTATCAAATTTTAAATAAGAGATTTTAGTTTTTCAACCCTCGTTACATATCCATATATATTATCAAAAGTTTGGATATTTTATTTCTAGAAAGATCAAAACTTCTTCTTTAAAATTTGAATGACTAAAAAATAAAATCAAGGCGATGTGGATGACCAAAATTATATTAAACGTTTTTTTTTTCAACTATTGTTTGGAACTTGGATTTGTAGTGGTAGAATCATACATAGAGAATCATGTGGCTATTCAGCCATTATCCAAGCAACCACTGGAATCTTCCTGAATCAGTCTGGACACGTCATCCAGTGGTTGTCCGAATGGATGGTAGCCCGGCCAAACTTCGATGGCTCTTTTCGCAAGATGATCTGCAACCATATTCGAAGACCTTGGGATATGCATTAACTTGATCTCTCATTCCCTTGAAAACCAAGATTTAACTTCTTGGATTAAGATGCAATCCTTGTGGTGATTAGTAATTTCATTGTTCATCAGCTGTAGGACCTCCATACCATCTATCTCAATCTGACTTCTCCCCTCTCTCATTGTAGTTTGAGACCTAATAATAAGGCCCAGGTAAAGGAATAAAAATATCTATGTAGTTTGGTCCAAAGTACACCTAATATCATCGAGAAATTTTTTCGACCCAAAAGTGTCTACGTAGTTAACAAAATAGGTCAAAAGTGCCCATACCTTCAATATACCCTAATGGCATTAAGTTTTTCAAAGTTATGGAAAATAAAATGTGGAAAAATACCTATGAAGTTTGGTTCAAAGTGCACCCAACACTGCGAATTTTTTTTCGCAAAAAGTGCCAACGTAGTTATCAAAATGGTTCCTCTAGTGCCTATGCCATTTCTTCACACATGTTGGGCAAAAGAAATACATAATAGGGGGTGTGAATTTTGAATTCCAATAAAATATTTTTCAAAACTAATGTAAGTTCAAAGGTAATTTTAAGAAAAAGATAGGAAAGAAACAAAGTATTGAAATCTTAAGGAAATTTTGCACAACATTCATTTGCATTCTCAAAGGCCTATATATCCTTTGATAAAGGAAAATTGAAGCATGAAATTACAGAAAAAAATTTGAACTACAAATATTTGCCTAGGACTTCGAATCTTCATACTCTATTTCTCTAAATTTCTGTGAGCTTAAATGTTTAGCATATACTACGTCAGCACTTTTGGGCAAAAAAAAAAGTTCGCGATGTTGGATGTATTTCGAACCAAATTTCATGAGTATTTTTACGCCTTTTATTTTCCCTAACTTTCCTCTAGTGCCTATGCCATTTCTGGGTCCGGTTTCGGTGCTCGTCGCAAAGATAGGTAGAGGGCGCTCATCTACTCTGGACCGTTCAGATTTAAATCTTGACGGTCCAGATTTAATATTTTTAAGTATGTAATTTTTAAATGAATAATATGTTTTTTGACAAAATGATAGTTAAGATATTATCTTCATTTTAAATTTTGTAACTAAAAAAATAATTGTTTTTTTAAAATTACAAACTTAAAAAAATTAAATCTGGACCTTCCAAATCCAATCTAGTCGGTCCAGAGTGGATGAGCGCCCTCTACCTATCTTTGCGACGAGCACTGAAACCAATTCCGCCATTTCTTCACACATGCTGGTTGTGGATGCATATTGACAGCATGGCCATTTTTGACTCATTTTGGTAACTACGTAGGCACTTTTAGACTAAAAAATATTTAATAATGTTGAATATACCTTATACCAAACTACATGATCATTTTTACACCATCGCCCATAAGACCCATAATTCAGCTACGAGGCTTTCTCCGTCAACTGGCTTAAACATAAAGCCTGCAATACATAGGCCATTACTGTTTCGCAGTACGCCACCACAACCAGCTCCATGAGATAAGGAAAACGCGCCATCAACATTCAATTCGACCCATCCATTAGGCGGAGGACTCCATTTTAATCTTGCATTCTAAACTTGAGAACCATTAAGATTGATTCCCTGGAGCTTCCTCATCGCATCACCTAAGCTAGATAGCAACGTCTTTACTCTCGTAGTAAGAGTTGTATTGAGACTCTACTATCCCGACTCTTCCAAAGGAAGTATCATAATGTTGTAGTAAAAGAATCCCAACCCTCACCCAGCGAGTTTTTTGGGTTAGTAATATTAAACCGTAGCCAGTTCAGAAGGAGATGAAAAAAATTTAGGGTTGCAGGTCTTATTCGCCTATAAATTGTGCAAGGTGTATCATATCTGTCCTTAAAGTATTTTTTGATCTAAATGTGTCTTCGAAGTATGAAAATGGATCAATTTCGCCTTTTAACCGTTAAAATATTAACGTCCATTTTTATACTTCGATGGCACATTTAAATTCAAAAATATTTTAGGGATAGATATGATATACTTTGCACCCTTAAAAGGGCAAATGTGACATTTATAACAAAAAATTGTAGTATAGAGATGTAGCTAATAGACTTCGCCAAAGAAACTGTGATTTTATAAACTAATATATATATATATATCATTACCGTACAAACAAAACCAACATGTGTCTCAACATTTCTACCAACATACAAAACAAATACATCCAACATTCCAATCACTACTTTAAAGATGCTAGCTAGTAGCTATAAGCATCACCCAATTCCTTCATTTGGAGTGCTGTAGCGAATGCCACTAGCTTTGCTCTCGGACCCATCCCTTGCATCCTTTGCATCGATAAGAGAGTTCGTTGCTTCCTTAACCCAACTAATTGGGTACAACCCTTCTCGAACATTCACCATGCCGCACAGAATCCTTCGAATCCTTCCCTATATGGGAAAGAAATACTCCATTTTTCCATTGATACCAAGCTTTTTGCCTTGTGTCTTTACAAAATCAAGCAGTCTTCCCATTCACCACAGAATTTCCCATTGCTATTAGTACAATCAAAAGGTTCTTTGCCATCCACCTCTAACATAACACAGGTCACCTGTCATATTGTTGTAGAAGAGATTGCTGACCAAAATTCATTCATCTTCTTTTTTGTTCCTCTTCAGGTTTATCCACCGAATTAAAACGATATTTGCTTCATTAACTTTTGCCATACTTCTTCTTTCAAAAAAAAAAAAAAAAATTCTCCTACTGCTGCCACTGAATCATCACCCACCTTATGCCAAGATGAATGATAGAATTTGCCACAAAATCCATTAGGTCCAGAGCCTTACAACCTCCCAATTGGAAAGCCGCCTCTTTTACTTCTCTTGCTTCTTCCTCCACCCAAACGCCATCCTTTCTCGTCAATTTCATCACTGCATTATGCGTTATTCTCTTTTATTGTTGATAAGTGGAAGAATCTAAAGTTTTTATCCCCTACATGTAGCCAATAGATGCTGGATCTTTGCCACCAATAGGCTATCCCAAACTTCTTCAATTTCTTTAACTATCCTTTCAGCATCTTCCACTTTTTCAATAGTTTCACATTCTCTGCACTTTGATAATTGTAATTTGAGGCCTTCACTCATCTTCCTGTGGTTTGAGAATGTTCTTATGCTCCATTTTATTAATGCGTTCTTACATTTCTCCAATCTCATATTAACATCATGAATTTTGTCTCCGTTATCCTCTATTTTCCCTTCCCAATCGTTATGCACCACTTCAGCAAATTCTGGATGTTCAACCCAAAGAATTTCAAACTTGAAAGTATAAAGAGTTTTGATACCCAAAAAACAGAATGCAACTACTTAGTGCATGATGGTCATGTCTCATTGGTTCTTCATGAAATACTTGAGCCCATGAGAAGCTTTCTGAAAAGCATGCATTTACAAATGCTTTCCCCTCCGCTCACATCTCAAAAATTTCCGGATCCAATGACGGAAGAGATTATAAACAGCGAGAAAGAGACTTACAAACTTCAAGAGCGCTGCTAAAAAACTCATCGTTGTGTCAGGGGAGAGGAAGGAGAAGGAGAAGGGATTTTGAGCAGGAGTTTTAGACTCCATGGCTCTTGTGGGGGCCTTGGGTTGAGAGATTGAACAGGGAAGGGAGGTAGAAGAAGATGAGGTGTTATGCCACATCATATAATGGGATTGATACAGATGATGAGGTGGCATCAATTTGTTGGATGTTTGACTAATTTAATTAACCTTCAAAATTAACATTTGAAAAATGGCAGAGTCAAATTGCTGCATTTTGTGAAGAAATTACTCTTACAAATGCTTACCACCCTCCTCTCTCCTTCTTATAATTCTTATTATAACTGTAATTACCACAAATTTTTTGTTTTTAACTATTTTAACCAATAAGAAATATAGGAGAGAATGTTTATAATGCATAAAATATTATTTTAACATATAATCTTAAATAAGGGTAAAATTAAAAAAAATTCTAAAAATAAGACATATTTCACTATTTATATATGAAAAATAGGTAGAGTGTACTTATAAACCATAACCACAGCTCCTAAGTGAAGATTTTTGGGCACATAAATGCATTAAAATTTTTGAGACAATTGTAGTAAAGTTCTAAATAAGAGGTTTAATTTAGAAAAGTCTCAAAAAAATTGTTAATAACAACTACAACAACTGAAATTTCAAAAAAAAAAAAAGCTTTCATTATGTCTAATAAATCTATTGGACGGTACTGCAATTGTCCCATTTTTTAAACTGAACATTATTGACTTAGTGGGGACGGTTTTTTGGTCTCCCCTCCTCCTTGCTCACTATCATCTAATCAACCATGAACATTCTGAGCATTCTCAACTCAAACAAGCCAAGAAGAAGCATTGAACTTGCACTGTAAGAACAACTCATCTTGTTCAGCCATCAAGGTACGTCGATTTCTGTGTTCTTTCGGATAATTTGATTCAAGATTTCCCCAAAAGACAACAACTTGAGAAGAATCAATCCAATGCTACCATCAATTTCAACCTCTCACCATGGAAAACCACTCCTGGTTCCATTTCATTCTTCAAGAACTAACCCACATCCCTATTCCACCAACAATTCCTCCTTTCAATTCACACTACAACGCAAATCCCACCCACAATCTATCAGTGTTCCTCTCACCAAACTAGCTACATCATCGAAAACCCATGAAAATAATAGGCTAAGCTATTTGTCTCCTTTTCGTTGTGGTGTTTCATCAAGTGGGTATAGTTCAAATGGTGGTGGCCGGAGTTTTCGGGATTGGTTGGAGCTTGCTGGAGAGGTAATGTCTACGGCATTTCCGTTGTGGGTTGCAATTGGATGTGCTTTGGGGTTGTTTAAGCCTAGTTCCTTTGAATGGGTTACTCCCAAACTGAGCATTGTTGGTCTAACTACTATCATGCTTGGCATGGGTATGACTCTTACTCTTGATGATCTTCGTGGAGCTCTTGCTATGCCTAAGGAAGTGCTCTCTGGTTTCGTGCTTCAGTATTTGGTTAGTCTATTTGCTTTAAAAGCTATGATAGTGTGTCCTATGTTGCCTGCGTTGATTGACTGAGATTTTCTAAATTATCAATCTGGTTATCCATTATGTATGCTGTCCCCTTTGTTTGTTTTATTGTTGTTTATAGGGATTTTAATGTAATAAAGTAGCACAAAAAGTTTCTTTCAATGTGTTTCATGAAGTGTGGTACCAACTGCAGAGGATTTAAGATTTTGTTCTTCATTTCCTTCATGATTCACGTATCTATTTGTAGGATATTGTAAGATAGCTAATCTCATTGTACTATTACATTTGGTATATTATTTATTTTCATACCAGCAACTTTGGGTGTTGTATTTGGATTCCCTGTTTGATGGTCCTTATGAAGATATGGAGTTGGCCTATTATTATGCATTTGTAGCAGAAGACACGTATTAAGTTTACATAAAACTGAACCAACAAATATGGCCACCTTTTAACATGTGCTCAGTTATTAGTGTTCGGTAAGTTAAGTCATGTTCATGGAGATGACTTATTAGATAGATCCATGCGCCATTAATCAGTTGTTATATAATGTTCTCTGATAGCTTCACACATACTGGGTCGATTAGATACTACTTCTAAAACTTTGACATGCTCAAAGGTTTTGAACTTACTTGAGCTACTGTTTCATGCTAATAAACTTGCCTATGGTGCTGGCAAAATCTTCAACTAAGGCAATGGAATTGGCCAATTTTTGAATGATACAGAAATGACGGTAATTTATCAATAGCCAAAGGACTCAAACCAGCTATCTATTCCCAATCTTAGTAGACTTTTAAAGAGCTGAATTCCATATTCTTTAATTTGTGAGATGACCATTTATGTTCTTCTATCCTCAATGATGATGATTACAAAAAAAGGCATTATATCTTGGCTGCATCTGTCTTCATGTCCTTAACTATCTAACTTCTGTCTTTACCTAATAGTTGTTACTACAAGCAATCTTACTTCATGGTTTATTGCATTTTATTCCATGGATAAGAAGTTAAATGATTGGAAATTGAGCTTTCACATGTTTATCATGCTAGAGGGGACAGTTTCCAGTTCTTTTTGCTTAGATGATACCAATGATATGTAGCCACTTGCTCCTATGATATGCATTTGTAGATGCATTTCTTTTTCTTCTCACTTCACTGGCACACTGAATAATTTTCTCATAATGATTTATCCCTGTTTGTGTCAAATATTTTTTTACACTTTTGTGGTTTATTCTCATAAATATGAATTTTATTTACTTTGTTAGAATGTAATATCTGACAATTTTCAGGTTATGCCATTGTCTGCATTTTTTGTAAGCAAACTCCTAAATTTGCCATCACATTATGCAGCTGGTCTAATATTGGTTGGGTGCTGCCCTGGTGGTATGTGTATTTATCCAGGCTGTTTATATTTGTAGTCCATTTTCCACATGGTCAAAGTAATGTCTTATTGTTTGCAGGTACGGCTAGTAATGTTGTTACTTATCTTGCACGGTACAATGGTTCTCAGAATTTTCTGACAGTCCATTCTTTATGCATACGAAGGACTAGCAGATCTAATGATCTATTTATTTTGCTAGAGGCAATGTGGCACTTTCTGTGTTAATGACAGCTGCAAGCACTTTTGCCGCCGTGGTATAATGATTTCTGTTTAAAGTTTGCTTCTTGGTTTGAGGGATGACAGGAATGTGCTATCTTAAACCTTTTGCATGTAAAGGCATAAGAATTAATTATTACCGTATTGACTTTACATGTTTCATGTGATAAATCTGGCATGTTCTGTCTTTGACTGAAGACAATAACAAAAATTTGTCCAAGTAAAGAAGATATCATCACGGAACAAGATCCTACATAAAGGCTAAAGCTCTTTGGAAATATTATCACTGGGACTGTTCTGTGTGCAATACATATGCCAACTTCTTGAGCGTGATTCTAATGTTGCAGTGGGGAAAAATAATTTGTTATCTTTTGGATTCAGTTCATGCTAAAGGTTTCCATTAAAGCTCTTTTTTTTCTCTGACATCCGCCATCTTTATCTTGTCCTTTTATGTTTCAGGTCATGACTCCTTTTCTGACAGCAAAGCTAGCTGGTAAATATGTAGCTGTGAATGCGGCTGACTTAGTGGTATCAACTATGCAGGTAACACTGCCTACCAAACGTTTCCTATTTCTATATCTGCTTTAATGCCTTTTCTTTTTTTCTTTAACATTTAGTCAGCAGGATTCGAATCCTGGTTACAACTTCATTCCATCTCACCTTTAATTACTGAGCTAATCTCAAGTGGCTTCTTCTTTGATGCTTTTATCATTGTCTCTCTCATTTCAAACAGGTTGTGCTCCTACCTGTTCTGGGTGGTGCTGTTTTGAATCAGTTTTTCCAACCTATTGTTAAACTTTTCAACCCATTTATGCCACCTGTTGCTGTAGTGACCGTCGCAGTTTTATGTGGACATGCCATTGCCCAGAGTTCTTCAGCAATCCTCATGTCTGGAAGACAAGTAATATTAGCCTCCTGTCTTCTTCATGCTTCTGGGTATTTATTTGGTTACATACTTGCAAGGATGCTGGGCATAGATGTGACTTCATCACGAACAATTTCCATTGAGGTTGGCATGCAGGTAAAAAATTATGCCACTAGAATAGCCCAGTAATGGATAATGTCTTAGATTCAAATATTTGTCCTGTCTTGTGCCAGAAAAATAGAAATTAAAACCTTAATTTATAAATATTATAGTAGTTATATAAATTAATAAATTTGAACCATTCATTTTGTGATCTTGAGGTGAAGATAAGATACTGAGAAGAAAAGTAAAGGATTTGCTTCCCACTTTTCTTGAAGTTATGAATGGTGTGACACATTCTTCAAACTCTGCAATGCAACGGAAAACATGATGTATGATCAAACTTTAACAAGGCCCATAATCAATAATAGACCATAAATACTGATACTCATTCATGATATTCTCTAACTCTAACACTCACACTCATCAGTTCCATAAAGGATGCGAATTCCCAACCTCAAGTTTAAGTAGAACTTGTTGTCATTGGGCTACAAGGCCCCACTCATGGACAATAACTAATATGCATTTTCTTTGTTTTTATTTTTTTCCTTTACACATTCAGAACTCTGTGCTTGGAATTGTGTTGGCTTCAAAGCATTTTGGGGATCCATTGACAACAGTACCATGTGCAGTTTCCAGTGTGATTCAATCAATATTGGGAAGCGCGTTGGCTGGGATTTGGAGACGCTCTACACCCTCCTGAGTGAAGAATTTGTATGTAAATTATTAGTTGTTTTAATTTATGCATTAACTTGTTCATATGCTTGGCACTGTCTCAACGATGACTTGTTATCCTTTCCAATCGTCAATTGTAATTGCATCTTGGCTTGTTTAGTATTAGTAACCTTTCAGTTTAGACTGAATTATGCTTGCACTTGATGTTATCAGCTGAGATAGTGGAGTTTGGATATGTTAATGTAAGTGATAAATTTTAGCTTAAACCTGTGAGAAGGTTTTCACAATAAAGAGGGGTGTTTCAAATCTATATAGTGATGCTCTATGCACATATTTAAAAGATTATGTAGAAAATTATAATACCATAAGTCATCTCATCCTAGTCCTGAAAGCATGTAAAAATATCTTTGGAAGAACATGAAATTAGAAGGTATAATAACTACCGTTTAATTGAAGGAAGTGTTAGTTCATTAAAAGTTTATGCACTTAGAAGTAAGTCACTTGAAATGAAAAGATTAGTTTCAGCATCTAAGATGGTACAGGTCCAAAGCAATATAAGACCCTATTTCTCTATTAGAAAGTCAAGTTATTTTAAGAGACATAACATTATTGTCTACAAAAGGCCTCTATCATTTCATTACACAAACTTATTGCATTTACTTCTAATTTCTAAAAATATGAGTTATATTTAAAGATTTTGTGCACAACTTTTTATTTCTAGACTCTTCCACTAAAAAAAATCCCTTGCCGCCAACAAGTTTCAACCAAAGAAGAAGATTTGCACTGCCATTTGCTAATTACCAAAACCAGCTACCTCTGTGTTAATCTTATATGGAAAGGTTATTTTTAATGGTTGAATTATACAAATTTCACCATTAATATTGGCCAACAATAATTGTTAAAAAGTTTACTTATTCGAATATTATTTTTTATGTAGGAGCTCCAAAAAAATAATTTTAAGTAATACTTATTTATATTATAATTAATTTTACAAGTAAATTTAACAAGTTGGCTATTACTGTTTTTTTTTTTTTGAAAAAAATTAATTGTACAACGATTCCTAGGGAACAGCGACACAGTGAGCACATGAGATTTGTCTGGTCTAGCCGTGAGCCGTCTACATTATTAAATGGTTCATGTGACTCCGCATAAAACCTGCATCATTAAATGCCTAAAGAATAAATTAAAAAAATAATTTTTACATAGTTTAAACTTTAAACATACTATGGTAAAAAAAAAAAAAAACTTTAAACATACAAAGTTGTAAAAGACTAAAAGTTTAAGTGATTGTAATTGAATGACTGGTCAAATAAAAACTTCATAATATCATATTTGTCGTGGTTTTTTTAGACTAAACATTTATTTTGTTTAATTATAATATTAAAAGATATTAAATTTACAACAAAATGCAATTATTTTTTTTTTTACATATGTTAATTTTAGAAAATGGTAGAAAGTCGCTTGAGGTGGTTTGGGCATGTTTAAAGAAGACAATTAGATGCGCCGGTAAGGAGAGTGGATCAAATAATGTGGAGTCCTCCCAAAAGAGTGAGAGGAAGATTGAAGAGAACACTTAACGAAATTATCCAACGAGACCTTTTGGTCAATAATTTAACACGAAACATGGTTATTGATAGAGCACAATGGCGTCGTGTGATTCATGTAGCCGACCCCACATAGTGGGATAAGGCTTTGTTATTGTTGTTGTTGTTAATTTTACAGTTTTTTTTTAAAAAAAGCGAAAACACACTTTCAGCTAGATTAATTGATTTTATGAAATATCTTAGGAGTTTTTAAATCTTAAATGATGTATTTCCCCGCAAATCATTATTTTCTTAAAAAAAAAAAATTAAACTCAGTATATCATATTATCCGTGTTTGTAAATTTTTTCTGAAAAATTTAAATTTCAGTGTCCATATTTTCTTACTAATAAATGTAACCGTATCAGAAGACTAAATAAAAATTTCAATAATATTAAAACATAATATCTTGCGTAAGTTGAACTGTTGAAGGACTAAAGTGAATTCTTATAAAAACAACTGCTATCCAATATTCCAATGTATAAGGGAAAATAACATATGTATCCCTTTTGAATTTCAAAATGTGAGATAGGTAATTTGCGGTTGTTAACATAGCTGTTAGTGAATACTATTACTCAAGTGGTTTAATTCTCTTTTGACAAAAAAAAAAAAACTAATTTAAATCTTCTATATGAGATTTTAGAATTCATTTCATCCAATCCTAATTATAAGATTAAGTTGACTTTTTATTTATAGAGATTAAGGAAACAAAATATACCACTAAATTTTAACATATGCTATATATAATTAGATTATACGTTAATTTATAAGTAAAATCAAATAATTTTAAGAAAAAAGATAAATATAAAAAATTTAAGATGCTTTATTTTTACATCCTTTAGTTCTTTAAAAAAAAAATTATAAGAATCTTATAATTTGGTTGACCGGAGGAAGTATCATTTTCCTAAAATATAGTAACATCAAACTAAACAAAGCGGGGTTTAGTTGAAACATAGCGCGGTTTATTTCCAACGCAATTAAGAAGCTAAGTTTTGGTCTCTCCCGCCATATTAAAAAAAGCTTCAATTTTTCCTCCTTCCATAGTTCCAATTAGCTTCACCGCTCTCTCTTCAAACTTCAAACTTCAAACTTCAAATTCTCAAAACCCCAAAAACAAAAAAATTTCACCCCCTTCGTTCCCTCTCAATTTCCCAAACCCCTTTATTTCTTTTCCTTCTCTTTCTCTCAAATCTCATTCCTTCCTTTTCAATCTCGCCGTCAAAAAATGGATCCCAATTTTCATGGCTTGCCTCCCCTCAAGAGACTCAGATTAATGCAACAGCAACAAGAGCTTCAGAATCAACACAATCACAAAACCCACCATGAAGTCTCCGCCTTTTCCTCCTCAACTTTACCCACAAAGAAGCGTAAGGAATCTCGATTTTCAACATTGTTTTTTGATTCGCCGCCATTCTCAGTTCCTCTCAACGCTTATTCATTACCAGCCAAGAAAAGGGTATGGGCTCTTCAACCTGATTTTTCTTCCCATGTTGGTGTTTCCTCTTTTGACCTCAATGTTGAATACAAACCATCAATTGAAGAAGAAGAAGGAGAAGTAAAACCAGTAGATGATGATAAACCCAATAATACTGACCATGTTGAAAATGGAAACAAAATTGGAATTGAAATTGAAAATATTGAAGATGTTGATGATGTTGTTGTTGATGATGATGAAGATGGGATTGTGTGTGATGTATGTAAAAGTACAGATGGGGATCCATCTGATCCAATTGTTCTCTGTGATGGGTGTGATTTAATGGTTCACGCTTCATGTTATGGTAACCCACTTGTGAAAGGAATACCAGAAGGTGATTGGTTTTGTGAAAAATGTAAACTTTCATTGTCTGAAAATGAGAACAAGACCATTTCTTGTTGCCTGTGTCCTACAAAGGAAGGGGCTATGAAGCCAACTGTAGATGGAAGGTGGGCCCATATTGTTTGTGGGCTTTTGGTTCCTGAGGTGTTCTTTAAGGATCCAGAAGGGAGAGAAGGGATTGATTGTTCAAAGGTTCCTGAGAAGAGGTGGTCTGAGAAGTGTTATATTTGTGAGTCTTCTTCAAGTGGATGTGCTATTGTGTGTTCTGAGGTTAAGTGTCCTTTGGCATTTCATGTCACTTGTGGGTTGAAAGAGGATCTCAGCATTGAGTATCGTGAAGGGAAGAAGAATGCTACTATTGTTGCTGGTTTCTGCAAAAGTCACACTGAATTATGGAAAAAGGTGCGTCTTTTTAAGGAAACTTTGTTTCTTTTGTTATGATATGATCTAATTTTGGTAACTTCGAATTTGGTCAGTTGATTTGTCTGTTGTTTTCTTGATGATTTAGGTTTGTGTTTATATGATACCATTTCTTCAAAATTCTTAAGTCAAATTTGACAATCCGTTAACTTGGATGTAATTTAGCATCTTTCATGTGTTTAGTGTACTTATATCTATCTGATGGTGTATTCAGTGATTCAAAGTAAGTTAGTTAATTAAAATAGAAGCTAATTTAACTCATTCTGCCTTTCTTTTTGTTCTTTGGACCTAAACTATGCAACTTAAATTTGACATTAAATTTTTTGGATGAAGATGAGACAGAAAATTTGAAATTACATAACAACCACATTGGATGCTATCTAGAGGATCAAAATCGAAATTTTCATAGAACAAGATTTGTCAAAGATTTATATCATTTCCTTTCAATTACGTTATTAATAGTGGATCTTCATGATTTCTGTTATCTATGAATGATTCTGATTTTATTTACAGCAACAGCTATCAGGGAAGTACAGAATCGTTGCTGAAGAAAACAAGTAAAGCCTAATACTAGTCACGTGCAAGTCACGTGGTATGGTGCCAATTTGAATGATGCGAGTTGATGTCCACAACCTCTTAACTGTCCTTAGATTTGTTTTAGTTAGCTTTTTATTCTTTTACACGAATTTCATATTTGGGTACTTCATATTTAAAGTTTCATTTGATCTTGTAGTTCTAGATGGTATCTTTTGTAAGGGATAGATACTGAGACTTACTTGACTTGTAGTTTTACCAAGCTCTGTTTCTTTTTAATGGGACTATGTAGCTATTATTTGACGGATTCTTAAGTTGAATAAATTCTGGCCTTGTAGCTTGACTTGATCACAATGTAACTAAACCAACCTTTTGATTTATATTTCAAGAGAGCAATTTGAAATTCTGATACTATTGAAAGATGGTGTGCAAGATGTTGTATTCATTAATGTATAATTTTTTTTGAACTGAATTCATTAATGTATAATAAGTTAATTTGATCTTTAAAGCGACTCAAAATGCTCATATCATGGCCTAATTGGCTGATTTGAGTAATATTGACTCCATTTTTTATGGACAAGGGTTAATCCATTTATAAGTGGGTCACACTGTTATAAATATAGAATATGAGATAAAATGTGCAATACATCTTTAAATATGAAAAGGGAGTTTTTTCATAAAATAAACAAAAATAAAAGAGTTTTCTTAGTCGCTAGCATGTACCTATGTAGAGGGGTGGATTAAGGTGCATTTTGTAAACACTAAAAATCGAGTAACTCCCGCATCTATGCTCTAAAAATCTGGGTTTTAGTGTGAAAGAAGAAAGCAAAGAAACTTAACTCATAATATTGAATCAGTGTGAGTGAAAGATGTATTCAGTCCATTTTTGTTGGTTTATGGTTAATATATCATGTTATAATATTCAATATTAATATTAGTATGAAATGTAAAAAAATTAACAAGCCTGATATATTATTAATGGTTATGATTCGTTTTTTAATATAATTTTTTTTATCAATATCGAATGATTCTATAGAATTATTTGACATGATCATTTGATCAAGATTTTATGTCATGAAGATTCCTTATTACTTCAATCCTTAAATTTCATTTAGCATTCTAAATGAATTTCTTAACTTAGTATTATGTAAAAATAACGTATAATTGTTAAGTACTCTTAATTTCAAAGAATATCAGTCTTAAGCCAACATTATTTTTTTTTGGAAAAACCATATCTTTTATGGATGTAAGTGTTATTTTTACTTGTTAATAACTGAAATTATTTTTTTTAATAATTTCTTTTTAAGCCAAGCCGATCCTGACCATGGAATGCAACAGGGCTCTGGGCCGGCCCATGAATGAGTTTTTTTTTTCTTAGCTCGCTGGATTAGGTTAATGTTATGTCCATGAACATCCAACATTTTAAATTTGCCATAGAAGAAACTTCATTCACTCAAAAAAAAAAAAAAAAAAGAAAAAGAAAAGAAAGAAACTTTATTTATATCAAAATGTCTGTAACCAACAAGCGTTGGGTGCAGTGGTAATTGGCACCTGCATTCCTCAGGCGAACGCGAGTTCGATTCCTGGAGACACGCTTGTTGGGAGGGGGTTTACCGCCTTTGGTGCAAAGCACCTTACATGGGCGTGCCTAGAACATCCCCGCTCCGGATTAGTCAGTTGTCCCGGGTTACCAGGCCAGTGGTTAAGGCCAATGGGACTCAGAAAAAGGCGCTGGATACCGGGGGGAATCGCGGGGGGGCCGAAGGCCCTAACTGCCTTAGATCACCAAAAAAAAATGTCTGTATGAAAAAAAAATGTCATCATACAAAAATCATCAAAGGAACATACTTTTTTTTTTTTTTCAATAAGGGTTGCTTAAGTTAATAAAGATTTGATGAATAATAGTAACTCACATAGTTGTAGGTTGTAGTTCAAATTACGTTGTTAATGTGATGATCTTATCAATAAGTACTCTGTAGTAACACTTAAAAGCATTTATTGGCCTTTAACTTTCTACTCTATTCGATCCACATTATAAGAGGTAGTCAAACAATTTACAAAAACTAATGAAACACAATGAAGTCATTTCTTATGGATATAATTAATGTGATTTTCCAATTTTACCCTTCTATCATTCATTATACATTCATACTTTCTCTCCTCTTTACATTTAATATTTAAAGGCAAAAATGAAAATAAAAAATTTATTATCTTGACTTTCACATGTTACCTCTTATAATGTGGACAAAAAAAAAAATTATCGTGTTATCTCTTATATTATGAACCAGAGAAAGTATAACTCAACTTTTTATAGTAGTAATAAAGAAAGGTACTAAGTTCACCTAATGTTATCCGTTTCAATGAAGAAGTATTTCTACTAGAAAGAATATTCTCAGCAATAATTCCAGTAGCCATATTAAATTTTATAAGAGCATCATATTGTATTTTAATTTTAAGAGCTCATCTAAACTTTAGTTATGTCAAACCTAAACATTCAACAACTCTCAGATATCCCTTCCCTAGCTAAATAAATATAGGAAACAAGGTATTTCTTCTATTTCTTAATGTAAGATTAAGTTGATTTATTTGAAGAGATTAATGGAGTAAAATATATTACTTTAAAGTGTTTATGTTTATTATTTTTTAAAAAAATTATTTTATCTGACGAAAATGGTAATGTTTATAATTTAGTTAGATGCCACATAATATAATAAAGTATTTTACTTTTGGCAAAAAAATTAGTACTTATTAGTTTCCTTAATCAATTTGATTTTGTATTTGCAATAGACAATAATACAAAGTTCACTACCCAAAATTCAATGTATTCTATGGTATGAGAGGCAACTATCTCAAATCATATTTTGCCCAGCTTACCTAATCAGATTAGAACAAATACGTGCACTAAGAAACAAAGCTCCAAAAGCAGTTATGAACTTCCTCACTTGCTTACTCATTATATTATATTATATTATAAGTTTTGTTAATGGAATTTTTAAATCAACAGAGCAGACCCAAGGTGGTAATAATAATAATAATAATAATAATAGAAGAAGAAGATTGCATAAAAATAATAATAAAAGACAACATTCAAACTCTAATAATGAACTAACTTACAAATTCCAGAAGTCTCTAAACGTCTCTGTCACAAATATTTTCAATTATGTGCCAGAGACAAAATGCTTCAAGCAAACACAAAAGGGGACATACAGGTCAAAAAAAAAAAAAAAACACAAAAGGGGACATAAGAATATACTCCCTCCGATCCTCTTTCAAAAGTTATTTTTATCATAATCAAGGGGGAAAACTTAATATTTATTAACTTTCTCTAAACCCTAACATAAATTTCAGCTGTAGTGATCTTATTAATTTAAAATTTATCATCTGAGAAGCCGAAAAGCAAAGTTCAGAAAACATTAACTTAAAAAAGTATATATAACATAAATATATGCATATATTTTATATAACCAGGGTTTCATTTACACCATTTATCAAAGATAGTTACAGGCAATTGCAAAAGTTTCAAGTATATTTTAAAAGGGGTTAAAGATCATATTTACCCTGGAAGTATGCACAATGGATCACATCTGTCCCGTAAGTATTTTTTAGTCCAATTTTACCCCGGAAGTGTGCAAAGCGGATTATATACACTCTTTACTATTAAAAACCTCACATTGACTGTCAAATAGCTGAAGTTGACCGTTAATATTTTAACGGTAAAGGGCAAATATGATCTGCTTTACATACTTCTGGGGCAAAATTAAACCAAAAAATACTTTCGGAGCAGATGTGATCTACCGTACATACTTCCGGGACAAATATAACATTTAACTCTTTAAAAAGGGGTCTCCTAAAAAAGGTATTCTTACACATGCCATTTTTTCGCCGTTAGTATTGTCAATTGTCAATTCTTTTTAAATATGGATTACTTAGATCATACACACGCAATCTACTTATGAGCTATAAAAAAATGTCAGTTTATATGCACCCGAATGATGCAAGATGTGATGATAATTTAAAAAATAATAAAATTTGTCATCTTTCAGATATAAGATATAATTAATGCATCAATATATTAGACTTAAAAACAAAATTGGTGTTAGTTAAGTTACTCTAACAATTTGTAAAGTAACATTACCTCTACTCAGTTTTACATGAATAACCACAATAAGATGTTGAAGATTTATCTCGGAAAATAACATTATGCATTGTCTTAGTTAATTTGTTATCATCATAAAAAATTAATATCTTCAAATCCTTCTATATGATCTCATGCTCAAGATATATAATGACTTAAAAATTGATCATGCCATAATATATTTTGAGTCTTAGACTTTGTTTGGCACCCAAAATTAAAAAAAAAAAAAAACTGAATGATGAAAATAGAATGGGGAAACAGGTTCCCAATAATTAAATATTCAACATATTCATAAATAATTGGGTTGAACTTTAATAGAATGACTTTCAGTTTAATGCTGACTCTATAATATATATATATATATATATATATATATATATATATATAATTTAGGTTATTGAGAATTAGGATTTATACCCATAACCTAATAAGTCACAATTTAAATCATTAATTCAATTCCAGCATATATATTTTGAGTTACAATCAATCAGATAATGTTTTTTTTTTCTTACAAGTTCTCCCCATCATAGCTTACCAAACACAGCCTATAATTAAAGTTGAGGTCGAGTTTGCCATCACAAAAGTTACAACTTTGTCAATTTTGCTTTTTCATTGTTGTCAACTTTTTACTTTTTAATGCAATTGGTCTTTGAATTAAAAAAAAACTTTGTCAATTTTGCATTAAAAGTCGCAACTGTGACATGAATCACTTAATTATCATCACAAAGCCGCCCACGGCATTCAATTTCCCCCCCCCCCCCCCTCCTTTTTAATTACCTCATTTTAAAAATCCTAATAATTAAGAGTATCGAACAATCACGTAACTATTCCGTTTTTTTTTTTAAAAAAAAAGCAATTACGTACCTAAAGTAGTTGTGCATTTTGGACTTTTGCTCATTAATAACGTTATTTTCATCCCTATATAAATCCCTTATGACTTATCTTGTCTTCCCCACAAAACACAATCAAAACCAAACATATCCGTAACCAAACCTTAAAATGAAGTTTGCTTCAAGTTCAATAGTCCTATACCTTTCATGGCTTCTCATCACCATGATGATGGCCACGTCAGCCTTATCCCAATCCGACGACACCAGCAACACCACCGTGGTTGACACAAACAACCGTCCACTTCGATACGGCGTTGAGTACTACATAAAGCCGGCCATAACCGAGGCCGGTGGCCGGTTCACTCTCCTTAGTGTCAACGGTTCATGCCCTGTATATGTTGGTCAACTAAACACTGCCTTAGGGGAAGCCTTACCAGTGACTTTTGTGCCACACACCGGAGTAGGCACAGTCGTGAAGGTCAACATTGACTTCAGGGTGAATTTCACCACGGCCATAACTTGTGCTCGATCAACACTATGGAAGGTGGGTGAAGTAGACACTAAGAGTGGAAGAAGACTTATAATGACTGGTATGGCATTGAGTAAGAGAGATTATAGCAACTTTTTTAGGATTATTGGGACAAAATCCAGAAGAATTTATAATATCCAATGGTGTCCTTTAGAAGTTTGTCCCAATTGTAAGTTTTTTAATTGTGGGCTTGTTGGTAATTTACGTGAGAATGGCCAGATTCTGGCTGCTTTGGATGGTGGAGGTCTTCCTGTTGTGTTTGAGAGGAGGGCAAAATCGTCAGTATAATTATAGTTTTGTGACTCAAAGTTGGTAAAATGGTTGGGTGAGTTTATAAGTGGAACTTATGGTTTGGGGTCTATCGATTCATCCTAATTAGTAGAATAAGAGGATGAAGGAAATATATGTCTTGTGTTTTCTTTTTTTTTTTTTTGATCAACTGTCTTGTGTTTTCTTACACGTTGCGTGTAATATATAATAATGCTCTGCGTTATCTTTCAAGATGATGTTCAGCATGATTGGCTGGGCTTTTTTTTTTTTTTGTGGAAAAATAAGTACTTATTTTTAGGAAAAATGAGTTATTTTCAGAAAAGACTTATTGAGCATGTTTGACTGGACTTATAAAAATAAGTAACTTATAACTTATAAGTCAAAATAAGTATAAGTTCTTTTTTCCAACTTATGACTTATAAGTCACTTACGGAAGTGGACCCCACAATTCTGACTTATTTTACACATCCAATCACAACTAACCCAAACATAGATCACTTTTTCAAAAGTCCATCCAAATATATATCTCATTACAAAATATGACTTATGACTTATAAGTCATATTTTTAACAGCCAATCCAAACATAAATCTCATTACACAATCTGACTTATTTTCAGTTTGACTTATATATAAGTCACTTTTTCAGAAGTCCATCCAAACACACCCGTTATAGTAGTGACTAGCGTGGTACTTTATTTAAAATTTTAAGGGTTAAAGTACAAACTTGTACTGACAGTTTTCGTTCATTAGCTATTTTGCCCCGGAAATTCTTTTGCTTCAAAATTGTCTTGGAAGTTTCAAAATGTAGATACTTTATTTAAAATTTTAAGAGTTAAAGTAAAAATTTGTCCTGATAGTTTTCGTTGATAAGCTATTTTACCCTTTTATGTTAAAATATTAACGGTCAACGTCATTGTTTTAATAGTCAACATTGATATATTAACGAAAAAAGGTAAAACTGTTACGTTTTGAAACTTCCGGTACAATTTTGAACTCAAAAAACTTCATAGGCAAAATATCTCTTGAACAAAAACTTCCATAACACCTTAACCCTCATTTTAATCATGATTGTATCTCAATAGTTAAATAAAAACTTCTTACAATAATTATAGAAAAAATTGGATTATTTTATAAGAACATGACTAAATTAGCAAGTAATAACCTGATGAAATGCCCATTATATGAAAGGTGGAGTCACTCGTGGGGTGAAGATGGAGCCTGCAGGTCGAAATTGCTGAGATTAGCTAACCGAAACAAAAAATAACTATCGCAAACTAAAAGCCAACAAGCAAATAAAGAAAAGCCTGTAGAATTTGGGGCTTGCCTGATTTATGATGAGGCAATCCGGTAACTCACACAAATCCGGTCACATAAAGGATCCGAATTATACTACACAACAAATTTACTATTAAAATAGTTATTCACTTACTCGAGAGTTCTTATTTAGTCATCTAAAACTGACTCCCGCAATTTGGTATTCCATGTTTCACCTATAAGTAACTACTATGTTTTAACCCCTTTTTTAATCACATATTTTCTCACATCTGCATGGTAGCCGCATTCACATTGGGCTGGCCCTTAATACACCAATGGGAGACCAGACATCTATAAGTATATCCAAGTGGTTTTTGAGCTTGAAAGTCTACTCTAACCATGACGAGCCTCATGATCCAATGAATCAAAACTTTTATACAAGAAAAAAATGCTTAGAAACAAAAGTTCGCATTGAGTAGCTTGAGGAAAGCTCATGCAGATGCAAGAGATTTCCTTTAGGCTGTTGGAACTTGTTGGGCAGGGAAGAAGGCTCTTTTCTTCTTCTATGATCCAAGAGACCAAGATCAACATAGTGTGGAGAGTGCGTTGGTGAGGGGAAGTGGGCCGTAGCCCAATCATAGGATGATGGGAAAATGAGAGAGAAAGGATAAGGAAGAATATGTTTAGGGATAATCCAAAAAAAAAAAAATTATTTAAATTACTAAATTCTATATAAGTGATGTAAAGTTGTCTACATTACTCGAATAGTTAAAATTTCTTATCTAAAATTAAATAACTCAAGTGGTACTTATTTGGATTTTACCTAATATTAATTAAGAAGGGTATTAAAAATTGTAATTATTTATAAGGACCTAAATGAAAATTAAAATGATATATACTAAATTGCCCTTCTAAACCAAACCTCCTAACTGCATTCTATCTAACCATCACTTTTAATTAAAATTTAAAATATTTATGTTTATATATATAAATAATTTAAATAATGCAAGAATGTTTTTGAAATTTAAAAAGTATGCAAAAAATTTTACAAAGTACATAAATATAAATATTTCAGTTTTAAAATTAAGAAAAAAAAAGATAAGAGGAAATCTAAATGGATTTGATTAAGAGTAATTTAGGGAGTTTTGGGTTTTATATTTAAAAACAGTTTTTTTGTTATTAAAAGTAAAAAAAACAAGAAACTTGTTTGGAAACTTGTTTCTAATTAATGATTCCAAAAAAAAGATTTGTTTTAAAAACAAGAAAAAAATAACTTTTATGTGTTTTTTAATTTTTTGTTTCTAAATATAACAATATTTTTTTTAAAGAAACCTTGAGTTTACCGCCTATGCTACATTCAAAATGTCTTGGCATCATCGTCACTGATGGAAACCGCAATGCTACCGACGGTGGTTGCGATAACACCTACGACGACGGAAACCTTAACATCACTAACGATAACAAAATTCGCATCGTCACCGACAACAACGAAAAACACAAGTTACCGCCAGTGGTCACGACGTCAACGACAATGGCTAAAACCACGACATCACCGATAACAACGGAAACTGCATCATCATCGATAGTGGTCACGACATCACTAACGACAACGGAAACCACATCGTCACTAACGATAATGGAGAAGGAAAACGCAACATCAGCGATGACAACGGAAACACAATACCATTGACGACGACAGAAACCGCAATGTCACCAACGACTACAAAAATCGCAGCATTACAGATGATGAAAGCTGCAAAGTCATAGATGGTGATGGAAATCGCAATACCATTGATGATGGCTGTGACGTTACCGACTGCAAAAGAAATCGTGATATCATTGACGATGGTGTGATATCACTGTAATCGTCGACATTAATGACAGTCGTCATCACTAAAGAGCACCGAAATGAGTTTAATTGGTGTAATGTCGCCTCGGGCTTGCCCTTCAAGAAAATTAGGGACAGAGGGGACGGTGGAAGCTAACCCCCGAGGTGACGTTCATTTGAGGAGCTTAATGCAATATGGAATCCTAGCAACTAATTAAAACTTGCAAAGTAGGTGAAAAGCATTGTTTGGTGTTTTTGGTATAAAATTTGTTTGAAAAGTGTGGCATGTTTGAAAGCAACTTAAAGATTGGATTAAAGGGAGATTTGGATTCAAATCGGATGAAATCATTTTTGGTAGGTGAAAACCTTGGGACTCATTGCTTCAAAAGGATTTTTAAGGAGTTTATGTTGATTTTCAATTGGACCCTATAGGAACCATTTTAGGCTAGGCTTAGTTTAATTTAATCAATGCCGGAACCCCGCACATTAATGAACTTAACCTAAGTTGATTAAGTTCAA
This sequence comes from Mimosa bimucronata, assembly GCA_037074515.1. Taxonomy (NCBI): domain Eukaryota; kingdom Viridiplantae; phylum Streptophyta; class Magnoliopsida; order Fabales; family Fabaceae; genus Mimosa; species Mimosa bimucronata. Next base: position 17,167,587 of record CM073442.1, read on the forward strand.
AATCAAGAACTAATTAATTGTGCAAGACTTTAAATCCATAATTTGGACTACCCCATAATTGCTCTTAATTTCTCTCAAAGCTCTAATTTATTGATGGCCACCCAAACAATGAATTAAAGCTAAAAAGAGTGATTGCCCAATGTCTCAACACAACTAATTAATTTACCATGCTATTTCATTCATTTAAATCACTTGACACTTTTAATAATGCACCAACCAAGTCACCTTGAATTAGTTACAAAATATTCACTAAGAGCATAATAAAATCATGAATCCTTAAATTTCATCAAATTTAAAGCTAATGTAACATAATGTCAAGTATCCAATAAGAAAGAAACAATATAAAATAGTAACTACTCCTCATACATCATGTAGAATTTAAGAACTCAACCAACTGCTATAAATAGATCCTGAAGAAGGACTAGAACTAAAACTCTCCTAATACATGCTTCAAGCTCATCCCTTAGCTTCCATCATCAAGAATGGCGAGCCTAATTACTTCTCTTCATGAGAAATGGGGTTTGGAGATTCATGGAGATTCGGAAGGAAGAAGATAGAAGATGAAAGGTGGGGTTGAGAGAATATAAGAGGATTAGGGTTTGGGTCTCCCAATCTGAGATAAAATGAATACCAAGTCGTGCTTTAGATGTTTCGAGTTGAGTCAAGCAAGTGGGTATCTGATATTGGGTTTAGGTCGGCCCAAAAATGCAGCTGCAAAATTTTTTAGTCGAGACTTTGCCGCGGCTATCGCATGGCTATCTTGGGCTTTTTGTAATTTTCAGAAAGTTATGGGTCATTTTCTTTAATTTTTATAATTTATCCAGAAACTTGTATGTTGACTTTTTTTCTTGAATTTTCAGCTTTTTACCTCAATTTTCTTACTTCTTCTCATCCGAACTCCTCCATTTTTGGTCCTTAGAAAACCCTACAGGTAAAACATACAACAAAAAAGAATCAAAGAGCCGTAAAAATCAACTAACGCTAATTGATCTTTAATTATGGCAATTTGATCCTATTTTCATGTTAATTGTACTTAAGGGTTTAGATTGTTATTTAAGCACTTATGGACCAATATCACATCTCAATTATTTAATTACCTCAAATTAGCATATGAAAACAATACAAATCTAAGGATTTGTCAGTCACATTATCAATTGACAGAATTTTTATTTTAATTATTACCATAAGATTACAAGCAACTATTTTAAACAAATTTTTGGTTTTATTTTGTTTTCAATATTAGTTTTAAAAACAATTATCCAAACGGATTTATTTTGTGTTCAAAACATGTTCTAATAATCTATTTTTTTTTGTTTTCTTGTTTCAAAACTTTTTTTTAAAAAAAAAAAACCAAACAGCCCCTTAGTATTTGTATGTTTTTATCTTGATGTTTTGGCCTTTACAATGCTTACAAATTTTTAAATAGTTTATTATAAATATAATTCCCTCTTGATCCCTCTCTAATTTCCCTATGATGATTCGGTGCAAGAGAGATGAGTCTCATCTACGACGTCTGCATTTTGATAGACTATCAAGCATCGAGCGCTCTCATCAATGATGTGGAGGAGGCGACAGAAAATGAGATAGAAAAATGGATTTGCTATTGAGATATATATATATATATATATATATATATATATATATATATTAATTAGGAGAATAGATGCTATGAATCGTCGAGGAATTCCATTGAATTCCAATTATAAAGGAAATGCGTGCAATAATAGATCACATCACAATTGAGATTCACTCATGTCAACTGACCATTGGCCATCATCTTGATGGTTGAGAGGAGGAAAAATTACTGATTCCGTTCGTTTTAGCATTATATGTGATGCCTTATGATTTGGGGAGATTGAGATAAATGTATTTGGTTTTCAAAGTGGAAGCTAACAAGTCATTCTCAATACTTGTTTTTTCATAAGCAGGTGAATTTTCCTCTTATTGCCTTTCGAGTGGATCACATGATTAGATCACACACACAGCTACGTGGCGTGTGGCTACTTTATGAGTTGTTAGTGAAAATGTTTGTTTATATATTGAAACTAGTGGTGTATATCCATGTATATCCATGTGAGGGCGTGATTGTAATTGTACAAATAACACATCACCACTATTAATCCTTACACGGATAACTATAATTTGCTATCTACATAAAAAATTGAGATCTTCACTCGTCTTCTATCTCATTCAATGTTATGATAATATAAAAATTGATCATGCTTTAATAAGGCCAACATTGCACAAACTCTTGAGTTTAAGCTTTGTTTGGCAAACAAAAACTTGAAAAATGAAAGTGGAATTAGAATTAGAATTGTTCTAAATTCTCTCTCTCATCTCCCCTTTCCATGAGAACTTATTAAATGAAAGTTACTTGCTAGTTTGGGGGCCACTTATATCATGTTTGCTGTTTTAGATTATTGTAATTGTCTAATTGTGAAAAAAGTAATTATATTCATGATTAAAAGACTTTTGATCATCTAAATTATAAATAATTAAATATTAAATAACTCATTCAATAATTAGGTCAAAATTTAATTCTACAATTACTTTCAATTTAATGTTGACTACTTTATAATATATTCCATCAGTCCCTTCTTATAATCTTTTAATAACTGATTTGTATGTATCAAGAACATAACTAAATTTGGTTAAAAAACAATAGTTATATTAGAAATGTAATTTGTTTTTCAATTATACGCTTATTAATAAATTATGAGAAAAATAAGAAAAAAATATGTCAAATAAGTTATATTGTAAAGATAAAAGACAATATATAGGACGATATAAACAATGGATAAAACTAAAATTTTGAAGTTAACGTTTAGATCAATTTAAAATAAAATTTATATTTTGAGACCCATATCATACACTAATTTAAAGCTTATTACAAGAGATATTTCAGTCACAATCAACAATTCTCTCTCTCATCTCCCCTTTCCATGAGAACTTATTAAATGAAAGTTACTTGCTAGTTTGGGGGATACTTATATCATTTTTGCTGTTTTAGATTATTGTAATTGTCTTATTGTGAAAAAAGTAATTATATTCATCATTAAAAGACATTTGATCATCTAAATTATAAATAATTAAATATTTAATAACTCATTCAATAATTAGGTCAAAATTTAACACTACAATTACTTTCAATTTAATGTTGACTACTTTATAATATATTCCATCAGTCGCAATCAATAATTATCCATTGAGATTTTCCCCCCCTTACAAGTTCTCTTTATTTTACCAAACACGGCCTTTAAGTTTGTCAAAGTTGAGATTGAGTTTGCCATCACAAAAGTCAGAACTTTGTCGGTCTTGCATTCAAAGTCAGAACTGTGACATAAATATCATACAAAGCCGCCCACGGCGTTGACATTTTTTCATTTTCCTTAAATTTTTTAAAGGAAACCATTTTAAAAAAAAAAAAAAAAACTGAAAGGAAACCAGTTTCATTATCCTAGTGTAATCATTTTATGCACCATTTTAATACAGTTTTAATACGCCCAATTTAACATTTTTAACTTTGATTTTTAAAATGAAAAAATCTTGTTTAAAAAATGAGTCAAGGAATGATCTTTATTTTAAATCTTGTATATATCAAAATATTTTTTTAAAAAATAATAATCTAAACTATTCAAACGCAAGATCCAGATTACGCATAATAGTGATATATAATCTCTTATTACTCACAGTGTGGAAATCATTCGCTAATAATGAATATGAAAACAACTCTCAAGATATGTACAAGTAAAATACTATATGGATATTTTGGACTTGACTTCATAATCAATATCATTATTTTCATCTCTATAAATACCTTATCACCACGTATCCTTTCTTCTCCACAAACAAACACAATCAAATCCAACATATCCATAACCAGATCCTAAAATGAAGTTGGCTTCAAGTTCAACATTCCTATGCCTCACATGGCTTCTCATCATCATGATGACGGCCACGTCAGCCCTATCCCAATCCGACGACAACAACAACAACACTGTGGTTGACACAAACCGCCACCCTCTTCAATATGGCGTTGACTACTACATCAAGCCCGCAATAACCGATTCCGGTGGCCGGTTCTCTCTCATAAGCCGTAACGGCTCATCCTCCTGCCCCCTCTATGTTGGCCAACTAAACACCGATATCGGTGAAGGCCTTCCGGTGACCTTCATGCCACAAGCCGGAGAAGACAATGTTGTGAAGGTGAATACTGACTTCAGGGTGGCGTTTTCCGCCATGTCAACATGTGTTCAGTCAACATTATGGAAGGTGGGAGGTAGGGACTCAAAGAGTGGAAGAAGAATTATTGTGACCGGTAGGGCATTGAGTAGGAGAGATTATAGTAACTTTTTTAGGATTGTGAAGACACAATTTGAAGGGATCTATAATATTCAATGGTGTCCTACACAAGTGTGTCCTACTTGTAGGTTTGATTGTGGGATTGTTGGTGGATTACGTGAGAATGGTAAGATTCTTGAGGCTTTGGATGGTAATGTTCTTCCTGTTGTGTTTGTGAGGAAGGCATAATTGTTGTTATTGTCACAGTATTGTTAGACAAAGTTGTTGAATTATAATAAAGTGGAATAAATGGGGTGTATTGATTCATCCTTATAGCATGTAATAAGAGGATCGAAGAAAAAACCAGATATAAGTGTTCTTTATTATTGCTTGTTGAATTCAAATTATCTTTTATGATCAACACGATGATGTAGTGGTGACAACTTATTATTTAAAATTATGCTGTCAAATAAAAAGATTAATTTGGTAATATAATGGATTGTTGTGTCTTGCATGATAACACTCTAATAGTAATTAGATTTTTTGTTGTTCATTGATAATTTAAACTAATGACAGTTGACAGGTAGCTACGTATGCTTGCAATGCACTTTGCATTTATCAAAAATAAATTGAGGGCAATTTAGTCATGAAATTTGGTTTCCCAATATTTCTTAACCAAACAATATGAGGGGAGTATCCGCTTTACCAAAACCCTCAAACCAAGCACTTCAAGGATTATTTGGTTTTAATAGAGAAGAGGGAGAAAAAGATGCAAAATTTTAATATTATTTTATTTAGTTCAGAGGGAAGGGTAAGAAAAATAAATAGTAGGTGGACCAAAAATACCTATTTTGTGTGAACAAATATACTGTATAATAGTTATAATATCTTCTTTGCTCATTGTGTTATTCTCTCCAATAATTGTTTTTGCCAAAAGTTTCTTCAATAATGATTCAGTCTTTAAGTGCACGATGATTCTGGAATATAGATAATCCTTGATGACCTAGTGTTAGTTAGAGCGAGTAATATGAAACTGAACCCGTAGATTAACTCATAACCCATCAAAAAAAAAAGTGAATGGGGCTGAGAAAAATCAAGCACACATTAAAACGGGTATTTTTGGCACGAACCTGCCAAATCCGAAGCCATGATGGGCTAGCGCATTTTAAAAGAATAAAAAAAGAACATATATGCTATTTATTTTGTTTTATTATTTGTGGTCATTTTACCAATGTAAAAAGGAAACTACTCATATTCAAGATAATTTTTAATATAGACTAATTGTTGATTATGAATGTTGGACTTGTATTTTTGATTTAGTTTGTGAAATTTTTGTATTTAATTTGTAACATTCAAATTTTAAACCTTGCATTTTATGTTTTATGATCACTTTTGATAATTGTAATAATATGTTGAATTTGTAATATTATATTTTATTATATTATAAAAAAAGTTAAAGGAAAAAAGTGGTTGGTGAGGGTGGTCCACAACCCACATAAAATGTGTTAGATTGGAAGAATCCTAGCCCATATTAAAATAGGGTGGCTTTAAAAAGCTGCATTTTTATGGGAAACGAGCCGCTGCCTGTTTAAATTTTAGCCTGTGAAGAACCGGTTTGGTCCCTATTTCCAGCTCTACGAACCAACCTGAACCAGCCCATACTACCACCTCTAGTATTGATAATGGCTGACAAGAAAAAGTGTGGAATTTGAATAATCATGTCCATTTTTCCTTTTTAATTTTTCCTTCACCTAATCAGATCATTGAATTAAAAAATAAGCAGTTGATATTCAATTTTTCATAAAAATATTTTTTATTTTATCAAACTTTAAAATTTTATTTTTATGTAATAGTATAATTAGGGGAGAGTAACGGGGTGGGTACGGGTGGCCCGTGGGTGTACCCGTTACTCGTCTGTTTATAATACACGAGTACGGACTCATTGTACCCGTGTTGATGACCGTTTTGCCCGTTATCAAACGGGCCACACATATACGGGCTAAACGGGTGGGCGACCCAATTACCGGTTTAGCCCATATATTAAAAAAAACAGCGTGCCTTTCTTTGTTTTTTTTTGCTAGAAGCCTGCCTGATTCCCATACACAAACATATTCCCACATAAACAATAAGTCTTTGCATTCAACATCCACACAAGAAAAAGTGTCCAAATAAACTAAAATTATTATTACTAAAGTTCATTCTCCAATCTCCAATATCCAGCTAGCAATCTTGCAATGCAATGATAAATGCTAGCAATGTTGACCTGCAATGATAAATGCATTAACATATTTCAGTTCTCATAAAAAAAATACTTCAAACAGATTCCATCAAAGCATTAACAAAAAATACCTCAAACAGATCTCAACAGAGCAAAGCAATAAAGCTTTCAGATCATATAAAAAAATACCTTAAACGGATTAAGTCTCACTAGCTGCATTTGAGATAGAGGTAGAAGCAATTGCTTTAGATGCTATTGTATCTAGCTCTACAAAATAATTTTGAAAGATAATATGTAATGAAATGATACAATTTATGTAGATTGGATAATGAAATAATCATTGATTTGGGGATGTTTTGTAGATAGCCAATTTTGGGTACATATAAGTGCTTCAGCCATCTTTGAAGAAAGAGAGCTCCTAAAAGTATCAAGTATTCGACCCCCAGTACTAAAAGTGATTCTGATGAAACAGTAGAGACTTGTGCAGCCAACAAATCACATGCCACCAGACTTAAAATTGGATATTTAGAAGCATTCCCTTTCCACCATGATAAAATGTCAAGTTTGGGATCATGAAAACCACTTAATTCAGATTATAAGTATTCGTCTAATTCTGAAAGATCTGCCTTAATTAAGAATGCTTGCATTGTCGCATCCACCAAAGTCATTTCAAGTGCTGCCTTTTGCACATTATCCCAGGAATTCCACCACCCTCTTGGTCCACTGTACTTTGAGATGTAGAAGACTCATCATGTTTTACAATTGTTGAGTAATGATTATATAGACGATGCAAGACACTCATTGTCTTCTTCAACATAGCTTCAAGCATTATGGGATCAGGAAAAAGTTGGTCAAATGCAACTTTCACATATGTCAATTTATATCTGGGTTCTAGAATTGTAGCCACAATCAATAAGGGATTTATCTTCTCATCTTTATGCCAATACTTATCAAACTTTGTAAGCATTCTACTAGCCATGTCATTTAAAAGAGAGTGGGAATTGCACTATGTATTGAAAACAAGTGTTTCTCATCATATAATTTGATCCAGAAAGCTTCAACGTCATTGTGTAAAACAATTGCAAGAAGCCAAGGAACTCAGTGGTAACACCCCAATCATATTCACCAGGGGGAAAAATCATACATTCATCAGCATGGACATCATCATACTCAATATCAAGCAAGGTGTAATCATCTCGACTTGAATCTATTTTACCCTTTTTTTGAAATAATCCTTGTAATCTTCATCTTCTTCTGCCATCCTAGTGAAAACTTTGCTGAACTTTATAGCACTTTCAAGCATAAGATATGTTGAATTCCACCTAATAACATCACAAAAACCATAAGTAACAACAATTAACATTCATCATATTAAATGACAACTCATTTAAAATAAGGCAAAACAGTTACTGGAAGTACCTAGTAGGGCAATCCAAGTAAAGTAGGCTTTTTGACTCAACTCTTTCCTTTTTAACAAGTATAATGAATTTATGTTTCCTTGAGGGGGAAGATTTCATAAACTTGACTGCACGATGAATGAGCTTGATGGACTTGTTAATATCCTTAAGACCTCCAGAAACATTCAGATTTAATATGTGAGCTGCACATCTCATTTGCAGAAACTCTCCATCACATACTAGATTCAGTTTATGTTTCTTCAAAATTACAAGTGCTAAATCATTCGCAGAAGCATTGTCAATTGTGATTGTAAACACTTTATCAATGCCCTATTGGAATAAACAATTCTCAAGTGTCTTAGCAATTGTTTTCCCTTTATGATCTTCAATCTCACAAAAATTTAGAATGCGTTTCTGCAACACCCAATCATCGTCAATCCAGTGAGCAGTCAGGCACATGTAGTTTGAGTTCTGTAATGATGTCTAGCAATCAGTGGTGAGAGATACATGGACTTTGGAATGCTTGAAATATGTCTTCAGGATATTTGCTTCTTCTAGATAAATGTTATAGCAATTCGTAGCAGTTGTCCAATGTAATGGCATTTGAAATTTAGGCTAAAACTCTTGCAATAGAATGAAAAACCCTCCTTTTCCATAGTTCGGAAAGGCATCTCATCTTTAATAAGATATTTAGCAACCGTCTTTCTACCTCTTTCTTGACTAAACAAATGATGTGTCAACGCTTTATTGAAAGAAGCTGCCAACAAACTTTGTCCCTCGGTATCTCTGTTTGGATTGCTTTTGCACTTAAGGTAACATCACCATAATGATGCAGTCCAATCATTAGAAGGATGGCTAGCATAATTTTTAGGATAATAGTTGCACTTTGCCCTGGGTTTACCTCTTGTCTCTCTTATAAGCATTCTTATAAAATGCGACTAGACATCAGATGAGTCCCTCCTTTCTTTTCTAGGCCATGTTACTTCTTCATTTTGCTCATCATTATTTTGATCCTCATCATTTGTAGTTTCAGTTCCAATTTCCTCTCTAACACTTTCGACTTGCTCTTGCACATTTTCTTCAGGAGTTTTCACCATTTTCCTTGTGATCTTGAGTTAGCAAAAGTATAAACGTGAGCATGCTTCAAATTCAAAGTTGCAAATGTAAGCATGATTCTAATTCCTATATAAATGAACTCGATTGAACTCCAACAATTTCCAGCAAAGCAGAGCAATTTACAGAATCACAGCTCAGGAAAGAACTAATCATAGCATCAACAACACTCAAAAACAAGAATTTAAGCAATGAATTGTGCAAAAATAAAACATGTATAGAACAATAGTTTCTTTTCGTCCTTGTGCAAAGATACAAAAATGCGAAACACCCGAGACCGAGAGCATTCAAGTAAGGTAGTAACCCATAAATTGGCAAAAAAGAATCAAAACAGAGGCATTCACAACAAAATCACAAAAAAGTGACACAGGAATAACAACAATAAAAGAGTGAATCATTTGGGTAGTTCAAATGTGAAATCAAACAGGGAGAATGTTTTGTAAGAAGTAGCAAAATGTTAATTACCTCCAAGTGGGCGAACTCTTGATGAATAATCTCAGGCCTTCCCTGTTTAAAGCTAGAAAACGCTTCATTGGTGAGAGAAATCGATGGAGGAGATCAAGCAGAAAAAGGAACAAAAGGTCAGCAAAAAAAGGAAAATAGAGAAACAATAAAGAGCATAGAAATCCACTAAACATATGGAAAATAGAGGGAATAAGGAAAATAGAAGATTGGTCACCTGTTTTCTTCTTCATGGAGACGCCGGAAATGACGAGAGTCACAGAAGACGACGGCGTTGGGATAACGACGACAGTGCTGAGTGGAGATGAGAGATTCGAGAGCGGAGAGAGGTTGAGACTGTGAGATCCATTAGGGTTTGAGAGGCATTCGAAAATGGAAAGTGAGAGCTTGAGTGTTGAGTGTGAATGTGTGATGTGAGTTAGTGAGTGTGTGTGAGCTAGTGGTCACTGAGGAAGTGAAGTGAGGAAAGGGTTTACTTTATGTTTTTTAATAGGTATATACGAGTATAGGTGGGTAAAGGGGCCACCCGTGGCAAAACCCGTACCCCGTGCGTGTATAGAATAAAACGGGCGGGCCTCACCCGTTCATACAACGGGCCCAAAACAGGCGAGCTTCAATGGGCAAAAAATCTTGGGCTACGAACGGGGCCCACAGGGTTCGGGCTCTTTGCTCACCCCTAAGTATAATATTGTTTTATAAGAAATTAACTTCTAATCATTTAATTTTTTAACCTAATTATGGAGATGGGATAAGAGGATCAAAGAGAAAAAGTGATTGCAATATGATTTGGATGGAGTGTTTGAGCTTTTGAGATTTATGATTGGTCCTTTAGCAAGGACTGTAAATGGGAAATTAAACCAAATTACGGGGATATTCTTGGTTTAATAGTAATCACTAAGGGTTTATTTGCTTCATGAATTTTAGATGTCAAAAATGGAAAATCCAGCAATTCCATAGATCTGCATGCGTTTGGTTGCCAAAATGCTTGGGAAGTTGACTTCCAGCTCCACCTCAATTTCCTTTAAACGTGGGAAAATAGCTTCCCACCAAAATAGGCGTCAACCTCATTTTCATCACAGATAGGAAAGCACAAACGTCAACTTTGCCCACCTTTGTTCTAGATCTATCACTGTGTTTCTGCCCCTCTCAAATATTAGTTGCGCCCATAGATGGTAACAACTTCAATCTGTAAGTTGATGAAATGAAAATCCAAGTGCTTGTTAATGAAACAGAAACTATAAAGCATTTTATTGTTGAAAACGGCAACTTGGATCTACAACTTCGATCTGTGTCTCTTTGCTCGTCGACGTTGAAAGTGCTACCATCACACTCTCATTGATGAACTGATACTTGTTATGTTGCGGTAGGTGTTCAACAATAGTAAGGAGAAGGGGAAGGGGATTAATTTTTTTTCAAAAGAAGTTGCCTTTGTGGAATTCTAAAGGTTCACCTTAAATCTTTCTTGTATTGTATCATTTTTTTAATGACAGTGAAGATGAAAGAGGTGAAGAGGAAAAAAGGAGAAAAATGTGTATCAAATTAGAATTTTAGAGGATGAACTCGAATTCAGAAAAAAGAGCTTTAACATAATTTACTTTTCACTTTTTCCTATTCAATTATCATTTTCACCCTACCAAACATAAATTTTTTTCAATTATTCATTTTAATTTGAATGCCAACCTAATATGGAACACTCTCAAATTTTCCCTTCATTTCCATTATTCCATTATTTTCCATCAAAATACTTTCTATGAATCAAACATTAATTTAGGTCGTTCAGAATTAATCTAAACAAAAAATATTTATTTTTTGTCTTTTTAATTGTCTTAAAAAAATTATATTATTGTGTACATAATTTATCGTAAAAGCTTATGGAAAACCCTTTGGAAATGGCATGTACCAGAAAAGATCAAGTCCTTCATGTGACTGTTTGCTTGTGAGAGGATACACACGGTAGAGTTGCGTAGGAAAAGAGGATTGGAGGTAGAAGCGACATGTGCTTTTGGATGTGAGGTTGAGAGGATTCAATGCACCTTCTAAGGGACTGCACCAATGCGAACCAACGTTGGCGTACAATTGTACAAACAAGTGGAACACCTTCTCATCTCTTCGGGGCATTGATTGAATAAGATGGAACTTAAAGCATGAAGCGGGTCAACTATTCACCATAAAGATCAAGTGGCTAGTGTTATTTGGCTACATCTGCTGGGATATTTGGACAACTCGATGTAACAAAATTGTTGACTCCATTAGTAGGACTAGGAGTGCTAATGCCCATGATAGCTTCCATAAAGCATGTTGGGATGACGAATTTCTAAACAGGTTTAAGGTTCTAAACTCTAGTGTCAAATTAAATCTAGATATGACTAATCCATCTCATGCTGCTTATCTTGAGACAGATGGGTCGGTTCTAGATAACGACGCTAGTGGATGTGGGGCTTTCATCAAAAACAGAGAGGGTCAATGGAAATGTGGGTTTATCTATAAGCTAATTCAGGTTCCCCATGATAGCCAAGATTATGGGGATGTTACAGGGATTACACATCTATTGGACGAAAGGCTACAAGGAAGTGATTGTATCTTCTGACTGTGTTGAGGCTATTAACCTACTGCAAAGAGGATGTGCTTGGAACCACTCCTTCATGGACATCATAGAGGAGGTGCATAAGTTCATTCACAGAGATTGGTTAATTGTTTTGAGACATAAAGATAGGGAGGATTTAAGGCTTGCTGACACCCTTGCCAAAGCTTCTTATATCATGATAGAAAACTTTACTCGTCTTGATCATCCACCACCTTTTATCCAAGGAGTGTTAGATGATGAAGATTAGAACTATTTTAGAATTTCTCTTTTCTTAGGTAGATAGTTTATAGAATGTAATCCAGTTTGTAATAGAAAAAAAGTCTTTTCCATGACCCAACACTCAGCCATTGATCACCGGCCGGTTCTAACTATGCCAATGTTGGAAAATGTAATTTTTAAATTGTCACTTTTTAAATTTAATTTTTATTCGAAAATTACATTAATTAAAAGTTTTAAATTTTGACCGTTAAATAAAATTATATTTTAACCATGTAGATTTCACAATTACAGTGTACACCATGCTCTTCATTGTGATGAGCAATACTATTTTCCTGGCACCAAGTCCTAGGCTTGCTTTACACCCATTAAGCAAGACCAAATTTTTGTCCAAGCGCATTATCTTGATGAATTCTCAACATACACTTTTGTTTTATTTGCAAGTATAATTACTTTCACTATGTTTCATACATGCTAATAATAACCTTAAACATTATTTGCCTTAACATTTTACGAACTTTTCAACTTTGTTCTTATGTTATTAATATGCATTATATAATATGATAATAAAACCAATACATTATAAACGAAGAGTAACCTGTTCATTCAAATGAAAATTTTAATATTCTGACAATAATAAAATAAAAAAAGTTTTCTATATGTCTTATAAATAAGATCATAAGAGTATAAGCTTCAATCATGCGTAGGCCTAGGAGTTTGATCACTTGCAATCAGATTATACATTTTCTACCATTAAACTTGCACTCGATAAAGTTGAAGGGCCACATTGAGAGTTAATTTTTTACTCATAGGGGGAAATTTTTTGTGATGAGTTCGTTTGTAGTATTTGGGTACATAAAAAAAAGGTACTCATGAGGTTCACAATTTAGGATCATGCAAGTATGTTCTGGACGCGCGCACAAAATAATGATGTACTGTGAGCCATTTTGATTTTTTTTTTTTTGATACAAACCATTTGAAATTATAGTTGAGCAAAATTACTTTACCAATTTATTTAATATTTAATTTGTCCAAACTTTATCAAAATAATTATTTTGGACAACTTAAGTTAGGCATTGGAAATGAAAGTATTATTGTTGATATTGTGGTTTCATTATGTAAGCCTAATTTTGGAGATTAGTATTTAGGTAACGATTTTGACACAATTGATAAAAGAGAATTTTGATTAACTAGGTAGTCACATTTTGTTTAGTTGATAAGTTAATCAATTGTTTGATGACTCAAAGAAGGAGCGAAAAGATTTGAACTTCTATGCAATCAATCACAACAAAGAGAGTAGAAAGTCAAATAATGGGAAGTCGAATAATCGATGTCGGAAAATAATAACAAAAGCTGAACACAACAGGACTTCAATTTTGCACAACCATTTCTAGAAAACTTTGGTTATGCGAAATTGACGGAAACCATATATTATCGTCATTTAAATGTTTTACACCGGAAATTTTGGTTCTTTTATGCTTTAATCCCATTCTCCCTAATTTTATCTTATAAATAAAAAAACGATGGAATTAATAAACTATATTCATTCTCTCACAAAAAAAAAAAAGAAAAAGAAAAAGAAAAAAAGAAAAACTATTTGCATTCATAATAGATGCAAATATTAAGTAAAAGTCACAAGTTTACCTACAGGGAAAATGACAGTAAAAAATACCTTATGAACTCTAAAATCACACTGGCAAAAAAAAGAACTCTAAAATCACAGATAAGAACATTTTAAATTTTTAAGTAATTAAGAAAAGGTATTTCAAAAAATAATTCACATATATGAGATTTTGAAATTCAAAAAGTATTATCTATCATTTTTTTTCTTACTTATATTATACTCCTATGTATATATAGAGTATTTTATTTCTTGGGGAATGATGCTTGGATTAAAATAGCAAACATTTGACTTCCCTCATTTTCTTAGAATTATATATATATATATAGCTTTAGATTAAATAAAAATGGATGGTTTGGATTTAATATCTTATAAAATATTATTATAAACACAAATAAAAAAATTTAAAATGTTAAAACATGATTTAAACAATTTACAATCGTAATACAAACAAAATAAAAAAAATTGCTTTCAGAGATATTATAATTATTGAATTAAATATCAAATCTGAACCATACCTTTTTCTAATCTGAAAACGGATGTGATGTAGTGATGAGAAAAACAAAAGATAAAATGAGGAAAATAGGATACAAAATGGAATCGAATGCTTCATTCCTTTGAACATCAACCTCAAAATTTTCAACCCCATACACCTCAGAATTTTATATTATCTTCACGTATACTGTTCTTCAATTTTGATGTGCATGCACGTACAAAAGGCTCTAAGCAACATAGAGGTAAAATTGGATACATCGATGTACAGATTTATCTATGTGTGTGTTTATATCTTATAGATAAATTTTTATTGATAATAAAATATGGGATAAGAGTCAAATTCACTCCAAAAAAAAGCGATGAATGTCTAAAAGATTTTTTTAGGGGCAACGTTGCTCTGGAACTGGAAGTTTTGAAATAGGAGTAATGTCACCCTTTTTTACACCCAGCCACGCTAACTTTAACCAAAATCGCTTACATGGCATTCCACATCACTCCCAAATTTCACTCCTTTTCTGCTTCTCTCTCCTCCCCTCCCACAAGCCATGACTCCAATGAGAGACAGCAAGCTAAATGTCTAGAAGTAACAGTTTAATACACCGTGATGATAGTTTTTTTTTGTAATGGGTGAGGTTTTGATCTTGTTCTTTGGAAGAAGGAGGAACAAAGATGAACGGAGGTGGAAGATAGGGGGCTGAGATCAATTAGTGTTGGGGTGCATCAATTAGGTCGACATGATGTTTCCTTTTTTTTTTTTTTTGGTGGGTGAGGTTTTGATCATGCTCTTCCTCTTCCTTCCGCTGGTGCGGCGACGATGTTGATGCCACCGGTGCTGTTGGAGGAGGGACGGTGATGTTGCTGATGCAGGAGTCTATGGCTTGTAGGAGGGGAGGAGAGAGAAGCAGAAAAGGAGTGAATGTGGGGTGACGTGGAATGCCATGTAAGCAATTTTGGTCAATGTTAACTGTCAGCGTGGGTGGGTGTTAAAAAAGGGTGACGTTGCCCTTATTTCAAAACTTCCAAGATAACGTTGCACTTAAAAAAATTTCGGACACCCACAGCTCCTATATGAAAACTTTCGAGATGAATTTGACCATGATCCCATAAAATATTTTATTTTTCGACCTCAGACCTAAGATTCAAGAAATTTATAAATTTGGTATATTTTGATGGCAAGAAGTGTTTGTTTTTAATCTATCTATTGAATGAATATTGAATTCATTATTATATTGATCTTGCATGCATTTTAGAAAAGAAATGAAGAGCAATAACTAAGTAAAAAGAGTTTGGAGGGGGTTATATTTTAAACTTGTTTTATACATTAATCATGTAAATTAAGTAAGGTACAGACCATTCGTGAGTTTGATGATTATATTTAGAACAACAAAAATAATTCTTTTCTTATCCGAATTATAATATATACAAACTAACACATAATTGGTCTAACAGTGTAAGGACCTATTACATCCCATTAGGTTTCAAGTTTGAGTCATAGAGGTGATACTTGTATTGGGAGGGGAAGCCAAGAAACCTCCAAACTTGAATAGTTGGTTGCTCAGATACCTGATAATAGGATCAGGCGATAATTCCTAGTTGATGTATAAAAAAAATTAACATGTACAAAATTTGAGGCATATAAAATGAAGGGTCAATTAAAACAAATAGTATAAAAATTGAAGGGTGAATCTATGCACCGAATTAATGGAATCTCAGGCCATCAGTTTCAAGTCCCTTCAAATGTTTGGGCCAATCTCTTTAACACTTTTGAGTTTTAACAGTAAGGGCCAAATATCATGGGCCTTCGTTTCTTGAGCTCTTCTTCTTACCCATCCTATTATACAATAATGGGGTTAAGGTCCATCTTTACCCTAGAAGTAACCACAAAAGAGCGTTGAATATCCGGAAGTAACCAAAAAAACATTTTTGCCCTTGAAGTTATCGAATCATAGCAAATTTGCCCTAACGTTAAAACCGTTAAGTTTGACCGTTAAATCCTCCTTTTTGATTCACTGATTCTGACGTGGCTTTGACACTATATACGCATCATTATTTAAAGGTCTATTTTTGCTCTTGAAGTAACCATCAAGGAGTGTTTTTAACCCAGAAGTATCCAAATCGTAGTAAATTTGTTCAGACCATTATTCGAAGTTAAGTTTAGCCATTAAATAATATATGATACTCCATATTGCATCCAATAATCCATTTCATCTTACAGCTCATCACTATAAGTCAATTCAATAACACGATACTCGATGTACTAACATTGGTTGGACACCTCCCACCAAGACACAATGAAGAGTGAGTAAAGAGAATTAAATTATGGGATTATGTAGAATTGAAATTTTTGTTGTTTAAAAAATAATATAAATTAACTAAAAAGGATAAGATTCATTTTTGTTATTTATGGTAGTGAGAGAGGAAGATCATGATAGTGAAGCTAGTTTCCGTGGAGAGGGGAAGGGGTAGAGTGGGTGATACTTTTCTTTTTTCTTTTCTCTTTTTAATTTTTCTAGATGTAATGTAAATAACTTATGGTGATGAGATGGATTATAGGGTATAATGTGGAGTGTCATGTGTTATTTAACGGTTTAATTTGACTTTAAATAATGTTCCGGACAAATTTGATATGACGTGGATACTTCCAGGGCAAAAACGCTCTTTGATGGTTACTTCTGAGACAAAAATGGACGTTTAAATGATGACTTGTATATGATGACAGAGCCACGTCAGTATTGGTGGATTAAAAAGGAGGATTTAATGGTCAAACTAAGCATTTTTAATGTTGGGGGTAAATTTATTACGATTTGGTTACTTCCATGGCAAAAATGCTCCTCTAATTATCTTCGGATATTCAACACTCTTTTACGGTTACTTTATGGGTAAAAATGGATCTTAACCCTACAATAATATAAATGTATTTAGGAAAAGGTATTTTCCATATGAAAAGAATAGAAATCAATTAGTTTCTACTAATTAGCCCACAACACTATATAAAGAACACTTATCAAAATAATAATAATGATAAATACTAATTAAATTTTAAGGAAATAATTAATTTATATTCTTTATAGCTATTTGACTTATCGGCCATTTGTAGTCTTTACCGTAAGCGTATGGGTCGTCAAATTTAGTATAGGAAAAAGTATCGTTCCATAGGGATTGTAATTTGAGTAAGTTAACTAGCACTAATTGAGCAATTAATTAGAAATGAGTAAGAAACAACTGGAGATTTAGTTTAAAATAAAAGTTTAATTGCAAAAGGCTATTAAATAGATAGATGATTGAAAACACACTAGTTAAAGATAAATAAAAGGCCTAGGGCTATTTATCCCCATTTTACTTCATGAACTATTTAAATTCCCTTCTTATTAACATCGTAATGAATTAATGTGTGAGTCCAAGATTCAATTACATTTGAAAAAGCTTTCTCAAGTCAAAATCAAATTTATGCTTGCATTAATTGCACAATCTTTTGCTACAATTAATGCAAGATATAATGCTCAACCAACCTCATAATGACAATGTTAGGTTAGTAACTACTCCCTCTGGTCCTTATTATAAGGCACCAACTACCAATTCTCACAAACCAAGGAATGGTAGTTGGGTCCTTAAATCTAGGCTTAATTGACCATATTTTCCAACTTCACCCTTCATTAAATGATACAACTTAACATTTTAAACTATGAACATTCATTAATGACATGGGTAAAGTAGGAAAAATGTAATTAATGTGGCGGTTGGTGCCTTATAATAAGGACCAAAAATTTTGTTAGTTGGTGCCTTATAATAAGGACCAGAGGGAGTATGTCTCTACATTACCAACGAACCATCCATTTAAAACCATAAATTTCAAGCCCAATATGATTTCATCCAAGTTCTAAAACAAAATACACTTTCTCAAGCCATATTTCATTTAATAAAGTAAGTGGTGATCAAGCACTTGTATAATGAAAGTAAGATGAAAATCAACACATATAAATTCATTCATTGCAACAAAGGAAGGAAATATAGAGTTCAATCCATGAAATGATTCAAAGTAACCCTAGAAAAGGGTTTTAGTTACACATAAATGTATTTAAAACAAATACAAAAAGTAGGCAAGAATTCATGGCAGAAAAGAAGAGAAGAAGGAAGAAGATAGGAAACCAAGATGTGTGAAGCATAAATCTCTCAAAGTTCCTCCGAGTTTCCAAACACTTTCCAAGCTCTCCCTTGCAGCTTCAAGACTCCCAAAATCGTGCCCAAGTGTGTTATATTCGTTTGAGCTCAAAAACCCTAAGTTATATATCTAAAATTTTGGCCGAACAAGCAAAACACACAGCAATATTCGCACCACTTGCCGTGGTGAGTCCACGGCGAGCAAGCATTACTTGAAGGAAGAGGCAACCTCTGTTCGCCATGGCAAGTCCATGGCGAGTGACCCTTTTAGCTCCTCTTTGCCCTTTTGTTTGCTTGTCTCCCA
Source organism: Mimosa bimucronata (assembly GCA_037074515.1). Taxonomy (NCBI): domain Eukaryota; kingdom Viridiplantae; phylum Streptophyta; class Magnoliopsida; order Fabales; family Fabaceae; genus Mimosa; species Mimosa bimucronata. Next base: position 17,186,436 of record CM073442.1, read on the forward strand.
ATCATTTTCTGTTCCTTTGTAGCTCCCGGTTCTTCTTAGCTTTTTCCACCTGTCCACCTCTTCTTATACAAGAGAGAAAGATGGCTGATAAGTTCTACAAATAACTCAAGTATATATTCATTAAGCTCCAAATTTCATACACATGAAAAAAAAAATTCTCATCTTTTTCTATTAGTTTTTGTTTTCTTTTCAAAACTTTCTTCACAAAATTATTTACAAGTGTGGGGAAAATGTGATGAAATGTATGAAATTATGGAGCTTATCACTATTATATCATTTTTTCCAAATTATACACGGTCATGTATCTAATTTTTTCATGTAGATTTATAATTAAATGATAATATTTCAAACATAAGATACATGATGATGTATGGTTGTAGAAATTGATAAAATAAACACGAACAACTTGACCTAGTTATTGGTCAAATTTTTAATAACAACCATGATTTAATATTTCCAATAAAATATTTTAGAAAAAAAATATGAACAAATAATATGTAATTTATTACCTTCTGCATTCTGCATCTTTTCAGTTGTATTCTACAATTGAGATCCTACGCCCAAAATATGTTTCCCAACGAGTATTTAATCCCAGTTTCCCTCTTTTTGATATATACATATCATATGTGTGTGTATTGAATTGGATCAGATTTATATTCTAATTTCTATCTTTATCTTGTATTTTCATTTATTCCAAGCAGGGGAAGGTAATATTTTCATTACTCTTCGATAGAAGGCATAATTTACAAATGAGATCTAGTCTTGAATACAAGACTTTGATTTATGTTACATATTTCATTTATCTAATTTATTCCCCAAATTATCTTCATTAATTTCACTATTTTTCTCACTCTCTTTGTCTGACATATTTAATACTTTTATTTAAAGAAGGGCATTTTAGTAAAAATACACACAACTCTTACATATTAATGACAAAATTAACTCTATCCCAATAATTTGAGAGATATTTAATTAATTTGAAAAAATTAAAATAGGCCACTGCCCACTGCATAAAGCTTCTATTAGGCGGGGTTTGAAGATGATCATATATGCATGCAACCTAAGCCCCTGAAACTGATGAGAATGTGTCTATAATTTAAATATCTGACTTTTATATCACATAATAACAACATTTATGAGTGCTTCAAGTTCAACATAATAATGTCAAATAACTTATGTAACAATTTTCTTAATCTTCATAAACAAATGAACTAAGTATTGCATCTCTCTTATATAAGAGAGTCATTTGCTTAACTTGGGTTGATTAAAGCATGGATGCACCAGGCTTCCACTTGTCTAAAGAGGGTCAAATCCTCAAACAATCTTAACCCATCAGTTGGTGAGACTCTTTTCAGAATTTGAATCCGTAGTATCTAAATCACATTACAATAACCTTTACCATTATTTTAAGGCTCATCATTAAATTTGGATAAATTAAATGAATAATAAAATAAATCAATTTGAACAAACGTGTGATGTAATCTCCCAACAATATTTTTGTGTAAAATATATAATGAATTAAGATGTTGTAATTACGTCACCCAACAATATTTTTTTTGTAATATATATCATGAATTAAGATGTTATAATTTTGAATCAAACCTAATTTCATAACTAGTTTCTATATCACAAATCGGAGGCTGTATTTAGATTCATGAATGAGACATATGACCCCTCTTTTCCTCCTTTCAACCCCACTCATATTTTTTTAATAGTTTTATCTTTTATGTGAAGGACTAAAAGAAAAAGAAAAAGCCGCCGGCTGCCCAATGGAGCAACATTCTAGTAATAATGCAAAGATGTTCTTTATTTCCGTTGACTTTTTTTAAAAACAAATCCTAAAAAAATTAAATAGGTCACTTATAAATTGATTTACCTAAATTTTTTCTCTAAATTGGTTTGTATGATTTATAAAATAATAAATATTCTAATAATATATCACATATGTTATTATTAAATAACTTATTTTGTTTCCTTAATATTTCAAAAAAAAAAATCAACTAAATCTTATTTAATTCTATTTACTAGTGTTTACAGACATATTTCATTATATCCTTTATTATTCTTGCAAAATTTTATTAAAATCTAATAAATTTCTAATCCTATCTATATTTAATATTCACTACATCTTATGAGATAAAAGTCTACACAAACGAAACATTATATTATATATCTTAAAAGAAATTAGTAATATAATTTATAAATAAGATTAAAACACCTTTTTTTCTCTGCCTACTATATGATTATGATTGATTTGCACAGATTGGCAGATCTCCAATAACAATACAAGTTGGTCATGCCAACTTTGTTTGTGTTGGTTTAGTAGTGGAAAAGTGACATTTTTTAAATTAACTTTTACAAATATGAGTTAGAGAAAAAGTTAGATAGTCTAATCTGATTTATGTTTGGATTGACTGTATAGAAGTGACTTATTTTCAAACTGAAACATGTTTGGATCGTTATTTTAAAAAGTAAATTTGGGTGAAAAAATTTAAAAACACATTTGGGTGATTAAAGAAACTTATTTACCTTATTTTATTAAATTAAATGTATTAGTTAAATTAGTTAATTTAACCTAATCATATTCATTAATTCCTGTCTTCTCTCTAATTTGGTAGATTGAAAAAACTAAATAAATTACTTAATTATGATATATGTGATTTCTCTAAATTAAATTTAAGAAACAAATAACTATAATAGATACATTGAAAATAAAAACATTTCATCCCATGAGAAATATTACTAGAAAACTGTAAATACTTAAAAAAAACTAAATAAATCTTATTGAAGGTTCTTTAGTCCTATTAATAAGGCGGGGAAAATTTTGTTTTGATCATATTTATTAGTTAGATCATTCAGTTTTAACACAAAAAAGCCATTAATTGGTATAAATTGTAAATTATAAGAATTTTGAATTTTTAATACATAAAATTATTATATATATATATATATATATATATATATGAATATGATAATTGATCAATGAAGAAAGATTGGCACCGTTGAAAGAATTAAATGTTATGAAGAAAAAGTCAACCAACGAAGTAATTAACCAAATGAAAGTTGTAGAACCCATGCCATTTATACACCACGTTTTCAACAAGCAAGAAATAGTTACTTTTATGGTAATCAGGCTTCTTAGACATAAGCACATCATTTTAATCGTGATCGCAATGGCACCGTTGAAAGAATTAAATGTTATGAAGAAAAAGTCAACCAACGAAGTAATTAACCAAATGAAAGTTGTAGAACCCATGCCATTTATGCACCACGTTTTCAACAAGAAGCAAGAAATAGTTACTTTTATGGTAATCAGGTTTCTTAGACATAAGCACATCATTTTAATCGTGATCCCAAACATGTGAAAACACAAAAATACGTTAAAAATAGCTTTTCTTTTCTGTGAAAAGTTAAAAGTAGTTTTTTAATGGTGGAAAAGTGGCTTTTCTTGATTCAACCACAATCACAAACACCAAAGGGTGTATTTGGATTACCCTTGGAGAAGTGACTTTTTTTAGAATGACTTTTTTTAGAAGTGACTTTTGGATAAAAGTCATTTGTGTGAAGTGATTTATGTTTGGATTTGTGATGATAGAAGTGACTTTTTTTCAATCTGACTTTTAGAAACATGTTTGGATGATTATATTGAAAAACACGTTTAGATAAAAAATTACTAAAAAGGGCATTATTTTCATTAAATAATACATATATAATATGCATATATTCTTATTAAAGGCTTAGTTTTTCCCTTATTTTCAGGAAAATAATTTTAAAAAATAATATTTTTTGCTCAAAGGAGTATATTGTGGGAGAAAGTAGTTAGAAATTGTTGTGGTAAATTTTTGGAGATAAAAAGAAAATTTTAGATTAAAAGAAATTATCTTATTTAAGAATTTTAGAGGTCTAACAGTCTAATTTTCCTACTCACTTTATTAAATAATACATAACAAAAGGCGTGGGACCCACCAGAAGTCAGAAGTCAGAAGCCAAAAGTAACTTTTTTTTGTTTCTGACTTTTGCCGTTATAGAAGTCATTTTAGACCAAAAGTCATTCAGAAAATAAGTGCAACCAAACATATTTTTTTTTTCCAAAATGACTTTTGCCTTTTGGGATGTGCTTCTAGGATCCAAAAGTAGGATCCAAACACACCCAAAGTCAGTACAAAAAGCTAATCCAAGAAAGATACTCTTTCCGTCCTTTGTTATAAGAGTCAGGAGGTAAAATCATATATGTTAAGGAAGTGATTGAGAGAAATAAATACATCTGAAATAACTTTGTTTTCTCAAATTTGTCCTTATTTATGATTGAGTATATAAGAGAGAGAATTATGATAATAATGTTATAAATGAGTATGAAAGAGAATATGAATAGAAAGAATAATGATGGGTAAAGTAGGAAAAAACTCGTTAAATGTTTTGACAAATTTGGTCTAACTCTTATAAAAAATGACAAATCTATTCAAAATTTTGACTATTATATATAGGGATGGAGGGAGTAATTATGAAAATTTGGAAATCCCACCCCATAGAAATGAATTAAATTCACCAACATGTCTTTTTATATTCTAAAAAAATTCATTAAAATGTTTATGGGATCATTATCGGTATTGGTGAAAGACTAGGCTTATCTAGCCTTCTGAAGACTGTTATGCAACGCAGACGTGCCTTCCTTTGGGAAAAAAATTGATATATTTTATTTATCAAATCAGTCAATATTATTCATCAATCGGCACATTTAAGATAGCAATCTTCTTCCTCAAAACTAATTTATCTTACTTATAAATTATTGTATAATACAATTACATTTAAAATACTTTAAAATTAAGTGGTTTATTTTGCTTCCTTAATCTCCATAAAAAAGTTAAAATGATCTTATATTTAAGACCGAAGGAGCATTGTTTTATATTTTGGATTAGAGAGAGAGAGTAGAAATACACAATATGTGTACATTGATTGCCTAGAGTAATCATCAATTCAGATCTCACACTCAATGTGAGGACCAATAATTTTCTTGGGAGTTCGAAGCCTGGGGAGGTACTAAGAGCCGGCTCATCTAACGTTTACTTTTTATTTTTGGAGTAAAAAAGTATGTGGTCATAGATTATAACTCATCTTGAAAGAAGATTCTCAAGGGTAAGTGAGAGATGTCAGGGAAGGCCATGGCAGAAGCTGTAAAGCCAACATGGAAAACTCTGCTTGTTCCATCAGTTCAAGAGTTAGTAGCAAAGAAGGAGATCACTGAGGTTCCAGACAGATATGTTCGTCCTGATCAACAACAAGAAATTATTGCTTCAGAGTCAGATGGTTTGCAAGAAATCCCAGTGATTGATATGCAGAGATTGATCGGTGAGGAATTATCAGCAAGTTCAGAAGAATTGGACAAGCTTCACCATGCTTGCAAACAATGGGGATTCTTCCAGGTGTTCTCTTTTCTCTATCTCTAATTCTATCATTATCTTTTGTCAATTAATAAATCAATAAACAAAAAAGAAACAAAGATATGGAAATTATGAATGAAAAGCGGATTAACTTAAGATTGAAATAATTGGTGTAGTTGGTGAATCATGGAGTGGGGTCATGGTTGGTGGAGAAGATGAAGAAGGAGACACAGGAATTCTTCAATCTAGGAATGTCAGAGAAGAACAAGTTCTGGCAAAGAGAAGGAGATTTGGAAGGATTTGGACAAGCCTTTGTTGTTAATGAGGATCAAAAGCTTGATTGGGCTGACCTCTTCTTCATCACTACACTTCCAGTCCATTTGAGGAAGCCCCACCTTATCCCTCATCTCCCTCTCCCTTTCAGGTCTCTCTCTCTCTCTCTCTAGATAGATATATGCATATTTCTTCATATATAACTCAAACACTTATTTTTCCTCACATATTTCTTTTCATATGGATGCCCTCGTCAGGAGGGCAGATCAGATGGTATGGAGCCCTAAAAAAGGGTAGAAGAAATCGAGAACACTCAATAAATTGAGTGAGATCTTTTGATTAATATCCTATCCAAAGACTTAACTGTAGATAGAGTAAAGTGGTACAATATGATCTATATAGTCTACCCCACATGATGGATGAGGCTTATTGTTATTGTATCACTTCTTCTCTATTGGCTATTATATTGGAAGCCACACTATTCACAACCTTTGAAAGTGGCTCATTTCAAGCTTTGTGCAAATGCACAAGCCACACTACTAGTTATCGTGCATGCTTAGGTGCAGAGACATAAAAGTCGTTTCTTATCTACTTTCCTTCTCTTAAAGATAATAGATAATTGACATATATTCCTTATCAACTACTTGATTTAATGATGAGTCATGTTTTTTAATACAGAGAAACTGTGAAACTCTACTCGGCTGAGTTGAAAAATCTAGCAATGGTTATTATGGAACAAATGGAAAAGGCCCTGAAGATGGAAAGCATGGAAATGAGAGGGTTATTTGAAGATGGAATGCAATCAATGAGGATGAACTATTACCCACCATGTCCTCAGCCTCACAAAGTCATTGGTCTCACACCCCATTCGGATTCTGTAGGTCTCACCATTCTTTTGCAGCTCAATGAAGTAAAAGGGCTTCAGATTAGAAAAGATGGCATGTGGATACCTGTTAGGCCTCTCCCTAATGCATTCATTCTCAACTTTGGAGACATACTAGAGGTATAACATAGAAAATAGATACTATGCAAAAGGATAAACAAGGAATGGAACCCACATTTCCCAAAAAAAAAGGGGACCTACCATTCCCTCTCTGTAATATAGTAGATTTTTATACTGAATTAAAGAAGTGTGTGCACCATTTTTGCCATATTTTCAATGTGTCTCTTACCCACACAAATCGTTTTGTCTTTTTCTGCATGTTTTACATGGCAGATCATAACCAATGGGACATACAGAAGTATTGAACACCGAGCAATAGTGAACTCTGAGAAAGAGAGACTTTCCATTGCTACATTTCTCAGTCCAAGATTTGATGCAGAGATAGGTCCTTCACGAAGTTTGGTCATTGACCATACTCCACCAAAGTTCAAAAGAATTGTAGTAGAAGAGTTCTTCAGAGGCCTATTTAGCCGTGAACTCCAGGGAAAATCCTATCTAGATACCATGAGGATAAAACAATGTAATGAAAATGAAGGTAAAACTGAGTGAATAGATTGTGAACAAACTTCTTAGTTTCTTCATTTGTGGTCTTAACTTAAGCTTTTGGCAGGCTTGCAGCTCATAGTTTACTAGTAATACAAGAATGACCTACGAATATTCAGATGTGTTAAGATGACAACTTCTGCCCATAAAATTGAGCTGATGTGTTGCATCTTTACCCCTTATTTTTCCCTTCTTTTGTTTTTGCCCATCCTTATTTTTCCCTTTCAGAACAAAATGTGTGATGTGATTTTGTGTGCACAATCATCAATATATGTATGCATGGTGTGTATCTTTGTGTGCATGTTGGTGTTCTCAAGATAATGGAAGATCATCAAGTCAAGATTGCCAGGAACAATTGACTTCTTATTAATCAATTTCATGTACATATATATTTATACAAGAAATGAAACCTAAAGAACAAAAAGGTTAAAAACCTAAACCGGCTTAATGATTTAATCAACCTCCTGCCATCCAACTCCTGACATAAAAAGAATAGCACCTTTCACACAAGTACTTAACTTATGACAATCCATACTGCACAGCACCCGAGTGTCTATGAGTTGCAATGACTACTGCTGAAACACCAGCTGAATTGTGTTTTGTATCATTTATACATAAAGTGGTGATAGTTTTATTTAAAATTGTGTTCATAGTGGTTAAATTTTAACGGTCAAATAAAATTTCTTAGGGTATTAAAAAACTGAATTATATCATTTATAATCATGGTGTTGTCTGGAAAACCCATAAACACTAGCTGATGGCCCTAGGCCAGGATCAAGACCATAGAGGAGGCTAATGTAGAACAGGGAAGGAGAGGAGACATGAAATATTAGATCTTATTCAATTCATTAAAACTTAGTACAACTGGTAATGTTGATTATACTGGTTCAAAACAACATCAGTACCTTAATTCCATCATTACCGACAATTCCACTAAGATTTCCATTGTATTCTGCAAGAGAGAAATGAACTATTGATGATTCAATAGATACAAACCCAAACTTTAAATGTAGTATGCAAACGCACACTCTGATTTTAGAAATTCCCATAACTTTGAAATCAAACTATCAAAAAGTAGATACGTGTTACAAGTGAATAAACTTTTAGAAGTACGTATTAAAACTTTGAACTGTAGCATATGAGTTAAATATATAACTTGTGTGGATAAAAAATTTGTTAAATTAATTATTTTTTAAAACAATTTGTAGAGGTTTTTCTTAAATACTCTATCTCTTACTTGATTATTGTTGGAGAAGTATCAATAGAGATAGTTTGGGAAGAATTTAACAAAAATTAGAATTAGAACCTATATTATAAATGGGGTATATTTGAACGTAAGGAGTGTTTGTTTTCAATCTATCTATTAAATGAATATTAAAGTCACTGTTATGTTAATCTTGTATGCATTTTAGAAAAGAAATGAAGAACAGTCACTAATAAGTAAAATGAGTTTTTTTTTGGGGGGGGGGGGGGTTTATTTTACTTGTTTTATACATTAATCGTGTAAAATAAGTAAGGTACAAAGACCATTCGTGAATTTGATAATTGTGTTTAGAACATTAAAATGAATTTTTTTTCCGGATCATAGTATAATATTTACAAAATTTGAGTCATATAAAATGAAGAGTAAATTTGAAACAAATACAAAAGATTAAAGGCTGATTCAATGCACCAAATTGATGGACTCTCAGTCCATCAGTTTCAAGTCCCTTTAAATGTTTGGGCCAATCTCTTGAACACCTTTTGAGTTTTAACAGTATGGCCTAAATACAATGGACCTTCGTTTATCAGACTCATCTTCTTACCCATCCTATAATTACTGGGTCTAAAAATTAGTATTTTTAAAAAAAGGTATTTTCCATTAAATAGCCCACAAGGCCACAATCCCACATAACAAAAAATTATAAAAATAAAAATAGTGATAAATATTAATTAAGTTCTTAAAAAAAATAAGTAAGTCATATTTATAGTCAGTTTTTTCAGTTATACACGGTCATGTATCTTATTTTATTTCACATTAAATGATAATATTTTAAAAATAGAATACATCATAATAATGTGTGATTAGAAACTTTAATATAACAAATGTAAATTACTTGACATAATTATTTGCCAAATTTTTAAAAACAAAACCATGATTTGATATTTTCAATAGAACTATTTAAATTTTTAAATTATAATCTCTAAATTTAACATTAATATATAGTAAAAAACATAATATAAACACATTATTATGGAAAATATTAAGTGAAAATGACCTGAACAAAAATTATGTAATTTGCCTTCTGCGTTCTGCAATCAGTGTATTCTACAGTTGAGATCCTTTCCACCAAATATGTTTCTCGATTAGTCTTTAATCTCAGTTTCCCTCTTTTTGATATATACTCAGTACACTTTTTCCTTAAATATAAGATCTAATTGACTTTTGTGGAAAATTCTAAGAAGAGTAAATAAGTTACTTATAAATTGATTTGTCTAAATTTTTCTCTAAACAAGTTTATTTGATTTATAACCTAACATAAAATCTAATAATACACAAATTACGTTATGATTAAGGGGTTTATTTAACTTCCTTAATTTCTCCAAAAAAAATTCAACTAAATCTTATAATTATAAACGAAGAAAGTACATATTACACATACATATATAAACTGAATTGGATCATATTTGTATTCTAATTTCAATCTTTATCTTGTATTTTCATTTATACCAAGTAGGGGAAGCTAATATTTTTAATATTCCTCTTGAATTTAAGACATATGAGATTTAGTATTGAACATAAGACATTGATATAATTTATTTCATTTATCTAATATCCCCCTACACACATTATCTCCACTAATTTCACGATTTTTCTCACCCCCTTTATCTGACATAGCAAAAATTTTAAGGAAGAGCACTTCAGTAAAAATATCACACAACTCTTGCATAATAATGATAAGTAAACGATATAACAATTTTCTTAATCTCCTGAAATTAATTACCTAAAATAATTAAGGACTCCTTCTTTCTAATTGTATAAGAGCTATTTAATTAATTTAGATAAATTAAAACAACCAAACGTATAGGGCTTTCATAAGGGGGATTTGACAAGGATCATATATATGTAACATTACCCCTGAAAACAATGAGGCCGTGTCTAAGATTTGAATATGTAACTTCTACATCACATAGTAACAACATTAACCATTGTTTCAAGGCTAAACATAACAATGACAAGTAATTAATCCAACAGATTTCTTAATCTTCATATATTGATTAACTATTGCATCTAACTCGTATAAAAGCTATTTATATAATTTGGGTGCACAAGCCTCCCACCGGTCTAGGGAGGTTTAGATATACATAGTTTTAACCTACCAGACAATGAAAATATTTTGAGGATTGAAACCTGTGATTTCTATATCATATGACAACAACATTTACCGTTCTTCACTTCTTCTTATGCTCTCCATCTAATTTGGGTAAATTAAGTATATAAATAAAATAAGTCAATTCAAACAAGCTTGACCTAATCTCCCTATAATCTTCTTATACAACATTTTATTACATATCAATTTACAAGCCATGTTGATTAATTTAGGAAATAATAAAAATATATATATTGATATAGATATATACATATTTTGAAACAAATCCAATTTCACAACTAGTTTCTATATCACAAAGGATGTTAAATTTAAGAGTTATGAATAAGAGATATAAGGAGATTGTATTCAGGTCATAAGGAAAATAAATAATATCAAACAAATTCTAATGACTTGTTCATGGTGCTTGTTCGCCCTGCGCCGCAAGTGCACGGGTCGCGCCAAGTAATAAAGTAGTGAGTAAAGTATCGTTCCCACGAGGATTTGTCCAAAACCCGGTCAAACAATGATTATCACACTCTCGCCCAATTTGAGTGATACAAATGTAGAGATTGAAAATGAAATAAGAAAATAAAAGAAGATAAAATTATAAACAAATGATTCTCCAACCTCAAGGCTAAAGGGTCCTAAGATTATCTCTTCCCCTTGTACTTCTCAAAATTCAATTAACCTCCCCTCAAAGAAGCTCTCAACAATACCATGTGCTAATCTAGGGTTCATTGGGTACTCGTAAAAGCGCTCTCGCGTCAAGAACAAGTGTTTAGTTTTATTTAAGTTGCACAATCTCTTGCTATAAGTTAATAAAACCCAATTTTAATGCCCCAACCCTAATGTGACTATGCAAGGCTAGCAAGTATATCTCTATCTTACCAGCAAAACCATCCATTTGTCATGCAAACTTCAGGTTCTTGCACTACTTTACCCAAGTTCTACACTCAATCTAGCTCTCTCGAGTCATAAATCAAGTGAACCCGACAATCTAAATGGTGATCAAGCACTTAGAAGCATTAAGAACGGGGTAAAATAAGCACATAGATATCATTAATCACAAATTAAGAGGAGGAATGAAGAATCAATACATACAAGGGTTCAAAATAATCCTAGAATCAAAGTATTTAGCTACTCATGTTCTACAACTCCAAGGGAGCATATATATACAACATTACAAAACAGAACAAGAGAAGAGAATGAAGATGGAAGAGATAAACCAAGAGAGGAAGCCCAAATCTCTTTAAAGCTCCAAGCTCAAGCTCAATCCCCACCAAGCTCCAAGCCCTAGCAGAGCAAAACACTCCCAAAATATGCCCAGAGGTCGAAGAATGAGGGCTCACAACGAAGCCCTAGCTTTTATATCAGTTAAAACGCGCCCCTGTTCTGTCCAAAACGTGCAGAAACACGCAGTTCGCCATCACTTCGTCGCGGCGAAAGCCACGGCGAAATCCCAAAAGTTCCAGAAAATATTGTAGCTCGTCGCGGCTCCGCCGCGGCGAGCTCACCAAAATAGGGGCAGAGGCAGATACATTTCGCCGTGACTTCGCCGCGGCGAGGCCATGGCGAAGTCTCTTTGATTCTGTGTTTTGCTTTTCTTTATTCCTTGAGCTGCTATGGTTTCTTCTTATTTTTGTTCACTTGGGAGCTTGGTGGAGGGCTGAAATCTCTTGTTTATTGCAACAGATTATTCCTACAAAAGTTATATACAACAACATAAGAAACTAACTATAAAAACAATCAAAATCTACATAAATATACAATAATGTGCAACCGAAAATCAAATGAGCATTTTTCCCTCTTGAGTATCCAAAATGTATAAATAATAAACAAAAACTTAATATAAATATACTCAAATAATCATGAATTTCTATGAGTTATCAGTGCTTTTTCACTTTGCTTCTCTTGTTATTATCAACTCATGAGGATTTATTTGATATTGATTTTCTTTCTTGAGACTTAAATGTAATTCTTTCTAAGACTTGTGACCCCTCTTTCTTAGACTTAAATATAATATAAATCTTCAACATTACAATATTGACATCTCAACAATTAAAAATAAATTCAATGGTAGAGATGCTAGGCAGAGAGAAAGTGGAGATTCTCCTTTTTCTGGTCCCTTTTAAATACTTAAAGTTGCATTGCTAACTCACTACTTTTTTCTAATTTGTATGATTTTCTCAAGCATAATAATTGTTGCAATTAGCAAGTTTATTCCAATTGTACCTGTATAAAATATTATAATCTCAAAAAGAACAATTTATCATAGATTCTATGATGAAAGTAACAAAAAAAAGTCTAATTTTATAGCCATAAAGTTTTTTTGAGATATTGATATGCGTTTTAATATATTTAAAAGGTAATATATGGAATTAGAAGTATAGATATTTAAGCCTATTTAAGAGTTTACATTTTAAATATGTTTTCAAGCCTTAGCGGGCATTTTGAAGGGTCAGTCTAAGGCCTAAAAAAAGTTTATATACAAGCTCGGGCTCAGACTTAAATTGTACATTCTTAATCAGGTCCAGTCCTATTTACTTGAAGCCTAAATAGGCATAGCTTATTACCACCCATAATGAAGAGAGAGGTTAGAGGAAGGAATCGTAACCGTTATCGGACATATATATGTCATCAAAATTTAACAGCTTTTTAATCTTATCTATATTTGATATTTAATGTACATAATGAGATAAAGTCTACACAAATAAAATGAATGATTATATTGTACATTTTAATGAAAAAAATTAGTAAAAATTTATAAACAAGATTTTTTTATAAATAAGATTAAAACACCTGTTTTTCTCAGTCTTTTGGAGTAATTAACATAGTTAGACAACAACAGAGGAACGCACTACAATTGATTTGCACTGATTGGCAGATCTAGAGAGAGGATGTGTTTGGAAGAGCGATTAAAATGTGACTTATTTTTAATGTTACTTATAAGTAAGATTAGATATAAATTAGATTGTGCAATGAGATTTATATTTGGAACTTTAGATTGACAATGATTGAAATAATTTTTTACAAACTTAAATTTGTTTGGATTAGCGGTTGTAAAACTAGTTTTTATATATATATTGTAACAATTTTAAGTAAAATATTAAAATTAAGATCATTGAAAAATATTTTATTATTAAAAAAATAAAAAAAATTCTGATCTTATTTATAAGTTACTTTATCATTTTAATACAATACAAGAAAATAATTCTTTTAACATGATTATTTTAGAGAGATATGTAACACATATATTATAATTAAATAAATTATTTAAATTTTTAATCTCTAAAAATTAGTCAACTAGCTCTAATATTAAGCAACAAATTTAATATTTTTCTCTCTCCTTCATAACCAAATATGTTTTATTTATGAAATAAATCAATACTAATCATCAATCAGAACATGTAATTTTCTTAATGAATTTAACCCTCTTTGTCTATTCTTTCCAGCCAAGGCTGGAACTAACTTGGACATATGAGATTGAAATAAAAATAGTGAGATCCCACCTGTTGAACTGTGAGCCTCTAGAATCTAGTGGTGTTTAGAAAGAAAGAGAGTGTAATTGATGACTTCTCATATTTAGGAGATTTTTAGATATATTTTATTGTATTTGGAGAGTCATCAATTCAAAAAATTAAGAGATTTTGATGTGATTTAAAAAAAATGCTAATTTGAGACATTATTTTGGGGAATTTTCTTTTGAAATATTTAATAAGTAATTAAAATAGAAAAGTAAGAAGAAGGAATATTTGGAAGGAAAGTTTCCGATTAACTGAATGGTGTTACTGAAGTATTCCCATCTTGGACTTGGTGTCAGATTTTCCAATTCTCTTTGCTCAGGTGGCGTTGGTTTATATGACAATAAAGAAAAAAAAGGCAACTTGGGAGCAAGACAAAAACGCACAGGTTTGGGCTTTGGCAAAAGGGGTGACCTAATTGAATACTCTTTCAGTATTAATTATAAGATCATTTTGACTTTGAAGAGCACCATAATTGGGATAAAGTTGGTGTAGTGCCGCCTCGGATCCGCTCTCCAAAAAATTAAACCCAAGGGGTAGTGGAAGCTATCCCCGGGTGTCGATCTCAATGAGCCCTAATGCAATTTGATTCCTAATAGCTAAATGCAAACTTGATTCAAACGGGTAAAAGGCATTGTATTTGATTTTTGTAAGAAAAGTGTAATATATTCAAAATTGCAAATAAGGAGATTTGGATTAATTGGGGTGGTTATTCTTGGTAAATGGAGCTTTCGGGAATCATTGCTTCTTAAGATTTTTGAGTGCTAAAAGTAGCCAATTTTCTAAAGAACCCTAGAGGAACCCCTCTAGGTTAGGCTTAGATTAATTTAATTAATGCCGGAACCCAGCACATTAATTAACTTAACCTAAGTTGATTAAGCATTTGACCCAATTAAATCTATTAATTACAAGGGACTCTCAATCCTACAACCGGAACCCCGAATTGCAACCAAATTTACCTATTAATTCCAACTCATTGGTGGAACCCCATCCAATAAATTGAACCCAATAGATTGAAGCCCAATGTCACTCAAGCAATTAGTAGATTTACTTGTCAATTTCTAAATACAAAGATTTGACACCATGATCTACTAAACAAGAACCCTCATTTAGCACAAGATTTTAACAAGAAAACATATATTAGATGATGAACCCATACAAATAAAATATGCTCAAGTCAATAGGTGCAATGTCAAGCATCCATACAAAGAAAATAAACAAGATAAGTTGTTTCTACCACTCTCATACAAAGATATAAGATAAAATTACAACCAAATGCATAAAACAACTCCTAGAACCCTAGAAAAATTGTAATACACAATAGGAAGAGAGAGTGGAGAACAACACTCCCCTTTAAAGCTTCAAGCTTCTCCCTTGAGCTCCATCACCAAGAATATAAGAGATTAGTTGCTAATCTTCATGGGAGAAACAACAACCAAGAGGAAGAGGATGGAAGCCATGGATGATTTGGTGTGAGAAATGGAAGAAATGGTGGTAGGATTGAGAGAAATGGAGTAGGAGATGAAATGGAGGTGGATAGAATGAGAGGATTGAGGCATTAGGTCAAAATTTAGGTTAGGAAACCGGGTATAGGTCATTTTGGGTCGGGTTGTATGAGTGGATACCCTAAAAACCCGAAAAAAATCAGCAAATTCACGAATCTGGTCTGATAAGAGCGCCTAGGCGCTACTCGGAGCGCCTGGGCGCTAGTAGCCTCTGTCTACCCCATCGCCTAGGCGCTATTCTGAGCGCCCGAGCGCTCGCAGCCTCTGTCCACCTAGCGCCTGGGCACTTTTCCTCTGTTTTCTTCTTTTGTTTGTTCTCCTATGGTTCTTCAATGATCCTACAAGTAAAAACACCATAGAAAAATGATCAAATGCCCTAGAAATTAATTATTTTTAATTAACTACCAATTATGGCAAATTAATCCCATTTTCATGCTAATTTCACCTAAGGATATAAGATACTAAATGAGCACATTTTGAACCATAATTGCATATTAGATATGTTAATTGCCTCATTTTATCATACAATACCAATACAAATAAGAGATTTGTCAGACTTTTTTGAAGAAATTAAAGATGTAAAATTAATCACTTTAAATTGTTTACAGTTATCTTTTTTCTTTAAAACTGATTTATTCTACTTACAAACTAATATATAATCTAATTACATGTGACATATGTTATAATTTAGTGATCTAATTTGTTTCCTTAACTTCCACAAAAAAAGTTAAAGTGATCTTATATTTAGGACCGGAGAAGGAGAAGTAGTACATTATCTGCACACATAGGAGGAGGTAGGCGGCACTGGTTTTGTTTGATTCATCATCAGCAACGCACAATCAGCTTCATCACGCCGCAATTGGAGGGGAGATTGCCGCGCTATTCATCATTCTCATCATCCACGCGGGAGAGGACGCCACTGTTGGAGCAGTTTCTGGAGCATTGGAAAATAAGTTTTGAAGGGAGAGAGACGCCTGCGAGCACTACCACAGAATACACCTATAGCGGCGCTTTTGAAGTGCCGCTATAGCTAGCGCCGCAATAGGTCAGGTGACCTATAGCGGCGCTTACAAAGCGCCGCTATAGGTGACCATATAGCGGCGCTTTATACCAAAAGCGCCGCTATATGTATGTTTTAATTAATTTTTTATTGAAACTGAAAAGGCCTATACCGGCGCTTTTTACAAAAAGCGCCGGTATAGGACCATCTATACCGGCGCTTTTATGTCTTAAAGCGCCGGTATAGGCCTCTCTATAGCGGCGCTTTTCTTAAAAAGCGCCGCTATAGGTTTTATTTTTTAAAAAAATAAATCAATATTGTTTTTTCACATGCACCTACATCAGTGCGAAAATTTTAGCACTGGAACTCAACAAAAAGCAAAATGGTTTTTCATATGCTTATTGTTGTAACTTAATACAACGAGTATAAACAAGAAATCAAAATTATTTTCCCCTTTTTCCATTTTATGTGCTTAGTGTTGTAACTTAAAACAATAAGTAGAAACAAGAAATCCAAATTATTTTTCCCTTTTTCCATTCCTATACAATGAGTAGAAACAAAAAAAGCTAGATACCGAAGAAAAAAAAAGCTTCTACCATTTGAGATTCGTGAAATCACCTGGAAACTTGGAGCTCCATAATCTGCAACTGTAAATGATTTCTCTACAACTGGCAGTGAGAGAAAGAGAGTGAGATATGCCAAAAAAAAGAGAGGTAAATGGTGAGAAGCTAAGAGAGAAGAGAGAATATTTGAGGAAAGGAGGAGAAACTTACAAGTTGTTGATCAAATCCCTTGTGAAGAGAGAAGAGAGAGTGGGACGGGAAGAGCAAGAAAGAAGAGAGAAGAAAAAAATGGGAGTGAAATGTGTTAAGAGAGAATAAATAAGAAAAAAGTCACGTGTACCTATAGCGGCGCTTTTTAAAGAAAGCGCCGCTATAGGCATCAAAAACTGGAGGGAAAGTTTCCCTCCTTTTTTTTATTTTGAATTTATAACCTATAGCGGCGCTTTTTTTAAAAAGTGCCGCTATAGGTGCACATAATATTTTTAAAAAATACAAATTGATATTTAATTGTTAATTAATTATTTAATATTTAACTAAAATATTCCTATTCATTTTTAATAAAAATTATTTTTTTAGAATTTTTAAAAAAATAATAAAGAATATAATAATTTAATATTAAATATTAAATAATTAATTAACAATTAAATATCAATTTGTATTTTTTAAAAATATTAGTTGCACCTATAGCGGCGCTTTTTAAAGAAAGCGCCGCTATAGGCATTAAAAAATGGAGGGAAAGTTTCCCTCCATTTTTTTATTTTGAATTTATAACCTATAGCGGCGCTTTCTTTAAAAAGCGCCGCTATAGGTGCACCTAATATTTTTAAAAAATAAAAATTGATATTTAATTGTTAATTATTTATTTAATATTTAAATAAAATATTCCTATTCATTTTTAATAAAAATATTTTTTTAGAATTTTAAGAAAAATAATAAATAATATAAAAATTTAATATTAAATATTAAATAATTAATTAACAATTAAATTTTAATTTGTATTTTTTAAAAATATTACGTACACCTATAGCGGCGCTTTTTAAAGAAAGCGCCGCTATAGGTGCACCTAATATTTTTAAAAAATAGAAATTGATATTTAATTCTTAATTAATTATTTAACATTTAAATAAAATATTCCTATTCATTTTTAATAAAAATTATTTTTTAGAATTTTAAGAAAATAAATTAATATTTAATTGTTAATTAATTATTTAATATTTAATATTAAATTTTTATATTCATTATTATTTTTTTAAATTCTAAAAAAATAATTTTTATCAAAAATGAATAGGAATATTTTATTTAATATTTAAATAATTATATTAATATTTAATATTAATTTTTTATATTAATAACCTATCCCGGCGCTTACAGACACAAGCGCCGGGATAGGTTTTCTTGTAAAAAAAATAAAAAAAAATTTAATATGTAAAGTCTATAGCGGCGCTTAGTTTTATAAGCGCCAGTATAGGTTAGACCTATAGCGGCGCTTATTTAAGTAAGCGCCGGTATAGGTCTTTTAAACCTTATAGCGGCGCTTATTTAAGTAAGCGCCGGTATTGCTGCGCCGCAATAGCCCTATTCTGTAGTAGTGGAGTTTGATTCTTAGCGGAGGAAGAAGTTGTTTGGTTGTTGAGCATTTTGTGGGTTCTTTTATTCCTCCTTCCTTTATGATTTCGGATATTAAATCTATTTTTGCTGAGATGATTTTGTTCAAAACTATGTGTGGCTAAATTTCCTTCTCTATAAACTTGCTTGTGACTTAGAGATTTTTCTCACTTATTAGTTATGCTTAATTTTAATTCAATTTATCTAATCTTACTTTTATTGATTATTGTTTAGTGGTTGACAACCAATGAACATGTTCAGGAAATTTAGGATTAAACTTGACAAAGGGACTTCTAAATAAACCATGGGATTAAATAATGTGGAATTACATCTTTAGTCTAATTTATATTTTAATCTAATTTGCAACTAGGATAGGCATATACCTAGAAGCTCTACATAGTCAAATTAGAGTGCCACCGATATAAATTGTACCTAGTTAATTTGTGTGAGACATTACATAATTAATTTAGATAAGGATATAAGTGGACCAGCAGGCATTTATAGACACTAAAGCTCTAAATTAGCTGATTAAGTTAAAACATCATTAATTTAGTGGGAATCGAATCTAAAAAGCAAACAAGGAATTAATGACTTTAGGTTATTCGTTCAACAACAACAACAACCAAGCCTTATCCCACTAGGTGGGGTCGGCTACATGGATCACACGATGCCATTGTGCTCTATCATTAACCAAATCCTTAGATATATTATTCACTAAAAGATCTTGCTCTACAACTTTCCTTAGTGTACGCCTGGGTCTCCCTCTTCCTCTCTTAATCGAACTCCAGACTGTTTGATCTAGCCTCCTCACTGGAGCATCTAATGGCCTTCTTTGTACATGACCAAACCACCTTAAACGATTTTCTACCATTTTCGCACTAATAGGTGCCACTCCAACTCGATCTCGTATATGGTCATTCCTAATCCTATCCTTTATTGTATGACCATACATCCATCTCAACATCCTCATTTTAGCTACTCCCATTTTATGTTCACGTTGTCCCTTCAAAGCCCAGCATTCACTACCATATAAAACTGCTGGTCTTATAGCATTGAGATAAAATTTCCCTTTTATCTTATGGGGTACTTTCCGGTCGTAGAGAACTCCAGTAGCTTTCCTCCACTTATACCACCTAACTTGAATTCTATGGTTGACGTATTCATCAATCTCACCATCTTGTCGTATAATTGATCCCAAGTACTTAAACTTTGTCACTTGAGGGATTGATTGATCTCTTAGTTTAACTTCCAAATCATCTCTAAGTTGTCTATTTGAAAATTTGCAATGCATATATTCTGTCTTACTACTACTTAGACGGAAACCCTTCGACTCCAAAGTGTTTCTCCATATTTCTAATTTATCGTTAATCTCCTCTCTTGATTCAGCTAAAAGGACTATATGGTCAACAAAAAGCATGCATTTAGGGACCTTTTCTTCGATAGGCTCAATTAGAATATCGATTATTAAGTTAAACAAATATGGACTCAAAGCTGATCCCTGATGTAGGCCAATTCCTATAAGGAAGTTTTTTGTCTCACCTCCGGGAGTTCTAACTTTAGTCAACACACCATCATACATATCCTGTATAACTCTAATATATGCAACATACACTCCTTTCTTTTCCAAAGCTTTCCAAAGTAAATCTCTTGGTACACGATCATACGCCTTTTCTAAGTCAATAAAAATCATTTGTAAGTCTCTTCTTCTACTTCGATACTTCTCCGTCGTCCCTCTTAGTAGATATCTCGCCTCTGTTGTGGATCTTCCTGGCATGAACTCGAACTGTCTCTCAAAAATACTAGTCTCTAATCTTAACCTATGCTCAATCACCTTTTCCCATAATTTCATTGTATGACTCATAAGTTTAATTCCCCTATAATTAGCACAATTTGTGTTAAAGTTCATGTTTTTCTTATTAGATCTTAGTCAATTTTCTTTTCCTCGTTTGAATCCAATTCTGTCTTGCTCAACTTAGACAAAAATAGGAGATTTAATGCCTAGTTATGAGTTATTTTGAGTCTTTATAGGATCGACCTTGATTCGCCAATTTATTATTTTCTGTGACTCATACACTTGCGGAGTTTAATTAAAATTTTAGTAGAATAAATAATTATTTGATAGGGACACAGGAACTCTCAAGAAGTTCCAGGTCATAATCAATTAGTCACATAGTCCCTCTGCAATAAGAAGTCTTTTAAGAACATTGATCAAAATATAAGAAATGGACCAATTTATTGATGATTTTTCTTCAATTTTACCCCTTATAGAAGAGAAAGATGATAGGTGATAAGTACATAATTGAAAATCACGTAAAATAGGGAAAGTCTATAATTTTAAGAGATATTAAATTACTTAACTTACATTAATTGGTTTGTTGAATTAGTTCATATTGTCTTATATTTTGAATCAGAGAGAGTAGGAATACACACTTATGAGGACCTTATTAATAAGTACTATGCAATAATCTTTTTTTTTTCTTCAAACCCAGTCCTGAGCCTGGTATGATCTTAAGATTCGGCTCACCTACCTTTTACTTTTTATTTTTTTGGGTTCACCTACCTTTTACTTCTAATTTTTTGAATAAAAAAGTGTGTGCGCGTAGATTATAACTCATCTTGAAAAGAAGATTCTCAATAGTAGGTGAGAGATGTCAGGGAGGGCCATGAAAGAAGCTGTGAAGCTAAGCCAACATGGAAAACTCTGCTTGTTCCATCAGTTCAAGATTTAGTAGCAAAGAAGGAGATCAATGAGGTTCCAGATAGATATGTTCGTCCTGATCAAAAACAAGAAATTATTGTTTCAGACTCAGATGATTTGCAAGAAATCCCAGTGATTGATATGCAGAGGTTGATCAGTGAGGAATTATCAGCAAGTTCTGAAGAATGGGAGAAGCTTCACCATGCTTGCAAGCACTGGGGATTCTTCCAGGTGCCTCTTTTCTCTTTGTTTTATCCTCATCTTTAGTTAATTAATAAATCAACAAAACAAAAAAGAAAGATATGGAAATTATGAATGAATAAGGATTAACTTAAGATTGAAATAATTGTAGTTGGTGAATCATGGAGTGGGGTCATGGTTGGCGGAGAAGATGAAGAAGGAGACAGAGGAATTCTTCAATATAGGAATGTCAGAGAAGAACAAGTTCTGGCAAAGAGAAGCAGATTTGGAGGGATTTGGACAAGCCTTTGTTGTGAGTGAGGATCAAAAGCTTGATTGGGGTGACCTCTTCTTCATCACTACACTTCCAGTCCATTTAAGGAAGCCCCACCTTATCCCTCACCTCCCTCTCCCTTTTAGGTCTCTCTCTGATATATATGCATATTTCTTCATAGGAAAAAATTAATTTACTTCAAAAACTCGTTTTTATATTTAATGGGGTGTTTCGGTCTATATGCTTCACTGTCCTGATTAGTTCCTTAGGTACCAAATTACTTAAAATTATATAAACTTAATTCCCCTCACATATTTCTTTTTATATGGATGAGCTAATGAGGATGGTAGATCAAACGGTATGAAGTTCTTAAGAAAAGGGTAGACGAAGACTGAAGACAATATTCAATAAAGTTATTGAGTGAGACATTTAGGTTAACATTCTATCCAAAGATCTTTTGGATGGAGTAAAACGATACAACTTGATCTAAATAGAGGGATGAGGCTTATTGTCATTGTATCACTTCTTCTCTATTAGCTATTATGTAGGAAGCCACACTATTCAAAATCTGTGAACAATACGGCTCATTTCAAGCTTTGTGCAAGTGCACAGGCCACACTACTAGATATCATGCATGCTAGGGTGCAAAGACATAAAGGGCTTTTCTTATCTAATTTCCTTCTCATAAAGATAATAGATAGTTGACATATATTACTTATCAGCTACTTGATTTGATGTTGAATCATGTTTTTGAATATAGAGAAACTGTAGAACTCTACTCGGTTGAGTTGAAAAATCTAGCAATGGCTATTATGGAACAAATGGAAAAAGCCCTGAGGATGGAAAGCATGGAAATGAGAGGGTTATTTGAAGAAGGATGGCAATCAATGAGGATGAACTATTACCCACCATGTCCTCAGCCTCACAAAGTCATTGGTCTCACACCCCATTCAGATCCTGTAGGTCTCACCATTCTTCTGCAGCTCAATGAAGTAGAAGGCCTTCAGATTAGAAAAGATGGCATGTGGATGCCTGTCAAGCCTCTCCCTAATGCATTCATTCTCAACGTTGGAGACATACTAGAGGTATAACATAGAAAATAGATGCTATGCAAAAGGATAACATTTCCAAAATAAAAGGGACTTACCATTCCAAAAAAAGAAGTGTGTGCATCATTTTTGCCATTTTCATTGTGTCTCTTACCCACACAAATCCTTCTATGTTTTTATGCATGTTTTGCATGGTAGATCATAACCAATGGGACATACCGAAGTACCGAAGTATTGAGCACCGAGCAACGGTGAACTCTGAGAAAGAGAGACTTTCCATTGCTACATTTCTCAGTCCAAGATTCGATGTAGAGATAGGTCCTTCACCAAGCTTGGTCATTGACCATACTCCACCTAAGTTCAAAAGAATTGCAGTAGAAGAGTACTTCAAAGGCCTATTTAGCCGTGAACTACTGGGAAAATCCTATCTAGATGCCATGAGGATACAACAATGCAATAAAAATGAAGGAAAAACTGAGTGAATAGATTGTGAACAAAATTCTCAATTTCTTCATTTGTGGTTTTAACTTAAGCTTCTGTCACGCTTGCAGCTCATAGGTTACTAGAAATACAAGAATGGCCTTTGAATATTCAGATGTGATAAGATGATAACTTCTACTAATGAAATTGAGCTGATATGCTGCATCTTTACCCCTTATTTTTCCCTCCTTTTGTTTTTGCCCATCCTTATTTTTCCCTTTTAGAACAAAATTTGTTGCTGTGAATTAGTGTGCACAATCATCTGTATGTGTATCTGTATGCATGGTGTGAATCTGTGTGTGCATGTTGGTGTTCTCAACATAATGAAGATCATAAAGTCAATATTGCGAGAAACAATTGACTTCTTATTAATCAATTTCATGTACATGTATGTTTATACAAGAAATGAAATCTAAAGAACAAAAGGTAAAACACAACCTTCTACCATCCAACTCCTGACATAATAACAATAACACCTTTCACACAAGTATTTTACTTATGACAATCCATACTGCACAGCACTAGAATGTCTCTGAGCTGCAACGGCTACTGCAACAATACCAACTGCACCATAGTGAGACTGCGCCAGCAACAGCCTTGTATCAACATTCCTATGCCTCACATGGCTTCTCATCATCATGATGATGACCACGTCAACCCTATCCCAATCCGATGACAACAACACCACCGTGGTTGACACAAACCGCCAACCTCTTCGATATGGCACAAGCCGGAGAAGACAAAGTTGTGAAGGTGAACACCGACTTTAGGGTAGCGTTCTCTGCCGTGCCAACATGTGTTCAATCAACACTATGGAAGGTGGGAGACAAGGACACAGAGTGGAAGACGACTTATTGTGACGGTAGGGCATTGAGTAGGAGAGATTATAGTAACTTTTTTAGGATTGTGAAGACCCAATTTGGAGGGATCTATAACATTCAACGGTGTCCTACACAAGTGTGTCCTACTTGTGGGTTCGATTGTGGGATTGTTGGTGGTTTACGTGAGAATGATAAGATTCTTGAGGCTTTGGATGGTAAGGTTCTTCCTGCTGTGTTTGTGAGGAAGGCATAATCGTCATTATCACCATTATAGTGCTTCTGAGTCAAAGTTGTTGAATTATAATTAAGGTGGAATAAATGGGGTATATTGATTCATCCTTATAGCATGTAATAAGAGGATGGAAGATTCAAATTATCTTTTATGATCAACATGATGATGTAGCGATGACAATTTATTATTTATAATCATGCTGTCAAATTAAAAAATTAATGGTAATGGATTATGTTGTGTCATGTATGATAACACAGTATAAATAGTAATTATATTTGTCTTGTACATTGATAATTTAAACTAATGACAATCAACAGGTAGGTACGTATGCTTGCAATGCAATTTGCATTCTTGGAATATCAAAAATAAATTGAGTACAATTTAGTCAAGAACTTTGGTTTCCCAACATTTCTTAACCAAACAATGTGAGGGGAGCAACTACAAAACATTTATATGAAATTTTAAAATTTAGAAAGCATTTTTCTGTCATTTCAAGAAAAGAGACGAGACATTTTAATTATTTTTATGTAGTTCAGAAAGAGAGGGGGAGAAATATAAATAGTGGGTGGGCAAAAATACGTTATTTTATTTTAATAGATATATTATAAAATAGTAGTGGTAATCATAATATTTTCTTCGCTCATTGTGTTACTCTATCCATTACTTATTTTTCAATACTCTCTCCAATAATCCAATTTTTAAGTGGATGATTCTGGAATAGAGACAAACTTTAGTGATGACCTTTGTGCTTTTAATGGCAACACGAGAAAGTGTGGGATTTGAACAATCAACTTATTCATTTTTTTTCTTTTCCTATTCCTCATCTAATCAGATCATCCTTGAATTAAGAAATAAACCGCCTCAATCCAAAAATAAAAAATAAAAAATAAACCGTTGATATTCAATATTTTATAAAAATAATTATTATCAAATTTTATCATTTTTTTTTATTTTTATGCATCAGAAAGGAGCGTTTGAGCCTTTGAGATTTATTTCTTGGTCCTTAAGCAAGGAGGGTAGATGGGAAATTAAATCAAATTATGGGTATACTCATCCTCAACAAGGGTGATAAACAAAAATCTATATCGTTCAAAATTAATGTGAATGGTCCAAATTTATTTTGTAATTTTATATTTTCTTAAAAAATCATATTAATGTGTACATAATCTGAAGTAAAAGGTAATATCTATGATCAAACACTCAGCTTACCTACTCTTAATTGGCACTTCTAACTATGCCCTTGTTGGGCAAGGTAATTTCTATGACCCAACATCTTGTTGGGTAAGGTAATTTCTTAACTGTCTCTTCTTAAAATTAATTTTTATTTGAAATAAATTAGTTAAAATTTTTAAATTATAACAGTTAAAAATATGTATTTGGATGATGCGTATCTCACTACTACAATAAACACAATACTCTTATGGATATCAAAACGGGGCATCAAAACCGTTTGTTAACATATGTTATATCTCACCAGGGGTATAATAAACACTGCGATGTTCATCATTTCATGCTTCCAAACATTCACTAAGCAATACGTACTTCTTTAATTACCTAGCACCGGAGTTCCAAGCTTGGTTTAGACCCATTAAGTAACTTCAAATTTTTACCATAAGCACATCGTCTTGATGAATTTTTAATATATATCGTCCTTTGATCTTATTTACAAGTTGCTTTGACCATGTTTCATGAAATTCATTAACTCTACCTTAACATTCAACAACTTTCTAACTTTATGGCTTTTTAATATACATTATATAATATGATAATAAACCCAATACACTGATAAATAAAAGGTAACATTATACATTCAAAAATGAAAATTTAAATTTTGTGACTTAATAATAAAACAAAATTTATAAAAAGGACCATACTGATAAGCTTCAATTATATGTAGGACGTTGGAGTTTAATCACTTTCCATCAGATTATACAATTTTGTCAATAAACTGGGGCTTGATGGAGTTCACGGGCCACATTGAAATCTTGTGACTTACTAATAAAACAAAATTTATAAAAAGGACTATACTGATAAGCTTCAATTATATGTAGGACGTTGGAGTTTAATCACTTTCCATCAGATTATACAATTTTGTCAATAAACTGGGGCTTGATGGAGTTTACGGGCCACATTGAAATTTTGTGACTTACTAATAAAACAAAATTTATAAAAAGGACCATACTGATAAGCTTCAATTTTATGTAGGACGTTGGAGTTTAATCACTTTCCATCAGATTATACAATTTTGTCAATAAACTGGGGCTTGATGGAGTTCACGGGCCACATTGAAATTTTATTTTTGACTCATAGGGGAAAACTTTTTGTGACTAGTCCGTTTGTAGCATTTGGCAACATAAACAAAAAAAAAAAAGGTACTCATGAGCTTCACAATTTAGGATCATGCAAATATGTTTAGGACGCACAGAATAAAATACTGATGAGCCATTTTGAAATTTTAGTGGAGCAAAATTATTTTAGCAATTTATTTAAATTTAATTTGTCCGAAATTTATTAAAATAATTATATTGGACCAATGAGATAGGCATTTGAAATGAAATTATTGTTGAAATTGTGGTCTTTATTTATGCCTAATTTTGGAGATTAATATTTAGGCCATATTTTGACAATTGGTAAAAGGGAATTATGATTAGTTAGGTAGTCACATTATATTTAGTTGATAAGTTAATAAATCGTTTGATGACTCAAATAAAGGAGCGAAAAGATTTGAGCTTGTATGCACTATCAATCACAAGAAACAGAGTAGAGATAATCAAATAAGTGTAAATAAGATAATTGATGTTGGAAAAAAAATAACAAAAGCCCAACAAAACAGTTCTGCACGAATACGATCATAATTTGCAGCAACTGTCTGAATCTAGAACTCATTTTTAGGAAATATTTAAGAATCTATCAATCATTGATCCATTCTTTTAGACATAAATCTCATTCTCCCTAATTTTATTTTATGGAAAAAAATCAATGGAGTGAGCAAACTATTTACATTCATAATAATTGCAAGTATTAAAATTTTTGGTGCAAAAATGCAACTGTTAAGTAAAGTCTCAAGTTTATCTATAATTCTATATTATACTCCCACCCATCCTTTTAATGAGTTACACATAACCGAAGTACAAGAATTAAGAAGTTGATTAAAATTAGTTAAAGGTAATAACGTGTAAGAAATACTATATAATTATTTTATAGATAATGTGAGACCGTGAGTGAATGATGAAAAAAAAAATTATGTAGGAGATAGAGAATGTGTGGAAATAATTAATCTAGAGACATATAATCAATTAAGGGTAAAAATCATAAAAGTGAATTAAGAGTTTAATCATGTCTAAAATAAAACTTATAAAAATTATCAAATGTATTTAAAAATTTGACATGAAAAATATGGGAAAGAGCATTATATTTATTGGGGAATGAGGCTTCGGATCAAAAGAGCAAAAACTGATAAGAACCATGCATGCACCTCAAAATTTATCGCCACGTATATTTTTTATCTTCGATTATGATGTGCAAATTAAAGACAAAAGTGCTTCAAGCAACATAGAGGAAAAAATGGATACATCTATACACACATACACGTCTTTGTATATCTATATGTATATATTTTGTATCAAGTTGACCAATAAGGCAAATGGAAAAGTCTCAAGCTTGTCATAAAAAAAGTCTCAAATTTATCTAGAAGTCCATTGAAATTAATTAGTTGTTTCTCCAAACACGGAAACAAACTATTTTGGAGAAAAATTTAAGTAAATCAATTTATAAATAACTTAATTAACTTTCTTAGGATTTTCTAAAAAAATTAACTAGTTAAGTCTTATATTTAGGACTAGATAAAGTAATATATTTCGTCAATAGAGATCATATATATCATTAAGTGAGTTTTGTCTATCTCAATAAGATCTTACTCTTGAGATTTAACTTCTTTAATTTCTCTGAAAAGAAAAAGTCAACTGGATCTTATATTTAAGGATAGAAGAAGTATATATATACATACACACCATATCATCATATTTATAAGTCTCTGACATGTACATTTCGACCAATAAAATTAGAGCCTTTTAAATTTTATTAATCCTATCCTAAAATTTAATAACCTATCAATTTTACCTATAATATTTATAAGTCTCTCGACACTATAAATAACTTCTCTTGTATATAGTTAACTAAAAAAAAAAAGTAAAAACACAATGAAATTTTTTTTTTTTTTTGATATAAACACAATGACAAAAATTAAAACTTCGGATTTTCACTATTATGTCAAAGGTTTAATGTACACACGCATGGGTCAAAGGTTTAATGTACACACGCATGCAAAAAAAAAAAAAAAATGGTCCTTTTCTCAATTAATATCAAAGGTACGTACAAGTAAAGTACATTTGTACATTTTGGACTTTCACTCATAACCTCTTTATCTTCAAAACCCTATCCATCCCCATAAATACCTAACCCTTCCTTCTCCACAAAACACATAATCACACACATCGATTCACAAATTAAACACTAGCTTTTGTTAAAAAATCAATATGAACAAATTTTCTTCAAGTTCAGTCCTACGCCATGCATGGCTTCTCATCATCACCATGATGATGGCCACGTCAGCCCTATCCCAATCTGACGATACCACCACCGTGCTCGACACAAACCGCCGTCCTCTTCAACGTGGCGTTGACTACTACATCAAGCCGGCCATAACCGACTCCGGCGGTCGCTTCACTCTCATTGACCGCAACAATTCCTGCCCTCTCTACGTCGGACAGCTCAACACCGACCTCGGAGAAGGCATACCGGTGTTCTTCACGCCGTACGCTGGAGAAGACAACGTTGTGAAGGTACAAAGGGACTTAAAGGTGGCGTTTTCGGCTGCATCGATATGTGTTCAATCGACGGAATGGAAGGTTGGTGAGAGGGACATGGTGAGTGGAAGAAGAATTATTGTGACTGGTGGTTCTAATAATGATGGACGTGATTATAGTAATTATTTTAGGATTGTGGAGACAGAAAATGAAGGGATTTATAATATTCGTTGGTGTCCTACGGAAGTGTGTCCCACTTGTAGGTTTGATTGTGGGAGTGTTGGTGGATTACGTGAGAATGGTAAGATTCTTGCGGCTTTGGATGGCAATGTTCTTCCTGTTGTGTTTGAAAGGAGGGCATAATCGTCATTATCATCGCCATTATAGTTTAATATTTGGGTTATTATTGTTATGTTATTGTTGTGGTTAAGTATATGATTAAGGGCTATTGATTCATCCTAATTAATTAGTAGAATAAGAGGATGAGATGGAGACATGTCATGTATTTTAATTTTGTTGTTATATATAATAATAAGGCTCCAAATTGTGTTTTGTAATCATTTATACATACAGTAGTGATAGTTTATTTAAAATTTCTTCACCATGGTTAAATTTTAACGGTCAAATAAAATTTCTTAGAGTAGAAAAAAATTGAATTATATTCTTTATAATCATAGCATTGTCTGGAAATCCACAAACCCTTTAGTTCAAAAAGAAAAGAAACCCACAAACCTTAGCTGATGGCCCTAGGTCAGGATCACGACCATAGAGGAGGTTGATGTAGAAAATAATTGAATTATATTCTTTATAATCATGACGTTATCTAGAAACCCACAAACCCTTCAATCCTTTAAAAAAAAAAAAGGAAGAAGAAAAAGAAACGAAACCCACAAACCTTAGGTAATGGCCCTAGGTCAGGGTCACAACCATAGAGGAGGTTGATATAGAACAGGGAAGGAGAGGAGACATGAAATATTAGATCTTATTCAATTCGTTAAAACTTAGTACAACCCGTAATGTTGAGTATCTTGTTTTTTAACAAGGTACTTTTAAGCCTCCTCTACTATTTTTAGTGATGAGTATACTGATTCAAAGCAACCTTAGTACTTTAATTCCATCATTACCGACAATTCCACTAAGATTTCCATTGTATTCTCCAAGATAGAAATGAACTATTAATGACTCAATAGATACAATCCCAAACTTTGAATGTAGTATGCAAACGCACACTTTCATTTTAGAAATTCCCATAACTTTGAAATCAAACTCTCAAAAAGTAGATACGAGTTAAATAAACTTTTAGAAGTACGTATTAAAACTTGGAAACTGTAGTATGGGAGTTAAATATATATATATATATATATATAATTTGTGTGGATAAAAATTTTGTTAAATTTATTATTTTGTAAAACAATTTGTATTGGTTTTTCTTAAATACTCAATCGCATCGTTTGCTTGATTATTGTTAGAGAATCATCAATAAGGATAGCTTAGGAAGAATTTGACAAAAATTAGAACTATACCTTATATTTAGAACTAAAATTAACTCCCAAAATACGTTCTATATTTAGGACTAGAGAGAGTACCATTTTTAATAATTTGCATATGAAGTCCTTAACGTGGAAACTCCTTCATTCACATATGGAATCAATAAAGATAGTTTGTGAGCAGAATTATAACTTCAAAAACAAAGTAGATTAAAGACTAAAATACATTAATTTAAGTAGGATGAGGTTCCAAAGACTCGTAGTCCATACTCAAACATATTTCAAACAAATAGATACATGAACTAACATGTTCATTTTCACTTCTTATTATAAATGCTCAAGTAGGATTTATCATTTTATCCAAAGATGAAGGCAAGTTGAAATAAACTAAGTATTCTCAAATATACTCAAACATATTCAGATATAATTTTAAAAAAGATGAAAAACAGTCTCTCTCTAGAAGTTTCGAAATAAGTTGTATGTAGCCTTCTAGAAAATAATGTTTAAGATTAAATTAAGTTCTATTGGTTATGGTTTAAATTTATTTTTCCGAAGTAGGAAAAATAAATTCATGTGAAATGAAATCAGTTTGGAGATAAACTTATCCAAACAATACATGATAAACGCAAATGAATTAGATTCTCTTAAATAAATATGTCCCAAAAAGCACTAATTAATAAACGTTATGTCAAAGCAACCCATTTTCATGTCAGGAATTAATAATAATGAAATGTTGGATTAACTAATGGCAAGAGGATTATAAATTTGAAAGTTTTAAAAGCTTATTGTCAATTTTTAGTTTTCAGAAATAACATATCTCTAGTGGGTCCAATTTCAAAAAAGTTATAAGTTTTAGTATAATTTTAAGGGAAAAAGACAAATAAATACCCTCCAATTTGTAAAATCCCATTAACAACTTCATGATAGGTATTAACAACACAACAACCTATCATAAAGTTGTTAATACCTATCATGAAGTTGTTAATGAGATTTTGTAAATTGAAGGGTATTTATTTGTCTTTTTCCCTAATTTTAATAGAAGCAGTGATTGTCTTTAACTAATTGCAAGAGGATCATCTCCATAATTTCAATTTTTATAAAAAAAATTAGTCAATGTTTATTGTTAATAAATTATTTGTATTTTTGACCTTCGACTCAATGTTTAAGAAATTTATAAATTTGGTATATTTGAACGTAAGAAGTGGTTATTTTCAATCTATCTATTGAATGAATATTAAAGTCATTTTTACGTTGATCTTGTATTTTAGAAAAAAAATGAAGAACAGTCACTAAGTAAAAAGAGTTTGGAGGGGATTATTTTTAAAAAGAGTTTGTGTTCTAAAATAAGTAAGGTACAAACCATTCGTGAATTTGATAATTTGTTTAAAACGTTATAATGAATTTTTTTCTGATCATAATTATAATATTTGCTACAATTGTATGGTCATTTAGCTGGTCAGAGGATAAACAAATCAAAATCTGTCATGGTTTTTAGCCCAAATGTCAGTAATGCTGAGAAGTTGCATTTATCTCAAGTAATCGATTCCCGTTTGCAAATAAATTGGGCGAGTATTTGGGCAAATTTGTTGATCGGAAATAAACGATGTCCTTTGTTCAATTATATTTTAGACAGTATTGATCAAAGGCTACAAATGTGGAAGTTTGAACTTTCAGTCTTCCTATTTGTTTTGTTCTTGTCCTTATGTGACTTTTTATCATCTCTTTCTCCAATGCCCTTGGTTACGGGCTATATGGTTTGGTTTACCAATTGGTCTATTATCTCATCACATTTCTCAAGCACAATTCCTGGTTTGGTTAATGGATACTTTGGAAAGGAATTTTGAACCAATTGCTTCTATGGTTACTTGGACACTTTATTTTATTTGATTGATTTTACAGGAATTAACGGCTTGTAGAAGATGTGTCAATTTTCCCTAAGCAAGTTATATCTTCAGTCTATGCCCAAAGCAATTTTCAATCCTTAGTTATATCTTATTATTCTGATAATTTACCCGGTTTATTAGCTGATATAGGGAATGACTCTTGTCCACAACTTCAGATACCTCATGACTGGGTAAGCGTAGCCTCCAACCCTGAACAGCATAGTACTCGATCATTTTGGCTTTCAATTTATTTTCAGAAGGAACGGGTCAAAGATTTCTTCTTTGTTATGCAGCGGCAACTGGACAACTGGTCTGTCATATTATCCCATCTCAGACAATATTTACTTTTCATATGCAATAAGCAGTGCATTTCTAGTCCATGCAAATATACTATTGTCATTTCCATTCAAGATCTGAAGCTAAGAAGGGTGATGAATGGCGAAATTTCTTTAGTAAGGGGTGCGCATAGGGTTTTCCAATGTTGGCTTACTATTTTAAGTAGGTTCTTTGATTGTATTATATTGTAGTTAAATATGTTTTTAAGACAACTCATCTTTTTATATATGTAATATTTTCATCAAAACAATGAAGGGTAAATTTGAAACAAACATAGATTAAAGGCAGAATCAATGCACCAAATTAATGGACTCTCAGTCCATCGGTTTCAAGTCCCGTTAAATGTTTGGGCCAATCTCTTGAACACCTTTGAGTTTTAACAGTAAGGCCTAAATACATGGACCTTCGTTTATTGGACTCGTCTTCCTACCCATCCTATAATACATCACTGGGTCTAAAAATTAGTATATTTAAAAAAAAAAAAAGGTATTTTCCATAAAGAAGAATAATAATTAATTAATTATACTAAATAGCCCACAATCCCACATAACATAAAATTATCAAAGTAAAAATAGTGATAAATATTAATCAAATTATTAGAAAATACGTAAGTCATATTTATTTGTATCTGTGGTCAATCTTTTCAGTTATACATGGTCATATGTCTTATTTTACTTCACATAGGATTATAGTTAAATGATAATATTTTTAAAATAGAATGCATCATAAAAATTTGTGATTGGAAAATTTAAGATAATATATATAAATTAATTGACCTAATTATTGGTAAAAGTTTTAAAAACAGAATCATGATTTAATATTTTCGACAGAACCATTTAACTTTTTAAAATTATAATCTCTAAAGTTAACACTAATATATAGTAAAAAAATAGTACACACACACACACACACACACATTATTATGGAAAATATTATGGGAAAATGGCCTGAATAAAAAAGATATAATTTACCTTCCAGGTTTTGCAATCAGTGTATTCTACAGTTGAGATCCTTAGCCCCAAATCTGTTTCTCAATAAGTCTTTAACCTTAGTTTCCCTCTTTTTATGATATATACATATTACACACACACACACATATATAAATTGAATTGGATCAGATTTGTATTCTACTTTCTACCTTTATCATGTATTTTCAGTTATACCAAGTAGGGGAAGCTTATATTTTGGGTTAAAAATCATATTTGCCTGGAAGTATGCACGGTGGATCACATCTGCCCCGAAAGTTTTTTTTTGTCCAATTTTGCCCTGAAAGTGTGCAAAGTGAATCATATTCGCCCTTTACCATTTTTTTGGTCCAAATTTGCCCCGGAAGTGTGCAAAAATGGATCATATTCGCCCTTTATCGGTAAAAAGTTTTTAACGGTAAAGGGCGAATATAATCCACTTTGCACACTTCCAAGGTAAAATTGGACCTAAAAAAACTTCTGGGGTAGATGTGATCCACCGTGCATACTTCCGGGGTAAATATGACCTTTAACCCTTATATTTTTATTCCTCTTGAATTTAAGGCATATGAGATTTAGTCTTGAACAAAAGACTTTGATGTAATTTATTTCATTTATCTAATATCACCCCCACACACATTATCTCCACTAATTTCACTATTTTTCTCACCCCTTTTTCTCATAAACATAATATAAATATTTATTTTACAAGCCAGGTTAATTAATTTAGAAAATAATAAACATAATACACACACGTATATTTTTAATCAAATCCAATTTCACAACTTGTTTCTATATCACAAAGGGATGTTAAATTTAGAGTTATGAATTACAGAGAATTGCATTCGGGTCCCAAGGAAGGCCAATAATATTAAACAAGTTCCAATGACTTGCCAATGATACTTTTTCACTTGGTCCTTTCTCTTATTATTATCAACTCATGAGGACTTATTTGATATTAATTGTTTTTCTTAGGAATTGAATGTAATTCTTTCTAAGACTTGTGACCCCTCTTTCTAAGATTTACATATAATAAAAATGTTCAACATTAAACTATTAGCATCTCAACAATTATTGAAAGTTAATTTAATGGTTGAGATACTAGGTAGAGAGAAAATGAAAAGAAAGGTTAGTGAAAAGAATTCTAACTGTTTTCTGACATATGTCATCATATCCTTTAAAATTTAACAGTTTTTCAATCTTACCTATAGTTGATATTTAATATACATAGTGGTCTACACAAATACAAATGAATGATTATATTGTACATTTTTATCAAAAACAAAAATTAGTAAAAATTTATAAAACACCTTCTCTCTCTCTGTGCCTTTTGGAATAGTTAAACCACTGGAACACACTTCGATTGATTTGCACTTATTGGCAGATATATGTTTGGATTCATTTATTTATTTTCAGGAAAAATGTGCTTTTAGGCTAAAAAAGCACTTATAAACAGTTTTTAACTTTTGTGGTGTGTTTGGGCCAACTTATTTATAATTTTGTTTATAAGCATACACGAATAAAAAAAAAGTAGTTTATGGTTTATGACTCATGTTTTTTGGCTATGAAGGAGAGAGAAAAAAGATTGCATTTGGTCCTCAATATAAAAGCTAGTTGATTAATTTGTAGAGATTACAAAGTTAAATACATTATTTAATTATAGTATACATTTTTTATATCTATCTAATATAATCATGTTAGAAGAATCATTTTCTTGTATTGTTTTAACATGATAAAGTAACTTATATATAAAACCAGAAAATCATTTTGAATTTTTTAATAATAAAGTATTTTTCAATGATTTTATTTTTAATATTTTCCTTAAGATTGTTAATATATATATAAGCTATTTTTACAACCTGTAACACCCCAAATTTTAGAAAATAGAAAATAAGGAATTATTTAAGGTTTTGGAATATTACTAAAACATTAAAAAGCATTAAAAATAAATTTATGATGATTTAGATATTTTTAATAAATTTTAAGGGTAATTTTTGTTAGAAAATAAAGAAAAATAATTAGTAAGATAAAATTTAAGTTTCTAAATGGATTTAAATAAGGGAATATTTAGAATCTTGAGGTATTATTTGATATTTAAAAAGTCTTATAAATAAATCTGAAAATTAAAACATATCTAGAGAAATTATTTTGGGACAAATTTCAAATTTATTTGTAAATGAAAATGGTAAATGAATTACCATTTAGGAGGAAAATATAAATTGGGAAATGAAAAAGACAGTATCTGCCCCTAGTTGAAAATAGCTTCAGTTATAAAGGAAAGGGCAAGATGGTAAAATAGCTGTTAAAAATATCATCGTCTGCCTTTAAATTTCCAAGCCACACGTGTCCTTCTTATTTCTTCTATTACCTTCCATTTCTTTTCCATTTCCCCTGCCTCCCAAACCCGACACACACACACATTCACCCTCTTCCTCCGTTTCTTCGAGTGCAGCGGTGACACCAGCGGCGAGCGGCGGCGGAACGAAGCGGAAAACGCTTGAGGAAGCTTGGAACAAGTTTAGGTAAGCTCTTCCTTCTTGTTTCTTCTCCATTTCGGGCCGATTTTGAGCGAATGGGGGGAAGATGATCCGAATTTCTGAGATGTTTTTGAAGTTTCTGAAATTATAGAAATGTTGCTTGGACCTTGTTCTTGGTTGTTTGAGTGATGATTTTGGGAAGGAAGTTGAAATAGGCTCGGATTTGCTCAAATTGTTCCGTCGGTTACTGTTCATCCGAAGCTACATTTGGGGATTTTCGGATGTTTCTTGTTTTAA
Organism: Mimosa bimucronata; assembly: GCA_037074515.1. NCBI lineage: Eukaryota > Viridiplantae > Streptophyta > Magnoliopsida > Fabales > Fabaceae > Mimosa > Mimosa bimucronata. Next base: position 17,223,101 of record CM073442.1, read on the forward strand.
AGTTTGATTAAACATCAATAGGAGTAAGTTTAAGCATGTTTGTTGCCTTGAATGTGGATTATTGGAGCTCAAGGAATTTTTGAGCAATTTCTTCTTCTTCCCTGTTTCGTTGAATTCGTTGGGCCGAGAGGGGAAAATTTTTGAAGCAACATATATGGATGAATTGGAAGCTGAGATGAGTGTATTGAAGGTGAAATGGATGAGATTGGAATTTTGTTCTTCCTCCCTGTCCCTATTCTGTTCTGGCCGAAGGGTGGAGGGAGGGAGAGTTTTGATTAATTAAATTGCATGTCTGGATTGTTGGCTTGGTGTTGATTGATATAGTAGATGATTGTTGATGTTTGATGGTAGTTGTCTAATTTTATTTCCTTTTGATTGCTGCCCTGGCCGTGAGTTTTGTGCAAGGAGTATATATTATTGTGGATGCTTTGTCTTGACTGAGTTCAATGTCTGGTTGCTCTGTTGTAATGGTTAATTGTTTATTTCTCTTTCTTCTTGTTGCTCTGGGCTGACAGGTTTGCTTAAAAGAAGAGAAAAAAAATGTGTTATGGTGATTAATTGAATAAAAGGGAGTAGGAAGTGTCATTGATGGTTGTTGTAATTTTAGATCTTAGAAACTAATTTCTTAGTTTAATAGGAATAAATTTAATGGAATGTGAAGTGAATTAGCTATTCTTGGATTTTATTTGATTTTGGTTTGAAGTATGCTTTGAATTGAAATGCTGAAATGGTTGGTTTGGTGGTGGTGTTATTAGATTAAATTAATGTCACAATTGAAGAAGGAATGGATAGGAATTGGATGAACCACATATGTGGTTAAGAGTTAAGTTCTTTTAGCGCATTATTTCAAAGATTTTGAGCTAAGGAAGGATTTAATTAGAAAGCAGAAACTTGATTAGTGATTTACTGTTTGAAATCCCAAGTCAATAATTTAAGTTGGTTATGATTGATTGGGGATAAGTTAAGAAGTTGCAAGTTTAATTTGAAAGCTTAATTCATTGCTTAAGAATTTTCAAAGACTAGGACAAAGTCGTAAGTTAAATTTAAAGATTAATAAGTTACAGTAAATGTAAGTCATTTAATTAATAATTAATGATTTACTAAGAGATTTAGAAAATAAATTGAACTACAAAAATAAGGGGTTAATAGGCAATGTAAGTTAATTTAAAATAATAAAGATGCTTTTATGATTATGTTGTGTGTATAGTAATTTATAGTTGTGCAATGTTGATTGACAATGGTGTGACTAATTATTTAGTTAGGAATTAAGAAGTAGTTGGGATAATCTGATATATATATCTATTTAATATTGGTTGAGATTAAGCGTGGTGGTGAGAATGAATTGATAGTGTGAGATATAATTGGGATAGTCATGTTGCTGATTGAATTCTGGTTTGTGCAATTGAACTGAATGCTTTGAGAAAAGTTCAGTGAAGCTTTTAATGATAATTACCTTAATGTTACTGTAAAATGGCAAGAAATTATTTAAATAATTTAATTATGATATTAAAGAATTGATAATGATTTAATCAAGCTAAATATAGTAATGTAATACTTTGAATGTCAAATATTTTAAGGTCAAGGAGTGGAAAACATAATGGGCATTTTAATGGTTGATCCTGTAATTGAATCATAAATAAGAGAAAAAGGTTGTGTATTGAGTTCAAGAAAATATTGGCTTTAGTTTGTGACGTTAGTTTAGTAAGAATGAAGTTTAACTTGATGCGAGGTGTGAATCACTACTACAAAAAACATTATTTACGTCCCCATTTCACGTCTCTTTTTTAAATATGAGATGTAGAAAAAAGACGGTGGTAAAATTGTAAATATGTGAAAAAGTTTTAACGTCTCTTTTTTAAATATAAGACGTGGATTCTACCAAAAAAGGGTGAGAAAGATGAAAATATGAAAAAAAAGAAGGTGAGAAATACTTTTCACGTCTCATAAATTTTATGAGATGTAGAAAAGCACTTTCTACGTCTCATAAAATTTAAGAGATGTAAAAAAAAAATGTTTTCACGTCTCAAAAATATAAATGAGACGCCACGTCTCTTATTTATTTGTTTGTGGGACGTGGATACTTAAAAAAAAAAATAGTCTTCTCTCTTTTAAACCCTCTTTTCCGTGGTGTCCTTTTCTCTCTCGATCAAACCCTCAGCTCTCTCGAACCATCTCTCGATGTTCATCTCCTTGTTCATCTCGCTGTCTCTTCAACCTCTTCATCGTCTACCAGTTCGATTCCTGCCATTCCGAAGCCGAAATCGACAAAATCAGGTACGGGGAACCAGAGATTCGAAGCCCTTCTTCCTTGCTTTCACAATGATTTTTCAGTTTTTGTTGTTGTCGGGTTTTTGATTAACTATTCGTGTGTTGTTCGGTGAAATTCCTAGAGGCTTTTCGATCATGTCGATGTGCTACTATGAAAGCTCGCTCACGAATTTTGAACGCTTTCTTCTTCAATGTATCACTCCTATGGTTCCTTCGAAGACTGTTTCTCAGGTATTGTGTTTTTTTTTTTTTTTGTTTAGCTTTCTCTTCATCTTTCCATGTTTCTCTGTCAATGTCAGTTTCACTGTTGTGTTACATTCTCTCTCTCTCTCTCTCTGGTTTTCCCATCTACTGTCAATGATTTTTTTTTTTGTTTTGAAGATTTTTTTTGTTTTTGTTGATTGTTTTTTGAAAAATCTTGCGTGTTTGTGTTGCGTGTGATGATGAGGATGAAGGATGGAATGGGAAATTCTCATTCTGAATGTTCTTTTATGCCACGTTTGACGGAAAGAAAATTTATGGAAACATGCTAAATTTCTATGCTATTTAAGGGAACACATAATTTCCTTGGCATTCCTTCCTTCCTCCTCAAGATCAGGCTCTTAAATTCCATTTTTCTCTGTTTAATTGCATCTCTATCTCTATAAATATAGTAGCTAAATGACATTGCCAGTTTTAAATCAAATAGGTTCAATAAACACTGAAGTTTCTGCATCTTATTTTCTGGGACGTTTTTCATGTTTATGGACAAGAAACATACACACCTTGGGTCAGCGTATCAAATTGGACCAACAGATTAGAAGTATCTGAGTTTTTTTAAATGTTTCTTGATGACTTGTGTGCATCATTCTAGAGGTAAGATTATATGAGCCTTACTTTCATTCTCATGCAGGGAGGAATATTCCTGAAGATCGTGATTTGGAAGGATCATTGATATATCCTGGTGCCGATCACATGTTGCAGAAGGTTTGTATTTGCTTATCTAAACATGGATTACATAATTTATCAATCGTACAATTTTTTACTATTGATTATAAATTACTGATCCCTTTTGTGCCAATAAAGTAGGGATATTTGAATTGCTAACTAAAAGAAAAGTATGCTAGGATGAAGAACATTGCACTTATGACAATTAATTGATTATCATGTTTATCATGTCTTGAAACTAATGAAGTTCATTGTGGTTGTACCATTATAATTAGAAATTATTAGTGTTTGGGGCTCATGCTAAAAAGGTTCATTTTGTGAAAATCACAAATACATTCAACTTCTGGAGATTAAATGAGTTAAGTTGGGCAATAAACAGCCATGAAATGTAATGATGTAATCTTTAACTCTGGAGAGTGAGCAGACAAATTTGACAGAGTGAATTTAGCCCAACGAGTACCTTTTTTAAAAAATAAAATATTGGTGGAGCTTCAGGCTGCCCAAAATTCCATTTTGTGCTTGTTTATTGGTGAGAAAAAGCCATTTATTTTAAATCTTTGGAGATTAACATTGTAGATATACCCACTGTTTGGGTGATTTAAATGTCAGCAAGCTATACATAATTGGAAACCTCACATACATAGTACCTAGAGGGCATTGTGTGATGTATTGTTGATGTTATTGTTCAGTTTTGGCAGCCAAAATATGTAATTGGAACCATGGTGCTGAACTGTAGGTAATGTCACCAATACAAAGCCTAAATGGTTCAGTGTTGGGATGATGTAACTCTCCTATTTGATTATTTCGGTTATTAATTGGGAGATACATTACTTTAAACAATCTTTCAATAGATTGATCTAAACATAGGTTTATCTATGGCCAGGAGGAATATCTTATGCCTATCTAGCTCATTCTCATGTCAAATTTCCACATGAGAAGTCCATATCTAAGAAACAGAGCACCCAGAAGCATCTTGTGCCATCTCATCTGTATGTCTGCATTTATGATATTTTCTATTTCAGTTACAAGGCAATATGATTTACGATTCTGCCATGCTGATACTGCTTGAACCTGATTTTAACCATTTGTGTGATGCCATTTTTCATTTTTTTGGTACTAATCTAATGTGTAAACTCCCAATAGATTTTTCAGATGATAGTAAATATTTGGTTTTCTGTGGATCTACTCTGTTGACAGATGAAAAGGTTTAATATATATATGATGCATTCTTTTCTAATTTTTGGTGTCCGCATTTTATTTTCTCATTTACCATCTTGAGACTTCTTGTTGCATTTTGACTACAGCATTTAGTTGTAAAAGTAGACGATAGATTCTTAATCATTATTGGATTTGAGGCATGTTTTTTCATATATTTAAGTTGGAGATATAATTGTTAAAGTAGCTTATATATATATATATATGCTTCTGATATGTTTTAACCACTTATGTTCAATCACCAGGTGAATGTGCAAACCCGACCCCTGACCCCTGTCTTCATTTCTAGATCTTGATGATGATATCTGCTTTTCCCATTTGCTAATTCTCTTCTTTTGTCATTTTCCATTTTTAAAGTTCCCTCCTTTCTCTTCCTTTGAGCTTAAATAGGTGATAAACTTCCATGATTCCTCTTAATCTGACTCACTAGATATCTTCAGTATCTGATATATTGACTTTTGTAGACTAATTCATATAGAGTCCTCTCTTTAACTGCTTTAAAGTGACTTTATATGTTTCCTTTTTGCTCCCTCAATTTCTCTCTATATGTATGTATATATATGTACGCGTGTGCGTGTATGTTTTAGTAAGAATCTTTAGAAATATACGTAATGCTGCAAGAGTGTGAGTAATAATTACTCTGTTTGTTCAATTCATTGCTGAAAACTTGCACATAAAATTCTTTGATGCCAGGAAGAACATGTGGTAGGTGGAGTAACTTCAAGAGATTTAGCACTGCAGCAGTAGTTGAGGAATTAATCACTCCCCAAGTTCAGATAAGTTACACACAGAATCTAATAAATGGAAAATTTGTCGACACTACTTCAGGTAAGTCTTTGCTTATATCTAGTTTCAATAAAGCTTGAGATTTTTGTCACTTTCTTTATTTCTTTATTTTATCCTCTACTATTGACTGATTCCAATTGGGTCAACACATTTGTTTATTTTTTATTCATTTTTTATCCTTTAGGATTTAATTAAGGCGTGTTACAGTGTTAGTCTCTTACCAATGCTCTTACTGGTGAAGAATTAAGTTTTTTTAAAATCTTTTTACAGGGAAAACCTTTCCAGCATATGATTCTCGCACAGGAGAAGTGATTGCTCATGTTGCTGAAGGAGATGCCGAGGATATCAACCGTGCAGTGTCAGCAGCTTGCAAGGCCTTTGATGAAGGACCTTGGCCGAAAATGACTGCTTATGTAGGCACTTCTTAGGATCATTTTTAACATTTTTGTAATATTACTTTGGATATAAATAATAAAATTAGTTCATTTTTTTTATTTGAAGTGTTATATTTCTATTATTTCGATAAAATATTAGGGTTTTTTTTGAATTGGGGTTAATCAGCCACTAAAAAATATTCTTTTTTTTTTAAAGAAAAGGCTTTCCACATCTCTTATTTGAATAAGAGATGAGGAAAGTAGGACTTTCCACGTCTCACATTCAGAAAGGAGACGTGGAAAGTTTTGTGACCACTTTCCACGTCTCATTTCTGAAAGGAGACATGGAAAGTGGTCACTTTTTAAGTCTCATTTTTGAATGTGAGACGTGGAAAGTCCCACTTTCCACGTCTCACATTCAGAAAAGAGACGTGGAAAGTTCTGTGACCACTTTCCACGTCTCATTTTAAATGTGAGACGTGGAAAGTGGTCACTTTTCACATCTCTTTTCTGAATGTGAGATGTTGAAAATGGTACTTTCCATGTCTCACATTCGGAAAAACTTTCTACGTCTCACATTTAAAATGAGACGTGGAAAGTTCTGACTTTCTACGTCTCCTCTATCCACGTCCCACCAAAAAGAGACGTGAAAAGTCCAAAAAAAGATATGTGAAAAGTGTTTTCTGTAGTAGTGTAATTGATGATTGTTCTTTGAGTTGTTTTGTAATTGAGTTATGTGAGTTATGTCTAGTAATAAATGGATCCTAAAGGAGAGGAAAGATTAATAACTTGTATTATAAAGTATGAAATAAATAAGTTCTTATAGTTAGAAGTTTTAGTTTTAATTGAATTAAAGTTGTTACTTTGCTCTATTATGTTGCAAGATTATAATTGCTTGATGAAATTGGTAATTAACGATGTTATTTAAGAAATGAATTTTATGATTAATTCTGTTGAAGATTGTGTGATTAGCAGTTAAGTTATAAACTAAGATTTAATCATATGTAAAAAAAAGAGAGGAAGGGGTAGAGTTATAGGTAATACCTTAGGAACGTGAGAGCCGCAGAATTATTATAGGTTAATATATATATATATATATATTAATTTATTATCTATATGAAATTATAGGAGAAATAGTGGGATTGGATCCTTAAGACACAGAGAAGGAAAGAAGCCAGTACAGGAGTAAGTATTAAACCAGGTAGCAGTTTCATTCAATTTCATCTATCATGTATTAATAATTGCATAGCATGTTTTATAAATTCACAGTAAACTTCAGGGCCGAAAGGTCGCTTTAACCTTGTTAGAATTATTCATGGGATCCGAGTACTCGATGACTAGAGGGCTAGCTACCCCTAGTACAGATTAGATATGATCGAAATGTTATATTCAGGAGGTTGAGCCTCACAGTAGTGCCTTAAGTGCACTAGCATACAAGGTTAATGTTTACTTGTATGGGATGAGTGCAGGGGCCCACAGAGGGGCAACATCCCTACCCATACAGACATGTTTTTCAGTTATACATATTTACTAATTATTATGCATGGTAATGAATGAAATGAACTGCGTTAAATTGCTGTTTCAGAGAAGCTAGTAGATGGTATGATGAGTAAGATAAGACAGGAGTGCTGGAGGAAGCTTAGATGAAGAATTTAAGATTATGTTAGAAAAAGTAAGGTTATCTGTATATGATGTAATTTAAACTTATTAAATTAATAGTAGAAAGCATGAAAAATATAATTGTATAAATTTATAAAGGGATTTAAATTTCCTAAGTACTATGAATTAAAACTAGATACCTTGAGAGGGTTAGTGTACTTTTAATTGTTTTATTAACCGCTTTATTTCATAAAGGGTTTTAAGTTATTCCAATTTGTTTGAAAAGCCCTTTCCAACTCAAAGAAGTTGGTTTAATGTTTAAAAGAAAAAAGTTTTAAATTTTTCATATTTTTGGGCTTCTGACATTAAAAAGTGGTTATAATTCAATTAAAAATTGCTATAATATAGTAGAAAAGTTTAGGTGTTACACAACCGCTAATCCAAACAAGTTTTAGTTTGTAAAAAGTCATTAAAGTCATTTCTGTCAGTGTTAATCCAAACATAAATCTTATTACACAAGTTAACTTATATCTAATTTATTGTAAAAGTCAGATTAAGAGAAAAAAAAGTAACTTTTCTAATCGCTAATCCAAACGCAACTAGAACAACGCAGGTTGTTTACTGTTTATGTCAACATTAAATTGTTTATGTCAACATTAACGTCAATACAAAAAGCTAATCCAAGAAAGATAATTTAATAAAATCTGGAAACCCGGCCCCCATAAAAAATGAACTAAATTCACCATGTCTTTTATTCCAAAAGAATCAATTAAAATGTTTATATTATAGGTAGATTCATCTAACCTTCTAAAGAATGTTAATATAACCAAAACGTACCCTCTTTGGGAGAAAAAATATTACTTCCTCATCCTCCCTTCTTAAATATAAGATTAAATTGACCTTTTTCTATTGGAAAAACAAAAGAAGCTAAATGAGCCACTTAATCGTAACATATTTTATATTTTATTAGATTATATGTTAGTTTATAAGTCAAATAAATAAATTTAAAAAAAATTAATAAAAATCTATTTATAAATAATTTATTTAATTTTATTAGGATTTTTCAGAAAAATTAACACTTAACTGGATATATGGATATAGGAGGAAGTATTTTATTTGTCAAATCAATCAGTCTTATTCGGATGACATAATTTTCTTAATGAATTTAACCCTCTTTATCTATTCTCACCAGCCAAGGCTGGAAGTAACTTTGACTTGTCAGATTGAAATAAATACTGAGACCCTACGTGTTGAAATGTGAGCGTCTAAAATCTGGTGGTGTTCAAAAAAGAACGTGTAATTATTTGAAAGGGACGGAGGAACGTAACTGTCAAGAAGTTACAGGTCATAGTCATTTAGTTACATATTCCTGCCATAACAAGTCTTCTAGAAAAAATTGATCAAAATATAAGAAATGATAAGGTCCTAAGAACAAAAAGTATGTGTACGTGGATTATAACTCGTCCTGTAAAAAGATTTTCAGTGGAAGGTGAGAGATGTCAGGGAAGGCCATGGAAGAAGCTGTGAAGCCAACATGGAAAACTCTGCTTGTTCCATCAGTTCAAGATTTAGTAGAGAAGGAGATCATTGAGGTTCCAGACAGATATGTTCGTCCTGATCAACAACAAGAAATTATTGTTTCAGAGTCAAATGACTTACCAGAAATCCCATTGATTGATTTGCAGAGATTGATCAGTGAGGAATCATCAGCAAGTTCTGAAGAATTGGATAAGCTTCACCATGCTTGTGAACACTGGGGATTCTTCCAGGTGCTTTCTTTTTCTATCTCTAATTATATCCTCATATTTTGTTAATTAATAAATCAATAAACAAAAAAAGAAAGACATGGAAATTATGAATGAATAGAGGATTGACTTCAGATTGAAATGATTGTGTAGTTGGTAAATCATGGAGTGGAGTCATGGTTGGTGGAGAAGATGAAGAAGGAGACACAGGAATTCTTCAATCTAGAAATGTCAGAGAAGAACAAGTTCTGGCAAAGAGAAGGAGATTTGGAGGGATTTGGACAAGCCTTTGTTGTGAGTGAGGATCAAAAGCTTGATTGGGCTGACCTCTTCTTCATCACTACACTTCCGGCGGTCCATTTGAGGAAGCCCCACCTTATCCCTCACCTCCCTCTCCCTTTTAGGTCTCTCTCTCTAAATAGATATATGCATATTTTTTCATAGGAAAAAATTGATTTACTTCAAAAACTTGCTTTTATATTTAATGAAGTGTCTTGATCTATATGCTTCACTATCGTGATTAGATCATTAGGTACCAAATTACCTAAAATTAATTATATAACTTAGTCACTTAATTCCCCTCACATATTTATTTTTATATGGATGTGCTAGTGAGGATATGGTAGATCAAACAGTATGAAGCTAAAAAAAATGGTAGATGAGGGCTTAAAAGAATACTTACTCAATAAAGTTACTGAGTGAGATCTTTTTGTTAACATTCTATCTAAGGATCTTTTGGACGGAGTAAAGTGGTACAACGTGATCTAGATAGTAGGATGAGGCTTATTGTCATTGTATCACTTCTTCTCTATTAGCTATTATGTTGAAAGCTACACTATTCACAATATGTGAATAGTACTATGGCTCATTTCAAGCTTTGTGCAAGTGCACAAGCCACACTACTAGATATCATGCATGCTTGGGTGCAAAGGCATAAAAGGCTTTTCTTATCTAATTTCCTTCTCATAAAGATGATAGATAATTGACATATATTCCTTATCAGCTACTTGATTTGATGCTGAATCATGTTTTTGAATATAGAGAAACTGTAGAACAATACTCTACTGAGCTGAAAAATCTAGCAATGGCTATTATGGAACAAGTGGAAAATGCTATGAGGATGGAAAGAATGGAAATGAGAGGGCTATTTGAAGAAGGATGGCAATCAATGAGGATGAACTATTACCCATCATGTCCTCAGCCTCACAAAGTCATTGGTCTCACACCCCATTCGGATCCTGTAGGTCTCACTATTCTTCTGCAGCTTAATGAAATAGAAGGCCTTCAGATAAGAAAAGATGGCATGTGGATACCTGTCAGGCCTCTTCCTAATGCATTCATTATCAACGTTGGAGACATACTAGAGGTATAACATAGAAAATAGATACTATGTAGAAGGATAAACGTGTAATGGGACCCATAATTCCCAAAAATATAGGACCTACCATTCCCTCTCTGTCATATAGTTGAGTTTCATACTGAATCATATAGTAGAGTTTAATACAGAATTAAAGAATTTTTTACATCATTTTTGTCATATTTTCAATGTGTCTCTTACCCGTATAAATCCCTTTATCTTTTTTTGCATATTTTACATGGCAGATCATAACCAATGGGACATACCGAAGTATTGAGCATCGAGCAACAGTGAACTCTGAGAAAGAGAGACTTTCCATTGCTACATTTCTCAGTCCAAGATTCGATGCAGAGATAGGTCCTTCACCAAGCCTGGTCACTGACCATACTCCACCAAAGTTCAAAAGAATTGCAGTAGAAGAGTACTTCAGAAGCTTTTTTAGCCGTGAACTCCAGGGAAAATCCCATCTAGATACCATGAGGATACATCAATGCAACGAAAATGAAGGAAAAACTGAGTGAATAGATTGTGAACAAAATTCTCAGTTTCTTCATTTGTAGTTTTAACTTAAGCTTCTGTCAGGCTTGTTTGTGACTCATAGGTTACTAGAAATAAAGAATGGCCTTTGAATATTTAGATGTGTTAAGATGACAACTTCTGCCCATGAAATTGAGCTGATATGTTGCATCTTTACTCCTTATGTTTCCCTTCTTTTGTTTTTGCCCATCCTTATTTTTCCCTTTCAGAACAAAATGTGTAGCTGTGAATTTGTGTGCACAATCATCTATATGTGTATGCATGGTGTGTATCAATGTGTCTCAAGATAATGGAACTTCATCAAGTTGAGATTGCGAGGAAAAATTGACTTCGTATTAATCATTTTGATGTATATGTATATTTATACAAGAAATGGAACCTGAAGTACAAAAAAAAGGAAAAAACCTAACCTTGCGTAATAATTTCATCAACCTCCTTGTAACACCTAAAATTTTCTACTATATTATAGCAAATTTTAATTGAATTATAACAGCTTCTCAATGTCAGAAGCCCAAAAATACGGAAAATTTAAAACTTTTTCTTTTACATCATATACAAATAACCTTACTTTCCAAATAATAATTTTAATTTCTTCATCTAATCTTCTTCCAGCACTTCTGCCTTATCTCAACCATCTTAATATATCCCAACTTCTCTGAAAACAGCAATGCGACACAGTTTATATCATTAACTGTAAATTTCATGCATGCATTGCCATGTATACATTTTATAAACCTTTGCAAATTAATGATAGTATTTATGCTATTAATCTGGGTGACATAAGTGTTAAAATCTTAAGTTTTGATGAGGATTGGACCCATAGATAACATAAGTAAAATAAAAAATTAGCATATAACTTAGTCTGGAATAAATTGAGATAAGAATAATGTTAAATGACTAAGTAAAAGAGTGTAGGTTACCTTAACATGGAACAAGTAAAATCTTGTAGATAACAGATACACTATCGCTAAGCTAGAACCTATCGCTAACAAGTGGAAGGTTTAGGATAATAATAGCTAATGAAGACTTAGCAATAATCTGAAGAAAAGTCAATATCTCTATCGCTAACACCTTCACTATCGCTAATATAATGAGTTGAGCTAGCCTAAGCAAGCAAAGAACAATAGATCACTATCACTAAGCTCTGTACAAGTATATCACTATCGCTAAGGCCCCATAGATAACATGGATAACACAAAGGGGGAGAGTGTTAGAATAGCTAGCAGAAATGAACTAAGTTAGCTAGCGATAACATGATTAGCTATCAATAACAGAACTAACTTAGACATTCAGATAGCTAATACAGTGATAACATAGTTACTAGTGATAACATGATTAGCTATCGATAACAGAATACTTGAAATAACTTAGACATTCAGATAGCTAATACAGTGATAACATAGTTACTAGCGATAACATGATTAGCTATCGATAACAGAATACTTGAAATAACTTAGACATTCAGATAGCTAATACAGTGATGACATAGTTACTAGCGATAACATGATGAGCTATCGATAGAAAAATACTTGTTGAAATAACTTAGATAATCAGATAGCTAATACATTGTCTTTGGACATTGAGCAAATGAAATGCACTAGCGATAACACCTACTGTGCTTCACATGAATACTTGTTTAGCTAACAGCTAAGTGCAGGACTTACACTATTAAGCTAGCGATAGCCAAGGGTGCTAGCGTTACTGAAAAAGCTGCTATGCAAGTACAATGGTTGCAGGTGATCGTTACTCACAGTCTCTATCTCTCTTAGTTCATCCTCTGCAAGATTAATTAAAGCAAGAGAAGAAAGTTGACGAAGATGAAGAATAGAATTAATTGCTAACGTCTAAGAGCTCTCAACGACTAATTTCAAACGGCCTCTTGAAGCTGAAAGAAAAGGCAAGCTGTGAAGAGTTATAAATATCAAGACTTGAGCATTTATGAAAGGTGACACACAGAACTGACTCACTCACACACACACAGAGACGAACCAGCATTCAATACTCCCATCTACATGCAATTTGAGTGTAATAAGATAAACTGCTACCTGACTTATGGAACTACTCTTATCTTGATTCCTTTTCTCCGTCGTATTCTGGAGATTAAACTCCACTATTTTTCCTATAAGTATTTATGATATAAACTGATATATTAATATTTATTCTTATTCTTAATAATTCGACGTCTGTCATGGTCCTAATGTAATTGATACTACCCCCTTCTTTGTATTAGTGAAAGGTTACAGCTTACTATAATTATCTTAATCCCTTTTAAAATTAAAAGATCAATTATTAATAATTTATTTCGATTAATAATTATGATTCTCATTATCTTCTTTTCCGGAATTAAATATAAAAATCCCAATAAATTAATCATAATTAATCTATTAAACATTACCAACTTCTACCATATACTATTTCCTTATTCGAATACAGTGTAATTTTAATCTTATCAAAATCACAGCTTACAATTTATTCACTGTTGTCACTAAAAATGTTGTTTAAGAGAACAGAACTAAAACAGAGATTTCAACCTCAAATTCAAAACCCCTATTCTAAAACCAAAGTAATTTACAAGCAGAAACAGGACAATAGATAATTAATTAGATTTCTCATTCCAATAAAATTGGAGTACACACTTTCTTAACACCATTCTTTTCCTATTTCTAACTTCATTAAACCACCAAATTACAATCATTCAATATAGAAGAATTATCTCCATAAAAGAAAGAAATCGGGAATTATAGAAATTCTCCTAAAATTCACTTCTTTTCAAACTTAATAGAAGGATCAATCTCAATAATGATTTGGCATTCATTAACAATTAATTTTAATCAATGAAAAGCCTCAACTTCAAATGTCTCTATTAAACCTCAACAACAACCTCTTTCCTCTAATTTTCTAACAATCGTTTATAATTTATTTTACCCTATATTTCCAATTAAAATAACACATAGCTAAGCTTTAAAATCACCAACCATAATAAAATCTCCAATACTAAATCTTTCTAACTCTTCATATTAACTTAAGCTCCGTCAACCATCTTAACTTATCATCGAAAGGTCTTTAATTAACTTCCATAGATCAAATTGCAACTTTATAAATCAATTCCCTATTCATCTTTTATTTTTAACTTTTGACAATTACTTTGCATTTCTTGTTTTGCTATAAATAAAATTTCAGATAGACTAATATTACATAACCTCCGATATTGTCAATAATTTCTTCCCTAAAGACCTCAAACCTCAAACATTCCAATTGGACCTTTAATAATCACCACTTTCCCTCTAATTTCATAACAATAGTTTATAACTTATCTTATTCGAATTCCAATTTAATCCTCTCAATATTGAAACCGGGAATAAAACATAAGCTTCCAATCCATAAACCTCATTCAACTTATCACATCTAAATCCCTAATTTTTAATAAATTAAATCCTCAAAACTGATCTTTCTTAAATCAATCTTAGTTAAAATCCAAAATCTATAAGTTTAAACCTCAATTCATTGTTAATGATAATAATACTAGATGTCCAAATCTTCTATCTCTTCCTTAGTCCAACAAACAAAGTCTAAACTTTCTTCTTCAATCATTTCCACAATCTTTCCCATTTCTAAATTAAACTAAATCAAGTGATCATCCTTTATACACAATCATCTACCAATTCCCTTTACATTCTTCTAACACCTTCAACCAATATCTTGATCTCTTAATATCTCTATGAAACTATTTAAGACCTCAAATCCTTAATATACCAAATTGCTAACTAAATCATACAACAACAACAAGTGGCAGCAAAATAATTCTCATAATTAAGCTAACACGTATAACAAGAATACCACAAGAACTTTAACCCTTCCTTCTTACAAATCATCGATTAAATAACATATCAAAGAACCAATTACTACCACATCCTTCAACTTAACCCGCTTCCTTCTTCAATGGCTTGCTACTTTGTCTTATAAAAATTATAGCACAATACCATTCAATCCAAAACAGAACAGAGCTTGAATTTTCTTTGATAAAGTGATAATAACTTTAAAGAAACATTTCCTACATTTTTCAAACAACCATAATACTAATCATCTATAAACCTCAACATTTCTCCAATTCCTTGAGAACATATAGCCACCTATATTAACTCCAGACATATATTCAATTACAACCTTGTTTTCCTATTGCATAAATTTCCTTTCTAATCATTTGTTCCTCTACAACTTCCAAATTTTCAAATTATATAATCAGAGTTACCAAACATTTGAGCTAACTTATTTGTGGTAATTAAAGCAGGTTCAACCTTTATCAACCAACACCATAATCATCATTAGTTCATCGAGAATCAAGCCACGCAAAGCAAATAGAAAAGAATCCCCAATTCAAATTAACCCCTTTAATCATTTCTTTAAAACTAAACTATTAAAATCAAATCCATAAACTCATGTTAGACAGCCCTACTAATCCACCTAAATTCATCAACTCTATTTCAACAGATAACTATGCAATAACCCTTAAAACTGTAACTAATTAATAATATTAAATAAATCTACACATTGCCCATAATAAACTAAACATTATTACCTTTAATCCACAAAACTTATAATCTTCTAACATTTTACAAAGAACCCAACATACACTTCTTATTATCATGCATGAGCCCTTCAACCACAACTTGCTTTCTAACTTCTCAACTAAAATCTATGACTTCACTTTTCATTCCAAGATCAATGAACTCCTATGGCTCTCATGAAAACAATCTTAGTCCACAACAATCATCTTCCTATGATCTCATCACTTTTATAATCAAATTAATCACTATTTTCTTTCCCAATCTTTAGAATCCTATATTCAATAAATCCAAACATACACCACCTAAATACCTTTAGCTAATCAACCCCATTTAACATTACTCCCTCTCCTCTAATCCTGTAGCCCAAACGCATAGACACATAGGATAAGAAGCCAGAATTTTCCATTATCATCTTAGTATTCAGTCACATAGAGTAAAACTTCAATTTCAAACTCAATATTAACCAGTTTTCTTCCTTTTTTCCCCTGCTAACAGCCGCACAAAACAACCAAAAAGGAAGAGAATTTTACAACAACTTCCCATTCCAATTACACCTCACTTCCATTAATTCAAACATCAAAACTCCTCCTCCTCTGCCATTGAAATCACACGGCAGAACAAACCAGAAAAGAGAAAGAAAAATTGAACAGCTTCACTTTTAAATAACAATCAACCACACAGAATCAAAATCAATTCCATCTTCCTTTCATTAATAACAGAAGGCCAAATTGCAGGAGAAAGAGCAGAGATTTGGACCATATAGGAAAAAGAAAAATCGAACAGTCTCAACACCATCCCAAAATCCAATATAAACTTCATTTCTTACTCAATCTTACTCTTAATCATGTTTTATTAAACTTTCAATTGACTTTTGCCCATAAATTACCAAGAACAAGCTCGGATGAACACTAACCCGAGCCCATATGAGAAGAAATCTGAACAAATTCTCTCATGCATACTTCGATTCTTCAAGGAAATTAAAAACGAACCTCAAGCTTTGCTTTAATTAGATTACAACTCATAAAAATCAAAACCCCCAAAACGTATCCTCACTCAAATTGCAAGAACAGAGGGTAGAACGGAGGGGTTAAGGCTCACCTAAGATCAAATTGAGTCCCCCCATGTGTTGTCGAAGCTCCCCATCGCCGGAAATCACCTTCGTCACCGTCGAAGGCCACTGAGAATGGAGAGGAACGGAGGAAACAGAGAGATTGAGAGAGTGAGGCTGAGAGAAAATGAAGAGGAAGCAGAGAGAGAGAGTGAGAGTGAGGGAGAAGTCGGTTTGAGGGAGAGGAAATAAGGAATGAGGGCACGTGGGTGTGTATATTTATTGAAGAGAAGGATTTGATATTTTTAAGGGGTATTTTACCATCTTGCCATTCCTTTTACAATTAAAGATATTTTGAACTAGGGGCATATATTTTCATTTTTATTTCCTCTTTCCCATTTTGCCCCTCAATGATAATTTTATCTACCATTACCATTTTTAAATTAATCTAAATTCATTCCCAAACTAATTTCTCTAAATATGCTTAAATTTTCAAACTTATTTCTAAGACTTTTTAAATATCAAGCAATACCCCAAGGTTCTAAATATTCCCTTATTTAAATCAATCTTTCAACTATTTTTCCTCAACTAATAAATAAAATAAGTCTTAAAAATTATTAAAAATACACCTGGCCTCATAAATTTATTTATAAGGCTTTTTAATTTCTAAATGCCTTTCTAAAACATTAAATAACTCCTTATTTTCTATTTTCTAAAATTTGGGATGTTACACTCCTATCATCCAACTCCTGACATAAAAAAAAAGCGCCTGCCACATAAGTACTTAACTTATGACAATCCATACTGCATAGCACCAGAATGTCTATGAGCTGCAATGGCTACTGCTGCAACACCTATTGCACCATAGTGAGACTGTGCCTGCAACAGCCTTGTATAAGCATTCTTATGCCTCACATGGCTTCTCATCATCATGATGATGGCCATGTCAGCCCTATCCCAATCCGACGATGACAACACCACCGTGGTTGACACAAACCGCCACCCTCTTCAATATGGCACAAGCCGGAGAAGACAAAGTTGTGTAGACTTTAGGGTGGCGTTCTCTGCCGTGCTAACAAGTGTTCAATCAACACAATGGAAGGTGGGAGACAAGGACACAGAGTGGAAGAAGACTTATTGTGACGGTATGGCATTGAGTAGGAGAGATTATAGTAACTTTTTTAGGATTATGAAGACACAATTTGGAGGGATCTATAATATTCAATGGTGTGCTACACAAGTGTGTCCTACTTGTAGGTTTGATTGTGGGATTGTTGGTGGATTACGTGAGAATGGGAAGATTCTTGAGGCTTTGGATGGTAACGTTCTTCCTTCTGTGTTTGTGAGGAAAGCATAATCGTCATTATCACAATTATAGTTCTTCTGAGTCAAAGTTGTTGAATTATTATTAAGGTGGAATAAATGGGGTATATTGATTCATCCTTATATAGCATGTAATAAGAGGATGAAAGAAATATCTCATATAAGCTGTGTAATCAAACCCAGCCGCGCTCGACTGGGTCAACCCCGAACCCGGCGACCCGGCCATGGGACCGGGCCGGGTAAGCATCCAACTTAGGCAAGTGGCAACCCGGAGTGACCCGGGAAAACCCGGACTAACCCGGGAGCAACCTGGCAAGTTGCTAGGTTGACTTACGTTGCATATTTTTAAACAAAAAATGTGTTAAAAATGACATAATTTGTGTTTTTTTAATTTTAATGATAATTTTGATATTAATGACTATTAGTTTAGTGATTAAAAAAATTATTGGTAGGGATATTTTGTTAACATTTATTTTTTTTAAAATTCTATTAGGTAGAATATTTTGTGATTAATGACTCCAAAATCAATGAATAATAGATTGAAGCTATTGAGTTAAAATGTCAAAGAGATTGTAAAGAATATTGGATAAAATATGATTATTTTATTAGTAATTCAAGGTATTGAATCGGCATTTAATATTTGGATAATATAATGATAAATTTAACATTTAAATTATTTTTTAATTTTTTTATTTCTCACCGGTCTGATTCCCAAGTTGACTTCAAGTTGACCCACTGACCCTTGACCCAGTGCCTCGACCGGTCTAGATGCCAGTCCGGGTTTAATAACCTTGCATATAAGTGTTCTTTATTATTGTTGCATGTTGAATTGAAATTATCTTTATGATCAACACGATGATGTAGTGATGACAATTTA
This sequence comes from Mimosa bimucronata, assembly GCA_037074515.1. Lineage (NCBI taxonomy): Eukaryota > Viridiplantae > Streptophyta > Magnoliopsida > Fabales > Fabaceae > Mimosa > Mimosa bimucronata. Next base: position 17,241,722 of record CM073442.1, read on the forward strand.
TTATTTATAATCATGCTATCAAATTAAAAAATTAATGGTAATGGATTATGTTGTGTCATGTATGATAACACAGTATAAATAGTAATTATATTTGTCTTGTTCATTGATAATTTAAACAAATGACAATCAACAGGTAGGTACGTATGCTTGCAATGCAATTTGCATTCTTGGAATATCAAAAATAAATTGAGGACAATTTAGTCAAGAATTTTGGTTTCCCAACATTTATTAACCAAACAATGTGAGGGGAGCATCTGTTCTCCCAAAACCCTCAAATCAAACACTTCCTTGTGATTTAAATTGTTTGGTTTAAATGGAGAAGAGGACAGAAAAAAGGAAAAATGATAGATAAATATACCTTCTAAATCTCTAAAATTCATATAGGAGATTTTAATTAGTTGAGCAATGATATTAACAACTACAAAACATTTATATGATATCTTGAAATTCTGAAAGCATTTTTCTGTCATTTCAAGAAAAGAGAAAAGACATTTTAATTTATGTAGTTCAGAAAGAGGGGGAGAAATATATAGTGGGTGGACAAAAATACGTTATTTTATTTTAATAGATATATTATAAAAATAGTAGTAGTAATCATAATATTTTCTTCGCTCATTGTGTTATTCTATCCATTACTTATTTTTCAATACTGTCTCCAATAATAATCGAATTTTTAAGTGGATGATTCTGGAATAGAGACAAACTTTAGTGATGACCTTTGTGCTTTTAATGGCCAACACGAGAAAGTGTGGGATTTGAACAATCAACTTATCCATTTTTTTTCTTTTCCTATTCCTCATCTAATCAGATCATCCTTGAATTAAGAAATAAACCGCCTCAATCCAAAAAAGAAAATAAAAAATAAAAAATAAAAAAATAAACCGTTGATATTCAATATTTTATAAAAATAATTATTATCATTTTTTATCATTTTTTTATTTTTATGCATCAGAAAGGAGCGTTTGAGCCTTTGAGGTTTATTTCTTGGTCCTTAAGCAAGGAAGGTAGATGGGAAATTAAATCAAATTATGGGTATACTCATCCTCAACAAGGGTGATAAACAAAAATCTATATCGTTCAAAATTAATGTGAATGGTCCAAATTTATTTTGTAATTTTATATTTTCTTAAAAAATCATATTAATGTGTACATAATCTGAAGTAAAAGGTAATATCTATGATCAAACACTCAGCTTACCTACTCTTAATTGGCACTTCTAACTATGCCCTTGTTGGGCAAGGTAATTTCTATGACCCAACATCTTCTTTGGGTAAGGTAATTTCTTAACTGTCTCTTAAAATTAGTTTTTATTTGAAATAAATTATTTAAAAAAAAAACAAGAAAGAAATAAAATGTTGACATTCGATATTTTATAAAATGTTATAAAATAAAGAGAAAGAAGAAAGATGGAGAGATGAAAAAGAGAATAACAAGACAATATAATATAAGAAGAAGACAAGAGAATATGAGAAGAAGATGGAGAGAAAGAAGATATCACTTTCACTTATAATTCAATGGTACAAATGCTTTGTACATGACCTCTATTTATAGGCCCTAAGTCATTGAAGACTATGCATGAGGTTACAAGAGAATAATGGTGGAGTTTATGGCATTTACAAGCCATTCATTGAGAGGTTACAAAGTTAAGGTATTTAGAGAGAAAAGAATCCTATGAGGAATTCTAAGAGGAATGGGTCATGGACATTCACTACATATAATTTCATAACACTCCCCCTTGAATGTCCATATTATTGTGCCTCATTAAAACCTTACTAGGAAAAACCCATTGGGACAAAAACCTACACTACTACAAAATAGGGCTATTGCGAAGCAGCAATACCGGCGCTTACTTAAATAAGCGCCGCTATAGGGTTTAAAAGACATATACCGGCGCTTACTTAAATAAGCGCTGCTATAGGTCTAACCTATCCCGGCGCTTATAAAACTAAGCGCCGCTATAGACATTAAATATTAAATTTTTTTATTTTTTTTACTAGAAAACCTATCCCGGCGCTTGTGTCTGTAAGCGCCGGGATAGGTTATTAATATAAAAAATTAATATTAAATATTAATATAATTATTTAAATATTAAATAAAATATTCCTATTCATTTTTAATAAAAAATATTTTTTAGAATTTAAAAAAATAATAATGAATATAAAAATTTAATATTAAATATTAAATAATTAATTAACAATTAAATATCAATTTATATTTTTTAAAAATATTACGTGCACCTATAGCGGTGCTTTTTAAAGAAAGCGCCGCTATAGGCATCAAAAAATGGAGGGAAAGTTTTCCCATATTTTTCAAATTTTCACCTATAGCGGCGCTTTTTAAAGAAAGCGCCGCTATAGGCAAAAGAAAATGGAGGGAAAGTTTCCCTCCATTTTTTTATTTTGAAAAAGAAAATGGAGGGAAAGTTTCCCTCGATTTTTTTATTTTGAATTTATAACCTATAGCGGCGCTTTCTTTAAAAAGCGTCGTTATAGGTGAAAATTCAAAATAAAAAAATGGGGGAAACTTTCCCTCCATTTTTTGATGCCTATAGCGGCGCTTTCGTTAAAAAGCGCCGCTATAGGTGCACATAATATTTTTAAAAAGTACAAATTGATATTTAATTTTTATTTAATTATTTAATATTTAATATTAAATTTTTATATTCATTATTTTTTTTAAAATTCTAAAAAAATAATTTTTATTAAAAATGAATAGGAATATTTTATTTAAATATTAAATAATTAATTAAAAATTAAATATCAATTTATATTTTTTAAAAATATTACGTGCACCTATAGCGGCGCTTTTTAAAGAAAGCGCCGCTATAGGCATCAAAAAATGGAGGGAAAGTTTCCCCCATTTTTTTCGAATTTTCACCTATAGCAGCGCTTTTTTTAAAAAGCGAAAAAAGCGCCGCTATAAGTTATAAATTCAAAATAAAAAAAAGGAGGGAAACTTTCCCTCCAGTTTTTTATGCCTATAGCGGCGCTTTCTTTAAAAAGCGCTGCTATAGGTGCACGTGACTTTTTCTTATTTATTCTCTCTTAACACATTTCACTCACATTTTTTTCTTCTCTCTTCTTTCTTTCTCTTCCCGTCCCACTCTTTCTTCTCTCTTCACAAGGGATTTGATCAACAACTTGTAAGTTTCTCCTCCTTTCCTCAAATATTCTCTCTTCTCTCTTAGCTTCTCACCATTTACCTCTCTTTTTTTTTTGGCATATCGCACTCTCTTTCTCTCACTGCCATTTCTGGAGAAATCATTTACAGTTGCAGATTATGGAGCTCCAAGTTTACAAGTGATTTCACGAATCTCAAATGGTAGAAGCTTCTTTTTTCTTCGGTACCTAGATTTTTTTGTTTCTACTCATTGTATAGGAATGGAAAAAGGGAAAAATAATTTGGATTTCTTGTTTCTACTTATTGTATTAAGTTGCAACATTAAGCACATAAAATGGAAAAAGGGGAAAATAATTTTGATTTCTTGTTTATACTCGTCGTATTAAGTTACAACACTGAGCACATGAAAAACCATTCTGAGTTAGGAGTATTTTGCTTTTTGTTGAGTTCCAGTGCTGAAATTTTCGCACTGATGTAGGTGCGTGTGAAAAAAAAATATTGATTTTTTTTAAAAAATAAAACCTATAGCGGCGCTTTTTATGAAAAGCGCCGCTATAGAGAGGCCTATACCGGCGCTTTAAGATATAAAAGCGCCGGTATAGATGGTCCTATACCGGCGCTTTTTGTAAAAAGCGCCGGTATAGGCCTTTTCAGTTTCAATAAAAAATTAATTAAAACATACATATAGCGGCGCTTTTGGGTAATAAAGCGCCGCTATATGGTCACCTATAGCGGCGCTTTGTAAGCGCCGCTATAGGTCACCTGACCTATTGCGGCGCTAGCTATAGCGGCACTTCAAAAGCGTCGCTATAGGGGTCAAAAAAGCGCCGCTATAGGTGTGTTCTGTGGTAGTGCTAGTGAAGGAAAAAGAAAACACAATATTTATTGAAGCTGCCTCGTTAAAAACCCTACCAGGAAAACCCAATGGGACAAAACCTAGGTTAAGGAAAAAGAGTGCAGCACGACAATATCTCCCCCTGATGACAACATCACTTTATCTCTTTGAGTCTGCGCATTCCAATACTATACACTAATTTTTCAAATGTTCTTGTTGGAAGTGTCTTGGTAAACATATCTGCAAGATTGTCACATGAGCAAATTTGTTGAACATCTATATCACCACTCTTTACAAGATCATGAGTGAAAAAGAATTTTGGAGAAATATGTTTTGTTCTGTCTCCTTTGATATATCCTCCTTTCAGTTGAGCTATGCATGCTGTGTTATCTTCATATAATACTGTCGGAACCTTTTGTGCAATAATCATACCACACATCGATTCAATATGTTGAGTCATTGACCTTAACCACACACACTCTCGACTTGCCTCGTGAACTGCAATTATTTCTGCATGATTTGATGATGTAGCTGACAAAGTTTGCTTCGTTGAACGCCATGAAACAGTAGTACCTCCACAAGTAAACAAATATCCTGTTTGTGATCTACCATTGTGTGGATCTGATAAAAATCCTGCATCTGCATAACCAACCAATTGTGATCCAGATTCATTAGAATAAAATAATCCCATATCACTTGTCCCTTGAAGATATCGAAATATATGTTTGATTCCATTCCAATGCCTTCTTGTTGGACAAGAACTAAATCTTGCTAATAAATTTACAGCAAATGCTATATCGGGACGTGTTGAATTAGCAAGATACATTAGTGCACCTATAGCACTAAGATATTGTACTTCTGGACCAAGAAGATTTTCCTTTTCCCCTTGAGGATGAAAATGATCTTTTTCCTTATCAAGTGATCTTACGACCATTGGAGTAGTCAATGGATGAGCTTTATTCATATAAAATCGCTTTACTATTTTCTCAATATAAGTTGATTGATGAAGAAGGATTCCATTTGTGAGATGCTCAATTTGTAATCCAAGACAAAACTTTGTTCTTCCAAGATCCTTCATTTCAAATTCTCTTTTTAAACAATCAACTGCTTTAAGAAACTCTTCAGGAGTTCCAATTATATTTAAATCATCCACATATACAGCAATTATGACAAACTCTGATCCATTCCTTTTATAAAAACACATGGGGAAATTTGATCATTTTATAATCTTCTTTTAACAAATATTCGCTAAGACGGTTATACCACATTCTTCCAGATTGTTTCAATCCATATAAGGATTTATGCAAGCAAATCGCATAATTTTCTCGAGAATTTTTATATGCTTCTGGCAACTTAAATCCTTCAGGGATTTTCATGTAAATTTCAGTGTATAAAGAGCCATATAAATAGGCTGTGACAACATCCATTAGACGCATGTCAAGTTTATTGCTTACTGCCAAACTAATTAAATATCTTAAAGTAATTGCATCCACCACAGGAGAATATGTCTCTTCATAATCAATGCCAGGCTTTTGTGAAAATCCTTGTGCTACAAGTCGTGCCTTGGATCTAACAATTTCATTTTTCTCATTTCATTTTCGCACAAATATCCATCTATATCCAACTGGTTGTACACCATTTGGTATTTGGACGACAGGTCCAAAAACCTCTCGTTTTGAGAGTGAATTTAACTCTACTTGAATTGCGTCTTTCCACTTTGACCAATCACTTCTATGTCTACATTCTTCAACAGATCTAGGTTCAAGATCCTCACTTTGATTAATTATCTCAAGAGCAACATTATAAGAAAATGCATTGTCGACAACTATATTTTCTTGGTTCCATCTTTTTCCCGTTGTGACATAATTTATCGAGATCTCTTCATAATTTTCAGGTACTTGAACCTCTTCTAGGGTCTTTTGATTAATTATGTCTTGGGTTTCATCTATAAGACCAACCTCTTCAACTTGACCATTTTGATTGTTTGCTCCCTTTTTCTTTCTAGGATTCTTATCTTTGGAATCGATTGGTCTACCACGCTTCAGGCAAGGCTTAGTTTCATTTGCAACTTTTGGTTGTCCTTCAGGGACATCAATTCTAATTGGAGCATTTTCAGCTGAAATGTGAGATTTAGTAATTCTCTTGAGGTCAGTAAATGCATCTGGCAATTGATTAGCAATATTTTGCAAATGAATTATTTTCTGAACTTCATGTTCACATTGCTGTGTACGAGGATCTAGATGAGATAGAGATAACGTTTTTCATGTGATCTCTTTTTCCAGCTGTTTATCATCTCCCCCTAATGTTGGAAAAATTGATTCATCAAAATGGCATTCATCAAAACGTGCTGTGAACAAATCTCCAGTTAATGGTTCTAAATACTTTATTATAGAAGGAGATTCATAACCAACATATATTCCCAACCTTCTTTGAGTTCCCATCTTTATTCGTTGTGGTAGAGCAATAGGCACAAATACAGCACATCCAAAAATTCTAAGATGGGAAATATTTGGCTCCTGACCAAAAGCCAATTGTAGTGGGGAGAATTTATGATAACTTGTTGGCCTGATGCGTATAATTGCTGCTGCATGTAATATTGCATGTCCCCAAGCTAAGATGGGAAGTCTTGTTCTCAAAAGCATTGGTCTAGCTATCAATTGGAGGCGTTTAATAAATGATTCCGCCAGACCATTTTGAGTGTGGACATGAGCAACATATTTTTCTATAGTTATTCCAGTTGCCATGCAATAATCATTAAACTTTTGAGATAAAAATTCACTAGCATTATCAAGACGAATTGTCTTAATTGCATGATCTGGAAACTGTGCTCTTAATCGAATTATCTGAGCAAGTAATCTAGCAAATGCTAAATTACGTGTTGATAACAAACACACATGTGACCATCTTGTAGATGCATATATTAAAACCATAAAATATCTGAATGGTCCACATGGTGGATGAATAGGTCCACATATGTCCCCTTGAATTCGTTCTAGAAATGTAGGGGATTCAACTCCAACTTTTGTCAAAGAATGCCTTATTATTAATTTGCCTTGAGAGCAAGCAGCACAAGAAAGGTCTTTAAATTGAAGAATCTTCTGGTTCTTCAATGGATGTCCATGTGAATTTTCAATAATTCTTCGCATCATAGTTGATCTGGGATGGCCTAACCGGTCATGCCAAACAATAAATGTATTTTTATCAGCAAGCTTCTGGCTTACTATGACATTTGTCTCAACTATTTTAATACTTGTATAGTACAAACCAGAAGACAATGTAGGTAATTTTTCTAGGACACATTTTCCCCCATCTCTAACATTTGTAATATGTAGATATTCAATATTTTTCTCACTAATAGTCTCAATGTGATATCCATTTTGACGGATATCTTTAAAACTTAATAAATTTCTTTGAGACTTGGGGGAATATAGAGCATCATTGATGACAAATTTTGTTCCTCTTGGTAATATTATAATTGCTCTTCCGGAGCCTTAATTATTCTTGTATTACCCGCTATAGTACTGATGCTTGCCTTTCCTTTACTTATACAAGAAAAATATTTTCTATCCTTAAGTATGGTGTGTGTTGTAGCACTATCTATGAGACATATATCTTCATCCTTGTGTCCAATGAAAGCATGATGAACATCCATATTCTTCATGAAAGGAAAGAAAAGAGAGAAAAAAAAATTCATTAAAGCAAATTCAATACATTATAAGCATAGCAAGTAATAATGCTCTTATTACATAATGAAAATGAGGAAGTAAAAAGAGAAAATTAAAGTAAAACATAACTGAATTAGAAAAACATAACTAAAATATTCTTATTCTTTTTCCAATAAAGCTTGTCTAATCATGATTATCAAAGAAGTCAGCCACCTCCAAATGTGCCATCGCATCAAGGCCATTAATATCATCTAGCTTATTGGCATGGTCATTTTTGTGTGCCTCAACATCACCATCTTAGAAAATCAAATTTGCTTCCACATTATTTGCATTCCTTTTCATGGAGGCTTGATAAAGTTTTGCTAGATGTTTAGGTGTACGACAAGTACGTGACCAGTGCCCCTTCATGCCACACCGAAAACATTATTTTCAACAGCTTTTGAAGGACCACTATTGTCCTTTTTCTGCCATTCATTATGTTTCTTCTTTTGATGGGCATTAGGATTAAAATTGTTACTTCCACCACTATGATTATGATAATTTCCGTGTCCCCTGCCACGACCACGGCCATGGCCACATCCTCGGCCGCGGCCTCGACCATTATCATGGTAATTATTACGTACATTTACATTCACTTCAGGGAATGGGGCATACCCAGTGGGACGAATTTCATGATTTTTCATCAACAGCTCATTATTTTGTTCGGCTACCAGAAGACATGAGATTAATTCTGAATATTTTTTAAAACCTCTCTCACGATATTGTTGCTGCAGGAGCACATGTGAAGCATGAAATGTGGAGAAGGTTTTCTCTAATAAGTCCTCATCAGTTATTTTTTCACCACATAACTTCAACTGAGAACTTATCTTAAAAACTGCTGAATTATATTCACTTACAGTTTTAAAATCTTGTAGCCTTAGGTGGATCCAATCATAACGGGCTTTTGGTAAAATCACCGTTTTTTGATGATCATATCTTTCTTTCAAATTAGTCCACAATTCTAACGAATCTTTTATCGTTAGGTACTCAGCTTTCAGCCCTTCATGGAGATGGTGGCGAAGGAAAATCATGGCCTTGGCCTTATCTTGGCCACTCACTTCTTTGCCAGTCAAAATGGCATTTCCCAGACCATTAGCATTCAGGTGAATTTCAGCATCTAACACCCAAGACAGATAATTTTTTCTGGTAATGTCAAGAGCAGTAAACTCGAGTTTGGTAAGATTTGCCATGGTACGAACTAAAACAATAACAACAATGAAATTAAAATTATGATAAAATAAACAAAATATAAATAACAAAAGTAGGATCAACATAATAATAATAAAACAATTATTAAAATAACAATAAGATAGTAATATATGTGCGTATGTATATGTATAAGAATGTAAGCATGATAATGATAAAAGACAATAATATGAAATAGTAGTATCATGATGAAGAGATAAATAAAAGCATAAAAAAACTGAAATAGAAGCATAAATTCATAAATAAAATTGCATGATAGTAACTTAAGATTAACATTAAATGTAATAATGGAAAGGTAAATAAGATAGTATAACAAACATAAAATTAGAACAATATAAAATACAACTTAAATAACAAAATGCATAATATAAGATAATAAAAGGCATAAATAACAAAATAAAAGGCATAATATAATAAAATTAAAATGACAAAATAAAGAGAATAAAATAACATATATATACATGTATATATAATATGTGTGTGTATATTTATGTGTATACATATAAATATAGTATGTATTATAATATGATATATATTTATATATATTATTAGAGCATAAATTAAATATGCAGATGGGGTGTTCTGTAAGAACTAAAGGGCGTATGAGCTAAAGGCGGTAGAAATTGCCAATCTAGTTCATTGTGACAGCCTCTCTAATTCTCCAGAAGAGGTAAGGATATGATGCAATATTATATATATTTATATATTACATATACATATATTATATTTATATAATTATATACTTTATATATATACACACAAGAAGCATCTGTGCATGTGTGATAATATATATAAACGCATGTGTGTATATTGAAAGATACACATTATATAAAAAAATACTAATAAAAGAATTGCACATGAAAATACTACTAAAGTTTTAGGGGGTATACCTAAAACTTTTCAGAGCAAACTCGTGCTGATAACGTGTTATAAAATAAAGAGAAAGAAGAAAGATGGATAGATGGAAAAGAGAATAACAAGACAATATAATATAAGAAGAAGACAAGATAATATGAGAAGAAGATGGAGAGAAAGAAGATATCACTTTCACTTATAATTCAATGGTACAAATCCTTGTACATGACCTCGATTTATAGGCCCTAAGTCATTGAAGACTATGCATGAGGTTACAAGAGAATAATGGTGGAGTTTATGGCATTTACAAGCATTCATTGAGAGGTTACAAAGTTAAGGGCATTTAGAGAGAAAAGAATCCTATGAGGAATTCTAAGAGGAATGAGTCATGGACATTCACTACATATAATTTCATAACATAAAAATAATTATTATCAAATTTTATCTTTTTTTATACATTTTTATTATAATATAATTTTATATGGTAGTGAATGTTGGGCTCTAAAGAAACAACATGAATTTAAGATGGGGGTAGCAGAGATGATAATATTAAGATGAATGTGTGATCATATGATAAAAGATAGGATCTGTAATGGTCATATTCGAGGTAGAGTCAGAGTAGCATCAATTGTACAGAAAATGGTCGAAAGTCGCTTGAGGTGGTTTGGATACGTTCAAAGAAGACAATTAAATGGGCCAGTAAGGGGAGTTGATCAAATAGTGTGGAGTCCTTCCAAAAGAAGAAGCGGGAGACCAAAGAGAACTCTTAACGAAGTTATCCAACGAGATCTTTTGGTCAATAATTTATCACAAAACATGGCTATTGATAGAGCACAATGGCGTTGTTTGATCCATGTAGCCTACCCCACCTAGTGGGATAATGCTTTGTTGTTGTTGTTGTATTATAATATAATTTTATAAGATATTAAGTTTTCATCGTTTAATTTTTTAATGTAACTATGGGGACGGGGTAGAAAGAGAGAGAGAGAGAGTTTATGATAAAATGATTTGTATCAGAAAGGAGCGTTTGAGCCTTTGAGGTTTATTTCTTGGTCCTTAAGCAAAGAGGGTAGATGGGATATTAAATCAAATTATGGGTATACTTATCACACCCTAAAATTCTGAAATGCGACCGGCCTGAAATATGAGAAAACTCACATCCCTTAAGCCTTAAGTATTTACAATTTCAGTAATTATATATGTATATTATAATACACAATATAAAGTAGATAAATCTATTTCATAAAACAAAACAAAACAAAACAAAAAAACAAAAAGACAAAATATAAACATCTCATAGAATCTCCCCAAAATGGGACTTTTTTGAAAATCTTAGAACATCCTAATACAGAGAAGTGGAGATCTGCTCCATACAAAGAAATACACAACACGAAAGCAAGGCGAGGATCCTTTCTATAGATTATGTGGAGCTCCTAGAACAAAATTTTGGAAATGATAAAGTTGAATTTTACATCTGAGTAGATAATGATGAATGGTGTTACCACTTCAATTCAGCAACAATCCCTCGGTCGACCATAGGAGACATGGAGATAGTTACACTAGCTGAAGCCAAAAATAATTTCCGGTGAATAACGTCCCATTAATAGAATATAATGATTTACTATAGAAAGTTAATTTAAGCATGTTTAACTTTTAAGAAATATCATGCCAACACAATGTACCATCATAAATATATGTAAAAACACATACAAAATCATTAAGCAATTGATTCTACTTACTTAGCTTCAATGAACAACTCAATTAATCAAATTATTTTTAAAATGAAAACCTTTAAATCTCATCTACCTTTAGGACTTCAACAGAATGGGATAACAAACATGGACACACAGTCCACGAGGGTAAGTAGCCAAGTGCAGCGTCAGGCCACGAACACAAAGTCCATGAGGGTAAGTAACCAAGCAAGCGCAACACAAGGCCACGAATTAAGCGCAGGTGCAAGAACCACGATTAACAAATGTGAGAAGGAATCCCACAAATATCAAGTGTGAGTACTACCCACAAATGTCAAGCGAGCTCGGGTTTTTCCATGGCGTATCAAGGACTAACAGTACTGCTGTTAGTAACCAACATTCTGTATTGAGTCCTCTCAGGAAAAATATTTTCAAGCATGTTGGGTCAACTTTTTAGGTATTATATAAAAGTATCTTTTAACACCAAAACACACAGTGAATATTCCATAGCCAAGGACCCCGACATGAGATTCACAAAAAGCATTCCTAATAATTCCTCTACATTCTCATGTATAAAGATTTGTAAGAACTCAAATGATTGAACACTTAATCAAATATAACTATAAAGAAAATCATTATCTCCTTGAATCATTTAAACATAAAATAAGCAATGACATAATTTCATGAACCTTTTTTCAAAAGATAAAACTCAAAAATTGATAATTTACTAAAAATGAAACAAGTAGTAAAATGTCAATGGGACACTATTCACTCACCTGATATATTGCCAACTCTATAGTTTGTAACACCTAAATTTTTACTACTATACTATAGTATTTTAATTAATTTATAACAACTTTTACAAATATCATAAGCCTGAAAATACAAAAAATTTAAAACCTTTTCTTTTCAACCAATATTTCAACTTCAATTATGTTGGAATGGGCTTTTCTAGCAAATTGGAATAACTTAAAACTTTAATAAAATGGAGTGGTTACTAAAGCAATTAAAATGACTTAAATCTACTTAATATAGCTACTCTTTTCTAATAGGGTTTAGGGAGTTCAAATTCCTTTAAATTATATATTTATATACTAGATTATATATTATTTAACTATCTACATTAGCAGATTATCTCGGGGGATAACCCTCTTACCTGTAAATGCAATGTACGGTTCATTAGTGATATATGTTAGAATCTTAAGTTTTGATGAGGACTGGACCCTTTAAGATAACATAAGTAAAATAAACAGATAGCATATAACTTAGTCTGAAAAGAATTGAGATAAGAATCAAGGTATATGACTAAAGAAATGTATAAGGTATCTAAACGTTGAACAAGTCCTATAGATAACAGATATACTATAGCTAGACTGAGAGCCTATCGCTAATACACGAAGAGATAAGGATAAATTAGCTAATGAAGTCTTGGCAATAAACTAAGACAAATATTCCTATCGCTAAGAACTTCACTATCGCAAAATGGAATAGTTTGAGCTGGTCTAAAGCAAAGAACAAAAGATCACTATCTCTAAGACATGTCTCTATCGCTAAGGTCTCATAACAGACAAAAGACATAGCCACTAGCGATAGCATGAATAGCTAGCGATAGCAGAACACTTAGACATTCAGATAAGTTACTATCTAGAGCTAATGATAACCTATCAATAACATAGCTACTAGCGATAATGAGTTTAGATATCGATAGTGAAATCTCTTGCTGAAATATCTTTTCTGATAGCTAATATATTATCTGTATACACTGAGCAAATGAATCCTACTAGCGATAACACCAACTGTGCTTCCCATGAATACTTGTTTAGCTAACAATCTAAGTGCAGGATTGACACTATGATGTTAGCGATAGCTTGAGATGCTAGCGCTACTGAAAAAGCTGCTACACAAGTACAATGTTGCAGGTAGTTGGTAGTCACAGTCTTTATCTCTCATAGCTCATCTTCTGTAAGAATTAAATGAAGTAAGAGAAGAAAGATGACTGAGATGAAGACCAGCATTAAATGCCAACGGCTAGGAGCTTCCAACGAACATATTCAAACGGACTTATGAAGCTGAAAGGAAAAGGCAACTGAGAAGAGATATAAAAACCAAGACTTGAGCATTTATGAAGTAGAGAACAAACTGACGAACAAGCATTCATTATTTCTCATCTACTAACTGGTCAAAGTTTAATTATTCTTAGTGAGATTATTCTGTACTTCAGTGATTAACAAAATATGTTCATCAAGTGAACTCATTTATTGAAATCCTCTACTGTTTGAGGTTGTTCTTAAGTCTGGGACTTTAGAACAGGGTTGTAGTCTTACAACTTGTAAGGGGGAGTGTTTAGAGGAAGTCTAAAACTCTGTCTTATAAAGGTTGGCAGGTGAACCTGGTTTGTAAAACTTGTGGTTTAGTGGAACCTTATAAGGAGTTAGAGAACTGGATGTAGGCAGTGTTTTGGCCGAACCAGTATAAAGGATTGTCTTTAAGTTTTAAAGTTTAAATTTTTGAAAAGCACAATTCACCACCCCCGCTTGTGCGTTTTGCCACCTTCATTTGGTATCAGAGCAGGTATTCTTCCTTTGATCCCAAAGAATCTGAGAAGTAAAGATAAAAAATGGCATCGTCCGAGAATATCTTGCCTGAAGGAAGCTCCATCAACAAACCTCCTGGCTTTGATGGAAAGCACTATACCTTCTGGAAACTCAAAATGAAGATATACATCAAAGCTAATGGGTATAGGTTATGGAAGATCATAGATGAAGGGGATATTGTGCCTACAAGTATTCTAGGCTACCCAAAGAGTGAAAACGAATATACTCCTGAAGACATTGTAGATGTTGAGTTGAATAGCAAGGCAATACTCATGATCCAAAGTGCCCTTAGCCAAATTGAGTTCTTCATAATTAGCCACTTAAACACGGCAAAGGAAATGTGGGAGGCCTTGCAGATTGCTCATGAAGGAACCTCAGGAGTAAAAGACAGAAGAGTGGAAATGCTTATTGAAGAATTCAACAAGTTTGAAATGATTGATGGAGAAAATATAAGAGATCTGGATATCAGATTCACTCATCTTATCAATAATCTTGCTGCACTAGGAAGAAAAATTCCAGAGAAAGAACAAGTCAGCAAGATTCTGAAAGTCTTAAAGGGTGATTGGCTTATGAAGGTCACTGCCATCCAAGAGATGCAAGGTGAATCAACCAAATCCATCACTACCTTGTTTGGCAGCCTTGCTGAATATGAGCCAACTCTGATAGCCCAAAGGGAAGCTCAAGAAAATCCTAAGAAAAAGTCTCTTGCCCTTGCTGTATCTGAAAGAGATGAAGAGGATAGTGATGATGAAGACCTTAATGATGAAGATATTGTTAGAATCTTAAGTTTTGATGAAGACTGACCCATGGAAAAATATCGCTAATAAGAAATGATAACTTAGCAGATCAATAAGAATGAAAATCTCTATCGCTAAGTGAATCTAAATAGCTAATTGATAGAAAGGAATAGCAAGTGAAGACTTAGAAATAACAAAGTCAATATCTATCGCTAAGTCAGTCACTATCGCTAAAGAAAGAATCCATCGCTAGAAGTTCATTGATAACTCAGCTAGCAGAAAGATAAACCAAGTCCTTGAACTAATGAAATCAGCTAGCGATAACAGGTTAAGCTATCGATAACCATAAGTGCTTCAGATAATGATCATTCAGATAGCTAGTGCCTGAAAGCTAATGAGTCAAATAGAGCTAACATGGTTGCTAGCGCTATCAATTCTATCTAGCGATAGTAGGATGTCTGGAGTGTCTTTAAATATCCATATCAGTGTCATCTAGCGATAATGGAATTAGTCATCGATAGAGAATGCCTTGAAAATATTCTAGCAGATATACTGTCTCTATCTCCTTGAGCTAATGAAGTATCCTATCGATAACATTTGCTGCATGAGTATTTGTTTCAGCTAACAGCCTAAGTGCAGGATTTACTCTGACAAGTTAGCGATAGCAAAGCATGCTAGCGCTACTGAAAAGCTGCTATGAAAGTACAGGTGTTCAGATCACACAGGCTAACCTACTCTACGCATGAACAGTCCAAGACTAGATCAAAAGCTGAATGTCCAACGGCTGAAAGTTCCCAACGTCTATTTTCTAACGGCCATATGAAGACTATTAAAAAGGCAATCTATGAAGATATAAATACAACAAGATTTGCTTCCAGAAAAGAACGAACGATCAACGAACGAAAACAAGAGATGAACAGAGCCTTATACAGAATCGCAAATTCCTTAGATTGAGAATGTTTTGAAAAGAAGAGCTAGAAAAATACATTGTTCAGATCCTTAAGCTCTGGTTGTATTTCTTCTTACACCTCATTGTACTTAAGTGTTTATCACAATCTGTTCATTGAGTGAACCCTATTATTAAAATCCTCTTCTGTTTGAGGTAGTTCCTTAGCTTGGTGCTTTTTGAACTGGGTGGTAACCTTACAGGTAGTAAGGGGGAGTGTTTAGAGAGATTCTAAAACTCTGTAAAGGTTGGCAGGTGAACCTGTGTTCGTAAAACCTGTGGTAGGCTTCTCTTGTGCCAGGATTAAACAAGAGGGTAGTGGAAATCTCAGGTGGAGCCTGAGGACTGGATGTAGGTCTGGGTTGACCGAACCAGGATAAATATCGTGTGCTTTATCTCTTACCTTAACTCCTACAGTGTTTCATCATATCTACATAATATATATCTCTTCTTGCATTTACCAAGTTTTGAATTACTCTGTATTAATCTGAGACAGGTTTTGAAAAGATTTCCTTCTCAGTGTTTAAAGAAAAGGAAAGAATTCAAAAAGGTTTAAATTTTATCCCATCACCCAATTCACCCCCCTCTTGGGTGACAGCCAGTACTCTCAGATATGGCTCTCATGGTCAGAAAATTTAAGAAATTCTTCAAAAGAAGAGGAGGTTTCCAGAGGGGTGGCCCTAACTTCAGAAAGGATTCTCAGAAAGAGAAAGGTCTTGTATGCTTTGAATGCAAGAAGCCTGGCCACTTCAAAGCAGAGTGTCCAAGTCTCCAAAGATTCAAAGAAAAGGAGAAAAAGAAGGAGAAGTCCTTTGGAAGAACGAAAGCATATGTATCATTCATCTGGGGTGATAGCTCAGATGAGGAAGCTAGCGATCATGAAGAGAGTGCAAATCTCTGTCTTATTGCTCAAGAGGAACTAAGTGATACTGAGGTATATGATTCTGAACCTACTTACTCTAAACTTCAAAATATGTATAATGAGATGCATACTGAACTAACTAAGCTTTGCTAAGGAAGTTGTAGGGCTGAGAAAAGAGAATAAAGAACTCAAGAAAAATATTTCCTCTTCTGTATCAAAAGTCTCTTCTGCGCTTTCGATAGAAGAGCAGCTAGCGCAAGCTCCCAGAATTGAGCTATCGATAGCCACTCCTCCATCGATAGCAAATCATCCTTCAACAAAGTTTGATAGTTGTTCTCACTGTGAAAATTTGTTAAGGGAGAAAGAGAAGCTTTCAAATGCTTTAGAAAAATTTACAAAAGGCTCAGAAATGCTAAACATAATTTTGAAGGATCAAAAAGTATTTAGAAACAAAACTGGAATAGGCTATGAGCCAAAGAAAGCTTCAAGGAAATGGGAAGAACCCAAGGTGAAACCATACTTAAAATATTTTAGGAAATCTTCAGAATATTCTTCACCTTACAGTTTTTACAATTATTGTAACAAGAAGGGGCATACTCAATCAACCTGCAATCCAAGGAAATATGGAATTAGTGGGTCATATAAGTGGGTTCGTAAAGGAACTTATGTGCCTAAAGTTTTCACAAACTCAGTGGCAAAGACTAATCATAAAGGACCCAAGAAAGTTTGGGTACCTAAATCTGTCTGAATTTGTGCAGGTGTGCCTTAAAGCATCCAACAAAGGAAAATGGTATATTGATAGTGGATACTCAAGGCATATGACCGGTGACAAGGACAAGTTCAACAATCTTGTGATAAAAGAAGGAGCCAAAGTTAGTTTTGGTGGAAACAAAAGTGGAAAAATCACTGGAGTTGGGAAAGTTGGTCTTGTCAAAGATGTATACCTGGTGGATGGTTTGTGCCATAATTTGCTGAGCGTGAGCCAAAGCACTGATCATGGTAACTGGGTAATTTTTTATTCCAATGAATGCCTTATTGTTGATAAAAAGGATTTAGAGTTAAACGAAACTAATCTTAAGTGTAAACTAAGAGCAAATAGAAATGGTAATTTATACACTTTAGAAACATGTTGGCTATTGCCAACAACTTGAAGAAAAATGTTTTATTTCAAATGATGAAACATGTTGGCTATGGCATAAGAGACTAGCTCATGTAAATTTTACACAACTTGATAAACTAGTTAAGAAGGAGCTAGTTATAGGGATTCCTAGCTTCAAAACTAAACATGATTTAATTTGTGAATCTTATCAAATGGGTAAACAAACAAAGTCCTCTTTTAAAATCAAGAAGACAATCTCCACAAGTAGGCCATTGGAACTAATTCATATGGATCTGGTTGGGCCTGCAAGATTGAAAAGTCTAGGTGGAAGTCTATACACTCTTGTAGTTGTGGATGACTATTCAAGATTTACTTGGACTATGTTTCTTTCCTCAAAACATGAAACTTTTGATGCCTTTTGTGTGCTTGCTAAGAAATTGCAGAATGAAAAAGGCATCAAGATTGTTGCAATCAGGACTGATCATGGAGGAGAATTTGAGAACAAAGAGTTCATGGAATTGTGTGATGAAAGTGGTATTGAACACAACTTCTCTGCCCCACGTACTCCTTAACAAAATGGTGTTGTGGAGAGGAAGAATAGAGTGCTCACAGAAATGGCAAGAAGCATGCTGAATGAGAAACAAGTCCCTCAAACATTTTGGGCAGATGCAATGAGAACAGTATGTTACATCTCAAACAGAGCATACATCAAAAAGGGGATGGAGATGACTCCATATGAGCTCTACAAAGGAAGGAAGCCTAATCTCAGTCACCTAAGAATTTTTGGATCCAAGTGTTATATTCACAACAATGAGAAGGTAAACTTAGGTAAATTCGATCTAAAGTCTGACATTGGCATATTTATAGGATATTCAAATAGAAGTAAAGCATATAGAGTATATAACAAGAGAACTCAAACTGTTGAAGAATCAATGCATGTAGTGTTTGATGAAACTCCTCAAGAAAAACATCACTATGATAATGAGGATGAAGATTTTTCTCAAGTTTTAAAACGTTCACTATCGATAGCCCCAGAGCCATCGATAGCAAATGTTGAAAATCAAAATTCAAACTTTTCAAAACCTCCCTTATCGATAGCACCAAAGCCATCGATAATGCGTTCTGAAGATGAGGCTGAAGATGATCAAGATGAAACTAATGAGCCTCAATTTTCCATAAGACATCTTAGGCACCATCCTCTTGAACAAGTAATTGGAGAAATGTCAAAAGGAGTTAGAACCAGAAGGCAACTACAAAATGAAATCGAATTTTCTGCCTTTATTTCTGAAATTGAACCAACCTGTGTTGATGAAGCTCTTGTTGACTGTGACTGGATAGTTGCAATGCAGGAAGAACTTAATCAATTTAAAAGGAATAGAGTTTGGGATTTAGTACCTAGACCAAGAAATCATCCTATTATTGGTACTAAATGGGTTTTCAAAAACAAACTTGATGAATCTGGTCAAATTGTCAAAAATAAGGCCAGATTAGTTGCCAAGGGATATAACTAAGAAGAAGGCATTGACTATGAAGAAACTTTTGCTCCAGTTGCAAGAATTGAAGCAATAAGGATTCTACTAGCCTTTGCATCCATAAAAAACATTAAACTCTATCAAATGGATGTTAAGAGTGCCTTTCTTAATGGATATATCAAAGAAGAGGTATATGTTGAGCAACCTCCTGGTTTTGAAGAAAACTCTAAGCCTGACCATGTCTACAAACTTAAAAAGGCTCTTTATGGTCTCAAACAAGCTCCAGAGCTTGGTATGAGAGGCTTAACACATTTCTCATTGAAAAGGGTTTTTCTAGAGGAAAATTAGATACTACCTTATTCATCATGCATAAAGATAAACACATGCTTATAGTTCAAATTTATGTTGATGATATTATTTTTGGTGCTACTAATGAAAAGCTCTGTGAAGAGTTTGCTAAGATGATGCAGGGTGAATTTGAAATGTCAATGATGGGACAATTAACATTCTTCCTAGGCCTGCAAATAAAGCAAAGGAAAGATGGCATCTTTATCTCCCAAACCAAATATTGTAAGGAAATTCTCAACAAATTTGGGATTGAGCAATCTAAGGATGAGGACACTCCCGTGAGTACCCCTAGTTTAGATGAAGATGTCAAAGGAAAAGTAGTTAATCAATCTCATTATAGAGGAATTATTGGATCCTTACTTTATTTAACAGCTAGTAGACCTGATATTCAATTTAGTGTGGGAATGTGTGCTAGATATCAAACAAATCCTAAAGAATCCCACTTAACCAATGTAAAAAGAATTTTGCGTTATTTGCAAGGAACTCAAGAGCTTGGGCTGTGGTATCCCAAGGGAACTCAAGAGTACCTTCTTGCTTATTCTGACTCTGACCATGCAGGTTATAAGACAGATAGAAAAAGTACAAGTGGTCAATGTCAATTCATTGGTGGATGTTTAGTCTCTTGGGCCAGCAAGAAGCAGAATTGTGTCTCCCTTTCATCTACAGAGGCTGAATATATTGCAGCAGCAAGTTGTTGTGCGCAAGTTCTGTGGCTTAAGCATCAGCTTAGAGATCTGGGCTTAGAATTTCCATAAGTGCCTATTCTCTGTGACAACACCAGCACAATAAGCTTGGCCAAAAATCCAGTTCATCATTCTATAACCAAGCATATTGATGTGAGACATCACTTTCTGAGAGATCATGTCCAAAAGAAAGATGTCAAGGTGGAATTCATCTCAACAAACTTGCAACTTGCTGATATCTTTACCAAACCTCTTGAGCCAGCCCAATTTATCTTCATCAGAAGGGAATTAGGAATGGTAAATCCAAACGAGTTGTAAATATCTCTGAAATATTCTGAATTCAATTTCATTTTATTCATACAAATTAATCACTAACTTAAGCATCGGAGTGTCAAATCTTAAGTTTTGCAGGACTGACCTATCGATAGTGAGGTTCACTATCGCTAGCATATGCAGGGCAAAGCTAAGGTTGAACAAAGATTGCCATCGCTAGCCAAGTATAATATCGATAGCAAAGTCAGCCATCGATAGCTGGAAGGAGTGAGTGATAGCGATAACAGCTCATATTAGCGATAGCAAGTCACTTAAGTCAGAATGCGAAACGTTAGCTGATGTACTCCACTGATGGTAAACCCTAAACTTATAAAGCTAGATCACTTGCATTTGCATTCATTCACGAAAAATCACTTTCTCTTCTACTCTAAACACTCTCTGAGCATTCAAGCATTCATCTCCAAATCTCTCTGTTCTTAAAACTCTAAAATGTCCAAAACCAAAGTTCCCCAAGTTTCAAAGAGTCCTAGGGCTAATCCATCTCCCAAATCAGCTAGCAAAAAGTCTCGTACCCAGAAGAGTGTCTCCTTTTCTAAAGAAGTTACTGAGAATCAATCCAAGCGTCAAAAAGTAACCCATTCTGAAGTTCCCTATCTGACAAACTCTCTCTCAACTCCAAGCGCCTTCTTCACAGAGAAAGGAACCCTAGATTAGGTTGCTGTATGGGTAGATTTGGAGTATTTCAAACAACAAGGTTTTGACTTAGATGCCTAGTTGCTTCCTTACCAGAACTGGCTCAGAGTGAACAATGATTACAACGAAGACGTTCTAAGGTCTTTCTACTCGAGTTTGAAAGCCATTCCAGAATATAAAAAGGGGAAGCTGGTAAATGTCACCTTTGAAGCTGATGTGAGAGGAAGGGGTATTACTTTTGGGTGGAAAGCACTCAGCAGAATTCTAGAGATCTCAGGGGAAGACTACAATAGATGGTACATGCCTGAGAAGTACCCTGAAGAAGAGCTAGCAGAGATCTATGAGACTCAATCCAACAAGCCAGCAGACATGCTTGTGATCAACCGGATCCCCCATTATGTGTATACTAGGATTATGACGCACAAGTCAGGGAATTTCAGCAGTTTTGCAAAGATTGACAACCCGTGGTTGGCCAATCTCATTCAGAAAGTCCCACTCGATCCGGGCCAGTTGGTTAGTATGGAGATGCTAAGATTTCTGTCAGACAAATCGGCCAAGGCTCCTCTACCTTAACCTCAGTTGGTATCATTCATGCTGGAGTATACCAAGATCAAATCTTTAGGGGATGGAGAGAACAAGAAATGCAAACAAGTCACCACCTTCACCCTAAAAAAGATGGGAATCCCAGTTGGAGCAGTCAGAGGTATTTCTAGTTCTCAGTCTCAGGCTTCACATGCCTCTGCTTCTTCTGATCAATCTGAATCCACTGAAGAAGAAGCTCAATCCAGAAGAGCTCTACCTCCTCCTCCTGCTGCGTCCAAATCTTCAGTTTTCTCCAAAGAAGTAGTTGAGGAAATAGTCTTCAGACTCTCTGCAGAATTCAATTTTGCTCTGGAAGCACAGAAAGCAGAGTTACTAAAGCCTATCCAGGAGCTTCAGGCTCAAGTAAGGAATTTAGAAGAATGCCTGAGTCTTCCTTCTCAGATCATTAAGCCAAGAGCAACAACCTCTCAAGGTACATCATCACCACCTCACTCCCCTCTTTATCATTCTCACTCACCCTTGATAGTGCTGGCTGTCACCCAAGAGGGGGGGGGGGGTGAATTGGGTGACAGGATAAAACTTAAGATCTTTTCATAAATCTCTTTTCTAGAAACACAATAAAGGCAATCTTTAAAAACCTTTTTGGTTTATCACTGAGAATATTTTCAAAACATGAAATGTACTAAAGAGTATACAAACTACATATGCTGGAAACTAAGAGAGTTAAGGGAAGAGATAATGCAAACAGAATTTATCCTGGTTCGGTCAATCCAGACCTACATCCAGTCCTCAGGCTCCACCTGAGATTTCCACTACCCTCTAGTTTAAACCGGGCACAAGAGAAGCCTTTACAACCCACAAGTTCATTCAGGCACTTGTGAAGCCTACCACAGGTTTTACACACACAGGTTCACCTGCCAACCTTTTCACAGAGCTTTAGAATTCTCTCTAAACACTCCCCCTTACAACCTGTAAGGTTACAACCCTGTTCTTAAAGCCCCAAGCTTTAGAACAACCTCAAACAATAGAGGATTTCAGATAATAAGTTCACTAATGAACGCATTGTGATAATCACTTAAAATACAAGCTGTAGAATCATTAGTGGAATCATACAGCATAAGAGACAATTTGAAATCATTAGTATGATTCATTTTCAGTAAAAGTATAGGAAATCTAAGATAAGGTTCGAAACAATTTGCTTATGCTTTTATGTGAAAATTCAAATAGAAATATATTTCATAAAGCATAAGAGACATTTGATAAATAACTTTCTCAGCATAGGTTTAAGATTTTATGAAGCATAAATGAGATGCAAATTAAAAGGCTTTTAAGATTATGTTTCAAATGCTTTAATAATCAATGCTTATGATAAAAATGATGGAAATCAATAATAAGGGAAATATGTCATAATGCTGCATTTTTAAAAATCAGATGAGATATCCAAAGTCATATGAATAGCTGCATGAGAGTGAATGCTTTGTGCTTCAGATATTGATTCTACTATAGCATAGCAAGCAGGATTCCATGCTGAGTTAGTTGCTCAGACTCCACTTACTCCTTCTAGCTATCGATAGTTCCATTTGCTATCGATAATGCTTTAGCCCATTGATGGAAATCTTTGCTTAATCACAACTCTATTCAGCATAAGCTAGCGATAGTGACTCTCACTATCTATTGGTTAGTCCTACATAATTTTGAGATTTGGCACGGCGAACACAGACAAAACAGATCTAATTGATTGCATGGACATGTGATATTGATAAGCGCAATTTGACAGATTCTGACATTTGATAACTCATGCATTTTTTAAAAAAAATCTTATGAGGATGAATTGAAACAATTTCAACTTTATCTTCCAGTTTTCAAAAACCATTTAAATGCAACTGGAGTGAACATATTTTTCAAAATATATGAATGCAATTTTATAAACATGCTGAGTTGAGATCTAAACAAATATGAATTGTGCATTTCATAGATTCCACATAAGATAAACTATACACAATTCCAACTTTTCAGTCATATAGCAATCTGACAGCTATTTTATGACAGTAAAAGATTGATTGCTAATGAAAGGAAACAATCATTCATTATCCAAACAGAATTATATTCATTCAAGTATAAGATAGGATAATAATGATATCACCATAACTGCATTTGTCCAGGCAGTGGCTTAATTTTGGCAGAATAATGTCAATTTTCTTTTACAAATTTAGCACCAAAATTCAAGCACGAAGTTCAGCTCATCAAGACTTGAGTAAATTTCCATGTAGATCGTAGTCTTGAAGCTTTCTCTCCTTGTAACCTACAGAGCTATAATTCTTTTCTTTTCTTTAGTATCCAAATTCATATGGATCTGCTCATGGTTAGTTCGTAGGTATTAACAGCACAATTCACATGCTTCAAAAGATGTAATTAATTCAGGATAGTTGAGCATAGTGAATTAATCATGGCTACATGCACAAAGATATATATATATATATATTCTTTTTCAAATCAATATGCATGTGTATAAGTCTTTCTTATGAACATTGTAAGTATTTTGGCAATTTTCATACAATTCAATGTTCATTTCTAAGGTTTCAGAGCGTAAAATCTCAATAAATGTTACTAATAATAGTGTAGGAGATTTTACCCTTGATATACCTCTACCTTAGGTACTTGGAGAGTTGCTTCTGCTAACCCAACCAATTCTGATATACTTAGCACCTGGTTGCAGAAATCTCTCACATGAAATAGAATTCAAGAATCTTCTACTTGATATATGAGGAATTCTATTTCTCTTGTTCTCCTCAAGGTAATTGAATGATACTTTGTGGTAGATTATTCTTGAGGTAGGACATACTCTTCTTGTTACTGTCCATTGCTTCTTATGATTTGAACTAGATGTTGCGGCAGTGGCTTTTCCATGAGTTCTCCTTCTGTAATTAGGTTCTATGAAACTTTTTCTTGAAGCATGAGAAACTCTTGGATTCTTCTCTGTTGTCTTTGTACCATGATGTCCCTTTCTTTTAGAGCTAATCTGCACAGATATGGTATTGGATGGACATTTTGGTACCCATTTATATTTGGGTCCTCCATTGTTAGTCTTAGACCTTATATGTCCTTTTGGAACCCAAATAAATTTATTTCTCACATTTGAATTTCTTCTAATATTACATGTGATGTACCACAATAATAGCAAATAATAGGATGATGTACAACATGAGATTTTATGCAATTATTGTGATGGTCAGAGAAGCGCAAACACAAATTGTTTTCATTCAAATGATATTTCTTCCCAAAACATTTTCCAGCATGATTTAAAACATTTTCAATCCTTGAAATATGATCTGTGATAGGTAGTAAATCAGTTTTATGCAGATCGAAATTGTTTTCTTTATAAATATAAGAATTGGAACTGTATACCATAATTGTATCTTGAGCTCCGGAGGATGATTTTGTAGATTCGTTCATGTTGAGTTCTTTTGGGGTGTCATCTTCCTCTTGACCTTCTGTGTTGACTGAATCATGGAAGTGTTCTATGATCTCTCCTTCTTCAATTTCAGCTTCCAATTGCTCATCAACCATTGATATGCAACTTTGAGATTCAGATGAACTGTCAACACTTTCAGTTTCAACAAGATGATTAGTGATATACATTGATTCAAGTGAATCCCAAATTTCTTTAGCATTAGAGCAAAGTTTAATTTTCTGAAAATCATTTTCAGTTAAGCCATTATGCAGAATTTGCATTGCTTTAATGTTCAAGGAAAACATTTTCTTTTCTTTCTCAGTCCAATCCTTTCTAATCTTGAAATCAAAATCATTTATAACAACATTCCACATATGATGATCAAATGATTTTATAAAACTCTTCATCCTAGCTTTCCAAAAACAAAAATCAATATCTTTAAGAAGAGGTGGAATGGTATAATCAAAACCTTTAGAAAACATATTACACCCAATGTCAGCCATGATCTTTTCACTTGAGATCGTTGGATCCTTTAGACAAGTGACCTGCTCTGATACCAAATGATAGTGCTGGCTGTCACCCAAGAGGGGGGTGAATTGGGTGACAGGATAAAACTTAAGATCTTTTCATAAATCTCTTTTCTAGAAACACAATAAAGGCAATCTTTAAAAACCTTTTTGGTTTATCACTGAGAATATTTTCAAAACATGAAATGTACTAAAGAGTATACAAACTACATATGCTGGAAACTAAGAGAGTTAAGGGAAGAGATAATGCAAACAGAATTTATCCTGGTTCGGTCAATCCAGACCTACATCCAGTCCTCAGGCTCCACCTGAGATTTCCACTACCCTCTTGTTTAAACCGGGCACAAGAGAAGCCTTTACAACCCACAAGTTCAGTCAGGCACTTGTGAAGCCTACCACAGGTTTTACACACACAGGTTCACCTGCCAACCTTTTCACAGAGCTTTAGAATTCTCTCTAAACACTCCCCCTTACAACCTGTAAGGTTACAACCTTGTTCTTAAAGCCCCAAGCTTTAGAACAACATCAAACAATAGAGGATTTCAGATAATAGGTTCACTAATGAACGCATTGTGATAATCACTTAAGTACAGAGGAATATATGATGAAACTACAATTCTAGAGCTTATCAATCTGACAATGTGTGTTCTAGCTCTACTCTTCTAAATCACTCGATTCATCATTTCTGGGCTCACTTGAATATGACTGTTACTCTGTGTAGAGCCTCTAATTTTCATCTCATATCATCTTGTTATGAAAATGCATAGTGTGTGCGTGTATCTTTCTGATGTCTTCAAATCTTTATATATGGTAGTATACTTTTCTATCCGTTGGAGACTTGAAGAATTAGCCATTGACACTTTTCTTTCTTCTCTTTCTTCAACTAATCTTGCAGAGGATAAGATAAGAGAGATGGAGACTGTGAGTAACGTTATCCTGCTGCTACCTACCACTGTACTTGCATGTCAGCTTTTTCATTAGCGCTAGCTCCTTAGGCTATCGCTATCTTGACAGAGTGAGTCCTGCACTTAAGCTGTTAGCTAAAACAAGTACTCATACAGTGGATGTTATCGATAGTGCATTTCATTAGCTCAAAGAGATAGAGACAATATATCAGCTAAGGAATTTCAAAGCATTCTCTATCGATAGTCATAGACATTATCGCTAGCATATTCTTTTAGTTCAATGTACATCGTACTAACTATATCATTTCAATAATCATTCTTCTATCAATAGCTAATCCCATTATCGCTAGTTACTTGATTGCTCATTAGCTTAAGGATACTGAGTTATATGAATATTCAAAATAATTTCAGGTATCCTGTTATCGATAGCTAAACGTTTTAGAGCTAGCAACTATGTTATCGCTAGTTAACTTATTTGCTCTCAGGCACTAGCTATCTGCATGTCTATTATCTGAAGGAATCTGTTATCGATAGCTTAACCTGTTATTGCTAGTTAATTCCATTAGCTCAAGGCCTTGGTTTATTTTTCTGCTAGATGTTCTTCCTTTCCTTTATCCATGTTCTCAATGAACTTCTAGCGATAGGATATTTCTTAGCGATAGATATTAACTTTGTTATTTCTAAGTCTTCATTTGCTATGGCTCTTGACTATTAGCGATAGGGATATACTTAGCTATAGAAATATTTACTTTAGATTTCAGCTAAGTTTCCATCAGTTATAGTTGAGCCTTTCATTAGCGATAGATTCTTAGTCTAGCGATAGTGATATGTTACCTGTCAGATTTTACTCGTTTAATTCAAAGGTAACTTACACTCTCTTTACTTATGTTATCTATTGGGGTCAATCTTCATCAAAACTTAAGATTCTAACAACCCCTCCACTCCCCAAACCACTCCTCTACTTCTTCCCACCATAGCCAACCCCCTTCTCTTATCCAAGTCCAGACCACCCAAGAAACACCTATCGATACCGCAATCCCTATCGCTAGACCTCACTCACCTCTCCCACATATCCCTCCAGTCCCACCAACACAAGAACCCCCTATCGCTACCACAGTCCCACCACCTCAGTCAACCCCTACCGCTACCATGTCCCCTAGCGATAGTCCTCACTCTCCCAGACCTTCCACTACCACAGCTCCAGCTCCAACACCAACCCCTATCACTAATCCACCTATTAGCGATAGTATTCCTCTTTCTTCCACCACCCCTAGCGCTACTCCCATTCCTATCCTTCCACCAAACCTTGACTCCACTCCTCTCTCTGGCCACAATGATGACAAAAAGGGGGAGAAAGATAGTGACACTTTCATGGTTGCTGAAGAGGTTGAGGAAGTTGTCAGAGGGATAGGTAGAAGCTACATGGAATCTGAGAATCATATAACTCCTCCTCAACCTTCCAATAAGCCTCAAGCTCAATCTACTAAAGCACCAGAAATGGACCTGTTCACAGAAGCATTTGTGATAGCAGTCAAGTATGGGATTCCTCCAAGTGTCTTGACTGCCAAACCAATCCCAGTCTCTGTTCTTCCTCCTGGAACGGATGGGAAAATAACAATCCAGGACAAGCCCAGCACCGAAGATAAGTTTCAAGATAACATTCAGAAATTGCTAGTGTCTGAGGCTAAGAAAAACAAGAGCAGAGAAAGGAGCAAGAGGAAAGCCAGAGAAGAAGTTTCCTTCAAGGTCATCCCAAAGGCTACCCTTGAGGCTCCTAAAGCTCAGAAGATGAAGAAAGTAGCTCCATCTCGTCCTCACAGATTGTTAAGAGAAGAAAAAAAAGCTTATGCTGAACTCTTGAGACAAAAGAAGGGAGCTCTTGCTAAGGGTTTGAAGGAAGCAGAGAAAGCAAAGAAAAGGGCTGAAAAGGAGGCTGCTAACAAGAAAGCCCTTGAAGAGGCCTTGAGAAAACATAAAGAGGCTATTGAGAAGAAGGCTGCTTTTGAGGAAAGAAAGAAGGCAAGAATAGCGAGGGAAGCAGAGGAAGCTGTAGAGAAGGCAGCAGAGAAGAAGAGAAAGGGAATTGCTCGAGGAAAAAGAGCATGGGTTTACAAAAGAAGGTTTCACTCATCCAAGGCTAAATAACCTACAGTTATTTCCATTACTGAACCTTCTGAAAATCCTGAGCAAGCCAAATCTGAGCTAGTCAAAGCTAGGAAAGAAAAAGCAAAGCAAGCCAAGCTCGAACAAGACAAATTCTTCTACTCAGATTCCTCTATCTCTGGCTACCCTGATGAGGAATACATGGCCACTCCCTCCAGTGACAAATTTGACAATGAGGGTACTTTAGTCTTTCAAAATCATTCTGCATATGCATCATACATGGCCAAAACTGATGTACTTCCTTTTGCAAAGAAAATATGACAAATACTCTTTTGTGTTATACTGTTTTATATGCTCTGAACATATTTTATCTGATATATGTTTTTTTTAACTTATGCTTTGTCATCATCAAAAAGGGGGAGAATGTTAGAATCTTAAGTTTTGATGAGGACTGGACCCTATAAGATAACATAAGTAAAATAAACAGATAGCATATAACTTAGTCTGAAAAGAATTGAGATAAGAATCAAGGTATATGACTAAAGAAAAGTATAAGGTATCTAAACGTTGAACAAGTCCTATAGATAACAGATATACTATCGCTAGACTGAGAGCCTATCGCTAATACACAAAGAGATAAGGATAATATTAGCTAATGAAGTCTTGGCAATAAACTAAGACAAATATTCCTATCGCTAAGAACTTCACTATCGCAAATGGAATAGTTTGAGCTAGTCTAAAGCAAAGAACAAAAGATCACTATCTCTAAGACATGTCTCTATCGCTAAGGTCTCATAACAGACAAAAGACATAGCCACTAGCGATAGCATGAATAGCTAGCGCTAGCAGAACACTTAGACATTCAGATAAGTTACTATCTAGAGCTAATGATAACCTATCAATAACATAGCTACTAGCGATAATGAGTTTAGCTATCGACAGTGAAATCTCTTGCTAAAATATCTTTTCTGATAGCTAATATATTATCTGTATACACTGAGCAAATGAATCCTACTAGCGATAACACCAACTGTGCTTCCCATGAATACTTGTTTAGCTAACAATCTAAGTGCAGGATTGACACTATGATGCTAGCGATAGCTTGAGATGCTAGTGCTACTGAAAAAGCTGCTACACAAGTACAATGTTGCAGGTAGTTGGTAGTCACAGTCCCTATCTCTCATAGCTCATCTTCTGCAAGAATTAAATGAAGTAAGAGAAGAAAGATGACTGAGATGAAGACCATCATTAAATGCCAACGGCTAGGAGCTTCTAACGAACATATTCAAGCGGACTTATGAAGCTGAAAGGAAAAGGCAACTGAGAAGAGATATAAAAACCAAGACTTGAGCATTTATGAAGTAGGGAACAAACTGACGAACAAGCATTCATTATTTCTCATCTACTCACTGGTCAAAGCTTTATTATTCTTAGTGAGATTATTCTGTACTTCAGTGATTAACAAAATCTGTTCATTAAGTGAACTCATTTATTGAATTTCTCTACTGTTTAAGGTTTTTCTTAAGTCTGGGACTTTAGAACAGGGTTGTAGTCTTACAACTTGTAAGGGGGAGTGTTTAGAGGAAGTCTAAAACTCTGTCTTGTAAAGGTTGGCAGGTGAACCTGGTTTGTAAAACCTGTGGTTTAGTGGAACCCAACGAGGAGTTGGAGAACTGGATGTAGGCAGTGTTTTGGCCAAACCATGATAAAGGATTGTCTTTAAGTTTTAAAGTTTAAATTTTTGAAAAGCACAATTCACCCCCCCTCTTGTGCGTTTTGCCACCTTCAATATATACATACATATATACAATTTTATACAACTACTAAATAAGCTTTAAGTTTGTTTTACTTATTTAAACCTATATCCTAACCAAATAACTAGAAACCAAAATATCTAAATATGTAGGTACATAACATAGCAGGCATCCCTGCTTCTTCATATTACCCTTTCCCCAAAAACTAGACTTGCCTCTAGCTTATCTGAAACAGAAATTTTTAACGCAGTTTATCTCATTAACCGTTGTTTTCATGAGTACACCGACATGTATATATTTTATAAACCTTTACATATAATGATAATTCTTATCCTACTTATTTGCGTGCTATAAGCACTTACCAACTAGTGATAACAATATATTCGTTACCAGTGGGGCTTTAACTGCAGGGTTTTCTCGTTATAACATTTAAAATTACAACTAACTGATCTAGCAAAGGGGTAGCTAACCACCTAAGCCTTGGAGTACTCCAACATGAAAGGAATAAAAACTTATCAATTAAAATGCAATAGGTATTATAAAATTATACATGTAATTTATTTGTTACTAAAATAAACTGCTACCTGACTTCTGGAATTACTCGTAAACTTGGTTCTTCCTCTTAGTAATGTCTTGGAGATTCAACTCCACTACCTTCTCCTATAATTATATATAGATAATAAATTAATATGTATATACTGACATATAGTAATTCTATGTCTCTCACGTTCCTATTGTACTATCTATATCTCTACCCTTCCCATTACTAATATATGTTCCAATTCTGGCCTCTAATTCAGTTGTTATTTAAATTACCATCAAACAGACATTTTAACAACCATCAAACAATACGTACATATACAAACACAAGCTTAAGAATATCATTATTTTCTATTTATTACGAAATCCCAAGAATAAAGAAGTCAATAATATAAATCATTAAGCACAAAATATTCCAAATGATTAAACGCTCACAATCCTATTTAAATTTACTTCTTATATTTAATCCTCAGAAACTGTGAAAATAGGAATAGGGCAAAGCTTCTCAAATTGAAACCTTAACATGATCAATCAACAAATTAAATCATTCATTTTTGTTTATTTAAGCCCAAGCAATTAAATTTATTAAAGAAAATTACAAATCATTATCTACCTCCAACTCCAATTGAACATAAATAAAAATTCACTTTAAACATTAAAACAAAACATTAATATTCATATTCACAGGATCTTTATCTTCAACTTAAAAACTTTAACGGATATTCACCCATTGCAATAGAAACATTTACATGATCTTTAATAATCAGATTCTTGATAAACAAAGCCACACTTTAATACTTTTGCCTTCGCAACCCTTCCGTTAAAATTTAACCAGAATTAAACAATCTCAAGGATCATATTTTGACAACCATTCTAAATATAACCCTTTTATCTTATCAAATCGATGATATGATGATTCATAACAAAACACTAATATTAGACTTCACCAAAACAATCCCTTACAAAGTTTAGCTTTCATTTACTCTTAACTATTCCCTTTCATTTTTCTCCTTAATTACCCACTCAGCTGCCTCTTTTAAATTTTGGAAAATTCCCACAGTAATAATATTATCAGAACATCAAATTACAGCTTTGAAACAAGGATCGAATATTCTAAGATATCACACATAACATCACATAAGTTCAGCAACCTTATGAACTTATATTCTGACTTATCAAGTATCCATATCAGTTTTTAAACTCACTTCAATTGCCCAAGAAACCCTTACAACTACTTTCCTTTAGGTAAAGGCAGAACAACTAACATACGGTACATACCAAATTAGCAAATCAAATCGCATTCTTAATCATTTAGATCATCCATAAAAGGGTAAATGATAACTAACTCTTCTCTCAATTCAAACTATTATTTCCTGTTAAGAATCAAAATTTTATCTAATGGTACTAGCAAATATAATATTGTGATTTCATCTTTACATTTGAAAAAAGAACCTAATATTTCAGTTCCTCTAACACCACATATATAATATATATCATATGTTTTGCTCTTCTCTTCCATTTATAGACACTAGCACTTGTTTCAAAAATCACAAGGAAATCAATTATAATTAAGCCATAGAGCTTTCCAAATCCTGTTTTCCAATAGTTAAAACATATATTAGTTTCTTTCTTCACTACATTGCAGCTCTAATCCCAACAAGAATCCTAGATCACACATCATCTATTCAAAGACATAAACAAAGCATAAGGTTTATGCACAGCCTTATAAAATCAGCTTTCTTTAGTTCTATAAACTTAATTCCTTATAACTTATCATTTCATAAGAACCATCAGACCTTCAAACACCTAATTTAATATAGTAGTAAACCATTTAATACAACCACAGAAATCAGTTTACAATAAAACAAGATTATACTCTTCTACTTTGTTTAACTATAATCAGTCCAAAAATACCCAAGAATCGATTCTAATTAGATCATAAGTTTTTCCCCAAATCTTAATTTCCTTATCCTAAAATATCCTGATCACCAATTTTAGTTCTCTGAAATTTTAAATTTGACAAAATCAAAATTGAAACATTAGCTAATCATGAACATAAACATGCAAGGAAGTATTCATATATTTACAATCATCATCAAAGAGTAGAGAAATCAGACATGGCGGCAAACAGGACAATACACTCAGGACTTCAACATACAAGATAATAATTCTAATTTAGTTCTTATAATGTTAATTCTTCCTCCTCTCTGAAACGCTAAACCAACAGAACAAATAAAACACAAAAGCAAACTCCATTAATCAGAAAACCACAAGCAGAGGCAGAGAATCAAACAACCAAGAAAACAGAGGAAAATAGAACCGAACCATCAGAGGATCATCTCAGGTATTTTCGAAATTCCCGTACTTCTCAAATGAAAGATTTTTATGAATAATACTTGTTGTATATTGCTGAATTGAGATATGCACAATTTATAGAAGGAGAAGGGAATATTTTCTAATAAATGAGTATATGATCTCTACTTAATTATGGTCTGATCATATCCCTTAATATCCTCCTAAAATCATGGACTACAATTAGCATTTATTAGGATCAGATAATGTATATAATATAATCTGACCATTTATATTAGCATTTATGGGGTCAGATTATGTTTATAATCTGACCATTATACATACTATAATTATAATAAAATTAGGTTAAAACTAAATGGGCTTGAAATCAGACCAATATTCTCATACTCCCCCTCAAGCTGGCGAATATATATCAATCATTCCCAGCTTGCTTCTTAAGCCTTCAAATTTGTCTTGTGTGAATGACTTAGTCATGACATCTGCAATTTGGTTTCTTGATGGAACATAGGCCAAGTCGATTATCAGACTTTCCAATTTCTCTTTAATGAAGTGTCGATCTATTTCCACATGGTGCGATCATGTTGAACTGGGTTGGTTGCCATTTTTATTGCTGATATGTTGTCACACCATACCTTCATAGGAGCATCTATTTTTACTTGTAGTTCCTTTAGGAGTCTGACTAACCACATTCCTTCATAAATGCCTAGAGCCAGGGCTCTGAGTTCTGATTCAGTTGAGCTCTTTGAGACCACGGGTTGCTTCTTACACCTCCAGGAAACGTAGGTGCAATAGCCGGTAGTTGAGCGTTTATCTTTTTTTGATCCTGCTCAATCTGCGTCAGTAAAAAGCTCAACTCCTCTAGACTCTCCTTTGGCAAAGAATAGCCCTGTTCTGGAGTCCTTTTTAGATATCTCAAGATCCAATAGGCCGTTGTCACGTGTTCTTGTTGTGGACTGCTTGAGAATTGGCTCGCTACACCAACAGAATAACTTATGTTAGGTCTAGTGTGTGATAAATAAATAAGTTTGCCAACTAACCTTTGGTATCTCTCCTTGTCCACATTTTTGCTGTTTGGTTTAATTGTCATCTTCTGGTTTAGTTCCATTGGAGTATTAGCGGGTCTACATCCCAACATACCTGTTTCTTTTAGAAGGTCCATTATGTACTTAAGTTGACATACACTTATGCTTTCATGGCTTCGAGCTACTTCTATGCCAAGAAAGTATCTTAAAGGGCCAAGATCTTTGATCTCAAATTTTGATGCCAAGTCTTCTTTTAACTTAGTAATCTCTGCTTCATTGTTTCCTGTTAGAACTATATCATCAACATATACAATAAGAACAATTATTTTTCCTTCATTAAATTTAATGAATAGAGTATCATCAGCTTGGCATTGTTTATACCCTAACTCCTTGATAGCTTTGGAAAATTTTGCAAACCATGCTCTAGGTGATTGTTTTAAACCATACAAGGATTTGTGTAGTTTGCAAACTTTTCCAATACCTTTAGGTGTTCTTAATCTTAGTGGAATTTCCATATAAACTTCTTCCTTAAGGTCTCCATTTAAAAAGGCATTTTTCACATCTAATTGATACATGGGCCAATCCATATTTGTAGCAAGAGATAGAAGTACATTAATAGTATTCAGCTTTGCAACAGGTGCAAAGGTTTCTTGATAGCCTATCCCATATGTTTGGGTGTAACCCCTGGCCACTAGGCGTGCCTTATACTTGTTTATACTACCATCTGAATTGTATTTTAAAGTAAACACCCATTTACTACTTACCAACTTTTTACCTTTTGGGAGATCCACTATTTTCCAGGTGTTATTTTTGTGGAGGGCTCTAAGGTCCTCCTCTATAGCTTGTCACCAATTTGGGTCCTTTAGTGCCTCGTTGTAGCTCTTAGGAATTCTTACACTTTCTATACTTGCTACAAAAAAATTTTTTAAGTTAGGAGAAATATTTTTGAGTGAAACATACTGATTAGGTGTTGTGTGCAGCTTTTGTTACCCTTTTGTAGAGCAATCAGCCAATAATACTCCTCAGGACTCATATCAAGTATAGAATTAGGGTTTTGCGCAGATATGGAATGGAATGTTCCCTCATTATATTGCTCTTCTAAATTTTCTTGCTTTTGTTCTGAGTTCTCATTCCCTTATTCCTCTAAGTCTTGCTCATTTAGAGTATTTAAAGGCTCAAAAGGGTTCTGGTTTTCGAAAATAGATACCTCTTCAGTCCTAGTACTAGGGCTGGTAATAGGTAGATCAAAAATATCATCATTTCTGGTGGGTTGTAACTGGTCTATAGGTTCTTGTGGATCTATTCTAGTGGAAATTATCCAGTCACCTACCGGTTCTCCCCCTGAATGGATAATATGGAATAATAGGGCTGATTTTCAACAAAGTTAACATTCATAGTAGTGTAAAACTTGTGAGTTTCAGGTGAGTAACATTATACCCTTTCTATGTGGAAGAATAACCAAGAAAAATACATTTAATTGCTCTAGGATCTAGCTTCCACCCATGCTCATTATAGACAAATGCAATACAACCAAACACTCTTTTTGGCAGATTATTAAAGATGTTAGTATTTGGATAAGTAGCCAGAAGAGTTTGAAGTGGTGTGTCAAAATTTAATACTTTAGATGGTAACCGATTGATCAAATGGGTTGCAGTAAGAATAGCATCCCCCCAAAAAACAATTTGGCACATTGTTTTCAAACATAAGAGCCCTAGCTACTTTTAGAAGATGGCGATTCTTTCTTTTAGAAACACCATTTTGCTGAGGTGAATAGACACATGATGTTTGATGATGTATGCCTTTTTGAGATAAAAAATTTGAAAAATTAGAATTTAGGTATTCTCTACCATTATCAGTTCTTAAGATCTATATTGAGGTATTAAATTGAGTTTTGATGAAGGCATAAAACTTGTGAAATATGGAAAACACTTCAATTTTATCTGTCATAAGAAAAACCCAAGTTAGACGAGTATGATCGTCCATAAAAGTAATAAACTAGCGAGCATTAGAATTTGTTGAAAGCTTAGAAGGTCCCCAAATATCGCTATGAATAAGATTAAAGGGTTTGGATGGCTTATAGGGTTGTCTAGGATAAGAATTCCAGACCTGTTTTGCAAGATAACAAGTGTCCCAATGAAATTTAGCCATAGTTTTATTTGAAATAGTAGGGAATAAGATTTGCATATATCCTAAACTAGGGTGGCCTAACCTAGAATGCCATCTTTTTATTTCATTCAAGGTAAAATTGACTGAAATAAAACAACAAGTTGATTTCAATGAAGAGTCTTGCAGATAATATAGCCCATTCCACACCTTAGCAATTCCAATCATCTTCCCCGATTCCAAGTCCTGCAAACAACAACTAGTTTTGTCAAATGTAACACAATAGTTTGAGTTTTCTGTAACTTGATTTACAGATAGTAGGTTGCTTTCAATATTAGGAACATATAAAACATCATATAGAATAATATCATTAATTTTTGCAGTTCATGTTCCCTGAACTTTAGCAAATTGTCCATTAGCTACTTCTACCTTTTTGTGATCAGTTTGAAAGCAAAAATTATAAAATAATTATTTAGATCCAGTGATATGATGTGTTGCTCCATAGTCAATAATCCAGATTTTTTCAGATCTGGGTGAGCTTTTAAATGTTTTTGATAAAAATATACCTGCCCTGGCAAGAGTCACAGAAGGATTAGCCATAGAAGGATTTTCATTAGGGGTGATAGAGTGTTTCTCTAGTAGCTTTTTAAGGATTTGTAGTTCATCTTGACTGAGAGTTGTTTCCTCTTTCAGTCCAAAAAAAAGAGTTGTTTCCTCTGGAGTTGCAAATCTAGCTAGAAAGCTTTTTCCACCATTTCCCCCTTCGGTTTGGCACTTGGAGGCCTACCATGGAGCTTCCAACATTCCTCACGTGTGTAACCATTTTTGTTAAAATGGTCACACCTCCTTTTAGGTTTCTGGACATCTTGGCAACCATGGGCAGCAAAGCCTGTAGGGATATTAGTGTTAGAAGAGGGAATAGTGATAGGAACAGTCAATACCTTTCTACTTTCCTTAATTTTAATCATGTTGAAAGCTTCATACACGGTGGGCAGTGGCTTGCTACTCATCAAACATCCTCTAATGTCTTCAAAAGAGTCATAAAGACCTAGGAGAAATTGATAGCATCGATCTTGATCCACCAGTTTTTTGTAGTAGGTTGTTGCAGCAGGACTAGGCCATTCATGAGTCTCATAAAGATCAAGTTGCTGCCATAACTTCATGAGAGCAGTGTAATATAGAGTGACAGGTTTGTCCCCTTGAGTCATGCCATGAAGTTGTCGTTTTACCTGATTTAATGCAGCTGTGTTGTCTATATCTGAGTAGGTTGTCTATATCCTTAGCTGTGGTTGTAAGGAGATAATTTTCCCCGATATAAGGCATCATGGAGTTGACAAGCCAAGCCAAGCCATAACAAGATTATTTTCTCCACACCAGGTAGCATATGACTTATCATTGGGTGCTAGAGGATTTTGCAGAATAAGTTTCTCCTTGTTTCGGCCCCTAATGAACACGAGGGCATGTCGCAGCCACTACAAGTAATTGTTTCCGTTGAGGTGATGTGTTGTGGGTACTTGTGTGAACCCATCGGCAATTGTAGGGTGTAATCCCACCTGTGAAGTATTCCCAGCCATCCTAGTATGGGTGTTGGCTGGGTTTGGTTGTAGGGTGGAAGAACCACCTTCTGCTGTGAAAGCGAGCCCCTGCAGAGCATCTTTGAATGACATGGGGAGTCTTGGAGCTCTGATACCATGAAAGATTTTTATGAATAATACTTGTTGTATATTGCTGAATTGAGATGCATACAATTTATAAGAGGAGAAGGGAATGTTTTCTAATAAATGAGTATATGATCTTTGCTTAATTATGGTCTGATCATATCCCCCAATATCCTCCTGAAATCATGGACTATAATCAGCATTTATGAGGATCAAATTGTGTATATAATCTGACCATTTATATCAGCATTTATGGGGTCAGATTATACATAATCTGACCGTTATACATACTATAATTAGAATAAAATTAGGTTAAAACTAAATGGGCTTGTAATCTGGCCCATATTCTCACATCAAATACCAACAAACAGTAGCTTAAATAACCTCTAATTCAAGTTTAATAGCATCAAAATTTCTCCCCTTCCCTGACAGTGAACCCATTGGCATAACAAGTAGGAAGGAGAATGAAAAATTGAACAATTTCACATACCACCAGCCAGATACAATCACCCTCAACTTCATCTTCCTTTCTTCATCAACAGAAATCAAATTAACATAGAGGAAAGAAAAGAAATCCGAATCACAGTGGAAGTAGAAAATCAACAAGCCATGGAACACTCCAAAATTCAACACAAAACTCAATTCTTAACTCAATCTTACTATTATTGAAGTTTAATTGATGTTCCCATGGATTTTTACCCGAAATCACCAAAGAAGGTGACACTGAACAGTAACAAATTTGGGGTTCTTTAAGCAAATAGACTAACCCGAAATCATCACCCAAAAATCTTTCCCCAAACATCAAAATCGAAGCTTAAGCTTCATTTTTATGGATTTAGAAACTTCAAAACCCCCAAAATCTGTATCAATTCCTCCCTCAAACTCGCTCAAATCGGACCGAGAAGGAAGGGAAAACGAAGAAGAAAGGCTTACCTAAGCTTCACATGAGTCTCAGCCACTTCTCACCGCCGTACTCCACCATTCTCGCCGCCAGTTGCCGCTGCAGAACTCGGAGGAACCAGAGGAAAACAGAGAGAGAGAGAGAGAGAGAGATTGAGAGAGTGAGGCTGAGAGGAACATGTTGGGAATGAGAGAAGAAGAGTGAAAAAGAAAGGAACATGTAGGGGTATATGGAAAAAGACAAGGATGGGCTGATTTTTCAATGGTCATTTTACTCTTTTGCCCCTGATTCACCCCAATATTATAATTTGCCATTCCTATTTTCCTATTTTACCCCTCAATTAAAAATTAAATTACAACACCTTAAAATATCAGTCCAAGTTTAATCCATAAATAAATTATCCAGAAACATTTTGGTGTCCAAATTTATTTGTAAGATTTTTTAAATATTAAACAATACCCCAAGAATCTAAATATTCCCTCATTAATTCTTTTTGAAAATTAAATTTTATCTTCTAATTATTTCTCATTGTTTCCTGAAGAAAATAAGCCTTGAAAATTATTAAAAATATGCAATTTAATACTTTTTAATATTTTAATAACATTTCCAAAACCTTATATAACTCCTTGTATCTATTTTTTAAATTTTGGAGTA
This sequence comes from Mimosa bimucronata, assembly GCA_037074515.1. NCBI lineage: Eukaryota > Viridiplantae > Streptophyta > Magnoliopsida > Fabales > Fabaceae > Mimosa > Mimosa bimucronata. The sequence continues at coordinate 17,281,314 of CM073442.1, forward strand.
TTAAATAATTCACAACAAAATAATTGTTATTCCTCTCAATAAATCTTATATACTTCATAATATCTATTTGATGACATTCATTTACTTAATAAGAACCACCACTGTAAAACCACATAAATGAGCATTAGAGCCTTATTCCAATCTACATACACTATGCAAAATATAATTCAACCACTCCATCAACACAACCACCATTTGAAGTACATTAAAATTAAGAAGAGAAGTTTAACTTCACCTTCTACCGATCGCTTCACACTTCCCAAGTCTTATCATCAATAATAATTATCTATTGCATTATAAATGACTCAAATTAAACTTACCATCAACGTGATCAGTCCTCAAAATCCCCTTCTTTGACATTACACCATAGTATTATAAATGAACTTTGAAGGTAGACATAAGATTGTACAACTTAACCTTTGAATTAACGACCAAATAAATTTTTAATACTTCTTTAATTTCATTAAAGGTCTTCATAATTCTTTTTTTTTTATGAATGCTTGGACCATTTTTGGCCTTCGATTGCACCACCGTCCAGGTATCCGGCGTTAACCTGAAGGCCAACGCCGGATTTACCAGCATGGGCCCTCGACAACCGACTAGTCCTGGCGCCCCCAATCGAATAGGCCCGAAAGGTACGCCCACCTTTGGTGGGACCCCAGGGGAGAGAGCTCCCAACAGAAATACATTACAATCTCCTTACTTGGGATCGAACCCAGGTAAGGAGGATTGTGGCGCAGCTGCCTACCCAACTGCGCCAACCCCCGTTGGTAAGGTCTTCATAATTCTACAAGGTACTTTCTACTCACCAAACCGTTCAGCAATTTCTTCAATCTTTCAAACTTCATTAAATTATTGACACCTTACTATAACTCAATATGTCACCTCCGGAGCATCAATGAAGTCTCTTAAGTACATATCAATATTAAAATGAAATATCCAAGCCATAAAAAATTCACCAGCAAAAATAATTATCAATTGGGATTATAACCCATATTCTCTCTCTTGAACATATAGCAATATTTTCGACATAGTGTTTTTCCAAAGAAGAAATTTCAGACGATACTAACAGCCACAGTGGCAACGGATGGAGGATTATGGAAAAAGAAAAATAAGATGCTAAGAATGGAAAATGCAGGAAAAAAATTTCATATGATAGAATTAGAAGCTAAAAACATAAGAGTACAAATTGTTAGAATCTTAAGTTTTGATGAGGACTGGACCCACAGATAATATAAGTAAAATGAACAATTAGCATATAACTTAGTCTGGAATAAATTGAGATAAGAATCATGTTAAATGACAAGTAAAAGAGTGTAGGTTACCTTAACATTGAACAAGTAAAATCTTATAGATAACAGATACAATATCGCTAAGCTAAAACCTATCGCTAACAAATGGAAGGTTTAGGATAACAATAGCTAATGAAGACTTAGCAAGAATCTGAAGAAGTCTATATCTCTATCGCTAAGACCTTCACTATCACGAATATAATGAGTTGAGCTAGCCTGAGCAAGCAAAGAACAATAGATCACTATCGCTAAGGCCCCATAGATAATATGGATAATACAAAGGGGGAGAATGTTAGAACAGCTAGCAGCAGTGATAACATAGTTACTAGCGATAACATGATTAGTTATCGATAATAGAATACTTGAGATAACTTAGATATTCAGATAGCTAATGCAGTGATAACATAGTTACTAGCGATAACATGATTAGCTATTGATAGAAGGATACTTGATGAAATAACTTAGATAATCAAAATAGCCAATACATTATCTGAACATTGAGCTAATGAAATGCACTAGCGATAACACCTACTGTGCCTTGCATGAATACTTGTTTAGCTAACAGCTAAGTGCAGGACTTACTCTATTAAGCTAGCGATAGCCAAGGGTGCTAGCGCTACTGAAAAAGCTGCTATGCAAGTACAATGTTGCAGGTGATCGTTACTCAGTCTCTATCTCTCTTAGCTCATCCTCTGCAAGATTAATTGAAGTAAGAGAAGAAAGTTGACGAAGATGAAGAACAGCATTAATTGCCAACGGCTAAAAGCTACCAACGACTAATTTCAAACGGCCTCTTGAAGCTGAAAGAAAAGGCAAGCTGTGAAGAGTTATAAATATCAAGACTTGAGCATTTATGAAGAGGTTACTGAGTTACTCACTCACACTCACACAGAGACGAACCAGCATTCAATATTCTTATCTACTCTCTGATCACAAAAGCTCAAAGTATTTATTATTATTAGTGAGATTACTTGTACTAAAGTGTTTATCAAAATATGTTCATTGAGTGAACTCATTAATTGAAATCCTCTACTGTTTGAGGTTGTTCTAAAGCTTGGGGCTTTAGGACAGGGTTGTGTCCTTACAAGTTGTAAGGGGGAGCGTTTAGAGGGAAGTCTAAAGCTCTGTTGTAAAGGTTGGCAGGTGAACCCGTTTGTGTAAAACCTGTGGCATAGTGGAACCCAACGAGGAGTTGGAGAATTGGGCGTAGGCATTGTGTTGGCCGAACCAGTATAAAAGTTTGTCTTGTGTTTCTAACTTTTAATTTTCTAAAAGCACAATTCACCCCCTCTTGTGCGTTTTGCAATTCTCATTTGGTATCAGAGCAGGTCTTCTCCTTTTGATTCCAACGAGTCTGAGAAGAAAAGATCAAAATGGCATCGTACGAGAATATTCTTCCTGAAGGGAGCTCCATTAACAAACCCCCTGGTTTTGATGGAAAGCACTATACTTTTTGGAAACTCAAAATGAAGATCTACATCAAAGCCAATGGGTATAAGTTGTGGAAGATTATAGAAGAAGGAAATATTGTGCCTATGAATATTTTAGACAATCCAAAGAGCGAAAGTGAATTTACTAATGATGACATTGTTGATCTTGAGTTAAACAGCAAGGCAATTCTTATGATTCAAAGTGCTTTGAGTCAGACTAAGTTTTTCAGAGTCAGCCACTTAATCACTGCTAAGGAAATGTGGGAAGCACTACAGGTTGCTCATGAAGGAACCTCTAGAGTGAAAGATAGAAGAGTGGAAACACTTGTTGAGGAGTTCCACAAGTTTGAAATAACAGAAGGTGAAAAGATAAGAGATCTGGAGATCAGATTCACTCATCTTATCAACAATCTTGCTGCTCTAGGAAGAAAAATTTAAGAGAAAGAGCAAGTCAACAAGATTCTAAAAGTTTTAAAGTGTGATTAGCTCATGAAGGTTACTACTATTCAAGAAATGCAAGGAGAATCAACCAAGTCCATCACAGCCCTGTTTGATAGTCTTGCTGAGTATGAGCCAACTTTAATAGCTCAAAGGGAAGCTCATGGAAATACTAAAAACAAGTCTCTTGCCCTTGCTGTATATGAAAGAGATGAAGTTGATGATGATGATGATGATGATGATGATGAAGATCTAGATGATGAAGATATGGCTCTCATGGTTAGTAAGTTTAAGAAATTCTTTAGGAGAAGAGGAAGGTTCCAAAAGGGTGGTCCTAGCTTCAGAAAAAATTCTCAGAAGGATAAAGCTCCTGTGTGTTTTGAATGTAAGAAGCCTGGTCATTTCAAAGCAGAGTACCCAAGTCTTCAGAGATTCAAAGAAAAGGAGAAAAAGAAGGAGAAGTCCCTTGGAAAGAAGAAAGCCTATGTATCATTCATCTGAGGTGATAGTTCAGATGAGGAAGCTAGCAATAATGAAGAGAGTGCCAATCTCTACCTAGTTGCTCAAGAGGAGCAAAGTGACTCTGAGGTATATGATTTTGAACCTAACTATTCTGAACTTCAAAGCATTTATGATGAAATGCATACTGAATTAATTAAGCTGGCTAAAGAAGTTGTAGGTTTAAGAAAAGAAAATAAGGAACTTAACAAAAATATTTCTTCCTCTACTTCCAAAGTTCCTTCTGCACTATCGATAGAAGAGAAGCTATCGCAAGCTCCTAGAGTTGAGCCATTGATAGCTAATCCTCCTACAACAAATTCTGACAGTTGTTCTAGCTGTGAAAACTTGTTGAAGGAAAAAGAAAAGCTTTCAAATGCCTTGGAAAAATTTACAAAAGGCTCAAAGATGCTAAAAGTAATTTTAAAAGACCAAAAAGCTTTAAGAAACAAAACTGGCATTGGTTATGAGCTAAAGCAAAAAGCTTCAAAGAAATGGGTAGAACCCAAGGTAAAACCTTATTTAAAGTACTTTAGAAAATCTTCTGAATACTCTTCACCATATAGTTTTTGTAATTATTGTAACAAAAAGGGCCATACTCAATCTACTTGCAATCCAAGAAAATATGGAATTGGTGGTTCTTACAAGTGGCTTCCTAAAGGAACTCATGTGCCTAAGGTTTTTACAAACCAAGAGTTCAAGACTAATCCTAAAGGACTCAAGAAAGTTTGGGTACCTAAATCTGTCTAGCTTGTGCAGGTGTGCCTTAAAGCATTCAACAAAGGAAAGTAGTATATTGATAGTGGATGCTCAAGGCATATGACTGGTGACAAGGACAAGTTTAACAATCTAGTGATAAAAGATGGAGCCAAAGTCAGTTTTGGTGGAAATCAAAGTGGAAAGATCACTGGATTTAGTGAAGTTGGTCCTATCAAAGATGTGTACTTAGTGGATGGTCTTTGCCATAACTTGCTAAGCGTCAGCCAAAGCATTGACCATGGTAACTGGGTTATTTTTTATTTCAATGAATGCCTCATTGTTGATAAAAGGGATTTAGATATAAATAAAACTAATCTTAAGTGTAAGCTAAAAGCAAATAGAAATGGTAACTTATACACTTTAGATTTATGCCAACAACTTGAAGAAAAATGTTTTATTTCAAATGATGAAACTTGTTGGCTATGGCATAAGAGACTAGCTCATGTAAATTTTACTCAACTTGATAAGCTAGTTAAAAAGGAGCTAGTCATAGGTATTCCTAGCTTTAGGGCTAAGCATGATTTAATTTGTGAATCTTGCCAAAGGGGTAAACAAACAAAGTCTTCGTTTAAAACCAAGAAGACAGTTTCCACAAGTAGGCCATTGTAACTAATCCACATGGATTTAGTTGGGCCTGCAAGAGTGAAAAGTCTAGGTGGAAGTCTATACACTCTTGTAGTTGTGGATGACTATTCAAGGTTTACTTGGACAATGTTTCTTTCCTCAAAGCATGAAACTTTTGATGCCTTTTGTGTGCTTGCTAAGAAATTGCAGAATGAAAAAGGCACCAAGATTGTAGCAATTAGGACTGATCATGGAGGAGAGTTTGAGAACAAGGAATTCATGGAGTTGTGTGATGAAAGTGGCATTAAACACAACTTCTCTGCCCCTCGTACTCCTCAGCAAAATGGTGTTGTTGAGAGAAAGAATAGAGTGCTCACAGAAATGGCAAGGAGCATGCTGAATGAGAAACAAGTGCCTCAAATGTTTTGGGCAGATGCAATGAGCACAGCATGCTACATCTCAAATAGAGCATATATCAGAAAGGGGATGGAGAAGACTCCATATGAGCTCTACAAAGAAAGAAAGCCCAACATCAGTCATCTGAGGATATTTGGATCTAAGTGCTACATTCACAACAATGGGAAGGTAAACTTAGGTAAATTTGATCCTAAATCTGACATTGGCATATTCATAGGTTACTCAAATAGGAGTAAAGCATATAGAGTCTATAATAAAAGAACTCAAATTGTTGAAGAGTCAATGCATGTAGTATTTGATGAAACTCCTCATAAAAAGCAACATTGTGTTGATGAGGATGAAGATTTTTCAAAATTTTTAAGATATCCCCTATCGATATAGCACAAAAGCCATCGATAGTGAATGCTGAGGAAAATGCTAAAGATAATCAAGATGAAGCTAAAGATAATCAAGATAAAGCTAATGAGCCTCAATCTTCCATAAGACATCTTAAGCACCATCCTCCTGAACAAATAATTGGAGAAATGTCAAAAGGTGTTAGAACTAGAAGGCAACTACAAAATGAAATGGAATTTTCTGCCTTTATTTCTGAAATTGAACCAACTTGTGTTGATAAAGCTCTTGTTGACTGTGACTAGATAGTTGCAATGCAGGAAGAACTTAATCAATTTAAAAGAAATCAAGTTTGGGATTTAGTACCTAGACCAAGAAATCATCCTATTATTGGTACTAAATGGGTTTTCAAAAACAAACTTGATGAAGCTGGTCAAATTGTCAAAAATAAAGCCAGATTAGTTGCCAAAGGGTATAACCAAGAAGAAGGCATTGATTATGAAGAAACCTATGCTCCAGTTGCAAGAATTGAAGCAATAAAGATTCTTCTAGCTTTTGCATCCATCAAAAAGATTAAACTTTATCAAATGGATGTTAAGAGTGCCTTTCTTAATGGCTATATCAAAGAAGAGGTATATGTAGAGCAACCTCCTGGCTTTGAAGAAAATTCTAAGCCTGACCATGTTTACAAACTTAAAAAGGCTCTTTATGGTCTCAAACAAGCACCTAGAGCTTGGTATGAGAGACTTAGTACATTTCTACTTGAGAAAGGATTTTTTAGAGGAAAATTAGATACTACTTTATTCATCATGCATAAAGATAAACATATGCTCATAGTTCAAATTTATGTTGATGATATTATCTTTGGTGCAACTAATGAAAAGCTGTGTGAAGAGTTTGCTAAGATGATGCAGGGTGAATTTGAAATGTCTATGATGGGAGAATTAACATTCTTCCTAGGCCTGCAGATAAAGCAAAAGAAAGATGTCATCTTCATCTCCCAAACCAAGTATTGTAAGGAGATTCTCAATAAGTTTGGGATGGAGCAATCTAAAGATGAGGACACTCCCATGAGACCTCTGCCAGATTAGATGCGGATGCCAAGGGCAAAGTAGTTAGTCAATCTCATTATAGAGGGATTATAGGTTCTTTACTTTATCTAACTGCTAGTAGGCCTGATATTCAATTTAGTGTAGGAATATGTGCTAGATATCAAGTAAATCCTAAATAGTCCCACTTGACCAATGTAAAAAGGATTTTGCGATATTTACAAGGAACTCAAGAGCTTGGGCTGTGGTATCCCAAGGGAACTCAAGAGTACCTTCTTGCTTATACTGACTCTATACCATGCAGGTTATAAGACTAATAAAAAAAGTACAAGTGGTCAATGTCAATTCCTTGGTGGTTGTTTGGTCTCTTGGGCTAGCAAGAAGCAAAATTGTGTTTCCCTCTCATCCACAGAGGCTGAATATATTGCAGCAGCAAGTTGTTGTGCTCAAGTCTTATGGCTTAAGCATCAACTAAGAGATCTAGGTTTGGAATTCCCAGAAGTTCCTATTCTTTGTGACAACACGAGCACAATAAGCTTGGCCAAGAATCCAGTTCATCATTCCAGAACCAAGCATATTGATGTGAGACATCACTTCTTAAGAGATCATGTTCAGAAGAAGGATGTCAAGGTGGAGTTCATTTCAACAAATTTGCAACTTGTTGATATCTTCACCAAACCTCTTGAGTCAGCTCAATTTACCTTCATCAGAAGAGAATTAGGAATGGTCAATCCAAATGAGTTGTAAATATTTCTGACTTAGTTCTTGATTTGATTTCATTTTATTCAATTTATCAATCACTAATTTAGGCATCGAAGTGCCAAATATTAAGTTTTGCAGGACTGACCAATCGATAGTGAGTTTCATTATCGCTAGTATATGCAGGACAAAGCTAAGTTTGAGCTAAAAATTGCCATCGCTAGCCAAAAGAATTATCGATAGCAAAGTTAACTATCGATAGCCGGAAGGAGTGAGTGATAAGCCTAAGTTACTTACTCAATGTGGGATCATGCCTGCTAGCAATAGCAGCTCTTATTAGCGATAGCAAGTCACTTAAACAAGTCAGAATGCGAAACGTTAGCGAATGTTCTTCATTGTGGTAAACCCTAAACCTATAAAATTAGGTCATTTGCATTTGCATTCATCATTCACGGACACTTACAATTTCTCTTCTACTCCAAACACTCTCTAAGCACTCAAGCATACACATTCTCAAATCTCTCTAAACCCTAAAATGGCCAGAACCAAAGTTCCTAATGTCGGGGCAACCTCTAGCACTAATCCCTCTCCCAAATCCGCTGGCAAAAGGTCGTGTGCCCAGAAAAATGTCTCATTCTCTAAAGACATTGTTGACAGCAACCCCAAAAGACAGAAAGAAACCTTCACTGGTGTACCCTATGAGGAAGACCCCCTTGAAGCTCCACGCACATTCTTCACAGATAATGGAACCCTAGATAGGGCTGCAGTGTGGGTAGATTTGGAATACTTCAAGCAGCAAGGTTTTGATTTGGATGCTTGGCTGCTTCCCTACAAGAACTGACTGAGTGTAAAGAATGACTACAATGAAGAAGTATTGAGATCATTCTACTCGAGTCTGAAACCCTTTCCAGGGTATAAGAAAGAGAAGCTTGTGAATATCTCTTTTGAAGCCATGGTGAGAGGAAGAGGCATTGTTTTTGGATGGAGGGCTATTAACAAAATATTGGGAATTTCTGGGAAAGAGTACAATAAATGGTATATGCCTGAGAAGTATACTGAAGAAGAGCTTGAGGAGATATTAAGACAACCACCAACAATCCAGCTGATATGCCTGTGATCAATAGGATCCTCCACTATGTCTACACGAGGATTATGACTCACAAGTCAGGGAACTTCAGCTAGTATCTCACATCCTGGAATTTTCAAAGATTAAGTCTTTAGGGGATGGAGAGAACAAGAAGTGCAAGCAGCTATCTACCACTACCCTGAAGAAAATGGGCATTCCTGTGGGCCCAAATGGAGGTGTTTCTGCCTCTCAATCTCAAACTTCTCGTGCTCCTTCTTCCTCAGCTCAGCCTGACTCTGTTGAAGAAGAAGCTCAGTCTAGAAGAGCTCCTCCTCCTCCTACTTCTTTATCAAAGTCCTCTATCTTCTTAAGGGAAGCAATTGAGGAGATCATCTTCAGACTCTCTGCCGAGTTCAACCTCACCCTGGAAGCTCAGAAAGCAGAATTAATGAAGCATATCCTGGAGCTTAAGGCATAAGTGAAAAATCTAGAAGACTGTCTATGCCTTGTCCCTGAAGATATCATGCAAAGGGCAGCACATTCTCACCCTCAAGGTACATCATCACACCACTCCCTTACTCCATCTCAACATAGCCAACACCATTCTCCTACACCTACTCAACATTCTCCTATCCAAACCACCCAAGTCCCAACCCCTCAAGAAACCCCTATCGCTAACCCCTCCCCTAGCGATAGCCATCACTCCCATGTCTCACCCTCCCCACAAATCCCTATCACTACCTCCTCTCCTAACCATAGCCACCACAGCACCCACACACCCCAAACCTCACAACCAACTCCTATCGCTAATCCCTCTGTTAGCCATAGCACTCCTATCCCTGCCCCAACCACTAGCGCTACTAATCCTCCTATCTCTTCTCCCATCCTTGACCAAACACTTATCCCTGGTGATGTTGACAAAAAAGGGGAGAATAATCCAAACAATATTCTAGTTCTTGAGGATACATCTATGATTGCTGAGGAGATTGAGGAAGTAGTCAGAGGCATTGCTCGCAACTACATGGAGTCTGAGGACCACAGGACCCCTCCTCCTTCCAATGAGCCTCCAGTTCAAGCTCCTCCTTAAGAAGAAGCTCAAGCCCCTAATGCTCCAGAAGAGAACAGCTTTGCCAAGGTAGTCATGATTGCTGAGAAGTATGGCATTCCTCCAAGTATTGAATCTGTAGAGCCAGTTCTAGTTTTTGTCATTCCTCCAGGAGCTGATATTGAGATAACAATTGAAGATAGGCCTAACACCGGAGATAAGGTAAAAGATGACATTCAGAAGATGCTAGTGCTTGAGGCTGAGAAAAGGAAGAGCAAAGCTTCAGCTGAAGGCTTGAAAAGGGAAAGGACCAAGAGGAAAGCCAGAGAAGAGGTCTCTTTCAAGGTTATTCCAATGTCTTCTTCTGAGGCTCCTAAGGGAAAATCTCAAAGGATCAAGCGAGTGGCCCCAGCTCCTCCTCCCAAGTTGTCAAAAGAAGAAAAGAAGGCTATTGCAGAGGCCTTGAGAAAAGAGAAGGAGGATGCTAAAAAGGCTAAGAAGGCTGCTGCTAAGGCAAAGAAAAAGGCAGAGAAAGAGGCTGCAGAAAGAAGAAAGAAATTAGCTAAGGAGATTGCTCAAGGGAAGAAAGTATGGGTATACAAAAGAAGGTTTCACAAGTCTAAAGTCAAGTCTAAGGGCGCTTCCAAAGATGTCTCACTTGCTGAACCTACTCAGACCAAAGATGTCCCTGTTGCTGAACCCATTCAGAGCATTGATCAAGACAAATTCTTCTACTCTAATTCCTCTATTTCTGATGGACCTGATGAAGAATACATAACCTCAGCCTCTGGAACAAAATTCAACAACGAGAAACCCGTAGTCTTTAGGAACCATTCTGCATACACTTCATATTTAGTTGATCCTGATAATTTTGATCCTGAGAAGATATAATTACTTTTTGCAAAGTCAATACAACTTATATGTTTGTCTTAATTATGTTCTGTACATGCTTTATCTTATATATGTTTCTACTTATGTTTTGTCATCATCAAAAAGGGGGAGAATGTTAGAATCTTAAGTTTTGATGAGGACTAGACCCATAGATAACATAAGTAAAATGAACAATTAGCATATAACTTAGTCTGGAATAAATTGAGATAAGAATCATGTTAAATGACAAGTAAAAGAGTGTAGGTTACCTTAACATTGAACAAGTAAAATCTTATAGATAACATATACACTATCGCTAAGCTAAAACCTATCGCTAACAAATGGAAGGTTTAGGATAACAATAGCTAATGAAGACTTAGTAAGAATCTGAAGAAGTCTATATCTCTATCGCTAAGACCTTCACTATCGCTAATATAATGAGTTGAGCTAGCCTGAGCAAGCAAAGAACAATAGATCACTATCGCTAAAATATATCACTATCGCTAAGGCCCCAAAGATAACATGGATAATACAAAGGGGGAGAATGTTAGAACAGCTAGCAGCAGTGATAACATAGTTACTAGCGATAACATGATTAGCTATCGATAACAGAATACATGAGATAACTTAGACATTCAGATAGCTAATACAGTGATAACATAGTTACTAGCGATAACATAATTAGTTATCGATAGAAGGATACTTAATGAAATAACTTAAATAATCAGATAGCCAATACATTGTCTGAACATTGAGCTAATGAAATGCACTACTGATAACACCTTTTGTGCCTTGCATGAATACTTGTTTAGCTAACAGCTAAGTGCAGGAGTTACTCTATTAAGCTAGCGATAGCCAAGGGTGCTAGCATTACTGAAAAAGCTGCTATGCAAGTACAATGTTGCAGGTGATCGTTACTCACAGTCTCTATCTCTCTTAACTCATCCTCTACAAGATTAATTGAAGTAAGAGAAGAAAGTTGACGAAGATGAAGAACAGCATTAATTGCCAACGGCTAAAAGATACCAACGACTAATTTCAAACGGCCTCTTGAAGCTGAAAGAACAGGTAAGCTGTGAAGAGTTATAAATATCAATACTTGAGCATTTATGAAGAGGTTACTAAGTTACTCACTCACGCTCACACAGAGACGAACCAGCATTTAATATTCTTATCTACTCTCTGATCACAAAAGCTCAAAGTATTTATTATTCTTAGTGAGATTACTTGTACTAAAGTGTTTATCAAAGTATGTTCATTGAGTGAACTCATTAATTGAAATCCTCTACTGTTTGAGGTTGTTCTAAAGCTTGGGGCTTTAGGACAGGGTTGTGTCCCTACAAGTTGTAAGGGGGAGCGTTTAAAGGGAAGTCTAAAGCTCTGTTGTAAAGGTTGGCAGGTGAACCCGTTTGTGTAAAACCTGTGGCATAGTGGAACCCAACGAGGAGTTGGAGAACTGGACGTAGGCATTGTGTTGGCCGAACCGGTATAAAAGTTTGTCTTGTGTTTCTAAGTTTTAATTTTCTAAAAGCACAATTCACCCCCCCCCCTCTTGTGCGTTTTGCCATTCTCACAAATAGGTGAATATGAACTTTTAATTGAAGAATTAAATCAATATAATGAACCATCTTGTGATGTAATATTAGGAATGGATTTTTTAGGACAATATTATCTAATACATTTGATAGAAAAAGCTATTATTTTAACTACCCCTTGTAAACATGAAGCATGGTGAATAAGGATAACCAGACCTTATAGAAGGAAAGATGAAAAATTCCAGAAAAAACAATATGAAAATGAAGTTAAGTTTTTACCTAATAATCAACCCGTAGAAATAATTCATATGATAGCCACATTGGACATCATAGAAGTTAAACCAGTGGAAGAAAAAACAATTGAACAAAGATTAATAGAGAATTATGATGATAATCCTTTAATTCATTAGGAGAAATCTAAGCCTAAAGACTACAGCAAAGAAATTAATAGTAAACCATATCCCTGGACAGAACAGGATAAAAAAGAATTTGAGATGCATATAAAAGAAATGAAAAAATATAATTTGATTAGAGAAAGTAGATCTAATTATTCATTACCTATAATGATTGTAATAAAACACAGTGAAGAGAAAAGAGGAAAATCACGTATGGTAATAAACTATTAAAAATTGAATGATTTAGCCGTTAGAAATAGATATCCAATACCTAAAATAAAAGCTTTATTTAATCTGATAAGAGGGGAAAATATATTTAGTAAATTTGATTGTAAATCAGGATTTTTTCAAATAAAATTAGAAGAAGATAGTAAGAAATATACTGCCTTTAATACCTCAGAAGGATTATATGAATGGAATGTATTATCTATGGGATTTCATAATAGCCCTAGTATATTTCAGGAATATGTGTCTAAATTATTAATACCAATAAAAGATTTTACAGTAATATATATTGATAGTATTTTAATATTTTCAAAAAATGAAAAAGAGCATGAAAAACACTTAGATCGATTTGTAAAATTAATAGAAGAAAAATGATTAAACATATGAGCAGAACTAAGAAAAACTAGAATAGGATTCTTAAGCCAATATATATCTCCAGAAGGAATAGAATTACAAGAACATATAGGTAAAAAAGTACTTGAATTTGCATAAATAAAAAATAAGAAAGACTTACAATCTTTTTTAGGACTAGTAAATTAGGCTAGAAATTATATACCAAATTTATCTAAATTAACTGCCAGAATATCTAAATTAGCAGGAGAAAAAGGTAATTGGATATGGATTGAGGATACTGGAAAAATAATAAATCAAATAAAAAAGTTATGTCAAAATTTACCAACATTAAATGTACCTACAAATAATAATGTAAGATGGATAATTTAAACAAATGCCTCAGATAATTATTAGGGAGCAGCTTTGTATCATGAAAATAATGATGGACAAGAATTAATTACTAGATATGCAAGTGGAAAATTTAATGAAGCTCAAAGTAAATATCATTTGAATTGGAAAGAGTTTTTATCCATTGTCAAAGCAGTAGAAAAATTTGAATTGTTTATTGTAAATACAAAGTTCATTATTAAGACTGATAATACGCAAATAAAGCATTGGCTAGAAAAAGGAATAAAAAAATAATAAATTATTTAATAAAATGTAAATAAAATGGCAAAGTGATATGTCTTATTATGATTATGATATTGAATATATTAAGGGTTAGAATAATTTACTTGCTGATTTCTTGAGCAGATGGAATCAGATGGCCCTCTAAGCGAGTCATGTAATGATTCATCCAACGAAACAAGTTCTTTTACAGATCAAATAAATATGAAATTTCAAATCTTGGAAATCAATATAAATCTGTTAACAACATAGATGAATGGACATTTATCCAGGATCTCTAACCACATAAAGCAACACTATCAAAGAGTGGGGAAACTAGAAGAATTATCTGTAAAAAGTCCTATAATGAAGGATGTTAGACAGACTTCAGGAAACCATGTAAATGAGAAAATTACTCCTTTAGAAGAAATTATAAAAAGCCAAACCCAAGAACAAGAAGCTCAAAAAACCCAGAATAAGCCACAAATGACCATTCTACTAATCAATCATCATCTTCTACATCTGGAAGCAGCCCAAAAACAAACCTAACCTTAAACCCCTCAGTCTTTAAGTTGATAAAAAAATTACCGATATTTCAAAAGACTTGTTTATTGCCTTAACCATTTTACTCTCAAAGCCCATACTATAAAATATGTTTCCCATTATGCTTTTAACAAAGCTGTTATTTTCCCTGGAACTCCACCAAATCTTGTAAAAACCTTATACCAACATGGTTTAATTCAGTCTATTTATCCCTCACCAACCTTGGAAGAAATTTCAGAGTTACCAGAACCTTTGAAAAGAGCTATAAAGACATATTTCGGGATTGTAACTTAGCATATAGTTTTTATAAGGCGTTATTCTACAATAGTAGAAATTACTCCGAATACATTTTATCATCCTATAAATTTAATTAGACTGGGAACCACAAAGAAGCCTATTGATCATCAAGTGGAATGCAAGGAAGATATTGAAGATGATATGGAATTTATCCAAACTGTATCAAGAATCAGAGCACAGGATCCTCATATAATTTTCCCTGAAATGAACAAAATATTAGCAACATATGAGGAAGCTGCGTGGGTATACTTTTTAGGTCCAACCACTTTAATTTACTCTTCTGGAAGGACATCAAAGAATCTTAATCATTTTAATTAGTTTTATGATAAGATGAAGACTAATAAATTTGAAAATATGGAAAATACCAAAAGAAGGATTTGTCAACTTTTATCTGAATATGCAGTACATAAGTGTAAATATTGTGATGAGAAAAGTCCAGAGAAAAAAGATTTTGAAGATCCTGTAATGGATATGAGTATCATATAAGGAAGGACATATGAACCAATCAAAAATTTCCGACAGAATGCACAACTAATGAAATTTTGCCAAAATTAGAAGAAGACAAAAGGAGAAAAGACAAAAGGAGACAAGAAGGACATGAAAGGCCATGGAAGGATAGGGAGATTAATGGATGAATAGTAAAAGATAATCAAAAGTAGTAATAATGTAAATAGTGGCATATTGTCTTTTATGAATTACCTTTTATGAGTAGAAGTCTTGAGATGTAATTAGAGAAGGGGATGCCCTCTCTATATAAGGCCATGTAATCAGCTTAGAAAAGGATAGGCAAACAGTGTTCTGAACTGCCAAGCTCTCTTGTAATTTCACTCTCTTAATATAATCCTATATTTCCAATACATCTACTTGCCTACTCTTTAAATTTTTAACTCTCACAAAAATTTTCAAAGATCAGTAGAATAGCTTTATCAGAAAAATTTTCAAAGATCAGTGGAATAACTTTATCAGGTATGTGTAACTAAACCTTTTATTGGGATTAAGGTAATAGTATTATTTGATCCACAAATTTATGATCCTATAAGGGATAACTGGTTATAAGTTCCTAATAGAAAACTCAGTTACACCTCCAGAAGGAAACGAAGGACGGCTGTGCTGGGATGGTTCGAAGGGGAAAGGTTTGACTCTCTTATGAGATATGCCGTAATATAATTCCTGTATGAAAGAGGATAGAAATCCTTCCATGACCCGGATCATCTTTGGTCACCCCCTGGGGTTTCTCTTATCAAACTTATACCCAATCTGTCAATTATGGTAAAGGAATAATTTCTTCCCATATTGCCATAGTTGTCTCTTCATCCTAACTTAGGTATAATTAAATTTTATTCTGACCCTTAATATATTCAATGTCTTCCTGAAGTCTCCATCTCCTCCTATTTCTCCTTTGGTAGTAATAACACTACTACACAAAGTCCTTTTTATGTCACCAATTAACGTCACTTATTTAAAAATGTGACATTAAAAACAAAGAGGAAAGAAACAACGTCACACTTAAAATTAAGTGTGATGTTGAAACTTTTCAACGTCACACTTAAATTAAGTGTGACGTTGAAAAGAACTTTCCATGTCACACCAAATTTTGGTGTGACATGGAAAATGTTTCAACGTCACACCAAAATTTGGTGTGACGTTGAAACCACTTTCAACGTCACACCAAAATGTGGTGTGACGTTGAAAGTTGTTTTCCACGTCACACCAAAATTTTGGTGTGACGTGGAAAACCCATCCCCTCCTTTTTTTTTTCATTTCCCGCCCCCCCCCCCCCCCCACGTTGAAACCACTTTCAACGTCACACCAAAATGTGGTGTGACGTTGAAAGTTGTTTTCCACGTCATACCAAAATTTTGGTGTGACGTGGAAAACCCATCCCCTCCTTTTTTTTCATTTCCCGCCCCCCCCCCCCAACTTTAATTTTTTCATTTCGCGCCCCCCCAAAATAAAAACCATCAACTCCAGCTGTCTCCCATCCCCACCCCCCCAAAACAAAAACCATCAGCTCCAACTCTCCCCCATCCACACCCCCCGTGTCCTCAGCTCCCCTACCCCCCCAACGCCCACAGCTCCCCCCTCCAACACTCCTAGCTCCCCCCCGGTGTCCACAGCTCCCCCACCCCCTAATCCACAGCTCCCCCCTTCCCTCCCCCCACAGCTCCCCCCCAGCCGCCCCCCATCCCCCTCACCCTCCAGCTACATGTTCATTTCTTCTTTTCTTTTTTCTTTTTTTTTCTGGTAATTAAATATACAATTTCTATAGGGTTCTTTTTTTTTACTTGTTCAAGGTTTTTTTTCAGCTCTGTTTTCCTCCTATCGGGTTCAACAATTTCAATCGTGCCTCTGTTCGCAGCTTCACTTCATCCAGGTTCCTTCTTTTCCTTTTTTTTCCTGATAATTAAATCTGTTGCCTTTTTTTCTCAATTGTAAATTGCAAAAAATGCCATAGAATATTTAATGGTTTTGTAAGTCTTGTAAATTGGTCTGCCATAGAATGTTTAATGTTCAATTGTAAATTGGTTTGCAAATGCTGTTACGTTGTAGTTGCTGCAAATATTGCATACTTGCCAAAATGTTTTATAAGTCTTGTAAATTGGTTTGAATAGGTTTTTGTTCTCAAATTGCTGAATATCAACGGGGAATAGAAAAATTAAAAACGTTTTTTTTAAAAAAAAAAAAAATAAACCACGTCACACATAATATTTATGTGTGACGTGGTTTCTCTGAGCAACTTACAACGTCACACATAATATTATGTGTGACGTTGTTTCTCTGACTTTCTATATCACTTGTTTATGTGACGTTAAAAGTCCATTTTCCATGTCACTTGATTCAATGTCCCCTGAAAAAGTGACGTGGAAACCCCCAAAATTTGTGACGTTAAAAGTACTTTTTGTAGTAGTGTAATTTCTGCTAAAGGAGTAATAATCTCATTTACATGGCTTCCTGAAGTCTGTCCAACATCCTTCATTACAGGACTTTTTACAAATAATTCTTCCAGTTTCCCCACTCTTTGATAGAGTTGCTCTATCTAGTTAGAGATCCTAGATAAATGTCCATTCATCTATGTTGTTAACAGATTCATATTGATTTTCAAGATTTGAAATTTCATATTTATTTGATCTATAAAAGAACTTGCTTCGTTGGATGAATCATTACATGATTCGCTTAGAGGGCTATCTGATTCCATCTGCTCAAGAAATCAGCAATTAAATTATTCTGACCCTTAATATATTCAATATCATAATCATAATAAGACATATCACTTTGCCATTTAATTAACATTTTATTACATAATTTATTAGCTCTTATTCCTTTTTCTAAGCAATGCTTTACTTGGATATTATCAGCCTTAATAATGAACTTTGTATTTACAATAAACAATTCAAATTTTTCTACTGCTTTGACAATGGCTAAAAACTCTTTTCAATTCGAATGATATTTACTTTGAGCTTTATCAAATTTTCCACTTGCATATCTAGTAATTAATTCTTGTCCATCATTATTTTCATGATACAAAGCTGCTCCCCAATAATTATCTGAGGCATCTGTATAAATTATCCATCTTACATTATTATTTGTAGGTATAGTTAATTTTGGTAAATTTTGACATTTTTTATTTGATTTATTATTTTTCTAGTTTCCTCATTCCATATCCAATTACCTTTTTCTCCTGCTAATTTAGATATTCTTGCAATTAATTTAGATAAATTTGGTATATAATTTCTAGCCTAATTTACTAGTCCTAAAAAAGATTGTAAGTCTTTCTTATTTTTTTATTTCTGCAAATTCAAGTACTTTTTTACTTATATGTTCTTGTTACATCTGGAACCAGCCCAAAAACAGGCCCAACCTTAAATCCCTCTGTCTTTAAGTTGATAAAAAATTACCGATATTTCAAAAGACTTGTTTATTGCCTTAACTATTTTACTCTCAAAGCCCAGACTGTAAAATATGTTTCCCATTATACTTTTAACAAATCTGTTATTTATCCTAGAACTCCACCAAATCTTGTAAAAGCCTTATACCAGCATGGTTTAATTCAGTCTATTTATCCCTCACCAACCTTTGAAGAAATTTCAAAGTTATAGAGAATGAGAGGGAGAAGTTGGAGATGAGTAATAACATCCACAATTGTTTCTTGAAGTCTCTCTTCCATTTTTTTTTTTTTTGAAGTGATATGGCTATGAAAGAAACCTGATGAATAATATTTTATATATATATATATATATTATTGTTATTTGGTTCCCCTTCTTTAGCTAAAATGACGGAAAACCCCATAATTTAAAGGAAAGGACTAAGGAGGGATGCTTTGGTACTATAATGATTAAGGCAGCATGAATTTTCCCTTATCTCAATAACAATTAATATAATTTCCACTTGTCATTGATTTCTCTTTGGTGCATCATAAACAAAAATTCAATAGTTAATATGATAACAAATCCTTTTAACTCCAACGCAACTCATATTTTCATAATACCAATATGATTTTTTCTTTAAAAAAAAAAAAATTGGGTCATTACAATACTCATCCTCACCAAGGGTGATAAACACAAATCTATATCGTTCAAAATTAATGTGAATGGTCCAAATTTATTTTTATAATTTTGTATTTTCTTAAAAACTTATATTAATGTGTACATAATTTGAAGTAAAAGGTAATATCTATGATCAAACACTCAGCTTACCTACTCTTAATTGGCACTTCTAACTATGCCCTTGTTGGGCAAGGTAATTTCTATGACCCAACATTCAGCTTATCTGCCCTTAATCAGCAGTTCTAACAATGCCCTTTTTGGGTAATGTAATGTCTTAACTATCTCTTCCTAAAATAAATTTTTATTTGAAAAAAATAAGTTAAAATTTTTAAATTTCTACAGTTAAAAGTATATATTTGGACTATGCGTATCTCACTACTACAATAAACACAATACTCTTATGGGTATCAAAACCTGTTCCAGGGATATAATATAACACTGCGATGTTCATCATTTCATGCTTCCAAACATTCACTAAGCAATATGTACTATAATTTCCTAGCACCGGAGTTCCAAGCTCGGTTTAGACCCATTAAGCAAGTTCAAATTTTTTGCCATAAGCGCGTCGTCTTGATGAATTTTTAACATATATCGTCCTCTGATCTTATTTAAAAGTTGCTTTCACCATGTTTCATGAAATTCATTAACTCTACCTTAACACTCAACAACTTTCTAACTTTATTGCTTTTTAATATACATTATATAATATGATAATAAGTCCAATATACTAATAAATCCAATATACATTCAAATGAAAATTTTAATTTTGTGACTTACGAATAAAACAAAATTTATAAAAAGGACCATTCTGATAAGCTTCAATTATATGTAGGACGTTGGAGTTTAATCACTTTTCATCAGATTATACAATTTTGTCGATAAACTGGGGCTTGATGGAGTTCAGGGGCCACATTGAAATTTTATTTTTGACTCATAGGGCAAAACTTTTTGTGGCCAGTCCGTTTGTAGCATTTGGCAACATAAACCCAAAAAAAAAAAAACGGTACTCATGAGCTTCACAATTTAGGATCATGCAAATTGTTTTGGACGCACAGAATAAAATACTGATGAGCCATTTTGAAATTTTAGTGGAGCAAAATTATTTTAGCAATTTATTTGATATTTAATTTGTCCAGAATTTGTTAAAATAATTATATTGGACCATTATGAGATAGGCATTGGAAATGAAATTATTGTTGAAATTGTGGTCTTTATTTATGCCTAATTTTGGAGATTAATATTTAAGCAATGATTTTGACTACAATTGGTAAACGGGAATTATGATTAGTTAGGTAGTCACATTTTGTTCAGTTGTTAAGTTAATAAATCGTTTGATGATTCAAACAAAGGAAAGAAAAGATTTGAGCTTGTATGCACTATCAATCACAAGAAACAGAGTAGAGACAATCAAATACTGGTAAATAAAATAATTGATGTTGGAAAAAAAGAACAAAAGCCCAACAAAACAGTTCTGCATGATCATCATTTGCAGAAAGCTTTGGTTATGAAATTGACGGAAACAATATATTATTGTCATTTTTATCATTTACACTTGAATTTGCAACTGTCTGAATCTGGAACTCATTTTTAGGAAATATTCAAGAATCTATTAATCATTGATCCATTCTTTTAGACATAAATCTCATTCTCCCACCCATCCTTTTAATGAGTTACACATAACCGTAATACAAGAATTAAGAAGTTGATTAAAATTAGTTAAAGGTAATAATGTGCATGAAATATATAATTATTCACATAGATAATGTGAGACCGTGAGTGAATGAAAAAAAAAATTATGTAGGAGAGAATGTGTGGAAATAATTAATCTAGGGACATATAATCAATTAAGGGTAAAAATCACAAAAGTGAATTAAGAGTTTAATCATGTCTAAAATAAAACTTATAAAAATTATCAAATTATTTGAAAAATTGACATGAAAAATATGGGAAAGAGTATTGTATTTGTTGGGGAATGAGGCTTCGGATCAAAAGAGCAAAAACTATTTAAAACTTATAAAAATAAAACTTATAAAAAGTATCAAATCGACTTCTAGATAAACTGACCGCAACAATTCCTGCCCTCTCTACGTCGGACAGCTCAACACCGACCTCGTAGAAGGCCTACCGGTGTTCTTCACGCCGTACGCCGGAGAAGACAACGTTGTGAAGGTACAAAGGGACTTAAAGGTGGCGTTTTCGGCCGGATCTGTATGTGTTCAATCCACGGAATGGAAGGTTGGTGAGAGGGACATGGTGAGTGGAAGAAGAATTATTGTGACTGGTGGTTCTAATAATGATGGGCGTGATTATAGTAATTATTTTAGGATTGTGGAGACAGAAAATGAAGGGATTTATAATATTCGTTGGTGTCCTACGGAAGTGTGTCCCACTTGTAGGTTTGATTGTAGGAGTGTTGGTGGATTACGTGAGAATGGTAAGATTCTTGAGGCTTTGGATGGCAATGTTCTTCCTGTTGTGTTTGAAAGGAGGGCATAATCGTCATTATCATCGCCATTATAGTTTAATATTTGGGTTATTATTGCTATGTTATTGTTGTGGTTAAGTATATGATTAAGGGCTATTGATTCATCCTAATTAATTAGTAGAATAAGAGGATGAGATGGAGACATGTCATGTATTTTAATTTTGTTGTTATATATAATAATAAGGCTCCAAATTGTATTTTGTAATCATTTATACATACAGTGATAGTTTATTTAAAATTTCTTCACCATGGTTAAATTTTAAAGGTCAAATAAAATTTCTTAGAGTAGAAAAAAATTGAATTATATTCTTTATAATCATGGCATTGTCTTGAAACCCACAAACCCTTTAGTTCAAAAAAGAAAGAAAGAAAGAAAAGAAACCCACAAACCTTAGCTGATGGCCCTAGGTCAGGATCACGACCATAGAGGAGGTTGATGTAGAAAATAATTGAATTATATTCTTTATAATTATGGCGTTGTCTAGAAACCCACAAACCCTTCAATCCTTAAAAAAAAGAAATGAAACCCACAAACCTTAGGTAATGGCCCTAGGTCAGGATCACAACCATAGAGGAGGTTGATGTAGAATAGGGAAGGAGAGGAGACATGAAATATTAGATCTTATTCAATTCATTAAAACTTAGTACAACCCGTAATGTTGAGTATCTTGTTTTTTAACAAGATACTTTTAAGCCTCCCCTACTATTTTTAGTGATGAGTATACTGATTCAAAGCAACCTTAGTACTTTAATTCCATCATTACCGACAATTCCACTAAGATTTCCATTGTATTCTCCAAGATAGAAATGAACTATTAATGATTCAATAGATACAATCCCAAACTTTGAATGTAGTATGCAAATGCACACTCTCAGTTTAGAAATTCCCATAACTTTGAAATCAAACTCTCAAAAAGTATATACGAGTTAAATAACCTTTTAGAAGTACGTATTAAAACTTTGAACTGTAGTATGCGAGTTAAATATATATATAGATATAATTTGTGTGGATAAAAATTTTGTTAAATTTATTATTTTGTAAAAGAATTTATATTGGTTTTTCTTAAATACTCAATCACTTACTTGATTATTGTTGAAGAAGCATCAATAGAAATGGCTTAGGAAGAACTTGGCAAAAATTAGAACTATGCCCTATATTTAAAACAAAAACCAACTCCCCAAATAGGTCCTAGGAGGAAGTACCATTTTTAATAATTTGCATATGAAGCCCTTAACGTGGAAACCCCTTCATTCACATATGGAATCAATAAAGATAGTTTGTGAGCAGAATTATAACTTTAAAAACAAAGTAGATTAAAGACTAAGATACATTAATTTAAGTAGGACACTAAAATACACTGAAATGTGAAGGAGCGTCAAATACTACTCCCTTCGGTCCAAAATATAAGACATATTTACCTAATTTGATTACATTAAGGATATTAATTAGCTTAGTTAATAAAAAAATAAACCCTTTTACTCTAATGGATAGCATCCCATGTTATGTATTTCCAAGCTAAGTATATATGGTAATTCACTTTTTTCTTTTTATAAAAAAAAAAAAATTGGTAATTCACATTACTAGAGACCAACACAGTGATGTTCCACAGACTCGTAGTCCATACTCAAACATATTTCAAACAAATAGATACATGAACTAACATGTTCATTTTCACTTCTTATTATAAATGCTCAAATAGGATTTATCATTTTATCCAAAGATTAAGCCAAGTTGAAATAAACTAAGTATTCTCAAATATACTCAAACATATTCAGATATAATTTTAAAAAAGATGAAAACCAGTCTCTCTCTAGATGTTTCGAAATTAGTTGTATGTAGCCTTCTAGAAAATAATGTTTAAGATCAAATTAAGTTTTATTGGTTATGGTTTAAATTTATTTTTCCGAAGTTGAAATAATAAATTCATGTGAAATGAAATCGGTTTGGAGATAAACTTATCCAAACAATACATGATAAATGCAAATGAATTAGATTCTCATAAATACGTATGGCCCAAAAAGCACTAATTAATAAACGTTATGTCAAAGCAACCCATTTTCATGTCAGGAATTAATAATAATGAAATGTTGGATTAACTAATGGCAAGAGGATTATGATTTGAAAGTTTTAAAAAATTATTGTCAATATAGTTTTCAGAAATAACATATCTCTAGTGGGTCCAATTTCAAAAAAGTTATAAATTTTAGTATAATTTTAATAGAAGCAGTGATTGTCTTTAACTAATTGCAAGACGATCATCTCCATAATTTCAATTTTCAAAAAAAAAATTAGTCAATGTTTATTGTTAATAAAGTATTTGTATTTTTGACCTCTGACTCAAGATTCAAGAAATTTATAGATTTGGTATATTTGAACGTAAGAAATGGTTGTTTTCAATCTATCTATTGAATGAATATTAAAGTCATTTTTTATGTTGATCTTGTATTTTAGAAAAGAAATGAAGAACAGTCCAGTAAAAAAAAGAGTTTGGATGGGGTTATATTTTAAACTTGTTTTATACAATCCTCTAAAATAAGTAAGGTACAAACCATTCGTGAATTTGATAATTATGTTTAAAACGTTAAAATGAATTTTTTTTCTAATCATAATTATAATATTTGCTACAATTGTATGGTCATTTAGCTGGTAAGAGAATAAACAAATAAAAATCTGTCATGGTTTTTAGCCCAAATGTCAGTTAGCTGAGAAGTTGCATTTATCTTCAATAATGGGATTCCCGTTTGCAAATAAATTGGGCAAGTATTTGGGCAAATTTATTGATCTAGGAAAGAAAGATCTCCTCTGTTCAATTCTATTTTAGATAGAATTGATCAAAGGCTACAAGTCTGGAAGTCTGAACTTTTATCTCAAGTTGGGAAAGTCACTCTCATTAAGTCTGTGATCTCTACGGTTCTAGTTTATCGCATCTCTTTTATTAAGTTACCCGATTATATAGCTCATAAAATAGACATGAGGATTGTTGATTTCTTCTGGGGATTTAAAAATGATAACAAATCAATCAGTACTATTCATCAATCAGTACTATTCATCAATCAGAACACGTAATTTTCTTAATGAAGTGAACCCTCTTAAATTTGTCTACATATATAAAATACTGAGACCCTACCTGTTGAAATGTGAGCCTCTAAAATCTGGTGGTGTTCAAAAAGAACGTGTAATTATTTGATAGGGACAGAGGAACGTAACTCTCAAGAAGTTACAGGTCATAGTCAGTTAGTCACATACTTCCGCCACAATAATAAGTCTTTAAAAAAAATTATCAAAATATAAGAAATGATAAGGTCCTAAGAGCAAAAAGTATGTGTACGTGGATTATAACTCATCCTGAAAGAAGATTCTCAATGGTAGGCGAGACTCGAGAGATGTCAGGGAAGGCCATGAAAGAAGCTGTGAAGCCAACATACAAAACTCTGCTTGTTCCATCAGTTCAAGAGTTAGTAGCAAAGAAGGAGATCAATGAGGTTCCAGACAGATATGTTCGTCCTGATCAACAACAAGAAATTATTGCTTCAGAGTCAGATGGTTTGCAAGAAATCCCAGTGATTGATATGCAGAGATTGATCGGTGAGGAATTATCAGGAAGTTCTGAAGAATTGGATAAGCTTCACCATGCTTGCAAACACTGGGGATTTTTCCAGGTGCTCTCTATTTTCTTTGTTCTTTCCTCATCTTTTGTTAATTAATAAATCAATAAACAAAAAGGAAAGATATGGAAATTATGAATGATTAAGGATATACTTAAGATTGAAATAATTGGTGTAGTTGGTGAATCATGGGGTGGGGTCATGGTTGGTGGAGAAGATGAAGGAGACAGGGGAATTCTTCAATATAGGAATGTCAGAGAAGAACAAGTTCTGGCAAAGGGAAGGAGATTTGGAGGGATTTGGACAAGCCTTTGTTGTGAGTGAGGATCAAAAGCTTGACTGGGGTGACCTCTTCTTCATCACTACACTTCCAGTCCATTTGAGGAAGCCCCACCTTCTCCCTCACCTCCCTCTCCCTTTCAGGTCTCTCTCTCTCTCTCTCTCTCTCTAAATAAATAAATATATGCATATTTCTTCATAGAAAAAAATGATTTACTTCAAAAACTTGTTATTATATGAAGTGTTTCGGTCTATATGCTTCACTATCATGATTAGTTCCTTAGGTACCAAATTACTTAAAATCACATAACTTAGTCACTTAATTCCCCTCACATATTTCTTTTTATATTAATGCACTAGTGAGTATGGTAGATCGAACGGTATGAAGCCCCAAAAAAAGGATAGTTGAAGATTGAAGATAGTACTAAATGAAGTTATTGAGTGAGATCTTTTGGTTGACATTCTATCCAAAGAATTGGATAAAGTAAAATGGTACAACGTGATCTAAATAGTGGGATGAGGCTTATTGTCATTGTATCACTTTTTCTCTATTAGCTATTATGTTGGAAGCCACACTATTCACAATATGTGAACAGTATGGCTCATTTCAAGCTTTGTGCAAGTGCACAAGCCACACTACTGTATATCATGCATGCTTGGGTGCAAAGACATAAAAGGCTTTTCTTATCTCATTTCCTTATCATAATGATAATAGATAATTGACATATATTCCTTATCAGCTACTTGATTTGATGCTGAATCATATATGTTTTTTATTACAGAGAAACTGTAGAACTCTACTCGGCTGAGCTGAAAAATCTAGCAATGTCTATTATAGAACAAATGGAAAAAGCTCTGGGGATGGAAAGTATGGAAATGAGAGGGCTATTTGAAGAAGGATGGCAATCAATGAGGATGAACTATTACCCACCATGTCCTCAGCCTCACAAAGTCATTGGTCTCACACCCCATTCGGATTCCGTAGGTCTCACCATTCTTCTGCAGCTCAATGAAGTAGAAGGCCTTCATATCAGAAAAGATGGCATGTGGATACCTGTCCGGCCTCTCCCTAATGCATTCATTATCAATGTTGGAGAATTACTAGAGGTATAACATAGAAAATAGATACTATGCAGAAGGATAAGCAGGGAATGGGACTCAAAATTCCAAAAAAGAAATAGGACCTACCATTCCCTCATTGTCATATAGTAAAGTTTAATACTGAATTAAAGAAGTGTGTACATCATTTTTGTCATACTTTCAATGCGTCTCTTACCCATATAAATTCCTTTATCTTTTTCTGCATCTTTTACATGGCAGATCATAACCAATGGGACATACCCAAGTATTGAGCACCGAGCAACAGTGAACTCTGAGAAAGAGAGACTTTCCGTTGCTACATTTCTCATTCCAAGAATCGAAGCAGAGATAGGTCCTTCACCAAGCTTGGTCACTGACCATACTCCACCAAAGTTCAAAAGAATTGTATTAGAAGAGTACTTCAGAGGCGTATTTAGCCGTGAACTCCAGGGAAAGTCTTATCTAGATACCATGAGGATACAACAATGAAATAAAAATGAAGGAAAAACGGAGTGAATAGATTGTGAACAAACTTCTCAGTTTCTTCATTTGTGGTTTTAACGTAAGCTTCTATCAGGCTTGCAGCTCATAGGTTAATAGAAATACAAGAATGGCCTTTGATTATTCATATGTGTTAAGATGACAACTTCTACCCATAAAAATGAGCTGATATGTTGCAACTTTACTCCTTATTTTTCCCTTCTTTTGTTTTTGCCCATCCTTATTTTTCCCTTTCAGAACATGTGTTGCTGTGAATTTGTGCACACAATCATCTGTATGTGTATTCATGGTGCGTATCTATGGGCGCATGTTGGTGTCCTCAAGATAATGGAACATCATCAAGTCAAGATTGCGAGGAACAATTGACATCTTATTAATCAATTTCTTATTAATAATTGGTGTAGTTAGTGAATCATGGAGTGGGGTCATGGTTGGTAGAGAAGATGCAGAAGGAGACAGAGGAATTCTTCAATATAGGAATGTCAGAGAAGAACAAGTTCTGGCAAAGAGGAGATTTAGAGGGATTTGGACAAGCCTTTGTTGTGAGTGAGGATCAAAAGCTTGACTGGGGTGACCTCTTCTTCATCACTACACGTCTAGTCCATTTGAGGAAGCCCCACCTTATTTCTCACCTCCCTCTCCCTGTCAGGTCTCTCTGTCTCTCTAAATAAATAGATATATGCATATTTCTTCATCGGAAAAAATTGATTTACTTCAAAAACTTGTTTTTATTTTTAATCGGGTGTTTCGGTCTATATGCTTCACTATGGTGATTAGTTCATTAGGTACCAAATTACTTAAAATTAATTATATAACTTAGTCACTTAATTCCCATCACATATTTTGTTTTTATATGGAATGGCTAATAAGGATGGTAGATCAAACGGTATGAAGCCCAAAAACAATAGTAGACGAAAACTTAAGAGAATACTTAATGAAGTTATTGAGTGAGAATTTTTTTGTTAACATTCTAACCAAATATCTTTTGGATGGAGTAAAGTGGTACAATGTGATCTAAATAGTGGGATGAGATTTATTATCATTGTATCACTTTTTCTCTATTAGCTATTATGTTGAAAGCCACAGTATTCACAATTTGTGAACAGTATGGCTCATTTCAAGCTTTGTGCAAGTGCACAAGACACACTACTAGATATCATGCATGCTTGGGTGCAAAAACATAAAAGGCTTTTCTTATCTAATTTTCTTCTCATAAAGATGATAGATAATTGGCATATATTTCCTATCAGATACTTGATTTGATGCTAAATCATGTTTTTGAATACAGAGAAAATGTAGAACTCTACTCAACTGAGCTGAAAAATCTAGCAATGTCTATTATGGAACAAGTGGAAAATGCCCTGAGGATGGAAAGCATGGAAATGAGAGGGTTATTTGAAGAAGCATGGCAATCAATGAGGATGAACTATTACCCACCATGTCCTCAGCCTCACAAAGTCATTGGTCTCACACCCTATTCGGATTCTCACCATTCTTCTGTAGCTCAATGAAGTAGAAGGCCTTCATATTAGAAAATATATGGCATGTGGATACTTGTCAGGCCTTTTCTTAATGCACTCATTATCAATGTTGGAGACATACTAGAGATATAACATAGAAATAGATACTATGCAGAAGGACAAACAGGGAATGGGACCACATTTCCAAAAAAAGAAAATGGGACCTACAATTCCAAAAGAAGAAGTGTGTGCGTCATGTTTGCCATATTTTCAATGCGTCTCTTACCCACACAAATCCTTTTATCTTTTTCTGCGTGTTTTGCATGGCAGATCATAACCAATGGGACATACCGAAGTATTGAGCACGGACCAACAGTGAACTCTGAGAAAGAGAGACTTTCCATTGCTACATTTCTCTGTCCAAGACTCTATGCAGAGATAGGTCCTTCACCAAGTTTGGTCACTGACTATACTCCACCAAAGTTCAAAAGAATTGTAGTAGAAGAGTACTTCAGATGCCTATTTAGCTGTGAACTCTAGGGAAAATCCTATTTAGATACCAAGAGGATACAGTAATGCAATGAAAATGAAGGAAAAGCTGAGTGAATAGATTTTGAACAAACTTCTCAATTTCTTCATTTGTGGTTTTAACGTAAGCTTCTGTCAAGCTTGCGGCTCATAGGTTACTAGAAATACAAGAATGGCCTTTGAATATTCAGATGTGTTAAGATGACAACTTGTGCCCATGAAATTGAGCTCATATGTTGCATCTTTACATCCTTCTTTTTCCATTTCAGAACAAAATTTATTGCTGTGAATTAGTGTGCTCAATCATCTGTATGTGTATGCATGGTGTGGATCTATGTGTGCATGTTGGAGTTCTCAACATAATGAAGATCATAAAGTCAAGATTGCGATGAACAATTGACTTCTTATTAATCAATTTCATGTACATGTATATTTATACAAGAAATGAAACCTAAAGAACAAAAAGGGGAAAAACCTAAACCTGTGTAATGATATAATCAACCTCCTACCATCCAACTCCTGACATAAAAAGAATAGCACCTTTCACACGAGTCTTTAACTTATGATAATCAATATTGCACAGCACCAGAATGTCTATGAGCTGCAATGGCTACTGCTGCAACACCAACTGCACCATAGTGAGAATGTGCACGTCAGCCCTATCCCAATCCGATGACAAAAACAACACCATCGTGGTTGACACAAACCGCCACCCTCTTCAATATGGCACAAGCCGGAGAAGACAAAGTTGTGAAGGTGAACACTTGCTTCAGAGTAGCGTTGTCTGCTGTGTCAACATGTGTTCAGACAACACTTTGGAAGGGTGGGAGACAGGGACACAGAGTTGAAGGAGACTTATTGTGACTGGTAGGGCATTGAGTAGGAGAGATTATTAGAACTTTTTTAGGATTGTGAAGACACAATTTGGATGAATTTATAATATTCAATGGTGTCCTACTTGTAGGTTTGATTGTGGGATTGTTGGTGGATTACGTGTGAATGGGAAGATTCTTGAGGCTTTGGATGGTAATGTTCTTCCTGTTATGTTTGTTAGGAAGGCGTAAGTGTTGTTACTGACATAATATTGTGAGTCAAAATTATTATAAAGTGGAATAAATGGGGTGTATTGATTCATCCTTATAACATGTAATAAGAGGATGGAAGAAATACCTCATATAAGTGTTCATTACTGTTGCATATTGAATTCAAATTATCTTTTATATGATCAACACGATGAAGTATTAGTGACAATTAATTATTTATAATCTTGCTGTCTGATCAATAAAATTAATTTAGTAATATATTATGTTGTGTCTTGCATGATAACACTATAATAGTATTAGATTTTTATTGTTCATTGATTATTCAAACTAATGACAATTGACAGGTAGGTGCGTATACGTAATGCTTGCATTGCAATTTGCATTCTTGGAATATCAAAAATAGATTGAGGGCGTTTATAAAAAAAATACATTGAGGGCAATGTAGTAATGAATTTTGGTTTCCCCGATAAAAATTATAAAGAGAGCTAGGTGAAATGAAGACAAATCTACTGGACCCTGAAGTTCAAGCAATGAAGAATATTGGCCAGTTTAGAGCTAGAAAAGAAATAAGGAACAAAAAGAAATCATGAATTACACAAGAATGAATGGCAGATCATCAAACATTTGAGAATGATATATTACAGTCTAATTGACCTTGAGTTCTTTTGTATAGTCTTATGTTCAGTGAACGGAGAGAAAATATCATTATAGCAGCTACCTGATCAACTCCACGTATTTTTGATACAACAGTTGAAAATTTGGATTTCTTCTCTGGCTTTAGATTCACTTTAAATCCTTGGATTTGCTCATCAAAATATTGCACCAGAGATCTTCCAAGACTGCTTCCCCTGCTGGAACTCCTAATATGTCCAGTATTAGCTTTTTCTAGGAAGCACTCAACTGTCATAAAAAGCCATTATAAAATCTAAAATAACAAACAGCAGCTTAAACATAAATTTATATGACCACAACAAAACTACAGGAAACTAATTACAACAGCATAAAAATCAAAAGGCAAGAGGTATAACCTGGTGTTTATAATTCCAGTAGACACTAGAACCAGCGATCAATTTATGCACCGGCGCCGGAGCTAGTGAAGATCTAAACGTCGAGTTTCTTTAAGTGAGATGAGAAATCTTGGGAAACAACAACCCAATCAGAAAAAGCCCAAATTAAAACCAAAACATCCAATTAAATCACAATTTGTTTCATAGAAACAGATTTTTCTGAGTTAAATCAGCCTAGCATCCTCAAAATTCCAAACCTCATCAGTAACCTCAAGTACAAATAAACCATTTTGTTAAACATCACTCATTTCTACAGAGTACATGTCAGCATTAGAAATCTTTGAAGGCAAAATTTTACCATGGCAATTTCCCATGTAAATTGGTGCACCAAATACAAGGGTACCAATTAGCGTAACCATACGTAGATGCATAACCAAAATCCAACACAATCTGTAAGCAGAAAAAAACATTTAGAAGCAAATATTTTGAATCTAAACCTTTATACCCTCTCTGACTCCTCTCTTCCGTCTCCATATCTGCTATGAATAAAGCATGAATCAACAACAAAAATGTTATGTTCCTCAAGGAGATTTCTATTTCACCATATCTGTTATGAATAAAGCATGAATCAACAAAAATCTAGCACAATCTGTAAGCAGAAAAAAACATTTAGAAGCAAATATTTTGAATCTAAACCTTTGTACCCTCTCTGATTCCTTGAAAAGTTACATACTATTTAGCAAATGAGATAAATAATATAACCTCAGTAATTTTCACAGAATGAACACCTAAGAGAAAAATAGAAACTAAAAATGGCTAATATTTAGCTTGTAGCAGCTGCAATACAAACAACAACAACAATAACAACAACAAACAAGCCTTATCCCACTAAGTGGGGTCGGCTACATGGATCGCACGACGCCATTGTGCTCTATCGGTAACCAAATCTTTAGATATATTATTTATTAAAAGATCTCGCTCTACAACTTCACTGAGCGTAAGCCTGGGTCTCCCTCTTCCTCTCTTAATTAGACTCCAGACTGGTTGATCTACCGTCTTCACTGGTGCATCCAATGGCCTTCTTTGTACATGTCCAAACCACCTCAAATGATTCTCTACCATTTTCTCACTGATAGGTGCCACTCCAACTTGCTCTCGTATATGATCATTCTGAATCTTATCCTTTCTTGTGTGACCACACATCCATCTCAACATCCTCATTTCAGCTACCCCGATTTTATGTTCATGTTAACCCTTCGAAGCCCAACATTCACTACCATATAATACTGTTGGTCTTATAGTAGTGCGATAAAACTTCCCTTTTACCTTATGGGGTACTTTTCTATCGCAGAGAACTCCAGTAGCTTTCCTCCACTTATACCACCCAGCTTGAATTCTATGATTGACATCGTCATCAATCTCACCATCTTGTCTTATAATTGATCCCAAATACTTAAACTTTGTCACTTGAGGGATTGTTTGCTCTCCCAATTTAACCTCCAAATCACCTCTAAGTTGTCTATTTGCAAAATTGCAATGCATATATTCTGTCTTACTCCTACTTAAACGGAAACCCTTAGACTCCAGCGTGTTTCTCCATATCTCTAATTTATCATTAATCTCCTCTCTTGATTCAGCCAGAAGGACTATATCATCCGCAAAAAGCATGCACTTAGGGACCTCTTCTTCTATAGGCTCAGTTAAAACATCTACTACTAAGTTAAACAAATATGGGCTCAAAGCTGATCCCTGATGTAGGCCAATTCCTATAGGGAAGTCTTTTGTCTCACCTCCCGGCGTTCTAACCTTAGTCAACACCCCATCATACATATCCTGTATAACTTTAATATAGGCAACACATACTCCTTTCTTTTCCAAGGCTTTCCAAAGTAAATCTCTTGGCACACGATCGTACGCCTTCTCTAGGTCAATAAAAACCATATGTAAGTCTCTTTTTCTACTTCGATACTTTTCCATTATCCCCCTTAGTAGATATATCGCCTCTGTTGTGGATCTCCCTGGCATGAACCCAAACTGTCTCTCAGAAATACTAGTTTCTAGTCTTAACCTATGCTCAATCACCTTTTCCCATAGTTTCATTGTATGACTCATAAGCTTAATTCCCCTATAATTTGCACAATTTTGTATATCGCCTTTGTTTTTATAAATCGAAACTAAAGTACTTTTTCTCCAATCATCAGGCATCTTCTTGGACCGTAAAATCTCGTTAAACAATTCAGATAACCATAACACACCCTCTTCCCCTAAACATTTCCAAACCTCAATCGGTATACCATCAGGTCCAACCGCTTTACCATTTTCCATTTTCTTAAGGGCTTCTCTAACCTCCCAAACTCTAATTCTACGATAAAACGACCTATTAAGTCCATCTTCACTAATTGTCAAATCCCCCAACTCACAAGATAGACCTTCGCCTCCATCATTGAATAACTGAGAAAAGTAGGCCTCCCATCCATTCTTAATATCTTCGTCAGTAATCAAAACTTTACCTTATTCATCCTTTATACATCTTACTTGATCCAAATCTCTTGAATTTCTCTCCCTAATCTTTGCGATCTTGTAAATCTTTTGTTCACCAACCTTTGTCCCTAACTCCTTATAAAACCCCTCATATGCTTTAGCACGAGCTTCACTCACTGCCTTCTTAGTCTCCTTTTTAGCTATGCGGTACTTTTCCTAATTTTCAGCATTATTACATAAGTGTATAGCCTTAAAACAATTCTTTTTATTCTGCACCTTTTCTTGGACATCCTTGTCCCACCACCAAGTCTCACTACTACAAAAATCAGTATTACGTCCCCATTTCACGTCTCTTTTTTGAAAATGAGATGTAAAAAAAAGGCGGTGGCAAAATTGTAAATATGTGGAAAACTTTTAACGTCTCTTTTTCAAATATGAGACGTGGATTCTCTGAAAAAAGCCCGCCAAGCAAAAAAATGTGCGAAAATATAGGCGGGAAATTAGTTTCAACGTCTCACAAAAAATGTGAGACGTTGAAACCTACTTTCAACGTCTCACAAAAAATGTGAGACGTTGAAACCTACTTTCAACGTCTAACAAAATATGTGAGACGTTGAAAGTAGGTTTCAACGTCTCACATTTTTTGTGAGACGTTGAAACTAGGGAGATTTTTTTAAAAAAAAAATTTGTGCCTACTTTCAACGTCTCACAAAAAATGTGAGACGTTGAAAGCTAGTTTCAACGTCTCACATTTTTTGTGAGACGTTGAAACTATGGAGATTTCCACGTCTCATTTTTCCATTTGAGACGTGGAAAGTTGGCAGGGACCACTTTCCACGTCTCATTTTCAAATATGAGACGTGGATAGTGGTTTTCCACGTCTCATATTTAGAAATGAGACGTGGAAAGTCTTGGACTTTCCACGTCCCATTTTTAAAAATGAGACGTGAAAAGTCCCGACTTTCAACGTCTCCCTGATCTACGTCCCAGCAAAAAGAGACGTGAAAAGTCCAAAAAAAGAGACGTGAAAAGTGTTTTCTGTAGTAGTGTCTCCTTATCTCGTGGTCCAAAACCTTTTGATTCTCCTAAAGTAGCTTTAGCAACCATTTCAATCTTCGTAGCCATATTCTTCCACATGCTGTTAGCATTTCCTTGTGGCTCCCATACCCCTTCATCCAATAGATTTCTCTTAAAAATCTCCCGCTTCTCCCCCTTTAACTGCCACCACTTGATCTTGCGGTTCAAAACTGCTCGGCGCCTTTGTTTTATACATTTAATTCTCACATCAAGAACTAAGAGCCTATGTTGAGCGGTCTCTCCATGCCCAGGAATCACTTTGCAATTAGTACATAACCTTCTATCAGGGTTTCTTACCAAAAAGAAGTCAATTTGTGACTTGTGAGTTCCACTTTTGTATGTAACTAAATGTTCTTCCCGCTTCTTAAAGCATGTATTTGCAATCTTAAGATTATATGCTAAGGAAAAATCGATAATTGTTTGCCCTTCATTATTCAACTCCCCATAACTAAAACCACCATGCGCCCTTGCATATGGTCCCGCCTCTTTCCCAACATGTCCATTAAGATCCCCTCCAATAAAAATTTTCTCAGTTGTCGGTATACCTTGAATCAACCCTTTAATATCTGCCCAAAACTTCTCCTTAAGATGTGCTTCAGCCCCTACTTAGGGTGCATATGCACTAATAACATTTATTGTATCATTTCCCACAATTACTCTCACAAATATGATTTGGTCCTCAATCCGCTTAACTTCCACTACATTCTTCCGCCATTCTTTATCTGCAATGATACCAACCACATTTCTCCCATTTACCTTTCCTGTGTACCAAAGTTTACAATCAGTAACTCCGATTTCTTTAGATCTCTCTCCAGCCCATCTGGTTTCCTGTAAGCACCATATATTAATCTTACGATCCTTTATAACTTGTGCCACCTCAAAAAGCTTTCCATTCAGCGTCCCAATATTCCAAGAACCAAATCTGATCGTACTCTCATGAACTAGCTTCTTTAGCCGCCTCCGTCCATTAGAGTGCGGTAGCCCTTGCTCATTTAACACTGCATTCGGGCGAGGATGCAACGGCTCTTGCTCTCTTATCACTGTACTCGAGCTATACAGCGCGTTACAACCAGGCAACGACCTATCCTTTAGCCCTTGCTCTCTTAACACTGCATTCAGGCTAGGATGCAGCGGCTCTCGCTCTCTTCTCACTGTACTCGAGCCATACAGCGCGTTGCTTACGGGCAACGACCTAGCATTTACACAATTTCTTCGTTGATCCATGTTCATGAGATTCGACGGGGTTTTTATGCTAGCTGTCGGGGCCTAACACAACCCTCCTCCTTTACCCGGGCTTGGGACCGGCTATAAACATAGGCGGAGTTTAGCAGCTGCAATACAAAGCTATTTGAAATTCGAAGTCTGCTTGAAAAAATGTATTAACTGGGAACCTGTAATTAAGGACTAAATTTGGAGATTTTCTCAAAGGTATTTATCATATCATTTTTTAAATTCCGTATTTCTGGGTGTAAATTACATTACAAACGAATGAGAAATTCATGATGCCACTGCATCATAAATGGGCATCTCTGATACAGGAAGCAATCTACAAGTGATAAAGCCTTTATAGCCTACTGTCAGCACTTTTCCTTGGCCCTAGAATTCTGTTTAAAGGTCTAAGCTCCACCATCAAAAAATACAATAGCATGATCAGGGAGATAGATAGCCCTCCAATCAGTAGATAAGGTACATGGGTATCAAGTAAAGAAAAGTATCCCTAAAAAAACTAGGAATTGACATTTGAAATAATTAATATTTCAGTTTTCATATTACGACCACTGATTTCTCTTTCAGTGACACTTGCAATGTAGGAATTACTTGAAAGGCATTGAATATTTAACAAAATACTCCCCTAGTCCTGACTATATTATAAGTCACATTCTAGAAGGTTTTCTACGCTCCTAAATTACAGTAATTTATAACAGAGACAGGAGGGAGTACAAGGTTTTGCTGAATAAATGCAAAATACCATCCATACATGCTGACTCTACAAAATTAGTATGAGATTAAATCCTGAAAGGTACCTTTCTGATCCCAATCAATTCCACATCTTGAACAATGCAACATATCCTATGAGAGAGATGGATATGTCAACTGTTTTGAAGTGAAAGAAGAAATCATAGGTGGAAGGCCCCTCTCAAGCGTGAGTTGAACTTGGCTGTTAGAAGGCTCATAGTCAGCAATGCACATAGTAAAGAGATGACTGTTAAAGAGGTGTACTCCAAAGCTACCATAGCCATAACCTATGTCTAGTATTGTTCGAACCTGTGAATTTCAGGAGGCCACGTTCAATTAAAGTAGAACTGTAAAAGAATCAGTTATGTTTTAGTTATATTTAGAAGAAAATTTGTATTTTCTAATCTGAGAGTGATTTTGAACACACCTTCACTCCTCAAAATCAGATTCCCCTGAGCGAGAAGCCCAATGGAAAACGATTTGGGTTTTTGCTAGAAAATGAGCAGAGGGTCCTTCGAGTTCGGATTTGAACGGAGGCTGGGCGAGTTCTTCCTCTTCACGGCGAAAATTGAAGCCTTCATGTTGTGCTTTCTTCACCTTCACCATCTTCTTCACTTCATTATTCCCTTCCCCTCCGCCAAACTCCGACATCCCCATCCTAACTTGCCCCATTGCATACATACTTTCCACCGAAATCAACGCTCACTTTCCTCCCATCACCGCCACATACTGCTTCACTGTATACTTCGCCATTGACGCCTCCTAATCACACACAGATTTAACAAATTAAGGTTTTCTATTTTTAGTAAAATCAACGATCGATTTCTAATTGATTAATCATAATATGCGAGCGAGTAAGAAGGATGATTAGGGTTTTGAGGGTGAGGAAAAAAGAGGAAGAGTGGCTGAGGGAGAAGGGAACAAACGGTGGTAGAGGAAGGATGAAGAGAATGGGAGGGAGCAGGGAAAGATGAGAGGGAAATGTGGGGAAAGGAGAGGGAAAATGAAAATTTTCACAGAAAATACGGGAGAAGGAAACGAAATGAATAGTATTTTTTTAGGCCTAACCCGGCGCTTACAAAAATGTAAGCACCGGGTTAAGCAATATAAATTTTAAAAAATAAAAAACCTATCCCGACACTTACTCGAAACAAGCGCCGGGATAGGTCACAATTTAAAAAAGTTAAAAAGTAAGAAAAAGAAAGCATATCCCGACGTTTAAGAGAAATAAGCTCCGGGATAGGTAAGAAATTTTTTTAAAAAAATAAAAGCAAATTAAACCTATCCCGACGCTTACATGAAATATGCGTCGGGATAGGTCACAATTTTTAAAAAAAATAAAAAGTAAGAAAAAGAAAGCCTATCCCGGCGCTTATTTGTCTTAAGCGCCGGGATAGGTTTGTACCTATACCGGCGCTTAGGTTTAT
This sequence comes from Mimosa bimucronata, assembly GCA_037074515.1. Classification (NCBI taxonomy): domain Eukaryota; kingdom Viridiplantae; phylum Streptophyta; class Magnoliopsida; order Fabales; family Fabaceae; genus Mimosa; species Mimosa bimucronata. The sequence continues at coordinate 17,319,182 of CM073442.1, forward strand.
AAGCGCTGCAATATGTCAACAACCCACCAACAGCAGCACTTACAGTTATAAGCGCCGCTATTGTTGCGCCGCAATAAGGTATTTCTGTAGTAGTGATATTGATTTTGAGCGTAACTGGTCATAAGTATTGGTTTAATGAAACAGAATTGATTGATAACAATATCATTAAGTTTATACAATCATGGAAGTACTAACATTACTATGTTTAGTGGACAATATTTTTATGTCCTTCTATTAGATGGTCTAGATGCTCTCACAAATCCGTTTTGTAAGGATTATTAAATTTAAAGGTAAAATATTTAAGTTTTAGTTTATTTTCTTTTATTTTAATTTTTATCTTTAAATTCGTGAACAAATCTCATATCTATCTATACCATTATGTGCATCGCACAAAGGATAAAAATTGTAACACCTAAATTTTACTACTATATTATGGCATTTTAATTGATTTATAACCACTTCTTAATTCCAGAAGCCCAAAAATACGAAAAATTTTAAAACTTTTTCTTTCCAAAGTATAAATCAAATTTCCTTTCTTTCAAATGGGATTTTCGGACAAATTGGAATATCTTTAAACTTTCAATAAAATAGAGTGGTTATTAAAACAATTAAAATAACTCGAATTTTAATGCTTGGGGATTCAAATCCCTTATACTATATTTACATATTCTTTAGATTATATTCTATTTATCTATTTACACCTCTCTTACTATACTAATATATTGGCGGGTTATCTCGATTGATAACCCTCTTACATGGGTATGTAATTCTATTATTTATTAAGGGTATATCTACATATGCAAATATATATATTAATTACTAGACAAGCTTCCAACTTGTCTTAATTATGTAATCGTACAACATACACAGGTAAATAGGTTCCTAAAGTAACTACCTACAGGGTACAAGACAAAGCAGGCATTCCTGCCCCTTCACATTACCTTACTTCTTTCCCAGCTAGCTACTCCCATTCTGCTATACTGAAAACGTTTTGAAAAACAGTGAGATTGGAAATCTCAATAGCAGTTTATTCCATATCATGTGTGCACTTATATATATACATATACATCAATTTCATAAACCTGTGCATATAATGAAAGCATATATCCTTTTAAAACCAATATCTGCAGGATTTTCCAATTATAGCCCTCACGGCTACTTAATAACCCTCACGGTTATAGGAATTATAGCCCTCACGGCTACTCGATAACCCTCACGGTTATAGGAATTTAATTGTAGCCCTCACAGCTACTCAATAACCATCACGGTTATAGGAATTTAACTGTAGCCCTCACAGCTACTCAATAACCCTCACGGTTATAGGAATTTAACTGGCAAAGGGGGAGCGACCCACCTAGGCCTTGGAGTACTCCATAAATCTCATCAATATCATATCATCAATATCATAACAAGAATAATGCTCATTTAAATGCCACAGATATTACAAAATTATATATATAGAAATTTATATATGAATTAAACTACTACCTGGATACCAGAGCTATTTCTTGAACCAGATCCTTTACTTTCCACTGTCTTGGTGAACTCATACCAATATCGAAGCCTATCTACATATCATATTATAATAAGAGTAAGTTAATATATGTAATTCTATACTTATACTAAGCGTCTCTCTCGAGTCCTAAATGCTTGTAACTACCCCACTATTTTTATATCTATGAATCATTCTAATTTACTATATCTTAAGATTAAAAGATCACTTGTAATTACTTTACTCCAATTAGTATTTCTTATTCTCAATGTTTGACTAATAATTTAATCAATTCTTTCTAACAATTTAAGAAATCCCAAAACAACTCTATAATTAGCATTCGAACTTGCACTATTATGATCTTAAACTAGTCAACAAAAATACAATATATACATCAACCCTTATCCATTTCAAACATATTAAGTACAAAAATTTCAGCCTCCGTAACAAGATTTAAATCTTAATTTCACCAAAATTGTGCTTCAGTAATACTCAAAGTATAAGTCCTTTGAATCAACCCTCATTAACTCCATTAAACTATTTCAATTCATATGAAGCTCAAATAACAAGTATTTAGAGTCTAAACACAACATTAATAATGCTTTTCTTATACTTAATTAACATTTACACAATTCGTCCTAAAGTAAAAATCTCAAAAGCTCACTTAATGGTCAACAACTCCTTCTCCAATCACACCATTATTATTTAGCACAATTATTTGACTAGTTGAGACATAAAACAGTATACAAAGTAAAGCCTAAACTTATCAAAACAGAAATAAAAGTCAGATTTCAATCCTTTAACATTCACAAGGATCATTCTTAAAATTATCGTCTCCTAACCAAATTTCCAGCTTCTATTAACACAACTTCAACTAAGAGACTGAGTTCACTAAAAGTGTAATTGATACACTTTGAATCGGGCATCAAATATTCAAAATTTACCCTCTTTTAATAATCTCACACTGTTCAAAACAGAACAAATGGAAAGGGAAGTATAAGCTTTAATTCTTGGTAGCTAACATATCTAGGCCTTGACTTATAAACATTATAATTGTTCAAAACACTTCCTTCTTCCAAAACAATCCCTTGAAAATTCAAACAAATTATCCAACATCATAAACTCTAACCATCACAAGATTGGTTAGATATTAAAACAATAATCACATCGCCCTTTAAGGAATCTCAAACAGCAACTCTATTAATTTTACTTCAAATCTGAACATTATGTTCCAGAAACATTTATTTCTTCATTCTAAAATCTGTATCCATATTGAACCCACAAATACCATCATTTAATACCTTGAACCATTGGTTAACACTTGAGGACCTCCAACAATAAATAGAATCAGGTATTGACCTTATCAACAGGAGTAGCTTAACTATGTAAATATATTCCATTTACACCCAATGAATCCACAAGGTCCTTGAACAAGAAACATCTTTAATCCTCATTGTTATCAATATAATTAAATTTTAAACCATACCATTTGAATATCATATATGACTCTAATTATCCTTTACAACCTCACTTTTGGTTACCAATAAAAGCTCAAAAACATCCTTACAGAGATTATAAAAATCACTGCACTGTTTCAAGGTTTCAAACACTCATCTAATGATTTACTAACAAACAGCAAACCCTCTTTTAAGTTTTGTGCCTTACAAATCTGAATTCCTTAAATTTCTAACCACCTTCGTTTAACCAATCCCTTTCCCATCCAAATAAATCAATAACCCAAACCTCTTAGAAAACAATAGAAATCCCCTGCTTCGGCATCTTGAACCAAAGAAACATTAACCATAAAGTGACCATTAACCCATCAAATCTATGGGCTTTTAATAACCCCTTTCAATGTGTTAATAAATTAAGTCTTTGAAAAGCAAGATGCCAGCACAGAAATTAGAAAACCAGAAACAAAATGCAGAGAAAATAAATTCCAAATTCCACTACATGGATAAATTCAAACATGCATCATCCGAAATCAACTTTGATATACTCTTAGCAATTTGGGGTCGAAATATGAAGGAACTCAAAGGTAAACAGTAACTAAAACAATAAATCTAAGATTCCAACCACATTTACAACTGGAACTAGAGCACCCATTCATACAGTTCCAAAAGCTCATACTTAATGAAAGTTAAGCATAAAAGTTCAGAAATCAACTCTACACCTCACAAATCACACAACTAAATTCAATCTATCAAAAGAAAACATAAACGAAGCATCACAAATGAACCATGCATGCTCGAAAATGAACTCCTATTAACAATTAAGCACCAATTAGCTTCTGATTGGATGAAGAATCAAAAGACAGCGCCGGTGAACAGGGGAAAAAGAAGGAGAAAATGAAAATTTCCACAAACCTCAGAAATGAAACATGCATTTACATCTGATGACCCAAACCTACTCCTAATCTCATTTAATTAGAGTTTCATTTGAATTTCGCTCGGAAACCACCAAGAACAGCGGCGGATGAACAGTGCACGGATTTGGGGACTTTGAAGAAACTCAACCAAACATCAAACCATTACTTATAATCTTTCCTAAAGCCTTTAAATTGAAGTGTTAGCTCCATTTTCATCAGTTTCCCAAGCCTTAAAACCCCTAACCCGAACTGATTCGCTCTCCAATCTCGCACTAATCAGAAGAAAGGAGGGCAGGGATGAGAAGACAGAGCTCACCTGAAGTCGAAATCAGTCTTGCATGTGCTGTTGAAGCCCTGCTCCGCCGAAAACGCCATCGCCGTCGCCGGAGAACGCAGAGAGAAGGCAGAGGAAATCGGGGAGAGAGAGGGAAGATGAAGACGGGAAATGAGGGAGGAAGGAAGGGAATTTTTGATTTTATAAGGGTGTTAGGAGAAATTACATTCGAGCCCTTTTAACTTCTGTTCCTTTCAATTTAGTCCCTACTCTTAAGTTTTCCATTATTTTCAGTTTGGTCCTTATCTGAAAAAATTAATTTCCTAAAATTAATTCTCATATCAAATTAGATATTTTCTTACCCATAAATTTATTTGGGCCTCAAAATAGTTTTTCCTCAAATTTCCAAATTAAAATTTACCTTCTAATTATTTTTCCTTAATTAATAAAGAAATTAAGTCTTAGAAATTATTAAAAATACATATGACCTCATAAATTTATTTATAAGGCTTTTTAATTCCTAATAACTTCCCAATACCTTAAATAAATCCTTATTTCCTATTTTCTAAAATTTGGGGTGTTACAAAAATCTAGTTTTTATCATAGGCACACTGTCCTGATGAATTCTCAACATATATATATATATATATTCTTTTGATTTTATTTGCAAGTTACTTAGCATATTTCATGCACCCAATAAGAACCTTAAAGTTCATTAACTTTACCTTAAAATTTAATAACTTTATATATATTATATAACATGATAATAAAACCAATATAATAATAAATAAAGGGAGTAAGTTCTGGATGCACAAAATAATATACTATGAGACATTTTGAAATTTTAGTTGAGCAATTTATTTAATATTTAATTTGTCCACACATTATCATAATAATTATTTTGAACGGTTTGAGTTGGACAGTTTGAGTTAGGCGTTGGAAATGAAATTATTGTTGAAATTGTGGTTTCATTATTTCTGCCTAATTTCGGAGATTAATATTTAGGTAATGGTTTTGACACAATTGGTAAAAGAGAATTTTGATTGACTAGGTAGTCACATTTTGCTCAGTTGATAAGTTAATCAATTGTTTGATGACTCAAAGAAGTAGCGAAAAGCTTTGAACTCATATGCAATCAATCACAACAAACAGAGTAGAAAATCAAATGATGGGAAGTCGAATAATTGATGTTGGAGAATAACAACAAAAGCTGAACACAAGACTTCAATTCTGCATGATCATTTCGAGAAAACTTTGGTTATGTGAAATTGACGGAAACCATATATTATGGTCATTTTAATGCTTTACACCGGAAATTTTGTTTCTTTTATAGTGAAATCCCATTCTCCTTAATTTTATCTTATAAACAAAAAACAATGGAATGAATAATCTATTTGCATTCTCTGACAAAAGAAATTTATTTGCATTGATAATAAATGCAAATATTAAGTAAGCTAGAGTATCAAGTTTACCTACAGGGACCGGAAATGACAGAAAATACATGATGAATTTCAAAACTTCATATAGGAGATTCTAACTGGTTGAATACCGGTATTCACTAATTGAGTAAAAATATTAGCAACTACAAATCACCTATCTGAGATTTTAAAATTTAGAAGGTATTTTTCTGTCATTTTTCCTTACATATATTTTACTCAGAGAGAGGGAGCGAGGGAGGGAGGAGGATACAAGATGGAATCGAATGCTTCAAGCCTTTGAACGTCAACGTCAAAATTAGCCTCATGCACCTCAGAGTTTTATATTATCTTCACGTATACTGTTCTTCAATTTTGATGTGCATTCACGTACAAAACGATATTGCTTCAAGCAACATAGAGGAAAAATTGGATACATCGATGTACAGATTCATATATGTGTGTTTATATCTTATAGAGTATTAGGTTGACCTGGTGTTTCATCCATATGAAGACAAATGGAAAGCCTCTCAATTTTATCTGAAAGTCTATTGAAAATTAAAATTTGTTTTTCCAAACACGCATGCGATTTTTTCTCCCACGGTATTTTCGAACTTATCTTTTCATTTTGCAGATACCAACGACACATCCTTTAGCCGATAATTGAGAACAGAAGGAGTTTTGGAGAAAATGAACTCGACTTGAGCTGAGTCACGGGTTTCATATATATTCAGTTTCTGTACAAGAGGTTAGTTACAGTACAACCAATACACACTGCTGACACGTGTATGACTTAACAGAATACAGCTTATTACAACTCAATAATAATCATTAACACATCTAAAAGGTATCTACAATACAACGGATCAAGAGTATTGGGCCTTCATATTTTTAATAAGAACTATTCCTTTAATTTCTAGACATAGAGATTAGAGATCATGTAATCAGGGATTTAACTCTAGACAACATGTTTAAGAGATACAATTATATATGTTATATTCTGCTAGGCTTTTGTTACTTGTGTATTGATTTAGATACACACATATACAAGCTATGTGGCTGGCTTATGTAGTTGTGCCTTAACATTTTCCCAATGAGGGTTAAGTAAAATGTTAAAAAAAGATAAAAGAACGTGTTTGATTTTGGAGCGGAACCCCTCTCTTCCCTTTTTATAGTCATTAAATTAATATATTTGAATAGTTATTATTTGGTTTTATATAAAATTTTTCCCATTATCTTCTTTATGACAATATTGAACTATATAAATTTATCATTTTTTATAATCTAACATTTTAATAATTATTTCATAGGATTTGACCCAAAAAATAATAATTTCATAGAAGAGTATATGTAAACCCTTCAAGTGTTGACCTAGTGGCTATAAAAATGGAAGAATAGGGAAGAGGATGAGAAGGGACGATGATGGGTTTTGCTCCTGGATGGCGGGCCGATTGATGTGCCTTGTACAAATTGAAAGAAGGCTGAAAAATGGGGCATATATTTATGGTTTATATATTATAGTACCATAAGCTATAAATTTCAACTTTGGGTTTGGCAGGCTAGCTTTGTAGATATATAGATTCAACTGTATATGTGTGTAAATGTATAATGCTTTTAAGATAAGTATTGCGTTAAATATCAATCCATAATGTGAAAAACAAAACATGAGAGAGAAATATTCCTCCCCAAAACTATGGTTACTTAAAGAGTTTTAAACTTTCAACTACCTTTTTTTATTTTTATTTTCTCTCTTATATTGGTATACAAAATAGTAAAAACTACTCAATGAATAACTCCACGAACCTCAAAACGAAAATTTGGCAGGCTAGCTTTGTAGATATATAGATTCAACTATATATGCATGTATAATGCTTTTAATTAAGATAAGTATTGCGTTACTATATTAATCCATAATGTGAAAAACAAAACATGAGAAAGAAATATTCCTCCCCAAAACTAAGGCTACTTAAAGAGTTTTAAATTTTCAACTACCTTTATTTTATTTTTATTTTCTCTCTTATATTTGTATACAAAATAGTAAAACTACTCCATGAATAACTCTATAAACCTCAAAACGAAAACCCTAAATTTGTCGTAAAGTTGAGTTTTTCTTTTTTCATGACAAAAAGGAATTAAAACTCCGGATTTTTTCATTCAAAGTCACATGTGTAATGTACACAAGGAATGCAAAAAAGTTTTCATCCATTTCTCAATTACTAGTAACATATTTGTACATTATGGACTTTCACTCATAACCCTCTTTATCTTCAAAACCCGATCCATCCCTATAAATACCATACCCATTCTTCTCCACAAAACACAACACACACACACACACATCAACAAATTAAACCTTTTTATTAAAAAATCAATATGAAGAAATTGTCATCTAGTTCAGTCCCATGCCCTGCATGGCTTCTCATCATTACCACCATGATGATGGCCACGTCAGCCTTATCCCAATCCGACGACACAGCCACAGTGCTCGACACAAACCGCCGTCCTCTTCAACGTGATGTAGAGTACTACATCAAGCCGGCGATAACAGATTCCGGCGGTCGCTTCACTCTCATTGACCGCAACAATTCCTGCCCTCTCTACGTCGGACAGCTCAACACCGATATCGGAGAAGGCCTACCTGTGTTCTTCACACCGTACGCCGGAGACGACAACGTTGTGAAGGTACAAAGGGACTTAAAGGTGGTGTTTTCGGCCGCATCGATATGTGTTCAATCGACGGAATGGAAGCTTGGAGAGAGGGTCATGGCAAGTGGAAGAAGAATTATTGTGACAGGTGGTAGCGATGGTGGACGTGATTTTGGTAATTATTTTAGGATTGTGGAGACAGAAAATGAAGGGATCTATAATATTCAATGGTGTCCTACGGAAGTGTGCCCTTTTTGTAGGTTTGATTGTGGGAGTGTTGGTGGATTACGTGAGAATGGTAAGATTCTTGCGGCTTTGGATGGGAATGTTCTTCCTGTTGTGTTTGAAAGGAGGGCATAATCGTCATTATCATCGCCATTATAGTTTAATATTTGGGTCATTATTGTTATGTTATTGTTGTTGTTAAGTATATGATTAAGGGCTATTGATTTATCTTAATTAATTAGTAGAATAAAAGGATGAGATGGAGCTAAGTCATGTATTTTAATTTGTTGTTATACATAATAATAATAATAATAATAATAATAATAATAATAATAATAATAATAATAAGAAGAAGAAGAAGAAGAAGAAGAAGAAGAAGAAGAAGAACAACAACAACAACAAGGCTCCTAATTGTGTTTTGTAATCATTTATACATACAGTAGTGATAGTTTATTTAAAATTTGTTCATCATGGTTACATTTTAACTGTCAAATAAGTTTCTTAGAGTATAAAAAAATTGAATTATATTATTTATAATCATGGTGTTGTCTGGAAACCCACAAACCCTAGCTGATGGCCCTAGGCGAGGATCATGACCATAAAGGAGGCTGATGTAGAACAGGGAAGGAGAGGCAAGCGTACAGGTTATTAAAAGCAGTATAGAAAAGTTTGTCAATCCAACAGGAACTAAAGCAAAAGAGGATTAACCATTACAATGATGATATCAATTAGATTGAGTAAAAAGTTTTGTATTTTGAAATTTAGATGTACCAAAAATAAAAGTAACTTGACACAAATTATATCGAAACTTTAATTCAAGACAAGAAGAGCTTAGGATTATTTATCCACTTTGTTTTTCATAATATTTAATTGTTCTTTTCCTAATGATAATTAATAACTACTATGTTCTTGTTTGAAGTCTTCTTTATATGAATAGCTCTATCAAGCCTACTCAAACCTTAATTGACATTAATATGCATATACTCTTACTACATATTATTGTCAATTAGTCTTTATAAAAAGCCACTTCATTTTCACAAAGTTTGTTTGATGAATATCTCTATATAGCTAACAAACCCTCAATTCCAACTTAGAGTTTCAGGATAAGCTTGAATTTAACTCAAGCCACTAATTAGATAAACAAGTCAAGTGTTGGCCATCAACTTAGAAAACATTAGGCTCAAGTTAAATCCACAACATAATACACATTAATCATCATCATCAACACATTAATCATCGTCAAAAGAAAAAGAGGTTGAAGCAATGATTTGAAACCCGGACCAGACCGGACGGTCCGGCTGATTCATCCGTTGCCTGGAGCCTTTACCGGCTTGGCTCTCGCCTTTCGACCGTCCGAGAAGATAAGCTGCTTTAAGCCGTCAAGAACCCGCTTTTGAGCCGAGATCCGGATTTAAGCCGGGAACCGGAAGGGTCAAACAAAAACCGGACGGCCGGAAGAAAAAGAAGAAAACGAAGGAAAAGAGAGAGAAAAACAATCCGAAAGTATACAGATAAGGAGGAAGAACCGAAAAAAAAATACAAAAACTTATCATGCATGCCAATTTTATTTTTCTGGCCATAGAGATGAATGGCGAAGCTCCGGTCGGTTAGGCAGGGGTTGTGGGGTGCTTTGAAATTGAAACTTAGAAACGCAGTAGAACCTTGATGAAAGAGAGCTGAGATGAGATAAAAAAAAGGAAGAGAAATGGGAACAGTTCGCAGTTGCTTTCATCTTGTTCAGAAAGGACTGATTTGAATTTTTTTTGTTTTATTTTTTCAATTAAATGTTGCATTGTGAACTGTGAGTAGTGAAAAGTCAAATTACACGCTTCTCCAGGTATTGAAAATATCCACAGCATCTCAGCATCCTTCCACGATTATATGTTACTAGTATATATTAGGGGAAAATGACAGAAAAAGACCCTCGAATTACATAAATGACACTTTGATACAACGAAATTTCAAAAGGACATGTCAGTGCAATTGACTGATCTGTCCATAGCCAAATTTAAAGGAATTGACTACATTGCCCTCAAATTAAAAAGACCTGAGCACATGTGAGTCAGCTGACCTTTTACCTTTGCCCTTTACCTTTTAAAGCTTTAACACAAAAATAAAGAAAGAGAGAGAGCTGACATTATGAAGTAAATGTAGAGAGAAAGGAACACGGAACCAGCTGGGGAAGAAGAAGACTGTGGGCTTCGTCTTCATCCCCACGTGTGCTCAGGTCGTTAAGTAAAGCTGAATGAAGTAAAGGTAAATGGTTTTAAAGATCTTGTCTTGAACTCCATTGTCTTCATCTTCGCCTAATCTCGTCTTTATGGAAATGCAGAGGGAAAGGACGGACTGCTGGGTTGGTGAAGAGGAAGACAAAAGCTCATCCCAACGTTTTCTCAGGTTGGCCGAAAAAGCTGAAGTTAATGGTGACATTTTTAAAGCATCTTCCCTGCATCTCCATTGTCTAATATTTGAGTACATGTAGGGTGAAAAGGACGCCTTCTTGTTGGGGAAGAATAGGAGAAAAACTTACTCCTCATGTGTGTGAAGTAGCTCGAAAATACTTGAAGCAAGTTAAGGTAAGTAGTGAATATTGTTTAAAGCATTTTCTCTTCATGTCCATTGTGCAAAATTTTATTACATTGTGGTTGGTGTTCATTGTTTAGGGTAAGGAGAAGCATTCTTTTGGGAGGGAAATGGGAATGGTGTGGTTGTGGTTAGGTGAGTGTCAAGGATGAAGAAAGGTGAATGAACACATGGTTGGGAAACCCTTAATCAAATCTGGGAAACCCTGAATAGAAGCTGGGAAACCCTGAATAGAAGCTGGGAAACCCTTAACAAAATCAAGGAAACCCTAAAGAGAAATTGGGAAACCCTTAATAGAATCTGGGAAACCCTTAATAGAAACTGGTAAACCCTTAACAGAATCAGGGAAACCCTTAAGAGATGCTGGGAAACCCTTAACAGAAACTGGGAAACCCTTAACAGAATCTGGGAAACCCTTAATAGAAGCTGGGAATCATGATGTAAAGTTAATTTTGCAAGTGATGTAATGTAAATTGAGATGAAAAAATTCTGAAATGTTATATTTTTTGTTGCAGGTGAAGGAGGAAAATGAGTAATGAAATTCAGTCAAGTAATGTGAAAGAATTGTTTTGTTATTTCCATGTAGAGGGGAAATTTGTTTGTAATGATGATGGTGAAGTTAAATACACTGGAGGGGGTGTGAGGTCAAGGATGCTGAAAGAATGGACTACAATTGATGAGTTAAGACATATTGTATGTGAATTGGTAGGATATGATTGGAGTTGTTGTGACATTAAATATACAGTAATGTATGATGAGAGGACACTAATTGACCTTGATAATGAAGCTGAAATGAGAAATCTATTTGGTCACAATGAAAGAAAAGCACATGTGTATATAAGTTGTAAAGGGAATGTGAATGAACCGGTGGAAATGGGTGATCCTCAAGTGTAAGTGCTTAAATATTCTGTGCTATTTGATGTTGGTTTTTCGCATTAAAGTTTTAGTAATACACTAACAAGTTTTGGGAAATTGTATGCAGGCATGAAAGAGGTTTTGGATTTTCAGAAGAAATTGATTTAAGTGGCATTCCTTTGGATGAAACTGCTTATCCTTTGTCCTATGATAGCGGTGCTTCATTTTTACTTCAGGAGAGTCCCTCGGGAACAAATTCAATCATAAGGAGTTGGGTAGGAAGTGATGAAACAGACATGACTGACATGATCCATGTGAAATGGTATGGACTTATCATTGGTGAAGGTCAGCATTTTGCACATGCAGATGAGTTTAGGCAAGTTGTCTACAAGTTTAGCATTGCTCACAAGTTTGAGCGCAAATATGTGAGGAATAGTAAGGAGAGGATATCTATAGAGTGTAAAGTTGAAGGGTGTCCTTGGAAGGTCTGTGCAGTTGCTGTGGGGAAGACTAGTCCTATGTTACGTGTTACAAAGTTCATTAGAGACCACATTCATACTGCCCAAGATACTCTACAAGTGGTTCATGGGGGGAAAGCAAGTATGACATCATCTTTAATAATAGATGAAATGAGGAACCACACAGAAAAGAAGCCTTCAGAAATAATCAAGAAAGTGGAAAGAGAATATGGTATGAAGCTAACTTATAAGCAGGCTTATAGAGCGAATGAGAAAGCATTAGAGGAAATACATGGCAAACCTGAACATTCATATATGTTGATTCCATGGATATGCTGAAGGTTGAAGGAAACAGATGACAAGACTGTAGCATAATATGTGCCTGATGGGAATAGGTTTGCACGTGTTTTTATTTCTTACGGGCCATGTATTGAGGGATTCTTGGGAGGCGCAAGACCTATTCTATTGTTGATGGAACTCACTTAAGCGGTCCATATCGAGGAACCATGCTTGCAGCTTCAGCATACGATGCAGATAATGAGATGTTGCCTTTTACCATAGTAATTGTGAAAGGGGAGACGGATGCTGACTGGACATGGTTCATGCATATGATTAAGAAGATTGTTGGTTCACTCGTACTGACTATTGTTTCAGACCGACACCATTCCATCATAACAGCTGTTCAAGCGGTATTTGGTGGGGAGAGGCACACATTCTGTTATAGGCACATCAAGGAGAATTTTAGTAAGGAGTTGGTTAAATTGAGTGGGGGTAAAAGGAAGTCACCGGGTTCTTCAAAAGAGGATGGGCTGTCTCTGCTTAACAAAGTAGCTTATGCAAGGCTCGATCATAAATTTGATATGGCAATGGAAGATATGCACAGCTACAATCCGGAGTTATGTGATTGGATTAACAACCGAGGGAATGTTGAAAGGTGGGCTTATAGCAAATTCCCATACAAACGATGGGACAATATAACAACCAATATAGCTGAGTCTTTCAATGCTTGGATGGTTAAGGAGAGAAAGTATGGTGTAAGCCAACTTCTTCATGAGCACCGTGAGAAAGTTGCTAAGAAGATGCATGCATCTTATGTGTCAATGATAAAGTGGAAGAATTGCATTGGACCAAATATAGACTTGAAGGTGAAGAAAAATGTGGAATCATGTGGTTATATGTGGTGTGAGAATTATGGTGGTGGCAGAATCCGTGTGAATACTACTAATGGTCACCACCGAGTTTATCTAAATTTAAAGCAATGTAGTTGTGCAGCTTGGCAGATGAGTGGGATTCCGTGCAAGCATACTTGTGCAGCAATGAAGCATATCCATGGGAATATATATGAATATGTTGAAGAATGTTATAAATTTACAGCTCAACAAAAGATTTATGGGCAGAGCATGATTCCGGTCGTCGCCATTGACATGCCTAACTTTAATGACTATGTTGATTATAGCAGATTAAATGCATCTGAGAAAGTCTTATTGAAACCTCCAACAACAAGTCGCCCCAGTAGGAGGCCAAGAGTTAGAAGGGTGGAATCACAATTCTAGAACAAGAAGATCTATGTCTGTTCCTTGTGTCATCAATGTGGCCACACCAGAAGGACATGCACAAATCCTAACCCAAGTTGAGTGTGGGTGTATATTTTGGTTTTTTGGGAGTGCCTTAGCACATGGTGGCATTCTAAAATGTACATGTTTTCATGCCTATTTTGTAATTAATATATGTGGTTGTTTCAATGACAAAGGAACATTAAGTTGCACCACTAACTTAATGTCCACTTGTCATTAAACACAAAGAAGGCAATAGGGTTGCTAGTTTTTTGGGAGTGCCTTAGGAGATCTTGGCATTCTAAAATGTACATGTTGTCATGCCTATTTTGTAATTAATATATGTGGTTGTTTCAATGACAAAGTTGCATTAACGTGCACCACTAACATGTTGTCCATATTTAATTACCAGATTCTGACAGTAATTACCAAATCTGATCTGAGTGCACATAACCAGATTCTGAGTTTCCCAACTTCAGATAAGAGTTTCCCAACTTCATCCAAGGGTTTCCCAACTTTAGTTAAAAAATGGCTCCCAGCTTCAGCTGAATGTAAAGGGATTTCCCAACTTCAGCTAAGGGTTTCCCAACTTCATCTAAGGGTTTCCCAACTTCAGTTAAAAAATTCCCAACTTCAGTTAAAAAATGGCTTTCCAACTTCTAATAAATATTAACTGAAGTTGGGAAAAATCTTAACTGAAGTTGGGAAACCCTTAGTTGAAGTTGGGAAATCTCTTTACATTCAGCTGAAGCTGGGAGCCATTTTATAACTGAAGTTGGGAAACCCTTAGATGAAGTTGGGAAACCCTTAGCTGAAGTTGGGAAATCCCTTTACATTCAGCTGAAGTTGAGAGCCATTTTTTAACTGAAGTTGGGAAACCCTTAGATGAAGTTGGGAAACCCTTAGCTGAAGTTGGGAAATCCCTTTACATGAAGCTGGGAGCCATTTTTTAACTGAAGTTGGAAAACCCTTAGATGAAGTTGGGAAACCTTTAGCTGAAGTTAGGAAAATCTTAACTGAAGCTAGGAAATCCCTTTACATGAAGCTGGGAGCCATTTTTTAACTGAAGTTGGGAAACCCTTAGCTGAAGTTGGGAAATCCCTTTACATTCAGCTGAAGCTGGGAGCCATTTTTTAACTGAAGTTGGGAAACCCTTAGATGAAGTTGGGAAACCCTTAGCTGAAGTTGGGAAAATCTTAACTGAAGATGGGAAATCCATTTACATTCAGCTGGGAGCCATTTTTTAACTGAAGTTGGGAAACCCTTAGCTGAAGTTGGGAAAATCTTAACTAAAGCTAGGAAATCCCTTTACATTCAGCTGGGATCCATTTTTTAACTGAAGTTGGGAAACCCTTAGCTGAAATTGGGAAATCCCTTTACATTCAGCTGAAGCTGGGAGCCATTTTTTAACTGAAGTTGGGAAACCCTTAGCTAAAGTTGGGAAATCCCTTTACATTCAGCTGGGAGCCATTTTTTAACCGAAGCTGGGAGCCATTTTTTAACTGAAGTTGGGAAACCCTTAGCTGAAGTTGGGAAAATCGTAACTGAAGCTGGGAATGTTAATTTCGACTTGGGGCCCTTTTATTAGAAGTTGGCTATAAACATGCAGCTTTGCAACATTGCAACTACTTTTGTAATTGGTAACACCAACACACCTACTATGTGATATTGACATTTGGGACACAAAAAAACCAACATAACAGAACAATCTGAGTCAACATAACATCTCAGCAACTAAGAGTTTACAAACATCCACCTACTTTACAAGGGATAACATATAACAATGCAACAACTAAGACAACCGTGCTCGTTTCCTCCCAAATGTCTTTTGTTGTCTTAAAAGATTGTCGATAGCGCTATCTTCCTTCTTAGCAATTGGTTCTTCCTGAAGCACCTCCAAAGCGTCCTCGCGACATGTGTTTTCCTCATGGTTCACTAGCCACCACATGAGGTCTTTCCTAAACTGGGGAATGTGTTCCTGGGAAAAATGGAGACATAAGAACACAGAACCAAAATATAAGCAACTGCAAAGTAAGTTTTATTCACACAACACTTACATTTGTGTATTGTAGTGGTTGATCGGGTTCCCATTCCCTTAACCAAATCATGACATGCACCCCGCAATCATTCCTATAAAGAAGAAGAAGATAAACATTACATAGTTATAATTGACATGCCTAATTACAACCGTAACAACATGGAGACTTACGTGTTGGGCTGTTGAGGAACTTCTGGCCACAATATGATGCTCTTTCCCTTACTCGAAATACGTTCGGGCATGACTATAGCAATAGCATCATACAACCTATCCCTCTGCAAGCAACCACCATTGCTCAGCAACATTTCAACAAATACTTGAGCATAATCAGAAAATTAAACTATCATATGCTTACAATCAGTCGTAAAGGGTTCAAGATTTCTTTTACTTCATGCTGCTTTTTCTTTGTATTGGCTTCTAAGTTAGGCTTGCAAGAATTCAACACATAGAACTTCATGGTCTTTGAAGCTAAAGCAACGCAGAACCAGTGTTCTTCTTTCAAAACTGGTCCCAGGATCAAATCACAATCACCAAGATTGTAACCAAGTCTTTATGGCAAGAATTCATTCTTGGCTTCTCTAACATCCCAACTGATTGGTTTCAATGCCACTTTCATCTGCATCAGATTGGAATCAGCATCATATTACAACAAATATGTACAAACAAGACAGTTTCACACAACATGCAATCTCCATATTTCATGTTCTATGTTTTACAGTAAGAGGGATTGTAACTCAGGGAATAAATACCCATTGTGCAAACATACCATGAAGTCAGCCAAAAAAATATGTCGCCTCACTAGAGATCCATTTGATTGTATCTCAGCCATCAAAGTCTTACACACCAGTGACATTACCTACATTTGTGATAGAAGCATATTAGTGACAGCCATTTTTAGACCCATTAAAGTCCTCCTTTAAGACTAAACAACACACACTATTAAACAAAAATAATGGCTGCTTCTTAAATCGATACGAACCCTATTACCAACTCTTTGATACTCTCCCACAAGGGCATACAATTGATCTCTAGTAATATCTTCGTCCATCATTGACACCAATATCCTGTGAATAAGTGTGGAATCTCATGTTAGTATGAAAATAAGTTATTTACTTACTTAGGGGTGCCATTTTCTCTGACACACACATCCAATTGTAATAAAAACTTACTTATCCTTTATATCGTTCGGTGGGATGCATGCTACAATGGACTTGAAAAAAGTGTCTCGCTCATCAAGTGCCTTGGTCTTTCGAGGAGGTGCCTTTAACTCCACATATAGAGATGTAATTGCCGGCCTGCACGTCCTCACTGATCTTCTCAACTTGTGTCCCTTGTTACTTTTCACCCCTTCTTTCCCCTTGCTTCCCTCGTCCATATTGTCTTCAATGTCATCAGGGACTCTAATAGGGGACTCGTCCGGTATAAAAGATGAAGAAGGTTGGTTGACCTCATTGTTGACTTCATATAAACCGTCATTGTCATCACCAACAACATGATCGTCTTTTTCTTCGCACCGTGCATTGTCTTCATGCTGCTCATTTTCATGTTCTTCTTCACAAGCAATGGCCTCATTCTCGGTCTCATCCTTTTTCCCCTTCCCTTCTCTCCGTAACTGGTTATTCATCAACTCCTTGCTCACTGCATTGACAAGTCTTGTGCGGACATTGGTCAGCTCCTTGTCAATCACAGACATTAATCGCCCATGCAACTCTTTAAGATCCTGCAACCGTACAACAATTATCATGATATGCAAACTTACAGGAAAAAAGCATAAATGATATGGCACCAACATGATATGCAAATCTAGATAAGTTATTTACCGGGGATAAACAATCGACAACTTTACTATCCTCCTTTCTCACCGTAGCCTCAAAAGTACAACTACTAAACAGCAATCCAAATTTGCTTTTCTTCTCTGTCTGTATCAAATCTATCATGTTCTCCTTCGTCCAGAATTCAACAGGCCAAATGGACTCATGCTCCAAAAACTTTTTCACAGGGAAGTACTCGCCAAGGAATAACTACAAAAGCAACAAAAATTGTCAATATAGTCAAACTAAAGTATCCATTTGTTTAACAAATATTTACCACATCATATCATACCAGTAGAACGTACAAGCAACCACCAACATTGCATATACCATCCCCTTCCCCCTTTCTCCGGTATGTTGAGACAAAGTCATCCATTTCTTTCCACAGGTCATTCTGCATGAAGGTTGCCCAATCATAGCCCCCAAATCCGTCTTTCGTAGAACAGATCACTCTCAAAAGCCTATCACTTACCCCTGAACTGGACATAGGGCATAAAAAAGTTCCCAAAGTGTACAACACAAATAATAGCTCAAATTTCTCTGACCCCTTGTCATTTTCAATTTCTTGCAATATTGTGCTACACCTCTTATTGCCGTACTCCCTCTTCAACTGTTGCAATGTTGGGTCACTTTCGCTCACATCCACGTTCACCTCCTTACCTTCATGAGGAATTCCTAGCAGCTTCTCCATATCATCGGCATCTATCTCACGTGTCATCCCTCTTATCATAAACTGGTGTGTCGGTGGGTCATATAACCTCAGCATTGATACTATTAGATCATGAGGGAGTCTATGAAATTCCACCTTCAATAGAGGACCAAAGCCTATTGCTTTCACTCTGTCTTGTAGACTTGTATCACTATTCACAAATTTCAGCAGCTTTGTGAAGGCTCTTACTGAGCATCTTGTGTGGAATAAAACTTCTTTCTTGTTGTCTTTCTTCGGTTCCTCCACCTCTTTTACTGCCTTTGTCTCTTGTCTTCCTGCCCTACTTTCAAGGCTTGCTTTATGATATTTATTTTTTTCCACGTCAGGGAGTTTTTTCCACGCCTCTCCTGCTGCCTTGCTATGTTCTGGTTTCGAACCAAATTCCCTTCTAAACAGCATAAAACCATTCGTAGAAGCTTTGGGTGCTTCTTGTTCTTATTCTATCACTTTTTTCCCCATTGATCGGTCCATATCTGTACCTGTTTCATAAATGAAAGAGCTTAGTTCCACAATATACCTGCGTGAGTCTTAACCATGCTTCAAAAAGATTTCAACTTTTACATCTCATGCAAATGGCACATGCAACTTTACGCACAGTAAGTCCAAACAAATGATAGATACAAAATTTAGGAATTTAGACACACTAAGTCCACAAGAGCTTTTCAACCATATAATCACATGAACTAAAGAATAACCAACAGTAATCAATACTTCACATAACAACTAATAATAACTATATTACCTTTCTCTTCCTCCTTTTTCTCTCCTTTGCCCTTCCCACAGCTCTTTCTTCCTACCATTGTCTTAGCTTTCTTTAAGACTAAACAACAATAACCAATATCTTCAAAATCTTCACTTTCTCGCACAGTACAAAACAAAAGCACAAACTATTAATCAAATTATCATCAATATAACTATTTCAAGTTTCATAACAAAAATCATTTTACAAATTGTCACTATTCCAATTCAGATAATACAATCTTAATCGAACAAGCACAGAAGAAAAGAATAAATAGAACTAACTAATTAGAGATTTCTGAGACAATAGTAGCACAACTATAAGCAGCCTAATAATTAAAAAGCCATGCCTTAAAGGTTAGAACCAACTCAAGATAAGGATAGTGATAAATAGGAATGCATTAGAATAATCAAATAACAATCAAATTTAAGCTTCACAGTAAATCAATTCAGGATAAGAGAAGTTTAAAAATCCAATTTAGGATAAGAAAAGTTTGAAAATCAATTCAGCGAACAAGCAGAGAACTCAGCAAGTTTAGGGACCTATCCCAGTAAATATCACACCAGCAATTTTACAGAAACAGAACACATAAACAGAAGGGAAATACTGATATTTTCATATTAATTCTAAGATAGAATCATATTACAAAAGTGGCTTCCCTCATTCTAACCAAAATTCGAATTTACAAAAGATACCTTGTGCTTTTGTCCCTTTCGTTTTCCTCTTATAGGTATAATTAAAGCCAATGATTATGTCAGCTATATCACAAAGTTTGAGCAAAATATTTTCAAGTATCATTAAGCCACTTAAGGATAAGAGACACTCGGGAAAACTCCCAGAGAAACTACTTAAAAGCCGAATTATTTAAACCTTTGAATTTCCCTATACCAATCAGAAACTAGCTTAAACCTCATTCAGCAAAGGAGCAAATTAAGGTTAAGTAAGAAAACCTCAAAAACATAACACACAAAATAAGAAGCACAAGTGCAAAATGCAATGTCAGACCAAACACAATGCCGATAAAGCATTACACAACAACGAAACTGATCCATACCCATGACAGTAACCTCACATCAACCAAAAACATCAGTGCCTTTTTTTAATTATATAGATGGGAAGAGAGGCTACAACGAATAAATGAAGAAGAAAAGGAGTCTATATCTATATTTATTACAAAAGTAAGCTCCAAAAATCCCACCTTTAAGGTCTTCAAGTTGCCGAACTGGAATCGTCAAACACTCGAGCTTGAATGTCTCCTCTCTCTTCGTTTCGCTTCTCTTGATTTGGGGGAGAACCGAAAAATCGTTGCACAGATGACAATCGAAAATGAAGATGACAAGGGCTTCTTGAGAGCGTTTTCGCAGTGGTGAAGAGAGGCTGAAGAGAGCTAGCTATCACATGCTTTTGTGCTTCACAGCCTTGTCTTTCACAGCCTCTGTTCGATAACCGGCAAACCCCAAAAAAGGCAAGAGAGGGTGAAGAGAGCGTCAACACCGCTGGGTCAGGGTGAAATGTCATCAGAATTAACCTAAGGGCAATGCAGTCAATTCCTTTAAATTTAGCTATGGACAAATCAGTCAATTGCACTGACATATCCTTTTGAAATTTCATTGTATCAAAGTGTCATTTATGTAATTCGAGGGTCTTTTTCTGTCATTTTCCCTATATATTATGAAATTTCTTTTTTTTCCATGTATATTATGAATATCACTGCATTGTCCTATTGAAAAAAAAAACCTGGGCACATATACTCTCATTTAGTATTTCTTTATTTTGAATTTTTCTTTACTTAATTTCATGATTTCATAAATGAATTGTCTTTCTATTTTAAACTTTTATTAAAGGTATAAAAGATTATTTTTATTTAATTATTACATCACCGGTCCAACCAAACGATCCGACCGTTTGAACCATGACCCGCTGACATTTCTAGCTCGATGTTCGGTCCGGCTTTTAAAACATTGGGTTGAAGCATCAATCCATATAAAACTTCAAAATAAATTTAGAACAAATTAACAACCTACACATAACTACCAATAAAATCACATAAATCATCCCATCAGCAATCACCAAAATCCAACTCATAATGTAAAATAGGGAAGAAAAGGAGACATGAAATACTAGATCTTATTCAATTCATTAATACTTAGTACAACTCGTAATGTTGAGTATCTTGTTTTTTAACAAGGTCCTTCTGAGCTTCCATCCCTACTATTTTTAGTGATGAGTGATAATTCATTAATTCAAGTGATTAAAATGTGCATGTTTGAGCTTAAACTAGTGGATTAAATAGTAAAATTGCATTATACTATAACAAATTTGAATGTGCACTTAATTAGGGAAATTTGGGATTAAATTTGCTTTTTAGTGTTTAATAAGGTGATTACGTATTTGCCCTTCATTTGCATCTTCTTCTTTTTTTGGCCACAGGGTAAATTTCGGAATTTAAGTTAGAAGAGAGGAATACAAGGCGCTGATGCATAGATTAAGGGGTAGAATTTGTAATTTTGGCAATTTAAGCGACAAGGCTGATATTATTTTTGTTGATGATATTATTTTTGGTGCAACTAACGAAAAACTCTGTGAAGATTTTGCTAAGATAATGCAGGGAGAGTTTGAAATGTCTATGATGGGAGAATTAACATTCTTCCTAGGCCTGTAGATAAAGCAAAAGAAGGATGGGATCTTCATCTCCCAAACCAAATATTGTAAAGAAATTCTCAACAAATTTGGGATGAATCTATCCAAAGAAGACGACACTCCCATGAGTGCCTCTGCCAAGTTAGATGCTGATGCACAGGGCAAAGTAGTAAATCAATCACATTATAGAGGGCTTATTGGTTCCTTGCTTTACTTAACTGCTAGTAGGCCTGACATCCAATTTAGTGTAGGCATGTGTGCTAGATATCAAGCAAATCCTAAAGAATCTCATTTATCAAATGTAAAAAGGATTTTGCGTTACTTACAAGGGACTCAAGAGCTTGGGCTGTGGTATCCCAAGGGAACTCAAGAGTACCTTCTTGCTTATACTGACTCTGACCATGCAGGTTATAAGACATATAGAAAAAGCACAAGTGGTCAATGTCAATTCCTTGGTGGCTGTTTAGTCTCTTGGGCAAGCAAGAAGCAAAATTGTGTCTCTCTTTCATCCACAGAGGCTGAATACATCGCAGCAGCAAGTTGTTGTACTCAAGTCTTATGGCTTAAGCATCAACTAAGAGATCTGGGTTTGGAATTCCCAGAAGTACCCATCCTCTGTGACAACACCAGCACAATAAGCTTGGTCAAAAATCCAGTTCAACATTCCAGAACCAAGCATATTGATGTGAGACATCACTTCTTGAGAGATCATATTCAGAAGAAGGATGTCAAGGTGGAGTTTATATCAACTCATTTACAACTTACTGATATATTCACCAAGCCTTTTGAGCCAGATCAATTTTTCTATATCAGAAGAGAGCTAGGAATGGTAAATCCAAATGAGTTGTAAATATTTTTGCCTTAATTCTTGATTCATTTTCATGTTTTTCATATGACTTATCGCTAACTTAAGCATCGGAGTGCCAAATCTTAAGTTTTTGCAGGACTGACCCATCGATAGTGAGTTCCACTATCGCTAGCTGTATGCAGGACAAAAGCTGTTTGAGCAAAGATTGCCATCGCTAGCAAAATTCGTTATCGATAGTTAAGTCAGCTATCGATAGATGGAAGGAATAAGTGAACTAAAGTCTAAGTCACTTGCTCAGCGTGGGATCATGCCTGCTAGCGATAGCAGCTCTTACTAGCGCTAGCAAGTCACTTAATCATCAGAATGCGAAACGTTTAGCGAGTATTCACCATTTATGGTAATTTCTGAAACCTATAAAAGTAGGTCATTTGCATTCTGCACTCATCACTCATCTGCATTTTTCTCTTCTACTCCAAATCTCTCTGAGCATTCCAGCCTCTCTCTCTCAAAACCCTAAACCCTAAAAATGGCCAGAACCAAAGTTCCAAATGTGAGTGATGTTGAGGCAACCTCTAGCGCTAAACCCTCGTCTCAATCCGCTAGCAAGAGGTCCAAAACCCAGAAAGCTGTGTCATTCTCCAAAGAAGTGGTTAAATCAGGTACCAAGCGTCAAAAGCGAACTTCCTATGATTTGCCCTACTCAGAAGATCCCCTTGAAGCTCCAAGCGTCCTTTTCGCAAATCGAAAAACCCTAGATAGGGCTGCAGTTTTGGTGGATTTGTTCTTCTACAGAGAGCCTGAGGAGACCAAACAACTTGAGGAAGACGATGTGGCTCCTGTCCAAGATTATGCTACTGTTGATTTTGGTGCCGGATGAGGGGTACTATTCGTCCAGGGCTCCAGTGGGATGTGATGGTGGATTACATCTTCTCCTTCCTCTGCCAATGATGATGACAAAAAAGGGGGAGAAGCAAAGGGCAAAAACTGAAAAAGAGAATAAATAGTGAATCTGGAGACTATGAGTTAGACACATCAAATTGGAAGGATGATTCTGAGTCTAATTGAGTTGAAGAGCCTAAATCATTTCCTAAATTCCCTGAAGCCATTCTAATATGCATCATACATAAACTACACATTTATCAATTTCATAGCTTATGTTTAGTATTTACTCCTGCAATACAGAATAAAAATGTACAATTTTCATCTCAATTTTTGCTCTGAACATAATTATATTATGTGTTTTGAACATGCATTCTCTTATGTTCTAATATATGCTTATGCTGATAAATATTTGTGCTCTGAATGTGCTTTAAATATATATAGTTTACTTATGTTTTGTCATCATCAAAAAGGGGGAGAATGTTAGAATCTTAAGTTTTGATGAGGACTGACCCCATAGAAAACATAAGTAAAAAGAGTATAAGTTACCTTTGAATTAAACAAGTAAAATTTGTCAGGTAACAGATCACTATCGCTAGAGCTAAAGACTATAACTATTGAAAGGTTCAACTATAGCAGAAGGAAACTTAGCAGAACACTAAGATAAAATATATCTATCGCTAAGTGTATCCCTATCGCTAATGAATAAGAAGGAATAGCAAATGAAGACTTAGAAATAACAAAGTTAATATCTATCACTAAGTCATTTAGTATCGCTAAAGAAATATCATATCGCTAGAAGTTCATTGAGAACATGGATAAATGAAAGGAAGAACAACTAGCAGAAAAATAAACCAAGTCCTTAAGCAAATGAAATCAGCTAGCGATATCATAAGCTGCTATCGATAACAAAGTACTTCACATAATAAACATTCTGATAGCTAGTGCCTGAGCAAATGAGTTAACTAGCGATAACATAGTTGCTAGCGCTAACATGTTTATCTATCGATAATAGGATACCTGGAATTACCTTTGAATAACCAAATAACTCAGTATCCTTAAAGCTAATGAGCAATCAACTAGCGATAATGGAATTAGCTAATCGATAGAAGAATGCTCATTGTGATAACAAACTGATAAGCTGATACATTGAGCTAATAGACTAAGCTTGCGATAGCATCTGCTGTGCATTACATGATTATTTGTTCAGCTAACAGCTTAAGTGCAGGACTTACACTATGAAGTTAGCGATAGCAAATCATGCTAGCGCTACTGAAAAAGTTGCTATAAAAGTACAGTTCGTACAGATGCTCAGAACGTTCAGTCTACATCTCTCTTAGCTTACCCTACGCAAGAGCAGTTGAAGCTAGAGCATAAAGTTAACATCGATGAAGTAACTGCATTAATTGCCAATGGCTATGAGCTCTCAACGACCATATTCAAACGGGCTTATGAAGATGAACGCAATGGCTAATCTGAGAATAGATATAAATACAGAACTTGAGCATTTATGAAGGACTGACGAAAAACGAGAATATTTACGAACACATTCATTACTCTCTGATCTTTGTATTTATTGTTCTTAGTGATTTTACTTGTACTTAAGTGTTTATCATAATCTGTTCATTAAGTGAACTTTATTGTTGAAATCCTCTATTGTTTAAGGTTGTTCTAAAGCTTGGTGCTTTGAGAACAGGGTAGTAACCTTACAGGTAGTAAGGGGGAGTATTTAGAGGGATTCTAAAACTCTGTAAAGGTTGACAGGTGAACCTGTATTGTAAAACCTGTGGTTAGTGGAACCCAACAAGGTGTTGGAGAACTGGACGTAGACAGTGTTGGTTGAACCAGTATAAAGTCTGTGTTGCTTTAATTAGTTTGTTAATTTTCGAAATCACAATTCACCCCCCCCCCTCTTGTGCGTTTGCCATTCTCAATGTCTTCTCTAATTTGATTTCTTATCTAGATGCTAGTTGTGTCTTGATGCAAGGAGAGTGTGAGCGATGTATCACCCCAAATTTTCAAAAAGAGATAATAAGGATTTATTTAAGGTCTTAGGGTGGCATTTATAAATTAAAAAGCCTTATAAATAAATTCAGGAGGCCAGATGTATTTTTAATAATTTTAAGACTGGTTTTCTTTATTAATTGAGGAAAAATAGTTAGAAGATGAATTTAAATAAGAGAATATTTAAAGCCTTGGGGTATTGTTTGATATTTAAAAAGTATTATAAATAAATTTGGAAATTAAAGCATATCTAGAGAAATTATTTTGGGGGTAAATTCAGGTTTATTTGTATATGGTAATGGTAAATAAAATTACCATTTAAGGACAAAATAGAAAAAAGGGAAAGGAAAAAGACAATATCTACCCCTAGTTGAAAATATCTCCAATTATAAAAGGAAGGGCAAGATGGTAAAACACCCAATAAAAATATCAACTTCTCTTTTTCAATATATACACTCCCACGTGTTCCATTCACTCTCTCTCATTCTCAGACCCGATTTCACTCTGCTTCTCATCTCCTCTCTTACTCTCTCTGTTCTTTGCAATTTCCGGCGAGAATCAGTGGCAACGGCAACATTCCCATGGCTGCGAAGAGCTCTAAAACGCGTCCAAAGCTCGAGTCACTAAGGGTAAGCTTCCATTCCTCCGTCTTTTCCTTCTTCTCATTTGATTTCAGCAAGCTTGAGGGGGAATAATCAATTGGGTTTTGGGGGTTTTTAAGCTTTCTAATTTCATATAAATGATGTTTGCTCCTTGTTTTCAATGATTCGTGGGGTGATTTTGAGAAAGAAAGTGAGTTTGAGAAAGATTGCTCTAAGAACCCTAAATTTCTTCACTGTTCACTGTCGCCCTCTTTGATGAATTTGGGTGGAAATCGGCTGAAAGTTTAATTAAAAGTGATTAGGAGTGAGTTTAGGGTCATAGAATGCTTTGTTTGCTGAAATTTCTGGTTCATCATTTCTGTTCCTCTCTCTGTTCCGCTGACTTCTTTGCTCATTGAATTGTTGTTCCCTATGACTTTGCTTCTGAAAATGATGATGAGGGAAAGAGGGGATTGATGTTAGTTAATTATGGGATGTTAATTGTTCAATTATTTTCCTTCTCTGCTTGTTCTGCCGACGGGAATAATGACAGGGGAGGGAGTGAAATTGAGTTCTTTTCCCTCTGTGATTTTGTTTCTGAGCATGATGAAGGAATAAAGGAAGTGGTATTGATTGTATATGGTTGATTTCCATTTTGCAAATGAAACTTTGTTTATTTTCTCCTTTTCTTTCCTTGTTCTATTCGGCTGTTACAGTGAAAGAGGGGATTTGTTGATGGTAGGTTGGAGTTGAAATTTTATTATGGATGATTGAAGTTCTGTGTTGGTAAAATTTTCTTCCTTTTTAGTTGTTTTGTGCGGCTGTTAGAAGGGGAAAAGAAGAAGGAAATTAGTTAATTGAGCTTGAAATTGAAGTTTTATTCTATGTGATGTTAAGTTGAAATGGAAGTTGCTTTAAGGTTTGGGAAAGTTTAGTTCTCAATGGAAGTTAGTAATTTGAAATGGAAGGTGATCTTGAGGTATATAGAGAAAATTAAGTTGGGGATCTGTGTGATAAAAAGGAAGAGAAGTAAAGGGTGATTGGGGATGGGATTAATATGGTGTTTTAGTTGTGTTTGGTGTTGAAGAAGACTTTAGGATGATGGATATTCAGGTTGGTGGAGGCAACAATCATTCTAATTTATATAGGGAGAAATTTGGATACTATTAAACTTGAATTAGAATTGATTTAAGCTACTGTTTGTTGTTGGTTTAGTAGAATTAAAGTTTGGTTGGTAATCTAATGATGGATTTTCTTCTTGGTGGTTTTGGTGGTTTGGATTTGAAGGTTCCCTGTTAGGATATCTGATTGATCATATCTGAATCTGAGCTATGATTTCTCAAGTATTAAAGGGATTTTATAGTGAACAGTTGTATATATTTAGTTAATGATGGACCCAAAGATTAGGGAACTAATAGAGATGATTTATCTACTCATCTTGAATCTGAAACATTTCTTGTAGTATGGGTCATGTTCAAAGAAGTCTGATTTGAGGTTTTTAGATATTAATTGGAAATTTAAGAAGAGAAGCAAGCATTTTAGAATACATAGTAGTGATTGTTATTTAAGCATGAGAAAGTGGAAGACTAGGACTATAAGTGTGAGGTATTTGATGATTTAAAATAATGGTGACTCAAAAATATGGTTGATGTTTGGAGTCTTCAAATATTAAACAAATTGTTCAAGATATTTAAAGGATTAATTTGATAATAATTAAAGGCTTAAAACTGATTCTTCTTTGCTCTGTTCTGCCGGTGATTTTTGAAGTAGGTTAGAGGTTGAATTTTATTCTCAGATTAAGAGTGGTTTTGACATGGAATTTTATGGTGAAATTGATGGAAAGTTTGATAAATTGGCCTGGAAAAAAGTGATTATGCTTGGACAAATGGGGTTATTCATTTTGTATAAAGAGAGAGTAGCAGTGAGGAATTGATTAATGAAGATGGCTTGATAATTGGGACATGTGGAGTATTAATTCTAGACTCAAAGGGAGGGAGTTGACTCTTAAAGTGGTGATTTAGAATATGGTAACTATTTCAAGGGTTGTAGAGGTAAGATAAGATAATTATATGTTGTGCACCATGATGTTGGAAAGTTAGGAGATTTAATCAGCTTGATTTACATTGTTGATTGATTTATTATTGAAATTTGGGAAAATGACAAAAAAATACCTTTCAATTTGTAAAATCCCAAATAAGGAACTTTGTGTTGTTACTAGTTGTTAATGCCTCATAGTGGAGTTGTTAATAGCTATAGTGCAGTTGTTATTGGGATTTTACAAATTGGAAGGTATTTATTTGTCATTTTCCCTTGAAATTTTGTATTAAGTAGAAGTGAGTATATATATGTAGATGTGTGAATGACTAGGGTCTTTATGAAAAGGTTTTTATAAAAATTATTGGTCAAACATTGAGAATAAGAAATAGGATTGGCTTTATATTCTTTTTTGGGTTTGGGAAAAAGGATTTAAATAGGTATATATGTGACTTTGAAACTTTAAATGGATCACAGAAGACATTTGTTTAAGTAATGGAGTTGATATTTGAGGTATGTACTTGGTTTTGATAGTGTATGTTGGAATTTTATAAAATATGAGATTTTAGAAGAATAATTAATTCAAGTGAAGTTGGAAAGGTTGGGAGTTGATTGATTATTAAAGATTGAACCAGATTTTAGTGTTGATGTTTAAATTTAGTTAGAAAGTAAGAATAGGGTATTATGGGTTTAATTTTGAAGCTTGGATAAGATAGGGTGGAGTAGTTATTATGAATTTGGGAGGAATGATGTGACCATTGGAAACTGATTTGAATTAAGAGAAATTTATAGTCTTTAAGGTGGATTTAATTAGACAAAATAAGTTATTAAATACGATTATAGGCAACTGTTTTAAGGACTTTTAGTGGCTGGTCCTTGGGATTCTTGTACTTTTGGTTAGCATACAACTTTTGTTAGTAACAACTTGTCAAGTGTGAGTTAAAATTGAATTAGATTCTGTCATAATCCAATTCTAGTTGCTTTTACTGGCTATTATTAAAGCATTGGTGTTGCTATGATAAATTAGACTGGATTTTGAAGGCTTCTATAAGGATTTGATTACTGTTTTGATGCATTACCGCTGCTGTTATTGTTGTTGTTATTATTGTGTTTGGGATTTCTGTAATAAAGATATCATAGGAGTAATGTTGATTAATAGCTCAACGTGATTGAATTAAGTTATGAGAAAAGGAACGCAATTTCTATTAATTTAAATTGAATCTTTGTGCTATAAACTGTTTTGATGAGTATTTGGAGTTAGTATTTGTTCGCCCGCAAGAGTACAGATCGCAACGTAGTATAAAATTATCGTTCCCACGGATATTGGTTTTAAAATCTCAATCAAACAATAGGCTAATGAACTCAATTAAGTTGAACAAATCAAATTCTTTAGAAAACAGATTTTTAAAACTATTCTAAACTAGAAATAAAGAAACAAACAAGAAAGATTTAATTTATCAATTAACTAAGCCTAGGATTAATTCTCATCGCTATATTTCATGAACCCTAATTAATTTCCCCTCCTTTAGTCTTTAAATAACAACTTGTGTTTGTCTAAGGTTCTAATATACTTGAAACGCTATCTCGAGTCAAAATCAAACATATACTTCTCATTAAACTTGCTCAATCTCTTGTTACAAATTCATGAAAGCACACATTAAGAGTCAACCTTAACCTGACAAAATTAGGTCGATAGATATATCTCTATTCTACCAACAAACCATCCGTTAGTTGATTTAAACTTCAAGTCTAGTCTGATTTATCCTAGTTCTACACCTAAACTATCTCTCTCGAGTATAATTTAAATGAACAAATCGCTCTAAAGGGTGATCAGTCAATTAGAGGCATTAGGAATATGATAAATCAACACAAACAATCTTTAATTACTAAAAGAAAAGGAAACAAATTAGGTTTCAATCCATATAAGGCTTGAATCAATCCTAGAACAAACAATTTAGCTACTCATGAATGAATTAAACAAGAAAATACAAAAAGATCCCATGTTTAATTCACAAAAGTAACAAAGAACGGAAGAAAACAAGAAGAATCTATCACCGTAAGGCGGAAACTCCTCCAATTTTGCTTCTCAACCTCCAATTTTGCAAACCCTAGTTCCAAAGATATGTGCACTGATGAGTCTAATGGTTCCTATGGGTTCTAGGGTTAAAAGGGGGATGATTGTATGTGTATTTTCGTGCCCTATGTGTTTTAAAAGGATAAAAAACGAATTTGTGTGAGTTCAGGATTTTTAGGGATTTTCGCGTAGTGTCATGGCACTCGGTGCAGTGCCATGGCACCAGAGGCAATTTCCAGCAATTTTCAGCAATTAAGCTCCAACTTTCTCCACTATTTTCCTTTGCTTTTCTTCTTCTTCCTAGCCTAGAATATCCATTTGTACCTATCAAAATCATGCATAAATGTGAGGGAATAATGCCAATCAAATTTTATAATAAATTGTCATATTTATTTAAAAAATAATTAAATTAAGCTTATATGACAAACTTGCATAATTTTCTCTAAAAAGCGCTCAAAATTCCTTTAATTAGCATTGACGACCCCCCAAATATCTTCTAAATAAGCCCTAAATCAATGTTAAATGGGGAGTCATCAGTCTTACCAAAAGGAATGTTATAAACATATCTTAGAAATAAGAAGGGTAGAAATAATTACATAGGATCGTGAGAGACGTTGAACAACTATAAATAAGTCTAGATATTAATGTATTATCCATTATATGTAATTATAGGAAAAAATAATGGGGTTGGTTCTTCGAAGCATTAGGAAGGAAGGGAGGCTGTATAAGAATAAGGTTTAAAGCCATGTAGCAGTTTATCTTATTACACTCAATTGCATGTATACTTTTGTAATACATGTTGCATATAAATGATATGTCTTTTATTCCTTTCATGTTTGGAGTACTCCAGGGCTTAGGTGATTCGCTACCCCTTTGCCAGATCAATTACGTTATAGCTTTAAATGTTATAACGAGAAATCCTGTAGATAGAACCTTCACTATTTAACGAAGATATCGTTATCAGTGGTTGGTAGGTGCAGATCACATCCAGATTAATAGGATAAATGCTATCATTATTTGTAAATGTTTATAAAATGTATACATGACAATGCATGCATGAAATTTACAGTTAATAACATAAACTGTTGTTTTCAGATAAGCTGGTAGATGGTAAGATGGTTGAGATAAGGCAGGAAGGCTGAATGAAGATGTAACGAAGAGAATAAGATGATGGTTTGAGAAGTTTAATATTTTAGTAGGGTTAGTTGTATATGATATAAAATTAAATTATTAAATTAATAGCAGAAAGCCTAGAAAATATAATTGTATAAATTTATTAAAGGATTTAAATTCTCTAAGTACTACGAATAAATTAATAGGTACCCTAAGAGAGTTTAGAGAGTTTAGAATAGGTACTATAATTGTATAAATGAACCACTGTGTTTAGAAAAAGGTTTTAAATTGTTCAATTTGTTAGAAAAGCACATTCCAACAGAAAAAAGATTAGGTTAATGTTTGAAAAGAAAATGTTTTAAATTTTTCGTATTTTTGGGCTTCTGACAATGAAAAGTGGTTGTAATTCAATTAAAACGCTATAATATAGTAGAAAAATTTAGGTGTTACAAGTGAGATGTTTTCGGTTCATATTGACTTGTATGTTTTGTGAAGCATGATTTTGTGCAAGAAGTTAATTCTTCAACCGAGTTGATTTCAAACTTGATTTTCTGTTATTCAATTACTGGTTTTCATCTAGTTGTATGATTATCATTGATTGGATGAATGATATTGAAGCATTCCTGGTTGGAATGTTAAATGTTTGGATTGTTGAATTGTAAGTTTCTGCACGTTAGTCTTGTGATTACATAATTTCTGTGGTTAACCGTTTCCTTTGTTA
The DNA here is from genome assembly GCA_037074515.1 of Mimosa bimucronata. Classification (NCBI taxonomy): domain Eukaryota; kingdom Viridiplantae; phylum Streptophyta; class Magnoliopsida; order Fabales; family Fabaceae; genus Mimosa; species Mimosa bimucronata. Next base: position 17,351,202 of record CM073442.1, read on the forward strand.
AGAATGTGGTTAGTTCAGAGATTGTGATTTGACGAAGATAGACTCCAATTCTACCAAGGCAATGAATGTAATGCTAAAGCTCAAAGGAGATTCATTATTACTGTCATATTTTCTTCATATCTCATCACTCTTCATTTACGGTTTTCATTCACAATTTCTATAGAAAATAAAAAAAATATAGATTAGTAATAGGTGGATCTTCACACTGGAAATCTTCATTTAATTTGTCGAATTTTGCAATTTAATCACATATTTAGCCAAGAAAGTGAGGAATTTGACCTAGGTTCTTCCCTATTCTATAGGAATTAATCTAGTTAATTTTGAGGCCTATACGATAAAGCAAATCAATGAGTATCCTGGTTCAAAGCAACATACATTAGTAATTTAATTCCATCATGACCGAAAATTCCACTAAGATTTCCTTGTATTCTCCAAGATAGAAATGAACTATTGATGATTCAATAGATACAATCTCAAACTTTGAATGCAGTATGCAAACGCACACTCTCATTTTAGAAATTTCCATAACTTTGAAATCAAACTCTCAAAAAGTAGATACGAGTTACAAGTGAATAAACTTTTAGAAGTACGCATTAAAACTTTGAACTGAAGTATGTGAGTTAAATATATAAGTTGTGTGGATAAAAAATTTGTTAAATTAATTATTTTGTAAAACAATTTGCATTGGTTTTTTTTTTTTAATACTCTGTCTCTTACTTCATTATTGTTGGAGAGCACCAATGGGAATAGTTTGGGAAGAATTTGACAAAAATTAGAATTATGTCATATATTTTGAACCAAAATCAAATCTTTAAATATGTCCTATATTTAGGATCGGAGGGAGTACCATTTTTAATGATTTGCATATGAATTCCTTAATGTGGAAACCCCTTCAAACACTATTATATTTAAGATTAAAATAAATTTTTTATTCACTCTTTCGTTTAAAAAAATAGGGAGTATAATATATATAGTCAAATACAATGAACTCTCCTCAAGTACATTTTAGAAAGAAGCAAACAATCATTAATGAAATATAAACACTTTTACTCTAATGGATAGTATCCCATGTTATATATGTATTTCCAAGTGTATATGGTAATTCGCTTTTTGTCTTTTAATAAAACAAAATGGTAATTCACATTAGTAGTCACCAACACAGTGAAGTTCCAAAGACTCGTAGTCCATACTCAAAACATATTTCAAACAAATAGACACATGAACTAATATGGTCATTTTCACTTCTTATTATAAATATTCAAATAGGATTTATCATTTTATCCAAAGACTAAACCAAGTCGAAATAAACTAAGTGTTCTCAAAATATACTCAAACATATTCAAATATAATTTTAAAAAGGCTGAAAAGCAGTCTCTCTCTAGAAGTTTCGAAATAAGTTGTATGTAGCCTTCTAGAAAATAATTTTTAAGATCAAATTAAGTTTTATTGGTTATGGTTTAAATTTATTTTTCCGAAGTTGGAATAATAAATTAATGTGAAATGAAATCGGTTTGGAGATGAACGTATCCAAACAATACACGATCAATGTAAATGAATTAGATTCTCATAAATAAATATGGCCAAAAAACACTAATTAATAAACGTTATGTCAAAGCAACCCATTTTCATGTCAGGAATTAATAATTATGAAATGATCGATTAACTAATGGCAAGAGGATTGTCTATGAATTTGAAATTTTTAAAAACTTATTGTCAATTTTTAGTTTTCAGGGGGGAAAAATATCTCTAGTGGGTCCAATTTCAACAAAGTTATAAATTTAGTAGTACTCCTCTGATCCTATTTATAAGGCACTTCCAACACATTTCACACAGACCAAGGAAAGCTTTAAAACCCATTAACTTTCCATTAAAATCTAACAAATTTACATTTTTACCCATATTTAATATCCACTCTACCACATTAAAATAAAGTCAACACATAATAAATGAAGGGTAAACTTGTACATGCACTGTAAATATTTAATGAAGTGACTTATATATAGGACCAAATAAAACCCTCTCTCTGCCCTATAAATAGGACCAGATGAATATAATTTTAATACAAGCAGTGATTGTCTTTAACTAATGGCTAGAGGATCATCTCCATAAATTTCAATTTTTATTAAAAAAATTAGTCAATTTTATTGTTAAATAAACTATTTGTATTTTTCACCTCTGACCCAAGATTCATTTTAATGTTCTAAATAGAATTATCAAATTCACGAATAGTTTGTACCTTACTTATTTTACACGATTAATGTATAAAACAAGTAAAATATAACCCCCCCTCCAAACCCATTTTACTTAGTGACTGTTCTTCATTTCTTTTCTAAACTGCATACAAGATCAACATAACAATGACTTTAATATCCATTTAATAGATAGATTAAAAAAAAACACTTCGTAAGTTCAAATATACCAAATTTATAATATTTACAAAATTTGAGTCATATAAAATGAAGAGTAAATTTTAAGCAAATACAAAAGATTAAAGGCTGAATCAATGCACCAAATTAGTGGACTCTCAGTCCATCAGTTTCAAGTCCCTTTAAATGTTTAGGCCAATCTTGAACACCTTTAGAGTTTTAACAGTAAGGCCTAAATACAATGGACCTTCGTTTATTGGACTCATCTTCCTACCTATAATCACTGGGTCTAAAAATTAGTATCTTTAAAAAAAGGTATTTTCCATACAGACGAATAAAAATCAATTAGTTATACTAAATAGCCCACAATCCCACATAACAAAAAATTATAAAAATAAAAATAGTGATAAATATTAATTAAATTTTTAAAAAATAAGTAAGTCATATCTATTTATATTTATAGTCAATTTTTTCAGTTATACACCGTCGGTCATGTGTCTTATTTTATTTCATCGTTAAATGATAATATTTTAAAAACAGAATACATCATAATAATGTGTGATTAGAAAATTTAATACAACAAATATAAATTACTTGACCTAATTATTGGTCAAATTATTAAAAACAAAACCATGACTTAATATTTTCAGTAGAACTATTTAACTTTTTAAAATTATAATTTCTAAATTTAACATTAATATATAGTAAAAAAAAAATATAACACACACACTATTATGGAAAATATTATGTGTAAACGGCCAGAACAAAAATTATGTAATTTATTACCCTCTGCATTCTGCAATCAGTGTATTCTGCAGTTGAGGTCCTTTCCACCAAATATGTTTCTCAATATGTCTTTAATCTCAGTTTTCCTCAATGTGATATATACTCATTTCACTTCATTCCAAAATATAGGATCTATTTGACTTTTTTTAAAAAATCCTAAGAAAACTAATAAGTTATTTATAAATTGATTTGCCTAAATTTATTTTCTAAACTAGTTTATTTGACTTATAAGCTAACATAAAATCTAATAATATACAAATTAACTTATGATTAAGTGGCTCATTAGCTTCCTTAATCTCTCTAAAAAATTAAATTGATCTTATATTTAGAAACGAATGAAGTACATATTATACACACATATATAATCTGAATTGGATCAGATGTGTATTATATTTAGTATCTTTATCTTGTATTTTCATTTATACCAAGTAGGGGAAGCTAATATTTTTATTCCTCTTGAATTTAATGCATATGAGATTTAGTCTTGAATATAAAACTTTGATGTAATTTATTCCATTTATCTAATACCCCCTACACACAGTATCTCCACTCATTTCGTTATTTTTCTCACCCCCTTTATCTGTCATACCAAAAATTTTAATTTAATGAAGAGCACTTAAGTGAAAATATCACACAACTCTTGCATAATAATGACAACCAATATAACAATTTTCTTAATCTCCGTAAATTAATTACCTAAAATAATTAAGGACTCCGTCTTCCCAATTGTATAAGAGCTATTTAATTAATTTGGATAAATTAAAACAACCAAACGCACAGGACTTCCATAAGGGGATTTGACAAGGATCATATGTATGCAACATTACACCTGAAAGCAATGAGGCTGTGTCCACGGTTTGAATATGTGACTTTTACATTACATGGTAAGAACATTAACCATTGCTTCAAGGCTCAATGGTTTGAATATGTGACTTCTATATTACATGGTAAGAACATTAATCATTGCTTTAAGGCTCAATATAATAATGACAAGTAACTAATCCAACATTTTTCTTAATCTTCATATATTGATTTAACTAAGTATTCCATCTAACTCTTATAAAAGCTATTTAATTAATTTGGGTGGATTAAGGCATGGAGTGCACAATCCTCCCATTGGTCTAGGGAGGGTTATATATAAATAGTTTTAACTTGCCAGACAATGAAACTATTTTTAGGGTTGAAACCTGTGATTTTTATATCATATGGCAACAACATTTACTGTTATTCTAAGGCTCCCCATCTAATTTGGGTAAATTAAGTAAATAGATAAAAAAAAGTCAATACAAACAAACCTGACCTAATCTCCCCATAATCTTCTTGTACAACATTTTATTACATATCAATTTACAAGCCGTGTTAATTAATTTAGAAAATAATAAACATAATATATACATATATATACACATATTTTGAATCAAATCCAATTTCACAACTAGTTTCTATATCACAAAGAGATGTTAAATTTAGAGTTATGAATAAAAGATCTAGGAAGATTGTATTTAGGTTACAAGAAAGAGAAATAATATCAAACAAGTTCTAATGACTTGTCAATTATGCTTTTTCACTTGGTTGATTCTCTTGTTATTATCAACTCATGAGGACTTATTGGATATTAATTTTCTTTTTTAGGACTTGAATGTAATTTTTTTCTAAGACTTGTGACCCCCCTTTCTAAGACTTAAATATAATTAAATCTTCAACATTAAACTATTGGCATCTCAACAAGTTAATTCAACAGTAGAGATATTAGGTTGAGAGAAAGTGGAGAGAGAGGTTAGTGGAAAGAATGGTAACCGTTTTTGGACATATGTCATCGTATGCTTTTCAATTTAAAGAGTCAAATAGGTAAAATCACACAGATTAAGGAAGTGGTTGAAAGAAATAAATATGTCTGAAATAATCTTGTTTTCTCAAGTTTACCCTTATTTATGTAAGAGAGAGATGTGATAATAGTGTTATAAATGGGTATGAAAGAGAATGTGAATAGAAAGAATAATAATGTAATAATGGAAAATGGGAAAAAACTCATTAAATGCTTTGACAAATTGTGTCAGTCTCTTATAAAAAGGGACAAAACCAATGAAATTTTTTATTCTTATACATAGGGACGGAGGAAGTATTTGATATTTAATATACATAATGAGATAAAGTCTACACAAATACAAATGAATGATTATATTGTACTTTATGAAAAAAAAAATCAGTAAAAATTTATAAATAAGATTTTTTTTATATAAATAAGATTAAAACACCTTTTTTCTGTTAACATGGTCGGACAACAACACCGGAACGCACTACGATTGATTTGCACTGATTGACAGATCTACAATAACAACACAAGTTGTTTATTAACGTCAATACGTTGGCAAAAAAAAAAAAAAAAACACACATTAACGTCAATACAAAAAGTTAATCCAAGAAAGATAATTTAACAAAATCTGGAAACCCCGCCCCCACAAAAAATGAATTAAATTCACCAACATGTCTTTTTATATTCCAAAAGAATCAATTAAAAATGTTTATGACATTTTATAGGTAGGTTCATCCATCCTTCTAAAGAATGTTAATATAACCAAAACTTGCCTTCCTTTGGGGAAAAAATATTATTTTATTTATCAAATCAGTCAATACTAATCATCAATCAGAACACGTAACTTTCTTAGTGAATTTAACCCTCTGTCTATTCTTACCAGCCAAGGCTGGAACTAACTTGGACATATGAGATAGAAATACAATACTGAGATCCCACCTGTTGAAATGTGAGCCTCTAGAATCTGGTGGTGTTCAAAATGGAAGGGTAATTATTTGATAGGGACAGGGGAACTCCCAAGAAGTTACAGGTCATAATCAGTTAAGTCACATATTCCCTCTGCATTGCATATATAAGAAGTTTTTTTTCAGCTCTTAATTATAAAATCACTTTAATTTTTTTAACTTTTTTTTTCAGTCTAAAAAAAAGGTAGTTTCAATTCAAGAAAAATATTTTTTTCCTTAAAACTAATTTATTCTACTTATAAACTAACTTATAATCTAATCTCATATGACATATGTTATAATTTAGTGGTCTAATTTGCTTCCTTAACTTCCAAAAAAAAGTCAAAACGATCTTATATTTAGGACCGGAAGGAGTATTTTTAAAAAAATTGATCAAAATATAAGAAATGGACCAATTCATTGATGATTTTTCTCCACTTTTACCGCTTATAAAAAGACGACAGCTGATGAGTACATAATTGAAAATCAAATCCTATAATAAGTGTAAAATAGGTAAACTTCATAATTTTAAGAGATATTAAATGACTTAACTTACATTCATTAATTTGTTGAATTAATTCATATCGTCTTATATTTTGGTTTAGAGAGAGTAGGAATACCCAATATAATTACATTGATTGACTAGCTCATAACCCACAATCTCATCAATTCAAATGTCACTACAGGACCTTATTATAGAGTATATATGCAATAATTTTTTAAAGTTTTCTTCAAACCCAGTGCTGAGCCTGGTAAGGTCTTGAGAGCCGGCTCACCGACCTTTTACTTTTTATTTTCTTAATAAAAAAGTGTGTGTACATAGATTATAACTCATCTTGAAAGACGATTCTCAATGGTAGGTGAGAGATGTCAGGGAAGGCCATGGAAGAAGCTGTGAAGCCAACATACAAAACTCTGCTTGTTCCATCAGTTCAAGAGTTAGTAGCAAAGAAGGAGATCAATGAGGTTCCAGACAGATATGTTCGTCCTGATCAACAAGAAGAAATTATTGCTTCAGTGTCAGATGGTTTGCAAGAAATCCCAATGATTGATATGCAGAGATTGATCAGTGAGGAATTATCAGCAAGTTCTAAAGAATTGGATAAGCTTCACCATGCTTGCAAACACTGGGGATTCTTCCAGGTGCTTTCTTTTCTCTTTGTTCTACCCCCATCTTAGACATGGAAATTATGAATGAATAAGGTTAACTTAAGATTGAAATAATTGGTGTAGTTGGTGAATCATGGAGTGGGGTCACGGTTGGTGGAGAAGATGAAGAAGGAGACAGAGGAATTCTTCAATATAGGAATGTCAGAGAAGAACAAGTTCTGGCAAAGAGAAGGAGATTTGGAGGGATTTGGACAAGCCTTTGTTGTGAGTGAGGATCAAAAGCTTGATTGGGGTGACCTCTTCTTCATCACTACACTTCCAGTCCATTTGAGGAAGCCCCACCTTCTACCTCACCTCCCTCTCCCTTTCAGGTCTCTCTCTCTCTCTCTCTCTCTCTAGATAGATATATGCATATTTCTTCACAGGAAAAAATTGATTTACTTTTCACCAAAAAGGAAAATATTGATTTACTTCAAAAACTTGTTTTTATATTTAATGGGGTGTTTCGGTCTATATGCTTCACTATCGTAATTAGTTCATTAGTTACAAAATTGCTTAAAATTATATAACTTAGTCACTTAATTCCCTTCACATATTTCTTTTTATATGGATGCGCTAGTGAGAATGGTGGATCAAACAGTATGAAACCCAAAAAATGAGTAGACAAAAGCTGAAGAGAATACTTAATGAAGTTATTGAGTGAGATCTTTTAGTTAAAATTCTATCCAAAGATCTTTTGGATGGAGTAAAGTGGTACGGAGTGATCTTGATAGTGGGATGAGGCTTATTGTCATTGTATCACTTCTCTGTTAGCTATTATGTTGGAAGCCACACTATTCACAATCTGTAAACAGTATGGCTCATTTCAAGCTTAATGCAAGTGCAAAAGCCACACTACCATATATCATGCATGCTTGGGTGCAAAGACATGAAAGGCCTTTTCTTATCTAGTTTCCTTCTTATTAAGATAATAGATAATTGACATATATTCCTTATCAGCTACTTGATTTGATGCTGAAGCATGTTTTTAAATACAGAGAAACTGTAGAACTCTACTCGGTTGAGCTGAAAAATCTAGCAATGGCTATTATGGAACAAATGGAAAAAGCCCTGGGGATGGAAAGCATGGAAATGAGAGAGTTATTTGAAGAAGGAGTGCAATCAATGAGGATGAACTATTACCCACCATGTCCTCAGCCTCACAAAGTCATTGGTCTCACACCCCATTCGGATTCTGTAGGTCTCACTATTCTTCTGCAGCTCAATGAAGTAGAAGGCCTTCAAATAAGAAAAGATGGCATGTGGATACCTGTCAGGCCTCTTCCTAATGCATTCATTATCAACATTGGAGACATACTAGAGGTATAACTTAGAAAATAGATACTATGCATAAGGATAAACGGGGAATGGGACCCACAATTCCAAAGCAAAGATAGGACCTACCATTCCCTCACTGTCATAAAGTTTAATACAGAATTGAAGAAGTGTGTACATCATTTTTGTCATATTTTCAATGTGTCTCTTACCCATATAAATTCCTTTATCTTTTTCTGCATGTTTTACATGGCAGATCATAACCAATGGGACATACCGAAGTATTGAGCACCGAGCAACAGTGAACTCTGAGAAAGAGAGACTTTCCATTGCTACATTTCTCAGTCCAAGGTTCGATGCAGATATAGGTCCTTCACCAAGCTTGGTCACTGACCATACTCCACCAAAGTTCAAAAAAATTGCAGTAGAAGAGTACTTCAGAGGCCTATTTAGCCGTGAACTCCAGGGAAAATCCTATCTAGATGCCATGAGGATACAACAATGCAATAAAAATGAAGGAAAAACTGATTGAATAGATTGTGAACAAACTTCTCAGTTTCTTCATTTGTGGTTCTAATGTAAGCTTCTGTCAGGCTTATGGCTCATAGGTTAATAGAAATACAAGAATGGCCTTTGAATATTCAGATGAGTTAAGATGACAACTTCTGCCCATAAAATTGAGCTGATATGTTGCATCTTTAACTGATATGTTGCATCTTTACTCCTTATTTTTCCCTTTCAGAACAAAATGTGTGGCTGTGCACAATCATCTGTATGTGTATGCATGGTGTGTATCTATGTGTGCATGTTGGTGTTCTCAAGATAATGGAAGATCACCAAGTCAAGATTGCGACGAACAATTGACTTCTTATTAATCAATTTCATGTACATGTATATTTATACAAGATATGAAACCTGAAGAACAAAAAGGGAAAAAACCTAAACCTGCTTAATGATTTAATCAACCTCCTACCATCAAACTCCTGACATAAAAAGAATAGCACCTTTCACACAAGTCTTTAAATTATGACAATCCATACTGCACAGCACCAGAATGTCTATGAGCTGCAATGGCTACTGCTGCAACACCAACTGCACCATAGTGAGACTGTGCCTGCAACAGCCTTGTATCAACTGTAATCATGGGATTGTCGAACTGGTCGGACTTGGCTTCTTGGTGGTACGGATTGGTGTTTAGGTCAATCGCAGGTCTGGTTAGGTGTTGACATTGCTGGAGTGGGACTTGATGCTGTTTGCATTGTGAAACAACCTGGTATGTCTCTGATACAATCTTCTGTGAGTTAATGGGTTGAAGTCTATAACAGCAGTGAGGAGAACTAGCCGCTTGGGGAAGAGCATTTTGATAAAAGATCATTGGGCCATAAAAAGTAGTCGTGCTTCTGTCATTTTCATAGGGTATAACTGGGCCTACGACTCCCCCTGGCTTAGCTGTGAGAAGTGTTGAAAGAATCAGTTAATAATGTAGATAGAAAAGCCAATAAATAAAAGAACCAACACTAAAGAATATAGAATGTTAGTTATAACTAGATCACTTTGAAAATGATGGGTTCATTTTCAACTTGCCCTTGATGTGAGCATTAGAAGTGGAACCTCAACTCAAGGCTTCCTTACATGGTGAAGTCCCAGTTCTCTTGCATGTTTTAGAAGAATTCATTGTCATTCTATGTACATAATTTTCTTCCTACACTGTTTTTCTTTTTTTTTACCATACTTCTTACTTCACTGTAAAAATTTCTAATTTCACCTAAATAATAATGAAGGAAATGAGGGATCAATATTACTATGAAGGCTATACCTTTCGGCACCCTTGGTGGATGCTGGGATCCCCTCATTTGACTTCCAGAATTCGATTCTGCTGCTCTAAAACTCTTATATGCCTCTCCTGCATTTTGCTTGTTCTCATACACATTGAAAGTTGGCATTGTATTAAGAGGGATTGTACCCGAGTGAACAGTAGTGGGCCTACAAAGAGGTAAAAAGCAAATTTTGTTTATCGTATGGATCAGAAAAACATTTAACTAAAGAAGAATTCTGATGCAGGAAGTAGAAAAAAGTTAAGAAGCAAAAAGGTTAAATAGTATTTACTTGATAAACAAAGCTTTAAATTTAGACCTGATTGCAATGCCTCAGCTTATATTAAAATTTATTTAGTAAAAGACAAATTAAGGGCCAGTTTGTTTAAAATTAAAACAAGTGATTTTAGTTAGGGGAGTTGGAGGGACCTAGAGGTAAAATAAGCTAAAAATGGATTCTTTCCACAAGGTCCCCCCCCCCCAAAAAAAAAAAAAAATTCCCCTTACTCTCTCTTGCTCCCCAACTAAAATCAACTCTTCTTTAAAACAATTTTAAACAAATTGACCCTAAGTTACTTTAGGTGATATTTTCTCAATTCTATGGGCATGCCAGTAAATTCGCATTGGGATTGTCTAGATCAGCATTAGTCTTGTCCACGTGTAACACCACACGGAGAAAAAACTTAACTTTCGAAAATGAGAGAAGTAAATCATAAATATCAAATATTAACTATTTTAGCAGAACTTCATACCTTGGAAGGGAGACATGTCTCCTTTCTGGAGGAGTGACTGAGTCACCATTTTCCTCAAGATAAGCAAATTGCTTTCTGAACTGGCCTATTGCACTGCAAGGAATATGAACCCAAAAATTATATTGATCACATATAAAGTATAAGCATAAATATATATATATATTCACAAAAATAGGAAATAAACATCATGTATGATCTGCAAGAAATCATATTTCAAACCTGGGATAGAGGAAGTTGCCTTCAGTTCCATTCAAGTAATCTTTGAGCATCTGAGGGTGATATTCTAGTATTTCACGATATATTAGTTCTCTAATATCCTCCTTCGTCAACCTTCGCCTCTCAAACTCAAATTCCAACTTTGAAATTGACTGACGAGAAGGTTCTCTCTCAACTCTGGACAAGCCCTTGAAATAAGGATCAGCCAGTGCCTGCCGAACACACAAGGAAAAAAAGTTTTAGTTTTCAAAATTAAATCGAAAAATAATATTCCAAAGTAAGATCCACACACAAGGCAGGAATAAATGTAACATGAAATAGTAGATAAATAGATACCTCTTCAGCAGTTGGTCGATCTTTGGGATCAAATGCTAGAAGCCTTTGCAAAAGGCGAAGTGCCAATGGATCAGCATTTGGAAATTTCTGCTCAAAAGGCACGGGCCGTTTTTTCCTCATTTCCATCAAATATTTTCTTGCCTTTTCATTTCGAACCTGCAATTATCAAGATATGATCAAACATAAAATAATCATTAAACAGATATGAAAACTAACACAACATAAAGCAAGATAAATAAAGAAACGAAAGGAAAGATACATACTCCTAAAATAGTTTCTGGTGATGGGGTCCCAAGAAGATCAGTCATCAAATCTATTTGATGTACAACACTTTTACCAGGAAACAATGGCTTTCCAGTTAAGACCTCAGCAAAGATGCAGCCAATGCTCCATATATCAATAGCTGGTGTATACTACACACAATATGTCAACAATATCAGTCTACTATAATATTAATTCATACATCAATCAAGCCACACAGATAAACAGGCATAACATGGCTCAAATACCTGTAGTACATATATAATTTAACTTCCAAGAGAGTTCAATTATCCTCCCTGAACAAAAATATGATAACCTAAGCATCACTATTTACGATAAGCACTAAAAAGGAATTACATGCAGAAACAAGTACATCATCCTCCAAAAGTCAAGCTTACAAAATACACATTCACTTTCTCCAAGATTTCTTTCCGAAATTTAATTTCTCCCAAATGCAAGGCTACAGGACAGGTATCAGAAAATTTCCCAGGTAAGATTTCAGTGAATGCCATGACTAGCATTTCCTCCTTCCAACTAAAGTGACAAAAAAAACCTCCTTGAATATTTATTTTACTAATTGCCCATGGTATGGATGCAAGTAAATACCATAACGATTGCTCATAGTATGAGCAAATTAGTAAACAACATAAGCTGCTAAATGTATGCACGAATAAAATCTTTATCTACCTACAAGTAATATAGCTAAACATAACTAAGACTAGATAACGTACATTATGAACATGATGTTTGAGTTTGCAGTAAAAAGATATGTCTATTGGCACATGCACTAGGGAAGCATGGAAATCACAAAAGGAAAGTAAGAAATCAATTGAAACAAAATCAAGGGAATACTAGAAGTATACAACTTTATATATGTTACATTTCTAATAATCTTTCGATAATAAACACAAAATAAATGCAGAAAGGCAGTCATTCTACCAAATATAGGTTTAATCTAGAAGTGATTTAAATCTAAGAATCTGAAGAACATGTGAATGGTTTTGTGAAAAAGTAATTATAGATTCGAACATTGGTAAAATAAGCACAAATGGCCTCCTAGCTAACTGGTTGCCACCAATCATAATCTTATAACATAATATAATAGAATTCTCAAAAAAAAAATTCTTGCCAACCTATACCTTAGAAGAGAATGCTCCACAGAGTTCTGGGGCTCTGTACCATCTAGTAGCAACATAATCCTGCAATATTACCAAAAGAGAATCATGATAAAATTCAATGCACCTTATATTTTTTATATATATATATATATAACATTCATAACTTCAATCTGCTATATTTGCATTTCAAATTCAATCAAAATACATACTGTCCAGAATATTGTTGTTGGAGCATCATTGAATGCAACTCTTGCCAGTCCAAAGTCACAAATTTTGAGCTTGCAATTTGCATTTGCCAATATGTTCTTGGGTTTGAGGTCTCTGTGATATACATTTGCTAAAATCCAACAAAAGCTCAATAAGTAAGCATTCATATCAAATTATTGCCCGCACATTTTACTAAAATATACAGAAATTAGGAAATACTCATGTAAGAGACAACAAAAGTGAAGAGACATGGTAAAGAAACGGATACCTGTATGCATATATTTCAATGCCCGAAGAAGCTGATATAGGAAAAACTGGTGATGTTCCCGGGTCAAATCATCATTAGCTTTAATAACTTGATGGAGATCAGATTCCATCAGCTCAAAGACTACATAAATATCTTTAAAATCTCTCTTTGAAGGTGGCAACATTATCCGCTTAATTTGGACAATATCAGGGTGCCTTAAAAGCCTGAGTAATTTGACTTCACGAAGAATTCTAATAGCATCAGATGCATGTTCAAAAACATCATGGATCTTCTTTATTGCTACTTTTTCTCCAGTGTGTGTATCAATTGCCGCACAAACAACTCCATAACTACCCTTCCCTATAACTTCAAGAAGCTGGTATCGATTGGCATCCCCGTACTCAGTGAAGAAACCGGATTCTTTAATATCCTGCACATTAGTAAATCAATGAGTACTTTTATCTTTAAAAAAACATCATTAGTGAACAATAAAACATACCTAACTAGCAAAGACTTGCATAACCAAATCCAAACACCACATAGAAACACAAAAATCATCAGAAGCAATGATTGTTGAAGCAGGGCAACAAAAAATCAGACTCAGGAAATATCGAATTCAAGTTGCTTCTGGAAGAAGGAACTGGTACTAAGGAATATTTTTGGCTGGAAACTAATGCCATTGCTATGCTCATCACTAACACTTGAGAAGTAAACCGGTAATGAAAAGTGGGAAGAAGAAGACTTATACCCAATACCCAATAACATTGCCTACAAGAAACCATATAATTATAATTATAGTTGCACCCTTCACATCTGATCTTTATTCCAATTGTTCTTGCTCTGGGCAACATGTCACCCAAATTTTCATTTACATGGTTATTTCCATCAATCAACTTGTATCACTGTAATGAGTTTCACAAATAGAGGGAGAAACATAAATCAGAGAAAGAGAAACAAAGAAAGAACCTTCTTGAGCTGATGTTGCTGCATTTTGTTCTTTGCAATTTTCTTGGTTCTTTCCCTCCCTAATCTTTCTTTACCTCGTATTGTATTCCCACTTTCTGAAATCAAATAAACCCTTCACAGTAAAGCCACCATAATCAAATTCTCCCACCAAATCTCGAGCAAGAAAGCCCTCCCCGCACTCTCGCTTGAAACCCCTTGGATTCAAAATCACACAAAAGCCACGTTTTCCTCTCAAAACCACTTCCTCACGCAAAACCCAGATCAAAGATCGGACTTAAACGATTCAAAGTTGGAAACTTTGAAATTGGGGTTTCATTGAAACAACAAATGAAACCCCAGAGAAGGAAGAAGCGGTGGAACAATGAAAAAAAAAACAAAAAACTTGCTTTTTGCTGAAGAGGTTGTTAGCGAATGGTAAAGAAAAGGCCAAGAGATTCCCAGGAAAGCAGGAAGAAGAAAGAAAGAGAGAAGATTGGTAAGAAGGTGGGAGAAAATTAGGAGTGATTGTGTAATTTATTTATTTATTTATGCATTGATGGATTTATCCACAAAATTGAAAATTTCTCAAAAAGTGACGTCTTGAAAAACGGTCTCTGGGTCCTACGTCGGTGGCCGTATAATATATAAAATATTAATAATTATAACAACATAGTGACTAGGGAGGCTGTCTCTCTAACGGCTTCCTTTCAGGGAAAATCAATATACTGTATATTGATCAACATTTTTTAAACCTAAACCAAAAAAAAAAATGTGTAGCTAAGGAAAACAAGGTTCACGATTTTAATGTAAAATAAAATTTATTTATTACATATTGTTGAAAAGATTAATAATTTCGTCCCTCTAAATTGTGATTTACTGCAGTTTAATTTTTATAATTGTTAAACTTTAGATCTAGTGTCCATTTGATTGAGAGATAAAAAACCTTTTCAATTAAGTGAAAAGAAAAAAAATCAATAGGAAATTTTTTTTTATGCAATCAACATTAATTGTTGAAAGAGAATTTACAAACAAGTAACCTTATATTAGGAAATTGATCAACAATTAATTTTGTGATTGTTACTTGAATGACAAGTAAGGAAAGGTCACACCTTCCAAAATAGGGAGCACCTCCTTTACTTGCAGTTCGTCATTGAGTTTTTGTACCCTCGATTCTTTTCTTCTTGTTCTCTCATTCCGTGATATGTTGTACCACTCAGTGTTAGATTTTAGTAACTTAAATTATGTGTCAGAATGAGCTATTTGTCTCGTGCAGCTTTAGTTCTATTTGTTTCAAACATTAATTTCTAATGCTTAAAAAAATAACTTTCGTTTTTGTAGTTTTATTTTTAATATATAGAGACTAATATTTAAAATAATTAAAATCAACGTGAGCATTTTAAAATGAACATTGTGTGCTTGTGCGTGTAATGTAATAATATTGATTTGATTGCTTTTCTTTCAAGTATTCTTCTTCCTTTTTCAGTCCCCAAAAAAAAAAAAAAAAGTATTCTTCTTCCTTTCCCTACTCTGAAGAATTATTCCAGAAGACGACACGTATACGGGTCACTTTTTTTTTCTTTTTTTTATTGAAGTAGACGGGTCACTTTAAGTTTATGTTTTGTTTGGTATAAGGAAATGAAGTGAAAGAGTAATTTTAATGAGCTGACTATTTCTTTTACTCTTTTATATTATATTTTTCTTTATTAAAATCTTACAACTTCACTTTTCTAATTTATTTTGAGTTAAAGGTCTATTTTATCTTAAAAACTTTACCTCATGGCCAATTTTGTCCTGATATTTTCCTTGGTCCTTCATTGATTGGATTCCCAAGATTTGGCTCACCATAATCCTGACATTCGATGGGGTATTAGCTGAGAAGACTATGCTTGATTTATCCAAGTTGGCAGCTTGGCCTGAGGCCTCACAATAAACTTTAAGGATCTTGGCCGACTGAATGCAATTGTTTTGACTGGCATTCATAAAGAAGAGAGCATCATCTGCAAAGAAATTGTGGGATAGCTCTGGACATGTGTTGCTCAGCTTAATCCCTTTGATTGCTTTACATTGCAGGTTCTTGTGAATCATGCTTGAAAGGACTTCTGCAAGGATAATAAACAGATACGGAAAGAGAGGATCTCCTTGTCTAAGGGCACGACATGGGGAGAAAGATCCAGTCTTTTCTCCTGAAACACATAAATTCAAACATACGGATTCTATACATTTCATAATAAGATTAACCTATTCTGCACAAAATCCTAATTTCAGGAGGACAAGTTTAATAAAATCCCATTCTACCCGATCATAGGCCTTACTCATATCCATTTTAAGTGCAAATTCAAATTTGAACCCCAATTTCTTCCTACGGAGATAATGATATACTTCATGTGCAATGATAATATCATCATGAATATATCGATCAGGGATAAAGGCACTTTGATTTTGAGAAATTCATGAATCTAGAATTGGTCTCATACGGAGGGCTATGATTTTTGAAGTGGTCTTATATGAAAAATTACACAATCCTATAAGACGAAAATGAGATACATGTTCAGGCTTTTCAACTTTTGGGATAAGTACAACATTAATATCATTTAATTCATGAAGATTGGATTTCCCTCAAAAAATTCTAAAACCATATCACAAACTTGAGTATGAATTTCCGACCAAGTCAATTGGTAGAATTTACCTGAAAAGCCATCGAGACCAGGTGCTTTGTTACCTCCCAAACTGCATACTGCAACACGGATTTCTTCTCTTGTGACAAGCATCATTAGTTGCTGGTTCATTTGGTCATCAACTCTTTGGTCAATGTAGCTCATTGCCTCAATCAATGATCGTTCTCCAGATGTTTAAACCAGATTTTGATAGAATGATGATATGCTTGCAGCAATATCATCTTGCTTTGTAAGCCAGCAGTTATCATCATCTTTGATTCTCAGGATACTGTTGACTTTCCTTCTTTTGATGGTAGAGAGATGAAAGAATTTTGTGTTTCTATCACCTACTTGAAGCCATTGAACTCTTGATCTTTGCCACCAATACTGCTCCTCACGATTAAAAGCTCTTTCAAGTTCATTTTTCAGCATCTCAATCTTCCTTTTTGAATCCTCCATAATTATGCCTTGGGAGCATTCAATCAGTTCATGTTTGAGCTTCTCAATAAGCCTCTTGCTGTTTGGAAATTATTTACTACTCCACCGCTTAATCCAATTTGACAAGCAACAAGTCGGATTAGAAAATTAGAAATTGAAGTTTGGTTACATACCTCAACTTGGTGCCAACTACGATTTACGACTGAGAGATAGCTTGATCATACGGATTTTCAAGTTCATTTTAACAATTCACAACTTTAACTTTTTCCATTATGAATTGACAAGGCATAATATAAGATGTTACAACTTTGACATATAAATTTTCAACTTGGCAATAACGATTTTCAAGTTCAAGTTAACAACTCATAACTTTAACTTTTTTATTAGGAATTGAAAAGGCATTTGTTGGAAAACTCCCAAACTTAAATACTCCTCTTGTTTTACCCAAAAGTATTAAAAATTAGCAAATTTAACCTAATAGTTAAACACTTGACATTTGACCATTAATAATTTCTTACAGCAATATACGAAACTACTACATTTTGGTTATTCTGAAGTATAATTGCTTCTATAAAACCTTCAAATACCTAACATTCCTTAGTGATTTTTGGGACAAAATTATACTTTAACCCTAAATTATATCAAAAGTCAAGTCAAACAATAGTAGAAGTTGAAAGATGATTTTTAGTCAGGGCTAATTTGTATAGAGAAGTCATCTATGTTACTCTCATAAGTTTTGAAATAGGTTGTTGCTTCCTCGGGCATACATTGTATAACTTTAGTGTACCCAATATATGAACATATTTTTAAAAGGTTTTTTAAAGTACTTCTCTTCATACATAAATGTAAGTTTTTTTAGAAAATATAAATCATATCCAAGTCCCTTCATCAATTTTATATTTTCTCATTAAACCCCCTTAGTATATAGATCAATTTTCCTCTTACAGATACAACTCCAGCCTCAACTTGTGCTTAATCACTCTTCTTTTTTTTCTTTTTATAATTTCATGCTTGGCTCGTGAACTTTAAATTGATGTTCCATTTTTAAGGACTTACAAGTCATTTGCTCAATAACCTTAACTGTTAAACTTGTTCTTCACCATATAATTATATTTAAATATAAATATAAAACTAAAAAAATATACATTAAAGTTTATACAAAGTATTTTGGCAAAGAAAATTACACCAGGTTGTAACATAATTTTTTACCTTAAAAGATTATAATATACCTTAAAAACTAGGTAAGCCTCCTTCATTATATAAAGGCCTACTTGATCAAAATATCTTAAACCTGATTTTTTCTGCTTTTTAGATTAATAAAATCCGTTTGGACAAACATTTAAAAAATTACGTTTTTATTTTCAAATTAAATAAAAAAAACACAAGAACAATTTGAAGCAAGTTTTGTGCTTACTTTTAGTTTTTTTTTTCTCCCGCATTTGTCTTATGTATTGCCGTCCATTGACCACTATCGCCAACCTTTGGTGACTACATATTGCCATTTTTTTCCAATCAAATTTTTCTGTTTATTTGGCTTTTAAATCTGATGTTTGAAACAGGTGGTCAAATTTTATTTTTAAAAAAGGTGCAAATTTATTATTTTTCAAAACTTATTGTTAAAAATAGTTTCATGAATATATCTTCATTAAAAAATAAGACAAAATCGAACAAGATAGCCCGGCCCTGGGAAATTTACCACATTATTTATTACTTATGTGTATATGATGACATAAATTTATAATTTACATTCATAAACTAAAACACGTTACATGAATTCAATAAGATTAACAATTAACATGGATAATCCATCTTTTCTTTTATAAAATATTAAGTTAATAACTTGGGTTGATATACAAGACAATTTGCTAACTCCACTAGAATGGTCAACTTCAACTTGGATTAGATACCACATTTAATTTTTTGACTGATTTGATTTGTTTTTGCTTAATAATGCAAGTTAAATTATTGCTTCCATTTCTTTTCTTTTTCCCTTAAGAAATGAGCTTTTTGATCTTATCAGCTTGAAATTAATAAAAGGTTATTCGTGTGTAAAGGATATACTTAAGCATATCCTTAGGATCAAACATCTCTTTCATGATTTTCTTAATCACAAACTAGCTAATTACTTTCCAATGCCAAGATGCTTCCTCAATCAATGAGATTAGACAGTAAGACAACATATGAAGATAAGTTTTGAGAAGATGAAAAAACCAAAAAAAATTAGGATTGATTATTGCGTGTGAAATATCAAGACCTTCATTTCTATATTTAGATTAGTATACACCCATAAACAAAAATAATTGGAGGTCAATGAAGTTATACTATTTTTTTTTACAATTATCCAATTCGTATTAGTATAAATTAAATTTGAGCGTTATTAGATATTAAATGTTGGTTTCTTTTATTAATTTATTGGTATCCAACACTATTATCAGTCAATTAGTCCGATTTATAAGAATGTAAGTCCACAATGTATATAATCTCACTACCTTAAAGTAATTGTTAAGGCCGGAAGACCAACAAATGGTCAATGGATCCAAGGGTTTGGTAGCTAAATGTGGGTTGTTTTATAACTCATCGTAACTTTTTACATGCTAACATTTAATTCCTTATAATATCTCGAATATGATTGCCTCCAATATAAATATATGTGTGCCTTAAAAAATGTCCAGAATTTAAGATGATGTTTAAAGAAATTCAAATTTCATTTCATATGAAAAGTGAAATCATCTTTGCCAATAAATACAAAATTATGAAGTACTCCATCCGTTCTTAAATATAGGACCTAGTTGACTTTTTTGAAATCTTAAAAAGTTAAATAAATTACTTATATATTGATTTTCCTGAATTTCTCTGAACTAGTTTATTTGACTTATGTTATATTTATAACATATGATCTAATAATACACAAAATATGTTATGATTAAGTGGCTAATTTAACTTCCTTAATTTCTCCAAAAAAATCAACTAAATCTTATATTTAAGAATTAAAAAAGTATATGTTAACCTTGGAGGATAAAATATCGTTTTATGTAATAGTATATAATTTTGATTTTATATTATTATTTTAAAATTAAATATGATATTTCCTGTATGTGCACCTCAGATGTGAACTTTGTATTGGTCTTCATCCCTAGTCAGTTTGTCATATTTCATTAGTGATCCCTACAGGGAAGCTCGGAGGAAAGACTCATAAAAAAATTTATTGATTAGAGTGACCTAACACATTTTAATACATATAAAGTACTAATACTCTATAATCTTGTGCCTATAAAATACTGATACTTAGATTTAGGTCATTCTTACCGATTAATATATTCTTTCAAAGTAAATGTCTTTTTATAGTGAAGTTGTTGTATTTTTTTGCCTTTTATTGGGTCGCATAATTTTCCTAATTATATGTATTGATCTTGATTCTCATAATTTTAATTATTAATATTTGATGCCGATGAGAGATGAAAAGAGAGAAAAAAAGTGATGGAAAGAGTTCATATGCAATTATAAATGTACTCCTTACAATATATTCTACCTCACTCTTTTTTTTTTTTTTTTTTTGGGAGGGGGGAACTCAAGAAAGAATGAAAGAAGGATCAATTTGAAGGAATATATATGTTGGAGTGTTGGACGAATAATATCCATTTGAATACGGATGAATGGATTTGGTTGATTATGATTCGTTGTCAAAAGTACAAGTCATGAGGATTACGAAGAACCGTTTGACAAATATGGCTCCATGAGCTGTGTGAAGAATATTCATGCCTATATTTCCATAAATTGGTTAATGTTATGTCACTTTATAAATTCCTTCTCCTAAGTAGAATACTGTTGGGCCATGAAGCAGCTTATGTGGTTTAATAATTTTGACAAGTAATCAAGAGATTTGATACAAATGGGGAAATTTTGTACTCGTATTAGTTTTTTTTTTTTTTGGACATGTGTATTAGTTTTTATTTAAACCATTGGTTATGGTTGCGTTATGTCGCTTATATATATATGCATTGTAGCATTAGGATAAAGTTTCTTTCCTTTACTATTTACATCCGCTCCCGACTCACATCTTTTACCCTAAAATTACTTTATTTTGAAGTAAAAAATTTTATATTTATTTATATCATTAGATTTTACGTAAAATTAATGATATTTTGATATTTTATAAGCGAAAAACAGCTCAATTTTCAATTTTATATATTTTTCAAAGATTTAATGATCTAATTTAAAAAAACACAAAATTTTCCAATATTTAATATTTGAAAAAATCATATAAAATTTAAAACTAAATATTTTTTACTCATGAGATATCAAAATGTCACTAATTTGAATCTAATAGTATAAATAAATGTAAAAAATTTTACCTCAAGCTGAAATAATTTTAAGGTAAAGACGATAACAAATGTGAATAGCAAAGGAGAGAAGAGATATCCTAGTGTTAGGGCTGAGCAATGGTTCTATCCCATATAACTAATACATGTGTCCTATTGCGTCCTTTTCGTCATGCCCAATTTCACTAGGTATTAATGGGTTCAACTAGTACTTTATTTTTCTTTTGGACTGAAAAAAAAAATTAGTGCTTTATCAATTTTTCAAATATGAATCTTTTGAATGTTGTGATTAAGGTAATTAATCAAAATTTGGATAGATATTTAAGTGATATAGTTAAATTAGTTTTGGAAAATTATACTACTTCAGCTAACTTAGCATTGAAAGTTTAAAACAAAAAGTAGTCGGCCTCCATGATCAACTTCTGATTATACTAAATGAAATTAAAATATTGAGGGGGGAGTAGATACAATAAAATAATGTTATTTTATCGATAAACAACTTTTAACAAAAAGAGGTTAATGATGAGTACATTTGGGAAAAAGAAAAGGAAAACTGTCACTCTTTCTTTGGAGGCACATAATTTCGGATAATATGGTGGAGGGTTTAAATATGGTGGATGGGTTTAACTCTCTCTTCTCCATATGTGGAAAGAGATAGAGATAAATAGTAAAGTGAAATCCACAAAATCTCTACCTACAATAGAAGGTACTCCTCACATTCCTAAATATTATAACACATATGTATCTAATTTGATTATATCAAGGATGCTAGTTAATTTAGCTAAAATCATATAATATTACTATAACACTCTAATCACCTATCTTTATTTTTAACCTCTCTTCTCTCTTACTTGTTTAATATTAACACTCTTTAATAAGGATAATTTGAGAAAAAGTTAAGAAAAATTTTAAAGATGTCTTATAGTATTTAGGAACAAGCTTACCTCCCTAAATTGATTCTATATTTAGGAACGGAGGGAGTATTAAAAATGGTGACGAATTATGAAATTAGTGTAGTCAATGGTTGAAGAATTAATAGTATAATCGTTGTGGAAGAGATGTCAACCTGATCATAATTAAAATAATAAATTGAATTAAAAATATATAAAAATTCATATATGACCCTAAAAAGAATAATATTTACATTTAAAAAATGTATTAACATGCAAGTGAATGAAACATTTATATACAAACGACACATGATCCAACATAACATAGTTACTTAATAGATTATTATTTTGAAAAGAAACTTAGAACGCAGTATTAGACTCAACAATGAATGAAAAAAATATGAATTCATTCTTACCAACCCATTCAAAAGTCGTAATTGAACTAATCATAAGACTAGTTGGCTAACTCAATTGACTGATTAACGTTAAATTTTAATATTATATACCACCACTATGTTCCTTATTATAAATGCACCCTAACTACTACTCACACACCAATGAGTGGAAGTTATAACATCACATATATCTTATTTTTTTTAAAAATTTAACTTTACCCTTATTTAAGAATAGGTATTAAAATAATATTTTATACATTATAAACTTTATCTCTTATCTTTCCTATTTTCAACATAGGGTAAAATAATCACAATAGAATTAACTGATCTCAAAGGGATTTATATTTAAGAATAAAAAATTTGTGATAGTTAGGCTTATAATAAAATAGAGTGATAATACCTTTTATCATTTTGCTTGGATCCACTCCACTAATTGAGGGAGATATTTAAAGTGAAAAGGATATTTATCAGTTATCAATGTCGGAATGATTGCAATTTAAGAAGTGTCAAGTTATTCACAAAAGGTGGGGCATCAAAGTCCGTGGGGCAGCCAAAAGTTTCTTGTTAGGTTGTTGATATTGATGCCACCCCAAGTATCAATAGACAATAAGTTTGTGTATTGAGATGCCACTTTCCACATTTGCCACACACTTAGCCAAAACAGAATATCTTCATTGTATTATCAGACAACATACACAACAGGCCTTTTTTTATTTTTTTTTTTGCCAGAACACAAGAGGCATTATTTACAAGATTGGAATAAAATTATTTTTGATTATGGCAATATGTAGAGTAATAATATTTGTTTGTATATGATGAGTAATTTATTCAGTCACATTTCCCTCTATCTTGAATGTATAGTGTCATTTGCGAAATATCGATCTTATCTCTTGTAAGGATTTAGAGTAAATAGGAACTTCCATTAAATGCAAGCTATTCTTCAAAACTTGACAATGAGTATCTACGTTCAAATTCGAAATACCACCCCCCCCCCCCCCCCCGCCCTCTCTGTTGGTCCAAATAAAACATTTCCTTCTTGGGCTTAATCTTCTTTTTTTTTTTGTTCAACTTGGGCTTAATCTTCTCTAACTTTGAAATCAAGAGAATTTGATTTGTTGTCAGTTACAAGAGCATGAGGGTGAACCTAGGATCCAGTAGAAACAATCAATCATTTGCAACGAGAGAAATTAAGCGTTGAATATTTGTTAGGAGAATCACAATTAGTGTCAGACAATTTTACGACCAGAATTGCCTCCGCTTGAAAATATTTGTGCCTAGAAGAAAAAAAGCAATGACGTTAAATTTATTAAGGAATTTTGACCTCACTTTGTTGGGCACTTGGGCTTAGTATTTTTATCTTGTTTTGGCTTGGTAAATGATTTATTAGCTGCCACACTGTCATGATCACAAATTTTATTATGCTGGCTAAGAACAGATATGGCCTGGGAAAATATGGGCTAAAGTCCAAGTCCAAAGAAAGCAAGGGCATTGCATGGTTATATTAATGAGTGACGGCATCTTGGAAGGAATGAAGACTATTATGACAGAACTTTCTCTTTCTTCTCTGTTATTTCTCTTCTCTGATTTTGTATCTTTCTGTTATTCCTTATGACTGTATCAGCATCTTTGCTGTGACTTTAATTTCATTTCCTAATTGGTACTATGTAATGCTTTAAGTAATTCAGTACCAGAGAATTTATACTTCATATGAGTATATTGTTGTGTTTATCTGCATTTCAGGACGACTCCTTGCTAGAGAACTTATATGACCACAATTGTTGATGAGATTTAAATGAACTGAAAAGAATTTAATTATGCGAATAGCTTTCCCTTATAACCTTATGGTTATTATTGGGAAAATCCCCCTTAAAAATAGAAAATGATAAATCAGTAAATTTGAGAAATCTCAGTCTCACAGAGGAATAGGAGATTTTCATATATTAGTAATAGACACAAATGTCCTCAATATTTTGAATTGTGAATTGTTAACATGAACTTAAAAATTGATATGATCAAGTAAAAAATTCCTATATTAAACTTGTAAATACTATTATAAGGGAATTTCCCAACATATGCCTTGTCAATTCCTATATAAAATTTGGATGTGTGAATTGTTAACTTGAATTTGAAACTGTTTTGATTTTCCTGTTGAAGTTGTGAACCCATATACCATGCATTGTTATTTCCTAATGGAAAAAATTGGAGTTATGAATTATTGATATTCACATAAACTTGAAAACCATTATCATCAAGTTGAAAATCACATGTTAAACTTGTGAACACATGCATTTAACAATTATAGTGACATTTTATCTTTTCCTAAGATATAGAAATCTCATATTTTTTTAATGGGGTCTGATTTGAAATTTATCAAATTTAAGAAACTGATTTGTCTCATTTCCTTTTTAAAAAACTTTTTTTTTTAGGATTTTCCACTATTGTTGAACTTGTAAAAATAGTATATAATTATATAATTAAGTTCCCCGACTGAAATACAGATGTAATAACATAGGAGTTTGAAATAAAAATTTCTGAGATTGTTAAAAAAAAAAAAGAAAATCTGAGACGCCATCCTCACTTTTCCAACATCTCCGTCTAAACTTTATTACAACGAGTCAAAATGAGATAACGTGGTTGGCTTTTTTTTTTTTTTAATACGCTCTCTATTTCTAAGTATAAAAGTTAGAACAATAAAGTTTAATAAATATAAAAACCTCAATCTATTTATTTTTAAATGTTTTTTCTAAAATATCCCTATTATTTACATATATTAATAGCCTGTTTTGATTAACTTATGGAGAATAACTTCTGAGAAAAAAAATTTTAAAATCCTTTTAGATAATATATCATGGAGAATAACTTCTGAGATTATAGAAAAAATAACTTATGACAAAATATATGTCTTCTGCCTCAAATTTAGGTTTTTGAGTAAAAAAAACGATTCTAAAATAGTTGACATAGTGTTCGTCTGGATGAACTAAAACCTAAATTTTGACGGTTAAAAACTATTCTAAAAAAGTTGTGGCCATTTATCTGCTCCAATTTGAAATCTAAGTTTAGACCCAAACTAAGGTTGAAAATACTATTGCCAAACAAGTACTAAAAGATTTCTATAACGAGTAATTCTTTTACACATGATTAAATAGTGGATGAAAATCAATACCACAAGTGTTTCAAATAATTACTAACTTTTGCGTTTAAAATAATTACTAACTTATTCTTTTAATATAAAAAACTCAGTTATCTAGTTGTTAGTTTAAAACATTAGAGATGGTAATATTCACTCGCGAGGCCTACACTTCTTTTATTAATGAATCAAGAGTATCTTCCAATGATTGAAGGGATTAATCTTCAAGGTCAAAAAAGGGGCTAATCTTTGAAGTATGAAGGATAAAGATTAAAGTACTACTACAAAAAGCCCATTTCTTGTCCCTAATTCACGTCAGTCAATTATAAAGCTGACATTGAACAAAGCTTGGTGGCATTTTTGTAATTAAATTTCAGGTTGAGGAAGAAACCACGTTACAATAATGGGAGAAATGTGACGTGGTTTAAAGTTGTGAGAAACCACGTCACATATATTTAATATGTGGCGTGGTTTGCTTCAAAAGATAATCAGGTTTTTAATTTTTTTTTTTATAAGAAACCACGTCACATATTTTTAATATGTGACGTGGTTTGCTTCAAAATAATCAGGTTTTTAATTTTTTTTTATAAGAAACCACGTCACATATAGAAAATATGTGACGTGGTTTCTTCGAAACGACGTCACATATGTTAATTTTTTTCTTTTTTTATAAGAAACCACGTCACATATAGAAAATATGTGATGTGGTTTCTTATAAAAAAAATTAAAAGCCTGATTTAAATCTCCCATCGTCTTCATCGATATATCAGCCCCCAAATTTTCATTATTGCCGCGCAGAAACCTTCAGCTCTCTCCCCAGAAAAATTTGAACTCACACCCCTCAGCTCTTTCCCTCAGCTTCGCCATCTGCATGTAGCTTCGGCATTGAAGAAATAAAAAAAAACCCCAGCTTCAGGTCTCTCGCTCCCTCGGCTCTCTCTCTCAGCTCGTCCTTCAGGTCTCTCGCTCCCTCAGCTCGTCCCTCACAGGTGCGAGATCTAAGTCCTTTTTTTTCTTTGGCTCTTGCACAGAATTTGCATAATGGGCCTTATTCTTGGCTCTTGCCCAGAATGCGTGGTTATTGCTCTTTTTTTGTTTGGAATTCCATTTTTTTGCCAGCATTTGGGATTATTGCATTCTTGTTCTTGTAGTTTGAAATCGTTTCATTATTCTTGTGTTACTTCAATGGCAGTAGTTTAGATGCTCTCTGTTCAGTGGGTTATCAATTACTTTATCATATCCTTCATACTTTGTACAATTACTTATCAATTTATCCATAGTGAGTATTTAATTTACTAATTATAGAGTAATGTTTAATTTCCATCAAATGAGGGTGAAATTATAGGTTTTGTAATTACCGATTGGTGTTGAATTAGTAATGATATGCTTTTGTATTTACTGGACTGAAGTTGGATTGTAAATGTAATTTTTGGATGTCACATTTATAAGGGGAAACTCTGCCAAATTTTTTACAAAATTTGCATGAAGTGAAGTTAAGTATATGGCATGCCCATTTGATTGGTGTTGAATTAGTAATGGTATGCTTTTGTATTTACTGGACTGAAATTGGATTGTAAATGTAATTTTTGGATGTCACATTTACAAGTGGAAACTCTGCCAAATTTTTTAAAAAATTTGCATGAAGTGAAGTGTATGGCTTGCCCATTTCTTCACAAGGTAGTGAACTAAACTTGACTAATTCGTTGGACATATGGCATAGGTTAATTAGAATGGATCGTAGTTGGATGCATGCATTGAGAACCACTAAAGAGTATCAAATGGGGGTGGACGAATTTATTGAATTTGCCAAAAGAAACGTGCCTAGTAAGAATGGCATGTATCGATGCCCTTGTGTGAAATGTGTAAATGCTTATTGTAAGAGCATTGATGATATAAAGGATCACCTTCTTTGTGATGGGATCAATCTCCGTTATAAGAAGTGGCTTTGGCATGGGGAATTGAGAAGTACCATACATGTGTGCACGTCACAAAATGTAGAAGTAGCGGTGGATGATGTTTGTGATAATAGAATGGATGAGATGATCAATGACATTGGGGCGGAGTCATTTTCTGTGGTTAATGAGTTTGACAAGTTCCGGAGTGATGCAGAGACACCGTTGTTCCTGGGATGTATTAAGTATATTCGGTTGACCGGCTTCCTGAAATTGTTGAAAATAAAGACAGAAAATGGGTGGGCAGACACGGGTTTCTCGCAGTTGCTTGAAGCTTTGAACGATATGTTCCCGGCCGGCAATGTACTTCCGAAGCGTATGTATGAGGCTAAAAAAGTTCTAAGCAAGATGGCGGTGGAGTATAAGAAGATACACGCTTGTCCTAATGATTGCGTGTTGTACAGAAATGAGTATGAAGGCCTGAAAGAGTGTCCAAAGTGTAATACTCCGAGGTATAAGCCGAGGAAAGATGTTTTTGGTGATGATGATGGATCAAAGAAAGGGGTACCTTTGAAGGTAATGTGATACCTTCTAATTGTGCCACGGTTTAAACACTTGTTTGCAAATGAGGCAGAAGCAAAGAAACTGAGATGGCATTGTGATGAGAGAATCTCCGATGGAAGATATCTCCGGCACCCTGTTGATTCTTCTAAATGGAAGAAGATTGATTCCATGTTTCCTGAATTTGGTGGTGAGCAGAGGAACCTTCGTCTCGGACTGTGTACAGATGGATTCAATCCTTTCGGGAGTATCAGTAGCACACATAATGCTTGGCCAGTTTTGCTGGTCATTTACAACCTGCCTCCTTGGTTGTGCACAAAACACAAATATGTGATGATGTCCATGATGATTTCTGGGCCGAAACAGCCTGGGAACGATATCGATGTCTATCTTGCACCTTTGATTGAGGACTTGAAGATGTTGTGGGAGGAAGGCATCGATGTGTTTGATGCGTACAGGCATGAGACATTCGAGTTGCGAGCTCTACTGTTTACCACAATAAATGACTTCCCTGCATATGGCAATCTTTCTGGTTACAATGTGAAGGGTTATATGGCATGTCCTATATGTGAGTTGGACACAAACTGCCACCAGCTTAAATATGGAAGAAAGACCGTTTACCTCAGTCACAGGAGGTTTCTTAATCGGTTTCATCCTTATCGTAAACTAAAGAAGTGTTTTAATGGCTCATCTGAATATAGATCTGCTCCGACCCCTTTAACTGGGGAGGAAGTTTTCAGCCATGTTAAGAATGTTAATGTGGTATTCGGTAAGAAACAGAAGACTAAGACCGGTTCTGAGAAGATCATTTGGAAGAAGAGGTCAATCTTCTTTGATCTACCTTATTGGCGATTTCTGGATGTGAGGCACAGTATAGACGTGATGCATGTGGAGAAAAACGTCGGTGACAGTCTTGTTGGAACGTTGTTGCGTATACAAGGGAAGACTAAGGACAGACTCAGTGCACGGTTAGACTTTATTGAAATGGGTGTAAGACAACGGTTGCATCCTATAGTCAGTGAAAATGAAAAGAGGACTTATATGGAACCTGCTGCTCATACACTCTAAACAGGAGAAAAAACGTCTTTGTGAGTGTTTACGTGGGATCAATGTGCCGTAGGGTTATTCTTCTAATGTTAGTAGACTTGTGTCTATAAATGATTTGAAGTTGGTTGGAATGAAGTCGCATGATTACCATGTATTGATGCAACAATTCTTACCAATTGCTATAAGAGGCATTATTCAAGATGATGTGAGGATGACTGTAACAAGACTGTGTATGTTTTTCAATGCGATCTGCAGCAAAGTCATCGACACTGAAAAGTTCGACGAGTTGGGAAATGAGGGTTACATTATATTGATCATTGTACAAAATACTAAATTGTGTAAAAATAATGGTTTGTGTAGTAGTAGCAACACAAGTATAGATGTTTAGTATGATTTGATTAGTTATATTAGCTTGGTTGATTGCTATCTGTTGTCTGTTTTCTGAGATTAGCTTGGCTGATTGCTATCTGTTGTGTTGGCCGATTGCTATATATTTTCTGAGACAACAAATGGGAAAAAGAAAATGGGACCAAACGAAAATAGTAAAAAAAAGAAAGCAATTCACGTCACATGTTTAGAAAACATGTGACGTGAATTATCTTTCGAAAAAACCACGTCACTTATTAAGCAATTCACGTCACATGTTTAGAAAACATGTGACGTGAATTATCTTGGGAAGAAACCACGTCACTTATTAGCCAAATAAGTGACGTGGTTTCTCCACAATTCACGTCACATGTTTTTAAATATGTTACGTGAATTCTCAGATATTTAAAAAAAAAAGATTCAGCGACTTATCTACGTCTCTTGTTTCATAACTTGTGACGTGGAAAATCAGACTTTCCACGTCACATATTTTATATGACGTAAAATACCCACTTTTTCTAAGTCACTACTTTTAATTTCACATAAAAAAGTGACATTAAAACCCCTAAATAACAGACTTAAAAAACCCTTTCTGTAGTAGTGAAGGTATCTTACCTATGTTTGATTCATACGTAAAAGCTGAAATTCAAACCCTTAATCTCGTTGTTTAAGGAACAAGAAGTCGTCTAATACTTTGACAAGGGTTTATTTCTCATTCTTACCTTCATTATACTATAATCAACTTAAAAACCGACTTAAAAAAGGTCCTCCCCCCATTTCTATTTAGTAATCCTAATTTAGATTTCTATTTCTTCCCGAAGTACATGTCTTATTCCTAATTTCAAGATATAATTATCACTTCCCTCTACTACTACATGTAAGTTATGTTTATATAATTTAGTTGCATTAAGAAAGTTAGTTAAATTGGTTAATATAATATACTCACTCCGTCCCATAATATAAGATCATTTTCTTGAATGATTTTGTCCCAAAATATAAAGTCATATTTGACTTTGCTTGAGTAATAAATACGTTTTTTCCCATTTCACCAATACATTAATTTCACCTACACATTCTCTTTCATCATTTTTTTTTCATTATTACTCCATCTCTTATTCATTCATAAATAAGGGAATTTTGAAAAAAAAAATGAATATATTTCCTACACATTTATTGTTTTAACTAACTTTAATTTATTTTTTAGGAAACCGCACTTCAATTAAAAGAACCTTATACATTAGGACTGATGAAGTATTTTTCAAATCACCCTAATTATAATTCTTAATTCCCTTCCTCTTTATTTTACTTTATTACTGTTGAGAGAGCATTAATTGGTATAATTTGAACAAATTTGATAAAAAGTAGAAATATATTTTATATTTGATTCTAGCAAAACTTATGTTTGATGGAGCGTTTTAAATGGAGATGGTTAACATTTAAAATATGTGACATTAAACGGAGAGAAAAACTAAAAAATCACGTTATTAGTATGATAATATTACTATTTATTTAATTTATGTGTTTTCTTCATAAGTACAAATGATTGTAAATAAATAAGTTCCTAATTAAGATAGTAAGCAGCCTCATTTTCATTAGAAAGAAATTACAAGTTTGACTAATGGGGAGCATACTCATAAGGAAGTAAAAACTATTTGTGTTCAAACTTCAAAGCTTCAAATGAGATTAATCTTAGGTTCAAATTTTAAGTAGTCTGAAAAATATTAAAATAAAACTAAACTCATGAGCAAATATAAGTTATTAAGAAAGGGGATGATGAGTTGTATGGTTGAAAAAGGGATTGGTAATGCTTTTAACTTTTAGGAATTGACTAATGTTAGTATGAGAAGAAGAATGAATGAAGGCATTGGAACTTGAATGCCACAAATGAAATGAATGGGCATTGGAACAAGATTCGCCTTTCTCATATTATTTACTTCTTCTTTTTGGCCAGATATTATTTACTTCTTCCAAAACCTTTTATTCCCACCCAATACAAACACCCAACTTTTCATCTCTCCACATTTTTTACATAACTAAATTATATATATACTGATGTTTTCTTTCAAAAAAAATGTTTTATCTATGATATTAAGTCATTCTATTTAGTTTTTTGTGAAACATCTTGAAAAATGCCATATAATCAGGGTTAGAGGAGTATATTGAAACAAATAATGACTTTTAATCGGAATTTTAAAGTCTTGGGCCTTAAAATGTCACTATTGTGCTTATTGAATCCTAAAATATCAATTTTGGCTATCAATCATGAAAATAATATGGTGAGTAGCATCCGGCATGTTGCAGAAATGGTACGATTATGCTTTTCATGGTGTCTCTATTTTACACTCCATCCATTCTCCTTACTTTTCCACTTTGAAGCTTTTTGGCAGAGACCATAGAATTAGGATAACAAATTTTTTTTAAAAAATAATTGACAATTCCAACTGCAATTTTATAAGTTAAGTTACCAGAAAACTTATAAAATACGTAAAAAAAAATATTTTTTTGAAATCTCACTGTTTATTTGTTTATTAAATTTTTTTTATCTGAGGCATGCAAATAATTTTTCGTTAGGAAATGACCCTTTTGGCCTCACAAGTTGTATACATATATAGTAAAAGATACACATAAAGTGAGCGAGTATAATGGAATCAAAATCTTTTGTTACTTTATCTTTTCCCAATGTCATCTATTCTCTCTTTTTAGTCAACTTAGGCCACCTAACCCCTCCTTCTCGTGTTTGATTTGATATTAACCATTTATTTTTCTGCCCATAGTACAATACATGCTCCCAAATAATGGAGGATTGAGTATGGAGGAGAAGAAAGTGATAAGACTTTCATAATATGGATTTGAATGAAAATTCAGGAGTTCAATTATATATATATATATACATATACATATGTTCGGCCAAAAAAAAAAAAATATACATATACATATGAGCTTATTCTTTTTTTGATAATAATATATAGGAGCTTATTCTAATGACATTTTTTATCTACAAAGTGATTGAATATAAAATATTTAATTATTAGCAATGGTCAATCTATCACACATGCTAATAATGATGATTATGATGAAAAAATGATAATGATGAGCTTATTAAAGTCAATTATGAAAAAAATGAAGACATTTTTTACTTTTTAATAATATTTTTTCTATATAAATTTACGTATTTTATAAAGAATGAATAAATGGGAGGCAAAACACTGATTCAATCTATGATCTCCATTTCATTATTCTAAAATAGGAAAAGAAATAAGAACAGCTTGTAAAACAGAAAATAGGAGCTTAATTTAAAAGATTTAGATTTACTTATAAGTTATTGTAAAGTACATATTCTACTATAAAGTAATTTTAAATATTGAAGTTACTATTAACCTGAAAGAATGTTACCATTTTAATGAATTTCTTGAAGTTTGATGATAATTTTTAAAAATAATAATAAATATTGTAGAATATATTAAAAATGTTTATGTAAATAGCTTGACCCTCATTTTATATTGACCTAGTCGCATAGCGTTTTCTTCATTTAAAAAAATATATTTTAAATAAAAATTATGTTAACAAAAATTATCTTTATTAGTTTACCGCGTATTATATTAAATTTTTTATTCATTAACTCTCTTTATATATGTGTGCTTGAATGATTTTTTTAAGCCAATAATGTGTATGAAAAATCACCGAATAAATATGTTTAAATAAAAATGATAAATTAGTTAGTTTTATATATGGCTCTTGATAATAAAGAAGGCTGTATGGAGTTTGCCTTTCGTTGATAGATGAGTACATTAATTTCTTTATTAAGATGAATATGTAATTAATTTTAATTCTAAAAATAATTGCGTTATTAAAATGCTTACAATTAGTGTTGTTTAATGTAATGGTTTTAAAATATAAAGAAAAACAGCTGTCTGGCCTTGCAAAAAAGTGACTTTCAAATCAATATGACTTTTTGGCCAAAAAAAAAAATCAATATGACTTAATGAAGCTAGACCCTCTTGAAAAGACTCAACATGCTGTGCACAATTAGTCACATAGGTTTCATAAACAAACACCCCAAACAACAAAAAAGTAAGAAGAAGAAGAAAGTTATGAAAATTACGAACATAGTTAAATAAATTATTGCATTCAAGGCCTCCTTCTTAATAATATGATTTGCATGATTGAAGTCAATCAGCCTGTAGCTTCTTTGATATTTGCATTTTATTTATTCTTAACCAAGAATAAATATTTTCCAACAATTGCTTTGAGACATTATAAGCTCCTTAAGATTAGTTAGAGTGGAAAGATGGAGTGGAGTACAGGTAGAAATCAACCAATTAAGGATTTAAACTCTTAATATATTTAAAAATTCATAAGTCATAAAAAGACTAATATCCCAAACTATATATACATATAAAGCTTAATCTCAAAACCAAACAAATAATGTGTATTTTATTAATCTATTTTCAGTATGCATTAATACTTCCAAAAAAAAAAGATCATCATATGCTAGATTTAAGTTGACTCATTAGACGCTATTATGCATGTAAAATAAATCCAACAATAACTTTAAAAGTAGACGAAGCTATAAAACAATAACTTTAAAAGTAGAAATAATTATAACAAGAGTATAATAAATACTCTATATATTTAATAATTTTTTTTTCATAAAAAATTTTTAAGGAAAGGGTTTAGCTCACCCACAATCCAAGGGCAGGGTCTCTAACTCATGATCAACTGGGGCCTATCCCTGTGGGCTCTTGGTTGGTAAACCTCCCAATCCACACAGGTAAGTTTCGTCCAGTTTCATTTAGCTGTGGAGATGCCTCCCCAAGTGTCGCGACTAGAACCACAATAAAGTGGTCGTATCTAGGAATCGAACTTTCGCCAAAGTAGTCGAAAGTCCAACTCCTTAAGGATTTAAACTCCTTAAGGGGTTTAAATCAAAGATTAGTTTGAGTGGAAAGATGGAGTGGAGTACAGGTAGAAATCAACCAATTAAGGATTTAAACTCTTAATATATTTAAAAATTCATAAGTCATAAAAAGACTAATATCCCAAACTATATATACATATAAAGCTTAATCTCAAAACCAAACAAATAATGTGTATTTTATTAATCTATTTTCAGTATGCATTAATACTTCAAAAAAAAAAAAAGATCATCATATGCTAGATTTAAGTTGACTCATTAGGCGCTATTATGCATGTAAAATAAATCCAACAATAACTTTAAAAGTAGACGAAGCTATAAAACAATAACTTTAAAAGTAGAAATAATTATAACAAGAGTATAATAAATACTCTATATATTTAATATTTTTTTTTGATAAAAAATTTTAAGGAAAAGGTTTGGCTCACCCACGATCCAAGGGCAGGGCCCCTAACTCATGATCAACTGGAGCCTATCCCTATGGGTTCTTGGTTGGTAAACCTCCCAATCCACACAGGTAAGTTTCTCCCAGTTTCACTTAGCTGTGGAGATGCCTCCCCAAGCGCCGCGACTGGAACCACAACAAAGTGGTCGTACCCAAAAATTGAATTTTCGCCAAAGTGGTCGAAAGTCCAACCCATTTGTCAGCTAAACCAACGGACGATTGGTCATATTTAATAAATTTTAATGTAATGAAGAAAGTATAATTTAACCGCTTTAACCAATTAATCATAGGGTTTTCCATCAAGAACAGACTCATGAGTTTAAAATTCAGTACTCTTCTAACTACTTTTACCATAGTCATGGCCAAAAAAAAAAAAAAAAACTAACAAACCTTGCAGCTAAAGAACAGTATATAACTGGCCTAAGGAACTCATTACTGATAAAAATTAATTCAGTGAACACAATCCAAAGGTAGAAAGTAAATGATTTTGAAACAATATACACACATATATTGAAAATTCAAGACCCTATAGAGGATGGTCTTATATTGTAATGTCATCATCAATATCAATTATAGATTATTCCAATAACTGAGATATAATAAACTCTATGTGAACAATATAATGAAGGGAGAAAAAAGAAGAGATAAAAGAAGGGGGAAACAGTGAAGAAAGAAAGAAAATCGTATATGATCATCCAAACTAAGAAACCTTAGGGATTACTCTGTGTGTTTGATTTCCATTTCTTCTGAGGAATGGAATTACCAATAGGGTTGGGACCTGAGTGCACTTCATGCAGTACTTTCCTTTGAACATGACGATGACCTAACTGAAAGTAATATAATGATGGGAGGAGTTAAAACTATTGAAGATAGAATAATCACACAATAGATGAGTGAGTGAGTGTGTGTGTGTGTAGTTAGTTATTTAATAATGCTTACCATATGTTGATGGTTCGTTGAGGCTTCTTGTTCAGTGATTTGCTTAATCTTAGGTCTAATGGCGAAGCTTGGATTTGGGAAGAAGATGGATACAAGAAGAAGCAGATGCAGAAGAAAGAAGAAGAAAGAAGAGTTCATGCTTTTGGTTTCATGAAGAAAAAAGAGTTTGATGAGAAAATGATTACCACTCCTTGTGCTTTGCTACTTTTCTTTACCTCATCAAAGCAAAACGTATCTCCCTCCTGTTGACTTATTTTTAGGGACAAAAGTGTGTACTTAATTATAATATGTAGGCTTATAAGTTAGATAAATTAGTTTGAGAAAAGATAAATATAAATATTTTAAAGTGTGTACTTAATTATAATATGTAGGATTATAAGTCAAATAAATTAGTTTGAGAAAAGATAAATATAAATACTTTAAAGTGATTAATTTATCTTCATTAATCTTTAAAGACAAATTAAATGGGACTTGTATTAAAAACGGGAAGGAGTATAATTTTCAATCCTTCAAATTAATTAAGTAAAAAAAAAACAAATTAAAAGAGAGTCTAGCTCTTCTTTTGATTGCAAGTGAAATTTACTATTTATTTTTTTATTATACTCAGGGCATCCACCGCTGATACCAGTAACTAATCCTTTTGCCGCGCTTCCTCTACTTAAGGGTAAACGACTCGTCACAAAATGCTCTCTATACCCGAATGGTGGGATTCAAACTCCCATCACTTGGTCAAAAGACCAAGTGAGGAACCATTGGGCCATACTTTCGTGGTTAACTTACTATTCCCTCCGTTTTTAAATAAAAGACCTATTTGGGGTGATGAGCTTGTTCCTAAATATAAAACCTCTTTTTTTCCCTCACATTTTCCCTTAGTTATCTCTATGGTTGCCCTTCAATATTAATCAAGTAAGAGAAGGAGGATAGGAATAAACTAGGTAGGTAGTTAGGGTGTTTTAGTAATATCATATGATTTTAACTCACTTAATTAGTATCCTTAATATAATCAAATTAGATAATACGGTTGGCCCAAAAAAAAAGGTAATACGGTATTATTGGAGTGTTTATCTTTTACTTCTTTAGTTCGTCCCCTTCAACAGATTTCCATCAATACGTATTCGCCAACGATAATTGGATTTTGATTTGAGTCTCCTAGATTAATTAAAAATCTATTGTGTAGAATCAAATGTCTTTTAGTTTAATTAATGTCGGTGATATTTGAATGATTGTTTAATCACTTAATTATTAAAGTGAATCTTGCTTTGAATATAAAACGTACGATTTATCTAAATAATTATTTAGTTTTTCTATGCATAAACAAGACGTGTTTTGTTAATAGAAATTGGCCCCATTAATTGGTGCAATCAAGATACATGGACCAAAAATCTTCTGATTTGCTACTAATTGTTGTTTAGTGGTAGACATATTAATCAATATTATGAGTATTTAATTTGGGTGAGCGTAAACCAATTGATCTAATTCTACTTTTTTATTTTTGTGAAAAACAATTGACCAAACTCTTAATATATTAACTTTTTAAGGCAAAAAAATGAGAAATATACTTCTTTAGTTAATAAGAGTAATCTCTTTATTAGTAAAACCAAATTAATTCAAAAAATCTTCAGTTTGGTCCACTAGCAATCTTTACGATTCAATGTTCACCAATAATTGTTTATCTTGTTGTAGTGACAGAACAATATATTCAACTATTAATTCATACGTTATTTTCTGCATCACTACCTACTTATCATAAGCCAAATCAAGCAACTTAAATTAAGTGTGGTTAGGCTTTTTGTTTTGGCCAACGTGTGGTTGGTTAAATCGTATGAATTTTTTGTTAGCGAAAACATGTTTTGTCCAAAGTTGACTCTACCAGTAAAATTATGAATCTTGCTATCAGTTACTGATAATTTTGTCACGAAACTAAAACAATTTACTTTAAAATTAAGAAAATAAATTCCCATATGAAAAGGAGCCTGCTTTCATACTGTGGGACAATAGTTGGGCAAATGTCATAGATATGATATGGTTAAAGTTGGCGATGATCCATATTTAGTACTATTAAAGTTTACTTTTTTATGTTGATAGCTGCAAAGCATAAATGCTAAATGGGGTCAATGTCCTAGGAGTTTGACATATTCTATATAAAAACTTTCAAACCTGCTTATCTTCACACAAAAAAAAAAAAAACAGTTCTCTTCTCAAAGAAAATCAAATTATTTGGGAGAGTCACTATAAGGTTTAAAAAAAAATAATCACAAAAAGGTTTCATAAGTAAGCAGTATACTATGATATGTTTGGGTACAGGGAATGATAACAAATATATAATACTCATTGGTTACTAGAATTTTTAGCAATTATATTCCTTTCTTGAGGCATCGTTGTGAATTTTCCAAATTATATTTCGCCTTTCTCTCACTCTTTTATACCTTATACTTTTTTATTTCTACATAGCAGCCAGATAAAATAAATTTCTTCCTCCACTTTTAGCCTTGATGATTGCTCTTTTAAAACAAAAACTTTAGATAAATTGAAGTCCAAAAGACTAATTAGGCTTATGCAAATTAAATGTACTACTATACATCCATCAATAAAGTCTTATTTTAGCATTTCAGCTACAATTATTATTTCACAGAATCCATATTTTCAGGCTTGCTCATAATGTTTGGAAAAAAAGAAAATCACAGTAGAATTTTCATAGTTCTAACAATTCATAATTGCTACTCTACTACGTAGGTATAGTATGTACTTTTGCTCCCTGTTCTGTAATTTGTATGCCCCTGGAGTATGAAATTATGAGTTCCCATTTAGTTTCAGATGCTGCACACTCTGACTTTCAAACACCATGGAGAAAGTGACTTGGGGTCATATCCTTCAAAAAGCTTTAGACTTACATAGAACCTAAACTATGATCATTATTCTCACAATTTTTGAACTTTAAGGAGCTCTCACTTTCCAGAAATATTAAGACAAAGGAAGAGAATTAGGGTCATTTGTGCTGAAATATTTTTATAATTCAAAGAATGAGGATAAAAAATGAGTTTCAATGAAAATATTTAGATATGGAGACATTGGCACAAGATCAGCAAAATTTTCCCACATGCAATGGCTAGGGAGACTTGCAATAAAGAAGAACCTTATCTAAAAGGTACTATAATTTCCTGGCAGTGATGTAGTTGAGCCCCCACCCCAATACATGAAGCATTGCCAATAACAATTGTCGGAGAAAATATGGCTAAGAGAAACATGGACATGTCACATGACAACATTATAAGGACTGGAGTTTATGGGATTGAGGGAGGTAGGGAACAAACATGCTTAGTTACATGTTGGAAACTACCAAAAACAGGGTTTTTAGTGAAAGCCAGTAATTACTTGCTTCCAGCAAAACCATGATTTTAGTAGTTTTCAGTCACTTTTCACACTCAAAGAAGCATGTCGTACACACACGTGCACACACATATCACCAACTTGCTTTAATGGAACAATGACATTGCAGAGGCAGAAATGGTAAAAAGAGAGAGAAAGGAAAGAAAAAACCACGTCACTTTTGCAGGAGAATGTCCATAATTATTAAGGCCTTAAGGGTCTGATCTCCTCATTCAACAGGTATGTTATCAGCTCAGCAAAGGCTGGAAAGTCATCAAGCCTTAAGGTTTGTTCACTCAAGAATGTATGGCTTCTTGTGATGAAAAAGGAGAGGCATTTCTGCAGATCGTGGTGTGAATTTTGAGAATTCAGTTAATTCAAATTTACATCTTCATTAGCTTCAGCGAAGGAATTTATCCCTCAATGGCATATGTAGGTCACATTAACCCATTCATGTTATATGATGCATGTAGTAGTATTTCACCTTCTATGGGAATAGATGAGGAATGAATGGACAACAATTATGTCTTGGGGTAATTTATGACGTATCAGTAATTTTATATTCATTGGCAAGGTTAGTTTCCATGGTGATACAGTGGTAACTGGACTATTGTTTCTAGAGTTCAAATGCTGGTACCGTCATATTTCTTATCACTAAATTGCGTTTAACAATGTGTTTAACTCTTGAGAAATCTGTCCCATGTTAATTCGTATTTGAATTCCTTTATGAATAAGAGTTACTCGCATCTTAGGTCACTTGTCCTGATCTAGCATGGGCATAGTGTTGATTGTGAAGCTTGTACAAAGACGAGGCATCTATCATGGTATTTCACCATTTATTACTAAAGTGGAATCAACATAAACTTTTTAATAATTGTTGTTGATTCCAAGTATTTCATTCTATAACAACTGAGTTCCAGGTGCAATAAAAGTTAAAGATAATGATTATCATCAAATACAATAACAATCTAGCAAAAGCAAAAAAGATGTAACGGACGCCTGATCATGAAATAAAGATGCTTATTATCTCCACTTCACAGAAATTCTGGTTGACAGATGCAATACACCGAGAACAACACAGAAAGTCAGCCAATTTATTATTATTAGGAAGAAAATGCAGACATCATAGATGACATGACACTTCCATGAGGGAATCACTACACAAGAACAAGAAAAAGAAAATAAATTAAAAATGACAACATTGATACAAAATTGACCTCTAAACACTTGTTAGTATTCTCAAAGGGATTGAAGAAGATCCAGAACAGATTTTCTATCAGGCATGCTAGGAATGGCTCCCTTCACTTGAATACAAAGAGAAGCTGCTGCAGCTGTTTTGAAGAAAGCAAAAAGACAGGTTAAGAACATTAACGATAAGGACATATCAAATGATGAGCACATTTCCATCTAATACAGGGAGAATGCTTGATATTATACATACCAGCAAATCTTAAGCACTCTTTTCTGGACTTGCCTTCCACTAAGGCCACAGCAAAAGCAGAAGTAAAAGTATCACCAGCTCCGGTGGTATCAAGGACTGTTTCAACTGAAAAGGCAGGTTGTATAATTGGTTCTTCGCCTTCTACGTAAAGGGCAGATCCTTTGGCCCCAAGTTTGACAAGCACTTGCTTAACTCCCTGGAAATTTGAAATTCAAAGAAAAATTAAAATTAATCACATCATGAGCCCAATGAGTTACTGATTGCTTTGTTAGACATTGTTGAGTTATTAATCCCCTAGAATCAACCTCGACGCCGCACAGTAGTTTAGGTGCAGTTGGGAAAAAACAAAGGAAAAAATATTATGAACAGGAAGAAATTCAGTCATTTGTTAACTATTTTCAAATTGTGTTTTACCTTTCCAGTAACGCACATGTGATCTATTAAATACAAATTGAAGCAAAAAAGCATAATAAAATTAGAAATTTCCACTTTTCAACGAAGAAGAATTTCTACTTGATAATATAACAATCCACAAAATATAAATATTTTGCAAGGCTTCTATATCATTATGACCTTCACTTGATGTGAGGTCAAAGGACTCTATTCTTGTGATGGCGTCCTGGTCATCAATAAGGTAAGACTGTCAACCGTCAAACCTACAAGATCATAATTGAGAAAGGATTCGACAGACCAAAGCTATTGAAGGCAAATTAGCCACTGCGTGCAGTTTAACAATGAACCCTTATTTATCTAGGTTTCTCTTCAGAGGATGTGCTTCTTCTTTCTCAGATCTTGTGATACAGACCTCTTCAGATTCACAGAAAAGTCAATTTAAATAACAAAGAACAGTATGCCACCAGTTGTTAAAGTTTTGAAACAATCTAGAAGCATTTGACTAAAAAGAATGGGGATTGTGTGACAGTTATTAACAACATTGCTCTAGTTGCTCTGTTGTTAAGTTGATTTCCTCTGGAAAATACTTTCTTTGGCATAGATTAGTCAACAATCTCAGTAGATGCGGACATCAGGATCTATAATGCCCATCCAAGCACATAAAAAATCCAATTCTCAAGTCCTTCCTTTCGCCCCTCACCTCACTTTTCATATAGAGGGATGTTCATTTCTGACTTTCAATAGGAACCATTTGATGGACTCTGGGTTTCAGTTTTGTAAATCCTTCTACTTATTTTTTTAACTTCATATGTTTGTTTGAAGAGAGTTTATAGTACTCATATTCTTTCAAGCAGGACATAATACAGGACCTTAAACAACAACATATGTTTTCCTCGAATATGAATGAAAATAACTGAAGGTGATAGAAAACTAACCATTTTATGGCATTTTAATGCAGCCTCAGCAATTTCATCAAAACTATTGGTTGACAATCCTGTAAAGCGACTAAGTTCACTTTCATTTGGACTTAAAATATCAATAGAACTCATTAATTCTTGAGGCATTGGAGTATCTACACCACCAACATCCAGTATTACTGGAACACCAGCAGCCTTCGCAGCCTGTAATTTTATAAGCATAACAAATGGTGTGAAGAACACAAGGAAAAATAAAGAAGCGTTAATAATTCTCACACCAAGAACTTAAAAAATGACAGAAATAGGGAAGGGGCATATGATGATAGAGATTCACTACTAAAGGGCGTTTGGGCCAAAAACAGCCACAAATAATAAAGTTCAAGAAAACATTTGCTAATGCCATTAGGAACCTTGGTAGTTGAGTGTATAAACCACAATGTTATGAATGTGACCACCCTTGCAGCCTTTCATGCCAATCAACTGGATATAGACAAATCAGATCATAAGGACTGTTAAAGCTTTCACAAAAGATTGATCATCTAGTTCCAAGGTGAGCTTTTCATACTCATCTCTATTTAGAAGTAGGAAAATAGGCTAGCCTGTCCAGTGCTACCACAGGTCAAAACATATATAGGGCTGACCTGGAAAAGCACAATTTTGGCGAGTTGAAAATTTCTCAGCCTAGCCCACCAAAGATGCTACCACAGGTCAAAACATATATAGGGCTGACCTGGAAAAGCACAATTTTGGCGGGTTGAAAATTTCTCAGCCTAGCCCACCAAGGATGGGCTGATGCACTAAGCAGGCCAGCCCACCTTTTGTTTTGATAAAAAATAAATTAAAACTATTTTTTCAAGCAAATTAAAATTCTTATATCCACAATCACAATGCACAATTTACAAAAATTCATTAACACTATTAGCTTTTCACAATTCACAAATTCCAATTCAATTCACAATCCTAAATATCATCTCTGATTCTCCATAAAATTCACAATTCCTATTCAAAATACAAACTACCACTCTCGTTTTACATGCCAAACAGGCCAGACCCATTACCAGCTCTATGAATTTTATCCAATTATAATGGCCATCAATTTCTTAAGTATGGACATGTCAGAATTACGTAACTAGACCTCAACTATTCTTAGGGAGAAAGAGCAGCAAAAAGGAAGACATCATTAAAGAAGAAGATGATGATGATGAAGAGGAGTAACAGCACGAAGAAGACTGGAAGCTACAGGAGGACATAAATCCTTTGAAAGTTATGGCACGTAACGGTATAATTCTCTTTGGATGTCAGTCCAGGTGTAACTAAAGCTGGCACAATATAATAATGCCAATAGTTAACACTGGTTCAGCAAACTCCAAAGACAGAATTAAACTCACTTTGTTCAAAATTTGATTATTAGAGCCTATGGTACCTCCCAAAAAATTTCAAAGTGAGGTTAAATAAAGCATTGCTCACAATACTAGCTCAACATTCACCATGTCCATACATTA
This sequence comes from Mimosa bimucronata, assembly GCA_037074515.1. Taxonomy (NCBI): domain Eukaryota; kingdom Viridiplantae; phylum Streptophyta; class Magnoliopsida; order Fabales; family Fabaceae; genus Mimosa; species Mimosa bimucronata. The sequence continues at coordinate 17,395,038 of CM073442.1, forward strand.
TAGTCTTAAAAGAGAAGATAGCGCAAGTAATACTAAACTGACAGCAGCAAGTCCCAAATTGACAAGTAACTCTGGTTTTTAAATCATCATTCATAACTATTGCAACAAATGCAAATCACAATGAATAAATTGAACTGAACTGAACTGAAGAATCACAAAAAAAAAAAAAAAAATCCCACCTTTGCCACTTGAATGTTAACAGAATCAGGGATCTCTCTCTGAAGCAAAACAATCCCAGCATTCCTCACAACCTCCAAATTCTCATCACTCAAACTCTCAGGCCACCCATTCATATTGGCACCACCAACAACAATAATAGAATTCTGCCCATCTGGTTGAAGCATCACAACAGCATGCCCAGTAGGCGCAAACCCAACAATACTCAAATAATCAAGCCCAACCCCACCATTACCCAAAGCTTCATATATCAATTTCCCATGTGCATCTTCACCAACTTGACCAACAAAATAAGTCGGGTACGACAATTTGCCACCACATACAGCTTGATTAGCCCCTTTTCCTCCTGCTAGGGTTTGACCGGTCAACGCCGTAATAGTCTCACCCTCTTTTGGTAATCTCTCGATTTCAACGTAGATGTCTGCATTGGCAGATCCGACGACTACAAGGGGAGGGATTGTGGTGGGAAAGTTTTGATTTTGAAAAGGATTTAGGGAGAAAGAGAGGTGGGGGAATCTGGGGTGAGAGTGAGATTGGTGGTGGTGATTGTTGTTGAATCGAAGGAGTTGATTAGGGTTTAATGGTGGGTTTGGTTGATTTTGAGATTTTGGGGTCCATGATAGGTTTGGTGGTGAAAGCTTTGTTGATTTCATCTTTCTTCTTGTTTCTCTGATTGGATTGTAGTGTTCATATATTTGACTTCTTTGCTTGACCATGTTATAATGGTAAAAGGGAAAGCTGGGCTTTTTGTGAAAGTTTTAACAAAAGACAAAAGATAAAACTTTTCAATCTCATCATTATATGCCACGCCCAATCCAATATGAGTTGGCGTTCTGATCCTTTGGAGGGAAAATCTCAATTAAAACAAAATTTTGGGCTAAATTATGTTTACTATTTTAAATTTATCAAAATTCAATTTGGTCTATTAAATTGAAGAAATGACAGAAAAATACTTTCTGAATTTTAAAATCTTAGACACGTTATTTGCAGTTGTTAATATCAATACTTAACTAGTTAATATCATTACTTAACTAGTTAAAATCTTTTATATGAGATTTTAAAATTCATAAAGTATTTTTCTGTCATTTTTCCTATTAAATTTTAAAAGTGAACTTTTACTACTCAGGGGTGAATCAAGGCACCCATTCACCACGCGGCCTTGTGCCGCAGTGATGTTGCCTCATAGTGAGGCGTGTTGGGGGGAAGGGGTCAAGGGTTCGATCCTCTGGAGTGTATTTCCAGTTTCACTTTGTATAAAAAAAGGCACCCATTCTAGGATGTCTTTTTAATCACCGCAATGGGGCATCAAACATTCCTCTTATGGTTAGAAGATGTGATGGCTTTCCATTGAACCCACAGCTGTTGGGTCCAGTGTTAAAAAACCCGGACCAGATCGGGCGGTTCAAACCGTGAACCGTCGAACCGACCCCGCATCCGGTCCGGAACTGACAGATAACCGGAGCACGCCAGAACCGGATTGGGCAAGGTTGAACCGAACTGAATCGCCAAAAAATCGGTGAATCGCGATTCCAGGCAGTTTGAACGATTTGAACTTCAAAAAATCTCCAGACAAAAAAATAGAGCAAAAGATGAAAGATCCAAGCAAAAGGAGAAAAGATAGATCCATAGAAGATTATAGAAAAAGAAAAGAATAGATGGAGCTTGAGAGAAGGTGGATGAAACTTGGAAGATGAATGAATAAAAGTCACCACATCTACACAAAGCAAGCAAAGATGGCGTCAGATCTAAATAGCAAGAAAAGACATGTTGCAGCAAGAACAAAGAAGACGATGATGTTGCTTGAGCTGTGCGGCTGTGAAAAGTGAAAATGATATGATGGGAGGGGAGGGGAGAAAGTGGCTAGGGTTTTTTATGTTAGGGTTTGATTATGGGCTTGGGCCCTGATCAGTTTAAAAAAAGTGAGACAAAAAAACTTAGTTTAAATATGTAAAAATATATTAATAAAATTATCATTTAATTTTCTAATTTCTATTTACATAATTTACACATGAGCAAATAAAACAAAATTAATTCTTTACGTGAATTTGTTTTTATTCATTAACTTACTTAAACGCTATCAGTATACTTAAAATAAAATAACATTTATTAGCAACATGTATAACATATCAAATAATTTTTTTGTTTTGTTTCCTAATTCCTATATTAAATAAAATTTTTAATTATAGATATAAAAGATTCAACTAATCAATTTTCATAAAATATAATATAGAATGGCTAATAAAATATAATATAAAGTAATAAATTATATTATTTTAATATGGCCGGTTTAACCCGAGTTGACCCCCGATCCGACCATTGACCCTTAAACCAGTGTCATGGCCGATTCAATGTCCGGTCCGATTTTTTGAACCTTGGTTGGGTCGGAAAATCCCTTTTTAATCCATCTCAATTACGTAAATCTAAATTTGAGCATCCACCTTTAACGAATCCATATTCAGACGAAGGGGGTCATATTGGGGATTTCTGAAGTCATTGATTTTAGCTATATGCTCTTTTATTATTTTCTCTGGACCTTCACTTCTTGTCTTGTTCTCTTTTAAAAAAATTAAAAATAAAATATGGGAACAGCTAACAAAGGGTGAGCAATGGGCAGGTTGGGTGACCCAAAGCCCAACCCATAGCCCACCCATTTAACATTAGACCAGTATGGGCTAGCTCATACTGAGCATCAACCTATTTAAGCCCGAATTAAATGGGTTACGTGGAAACGTAAACCCTTGACTTGTTTTTTTTGTTGCCCAAGGTATCCCCCAGCCCGACAGGCCACAGACTAATCCTTCATAGATCTGAGCTCCATTTAAGGGTCTGTCGCTGGCCAATGGGTTGTTACATATACAAGGCGAGATTCGAACCCCCGACACTTGCTTAAGCGAACGAGTGAGTTGACCACTCGACCAACCACGCTTGGTTTAAAGTGAGATGTTATTATGTTACTCGACCAATCACTCGACCCTTGACCTGTTTTTTTATTATTACAAATTTCTAAATTTTTGAGTAAAGTTCAAAATATAAGCATCATATTCACATATTAAAAGTGATAGCCACAGGATCCACAATTCTACATCCATGTTTACATCATTGTTTGCACAAAAGAACTTAGATTTAGACAAATACCATAATAACATCTTTTTTATGTTCAAACTTCAAACTAAAACATTACAACAAGTTCTAAAGAGTTAATATCATGCTTCCACTGAATCTTCATCAATTATCATCTTCTTCAGATTTACTTGAGGATGAGGCTGAACCTACTACATATGCTAGATCTTCCTCTACAAAATATATTAAGCAAAATCTGATTCAACAATATGTAATAAATAGATGAAATAAAACACAATGAAAATGTTAATGCAAATACCCATAGTAACACTTCCACTCTCGTCAAAATTATCAATATCAAGGTCCTTATTGGAAAGAGTCTTAGATAGCCAATTTTAGGTACAAATGAGTGCCTCAACCATCTCTGAAGATAAAGAGCTCCTGAAAGTGTTTAGCACTCGACTCCCAATATTGAAAGTTGATTCTAAAGATTCTGTTGAGACTAGTGCAGCCAACAAATCACGAGCCACCAAATTTTATACTTTACACTTGGAAGAATTCCCTTTCCATCATGCCAAAATATCAAATTTTGGACGAAAGCCAACCAATTCAGCTTGGAGATAATCTTCATTTTTTGAAAGTTGATCTACACAAGCAGTGTGTGCAGTGGCTAAGAACTTTTGGAATGTAGTATCAATGGATGATAAGGCCATTTCAAGTTGAACCTCTGGAAACAACACATCATTTCCACCACATTGTTATTATCTTGCTCCATTGTTGATTAAGTTCTAGAACTAAATGTGTTAGTTGTATCGATGATCCTAGCTGAATATTGGTTATACAAGCAATGCAAGACATCCATAATCTTCTCCAAATAGCTTCACAATTTGTAAGGTCATGAAACATGTCTTCCAAAGCAATTTTGACATAAGTCAATTTGTGTCTAGGGTCAGTATCACCGCTACCACCAATAATGGATTCATTTTCTCAAATTTTCCCTTATACTTATCAAACTTTGTTTGTATTCTAGTTGCCATGTCCTTCAAGAGTGAGTGGGGGTTAGTTGCTTTTGATCTAAGGTTTGTCTAAATCGCAACTATATGCTAACAACATGTGTTTTTTGTCATAAAGTTTGATCCAGAAAATTTCAGAGTCATTGTATAGAAGAGTTTAAAAAAGACGAGGAACTCCTTTGCAACAACCCAGTCATATGCACTAGGAGGCTCAACTGTAGGTTCTAAAGTTCTTGTAGTTGTGTCAATGATATCAACATCCCCATCACCAAATATGCCATCATCAACTAGAGTTGCATCTAATTTAACTTAATTTTTGAAGTATTCCTTATACTCATGATCATCTTCAGCCATCCTTATAAAGATTTTTGTGAACTTAACAGCATTTTCCAACATGAGGTAAGTTGAATTCCACCTAATGACATAATAGAATAGAAATAAATAATTAAAAATCACTTGAAATATTTTTCAAAATAGAAAATAAAAAGGAAATAAACAACATGTAAATTACTTAATGGGACAATCTTGGCTAAGTAGACTTTTTTATTCAACTCTTTCTCTTTCAGCAAGTTCTTTGAATTTGGTCACCTTCTTGGGGAAGATCTAACAAATTTCACTGCATGTCAAATAAGCTCAATATACTTATTCATTTCTTTAAAACCTTTAGAGACAATTAAATTCAAAATATGAGCAGCACACCTCATCTGCAAAAACTCTCCATCATATACCGAACCATTCCAACCCATCAACCGTTTTTTCAAATATGCAATTGCAGAATCATTGGAGGAAGCATTATTAGTTGTAATTGTGAAAACCTTGTCAATACCGTATTGAAATAAGCAAATCCTCAATTTGCTTGACAATTGTTTCTCCTTTATGATTGTCAATCACACAAAAATTCAAAATTCGTTTATGCAAAGTCCAATTTTCATTGACACAATGAGCAATTAAGCACATATAGTTGGAGTTTTGAATTGAAGTCCAACAATCTATAGTGAGGGACAAACAGACTTTAGATCGCTTGAAATATTTTCTCAAACTTTTTGATTCTTCTAAATATATTTTGTAGCAATCTTTGCTAGATGTCCAACGTGAGGGCATTTGAAACCTAGGTTCAAACTCTTGTAAATTTCTTTAAAACCCTCTCCTCTCACGATTCAAAACGGCATCTCATCTTTTATGAGAAATTTTACAACAGCCTTTCTGCATCACTCTTGACTAAATAAGCAATGAGTCGATGTTTGATTAGAGGAAACCGACAACAAACTTTGGGACTTGCTTGCTTTGTTTGGATTCTTTAGACAAGTTCTAAAATGACGCAACAATTAAGAAGTACTTCATTTTGATTTACTGGCATAATCTTTACCATAATAATTGCATTTAGCCATATGTTTACCTTTTGTTTATGCTAGTGGCAATCTTTTGAAATGGTCCCAAGCAGTAGATGTTGTCCTCCTTGTTCTCTTAGTAGACTGCATTTCATTTGCTTGCCCCTATCCCTCATTATGTGCTTGATTTCCATCATGTGTGGTCGGTAATGATATGGTTGTAGTTATATTTTCAGTGGTCCTTGTAATAGGCAGGAATGCACAAGAGGGGGTGAATTGTGCTTTTTAAAATTTAACTTGAATGACAACACAATTTATACTGGCTCAGCCCAAACTTGGCCTACGTCCAATTCTCCAACCTTCAGTTGGGTTCCACTAATACTTCAAGATTAAACCAGGCTCTTGACAGCCTTTACAATTGATAGCAAGAAGCTTCTCTCTTTACTGATCACTCCCCTTTACAACTTGTAAGATTACACCCTACTTTTAAGATCCCACTATCTTAAGAGTGATCCTCACCTGATAACAGATATAGAAGAATAGTTCACTCTATTAAACAGATTATGTTACATACTGAAGTATATCAAATCAAACAGGTTTCCTAAAGATTGGTGAGTATTGAATGCAGAGGTTGCAGATAATCAATATGGCAATCAATGTCTCAACCAACTTCTTCACAGTAGCTTTTATAGTCTCTGATGACTCCTAGAAAGTCATGATTATTTGAGTATATTTACTTGAGTTTTTGTCTATTATTGATACATTTTGGATACTCAAGAGGGAAAATGCTCATTTGATCTTCGGTTGCACCTTTATGTATATTTATATAGATTTTGATTGTTTTTATAGTTAGTTTCTTATGTTGTTGTATATAATTTTTGTAGGAATAATTTGAAGCAATAAGCAAGAGATTTTTGCCCTCCTCCAAGCTCCCAATTGAACAAAAATAAGAAGAAGCCAAAGATCAGCCAAGAAATAAAGAAAACAGAGCAAAGCACAGAATTAACGAGACTTCGCCGCGGCGAAGTGAATCTGCCTCTGCCCATTTTTGGGAGAGCTCGCCGTCTGCTCGCCGAGGCGAAAGCCACGGCGAGCGACTCTTGATTCTGTAATTTTTGGACTTCGCCGTGGGCTCGCCGCGGTGAGACCCAAGGCGAACTTAACGTTTCTGTGCGTTTTGGACAGATCAGACGCGTTTTCACTGATATAAAAGCTAGGGCTTCGTTGTGAGCCCTCATTCTTCGACTTCTGGGCATATTTTAAGCGTGTTTGGCTCTGCTAGGGCTTGGAAATTGGGGGGTTTGGCTTGGGCTCGGAGCTTCAAAGAGATTTGGGCTTCCTCTCTTGGTTTATCTCTTCCTTCTTCATTCTCTTCTCTTGTTCTGATTTGTAATGTTGTGTATATATGCTCCCTTGGAGTTGTAGAACATGAGTAGCTAAATACTTTGATTCTAGGATTATTTTGAACCCTTGTATGTATTGATTCTTGATTCCTCCTCTTGATTTGTGATTAATGATATCTATGTGCTTATTTTACCCCGTTCTTAATGCTTCTAAGTGTTTGATCACCATTTAGATGTTGTATTCGCTTGATTTATGACTCGAGAGAGCTAGGTTGAGTGTAGAACTTGGGTAAAGTAGTGCAAGAACCGGAAGTTTGCATGACGAACGGATGGTTTTGTTGGTAAGATAGAGATATACTTGCTAGCCTTGCATAGTCACATTAGGGTTGGAGTGTGATAATTGGGTCCTATCAAATTGTGGCAAGAGATTTTGCAAAGAATAGGACTAAACACTTGTTCTTGACTCGAGAGAGCATTACAAGTACTCTTTGAACCCTAGATTAGCACGTGGTGTCGTTGAGAGCTTCTTGAGGGGAGGTTAATTGAGTTTTGAGAAGTATAAGGGGGATAGATAATCCTAGGGTCCATATTATCCTTGAGGTTGGAGAATCACCTGTTTATATTTTATTTTCATTTATTTTCTTAGTTAATTTTCAATCTCATCATTGTGTCACTCAAATTGGGCGAGAGTGTGATAATCATTGTTTGACCGGGTTTTGGACAAATCCTCGTGGGAATGATACTCTACTCACTATTTTATTACTTGGCGCGACCCGTGCACTTACGGCGCGTGGCGAACAGTCTCATCTGGAGATTTGCCCGTTGTGAAGTTATAGTCGTTGTATGTCTGGAGAGTTGGTTAATGGTATGGAGTTGAGTTTGTATTCTGAGATGCATTAACTCCATTGTACTTGTCTTGCTTCTGCTTATCTCTCTTCATTTATCGCTGAAAGTGGTAGGTGAGTCCCAACGGCTCTAAGGATCAGATTGCGTGCTAACGTTAACTTCCTTAAGTAGGTCTGTGCAATTCTGTACTTGGAAAGCTTAAAATAGACTTAGCCGTTGTTTTTGAATAATTCCTATCGCTACTTCCATTACAGCCTCTAATCGATCACAGGGAATGGTTTCTGATCGATCACATATCGATTACACATAGATTACATCCTGCATCACTGAAAATCAAGTTAGAAAATCATTCGCCTAATCGATTACAGGGATCCCTGATCGATTAGGCATATCTAATCGATTGTAATTTAGATTATATGATTCTCTAATCGATTACACAAAATCCTCTAATCGATTATAGTCCTCTGATCTATTATGTCTTGATCGATTATAGCTCTCTAATCAATTAGGCTAATTCTACTTAATCGATTATTGCTCTCTAATCGATTATGCTAGAATCCCTTAATCGATTATATGTCTTTAATCGATTATGCTAATTACTCTCATCGATTACAGGTCTCTCTCATCGATTAGAAGGCCATATTCTTAACTTCTAATCTGAACTTACCTTAACTCTAATCGATTAGGCTTTTAGTTCTTTATCTTGTAATCTTTCTCTGATCGATTAGGCAACACTTAGGAATTTTATCAGATTCTCTCTAAGTTATTTCTGATCTTATCATAGACTTTCCTTATACCTAAGTTATGTTTAGTTATCATCAAAACTTATCATTCTATCATTCTCCCCCTTTTTGATGATGACAAAACATTTGAGCAAATAATATAACGATAAGGTAAATGAAGTTAAACAGAAACTTTGAACCAATATTTATAGATATTGTGCAAACTTGTTCAAGCATTATATGAGAGAATAAGGTGTTAAAAAAATAAACTTAGTAAGCAGATAAACATGTGAGATGAGCTGATGCATTATGAAAGGGTTGAGAAATTGGTGGAGGTTTTCTGGTTTAGTCAGACTCTGTGTCATCCTTCCAGTTTGATGTGTCTAAGTCATAGTCCCCAGATTCACTGTTAATCCCCCCAGAGTCGGTTGAAGGTTCCTCCAGGAATTCAGTCTGAGTCTCAACCACCTTCTTCTTAGCAAGTGCTTTCTTCTTCTTAGTGGCAGCTTTCTTCTTAGAAGAAGACGGAGATTTTTGTGCTAATTGAGCTAGAATCCTTTCCCCATAACTCAATTGCTTCTGCTTCTTCTTCGGAGGAGGCTTGACTGATTTCCCTTTTCCTTTTGGCGCAGCCTTCCTCTTAGGTACAGACTTAGGGGCAGGTTTGGGCTCTTCAATTACAATTCCTTTGGATGCTCTGGTGTTTGCCCTGGTTACAACTGCCTTTGGTTGAGGCTTAGGAGCTGTCATCTTAATCTTCTTCTTCTGGACTTCTGACTGTACCTCTGGCCCTTCTTCTTCCTTATCAGACTTTAAGAATTCTAAAGTAGTCTGAATATGATCCACTACTTTCTTCTAAGCAGTCTTCTTGAACTTTACTTGCCTCTGGACACCCCAACTAGGAAATTCAGGATGAGACTGTTCTGACTTTTCAACCAGAACCTCTTCTTTAGTTTCAGCCTTAGCAAGGTCCTTGGCTTCCCTTTCTTGCTGGCTCTTGCTCAGCCTCTCAGACAATTCTTCAACCTAAGAGTGAAGCTCTTCTGCTTGTTGACGAATGTATGGCAACAGATCAATGGCAACAGGCTTAGGCTCTCATTCATAGACTACCATAGCCATGCTCATGTCTTCTTCTAACACAACATCCTCATCTGCTGGGGGAATGTTGATGTTGTCTTCAACTTCAGAATCTGAGGCTTCTTCTACTATAACTTCTTCTTGGGCCATGCTTATCTTGATTGCCTCTACCAACTCATGAATTTCCCCAAGACTCTGATCTATGGAAATGTCTTCAGAGACTTGAAGCTTTGGAGAAACTTCAGCAGCAGTAGAGGATAAAATAGTAGCAGCTTCCACAGCCTTTTCTTGAATGTGACTGCTCTCTCCTTCAGTTGTCATACTGAATCTCTTCTCCCCCCCTTTTTGGCATCATCAAAAGGAGGAGTAGAGACAATAACTAGTGCTTTCCCTTTTCTGGAATAGATTTGGGAAGGGTCTGGTCTTGGGGTATATTGGAGGGCAGAGGGATGAATGGGTAGAGGCTGAGATAGTGGTAGAGTGGTGACTTGTGTTTGAGGTAATTGGGAAGAAGGTAGTGATGTAGTGGTGATATGCATAGGAGATGTAGGAGGGTCTTGATTGTCTGATGAGGTGGAGGAGGATGATTTCTTGGAAGAGGAAGTGGGAAAAAGAGGCTTGTGTTTGGGTGATGCTGTTATTTTGGTGGGAGAGGGGTTTTTGGGAGAAGTGGGTGTTTTGGAGAAAGAAGAGGGTGGATGAGATGGTAAGGGAGATTGGGGAGGAGAGTAATGGATGGGAGATGCCTCATAAGGCTCATGTCCAGGAAATGGGGACAATGGAGGGCCAGGAAGATTGACTTGATGTTGCTGCCTCAAAACATCTTCAAGTCCAACTAATCAATTATGGAGGAACTTATGCATATCTACTACTGCATCATAGCCCTTGAAGATTGTCAAAGTGCTTTCTTTGACTGATTTAACTACAAAATCGTTGAGAGCAGCCACCAATCACTTCAGTAGTCTATCTTCCATGGCCTAGTGCTCCAGAGTCATTTCTTCCACAACCCTGGCAGACACTTGTTCTACAAGGTGATTAATCATATTGGCAGGAAGTGGGGCACCTTCTTCTGGAACAGGTGTAGCATGTTCAGGATGAACTGGTGGTGCAGGTGCTACTCCTTCTTGATCCATGGGTTCTTGGACATGATCAGATGCATGGGAGGCAGAGGGATGCACTTTGTAACACTCTAATTTTTTTTTATTTATTTTTTTTAAAATGTCACTAAATATGAAAATGCCATATATAAATCTAACTAGTCTTATGTTTATGCGTTTTATTCTCATGATATTTACTAAACTTTTATTATATTATTATTTTCAACAATATATATATATAATACTTTCTATTTTATATTTGTAAGCGTGTAAATATATCTAGGGGATTTCAATGTTACTCATATATATACACACACACACACTTAAGCCTAGCTCCTTGTTTCTATTAACTATTATTATTATTTTCTTTTTATTTATATATATAGCCATCCATTATTTATATATGAATGTATACGTTCTTGTATTATTATTTGTACATACAGCTTTCATTGTACACACGGATATATATATATATATATGTTAATCCTTGATATATCAATATTTAAATAGACAAAATAAATACTAAAGAGAAAAATGTAAATTCTTTAATATTTCAATTAGCCTATAGAACAGTAGTTTAATTACCTAAAATATAGGATTAACCTTATCGATAATTGTTATGTGAATAATTGATATATTATAAAATAGGAAGAAATAGTATCTAAAAGGAAACGATGGATAGTATACTGCACGAGAGAACGTATATTGATAAAATATGTAAATAATATCCATATAAATATACTAAAGGAAGGGTAAATATAACACATAATCACACTAATATTATTATAAGCAAAGTTTATATATAGGTGTCATAATAACCGTTCTACATAACCCAAAATAAGTCTTCCTATAAAACCTCCCACGCTACTTTATTTATTTATCTGCAATCCTCCATATAGTAACTTAGGATTTCCTATGCTCCTTCCGGCTTGATTTCTGGAGTTCTATCAGCATTCTCCTCAGGCAGCGGCACAATGTTCTCTGGAATTATGAAATCAGTGGGTGGAATATAAAATAAGTCTTCAGTAGGGAAATAAAAAGGTTGATATGGAGGGGGTGGAGGCATCGGACTGGTAACTGGTGGCGGTGGTGGTGAAACTGGAGTGGTGTCCCGGACTGATATATTTTTTATAACTACTCTTTCACCTATATATTCCATTTCAAATTCAATGGTGAATTTGGTGATGCTCATCTGGAATATTACGCAAACAAAGGTGAGTAAAAACAGATATTTTATTTAGCTAATAATATTCCAGCTGCTAATAATTAAGCAGAAAAACAATATATTTATTTGTTTAAATCAAAACAGAATAATATATTAGAATAGAGAAATACAATTGCACAGATATATGTATAGATTTTCAGATCACCCACGTCACTTAGACAAACTAGGGCGTCCCCTAGTGTGGATCCACAAAATTAGAAATTCAACCGAATTTCCTGGGTATCAATCAAATCTGCACTAAGCAATATTATCTGGCAATTTTTCTCATATAGCAAATATGTTAGAAAGAAAAATAATGATTTAAACAAATAAATAAAGTAGGAGAGTTGTTACTCAGTAAGATAAGGATCTTACTCTTTCTTTCTTTTTCTGTGGATTTTCTTTCTACGTTAATTTGTGAGTAGGGGTGGGAAATGTTTTCTTTTGTTTCCTATTTTGGAAGAACTCACGTTGATTTGATCCCTTATATAGAGATTTAGTTTCATTTATTTGAATAATTAATTTGTTCTTATCTCTAGTTTAATCTTTATCTCATTTAATTAATTCCTTCTTATCTCTAATATAAATTTCTTCTTATCCATTTGATTAAATTTCTTCTTATCTCATATTTATTAAGTGGTTATAATCTTTATCCTATATCCTTATCATTATTTTTATCCTACTCTCATTTATGAAGTCTTTATCTTTTACTCTTACCCAATTTTTACCTTGCTTTCCAAGAAAACTAATTCCTATGATTAAATTCTATTCCACTCTTTAATATAATTATAATAGATATATATGCACACACACAATTTGGATGTTACACACTTCATCTGGTTCAACTCCCTCTTGAGGTTGTTCCTCTTCAATGTGAATTGCTGGTTGAGGTATGGAAGGAACATGACTTTGTCCAAAAGGATCCAAACCCATCTTCTTCAGGGTGGTCAGATTGCATCTAGGAGGCTCCTTATTCTGATCAGTATTTAACCAGAAGATCTTGTTGTTGCAGAGAATGAAGGAGATGAGCTGAGCAAAAGGAAGAGGAGTCTTGACAGTCTTTGTCCTCTGAAACTTCAGAAATTCCTCACAGATAACTTGCCCAGGATTGATAGGAACTTTGTTGATCAGCATGGGCAGAATGGGGTTGTCAATGTCAAGGATAAGAGAGAAATTGCTTGTCTGGTTTACAATACATCTGGAGTAGGCATAGTGGATGACTCTAAAGGCAGGAGGCAGTTGAGCAGGTTTGAGATTACCCTCAATTGGGCTGGTTGATTTATAGATCTGCTTGAGTTCCTCATTTGTGTATTTCTCCCTTACTTGCCAAGTGTTGTATGCTTCCATATCAGGCCCAACCATATGAAGCCATTCGTCAGATCTTTCCAGTTAAAAGAAAATTGCTTGCCCCTGGCTTGAGATGAGATTCTGATGTCTGTGGTCTTTCCCTCTAATTTTGTGACAGAAATTTTTAAATTTGAGTAGAAAGCCTTGATGATTATCTTATTGTAATGATTTTTGATGTTGATCCATGACTCATAAGGCTTCGACCATTCTTTCACAGGATATCCATTCTTGTCGAGGTAATCGATATCCATAAATCCACATCTTTGTTGCAGAGACCTCCTTTGAATATCCTCTGAAGCATCTTCAATAGGCCCTTGGGCAAAGGATGAATCAATGGGAACCATTGTATCTCCAGAAATAAGTTCTCTAACCCTGACTGTAGAAGGACTTTTGGCTTAAGATTTGGATGCAGAACCACAGGTTTTGGCCATTAGTGGTGATGGTTGAGAGGTTGAACGAATGTGATTTGAAGGAGGGGAAGGATGTCTGTATGTTAAGGCTGGATCTCCTTGGGGGTAATGGAACTGTATCAGGAATGACTTGGGCTCTGTAGTTCTTTGGTATACGCATTTTGGGTGCCATGGGAAAGGTTTATATAGAGGGCTTAAGGGATATGACTAATGATTCGAAGAGTTGTAACAGATTGGGAAGAGTTATGGTTGATGATGATTCGAATAATGGCTTTGGTTACGATGGTTACGAGAGAGTTTGATGATTCTAACGTTAGGGTTTGATGAGAAATGAAGAGATGAGGTTGAGAGAGAATGCAATATGGTGCGAAATGATGCTACAGTTACATATGTTAAGTATATACGAGAGAGTGAGCACAGAAAAGTATGCAACTATCAGAAAAAGTGTACGTTACAAAAGTTACCGTTGGCGCCTCATCGATTACGTGTCCCCTGTAATCGATTACAGGGTGTAGACTCTGATCGATTGGATACGTCTGATCGATTAGGGATTGTTGTGATCGATAGGTCCATGCTGAGTAATCGATCCCCAATTGATTACTCCTTCCTTGTAATCGATCAGAGAGCTTTGATCGATTGCAGTCTGCTTCCTAATTGATGCTCCATTGTTCTCTCATCGATGCCTAATCGATTACAGAATGTGTTCTGTGATCGATCAGGGCTGCCTAATCGATTGGACGATGGATTTTTCACTTGGATCACTGAAACCTGCAAGATTTTGATTTGACACTCTGATGCCTAAGTTAGTATCTTATCATCAAAACATAGCAAAAAGAAATCAGTTGAGTTGAGGGTTAGATACGGTTTTACAATTCATTGGGATTTACATTCCCAATTCTCTTATAATGAACATGAATTGTTCAGCTGTCAGAGGTTTGGTGAAGATATCTGCTAACTGCAAGTGAGTGGAAATAAATTCCACTTTGACATCCTTCTTTTGAACATGATCTCTGATGAAATGATGTCTGACGTCAATGTGCTTAGTTCTTGAGTGCTATACTATATTTGGCCAAACTGATTGTACTTATGTTATCACAGAGGATTGGCACTTCTGGGAATTCCATTCCTAAATCCTTCAACTGATGTTTGAGCCATAGGACTTGAGCACAACAGCTTGCAGCAGTAATATACTCAGCTTCTGTAGATGATAGAGAAACACAGTTTTGTTTCTTACTTGCCCAAGAGATTAATGATCCTCCCAAAAACTCACATTGACCACTAGTGCTTTTTCTATCAGTTTTGTACCCAATATGGTCTGAATCTGAGTAGGCCATGAGATACTCTTGGGTTCCCTTGGGATACCACAGCCCCAGCTCCTGAGTTCAACCAAGTATCTCAAGATTCTCTTAACACATGTGTGATGGGATTCTTTTGGATTGGCTTGATATCTGGCACACATCCCCACACTAAACTGAATGTCTGGTCTACTGGCAGTTAGGTATAAGAGTGATCCAATTAGACCTCTATATGTAGACTGGTTGAAGTCTTTTCCCTTTACATCAGCATCTAGTAATGCAATAGAACTCATGGGAGTCTCTTCTTCTTTGGATAGGTCCATCCCAAACTTCTTTAAGATCTCCTTTACATACTTGGTTTGTGAAATGAATATCCCATCTTTTCTTTGTTTAATTTGAAGACCTAGGAAGAAGTTCAGTTCTCCCATCATGGACATTTCAAACTCTCCCTGCATAGTCTTAGAAAATTCCTCACAAAGAGATTCATCAGTAGCACCAAAAATAATATCATCTACATATATTTGTACAACAAGCATGTTCTTCTTTTTATGCAAAAAAAAAATAGAGTGGTGTCTACTTTTCCTCTTGTAAAACCCTTTTTCTAATAAGAAGTTACTTAATCTTTCATACCAAGCCCTTGGTGCCTGTTTAAGACCATATAATGCCTTTTTGAGTTTGAAAACATGGTCTGGTTTAGAAGAATCTTCGAAACCTAAGGGTTGTTCAACATAAACTTCTTCCATGATATAACCATTAAGAAAAGCACTTTTTACATCCATTTGATAAAGTTTAAAATTTTTTAGGGATGCAAAGGCTAACAGGAGTCTTATTGCTTCCAGTATCGCAACTGGGGCAAAAGTTTTTTCATAATCAATGCCTTCTTCTTGGTTGTATCATTTAGCTACTAGTCTTGCTTTATTTCTGACCACAGATCCAGATTCATCAAGTTTGTTTTTGAAAACCCATTTGGTTCCAATAATAGGGTAATTTGAAGGTATAGGAACCAAATCCCAAACTTGACTTCTTTCAAATTGATTGAGCTCTTCTTGCATTGCAACTATCCAATCACAATCTGTTAGAGCTTCTTCAATGCACGTAGGTTCTATTTCAGAAATAAAAGCAAAAAAATGCATTTCATTTTGAATTTGGTTTCTAGTTTTAACATTCCCATTAACACTACTAATGATTTGCTCAGGTGGATGATCCCTATGATGTCTCCATGCTGAGGGTCCAACTGGTGTATCAAGAGGATCATCCTCTTGGCCTTCTTCATGTGATTCATTCGATGGTGTTAATGATTGTGTAGAAGTTTTAGGCCTTTTTGGAAAGTCTGATTCTTCTTCTGAGATAGGATGTTGTTCAGAGTCAGTTTCATCAAATACTACATGGACTGACTCTTCAACAGTGGATGTTCTTTCATTAAAAACTCTATAAGCCTTACTTCTATTAGAATAGCCAATAAAAATTCCAGAATCAGCTTTAGGGTCGAATTTACCTAAGTTTACCTTCCCATTGTTGTGGATGAAGCATTTGGAACCAAAAACCTTGAGATGGCTTACATTTGGCTTCTTTCCCTTGTAAAGCTCATATGGAGTCTTGTCCATACCCTTTCGTATGTAGGCCCTGTTTGATATGTAACCAGCAGTACTCATTGCATCTGCCCAAAACACTTGAGATACTTCATTTTCATTAAGCATTGTTCTGGCCATCTGATAAGCTCCTAAATTTCACATATTTCATCACACTTTTCCCCATTTGTATATATATTTTTGAAAGTGACGTTTTGAAATGGACATAAAAATTCAAAGAAAATCCTAAATGAAGAAGAAAGCGTTTATGCATGAAATTTAGAGCTTAATGATTCTTTGCTTAAAAATTTGTGTGTGAATGTTATTAAGTGTAAAAAGCTCATCAACCCTCTTTCCGTCTTATACAGGAAGAGGTGATAAAGGGAGAAAGCCAAAGAGATACAAGTGGTGCTGGAATGAAGAATGAGTGATGATAAGAAAACAAAGAACCAGAAGCAACGTACGCTCGCCGTGGCTTCGCCGCGGCGAAGTCCACGGCGAGTGTATGCATTCTCTGAGCGCCAATTTTCGCCGTGGACTTCGCCGCGGCGAAGCCACGGCGAAAACCCCTGATGCTACGCGTTTTAATTAATTAACGCTGTCTGAAGGCAATAAAGGATATTGAATGCGAACAGAAACAGACACAGAGCATTTAGGGCACATTTTGGATCATTTTGGAGCTTAAGGAGAGAGTGGGGAAGAGCTAGGAAGCTTGGAGAATCTTGGAGAGATTCAAGTTGTGATCTTGGTTTCTTTTCTTCTTCCCTTTCCTCTAATTTCTACCATGACTCTGCTTTTTATTTCTATTTCCATTTCTTATTTACTCATGTGTAACTAAACCCCTTTTCTAGGGTTACTTTGAACCATTTGATGGATTGACTCTTGTATTTCCTTCCTTTGATGTATTTAATGAATGTTTATGTATGGATTTTCATCTTGCTTTAAATTATACAAGTGTTTGATCACCACTTGATGTGTTAAATGAAGTATGACTTGAGAAAGTATATTTTGTTTTAGAACTTGGGGGAAATCATGTTAGACTTGAAATTTATGGTGTTAAATGGATGGTTTGTTGGTAATATAGAGATATAATTATTGACCTAACATTGTTTATATAAGGTTGGTGGAACATTATGGCTAGCATTAATTGTGACAAGAGATTGTGCAATTTATGCTAGTAAAAATTTGATTTTGACTTGAGAGAGCTTTTTCAAATGAAATTGAACCTTGAACTCATGCATGAAATTCATTGGGTAAGGAAAAGGGAAGGAATTTATTGGGTCTTGAAGTTAAATGGGGAAAGGTAACCCTAGGTTTTCTCATCCAATCTGTCAAGTAGTTCTACGTCATTTTTCTTGTTCAAAAATCTTAAACTAAAAATCTCAAAAAGAAGTAACCTTTTAGTGATTTAATTTTACATGCTAACTCTTCAAAGCAAAACCTTGTTTAGCTCAACTTAATCTAATACACTAAGCCTTCTGCTTGATCGCATTTGTAACCAAATCCCTGTGGGAACGATACTTTTCTTATTACTCTATTACTTGATGCGACATGTGCACTTACGGACCGAACACCATCTCAGTGAATACTCTATTCTTCCTTTCCACCACACCATTCTGTTGAGGAGTTCTGGGAGCTGAGAAGTTGTGATTTATGCCATTTTCTTTACATAGTTCTAGAAAGCCTTGATTTTCAAATTATCCTCCATGATCCTTTCTAATTGAACTGATTTTCTTGTCTTTTTCATTCTGCACTGTCTTAGCAAACAGGTAAAAGGCATTAAAAGTTTCCTATTTGGAAGAAAGAAACATAGTCCAAGTAAACCTAGAATAATCATCCACAATTACAAGAGTGTATAGACTTCTTCCTATACTTTTTACTCTTGCAGGACCAACCAAATCCATATGGATTAGTTCCAGGGGTCTAGTAGTGGAGACTTCCTTCTTAGGTTTGAAAGAAGACTTTGTTTGTTTCCCCTTTTGACATGCTTCACACAACAAATCAGATTTTACCTTCATATTAGGTATGCCGAATGACCAGATCCTTTTTGATTAGTTTCTCTAATTGAGTCATATTTACATGAGCTAATCTTTTATGCCATAGCCAACAACTGTCAGAATTGCTTATAAAACATTTTTCAGAGAGTTGCTTATTTAGATCTACTGTATACAAGTTTCCATTTCTGTTAGCTTTCAATCTACATTTAAGGTTTGTTTTATCTATAGCTAATTCTTTCTTATCTACTACAAGACATTCATTTGAGTCAAAGATTACCCAGTTACCTCTGTCAGTGCTCTGACTGACACTTAGCAAATTGTGGCAGAGACCTTCCACAAGATAGATATCTTTGACAGCTCTAATTTCTCCTATTCCAGTGATTTTTCCTTACTGATTTCCACCAAAACTGACTTTGGCCCTATATTTTATGATCAAACTATCAAATATCTCCTTATCACCAGTCATGTGTCTTGAGCATCCACTTTCTATATACCATTTGATGTTATTGGATGCTTTAAGACAAACCTGCACAGACTAAACAGATTTAGGTACCCAAATTTTCTTGGGTCCTTTGGGACTAGTTTGCTGCCTTTGATCCAAATGGACTTTAGGCTGGTGTGTCCCTTTAGGGACCCATTTGTACGACCCAGATATGCCATGTTTTTTAGGATAACAAGTTGATCCAGTACCCTTTTTGTTACAAAAATTGCAGAAGCTAAAAGGTGATGAATAATCTGAGGCCTTTCTGAAAAATTTCCAGTATGATTTCTCTTTAGATACATACTTTTTTTCTTTCAGAGTTTTGGGAGTTGGATCATAACCTATCCCAGTTTTATCTCTATACGCTTTTTGATTCATTAGCATAACATTAAGTATTTCTGCGCTCTTGGTGAACTTCTTTAAAATCACAGAAATTTTCTCATTTTCTTTCACAAGTTTTTCACAATTTTTGCAATCAGAATTTTCTTGAAAAACTTTTTCTGAAATCTGTTTGCATTTCTCACAATCAAGTTTTTCAGCTTTCTTTTCAAGTTCTTTGTTTTTCTTTCTCAAAACAGACACTTCTTTTGCTAGTTTCTCAAATTCAACATGTGTATCATCATACGCATCTTGAAGTTCTTAAAAAGATGGGTCAGTAGGATATACTCACTATCGGATGATTCCTCTTGAGCTACCAGACAGAGGTTTGCTGCTTCCTCAGCATCACTAGTCTCCTCTTCTAAACTGTCTCCCCATATAGACGAAACATAGGCTTTCTTTCTGCCTTGGAACTTCTCCTTCTTTTTCTCTTTCTCCTTAATTCTTTGAAGACTTTGACATTCTGCCTTGAAGTGTCCAGGCTTCTTGCATTCATAGCACACAGGAACACTTTTCTGGGAGTCCTTTCTAATGTTGCTTGAGCCACCTCTCTGGTATCTTCCTCTATTTCTGAAGAACTTTCTAAATTTTCTGACCACAAAGACCATCTCATCATCATCCAGTTCTTCCTCATCTTCCTCATCCTCATCATCTTTTGTAGAGGCTGATATGGCAAGATTCTTTTTCTTCTTGTCTCCATAGAGTTCTCTTTGTACTTTGATGGTTGTTTCATACTCAGCCAGACTTCCAAATAATGATGTGATGGAGCTCATAGATTCTCCTCTCATTTCTTGGATTGCAGTAGCTTTCATCTGCCATTCAGGAGTCAAGATCTTCAAGATTTTGGAGACTTGTTCTGTTTTTGAAATCCTTCTTCCGAGAGCTGTAAGATTGTTGATCAAGTGAGTAAATCTGATTTCCAGCTCCCTGATTGGCTCTCCTTCTTCCATCTTGAATAGATGAAAATCAGTAATTAGTTGCTCTACTCTTCTTGTCTTTACTCCACTGGTTCCCTCATGAGCAACAGCTAAAGCATCCCACATTTCTTTGGCAGTCTCCAGATGACACACTCTAAAATATTCCTTTTGACTTAAGGCATTCTGAAGAATCAAGACTGCCCTGCTGTTTAGTTCTAGATCACCTTTGTCATCATCAGTAAACTCTTGAGGAAGCTTTGACACTTGAACTCCATTCTTTATTTTCATAGGAATGAGGTTTCCTTCTTCAACTATCCTCCAGAGATCATATCCGGATGATTTGATAAAACCCTTCATTTTCATCTTCCAGAAGGTATAATGTTCACCATTGAATCCAGGAGGTTTGTTGATTGAGCTGCCTTTTGGGAGCACATTATCATATCCTGTTATCTTAGATCTTTGCTTCTCCTGATCGTGGGATCAATGAGTTCTAAGAAGACCAGGCTCTGATACCAAATGTAATAGGTAGGAATGCACAAGAGAGGGGGTGAATTGTGCTTTTTAAAATTTAACTTGAATGACAACACAATTTATACTGGTTCAGCCCAAACTTGGCCTACGTCCAATTCTCCAACCTTCAGTTGGGTTCCACTAATACTTCAAGATTAAACCAGGCTCTTGACAGCCTTTACAAGTGACAGCAAGAAGCTTCTCTCTTTACTGATCACTCCCCCTTACAACTTATAAGATTACACCCTACTCTTAAGATCCCACTATCTTAAGAGTGATCCTCACCTGATAACAGATATAGAAGAACAGTTCACTCTATTGAACAGATTATGTTACACACTGAAGTATATCAAATCAAATAGGCTTCCTAAAGATTGGTGAGTATTGAATGCAGAGGTTGCAGATAATCAATATGGCAATCAATGTCTCAACCAACTTCTTCACAGTAGTTTTTATAGTCTCATCTGGAGATTTTCCCGTTGTGAAGTTATAGCCGTTGTATGTCTGGAGAGTTGGTTAATGGTATGGAGTTGAGTTTGTATTCTGAGATGCATTAACTCCATTGTACTTGTCTTGCTTCTGCTTATCTATCTTCATTTATCACTGGAAGTGGTAGGTGAGTCTCAACGGCTCTAAGGATCATATTGCGTGCTAACGTTAACTTCCTTAAGTAGGTGTGTGCAATTCTGTACCTGGAAAGCTTAAAATAGACTTAACCATTGTTTTTAAATCATTCCTATCGCCACTTCTATTACAGCATCTAATCGATCACAAGGAATGGTTTCTGATCGATCACATATCGATTACACATAGATTACATACTGCATCACTGAATATCAAGTTAGAAAATTATTTGCCTAATCGATTACAGGGATCCCTGATCGATTAAGCATATCTAATCGATTGTAATTTAGATTATATGATTCTCTAATCGATTACACAAAATCCTCTAATCGATTATAGTCCTCTGATCTATTATGTCTTGATCGATTATAGCTCTCTAATAGATTAAGCTAATTCTACTTAATCGATTATTGCTCTCTAATCGGTTATGCTAGAATCCCTTAATCGATTATATGTCTTTAATCGATTATGCTAATTACTCTCATCGATTACAGGTCTCTCTCATTGATTAGACGGCCATATTCTTAACTTCTAATATGAACTTACCTTAACTCTAATCCATTAGGATTTTAGTTATTTATCTTGTAATCTTTCTCTGATCGATTAGGCAACACTTAGGATTTTTATCAGATTATCTCTAAGTTATTTCTGATCTTATCATAGCCTTTCCTTATGCCTAAGTTATGTTTAGTTATCATCAAAACTTATCATTCTAGTAGTTGTTCACCACGCGCCGCAAGTGCACGGGTCGCGCCAAGTAATAAAGTGAAGAGTAGAGTATCGTTCCCACGAGGATTTGTCCAAAACCCGGTCAAACAATGATTATTACACTCTCGCCCAATTTGAGTGACACAAATGTTGAGATTGAAAATTAAATAAGAAAATAAAATATAAACAAGTGATTCCCCAACTTCAAGGATAAAAAGGGTCCTAGGATTATCTATCCCCCTTTGTACTTCTCAAAACTCAATTAACCTCCCCTCAAGAAGCTCTCAACGAAACCATGTGTTAATCTAGGGTTCAAAGAGTACTTGTAATGCTCTCTCGAGTCAAGAACAAGTGTTTAGTCCTATTCTTTGCACAATCTCTTGCCACAATTTGATAGAACCCAATTATCACACTCCAACCCTAATGTGACTATGCAAGGCTAGCAAGTATATCTCTATCTTACCAACAAAACCATCCGTTCGTCATGCAAACTTCCGGTTCTTGCACTACTTTACCCAAGTTCTACACTCAACCTAGCTCTCTCGAGTCATAAATCAAGTGAACCCAACAATCTAAATGGTGATCAAGCACTTAGAAGCATTAAGAACGGGGTAAAATAAGCACATAGATATCATTAATCACAAATCAAGAGGAGGAATCAAGAATCAATACATACAAGGGTTCAAAATAATCCTAGAATCAAAGTATTTAGCTACTCATGTTCTACAACTCCAAGGGAGCATATGTATACAACATTACAACAGAACAAGAGAAGAGAATGAAGAAGGAAGAGATAAACCAAGAGAGGAAGCCCAAATCTCTTTGAAGCTCCGAGCCCAAGCTAAATCCCCTCCAATCTCCAAGCCCTAGCAGAGCCAAACACGCCCAAAATATGCCCAAAAGTCGAAGAATGAGGGCTCATAACGAAGCCCTAGCTTTTATATTAGTGAAAACGCGCCTGATCTGTCCCAAAACGCGCAAAACGCGAAGTTCACCGTGGGTCTCACCGCGGCGAGCCCACGGCGAAGTCCAAAAATTACAGAATCAAGAGTCGCTCGCCGTGGCTTTCGCCGCGGTGAGCAGACGGCGAGCTCTCCCAAAAATGGGCAGAGGCAGATTCACTTCGCCGCGGCGAAGTCCCTGCTTCTCTGGTGCTTTGCTCTGCTTTCTTATTTCTTTGGCTGCTTTGGCTTCTTCTTATTTTTGTTCAATTGAGGGCTTGGAGGAGGGCTAACATCTCTTGCTTATTGCTTCAAATTATTCCTACAAAAATTATATACAACAATATAAGAAAATAACTATAAAAATAATCAAAATCTACATAAATATACAATAATATGTAACCGAAAATCAAATGAGCATTTTTCCCTCTTGAGTATCCAAAATGTATAAATAATAGACAAAAACTCAAGACAAATATACTCAAATAACATGAATTTCTAGGAGTTATCAGTAGTCCCTATAGCATTTTGCATATTTTTCTACTGAAGATTGTGACATGTTTATCTTACTCTCAAACCAAACCAAATCTAACAAAAATAAAACTGATGGATTTAATTAAGACTGACATGTTTAAGATAAATGAAATCATACATATTAAACTACGTATATAACAAAAAATTATTGCCCAGTCAGAACAATTTTGAACAAGACACACAAACACAAAGCAAGAGCATAATAGAATAAGATATAATATACAGATCTCATAAATCATAATATACTCCAGAATATACTAAAAACACCAAAACCTACAGCTGTCAAGTGCTTTACGCTTACTAATTACAATAGGATGAAGCAGCAATCAATATGAAACAAAAAGAGATTCGCGTTCAGCATTGCAAGTAGTGCAACAATAAAAAAAATCAATAAATTTAACAGAAAATCATTCAATCAAAAATAATGCGCAAACCAATTAGTGCCGATAATGCACCCAATACTAAATGCTTTTTTAGGGTCAAAAGTGACCATGGGCTTCCAAAATAAGGTTTAAAGCCACAGTTTCCGTTAAAGTTATGAATGTTGACTATGAGTTCTGTACTTTTGATTAAAACTGGTGAAATGGCAGCTGACATGGAAGTATTTTGTCAATGTGGATCACGTAATAATTGATTTTAAATATTTGAAGTTTTTAATAAAAAGTTATTTCCAAATCTCTCTTCTTCGTCCTCCTTATCTCCTTCTCCTCCACTTCTTCTACTCCTTTCACAATAATCACCACCATCCTCCCAGATCTCCGGCACCTCATCATCGCTATTCTTATTTGTAAAACCTTGGTTCGGGGAGGATTATTGTCCATTGAGTTGGAGAAAATATGTTTGGTCTATGTGGATCCTGTAGTAATTGATTTTTAGTATTTTAAGAAGCTGGATTTCTTGCTTCAACTTCTCCTCTCCAATGTCGATGGTGGCGTATTTTAGTAGCATTGCGTTCAACAATGTTGCCACCAGAACTTGAACCCATACTTTGTTATCCAACTCAATGGACAATAATCCTCTATGAATCAAGGTTCTGCAACTAAGTGGCAATGATAAGGTACCGAGATCTGAGAGGATGGTGGTGATTATTGTAGAAGAAGAAGAAGAAAGGGAGAGAAGTAGAAAAGGAGGAAGAAAAGAAGGGATTTGGATAAACACTTAAAATATTTAAAATCAATTATTACGAGACCCACATTGACCAAACAGCTTTACGTCAGGTGCCACTTTACCAGTTTTAGTCAAATGTATAGAACTCACAGTCAACATTCATAACTTTAACGGAAACTGTGACTTTTGACTCTATTTTGGAAGTTCATGGTCAATTTTGACCCAAAAAAAAGCACTTGGTGTTGGGCGCACTTTTGACAAAATTATATGTGTATTTTTTACTTTTAACCCTTTTTTATTGAAGAAGACAATGGTATATGCGAGAAAAGTCAAAGATATGTGATTTCATTAATTCCTAATTTTTTTGGTTGAATCCTAAAGTTCTTTTCCTTCTTTCCTTTTTTTTTTCTTGAGACACTCTTTTTTATTGTGGGTCAACAATAAAATTTGCTAGCTGGGACATAAATATACCACATCAAATCCACTTCACAATTCTTTTGTCAAGCATAGTCTCATTAATGGTCAATATAGGGATTAATTTTGCCCCTATTTTTAAAATGTAAAGTTACTTTTTCACCTCCAAAGAAACATATGGCGTTACACGCATTATATGAGATTGAGAACAAAGTGGGACTTGACCAATCCCACATCTCCCTTAGTATTGGTTTGTCAATCTTGTGACAAAATCTGTGACCCGGTCCAGCCCAAACCAAATCTAATCCTAGAAAAAAGTGTCTGGAGCAATGAAAAACAAACCGGGTTCAACCAGACCACATATCTAGAATGGGCTTAAGGCATGGTGTAAAATTTTTTTTCTAAAACCCAATTTAATCCAATAATCATTTCCAAATCACAGTTTATGCTAACTATAATAGAAAAATGATTTCACATATAATTTGAGCAAGAGCAATCATATTTAGAAAATAAATTTGCTAACATTAAAGTACTATTCATGATAGAAAAGAGGTGTGCTAACACATCACACAAATGCTATCATGGATATTAGAACTTTATTTTCAAACTCTAATAATCATGTTAAAAAAAGGAAAATGCTAACATGGTTACTTAAAACATCTTAAACAATTTAATAGATAACCATGTTAGAAAAGAACACTATTGACATGGTTATTTTAAATCCATCCTCAATCCATGTAAATCAACATAGTAAGCCAACTTCACAAGCCCACTTAAACAATAATACCAGTTTAACTTAACTATGTTAGAAAAGAGTATTCTAACATGGTTGTTAAGACATAACTTGCCCAAACATAACAAAGGCCTCTAGTCTACAATCCTGGATTAACAATTATTAGCTCAATCCACAGCACCATCACAATTATTCATAACTAATTAGAGCATCATCCTAAAACAACATAAGGTCTCATGCATGTGAAAAACATAATAATATCTCGGCCACAGGCGATTCGCCGGAATCTATCATCGGCACTAGTCAAATCAAGCATAAACACCAGATACCAATTTACACAATAATTCAAATATACAGTTATCCATACTAAAAAAAATAAAAGGTGGCATGCGGAAGCAATAGTGATGCCAACCATAGTTTGGCAATATACAATGTTCCTAAATATTACCAATCGACTCACGGGATAGAGCAGATCTACCAGAGCTTTTCCCAATGTTCCCATTTGAGCATGATTATCTAAAAAATATGTAATAACCATCGGGTGAGACAACTTGTCTCAATGATCATTATTTCAACTCAATAAACAAGTGAGTGTGTGCTAATAGAGTGTCCAATGAGTACTAGAAATTTCAAAATGTCATTATTCAGCCAATACTCAAAATCACCATCAATTCAACAACACACACACACACACACACACTTCATATTCCTCCATGATTGTTTCATACCACAATGGTGAAGCAATGCCTTGTCTACAATCAAGACGGCTACCTTCTGTCTACAATAAAAGGAATTCCATTCATATAACAACCACAATACACTAACTTTACATACCAACTAACGTAACCATGCTAGGAAGGATTATTCTACCATGGTATTCAAACAAAACGTGTCATACATGTAATCAATAATCCATATCACAATAATCACATTAAGTCATATCCACCTATACATACACAATATTCTAGAGTGATGAAGCCATATAACAATGACGACACTACGACCCTATCTACAATCATGATGGCTACCTTCTGTTTACAATCAAAGGACTCCTCTGTCTACAATCAAGGAGTTGTTTCAGTCTACAATCAGAGACTGTACAAATAACCGCTCGAAGGGCCGATCAAGAGTTACATCATGTGATGGTACAATGCTATAACATATGCATGCAGATAATCATGAGACCAACATCATCATGTTCACCATATATCAAATGAATTCCAATTTACCATATTCAGCAACAATCCAGAGATATTAGCATATACACCACATCATGTCTCTTTTGAAATCATTCTACATAATAAACATAATTTTATCAATTGTACCCAAAAGACGCTTTTAAATACAAAAATATCATTTCGAAATACATTTCGTATCATAATAGCTAGTACACAAGGGATTTGAAAATCCCAACTAGTATCATACACACAAGCATAGTAAGAGGTGTGTAGATGCCTCTTACAGTCAAAACCAAATGAAATTTTGCCACAATGCCGGAATTTCCCGCTTTTACTTCGAACCACCGGTGTCTACAATCACCACCACAAACATATGTACACATAATTAACAATTTAATCAAGTGACATCAACAATACACTTTGGGAGTTAGCCCATTTGAAATAACAATGGAACATTATTGTCTAAATTATATTTACTTGACTTGATTAAGTTAAATTAAACTCATATCAAGCCCATAGGTAAATAACCATAAAAAATATACTTAAGAAGTCACAAATCACTTCCTTCCTTTCCTTACATCTTCCTATAATTAACCAAAATCTTCCATTCTCTTCTGGAATCAAAATTCTCCATCAACCTAACTCAAACATAGTCCAATCACCTCATTTAAATCAACAAAATAATAATTGCATATTCAACACAACAAGTCTTAACATTGTAACTCTCCCACAAGCACCTAATACCTCAAAATCTAATCCAACTTTAAATCCAAACAAACAAATCCAACCAATGTTATCGTTGAACATAAACAAACCTCTAGAAGCCATAAATCAAGACGGCGTGATTTTAAAAAAACTAGAAAAGCCATGTCCTCAAACATGTCCTCTACCCTTGCCTATCGTGCTCATCAAAAGCTCATACCAAAAGAATTCCTTAATGAAACCTAGCTTATACAAACCTTAAACAATAGAAATCTTGAATAGGCTTAAATCTATCAAGATTACACCATTTAAACCATTCAATAGGCTCAAATGAGTAAAACGATAAGTTAGTAACCAGCAATCAAATCATAAATTTTGAAATGATCAAAAACCTTAAAATTTCAAAAACCTCAAAGTCTGAAAATCATAGAGAGAACTGGTAGAAATCTAGATTGGAACACTTACCAAGTAGTTTAAAAGCCTCAAAACAACTTCAATTCTATGGAAATCCAGGCCTTATCAGAGCCCTACACGATCTCCTTCGAACCTCCTTTCCTCTCCTTATGAAAAATGATGTTGACGCGTATGATAAATAACTAGAACCAGGGATTCGTCGTGGCAAACCCACTGTGAACGCAATTATGCACTTCGTTCTCCGTGGCTTCGCCATGTTGAGCCTACGATGAATAGCTCAGAATTTCTTTCAAAATATTCGTGTTATGAAATCCTCAATCATTGCAATTAAATCATCTCAACTCATAACCAATTATTAATCATATTTAACTAACCTAAGCATACTCATACCCAAAATCACATCCTCAATCAGATTTCCTATAATTCATTGAAATCATTAATTACTCCTATAATTCAACTCTATTAACTACTAGTTCTTAATTAAATTTTTGGGATGTTACATATGGCCATCTGGCCAACTAGACTAGTCTTTCTTGGTTTCGGGCTTAACATATTGAGCCGGATATCCGGCCAAAAAGTCTAGCCCGATCATTTTTTGGACTAGACTTCGTTTATATGTCTAGCTCAGTTTGGTCCGATCTCTGTGCAACCTTCCTAAATGTAAACAGATCTCTCAATAGTGTTTTGAACATCCAACTATAAATTTCTCTCCGTGCGATACATGAGAAATATATTAATATTCTAATTAACATTTGATAATGATTATTTGTATTTTGAAACTTTAAAATATTTTTTATTGACTTGTTAATACCAGAATTAATAATATCTCATAATAACGAATTATATTAAAATAAGATGATAAAAATCATATTTCAAATATGAACAATGAATAATTATTTTTTTTTGAAATGTAATATAAGTTTGATATATTCCCTCTGGTCCTTATTATAAGGCACCAACTAACAAAATTTTTGGTTCTTATTATAAGGCACCAACCGCCACATTAATTACATTTTTCCTGCTTTACCCTTGTCATTAATGAATGTTCATAGTTTAAAATGTTAAGTTGTATCATTTAATGAAGGGTGAAGTTGGAAAACATGGTCAATTAAGCCTAGATTTAAGGACCCAACTACCATTCCTTGGTTTGTGAGAATTGGTAGTTGGTGCCTTATAATAAGGACCAGAGGGAGTATATATAACCAATTAATGTATGCATCTAAACCATTTGACATACTTTATTAGTTGAGTATTGAATTACATCTGAGTTTGGGTTTATTAAATTAATGCTGTTTGGAAAATAATAAGTATGATTTTTTATTGGTAGTTTAGAGGAACCTGACCTATTTTACTTGTATATTAGTTAATAGATGGATACTACAAGATTTCATATAAGAAGTTGATTATCACGTGGTGAAAAACTAACCCCTAAATAAACAACCTTTCTTCCATCATTGGGCTCTTTGATGGGCCGTGTGTGTTGGCACATCTTCATGAAGGGTACGCAAACGTAAGGTATATATATTATCCTTACAGGGGCGCCAAAAATTTTTGCCGCGGAAATCTGCGCGCGATAATATCCAAACTTCAGATGCAAAAATGAACTATTCTTCCCGCCAATGCCATCACCATTTTATCTACCTTGCTCAATGCTCATTTCATTTCATTCATTCTTATTCAATCTTCGATTCATTCTTTCAAAGCTTCAATCTTTTTTCTCATTTCTGCAAAGGGATTTTCAGAAAGAAAAAATGGATATGTCAGAGATAGCCAAGAAGCTTGGATTATCAGATTCCAAACTCGCTGTGCGAAAAGCTTTGGAACTCCGTCGCTTATGCGATGTTCAATTCGATTCCTCTGTCATTGGAGTTGTAAGTTCACTCCCATTTAAAAATATCTGCGTTTCTGATTTTGCATTTCACATTCTGACTATTATGCTTTTTTTGTTTTTTATTTTTTTTAATCTTCAGGGGGAAGTTTGTAAAGCTATAATTTGCTTGGAAATTGCCGCCACGAGGTACTTTTTGCCGATTATAGTGATTTCTGACCAAATTTTAATTCTTTAATTGAGTTCCTCAATGGGTTATTTTGATTTTATTCTTAGGATGGGAATCTTGTTTGATCGATCGAGTGCAATTAGGCTAAGTGGGATGTCGGAAAAGGCATATATCAGATCGTACAACTTGTTGCATAATGGTCTTGGAGTCAAGTAAGTTTTGTTTTATCTCTATTCTATTGAGATTTCTCTTCTGTTCAATTATCATTTGTATGGTTTGTGCTTACATCTGAATGGACGTTTCATGATTTTGGTGTTACAGGACAAAGCTTGATGTCAGAGAATTAGCTATTCAATTTGGGTGTGTCAGAATTATTTCATATGTTCGAGATGGTTTGAATCTGTATGTTCATGATATCCCCTGGCTCTTTCTCTATTTCATTCACATTATGCAATACCTGCAAGATGTTTGATAAAATGTTTCTAAGAGGATTATAATTGTCTCAGCGTTACTGTTTGATTGTGCGTCTATTGCTAAGAGAATTAGAGATGTCTTATTGTGTTCCTTATCCTTTTCAGTTATAAGCAACGTTTTCTGTCATCACTGCCTACTTCTCGTCGTGGAAGCGCCGACTTCACTCGTCCTGTATTCATCGCTGTTGCTTTTTATTTATGTGCCAAGAAACATAAGGTGCCTACATTTCCAATACCCTAAGATAGGATATGAACTTTTCCTCTGTGGTTTAACCAGTAGTAAATGTCTATTTTGCAGCTAAAAGTAGACAAGCTTAAGTTGATTGAACAATGTGGTACCTCTGAATCTGAATTTTCCAGTGTAAGTGCCATGAATTTTGGTATCTTCAATTTATATGAGGTTTCCAGTTTGATGTTAGCTCTCTTAAACTGATTCTGAGTGCCTTCTGCAGGTTTCAACTTCCATGAAGGATTTATGCCATGACATTTTTGGAGTTGCCAAGGAAAAGAAGGATCCGAGAGAAGTGAAAACAAACCGAGGTATTTTTCCACGTATCAATTGTGTGCCAATTGCCAAATGATTGAAGTTATATATTTTCTTTTCCTTACCCCCATTAAAGGATCTAAAATTTCAATTTTTGTTCAGATTTATTGGATGCGTTGCCAGAAAAAAGGAGGATTGAAGATGGTTATTCGTCTGACGAAGGACCAAATGTACTAATCCCATCCATCTTTACATATACCATTCATCTTCAATCCAAGATGGAGTTATTTCTTTTTATCTTAGTTGATATATAACAACAGTAGAATGTACTGAAAGACCAATTGGGATGACTAATTCAATTATGTTTATTATGAACCAAGTATTGCCATGCATTTATATTTTCAATATGGTTAACACTAACCATTCAAAGTCTGCTGCAATTTTTTGTTAATTTTTGTTATAGAGAACTATGACTAATTACTCTATAGTTTCTGAATGATAAACCAACTTGGCTTGTCTATAAGTTCATACTCTATGTTTGTAGTTGCAGTTTCTCATGGCAAGGCCTTCATTATTTTAGGCAAATGCTTCAATTTTAAGTTATTTAGTGTATTAGGTAAAATGTGATAAATGTGTGGAACATGGACACCATAAAATGCAGTTGAATAAGAAATTATGAAATGAGACTCCAATTCTTCTTGTTCTTTATAAAACGTGAGGACAGTGAGTTACAGTCAAATGTTAACACCTTCATTCTCAGCCATTTTGTCAATAGGTAGCATTTTAGTTATTTACCATGTCATACTGTCATATATACTTGTACACTACTTTTAGAAGTTATTGGTCCAATTGCATGGAAAATGAATTCTCTTCCAGTATGCTTTGAAAACTTTTATTGAATTCGGCTATTTGTTGTATTCTCCAGCTTTCAAGTTACAAGAAACGTAAACAAATGGAAAAACATGACTATGAGAAGTGGAAGTCTTCAGTGCTTGCATCCAAGGATCAAAACAAAGCCGAAGGTAATGACACATTTTGTGCTATGCTTTCTTTGGAACCAGATTTAGTTGTAGTTTTTTCAAACGTTCAAGACATAAGTTTTGCAGAACTCTTGATATAATACTGTATAATGGGATTTTAGTGGATCAGTTTGTTAGCATGTTTTTAAGAGTGAATTTATTTTCTGTTACAAATAATAGAGATATTATTTACAAATATCTCGATTAGGTTAATGTTGTTTAGATCTCGTTAGTTATTTTCTTATTTGGTATTTTGGGAAAGTTAATCTTTTGGTTTCTATAGTTTTGACTCAATTATAATTTAGTTCTTACACTTTTGACTCTTTACAATTTAATTCTTATAATTTTGATTCAATTGTAACTCAGTTCTTGAACTATGACTTGTTGTAACCAATCCTAATAGTTTTAACCATTTTATAATTTAGTCCTTAACATCTATTCTAAAACATATGGATTAAATTATAAATGGTTAAAACTATTATGATTGAGTTGTATTAAGTCAAAATTTAGGAATTTTGAGTTACTGTTAAGTTAAAACTATGACTAAATTATAAATGGTTAAAACTATAAGGATTGAGTTGTATTGAGTCAAATTTTAGGGACTGAGTTACAGCTAAATTAAAAATACAATGACCGAGTTGTGCTGAATCAAAGTATAAAGACTGAATTACAATAATGTTTCTCATCTTAAGCCTTTAAGTAACTTCATCTTGTTTTCTTGTTCTACATTATATTAATCCCAAATGATATACTCAAGTTTTATTCCTTTCACTAGTTCCTCGCAAGCGATGCAAGCAGAGTCGTCTCAATTTTACCAAGGAAGCTCCTAAGGCTGAGAAGGTGGAGGATGTGTTAGATGCCTTGGACTCATTCTCATAGAAAATGAACTTGATGATGAGACTTGATGCATCATAGAATGACAAGTGATTGATGAAGATGGAATTCCTGGGCAAAAGAAGGATGTAAATAGTTTGATGGAATTCTACTTCCCCTTCATCTTCAAGTTATTGTTTCGAATTACAAAGGCATTAATTTATAAAAATAGTTCTGTACAGACTAGCATAGCGTTCCTCTCAAAAGGTTTTAGGTGCAAAAAAAATTCTTTGGATTTACTGTTGAATCACCTAGGTTATCCCTAACAATTTTAGGTTGAGATTAATGCTTTTTTAAATTTGTACCACATTAAATGATTTTCACCTTTTCAAACGTGCTTATCATCAAAAGTTTTGGAAATAAGGATATTGAAACCGGAGCGTGAAGTTTTGATAAGAACTTAAATCCTTAAACGGAGAAAAAGCAATCGAGTGAAGAAATGATTTTGCAATTTTCAAAAACAAAAAATTTCATAAAAAGTGATCAGCATGTAACTTATCATGTTTTGTAGTCTTATTGTTACATGCTATTCGGTTGTAGTATGGCGATTAAATTATTCAGGTTAAAGGTGAAAAATAACCATTTATTTTTTTCAAAAGTACATCTGGTATCATATTGCTTTTTTAGGTGAAAAAATAACCATAAACTTCTTAAAATAAGTAAAAAATGTCATAGACGATGGGAGGTTTAAATGATACTACCTTGTTTGGTTTAATTGGAAAGGTGAGGAGGGGTGCCATTGGTTCAGGAGGAGAGGGGAGTTAATAATTAATTTATCATTATACCCTTACATGTCAACATGTTATTTTATATTTTCTTTTATTTCTAAAGTATATAATTATTTTACATTTTAGTTTAAATTGCTTAGTTTATGAAAGGCCAGGAAAG
The DNA here is from genome assembly GCA_037074515.1 of Mimosa bimucronata. NCBI lineage: Eukaryota > Viridiplantae > Streptophyta > Magnoliopsida > Fabales > Fabaceae > Mimosa > Mimosa bimucronata. Next base: position 17,428,897 of record CM073442.1, read on the forward strand.
TTGCGACGAGAAAGATCTACAGTGAACTGCATACGAACGAGGGTTGTTGGTTTTTTAATATGGGCCATAGATGGAATATCATAAAGATGATGATGAGAAATTGGTCTAGGAAATTAGCTCCCCTCTAAAACCCCCTAATTTGGAGGAAATCAAAATAAGGGGTTTGAAAGGAGGGAAAGGCAGATTTTGACTCCCCTCCCCTTCAATTTTTCAAACCAAACAAGGAGAGGGGGTCACTTACCATTCTCTTCTATTCCCTCCCCTCCAACCAAACACCAAATATATCCATATATGTCTTTTCCTTTCGTCATCTCTTAATTCCTTATCCCTCCTCAAAATCTCCTTCTAAAAATCTCACTCAGAATTCAAAGCACTTGAGAAAGCTCAAGTGCAAACATAGTATGAAGCAATCTTTGATCCATCGCAAACCCAAACGTTATCCCTCCATTATTATGCTACAAATACCTCATTGTATTATACAAAACCCATAAAACTCAACATGAATATATATATATATATATATATGTTTATATAACACATAACAAAAGCATCATTAAGATTCTCCCATAAAATACCATCCAAATATATACTCCATCCGGTCCTAATTATAAGACCAATTTGACTTTTTTAACTTTTTTTTCAAGTAAAAAAAAAGTAGTTTCAGTCCCAAAAAAAATCTTTTTTCCTTAAAACTAATTTATTCTACTTATAAACTAACCTATAATTTAATTTTATGTAACATATGTTATAATTTAGTGGTCTAATTTGTTTCCTTAACTTCCACAAAAAAAAAGTCAAAGTGGTCTTATATTTAGGACCGGAGGGAGTATATATATTATTAATTTAAAAGTGCTTATTTTCATCCAAATATATATATATATATATATCATTAATTTAAAAGTGCTTATTTAGTTAATACATTAACCATGAGAAAATTATGAATAAGCAATAAGTAACGAACTTTTATAAGAAAATCATGTGTATTTGTTAAACCATTTACAGCGTGTTTGGGATGGCGTTGGGGAGCCCAAACGCGCTGCCCCACCCCATAAACAGTTTTTGTAGTTTTAGAGATGTTTGGATTCACGGCGAAGGAGATGAGATTATGATTGAGAAGCACAGTGGGTGGAAGGGCTACATCTGGCTTGGCTTCTGTGAATGGAATGCTTAGGGAAGAAATGTAGACAAAAAGAATGGGGAGGAAAAATAAAAAGAAAAAAGAAAAGAAATAAAGTGGGTAGAAAAATTAGACTATTAGACCCCTAAAATTCTCAAATAAGATATTTTCTTTTAATCTAAAATTTCCTTTTTATCTTCAAAAATTTAACATAATAATCTCTAACTATTTTCTCCCACAATATCCTCCTTTGAGTTAAAAATATAATTTTCTCAAATTATTTTTCTTAAAATAAGGGAGAAACTAAGCCTTTAAAATCCACAAAACATCCCAAATTTCACTTTTTCTTTCTAAACTATAAGAATATATGCATATTATATATGAATTATTTAATAACAATAGTGTCCTTTTTAATAATTTTTCATTTAAAGTTGCTTTTCAAAATAATCATCCAAACATGTTTCTAAAAGTCAGATTGAAAAAAGTCACTTCTGTCTTAACAAATCCAAACATAAATCACTTCACATAATCGTGCTTCTATCTAATCTTACTTCTAAGAAAAGTCATATTAAAAAAAGTTACTTCTCCACCGCGAATCCAAATACATTAGAAGTCTCCAAAAAACTTCAGCATTATCTTGGACACTTGTGAAATGTTAAAAATGGCTTTAATTTTCTTTTGGCTAAACTTTGACCGCTTTTATAATTAATTTTGTTGTTGTTATGTGTTTTTCTGAATTCTTATGTGTATTTGTAGTTTAATTTTTTTCTGTCAGCCAATTGAATGTGGTCATTCATATAAAACAAAAAGGTCACTACCAATAATGATAGCTAGATGGGGAGAAGATGAATTGATTCTAAACCCAAAATGTAACATCCTATTTTTATAAAACCTATAAAATGCACAAAGTAATATTAAAAAAATATATTAGAAATGAGTTATCATTAGGTTTTGGATGTTGGGTTGCCAACAATTAATATGAAATAATATTTTATGACTAAACGGTTGATTTAAAAAGTTTGAGATGAGTTTCATTGAAACTATAAAGATGTTCTCTATAGTTAATCAAGATTCAGTATACACAGATGACTTATAAAATAGAAGTATATAATATAGATATTTGAAAGGCCCAGTTGAAAAGCCCACTTGTGAAAAACCCTACCTCCTACCTCATTGTAGTTTTAAAAATCCTTTTATTCTTCCTCACAGTATTACCGCTGCATCTAGCCGTCTTGATTCAGACCCTGACCGAGAACATTGAAGTAGTTAGTTGGTAACTATCTCTAAGTTAAAGAGTATTAGATAACTTTGAAAATTCTTTTCGTATGCTTGTGGATTATGTGTAACTTTATTTTAATTAATTATCGCACAATAATAAATTTATTACTTTTTAAGCATGCTTGCTTTTTACCTATTTACTATGAAAAGTAAATCATGCTTGTTTTATTTTAAGCATGCTTGATTATGTTGAGTATATTTGGATTGATAATTATTTATGGATTGAAAATTACTTATGAGTTGTATTATAGGTTTATCAATTATTTATGGTGTAATGATGATTGCATTTGCATCCATGAAGGGTTACGTTTAGAAGAGGAGTTGTATGATACCTATTCTATCACGTGGTAGGCCGTCACTCGGCGCATGGATATCACTTCTCAGGCTCCATTCTTCGATGTTTTCCTTTGGCCGGGATTCCATGGAAGTTGTGGGACATGTGATATCTCCTTATATTTGTCATTAAGGGGGGCCATAATTTGGACTTGAGCTCTGTACGTTTGGCTGGTATATCTCAAGCACCAGTGAGCTTGAGACAATTTAATTGTATGAATTAGTTCTCTATTGGACAATATGTGTTAGCCTATGGCTCCAGTCAGCGGAATAAGGTAGACGGTGATATAAGATGTTGCATATTGCACATTATATTTATTTGTGAATACAACTCATTAAGAATTTAAATGAATGTTTTCTCAATGTTTGAAAGTATTTAACATGTATTTGAAAACCTGAATTGTACAAATAATTAACTACATGTGTATAATTGGTTGAATTAGAATTATAAGTGACTTGCTTGTGTATGTTAGAATTTTTTAGTAGTTATTGAGATGGCGATCACATCCTATTATTGACAATTTTTTAAGTGAATGACCTAATAGGAAGCAAGGGAAGACACTTGAGGAGTGAGAGTCTTTAAGGCTCTATTGTGCTCATTGCATTTATACCACTTTGTACTAAATTTTCATAACACTAGGATTATTTTTATATTATGAAATCTTTCAGACAGTAAATGATTTAATAATTTATTTTGGTTGTTTTTTGTTAATCATGATCTTTTATTATTTATGTCGTATTCTATCCTGATTAACTTTCTAAAATGTCGTTTAGAACTATTTTACCAGCGTACATCCCTTTCTACCATGATAGGTCTTGAGAATATAAGTTTAATTCTTTTAAATTATGTAGGGTTTTCAACCGGTTCCATTCTTTTTAGGGTTTATTGGTTTGATCAGTAGTTATAATTGACTTTTAAACTTTCCACCATGTGGAATTTTATCATTTGGGTCTTAAATTCTTTACTACCATGGTAGGGTTTAGATGAATTTAAATGTTGGTTTTGGAAGGGTGTTACAAAAAAACTGTTAAATCCAAGTGACATAAATATATGATAGGCTAAAGTATACTTTTGGTCCTTTATGTTTGCATCAAGTTTCATTTTAGTCCTTTATGTTTGAAAAGTATACTTTTGGTCCTTTATGTTTGCATTAAATTTCATTTTAGTCCTTTATATTTGAAAAGTACACTTTTAGTCCTTTTTATCTAACATCGTTAGTTTTATTTAACGGAAAATGCCAACTCACCAAATCTAAAAGGTAATTTTATAATTAATTATGGACAAAAAATGCTTAAATTTAATTTTTTTTAGTATAATAATTCTTATATTTTAAAAATTAGTCATTTGTATCTACATTTAGTTATAGAATCACCTTTTAGATTTAATGAGTCAGCATTTTTCGTTAAATGGAACTAACGGTGTTAGCAAAAAAGGACTAAAAGTGTACTTTACAAATATAAAGGACTAAAATGAAACTTTGTGTAAACATAAAGGACTAAAATTGTACTTTTCAAACATAAAGGACTAAAATGAAACTTAGTGTAAACATAAAGGACTAAAAGTATACTTTAACCATATATGATAACATCTTATCATTTATTATATCTCATGTACCTATATTCTAAACAAGTTCTTGTCATCTTAAACATCCACTCAAATAGGTTAATTGTGGAATCAGGACAAACATTCTAGAGATAAAACAGGAAGATCGAAAATTTGAAGATGAGCATATTCAAAGGTGACAACATTTCCAATCCCAATAGGCTGGCCATCATTGACAAGGCAATCGTTGGGAGCGACGGTTCTGAAGATGTTTGGAGGAATAGGAACCTCTGATGTGAACGATTCACACTTGAGGTGAAGATTAGTTATTCTGCAATTTGAGGGGCAAGTATTTATTATTGTGACTGTGTACATTGGTGTCCCATTTGGTGATTTTCCTGTGGGACCTCTTGTATTTTCATTTACAAAGTTAGGTGTACATGCTTGATCAGTATATGCTTTCACAACTGCTTCGCCATTCTCTCCTCCTTAAAAAAACAATTAGGGTTATTTTGATATGTATAAGTAATAAGTAAAATAAATGAAAACAAGAATTTTGTGAATGAAAAGTCATTTTTTTAAATATACACATTACTTCATCTAGAAATAACCACTTAAATTATACAGTCCAAAATATAAGATAAATTTAGTTACAAGCATTACATAATGTAATATTTGTGTTTGTTTTTTCGGTTATACCTTTAGTTATAAAAATAGTGCATATGAAAGATAACAAGTGAAAAATTATTATAAAGAGCTAATAGGTGAAAATTTATTGCAAATAGAAAACGCGGGTAATAATGAAAAGACCAATATTACATTATAGAATAATAAACATGCATTTATATTTTATATAGTGTGTGTGGGTAAAATACCGAATTATTTATATATGATGAATAAAATAGAAAAAATATTGGTATAATTACTCATCCCCTTTTCACATACACCTACCTCTCAGCCGCAGAGCAGCAACCTCCATTTCCGATCAAAACAAATGAAGTATGGAGCAACTCAAGTCAATAAGGTGGTCGAGAGAGAGAGAGAGAGAGAGAGAACTTCGTCAATAAGTGAAGCCACATAGAAAAAACATATTTAATGAATTCAAATGCTTCTTCTATAGTTCTATATTAATTAAATCAAGGGAGAAACACATGACACAATATAATAAATTAAAATATATGAATTAGTGTACAAACCACAGAGAGAGAGAGAGAGAGAGAGAGAGAGAGAGAGAGAGAGAGAGAGAGAGAGAGAGAGAGAGAGAGAGAGAGAGAGAGAGAGAGAGAGAGAGAGAGAGAGAGAGAGAGAGAGCTTCGTCAATAAGTGAAGCCACATAGAAAAAACACATTTAATGAATTCAAATGCTTCTTCTATAGTTCTATATTAATTAAATCAAGGGAGAAACACATGACACAATATAATAAATTTAAATATATGAATTAGTGTACAAACCAGTGAGAAGAAGCAAGAGCATCCCGAAATATGTGGCAATCGCATAAACTTTGTTATGGGCAGACATAATGACTCTCTTTCCAAAACAAATCTCTATTACAGGTTCCGATTCCTCTAAATTAAAGCTGTCTTTCTTTTAAGCCTCTTTGTGTGCGTTGATGAATTAAGGGAACATATGGTTTGGGTATTTATAGTAAAATAAGATTATGTAAATCCATATCATTTATTGCTAGCGATTTTCTTAAAATACAATTGATTGATTGATATCCAATATATTTAAGTATTGTTATTGGGCCTACTTAAGAGTAGTTAACTCATCCAACGGGAATGACTCCATTTATTAATTAAACTATATATATTTAAATATGTACGTGAATGAGTGGTTGGTTCATGTGCTTACTATTATTAGAACTATGAGGTTCATAGAGAAATGTGTGATTCACGTATGGAAATACATTTAATATGGTATGAAATGTATGGTTCATGTATAACTTTTTTTGGTCAATATGGTTCATGAATAATTAGAGCTTGTAAAGTCATAAAGCTCAATCGATAGATGTACATACACGATTTTTTTTTTTGCCAACGTATACAAATAATATTATGTGTTAGTAACATGCGGTAATGGGCTTCTTCACTATACAAATCCTCCACTAACTCTCCATTTAATATCTCTACCATTGAATTTGTTTTCAGTGGTTGAGATATATTATAATTGAAAAATATTATTATCTATTTATTGTATAATATATTTTCCAATTGTGATAGATCTTAACCAATGAAAGTAAAATCAATGGTAAAAATGTTAAGTGGATGGATTATGTAGTGGAGAAGCCCCCAAACCTAGTAACACGTCTCACAGAAATAAAAAAAATTAAATCCTATTAACTCTGTTTTAAAATTAAACAATCTAATGATTTTATATTTATTTAATACTACTTCTACTTCATATACTACATAATGAGAATAAAACTCTTACAATAAAAAAACATAAAGAGTTTAAAGGGATAATTGTATTGAAGTCCCAAATAAGAGAATGTATATCAGACAAGTACATTGGTAGGTGAAAATGCCATTGTTTTTTTTTTTTGCCATTGTGAAAATGCCATTGTTAAAGATTGAAAAACATCATCGATAATTTATTGAGATTTGTTTGATATTAATTTTTTTGTTTGGGACCACAATACAATTGCCCTGAAATTAAATAAAGAATATAATTATGTTATCAAATAAAAAAACATTTACTTATTACCTCATAAATAGAATTGGAGAAGAGTTTTTCTTTTCTTTTGTTTTTTTAAGTTATGCGCACATAAAGTTAATCAATTGCTTAAATTCCAACAAAAACTCACGGTATTTTACTACAACACCCTCATTTTTATTAATGATCATGAAATAAATAATGCTTCCAATTTAATCAAGGTTAAAATTTTAAAAAATATGAATTATTTGCCCATATTAATTAACCCTGCTTTTTTTAGTTTATAAAGTATTATGTAACGTTGATTGTCTACGTACATGTATACATCTCTAAATTTTAGGTTATATATAAGTTTTTTAAACTATAGTCCTATACTTTTGGTCTTTAAACATATTTATCAAATTTAGGGAGATTAAGAGAATTAAAATAAATTAATTTACTACCAAATATATCAAATGATCTTTTTAAAATACTTCTATAGAACATTGTATTTAGTATTAGTTTATAAGTTAGATAAATTAATTTAAAAAAGATATTAGAGATAAAATAGAAAAATAATTTTCATTCAGATCAAAATTCACCCTTAATAATTAACATATCTTTTATTATATATGCACAGATTTTTTTTTTATATGTAATACACATATAAAGATGAGTTGCACCGACTCATCGATACGATTTCTCATTTCTTAAATACCTTCAACCAATAAATTATATGATGAAATTTTTTTCAATTTTACCTCGAAAGTTTTACACGAACAGAAGTGTTTTAAGAAGTAATATTGCTTTGAAAGTTTACAAAAAATAACGATTTTTCCCTCTTGTTTTACAAGTTAAATTTACCTGTTAAAAATCCCATATGGCACACCACCTTATCATCTAGTCACGTACCTATTTGCTGAGGTGCCTGACAACTCATCATCTCTATCCTTGTTACTTCCACCCCAACCCTCCCTCTCCCACCTATGCCTTCTTCTAATTAATTTGAAGTCTTTAGGGACCTGATTGAGTTATATTATTTTTGAAGGAGAGGGAAGAAGGCATATGTGGGAGGGGGAGGGGGAGGGGTGGGTTGGAGGGTATAACTGACTTTTCTCCTTCAAAAATAATATAACTCAAGTCCCAAAGGACTTCAAATTAATTAGAAGATTTCAAGAGACCTTACTTAATAATGTCCCTTATATATGAGACCTCAAATTAATTCTCCCTATTCTTTATCATTATACAAATACGGTCGGCCAAACTATTATCCAAAGAAAAGCATTTCCTGAACATGCAGAGTTTTAAGCTTATATTTTTGTTTTATTTTAAGGAAGACCGTCCAGTTGGATAAAAATTTGGCAAGTTCCATGATTAGTGGAAAAGATGGACAGTTGGTGAAGAAATTATTATTATAATTTAGATTCATCATTTCATGTTTAAATTTTGGTAGGTCACCGGCCAATCCAAATTTTTTTCATTCACACTGAGCCATCATCAATACAACGATGAGAGCTTCAATTCCTATTTATGCATATGGCCCACATATTATCTGTATTTTTTTTTCATTTTCCCCAACATTAGGTCAAAATATAAGCGATTCATATTTGATGCTTTATAAAAATATTATTTTACCACAATTCTAAATTGTCAATCAACAAATTTCAGTAATTTAAATATGGTATCCAAAATAAGAAACACCCAAGTTAACATCATTGCACAACCTATTTTGTATATAACTATATGCATAAAGATGACAGCGACAAGGATATGTTCTTATCTGCATTAACAAGTTATGATTATAACTACACAGTACACACACATATTAAATGTACGAGTACACATGAGTAATGTGTATATATATTGATATGATTAATGTAAATTATCTATTTTTATGTCGATATGAAAATCTTATAGTTTACAAAGCGTACGAGTTACTTATATATCTTGATTTTGCCCACCTAGCAGTATCTTGTGCACTTTATTCATTTTCCTCATAAGCTTCGTTTTCACACGTTGAGTTATAGACCCGGTTTTCAATGATGCAGTGCAAGTGTGCGACACAATGATGAACTTTATCACTCTTTATCAAAAGGGTCAATTAATACCCCATGCTTCATAAATTAAATCCTTTGACTTTAATATTGAAAATTCAGTTCAATAGAGCAGAGCTGAGAAGTGTAACTACACTGTACTACTCTTCTCCTTTTGCTCCTTCAACCATTCCAGAAATCACTTAAGAGTAGTTCTTTGAACTATCAAAAGCTTTTCACCTTCATCATTTTTATGTAGAGTAATCTTTGAGAGTCTGTTGATCCATGTCATAAAAGATTTGACAAAGTTTTGTGTTGACTATCGAGGGCTTAACACAACCCTCAATTTTTATCTGAGTTTGGTACTAGCTATAGAATATTGGATTTGTTAATGTTGCTTATTGCTGATCTATGAGAGTTTGTCTTAGGAATCTTGCATTTTCATGTTCTTCTTGAGGTCTTATCAACTGAACGTTACATACTGCTGTAATTTCAGAGTTTAGCTTCAGGTTCTTCAAAATCATTCAGTGCCAGTTAGTAGAATCAAATGAGTAAGTCTTTGCTTTTAGGCTTTTACATCACAGTTTCCTGCATTGCTTTTGTCATTTCCAAGATCATTATTTCTGTCCTCCTCTACAAAAGATGGAAAAGAAAGCACTCGATTCACGAAGAAGGCTATGCAGGTAAATCAGGAACTATGATAAAGACATGCATAAATACATACAATTAAGCCATAACAAACAAATATGATACAATACTGTAAAAGGAAAATTGGTGAGAAGTCCCTATTTAAAAATTTTATGGGTCAAAAGGATATAAACTCGAATACTAGACTTTCTATAATAAAATCCTACATTGTACTGATACTTTCTGTATATAAAAGCATATCAGGTTCTTTTGACTAATAAAATTTCCAAACAAAAGTTTTTCACTGATTTTTCCTACTTAAAATTGTACTCAAATAATATATAACCAGACATGTTTTCCTATGTAGTGCATGAAATGTAAATAATGAATTGTATTGTTAAGGCTTGTGAAAGATTTACATTGTCATATCTTGTATCTATGTCAATATGTCTATGCTTTTTGACTGACATCCAGTAATGGAATGGAACAGGTGGGAAGATGGTGATATTTAGGTCTTCAATTCTGCAATCCCTCGAATCTGATACCATGCTGAAGAAGATAATGAGCCTGAATAATATGGAGGTGATTGGATGTGGTGGTTATGGGACAGTTTATAAACTGAAAATAGATGACTCAAAATCTTTTGCAGTGAAAAGACTGAACAGAGGAACTGCAGATAAAGGATTTGAGAGAGAGCTGGAAGCAATGGCAGACATAAAACACCGCAATATTGTAACCCTTCATGGATATCATACTGCTCCACATTACAACCTCCTCATATATGAGTTGATGCCTAATGGAAGTTTGGATAATTTCCTCCACAGTATGTATTTCTTGCCACTGGATCCTCCCTATTCATGCATTCAGAAAATGACACATGAGAATGTGACTATGCAAAGAAGTTATCTTATTTTTATTTAATATGACTAATGATTGGGTCAGATTCGAGTATTGTTGGACCCAATTGACGGTAACTCTCCCAAAAATGTTTTATGTATTCACATGGATTTGAACTCAAGACCTTATGTTTAAGCGGTCAAAACCCCTTCCACTAAGACCAACTTATGTTAGTCAGGAGACTTATTTTTTAATTACATGAATTCATTTTTTTCTCTTTTTATCTTTCTCTTGAATGCACCATCTATACTCATTTTTAGTAAAGAAAATTCAGACCAGTCTTTCTTACTTAGCTGAAAACAGCTTTTCCGCTTTTGGGGGCATGGTTATGCCCATCTATCCCTCCTCCAACCCCATTAGTGGGAGCCTCATGCATTAGACCACCACTTTATTTCTTACTTAGTTTACTTCGAAGATAACAAGGATTTACTCAACTAAGAAGATTGAGCTACAGCAATGGAAAGTTTTTATAGAGAAAGTTAGTAGCAAGAGTTTCCCCACGATTTATCAGAACCACCCCCCCCCCCCCCAAAAAAAAAAAAAAAAAGATTCCTTAAAATATGAATAGTGAAATTTGATATGGACTGATCATAAGTGGAATGAGATGCAGGAAGACCAGAGCAGAAGAAAACCTTAAATTGGTCATCAAGATACAGAATAGCTATAGGTGCTGCTAGAGGAATATCTTATCTTCACAATGATTGCATCCCTCACATAATCCACAGAGATATCAAGTCGAGCAATATATTGCTGGACGAAAACATGGAGGCTAGAGTTTCGGATTTCGGATTAGCCACGTTGATGGAACCAGACAAAACCCATGTTTCCACAATTGTGGCTGGAACTTTTGGATACTTAGCTCCTGGTATGGATACAAGTATACAACACAGCTTATCAGTCTTTGCTTGAAATCACCATGTCAAAGTAAGAGTTTATAAGATCTTTTTCCTGCAGAATATTTTGATACAGGAAGAGCAACATTCAAGGGGGATGTCTACAGCTACGGAGTTGTACTACTGGAGCTTTTAACTGGGAGAAAACCCAGTGATGAAACGTTTGCGGAAGAAGGAACAAAGCTTGTCACATGGGTAAGACAAACTCTTGGAAAATCTTCACTATGATTTATGTTCAACAGAAAGGTTTTAATTTTCATAACCTCATAAATGATTTGGGTTATTCAAATGATCACACAGACTATGAGAATGCCTGCATAGAAGTGTAAATTGAACACCACTAGAAAGTTTATCATCATCTTTTTTTTTTTTTTTTTGAAAAAGAAAATGTATTCTACTGTGAAAGGCATAACATATGCAACATAACTTCTCCATCATCAACCAGGGAACTGAAATGGAACAAAATCTTCTACAGAAACTGTCGAACTGCGCAAATTGTATTTCAAGCTTTTGAACCTGGCTTACTTCTGCAAACTAAATTGCTGTTATTTTTGGAGCAGGTGAAGGCTGTTGTTCAGGAAAAGAAGGAGGAACTAGTTCTTGATGATAGGCTAGGGACCTGTCCAATGCAAGAAGTTAACAATGTATTCAATATTGCTATGATGTGTCTTGAATCTGATCCCTCGAAGAGACCATCAATGGCAGAAGTTGTCAACTTGCTTGAGCAAACGAAGCTGGACAAATTTGCTACAGCTTCCTAGTGTTCACTTTAAGACTATCCGTATACCGGCCGAACGTATCATATTTAAGTAAATTATGTTCATCTAGACTGTGTTTCTTAAAACATATCCTGACACACCCTCTTAATTTAGTTTCTACAGAAACATCCTCTGATAACATGACTGTTAATGGAGCTTATACTCTGCATTTTTTCCTCCTGGGAAGCTCTGAAAAGCCTAATTTGTTGCAGCATAAATCATCAGAAGGCCAAGCTCATGCTTAAGAGTTAAGATAACTGATACACAAGGGGCATGTGTTTAATTTTTACACCCGGAGGGGGTGAGTGTTGGTTCTAAAAATTTCGAGGTATGTACTCCTATTAAATGAAACTAGAGGTGTAGATAAGTAGGTTTTGAAACGGGAGGTGAATGCAATTTTGCTATTTTTTTTCCCTATTTTGTAATAACATGGAGTTTTGCACATCGAGCAGTACCAGTGATGTGCATTCTATGAATTTCACTTTTTTATTTTTCTTTAGTTTCCAGAAAGCTTGTGGTATACTATTAGTAAATTATCAGGTGAACAAACAAGATCCTCTGCTGGTGATATAAGATCAGTTAACAAGTTCAAAAATGAAAAACTTTGCATGAAAACTATGAATCGATGAGCATGTAATATCAATATATTACCATGTAGTGGACATACAATCACTCATCTCTAACAAGGATTGTTTTATAGTTTCAAACTGTTTATAGAAAAATCACAATGGATGAAAGATACAAGACATAGATACATTAAACAACAGAGCCATCATCATCTCTACAAACAAAAGATAGATTATAATGGCTGATGATATATTATACATTCCTCTACTTGAGTACTTCTGACAAGCCATCAGCCACTGAAGCTTTCAAGGTGGGAGAAACAGGACTATCTCCAAAAAATACATCAAAAAGTGCAGAAGCGACATTAGCAGATTCAATTGTAGCATCCACTGTAGATGGGAGCCCTTGAAATGAGACAAAAACCTGAAACCATCATGAAATCTAGTTGAAGTTTTATCATAACTGCAAGACTGAAGACTGAGATTGAAAAAAAAAAGAAAAAAAAAGACATCAAAGTTGATTCGAAGTCTCAGTGACAATTCTGCAACAAATTAAAAAAATAAAAATAAGCTGAAGCTGTACATACAAGCAATTTAGAAGGGTTCAACCAAGTCAAAAATATGAAAGTTCCTTTCTTGAGAGGACGATTTTGAAAGACACTACGGAATGTGGACAAAGCAGTAGCATCTTCTGGTGTGGGTGCTTTAATCCTCGGAGAGATGGCCTCATCTAAGGCATCCCAGAAAGTTTTACCATCAACATCTCTGACGAGAATAATTTGCAGTGATTTCTCAGAGGGAGCTGCAATCAAATAAAGGGATCCTTGTAAGCTTTAATCTTTCTCTAGTTTTCATTAAATAAAAGCACTGTGAGAATTTAAGCTTTGATAATTAAAAAATTTACTACATTGATAAATGGTTTTGAACACGGAAGAATTCCCTTGAATCACATCAGCTGGTTGCCCTTGCCAAGCACTCAGCTGACTTGTGATAGATTGATTTAGATACAATCCAGCAGCATACACCTTGACGCCAATGATTGCGAAAACCTTCTCTCTGTACCCTGAAATAATAATTTTCCACCATAACTTATAAACAGTAAAAAAAGAATGTTTTCTATTTCAGTGAAGCAAACTATATAAAGACAATCAGTTAAAAAAAAAAAAAAACTATAAAAAGACAAGAATTCTAGGTGATAATAAAATTTAAATAAAAGTTCAAATTCACACTGGAAGAGGTGCCTACATTTAGTGTCCGACCATACCTCGAACAAGATTGCCTCTAATAGGAGGATACCTATCCTAATAATAAAATGCAGATAAAGTATAACCGTAATTAAAAAACTTCTAGGTCACAACTCCCCAAAGTTCAGTTGCCTTGTCCAAATATGTTAAGAGAGTTTGAGTGACTAACCAGTTCCAAACAGTGACAATGAGTTTGAGCAACCCGGCAGACTCAAAGATGTCTGAAATTTCTCTTTTGTTGCTGATTCCTCTACATATTCCGCATTTATGGCTGCAGTATTCAATTAGACGCACGGAAGACGTCAATTTTTAATGAGTTAGTGAATTAAGTTTGGCAAACTCAAAGTTGAATCACTTTCCCTGCTTTCACCCATACCAAAACTATAACATAATAATCCAGAACCAGTGAATTAAGTTTTGAATTACTTTGTACAGCATATAATTCTTCCACCAGGAAAATTGGAAAGTTGAAGTCTCGAAATGGTAATACAAGATCGTAGAAAAAGCCTTAGAAATCTCAGTGATTCAATGAATATGAAAAGCTCTAAGCAGAATGATCTCCAATGGAAATCACAACATTTTACAAGCAACATGATTACTAGCCAATGTCACTTTGTCTCAAAGACACCAAGGAGATGCTAAATTTGGAAAGGGGGCAAAAAAAAAAAGAAATTGAGCCGGATAACACATGGAAGCTAAATTTAACAAAGTAAAGGGTTCATTTTTACGTTGCCAATAAAAATAATGATAAAGTTAGATATTATAATATCTTATTGCCAATATAATAATGGATAAAACCTCATAATTGTCGCAACACTATAACAAGATCTTCCGAGCTTTTATACTTCAACAGTGCCAACAAAAATAACTACATAGTTCGATATTCTCATATTATTCTGTCTGCACAATGGATTACGAAAATTTTTCAGAATTGGAGCTCTTTTTCTTCGACATTTTGTAGTATTGAATCACTTGTGATGGATTTCAACGCAAAAAAGGGAATTCCATAAGAAAATCAGCAACTTCTACCTTGCATGCGCGTAAAAAGGAAGCAATTGAAGAAGAACCCAACTGACAATTCACAAAATTGGAAGATAAAAAAAATAAGAAACAGAACCCAAATGCAAAATACCCGAAGATGAAGACGAAGACGAAGCAGAAATTTCACGGAAATGGACTTGTCGTCTGCTACTTTTGGGGAGAGAGAAATGGAGATGACGACTCCATTGAAGTGTTGAATTCAAAGGTTTAGTGAGGAAACAGCCAATTCTGGGAACAGAATTTGTGTTGGTGAAATTGAATGGTGGTTGAAGACACAATGCAGTTGAAGTTGTTGAAGTAGCAACGAGCATTTTTGAAAGATGAAGAAGAAAGAATCTTTAGGTAAAAAGGAAAAAATTTTAGCAATAAAGATCTGAGCTTCTTCTTCTTCTTCTTCTTTGGTTTGCTTTGCTTTGCTCTGCGCGCCGCCTGGAAAAGGAAGAAAACGATTGAATTATTTCAATGACTAGTGTGGGCTCATAAAAGCTGTTATTTTCTAAAATTGTTATAAATATTCTTCTACCTTAACTAACTCAATAAAATCAGAATTTTTTCTTTCTTTTTTTCACGCCAATCGTCATGTCATTTGTGTCATCATCAATCACGTGTAAATATGTAATTAGTAATTACTGTCTTGGACATTTTAATATGATTGAGTACCCTGAAAATGTTATCAGTTACGTAAAAAAAATTTTATCTCTGTTTTTCCATGTTTTCTTAATTTAACAAATTGAAAAAAAAATAAATTTATAAATCAAATTATATTTTTAAGGCGCCCAATTAGATTAAAATGTCAACGTCAGTAATTACATATTTGCTTATAAGTGGTGAGGATACAAATGACTTAACGAACCAGGTTTATCTAAAAATTTTTAATAAGTTAGTTAAAGTAATAGAATTATATTCAATTTACATACTTTTATTTTACATGGGTTAATTATACTTTTAGTCCTTTAACTTTTCAGAGTATTTTTGTTTTGATCCATAAACTTTGAAATAAGTGGTTTTAGTCCTTGAACTTTCGTATAATTTTGGTTTTGATTCCTAAACTTTAAAATAGTGGCTTTAGTCCTTAAAATTTCACTTAATTTTGGTTTGCCCCCTCAGCTTTGTACTATTTATAACCATTGGTATTTGATTTTTCAAGTTTTTTTTTTAAAGTTGAGGGATTAAAACAAAAATTGAGTGAAAGTTCAAATACCAAAACTACTGATTTCAAAGTTTAAAGACCAAAACCAAAATTGATTAAAAATTCAAACTTTATTTACAATTAATGGACATCATTTTATAGTAACTGACCAATGTTTCGAATATATAAGATTTGGTGGATACCTAATACCTAGAAGAAAGACCGAATGTAACATCCTGAAAAATTAATTCAAGATTTAATGATTTTATTTAGGATTTTAATAATTATTTTTAGAAATTTTGGCTATCTTATTTAAATTGAGGCTTGTTAGGAACTTCTAGGTTTAGTATTTTTCCTAAATTTAAGAAACATAATTAATTATTTATTTGAATAAAAGGATATCATTCACACTTTTGAAATTTAAATTGATATTTAGGATTTAATTTGGACTTGAGGTTTGATTTGGATAAGAGGATTTAAATTGAATATGAGGATTTTAAGGAGGTTAGTTGGAGAGATATAGGTGAAAGGGAAATTTCTATTTGAATTAAGATTTATTAATAAGGATTTAATTCACAGAATAAGAAGGATGAAGATAATTAGGAGCTTGTGTTAATAATTTAAATGAAATATGAAAATAGATAAGTTAGAAGACATCCTTGCCCTTATGAAAAAAATGTATATATATATTTAGATAAAGACCAAAGCTTAAGTTATCATTTAAATTTTAGGAAAGTTACTAAATTAATTATAATTGAGTGTTTTAGTATCTTAAATAAATATGTGGATATATGGATGTACATATATATATATATTAAATATATAGTAAAACTAGGTGGGATACTAAATTAATTATAACTAGGTGCTTTAATATTTTAAATAAAAATATGTGTATGTAATAATAGTATATATATATCCTAATAGGTGGGTGGCACGTGGGCCACCCACCATGTGATCTTGGGGGTTAAAACCCCCCAGATCCATCAAAGTAGTTTTTTTAAAAAAAAAAAAAATAATAATAATAGTATATACACACACGCATGTACTGCGTGTGTATATATACTCACACCAATTGGTGGGTGCCACGTGGGCACCCACCATGTGATTCACTGGAGGAAGTGATTTGCGGATACGACTTCCGTGGTTATTATTATTTTTTTTTATATATCCTATATATATCGGATAGATGCGTTTTTGGTGTGTGGGTTTGTATATATATACCTGATTCTTCAGCACGAGAATTTGCATGCTTCTGGCGCCGACGTGAGTGAGAGGGAAAAAGAAATAGGGAGAGACTTAGGTTAGGGTCTCAGATTGTGGAAGACTGAGAGCTTATATTTATTTCTTATTGAGTCTGATTCGAATCAAATAGCACGAGGGGAAAACTGCACTGTTGTAAAATCAGTACAATTTGCAGGTAACTGCTTCTGCTTGTTTGCGTGTGTGTGTGAGTTAGTGAGTATTTGAAACTTATAATTTTGTGATTGGCTATAGTCTCGATGAGCATGAATTTTGAAAGCCTATGTTATAACATAACATGTTTAGTGGAGTATGAATTTTGAACTAGCATGAAGATGTGTATTGTCATGTTTGAAACGATATTATACATTAAAGGTTATTGCATTATTAGATTTTAAAGAATTACTGGATGGGCCTTGTGCCTTATATTTGTTGGTACTGCATACAGTTGTGATCTGATTGTGGTGATTGTGTATGTAATACCGGTTAATTAAATAAAATGCCATCGCGCGATGAGGTTCCTTGTTGGCCCACAAGGACTAATAGAAAATAAAGACGATAATGGGGAGAACGCCCCCGGTCTCAGGCGAGGGTTGTGAGTCCCTACTGGACCGTAATATGATACCGGTGATTTTTGTGACACACTGTGATTTATGATTTTGGTATTATTTACGTGAATGACATTTGAGAAACTGTTGCATACTAATTGATGGTTTGAGAAGGCTTGGAAAGAGATGTTGGGTATTATTATGCATTTATCTGGTATTTGTCATATGATTTAATCCTATATATATATTAATACTCCACTGAACACCTTGCTAGCACACACCGCACGTAGGTGAGTAGTTAGTGGTTACCTGGGTCTACCCCCTTTTATCTTATTTTTACAGGTCTTAGCAACGTAAAAGGAAACCAAGGGAAGAATCCGGAATTACCTCACTAAGATTGTGAGTCTCCGGACTAGCAGGACAGAGATTATTGCCACATTTAGGGACATGTGCATTTGACTTTGCTTCCGCTCATTTTTAAGTTTGTTATTATTTTGATTTTTAAGGATTTTAAATTTGCAAGTGTTGGTTTGGATGACTCATGGTAATTCTTTCTGGACCGGTCTTAGTCCGGTGGACTTATTTGTTTTATGTTCATCATTTACCAAATTTATTCCTAGATCTGCGTAAGGATAGATATTTATGAATTATTGTGATTTTCTGGACTGTCAATCATGGAGGTTGATTATCTTAGAGTTTTTAATATCCAAAGGTTATGAGTTGATTTATTCAAACGATTGGTCGAAATTTAATTATCCATGTTAGCTTTTTATTCTTAGAAGAATTCTTTTTTCTAACATGGATAGGTCTTGTTATATTATCAGAAATTCTTTTCTAACCATGATAGCCCTTTAATAATAGAAATAATTTTTCTATCATGGTTAGGTTATTTGTATTATGTTGGATTATTTTCTAACCATGATAGCCCTTTAATAATAAAAATCATTTTCTATCATGGTTAGGGTAATTATGTTATGTTAAATTCTTTTCTAACCATGATAACCTTTTAATATTAGAAATCCATTTTTCTATCATGGTTAGGGTATTAAATTGGTATTTTTATTTAAAACGACGAAAAGCCTTTTCTAACTATGTTAGTGTTTGTTTTAGTAAACTTCTTTTTCTAACATAGTTAGTCAATAAATAATTTTGTACTTGTTAAATGGTAAATTGAAATGTATTAAAAAGTATAATTAGGTAGTAAATATTACACCGAACACTACTTTAAATAGTTCTATTTTTTTAATGAGTGATGCGTTCTTGTTAAGTATTACTCAGGTGTAGATAGGGGTGAGCAAACGGTTTTCGGTTCGAAACCGAACCGAAAACCGATAAGGGTCAAATAGCAAAACCGGAACCGAACTAAAAAATCGAATTGTTTTCGGTTCGGTTTTTCGGTTTTTGAACTATATTTTTAATACTCTTTTGTTACAATTTTGTCCAATATGAAAATTCAATGAAAAAAGGAAAAAATGGATTCAATATATATGAATAGTTATATAAATTTAATATCTTGTTTAACTCAACTAAACCATTAATTCAGTATATACAAAACAAAAAAAATAATACTTAATACATGACAATATTGAATTGGGTCTTTAACTTTTAGAGCACATTATATTCTGTAATTAATAAACATTCTATGCTTTTTTTTAATGTCACATATTTAAAAAAGTGTTTGTTTTTATTAGAAAGAAATTTTATTTGTTTGGATTTTGAGATATTTGTTTAGACTTACTTGTTATCCTATTTTTAAACAAAAATTCTAGATTTTTTTTAATATTATTATAACTTTCAGTTTTTTGGTTTCAAATCGAAACCGTTTTCTAAAAACCGAACCGAAAACCGAAATACATTTGATTCGGTTTGGTTTTCGGTTTCGGTTCGGTTTTACTCACCCCTAGGTGTAGATGTTCAAACAAATCTATAAACGAAAACTAGTCCAATTTTACAGTACTAGCATACTTTGCTAAGTAGCATATCTACTGCCATATTCAAATATTTATGACACAAGCTAATTGTAATGTCTAACTATATTATAGTATGGTCTGGATCTCCACAAAGATTGTCTAATCTGTATGCACCTCCTCCATCCCTATTAGTACTGTATTGACTGCTTTAGGGTTATTCCATTAAAATCCCATTAGAAGATACAAATTAATTAAATTAAATATTATATTAGAAAAATAAAAAATAATTTATATTAAAGACATAACTTCGTTTTAGAAAATACATAATATGTAAAAGAATTTTTATATTTTATATTACATCTATAAAAATTCTTATCATGCATATATAACTCACATTTTAAACTCAGTTTAATATAATATATATAAAGGATGGTTTACAAAGAGGCGTTAGAAACTTAGAATGAGTTTCATCACGAGTGTACGAATACCAACTGGTATCAGTGACCAAAATCACTACCATATCATTTGACATTTTTATATTTAAACTATCGAGTAATAACTGACAGTTTCTTTTTAGGCCAAGAGCTTCATAGTTCAATTGGCACCTTACCTTTCCTCTCATTGAGGTGGTGATAGGTTCTATGCCCCAAATTGACAAATAGGGATAGGTGTGTGCATGAGATGAGATGGGTGTGAGTCCCTCTTCAATTTTTTTTTTTTTTGGGGGGGGGGTGTTTACCCGTAAGAGTACAGATCGTAACGTAGTAATAAATTATCGTTTCACAAAGATTTGTTTTAAAACCCCAATCAAACAACAGGCTAATGAACTCAATTAAGTTGAACAAATCAAATTCTTTTAGAAACTGGTTTTGAAAACTAATTTTAAAATAAAAATAAAGAAACAAACAAGAAAGATTTAATTTATCAATGAACTAAGCCTAGGATTAATTCTCACCGTTCTATTTCATGAACCCTAATTTATTTCCCTTCCTTTAGTCTTTAAATAACAATCTATGTTTGCCTAAGATTCTAAAGTACTTGAAACGCTCTCTCGAGTCAAAATCAATTCTATACGTCTCATTAACTTGCTCAATCTCTTGTTACAAATTAATGAAAGTATGCCTTAAGAGCCAACCTTAATCTAGCAAAACTAGGTCGATAGATATATCTCTATTCTACCCGACAAACCATCCGTTAGTTGATTTAAACTTCAAGTCTAGTCTGATTTACCCTAGTTCTACATCTAAACTATCTCTCTCGAGTATAATTTAAATGAACAAATCACTCTAAAGGGTGATCAATCAATTAGAGGCATTAAGAACAAGATAAATCAATATAAATAGTCATTAAATTCTAAAAGAAAACGAAACAAATTAGGTTTCAATCCATACAAGGTTTGAATCAATCCTAGAACAAACGATTTAGCTACTCATGAATGAATTAAACCAGCAAATACAAAGAAATCCCATGTTTAATTCACAAAAGTAACAAAGAATGGAAGAAAACAAGAAGAATCTATCACCGTGGGCAAAAAATCCTTCCAATTTTGCTTCTCAACCTCCAATTTTGCAAACCCTAGCTCCAAAGATGTGTGCACCGATGAGTCTAATGATTCCAAAGGGTTCTAGGGTTCAAAGGGGGCTGATTCTCCTTGAATTTTCGTGCCCTAGGTGATTTAAAAGGGTAAAAATCGAAACTGTGCGTTTTGCAGATTTTCAGGATTTTCGTGCCATGTCGCGACATCCTGATGCAATGTCGCGACATCAGAACCAATTTTCAGCAATTTTCCTTAAATGGCCTCCAGCTTTCTCCATGTTTTTCCTTTGATCTTTTTCTCCTTCCCTTCTTAGAATGTCCATATTTACCTATCCAAACATGCATAAATGTGAGGGAATCATGCCAATTAAATTTCCTAATAAATTATCATATTTTTCTTAAAATTAATCAAATTAAGTTTATATGACAAATTTACACAATTTTCTCTTAAAAACTCTTAAAATGCCTTTAATTAGCAATGATGACTCCCCAAATATATTCTAAATATGCCCTAAATTAATGGTAAATGGGGAGTCATAGGGGGTTGGGTAAGTTGTAAACTTGTAATAGAAAAAGGGTAAATGTATAAATTTAATATCCTACAATATTGCAAATCACACCAAACATAAATAACAATATTTTTTGTCAGTATATAGTCATCATGAATTTAAAAGGTAGCAAATATAATAACATAGTTAATTCCTCTTAACTTCTGTTAAATATTTGAAAGATAGGTCTTGCAATGGCACAAACTTCACTCATTCCTGTTATTTTATTATGGGTAAAGGCGCAAATTTAGTATCCTACAATATTGCAAATCGCATCAAACATAAATAACAATGTTTCTCCCCTTGTTACATCAGCCTCCGCCTTTACCTCGTGCCTACATCAACGCTCTCATTCACCGACTTCACCTCACACACAACGCCACAGTGGCCCTCAAATGCCTTTTTACATTACACAACATTATCATCCGTGGGCCTTTCACTCTCAGGGACCACCTCGCTTTTTACCATTCCTACGATGCCTGGAATTTCCTTAAACTCTATGGCTTTTGCGCCAACTTCGATGTTAAATAATTGGAATTGTCGTCCTGGGTTCGATGGTACGCTGGTGTTTTAGAACAGAGACTGTCAGTTTCCAGAGTCTACATACTAACAAAAAAAATTGTTATTTATGTTTGGTGCGATTTGCAATATTGTAAGATACTAAATTTGCATATTTACCCATAATAAAATAATAGGGATGAGTGAAATTTGTGCCATCGCGGGTCCCACCTTTCAAATATTTAAAGCAATTTAAGAGGAATTAACGGTGTTACTATATTTACTACCTTTTAAATTCATGGTAACTATATAGTGACAAAAAAATTGTTATTTATGTTTGGTGCGATTTGCAATATTGTAGGATACTAAATTTGCACCTTTATCCTAAAAAAATGACAGATTTTTTAGTTTTTAGTAAAAAGCATTGAAAAAGTCAATGCAGTAATTTTTTTTAGACTAACTATGTAAACTTATCACTTTTTTTAATTAAAGGCGTATATATTAATGGCATCATGTTACAAGTAGTATCAAAACACATGACTTCTAGCTTTAAGAGAGCTTTCATGCTACCAGACTACAATATTATTAGCTTGTAGTCTTATTACTTGTACAGATATTTTTTTTTATTATACAAAGTAACGGTCGACTATGTTACCTTTACTTTATTATTAAAAATTGTCAAATATACGATGTTCTGATTTAAAAGGACACCTAAATACTTGACGATTAAAAACTGTCAAATAAGGAAAAGATCAAAAAATAAACAATAAAGCAGTAACTTTTGAAACAATATCATTTCATTGCTATGCATGAGATGCTTATATCGGCATCTCTTATATATAGAACCGATAAATGTTATCCAAAAAAAAAAAACCGGTAAATCAATTCATCAAACTCTATGTGATTACATGGATTAGTACACAGAGCAATCTTCTGTCTTAAACGAAACAAGATTATTGTGCAAGTCATGCTCAATCAAGAAGTTAATCTGAGCCAAGAAGCCATAAATACCCAAACCTGTAGTTGAAGCACAAGGGCGTTGATTTTGAGTGCGTAATAAGATGGTTCAGAATATGACAAGAAAAGATGAGAAAAAGTGGTATTGCTAGCTAGTGCCCTGCCCTAAACAGAAGAGTTAATTGGTTTGGACTTTTGGTTATAAATATAAAACCTTTTTTTATCTATTATATTTATCTTTTTTCAGACTACTTTACCTGACATATAAACAGATATATAATCTAATGATACGCATAAGTTTTTCTAAAATATCATATAACGTATGCTATAATTAATAATTTATTTAGCTTCTTTAATTTTTTTTCAAATTGGTCAATTGTAACTTATATTAAGGACCGTATTATACTAATTATATACTTGTGTGTGCACAAAGACAAAATATATAGTTTATTTTGTTGTAGTACTTCCACTAATCCTAAAGCATATGTAAGAGCTAGTAGAGTGGATTTGTTGATTTTGAGCGTGTAATAAGATGGTTTAGAAAAAAGGCATATAATTTACATACCACTTTTTATAATTGCATAAAGAAGAGTCACTACAATATATGAGATCTACAGCATCTCTTGCATTATTATAGCATTTTGCGGTGTTACAATTAAGGCTTATATAAGTGGATGACTTTGTTGGATCAAATTTTGGGAGTGTTTGTTCGTAGCATTTAACACAAGGCTCACATTGTGACCAAATAAAGTTACTTCTGTGTCAAGAATTCCATATGTGGTTCTCATTGGTGTTCCCAAGGAATAGGTCATGAGGAATTTTCCATCCCTATAGAACACTTCAGATTCTGCATCTTCATCATTAGTAATATTATCTTGAGCTTTGGGACCTAAGACCGAGCCAGAGCGTTGTTCACTCGCCTGAACGGAGATAATGGTGGTAATGAGTTGTTAATGTAGAATGGAGATTTTGGAGAATTACGGTGTACCACTCCGTTCTTTATTATAAGTCCAACTACCACAAATTTTTTGTTCCAAAATATAAGTCAACTTTGGGATCAATTAATGCTATTATGACTAATTTACCCCTGTGTTGGAAATAGGGAAGATGAGAGAGAAGAGTTATAATGTATAAAATATTATTTTAACACCTATTCTTAAATAAGGGTAAAGTTGGAAAAATATGATATATTTAATGCTATAACTTCCACTCCTTGATATGTGAGAAGTAGTTAGGGTGGACTTATAATAAGGAACGGAGTGGTATGAGTTCCACAGTGAATCCATGTTTGGTTGATGATGCCTTTGTAAGCCACATGAGAAACGAGAAAATGATTATATGAAGACTTTTTGAGATACATGAAAATAGGGCTTACAAGATGCGACCATGTTTAAGTTTATGATGAGTGTTGGTACAGTAAAGACTAAGAGTATAACCCATATAAGTGCATATATACACATAAATATACACATCTTCTGATACTAGTGCTTCCAATTTGTAACAAAAATCTTGATGGCAATATAGTAAATACTGTTCCAAAATCTATGATTATATGTTGCCTTCCAATGTATATATATTCAATTGCTATGAAAATTAGAGAAACTTCTTCAATAATTTCCAGAACTAAAAAATTCATATAGATGTCTTATGATAAATATCACTCAAGGATGAATGAATGAGATATTACAGATATTCAGGACTTGATGATGCATATTTTGTTTTCTCATCATTAAATGGTGATTGAAGCAAAAGAAGCCAATTTCAAATATATATATAATATATAAATATATACTTTGAAATATATATATATATAATAAGTTATGATAGCAATTATTATAAAAGATAAATGTATAAAAAGATAATACGTAAGAACTTTAGTGTTACCCTTGCCTTTGTACATATTTTTGGATATGAGTTAATTATCTTTCATTAAAAAGGTATGGAGAACTTTAGAGGGATAAGGGGATAGATAGGAGGGTGACTATACGCTGAATAGGAAGGTAATCATAATAAATTGACTTGAAGAGGAAGAATAGAAATGGATAATAAGGTAATAAAAACTTGACTTAAGAAAGAAGATTTTTTAAGTGATATGATGATAATAAATTATCTTAGTCATATAGGGCCAAAAAAAAAATACTATAAATAGACCCTAGTAAAAACTTGGAAAGTCACCCAAATTTAGAAAGAGAGAACAAAAGAAAACATTCCATAAGCCTTTTGAATTTATGAAAAAGTAAGAAAATTCTTTCTTACTGAGTGATTGTTTGAAAGCCTTGTTTTCTTCTCTTCCTCTCTCAAGTTTTTCTTATATTCATGCACATGATATGTATGACTTATATTTTCACTTTCCCTCTCTTAATTATTATCTTGTTCTGTGTGGGAGAGGAGGACAGAGACACTGAACAAGGAAGCTTGTTTTACTTTTCTCTTTCTTACCTCACTTATATGGGATACTTTATTTTCTTCTCTCTCTCTCTATTTATATATTTGTCTTTTGTGCATTTCTTCTTGAAGCATATATGTATGTGTGTCACACAGGGGTTGTACTTTCAGCACATGAATTATTTTTGCACACACACATATATACACTCATGCTCTTACTTATCTTGATTCTCTCTCCTAACCATGGTTATTTGTTCTACGTTTTAGTTACTCTTATCTCTCTTTAAATTATACTCTCATACATTTTTTGATTTGACTCTCTCCTTATAGTTTCATTTGTCTTCCACATACCCCTTTTCTTCGCTCTCATCACGTACACACGCACACCAACTCCCATCACAACCTTTCATTTCTAAATGCTCTGGTTTACCCGAAAAAGAAAAAAGGGTCTTTTCTTTTCATATGATATAGAAATAAAAAAAATAATAAAAAAAATAAAATTTGAGGGTTTTACAATTTGGTATCAAAGCAAAATGATCCTAGAGTTTTTCTCAAATTAAGGATATTGTAAGATTATCTATTACTTTGTTTGTGCAGTTTGTATAATCTGTACAAAAATATGTCCCTACTTCTTTGGGTTACTGTAAATAAAAATAGCTTGAACGACACTTTTTTTGGTTTACTGATGTGACATAGTTTTGAAGCTTGTAAACCTGATGGCCTTAAGCAAAATACTTTGTTATGCAGCACATGCATCCTATATTACATTATTATATTGGTAATATGTTAGTTCCTGTTTAATCATGTATTATTTATGTGTTTATTTTATTATTATATTTTTTCCCTCTCTTTTTCAATTATCCTTTGGTCGCGCATATGCTGAGGCCATATTGCACTTACTATTATCAACTATACTTGGGTGTTTTTGGATTAGGTTGGGGTTGGATTCCCTATCCTTTAATTTCTATAAAAATTGGATTTCATGTTGAGTCATATCCAATGAAAACTGTAAGAATTATACTTTCTTTATTTTATTATTGGACTTATTTTATCTTGAAAATTTTTCCAGCCTTAGAAATTGCGCTATACATTTTGAATTGGTCTTTAATTTTATTCCTTCGTGTCTTGAAGGGAACCCTCCTCACTAATATAGTTATGTACCTCTTTATCGGTGTTTAGCATTTGTGTCTCTTGTATAAGTTGTGGATTGTGAGGAAATAGAAGATTATAGTATAAATGGTTCTAATATTAATTATTCTGTTATGTTATGCAGCAGAAAAAAATGATAATGGAAGAGCAAGGTCAATCTAGTAATGAAGATAACCATATAGGAAATCAAATACTACTTGCTATAGGACAATTAACCACAACTATACATGCACAAGCTTATGCAACCACACATGCCTTAGAGAGCAAGCTGCAATTACTGAACACCTAGTTCATTTACTGGAGGGATCAGACTTGAATATGAACACCTAGTGCCAGAAGAAGAAGAAGTAGAGTTGGAAGAACCAATATCATTAGGAAGGGACCAAAATAATTCCAACCCAAACCTTAGTCTAAAATCTTATATTGAATTTAGAAAAACTAACCCACCAACCTTTAAAGGAGAATGTAACCCAGCTATAGCATATGAGTGGTTAGAACAAGTAGAGAAGATATTTGAAGTTTTAGGATGCTTAGATGATCAAAAGGTATCTTTTGCCACCTACATGTTAGTATGAGATGCTCTCAACTGGTGGAAAGAAATTAGGCGTGCATCTGAATCGCGCCACATAAAGATAACTTGGGAAGATTTTAGGAAAGCTTTTTTGGATAAATATTTTTCAGAAAATGTTAAGCATGAAAAGGAGATCGAGTTCTACACGTTGTCCAAGGAGCCTTATCCATAGATCAATATGTTGCTAGGTTCAACTCTCTTTCTAAATATTCATCTTGTTTACTTAATAATCCTAACAAAACTTGGAAAGCCAGAAAATTTGAAGCAGGATTGAGATCGAAAATCCGTCAAGCAGTGATAGCTCTAGAAATTCGTGATTTTCCAACCATAGTAAACAAGTGTCATGCTGTTGAAAAACATCTAGTGGAAGTTGATAAAGAGAAACAAAAGAAGAAGAATTTGTGGGACAAGAATAAGAATTTGGGAGTACAAAGGAGGAATTTTAAACCATCGATAAACAAAGGAAAAGGGAATGGATCTTATGTGTAGTAATGTGGTAAGTTTCATGGAAATCAACCTTGTTTTCTAGAACCAAGGGTTTGTTTTAATTGTAGGAAGCCTAGACACCTTTCTTGGAATTGTCCATTAAATCAAAGAAAGACCGTTGGAGAAAATAGGTCGAGACAGAAACCGGTAGCAATCGGAAGAGTTTACACCATGAATGGAGCGGATGTAAAAGAATCCACAAATATGGTACAAGGTAAGTGCCTTATCCAAAATATTCCATTACTTGTATTATATGATTCTGGAGCTACCCATTCTTTTATATCTAATGATTGCGTGCAAAAGTTAAACCTAGATAGATCAGAATTACCCTACCAACTTCTAGTATCCACCCCTACTGGAGAAGCTGTAAACACAACATTCGTTTGTCTAAATTGTCCCATACAAATAAATGGACAGTCATACCTTAGCCATTTGGTCTGCTTACCACTTATGAAAATAGATGTTATACTTGGAATGGATTGGTTGATAGAAACCAAGTTATAATAGATTGTGCTAGAAAACTTGCCATTCTACCTTCCAATTGTGAACCAACAATTAATCACCTCACTGCGATTCATGAAAATATAGGACTAGAAAAATAGGGTATAAAGGAAGAAGTAGATATTAAAGAGATACCCATAGTTAGAGAATTTTTAGATGTATTCCCTTCTGATGTAGTTTCTCTTCCACCATAAAGAGAAGTTGAATTTATAATAGACTTAATTCCGGATATGGGACCTATATGAATTGCACCTTATAGGATGTCTCCTTTAGAACTTAAGGAACTAATGGTTCAGATAGAAGATCTCTTAGAAAAGAAATTTATTCGACCTAGTGTCTCACCTTAGGGAGCCCCTGTACTATTTGTGAAAAAGAAAGATGGAAGCCTTCAATTATGTATAGATTACCGTCAATTAAATAAAGTAACTATAAAGAATAAATACCCTTTACCAATGATAGATGACATTTTAGATCAATTAAGAGGAGCCTCATTTTTCTCAAAAATTGACCTTAAGTCTGGATACCATCAAATAAGAGTTAAGAAAGAAGATATACCTAAGACAACCTTTAGAACTCGTTATGGCCATTATGAATTCTTAGTGATGCCTTTTGGATTAACTAATGCACCAGCAGTATTTATGGACTATATGAACAGAATATTTAGGCCTTATCTAGATCAGTTTGTTGTAGGATTTATTGATGATATTTTGATATATTCTCAATCAATAAAAGAGCATGAAAATCATCTCCAAATAGTCTTACAGGTCCTTAGAGAAAATCAACTATTTGCTAAATTTGAGAAGTGTGACTTTTGGCTTAATGAGGTAAAATTTTTAGGACATACTATATCAGGATGAGGTGTGGCAGTAGATTCAGATAAAGTAAAAGCAGTATTAGAATGGAAAAGACCCCAAATCGTCACTGAAATAAGGAGTTTCTTAGGTTTAGCTGGTTATTATTGAAGGTTTATTCGAGGATTTTCCCAAATAGCATTACCTTGAACAAGACTAACCCGAAAGGGAATTTCCTTCATATGGACCTTTGAATGTGAGGAAAGTTTTAACATCCTAAAGAAAAAATTAACTACTTCTCTAGTTCTAATCCTTTCAAATCCTCAAGGGAATTTTGTGGTGTACGCTGATGCCTCAAAGAAAGGTTTAGGATGTGTCTTGATGCAAGAAGACAAAGTTGTGGCATATGCTTCTAGACAATTTAAAGCCCATGAAGAAAATTACCTAACTCATGATTTAGAATTAGCTACAATAGTGTTTGCTCTGAAAATTTGGCGGCATTATTTATATGGGGCTAGCTTTGAAGTCTTTAGGGATCATAAGAGTCTTAAATATCTCTTTGACCAAAAGGAATTAAATATGAGACAAAGGAGGTGAATGGACTTTATTAAGGATTATGATTTTAAACTTCGATATCACCCAAGAAAGGCAAATAAAGTTGCAGATGCCTTAAATAGAAAGTCATTACAAGTTGCTTCCTTAATTATAAAAGAAGCTGAGATGATAGAATACTTTAGGGATTTAAGACTCCAAATGACCGTCCTACCTAATAGTTTACAAGTTAGCGAATTAAAAATAAATAATGATCTGAGAGCCCAAATCCAAGAACTCCAACAAAAAGATAAGTTTTTACAAGAACAAATAGGGCGTGAAGGTTTCTCTCAGGCATATGACAAAGACATTCTGTTTCAAGGAAGAATATGTGTACCAGAGGAAGAGGAGATAAGAAAGAAAATTTTAGAAGAAGGACATAAGAGTAATTATACCATTCACCCAAGATCTACAAAAATGTATCAAGATCTAAAGAAAATGTATTGGTGGCCGAGAATGAAAAAGGAGATTGCAAGTTTGTGTCTAAATGTTTGATATGCTAGAAAGTTAAAATAGAACACCCAAAACCCTCTGGATTACTCCAACCATTATCAATTCCAGAATGGAAATGGGATCATGTCACCATGGATTTTGTAGTAGGACAACCTAAGACTAGGTCAAATAAAGACTCCATTTGGGTAGTAGTAGGTCGGTTAACTAAGTCAGCTTATTTCTTACCAATTAAGATTAATTACTCTCTTGACCAACTTGCCCAATTATATGTAAGGGAAATAGTAAAGTTACATGGAGCACCATTGAGTATAGTTTCAAATAGAGACCTAGATTTACATCTAGATTTTGGGGATGCTTTACAAGAAGCTTTTGGTACAAAACTACAATTTAGTACATCTTACCATCCCCAAACAGATGGCCAATCTGAACGAACCATCAAAACCCTAGAAGATATTCCTAGAGCTGAGAAAGGGGAAGATTGGGAAAAATAGGTACCACTAATTGAGTTTGCATATAACAATAGTTACCATTCAAGTATTGGGATGGCCCCTTATGAAGCTTTATATGGTAGGAAATGTAGGTCACCTTTATGTTGGTTTGAGGATGGTGAAAGAAAATTATTAAGGCCTGAATTAGTCCAAGAGACAACAAAACAATTGAAATTAATTAAAGAAAAGATATTGTCAGCGCAAAGTAGGCAAAAGAGATACTCTGATAAAAGAAGAAAACCAATGGAATTTGAGGAAGGATCTCATGTGTTTCTTCAAGTTACTACAGGGATAGGTAGATCCCTTAGAACCAAGAAGCTAAGCCCAAGATACATTGGACCTTTTCAAATCATCAAGAGAATCGGGCCAGTAGCTTATCAAATAGCTTTACCACCTAACTTATCCAATATTCACCCCATATTTCATGTGTCTCAACTACGAAGGTATATCCACGATCCTTCTCATATTATAGCTAGTGAGTCTATACAAATAGACAAAACCCTAAGGTATCATCCAAAACCATCAAGAATTATGGATATGGATCAAAAGTAACTCCGACACAAGACTATATCGCTGGTAAAAATTGCATGGGAAGGATTAACCCCGGAAGAAGCTATGTGGGAAATAGAGGATGACATGTGACAACAATATCCGTATTTATTTAATCAAGGTATTTTCAAATTTCGAGGACGAAATTTTATTTTTAGGGAGGGAGAATTGTAAAAACCCTAAATATATATATGAAATATATATATATTTATATATAATAATAAGTTATGATAGCAATTATTATAAAAGATAAATGTATAAGAAGATAATATGTCAGAACTTTAGTGTTACCCTTGCCTTTGTACAGATTTTTGGATATGAGTTTATCATCTTTCATTAAAAAGGTATAAAGAACTCTAGAGGGATAAGGGGATAGATAGGAGGGTGACTGTATGCTGAATAGGAAAGTAATCATAATAAATTGACTTGAAAAGGAAGAAGAATAGAAAGGCATAATAAGGTAATAAAAACTTGACTTAAGAAAGAAGATTTTTTTAAGTGATAGGATAATAATAAATGATCTTAGTCATATAGGGTCAGAAAAAAAAAATTCTATAAATAGACCCTAGTAAAAACTGGGAAAGTCACCCAAATTTAGAAAGAGAGAACAAAAGAAAACATTCCATAAGCCTTTTGAATTTCTGAAAAAGTAAGGAAATTCTTTCTTACTGAGTGATTGTTTGAAAGCCTTGTTTCCCTCTCTTCCTCTCTCAAGTTTTTCTTACATTCACGCACCTGATATATATGACTTACATTTTCACTTTCCCTCTCTTTATTATCTTGTTCTGTGTGAGAGAGGAGTATAGAGACACTGAACAAGGAAACTTGTTTTACTTTTCTCTTTCTTACCTCACCCATATGGAATACTTTATTTTCTTCTCTCTCTCTATTTATATATTTGTCTTTTGTACATTTCTTCTTGAAGCATATATGTAAGTGTGTCACATAGGGGGTTGTACTTTCAGCCAATGTTCAAAAAACCAGACCGGACGTCGAACCGGATGAGGCACTGGTTTAAGGGTTAATGGTCGGATCAGGGTCGGACCGGGTCAGACCGGTTATATTAAAATAATAAAATTTTATTGATACTAACATTAATAATCACTAATATCAAAATGTAAACATAGAAAGTATGCATGATTTGTCAAACATGAATATTTTGATGTTTCTATAGAGGGAAAAATATAAAATATTAGTTGAGTACACGTGAAAATAAATATTATTCTACAATCCACAGACTAAAATACAAATACTAAAAGCAATAACAATTAAATACTAAACATATGAAAGTATAATAGCATTTAAAATATTATAATTTCCTTGTTTCTAAAATTAAGTGAATTAAGTTGGTAATTGGGTAAATTATAACAAAATAAAAAAATCAAATTTTTTTTTTAAAAAGGAGAGAACCGGTTCAACCCCGGTTCTGGCCAGTTTGCCCGGTTTTGGGCGGGTTGAACCGGTTCTCCACGGGTTCAACGTCTCCCCCCGGCTAAATGATCACCCGGACTGGGCTTGTGGCCGGTTCACGGTTGAACCGGTCCGACCGCCCTGTCCGGTCCGGGTCCTTGAACCATGCTTTCAGCACATGAATTATTTTTGCACACACACATATATACACTCATGCTCTTACTTATCTTGATTCTCTCTCCTAACTATGGTTATTTGTTCTACGTTTTAGTTACTCTTATCTCTCTTTAAATTATACTCTCATAACTTTTCTGACTTGACTCTCTCCTTCTTATAGTTTCATTTGTCTTCTACCCCTTTTCTTTGCTACACATACTAACTCCCATCACAACCTTTCATTTCTAAATGCTTTGATTTACCCGAAAAAGAAAAAGGGTCTTTTCTTTTCATATGATATAGAAATAAAAAAATAATAATAATAAAATAAAATAAAATTTGAGGGTTTTACACAAAGTCTTTAGCTAACAAATTCAATGTAAAAAATAAAGGCAGTATGCGAGGGCAACATAGTTATTGATTTTGGAGCAGCATTTGCTGTTTTGCCACAAAATTATCAAGGGTAAAGGCAAATTTAGCAATAAAGTGTTTTGCCATGTGCACCAATCATAATAATTTTTTAGAATAGTAAAACTGTTAAATTAGAGTGCAATGTCCGTTAAAAATTTGCACCTTTACCTGATTCATAATACAAATTGGAAGCACCAGTATCAATATCAGCAGAATTTAAACGTGTTAATGGGCCAAGCGAGAGAAACTGAGACTGTGCTACTCAGTAACAAGTGTTGAGGATATAAGAGGTCCCTCCATTACCTTTCATTTTAGAGGTGCTGATGTGGTGTTAGGTCGACTTAGTACCTTTTCTATGGTTAAGTAGCTTGCTTTCTTCAGTTCAAAAAAAAAAATCAGTTAAAAAAAAAGTAGCTTGCTTTCTTTTCTTCCTGATTCATCTTCAAGAGGTGCCATATGCTCAGATCAATTGCTTGGGTGGTTATGATCTTCCCAAGAATCTTGTTTCCTTTAAGCCAAAAGATTGCTCACAGCCTTGATCTTGCCTGCATGAAATCATATCTTCTTAGAGATGATTTATCATATTGGGGTAACTAACTTGAATGAACCCAATTATGTTTATACTTGTGACAAATTTGAATCTTTTTTATTGCATCTTTTTGCATCATCTGCCGATAAAATCCCTCAACCTTAATCGACAAAATCTCATGAAACGAGAGAGTAAAGATGTGTAACTGTGTAAGAGGTCTTACCTTCATAATTCGAGCATCCCATGGTGGTTGAGCAAGCTCTCAAGACCAAAAATGTAAAACCTTGGCAAAATCCATAATTCTCCTCCTCCCTTTCTCTGTTTCGTGATGTTGCTCGCCTTCGTTGAATTTCAAAATCGGATCTATTTGTCTGGCCAAAAATCGATTCACCAAGGCCAAATCTCCTTGTGCTGGGAAAATTCACTTTTAGAGAGGAAATTTGCCACAGCCAAAGGAAATGCTTTACAGCGAAAGCATTTCCAGTCCACATTTCATATGAATATGGTGTTTCCATGCTTCTCATCTAATGAATGCAGCCATCAAACACAAAAAGGTCATCTTTTATGGTTCAGATAGTGCTCAGTTGTTACAGGTTAGACGGTTCAATGACTCATCTCGAAAATTTTGTTCTTCAATAATCAGGGTTAATCTAGCCACGCCATACTACACAGAAATCAACCTTTTCAACTTGCAATTTCAATCCAGCTTTTTCCAGCTTCCTTTTTCCCTACTTTCTTGACAGTTTCCCTAACCTGGCTTAAACTATCCCACATTCCCAGAGCTCCATACACATTTGATACCATTACATATGTAGAAGCATCATCAGGTGAAGTAGCTAGAAGATGCCCAGCAAGAATCTTTGCAAGCTCTCCATTCTTGTGCATCGCACATGCATTGAGCAAAGACTGCCATATGGTTTTATCCGGTTCAAATGGCATGTCATTAATCAATTTTCCTGCTTCTTTGAAGTGTCCTGATCGGCCAAGTAGATCAACCATACAATGGTAGTGCTCCGGACATGGTGTTACTCCATGCACAGTTTTAATAGACTTAAATATAGCCCATGCCTCATTGACTAAACCAGCGTGTCTACAGGCAGTAAGAACACCAGTAAAGGTGATTTCATTTGGCTGTAAACCTGATTCTATCATCTCTTGTAGAAGCTTAATTGCCTCAACCGCTCTTCCATTTTGTGCACATCCCACAATAATCCCAGTCCAACATACAGTATCTATTTCTGAAAGACAGCTAAACAAAGCTAAACCATCCTCGATGTCACCACATTTTGCATACATGTCAATAAGTGATGTTATAGTAACACCTTCTGATTCATATCCCTTTTTGACACAATAAGCATGGATTTGCTTTCCACTTCGTAGAGATGATAAACTTGAAGAAACTTTCAAAACACTGGAAATGACAAATTGATCGATTTTGAAATCTAACTTGACCATATCTGTAAAGAGAGAAAAAGCTAATGCACCTAAACCTAGTCTAGCATAACCGGCAATCAAACTAGACCAAGCCACAATATCCTTATCTGACATCCTTTCAAACAATCTAAGTGCATTATCAATATTGCCTTGTTTTGCATATAGATCAATAAGAATGCTTCCAACGACATAGTCTAACTCATAGCCACAAGTTATTACCAAACCATGCACTTGAGACGCAAGTCTCAAATTCTTGAAGCAGATACATACCTTTAAAGCAGCACTAAAAGAATAGAAATCAAATTGTGCACCAGAATGATGAATATGTGCAATCATATTGAGAGCCTTTGTGTAATCTTCATTGACAACATACCCAGAAAGCATAGAATTCCAGAGTGCCAAACGTTGAGTGCCAGGACAGCACATTGAGTATTGATCAAATATCTTGATTGCGTCATTTAAAAACTTGAAGTTTGAATACATGTCAACCAATGCTGATACATTGTAAATATTAGACTCAAAACCAGACTTAATCAAATGACAATGAATCTGTCCCCCCATGATTATATCATTAAGATAACCACAGGTTTTAAGAGCACATGAGAATGTGAACGTGTCTGGTTTAAGGCCTTTCCTGTGCATCATAGAAAAAGATTGCAATGCTTGTGGACTACCATTATATGCAAGGCCAGAAATGATACTGTTCCAAGTTACAAGATCAGGTTCTGGCATTCGATTGAACAATTCCAAGGCCTCATCCATTAGTCCTTCTTTAGCATAACCTGAAATTAGGGTGTTCCACGAAATTGAATTTTTACACAGGATTGCATCGAAAACTTCTTGTGCGTCCCTCAAATTTCCACACTTGGCATACATGTCCAGGAGTGCATTCATCAAAGCAGTGTCAAACTCCAACTTGGCTCTAGATATATCTTGATGAATTAGTTTACCCAACTCAGCATCTCCTACGAGACTACATGCCTTCAAAACAGCAGAGTATAAGAATTCATTGGGTTCCTGTGTTCTAAATTCCAGCATCAGATTATAAATTTTGAGACCATCATGAGGCCTCCCACAGTTGGTATACGCAGATACCATTGTTGTCCAAGTAATGATATTCCGGTCATGCATTTCATCAAAAAGATTTTGTGCATCATCTAAATGAGAGCATTTCACATACATGGATATCATATTGTTTGCAAGAAATACATCACTCAAAAGACCAAGTCTGATTAAATAAGAATGAAATGATTTTCCATGTTTCAAAGCTTGAAAGCGCCCACAACAGCGTAAACCTATCTGGATTTTGTTTAAATCCATTGAAACCCATTATCATCCATCCATTGTCCTCATTGATCTGAAGAATGTAAAATGGGAAATTCTCCTAAAAGCAGCATCTTCAATCCATTTTTGCAGTGGCCATAGAAAAAACCCAGTATGAGAATTATCTCCACTTTCCAGGAAGAAATTGCGGCCAAGGTCGTCAAAGCAAGACAATCATGTCAGCCCGGACAAAAACCTCAAACTTTACTATTTAGTGCAAAGTGTTGAAAATATTGGAATTCCCAATTCTCAACATTACTGTTCATTTCAGAGGATTAAATGACAAGTGTAGACGATACCCTCATTGTGGTTTCTTCCCAAGTAGCATGCTTCGCTTTTTACCCTGCTTCAACAAGTGAGAACACTCATTAGCCCTTGCTAAGTATGCACCTCTTGCTTGGATATCACCTGCACAATAAGATCGTGCCCTTAAAATCAAATGAGTGCAGTGCCGTGTAAGCATTGTTCTGCTGCAATGTAGGCTATAATGGTAATTTTCTAAACAAGCTTTAGAGGAATCAATGGAAGCTAATGATATCATCTGGCCTTCATTGTACGCCAATTTCGTTTTTTTTTTTTTGGCCCCAAGTAGCATCTTTCATCAGACACTTCAAAAGTGACAATAGCGTCACCCATCAGAATTCAAAAAAAAAAAAAAAAGATCAAAACAGGATCCCCCCTCTAAGCACCCGCATGAAATGGCAATGCAAATGGATATTGCAACACCTTAATATCCAAAGAACAAAGAAATGAATGATTTTTAAGAAATATCAGCACCTCTATTTATGTATTTCAAATTCAAACAGTAGCTTATCAAAGTGTTCAACTCAATGCCTTCAGTTCTGTCATATTAATTGAGACTCAAAAATTAATAATTTAACGTCATCATATCCTTGTACTAACTGAATAACAAAAAAAAAAAAAGCATTTCACAATTTAAGAACTATCAAGTATACAACCAGAAGCTATAAGTAGCAAAAAGAAAGTTTTTTTGACGAACCAGAGCTACCTTTGAAGTGATAATTGAGAAGCTAAATAAAAATATAGTTATATACAAACTCGCAAGTCATTAATCATACTTTAAAAGGTAAGAAAATGTGAAGAGGCCAACCTGTTTCCTCTCGTCGCCGCCGTGGCCTCTTGTTTGCCTCCGCCGTGTTTTTTCCTGCGACTCCGCCGTGAATCCCTAGATTTTGCCCCAAATTTAGAATTCATCGGAGAGAATTGATTGAGACCGTTCATTAGATCCAACGAAGTCTCAAGGCCTGAGTTACATTAAATTTCTCGTCATTGGTAGCAACTCTTCCAATTGTTAATACATATATTTAAAAACTTACTTATCTTATCTTGAGAATTCAAGGAGCTACTATTAATAATTATTGACTATTGAGTTGTCAATGACAAGTTATTTAATATTACACAAGTCTTTTAGGATTTGATAATTATTTGGAATCTGGTTGTGATTAATTCTCATATGAAGGACCTGGTTGTGTTTTTCAATAGAACTTTAATGGAGAATTACAACTATTGCTTCGTAAGTAAGGTAATTAATTACAATCATGTCCCAACAATCATTAAATTATATTAAAGTTCCTAAAATCTTTGGTGATATTAAACCGAATGTGTGCGGAATTGTTAGTGCATCTCATTGAGTTAGTATTGACAATTATGTCCCAAAATATGGATTTAATATTATCTAAGTCATTAGAAACTTTAATGTAAGTAGGTAACTTTTTGGGATATAGTTGTGATTAATTCTCTTCCTTATGATTTAGTTATAATTTTCCCAAATTTTAAACCATCAAAATGTTGTTATTCGGTTTATTAAATCATTTAAAATTAGTTAAGAAAATAAATATGAAGAAATAAACTTTTTGTTAAGTATACACTTATTTATTATAAGTAGGGGTAAGTAAAAGAGGAAAAAAAAATAAAGTATGAAAAAAATGTTTTATGGAAAAAGTATTGTAAATATCAGAAATAAAATTGTAAATATTGATTCAAACAATTGCAAACAAAAATCTTAATTATAAACTGAAAGTTGCATTTAAAATTTAAGTACTTTATCTGTAATCAAGAGTAATGAATTTAATTCATAAAAAAATAGAGTCATGAATTTACAATATTTACTGCACCAATTCTTTCTAAAAATTATCCGGAATCAAATTAATAATCTTGGACCTTATTCTTAATCAAATAGAGTCATGATTCAAGGGTGAATGGACCGGGGTCTAATCGGTTATATTAAAATAATAAAATTTTATTGATATTAACTTTAATAATCATTAATATCAAAATATAAATATAGATCTTTATGCATGATTCATCAAAACATGACTTTTTTAATATTTCTATAGAGGAAAAAAGAGAAAATATTAGTTGATTACATGTGAAAATAAATATTATTCTATAATCCACAAACTATAATACAGATACTAAGAGCAACAACAATTAAATATAAAACATATGCAAGTAAAATAGCATTTAAAATATTATAGTTTCCTGGTTTCTAAAACTGAGTGAAGTGAAAGTTAGTAATTAAGTGAATTATAACAAAATAAAAAAATTACATTTTGGAAAAAAAAAAGAGCAACAGGTTCAACCTCCGATTTTGAGCCGGTTTTGGGCGAGTTGACTCTGGACCGGTTTTTTCAACATTACTTTATATAGTTAGCCAGTCTAGTCTTTTGATTAACAATATATCTAGAAGTATATTGTTAATAGAATATGATATCGTGTGCGCAATTCATATAGTTGATCTTGTCAATGGTGCTTATTAATCTTGTGGTACATATAACTATAATGGCTTGTGTGTCAAAAAAATAAAAAGGTATATATGATGGTTAAATGGATAGAAAAAGGTGTGTAAATTGCTTGTTTTGAGTCTCCTCATGGAAGACACGCAAAATGCACCATATGGAGCATTGTGAAATCTATATGTTTATTGTACATTCAAGGCATAAAACCATTAAACCGAGTCGATATCCTTATGGAAGACACAAAGCAATACATGCGCAGTATTGTTAGAACATGGTGCAATAAATCTGTTGGTCTTAAAGGAAACAATTACATCTGCAGTGATTTATTGCTTGACATCTGCATTACTTCTAAAATGAAGAAGGGTAATAAATGGGAGCTTCAAGGCTTTCGATGCTTTCTGATGCACATATAACAAAGCCTAAAAACTGTTATTCGTGTTCTTGATGCTTAAATCCTCGTTATCAGTTTTGAAAACACTTTCAAGTACACATCTTGAGGCAGGATTGTGAATCTTGTCCCGGGAGTCAATTATTGTTTTGCCCTCTTCAATTGGTAAACCACACACACATTCATTATTGTTTGTGTTTTATGTCGTCATCATCAACAACAAATTCTTATTGAGTGAAAATACACACTCCAATGTGATTCTCAATGTAAATCTTAGTTATCTAATTCATAGACATGTACAAAATGTGAGTGGATTTGTTAATTTTAAAGGGGAGGGTACTGCCACACGTCAAAGTGTTTTTTTTTTACCTGTCGAATTGGACGCATGTCAAGCGTTCAAACGAACATTTATTGTTGTGGTTGAAGCACAAAATACTTCAATCCACATTACCTGCTCATCCTTTGGATGAGCTGGTGAAGCTATTCCCCCAAAATGGAAATGGACCCATTTTATCCCTTTTTTCCTTTTTTTTTATTTGAGTTAAGTTTGAATTAGCACTTTGTATAGAAAATGAATAAGCACTTATATAATTTTTGAACAACACACAATATCCTAAATTAATTTTTACTATATTCAACACCGTGAAGTACTTTTTTTTGTAGTTATTAACTGCTATGTGAATAATATTTTAGAGTGTTAGATGTATTAAAAGGTAATTAATTTTGGGTATTAGAAACTACTGGAAAGATATTTCAGGAGGCTGAGTACATTAAAGTCAATTAATTTTAAATATTGTGTAATATTGGAAAAGTATCGCAGAACAGATTAACAGAATGATGGATTCACTAAAATTTGATTATTTTAGGACACTAAATGCAGTTTAAAAATACTTTTATAGTGTTAGTTGGATTCAAAATGTATAAATTTGGGACACTGGGTACTATTAGAAAAATACTTTAGGATGCAGGATGTAATAAAATTACATATTAGGATATTAAGTGTTTTTTAAAAAAATTTCATGATGTTGAATACATATAAATCTAAGCAAAAAGAAAAAATTAAATTAATAAAAAAAATGGTCCCACAAATCCCCCAAAATGATGTAGTTTTGGGGGATTAACATGCAATGCATAGATTCGCTTAGCATGGCATGTGGAACCCAAAATACTCTAAGATAACAAATGTATGTAGGAAAAAAAAACACTTTATGATTCTGGATAAATCTTAATCCAACTTACAATTTTAATATTTTTAGTTAATGAAATTACTGTTGATACAATTAATGAAATAAAAAAAACACTATAAAAAATAAGAAACAAAATTAAAATTATAAACGTAAAGGAAAAATGGGGATTAATCCCCATTTCATAAAATTAATTGAGACCTCAATTAATTTGTCAATCCCCAATTTTCCCTAGACAAAATTAAATTGGGTAATTAATTACAGGTCCCGTGTAAGGGACTTAATTAGGATGAGGTCCCACAAAATCACCTAATTAATATGAGGTCCCATGAAGTTGTTATTGCAGGTCAAAAAGTTGTTATCGCAAGGTCACAAGTTGTTACAGACCAAGAGTGATTTTCAGGCCACAACTTGTTATGGCAGGCCAAAAAGTTGTTATTATAGGCCGAAAAGTTGTTAGTGAATGCTTAGTCACTAACAACTTTTTGGCCTGCAATAACAACTTTTTAGCCTGCCATAACAACTTTTTGGTAGGGACGTCATATTAATCAGGTGATTTCATAGGACCTCATCTTAATTAAGTTCCTTACACGGGACTTGTAATTAATTACTCCAAATTAAATGAATCACTTTCCTCTTATAATTAAAGATCATAGTTGACTTTGAAAAAAATACTAAGAATCAACTATCTTTAATAAAGACATGGAAGAATATAATTGTGAAAATCCCACAAAAATCCTTTTTCAAATATAAAAGGATAGATCAATCTTTTAAATTTGAAAAACTCTGGAAGTTCCCTTGGTTAGGTGGTAAGATAGTGGGTAGTAAAGCGCTTCCACACCTTTAGGTCTTAGTTTCAAACCCTCACCCTGTGCCTCCTTTGGAGGCAACCTCCAGATTAGTTGGTTCTCCGAAGGGGGGTCGGATACTAAGGCCAGCAATGGATTCAAAAAGACAAATTTGAAAAACCCTATAATTCAGGGAGGAATGCGAAATTTCTATAGCCAATGAAAAGACACAATTACTTAAGTACTCACAATTTCAATATACATATTTTCAATTTAATGATAACAATTTTTAAATTCATATTAATAATGCACAACTCCAACTGTTAATGGCATTTGTGTCTTTTGATAATATATGAAAATCCCATATTCTTCCGTGGACCTGATTTGATATTTTTCAAATTTAGGAAACTGATTTGGTTTTTCTTCCATTTTTAAAGGGACTTTCGTGAGATTTTCTGAATTTAATTTGCTAACATTGGAATATGATAAACGAAACTCAGACTAGTATTAAAAAGGGTTAATATAACTTTTGGTCCCTGAACTTTCACTCAATTTTGGTTTTGGTCCCTGAACTTTAAAATTTTTGGTTTTGATCCCTGAACTTTCGGTCAATTTTGGTTTTGGTCCCTGAACTTTGAAATTTTTGGTTTTAGTCCCTGAACTTTGGGTCAATTTTGGTCTTGGTCCCTGAACTTCAATAATTTTGGTTTTGGTTCCTCAGTTTAAAAAAAACTTCAAAAAAAAAAAAAATTAAAGTTGAGGGACCAAAACCAAAATTACTGAAAGTTCAGGGACTAAGACCAAAATTGACCCAAAGTTCAGGGACCAAAACCAAAAATTTCAAAGTTCAGGGACCAAAACCAAAATTGACCGAAAGTTCAGGGACCAAAACCAAAAATTTTAAAGTTCAGGGACCAAAACCAAAATTGAGTGAAAGTTCAGGGATCAAGAGTTCTATTAACCCTATTAAAAAACTCCTGACGTTTTATTAATTTCTTAAATTTCCTGTTAAAAATGAAATGGTTCTAGTCCCCTCTAAAAACCTCACCATCAAAATCAAAATCAAAATCAAAATCAAAATCGAAACCCTCACGAGTTAAAAAGAGCGTTAAGAACTCAGAAGCTTCATTGACTCATCTCTCACATGAAGCAGCTCTCCCTCGCAGACACTAAATTCACTCTCTCGCATTTCCTACGGGGTAGTTCAGAGTAAAACCCTACTCACTCGTTCTCTGACCACTTGAAGCTATGTCTACTCTTGAAATCGAAGCACGAGAGTAAGTTTCATTTTTTTTCCCTGAATGCCCGAAATTTTGGGATTCTGTCATATTGCTAGCTTCGTTTTTTTTTTTTTGAAATGGGTGAGAAATGTTTTGCAGTGTCATCAAAATTGTGCTCCAGTTTTGCAAAGAAAATTCCCTGCATCAGACATTTCAGACTTTGCAGAATGAGTGTCAGGTTTCTTTGAATACTGTGGACAGCATTGAGACTTTTGTTGCTGATATTAATAGTGGAAGGTGGGATGCTATATTGCCTCAAGTGGCTCAACTCAAGCTTCCCAGGAATAAATTGGAGGATTTGTATGAGCAGGTATTTTGCAAGTTTGTTTGATTGATTAATGGATTTGAATCCCATGTGGGTTTATATCAAGCTTAGATGATTGCTATTGATTTTCTTAGTGGTTAATGATACAAAAGCCTATCTTTTGTTTGGGAATTTTTGCTGGGCACTGAGTTTGAGTGAAATTGTAGAATGGGATTAAAGGAGGGAGGACTAGAAAGTGGGAGTTAAAGTGGAGAAAGTAGTGGTGTAGTGGTTGGAGAATTTTATAATGGTGAGTGGGAGGGAGGGAAGTTCAGGTGCTAGGAAGAACGAAGAAAGCTAATGGGTGAAGTTCTCTTTTCATGTGATCTCTAGAGACCAAAGTTTTCATTTTTCCATGTTACTGGTAGTGTACTGTCAAAACAGGTTAATTATTTGTGAAGCTTTTTTCCATATGTGGATATAGATAGAGAAGAAAGCTAATGAGTTACTGACTCAAGTCTCCTCATCTATAATAGATGATTAAGTTTGAAGTATGCATAGGAGAATATAGCATATGCCTGATACATACAATAATAGTGAAGATATAACTTAAGAAAACACGGGAGAGCGACACTTTAGGCTGGACTAATAACTGAGAGGGTGTAGAAAATCTGAACAAGGAAAAATATGTTGGATTACTTCTTCTTCTTCTTCTTTTTTTGAGTAAAAAATATGTTGGATTATCGATTCCATCATGCTTGTATAGAGGGAGAGAGTTTTTTTTTTTTGGGTGGGGAGATAAAGTCTATTGAGCAGAACAAACAGAGAGCTGTCCCTTAATTATGTTTTGCAGGAATCTAAATCCTTGGATGTCTATAACAGTCTACTTCAGTATATCTCAGTCCAATAATAAATGTTTCTATTTTCATTCAAATGTTTGCAGATTGTATTGGAAATGATTGAGCTTCGTGAACTGGATACTGCTCGTGCAATTCTACGGCAAACACAAGTGATGGGTGTCATGAAACAAGAACAACCTGAAAGATATTTGCGGCTTGAACATCTCCTTGTTAGAACATATTTTGATCCTAATGAGGTTGGAAGCCACTCCTTGTTATTCATTTTTCTAATAGTTCAGAGTAATAGTTTGGTTGCCAGGGATAAGCTTATTAATATCAATGTTCAATGTTATATATTCAAAATTATGATTGAATTCAACATCATGTGGACTTGTATTGGGGTAAAACGTTTTTCAATTTTAATCAAATAAATACTTCAAAATATTGGGACCATAGTTGTCAGCTTTCTAAGTGAAATGATTAGGTTTAGTAAAGGAACAAGTAATAACCCTATATCTTTGGAAATGTGAGCTCCCAAATTTAAAAAGAAGAAGATAATCTGCAGGAATGGTAATGTTGCATTTGAATTTTCTTATTACATGGTGTATAAGTTTAATTGTTCTATATGTTTTTCATACTGTATGACTTCATATTTTGAATATGCTCAGGAGTTCATAATGCCTTAAAGCTGTCCTATGTAAACATAGAAGTACCATATTACTAAATCCTAATATGTCCCTGTTTTTCAGCGTGTAATTTAAGTAGCTTACAGGTCATTGTCTTCATCAATAAGTAAATTCTATGCAAAGAAAATTTTGCATCTTTTTCATCTCTGGAGTCTGGACTACAGAGAGACATGTTTTGAATCTATGGTGTATGTTCCTTTTTATGAAAAATGAATTGTCTGTGATAGGCTTATCAAGATTCAACAAA
Source organism: Mimosa bimucronata (assembly GCA_037074515.1). Taxonomy (NCBI): domain Eukaryota; kingdom Viridiplantae; phylum Streptophyta; class Magnoliopsida; order Fabales; family Fabaceae; genus Mimosa; species Mimosa bimucronata. The sequence goes on from CM073442.1 coordinate 17,473,866, forward strand.
AGAGAAGCGACGTGCACAAATTGCCCAAGGTATTCTACATTTTTTGTGGCTACTGTGTTTAGGTGTGATATTAATGTTATGGCTGCAATGATATTAAATGTATCCTTCTTGATTGAAAAAAGAAAACGTTTTCCCCATGTTTGATGATGGAGATACTATTTATTATCAGATTCTCTTCCTGTTGAGTTGTATCTTAAGATTTTTGATTTAAAAATGATACCTTGCTTTTAAAAACTGAAGAACTATGTTTAATCCCTTGTTGCGTGGTATGGGTGCTCATGAGATACCCAGGGCGGGCAATTCTGTAGTGTATCTGTCATGCTTTTTGAGGTGGGTTTCCTGGCTGTTCCTTGGGTGCTCATCAATGATATCAAAACTAATTCATCAGGAGTTTTTAAGATGGCTACTTGGATAAAATTTCAACCAGTGTTGAGGTCAAGTAACATATCACAAAGTGCATTAGTAGGTATGTCAACTTGGTTGAGTTGGGGAATTGATGAGGACATGTTGTGGTTGCCGTGTATGGGCACTTTGCTTAGTCTCACGGCAAGGAGTATTGGAGCTTGATGGGATACTTGGGGTAGGCAATTGTACACCTGGCCAATCATGGCTTTTTTGTGTGTTTCCAAAACTGATATGCCACCGTAATGATGCTCAGTGCTTCTTGTGCCTGGAACCACAGCCTGAGTTCTTTCCTAACCATCATGTGTCCCTGAATAAGACAATAAGGCATCAATTCACTTATCCTTGCATACCCTGGCCATATAGTAGTTCAGGGTTGGAGCAGTTTAATATGTTAGTCTAATTTATTCAAGTTGGTAAGGGGTTAGGGACATTGAAATGGTGTGTGTTGAGAGACCTCTTCCTTCCTGTTCTTTCATATTATTTTAGTTTTTAAGATTGGAGTTTTCCTCATAGGTTTATTTGTGAAGGTCGTCATATTATAATCTCAAAGAAGCTATATTCTTTAGGACTAACTAGAGCTGATGCATATTCCATTTTTGCTGCTTTGTTATTGTGAAAGTACTTATTACTGAGGTTAGCTTCTTCAAACAACTGAGTTCTTATTCTTCGCTTTTTACAGCTATTGCTGGAGAAGTTACTGTAGTGCCACCTTCTCGGTTAATGGCTCTAATTGGTCAGGCTTTGAAGTGGCAGCAGCATCAAGGTGTATTTGTGTAGATCGATTAATTCTGCATTAATTTACTTTCTATAACAAGTTTCGTCTGAAATGAAGATGGTTTATTCTTATGATATTTTGCATGAATTCTGCTTGTATTTGCAATACGGACATTTAATTTCCTTTGTTTCTGGAACATGAACAATATGGACATTTCTTAATTTTTTCTTTTAGGTGGAAAGAATGAATTCAATCATACATATTTTCATTACCTGATGAATTTAAATAAGCAGAGTTGAATACTCTTTTATGATGGTTTGGATGCCTAAATTTTCCATGCTTGGATAGTAAAGTTGATAACTTGATGCTATATTGCATAACTTACAGTTGAATTTGTCCGTTGATGGTTTTATGCTTTTCGTTGTGATTTTCAGGGTTACTTCCTCCTGGAACACAGTTTGACTTGTTTCGTGGGACAGCTGCTATGAAACAAGACGTCGATGACATGTATCCAACTACTATTTCTCATACAATAAAGGTATAATTCATACCAATGCTGCATTATTTACAAGAATGGATTAACTACTATCATTTACTGCTTTTGTTTGAAGGTTTTGCTATCTTCTAATATGGGGTTTGTATTGTTTTTGTTTTACACCAGTACCTGGAGTGTTTTTCTTCAGACCTTGATTTCTATTAATATGCTTGCTTTAACCCTACATGTTAAGCATAAGTATTTTTTTATTTCAATCTTTGTTGCCATGTTAAAGGGCTTATAATCCAATAATTTTGTGTTTGCTTGTGTTCTTCTATAGTTTGGCACAAAAAGTCATGCAGAATGTGCCCGCTTTTCACCGGATGGGCAGTTTCTTGTCTCTTGCTCAGTTGATGGATTTATTGAGGTAAACATTGTGGTAAAATGTTTTTAATGAAAACTTTTAGTAATTATGTTCTTTCTCTCTGATTTCCGGAATCTTGGTTATCTGTAGGTATGGGATTACATTAGTGGAAAGCTGAAGAAAGATCTCCAGTACCAGGCTGATGTAAGTTATATTTGTAAAAAAACTTCTCTAACTTTCTTCAATATCTTTCATATATTATCAGTTTTTCACTTTTATTTTTCTTATATTAAATATCAGTTTTTCACTTACTCTCCTGAAGTTAGCATCATTCTCTAGCTATAAAATGAAGTTTTCAATAGTGTATCATTAAGTCTAGTGTTTGGTCTTGAGCAATTCTGATGTTCTAAGAGATTGCAGGAAATATTCATGATGCATGATGATGCGGTACTTTGTGTAGATTTTAGCAGAGACTCTGAGATGCTAGCCTCTGGATCTCAAGATGGCAAGATTAAAGTAAGCACTACTTGTTATGTTTAAAGCCAGCATCTTTTCAACAGGAATTCTCACATCTTTATGTCTGTTTCATGTGTGTTTTTTTAATCGTGAATTGTACAATGTTTTGTACCTATAACATACACTTAAACTTAGTCATAATTTATTTGGAAAATCAAAGTATGATTGGTGATAAGTAATACATTTTAAAAATGAAAATTGAATGAAAAATAAGGAAGATTTGTAATAGCTTAAGAATTACACATAAATTGCTTTAAATACTTCAATTATTAAATACATCGATTTCTTACAAAGCACTCTTTCTCTCTCTCTCAAACCAAAATTTCTTGCAAACTTCTGGAGTCTAAGCTTCGTTTTTATATATCTAGAATTCCTCTTCATTAAGTTTATCTTTAGTTTCCTCTTTGTTGTTAGAGGCTTATTTGTTTCATCAATTATATCAAGAGCGGATGGGAGGCCATCATCTTTAAATATGATAGTAGTTTACTGGCATGAACATTGCAATTTACTGCCATGGCAGGTGCCAGTAGCTGTAGCATTGTGCTCCAAGCTATAGCATGCTATTACTAGATATGTTGGTATGATAATCATCTTCTTAATGTGTTATTCATTTATCTAACATATTGCGAATCTGGTAATTTTTTCTGTCTCATAAGTTAAATAACTTCTGAAAATTATAGTGATGTACTTGAAGAATTATGGTGCAAAAGGTTAGAAAAATGAATCTGAAACTTGTTCATTTCGTGGTGTTTTGTGAGTACACATATAGAGGCAGGAGAGGAAATTCAATAACACCCACAATCTGAAAAGGCTTAATGCATAATTCCCAACATCTGCTCTGAGAACTGAGAAATCGGAGAAGTGAGGGAAATGTAAGCTAAATAAATGGGAACTAACAAAAAAAAAAAAAAATTGAGTTGTTTAGGATCTTAGCATAACCCATAATATCCAGCGCCAGTCTTTTATAAGATTAAACAACTAGTACAATATTGTACGTTGTAACATGAGCAGTGTATTATTTGTGCTAACTATAATATTCACATTTTTTGTAATAGCTGACCACACTTTCTCATTCTGTGTGTACCTGCATTATGTGATTCCTTGTCCTGTTTATTTCAGTGCCCAGTTGCTGGTATTAAAGGTTGTTAATGTTGTGATCCTTTCAATTGTTAATATGTGAAGCATTTTAATCATGTAATTATATCTCATTCTAGGTTTGGCGTATAAGAACTGGTCAATGTTTGCGGCGTCTTGAACGTGCCCATTCCCAGGGCGTCACAAGTATCGTCTTCTCTCGTGATGGAAGCCAGCTATTAAGTACTTCATTTGACAGCACAGCAAGGTTTCATTTTTACAATTTTCCCAGCGTAATTTCCTTGATATGAACTAATTAAAGGGTCTGAGTCTTCACCTATTGCTATTGTTCAAGGTCAAAGATCTGCCAACATGTTCTCAGTTTAATAATGGGTTCATATTAATAAGTTTAATTCTCCCTGTTTTTGGAGTCAAATTAACTTTCTTTTCAAGCAGTGACGGGCTTGTTTTTCAATAACGGTTTTAGATTAATAGGTTTGTGTTACCTTTTCAACAAATTTTTTTTAACTGAGCTCTCCAGCTGACAAAATAATGTAAAAAGATTAACACAAACACTATAAAATTAAGATTATTATTTCACAAATTATCTTCACATGAACGGGACTTCTATTGCTGCTACTGCTGCTGCTGCTGCTATTTTATAGATTTTTTCATCTTAGACCTGATGCACTTCTTTTTAGTAGTTCCACCCCATTTTGTTATATTGTCTTGACTAAATGATAAATGATTTGTGCCTTTATGAATGGTTCAATAATTTTTTATCTTTATGATGCTTAACTATATGAAACCATGCAAAGTCTTTTGCCCGGATATATGTGTATATATATATATATATAAATATATATTTCAATAACACGTTTGACAGCTACTTAGTGCAATTTTTGTTCTTTACATATAGAATCCATGGCCTAAAATCTGGCAAACTATTGAAAGAGTTTCGTGGCCATACGTCTTATGTGAATGATGCAATTTTCACAAGTGATGGAAGCCGTGTTATTACTGCGTCTAGTGATTGTACGATCAAGGTCAGTACTTCAAAACATACAGTTGGCTCTTTTTGTGCCCCTTAGTTAGTGAGAAATAACTTGTTTTCTTTATATTTGTAGGTCTGGGATTTGAAGTCTGCAGATTGCATACAAACATTTAAGCCACCTCCTCCTTTAAGGGCAAGTCTTCTGTCTTCAGATAATTATGTCGCCATGAGTCTTTGATATTAATTTTTTTCCATTTATTTTTTCTGCAAATATATTCTACTTAATATCTGGTTTCTTTTGGACTGTTAGGGAGGTGATGCTTCTGTTAACTCTGTTCATATTTTCCCAAAGAATACCGAGCACATTGTTGTATGTAATAAAACATCTTCGATATACATCATGACACTTCAAGGGCAGGTATACATCCAACATCATATTCTTTTTCCCATTCACTGTATTCCAGCACTAGAGCCAAGACTGATGACAATGTTTTCCCATTTTTTGTTTTTGTTCTTTTTAATGTTTTTAGTACTTTATTCTTTGTTTTTTATATGTAGATATCTAATTTCAAACACTAAGATTCAGTGGAGCACTGCTTCTATCCGCCCTTGTCCTTCATCCCATTTTTGCATGCGAACTGCAACTTTTCTTGTTCATAGAGAATTCTTAGATACTACGAGTCAATTCCTCATTTATATACTTTCTGATAGAAGTATACAAATTTGATAAACCAAGTTGTAACAAAATGGCACCAGAGAGACTTAAAAGTTGGAGAGGAAACGCTATACTCAACTCTTTATTTTCTTACAAAAAACACTATCTGGATGGGTTTTCCGTTCATCACTCGTTATGCTTGAGGACTTTGATCAGCTGTAATTTTGCTATTTTTTTATGTCTTGTAAAAAAATGGTGGAAGGAAGAATAAGGGGAGAGGAAGCATGGAATCTGGCAAAGGATAATGATAGAGAAGAGGAAAAGGAGAAAGGAGGTCGGAGAAAAATGGGGGGAGGGCATGGGCGGTGAAGAATAAAGGAGGGAGAGGAAATTTGAGACAAGTGCATTGGAAAATGGGAGAGAATATGAGTGGAAGAGTTCTTTAAAAGAAAATAATAAAGATGTCATATATTGAAAAACTGACGGCTGACATGTTGCCTTATATTTATTGAGTTGATGTACTTTTATTGGAAAAAGTAGAAATGTGGTGGTACTTAACTTCTCATAGAGTATCCAGTAATTTCTCATTATTGATATAATACCTTGTCATCTATTTCACTACCACTAGTTCGAACATAATATTTCTTTGTTAATTAGTAAAAGATAAAAAATGTTTCTCTACAATTTCAAAACGAATGAATTATTGTAGCATCTTAAAGCCTGCTCTTAATATCCTGTTCTTCTCAGCATGCTTTTTCCTTTTTTCTTTTCCTTAGGTTGTGAAGAGTTTCTCATCCGGTAAAAGAGAAGGTGGAGACTTTGTTGCAGCTTGTGTTTCACCTAAAGGGGAATGGATATACTGTGTTGGTGAAGACAGGTAGTTTCAGTATATATATCTGAAAACTTTGTTCCTTCATGCAGTTTCATATACAACTATGTTTATACTGAATCTTATAGAGTGATTTGGCCAATAAAAGTTTAACAAATAAAAAAGATGAAGTGCCTCTTTGGCAACCCCTAAAACAACATTTTTTGGGCCAAATCTAGGTTTCAAAATCAGGGTAGACAGACACTCTTAGCTTTTTTAGAATAGCCTTTCACTGTTAAAACCTAGGTTTCAGTTAAGCCAGACAAACACTCAGCTTTTCCAGAATAGCTTTTTTGCCTGAAAATCTAGGTTTGGGGCAGAAAACCTAGGTTTTGCCAAAAGCTATTTTTTTCTATAATCTCAGAAGCTATTCCCTAGAATCTGTTCTCTAAAAGCACTTTTTCAGCTTTTTTCTTAGAAGCTATTTTCAGTAAGCTAATCCATAATCCAAACAGGCCCGAAGAATCTTGTAAAGCACGATTTTGATTCACAATTCTCTATCTTTTTTTACATGCAAGAGCTTTGTCTGCACTGTACTTTCTGAAAATGGTAATTTTATCACTGTCATGATAGAAAAGGAGCCCATTCTGATTACTTTAAATAAATTGGCTATGAATATCTACAATTCAGTTATCACACCCTTATCATTCTTATTCTCAGTTATTTTGTTTGATTCAACATTGTTTTAATCTCACATGTTATCTGCAAATAAAATTCAGGAATATGTACTGCTTTAGCTATCAATCTGGCAAATTGGAGCATCTGATGAAGGTATCTTTATGTAGTTGTTGTTGTTGGTGGTGCTGTTATTTATTTCAATCAGCATATCTACTTACGTATCATAAAATAAGGTAAAATAGATCCTTGGGGTTTTCCACTTCAGTTTTTAAAATTGAGGGCTTAAAGTGTGGATTTAATATGAGAAACTGGATATGTTTCCTTCGAATTAAAGAGTTGCAATACTTAAGGCTTGTGATAGGGTATATTATGGAAGATATGTATATATTGTTTAATACAAGGATAGGGTATATTAAGGAAGATATGTATATATATATATATTGTTTAGTACAAGGTTAAGGTATATTTTTGCCTGAGTAGTATTTCTAGAGAAGCTATGGGCACCTTGAAGAAAATTTTGGACAATGTAGCAAATAGTCCTTCAAAATCGGTCTAATGTTGCCATTTTATAAAGGTCAACATTGGTTCAGAAAAAAAAAAAAGAACTCCCAACCTTCACTAATGGTTGTCTTACATCGGTTGATATGAAATGACAACATTGCCATAGTTTTGTAATTTTTCATAAAATTTTTTAGGGTGCCTATGGTTTCTTTTGGAAATGTCTCTGAAGTAGAAATACACTTTAACCCTTATATATGTGTGTTTATTTAGGGAGCCTTTAGTTCATTCTTCTTGTGTGTGTGATCATAATATTTTTCTGCGGCAAATGGCAGGTCCATGATAAGGAAGTTATAGGCGTGACTCATCATCCTCACAGGAATCTTGTGGCCACTTATAGTGATGATGGTACAATGAAGTTGTGGAAACCTTGAGAATGTCTGATTGGATGCTGCCATATTACTTGAATGAACACCATATTTTCTTTTCTTGTTTTTCTTGTTTTCTTTTTTCAATTTCTATTTATTTTGGAAGGTATATGCTAATAGTAGCAAAATTGTAGGTGATAAATTGTATTCCACTGCCACAAAATTAATGCAGCATTGAGCTATTTATTTGTATATTGTATTGTAGCTGGGTCTGTGCAACGTTTATCTTAGGAAGATAGAGGTATATAATAACCAGACGTGTAAAAAGAAATAACAAATCAATTCTAAAAAAAATGAATTGATATTCTTCAAATCTATTTTGTAAAATACATTTATAGTGGCAGGATGTTAACCTAAAGTAATGATTTTATAATCCCAATTTTTTTTTGGTTAACATCATCCCAAATTTTCTCTGTGTTTTAATTTTTTGATGGTCTAAACCTGTTATTTTATCACTTCAAGCTCACATTGAGAGTGTCCCCACTTTTAATCAATACGAGGCTTTTTTTTTTTCATACGACCACACACATACTTACACCAATTTTGGGAAGCTTTCTAAAACAGGTGTAGAAAGTTAAGAGATTAATTAAAAAGATGGGGACATTTTATTATACTAGTTCTTTTTTAAACCACCTGAAAGGTAGGAAGAAAAGTATGAGGGGGAGGGGGAGAGGTGATTATTTATATATTTATGCCAAATGTTTAAACACATTGAATTGCATAGTAGGGTGATTATAGCAGATAAGTCAATAATTCTAAGGCAGACACTTACAATTTGATTTTTATGAAAATAAGGCCAAATGTGTGATGTTTACCATTGATAACCAATTAATTTAATTGCCTTTTCGGATAATCTAATTCATGTCAAGTTTGAATTAGGTGGATCTGTACCTTGTATTTTTCATATTACTTACATATACTCTCCCAACAACACCAATCCATGCGTTGAAATGAAGAGAGAATTAATTTGCATATATCCAATGACAAGATAAAACAATTAATAATTAAGATGATCAAGAATATATATTTGGATTCAAAGCATATGCATTGAACACTACAAATCATGTCTCTCACCATAGAAGAAGACCTTTTGAAGTATTATTATGAAATAATGGTTCCACAAGAGTGGGGTCCACTAATGCAATTTTTCCCACATTAATCAGCTAGGATTAGTTGGAGCAATCCATTGGCTTGAAGGAAATAAGATTATTGTAAATATCATAGCCAACCAAGATGTTAACCTGCTGTGTATTACGATTGATGGCTCTACGACTTAGTACCGATTGAAATGCAAAGCACATTACATTAGTACGGATTGAAATGCAAAGCACATTACAGTTGGACCTGCTGTAAAGAAGCTATTAATTGGACTCAACACTACATCTGCTTTGTCACCATTAAAATGAAGAGTAATCATGGGAGCTGGAAAGGTTTCAAAGCTTTCTGATCTATAACAAAGGCTTAAATTGTGATTAAATAGATCAGGAGTTCGTCCTAAATTAAGATTTGTTGCAACTTCTCATTCCACTTTGTTGTAAAAATCTTTTGGCATCACTGAGAATGTTGTCCCAGAATCAACCACTGTGTTGCCCTTCTCTGAAGTAATTAAAAGCCCTTGTTAGTATATATGATCACTTAATTATGTATATTACATGCTATGCTAAATGCTGCTGAATGTATCTCATAAAAATGATACTTCGTTGTTATAAGTGCTGGTTCGGTTTGGATGTTGTCTAAAATATAAGATCCACCGAATTCGTTTTATTTCTAATATTTATAATTTTTCCTCAAACTAATTTATCTAACTTATTAAGTGATGAATAATCTAATGTCACACATGTATTTTAGGGACATCAAATCACATTTGGCCCTTAAAAACAAATAATTTATTTCATTCCCTTAATCTACCCAAATTAATTAAGCAACTTTTATCTTATGGAGGAGGGAGTATTTATTGTTTGATGGTTTGTGTTGGCACAATGAGCAAGGAAATAACAAAACATGTAAATCAAATGAACCAACGATACCTATTAAAAGGAATTATAAATATAGTAAGCACATCAATCAAAGCAATGATTTAAACATGGGCGGAAGATGAATGACCAAGACTAATACCCTCATGACCAAGACTTATTACTGTGCACATATATTATGATATAAATAAATTCATGGCATAAATATTCACACAATCATTTAAAATATTACAAAAATAGCAGATTTATGAATTAATATGAATAGTAATTGATATGACTCATCATACCAAATGAAATTTGGAGCTTATTTGAAATAATTGTTGGTTGATATGACTTGGGTCTTGCATAAAGGAGCTAATCTCTTACAATGTGGCGAATATCCCATTGGATGAGGTGCATCGAACATAATTTTTTTTTATGGATCATATTTACATCAAGTTCCTTATATCAATTATATCAAGTTCCTCAATCACATAAGGCCATGTATCCAATTTATATCATGTGTATGTATACTTAAATGGCTATATTTCAAAAATAAGATATATGGTTACATGTTATTAGAGAACTCGAAGAAATGCATACAAAGAATTTGATACAAGTATTTTCTTCTCTTTTTTACAAGAGGCAATCCCCCTCACGTTAAGGCCCGACAATGCATGAATAGGATTTCTTTCAATAGAAGAATATCTCTCTCCATAACTTAAAGATATTATAAAAGTGACTAGGGGTTGAATAAATCATCACCTGTTGAAAACTCTATTCTTTTGTCATCCACACTGATTGCTTCCAACGAAACGAAATAGAAAGTTTCTGAGTGTTTATTCAGCACAAGAGGAGTAGAGACAGCCCCATCTCCAGAAATGACAGCATTTTCTCCACCAGTATGAGAATCTGCCTTGAACAGAAGTACTTATTTGTGACATGAATGATATTGAACCTCGTCCTAATCCAACAATGCCTGAACTATCATCAGGAAAAGGACCAAAAGTTTTATGAGCACAACCAATCAAAGTCTTAGGAAATGCCACTTTGTTACCACTTGAAGAGCCAAGAATCAAAGTTTCCTTTGCTATAAGCCCAGATGAACCAGAATCATCCAAATAAAATGCTTCAAAGTTGCAGCTGAACGAGATATCACAAGTTGTTCTCACTGAAGGATTTGCTGATCTACAAGGTTTAGAAAAGCAATTAAAGCTGGTTTCATGAGTTTTGGAATTTTGGGATTTGAATAGAGGGACATGTGTATTGGAACATTCGTTGCAAGGAACACACTTTAAGCAAACAAGGTTACTTCCTGTGTCAATAGTACCAGCAGTTTCAAAAGAAGGGCTTGTTCCTATGGAATAGGCCATGAGGTAATCACCAGACTCAGGGATTACTTCAGCTTCAGGATCATCAAAGAAAGCTTTAATTTCGGGTAAGAAATGAATTGCGCGCTTTGCAGATCGACGAAGAGAATCAACTGATTTTTGATAAGGTGTTGTGGAGTTATCATTAAATGGAGACTTTGGAGAATCTCTGTGTATGATTTCAACAGTGAAACCCAGTTTGTTGATTGCATCACTGGTACTAAGGGATATGACAAGAATGATAAAGATTGTGGAAGAGGGAATATAGTATTTAGAAGATGATGGTGCCATTTAGATTGTTTGCGTAGTGGTTAAAGATTAATGAGAGGAGGATGATCCACACACTCACATAATATAGGTGTCAATGGTTCATAGCATATCATTGATTGAATAATGTTCTTTATTAGCACATTCCAAAATATAAGATTTAATTTGGCTATATTCAGGTAATCAGGTATCATTGACGGTGAATAGTTTTTTTTCTTTTATTATTTTTTGGGGAAATGTGACATTTTTAGTCTTTTAGCTTCAAACAAAGTTTGATTTTGGTTGCTTAATTTTATCAAGTTCTTTTTTAAGTGATTTAATCCAAGTATCGTTGAAATAATATTGACATTTGAAATGTTGGCAAAATGTTCTTAAATATTAAGACACTAAGTTTAATTTTCAAAATATTAATGATTGTTACATAAAAGCCATCGTTTGAAGTTAATTATGCTAGGTAAGAGGACTAAGAATATACTTTTAAAAATTTAAAAGATCAACCTCAAGCTTTATATAAGTTATAGGAGAAAAATGTGCAATTTTGGCTTTTTTTTTTAATCACAGTGTTTGAATTATCAGCGTTCATTTGTAAGAATTGATGAGTCTCTTCTCCTTCACTCAAAACAATTAACGGTATGTTCTTTTATATTTTATTTTGTTTCATTTTTTTGTTCAATTAATGTTTATCCACTTTCTTTTCCTAGTTAATAATACAATTGGTTGAGAGGTTGACTATCAACTTAATATTTTGATGCTACCAAAATTTAAATAAAGCTCCGCAAGCGTACGGGCCCGTAGAAATAGTAAAATGGCAAATCAAGGTCAATCCCACAGAGGCTCAAAACAATTAATAATTAGGCATTAAATATCCAATTTTTATTTAAGTTGAATGAAACAAAATTGAGTTCGAATGAATGAAGAAAAAAATTAACTACGATCTGAAGAAAAAAACAAAAACATTCACACGAATTGACTTCAAGTGTTAACGAACAACCTAGAGTCACTAATCCCTTATTTGCTTTTTAGATTTTACTCCAACTAAATTAATTATGTTTTAACTTAATCAGCTAATCTAGAGTTCTAATGTCTATAAATGTCTGTCGATCCACTTATATCCTTACCTAGATTAATTGTGTAATGTCTCACTGACAAATCTATGATTTGTAATGCTTTTATATGCCTAATTTGAGGAAATTAACATGATTAAGATGGGATATTGGTACAATAATGCTTAACGCAGAACTTAGACTCTTAGGTGAAATTAGTGTTAGATTAGGGTTAATTGGCCATAATTGTAGATTAATTTGTATGAATTGGTTTATAGGGCTATTTGATCCTTGTTTCTTCTTGTTTCCACTTACAGGGTCGAGCGAGGACCAAAGATCGGATTCCAGACGAAGAAGGCCAAATAAGGGGGCAAAATCATCTGAAGCTCGCTGCGGCGAGGCAGACGGCGAGGGCACCCCAAAGAGGTAGAAAGGAAGTTGGCTCGCCGTGGCTTCGCCGCGGCGAGAAAGCCAGAAGATGTCCAGAGAGCAATGCACCTCGCCGCGGCGAGGTGACGGCGAGACGCTGTTCTGCAGAATTTTTCAGTTCGCGTTTTGGGCCTTTGTTTCGGATCCAACTTAATACCCACTCTTAGACCCGACTTCGGGACCTATAAATACTTAAATCTAAACCCTAGAAGGCAGATTTGGTCACCCACAACACACAAAAACCCTAATCCTCTCAACTCTCTCATTTCATCTTCATCTTCCACCTTCTTCTCCACCCAACATCCATGGCTTCCACCATTTCCTCCACCTTGGTTGATGCTTCTCCTATGAAAGGCAGCAGCTAAGCCCATTTGTTCTTGATGATGGAGCTCAAGGGAGGAGCTTGAAGTTTCAAAGGGGAGTGTTGTTCTCCACTATCTCTTCCTCTTGTATATTTCAAATTATCTAGGGTTCTAGGATTTGTCTTATGCATTTGGTTGTAAGCTTATTCTATATCTTGTATGAGAGTGGTAGAAACAACCTATCTTGTTTATTTTCTTTGTATGGATGCTTGACATTGAACTTATTAACTTGAGCATATTTTATTTGTATGGGTTCATCATTTAATATATGTTTTCTTGTTAAAATCTTGTGCTAAATGAGGGTTCTTGTTTAGTGGATCATGATGTCAAGTATTTATGTTTAGAAATTGGCAAGTAAATCTACTAATTGCTTGAGTGACATTGGACTTCAACCTATTGGGTTCAAGTTATTGGATGGGGTTCCACCAATAAATTGGAATTAATAGGCTAATTTGGTTGCAATTCGGGGTCCCGGTTGTAGGATTAATAATCCCTTGCCATTAGTAGATTTAATTGGGTTAAGTGCTTAATCAACTTAGATTAAGTTAATTAACGTGCGGGGTTCCGGCATTAGTTAAATTAATCTAAGCCTAGCCTAGAGGGGTTCCTCTAGGGTTCTTTGGGAAATTGTCCATTTTTCAACTCCCAAAAATCTTAAGAAGCAATGATTCCCGAAGGTTCCATTTACCAAGAATAATTATCCCTTTTAATCCAAATCTCCCGCTTAAATCCAATCTAAATTCTTTCTTGAACATACAACACTTTTCATACAAACCTTTCTTTTACATCTCAAAAATCAAATACAAAATGTTTTACCCGCTTTATCAAGTTTGCATCTAGCTATTAGGTTATCTTTTGCGTTAGGCTCCTCAAGTGAACGACACCCGGGGGTTAGCTTCCACTATCCCCTTGGTTCTTATTTTCTTGAAGGGCGGACCCAAGGGCGCGCTACATGCACACACACTCGAAAGAGTTGGAGCTCTTCACTCACACGTATTAAATAGGTACAATTTATATCGGTAACACTCTAATTTGACTATGCGGAGCTTCTAGGTATATATCTATCCTAGACGCCAATTAGATTAAATATAATTCCTTAGATTAAAATCTAATTCCACATTATTTAATCTCATGGTCTATTTAAAATTCCCTCCGTCGAGTTCAATCATAAATTCCCTAAACATGTTCAATGGTGACCAGTCACTAAACAATAACAATTAAAAGCAAGATTAAATAAACTGAATTAAAATTAAGCATAACTAATAAGTAGGAAAAATCTCTAAGTCACAAACAAGTTCATAGTACCCTAGGTTGTAAAAAAAATATACCCACACATGGGTTCCATCAAAACCATCTCAACAATTAAGAGTTCAAAATCCCAAACCATAGTGAAAATAAGAAGAAAGACCATAATTAATTCTCCTCCTCTTTTTGTGAAGAACAGAGAAGAAGGATGAACAATGCGCCACTCCTTTGCTTTCTCAGTGTGCCTCCTCCTGTGCAGTGATTAGCGTGCAGCTCCTTGGTTTTTTCCCTCTCTCCAGCAGCATGGATGTGTATATGATAGAAAGAATTAGCCCCCGTACTGCCCAAAATGCTGCCGTATCAATAACTTGCTCCCCATTCAATTGCTACTTCTTTTGTTTATTTATTTATTTATTTTTTTAAATCTGCGAAGTCCAAAATGGAATGGTAAGTGAAGCTTATAAATCTGATTCTACTATGCCAACAATAATAATAATGAAAAAAAAGTCAAACTGAAACTTTTTTTTTTAATTTTCAAATATTCATATTTATTTTTATTTAACTTTCTTATTCTAATTTTTTTATCAACATAACTTTCCTATTCTAATTAAAGATAAGCTAATTTAAAAGAAAATCCCCAAATAATGTCTCAAATAGTAGTATCTTTTTAAATCACAACAAAATATCTTAATTTTTAAATAGATGACTCCACAAATACAACAAAATATTTCTAAAAGTCTATTAAATATAGGGGGTCATCATATTTAAACTAATCCTAAGTAAAACATGGCTTTGGTTAAAGTTGACGTGGAATAGATTAATATCTTCTAATGAATCTTTTGGGATATATATAGTAACTATTTATTTAGGTGCTTTTTTGAATAAGGGATTTGGAGGAGGGGAGGGAAAATTATTTTAAGTTGGATATAAGATCATTAAAGATGTAAGGTTGTAAAAATTTAAAAGAGAAAAAATTTAAGGTAAAATAGTAAGAAACCCAATTTCTTTATTTTTTAAATTCAACTAAAAAAAAATTCACCACCCGCTCACTTTCCGTAACATCTTCAATTGATAAATAATGTGATTAATAGAAGGATTTTAGTCATTTTAAATATTAATCTTTGTATTATGGACTTAGAGAGATGGTATATTCTTAAGGCATTAACTACTTGTCTTGATTAATAGAATAAATATGAAACGATTTTCACCTTATGGATCAAGCTATAAAACTTGCCTTAACTGAGTGAAGTTAAACCCAACATGGAGATAGACATTAAGCAAAGTGAATTTGAGCGAAGGGTTCGTTGTCTACTAATAAATGTGAATGTATTTATACTTTCACATAAATTCAAATGAAGTTCGACAATCAAAGGTTAAATATTTCTTCTGTTCTTTAATATAAAATCTAATTGACTTTTTTAGGAAGATGAAAAAAAGCTAAGTAACTTAAATAAATTGATTTGTCTACATGTTTTCTCCAAACTAACTTATTTGACCAGCAAACCATATGTAATTTAATAATATACAATTTATGAGTAGCCAAGATGATGAAAAGATTTCGGAAGAGAGAAGATACACTACAAAAAAAACAGGATATTAGTGACGGAAATTAGAAACGGAAAAATTTCCATCACTAGTATGAGTGTAATGCTTACAAATTCCGTTACAAATGTTAGTTACTAGATTGGAAGCACTTGAGCAAAAAGTATTTGGTCATGCCAACAATTCAAACCTTGAATCTAATGACGGCACATCCTGAAATAGTTACTAGATTGTTTGACTATATTATGACCTTTGTGGCTTGTTTGATACATTTTAAATTCAATATTTTAGTATTATTTTGTAGTTAAGTTGTTGGATGATAGATTGGTTATTTATGCCAATGGATTAGTATATTTTTTATAATTTAGCTTCAAATTATTATATGTTTGTAATTTTATTTTCAGTCATTGGCTAGCATTGGATATAATTTTTACAAAAAAAAAAAATGCAGTGAAAATTGAGATTTAAAAGAAAAATATGAAAAAGTTAGATACAAATTAGTGACGGATATTCTATCAAAATGTTGTGACGGATTTGTGACGGAAAGTTCACAAATATTTTTTCGTCAAAAATTACTACAAAATAGAAACGATCCATCACTTATCTGTGACAAAACAACTTATTCCAATAATTAGTGACAGGCATTTCTATCACTAATCTGTCTCAAATACAGTTATCCCACATTTAGTGACAGTATTCGCAATTAGAGACAGAAATTCCGTCAAAAATTTGTGACGGAGCTTCGGTCACTGATCTGTCACAAATGTAAATTAGTGATGGGGTTTTTGGAGACTGAAAAATTTCCGTCGCTAATCCATCTCAAACGGGTTTGTGACGAGATTAGTGACATAATTTCCGTCACTAAACTGTTTAGTGATGGAAATTCCGTCACTAATATCAAGTTTTTTTTTTGTAGTGTAAGGTTTATAAGATGTTTCTATTTCTATTTAAATGATGGAGAAAGTAGGGGTAAAGGTGCGCATTTAAAGGTTCAACGTAACATGCATGTATATTGGGTTAATGATTTTTAATTGCATATTTTAAAAAACTGAAGAAGTAAGGTTGTAAAATTTTAACAAAATGTCATATGCAAGATAAGTGTGTAAGAAAAATTAATTAAATTTTTTTTATACCTTTTATTTTGATTTCTATGAAAATAAGGCCAAATTTGTAAAGTTTTTCTACTAATGGTCTATTTCTTTTTTGGATAATCTAATTAATGTCAAGCTTGAACTATGTGGATCTAGCACCTTACGTGTTTCATTTTATTTATACCCTTCTGAAATGAAAAGAGAGAATTACTATGCGCACAATGAAAAGAAATAGAAAACAATATATAAATAATTTGATTTGAATTTTTTTGGATTCAAAGAATCCATGAATATTGAACACAAACTATACATGTCTCTCATAGAAGAAGAATATAACAACTTTTGAAGTATCACATATTTGAGAGAAATAATAATGGTCTTCCAGAAGAATAGGGCCCAAGCCTATATTCCTATTGTTCTCCAACTAAATTAATCAGAAAACATGTCATAATCACGCTTTAAGTTGGAGCAATCCATTGGCTTGAAGAAAATGAGATTATTATGAAGGTCATAGCCAACCAAGTTGTTAGTTTGCTGTGTGTTGCCTATGAGGGCTCTACCACTTGGTATGGAATGAAATGCAAAGCATAGCACATCTAAATCCGCTTTAAAGAAGCAATTAGTTGGACTCAAAACCACATCTGTTTTGTCTCCATTAAAATGAAGAGTAATCATGGGAGTTGGGAAGCTTTCAATGCTTTCTGACATATAACAAGGGCTTAAATTGTGATTGAACGGATCAGGATCGGAGTTCTTTCTAAATCAATATTTGCTGCAACTTCTGCTTCCACTTTGCTGTAAAAATCTTTTGGAAGCATTGAGAATGTTGTCCCAGAATCAACCACCGTGTTTCCTTCCTCTGCAATAATAACTCCAGTTAGTATTTCTTAATTATGTATAATGAGTACATACATTGCTTAATGCTAAATGAAAATGCATGTAAAAAAAATGATACCACCCCTAATGCCTAGCCAATATAAGACTTAGTTGAAAGTTTGATTTAATCGCTAAATTATAATATCCACATTTACTTTATCTACAATATCTATGATTTTTCTTCAAAGGAATAATGTTTGCTTGAATGGGGAAAAACAGATACATGAGTGGGAGATGAATGACTATTAATGCCCTAATGAATACACGCATATTAATATTCATTTTTATACTGCTTTCTTTCCGAGTATACTGCACATATTATTTTGATATACTCCTCTATAAATTCATGACACACATTCACTTCGTCTAAAAATGACAAAAGTAGCAGATTCGCCAATTATTATGAATACTCACACACACACACACATCATAGGGAATTCATTGACAATGGTACCTAATTAAGGACCCACGACTTTGAGTAGGTGTGACTCTTTTTTTTTTTCTTTAAATTTTGTACAACATATAGTTATGTGCAAACGTCTTTCATATTGCACATACTTAAAAAATATGATTGCACTCAATTGAAGAACGTGATGAAAATAATTTGTACCAATATCTCAAACAAACATCATATACTTTTGTTCTCTAAATTTTATAATGATGGGCTTTTCAGCAACCTTCTCCAAACTTTTTTGTTGATTGCACAATAATGAAAGCAAAAAGGATTGAATAATACACACCTGTTGAAAACTCTATTCTTTTGTCATACACACTGATTGCTTCCAAAGAAACGTAATAGAAAGTCTCGGGGTGTTTATGTACCACAAGAGGAGTAGAGACAGCCCCACTCCAGAAACGACAGCGTTTTCGTTGAAATGCAACACACTAGTAATGCTAGGAGGAAAGAGTGAGGCAGTATGAGAATTTCCCTTGAACAGAAGAACTTATTTGTGAGATTAAAGATATTGAACCTCTTCCTAACCCAACAATTCCTGAACTACGAGAAGGAAACAAACCAGCAGTCTCATGAGCACAACCACTTAAAGTCCTAGGAAATGCCACTTTGTTACCACTTATAGAGCCAAGAATCAAAGTGTCTTGTGCTATAAGGCCATTTGAACCAGAACCATCTACACAACTTGTTTCAAACTTGCAGCTTGAAGTAAAACCACAACTTGTTCTCACTGAGAGAAGACTTGCTGTTTTACACTTTTGAGAATAGCAATAATAGGTCACACTTTAGCCAAATAAGGTCACTTCCTATGTCAAGAGTACCAGCAGTTTCAAAAGAAGGGCTTGTTCCTATGGAATAGGCCATGAGGTAATCACCAAACTGAGGGATTACTTCAGTCTCAGGATCATCAAAGAAAGCTTTAATTTCGGGGAAGAAATGAGTCGCGCGCTTAGCAGATCGACGAATGGCGTTGAGTGATTTTTGATAAGGTGTTATGGAGTTATCATAGAATGGAGAATTTGGAGAATCTGTGTGTATGATTTCAACAGTGGAACCCAGCTGGTTGGTTGTATCATTAGTGCTGAGGGATGTGACAAGAATGATAAAGAATGTGGAAGAGAGAAGATAGGACTCAGAAGAAGTAGAAGATGATGCATTTTGTTTGTGTTTAGCAGGGAAACTTGTTTGACATATATAAAGGTGTCAAGTGTCAACGGTGCATAGTATATCATTGGTTGAATAATGGTGTTTAATAGAAGATTCCAAAAATATAAGATATAATTTTGGCAACATTCAGGTATCATTGACGGTTGATGGAAATTTTACTTTTATTTACTGTTTCTTTTGCAAAAGTGACTTTTTAGTATGTTAGCTTAAAACAAAATTTTATTTTGGTTGCTTAATTTTATGAAGTGTTTTTGATTAATTTAATCATAGTGTCGTCGACAAAAAAAAAAAAAAAATGTTGATAGTCATTTTAAATATTGATAAAGAATTCTCAAATACTAATATTTTGATTTAGTATTCAAAATAATATCGATAATTATAGGAAAAAGTTATATACTTTTAAAAATTATAAGATCATACTGAAACTTTAAATAAAGTTATAGGATAAAAAGCGCATATTTGGCTTTTGTTTTTTTTGTTTTACCACAATGTTTGAATTGGCAGCTTTAATTTGTTTATAAGAAATGAGCTTCCTCTCAAAACAATATAATTAACGGTGTGTTCTTTTATATTCTTATTTTTTGTACGCATAAGAAGATAGATGATGCCATTCCAATTGCTTAGTAGGGTGGAGAGACTAATGGAGGAGGATATAAATATTAATCCATAGTCAATGGTAGATGATATACTGTTCGTACCGCAAGTGCACGGGTCGCACCAAGTAATAAAATGATAAGTAAAGTATCGTTCCCACAAGGATTTGATTCCAAAACCCGGTTAAACAATGATTATCACACTCTCGCCCAATTTGAGTGATTCAAATATTGAGATTGAAAATTAACTACGAAAATAAACATATGCTAAATGAAAACAAAATTATGAACAAGTGATTCTTCAACTTCAAGTATAAAATGGGTCCTAAGATTATGTATCCCCCTTGTACTTCTTAAAACTCAATTAACCTCCTCTAAAAAATGTTCTCAATGAAACTATGTGCTAATCTAGGATTTATAGAGTACTTGTAAAAGTTTTCTCAAGTCAAGAACAAGCGTTTGATCTCATTAATTGCACAATCTCTTGTTATAATTAATAAAACCCAATTTTCAAGCTCCAATCCTAATGTGACTATGCAAGGTTAGCAAGTATATCTCTATCTTACCAACAAAACCATCCATTCATCATGCAAACTTCAAGTTCTTACACTATTTTACCCAAGTTCTACACTCAATCTAGCCATCTCAAGCATAAATCAAGTGAACCCAACATCTAAATGGTGATCAATCACTTAGAAGCATTAGGAGAAGAGTAAAATAAACACATACATCTCATTAATCACAAAATAAGAGGAGGAATCAAGAGTTAATCCATACAAGGGTTCAAAATAATCTTAGAATCAAAGTATTTAGCCACTCATGTTCAACTCCATGAGAGCATACATATATACAAGCAGAAACATAGAACAAGAGAAGAGAATGAAGATGGAAAAGATAAACCAAGAGGAGAAGCCCAAATCTCTTTAAAGCTTCAAACCCTAGCTCGATCCCCACCAAGCTCCAAGCTCTAGCAGAGCAAAACACTCCCAAAATGCCCTAGAAGTCGAGGAATGCCGAATGAGCTCGAAACCCTAGCTTTTATTTCCATTTAGTTAGCCCTTTTTACCAAAACGCGCAGCAGAATACGCAGTTTGCCGTGGCTTTTGCCGTGGAGAGCTCACGGCGAGCCAACCAAAACGGGGGCAGAGACAAATGTTGTTCGCGGCGAGGCCACGGCGAAGTCATGTCTTTTTTGGTCCTTTGCTCTGATTTCCTCTTAGCTTTGTCCACTTGTCAGCTTGATGGAGGGGCTATAATCACTTGGTTATTGGCTTATTGCATCAAAATATTCCTACAAGATTTACATAAAACAACATAAGAAACTAGCTGGAAATATGATTAAAATCTACATAAATAAACAATGATGTGCAACTAAAAATCAATGAGCATTTTCCTATCTTGAGTATAAAAAATTTATCAATGATTGAATAAACATCAAGAAAAATGTGCTGCAATTACATGAATTCCTAAAAGTTGTCATATACATTGAGTAGAATATTTACCTTTATAAAATCCAATTGGTTGAGAGTAAGATTGTCAAATTTCCAAGTTTAAACAAACTCATGATAATGATGTACTCTTTGAACTTGAATTTTAAATTTATAAGAATTTAATGTTATATCTATAAATAAATATTGAATCAAAATAATTGAAATTAAATCCATCAATATTTATAATTTATCTTGTTAAAAAAAGTTATATAAAATTCATATATAAAGTCACTAAACATGATTAAATCAAAAAAGTTAATGCGAGTTGAAGAGTAAGTTAATACGACTTTTAAGTTTGAAACACAAAAATAGTAAATTCAATGTGTAAATTCCTGAGTCTAACAGAGTTTATCACTAACACCAATTCATATGAGATTCGAGACAATTTTGTGACATGCAACTGAGTTTATCAGTGAGAAAATGGTAGAAAATCGTTTAAGGTGGTTTGGACATGTACAAAGAAGGCCGTTAGATGCGCCAGTGAGGAGGGTAGATCAAGCGGTCTGGAGTCCGATTAAGAGAGGAAGAGGGAGACCCAGGCGTACACTAGGGGAAGTTGTAGAGCGAGATCTTTTAGTGAATAATATATCTAAGGATTTAGTTAATGATAGAGTACAATGTGTAACACCTAAATTTTTACTACTATATTATAGCATTTTAATTGATTTATAACCACTTTTTAATTCCGGAAACCCAAAAATACGAAAAATTTAAAACTTTTTTCTTTCCAAAGTATTAAATCAAATTTCCTTTCTTTCAAATAAAATTTTCTGATAAGTTGGATCATCTTTAAACTTTCAATAAAATAGAGTGGTTATTAAAACAATTAAAATAACTCAAATTATAATGCCTGGGGAGTCAAACCTCTTACATTATATTTACCTATTCTTTAGATTACATTCTATTTATCTATTTCCACCTTTCTTACTATAATAATATATTGGCGGGTTATCTCGAATGATAACCCTCTTACATGTGTATGTAGCTCTATTATTCCTTAAGGGTATATATACATATACAATTATACATTAACTACAAGACAAGCTTCCCACTTGTCTTAATTATTTAAACATACACCATACACAGGTAAGTAGGCTCTTAAAGTATCTACCTACAGGGTACAAGACAAAGCAGGCATTCCTGCCTCTTCATATTACCTTACTTCTTTCCCAGTTAGCTACTCCCATTCTGCTATACTGAAAACGTTTTGAAAAACAGTGAGATTGGAAATCTCAATAGCAGTTTATTTCATATCATGTGTGCACTTATATATATATACTTATACATCAATTTTATAAATCTGTGCATATAATGAAAGCATATATCCCCTTTTAAGCCAATACCTGCAGGATTTTCCAATCATAGCCCTCACGGCTACTCAATAACCCTCACGGTTATAGGAATTTAATTGTAGCCCTCACAGCTACTCAATAACCTTCACGGTTATAGGAATTTACTGGCAAAGGGGGAGCAACCCACCTAGGCCTTGGAGTACTCCATAAATATCATCAATATCATAACAGGAATAATGCCCATTTAAATGCCACAGATATTACAAAATTATATATAGAAATTTATATTATGAATTAAACTACTACCTGGATGCCCGAGCTATTTCCTGAACCAGATCCTTTACTTTCCACTGTCTTGGTGAACTCATATCAATCTCAAAGCCTATCTACACATCATATTATAATAAGAGTAAGTTGATATATGTACTTCTATATTTATACTATGCGTCTCTCTCGAGTCCTAATATGCTTGTGATTACCCCACTATTTATATCTATGAATCATTATTATTTACTATAATTATCTGGACTATTCAAGATTAAGATCACTTTTAATTACTTTACTTCAATTAGTATTTCTTATTCTCAATGTTTGACTAATAAATTTCTCGAAAACCATTTCTTGTAAACCTAAAATTCCAAACCCGATACTATACTTCAAAAATACAGCCATGAGTTCAATCTAGAACATTTTCAATTTAAGAGCCTTGATAAGCTATTCAGGAATGACGCACCACCATGCATGATAATATTTTCAATACTTTGATTATTCATTCAACCTTTATAAACACACAATAGCATACTATAACTAATTTTCACTTAATCTCATAACCCAAACCAAAATTTTCAGTCAACTTTTAGGCTCCAAACAAAACCATACTCTAGAGCTTCAACTATCCAAACCATCAAACACCATCTCTTACCAATTTCAATAAAGAAACCAATATTATCTTAAATGAAATATGGACTTCAATTAAGAAAAACATCTAGAAGCTGCCTTAACCATATTAATCCAGATTTAAACCTCATAATAAAACTTGTTTGCTTATTCAATAACCCCAAACCAGAAATTTACTCTTTATTCGTATTAAAACTTATTCCGCTATTACATTAATATCTGCAGCTGTTATTATTCATTCATTGCAATCGCAGCATATAATTAATACTCCACACCACGCTAAATGTCATAAGGTACAACATAACTCTAACAATAAAAATCATCATATATCCTCAAAAATATTTCTCAATTGTTAAGCTTAGAAATATAGTTCAAATCCTTCAATGAGACTTTGAAAAAATTATTTAAACTTCCTCATAAACACACAATTCTTTAACTTACTATGAAACAAACAGTGACATCTAAAGTATTCACATGACTTTTCTACTTCAAGAGTTAAATATTTGAATGCCTTAAATAATGAATTCTAAATAAGTTTCAGATCCATCAATTCAAGCCCAAAACTTTCACATAATGCAACCCAATATCCCACCTAATCATACATAACCTCCAGATAGATTTTATCCAAGATTATTCAACATTTAATAACCAGAAATCAGTAAATAAAACCAGATTAATCCTTGAAACCAGAAGCTTTTTAGTAAAAAAAAAACAAGTAGTTAAGTATACCTTTAAAGCATCAAACATTGAGCATTGACAAGTTTTCTTCCAGATTTCGGATCCCATGAAGATTCAGCATTTAATTACTTTATAATACCACTGCTGCATCTTTAAAACAAGTTCCAACTTTAAAAATCATCTCCAACTTTCACAAACATTCATTTAACCTTCTTTAAGCAAACGCAGAGTCTTATAAAACCATAATTTCTATCCAAATCAGTTTTCTTTCTCTACTCAAATCTTACTCTTTTCCCAAAATTTAACTCCATAGAAAACATTGAAAGTTTTAACTTGTTTACTAATCATTCCATCAAAATTTAGACATCTTAAAGTGTAACTTACCACTTCAATTGACCTATATATCATTAAAAAAAATCACAAAGCATTTACATAAAAATACTGGATTAATTTCAACGTCCTAAAAACTGAAATTTGTGGATTAAAATCAAGCCATCACATAGCTAAGTTTCAACCAGGCAGATGCACATAAATTCACCTTATACAATCTTAAATTTTCGGCAGTCACACACAGAGAAACTAAAAGTCTTTGTTCAGTCATCGCACAGCCAGAGAAAATCAACACATGTAACACCGATTTTAACTTCAATCTTCATTAGAGCTCTTAATCGTCCTTCCCCCTTAATTAGACCCAAAACCCGAAATCAGAAAAATGGAACCAAACAGGGGAAATAATCAGAGTTTCGGAAATCCCCGAAAACCCAACAAAATTCAACATGCAATCGAATCTATTAGCTCAATCTTACTCCTATCTAAGTTTAATTAAGCTTAGTTCAAAATCCAACCCGGAACCACACCCAAATCGAAGCCAATGAACAGTACCCGAAAATCAATTTTGGGAGAAATCTGGCCAAACACTCACTCATCCCTCAAGACATTTCACAAAAGCTTTAAAACAAAGACCGCTTTTCCTTTTACATGGTTTAGAATTTTCGAAACCCCTATAACCCCAAATCGGACCTCGATCAAATCGCTCAAATTGGAGAAATAATGTGTAGAAATGAGGAGAGGCAACTCACCTGAAGCCGATTCAGGTGTTGCATGCGTGCTCCGAACTCGCCGTCGCCGTCGCCGCTGTGGATGAAGAGAGAATACGGAGAGAGTGAGGACAGAGGGAAGACAGGGAGAGGGGACGGAATGGAGAAGGAAAGAGGGAGGGTTTGATTTTATAAGGGGTTAGGAGATAATTTCGTTTCGGCCCTTTTAACTTATGTTCTTTTCAATTTAGTCCCTATTCTTAATCTTTCTATTATTTTCAGTTTGGTCCTTATCTGAATAATTAATTTCCTAAAATTAATTCTCATATCAGATTAGATATTTTCTTACCCATAAATTTATTTGGGCCTCAAAATAGTTTTTCCTCAAATTTCCAAATTAAAATTTATAATCTAATTATTTTTCCTCAATTAATAAAAATAAATAAATCTTAAAATTATTAGAAATACATCTTTACCTAATAAATTTATTTATAAGACTTTTTAATTTCTAAATGACACCCCAAAACCTTTAAAAATCCCTATTATCTCTAATCCAAATTTTTGGGGTGTTACACAATGACGTCGTGTGATCCATGTAGCCGACCCCACCTAATAGGATAAGGCTTGGTTGTTGTTGTTGCAAATGAGTTTATCACTAACACCAGTTTATAAGTTATTCGAGACAATTTTGTGAGATAAAAACATAAAAACGTTAAACATGGATATTCATCTTTCAAGTTTGACATCAATTAAAGCTGGTAATTCGGGCCGACCCTTTTAGGCCATGGCCCTTGGAGGGCCGGGCTTTGATTTTGGAGGCTTCAAAAGAGAATCGGGCTTAACGGGCTGGCCCTATAGGATCAAGGGCTTCAAAGGGCCATCCCTGCAGGGATGAGGGTTGGCCCTTTAATCCTGTCACACACACACACATTTAAAAAAATTAACAACTACAAAATAAAACAATTAATTAAAAGTAAAAAACCATAATACCTAATGTTTTGAAAACCTGACCGGATATCAAGCCGGAAAGGTGAGCGGGTCATGGTCCAAACGGTTGAAACGGTCAGGCCGTTTGGTCAGGCCGGTGATGTAATAATAAAATTTGAAAATAATATTATATACATATAACAGTATAGTTATAAAAATAATTTGAAATTGTTGCCTAATTTATAAATAAATATAAGTATCAGGGATATTTTATTATATATTGCTCGCCACAAAATTTTAAAGGCAAAAGAAATCTCATGTATCCAGACTCCAGAGTGAACCTTTATGATCTAAGGAAAATGTATTGGGTTGAAGTTTAAACCGATGGTTAACCAACATCTCCCACTAAAAGACAAAATGTCAAAATGTGCAAGCTGCTCGGAGAGTCAAAGTCATGGGGTAATGTTGATACTGCAACACACAAAGAAAAGCCATTTAGCTCCCTCTTTCTCTCTCATACATAGCAAACGTATCCTCTCTCCCTCTCCACCGACTACCACCCCATCTGCAATTTTTATTTACCTCCGGCAAGCTAGTTTTCAACAATCAAAACAAGATCAACAATTTTATTTTTGAAGAGTCCATGTTTGCAAATATCTCAGAGAAAACACTCGGTAAACGGTGAGAAATCCGACGTTTTGGCCTATCTGAATATCATTTCATCTTTGATTCTTCTTCATCTCTGTTGCTTGCTCAGATATTTTACTTGCCATGAAAGTTGAAGGAGAGCCGTCCGGTTTTTGAATGTCCGTTCCAGCTCCCGGCCCGAAAGCGGTTTCCGGCTAAATGACGGCTTTTTGACTGTCCAATCCGGCCTACTCTGAAAACGGCCTATCTCAGGAATCTGGACCGTCAACAACTCCGGCCGACGGTCCAACCGGCCGGACAGTCCGGTCCGGTTCGGCTTTAAAAACACTGATAATACCTAATTCCCAATATTTATCATTGTTTGATAATTTCTTAGTGAGTGACTTATTTATAAATATGAACAATATTTATTAAAATAATTAATTATAGATAAACATATATTTTGTGTGACTTATTTAAAAATATGGACAATATTTATCATTGCTTCATAATTTCTTAGTGTTTGTTGCTTGTTGGTTGACAAATCCCTAGATTTGCACATATTTCATATCATTTTGGAGGTATTTTATCATATTATTTGGGCCTTAATGAATATCTTGTAAAGAAATTAGGTTTTAGAGTAATTACATGCACTTAGTGGTAAAAATGACATTTTTGGAATGTTTTTGTAATTACTCTTGATTTGAATGTTTATTGGGAGCTATTCATATTTTTTGATATTATTTTATATTGTAGGACACTTGAAAAAAAGAGAAATTGGGGCTAGAAGCTAAAATTTCAAGAAAAAAGTCAAAATACAGGCTTCTGAATAAATTATGAAAATTACAGAAAAGAATCTTGAAATTTTGAAATTACAAAAAAGAACCATGAAATTTAAAAATTACAGAAAAGTCCCCTCACTGTGGGACCCCGTAGTGAGGGTCCGAAAATTTGCTTGTCTTCTGGCCTTGGCCGTGGCACCCCACAGCGAGGCCCACGGAGAAATCCCGATAAGCATATTAGAACTTGATTTTTTGGGTCGATCCGGATCCATACCGAACACCCACTCACTTTACCTGGTCTATGGACATAAGGCACGAAAATGAACCCTAAAACTCAGATTTGGAGCCACCACAAACCCTACCTCTCATCTGTCTCTCATCTCCATCTTCCATTTTCTACCTTCTTCCACCTAAATCTCCATGTTTCCTCTACTTCCACTCATTGGTGCTAGCTTTTTCATGGAGGACAGCAGTTAGGCTTCCCCCATTCTTGATGGTGGGAGCTAAGGGATGAGCTTGAAGCTTGAATAGGGGAGTTTTAGTTTTAATCCTTCTTCCTCTTGTTGTATTTATGCTTTTCTAGGGTTCTAGGAGTATATTTATGACATTTGGTTGTGTTCTTCATTTCTACATGTTGTATAAGGGTTAGAAACTATTTTATGTTGTTTCGTTCTTGTTGAATACTTGACATTGTGCTACATTAACTTTGAGTTTGATGAAATTTATGGGTTCATGATTTTGTTATTTTCTTTGTGAAAATTATGTGCTAATGCAAGGTGGCTTGATTAGTGGATTAAAAGTGTTAAGTAGTTTTGCATGAATGAAATGGCACAGGAATTAATTAAGTGTGTTTAGACATTGGGTAATCACTCTTTTCAACCTTAATCTTTGTTTGGGTGGGTATCAATGAGTTAGGGTTAATTGAAAAATTAAGTGCAATTGTGGGGTGACTCAAATTGTGGATTATAAGTCTTGCATAATTAATTGGTTCTTGAATTTGTCAAATTACATGAGTGACATTGAACTTCAATTCTAGTGTTCTAATTTATTATGTGGGATTCAAGTAATTAATTGAATCCTAGGATTAATTAAATTATGACAACTCGGGATCCCGGTTGTTGGATTAAGAGCCCATTACAATTAGCAAATTCACTTTGATTTTGAGCTTAATCAACTTAAGTTAAATTAAGTAATGTGCGGGATTCTGGCATTAATTAAGTTAACCTAAGTCTAGCCTAGAGGGGTCCCTCTAGGGTTCTTTTGAAAATCAACAAACAACTCCCTAAATATCTTTTGAAGCGATGAATCCTAAGTTTTCCATTTATCAAGAATGATTCCATTTTCATCCCCCTCCAAATCTCATTTTTATTTTACTTTTGAACATATAACACCTTTTGCATCTATTCTATCCAAAAACCAAATACAATATTTTTACCCGCTTTTGTTAGTTTGCATCTTAGCTACTAGGTCATCTTTTACGTTAGGCTTCTTAAACGAACGACACCCGGGGGTTAGCTTCCACTATTCCCTTGGTTCTTATTTTCTTGAAGGGCGGCCCCAAGGACGCACTACACGCACACACACTCAAAAGTGGTGCTCTTCATTGGTATTTGTATTGTAAATTAAAATTGATATTTTTGTTGACGATAATATTTTTTTGCTTTAATTTTTTTATAGAAAAATATTAAAAAAAAGTATATAAATGCTAATTGGGCAGGCCTGCCCGGCCATTTAGGGGCCGGGCTTTAAAAAACAGAGATATTTGCACTATCCGGGCTTTTCGGGCCGGCCCTTTGAGGCCCTGACCCTTGATGGGCCAGCCCTGTAAGGTTAGGCCAGCCCTGATTCACAGTTCTAACATCAATGATTGATTGAAAGGTGGATGATTACAAGCTACTCAAGTAAAACATATTACCTTGGTTAAATATGACTTGGAATAGATTGATATCTTCGGAGGACTCTTTTGGAAATACCAAAAAGATAAGAGAAAGTGATATTTAATTTTTAACTATTCTTTTAAGGCACATTCAATACTCGAATATAAGTTTTAAAAGGATGAAATAAATCTCATTTCTTCAAAATTAAGGGGGGTTATCGACAGAGTATTACACTATTTTTTACACTTTTGGGGTGAGATTGGCTCCTCAAACTTTTTGATGCAATATTGCCAATGAAAATTTACCGGTCTTATTTGACAAATAGTTGAAGCTTTTGCATATTTATTTTCCCCAACTAATTTTGAAAAACCTTTAAAGTAACATGATTCGAATATTTGTTGCTTATAATATGACACCAACTGAATAATTTTATATAATTAAAGAATCAAAATCGAATCTATGAGGTTGAGAAAATATTAAATTCTTTCAGGACTTTGGAAAACCTAGGGCCCGTTTGGTACGTAGATTTGATGGAAATAGATATGGAAATGGAGATGAAGATGGATATGGAATTTTAAAATATGTTTGGTATGTCATGGAAATGAGGCCTGATTTTCATGTAAAAATACCAAATTGTCCTCCAAAATAAAAAAGCAAAAAATAGTCTTCCCTGAACTCACCTTCGTCTCCTCCCCTCAAAGCTCAAACCATTCAATTTTTCAGCAAGATTTTGTCTCCATGAAGGTCAAGCCCAAGACATTGCCGGCAACATTTCAGATTTGTGTTCTTTTGGCACATAACCTTCATGGCAGATCTAAAAGCCTCTTCAACGACATCACCGCAACAAACATGGGTGAGCATCCAATTTTTGAAGATTTTTGTCCTCGGCCAGTCAAGCACGGAGGAGTAGTATCTAGCAAATGTTCTCTCTTTCCAACCAAGAAACAAACCCAGATATGGGCTTTGACGTCACCGTCGTCCTCGCCGTCGGAGAGTGTAGGAGGCCAGATTTAAGAGCGTTCAATGGAGAAGATGATGCTATAGGAGGAGATGTGAACTTCGACGTCACTACCATCCTCACCGCCGTCATTGTCGCCGTCTTTGCCATCCTAACTTTTTAGTGAACAGTGATAGTGAAGAGGTGGTGAGAGTGGACGGTTCAAATAGTTTCTGGGCAAATATGGAAAATGCCAGTATGGAAATGAAAATCTTAGGGTAGAGACATGGAGGCCATTTCCGCCAATTTTGGTGGAAATGGAAATGGAAATGGAAATGGAGTTTTTGCCATTTCCATCATACCAATCAATCAGACAATCCCATGAAAATGCATGAATTCCATTTTCATATCCATACCCCCAATTCCACCATACCAAACATGGCCTTGGACTCTCCCTGTGAGATTCTTCAATACAAATCTTTGGGAATGGTGTAATAATTAAAGTGAATTTTTTTATTCTAATTTCTAACTCACCTTTAATTACGCTTTTGTTTGTTTATGAATGTACTGACATAAAACGTAGGTTAGTATTTGACAAAAAAAAAAAAAAAACGTAGGTTAGTCATCGAACTGCAACTATGGGCTGTGATTGGCCATTATTTGGTCGGTGGCTAGATTCTTACCAAAAAAAAAAAAAAACAACGTAGGTTAGTGTTAGTCATCGAACTGCCACTATGGGCAGTGATTGGCCACTATTTGGTCGGTGGATAGAGCACTATAGCTAGCTTCTCAAGCTAAGTTATTAAAAGTATTGTTTTGTTAAAAAAAATATTAATTTTAATGTTTGATAGTCTACATATATAATTGTTATAATCCACAAGTTAACCTTCACAATTTACAAGTTGATAACCTTTTAAATTTGAGTGAGCATTTTTTTGGGCAAAGTTGAGTTGTTCGTTTTTCAACGTTTGGCTCACAAACATTACATCAACCATTTTATCTATAATTAAATGAGTCTCCTCTCCTCTCCTCTCAAGAGCCTATGCATATGGCAACTTAATTGATTCCACAATTTACAAACTCTTAATAAATTCAACCCCAACCATAAGACTTTGAGAAGCAACATTGATCTCACGAGATAAAAATGATAAAACATTGGAATTTCCATTTTCTTTATGAATCTATTGCAAATTTAGACTTTGAAACGTTGATGTCATGTGTGGTTGGAAAAACACCTTCAATAAAGAATAGTTAATTTAGGAAAATTATAAATTTATTGATTGCAATCTTATTATGGGTAAACAAAACCGAACCATTACCGGTCATCGAACCGAACCAAACTTATTTTTAGTTTGGTTATATCGATGTTTGGTTTCAGTTTGGGTCTTAATTTTTGTTGGGTAAAGATGCAGATTTAGTATATAAAAATTGTACAAATCGCACAAAAAATAAATAACAATTTCTAGGTGCAGAATTAATCAAATAAAAATGGTGCAAATATAGGAATTTCATTAACCAATCATTAGAATAGTTTAAAAATCGTAAAATGAGGCCCACAAAATGACATGTGGTTTTTAATGGTTTTAACGGATGGTTAGCGGAATTCTTATTTTTACACCATTTTTATTTGAGTAATACTAATTCTGCACCTCGAAATCATTATTTATATTTGTGCAATTTGCAAAATTGTTGGATGTTAAATCTGCACAATTATCCATTTTTGTTAAACTTCAATGTGCAGTTTTCTATTCGGTTAGTATAAATTATATACATATACATATAATATATGAAATAAGTCATAATTTAAGAGGGCCAAGTATATTTCTAAGCCCTACTCATTTTTCTCATTATCTTCTCATAATCTCATATACACTATTTGATCGAAAATATGAATGATTCATATGTAATAGTTTATAAAACTATTGACAAAATATTTTATACATTATCTATAAAAAATATTTTATAATTAACTTTTGTTATAATACAAGTGTGCACAACTTAGATTAAAATTTAACAGGTTTAAATCTATATATTATATATTTCATGAATTGTAGTTTTATTTTTGAGAAAATCTTATATAAACCTTTTAAAATTAGAAAATTTCTAATCAGGTTGGTAAATTCAACAAATACTTAATTGAGTCACTCACTCAATTCAGGATTTCTAAATGTAAGTAAAATGACTTCAATATCCCCTCTTCCTCTTCTCTTTTCCCACCATTTTCTTCTTTTTTTCTAATGTGTTCTCTGACATTAGATAATCTCAACAAAAACAAATTTATTTCTCATATTTAGATTTTTTATTTTGAATTTCATATTTACTTCTATATAAACCTTAAGAAATAAGAAATGGTTATTTTTTTTGTTTTTTATAAGAAAATATTATTACAATACTTAAGAAGTTGCAATACAATTGTAAATAATACTCTTATTATTATAGTTTATATTTATTTAATTTTTTTATAGCAAGTTTATATTTATTTATAACTATACATTAATATTGATATATATTAACAGAGATGAAATAGGATAGGACATCAAAGTCATTTTACCCTATTTTAAAATCCCAAATTGAGTCAGTGACTCATTTACCAACTCAATTTAAAATTTTCCTATTTCATGTAATTTTATATGAAATTTTCCCAATATTTTTATCCGCTGATGAATAGGATATAAATTTTAAAGGTTCGCCAAGAAAATAATGTATATTCAGAATAAGCAATTGTTTTATTTTTATACTCAGAATAGGCAATTGTTACCATATATAATTCCGTCAAGAAGTAAACCATAAAAAAAAAAAAAATTTATAAGCTTTTACCTCTTACCGTCCAACTTTATAATAAAGATACCTCCGGAATTCGATCCGTGTCAAAAATATTCTTTATGATTTAATTATCTTTACATGTACAAATAAAACTGATTGTTAAATTTTTAAAGTAATAAATCACATCTACAAAAAACAGTATACAAAAATATAGATTGAACAACATTGCACAGGGACTGCGTCTAGATTGTCAGAGAAGAAACGGAAGCATATGGGAAAAAGTTGAGAGGTAAGGTTCCGCTTTATTGAATTTTTAGATGTGTACTTTCAAAAGGAAATTAGCTGCTGAATAAATGGATTTTTATTGAACGCAACAATATATCACGAAATTAGTTAGAAATAAATGTATACTGAAAATCAGGAAACTAATTAACAGACTAACATCACCAACCCTAAATATTCACTAAACCTCCTTTGCAGCTTCCTTAATCCCGGAGGAAACTCATCCTCTTTTTTGTGGTCATATTTTCTCCTCACCTCCCTCAATCCTAGTCATACATCAAATCTGATAGCTTAAATAACATAAAATATGGTTCGTCTCCCCATTGATCTAGGGCTGAAATATGTTGAAGAATCACCACCTATCCAAAGGGCCACTTATCCAAAGGACATGTATATTCATCAATCTCATACTTTTTTGGTTTTGAATCAGTTTCTAGGCAGCAAGTATCATGAGGACACGGCTTTTTAAACCAGTAATAATCGTCGTCTGGGTCAAAGTACGGGCGAGTTTTAGGATCTGGGTAGGGCAACCAATATTTTGTTAAGAAATATTCCATCTTCAGCATAGCATGATCCAAATCTGGGTTGACTATACAAAGATAACGACTGTGCTCCATGTTGACATCTTCTCTGCCTCTGATGACGACTTTGGATCCAAGTTGGGTTTTGTGGGCGTTAGATGTGGAAAAGATGATTAAGATTGTTATGATTGTGAAAGAAAAAATATACGGTTTGGGCGATAAGGCCATTTTGGTTTGTTTCAATTTGGAGATAGTTAAGCAGGTTTACACACAAATCAAATTTATATATATATATATATATATGGTAGATGCCCCTTTTTGATAAAGGTGAAATAAATACGTTCCCATTAGTGAAAAAAAAATAAATTCAAATCCCATCTATGTTCTCTTTGATAAAGATAAAATATCAAAATCAAAATATTGAGAAAGATAAATATATAAGTAAAAAAATCTCGAATTAGTTCAGATTTTTTCTAATAATAAAATATATAATTCAAATCCTATCTATGTTCTCTTTGATAAAGATAAAATATCAAAATCAAAATATTGAGAGATAAATATATAAGGTAAAAATCTTGAATTAGTTCAAATTTTTTTTATAGTTATAAAATAAAATAAATAAAAACAATCTTTTAAATATTACTTCACACAAAATAATAGGTTAAAATTTATCATCTATCATCCTTTGCCACAAACTAAACAAAGGACGAGTAAATTTAATCATCTGTCACAATTTATCTAAAAAGACTGGTGTGTGATAGTGATGTAGCATGTCACAAATAATTTGTTTTATTCACAAGTGATTATATGTGGGTGAATGTGATGGAGTGGAGAGAGTAAGAAGTTTGGGAAGAAAGGGAGGTTACCAAATTTTTTATTATAATTATCATATACGTAATTGTTAGGGGTATTATGGTCTTTTAATGATTTAAGATTAATTATAAAATAAAATCTTTTTAAGTTATCCATTCAAATATTACTTCATACTAAACATAATTTCCAATCCCGATCCCAATCCTACCCTCACCCCCAATCCCACTCCTTATCCCAATCCCAGTCCATCAAAATTCAATACCACGTACCAAACAGGGCCTAAATGGTTTGATATGCAGTAAGTCTTTTTTTGTCATTAAATTAAATTTAAATCAAATAAATGAAAAAAAATGAGGTTACATGAATGCTTCCAAACTTACTTTTTCTAACATGTACTCTATCTAATTTTACAATTTGAATTCATTGTACATCCTTTCTGCCTCCTTTAAAATTAAAATATATATTACCTTTTGAACAAAATACCAATCATTAACCTAAGAATTTTATAAACATTTATATGTTCCGAAAAATAGGTATATATATGAACAAAATATAATTTTAATTATGTAGTTTAATAACTTTTAATGTTTTATAAAATTTATTAATTTTTTATATTATACTCCATGTGGTTTTAATTGTAAGAATTGGTTGATTGTTTTTTGGGAAAATCACAACAAGATCCCAAATAAGGGAATTAATCACAATAAGGTCCCTGAGTTGTCAATCTAGTTCTTTGAGTTGTCAATGGGACCCTTTGAGTTGTCACGAGACCTGATTGTTATTAATTCTCTTATTTGGGACCTGGTTGTGATTTTCCATTTTTTTTAAAAATAAGGATACAAAATAAACAACTTTAAATTGTTTATATTTGTCTTTCTTCTCAAAACTAACTTATTTTACTTATAAACTTACATGTAATCTAATTGTTTATATCATATATTAAAATTTAGTAGTCTATTTTTCTTACTTATTCTCCACAAAAAAGTCAATAAACTCTTATAATTACGATGTAACATTTAATAATTATAATTTTAGGTTAAATGGCTGAAATACTACAAAAGTTTTCGTTGGGATAAATCAAATTATTTAGCAATTTCAGTTCCCGAAGGTAACTTGAAAAAAAGGACCATCTTATCATTCACCCTTAACCAACTGTCGAGGGTTCGATTCTTGTCATTGGGTATGGAGAAGTATTAAATCTCCCAGGCCAGTTGTCCCACCCTTTGAGGTGCCTACAATTCAGCGGAAAATTAGTCTTCACTTGTCGGGTGGGGGATACCTTGATGTTTCATAAAAAAAAGGACCATCTCACCCTATCACAGTCGAGGCCACCATTTTTTATGATATTGATTTTAGGAAAAATTAATTATAAGTCCCACATAAGGGACTTAATTAGTCCCACATAATCTACAAATAAAGATAGGTCCTTAGAGACTTGGATTTAATTATGTGCAATAGCAAAATTACCATTATACCCAAGAAACCCACTAAGCCATCTCAACGTCTAGATTTACTTTCTTGTCATCTTCACCTTCCCTTCCCCTTTCCACTCATTCCTAGTAAACCCTTCCTCTCTCTCTACTCTTCATCTTCCTCCTTAAATACCTCCCTCTCCCCCTTCCCCTTCCATCCTCTCCCTTTCTCCACCAGTGACGGCTGCGGTGGCATATTACCAGCGACCCGGGCGGTTAAACTACTGAAAAAAGCAGGGGAGAATGGTGGGAGTGAGAAAGCTGAGGCTTCCCTGGAGTCACTTGATAACCCAATGGTTTCGTTGTAGTGCTGTATCTTTTTGTAGATTTTAGGGGCCAAAGAGTTTTAATTTTCATTAGTTCCCAGAATCGGTTTTGCAGGGATAGGAAAGGTTATGAAATGTTTGTTCAAATATTAATGGTGGCCTTTGTTCCTTTTCATGTGTATGTGTGTGTGTGAGGCTGATTTCTCATACTTTTGTTTCTGGAATTGTAAATATCTAACCACACAATTTCAGAGGGAAAGTTATTGAGGATGAATTGAATCAAAAAGAAGTTTTCTTTCAAAAGAATTTCTGTAATTGATTTGTGGGGGATGTGGAAAACAATGGTTGTTTTCTAGTTGTCTTGGATTTGTGGGGGATAAAATCAAGTGAAGAATGTCTCCGCCGTCGATGGAGGATGCCGCTGTCGTCACCGGTGGAGAAAGTAAGAAGATGAAAGGGGAGGGGGAGAGAAAGGGAGCTATATGGGGAGGAAGATAAAGGGAATGAGGGGAAATGGGAAGATGAAGATGGCGACGAAAGTGGTTCTAGAGGTGTATAGGCAAGTATTAAAAACCGGACCAGCTATTATATCGGCTAAGGTAATGGGTCAAGGTTTAGTGGGTCAGATCGGGGGTCAACCCGTAACCAGACTGAAGATGATTTATAATACATAATTTAAATTAGATTTACAGAAGGGAAAAAGAAAATAAAATCCCTCTGAATATGATAAAGGACAATTCAATCCCTCAACATTTAGAAATCCTAGATCAAACCCCGGGGATGGATCTGGGATTTCTAAATGTTTGTAATTGACGTTTTTGCCCCTCATTGCTGATAAGGAAAAATGCTAGGGCGTTGTCTTAGTCTCATCGCGTTTAGTCTCGCAAGCTCTTCCTCGTCATCGATGTCGGAGAGCAGGGCTGGACCGCTTGACATTCTTCATTAACACGTTTGTTTTCCTTCTTCCTTGTTTCATCGTGTTTGTCGAAGCAGAGGGGGAGAGCTTAGATACGGCTCTGTATATCTCCTTTGGAACCCACCGTTGTTTCTAGTGGGGTTGTTTTGAAGATTTGATCTAGTTTATGAATTTTCTAAGAGCTAGGTTTGATTTTTGTTTTCTGATTTGAGTTTCTTCACTTATTGATGTGCACATGTTTTGATAGTTCGATTTTTTTTATTTTAAGTGATTTATTTCTTGTTATATGCTTAATACACTTTTTCTTTCCTTCCCTTTTTTGCGTTACTGACAGTTTTTGGGTTTTGAAGATTGTAATGGACCGTTTGGTTTTCTCTTTTTCAAATCAAGTATGATCTCAGCATTGAGAAAGAGAAATCTAATTTGGCTTTAGGGTTCCATATTTCAGGTTTGTTGTCTTTCTTGCCTGCACTAATGCATTTCTGATTTCTTCTTTCTTGTATGCTTATGCTTATCTGTGCGTGTGAGAGTTAAATCATCTTAGAGTTGATCATATGTACCTTCACACATCTTAAGGTGCATTGAAAAGGACTTAAAATTGGGGCAATTAGATTCCCCTTTCTGTTGAAATGATTAACAAATAGTGAAGCCATATCTCACAGCAATTGAATTAAGCACTCTTTTTTTATTTTCTGTGTTTGGTATCACCCCAGTTTACTGTTTTATCATCAAAATCGTGGCTAGCACAGTACTTTTAAGTTTATGCTATTGATTGTTTGGATTCAGAGGAATTTGACAAAGTTTTTTGGCTGTAGGTATCCATTAATTGTAGTTGACCTTACTATAGTTCATTGGCCAAAATGATCCTTAACCCAATTTTATTACTGTGTAGATATAATTTTATTTTCTTTTTGGCTCTAGGTATCCATTAATGGTAAATGATTCAAGAGGTATTCATACAATAATTGAATACAAACTCTCTCCTCTTCAACTTATGTATTTATTCTGCAGGGCAACTAAGCATAAGGCTTTTTTAACAATTTTCGCCGTCTATGATCTTGTTACTTTGTTCTTTTTTATCTAAGCTGAAATCTGAATGCCGTGTTAACTCAATTTTTACAGGTGGGGTTTGAGTCAATATATCTTGAAACACAAGTATTGCTTTGGCTTTTATGTTTGTTTTGTTTTTTTTGTCATCTTCTTGTCTTCTATGAAACACAAATATTTTTTGTCATCTATGTCTTAAATTTGTATAGTGGCAAGGATAGCTGAAATTTTTGTTAAAATGTTTGTTAATGGTGGGAAAGAAGAAGGTTCAATTCATGGGGAGTTCATGCCTGTGGGTGCTGATGGGAAGATTGTTTTGTCTTTTAGTTTGCTTAATGCAAATCCACGAGATTGGATATATGATTGGTATGAAATTTCAATTATCTCTTGTTACATTAAGCTCGTTAAAATGTTTTCCAGATGTTCACTTTTCTTTTTTATATTTTCTTATGAATGAGATGCTTTGAGGGATTAAGAGCTTTCTTTCTCTGATCTTCATCATCTCATGGTGAATCTAAACACTTGCCTAATTGATATACAGAAACCTTAATTGGTGAATTTTTTTTTTCTTGATGAATGAAAAACTAGACATTGTTTATAATGCATAGCAGCTTGAGCTTGATGATATTCATTAGTTCTCATGATGATGCTATCGTAGGAATTTTCATGAAGTAGACAAGGCTTTAGTGCACACTGTGTGATTGAGGCTTTGCAACCTATTATGGTTTTGCATTATAAAGTGACTTTTACTGTTGTGAAACCGTAAGTCCTGTTATAAGCACAAATATATGTCTAATTGAACTTGTTTGAAGATAGAACTAGTTGTGGTTTTATAAGTTGACTAGGCTATGTTATTCTTAAAGCTTTCATTCTTCATTTCTTACATATGTAGCTTAGGATTAACTACTTCATACACTATTTGTAGTTGACTAGGCTTGGGAAATTTTGGTTTTTGGCCTTAATTTTGTAGAGACAACGATTTGATGGTTAAATTGTGTATGAGTGAAATTTAGTTTGATTTTTGAAGTTTAGGAAATGAGTATTCTTCCTACTATAAAATCATGGAATTGGGAATGGGTGGTTACATAATTGTGTGCGATGTTTCAAACTTGAGGAAAGAAAAAGTGAAATCATAACAAAGGTGTGTGGTTCTTGATAATTTTGAATATAAAGCACTTGTAACTTGCACTAATGTTATCCTTAAGACTTGGAAGGCTTTGAGTATCCTTGTAATTATTTGCCTCATTATTTGTCATTTAATACTTCATACTTTTGAGATATACTCCACCAAGTTTGTTAGTTATAGTGGTTAATTGTTTATTCTGGTTTTATGGATTCGAGTTAAACTCATTTGTTGTCATTTGATATTTTCATGCTAGGATATACCATTGTTCATTTATTGAAGTATGGGTTGCGAGAAAGGGGATTGTTCAAAGAAAGTGCAGGTTGAAGAAAAAAATAGTACATCTTCCAATGAAGATATTAGTCCAAATGCTTGTCAAACTAGGTTGAACTTGTATAGAAAGCAATAGTACAAGAAGCACATTGTGAACAAAACACAATCCTTGTAAAGTTAACATGTTTTAAGACAATTTGACAAGTTGTATACGTTTCATTTTGACTTTTTGTATGTTTCATGGAGTATGGGACAAAGTTCCCTTTTGGTATGTTGTATGAAATGTTGAATTTGTATTGAATTGAGTATGGGAGAAACTTCTGTTTTTTTCTGTGTCTTGGTGGTTTATTCATAGGTCTCTTAGAATATAATTATTAAAAAAAAAATAACTGTTAACAATTTTTTTATAAGCATTAACAACTTCATCATAGGAATTAACAAGGTCTGAATAGCAATGAATAACTTACAACTTTGTTTATGGCAATGTGAATGAGATGTTTGCTCCAAGCGTTAACAATTTTTTCGTAAGCATTAACGACTTCATTATAGGAATTAGTAAGGTCTGAATAGAAATTAATAACTTACAACTTTGTTGCTGGCAATGTAAATGAGATGTTTGCTCCAATCGTTAACAACTTCTTCGTATGTATTAACAACTTCATCATAGGAATTAACAAGGTGTGAATAGCGATTAATAGCTTACATAGCAATTTTGTAATTATAATTTACAGGGTTTACAGGGTGTGAATGGCAATTAACAACTTATAAACGTTAACAATTTATTCGTAGATATTAACAACTTTATCATAGGAATTAACAAGGTATAAGTAGTGATTGACAACTTTCACATTTGCTTTTCGCACATATTGCTGTCAGTGTTAACAATTAATTCATAGGCATTAACAACTTTATCATACATATTAACAATATTTATGTAGCGATTAACAAATTTGATGTTTACTGTTGCAAATATCCAAGTGAAATTAAACTTCATTCTTAATAACACACTAATTTTATGGCAAATCACAATCACACCCTAAAGTAGCAGTATTAAACCACATTCTTCATTGACATAGAGTTTTTTTTACATATTCAATGATAAGGAAACATTAAGATCATCATGTCACTTAATATTTCCTTGTCACTAAACCAAAAAGACATTTACAATCTGTTGCCATAGTATTTGCAAAATAGACAGTGCAGTGCCATAACCGAACTCCCAAAAAAATGAGTCAGTTCTTCAAAAACAAAATACTTCACTACTTCATGACAAACTTTATCTTGGGTTGGAATTTTTGCAGGTCCTTCTTGTGTGACCGGCTTGATGGCATCTTGTACAATGATAAATCTTTTCATCTTGTACATAATTCTTTTAATTCTCTTAAGCCACCATTAAGTGTCATTTTTTCATTCCTCCCTGCAAAAAATGATTAACTTTTCAATATATCACTTTCCATCACATGTTTAATGTCATTAGATAGTTTGTGAAGAATAATACCTAAATCCCTCTATTAACAATTGTATATTAGGTTTTAACATTTATAGCATAGGTATTAACAACATAATATATTCTTTTACAGCATATTGACAACACAGTAGCTGAATCCACTCTGCAAACATTTAAAGCATAACTAACGTTAACACCAACCGTGTCTTCAGCTTAAAGCCTACATACAAAAGGAAAAATTCAGAAAAATAATCACTTAAATTCCCACATTTTCACAAAAATTGTTTTCTAAATGTAGGCTAGAACTATATCAACATTAACTCCCAAAACTAATAACCCACAAATAAGCATTAATGGTGGTTTGTTTTTGTTTTTAACTCCCAAAATTGCGAGGGGCCTATGCTAGCTGTTAATGCATGTCTCTATTCTATGTACTAGAAAAAGTAGCCATGATGGTTTGTTTAAATGAAATTCTCAAGTTTGGAATCGTTCCCTCTTTCACATACTGTGCCAAATTGGTCATAAGAAAAAGCTTTTACTATATTTTTCTCAATTTTTAAATCTCTACAAGAATGATCAACTCATATGCAATAACACAAGAAGGAAGAAAACATTATTAAGATCAGAGATAATCGCTCCCACCTCCGTTTGCCGTCACCTCCGTCAACTCCGTTTTTTGTGCCGTCACCTCCGTCAACTCCATTCACTGTGCCGTCAACTCCATCATCGTTGAAACCCCCTTTCAGCTGCGTGCTGCGATTTGTGAGAGGGAGAAAGGTATGTTGTGTCGTGTTGTCCAGGGAGGGAGGAGTCTGAGTCATTACCTTTTCTTTTACTCAAGTCTAGGGGTATATTTGTCTTTAAAAACATATGTAAATCCCAAATTGATCCCATGGGTGTGAAATGGGATTTAAAATGTATGGGGAGTGATTTGTCCTTTCCCTTATTGAAAGATATTTTTTTGTCATTTTCCCTTTACAGAAATAGGCATGTTAAATTATAAATAATCTTTTAATAGTATTAAAAATATCCAATTAAACAACAAAAATATGATATGTATATATATTATTTATTTGGGAAATATATATAGAATAATGTATATATTACTCTATTAACCAGTAGAACAATACTTGCTGGCATCTTCTTCAAATTTTGAATGTGTTTATGTAATAAAGATTTATTAATATAGATGCATTTTATTACTAAAATGAAAATCCAAATAATTATTAGGACAATGACCAATGAAATGAAGCATATAGGAGAACGTGATGAGTGATGACCAAGGGAAAGCTTTGGAAAGTGTGAAAGAAGTATGGAACACGTTTTCACAACTGGCAATTGAAGGCACAACCTCTCTTGCTCTTTTCAAATCTCAAATACAACTTCTCCCCTACTCCATGGTTTCCGACGTCTCCCCAGAATTCTCTCTCCAAAAATAGTGTCTTCCCTTTTCATTTTTATTCATGTATTCTACTATTATAGTTCACAAAATTTCTTCACTGTAAGTTATCTTTTACTTCTCCTCAACTATTTTTCTTCTACTCTTTCTCTTTTCAGATTAAATCTTCTTCTTCCAAAGATAAACTGTCTTCTTCTCTCATTTTCTGTTATTTATGGAGGAAAGATTAGGAGATTACGGGCAACCCGTAACCCTTCCGGGTCACACCGAGTCACCTGGTTTACCCCTGGGTCAGCACGGGCTGTACCGGGGCCCGAGTTGCACTGCTTTCTCTACTCACCCGGACCGGACAGGCATGCAGGTCGCCGGTTTCTGGTCCAACCCGGCCGGTCCGGTCCTGTTTTTAACTCATTGGGTGTAGGTGGCTAGTGGGTTTCTTGGGTATAATGGTAATTTTTCTATTGCACATAATTAAATTCAATTCCTTAGGGACCTCATTTTAATTTGTAGATTTTGTGGGATCTAAGGTTAATTAAATCCTTTATGTAGGGCCTATAATTAATTTTCCCTTGATTTTATACATTATTGTTGAGGAATGAGGAGGCATGTATATTCATGGATTCTTAATTTTCCCAAATGTTTTGATATGCAGCGTTTGTGGTATGATACATGTTTGGTATGACATGTACTAGTTTTTTTTTGTCATCATTTCATTAAATTGAAATAAAATAAAATGAAAAAACGTGGATTACATAAATGCCTGCCAACTTACTTTTTCTGACTTGTACCCTATCTCTTGACCAAAAAAAAAAAAAAAGACTTGTACTCTCTCTAATTTTACAATTTGCATTCATTATATATCCTTTGTCTATGCTTTAAAATTAAAATATATATCAGGTCAAAAAAAAAAAATTAAAATATATATAACACAATCATTTCTTGCATATTAGAAATATCTTTTTCATCCACAATGCCTTTAATTCAATGGTTTAATTTGACTTTAAACCTTGTTTTGACCAAAATACCCATAATTAGCATCAGAATTTTTTAAACATTTATAATTTCCAAAATGCAAGTACTGGTTGTCATCCAAGAGTAGGTGAATTGGGTGATAAAATAAAAACTTATAACCTTTTTCTTAAAATCACAATAAAAACAACAATTA
The DNA here is from genome assembly GCA_037074515.1 of Mimosa bimucronata. Taxonomy (NCBI): domain Eukaryota; kingdom Viridiplantae; phylum Streptophyta; class Magnoliopsida; order Fabales; family Fabaceae; genus Mimosa; species Mimosa bimucronata. The sequence goes on from CM073442.1 coordinate 17,517,898, forward strand.
ATGTTTACAATCCTTTTCAGTTTTCACTAAGAGTAGTATGAACTATGAAATGCACTAAGACCAGTTTGGTTTGTTTCAGTTTGGAGATAGTTAAGCATATATCCCAAGGTGTAGGTTTACATAGTAATTAAATTTATATATATATATTTATTTATATTTATATATATAGAGAGAGAGAGAGATGGTAGATGCCCCTTTCTGATAAAGGTGAAATAAATTCAAATCTAGTTGTCTATCTTCTATCTGATCTACATAGTAATAAGAAAATTGAAATTTAAGTTGAATTTTACTGAGGTGTTTTCTATTTATTAATTAGGATTTTGCTTTCAAGTTTTATTTTTGAAATTTGAGTTGAATTTTATTGGCGTGGTTTATATTTATTAATTTCTCTGAAGGTTATGTCGAGCATGTTAATTGGGACTGCGACACCTTAAGGGGTTATACATGTGAGGAAACCTGTGCTCCGTTTTGTGTTTTACTAGACTTCGGCCGGCGGTCCGTATCACTCACCGATGAGCTTGTTGGGCCCCTTAGTCTCATGGGAAGCGTAGCACACTTGGTTCACGGAAATGAGGAAGTTATAGGGGAGGAATTGAATCAAGAGTAAAGAAATCGTTTTTTATTTTGTGATGTATGTGATGATTCATTATTCAATTTGATTGTTTTAAAAATGTCCACCTAACACCGCAGAAACCCATAGTGATTACGCGATGGGATATCGATGAAGTTTATATAGTAATAATGAAACTCACTTGGGTTTAGATTAATTTTCTCTCACATGAGATGATGAGATTACAAACCCTAATTTTAGGGACTTGATGTGAGAGACCTAAGTTATCCTCTCCCTCTTTAATGTAGCTTTTTTAATCTCACACTTTAGACATTAGGTAGGACTCCTATTTAATATGGACCAATTACTAATTATTACAATTATTCAAAGATATACAATTATTACAATTATTCCCTTAATTAATTTCGGACTGTGTTTATTTTATATGCACGCAAGTTTCCCAAAGATATATAAGATGTAAACCTGGAGTATTCCATGATTTAATGGTGCCTAAAAGAAGGGCTTTTGTAGAATCTATTTGACAAACATTGAGAATCATAATGATTAATTAAAATGAAGTATTTATAAGTAACCTTTCAATGTTAAAGGGTTAAGATAGTTATAGTAAAATATAATTTTCACAAGATATAAAGAATGGGGCACTATCAAGTACACTAGGATCCGAGAGAGAGACGCAAAGTATAAATATTAACTTACTTTTTATTATAATATGATATGTAGATAGGCTTTGATAGTGCTATAAATTCATCAAGACAGTGGAAATGAAAGAAGCTGGTTCATGACTAAGTTTTGGTATCCAGGTAGCAGTTTATGTCGTAAATATTTTCATAAAGAGTACCATTACATGCATAAATTTCATAATATCTACAATATAAATATGGTAAGGCTATTTATGAGTTCTAAGAATGACGGTGTATTCCAAGGCTTAGGTGATTAACTTCCCCTTTGCCAGTTCAACTTTTATAACCCGATAGTTATAACTGGGAAATCCTGCATGTAAAGCCTTCACTATTTATTAGTGGTTGGTAGGCCTCCACTCTTTAGCAAACATATTATTATTAGTGGTTGGTAGGCCTGCGCTATTTTAAAAAAAATTATTGTTATTAGTGATTGGCAGTACTTTACTATTTAATAAGATTGTGCTATTAGTGATTGGCAGACCTCCATTATTTAGCAACAAGGTTGTTATTAATAGTTGGTAGGTGCATGGAGCACACAGTTTATAAAGATAAAGGCGATCATTGTTTGTGCAGGTTATGAATTATTATGTATGGTAATGTATAAAATAAACTGCTATTGAGATTCTTTGAATCTCACCCCTTGATATTTGTTTTTCAGAGAAGCATGAAGGAGTTGGAACTTTATATTTTTGGGATAAGGTAGTGTGTAAAGAAGTATGAATGCATGCTATATTTTTGTATTTTAGTAGATAATTATTTTGAAAATAGCTTACCTAGTTATGTTATAAGCTTAAGTAAGTAAACAAGCTAGAAGCCTGCGTAGTTAATATATATATAATTGTGTGTGTATGTATATATATCCCTAAGGAATAGTACAATGGCAAATACAGGTAAAGGGGTTGTTGACTGAGATAACCCCACTATTTTGTTATTATAGTAGGAAAGGTGAAGGTAGATAATTAATACATAATTTAGATATTATAAATATTGAGTACAAGGGATTTTCACTTCCAAAGCGCTATAAAAAAGAAGTTAGGTTGATTCTAATTATTTTAGTTGTTTTAATAATCACTCTATTTTATAAAAAGTTTTAAATTGTTCTAATTTGTCAGAAAAGTTTATTCCAATAAAAATGAAGTTGGATTGATGTTTGGAAAGAAAAAGTTTTAAATTTTTCGTACTTTTAGGCTTTTGGCGTTAAAAAAGTGGTTATAATTCAATTAAAATGCTATAGTATAGTATTAAAAATTTAGATGTTACAGAATCTGTGTTTTATGGGAGCCACAATAAAGAACCCTTCCTTTGACAGACGACGAATGATGGTGCTTCGCTGTAAAAATCAGCCGTGACCTTCTACGACGGCGGGCACATATTGAGGCTTGGAGGGTGATTCAAATGTGGTTAGCCTTTTGTCACAAAATGCTAGAACTAGGCAAGAACGATGTTGTCTCTGGCTTGTGTGTGGTGGTTGATCATCTGAACGGTGAAGGATCACTTTCTTGGTTTTCTTTGTTTTTCGGCTTCACAAACAAAATGGGCTATGGTGAAGTGTGGCCCAAAAATAACCTACTCCGATACTATGTTAAGAATATTGATGTGGCAAAAAATAAGATGAACAATGAAGAACATTAATATTGATAAAGATTATACGACAAACTATCTAACCCACTTGGGTTTAGATTAATCATCTCTCACATGAGGTGATGAGATTACAAACTCTAATTTTAGGGACTTGAGGTGGGAGACCCAAATTATCCTTTCCTTCTTTGGTGTAGATTTCTTAATCTCACACTTTACACATTAAGTATGACTCCTATTTATATATGGACCAATCACTAATTATTACAATTATTCAATATTTCTACATTTCTACAGGGAACATTATGTTTTTTCCACTAAGGCATTGCATTTGATTATTCTAAAATCTTTTTGATATTGTAAAACAACTTTTTATAACAGTCAGTTTAAGAGAAATGATAACCTTTTGCTTGCATTTTTCTTTTCTATTCTGGTTAAGATGTATAAATAACTTTACTTTATTCTTTTATAACCTCAATAATAGTGTTGTGAGGCTTTTTTTTTTTTTTTTTTTATAACCTCAACAATAGTGTTGTGAGACTTTTTCTTTTTTAATCGAGGCTATCCTTTTAAACTGTTAGAGTTTTATGCTAAGTGGTGGTGAGAAAAACGGGGTGCTACCAAAATACTTTGGTTTCGTTTACAGTCACCCTCCTTCCAGCTGCATTACAGAATATTTGCAAAACAATAATTAATTACTTGAACTTAGTCTAGTTTAGCCTCTACAAATATTATTAGGTCATTTGCGAAAATTATCGAAGGCCCATCTTTATTGAGTCTGATAGTCTCATATTTCCTAAGTTAACCACGGTGAGCACACTTTATATGCATATGACATAAAGATAAGGTAAAATACATCTAGATGGAGTAAAAATATCAGATTTACTGCCATTCATGGAATCTGCATTAATGGAGAGGAAATACACTGCTCAATATAATGAGATTAATTAAATTATAGGACAATTTTAGTGTGCGAAGGCAACTTAAAACAAAGGAGCATCCTACCCTATCATAATGGAGGCCATTTTTTATGATATTGATTTTAGAAATTGTTGGGGAGGCGTGCACATAGATTCTTAAGTTCTTTAAATGTTTTGATATGCAATAAGTCTTTTTTTTATCATTTAATTAAATTTAAATCAAATAAAATGAAATAGCGAGGATTTCAAATTTTACAATTTGAATTCATTATATATCCTTTCTCCCTCTTTTAAAATTTAAATATATGTTACATTTTGAACAAAATATCCATCATTCATTTCCTTTCCTTTTCATTCCTTTATTTTTGGTGTGAACCAATGTGCCCCTAAATCAACAGCATCTCAGTACTTTCCTTTTGATCATTTTCCCTCTTTCTAGTCAACGCCTTATCTTCTCACGCTGAAAGTACGATAGCATCGTGTGGATTAATCAGTCAATTTTCAATGTCAAATTTAACATTTTAGGGCCCGTTTGGTTCACAGAAAATATTCGGACGGAATGGAAAGGAATAGAAATGAAATGAAGATCGACTCGTTTGGTACGCACAGGAAAGGAAAGGAATTGAATAAAAAATTTTATATTTGGTTTGTTGAAAATGGGGGTAAGGAAACTCATAATTCTGTATAAATGACCATTTTGCCATTATTGAATATTTATTAATTAAAATCACTAATATTAAATTTTAAATTATTTTAAAATTATATTATCATAAAATAAATGCATAAATTATTTTTACTAATTATAATTTTGATAAATATTAAATTTTAATAAAAAAATTTAATTTGCATAAATAATATATTTTGGTAAATACAAGAATCACTTAGATTTTAATTTAAAAAAATATTGATATCATATGATTAAAAAATTAACTACATTATATTTAAAGAATATAACCAAAATAACTCTAGTATAGATATAGAAGATACTTACTACCATATCTAACAAATTAATTAATAATTAAATGAAATGAATAATAAATTAAACAGTAAAAAATGCCTAAAATATAATTAGATGGTGAGAATTTTGTGGCTTCAATTATTGGGTATATCCCAAAAATTTCTCACCCACATCTTCTTTAAACCTTCAATGACTTCAATTTAAACAAAAAAAAATTATCTCCCATTTTCTTGTGCATATCCTCTCATTCACATCAAATTTATATTCAGTGAGCTAAATTCGATTTTGAGCTCCTAAATTCGAATTTGATTGCCTCAAATTCGTTTTTCAGCTCCCAAAATCGAATTTGATTATGTAAATTCGATTTTGAGTTCCCAAATTTGAATTTGATTGCCCCAAATTCAATTTTGAGCTCCCAAAATCGAATTTGATTGCTTAAATTCGATTTTGAGCTCCCAAAATCGAATTTGATATGCCTACAAACAGAATCCATACCCAGATTTCAAATTCATAACCAGATTTCACAAACAATATTTACAACCAGATATCTGCACACAGCATAAATAGATGAAAAATGAAAAGACTCTTTTTTTTCTCCTTCTCCTCCTTCTTCTTCGTGATACCCAGGAGAGAGACACAGTGCAGATGATTTTTTTCTCCCTCATCCACCATTCTTCTTCGTGAGCTAGAGACATATATAGATGGTCTTCGGAGCTGCACATGACAATGAAGTAGAAGAGGAAGAATATAGGTAGGGGTCATCACTGTCGCAAATCGTCTGAAATCATCCCTCAAAAATTGACTCATCCTCCTTCCTCCTCAACTCAAATTCATCGCTGTTGTAACATATCCAAAGGTTGAAGAAGAAGAAGGGTTCAAGTAGCCGAGGGCAAATTGGTCTTGTGCACCTTCCATTGAACGCCGCAAATTGGGTTTCCACCATTTTTGGTGGGAACCCAAATTCAGTCTTTTCAAGGAAAATTCGGGGAGGCAGGAAATGGAATTGCCGCACATTCTGTGGGCCAAACTTGCATCTTATGATGGAATTGGGCGATTTTCCGTTTCCGCTGCTGAAGTTCCACAAAGCAAACGGGGCCTTAAATAGTGCTGACAAGATTACACCATTTTTAAATTCTGGAGGTGACATTGTCTCCTCAAAAACTTTTTTATGCTCATACCTACCGATGAAAATTTACTAGTCTTATTTACCCTTTGAGTCTTTGACCTGATTTCTTTAAGAAAAAGGAGGAAATGTCGACCAGGCCTTTAAAGGCTGACATTGCTCCCATTCACATATTTGTCTCCCTATTGCTGTATCTCTTCCATATAAAATGAAGGTATTCTTGACAAAGAGTTGCAGTTTTTACATATTTATTTTTCCCAACTAATTTTAACAAATAATTTTATAAAATTAAAGCATCAAAATTTAATCTGAGGTTGAGAAAATAAGAGTTGTTAAGTTCTTTCAGGGCTTACATACAGATGGAAGGAAGAATATTTTGTGCTCAGAGTGTAACCATAATGATGACTCCTAGAAAGTCATGATTATTTGAGTATATTTACTTGAGTTTTTGTCTATTATTGATACATTTTGGATACTCAAGAGGGAAAATGCTCATTTGATCTTCGGTTGCACCTTATTGTATATTTATGTAGATTTTGATTGTTTTTGTAGTTAATTTCTTATATTGTTGTATATAATTTTTGTAGGAATAAATTGAAGCAATAAGCAAGAGATTTTAGCTCTCCTCCAAGCTCCCAATTGAACAAAAATAAGAAGAAGCCAGATCAGCCCAAGAAATAAGAAAGCAGAGCAAAGCACCCGAGAAGCAGGGACTTCGCCGTGACTTTCGCCGCGGCGAAGTCACGGCGAAATGAATAAGCTTCTGCCCATTTTTGGGAGAGCTTGCCGCGGCGGAAGCAACGGCAAGCGACTCGTGATTCTGTGATTTTTGGAGCTCGCCGTGGGCTCGCCGCAGCGAGACCCACGGCGAAGTTCGTGTTCTGCTGCGTTTTGGACAGATCAGGCGCGTTTTCAATGATATAAAAGCTAGGGCTTCGTTGTGAGCCCTCATTCTTCGACTTCTGGGCATATTTTGGAGGTGTTTGGCTCTGCTAGGGCTTGGAGATTGGTGGGATTTGGCTTGGGCTCGGAGCTTCAAAGAGATTTGGGCTTCCTCTCTTGGTTTATCTCTTCCTTCTTCATTCTCTTCTCTTGTTCTGATTTGTAATGTTGTATATATATGCTCCCTTGGAGTTGTAGAACATGAGTAGCTAGATACTTTGATTCTAGGATTATTTTGATCCCTTGTATGTATTGATTCTTGATTCCTCCTCTTGATTTGTGATTAATGATATCTATGTGCTTATTTTACCCCGTTCTTAATGCTTCTAAGTGCTTGATCACCATTTAGATGTTGTGTTCACTTGATTTATGACTCGAGAGAGCTAGGTTGAGTGTAGAACTTGGGTAAAGTAGTGCAAGAACCGGAAGTTTGCGAGACGAACGGATGGTTTTGTTGGTAAGATAGAGATATACTTGCTAGCCTTGCATAGTCACTTTAGGGTTGGAGTGTGATAATTGGGTCCTATCAAATTGTGGCAAGAGATTGTGCAATAGAATAGGACTAAACACTTGTTCTTGACTCGAGAGAGCATTACAAGTACTCTTTGAACCCTAGATTAGCATGTGGTGTTGTTGAGAGCTTCTTTGAGGGGAGGTTAATTGAGTTTTGAGAAGTACAAGAGGGATAGATAATCCTAGGGTCCATATTATCCTTGAAGTTGGAGAATCACTTGTTTATAATTTTATTTTCATTTCATTTTCTTATTTAATTTTCAATCTCAACATTTGTGTCACTCAAAATGGGCGAGAGTGTGATAATCATTGTTTGACCGGGTTTTGGACAAATCCTCGTGGGAACGATACTCTACTCTTCACTTTATTACTTGGCGCGACCCGTGCACTTGCGGCGCGTGGCGAACAAGTTTTTGGCGCCGTTGCCGGGGATTTGTTTCCCAAAACCGTCCTTGGTCAACCTTGGTTAGAGCACTAGTAGCTTAAGCTTGAGTTTGTATATATTTGTTCATGTGTTTGTTATTCTCTTTTTACTTCTTTTCTTGTGTTCTTATGTGTATATTTGTTTTCTTTGTTTTTCTTTTTAGTTTGTTATTTATTTTCTTTTAATTTTTGGTATGGATTATCCTTGGTGGACTACTGGGGCAAGTGATGAATTTGAACAGGATAATGATTATCTACCTTCTTGCTATGATCCTAATGCTTTTGAAACTCAATATGAGTACATTTGTTGCAATTTTTGTGGAGATAATCATTATATTGATCAATGCCCCCATGTCTCAACCTTGGATTATGTAGGGGATGATTTCAATAGGGTTCAAACTGATTGGCATGATAATTCTTTTTACCCTAGTTGGAATCATGAGCATTCATTGTCTTGGGATCCAAATGTTTCTTTCCCTTCATATGCATCATATTGTCAACCATCACCTAGTCATGTAGAACAAATCATTCCCATTCATGAGAAAAAGCCCACAATTGAGGAGATGCTTGAGCGTATTTTGGATAATCAAAATGAAATGAGAGCTTGGACAAATGAGAAACTTAATGAACATGAATTAGCTCTTAACAGCTTAGCATCTAGGGCAAATGAATTGGTTTCTACCTTTGAGTCTTTAAAACAAAAAGGCATTTGCATTAATACTTCCAATGACTCTCATGAGGAAGAAACCATTTCAAATGAGCAATTAATTGTGGGAAGTGATTATGGACTGTCAATGGATAGTAATACTTTTGTGGGTGATTGCGAGCTAGGAATGGAAGAGGGAGAGAGAAATGTTGAGTTTCCTGCAATGTGTGTTCAAAATCCTCCTAATGATAGCTTGGCTCCTACTGATGGGAGTCAGGTAGATTTTATTGGGTTTTCAAACATGTGCCATATTGAATCATGTACCTTGAAATCACTCTTGATTGAGGGGTCATGTAATTCTTGTATAAATGAATTCCCAATTCTTCTGACACCTTGTCTTTTGAAGAGAAATGAAGACAAGGTGATTTTTGTTTTTGATACGTATGATTAGTAGTAGCATTGAAAGTCTGGCTGAAGACTATAAACTTAGCGCTTCTTGGGAGGCAACCCAAGTTTTAAAAGTTTAATAGTTTTCTTTGTTGTTTTTCTTTAGTAGGTGTGACCTCTTTTGAGCATTTTCAAGGCTATCATCAAAATTTTACATGAGGCAAAGGAAAGCAAGATTGGATCACAAAGAGCATTTACAGGGAAGTTTCTTGCATTTCCAATTTGCTTGTGACTGACTGAATTGATGATAGACTGTCGGTTTACATTGACATGAATTTCAATTTTGAAAACTTGGACGATTACTTGTCATTTTACAATAAGCATGATTTAGATTGATTCAGTATCCACTGAACTAAATGTGGGATCCAATGATAGATGGTTGCTTAGATCATATGTTTGAGAGGAAATTTTGGTTAATATTTTTGAATGCTTGATTTGCATTATTGAGACTAGCTTTCTGGCAATTCTGAACCAAATCTTGCACAGAGTTAGAAATGGTTTGGATGCTTTTGTTTGGAGATGTTGTAGTATTTGAGTGTATATTTTCTTTCTCAACTGATAGACTCTAGAACCTATCTTTGAATCTCTTGAGGCTTTGTAATGATTCTTGCATGATTTTGGAAAATGATATGGGCATTCTTCTCAATGAGTTTGAGCCTTTCAAGCCAACCCTTAACATAATTCCATTTGCACCCTCTTTGAGCCTCATAATGAAAAACCATATGAATTTTCTTTTTGGAACCCACAATAGACCTTAACCTTAGCAACTTGAAAAACCATGAACTATCCGAATTTTGAGATAATTGATAAATCATTGGTAGAAGGTATTGGATGGTTGCTACAAAAATTTGGGTGGGAGTGTAAGTGGTGCATGATGTTCAAAGCTTGTACTCCAAAGTCATTGCAAGTTTATGGAAGAATAAACGAAAAAAAAAAGAGTTTAGTTTCAATAAGACTTGGAGTGCACATACATCATTTTGAGATAAGTTTGGGGGAGTGGTTTGAATTTTGGAAGGGAATTTTGTATAGAAAAGAAAGATGAGCTCCTTATTTTCATTTATCTCAAGATATTTGAATTCTCTTTATACCTTTCTTTCTATAACCTTAACCCTTGGCCTCATTACAAGCTTATAAAGTCCCATTGATTTTGAATTTATGTAAGAAAAATTCTTTTGGTGGAGAAAGAGGAAGAGAGTAGGCATATGAAGTTTTGAATGTTGAGAGAGCTAAATATATATTGAAATGTTGCAATTTTCTTTTTGACATTTGCTGAAGAATTGTTCTCTGACTTTGCACACACACACTTAATAATTGTTGGGAAGTTTGTTCTTAATGTGTGAGTTTTGCATTCTTCCATATTCCATTACTTTCCCATGGAATATATCTTCTTGAGCAACCCATGAGGAAAGCTCTCTGCATGCACAGTAAGATGATACTTCATCAATCTAAAATCTCATATTTTGTTTTACTCGAGGACGAGTAAAAGTCTAAGTTTGGGGGTGTGATGACTCCTAGAAAGTCATGATTATTTGAGTATATTTACTTGAGTTTTTGTCTATTATTGATACATTTTGGATACTCAAGAGGGAAAATGCTCATTTGATCTTCGGTTGCACCTTATTGTATATTTATGTATATTTTGATTGTTTTTGTAGTTAATTTCTTATATTGTTGTATATAATTTTTGTAGGAATAAATTGAAGCAATAAGCAAGAGATTTTAGCTCTCCTCCAAGCTCCCAATTGAACAAAAATAAGAAGAAGCCAGATCAGCCCAAGAAATAAGAAAGCAGAGCAAAGCACCCGAGAAGCAGGGACTTCGCCGTGACTTTCGCCGCGGCGAAGTCACGGCGAAATGAATAAGCTTCTGCCCATTTTTGGGAGAGCTCGCCGTCAGCTCGCCACGGCGAGCGACTCATGATTTTGTGATTTTTGGAGCTCGCCGTGGGCTCGCCGCGGCGAGACCCACGGCGAAGTTCGTGTTCTGCTGCGTTTTGGACAGATCAGGCGCGTTTTCAATGATATAAAAGCTAGGGCTTCGTTGTGAGCCCTCATTCTTCGACTTCTGGGCATATTTTGGAGGTGTTTGGCTCTGCTAGGGCTTGGAGATTGGTGGGATTTGGCTTGGGCTCGGAGCTTCAAAGAGATTTGGGCTTCCTCTCTTGGTTTATCTCTTCCTTCTTCATTCTCTTCTCTTGTTCTGATTTGTAATGTTGTATATATATGCTCCCTTGGAGTTGTAGAACATGAGTAGCTAGATACTTTGATTCTAGGATTATTTTGATCCCTTGTATGTATTGATTCTTGATTCCTCCTCTTGATTTGTGATTAATGATATCTATGTGCTTATTTTACCCCGTTCTTAATGCTTCTAAGTGCTTGATCACCATTTAGATGTTGTGTTCACTTGATTTATGACTCGAGAGAGCTAGGTTGAGTGTAGAACTTGGGTAAAGTAGTGCAAGAACCGGAAGTTTGCGAGACGAACGGATGGTTTTGTTGGTAACATAGAGATATACTTGCTAGCCTTGCATAGTCACTTTAGGGTTGGAGTGTAATAATTGGGTCCTATCAAATTGTGGCAAGAGATTGTGCAATAGAATAGGACTAAACACTTGTTCTTGACTCGAGAGAGCATTACAAGTACTCTTTGAACCCTAGATTAGCATGTGGTGTTGTTGAGAGCTTCTTTGAGAGGAGGTTAATTGAGTTTTGAGAAGTATAAGGGGGATAGATAATCCTAGGGTCCATATTATCCTTGAAGTTGGAGAATCACTTGTTTATAATTTTATTTTCATTTCATTTTCTTATTTAATTTTCAATCTCAACATTTGTGTCACTCAAATTGGGCGAGAGTGTGATAATCATTGTTTGACCGGGTTTTGGACAAATCCTCGTGGGAACGATACTCTACTCTTCACTTTATTACTTGGCGCGACCCGTGCACTTGCGGCGCGTGGCGAACACATAAGCAAGAGAATGCTATGTAAAACATGGACTCTTCCTATGAGATTCTTCAATACAAATCTTTGTGAATGGTGCTTGACTGAGAAGATTGGCATGTGCGAATGTAAATGGGCTCTAATAACTTTGTTCATGTAACAAAGATGCTCATTTGTTTAATTACACATTTGTTTGTTTATGCTCACATGAGTGAAAATGACTAATATGCAAGTGAATTTTTTTATTCTAATTCACCCTTAATTATGAATTTGTTTGTTTGGGAATGTATTTTTTTTTGATTAAGTAGAAAACACTAAACTCTACACTACTGAACAAGAAGTAAATAAACGAAAGTCATCCAAAAGAAATTAAATGAAAACTAAAAGGCATCTCTAAGGCGTGCTTAGCAAGAAGATCAACTTCAAAGTTATTTTCTCTGTTAATGTGCTGAAGATCAACAATCCACTCCCTGTTTAGCATATGATGATTTCTAAGGATCAAATTCCAGTTTTTATGAAGATCATTGTTTCCATCTTTTATGAGCCTGATTGCATCTAGGGAATCATTTTGCAAGCAAATTTGCTTATGATTCCCATCCTATGCCCTTCGAAGACCAATAAGGCAAGCCCAAAGTTCTGCTGACAATGAGTTTCCATTTTGAATATTTACCATAAAAGCTTCAATGACATTTCCAGTATGGTTTTTAATGATTCCTCCACAGCATGCTTTTCGGTCTTTATGAGAGAAAGCACCATCAACATGAACAATCACCCATCCCTCCATCATCATTTTATGTTGATCCTCCCTAACTCCTTTCAATCCATGAATTTTAACTCGATACAGATGAGTTTTTGTTGCATTAAAACTAGACAAGATGGCTTTGGCCTTCAAAAGGATACCATGAACACTTGAGTCAATAGTATTAAACACCTTTTCATTATGTTGTTTCCAAATCAACCAGCAGACTAATACAAATAACTCTTTCCAAGATCCATCACATTGACCCAATTTTTCATTCAGGTTCATATAACACCAAGGCCAAATTGCTCAGTTAAAAAATCTCTACCAGAGATTAGGCTTAACAACAGAACGCCATAATGACCTAATCTCAGCACAATCCCTTAGCACATGGATTGAATCCTCAACCTTATGATTACACCAAATACATGAAGCTAGCTCAGCAATGCCTCTTTTCATTCTTGCTTCATTAGTAAGGAGCCTATTATGTAATGTAAGCCAAAGAAAAGACTTGCATTGTTGAGGCAAACCTAACTTCCAAATTTTATTCCATAAAGGATTTACTCTAGACTCTCCTCCCTGTAGAACATTATAAGCTGATTTAATAGAGAAATTCCCAAGCTTCTCATGAGTCCACCTTACTACTTCCTCGCTCCTTCTTAGCACACATTCAGATCCTTTTAATACATGATCCCAAGTGGATTTGGTTCCTTTACACAAATGTGAGACAGGACACGATATATCAATGTTAGGAATTAAGTCGTTTCCACAATGATATTTACTTCTCATGATTTTAGTCCACAAAGCCTCTTTTTAATTGATCAAAGCCCATCCCACCTGTAACACCTTAACTTTTACTACTATATTATAGTATTTTAATTGAATTATAACCACTTTTTAATACCGAAAGCCCTTCAATATGAAAAATTTTAAAACTTTTCCTTGTAAATACTATTCCAACTTTATTATAGTTGGAATGGGCTTTTCGGACTAATTAAAATACTATAAGTCAAGTGGTTATAAAACAATTAGAGTAGTTAAAATCATCTTAATACCGATCTAATCTCTAATATTGTTTAGCGTGGCTTAAAAATAAATTAGAGGGATGATCTCGATCGACGATCCCCTTATCTTTACTTATGATTTCACTGCTTCTTGGATATATATGAATATATATGTCTGCTTACTTTCTTTTTAGCTTTACAATATATACAACTAGTCCCCAAAATAGCTGTCAAAATACACTATAAAGCAGGCATTTGTGCTTTCTTCTATTTTACCTTACTCCTCAAAAGCTCAACTTCTGCTAGCTTCTCTGAAAAGCAATAGTTCAACGCAGTTTATCTCATTAACTTTTATTCTCATGAATTCATCTATTGACATGTATACATTTTATTCCTTCCCAAAGAACTTGCATTGTCGGAGAAGATATACAATGATAAGAATGTCCTTTATATTTCGAGGGATATTGATGATCTCATCAAGACAGCTCATAATAAAATTCCAACAAAGCCTGTCATATGCCTTTTCTAAATCAATTTTAATAGCTATAAACCCTTTCTTCCCTTTCATATTTCTCATTGAGTGGATGACTTCTTGAGCAATAATAACATTCTCCAATCCTAACCTTCCAGGGACAAAAGCACACTGATTAGGAGAGATAATAGAAGGCAGAATTGGTTTGATTCAGGTAGCCACCACCTTCGTAATGGTCTTGTAGATGACATTACAAAGACTTATCGGATGAAAGTCACGAATTGCCTCAGGATGATCCTTCTTAGGAATTAAAACAATAATAAGAGTACTATTGATGTCTTCAATAATGGAGGGATTCCTAAAAACATCCTGAACCAACTTAACAACAGAAGGACCTACATAATCCCATTGACTCTGATAAAAGAGTGAGTTTAATCCATCTGGCCAAGGTGACTTCAAAGCTCCTATGTTAAAGATGGCCTGCTTTATCTCTTTACTTGAAACCTCTTTCCCCAAGTTATTCAACTGATCCTCATCAACAAAGGGATATGAACAAGACCCGAAGTAATAAGGCCTATTATTATCTTCTTCCCTAAAAAGATTATGATAAAAGGATAGAGCATTATTTTTAATTTCCTCCTTATTAAAAATCCACTCTCCCTCATCATTCTTCAGTGCTTCAATTCTATTAAGCCTTCTTCTCACAAAAATATCTTGAATTTCTATCACCAAACATATACCAGTCACATTTAGACTTTTAAGCCCACAAAAAGTCCTCTTGAATCAAAACCTCTTCTAATTCACGCCAGAGTTTCTGTAGAAGTAAATCCATAGAATCCTTATTGAAACACTGATGAACACTTCGATCCAACCCTTCCAGCCTGTTCATTAAATGCCTTTTCCTATGACTATTATGTCCAAAAACCTCATGATTCCAAGAGGTAAATGTTGATTGAAAATTGGATAAGTTTTCTAGCTAGCTCCAATCACCATGCCATGACTCCTTAACAAAACAAGAAAACTTCTCATGCAGAACCCAGGAAGCCACAAATCTAAACAGGACATATGCTCTAGCAGGCATGCTGTTTCGTTCACATGTCTGTAACAAAATAGGCCGTGATCATATTTAAAAAAGGGAGATAACATACCGTAGCTGCTGAAAACTGATGCATGAACTCTGGATTAACAAGCACTCGATCTAATATGCTTTCACTCCCTTCTCTTTTCCAAATGAAAAAAGGGCCATTGCATCCCATATCAATAAGCCTTAACTCTTCAACCTATGCACAAAAATCACTATCAATAAGGCTCTCTGTTTTTGAATTAGATATACGCTCTTGCAAAGTCAAGGTACCATTAAAGTCTCCTTCAATACACCAGGGTCCTTGAATCAAAGCACTGATTTCTTTAAGTGCATTCCATGCAATTCTTCGCTTGATCTGATTTGGACTAGCATAAACCGCTGTAAGAAAAAATTGGGAAGATCCATCATTTCAACATAAATGAACAAACTGATTGTTCGCACCGTAAGTGCACGGGTCGTGCCAAGTAATAAAGTGATAAGAAAGTATCATTCCCATGAGGATTTGGTTACAAACGTGATCGATCAAACAGAAGGCTTAGTGATTTCAATTAGGTTGAGCTAGAGCAAATTTTGGTTGGAGAATTAACTAATAGAAAAATGCCTTTAAAAATAAAAGTTGATAACCACAAATAATTCTTTGACTTTAAGGATAAAATGGAGCCTAGGATTATTTATCCCCCTTGTATTTCGTAACATCTAAATAACCTCCTCTTATAAGTGCTTTCAATAAATATACATGTATTAGTCTAGGGTTCAAAATATACTTATAAAAGCTTTCTCAAGTCAAGAACAAGTGTCTCATTTCATCAATTGCTTAATCTCTTGTTACAATTAATAAAACCCAATTTCCAAACTCCAACCCTAATGCGGCTATGCAAGGTTAATAAGTATATCTCTATCTTACCAATAAAACCATTCATTCATCAAGCAAATTTCAAGTTCTTGCACAATTTCACCCAAGTTCTACATTTAATCTAGCTCTCTCAAGCTTCAATCAAATGAACAAAACATCTAAATGGTGATCAAGCATTTACAAGCATTAAGCAAAGAGTAAAATAAACACATATATATCATTAATTACAAAAGGAGAGGAGCATTAAAGAGTTAATCCATACAATGGTTCAAAATAATCCTATATAACAAGTTTACGTACTCATAATCAGTAAAAAGTTACAAATCTAAAGAGAATATACATCCATAACTGAAAACAAGAGAGGAAGGGAAGATGAAGAAGAAAAACCAAAGAATTAGAGCTCCAAATCTCTTCCAAGCTCAATCCTTGCTTCCCTCTCTTCAAGAACCAAGCCCTAGCACCTCAAATTGCTCCAAGAAGGTTCAGAAAGTCGAAGTTCTTAGCCTCCATTCGTTTCCCCCCTTTTAAACCCTGATTTTGACTATGGCCTGGTTTTGTTCTGTACAAAATTGAGTGGCGTCTCAATTTGCTTTTGGAAAATTCGATTTCTTCTCTTATAATGAAGTGTTCTACCCATGATATGCCATCATTTTCATCATCTTTGCTTTCCCAAATGCCTTGCCATTAATTCTCTTTCCAAAACATACCTTGCTCAATAATAAATTTGTTTACTTCATATTAAACAAAGAGAAAATCCCAAAATATGCACAGTTGAGCACAAATTGCAACCAAAAACATCATACACATTTTTCTATCTTTGAGTATCCAAAAGATGTACAAAAGCTCCAAAAATGTATAAAATCCATTGGAAAATGTGCCAAAAGACATGAATTCCAAGAGGTTAACACTGATCATGAATGCCCAACACTTCAAACTTTAGATTATCATCATTCCAAAGTACCCAAATGGCCCCACCGAAGCCATGAGCTTCTATCACCTCAACTTTAGCAAAACCCAAACTCTATGCAATTGACCTAGCTTTATCCCCACTAGATCTTGTCTCCAAAATAGCAAGAAAATCAATATGATGTTTACTACCTAGCTCTCGAATCAATCCTAGGATACTTCGAGAGCCAGTATCCCTGCTATCCAAAAAGAGACAATTCATGAATTCACATCACAAGGGGCATCATTGCTTATAGGACCCCAAAGATTAAAATCAAGAAAATAACTCTATATTGAATTCCGGGCTTCATCTTCTTTTGGAAAATAATCATGATCCATGGACATGAACTTTGCTCTTTTAAAATTCAAACTCATATATCTAAATTGATGTTCACACTTGCGCTTCCCAATTAGGGAATTCAATACACGAGATCGTTTGGATAAGTGAGATCGCTTGTTACACCAAGCAAACTTGTCCAATTTTCTTTTCCGAAAATTGGCACGATGACATCCAAGGAATCCATCACACCGCACACTATAAGATTTATTTCCAACCCCAGAAATCTTACCCACAGAATTATGAAAATCCTCAAGCATCTCATTATAATGAAACTTGGGCCTGTTGATCTGTTGAACATCAAACTCTGAAATAGCATAAGCTTTCTCTTACTAGCTCGATAGAATATTTAGGGATTGTTCAGGTTGTTGATAGGCGTAAAATTCATGCATCAAAGCTTCAATTTCTTATTTCTATTCATTGGAAATTGCAAGGAGAAATTTCAGTTATTGAGCACTGGGATAGTTTCTTTGTGATATTTTTCCAAATGGAAATAGATTTGTTCTACATGTTAAAGCAGGGCATATGGTTATTACAAGGGTGTTCTATTGCCTTGTATCCTTGGCAGTTAAATAATTATCTAAATAGGTTTTCTTTCTTCAGTTGTCGGGTTTGGATTAGAATATATGGATTTTCTCCAGATTATTTCTCTCTGGAATTGGCTCGGATGATTGGTAATATGGCAGGGTCCTTCATTGTCTGTAATAAAAGAAGTGATCTTAAGTTTGGATTGAGGCTTGATGCTACCAAAATTTTAATTAAAGCTCCGCAAGTGTACGGGCTGTAGAAATTGTAAAATGGTAAATTAATGTCGATCCCACAGAGACTCAAAATAATTGATAATTAGGCATTAAATTTCCTATTTTTGTTTAAGTTGAGTAAGACAGACTTGGACTCAAACGAGTAAAAGAAAATTAACTAAGATTTAATAAGAAAAACACGAATTTTAACACGGATTAAATTCAAACGTTAAATGAACAACCTAAAGTCACTAATCCCTTATTTGTTTCTTAGATTTTATTCCCACTAAATTAATTATGCCTTAACTTAATAAGCTAATCTAGAGTATTAGTGTCTATAAATGCCTGTCGGTCCATTTATATCCTTACCTAAGTTAATTATGTGAAATTAACTAGGAACAATTTATATTGGTAACACTCTAATTTGACTATGCGAAGCTTCTAGGTATATATCTATTCTAGACGCCAATTGTAACACCCCAAATTTTAGAAAAGAGAAAATAAGGAATTATTTACGATTTAGGAAATATTATTAAAATATTAAAAAGTATTAAAAATAAATTTATAATGTTTTAGGTATTTTTAATAATTTTAAGGATTATTTTATTTAAGAAACAAAGAAGAATTAATTAGAAGATAAAACGTAATTTTGAGGGAAAATGGATAACAAGGATATAGTTGAGATTTTAGAAATGTATTTAGAAATTAAAAAGCCTTATAAATAAATTTATGAGGCCAGGTATATTTTTAATATGTTTTTAAAGTTTATCTTCTTTATTAGTTAAGGAAAAGTAGTTAGGAGATAAATGTAAATAAATGAGTATTTAGAATCTTGGGGTATTGGTTATTAATTAAAAAGTCTTATAAATAAATTTAGAAATTAAAGTATATCTAGAAAAATTATTTTGGGAACAGATTTAGGTCTATTTCTAAATGATAATGATAAATAAAATTATGGTTTAAGAGGAAAATAGAAAATAGGAAATGAAAAAGACAATATCTGCCCCTAGTTGAAAATATCTCCAATTATAAAAGGGAGGGCAAGATAGTAAAATACCTATAAAAGAAAAATATCAGTCTCCCTTTAAATGCAAACCACACACGTGTCCTTTCTCCATTCTTCTACCTCCTTCTCATTCTAATTTATTTAAAATACTCTCTCTCTCGGCCAGAGCACACACACACACACACACATATACATTAAAACACTTCCTCCCTCAACCCGACCTCACTCTCTCATCCTCCTTCCTCCGTTTCTTCGAGTTCTGGCAGCGTCTCCGGCCCCCATCAGCGGCGTTCGACGGCGATCGACGGCAGGGAAAGCTCAAGAGCTTGGAACAACCTTAGGTAAGTTGTTTCCCTTCCTTTTCCTCTTCTTCTGCTGCGAGTTGAGCGAATTTAGGGGGTGAATCGATTCGAATTTTTGAATGGTTTTTGAGGTTTCTGAAATTATAGAAATGTTCCTTGAACCTTTCTCTTGGTGGATTGAGTATCGATTTTGAGGATTGAAGTGAAATAGGTTCAAATTTCTTCAAAAATTCCTGGCGGGTACTGTTCATGCGACGGCCAAATTTGGGATTTCTGGGAATTTGTTGTTTTAAAGCTTAATTACTCATGATTTCTTGCAATTCTAAGCCTATGGAATGGATTGAAGGACTGATTTTGAAGTTAGGGAATTGTTGGAGCAATTTTTCTTGTCCCCTGTTTCGTAGGATCCGTTCGGCCAAGAAGGAGAAAAATTTCTAGAATAAAATACACATTAATTGGAAGCTAGAATGGATGTTTAAGTGTGTGTATTGAAGAATCCTTGATCTGCTTGATTTGTTGTTCAATTTCTTTGCCTTTGTTCTGCGTTGGCTGAGCTCCCATTTCCTATGGGATTGTTTGATTTTTCTTTTCTTTTCTTGATGTGTGTGGTTGATCCAAGCATAAAGGGAAATGATGAACAAGAGGCAATTGAATCAACTAGAATTCTTGACTCTTATTCCCTGTTCTGTTCTGTTTTGGCCGAAGGATGAAGGAAGGGATTTGAGAGTTGGATTAATTGAATTGCAGGTCTGGATTGATAGTAGTTGTTTAATTTTATTCTCTTATGATGTCTGCCCTGGCCGTGAGTTGTGCAGGGAATACAGATTTATACTGATATTTTGCTAAACAAGAATTAGAAAAGGGAGTAAGAAGTGTATTGGTGGTTATTGTAGCTTAGGTTCTAGAATTTTGATCATTGTTTCTTGTTCACTGTTGCTGTTCTGATTCGGCTAGGAAAGGAAAATGGACTATTGATGTTCGTTTTGTTTTGGGAGATGAACTGAAATTTCTCCAGAATTGTGTACTGATAGGAAATTATTAGAGGTGAATTTCTGGATTTTGCTGATGGTGACGATTGGGTAAACAAGAAATAGGAAGCTAATTTTGTTGTCTGATTGAAGGTTTTAGGTGTTAAAGTTATGATTCTGGTTGTATTGGCTGCTGGTTTGTTAGTAAAGGAAAGGGAAATGATAATATTAATTTAATAGGAATGAAGTATAAGGAAATGTGAAGGATACTTTGAGGTGAAATGATGAAATTGTGGCTTGGAATGATCTTTATTGGACTAAAGTAGTGTTAAAGTAGGATTAAGAATTCAGGTAGGATTAATCGGTTAAAAGAAAGATGATAGGTGATTTGTTGATTGAAGTTTTAAATTAACATTTTTTTAATATTTATGGTTGGTGAAATTTCAAGTTAAGGATTTGCAAGTTAGTTGGAATCAATTTATTGCTTAGGGATTTTCAAGGAGTAGGACAAAGTTTAAAGTGTTGGAATTTTAATTTTTGATTGGTAAGTTTATTGGATTATTAATTGATTAATAGTAAAAGTTAGTTAATTTTAAATAGTGAAGATCCTTTTTGTGCTTATGTTTGTATGGTGTATACTAATTATATTTAAGTGTATAATAATCTGTGTTTGTGCAATGTGTATTGATGCTAGCATAAACAATTATCAAGTTAGGACATTGAATATAATAATAATAGGACTAAGAAGGGGGTAGTGTAATAGCTATGTGAGAGACGTTTAATTATTCCACTTAAGTTTAGATATTAATGTAACATTTTATATTATCAATATTCATAGGACAAGATAGTGGGACTGAATTCCCAGAGTACAAAGAAGAGGAGGAATATATTGAAGAGTAAATCAAGAATCAGGTAGCAGTTTATTTCATATAATATTTAATTACAGCGCATTGCATGCATAGATTTCATAATATCTGTAGCAATGGTAATTTTATTCCTTAGAGGTTATGAGGGGAGTACTCCAAGGCTTAGGTGGGTCGCTCCCCCTTTGCCAGAGGTTATGAAATCCTGTTGCAGGTAGAGGTACCTCCACTATTTAATGAATATATCGTTAGTAGTGGTTGGTAGAGGTTATAAGGATAAAGATTATTCATATTGTGAAGATTTATGATTTGTTATGCATGAACTCATATGAAAGAAACTGCTATTGGGATTACCAATCTCACCCCCATCCCCAAACATTTTTCAGTAACGCAGGATTTGGAAGAATCTAGCTGGGAGATAGTGTGATGATTAAGATGAGGCAAATGCTAGAGGAGGGTTAGATGAAGAAATTAAGTTTTATAATTTGAAAAGTAAGATTATTGTATATGATGTAAAATTAAATTATTAGTAGAAAATATGGAAAATAGAATTATATAAATTTATTAAGAGATTTAAATTTCTTAAGTATTATGAATTAAGACTAGTTACCCTAAAAAGGATTTGCGTACTTTTAATTGTTTTATTAACCACTTTATTTTATAAAAAGTTTTTAAATTATTCAATTTGTCCGAAAAGCCCATTCCAACTGCATTAGAGTTGGAACATTGCTTGGAAAGAAAAAAAAAAGTTTTGAATTTATTCGTATTTTTGGGCTTCTAACATTAAAAAGTGGTTATAATTTAATTAAAATGTTATAGTATAATAGGAAAATTCCAGACGTTACACCAATTAGATTAAATCTAATTCCACATTATTTTATCTCACGGTCTATTTAAAATTCCCTTCGTCGAGTTCAATCCTAAATTCCCTAAACATGTTCAATGGTAATCAGTCACTAAACAAGAATCAATAATACCAAGATTAAATAAACTGAATTAAAAGTAAACATAATTAATAAGTCAGAAAAATCTCTAAGTCACAAAAAAGTTCATAGTTTCCCTTGCAAAAGAAAATTAACCACACATAGGTTCTAAATTAATCCCAACAAAAAAATTGGAAATGAATCTGAAATAGTGAAAAATAGAAACTAAAACCCACAATTACTTCTCCAGTTGCCTCTCTTCGATGCCACTGAAGAATGCCGAAACGGAAAGCACGAACAGTTGAAACAGCTCCCTCCTCTCTGACTTCGTGGAAAGCTACCAGCAGCTCCGTGTGTGTGTGATTCAATAGTGAGTGAAGATGATTCCCCTGCGTCCCAACGTGCGACACTTTCCTTTTCCTTCCTTTACTTTCGTGTTCTCCCCGTGAACGATGATGATTGATGAATGGTGTTTTATGAGTGAATAGTCCGCCGCCTGCCTTCCCTTTTCCTCTTCTCAATGGTCTCTAGATTATTCCATTAGGTCTCTTAATTGCTTCTCCAAAACGCTGCGCATCAGTAGCTCCCTCTCTTTCTTTGTTTTATTTTATTTTTGTTTTCTTTTCTTGCGTGAACATTGAAGAGGATGATAGTACGCATGATTCCCTGTTAAGTCTCCTCCATTGCTCTTTATTCAAGCTGTGCGTTTTGTCCTATTATTACATTCTTCTTTATTTTATTTTTTTAATCAAAACCTGCACACAAAATCATAACGGAAAATAAGGATAATGATGCCAATAAATAATTAAACTAAAATACCTTCATCTAAAATCCTTTTCCTTTGTTTTTTTTTATTTTCCTATTTTAGTATTCAAAATAATAAGATAATTTAAAAAGAAATTCCCAAACAATGTCTCAAATCTGCATCTTATTAAATCACAATAAAATATCTTGATTTTTGAATTGATGGCTCCCAAAATATAATAAAATATATATCCAAATACACTAAAATTGGGGAGTCATCAAGGCTTCAAGTTCTTATTCAAAATTATCTTGATATTCGTAAGATTGTTCATTTATCTTTACCTTCTGGTGAGATCAGAAAGGTTCAAGTGATATTTGAACAAGTGGCGCCCATATGTATGAACTGTTTGTGTTAATGTAAATGCTTCCAGAATTGGGAGTCGATCTTGATCTGTTATTTTTAACAAGGTCTTAAATAAGTATCTCGATAAAATGTAGGTTAGCCATCGATCGAACAGCCATTATGGCCTATGGGCAGTAGTCGCTGGTCACTATTTGACCGTTGCCTTCAGCAAGATACACACACACACATCTCTGAGAATGAATGACTGCAAGCTAAGTTATACAGTAAAAAGTATTATTTTATTCAAATAGTATTAATTTTATTGTTTAATAATTTACATAGATAATTATTACTATCCGCAAGTTTTCAGTCGCAATTTACAAGTTGTTAACCTTTTATGGGCTTGTTTAGAGTGATGGACTTGGAAGGTTGGGGAAATTTTCGTTAGTTTGGTTAACAATTTTTGAAGAATTGGAGTTATAAAATTATAACAAATATAGGTGTAAAATAAAATAATAATAAAAAGTAATTAAAAATTTTCAATCCTACTTTTGAAATTCTTTTAAACTCATCTACAAAATTTTTTTTCTCTACATTATTAAACGATTGTTAAAATATTCTATACATTAACTTTTTTTTTATAATACACGTGTTCACAATCTACATTAAAATTTAACAGGTTAAAATTATTTATTCACATATTAAAAATATTATAATAATATGATACAATACATTATATCAACCATTCATTTTTAAATGCGGTAAAAGACATATAACAAGAAGAAAATGGGAAAGATGATCATGAAAGAGTCTCCTCCAAAGTTTCAAGCAGCCTCTGCCTCTCACTAGCTAGTCTGTGTTTGCCAGCGCCTCAGTCATCGACACTTTAGCCATTGGATTTCTTTTCATGGTTGAAGAAGAGTGTCATTTTTGTGAGGCTCAAAAGGCATTGTTTTAGTTCTAATTAATGTGGAAGCTTTAGTTGAACCATGGTGTTAGTATCTGCATTTCCCCCTTGCTCCCCCTCTCTTTGATCTCCCTCTCTCACCCCCCCCCCCCCCAACACACACAAAAAAAAAAAATTCTTATCATTTGATGTTGTATCAAGGGGTTGAATGGAGATCCCCTTTTCCGTAACTCAAGAACCATAGCCTGCATCATTTTTCTAAGATCACAATATAGGTCTGATGTAATTTTTCTCATTTTAAGAATATGAATCGGAGATTTTTTGGGATTGTGGATTGTCAATTCTATTTTTATTTTTAGATTTGTTCTGTTAGGATAGTGTATGGGGAAAGATATTTGATTGAATAAGCTAACCTTTTTGTATATTATATGTATGGTTTGCCTAAGCAAACATTAAAACTGAATCACCGAGCAAATTGAACTAGAACGGTTCGGTTATTGATGCATGCTTATTTTTTATTTAGTTTCTTAAATTGGTCTAATTCATTGTTGGTTTTTTCGGTTAATGAGCATAATCAAACCGAAAAACCCACTGCACAACCCTAGATTTTATATTCAAGATTAAAACAAACTCTTTTACTGCTTCATACATTTTTTTAATGCATCTGAGCAACCGATTACTCAAGTTTTGGGGTTCGTGGCACCTCTCGACACAAGTGTTTTTTCTACGACTAGAACTCGAGACCTTTAATCTTGACCAAAGGGAGTATAAGACTTGTTTTTATATCAAATTGATACTAACTACCCTGGCTCCTATAGAGCATCAATACAGCTTGTTCTTTTTGAAAGAAGCGGAATCATTGATTGTCGTAGAAATTGCAGCACAACTAACTCTATCAATTAACAATATAAAAGAAAGTGAGTTAGTGACGGAATTAGCCTTAGAAATCCTCATTTAACAACGGAATTTTGTCTTTATCAACGGAATTCTGTCACTAAATTCAACTAATTCTTTGTTTTTTTGTAGTGTAATGCCCTAAAAGACATTTTTTTGTAGAAGAAAAAAAGACCACTTTAAGCGAGGGAGAGACCACACACGTATTTACTCTTGTCATTTTTTTCATATCTATATTTATCTAATTTAGAAAGATTAAGAGAAAAAAAATAAATTATTCAATCATCACATATATTGATTTATAAGTTAGGTAAAGTTGGAGAAATATGATAAATACAGTAGGAGAAGAGGAAACATTAAAGCCTTATTGTGGTGAGTATATAGGACTAAGTAAAATAAATTATTATTGATGAATCAAGATTTCAAGGTTTGGTTTAGATCAACCCCGGACAATCCATTGGCTTGAAAGAAACAATTTCCTTCTTGAGGTCATAACCAATCAAGAAGTTTAACTGAGCTACATTTCTATAGACACCTCGCGGATAAGAACCACCTCTGAAAGCAAAGCATGCCACATTAATATCCTTCATCACAAAGGTATTGAGTGCAGCTAATTTCACATCTGCACCACTAAAATGAATAGTAATAGTCGGAGCTCCAACATTCTCAACCGATTCTGCTTCATAGCAAAAGCTCTAAAACACCTCTTGGGTCTTCCGCAGGAAATAATTTCTTGTCCAACACATCTGCAACTGCTGCTTCCAAGTCACGGTAAAACTCTAGTGGAAAGGTAGTAAATGTTGTTCCAGAATCGATGATTATATTGCCCTTCCTCACTTTATATAGAAACACAAAATTATAAACATTAAACGATCAGTTTGAAAGTACTAATTAAATCATTTAAAATGTTGGGGTCCTACATGTCAGAAAATAAAATTATGTATAGGAAATGAGTAAGGTATATATGTTGCAGCTAGTTATTATTTGATTGAGTTACAATAAAATCAAAACTTATACAATGATCACAAGAGCAAGTTTCGTAATGTTTAATTATAAAAATCATTGATTTAAACACACTACTTTTTTTTTTTAACCGAAACCACACGTCTAATTGATTCAACCATATGAATTATAAATTGAAGGCCCTTTTAATTTAATGTCAAGTCCATAATTTAGAGCATAGCATAAAGCACGCTCTAAAACTACTGCGGAAAACAAGCCAATGTAATATTAAACGAAATGTAAATATGGTAATTTAACCAAATTTTCACCTGGTTTATACTCTATTCTTTTGTCTCCCACACTGATTGCTTCCAACGTAAGGTAGTAGAAATTTCGATAAAATCCTGATTCCATACGGGTAGAAACAACTTCAGGCCCAGAAACGACAGCAGTCTGACCAAATTTTAGTTTCCCAGAATAAGGCCCATAATAAGCTAAACAATATGAGAATCTGCCTTCAATGGAATCACTAAGCTGTGTGACCAATGATAATTGCCCTCTTCCAAGTCCAACTATACCTGAAGTGGAAGGTTTAAATTTTCCACTATTGTTATACCCACATCCAAACATAAATCTTGGGAATTTCACATCCTCACCACTTGTAGATCTAAGTGTGAGTGTGTCAAAACCGATTCTTCCCACTGAAATTGAAATTCGATCTTCATACATCACTTTATACATGCAATAATTACCAGAATCACAAGAGATTCCGTATACGTAACGCCTCACACTTTTGCATATTTGAGAATCGCATGTAATGTTATTATCATAAGTATATGATTCTGATGGATCGAATTTGAACTTGATTTGACGAAAACATGATTCACATGGAATACATTGTAACCATACAAGGTCACTGCCTGTGTCAGCATACCCTAAAGCTTCAATTGTTGGTGTGCCTAGTGAATATATCATTAAATATTGTCCATAACTGATTAGGATGCTAGTTTCAGGATCACCTTGGTTTATTTCTGCAGAAATGCTATTATTGTATTTGGCAAATAAGTAATTCAGGCGCTCCAAGTCTCCAAGTAGAGCCTGGTGAATCTTTTCATAGGAGCTTGTGGAGTTATCAAACAATGGAGATAGTGGTGAATCACGGTGTATGAGATCCACTGTGAACCCAAGTTTTGTTGCTTTTGCAAGGGATATGAAAACCTTAATAAAGATGGTGAAAGAGAGAATATAAGTTTTTGAAGAGGTGGCCATTTTTTATGATATTGATTTTATAAATTGTTGCAAAGACGTGTGTGTGTATATATGGATTGTTAAGTTTGCAAATGCTTTATCATATGCCATGTTTGTTGCATGAATACACGTTTGGTATGTCATGCAATAGGTTTTTTTTTTTATCATTTAATTAAATTTGAATCAAATAACATGAAAAAATGTGGATCACATGAATGCCTCCAATCCTTTTTTGCATATATTTCTTTTTCATCCACACTACCCTTAATTCAATGGTTAAATTTGAATTTAAACCATTGTTTTGACCAAAATACCCCTCATTATTATAAAATTTTTTAGACATTTATATTTGCCAAAAATAGTTATATATGTACAAAACCGAAATATAATTTTAATAGTGTATTTTATAAATATTTAATATTTTACAAAATTTATTGCTTTTTTTGTATTATAAAATTTCATCAATTAATTTTTTTTATATTTTTTATCATATGCATAAATGAAATAAATTTGGGAGATTTTGTAAATCATTTAAATTTATATTTTGTAAAAAAATTGTTACAAACATTTATAAACATATTTAGTCAACTATATAGATATGTTAATAATTAACCAACTTTTCAATAATTTTTTTTTATCTATAGATTAACGTAATCATTCAAACTTCTATCAATTGGGTAATTATTTACCACAAATAAAAAATAAATTAAGAAAATAAAAAATCTTAACTTCCTTAAAACGATTTAGTCAATATTATGCATTCATAATGGATTTTATTATAAATTTAATTAAGAAATCATCTTTTTAGAATATTCTTAACAGAGTTAACGGGTTGAACCTAATTGTATGTCTTCAAAATAAATGGGAGCTTTGTGCAATTAGGCTGAAGTATATTTCTGGTCCTTAATTTATGTTTTCATCATGTTGAGTTTTGGTCCCATAAATTTAAAACCTGCACTTTTAATCCTTTTTTTATTAACACAGTAAATATTATTTAACATAATATTTTGGTTTAACAAATATAAATGATGATTCTATAGTTAAATAGTTAAATGTTGATGAAATATGGATAAATTTAAAAATATAAAATGATTATACGAATAAAAATTAAAATTTAAGCATATTTTTCTGTATCTAACTACATAGTCACCTTTCAAAGTTGTTTAGTCAAAATATTCCCGTAAGGAACGGTGTTAATATTAAAAGACTAAAAATACATATTTCAAATGGAAAGGACCAAAACTCAACCTGACACAAAGATCAAAAGTATAGCTGTGCAGTTAAGACAAAGTATAACGAGATTAGAGTATTTTACTAAAAAATTGGGTTAATGGGCCAAATTGCCCTTAAACTTTACTCACAATGGGCAACTAATACCATATACTTTTTCATAGGTGCAAAAATGTCTACCATCGTCATTAGGGGTGAGCAAAGAACCCGCATTTTGCCCATGCTGGCCCGGCTAATTTGGGCCCGTGAAATAAACGGGCGGGCCCCGCCCGTTTAGTACCAGGCGGGTACGGGTACGGGTAGGGGCACGGGTAACCAGTGACCCGCCCGTGACCCGCATAAACATTTTTTTTTTTTTTTAAAAAATAACCCTCAGATACTTCCTCACTTACACACACACCACACCACACCAGTACCTCACTTCCTCTGCGTCTGCCTCGAACCCTAAAGCCTTCCTCTCCGCCTCACTTCCTCTTCCTCACTTCCTCTGCCTCACAGAGTCACAGTTCACTTCACTTTCTCAAGCGTCTCCTCCGCCGCCGCTGTCTCCGGCCTCCGCCATCTTTCTCGTCTGGTTCACAGTTCACTTCGCTTGCTCCGCCGCTGTCTCCTCCGCTTGCTCGGGTAATTCTTCACTTTCGCTTTCTCTCTTCCCTGTTCAGTTCCCATGGCTCACACCTTGAACCTTGTGATGATGCGCTTCACTTCTGATTTCACTAATTTATGTTCAGTTCCCATGGCTCAGACCTTGGTTCTAATTTCACTAATTTCCATTTAGTTTAGTTATTCCTTGAATCGTGTGGTGCAACTCTGATTTGTTTTGTTGGTGTGGTTTGTGATGGGTTTAATTTGTCGGAAAAAACATGTATAGTTTCTTAGCTTGATGAGCAACTGATCATTAGGAGGAGCTTCTTGTTGGGGCTGATGAGAAGATAATAGTGGCTCTGCTTGTTGTGAGAAACCAAAGACGAAGACGATGAAAAATGTGAGAATTGGAATCAAAGCTTTTGTAACATCTGGACTTTTCTACTATATTATAGCATTTTTAATTGCATTATAACAACTTTCCAATGTCAGAAGCCCAAAAATACGGAAAATTTAAAACTTTTTCTTTTAAAACATTCGACCAACCTTCTGTTGGTTGAAATGGGCTTTCCAGACAATTTGGAATAGTTCACAACTTTTTTATAAAATAAAGCGGTTAATAAAATAATTAAAAGTACGCTAACCCTTTCAGGGTAACTAGTCTTAATTCATAATACTTGGGAAATTTAAATCTCCTAATAAATTTATTCAATTCTATTTTCTATACGTTCTACTGATAATTTAACTTTACATCATATACAGTAATCTTACTTTTCAAATTATAAAATTTAATTTCTTCTTCTAGCATTCCTGCCTCATCTTAATCATCTCACTATCTCCGAGCTAGATTCTTCCAAACCTGCGTTACTGAAAATATTTGGGGGATGGGGGTGAGATTGGTAATCCCAATAGCAGTTTCTTTCATATGAGTTCATGCATAATAAATCATAAATCTTCACAATATGAATAATCTTTATCCTTATAACCTCTACCAACCACTATTAACGATATATTCATTAAATAGTGGTGGTACCTCTACCTGTAACAGGATTTTATAACTTCTGGCAAAGGGGGAGCGACCCACCTAAGCCTTGGAGTACTCCCCTCATAACCTCTAAGGAATAAAATTACTATTGTAACAGATATTATGAAATTTATGCATGTAGTGCGCTGTAATTAAATATTATATGAAATAAACTGCTACCTGATTCTTGATTTATTCTTCGATATATTCCTCCTCTTCTTGGTACTCTGGGAATTCGGTCTCACTATCTTATCCTATGAATATTGATAATATAAAATGTTACATTAATATCTAAACTTAAGTGGAATAATTAAACGTCTCTCACATACCTATTACACTACCCCATTCTTAGTCCTATTATTATTATATTCAATTTCCTAACTTGATAATTGTTTATGCTAGCATCAATACACATTGCACAAACACAAATTATTATACACATAAATACAATTAGTATACCCCATACAAACATAAGCACAAAAAGGATCTTCACTATTTAAAATTAACTAACCTTTACTATTAATCAATTATCAATTAATAATCCAATAAACTTACCAATTAAAGATTAAAATTCCAACACTTTAAACTTTGTTCTACTCCTTGAAAATCCCTAAGCAATAAATTGATTCCAACTAAACTTGCAAATTCTTAACTTGAAATTTCACCAACCATAAATATATATAAAAAAAATGTTAATTTAAAACTTCAATCAACAAATCACCTATCATCTTTCTTTTAACCAATTAATCCTACCTGAATTCCTAATCCAACTTTAACACTACTTTAGTCCAATAAAGATCATTCCAAGCCACCATTTCATCATTTCACATCAAAGTATCCTTCAAATTTCCTTATACTTCATTCCTATTAAATTAATATTATCATTTCCCCTTCTTTTATCAGCAAACCAGCAACCAATACAACTAGAATCATAACTTTAGCACCTAAACCTTCAATCATACAACAAAATTAGCTTCCTATTTCTTGTTTACCCAATCGTCACCCTCAGCAAAATCCAGAA
Source organism: Mimosa bimucronata (assembly GCA_037074515.1). NCBI lineage: Eukaryota > Viridiplantae > Streptophyta > Magnoliopsida > Fabales > Fabaceae > Mimosa > Mimosa bimucronata. The sequence continues at coordinate 17,548,814 of CM073442.1, forward strand.
ATTCACCTCTAATAATTTCCTATCAGTACACCATTCTTGAATAATTTCAGTTCATCTCCCAAAACAAAACGAACATCAATAGTCCCTTTTTCCTTTCCTAGCCGAATCAGAACAGCAACAGTGAACAAGAAACAATGATCAAAATTCTAGAACCTAAACTACAATAACCATTACCTTCCTCCTTACCCACAACCAACAATATTAATTTCCCATTTCATCTACTTAATCCTATTTTAATTCAACATCCAACCTTAATTCACATTTCTTTTCATATTCTCTTTAATCATAACACTAATTTAACCCAATACATGCCATTCTAAACCAATCCAACTTACTCCATTTCATAATTTCTTTTGAACCAATATCATCATTCCCTTTTATTGCCCCTCAAACCAGTAGTCAATGATTAACAAAACAGAAAATCATTACTACAATATTACCACCAACATTATTTTAGAATCAAACAAAGTTAAGAAAATCAAACACAATAAGAATACCTAATTTATTCCAACACAAGAGACCATTTGACTCAGTCCCAGCAGCAGTCAGAATTCTAGAATCTAAATTTCATCATCTCACCTATCCAAACCATCCATTTCAGGTTCCAATTCCTACGTGCCACACTTCAAAATTTTCCCTTTTTAGCTGACAAATTCGCAGGAACAGGGAACAAAGATTAACCAACAAAATCAGAGATTCTAGGCTTAATTAAATCACCCCTATAGCAGAAAAATAAATCACAATAACACTTCAAGCATTACAACTCCAAAATTCCCTTCTTTCCCCTTTCTTCCTTCTCGGTCAAACAGGCAAAAGCAGGGTGAATAAGAAAACACTTGACCACTCAAAAATTTATCAAATCACGCCTACAAAAATGCTTATCAGAGCTTCTAAATGCAAGTATATTAAGTTCAAGAATTTTCCCTCTTCATTCTCGGCCAGCATAGAACAAAGACAGGGGAAAGCAACAAAATTCCAGATGTCTTTAATTCACATTCCAAACACTTATTCCAACTTCCAATTCATACATATATGTTGCTTCACAAATTTTCTCCTCTTAGCCCAGCGAATTAGCAGAAACAGGGGAAAGCAAAGAATGGTTCAGAAATTTCTTAACTCCCAAAATGAACCATACAACCTATCCCATAACCTTAGAATTGCTAAAAATCACCAACGATTAAGCTTCAAAACAATGAACTCCCAAAAATCCCAAACTTTGCCGTCGATGAACAGTAACCGACGGGAGTTCCTAAAGAAATCCGAGCCTAGTTCATCCCCCTTTCCAAAATTAACACTTCAACAACTAAGAACAAGCCTCAAGCATCGTTTTTACAACATCAGAAGCTTCAAGAACCACACATATTTCAAATCCTTCTACCCCTAACCCGCTCAGAATCTCGCCCAAGAAGAGAGGAAATAGAGAGGGATAACTCACCAAAAATTGTTTTAAGCTTCATGAGTCTTTTCCTTGCCTCGTCGCCGGTCACCGTCGCCGGTCTGGGCCGTTCGCCGCCGCTGCCTCGCAGAACCAGAGAGAAGAGAGTGAGAGTGTGTGGTGAACTGAGAGTGTGTGTGTGTTTCTTCGGGTGAGAGGGAGTATGTGCTTTTGTTTGTTTTTTTTTATTTGTGTGTATATATACGTGGAGAGAGGGTGGCAGAGAAAAGAAAAATAAATTAGAGAGGGATAAGACACGTGTGTGGGTGGTATTTAAAGAGAGGAATGATATTTTGTTTTATGGGTATTTTACTATCCTGCCATTCCCTTTTTAATTGAAGATATTTTCAACTAGGGGCAGATATTGTCTTTTTCATTTCTTATTTTCTATTTTCCTCTTAAATCACAATTTTATTTATCATTATCATTCAGAAATAGACCTAAATCTGTCCCCAGAATAATTTTTCTAGATATATTTTAATTTCTAAATTTATTTATAAGACTTTTTAATTAATAACCAATTCCCCAAGATTCTAAATATTCCCTTATTTAAATTTATCTCCTAACTATTGTTCTTAACTAATAAAGAAAATAAATCCTAAAAATTATTAAAAATATACTGGGCCTCATAAATTTATTTATAAAGCTTTTTAATTCCTAAATACATTTCTAAGACCTCAACTAACTTCTTATTATCTCTTTTTCCCAAATTAGGTGTTATCTTCTAATTAATCCTTCTTTGTTTCCTAAATAAAATAAGCCTTAAAATTATTAAAAATGCCTAATGTCATAAATTTATTTATTTTAATTCCTCTTTTTTTTTTAATATTTTGAATAATATCCCTAGAAACCTAATTATTTCCTTGCATCTATTTTGTAAATTTTGGGATGTTACAGCTTTCATTGTAATATTTCCAATAAAACTGAAGATCAGAAACAGAGTGTGGAGAGAGCTAATAGAGTGATGTAATTGATGTTGTTGTGGAGGTGTGTGCCGTACAATTTGCATACAGCTTTGATCTTTGAATACATGGAAAAAAATTTTAAAACAAAATTAGAACAAATCTGCATTCTTCACGCATTTAAAAGAAAATATTATTGGTTGATCTTTGCATACAGTTTTTACATATTCTGTTTACTAATAATATTTGTGCCTGTGCACTTGACAGAATGCAAGCTTTATTTTTAAAAGTTTATATGGCATGTTTCTATATGATGTTTAAAATATATCTAGCATATGCATGTTTTATATTTGATATTGGTTGATGGTTCATTTGTCTGATAAGCATGCTTCTAAATCTGAGGTTTTTTTTGTTTTCAGTGGTTATAACTTATAATTATGTTGACAAAATGTTGTGCTCTTAGAATCTTAGCTCAAATCCAAATGATGACAATAGTAAATGTGATGCCAATAAATAAATCACTCCTTTGATCCAACATCCAAGTCTGCCCAGAAAAAAAAAATGGTGAGAACTCCTGGCCCAGAACGCAGGGAAAGAAAAGGGGAAAAAAAAAAACTGATGCGGGCTAAACGGGCAAAATGGCCCCCGCCCGTTTAGCCCCATAGTTTTCGGCCCGTTTACATTTTGGCCCGTTTGTTTTTTCACGGGTACGGTCTTACCCGTACCCGTTTATTATTAACGGGAGGGTAACGGGTAGGGGCACGGGCCACCCGTACCCGCCCGTTACTCTCCCTTAATCGTCACTAACACTAAACACATTCACTTTTTATTTATTTATGTGGGTCCCATCAAGTATCCACCTATCACCACTTTTTCTGTCAACTCCCCCCTTCTCTCAGACCTTCCCTCCCCCCTCTCTCAAAAGTTCATGGCATAGGCATCACTCACTCACCATTATCTTTCGTCATCTCTTCCTCTTCCTCTCGCTCAACAACCTACCCTCACCCTTCTTCCCTTTCGCTGCCCCCTCTAGCTTTCCAGGCCACATGCCAAAAGCCGCCCAAGCTTCACCTTGTTCTCCCATATAGCCAGCGATCTCGTCACTCCCTGCATTCACCTACCTAGCATCGCTACTCACTGATGAGTCACTGTCCATAACACCGCCGACTTCGGGGATAATAATGTGTGTGGTGTGAGATTCTAATTAAATTAGGATTATTGTTTATAACACACGGTGAACATATAATTGAATTAATTAAAAGTGTGGGGGGTGCTCAATATGTGGGGTATCTTATAAAAGTCTGAGTTGAAAATTATTATATGTTTGCTATATTTGTTAGCCTCATTTTATAATTAAAAATTTGTTCTTTGTGATTAAAAATTAATTAAGTGGAGGCTTTTTTGGTTTGTTGTTGAGAGCAAACAAATTTAATGAGTTAACAAACTATTGTGTGGCTTGAAACAAGTATTAATATACGGTTAGATGAAAATTTAATCATTTATCTAGTGTAGAGATAATTGTGTTTTAATTTTCATGATTTGTGGGTATATATTTATCTTGGTATAAATATGCATGATTACTATGAATATTAAAATTGTTGCAAAAAAAAAAAAAAACCTGTAAAAATCAAGGAATTAATTTAGTTCTAGTCGTGCCAATAATCGACACTATCTTTAAGAGATATTATGCAATCACCTCAGTTGTACAGATTGCGGCACTCTCCAGGATTAAACAAACCCATATGTAATGATATAGGGTTTAAGAACTGGTGTCAAATTAGTAATTCAGTAAGAGACAACCGAGGATTCATGTTCTCTCTTCTCTCACAAATCTATTATATATTCAATGGTGTTGTGATTGGGGTATTTATAAAAAATAGAAAGATACCTTGAAGTGGTACCTCTTGAACTACTATGTCTCTTCAATCAACGGTCATAATCATACGTTTAATTCATGAACCTCAAATTTAATTCATGAATAAACATAATTAAATTCCTTAATTTATAAGGACATGACTTCTCAAATACATCTCTCCATTTTAAAGCATTTAAATAATAATTAAAGACTCTTTCTTTGACACACCCACTCACAATTGTTCCAACATGATGAGGAACCAACCTCACCATCATCCTTCTCCTGTGAAAGTAAGAGGCAACGGCGAGATGGCGGAGTGCGACCTCGCCAGCCACCTTCCCATCCATTTGAATGGCCAGAAGTGGTTCTAATGAGGGAAAAGTGATGATTGTTTTGGGCCAAGTGAATGTGGATTTGTTATGGATGATAGAAAAATGCTTACTAAGGGTGGTGGAGGAGACGACATGGAAGTCTAGCGGGGATTGGAGAGGTAGAGTGTTAGAGGAATTTTTTTTTTAAAAATAATACTTTAAAATAAAGAGAGAAACATGATGGTAGGTGCGGTAAAATGAGTGAGTTGGTGCAATATGATTGGACAATAAATGGGTGCAATGGCATCAAATGACAAGTGAACAATAGTGTGGGACCCTCCAGATCTAAAAGTAACGGAAGTTTAGCCTCTTCTAATGTTTGTGGCATTTTTGCCTCCATATAAAAAGTTCATGGGCATATTTACACCCAAGAAAACTATATGGTGGTGGGTGCCAATGTGTGAGAAACGTTTATAGGCATTTTTGTCCCTTAACCCCCTAAAAAATAAATCATTATACATTCTTATACAAGTCTTTGAACAATTCAATTATTTCCCTGTATTAATATGTTTATAGCCGGTCCTAAACCCGGGTAAAGGAGGAGAGTTGTGTTAGGCCCCGACAGCTAGCGTAAAAACCCTGTTGAATCTCATGAACATGGATCAATGAAGAAATTATGTGAATCCTAGGTCGTTGCCCGTAAGCAATTCGCTGTATGGATCGAGTATAGTGAGAAGGCAGCAAGAGCCGCTGCATCCTCGCTCGAATGCAAAGTTAAAATGAGCAAGGGCTACCTGAAAGGTTGTTGCCTGGATGTAATGCACTGTATGGCTCGAGTACAGTGATAAGAGAGCAAGAGCTGCTATATCCTCGCCCGAATGCAGTGTTAAATGAGTAAGGGCGACCCCACTCTAATGGACGGAGGTGGCTAAAGAAGCTAGTTCATGAGAGTAAGATCAGATTTGTTTCTTGGAACATTAGGACACTAAATGGGAAGTGTTTTGAGGTAGCACAAGTAATGAGTGATCGCAAAATTAATATATTGTGCTTACAGGAAACTAGATAGGCTTGAGAAGAAACTAGAGAAATCGAAGTTAATGGGTCCAAACTTTGGTACGCAGGAAAAGTAAATGGAAGGAATGGTGTTGGTATCATTGCTGATAAAGAGTGGAGGAAGAATGTAGTAGAAGTTAAGCAGATTGGAGAACGAATCATATCTGTGAGAGTAATTGTGGGAAAGGATACTGTAACAACTCAATCCTCGATCAGGATATTGTCCGCTTTGGCGACATAGCTATACCCCTCACGGTTTTGTTCCTCACGGTAGGGAAAATGGCCGAAGCCTCCCACACTCACCCGTGAAAACGCGTCCTGATGGGTAGGAGAGTCCAACACCTTATATAGGCTTGGAACATCTCGAACCTAGCCGATGTGGGACATTACACCGGCAACTGGGAAAATTTTTATTGGGGGGGATCTTAATGGACATGTTGGTAAAGAGGCGGGACCTCATACAAGGGCTCATGATGGTTTTGGTTTTAGGGAGTTGAATAATGAAGGGCAGGCCATTATCGATTTTTCCTTAGCATACAACCTTATGATTGTTAATACATGCTTTAGGAAGTGGGAAGAAAGATTTAATCACATACAAGAGTGGAACCCACAGGTCTCAAATTGACTTCTTTTTGGTAAGGAATCCTGATAGAAGATTGTGTACTAATTTGCAAAGTGATTCCTGATCATGGGGAGACCACAAAACATAGACTCTTAGTTCTTAATGTGAGCATTAAATGTATAAAATAAAAGTGCCGAGTAGTTTTAAACAGAAAGATCAAGTGGGGGCAGTTAAAGGGGAAGAAGCGGGAGACTTTTAAAATAAATCTATTGGAGGAAGGGGTGTGGGAGTCACAAGGAAAATCTAACATCATGTGGTAGAATATGGCTAAGAAGGTTTGAAATGGTTGCTAAAGCAATTTTAGGAGACTCAAAAGGTTTCGTACCATAAGATGAGGAGACTTGGTGGTGGGACGAGGAGGTCCAAGAAAAGGTGCAGAATAAGAAGAATTGTTTTAAAGCCTTTCACTTGTGCAATAATGCTGAAAATTGGGAAAAGTATCGTTTGGCTAAAAAAGAGACTAAGAAGGCAGTGAGTAAAGCTCGTGTTAAAGCATATGAGGGCTTTTATAAGGAGTTAGGGACAAAGCCTGAGGAACAAAAGATTTACAAGATTGCAAAAAATAAGGAGAGCAATTCGAGAGATTTGGATCAAATAACATGTATAAAAGATGAAAAAGGTAAAGTTTTGGTCACTACTGAAGATATTAAGAATAGATGGGAGGCCTACTTTTATAAGTTATTCAATGATAGAAATGAAGGTTCACCTTGTGAATTGGAGGATTTGACAATTAGTGAAGATGGATTTAATAGGTCGTTTTATCGTAGAATTAGAGTTTGGGAGGTTAAGGGAGCTCTTAAGAAAATAGAGAATGGTAAAGCTATTGGACCAGATGGTATATCGATTGAAGTCTGGAAATGTTTAGGTGAAGAGGGTGTGTTGTGGCTATCTAAATTGTTCAACGAGATTTTACGGTCCAAGAAGATGCCTAATGATTGGAGAAAAAGTACTTTAGTTCCTATTTACAAAAATAAAGGCGGTATACAAAATTGTGCAAATTATAGGGGAATTAAGCTTATGAGTCATACAATGAAACTATGGGAGAAGGTGATTGAGCATATGTTAAGATTTGAGACTAGTATTTTGGAGAGACAGTTTGGGTTCATGCCAGGAAGATCAACAACAGAGGTGATATACCTACTAAGGGGGATGATGGAAAAATATAGAAGTAGAAGAAAAGACTTATATATGGTTTTCATTGACTTAAAAAAGGCGTATGATTGCGTACCAAGAGATGTACTTTGGAAAGCCTTGGAAAAGAAATGAGTGTGTTGCATATATTAAAGTTATACAGGATATGTATGATGGGGTGTTGACTAAGGTTAAAACGTAGAGAGGTGAGACAAAAGACTTTCCTATAAGAATTAGGCTACATCAGGGATCATCTTTGAGCCTATATTTGTTTAACTTAGTAGTAGATGTTCTAATTGAGCTTATCAAAGAAGAGGTCCCTAAGTGCATGCTTTTGGCAGATGATATAGTCCTTTTGGCTTAATCAAGAGAAGAGATCAACGATAAATTGGAGATATGGAGAAACATTCTGGAATCGAAAGGGTTTCCATCTAAGTAGGAGTAAGACAGAATATTGATAACTCCTAGAAATTCATGATATTTGAGTATATTTTACTTGAGTTTTTGCATATTATTTATACATTTTGGATACTCAAGAGGGAAAATGCTCATTTGATTTTCGGTTTCACATTATTGTTAATTATGTAGATTTTGATTGTTTTTATAGTTAATTTCTCATGTTATTGTATATAATTTTTGTAGGAATAATTTGAAGCAATAAGCAAGAGATTTTAGCCCATCCATCAAGCTCCCAAGTGAATAAAAATAAGAAGAATCCAGAGCAGCCCAAGGAATAAAGAAAAAGGCAAGAAAGCAGAGAATAAAGGACTCGCCGCGGCGAAGTGCATCTGCCTCTGCCCATTTTTGGGAAAGCTCGCCGTCAGCTCGCCGCGGCGAAAGCCACGGCGAGCATCAATTGATTCTGTAATATTTTTGGGACTTCGCCGTGGGCTCGCCGCGGCGAGACCCACGGCGAACTTCGCGTTTCTACGCGTTTTGGATAGATCAGGGGCGCGTTTTAACTGATATAAAAGCTAGGGCTTCGTTGTGAGCCCTCATTCTTCGACTTCTGGGCATATTTTGGGCGTGTTTGGCTCTGCTAGGGCTTGGAGATTGGTGGGATTTGGCTTGGGCTCGGAGCTTCAAAGAGATTTGGGCTTCCTCTCTTGGTTTATCTCTTCCTTCTTCATTCTCTTCTCTTGTTCTGATTTGTAATGTTGTGTATATATGCTCCCTTGGAGTTGTAGAACATGAGTAGCTAAATACTTTGATTCTAGGATTATTTTGAACCCTTGTATGTATTGATTCTTGATTCCTCCTCTTGATTTGTGATTAATGATATCTATGTGCTTATTTTACCCCGTTCTTAATGCTTCTAAGTGCTTGATCACCATTTAGATGTTGTGTTCGCTTGATTTATGACTCGAGAGAGCTAGGTTGAGTGTAGAACTTGGGTAAAGTAGTGCAAGAACAGGAAGTTTGCGTGACGAACGGATGGTTTTGTTGGTAAGATAGAGATATACTTGCTAGCCTTGCATAGTCACATTAGGGTTGAAGTGTGATAATTGGGTCCTATCAAATTGTGGCAAGAGATTGTGCAAAGAATAGGATTAAACACTTGTTCTTGACTCGAGAGAGCATTACAAGTACTCTTTAAACCCTAGATTAGCACGTGGTGTCGTTGAGAGCTTCTTGAGGGGAGATTAATTGAGTTTTGAGAAGTACAAAGGGGGATAGATAATCCTAGGACCCTTTTTATCCTTGAAGTTGGGGAATCACTTGTTTATATTTTATTTTCTTATTTAATTTTCAATCTCAACATTTGTATCACTCAAATTGGGCGAGAGTGTGATAATCATTGTTTGACCGGGTTTTGGACAAATCCTCGTGGGAACGATACTCTACTCACCATTTTATTACTTGGCGCGACCCGTGCACTTGCGGCGCGTGGCGAACAAATATATACATTGCAATTTTGCAAATAGACAAGCTAAAGGTGATTTGGAGGTTAAACTGGGAGATCAAACTATCCCTCAAGTGACAAAGTTTAAGTACTTAGGATCAATTATACGACAAGATGGTGAGATTGATGACGATGTCAACCATAGAACTCAAGCTGGGTAGTATAAGTGGAAGAAAGCTACTAGAGTTCTCTGTGACCGGAAAGTACCCCACAACATAAAAGGGAAGTTTTACCGCACTGCTATAAGACCAGCAGTATTATATGGTAGTGAATATTGGGCTGTGAAGGGATAACATAAACATAAAATGGGGTAGCTGAAATGAGGATGTTGAGATAGATGTGTGGTCATACAAGAAAGGATAAGATTCGGAATGACCACATACGCAAACGAATTGGTAGAAAATCGGTTGAGGTGGTTTGGACACGTCCAAAGAAGACCATTAGATGCGCTAGTGAGAAAGGTAGATCAATCAATCTGGAGTTCGATTAACAAAGGAAGAGGGAGACCAAGGCGTACAGTCAGTGAAGTTGTAGAGTGAGATCTTTTAGTGAATAATATATCAAAGGTTTGGTTACTGATAAAGCACAATGGTTTCGTGCGATCCATGTAGCTAACCCCACCTAGTGGGATAAGACTTTGTTGTTGTTGTATTAAAATTATGAGGCTATTAATTAATTGGTTTTTATTCTACAAAATTATTTTTTTTGAATGTTTCCTTTTTATGAATTTTTTTTGTTTACCCAAAAGCCAAAACATGAAACTACACTCCTACATCTTCTCGAAGTATACTAACTATACACTCCAGAGGACTAGAAAAATATATTGCTCCTTTTGCCATACTCAAAGCTTCCTTTGCTAATTAATCAGCAATGTTATTCGCCTTTCTACTCACCCACTCCGCTTTTACATGCTAGTCTCTCTCCAAACACGCTCTTATCTCTTCCAATATACCCACATTAGGATGCTTCATCGACACCCTGAAGAAATTAAGTCTACATTAATTCCACCATAAGCTGCCATCCCCTCATCTGTTATGGTTTCCCCATCTACATTAATTTTCACTTCCCCAATAAATGGAGCCCTCCATCTTACCTCTACATCTCCCCTTGAATGTTCCTTACTCAAGCTAACATCAGACTACTTTACAAGCGCTTTAACCTGATGAATGATTTGCTTAGCTCCGGCTGCTTCTCCCTTAAAAATTCCAACATTTCTATTTACCCACAGTTATCTTGCCAATATCACAAAACATATCTTCCAACTCACACTCATAACCTCATCATTTTGCTTAAGGTTCTATACACACCATTCCCTTCCCTTCTATGAATGAAAAGAACCTTACTTTTTTGTTCCGAGGAAGTATATCTTGCCAACACGCTTTTGCTACTTGACAATCCCTCAATACATGAAGAGTGTCTTCCATCACACCTAGGTAGCAGTAATATTCTTCGCTTACCTACAACCTCCTACTAGCTCTTACATAGTTTGTTTGAAGTCTACACCTTAAGCATATCCACAAGAATATTTTGCATCTCTAGGGCACATGCAACCTACATACACTCTTCCATAAACTTGGACATCTCCGAATTCTCCTTCCTCCCAACATCCAGTATGCCAACTTTACCGTAAACTCTCCATTTGATGAACCCCCATCTCGGCCTATCATCTTCACATTTTGTGCCATATGGATATAACATATGAATACTCTACAATGTAACATTGACACCGGTAAGAGCTCTTCAAACCTACCCCACCTTCAGCTTCCATCTACTTCTACATAATTTGAAACCATCTTGTCTAGCAACTGATCAGGTACTTCTCTTATAATATAAGATCGCAATTGCTCCATGTTCGGCACCCACTGATCCTTCTAAAAGTGAATGCTTTTCCCATCCCCTACAATCCATTCAATCCCCTCCCTCATATCTCCCCATGCATTCTTCACTCCTTTCCACACCTGTGACCCCCTTTCTTATTTTTATCAAATTTTGGAATCTCATCATCACCACATTTATACTTTTCCCTCAATAGCTGGACCCACAATGCATCCATCCTTTTTATTAGATCCTAACCCAATTTCATCATGAATGCAATGTTTTGCCTCCGTGCCTTCCTCAAACCCAATCCTCCTCCTCTTTTGAATGAAAAATTTCCTTCCACGACACTAAATAGTTCTTTCTACTACCCGTGCTTAGATATGATTAGTTTTAATGATATCAAATATAGATTTAAATCTAATAAGCAAAAAGTTTGCATAAAGTATTTATCTCCTACTTTGAATAACTACTATTTTATGAGAATATCTTGTATAGAATAGTTATAGAAATAATGAATCTATTATGCTTGTTTATAGAGAATGATAAAAAAGAATAAGAATAGAGATTGAAGAGGATTTGAATGATTAAATGGGAAAATCAAGAATCAAGATTGTTTTTCGTCCAACCTGACCGAGATCTAGTATTTTGAACATATCTCATAGAACATAAATCTAATTGAGGTGAAACTTGTTTGTATGAAACTAGACTTCCAATATGGTTCATGAACACAAATTTTACACTCAAATAATTTATATCCAAGGAACTATGAATTTTGCAATTCTGCCTAGAATTTTCACATCATACATCAGATAGGCAGTAATCTTTTATATCATATCCCTCAAAATACAAATCCAATTGGGATGAAACTTGTTTCCATATAAAACTAGACTTCATACCTGTTATATGAACACAAGTTTCACTCTCAAAGCATTTAAAATGAAGGAGACATGATTTTTTAAAATTTTCCCAGTGAATTCATATTGTGCATGAGTCTGACAGTCACGATTTTGATTATAACTTTTGAAACACAAAAGGTTTGGAAATAATTCTTTCTTCATTCAAAAGTATTTTAGATAGCTTTTTGTGGATATATTATATGCTAAATTGCGAGTTAAATTTAGAGCATTAGGAGTTTTCAAAGTTTTTTTTTCTTAAATAGATTTTTGAAGCATATCAACACTCTGAATCAACACTCTGAACGTTGATAAACCATTGATGGATTTTGATTGAGTTCCATTGATGGCACATAGATCACACACAGAGTATTGGTCAACCATCGATGGCCATATCAACCATCCAAGGAAGAAAGGAAAGTTCCATCGATGGGCATACCAACCATCGAGTGTTGCTCAACTATCGATAGCCATATCAACCATCGATGGCACTCAAAGCACATACAGAGCACATACAGAGTGTTGCAAAGCACCAACCACCCATAGGCTTAAGAGCACATACAGAGTATTGCAACAGAGTTTCGAATTTTCAAAGAAAAATTTTCAAGTGTCGAACACCCATCAATTTTCATGATACTTTTCAAAGCCTATACTTGAGAAAGAATACTCTAGTACCATTCCTAGCCATTGAGTGTTGAGGAACAATCAATGACAAATTACTCAACCAATGATAATTTCAACTTAGAAAATATTTCATAAATTTGAAGAACCATCAAGCATCATAATATCCATCAATTGTTTGCCAACCATCGATTGGTAAAGTATCGATCGAGTGCTGACCTTTGAATTTAATCGAGTACTAATGATTCCATCAAGTATTGCAGATGAAACTCTTCAAGAAAATAGAATGCTCGATTGCCAATCGACTGGAAGGCACAGAGAGCCATCGATAGCCTAACTTGAAAGTTCAAATTTGATTACTCTTCCTATGCTTAACTAACTTTACATTTTTGGAGTTTTTGTCTCGCACATTTTAAGAAAATTCTGTTGGACACTGTTCGTCCGCAAGAGTACTGATCGCAATGTAGTATAAAAATTATCATCCCACAGAGATTTGTTTCAAAATCTTAATAAAAAAATAGCCTAATGAATTCAACTAAGTTGAACTAATCAAATTCTCTTAGAAAACAGGTTTTGAAAACTATTTTAGAATGAAAATAAAGAAATGCACATGAACTAAGCCTAAGATTAATTCTCACCATTGTATTTCATGAACCGTAATTAATTTCCTTTCATTTAGTATTTAAATGACAACTTGTGTTTGCCTAAGGTTCTAAAGTACTTCAAACACTCTCTTGAGTCAAGATCAAATCTATACTTCTCATTAAACTTTCTCAATCTCTTGTTACAAATTAATTAAAGTATGCCTTAAGAATCAACCTTAATATGACAAAACTAGGTCAGTAGATATATCTCTATTCTACCAACAAACCATCCATTAGTCGATTTAAACTTAAAGTATAATCTGAGTTACCCAAGTTCTACACCTAAACTATCTCTCTCGAGTATAATTTAAATGAACAAATCACTCTAAAAGGTGATTAGTCAATTAGAGGCATTAGGAATAAGATAAATCAACACAAATAGTCATCAATTACTAAAAGAAAAGGAAACAAATTAGGTTTCAATCCATTTAAGGCTTGAATCAATCCTAGAACAAAAGCTTTAGCTACTCATGAATGGATTAAACCAGCATATACAAATGAATCCCATATCCAATTCACAAAAGTAATAAAGAATTGATGAAAACAAGAAGAATCTACTACCATAGGGCAAGAAACTCTTTCAATTTAGCTTCTCAACCTCCAATTTTGCAAACCCTAGCTCCATAGTTGTGTGCATGGATCGCTCTTATCATTCCAATGGGTTCTAGGGTGAAAAGGGGGATGAATGTCTGTGAATTTTTTTCCCTAGGTGTTTAAAAAGGGTAAAAAATGAAGCTGTGCATTTTTGGGATTTTCGCGTAGTGCCATGGCACTCAGGTGCAGTGCCATGGTACCAGAATCAATTTCCAACTATTTTTTGCACTTGAGTTTCAGCTTTCTCCACTCTTTTCCTTCAATCTTCCTCTCCTTATTAGCTTAGAATATCCATATATACCTATCAGAATCATGCATCAATGTGAGTGAATCATGCCAATCAAATTTTCTAATAAATTGTCATATTTATCTCAGAAATAATTAAATTAAGCTCATATGATAAATTTGTATAATTTTCTCTCAAAAGCACTTAAAATGCCTTTAAGTAGCATTAATGACTCCCCAAATATATTCTAAATATTCCCTAAATCAATATTAAATGGGGAGTCATCAGACACATAAACTAAGCAGAACACATTGTACTTATTAGCCGTTAGAAACCAGCATTCTGACAGAGTCTAATTGAAAGTCTTTTACAAAAAAAGGAAGAGGAAATCTATTAAACAAAAAGCCTTCAAGACTTCAACTATGTTTTCTCTCTGAGTGCGAAAGTAAGCAAAGAGATGAAGAGATTATGATACGGTGAATAAATGATAGAAGAAGAGCTAGTGCACACAATGCTAAAATTCTGAAGCTCTAGAATTACTATTTCATCATGTATCTTCTTGTACCTCAGTGAGTAACAAAATATTGTTCTTAGAGAGAAGTAAGCCTTCATTGTTATCATTCTATCTTAGTGAGTGATACTCAAGATTGGGGGATCTTGAGTGGGAAATAGATTGTATTCTTACATTTGTAAGGGGGAGTGGTTCTCAAGTTCCAAGATTAAACTTGAGGAAGAAAGGGCTTCACAAGTGCTAGGCTAGACTTATGAGATTGTAAAGGCTTCTCTTGTGTCCCAATTTAAACCAGAAGGTAGTGGATTGAAAATCTCAGGTGGAGCTTGGGGACTGGATGGTCAAAGGAATAGACCAAACCAGGATAAATCTTTGTTTGCATCTTCTCTTCCCTTAACTCTCATATTTTCTAGCATATTTAACTTGCAAACTTCATATTGGATTTCAAAGTTCAAACTATTCTTAGTGGATTTCAAGGTTCATATTTCATAGTGGATTTCAAGGTTCATACTTCATATTGGACCATTGAGGCTTGCAATGCTGATTTGGAGTCTTCCTTGACCAATCGGATAAAGCAACTCCAAGAGTTTGAAGAACTATGGTGCATGCCTATGAGAATGGGCTAATCTATAAGGATCAGTTGAAGATGATTCATGATAAGCATATCATTAATAAGGACTTCAAGGAGGGGGACAAGGTGATAATGTTTAAAGAGGGACTCAAGATCCTACCAGGGCAAGTACAAGTCTAGGTGGGAGGGTCCATATCAAGTTGTGCAAGCCTTCCCCTATGGTGCATTTGAGCTTTTAGATGGCACTACTGGATCACAATTCAAAGTCAATGGCCATTTGCTTAAGCACTACCATGAGCAATCTCAACCACCTTAATTATGAGGTTGTTCCTTTCCTCTCTACTTGCTTCACTTGCTTTATGATTGACACATATTTTTGAGCTAAGTGTGAGGAAGGGAACTTACATAGTAGAAAAAGTAGTTCTAGTTGTTTTCCAATTCCTAGGATTAGAAATAAATGCTTATTGCTCACACACCAACACCAAATCTAATTTCAACATGCTTTGAAAATTCTCTTGGTATATTATTTTGACTCACTCTTGCCTTCTCCCTATTATCCTTTTGGTTAATGACGTGTTGTACTCCAATCTTGAATTGGACTTCACAACCTTCCACTTCAACCCAAGAGTAAGTTGAATTGGTATGTCTATGTTTTTGCTACATTGAAGACAATGTAGGAATTAAATGTGGGGGAATGTGCTTTATAGTGGGTGAAGTGGGTTAAAATCATTGCATCTTGGTTATGTTTTTAGCTTCAAAAAGTTGGAAAATTTTGAAATATTTTGAACTTTTCCTCACTTCCACTTTTATTTCTCCTTGGACTTGACATGATGATTTTGTGAACTTTTTTTGGAAATTATAAGAATTACTCCATGCTTTTGGATGTGTTGTGATGCTATTGATAGATCTTCTTGATTGTAACTTTGTTGATTGGAATGTATGAAAGTGGCAGAAATTATACAAGAGGGGGTGAATTGTGCATCTCAAAAATTTTCAAACAACTTAAATAAAAGGACTCAAAATTTATACTGGTTCAGTCGTAACTCTAACCTACATCCAATTCTCCAACCTCTGTTGGGTTCCACCAGTGATAAACTCAGGATAAAGACCAGGTTTCTTGGCACCTTTACAACTCAGAGAATTTTCTCAATAAAATCTCTCTATCTCACCAAATTCTTTCCCCCTTACACTTTGTAAGATTACAAACTTTCCTTAGGATCCCAGTATCCCAAGAAAATTACACAGTAAAAAGGATTGCAAGATTAAAGCTGGCTCACACAGTTGAGTAGATAAAATCTAGCTTGAATTACAATGAGAGAACTCAGATAGATGACTTGAATGCTGTTTGAATTGTCATTGGATTGCACTTAATGTCTCTACCTTCCAAGTTCCAGCCTCAAATGCTTTTATAGTCTCGGATGAATATTTGCCCAATGAAACTCGATGAATTAGTCGTTGTGAGAGAAAGATGAATTGGAGTTACTTGATGATGTTTAACAGTTGTGATTACTCCAATAGCTTTATCTATTGTGTTTGTAATTCTCTTGCTGGTTTGAAGCTTTGTTCAAAAGGTATTTTTAATGGCTCTCTGTTCTGTTCTCTGGTACTGCTTGGCTTTTGTGTCCCACAGAAATTTCCTAAAATGTACCAGGCAAAAACTCCAGAAATGTAAAGCTAGTTAAACATGAGAAAGGTAAGTGAATTTAAAATTTTAGGTTCATCCATCGATGGCTCTATCAACAATCGATGGTTCTTTGCCCCTTGCAATCAAGTGGTAATTGAGCATTCTGTTTTTCTTACCTACAATACTCGATAGAATCATTAGTACTCAATTAAATTTATAGTTCAACAATCGATGGCTATTTTACAAATCGATGGTAAGCAAACAATCGATGGCTATCTTGATGCTCGATGGTACTTCAATTCTAAGTTAAAATCATCATCAATAAATCAGTTTCTTAACACTCGATGGCTGGTTATAATGCTCGATTGATCTTTTCCAAGTTTGCTCAAATTTTTTCATCTTAATCATCGATAAGAGGTCTTTATAATCGATTGAATATGTTCAGCACTCGATTATTTTCTCTGAAGGTTTCAACACTCATGTGTGCTCGGAAGCCTATCGATGGTTCATCCTTAAGAGCAATCGACTGTTGCACATTCCATCAATGATTCTTAACTTAGATTTAAAAAATTGTTTCAAAATATTTTCTAAGTTAAGAGACCTATAATTTTCTTAACTTAAGTCATGTTTGGTTATCATCAAAACTCTGAGATTCAAAAATTGATGCTTTATGGTTAATCTTGGTTGTAGTTGATATTTGTTTGAGTTTTGAAGAATTGGCCATGCTGTGAGGTTTATTTGGGCCTATATGCTTATTCTTGTGTGATATCAACTTGGTTGCCATTCTCTAGAACTTGTGTGCATTCTTGGTCAAGACTTGTTGCATTTAGTGTAGTGAAGCATGATAAAGGAATTCATTTCATACCCTTACATTCTAAACACAAACAATAAATACCCTTTCCATTTGCCACCCCATTTGAGCCATTCATTTGATGTTTTGCATTAATATGCCCATATGTGATATGTCGCATCATTGCTTGGATTATTTGAAAAATGCCACTGCTATGTTGTATATAAGCATGCCATGTATAAAGAAAAAAAATTCAAAAAGAAGAAAAATTGAGAAAAATAAATTGAAAATGAGAAAAAAATTTGAAAAGTTGCAAAAAGTGCAAAATAAGGTATGTGTGGTTCGTAGCAAGTTGCAATTGGTACTGTGAATTGAATTAGGTATTCAAGCATGCATAACATTGTATTTCATTTCTTTCATCATACCATGTGGCCTATTCCATCATTATAACCCCATAAGCCCTTTTGATGTATTGCACTTCTTGTGTTTAAGTGGAGATATTAGAATTCCTACAAGCCTATAGTAGAGTGTGCTTTAAAGTGGATCTTGAGAGTAGAAAAGTAACTCCAATATGGTGAGAAGAGTAAAACACTTATCCTTGAGTGACCTCTCATTCGCTTATCCCCATTGCATTCACTACATCCACAGCTGGCTCTTTAGAATCACTCCATTGCATATTGCTTGTTGGTTGGAGGGTTGTCAATTTGCATTGGCTCATGTTCATCTAGCATGTTGAAGTTCTCATTTACACTTTACTTACTATTGTGTTTAAGCTTTAAACTTGTCTTTGTCTAGGAGTGCAAAGGTTTAAGCGTGGAGGAGTTGACAATATCTTATTTATAATACTTTTACATGCTAAAATTGAGGCAATTAACATGATTGAGATGCAATATTGGTCCATTAATGTGTAACAACCCATATATCTAGAAGTATAAAACTAAATAAATGAAGTTATTATAAAAATGAGTTAATAAAAAAAGATTAAAAATTAAAAGTAATATTTAATTATGTGATGATGAAGGGGAGAGGAAACAATGGTCCTAGGTGAAAGGAGTAGGCAAAGTAACATGTATAATTATATATTGTAATTGGATTTGTATGTTCTGAATTATTAGTTAAAATTTCGGATTGAAAAAGAAAAGAAAAGAAAAGAAAAGTTAGGCAAAACAAGAAAAAAAACTTTCTTGCAAAGGCCCTGTAATAGCCCAAAAAATAATTATAATAATATATAAGCTAGTTATTAATACTTAAATTATCTGCTACTGTAAATGGCATCAAAGTTAAGTCTGTAGCTTGATAGATTGGAAAAATATTATATATGTGTGAGGTGTGGAGTTTAAACCTTTCTTTTATAAAAAGAACACAACTTTATTTTACTTTAGGCCATTTGATAAATTACCATAATGCACTTAGAAAAAGGGGCATCAGATTTTTTTTTCCTTTCCTGTTCCCACCGACTTGAAAGTGTTTAAAGGGGCTTCAAAGATTGTGAAGTTGTTGGAGAAGAACCCCTGTTGCTCCTTTCCACCATCCTCTCTTCAATTTCATTATCCATCTTAATTTTTGATGTGCCATTACTCGTGCGCTGCTCCTTCTCCTTAATTCATGAAAAAAAAAGTTATGTTCCCTTATTTCTATTTTCCCTATAATATCCACGACAGAAGCATGGAGGAATTTTTTTCACTATTGATCTACGTTCAACTCGTTTTGTCAATGGTTTCTAGGGGAGGCAGAGGTGAATGATTTGGATGTTGGAAGCTAATATGTTAGAGAATGTGATATAAATATAAGTACTTCAGGTGAGTGAATAACATCCCATTTGAATACTTAGAATTGATTACTCTTGGTTATGTTTTTTTTCTTTATTTAAATTGTCATATCTCTTAAGTCAAATTTCATCAAGGTTAGTTTGAATAGATTGTGTCATCTGATTGTTGATTCTAAATCTTTAGATAGAAGAAGGATTTTATCCAGAGTTATCCACTCTTCTTTCTTTTGATTATATTGAAAACTCATGCATGGAATTGCTTGAAACTTTAGAGTTATCGTTTAGAAATTCTTATACTAAGGTGATTATATATTTTGCCATGTCTTATGACTATTGTGAATGGAGAATGAGTTTTTTTTATTTGAAAGTAGTTCAATTCCATGCGTGCTTGAAAATGGTTTTCTTGAGAGGACGGAATACAGAACACTGGTTACTAACAGCAGTACTGTTAGTCCTTGGTGCACCATGGTTAACCTCAAGCTCGCTTGACATTCGTGGGAATAGTACTCACACTTGATATTCGTGGGATTGTCATGCTTGTTAATCGTGGGTCTTGTACCTATGCTTATTTCGTGGCCTCGTGCTGCACTTGTTTGGTTACTTACCCTCGTGGACTGTGTGTCCACGCTTGTATGCGTGGCTTGAACCTGCGCTTGGTTAGTTACCCTCGTGGACTGTGTGTCCACGCTTGTTATCTGTTCTGTAGAAGTCCTAAGAAAATAAGGAATTTGCGATTTATTATCTGTCAACTGAGTATATAAAGCAAGTGGCCATCTATTTTTATTTCTTCATCCATCTTTTAAATTGTTTCAATTTATGCCTTTGATATCATACTTCAAAAGTTGTAAATTATAGTGATGTTTTATTATTCAAGATTAAGTTGTGTGTAAGTACTGGCTGTCACCCAAGAGGGGGGTGAATTGGGTGATAGAATAAAAACTTATAATCTCTTTGAAAAGTCACAATGAAGACAATAGTTAATATTTAAAATCCTTTTCGGTTTATCACTGAGAGTATTTCAACCTATAAAATGCATTAAGATATATGCAAGTTAGATATACTGAAAAATATGAGAGTTAAGGTAAGAAGAGATGCAATAAGAGATTTATCCTGGTTCGGTCTATTCCTTTGACCTACATCCAATCCCCAGGCTCCACCTGAGATTTCCATCCACTACCTTCTTGTTTAAATCGGGCACAAGAGAAGCCTTTACAAACCCACAAATTTAGCCGGGCACTTGTGAAGCCTTTTCTCCCTCAAGTTTAATCTGGGCACTTGAGAACCACTCCTCCTTACAACATGTAAGAGCACTATCTGTTTCCCACTCAAGATCACCCAATCTTGAGCATCACTCATTAAAATAGAATGATTACAATGAATGCTAACTTCTCTCTAAGAAGTGGATTTTGTTACTCACTGAGGCACAGAAAAATATATGATGAAATAACAATTCTAGAGCTTAACGATTTGAACAATGTGTGCTCTAACTCTTCTTTTCTAATACACTCGACTCATCATTATTTCTTCATTTCTGGGCTCACTTGTGTTTTGCTCTCGGTCTTTGTAATCTGCGCAGAGCCCCATTCCTTACTCTGTTTCTGTTGTCTTCAGGTCTTTATATAGGGTCTGATAAATTTCTGCCCGTTGAAAAATTGTTGAACTAGCCGTTGTGAGAGAGAGGTGAACTGGAGTGTGTCAATGATGTTTTAGACGTTGTAGTAATTGCTCCAGATGTTATCCGTTGTATTTGCTTCTCTGTCTAGAGTATATCAACGTAACACTCTGTTTCTGTGAATTTTTTTCTATGTTTTGCTTGGGTACTGTGTCCAACAGTACTTTTCTGAAATAGCCCAGACAAAAACTTCCCAAAATATTATAACGTTAGTGAAACATGAGAAAAGTAATAAATTTTGAATTTGAAGGTTGTCAATCAAAGGCTCAGTCAGCAATCGATTGCTCTCCATGCTTGGCAATCGATGGCTTGGGTGTCAATCGATTGATCGATTAAAAATGATGCCAATCTGTATGCACTCTGAGTCCAATCGATTGCTGTACCATCAATTCCATCGATGGCTGGTTTATCAATCGATGGCTCTCTGCATTTTTCCTCTTCTGAAGACTGTTTCAGCATGATGGTATAATCTTTGAAAATTCATAACTTTCTCATTTCAACTCCAAATTTAGCTTATAATATATCCCCAGAAAGCTCTTTAAATCTAATTTTTAATTCATAAAGAATCATTGAAAAAATCAGTGCGTTTCGAAAGATATGGTCAAAATCGTGACTGTCAGATTCCTACGAAACTGAATTTACTGGGAAAACTTTAGAAAATCATATCTCCTTCAAATTAAATGATTTGATAGTGAAACTTGGGTTCATGGAACGTTTTTAAAGTCTAGTTTTATATGAAACAAGTTTCATCCAAATTGGATTTGTATTCTAAGAGATATGCTCCAAAAGATTATTGCCTGACTACTGCGTGATGTGAAAATTCTGGGCAAACTTTAAAAATTCATAGATCCTTGGATATAAACTATTTGAGTGTAAAATTTATGTCCATGGATCGCTTTCGAAGTCTAGTTTCATAAAAAACAAATTTCACTTAAATTGATTAATATTCTATGAGATATGACCAAAATACTGAATCAACGTCAGACTGAACGTTCCAATCGATTGGCACTCTTTCCAATCGATTTGGAGCAACAATCGATTGGAAAATCACCCAATCGATTGTTCCAGACATTCAGAAATCGATTGGTGATGTTGCCAATCGATTGGGAACCCCCAAATCATAAAGAATCACCTATGAACATGTTATGTGATCATATATGCATGGAAAATCATGGTTTGATGATATGGACTTCATTTGAGCTTCTTTTAACTTCCAATTGAGCATAGAAACTTCTAATATCAAACCTAATAACTTGATTCTTGATTTTATCATTAAATATTTTTTCTTATTTTATCATGTCATCCTCCATATAAACAAGTATAATAACTCCATTCTTTCTTTGACTAATCTATACAAGATATTCACATGAAATAATGGTTAGCCAAAGTTGGAAATGAATACTTCATACAAACTTTTTTCTTATTAGATTTAAGTCTATATCAAAACTAATGATTCTTCATAAATCAACACAATAGCTTTAATCTTTCTTTGACTAATCTATATAAGATAGCAACATAAAATAATAGATAGTCAAAGTAGTAGATAAACACTTTATACAAACTTTTTGCTTACTATATTTAAATCTATATTTGACATCATCAAAACTAATCATATCCAACATTGTGTAAACGATATCTTTTAGTATTGTACTTATTCTCATTAATGGGACGTTATTCACCAGAAATTTTTTTTTTATCTCAAATTGTATTAATGATTGTGTGCCTCCAGCCGAATGGCGAAGAGCCACCTAGTAGTTTGACAGCTTGAAGACCTACTTTGAAGCTACTACTCAATGTAAATATAATTTTAAGGTCATATATTATATATGAGAGTTAGATGCTCCACGTAACTTATAGGTAGGATCCTTGTCTTCTCTTATATTTTGGATTATATGTGTACGTTATGGTGGAGCTGAGCTCCAAGCCAAATGTTGTTTTGAATTATAAGTTATTGTAGAAATTTCGGGATGTCTCTCCTATAGAGAAGACCATGCTAAAATTTCTACAAGCGATTTTTATAGGTCTCAACATGCTTATATAGTCGATAGGACTTATGTGGAATATGCATATTGAATTATGAAAAGTATATATATATATAAGATTACGGTTATTATATAAGACATTTAGTTTAATGTTTTAAGGCTTACGGAATGTGAGTTATCTCATATTCCGTGCCAGTCACCCCTTAGATTTCCAGGGTGTGACAAATGATTGATAAAGATCTTAGATTCTCAGGTGAAATTAGCATGAGATTAGGATTAATTGGCCATAATTGTAGATTGATTTGTATTAATTGATTTATAGGGCTATTTGATCTTTGTTCCATCTTATTTCTACTTGTAGGGTCGTTCGAGGACCAAAAGAATAGGATCTTGGATGAAGAAGAAAGCCAATGAAAAAGATGAAGATTTATGAGTTCGCCGTGGCCACTCACAGTGAAAGCCATGGCGAACAATGGCTGAAGAGACAAAGAATTTGTAAGCCATGGCGAATGTGGCTAAACGAGAGGCAGAATAATTTGATGTTTGCTGTGGGTTCGCCATAGCAAACCTAAGGCGAACGCACGATTACACAACATCCAGCTTCTGATTGTTTTGGACCAACCCGAACCCAATTCAAATGCCCACTCATGACCCGACCTAAGGATGATTAAAACACAAAAATGAAGCTTCATTTGACAAATTTTGGACACCCTAAAACCGTAGCTTTCTCATTTTCTCTCATCTTTCACTCTTTCACTTCTTCATCTTCCATCTTCTTCCCTCCAAATATCATGGATTCTCAAAACCCCATCCTATGTTGGTGCCTTCCTTATGAAGAGTAGCAGTTAGGCTTCCCCATTCTTGATGTGGGAGCCAAGGGATAAGCTTGAAGCTTAATTAGGGGAGTTTTAGTTCTAATCCTTCTTCCTCTTGTTGTATTTATGCTTTTCCAGGGTTCTAGGAGTATATTTATGTCATTTGGTTGTGTTCTTAATTTCTACATGTTGTATAAGGGTTAGAAACTATTTTCATGTTGTTTGTTTCTTATTGAATGCTTGACATTATGGTACATTAGCTTTGAGTTTAATGATATTTATGGGTTCATGAGTTTATTATGCTCTTGGTGAATATCCTGTGCTAATTCAAGGTGAATTGGTTGGTGGGTAAATGTGTCAAGTGATTTGCATGAATGAAATATCATAGGGGATTAATTAGTTGTGTTTAGATATTGGGTAAACACTCATTTTAGCCTTAGTTCTTTATTTGGGTGGCCATCAATGGATTAGGGCTTGGAGAGAAATTAAAAGCAATTGTGGGGTGACCCAAATTGTGGATTTAAAGTCTTATATGATTAATTAAATTAGTTCTTGATTTTGAGCTTAATCAACTTAGAATAAATTAATTAATGTGTAGGGTTCTGGCATTAATTAAGTTAACCTAAGCCTAACCTAGAGGAGTTCCTCTAGGGTCCATTTGAAAATCAACAAGAAACTCCCTAAAAATCTTTTGAAGCAATGAGTCCCAAGGTTTCCACTTATCAAGAATGATTTTACCCCATTTGAATCCAAATCTCTCTTTGATCTAATTTTAATTTTCTTTTGAACATATCTCACATTTTACCCAAATCTCATACCAAAAATCAAATAATGCTTTTTACCCGTCCAATTAGTTTGCATTTCAGTTACTAGGATACCATTTGCATTAGGCTCCTCAGGAGAACCACACCCAGGGGTACCTTCCACTATCCCCTTGGTCCCTAATTTTCTTGAAGGGCGGGCTCGAGGCGGCACTACACTGATAACCTGAATTTTGCTGCTCTTCACATAGCGATGCAAAATATAATGTTGAATGCATAGTAACACTTGTTAAAGAACGAGAAGATTCTTTATAAATAGCAAATACTTTTATGTATTGCTTCTTCTCTAAAGAATGAAATATGAGAATATCAGTAGCTTTGCTTAGACTTGGATACATGTAGTGTATTGTATTATAAATATATATATGGTCCCATGTAGACATCATATAGATAAATTGGTATTTTATGAAAATAGATGCATCTATAAAATGATCACATTGGTGTCCATGATCAACTTACAACTTGAAATTTGCAAATTTGTTCAAATAAGTACATTAGTCCTCAACTATGCAACCATATGATTTCCATAGAAATCACTGTAATTGTTTATCAAGTTTTCAGTGATTATATGCTATGTAAACACATATTTAACAAATATATCTACAAGACTATTATCGAAGCCTCCCTAAGCATCTAGATCAAAACTTGTGAGAACAAATTTACAATTTTAGAGTTGGGAAGAGTGATTTTACATATTACCACATATAAATGCATCACGCTAACAAAGTGTTATGAATTCTCTCTCTCTCGAGCCTTTTATAGGTACCTAAGTGAACTAAATGTCATGAAATGCAATATGAACAAGGGGAAGTAATTTTGGTTTTCTTATAAATGAGTGTGAATGCAAGAATGAGAATAAAAATCCTAAACTACTTATTTTTGGTGTTTATATAAATATGGGATAGTGAAATGAAAAATTGATGAAGTTAGGGGTGAGCAAATCAAAACTAGAACCAAAACCAAGAATTGAACTCAACTCAACTCAGTTTTTTCGGCTCGGTTAATTCAGTTTTCTGTTAATTTGATTGGTTGTTTTTAAGAATTTCAATATTTGGTTTTGGTTCAGTTATTGTAAAATTAATTCGGTTACTATAATATTTTTTATAGTAACCACATTATTATATAATTTTTATGATTAATGTATTCTATAATATTTTATTAGATAACATTAAACTCAAAAGGCATTTAGTATTTTATATAAAATACAATATTATGTTTGGTAAAAATATTAAAATTGAAATTCGGTTATTAACCAAGCCAAATTTATATATTTCAGTTAATTAGGTTTTGGTTATTTGGTAAATTGGTTTTGATTCGGTGATTAAAATTTTTACTATTTGGTTTTCAATTTTTACTGAAAACCGAACATAATAACCAAATGCTCATCACTAGATGAAGTGAATCTCTTGAAAATAGATTACGTGCAATCATTGTTCTCTTAAGATAATGGGAGTTTCTTGGATAATTACCAAATTACCCTTAGAGGAATCTCTCTAAGCTAGGCTTGGATTGGAATAATCAATACCGGAATCTTGTATATTGATTCTTCCAAGCAAGTTGATTAAGCACTTTAGCTAATGAATGGACTTGTTAATTGTAAGGGGCTTTAGATCCAACAATCGTTATCCCACATTGTCACTTGATTAGTCTTAGAGTCCTAATTCATTGGTGGTATCCCATTCAATGAATTAAGACTAAGGGATTGAAGTCCAATACCTCTCATGCAACTAACAAGCTCATTAACAAACAATTTCTACCAAGTTTCTTAATATACCAAACCTCAAAGCCATCTTTGAGTCCAATATCTAACTAATGGCCACCCATCCCATTAGATATGTTAATCACCACTTAGTAGCTAATTTCACCAAGTTTTCTAATATACCTAAGCTCAAGGAAATCCTCGAGTCTAATGCCTTAATTCATGGCAATCCATCTAACTAAAGAATTATTAAGCCTACTTAGTGTGTGAATGGAATAAATCAATGCATCTAGTTCAATGCAACCCAAATCAACCTAATTTCATACAAGTAGGCATGCCAATAGAGAATCAGCAATAGTCATAATGAAATATATATGTAATCACATATATTGATGATCACAATGTTCTACATCAATCAATCCATCACAAATTATCATCCAACATTTATTACAAACATAATAAAATAGGTCCAACTACAAATTACAAAACCTATATCTAGGAATTGAAAAACCTATAGCTAGAATAAAGGATGAAACAAGGAAACTCCCCTTTGAAGCTTGGAACTCATGCCTCTTCACCCATTTTCAAGAGTTGGAATGCTAGCCTCTCATAACATCAATAATAGCCCTAAATGGAGGAGAAATTTCGGCCATGGAGCTTGGATGTGGAAGGAAGTGGTGGAAATAAAAGATAGATGGAAGAAGTGGAAGAAGATGGAAGAAATGGAGGTTGGGATGAAGAAAATGGAAGAGGAAGAGAGTGGAGATGGAGATGGAAATGGATATGGAGTGAAAGAAGTTAGTAAAATGGTCTAGGTCGCAATTTATGTTTAGGAACTGGGCATACGACATTCAATGTTGGGTCTACCCATTTAGAACCTTAAAAACTTGAAATATTAGCTCAATTTTGCATAAAAAAAATCACATGTTCATTGAGGCAGACAAGGTAGAAGGGGGAACTCTTTCTGTGTAGTTCACCGCAGTGCACAAGTTTGTCTACCACGACAAACAAGGCAGGGAGGTCTCTCCATGTTTTGCCCGCCTCCAGTCTTCCGTCGCTTGAATGCTCTCCCGCTTCATGCAAACTTCTTCCTTTTACCTTGAATGTTCTTCTTTTGGTCATTGGGTGACCCCATAAGCAGAAAAAAATGCAATAAACAAGGATAAAAAAAGACCTAGATATCAATTAATTCTAATTGATCTCAAATTATGGCAAATTAATCATATTTTCATGCTAATTTTACCTAAGGACCTAGTATATTTCTTAAGCACTTAATGGACCAATATCACATCTTAGTTATGTTAATTGCCTCAATTTTTGCATATAAAAACATTACAAATAAGATTTTTCAGTGATCAAATGAGGATCTTGTATACAAATATGTCATAAGATATAGACTTAAAGATGGCTAGCTAGCAGAAAAGAAAAGGTGCACGTGAAATATGATAACATGAATTTGTGTATCTATAACATAAGCACAAGAAGTGATTTGTCAGAATTACAGAAATGAGAACTCTTGTGGGGAAAAGGGGGAGAGATACAGTCAGAATAGTTTTCGCAAAAGTTCTATATTGACAGATATATATTGTCTTGTTGTGGACCAGATTTTTATGTTGTTTTGGTTTGGTTGTCTGGCAATGTATAAAATTTTGATATGCACCTAGAGAATATGATTATATCCCATGGGTCATTATATTGTGAATTACAAGTAAACTCTAGAAGGATTTAGAATACTAAAAGCATTATTCAGAAAAAATACTTTAAAATCATTGAATGATCAAATACATGTATGGATTTGTATTTAAACAATTAAAAGTCCTAGAAGGATTCGCTACAAGCATATGATTTAAAAAAACGATAATTTCCAAAGGACTAAAGTTTCCAAAAGTAAACAATTTTTAATCCAAATCTCTATGTGGTTCAAAGCAACTGAGACATATATGGTATTATCTAATCGATGTATATCGGTTTAAAGTAGGGTATTAAATAATTAGTCTACCTCTAAATGTTCTTATGGAAAGATATGGAAATGAGTCTACAATAATTATTGACATAAATGTTATTAAAACTCTTGATGAGTTTAAATATCTTTGGCACTCTTGAAGAGCTTGCAAAATCTGAATATTACTTAAACTCCTGACGAGCCTGCAAAAGCTAAAACTTACTTCAAGAAAGAATTTGAAATGAAATACTTTGAAAGAATAAAGCATTTTTCTAAATATAAATCACTACGTGCTCCAATAGGTATGTGATGGATATCCAAGGGGAAGTGTTATGAACATAACATTTGTGTGGATATCAATATCTCCCATTATTATCCTTATATTTATATTCTATTTTTATTTATTCTGGATGTATTGTAACCCTAGAATTATGTCTATAAATAGAGGCATACATTATGTATCTGTAACATTCATTAGTTAATGAAAACGACGAGGGTCATAACACTTCCCCTTGACGAATGTTGACATTTACGTACTTATTGACGAGGTGCATCAAAGCTGGGCGACTTTCTGGTTCAGCACCAAACACAGGATCCAAATAATAAATCAAGGGATTCGCTTGTGCTTGCGGATAGATGACAAGCAAAAGCCAGTGCTGCCTAAAATTTTTTAGAACGTTATAACAGTATATATAAATGATGCTTGGAGCTAAGAATACGATGAAACCTATAATGCATATCGACTTACCCTGTATTAACTGGAGCTAAGAATAAAGTCATGCCTGTTGCCTTTAAAGAAAAGCGTTTTTTAAGCTTCGCGGACTGCTCGTCATAGCTCACGCCCGCAATATGTGCTATGTCATAGGGGCTTATGAATTCGAATGAGACATAATCCCCGGCAATCATGACATGTTCGTACAGGTGCCTTCAAAGAAACCATACAAACTCCCAATTAGTGTAAAACTTATGACATTAAACGAAACCCCAATGGAAACACATATATACTTGATCCATAAATTGATAGCTGCACCACCGAGCCATCCTTGATCAAGCACATCCATGATCTTATCCTTAAAAACAAGCTCAACCATATTTGACACCCCAAATATACGCTTGTCGAATGGAATATTGGCAGTAAATTCAGGAGATAGGGTGGCTGCAAATGCTCGCAATCGAGCACGATTTGGCGTCTCGGCGCTTGTACGTTCAATAACAGGAGGCGCTTGTACTTTCTTCTTGCCCTTGTCTTTTGTTGCCTACAAACCATGTAAATAGAAAGTCTGAAATTTTATTCCAATAAAAAAGAATGCTAGTTTAATTGATTAGTAAATAATCACCTGTGACGATGGATCAGTATGTGAACTCTTTTTCTTCATCACTTGACCATCGGTACCTTGGACATTAGGCCTTTGTGCTTTCTTTCCGGTAGAGCGTGTACCCTGAAAAAACATGTAAATAAAAGAGCATTCTTCCAACACAATGAATGCTACTGTAAATTCTATTAGTAAATAACCACCTGTGGTGTTGGCTCAATCAAACCAACGGGCCAAGCAACGAAAGCACCGATAGCATCTTGGACCCTAGTCATCTCATCAGTAGGGAACGGTATTGGTGCCGCGTTGTTGTAGGAGGATTCAATCATTACTCGCAGTGCATTTTTAGGCAACGGCGAGTTGTGCAGGGTCGTGTTGGAAGTGTTGTAGACCTTCCCTCTGGCAACTACTTCACTGAAAGAGTAATCGATATACAGCCTGCAGTCTGACTCGCCCTACGAAAGAGTTGACAACATTAGCTCACAACGCATAATATAACAATGTCGCTGCAAGTTTGTAAGCAGAGAATGTATGAACTACCTGAGGAATTTGGGCCCGAGGCATCGTACAGCTCTCCCTTATGCTTGGACTGTCGACGGGAGGAACGTTACCTTGTTGCACGAAGTTCGACGTTTGTGATGCAACATTATATTGCTGGTAAAATTCGAACATCTGTTCGTACTTCCGATGCAGTTCCTCGTTCTGTCGTTGCATCTCCTCGTCCCGTCGTTGCATCTCCTCCCTCAGAGATTGAACTTCTTCTTGTAACGCTCTTACTTCGCCTTTTGATGCCCTATGTTGGCGGCCAAAGTAAGAAGAGGGCGTGACCCCTAGACCTGTGCCCCGAACACAGCCCGAATACTCAGGGCGATCGAGCGCTCTGCTCAGGAAATCATCGGGGCCATATTTGTTGACCTCGTCAGGGTATTCTTGTGACAACATATCCTATAACAAGAAGAAATGGTTGTTAGATATTAACTTAGCAAAGTCACCAGTTAAAAAGATATTAAAAAGTCCAAGAGAATGACTTACACATCGTTCACGGACTCTTCTGACCTCGTCGTGAATGATGGTACCGTCCTTTTGAGAGTGTCCCCGAAACCAGAGGCCATGCCGTGGTGGCTTCCCTTCTAGGCCCTGTTCCTTAATTTGTCAAGCAAGCCAGGTGAACACATAATTAATCACGTAAACATGTATTCATAATTTTGTATTTAGAAGCGTTACTAACATACCATATCTTGCTCCAATTCAGGAAAGGTCTTTCGTTCGCCCATATACGGATATTCGCAGCTTTTAGCCGCTTGTCTATTTCTTTGACTTACTTCCTCAAACTCCGGTGTCAAACGTGATTGCACAAATTCATTCCAATGTTCCTGGGTAATTGACCCTGCAAATGCCTCTGGGGGTGTTGGAACGATCTCCCCATCTGCATCTCTCAGGAAGTACTTGGTCAAATTTGTGCGAAAACCGCGATGCATTCTGGAAGCTTTCAGCATGACATACTCTCTATGAGAATCATCAATATGAAACATGGACTGTAACAATAGAAATCATATTAGATTTGTTAGTTACAATGTTGTCATAATAAAACTAAATTGTAAAAAGGCACCTAACCTGAATCTCTGACCAAACCGCGTTCTTGCAGCTCCCTGCGGTTCTCCAATCTGTGATAGTAATAGGCACTTTCTGCCGAACAGTGCACCCAATAAAACCAGAGAGGTCTTTTGCAGTCTCCCCGATTGGTTGGTTATTTTCGTTCCATTTAAGTCTGGTCTTTTTTTCCTGAGATCTGTGCCTGAGTAGTTTACGCATAAGGGTGATGTCACGGGTAGCATCCGCCTCGACAGCCTCTCTACCCGCATCGATATCTGGCTCCACAATCGGTTGTTCTTCTTCCTCGTCGTTCATGGGGGGATCCATTTTCCTGCAAATTAAAATAATGAAACAAGACATGATTTTAGTGCAAAATAATTAAATGAAGTAGTTCACAATGTAAAACAGAAATACATACAAACTTAAATCAATATGAGGACTTTCGTCTCTTTTTCCTCTGTGTTATATTATCTAAAATTGTTTGCTTCCTCTTTTTTGTTGGATTTAGGGTTGTGTTGAGCCAAATGCCTTCTTCATGATCACTCCTTACATAAACAGGCTCATCTTCATCGTCATATCCGTCTGCATCAATCTCTTCTGCCAGTAACGTATCAAATGAAGGATCCTCTTC
The DNA here is from genome assembly GCA_037074515.1 of Mimosa bimucronata. NCBI lineage: Eukaryota > Viridiplantae > Streptophyta > Magnoliopsida > Fabales > Fabaceae > Mimosa > Mimosa bimucronata. The sequence goes on from CM073442.1 coordinate 17,580,554, forward strand.
TATCATATTCATATCATCATCACTACTTTCATCATCAACTTGTTCGGCATAATTTTTGTTCGACTGCATGACAACTGACCAATTCTTCTTAGAAGGATCGGCAATGTAAAACACTTGTGATGCTTGGGACGGTAGAATGTAAGGATCATCCTTATATGCAACTTTAGAAAGGTCGACCGATATAAACCCAAATTCATCTAACTGCCGTCCACTATGGTTGTTAACCCACTGACATCGGAACACAGGAACTCTGAACATGGTGTAATCTAACTCCCAAATGCAATCAATCACACCAAAGTATGCCATCTTCGCATATATAGGATTTGTATCTCTCGCACTGGATATATGTAATGCCTCGGCAACAAGTGTGACTCCACTATTCTGCATTGTGCTTTTTTCATCCTGGTCTTTTGTATAGAATGTGTAACCGTTGATTGCATAGGCGGTGTATGAAAATGCGTGCAAACCCGGTCCTTTCGACAGCCAAAACAATCTTTCAGAAACTGATCCAGCATTAAGATCAAACTGCTGACAAATGCGAGCATTGAACCATCTTCCCGTAGGAGTTTTTTGTGTTCTTCAACGAATGGTTCAACCTCAGGAGTGTTGTGAAGAATATACAAGTGAGCAAGCTCCCTTTCAGCATTCGAAATGCGTATTAAGTTGAACCCACTTATTCCTTTCCCCAATAATTGCCCATCGTGACGAGACTTCGGCAAACCAACATGTTCGACACTTGATAAGTAATCGGCACACAAATCACTCGCTTCTTCAACGATGTATCGTTCAGCAATACACCCCTCTGGTCGATATCTGTTTTTGACATACCCCTTTTAGAACTTTCATGAACCGCTCAATCGGGTACATCCATCTCAAATAGACTGGGCCGCACAGTTGAACCTCTTTGACCAAGTGTACAGTAAGGTAAACCATGATGTCAAAGAAGGATGGGGGGAAATACATTTCAAGTTCGCACAGGATACGAATGATCTGCCTCTGCAAATCCTGCAACCATCCTATATCAACCACTTTACTACAAATGAGCCTGAAGAAAATACACAGTCTAGTGATCGTCCTACGCAGTTTCTTGGGTAAAATGTTGCGTATGCCGACCGGTAAGAAATTTTGCATCAGGACGTGACAATCATGAGATTTCAGGTTCTTCAACTTCAACTCTTTCACGGATACAAGGTTCTTTACATTTGAGGAGTAGCCTTCTGGAACTTTGATCCCATTCAGGAACTCACAAAATGATCTTTTCTCTTTCTTCGAAAGGGTGTATGCTGCTGGAGGTAAATAAGTGCGGTATCCTCTCTCGACAGGTGCCAATTCTTGTCTTATTCCCAACTTGAGCAGATCTAACCTTGAATTGACACCATCCTTTGTTTTTCCTTGCATATTTAGCAACGTGCCAATTAGGTTATCACAGATGTTCTTTTCAATGTGCATCACATCCAGAAAGTGCCTAACGTATAAGGACTTCCAATACGGGAGTTCGAAGAATATGGACCTCTTCTTCCAGCCACTTGTCAACACATTTTTAGCAAAAGGCTTTCCAAAATCATTCTCCAACGCATTCACCTTTTCAAAAATGTCATCCCCGGTCAATATCCTCGGTGGCCTACCTTCTTCTAAGCTCCCGTTAAATGCCTTCTTCCACCTCCGCCAATGATGTTTTAACGGCAAGAACCTTTGATGTCCCATGTAAACATTTTTCCTACAATGCTCTAGCCGCATCGAATGTGTATCATCTTCACATATAGGGTACGCACTATATCCTTTGATGCTGTATCGGGACAAATTACCATACGCTGGGAAATCATTTATCGTGCCAAACAACATGGCCCTCAATTTGAAACTTTCTTCCTTACATCCATCAAAAACCGTCTCACTCGAATCCCACATATGCTAGAGGTCTTCAATCAAAGGATCCAAGTACACGTCTATATCGTTGCCGGGCTGTCTAGGCCTGGAAATAAGCATGGAAAGCATCATAAACTTGCGTTTCATGATCAAATTTGGGGGGAGGTTGTATATCATCAGAATCACCGGCCATGTACTGTGAGTACTACTCTGAACTTCATGCGGATTGATTCCATCGGTTGCCAATGCAAGCCGTAGGTTTCTCGGTTCTTCACCGAAATCAGGGTACTCGTAATCAATTTTTTTCCATTGGGGGGCGTCTGCGGGGTGCCTAAGCTTGATGTCTTTAATCCTCTCATCAGCGTGCCATGTCAAAAGTCTTGCAACATCCGCATTACTGTACATGCGCCTAAATCTTGGAATGATCGGAAAGTACCACAACACTTTAGAAGGACTCTTACCTTTCTTTCCATACCGAGACGTGCTGCATTTAGGACACTTCTCCAACGACGAATACTGGTTCCGGAATAAAATACAATCGTTGGGGCATGCATGTATTTTCTCATATTTCATACCGGTCGACCGGAGAATTTGCTTCGCCTCGTATGTTTTCGAGGGGAGTACATTCGCTTCTAGGAGTATATCTCGCAGAGCGGACAGCAGCGCGGTGAAACTTGCATCACTCCAACCGTATCGTGCCTTCATGTTATACAATTTAAGCACCGCACTCAATCTTGTGTATTTGCTGCATCCCACATACAAAGGCGTCTCTGCATCGCTCTTCAGTGTCTCAAACATTTCAGGATTCTCCTCACCCACCACGTTCAACATTTCTTCAAGATCATAACTCTCATCACACATGTCTGTGTCAACAACATTTGAAGCACTACTAACATCAGGTACCCGGTCTCCGCATTCATCTTCATAGGTCTCACCGTGCTTTGTCCATCGTGTATAAGACTGATCGATTCCATGACAAATTAAATGACCCAACAATTCAAGAGGACGAAGACGCTTTCCATACAAACACGACATACAGGGGCATACAATTCTGTTAGCATTCTCTGCATGCTCTGCAGCAAATTCAATGAACTCTTTTGCTCCATCTATATGTTCCCTTGAACGCCTATCACAAGACATCCATTTCCGATCCAACATGGTAACCTTCTAAAGGAAAGTGCCGGTAAGATGTACATCATGAATTACTCATTAGGTAGCCACCCTACGATGTTACCTTATTTTTTTAACAAAAAATCGGCAGCATAACGGCTACAAAATGAACGCTCCCAGGCTCAAGGCCCTCTCTTTTTAACATAAAAATGGATAGCAAACTATATAAACAGAATCAACTCAATATATTTCCACAGCCCACGACAACAGAATTCACAGAGCATATATTAACGGGCAGAAATGGATAGCAAACTAAAGGAAAGTGCCAGTAAGATGTACATCATAAATGTATATTAACATACCACATATTCTTAACATCTAACATAAAAATGTACCTTAATAGATTCTTTGAATTGACTTTTGGTGGAGATCAAAATGTGAACCAAACAAATGCTAGGTGAAATTCCTACAACATATAAACAAAGTCTTTATAAATTTCTTAAAATGTTGCAACTTAGGAATGCAAATCATTTGAAATGTGGATAATTTTTAAGCGTAAAAAATTCAATTCATTAATCAAGCAATCATAAATTCAAACCCTTGTTCTTACTTCCTAAACATAACATTTATACTTCTAATTCATAATAACATTCTTCACCATATAGCATATACCAATCCAATATTAGCCAATAGTTATTAATATCTTGTGATTAATTTATGAGTTATCTATCCATAAAGTACTTTTAATTATCATTATTATTTTTAATTATTTGATATTTGCTTTCTTTCTTTCATTCAGTGGCAATGTATATTTTTCTTGTGGGCAATGATATGTATGGAAAGCTAATAGGACGGAATTGAAGCAATATCAGAGGCAACCTAACAATTGCAATTGAAACAAAAAGAGGAAGCTATATAATTAATTTACTAACGTTTGGTGTCTGGACAAAAAAAATGTAAAAAGTAATTAGGAACAAAACACACTTTCAGACCAGGTATAGAAGCCAACGAAATTAATCACTTATGGCCAAAAAAAAAAGAAATTAATCACAATAATAACCCAGAGCTCAGAAAAAAGAAAATGAAGGGAAATAATATCACCTGGGTTGCCAATCGGAGGAATGGAGGAAGAAGGAGTAAAAATGGGAGCTTTGGGAGCACACACAGCGGCGCCGATGACTATGAAACCCGAAATCAGACCAGAGACTTCAAGAATGCCAGAATTTCTTGAGGGAAACTCACAATCTAACCTAAATCTTTAATTTAATCGGTTCAGAAAATTGTAAACACCCCCAACTCGAAATCGGACTCACTTGAAATTGCTCTAATTGAAGAAACAGATGGTTAAATTGAGTAAAGGAAGCTCACCTGATTCGAAATCAGGTCTTGCATGACCTCGCATTCATTGTTGCCGTCGAAGTTGTTGAAGACGCAGAGAAGCAGAGAGAGCGAGAGCGAGTGTGGAACACAGGGGAGTTGGGGATGAGAGAAGGAAATAAGAAAGAACACGTGGGAGAATGAAGCTAAGGGTTTATTTTGGGCTGGAGGGAAGCAATGGGGATTTATTTCGCGCTGGAGGGAAATACGATTTCTGAGCTGAAGGGATTTAGCTGGAGGGAAATAATAAAGTACCAACCTATCCCAAACCTTCATTAATATAAAAATTAGACCTATACCAGCGCTTAAGCGCTGGTATAGGACCCTGGAATTTAATTTTTATTTAAAAAAAAATGTAAAAAAATTTCACAATTTTTTTAAAATTCTTTTACATATTTTTTAATATAAAAATTAAACCCCAGGGGCCTATACCAGCGGGTTTAATTTTTATTTAAAACAAAATGTAAACCAAATTCACAATTTTTTTTAAATTCTTTTACATATTTTTTACATTAAAAATTAAAGCCCAGGGGCCTATACCAGCGCTTAAGCGCTGGTATAGGCCCCTGGGCTTTAATTTTTATATGTTACCCCATTTAATAAAAACAATTTAAATGCTTTTGTTTTTTTTAATTGTTTCATATTTTTAAAATTTTATCAAAATATTTTAACTAACTAAGTTCTAAATCCCAGGGGGTTAAATATGTATTTTTTTTAATATATTTGCCATTTCTTAATTTTCCAATGATTTTATTAAATTGTTTGACTTATATTTTAAATAAAAATTAAACCCCAAAGCGCTGGTATAGGCCCCTGGGGTTTAATTTTTATTTAAAAAAATGTAAACCAAATTCACAATTTTTTTAAAATTCTTTTACATATTTTTTACATTAAAAATTAAAACCCAGGGGCCTATACCAGCGCTTAAGCGCTGGTATAGGCCCCTGGGCTTTAATTTTTATATGTTACCCCATTTAATAAAAACAATTTAAATACTTTTGTTTTTTTTAATTGTTTCATATTTTTAAAATTTTATCAAAATATTTTAACTAACTAATTTCTAAATCCCAGGGGGCTAAATATGTATTTTTTTTAATATATTTGCCATTTCTTAATTTCCCAATGATTTTATTAAATTGTTTTACTTATATTTTAAATAAAAATTAAAGCCCAGGGGCCTATACCAGCGCTTAAGCGCTGGTATAGGCCCATGGGGTTTAATTTTTATTTAAAAAAATGTAAAATAATTTCACAATTTTTTTTAAATTCTTTTACATATTTTTTAATATAAAAATTAAACCCCAGGGGCCTATACCAGCGCTTAAGCGCTGGTATAGGCCCCTGGGGTTTAATTTTTATTTAAAAAAAAAATGTAAACCAAATTCACAATTTTTTTAAATTCTTTTACATATTTTTTACATTAAAAATTAAACCCCAGGGGCCTATACCAGCGCTTAAGCGCTGGTATAGGCCCCTGGGCTTTAATTTTTATATGTTACCCCATTTAATAAAAACAATTTAAATGCTTTTGTTTTTTTTTAATTGATCGCTGGTATAGGCCCCTGGGGTTTAATTTTTATATGTTACCCCATTTAATAAAAACAATTTAAATGCTTTTTTTTTTTTAATTGTTTCATATTTTTAAAATTTTATCAAAATATTTTAACTAACTAATTTCTAAATCCCAGGGGGCTAAATATGTATTTTTTTTAATATATTTTCTATTTCTTAATTTCCCAATGATTTTATTAAATTGTGTTACTTATATTTTAAATAAAAATTAAACCCCATGGGCCTATACCAGCGCTTAAGCGCTGGTATAGGCCCATGGGGTTTAATTTTTATTTAAAAAAAATGTAAAACAATTTCACAATTTTTTTTAAAATTCTTTTACATATTTTTTAATATAAAAATTAAAGCACAGGGGCCTATACCAGTGCTTAAGCGCTGGTATAGGCCCCTGAGCTTTAATTTTTATATGTTACCCCATTTAATAAAAACAATTTAAATGCTTTTGTTTCTTTTTAATTGTTTCAGATTTTTAAAATTGTATCAAATTGTTTTTATCTAATTCTCAAATTCCTGGGGGCTAAATAAGTATTTTTTTAATATATTTTCTATTTCTTAATTTTTCAATTATTTTATTAAATTGTTTTACTTATTTTTCAAAATAAAATTAAATCCCAGGGGGCCTATAGCAGCGCTTAAGCGCTGCTATATGCTTGTACCTATACCATTATTTTTATTTATAAGCGCTGGTATAGGTCATGTTATACCTATCCCATCACTTGCATTTTATAAGCGTTGCTATTGTTGCGCTGCAATAGGGTATTTCTGTAGTAGTGTTACATGTACAAAATTTTAATCTGATATGGCAGGCTAAAAAAAGCAGTTAATTAATAAAAAAATTCAACTTGTAAACTAACAAAAAAATTGAAATCCTGATATTTAATTATTTTTTAGGTTAGTTAAATTTTTTTAGGGTGTCAATTCCACATCAGATCTTATGAATTTATTTGTGATTGGTCCGACAAGAAATGACGTGGTGCACAGGGTTTACGCAAGAATTGCTCTACAAAAATCTAGATTGAACACCATAGGGAGAAATTCTTGCGTGAACCCGGTGCGCCACGTTATTTGTTATTTGACCAATCATAAGTAAACAAATAAGGTCTGACGTAGAAATTTCAATCTGACTTGGCACTCTAAAAAAATCAACTAACTGATGATAATATTTTTTTCCAACTTGTAAAATAAAAAAATTGAAAACATGAGATTTAAATTTTTTCATGTGCTAGTTGATTTTTTAGGATAACAAATCATATTGAAAACTACTCTACATAAGATCTTATGTATTTATTTGTAATTGGTTAGATCACAAATGACTTGATGAACCAAATTTACGTAAGAATTCCTCTCGCACGGGACTGCGTCTAGTTTGACACAGAAAAAACGGAAGCAGATGGGAAAAAGTTGAGAGGTAAGGTTCCGCTCTATTGAATTTTCAGATGTGTGCTTTTAACTAATTGGGGAAATTAGTTACTGAATCTATGGATTTTTATTGAACGCAACAATATATCACGAAATTAATTAGAATTAAATGTACACTGAAAATCAAAACCAATTAATAGACTAACATCACAAACCCTAAATATTCACTAAACCGCCTTTGCAGCTTCCTTAATCCCTATCCCAGTGGAACTCATCCTCTTCTCTGTGGTCATTTTCTCCTCATCTCCTTCAATCCTAGCCATACATCAAATATGATAATTCAAAAAATATAAAATATGGTTCTGCTTCCCCTTGATCTCGGGCTGAAATATGTTGATGAATCACCACCTATCCAAAGGACATGTATATTCATCTATCTCAATCTTTTTTGATTTATAACTAGTTTCTGGGCAACAAGTATCATGAGGGCACGGCTTTTTTGACCAGTAATAATTGTCGTCTGGGTCAAAGTACGGGCGAGTTTTAGGATCTGGGTAGGGGAACCAATATGTTGTTAAGAAATACTCCATTTTCATCATATCATAATCCAATTCTGGGTCGACTAAATAAAGATAACCACTGTGCTCCATGTTGACAATAAAATCTGAATCTTCTCTGCCTCTGATGAGGACTTTGGATCCAAGTTGGGTTTTGTGGGCGTTAGATGTGGAAAAGATGATTAAGATTGTTATGATTGTGAAAGAAAAAATATACGGTTTGGGGGATAAGGCCATTTTGGTGAGTTTCAATTCGGAGATAGTTAAGCAGGTTTACACAGAAATCAAATTTTTATATATATATATATATATATATATAAATGGTAGATGCCCCTTTTTCGTAAAGGTGAAATAAATAAGTTCCCTAAATGTTTTGATATGCAATAAGTCTTTTTCATCTTCCCATCATTAACCTAAGAATTTTATAAACATTTATATTTTCCAATATATATATATGAACAAAATATAATTTTAATTGTGTAATTTAATAACTTTTAATGTTTTATAAAATTTGTTAATTTTCAATATTATTCTCCCTCTGGTTCTAATTATAAGAACTGGTTGATTGTTTTTTTTTTTGGAAAATCACAACAATGTCTTAAATAAGGGAATTAATCATAATAAAGTCAGTTGTCAATGGAGCCCTTTGAGTTGTCACAGGACAGATTGTTATTAATTCTCTTATTTGGGACCTGGTTGTGATTTTCCATTTTTTTTTTGAAAAAATAAGGATACAAAATATACAACTTTGTTATAAATAATATATGGAATATGGATGTTCATAACCTATGCTATCATAGGATTCCATTTCTTGGTTAACTACATCACATCCTATAACTCCCACATTGAAAGGTGTTAAGTGCATATATCCTATAACCTTCAATTATATTGTACCATTATGTAGTTTAATTTTCTTCTTTATGTACTTGTAACTCTTTAGGTTAGTCTTCATTGTTTGGAGGCCTATAAATAGAGGCTATGCACAAAGCATTTGAACACACAAGTGAATGATAATACTCTCTTGTTTCCTCTCCAATTTCTTGTCTTTCTATCATATCTTCTTCTCTACATCTTTCTTCTCTTCTTTCTTCTTATTTTTATAACACGTTATCAGCACGAGTTTGTTCTAAAGATTTGAGCATTTTACATTTCTTTACTTTTACATTATTTGCTGCTTTTATATATTATGCTATTTTACTCTCACTATCACTATTTCTTTTGTTGCTATATATTCCTTTATTTTGACATTTTATTTGTTCACAAGTACTAGATATGTTATTAGTTTTGTTTATGTTGTCACTGTTGTGCGTGTGTGTTTATATCTATGTGTTCTTATATATATATTAACTGTTGTGTGTTTGGTATATATTAATTTTTCTTATTTATTTTGGGTTGTTATTTTATTTTTGTTATTCTAATTTTATATCTGTTGAGTCCAGCATTGACAGCTACTGAACCCACCATGTTGGGCACCCCAGGGGCCCATCTCTGGGTCACCCCGGTATTGGCAAGCCCAACTCAGGTATTGTAGCTCGGTTGGGGGCCGCTCTCGCAGACCTGACCCAATGCTGCAGCATTTGTGGGAGGAGGCCGTGTCATTGGCGCACCCACAGGTTCGATCTCCCAACCAAGCACTTTATAGGCATTCTAGATGCCTCGCTTATCACCACTTGAGCTGCAGAAATGCCCTATTGCAGCACAACAATAGCAGCGCTCAATAACTACAAGCGCTGCTATAGATACTTGAAAGCCTATCCCAGCGCTTTATAAAACTAAGCGCTGTTATAGGTGAACCCAATCCCAACATTTATAACTTGTATATTATAAAGCGCCGGGATCAACTCAAATTTAATCTATTCAAATTTGTTTTATGTAAGGCTTGATTTTGGGTTGACTTTATTTTTTTTTCTAACTTTAATTTCACGTTTTGAATTATTAAACCTTTTTCTTGTAATTTTCTAATTTTTCAAACTAATTCAGATATCTTTTTTATTTTTAAAACAAGAAAAATTAAAAACTAAAATTAAAAAAATCATTTTTCATGGCCTATCCCAGCAATTTAGGCCTCATTAAACAATATTTTAATTTAATTTTTAGTTGTTCTCTTTTTACTTATCAGATTATTTTAGAATATTTTTTTTAATTTTTCATGGCCTATCCCAGCGCTTTTTACATATAAAGCGCTGGGATAGGCCTCATTAAAAAATTTTTTAATTTAATTTTTTATTTGTTCTCTTTTTACTTATCAGATTTTTTTAGGATATGTTTTTCAATTTTTTTAATTTTTCATGGCCTATCCCAACGCTTTTTACGTATAAAGCGCTGGGATAGGCCTCATTAAACAATTTTTTAATTTAAATTTTTATTTGTTTTCTTTTTACTTATCAGATTATTTTAGAATATGTTTTTTAATTTTTTTTATTTTTCATGGCCTATCCCAGCGCTTTTTACATAAAAAGCGCTGGGATAGGTGATTAGCTTTATATTTAATTAATTCTCTGAATATTTAACCTTATCTTTTTTATTTAATTTTTTATAAATTCCTTCTTTTTTTAATTTTTATGACCCTATCCCAGCGCTTTTTACTTAAAAAGCGCTGGGATAGGTGCGCGGGAAATTTCCCTCCAAAAATCTAAAATTTTCCTTTTCCCTCTCATTTCCCCACATTTCCCTATACCCAGCACGGTACTTTCACTCTTCTTCATCACCACCCATTTAATTAATCACTCTTATTCATCTCCTCCTTGCTTATTCGTCTCCTCCTTACTTCTTCATCTCTTCCTTCTCTCCGATCATCATCATCGAGGTCTCTCATATCTGTATCGATCAAGTCCAGATCTACATGCTGATGGTGGTTTCTTAAGGGTAAGGGTCCTCTCTTATATTGAACGTTGTGTTTTCAACCTCATTACCTCTTTCTCTTTTCTTCTTCCCCTTCCAAATCTTTTTTGTCTTTAGTCACGGATCAAATTTTGTGCTCTGTTTTTTCTTCTTCTTCACTACTCTTGACTTCGCTTCTTATTCATGTGTTAATTTTTATTTTATTTGAAGCTCGTTATTTTTGGTAGCTATGGTTACAATTCTGATGCTTTCTTTCTCTTTAGTTTCTGGATATGGCAAGTTGATAGTTTAATTAGAAGAGATATTTTGGTTGTTGCTCTTCTTAGTTTATGTTCATTCCATCATATTGATTTGAAGGTATCATTGTTTGATTCTTCTTATTCCATTATGTTGATTGTTAATATGCATTGGTTGATGTTTTCCGATGCTTGAATTTATGAAGTCTTCATTAGGAATTTTGCACTGATGCAGGAGGGTGTAAAACAAAAATAAATGAATATTTTTTTAAAAAAATAATGCCTATAGTAGCGCTCATTACGTAATGAGCGCTGCTATAGGCATTATTTTTTATTTTTTTTTAAAAATAATTCATTTAAGTATGACCTAAAGCTGCGCTTTTGAGATTATAAGCGCCGTTATAACACAAAATAAGCGCTGCTGTAGGGTCAAAAAAAGCGCTGCTATAGAATATTTCTGTAGTAGTGTATAATGAGTCAGCTTAGGTCAAAATCCACGCTCACTTGTCTAGATGAGTAAATTAATTGCTAAGCTTTGACAAATTACCACAAGTTTTCATTCAAGAAACTATACTAATCCTAATCTGATTTTTTATATTTTCTATGAAATAAAGTGAAGCGAACTGAAAATGGAGAAGTAATATGTGAAGAAAAATGTCAATATGAATAGACTTCCCATTCAACCTTAATCCTTCCTAGGCATTGAAAATTAGAGCCTCTCTTTGTTACAAATCACAATCTCTATTCTAGCATATGGCTCTAGATTAAGCTTCATCTCAAGAGAAATCGTTCAAGTTAGCCTAGCATCTCTTGAAATTCAGCCACAAAATAATCTAGAAATGTAGAATACATCGCTGAATGACAAATGACGAACACACTTGAAGACGGTACAGCAAAGACGACGAAGAACACCCAGGAATTGTGGAACGGTTCAGAGAAATTGAAGTGAAAAAGAAAATTGGGAAACTGAACTAATGTCGAAGAAATCCCTGAATCACCAACAAATAAATATATATGCCTCTCTATCCAATTTTCCCAATTTTTTTCATGACAGATTTGTTATATTATATATATAAAAACCCCCCCCCCCCCCTCATTATCCATCTCCCCCCCCCCCTCCCCCCACCATTGGGGTTCCCTATAAACCTCTCACCGAAGAAGAAGCCTAAATCCCAACCCACAATGAGAATATAACCACGTCCCCTCAACCGCCAACCACCGTTAAAAAGGTCGTAGTGGAAGCTCGATATCTTTTCCCTCACACACATTTTATAATTTTTTTATCATATTCATAAATGAAGTAAATTTGGGAAATTTTCTAAATCATTTAAATCTATATTTTGTTAAAAAATGGTCACAAACATTTATAAACATATTCTTTTATAGTAAGGCAAACTGATATTGCATAAAACATTTGCTGTGGCTACTTAATTGATTCCGCAATTTAAAACTTTTAGATTCAATCCCACCATAAGATTTTGAGAAGCATCAAAATTTCCATTTTCTTCAAATTAATTTTTTCCCATATATGAATGAGTTTATTGTCAATTTAGACCTTCAAACCACTGTGGAGATTGGAATAGCGAAGATATCTCTTGCTAATAATAATAAAAAAACAATATGAAATCCAGGACTATTTAGCTTCCACCAAACTAAAATATTAAAATTATCTTCTGTAATATCAATTTCTTCATTTAATTTTCTTTCAACCTCTGTTTTTCTAGTTTTCCCACCAAAATGGGCATTTATGAACAATTGTTTCTGTATATCAAAAAAATTTGTAACTTTTAAAGTAGAGTTATATTTATCATGGAAATCTACTAGAGTGTCACGCACTAGTTTCCCTTTTAGTTGTGTCGAATGCAAAACACCTGGACTGATTTGACCAAAAATAAACACCTTGACTGTTATTGTTGTACAAAGAAAGGAATTTCTTTAGATACGTGCTATGAGTTGTTAACCATTTGTATGCATTTTAGATAAAGAAAATTGCACCCAATATAGTTTACTCCTTGACATGATTAATATTGTGTGGTGTGGAAAGACACCTTCAATAGAGAACAATTAATTTTTGAAAAATTATAAATTTATTATGGATTGCAATTTTATTACGGGTGAGAAAAACTGATCGAACCTATTTTTGGTTTTTTGGTTCTGTTATTTAAGTGTTTGGTATCAGTTTTTATTTTAATTTTTGTTAAACTTCAGTGTTCAGTTTTCAATTTGGTTAGTAGAAAAAGGTTTCGGTTTGCATAATATAGATCACATTATGAAGTAACTATTCAGGGTTTGTGGTTTCCCCTCTTGACACAAGGGGCTTCTTTAGGATTCGAACTTGAAACCTTAGGGGATCTAGCGGAACCTTACACCGTTAAACCAAATATGTGTTGGTATTTTATAAAATATATATATATATATATATATATTTGTATATGATATGAAACAACTCATAACTTAAGGGGCCCAAGTATATAACTAAACCCAACCCCTTAAATTCTAGAGTAAGACTAATTGGGTTTCTCATAATCATTTTTTTCCCATTATCTTCTCATTATCTCATATAAACAATTAGATAAAAAAATATGAATAATTGATATATAATACTTTATAAAACTATTGTAATTTTATAATACATGTGTTCACAATCCACATTAAAATTTAATGGGTTAAAATTATTTATTCACATGTTAAAAAAAATTAACGATATAGTACATTACATCTAGACCATTCATTTTTAAATTTAACAGTAGATAGATTACGATAAGAAAATAAGAAAGATGATTATGACAGAATCACCTCCAACATTTTAAGACAACTTTTCAGTTTCCATTCTCATGTTACGGCCTCCTTCCAAGTTCAAGCAGCCTCTGCCTCTCACTAGTCTGTGTTTGCCATCGCCTAAGTCATCAACACTTAAGCCATTGAATTTATTTCCCATGATGAAGAAGGGTGTCATTATATTTTTGTGAGGCTCAATTGCATTCTTTCAAGTGGTGATAAGCGAGGCATCTAGAATGCCTATAAAGTGCTTGGTTGGGAGATCGAACCTGTGGGTGCGCCAATGACACAGCCTCCTCCCACAAATGCTGCAGCATTGGGTCGGGTATGCGAGAGCTACCCCCAACTGGGCTACAATAACTGAGTTGGGCTTGCCAATACCGGGGTGTCCCAGAGATGGGCCCCTGGGGTGCCCAACATGGTGGGTTCAGTAGCTGCCAATGCTGGACTCAACACTCGCCGTGGCTTCGCCGCGGCGAGAAGTCCCAAAAGTCCAGAAGCAATAGCAGCTCGAAGCCACGGCGAGAAGTCCCAAAAGTCCAGAAGCAATAGCAGCTCAACCGCGGCGAGATGACGGCGAACGGACGTGTTTTGCAGAATTTTCAGTCGCGTTTTGGGCTTTTGTTTTGGATCCAACTTAATACCCACTCTTTGACCCGACTTTGGGAGACATAAAACACGAAAATACACACCCCATTAGGAGATTTGGTTCACATTTCACACCCCCAAGCCCTAGCTCTCTCTTCTCCATCTTCATCTTCATCTTCTTCACTTTCTCCTTCCTTCCATCCATGGCTTCCACACCTTCCTCTCTTCTTGCTGGTTCTTCCATGGAGAGTAGCAGCTAGGCTCCACCATTCTTGGTGGTGGGAGCCGAGGGATGAGCTTGAAGCTTGAATAGGGGAGTCTTTCTAGTTCTAATCCTTCCTCCATTTGTTGTATTTATGCTTTTCTAGGATTCTAGGGTTGCATTTATGGCTTTTGGTGGAATGTAATAATTGCATTTGGTTGAAGTGCATTTATGGCACTTGGTTGAGTGCATTTATGTCATTAGGGTTAGAAACTATGTTTATTTTATTTCCTTCTTGTATAATGCTTGACATTGCTACTTATTAACTTTGAGTTTAATGAAATTTATGGGTTCATAGTTTTGTTATTCTCTTTGTGAAAATTATGTGCTAATGCAAGGTGGCTTGGTTAGTGGATTAAGAGTGTTAAGCTATTTGCTTGAGGGAGATGGCATAAGAATTAATTGGTTGTGTTGAGACATTGGGCAAACACTCTTTAGGTCCTAATTTATTGTATGGGTGGCCATCAATGGATTAGGGTTTAGAGAGGAATTTAGAGCAATTATGGGGTGGCCCAAATTGTGGATTTAAAAGTCTTGCATAATCAATTATTTCTTGATTTGGAACTTAATCAACTTGGGTTAAATTAAGTAATATGCGGGGTTCCGGCATTAATTAAGTTAACCTAAGCCTAGCCTAGAGAGGTTCCTCTAGGGCTCTTTAGAAATCAATTAAACTCCCTAAAAATCTTTAGAAGCAATGATTCCCGAAGCTCTCATTCATCAGGAATGATCTTTATCCCATTTTCATCCAAATCTCACTTTAAATTTCCACCTTTTACTTTACCTTTTGCACATACCAAACTTCACACTAAAACCAAACAAAAAATGCTTTTTACCCGCCTTTTCAAGTTTACATATTAGCTATTAGGAATCATATTACACTAGGCTGCTTGAGATCGACACCCAGGGTTAGCTTCCACTATCCCCTCGGGTTTAATTTCTTGGAGAGCGGACTCGAGGCGACACTGCTCCGATACAAACCCCAATTTCCGAGCTCTTCAAGTGGCGCCGTTGCCGGGGAGCCAAGTAATTGGTTCCCTAGTAGCCGGTTGTCAAACTTGCTTTGGCCGGGTCTCGCTTCTAGTTGCATTTTAGCTTAGTTGCATCTTAGTTTATTTTTCATCTTTGCATATCATATTTTGAAACACCCTTGGAAATTGGTATAGATGCTTACTCTTTGCATTTTCTTGGCTCACTGACTTACTATTGTGCTTGGTTGCTTTAGTGGTAGTTTTATTGCACTAATTGTGAATGCTGTCCTTTGTTGGATATTGAGTACTTGAATCTATCCCCCAAGTCACATTCTTGTTGCTTGATGCTTACTTGTGCATAGCATACTTGCTCTGACTGATTTGCACTTGCTTGAAGTAGTATATCACATTTTCACTCAACTTGTGCTAGTTTCTGAAAAAATTCTGCAGGTTGCCTTTTGTTCAGTGGAAGAATCAGCCACCCCTCGCCGTGCACTCGCCCCACGGCGAGCTTGCTTTTGATTCCTTGCCGTCACCTCGCCGCGGCGAAGAGACAGCGAGCTCCACCTGAGTCAGCCCTGTTTTTGCTGACTTTCGCTGTTCTCTGATCATTCTTGCTGCATATACACTCCATAATCACACCATATTCGTACATACACACTTCATACACATACATACACTTCCATACATCACATACCATTCACTCTTACTTGACTTTTGTATATTCTAAGTCTTAGTTGCTGCTGATAGTCTACTTGTTGTTTATGCCTTGTGTGACTCAACTTTGACTTGCTTTCGATTTCTTCACTTGCTTGTAACTCATTGTGCATGCCTAGAGGGAGAGGTAGAAGGAGAAGAGGATCAAACCTTCCATCCTTAAACCTTGGGATTGAGCCACACCTTAACCAACTTAGGAGAGCCAACCAAGGAGGTCCCTCTAGCCCTATCTTAGAAGAGTCCTCTTTTGGGGAGTCTAGCAGTCCCTCTCATACAGACACTGAAAACGCCATCCACATAGAAATACCCCTAGATATCCCTATGGCTCACAGACCGCCACCCAATGGCAATAATGGAAACAATGGTGAGGGTGAGGGAGTAGGAAACAATGAAATCCCTAGGAGGCGTAGTATTAGGGAAGTTACCTTAAGTGGTGTCACATACGACCCATTCCAAACTGCATATCATGCTTTAAACGCTGCTTTTGAAATTAAAGGACCACTGATTGCAGTGTTGCCTCATTTTACAGGATTGGAAGGGGAAGATGCATATGGCCATTTATATGGGGTCTACCTTGCTTGCACAAGCATGAAACCAGCTGGGGCAAATATTGATGATGTGCAGTTGAAAGTCTTTCACTTGTCGCTGGATGGAAAGGCCAAAGAGTGGTTTAGACTCCTACCAAGACATGATGAGAATGCCCTTACTTCTTGGGCCAATTTAAGGAGGGCATTTCTGGAGCATTACTTTCCAGATGTTAAGACTGAGGATCTGAAGAAGGATATCTACTCCATCCGACAAGATCCATCTGAAAGCTTTTATGAGTATTGGTGCCGTTTCCAAGAGTTGTTGGCCAAGTGTCCCCACCACCAGATCATTGATGAACAGTTGATTCAATACTTCCACAAGGGGCTCTTGCCTAATGAGAGAGGTATCATGGATGCTAGTGCCGGTGGTTCTTTGGAAGACTTACCCGCCGAGGAAGCTTGGGCTATGATTAAACTGAGAGCCAAAAACACCCAACAATACAACAGAAGAGGTTCCAAAGGGGTGTTTGAGTTGAGCTCCAACCCACAACAGACAAGGAGGATGGATTCTTTAGAGGCCAAGGTGGATACTTTGAGTTCCCAACTTACTTCTCAGCTTGCCTTCATTACTTCAGAGTTGAGGAACCTTAGCATGCAACAGTGTGCTCCCACTTCCTCTACCTCCAAGGCCTTAGTTGCACCAAGTTGTGAGCATTGTGGTTCAGTGATGCATATCAGTAGCCTTTGTCCTAATGAGTTGGCGGATGTCAATGCTATGTACCATGGGAGGTCCAGCTCTAATCCCAACCAAAAATGGGATCCCCACAGCAACACTTACAATGAAGGGTGGATGTCACACCCAAATTTCCGTTGGAGAGACAACAATAATTCCATGACCAGTTACAAGGGCCAATCTTCTTCTTCCCCAAGGTTCTTAGTTCCCTAAGATTCACCAAGAGGGGATGATTCATATGATCGGATTCTCAAGAGCATACAAAGAATGCATGAGGATATGAATGCTCGCAACGATGCGAGATTTGCATCTCTTGAATCCAAGATGGAGCAATGGGAGACTAGAACCACAAATCTTCAATCCTTTGTGACCTAATTGTCGGATGGTTTGAGTGACAAGCAAGCAAGGACAAGTGGAGCTTCTCCCTCTAACACTGTGATTAACCCAAAGTCCCTTAATGCCATCACCTTGAGAAGTGGCAAGAAAGTTAAATTCCAAGGCCTTGAGGGTGATGAGTCCGATGTTGATGAAGAGATTGTTTGTGAAAGACCACCTTTGGGTTTGGGAGAGTATTCCAACTCCAAGATCATTGAGGAGAGCTCCTTGCCAATGCCGACCCCTCCGGTCCAAAGTGAGAGCAATGAAGAGAAAAAGCTCCTAGCTACCCCACCTTCCATAAGAAGAAAGAGAGGAGTTCGCTTTGAAACCCAAGAGTCACCTAACCAAGAGCCACAACAAAAAGGTAAAGAGGTAAAAGTTTCTGACCTTCCTTTTCCTCATTCATATTTGGCTAGCAAAAGGGTTTCTGATGACAAATGTGATAAAGAAATGTTTGACATGTTTAGCAAAGTAGAAGTGAATTTGCCTCTCCTTGATTTGATAAAGAAAATGCCCAAGTCGGCAAAGTTTTTAAAAGATTTGTGCACCAACAAGAGGAAATACAAGCATAGTGAAAGAATCCAACTGGGGTCTAATGTGAGTGCTTTGTTTAAACCACAACTACCTTTGAAATGCAAAGACCCGGGTTCTTATACTATCCCTTGTATCATAGGCACGACCACCATTTCAAATGCTTTACTAGATCTTGGTGCTGCGATAAATGTCATGCCTACCTCTATTTTTGAGTCATTGGGTACCCAATCCATTCGGGACACAAGTGTGGTTCTCCAACTTGCAGACCAAACAATTAGGTATCCAAAGGGCATTTTGGAAGATATTTTGGTGCAAGTGAAAGGCCTTGTTTTTCCGGCCGATTTCTATGTCCTAGACATGACTAGTGACAACCCTAGTGATAGTACTTTGATTCTTGGCAGACCTTTTCTTAAAACTGCCGAAACTATCATTGATATGAAACAAGGTACAATCACCATGGGGACTGGTGACCAAGAGGTCAAATTTCTGTTTTCTGAGACAATGCGCAATGCTAGTGATGATTGTACTTACCTAGGCATTAGTGCAATTTCGTGTGTGGATGATGAGATTGATGAGCTGTGTGATGCTATGTTTGTTGATTCATTTGAGCATGTTGAACCATCATCTGTTATTTCCCCATCCCATACTTCTTCATTTTGTGATTGCGTTGATGATGTGTCGTGTCTTGCTTGTATTGAGATTAAGAGCTGGCTTTCCACTTCGCATGATTTTGATGCTTCTACTTGCTCTTGTGATGAAACAAAGTGACTTCGCCGCGGCGAGCCAGACGGCAAACGGGTCCCCAAATTCCAGAGAAGGGGTGAGCTCGCTGTGGCTTCGCCGCGGCGAGAAGTCCCAAAAGTCCATAAGCAATAGCAGCTCGCCGCGGCTACACCGCGGCGAGATGACGGCGAACGGACGTGTTTTGCAGAATTTTTAGTCGCGTTTTGGGCTTTTGGTTTGGATCCAACTTAATACCCACTCTTTGACCCGACTTTGGGAGACATAAAACACGAAAATACACACCCCATTAGGAGATTTAGTTCACATTTCACACCCACAAGCCCTAGCTCTCTCTTCTCCATCTTCATCTTCATCTTCTTCACCTTCTCCTTCCTTCCATCCTTGGCTTCCACACCTTCCTCTCTACTTGCTGGTTCTTCCATGGAGAGTAGCAGCTAGGCTCCACCATTCTTGGTGGTGGGAGCCGAGGGATGAGCTTGAAGCTTGAATAGGGGAGTCTTTCTAGTTCTAATCCTTCCTCCATTTGTTGTATTTATGCTTTTCTAGGATTCTAGGGTTGCATTTATGGCTTTTGGTGGAATGTAATAATTGCATTTGGTTGAAGTGCATTTATGGCACTTGGTTGAGTGCATTTATGTCATTAGGGTTAGAAACTATGTTTATGTTATTTCCTTCTTGTATAATGCTTGACATTGCTACTTATTAACTTTGAGTTTAATGAAATTTATGGGTTCATAGTTTTGTTATTCTCTTTGTGAAAATTATGTGCTAATGCAAGTTGGCTTGGTTGGTGGATTAAGAGTGTTAAGCTATTTGCTTGAGGGAGATGTCATAAGAATTAATTGGTTGTGTTGAGACATTGGGCAAACACTCTTTAGGTCCTAATTTATTGTATGGGTGGCCATCAATGGATTAGGGTTTAGAGAGGAATTTAGAGCAATTATGGGGTGGCCCAAATTGTGGATTTAAAAGTCTTGCATAATCAATTATTTCTTGATTTGGAACTTAATCAACTTGGGTTAAATTAAGTAATGTACGGGGTTCCGGCATTAATTAAGTTAACCTAAGCCTAGCCTAGAGGCATTCCTTTAGGGCTCTTTAGAAATCAATTAAACTCCCTAAAAATCTTTAGAAGCAATGATTCCCGAAGCTCTCATTCATCAAGAATGATCTTTATCCCATTTTCATCCAAATCTCACTTTAAATTTCCACCTTTTACTTTACCTTTTGCACATACCAAACTTCACACTAAAACCAAACAAAAAATGCTTTTTACCCGCCTTTTCAAGTTTACATATTAGCTATTAGGAATCATATTACACTAGGCTCCTTGAGATCGACACCCAGGGTTAGCTTCCACTATCCCCTTGGGTTTAATTTCTTGGAGAGCGGACTCGAGGCAACTCTGCTCGATACAAACCCCAATTTCTGAGCTCTTCAATAAGCTAACATTTTTGTATATTATATGTATAGTTTGGCTAAGCAAATATTGAAATTGAAGTGTTAGAATATTAAACAATTGTAATAATTAGTTTTTGGTCCCTACATAAATAGGAGTTCTATATAATGTATATAAGGTGTGATATTTTGTAATCTAGCAAAAGAGGGAGAGAGTAATTTGGGTCTCTCACCGCAAGTCTCTAGAGTTAGGGTTGTAAACCCATCACCTCAAGTGAATGATGGTTGATCTCAACCCAAGTGATGTGTTAGATTGTTCTATGTTAATATTCATTCTTCTTATTCCTCTTTCTTCGATTTTGTTAACATTTGGCAAAAAAAAATTTGTTAACATGAATCATTGAGCAAATTGAATGGGAATTTTTCGGTCAGTTGGTTCGGTCATTGGTGTATGTTTGACAAATCCTTGGATTTGTATGTTTTTATATGCCTAATTTGAGGCATTTAACATAATTGAGATGCAATATTGGTCCAAAAAGTGTTTAAATGATCATATAGATCCTTAGGTTAAAGTAGCATGAAAATAGGATTAATATGCCATAATTGAAGATCAATTAGCATTAGTTGATTTTTAGGGCATTTTGATTCTTGTATTTTGCATATTTTATTTGTAGGGTCATCCGAGGACCAAATATGAAGGATTAAATATAAAGAAGAATACTTGAAAAGGGGAGAAATTGGGGCTAAAAGCTAAAATTTCAAGAAAAAAAAGGGAAAATACAAGTTTCTGGGTGAATTGAAAAAATTACAGAAAATGACCTCAAAATTCCCAAATTACAAAAAAGGACCCGAAATTTGAAAATTACAGAGAAGTCCCAAGGCAGAGAACATGTTAGTTCGCCGTTGGTTTCGCCGCTGCGAAACCCACCGTGAACGTCCCCTGAAAGAACCAGAAGCAAGCCAACGACGAACTAACGCATATCAGCAACACATCAGACGTGATTTTTTGGGGTCCTACATGATACCCACACACTTGGACCAACCCTAGACCATATATAAACGAAAATTGAAGCCCTAAACCTCAGATTTGGTTCACATACACACCCCCAAAGCCCTAGCTCTCTCTCTTCTCCATTTTCATCTTCATCATTCTCATTTTCCTTCCTTCCATCCATGGCTTCCACACCTTCCTTCCTTGTTGTTGGTTCTTCCATGGAGAGTAGCAGCTAGGCTCCACCATTCTTGGTGGTGGGAGCCAAGGGATGAGCTTGAAGCTTGTATAGGGGAGTTTTTCTAGTTCTAATCATTTCTCCATTTGTTGTATTTATGCTTTTCTAGGGTTCAGGAGTATATTTATGGCATTTGGTTTTGTGCTTGATTTCTATATGTTGTAATGGGATTAGAAATTATATTTATGTTATTTCCTTCTTGTTCAAATGCTTGACATTGCTATTTATTAACTTTGAGTTTAATGAAATTTATGGGTTCATAGTTTTATTACTCTCTTTGTGAAAATTATGTGCTAATGCAAAGTGGCTTGGTTAGTGGATTAAGAGTGAGATGGCATAAGAACTAATTGATTGTGTTGAGACATTTGGCAAGCACTTTTTAAGCCTTAATTTATTGTATGGGTTGCCATCAATGGATTAGGGTTTAGAGAGAAATTTAGAGCAATTGTGGGGTGACCCAAATTGTGGATTAAAAGTCTTGCATGATTAATGATTTCTTTATTTTGAACTTAATCAAATTGGGTTAAATTAAGTAATGTTTGGGGTTCAGGCATTAATTAAATTAACCTAAGCCTAGCCTAGAGGGGTTCCTCTAGGGTTCTTTCGAAAATCAACTAAACTCCTTAAAAACTTTTAGAAGCAATGATTCCCGAAGCTCTCATTCATTAAGAATGATCTTTATCCCATCTTCATCCAAATCTCACTTTTTAAATCCAATCTTTTACTTTGACTTCTGAACACACCACACTATCATACCAAACTTCATACTAAAACCAAACAAAAATACTTTTTACCTACTTTTTCAAGTTTGCATATTAGCTATTAGGAATCAAATTACACTAGGCTCCTTGAGATCGACAGCCGTGGTTAGCTTCCACTATCCCCTCGGGTTTTAATTTCTTGGAGAGCGGACTCAGGCGGCATTGCTCCGATCTAAACCCCAATCGGTGAGCTCTTCAATGTTCCTTTTTTATTTAGTTTCTTGAATTGGTGTAATTCTTTTGTTCAGTTTTTTTTCAGTTAATGAGCACAATCAAACCAAAAAAAACCTACTGCACACCCCCTTTGATTTTATATTCATGATTGAAACAAACTTTTCTACTGCTTCATACATTTAATCTTGACTAAAGGGAGTATTAGACTTTTAATATAACAACTGATACTAACTACCCTGACTCCTACAAAGCGTCAGTTTAGCTTGGGTAAAGGGTGAAAAATGACCCTGTACTTATGTCTAAGGTGCCTCTGGCACCTTGTACATTTTTTTGGCTCAAAATTGTCCATCAACTTTCAAATTCGGGTCAATAATAACTTTTCTATCAAACTGGCCCAGCCGACCTTTCAAATTCGGCCCAATAATGACTCCTCCGTCAAACTGGCCCAATTTCTGTTACTTTTTTATGGGTAGGTGATAAATCCATAATTTTATATATTTTATCCCACCTTATTCCTTTATTTTGGGATTATTTGAGGCAAATTTGAATTTATTAGTATATATTTAGATTATTAGCCAATTTTAGGAAATAATATAAATCTGCATTAATTTTGAGATATTTGATTTAAAAATTATGGATAGATTTGTTTAGATATGTTGTGATTAAATAATTATTTTTAAATCTTAAAAGATCACGATCTTATCTGATCCTTGCAGATCTAGGAGAGAAGATTGGAATATCCTACGGTGCAGAATAAGTTTTAATAGTTAAGGGGAAATCTAATGGCTAAATTTTAATGGGTTAATATAATTTTATTAGACCCAAATCTTTACCTAAATTCCCCTATCTTGTTTATAAAAGGAGCTGCCTCTCGCTAATCAGAGGAGGCCTGACGCTTACCATTAGTGCCGCCGCACAATCATGCAGACACCATCGGCACATCATCTCTTCTCTCTTGGTTTTGTGACATCTTTTCCATTCAGCCACCTTTCTATTCCAATACCATCCACGGCACCCACACCATTGCCATATCATTCCTTCCATTCATCCTCTCAACTTCCTGCACGTACACCCACAAATCCATATTTATTCCTCTCATAATTCCATCATGGCTGTAGCGTCGAAAACAAAATCTGGAGGTGGAGAGATCCTGATGAAAGCTTAATTTGATTGGGAGGCAATTTGGGAGGAACATGGAGAAAACTAGAGCCTATGATTTGCACTTGAAGACTATTAGGGAGTATTTGTCCTTTATCTTTTTAATCAGACACTTAGGATTATTTAGTTATAAATAATTTTGGGTTGTAGTTTTTGAGATTAATCTAGTTCTAGATTAAAGACTCATTTATTTTCTGGATTAAATTGATAATTGGATCTTAATTGTGCTTTAATAATTGTTGGAGTTTATATTTAAAAACCCTTGCATTGCAATTAAGTTTATAATTGAGTTTTCATTATCAATTTAATTGTTAGTGTGGATTCTATTACAACTTTGGGTTTTTATCACTTGATTGTTTGATTGAGTAGTAGGTTATTTGATTGTTTAATTGGATGATCCAAAATATAATTTCCACAATTACTTTAATTAGACTGTATTGGTTTTAATAATAGATTTAGTTAACCAACTCTTAGTCCATTATGAGTTCTCTAGTGGAATATGAGGTGTTGTGTGAGGGTTTCCCATGCAATACATAGTTAATTAGATATGTTAATTCCAATATCGTGTATCTCCCTTTTATCTAATTAATTTATTTAGGCTACGAAAGTTGACTCCATGTGATACCTAAATTGTTCCCATTCACCGTAACTGAATCAGATTTAAACTTCATTTTCTTTATTAATTATTAATTAGTTTCTTTATTTAGGATTTTAGTTTTTCATCATAAAAAACCCCCAAGATTACCTTTGCATCAATATAAGTTAGTTTCATTTTTAGGAGTTAGATTTATATTTTAGTTTAGGTCCATCATTTTATTGCATTTTTAACCTAAATTTAATTCTAGAGTAAAACCCACAAATTGCTCCTTGGGAGAATGACCTAGGTTGCCATTATAGTATATTTGTAATTGGACCTAGTTTTAATTGATTGCTTTATCGATGAAAGTAAGGACATAGTAGGTCCCACACTGAAATTTCACAGGAATCTAATTTTTGTTGGACCAGTTTGACGGAGGAGTCATTAATGACCCGAATTTGAAATATCTGTTGGCCCAGTTTGACGGAGGAGTCATTATTGGCCCGAATTTGAAACATCCGTTGGGTCTATTTGACGGAGGAGTCATTATTGACCCGAATTTAAAAGTTGATAGACAATTTTAAGGAAAAAAAAGTACAAGGTGTCAAAATGCACCTTGAACATAAGTATATGGTCAATTTTTACCCTTCACCCATTTAGCTTTATTTTTTTTGTAAGAAACGAAATCATTGACTGTCGTAGAAATTGTAGCACTACTAACTCTATCAACTAACGCCCTAAAAGACCTATTTTGTATAAGAAAAAAGATCTCTTTTAAGAGAGGGAGAGAACATATATATTTATTTCAATGACAATTCCTCTTGGAGAAATTCTTGCGTGAACCTAATGCACCACATCATTTATGGTTTGACCAATCAATAGTAAACACATTAGGTCTGACGTTGGATTTTTAAGCTGACTTAGCACCCTAAACAAATCAACTAACTAATAAAAATAATTCTTTCAACGTGTAAAATAAAAAAATTTAAAATATGATATTTAAATTTTTTATGTGCTAATTAAATTTTTTAAGGTACCAGGTCAGATTGAACATTCTACGTTAGATCTTATGTGTTTACTTTATTTGGTCAAACCACAAATGGCGTGTTGAACCAGGTTCACACGAAAATTCTTCTTTCCTCTCGTCATTTTTTTAAGATATATTTATCTAATTTAGAAAGATTAAGAGAAGAAAATAAATTACTTAATTATCAGACATGTAACATGATCTTTCTAAAATATTTATGTATAACATTATATTATATATTAATTTATAAGTTAGGAAAAGTTTGGAGAAACATGATAAATACAATACAAGAAGTGGAAACACATAAAAGACACCTTCTTGTGGTGAGTATATCAGACTAAATAAAATTAATTATTATTGATGAATCAATATTTTTTTTTTTTTGAAGTGAGTTGATGAATCAAGATTTCAGCATAGGACATCAAACCCGGACAATCCATTGGCTTGAAAGAAACAAGTTCCTCCTGGATGTCATAACCAACCAAGAAATTTACCTGAGCTACATTTCCATATACACCTCGTGGGTAAGAAGAACCTCTGAAAGCAAAGCATGCCACATTAAGATCCCTCATCACAAATATATTGAGTGCACCTAACTTCACATCCGCACCACTAAAATGAAACGTAATGGTCGGAGCTCCAACATTCTCAACCCGTTCTGCCTCATAGCAAAGATCTAAAACACCAGTTGGGTCTTCCGCACGAAATAATTTGTTGTCCAAAACATTTGCAACTGTTACTTCCAAGTAACCGTAAAACTCTAGTGGAAAGGTGATAATTGTTGTTCCAGAATCGATGATTATATTGCCCTTCTTTACTTCATATATAAACAAAATATAAAAGTTTAAACATCAGTTTGAAAGTACCAAATCATTTAAAATGTTGGGTTCCTACATTTCAGAAAATAGAACCATGAGAACTAATCAGTGATTTATGTTTTAAAGGGCTCAAAATTATAAGGACCATGTGAAATCAAAGGACAACAACGTTTGCTTCAACCAAGTAAAAACCTTATCTAAGGATAAAAAAGTAAGTTTCCTAATGTTTAATTATTAAAATCATATATTAGAATACATGTCTAACTTTTTTTTTTTTTTTACCAAAACCATTGGTCTAATTGTTTCAACCAAGAGTGTTATAAATTGATGGCCCTTTTAATTAAGTGTCAAGTCCATATTTTGAAACGTAGCATAAAGTACGCTCTAAAACTAGTGAGAAAAACAACCCAATGAAATATTAAACGAAATTTAATGATATTAATTATATCGAAATTTCACCTGGTGTGTATTCTAATCTTTTGTCCCCCACACTGATTGCTTCCAACGTAAGGTAGTAGAAACCTGGATTAAATCATGATTCCATACGGGTAGAAACAACTCCAGACCCAGAAACGGCAGCATTCTTACCAAATTTTAGTTTCCCAGAATAAGGCTCATTAAAATGAACTAAACAATATGAGAATCTACCTTCAATAGAATCACTCAATTGTGTGACTAATGATAATGAACCTCTTCCAAGTCCTACCATACCAGTAGTGGGATCAAAAAAATTTCCACTATTGTTATACCCGCAGCCAAACATAAATCTTGGGAATCTCACTTCCTCACCACTTGTAGATCTAAGTGTGAGTGTGTCAAAGCCAATTCTTCCCTCTGAAATTTTAGTTTGATCACCATACATGATTTTATACATGCAAAGATTATCAGAATCACAAGAGATTTGAGATAACGAACGCCTCACACTATAGCACCTTTGAGAATTGCATGTAATGTTCTTATAAGTATATGATTCTGATGGATCGAATTTATACTTTTCTTGTTTGAAACATGACTGACATGGAAGGCATTGTAAGCAAACAAGGTCACTGCCTGTGTCAGCAGACCCTAGAGCTTCCGTTGTTGGTGTGCCTAATGAATATACCATTAAATATTGTGAACGACTGACTATGATGCTAGGTTGAGGATAATCACCTTCGTTTATTTCTGCAGAAGTGCTATTATTGTCTTTGGAAAACAAGTAATTTAGGCGCTCCAAGTCTCCAAGTAGAGCATGATTAATTTTTTCGTATGAGCTTGTGGAGTTATCGAAAAATGGAGACAGTGGTGAATCACGGTGTACAAGGTCCACTGTGAATCCAAGTTTTGTTGCTTGAGAATGAAATATGAAAACAGTAATAAAGATGGTGAAAGAGAGAATATAAGTTCTTGAGGAGGAGGCCATTTTTGATGATATTGATTTTTGAAATTGATGAGCAAGCGTGTGTGTATATATGGATTAAGTTCCCAAAAGCTTTGATATGTAATGTTTGTCGCATGAATATACAGTTTGGTGTGTCATGCAATATGCTTGTTATCATTTAATTAAATTTAAATCAAATAAAATAAAAAAACGTGCATTACGCGTCCAAACTTACTTTTTCTTGCGTGTACTCTAATATAATTTTTCAATTTGTACTCATTATACATCCTTTATTGCATTTTTTAAAATCCAAATATATGTTACACAATGGCTTGTTGTATATTAGATATTTCTTTTTCATCCACACTACCTGAAGAGCTCCACCCTCTTTCGAGTGTGTGTGCGTGTAGCGAGCCCTTGGGTCCGCCCTTCAAGAAAATAAGAACCAAGGGGATAGTGGAAGCTAACCCTCGGGTGTCGTTCACTTGAGGAGCCTAAACGCAAAAGATTACCTAGTAGCTAATATGCAAACTATTAAACACGGGTAAAAAGTATTGTATTTTGTTTTCTTGATTTAGAAAAGGTGCAAAAGGTATTATATGTTCAAAAGTAAAACAAAAGTAAGACAAAAGTGAGATTTGGAGGGGAAGGGAAATGAAATCATTCTTGATGAATGAAAGCTTCGGGAATCATTGCTTCTAAAGGTTTTAAGGGAGTTTAGTTGATTTTCTAAAGATCCTTAGAGGAACCCCGCACATTACTTAATTTAACCCAAGTTGATTAAGTTCCAAATCAAGAAATAATTGATTATGCAAGACTTTAAATCCACAATTTGGGCCACCCCATAATTGCTCTAAATTTCTCTCTAAACCCTAATCCATTGATGGCCACCCACACAATAATTTAAGACCTAAAGAGTGTTTGCTCAATGTCTCAACACAACCAATTAATTCTTATGCCATCTCCCTCAAGCAAATAACTTAACACTCTTAATCCACTAACCAAGCCACCTTGCATTAGCACATAATTTTCACAAAGAGAATAACAAAACTATGAACCCATAAATTTCATTAAACTCAAAGTTAATAAGTAGCAATGTCAAGCATTATACAAGAAGGAAATAACATAAACATAGTTTCTAACCCTAATGACATAAATGCACTCAACCAAGTGCCATAAATGCACTTCAACCAAACGCAATTAATACATTCCACCAAATGCCATAAATGCAACCCTAGAATCCTAGAAAAGCATAAATACAACAAATGGAGGAAAGATTAGAACTAGAAAAAAAAACTCCCCTATTCAGGCTTCAAGCTCATCCCTTGGCTCCCACCACCAAGAATGGTGGAGCCTAGCTGCTACTCTCCATGGAGGAACCAACAACAAGAGAGGAAGGTGTGGAAGCCATGGATGGAAGGAAGGAGAAGGTGAAGAAGATGAAGATGAAGAAGAAGAAGAGAGAGCTAGGGCTTGGGGGTGTGAAATGTGAACCAAATCTCACCTAATGGGGTGTGTCTTTCGTGTTTTATGTCCCCCAAGTCGGGTCAAGTGAGTGGGGTTCAAGTTGGATTCGAATCAGGCCCAAAAACGCGACTGAAATTCTGCAGAATTCACGCAGTTCACCGTTCGCTCGCCGTGGCGAGGTGCTGTAGCTTCTGGTACTTTGGGGGCCTTCTTGCCGTGGGCTCGCCACGGCGAGCTAATGATGCTTCTGCCAAATTTGGGGTTTGTTCACCGCCAGCTCGCCGTGGCGAGGCCACGGCGAGGATCCTTCATTTCTGCCTCTTTTGTTTGGCCTTCTTCTTCGTCCCGGCCCAATCTTTTGGTCCTGAGCAACCCTACAAGTGAGAATAAGATAAAACCAAGATCAAATAGCTCTATTTTACAATTAATTTACAATTATGGCTAATTACTCCTAATTTTACACTTATTTCCCTTGAGAGTTTGGGGTATTCAATTAGACATTATGAAACCAAAATTTGCATCTTAATCATGTTAATTGCCTCAATTTAAGCATATAAAAGCATTACAAATCAGAGATTTGTCACTACCCTTAATTTAATTGTTAAACTTGACTTTAAATCTTGATTTTTACCAAAGTACTCCTCATTAACATAAGAATGTTTTAAACATTTATATTTGCCAAAAAAAAATAGTTACACTTATAACCAAAATAGAATTTTAATATAGTGCATTTTAAAATCTTTCAATATTTTATAAAAATTCATTAATTTTTTATATTATAACATTTAATAATTATAATTTTTCAATGAACTGATCTATTTAGATTTCTTTTAAATTATTAAAAATTATTGTTAACACATTTTCTATATTTTTTATAATATAAGTAAATTTGGGAGATTTTTGTAAATCATTTAAATTCATATTTTGTGAAAACAAAATGGTTATAAACATTTATAAGCATATTTAGTCACCTATATAGATATTTAAATAATTAACCAACTTTTGAATAAGTTTTTTTATCTAGAAATTAACAAAATTATTCAAACTTCTATCAATAATGTAATTTAATTAAGAAATCGTCTTTTTAGAATATTCTTAACAGAGTTTATGGGTTGGACCTAATTAAATATTTTTCAAAATACAGGAGAGCTACGTGCAATTAGGTTAAATGATATTTTTAGTCTTTTATGTTTGCATCATGTTGAGTTTTAGAATATTCGTAAAATACATTTTTAGAATAAAATGTATTTCATTATAAATTTAATTAAGAAATCATCTTTTTAGAATATTCTTAACAGAGTTTATGAGTTGGATCTAATTAAATGTTTTTAAAATAGAGGAGAGCTTTGTGCAATTAGGTTGAAATATATTTTTGGTATTTTGTGTTTGCATCATATTGAGTTTTGACCCCTAAATTGTACTTTTAATCTTTTTTATTAACACTTTCAATTTTATTTAACATAATATTCTGACTCAAGATTAAAGACTCAACATAATATTCAACAAATTTAAGTGATGATTCTAGAGCTTAATGTTTCTACTAAAGAATTAAAATTTAAGAGTATTTTTCACCATTTGACTACATAGACACGGTATAAATTTGTTGAGTCAGAATATTCTGTTAACGAAAACTAATGGTAAAAACAGAAAATGACTAAAAGTATATTTTCAAACTTAAGGACCTAAACTCAACCCAAAATCATTTTGGTCCCTTAAGTATGAAAATTGCACTTTTAATCATTTTTAATTTGTTAAAACCTTTAATTTGAGTTAACAAAAAAATTGACTCAACAAATTTAAATAGTCATTCTGTACTCTGTAGTTGAATGTTGACAAAGTACGTTTAAATTTTAATTTTTCTAGTACAACCTTTGTATATGTTTAAAATTAGTTATTTTTCATCAGTATTTAATTATAAAATCATCCTCTAGATTTGTTGAGTCACAATTTTACGTTAAATAAACTAACCGTGTTAAAGGACAAAGAATTTCACTTTTCAAACATAAGGGACAAAATGATATTTGATGTAAACAAAAAGGATTAAAATAATTATTGTTAGCCTTCTTTTAATCAAGTTCAAACTAATTTTTTAAAAAATCAAAACCTAAAGTGTAACTTCTAATTTATGAAAAAAACTTCTTATTCATGAAATGGTTAAATTGTTATCATATGTAAACAAGTTTGTTATCTTTTTACTGAAATATAAACAAGTTTGTTCAACTTGGAGGTTTGGGGCCAATGCTACTTTCCGTCGAGAAACTCCCGAAAGATCCATATATTGTATTACATAATTCATGAATTGTTGCCTTATTTTTGGGAAAATCTCAAGCTATTTAAAATAGTAAAATTTTAAGTTGGGTTGGTAAGTTCAACAAATTCCTAATTGAGTCACTGACTCAATTTGGGATTTTTAATGTTAATAAAATGACTTTAATGTCCTCTCTTCCCCTCCTCTTCCACCATTTTCTTCTTTTTTTCTTATGTTTTATTTGACAATTGATACACCCAACAAAAATATACTAATTTCTTGTATTCAGATTTATCATTTTGAATATCGTTTTCAATTTTATAAAAATCTAAAGAGATAAGAAATGATTTTTTTTATAAGAAATTATTATGATAATACTTAAGAAGGTGTAAAATTATAAATAATACTCTTATTATTACAGTGGATATTTATTGATAACTCTACATTGAGATTGATATATATTGGAGAAACGAAAACATGTGGAGTTTAGTTTGATAGAAAAACATAAGTTGGCCCTAGTAGGGCATGGTACAAATTGCCAACCAAAAGAAAAACATAAGTTGCAATGAAACTTGTTAAAGAGAGACGAAATAGCTAGGAGAGGACATTAAAGTCATTTTATCCCCATTTTAAAATCCTAATTTGGATATGCGACTCTAATTTACTAATTGACAAATCCTTGATTTGTAATGCTTTTATATGTCTAATTTGAGGCAATTAACATGATTAAGATGCGATATTGGTCCAATAGTGCTTAATTGAATGTCTTAAGCTCTCAAGTGAAATTATTATAAAATTAGGATTAATTGGCCATAATTGTAGTTTAATTGTATTGATTAATTTAGAGGGTTGTTTGATACTTTTTCTATCTTATTTTTACTTGTAGAGTCGTGCAAGGACTAAAGATCGGATCCCAGGTGAAGAAGAAAGCCTTTTTAAAGGGGCAAAAGCACTGCTTGCCATGGCGAGCCCACACGAATGGGACCCAAGAGAGGCAGAAGCAAACCTTGCTCGCTGCCTTCGATATCAGTTCGCATCAGCACTTCAGTTTTGGGCCTAATTCGGATCCAACTTAATATCCACTCTTAGACTCGACTTGGAGGACATATAAAACGTGAAATTAAGCCCTAGACGTGAGATTTGGAGCCACCACACACTCTTTAACCCTAGTTCTCTCATTCTCTCATCTACATCTCTCATATTCTTCTTCATCCATTCCATCCCAAATCCATGGCTTCCACATCTTCCTTCCGTATTGCTGGTTCTTTCATGGAGAGTAGCAGTTAGGCTTCACCACTCTTGATGGTGGAGCCAAGGGATGAGCTTAGAGCATATATATGGGAGTTTTAGTTCTAATCCTTCTTCCTCTTGTTGTATTTATGCTTTCCTAGGGTTCTAGAAGTATATTTATGGCATTTGGTTGTGTTCTTCATTTCTACATGTTCTATAAGGGTTAGAAACTATTTTATGTTGTTTCTTTCTTGTTGAATACTTGACATTGTTCTACATTAACTTTGAGTTTGATGAACTTTATGGGTTCATGATTTTGTTATTCTTTTTATGAATATCTTGTGCTAATTTAAGGTGGCTTGGTTAGTGGATGAAAAATGTTAAGTGGTTTTGCATGAAAGAAATGGCATAGGAATTAGTTAATTGTGTTTAGACATTGGGTAATCACTCTTTTCAACCCTAGTCTTTGTTTGGGTTAGGGCTGAGTAAAATACCCGAAACCCGATGGGCTAGCCAGCTACCCAAAATTTTTACCCATTTACTGCCCGCCCAATTAAAGCCCATGATGGGCGGGTGCAAACCCAACCCATTTAAGAATTAAATAGGCGGGCGATGGGCACACCCTTGGGCTACCCATTCCCGCCCATTTATATATTTTTTTAATTTATTTAAATTTTATCCAGTGAGATCGAGTGAGTCAGTGACCATTGGCATTCCTGTAAATTTCAATAAGTAAAAATTTAAAATTATAAAATGCCATCACCCACCCATTTTAGTTTAAAGTTTAAACATTAAAAAGATGTTATTATGGTATTTGTTTAAATTTAATTTCTTTTGTGCAGCAAACTATGCTATAAACATGGACGTGGAGTTGTGGATCCTGTTGTCACTTTTAATATGTGAATGTGATGCTTAAATTTTTAACTTTGATAAGAAATTTAGAAATTTGTAATAATAAGAAAATATGTCAAATGATTAATGGGTTTCCCCATAACCCATTAAACATGCCCATTTAACTCAAACCCATTTATTTCGGGGCTTAAATGGGTTAAGGCTCGGGTATGGGTTAGCCCATACCCATCTAATGTTAAATGGGCGGGTGATGGGTTAGGGTTCGGGTTACTCAGCCCGCCCATTGCTCACCCCTAGTTTGGGTGGCCATCAATGAATTAGGGTTAATTGAGAAATTAAGTGCAATTGTGGGGTGGCCTAAATTGTGGATTTAAAGTCTTGCATGATTAATTAGTTCTTGCATTTTTCAAATTGCATGAGTGGTATTGGACTTTAATCCTAGAGTTTTAATTGATTATAGGGTTAAAGGTCATATTTGCCCCTGAAGTATGCAAAGTATATCATATATGCCCTTGAAGTATTTTTGGGTCCAAATGTGCCCTTGAAGTATGAGAATAGATCAATTTCGCCCTTTAACTGTTAAAATATTAACAGTCAACGTCCACTATTTAACGGTCAGCGTGGGCGAAATTGATCTATTTTCATACTTGAAGGGCAAAATTGATCTATTTTCATACTTTGAGGGCACATTTGGACGCAAAAATACTTCAGGGGCAGATATGATACATCTTGCACACTTCAGGGGCAAATATGACATTTAACCCTTGATTATATAGGGTTTCAATAATAGGTTAAATCCTAGGATTAATTAAGTGGCAATTCGGAGTTCTGGTTGTTGGATTAGGAGCCCCTTGCAATTAGCAAATTCATTTTGATTTTGAGCTTAATCAACTTAGGTCAAATTATGTAATGTGTAGGGTTCCGACATTAATTAAGTTAACCTAAGTCTAGCTTAGAAGGGTTCCTCTAGGGTTCTTTTGAAAATCAACAAGAAGCTCCCCAAAATTCCTTTGAAGCAATGAATTCCAAAATTTCCATTTATCAAGAATGATTCCATTTCCATCACTCTCCAAATCTCACTTTTATCCAATTTTTGGGTTAAGTAGCAAATCCGCCCCGGAAGTAGTGCCCTAGTCTCGGATCCGCCCTGGAAGTTTTTTTGGTCTCAATTTAGCCCCGGAAGTAGCAAATCGTTGCAATGTCGCCCCCACTAAATGGTCAAACAACGTTGATCGTTAGATTAAACACTTGTCATTTAACATTTCCACGGTGGCACTTAAAATGTCGGACACGTGGAAGAGGAACGAACAGGTGGCGGACGAAATGAGAGGAAGGGTAATAAAGAAGCTCAGAAGGCTTTTGGAGTTCGAAGTATGCGTCTGTTCTGATTCGAGAGAGCTGGACTCTGAAAAGCTAGGGCATCAAGAGAGGAAAAAGCCAGAGTTCGATAGAAGACAAGCGAGTGGTTGTGGGTTGCATGTGCTTCTGCTTCGTGTTGGATTGTGAGAAGACGACGTAGCAGAGATTCGTCGTGCAGATAGAGGTATGGAATCTAAGATTTTTTGAAATGTGTGTTGCATTTGTTTAGATTCTTTCTATCCACAGTGGTTTCACGAAATCGCCCCTTGAAACTGATATTTTGTGTTTAAATAATTTAGGTTTTGTGTGAGATGGTATTGTCTGGTAGTGGTGGTCCCGATTGTGGTCCATCGAGGGGTAGACATAAAACAAGCTATTTGAGAGAAATAATGAAGTCTGGTGGGGGAACTACTAAAAAAGGAAACACGAGATTAGGGAAGGAGAGTAGGGAGGATGAGAACAGAGTAGGTGCCTTTAATATTGGTTTCAACAATGGTGAAGACGTACCACCTTTCAATGTAGATGAAGATGACCCTGAATATTGGGGTAAATGGGTTGACTATTTACAGGGGGTACTGAATAATATAAAGGTATTGAGGAAGAAATTTGATGAAGGTGTACATGGTATAAGTGAAGGTGATACGGATGATTGTGAGGACGATGAACAAAGTGAAGGGGAAACAGAGGATGATTGTGAGGACGATGATAAGAGTGATTGTAGACAATAATCTAAGTGAAAGTTTTAATGCATGGATCGATGATTTTAGATATTTGCCAATAATTAGAATGATTGATGGTATTAGGGTTAAGATGATGAACAAGTGGGCAATGAGTGAAACAAATGTGAGGAAGTGGAAGGGAACTTTAGTCCCAAGTGTGTATCTTTATATGAGGTAAATAAGGAAAAGCATGTAAGGTGTAGAGTTCAGTTTAATGGTGATGATGGCTATGAGGTCACTGAGGGGGATGACCGCCACACTGTTTGGATAAATAGGAGGCAATGCACATGTAGGGCTTGGGATTTGTCAGGAATCCCTTGCCGACATGCTATTAGTGCATTATTTCATGCAAAAATCGACCCTCCTTCCTAAATATCAAGGTTCTACCACAAAGATACATATATATCTAGTTATAGAACCAAATTCCAACCAGTGCGAGGGAAAACCTTATGGCCTATTGATATGTATCCGTCTATGGAACCCCCTCTGTTCGCCCTGCGCCGCAAGTGCACGGGTCGCGCCAAGTAATAAAGTAGTGAGTAGAGTATCGTTCCCACGAGGATTTGTCCAAAACCCGGTCAAACAATGATTGTCACACTCTCGCCCAATTTGAGTGGCACAAATGTTGAGGTTGAAAATTAACTAAGAAAATAAACCTATGCTAAATGAAAATAAAACTATGAACAAGTGATTCTCCAACTTCAAGGATAGAATGGGTCCTAAGATTATCTATCCCCCTTATACTTCTCAAAACTCAATTAACCTCCCCTCAAAGAGTTCTCAACAACACCATGTGCTAATCTAGGGTTCAAAGAGTACTTGTAATGCTCTCTCGAGTCAAGAACAAGTGTTTAGTCCTATTCTTTGCACAATCTCTTGCCACAATTTGATAGAACCCAATTATCACACTCCAACCCTAATGTGACTATGCAAGGCTAGCAAGTATATCTCTATCTTACCAACAAAACCATCCGTTCGTCATGCAAACTTCCGGTTCTTGCACTATTCTACCCAAGTTCTACACTCAACCTAGCTCTCTCGAGTCATAAATCAAGCGAACCCAACATCTAAATGGTGATCAATCACTTAGAAGCATTAAGAACGGAGTAAAATAAGCACATAGATATCATTGATCACAAATCAAGAGGAGGAATCAAGAATCAATACATACAAGGGTTCAAAATAATCCTAGAATCAAAGTATTTAGCTACTCATGTTCTACAACTCCAAGGGAGCATATATATACAGCATTACAAACAGAACAAGAGAAGAGAATGAAGATGGAAGAGATAAACCGAGAGAGGAAGCCCAAATCTCTTCGAAGCTCCGAGCCCAAGCCAAATCCCACCAATCTCCAAGCCCTAACAGAGCCAAACACGCCCAAAATATGCCCAGAAGTCGAAGAATGAGGGCTCACAATGAAGCCCTAGCTTTTATATGAGTGATAACTCCTAGAAATTCATGATATTTGAGTATATTTTACTTGAGTTTTTGTCTATTATTTATCCATTTTGGATACTCAAGAGGGAAAATGCTCATTTGATTTTCGGTTTCACATTATTGTTAATTATGTAGATTTTGATTATTTTTGTAGTTAATTTCTTATGTTGTTTTATGTAATTTTTGTAGGAATAATTTGATGCAATAACCAAGGGATCCGGATTAAGAAGAACACTTGAAAAGGGGAGAAATTGGGGATAGAAGCTGAAATTTAAAGAAAAAAGGGAAAATACAAGTTTCTGGACGAATTGTAAAAATTACAGAAAAGGACCTCGAATTTCCCAAATTACAGATAGGTCCCCGAATTTCCAAAATTACCGACAGGTCCCAGTTCGCCGTGAGCTCACCGCGGCGAGCCAAAAAACCCAAAAAGAGGCAGAAACGATCATAGTTCGCCGCGGCGAACCCACAGCGAACTGCGTGCTCTGCTGCGCGTTTTTTGACAGATTTAAGTGATATAAAAGCTAGGGTTTCGATCTAGCTCGACATTCTTCGACTCTTGGGCATTCTTGGGGGTGTTTTGCTCTACTAGGGCTTGGAGATTGGTGGGGATTTATCTTGGGCTTGGAGCTTCAAAGAGATTTGGGCTTCCTCTCTTGGTTTATCTCTTCCTTCTTCATTCTCTTCTCTTGTTTTGTTTTGTAATGTTGTATATATATGCTCCCTTGGAGTTGTAGAACATGAGTAGCTAAATACTTTGATTCTAGGATTATTTTGAACCCTTGTATGTATTGATTCTTGATTCCTCCTCTTGATTTGTGATTAATGATATCTATGTGCTTATTTTACCCCGTTCTTAATGCTTCTAAGTGCTTGATCACCATTTAGATGTTGTGTTCGCTTGATTTATGACTCGAGAGAGCTAGGTTGAGTGTAGAACTTGGGTAAAGTAGTGCAAGAACCGGAAGTTTACGTGACGAACGGATGGTTTTGTTGGTAAGATAGAGATATACTTGCTAGCCTTGCATAGTCACATTAGGGTTGGAGTGTGATAATTGGGTCCTATCAAATTGTGGCAAGAGATTGTGCAAAGAATAGGACTAAACACTTGTTCTTGACTCGAGAGAGCATTACAAGTACTCTTTGAACCCTAGATTAGCACGGGATTTCGTTGAGAGCTTCTTTGGGGGGAGGTTAATTGAGTTTTGAGAAGTATAAGGGGGATAGATAATCCTAGGGTCCATATTATCCTTGAAGTTGGAGAATCACTTGTTTATAGTTTTATTTTCATTTCATTTTCTTAGTTAATTTTCAATCTCAACATTTGTGTCACTCAAATTGGGCAAGAGTGTGATAATCATTGTTTGACCGGGTTTTGGACA
Source organism: Mimosa bimucronata (assembly GCA_037074515.1). NCBI lineage: Eukaryota > Viridiplantae > Streptophyta > Magnoliopsida > Fabales > Fabaceae > Mimosa > Mimosa bimucronata. The sequence goes on from CM073442.1 coordinate 17,618,900, forward strand.
AGTCCTCGTGGGAACGATACTCTACTCTTCACTTTATTACTTGGCGCGACCCGTGCACTTGCGGCGCGTGGCGAACAAGTTTTTTGGCGCCTTTGCCAGGGATTTGTTTCCCAAAATCGTCTTTGGTCAACCTTGGTTACAGCACTAGTAGCTTAAGCTTGAGTTTGTATATATTTGTTCGTGTGTTTGTTTTTCTATTGTAGTTTCTTTTCTTGTGTTCGCATGTGTATATTTGTTTTCTTTGTTTGTCTTTTTGTTTGTTAGTTATTTTCTTTTAATTTTTGTTATGGATTATCCTTGGTGGACTACTGGGGCAAGTGATGAATTTGAACAGGATAATGATTATGTACCTTCTTGCTATGAGCCTAATGCTTTTGAAACTCAATATGAGTACATTTGTTGCAATTTTTGTGGAGATAATCATTATATTGATCAATGCCCCCATGTCTCAACCTTGGATTATGTAGGGGATGATTTCAATAGGGTTCAAACTGATTGGCACGATAATTCTTTTTACCCTAGTTGGAATCATGAGCATTCATTGTCTTGGGATCCAAATGTCTCTTTCCCTTCATATGCATCATATTGTCAACCATCACCTAGTCATGTAGAAGAAATCATTCCCATTAATGAGAAAAAGCCCACAATTGAGGAGATGCTTGAGCGTATTTTGGATAATCAAAATGAAATGAGAGCTTGGACAAATGAGAAACTTAATGAACATGAATTAGCTCTTAAAAGCTTAGCATCTAGGGCAAATGAATTGGTTTCTACCTTTGAGTCTTTAAAGCAAAAAGGCATTTGCATTAATACTTCCAATGACTCTCATGAGGAAGAAACCATTTCAAATGAGCAATTAATGGTGGGAAGTGATTATGGGCTGTCAATGGATAGTAAGACTTTTGTGGGTGATTGTGAGCTAGAAATAGAAGAGGGAGAGAGAAACCTTGAGTTTCCTGCAATCTGTGTTCAAAAACCCCCTACTGATAGCTTGGCTCCTACTGATGGGAGTCAGGTAGATTTTATTGGGTTTTCAAACATGTGCCATATTGAATCATGTACCTTGAAATCACTCTTGATTGAGGGGTCATGTAATTCTTGTATAAATGAATTCCCAATTCTTCTGACACCTTGTCTTTTGAAAAGAAATGAAGACAAGGTGATTTTTGTTTTTGATACGTATGATTAGCATTAGGAAAGTCTGGCTGAAGACTATAAACTTAGCGCTTCTTGGGAGGCAACCCAAGCTTTTAAAAGTTTAATAGTTTTCTTTGTGTTTTTCTTTAGTAGGTGTGACCTCTTTTGAGCATTTTCAAGGTTTGTCATCAAATTGATCATGAGGCAAAGGAAAGCAAGATTGGAGCACAAAGAGCATTTACAGGGAAGTATCTTGCATTTCCAATTTTGATTAGAATTGAATGATTTGATGATGGACTGTTGGTTTACATTGACATGAATTTCAATTTTGGAAACTTGGATGTTTACTTGTCATTTTGCAATAAGCATGATTTGGATTGATTTAGTATCCACTGAACTAAATATGGGATCCAATGATAGATGGTTGCTTAGATCATATGTTTGAGAGGAAATTTTGGTTAATATTTTTGAATGCTTGATTTGCATTATTGAGACTGGCTTTCTGACAATTCTGAACCAAATCTTGCACAGAGTTGGAAATGGTTTGGAGGCCTTTGTTTGGAGATGTTGTAGCATTTCAGTTTATATTTTCTTTCTCAGCTGATAGACTCTAGAACCTATCTTGGAATCTCTTGAGACTTCGTAATGATTCTTGCATGATTTTGGAAAATGATATGGGCATTCTTTCAAATGCGTTTGAGCCTTACAAGCCTACCTCTGAATCAATTCCATTTGCACCCTCTTTGAGCCTTATAATGAAAAACCATATGAATTTTCTTTTTGGAACCCATAATAGACCTTAACCTTAGCAACTTGAAAAACCACGAACTACCCGAATTTTGAGATAATTGATCAATCATTGGTAGAAGGTATTGGATGGTTGCTACAAAAATTGGTGTGGGAATGTAAATGATGCATGATGTTTAAAGCTTGTACTCCAAAGTCATTGCAAGTTTATGAAGAAAAGAAAAAGAAAAGAAAAAGAAAAAGAATTTAGTTTCAATAAGACTTGAAGTGCACATACATCATTTTGAGATGAGTTTGGGGGAGTGGTTTGAATTTTGGAAGGGAATTTTGGATAGAAAAGAAAGATGAGCTATGTATTGTCATTTATCTCAAGATATTTGAATTCTCTTTATACCTTTCTTTCTATAACTTTAGCCCTTGGCCTCATTACAAGCTTATAAAGTCCCATTGATTTTGAATTTGTGTAAGAAACATTCTTTTGGTGGAGAGAGAGGAAGAGAGTAGGCATATGAAGTTTTGAATGTTGAGAGAGCTAGATATATATTGAAATGTTGCAATTTTCTTTGTGATATTTGCTGAAAAATTGTTCTCTGGCTTTGCACACACACACTTAATAATTGTTGGGAAGTTTGTTCTTAATGTGTGAGTTTTGCATTCTTCCATATTCCATTGCTTTCCTATTGAATATATCTTCTTGAGCAACTAATGAGGAAAATTCTCTGCATGCATAGTAAGAGGATACTTAATCAATCTGACATCTTATATTTTGTTTTACTCGAGGACGAGTAAAAGTCTAAGTTTGGGGGTGTGATAACTCCTAGAAATTCATGATATTTGAGTATATTTTACTTGAGTTTTTGTCTATTATTTATACATTTTGGATACTCAAGAGGGAAAATGCTCATTTGATTTTCGGTTTCACATTATTGTTAATTATGTAGATTTTGATTATTTTTGTAGTTAATTTCTTATGTTATTTTATGTAATTTTTGTAGGAATAATTTGATGCAATAACCAAGGGATCCGGATTAAGAAGAACACTTGAAAAGGGGAGAAATTGGGGCTAGAAGCTGAAATTTCAAGAAAAAAGGGAAAATACAAGTTTCTGGACGAATTGTAAAAATTACAGAAAAAGACCTCGAATTTCCCAAATTACAGATAGGTCCCCGAATTTCCAAAATTACCGACAGGTCCCAGTTCGCCGTGAGCTCACCGCGGCGAGCCAAAACACCCAAAAAGAGGCAGAAACGATCATAGTTCGCCGTGGACTTCGCCGCGGCGAACCCACGGCGAACTGCGTGCTCTGCTGCGCATTTTTTGACAGATTTAAGTGATATAAAAGCTAGGGTTTCGATCTAGCTCGACATTCTTCGACTCTTGGGCATTCTTGGGGGTGTTTTGCTCTGCTAGGGCTTGGAGATTGGTGGGGATTTAGCTTGGGCTTGGAGCTTCAAAGAGATTTGGGTTTCCTCTCTTGGTTTATTTCTTCCTTCTTCATTATCTTCTCTTGTTTTGTTTTGTAATGTTGTATATATATGCTCCCTTGGAGTTGTAGAACATGAGTAGCTAAATACTTTGATTCTAGGATTATTTTGAACCCTTGTATGTATTGATTCTTGATTCCTCCTCTTGATTTGTGATTAATGATATCTATGTGCTTATTTTACCCCGTTCTTAATGCTTCTAAGTGCTTGATCACCATTTAGATGTTGTGTTCGCTTGATTTATGACTCGAGAGAGCTAGGTTGAGTGTAGAACTTGGGTAAAGTAGTGCAAGAACCGGAAGTTTACGTGACGAACGGATGGTTTTGTTGGTAAGATAGAGATATACTTGCTAGCCTTGCATAGTCACATTAGGGTTGGAGTGTGATAATTGGGTCCTATCAAATTGTGGCAAGAGATTGTGCAAAGAATAGGACTAAACACTTGTTCTTGACTCGAGAGAGCATTACAAGTACTCTTTGAACCCTAGATTAGCACGGGATTTCGTTGAGAGCTTCTTTGGGGGGAGGTTAATTGAGTTTTGAGAAGTATAAGGGGGATAGATAATCCTAGGGTCCATATTATCCTTGAAGTTGGAGAATCACTTGTTTATAGTTTTATTTTCATTTCATTTTCTTAGTTAATTTTCAATCTCAACATTTGTGTCACTCAAATTGGGCGAGAGTGTGATAATCATTGTTTGACCGGGTTTTGGACAAATCCTCGTGGGAACGATACTCTACTCTTCACTTTATTACTTGGCGCGACCCGTGCACTTGCGGTGCGTGGCGAACAATCAGTTTAAACGCGCATGTTCTGTCCAAAACGCGCAGAAAACACGCAGTTCGCCGTGGGTTTCGCCGCGGCGAACCCACGGCGAAGTCCAAAAATGACAGAACTGAGAGATACTCGCCGCGGCGAGCTGACGGCGAGCTATCCAAAAATGGGCAGAAGCTTATTCAGCTCGCCGTGAATTTCGCCGCGGCGAGCTTTCCAAAATGGGCAGAAGCTTATTCCGCTCGCCATGACTTTCGCCGCGGCGAAGTCCCTGCTTCTCTGGTCTTTTACTCTGCTTTCTTTACTCCTTGGGATGCTCTGGCTTCTTCTTATTTTTGTTCAATTGGGAGCTTGGTGGAGGGCTAAAATCTCTTATTTATTGCATCAAATTATTCCGACAAAAATTATATACAACAACATAAGAAATTAACTACAAAAATAATCAAAATCTACATAAATATACAATAATATGTAACCGAAAATCAAATGAGCATTTCCTCTCTTGAGTATCCAAAATGTATAAATAATAGACAAAAACTCAAGACAAATATACTCAAATAATCATGAATTTCTAGGAGTTATCACACCCCCAAACTTAGACTTTTACTCGTCCTCGAGTAAAACAAAATAAGAGATTGTCAGATTGATGAATTATCCAATTACTATGCATGCAGGGAGTTTTCCTCATTAGTTGCTCAAGAAGATATATTCAATAGGAAATGAATGGAATATGGAAGAATGTAAAACTCACACATTAAGAACAAACTTCCCAACCATTATTAAGTGTGTGTGTGCAAAGTCAAAGAACAATTCTTCAGCAAATGTCAAAAAGAAAATTGCAACATTTCAATATATATTTAGCTCTCTCAACATTCAAAACTTCATATGCCTACTCTCTTCCTCTCTCTCCACCAAAAGAATTTTTCTTACACAAATTCAAAATCAATGAGACTTGATAGGCTTGTAATGAGGCCAAGGATTAAGCTCATAGAAAGAAAGGTATAAATAGGATTCAAATATCTTGAGATAAATGACAATACATAGCTCATCTTTCTTTTCTATCCAAAATTCCCTTCCAAAATTCAAACCACTCCCCCAAACTTATCTCAAAATGATGCATATGCACTCCAAGTCTTATTGAAACTAAACACTTTTTCTTCTTTTTCTTTTTCTCTTTTTTTTTTATAAACTTGCAATAACTTTGGAGTACAGACTATTAAACATCATGCACCACTTATATTCCCACACCAATTTTTGTAGCAACCATCCAATACCTTCTACCAATGATTCATCAATTATCTCAAAATTTGGGTAGTTCATGGTTTTTCAAGTTGCTAAGGTTAAGGTCTATTGTGGGTTCCAAAAAGAAAATTCATATGGTTTTTCATTATAAGGCTCAAAGAGGGTGCAAATGGAATTATGTTAAGGGTTGGCTTGAAAGGCTCAAACTCATTGAAAAGAATGCCCATATCATTTTCCAAACTCATGTAAAAAACCATTACAAAGCCTCAAGAGATTCCAAGATAGGTTCTAGAGTCTATCAGCTAAGAAAGAAAGTATAAACTGAAATGCTACAACATCTCCAAACAAAGGCTGTCAAATCATTTCCAACTCAAGTGAATCAAAAATTCTATTTCATTTTATTTTTCAAAATGGTCAGAAAGCCAGTCTCAATAATGTAAATTCAGCATCCAAAAATATTGACCACAAATTCCTCTCAAACATATAATCTAAGCAACTATTCTATCATTGGATCCCACATTTTAGTTCAGTGGATACTAAATCAATCTAAATCTTGCTTTAAGTAAAATAACAAGTAATCGTCCAAGTTTCCAAAACTGAAATTCATGTCCATGTTAACAGCAGTCTATCATCAATTCAGTCAGTTCAATGCAAAATTGGAAATGCAAGAAACTTCCCTGTAGATGCTATTTGTGCTCCAAGCTTGCTTGCCTTTGCCTCATGTAAACTTTGATGATAAACCTTGAAAATGCTCAAAAGAGGTCACACCTACTAAAGGAAACAACAATAAAAACTATTAAATTTTTAAAACTTGGGTTGCCTCCCAAGAAGCGCTAAGTTTATAGTCTTCAGCCAGACTTTCGAACTACTAATCATACGTATCAAAAACAAAAATCACCTTGTCTTCATTTCTCTTCAAAAGACAAGGCTCCAAAAATATTGGAAATTCAATTATACAAGAATTACATGCTCCCTCAATCAAGAGTGATTTTTAAGGAACATGATGCATTATGGCACATGGGGAGTATAAATTCATTTGTTTCAACTTTATCCTCATTAACCCCCAAATACTTTGAAAACCCAATAAAATCTACTTGACTCTCATCAGTAAGAGCCAAGCTATCAGTAGGAGGATGTTGAACACACATTGCAGGAAACTCAATATTTCTCTCTCCCTCTTCCATTCCTAGCTCACAATCACCCACAAAAGTATTACAATTCATTGACAGCACATTATCACTTCCCATAGACAATTGCCCACTTGAAACTGCAACTTCCCCATAAGAGTCATTTGAAATATCAATGAAAACACCTGTTTGCTTTAAAGACTCAATGGAAGAAGCCAGTTCATTTGCCCTAGATGCTAAATTTTCAAGAGCTAATTCATGTTCATTCAATTTTTCTTTTGTCCAAGCTCTTATTTCATTTTGATTATCCAAAATGCGCTGAAGCATCTCTTCTATTCTAGGCTTTTGCTCATGAATGGGAGTGATTTCTTCTACATGACTAGGTGATGTTTGCCAATATGATGCATATGAAGGGTAAGAAACATTTGGATCCCAAGGCAATGAATGCTCATGATTCCAACTAGGGTAAAAAGAATTATCTTGCCAATCAGTTTGAACCCTATTGAAATCATCCCCTACATAATCCAAGTTTGAGACATGGGGGCATTGATCAATATAATGATTATCTCCACAAAAATTGCAACAAATGTACTCGTATTGAGTTTCAAAAGCATTAGGATCATAGCAAGGAGGTAAATAATCATTATCCTGTTCAAATCCACTACTTGCCCCATTAGTCCACCAAGGATAATCCATAACAAAAATTAAAAGAAAATAATTAACAAACTAAAAAGATAAAAAAAGAAAACAAATATACACATGGACACAAGAAGAGAAACTACAAGAGAAAAACAAACACACAAACAAATATATACAAACTCAAGCTTAAGCTACTAATGCTCTAACCAAGGTTGACCAAGGACGGTTTTGGGAAACAAATCCTCGGCAGCGGCGCCAAAAACTTGTTCGCCCTGCGCCGCAAGTGCACGGGTCGCGCCAAGTAATAAAGTAGTGAGTAGAGTATCGTTCCCACGAGGATTTGTCCAAAACCCGGTCAAACAATGATTGTCACACTCTCGCCCAATTTGAGTGGCACAAATGTTGAGGTTGAAAATTAACTAAGAAAATAAACCTATGCTAAATGAAAATAAAACTATGAACAAGTGATTCTCCAACTTCAAGGATAGAATGGGTCCTAAGATTATCTATCCCCCTTATACTTCTCAAAACTCAATTAACCTCCCCTCAAAGAGCTCTCAACAACACCATGTGCTAATCTAGGGTTCAAAGAGTACTTGTAATGCTCTCTCGAGTCAAGAACAAGTGTTTAGTCCTATTCTTTGCACAATCTCTTGCCACAATTTGATAGAACCCAATTATCACACTCCAACCCTAATGTGACTATGCAAGGCTAACAAGTATATCTCTATCTTACCAACAAAACCATCCGTTCGTCATGCAAACTTCCAGTTCTTGCACTATTCTACCCAAGTTCTACACTCAACCTAGCTCTCTCGAGTCATAAATCAAGCGAACCCAACATCTAAATGGTGATCAATCACTTAGAAGCATTAAGAACGGAGTAAAATAAGCACATAGATATCATTAATCACAAATCAAGAGGAGGAATCAAGAATCAATACATACAAGGGTTCAAAATAATCCTAGAATCAAAGTATTTAGCTACTCATGTTCTACAACTCCAAGGGAGCATATATATATACAGCATTACAAACAGAACAAGAGAAGAGAATGAAGATGGAAGAGATAAACCGAGAGAGGAAGCCCAAATCTCTTCGAAGCTCCGAGCCCAAGCCAAATCCCACCAATCTCCAAGCCCTAGCAGAGCCAAACACGCAGTTCTGTCCAGAAGTCGAAGAATGAGGGCTCACAATGAAGCCCTAGCTTTTATATCTGTTTAAACGCGCCTGTTCTGTCCAAAACGCGCAGAAAACACGCAGTTCGCCGTGGGTTTCGCCGCGGCGAACCCACGGCAAAGTCCAAAAATGACAGAACTAAGAGATGCTCACCGCGGCGAGCTGACGGCGAGCTATCCAAAATTGGGCAGAAGCTTATTCCGCTCGCCGTGACTTTCGCCGCGGCGAGCTCTCCAAAATGGGCAGAAGATTATTCCGCTCGCCGTGACTTTCGCCACGGCGAAGTCCCTGCTTCTCTGGTCCTTTACTCTGCTTTCTTTACTCCTTGGGATGCTCTGGCTTCTTCTTATTTTTGTTCAATTGGGAGCTTGGTGGAGGGCTAAAATCTCTTGTTTATTGCATCAAATTATTCCTACAAAAACTATATACAACAACATAAGAAATTAACTACAAAAATAATCAAAATCTACATAAATATACAATAATATGTAACCGAAAATCAAATGAGCATTTCCTCTCTTGAGTATCCAAAATGTATAAATAATAGACAAAAACTCAAGACAAATATACTCAAATAATCATGAATTTCTAGGAGTTATCACCCTCCTATATGTAAATTACTTGGCAGGCCTCACAAGAAGAGGAAATGCACTGGAGAAACTTCTACTACAAAGAAACCTGCAGTTTCAAATGATGAACCTCAAACTCCTAATGGCAATGGTAGCACGGATATACCTCCACCCCCTTCAGAAAAGCTGAGCAACAGAAGTTCAATTGGAAGATGCACAATTTGTCGTCAAGAAGGTCACAACAGAGCAACCTGCAAGGATGTGTGTAGCCTATTATAGTATTGCTTCACATTGTTATTCTTCTCATTAGGTGAATTTTGTCATTGTTCATCGTTAATAACTTGTGTTTTTTCCTCAAATTTTCATGTTTTGCAGGCTCCCAAAACCACAAAGCCTACTCAAACCAGTGCCCCAGAATGTCAAACAAAAAGGCCACGAGGGGGGGGAGAGCTTTCTATAAGAGTCGCATGCATAGTGGTGTGGGAGTGCTTGTAAATGAGCAAACTGGCCGGACTGTTTACAATGTATAATTAATTATTACAATTAGACAATCATGATTTAAATGACCACTGACTTTGTTTGCGTGCTTATGCAGCCTGGAATGGCTTCAGAGGTTGTTTTGAAAGAGGGATCAGCTCAAGAGTACATTCATTACAATGAAGACCCTGAAACTCGATTTCCTTTACCAAATGAGAACATAATTAGCACAACAAGGAGCTCAACCTCAAGTTCACAACCTCAGGTGGTGCAATACCAAGGTGATGGGGCTTCTGTTTTAACTCCAACAGACCTCCCATTCCAACCTCTAGGACTCATGTGAAGAGGACAAGCAGCAATGATGTCCTCTCAACTTCTTTCTCACAGAAATGAAATGGTCGCCTCTACAAGCAAAACGAAGTTCACAGCAAGGAGAGGCAGGGGAGGCAGGGGATAATTCATCCTTAAATTAGGACTTGTCAATGCTGTCATATTTTTTGGGGAACTTTTGTCAGTGTTGTTGTGATGGCAATTAGGAGTTACTATTGTTCTGTAATATTTTTGGGGAACTTTTGTCAGTGCTGTTTGTATTGATGGCAATTAGGACTTGTCATGCTGTCATTTTTTGGTCATGGCAATTAGAACTTGTCATGCAGTAAAATATACTTTAGATGCCTAGGTATCCACCATAAGCCTTTCCTTGTTTGAACATCGCCATTAACTTGAAGGCTATGCCATCCTAAGGTACTGTTAGAGTTAATAAAAGTGAACATCACCATCTTTTAGTACATAAAGTACATTGCTCTATTGAATAATTTAGGTTAAATAGTGCTGCTAAAAAATTAATTCATGGGTTATATAGAGATTTAGCCCTATATATATCAACACTGTTTGTTAATAGTAACATCAAAAATTAAATAAATATTACTTATATATAAAGTTTATCAGTTTTGGACTTTTGGTCAAACTCTACCACTTCCGTCACCCTTTCAATTTTCAATGCATTCATACAAGAGCATAATGGATTGTATCCAAAAAAAAAAAAAAAATACAAGAGTATATGGAACCAGTTTCCGTACTTATAAAAAATGATGAGTAAAGATAGATAAAAAATATTTATATCATTTATATTACATGCGGATGGTGTATATTTGATTTAGTGTATCAATTAAAATATATTTGATAAAATGAAATATAGATTGTTTATATGAGATTTAGAAGGACTATATATGCTTAATTCTTTCTATTCTTCTATATAATGACTAGAGAAACCAATTTTGAGAGTATACACAATCTTATCTTTAGCTCGTTGTCCAACTCGCTAATTGACTTCGAATAATTAATCTCTAATATTCGTCGTCCCTCATAACTAATCTCTCATTATTAATAGAGTCATCCGTGATCATAATATTTAAAACCGTTTGGGCACAATAATTTATTAGGTTCCAATTGATTACTAATTTTAAATTTAATTAGCAACTTCATATTTGGATCAAGAAAACTTTGACTAATTAATTGAGTTCAAATAAATATTTCTCCGCTCATACAATTGCAAAACATTAGAAAGCTGTTGCTTTCCATCAGCAAACATTTTTTTTACTGTATCATAATTTGAATTAGCAAGTAATTCATTAATTTAATTTTAAAATTGAAATGTGATTGTTTCAAGGGCAAAGGACAGAAGAATACCCTCAAATTAGTTAAAAGACAATTTTCTACAATCAATTTCAGAAAAGACAAGTTAATACAATTGACTGAATTATTTGAACTCAAATTTAAGTGAAATGTCTAAAATGCCCTTGGTTTAGATATTTATTTATTTTAATAAAGGGCCCACCACCACTGGCCGGCGAGAGCCCACCTGCCACATGACGGCCAGGCCTACTGCTACGTGACAGTGTGTGGGGGGAGCTAAAAATAATATATGCAAAGTGGAGGGGGTGAGAATCGAATCCACCCCCTCCCCTTCGAGACTTGGTGGCAAGCCTTCTCATAAGTTATAAAACTTATATATATATATATATATTATGTTTCATTTTTTCTAAATATTTTATCAGAATTTTATAAGAGATCACCAAATTCGAATAAGAGATTACTAACTTTGGATAATGGTTTACAAGTATTTGTCTATCTATTTCCTAACTTCCTAACTTTAATAACTATTTTTTGTTTGTTCATAAAATTGTAAAGGGATCACCAAATTTGAATAAAAGATTATTAACTTTGGATAACTAATTACCAATATGTTTCTATCTAATTACCAATATCATTACCAACTTTTTCTTTGTTTGTCCCTAGAATTGTATAAGGAATTACCCACTTTGGATAACGGTTATGTTGTTGATGATTTAATTGAGGACAAGTGACTGTTTTGATATTTCTGTATGGTCTAAGTAATTAACTTAGCTACTTAAATTGTCATTTAGAATAAGGAATTGGAGGATTTTTTTTAGTATTAATTGGAATATAATGAAGTAGAAGTAGTGGACTAGTGGGTGGTTGCTGAATATCGGCTCAAGTAACCAATAGTCCTGTTAGAGATATTGTAATATGAATTTAAGGTTGAAAGAGTGGTTGTAATTACTTATTCCTAAAGGTTTCTGAATGATATTTGAATCTAAAAGTTTTCTAGATGGTTGCTTATGACTTGAGGTTTTATAAATGTAATTTAAATGCTATGGAAGAGAAATGATAAGTTTAAGAGTTGAAGTAAAAGAGAATTTGTTTATTCAATTTCTTCTATAGACTTTAGACTTTCACACATGCATGGAATAAATTTTTCCCCGAACGGTAACACTTACTCATTCTGTATTAAAATTGATTTTAGTTCCAAGGTTATTTTCTTTGATACATGCTGGAAAAAAATATTTTTAAGGGATCGAAAGCAGAATACTGGTTGCAAATGGCAGTTCCATTAACCCTTGGCGGGCCATGGCACACCCTGCTAGCAGGGTGATTTGGAGGTGCTAGCCCAGTGTGATGGCCAACACATGTGGATAAGAGGGTGGTATTTCGTGAATATCACTCACGCCAGTTTCTCATGGGCATTATGCTCGCGCCTATATTCGTGGCTATCAGCCACGCCGGATAGGTTACCTACCTTTAAGAACAATTCCTTTTCAGATTTAGTTATTGATATGTAAATGAGTGGTTCCTTGAATATATTTTTTTAAAATAGGAATGACTAATTGTTTCTTGGGAGAATTGCACATAGGTCCCAAGCAAGATAATTAATTTCAAACAGGTCCATTAATAACTTCTTCACTTGTTAATCAAGGCTATTGTAGTTGTTAATAGTTGTCATTAACAACTCCTTATTTCTTTGCCTTGCTATACACTTAGTTGTCAGAATGATTAAATGGTGAATAATTAATCCTTTGCTATGTAATTACCAAGTTGCTTTAGCATGACTTTACTAGTTTTATTATTACCTCATATTAATATTTTATTTTTGAAAAGTGCTCCTCACTCAGATTGTAGAGGTATACCTACTTCTCTTGTTGACTTATGAAGCTCACCTTGGATAAGAAGCCTATGACTTCTACCTTGATCATCGATGCTACCGTAAATGCTTAACTTATATACCTTTGAATGATTTATCTGATTTGCTCCACGTATTCTATAGGCATCATACTTATTCCCATTTATCATTCTGAGATATATGTATATGTATGTTACTTTGTTGTTGAGCTGAGCTTATATATACTATGTTGAATTGTTGGATATTGTAAAATTTTTGGGAAGTCTTACTAACAGAGGAGACTCTGATCTACCACAATTTCTAAAATGGTTTAGAATTTTGATTCTAACGAATATATGTATGTATGTGTGAAAAATAGGAATCTATTTGCATATCTAAAAATCATTGATATTTTATATATATATATATATATATATTTGTCTATATTCTAAGGCTTATGGAATATGAGTTTTCTCATATTCCATGTTGGCCACCCCTTATATTTTTGGGGCGTGCCAATTTCTTTATACCACTCTGTCCTATTTATAAGTCTAACTATTTCAAAAATTTTATTTTTTATTATAAGTTCATTTTGGTATCAATGTGAGTGAGACTATTGTAACACCCCAAAATTTAAAAATAGATATAAGGAATTATTTAAGTTTTTAGGGATATTATTAAAATATTAAAAAGCATTAAAAAATAAAATAAATTTATGATGTTTAGGCATTTTTAATAATTTTTAAGGCTTATTTTGTTTAGGAGATAAAGAGAAATAATTAGAAGATAAAATTTAATTTTCAAAAAGAATTAATAAGGGAATATTTATAATCTTAGGGTATTGTTTTATTTTTAAAAAGTCTTATAAATATGGACTAAACTTGGACTGATATTTTGAGGAATTATAATTAAATTTTAAATGAAGGGGTAAAATAGGAAAGAGGTGAATGGCAATTTGTAATATTGAGATAAAGTAAGGTCAAAGGAGTAGATATCCCATGAAAATCTTACCATCATTATCCCAATAATTTACCATGTGTTAAAAATATATACTTCCTTCATTCCATTCATCATCACCGTCTCTCACTCTTTCTCTGCACTTACTCTCTGCTCTCTTTCATCTCCGTCGTCCCAGCGGTGAACTCTGGCCAGAACGACGGCGATCAGCGGTGAAAGGCAGAGGAAAACGTTTAAGAAGGTCAGGTTAACATTGGGTAAGCTTTTCTTCTCCATTCCCTTCCTTCTTTCGTTCGATTTTGAGCTGTAAGGGAAAGGAAGCGATTCGAATTTGGGATGCTTTGGAAGCTTTTAAATGCATGAAATCAAAGCTTAGTCTTCAATTAATCACTCTTGGGTCGGATTTGAGTGATGAAGGGGTATTATTCAAGTTGCCCCAAAATTTCCTCTTCGGGTTACTATTCACCCGACGAGATTTTGAGGATTTATGGGTGTTTCAATGAATTAAAGCATGATTAAACATCAAGAAGAGTAGGATTATTGCTATAATTGTGCCTTGTATGTTGATGTGTGAAGATTGGAATTTTTCTTTAATTTCTTCCTCCTCCCCTGTTCAGTGATGTCGCCGGCAAAGGAAAGAAAAAATTGGTGATGCTTGATGATTTATGTTTGATGCTAATTGAAGGTGTAATTGTGATTATTCTTCTTCTTGGTTCACTATTCTTCTTTGGCTGGCCGAATTGAATTGTTGCCATATTGTTAACTGTTCTTCTTCCCTCTCTGTCAGCCGAATTCTTGGCTGGGATGGCTGAAAATCGGTGATTGATGGAGTAATTTTAGGATAGGGCTAATGTATGAAAATTGCTTGTTGATTTCCAAGGTGTTTGAAATTCTGTTCCTCCTTGTTTCACGTCACAAATTACAAAAATTGTGACGTTTTTTATCCAAAATTAGATTATATTGATAAAGATATGGCAGAGAAACTACGTCACCATTTACAAATTTGTGACGTGATTTCAGGAAACCACGTCACACATTACCAATTTGTGACGTGGTTTCTTGAAACCACGTCACATATTTTGTAATGTGTGACGTGGTTTCCTGAAACCACGTCACAAGTTTGTAAATTGTGACGTGGTTAATTTTTTTAAAAAAAATGATGGTTAATTTAACTTCTTTTGGTTTCCCAATCTGTATTCATTGCAAATGTCACAAAAATAGATATAATGCAGATCAACAGTATACATTATTCACACAACATGTATACATAACTATATTATAACTAAATCAAACTAAACATATATATATATAGACACACAAAAAATTCCATCTACATTATGAAGAAATTGTCATCCAACTACGATCCATTCTATTAAACCTATGCCATTTCCAACAAGCTAGTCAAGTTTATCTCACTACATTATGAAGAAATTGGCATGCTATGCACTTAACTTCACTTCATGCAACTTTTTTTAAAAAATTGGCAGAGCTTCCTCTTGTAAATGTGACATCCAAAATTACATTTACAATCCAATTCCAGTTCAGTAAATACAAAATCATACAATTACTAATTCAATGACAGCAAACACACCAAATCCATTGTAAATAACAGAGCAGCAGCAACATTATGAGCATTAAAGACAAATATCCCAACAGACCTATCAGCAAACGCAAAATCCATTTAACTAAGACTAGACCTTACAAAACAAGAGGTGAAATTGTACCAAATTCAATCGAAGTATGTAAGAGGAGGAATATGAATCAGAGGAGTGGCGGTGCCTGCGACGTCAAAAGATTTTGGACAAAGAGCCCCAATTGTGGAGGTAGCACTAGCAATCTTTAAGAAGTTATCTCCTACATAATATCAACTTCAATCAGTGAAAAAAACCCATATGGTTTTACATGAATAGAAGCCCGAGCAAGAAAAAAGGAAATGATACAAATTATTTAATCCTTGCACCTTTTACATACTCCATTCATTTAAACCTTGAACATTCAAAGTTCTAAATGAAGCTAAATCAACATTCATTTGGATAAACAGAAACTCCAAACATAAATAATCATGCCCACTCAAAGCCAAAGTAATTCATGTTTGGAAAATATACAGCATGCCCACTCCAAACTTTAACATTTGCATGTTCATGCCTATGACTTTAAAGTTAGCTAGCAAAAGTCAAGGGATTGAACTCAATGCCTACTAGAAAACCTCCATTCACAAGTGAATAAAAGTACACAAATATCTCCCATCTTTCTAGTAATGCAATTATAATAGTTGGGGAAACAATTAAATATGGGTTAAAGATCAATTTTACCAACAGACTATTATCCAAGTTGCAGATGGCATAATTGACAATTGAAAGGGTCGGAAATACCAATGGACCTTTTAACCGAGGGCAGATTGGCCAATACCGTTAAAAATACCAAACGTCTGTTACAAACTTTACTGGGGCCCACAATTTTTTAATATAAAAAAGTGTGGCCCACAATTTTTTGTGGGGTTAAAGAGCAATTTTACCAACAGACTATTGTCCAGGTTGCAGATAGCACAATTAACAATAAAAAGGGGTCAATATCACCAACGAACCTTTTAACCAGGGGCGGATAAGCCAATACTGTTTTACTTATGCAACTCGTCATTAGTTATGGGACAATTGGTGCAATGATGTCCACCTGGCAGCTTGGTGAATTCCACATGGCAGACATAATTTCACTTCACCCATCCTCACCTTCACCCTTACCCTCACCCTCACCTGCCCTCACATACCTTTACCCTCAACGACAAGGCCCTCATCATAACCATAGACGAAAGAACACTCGAGGATGGCGAACGGCAACGAACGACGGACACCCTCATTCTTACCCACCCTCAACAGTCTAAAATGTGCCACATGGAAACTTGTCACAGTGGGAGAGACTTTTTAATTGCTTGGGGGTATTTTGATATTTTCCTATTATTAATCCATGTCACACTCTAAAATGTGCCACATGGTAACTTGTTGTCCGTCACGTCTCCAAATTAAAATTAACAGTCAACGTCCATAACTAAAATTGTATTGGCCAATCTGCCCTTGGTTAAAAGGTCCGTTGGTGATAACGACCTTTTTTATTGTCAATTGTGCCATCTACAACCCAAACAATAGTCTATTGGTAAAATTGCTCTTTAAACTCATAAAAAATTGTGGGCCTCAATTTTTTATATTAAATATAACGGCAGTTTGGTATTTTTAACGGCGTTGGCTAATCTGCCCCCGTTTAAAAGGTCCATTGGTATTTTCGATCCTTTCAATTGTCAATTGTGCCATCTGCAACTTGGACAACAGTCTGTTGATAAAATTGCTCTTTAACCCATTAAATATTGGTTACTTAAGTTTTAAATTTCAACAATTTATCTATGGTTCCACCTAATTCGATGACACAGACATTGTCACGGATGAAATTGGAGGTGGAGAAATCAGCCCCATTAACAGAAATACAAGAAAAAAAAACAAGAAATAGAGCATACAATCCAAAGATCTTATGCTTTCATATATCACCCAAAAATACACATCGTTAACACGGATCAAAACAAGCAAAACATAAAACAAGATTAGTTTCTATCTCTCCATAATCCTATTCTCTATTCTCCTTTCAACACCACACTCAACAAGAAGCAAATCAAAATGGTATACAATCACACAGAATAAAGTTCTAATTTCAAGCTTAATATCAATTAAACTTCCTCCCCCTTTTTCACCTGCCCACAGTCGAAATGCACTAAACCAAGAATAAGAAAAATTTTCACAATTTCATACATCCAATTAAACATCAATTTCATCCTCCTATTCATGCTTAGAAATGAAAACCACCGGGAAAGAAGAACAGATTTTCAGCTCCAACAGGAAAAATTGAACAACCAAGAACACAGCAAAATTCAACATGTAAACTTATCCCTTATCCCAATCTTGCTCTTTCTCAAATTTAATCAAAGTTTCCATTAATTTTCCACCCTGAAACCCGGCATACAGTGGCAGCAGTGAAGAATTTGGGGGTCTTGAAGAAATTCAACCAAAATGAACTCCCCACTCGAAATTACTCCCCACATTGTCCAAAAACCCCAGCTTTCAAATAGACCTCCCCCAAAGCTTACTTAAGTCAGCTAAAAGAGGAGGAAGATGGAGGGAAAAACTTACCAAAGGCTGTGCCACACCACTGTGATGCGTCATTCCCTGCTATCGGCTGGATTCGTCAAACCAGTGCTTGCATGTGCCGTCGAAGCTCCACGCCGTCGTCAGACTAGAACGAGAGAGTGGGAGAGAAATTGAAAAATGGAAAGGGAGAAGGGAGAAGAGGTGAGATTCACGCTATCGGGGTTTGGAGGAGCTTGGGGTTTGGGGGAGGAATTGAACGATGGTGGCTTGCAGAGCTGAGGGCGCGGGGTTTGGGGGAGCTTGGGGTTTTTGGGAGCAGAGGGCAGGGGAGGTGGCAGAGCTGAGGGCGGGGGAAGGTGTGAGCTGGGAGTGCGAAATGAAAATAAAATGGGGGGGAGCTGATAAACGACGTCACACAATTGATATGTGTGACGTGGTTTCAAAAGAAACGACGTCACACATATATAATGTGTGACGTCGTTTCCAGAAAAATGAAAAAAAAACGATTTTTTTTTAAAAAATGAAAAAAAAATTTCTGTAACTTTCAATGTCACACTTAAATTAAGTGTGACATTGAAAGTCACGAATTTTTTTTAAAAAAATGAAAAAAATTAATGTGACTTTCAACGTCACACTTAAATTAAGTGTGACGTTGAAAGTCACGAATTTAAGTGTGACGTTGAAAGTAGCCACTCATGTCCAACAACTCCATGAGAGCATATATATACATCATTACAAAATAGAACAAGAGTAGAGAATGAAGATGGAGAGAATAAACCAAGAGGAGAAGCCCAAATCTCTTCAAAGCTCCAAGCCCAAGCTCAATCCTCACCAAAATCCATGCCCTAGCAGAGCCAAACACCCCCAAGAATGCCCAAGAAGTGAAGAATCTCGAATGAACTCTCAACACTAGCTTTTATATCATCTCTTTTAACAAAACGCGCAACAGTACAGACTTTCGGACCCTCGCCGTACCCCTTTCTGTGGAGGTTCCACGGCGAGGGCCAGAGAAGAAATCTATATATTTTTGCCTTGTTGTGCCTGGTTGTACCCCTTGCTGTGGAGGTTCCACGGCGAGGCCTTGCTGTACCCCTTGCTGTGGAGGTTCCACGGCGAGGCCTTGCTGTACCCCTTGCTGTGGAGCTTCCAAGGCGAGGGTCAGTTCTTGCATCCTTCTATTTGTTGCTCTAAGCTTTCTTCCTCTTTGAAATGGTCCACCTCTTCACTTAAAATGTTTAAAGCTTAGTGAGGGAGCTATAATCACTTGGTCAATGCATCAAAATATTCCTACAAGATTTACATAAAACAACATAAGAAACTAACTAGAAATATGATCAAATCTATACAAATAAACAATGATGTGCAACCAAAAATCAAATGAACATTTTCCTATCTTGAGTATCCAAGTTTTATCAATGATTGAATAAAACTCAAGGAAAATGTGCTAATATTACATGAATTCCAGAAGTTATCAGATACTCACTGAGATGGTCGAATGTGCAACCTGTAGTCGAACCCACGGAAGGTTGGTCTCTTATCCTCTTATCTTCTTCCACCATTTTCTTTCTTTTTTCTTAGAAAGAAAAAAATTTGTTATTGCCTAGCCAAAAAGCTGTTAATATCTATTCAAAAGCTTTTAGTGACCAAGAGTTTAAATTGGTCATTAATAATATTTGGTGAGACAATTGACAGCATGTAGCCATGACAACTTTTTGAGCATTTGTAACAACATCATGAGTATCAATAACAACTTTTAAAAGTTTAAATTCTTAGTTATTAACAAATTTTGACAATACGATAACAACTTTAATTTTTGGCCAAAATTAGGGACCTCGGTTTAATTATATGATTTTTTGAGACCTCAGTTTATTAAGGGGATTTCGTGAGACTTCATCTTAATTAAGTTTATTTTATGGGTCCTTTGATTAATTTTCTAAACAAAAATCAAATGTAAACTGTTCATCCAAATATGCACCAAATTGTTTTTGGAATTTGTGTGATTTTGGGAAGTAAGAAAAACAAGAGGAGGTGCTGTCAAAATTTTTAGAAATTAGAAAAGATGATTTATTGGTTGAATTTAAATATAAAGAGCCATAGCCTGGACATGGGCATGGGATAGAGATGTGGTTTGAGTATCTTGATGCTTCCAATGAGTCTAAATTGAAAGATTGTGAGGGTAAGAAACTAAGTTAATTTGGAACCATTGCAAATCAGAGTACATCACGTAATCCACATTTTTTTCAATTTCATTTAATTTAAATTTAATTAAATGCTAAAAAATAATACCTGACATACCAAACCAATTCATGCAATGCACATTGCATTATACAAAGCATTATGGGCTCTTAAGAATCCATATGCTCCTTCCCCGCAATCTCCAAAATCAACCTCCCAAAAAGAGGCCTCATCTTCCAAACCTAATTATATTATATCTCTTTTTCACAATCTTTATGCTTTCAAGTACTTCTGCCATATTCCTTGCCAAAGCAGCAACAAAGCGTGGTTTGAAGGTGGAGCTTATACACCGAGATTCACCACTATTCCCATTGTTCGATACAAGAATAAAATTAATTAAATAAACCTAATACACACACAATTAATTCATATTTTAACAAGTATGCAGGCATAGTATAACTATTTTTATATTTTAAACATTAGTCATTTTTATCAGCATTTAATTATATAATCACCATTTAAATTTTGTGAATCATCATTTTCTTTTAAATGAAACTTTAAAAATGTACTTTTCAAAATAAAGATGATACCTTACGCAAATATAAAGAAGAGGAAGTATATTTTACCCGTTAGAAATAAATGTATACTGAAAATCAGGAAACTAATCAACAAACTAACATCAATAGCCCTAAATATTTTTTTTGGTCAAACACAAACCCTAAATTTTCACTAACCCACTTTCGCAGCTTCCTTATTTCCAGTGCCGAATCCATCCTCTTCATTATAGTCATTTGGTATTCATCTTCCTAACCATCTATCAAATATGATGGCTGAAAAAGTATAAATATGGGACCACAAACTTCTACCTTCAAATCAAATCTGAGGGGTTCCAGTCTCCCTTGATCCAGGGCTGTTGATGAATCACATATCCAAAGGACATGTATATTCTTCATCAATCTCAACCCTTTTTGAATTTGAATTAGTTTTCTGGCAACAAGTATTATGAGGACACGGTTGTTGTAACCAGTAATATATATTCATTGTCTGGGTCAAAGTACGGACGAGTTTTAGGATCTGGGTAGGGCAGCCAATATGTGGTTAAGAAATATTCCATCTTCATCATAAAGTGATCCAATTCTGGGTTTTTCTATATAATAATGAATGTGATCAATGTCTAAAACAAAATCTGAATCTTTGCGTCTGACGACGACTTCGGATCCACGTTGGGTTTTGTGGGCGTTAGATGTGGAAAAGATTAGTAAGATTGTTATGATTGTGAAAGAGAGAATATATGGTTTAGGCGATAAGGCCAGTTTGGTGAGTTTCATTTTGGAGATAGTTCAGGTAAAAAAAAAAAAAAAAAAGTTTGGAGATAGTTAAACATATATCCCAAGGTGTTGGTCTTCTACATAGAAATTAAATTAAATTATATATATATATATATATATAGAGAGAGAGAGAGAGAGAGAGAGAGAGAGAGAGAGAGAGTAGATGAGCCGTTTAGATAAAGATGAAATAAATTCAAATCTATTTTGTCTATCTTCTATCTAATCTACATATTTTTCCCAGATATAATCGTTATTACATTTTGTTTAAAAAATTTGAAATTTATGTTAAATTTTACTGACGAGCTTGATTTTTATTGATGATTAGGATTATGTCCAGGATATATTGCTTGCACCTAAATTCCACAGTTCGTTTAAGAAAATCCTTAGTGATATTTTTAAATTGGAAGTCGATTTAATTTCTCTGAGATAATGGGTATGGTGTTGGCATGGCACGTCGGATTCAAATTTTGAAACAATTCTAATTTGTTGATATGAGATATGATCTTTTTTTAATTTATATCAGTTTAAGAATATTTTTATGGCGGAAATTGCGAATGCGATCTTAGAGAAGATTAATTAATATTGATATTTTGTTTTGCAAAGTTGCTGTTTTACTGAGTCAAATAATTAACTAACCCTCTACTTTACCTAAATTTCAGAAATCTCCACTCAATTTAGAAAACTTATATAAAAAACGACTGAAACGAAAATGTATATTAAGGCTCCATTCTGTATTTAAAATTTTATTTTTATTCATCCAACCAATTAGTTAACGGCTAAATTTGACTTTCAAAATTGTATTTTGACTCAAATGCCCTATTTTCACAAAAATTATGTAAACATTTATATTTATAAAAAATTATAGAGCCAAAACACACTATAATAGATATAATTTAAATATTTTTAATACGTTGTAAAATTCAGTTATTTTGATGTTATTGAAAATTTTTATTTTTTAGTTTTCATCATGTTTAGAAAAGGCTTTCAAGTGAACCCAAGGGATGGAATACTAAATCACTTTTATTTAGAGTGGCCTAAGTATTTATGTGCTATCAATTCCTGCTTTTTGCCTTGTTTTGGTCAGCCAATTACAACAAAAAGCTGAGATTTGATTAATTTAATGGCTCCAAATTTATTAAAATGAAGAATTGTGTTTGTAGATTAAATTATTGGGAAAATTAGTGAGAGCTGAGAGGTAACAAGGAAAAAAATTAATTACTCCTTAGCACCTTTTAAAAAATAACTATTTAGAATGACCAAAAAATAAAATAAATATATTAAATTATCAAATTAAATCTCCCTATATCTCAAATGTTTCTTCTTCTAAACAGTTGACTCTTTCTCCCGCTCTCTACAAACTGAAATTTCATTAATAAAATTGTTTCATTTTATTATATCTGTTGTTATAGGGATATTAAAAATTGAAATGTAAGTATTTATTTTACCAAAAAACTTTTAACACAATCAATTAGAAGGATCATGTAACACCTAAATTTTTACTACTATATTATAGTATTTTAATTGATTTATAACCACTTTTTAATTCCAGAAGCCCAAAAATACGAAAAATTTAAAACATTTTATTTTCAAAGTATTAAATCAAATTTTCTTTCTTTCCAAGGGGATTTTTTGACAAATTGGAATATCTTTAAACTTTCAATAAAATAGAGTGGTTATTTGAAACAATTAAAATAACTCGAATTATAATGCTTGGGGAGTCAAACCCCTTACACTATATTTAAATATTCTTTAGATTATGTTCTATTTATCTATTTACACCTCTCTTACTATAATAATATATTGGCGGGTTATCTCGATTGATAACCCTCTTATATGAGTATGCGGCTCTATTATTCCTTAAGGATATATTATACATATACAAAATATACATTAACTACTAGACAAGCTTCGAACTTGTCTTAATTATTTAAACATACAACCTACATGAGTATATAGGCTCTTAAAGTAACTACCTACAGGGTACAAGACAAAGCAGGCATTCTTGCCCCTTCATATTACCTTACTTCTTTCCCAGCTAGCTACTTTCCACTCTGCTATACTGAAAATGTTTTGGAAAACAGTGAGATTGGAAATCTCAATAGCAGTTTATTTCATATCATGTGTGCACTTATATATATACTTATACATCAACTTTATAAATCTGTGCATATAATGAAAGCATTTATCCTTTTATCCCAATACCTGCAGGATTTTCTAATTATAGTCCTCACGGCTACTCAATAACCCTGACGGTTATAGGAATTTAACTGGCAAATGGGGAGCGACCCACCTAGGCCTTGGAATACTCCATAAATATCATCAATATCATCATAACAGGAATAATGCCCATTTAAATGCCACAGATATTACAAAATTATATATAAAACTTTTTATAATGAACTAAACTACTACCTGGATACCAGAGCTATTTCCTGAACCAGATCATTTACTTTCCACTGTCTTGGTGAACTCACACCAATATCAAAGCCTATCTACACATCATATTATAATAAGAGTAAGTTAATATATGTACATCTATATTTATACTATGCGTCACTCTCGGGTCCTAATATGCTTGTAACTACCCCACTATTTATATCTATGAATCATTATTATTTAGTATAACTATCTTGACTATTCAAGATTAAAAAGATCACTTTTAATTACTTTACTTCAATTAGTCTTTCTTATTCTAAATGTTTGACTAATAATTACCTCAAGGATAATTCTTTTAAACAAGCAATTTCCATTACTGTTTATCCATGTCTTTGAAACCTTAAAACAATAACTATAAATTCAACATCAAATTCTAAGCAGACCATACAGCCACATATAACACACATTACAACTTACTTCTAATTAACTTCTCTTTAAAACTTTAAGCTCCAACTTTTAATATCATCAGCAACATTAATTCCCATTTATCCAAACCATACCTCTTTAAAATCACAAAGATTGACTCAACCACTTTAACAATATTTCCTTCAAAATTGTTGCCGAAAATTGCACAAGAATTCACACAGAAAGACCATGTAAATGCCTCATAAAGTATTCTTATAATTAATTCAACACATTTGTCACTCTAAGTCAATAATTCCAAACACGTACTAACATCACTCAGAGCACAATTTCAGAAACTTCAAAGATCCCAAAACTTACTCAGATGTTCACATACAACATACTCAACCCCATTCTATTTATATACCATCTTAAAGCTCAATCCAAGCATGATACCAACAAACTCCTTATTTACCAGTAGCAATTAGTTGCCATTCAACTTCATCTTTAATTCCCATGAGACACTTCAAATATGTAAGAATGTACTTTAGCAATTGAAGTTACTTCCATACTCCCCAGGGATTTTAAAATAGAACCATATTCCCCACATAAACAGATTTGGGGTAAGACATTACAAGCTAAAATCAATCAAACACTTGCAACCATAACAATGACCGCCATTATACTCATACTTCAAATTAAAACGGAGAACTTTATTTCAAAGTTACCATCATTTAGTTCACCAACCAACAATTTTTAACAATTAGAAATTCACAATACAACTCTTTAGGGTGTCCATTGATTCCTTGCTAACAAGCATCGTAAATGTCTTTTTCAACAACTAAGTTTCTTAATCAAGAAACATTAACAGATGACCAATAAATGATCAATGAAAGCAAGAACACATATTCCAACTTTAATCTTATTCAAAAACATACACTTTAACACTACACCTTCCAACTAATCAAATTTCTGCAAAAACTTGAATAGCGAATAAAATGAAACAAAAGAGAATCAAACCCAAAATTTAATACTCACATCCAAAATCACCCAAGTAATCACAACATAATTTAATTGCACTCATGAACACTTCTAAACAATGATCCTTTTAAATTTAAACCATTTAACCTTATCCAAACCTAAACCACTAATCCACCACCCTTAAAATCATCATTCCCTTTTTTTCTCATTATCACCAACATGTTACAAATAAACAAGAAAGAATTCAACTTCCCCAATAACCTCTAAATTTCACATCATTTACATTCCTACATCAAGGAATTAGAAACTTTACACCTTAAAACACCAACAGGACTAAACTAGAACAGGGCTAAAGGTTTCGTCATTAACAACAATACAAAATACCCATACACACTAAAAAAATATTTTCTCAAACACTCCTATGAACCTGCAATCACTGTTTCCCTATTTAAACCCTTTCAATATACTTCCATTTTAGCCAAACAGAGCAAAGACAATCAAACATACAGGGAACATTTAAGTTACTCCACAACATAGCAGCAAATCGGCTTAGGCGGAACAAACAGAAGATCCCCGAAACGAGAACAACACCAGTATTTCAAAATTATCCAAAAACTTCAACAACAAAACATCAACTACATTCAAAATCACAATTTCTCTCCCTCCTCATCACCGAAGCACCATACAGAGCAGGGGAAGAAAGAGAAATCAAAATTGGACCTAACCCAGAAAATTCAACATGCAACAATTATCATATAACCCATTATTCTTCCATTACTGACCAGCTAAACACTAGGCCGAAACAGAGGAAGAAGAGAAATGGAACAACTTCCAGAAATTCCCACATTTTCCAACGAAATACTAACATGCACAATCATAGGAAAATTCGTCAGTGCACAGAGGCCACCCAAGCAGAGAAATCGGACAGAACCTAGAACAAAAGGGCTCGAATGAACAGGGGAGGAAGGAGGAAAAATCCAAGAATCCCAATAACTTCACAAATCAACATGCATTGAAATCTATTAACTCAATCTTACTTCTAATCAAGCTTAATTAAATTTTAGTTCTGTGATAATCTCTAGAAATTCATGTAATGTTAGCACATTTTCCTTGAGTTTTATTAAATCATTGATAAATTTTGGATACTCAAGATAGAAAATGTTCATTTGATTTTCGGTCGCATATTATTGTATATTTATGTAGATTTTGATTGTTTTTATAGTTAATTTCTCATGTTATTGTATATAATTCTTGTAGGAGCATTTTGATAGAATAAACAAGAGATTTCAGCCCTCCACCAAGCTCCCAATTGAACGAAAATAAGAAGAAGCCAAAGATCAGCCCAAGGAATAAGGAAAACAAAGCAAAGCACCAGAATAGACAAGACTTCGCCGTGGCTTCACCGCGGCGAAGTCACGAAGAACATCAGCTGCCTCTGCCCATTTTTGGTGACCTCGCCGTCATCTCTCCGCGGCTTCAGAATAAGTTCTGTAATTTTTGGGACTTCGCCGCGGGCTCGCCGCGGCGAAACCCATGGCGAACTGTGTGTTTCTGCGCGTTTTGGACAGAACAGAGGGGCGTTTTAACTGATATAAAAGCTAGGGCTTCGTTGTGAGCCCTCATTCTTCGACTTTTGGGGCATTTTGGGAGTGTTTTGCTCTGCTAGGGCTTGGAGCTTGGTGGGGATTGAGCTTGGGCTTGGAGTTTCGAAGAGATTTGGGCTTCCTCTCTTGGTTTATCTCTTCCATCTTCACTCTCTTCTCTTGTTCTGTTTTGTAATGTTGTATATATATGCTCCCATGGAGTTGTAGAACATGAGTAGCTAAATACTTTGATTCTAGGATTATTTTGAACCCTTGTATGTATTGATTCTTGATTCCTCCTCTTATGTTGTGATTAATGATATCTATGTGCTTATTTTACTCTGTTCTTAATGCTTCTAAGTGCTTGATCACCATTTAGATGTTGGGTTCACTTGATTTATGACTCGAGAGAGCTAGGTTGAGTGTAGAACTTGGGTAGAGTAGTGCAAGAACCGGAAGTTTGCATGACGAATGGATGGTTTTATTGGTAAGATAGAGATATACTTGCTAGCCTTGCATAGTCACATTAGGGTTGGAGCTTGATAATTGGGTTTTATTAAATTGTAGCAAGAGATTGAGCAATTAATAAGACTAAACACTTGTTCTTGACTTGAGAGAGCTTTTACGAGTACTCTATGAACCCTAGATTAGCACGTGGTTTCGTTGAGAGCTTCTTTGAGGGGAGGTTAATTGAGCTTTAAGAAGTACAAGGGGGATAGATAATCTTAGGACCCATTTTATCCTTGAAGTTGGAGAATCACTTGTTTATAGTTTTATTTTCATTTTATTTTCTTAGTTAATTTTTAATCTCAACATTTGTGTCACTCAAATTGGGCAAGAGTGTAATAATCATTGCTTGACCGGGTTTTGGACAAATCCTCGTGGGAACGATACTTTTCTCATCATTTTATTACTTGGCGCGACCCGTACACTTGCGGCGCAGGGCGAACATTCAGTTCTCACCCAAAAATCACCATAAACGGCGACGGGTGAACAGTGGCAGGGGAAGAAATTTGGAGAAACTTAACAAATACTACTCCATAACCCAAAAATCCTTCACCAAAACCTTGAGATCGAAACATAAACTTCATTTTCACAGATTTCACAACCCCTAAAACCCCCTAAATTCAAATCGATTTCTCTCAAAAATCCTCCCAAACCGGACGAAAAATGGTAGCAATAGGAAGAGTAAAGCTACCTGAGTTCACTCCCAAGCTTGCATGCGCCGTCGCCACCTTGCTCCGCCGTGAATCGGCCGTAGAAGCTGCCGGGGGTCGCTGGAACGAGAGAGAGCCCGAGAGAGAGAGAGAGAAAGTGAAGAAGGAAGAGAGAGAGAGGAAAACGGAAAAATGAGGGAGGAAGGAAGGGAGGGTCAAATTTTATAAAGGGCTAGGGGTTAATTTCGTTTATGCCCTTTTAACTTCTGTTCTTTTCAATTTAATCCCTACCCTTAAGTTTTCCATTATTTTCAATTTGGTCCTTATCTGAACAAAATTAATTTCCTACAATTATTTCTCATATCAGATTAGATATTTTCTTACCCATAAATTTATTTGGGCCTCAAAATAGTTTTTCCTCAAATTTCCAAATTAAAATTTATCTTCTAATTATTTTTCCTCAATTAATAAAGAAAATAAACCTTTAACAAATCCCTATTATTTCTAATCAAAATTTTGGGGTGTTACAGATCATAAAAATATTATTAATATATTTAATTAAATTATAAAATTGATTAAAATTATTTATTTACAGCTATATAATCACTTACACCATTCTTTTTAAATTTTTGTTTATAAAATGAATTTTTTTTTCAGTGATGCATTCATATTTGTTCAATCATATGACTGAGCTTATAAACAGACGACAGAAGAAACATTTGAGATATGAGGAGAAGATATTAGGAGGTTAATTTGGTAATTTAATATATTTATTTTTTAAGGTGGCAAAACGCACAAGAGGGGGGTGAATTGTGCTTTCCAAAAATTTAAACTTTAAAACTTGAAGACAATCCTTTATACTGGTTCTGCCAAAAACACTGCCTACATCCAATTCTCCAACTCCTCGTTGGGTTCCACTAAACCACAAGTTTTACAAACCAGGTTCACCTGCCAACCTTTACAAGACAGAGTTTTAGACTTCCTCTAAACACTCCCCCTTACAAGTTGTAAGACCACAACCCTGTTCTAAAGTCCCAGACTTAAGAACAACCTCAAACAGTAGAGGATTTCAATAAATGAGTTCATTTAATGAAAATATTTTGTTAATCACTGAAGTACAAAATAATCTCACTAAGAATAATAAGGCTTTGACCAGTGAGTAGATGAGAAGTAATGAATGCTTGTTCGTCAGCTTGTTCTCTTCTTCATAAATGCTCAAGACTTGGTTTTTATATCTCTTCTCATTTGCCTTTTCCTTTCAACTTCATAAGACCGTTTGAAAATGTTCGTTGGAAGCTCCTAGCCGTTGGCATTTAATACTGGTCTTCATCTTAGTCATCTTTCTTCTCTTACTTCATTTAATTCTTGCAGAAGATGAGCTATGAGAGATAGACTGTGATTACCAACTACCTGCAACATTGTACTTGTGTAGCAGCTTTTTCAGTAGCGTTAGCATCTCATGCTATCGCTAGCTTCATAGAGTGAGTCCTGCACTTAGCCATTAGCTAAACAAGTATTCATGTGAAGCACAGTAGGTGTTATCGCTAGTAGGATTCATTATCTCAGTGTATATAGATAGTATATTAGCTATCAGAATGTCAAGTTATTTCAGCAAGTGATTTCATTATCGATAGCTAAACTCCCTATCGCTAGTGACTATGTTATCGCTAGTTTAATTCATTTGCTCAATGTATTTGCTATCTGTAAGTAGTCTCAAGTGTTCTGCTATCGATAGCTGATCCTGTTATCGCTAGTTATCTTTGCTGGCTTTCTGTTGTCCAAGTTAATTATGGAGTCTTAGCGATAGAGAAGGCTTTAGCGATAGAGATATTATCCATCTTCAGATTATTGCTAAGTTCTCATTGACTAATATTGTTCTTATCTCTTCTTCTATTAGCGATAGACTCTTAGTCTAGCGATAGTGTATCTGTTATCTATATATTTGTTCAGTATTTTAGATAACTTATACTTTTCCCTGGTCATATACCTTGATCCTTATCTTAATTCTTTTCAGACTAAATTATATGCTATCTGTTCATTTTACTTATGTTATCTATAGGGTCCAGTTCTCATCAAAACTTAAGATTTCTAACAATTTTATGTATTGGTCTTTCTAAATAATTATTTTTTAAAAGGTCTTGACAAATCTCTTATTTGTATGGTTTTTATATGCCTAATTTGAGGAAATTAACATGATTGAGATGCAAGTTTTGGTCCAATAATGCTTAATTGAATATCTTAAACTCTCAAGGAAATAAGTGTAAAATTAGGAGTAATTAGCCATAATTATAGATTGATTGTAATAATTAATTTATAGGGCTATTTGATCTTGGTTTTATCTTATTTTCACTTGCAGGGTCGCTCAGGACCAAAAGATCGAACCCGGAATGAAGGAGAAGGCCAAATAAAGAAGCAGCAACAAAGTGACTTCGCCGCGGCGAGTCAGACGGCGAAAAACCCATCAAAGGCAGAGGAGAAGTGAGTTCGCTGTGGCTTTCGCTGCGGCGAACCCACGGCGAAAAGGGCAGAAGAACCAGAGACATTGGCACTTCGCCGCGGCGAAGTAGACGGCGAATGGACAAATCTGCAGAATATCAGAATGCGAATTTTGGCCCAGATCCGGATCCAACTTGAAACCCACTCACTTAACCCGACTTGGGAAAGATAAAACACGAAATACACACTCCCTTAGGGCAGATTTGGTCCCCATTTCACACCCCCAAGCCCTAGCTCTCTCTTCTCCATCTTCATCTTCATCTTCTTCATTCTTCTTCCATCCTTTCATGGCTTCCACTCCTTCCTCTTCACTTGTTGGTTCTTCCATGGAGAGTAGCAGCTAGGCTCCACCATTCTTGGTGGTGAGAGCCAAGGGATGAGCTTGAAGCTTCAATAGGGGAGTTTTCCTAGTTCTAATCATTTCCCATTTGTTGTATTTATGCTTTTCTAGGTTTCTAGGGTTGCATTTATGACATTTCGGTGGGTTGTATTAATTGCTATTGCATTTGGTTGAGGTGCATTTATGGCACTTAGTTGAATGCATTTATGTCATTAGGGTTAGACACTATGTTTATGTTTATGTTGTTTCCTTCTTGTATAATGCTTGACATTGCTACTTATTAGCTTTGAGTTTAATGAAATTTATGGGTTCATAGTTTTGTTATTCTCTTGGTGAAAATTATGTGCTAATGCAAGGTGGCTTGGTTAGTGGATTAAGAGTGTTAAGCTATTTGCTTGAGGGAGATGGCATAAGAATTAATTGGTTGTGTTAAGACATTGGGCAAACACTCTCTAGGTCCTAATTTATTGTATGGGTGACCATCAATAGATTAGGGTTTAGAGAGAAATTTAGAGCAATTATGGGGTGGCCCATATTGTGGATTTAAAGTCTTGCATAATCAATTATTTCTTGATTGTGAACTTAATCAACTTGGGTTAAATTAAGTAATGTGCGGGGTTCCGGCATTAATTAAGTTAACCCAAGCCTAGCCGAGAGGGGTTCCTCTAGGGTTCTTTAGAAATCAAACAAACTCCTCGAAAACCTTTTGAAGCAATGATTCCCAAAGCTTTCATTCATCAAGAATGACATTTATCCCATTTTCATCCAAATCTCACTTTTAACTCTAATCTTTTACTTTACCTTTGCACATACTAAACTTCCTATCAAAACCAAACAAAAATGCTTTTTACCCGTCTTTTCAAATTTACATTTTAGCTATTAGGAACCATATTACACTAGGCTCCTTGAGATCGACACCCCGGGTTAGCTTCCACTAACCCCTCGGGTTTAATTTCTTGGAGAGCGGACTCGAGGCGGACTGCTCCGAACCTAAACCCTTAATCAATTTACGAGCTCTTCAGGTCTTTAGGAGTAATTAATTCTTTTCCTTGGTCCCTCTCCCTAATTTTTCCTAAAATATTTGAATTTTTAAAGATGGCCCGGAAATAAGATACACGCTGCAATAATCTTCCCTCTCCGTATTGATAAATGGGCGCTTCTGGTCCAAATGAGTATTATTTTTTAATTGAATAGCTTTCCAAGAAACTTAAGAAAAGAGCTCCAAACCACTAATTTTGGGGTTCTATTGAGTTATTATGAATTTTTTAAGGTTCACGAAAGTTTGCTATTCTTATTTATAACTAGTTTATTATTACACATGTACTTAAGTTTTTAGATGACTAAACAACATCATCAGTGAACCTAAAGCAAGGTGTAGCACAAAACCCAAGACAGAGCAAGTCGCGGCTCAACTATGTAATGTTTCAGTTTTTGGAGTATCTTTCAAACAGTTTGTCACATTTCACACTTTTAAATAAGCATATTCTAAAATATATATACATATATACATATTGTATTTAAATATACATGCATGCATCCATACACATGTTTGTGTATAGATATGTTTTAAATTTAAGGAACAATCACATCAACGTCACACACCTACCAATAACTAACATATAAAGCAATAACAAAGGCGCTGTTGATGCCATCAAACTTTCACAAATCCAATTTCATTGATATTCATGGCTAGTGATGCAACACTTCATGCTCTAGTAGCATCAGTACTTTCAAGGTCGAGGTCGATCGATAACTGTCATGTTGGACGAAGAATCAGAACTAACTTCATCAACAGGCACAGTTGCTTCGTTTGGTGGGGCCAGCTCATGTGTCTCCTTGGATATGCCCCATAGGAAACAGTACAAGCCAACTATTACTAAAACCATACCTAACAAGCTGCAAGGAGATATTACTTTATTATACTTGCGGAGACAATATAATAACATTGATATAGTAATACTCTCAAGACAAATATAGAACTAGAAAATGTTTGTACATTCCAACTGTGAGCGGTTCACCCAGCAGAGTGGCTTCGACAAAGGCCACAATGATGAGGGATAATGGACTGAACATGGGAGGATAAGTAGGTCCCTTCACTGTGGCAATCCAAGATACTAAGTAAAATGTGACAGCTGAAGCAAATACCCTCTATATATATTATGGAATCATTACATGTCTTAGTTCTCGGTGATTCAAAGAGATTATCCCAAAAAGAGATATTTTATAAGCTTAAAAATCAAATCTTACTTCATTTAAGTTTAGAAATCTTACCGAGTACACAATTGTAAGCAACTCCATGTTCCACCCTAGCGACCAAGAAGCTTTGCTGCTATCTATGCATGGCCCTACTATCGCAGCTAGAATAGTTATCATGATACATTGCAACGTTATTGCCCAGAACTTTAGTGGAAGGGCTTTTAGAAGCTTCACCTATTAGATTTCATAAACACAACCGTCTAATCAGAAGGAACACTGTTGCAGTAATTCAAACTTGTTCTATTTCCACACCATAACGCTAAGTATTGTTAGAATTTCTCGTTACAGTAGAAAGCTTACTTGGACAATGTACCATCCTGCGTATGAAAAGCAACAAGCAACTAGAAAGAGAGTACCTCGGAGCACTGTGATGAGAGGATTGATGACTGCCAATATAAAATTTCTGTCCTCCATAAAGACTAGTAATTAGCGCCCCTCCAACAGAAATAACTATCCCAATGATCTTAGTTTTACCTGCCCAAGTTCTTAGACCTAGTTTCTCCATCCTGCAATCAATTAGTATTGTGAGTCAATTCTTATGATATTGTAATTGAGAGACAACAAATTAAACTTTATATGAAGGTTGCTCTCTTTGAATTTTACACACCTACCTAAACATGATGGAGACTAGGAAAGTCACTACGGGAACCAGGTTGAGGAAAGTGGCAGAATAAGTGGCCGAAGTGTCAGCCAAACCATAATAGAACACTCCCATATTAGTTATCCTTATAAAATAAAATGATGGTATTTTACAGTTAGAAAACAATTATCATTAAAAAAGAAAATGTTTCTACATCATCAAATATAAAAGCAGTTAAAACTTGAAGAAGGAAAAGAAAAGGCCAATGAAGCTATTTTATGGTGAGGCTTGTCTTGAGTTAGAAAATATATTCACCGATATAACATAAGGTATATAGAAAATTAATATTGCACTATTCTGAACGATGGATTGATGTTGATGTGGTTAAGTCGGAACCTCAGTTCATATGTTTCAGATCATTTCCTCTCGCTCATGAAGCCGAGTGAGGATTTATGTATGTCCTTTAATTTGTGGGCCTATTTTCTGGATCCATTACATCCAGTTTGGTAGAGCGTAAATCTGACAATCTGTGAAGGAAATGGGAATTAAAAAGGCCTTCTATATATTTCCTATGGGGGCGTGTTTAATTTGCTTAAGCTTGTCCAAGGAAAGTCACAGTTTAGTTTCTCGCAGCAAAACTTTGCAAAAGGACAAAGGTCTTCTTCTTTTTGTATTACGGAAATTATGATCATTTAATTTTCTCTCTTTCCAATCATATTATCATTTCCAACTTATCAAACATGAATGTTTTTCTCACACTATCTCTATTATATCCAACACATAACAAACATGTTAGTAGCGGCAAACATTTTCATTTCTTCCCATAAAAAATGTTCTCCCTACAGTTCTTATGTTTAAATAGTGTAGGGGTATTTACTGTACTTTGGTCAGATTCAGACCATCATCTTATACTCTTTGAAGTATTACGTTGTATAATCAAGTTGTATAATCAAATATATATATATATATATATATATTCATAGATAAGGCTCATGAAATGAGTGGCTGTTAATTAAGAGAAGATGACTGAACAAAATTAAGCTTGATCGCTTACCCAATTAAACCATTGATAAAAACCCAGAACCAGACAGACCAATCAAATCTGACAGTGTGGCCTCTGTAATAACATTTAACAACAACAACAACAACAACAAAGCCTTATCCCACTAAGTGGGGTCGGCTACATGGATCGCACGACGCCATTGTGCTCTATCGGAAACCAAATCTTTAGATATATTATTTATTAAAAGATCTCGCTCTACAACTTCATTAAGTGTAAGCCTCGGTCTTCCCCTTCCTCTCTTAATCGGACTCCAGACTGTTTGATCTACCCTCCTCACTGGCGCATCTAATGGCCTTCTTTGTATATGTCCAAACCACCTCAAACGATTTTCTACCATTTTCTCACTGATAGGTGCCACTCCAACTCGTTCGCGTATATGATCATTCCGAATCTTATCCTTTCTTGTGTGACCACACATCTATCTCAACATCCTCATTTCAGCTACCCCCATTTTATGTTCATGTTGACCCTTCAAAGCCCAACATTCACTACCATATAATACTGCTGGTCTTATAGCAGTGCGATAAAACTTCCCTTTTACCTTATTGGGTACTTTTCTATTGCAGAGAACTCCAGTAGCTTTCCTCCACTTACACCACCCAGCTTGAATTCTATGATTGACATCGTCATCAATCTCACCATCTTGTCTTATAATTGATCCCAAATACCTAAACTTTGTCACTTGAGGGATTGTTTGCTCTCCCAGTTTAACAAATTAATATAAAAACAGCAAAAAATTTAAGTGAAAAATGAACCCAAAAAGATGAAAAAGATATATGAAAAGCATATATAGCCATGCAGAGAGTAGCGATCCCATGACGGTACAGAAGAAGCGAGAAAACGAAGGTTCCATTAACTAGAATGTACCTTGACAACAGCTGCATTCCGGCCAGAAAAACTCTTACCAATAACATGCTTATCACAGCACGCCATGCCATGAAATATTCCAACACGCCTCTCATATCGTCTCTCTGATCTTCTTTCTGTATCTCTGACTCGTGTAAACAAATTAGATAAGGGGTCTTCTTTCACGACCTCATTTCAATGCTGCATTTGGCTGACACCTGAAAACACAAGACAAATGATCTAGTGATTATCTTGTGGATATTTTATAATTAAGTTGAAGTGGAGAAGTGAAGTTAACAAAAAGAAGAAGAAGAAGAAGAAGGATTATTATGGGGTTTGTCGGGTTTTTGATCATTTTCCATTAAAAAAAAAACAAAAAAGCTGAAAATTTTATTTGATTAATTATTTCCGTGGTCCATAGTGTTTTTTTTTTTAAAACAAAAACAAAATGGAATGGTTTAGTGATTGCGGGTTGAAGTCAGAGACGATATGGGGAACGATTTTATGAACATATAACCCCTAGTTATTAGAACTAAACCAGGTCGATGAACCTACATCTTGCACGCAAGGAGATGCAAGGTGATTAAGGAAGCAAGCGTAGATATGTCTCGTTCTTGTGTTTTAAGTTTCTCTACTTTTGAGATAGTAATAAAGTTTAGTTTCCATTGAAAACAAAATTAAACGAACATCAAGCCCATGCTTATGAACTCTAGCTAGTCCCCAAATTTTAACGACTCACTTTACTCAGTAATTCCCTTTGATGTGATTCAACCAAACAACTTAACATCACTTGTTCTAAGCCCTAGCACTAAAATTTCTCTTGTTCCTCAAAATAAGCCCACCTAAGCCCTAGATAAGTGCAACTTTCATAAACAAAGTTTTGTAAATAGAAAAGGTTAATGAGTATAAAATCTTACCTCAGTAGTACTCCTCTAATTGCTTCCCCTCAAATCTCGCGGTGACCGATGACACAGGAAGAAGACGATGGGACGAAGGGATAAAAGAATCAGTACTATAAAATTAAAAGAATAAATAATTGACAATTTTTTATTTATAGTCTTTGAAAGGGATGAATTGAACCACATCACGACAACTACTCGCTCGCCCAACTCACCCCAAAAGGACGCGTATTAAGTACTCCCTCTCGTCACCAACTAATGATTTCATTTTGTAATTTTTACAAGTCACTTGTTACTTTCCAAGAAACATTAATATTTTTTTTCTATCCATGCTTATGTTTAATTAGGGTAGTGGGAGACAGTAATAATTAATATGGTATCCAAAAAACAAATTTGATGTTTTTAACCAATTTTATTGGTATGTGAGATTTGTTAGTCGGTGCCTTATAATAAGGATTAGAGGAAGTAACTTTTGAATCGTTTGAAAGGGATGGTAATTCAAGATCATTCATATTAAGTAACTTTTGAAGTTTTGATCATCTGAACTAATTAAATTAATATTGCTAAATAATATTCGAGAGATTCCAAAAAAAAAAATCTTCTTAAAATTGAAAAAGGATAAATCAAACTCTTGAATTAGGGAAATTTCATATCAGTACCAAGTGAAGAATCTAAGATTTAATATTTTATCAAAAGACACAAATGCTCGTAATAATTTATATTAGTATTCACAAGTTCAAATTAAAAATTTGAAACTTTAAATCAACAATTCACAACCCACTTCTCTCTGTTGTAAACAAGACTATATATTGTGAATTATTAGAGTAAAAT
Source organism: Mimosa bimucronata (assembly GCA_037074515.1). Taxonomy (NCBI): domain Eukaryota; kingdom Viridiplantae; phylum Streptophyta; class Magnoliopsida; order Fabales; family Fabaceae; genus Mimosa; species Mimosa bimucronata. Next base: position 17,656,132 of record CM073442.1, read on the forward strand.
ATAAAGCTTATATTGAAAAACTTGATACTTGTATTCACAAGTTCAAAATACGGATTTCCAACTTTATCATAATTTCTTAGTTTAATTTTTAATAATGCACAACCTACCTAAGCATATATGTGTCTTTTAGTCAAATTTTATCTGATTTGAGATTTTCATAACTCTGATGGATTGATTTATCCTTTTTGAATTTCAGAGGATTTTACCGTCATCTTCCTATCATATATTATAGTCATTTGGCTGGTCAAAAGATCAACAAATCAAAATCTGTTATGGTTTTTAGCCCAAATATTAATAATGCTGAGAAATTACATTTATCTGCGGTAATGGAATTTCCTTTTGCAAATAAATTGGGCAAATATCTAGGTACATTTGTTGATATGGGCAAGAAGCAGTCTCCTCTGTTTAATGATATTTTGGACAGAATTGATCAACGGTTGTAAATGTGGAAATCTAAACTTTTATCTCAAGCTGGGAAGGTTACTCTCATTAAATCTGTGATCTCTTTAGTCTTGGTTTATCCCATGTCTTTTATTAAGTTTCCTGAGTATATTGCCCATAAAATAGATATGAGAATTGCTGAGTTTTTTTGGGGATTCAAAAATGGTCATAAGCGGATGCATATGATGTCTTGGCAGAAAATTTGTTGTCCAAAAGAAGATGGTGGTTTAAGAATTCGAAAGACTGCTACTTTTAATGATGCTTTGTTGGCCAAAAATATCTAAAGAATTTTCACTGCTGAAAATTAGTCATTAATTTATATGGTTTTGAGACCCAAATATATTTCAAATCAAATTGATGGTCTCATTATCCCTCATTCAATTCAATCTTCCATCTGACGTGACAGTATGGCAGTTAAAGATCTCATTACTGATAGACTTTCCTGGAGTCTTGGGAATGGTTTTCAGATAAGCCTCTTTAGCCACTTATGGCGGCCTTTGTAGTTTAATCACCCCATGTCAATTGCAAATAGGGTTGAGCAAAACTGAACCGGAACCATAAACCAAACCGAACCAAATGAATTTCGGTTTTTCAGTTTTAGTTTCCATTCTAAAAATTATCAGTTTTTGGTTTGGTTTCTAAAAACAATAGGTTTGAAACTGGTTATTAAAAAAAAGAGCCCAAAGCCCCAAACCCAATAATGTTTATTTTAAAGGAGAATTAGAAAGCCCAAAGCACAGCAAGCCCAATAGCCCAAATCACAAACCCTAGCAGGCTCCCTCATCTCTCATCGCCACTCATCATCTCTCAGCCTCTCTGCTCTCTTTCTTAGACCCTTGGGAAATCAAGCATCGTCTCCACTACTCATCGTCGCCATCCATCAGGAGTCGAAGTTGCTCGCAATTTCTGGCGACCTCTGAAGAGGATGAAGGTCGAGTTTGCCGAATGGAGGAGAAAGAAAAATGCGATGGCAGATTGGTTTTTGGGAAGGAGGAATAAGTAATTGTAAGGGGTTTGAGAGAGATGAAGATGGAGAAGAGCTTCCCCTTCCTTCACACCAGTGTCGACACCGGAGCTCGGTTTCCTTCCACACACAAGCCGCTAGTTCGAAGAGAAGAGCTCCTGATGTTGAGGACAATCCTTCTTCCACAATTCTTAATTCACCAGCTTTCAACTTCATGATCTCGACTTGGTCTAGTTGCCTCCCACATCTCACCGAGTTAGACTTCACCTCCAATCACTTATCCTCCTTGGACTGTCGCATCGCCCACCTCTCCCTTCTTCATAAGCTTTCCTTTCATCAAAACCTTCTCACCGATTCTGCCGTTGAACCCCTTTCTTCCTGTCATGACATTTCTGGTCTTGAGGTATCCCAACTTATGATTTTGTTATGCCTCCCCATGATTTCTGTTTTGATTGGAGTAAAGGTAGTATTGAGTTGTTAAAGAGAAACCTTAAACATAAATAACCGATTCTTAACTTTGAGGCTTTGGTGGGTGCGATGCTGTGAATTTGATCTTTGATTTCTGTAGCAGATTTATCTTCAAATTTCAACTGTGTACATTCCCTATTTTGCTTCTTTACTCGGATTGTTTCCTCAATTGGTGCTAAATCCAAGTTTTTAGGTCTAAATTGCTTTCAATTTTGTTTCCTCAATTTCAAGCTGAACCTATTGCTTATATGATTGCTTGGACTCTTTATTTTATTTGGTTTTTCAGAAACCAAAGACTTGCACATGCTGTGTCAATTTTCCCTAAATAAGCCATCAATGCAATTTATGCTCAAGTCAATTTTCATTCCTCAATCTTATCATTTTCTTCTCATAATTAATTTTCCCAGTTTCTCTACTGATTTAATAAATGGATCTTCTTCACAGTTTCAATTACCTCATGACTGGGTAATTGTAGTTTCCAAGATCACTAAATCTAAGTAGAATAGTAGCCGTTCATTTTGTGTTTCTGTTTATTTTGGTTAATTTAGTAGCCGAAAACAAAGACCGCTACTAAATGAACATTAGTAGCGGTTACTGACGAAACCGCGACTAAATAGGTCAGTTTGACCAAATTGAATATAGTGGTGTACATTAGTAACGGTTACTTTCAAAATAACCGCGACAAAAGTCGCACCCTTTGGCAAGAACATTAGTGGCGTTAATTTAGTAGCGGTTTGGAAACCAAAACCGTGGGTAAACAGAAGGTCATGATTTAGTGGCGGTTTTATTTAAAATTAGTAGCGGTTACATTTAAACCGCCACTGATTGAACGGACGCATTAATTGATTCGATGTATTCTTTTATATTTTTTTGTGGTGTTAATTATTAATTCGATGTATTCTTTTATATGTTTTTGTGGTATTAATTATTAATTCGATGTATTCTTTTATATGTTTTTGTGGTATTAATTATTAATTCGATGTATTCTTTTATATGTTTTTGAGCTAAAAAACCTTCTTAATTATATATTGCAAGTTGTTGCTTAAAAATAGTTGAGAATTTAAATTAGCAGTGTTGAATTTTTTTTATTTTGTTTAAACTTAGTAGCGGTTAGTCAACCGCTACTAAGGGTTGATACTTTTAGCGGCGGTTGTAAACCGCTACTTAACTCAGCAGGAATCTGTAGCGGTTATAACCGCCACTAAAACCATCGGAGCATTACTAGCAGTTATAAAATTATAGTTTTCTGCTTTCCTGCACTTTAGTAGCGATTTTTGTTAACCGTCGCTAATGTACAAACAAAAGTGAAATTTTCATTTGTTGTTTAGTAGCGGTTTTTTTACCGTTACTGATTCAGTAGTGGTGTTGACCGATGTAGTAGCGGTTTCGTATACGTAGAATCGCGACTAAATGTTTGCCTCAGACTTTCTACTAGCGGTAATGATAACCTCTAGTAATAAATACTTAGTAGCGGTTATAACCGCTACTAAATAACCTTATTAACCTCTACTAAATGCCACCTTTTTTGTAGTGATTTTTTTATCGCGTTTCAGACAAGCATTACTTTTCATATGTCATCAACAGTGCATTATGTAACACCCCAAATTTTAGAAAAGAAAAAAATAAGGAATTATTTAAAATTTAGGAAATGTTATCAAAATATTAAAAAAAAAACATTAAAAATAAATTTATAAGGATTTAGGTATCTTTAATAATTTTAAGGCTTATTTTCTTTAAGAAACAAAGAGAAATAATTAGGAAATAAAACTTAATTTGGAGAAAAGAGATAATAATGGTTTATTTAAAGTTTTAGGATGACAAGTATAAATTAAACAGCCTTATAAATAAATTTATGAGGCCAGGTATATTTTTAATAATTTTTAAAACTTATTCAATTTATTAAGTGAGGAAAAATAGTTAGAAAACTAATTTAGATAAGGGAATATTTAGAACCTTGAGGTATTGTTTATTAATTAAAAAGTCTTATAAATAAATTTAGAAATTAAAGTATATCTAGAAAAATTATTTTGGGGTCAGATTTAAGTCTATTTCTGAACGATAATGATAAATAAAATTATGATTTAAGAGGAAAATAGAAAATGGGAAATGAAAAAGACAATATCTGCCCCTAGTTGAAAATATCATCAATTAAATAAGGAAGGGCAGGATAGTAAAATACCAGTAAAATAAAAATATCACTCTTCTCTTTGAATAATAGCCACACACGTGTTTTCCTAATTGTTCTACTCTCTTCTTATTTCCTCTAGAACACTCTCTCTTTCTCTCCACGTATACACACTTAAAAGAGGAAAAAAAAATATATACTCCCTCTCTCTCTCGGCCAGAGCAAACACACACACATACATTAAACACTTCCTCCCTCAACCCGATTTCTCTCTCATCCTTCTCCCTCCGTTTCTTCGAGTTCTGGCAGCGTCTTCGGCCCCCAGCAGCGGCGCTCGACGGCGATCGACGGCGGGGGGAAAGCTCAAGAGCTTGGGACAACCTTAGGTAAGTTGTTTCCTTCCTTTTCCTCTTCTTCTGCCGCGAGTTGAGCGGATTTGGGGGTGAATCGATTCAGATTTTTGGAAAGATTTTAGAGCTTCTGAAATTATAGAAATGTTCCTTGAACCTTTCTCTTGATAGATTGAGTGTTGATTTTGGGTATTAAAGTCAAATAGGTTCAGATTTCTCAAGAAACTCCTCCTCTGTCACTGTTCATCCGTCGGGAATTTTGGGATTCTTGGGTATTGGTTGTTTTAAAACTTAATTACTCACGATTTCTTGCAATTTTAAGCCTATGGAACGATTTGAATGACTGATTTTGAAGTTAGGAAATTGTTGGAGCAATTCTTCTTCTCCCCTGTTTCGTTGAATCCGTTCGGCCAAGAAAGGAAAAATTTCTGGAATGAGATACAGATTAATTGGGAGCTTGAAATGGGTGTTTTGAATGTGTGGATTGATGAATTCTTGGTTGCTTGATTTGTTGTTCAAAGTTCCCTGTCTTCCCTCTGCTCTGGCCGAACTCAAGCCTCTCTTGGGGTAGTTTGATTTCTGTTATTTTCTTGGATGTTTCAACACTGTAAGCATGAGGAATAAATGATGATTAGGAAAATTGATGAAGTCTAGAATTTTTGATCATTATTTCTTGTTCCCTGTTGCTGTTCTGATTCGGCCAGTAAAGGAAAAATGGGCTATTGATGTTTGTTTTGTTTTGGGAGATGGATTGGAATTTTGTTTATGTATGGTTGATTAATGTTAGGTTATTAAATGTGGAATTCTTGTCTTTTTGCTATTCTGGCCGTGGCTTTATGTAGGGAAAGAAGGAAGAATGTGTTGGTAATTAGTTAAGCAATAATTAAGCAATAGTTAGTGAGATGTTGTAAGCCTCTAGACTGCAAATCCTGATTGTTGTTTGAGTTGAATCAAATGGCTATTGGTTTATTGGTAATGAAGAAGAATAGCATGATGATTAAGGGGATAAGAAAATAGGATGTTGTTATGGATGTTGGATTAAAGGTTGAAGGGCTGAAATTCTAGTTCTTGGTTGATTAATGGCTGCTGTTTATTGATAAGGAAAGAAGAACTAGGGATATTGGTTCAATAGGGATTAGGTTTAAGGAAGGATTAAGAATGGTTGTTGATGGTTCATGATAAGTAAATGAAGTAATGGTTTATGTTTTGTTGATCATTGGCCACTGATTTGAGAGACAATAAAAGAGAACAATGATATAGATTTAAAAGTAATTAAGTTAAGAAGGTAGGAAAATGAGGTGGTTGTTCTTGAATTTATTGGACTTATTGAATTATTATTTTAAAGATTGTGAATTAAGATTATACTTGCAATTAGGATAAGATTAATGGGGTAGGAGGAAATTTGTTAGTGATTCATTAATTTAAACTCCAAGTCAATGTATGGAGATAGGTTAAGAAGTTTAGTTTGAAGGTTGATTCATTTCTTAAGAATTTCCAAGAATTAGGAAAGCTTCAAGTTGAATGTAAAGACTAACAAGTGGTGGTGAATATGAGTTCATTGAATTATTAATTAATCAATAAGGAAGATTAATTAATTTGAAATAATAGAGGTACTTTTGTGCTTATATTTGTGTGGTATGTATATTAATATGTTTTGTGCAATATTTATGAATAATAATGTGGTTAGCCATTAAGTTAAGAATTTAGATTTTTACTATATTAGAAATAAGACGGGTAGTACCCTAGGAACGGGAGAGACGTTTAATTATTATGCATATGTATAGATATTAACGTATTATTTTATATCATAAATATTTATAGGACAAGATAGTGGGATTGAATCCCCAGAGTACAAAGAAATAAAGGAGTTTAGCGAAGGTTAAGCTCAAGAATCAGGTAGCAGTTTATTTCATATAATATTTAATTACAGCGCACTACATGCATAAATTTCATAATATCTGTTACAATAGTAATTTTATTCCTTAGAGGTTATGAGGGGAGTACTCCAAGGCTTAGGTGGGTCGCTCCCCCTTTGCCAGAAGTTATGAAATCCTGTTACAGGTAGAGGTACCACCACTATTTAATGAATATATCGTTAATAGTGGTTGGTAGAGGTTATAAGGATAAAGATTATTCATATTGTGAAGATTTATGATTTATTATGCATGAACTCATATGAAAGAAACTGCTATTGGGATTACCAATCTCACCCCCATCCCCAAACATTTTTCAGTAACGCAGGTTTGAAAGAATCTAGCTGGGAGATAGTGAGATGATTAAGATGAGGCAGGAATGCTAGAAGAAGACTAGATGAAGAAATTAAGTTTTATAATTTGAAAAGTAAGATTATTGTATATGATGTAAAATTAAATTATCAGTAGAAAGTATAAACATTAGAATTGTATAAATTTATTAAGAGATTTAAATTTTCTTAAGTATTATGCATTCAGAATAGTTACCCCGAGAGGGTTAGCGTACTTTTAATTGTTTTAGTAACCACTTTATTTTATAAAGAGTTTTAAGTTATTTCAATTTGTCTGAAAAGCCCATTCCAACCAACAGAGGGTTGGTCTAATGTTTTAAAAGAAAAGTTTAAATTTTTACGTATTTTTGGGCTTCTGACATTAGAAAGTGGTTATAATTCAATTAAAAGGCTATAATATAGTAGTAAAAGTCCAGGTGTTACACATTACGATGACATGCAGCTTTGCTATGGTCATTTCCATTCAGGATTTAAAATTACGAAGGGTGATGAAAGGCCAGATTCCCTTGCTTGTTGGTGCACAATTGGTTTATAATGATTGTCTGCATATTTTCAGTCGTTTTTATGAGTTTATCATTTTATAGTAACGAGCATGACCTCCCGTGCGTTGCACGGGAGATTTATTTTAATAAAATTTTATAAGTATGATAATTCAGTTCATATATTTATTAAACCATAGCTTTTCACATGTCTATTCCAGTTTCTTCAGAATTGGTTTGAAATCAATGAGTTTAATGGTGGAACTTAAATAAAGAGGCAATGAACTCAATAATGGCTTTTGTTCAGTCTTCTATAACAAAATAAATAATCATTATCCCAACAATAGACTTCAGTTCTTACGTATGGTATAGATCAACCTTCATTGCTTTTTCTATTAACTTTCATCCATTAATTAAAATGCAAATAGTCCATAAACTAACAGCAGCTCAAATACAACTAACAATTGATAAATGAACATCTCAATGAATTTTTCAGAAAATAAACAGTCTATAACTTATAAATTAGCTTAACTAAACCATAAATTCTTCAACACACAAATGAATGTAATGCAATTCCAAGAAAGTTGCTAATTTAGAAACCAAGTACTCTTTCCCGTTGACTTGAAAATATTTTCCAACCTAATATAACATTAGTTTAAATTATAATCATTGATAACGCATCGTGCCATAAGCAAATGATTGTGGACATTTAGGCAAAAAATTGTAGCAGCAACAAAAAAGTCATCAAATATGGGTGCTTTCATTTGTAGCAACATTACAATGATCAGGACCGGCCTCGGGGTCTCATCTGCAAGTACAAAAAAAAAGCCATTACTTTTTTGCTTCATTGCAACAGTGCCTATAGGTAGAAATTGTTAAAGCTAATCCCCCCGCATAAGAGGTGGCAATGTAGTAATCAATATATGTCATTTTTCAATGACTTCCAAAAACGGCTACACATATAATGACATGTGGTTGTGCATGTGCTGACTGACTCTTACATAATCGTCCAAAGCATATAGTCACCTTCCTTCACATTACATACGGCGCTTGCTGCTTTGTTAATATACAATGAATCAATTTAATAATTATTGAGGAATATAATTAGAAATTATAACTTGTAAAAATGAAAATACAGTATATAATTGGTTGAACAAATTGAAAGTAGTAAAGACATAAAGATAGTAATTCGCTAGCTGTCATGAAGGTTATGTTAAAAACTAAATAAGTTGCATGGCATTTTGATTGAGACAAAGTCAAAGTATTATAAAAGTGCGTGCAAAAATATATAAGGCAAACATTGTCACAATGCATTACTTTCGATGTATCATTTAATTATAATTAACTAATTATTCCAAGTGTAATCATGTAGGTAAACCAATTATCACAAATAAATGATTGCACTATGAAAATAAGGAATGGCTAAAGTATAATGGGAGCACACTTCTAAAGGTCAAGCAACTTCTGTTTTAGCCTTTGAACTTCAGGAATTGGTGGATCAATGTCAAGGCTTGTTGCATCACTGTAGGAGGAAACAGTTGGTAGTCCTGGATTTACATAAAATCATGTTAGTTCAGAGGAAGATAATTGCAACAAATATGTATCACTAATTTTAGATTTAATTTTAATTTGAATTTTAATTTTTAATTTTCAGAATAAGACAATGTCCATGGCTCATATTTTTACCTAAGGGTTGGGAGGAGACAACATATCTCACATGGACAAAAACAGGATCGGTGCCATTCATTGCTTCACGTACTAACTTGTATACGGCTTCTACCCATGCACCCCTAAGCCAGCACCGAACCTCATCTTTGGCCCTGAAAGCAATCTTAAGTAAGAGAACAATGTAGTTGATTTTTGGTCCTTAAGGGGCTGTGTTTAAAAGTGCTAACCAGCCACAACCCTTTTTGCATGTTTGAAGTATCAACGCGAATTGTTTCTCACAGTACCCTGTACTATTATCCTCTGTGATAGGAGCACAAAATTTGACAAAACCCACCACATCTTCAGGATGTCATAGTATATATTGTCAGCCAATAAGTTGATAAAAACCATTTCTCCCCAAAAAAATGCACAGTTAGGAGAACTCATACCAAAAAATCCCTCGTCGGGCTTATATGACCATGGAACCTGGGACACAGTCTTCAGGTTATATGGTAGTGGTGGGAATTGACCGATGGCATCACGTAAATAAGTATTAGAGTACAGCTCGAGCTGGTAGTGTTCATGTATACCTTCCCCACCAATCTCGACTGCTGGACAAATGACGGCATAAACCGCTCCAGGATGTAGCATCCACATGAATCGAGCTCTTGATTCTTCCTATCGCAACTTAGCTAACATCCGGGTACCCTATTACGTGGTGATTTGCAAGAGCAGTTATTATGCATTATGCATTAACAAAGAACAGAAATGAAGATAAATGAGATGACATTACCGCTTCGTCAAAAACAACAAAGTCCAAGGAAATGACCTCTTTCATAGCATGTCGAGAGGGACCTACATAGTTTATGACCTCGTTGGAGAAAGACCGATCAATCTTGACTATGACTTGGAAATCATCATGTGCAGGGTGGATTTCAGATAGGTAAGCTTGTGGATATTCGGGCATCATTGAACCCATAGGATGTGGATCGGAAGAAAAAAAAAAGTTTTCCTGAAAAACAGAGGACAACAGAGGACTATGAAGATGACACTATAAAAGTCAATCATTAAGAGAAATGAGTTACAGAGGAGTTGTATTCACAAGAAAAAATTAACTATGAAAATCAGAGCACAACAGAGGACTATGAAGGTATGCTAAAAGAAGAAACGAAGATAATTGCTCACCAAAAAAGCTGAACTTTGAAGAACAAAGGAGAAGGGAGACGTTCATATAATGGAGAAGAAAAGGTGTATGGGAATGGTATGGTGAGTAAAGGGAAAGGAATGGATATGGAAATGTTGTCTTATCCTCTTTATTAGGATTGATAGAGGGAAAATTGAAATTTGAAATCATTTGAAATAAAACCACGCACATGTCCCGCTGAAACTATCCTAGTTGGCAGGAAGATGAGAGTGCACGGAGCCATATGCTTCTTGTATCGGCGTATGAATAGTAATCTGAGTGAGGAGCTGACCAACTGCTGACGGCTTGCTGTGGAAAAGAATTGTGGAAGAGGAATTTCACTGGAATGGCGGGAATGTTATTTTTTTAATGTATAATAGATGTTCTAGTTCTTTCAAGTAGGTTTTCATTTGTATTATACTGTAGTCATATATGTTTGTAAGACATTGATCTTTTTTACTATAATATGTAATATTTTAGCAACAAAAAAAACTAAATTATGCAAAAGAAATTTTGTGATGGATTTTCAAATAATTTTGAATTAAGAATAAAAAAATTGTCATCAAACTTAATTGTGGGGTAAGTCTTCTAAATTAGATTGTATAAGTGTTTTTCATTTATTACTCGCATTACCTATGTGGAAAAGTGGAGTACTCTGTCATGATGTATAATGAAGATATTATCAAACGAATCAATAATAAATATGACATGGCAAGTGAGTGGTGTGCATGCTTACGATGAGGTGGTTATGAAGGCACATGGGAGTGAGGGAAGCAGAGATAGTTACACTTTATAGATCAAGAGAGGAGGCTCATTAGAGGGAGGTATGGATGAATATTGTGAAGTCTCTCTTGCTCCCTTTCAATTCTGTACTTCATTTCATTTATGTGATTCTATAATTCCTTTATTGTTGGATTAACTTGTAATCCTTTGGACCCTAGTCAATATCTTCATTATTTGATAAATCCTAGTTGAAATTCAATCAGTCTTTCATCTTTTGAAATACAATATTATGGTATTATTTTGTATTGAATTCCAGGACATTACATACTCCCTCTTATTCTTATTATAGGGTACCAATCACCAATTCTCACAAACCAATGAATGGTAGCTTAGTCATCAAATTTAGGTTAAATTAGCCACTTTTTTCAATTCCACCTTTCATTAAATGATATAACTCCACATTTTTAACTTTGGACCTGATAATGATAAAGTGAAAAAAAACAATTGATGTGACTAGGGCTGTTCAAAAAGTTCATGTCCCGGTTGTCCCGGTCCTGTCCCGAACCTATTGGGACTAGAATTTCCCTGCACCAATAGGATCCGGTATCGGGATCAATGGTACCGGGACCAAATTGAAGTTGGGACAGTACTGGGATATGGTCACATCTTTGGGATTCCCGGTCCCAATCCCTGTACCATAAGTATAGTTACTTATTTAATTTTTTCCTAATTCAGCTATGCATTTATTCCTTTATTTCTTTTTCAATTGATTAATCAGATCCCTACCCAAATATTATTTTTTTCTCTTTCTTCACAAAATCATTCAATTTTATTGATGATTGATTGATTCAATCATTTAAGATTTAATGTTTAACCTTTTAAGAGGAACACCTCTTTTTTCTCTCCACCATTCCACAATCCTTAATAAAGAGGAATGATCGAAGAAGTAGGGAATGACTGAATTGTTAGCTATTGCTTTAAATTTCTTTTTTCTTTTTAACAATAATGTTGCTTTGAATTTGAATGTTTAAATTTTCATTATGGACTTATGGTTGTTGTTTTGTTTCGTTATAATATTTTGGAGACTTTATAAGTAGTTAAAAAGGATTTGTTGGACTTAATGGTTGCTGAATGATTAATCTTTTTTTACACATAAGTATATATGTGATATTAAAAAATTAATTATATTATATTATTAGTAACTAAAGTATAAATATACAAAGGTGCTTTGTTTTTTTTATTTCTTGATAAGGCATATTGTGTCAACGAGAATTGAGACGTCCCGGATTTGGTCTATGTCACGAACCAGTCCCGATGGGTCAAAGACCCCTTCAGTACTGGTACCAAGACCCCACACAAATGACGTCCCTGCCTTCTTCTGGTACCGAGACTCGGACAAGGGGTGTTCCAGTTGCTTCCCGGTACTTGAACAGCCCTAGATGTGACAGTTGATGCCTTATATTTAAAACAAAAAATTTTGCTAATTGATTCCTTATAAGAAAAACTAGCGCTAGTAATAATAAGCCCATAAGCCATAGTTATCCATTAAGGAATTGAAGCTAATAAAAAAAGGTGACAGAAAATGTCGGGTTTCGGGGTTTGGCTAGGGTTATTGGCTCTCGTTTTCAGTATATTCCAGATGGCAGTGATAGCCTATTAGCCTAATTGGGGTTTGTGGTGGGGTTTGTGGTGGGGTTTTTTCTTTTTAGAGACAAGTTTCATTTTCCATAAGAAGACTACTTTAATCATTTAATTGGGTTAACAGTTTTCAAGAGGTTGAGGAGGTTTGGTTCAGTGATTGGGGGTTGAGTCATCTATCTTTGAAGCTGAAAAATAAAACCCAATTCTGCCTAAGAATTTTTAATTTCCCACAACCCATAGAAACTCTAACATTTACTCCAAGTTCTACTCCTAAAATATGTTCTATTCCTCAGACTAAAACCGCCATTGGAAAGCCCTAGATGAGTAACAGCTTTCATAAATTAAAGGACATCGTTTAATTTGATAAGGCTATGAATATGAAATCTAACCTCAAAAATTTGCTGAAGCTCCGTTAATGGCTTCCCTCGGTGACTGGCGCATAGAGGACGAAGAAGAAGACGGAATGAAGAAAGACGAAGGCACAAGGCGCTACACCAGAACCCCATTTTTGTTAAAATACCCAACACATATTTACCTATTTAAAAGTAGCCTTGTTAGCAGCTTTCCTGGAGCCACGTCATCAGCATACCAGCATTACATTCCTTTGGTCAGCGATGTGCTGTTTTAAATAGTTTTAAATATTACGTATTGGCCTTCCGATATAAATAAATAAACTTATTTTTTATATATAACAAAAATTTGCCAATAACTCCTGCCGCTATCCCTAAATTAGTGGGGGTTGTTTTTAATACTCCTATTATATATAAATAAATATTACAAGTTTGTGGCTACCACACACTAAGATAAGTACATTCTAATTTTCAGGAAGAAACAATTAGCTATATTTATTTTTAAATGATTATTGAAAGATGTGTTTTCACTTCTTGAATTAGGAAGTATTGGATACTATTGGCAGCGGTTGGGTGCAATTGAAGTTATGGATGGATTAGGCTGAGTTGTCTTTTATGTCATTTCAATTTAAACCCGTGCATGTGTAATTTAGGGGTGTGCATGGGCAGGGCAGGACCCCTGCCTGATGCTGTTCGTCACCGCAAGTGCACGGGTCGCGCTAAGTAAAAAAGTGATAAGAAAGTATCGTTCCTACAGGGATTTAGTTACAAATGCGATCAAACAGAAGGCTTAGTGAATTAAATTAAGTTGAGCTAAAGCAAAGTTTAGATTGAAAAGTTAAAATGTAAAATATAGCCATTTAAAATTCTACTTCAAGGAAAGGGTTTTAGTCACAACGATTATATAACACAGAGATGATGTGGAAACACTTTTTAAGACAAATAAAAAGATCTAGGGTTACTTATTCCCATTTAACTTCATGAACTAGCAAATTCCTTTCCTTTAGCATTCCAATGAATTAATGTGTGAGTCCAAGGTTCAATTTCATTTGAAAAAGCTTTCTCACGTCAAAATCAAATTTATACTTGCATTAATTGCACAACCTCTTGCCACAATTAATGCAAGTCATGAATACTCCACCAACCTCATATGAACAATGTTAGGTTAGTAATTATATCTCTATATTACCAACTAACCATCCATTTAAAACTATAAACTTCAAGTCTAACATGATTTCACCCAAGTTCTAAAACAAAATACTCTCTCTCAAGCCATATTTCATTTAACAAATCAAGTGGTGATCAAGCACTTGTATAAATAATAGCAAGATGACAATCCACACATAAAAATTCATTCAATGCATTAAAGAAAGAAAATACAAGGTTCAATCCATCAAATGATTCAAAGTAACCCTAGAAAAGGGATTTAGTTATACATGGATAAATTAAAAACGAAAATGAAGATTAAGAAATAACACATGACAGAAAAATAGAGAAGGAAGAATAAAGAAAACCAAGATCAATGAACTTAAATCTCTCCAAGATCCTCCAAACACTCGCCGTGAGCTTCGTTGTGGTGAAGTCACAGCGAAGTCACTTTGATTCTGGTCTGATGGTCTTCTTCTCAGTTAGTCTTCAGTTCGATTGCAGTTTGTGTTTCCTCTAGGCTTTTTTCACTTGATCACCTCTTCCTATACAAGAAGAAAAGAGGGTTGATGAGTTTTACAATTTACTAACATATAAAAATTCATTAAGCTCCAAATTTCATACAAATCACAAATATTTCTTTGCCCCCTTTTTATTCAGCTTTTATTCTCTTTCCACCATTTTATTCACAAAATTATTCATAAGCACAAGGTAAAACATGATGATTTTATTATGAAATTTAGGAGCTTATCAGATGCCCTACCCAAAACATGAGTGGGCTGCATTTTGTAGCCCACCGCCCTGCCCTACCCATTAGAAGCCCATACCATTTTGGGCTGGGCAAGGTTAGGGCGGGCATCATACCCATGTGATCACTCCCTAGAATAGTTGAATCAAGAATGAGAAATGAGAGCTGCTGTTATTTTCTGACCCATAAAAATAAGATTATAAATTAATATTATATATATAATATGCTATATATATCAATATATTATAATTATAATAACATATTGACATGTAAAATAAATATATAATATTAATCATATATTAAAAAAATATATAATATTATTTATTTTGTGGGCAGAGCCAAATGGGTAGGGCAACATACCATGCCCGATGCCCGATGCCCGACCTTCCTGCAAATATGTCTGGCCTAAACATGCCCATTTTTTGTTAGGCCTATTTTTTTCGGGCTAGGCCAGACATTTTTTGTCCGGGCGGCTGGGCCACATGAACACCCCTAATGTATATATAACATTCTTGCCTTTATAAATTTTTTCATTCCAAAATTTTTTTATGATATAAATTGCAATTTCAATCTAGCTACAAATGTAACCCCCAATTTGTGTGGTATATATATATATATATATTTAATGAATTCCCCTATTTGTATATATATTTTATGATTTTTACTACATAAATGATAGATGAATATCCATGATTCTTTTTTTTTATTTTTTTTCTTAATTTAAATCATTAAATTTTTACTTTCTCATAAATCTATATCATGGTTTTTTGACGATATTTAAACATTTTTCACAATATTTAAATAATTAAAACTTTTCAGAGATAAATTAATTTACATATATTTGTTTATCCCTCATTATTATTATCACATTATTTTCTTTTGAAAAAAGTTATGTCATGGAAATATGTCCTTAATTAAAATTTAACTCGCCGCCGCCGTTGTAGCACGCAGTGATTTAATTTCATGCAGCAGATCTGACTCTTCATGTTCCTCTTGCCATATCCCACATCCAAAAGCTCTACCACTCGCACACAGTCCCTTTCCACCTAGGAACATCTTCTAAACTTCTTCTTGAATTCTGTAAGAATTGGGTTAACGGGAAACGCAAACACCCTGGCAGATACCCCCCTATTCTCTCCCACCGCCAATTTTTTTGTGAATCCAATTTTTGGTGCTGCTTTGGCAAGGACTATGGAAGAAGTACTTGAAAGTATAAAGATTGTAAAAGAAGGAATATGATTAGCCTCGGAACATGAGGCCGTTTTTTATGAAATTTTCTTTGCCTAAAAAAAAAAAAAAGATGGCTTTCTATCGTCATCAATTAAGGCTCTGGTAATGGAGCTGACGAAAGAGGCATATGCGTACAGGGAAGAGAGAACACCAAAGAGAGAAAGTAATGGGATTGATTGTGGCTATGAAACCAGATGAAATTGTTGCTGGGTGTGCAGTATTTAAGAGACCATTCTATCTGGAGTTTCTAAAGTTTTGCTTTGAGAATTTTGAAGTGGCTGTATGGTCTTAAAGATTGAAGAAATATGTTGATTAGGTCATCAGCTGTTTGATGGGTGACATAAAACATAAGCTACTTTTCTGCTGGGATCATTTTCAAACTGTATTGAAGTTCTTCTTGGCTATGATATGCAAGAGGTAGAAATGAAGATTCTGTAGTGCAAAACGAGATGATGGTTCATGGCAAGGAAAATGTTCTGAAGGAGGCCAAGAGATCCAAATTTAATCATGGATAAGAAGTCTAAGAGGTTAAAGTCACAGACGACTAGGAGAAGAAGCAAGAAGAAAAGAAGCATAAAACTTGTAGACAAGTTGGTGAAGATGACTACACTTACATGGTCTAAATGACCAAAGCTGTATTATATTGAAATTCAAATTCACTTCACTTCACCCTGTTTTAATGTGTTTACAAGTTACCAATTTCATTGATCTCAGAAGTGTTAACTTGAGGGTGCGTGTTGGAATATTGAATAATTATAATAATTAGTTATTGGTCCCTATATAAATAGGAGTCATAACTAATGTGCAGTGAAATGTATGAAATTGTATAATCCACCAAAATGGGAGAAGATAATTTGGGGTTCTCACCTCAAGTCTCTAATGTTAATGTTGTAAACCCATCACTTCAAGTGTTGTATGTTCATCATCAATAATATTTTTTATTCTTGTTCTTCTATTTCTCCTATCAATACTGTCAACACACTGTAACCAAAAAAGATCACACTGCCTGTATCAGCGAAACCTTGAGGTTCCAATAACGCCGACGCCGGTGTGCCCAATGAATATCTCATTAAGTATTCTCTTCCATTGACTGTGATGTCAGCTTCAGGATCATCATATTTGTTTGTTTCTACAAAAATGCTATCATTATCACTAGCAGTGAATAAGTAATGAGGCGCTTGATGTTTTGAAGCAAAGCATTGTGAATTTTCTTAAATGGTGTTTCGGAGTTATCAAATAATGGAGATATATAGTGGTGAATCAAGGTTTACGAGGTCCACCGTTAATCTAACTTTTGGTGCTGCTTTGACAAAGAATATGGAAGAAATACTTGAAAGGACAAAGATTGTAAAAACGTGGATATAATTAGGCTCGGAGCATGAAGCCATTTTTGGTGAGACTGATTTGGGACATTGTTGTGGAGGAGTATCTGGATACTTAAGTGCTCAGCGTGTTTTGTAATGCAATGTGCATTTCATGAATTGGTTTGGTATGTAATGCTTTAGATCTTTATTTCAGCATTTAATTAAATTTAATTAAATGACAAAATGTGGACTACGTGATGTACTCAATATAATTTGGACTCATTGGAAGCATGAAAATTTTCAAACTCCATCCCTATCCCATGTTCCTGTCCTAATCATGGCTCTTGATATTGGGAAGAACTTTGATTTGTTTCAAAACTAATGAAACTCAACTGTACTCATGCTTAAAGCTTATGTTTACCTTATCTCCTTATTGTGGTTTGCTCTTAGCTTCTTGTGCTTTTCTGCTAGGTTCTTCCTCCACTTTCCTCCACATATCCCTTTTTCTTCTGCAGTTTCTAACCACAATTTCTTAAATCCTTTTAGTGACGTAAAATTACATGTTTCTTCCAAATTAATGACTCTTCACCGCCACATTACCATTTATTTTGGTTTTTAATGAACTTATAACTTTGGGGGGATAAAATTATTTTCTAGGCCCTATAAAATGTTTGTTTCCAAACTCATAAAAAGTATAAGATAAGTGGGGAGCGTTTTGTTATTTTTTACCATGGGGAGAGTTAAATATATCTAGACAGTCTATATTCTATTTATACAGTCTAGATTATTTGATTTTAGATTCTGTATCTATTAAATTTTTTTAAATAAAATCAAATGTATACTGTTCAGATGAGATCTAAACAATCTTGATATACTTTCGAAATATGTAAGGACGAAATGCTTGAAGGCCTTTTTGTTTCTATTTTCAATTTTTTTTGTTTTCAAAGCAGTTTTATAAAACTGTTTTTAAAACCAAGTTTTGAAAAAAAAAATGCGTTCATTTGAAAATAAACACAATTCGACCGGAGGATGAAACCGATTTTTTAATGTTCCCAATGTTTAATTCTTAAATCATTGGTTTATTTTTTTTTTAACAACCTTAAATCATTGATTTGAGTACCTATATCTAACCGGTTGAGCAATGAGAATTATAAATTATATTGTTCGTCATTTTCATGACCAAAACTAGCTAGTGAGAAAAGCAACACCTAGTGAAAACTCTAATATCTCCCACAACCATTGCTTCTATCGTAAGGAGATAGTTTTTCGGTGGAAATCCTGATTGCAAAGTAGCAGCAACCATGTCAGGTCCAGAAACGACAGGTTTCGGTGAATGATGATGGAATGTGAAATTGTGAGAGGCTAGGGAAACCAAGGAAGCATGGAGAGAGGGTGTTGCTGAAATTTAAGAAATTTATGAAAGTGGTAGGACTCACCTTTCATTTTCCTACTGGTCAAAGTATGGATGGAATGGTAAATTATAGACACTTGGAAGCAAGGTGGGGCCCACATAACGGCACTTTAAAGCATCTAACAGATATTTCAAACTTGCATGGCTTGTAAAGTTAATTTGTATATTCTCGCATCCATGTTATGTAACACCTAAATTTTTACTACTATATTATAGCATTTTAATTGATTTATAATCACTTTTTAATTCCGAAAGCCCAAAAATACGAAAAATTTAAAACTTTTTTTTTTCAAACAGTGTTCCAATTTTTTTGAAGTTGGAATGGGTTTTTCGGACAAATTGAATAATTTAAAATCTGTAAACTAAAGTAGAGTGATTATTAACCAATTAAAAATGACTAAGATCCTATTATAGTTTTTGAATCTATTACTTAAGAGTATCAAGATAACTTGTTTTGCGTATTCCACTTATGCTTCTATTATCTTAAGGTTAGGTTGGTATCTAACCATATCTTCCCATCCTATTATCAAAATATTGGGGTCATCTCGGTTGATAACCCCGTTACCTACTTTTGTTGCTATGATTTAGGGATACATAGATACAGAGAGTTATATACTCTACAAGCTTCCAGCTTGTGCTTCCCTATTCTATATATAATATATACAAATACTAACAAGATAGATAATCAAAGATGGTACAAAACGTAGCAGGCATTCCTGCTTCTTCACAACTACCTTATCCCAAGAAACGGTCGCCTCTTGCTTCACTGAAAAGCAAAGGTTCAACGCAGTTTATTTCATACATACTTATTATCATATACACTCAAATACACATATTCATATATTATTCAATTCTGTGCAATTAATGAAAGCATATATCCATCTATATTATTATAGCCCTCACGGCTACTCAATAACCCTCACGGTTATAGGAATTTAATTGTAGCCCTCACAGCTACTCAATAACCCTCACGGTTATAGGAATTTATTGGCAAAGGGGGAGCGACCCACCTAGGCCTTGGAGTACTCCACAAATATCATAATATCACCACCAGAATAATGCTCATTTATTGCAATAGATTTGTTTCTAAAACAATATATATATACACACAAATGTTTATGTTATGAAATAAACCGCACCTGACTTCAGGAATTACTCCTCAACTGGTTCTTTTCGTTTCTACTGTCCTCATGAACTTATGACATAATCAACACCTATTTACATATCATGTAACAATAAAGTAATTTAATACTTATGCTTCTATATTTATACTCTGCGTCTCTCTCGGGTCCTAATATGCTTGTGACTACCCCACTATTTATATCTATGAATCATTATAATTTACTATAACTATCTTGACTATTTAAGATTAAAAGATCACTTTTAATTACTTTACTCCAATTAGTACTTTTTATTCTCAATGTTTGACCAATTAGTATCTTACCGATCTTTTCTATTCTGTGGTCAAAATAAGACTTTACTACATAGATTCTTAAGTTCAGTTTTCATAATGGCTCTCTTGCCATAATTAAAGCAACATAGACATAGTTTAGATAACTAGGAAATCACTTACTTTAAGTAAACATTTAATAAACAATCATATCAGATTCAAACATCACTCATAAAGTGTTATAAATCAGATCACATCATTCAATAAGTCTAAAAATTTCCATCTTTAATTTCTAAAATGAAAATCATCACTTCTGAGCTTCTATACATTACTTAACCTTCATAAGTTTTTATGATATAATCAGCCAATAAAAATCTCTATTTGAAAACTCATACTTTAAAATTCTAAACTCAATTATATTTAATATCCTTTATTTGATATTCCTATTTCTCAACTAAATTCTATGAACAGCAAAATAAACATTCGCATCAGAGATCCATAAGGACATAAGGAACCACATTCCAAGGCTTTGGCTTGATAGAACACAAAAGGTTGAATTATGGCTGAACACAAATTCATTATGACACAACATAGCATAGAGGTCTCCATACAATTAAACATTCAATAATTCCATGTACAACAGAGTGATGCTTTTTGAAATTATTATACCATCACCCAATAAATAAGCTAGCAGCATCAATCCTCAAGTTCAAACCATCACATTGATAAACATTTTTATTTTATATTTCTTCAAAAATCGGTACCATATAGAACTGTTTATCCACACATACACCCTTCATATAATCTTACAAAGTCCAATATTTATCTGGACATCTATAAGCAACTTATATCTCACTCCCATTAAGAACCATGCTTCTATCGAACTTTAAACAACTCCCAATATCATTGACATTGCTTACACATAATCCATAAGGTTTAAAGTCTTTGAATTCAATCCTGATACAATTACCTTCCTAAACTTTATTGTCTAGCTTTTTAAGCCCAGATGATTCAGATTCTAAAAAGTATAAACCCCAAACAATAGAGCAAGAATTCCAGAGACTCGAAGAGCATTATATACTCTTTTTATTTTATTTTATTTAATTTTATTTTTTAATCTGCATATAATTCTCCAGATTTAATAACCATGCTTAAATCAACTTTTAATATTCTCAAACACATTTGGGCTATTAAAATTTATTCGAACATTTTTTTTTTTGTCTTTTCCTACGGGTAATGTAGCCATGGTTTAAGTTTGGGAATTTACAGATTTGAAACTCCTCAGAACACCAATCATCATACCTTCCAAGCTTCGGTTCTACTACCAACTTACCTAAACACTCTATTTTAGGAACTTCATAGCTCTAATTCACAGAAATCAAGGCTTAAATAAAGAAAAAAAATGAAGACATAAAAACAGAGTATAATGGATTGAGGTTCGGAATTCCAACACATGGCAGAAATCGAACATGCAATGACAATTAACCAGTCTAATTTACTCCTATAAACATTTAAGCACTATTACACTTTGGATTGGGTCGAAATTCCAGTAAGCTTGTCACTGAACAGTAAAATCCAAACTTGAATCCCAAATCAAAACCAAATAATCACATGCAGCCCCGATTTACTTCAGAGAAACTTGAATCTATACATAATCCTTGTTTTAATTGATGTTTTCCCCCCAAAAAGCCCCAAATCAATCGAAACTCTCCTTCTCCAAACGAATTAGATCAGAAAAACCATGGAGGTAGAAGAAGACAGAGGAAAATTACCTAAGCTAGAATATGGCCTTGCATGCACCATGGGAGCTCACCGTCGGCGGAATCGCCGTTGAAGCCGCCGGGAACCGCTAAGAACCGAGTGAGCACGAAGAGAGAATGGGAGGAAATGAAAAATGAAGAGAGAAGGGAAGTGATGGTTCTGCGAAGGAGGAGGTAGAGGGGAGTATATATTAATTTTAATCGGGTATTTTACCATTTTATCCTTCGTTCTATTATTTAAGATATTTTCCAATCAGGGACAGATATGGTCATTTTCATTTTCTCTTTTTCATTATGCCCTTCTTTGCAAAGTTTAATTACTATTTGCTTTCAAATTTAATCTGAATTAAGTCCCAAAATAATCCCTCTAGATATGCTTTAATTTCCAAATTCATTTATAAGACTTTTTAAATAACAACCAATACCTCAAGGTTCTAAATATTCCCTTATTTAAATTAATCTTCTAACTATTTTTCCTCAATAAATAAAGAAATTAAGTCTTAAAATTTATTAAAAATACATATGACCTCATAAATGTATTTATAAGGCTTTTTAATTCCTAAATGACTTCCCAATACCTAAAATAAATCCTTATTTCCTATTTTCTAAAATTTGGGGTGTTACATGTTAGATGCTCCTCACCACGAAAAACATTATTGTTAGAATTGGATATTCACACCTTGTATCTAAATAGCCCTCCCTATCACCACATCAAAGCATAAAAGGTGAAATCCTACAATACTTCACTTTCATGTACAAATGTATGTCCGACATGATAAGATGATGCAATTAGCTGGGGGAAAAAGATGATGTAATTAGGAAAATTGAAGTTAAGGATAAATTGTTGTTTTAGCCTCAACAAATTTCTCATTATTTTAACTCTTTAGACTTTATCTTCAGAATTTAATTATAGTTTTTTGGTTAATGATTTGTATCATTTAGGATTTTGGTAACTTTTTTTACTATTTGTAGTACGTTAGGAAAACCTAACCAACGGTTTTATAGTCTAATGGGATGAAAAAAAATGCTTTTTATCATATTAACCAATCAAAGGAAAACCTCATTTTCATTTTATTTTTGTTTCCCTTCAGTATTCCAAAATTAGCTATTCAATATTCCTGAGGCATCTCAATGGCTTTATAGTCTAATGGGATGAAAGACAATTAAATCTTTCTAACAGTCAAGGTTCTTACTCAAAGAGTTAAACAAAACCTTCATCACTTTAATTCCAAAAGGAGCCAATCCTAAATCGTTTAAGGACCTCAGACCTATTAGTCTATACAATGTTTCTTACAAAATCTTTTCCAAGGTTTTGTGTAGTAGGTTGAAAGTTGTCCTTAATTCCTAAGATGATTACTCCCTTTCAGAGTGCTTTTCTCAAAGACATATTAATATCTAATAATATTCTGCTTGCGACTGGCCTTGTTCATCAAATTTCACATTGCTAGGAGAGATCCAAAGAAGCTTGTTGCATTGAAATTGGATTTCTCCAAAGCCTTAGATAAACTTTTTTGGACTTTTCTTGAAGCCATTCTGAGTCGAATGCGGTTTCCACCTAAATGGATCCAACTTCTTTTGGAAAGTGTCTCAACTCTCAACTATCCAATACAACATATTATTCAATGGAAAATTTACCAAACCAATTTTTCCGTCGAATCGACAGGTAGACCCACTTTCACCGTTTCTCTTAATATTAGCAACAAACATTCTCTCATGCTTAATCCTTAATCAAGAGACACGAGGTTATCTTCATGGCATTAAAATATGTAAGGATGCTTTTCCTGTTTCACACTTGTTATATGCTGATAAGCCCACACTTTTTTTTAAATCAATAAATCCAATATAAATAAAGTGTTTGAAATACTTAACACTTTCTGCCTTTGTCTGGACAAGAAATAAATAAGGATAAATCTTCTATCATTCTCTCACCCAATGTACAAGATGATCTTAAAGAAGCGATAGGCACCAAAGTTAATATTGGTTTCTCTGATTGTTTTGGAAAATACTTTGGTATATGTGTTGATTGTGGAAAGGAGAAATCTCCTATATACGTGCAAGTTATTGAAGCTATAGACAGGAGAACTGCCTCTTGGAAATCTAAACTCCTCTCTCAAGCATCAAGATTAACTCTCATCAAGTCTGTGCTTGTAACAAATCCTTTAACATAACTAAAATGCAATATTGGTCCAATAAGTGCTTAAAGAATATCCTAGATCCTTAGGTGAAATTAGCATGAATATATGATTAATTTGAGATTGATTAGTATTAATTATTTTCTAGGGCTTTCGATCCTTGTTTGTTTTGCTTTTACTTGTAGGGTGGCCCAAGAACCAAAAGAGGAGGATTTGAGGTGAAAGGAAGCTATTTGGAAGCTACTCGCCTCCTAGCCACGGCGAAGCAGAGGCAAAGAGGCATCACATTAGGGCTGAACATACATCGGACTGGACCGGGCAGGGCATTAACCCGTGGTCTAGCCTGGTATGGTCTTCGGGTTGGTCATCCCAAACCGAAGCCCGGTCCAACTCGGCAGACCAGACCAGACCATGCCGGGTTGGTGGTCCAGTCCATTATACACCATACTTTTTCTTATTTTTTGTTTTGTTCATAATTTGAAAATAAAAAAGATTCAAAATAGAGGAGCGTATAGAAGCTAGGAGGATCACAGAATAGAATAGCAATAAGAGAGAATATAATGGGCTTTTGCTCAAAGAGAGAGAGAGAGAGAGAGAGAGAGAGAGAGAGAGAGAGAGAGAGAGAGAGAGAGAGAGAGAGAATATAATAGGCATGTTTTTCTTTCTAGAGCACTAAATGGAGGGAGAAAATACAAGCATTCAGAAACTTGAAAGAAGCGTCAACCTATAAAACCATACACTTGAATGCCATTGAAGACCAGAGAAGGATGAAGCTGAAAATAGCCACAATGAGAGATCAACAAAACCAAGGACCTCTGAGATTAACACACATTCCTGGAAGATGCCAACTAGTGATGTATCAACGAAGAAGGAATCGATGGTGACGACCGATGATGATGATTTTAAATCCTTGAAGAAGAGAAATGGGAGAAAGAAGGATGGGCCGAATCATGTGATTGGAAGCAACAAATTGAAGCAGAGAATGATAAGATGTTGTTAGAGGGAAGAGGCACCGAAGATAGGGAATTGAAGCCGCTGATCAATGCAAAGGAGAGAATGGGAGGATGAGGAGGCGCCAAAAAGTTAGGGTTCCCACTTCTCATTTTTCTTGGCCGTGATTGTACAGTGGAAACAATAAATAAAATATAATTAAATTGTTTTGGATTGCTTTATTGTGGGTTGGGCTGTGGGCCTCTAATTAAATTGTTTTGGATTGCTTTGCATAGTGGCCGTGATTGCAGTTATGTCTTTATTATATATATATATGTGTATTTGAGTAAAATACACTCACCTCCCTTCTATTTTGCCTTAATTACAGGAGCATCCCCTCTATTTTGAAAATATACACAAACCTCCCTCAAAATTTAAATATATATTACACTAACCTCCCTCCTATTTTTGAGATTCCATTTCCATCGGCTCAAACCGTTAGTTAACTGCTAAATTTGACTTTCAAATTTTGTTTGGACCAAAATACCCATTTTAACATAATAATTATTTAAACATATATATTTGTAAAAAAATATTACTTATATAATAAACTAATTCTCACATTTTTTTAAAAAATGCACACTCATATATTTTTGAAATCTCCAATATGTCTAATAGATTTTTTAATTTTTACTCAAATTGTGAACTTTTATAATTTTAATTTTTTTAATACATTCATTAAAAATTATTTATTTTATTTTTTTAAATTACCGAAAACATATTTCAAATATATTATTATTCATAATATAATTTAGGGTTTTATTAGAATGAAGGGTAAAATGGTAAATAAAATATAAATTTAATTTTAAAAAAATATATTTTTAGAATCGTTTTAGAATATTCCTAACGGTGTTAACGGATTGGACTAAACTGTATATTTTCAAAATAGAGGGGAGGTCTGTGTAATAAAGGAAAAACAGAAGGGAGGTCACTGTATTTTACTCTATGTATTTATATAATATACTTATATATAAGTCCCGGGTAAGACCGGGTTCACTAGTCCGAGCACTAGCCCGGAACCCGGTTTGACCTGGGGTTAATAACCCGGTCTGGTCTGGTCTCTTTTTTATTGGGATTTTTTTTTTGGTTTAGACCAGATCGGGCCATGTCGGGCAGGACCGGACTGACTGGGTTTCAAGACTTCTTGAACAGCCCTACATCACATGGCAGCTCGTTGGTTAATAGAGATCCTCTAATTCAAAATAAAAAATGCAATGACGGATACGGGCTTTGGGCTTATAATGATGAAATTGAAGATAGACATATTAACCCACAAGAGGCCCCATGCAATTCACCAAAATGAACCCGCAAAAAGGGTAAAAGAGATAGCCGAAACGACACCACCGTCACCAATCCCCATGTCACATCACGTGCGCGCCTCCTCACGTGGGACCCACTTCCCTTACTTTGCTAACCACGTGGGGCCCACTTCCTCTGTAACGTTTCCTTTGGTTTGTTTGTATATCGCTTCCTCTTCCTCTCTAACGTCTCTGTGTTAGTTTTCTCTCTCTGGTTTTTTTTTTTTCCTTTTTTGTAGCCGTTATATTGATTCCTTCACCTCCTTTTCCATCCCTTTATATCCCTCCCTCATTTCCCTTCATTTTCATCTCTCTCTCTCTCTCTCTCTCTTCATCATTCTCATCTTTAATCATTCTTTCATTATCAGTATCATCAGTAGTATTATTTTTCAGTACTTGTGTGTTTATTTTGCTCTGCTATGGCTGCTAATGTCGGCGTTCTCTTTTTCCTTCTGCTTTTATCTCTCTCTTCAGGTTCCATTCTTTTCGTGGATTGAGATTCTGTTATGTGTGTGTATGTTGTACTTATTTGATCACTTTTCTTCAGAATTTCGCCTTTCTTTTTTACTTTAGTTTTACCGGTCCAATTTCTAAAATACTGTTTAGGTTTCAATTGACGGGCTTCTTTGCTCGGGAATTAGTTCAATTTAGTGTTTGATTTCAGATCTATGTTGGCTAGTGTCACATAATTCTCGCAGATTGTGATCTCAAAATTGAAATTCCGTCCTCGAGTTCTGTGTTTTATTTATGAAATTGTATTATTGAGTTGTGATGTCTCGATCATAGCATTGCTTCCATATAAAGCTGAGAACTGATTTTCTTGCTTTTTCGTTCGTTGTGTAGTGGTCCTGAATTCATTTTATCTTTGCACATTTCTATGAACTGATCTCAGTTTTCTTTTCACACTTGCAGGAGAAAATCTGGTGACGTCCAATGCCAATGGGCAGGTAAGTAACTGTAATTAACGTTCAAAATTACCTCAGAATTTAAACAATTTTAAGTAAGTTCGATAAGTCCGGAACTAAACAAAAAGAAAATGTTACTCTGTTGCCAAATAAATAAACGACTTGTTGATTTTTTTATTTTTTTTATAATCCTATGAAAGTTAAATAAGATACTTATACATTAATTTGTCTGTATTTTTTCTCTAAACCAGTTTATTTGACTTATAAGCTATCATATAGTCTAATAATGCACAAATTACGTTATGATTAAGTAGCTTATTTCGTTTATTTAGCCTTTCCAAAAAAGTCAATTATTTCTTATATTTAGGAATTATGAATGGAGATATCTCGGATATCTGATCTGAATTGTGAAAGAACAAATGCACAAAGTTAGAGAGAGTATAGATAAGACCAAATTAAGTCAATTGTAAAGAAAATTTCCATTAATTAAGAGTTAGATTCTCTTGAGAAAACGTACATGATCTATTCTCAATTCACAACGAAGTGAGTCTATTTTTCCAAGTCTGTGTTGTGTTGTAAGTGATGTTGATGATTGTATTGTGTATGTTATGGAATTAACAGAGAACCTGGTGTGTGGCAAGGCCTTCATCCGATCAAGCAACTCTTCTAGCGAATCTCAATTATGCATGCTCACAAGTTGATTGTCGGGTTCTGCATAAAGGGTGTCCGTGTTCCAGACCTGATAGTCTCATCAATCATGCCTCCATAGCTATGAACCTCTACTTTCAGACCAGGGGAAGAAACCACTGGAATTGTGACTTCAGAGGCTCTGGCCTCATTGTCATCACCGATCCAAGTAAGTCATTTATATATGCTCCTACACATTTCCTCATATTTGGATGTTATGTATGTGTGTTTTGCAGTACAATCCCATTTCTGGTTTGAATGGTTGTTATGTATGTGTGTTTTCCGGTACAATCCCATTTCTGGTTTGAATGGCTGTTATGTTGAGAGAATCTAGATCCCATTTAGGTTTAAATGACTATTTGTGTTGAGACTTGAGAGTGATTGACTGATTGTAGGAGTGGTGAGGCATGCTTGAATTCCAATACACTTTTCAATTCTCTTTAGGTTGATTTTATGGAGGTAGGATATGTCTGTGGAATGGGATTCTAATTTCTTCATTGTTGTTGTTATCTTGGAATTGCAGGTTATGGCGACTGCATTTATGCATAGAAATGCTGATGACCAAGGATTAAGTGTTTATTAGCTGGTTACCATATATAGTTATTATAAATATGTATTCAGCTGAGTTGTATCATGAGCCTCTGTTCTGTTCATATTTCAGATTGCCATAGCTTATATATAATCAAGTTTAGCAGTTTTTTGTTTTTCTTTTAATGTTTCTTGAAAAGTTCGCTGTTTTTTTAAAATAAGAAAATGAATACCGTTGCAAATTACTCAAAAAGTAGAGTTTAAAGGTTTGCT
Source organism: Mimosa bimucronata (assembly GCA_037074515.1). NCBI lineage: Eukaryota > Viridiplantae > Streptophyta > Magnoliopsida > Fabales > Fabaceae > Mimosa > Mimosa bimucronata. Next base: position 17,684,568 of record CM073442.1, read on the forward strand.
GATTTTGGTATATAGAAAGATCTATTTAAAAATAAAGATCTATTTTGGTATAGAAAGTACTAAAAAAATCTATTTTCTTAACAAAAATAAAAAAATATTTAAAGTATTTAAAAAATCCGTAAAGATTTAATATCAATGTAGTATCTTGATATTTTCCTCGAAAATTATGGATTTATCTACTCATATAGTTATTAACAACCAAGTAGTTTGCTTCACATGAATGTAGATTCACAGTAAATGATACCTTACTACACTTACACAATTATCATGACTGTCCAAGGCTCAAACATTGGTGAAACTAGATGATCCAAAAACTTGACTATAATAACATTAGTGAAGCTAGATGATCCTATAACATTTTGTGCTACACTTGTATATTTGTGGCTCAAATTTCAAAAGTTGTTTGCATAAAGCTTACCATATATCAGTATACTAGTGTAGTATGGTGGTGGGGTACCTCAATCTTGAGTCTTGACAATTTTAGGATCCCACTATGGATGTCATAGAAAAAAAAGGATCCCACTATGGAAATATTCATATATAATAGATTTCAAAAATCTAAAAATGGATTAGATTATATTTAATATTTAAGAAATATTTCTAGAATCATATAAACATATTTGCACAATCAATAAAAAATATTTAATTATATAAATATTTTATTGAAAAAACAATTAATCACAAAAAATGCTTAGATGTGATAACCTCAGCATATCGTCTAGTGTCTACCCTCCAAAATTAGTGTGTGTGTGTGTGTGTGTGTGTGTGTGTGTTTGTGATTTTATATAAATAAAAATCTGATAACCTCTTTTTAAAAACCAACTGGAATATTTTGGTTCCATTGTCTCTGGCTTCCGGTGGGCTATATGATATGTCCACTATCATCATTCTAAGCACAAAGCCCACTTAACTTTTTTTTTTTTTTATACTTACTTAACTCATGAATTTTTCACAGTGTTGGTGGAATGGCGAGATTAAGCTGAACAACATGGTAACACAATAGGACTGCTCTTCAAAATCATTCTATGACCTCATTAATAGAAGTGATGACTACTCCCTCATGTCCATGACCCAATTGATTGTTTTTTTAGGAAATTAAAGGAAATAAATAAATCACTTTAAAATATTTGTATTTATTATTTTTCTTCAAACCAATTTATCTATCTTATAAACTAGTAATATATAATATAACAACATGTTACAAATATTATAATTAATTAGTTCATTAAATTTGATTCTTAATCTCTCTAATAAAGTCGGCTAGATCTTATATCAAAGACTTAAGGAGTATTTGATTTGGTTCCAAGAAACCAAAATGAAAGTTCGCAGTTCTTGACTCAATCTTAAGGTGGTAAGGTTTTATGATTAATTTTGGTAATAGGATGTGATTATTGCAGTTATGGAAATTCAATGCTCTGCATCCTCTAACAAAAGAAGTGAACTATCATTTATATAAGTTGTCTAAAGTAACTCACGCTTGTTGAACATTGTGCATAGCCTACCATGAAGCACGTATTGTATACACGTTATATATGTGTAAAAATATAAATATATATACATATATATATATATATGTATTTATATTATCTAATAGTCTAATTGGTTATATTCAAGAATTACCGACTCCTATTAAGAGTAGTTATCCCAAAACCATTTTTTTTGGGTTAAATACTAAATCCGTTATGGAAATATATCCCCAATCTCAATTTCACCTAGAAAGTTTTTTCAGTCTCAATGTCACTCCAGAAATAATAAAATGTAGCAATGTTGCCCTTATCCGTTAATAAAGTTAATTCTGACCGCTTGTTAACCCATTTTACGTTGATGTGGCTAAAATGTTCTGCCACATCACCCCATCAAATCCACATGTCTGAAACCCAATTTTTTTTATTTTTCAAAAGCTTAACCTCCCAACTTGAAAACTCTCACACTACTTTCATTTAATCTCCTCATTGCAGCAAGAATCGAAGATCTGTTTTGTTAAATTTCTTTCTTCACTTTCAAACAACTTGTCCACATACCAAAAGGCATATGGGAAAAACAAAAAAAATCTGGGTTTAAAGTAGAACACTAAACTGCCGAAATGCCGCATTCAAAAACCCCTTAAATCAAATGTTTTTCAGATCTGCAATGCGAAACAAAATTGTTGAAGAAAAACAAATAAAAAATCAAAGTGTTGGGGAGTGCCTGCCACTCAATCGAAAAGATATGGATAGAAGGGAGTATAATTTTTTAGAATATCTGAACTTAAACTCTTTCCATTTTTCCTGTATTTCGTTTGATGAAGGATCATCACACTCAAAATGAAAACAGAGCCAAAGCAAAAAAAGTTACAGCTTAGTTACTAACAGAGCTGATTCAATCGAAGGAATGTGGACACAAAAAACCTTCAATCCAAATTTCAAAGATCAAAAACATAAATCAAGCAATCTCATAAACCACAAAGTCGACACAATTGAGGAGATCAAAAATGAAAGAGCATGAGATGCACAAATATACAAAAACATCCAACCAGCCAGGAAGGAGGATGGAAACATGAGATAAAGATGAAATCTTGAACCAGCAAAGAAGATGCAATCAGAAACTTGATCTTTTGAAACCCAGAAAAGGAAAAGCTTAGCTTCAGCCGCATTGGAATGTCGAATCCCTTGTAGTATTTTTCTGCTAAACCCAGAAAAGGACGGCGACAGCGGCGAGGGGAGTGGTGAAACTAAGCATTGTTTCAGCGGCATCGGAAAATCTTTGAAAAGGGCAGTGACAGCGGCGAGGGACGGTGAGGCGATGGGAGTCATCTCTATTGTTGTGAGGGATGGATTTCTTTCTTTCTTTTTCGGCTTACAGAGGGAGGAACCTTTTTTGTTTACTACACGAAGTGATTGAGAGGGGAGAGAGAAAGGATGAGGTGGAAAATTATGTGACTACCATGTAAACATCTATGGTCAAAGTTAAAGGTCAAAATAGACGGTGCTTAAACAAAGGGTAACATTGCTATAATTTTAAACTTTCAGGCGGTATTGAGACTGAAAAAACTTCCTGGGCGAAATTGAAATTGGGGGTATATTTCTAGGGCGGATTTGGTATTTAACCATTTTTTTTTATTCCCACATGCATGTTTTCGCACACACTATACTTTTCCTTATTATCACACATTAATTCATGCTATGCATTCCTCCACAAAGATAATAGATTTACTTATATGTATATATTTTGATTTTTTAAGTGATAAGTGTATGTTGTGTGTGTCTTAATCATTATAATACCCAACTCATTTGATAACTTGTATTAAAATAAAAATGATCAGTAGATGCATGTTCATTGATGATTTATCAAATGCAAAATTGATTCATGAATTGTTTGTACAAATACAGAATATAATATATATATATATATATTTATATAATGTATGTCTCAAATGGTTCATCTAATGAATAATGGATGAAATTAGGACATAGTAATCATTGATGGTTCATCAAATGAAATTGATTCATGTATTTGTATGTCCAGATACAGAATAGAATATAATTTATGTATTCAAGTGGTTCATCTGATCTGATGAATAATGGATGAAATTAGAACATCTTATTCATTGATGATTCATCAAACGACATTGATTCATGTATTTTTTTTATACAAATACAGATTATTATAATATAATGTATGTATTCAAATGGTCCATCCGATGAATAATAATTGATTAAATTAAAACATCAATGAATTTTAAATTAATTAACAAAAGACTAAATGCATATAAATGGACAAAGGATATAAAGAGGTTCATATAAAGATAGATATGATTCAATGACTTTGTGAAGTATATAAGTATGGAAACATAGATAATAAAATTAAACCTAAGAGTATTCTATGAAAAATATTTAGCTACGGTTTATCAACAAAACTTAGCGAAAAAAGTCCATCGGTGAATCCGTCGCAAAATATGAATGAGTTATCTTGAAGTCAGTAATGATGAGTATTTCCATACATCGTCATTTTCCATCACTAACAGATTTACCAAGGAATAATTACCCGTGAATTAACAATGGGAAATTTGTGACAAAATAGTTTGCTCACTAACCAATAAAGTTGTGATAGATTTACCAGTTATCATGCAATAGGCCAACTGAACACATACATGCACACTAGTAAATATATAAGGGATAATATTCATTTTTATCCCAGAAGTAACCGCAAAAGAGTATTGAGTATCCGGAAGTAACTTCATGAGCATATTTGCCCTGGAAGTGTCTAAATCGTGGCAAATTTACCCACACCGTTTAAAATGTTAACTTTAACACTTAAATCATACTTTTTGACCTACTGATATTGATGTGACTCTGTTTATTATGTATATGTCATCATTTTAAGGTCAATTTTTTCTCCAGAAGTAACCACTAAGGAGCGATTTTGTTTTGAAAGTATTCAAATTGTAGAAAATTTTTTTGAACCGTTATTCAAATTGATGATTACTTTCAGGGCAAAAATACTCATTGTTGGTTACTTTCGGTGTAAAAATGGATCTTAAAATGATGACATGTACATAGTGATAGAGTCAAGTCAACATTGGTGGGTTAAAGATAACGGTCAAAGTTAACGTGTTAAACGGAGGGGCAAATTTGTTATGATTTAGACATTTCTGGGGTAAATATACTCCTCAAGTTACTTCCGAATACTCAATGCTCCTTTGCGGGTATGTCCGATGGGCAAAAATGGACCTTTACCCAATATATATTAGTGTTTAATGACAAGATATGTATGAACATATACCATACAAATTTATGTTACAACTATGGTTATGTTATAATAGAAAGCATTGAAGTTGGAACAAACAAAGAAAACTGTAATTAGAATGCATTCTAAGCTATTTTCCTCATTCATGAATCTGACCAACTCCTCCTTGCTCAACTCAATCGCTCTATAAGTTGTCTTTTTGCAACGCTATTATTCACAACGAAGAGATAATCAAAATGTTAGGTTCAAAAAAGAAGGCCAAGCTAAAGAATTTTGATTTTATTAGTAATCTCCCAAATGATATCCTATTGAAAATTCTCTCCCTTCTTCCTGTAGATGAGGCAGTGAGAAGCAGCATAATTTCAAAGAGATGGGTATCACTTTGGAAGAACACGCCATATCTTGATCTAGATGTGAAGCACATGATCAAACCCTTAACACAGCTTCGAATTTCATCAGCTTCTGATCAAATAGATTACATGCTTAATCTTCCAACATATGAAGGAATTCGTAGGTACAATATAATTGTCTTCTTGATCTTACATAAGCACCTAGGTGGTCTCAAAAGCTGCAAGTTCACACATTTTCCACAAAAGGACATCCACATTAACTTGGCTGTTTTATTTGAGAGACAAAAAACAATTGATGAACTTAATTAGCCTTGAATGTAAACCATTGAAAGAAGAAAAAATTCAACGTTTTCTAGGATTAGATGCTTATGGAACTTTTTCCTGTCTGGCATCACTCGAGATTGTGAATTACTACCTACAATCTTCAATACCTTTTGGGCATTGTATTAAGCTGAAAACTTTGAAACTGAAGATGGTCAATGTGGAAGATGAGACCCTTGATGCAATTCTGAAGCGGTGTTACAACTTAGAAATTCTTACTCTTGTGGGGTGTTCAAAACTCAAGAACATGAAGATTTTTCATATGAAACTCAAGTTCCTGGAGCTAAGGTCTTTATGTGTATACCAAATTATTGTTACTGCTTAAAGTCTTGAGGTTTTAGATATTTCTTCTTTGGCTTGTCTAGAATCTTCAAGTTCTGTAATAATTGCTCCCAAGCTTCGTGTGTTTCACTCTCACAACCAACCAATATCTTATAAGGGACTAGTTATTCGCAGAGAAAATCTTGTTCTCAAAGCTCATGAGGTTTTAGAGAATTTGGCTATTCCTTTGGTAAGTGGCTCCTAAAAAATTCTTTTCCCGCTTACGATTATATGTTTACATTTATTGGACATTTTGTAAAAAGTGTTTGTTTAAAAATTTTATTGCCAAGAAGAAACTAAAGTTGATGCGTAGATGAAATATTTTGCAACAGGTAGAAGTAAATAATTTTTGCATGGTACTCATAGAGCATATTTGGCTGAGCTTATTAATAAAATTTTCTAACCTAGAGACGTTTCATCTGTCTTTCACTTTTTATTATTTGGATCTTAAATATTTATCACAATGATATTATGACTTCTTTTTGTTTTCTTCCTTGAATTACTTCTTAGGGAACTCTACCAAACAAAATTTTTGGAGCTTATTTATCATCTTTGATGGTTGATTTAGATTTGAAACTTAAAAGAGCCAACCAGACACTTTCATTCGTATTGAGATGCTGTGTTAATTTGAAAACTTTGGAAATTATTACCCCGGTAAGTCATGTTACTCTTATTCATTTACCTATATTTTTTCTTTTTACGATACACTCTTATTAGATTTCAAAATAAATTATTTTCAGATAGCTTAATGATTTTATTAAATTAATTTACTAGTTAAAATTTTATTAAAAGAAAATTATTTTGTGTTAGGTCACAATTACAAAAAAGAAAGAAAGAAGTCATTTATATACATTAAGTCAATTTTCCCAAAAACACTACTTATTTTGTTATTGTTAATTGTTAAAATAAGTATGTATGGTGTAGTTGTAAATCCATATAAGGAACACTTGTAAATTTTTATTTTAGCTATTGTAATGTAAATTATGATTTGTAATTTTTTATATGGACACTTGGTTTTTACTATTATCAGTTGTTGGAATGAATTTGTACACTTATATATTTACCTATGAAATATAAACACTTTTTATTTCGCAATTGATAGTTGTTAGAATGCATATATATGTACACTTGTAATTTACCTATTAACTTGACCTTAGTTTTGTCTAAATAAAATTATTATTATTTAGTTAAATGTTTCATTTAGTTATTTTTAAATTATTTAATATCTCTATGTATCTTTATGGGTTGGCTTCCCTTCTTTACCATTTCTTTACCCTTCATCACCATTAGATTAAAAAATTTAAATGGTTTAAGTGTCACATGTTATAAAAGTAATATTATAATTTACTTAAAAAACAAATAAATAAATAAATTTAAACTGTTATAGAAATATCATTATAAGTTTACTTAAAACATTGTATCTTTATAATTATTGTTATAGAATAGCTCTCCTTATTAATTTTTTTCATGTATTTTAAGTGAAACAATTACAATTTTACTTTTATAAGATGTTAAATGTGGACATTGAAATTTTAATCCAATGGTCATAGAGGGTTAAAGGAGAGGAATTACTAGGTAAGGAGAGCAGCCCACAACGTATCTTTATATATATATATATATATATATATATATATATATATATATATATAATTTTACTTTTATAAGATGTTAATTTTATTTTTTTATTATTTCCAAAAGCTATTCAAAGTAAGTTCTCAAAATAACTTCAAAAAATTAAGGAAAAATCACCCCTAACTACCATGTAAGAATTTTTAATTGTTATCTATAAGTTAAATTTAATAATTTAGTGTTTACAAATTAAACTTTCATATTTACTAGTTGAATAATATAATTTATTCGAACTTGTAAATATTAAATCCTTGTGAAATTAATAGTAAATGAAGTTTAAGGAACTTATCAATATTTAATTTTTTAAAACCTAAGACCTATGGGTAATATTCCCAAAGTTTAAGCAAAGATTGTGAACTTTCACAAAAATGATTTTATAATGACAAAAGCTTAAATAAACTCGCTCTAATTCAATATAAAAATCTCTTGAACATCATATAGATCAGTTTCCCCATTCCAACTAAGTAGTCCTTTCATTAATGAATACTCAAATCAATATGATCAAGGAATACCAGGCCGAGAAGCATTGCTCTTGTGATATGGTTAAAGTCTTAACCAAACGAGAAGAGAACTTTGAATTTTTACATAAGGACAAGGAGGATAAAGTCAGCTGTGCTTTGCGTGATAATGCTCAGGAGCTTCTGTGGGCTGGGAAGGGTGATGGAAGCGAGAAAACCATTAGCAGCGATTCTCCCCTAATTTGAAGATATTATATACTCCCCCATTGTTCCAAGGGGTTTTCTTACTTCTTCCTAGTCGTTGTGTAGGAATTTATGGACTTTGTCTCTTTCTGCGAATGATTTCATGAGCTCGTTGGTAGTTGTCTTTTGGCTTTTGTTTTCTATGATTGCCCCTATGAACGATGTTGACAAATTCAGGACCCATGTTTTCCTTGCACTGGGTGATTTCTATAAAGTATTATGTATAAGCGACTATTAGGTTGCTTAAGCGTCTGCACAATCTGTATATATATTTACTTGTGAAGTAATGACTTATCTGAGAGATGATCAAGAATGCCTAGACCAACGTGGTCATCCCGAGAATGCTATCTTATAGTCTCGTAGCGAGATGTGCAAAGACCTTGAGTGTGTGTTATTTTGAGCACTTGAATGTTCATGTGATGTAATCGTAAATTTTGACCTCCGTAATCACTCAAAGAGTGTTATCTAAGAATCCCACGATGATTTGTGCCTTTTACTCTTGTGTGTGGACCGTTGTGGGCACCTGGGAATTCGCTTAATGCAATCATAGTTCAGTAAAATTTGAGATTGACATGAGTCACTCTTGTTCTGAGATTTTTGGGAACATTTATACAAGAAGCTCCAATCACTTCAAAGCGTAATGAGACAGAATTGTGCGATTGACCTGTATGCTGCCAAGAGTGCTGTCTAAAGGGTTGTCAGAGTTCACGTAAGTAGTACTTACGAGAAGACCTAGGTGCAGGCTATTCCGGGAGGTTAGAGTCCCTTTCATGAGCTTATGACTACTGTGGGTATGGCTTTAAGTACTTTCCATGCTCTTTAATATAATCAATTTCATTCTTGTGATGTTAGTATAAACACATGCTTGCAAAATAATGAATCTTGATAACGGGGCTTTAATATCAATAGCCCTTGTAACAGCTAAGATATATAACATGGAGCATTGGCTCTCTAAGTTTAGTAGCTAGCCTTTAGAAGTGGCCCATCATGTACTACCCCTAGTGGTTAGTTTCTCATTTTTGAATTGGTATAAAGGGAATTTGAAACAAGAAATATGGGAACGAGATAACTACCTTCTGAGTTTGGAGGAGATCAGAGACAGAGGCTTTATGTGATTCTGTGATCTGAGAGAATTCTGTACACTGTATCATTCCGAGAGGTCTCTTGTACGAGATCCTTGACTCCGAGAATAGTCCGAGGGGTCTCTTGCATGAGAGCCTTAATTCTGAGAATAGTCTATGAGGTCTCTTGTTCGAGAGCCTTGATTTCGAGAATAGTGTGTGAGGTCTCTTGTTTGAGAGCTTTGATTCCATGAATAGTCTGTGACGTCTCTTGTTTGAGAGCCTTGATTCCGAGAATAGTTTGTGAGGTCTCTTGTTCGAGAGCCTTGATTTCGAGAATAGTCTGTGAGGTCTCTTGTTCGAGAGCTTTGATTCTGAGAATAGTCTGTGAGCTGAGTGGCATCCCGTTTACAGGACACTCCTGTGAATATGAGAATTTGATGTGCAGCCTTGTATGGTGGCCTTTTATTTAGAGGCAGTCAAAGTCACTTCTGATGTTAGTGCAAAGGAAAATTTTGAGAACACGTAGCCTTGATGGTGGCAGCATTATTTGAATAAGTATATCGTCTGAGAATTTAGATAACAATAAATAGCGTTTCGTCAGGTTCTTGTCATAAGACCTATAAGGGTCCCGTCAAAGGAATTGTTTGTAGCCTTGAGTTTCGGCTGTAATACTGTGAAAAGTTTCTGTCGTACAGGACCTGCGAGGTACCTGTCGTTAGACTTCTTGGTGCCACGATGGGTCTCGTCATATCAAAACTATAAGGTTCCTGCTATAGGACTTATTAGGGCTGTGACATGTTCCTGTTATGTAGGACCTATAAATGCTGTGAAAGGTTCCTGTTGTGACAAACCTAGAAGGTCTATATCACAAGACCTCTTAGCTCTATGAAATGGTTCTTTTTGTTTAGGATTTGTTAGGGCTGTGAGAGGTTCATGTTGTAGAGCCTATCAGGACTGTGAAAGGTTCATGTTGTAAAACCTATTAGTGCTGAAAAAGCATATGCGTACGGTTCCTATTATACAAGATATGTGAACGAGAATTTTCTGTGACACGGGATCTGTAATTGAGAAATTTCTATGATACAGGATCTGTTACTGAGTAATTTCTGTGATACGGGGATTTGTGACTGAGAAATTTCTGTGACACGGGATCTGTGATTGAGAAATTTCTGTGATATAGGATCAGTGAATGGGATGTTAATTGGATAAAGTATTTTAGACGAGATGCTCTTGTTGTCCAGTATCTAATTATAGTCTCGTAAATTATATTTTTTAAGTGTCATATCAAAGAAAATTGATTTCGAATATAATGTTTTTTGTAAATGTCACATGGTACAATTGTAAAAACTTGCCTAAGTATTCCTAAGTGTATACAAGAAATCTAACATTTAAGTAACAAGAACTAGTACTATGAAATATGAAATAGCATGCTCTATGTAAGGAATTTTCATAAAGAAATAAAATATAATTTCTTGTGGGGAGATCTGGACACGGTTGGACCATATAGCTTATAGCGTCAGTCACTCAAAAGATTATAATTTGTATCATCACGTCTTTCTTTACAGACTTGTAAGTAAGAAGGAATTAGAAAATGAATTTGAAAATAAAGATCTACGTGTCATGTACCTCGTTGCCGGCAGTTAGTAAGTCATCTCTAGTGTATGTCATATGTTTTCTCTTGTATGAGTCTTGTCTATCTTTGACTTTCGTTACGAGTCTTCTAGCTCTTTTCCAGGAGCACCTTGGATTCTGCTTTGATTCTGTCAAGAGCCTTCTGGGTATCGGACTCATGTATGATGGGGGCACTCTTGTGAACAAGAGCACTCCTGTTGTGACAAGAGCACTCCTGTGTGATGGGAGCACTCCTGTTGATGAGAGGTCTCCTATATGACGGGAGCACTCCTGTTGATGGGATTTGTCCTGATCATGGTGGAGCAAATGACTTTTGAAAAGTTTGGTTGTTGGCTCCCCATGGTCGGCGCCAAAATGTGGTGGTCAAAAAATGGTAAGGATGAAATTTAGAGTATTTTATATAGTCTTGATTTTTAAGATTTACAAGAGATTTTTAACGGGCCACCAACAACCACGAATCAAATACAAAGACCAAAGGTTGGTCCTAGGATATCAGGAATTACAAGGAAATAAGTGGAAATACAGGGAAATCAGAGGAAACAAGACAAATTGCATTGCTTAGATATGAAGGATATGAAAAACAACAATGATTATAGTTTTAAGTACAGTTCATAGTCATACATCCAAGTACAAATTCCAGTAATATTTAGCCCACTTTGATACAATGCCAAGTAAAAAGACTGTATAACTCTTCATGTGAAGTCATCTTAGTAGTACAGATGAAGCGTTCCACCATTTGCTAAAACAATAATAATTACAATTGTAGCAAAAACAGCCTGCAAAATCCATCTCACAAAATTAGTTCTCTTCAGCGCTTCAAAGAAGAAATGAATCAAGTCGAATAAAATAGTACTCTTTTCGGTTCTAAAAATAAAAATTAGTTATTATGGTTAAGCTTAAAAGTATGAGATATCAATCAACATTATTTTCAAAACTACAATAATCCCCTAAACAATAATTCCCCCAACTCTACTGATTAGTTGTACATACCGAGAGGTTTTTCCGTCAAGTGGGTAATTTATCATGTAAATTATAAAAAGTGATACTTAACGAAAGTCAATTCACATTTTTAACAAATAGTTAACTAATTGTCTTAATTTTTATGAATCACTCAAGCTTTATAAAAAGATGAAAATTGAATATATGGCAATGGCACTAGTGAAATATGTTACAGGACATAAAGCTGAAACTTTTAAAAATTGGAAGAAGGTAAAGTGAATCACTCACACCAACTATACAAGCAATACATCCGGGTCTTTCTCTGGGGTCTATTTTGGAACATATGAAAATTATTGCCCCAATATACCAGGGGATAGTGAGGAAGAAACCTAGTATAAACCTTCACAACAGAACAAATGTTTGGAATCAAACACTCAATAATTGATTAGCAAATGGAATCAAATTTATTATATAACAAAGGAGAACACTACAAAAAGAATAATAGTGAATTAGCGATGGAAAATCGGCAAAGACAAGATTGCATCGTTAAATGAGGAATCCTATTGCTAATTTAGCGACAACCTATTCTATTACAAATTATGTTGCTCTAATTGTGCCATTAATTTACTGTTCTTTTAGTGGAAATCAAGTGTTGCATAATTAAGACAAGCATGACATTGTAATTGCTGTTGTGTATATGGTGTTCACACACACAGAGATCAAAAGAAAGTCTCACATTATTAAATCACTATATATATAAGAATAATCCATCCAAACAGGCCCTGAGTATAACTCAAAAGAAATTTATTTTTATTTTTTTAAAAGTAATTTCAACAGTTGCATTATGGTTTTTATATATGTTGTAACCTCTCACTAAAAACAACACAAAAAGGAAGATACAAATCATAGTATTTTCCTTTCAATCAAATGTATAAATCGATATCTTGGCAAAAAAAATGTATAAATTGATATATTTGAATTCAAAAACAAAAACGAAAGAGAAAATTTCAGCAAATTAAAAGAACATATCAAGGTAGTAAAAAATAGATAGAGGCAATTAGGCTCTAGCAGAATCCAAGGCTAGTATTTGGCGGTCAAAACATTCAAAAATGACAAAACAAATTGATAACGAAATTTATATATGATTACAAAAAAACTTCAGATGTTTTTTTCCCGTGAATTATACACCTACAAATTAATGATGTGAAATGTAAGTTATCACTTACAAGATCCATCCAAAGCCAATACAACAAGGAAGCGGAGGCTCTTGTCTTACAGGCATTCCTTCAACAACCGCATAACCCAGAAGCAATTACACATTGGAAAATCATCAATATCAAATAACATAAAAGTCAAACAGTGTTTACACACACACATACACAGAGTTATTCTCTATTCAAATATGAATATCAAGGCAAACAATTTCAAATTATTTATTCTAGCATTATATACAAAAATTTGAATTAAAAAGTTAGTACTACCTCTTATCTTTAATATACTTTTAATATACAACTTATTTGATGAGTTGAGCTCTTAGTCATAAATAAAACATTTAAATTTTGGTCAACTGTTTTTCCAACATACCCCTAACAATATTGTTTCAACAATAGTCAAGTAATAGGGATGAGGTAAAATTAAGGAAGAAGATCGAGGTTTTAAAAAACATGACATAGGTGTGTTAAAGAAATGACATATTAACTAACTTAATTAACATCTTTAATATTATCAATTTAGTAAATATATCACATACTTAGAACCGGAGTGAGTAATAATATTAACTACCAAACACCAATATTTAAACCCACAAAGACTACAAGACCCCCCCCCCAAAAAAAGCAAAAGGCTAGCTAAAATTACCAAAAAGAAAAAACCCTTAATTTTGGGTCAATTATACATAACCTACCTAACCTTTAAAATTTTGAATTAAGAAAACTAATGTTTCATATTTTGGATCTTAACTCCCCTACAATTAAAATTGTCGTAAAAGTTAACAGTTTTCCTGATTTACAATTTTAACATTTTTTTTATTATATGCCATGTGACTTTAAGAAATGACCCTACATATTTGACATAATTTTTAAACACTTAAAAAATAGAAACATTTAAAAAAAGATGTAAAATATTTTCTGAACCATGTACTCCCTTCCGTCCCTTATTATAAGAATTTAGAAGGTAAAATCATACATATTAAGAAAAATGTTGAGAGAGATAAAAATGTTTGAAATAAATTTATCTTCCCAAGTTTGCTCTTATTTATGATGGGGTGTATAAAGAGAGATATAGAGTAATAATGACATGAATAAGTATGAAATATTCAGAAATAATGAGAGGTAAAATGGGAAAAAAAGTAATGAAATATTCTAACATTCCTATGCAATCTCTTATACTAAAGGACAAAACCATTCAAATTTTGGATTCTTATAATAAGGTATTGAGGGAGTACTTTATAAATAAAAAGCATTCAGAATAAAAATACTTAAAATACATGTAAAATACTTATTTGATTAATAAAACAAATTATAATACGCTTAAAAGTATATATCAAATGAAAAGAGTTAGTTTAATATGACATATTATATTAATAAAAGTATATAAAAATTTTAATAGCACAACAACGTTTAACTTTAACGAAAATTTCACTAAAGGAGAGTTAAATTTTTAAATGTTAAACAGATTACGTGCAATTGACGTTAAATGGGTTTCATATAATTTACACAAAACAAAGGCAAACAGTAGGGAACGGACTGCTAGAAGCATATACCTGGCGGGACTTGGGAGACGACGTGGAAGGATCTCATCTGCGGCGGAGGAGGGTGGTGATCCTGCTGGCCGGCTTGAACATCGTCGTATTTGCTCATCTTCTTTCTATAGGATCTGTGACTTTGATTTTCCTTATTCTTTATAACTTATGGGAAACCAATCTTCAACGAAGTTTCATGGACCATTCGTAGCACAGATCAATGAAGTCAATAGGAATGCGTTGACATTGACTTCGTTGACGCTGCTTGTTTCGTGGCCATATGTTTTTGAAAATATCTTCTTTTTCGTTTTTTTTTTAAATTTATTTGCTGTACCATACGTTTCATTTGTGGGTGCTAAAAGAAAATTATATTCCGGCGACTCCAACTTTTTGTGGGTTATATTTAGTTTTTTGTTTGCATTTTTTTTAACTATTTTATTAGGGAAAATTAATTTCAAGTCCCTTGTAAGAGACTTAATTAAGATGAGGTCCCACGAAATCACCTAATTAATCTGAGGTCCCACGAAATCACCTAATTAATCTGAGGTCCCACGAAGTTGTTATTGTAGGTCAAAAAGTTATTTTCGCAAGGTCACAAGTTGTTACAGACCAAGAGTGATTTTTAAGCCACAAGTTGTTATGGCAGGCCAAAAAGTTGTTATTGCAGGCCGAAAAGTTGTTCTTGCAAGCCAAAAAGTTGTTAGTGAAGGCTAAATCACTAACAACTTTTGACCGCACGATAACAACTTTTTGGCTTGCCATAACAACTTTCTGGTAGGGACCTCAGATTAATTGGGCGATTTTATGGGACCTCATCTTAATTAAGTCCCTTACGAGGGACCTGAAATTAATTTTCCCATTTTATTATCTAAAGGTTACATTTTCTAAGTTTACATAAGTTTGAGCTTAATGTTTTAAATTATAATGTGCATTTTAAGCCTATTAAGTCTTATATTCATAACTTGTTGGTAGTTGATATTGATGTGAATTGTAAATGACATGTAAGTTGTTGCAAAATAGTAACTAAAAGAGTTAAGAAATTATACTAATAGTCACATACATAATTTAGTTGATTTTGATTTTATTTAGATCCATGTGATAAAATTGAGTATTCCATTTAAATTTATGGGAAAATTAATTTCAAGTCCCTTGTAAGAGACTTAATTAAGATGGGGTCCCACGAAATCACCTAATTAATCTGAGATCCCACGAAGTTGTTATTGTAGGTCAAAAAGTTGTTATCTCAAGGTCACAAGTTGTTACAGACCAAGAGTGATTTTCAGGTCACAAATTGTTATAGCAGGCCAAAAAGTTGTTATTATAGGCCAAAAAGTTGTTATTGCAGGTCAAAAAGTTGTTAGTGAAAGCTTAGTCACTAACAACTTTTGACCACAAGATAACAACTTTTCGGCCTGCAATAACAACTTTGTGGCCATAACAACTTTCTGGTAGGGATCTCAGATTAATTAGGTGATTTCATGGGACCTCATCTTAATTAAGTCCCTTACAAGGGATCTGAAATTAATTTTCCATAAATTCATTTAAAATGTCTAAATTTAAATTTAGGCATGTACTTTCAATGGTTTTATTAGAAATTTCTAAATTTGTTGATTTTACTATATACCCTTTGGGTAGCTACTTTGGTCAGCTTATGAAAATAATCAGACGTGATTAATGTAAATGTCCTAAAATTATGTAAATATGCAAAAATTTCAAAATATCATAAAATTGTAAATAATTATACAATAAATTGTTTTAAAAAAGGTAACAACCCAAATTTTGAATTTAGAGGCTAAATAGTTAATTTATCTAATTAGGTAAGTGACTTGTGGTTGATGAGGATTTTAGTAAATAATTGATTATATAGTTGATAATGGCTATATAGATGATTTGAGGATTGTTATTTTTAATTAATGACTGATTTAAGTGAAATGAAGGATTTAGAATGAAGTAAGATTGAATAATTGATTGATTAATTACGGTTCATAAGTTGACTTGTTTGGATAAGGTATAGAAATTATTAATTAGAGAAGATAAAAAATATATGATAATAATAAATAAATTTTAAGGAGGGAGAGAGGGTGGGGGAGAGAGAAAAAAGAGGGAGAATCAAATAGAGGGCCACGTTATAATATATCTATGTATATATATGTAATATTTGTAGGCCTCACAACACATGGAGAGCACATATATATTATTAAAAGCCACGCACGCCACTTTTTTTTTTATTATTATAAATGTGTGTATTTTTATTTCTCCATTTTTGCTAATGGCAAACTTTGAAGATAATTTTAGTAAGTAAAACTACCCGCATTCTAAAAATTATCTTCATCAAAGTTAACATATTTAATTTGGTTTTCTAATTAGCATATTCTACAAGTGATTGGAGGAAATTTTTAGAATTGAATTTGTAGTGAATGTTGAGTTAAGACAATATAATACAACAGAATTGTTGAAAAAAATTAGTAATTAAATTTTACTGGTTTGGATTTATTCAACAAATGATTTGAATTGTGCAAGCTTCCTCTTTCAATTCTATGGCTTTTGGCCATGCTGAGTCATGTGCTTCAACTATCATCAATATTCGAGCAAACCTACCATCTATTGACCCAATAATTATGTTGCAAAATCACTCTTGGTGTGTGCTACTCCACAAATACAGGGCAAACTCAGGTCTTATATGTATTATGAAGATTTATCTAAATTAAGTGATGCTCCAAGCTTTTCAATGGAGAAACTTTAGAGTCCAAAGATCTTCATTTCAAATGAGGTGTCTAAGAGCTG
The DNA here is from genome assembly GCA_037074515.1 of Mimosa bimucronata. Taxonomy (NCBI): domain Eukaryota; kingdom Viridiplantae; phylum Streptophyta; class Magnoliopsida; order Fabales; family Fabaceae; genus Mimosa; species Mimosa bimucronata. Next base: position 17,701,774 of record CM073442.1, read on the forward strand.
GCATTCAATGGATCCTCTCATGTGATTTATATTCATCTCAACAATCTTTTGCTCTCGTTACATCTGCTTCAAGATCTACATTTCGGTTCTCTTCAACTGCTCAGAATGAAACTGATGTAACTGCTGATATCATCAAGATGCTCCAATCCTTCGACATCTTGAATCTTTTCTATATGAAGGGGCGGGATCTTTCTTCTTTTATGCACTCCATTTCACCACATTTTAATATTCTTGCTTCTGTGATTTGATGATTAACGTTTTGTAGAACCCTTTTTATTTTTAATGATATTTGTCCGTTATACAAAAAAAAAACAAAAACAAATGATTTGAAGATTTATAATCAATTGTTCTATTAAAAAAGTTTAGGACTTTTATATATATGATTAAAAAAGTTTAGGATTTTTATATATATGGTATTTCTATCGATCAACTTGGGGTTACATATTTGATTTGGGTTTGTTGGGGGTATTATTGAAATTTGATGGTTTAGATTGGATATTTAAGCTTGAAATTGAAGGTTGAAATTTTGAAACGGAACTTTAGGTTGGAGAAATTTGGGATTTATTTTTTAAAATGATCATATGGGGAGTTATTAAAGACTTACTGGGGGAGGGGGGATTTAGAATTTTAGAGAAGATTTAAAGTATTGTGGTAATTATATATATAATTATAACAATTATGAGTATATGTATAATTAATAAATTGCCCAAAATAACTCATTCAATTATTAATATGTAGCTATATGATTTTGTAGATAGATTGTGTTTTGTTGACTTGAGCACGAAGCTTAACAATTGTGGTGACCATCTACTTATTTGGCAAGATGTAACCACTTTCCACTTATCTTATGTGTCTGTGCTGTGCTATTAGTGGCTTGCAAAAGGTTTGATAATGATGATATGGATTACAAAATGAATATGTTGTATAGAATCTATTTAGTAGGATGTTTACTTTGAAAAAATTGATTGTTTGTAAAGATTTCAAAACAGAGTATTATTGCATTTTTGAGCAACTTGTTAGATTAACTGATGAGGTGTCTAGAAAGAGCCAATATATATTATAAAGGGTTAAGGTGCATTTTGGCCAATAATTTATTACAAAAAGCGCTTGACACAATTATTTTTAAAATGGTCCATATAAGCCAACCATCTTTTAAAATTGGGTAACTTGGCCAATACAGTGTAGAATTTTGTTGTGCCAGGCAATCCTTTTTGTAATAAATTATTGACCAAGTTGCCCCATTTTAAAATATGGTTGGCTTATATGGACCATTTTAAAAGATGAATGGTTTGTATGGACCATTTTAAAAATAATTGTGCGAGACGCACTTTTTGTAACAAATCATTGGCCAAAATACAGTTTAACCCTATTAGAAATTATTCTAGATGTATTGACTAGTTGAGCATATGCATTGATTCCACCATGTATCATCAAGTTATGAGACCCTAATTGGCCTATCAATTGGTTTTACAAACTCGTTCTCAAATTATAGACTGATAATAGGCCTGTTAAGGCTCTGTATTTGTCTCCTAAGTTATTAGAAGAGATAGACTTATTGAGGCTTGGTTCCACCTAGATCTTTGTAAGGGGTCATCCTTCGAGCATTTGTGTGAAAACAGTATTTTTTTGAAAAGATATATTGATTTCTGGTTAGTAATTGGTAATTGAAATATGTTCTGGTTTCATTGTTATGCACTGAAGATTTAGATGTGACCGGCGTGGAAGATGAGAAAATCTACATCCTTGAAGCCATAAATGTAGAAATTTTTCTATACTTAATTATATGTAGACATATTTACAATGAATAATATAAAGTATAGGATTAACAAAAGGTATAAACTTTCTTAAGAAATTTAGGCAAAATATCTATTATAAATGGGAGCTTTCAAAAAATGTATAACCGGATAGTCCTTAATAATAGTTCAATAAAAGGAACTTCGCTCTTTACTAATAGATATACAACATGTTCAAAGGTAAGGATCCCAACTATACATTATGTGGAGCTCCTAAAAAAATCAAATCAAAATATAATGGATAAATTTGAATATTTACATCAATTAGGAATACTGTACTTGACATTTCGACTTCAAATCAATAGCTTACTCCTTCAGTGATCAACAGGATGAAAAAGATCGATAAAACTTTCTAAAACCAGAAAAGTTAAGGGGTAAAAAATACACATATGATTTTGTCAAAAGTTCATCCAGCATCAAATGTTTTTTTTTTTTGGATTAAAAATACACATGAGTTTTTAAATTGGATCAAAAGTCACATTTATAGTTATCTTCCGAAAAAAAGCGCTTGGTGCTGGATGAACCTTTTTACAAAATCATATGTATATTTTTGACCCTAATATAACTGTAGACATGTTGTTCGCCACGCGCCGCAAGTGCACGGGTTGCGCCAAGTAATAAAATAGTGAGTAGAGTATCGTTCCCACGAGGATTTGTCCAAAACCCGGTCAAACAATGATTATCACACTCTCGCCCAATTTGAGTGATACAAATGTTGAGATTGAAAATGAAATAAGAAAATAAAAGAAAGTAAATTATAAACAGGTGATTCTCCAACCTCAAGGCTAAAATGGATCCTAAGATTATCTCTCCCCCTTGTACTTCTCAAAACTCAATTAATCTCCCCTCAAAGAAGCTTTCAACAACACCATGCGCTAATCTAGGGTTCATTGGGTACTCGTAAAAGCGCTCTCGCGTCAAGAACAAGTGTTTAGTCTTATTTAAATTGCACAATCTCTTGCTACAAGCTAATAAGACCCAATTTTAATGCCCCAACCCTAATGTGACTATGCAAGGCTAGCAAGTATATCTCTATCTTACCAGCAAAACCATCAGTTCGTTATGTAAACTTCAGGTTTTTGCACTACTCTACCCAAGTTCTACACTCAACCTAGCTCTCTCGAGTCTTAAATCAAGCGAACCCAACATCTAAATGGTGATCAAGCACTTAGAAGCATTAAGAACGGGGTAAAATAAACACATAGATATCATTAATCACAAATTAAGAGGAGGAATCAAGAATCAATACATACAAGGGTTCAAAACAACCTTAGGATACAAGTATTTAGCCACTCATGTTCTACAACTCCTTAGGAGCATACATATATACATTCAGAAACAAAGAACAAGAGAAGAGAATGAAGATGGAAGAGATAAACCAAGAGAGGAAGCCCAAATCTCTCTGAAGCTCCAAGCCCTAGCCAAATCCCCACCAAGCTCCAAGCCCTAGCAGAGCCAAACACCTCCAAAATATGCCCAGAAGTCGAAGAATGAGGGCTCACAACGAAGCCCTAGCTTTTATATCAGTCAAAACGCGCCTGTTCTGTCCAAAACGAGCAGAAACGAGAAGTTCGCCGTGGGTCTCGCCGCGGCGAGCCCACGGCGAAGTCCCAAAAACACAGAAACAATTGTCGCTCACTGTGGCTTTCATCGCGGCGAGCTGACGGCGAGCTCTCCCAAAATGGCCAGAGTGAAATGCCGCGGCGAAGTCCACGGCGAAGTCCTTTATTCTCTGCTTTGCCTTTCTTTTCTTTGTTCTTTGAGCTGCTTTGGCTTCTTCTTATTTTTGTTCACTTGGGAGCTTGGTGGAGGGCTAGAATCTCTTGTTTATTGCTTCAAATTATTCCTACAAAAATTATATACAACAACATAAGAAACTAACTATAAAAACAATCAAAATCTACATAATTAACAATAATGTGAAACCGAAAATCAAATGAGCATTTTCCCTCTTGAGTATCCAAAATGTATAAATAATAGACAAAAAATCAAGTAAAATATGCTCAAATATCATGAATTTCTAGGAGTTATCACATGTATATTTTATCCAATTTGAAAGGTCATGTGTATTTTTGGTCCAAAAAAAAATTGGTGCTAGATGAACTTTTGACAAAATCACATATGTATTTTTGACCCTTAACCCAAACCAGAAATATCTTTCAGTGAATAATGTACCATTAATTAATAAAATTAAACAAGACACCTTAATCAGATAATAACTAGGACAAATTTAACTTTTAGAAAATAAAATTTAATACTAAATCTCTGCTTCCAAGGTAAACAAAAACAAACAAATGAATTTATAAAAGATCATAAATCAAAGAATAATACTAAATATGCAATCAAACATTTTTCTTTGTAGGAGTATAAGGCCGTGAAACAAGCACAGGTACTAAACCCATGAATAACAAGCCTTAGAATGAATTCCACTATTATCACGTGTGAGTACTATACCCACGAATGCCAAACAAGCTTAAAGAGCTCATCAAATGGGGTTATGTCGAAGCAGTGCCACTTTCGGCCCTCTCTTCAAGAAACTTAGGGACCAAGGGGATAGTAGGAGTTATCCCCGAGTGTCGTTCTCTTGAGGAGCCTAAAAATGCAAATGGTTTCTAATAGCTAGATGCAAACAATTGAACAGGTAGAAGCATTTTTGGTTGATTTTTAAGTATGAAGTTGGTATAAAAGTATGATATGTTCAAAGTGTAAGTAAAAAGATTGGATTCAAATGGGAGATTTGGATCAATAGGAGTGAGTAACCCTTGGTGATAAGAGGCTTAAGACAATCATTGCTTTAATTTGTTTTTAGGGAGCTCTTTGTTTAATTAGAAAGGCCCCTAGAGAAATCCCTCTACGCTAGGCTTGGGTTGGGTGGATTAGTACCAGAATCCTACTTGCTAATCCCTCCAACACTAAGTTGAGCAAGCTTTAAAAACAAAGTGAATTTGTTAGTTTTAAGGGGCTATTAATCCGACAACCGGATCTCGAATTGCCACTTAATTAATCCTAAGGTTCATTTAATTACTGTAATCCCACATAATAAATTAAAACACTAGGATTGAAGTCCAATACCACTCATGCAACTTAACAAACTCAGTAGCCAATTCACAAATGCAAATGCTTGACAAAATGATCTACTAAATGAGAATCTTTAAATAGCACAAATATTAATTAAAACATTTATTCAAAATGATGAATCCATACATTCAAACAAAGTTTAAGTAAATGAAGAACAAATGTCAAGCATACAGAAATGAAAATAAGCTACAAGTGTTTCAACCACTCTCTAACAAAAGATGATTCATAGAAATTACATCCAAATGAAGAAACAAGCCCTAGAATCCTACAAATATTCTTAAACATAAGGAAGAGAGAGTGGGAGAACAAGAAATCCCCTAATGAAGCTCCAAGCTCAAGCCACTAGCCTCCATCACCAAGGATTTATGCCCTTTTGGTTGCTGTCTTCCATGGAGAAGTCAATAACAAGAGAAATGAGAGTGAAAGCCATGGAGATGTGGGGCGGAAAAAGGTAATTAAAAGACAAAGATGGAGATGAAAGAGTTGAGAGAGAATGATGAACTAAGGTTCTTGGTGGCTTCCAATCTGACCTAGCGTTCCCAAATTTCGTGTCTAATACCCCCCAAGTCGGGTCAAGAAGTGGGTAAGTGAATTGGATCCGATTTGGTTCAAAATTCGCGACTAATTTTCTGTAGAATCGGGGCCTCACCGTGGCCCTTGCTGTGGGGTGCTACAGCCAAGGCCAGAAGCAAAGAAAACTCTCGGACTCTCGCTGTGGGGTCCCATGGTGAGGAGGGACTTTTCTGTAATTTTGAAAATTCAGGGTCATTTTCTGTAATTTTTACAATTTCTCCAGAAGCTTGTATTTTGACTTTTTTTTCTTGAAATTTCAGCTTCTATTCCCAATTTCTCCTTTTTTCAAGTGTCCTATAATATAAAATAATATTAAGAAATATGAATAGCTCCCAATAAACATTCAAATCAATAGTAATCACAAAAAATTCCAAAAATATCATTTTTACCACTAAGTGCATGTAATTACTCTAGAACCTAGTTTCCTCACAAGATATTCATTAATACCCAAATAACATGATAAAATACCTCCAAAACAATATAAAATATGTGCAAATCTTGGTAATTGTTAGAGCTCAAATTTAGCATGGCGTACCAAGGACTAATAGTACTGCTATTAATAGCCAGTGTTCTTTGTTATTTAGTCCTCTCGAAAACATTTTTAACCATGCATGGGGTCAATTTACTTTTAATAGGAAAAATGATCATTTAATAGTTAAAGCTTCAAAGAATATTTATAACAACAAACCCCAGCATGAGAGTTTCTAAAAATATGTCAAATAATTTATTTGATGCTAATCATCATGTATATTATTCACTACACAAAAAAAAGCCAGGTATTTAGTAGTGGTTAAAACCGTTGATTAGTAGCAATTTTAACCACTACTAAGTGGTTACTAGCGGTTTTACATACCGCTAGTAAATCACCCGTGACTAACATTTAGTGGCGGTTATAAAAACCACTGGTAATATGGTCAACACCGCTACTAATCCAGTAGCGGAAACAAAACCAAACCGCCACTAATCAGATATTAGCAGCGGTTCAGAACCGCTCCTAATGAAAAATTAGTAGCGGTTTGTGAACCGCTACTGGATGCTCAAAAATATAAAAAAAAAATATTCTAATCAGACCCAATTTTATTATTTGCAATAATGTTTAATTTTATAAAACATTTTAAAAAAATTAACATTACACAATCATAAAAAAAATTTATCACATTTTCTCAATTGATATGTCCAAAATGATATTTCAAATAAATAATTTATAGTATGAAAAAAGGTGATTATAACTAATCAATTTAATTTAATAGTATTCAAATGAAGATAGTGAGTACGTACACATTAAACGAAAACAAAAAAAAAGTTAGTAGAAATATATGATTGAAAATTGAATGAAATAATTAGAATAAAAAAATATAAAAGATAAATTTATGTGATTGATGAAAAAATTAAGAGCATCAGATGGGAAGAATTGAGAAGGAATGTTTTATGAGGTTGAATGAAATGAGGAGAGAGGTAGGTATTTATAGTTGTTGCAGGCGGGAATCAGTAGCGGTTTTAGTGGCAGTTAAGAGAACAGCCACTAACTGCACAAAAAATCGGTACTTACGCATTTAGTAGCGGTTCTGATAACTCCCAGGAATTCATGTCATTTTAGCATATTTTCCTTGATTTTTTATTCAATCATTGATATATTTTGGAAACTCAAGATAGGAAAATGTTCATTTGATTTAGGTTGCACATCATTTTTCATTTGTGTAGATTTTGCTCATATTTCTAATTAGTTTCTTATGTTGTTTTATGTAAATTTTGTAGGAATATTTTGATACAATAACCAAGGGATCCCGGATTAAGACGAACACTTGAAAAGGGGAGAAATTGGGGTTAGAAGCTGAAATTTCAAGAAAAAGGGAAAATACAAGTTTCTGGACGAATTGTAAAAATTACAGAAAAGGACCTTGAAATTCCCAAATTACAGACAGGTCCCCGAAATTCCCAAATTACAGACAGGTCCCCGAAATTCCAAAATTACAGACAGGTCCCTGCTCGCCGTGACCTAGCCGCGGCGAGCCCACGGCAAGCCAAACCCCCAAAATTGGCAGAAAAACTTGCAGCTCACCGTGGCGAAGAGCTCACGACGAGCAGACTGTGTTGTTACACGTTTTTGACAGATTTAAGTGATATAAAAGCTATGGTTTCGGGGGAGGTGGATATTCTTCGACTTTGGGGACATTTTGGGAGTGTTTTGCTCTGCTAGGGCTTGGAGCTTGGTGGGGATTGAGCTAGGGCTTGGGGTTTTGAAGAGATTTGGGCTTCTCATCTTGGTTTATCTTCTCCATATTTATTCTCTTCTCTTGTTCTCTATTTCTGTTTGTATATATATATATGCTCCCATGGAGTTGTTGAACATGTGTAGCTAAATACTTTTATTCTAAGGTTATGTTCAACCCTTGTATAGATTAAATCTTGATTCCTCCTCTTAATTTGTGATTAATGATATCTATGTGTTTATTTTACTCTATTCCTAATGCTTCTAAGTGACGATCACCATTTAGATGTTGGGTTCACTTGATTGATGCTGAAGAGGGCTAGATTGAGTGTAGAACTTGGGTAAAATAGTGCAAGAACCTGAAGTTTGCATGACGAATGGATGGTTTTGTTGGTAAGATAGAGATATACTTGCTAGCCTTGCATAGTTACATTAGGATTGGAGCTTTAAAATTCGATTTTATTAAATTGTAGCAAGAGATTGTGCAATTAATAAGATTAAACACTTGTTCTTAACTTGAGAGAGCTTTTACAAGTCCTTTGTGAATCCTAGATTAGCACATGGCTTCGTTGAGAACATCTTTGAGAGGAGGTTAATTGAGTTTTATGAAGTACAAGGGGGATACATAATTTTAGGACCCATTTTATCCTTGAAGTTGAAGAATTACTTGTTTATAATTTTATTTTCATTTAGCATATGTTTATTTTCATAGTTAATTTTTCAATCTCAATATTTGAATCACTCAAATTGGGCGAGAGTGTGACAATCATTGTTTGACCGGGTTTTGGACCAAATCCTTGTGGGAACGATACTTTACTTATCACTTTATTACTTGGCGCGACCCGTGCACTTGCGGCCGGTGACGAACAGGTTCTCAAGAACCACTACTAATAGCGGAGGTTATTTTTGGAAAACCGCCGCTTAAACCGCCACTAAATTACGCCTGCAATTAATGAATTTGTTAAGTTAGTGACAGTTTTAAGAGAACCACCACTAACTATACAAAAAACCGCTACTAATTAGTGGCGGTTTTAAGAGAGCCACCACTAACTACATGACCTTCCAATTTCACACGTTTTTTCCAACACAACCGCCACTAATGTGACGCCACTAAGTTTCCCGCCAAATGGCGCTACTTTAGTGGCGGTTTTGTGGGACTAACCGCCACTAAAATACACCACTATCTTTGATATTGGTCAAACAGACAGATTTAGTCACGGTTTCTTTTTAAAACTTCTACTAATGTGTAATTAGTGGCGGTTTTAGTTTTCCGCTACTAAATGAACTGTCAGTAAACCCCGCTTTTTTGTAGTGATTCCAAAAAAACAACAACACCTCAATTTTCATATATCATCAAAACTTTTAAACGATAAAAATATTGGACAAGGTCCATCAAACTTCTATCTTCAACCAATTAACTTGAAGCTCTATTTCCATGAAACACCAAACTCTTGCTTTCATGAAAGTAACCTCTCAAAATTAATAGTAATCGTGATAAGATCATGTGAGTTATTTAAATATAGACATTCATGATCTAATAAAAGAATTTTTGTTTTATAAATTGATTGGGACGCTATTCACATACACGTTGTTCTCGCTTTATCTATGATTTAGCAGTCATCTTATTGCCTTAGTGTCAAATGCAAAATAAACCAAAGATTGTACTATAGGGTATAACCATCTCAGGTCGTTCTCTCTCTCTTAAGAAGCCTTTTATTGGTTTCTAAGTAATCTAAATGTCATGAAATACAAAATAAACGGGGGAATTATTTTGATTTTCTTTTAAATGAATATGCATGCAAGAATGAGAATAAAAATCATAAACTACTTATTTTTGGTCTTTTTACAATGATAAGACAATGAATGGAAAATAAATGAAGTGAATCTCTTAAAAATAGATTAGGTGCAATAATTGCTCTTTTAGGATAAAAGGAGCTGAACTATGGCTAAATGAGATATCAATGAAACATATATAATATCATATATATTGAGAGGCACAAATCCAAACCACAAATTAGCATCCAACATTTATTACAAACATAATCAATTAAATCCAACTACAAATTGCAAAACCTAAACCTAGGAATTGAAAAACCTATATCTAGAACAAAGAATGGAACATAGAAAACTCCCTTTTGAAGCTTGGAACTTATGCTTCTTCACCCATCTTTAAGAATTGGCAACCTTAGCCTCCAATGGCATCAAGAACAGCCCCAAATGGGGTGGAAATCCAGGCCATATAGGTTATGTACGGAAAAAAGAGGTGGAAAATGAAGGATAAATGGAAGAGTGGAAGAAAATGGAATAGGAAGAGAGTGGGGATGAAAATAGAATGAAGAAACTTGTTATAAATGGTTAGGGTTCAACTATTTTTAGTCTAGAATAAGTGGGAGTCAGATTAAAGTTGATTTGGGTCGGGGCTGGGTCAAAAATTAGCAAAAAAATCATGTTTCAATGTTACTGTCTTGGGCTTTAGCCTTGGGTTCGTTGTGCCTAGGGGCTTTTTAGTAATTTTCAGGAAGTCTTAGGTCATTTTATGAAATTTTCGTAAATTTTCTAGAAACTTGTATTTTGACTTCTTCTTCTTTGTTTTTTTTTAATTTACAGCTTCTTGCCTTAAGTGCTTCCCCTTTTAAGGTTCCTACAATATAAAATGATATCAAGCAAGATGAATAGCTCTTAATAATCAATTTAATCAAGAATAATCACAAAAACATTCTAGAAATGCCTTTTTTACCACTAAGTACATGTAATTATTCTAGAAACTAATTTCTTCAGAAGATATGGAATAGTACCCAAATAACATGATAAAAGACCTCCAAAATGATTTGAAATATGTGCTAATCTTGGAATTTGTCAATCTTCATAATTTGTTCTTTTTATAGACTTTCCAACCGACAACTCTCATGCCATTTACTTACCTAGAAAAGAAGCAACAACCTTAATAGTATCTCAGCTTCATACATCATCAACCACCATTCATCATTATCGTCCCTTATTTAGAACATACTGAAACTTTACCAATCCTTCCATGTCCTTTATTTCGAAAACATTAGAAACTTCTATAATTTTTTACCTTTTCTTTATTCTCATATTAGTTTCGAATGCCTCTCTACACACACACGAAAACCTCCATGGTTCCAACATAGAAATTGAGTAAACTTCTATATAAAAACATACTTAAACATTCAATTAAGTCACAAATTCTCAACTAGACATTTCATCAAGCAACTTATGTGCGTTCTAATTCCAAAAACATAGAGCAGGTCTCAAGATTCTTGAGTAACTAATCAAACAACATTTAAAACAAATAACATATATAATCTCATAAAGTTTCCTAATCTCATATTCCTAACAAGGCCTAATTTCAAGACAAAAGCAGAGTAGAATCAAAGTGCTTTGCTTCAGCCACTTACAACCATAATTAACAAATTATAAAAACATACCCCATATGACATTTTTAGCCTTCAATTTTAAGTGATCTCCAACTCAAACTCCTCCTTTGCTTCATGCGTACATACTGTTATGAAGGAGAAATAATGAGATTTTACCAACTACTGCATAAACACCCCTAAAACTCAAAAGAAGTCAAATAGAGGAGGGAGAAGATGAAGTAATGCTACCAAATAATCATTCCTCAACAACTCATCCTCACATAATCACCCACCGACAGTGAGAAGGAGAACTCGACCCCAAAATCACCCAGAACAGAAAAATAAAAGAGAAAGAAGGAACTTGTCGGAGGGCAACAACATACTAGCAAGAAGGGTGACGACGTCACACCCAGTTGCGGCAAGCGGAGTTAGACGCTCGTAAGCGAGCGCAACCAGCAAACACAGACAAGGAAACCAAAACAATCTAATGGGAAAAATCTGACCTTTTCTCTTCTTCTTCTTCTTCTTCTTGTTTTTTCAAATTGGGTAACGGTATTTTGTGTAATTTCATATTTCGTACTCAAGATTCCCACAATTGTCCTCGCTTTCCTACATTACAAATGGACATTTTATATTTAAGGCTCATCGCATCAATCTCATAATTTCATACAATAACATAATTATCTTGTTAAAATTTCTAGGTTATTATATGTGCTTTGGTTCAGAACCAAAAAGAAAAAAAAACATGTGCTTTGGTAATTCAATAATTAAGACAAAACATACAAGAGAATCCTTTGCCTCAATAATAATTAACATGATTTCCTCTTTTTCTTAATTTCTCTTTATTCCATTTTGAGAAAAACTGATATTTTAATATAGAAAAATTCCCTATTACTTTCTCACTTAATGATATTTTTCTTATCATTAACATAATTATTATTATTTAATTTTGAGTTACTACATTCATCCTACTATATATATAATTATGTAACTTTTGCTAAACACCCTATTAGCACACACTCATGTACGATAAGTAAGATTGTGCGTTAATGAGACAATTGTCTCACACAGTTACTCATATTTTTCAAGCGATCATACCTAGGGACATAGTGGAAGGGACTGGCAGAAACTCACTAAATTACTGTGAGGTTAGTTTGATATTTATAGAATTTTATATATTGCCAAATTTTTTAGGCACATTTATACTGATTTTGCTTGTTTATTAAACTTTTTGGGATTACTATATAATTCTAAGCCAATGATCCATTCTGGCAAGTGGCCCCTATTACTTTCTTTTGATTATCACATGCATGTGGATATTTATTGACGATTTTTGGGCTGTATGTGTTTGATTATTGGTTAGTATAATTCAGGCTTTTATGTTGAAAATCTGGGATTGTATACCCGAAGCCTTTGTTTAGTTATAAACTGTGTTTATAGGTTTTGTTCAATTAATTATGTTTGTATTGTTCTTTCCTAGCATTGTTATTATGTTTGTTTAATGACCATATTACTGTTTTCTTTCTTTCTTTTTTTTCTTTTCATAGTTAGCTGTTTAAATGAAGTGTGATTCTTTTTAATAAACTATGTTATAAGAAATCTTTTTTTAACATGGTTTATGATTTAAAAATGGTTAGAAAGCTTTTAATATCTATGATAAGGTTTTATTATGTTTAGATTTCTATCATAGATAGCCTTTTAACACTTAGTAAACTCTTTTTCTAACTATAATAGCATTTGATTAAATTATTTGGTATATTCTATTAATATCATAGTAGTACTTTGATTACATTTTGGAAATGGAGACTAAATTTGTGGCATTTGGTTGGAAGGAAATTGGGAAAAATTTTAATGAGGTCGAATAAATTAAAGAAAATTGAAAATGAGATTATAAATTTTTAACTATTTTTTCTTACACTTTAATTTTGCATCCTCTTTAAGTTTTATAACCTCGTTACCCCATTTTTTTTAAAAGTGAATTAAGAATAAAATCCTATGACCACCATTTTATTTTACTTTAATTACAGAGACCTCACATCTATTTTAAAAACATATACTTAGATCTAAACTGTTAACTTTGTTAAGAATATTATAAAAAGTTTCTTTTTAATTAAAGGGTTAAATTGCAATTTAAAAAGTTGCTTCTTAATTAAAGGGTTAAATTGCAAAAAATACACATTTAAAATTGTCAAATGTGCATTTGAAACCATATTAAAATTTTACGTGCAAAAATATCCATATATATTTGAAATGGAGCAAAAATGCCTACATGTGAAATGTGTCAGCGTTGACCCTTACGTTAATTTCACTTCAAATAAAAATCACAATATACCACATACCAGCATGTGAGTTGTGACAAATCAAACAGGAACGATTGCATAAACGTGAAGTTGACCCTTACATTAATTTCACTTCAAATAAAAATCACAATACACCACATACCACCATGTGAGTTGTGACAAATCAAACAGGAACGATTGCATAAACGTGAAGGATATGATCAACAACAATGAATATAGTTTTAACCATATTAAAATTTTAGGTGCAAAAATGCCCATATAAATTCGAAATGGAGCAAAAATGCCTACATGTGAAATGTGTCAACGTTGACCCTTATGTTAATTTCACTTCAAATAAACATCACAATACACCACATACCACCATGTGAGTTGTGACAAATCAAACAGGAACGATTGCATAAATGTTAAGGATATGATCAGTAACAATGAATATGGTTTTAAGCATTTCATATACTCAAAGACAAATTCCAATAACAAGTCCACTTTGATACGATCCCAAGTAAAATAGTACTGTATAACCCTTCATCTGAAGTCATCTTAGTAATCATGATGATGCCATCCACCATGTGCTACAACAATAATAATGATTAAAATTGTAGCAAATACAGCCTGCACAATCATCCCACAAGATCAGTCATATTAAGCAGTTCAATGTAGATAAGAATCAAGTCAATAAAAATAGTACCCTTTTCAATTCTAAAAATAAGTGCTATAGTAGATGATATAATTAAGCATAAATGTAAAACATCAATCTATGTTATATTCCCAAGTTATAATCCCTCCTAAACAATAATCCCCCCCAACTCTACTTATTAGTTGCACATATTGAGAGGTTTTTCAAAGTGAGTAATATATTATGTCAATTATTAGAAGAGATACTTTCTGAACGTCAATTCACATTGTTAACAAATAGTTAACTTATTTTCTTAATTTTTATGAATCGCTTTATAAAGATGAAATCGGAATATATAGCAATGGCACTAGTGAAATATGTTACAGGGACATGCAGGAAGATGAAATTAAAAAAGATGGAAGAAGGTAAAGTGAATCACTCACTCCAACAATACAAGCAATACATCCTGGTTTCTCTCTAGGGTCTATTTTGGAACACAAGAAAATTATTGCCCCAATTAGGGGTGTTCATGGGACGGGACGGGAACGGGACGACCCCGTCCCGTCCCGTCCCGAAGAAACCTGTCCCGTGTCCCGTCCCGTCCCGTTCGGGACGGGACGGGACATTCTCGAAGTCTTTTTTTTTTTACTTTTTTCATGATTTTTTTTTTTGCTATTGTTGAAAAAAATAATAAATTAACAGCAAGTAATTGTTTCAAGCTCATTGGAAAATCATTATTCAAAAATGGAAAAAGCCTACTAGAATTTATGTTAATTGTTTCATCTATTTATATAATCTACCTCTACAGGAATTAATCTGGAAGAAAACTCGTAGACAAATACACTTTGTGATGTTTTTTCCTTTTGCCCCTTCCTTTAGTCTTAATTAATAAGGTTATAATGTTAAGGTGTTGGATTCAGTGGAAGTCGTTGTTTGAACAAAAAAATGGTATACAGTTGGCAAGTCACTGTACATAACAATGTTTGCTTTGTCTGTTACTGATAAGTCTCTCTTGTTCATGTTATTTCAATGAAATGAAATGGTTGTTTTTAGAGCAGAGACGAAAATGAAATCTCCAAAAGGCTAATTAAATTATTTTGGGATGACAGTGCAATGTTTTCGTTCTCGTCTCTTTCCTGTTAATGGGATGAGACTATAAGAAATTGCATGTTTAGTAGAATATTTTGTCTATGGCACTTTAAACAAATAGTGTATTAATGGATTTTATAGAATAATTTATATGAAGGCTTCTCAAGAAAAAGATGAATAAGAGGGAAATTTCAAATAAAACTACGATGCAAAAAGAAAGATAAGTGATAGATCAAATGTTTTAAGTAAAGCAAATAATAATGAAGTAGAAGAAATATAGTGAAATAGAAAAATTAAACCCATATAATTAATAAATTTAATAAAAATATTAATAAATAAAATATATATAATATAACGGGATGGGATGGGAATGGGACACCCCCGTCCCGTCCCATGTCCCGTCTCGCCCCCTTTTCTGTCCCGTCCCGTTTTTGTCCCGTCTTGGTCATTTTCGGGACGGGAAATCCCGTCCCAAAAAATGATCGGGATCAGGACGGGATGGGCGGGACGGGAAATATATGAACACCCCTAGCCCCAATATACCAAGGGATGGTAAGGAAGAAACCTAGTATAAACCTTCACAACAGAACAAATTTTTGGAATCAACGACTCAATAATACAAACATCAAAAAGTTGTTAGCTTGGTATAATCATACAAGGAGAAGAGCAGAGAATCAAATACATTATATGCCAAAAGAGAACACTACAAAAAAAGAATAGTAGTAATTCAGTAATGGAATTCTGTTGGTAAATACAAAATTCCGATACTAATTTAGTGACAACCTAGTTTAACACAAATCCTGTCGCTAATTACATCACTAATTCACTGTTGTATATACGGTGTTGACAATAAAATGGTTTGTCATTGTGAGTTGTCAATACCAGCCCATTGAGTTGTCATTGCACACAAGTGAGCTGGTATTGACAACTCAATGGGTTGTCAATGAAAGAGGTGCATTGATAACTCAATGGGTTGTGGTATTGACAACTATTTTGTGTGTAGTGACAACTCAATGGGCTAGTATTGACAACTTTTGAATTGAGTTGTCAATACCAGCTCACTTGTATGCAGTGACAATTCAATAAGCTAATATTGACAACTCAATTTAATTACACTCAGGTCCCTTAGGACTTCAATATAATTTGATGATTGTTTGGGACCTTATTGTGATTAAATACCTTATAAGGGACCTCAATGTGATTTTCCCAAAAATTTATTTGCTGTACCATACGTTTTATATTTTCCAGCTACTCCAAAATTTTGTGGGTTATAAGTTTTTTCTTTCCAATTGTTCAACTATCTTACTATCCAAAGATTACATTTAGTTTTCTAGATTTACATAAGTTTGAGCTTAATATTTTAAATTTATAATGTGCATTTTAAGCCTGCTACGTCTTGTACCGATAACTAGTTAATTATTGATATTGATGTGAATGCTGAATGACATTGTTGCAAGATAGAAAATAAAAGAGTTAAGAAATTATTCTAATAATCATATACATAATTTAGCTGATTTTGATTTTGTTTAGATCCATGTGGTAAAATTAAGGGAGTATTCCATTTAAATTCATCTGAAATGTCTAAATTTAAACTTGGGCATATACTTTCAACAAGTTTTTAATGGCCTTATCAGAAATTTTTGCAATTGTAGATTTTATCTATATATACCCTTTAGCAGGCTTGCATATGATGAAAATAATCAGGATGTGATTAATGTAAATACCATAAAAGTGTGTGGATATGTGAAAATTTCAAAATATCATAAAATTTGTACATAATTATATAACAAATTTTTTTTAAGAACATAGATACTCGAATATATCGTAATATCAAAAAATTGCTAAATTAAATCATTAAGTTTAGATTGTACAATAAAACATATTTTAATACAAAGGTAAATAGGTAAAATCAATGATTCAAAATTTCTTACTAGCTAAGCCTCATTGGCCTAATTAAGGATTTGTTGAAAGTAGATTGATTTATCAAATTCAAATAGTGACTCTATTTTATATATAAAAAAAATAGTGACTCTATTTTTAAATGTTGAATAAAGTATACTTAATTTTAAATTATAAACAATATTACGTAATAATTAAAAGTAGGTTTTTGTTAAAAAAATAAAAAATTATCAATAAAAATATAAATATTATTATCCTTCGCGTTATAATATTTTTATTTATACATGTGCGTCAAATTAATTATGTTATTGCAAATAATTGAATAAATTATTTGAAATATTGATTATAAGCCGTGTATCTAGCTTATCATATAGAATATATCTTTTGCATTGATATTCAGATTATATATTTTACATTGATAATTTTTATTCTTTGATACAATTATTTTCATATTTTAAAATTTAGACATATTTTATCCGAATTTCATTGCAAAATCTTGATTAAGTTTTTTAAATCAATAACTTTTGTTGAATAAATTTAACAGTGCTAATATTAAGAAAATAAAAATATGTTAAAAGACTAAACTGAAACTTGATATAATTTTAAACGATATGTTCAAAGAGTAAACTGAAACTTGATATAAATTTAAATGACTAAACAGATAGTATGAGGCTTTTTTTTTTTAATTCTATCCACCACATCAAAACAGTATTGTTCCCTCTTTGACCATGCCTCCAACCACACAAAATGACAAAGCATTTTTCACGTGATCTATTTTAGAAATGGAAACTTATATCTCAATACAAGCACACAATTTCACTTCAAATAAATTCACAATACACCACATTCCACCAAGTGAGTTGTGACAAATCAAACAGGACAGATTGCATAAATATGAAGGATATGATCAACAACAATGAATATAGTTTAAAGTACACTTCATACACTCAAGGACAAATTCCATTAACAAGTCTCCACTTTGATACAATCCCAAGTAAAATAGTACTGTATAACCCTTCATCTAAGGTCATATTAGTGATAATGATGATGCGATCCACCATGTGTTACAACAATAACAATGATTAAAATTGTAGCAAATACAGCCTGCATAATCAAACTCACGAGATTAGTCATATTAATCAGTTCAAAAAAGAAAAGAATCAAATCAATAAAAAAGTACACTTTTCAATTCAAAAAATAAGTACTAGAGTAGATGATATAATTAAGCTTCAATGTAAAATTATAATCCCTTCTAAACAATAATCCCCCAACTCTACTTATTAGTTGCACATATTGAGAGGTTTTTCAAAATGAGTAATTTATTATGTAAATTATTTGAAGTGATACTTTACGAAAGTCAATTCACATTCTTAACAAATAGTTAACTTATTTTCTTAATTTTTATGAATGACTATATAAAGATGAAATTTGAATATATGGTAATGGCACTAGTGAAATATGTTACAGGACATGCATGGAGCTGACATTAAAAGAAAAATGGAAGAAGGTAAAGTGAGTCGCTTACACCAACTGTACAAGCAATACATCCGGGTCTCTCTCGGCGGTCTATTTTGGAACACAAGAAAATTATTGCCCCAAGATACCAAGGGATTACAGTAAGGAAGAAACCTAGTATAAACCTTCACAACAGAACCAATGTTTGGAATCAACGACCCAATAATATAAACATAAAAAATTGATTAGCTTGGTATAATCTATAGGAAAAGATCATAGAATCAAATATATTATATAACAAAAGAGAACACTGCAAAAAAAAAAAAAAAAAAAGAAAAGAAATAGTGATTCAGCGATGGAATTCCGTTTGCAAAAACAAAATTCCATCACTAATTTAGAACCAACCTGGTTTAACACAAATTCACTAATTACGTAACTAATTCACTGTTGTATTTATGGCATTGACACACACATATATGTTGATATATGAAAATATAAATATCAAAAGAAAGTCTCAATTTGTTAAATCACTATATATAAGAATAATTCATTTAATCGTAGGAAGTTGCTACATAATTTATCTTAGGTAGAGGAATAAGGACAATGTGCTTGAGTATAACTCAAACCAAGTTTATTTTTATTTTTCTAAAGTGATTTCAACAGTTGCATACATTATGGTTTTGATACATGTTGTAATCTCTCACAGAAAACAACACAAAAAAGAAGATACAAAATCATAGTATTTTCCTTTCTGTCAAATTTATAAATTGAACTATATGAAGTCAAAAACAAAAGCAAAAGAGGAAATTTTCAAATTAAAAGAACTAAAAAATATAGAAGCAATCTGGGTTTAACAGAATTAGATGATCGTATTTGGTGGTGAAAACGTTCAAAATAAACAGATAGATAAAGAAACTTACATATATGATAATAACACACCTACATATATTCATTTTTTGTGAACTATACACCTAAAAATTAATGATGTGGAATGTAAATAATCACTTACAAGATCCATCCAAAGCCAATACCACACGCAAGTGGAGGCTTTTCTCTTACAGGCATTCCAACAACTGCATAACCGAGAAGTAATAAGACATATAGGAAAATCATTAAAATCAAATAATAATATAGAAGTCAAATAGTGCTCACACACACATGCATATTTATACACACACATATATAAATATATATTGTCATTCTCTTAAGCAATTATAAATATCAAGGTTAACAATTCAAATTATTCATTCTATCATTATATATATACTATGTGATTTTTCTAAAAATAACCATCATATAATTTTCATTATTTTTAAACACTTAAAAATAAAAAAGTACTTAAAATACAGGTAAAATATTTTTTTGATTACTAAAAAATCATAATATACTTAAAATTATATATCAAATTAATGATAAAAACAGTTAACTTTAATCCATATTATTACAGAAGGGAAATTGAAAGTGAATACTCCCTCCTTCCTAAACATATTACCTACTTAGTAAGGTGAGTTTGTCCCTAAGTATAAGATCTCTTTCTATTTTTTCACATTTTCTCAAAATTATCGCTATTAATACTCATCAATGATAAACAAGAGGCGGAAGGTAGGAACAAATAAATGTAATTATGGTGTTTTTGTAATATCAAGTAATTTTAACCAACTTAACTAACTTCATTAATCTAATTTGTTAATGAAATTAGGTCTTATATTTAGGAAAGGAGTGAATTCATAAAACACTATTATCCTCTATATAAATTTTCAAACGTTAGACAGATTACACGTCTTATCTGCAATTGATATAAAGTAAGTTCAGGGGTTTTATATAATTTACCCAAAATAATAACCAAAAAAAACAAAAAAACAAAAAATGGGAACAGACTGCTAGAAACATGTATACCCGGTGGATTGGCTTGGTGGCCATCAGCTAACGGCTTCGGGACTTCGGAAACGACATGGAGGGATTTCATCTGTGGCGGAGGAGGGTGGTATTGCTGGTGGCTGGCTTCAACGTAGTTGTTTTTGCTCATCTTCTTCCTTTACTCTCTATGACTTTGATTTTCCTTATTCTTTATAACTCATGTGGAAACCAATCCTCAAAGAAGTTTCATAGGCATTCACAGCACAGGTCAACAAAGTCAATGGCCATTGACATTGACTTCGTTGACTCTACTTGTTTCATGGCCATATGTTTTTGAAAATATTTTCTTTTTCTTTTTTTTTCTTTTAAAATCATTTGCTATACCATACGTCTTATATATTCCACTCAACAAAGTCAATGTTCGTTGACTCTACTTGTTTCGTGGCCATATGTTTTTGAAAATATTTTCTTTTTTTAAAAAAAAAAATCATTTGCTGTACCATACGTTTTATATATTCCAGCTACTCCAAATTTTTGTGGGTTATAAGTTTTTTTCTTTACAATTGTTCAACTATTTTACTATCCAAAGATTACATCTAGTTTTCTACATTTACATAAGTTTGAGCTTAATATTTTAAATTTATAATGTGCATTTTAAGCCTGTTACTTCTTATACTTATAACTTGTTCTTTGATATTGATATGAATGCATAATGACATTGTTGCAAGATAGGAAATAAAAGAGTTAAGAGATTATACTAAAAACCATATTCATAATTTAGTTGATTTTGATTTTATCTAGATCCATGTGATAAAATTAACGGAGTACTCGATTTAAATTCATCTGAAATGTCTAAATTTAAACTTGGACATGTACTTTCAACAATTTTTTAATGGCCTTATTAGAAATTTTTGCATTTGTTGATTTTACCTATATACCCTTTTGTAACTTTCATATGACAAAAATAATCAGATGTGATTAATGTAAATGTCATATAAACTGTGTAGTTATGTGAAAATTTCAAAATATCATAAAATTTGTACATAATTATGTAATAAATTTTTTTTAGAACATAGATACTGAAATATATCATAATATAAAAATATTGCTAAATTAAATCATTTAGTTTAGATTATACAATAGAACATATTTTAACATAATGGTAAATAGGTAAAATCAATGAATTCAAAATTTCTTAATAAGGGCCCTTGGCCTAGTTAAGGATTTGTTGAAAGCACATTGATTTATCGTATTCAAATAGTGACTCTATGATTACCTGTTGAATAAAGTATACTTAATTTTAAGTTATGAACAATATTATATTATAGAAGTACATTTTTTTAAATAATAATAATAAATTATCATTAACCATATAAATCTTAGTATCCTTCACATGGTTATATTGTTATTTGTACATGTCCGCAAAATTAGTTCTGGTATTGCAAATAATTTAATAAATTATTTGAAATATTGATTATAAGCCATGTAGCTAGCTTATCATATAGAATATATCTTAGGAGATTTACAACTTGGTCTCAAATAAGAGAATTCATTACAATCAGGTCCCAAAAAATCATTAAATCATAGTGAAATCCCTAGCAACTTAGGGGATAGTAAATGGCTTTTTATTGACAACTCAATGAATTGTTAAAGCAACTCACTGAGTTGTAATGCATGTGACAATTCAATGAATTGTTAAAGCAACTCATTGATTTGTAGTTATCATTGATAACTCAAGGAGCTGCAGTCAATAACAAGCTATTTAATATCATCCAGATCTCTAGGACATTAATGTAATTTGATGATTGTATGAGACCTGGTTGTGATTAATTCTCTTACTTGGGACCTATGTGTAATTTTCCCATATATCGTGTACATTGATATTCATATTATACATTTTACATTGACAAATTTTATTCTTTAATACAATTATTTTTATATTTTAAAATTTTGACATATTTTGTTTGAATTTCATTGCAAAATCTTGATTTAAGTTTTTTAAGTCATTATCTTTTGTTGAATAAATTTAACAATGCTAATATCAAGAAAATAAAATTATGTTAAAAAACTAAATTGAAAGTTGATATAAATCTAAATGATAATTTAAAAAGACTAAACTGAAACTTGATATGAGTTTAAATGACTAAACCTATATAGTATTAGGCATTCTTTAATTCTATCCACCACACCAAAACGAGTATTGTTCCCTATTTGACCATGCCTCCAACTACACAAAATGACAAAGCATTTTTCACATGATCTATTTTAGAAAGGGTAACTTATATCTAAATACAAGCACACAATTTCACTTCAAATCAATTCACAATACACCACACTCCACCATGTGAGTTGTGACAAATCAAACAGGACAGATTGCATAAATATGAAGGATATGATCAACAACAATGAATATAGTTTAAAGTACACACTTCATACACTCAAGGACAAATTCTAGTAACAAGTCCACTTTGATACAATCCCCAGTAAAATAGTACTGTATAACCCTTCATCTGAAGTCATATCTTAGTAATAATGATGATGCAATCCACCATGTGCTACAACAACAATAATAATGATTGAAATTGTAGCAAATACAGCCGGCATAATCAATCTCATAAGATCAGTCATATTAAGCAGTTCAAAAAAGAAAAGAATCAAGTCAATAAAAATAGTACTCTTTTCAATTCTAAAAATAAGTAATAGATGATATAATTAAGTTTAAATTTAAAACGTTAATTTACGTTATATTCCCAAATTATAATCCCTCTTAAACAATAATCCCCCAACTCTACTTATTAGTTGCTCATTGAGAGGTTTTTCAAAGTGAGTAATTTATTATGTGAGTTATTAGATGTGATACTTTATGAAAGTCAATTCACATTCTTAAAAAATAGTTAACTTATTTTCTTAATTTTTATGAATCACCTTATAAAGATGAAATCTAAATAAATGGCAATGGCACGAGTGAAATATGTTACAAGACATGCATGAAGCTGAAATTAAAAAAGATGGAAGAAGGTAAAGTGAATCACTCACACCAACTGTACAAGCAATATATCCCGGTCTCTTTCTGGGATCTATTTTGAAACACAGGAAATGTATTGCCCCAATATACCAAGGGATAGTAAGGAAAAAACCTAGTTGAAACCTTCACAACAGAATAAATGTTTGGAATCAACGACTCAATAATACAAATATCAAAAAGTAATTAGCTTGATAAATTCATACAAGGAAAAGATCGGAGAATCAAATATATTATATAACAAAAGAGAACACTGCAAATAATAATAATAATAATATTATAATTATAATAGTGATTCAACAATGGTTGGCAAAGACAAAATTCCGTCACTAATTTAGCGACAACCTGGTTTAACACACATTCTATCGCTAATTACGTCACTAATTCACTGTTGTACTTATGGTGCTGACACATATATTGATATATATATATATATATTAAAAGAAAGTGTGACATTGTTAAATCGCTATATATAAGAATAATTCATTTACTCATGAGAAGTTGCTACAAATTTTATCTTAGGTAGCGGAATAAGGACAATGTCCTTGATTATAACTCAAACCACATTTATTTTTTTTTATTTTTTTAAAGTGATTTCTACAGTAGCATACATTATGGTTTTGATACATGTCTCACAGAAAACTACACCAAAAAGAAGATACAAAATCACAGTCTTTTCCTTTCTATCAAATTTATAAATTGAAATATTTGAATTCAAAAACAAAAACAAAAGAGGAAATTTGAAAATTAAAAGAACATATCAAGGTAGTAAAAAAAAATAGATAGAAGCAATAACGCTCTAGCAGAATCAGAGGATAGTATTTGGTGGTCAAAACATTCAAAATTAAACTAACAAAACAAATAGATAAGGAAACTTATATATGATTATAACACCACTACTACAGAAATACCCTATTGCAGCGCAACAATAGCAGCGCTTATAAAATGCAAGTGATGGGATAGGTATAATATGACATATACTAGCGCTTATAAATAAAAGTGATGGTATAGGTACAAGCATATAGCAGAGCTTAAGCGATGCTATAGACCCCCTGGGATTTAAAAAATATGTAAAACAATTTAAAAAAAATTGGCACATTGTTTTACATTTTTTTTAAATAAAAATTAAAATCCAGGGGCATATACCAGTGCTTAAGCGCTGGTATAGGCTCCTGGGGTTTATTTTTCATATTAAAAAAATATGTAAAACAATTTAAAAAAAATTGGCAAATTGTTTTACATTTTTTTTAAATAAAAATTAAAACCCAGGGGGCTATACCAGCGCTTAAGCGCTGGTATAGGCCCCTGGGGTTTATTTTTTATATTAAACAATATGTAAAACAATTTAAAAAAAATTGGCAAATTGTTTTACCTTTTTTTAAATAAAAATTAAAACCCAGGGGGCTATACCAGCGCTTAAGCGCTTGTATAGGCCCTTGGGGTTTATTTTTTATATTAAAAAAATATGTAAAACAATTTACAAAAAATTGGCAAATTATTTTACATTTTTTTTAAATAAAAATTAAACCCCAGGGGCCTATACCAGCGCCCCTGGGGTTTATTTTTTATATTAAACAATATGTAAAACAATTTAAAAAATATTAGAAAATTGTTTTACATTTTTTTAAATAAAAATTAAAATCCAGGGGGATATACCAGCGCTTAAGCGCTGGTATAGGCCCCTGGGGTTTATTTTGTATATTAAAAAATATATAAAACAATTTAAAAAATATTGGCAAATTGTTTTACATTTTTTTAAATAAAAATTAAACCCCAGGGGCCTTTAAAAAACATTGGCAAATTGTTTTACATTTTTTTTAAATAAAAATTAAACCCCAAAAAAAATTAAACCCCAGGGGCCTATACCAGCGCTTAAGCGCTGGTATAGGCCCCTGGGGTTTATTTTTTATATTAAAAAATATGTAAAACAATTTAAAAAAGATTGGCAAATTGTTTTACATTTTTTTTAAATAAAAATTAAATCCCATGGGGCCTATACCAGCGCTTAAGCGCTGATATAGGCCCCCTGGGTTTTAATTTTATTTTGAAAAATAAGTAAAACAATTTAATAAAATCATTGGAAAATTAAGAAATGGCAAATATATTAAAAAAATACTTATTTAGCCCCCAGGAATTTAAAAATTAGATAGAAACAATTTGATACAATTTTAAAAATCTGAAACAAGTAAAAATAAACAAATAATGTATTTAAATTGTTTTTATTAAATGGGGTAACATATAAAAATTAAATCCCAGGGGGCCTATAGTAGCGCTTAAGCGCTACTATAGGCCCCCTGGGATTTAATTTTATTTTGAAAAATAAGTAAAACAATTTAATAAAATCATTGGAAAATTAAGAAATGGAAAATATATTAAAAAAATACATATTTAGCCCCCAGGGATTTAGAAATTAGTTAGATAAAAATATTTTGATAAAATTTTAAAAATATGAAACAATTAAAAAAAATAATGCATTTAAATTGTTTTTATTAAATGGGGTTACATATAAAAATTAAATCCAGGGGGCCTAAAAATTAAATCCCAGTTGCCTATACCAACGCTTAAGCGCTGGTATAGGCTCTTGGAGCCACATTTCCCAAAATTCCCCAAATATTATTTGTTTTTCCCTCCTTATTTCTCACATTTCCCTCCTTCTTTGTTCTTCCCAGAGCTCAGAGACGAAGTGAGTGTGACAGAAGAAAACCCATTTGCTCGCTCTCTGGTTCCCTTCGATTAGCTTCCTCTAGTGACAAAAATCACATCTTTCACTAATCTGGGTTCATGCTCTTCCGGCCACCACGATTTTCCAAAGTTCTCGCAGTCGCTCGAAGCTCCTTTCCACAGTAACTCGCTATCCACCGTCGTCTTTCTCGGCCTTGAACTCCGCCGCTTGTTTCCTCGTTCAGGTCCTTAGCCTCCAGATCACAAATCGAGTCCATTTTCTGGCCAGCAACTTCGAAGCTTGAAGCTTGCTCGTGATTTGCTCTTCTCCCCTCTTCAAATTCGTATCCTCTGTTTCTCGATCACGAATTTCCCTTCTCTGGCCGTGACTCTGCCTATTCTCGACCACCACCTAGTTCACCGCTGTTCAAGTTCCCCACCATCGTTCATTTGCTGCCGTTATTCTCATCTTCTCATTGTACTCCCTGCGTGTTCTCCATTGTCTGAAGCTTAAAATTTGGAGTCCTAATTTGTCTATTTGCACCAGTTTTCAGAGCTCATTTTGGGTAGGAAATTTCTACACTTTTTTCTGTTTTGATTTCTTGTTTGGTGTTAGGATTAGATTAGGAAATAAATTTCTGAGCATTAGGTTGATTTTGGTATGCTTGAGGTGATTATTTTGGCTATCAGTATGCTGAGTATGTTTCCATTGACTGTGAAATTGGGTGAACAAATGGGGTTGATTTGAATTTGTTTCTCGAGAGGGATGACCAACAATTTTTGTTATGAATGTAGCATGTTAAAAGTCTGAACTTTGAGCAGCAAATTAATCATGTTGAATTGCTTGAGAGTAGAGATTTTCATTTTGAATGTTGAAATGTTTT
Source organism: Mimosa bimucronata (assembly GCA_037074515.1). NCBI lineage: Eukaryota > Viridiplantae > Streptophyta > Magnoliopsida > Fabales > Fabaceae > Mimosa > Mimosa bimucronata. Next base: position 17,728,581 of record CM073442.1, read on the forward strand.
GTTGCTCTGAGTCTGTGATTGTAAGTGTGTGAAGGGAATGGAAAATGGTGATTATTTGGGAAGGGAATTGTAACTTGTGTGTGAAATAAGTGAAGTAGGAAGGGAATTGTTTCTAATTTTCCTGAATTTGAACTCTTGCTCTCGGTTATTCTGTCTACTTAGTTTATTTGATTGAATCTTTATTTGATTATGTCCTGTGATATCTTGTCACTTAATAACTTCTTCAGTTTGACCATTGTATGTACTCTCTGAGCATTTCTCACTTGTATCATGAATATGAAGTTTATATTCTGCTTGTGTTCCTCTTACAGTGATCACTGCCTGCTTTCGAGTATATAATTTTATTTTATGGTACTCTATCATTATAAACACTTGCAAGCACCTATTATATATATATATATATATTAATAATGACAAATTTGTAGGAGTTATAATTTTAAATTTCTGGTTGTCTGAGAATTTTAACTAATGTTCTATGTTCTAAGTTCCAAGCATTTGAAAGTTTTTATAGAATTTATTTTTTTAGAATCTTGATTCTTTGGGTTTTGAGCTTTAATTGCTTGTATGAGTACTTTTATGGGCAAATAGCCTTCAAAGGAGTTAGGGGATTAATTACTTGATTTTTTTATAGGAGCCTGCAGTTGCCTCATAGTTTGTTGGCAAAAAGGGGGACTAAAAGTGAGATACTTTTGAACACTTTGAGAGCTTATATTAATCAACTTTGCCACATATAAGGTATGTTCTTAATTTTCCTTTCTCCATTGAATTATGAGTAATCTAATTGTGGTTTCATTAGAGTCTCATGTCTAATTTTGATGTGGTAGTAATTGTGTATTTGTGCCCATTAATGCTATATATGTATATATGCTCTGTGAGATCTGTTGTTAAAGACTGGAAAATTATTGAGTTGATGATTGGTATTTTGTGGGCTATCCATTTCTATGTTAAAAATAGAGGGCCTTGAGCCTGGGAATGTTCATTTTGTAGCTGTTATGCTGCCGATTTTTTGTTAAGAAAATAAGGTAACATCTTGGGGTGGCTACCTAATGAGTAATTCATTATGTACATCTTACCGCCACTTTCCTTTAGTAGGTTACCATGTTGGATCGGAAATGGATGTCCTGTGATCGGCGTTCAAGAGAATATATAGATGGAGCAAAAGAGTTCATTGAATTTGCTGCAGAGCATGCAGAGAATGCTAACAGAATTGTATGCCCCTGTTTGTCGTGTTTGTATGGGAAGCGTCTTCGTCCTCTTGACTTGTTAAGTCATTTAATTTGTCATGGAATCGATCAGTCTTATACACGATGGACAAAGCACGGTGAGACCTATGAAGATGAATGCGGAGACCGGGTACCTGATGTTAGTAGCGTTTCGAATGTGCTTGATAGAGACATGTGTGATGAGAGCGATGATCTTGAAGAAATGTTGAACGTGGTGGGTGAGGAGAATCCTGAAATGTTTGAGACACTGAAGAGCGATGCAGAGACGCCTTTGTATGTGGGATGCAGCAAATACACAAGATTGAGTGCGGTGCTTAAATTGTATAACCTGAAGGCACGATACAGTTGGAGTGATGCAAGTTTCACCGCGTTGCTGTCCGCTCTGCGAGATATACTCCCAGAAGCGAATGTACTCCCCTCGAAAACATACGAGGCGAAGCAAATTCTCCGGTCGACCGGTATGAAATATGAGAAAATACATGCATGCCCTAACGACTGTATTTTATTCCGGAACCAGTATTCATCGTTGGAGAAGTGTCCTAAATGTAGCACATCTCGGTATGGAAAGAAAGGTAAGAGTCCTTCTAAAGTGTTATGGTACTTTCCGATCATTCCAAGATTTAGGCGCATGTACAGTAATGCGGATGTTGCAAGACTTTTGACATGGCACGCTGATGAGAGGATTAAAGACATCATGCTTAGGCACCCCGCAGACGCCCCCCAATGGAAAAAAATAGATTACGCGTACCCTGATTTCGGTGAAGAATCGAGAAACCTACGGCTTGCATTGGCAACCGATGGAATCAATCCGCATGGAGTTCAGAGTAGTACTCACAGTACATGGCTGGTGATTCTGATGATATACAACCTCCCCCCAAATTTGATCATGAAATGCAAGTTTATGATGCTTTCCATGCTTATTTCCGGGCCTAGACAGCCCGGCAACGATATAGACGTGTACTTGGATCCTTTGATTGAAGACCTGAAGCATATGTGGGATTCGGGTGAGACAGTTTTTGATGGATGTAAGGAAGAAAGTTTCAAATTGAGGGCCATGTTGTTTGGAATGATAAATGATTTCCCAGCATATGGTAATTTGTCCGGATACAGCATCAAAGGATATGGTGCGTGCCTTATATGTGAAGATGATACCCATTTGATGCGGCTGGAGCATTGTAGGAAAAATGTTTACATGGGACATCGGAGGTTCTTGCCATTAAAACATCATTGGCGGAGGTAGAAGAAGGCATTTAACGGGAGCTTAGAAGAAGGTAGGCCACCGAGGATATTGACCGGGGATGACGTTTTTGAAAAGGTGAACGCGTTGGAGAATGATTTTGGCAAGCCTTTTGCTAAAAATGTGTTGACAAGTGGCTGGAAGAAGAGGTCCATATTCTTCGAACTCCCGTATTGGAAGTCCTTATATGTTAGGCACTTTCTGGATGTGATGCACATTGAAAAGAACATATGTGATAACCTAATTGGCACGTTGCTAAATATGCAAGGAAAAACTAAGGATGGTGTCAATTCAAGGTTAGATATCCTCAAGTTGGGAATAAGACAAGAGTTGGCACCTGTCGAGAGAGGATACCACACTTATTTACCTCCAGCAGCATACACCCTTTCGAAGAAAGAGAAAAGATCATTCTGTGAGTTCCTGAATGGGATCAAAGTTCCAGAAGGATACTCCTCAAATGTAAAGAACCTTGTATCCGTGAAAGAGTTGAAGTTGAAGAACCTGAAATCTCATGATTGTCACGTCCTGATGCAAAATTTCTTACCGGTCGGCATACGCAACATTTTACCCAAGAAACTGCGTAGGACGATCACTAGACTGTGTATTTTCTTCAGGCTCATTTGTAGTAAAGTGGTTGATATAGGACGGTTGCAGGATTTACAGAGGCAGATCATTCGTATCCTGTGCAAACTTAAAATGTATTTCCCCTCATCCTTCTTTGACATCATGGTTCACCTTACTGTACACTTGGTCAAAGAGGTTCAACTGTGCGGCCCAGTCTATTTGAGATGGATGTACCCGATTGAGCGGTTCATGAAAGTTTTAAAGGGGTATGTCAAAAACAGATATGGACCAGAGGGGTGTATTGCTGAACGATACATCGTTGAAGAAGCGAGTGATTTGTGTGCCGATTACTTATCAAGTGTTGCACATGTTGGTTTGCCGAAGTCTCATCACGATGGGCGATTATTGGGGAAAGGAATAAGTGGGTTCAACTTAATACGCATTTTGAATGCTGAAAGGGAGCTTGCTCACTTGTATATTCTTCACAACACTCCTGAGGTTGAACCATTCGTTGAAGAACACAAAAAACTCCTGCGGGAAATACACGGTGATAGAAATGAGAGTTTGATTACAAGGGAGCACAACAAAACATTCATTAGATGGTTCAATGCTCGCATTTGTCAGCAGTTTGATCTTAATGCTGGATCAGTTTCTGAAAGATTGCTTTGGCTGTCGAAAGGATCGGGTTTGCACGCATTTTCCTACACCGCCTATGCAATCAACGGTTACACATTCTATACAAAAGACCAGGATGAAAAAAGCACAATGCAGAATAGTGGAGTCACACTTGTTGCCGAGGCATTACATATATCCAGTGTGAGAGATACAAATCCTATATATGCGAAGATGGCATACTTTGGTGTGATTGATTGCATTTGGGAGTTAGATTACACCATGTTCAGAGTTCCTGTGTTCCGATGTCAGTGGGTTAACAACCATAGTGGACGGCGGTTGGATGAATTTGGGTTTATATCGGTCGACCTTTCTAAAGTTGCATATAAGGATGATCCTTACATTCTACCGTCCCAAGCATCACAAGTGTTTTACATTGCCGATCCTTCTAAGAAGAATTGGTCAGTTGTCATTCAGTCGAACAAAAATTATGCTGAACAAGTTGATGATGAAAGTAGTGATGATGATATGAATATGATAGAAGAGGATCCTTCATTTGATACGTTACTGGCAGAAGAGATTGATGCAGACGGATATGACGATGAAGATGAGCCTGTTTATGTAAGGAGTGATCATGAAGAAGGCATTTGGCTCAACACAACCCTAAATCCAACAAAAAAGAGGAAGCAAACAATTTTAGATAATATAACACAGAGGAAAAAGAGACGAAAGCCCTCATATTGATTTAAGTTTGTATGTATTTCTGTTTTACATTGTGAACTACTTCATTTAATTATTTTGCACTAAAATCATGTCTTGTTTCATTATTTTAATTTGCAGGAAAATGGATCCCCCCTGAATGACGAGGAAGAAGAACAACTGATTGTGGAGCCAGATATCGATGCGGGTAGAGAGGCTGTCGAGGCGGATGCTACCCGTGGCATCACCCTTATGCGTAAACTACTCAGGCGCAGATCTCTGGGAAAAAAGACCAGACTTAAATGGAATGAAAATAACCAACCAATCGGGGAGACTGCGAAAGACCTCTCTGGTTTTATTGGGTGCACTGTTCGGCAGAAAGTGCCTATTACTATCACAGATTGGAGAACCGCAGGGAGCTGCAAGAACGCGGTTTGGTCAGAGATTCAGGTTAGGTGCCTTTTTACAATTTAGTTTTATTATGACAACATTGTAACTAACAAATCTAATATGATTTCTATTGTTACAGTCCATGTTTCATATTGATGATTCTCATAGGGAGTATGTCATGCTGAAAGCTTCCAGAATGCATCGCGGTTTCCGCACAAATTTGACCAAGTACTTCCTGAGAGATGCAGACGGGGAGATCGTTCCAACACCCCCAGAGGCATTCGCAGGGTCAATTACCCAGGAACATTGGAATGAATTTGTGCAATCACGTTTGGCACCGGAGTTTGAGGAAGTAAGTCAAAGAAATAGACAGGCGGCTAAAAGCTGTGAATATCCGTATATGGGCGGACGAAAGACCTTTCCTGAATTGGAGCAAGATATGGTATGTTAGTAACGCTTCTAAATACAAAATTATGAATAAATGTTTACGTGATTAATTATGTGTTCACCTGGCTTGCTTGACAGATTAAGGAACAGGGCCTAGAAGGGAAGCCACCACGGCATGGCCTCTGGTTTCGGGGACACTCTCAAAAGGACGGTACCATCATTCACGATGAGGTCAGAAGAGTCCGTGAACGATGTGTAAGTCATTCTCTTGGACTTTGTAATATCTTTTTAACTGGTGACTTTGCTAAGTTAATATCTAACAACAATTTCTTCTTGTTATAGGATATGTTGTCACAAGAATACCTTGACAAGGTCAATAAATTTGGCCCTGATGATTTCCTGAGCAGAGCGCTCGATCGCCCTGAGTATTCGGGCCGTGTTCGGGGCACAGGTCAAGGGGTCACGCCTTTTTCTTACTTTGGCCGCCAACATAGGGCATCAAAAGGCGAAGTAAGAGCGTTACAAGAAGAAGTTCAAACTCTGAGGGAGGAGATGCAACGACGGGACGAGGAGATGCAACGACAGAACGAGGAACTGCATCGGAAGTATGAGCAGATGTTCGAATTTTACCAGCGATATAATGTTGCATCACAAACGTCGAACTTCGTGCAACAAGGTAACGTTCCTCCCGTCGAAAGTCCAAGCATAAGGGAGAGCAGCTGTACGATGCCGCGGGCCCAAATTCCTCAGGTAGTTCATACATTCTCTGCTTACAAACTTGCAGCGACATTGTTATATTATGCGTTGTGAGCTAATGTTGTCAACTCTTTCGTAGGGCGAGTCAGACTGCAGGCTGTATATCGATCACTCTTTCAGTGAAGTAGTTGCCAAATGGAAGATCTACAACACTTCCAACACGACCCTGCACAACTCGCCGTTGCCTAAAAATGCACTGAGAGTAATGATTGAATCCTCCTACAACAACGCGGCACCAATACTGTTCCCTACTGATGAGATGACTACGGTCCAAGATGCTATCGGTGCTTTCGTTTCTTGGCCCGTTGGTTTGATTGAGCCAACACCACAGGTGGTTATTTACTAATAGCATTTACACTAGCATTCATTGTGCTGGAAGAATGCTCTTTTATTTACATGTTTTTTCAGGGTACACGTTCTACCGGAAAGAAAGCACAAAGGCCTAATGTCCAAGGTACCGGTGGTTCAGCCGCTCAAGTGATAAAGAAAAAGAGTTCACATACTGATCCATCGTCACAGGTGATTATTTACTAATCAATTAAACTAGCATTCTTTTTTATTGGAATAAAATTTCAGACTTTCTATTTACATGGTTTGTAGGCAACAAAAGCCAAGGGCAAGAAGAAAGTACAAGCGCCTCCTGTTATTAAACGTACAAGCGCCGAGCCGCCAAATCGTGCTCGATTGCGAGCATTTGCAGCCACCCTATCTCCCGAATTTATTGCCAATATTCCATTCGACAAGCGTATATTTGGGGTGTCAAATATGGTTGAGCATATTTTTAAGGATCAGATCATGGACGTGCTTAATCAAGGATGGCTCGGTGGTACGGCTATCAATATATGGATCAGGTATATATGTGTTTCCATTGGGGTTTCGTTTAATGTCATAAGTTTTACACTAATTGGGAGTTTGTATGGTTTCTTTGAAGGCACCTGCACGAACATGTCATGATTGCCGGGGATAATGTCTCGTTCGAATTCATAAGCCCCTATGAGATAGCACATATTGCGGGCGTGAGCTATGATGAGCAGTCCGCGAAGCTTAAAAGGCGCTTTTCTTTAAAGGCAACAAGCATGACTTTATTCTCAGCTCCAATTAATACAGGGTAAGTCGATATGCATTATAGGTTTCATCGTATTCTTAGCTCCAAGCATCATTTATATATACTGACATAACGTTCTAAAAAATTTTAGGCAGCACTGGCTTTTGCTTGTCATCTATCCACAAGCACAACCGGATCCCTTGATTTACTATTTGGATCCTGTGTATGGTGCTGAACCAGAAAGTCGCCCAGCTTTGATGCGCCTCGTCAATAGGTACGTGAATGTAAGCATTCTTTGAATCCGTTGCATCATTTGTCATTTTATGACCCTAGCTAATAAAATTAATTTACTTTGTTTCTTTTCCAGCGCATTGACCAGTTTTCGGTCCTCCGTTAACTTGAGTTATTCCAAAGCCCTTGACCAGAAAGATGCTTATAAGTGGCTCACAATCCAGGTTCTACAAGTTATTCAATTTTTTAAACAATCTACTCAAACATAAAGTAAATGTTTCTCATATGATATCTGGTATTTTTTGTTACAGTGCCCCTTCCAACCCAATAACAACGACTGTGGATACTATGTGATGCAATTTATTAGGGATGTCGTTACACATGATCGATGTAGCATTCCATTGACAGTAAGTTTTATATTTTGCCAACTCTAATTGTATTTGAACTTGTTATTATATTTCAAGTAGATTTGATTGCCATTTAAATTTTTCTCTCTGTGCAGTATTACCCAGACGCACGTTGCCCCTCATTGTCGACAGAAAAAATGAATGCGTTAATTGAGGAATGGTGCACTTATGTTCTACCTCTTTTTCAATAAGTACAAATGTAGATATATAGTAGCATGCTGTAATTTCCCAATTAGAATGGTTGGTTCATTTGTACATTGCTCTCTGGATGAGTTATTGGTGTATTGTCGTTGCCTGGAACTGTATAGAATTGCTGGTATTTTAGCACTGATGCAGGTGGGGTATATAAAATAAAATCAAATATTTTAAAAAAAATTCAATACCAGCGCTTACTTCATTAAGCGCTGCAATAGGTAAATTTTAGTTCCCTAAAGCAGCGCTTAAGCACTGCTTTAGGCCACCTATTGCAGCGCTTAACAAGCGCTGCTATAGGCCTAACAGCCTATAGCATCACTGGCTATTGCAGCGCTTATAAGTGCTGCTATAGGGCCAAAATAAGTGATGCTATAGGCATTTTCTGTAGTAGTGCACACCTACATATATTCTTTTTTTGTGACTCATACACCTAAAAATTAATGATGTGGAATGTAAATTATCACTTACAAGATCCATCCAAAGCCAATACCACACACACGCGGAGGCTCTTCTCTTACAGGCATTCCTTCAACAACCGCTTGACCGAGAACCAATAACACATATAGGAAAATCATCAAAATCAAATAATAACATAGAAGTCAAACAGTGCTTACACACACATGCATATTTATATATACACATATATATTGTCATTCTCTTAAGAAATTATAAATATCAAGGTTAACAATTCAAATTATTCATTCTATCAATTTATACTATGTGATTTTTTAAAAAATAACCATCATGTAATTTTCAGTATTTTTAAAATCTTTAACTTATAAAATACTTAAAAAATATTTTCAAATATTTTCTCAACCATGTGCTTTACAAAAAAGTCTCAAAATTAAAAAAAACACTTAAAATACAAGGAAAAAAATTATTTGATTATTAAAAAATTATAATATACTTAAAATTATATATCAAACGATAAAAATAGTTAACTTTAACCCAAATTTTAACAAAAGGGAAATTGAAAGTGAATATTCCCTCCGTTTCTAAATATGAGACCTATTTGGTAAGGTAAGTTTTTTCATAAATATAGGAGCTCTCTTTCTATTTTTCTCACATTTTCCCTAAATTATCCCTAATAATACTTATCAATGATAAACAAACAAGAAGGGAGGATAGAAATAATTGAATGTGGTTAGAGTGTTTTTGTAATATCAAGTGATTTTAACCAACTTAACTAACATCATTAATCTAATTTGTTAATCAAATTAGGTCTTATATATAGGAAAGGAGGGAGTACAGAAAACATTATTATTGTGAATATAAATTTTCAAAAGATTACACTTCCTATCTACAATTGATATAAAGTAAGTTCGGAGGTTTTATATAATTGACCAAAAAGAATAACAAAAACAAAAAGTGGAATGGACTGCTAGAAACATATATACCTGGTGGATTGGCTTGGTAGCCATGAGCTGACGGCGGCGGGACTTCGGAAACAACATGGAAGGATTTCATCTGCGGCAGAGGAGGGTGGTATTGCTGGTGGCTGGCTTCAACGCAGTTGTTTTTGCTCATCTTCTTTCTTTACTCTGTGAATTTGCTTTTCCTTATTCTTTATAACTTATGTGGAAACCAATCCTCAACGAAGTTTCAAGGCCATCCGTAGCACAGGTCAACAAAGTCAATGGGAATGTGTTGACATTGACTTCGTTGACTCTATTTGTTTCATGGCCATATGTTTTTGGAAGTATCTTCTTTCTCTTGTGTGTTTTTTTTAAAATTCATTTGCTGTACCATACGCTCTATATATTCCAGCTACTCCAAATTTTTGTGGGTTATAAGTTTTTTCTTTACAATTGTTCAACTATTTTACTATCCAAAGATTATATTTAGTTGTCTAAATTTACATAAGTTTGAGCTTAATCTTTTAAATTTATAATGTGCATTTAAGCCGTTACCTCTTATAATTTGTTGATTGATATTGATGTGAATGCTGAATGACATTGTTGCAAGATAGAAAATAATAGAGTTAAGAGATTATACTAATAATCATATACATAATTTAGTTGATTTTGATTTTATTTAGATCCATGTGATAAAATTAAGGGAGTATTCCATTTAAATTCATCTGAAATGTCTAAATTTAAACTTGGACGTGTACTTTCAACAATTTTTTAATGGCCTTATTAGAAATTTTTGCATTTGTTGATTTTACCTATATACTCTTCGGTAGGCCTGTACATGACAAAAATAATCAGATGTTATTATTGACTTGCTCGAGGTTTAGCATATCTACAAGCGCATGGGTCGTCAAAAATAGTATGGAAAATGTTGTTGTTCCAACCGGGATTAAGGAAAAAGTGAATTAATCATCACAATTATGTTATCAAGTAGGTTGAGTGAAAAATTTTTTATTTTGGTATTTCAAAAGTACCTAAAATAAAAAAAGCTTGACAAAAAACTAAATTGAAACTTTAAATGAAAACAAAAGGAATATAGGATTATTTATCCACTTTGTATTTCATGATGCTTAATTATTCTTTCCATAATGATAATTAATAATTATTATGTTCTTGTTTGAAGTCTTTCCATTTGAATAACTCTCTCAAGCTTACCCAAACCTTAATTAACTCTAATATGCATAATCTTTTACTACATATTATGTTAATTAGTCTCTATAAACATCCTACTTCAATTTTACAAAACTTGGTTAATGAATATCTCTATTCCAATAACTAACCCTCAATCCCAACTTGGAATTTCAAGACAAATTTAGATTTAATCTAATTCTTTACCTAATTAATGCTCTCTCAAACCACTAATTATGCAAACAATCTAAATGTTGGCCACCAACTTAAAAAACATTAAACACAAATTAAATCCACAACATAATAGTCATTAATCATCAAAAGACAAAGAATTTTAAGCATCAATCCATATAAAACATCAAAATAAACCTAGAACAAATAAACTAACTACTCATACTAAAATTAAAATCATCTCAGCAACATCACAAATGCAGAGTTTATACAAGAGAAATTAAAGAGATTTGAGAAGGAAAGAGAGAAAACCGCCAAGGAATCTTGAAACCTCCAAGTATTTCTCGTCTCCGAGCCCTAAATCTCACCTCAATCTCTCTTGCTTTGCTTCTCACTCACACTCATTTGATTTTTGCTCACAGCCACTCAAAGAGGAAAAAGACGCTGAAGAATGAATGTCGCCGCTTGTGGTCTCTGCCCGCACCACGTTCTTCTCCCCCTAGGACAGTGGCGTGAATCATATGATTCCAACAATGCCGCCCTCCTCACCGTTCCTTCACGCCTTTTACTTGTAGCTTTAGGTCTCATCTCATTAATTTCCCAAAAGTAGCTTCCTCCTTACTAGTACATGGTCCATTGCCAAACGGCCCACTGTGCTAATTAGTCCATCGTCCACTGCGTTTTGATCAAATCAAGATCAATCAATAAGCTTTACTCTCCAAATGGCCCACGATGCTAATCTGATGAAGGGTAAGAGAAATAAAATGAAAATGTAAAATGATAATAATGATGATGATGATGATAACAACTAATGATCTTTTCTTTTCTTTTTATTTCTTTGCTAAAATATCTAAAAAAAAAACTTAAAAGAAACAAAGATATTTTTCATCACATCCCCAAATCATGCACCAAATTGATATCTTATAAGATATCAAATTCTAACAAAATCCCTTAATTTTTGATTTAATGACTCCCCAAATATATCATAATATCAAAAAATTGCTAAATTAAGTCATTAAGTTTAGATTATACAATAGAACATATTTTAACGTACAGGTAAATAGGTAAAATCAACGAATTCAAAATTTCTTAATAAGTCCCCTTGGCCTAATTAAGGATTTGTTGAAAGTACATTGATTTATCAAATTCAATTATGACTCTATGATTAACTGTTGAATAAAGTATGCTTAATTTTAAATTATGAACAATATTATAATATAGAATTACATTTTTTTTCAAAATAATAATAATAAATTATCATTAAACATTTAAATTTAACTATCCTTCACTTGGGAGAGTTACAACTTGGTCCCAAATAAAGGAATTAATCACAATCAGGTCTCAAAAAATCATTAAATTATATTGAAATCCCTAGGGACCTATGTGATATTAAATAACTTGTTATGGATAACTTAATACAATTCCTTGAGTTGTCAATGCATCTCTTTAAAAACTTAGTTATTATGGACAACTCAAGGAGTTATATAGACAACTCATTTGAGTTGTTAATAACAAGACAATTAATATCACACATGTCTTTTGGGACTACAACATAATTTAATGATTGTTTAGAACCTGGTTGTAAATAATTCCTTTATTTGGGACCTAGTTGTAATTTTTCCATATATCTTTTACATTGATATTCAGATTATATATTTTGCATTAATAACTTTTATTCTTTATTACAATTATTTTTATATTTTAAAATTATAATATATTTTTTCTGAATTTCATTGCAAAATCTTGATTTAAATTTTTTAAGTCAATATCTTTTGTTGAATTAATTTAACAATGCTAATATAAAGAAAATAAAAATATGTTAAAAGATTAAACTGAAACTTGATATAAATTTAAATTATATGTTAAAAGACTAAACTAAAACTTGATTTAAATTTAAATGATATGTTAAAAGACTAAACTGAAACTTTGATATAAATTTAAATGACTAAACCCATAGTATTAGTTATTTTTTTTAATTCTATCCACCACAAAAAAAAAAAAAACGGAGTTTTTCCCTCTTTGACCAAGCCTCCAATTACACAAAATGACAAAGCATTTTTCACATGATCTATTTTAGAAAGGGTAACTTATATCTCAATACAAGCACACGATTTCACTTCAAATGAATTCACAATACACCACATTTTTCACCATGTGATTTGTCACAAATCAAACAGAACAGATTGCATATGAAGGATACGATCAACAACAATGAATATAGTTTTAAGCAATTCATACACGCCAGTAACAAGTCTACTTTGATACAATCTCAAGTAAAATAGTACTATATAACCCTTCGTTTGAGGTCATCTTAGTAATAATGATGATGCGATCCACCATGTGCTACAACAATAATAATGATTAAAATTGTAGCAAATACAGCCTGCATAACCATTCTCACAAGATCAGTCATATTAAGGAGTTCAAAGAAGAAAATAATCAAGTCAATAAAATAGTACTCCCTCCATTCCTAAATATATAATAAAACCTATTTACCTAATTTGTTTAGATTAAGGATGTTGATTAAGTTAGTTAAAATCACATGATATTACTAAAACAACCTAAACATCTACCTTTATTCCCACCCTCTCTCTCTCTTTCTTACCTATTATTGGATAGTATCAATAGGGATAATATGGGAAAATATTGATAAAAATTAGAAAGAAATCTTATATTTAAAAACAAATTCATCTCCCTAAATATGTCCTATATTTAGAAGCGGAGGGATTACTAGTTTCAATTATGAAAATAAGTACTAGAGTGGATGATATAATTGAGCTTAAATATAAAACATCAATCTATGTAATATTCCCAAATTATAATCCCTCATAAACAATAACCCCCAACTCTACTTATTAGTTGCACATATTGACAGGTTTTTCAAAGTAATTAATTAATTATGTAAAATATTGGAAGTGATACTTTAAGAAATTCAATTCACATTCTTAACAAATAGTTAACTTATTTTCTTAATTTTTATGAATCATTATATAAAGATGAAATTTCAACAATATGGTAATGGCACCTGTGAAATATGTTACAGAACTTGCATAAAGCTGCGATTAAAAAACTGGAAGAAGGTAAAGTGAATGACTCACACCAATTGTACAAGAAGTACATCCGAGTCTCTCTCTAAGGTCTATTTTGGAACACAGGAAAATTATTGCCGCAACATACCAAGGGATAGTAATGAAGAAACCTAGTATAAACACCTTCACAACAGAACAAATGTTTGGAATCAAGGACTCAATAGAATCAAATATATTATATAACAAAAGAGAACATTACAAAAAAAATGTAATAGTTATTTAGCGATGGAATTTCGTCAGAAAGACAATTTTGTCGCTATCCATCATTAATTCATAGTTGTATCTATGGTGTTAAACCCCCCCCCCAAAAAAAAAACACATACACACATCAAAAGAAAGTCTCACATTATTAAATCACTATACATAAGAATAATTCATTTAATCATGAGAAGTTGCCACATATTTCATCTAACGTAGCGGAACAAGGACAATGTCCTTGAGTATAACTCAAACAAAGTTTATTTATATTTTTTAAAGTGATTTCAAAAGTTGCATGCATTATGGTTTTGATACATATTGGAATCTCTCACAGAAAACTACACAAAAATAATATACAAATCATAGTATTTTCCTTTCTATCAAAGTTATAAATTGACATATTTGAATTCAAAAATAAAAATAAAAGAGGAAATTTGCACATTAAAAGAACATATCAAGGTAGTGAAAAAAATAGATAGAAGCAATCAGGCTCTAGCAGAATCAGAGGATAGTATTTGGTAATCAAAACATTCAAGACTAACAGAACAAATAGGTAAGGAAACTAATATATATGATTATAACACACCTACAGATATTCTTTTTTTGTGAATCATACGCCTAAAAATTAATGACGTGGAATGTAAATTATCACTTACAAGATCCATCCAAAGCCAATATCACATGCAAGCGAAGGCTCTTCTCTTACAGGTATTCCTTCAGGCTTCAACAACCGCATAATCGAGAAGCGATAACACATATAGGAAAATCATCAAATATATAAATATAGTTATTCTATTAAGCATATATAAATGTCAAGGTTAAATATTGAAATTATTCATTCTATTAGTATATACCATGTGATTTTAAAAAAAAAAAAACCATCACATAATTTTCAGTATTTTAAGCACTTAAAAATATAAAAAATTTAAAAAATTTTGAAATATTTTCTCAATTATGTACTTTATAAATAAAAATTCTCAAAAATAAAAAACACAATTAATATATGTGGAAAATATTTATTTGATTACAAAAAAAAATAATATACTTAAAATTATATATCAAAAGGTAAATGGGGAGGGAAAGAAAACTAGGTAGGAAAATGAGATGGAAAACAGATTTTCCCCTACCTAGGTGAGAAAGAAAATATAAAAAGAGAGGAAAATAGGGCGGGAAAATGTGGTGGATCTCATGCCCCATTTTCCCCCATATTTTCCCTCTACAAGTAAGAAGGTTTTGTTCTAAAAAATTTTATTCCAGGTTCTGCCCCTCTCCTTTCTCATCTTCTTGCACGCCTGAGCACTCCCTCCTCCATCCACATGTCATCGGCCATCGCCTCTCCTCCATGCGGGCCTGAACTAATTTTTGTATACCCATATCTGTTTGCTTCTTCCCGAACAACATGTGATTTTGCTTTGAAATTTCGGGCTTTGGTTCTTCTTCTCCAATGGCTTCGGCTGTGGAATCTTGTTCTTTGTGATTCTTGCCTCTTCAATTTTTATTTTTCTTTGTTTTGTTCTTTTTGGCTTGTTTCTTGAAAACCCAAAGTTACCACGTTTCCACCTCAAAGAACAGGCTTGTTTTGCTATATTTTTTTCACTTGATCTTGTTTTGGCATTTTAGTAATTGGGAAGAAGTAAAGTGCATATATAGGGTAGAACTGTTAACATTTTCCGAAAATAGTAAACCATTTTGCTTGTTCCAATGAATGAAATAGTTTACTAGATTCTTCCAAGGAGGATTCCTCCATTTCAGATATTGTAATTCCATTCTAGAATGGAATTACAACATCTGCTTCATAGTTTTTTATATATTTAGCGTTGCCTATATTTAGCATTTACCTATTAGTGTTTTTATATATGATAAAGGTGGATCAAGTTATAAAATTTTAGCATACTTTATATTTATTTCCTTTTATTTTATTTTATTCCACAAGATGTTCCACTTTTTTACTTAGATAAATCACTTTTTTTGTTAAAACATTTGGTTCATTATTTCTAAGTGTTCATAATAAGAGTATTTTAGTCATTATAATATTTACCCATTTCCTTTTCTCCCTGTTTTCTCTTATTCATCCAAGCAAAATGGGTGATTATATTTTCTTCCCAATTTTTTTTCCTTCCTATTTTCTTTCCTCTCAAATTTTCCTCCCATTTAAGCAAAGGGTTAATCCAAATTTTAACCGAAAGGAACGAAATTGAAAGTGGATACATAAAACATTATTATCGTCAATATAAATTTTCAAATGTTAGACTAATTTTTTTTTTTTTTTTGTCTACAACTTATATAAAGTTAAGGGGTTTTATATATTTTACCCAAAATAATAACAAAAACAAAAAACAAAAAAACAAAAAGTGGGAACGGACTGCTAGAAACATATATATACCTGGTGGATATGCTTGGTGGCCATGAGCTGACGGCGGTGGGGCTTCAGAAACAACATGGAAGGATTTCATCTGCAGCGGAGGAGGGTGGTATTGCTGGTCGCTGGATTCAACGAAGTTGTTTTTCATCTTCTCCCTTTACTCTGTGTTACTTTGTTTTTCCTTATTCTTATTTGTAAACCAATCCTCAACGAAGTTTTATAGGCATTCGTAGCAAAGGTCCACAAAGTCAATGGGAAGGCATTAAATGCTACTTGTTTCATGGCCATATATTTTTTGAAAATATCTTCTGTACCATACGTCTTATTTGTCTGTGTGGCAAGAAAGAAAAAAGAAAAAGTATATTCCAGCTCGTGATCGAACTACTCCAAATGTTTGTGGGTTATATTTATTTATTTTTTCCTTTGCATTTGTTTACTATTTTTTTTTATCCAAAGATTACATTTAGTTTTCTAAATTTACATAAGTTTGAGTTTAATATTTTAAATTTACAATGTGAATTTTAAGCCTGTTAAGTCTTATACTTATAACATGTTAATTGATATTGATGTGAATGCTAAATGTCATATAAGTTGTTGTAAAATAGATTCTATTTAAATCCATCTGAAATTCTAAATTTAAACTTGAGCATGTACTTTCAACAAGTTTTTAATTAATGGCCTTAGTAGAAAATTTTGAATTTTTTGATTTTACCTATATACAATTCTTTGGCCTGCTTATGAAAATAATCAGATTAGAGTAATGTAAATTTAAGTATCATAAAAGTGTGTCGCTATGCGAAAATTTCCAAATATCATGAAAGTTGTAAATAAATATATAATAAATTGTTTTCAAGAACTTAGATACTCAAATAATATATCATAATATCAAAAAATTTCTAAATTAAATAATTAAGTTTAGATGATACAATAGAACATATTTTAACATAAAGATAAATATATAAAATCAACGAATTCAAAATTTCTAAATAAGGTCCCTTGGCCTATTTAAGGATTTTTTGGAAGTACATTGATTTATCAAACTCAAATAGTAACTCCATAATTTATTGTTGAATAAAGTATACCTAATTTTATATTATAAACAATATTATATTATAAAATTACATTTTTAAAAAATATAATAATAAATTATCATTAAAGATATAAGTCTTATCATCCTTCGCATGATTATATGTTTATTTGTACATGTGCGTCAAATTCTGGTATTGCAAATAATTTAAAATTATTTGAAATATTGATTATAAGCCATGTAGCTAGCGTACCATATAGTTATTTTTGCCAAACGAACCCATGGCTTGACAGTAATTGGGGAGATTGTTTCCCTTTCACTTCTTGAACCGTGAGCCCGAACACGCAACAACCATATAGTTATTTTTATATTTTAAAATTTCGACATATTTTGTCTGGATTTCATTGAAAAATCTTTAAATTTAAATCAATATTTTTTTGTTGAATAAAATTAACAGTGCTAATATTAAGAATATAAAAATATGTTAAAAGACTAAACTGAAATTTGATATAAATTTAAATGATTAAACATATAGTATTAGGCATTTTTTAATTCTATCCCCCACACCAAAACGAGAATAGTCCCCTCTTTGACCATGCCTCCAACTATACAAAATGACAAAGCATTTTTCACGTAATCTATTTTTAAAGTAATCTATTTTTAAAAGAGTAACTTATATCTCAATACAAGCACACAATTTCACTTCAAATAAAATTCACAATACACCACATTCCAC
The DNA here is from genome assembly GCA_037074515.1 of Mimosa bimucronata. Lineage (NCBI taxonomy): Eukaryota > Viridiplantae > Streptophyta > Magnoliopsida > Fabales > Fabaceae > Mimosa > Mimosa bimucronata. The sequence goes on from CM073442.1 coordinate 17,746,450, forward strand.
CATGTGAGTTGTGACAAATGAAAAGGACACAGATTGCATAATAATGAAGGATATGATCAACAACAATTAACATAGTTTTAAGTACAGCCCATACACTCAATGATTCAAGTACAAATTCCAATAACAGGTCCACCTTGATGCAATCACAAGTAAAAATACCGTGTAACTCTTCATCTGAAGTTCTCTCAGTAATCATGATGCATTCCAACACGTACTGCAATAATAATAATGATGAAAATTGTAGAAAATGCAGCCTGCAAAATCAATCTCACAAGATTAGTCATATTAAACACTTCAAAGAAGAAAAGAATTATGTCAATAAAATAGTACTCTTTCCAATTATAAAAATAAGTACTAGATGATATAGTTAAGCTTCAATGTAAAACATCAATCTACATCAGATTCTAAAATTATAAGTGATACTGTATGAAATTCAATTAACATTTGTTATATTTTCTTAATTTTTATGTATCACCTATTAAGGTATAAAAAGATGAAACTTGAATATATGGCAATATAATGGCTAGAATGGAATATATTACAGGACATGAAGCTGAAATTAAAAAAAATAGAAGGTAAAGTGAATTACTCACACCAACTGTACATCCAATACATCCAGGTCTCTCACGACGGTCTATTTTGACCCACAGGAAACATATTGCCCCAATATACCAAGGGATCACAGTAAGGAAGAAACCTAGTATAAACCTTCACAACACAACAAATGTATGGAATCAATAATAACTCAATAATACAAACAACAAAAAGTGATTACCATGATATAATGAGGCAACGAAAGATCAGAGCATCAAATAATATATTATATAGCAAAAGAACACTAAAAAAACATATAATGAATTAGCGATGGAATTCTGTCATTAATTTAGTGACAACCCATTCTAAGACAAATTATGTTGCTAATTCTGTCATTGTTCCACTGATTTTTTTTTTTTTTTTTTTGTAGTGGAAATAAAATGTTATATAATCAGGACAAGCATGACATTGTTGTTGTATTTATGGTGTTACACACACACACACATATATATATATATATATATCAAAAGAAAGTCTCACATTGTTAAATCAATATAAGAATAATCCACTTAATCATGAGAAGTTACTACATTTTTTATCTTATGTAGGGGAATGAGGACAATGTCCTTGAGTGTAACTCAAACCAAGTTTATTTTTATTTGTCTAAAGTGATTTCAACAGTTGCATGCATTATGATTTTGACACATGTTGTAACCTCTCACAGAAAACTACACAAAAAAGAAGATACGAATCATAGTATTTTCCTTCCAGTCAAATGAATAAATTGATTTTATGGAAAAAAATGAATAAATTGATATATATATATATATGAAATCAAAAACAAAAACAAAAGAGGAAATTTCAGCAAATTGAAAGAACATTTAAAGGTAGTAAAAAAATAGATAGAGGCAATCAGGCTGTAGCAGAATCCGAGGCTAGTATTTGGTGGTCAAAACATTCAAAACTAACCAAACAAATAGATAACGAAACTTATATATGATTATAATACACCTACAAATTAAATATATATATTTTTTTTCTACATCATACTCCTAAAAATAAATCATGTGAAATGTAAATTATCACTTACAAGATCCATCCAAAGCCAATACCACACGCAAGCGGAGGCTCTTCTTTTTTCACAGGCATTTCTTCAACAACTGCATAACCTCAAATAATAATACAAAGAAAAATTTATCAAAAGCAAGCAGCATATTAATCAGGTACAACATCGAAATCAAATACTCAATCTATTTATAAATATAAGACCTTTTTACTTTATTTAATTAATAAGGATAACTTTAAAAAAATGTTAAAAAGATTAGAAAAAGTTTTTATATTTAAGACCAAAGCTACTCAATTAGATCTTATATTTAAGAATAGAGGGAGTCATTTAAAAGTCAAACCCTGTATAGTTATTCTCTATGTAACTATATCTCTGTTAACCTCTAGAATTTCATATCTTTTTGGCACATTTTCCTTGAGTTTTATACAATGTTTGGTTCATTTATGCATATTTTGGATAGTCAAATATAGAAAAATATAAATGATGTTTTTAATTGCACATTTTTGCTCAATTGTGCATATATTGTGCTTTCCTCCTTGGATATATGAGCTTATCAAATTTATTATTTTGTGAGGTATGTTTTAGTAAGAGAATTAGAATCAAGCTATTTGAGAATTCAAAGATGATCAAAGTGATGCTAACTCATGGATAGAATACTCCACTTGCAACAGAAGAACTCAATGTTTTAGAATAGAAATGAGTCACAGCCTATTTTGTTTCGACCGCAGCTCATTCTGCTGCAAATTGAAAGCAAAATGACATAACTAAATTGGGCCGCAGCTCATTTTAGCACATAAGTAAATTGAGCCGCAGCTAAAATTTTGTAGGCCACGGCTCAGTCTAGACAACAAAACGTGCAACATGGTTTACGATTAGAGCTTGAAAATTGGGTTTTATTAATTGTAACAAAAGATTAAGCAATTAATGAGATCAAACACTTACTCTTGACTTGAGAAAGCGAAAGCTTTTACAAGTACTTTGTGAATCCTAGACTAGTACATTATTAATTGAGAACATCTTTGAGAGGAGGTTAATTGGATTTTAATAAATACAAAGGGGAATAAATAATATAAGGTCCCATTTTGTCTTAAAAGTTAAAGAATCACTTGTTTATAATATTGTTTCCATTTAACATATGTTTATTTTGTAGTTACTCTTCAATCTCGATATTTGTCTCACTTAAATTGGGCAAAAGTGTGATAATCACTATTTGATCGGGTTTTGGAACCAAATCCTCGTGGGAACGATACTTTATTTATCACTTTATTACTTGGCACAACCCGTACACTTGCGGTATGAATAGCTTCATTTAGCCAGCCATTAGGAAGAGACTTTAATGCCTATAAGGAGAGCTTATCTTATTTGGAACAACCTTTTGTGGTTGTATGTTATGTGAGAATTTATATACCTGTCATCCCTAGCTAGTGTAAGAGAGCTAGTTGGGGTTTATTTTTGTTAGACTATTAGGAAATATTTAATAATTAGAAAATATTACTATAACAGATTAGAGAATATTATTCTGTCAATCACTATTAATTAGGGATATTAGTTGAGATATTAGGAATATTATGTTAGATATTATTTTAGGTAATTGTTCTAGATTATTCTATCCTCTTGTATAAATATATGATTAAGTCTATGAATAAAGTTGTACTCTTTTGAGATTATTTCCTACATGGCATCAGAGCCAGGTTAGGGTTCCAAAATTTCGCTGATTTTTTTCTCTGTTGTTTGTTGTTCCCATAAGAGTGAGAGGGAATTAGGGTTTCAAAATGTCGTTGTGTCTCTGTCCATTGCACTATTCGTCGAGGGTATTGTTCGTCGTCACTGTTCATTGCCGGGGTATTGTTCATTGCATTGTTCAGCGTTATTGTTCACGGTTATTGTTCCTCGACACTGTTCATGCCCTAGTTTCCAACGTATTCCAATAAAAATTGTATTTGGATTTAGGGTTTTCCGAATTTCCGGCGAGTTTTCTCAAGTTTTTTGGGTGTTTATCATGGCTATTTACAGATCCATGGTTTTAGATCTGGGTGTTTATTTTGCTTCTTGTATTTTCTACTCTTAACATATTTAGTTATGGAGTTTGGATATTTTGTTGTGAAGCCCTTAGTGCTTTCGTTTGTTGTGGCCCTGGTGTGACTGTTTGGATTAGAGCCCATGGTGTAGCTGCTGGCATTTGGGCCCTTGTGTGGCTATTTAAATTAGAGCCCTTGGTGTGGCTGCTAATTTTTTTGATAGAATTTTCTTGGTTTGAATGTCTTTTGTGTGACATTTGGTTTAATTTTGTATTTTAGAGTTGCCATCCCATTTTTGATGAATCTTAGTAGCGATTGCGTTCGGGGTTTGGTCTTGGGTTCATGGCGAGCTCTGGTTTTGTGCATTTGTGGCGTATTGGGTTGCTCTTTGTTGAGCCGTTTTGGGATTCATATTTCAGATCTGGTCGTTGCGTCAGGTATATGGTTTGATTGCTCAGTAGGAGTAAGTTTTTCTTTTGTAGCTCATAGAATTATCTTTGTAACAAGTTGGGAATGATTAACATCTATACTTCTACTTGAGGGGGAGTGTTAGAATATTAGGAAATATTTACTAATTAAGAAATATTGCTATAACAGATTAGGGAATATTATTCTGTCAATCACTATTAATTAGGGATATTAGGTTAGATATTATTTTAGGTAATTGTTCTAAATTATTTTATCCTATGTATAAATATATGATTAAGTCTATGAATAAAGTTGAACCATTTTGAGATTATTTCCTACAGTTTTTATTCTCAAATTTAATATATCAATCTATTTTATCCCCCATATTTTTCATTATTCTTCTTACTTATCTTTATTGATTGCACGTGTCAAGGAAGTTTACATCATAAGGTAATTTCACCACAGATGATTTAAAAGGATATATTAGGGGAATTAATACACATTTTTTTAGAAATGACTAATTTAAATATTTTCTAAAATCTAACTAAATTAATTAATTAGGTGGATCCTATATAATAAATGTTAGAGCTAATAATAAATAACTCATGATATTCCTTTTTGGATACAATGACAAGCCTCGTCGAGAAATACTGAAACCTTCTTAGACCATATCTACAAAAGTAGCATTAAACCATAACTCTAAATTAAATATTTTTCATATATTATGCTGTACATTTATAGGAAAAATTAATTACAAGTTCTATGGAATGAACTTAATTCTTACGGAATTGTAAATAACAACTTGTGGATTGATGATAACAATTTGTGACAATTACAAGTCTATAAGACCTCATCTTAATGAAGTTTCTTATAGGACCTGTAATTAATTTTCCTATATTTATACTATTGTTAAGAAAGTAAAAAAAAAAAAAAAAGAGACTAGGCAACTGAATGCTTACCCAACAAACTATATCAAATACAACTAAAATCAATTCAAATAATTCATTCTAGCAATAAAAGAAATTTCGAACTAATTAACAAGTTAGTACTTTTGATCATCAATCACCAATTATTCAAACCCACAAAGACAACAATTAAATCAGTAAAAAAAAAAAAAAGGATACCTAGAAATCACATACCCGCTGGTGTATACGCTTGGTAGCCATGAGGGGCTGATGGTTCACCGGAGACTTGGAAGGCGCTCTTCTGAGGCGGCGGCGGCGGAGGAGGATAGTGAGGCTGGTAGCTGCCGGCTTCGACGTTATAGTAGTCTCTGTTCATCTTCTTTGTTTCGTCTTTGTGGTGACAATGATTATTGATAAGAGGAATATTTTGGTTTAGCTCTTTAACTGATGATGGGGAAATCAACCTTCAATGAAGTTTCATATGGCCAAACTTATATAGCAGCACATAGGCCAACGAAGAGTCTATGTAATTGAAAGTGACTACGCTCATGATGCAACATATTTCTTGGCCATTTGTTTTTCAAAAGATCCTTTCACATAGGAAAAAGATCACTCACTATATTATTGGTCGGTGAAAATATTTTAGTGGGTTATATTTAATTGAACTACATTATTATAATATTTTGGGAGAATCTCATTTAATTCCATATGAATATATTTAAATCCATATATTTCAACAAATCTCCAATTAAACCTAAAGAGTTAGAAATTTTTTAATATTGTTTAAAGAACCATAATGTCCCTTTAATCTTATTGACCCAATGTTTAAAGTGAATGGTGCCGGCAAAAAAATTTATTAAAAAATAGATTTGGGAAACCGAAGTAAAAAATACGACTCTTGAAGCTATGAAATAACCAAATATTAGAAAATGGATTTGATGTGACATTTTTTGGTTGCACATTTTTGCTCAATTGTGCATATTTTGTGCTTTCCTCCTTGTTTAATATGAGCTTATCAAATTTCTTATTTTGTAAGGTATGTTTTGGTAAGAGAATCAGAATCAAGCCATTTGAGAATTCAAAGATTATCAAAGTGATGCCAACTCATTGATAGAACACTCCACTTGCAATAGAAGAACTCAATTTTTTAGAAAATAAATGAGCCGCAACCCACTCTGTTCCGAACCGCAGCTCATTCTGCTGCAAATTGAAAGCAAAATGACAGAACCAAATTGGGTTGCAGCTCAAAAACCCAGTCGCAGCTCATTTCAGCACTGAAGCAAATTGAGCTGCAACTCAAATTTTTTGGGCTGCAGCTCAGTCGAGATAGCAAAACGCACAGCATGGTTTAGATGGGGAAATGTAGGTTTTAAAGTGAAGAAATCGAAGGAGGCCAACATTCTTCACTTCTTGGGCATTCTTGGGAGCTTTGTATGTTAAGGTTTGGGTCTTGGAGGAGCTTAGACAAAGGGATTGAAGTTTGGAAGAGATTTTGGCTTCCAATCTTGGTTTTTCTTCTCCATTTTCCTTTCCCTCTTTTATGTTCTATAATTGTGCTGCTATATGTATATATTCTCTTGGATTTTCTGAACATGTGGAGCTAAAGCTTTAATTCTAGGATTATTTTGAACCCTTCTATGAACTAACTCTTGATTACTCCTCTCATTTTGTGAGGAATGAGATATATACATTTATTTTACTGTTTCCTTAATGCTTCTAAGTGATTGATCACCACTTAGATGTTATGTTCACTTGATTGATGCTTGAGAGGGCTAGATTGAGTGTAAAACTTGGGTAAAATAGTGTAAGAACTTGAAGTTTGCATGATGAATGGATGGTTTTGTTGGTAAGATAGAGATATACTTGCTAACCTTACATAGTCACATTAGGATTAGAGCTTAAAAATTGGATTTTATTAATTGTAACAAGAGATTGAATAATTAATGAGATCAAACACTTGCTCTTAACTTGAGAAAGCTTTTACAAGTACTTTGTGAATCATAAAGTAACACATTATTCATTGAGAACATCTTTGAGAGGAGGTTAATTGGATTTTAAGAGATACAAAAGGGAATAAAAATCTTAGGTCCCATTTTATCGTAAAAGTTGAAGAATCACTTATTTATAATATTGTTTTCATTTAACATATGTTTATTTCGTAGTTACTCTTCAATCTCGATATTTGTCTCACTCAAATTGGGTAAAAGTGTGATAATCACTACTTGACCGGGTTTTAAACTTGGCACAACTCGTACACTTACGGTATGAATAGCTTCATTTAGCCGGCCATTAGGAAGAGACTTTAACGCCTATAAGGAGAGCTTATCTTATTTGGAACAACCTTTTGTGGTTGTATATATGTTATGTGAGAATTTATATACCTGTCATCTCCCTAGCTAGTGTAAGAGAGCTAGCTGGGGTTTGTTTTTATTCTCAAATTTAATATATCAATCTATTTTATCCCCCATATTTTTCATTATTCTTCTTACCTATCTTTATTGGTTGCACGTGTCAAAGAAGTTTACATCATAAGGTAATTTCACCACAAATGATTTAAAATGATATATTAGGGGAAATAATACACATTTTTTACAAATAACTAATTTAAATATTTTCTAAAATCTAACTAAATTAATTAATTAGGTGGATCCTATATAATAAATGTTAGAGCTAATAATAAATAATCAAGATATTACAAGCCTCCTCGAGAAACACTGAAACCTTCTTTAGACCATATCTACAAAAGTAGCATTAAACCATGACTCTAAATTAAATATTCTTTCATATATTATGATGTATATTTATAGGAAAAATTAATTACAGGTTCCATGGAATGAACTTAATTCTTACGGAATTGTAAATAACAACTTGTGGCTTGACGATAACAATTTGTAACCATATGATTAGAACTCCATAATACCTCATCTTAATGAAGTTTTTTCCATGGGAACTGTAATTAATTTTCCTATATTTATACTATTGTTAGGAAAGTAAAAAAAATTAAGAGACTAGGCAACTGAATGCTTACCCAACAAAATAGATCAAATACAACTAAAATCAATTCAAATAATTCATTCTAGCAATAAAAGAAATTTCGGACTAATTAAGAAGTTAGTACTTTTGATCATCAAGCACCAATTATTCAAACCCACAAAGACAACAATTAAATCAGTAAAAAAAAGGACACCTAGAAATCACATACCCGCTGGTGTGTACGCTTGGTGGCCATAAGGGGCTGATGGGTCACCGGAGACTTGGAAGTCGCTCTTCTGAGGCAGCGGCGGCGGAGGTGGATAGTGAGGCTGGTAGCCATAAGGGGCTGATGGGTCAACGTTATTGTCTCTGTTCATCTTCTTTGTTTCGTCTTTGTGGTGACAATGATTATTGATAAGATGAATATTTTGGTTTAGCTCTTTAACTGATGATGGGGAAATCAATCTTCAATGAAGTTTCATATGGCCAACCTTATATAGCAGCACATAGGCCAACGAAGAGTCTATGTAATTGAAAGTGACTACGCTCATGATGCAACATATTTCTTGGCCATTTGTTTTTCAAAAGATCCTTTCACATAGGAAAAAGATCACTCACTATATTATTGGTCGGTGAAAATATTTTAGTGGGTTATATTTAATTGAACTACATTATTATAATATTTTGGGAGAATCTCATTTAATTCCATATGAATATATTTAAATCCATATATTTCAACAAATCTCCAATTAAACCTAAAGAGTTAGAAATTTTTTAATATTGTTTAAAGAACCATAATGTCCCTTTAATCTTATTGACCCAATGTTTAAAGTGAATGGTGCCGGCAAAAAAATTTATTAAAAAATAGATTTGGGAAACCGAAGTAAAAAATACGACTCTTGAAGCTATGAAATAACCAAATATTAGAAAATGGATTTGATGTGACATTTAATGTTAATTAGTAGCTTTTTAATTGTCCGACTGAAAATTGCGTGCACGAAATATTATAGACAGGATTTCAAAGAATTATCTTGCCTTTTTAAATATGGAGCAAGATGAATTCCTCAAATAGATTTTAAAATATACAATATTATCAATGAAGTGTTATGTTTTTAAATATTTATTGGTAAAAATTTACCCTTTAAAATATATTTATGATATATGCTCCTAGTGTAACACTTTAATGTTATAATTGCACAATTACCTTTTTTTTTATTTGATTGGAAACATAAAGTGTAAACACCCAATTTTATTTGGGCTAATAAAATAATATCAAAATAATAAATAACTAATAATACAAGAAAAGCTTAATAATTTTTAGGATATGATTTGAAAATTGATTGGAAGATGAGATATTAAGCTTAATGATTTTTAGGATATGATTTGAAAATTGGTTGAAAGATACAAGATTTTAGGTGGGATTAGAAAATTAAAAATAAAATATGAAAATTGATTGGAAGATGAGAGATTTTAGGATAGATTAGAAAATAAATTTAAAATCTGAAAAATTAATTGAGAGATGAAAGATTTTAGGTCAAATTTAGAAATTAAAAAAGTAAGATATGAGAATTAGTTCAAAAATGAGATATTTAAGATAAAAAAAATAATAATAAATAGAAGATATCTCTAAAAAAAATGAGGATAAAAAAAGGGGAAAATTCCAAATAAATACCTCTCGAATATCAAAAGGACAAAAAGGTACCCCCAATTCTCAAAAGGACACAATGGGTATTGTTCCCAATTTGGGATAACCAAGTTTAAAGTAAAAAGACTAAAATGCCCCTCCTCTTCTCTTTACATTAAATGCTATTTGAAACAAAAAAAAATACAAAGAAGCTCACTGGCACTCGTAGAGGAAGGGTGGAAGCCATTAACGCCAATGTACAAGCTTGAAAAGGAGGAAAAGGTACAAACTTTGAGTAATATTCGGATGAAGATAGCGTTTTCCTTCTAGTATGGGGTGGAAAATGATATTGTGGTTGATTATTTTGTTGGGTCTTCAATCTAGCTAAATGGGATTGAAGATCGATGATGAGTTAAGTTGGGTAGTTGATTTAGGTGAATGATAGAGAAGAAAAGCTTAGATCTTGTTTAAGGCTAGGTATTATTGTGAACTCCTTTAAGTTTCGATTGTGAGCAGTAAAATAATGCTATATGTGTTAGATGAAGTGATACTGGGTGAAGATATATGATAATGATGATGATGAATCAGGTTGCTGTACATCAATTAATGAGTTTGGTTCCTGCTAAAATGGTGTTCCTGTAGATCAGGGTGAAATATGTAGTTAATACCTATACTGAAGTAGTTAACGGCTATACTTGAGTAGTTAACAGAACATCCTATATTGAAGTAGTTAACGAGTATACTGAAACGGTTAACAGTTATACTTGAGTAATTAACTGAGCACACTATACTAAAATGGTTAATGGCTATACTTGATTAGTTAACGCAATATGCTATATTGAAATGGTTAACGTCTATAGTTGAGTAGTTAAAGGGACATGTGAATTTTTTGGAGGCATATTGTAAAGTGATGAAAGAGCATTGTTTAGCAACTATCATTTTAATTACATTTTGATTGTTTTAGTGCAGGTTAGCATACAGGGTGACATCAAATATTCAGGCAACGCATTCCAAAGCACTTACGTGTTATTTTCATGTGGGGGAAACTTTGGAAAGAATGTTGAAGGTAAAGAGAAATATTATGGTGGGAATACTAGGCTGAAAATAATACAAGAGGGATTGACAATTGAAGAATTGAGAGCTTTGGTAGGATAATGGTTCGGTATAGATGGCATGAGATGTGAGATGAAATATACAGTAATATTTGATCAAAGAATATTAGTAGATCTTATCGATGATGACGAAGTGGATAATTTGTTTCAGTATGATGAGATCTGTGCACATGTTTATGTAGCATCCAAATCCATTGATAATGTTGTAGGAGAAATGAATGATACAATAATGTAAATGAGAATTTCTTTACTTCTCCGAAGTAGTTAATTCCTATATTGTTTTAGTTAATTGCTATACTAAAGTAGTGAATATGCATACAAGGTGGATGAGCTATTGGGACAGTCAGAACAAATGTGTGACACTAATGAGGCTGTAGTGACATAGAAGATGGCGAAGTTGGAACCAATAGGGGCATTATTTTGTAGATATTGGATAAAAACTCACCCTTATATATTTTTTTGGCACAAAGGTTATAGTATATATATATATAGTTCTTATCCTTTTTTGTAAGTAATGTAAAGTGAAATGATTATGTTTTGTGGCAGTCATGACAAGAAAACATTAGATGGTTAAAGAATTCTAATGTTCACTTGTCATATCAATATGTAATTATACTGCTGTCATGTGGATTCAGGTTTTATGTTAATCATTATAGTGAAATGGTGAATATCATTATTAAGTAGTTAACGAAGATAGTTATTGTTTAATGTGTTTGTTATTTAGATTGTTTTACATATAGAACTTGCTTCATATTAAATTTTAGTAACAAATCTCAATAGAAACTGTTACACAAGTAATTAATCATGTGGTTAACGCCCATACTATAGTGGTTAATAGCCATATTCGAGTGGTTAATGCCCATATTCAAGTGGTTAATGATTTTCACAAGCATAAGCGAAGAAAAGCCCAAGTAATGAATCAATGAAGTAGTTAATGCCCATATAGGAGTGGTTAATCTCCATACCTCAGTGGTAAATAGCCATACTGGAGTGGTTAACAACTTTCACAAACATAAGTGAAATTAAGCTCAAGTAATGAATCAGGGAAGTGGTTAACGTCCATACTTGAGTGGTTAATGGCTATACTAGAGTGGTTAATTCCCATACACTAGTGGTTAACGACTTTCACAAATATAAGTAAAGAAAAGTCCAAGTAATGAATCAGGGAAGTAGTTAACGCCAATACTAAAGTGGTTAATCACCATACATGGGTGGTTAACTACTTTCACTAACATAAGCGAAAATAAGCCTAAGTAATCAATCTGTGAAGTGGTTAATGGCCATACTGAAGTGATTAATGTTCATATTAGAATGGTTAAACGCCATATTCGAGTCCATACTAAAGTGCTTAAACGTCATACTAGAGTGGTTAATGACTTTTACTAACATAAGTGAAATTAAGCCCGATTAATCAATCCTCGAAGTGGTTAACGACCATACTGGAGTGGTTAATGTCCATACAAGAGTGGTTAAATGCCATACTCGAGTAGTTAATCGCAATACTGGATGGTTAACGTCCATACTCAAGTGGTTAACGACTTTCACAAACACAAGTGAAATTATGGAAGTAATGAATCAGGGTAGTGGTTAACGCATATACTCGAGTGGTTAATTGCAATACTGGAGTAGTTAATTCCCATACTCGAGTGGTTAACGACTTTCTCAAACACAAGCGAAATTAAGGCAAAAATAATGAATCAGGGCAGTGGTTAACACCTATACTAGAGTGGTTAATGCCTATATTCGAGTGGTTAATGACCAAACTCGAGTGGTTAATGGCCATACCATGCATAGTTCAGCCAGATATAAACTAAAAGTGACCATGTTACTTCGGACAATTGAATAGTAACGGCACATTCAACAATATTTTGCCAACAATGATTTACATAAGTAATACAATTTAAAACACTTAACAATAAAAGTGAAATGACAAAAATCTTGTCACAACTTTAATTAATCTCTTATTCTTAGCCTCTTATATATCATTTCTTTTGAGGCATCTTGTGGAGGAAGTAAGGCTAACGCAACATGTTTTTGTAAATTTAGCTCATGGTTAACTAGCCACCACACGATTTGTATCCGATTTTCATCTACGTTAGCATCATCGTATGTAAGCGGCTCGCCTGGTGCCCAGTTGTTCAGCAACATCAACACATGAAAGCCACAATCCAACCTAAAAGACAGGATACCAGACAATGTAAATGACATCATTATTCATATCATGCATATTAAACCACATGAATAGGGTATGCACTCACAGATTGGACTGTAGAGGGATAAGTGGCAAAATAACCTCCTCAAATTCCTTCTTGACAATAGAATTTGGTTTTAGAAGGTCCATTATGTCATAAAATGCTATTTGCTAAAAAAATAAATACAACGTGAACCATTTCAGGATAGCGTGTTTGGTTAACTACTCAAATATAACTGTTAACAGTTTCAGTATACTTGTTAACTACTTCAGTATAGGATGTTCCGTTAACTACTCAAGTATAGCCGTTAACTACTTCAGTATAGGTATTAACTACATATTTCACCCTGATCTACAGGAACACCATTTCAGCAGGAACCAGACTCGTTAACTGACGCACAGCAACCTGATTCTTCATCATTCTCATATATCTTCACCCAGTATCACTTCATCTAACACATATATCATTATTTTACTCCTCACAATTGAAACTTAAAGGAGTTCACAATAATACCTAGCCTTAAACAAGATCTAAACTTTTATTCTCTATCATTCACCTAAATCAATTATCCAACTTAACTCATCATCGATCTTCAATCCCATTTACCTATATTGAAGACCCAACAAAATAATCCACAGTATCATTTTCCATCCCATACTAGAAGGAAAACGCTATCTTCATCCGAATATTACTCAAAGTTTGTACCTTTTCCTCCTTTTCAAGCTTGTACGTTGGCGTTAATGGCTTCCACCCTTCCTCTGCGCGTGCTAGTGAGCTTCTTTGTATTTTTTTTTTGTTTCAAATGGCATTTAATGTAAAGAGAAGAGGAGGGGCATTTTAGTCTTTTTACTTTAAACTTAGTTATCCCAAATTGGGAACAATACCCATTGTGTCCTTTTGAGAATTGAAGGTACCTTTTTGTCCTTTTGATATTCGAGAGGTATTTATTTAAAATTTTCCCTAAAAAAAGATGGTTCTGCAATATATAAACTCTATTTAAAAAGAAGAAAGTCACCCCAAATTTATTTTCAAAAAAGGGGACGGCTTGGAATCTGAAGAAAACACAGATTTGAATCCTTCTGATGACTTTGACCAATCTCTCTTATTTTCTCTGGTCCTTCCACCCTTCCATTTAATCCCATATCCTCCGCACCAAATCCCTCACATCCAGGCCCACACCGTTCCATCCATTCTTCTCCACAACGCAATGAACGCATACAAGCCAAAACCCATCACCATCGACGGCCCCACGCGACACATATTATCCATCACGTGATTATTCAGCCTTTGGTCAACGTGGTGAGTTATGGTAATAGGTAAATCATGCCATATGTCATCATAGAGAAAGGTTGTGGGATGTAGCATCCTGCAGGCGCATGAGTCTACATTTATTTATATTTATTTATTTATATTTATTTATTTTTGTTAATACAAACTGAATTACGGCTCATATGAGCTTACAATAAAAAATTAAAACTAGGTCCAAATTATGTAAAATCCCCTGGAGGAGCTCCTTGTAGGGAAGGAGGCGGCTGATCGTAGAAACAAAAATTGCCAAGCATGTCATGAGCTTCTTTGGCCATCCAATCTGCCTGTGCATTGTTTTCCCTGGGAGTGTGGTTAACCACAACTTCACACTCACGAGCAATTAAGAGCCTAGCGTCCTCTATGATATCCCTAAAGGGGTGATAACTTGAGCAACCTTTGATAAGTAAGTTAACCACCTCTTTTGAGTCAGTGGAAAGCTGTATCTGCTTGTAGTTTCTGTTCCAGCAGAGTTGAAGCCCTTGAATAATTACAATGAGCTCAACGATGATGGGAGGAACGTTGGTTAATTTGAGGATGTAGTCCCCATTCCACCTACCATCTGGATATTTAATAAATCCGTCGCATCCACTGCTTCCTGAGCTAAGGACAGAATCGTCAGTTGCAAGCTGATAGAAATCTGGTCTCCTCGTTGGTGTCGTGTCATAGCTCCCTACATGAGTTTTGAGGAAGGAAGCACGTGATGATAAGTCTTGGTCCCATGATGCTCGCAGGAAACTGTCTGTCACCATCACGGTCTCCTGGTCCACCTCTTCTTAAAGATCTTCTTGCACCTGTCTCTCCAAATGTCCCAACATATGTAGTCGAAGAGGGTAGGCAAGTTGATTTTCTTGGTATAGGCCTTCCCTGCTTCGTGCTTCAGATTCCAGAGGAGTCTATATTTATTGCATGTTTTTTAATTTGCTTATTATATCCTATTACTATTTCATCTTGCTTGTATAAAAAATTCTCTTGTTTGTCCATGGCGTTACTCCCTCACTTGTGTGCGCAATTACAGATTCAAGAATAAAAAGGGATGTATTTGTTTGTTATAATTGTTAAATCAAATTTTTATGAAATTAAATCAAAAAGGAAAAATAGTCTTCTTAATAAAAATTGCTTTTAAAGAATTGTTTTTATGCCTTGTGAGGTTTCAAGAACCTCCTTAGGCCATAACCTACCACTCTTCTGCGTGAGGTTATGGGAACCTCCTCAAGAAGTTTAGTCTAAAGTTTTTTTGAAAAGATTTTTTGAAAAGTAAAAAGAAAAACTTATTTTCACAAATAAAAAGGACCAACCAATTTGAAAATCATTTTCTTAAATAAATTAATCAAGATTTTTCTTAAAAGACAACAAACCAAGTGACATGCATTTTTACCCCGAACTACATGGATTTTGATCCCTCTAAAGGGTTTGTAGGCTTTAAGGTTTTATCCTAAATCAAGGCTGACTTTTAAAAAATATATATATTTTTTGTTTTGTCTATTTTCTTGTCAATAATGAATATTCCTCTTTCTTATTTTTAGGATAATTAAAATATCATTTAAGCCCTTATTATTTTTAAATAATCAATTTAAGGGTAACCGTTCTCATGGAGGGGTGTTGTGGGGTGCCTAACACTTTCCTCATGCACAATTGACTTTCGAACTTTATTTTGGTTTTCAAAGATCAGTTATTTACATTTTTTTTAAAAGAAAAAGGGTTTTTCCAAAATTATCCTACTTTTAAAAAATATGGCGGTGACTCCATTCTTTTTCCTCCCTCTTTGGGAGAGCGGATTTTAGGGTGCTACATAAAGCTTATTATATTTTATGCCCAAATCCAACCATAAACATTAAAACATACTCCTGTAATAATAATTATTCGTGTTCTTCTCATTTTCTATGAAATTCTTATATTTTTTTTGTATTATTTGAAACACGAAATAAAGGGAAGGGGAAGGGAAAACACAATGTATAGGGATGGGTTGTGAAATATAATTATTTTCAACCCCGGGAAGAAGGAGAAAGACGTGTGCATGTGGAGAGATGAATTGATGTGAATGATTTTGAGTATAGCATATTGATAAATAATTGTTGCCTTGTAGTATATTAGTAAATTATTTTCCTATTTATAGCATTTAGATAAAAAAGCCCATGACATTATTTAAATGTCTCAAATCAGCAATTTTGTATGACAAAAAAATAAATTAATCAACAATTCTTTAGAGATGATATCCTATGGGATTGACAAAAGCACTACTACAGAAAATGTCTATAGCAGCGCTTATTTTGGCCCTATAGCAGCGCTTATAAGCGCTGCAATAGCCAGTGTTGCTATAGGCTATTAAGCCTAACACAGCGCTTGTTAAGCGCTGCGATAGGTGAACTATCGCAGCTTGTTAAGCGCTGCGATATGTGACCTAAAGCAGCGCTTAAGCGCTGCGATATGTGATTTATTTTTTAAAAAAATAATACCTATAGCAGCGCTTATGAATAAACGCTGCTATAGGTATTATTTTTTTTAAAAAAAATTGTTTATCCCTGCATCAATTTAGAAATTACAGACATTTCCAAAACATATATACATCAAAAACCATTTATCCAGAGATCAAATACATTAAAGCAAACATTCTAATTAATTAACTCCTATATATTATAAGGTAATATACTTAGAGAAAAATAAAAAATTAAATAAATTAGAAAGAACAATGGAAAATTAAGTAAATTAAAACATGTAAATTCACTAAACATTCTAGAAATCAAAGTCTCTCTCAAATATATTTACTATATACTAATAACATATATTTGAAATTACATAATTAAAATCACTTACTCATGCTTAAGGTTCCATCACTGTCAAGAACATATTGGAAAGGACATGTCTTTATGCAATTTGTATCCTTTTAATTAAGATAAATTTATACACACATCTAATGCAGGTATACCGAACTTAACACAAAATCTCAATCTTGAACACCCAAACTAAACATAATGAGCAACAAATTAATAGAAAGAAGAAATGGGGTAAAGGCATGAGAGAAAGAAAAAAAAGAAGGGAAAGAGGAGAATGAACCGAAGAAGAAAAACAAATTGTAGAGATGAGTTTAAAGCAAGGTTAAGTAGTATGTATGTGAAATAAGTAAATCAGTCATATAGTTATTAACATCAAAAAAAATATATCCCAAGACACAAAAACACCACTCCCCGCTTCTCTCAAAGTGTTATACTTCATGCAAGGTACTGTAAACTGTTATTTAAATCTCAAAAGATTCGAAAAACTATGAAAATTAAAAAAATATCATCAAATCTGCATAAGAATAATGATAATTTTAAAGGCTCTGGACTTTCTACTCATCTAGGCGCTCATATTCTTTTAAAAAATTGATAGTACTAGAACAATATAATAATATGTTGGCATAACTTTTAATGATAGTACAAATTATAATTATGTTTAATAGCAACATCAAATAAAATAAGGAAAATCTGTCCCAACATAAATTAAACAAATTCCACACTACTAAAATTCCATTTAAGACCAATACTCAAAGTCTAAGTGTTTCGGAGGCAACTGGGCCACCAGCAATAGACATCTCATCAACATATACATAAAAGAAATTGAAGACCAAACAGAAGAGAAGTGGGAACCAAATAAAGAAATTCAAAACTCAAAACAGCAAGATCTGAACTCTTGAAGCTCACCAGCAATTATCAACCGTGCAACTGTTTTTTTGCTGGACTCTTGAAGCTCACCAGCAATTGGAAGTTCGTCAAGTATATAATAGGCCTTCCATCATAAACAAAACAAAGAACAAATCAGACAGGAGATAACTTTATCAATCAAAAGAGCAGGTAATAGTAGTGTTTTGGCCCATTGGATTTATGCATTTCATTTGGTCCTTTAACTTAACTTTGCACTGAAACGCATTTCAACTTCTAATTTGTAATGTACTTAATATCATGTATATTATAAACCGTAAGTTCTGTCAATGTAGCGCCATCAGCTTCTTATTTGACTGTTAACTTGGCAGTCAACACCCAAGCTTTAAAATTCATATGATACCAGTTAGAAATTAGAATACTCAAGGGACAAAAACATTGACCTAAAATATAAATATATTGCATTAACATTTAAAGTTGATAATCACCAATAACTGTAAAAGAGTAACATGTGATAAGTTCACAAACCTTGTGGAAATTGAATATTAAGTCCAACTCACATACCTGCAAAAGGCAAAGTATAATAACTTATATTTAATATCAAAATATGGAAGCCATATAAAATTCTTAGATCTCCCATATCCTTCTTGCAGATTGACCAATGTAATCAGTATATCTCTCAGGATTCAGTTGAAGATTCACATAAGTCAATTCATTAAATGCTACTTCATTCACATATTGATCAGCTTCCTACTTAATCCCTGCAATTAATCATTCAGCCAGCCACAAGCAAGAACACAACCCCTGATTTAACCCCGACAAAACAGAGCACTAAGAACGCATTCAAGAATCACAGCCCACAACAAACACACATCATACCAATTTTTAACTTTAATCTGCATTAGAGTTCTTATCCGTCCATTTTTGTTTTCAAGGCTTTAAATCCTAAAAATCTCATATATTCAGTTGCTAAGGAGGTCCAAATTTCAACTAACCATTTCAATTACAACTAAAACAAAGCCAGAAGCAAAGAAGCACATTTCAGATTCACAATCCCAATTGCAGCACAAAAAAATAAATCATATAATGACCACAAAGAACTCTAATATAATCCTAATCCAAGTTCATACATATTGCCCCTGCTATAGTAAAAAATTTCAAAGATTTAAGGAAAAGGGCAGAGACCACTTAAGAACAGAAACATGAAAATGCCCATAAGCATCACTCAACGGCGATTTTCAAGCTTAGATCATCAATTGAACTACTCTTAACATGCTTTAATCTGTAGAAGCACCCGAAAGAATTCAGCCCCAACGAAAACAAAGCCAGAAGCAAAGAAAGAGGAAAACATAAGTGAGAAAACGGGAGGAGAAATCGAACCAAAAATCACTCGATCTTGCAGGCAAATTTCCGGCCGTCCTTCTGCCTCGACGCCTGCGCCGAAGTCCTGCAATCCTTCTCTCTCTCACTACTGGACCGCTTACTACAGAAGGAAAAGCGAAAACGGTGATGAAGAAGGCGAGCTCCCCCATCTCTTCCTCTGATCTCTCTCTCGCATAACCCTCCTCTCTCTCGACCCTCATGCTGAAGAAGCTGAAGAAGGATGGAGGAGAAGATGGGATCTGGTTTGGGGAAGGAAGGAGACAATGATGAAGAATGAAAGGGGAAGGGTCGGGTTTGCAGGGAAAAGAGAAGAGAGAAAGGGAAATAATCCTGGGTGAGGGAGAAGAGAGGAATCTAGGGTTTAGTGAGGGAGGAGCAACAATGTCACAAATGAGTTTCAAAGAAGGAGAGAGTGAAAAATGGCGTGGAGGGAAATGGGGAGTGAAAAATAAGATGGAGGGAAATAATGTAGAAAATTAGGCGGGGTAGGAAATATAATACTGATTGTGAAATTAGAGAGGGAAGGAAATATACTAATTCATTTTAAAAAAGAAAAAAAAAATTAAAAATACCTATTTAGGCATATAGCAGGCCCCATGTCATTTAAATTTTATTTAAAAAATTTCTAAAACCAATTTTAAAAATAATAATTCATTTTGAAAAAGGAAAAAAAATTAAAAATACATATTTAGGCCTATAGCAGCGCTTAAGCGCTGCTATAGGTCCCCTGGGATTTAATTTTTATTTAAAAAATATCTAAAACCAATTTTAAAATTACTAATTCATTTTAAAAAATGAAAGAAAATTTAAAAATACTTATTTAGGCCTATAAGCGCTGCTATAGACCCCTGGGATTTAATTGTTATTTAAAAAATATCTAAAACCAATTTTAAAAATACTAATTCATTTTAAAAAATGGAAAGAAAATTTAAAAATACCTATTTAGGCCTATATATGCCCCATGTCATTTAAATTTTATTTAAAAAAAATTCTAAAACCAATTTTAAAAATAATAATTCATTTTGAAAAAAGAAAAAAAAATTAAAAATACATATTTAGGCATATAGCAGCGCTTATGCGCTGCTATAGGCCCCTTGTGATTTAATTTTTATTTAAAAATATCTAAAATCAATTTTAAAATTACTAATTCATTTTAAAAAAGGAAAGAAAATTTAAAAATACTTATTTAGGCCTATAGCAGCTCTTAAGCGTTGCTATAGGCCCCCTGTCATTTAAATTTTATTTAAAAAATGTCTAAAACCAATTTTAAAAATACTAATTCATTTTGAAAAAGGAAAGAAAATTTAAAAATACCTATTTAGGGCTATGTAGGCCCCCTCACATTTAAATTTTATTTGAAAAATGTCTAAAACCAATTTTAAAAATACTAATTCATTTTAAAAAAAGAAAAAAAATTTAAAAATACATATTTAGGCCTATAGCAGCGCTTAAGCATATGGACAAAGAGTCAAATGAAAATCGGCTGGTGGCATCAACGAAGATAAAGAAAAATAGAATAGTAGAGGAAAGCATAAAAAAAATTAAACAAACAATATCCAAATTACATTGGCCTTTAACCACTGGTGTTGGGCTCACGTATGTAACAACAACATATAAAGGGCAACAACAAAATAAAGAATGAACATTGGTCCTCTGTTTTAGTCCCTTCTACTCATTTTTATATTCCACTTAATTGCCATAAAATAATATGATTGGAAGAATTTTTTTTTAATTAAAGGGCCAAACACTGACGATTATAAGTTACAAGTGGAATCAAACTCACAGCCTCCCACCTAACGAGGAGATGTCATACCATTAGTCTACAAGGCCCCTGATGATAACAGGAAGAATTTTCCATCTTTCTCTGTTCCTTCTTTCTTCCCCATGCTTTTGTGTAATTTCTCCCAACTCTTTCCTCCTCTGTACAAGCAAATACATAAGGTTTGTCTCATAAATGCTCTTTTTTTTATTTTATTTTAATGACATTTCCTACTTTAAGATCCAATTGACATGAAGGGCATTTTTTTAATAAATTTCATTTTTTATTTTTATATTGTCTTTTTATGACACAATTTTAGGAAAGTGGTTGGGCTCATCCACAATCCAAGGGCAGGACTTCTAACTTTTAATCAATTTTGGCATGTCTCTGTGAGCTCTGGAGCATGTCAAGCAAACATTTTTTTTATCCACACAAGTAGGTTTCATCTAACTTCATTTAGCTGTGAAGATACCTCCCTAAACACAGCGGTTGAAACCACAACTTAGTAGTAATCCCATGAATAATTCACCATCAATCTTGTTGTTTTTTTTTAAATTTTCCTTATGCAATTATGTTCATTCTATTAGTATCAATGACTCTTAGTCATTATCATTTTTATTTTTCAAAATTTTCTTCTATGATGCTAACCCACTAATCAGTACTAATGACACCTAATTGTGATTAGTATAAATTTTTATTTTAATTTTTCTGTAATAATGATTAAAATGTAATTTTTTAATTTGGCACCGATCATTTTTATTATTTTTTGGATTTTAAACAGAATTGAATGTATACATTTATTTAATTGTCAAGTCAATATTATTCTACATTCATAAGAGTTATCAGTGCTAAAATTAAATGATTAAAAATATACTTTTTAAACTTACGAGAAAAAAATTAAAGGCTAAAGGTTAAAAAATGACTCTGTACTTATGTCCAAAGTGCATCTGGTACTTTGAACTTTTTTTGGCTCAAAATTGTCTATGAACTTTTCAATTCGGGTCAATAATGACTTTTCCGCCAAATTGGCCCAACGGATATTTCAAATTCGGGCCAATAATGACTCATCCATCAAACTAGCCAACAGACGTTTCAAATTTGGACAATAATGACTCATCCGTCAAATTATTCCAATTTTTGTTACTATTTTATGGGTAGGTCACACACTGGAATTTCATAGGAATCTAATTTTTGTTGGGCCAGTTTAACGAATGAGTCATTATTGACCCAAATTTCAAACATCCGTTGGGTAGATTTGACGAAGGAGTCATTATTGGCCCGAATTTGAAAGTTGATGGACAATTTTGAGCCAAAAAAAAGTATAAGGTGCCATGTGCACCTTGGATACAAGTACATGGTCATTTTTGACCCTTCACCCAAAATTAAAATCTAATGTAAACTTAAAGGATTAAAATTGTTCTTTAACCAAAGTATAATTACAACAATAATCACATACCCCCATGTAAGTTGTAAAAAATCAAACAGGAGAAATTGCATATGAAAATTACCAACAATAATGAATATGGCTTTTAAGCATACACATCATACTCAACTACAGATTCAAGTAATAAGTCCACTTTTATGCAATCCCAAGTAAAAAAGACTGTATAACTCTTCATATGATAATTTTTAGTCAATCCCAATCATGCGCTCCCCTTGGAAATTCCATATGCAGGAGATTATCAACACAAATTAAATGGTTTTAAGAACAGTACTGGTACATACACATCTTCTTCATAATATTTTAGAAAAAGTAAATAACATATTTATAAAACATGTTACTAAAGAACATACCTAACTTGATATCTTTATACAAGCACACAATTTCACTTCAAAATATAATTACAACACACTACATTATTCCACCATGTGAGTTGTGAATCAAACGGGACAAATTTCACTCAAGGACAAATTACATATGCAGGAGATCAATCAATATCAATATCAATATATTTATAAAATCTCATCCACCACCATTTGCTCGATTACTGTTCATGACCACTGGATGTGTCTGTGGTTACTGTTTTGAGTTACTGTTCTTTAACAAATGCTTATTTTATCATGATAAAGTTAAAATAAGGTAGAATTGAAGTTCAAAATTTTCCCGCAAAAAAAATTCAAACTCCCTCTATATATCCCCCTCTCCCTCAAAGTTCGCCACAGTCACATTAACCTCTCTCATTTATCTCCTCTTTCTTTTCATCCTTTCCGTCATTTCCTCTTTCATCTCTTTCCTTTCAGTTTCATCTTCACTCACGCCCTTTGTTGCTATCCTTAATGGAAGCTCAAGACAATGTTGTCTTGCTCACCGATCTCACAGAAGGGGTTTGTACAGACTACGTCCTCGTGACGGTGGATAGGATCATATTGAAGGAGCTAGTTCGTTTTCCACTTGGACGTCTCAGACTGATGAAATAGCTTGAACAGATACAAATTGTTGTGTTTGACAATTCGGTGAGTAATTTCACCTAGAGTAAACAATTTACAACAATTTCTTTCTGTCTGAACGTCGTTCTATTTGTAGTATAAACGAAGGGTACACCTGATCGATGATGAACGCATCATATCACGATTTGCACCTACATTTGCCGAGGAGCATTCTTTTCGTATCAGTCATTTTCTGGTTTGCAAGACCGTGGAAGGAGACAGGGTCAAGTTTCATCTGAAATTGCAAATAAATAGCTTGCTTCAGAGGAATGTCGTTGATTTGTCATGCCATTTGTAACGTCCCAATTTTTATTAGCTTGGGAATTACATTTTATATGCATTAGTTTAAAGCATGAGGAAGTTTAAGTATTTGTTGATAATTTTCCCTAAGTATTCTCATAAAACATTAAGAAGAATTTGTAATAATTAAGTAGAATTTTATATGGTATTATTTGCTTAGAAACCCATCTAGTTTAGGGTTGGGCTTAGAAAATGGACTAGAGAAAGCCCTTAGCCCATGAGAAGTAGTAATTCTCCCTGATGGAGCTTAGGGTGGCGCCACATGTCATGAAGAAAGGAGGAATTATGTTGCAAATAATAAATAGAAAAGGAATTGTAATATGTGTAAGCATAAAATTATATTAGAAAGAAAAGGATTATTGATGACCAATAGAAATGCATGCAAGGGAAAAGAAGAAGGGGTCATCATAACAAGATAGCCAATAGGAAGACATGCAAGGAAGAAAATCAAAATAGAAAATAAGATAAAATGAGAGAGCCAATGGAATTGCATGCAAGAGGTAAAAGAAAAAGAAATAAGAAAATAAGTAAACAATGAGAAGACATGCAAGCTTGAGAAGATGCATGTGAGGGATGTCATCATGTCTCATGCAAAATAAGAAAAGAAGTCTCTCTTCCTTCCCCAATTGGCCAAAGGTGGCGCATGGAGGGATAGAAGAAGAGAAAAAGAGCTAAAAATAATAAAATGAGATAATAGGCTTTAGGGTCCAAATAGACTAAAGGTGCCTCTTATTAGGGATAAAATAATCATTATTAAGAAAAGAGAAAATAAAATAGAAGGCAAGAAAAGAAAAGAAAAGAAAAATGCATGAGTGGTGCAATAGAGGAGACTAGTCTAAGATAGGATAAGTGTGCAAGAGAAATCTCAAAACTATTGGGCAATGTGTGAGTTGGTTTGGGGTGATCCTTGCCCTCATTTCCCCTATAAGTAGGACCTCTTCCATCCCATTCTTCACACCAAAATTCGTAGCCCAAAGAAAGTGAGAGAAAAAGGAGTGTTCTTGAGTATTTTTGAGTGTTCTTTAGTGTTCTTAAGTGTTCTTGAGGAGCCTTAAAGGTTGGGACTCCAAGAGAAGTTGTAAAGCTCTAAGGTAGTACTTACTCTCTTATATTTCCAACATTGTTTCAATATTGTGATGTGATATTTGGCTGCCTTGATGAATTATGTTTGAAGTGATTATGTGTTTCTTATAATGTTATGGCCATATGTTATTATTTAAGAACATAAATGCTCACATGTATAAGTTATTTGTATTGTCATATCTTGTCCAATGTTAAACTTGCATGGTTGTTTGTTGAGATTGTGCTGCTGAGATTTTCCCCAAAATCTCATCCCCCAAATCTAAACCATTTTAGGAGCAAGTTCATGCAAGGAGAAAGAGAAGAAGCTAGCTTAGTCAAGATGAAGATTCAATGTTCTTTGTTTTTGTTGTGCATCTTTGAACTTATGATAAATCTGTAATATTATTGGGATGCCTTGGATTATGTTGTTATTATGTTTCTCTTTTGGATTTATGTATGTATATGGTCATTTTTTGCCATTAAGAACAAGTTTTTAATTCATGCAATTGAGATGCTGTTTTCTGGGTTCCATTCTGTGCAATATCTATTGATGAATTTATTCGAGTTAGCAAATGAATACCTTTAGCTACGAAAATTTTATTTAAAATACTAGACATGTAGGGCTTTCTGGAAACCAAAAAACGAAGTCAATTGGAGTTATGTAGCTTAAATTAAAAATCACGCAAGAAGGACAAAATTTCTGGGCGTGAAAATGAAGCCAGGTTGGGAAAATCAAATATCTGTATCACCTGGGTTGATGCATGTTATGTTTGATATTTTTACCAGATAGAGGACTCTTCAAGCGTTAATTTGAGACTTGAACCAAGTCAAAACCATATTTCTACAATTAGTTATGATTTTTCAAAGTTGCTGGAAAAGTTCCGCATTTTCAGCATTTTTCCAGAAATAAAGAAAAGTTTTAAAAGTTTGTGGTTTTAATGTTCTAAGTCCCATATGAGCTTGAATATGATTCCCAATGATTATTAAGCTTGAGAATGAGTCCTAGAAGCAGGTGTTACACCATTATTTTCATGTCATTACTCTACCTCAAATCATTGCCGGTTACACTGAAGGTTTCGGTGTATTTGGTATAACACACGATTTGTTGTATCATTTTTAGGTTTTGTTTGTTGATCTTCATTCATGTTTGTTTAACTACTTCTTATTGCGTGTTATAGATGTTTATGGTTTCTTGGTTGCAATTTATGAGTTTGTCATGTCTCAGTCTGCTAGTGCTTTTAATAGGGAGGTTGTTATAGTACTTGAAGAGAATGGATCCACTGGGTAAATTTCTTTGTACTTTCAGTGACTTTTGTAATGATTCAGATGTAGTCCCCCATTTATTAACACAATCATTATAATGTAGGCACAACATGGGGTTAACCTGTACACTTCATGGTGAATGCGTCGACGTCGCACTGAAAGATTGTCAATCCATTCCAAATGGAACGTCTGTCTTTGTAGTTATTCAATATGTTGTCTGTAAACCAATTGTGCAAGGTACATGTTGTAAGATTTTATAAGTTAGTAAGGTTATAACATACCATGTTTGATTATTACCTGATGATTTTGTGACCATGTAGGTGATCCTAGACTGACTTCTTTCTATAATGCATCAAGGGTCTTCTTTAACCCTATATATCCTGAGATTATTCAACAACACCTTTCTAGCATTGGTCGTCTTGTACGTTCAGATTCAAGCCGATTGTTTCCAACTCTGTAAGAAGTTGAATTAATGGACAAGAATATTTTGAATTCTGTTATGTATTTTAGGTTCTTGGAAACCTAAAAATGATATATGTTTGGTCTCCATCGTCTGTAACTTTTTATAAGTAATATCAGTTACCAATTTCTGGAACTTTAAGTTTACTTTTCATGTTAATATTTTAATTGTGTTTGCCATTGTTTTTCCCCCATATATTTTGTGTTTTTTTTAAAGCTTCATTAACCACCTCGCTTCCTGTACATTGGACACGTGGTAATCCTCAAGAAAAGTAAACATACTAAATGATGACATCTGTAGGTTAAACTTTAAAAAGCGGATGAACAAATCGTAAATAAAATACACATGGACTGCAAAATTCATGAAAGAAACCACGTGTTCACATTTAATTGAAAATTATAAAGTGAACATCCAAAACGAAATTTCTGGACTATCACTATCCTATACCGTCAATCATAGAATTTGACGCGTAAGAACCCATATGTAGGCTTTGCAAAATATTACTTATGTTATTGTAGTTTCTAATTCTCTGTTTCTTCGTCTTCCTCTATCATGTAGCCTAAGTCAGCACCTATTTCTGTTGCCGTAGGTAATGTTATTTGTGTCTGGATCCTGTCATTCGGGACCACCTCCTTCGGCTTATACACTCTCATGACACGAGGATGCCGTGGTCTTGGGCTGTTGGGTAACACATTCATGTAAGTATGATCCTTTAAGTTTAGGATGACCATGCTTCCTTTGACACTGGTGTCCACATTCACTTTCATGTAAGGAAAATAGCCCTCTATATTTTGCCTGTATTCTTGTCTGTACCTATAGTCATGTTGATCGGCACGTTCCCATGCTTGGTTGGTCAAATCGTGGTTCCTTATCAGGCCATATAAGGAGCAAAAAGGTAAATATTTTGGCAAATATAATCTAGATTTTCCCACCCTTACCTTATATTTTCCTTGAAGTAAAGTCTTCCCTCTCCATCATCTCTGTGTAGCTCTTCATACACATCCATTGGACCACATGTAATCCTTAGATTGCGTACTCTGTGTTACCTCGAAGTAGCAAGGTAGCTAGCTGTACAAACCAGGAAACGTAAACTCCACATAGCCTCTCATTTCGTTTGTCATTTTGCTATACCAAATCCTGTGTATCTACATCAGTGCAACTATAAGTTCTATCATCATATTTAGGACGGTGTCTTTTCAAAATTAAGCATGCACATTGAATAAAGGAAATGTCCAACGGTAAATATGAATCCATGTAATATTTGTTCATATAGTTCAAACTCAACAAGTTTCTCTCCCGTTCTTCTGTGATAGTCTATGACTTTTCTCAACTGAAACTGCAACTTATTGGGACTACGTAACTCCATGCTCATTAATTGGCCCATACTGTTTGTCAGTTTCTTTCTCCCACTCTTCTTTGTTACTTAAGTTAACATCGATTGCTGTAAAAACTCTCGCACCCGCAGTGAGGCCATGCCTAATTACTTTTTGATGCCGTGCAGATAAAAGATTTACCAGCTTTTACGTATTCTTGGGGGGTTAATAGAGTTGGTGATTACTTTCATACTCATTATATACATAATCCTGCCATAACTTGTGGTAGACAGACAGTAACCGCTTCATGGCTATCATTTTAGACAGCTCCGGAAAACGATGACAATTTTGTTAGTTGCTTTCCTCTTACTTATTAATATCATTTTTCCCTTGTCAGTTTCTTTCTTCATCTTACAAGAAAAGTTTAAATTTTTCCTAAACTTCCCTCCAACAAACAATTTACCCGCCAATCTCAGTTTTTGAATATTTCAGTTGTTCTATAAATTAACCTTCTCTTGCATGTTGCTGTCATCACTTCCCTCATCTTTCATATAGTAAAACTTATATTGGTTGCCTCTGCCTATATCTAACATGTCTCATGCATCTCTTCTGAAGGACCTCCATGATGCAACTGATAGGTGGTCAATTGTGGTTCGAGTCCTAAGGAAATGGAATGTGTATCAAAAATCTTCTCCGTCTGAATGTTTTTGTTCCACCATGATATTAGTTGATCAGGAGGTACGTGCAACATCATTATTTACTTAACACAATGCTATATTGTTGTTGTTACCATGTAAGGTTCCATGCAGTACATGATATCTTTCATTAATAAATGATAGGGAACAAAGATTCAGGCGAGCATCATTGGAAAGAACCTCCATGACAAACACCGTGATTCTTTAACTGAGGGCAAGACATACTTCATTACTAATTTTGAAGTTACAAAGAATTCAAATAATTATAAAGGAACGCCACATCCTTTCAAGATCATTTTCACTCTGCCAACCTTTGTGAGGCAGCAAGATGCGGGCATGCCACTCAATTCCTATAACTTCATGCCTCTTTATGATGTTCTCAAGGCTGAAGAAAGGAACTTTCCAGACTTCTTGATTGGTTCAGCAATTATTATATTTAATTCAGTAATATTTATAAACTTTCTTTCTGCATTTTAGGTTGACTTACATTCTTTACTGAAACTGTTCTAGATGTCCTCGCATTTGTCAAAAGCATAGGCTCTTTAGAGGAAAAACGTCGAGATAATGAGACAAAGAACAAGCTAAGGATGATCATAACTGACCTTGAGTATCATTTTTCTTTAACTTTAATTTATTGAGGTATATTTTGTACTATGCATTTTGTGTTTTCTTTACTCACTTGTCCTTCAATCATTGAATCAGTGATAATGATGAGGAGTATGTGTTGTTTGATCAATGCTCCTGTTCGGTCCGCAAGTGCACGGGTCGCATCAAGTAATAGAGTAATAAGAAAAGTATCGTTCCCTCAGGGATTTGGTTACAAATGCGGTCAAACAGAAGGCTTAGCGTATTAGATTAAGTTGAGCTAAACAAAGTTTTGCTTTAAAGAGTTAACATATAAAATTAAATCACTAAAAGGTTACTTCTTTTTGAGATTTTTAGTTTTAGAGATTTAAACAAGAGCAATGATGTGAGAAATACTTGACAAATTGGATGAGAAAACCTAGGGTTACCTTTCCCCATTTAACTTCAAGACCCAATAAATTCCTTCCCTTTTCCCTACTTAATGAATTTCATGCGTGAGTTCAAGGTTCAATTTCATTCGAAAAAGCTTTCTCAAGTCAAAATCAAATTTTTACTAGCATTAATTGCACAATCTCTTGCACCAATTAATGCTAGCCATAAATGTTCCACCAACCTTTATGAACAATGTTAGGTCAATAATTATATCTCTATATTATCAACAAACCATCCATTTAAAATCATAAATTTCAAGTCCAACATGATTTCCTCCAAGTTCTAAAATAAAATATACTCTCTCAAGTCATACTTCATTTAACACTTCAAGTAGTGATCAAGCACTTGTATCATTTAAAGCAAGATGAAAATCCATACATAAATATTCATTAAATATATCAAAGGAAGGAAATACAAGAGTCAATCCATCAAATGGTTCAAAGTAACCCTAGAATAGGGGTTTAGTTACACATGAATAAATACAAAATAAAAACAGAAATAAAAAGCAGAGACATGGCAGAAATTAGAGAAAAAGGGAAGAAGAAAAGAAACCAAGATTACAACTTGAATCTCTCCAAGAATTTCCAAGCTTCCTAGCTCTTCCCCACTCTCTCCTTAAGCTCCAAAATGCTCCCAAAACGTGCCCTAAACGCTCTGTGTCTTTCTCAGATCGCATTCAATGTCATTTATTACATTCAGATCGCGTAATTACTCAAAACGCGCAGTTTTAGGTGATTTCGCCGTGGCTTCGCCGCGGCGAAGTCACGGCGAACGCACGAATTTTAGCTTCCAGAGAATAAATTCACTCGCCGTGGGTTCGCCGCGGCGAAACCCACGGCGAAGTCCCTTTGCTTCTGGTTCTTGGCCTTTTTGTCATCTCTCATTCTCCATTCTAGCTTTCCTTGCATTTCTTTGGCTCTTTCTCTGTATCACCTCTTCCTATACAAGATTGAAAGAGGGTTGATGAGCTTTTTTAACATTTAATAACATTCACACACAAATTCTTGAATAGAGAATCATTAAGCTCTAATTTTCATGCACAAACACTTTCTTCTTCATTAAGGATTTTCTTTGAATTTCCATGTCTATTTCAAAACATCACTTTCAAAAATATACACAAATGAGGAAAAATTGTGATGAAATATGTGAAATTTTAGGAGCTTAACACTCCCCCAAACTTGAGTTCTTGCTTGTCCTCAAGCAACTTTTGAAAATCTATGTCCCTTGCTTATGAGCTCACCCTACTTTGGTTGAAATGCTTGTTCTCATATGTTACTATTTCCTTTTTGATTGATAGAAGATAAAGTGTGTATGCCAAGATGAATGCTTCATAACACTAAAGACAAGCTTTCTAAAAATTCCTTGAGCTTGTGTGTGTGTGTGATGGAGTTGAAAGAAAATTTTCCGAATCTTATTCAACTCAATTGCAATACCCCTACTCATGTATAAACTTCTCATTTTTCGAATTTTATCCACCCTTTTCTTTTTCCCTGCCCACTCACAACTTACATCACATAATTTTTGAATCAAAAGGACTTTTCAGCTTGTAACTTGGCCAGGATATAAGGTAAGGGAATAAGGATATACACGAAAACCTTGAGATAATGGACTTGATGTACTTTTCAGACACCCATTCTTTTCTCTATTCATTTGAGCAACTTTGTTGGTCCTTACCAAGCTTTATTGGGCATAAATATCCCCCCCTTTTTTTTAACCCATTATCTCAAAGCAGGATGATTCTTATGGTTTTTCAGGCTTAAGGGTTAGGATTTTAATTGGGTTTGCAAAAGACAAAATCTTGGTTTTTCTTTTAGGCTCAAATATTAGGATCAAATGGTATATATATCATCAAGGTCAGCTTGAAAGGCCCAATCGCATTTAAGAATTGCCTTTATCATTTGTCAAAAATCATATAAAGCTTGCTATGCATGTTAAGGTCTTCCAAAAAGGAATTTTAAGATTGTCAAATGAGAATACACACATAAGCCGGTTTACCACAACTGCCCTTCCTAAAACCCATCAGATTAACTCTCACTCCTTTTGTGCTTAATTTTACTCACAGGAATTTAAGAAAAGGCTTGCTCTAATATCACAATTCATATCATACAATGCATACATATCCAATTTTCTACCTATCATCCAGTCAAGCAACTTATTCCAATCATTGAACTTTCACACCATTTTCAAGCATGCTCATACTTACAAATCAAACAAAATTGCAACAACTTTAGTTTGGCAAAAAAATTCACATACTTACATCAATGAATATCCCTATTATTTACAGCCGAAAGTTTTCAAAATGGTATACCCCCACCCCCAAACTTAAAATTGACAATGTCCTCACTTGTCAACAGGGAAAAACAAGGGTCTTCCTACATTAAAAACAATTTCATGGAAGGATAAAAAATACCTGTAAGCATTGTAATATGTACCAGGCAGAATCAAATGCAACAATGTGAAAGTTAGCTGAATCATGTGCAAAAGGAGCTAACTAAAATGACAGTTCACACTATGCATAAATGCGCAATAAGAACCTTATCAACTGTTAAATCCACTACCACAATCTGTACTGGTTCAAACAACAGGTAATCAAAAGATAGAGTTTTGTGACAGTTTACCATCAAAAGCATGTAACAGGGAAAAGTTTAAATGACTACAATCAACTGGAAAATGAAATACAAATAAAACAAAGCCATAAACAACATAAAAACAACTAAAACAAAGCGGTCAATCATCAGCCTCATCCCAGGAATCGCCCGCCTGCCAGTTCTCTTCTGAACCATCTTCATCCCTATCAGAGTCCTCCTCGACATCGGCATCTGCAACCATTGGTGCTTTACCACGCTCGCTTCTCTCCCTAACTTCCTCCGATCCCTTCCAGCGATTTTCCAATTCCTCATCTTCAGATGGCTCTATCTCCAGTTTGAGAGACATCTTTTTAACCATTTTGCGCAAGAGGCGATTCTCCGCCCGCAGGTGCTTCCATTCCAACATCATCTGATTACCCCATTGGTCAATCAGCCTCCTCATTACACCACGTGTGGCTGGGGCGCTGTCAGAGTCTTCATCTGGCATTTGCACATCCTGATCTGGGGCTGGAATAGCAGGTACCTCAACCCCTTTGAGTGTCTCATAGTCAAAATCGGGCACCGGATAAAAGTGTTGATCATCATCACGGTCATCGACATTCCGGGCAGCAAACAGATCAGAAATGAGGTGAGGGAATGCCAGGATTGCTCCCTCTCTGGGGGTAGTAGCACTGTGAAGAATGCTGTTATATATGACGACCTCGACCTGAACGGGAAGCCCTTTGATAAAGCAATAGATGAGCAGGGCTAATTCTTTGGTCAAATCACTCAAATGCGCGGTAGGGATCACATTGTAGCTTATAAAATGGAGCCAGGCCTTAGCATCTGGAGTTAAGTCTTTTCTATTCAAGTACTGCTGGTTCCCTGTCCTTTGGAACCATCCTGCCTTTCCTTGAAGGACCAGCGTCTTAGCCATGTCATTGAAAGGGTATTCCCCTGTTTCCTCCTTGATACACTTATAATGACAGTACGGGAGAGTGGGAAGGCTGTAAAAATCCCTAATGACGGAGGGAGTGATAAAGCGAGAGAGCACCTGATGAGAGCTTGGATCCAGTATGTTCTCAATCAATCCCGTTTCAGCTTGGGCATAATAGTGCCGAACTAGCGTCTCATTGCCCCGCTGGCGCCGGTCCAAAAGCTTAGCAAACTTATAGTGCCCCTTTGCCTGGA
Source organism: Mimosa bimucronata (assembly GCA_037074515.1). NCBI lineage: Eukaryota > Viridiplantae > Streptophyta > Magnoliopsida > Fabales > Fabaceae > Mimosa > Mimosa bimucronata. Next base: position 17,779,662 of record CM073442.1, read on the forward strand.
TGTAAAAAGGGACTAGAGGCGTCTCAGGGAAAGCGCGCTCTTGAAGAAGAGGCCTGATCTTCTTTTTATCCATTGGGGCTTTTCGCTTTTTCTTGGATGGAGGGCGAGGAAAAGGAGCTTGTGGTTGGCTGGAGGATGATTCTTGCGATCTTTTACCCCTTCCAGCTAACATCTTGCGGCGAGGCATGGTCTCTGGGAGCAAACCGACAAGCCAAAAGCAGACAAAACAGATTGAATGAGCATCAAAATTGAGACACAATCTCTACCCTAACAGAGTTTGAATCATCACAAAGAGGCTATTAAACTAAGTCCAACAAAGGATCCTGACCCCAAAACTTCAACTAATGTAACTCTTTAACACGTCAGTCAAAAATTCCAAGCCTAATCCTAAGCCTCACTGCTTTATCAACTGGCCCATAAAAGCCCAATAACTCCAAAAACAAAGTCCCAAGTGCACCACTGACAACAGGGACATGAGGGGACCACAAAACATGCACTATTGTCAGCACAGTTGAACAATATGCTTCACAAACACGTGACTAGTTCTAACTAACTACAAGTGGGCCCAATTTCTTCCAAAGGATTCTTGAATACAACAAAACATCAGATGCAATTAACCATGGTCCCCACAATGAAACTAAACCTCCAATGCCCCACTTTTCAGGCCTACAATTAGCGTATTCAATTTGCACAACCCCACCAACATTTAAACACCATATCAGAATGAGAAAACTATATAACCCCCTAAAAATTCACATGCCACAAAAATCATTATCTCCCCTGTTCATCCCTATCAAACCCAATCAACCCAATGTCTCCCTAGTTCTTCAATACTCTCAACAGATTTACATGATACCAACAAAGAACAAGCAAGAGAGCAGAGGACCATACCAAAAATGGAAGATGAATTCTAAATCGAAGTTAGAGAAGAGAGGGTAGGACGAAAATCTTTCCTTGGTGCCTTAAGAGCGTTGGGATACCCTTGAGACAAGGATACAGGCAATGGGTATCATGGATTGAGGAGGTGGAAGGTTGGAGACGAGGAAGATGGAGCGTTCGTGGGCGACGAGAACAATGGCGAGAGAGAATGGGACGGCGAGAGGGAGGTAGGAATTGGAAATAAGGTTTAGGAAATGAGAAAGAGGGTTAAAATTAAAATGAAAAGGTAAGAATGGAAGTTGAAAGGGTGGGACGAATTAGGACGGAAAATGAACTAGATTCAAAAGGTTAAAGGAAAAAGTAAAGAAATTAACTGCCCAATTCTCGTGGGAGGCAGAAACGGTGTGCACTCGCCGTGACTTCGCCGCGGCGAAGTACACGGCGAGAAATGGCAAACAACACAGAGGCTAAGGGAGTTCGCCGTGGGTTTCGCCGCGGTGAACCCACGGCGAAAATTGCCCATGATGACAGAGGCATGCGTAGCTCGCCGTGACTCTCGCCGCGGCGAGCTTAATTCTTCTCTGCCAAATTCCAGTTTTTGGCTTCAAACTTCCCAGGATTTTCAAATTAACACGCAATTCATTTAAAGCACAAAATTCACCAAAATTGCACACCATTCCAAAAGTTAAATTTACTACCCAAAATTTGTAACATTTCAATTCACACTTTTCACAACAGAAGCCATTCCATAGCAGCAGTACATATCAATGCAAAGCAACATTATCAAATCAATCATCCAAGAAACACAATTTCTCACAACACACATCAAAATTTCATCAAGTGGATATTCAGTGAAATTTATCGAATAAATTAATGCATGATGGTGTTGTAAGAATACTCCCCTTTGTAGTTCACTTCTTGCTTTCAAAATTCAAACTTTCAATACCCTTCCACCCCTGTCTTCCATCCATACTTGTGAGAACCATCTTTCCTCCTACAAAAAGGAAGAACAAGGATAAATCTACTAACCTAATAAGAAAGGACTTGAAAACTCAAGTAAAGAGAAAAAGTTTAGAGCTTGGGTTGCCTCCCAAGAAGCGCTTGGTTTAGAGTCCTCAGTCAGACTTTCTCTCTTCTTCAAGAAGGATCAGAAAGAGGTAATTTGACCGATGCACGATCCACTGCACCACCCCAGTAATGCTTCAGTCTTTGACCGTTGGCTTTAAATTTCTCTCCATCATTGCTTTCAAGCTCCACCACACCACGGTCAAGCGCTTGGACCACAGTGAACGGTCCTGACCATCGGGATTTGAGTTTTCCTGGAAATAGTTTCAGCTTAGAATTAAACATGAGCACTCTTTGTCCTGGCACAAAAGTCTTGGGGATGATCTTCTTGTCATGCCACCTCTTTGTCTTCTCCTTGTATAACCTTGAACTCTCATAAGCATTGAATCGAAATTCTTCAAGTTCATTAAGTTGCAGGAGCCTCTTTTCACCCACAGCCTTTGCATCAAAATTTAGCTTTTTGATAGCCCAATAGGCATTATGTTCCAACTCCACCGGTAGGTGGCATGCCTTTCCAAACACCAGCCGATAAGGAGACATACCGATGGGAGTCTTGTATGCAGTTCGATAGGCCCACAATGCATCATCAAGTTTAAGGGACCAATCCTTTCTAGTGGTGCTCACGGTTTTCTCAAGGATTTTCTTGATTTCCCGGTTGGAGATTTTAGCTTGACCATTAGTCTGAGGATGGTATGGCAAAGCAACCTTGTGTGTCACACCATATTTCTTCAAAAGAGCTTGAAATCTATTGTTGCAAAAATGAGTACCTCCATCGCTCACAATGGCCCTAGGGGCTCCAAAACGGGTAAAAATATGTTTTTGCAAGAACTTCACCACCACCTTTGCATCATTAGTGGGTACGGCAATTGCTTCTACCCATTTCGAAACATAATCAACGGCAACCAGGATGTATTGATTATTGAAAGACTTGGGAAAAGGTCCCATAAAGTCAATGCCCCACACATCAAATAATTCCACTTCCAACATGTTGTTCAGAGGCATTTCATTTCTTCTAGAGATGTTTCCCAATCTTTGACATCGATCACAATTCACAGCAAACTCATAAGAGTCTTTGAACAGGGAGGGCCAATAAAAACCACACTGTAGAACCTTAGCAGCAGTTTTGTTGCCTCCAAAGTGTCCCCCATATTCGGAAGAATGACAACAGCTTAGAATATCTTGTTGCTCAAATTCTGGTATACAGCGTCTAAACATTTGATCGGCACATTGATAGAATAAGAAGGGCTCCTCCCACTGATAGAACTTAACATCATGCAAAAACTTTCTGCGTTGGTGAGGCTTCAAATCATGAGGTATGATTCCACAGACAAGAAAGTTGACAATATCAGCATACCAAGGAGTCATAGTATGACTGACACTAAAACGTTGCTCATCAGGAAATGTCTCTTCAATCTCTTTGTCACTCTCTAGTTGATCATCAGTACTCAATCTAGATAAATGGTCAGCTACTTGATTCTCCGTGCCTTTTCTATCCATAATCTCCAAGTCAAATTCTTACAACAAAAGCACCCATCTAATCAACCGTGCCTTTGAATCCTTTTTGCTAAAGAGATACTTCAAAGCTGAATGATCTGTATACACTGTCACTTTGGCTCCCACAAGATACGCCCGAAATTTCCCAAAGGCATACACTACAGCAAGCAACTCATTTTCAGTGGTTGTGTAGTTTTCTTGTGCATCATCAAGTGTTCTACTAGCATAATATATTGGATGGAACAATTTATCTTTCTTTTGCCCAAGAACAGCACCCACAGCATAATCGCTAGCATCACACATCACAATGAAGGGCAAAGACCAGTCAGGACCCATCACAATTGGTGCAGAAACCAGCTTTCTCTTTAATTCTTCAAAGGCTTTCATACATGCATAATCAAACTTGAATTCAACATCTTTCTCAAGCAATGCACATAATGGTTTTGCTATCTTTGAAAAGTCCTTGATGAAGCGACGGTAAAAGCCGGCATGGCCAAGAAAACTCCTCACACCCTTGACATTAATGGGTGGGGGAAGTTGCTCAATCACCGAGATTTTTGCTTTATCCACCTCTAAGCCCTTTTTGGACACTCGATGGCCAAGAACTATGCCCTCTTTCACCATGAAGTGACACTTCTCCCAATTCAAGACCAAATTAGTCTCTTCACATCTTTTCAACACATTGGCTAAGTTGTTCAAGCACTCATCATAGGAATCCCCAAAAACTGTGAAGTCATCCATAAATACCTCCATAGACTGCTCGATCATATCAGAGAAGATAGCCATCATGCATCTCTGAAATGTCGCCGGTGCATTGCATAGACCAAATGGCATGCGTTTGAATGCAAAAGTCCTATATGGACATGTAAAAGTGGTCTTCTCCTGATCTTCCGGCGCTATAGCAATTTGATTATATCCAGAATATCCATCCAAAAAGCAAAAGAATTCCTTCCCATCCAATTTATCAAGCATTTGATCGATGAAGGGAAGAGGGAAATGATCCTTCCGGGTGGCGGCATTCAACTTGCGGTAATCCATACAAACTCTCCAGCCTGTGATAGTGTGAGTAGGAATCAACTCGTTGTGAGTGTTAGCCACTACAGTCATGCCGCCCTTTTTGGGGACGCATTGGACTAGGCTCACCCAAGAGCTGTCAGAGATAGGATACACAATGCCCGCATCAAGCCATTTCAAGATTTCTTTCTTCACAACTTCCTTCATAATTGGATTCAATCTTCTTTGATGCTCAATGGACGATTTATGGTTCTCCTCAAGAAAAATCTTGTGCATGCAAGTTGAAGGGCTAATACCCTTGATATCGGCAATAGTCCATCCAATGGCTTTCTTATGAGCTTTCAAAACTTCCACTAGTTGTTCCTCTTGTTGCATTGATAAGTCTGAAGCAATGATCAGTGGCAAAGTGTTGTTAGCCCCCAAATATACATACTTCAAGTGTGATGGTAAAGGCTTCAACTCAAGAGAGGGTGGTTCTTCGAGAGATGATTTTAGAGTTGGTCTATCAAGGGAAGTCAAGTCTAAGGATTCAAAATGGCCCTGACTTCTAGGATAGGGCTTTAATGCGTCCATAATAGCCAAACACTCTTGCATGTCCACACCCTCATTTTCTTGCCCAATTAAGACTTCTTCAACAGGATCATGACATCTAAACTGATTAAATCCTTCTTGCACCACTTGTTCCAGAACATCCACAAAGAAGCATTGGTATGACTGATTAGGAGACTTCATCAACTTATGCATGTTGAAGGTGACCTGCTCATCTGCAACTCTTAAGGTGAGCTCACCTTTTTCTACATCAATCAGAGTTCTAGCAGTTGCTATAAATGGTCTTCCTAATAAGATGGGCATTTCTCTGTCTGCATCAAAATCAAGCACAATGAAATCTGCAGGAAAAATGAATTTATCCACTTTCACCAATACATCTTCAATAATACCCCGTGGATAAGACAGACTTCTGTCTGCAAGCTGTAAAGTGATGGTGGTTGGTCTTGCTTCACCCAACTCTAACTTGTTGAAAACAGAAAGAGGCATTAAGTTCACACTTGCCCCAAGATCAAATAAAGCTTTGCCTAAAAATTTGTCTCCAATGTGGCATGGAATAGAGAAACTCCCCGGATCTTTCATCTTGGGAGGGAATTGCTTGATAACATCAGTAAAACTCTTAGTCACAGCCACTGTTTCAAATTCGTTAAATCTTCTCTTCTTTGAGAGCACATCTTTCATGAACTTGGCATATTTTGGCATTTGCTCCAAAGCTTCCACAAATGGAATGTTGATCTGCAATTGCTTGAACATATCCAGAAATTTCTTGAATTGACCATCTTCTTGTTGCTTCTTAAGCCTCTGAGGAAATGGAGGGGGAGGCACATATTTTGGCTTTGCCTCTTGCAGCTTCTTCTTGTCATCACCCTCCTTGTTGTCTTTGACTTCATCTTGCTTCTCAACAACATTCTTTCTTGGGCGATCTTTCTCTTCCACTATAATTTCTTCATCAACTTTTTCATCCTCATCAAGAACAATATCATCAACAACTGCATCACTCTGGGAATGAGGTAGAGGCATGTTAGCTACTTGCTTCCCACTTCTCAATGTGATAGCTTTGCACTCCTCCTTACCATCCTTTCTAGGATTAGGAATGGTATCACTCGGGAGATTACCTCTTGTCATAGCATTCATTTGTGAGGCCAGTTGCCCCATTTGCACCTCAAGATTTTTAATGGCTGTGTCATGAAGGGAAAGAGCTATTATGGTCTCAACCCTCTGAGCCTCTTGTCCAGCTAAAATCTGAGCCATCATCTTTTCCATTTTTGATTCCTCCTCCTTGACAGGGGCTTGTCTAGGTTGTTGTTGAAAACCCGGAGGATGAGAAGGTTTGGTACCTGAAGAGGACGGTTGATTAACATTTTGCCCTTGATTCCACGAGAAGTTAGGATGGTTTCTCCACCCAGGATTGTAGGTCTGCGAATATGGATTATTCTGTGGATTTTGAAATCTACCCATATAGTTTACTGACTCAGAAGCCATATACAGTGGACACTGATCTGGAAAATGTACATCATTACACTGGTCACACACAATTGGGGTGGATTCTACAGAATGTACCCCATGAGATTTACCCCTCTGCATCTGAGTTTCTATCACATCAAACCGTTTATTGATTGCAGAAATAAGGGTTGCAAGTTGTGAGGAAGAGGGAGCATCTTCTTTAGGTGCTGTCTTTGATGGCAAAGTCTTTCTCTCTGTCCCTTGAGAGTTATTGGCAGATAATTGGTCTAAGAGTCGAAACACTTCATTAACAGGGATATTTCTGTACCCTCCATTGGTCATGGAATCAACCATCGTCTTAGACTGAGTATTCAGACGAGTACAAAAGATTTGTAGTATCACCCATTTACCTACCCCATGATTAGGGCATTGCCGCATCAACATCTTGTACCTGTCCCAAGCAGCGTAGAGGTGTTCATCTGGGTATTGTTTAAAGCTCAAAAATGCCTCTCTAGCTTCAACAGACTTGTCATCAGAGAAAAATCGGGCTCTGAATTTTGCTTCTAGATCGGCCCAAGAAGTAATTGATCCCTCCGGTAGATTATCAAACCATTCCCTTGCTTTGTCTTGCAACGAAAAAGGGAACAGTCTAAGTCTGAGAACATCTTCGGGAACCCCATTTTGCTTGAAAGACCCACATACTTCCAGAAAGTATATCAAATGTTTGTTGGCGTCTTCATTGTACAACCCATGAAATAGCCCATTCAACTGCAGCATAGTAATCATCACCGGTTTAATCTCAAAGGTGTATGCTTGCATCTCCGGCATCAGAATGCAAGATTGAGCACCTCGCATATTCTGACTAGCAAAGTCATTGACCGTAGCCCGGTCATATTCATCGTCAACCATTCTTTCAGATTCAGTTTCTTCTTCCTCGTTAGAGAGATGGGCTCCTTCAAGTACCACTTCCAAGCTACCAAATTCCAAGCTTTGCATAAACCACAATGGTACCTACAAGAAGCACAATCAAGCGAGTATCACACTAAACAAAAGCAACTATAAACAAGAAAAGAAATTAAAAGAAAAGTATATAATTACAGGCTCAAGCGAAATCAATAACTAAGCCAAAGGTTGACCAAAGGATTTGTTGCCAAATCCCCGGCAACGGCGCCAAAAACTTGTTCGGTCCGCAAGTGCACGGGTCGCATCAAGTAATAGAGTAATAAGAAAAGTATCGTTCCCTCAGGGATTTGGTTACAAATGCGGTCAAGCAGAAGGCTTAGCGTATTAGATTAAGTTGAGCTAAACAAAGTTTTGCTTTAAAGAGTTAACATAAAATTAAATCACTAAAATGTTACTTCTTTTTGAGATTTTTAGTTTTAGAGATTTAAACAAGAGCAATGATGTGAGAAATACTTGACAAATTGGATGAGAAAACCTAGGGTTACCTTTCCCCATTTAACTTCAAGACCCAATAAATTCCTTCCCTTTTCCCTACTTAATGAATTTCATGCGTGAGTTCAAGGTTCAATTTCATTCGAAAAAGCTTTCTCAAGTCAAAATCAAATTTTTACTAGCATTAATTGCACAATCTCTTGCACCAATTAATGCTAGCCATAAATGTTCCACCAACCTTTATGAACAATGTTAGGTCAATAATTATATCTCTATATTATCAACAAACCATCCATTTAAAATCATAAATTTCAAGTCCAACATGATTTCCTCCAAGTTCTAAAATAAAATATACTCTCTCAAGTCATACTTCATTTAACACTTCAAGTAGTGATCAAGCACTTGTATCATTTAAAGCAAGATGAAAATCCATACATAAATATTCATTAAATATATCAAAGGAAGGAAATACAAGAGTCAATCCATCAAATGGTTCAAAGTAACCCTAGAATAGGGGTTTAGTTACACATGAATAAATACAAAATAAAAACAGAAATAAAAAGCAGAGACATGGCAGAAATTAGAGAAAAAGGGAAGAAGAAAAGAAACCAAGATTACAACTTGAATCTCTCCAAGAATTTCCAAGCTTCCTAGCTCTTCCCCACTCTCTCCTTAAGCTCCAAAATGCTCCCAAAACGTGCCCTAAACGCTCTGTGTCTTTCTCAGATCGCATTCAATGTCATTTATTACATTCAGATCGCGTAATTACTCAAAACGCGCAGTTTTAGGTGATTTCGCCGTGGCTTCGCCGCGGCGAAGTCACGGCGAACGCACGAATTTTAGCTTCCAGAGAATAAATTCACTCGCCGTGGGTTCACCGCGGCGAAACCCACGGCGAAGTCCCTTTGCTTCTGGTTCTTGGCCTTTTTGTCATCTCTCATTCTCCATTCTAGCTTTCCTTGCATTTCTTTGGCTCTTTCTCTGTATCACCTCTTCCTATACAAGATTGAAAGAGGGTTGATGAGCTTTTTTAACATTTAATAACATTCACACACAAATTCTTGAATAGAGAATCATTAAGCTCTAATTTTCATGCACAAACACTTTCTTCTTCATTAAGGATTTTCTTTGAATTTCCATGTCTATTTCAAAACATCACTTTCAAAAATATACACAAATGAGGAAAAATTGTGATGAAATATGTGAAATTTTAGGAGCTTAACACTCCCCCAAACTTGAGTTCTTGCTTGTCCTCAAGCAACTTTTGAAAATCTATGTCCCTTGCTTATGAGCTCACCCTACTTTGGTTGAAATGCTTGTTCTCATATGTTACTATTTCCTTTTTGATTGATAGAAGATAAAGTGTGTATGCCAAGATGAATGCTTCATAACACTAAAGACAAGCTTTCTAAAAATTCCTTGAGCTTGTGTGTGTGTGTGATGGAGTTGAAAGAAAATTTTCCGAATCTTATTCAACTCAATTGCAATACCCCTACTCATGTATAAACTTCTCATTTTTCGAATTTTATCCACCCTTTTCTTTTTCCCTGCCCACTCACAACTTACATCACATAATTTTTGAATCAAAAGGACTTTTCAGCTTGTAACTTGGCCAGGATATAAGGTAAGGGAACAAGGATATACACGAAAACCTTGAGATAATGGACTTGATGTACTTTTCAGACACCCATTCTTTTCTCTATTCATTTGAGCAACTTTGTTGGTCCTTACCAAGCTTTATTGGGCATAAATATCCCCCCCTTTTTTTTAACCCATTATCTCAAAGCAGGATGATTCTTATGGTTTTTCAGGCTTAAGGGTTAGGATTTTAATTGGGTTTGCAAAAGACAAAATCTTGGTTTTTCTTTTAGGCTCAAATATTAGGATCAAATGGTATATATATCATCAAGGTCAGCTTGAAAGGCCCAATCGCATTTAAGAATTGCCTTTATCATTTGTCAAAAATCATATAAAGCTTGCTATGCATGTTAAGGTCTTCCAAAAAGGAATTTTAAGATTGTCAAATGAGAATACACACATAAGCCGGTTTACCACAACTGCCCTTCCTAAAACCCATCAGATTAACTCTCACTCCTTTTGTGCTTAATTTTACTCACAGGAATTTAAGAAAAGGCTTGCTCTAATATCACAATTCATATCATACAATGCATACATATCCAATTTTCTACCTATCATCCAGTCAAGCAACTTATTCCAATCATTGAACTTTCACACCATTTTCAAGCATGCTCATACTTACAAATCAAACAAAATTGCAACAACTTTAGTTTGGCAAAAAAATTCACATACTTACATCAATGAATATCCCTATTATTTACAGCCGAAAGTTTTCAAAATGGTATACCCCCACCCCCAAACTTAAAATTGACAATGTCCTCACTTGTCAACAGGGAAAAACAAGGGTCTTCCTACATTAAAAACAATTTCATGGAAGGATAAAAAATACCTGTAAGCAGTGTAATATGTACCAGGCAGAATCAAATGCAACAATGTGAAAGTTAGCTGAATCATGTGCAAAAGGAGCTAACTAAAATGACAGTTCACACTATGCATAAATGCGCAATAAGAACCTTATCAACCGTTAAATCCACTACCACAATCTGTACTGGTTCAAACAACAGGTAATCAAAAGATAGAGTTTTGTGACAGTTTACCATCAAAAGCATGTAACAGGGAAAAGTTTAAATGACTACAATCAACTGGAAAATGAAATACAAATAAAACAAAGCCATAAACAACATAAAAACAACTAAAACAAAGCGGTCAATCATCAGCCTCATCCCAGGAATCGCCCGCCTGCCAGTTCTCTTCTGAACCATCTTCATCCCTATCAGAGTCCTCCTCGACATCGGCATCTGCAACCATTGGTGCTTTACCACACTCGCTTCTCTCCCTAACTTCCTCCGATCCCTTCCAGCGATTTTCCAATTCCTCATCTTCAGATGGCTCTATCTCCAGTTTGAGAGACATCTTTTTAACCATTTTGCGCAAGAGGCGATTCTCCGCCCGCAGGTGCTTCCATTCCAACATCATCTGATTACCCCATTGGTCAATCAGCCTCCTCATTACACCACGTGTGGCTGGGGCGCTGTCAGAGTCTTCATCTGGCATTTGCACATCCTGATCTGGGGCTGGAATAGCAGGTACCTCAACCCCTTTGAGTGTCTCATAGTCAAAATCGGGCACCGGATAAAAGTGTTGATCATCATCACGGTCATCGACATTCTGGGCAGCAAACAGATCAGAAATGAGGTGAGGGAATGCCAGGATTGCTCCCTCTCTGGGGGTAGTAGCACTGTGAAGAATGCTGTTATATATGACGACCTCGACCTGAACGGGAAGCCCTTTGATAAAGCAATAGATGAGCAGGGCTAATTCTTTGGTCAAATCACTCAAATGCGCGGTAGGGATCACATTGTAGCTTATAAAATGGAGCCAGGCCTTAGCATCTGGAGTTAAGTCTTTTCTATTCAAGTACTGCTGGTTCCCTGTCCTTTGGAACCATCCTGCCTTTCCTTGAAGGACCAGCGTCTTAGCCATGTCATTGAAAGGGTATTCCCCTGTTTCCTCCTTGATACACTTATAATGACAGTACGGGAGAGTGGGAAGGCTGTAAAAATCCCTAATGACGGAGGGAGTGATAAAGCGAGAGAGCACCTGACGAGAGCTTAGATCCAGTATGTTCTCAATCAATCCCGTTTCAGCTTGGGCATAATAGTGCCGAACTAGCGTCTCATTGCCCCGCTGGCGCCGGTCCAAAAGCTTAGCAAACTTATAGTGCCCCTTTGCCTGGATGTAAAAAGGGACTAGAGGCGTCTCAGGGAAAGCGCGCTCTTGAAGAAGAGGCCTGATCTTCTTTTTATCCATTGGGGCTTTTCGCTTTTTCTTGGATGGAGGGCGAGGAAAAGGAGCTTGCGGTTGGCTGGAGGATGGAGGGCGAAGTCACGGCGAACGCACGAATTTTAGCTTCCAGAGAATAAATTCACTCGCCGTGGGTTCGCCGCGGCGAAACCCACGGCGAAGTCCCTTTGCTTCTGGTTCTTGGCCTTTTTGTCATCTCTCATTCTCCATTCCAGCTTTCCTTGCATTTCTTTGGCTCTTTCTCTGTATCACCTCTTCCTATACAAGATTGAAAGAGGGTTGATGAGCCTTTTTAACATTTAATAACATTCACACACAAATTCTTGAATAGAGAATCATTAAGCTCTAATTTTCATGCACAAACACTTTCTTCTTCATTAAGGATTTTCTTTGAATTTCCATGTCTATTTCAAAACATCACTTTCAAAAATATACACAAATGAGGAAAAATTGTGATGAAATATGTGAAATTTTAGGAGCTTAACAGCTCCACCAAAGCTTTTATGGATAAACATAAGAACATTGACACAACTGTAGTTGCATTGTTCAATCTTGTAAGGATTGGGTTCTCTGAAGATGGTGATTTATTTCTCTCATCTACTTATATTCAAACGACTTCCTTTTGAACATTAAACAATCTGTTCATTATTCGTCATTATGTTTTTATCGAATTTACATTTACTTTCATTAAACAGTGATCCCTCAAATATGTAGCTCATATAATGCTACCCGTGTTCTATTTAACCCAAAGTTACCTGAAGTTGAGGAACTAATCAAAAAGTAGGTTAACTTTTGTTTTAAAAACCACTAATGTAGTTAATCATCTGATGTACATTTTTAATTATCATTGTAAAAAATTGTATTAGTGCAAAGTCCAAGACCACACCAATGACTACAAGTCTGAGTTAGTTAACACCTTCATCCTCAATGACACACTCTATAGCTACCATGGTTTGCAACAATAACTGGATTCCCATGGTAGACATACCGTAGTAAAAGATTGTATGCACTATATAACATAAACACATAATCATTGACTGAAAATATTTTTGTATAGTTTCCATTCATAATGTTCTTATTTTTTTGCTTTGGGTGAAAGTTTTGTGGTTAATGCCCTTATACAGAAGCTGGAAACACGACATGATTGGATTTATGAAGGTTGTGCTAAGTGTGGTACAAAGCCTAAGGATGAGGGCAATAGGGTGTTTTGTCTCCGTTGTAAGAAGAAACCTGACTCCATTGAACCTAAGTAACATCTCACTACAAAAAAAGCGTGTATTAGTAGCGGTTATAAATGCCGAATAGTAGCGGTTCCAACCGCCACTAACATGTTACTAGTGGTTTATATTTCCGCCACTAAATCACCCGTGACAAACATTTACTTGCGGTTATTGAAACCGCGTGTAGCAAAGTCAAAGACACCACTAATTGCTAGCGGTTACAAAAACCGCAACTAAATAATAAAAAACCGCCCCTAATGAAAATATTAGAATAGTGTCAGAAAAATTCAATTTATCAATTTAGTGGCGGTTTGAATAGCGGTTCAAACTGCCACTAAATAAAAACAAAAAATTTTTTAAAAAAATTATCCCCATTTATTAGTGGCAGTTTGAGCAGCGATTTCAAAACCGCCACTAATGAAAAAGAAAAAGAAAAAATTTTTTAAAAAAGAATTGGTCCAATTTATTAGTGGCGGTTCAAAACCACTACTAAAGTTTAAGGATGTAAAAAAAAGTTCAGATTAGATATTCAAAAATTACTGTCATATGATCAAATGTATTGAAAAAAAAACTGATAATAAATTAGACTATTTCAAAATGTTTTTATTGTTAAAATAAAAAAAAATTCTCAACTATATTAACAATCACCATATTTATAAAAAAACCATATATCAAACAATAAAATAAGAAATAGTTAAAAATAAACAACTAATTATGTTTGTTGTAAGAATATTATGAATAATAAATTAAACTTTTTTATCAGTAAAAATGGGAAATAATTCGATATTATAACCTGAAAAAACAATATATTAGCAAAAAAATAAATTCAAAATAGAAAATCAAACACAGAAAATAAAAAGAAATATAAGATAAATTATTTTCAAAATAAAAAATAAGACATTGGCGATCAGTCTGAGGATAAATTGGATGGAGAGGGAGAAGGAATTGAATGAATGTGTGAAGAAAAATGAGGGGAGGGAGTGGATATTTATAGTGCTTTGTGCGGGATTTAGTAGCGGTTTGGGCAGCGGTTATGAACTGCAAAAAAAAGGCTTTAGTGGCGGTTCTGGAACCGCCACTAATATTTTTCCGCAGAATTATTGGCCTTTATAGAACCGCTACTAGTTGTTATTAATTAAAAAAAATCTCAACCTACATTAAAAAAATGATATATGAACGTTTGATACACATTTTTATGAAAATTTTATAAAATGAAAAATAATTGTGGTTGACTGCTTCAATCATCTTCTTCTTGCTCCTGCCTAAAAAGAAAATAAACAAATATATAATTTTTTATTGCTAATGGTGTTGAAATTTTTTTAAATTATTTGCAGTGAAAATCCTCACCTAACTACTGGTAAATGAGCGTCTTCTTCAGAAATGAGGTTGTCGAAGTTTTCAGGTTCAAAATGCTGGCTGCCTAATTCCAGATCATCTTCGTCACCCATGTCGTAGAGGTCACGCGGCTTCATATGAATCACCATGTGCCAATCTTTGTGTGTCCGATCTTCCACATAGTATACTTGCTGCGCCTGTGAGGAAAGAATATACGGCTCATCATCTGCCATTTCCCCTGTGTGAACGAGCCTCAAGAAATTTACGGACGTGATGCCCAAGCTGTCCACTGTAATGCCTCGAGAAGTTCTGGTGTCTGCCCACATGCAGTTGAAGAGAGGCACGGTGAAATGACCTTGATAGTTAAGCTCGATGATGTCCACGAGCTTTCCATAGTATGATATGCCTCCAAATCGCATGTCTGTATCCTGTGAGCTGGCATAACTCCTTATCCCGAATGTGCCAAAGACTCCGGAATTCTGGGTGAGAGAACCTTCATCCCTTGCAATGGTGCAGAACTTGAAACCGTTGACGTTGTATGCCGTATATCTCCTGACATGGTTGTTCGCCACGCGCCGCAAGTGCACGGGTCGCACCAAGTAATAAAATGATGAGTAGAGTATCGTTCCCACGAGGATTTGTCCAAAACTTGGTCAAACAATGATTATCACACTCTCGCCCAATTTGAGTGATACAATTGTAGAGTTTGAAAATGAAATAAGAAAATAAATGAAGATAAAATTATAAACAAGTGATTCTCCAACCTCAAGGCTAAAGGGTCCTAAGATTATCTCTCCCCCTTATACTTCTCAAAACTCAATTAACCTCCCCTCAAAGAAGCTCTCAACAACACCATGTGCTAATCTAGGATTCATTGGGTACTTGTAAAAGCGCTCTCGCATCAAGAACAAGTGTTTAGTTTTATTTAAGTTGCACAATCTCTTGCTACAAGTTAATAAAACCCAATTTTAATGCCCCAACCCTAATGTGACTATGCAAGGCTAGCAAGTATATATCTATCTTACCAGCAAAACCCTCCATTCGTCATGCAAACTTCAGGTTCTTGCACTACTTTACCCAAGTTCTACACTCAATCTAGCTCTCTCGAGTCATAAATCAAGTGAACCCAACAATCTAAATGGTGATCAAGCACTTAGAAGCATTAAGAACGGGGTAAAATAAGCACATAGATATCATTAATCACAAATTAAGAGGAGGAATCAAGAATCAATACATACAAGGGTTCAAAATAATCCTAGAATCAAAGTATTTAGCTACTCATGTTCTACAACTCCAATGGAGCATATATATACAACATTACAACAGAACAAGAGAAGAGAATGAAGAAGGAAGAGATAAACCAAGAGAGGAAGCCCAAATCTCTCTGAAGCTCCAAGCCCAAGCCAAATCCCCACCAAGCTCCAAGCCCTAGCAGAGCAAAACACTCCCAAAATATGCCCAGAAGTCGAAGAATGAGGGCTCACAACGAAGCCCTAGCTTTTATATCAGTTAAAACGCGCCCCTGTTCTGTCCAAAACGTGCAGAAACGCGCAGTTCGCCGTGGGTTTCGCCGCGGCGAGCCCACGGCGAAGTCCCAAACGTTCCAGAAAATATTGTAGCTCGCCGCCAAAATAGGGGCAGAGGCAGATGCACTTCGCCATGACTTCTCCGTGGTGAAGCCACGGCGAAGTCTTGTCTATTCTGGTGCTTTGCTCTGTTTTCCTTATTCCTTGGGCTGATCTTTGGCTTCTTCTTATTTTTATTCAATTGGGAGCTTGGTGGAGGGCTGAAATTTCTTGTTTATTGCAACAGATTATTCCTACAAAAATTACATAAAACAACATAAGAAATTAACTACAAAAATAATCAAAATCTACATAAATATACAATAATGTGCAACCGAAAATCAAATGAGCATTTTTCCCTCTTGAGTATTCAAAATGTATAAATTATTAACAAAAACTCAAGACAAATATACTCCAATAATCATGAATTTCTAGGAGTTATCAATGGTCGAGTGGCCCGGTTGCTAGATTTATCATATCAGGCCTATGGGGATTGTTGTCATTGAGTATCCTCTGTGCAAACCAATCCGGAAACTCTCGATGGACCTTTTTATCCACCTCGGTAGATGACCTTGTGCGGCTTCGTAGTTGGCGTTTAACATAGCGGCGGAAATCCCTAAATTCCAATGGAACATATCAGAGGGTTATGTGGTTTGGAAATAAAAAAAATAACATGATACGTGTATATAGTGTTAGAATTCTTACTGAATGTAGGGCTCCACTTGAGGACAATTTGTCAAGACATGTCTGTGTGCTTGCAACCTCTCAGTGGGAGTGAGCCTGTAATACTGACTTCCTCCAACTGGCTTTCCGACTGGCGGGAATAATGTGTTGGAAGGTGACTGGACATTGGTGGGGCTGTCATTGACACGAGGAGGGCGGTTGAATGAAGTCTCGATGTCATCATCAAAATAGCGCGAACAATATGTTAACACCTCGTCACCAGAATAACCCTCTGCTATAGAACCCTTTGGAGATGCTTTGTTCCTCACATACGACTTCAATTTCCCCAAGTATCTGTAATTACAAGTACAATCAGGTAACTGAAACAAAATCATGAAACCACTGGAAAAATGAATCAACGGACCTCTCTATGGGATACATCCAGCGGTATTGAACCGGGCCGCCCATCTTTGCATCTTGAACGAGGTGTACAGTGAGATGGACCATGATCGTGAAGAAAGACAGGGGAAATATCATCTCCATATGACAGAGCGTTAGAACAATTTTTTCCTGCAATTGATCCAGCTCTACTTTGTCCAAAACTTTTGCACACAACCGTCGGTAGAAAGAACTGAGTTGAACCAAAACATTAGACACCTCCGGGGGTAATGTGCTTTTAATTGCCAGAGGTAGGAATTGCTGGAGCAAAACGTGGCAGTCATGGCTTTTCAACCTGGCAATCTTCTTAGAGTGCATGTCCACACATCTTGAGATGTTGCTTGAATAACCATCAGGGATCTTAATGTCCTTAAGTGTGGAGAGGAAGACTTCCTTGTTAGCTCTTGTCAGTGTGAATGAGGCTGGGGCAAACTTGTCATTCTCATCCGGCCATGCGTCTTCACGTATTCCCATCCCCATCAGATCTTTCCTTGCTTGAAGATGGTCCTTGGACTTTCCAGACTCGTTTAGTAAAGTGTACAAAATATTGTCACACACATTTTTTTCGATGTGCATGACATTAAGACAGTGGCGAAGTAGATTAGATTTCCAGTAGGGGAGCTCGAAGAAAATGCTCTTCTTTCGCCATTGCTGTACGTTTTCCCCCTGGGACTGGCCGCGTCCCCTTCTTCCCCTAGGCTGAACGCCGTCTGTCTTCCCGAACTCTACGTGAACATCTTCAAGCTGTTGAAGAATATCTGCTCCAGACAAAAACGTAGGAGGATCCCTCATTTCCTGCGATCTGTTAAATCTAATCTTCTGCAGCCGGAACCTATGACCTCTAGGAAGGAACCGCCGATGACCCATGAAGCACCACTTGTGACTGTGAGGAAGGCGGACCGAGTCTTGGTCAAAGTTGCGGTTGGGGCAAGCTCTGCCTGTATGCACGTTCCAACCAGACAATGTGCCAAGTCCGGGAAAATCGCACACTGTCCACATTAACGACGCACGGAGTGTGAAGAGCGTCTTACTGTAAGCGTCATAGGTCTCAACTCCGTTGCTCCAAAGTTCCTTCAACTCCTGTATCAACGGTTGAAGGTAGACATCTAAATCGTTTCCAGGAGCTTTCTTCCCCGGAATAATCATCGAAAGAATGAATGAGCTTTATTTCATACACATCCAAGTGGGTAAGTTGTGAAAGTGGCAATCGCACAAGAGGGGGGGTGAATTGTGCTATTTAAAAATTTAGAAGAGATTAACTCAACACGAAATTTATACTGGTTCGGCCAACACTGCCTACGTCCAGTTCTCCAACACTCTGTTGGGTTCCACTAACCACAGGTTTTACGAGCCCAGGTTCACCTGTCAACCTTTACAGAGTTTTAGAATCTCTAAACACTCCCCCTTACTACCTGTAAGGAAGTATCCCTGTTCTAAAGCACCAAGCTTTCAGAACAACCTCAAACAGTAGAGGATTTCAATAAATACGTTCACTTAATGAACTGATTTTGATAAACACTTAAGTACAGATGAAATCTCTAAGACAATAAATGCTTGAGTTCTGTATTTATATCTTCTTCAGATTTTGCCCTTTTGATTTTGCATTCAAGAAGCCGTTTGAATTTAGTCGTTGGGAGCTCATAGCCGTTGACATTAAATGCAGCTTCTTTATCGGGCTTAACTCTCTGCTTTAGCTTCAACTACTTCTTGCATAGGGTGAGCTAAGAGAGAGACAGACTCAGCGCTCTGAACATCCGTACAAATAGTACTTTCTGGCAGCTTTCTATTAGCGCTAGCTTGATATGTTATCGCTAATCTTATAGTGATATGCACTTAAACTGTTAGCTAACCAAATAGTCATATAATGCACAGAGGTTACTATCGCAAGCTTAATCCTTTAGCTCAATGAGATAAAGACAGTATAAAGAATATCAGAGCTTTTTATCGATAGCATATCCTCTTGGATTAAAAAGCATCATATCAGCATATATTCTTCTATCGATTGCTCAAACTACTATCGCTAGATACTCGATTTGCTTATTAGCTTTAAGGATACGATTATCAAAGAATTCAGAACTTCAAGGTATCCCATTATCGATAGATAAACATTTTAGCGCAAGCAAACATATCAGCTCTTGATTCATTAGCTCTTAGGCACTAGCTATCTGAAAGATCATTATCTGAAGCACTTATGGTTATCGATAGCTCTTGGCTGCATCTCCCACAGGATGAATGCCCTGATCGCCTCGTATAGTTTGGTGACTTCGTTATCGGGAAAGGGTACAACTGTCCCCCTCATTATTTAGGATATTTGTAACAGATACCTTCACTTGGTCCTCCAAAATAAGCATATTATGTATGAAGGACGCGTTCGGGAACTGGCGAGCTTTTGTGACCAGGAGCAGGCGAGGGAAATCGAGATGGAGATAACACTCCACTCCAACTTCAGGGTCATTGTCTGGTGTGGGATTTGATTCATTCTCATGAATTGATCCTAACGGTATAGTCTGATTGCAGCTATCTTTGCCGCTTGGACCGCCGGTAGCAGGGGACTCCTACAGGAGATGAGAATATATAGAGTGAGCCTAATTGATAAACCCAGAATTTGGTAATTAACATATATAGGAGATGGTCAAACCTATTGTCTTTGTTGAGAAGAATTTGATGATAGTCCAAGCTGCATGGTAGACGCTCTGACTTGTGCCTCAATCTACACTTGGATCTGCTCCCCCATATAACCTGAAAGAGCTTCCTGGACCTTCGCAGCCACCTGCTCATCGAACTGTGCTGCCATCTGCTGCTGGGATAAAGCAACCCACTCCTCCAACTGAGCCTCCATCTCCGCCCGAGCCTTAGCCACAATCTCCTCAGTAGATTCTGTACGGGTGGATCGGGATCTGCGGCCGAAATACTTGGTAAACCCTACAGTCCTAGGCTCCCCGAGTACCTGGCCGGGGTGATTGGTCTTCCCAATTGCTGTGGCTAGGATGTCCATCCTCCCAGAAGGTGTGAAGGACCCTTGGGTGGCATGCTGCTTAAGTTTTTCCTGCAATGACTGAAAAAATCTTAAGTTGCAATGTGCTATAAAACCACAAGTTAAATGAATAAACAACCAAGTAAAATACTTACAATCTTCTTTGCAACTGCTTCAACCTCCGGATTGACAAATGTTCCTTCTTTAGACTTCATTCCCTCAGCCCATTTCGTATGATGTGAGATGGGCGGCGGAGGCTGTAAAACAACGGTAGGATTGGACCGTGCCGCTTCCTCCATTTCTGCAATTTGGTTTCTCAATCAACTTTTTCTCGACCCACTTGTTACCCCCCAAGACATTGTGTGCTTGTAAATATTCTTTTCTTGTCGCTCCTTTTGTTTTTGGCTATTCTCCGATGAAAATAAAACTAAGTTAGTTAATTAATATAATGTGTTAAAAATTCAGTTTTGAAGCAAAGTCAAAGAGCTATTTATAACCTATACACACCTGGAACTTTTGGTCTAGTCGTTTCTTAACAAAGGTCTTCCAAGTCTCCGGGTCAATAGAGGGATAGGCCTGACAGGGATCTTTACCCATCTTGTCTCCCCAGATGTAGTCTCTGGTTAGGTTATTCTTAAAATTCTTCCACATCTTGCACGCTTCATTCAACAAAAAATCCTCGAACAATTGGGTGTTTGGGACATCGAAGTTTTGCTGCAAAAAAAATAACAATAAAACACACATAAGTCGAGTTAACTAAAAAAACAAATACATGCATATTAGGAACAAACAGATAGATAATGATAAAACATACCAAGATATCTGACTAACATTGATCCTTAATGTCTTTACCGACTTTCCTCAAATCGTCAACCAAGATGCTTGCTCGGTTCCTTGCTACAAAACCGACATAGCTCATGAAATTCGCCTCAATCTCCCCGATAGGATTCATGTCCTCATTAAATTCCACACAGATAGGCTGAACATTTGTCCCCTGACGGACAATAATGTCTTTGAGCTTCGTCGGACCTCTTCCCTTTTTTCGAGGGGGATTGTTTTGTTGCTGATTGTTAAAATCATCCACCATGATGTACCTGTTAACAAATCAAAGATGTGATAAGTCAGTACAAGGCAACAACTTTTACAAAACCAAAACAAAAATAATAACAATACTTAAAACATGATAATTCAAAAAGATTCTCACTTTAGGTGTTATCCCATATCCCCTCACAATGATCATTTCTCGAGGCAAATTGGTCATCATCATCTATCAATTCTGATTCACTTGGTCAGGTGGAATTGTGCACAAAGGTGGTATCTCATCAAGATCTAAAGTGGGAGCACGATCCTTTTGCTTTTTACTTTGTAAGACTATAGACAATTGCTTATTTGTGGGATTCGTTACATAGAACACTTGTTTCGCGTGACTTGCTAAAAATAAAGGGCTCATCTCTGTACCCAACCTTGTGAAGATCAATTGAGATCATACTAGTGTGGGGTTTAATCACAACTGCGCTATTGTTAACCCACTTGCATTTGTAGATTGGAACTTTGAACTTGGTGTAACTGTTCGTCACCGGCCGCAAGTGCACGGGTCACGCTAAGTAATAAAGTGATAAGTAAAGTATCGTTCCCACGAGGATTTGGTTCCAAAACACGGTCAAACAATGATTGTCACACTCTCGCCCAATTTGAGTGATTCAAATATAGAGATTGAAGATTAACTATGAAAATAAACATATGCTAAATGAAAATAAAACTATAAACAAGTGATTCTTCAACTTCAAGTATAAAATGGGTCCTAAGATTAAGTATCTCCCTTGTACTTCTTAAAACTCAATTAACCACCTCTCAAAGATGCTCTCAATGAAACCATGTGCTAATCTAGGATTCACAGGGTACTTGTAAACGCTCTTTCAAGTCAAGAACAAGTGTTTAATCTTATTAATTGCACAATCTCTTGCTACAATTAATAAAACCCAATTTTTAGGCCCCAATCCTAATGTGACTATGTAAGGTTAGCAAGTATATCTCTACCTTACCAACAAAACCATCCATTCATCAAGCAAACTTCAAGTTCTTACACTATTTTACCCAAGTTCTACACTCAATCTAGCCCTCTCAAGCATCAATCAAGTGAACCCAACATCTAAATGGTGATCAATCACTTAGAAGCATTAAGAGAAGAGTAAAATAAACACATATGTCTCATTAATCACAAACTAATAGGAGGAATCAAGAATTAATCCATACAAGGGTTCAAAATAATCTTAGAATCAAAGTATTTAGCCACTGATGTCCAACAACTCCATGAGAGCATATATATACATAATCACAAACAAAGAACAAGAGTAGAGAATGAAGATGGAGAAGATAAACCAAGAGGAGAAGCCAAAATCTCTTCAAAGCTCCAATCCCTAGCTCAATCCCCACCAAAATCCATGCCCTAGCAGAGTAAAACATCCCCAAGAATGCCCAAGAAGTGAAGAATGTCGAATAAGCTCAAAATCTAGGTTTTATATCATTTCAGTCCGCCTATTTTAACAAAACGCGCAGCACTGCAGGCCTTGGCCGTACCCCTTGCTGTGGAGCTTCCACGGTGAGGCCTTGTTGTACCCCTTGCTGTGGAACTTCCACGGTGAGGCCTTGCTGTGGTGGTTCCAAGGCGAGGGACAGTTCCTGCATCCTTCTATTTGTTGCTCTAGGCTTTCTTCCTCTTTGAAATGGTCCACCTCTTCACTTAAAATGTTTAAAGCTTAGTGAGGGAGCTATAATCACTTAGTCAATGCATCAAAATATTCCTACAAGAGTTACATAAAACAACATAAGAAACTAACTAGAAATATGATCAAAATATGCACAATGAACAATGATGTGCAACCAAAAATCAAATGAGCATTTTCCTATCTTGAGTATCCAAAATTTATCAATGATAAAACAATACATCAAGGAAAATATGCTAAAATTACATGAACTCCTGGGAGTTATCAGTAAATAACTTCCCAAATTTCTTCAATTACCCCATAATATGCCATGGAAGCCAATCTTGGGTTTTTATCTTTCGAATTGGAGAAGTGCATCGCTTCGGCTAACACCATCATGCCACTGTTTTGCATGGTGCTATTGTTGTCTTGAGCCGTAGTGTAGAAAGAATAACCATTGATGTCAAAAGAGCCCCACGTAACAACCTCAAAACGAGGCCCTCTGGCTAACCATCTTATTGTATCCGGCCCACCGGTCTCCTTTTGAACATTCTCCTTGAACCACCCAATGAATGTCCTATTATGCTCGTTAGAAATCTGCATGTCACTCTTTTTTGGGTTCTTTTCTTTTAGGATCCTCTTATGTCATCCAAATAAGGCTGCACTTCTTTCATATTATTCAAGATGTATAGGTGTGCTTGTAACACCTCTTCACGGCACATAGTCTTTACTTTGACGCCCCGTACCCCCTTACTGATCCTATCTTCATGTCGTGGGTTTTCCTCAACCCCTTTTAGATACGATTTGCGAAAATCCATTGCCTTCTCAACTAAGTATCGTTCAACAATTGATGCCTCAGGTCAATGTGGGTTCTTGGAATACCCTTTCAAGACTTTCATGAATTGCTCGAAAGGGTACGTCCACCTTAGATAAACAGGGCCACAGATCCTTATCTCCCTTACCAAATGAACAATCAAGTGCACCGTAATATCGAAAAAGATTGGAGCAAAGTGCATCTCTAGTTGGCATAATATAATGTAACCCTCATTTTCCAACTCGTCTAGCTTTTTCAGTGTCGATGACTTTGCTGCAGATCGCATTGAAAAGCATACACATTCTTGCTATAGTCATCCTTATATCATCTTGCATAATGTCTCTTATAGCAATTGGTAAGAATTGTTGCATCAATACATGGTAATCATGTGACTTCATTCCCACTAACTTGAAATCATTCATAGACACAAGTCTGCTAACATTGGAAGAATAACCCTACGGAACCTTGATCCCACTCAAACACTCACACAGACTTTTTTTCTCCTATTTGGAAAGTGTATGAAAGCCCTCTTGCCATTTTCACTGACTATAGGATGCAACCGTGGTCTTATGCCCATTTCAACCAAGTCTAATTGGGCATTGAGTCTATCCTTTGTCTTCCCCTGTATGTGCAACAGTGTCCCAACAAGACTATCACCAACAATTTTCTCCACATGCATCACATCAATACTATGCCTCACATCGAGATATCGCCAATAAGGTAAATCAAAGAAGATTGACCTCTTCTTCCAAATGATCTTCTCAGAACTGGTCTTCGTCTTCTGTTTCTTACAGAATACCATACAAACATTCTCAACACGGCGGTAAACTTCCTCCTTAACTAAGGGGATCAGAGCAGATCGGTACTCAGATGAGCCATTAAAACACTTCTTTAATCTACGGTAAGGATGGAACCGATCAAGAAACCTCCTGTGACTGAGGTAGACGGTTTTTCTTCCGTGTTTGAGATGGTGGCAGTGTGTGTTAGACTGACATATAGGGCATGCCATATAAACCTTCACACTGTAACCAGAAAGATTGCCATATGCAGGAAAATCATTTATTGTGGTAAACAACATAGCTCACAACTTGAATGTCTCCTGCCTGTACGCATCAAACACATCTACGCCTTCCTCCCAAAACATCTTCAAGTCCTCAATCAAAGGTGCCAGGTAGACATCGATATCGTTACCAGGCTATTTCGGCCTCGAAATCATCATTGACATCATCACATACTTGCGCTTCGTGCACAACCAAGGCGGGAGGTTGTAAATGACCAGCAAAACTGGCCAAGCACTATGTGTGCTACTGAGACTCTCGAAAGGTTTGAAACCATCCGTACACAGTCCGAGACGAAGGTTCCTCAGCTCACCACTAAATTTAGGAAACATGGAATCTATCTTCCTCCATTGAGGAGAATCAGCGGGGTGCCGGAGATATCTTCCATCGGAGATCTTCTCGTCACAATGCCATCTCAGTTTCTTTGCTTCTGCCTTATTTGCAAACAAGCGTTTAAACTGTGGCACAATTGGAAGGTACCACATTACCTTCAAAGGTACCCCTTTCTTTGATCCATCATTATCACCAACGACATCCTTCCTCGGCTTGTACCTTGGAGTATTACATTTTGGACACTCTTTTAGGCCTTCATACTCTTTCCTGTATAGCATGCAATCATTAGAGCAAGCATTTATCTTCTTATACCCCATGCCCATCTTGCTTAGAACCTTTTTAGCCTCGTACATATGCTTCAGAAGCACATTGCCCGCCGGGAACATATCACTCAAAGCTTCAACCATCTGCGAGAAACCCACATCTGACCACCCATGTTCTGTCTTTACTATCAACAATTTCAGGACGCCAGTCAACCGAGTATACTTAGTATACCTCGGGAACAATGGTGTCTCTGCATCACTCTCCAACTTGTCAAACTCATGTACCACAAAAAATGACTCCGCCCCAATGTCATTGATCATGTCATCCATTCCATCATCACAAACATCATCCACCGCTGCTTCTAAATTTTGTGATGGGCACGCATGTATGGTACTTCCCAATTCCCCATGCCAAAGCCACTTCTTATAACGGAGATTGATTCCATCACAAAGAAGGTGATCCCTTATATCATCAACGCTCTTACGATAAGCATTTGCACAATTTACACAAGGGCAAAGATACATGCCATTCTTACTAGGCACGTTTCTCTTGTCAAAATTCAATAAATTCTTCCACACCTTTCTGATAATTTTTAGTGGTTCTCAATGCATGCATCCAACTACGATCCATTCTATTAACCCCATACCATTCCCAACATATTAATCAACTTTATCTCACTACATTGTGAAGAAATAGGCATGCTATGCATTTAACTTCACTTCATACAATTTTTTTTAAAAATTTGGCAGAGTTTTCCCTTCTAAATGTGACATTCAAAAATTACATTTACAATCCAATTTCAGTCCAGTAAATACAAAATCATAACATTACTAACTCAACACCATTCAATGATTACAAAACCTATAATTTCACCTTATTTTGATGGATATTAAACATTGCTCTACAAACAGTAAATTAATACTCATTGAAGGTGGTAAGGGATGAGTGGAAACCTACGTAGAAAACCACAACTCAAACCAATGTAACCACAACAAGTAGCTCTAATGCCTTCTCAATCACTACTCTAGTTCATTTAATGTTCATAACCTAGAAATCCAAGCTTCATACAGCCCTAACAAAACTAAATCAGTGCACAATTTCCAAAACAAATTCATAACACAAATCAATAAGCAACAGAAAAATCTTCAATAGCAAGTTGCGGTAACCATATGGAGAAATATGGCAGCAATACAAGCACAAAGTCGGCTGCAAAAAGTGCAGTAGATTAGATCAAATTTCAGCACACAAAAAAATCAGCAAAGTGGCAGCCACATATCATCACCAAAAAGATGAATTATGCAACAAATTTTAAGTGAAAATTCAGCTCAATACAGCAGAAATTTGAAGTGATTTATAGCAGCAAAACCAGCAAGTAGAACACGCAAAATGCAGTAGCAAATCATCATTAAGCATCACATAAAATTGCACCAAAGAAACAAGCAATAAAGCAGCAAAATTCAAGACAATTTCAGCAGCAAAAAGATCAATTTGACAAACAAATCTGCAGCAATTTGAGCACAAAAACCAATAGCAAACCAATTTAGAAGACTTACAAAATAGTTTGGCAAGTATATAAGATTTGCAGCAACTTCAAGGTAACAGTAGCAATACCCTTTTTTTCCCCTTTTCCACATTTAAACATTCAAATCCAATTCAGTCCTTCAATTAAACATTCTATGGCAGCATTTACAATTTATAATTGATAAAAAAACAAAGAAGATCAGAGCATACGACAGGCAGAAAAATAATGACAAATCGGACGATTGAAGTTGCTGAACCCAATAGGAAAATAGAGCTGAAAAAGAAACTATGAGAGACAAAATGTGATTCAATTATGCATCTTTTAACTCTTCAATGGAACATAACTGAAAGTTTAAAACCAATATCACAGCAAAGGACATATCATACAAACACATTCATAAAGTTCATTATTTTATTTTCAATTGCATATTGGTAAAAAAAACCTGATTTCAGAAATAGATAACGTGGTGGAAAAAAATTAAGCAGGATGAGATGATGACAAAGAAACGAAAAAAGAACTCACAGTGTAGCGAGCTGAGGGTCGGGGGAGGGGGGATCTGACGGCGGGGGAGCTGTGGGTGGGTTTCGGTGGGAGCTGAGGGTGGGGGGAGCTGGGTGTGGAGTGAGCTGAGGGTGGGGGGAGCTGTGGGTGGGTTTCGGGGGTGCTGAGGGTGGGGGGAGGGGGGAGGGGGAGCTTTGGGTGGGTTTCGGGGGGAGCTGAGGGTGGGGGGAGGGGGAGGGGGAGTGGGAGTTGTGGGTGGGTTTCGGGGGCAGCTAAGGTTGGGTGGAGGGGGGAGCTGGGGGCAGAGCGAACTGAGGGTATGGGAGGGGGAGTTGGGGGTGGAGCGAGCTGTGGGTGGGGGAAGGGGGAGTTGAGGGTGGGGGGAGGCGGAACGAGCTGAGGGTGAGGGGAGGAGGGATCTGACGGCGGGGGGAGCTGAGGGTGGGGTTTTGGTTTTTGGGGAGCTGAGGGCGAGGGCAGGGGCGGGAGAGGGAAGGAGAAACTGTGAACGCGGGATTTTTGTTAAGGGAAGAGGGGGTTTTCAACGTCACACAATAAGTATGTGTGACGTTAAAATCAAAACGACGTTACACACGTTCAATGTGTGACGTCATTTTTTATTTTCATCGTCACACATACTTATTGTGTGACGTTGAAACTCAGCAGATTATATAATCAGCTGATTATATAATTAATTTACAAATAATTTTTTTAATGGAGTTTCAACGTCTCACATAATTTATGTGTGACGTTGAAACTTTCAAAGTCACATATAAAATTATATGTGACGTTGAAACTCAGCAGATTACATAATTTATTTACGAATAATTTTTCTATGGAGTTTCAACATCGCACATATAAATTATGTGTGACATTGAAACTTTCAACGTCACATATTAAATAATATGTGATTTTATTTCCCCTCAGTTTCTAACTTGTTTACAAAAATGCCACCATGTTTTTTTTCATCGTCAGTTTTTTAATTATCATACATAAATTGGTGACGTGAAAACCTTCTTTTGTAGTAGTGATACTTCCTTCGATGTAATGTTTGCCTAACTTATTCTTGAAGTCCTTCCACTTCTTGCGCACCTCATCCAGCAAAAAATCCCTGAACTATTGTGTGTTAGGGACATCGAAGTTTTGCTGCAAAAAAGGAAAAAAATAAACAAATATTAGTTGAGTTAACTAACAAAACAATTACATATTAGGAATAAACAGAAATTCAATATGTATATATATACCAAGATATCGGACCAATAGGTTTCTTTAACGGTATCGTGGACTTCCCTCCAATGTTAATCAAGACATTTATTCAGTTTCTTGCCACAAACTCGACATAGATGGCAAATGTCATGCCATTTTCATCGAGAGGATTCAGGTCGTCATCAAAATCAATGTGGATAGGCCCCACATTTGTCCCCTAATGGATAACAATGTCATTGAGCTTCGTCGCACCTCTACCCCTTTTTCGAGGGGGATCTCTCGGATGCTCGTTGTCAGAACCGTCTGCCATGTATTTGTTAAAAAATAAATTAAAACATGAGAGAAGTCAATACAATGCCACAACTTTCATATGATAAAAAAGGCATAATAACAAGAATTAATACATGAATTACTACTTACCGAATGTTTTTTTAAAAATTTTGGCAAAGTTTTCTCTTATAAATATGACATCCAAAATTACAAACTATCAAATATTTAAATACATACAATCCAAGTCAGTCCAACCTATCCATCTATTCCATGCAAAAGCACAAAATTTCATTGAAGCAATATCAAGTATAAATCACAACATGGTAACATAAATTACTAATAACTTTGAAAAATAAAATTTCAGGAGCATTTTACATTGAGAGAATCTGAAGCCTTCTTTAGCTCAATTGTGATATTTTGGGCTACTTCATGTTTTTTCATAGATTTGACAACATCAAGCATTTTACATTTGAAGTACCTAAATAAAAGCAACACTAAGAGCTCATGAGAACTCTTAGTATTGTTTTTATTTAGGTACTTTCTTATTGGAGCTTTCACCTAAATTTGTTTGAAGATGTTCCCCAAAATCAGTTTAAGTGTTTCATGTGAACTTTTAGTATTACATTTTAACTTCTGTTGCTCTGCCATTCTATGCCTAACTTCAATTTCTTCAAAAATTTGCTATTTCTGTCATGTCAAATCCTATGCTTGAGTTTGAATCTTAGTATCTACTATTATATTGTATTTTATTTGCAGAATGTAATTCATTATGTACAAACCTAGTTGCATTACTGTGTCTCATCTTCACTTACATTTCTTCACAAAGCACAAGTACATACCATCCACAATACTAAACATGTTAGTTTGGATTGCCAAAGGAAACTTAGTGAGTTTTTTTTTTCTCTTGATTGAAGAAACTTGGTGAATCATTAATTACAAACCAATGCAAAATAGGTCAAAATGAACACAAGAAAGATTGAGGAGGCATACATTAGTAAGTTTGATTTGGTATTCTTTAGAAATGAGGGAAGATGATGACTTCACAGAAAATAACTTCTTCCCCTCCACTGACATTAGCGATGAAGCAAAAACCCAAATAAAACCTAGACAAATACCAGTGACACAGTAGGTTTAGGGTTTAAAACAAATCCCAAACAAAACCAAAGAGGCAAAGCAAAAAGTAGAGATAAACCTGAAGTTCTTCAGTGACAGCCGTGATGAAGGAAAAGGAAGGGCAATAGAAACTTGAATGGTGTTCTTTAAAAAGAAGAAGAGAGAGTTAAGAAAGGGCAAAACTCGAATGGTGAGAGAGAAATCTGGTAAACAATGGCTAAATAGCCTCCAATGGGTGCGATGGCGACGAAGGGAAATAGAGGAAATGAAGAGAAACTAGTACATTTTTGCAAAAATAGGAAGAAATGATGAAGATATCTGTTCTATTAAAGAAGCGACATTTATCTCCAATTAATGTAATAGGAGACGTCGTTACTTATGACATCTAATGTTCCTTATTAAGAGACGTCATAACTTGCGCCTCTTCAGCAACGACGTCTCTTATTAGGTAGAAAGAGACGTCACAAGTAACGAAGTCTCCTATTATATTAAATAGAGACATCGTTTCTCACAAGGTGCTCAAATTATTTACAAAAACGCCACCGCCTTTTTTTCAACGTCTCATTTCTAATTAACTGACGTTAAAAGCATTTAATATAGCAGTGAAACCAGGTTTTTGGAGCTTATTTATCATCCTTAATGGTTGATTTGGATTTGAAACTTAAAAGAGCCAACCAGACACTTTCATTCGTACTTAGATGTTGTGTTAATTTGGAAACTTTGGAAAATATTACTTCAGCAAGTCATATTACACTTATTCATGTACCTTTATTTTGAAATACGCTCGCTTTAGCTTTTAAAATAAATTATTTTCAGATAGTTTATTAAAATTAATTTATTAGTTAAAATTTCATTAAGAAAATTATTTTGTGTTAGGCTAAAGAAGTTAGTTTATATACATTAAGTCAAGTTTTCCAACAATGTTTGTACTTTTTTTTGTTATTGTTAATTGTTAAAACATGCATGTACAGTGTACTTGTAAACAATTGCACTCAGGTTCCAAGTAAGATATTTAATTTCAGAGAGGTTCCAGGAGTTGTTAATAATGACTTTTGACAATTGAAATAACCTTTGTAATAAGTGAAAAAGTTGTCAATAGACCTGTCTGATATTAAATCTCTTACTTGTGACTTAAGTATAATTGTCCCTAAATTCATTCAGGGAATACTTGTAAATTTTTGTTTTAGCTATTGTAATATAAATTATGATTTGTAATTTTTATGTGGTCACTTGTTATTTTACTATTATTAGTTGTTAAAATGAATATTTATGTACATATATATTTACCTATAATATAAACACTTGTTATTTTGCTATTGATAGTTGTTAGAATGCATATGTACTTTTGTAATTTACCTATGAACTTGACCTAAGTTGTATTCATATAAAAATATTAATATTTAGTAAAATGTTTTATATCTTATTTTATCTTTGTCCGTGTATATTTACTTGTAAAATATGTCTCATTTTGTTATTTTTAAATTATATAATTTCTCTATGTATCTTTATGGGGTTGGCTTCCCTCCTTACCCTTCCTCACCATTAGATTAAAAATTCAAATGGTTCAAGTTTAACATGTTATAAAAATATAATTTTACTTAAAAATAAATAAATTTGAAATGTTATAAAAATATTATTATGAGTTTACTTAAAATATCTTATCTTTATCTTTATTGTTATAGAATAGTTTTTCTTATACATTTTTTTATGTATTTTGAATGAAACAATTTTACTTTCACTTTTATAAGATGTTAAATTTGGACATTTAAATTTTAATCCAATGGTTGTAGAGGATATAGGAGAGCAATTACAGGGCAAGGAGAGTAGCCTACAACGTATCTCTATATTGATTTTTAATATATTCTCCCTCATTTATTGTTTTGATTATTTCGAAAGCAATTTAAAGTAAGTTCTCAAAATATATTAAAAAAAACTAAGGAAAAATCACCCCTAACTGCCATGTAATAATTTTTAATTGTCATCTCTATAAGGTAAATTTAATAATTGATTGTTTACAAGTTAAATTTTCATATTTATCAATGGCTAAAATATACTTTTGGTCCTTTATATTTGCGTCAAGTCTTTCTTTGTCCCTTAAGTTTAAAAAGTATACTTTTGGTCTTTTTTTGTTAATATCGTTAATTTCATTTGATGAAAAATGCTGACTCAACAAATTTAAAGGGTGATTATGTAATTAAAATTTGATGAAAAATGGCTAAATTTAAAATTATAAGAATGATTATATTAAATAATTAAAATTTAAACATATTTTGTTAGCATTTAGCTACAAAATCACCGTTTAAATTTGTTGATTCAGTATTTTCCATTAAATGAATCTAACGACGTTATTAAAAAGAACGAAAGTATACTTTTTAAACTTAAGGGACCAAAAGGAGACTTGATGCAAATATAAATGACATAAAGTATGAGAGTACTGGCTGACACCCAAGAGGGGGGGTGAATTGGGTGATAGGCTATAATTAAAACCTTTTTGAAATCTTTAAGCTCTTACTGAGAATATTTCAAAATATGAAATGGACTGACAGATATAAAAGGACACACTGGAAATTAAGAGAGTTTAGGGAAGAGATAATGCACACAAGATTTATCCTGGTTCAGTCAACCCAGACCCACATCCAGTCCTCAGGATCCACCTGAGATTTCCACTACCCTCTTGTTTAAACCTGGCACAAGAGAAGCCTACCACAGGTTTTACGAGCACAGGTTCACCTGCCAACCTTTACAGAGTTTTAGAATCTTCTAAACACTCCCCCTTACTACCCGTAAGGTTACCACCCAGTTCACAAAGCACCAAGCTAAGGAACTACCTCAAACAGTCGAGGATTTTAATAATAGGGTTCACTCAATGAACTGATTATGATAAACACTTAAGTACAAATAAGGTGTAAGAAGAAATACAACTAGAGCTTTAAGGATCTGAACAATGTATTTCTCTAGCTCTTCTTTTCAAACATTCTCAATCTAAGGAATTTGCGATTCTGTATAAGGCTCTGTTCATCTCTTGTTTTCGTTCGTTGATCGATCGATCGTGTTTGGAAGCAAATCTTTCTGTACTTATATCTTCTCGGATTGCCTTTTTGATTCGTCTTCATATGCCCGTTAGAATATAGACGTTGGGAACTTCTAGCCGTTGGAGATCCAAGCTTTTGATCTGGTTGTAACTTTTTATGTGTAGAGTAGGCTAGACTGAGAGCTCTGTACACTTGTACTTTTATAGCAGCTTTTCAGTAGCGCTAGCATGCTTTGCTATCGCTAACTGCATAGTATAATTTTTGCACTTGAGATGTTAGCTAAGCAAGTGATCATATAAATGCACAGCAGTTGTTATCGCAAGCAAAGCTCATTAGCTCAATGAGATAGATAATATAAGAAATATCAGAGCTTTTTATCGATAGCATATTCTCTTGGATTAAAAAGCATCATATCAGCATATATTCTTCTATTGATTGCTTAAACTACTATCGCTAGATACTTGATTTGCTTATTAGCTTTAAGGATACAATTATCAAAGAATTCAGAACTTCAAGGTATCCCATTATCGATAGATAAACATTTTAGCGCAAGCAAACATATCAGCTCTTGATTCATTAGCTCTTAGGCACTAGCTATCTGAAAGATCATTATCTGAAGCACTTATGGTTATCGATAGCTTGACCTATTATCGCTAACTGATTTAGGGACTTAGTTCATTTATCTGCTGGTTTCATCTACTTATAAGCTCAATGAACTTCTAGCGATGGAACATTTGCTTAG
This sequence comes from Mimosa bimucronata, assembly GCA_037074515.1. Taxonomy (NCBI): domain Eukaryota; kingdom Viridiplantae; phylum Streptophyta; class Magnoliopsida; order Fabales; family Fabaceae; genus Mimosa; species Mimosa bimucronata. The sequence continues at coordinate 17,813,132 of CM073442.1, forward strand.
CGATAGGGGGAGACTTAGCGATAGATATTAACCTTGATATTGCTAAGTCTTCACTCGCTATTCCTTTCTTTCAATTAGCTATACAGATACACTTAGCGATAAGGATACTTATTCATTATTGGTCTGCTAAGTTATCATTTCTTATTAGCGATATTTTTCATAGATCAGTCTTCATCAAAACTTAAGATTCTAACATTCTCCCCCTTTTTGATGATGACAAAACATAAAGAAAAATATGTACATTAAAGCACATCCAGAACATATATCAGCATTAAGCATAAAAGAATAATAAGGCATGAATATAGTATATTCAAAGCAATCATTGGAATAAAAGATGTACATTTGAATTCTGTAATGCAAAAGGAAATATAAAATTGTCAATCATCCAGATTATGAAGAATGCACATGAGAAAGGTTTTAGGGAATGATTCAGGCTTTTTGGTTTATTCAGAATCAGAATCATCCTTCCAATTTGAGGTATCTAGATCATAATCCCCAGGCTCACTGCTTATTCCCCCAGAGTCAGTTGAAGGATCTTCCAACAATTCAGGATCAGTTTCAACTTCAACCTCAGATTTCTTTTTCTCCTTAGGAGCAGCCTTCTTCTTAGAAGTAACCTTCTTCTTCTTTGGAGGGGAAGGAGAAGCTTTCTGAAGAAAATGGGCTAGCATTCTTTCCCCATAACTCAATTGCTTCTGCTTTTTCTTTGGAGGAGGCTTGACAGATTTTCCTTTCCCCTTAGGCACAGATTTTCTCTTTGAAGGCTTGGGAGCAGATTTGGGCTCTTTAATCACAATTCCTTTAGATGCCCTGGATTTCTTTACTGGAGGTTTGGGAGCAGATTTCTTGATCCTTATCTTCTTGGGAGCAGACTGGACCTCTGATGCTTTCTCTTTTTCACTAAGTTTCAGGTTCTGGGAGATAGTCTGAATAGGATCTTTTTCTTTTTCAGCTTCTGCTCTTGCTGCATCTCTATCCTCTCTTTCCTTTAGAGATTGAGCAGATCTTTCTAATAATTCTTCAACTTCCTCATGTAGTTCCTGTGCTCGTTGAAAATAATGAGGGAGCAGATCTACAGAAACTGGCTGGTGCTCTTCTTCAACTGTTATCATAGCCATGCTCAAGTTTTCCTCTGGAATTTCATTATCAGGAGAACCATCTGGATTTGCTGACTCATTGATTTTCTCATCATCAGATGCATCCTCCACTAAGCCGCCTTCTGCCATATTTTTGTCCATTTGATTCTCCCCCTTTTTGTCATCATCATTGACAGGGTTAGGTGAAGAGGGTTGGTCAGGAATTTGAGAAGAGATGAGAGGAGAAGAAGGGGTTGAGGTAGTGGTAGCGATGATTGGCTGAGTTGGTGGTGAAGTAGGAATCCTATCGCTAGGGATGGTGCTATCGATAGGAGTTGTCTGTGGTGATGGTACTCTGGTGATTGGGGTTGAGACTCGTGCTTGAGGGCTAGCGCTAGGAGATGAATTAGCGGTAGGGGTATCTGTAGGGGTTGGGATTTTGGTTTGAGGAGAAAATGAAAGTGTGGATGATTGGGTTTGAAAAAGATGATTATCGCAAGGATGTTTGTAGGTGGAAGGAGATGGGTAATGTGATAGGTGGAGAGAGGAAAGAGAAGGAATTGAAGGTGAGAGTTTGGAGGAGGAATGAGAGGGAGAGTGGAAATGAAGAGGGGAATGATGATGTGATGAAGTACCTTCAGATGGAGGAGCTGTCCTTCTTTGTTTGACATACTCAGGGACAAGGCATAGGTTTTCTTCCAGATTTTTCACCTGAGATTGAAGTTCACGAATAGGCTTCATCAACTCTTCTTTTTGTGCTTCCAAGGCCAGATTAAATTCGGCAGAGACCCTGAAGACAATTTCTTCTATTGCATTCTTGAAGAAGGTTGATTTTGATGTAACAGGAGCAGAAATAGGTGTCTCTTGATCAAGATTATGCTGCCGCTGAGGAGAAGGAGTTTTCTGAGATTGTGTCTCTTCCTCAATAGGCTGAGACTGAGCTGATGCAGAGGGAACATGAGAGGCCTCAGAACCAGATACAACACTACTTGTTTTAACAGGAATCCCCATTTTTCTCAATGTGGAGATGGTAAGCTATTTGCAACTTTTATTGTCTTTCTCTCCGGTAGACTTGATCTTTGAGAATTCAAGGAGATAAGACATGAGCTGAGGATATAGGAGTGGGGCCTTGGCAGATTTTTCTGATAAATATCAGTGTAGCTCCATTGATATCAACTGCCCTGGGTTTAAAGGTACTTTTGAAATCAGATTGGGCAGCCAGGGATTGTCTATCTTGGGTAAGCTACTGAAATTTCCTGCCTTGTGAGTCATTAATCTTGTATACACGTAGTGTAGTATTCTGTTGATCACAGGCATGCTTGCTGGCTTATCAGAGGAGTTTTCATAAATTTCAGCAAGTTCTTCCTCGGAATAGGGCTCAGAGTACCACTTGTTATGCTCTGCTTCAAATATCCCTAAAATCTTGTTAATGGCTAACCAGTTAAAAGAAATCCCCCTTCCTCTTACTGATGCTTCAAATACGATATTGACCAGCTCCTTTTTCTTGTATTCAGGCTTGGCTTTCATGCTCGAATGGAAAGACCTCAGAACTTCCTCATTGTAGACATTTTGAATACTTAGCCAGTTCTCGTATGGAAGAAGCCAGGTATCTAGGTCGAAACCATTCTGTTTGAAATATTCCAAATCCACCCATACTGCAGTCCTGTCTAGGGTTTTTCGTTTTGCGAAGGCAGCGCTTGGGGTTTCAAGGGGTTCTTCTGAATAGGGCAAGTCGGAAGCAGTTCGCTTTTGACGTTTTAAGCCTGATTCAACTACTTATTTCTGGGATTTGGACCTCTTACTAGCGGATTGAGAAGGGGATTTAGCGCTAGAGGTAGCCTCGATATCACTCACACTTGGAACTTTGGTTCTGGCCATTTCTGGGTTTAGGGTTTGAGGATTTTGAGAAAGATGTAAAATGCAGAGAGTATGCTCAGAGTGTTGGGATTAGAAGATAATGAAATGCAAAATGAATGCTGATGCAAAATGATTCCCCTTTTATAAGTTTTAGGGTTTAGGGTTTTACCATGAAAAGTACATCAATTAACGTTTCGCATTCTGGGCCCTCTTAAGTGGCTTGCTATCGCTAGGAAGAACAGCTATCGCTAGCAGGCATGATCCCACGCTGAGTAAGTGACGTTTGGGCTTCACTTACTCCTTCCATCTATCGATAACTGACTTTGCTATCGATAACGCTATTGGCTAGCGATGGCAACCTTTGCTTAACCAGCTTTTGCCCTGCATACAGCTAGCGATAGTGGAACTCACTTTCGATGGGTTAGTTTTGCAAAACTTAAGATTTAACATTTAGAGCAGATTCTATAGAGCCAAAATCATTTAAAGTGAATAGCACAATATATTTAGATATCAATATGTAATAAAACTGTTTAGATTTGACACTGAATGCAGTTTTTAGAATCATACTGAGTTGAAATCTAAACAAATTTGAATTGTATATTTTAAAAATTTCTCAATAGATAGATTATGCACACCTTCAGCTTTTAAGTCATATAGCAATCTGACAGATATTTTATGTCATGAAAACATGGATTGCTAATGAGATGGGAGTCAAGCATTCATTATCCAAACAAAATTATGTTCTTTCAAGTACAAGATAGGATAAGAATGCTATCACCATAACTGCATTTGTCTGGGCAGAGGCTTGCTATCTGTAATGAAGGTTGCTATCGCTAGTACTTTTGATGACAATCAGAATATCAGCTGTCTATCAAATGCCAGCGATAGTAAACTTTACTATCGATTGGATCGTCTGTACTTGCCCTAACAGTAGCTTGATTTTGGCAGAAAGTTGTCAATTCTCTTTTGCAGATTTAGCACCAAAAATCCAAGCACGAAGTTTAGCTCATCAAGACTGAGTAAATTTCCTTGTAGATCATAGTCTTGAAGCTTTCTCTCCTTGTTACCTACAGAACTATAGTTCTTTTCTTTTCTTCAGTATCCAAATTTATATGGATCTGCACATGGTTAGTTCGTAGGTATTCATAGTATAATTCACATGCTTTGCAGAGTATAATCAATTCAAGATAGTTGAACATGGTGATCTAATCATGACTACATGCACAAGGATACAAATATATTCTTTTTCAATCAGTGTGCATGTATAAAAGGTAACTTATGAACATTGTATGCATTTTGTAATTGACTTTAAATCCAGAATTCAATGTTCATTCCTAAGGTTATAAAGTGTAAAATCTAGATAAATGTTACTGATAATAGTGAGGAGATTTTACCCTTGTTTACCTCTCCCTTAGGTACTTGGAGAATTGTTTCTGCTCACCCAAACTGTTTTAAAATACCTATCATCTGTTTGCAGAGATCTCTTTTGTGAGACAGAATTCAAGAATCTTCTTCTTGATGTATGAGAAATTCTGTTTCTCTTGTTCTCCTCAAGGTAACTGAATGGTACTTTGTGGTAGTTTTTTCTTGAGGTAGAACATGATCTTGTTGTTACTGTCCACTGCCTTTTATGATTTGAACTAGATGTTGCAGCAATGGCTTTTCCATGAGTTCTCCTTCTGGATTTAGGTTCTGTGAATCCTTTTCTTGAAGCATGAGAAACTCTTGGATTCTTCTCTGTTGTCATTGTACCATGATGTCCCTTTCTTCTAGAATTAATCTGCACATTCAAAGTACTAGATGGACATTTTGGTACCCATTTACCTTTGGGTCCTTCATTGTTAGTCTTGGACCTTTCATATCCTTTTGGAACCCAAATAAATTTATTTCTCACATTTAAATTTCTTCTAATATTACATGTGTGAGAAAAATGACCAGATTTACCACAATAATAACAAATAATATGATCATGTGCAACATGAGATTTTATGCAATTATTGTGATAGTCAGAGAAGTGCAAATTTAAATTGTTTTCATTCAAGAAATTTTTCTTCCCAAAACATTTTCCAGCATGATTTAAAATATTTTCAGTCCTTGAAATATGATCTGTGATAGATTGTAGATCAAAATTTTTTTTCTCAAAAACACAGGAATATGAATTGTATACCATAGATGCATCTCGGTAGTCATCTTCCTCTAGATCTTCTGTGTTGACTAAATCTTGGAAGGGTCCTGTGACCTCTCCTTCTTCAATCTCAGCTTCCAATTGCTCGTCAAACATAGATATGCAACTATGAAATTCAGATGAGCTGTCAACACTTTCAACATCAATAAGATGGTCAGAGGTATATATAGATTCAAGAGAATCCCAAATTTCTTTAGCACTAGAGCAAGGTCTGATTTTCTGAAAATCATTTTCAGTTAAGCCTTTATGCAGAATTTGCATTGCTCTAATGTTTAGAGAAAACATTTTCTTGTCTTCATCAGTCCAATCCTTCCTAGATTTAAAATCAAAATCATTTGTAAAGACATTCCACATATGATAATCGAATGATTTTATAAAACTCTTCATCCTTGCTTTCCAAAATGAAAAATCAATATTTTCAAGCAGAGGAGGAATGGTAGGATTAAAACCTTCAGAAAACATAATGTTCCCAAAAACAGCCATGATCTTTTCACTTGAGATCGTTAGATCCTTTAAAACAAGTGACCCGCTCTGATACCAATTGAGAGTACTGGCTGACACCCAAGAGGGGGGTGAATTGGGTGATAGGCTATAATTAAAACCTTTTTGAAATCTTTAAGCTCTTACTGAGAATATTTCAAAATATGAAATGGACTGACAGATATAAAAGGACAGACTGGAAATTAAGAGAGTTTAGGGAAGAGATAATGCACACAAGATTTATCCTGGTTCGGTCAACCCAGACCTACATCCAGTCCTCAGGATCCACCTGAGATTTCCACTACCCTCTTGTTTAAACCTGGCACAAGAGAAGCCTACCACAGGTTTTACGAGCACAGGTTTACCTGCCAACCTTTACAGAGTTTTAGAATCTTCTAAACACTCCCCCTTACTACCCGTAAGGTTACCACCCAGTTCACAAAGCACCAAGCTAAGGAACTACCTCAAACAGTCGAGGATTTTAATAATAGGGTTCACTCAATGAACTGATTATGATAAACACTTAAGTACAAATAAGGTGTAAGAAGAAATACAACTAGAGCTTTAAGGATCTGAACAATGTATTTCTCTAGCTCTTTTTTTCAAACATTCTCAATCTAAGGAATTTGCGATTCTGTATAAGGCTCTGTTCATCTCTTGTTTTCGTTCGTTGATCGATCGATCGTTTTTGGAAGCAAATCTTTCTGTACTTATATCTTCTCGGATTGCCTTTTTGATTCGTCTTCATATGCCCGTTAGAATATAGACGTTGGGAACTTCTAGCCGTTGGAGATCCAAGCTTTTGATCTGGTTGTAACTTTTTATGTGTAGAGTAGGCTAGACTGAGAGCTCTGTACACTTGTACTTTTATAGCAGCTTTTCAGTAGCGCTAGCATGCTTTGCTATCGCTAACTGCATAGTATAATTTCTGCACTTGAGATGTTAGCTAAGCAAGTGATCATATAAATGCACAGCAGTTGTTATCGCAAGCAAAGCTCATTAGCTCAATGAGATAGATAATATAAGAAATATCAGAGCTTTTTATCGATAGCATATTCTCTTGGATTAAAAAGCATCATATCAGCATATATTCTTCTATCGATTGCTTAAACTACTATCGCTAGATACTTGATTTGCTTATTAGCTTTAAGGATACAATTATCAAAGAATTCAGAACTTCAAGGTATCCCATTATCGATAGATAAACATTTTAGCGCAAACAAACATATCAGCTCTTGATTCATTAGCTCTTAGGCACTAGCTATCTGAAAGATCATTATCTGAAGCACTTATGGTTATCGATAGCTTGACCTATTATCGCTAACTGATTTAGGGACTTAGTTCATTTATCTGCTGGTTTCATCTACTTATAAGCTCAATGAACTTCTAGCGATGGAACATTTGCTTAGCGATAGAGGGAGACTTAGCGATAGATATTAACCTTGATATTGCTAAGTCTTCACTCGCTATTCCTTTCTTTCAATTAGCTATACAGATACACTTAGCGATAAGGATACTTATTCATTATTGGTCTGCTAAGTTATCATTTCTTATTAGCGATATTTTTCATAGATCAGTCTTCATCAAAACTTAAGATTCTAACAAAGTATACTTTAGCCTTTATTAACTGAGTAATAAAATTTATTTGAACTAGTAAATATTAAATCTTTGTGAAGTTAATAGTAAATGAAATTTGAGGATTTTATTGATATTTAATTTTTAAACCCTAAGAAGTAAGACCTATGTGTAGTATTCCCAAAGCTTAAACAAAGATTGTGAACTTTCACAAAAATAATTTTTTTAAGAAAAAAGTGATTTTATAATGACAAAAGCTTAAACATACCCTCTCTAAATCAGTATAAAAACCTCTTAAACCTCTTTAGATCACTTCCCCCAAAAAAATTAAATAAGCTATGGTTATGCATCTTATACTATTTATAAGTAATTTCTATCATGTTTCACACAGATTAAAATAAACTTTAAAATTAGCAATTTTACAAATATGTTTGTACCGAGCACATGTCCTTGGGAGAACCACACCCCAAAAGCTAGCAATTGAGGTTGGGGAGTCAAGGACTTATAAGACCCATCTCGCAAGGAAACCTCCCCGATGTGGGACTTGTGACAATGCACCCCCCTCGAGAGCCGACGTCCCGGCGGCTACACTCTATGACACTTCACTCGGCGCTTCACTCGGCCTTTCTGCCGGTCAGCCCCTCTGGTCAGAACCCTTCGTAGGTAGCCCTTTCTGGTCTATCAGACGAGACGGCGTCCCGGCGGCTTCACTCTACGGCACTTCACTCAACCTTTTGTTGGTCATCCCTTTCGGTCAGAACCCTCAGTAGGTAGCCCTTTCCGTTTGGTCGTCTCTCAATGGAAGCACCATTGTAACGAGCACAAGTCACAAGTCCCACATCGAGGAGGTTTCCTTGCAAGAAGGGCCTTATAAGTCCTTGGCTCCCCAACCTCAATGGCTAGCTTTTGGGGTGTGGTTCTCCCAAGGACTTGTACTCGTTACAATGGTGCTTTCATTTAGAGACGGCCAAAAGGAAAGGGCTACCTACGGAGGGTTCTGACCGAAAGGGCTGACCAACAAAAGGTTGAGTGAAGCGCCGAGTGAAGTGCCATAGAGTGGAGCCGCCGGGACGCCGTCTTGTCTAATAGACCGGAAAGGGCTACCTACGAAGGGTTCTGACCGGAGGGGCTAACCGGCAGAAGGGCTGAGTGAAGCGTCAAGTGAAGTGTCATAGAGTGTAGCCGCCAGGACGTCAGCTCTCGAGGGGGGTGCATTGTCACAAGTCCCACATCGGGGAGGTTTCCTTGCAAGAGGGGCCTTATAAGTCCTTGGCTCCCCAACCTCAATGGCTAGCTTTTGGGGTGTGGTTCTCCCAAGGACTTGTACTCGTTACATTGTTCATATTTAATATATATTTAAATGAGAACAAAATTAACACATTAATAAATAAATGGTAAACTTGTATATGAAGATTTTTATGATGTGACATTTAAATGTGACAAAAGGATTTCTTCCCTCTCTACTGTATAACTAGGATCAAAGGAGTATAATCCAAATTAATTAAGTCTATTAAATTTTAGTTTATGAATGTCTTGTTCTAAATTATGATGATACTCAACAACTGTACTTATATATATATAGCCACAGGTCTACAACAGAGGTCCAAAGTTCAACCCTGATGCTGATCTGAAATATCCAATGCTTTGGGAGAGAAGTGATGTGTGCCATTGTGTTCATAAAGCCCTCAAGTTTGTGTTCATCGTGGGATTTTCAGGCTACCATCTTGAGGCAGATTTTGTGAAGCACCTCATTACAAGAGCAATCACTATGGAGAAACTCACTATCATATGTAAAAGCTCAAAGAAAGAGGTAAGCTTTCTGGTGCCTCTTCAAGATCAAAAAGCTTCGTCTAATCTCTCCATCGTGGTCAAGATTGCAAAGAACAAAAGTCCTCTTATTGAACTCAATGAATTTTTCAATATTAAGACTAGAAATTGCTTCATCTCGAAGAAGTGATAACTAGACCCTGGATCTCACATTTACAGACACAAACGTGTCAACGCTGGGCTCAAACCCTGAATCTCATTCAAACATGGCGGGCGTTATTGGGGCGACATAGTCATTGATAGGAGTTCAGTATATTGATTCTCTATTACTAGTACTGAAAATGCGCATAAGGTGTGTGCTAATAAATAAACCATGGATGTGAATTTCATTGTTTCGTTCACGTTTATTTTTTTTTCCATTCTAGAACTCTGTCGTTTCTGAGTGCTTGTATATTCAGATAATAAATGTGGTGGTGTTCATGTGAATAATCATGTAGTTTCTCATATTTTTATTATTACCTACCATTATATTGATGTTGTCTATAAGTATTATAGTTTGATTACTGGGAAAATAATATTCCTTCATATCATACATCATTAGTGTATATGCGGTTAGGAATTCTAGCTAGTGAATCTTGGACTGTATGTATTTTTTTTTTTAAAAAAATAGAAGTATGGGTTAACCCTATGAGAGGTGCATGATTCGTATGATAAGAATATAATGATGGGATGAAATATGAGTAGCGGCTTATGGTTTAGACCTTCTATTGTTTTTTAAAAAGTCGGAATTTTAAGCAAGATAGCATGACACACACACACACATATAATCAAATAGATTCAATATAATGCATAATAAATATGAAAATTGTATGGTTTATGAATTTAATAGGTATATGGATCCTCCTATATAAAGTCTCTCAAGCACTCGCACTAAATTTAAGTATCCTCCCAAAAAGGATTTAGACATTGGTTCAGCATGTTGTGACATATTGATTCTTCTAAGCCCAAACCTTGTTAGTTTTTATGGTTTATGATTTATGTATGTATCTAAATTAATATTAAAATAGTTTTAAAATATAATGACTCGTATATATTATTAGCTCCTTCTTCTAACGATCTTTAGTCGGTAATCTGAACATTACATTATTAGACTTGCTTATAAAAAAAATGTTGATTCATCAAATTCAAATAGCAGGCGACCCTACGAATAAATGTTGAATAAGGTATACTTAATTTGAAATCATATACAATATTATATTATGGAATTAAATTTTAAAAACTAATAATAGTAATAAATTATCATTAAACATATAAATCTTACTTCTTCTTCTTCTTCTTTTTTGTTTACAGTGGCAAGCTTTCGCGTGAAAATAAAGAGAAGCTAGGAAATGATCCTAACTAATTCCTGCACAAAGTTGCAGATCCTCATAGTACCAGTTAGCACAACTTTCAGGCACTCTTGGAAACAAAACCGCTCCAGAACTATCTTGGTGGCCCGTCCTTGCCAATTGATCTGCGCATCTAATAATATCTCTCTTCACATGTCTCATCAGTTCAATCTTCCCTTCTTGGAGTATTTTTTCTCTAGTATTCACTACCACATTATACAGCGGATGATGATCCGTTGCATAATTTCGCATGAGCAGATTAAAGGAATCAAGGGAATCAGAAGAAATATTGATATTCCTAAATCCTTGAGTCCTACCCACTCGAATCCCTTCTTGAATCGCCAATAGCTCCACTTCTGTAACTAAACAAAGGCCTAGGGAGTTTTGGAAGCCCATAAGCCATTCTACTGCCTCATTTCTCATGACTCCGCCACAAGAACCTTGTTCGTGCGTCCAAACCGATACATCAACATCAATTTGCACATATCCTTGTGGCGGCGGTATCCAGCTAGTCTCCACAATGTTCCTTATTTGGTAAATCTTGTGGTGGAACGCCTTACTTGCCGTAAATTCCATTATGTGGTACGTCCATTTGTGTTTGAGTTCTCTAGTTGAAGCATTTTGACCCTCAAAGACAAATCTACACCTAGAAGTCCACAATATCCAGCAGGTTATGCTGAATACTCTAGTTCATTCTTCCTCTTTATCGAGCCATACCTACAAATGTCCAGAAAAAATTCTAGCAATATGGTTAGGATTTAAAAAATTCATCCAGAGTTCCTTTGCTCTCTCACAATCTCTCAATATGTGAATCACACTCTCTTCTCTCTAGCATTGAAAAGGGCACTCACTCTCAGTGTTTGTTCCTCTCTTCTCTCTTAGTGAGTTGGTAATCAATCTCTCATGGGAGATTTGCCACGTGAAAAGCTTTAGTTTTTTGGGTATGTTCCACTTCCATAGTGAATCCCAGATCCTGATTCTACCATTGCTTTCCCTTCCCTTGATATAATCATATGCTGATTCAACTAAGAATACTCCATCTATAGCATGTTACCATACAAAAATATCCTTATCTGTGAGGTCCGATAGCTTCATCTGGTTTATGATGGATATAATTCTTAGTGGAAGAATTCCAATCCACTTGTGTGTATCACATCCTCCTGTAGGAAGTACAAAATCATAGACTTTTGCATTTATATTCAGGAAAGAAACATCTTCTACAAAATTGATGAGAGGCTCATCGAGAGGAAGCTAGAGGTCCCACCAAAAACTTGTGTTCCTTCCACTTTTAATCTTCTTCCCAATTCCTTGAAGGACTCTTTCCCACACTGTGACTATACTCAGCCAGGTTCTGAAAGCTGTTATTTTCTTTAGGACATTTGGTGCCTCTGAATCGCCACACTTGTATTTTGTTTTCAGACATCGGACCCACAAGGCGTCACTCCTGTCTAGTAAACCCCAACATAACTTCATAATGAAAGCTTGATTTTGGGAGTGGAGATGCTTGATGCCTAGGCTGCCTTCTTTCTTCTTCACAATGATTTTATCCCATGCAATTGGATGCATCTTCTTTTTGCTGTCTTATTGTGACCACAAAAAGTTCATACTTATAAGCTGAAGCTCCTTAATTGTGCTCTTCGAGATAAGAAGTGATTGCATTTGGTAGCTCAGGGAGAGCTGCAAGGACTGATTTGATGAGGACTAATTGTCTGGCCATGCTTAGGTATCTACACTTCCATAAAGATAACCTTGGCCTTGTTTTTTGCACAATGTGTTTGAAAGTGTCTTTTGAGGCCCTTGTGTAAAGAATTGGGACTCCCAAGTATGTCCCTAGATATGATGTTAGCCCTATTTCAAGCCTTCGACTCAATGTTTGCACCGCAAGTGCACGGGTCACGCCAAGCAATAAAGTGATAAGAAAGTATCGTTCCCACAGGGATTTGGTTACAAATGCAATCAAACAGAAGGCTTAGTGGATTAAATTAAGTTGAGCTAGAGCCAAGTTTGGATTGAAGATTTAACATTTCCAAGTTTAACAACTAAAATTCTATTTCTAGTTAAGATTTTAATTACCAAGATTATAAAGTAAAAAGGTGATTTAGAAAACACTTTTTAAGACTAATAAAAACGACCTAGGGTTACTTATCCCCATTTGACTTTATGAACTAGTAAATTCCTTTCTTTTTAGCATCATAATGAATCAATGTGTGAGTCCAATGTTCAAAGTCATTTGAAGAAGTTTTCTCAAGTCAAAATCAAATTTATACTTTCATTAATTGCACAACCTCTTGCCACAATTAATGCTAGTCATAAATACTCCACAACCTTATATGAACAATGTTAGGTTAGTAATTATATCTCTATATTACCATCCATTTAACACTATAAACTTCAAGTCTAACATGATTTCACCCAAGTTCTAAAACAAAATACTCTCTCTCGAGTCATACTCCATTTAACAAATCAAGTGGTGATCAAGCACTTGTATAAATAATAGCAAGATGAAAATCCACACATAAAAATTCATTTAATGCATTAAAGAAAGGAACTACAATGTTCAATCTATCAAATGGTTCAAGGTAACCCTAGAAAAGGGATTTAGTTACACATGGTAAAATTAAAAACGAAAATAAAACTTAAGAAAGAACACATGACAGAAAAATAAAGAAGAAGGAAGAAGAAAGGAACCCAAGAACAATGAACTTGAATCTCTCCAAGATCCTCCAAGCTTCCAAGCTCTTCCCCACTCTCTCTTCAAGCTCCAAAAAGTCCCAAAATGTGCCCTAAATGCGTTCTGCCCGAAATCCTCTGAATTAATTTCTTTTATCCCCTTTCAGACAGCTCATTTACTCAAAACGCGCAGCATTTGGCCAGCTCGCCGTGGGTTTCGCCGCAGCAAAGTCCACGGCGAACTCTGTGATTCTAGAGGCAGAATGGAATTACACTTGTCGTGACTTTTGCTGTGGCGAAAGTCACGGCGAAGTCATGTTGCTTCCGGTCCTTAGTCTTCTTTTCAGATGGTCTTCAATTCGATTGACGTGTGTGTGTTTCTTCTGGGCTTTTTCACTTGAGCACCTCTTCCTATGCGAGAAAGAAAGAGGGTTGATTAGTTTTACAATTTACTACATTATAAAAAAATTCATTAAACTTCAAATTTCATACAATTTACACCCTTTCTTTGCCCAGCTTGCTCATTAAGCTTTTGATTCCTTTTTGCCATTTTAATCACCAAATTATTCACAGGTACAGAGTAAAACATGATGATTTTGTATGAAATTTAGGAGCTTATCACTCAACTTCATAGCTCTATTGAAATGCACATTTCTTGACACAAACATCTTAGATTTATCTAGGTTGGTTCTATGTCGGGATACTCTGCAGAAATTCCCCATAATTCTTCTAACTTCTTCTATCTGGGTAGTTTTTGCTTCAACAAAGAGAATCAGATCATCTGCAAAGAACAAATGTGATATGCCTGGACCGTTCTTCTTAAAGTATAGTGGTTTCCATCTCATGGCCACGCATTCTGCCATAATAAGTTGGCTCAACCACTCCATACATAGCACAAATAGATATGGACTTAGGGGGTCTCCTTGTCTAATACCTCTTGTTGTTTTGAAATCTGGGGTAGCTTCCCCATTCCAAAGACTACTCATTTAAGTAGTGCTTGTACACATCATAATTATTTTGAGTAATTCGATCCTCAATTTTCAAGCAATGTAAGGTTTCTTCTATGAAGGCCCAATCGAGTCTATCATAAGCCTTCTCCATGTCTACCTTTATTGCAACATATTCTTTGCTCCCTTTCTTCATGCACATGATATGGATGGCTTCTTAGGCTATAATTATATTACACAACTGGATCTATTATATTAGTTATGAAGTTACACTGCTATTGGCTCACCAACTTACCCATAGCTTCTTCAGCCGATTTGCAATCACTTTGGTTAGGATTTTGAAACTTACATTGCATAAAGATATTGGCCTAATCGAAATCGTTTTAGTGAATTTTGAGTATCCACTTTAGGAATTAGCACTACTCTTGTCTAGTTAAGGTCTTCAACTGTTCGGGGTTCCACAAAAAGATCCTCAATCATCTCGCATACTTTATTATCAATCACATGCCATTGAGTTTGGAAGAAGTGTGCCTGAACCCCATCAGGCCCAGGTGCCTTGAAAGCTCCCATCTTGAATACAATGTAACATTTACTCCCTAAATACTATTTTAATAATACATGACATCACCAATAACTTTAATCAACATTTCAAAGGGTTAATTATTTTAGGAAAAAGAGATCATCTAATAAATCACTAACATAGTTAGAAAAAGACTTTTCATAAAATTCTTTTCAATACGAAAATCTAATGGACTAACCATGATAGGAAAAAGTGACTTACAAACACAAATACATGCTATCATGTTTAGAATAGAGTTTAGTTAAATAAGTTGAGGGATCCATGTTAGAAAAAGAATGAAAGTAGCTAAATCAACACTAAGATGAATCATAAGGGTGTGTTTGGATTGAGCTTCTGAGAAGTGACTTTTTTTCAGAATGACTTTTTCAGAAGTAAAATTGGATAAAAGTCATTTGTGTGAAGTGATTTATGTTTGGATTTGTGATGATAGAAGTGACTTGTTTTCAATCTGACTTTTAGAAACATGTTTGGATGATTATTTTGAAAAGCACGTTTAGATGAAAAATTATTAAAAAATGCATTATTGTCGTTAAATAATACATATATAATATGCATATATTCTTATTAAAGGCTTAGTTTCTCCCTTATTTTGAGGAAAATAATTTTAAAAAATAATATTTTTAGCTCAAAGGAGTATATTGTGGGAGAAAGTAGTTAGAAATTGTTATGGTAAATTTTTGGAGATAAAAAGAAAATTTTAGATTAAAAGAAATTATCTTATTTGAGAATTTTAGGGGTCTAACAGTCTAATTTTCCTACCCACTTTATTAAATAATACATAACAAAAGGTGTGGGACCCACCAGAAGTCAGAAGTTAGAAGCCAAAAGCCACTTTTTTTTGCTTTTGACTTTTCACGTTGCAGAAGTTATTTTGGACCAAAAGTCATTTTCAAAATAAGTGAGACCAAGCATAATTTTTTTTCCCATAAGTCATTCTAAGGTTTGGATCCACGTTGGGCCTTCCCAACGTGGTATCCAAACACACATAAAGGCAATGAATTATATAATTCACTTATCCATATTAGAAAATGAACTTCCTTTAAAGAATTTGTAAGGCTACCATGGATATTTAAAATCTACCCAATTACAATAACAATCCTCAAAAACCATCATCAAATCTCAACATCAAATTAAACTTATTAATTAAACTACTAAGACATCTATAGCCAACAAAACTCAGTCTCCAAAACTATCATAATATCCTTAACAGTAATTGAAAGTCCAAGCAGTTTAATAAACGACCAAATGACATACATCTGCCAGAACTAAGAACAATCCACAGAAATAAGAATATCAACACAATTAAACTAAAATGCCATGAAAAAGTCTACAGCTCAAATTAAAAGACAACAATGCTGTAAACAAAGCGGGGAAGCCCAACTACATGCATGAATGTAAAATGTGGCAAAACATTTGTCATGTTGGCCCAGAAACTCACTATCTTAGTGAGAAGTTCCCAGATCCTTCCCTTGGTTGCCTACTGTGTTACTAGGACCTGTAAAAGGGAGATGAAAGGGGGTAGACCCACATAACCACTAACTACTTATCTATGTGTGGTGTGTGCTAGCAAGGTGTCCAGTGGAATTCTTATAGCTATATCAGTTCGAAACATGTGACAAATAATCAGGTAAATGCATAAATTAAACCAACATCTCTTTTGAGAACTTTCTTTAAATCACCTACAAATATACAACAGTTTCAAAATGGTAAGCATATAAATAATTCCAAAGTCATATGTCACAATAACATTCACAACACTGTGCAACCGACGTACAGATCGCAGGTATACTGATATCACAATTCGATTCAGTAGGGACTCACAACCCTCGCCTGAAACCGGGAGTGTTCTCCCCATTTTCATTTCCATTAGTCCTCGTGGGCTAATAGGGAACCTCATCAAGTGATGGCAATTTATTCAATTCGTTGGTGTCACACACACACACAACCACATTGACCATATCATATTAGTATGCAACACCAACAACTATATGACACCAAGCCTATCTAGTGTTTTCCAAAGTAAAATCATGCAGTAATTTGTAAACCCAATATACATTGTGGTTACAAATATGCTAATACATAGCTTTATGACAGTTCCAAATATCATATTCCACCAGACGAGTCATATCATGAAAATAGACGTTCAAAATTCATACTCGTAGATGACCATAAATATTTAAAATGTTAGAAGTTCAAACCTACTCACTAACAGAAACACACACTCACACAAACAAAGCAGAAAGTAGTTACCTGGTAACTAGCACCGATCTTACAATAACGTAGCTCCCCATGCTATTTAAGCACAACTTAAGTCTACCTAACATAACAAGAAAACACAAGTTGCAATTTAAATTCCTAACTACCCATTCCCAAATTCATACTTAAAGCCTTTGCACCTCCATCCAACTGAATTTAAGCTTATAGGATAACACTATCTTCCCCAAAACCACACCTACACCATATCTCACCACACTGACCTTTATGATATTATCGTCAAGCACAATTAAGTCCTCTGATTCCATTGGTAAACTTCAATTGCTCTCTATCATAGATTTCTGATAAGCTCCTAAATTTCACATATTTCATCACATTTGTCCCCATTTTTGTATATATTTTTGAAAGTTATGTTTTGAATAGACATAAAAATTCAAAGAAAATCCTTAATGAAGAAAAAAGTGTTTATGCATGAAATTTAGAGCTTAATGATTCTTTGCTTGACAATTTGTGTGTATGTTATTAAATTTTAAAAGCTCATCAACCCTCTTTCAATCTTGTATAGGAAGAGGTGATAGAGAGAAAAAGCCAAAGAGATGCAAGGAGAGCTGGAATGAAGAATGAGAGATGACAAAAAGGCAAAGAACCAGAAGCGAAGTGACTTCGCCGTGGGTTTCGCCGCGGCTAACCCATGGCGAGTGTAAGAGCCCTCTGAATGTCACCCTCATTCGCCGTGACTTCACCGCGGCGAAGCCACGGCGAAAACACTTGAAACTGCGCGTTTTAATTGATTAACGCTATCTGAATGCAATAAAGGGAATTGAATGCGATCAGAAACAGAGAGAGAGAGAGAGAGCATTTAGGGCACATTTTGGATCATTTTGGAGCTTAAGGAGAGAGTGGGGAAGAGCTAGGAAGCTTGGAGAATCTTGGAGAGATTCAAGTTGTGATCTTGGTTTCTTTTCTTCTTCCCTTTTTCTCTAATTTCTGCCATGTCTCTGCTTTTTATTTTTATTTTCATTTCTTATTTACTCATGTGTAACTAAACCCCTATTCTAGGGTTACTTTGAACCATTTGATGGATTGACTCTTGTATTTCCTTCCTTTGATGTATTTAATGAATGTTTATGTATGGATTTTCATCTTGCTTTAAATTATACAAGTGCTTGATCACCACTTGAAGTGTTAAATGAAGTATGACTTGAGAGAGTATATTTTGTTTTAGAACTTGTAGGAAATCATGTTAGACTTGAAATTTATGATTTTAAATGGATGGTTTGTTGATAATATAGAGATATAATTATTGACCTAACATTGTTCATATAAGGTTGGTGGAACATTTATGGCTAGCATTAAGTGTTGCAAGAGATTGTGCAATTAATGCTAGTAAAAATTTTATTTTGACTTGAGAGAGCTTTTTCAAATGAAATTGACCCTTGAACTCATGCATGAAATTCATTGGGTAAGGAAAAGGGAAGGAATTTATTGGGTCTTGAAGTTAAATGGGGAAAGGTAACCCTAGGTTTTCTCATCCAATTTCTCAAGTATTTCTACGTCATTTCTCTTGTTCAAAAATCTTAAACTAAAAATCTCAAAAAGAAGTAACCTTTTAGTGATTTAACTTTACATGCTAACTCTTTAAAGCAAAACCTTGTTTAGCTCAACTTAATCTAATAGTGATCGCATTTAGTGATCGCATTTGTAACCAAATCCCTGTGGGAACGATACTTTTCTTATTACTTTATTACTTGATGCGACCCGTGCACTTTCGGACCGAACAATTTCCCAAATCGAAATTAAGCTTAAACTCTCTTTGATCACAATAAAATACCCAAACGGATCGAATCTATCCCAATTAACTCTTCCAACACCTTTAAGCTATCTAGATAACTCAAACGATAAACCAAAATCAAAGACCCAATCACTCTAATTAATTCGGGTTCCAAGAAAACCCCCAAAATTTCAAGCTTAAAACACAACCATATATGCTTTAATTCATAAATCATGCTTCAAAACTAATGGGTTTACTAAAAAGAAACCCTAATCACATTAGAAATCACCCAAAGATCATTAACCATAAGATTAAACTCGGATCCCAAGCTACCCAATGAAAATTACAAGAAGAAACTAAGGAAAGATGGAAGAAGAATGGCTTAGAGAACATTCCTTACCAATATGAAGCAACAAGAAGCCTTGAGACCTTCAAAATCACAAACCCTAGCAAAGGATTTTTAGGCTTTTCTCCCTCTGGCCAAGACTCACACTTAAAACCCTAATTTTTCATTCTAATGATCTATGTATAGAGACTGGGATTTGTACGTTCACCGTGGGCCTCACCATGGCCTTTTTATAATTTAAAAATCTTAGGGTGGCCATGGTGAACCCCAAATGGTTTCCCCTATATTTTATCTCTTTAATTCCACTTTCTACTCAAAATTAACCTTGTTTCCTTCACATATGATTTATAATTTGCTTCTTAATATTATACCCTCATAATAATCCTCAAAAAATACTTCAAAACATCCATGGATTCATAATTCAATTCCTATTTCTTCACCAAAATTCACCCCACTAAACCTCAATATACCTCAAATAATTCATTCCTACACAAATTTCCTCAATTTCCCATATTAAAAACCTAATTAAAATCTTTGAACCTTAATTAATTTCTCAAGATGTTTCGTACACCATGCTTAATCTCTTCCCTATCCACCATCTTGGATATATCATTTAATTCTTCAAAGGTCAGATTGGGGAAATTTGCAAACTAGCCCCTAATATCTGGTAGATTGTTGTTTTTAAATTATAGACCTTGATAATAAGTCATGGCCATTTGTTTTAGTTCATCTTGATTTACCACCCATCTACCCTCTCCATCCTGTATTGCATGAATCTCATGTTTCCTCTTCTTAAAAACTATTGATGCGTGGAAGAAAGTTGTGCTCCTGTCACCCCATTGTAACTACTTACATTGAGACTTGTCAAACCAAATCAATTCTTATTATGCTCCTAGGTTGGTGTACTCATTCCAAAGTTTCCTTTCAATATGAATCAGTCTGAATGCAACATCTGATCTTCTTTTATTCTCTATACCATCTAGTCTATTGAAAACTTCCTTCTTCTTTCTAGTTAATCGTCTCTTTTAAAACTGTAAGAGTACTTCTTTCCAGATTTCCCCTTCCATGTAGCAACGACTTGGTCTCCAAACCCCTCCTCAAGTTGCCATGCAGCTTGGTATTGGAACTTATTGACTCTTGTCCTTTGATTACCATGTCGAGAATCTAAGTTAACTACCACAACTTTGTGGTTAGATTTGAACCTTAGCTCGTTGGCAGCAATAGTGTTAGGATAGTTGATCTCCCAACTAGTATTATGGAATACCCAGTTAAGCCTCTCTTTGAGTCCATTTCTTTCCTAGGTGAATCGTTTCCTTTGAAATCTAGTTACCAATAGGCCTATATCATCAATACATTCTTGGAAGTTTTGCATAGAATTTTTGTTAGGTTCAGCCCCTTCTTCCTTGTCTCTTGGAGCTAGGCATTAAAGTCTCCAAACACGCCTCTCTTATTTCTATGATAAAAATTTGACAGAGAAGGAATTGGATATTTGATGTTATATATTCAGCTTTGAACATAGAGTCATTCCAGATTATCCATACCCCTCACGAAACCACTAGATTTAAATACTAATCCAGTGACTAAAGCCCATCTTTCTCATAGTTCTTTTAGCTTGGATGCCACTTATTGGACCATATGATTTCAATTCCATATTTTCCAACTATATGTTAGAAATTCAAATTAAGCAATATAAAAGTCAAAAAAGGCTGCAATAATAATAATAAATTAATAATAGCAAACTTTGAATCAGACACGCATGAAGCATTTGGAGGTTCTACAAGATTCAATTAAATGGTGGTAGAATCTACACAATGGTGGCAGCTTCATGAAGTATCATATGGCGGTGGAATAAGTCAAAGATGGTGGCTGCTAGCTTGAGGCTTCTATAATCTACATAGGCGGTGAACTCTAGCTATATATATGTGTGTGTGCAGCTATGTATGTTTGTGTAAGTGAGAGATGTAGAGAGCAAAGGCTCTTGTGTTGTATAAGTGTTGTAGCACTTATTAGAGAGAAAGAAATAGAGAGCAAAGCTCTTGTGAGCCGAGAAAGTGCTGTAGCACTTAACTATAAGAGTGGTGTGAGTTGTGAGTGTGAGGTGTAGTGTGCGTGAGTGAGTGAAAAAAAGAGAGAATTAGAAAGAGCAAAGCTCTTGTCTTGTAGAAGTGCTGTAGCACTTAAGTGTGAGAGTGGTGCATTAGAAATAAGAGGGAAGAGAGCAAAGCTCTTGTAATTTGAGAGAGTGCTGAAGCACTTATTTGAGAGAGAGAAAAATAGTGAGTTCCCTATTTTGTGAGTTGTATTTTATGAGTTGTAATATTTTGCTCATTGTAGTATAAAAATACTATTTTTTGCCCACCACACTTCCAACACTATATCTCTAAACATTATGGGGAAAGCTCAGCTATCAGACCCTTGATAATTCCATGATACCCCAATCATTGGTAAAACTTTCACTAAAAGGATCGGATAGAAATTACTCACCAACTTTAAACACTTTGGTCATCCATGCTGCACAAACTTCTTATGTCTTTGCCACAAAAGAATAGTGCTCTGATTCCATGATTTCTTCATCCTCATCAGCATCCGATTTTAGGGGATCCAGTGGTGTTGGAAGGTGTGATAATTTGCTCTGCTCCTCTTCGCCTTAGATCTTGACCCCCCATTACTGTTGTTCATTTCTCCAATCCCCTAGAATTTTCAGGTTTGTTCGTCCCTTCCCCCTTGTGATGGTCCTCTTTTTCCATACGGGCCATGTGCTCAATATTTCCTTGGATAAGTTAATGCAGTCTCTTACTCTTAATTGTGCTTTCTTTTCTTTTATTCAAGTCATGGCCCATTTCCTTAGCCTTTTCCTTGTTAGTCTTATCCTGGTGCATTTTTCTCTGCCAAGCATTGTTAATAGGCCCAGAACTTGGGTATAAGTTCTCCTTGCCTCGTGGCCTTATCATAGCCTTTTTGCTTACTCTTCTCATTTAACCCTAATTTTCTTCTTTGCTCTCCTATCTTGTCAACCTTTCCCTCAACCGCTTTCCTTTTCTTGACTACCACAAGTGCTTTCTCTATGCTATTAGATTCCATAGGTTCAACCAAGCTCCTATTTTTGTTATTTTCCTCCCTTGATTTCTCGTCATCTACAGCCTCAAGGATTACAAACCTTGTCTTCTGCATATAGCTTTTTGACCTTGTGGTACGGTCTTCTCATTTTGTCTTTGTCACATGCCATTCCTTTCTCAGAGTCTTGCTTGGAATTTGAGTCTTCGGTAACCGAGATATTATCATCCATTGAACAAAGATCTCTATACTAGTTTTCACTTTGTTTTCGTTTCCCTTTGCTTTTTTCGGTTGTTTACCGCCAGCCATCGTCGTCGTAGTTGTTCCCAGTAAACCATTTGGTTGTGATGAATGCTGTGAGTTCATACATTGAGTACTTGTGCTTGTTTTCCATGGGCAAGCTTCTCTCATATGACCGAATCTTCCACAAGCAAAGCAAATCATCCCTAAACCCTCATATTCAAAGTTAAAAATGGCATAAGCAAAAAGGATATTTGGCACCAAAGATTTTTTAAGGTTGAGCTCAACATATATTCTGGCAAACTTCCCCCTGTCCACATTACGTGTTTAGACGAGAAATCATTCAAGGATTTTAAGTCTACTTTGAGAGTTATTCTTATTCTATCTCCCAATCTCTGCATGAAGTAGTTATTATAGTAGTGTATAGGCGCATTTGGCACACAAATCCAAGTAGCCACCCTTCCAAGAGGATTATGATAGGGGTTGAAATATGGTGTCCATCTTTAGACTAGCACACAATGTTGTCTTACTATCCATGGCCCTTCACATAGGATTCTCTAATAATAACTTCTCCATTGCTCTCCGTCTTGTAGTTGAACTATAAAATAATTATTTGGTAAGTCTGTTAATTCAAAGCTTGAGAAACCCTAGATATTTTGAAAGTGCTCTTATAGCCAAAACAAATTGAAACACCTTGCTAGGATTGTTAATACCAATGAGTGTTTCCAAGGTTCACACCATTCATTATACTCTTCTTGTGTAAGTAGGATGATAGGGTAGAGTTCCATTAGCTCTTTTAATTTATGTCTTCAAAAGGTTGAGGGATTTTCCAGTCAAAATCATCATCATCTAGCATGAATTCATCTTTCTCTTGTTCATATCCCCCGTTTTCCACACAAATAAATCCCATTAATGAGGCCGATAAGATGTGAACTTTGGTGGTGGGGTCTCTTCTACTTCATGATTATGTTCTCCCAGCATCACAGTTGCTTTTGATTTAACATTGTCTAATTTCCCTCCATCCTCTTCCACATGATTTTCCTCCATTACATCATCCATCACCGATTGGACAGCTTCCTCCATCTTCTTCTATTTATTTTTTCGCAAGCCCACCGTCCGCTGGAGGTCTATCTTGTGGTACCTTCTATTGACCTGACTCAAACATTCCTGACTTTACTTGTTGCATGCTTCCCGGGAGAGAGAGAGAATTCCAACTCAACTAGTTTACTCACATATAAATCTTATTATCCTTCACATGATTATATATATTTTTTGATACAAAGGAAATAAATACAGCTACTCTACATCATATCTTTACTCTGCAAAAGCAAAACTGTAGCCTCCTTTGACAAGATTTGAAGTCCTAATCCATGCTTGAAGCTTTGTTTAGCTAAGAAGTCTGTATATACATTATTCTCCGTCCTGATTAATAAGTCCTCAAAGAGTAGTGAAGAGGATATGGTCCTCATGCAAGTATGTGCTTTCTTCAGTTATCCTTGTGACAACATCCATTGCATCGCAAAAATGGTTAACGTTCCGAAAAGCCGCATCCCACACTCTTATCAAACCCCATATACATCCCTAGAGTTCTGCTACAATGCTGGCGTTACCTTCTATACTGTGCATAAAAGCTTCACAAATATCTCCACAAGGCTTAGATAGCAGACCTCCACAGCCTACCACTCAAGCCCATTGGGAGAAAGCACCATAAACATAAACCATTATGCCATTATCATCAAATTGTTGGTTAGCTGGCGCCTGATACTTGGTTCTGTAATGGTTAAGTTGAAGGGTCTTCGTAGGCTTCAAACAATTCACTATACCTTTGGTTTCCACCAATCCTTCAAGAAGACTAGCACACGTACCATGATGCACAAACTCATTTCTTCTTCTCCAAAGTATCCAGCAAGCTTCACAAAAAAGGTCCTTCTAATTGCTATCATGAACCTGTTGGGTACTAGTTAAATTCATCTTTAACCAATCAAAAAGGTTCATCTCCCAGAACCCACTATTAGTAAGCACAATACCTAGATTCAACCAAAATTCACGAGCTCGATCACAATCTCTTAGCACATAAGTTGTAGTCTCACGTTGATTCAGACAAGATACACTATCCCCATTAGGGTGCAAATGACGATGAAGAAGCGCGTCATTTGTTAATAACCTATCATGCATCACAATCCAAACATGAAGTTTACAACGTTGGGGGACTTGTAGTTTCCACAAATTCCTCCAACAACTCAAAATTTGAAGGGAAACATCAGCAATTGAATTATAAGCTGACTAAACTGAGAATTGATGTCCACTTCTTTCAAATTTCCACCTTGCTCTCACCTTCCCATCATGATGAACTGATTAAACTCCTTTAAGAACATCATTACATGTGTCTCTTATCCCACTCCATACTCTCGACCCTTTTCTCTCCAAATTAATGCTAGGAATTAGATCATTCTCGCAATGATATTTGCTTCTAATCACCCAGGACCAAAGAGCATTTGGATTCGAAATTAGCCCCCAACCCACTTTCATCATAAAAGCTTTGTTTTGAAGAGATGCATGTCTCAACCCCAATCCTCCACGATCTTTAGGAGTACAAATTCAATCCCATGAAATTAAATGAGCCTGTCTTTTTCTGGAGTTGTCCCCCATAAAAATTCCGAGCCATTCTATCAAACTCCTCACAACAACCCTTTGGGATTAAAGAAATTTGCATATAACATAATTAGGGATAATCGAAGCCACCAATTTAATAAGTGTATTCATCCCTCTTAAAGATAAAGACTGACACTTCCAACTCGCCAATCTTTGCCGAACTCTATCAATAGCAAATCGATATGCTGCTTTTGTAACTTTTTCATGATGAAGGGGCACCCCCAAATTTTCCACCATTGAGAAGCCCAAGCTTTCACTCAATTGATCTTTAATATTATGATTCACGTTCCGGGAAAAAAAATACTCTAGTCTTAGAGGCATTTACCTTTTGAACAGAGGCAGTGCAAAAATCATTCAGACAGTTATTAACCACCTGCACTTGATCAAATTTAGCTTCTGCAAAGATGACCAAATCATTAGCAAAAAATAGGTGTGATATAGGGGGACCATTCTTACTGAGTTTTATTGGCCTCCACTTCCCCCATTAAAACTTGATCTTGTATCATATGGGCAAGTTTCTCCATGCAGATCACAAACAAATAAGGAGATAAAGGGTCCCCTTCACGAATCCCCCAAGTCGGCTAGAACAAATCTGACTTGCTACCAATCCACAAAATTTGCATAGAAAGAGAAGAAATGCATGTGCGTTAAATTAGTTTTGGTATTGCAAATAATTTAATAAATTATTGGAAATATTGATTTTGCGCCGTGTAGCTAGCGTATCATACAGAATATACGTTTTACATTGATATTCATATTATATATTATACATTGATAAATTTGATTTTTTAATATAATTATTTTCTATTTTAAAATTTAGATATATTTATTCTGGATTTCATTATTGTGAAATCTTGATTTAAATTTGTTAAGTCAATAATTTTGTTGAATAAAATTAACCGTGCTAATGTTAAGAAACTACAGATATGTTGAAAACCTAGATTAAAGTATAAACTTAAAAGACTAAACATATACTTAAATTTAAATAATATTAGGCATTTTTTAATTATGTATGTCCAACACACCAAAACGAGTATTGTTCCCTCTTTGACCAATGACCTGCCTCAAACTACACAAAATGACAAAGCATTTTTCACATGATATATTTAATTTAGAAAGAGTAAAATATGTATACTATATCTTAACAAAGAATACATAAGCATCTTTATATCACACTACAAGCACACAATTTCACTTCAATAAAAACCACACTACACTACACATTCCACCATGTGAGTTGTAACAAATCAAACAGGACAGATTGCATAGATATGAAGGATATGATCAATAACAATGAATATAGCTTTAAGTTCAATTCATACACCTAAGTACAAATTCCAGTAATAAGTCCACTTTGACACAATCCCAAGTAAAATATTGCATATCTCTTAATATAAAGTCATCCTAGTAATAATAATGATGATGCGTTCCACTAGAGCTGGTAATACGGGGCAGACCCAATGGGTTCGGGCTGAGCCCATAAAAGCCCGTGAAAAAACGGGTTGGGCCCAAAAAGCCTGTTTTGAATATGGGCTTGATTTTTCAACTCGGACCATATTTTTCGGGTTTCAGGCCGGGTCCAAAAAACCCGTTTAAGTCCTTTTCTTTTATCAATTTTCCCTTTTTTTCGAATGAGTCCTTCCCCGATTTTACAATATAATTAACAAACTGAGGACTGTCTTTGGCATTCACCCAAGTAAGGATCCCTGTCAAGCTCACCTCATTTGGTTTGACTCCCTACCATTGCAACTCCGTGAAAAAACCAAAAGCCTCATTGAAAGATCCATTTTGAGCAAACCCAACTATCATAGTGCTCCAAGAAACATCATCTTTCAAAGGCATTTCAGAAAATACACTTCTAGCTAACTCAAGCTCACTTGCTTTGGTCCACTCGTGACTCGAGCTCACACCCTGAGAACTATCTTCAATGTTCGGTGATTCCTCTCTCTGGTTCGTTGCTGCTACTGTGCGCCCAAAAGAAGAGAATGAACAATAATGACAAATGGGCTGCATGTGCGATGGTGGCTGCTAACTAAGGAGAGTGATTGGTGATGATTGTCGATAGTGTGCTTGTGGTGAGGAAGAAAAGAGTGTGGATAGTGAAGGATGATGTTTGGTGGCGGCTTCGTGTCCTCTTGCTGAAACCCTTAATTGGCTTTAGGTTTGAAAATTCCCAAGTCTCACGCCCCACCAAAACTGTATCACGTCACTTCCCCCCTTGGGTCAATTATATCCCATTCTACAAATATTGCTTCCCCTGCCTTTACAATTCAAACCTGTCAGGTATGATAAAATAAATGAGATTAAAACAAATAAAATAACAGTAATAAAAAGAAAAGAAAGTATTATATTTTATCATATTATTATATTTATACTTTTTAACCAACTCTGTTATATTTATTATATTGTTCTTTTAAAAAAAGGAAAACGGGTTCAAGTTGGGCCACGGGTTTGAAAGGTTAGCATGTCACGGACTCAAGCTTAAAAGACCCATTATAATTTAGGTCCTATTTTTCCGAGTCCATAACCATATTTTTTTACGGGTTTCAGGTTAGCTCACGGGCTCCGGCCCGTATTACCGGCTCTACATTCCACCATGATGAGCTTCAACACTAATAATGATTAAAATTGTAGCAATAACAGCTTGCAAAATCAATCTCATGCTACTACAAAAAAACCCTTTCCTTGTCACCAATTAACGTCCGTTAAATAAAAAACTGACATTAAAAAAAAGGCGGTGGCAATTTTATAATTAATTGATAAGCTGAGAAAGAAACAACGTCCCTAATTATAATAATTAGGGACATTGTAAGTTACAACGTCTCCCATGTTCAAATGAGTGATGTTGTTTCTCATAAACCACGTCACTCATTTAAACATGGAGACGTGGTTTTTTGGCCAAATCCCCCTCAACCTTTCTCTCTCCCCGACACCCCTCCTACTTCTTCCTCTAGTTCCATATCTCTCGTCCTTCCCTAAAGCCAGAGCCGTCGTCGCCTCTTCTTCTTCCCCTTCCACTTTAACGCCGATCAAGGAGGCCAGTGCATGAGAGAGAGGAGACAGAGAAGCTTTGCCATTTCCATATTCTTCTTCTACTCCACTTAAAAAACCCTAATATTCTCCCTTACCAGCACCTAATGCCATCACCATCGCTGGCCTCCATCTTCACTAGCACGGGCTCTCGACGTCTCAGCTATCCTCACCATATCCCGCCGCCTCCCCGTTTTCTCCTATTTGAGCCAAGCAGATTCAACACGAAAGAGAGGGAGGGATTAAAGGGCTAGTCGGAGGGGGAGAGAGAGAGATCGATGTTGATGGCGTTGGGGGTGGATGCAGTCTGAGGTCCAGCTTCGTTGCTACACTTTGATGAGTTTTCTTCATTCCCTTCTACCTTCAGTTCATCCGATTGGGGCTTTTTGAGGGTATGTCCGAGTTGACTTTGGGAATTTTTGAGGTTTTGATCAGATGAAATCATAGCCAGAACTTATACTTGTTTTCGGGGTTTTGATTTTGTAGTTGATTTTGTGCTCTCATGTTCTGTATGATCAAATTGAGTTGCGGGCCTTTTGTTCTAAGCACTCAGATATACTAGAGAACAGTGCCATCTTCACTTCAAGTGGTTCTGTAGCTTTTCGTGGTGATTTATCTTCTGCTGATAGCCTTCCAGCAGGCACACACCATAATTTGCAAATTGGTTGCAATAATGGAGACGACATTAGGATATTCTCTGATGCTGGTTTTGATAAATTGATCCATGGTGAACCACCAGATGAAATGTTGTCTAATTCTCAATTAGATGCCCATGAAACATCATAATGCAGTGGTTTACTGCAACTAAATAATACTGCTATGGTGGGGAGGGCTAATGAAATTGCCATTGCATCCAACTCCCTTGGTTTTGCACTTGTTTTGAAAAGGTATTTTGCCTCAAAAGTAATTTCATTTGCACGCTTAGTATTAACTGTAGTTATCTTGATGTGAATCCTGAAATTTTAAGTTGCTCCTTGGCAGTTGGTAGATCGAGGAAAAGTTGATCTTAAAGATGTAGCTTTGGAGATTGGCGTTTCTCCAGACACATTAAGCGCAAATATTAATGTAAGGCTTTAAATATTTTGAGCCTACTGTTCGCCCTGCGCCGTAAGTGCACGGGTCGCGCCAAGTAATAAAATGATGAGTAGAGTATCGTTCCCACGAGGATTTGTCCAAAACCCGGTCAAACAATGATTATCACACTCTCGCCCAATTTGAGTGACACAAATGTTGAGGTTGAAAATTAAATAAGAAAATGAAATGAAAATAAAATATAAACTGGTGATTCTCCAACCTCAAGGATAAAATGGGTCCTAAGATTATCTATCCCCCTTATACTTCTCAAAACTCAATTAACCTCCTCTCAAGAAGCTCTCAACGAAATCATGTGCTAATCTAGGGTTCAAAGAGTACTTGTAATGCTCTCTCGAGTCAAGAACAAGTGTTTAGTCCTATCCTTTGCACAATCTCTTGCCACAATTTGATAGAACCCAATTATCACACTCCAACCCTAATGTGATTATGAAAGGCTAGCAAGTATATCTCTATCTTACCAACAAAACCATCCGTTCGTCATGCAAACTTTCGGTTCTTGCACTACTTTACCCAAGTTCTACACTCAACCTAGCTCTCTCGAGTCATAAATCATGCGAACACAACATCTAAATGGTGATCAAGCACTTAGAAGCATTAAGAATGGGGTAAAATAAGCACATAGATATCATTAATCATAAATTAAGAGGAGGAATCAAGAATCAATACATACAAGGGTTCAAAATAATCCTAGAATCAAAGTATTTAGCTACTCATGTTCTACAACTCCAAGGGAGCAAATATACACAACATTACAAATCAAAACAAGAGAAGAGAATGAAGAAGGAAGAGATAAACCGAGAGAGGAAGCCCAAATCTCTTTGAAGCTCCAAGCCCAAGCTAAATCCCACCAATCCCCAAGCCCTAGCAGAGCTAAACACGCCCAAAATATGCCCAGAAGTCGAAGAATCCTGAATAAGCTCGAAGCCCTAGCTTTTATTTCCTTCAAAACGCGTCTGAACTTGTTAAAACGCAGCAGAACACGAAGTTTGCCGTGGGTTTCGCCGCGGCGAGCCCACGCCGAACTCCCAAAAATACCAGGAATGAAAGATGCTCGCCGTGGCTTTCACCGCGGCAAGCTGACGGCGAGCTATCCAAAATGGGCAGAGGCAAATGTACTTCGCCGTGGGTCTCGCCACGGCGAAGTCCTTTTTCTTTTGTTTTCTGCCTTTTCTTCTTTATTCCTTGAGCTGCTCTGGTTTCTTCTTATTTTTATTCACTTGGGAGCTTGGTGGATGGGCTCAAATCTCTTGTTTATTGCATCAAGTTATTCCTACAAAAGTTACCTAAAACAAATTAAGAAGCTAACTATAAAAACAATCAAAATCGACATAAATAAACAATAATGTGCAACCGAAAATCAGATGAGCATTTTCCCTCTTGAGTATCCAAAATGTATAAATAACAGACAAAAACTCAATAAAAATATCCTCCAATAATCATGATTTTCTAGGAGTTATCACACCCCCAAACTTAGACTTTTACTCGTCCTCGAGTAAAACAAAATAAGAGATTGTCAGATTGATGAATTATCCAATTACTATGCATGCAGGGAGTTTTCCTCATTAGTTGCTCAAGAAGATATATTCAATAGGAAATGAATGGAATATGGAAGAATGCAAAACTCCCACATCAAGAACATACTTCCCAACACTTATTAGGTGTGTGTGTGTGTGCAAAGCTAGAGAACAATTCTTCAGCAAAAGTCAAAAAGAAAATTGCAACATTTCAATATATATTAAGCTCTCTCAAAGTTCAAAACTTCATATGCCTAATCTCTTCTTCTCTCTCCACCAAAAGAATTTCTTACATGAATTCAAAATCAATGGGACTTGATAGGCTTGTAATTTGGCCAAGGGTTAAGGTCATAGAAAGAAATGTATAAAGAGAATTCAAATATCTTGAGATAAATGACAATAAGGAGCTCATCTTTCTTTTCTATACAAAATTCCCTTCCAAAATTCAAACCACTCCCCCAAACTTATCTCAAAATGATGTATGTGCACTCCAAGTCTTATTGAAACTAAACTATTTTCTTCTTTTTCTTTTTCTTTCCCCTTTTTTTTATATAAACTTGCAATGACTTTGGAGTATAGACTATTGAACATCATGCACTACTTATATTCCCACACCAATTTTTGTAGCAACCATCCAATACCTTCTACCAATGATTCATCAATTATCTCAACATTTGGGTAGTTCATGGTTTTTCAAGTTGCTAAGGTTAAGATCTATTGTGGGTTCCAAAAAGAAAATTCATATGGTTTTTCATTATAAGGCTCAAATGGGGGTTCAAATGGAAATGATTCAAGGGTAGGCTGGAAAGGCTCAAACACATTTAAAAGAATGCCCATATCATTTTCTAAAATCATGCAAAATCATTACATAGCCTCAAGAGATTCCAAGATAGGTTCTAGAGTTATCAGCTGAGAAAGAAAAATATACACTCAAATGCTACAGCATCTCCAAACAAAAGCATCCAAATTATTCCCAACTCTGTGCAAGATTTGTTTCAGAATTGTCAGAAAGCCAGTCTCAATAATGCAAATCAAGCATTCAAAAATATTAACCACAATTTCCTCTTAAACATATAATCTAAGCAACCATTCTATCATTGGATCTGACATTTAGTTTAGTGGATACCAAATCAATCTAAATCATGCTTATTGTAAATGACAAGTAATCGTCCAAGTTTCCAAAATTGAAATTCATGTCAATGTTAACCAACAGTCTATCATCAATTCAGTCAGTCCCAATCAAATTGGAAATGCAAGAAACTTCCCTGTAAATGCTCTTTGTGCTCCAAACTTGCTTTCCTTTGCCTCATGTAAAATTTGATAATAAACCTTGAAAGTGCTCAAAAGAGGTCACACCTACTAAAGAAAAACAACAATGAAAAATATTAAATGTTTAAAGCTTGGGTTACCTCCCAAGAAGCGCTAAGTTTATAGTCTTCAGCCAGACTTCCAATGCTACTGCTAATCATACGTATCAAAAACAAAAATCACCTTGTCTTCATTTCTATTCGAAAGACAAGGCTTCAGAAAAATTGGGAATTCATTCATACAAGCATTACATGTTCCTTTAATCAAAATTGATTTCAAGGTACATGATCCAATATGGCACATGGGAGGCTCCAATTTAATTGTTTCAAAATCATCCCCATCAGCCCCCAAATACTTTAAAAACCCAATGAAATCTACTTGACTCCCATCAGTAGGAGTCAAACTATCAGTAAGAGGATTTTGAACACAGATTGCAGGAAACTCAATGTTTCTCTCTCCCTCTTCCATTTCTAGCTCAAAATCACCCACAAAAGTATCACAAACCATTGAAAGCGCATTATATATCATTTCCCATATGCAATTGCTCACTTGAAATGGCCTCTTCCACATAAGAGTCATTTGATTTATCAATGAAAACACCTGTTTGCTTTAAAGACTCAATGGTAGAAGCCAGTTCATTTGCCCTAGATGCTAAACTTTCAAGAGTTAATTCATGTTCATTTAATTTTTCTTTTGTCCAAGCTCTCATTTCATTTTGATTATCCAAAATATGCTGAAGCATCTCCTCTACTGTGGGCTTTTTCTCATGAATGGGAGTGATTTCTTCTACATGACTAGGTGATGTTTGAAAATATGATGCATATGAAGGGAAAGAAGCATTTGGATCCCAAGGCAATACATGTTCATGATTCCAACTAGGGTTAAAAGAATTATCATGCCAATCAGTTTGAACCCTAGCAGAATCATCCCCTACATAATCCAAGGTTGAGACATGGGGGCATTGATCAATATAATGATTATCTCCACAAAAATTGCAACAAATATACTCATATTGAGGTTCAAAATCATTAGGGTCATAGCAAGAATGGCGATAATCATTATCTTGTTCAAATCCACTACTTGCCCCATTAGTCCACCAAGGATAATCCATAACAAAATTTAAAAGAAAATAACTAACAAATTAAAAAGACAAACAAAGAGAACAAATATATATATATCAACACAAGAAAAGAAGCTACAAGAGAAAAACAAACACACGAACAAATATATACAAACTCAAGCTTAAGCTACTAGTACTCTAACCAAGGTTGACCAAGGACAGTTTTGGGAAACAAATCCCCGGCAACGGCGCCAAAAACTTGTTTGCCCTGCGCCGCAAGTGCACGGGTCACGCCAAGTAATAAAATGATGAGTAGAGTATCGTTCCCACGAGGATTTGTCCAAAACCCGGTCAAACAATGATTATCACACTCTCGCCCAATGTGAGTGACACAAATGTTGAGGTTGAAAATTAAATAAGAAAATGAAATGAAAATAAAATATAAACAGGTGATTCTCCAACCTCAAGGATAAAATGGGTCCTAAGATTATCTATCCCCCTTATACTTCTCAAAACTCAATTAACCTCCTCTCAAGAAGCTCTCAACGAAATCATGTGATAATCTAGGGTTCGAAGAGTACTTGTAATGCTCTCTCGAGTCAAGAACAAGTGTTTAGTCCTATTCTTTGCACAATCTCTTGCCACAATTTGATAGAACCCAATTATCACACTCCAACCCTAATGTGACTATGCAAGGCTAGCAAGTATATCTCTATCTTACTAACAAAACCATCCGTTCGTTATGCAAACTTTCGGTTCTTGCACTACTTTACCCAAGTTCTACACTCAACCTAGCTCTCTCGAGTCATAAAACATGCGAACACAACATCTAAATGGTGATCAAGCACTTAGAAGCATTAAGAACGGGGTAAAATAAGCACATAGATATCATTAATCATAAATTAAGAGGAGGAATCAAGAATCAATACATACAAGGGTTCAAAATAATCCTAGAATCAAAGTATTTAGCTACTCATGTTCTACAACTCCAAGGGAGCAAATATACACAACATTACAAATCAAAACAAGAGAAGAGAATGAAGAAGGAAGAGATAAACCGAGAGAGGAAGCCCAAATCTCTTCGAAGCTCGAAGCCCAAGCTAAATCCCACCAATCTCCAAGCCCTAGCAGAGCCAAACACGCCCAAAATATGCCCCGAAGTCAAAGAATCCCGAATAAGCTCGAAGCCCTAGCTTTTATTTCCTTCAAAACGCGTCTGAACTTGTCAAAACGCAGCAGAACACGAAGTTCGCCGTGGGTTTCACCGCGGCGAGCCCACGGTGAACTCCCAAAAATGCCAGGAATGAAAGATGCTCGCCGTGGCTTTCGCCGCGGCGAGCTATCCAAAATGGGCAGAGGCAAATGTACTTCGCCGTGGGTCTCGCCGCGGCGAGGCCACGGCGAAGTCCTTTTTCTTCTTTTTTCTGCCTTTTCTTCTTTATTCCTTGAGCTGCTCTGGTTTCTTCTTATTTTTATTCACTTGGGAGCTTGGTGGATGGGCTAAAATCTCTTGTTTATTGCATCAAATTATTCCTACAAAAATTACTTAAAACAAATTAAGAAGCTAACTATAAAAACAATCAAAATCTACATAAATAAACAATAATGTGCAACCGAAAATCAGATGACCATTTTCCCTCTTGAGTATCCAAAATGTATAAATAACAGACAAAAACTCAAGAAAAATATCCTCCAATAATCATGAATTTCTAGGAGTTATCACCTACCATGCAGCAAGTGGTGCTTGAGTATTTTTTTTCTTTAACTTGTAGTTTGCTCTTTTTATCTTCTTTCAGGATCCTTGCATAGCCCCTGATGTGCAACTTAAAATAGTCAACTGGCTGAAAGCTCATGTATATACTTTTGTAGCTCACTCGTTCCCAATTTGTACTTCACTTTAATCATAAATTTATAATATCAATTTGTGGCCCTTAGACATAGGGTGTGGTCCAGGATTGAAAGACATAGTCTATCAACTGCTGTGATCTGATTATTTAATTGTTCAGGACTGGGAATTATAAAAGAGCTGCTATAGAACTCTATTTTTCTTTTGCTCTCTCTCTTGTTTCATTTTCCTGAGCTTCCTCTAATTATTTTAGTGAATATTTTAGAATGCACAAGGTGTTATGGGAATGCTAATTTGTCTTGTAAATGCAGTGTCTCGATGACTTTGTTTGGTTTTGAACAGTTGGTGATGCTGTAGGAGGGTATCTTAATTATTTCTTGGCTAATTTACTAATCATTGAATTTGAGTAATCATTTTATTGGTTCCTAGTTCCTTGATTTTCATCCAATACAAATTGTTTATGATATTTCAACTTGGGAGTGAGCCAAGTTGAGTATTGCTTTGATGTTCATTTGATGAATTTATGGTGTTTCAAGTTTCTAATTTCTATTATCTATTTACTAGTTCCGTGTATTGTAATTACAATTTGATTCTGATTGGAAGTGTATGTGTAATATTCACTTAGTTATGTACTTGTTGCAGTCAAAAGTTGAGATATATTTATATTTTAGTTTTGACTTGAGAGCTTTCCTATGTTGCTCCCCTTACACCTGGACAATATATAGTTTTACTTCTCAAATTTTTTTATTTGCATGTGTTTTTATTTTGTACAGAAATTAAACAAGTCTGAGGGTGCTTCTTTTGATTCCCAAGGTATGGCTTCATAATGAAACCATGGTCGTGCTATGCAAGATTATGTCTTTTTCTAGCTAAATTTTTCTACTTGGAACCATAGTTTTTGTATGATGACTTTTGAGATTTGATTTTCATTGCAAGTTTTTCTGAGCTACTTGCACGAGTACTTGTAGATTCTTCTGGTTTCCCTATTCTCAGATTTTGTTTATCTAGTCCAATTTTTCCTTCTATATCATATTCTGTTGCCGATTTATTTACATTGTGTAACATTGTTATGTAGGGATTGCTATACACCTAGCAAAATAAGCTTATCTGGAGGTGTTTTGGAAGAAAAGCTTGCTAATGCTTCTAATTTTTCTGATCACCACCTCTCTTGTTCTTCAGCAGATTTACCTGCTACGGATGTCATGCGAGTTATTGAAATTGGGTACATCTATTTGATTTGATTGGACATGTGGTTGTATCAGTTCCGTCTAATTTACAACTTAGTTCCTACACCTCATATCTTCGTGTTTTCAAATTGTACTGTTTTAAATTATTTCCAATCTAGTTCTTTACGGCAATGATAATCATAAATGTATCTATGAAGCATTTAGTATAAAGCTAGTTCTTTGTATTAACGAAGGTGAAAATGGTGTCATATTTTATTTGTGGGTGAAAGACAGATCTTTAAAGCCCAACCTTTGTTAAGTTTGAAATTTTAAGAGATCCCTTATGGCTGTGATGCAGTGATGATGAAATTCGGTTTTAGTTAGAGTTATCAGCTAAGAAAGAAAATATAAATTGAAATGCTACAACATCTCCAAACAAAGGCTTTCAAATCATTTCCAACTCGAGTGTACCAAAAATTCTATTTTATTTTATTTTTTAAAATGGTCAGAAAGCCAGTCTCAATAATGCAAATCCAGCATCCAAAAATATTAACGACAACTTCCTCTTAAACATTTTAGTTCAGTGGATACTAAATCAATTTAAATCTCGCTTTAAGTAAAATGATAAGTAATCATCCAAGTTTCCAAAATTGAAAATCATGTCAATGTTAACCAGCAGTTTATCATCAATTCAGTCAGTTCTAAGCAAATTGGAAATGCAAGAAACTTCCCTGTAAATGCTCTTTGTGCTCCAAACTTGCTTTCCTTTGCCTCATGTTCAATTTGATGACAAACCTTGAAAATGCTCAAAAGAGGTCACACCTACTAAAGAAAAACAAACATGGAAAAATATTAAATTTTTAAAGCTTGGGTTGCCTCCCAAGAAGTGCTAAGTTTATAGTCTTTAGCCAGACTTTCCCATTGCTAATCATACGTTTCAAAAACAAAATTCACCCTGTCTTCATTTCTCTTTGAAAGACAAGGCTTCAGAAAATTTGGGAATTCATTCATATAAGCACTACATGTTCCTGTAATCAAGAGTGATTTCAATGTACATGATCCAATATGGCACATGGGAGGCTCCAATTTAATTGTTTCAAAATTATCCTCATTAGCCCCCAAATACTTTGAAAACCCAATAAAATCTACTTGACTCCCCTCAATAGGAGCCAAGCTTTCAGTAGGAGGATTTTGAACATTAATTGCAGGAAACTCAATGTTTCTCTCTCCCTCTTCCATTTCTAGCTCAAAATCACCCACAAAAGTATTACAAGCCATTGACAGCACATTATCACTTCCCATAGGCAATTGCCCACTTGAAATGGCCTCTTCCACATAAGAGTCATTTGAAATATCAATGAAAACACTTGTTTGCTTTAAAGATCGACTCAATGGTAGAAGCCAATTCATTTGCCCTAGATGCTAAATTTTCAAGAGCTAATGCATGTTCATTAAATTTTTCTTTTGTCCAAGCTCTCGTTTCATTTTGATTATCAAGAATAAGCTGAAGCATCTCCTCTAATGTAGGCTTTTTCTCATGAATGGGAGTGATTTCTTCTACATGACTAGGTGATGTTTGATAATATGATGCATATGAAGGGAAAGAAGAATTTGGATCCCAAGGCAATGAATGTTCATGATTCCAACTAGGGTTAAAAGAATTATCATGCCAATCAGTTTGAACCCTGGCAGAATCATCCCCTACATAATCCAAGGTTGAGACATGGGGGCATTGATCAATATAATGATTATCTCCACAAAAATTGCAACAAATGTACTCATATTGAGTTTCAAAAGCATTAGGATCATAGTAAGAAGGTAGATAATCATTATCCTGTTCAAATCCACTACTTGTCCCATTAGTCCACCAGGGATAATCCATAAACAAAATTTAAAAGAAAATAATTAACAAACTAAAAAGATAAACAAAGAAAACAAATATACACATGGACACAAGAAAAGAAGCTACAAGAGAAAAAAAAACAAACACACAAACAAATATATACAAACTCAAGCTTAAGCTACTAGTGCTCTAACCAAGGTTGACCAAGGACGGTTTTGGGAAACAAATCCCCGGCAACGGCGCCAAAAACTTGTTCGCCCTGCGCCGCAAGTGTACAGGTCGCGCCAAGTAATAAAGTGATAAGTAAAGTATCGTTCCCACGAGGATTTGTCCAAAACCCGGTCAAACAATGATTGTCACACTCTCGCCTAATTTGAGTGACACAAATGTTGAGATTGAAAATTAACTAAGAAAATAAACCTATGCTAAATGAACATAAAACTATAAACAAGTGATTCTCCAACTTCAAGGCTAAAATGGGTCCTAAGATTATCTATCCCCCTTGTACTTCTTAAAACTCAATTAACCTCCCCTCAAAGAAGCTCTCAACGAAACCACGTGCTAATCTAGGGTTCATAGAGTACTTGTAAATGCTCTCTAAAGTCAAGAACAAGTGTTTAGTCTTATTAATTGCACAATCTCTTGCTACAAGTTAATAAAACCCAATTATCATGCTCCATCCCTAATGTGACTATGCAAGGCTAGCAAGTATATCTCTATCTTACCAACGAAACCATCCATTCGTCATGCAAACATCCGGTTCTTGCACTACTTTACCCAAGTTCTACACTTAATCTAGCCCTCTCAAGCATCAATCAATTGAACCCAACATCTAAATGGTGATCAAGCACTTAGAAGCATTAGGAACAGAGTAAAATAAGCACATAGATATCATTAATCACAAATTAAGAGGAGGAATCAAGAATCAATACATACAAGGGTTCAAAATAATTCTAGAATCAAAGTATTTAGCTACTCATGTTCTACAACTTCATGGGAGCATATATATACAACATTACAAAACAGAACAAGAGAAGAGAATAAAGATGGAAGAGATAAACCAAGAGAGGAAGCCCAAATCTCTTCGAAGCTCCAAGCCCAAGCTAAATCCCCACCAAGCTCCAAGCCCTAGCAGAGTAAAACACTCCCAAAATGCCCCAAAAGTTGAAGAATGACGAATAAGCTCGAAGCCCTAGCTTTTATTTCCTTCCAGCTCGCTGTTCTGTCAAAACGCGCAGTGAAACACACAGTTCGCCGCGGCGAGCTCCAAAAATTCTAGAACTGAGAGATTCTCGCCGTGGCTTTCGCAGCGGCGAGCTCTAAAAATTCCAGAACTGAGAGATTCTCGCCGTGGCTTTCGCCGCGGCGAGATGACGACGAGCTATCAAAAATGGCAGAATGAAATGTACTTCGCCGCGGCGAAGTCCTTTCTTCTCTGTTTTCTTGCCTTTATTCTTTATTCCTTGGGCTGCTCTGGTTTCTTCTTATTTTTATTCACTTGGGAGCTTGGTGGATGGACTAAAATCTCTTGTTTATTGCATCGAAATGTACCTACAAGAATTATATAAAACAACATAAGAAACTAACTATAAAAATAATCATAATCTACATAAATAAACAATTATATGCAACCAAAAATCAAATGAGCATTTTCTATCTTGAGTATCCAAAATTTATCAATGATTTAATAAAACTCAAGGAAAATATACTCAAATGACATGAATTTCTAAGAGTTATCAGTGCTTATTAGGAGTTTTGCTAGCTGTGTAGGCATTTTACTATAGTTTAAGGAATATTATATGCTTTTTCTTTAAATGTGATTGTAATATTTGCAATCATTTCCTTCTAGCTAGAGCTTTTTTGAGCCTTAACATGTATCAGGGGGAAATTATTGAAATTAGTTGGGGACAATCCTGCTCTATTAAACTCGCTGACACTATTTATTCTAGCTTGAAGTCGCGTGTTGAGATTTAAATTGCCAATTATCTATTCAACTTCTGATTTCAATACAAAAAATGTCCCTATTTTTTTTTCAAAAAAATTTGGACTTTTCACGTCACATATTAGATAATAAGTGACTTGAAAAGTTTCCGGGCTGGACTATGCACGTCACTTATTAGAAATATGTGACGTGAAAAGTCCGGTCTAGACTTTCCAGTCACTTATTACTAATATGTGACATGAAAAGTCCGGCAATAAGGGACGTGGAAAGTCCGGGCTGGACTTTTACGTCACATATTATCTAATATATGACGTGAAAAGTCCAACAACAGACTTTAAGAGAGGGCTTTTGTGAGACTATTGACGTCTCTCATTTGTATAATTTGTGACATGGAAACTCTAACATTCCACGTCACATATTTTGGTGACGTTAAAGTCATCTTTTTCATATCACATGTATTAACATTACTTAAAAAAGTGATGTGAAAACCCCAAAATATGTGACGTGAAAACCCTTTTTTGTAGTAGTGTCACAAGATTAGTCATCTTTAATTAGCATTTCAAAGAAGAAAGAATTAATTCCAACAAAATAGTACTCTTTTTGGTCCTAAAAATAATAATTAGCTTGTATAATTAAAGTTAAGGTTAAAGGTCATATTTGCCTCGGAAGTATGCATGGTGGATCACATCTGCCCTGTAAGTATTTTTTGGTCCAGTTTTGCCCCAGAAGTGTGCAAAGTGTATCATATTCGCCCTTTACCGTTAAAATATTAACGGTCAACGTCAACTATTTAACAGTCAACGTGAGGTTTTTAACAGTAAAGGGCAAATATGATATATTTTGCACACTTCCGGGGCAAAATTGGACCAAAAAATATTTCTAGGGCAAATATGACCTTTAACCTTTAAAGTTAAATATAAGACATCAGTTATGTTATATTCCAAAAATATAATTATTAGTTTCACATATTGAGAGGCTTTTCAAAGCGAGGGATTCATCGTGTATATTATAAGAGGTGATACTTTATGAAAGTCAATTCACATTTTTAAAAAATAGTTAACCAGTTTTCTTAATTTTTTATGAATCACCTATCAAGCTATATAAAAAGATGAAATTTGAATA
This sequence comes from Mimosa bimucronata, assembly GCA_037074515.1. Lineage (NCBI taxonomy): Eukaryota > Viridiplantae > Streptophyta > Magnoliopsida > Fabales > Fabaceae > Mimosa > Mimosa bimucronata. The sequence goes on from CM073442.1 coordinate 17,853,860, forward strand.
TGGCAATGGATTACACCAAGGAGCTGAGGAAACCTAGTATAAACCTTCACAACAGAACAAATGTTCAGAATAATCAACGACTCAATAATATAAACAACAAAAAGTGATCTGCATGGTATAGTCAGACATGAAAAGATCAAAGAATCAAATATGTTAACTCCATCCATTACTTAATATAAGACTTAATTGGATTTTTTTGAGATTAAGGAAGCTGAATTAGTCGATTAATTATAACATACATTGTGTATTATTAAATCATATGTTAACTTATCAGTTAAACAAACTATTTTATAAAAATAAGAAATCAAAGCAAATCAATTAATAAGTAATTTATTTAGCTTTATTAGTATTTTCCAAAAAAGGTCAATTAACTCTTATAATTAAAAATGGAGGAGGAAGTATAATGAAAGAGAAATCAAATGTTCTATAACCGGAGAAAAGCTTATGAAATTGTAATTGCTTCTGTATTTATATTGTGTATTCTATATATATATATATATATCAAAAGAAAGTCACACATTGTCAAATCATTATAAGAATAATCCATTTAAGCATGAGAAGTTGCTGCGTTTTCCATCTTATGTGGACAAATAAGGACAATGTCCTTGAGTATAATTCAACCTAATTTTATTTTTATTTTTCTAAAGTATTGATTTCAACAGTTGCATTATGGTTTTGATACATGTTGTAACCCCTCACAGAAAACTACACAAAAAAGAAGTTACAAAACATAGTATTTTCCTTATATATATACCTGGTGGATATGCTTGGTGGCCATCAGCTGACGGCGGCGGGACTTCTGAAACGACATGGAAGGAATTCATCTACGGCGGAGGAGGGTGGTATTGCTGGTGGCTGGCTTCAACGTAGTTGCTTTTGCTCTTCTTCTTCCTTTACTCTCTGTGACTTTGATTTTCCCTCACTAATTTAGCGACCGCCAGGTTTAACAAAAATTTTGTCGCTAATTACGTCATTAATTCCCTATTGTGTTTAAGGTGTTGACACATATTTATATATATACACAGACACATACCAAAAGAAAGTATAACATTGTTAAATCATTGTATATAACAATAAGTCATTTAATCATGAGAAGTTGCTACATAATTAATCTTAAGAAGCGGGTTAAGGACAATGTCCTTGAGAATAACTCAAACCTACTTTATTTTTATTTTTCTAAAGTGATTTCAACATTTGCAAACATTATATATGGTTTTGATACATGCTGTGATCTCTCACAAAAGAAAACAGCACCAAAAAGAAGATTCAAAATCATAGTACTTTGCCTTAATTTCTATCAAATTGATAAATTGAAATAACAAAAAACAAAAAGTGGGAACGGACTGCTAGAAACATATATATACCTGGTGGATATGCTTGGTGGCCATCAGCTGACGGCTGCGGGACTTCTGAAACGACATGGAAGGAATTCATCTACGACGGAGGAGGGTGGTATTGCTGGTGGCTAGCTTCAAAGTAGTTGCTTTTGCTCGTCTTCTTCCTTTACTCTCTGTGACTTATATTTTCCTTGTTCTTTATAACTTATGTGGAGACCAATCCTCAACGAAGTTTCGTAGGCATTCGTAGCACTGGTCAACAAAGTCAATGGCCGTTGAAACTGACTTCGTTGACTCTACTTGTTTCATGGCCATATGTTTTCGAAAATATCTTCTTTCTCTTATTTTTCTTTTTCTTTTTTTTAAAAAAATTCATTTGATATGTAGCATACGTTTCATATTTTCCAGCTACTCCTCCTTTTTGTGGGTTATAATTTTTTTCTTTAAAATTGCTCAACTATTTTACTATCCAAAGATTACTTTTGGTTTCTTAAATTTACATAATTTTTGGCTTAATATTTTAAATTTATCATGTGCATTTTAAGCCTGTTACCTCTTATACTTGTAACTTGTCCATCGATATTGATGTGAATGCTAAATGACGTTGCAAGATAGAAACTAAAAGAGTTAAGAAATTGTACAAACGATCATTTACATAATTTAGTTGATTTTTATTTTGCTTAGATCCATGGGATAAAACTAAGGGAGTATCCCATTTAAATACATATGAAATGTCTAAATTAATTAGACTTGGGCACGTACTTCCAACAAGTTTTTAATGGCCTTATTAAAAAAATATTGCATTTGCTCATTTTACCTAGATACCCTTTCGTAGGACTGCATATGACGAAAATAGTCGGACGTGATTAATGTAAATGTCATAAAAGTGGGTAGATAAGTGAAAATTTCAAAATATCATAAAATCTGTGCATCATTATACATAGATGCCCAAATATATCATAATACCGAAAAATTGTTAAATTAAATCATTAAGTTTAGATTATAAAACAGAACATATTTTAACATAAAGGTAAATAGGTAAGATCAACGAATTGGCAGATGACGTGGGAGGATCTCATCTGCGGCGGAGGAGGGTGGTGATACTGGTGGCCAGCTTGAACATCGTCGTCGTATTTGCTCACTTTCTCTGTTTAGTGTCAGTGACATCAATTTTCCTTATTCTTTATAACTCATGTGGAAACCAATCCTCACGGAAGTTTCTTGGTCATTAGCACAGGTCAAGGAAGTCAATGGCAAAGCATTAATGCTACTTGTTGCACGGGCATGTGTTTTGACAATATCCTATTTTTCGTCTTTTCCTTAAGAAATTTTCTTTTGTTGTACCGTACGTTTTATTTGCCTGGGTGCCAAACACAAAAGTACATTCCAGCTGCTCCAAATATTTGTGGGCTATACTTGATCAAGGAATTGTTGAAAGTACATTGATTTATCCAATCCAAATAGTCACCCTATGATTAACTGTTGACTAAAGTGTACTCGATTTTAAATTATGAAGAATATTATATTATTGAATTACATTTTTAAAGGAATAATAATAATAATAATAATAATAATAATAATAATAATAATAATAATAAATTATCATTAAACATATAAGTCTTACTATCCTTCACATGATTATATTTCTGTATGTACATGTGCGTCAAATTAGTTCTGGTATTGCAAATAATTGAATAATTTATGTGAAATATTTATTATAAGCCGTGTAGCTAGCTTATCATATAGAATATATCTTTTACCTTGATATTCAGATTATTAGTATATTTTACATTGATAATTCCATTCTTTAATACAATTATTTTTATATTTTAAAATTTAGACATATTTTGTCTGAATTTCATTGCAAAATCTTGATTTAAGTCTTTTCAAGTCAATATTTTTTTGTTGAATAAAATTAACAGTGCTAATATTAAGAAACTAAAATAATGTTGAAAGACTAAACTGGATGTTGATATAAATTTAAATGACTAAACCTATAGTATTAGGCTTTTTTTAATTCAATCCACCACACCAAAACGAGTATTGTTCCCTCTTTGACCATGCCTCCGACTACACAAAATGACAAAGCATTTTTCACTTGATCTATTTTACAAAGGGTAACTTATATCTCAATACAAGCACACAATTTCACTTCAAATAAATTCACAATACGCCACATTCCACCATGTAGGTTGTGACAAATATCAAATAGGACAGACTGCATAAATATGAAGGATATGATCAACAACAATTAATATAGTTTAAAGTACAGTTCATACACTCAAGGACAAATTCCAGTAACAAGTCCACTTTGATACATTCCCAGTAAAATAGTGCCATATTACCCTTCATCTCAGGTCGATCCAGCATGTTTCACAATAATAACAATGATTAAAATTGTAGCAAACACAGCCTGCAAAATCAATCTCACGTGATTAGTCATATAAGCAGTCCAAAGAAGAAAAGATTCAAATCAACAAAACGCTACTCTCTTCAATTCTAAAAATAAGTACTAGAGTAGATGATATAACTCAGCTACAAGGTAACACATCAATCTACGTTATATTTCAAAATTATAACCCCTCCTAAACAATAATCCCCCAGCTCTACTCATTAGTTGCGCATATTGAGAGGTCTTTCAAAGTGAGTAATTTATTATGTAAATTATTAGAAGTGACACTTTATGAAAGTCAATTCACATTCTTAACAAATAGTTAACTTATTTTCTTAATTTTTATGTATCACTATATAAAGACGAAATTTGAATATATGGTAATGGCACTAGTAGAATACTCCCTCCGTCCCTTATTATAAGAGCCAAAGAGGTAAAATCACACAGATTAAGGAAGTGGTTGAGAGAAATAAATATGTCTGAAATAATTTTGTTTTCTCAAGTTCGCCCTTATTTTGTTAAGAGGGAGAAATGTGATAATAGTGTTTATGAATGAGTATGAAAGAGAATGTGAATAGAGAGAATAATGATGGGTAAAATGGGAAAAAACTCATTAAATGCCTTGACAAATTGTGTCAGGCTCTTATAAAAGGGGACAAGACCTTTCAAATTTTTCGCTCTTAGATATAGGGACGGAGGGAGTATGTTACAGGACATGCATGGAGCTGAAATTAAAAGAAAAAGGTAAAGTGAATCACTCACACCGATTGTACAACCAATACACCCGGGTCTCTCTCTGCGGTCTATTTTGGAACACAGGAAAATTATTGCCCCAATATACCAAGGGATAGTAATGAAGAAACCAAGTATAAACCTTCACAACAGAACAAATGCTTGGAATCAACAACTCAATAATACAAACATCAGAAAGGGATTAGCTGGATATAATCATACAAGGAAAATATCAGAAATCAAATATTTTATAGAACAAAAGAGAACACTACCAAAAAAAAATTGACAGTGATTCAGCAATGGAATTCCATCGGCAAAGACAAAATTCCCTCACTAGTTTAGCGACTGCCAAATTTAACAAAAATTCTGTCGCTAATTACGTCATTAATTCCCTATTGTGTTTACGGTGTTGACACATATTTATCTATATACACAGACACATATCAAAAGCAAGTCTCACGTTGTTAAATCACTGTATATAAGAATAACTCATTTAATCGTGAGAAGTTGCTACATAATTAATCTTAAGAAGCGGGTCAAGGACAATGTCCTTGAGTATAACTCAAACCTACTTTATTTTTATTTTTCTAAAGTGATTTCAACATTTGCAAACATTATATATGGTTTTGATACATGATGTGATCTCTCACAGAAGAAAACAGCACCAAAAAGAAGATTCAAAATCATAGTACTTTGCCTTAATTTCTATCAAATTGATAAATTGAAATATCTGAGTTCAAAAGAAAAAATACAAAAGAGGACATTTTCAAATTAAAATAACGCATCGAGGTAGCAAGAAAAATAGATAGAAGCAATCAGGCTTTAGCAGAATCAGATGATAGTATTTGGTGGTCAAAACGTTCAAAACTAGCAAAACAGATAGATAAGGTAACTTATATATATGATTATAGCACACGTACATATATTCTGTTTTTTGTGAATCATACACCTAAAAACTAATGATGTGGAATGTAAATCATCACTTACAAGATCCATCCAAAGCCAATGCCACACACAAGCGGAGGCTCTTCTTTTACAGGCGTTCCTTGAACAGCTGCATAACCGAGAAGCGATAACACATATAGGAAAGCCATCAAAATCAAATAGTAATGTGGAAGTCAAATAGTGCTTACACAAACATGCATATTTATGTATATATTGTCATTCTCTTGAGCAATTATAAATGTCAAGGTTAACAATTCTAATTATCAATTTTATCAATAAATACCATGTGAATTTTAAAAAACCACCATAATATAATTTTCAGTATTTTTAAGCACTTTAAAACATATAAAATATTAAAAAATGATTTGCAAATATTTTCTCAAGCGTGTACTTTATAAGTAAAAAGTCTCAAAAATAAAATAAAAACACGTAAAAATTTTATTTGATTACTAAAAAATCGTAATACACTCAAAATGATATATCAAACGATAAAAACAGTTAACTTGAACGATGAACAAGAAAGAGGGGGAGGATAGGAATAAATGAATGTGGTTAGGGTGTTTTTTGTAATGTCAAGTGATTTTAACCAACTTAACTAACATACTTAATCTAATCAAATCCGGTAAATGGGTCTTATATTTAGGAGAGGAGTGAGTACGTAAAACATTATTATCTTTCATATAAGTTTTTAAACATTAGACAGGTTACACGTCTTATCTCCAATGATGTGATAAAGTAAGTTCATGGGTTTTATATAATTTACCCAAAACAATAACAAAAAACAAAAAGTGGGAACGGACTGCTAGAAACATATATATACCTGGTGGATATGCTTGGTGGCCATCAGCTGACGGCTGCGGGACTTCTGAAACGACATGGAAGGAATTCATCTACGGTGGAGGAAGGTGGTATTGCTGGTGGCTAGCTTCAAAGTAGTTGCTTTTGCTCGTCTTCTTCCTTTACTCTCTGTGACTTATATTTTCCTTGTTCTTTATAACTTATGTGGAGACCAATCCTCAACGAAGTTTCGTAGGCATTCGTAGCACTGGTCAACAAAGTCAATGGCCGTTGAAACTGACTTCGTTGACTCTACTTGTTTCATGGCCATATGTTTTCGAAAATATCTTCTTTCTCTTATTTTTCTTTTTCTTTTTTTAAAAAAAAATTCATTTGATATGTAGCATACGTTTCATATTTTCCAGCTACTCCTCCTTTTTGTGGGTTATAATTTTTTTCTTTAAAATTGCTCAACTATTTTACTATCCAAAGATTACTTTTGGTTTCCTAAATTTACATAATTTTTGGCTTAATATTTTAAATTTATCATGTGCATTTTAAGCCTGTTACCTCTTATACTTGTAACTTGTCCATCGATATTGATGTGAATGCTAAATGACGTTGCAAGATAGAAACTAAAAGAGTTAAGAAATTGTACAAACGATCATTTACATAATTTAGTTGATTTTTATTTTGCTTAGATCCATGGGATAAAACTAAGGGAGTATCCCATTTAAATACATATGAAATGTCTAAATTAATTAGACTTGGGCACGTACTTCCAACAAGTTTTTAATGGCCTTATTAAAAAAATATTGCATTTGCTCATTTTACCTAGATACCCTTTCGTAGGACTGCATATGACGAAAATAGTCGGACGTGATTAATGTAAATGTCATAAAAGTGGGTAGATAAGTGAAAATTTCAAAATATTATAAAATCTGTGCATCATTATACATAGATGCCCAAATATATCATAATACCGAAAAATTGCTAAATTAAATCATTAAGTTTAGATTATAAAACAGAACATATTTTAACATAAAGGTAAATAGGTAAGATCAACGAATTGGCAGACGACGTGGGAGGATCTCATCTGCGGCGGAGGAGGGTGGTGATACTGGTGGCCAGCTTGAACATCGTCGTCGTATTTGCTCACTTTCTCTGTTTAGTGTCAGTGACATCAATTTTCCTATTCTTTATAACTCATGTGGAAACCAATCCTCACGGAAGTTTCTTGGTCATTAGCACAGGTCAAGGAAGTCAATGGCAAAGCATTAATGCTACTTGTTGCACGGGCATGTGTTTTGACAATATCCTCTTTTTCGTCTTTTCCTTAAGAAAAATTCTTTATGTGTAGCTTACGTTTCATATTTTCCAGCTACTCCTCCTTTTTGTGGGTTATAAGTTTTCTCTTTAAAATTGCTCAACTATTTTACTATCCAAAGATTACTTTTGGTTTCCTAAATTTACATAATTTTTGGCTTAATATTTTAAGTTTATCATTTGCATTTTAAGCTTGTTATCTCTTATACTTGTAACTTGTCCATCGATATTGATGTGAATGCTAAATAAAGTTGCAAGATAGAAACTAAAAGAGTTAAAAAATTATACAAACAATCATTTACATAATTTCGTTGATTTTGATTTTGCTGAGATCCTTGGGATAAAACTAAGGGAGTATCCCATTTAAATACATATGAAATGTCTAAATTAATTAGACTTGGGCACGTACTTCCAACAAGCTTTTAGTGGCCTTATTAAAAAAATATTGCATTTGCTCATTTTACCTAGATACCCTTTCGTAGGACTGCATATGACGAAAATAGTCGGACGTGATTAATGTAAATGTCATAAAAGTGGGTAGATAAGTGAAAATTTCAAAATATCATAAAATCTGTGCATCATTATACATAGATGCCCAAATATATCATAATACCGAAAAATTGCTAAATTAAATCATTAAGTTTAGATTATAAAACAGAACATATTTTAACATAAAGGTAAATAGGTAAGATCAACGAATTGGGAGACGACGTGGGAGGATCTCATCTGCGGCGGAGGAGGGTGGTGATACTGGTGGCCAGCTTGAACGTCGTCGTCGTATTTGCTCATTTTCTCTGTTTAGTGTCAGTGACATTAATTTTCCTTATTCTTTATAACTTATGTGGAAACCAATCCTCACGGAAGTTTCTTGGTCATTAGCACAGGTCAAGGAAGTCAATGGCAAAGCATTAATGCTACTTGTTGCACGGGCATATGTGTTTTGACAATATCCTCTTTTTCGTCTTTTCCTAAAGAAAAATTCTTTATGTGTAGCTTACGTTTCATATTTTCCAGCTACTCCTCCTTTTTGTGGGTTATAAGTTTTCTCTTTAAAATTGCTCAACTATTTTACTATCCAAAGATTACTTTTGGTTTCCTAAATTTACATAATTTTTGGCTTAATATTTTAAGTTTATCATTTGCATTTTAAGCTTGTTATCTCTTATACTTGTAACTTGTCCATCGATATTGATGTGAATGCTAAATAAAGTTGCAAGATAGAAACTAAAAGAGTTAAAAAATTATACAAACAATCATTTACATAATTTCGTTGATTTTGATTTTGCTGAGATCCTTGGGATAAAACTAAGGGAGTATCCCATTTAAATACATATGAAATGTCTAAATTAATTAGACTTGGGCACGTACTTCCAACATGTTTTTAATGGCCTTATTAAAAAAATATTGCATTTGCTCATTTTACCTAGATACCCTTACGTAGGACTGCATATGACGAAAATAGTCGGACGTGATTAATGTAAATGTCATAAAAGTGGGTAGATAAGTGAAAATTTCAAAATATCATAAAATCTGTGCATCATTATACATAGATGCCCAAATATATCATTATACCGAAAAATTGCTAAATTAAATCATTAAGTTTAGATTATAAAACAGAACATATTTTAACATAAAGGTAAATAGGTAAGATCAACGAATTGGGAGACGACGTGGGAGGATCTCATCTGCGGCGGAGGAGGGTGGTGATACTGGTGGCCAGCTTGAACGTCGTCGTCGTATTTGCTCATTTTCTCTGTTTAGTGTCAGTGACATTAATTTTCCTTATTCTTTATAACTTATGTGGAAACCAATCCTCACGGAAGTTTCTTGGTCATTAGCACAGGTCAAGGAAGTCAATGGCAAAGCATTAATGCTACTTGTTGCACGGGCATATGTGTTTTGACAATATCCTCTTTTTCGTCTTTTCCTAAAGAAAAATTCTTTATGTGTAGCTTACGTTTCATATTTTCCAGCTACTCCTCCTTTTTGTGGGTTATAAGTTTTCTCTTTAAAATTGCTCAACTATTTTACTATCCAAAGATTACTTTTGGTTTCCTAAATTTACATAATTTTTGGCTTAATATTTTAAGTTTATCATTTGCATTTTAAGCTTGTTATCTCTTATACTTGTAACTTGTCCATCGATATTGATGTGAATGCTAAATAAAGTTGCAAGATAGAAACTAAAAGAGTTAAAAAATTATACAAACAATCATTTACATAATTTCGTTGATTTTGATTTTGCTGAGATCCTTGGGATAAAACTAAGGGAGTATCCCATTTAAATACATATGAAATGTCTAAATTAATTAGACTTGGGCACGTACTTCCAACATGTTTTTAATGGCCTTATTAAAAAAATATTGCATTTGCTCATTTTACCTAGATACCCTTACGTAGGACTGCATATGACGAAAATAGTCGGACGTGATTAATGTAAATGTCATAAAAGTGGGTAGATAAGTGAAAATTTCAAAATATCATAAAATCTGTGCATCATTATACATAGATGCCCAAATATATCATTATACCGAAAAATTGCTAAATTAAATCATTAAGTTTAGATTATAAAACAGAACATATTTTAACATAAAGGTAAATAGGTAAGATCAACGAATTGGGAGACGACGTGGGAGGATCTCATCTGCGGCGGAGGAGGGTGGTGATACTGGTGGCCAGCTTGAACGTCGTCGTCGTATTTGCTCATTTTCTCTGTTTAGTGTCAGTGACATTAATTTTCCTTATTCTTTATAACTTATGTGGAAACCAATCCTCACGGAAGTTTCTTGGTCATTAGCACAGGTCAAGGAAGTCAATGGCAAAGCATTAATGCTACTTGTTGCACGGGCATATGTGTTTTGACAATATCCTCTTTTTCGTCTTTTCCTAAAGAAAAATTCTTTATGTGTAGCTTACGTTTCATATTTTCCAGCTACTCCTCCTTTTTGTGGGTTATAAGTTTTCTCTTTAAAATTGCTCAACTATTTTACTATCCAAAGATTACTTTTGGTTTCCTAAATTTACATAATTTTTGGCTTAATATTTTAAGTTTATCATTTGCATTTTAAGCTTGTTATCTCTTATACTTGTAACTTGTCCATCGATATTGATGTGAATGCTAAATAAAGTTGCAAGATAGAAACTAAAAGAGTTAAAAAATTATACAAACAATCATTTACATAATTTCGTTGATTTTGATTTTGCTGAGATCCTTGGGATAAAACTAAGGGAGTATCCCATTTAAATACATATGAAATGTCTAAATTAATTAGACTTGGGCACGTACTTCCAACATGTTTTTAATGGCCTTATTAAAAAAATATTGCATTTGCTCATTTTACCTAGATACCCTTACGTAGGACTGCATATGACGAAAATAGTCGGACGTGATTAATGTAAATGTCATAAAAGTGGGTAGATAAGTGAAAATTTCAAAATATCATAAAATCTGTGCATCATTATACATAGATGCCCAAATATATCATTATACCGAAAAATTGCTAAATTAAATCATTAAGTTTAGATTATAAAACAGAACATATTTTAACATAAAGGTAAATAGGTAAGATCAACGAATTGGGAGACGACGTGGGAGGATCTCATCTGCGGCGGAGGAGGGTGGTGATACTGGTGGCCAGCTTGAACGTCGTCGTCGTATTTGCTCATTTTCTCTGTTTAGTGTCAGTGACATTAATTTTCCTTATTCTTTATAACTTATGTGGAAACCAATCCTCACGGAAGTTTCTTGGTCATTAGCACAGGTCAAGGAAGTCAATGGCAAAGCATTAATGCTACTTGTTGCACGGGCATATGTGTTTTGACAATATCCTCTTTTTCGTCTTTTCCTAAAGAAAAATTCTTTATGTGTAGCTTACGTTTCATATTTTCCAGCTACTCCTCCTTTTTGTGGGTTATAAGTTTTCTCTTTAAAATTGCTCAACTATTTTACTATCCAAAGATTACTTTTGGTTTCCTAAATTTACATAATTTTTGGCTTAATATTTTAAGTTTATCATTTGCATTTTAAGCTTGTTATCTCTTATACTTGTAACTTGTCCATCGATATTGATGTGAATGCTAAATAAAGTTGCAAGATAGAAACTAAAAGAGTTAAAAAATTATACAAACAATCATTTACATAATTTCGTTGATTTTGATTTTGCTGAGATCCTTGGGATAAAACTAAGGGAGTATCCCATTTAAATACATATGAAATGTCTAAATTAATTAGACTTGGGCACGTACTTCCAACATGTTTTTAATGGCCTTATTAAAAAAATATTGCATTTGCTCATTTTACCTAGATACCCTTACGTAGGACTGCATATGACGAAAATAGTCGGACGTGATTAATGTAAATGTCATAAAAGTGGGTAGATAAGTGAAAATTTCAAAATATCATAAAATCTGTGCATCATTATACATAGATGCCCAAATATATCATTATACCGAAAAATTGCTAAATTAAATCATTAAGTTTAGATTATAAAACAGAACATATTTTAACATAAAGGTAAATAGGTAAGATCAACGAATTGGGAGACGACGTGGGAGGATCTCATCTGCGGCGGAGGAGGGTGGTGATACTGGTGGCCAGCTTGAACGTCGTCGTCGTATTTGCTCATTTTCTCTGTTTAGTGTCAGTGACATTAATTTTCCTTATTCTTTATAACTTATGTGGAAACCAATCCTCACGGAAGTTTCTTGGTCATTAGCACAGGTCAAGGAAGTCAATGGCAAAGCATTAATGCTACTTGTTGCACGGGCATATGTGTTTTGACAATATCCTCTTTTTCGTCTTTTCCTAAAGAAAAATTCTTTATGTGTAGCTTACGTTTCATATTTTCCAGCTACTCCTCCTTTTTGTGGGTTATAAGTTTTCTCTTTAAAATTGCTCAACTATTTTACTATCCAAAGATTACTTTTGGTTTCCTAAATTTACATAATTTTTGGCTTAATATTTTAAGTTTATCATTTGCATTTTAAGCTTGTTATCTCTTATACTTGTAACTTGTCCATCGATATTGATGTGAATGCTAAATAAAGTTGCAAGATAGAAACTAAAAGAGTTAAAAAATTATACAAACAATCATTTACATAATTTCGTTGATTTTGATTTTGCTGAGATCCTTGGGATAAAACTAAGGGAGTATCCCATTTAAATACATATGAAATGTCTAAATTAATTAGACTTGGGCACGTACTTCCAACATGTTTTTAATGGCCTTATTAAAAAAATATTGCATTTGCTCATTTTACCTAGATACCCTTTCGTAGGACTGCATATGACGAAAATAGTCGGACGTGATTAATGTAAATGTCATAAAAGTGGGTAGATAAGTGAAAATTTCAAAATATCATAAAATCTGTGCATCATTATACATAGATGCCCAAATATATCATAATACCGAAAAATTGCTAAATTAAATCATTAAGTTTAGATTATAAAACAGAACATATTTTAACATAAAGGTAAATAGGTAAGATCAACGAATTGGGAGACGACGTGGGAGGATCTCATCTGCGGCGGAGGAGGGTGGTGATACTGGTGGCCAGCTTGAACGTCGTCGTCGTATTTGCTCATTTTCTCTGTTTAGTGTCAGTGACATTAATTTTCCTTATTCTTTATAACTTATGTGGAAACCAATCCTCACGGAAGTTTCTTGGTCATTAGCACAGGTCAAGGAAGTCAATGGCAAAGCATTAATGCTACTTGTTGCACGGGCATATGTGTTTTGACAATATCCTCTTTTTCGTCTTTTCCTAAAGAAAAATTCTTTATGTGTAGCTTACGTTTCATATTTTCCAGCTACTCCTCCTTTTTGTGGGTTATAAGTTTTCTCTTTAAAATTGCTCAACTATTTTACTATCCAAAGATTACTTTTGGTTTCCTAAATTTACATAATTTTTGGCTTAATATTTTAAGTTTATCATTTGCATTTTAAGCTTGTTATCTCTTATACTTGTAACTTGTCCATCGATATTGATGTGAATGCTAAATAAAGTTGCAAGATAGAAACTAAAAGAGTTAAAAAATTATACAAACAATCATTTACATAATTTCGTTGATTTTGATTTTGCTGAGATCCTTGGGATAAAACTAAGGGAGTATCCCATTTAAATACATATGAAATGTCTAAATTAATTAGACTTGGGCACGTACTTCCAACATGTTTTTAATGGCCTTATTAAAAAAATATTGCATTTGCTCATTTTACCTAGATACCCTTTCGTAGGACTGCATATGACGAAAATAGTCGGACGTGATTAATGTAAATGTCATAAAAGTGGGTAGATAAGTGAAAATTTCAAAATATCATAAAATCTGTGCATCATTATACATAGATGCCCAAATATATCATAATACCGAAAAATTGCTAAATTAAATCATTAAGTTTAGATTATAAAACAGAACATATTTTAACATAAAGGTAAATAGGTAAGATCAACGAATTGGGAGACGACGTGGGAGGATCTCATCTGCGGCGGAGGAGGGTGGTGATACTGGTGGCCAGCTTGAACGTCGTCGTCGTATTTGCTCATTTTCTCTGTTTAGTGTCAGTGACATTAATTTTCCTTATTCTTTATAACTTATGTGGAAACCAATCCTCACGGAAGTTTCTTGGTCATTAGCACAGGTCAAGGAAGTCAATGGCAAAGCATTAATGCTACTTGTTGCACGGGCATATGTGTTTTGACAATATCCTCTTTTTCGTCTTTTCCTAAAGAAAAATTCTTTATGTGTAGCTTACGTTTCATATTTTCCAGCTACTCCTCCTTTTTGTGGGTTATAAGTTTTCTCTTTAAAATTGCTCAACTATTTTACTATCCAAAGATTACTTTTGGTTTCCTAAATTTACATAATTTTTGGCTTAATATTTTAAGTTTATCATTTGCATTTTAAGCTTGTTATCTCTTATACTTGTAACTTGTCCATCGATATTGATGTGAATGCTAAATAAAGTTGCAAGATAGAAACTAAAAGAGTTAAAACATTATACAAACAATCATTTACATAATTTCGTTGATTTTGATTTTGCTGAGATCCTTGGGATAAAACTAAGGGAGTATCCCATTTAAATACATATGAAATGTCTAAATTAATTAGACTTGGGCACGTACTTCCAACATGTTTTTAATGGCCTTATTAAAAAAATATTGCATTTGCTCATTTTACCTAGATACCCTTTCGTAGGACTGCATATGACGAAAATAGTCGGACGTGATTAATGTAAATGTCATAAAAGTGGGTAGATAAGTGAAAATTTCAAAATATCATAAAATCTGTGCATCATTATACATAGATGCCCAAATATATCATAATACCGAAAAATTGCTAAATTAAATCATTAAGTTTAGATTATAAAACAGAACATATTTTAACATAAAGGTAAATAGGTAAGATCAACGAATTGGGAGACGACGTGGGAGGATCTCATCTGCGGCGGAGGAGGGTGGTGATACTGGTGGCCAGCTTGAACGTCGTCGTCGTATTTGCTCATTTTCTCTGTTTAGTGTCAGTGACATTAATTTTCCTTATTCTTTATAACTTATGTGGAAACCAATCCTCACGGAAGTTTCTTGGTCATTAGCACAGGTCAAGGAAGTCAATGGCAAAGCATTAATGCTACTTGTTGCACGGGCATATGTGTTTTGACAATATCCTCTTTTTCGTCTTTTCCTAAAGAAAAATTCTTTATGTGTAGCTTACGTTTCATATTTTCCAGCTACTCCTCCTTTTTGTGGGTTATAAGTTTTCTCTTTAAAATTGCTCAACTATTTTACTATCCAAAGATTACTTTTGGTTTCCTAAATTTACATAATTTTTGGCTTAATATTTTAAGTTTATCATTTGCATTTTAAGCTTGTTATCTCTTATACTTGTAACTTGTCCATCGATATTGATGTGAATGCTAAATAAAGTTGCAAGATAGAAACTAAAAGAGTTAAAACATTATACAAACAATCATTTACATAATTTCGTTGATTTTGATTTTGCTGAGATCCTTGGGATAAAACTAAGGGAGTATCCCATTTAAATACATATGAAATGTCTAAATTAATTAGACTTGGGCACGTACTTCCAACATGTTTTTAATGGCCTTATTAAAAAAATATTGCATTTGCTCATTTTACCTAGATACCCTTTCGTAGGACTGCATATGACGAAAATAGTCGGACGTGATTAATGTAAATGTCATAAAAGTGGGTAGAAAAGTGAAAATTTCAAAATATCATAAAATCTGTGCTTCATTATACATAGATGCCCAAATATATCATAATACCGAAAAATTGCTAAATTAAATCATTAAGTTTAGATTATAAAACAGAACATATTTTAACATAAAGGTAAATAGGTAAGATCAACGAATTGGGAGACGACGTGGGAGGATCTCATCTGCGGCGGAGGAGGGTGGTGATACTGGTGGCCAGCTTGAACGTCGTCGTCGTATTTGCTCATTTTCTCTGTTTAGTGTCAGTGACATTAATTTTCCTTATTCTTTATAACTTATGTGGAAACCAATCCTCACGGAAGTTTCTTGGTCATTAGCACAGGTCAAGGAAGTCAATGGCAAAGCATTAATGCTACTTGTTGCACGGGCATATGTGTTTTGACAATATCCTCTTTTTCGTCTTTTCCTAAAGAAAAATTCTTTATGTGTAGCTTACGTTTCATATTTTCCAGCTACTCCTCCTTTTTGTGGGTTATAAGTTTTCTCTTTAAAATTGCTCAACTATTTTACTATCCAAAGATTACTTTTGGTTTCCTAAATTTACATAATTTTTGGCTTAATATTTTAAGTTTATCATTTGCATTTTAAGCTTGTTATCTCTTATACTTGTAACTTGTCCATCGATATTGATGTGAATGCTAAATAAAGTTGCAAGATAGAAACTAAAAGAGTTAAAACATTATACAAACAATCATTTACATAATTTCGTTGATTTTGATTTTGCTGAGATCCTTGGGATAAAACTAAGGGAGTATCCCATTTAAATACATATGAAATGTCTAAATTAATTAGACTTGGGCACGTACTTCCAACATGTTTTTAATGGCCTTATTAAAAAAATATTGCATTTGCTCATTTTACCTAGATACCCTTTCGTAGGACTGCATATGACGAAAATAGTCGGACGTGATTAATGTAAATGTCATAAAAGTGGGTAGAAAAGTGAAAATTTCAAAATATCATAAAATCTGTGCTTCATTATACATAGATGCCCAAATATATCATAATACCGAAAAATTGCTAAATTAAATCATTAAGTTTAGATTATAAAACAGAACATATTTTAACATAAAGGTAAATAGGTAAGATCAACGAATTGGGAGACGACGTGGGAGGATCTCATCTGCGGCGGAGGAGGGTGGTGATACTGGTGGCCAGCTTGAACGTCGTCGTCGTATTTGCTCATTTTCTCTGTTTAGTGTCAGTGACATTAATTTTCCTTATTCTTTATAACTTATGTGGAAACCAATCCTCACGGAAGTTTCTTGGTCATTAGCACAGGTCAAGGAAGTCAATGGCAAAGCATTAATGCTACTTGTTGCACGGGCATATGTGTTTTGACAATATCCTCTTTTTCGTCTTTTCCTAAAGAAAAATTCTTTATGTGTAGCTTACGTTTCATATTTTCCAGCTACTCCTCCTTTTTGTGGGTTATAAGTTTTCTCTTTAAAATTTCTCAACTATTTTACTATCCAAAGATTACTTTTGGTTTCCTAAATTTACATAATTTTTGGCTTAATATTTTAAGTTTATCATTTGCATTTTAAGCTTGTTATCTCTTATACTTGTAACTTGTCCATCGATATTGATGTGAATGCTAAATAAAGTTGCAAGATAGAAACTAAAAGAGTTAAAACATTATACAAACAATCATTTACATAATTTCGTTGATTTTGATTTTGCTGAGATCCTTGGGATAAAACTAAGGGAGTATCCCATTTAAATACATATGAAATGTCTAAATTAATTAGACTTGGGCACGTACTTCCAACATGTTTTTAATGGCCTTATTAAAAAAATATTGCATTTGCTCATTTTACCTAGATACCCTTTCGTAGGACTGCATATGACGAAAATAGTCGGACGTGATTAATGTAAATGTCATAAAAGTGGGTAGAAAAGTGAAAATTTCAAAATATCATAAAATCTGTGCTTCATTATACATAGATGCCCAAATATATCATAATACCGAAAAATTGCTAAATTAAATCATTAAGTTTAGATTATAAAACAGAACATATTTTAACATAAAGGTAAATAGGTAAGATCAACGAATTGGGAGACGACGTGGGAGGATCTCATCTGCGGCGGAGGAGGGTGGTGATACTGGTGGCCAGCTTGAACGTCGTCGTCGTATTTGCTCATTTTCTCTGTTTAGTGTCAGTGACATTAATTTTCCTTATTCTTTATAACTTATGTGGAAACCAATCCTCACGGAAGTTTCTTGGTCATTAGCACAGGTCAAGGAAGTCAATGGCAAAGCATTAATGCTACTTGTTGCACGGGCATATGTGTTTTGACAATATCCTCTTTTTCGTCTTTTCCTAAAGAAAAATTCTTTATGTGTAGCTTACGTTTCATATTTTCCAGCTACTCCTCCTTTTTGTGGGTTATAAGTTTTCTCTTTAAAATTGCTCAACTATTTTACTATCCAAAGATTACTTTTGGTTTCCTAAATTTACATAATTTTTGGCTTAATATTTTAAGTTTATCATTTGCATTTTAAGCTTGTTATCTCTTATACTTGTAACTTGTCCATCGATATTGATGTGAATGCTAAATAAAGTTGCAAGATAGAAACTAAAAGAGTTAAAACATTATACAAACAATCATTTACATAATTTCGTTGATTTTGATTTTGCTGAGATCCTTGGGATAAAACTAAGGGAGTATCCCATTTAAATACATATGAAATGTCTAAATTAATTAGACTTGGGCACGTACTTCCAACATGTTTTTAATGGCCTTATTAAAAAAATATTGCATTTGCTCATTTTACCTAGATACCCTTTCGTAGGACTGCATATGACGAAAATAGTCGGACGTGATTAATGTAAATGTCATAAAAGTGGGTAGAAAAGTGAAAATTTCAAAATATCATAAAATCTGTGCTTCATTATACATAGATGCCCAAATATATCATAATACCGAAAAATTGCTAAATTAAATCATTAAGTTTAGATTATAAAACAGAACATATTTTAACATAAAGGTAAATAGGTAAGATCAACGAATTGGGAGACGACGTGGGAGGATCTCATCTGCGGCGGAGGAGGGTGGTGATACTGGTGGCCAGCTTGAACGTCGTCGTCGTATTTGCTCATTTTCTCTGTTTAGTGTCAGTGACATTAATTTTCCTTATTCTTTATAACTTATGTGGAAACCAATCCTCACGGAAGTTTCTTGGTCATTAGCACAGGTCAAGGAAGTCAATGGCAAAGCATTAATGCTACTTGTTGCACGGGCATATGTGTTTTGACAATATCCTCTTTTTCGTCTTTTCCTAAAGAAAAATTCTTTATGTGTAGCTTACGTTTCATATTTTCCAGCTACTCCTCCTTTTTGTGGGTTATAAGTTTTCTCTTTAAAATTGCTCAACTATTTTACTATCCAAAGATTACTTTTGGTTTCCTAAATTTACATAATTTTTGGCTTAATATTTTAAGTTTATCATTTGCATTTTAAGCTTGTTATCTCTTATACTTGTAACTTGTCCATCGATATTGATGTGAATGCTAAATAAAGTTGCAAGATAGAAACTAAAAGAGTTAAAACATTATACAAACAATCATTTACATAATTTCGTTGATTTTGATTTTGCTGAGATCCTTGGGATAAAACTAAGGGAGTATCCCATTTAAATACATATGAAATGTCTAAATTAATTAGACTTGGGCACGTACTTCCAACATGTTTTTAATGGCCTTATTAAAAAAATATTGCATTTGCTCATTTTACCTAGATACCCTTTCGTAGGACTGCATATGACGAAAATAGTCGGACGTGATTAATGTAAATGTCATAAAAGTGGGTAGAAAAGTGAAAATTTCAAAATATCATAAAATCTGTGCTTCATTATACATAGATGCCCAAATATATCATAATACCGAAAAATTGCTAAATTAAATCATTAAGTTTAGATTATAAAACAGAACATATTTTAACATAAAGGTAAATAGGTAAGATCAACGAATTGGGAGACGACGTGGGAGGATCTCATCTGCGGCGGAGGAGGGTGGTGATACTGGTGGCCAGCTTGAACGTCGTCGTCGTATTTGCTCATTTTCTCTGTTTAGTGTCAGTGACATTAATTTTCCTTATTCTTTATAACTTATGTGGAAACCAATCCTCACGGAAGTTTCTTGGTCATTAGCACAGGTCAAGGAAGTCAATGGCAAAGCATTAATGCTACTTGTTGCACGGGCATATGTGTTTTGACAATATCCTCTTTTTCGTCTTTTCCTAAAGAAAAATTCTTTATGTGTAGCTTACGTTTCATATTTTCCAGCTACTCCTC
The DNA here is from genome assembly GCA_037074515.1 of Mimosa bimucronata. NCBI lineage: Eukaryota > Viridiplantae > Streptophyta > Magnoliopsida > Fabales > Fabaceae > Mimosa > Mimosa bimucronata. The sequence goes on from CM073442.1 coordinate 17,873,900, forward strand.
CTTTTTGTGGGTTATAAGTTTTCTCTTTAAAATTTCTCAACTATTTTACTATCCAAAGATTACTTTTGGTTTCCTAAATTTACATAATTTTTGGCTTAATATTTTAAGTTTATCATTTGCATTTTAAGCTTGTTATCTCTTATACTTGTAACTTGTCCATCGATATTGATGTGAATGCTAAATAAAGTTGCAAGATAGAAACTAAAAGAGTTAAAACATTATACAAACAATCATTTACATAATTTCGTTGATTTTGATTTTGCTGAGATCCTTGGGATAAAACTAAGGGAGTATCCCATTTAAATACATATGAAATGTCTAAATTAATTAGACTTGGGCACGTACTTCCAACATGTTTTTAATGGCCTTATTAAAAAAATATTGCATTTGCTCATTTTACCTAGATACCCTTTCGTAGGACTGCATATGACGAAAATAGTCGGACGTGATTAATGTAAATGTCATAAAAGTGGGTAGAAAAGTGAAAATTTCAAAATATCATAAAATCTGTGCTTCATTATACATAGATGCCCAAATATATCATAATACCGAAAAATTGCTAAATTAAATCATTAAGTTTAGATTATAAAACAGAACATATTTTAACATAAAGGTAAATAGGTAAGATCAACGAATTGGGAGACGACGTGGGAGGATCTCATCTGCGGCGGAGGAGGGTGGTGATACTGGTGGCCAGCTTGAACGTCGTCGTCGTATTTGCTCATTTTCTCTGTTTAGTGTCAGTGACATTAATTTTCCTTATTCTTTATAACTTATGTGGAAACCAATCCTCACGGAAGTTTCTTGGTCATTAGCACAGGTCAAGGAAGTCAATGGCAAAGCATTAATGCTACTTGTTGCACGGGCATATGTGTTTTGACAATATCCTCTTTTTCGTCTTTTCCTAAAGAAAAATTCTTTATGTGTAGCTTACGTTTCATATTTTCCAGCTACTCCTCCTTTTTGTGGGTTATAAGTTTTCTCTTTAAAATTGCTCAACTATTTTACTATCCAAAGATTACTTTTGGTTTCCTAAATTTACATAATTTTTGGCTTAATATTTTAAGTTTATCATTTGCATTTTAAGCTTGTTATCTCTTATACTTGTAACTTGTCCATCGATATTGATGTGAATGCTAAATAAAGTTGCAAGATAGAAACTAAAAGAGTTAAAAAATTATACAAACAATCATTTACATAATTTCGTTGATTTTGATTTTGCTGAGATCCTTGGGATAAAACTAAGGGAGTATCCCATTTAAATACATATGAAATGTCTAAATTAATTAGACTTGGGCACGTACTTCCAACATGTTTTTAATGGCCTTATTAAAAAAATATTGCATTTGCTCATTTTACCTAGATACCCTTTCGTAGGACTGCATATGACGAAAATAGTCGGACGTGATTAATGTAAATGTCATAAAAGTGGGTAGATAAGTGAAAATTTCAAAATATCATAAAATCTGTGCATCATTATACATAGATGCCCAAATATATCATAATAACGAAAAATTGCTAAATTAAATCATTAAGTTTAGATTATAAAACATAACATATTTTAACATAAAGGTAAATAGGTAAGATCAACGAATTGGGAGACGACGTGGGAGGATCTCATCTGCGGCGGAGGAGGGTGGTGATACTGGTGGCCAGCTTGAACGTCGTCGTCGTATTTGCTCATTTTCTCTGTTTAGTGTCAGTGACATTAATTTTCCTTATTCTTTATAACTTATGTGGAAACCAATCCTCACGGAAGTTTCTTGGTCATTAGCACAGGTCAAGGAAGTCAATGGCAAAGCATTAATGCTACTTGTTGCACGGGCATATGTGTTTTGACAATATCCTCTTTTTCGTCTTTTCCTAAAGAAAAATTCTTTATGTGTAGCTTACGTTTCATATTTTCCAGCTACTCCTCCTTTTTGTGGGTTATAAGTTTTCTCTTTAAAATTGCTCAACTATTTTACTATCCAAAGATTACTTTTGGTTTCCTAAATTTACATAATTTTTGGCTTAATATTTTAAGTTTATCATTTGCATTTTAAGCTTGTTATCTCTTATACTTGTAACTTGTCCATCGATATTGATGTGAATGCTAAATAAAGTTGCAAGATAGAAACTAAAAGAGTTAAAACATTATACAAACAATCATTTACATAATTTCGTTGATTTTGATTTTGCTGAGATCCTTGGGATAAAACTAAGGGAGTATCCCATTTAAATACATATGAAATGTCTAAATTAATTAGACTTGGGCACGTACTTCCAACATGTTTTTAATGGCCTTATTAAAAAAATATTGCATTTGCTCATTTTACCTAGATACCCTTTCGTAGGACTGCATATGACGAAAATAGTCGGACGTGATTAATGTAAATGTCATAAAAGTGGGTAGATAAGTGAAAATTTCAAAATATCATAAAATCTGTGCATCATTATACATAGATGCCCAAATATATCATAATACCGAAAAATTGCTAAATTAAATCATTAAGTTTAGATTATAAAACAGAACATATTTTAACATAAAGGTAAATAGGTAAGATCAACGAATTGGGAGACGACGTGGGAGGATCTCATCTGCGGCGGAGGAGGGTGGTGATACTGGTGGCCAGCTTGAACGTCGTCGTCGTATTTGCTCATTTTCTCTGTTTAGTGTCAGTGACATTAATTTTCCTTATTCTTTATAACTTATGTGGAAACCAATCCTCACGGAAGTTTCTTGGTCATTAGCACAGGTCAAGGAAGTCAATGGCAAAGCATTAATGCTACTTGTTGCACGGGCATATGTGTTTTGACAATATCCTCTTTTTCGTCTTTTCCTAAAGAAAAATTCTTTATGTGTAGCTTACGTTTCATATTTTCCAGCTACTCCTCCTTTTTGTGGGTTATAAGTTTTCTCTTTAAAATTGCTCAACTATTTTACTATCCAAAGATTACTTTTGGTTTCCTAAATTTACATAATTTTTGGCTTAATATTTTAAGTTTATCATTTGCATTTTAAGCTTGTTATCTCTTATACTTGTAACTTGTCCATCGATATTGATGTGAATGCTAAATAAAGTTGCAAGATAGAAACTAAAAGAGTTAAAACATTATACAAACAATCATTTACATAATTTCGTTGATTTTGATTTTGCTGAGATCCTTGGGATAAAACTAAGGGAGTATCCCATTTAAATACATATGAAATGTCTAAATTAATTAGACTTGGGCACGTACTTCCAACATGTTTTTAATGGCCTTATTAAAAAAATATTGCATTTGCTCATTTTACCTAGATACCCTTTCGTAGGACTGCATATGACGAAAATAGTCGGACGTGATTAATGTAAATGTCATAAAAGTGGGTAGAAAAGTGAAAATTTCAAAATATCATAAAATCTGTGCTTCATTATACATAGATGCCCAAATATATCATAATACCGAAAAATTGCTAAATTAAATCATTAAGTTTAGATTATAAAACAGAACATATTTTAACATAAAGGTAAATAGGTAAGATCAACGAATTGGGAGACGACGTGGGAGGATCTCATCTGCGGCGGAGGAGGGTGGTGATACTGGTGGCCAGCTTGAACGTCGTCGTCGTATTTGCTCATTTTCTCTGTTTAGTGTCAGTGACATTAATTTTCCTTATTCTTTATAACTTATGTGGAAACCAATCCTCACGGAAGTTTCTTGGTCATTAGCACAGGTCAAGGAAGTCAATGGCAAAGCATTAATGCTACTTGTTGCACGGGCATATGTGTTTTGACAATATCCTCTTTTTCGTCTTTTCCTAAAGAAAAATTCTTTATGTGTAGCTTACGTTTCATATTTTCCAGCTACTCCTCCTTTTTGTGGGTTATAAGTTTTCTCTTTAAAATTTCTCAACTATTTTACTATCCAAAGATTACTTTTGGTTTCCTAAATTTACATAATTTTTGGCTTAATATTTTAAGTTTATCATTTGCATTTTAAGCTTGTTATCTCTTATACTTGTAACTTGTCCATCGATATTGATGTGAATGCTAAATAAAGTTGCAAGATAGAAACTAAAAGAGTTAAAACATTATACAAACAATCATTTACATAATTTCGTTGATTTTGATTTTGCTGAGATCCTTGGGATAAAACTAAGGGAGTATCCCATTTAAATACATATGAAATGTCTAAATTAATTAGACTTGGGCACGTACTTCCAACATGTTTTTAATGGCCTTATTAAAAAAATATTGCATTTGCTCATTTTACCTAGATACCCTTTCGTAGGACTGCATATGACGAAAATAGTCGGACGTGATTAATGTAAATGTCATAAAAGTGGGTAGAAAAGTGAAAATTTCAAAATATCATAAAATCTGTGCTTCATTATACATAGATGCCCAAATATATCATAATACCGAAAAATTGCTAAATTAAATCATTAAGTTTAGATTATAAAACAGAACATATTTTAACATAAAGGTAAATAGGTAAGATCAACGAATTGGGAGACGACGTGGGAGGATCTCATCTGCGGCGGAGGAGGGTGGTGATACTGGTGGCCAGCTTGAACGTCGTCGTCGTATTTGCTCATTTTCTCTGTTTAGTGTCAGTGACATTAATTTTCCTTATTCTTTATAACTTATGTGGAAACCAATCCTCACGGAAGTTTCTTGGTCATTAGCACAGGTCAAGGAAGTCAATGGCAAAGCATTAATGCTACTTGTTGCACGGGCATATGTGTTTTGACAATATCCTCTTTTTCGTCTTTTCCTAAAGAAAAATTCTTTATGTGTAGCTTACGTTTCATATTTTCCAGCTACTCCTCCTTTTTGTGGGTTATAAGTTTTCTCTTTAAAATTGCTCAACTATTTTACTATCCAAAGATTACTTTTGGTTTCCTAAATTTACATAATTTTTGGCTTAATATTTTAAGTTTATCATTTGCATTTTAAGCTTGTTATCTCTTATACTTGTAACTTGTCCATCGATATTGATGTGAATGCTAAATAAAGTTGCAAGATAGAAACTAAAAGAGTTAAAAAATTATACAAACAATCATTTACATAATTTCGTTGATTTTGATTTTGCTGAGATCCTTGGGATAAAACTAAGGGAGTATCCCATTTAAATACATATGAAATGTCTAAATTAATTAGACTTGGGCACGTACTTCCAACATGTTTTTAATGGCCTTATTAAAAAAATATTGCATTTGCTCATTTTACCTAGATACCCTTTCGTAGGACTGCATATGACGAAAATAGTCGGACGTGATTAATGTAAATGTCATAAAAGTGGGTAGATAAGTGAAAATTTCAAAATATCATAAAATCTGTGCATCATTATACATAGATGCCCAAATATATCATAATAACGAAAAATTGCTAAATTAAATCATTAAGTTTAGATTATAAAACATAACATATTTTAACATAAAGGTAAATAGGTAAGATCAACGAATTGGGAGACGACGTGGGAGGATCTCATCTGCGGCGGAGGAGGGTGGTGATACTGGTGGCCAGCTTGAACGTCGTCGTCGTATTTGCTCATTTTCTCTGTTTAGTGTCAGTGACATTAATTTTCCTTATTCTTTATAACTTATGTGGAAACCAATCCTCACGGAAGTTTCTTGGTCATTAGCACAGGTCAAGGAAGTCAATGGCAAAGCATTAATGCTACTTGTTGCACGGGCATATGTGTTTTGACAATATCCTCTTTTTCGTCTTTTCCTAAAGAAAAATTCTTTATGTGTAGCTTACGTTTCATATTTTCCAGCTACTCCTCCTTTTTGTGGGTTATAAGTTTTCTCTTTAAAATTGCTCAACTATTTTACTATCCAAAGATTACTTTTGGTTTCCTAAATTTACATAATTTTTGGCTTAATATTTTAAGTTTATCATTTGCATTTTAAGCTTGTTATCTCTTATACTTGTAACTTGTCCATCGATATTGATGTGAATGCTAAATAAAGTTGCAAGATAGAAACTAAAAGAGTTAAAACATTATACAAACAATCATTTACATAATTTCGTTGATTTTGATTTTGCTGAGATCCTTGGGATAAAACTAAGGGAGTATCCCATTTAAATACATATGAAATGTCTAAATTAATTAGACTTGGGCACGTACTTCCAACATGTTTTTAATGGCCTTATTAAAAAAATATTGCATTTGCTCATTTTACCTAGATACCCTTTCGTAGGACTGCATATGACGAAAATAGTCGGACGTGATTAATGTAAATGTCATAAAAGTGGGTAGATAAGTGAAAATTTCAAAATATCATAAAATCTGTGCATCATTATACATAGATGCCCAAATATATCATAATACCGAAAAATTGCTAAATTAAATCATTAAGTTTAGATTATAAAACAGAACATATTTTAACATAAAGGTAAATAGGTAAGATCAACGAATTGGGAGACGACGTGGGAGGATCTCATCTGCGGCGGAGGAGGGTGGTGATACTGGTGGCCAGCTTGAACGTCGTCGTCGTATTTGCTCATTTTCTCTGTTTAGTGTCAGTGACATTAATTTTCCTTATTCTTTATAACTTATGTGGAAACCAATCCTCACGGAAGTTTCTTGGTCATTAGCACAGGTCAAGGAAGTCAATGGCAAAGCATTAATGCTACTTGTTGCACGGGCATATGTGTTTTGACAATATCCTCTTTTTCGTCTTTTCCTAAAGAAAAATTCTTTATGTGTAGCTTACGTTTCATATTTTCCAGCTACTCCTCCTTTTTGTGGGTTATAAGTTTTCTCTTTAAAATTGCTCAACTATTTTACTATCCAAAGATTACTTTTGGTTTCCTAAATTTACATAATTTTTGGCTTAATATTTTAAGTTTATCATTTGCATTTTAAGCTTGTTATCTCTTATACTTGTAACTTGTCCATCGATATTGATGTGAATGCTAAATAAAGTTGCAAGATAGAAACTAAAAGAGTTAAAAAATTATACAAACAATCATTTACATAATTTCGTTGATTTTGATTTTGCTGAGATCCTTGGGATAAAACTAAGGGAGTATCCCATTTAAATTCATATGAAATGTCTAAATTTAAACTTGGGCAAGTACTTCCAACAAGTTTTTAATGGCCTTATTAGAAATTTTTGCATTTGTTCATTTTACCTAGATACCTTTCGTAGGCCTGCATATGACAAAAATAATCAGATGTGATTAGTGTAAATTTCATAAAAGTGGGTAGATATGTGAAGATTTCAAAATATCATAAAATATGTTCATCATTATACATAGATGCTCAAATATATCATAATACCGAAAAATTGCTAAATTAAATCATTAAGTTTAGATTATACAACATAACATATTTTATTTGATCATGGTGGTATTTGATCATTTTCTCTCTTTATTGTCTGTGACATTGATTTTCCTTATTCTTTATAACTTATATGGAAACCAATCCTCACGGAAGTTTCTTGGTCATTCGTAGCACAGGTCAAGGAAGTCAATGGCAATGCATTAATGCTACTTGTTGCACGGGCATGTGTTTTGACAATATCCTCTGTTTCGTCTTTTCCTTAAGAAAAATTCTTTTGCCGTACCATACGTATTATTTGCCAGGGTGCCAAACACAGAAGTACATTCCAGCTGCTCCAAATATTTTTGGGCTATACTTGATCAAGGAATTGTTGAAAGTACATTGATTTATCCATTCCAAACAGTGACCCTATGATTAACTGTTGACTAAAGTGTACTCGATTTTAAATTATGAACAATATTATATTATAGAATTACATTTTTAAAGGAATAATAATAATAATAATAATAATAAATTATCATTAAATATATAAGTCTTACTATCCTTCACATGATTATATTTCTATCTGTACATGTGCGTCAAATTAGTTCTCGTATTGCAAATAATTTAATAATTTATGTGAAATATTTATTATAAGCCGTGTTGCTAGCTTATCGTATAGAATATATCTTTTACATTGATATTCAGATTATTAGAGTATATTTTACATTGATAATTCCATTCTTTAATACAATTATTTGTATATCTTAAAATTTAGACATATTTTGTCTGAATTTCATTGCAAAATCTTGATTTAAACCTTTTAGGTCAATATTTTTTGTTGAATAAAATTAACAGTGCTAATATTAAGAAACTAAAATTATATTGAAAGACTAAACTGGAAGTTGATATAAATTTAATTATGACTAAACCTATAGTATTAGGCATTTTTTAATTCAATCCACCACACCAAAACGAGTATTGTTCCCTCTTTGACCATGCCTCCGACTACACAAAATGACAGCATTTTTCACATGATCTATTTTACAAAGGGTAACTTATATATCTCAATACATGCACACAATTTCACTTCAAATAAATTCACGATACAGACACCACATTCCACCATGTAGTGAAGAGCTCACCGAATGGGGTTTATATCGGAGCAGTGCCGTCTGGAATCCGCTCTCTATGAAATTTAAAACCCAAGGGGTAGTGAAAGCTAACCCCGGGTGTCAATATCAAGGAGCCTCGTGTAATTTGATTCCTAATAACTAATATGCAAACTTGAAAAAGCGGGTAAAAAGCATTTTTTTGATTCGTTTTAGTATGAAGTTTGGTATAAAAGTGTGGTGTGTTCAAAAGTTAAAGTAAAATATTGGATTTAAAAAGTGAGATTTGGATGAAAATGGGATAAAAATCATTCTTGATGGATGAAAGCTTCGAGAATCATTACTTCTGAAGGTTTTTAAGGAGTTTAGTTGATTTTCTAAAGAACCCTAGAGGAACCCCTCTAGGCTAAACTTAGGTTAACTTAATTAATTCCGGAACCCCGCACATTACTTAATTTAACCTAAGTTGATGAAGTTCAAAATCAAGAAATAATTAATTATGAAGGACTCTTAATCCATAATTTGGGTCACCCCACAATTACTTTAAATTTCTCTATAAACCCTAATCCATTGATGGCCACCCATGAAATAAATTAAAGACTAAAGAGTGCTTGCCCAGTGTCTCAACACAATCAATTAATTCTTATGCCATCTCCCTCAAGCAAATAACTTAACACTCTTAATCCACTAACCAAGCCACCTTGCATTAGCGCATAATTTTCACAAAGAGAATAATAAAACTATGAACCCATAAATTTCATTAAACTCAAAGTTAATAAATAGCAATGTCAAGCATTTGAACAAGAAGGAAATAACATAAATATAGTTTCTAACCCTTATACAACATATAGAAATGAAGAAGACAACCAAATGTCATAAATATACTCCTAGAACCCTAGAAAAGCATAAATACAACAAGAGGAAGAAGGATTACAACAAGAACTCCCCTATTCAAGTTTCAAGCTCATCCCTTGGCTCCCACCACCAAGAATGGTGGACCCTAGCTGCTACTCTCCATGGAAGAACCAACAACAAGGAAGGAAGGTGTGGAAGCAATGGATGGAAGGGAGGAAAGTAAGAAAGATGAAGATGAAGATAGAGAAGAGAGAGCTAGGGCTTTGGGGGTATGTATGTGAACCAAATCTGAGGTCTAGGGCTTCAATTTTCGTTTATATATGGTCTAGGGTTGGTCCAAGTGAGTGGGTATCATGTAGGATCCGAAGAAAGCCCAAAAATCGCATTTGATGTGTTGTTCAAACGAGTGTGTTCTTCGTTGGCTCATTGTGGCCAAGCAAACATTGCTTTTGGTTGTTTTAGGGGCAGTTTGCTGTGGGCTTGCCACAGCGAACTAACATGTTCTCTGCCTTGGGACTTTTCTGTAATTTTCAAATTTTGGGACCTTTTCTGTAATTTGGGAATTTCGATGTCATTTTCTGAAATTTTTACAATTCACCCAGAAACTTGTTTTTTTTCTTGAAATTTCAGTTTTTAGCCCCAATTTCTCCCATTTTCAAGTATCCTTCTTAATCTGGGATCCATTCCTTTGGTGCTCGAGCGACCCTATAAGTAAATATTAGAAGTGACACTTTATGAAAGTCAATTCACATTCTTAACAAATAGTTAACTTATTTTCTTAACTTTTATGTATCACCATATAAAGATGAAATTTGAATATATGGTAATGGCACTAGTGAAATACTCCCTCCGTCCCTTATTATAGGAGCCAAAGAGGTAAAATCACACAGATTAAGGAAGTGGTTAAGAGAAATAAATATGTCTGAAATAATTTTGTTTTCTCAAGTGTGCCCCTATTTATGTAAGAGGGAGAAATGTGATAATAGTGTTATAAATGAGTATGAAAGAGAATTTGAATAGAGAGAATAATGATGTGTAAAATGGGAAAAAACTCATTGAATGCCTTGACAAATTGTGTCAGGCTCTTATAAAAAGGGACAAGACCGTTCAAATTTTTTCTTCTTAGATATAGGGACGAAGGGAGAATGTTACAGGACATGCATGGAGCTGAAATTAAAAGAAAAAGGTAAAGTGAATCACTCACACAGACTGTACAAGCAATACACCCGGGTCTCTCTCTGCGGTCTATTTTGGAACACAAGAAAATTATTGCCCCAATATACCAAGGGATAGTAACGAAGAAACCAAGTATAAACCTTCACAACAGAACAAATGCTTGGAATCAACAACTCAATAATACAAACATCAGAAAGAGATTAGCTGGGTATAATCATATAATGAAAAGATCAGAAATCAAGTATTTTATATAACAAAAGAGAATGCTACCAAAAAAATTGATAGTGATTCAGCAATGGAATTCCATCGGCAATGACAAAATTCCCTCACTAATTTAGCGACTGTTCACCCGCAAGAGTACGGATCGTAACGTAGTAATAAATTATCGTCCCACAGAGATTTGTTTTAAAACCCCAATCAAACAACATGCTAATGAACTCAATTAAGTTGAACAAATCAAATTCTTTTAGAAACTGGTTTTGAAAACTAATTTTAAAATAAAAATAAAGAAACAAACAAGAAGATTTAATTTATCAAAGAACTAAGCCTAGGATTAATTCTCACCGTTGTATTTCATGAACCCTAATTAATTTCCCTTCCTTTAGTCTTTAAATAACAATATATGTTTGCCTAAGATTCTAAAGTACTTGAAACGCTCTCTCGAGTCAAAATCAATTCTATACTTTTCATTAAACTTGTTCAATCTCTTGTTACAAATTAATGAAAGTATGCCTTAAGAGCCAACCTTAATCTGACAAAACTAGGTCGATAGATATATCTCTATTCTACCCTACAAACCATCCGTTAGTTGATTTAAACTTCAAGTCTAGTCTGATTTACCCTAGTTCTACATATAAACTATCTCTTTCGAGTATAATTTAAATGAACAAATCGCTCTAAAAGGTGATCAGTCAATTAGAGGCATTAAGAACAAGAAAAATCAACATAAATAGTCATTAAATTCTAAAAGAAAAGGAAACAAATTAGGTTTCAATCCATACAAGGTTTGAATAAATCCTAGAACAAATGATTTAGCTACTCATGAATGAATTAAACCAGAAAATACAAAGAGATCCCATGTTTAATTCACAAAAGTAACAAAGAATTGAAGAAAACAAGAAGAATCTATCACCGTGGGCAAGAAATCCTTCCAATTTTGCTTCTTAACTTCCAATTTTGCAAACCCTAGATCCAAATATGCGTGCACCGATGAGTCTAATGGTTCCTATGGGTTCTAGGGTTCAAAGGGGGCTGATTCTCCTTGAATTTTCGTGCCCTAGGTGTTTAAAAAGGGTAAAAATCGAAGCTGTGCGTTTTGTAGATTTTTCAGGATTTTCGCGCAATGTCGCGACATCCAGGTGCAATGTCGCGACATCAGAACCAATTTTTAGCAATTTTCCTTAAATGACCTCCAGCTTTCTCCACGTTTTTCCTTTGATCTTTCTCTCATTCCTTGCTTAGAATGTCCATATTTACCTATCCAAACATTCATAAATGTGAGGGAATCATGGCAATTAAATTTCCTAATAAATTATCATATTTTTCTTAAAATTAATCAAATTAAGTTCATATGACAAATTTACACAATTTTCTCTAAAAAGCTCTTAAATTCCTCTAATTAGCATTGATGACTCCCCAATTATATTCTAAATATGCCCTAAATTGATTGTAAATGGGGAGTCATCAGCGACTGCAAGGTTTAACAAAAATTCTGTCGCTAATTACGTCATTAATTCCCTATTGTGTTTATGGTGTTGACACATATTTATATATATACACAGACACATACCAAAAGAAAGTCTCACATTGTTAAATAATTGTATATAAGAATAATTCATTTAATCATAAGAAGTTGCTACATAATTAATCTTAAGAAGCGGATTAAGGACAATGTGCTTGAGTATAACTCAAACCAACTTTATTTTTATTTTTCTAAAGTGATTTCAACATTTGAAAACATTATATATGGTTTTGATACATGCTGTGATCTGTCACAGAAGAAAACACCACCAAAAAGAAGATCCAAAATCATAGTATTTTCCTTTAATTTCTATCAACTTGATAAATTGAAATATTTGAATTCAAAAGAAAAAAGACAAAAGAGGACATTTTCAAATTAAACGGACGCATCAAGGTAGCAAGAAAAATAGATAGAGGCAATAAGGCTTTAGCAGAATCAGATGATAGTATTTGGTGGTCAAAACGTTCAAAACTAGCAAAACTAATAGATATGGTAACTTATATATATATATATATATGATTATAACACACGTACATATATTCTATTTTTTGTGAATCATACACCTAAAAACTAATGATGTGGAATGTAAAATCATCACTTACAAGATCCATCCAAAGCCAATGCCACACGCAAGCGGAGGCTCTTCTTTTACAGGCGTTTGTTGAGCAGCTGCATAACCGAGAAGCAATAACACATTGGAAAACCATCAAAATCAAATAGTAACGTGGAAGTCAAATAGTGCTTTACACATACATGCTTATTTATATATATATTTTCATCCTCTTAAGCAATTTTGAATGTCAAGTGTTAACAATTCAAATTATTAATTTTATCAATAAAGACCATGTGAATTTTAAAAAACAACCATAATATAATTTTTAGTATTTTTAAGCACTTAAAAAAATATAAAATATTCGAAAATGATTTTAAATATTTTCTCAAGCGTTTACTTTATAAGTAAAATGTCTCAAAAATGAAAAAAAATGTAAAATTTTTATTTGATTACTAAAAAATATGATATACTCAAAATTATATATGAAACGATGAAAACAGTTAACTTGAATCAATCTATGTTTTATTCCAAAATTATAACCCCTCCTAAACAATACCCCCCAGATCTACTTATTAGTGTCACATATTGAGAGGTCTTTCAAAGTGTGTAATTTATTACGTAAATTGTTAGAAGTGATACTTTATGAAAGTCATTTCACATTCTTAAGAAATAGTTAACTTATTTTCTTAATTTTTATGTATCACTATATAAAGAGGAAATTTGAATATATGGTAATGGCACTAGTGAAATACTCCCTCCGTCCCTTACACAAATTAAGGACGTGGTTAAGAGAAATAAATATGTCTGAAATAATTTTTTTTCTCAAGTTTGCCCCTATTAATGTAAGAGGGAGAAATGTGATAATAGTGTTATAAATGAGTATGAAAGAGAATGTGAATAGAAAGAATAATGATGGGTAAAATGGGAAAAAACTCATTAAATACCTTGACAAATTGTAGGGGTGTTCATGGGACGGGACGGGACGGGAACGGGACGACCCCGTCCCGTCCGAAAGAAAGGGTGGTGGGACAGGATTCCTGTCCCGTCCCGGACTTGTCCCGTCCTGTTCGAGACGGGACAGGATTAGGATGGGACGGGACATTCCCGAAGTCTTTTTTTTTTTACTTTTTTCATGATTTTTTTTGCTATTGTTGAAAAAAAAATAATAAATTAATAGCAAGTAATTGTATCAAGCTCATTGGAAAATCATTATTCAGAAATGGAAAAAGCCTACTAGAATTTATGTTAATTGTTTCATCTATTTATATAATCTACCTCTACAGGAATTAATCTGGAAGAAAACTCGTAGACAAATATACGTTGTGATGTTTTTTCCTTTTGCCCCTTCCTTTAGTCTTAATTAATAAGGTTATAATGTTAAGGTGTTGGATTCAGTGGAAGTCGTTGTTTGAACAAAAAAATGGTATACAGTTGGCAAGTCGTTGTACATAACAATGTTTGCTTTGTCTATTACTGATAAGTCTCTCTTGTTCATGTTATTTCAATTAAATGAAATGGTTGTTTTTAGAGCAGAGACGAAAATGAAATCTCCAAAAGGCTAATTAAATTATTTTGGGATGACAGTGCAATGTTTTCGTTCTCATCTCTTTCCTGTTAATGGGATGAGACTGTAAGAAATTGCATGTTTAGTAGAATATTTTGTCTACGGCACTTTAAACAAATAGTGTATTAATGGATTTTATAGAATAATTTATATGAAGGCTTCTCAAGAAAAAGATGAATAAGAGGGAAATTTCAAATAAAAATACGATGCAAAAAGAAAGATAAGTGATAGATCAAATGTTTTAAGTAAAGCAAATAATAATGAAGTAGAAGAAATATAGTGAAATAGAAAAATTAAACCCATATAATTAATAAATTTAATAAAAATATTAATAAATAAAATATATATAATATAACGGGATGGGACGGGAATGGGACACCCCCGTCCCGTCTCGTGTCCCGTCCCGCCCCCTTTTCTGTCTCGTCCCGTTTTTGTCCCGTCCCAAAATGACCGGGATCAGGACGGGATGGGCGAGACGGGAAATATATGAACACCCCTAATAAATTATGTCAGGCTCTTATAAAAAGGGACAAGACCGTTCAAATTTTTTGCTCTTAGATATAGGGACGAAGGGAGTATGTTAAAGGACATGCATGGAGCTGAAATTATTTGAAAAAAGTAAAGTGAATCACTCACACATACTGTACAAGCAATACACCCGGGTCTCTCTCTGCGGTCTATTTTGGAACACAAGAAAATTTTTGCCCCAATATACCAAGGGATTACAGTAAGGAAGAAACCAAGTATAAACCTTCATAACATAACAAATGCTTGGAATCAACGACTCAAAAATACAAACATCAGAAAGAGATTAGCTGGGTATAATCATACATGGAAAAGATCAGAAATCAAATATTTTATATAACAAAAGAGAACACTACCAAAAAAATGATAGTGATTCAGCAATGGAATTCCATCGGCAACGACAAAATTCCCTCACTAATTTAGCGACTGCCAGGTTTAATAAAAATTCTGTCGCTAATTAAGTCATTAATTCCCTATTGTGTTTATGGTGTTGACACATATTTATATATATACAAAGACACATACCAAAAGAAAGTCTCACATTGTTAAATCACTTTATATAAGAATAATTCATTTAATCATGAGAAGTTGCAACATAATTTATCTTAAGAAGCGGATTAAGGGCAATGTCCTTGAGTATAATTCAAACCAACTTTATTTTTATTTTTCTAAAGTGATTTCAACATTTGCAAACATTATATATGGTTTTGATACATGCTGTAATCTGTCACAGAAGAAAACACCACCAAAAAGAAGATCCAAAATCATAGTATTTTCCTTTAATTTCTATCAACTTGATAAATTGAAATATTTGGATTCAAAAGAAAAAAGAAAAAAGAGGACATTTTTCAAATTAAACGGACGCATCAAGGTAGCAAGAAAAATAGATAGAGGCAATAAGGCTTTAGCAGAATCAGATGATAGTATTTGGTGTCAAAACGTTCAAAACTAGCAAAACTGATAGATAAGGTAACTTATATATATGATTATAACACACGTACATATATTCTGTTTTTTGTGAATCATACACCTAAAAAGTAATGATGTGGAATGTAAAATCATCACTTACAAGATCCATCCAAAGCCAATGCCACACGCAAGCGGAGTCTCTTCTTTTATAGGCGTTCCTTGAACAGCTACATAACCGAGAAGTGTAACGTCTGGAATTTTCCTATTATACTATAACATTTTAATTGAATTATAACCACTTTTTAATGTCAGAAGCCCCAAAAATACGAATAAATTTAAAACTTTTTTTTTCCTTTCCAAGCAATGTTCCAACTCTAATGCAGTTGGAATGGGCTTTTCGGACAAATTGAATAATTTAAAAACTCTTTATAAAATAAAGTGGTTATTAAAACAATTAAAAGTATGCTAACCCTCTCAGGGTAATTATTCTTAATTCATAATACTTGATAAATTTAAATCTCTTAATAAATTTATACAATTTTACTTTCCATACTTTCTACTGATAATTTAATTTTACATCATATACATTAATCTTACTTTTCAAATTATAAAACTTAATTTCTTCATCTAGTCTTCTTCTAGCATTCCTGCCTCATCTTAATCATCTCACTATCTCCCAGCTAAATTCTTTCAAACCTGCGTTACTGAAAAATGTTTGGGGATGGGGGTGAGATTGGTAATCCCAATAGCAGTTTCTTTCATATGAGTTCATGCATAATAAATCATAAATCTTCACAATATGAATAATCTTTATCCTTATAACCTCTACCAACCACTACTAACGATATATTCATTAAATAGTGGAGGTACCTCTACCTGCAACAGGATTTCATAACCTCTGGCAAAGGGGGAGCGACCCACCTAAGCCTTGGAGTACTCCCCTCATAACCTCTAAGGAATAAAATTACTATTGTAACAGATATTATGAAATTTATGCATGTAATGCGCTGTAATTAAATATTATATGAAATAAACTGCTACCTGATTCTTGAGCTTAACCTTCACTAAACTCCTTTATCTCTTCGTACTCTGGGGATTCAATCTCACTATTTTGTCCTATAAATATTTATGATATAAAATAATACATTAATATCTAATCTTAAATATAATAATTAAACGTCTCTCACATTCTTATCATACTACCCCTTTCTATTTCTAATACTATTAAATCTAAATTTCTAGTTAAATGATTAATCATATCATTGCCAATCAACATTGCACAAACATAGATTAATATATACACAAATAAAATTAATATACACATAAACACAAAAGTGTCTTAACTACTTTAAATTAACTAACCTTTCTTATCAATCAATTAATATTTCAATGAACTTACATTTATTATAAGTTTTAAAGCTTTAAATTCACTTAGCACTAATTAACTCCCAAGTTACCTATTAAATGCAATAATACCTATTTATATTTTCACTTAAAGCTTTGTCCTAATCCTTGAAAATTCTTAAGAAATGAATTAACCTTCAAACTAAACTTCTTAACCTTTCTCCATACATTGACTTGGAGTTTAAATTAAATGAATCACTAATAAATTTCCTTTTACCCCATTAATCTTATCCTAATTGTAAGTATAATCTCAATTCACAACCTTTAAAATACTCATCCAAAAGAATTCAACTCTTACCCTCACACCAATGACAAGTCAACAATCCATATTTCCTTTTCTTTCTCACTAAATTGGTAACCCAAAACAATTAAACTTCTAACTTTCAGCACCTAAACCTTTAATCAACAACAATAGCAATTTCTTCTTATATCATCCATAATTCTTTCCTTTTCCTTGCTCAACTTAACCATCACAGCATTTTTTTCTTCTTTCCCTAATCAATTCCAAATCAGCCAGGTATCAAATAAACAAGAATTGTGCCTCTAAGTACCTAATATTAATCAATCATATATAACCAAAATTTCAAGCCATCTCCCAAAACAAAACAAACATCAATGGCCCTTTCTCCCTCTTTGGCCGAACAGAACAGAATAATTGAGGGACAAAATTAAGCTACTATAACTCAACCCAATAACACATATAGCAGAGACAAAAATCAGCCACCACACATCAAGAATGATAGATCCAAATTCCCTTCTTTCCCTTCTTGGCCAGAGCAGAACAAAGACAAAGAAATTGAGCAATAAATCAAGCAATCAGAAATTCATCAATCCACATACTTAAACATTCATTTTAGCTTCCAATTAATGTGTATCTCAGTCCAGAAATTTTTCTTCCTTTTTGGCCGAACAGGTTCAACGAAACAGGGGAAGCAAGAAATTGATCAAAAATTCCCAATCCTCAATAATCCACAACCAATCTATTTCATGAGCTTAAACTTGCTTCTAATTACCATTAGTTAAGCTCAAAAATAACAAATACTCAAAACCCCCAAATTTAGCTGTCGGTGAACAGTAGCAGGGGAGGAAGAAATTCGAAAATCTTGAGCTATTTCACTTTCTTTCCCAAAATCAACAACCAAACAACAATAACAAGCTTTAAGCTTCATTTCTACAATTTCAGAAACTTCAGAAACGTCCAAAGAATTCGGATTCTCCCCCCATATACACTCAGATTCGCACCCAGAAAGAGAAGAAAACGAAGGATCAGAGCTTACCTAAGGATGCCTGAGCTTGCTTAAACGTTTCCCCGCTGCGTGGGCCGTCGATCGCCGCCGTTGCCGCCGTCGCTTCTCAGAGCCAGAGAGAAGAGAGTGAGTGAGGGTGAGAGTCGGTGAGAGAGTGATTTAGGTGGTGTATATGTGTGTGCTTCGGGCAAAGGGAGTATATAATGTTAACTTTTCTTTTTTTTTTTAAATGTAAGTGTATCCACGTGGTGAAAGAGGGAGTGTTTTGGAAGAAATGAGAAGAAAGTAAAGGGATTAAGAAGACACGTGTGTGGTTGTAATTTAAAGAGAGGAATGATATTTTGTTTTATGGGTATTTTACTATCCTGCCCTTCCCTTTTTAATTGAGGATATTTTCAACTAGGGGCAGATATTGTCTTTTTAATTTCCCCATTTATATTTTCTCTTAAATGGTAATTTCTTTTACCATTTTCATTTACAAATAAATATGAAATTTGTTCCAAAATTATTTTCTCTAGATATATTTTAATTTCCAGATTTATTTATAAGACTTTTTAATTAATAACCAATACCCCAAGATTCTAAATATTCCCTTATTTAAATTTATCTTCTAATTATTTTCCTTGAGGTAATAAAGAAAATAAACTTTAAAAAAAATATTAAAAATATACCTGGCCTCATAAATTTATTTATAAGGCTTTTTAATTTCTAAAATCTCAACTATATCCTTGTTATCCATTTTTCCTCAAAATTACGTTTTATCTTCTAATTAATTCTTCTTTGTTTCTTAAATAAAATAAGCCTTAAAATTATTAAAAATACCTAAAACATCCTAAATTTATTTTTAATGCTCTTTAATATTTTAATAATATGTCCTAAATCTTAAATAATTCCTTATTTTCTCTTTTTCTAAAATTTGGGGTGTTACAAGAAGCAATAACACATAGGAAAACCATCAAAATCAAATAGTAACGTGGAAGTCAAATAGTGTTTTACACATAAATGCATATTTATGTATATATTGTCATCCTCTTAAGCAATTATAAATGTCAAGGTTAACAATTCAAATTATTAATTTTATCAATAAAGACCATGTGAATTTTATAAAACAACCATAATATAATTTTTAGTATTTTTAAGCACTTAGAAACTTATAAAATATTTGAAAATGATTTTAAATATTTTCTCAAGCGTTTACTTTATAAGTAAAATGTCTCAAAAATGAAAAAAAATGTAAATATTTTATTTGATTACTAAAAAAATTATAATATACTCAAAATTATATATCATATCAAACGATAAAAAAAATTAACTTGAATCAATCTATGTTATATTCAAAAATTATAACCCCTCCTAAACAATAACCCCCCCCCCCCCCAGATATACTCATTAGTGTCACATATTGAGAGGTCTTTCAAAGTGTGTAATTTATTACGTAAATTGTTAGAAGTGATACTTTATGAAAGTCATTTCACATTCTTAACAAATAGTTAACTTATTTTCTTGATTTTTATGAATCACTATATAAAGATGAAATTTGAATATATGGTAATGGTACTAATGAAATTTGTTACAGGACATGCATGGAGCTGAAATTAAAAGAAAAATGGAAGGTAAAGTGAATCACTCACACCAATTGTACAAGCAATACATCCGGGTCTCTCTCGGCGGTTTATTTTGGAACACAGGAAAATTATTGCCCCAATATACCAAGGGATTACAGTAAGGAAGAAATCTAGTATAAACCTTAACAACAGAACCAATATTTTGGAATTAGCTACTCAATAATACAAACATTAAAAAGGGATTAGCTTGGTATAATCATACATGAAAGATGAGAGAATCAAATATATTATATAATAAAAGAGAACACAACAAAAATATAGTGATTCAGTGATGGGATTCCGTTATCAAAAACAAAATTCTGTAACTAATTTAGCAACAATCTAGTTGAACACAAATTTTGTCACTAATTACGTCACTAATTCACTGTTGTATTTATGGTGTTGACACACACACACAAATATATATATATATATATATCAAAAGAAAGTCTCACATTGTTAAATCACTATATATAAGAATAATTCATTTACTCATAATAAGCTACTTCATAATTTATCTTAGTTAGAGGAATGAGGACAATGTCCTTGAGTATAACTCAAACCAAGTTTACTTTTATTTTTCTAAATTAATTTCAACAGTTGCATACATTATGGTTTTGATATATGTTGTAATCTCTCACAGAAAACAACACAAAAAAGAAGATACAAAATCATAGTATTTTCCTTCCTATCAAATTTATAAATTGAAATATTTGAATTCAAAAACAAAAACAAAAGAGGAAATTTGCAAATTAATATGCATATCAAGTAGTAAAAAACATAGAAGCAATCCGGCTTTAGGAGAATCACATGATATAGTATTTTGTGGTCATAACTTTAAAAACTAACAAAACAGATAGATAAGGAATATATATATATATGATTATAACACACCTACATATATTCATTTTTTGTGAATCATACACATAAAATTTAATGATGTAGAATGTAAATTATCACTTACAAGATCCATCCAAAGCTAATACCACACGCAAGCGGAGGCTCTTCTCTTATAGGAATTCCTTCAACAATGTAGTAACTGCATAACTGAGAAGCAATAACACATATAGGAAAATCATCAAAATCAAATAATAGCATAGAAGTCAAATAGTGCTCACACACACACACACATGCATATTTATATATATATATATATTCTTAAGGAATTATAATTATCAAGGTTAACAATTAATATTATTCATTCTATCAATATATACCATGTGCATTTTTAAAAAATAACCATAATATAATTTTCAGTATTTTTAAACCTTAAAAAATATATAATATTTAAAAAAAGATTTGAAATAGTTTCTCAACCATGTACTTTATAAATAAAAAGTCTCAAAAATTAAAAAAATTCTTAAAATACAGGTAAAATATTTATTTGATTACAAAAAATCATAATATACTTAAAATTATATATCAATCGATAAAAACAGTTAACTTTTAATCCAAATTATAACTGAAGGGAAATTGAAAGTGAATACTCCCTCCGTTCCTAAACATAGGATCTATTTAGTAAGGTGAGGTTGTCCCTTAATATAAGATCTCTTTTTATTTTTTCACATTTTCCCTAAAATATCCTTATTAAAACTCATCAATGATAAATGAATGTGGTTAGGGCGTTTTTGTAATATCAAGTGATTTTAACCAACTTAACTACACTACTGCAGAAAAGGGTTTTCACGTCACTTATTTTGGGGTTTTCACTCCACTTTTGCAGGGGACATTAATTCAAGTGATGTGGAAAACCGAACTTTTAATGTCCCAATAAAAGTTTCCACGTCACAAATTATAAAAAAAGCGACGTTGTTTATGACTTTTAATGTCTCATTTTAATCCATATGTGACGTGGATATATGACAGTAGAAGAATTAATTGTTCAATGTTTCAGAGAAACCACGTCACACATTATTTAAAGTGTAATGTGGTTTCTCATCATTAAAGAAACGACGTCACAAATTTACAATGTGTGACATGAAAGAAACCACGTCACACATTACGAATCTGTGACGTCGTTTCCTCGACGATGAGAAACCACATCACACTATAAATAATGTGTGACGTTGTTTCTTTTTTTTTAAAAAAAAATGTTCTTGTAATTTGTTTTGTTTTTCCCATCTATATATATTGCAAATGCCACAGAAACAAATACATTGCAGATCTTCACTGATGATTCCCCATTTAACATTGATTTAGGGGTTATTTAGAAAATATTTGAGGAGTCATTGATGGGTACTGACAGTGGCAGCTATCAGCCCAGCATGTTGGACACCCCAGGGGCCCATATGAGCTCACCCCGGTATTGGCAAGCCCAACTCAGGTATTGTAGGGAGGCCCAAGGCCCTCTCGGTACCACGCGTCCCCACACTGCAGCGTGCCTGGGCAGAGGCATCGAAACTAGTCAAATGCTTGCCTAGAGGGATCGAGGTCGAGACCTCCCACTTTATAGGCACCTTAAGTGCCTCGCTTATCACCACTAGACCTGCAGCTCAAGTGGTGATAAGCGAGGCATCTAGAATGCCTATAAAGTGCTTGGTTGGGAGATCGAATCCTTGGGTGCGCCAATGACACGGCCTCCTCCCAAAAATGCTGCAGCATGGATCGGGTATGCGAGAGCTACCCCCAACCGAGCTACAATACCTGAGTTGGGCTTGCCAATACCGGGGTGACCCAGAGATGGGCCCCTGGGGTGCCCAACATGGTGGGTTTAGTAGCTGCCAATGCTGGACTCAACAGTCATCAATGCTAAATAAAGGAATTTTGAGAGCTTTTTAGAAAAAAGTATACAAATTTGTCATATAAGCTTAATTTAATTATTTTTAAAATAAATATGATAATTTATTAGAAAATTTGATTGGCATGATTCTGTAACTTGGCAGGAATGCACAAGAGGGGGGTGAATTGTGCTTTTTCAATTTAAAACTGAATGACTCAAGATTTATACTAGTTCAGCCCAATCTTGGCCTACGTTTAGTCCTCCAACCTTCAGTTGGGTTCCACTAACTTTTCAAGATTAACTCAGGCTCTTGAATGCCTTTACAAGTGACAGTAAGAGACTACTCTATTCACTGATCACTCCCCCTTACAACTTGTAAGATTACACCTTCACTCTTAAGATCCGACTATCTTAAGAGTGATCCTCACTTGGTAGTAAATACAGAATACTTGTTCACTCTATTGAACTAATTATGTTACACACTGAAGAATATCAAAAGAATAAGCTTTCTAAAGATTGGTGAGTATTGAATGCAGTAGTTACAACAATTAATTTTTTGTAATGAATGAATACAACCAACTTTCTTCATAAAGGCTTTTATAATCTCTTCTGGAAATCTTCCTGTTGGGTGTTTTTGCCATTGTATGACCAGAACTTGATTGGACTGATATGAAGTGTTAGGATTGTGTTCTGAGAAGCATTAACTCCATTGTACTTGGTTTGCTTTAGTTCATCTCTCTTCATTTATCGTTGGAAGTGGTTGGTGAGTCCAACGGCTCTATTGAGACAGATTGCGTGCTAATGTAAACTTCCTAAAGTAGGCCTGTGTATATCTGTACTTTGAAAGCTTAAAATAGACTTAGCCATTGGTTTTGAATAAATCCTATCGCCACTTCGATTATAACCTCTAATCGATTACAGGGAATGGTTTTTGATCGATTACGCATAGATTACAGCCTGCATCACTGAATATTCAAGTTAGAAAGATACACGCCTAATCGATTACAGGGGAGCCTGATCGATTAGTCATGTCTAATCGATTGTAAACAGATTATACTCAGATTACATATTTTCTTTGATCGATCACTCAATATGCTCTAATCAATTATTGTTCTCTGATCGATTATTCTTATACTCTGCCTTAATCGATTAGGCTAATTCCTCTTAATCGATTACTACTCTCTAATCGATTAGGCTAGTTCCTCTTAATCGATTACTTAGAGTCCTTGATTGATTACAGGGTCCTTTAATCGATTAGGCGGCTACAAACTTAACTTCTAATTTGAACCTGATCTCACTCTAATCGATTAGGCTTTAAGTTCTTATCTTGTAATCTATCCCTGATCGATTAGGCAACACTTAGGATTTCTTATTAGATTATTTCTAAGTTATGTTTAGTTATTATCAAAACATATTATTCTAACAGATTCCCTTACATTTATGCATGATTTTGATAGGGACAAATGGATATTCTACACTAGAGAGGAGGAGAAGAGCAAAGGAAAAGAGTGGAGAAAGTTGGAGCTTAATTGCTGAAAATTGCATCTAGTGCCATGGTACTACCCGAAAATCCCTAAAAATCCCAAAAACACATAGCTTCGTTTTTTATCCCTTTAAAACACTTAGGGCATGAAAATTCATGGAGAATCAGCCCCCTTTCAACTCTAGAACCCTTAGGAACGATAAGACTCATCGGTGCACACAACTCGGGAGCTAAGGTTTGCAAAATTGGAGGTTGTGAAGCAAAATTGGAGGAATTTCTAACCCTACGGTGATAGATTCTTCTTATTTTCTTTAATTCTTTGTTAGTTTTGTGAATTAGACATGGGATTTCTTTGTATTTTCTGGTTTAATTCATTTATGAGTAGTTAAAGTATTTGTTCTAGGATTGATTTAAGCCTTGTATGGATTGAATTCTAATTAATTTCCCTTCCTTTAGTCTTTAAATGACAATCTATGTTTCCCTAAGGTTTTAAACTACTTGAAACGCTCTCTCGAGTCAAGATCAATTCTATACTTCTCATTAAACTTGCTCAATCTCTTGTTACAAATTAATGAAAGTATGCCTTAAGATCCAACCTTAAACTGACAAAACTATGTTGATAGATATATCTCTATTCTACCGACAAACCATCCGTTAGGTTATTTAAACTTTAAGTCTAGTATGATTTACACTAGTTCTACACCTAAACTATCTCTCTTGAGTATAATTTAAATGAACAAATCACTCTAAAGGGTGATCAGTCAGTTAGAAGCATTGGGAACAAGATAAATCAACATAAATAATCATCAAGTACTAAAGAAAAAGGAAACAAATTAGGTTTTTTAATTTATACAAGGCTTAAATCAATCCTAGAGCAAATGCTTTAGCTACTCATGAATGAATCAAACCAGAAAATACAAAGAAATCCCATGTCTAATTCACAAAACTAACAAATAATTAAAGAAAATAAGAAGAATCTATCACCATAGGGCAAGAAATTCCTCCAATTTTGCTTCTCAACCTCCAATTTTGCAAACCCTAGCTCCCAAACTGTGTGCATCGATGAGTCTTATCGTTCTTAAGGGTTCTAAGGTTGAAAAGAGCCTGATTCTCTGTGAATTTTTGTGCCTTAGATGTTTTAAAAGGATAAAAAATGAAGTTGTGCATTTTTGAGATTTTTAGGGATTTTCGTGAGTGCCATGGCACCAGAGGCAATTTCCAGCAATTAAGCTCCAACTTTCTCCACTCTTTTCCTTTGCTTTTCTCTTCCTTCCTAGCGTATAATATCCATTTGTACCTATCAAAATCATGCATAAATGTGAGGGAATCATTCTAATCAAATTTTCTAATAAATTATCATATTTATTTCAAAAATAATTAAATTAAGTTTATATGACAAATTTGTATAATTTTCTCTAAAAAGCTCTTAAAATTCTTTTAATTAGCATTGATGACTCCCCAAATATCTTTTAAATAAGTCCTAAATCAATGTTAAATGGGGATTTATCACACCACCACACTTGCACATTTGCTTGTCCTCAAGCAAAAGAAAATCACATTTCAAATAAAAAGAGCACTTCACATGAAATCTCTCGACAAAGAGCATTACACCCCCACACTTTGATATTACTATCAATTATTATTTCAGTTAATGCTTTATCAGAATGAATCACCAAGCCAACAACTTTAAACAATTGTAATCATCCATCAACGTACCCTGATCAAAGGAATAGAGTATAACAATTACAACAATATGATTAATAGAGGAATACTAAGCTTCCTAACTCCTATAGAAAATTTAAGTTCTCTTAATTAATCCAGTATGCATTCAACACCAAAAGGATCCTCAGGCTATATTTTTTTCTTTTGACTTTCTTTTTCTTTTTCTTTTATTTTATTTTGATTCAATCTTGAGTTGTTGTAGGTCCCCTTTTGACGCGACCTTGCACATGGGTGGTGTAGCACTGGTTACTCAGTTACTCCAACATTATCTCAAGAGGCTTTTAGCCCAACTCTTAACCCTCTTTAACTTAATCGCTTGACGCGAGTGCCAACATTGGTGATGAAGTGCCCTCTATTACTAAGTTAAGTCTAGAGAGGCCAGCGGAGTTGTGTATCCATTTTTTTCCTTGTTTTTCTCTTTTTTTTAAACCTGAATCATGTCCTAAAACAAACAACTAAATCAATCAAGATAGTCAAAGTTCCTAGAGGAATCAGAACCACTCCTTTTTCAAGGTTCATCTCAAAATTTATACAAAAGGCTAAAGTATATGGCTTAATTGAAACATTCTTCCTGTTATAATATATTATTTTTTTATAGCAGTTCTCAAAGATGGGTAAAAGCTCAAAGTCTAGATCAATTATAAGCAGTGCCCTCATTTCAATTTTTAACAAGTTTTCAATTGCATATAAGAACAAGCAATGCAAGCATGATTTTCTACCACCCCTCCCACACTTAAGTTTCACATTGTCCCTAATGTGAGTAAAACAACAATACATAATGAGAGAGGTGAAAAGGTAAGGAAAATTAAACTGATACTCCCTTGGATAATTCTGGAAGGAGATGATGCATGCTCTTGAGACGGTACACAAAAGAGTGTGACCAGAGGGTCATGAGGTTCAAAAGCATGCGGTCAAGACTCTTCTAACTGAGTGGCTCATTATAGAGCGGGTTTCTTCTTACGCTTAGAGGAAATAGATTTACCAATGGCATTCTTTATTTAGATCAATTAGTTGCTCTAGAAGGTGCCATTAGATATCTACAAAAACTGAGATAAACAATGTGAGATCAAAGTAGAGTATATAGCTATCGTGCACAATAAGAATTAGTAAAGTTTATATCAATGCACATAGCAGCAATTTCAAACACTTCCCACGTCACCATATGAGTCCAAGAAGAGACTAGCAATGAAAACAATACTATCCAATCAGTCACAACAAATATAGCCTGAAGTTAAAATTGAACCACCATATTTTACACAACTTCCTACTTAACCCAGTGAATCAGATTGTACATGAAGATGCAAGTGTACACAAGTGTTTCTCGTTCAAGTTTAAGCACACAAGAAAACAATGAAACAGATTAAAATTTCAGACTCAAAATCATGGCCATGATTCTCATAAAACAGAGACATACACAAGAGTTCCATATAAGTAATCATAGTAGGAAAAGAGAAGAACAATATAGACGAGTGATTGAAAACAAGGACCCCAAGCTTTAGAGTGAACCACAGATTTATCACGAAGATCTCAGAAAATGCATAAAGAAATCAGGTCAATAAAGTGGACAAATCCTCTATGATACAAGTGGAAACACAACACTAAATTCAGCACAGCATCTGTTTAAACTCGGATCAATCAAAGGCCAGTAGATTCATGCACAAGAATCTGAGAAATCAAGAAGCACAAATTCACGTTCCTAGTGCAATGGGAGAAAGAAAATCAGCTCGCCATTTTAATTGATTAAGAAGTCATTACCTCTACAAAGCATTTTCATTGATTTCCCTAAATATTAGAGTAAATCTAAGAGTCTATTGAATTCAGATAGCCTAATCATATTCCTAGCTGAATGGATCAAAAGAAATCAAAATAATACCTCTAGGTGGCCTGAAAAATAGGTGACAACAACAAAAATTTTGGGATACAGGGGAGAGGAGATGCGACGCTACCACGAGAACAATCACCACAATGAACACTTTTGGAAGCTGAAATCGATTTTTGGATTTATGTAGGCATGACTTTTGAAAACCCCAAAGAAAGAGCAGTGGCAGCTGAATGGTTTAGAAGAAATGGGGTTCGATGGCGGAGGGTGAATGGCTTGGGTAAGGACGGTGATGGGAGGAGAAGTGCGTGATGACGCTGGACTTTCAAAAACTGGAAAATGGAGGTTGAGAGAAGACTGAAAACGATGATTGATGAGGTTTCAACGATGGCGAGGCAAGAGTTTGGAAATCAAAGAAGAAGGGACGATGGGGAAGGGGAAAGACTCAGAGATGGTGGCTTAGGTTCTTGTTGGCGGCGAAGTGACGGTGGGACTACTGGGAGTTGAAAGCGGCTGGTGGGTGGTCTTGGTGGTGGAAGACGACGGGGGGAGGTGGCGAGGAAAGAATTCAGCGGCGCTAATGGTAGCTGTGGGTACAGCGGCGACTTGTGGCGATGGTGATAGTGACGGAGATGGAGGCATTAAGGTTCATGTGAAAAGTTTTCTTTTTAAAAAAAACATATGCTTAATAATTAATTAAACAAAAAAAAAATTGCAGGTTTTTAATAAAAAATATAAACCTAATTTAAATGAAACAATGGGAAATAGAAATAACAATGGATTTTTTTTAGATATTTTTTGAAAAAAATAATGAAAGTAATATGAGAATTCAAAATTTTGAATTTGAATTTTCTTTTTTTTAAAAAAATAATAAAAAATAGCAAATTAGGTGCCATGACATTGCAGGAAAATGTCCTTACTAGTGCCATGGTATTTTGGCAAAATGCCACGACACCAGAGAGCATGGCTAGCAACCTTATATGCGTCGTTACTGGTGCCATGGCATTTTGGCAAAATGGCGCGGCACCAGAGAATATGTCATTGAAATTTATAAGAAGTGCCATGACATTTTAGCAAAATACCACGGCACTAGAGAGCATGTATTTTCTACTCGTGAAAATGCCATGGCATTTTGTCAAAATGCCATAGCACTATAGAGGCTATTCTTTTGAGAAAAATTTTGGGTGCTAATTTTGGAAAAATTGTGTCACGGCATTATCCCAAAAGATCATGGCACTTGAAACAAAATGCTACATAAACTATAAAAACAAAAGAACCCCACTTTCCACATTGCCCTCCCAAAACATTGAATTTGACCACCTAAATGCCACCTAGATATGGTATTCCATCTATCAAATCCTCCATCACATTGAATTGCACTTATAGAATAGGCAATGCAATTCACATACCATTTAATCATTCATATTTGAGCCCACAACATCTAAACCAAATCACATGAAAAGCAATAAAACTCATCACACTTGCATAATATAAGAGTAACATTACTTCCCTGAAACTATAAGTTGCCTCCATCTTTAGTAATTGATCTCACTTTCCTCAAATTGATTCCGCAACATTCGTTTTCTACCTACAAAATGGAAAAGACCAAACATAAATCTACCTACATAAATAAGAAAAATGCAAATGAAAAGGAATGTTCAGAACTTGGGTTGCCTCCCAAGAAGTGCTTGGTTTATAGTCATCCAGCCTGACTCTTCAGGACTCATGGTGGGTTCTTGAGATAGATAATGGATATCAAACAATCCATGTTTCCTCCCCAATAATGCTTTAAGCATTGTCCGTTAGCATGAAACCTTTCACCTTTCTTATTCTCAAGTTCAACATTGTCCAACTTTGATGCTTGCACCATAGTAAACGGTCCACACCATCTTGATTTATGCTTTCTTGGGAACAACTTCATCTTAAATTTGTACAGAAGTACTTGTTGCCCCAGCTCAAAATGTTCAGGAACAATTTTTTTGTCTGGTGGCCTCTTTGCCATCTCTTTGTTAAACCTAGCATGCTCATGTGTAATGAGTTGATAGTTCTCCTTCTCATTAAGTTGCAAAATCCTGTTCTCAAGCATTGGTGGTGCCTTACTAGATGGCTTCAAAGAATAACTCAATGCATTAGAGGCCTCAAGTGGCTCAAAAGGTTTGAACTTGGTGTAAGGGAATGCTCCAATGCCGAATATCTGTTCACATTTGCCCTGCTTGGCATCTTTAGAATCATTTTCTCTAATCAAGAGTGCTCCCAAAGGATCTTTGATAACTGGTTCATGATGTTCTACTTGAATCACATCTCCCAACCTATCAGTGAAGTAACACTGACTACGCTCATCCTCATGAAATTTCAGTACTTGAGACATATTAAAGACAACTTGCTCATCATTTACTCGCAAGGTAATTTCACCCTTTTCAACATCAATGAGTCTTCTTGCTGTGGCCAAGAATGGTCGTCCCAATATGATTGGAATTTTCCAATCCACCTCGCAATCTATGACAATGAAATTTGCAGGGAATATAAACTTGTCAACCTTTACCATTACATTCTCAATGATGCCACCACTACTACAGAAATTGCCTATAGCAGCACTTATTATGTGTTTTTGTCTACTAATTGTAAGGAATTTAGCACTTATTATAGGAAAATATATTGGGTATTAAGCACTTTTACACTTAGGTCCAATATTATTGAGTTAGTTGCATAAAGATCATAATTTGGGTATTTTAGGCCCTTAACTCCTGTATTATATATTTATGGACTTGATATACTTCACAATTGCTTTAATTTCCTATTATAAGTGCAAAGAAGGAGGACCAAATTGAAAACAACAATAAAATAGAGGAATTGCCTCACCGTGGGTTCGTCACGGCGAGGTGACAGTGAGCAGAGGAAAAAGGCAAACAAAAAAGAATGTTCCTCGTTGTGGGCTCGCCACGGCGAGAATGCGTGACTGGGCAGTTTTTGGAAAATTTCTTATTTCAAACCAAATTGTAATTTAAGTGGTTGGGTCATGTCTAATTATTTCCTAATCAGCATTGTCGACCTTCTTAAGTAATTATAGGCCTAAATGGATTAGGAAGTTTCCTAGTTAATTATCCCACTCATTATTTCCTATTTTGACTAGCTTTCTTGAAGATTGAGTGATTGGGTCCTCCCCAATCATTTCCTAATTGATAATCCTAGTCAAAATAGGAGATCTTAGGCTAATTTGGATTATATATATGTTGCCTAGTGTGCCTATGAGGGGGGAGGACGAAAATACACATACAAGACACCAATTCTCTCATCCCTTCCACCCATTCTCTCCTCCACTCCACATTCCTTCATCGGTTCTTCATGGAGCTCGAGTTATAGCTGCTCTTGGGTGATTCCTCCTTCTCCTTGATGAACTAAATCGGCCCTATGCTCTCTTGGACGATGGGATGACTTGAAGCAAGCATTGAATCCACTTTAGAGGAGTTTATTAGTTTCTTTAGTCTAGTTCTATTTATGTATTGCAATTCCTTGTTTTTTGTTATATGTATTTGGTCTTAGAACAAGTATGCTTTTAATCATTTGTAATGGTCATGCATGTAATCAAGCGATACTTTTTATGTGTATGAACTTAGTGTTGTTTTCATGATATTATGCGAAAGATATGCTTCCTTTATATTTCCTTTGGATTTCTAAAATATGTTGAATGCATGTGCGATTGTTTGTGTATTTGGACACTAGGTCCAACGTTAGATGGTTCGATTTACTTCTAATAAGAGTCTCTTTGTATGTTTATCATGATCCTTCATTACTGAGTTGGTAATTAACAGTTATTTGATTAATTAATTGAATGAGTGATGCGCCACGTTAATTAGTTAATTAGGTAACTGCACTAAGAGCGATTAACTTAGGTTTTACATTAGAACTTGGATTAGCTCCTCCCTAGAAGTGTGGTCGATAGTTTGTCACATCTCATCCCTAGCCAAGAGAGCATCCCATCATCCCATTCCATCATCCATCTATATTTATCCTAAAAATACCAAAAATATGCTTTATATTCTTTTTATGAAAAATACCAAAAATACCTTCTCTTAACCCCCGGTCTTTTTATAGCTTTAATTGCATTTAGTTTCCCTAGGATAGTTCATTAGGCTCCTTGAGAGACGATACAGGATCGCATCACTATAGTACAATCCTTGGTAAAAATAATATTTTGCATTTGAACCCCAAGGCGTATTAGGAATGGTTCAGATCAGTAGCTCTATCATACTCATCGTCAGCCATGGTTTCAGCTTTAGATTCAGATTTAGATTCAGTCTCAGTTTCGGCTTGTGTGTCTTCATCAATGAATTCTACTTCTTCAAGCACCACTTATAATCCATCTGGATATATGTGCTGCAATGCCAAAAGGGTACCTAGAAGAAGAAAACCAAAACGTGAGTATCAAACTAGAAAAAGAATAAAAACAAAACAAAACAACTATGAATGAAAATTATAAACTAATCTAACAGTTCAAGCGAAATTTACTAACACTAGCCTAGGGTTGACCAAGAGATTTTTACAAATCTCGACATTGGCACCAAAAACTTGTTCACCAGCAAGAGTATGGATCGTGACGCAGTATAAAATTATCGTTCTCACGAAGATTTGTTTTAAAATCATAATCAAAAAACATGCTAATGAACTCAATTAAGTTGAACAAATCAAATTCTTTTAGAAAATAGGTTTTGAAAACTATTCTAAGCTAGAAACAGAGAAACAAATAAGAAATATTTAATTTATCGTTGAACTAAGCCTAGGATTAATTGTCACTGTTGTATTTCATGAACTGTAATTAATTTCCCTTCCTTTAGTCTTTAAATGACAATCTATGTTTGCCTAAGGTTCTAAAGTACTTGAAACGCTCTCTCGAGTCAAAATCAATTCTATACTTCTCATTAAACTTGCTCAATCTCTTGTTACAAATCAATGAAAGTATGTCTTAAGATCCAACCTTAAACTGACAAAACTAGGTTGATAGATACATCTGTATTCTACCGACAAACCATCCGTTAGTTCATTTAAACTTCAAGTCTAGTCTGATTTATCCTAGTTCTACACCTAAGCTATCTCTCTCGAGTATAATTTAAATGAACAAATCGCTCTAAAGGGTGATCGGTCAATTAGAGGCATTAGGAACAAGATAAATCAACATAAATAATCATCAAGTACTAAAGAAAAAGGAAACAAATTAGGTTTCAATCCATACAATGCTTAAATCAATCCTAGAACAAATGCTTTAGCTACTCATGAATGAATTAAACAAGAAAATACAAAGAAATCCCATGTCTAATTCACAAAAGTAACAAAGAATTAAAGAAAATAAGAAGAATCTATCACATTAGGGCAAGAAATTCTTCCAATTTTGCTTATCAACCTTCAATTTTGCAAACCCTAGTTCCCAAGTTGTGTCCACCGATAAGTCTTATCATTCCTAAGGGTTCTAGGGTTGAAAGGGGGCTGATTCTCCGTGAATTTTCATGCCTTAGGTGTTTTAAAAGGATAAAAATGAAGTTGTGCATTTTTGGGATTTTTAGGGATTTTCGCGCAGTGCCATGGCACGAGAGGCAATTCCAGCAATTTTCAACAATTAAGCTCCAACTTTCTCCACTCTTTTCCTTTGCTCTTCTCCTCCTTCCTAGCGTATAATATCCATTTGTACCTATCAACATTATACATAAATGTGAGCGAATCATGCCGATCAAATTTTCTAATAAATTGACATATTTATTTGAAAAATAATTAAATTAAGCTTATATGACAAATTTGTATAATTTTCTCTAAAAAGCTCTTAAAATTCCTTTAATTAGCATTGATGACTCCCCAAATATACAATTTATAAAAGAGAGGCGTTGTTTATGACTTTTAATGTCTCATTTTAATCCATATGTGACGTGGATATATGACAGTAGAAGAATTAATTATTCAATGTTTCAGAGAAACCATGTCACACATTATTTAAAGTGTGACGTGGTTTCTCATCGTCAAAGAAACGATGTCACAGATTTTATAGTGTGTGACATGAAAGAAACCACGTCACACATTATAAATCTGGTTCTTGTAATTTGTTTTGTTTTTCCCATCTATATATATTGCAAATGCCACAGAAATAGATACATTGCAGATCTTCACACAACACGTACACAATAATATAGCTATATAACTAATTAATCAAACTAAACATATATATATACACAAACAAAAAATTCTTTATTTACACAACTAAATATTTTATACAATGATCACTTTTTAATTAACCACAAATGAAAGGAAAAATTCAGCAATACGTTCACGAACCGGATTGAGGTCTTCGTCTTTAAATGAGTCAGTTCCATTATAAAAATGCAACAATAATGGATGCGATGATTGTAACACCTAAATTTTACTACCTCATTATAGCATTTAATTGATTTATAACCACTTTTAAATCGTCATAAGCCCAAAAATATGGAATAATTTGAAACTTTTTCTTTTCAAACAGTATTCCAACTTTATTGAAGTTGGAATGGGCTTTTCAGAAAAATTGAATAAATCAAAATTTGTAAGTAAAATAGAGTGGTTATCAACCAATTAAAATGATTAAGATCCTATTATAGTGTTTAAATCTATTACTTAGTGTATCAAGATGTCTTGTTTTACGTATTCTACTTATACTTCTATTAGCTTAAGGTTGGGTTGGTATCTAACTATATCTATCCGGCCTACTATCAGAATATTGGGGTCATCGCGGTCGATAACCCGTTACTTACTTATGTTGTTGCTATGGTTTAGGGATACATAGATACAGAGAGTTATATACTCTACAAGCTTCCAGCTTGTACTTCCCTATTCTATATATATAACATATACAATTACTAATAAGATAGTCATTCAAAAGATGGTACAAAATATAGCAGGCATTCCTGCTTCTTCATAACTACCTTATCCCAAGAAAACGGTCGCCTCTTGCTTCACTGAAAAGCAAAGGTTCAACGCAGTTTATTTCATACATACTTATTATCATATACACTCAAATACACATATTCATATACAATTCCATTCTGTGCAATTAATTAAAGTATATATCCATTTATATTATTATAGCCCTCACGGCTACTCAATAACCCTCACGGTTATAGGAATTTAACTGTAGCCCTCACAGCTACTCAATAACCCTCACGGTTATAGGAATTTATTTGTAGCCCTCACAGCTACTCAATAACCCTCACGGTTATAGGAATTTAACTGTAGCCCTCACAGCTACTCAATAACCCTCACGGTTATAGGAATTTATTGGCAAAGGGGGAGCGACCCACCTAGGCCTTGGAGTACTCCACAAATATCATAATATCACCACCAGAATAATGCTCATTTATTGCAACAGATTTGTTTCTAAAACAATATATACATATACACACAAATATTTATGTTATGAAATAAACCGCACCTGACTTCAGAAGTTATCCACAAACCGGTTCCTTTCCTGCCCGACGACCTGAGGTCCCAACACCACTATCTTGTCCTATAATTATTCATAATACATAAATAATATTAATATCAGTACTTCTTCATGAAACTTCAGCGTCTCTCACGTTCCTATTGTACTACCCTTCCTAGTTCACAATTATATTCTTTAATCACCAATTATACTATCATAATCAGTGTAATAATACACACCACTCAATTAGTAGGATTAACTCAAAACAACAATCAACATAAGTACACAATCACCAATTCACATTCCATCAATTCACAACCCCAAGCCAAAACTTTAATCACATCTAATAAACGACCATGAGCACATACACACAATAATCAAACCAAGACTCATTTGCCAATGCAAAGTAATAAGAAGAAGCAATTCAATTTCACTATACTAAATTCCAATAACTACTAACCACTTTTGGACATAAATCACACCACCCATAACCAATCAGAGTGGCCAAAACCAAACATACAAAGAATCTAAAATCATTCTACATCATAACAATAATCTGACTTGCCATCAAAACAAAAGAGCGCAATAATTCCTTTACATTCACGCATACTTCATCTCCAACAACCAGTGCCACTTCCATCAATTTTTCTTAACTAGACACAGAAATTTTGCACAAAGCAGAGACACGAAACAGAATTCTAAAACCCACAATCAACATGCAACAACAATTATATGCTCAATTAGCCTCATTGAATAATCAGGCCGAAACAGAGCAAAACAGAACAAGAACTTAAGGAATTGAAACAATTTCCATGATGGTCCAATGACCCCTCAACCGAACAGAAACAAGGCAAGGAACAAAGAACACAGGACATAGAACAAAGAACAAGGAATAAGAACAAGAACAATAACAAGAGCAAGAACAAGAAAGTCACGGACCAGGGAAAATAAGGGGAGAACCAAAATGCAGAACCATCAATCACAATACTCAACTCAGAAATTTCGTTACATAAGACACCCATCATGATTTCCCCACTAAATTTATACTTCCCAAATTCTCTTTCCTTGCATACCGTCGGCCACGAAACAGGGGAGGGGAAAATTTTCTCCAAAAATTCCTAAAAGCTTCAAACCTCAGCAAAATCAACATGCATTGCACTCTACACTTATAATCGTCCCCCAATACACGTTTAATTAAGTTTTTTAAGCATTGAAAACCCAGAAATCACCAAGATTGCTTCGGATGAACAGTGACCGAAAGCAAAAATTTGGAAGAACTGGATCGATGCTTCGACATTACTCACAATTTCTTCCCAAAGATTGCTAATCGAAGCCTAAGCTTCGATTTCACAGGTTTGAAGTTCCCAAATTCACCCAAAACCCGAACTGATTCCTCTCTAATTCCTCTCAAATTCGACAAAAAATGGGTAGAGATAGAGAGAAGAAAATCACCTGAGCTCAAATCCGGCCTTGCATGCACTATCCGAGTCGCCGTCCGCCGTGAAATGCCGCTGAAACCGCCGGTGGCCGCTGAACCGAGAGAGAGAGCGCGAGAGAGAATGAGGAAGAAGAAATGAAGAAGAAAAAAAAATAGAGAGAGAGGAAAGTGATGTGCGCAGATGAGGGTGGGAGGGAGTATATAATTTTTTAATTGGCTTAATTTACCCCTTTTTGCCCTAATACTATCAAAATTTACTTTTCTGCCCCATATTTTTTTTTTCTATTATCCGTCCAGTTTAAGCTACCTTATTCTATTTAAAATACTAATCCAAGTTGAACCCCTAAATAATTTACCTAGATACATTTTTGTTTAAAAATTAATTTATAGGAATTTTTAATAATAAACTAAATACCCAAAATTCTAAATATTCCCTTATTTTCTCTTTTCGAATTTTTGGGGTGTTACAATGATCAATGCAAAGAAGTAAGATAAAACATCATATATTTATATATTAATTGTATCAATCATATAAGAAGCTATATATAGATAACAATTTTATTTATAGCTATGCAAAGGATCCGGTACGTTTACTCTCAATAATGTCTTTATAGACTTCATGACGTAATACCCACACTCCTTATTCGTCGGTTGCTTAGGGTACTTTATAAATAACAAGAAACAATATAAATTAATACCAAAGTAAATAATATCTCAATTGACTAACATTGAAAGAATTTAAATCAAAAGTACTTACTTGCGGTCTTTGTGTCACAACGTCATCATACACTCGACCGGTACATTGCTGAACGCCTCTGAAATGGAACCAAAAATTAGAATATATACATGAAAATAATTTATTTAGGCCTAAATTAAATAAAGACATTAACATTACTTACCTTGATAGGAGAGTTATATGATATGAGGTTATATTACGCCTCAACGAGTCAAAACAAACCAAACGATGTTCTCTGGGGCAAATGACAACTAATTCCTAGTGATGGCTGAAATGAGACAATAACAATATTATGTTCACACACAAAAATGACATTTACAAATGTGCATAATGATAGATCCCCGATTCACTAATAAAATTTACTCTTCAAGAATAGGTGCAAAATAGATAGATCATTGATTCACTGATATTTTATGTATGACATTGAAAGTGGCAGAAATGCACAAGAGGAGGTTGAATTGTGCTAATTAAAAATATAAGCAATGAGACACAAGGCTTATACTGGTTCAGCCCAACTCTTGGCCTACGTCCAATTCTCCAACCTTCAGTTGGGTTCCACTAAAATCATCAATATTTAATTATGCTCTTGATTGCCTTTACAAGTGATCCCTCAGTAAGAACTCTCTTACAAATCACTCCCCCTTACAACTTGTAAGTTTACAACCCACTCTTAAGATCCCACTATCTTAAGAGTGATCCTCACTTAGAATGAGATTACAAAGACTTGTTCACTCAAAGAACAGATTTTTATACACACTCAAGTACAAAGATAATAAATGAATATAACAAAGAGTAGGTGAGTATTAAATATAGGAAGATTTATAGCTTTAGAGTGTATTCAATGTATTCAATCAATGACCTTACCAACTTCTTCACCATTAGCTTTTATAGATGTCTTTGGAATTCTACCTGTTGGTGAGTCTATAGTAGTTATGTATCTGATGTAGATGAGAGATGATAAATCTTGATGGAGTGTTGAGTTGATGATGTTCTTGTGTTTCATTAACTCCCTCGTACAAAGTTAGCTTCAGTTCTTCTCTCTTCATTAATTGCAGAAAGCAAATCTAGCTTCAAACGGCTCAATTCTTGAATCTGTGTGAGTAACATTAACTTTCTAAAATAGGTCTGACATACTCTGCATAAAAGGCTAAACATTTTACTTTGAATCAAATCCATCGCCAGATCGATTATAAGGCTCTATTCGATCACTGCTTCTGTTCTCTAATCAATTACACATAGATTAGGCTTAGATTAGGACCTGCATCACTTCTTGAACATGAGACACAGCTGATCGATAACAGGGCATCCTAATAGATTAGGCAGCCATGCTTATAACTTATATTCATTCTAACCTTATCTTGATCAATCATAACTTTAGATTCTTAATTGATTATCTCTCCCTGATCGATTAGGCAATGACTTAAGATTTTTATCAGATTATTCTGAGTTTATTCCAGTTCTAAGTCCAATCTTTTTTTATGCCTTAGTTATGTTTAGTTATCATCAAAACCCATCATTCGAAGATTCTCCCCCTTTTTTGATGATGACAAAACATAAGTTATAATCTATGATTAACAGAAGGCAAAAATAAACAAGTAATAATGTGATAAACATAGAAACTTGTTGATAAGTATTGTAAGTCATTCATTCCAACTGAAGATATTATAAACATAATAAAACACATAAGAAGTATATCAAAAACATTTACACAGAAAATTAAGAAGACATATATTATGAATGATGCATATGCAAAATGGTAGATGCAAGTGAGGAGGCTTTTTCTTGTTTAATCTAAGTTAGAATCACTTGAGCCCTTCCCATACTTTGACTTCAGATCATAATCTTCAGACTTAGAGCTATATCCTCCAAAATCAGTTGATGCCACTTCTCCTCGAATTTCTGGTTCCGACTCAGCTTTCTTCTTTCTAACAGGAGCTTTCTTCTTCTTAGGAGATGGAGGCTTCGATGGAGCAATAATCTTCTCAAGGTAGCTTTATTGCTTCTTCTTCTTCATTGGAGAAGGCTTTGACAATTTTTCCTTAGGAGCAGCCTTCCTCTTAGATCTAGCCTTAAGAGCAGGCTTTGGTTCCTCAATTTTTATTCCTTTAGCAGCCCTGGAACCTCTTCTTGTTGTCATTTTTCCTGGAGGCTTAAGAGCAGCCTTCTTGGTTCTTTTCCCTTTGATAGTAGACTGAACCTCTGGCCCTCCTTCTTCTTCACCAGATTCCAAAAGTTGGGTGGTGGTCTGAATGGGGTCCTTTTCATCGGTCTTTTCACCAAGCTTGGCTAAATTCTTATAAGTCACAAGCCTCTGGACTCCCCAACATGGAATCACAGCCTTAGGTAGAGTTGCTTGTTCATCTTTAGCCTTAGCCTCAACCTATGCTTTTGCAGCCTCTAGAATTTTCTAGCAACCCTTGCTGCATCTTTGGCTCTTTCTTCTTCCTCAACTTTTGCTTTAGCCTCTACCTCTGCTCAACCTTGGCCTTGGCTTCAGCTTCAGCTTTGACCTTTTCTTATAACTCTACTCTGGCTCTTAGAGTTGCTTCTATCATAGCTCTTTTAGTGGCTCTTGCAGCATCTCTAGCTTCTCCTTCTTGTTGGCTCTGAGAATGGCAATCGCACAAGAGGGGGGTGAATTGTGCTTCCGAAAATTAAAAACTACTTAATGCAACACAATCTTTATACTGGTTCGGCCAACACTACCTACGTCCAGTTCTCCAACTCCTCGTTGGGTTCCACTAACCATAGGTTTTACAACACAGGTTCACCTGCCAACCTTTACAGAGTTTTAGAATCCCTCTAAACTCTCCCCCTTACTACCTGTAAGGTTACTACCCTGTTCTCAAAGCACCAAGCTTTAGAACAACCTCAAACAATAGAGGATTTCAGATAACAGGTTCACTTAATAAACGGATTGTGATAATCACTTAAGTACAGATGAAATCAATAAGAAAAATAAATACACAGATCAGAGAGCAATGAATGTGTTCGTGAATATTTTTTGTTTTTCGTCAGATCTTCATAAATGCTCAAGTTCTGTATTTATATCTCTTCTCAGATTTTCCATTTCGTTCATCTTCATGAGGCCGTTTGAATATGGACGTTGAGAGCTCATAGCCGTTGGCATTAAATGCAATTACTTTATCGAAGTTAACTTTCTGCTCTAGCTTCAACTGCTCTTGCGTAGGGTGAGCTAAGAGAGATGTAGACTGAGCGTTCTGAGCATCTGTACCAACTGTACTTGCATAGCAGCTTTTTCAGTAGTACTAGCATGGTTTGCTATCGCTAACTGCATAGTATTATTCCTGCACTTGAGCTGTTAGCTAAAACAAGTATTCAAGTAATGCACAGCAGATGTTATCGCAAGCTTAGTCCATTAGCTCAATGTATCAGCTCATTAGTTTGTCTAAGTTATCACAATGAGCATTCTTTTATCGATAGCCAGATGCGTTATCGCTAGTGACCTTTGTTATCGCAAGTTTGTTTAGCTATCTGAGTATCTTATGTTATTTCCTTAAGTATTTAGATATCGATAGCTAATTCTGTTATCGATAGCAGCTTATGATATCGCTAGCTGATTCCAATAGCTTTATGACTTAGTTCATTTTTCTGCTAGTTGTTCTTCCTTTCATTTATCCATGTTCTCAATGAACTTCTAGCTATAGGATATTTCTTAGCGATATTGAAGGACTTAGCGATAGGTATTAACTTTGTTATTTCTAAGTCTTCATTTGCTATTCCTTTCTATCTATTAGCGATAAGGATACTGTTCGCCCTGCGCCGCAAGTGCACGGGTCGCACCAAGTAATAAAGTAGTGAGTAAAGTATCTTTCCCACGAGGATTTGTCCAAAACCCGATCAAACAATGATTATCACACTCTCGCCCAATTTGAGTGATTCAAATGTATAGATTGAAAATTAACTAAGAAAATTAAATGAAAATAAAACTATAAACAAGTGATTCTCCAACTTCAAGGATAAAATGGGTCCTAAGATTATCTATCCCCCTTGTACTTCTTAAAACTCAATTAACCTCCCCTCAAAGAAGCTCTCAACGAAACCACGTGCTAATCTAGGGTTCATAGAATACTTGTAAACGCTCTCCCAAGTCAAGAACAAGTGTTTAGTCTTATTAATTGCACAATCTCTTGCTACAAGTTAATAAAACCCAATTATCATGCTCCAACCCTAATGTGACTATGCAAGGCTAGCAAGTATATCTCTATCTTACCAACAAAACCATCCATTCGTCATGTAAACTTCAAGTTCTTGCACTACTTTACCCAATTTCTACACTCAACCTAGCCCTCTCAAGCATAAATCAAGTGAACCCAACATCTAAATGGTGATCAAGCACTTAGAAGCATTAGGAGAAGAGTAAAATAAGCACATAGATATCATTAATCACAACATAAGAGGAGGAATCAAGAATCAATACATACAAGGGTTCAAAATAATCTTAGAATCAAAGCCTTAGCTCCACATGTTCAGAGAATCCAAAAGAATATATACATATATCAGCACATTCATGAACAAGAGAGAGGGAAAGGAAAATGGAGAAGAAAAACCAAGAGGAGAAGCCCAAATCTCTTCAAAGCTCCAAGCCCAAGCTCAATCCCCTCCAAACTCCATGCCCTAGCAGAGCAAAACACCCCCAAGAATGCCCAAGAGTCGAAGAATGTCGAGCTAGATCGAAACCCTAATTTTTATATCACTTAAATCTGTCAAAAAACGCGCAGCAGAGCATGCAGTTCGCCGTGGGTTCGCCGCGGCAAGTCCACGGCGAACTATGATCGTTTCTTGCTCTTTTTGGGGGTTTTGGCTCTCCGTGAGTTCGCCGCGGCGAGCTCACGGCGAACTGGGACCTATCAGTAATTTTGGAAATTCGGGGACCTATCTGTAATTTGGGAAATTCGAGGTCCTTTTCTGTAATTTTTACAATTCGTCCAGAAACTTGTATTTTCCCTTTTTTCTTGAAATTTCAGCTTCTAACCCCAATTTCTCTCCTTTTCAAGTGTTCTTCTTAATCCGGGATCCCTTGGTTATTGTATCAAAATATTCCTACAATATTTACATAAAACAACATAAGAAATTAACTACAAAAATAATCAAAATCTACATAAATATACAATTATATGCGACCGAAAATCAAATGAACAATTCCTCTCTTGAGTATCCAAAATTTATCAATGAGTTAATAAAACTCAAGGAAAATATACTCAAATGACATGAATTTCTAGGAGTTATCACACCCCCAAACTTAAACTTTTACTCGTCCTCGAGTAAAACAAAAGATGAGATTGAAAGATTGATGAATTATCCACTTACTATGCATGCAGGGATTTTTCCTCATTAGTTGCTCAAGAGAATATATTCAATAGGAAATCAATGGAATATAGAAGGATGCAAAACTCACACATTAAGGACAAACTTCCTAACAATTATTAAGTGTGTGTGTGCAGAGCCAGAGAACAATTCTTCAGCAAGTGTCAAAAAGAAAATTGCAACATTTCAATATATATTAAGCTCTCTCAACCTTCAAAACTTCATATGCCTACTCTCTTCCTCTCTCTCCACCAAAAGAATTTCTCTTACATAAGTTTAAAATCAATGGGACTTAATAGGCTTGTAAT
The DNA here is from genome assembly GCA_037074515.1 of Mimosa bimucronata. Classification (NCBI taxonomy): domain Eukaryota; kingdom Viridiplantae; phylum Streptophyta; class Magnoliopsida; order Fabales; family Fabaceae; genus Mimosa; species Mimosa bimucronata. The sequence goes on from CM073442.1 coordinate 17,916,817, forward strand.
TTGGCCAAGGGTTAAGGTCATAGAAAGAAAGGTATAAAGAGAATTCAAATATCTTGAGATAAATGACAATATGTAGCTCATCTTTCTTTTCTATACAAAATTCCCTTCCAAAATTCAAACCACTCCCCCAAACTTATCTCAAAATGATGTATGTGCACTTCAAGTCTTATTGAAACTAAACTCTTTTCTTCTTTTTCTTTTTCTTTCCCTTTTTTTTTATAAACTTGCAATGACTTTGGAGTACAAGCTATTAAACATCATGCACCTCTTATATTCCCCACACCAATTTTTGTACCATCTTGCACATTTAGCAGCCATCAAATACCTTCTACCAATGATTCATCAGTTATCTCAAAATTCGGGTAGTTCATGGTTTTTCAAGTTGCTAAGGTCAAGGTCTATTGTGGGTTCCAAAAAGAAAATTCATATGGTTTTTCATTATAAGGCTCAAAGCAGGTGCAAAAGGAATTATGTCAAGGGTTGGCTTGAAAGGCTCAAACTCATTGAAAGGAATGTCCATATCAGTTTCCAAACTCATGTAAAATCATTACAAAGCCTCAAGAGATTCCAAGATAGGTTCTAGAGTCTATCGGCTGAGAAAGAAAATGTAAACTGAAATGCTACAACATCTCCAAACAAAGGCTGTCAAATCATTTCCAACTCAAGTGTACCAAAAATTCTATTTCATTTTATTTTTCAAAATGGTCAGAAAGCCAATCTCAATAATGCAAATCCAACATCAAAAAATATTAACCACAACTTCCTCTTAAACATACAATCTAAGCAACCATTCTATCATTGGATCCCACATTTTAGTTCAGTGGATACTAAATCAATCTAAATCTCGCTTTAAGTAAAATGACCAGTAATCGTCCAAGTTTCCAAAATTAAAATTCATGTAAATTTTAACCAGCAGTCTATCATCAAATCGTTCAATTCTAAGCAAATTGGGAAAGCAAGAAACTTCCCTGTAAATGCTCTTTGTGCTCCAAACTTGCGTTCCTTTTCCTCATGTTCATTTTGATGACAAACCTTGAAAATGCTCAAAAGAGGTCACACCTACTAAAGAAAAACAACAATAGAAACTATTAAATTTTTAAATCTTGGGTTGCCTCCCAAGAAGCGCTAAGTTTATAGTCTTCAGCCAGATTTTCCAATTGCTAATCATACGTATCAAAAACAAAAATCACCTTGTCTTCATTTCTCTTTGAAAGACAAGGTTTCAGCAAAATTGGGAATTCATTCATACAATAATCACATGTTCCCTCAATCAAGGATGACTTTAAGGAACATGATTCAATAAGGCACAGGGGAGGCTTTAATTCAGTTGTTTCAAAATTATCTTCAATAGCCCCCCAGTATTTTGAAAACCCAATAAAATCTACTTGACTCTTATCAGTAAGAGTCAACAAATCAATAGGAGGATTTTGAACACACATTGCAGGAAACTCAATATTTCTCTCTCCCTCTTCCATTCCTAGCTCACAATCACCCACAAAAGTATTACAATCCATTGACAGCCCATTATCACTTCCCACAATTAATTGCTCACTTGAAATGGCTTCTTCCACATGAGAGTCATTGGAAGTATTAATGCAAATACCTTTTTGCTTTAAAGACTCAAAGGTAGAAACCAATTCATTTGCCCTAGATGCTAAATTTTTAAGAGCTAATTCATGTTCATTAAGTTTCTCATTTGTCCAAGCTCTTATTTCATTTTGGTTATCCAAAATACGCTCAAGCATCTCCTCTATTTTGGGCTTTTTCTCATGAATGAGAGTGATTTCTTCTACATGACTAGGTGATGGTTGACAATATGATGCATATGAAGGGAAAGAAACATTTGGATCCCAAGGCAATGAATGCTCATGATTCCAACTAGGGTAAAAAGAATTATCATGCCAATCAGTTTGAACCCTAGCAAAATCATCCCCTACATAATCCAAGGTTGAGACATGGGGGCATTGATCAATATAATGATTATCTCCACAAAAATTGCAACAAATGTACTCATATTGAGTTTCAAAAGCATTAGGGTCATAGCAAGAAGGTAGATAATCATTAACCTGTTCAAATCCACTACTTGCCCCATTAGTCCACCAGGGATAATCCATAAACAAAATTTAAAAGAAAACAATTAACAAACTAAAAAGATAAACAAAGAAGACAAATATACACATGGACACAAGAAAAGAAGCTACAAGAGAAAAACAAACACACGAACAAATATATACAAACTCAAGCTTAAGCTACTAGTGCTCTAACCAAGGTTGACCAAGGATGGTATTGGGAAAAAAATCCCCCGGCAACGGCGCCAAAAACTTGTTCGCCTTGCGCCGCAAGTGCACGGGTCGCACCAAGTAATAAAGTAGTGAGTAAAGTATCGTTCCCACGAGGATTTGTCCAAAACCCTGTCAAACAATGATTATCACACTCTCGCCCAATTTGAGTGATTCAAATGTAGAGATTGAAAATTAACTAAGAAAATTAAATGAAAATAAAACTATAAACAAGTGATTCTCCAACTTCAAGGAAAAAATGGATCCTAAGATTATCTATCCCCCTTGTACTTCTTAAAACTCAATTAACCTCCCCTCAAAGAAGCTCTCAACGAAACCACGTGCTAATCTAGGGTTCATAGAATACTTGTAAACGCTCTCTCAAGTCAAGAGCAAGTGTTTAGTCTTATTAATTGCACAATCTCTTGCTACAAGTTAATAAAACCCAATTATCACGCTCCAACCCTAATGTGACTATGCAAGGCTAGCAAGTATATCTCTAAGTTACTAACAAAACCATCCATTCGTCATGCAAACTTCAAGTTCTTGCACTACTTTACCCAAGTTCTACACTCAACCTAGCCCTCTCAAGCATAAATCAAGTGAACCCTGAAAGTGGCAATCGCACAAGAGGGGGTATGAATTGTGCTATTAAAAAAAATTTAAAAGGAATTAATACAACACAAAATTTATACTGGTTCGGCCAACACTGCCTACGTCCAGTTCTCCAACACTCTGTTGGGTTCCACTAACCACAGGTTTTACGAGCACAGGTTCACCTGTCAACCTTTACAGAGTTTTAGAATCTCTAAACACTCCCCCTTACTACCTGTAAGGAAATATCCCTGTTCTAAAGCACCAAGCTTTCAGAACAACCTCAAATAGTAGAGGATTTCAATAAATACATTCACTTAATGAACTGATTTTGATAAACACTTAAGTACAGATGAAATCTCTAAGACAATAAATACAGAGTAATGAATGAGCTTGTGAATATTCTCGTTGTTCGTCTCTACTCAATAAATGCTTGAGTTCTGTATTTATATCTGCTCAGATTTTTGCCATAACAATCAATCTTCAAGAAGCCGTTTGAATTTAGTCGTTGGGAGCTCATAGCCGTTGGCATTTAATGCAGCTTTTTTATCGGGCTTAACTCTCTGCTCTATTTTCAACTACTTCTTGCATAAGGTGAGCTAAGAGAGAGATTGACTCATCGTTATGAACGTCTGTACAAATCTGGCAGCTTTTTATTAGCGCTAGCTTGATCTGCTATCGCTAATCTCATAGAGTGTGATCTACACTTAAATTGTTAGCTAACCAAATAGTCATATATTGCACAGAAGTTACTATCGCAAGCTTAATCCATTAGCTCAATGAGATAAAGACAATATAAGGTATTTCAGAGCTTTTTATATTGACAAGAAATTATATTATCGATAGCATATTCTCTTGGATTAGAAAGCATTACATCAGCATAGATTATTTCTATCGATTGCAAATTCATTATCGCTATTATCCTTCAGGATACTATCATCTAAGCATTCAGAGATATTTCCAGGAATCCTATTATCGATAGACAATCATGCTAGCTTAGACTCTTGCTCTCAAGCACTAGCTATCTGAATGATCATTATCTGAAGCACTTATGGTTATCGATAGCTTAACCTGTTATCGCTAGCTGATTTAGACACTTAGTTCATTTATCTGCTGGATTCATTTACACATATGATCAATGAACTTCTAGCGATGGATTCTTTCTTTAGCGATAGTGACTGACTTAGCGATAGATATTGACTTTGTTATTTCTAAGTCTTCACTTGCTATGGCTTTGTCTATTTGCAATAGGCTTTAATGTTAGCGATATGGTTCTGTTACCTATTAGATTTCATTCATTTAATTAAGAGGTAACTTTCACTTATGTTTTCTATGGGTCAGTCTTCATCAAAACTTAAGATTCTAACATTCTCCCCCTTTTTGATGATGACAAAACATAAGTTAAATGAACACAAAGGCAAGTTCAGAAACATAAACATATTTATATCAGTACAAGCATATTTTAAGACTTGCATATCAGAATTTGAATAACAATAAATCTTTTACAGAACATCTGATATATATATTCAGAACATAGTACTTCTTGCAGAAGAAAAGTGCTTAAGATATAATCTATCTATTTATGCATGATGCAAATGAGGGAGGTTTCAGGAAATAGGCTTTTGACTCGATCCCCCTACTAATAGTCTTTGCTTGTACCATTTCTCCCCCTTTTTGTCATCATTTGTTGGAGAGAAATGATTGAACCCATCAAACCCTGGACGAATAGTACCCCTGAACCGATACTAAAAAAAACAGAATAATCTTGGACAGGAGTCATTTCGTCTTCCTCAAGAGGTTTTGTCTCCTCAGGCTCTTTGTAGAAGAACAAATCCATCAAAATTCTTGCCCCGGCTAGGGTTTTTCCATGAGCGAGGAGAGCGATTCGAACTTTGAAGGATTTTTCTGAAAGAATTAAATCAAAGGAGACGCACTTTTGATGCTGGATACCGGATTTAATGATTTCTTTGGAGAATGACACAGTTTTCTGGGCTTTGAGACACTTGCTAGCGGATTGAGAAGAGGGTTTAGCGCTAGAGGGTTCCTTATCATCACCTATTTTTGGATTCTTGACTCTACCTATTTCTGGGATTAGGGTTTTGAGAGGAGGGAGGCTCGAGATTTCAGAGAGTGTTTAAAGAAATGAAGAGACTCTTCGGGTGAATAATGAATGCACAATACACATGTCATGCTTTTATAGAGTTCAGAAATTACCAGAAATGATATAATATTCGCTGACGTTTCGCATTCTGAGGCTCTTTAGTGATTTGCTATCGCTAGTATGAGCAGCTATCGCTAGCAGGCATGATCCCACACTGAGTAAGTGACTTTTGGACTTCACTTACTCCTTCCAGGGTTTATCTATCGATAACTGACTTTGCTATCGATAATTCTGTAGGCTAGCGATGACAATCTCAGCTCAACCTTAGCTTTGTTCCGCATATGATAGCGATAGTATAACTCACTATCGATTGGTCAGTCCTGCAAAACTTAAAGATTTGGCACTCCGATGCCTAAGTTAGCAATAATTCATGTGAATGGTCAATAAAAAAAATTAAGAATAAAATTCACAATTCATTTGGATTTACCATTCCTAGCTCTCTTCTGATATAAAGAAATTGATCAGGTTCAAGAGGCTTGGTGAATATATCAGCAAGTTGTAGGTGAGTTGATATAAATTCCACCTTGACATCCTTCTTCTGAATATGATCTCTCAAGAAGTGATGTCTCACATCAATATGCTTGGTTCTGGAATGTTGAACTGGATTTTTGGCCAAGCTTATTGTGCTGGTGTTGTCACAGAGAATGGGTACTTCTGAGAAGTCCAAACCCAGATCTCTTAGATGCTGCCTAAGCCATAAGACTTGAGTACAACAACTTGTTGCTGTAATGTATTCTGCTTCTGTGGATGACAGAGAAACGCAAGTTTGCTTCTTGCTTGCCTAAGTGATTAAACAGTTACCAATAAATTGACATTGTCCACTTATGCTTTTTCTATCTGATTTATAACCTGCATGGTCAGAGTCAGAATAGGCAAGAAGGTACTCTTGAGTTCCCTTGGGATACCACAGCCCAAGCTCTTGAGTCCCTTGTAAGTAGCGCAAAATCCTTTTTACATTTGTTAAATGAGATTCTTTAGGATTTGCTTGATATCTAGCACAGACTCCTACACTAAAATGTATGTCAGGTCTACTAGCAGTTAAGTAAAGTAAAGAACCAATGATTCCTCTATAGTGTGATTGATTTACTTCTTTGCCGGGAACATCTGCATCTAATTTGGCAGAGGTACTCATGGGAGTGTCCCCTTCTCTGGATAGATCCATCCCAAATTTGTTGAGAATTTCTTTACAGAATTTGGTTTGGGATATGAAGATGCCATCCTTCCTTTGCTTTATTTGTAGTCCCAGGAAGAATGTTAACTCTCCCATCATGGACATTTCAAACTCTCCCTGCATTGTCTTAGCAAAATCCTCACATAGAGTTTCATTAGTTGCACCGAAAATAATGTCATCAACATAAATTTGAACTATAAGCATATGATTATTTTTGTGCATGATGAACAATGTAGTATCTGATTTTCCTCTAGAAAATCCTTTTTCAAGCAGAAAAGTACTAAGTCTCTCATACCAAGCTCTAGGTGCTTGTTTGAGACCATAAAGAGCCTTTTTGAGTTTGAAAACATGGTCAGGCTTAGACTTTTCTTCAAAACCAGGAGGTTGTTCTACATACACCTCTTCTTTAATATAGCCATTAAGAAAAGCACTCTTAACATCCATTTGATATAGTTTAAATTTTTTGATGGATGCAAAAGCTAGAAGAATCCTTATTGCTTCAAGTCTTGCAACTGGAGCAAAAGTTTCCTCAAAATCAATGCTTTCTTCTTGGTTATATCCTTTGGCAACTAATCTGGCTTTATTTTTCACAATTTGACCAACTTCATCAAGTTTGTTTTTGAAAACCCATTTACACTACTACAAAAAGCCCATTTTATGTCACCAATTCACGTCACTTATTTAAAAATGTGACATTGAAAATCAACAACAAAGAAATAACGTCACACTTAAAATTAAGTGTGATGTTGAAACTTTTCCACGTCACACTAAAATTTTAGTGTGACATGGAAAAATACTTTCAACGTCACACAAACTTTTGGTGTGACGTTGAAAGTGTTTTCCAGAAAATGAAAAAAATGAAAAAATGGGGGGAGGGAAATGAAAAAAAAAAGAAGGAGGGGGGTTTTCCACGTCACACCACATTGTGGTGTGACGTGGAAAACCCCCCTCCTTCTTTTTTTTTCATTTTTCCCACCCCCCAATTTTTCCCCTTCCCGCCCCCCCACAAAAAAAAGCAAGCCCTCAGCTCCTCACCCAAAAAACCCTCAGCTCTCAACCCCCCCAAACACGAGCCACAGCTCCCCCACCCCACACCCTCCCCCAAAGCTCACCACCCACCCTACACACCCCCACCCCGAGAACCCCCCCAATCCCTACACCCCCCACACACACGGACACACACCCCCATACCCCCCACCCCCACCCCCACCCCGAGACACCCCCACACACACACCCAACCCCACCCCCACCCCCCACCCCCCGGGACCCCCCACACCCACCCCCCCACACCCGGCCACACCCCCCCACCCCCACACACCCCCTTCCCCACGGCCACACACACCCCCACCCCCCCACACACACACCCCCACCCCTAGCCCCCCACGGCCACACACCCACCCCCACCCCCACCCCCCCGGGACCCCCCCACCCCCACCCCCCCGGGACACCCCACACCCGGCCACACCCCCACCCCACCCCCACCCCCACACACCCCCTTCCCCACGGCCACACACACCCCCCACCCCCCACACACACACCCCCACCCCCACCCCCCCACAGCCACACCCCCACCCCCCACACTATGAAGTCATTGAGAATTGGTACGTTCTTCTTGCTATTGCTATTTCGGTTTCTGTTATAGTTCAGAATCAAATCATTATTTTTTCTGTAATTTGATATTGATAGGAGCTTAGAGGGAAGCTGTAATGTGGGCTATTTGTTAGTGGTGAAATGGTTCTTTGCTTTGCTCATAGGAATTGGTACGTTCTTCTTCCTTCTGCTTGAGTTTCTTATCTCAACCTTGAAGTGTATATATATTATGGTAGTTTCAATTTTATAGGCTCTGGTTCTGAATTACCTTGGTTGAACTATTAATTGTTTGTTTGGTATGTGGTTAGAAAAATCCTTTTCTTTTTTTAATTTGATTATCTTGCGTTTGTGATTATTTTTCATTAGTTCTGTTTTTATAAATTATTATTATTCTAATGCAGATTTGATGGTATTTTTTTAATTCTAAAAAATCGTTTTTTGGAGGAGGAAAAAAAATGAGACATAGGCATAAAGCTTAGTGACGTTATGCCTTTCATGCATGCACCTTATATATCCTTAGCTTTCTCATATATGTTAAATTATTGTTGATTATGTGTATTTCATCAAATTTTAACAGGTACTGGAATAGCTGCTGTTTTCATCAATATATCTGTTGAAAACTTCGCTGGTTGGTAATTAAATATGCAATTCTATCTATCTGGTTCTTTTTTTTTACTTGTTCAAAGTTTTTTTCAGCTCTGATTTCCTCCTATCGGGTTCAGCAATTTCAATTGTGCCTCCGTTCACAGCTTCACTTCATCGAGGTTCCTTCTTTTCCTTTTTTTTCCTGATAATTAAATCTGCTGCCTTTTTTTTCTCAATTGTAAATTGCAAAAAATGCCATAGAATATTTAATGGTTTTGTAAGTTTTATAAATTGGTCTGTCATAGAATGTTTAATGTTCAATTGTAAATTGGTTTGCAAATGTTGTTACGTTGTAGTTGCTGCAAATATTGCATACTTGCCAAAATGTTTTATAAGTCTTGTAAATTGGTTTGCTATTGGTTTTTGTTATCAAATTGCTGAAGATTTATTTTGTCTAATTGATCTTGTTGCTACTGAAATCGTCGTGAATTTCGTTGCATTGTTGCTTGTTCCTTTGTTGCATTTTACATGCTGGTTTTGCTTCTATAAATCACTTCAAATTACTGGAGTGAAATTGGATTGTAAATGTAATTTTTGGATGTCACATTTACAAGAGGAGGCTTTGCCAAATTTTTTAAAAAATTTGCATGAAGTGAAGATATGCATAGCATGCCCATTTCTTCCTAATAATGTAGTGAGATAAACTTGACTAGTTTGTTGGAGATGGTATAGGTTTAATAGAATGGATCGTAGTTGGATGCATGCATTGAGAACCACTAAAAAGTATCAGATGGGTGTGGAAGAATTTATTGAATTTGCCAAAAAAAACGTGTCCAGTAAGAATGTCATGTATCTTTGCCCTTGTGTGAAGTGTGCAAATGCTTATCGTAAGAGCATTGATGATATAAGGGATCACCTTCTTTGTGATGGGATTAATCTCCGTTATAAGAAGTGGCTTTGGCATGGGGAATTGGGAAGTACCGTACATGCGTGCCCGTCACAAAATGTACAAGAAGCGGTGGATGATGTTTGTGATGATGGAATGGACGAGATGATTAATGACATTGGGGCGGAGTCATTTTCTGTGGTCCATGAGTTCGACAAGTTGAGGAGTGATGCAGAGACACCCCGGGGTGTACTAAGTATACTCGGTTAACCGGCGTCCTGAAATTGTTGAGCCGAGGAACCTTCGTCTAGGACTGTGTACGGATGGTTTCAACCCTTTCGGGAGTCTCAGTAGCACACATAGTGCTTGGCCAGTTTTGTTGGTCATTTACAACCTGCCGCCTTGGTTGTGCACGAAGCGCAAGTATGTGATGATGTCAATGATGATTTCAGGGCCGAAACAGCCTGGTAACGATGTCGATGTCTACCTGGCACCTTTGATTGAGGACTTGAAGATGTTGTGGGAGGAAGGCGTAGATGTGTTTGATGCTTACAGGCAGGAGACATTCAAGTTGCGAGCTATGTTGTTTACCACAATAAATGACTTCCCTGCATATGGCAATCTTTCTGGTTACAGTGTGAAGGGTTTTATGGCATGCCCTATATGTGAGTCTGACACACACTGCCACTATCTCAAACACGGAAGAAAAACCGTCTACCTCGGTCACAGGAGGTTTCTTGATCGGTTCCATCCTTACCGTAGACTAAAGAAGTGTTTTAGTGGCTGATCTGAGTACCGATCTGCTCCGACCCCCTTAACCGGGGAGGAAGTTTACCGTCGTGTTGAGAATGTCAATATGGTATTCGGTAAGAAACAGAAGACGAAGACCGGTTCTGAGAAAATTATTTGGAAGAAGAGGTCAATCTTCTTTGATCTATCTTCTTGGTAATATCTTGATGTGAGGCACAGTATAGATGTGATGCATGTGGAGAAAAATGTTGGTGATAGTCTTGTTGGGACACTGTTGCACATACAGGGGAAGACAAAGGACGGACTCAATGCTCGATTAGACTTGGTTGAAATGGGCATAAGACCACGGTTGCATCCTGTAGTCAGTGAAAATGGCAAGAGGGCTTATATGGAACCTGCTGCTCATACACTTTCCAAAGAGGAGAAAAAAAGTCTGTGTGAGTGTTTGAGTGGGATCAAGGTTCCGCAGGGTTATTCCTCCAATGTTAGCAGACTTGTGTCTATGAATGATTTGAAGTTGGTGGGAATGAAGTCGCATGATTACCATGTATTGATGCAATAATTCTTACCAATTGCTATAAGAGGCATTTTGGAAGATGATGTCAGGATGACCATAACAAGACTGTGTATGTTTTTCAATACGATCTGTAGCAAAGTCATCGACACTGAAAAGCTCAACGAATTGGAAAATGAGGGTTATGTTATATTGTGCCAACTAGAGATGCTCTTTGCTCCAGCATTTTTTGATATTATGGTGCACTTGATTGTTCATTTGGTAAGGGAGATAAGGCTGTGTGGCCCTGTTTATCTAAGGTGGATGTACCCGTTCGAGCAATTCATGAAAGTCTTGAAAGGGTATTCTAAGAACCCACATCTACCTGAGGCATCAATTGTTGAAAGATACATAGTTGAGGAGGCAATGGATTTTTGCAAATCGTATCTAAAAGGGGTTGAGGAAAACCCACGACATGAAGATGGGATCGGTAAGGGGGTACGTGGCATCAAAGTGAAGACTATGCGCCGTGAAGAGGTGTTACAAGCACACCTATACATCTTGAATAATATGGAAGAAGTGCAGCCTTATTTGGATGAGCATAAGAGGATCCTGAAAGAAAAGAACCCGAAAAAGAGTGACATGCAGATTTCTAACGAGCATAACATGACATTCATTGGGTGGTTCAAAGAGAAAGTTCAAAAGGAGACCAGTGGGCCGGATACAATAAGATGGTTAGCAGGAGGGCCTCGTTTTGAGGTTGTTACTTGGGGCTCTTTTGACATAAATGGCTATTGTTTCTACACTAAGGCTCAGGACAACAATAGCACCATGCAAAACAGTGGCGTGATGGTGGTAGCCGAAGCGATGCACTTCTCCAGTTCGAAAGATAAAAACCCACGATTGGCTTCCATGGCATATTATGGGGTAATTGAAGAAATTTGGGAAGTTAGTTACACCAAGTTCAAAATTCCAATCTTTAAATGCAAGTGGGTTAACAATAGTGCAGTTGGAGTTGATCCCCACACTGGTATGATCTCAATTGATATTCACAAGGTTGGGTACAGAGATGAGCCTTTTATTTTAGCAAGTCACGCAAAACAGGTGTTCTATGTAACAGATCCCACAAATAAGCAATTGTCCATTGTATTGCAAAGTAAAAAGCAAAAGGACCGCGCTCCCACTTTAGATCTAGATGAGATACCACCTTTGTGCACAGGACCACGTGAACCAAGTGAATTTGAATTGATAGATGTTGATGATGACCAATTTGCCTCTAGAAATGATCATTGTGAGGGGATATGGGATAACACATAAAGTGAGAACCTTTTTGAATTATCATGTATTAAGTACTGTTATTGTTTTTATTTTGTTTTTGTGAAAGTTGTTGCCTTATACTGACTCTTCACATCTTTGATTTGTTAACAGGTACATCATGGAGGATGATTCTAATAATCAGGGACAAAACAGTCCCCCTCGAAGAAAGAAAAGAGGTCCGACGAAGCTCACTGACATTGTTGTCCGTCATGGGACAAATGTGCAGCCTATCCATGTGAAATTTGACGAGGACATGAATCCTATCGGGGAAATTGGCGCGAATTTCGTGAGCTACGTCGGTTTTGTGGCAAGGAATCGAGTAAGCATATTGGTTGACGATTGGAGGGAAGTCGAAAAAGACATTAAGGATCAATGTTGGTCAGATATCTTGGTATGTTTTATCATTATCTATCTGTTTGTTCCTAATATGCATGTATTTGTTTGTTTAGTTACTCAACTGATGTGTATTTTATTCTTATTCTTTGCAGCAAAATTTTGATGTCCCAAACACCGAACAGTTCAGGGATTTTTGGTTGAATGAAGCGCGCAAGATGTGGAAGAATTTCAAGACTACCCTGACCAAAGATTACATCCGAGGGAACAAGATGGATCAAGATCCCTGTCAGACCTACCCCTCTCTTGACCCAGAGACTTGGAAGACGTTTGTTAAGAAACGATTAGATAAAAAGTTTCAGGTTTGTATAGATCTTTTACTTTGCTTCAAAACTAATGAATTTTAACATATTATATTAGTTAACTAACTTAGTTTAGTTTTCACAGGAGAAAAGCCAAAAACAAAAGGAGCATCAAGAAAAGAATATCTACAAGCACACAATGTCTCAGGGGGGTTACAAGTGGGTCGAGAAAAAGTTGGCCGAGAAATATTTTGCAGAAATGGAGGAAGCGGCACGGTCCGATCCTACCATTGTTATAGAGCCTCCGCCGTCCTTCTCACGTCATAAAAAATGGTCTGAGGGAAGGAAAAATAAAGAAGGAACATTTATCAATCCGGAGGTTGAAGCAGTTGCAAATAGGATTGTAAGTATTTTACTTGGTTGTTCATTCATTTAACTTGTGGTTTTATAACAAATTACCACTTATGATTTTCCGGTCATTGTAGGTCGAACTTGAGCAGCTGGCTACCCAAGGGTCCTGCACACCTTCTGGGAGGATGGACATCCTGGCCACGACAATTGGGAAGCCCGATTGCCCCAGCCGAGTACTCGGGGAGCCCAGGAATGTAGGGTTTGCCAAGTATTTTGGCCGCAAACCCAACTACAACCGTAGAGAATCCACTGAGGAGATTGTGGCTAAGGCTCGGGCGGAGATGGAGGCCCAATTGGAGGAGCGGTTTGCTTTATCCCGACAGCAGATGGCAACACAATTCGAAAGTCAGGTGGCTGCGCAGGTCCAGGAAGCTCTTTCGGGTTATATGGGGGAGCAGATCCGTGCGCAGATTGAGGCACAGGTTAGAGCGTCTACTATACAGCTTGGAATCTCATCAAATTCTTCTCAACAAAGACAGCAGGTTTGAGCATCTACTATATATTTTAATTATCGACTTCCGAGTTTGTCAATTAGAAAATTACACTCACTCTGTATAATATCATCTCCTGTAGGAGTCCCCCGCTACCGGAGGTCCAAGCGGCAAAGACAGCTGCAATCACACTGTGCTGTTAGGATCAATTCGTGAGGACCAATCAAATCCCACACCAGACAATGACCCTGAAGTTGGAGAGGAGTGTTATCTCCATCTCGATGTCCCTCGCCTGCGCGCGGTCGCAAAAGCTCTCCAGTTCCCGAACGCCTCCTTCATACATAATAAGCGTATTCCGTAGGACCAAGTAAAGGTGTCTGTTACAAATGTTCGAAAGAATGAGAGGGGTTCAGCTATACCTGTTCATGATAGCGAAGTAACCAGACTAGGCGATGCTCTGGGGGCATTCATCTTGTGGCCAAGATGACTTGTACACAAGACTCAACAAAAGGCGCCGGTTGATGTGGTATGTACACTTAATTTTTGAGATTGCTTGTTTTAATATATTACAGCATGTAAGAATATATAACACTGATTTTTTTATCACCTACAGGTCTTTCCAGATAAATATCCTTCTCTCCAACTCTTGCGGGAGATGCAACCAAGTTTGCAATCCACATCCATTAAGATGCCTCCAGGAGTAGTCAGTCCAGATCGTACATATGAATTTGCGATTGATAGTGACAGAGATATCGTGGAGTTTTTGACAATGGACTGTATTGACCTCGCCTGGCTCGAATTAGCGACTATGTAAATTACTATTACTATTTATGTCTCTGCAATATTTGTACTTCTATCCTTTTATAATTTCAATTATTTTACGATAGGTACTTCCACGAGCTATGCATCCAATTAAGCACAGAACAATACAGATTCCTTAGTCCATTGGCCTTGGCGAGGAGAGATGATTTCAACAACAAGGCGGACCAGCTGAGATATGAGGATGAGATGTGGGCTTATGTCATACATCAAATGTCAGCGAATCGGGGATCTATCTATTTTGTGCCTATTCTTCAAGAGTAAGTGTGATTATTACCTTTTGCCAAATTTTTATCATTTGCACATTTACAAATGTTTTGTTTCCGTGTGGCCTTAATATTTTTAATGTCTTTCAGTAAGCACTGGTCATTAGCTGTCATTTGCCCCAGACAACATCGTTTGGTTTGGTTTGACTCCTTGAGGCATAATATAACCTCATATTATAAAACTCTTTTATCGAAGTAAGTAGTTTTAATGACATTTTACTTTGGGTTAAATAAATTATTTTCATGTATATGTGCTAATTTTGGTTCCATTTCAGGGGCATTCAGCAATGGCATTTTATGGAAGATACCGATGAAATGAATAATCCCATCATGGTGCAAAGACCTAAAGTAAGTATTTTGATTTAAATTCCTTCAATGTTAGTCAATTGAGATATTATTGAGATATTATTTACTTTATTATTAATTTATATTATTTCCTTTGATTTATAAAGTGCCCCAAGCAACCGACGAATAAGGAGTGTGGGTATTATGTCATGAAGTATATGTGTGACATTATTGAGAGTGACCATAGCAGATCCTTCCCACAGGTATAAATTCTTATCTATAGCTTATTATATGATTCATACAATAAATACATATATATGATGTTTTATCTAACTTTGTATTGATCATAGTATCCATTATTGTTGCAGTTTTATGACCGAATCGATGAATTTACAGTCGAAGACATCGATGCGATTCGTGAACGTATTGCTCAATTTTTCCTTTTATTTTTGATTATGTAACAATCTGAATCAAAATTATTTGCTGGTGATCTTTCCTTTCATTCGATTCGGCTTATTTTCTTTGGTCTGGCCTATGTTGGTGATTGTATAGTAGTGATAGCATTTTATTGTTATGCTCTATACATTGCTTGGAACTTGAATTTTGTGTATATTGTATTATCTGTTGACCTGCATTTAGACATTTGCAATGTATGTATATCAACGGGGAATAGAAAAATTAAAAATGCTTTTTTTAAAAAAAAAAAGAAACAACGTCACACAGAATATTCTGTGTGACGTGGTTTCTCCGAGAAACTTACAACATCACACCTAATATTATGTGTGACGTGGTTTCTCTGACTTTCTACGTCACTTATTTATGTGACGTTAAAAGTCCATTTTCCATGTCACTTGTTTCAATGTCCCCTGAAAAAGTGACGTGGAAACCCCCAAAATTTGTGATGTTAAAAATACTTTTTGTAGTAGTGTTAGTACCGATAATAGGATGATTTTTGGGCCTTGGTACTAAATCCCAAACTTGATTTCTTTTAAATTGATTTAGTTCCTCTTGTATTGCTATTATCCAGTCATACTCAGCAAGAGCTTCATCAATACAAGTTGGTTCAATTTGAGAAAGAAAACAACCAAATTCCACTTCATTTCGAAGTTGCCTTCTTGTTTTAACTCCTTTTGAAATTTTTCCAATAATCTGTTCAGGAGGATGATTTTTAAGATGTCTAATGGCAGTTTGAGGTTCATTAGCTTCATCGACATCATCTTCAGCTTTATCCTGATCATTTTCATTATTGCTTTCAGGATTTGCTATCGATGGCTGGTGTGCTATCGATAGAGGCTGTTTTAAAAACTTTGAAAAATCTTCATCCTCATCACCAGATTGTTGTTTTTCTTGAGGAGTTTCATCAAATACTACATGTACAGATTCTTCAACATTTTGAGTTCTTTTATTATAAACTCTATATGCTCTACTTCTATTTGAATATCCAATAAATATGCCAATATCAGATTTAGGATCGAATTTACCTAGATTTACCTTTCCATTGTTGTGGATGTAGCATTTTGATCCAAATATCCTCAGATGACTGATATTAGGCTTCCTTCCTTTGTAGAGTTCATATGGAGTCTTTTCCATCCCCTTTCTGATGTAAGCTCTATTAGAAATTTAACAAACTGTACTCATAGCATCTGCCCAAAATGTTTGAGGCACTTGTTTCTCGTTCAGCATGCTTCTAGCCATTTCTGTGAGCACTCTGTTCATTCTTTCTACAACACCATTTTTTTGAAGAGTCCGAGGGGCAGAGAAGTTGTGGTCAATTCCATTTTCATCACATAGCTCCATGAACTCTTTATTTTCAAATTCTCCTCCATGATCAGTCCTGATGGCTATAATCTTTGTGCTTTTCTCATTCTGCAATTTCTTAGCAAGCACACAAAAAGCATCAAAAGTTTCATGCTTAGAGGAAAGAAACATAGTCCAAGTAAATCTTGAGTAGTCATCCACAACTACAAGAGTGTATAGGCTTTCTCCTAGACTTTTCACTCTTGCTGGCCCAACTAGATCCATATGAATTAGTTCCAATGGCCTACTAGTGGAGACTGTCTTCTTGATTTTAAAAGAGGACTTTGTTTGTTTACCTCTTTGACAAGATTCACAAATTAAATCATGCTTTGATTTAAAACTGGGGATTCCTATGACTAATTCCTTCTTAACTAATTTATCTAACTGAGAAAAGTTCACATGAGCTAATCTTTTGTGCCATAACCAACAATTTTCATCATTTGAAATAAAGCATTTTTCCTAAAGCTGTTGATATAAATCCAGAGTACATAAGTTTCCATTTCTATTTCGTTTTATCTTATACTTCAGACTGGATTTATTTATATCTAGCTCATTCTTATCAACAATAAGACATTCGTTTGAATCAAAAATTACCCAGTTACCATGGTCTGCACTTTGGCTAACACTCAGTAGGTTGTGGCAGAGACCATCTACAGGTAGACATCCTTGACTGGACCTACTTCACCCACTCCAGTGATTTTTCCACTTTGGTTTCCACAAAAGTTAACTCTGGCTCCATCTTTTATCACCAGATTGTTGATTTTGTCTTTGTCTCCAGTCATATGTCTTGAGCATCCACTGTCAATATACCATTTCCCTTTGCTGAATGCTTTCAGGCACACCTGCACATACTATACAGATTTAGGTACCCAAACTTTCTTGGGTCCTTTAAGGTCAGACTTGTGCTTTAGGTGTGTAGGGACCTTTGGCACATGAGTTCCTTTAGGAACCCATTTATAAGAGCTACTAACACCATACTTTCTGTGAATACAAGTTGACTGTGTATGGCCTTTCTTGTTGTAGTAATTGCAAAAACTATAAGGTGAAGAACTTTCAGAAGATTTTCTAAAATATTTCATGTATGAATTCACTTTTGGTTCAACCCATCTTTTTGAAAACTTTTGTTTAGGCTCATAGCCAATTCCTGTTCTATCTCTAAAAACTTTTTGATTGCTTAAAATCACATTTAAAGTTTCTGAGCCTTTTGTAAATTTTTCCAGAACATGCGAAAGTTTTTCTTTTTCTTCAATAATTTTTCACAGTTGGAGCAATTTTCAGAAGTTGAAGGAATTGCTATCGAAAGTGGCTCAGCTATCGATAGTTCTTTTCTGGGAGCTTGCGATAGCTCCTCTTCTATCGATAGAAAGGAAGAAGAAGTCTTTTGTGAGGAATTTTTTTTGAAATTCTTTGTTTTCTCTTCTTAGTCTGACTACTTCTTTAGAAAGTTTTAAGAATTCTATGCACATTTCATCATATGAATTTTGAAGATCAGAATAAGAAGGTTCAGAATCAGATACCTCAGAATCGCTTTGCTCTTCTCGAGCAACTAGGCAGGGGTTGGCACATTCCTCGCTATCGCTAGCTTCCTCATCAGAGCTATCACCCCAGGTAGATGACACATAGGCCTTTTTCTTCCCATAAGTCTTCTTTTTCTCCTTCTCCTTTAATCTTTGAAGACTGGGACACTCAGCTCTGAAGTGACCAGGCTTCTTGCATTCAAAGCATACAGGAGATTTGTCTTTCTGGGAGTCTTTGAAGTTGGGGCCACTCCTCTGAAATCTTTCTCTTCTTCTGAAGAACTTTTTAAATTTTCTGGCCATAAGAGCAATATCCTCCTCATCTAGGTCTTCCTCGTCTTTATTGATTTCATTTCTTTCTGAAGCAACAAGAGCAAGTGACTTTTTCTTGAAATTTCCTTGTGCTTCTCTTTGAGCTATCAGGGTAGGCTAATACTCAGCAAGGCTGCCAAACAGGGCAGTGATGGATTTTGTTGATTCTCCTTGCATTTCTTGAATGGCTGTGACTTTCATGAGCCAATCTCCCTTTAGGACTTTCAGAATTTTGTTGACCTGCTCTTTCTCTGTAATCTTTCTCCCTAGAGCAGCGAGATTATTGATGAGGTGAGAAAATCTAATCTCCAGATCCCTTATCTTTTCATCCTCAATCATTTCAAATTTGTGGAACTCTTCCACTAGCATTTCTACTCGCCTATCCTTTACTCTGGATGTCCCTTCATGGGCAATTTGCAGTGCTTCCCACATTTCTTTAGCAGAGTCAAGGTGACTCACTCTAAAGAACTCTGTTTGACTAAGAGCACTCTGAATCATGAGAACTGCTTTGCTATTTAACTCCAGATTGGCATTGTCCTCTTCTGTGTATTCATCCTCAGTCTTTGGGATGCCCATGGGATCTTTAGGAACAATGTCTCCCTCTTCAATGATTTTCCAGAGCTTGTATCCGTTGGCTTTGATATAGATTTTCATCTTCAACTTCCAGAACGTATAATGTTTCCCATCAAAGCCAGGAGGCTTATTAATGGAGCTTCCTTCAGGAAGGATGTTTTCAAGCGATACCATTTAGATCTTTGCTTCTCAGATTCGTTGGAATCTTAATAACAGAGAAGACCTGGCTCTGATACCAAGTGAAAGTGGCAATCGCACAAGAGGGGGGTGAATTGTGCTATTAAGAAAAATTTAAAAGGAATTAATACAACACAAAATTTATACTTGTTCGGCCAACACTGCCTACGTCCAGTTCTCCAACACTCTGTTGGGTTCCACTAACCACAGGTTTTACGAGCACAGGTTCACCTGTCAACCTTTACAGAGTTTTAGAATCTCTAAACACTCCCCCTTACTACCTGTAAGGAAATATCCCTGTTCTAAAGCACCAAGCTTTCAGAACAACCTCAAACAGTAGAGGATTTCAATAAATACGTTCACTTAATGAACTGATTTTGATAAACACTTAAGTACAGATGAAATCTCTAAGACAATAAATACAGAGTAATGAATGAGCTTGTGAATATTCTCGTTGTTCGTCTCTACTCAATAAATGCTTGAGTTCTGTATTTATATCTGCTCAGATTTTTGCCCTAACAATCAATCTTCAAGAAGCCGTTTGAATTTAGTCGTTGGGAGCTCATAGCCGTTGGCATTTAATGCAGCTTCTTTATCGGGCTTAACTCTCTGCTCTAGTTTCAACTACTTCTTGCATAGGGTGAGCTAAGAGAGAGACTGACTCATCGTTCTGAACATCCGTACAAATCTGGAAGCTTTTTATTAGCGCTAGCTTGATCTTCTATGGCTAATCTCATAGAGTGTGATCTGCACTTAAATTGTTAGCTAACCAAATAGTCATATATTGCACAGAAGTTACTATCGCAAGCTTAATCCATTAGCTCAATGAGATAAAGACAATATAAGGTATTTCAGAGCTTTTTATATTGACAAGAAATTATATTATCGATAGCATATTCTCTTGGATTAGAAAGCATTACATCAGCATAGATTATTTCTATCGATTGCAAATTCATTATCGCTATTATCCTTCAGGATACTATCATCTAAGCATTCAGAGATATTTCCAGGAATCCTATTATCGATAGACAATCATGCTAGCTTAGACTCTTGCTCTCAAGCACTAGCTATCTGAATGATCATTATCTGAAGCACTTATGGTTATCAATAGCTTAACCTGTTATCGCTAGCTGATTTAGACACTTAGTTCATTTATCTGCTGGATTCATTTACACATATGATCAATGAACTTCTAGCGATGGATTCATTCTTTAGCGATAGTAACTGACTTAGCGATAGATATTGACTTTGTTATTTCTAAGTCTTCACTTGCTGTGGCTCTGTCTATTTGCAATAGGCTTTAATGTTAGCGATATGGTTCTGTTACCTATTAGATTTCATTCATTTAATTCAGAGGTAACTTTCACTTATGTTTTCTATATGTCAGTCTTCATCAAAACTCAAGATTCTAACAAACCCAACATCTAAATGGTGATCAAGCACTTAGAAGCATTAGGAGAAGAGTAAAATAAGCACATAGATATCATTAATCACAACATAAGAGGAGGAATCAAGAATCAATACATACAAGGGTTCAAAATAATCTTAGAATCAAAGCCTTATCTCCACATGTTCAGAGAATCCAAAAGAATATATACATATATCAGCACATTCATGAACAAGAGAGAGGGAAAGGAAAATGGAGAAGAAAAACCAAGAGGAGAAGCCCAAATCTCTTCAAAGCTCCAAGCCCAAGCTCAATCCCCTCCAAACTCCATGCCCTAGCAGAGCAAAACACCCCCAAGAATACCCAAGAGTCAAAGAATGTCGAGCTAGATCGAAATCCTAGCTTTTATATCACTTAAATCTATCAAAAAACGCGCAGCAGAGCATGCAGTTCGCCGCGGCAAAGTCCACAGCGAACTATGATCGTTTCTGGCTCTTTTTGGGGGTTTTGGCTCGCCGTGAGTTCGCCGCAGCGAGCTCACAGCGAACTAGGACCTGTCAGTAATTTTGGAAATTCGGGGACCTATCTGTAATTTGGGAAATTCGAGGTCTTTTTCTGTAATTTTTACAATTCATCCAGAAACATGTATTTTCCCTTTTTTCTTGAAATTTCAGCTTCTAGCCCCAATTTCTCCCCTTTTCAAGTGTTCTTCTTAATCTGGAATCCCTTAGTTATTGTATCAAAATATTCCTACAATATTTACATAAAACAACATAAGAAATTAACTACAAAAATAATCAAAATCTACATAAATATACAATTATATGCGACCGAAAATCAAATGAACAATTCCTCTCTTGAGTATCCAAAATTTATCAATGAGTTAATAAAACTCAAGGAAAATATACTCAAATGACATGAATTTCTAGGAGTTATCAGATACACTTAGCGATAGAGATATTTATTTTAGTGTTCTGCTAAGTTTCCATCTGCTATTTGTTGGGCTTTTCATTTGCGATAGACTTTAGCTCTAGCGATAGTGATCTGTTACCTATCAGATTTCACTTGTTTAATTCAAAGGTAAATTATACTCTATTTACTTATGTTATCTGTGGGGCCAGTCCCATCAAAACTAAAGATTCTAACAGGCTCTTGTTCACTCTTTCAACAATCTCTTCCACTTGTCGATGAAGATGAGGCTGAGTGTCTACTGATACTAGATTTGGCTCATAATATACTACCATAGTCATACTTAGATCCTCCTCTTGTTCTTCCAGCACCATACTTTCATCTGTAGGAGGAATGTTGGAGGGTTCAGGTTCTTCATGATACACATCTTCCACCAGGACTTGCTCTTCCATGCTCAATTTAATTCCTTCTACCAGGTCATGAATCTCTTGAAGAATTTGGCTCAATGTGGCATCAAGAGAAGCCTCTTCAAGAACTTGAGTGACTTGAGGCTTGGTTGCAGATAGGGCTTGCACAACATTTTCAGAAATATTTGTAACAGGCTTTGAATCACCTCAGAAGTAATAGATGACAAGATGGTAGCAGCTTCAATGGCCTTTTCTTGGGCAATACTACACTCTCCCTTTTTTGTCAGCATAAAAAAAGACATGTGGAAGGATATGAGAGGAGGTGACTTTTACTTTACCCTTTCTGCCATAGGTGAGGGAAGTGTCTGGTCTAGAAGTGTATTGGATGAAAGAGGGATGTTGTGGAGAGTTTGGTAGGCTTATGTGGGTGTTGGTTTTAGTTGAGGTTCTTAGTAAGGGATAGCTGTTTCTGGGGATGATGGTTTGGAAGTAGGAGGAGTGGTTTTGTCTGGGGTGGGAGATTTGTCAGGGGAGGACAAGTCCATAGGATCTTGATTGATATTAGATGGTTCTGGATTATCTGTAGGATGTGTTAGAGAGGGGACTAAGGGAGAAAAGTGTTTGTAGAAAGGGAAGTGCACTGGGGAAACTCTGTGAGCTTTGTGTCCAGGGAAGGTTTTCAAATTTTGCTCTAAAGATTGCCTCAAGTCCAGCAAGTCTGTTGTGTATGAACTTGTTCATGTCAGCCACATAATCATAACCAGCATAGAGGTCTCTGACATGTTGATAGAGCCTTGGTATCATCTTAATATCAATGGTCTTAGAAATACATTTAACCATATGAGCCCTTTGCAGCATGTAACTCTCCTCAATTTTGCTCATGAGCTCAGGTATTAAAGAAGCCTTTAACTCCTCTGAGACCCCTTTTTTGTGACTTCTCCAATTAGTTCTTCAGACAATGCAGCTTTGGCAAAAGCAAACAAGGATGGTTGAGAAGTTTGAGGAGCAGCGGAGTGACCCTCATCATGTCCTTCCTAAGATTGATCTTCCTCCTCAGGGACCCCTTCTTGATCTTGAGGTTGAGCACTCCCTGGTACAAATTGTTGAAGCTTCATCCTTTTGAAAGTGTGAATGTCACATTTAGGAGTCTCAATGATCTTGTCCCCCTCTAAATGCCAAGTCAGGTTGCTGGCAAGAATGTAGGAAATCAATTGATGAAATGGGAGTGGAGTCTTAACAGATTTAGACCTCTTGAACCTGAGAAGCTCTTCACAAATCAATTGACCAAGATTTATAGGGACCTTTTTTATTAGCATTGGCAACACAGGATTGTCTCTCTCCAAAATTTGAGTGAAGTTGCCTGTTTTGTTCACCATGTACTTTGAATAGGCGTAGTGAATTATTCTGTTGACTAGAGGTATTTGAGCAGGTCGAAGGTTTCCTTTGGTTGGACCCTCTGGTTGATAAGTCTGCATGAGTTCATCTTTTGAGTATTTCCCCCTTTCTTGCTAAACATTATACTCAACCAACTCAGGTTTGTCCATATCTAGCCATTTATTCAGATCTTTCCAGTCAAAGGAGAACTTCTTCCCTCGAACCTTGGATGACACAGTGATCCTTGTAATCTTGCCATCAAATTTTGTAGAGGAAATTGTCATGTTCAAATAAAAGGCTTTGGCAACCCTCTCATTGTAGTGATTTTTTATGCCAATCCACTTCTTGTTGGGCCCCAGCCATTCTGACACATTATAGCCATTTTTCTCCAAGTAGTCAATGTCCACTTATGCACATCTCTGCATGATGGATTTCTTATCAATGAATTCTGAAGCATTTTCTATTGGACCTTGCTTAAAATGTGGATCCACTGGAACTTCTGCATCTCCAGAGATGAAATCCCTCATTTTCACAGTACTAGTACTCTTACCTTTGGAACCACTTGAGGTCGAGGGTTTTGATTGTATTTCTCTTTGAACCTCTTGTGACTTCTTGCTTCCCACTGATTGACAAGGATGAGATTTCTCAGCAAAAGAGACTCCTTTGGATTATGAGGCTTGAGCTCGAGTTTCTGGCATTATTGAGGATGACGGTTGTGAAGATTGTCTGTAGGTAAGTACAGGATTGTTGGAGGGAAGAGACACTGTATCTTCAACAACTTTAGGCCTTAAGTGTTTGGGAATGTTCATTTTGGGTGCCATTGTTGGGTTCATTTCAGATGTTAGAGGTCGCGACTTGATGTTTTGAAAATGAGAGCGGTTACAAAAGAACTTGATGAAGGAAGATGATGGTTCTTGGCATTTAGGTGCGAAAGAGTAGGAAGGAATGAATGAGAGTGAATGCAAAATGATGCAATGGTTACAAATGTCAAATATATATGAAAGAGTAATTGTGAAAATGACCATTGTAAAAGTTACCGTTGCACGCTTGATCAATCACAAGTGCCCTGTGATCGATCACGATGACTAATTTTTACTTGAATAGGCACGTCTGATCAATTAGGGATTGTTGTGATTGATTGGCTCCCACGCTGGGTATTTGTTGCCTGATTGAATACCCATTCCCTAATCGATTGGTTTGTGGAAAATATCTTTTGACACTGCAAAGTTTTCATTTTGCCCTCTGATGCCTAAGTTAGTATTTTATCATCAAAAATAGCTTTAGATTGAATGAGAAACTAAGAGAATAGAGTAAGAAGAAGGTTTTATACATATTTACAATTCATTAGGGTTTACCATCCCCAATTCTCTTATGATGAACGTGAATTGCTCAGCATCAATAGGCTTGGTGAAGATGTCTGCACGTTGTAAGTATATAGGGATGAATTTCGCCTTCACATCCTTCTTCTGGACATGATCTCTGATGAAGTGGTGCCTCACATCAATGTGCTTGGTTCTAGTATGATGAACTAGATTCTTAGCCAAGCTTATTGTACTTGTGTTGTCACAGAGCATAGGCAGTTCTGGGAATTCCAATCATAGGTCCCTTAGTTGATTCTTCAACCATTATAATTAGTCTCAGTTGATCACAGTGATACACAAATTTGCTTCTTGCTAGCCCATGTCACCAAGCATCCTCCAAAGAACTCACATTGACCACTAGTACTTTTTCTATCTGTCTTGAATCCAGCAGGATTTGAATCTGAATACGCTAAAAGATATTCTTGAGTTCCTTTGGGATACCATAACCCATGCTTTTGAGTTCCAACCAGGTATCTTAGAATTATCTTCACATTGGTCAAATGTGATTCCTTAGGATTGGCTTGATATCTTGCACACATCCCAACACTAAACTAGATATCTGGTCTACTTGGTGTCAGATATAGCAGAGATCCAATCACACCTCTATAGTGAGATTAGCTGACCTTCTTTCCCAATACATCTGCATCCAAGTTTGCATATGTGCTTATTGAAGTATCCTCAGCTTTTGACATGTCTATTCCAAACTTCTTGAGGATCTCCTTGCAATATTTTGTCTAAGATATGGAAATGCCATCCTTTCTTTTCTTGATCTGGAGGCCTAGGAATAAATTTAATTCTCCCATAATTGACATTTCAAACTCCCCCTGCATCATCCCAGCAAACTCTCCACAAAGTTTTTCATTAGTAGCACCAAAAATAATATCATCCATGTAGATTTGAACAATAAGCATATGGTTATCTTTGTGTAGAATAAATAATGTTTGTCTATTTTACCTCTCACAAAATCCTTTTCTAACATAAAACTATTAAGCCTCTAATTTGTCACCTTCATAAACGCCTTGGAGTGCAAATGCAAAATATTTCTAACTAAGGATTGCACTAGTGGTGCTTTCCCAGATCGTCTCTCAAGGAGCCTAATGAACTAACCTAAGCTAACTAAATGCATGAAAAGCTATAAAGAGTCGGGGGTTTGTGATTTTGGTTAATGAAACTAGACTAAATTATTTTTGGGATTTTTTTTGTTTATAATGAAAATGATTAGAATGAAGTTGTGAAAACTATATGATCAATATGGGTCTCTTGATGAATTGGGCAATCTTCCTAGCTTCTAAGGTGATATGGGAGTTGCAAACCAAGTTCTAATGTAAAAACCTAAGGCAATCGCTCTTAGTCCAATTAACCTAATTAATTAACTAACGTGGTGCATCGCTTATTCAATTAATCAAAATAGGTAATCGTTAAGTTCTAACTTGGTAGTGAAGACTCATGATAAACATGCAATGATACTCTCTTTAGAAGTAAATCAAACCATCTAACATTGGACCTAGTGTCTAAACACACATACGATCGTACATGCATTCAACATTGATGACTCCCCAATTTTAATTAGATTTGATATATATTTTGGTGTATTTGAGGAGTCATTAATTCAAAAAATTGAGAGATTTTATTGGGATTTGATAAGATATCAATTTGGTGCATAATTTGGGGACTTGATAATAAATATGTTAGTTTTAAAATTAAAAGAAAAAATGTTTTAGTTTAGGTAAAGTATTAAATAAATAGACAATAGTTTAAAATTAGAAAAAAAGAGGTTGCTTCTTAGATTATTGTTATTATTATTATTATTATAACTCTTTTACCTTTGTAACTTTGGCATGTCATACTGTTTTTGTTGAATCAGGTGACGCCGTGGAGCTGAATTGAAATTCAAAATCAAAGCCCATAAAATGACAAAAGGTTGGATTAGAAATCAAAGCCCACAAAATGACAAAAGTTTGGAACAGAAATCAAAGCCCATAAGTCCTAAAACTAAGACACGCATTCGGGTATAGGGAAAGGAGGCCGCAAGCTACTGTGCTTCGTCTTCTGGCTGATACATCATCTTCACGCTGCAACATCACTATTCATCACCATCCTCATCAAGCTTTTGGACCGTTTTCTGAAGGGGCGAGTAAGAAAGCGAGATTGAGAGGGGGAGAAGCCTTAACTAGCAATCTTCATCGTCCTTGGCTTTTCCCCTGAGAGTGAACAAGAGCCGGAGATGCTGCCGATCTGCGTGGCCGAAGTACTGAACTGGAAGGGAAGGAGAGGAAGAACAACATTTTTAGGGAGTGCTCTGAACAATCTATTGTACCTTTTCATCTTTCTTTGAATTATATGATCTGATTCTTGGTTGGATGTTGCTGATGGGATGATTATTCTGTGATTTTATTTGTAGTTATGATTAGCTAGTTAATTTGTTCTAGGCTTATTTTGAAGTTTTGTATGGACTGATGTTTGAACCTATTCTCTCCTGATGATTAATGATTATTAGGTTGTGAATTTAACTTGTGCTTTATTTATCCTAAGTGATGGCCAACATTAGCTTGTTAGCCTAATTAGTGGCTTGAGAGAGCATTAATTAAGCATAGAATTAGGTTGAATTCAAGCTTGTATTAAAATTCCAAGTTGGGATTGAGAGTTTGTTAATGGGATAGAGATATTCATTAACCAAGTTTTGTAAAATTGAAGTGAGATGTTTATAGAGACTAATTAACATAATATGTAATAAGAGATTATGCATATTAGTAGTTAATTAAGGTTTGGGTAAGCTTGAAAGAGTTATTCAAATGGATATGACTTCAAACATCAACTTAGTATTTATTAATTGTCATTAGAGGAGGGTCAATCAAGCATAATGAAATACAAAGTGGATAAATAAGCCTAGACTGCTCTTGTTTTGAATTAAAGTTTTAATTCAATATTTGTCGAGTTATTTTCATTTTAGGTACTTTTAAAATTCAAAAATACAAAAATTCTAACTCAACCTAATTGATAATATAATTGTGATAATTAATCCACTTTTGCCTTAGTCCCTGTTGGAACGACAACCTTTTCTATACTATTTTTGACGACCTGTGCGCTTGCGGATATGCCAAACCTCGGACAAGTCAATGGTGCCGCTACTGGGGACTAATGGCAAAAGCTTGTGTGGTTAACACTACTACAAAAAGTACTTTTAATGTCACAAATTTTGGGGGTTTTCACGTCACTTTTTCAAGGGACATTGAATCAAGTGACATGGAAAATAGACTTTTAACGTCACATAAACAAGTGACATAAAAAGTCAGAGAAACAACGTCACACATAATATTATGTGTGACGTTGTAAGTTGCTCGGAGAAACCACGTCACACATAATATTTATGTGTGACGTGGTTTCCAGGAAACCATGTCACACAAGATACGTCACACATATATTATGTGTGACGTGGTTTCCAGGAAACCACGTCACACATAATATATGTGTGACGTATCTTGTGTGACATGGTTTCCTGGAAACCACGTCACACATAATATATGTGTGACGTGGTTTCCAGGAAACCACGTCACACAAGATATTATTTGTGACGTGGTTTCTTTTTTTTTAAAAAAAAAAACGTTTTTAATTTTTCTATTCCCCGTTGATATTTAGCAATTTGAGAACAAAAACCTATTCAAACCAATTTACAAGACTTATAAAACATTTTGGCAAGTATGCAATATAATTATGAGATTGAGGGAATAATTAATGTGTGATTAATGCAGGAACTCGGTCACAAAATGAACTAGGCTATCTCTGATATGGCACAGTTTTATATTTTGAAGGTGAAGTGAATATTTATGAGTTAGATTTTAAAGCTTTGTTTTGATTAGTTTAAGACACTTAGAATCCTTGTGGTGTACTCATTCAGTTCATAATAATATGCAAGAGTAGTAAGACATTATTTTTTCAAGCATAATGTTACATAATATATTCATATATTTTATTAGAGTGACAATTCAGATACGTTTTTTTATTCAAAAATGTAAATCTTTTAGAAATATTAAATAAAAACACATTGAAGCTAAGTCCAGTTTTAATATGAACGCTCCATATTTAATGCTCAATCAGCAACCAAACTCATTTTTTTCCTAAACAAATATTAAATAACATTGAAACTGAGTCTAGTTTTAAATGTGCATATATATATTTCAGTCTAAAAAGTAATAGAAATAATCATGAAACACATGAGCATTATATTGAAAATTTGAATTTAAAAAATATTCATCAAGGAAAAGAAATCTTCTAGCAAAGGGGGATGGGATTCCCTTCATTTCCACTCTAACTACCAAATATTAGCTCCATTCTTAAATATAAGATTTAATTTATAATTTGCAGCAATTACAATGTAACAGCATTTGCAAACCAATTTACAATTGAACATTAAACATTCTATGGCAGACCAATTTACAAGACTTACAAAACCATTAAATATTCTATGGCATTTTTTGCAATTTATAATTGAGAAAAAAAGGCAGCAGATTTAATTATCAGGAAAAAAAAGGAAAAGAAGGAACCTGGATGAAGTGAAGCTGCGAACGGAGGCACGATTGAAATTGTTGAACCCGATAGGAGGAAAACAGAGCTGAAAAAAAACCTTGAACAAGTAATAAACAAGAACCCTATAGAAATTGCATATTTAATTACCAGAAAAAAAAAGGAAAAAGAAAAGAAGAAATGAACCTGCAGCTGGAGGGTGAGGGGGATGGGGAAGCTGTGGGCAGCTGGGGGGAGCTGTGGGGGGTGGGGAAGGGGGAGCTGAGGGCTGCTGGGAGCTGTGGAGGGGGAGGGAAGGGAGGAGATGTGGGTTGAGGGGTGGGTTGGGGGGAGCTATGGAGGGGGAGGGAAGGAGGAGCTGTGGGTTGAGGGGTGGGTTAGGGGGGAGCTATGGAGGGGGAGGGAAGGGGGGAGCTGTGGGTTGAGGGGTGGGCTGGGGGGAGCTATGGAGGGGGAGGGAAGGGGGGAGCTGTGGGTTGGGGGAGCTGTGGGCTGCTGGGGTGGGGGAGCTGAGGGCACGGGGGGTGGGGGGTTTTTGTTTGGGGTAGGAAGAGCAGCTGGAGCTGCTTTTTGTTTGGGGGGCCGCCAAAATGGAAAAAAATGGGGGGGAGGGAAATGAAAAAAAAAAGGAGGGGAAGTTTTCCACGTCACACCAAAATTTTGGTGTGACGTTGAAAGTGGTTTTCCACGTCACACCAAAATTTTGGTGTGACGTGAAAAACCACTTTCAACGTCACACCAAACTTCCCCTCCTTTTTTTTCATTTCCCGCCCCTACCAATACTTTCAACGTCACACCAAATTTTGGTGTGACGTTGAAAGTATTGGTAGGGGCGGGAAATGAAAAAAAAGGAGGGGAAGTTTTCCACGTCACACCAAACTTTTGGTGTGACGTGAAAGACCACTTTCAACGTCACACCAAATTTTGGTGTGACGTTGAAAGTATTGGGGGAAGTTTTCCACGTCACACCAAAATTTTGGTGTGACGTGGAAGACCACTTTCAACGTCACACCAAATTTTGGTGTGACGTTGAAAGTATTGGGGGGGCGGGAAATGAAAAAAAAAGGAGGGGAAGTTTTCCACGTCACACCAAAATTTTAGTGTGACGTGGAAAACCACTTTCAACGTCACACCAAAATTTTGGTGTGACGTGAAAAGTTTTAACATCACACTTAATTTTAAGTGTGACGTTGTTTCTTTCCTGTGTGTTTTCAATGTCACATTTTTAAATAAGTGACGTTAATTGGTGACATAAAAAGGGCTTTTTGTAGTAGTGTAATTGTTGCAATTGTGCAATCATTTATTGTTGAGTTTTTTCCCCTTTTGTTTTGTTTTGTGTGTCTTAGGTAGTTTTGTTAATTTTGCTACTTTTGTGATTTTGTTTGTTAGTTAGTTAATATGAAACTTTGTTATGGATTATCCTCGGTGGACCAATGACACAAATGGTGGATTTGATCATCAAAATGATTATACAAATTCCTATTATGACTATTTTTCATATGAAACTTTATGTGAGTACATTTGTTGCAATTATTGTGGATATAATCATTTTCATGAACAATGCCCCCATGTCTCAACCTTGGATTATGTGGAGGACGATTTCACTAGGGCTCAAACTCATATGTATGATGATAATTTTAGCCTTAGGCAAAATCATGAACAATCATTGTTTTGGGATCTTAATTGTTCTCTTTCTCCATGTGCATCACATTTTGAGTCATCACCCACTTTTCATGTAGATGAAGTTAACCCCATCCATAGGGAGAAGCCTACAATAGAGGATATGCTTTAGCGTATTCTAGATAATGATAATGAACTAAGTGCTAGGCAAGAAAAGAATGCATTAGCTCTTGAAAGGTTAGCATTTCAAATGAGTGAAATTGCTTCTAACCTTGAGGCTTTGAAACAAAATGGTGTTTTCTCTGATATATCAAATGAGACTTCAATGAAAAAGGAAATTTCAAGTGAAAATTTGATCATGGAGAGTGAGGAGTTGCTACCAATGGCATGTGATAGTCTAGGGGGTGATTGTGAGCTGGAAATAGATGAGGGAGAGAACAATTCTAAGTGTTTAGTAGAGGTTTCAATTTTGGAGCCCAATGCTTGTTGTCTTGAACAAGAGAATAGAAAGGAAATCCCCACAATTTATGATTTTGATCCTCCTATTGATATTTTGAATCTTACTGATGAGAGTCAAGTAGATTTCATTGGTTTTTCAAATTATTTAGGGGGCATGGTGATTGTACCATATTTTTATACACTTTTCATTGATAAAATCATTGGATTATTGCATGTTCTTGGGGTAATTTTGCCTAATTAAGGTAACTTCCGACTTTTGCACACCCTGTTGGAATTTGTACTAATCAAGGGAAATGTGGGCATAACTAATACGATTTGTTGTTTATCCCATTTTTAAGAACATTATGATTCTACCTTGGGTCCATTTTATGTGCAGATCATGAAGGAATATACCCAATGGAAGAGCCAAGTTGCGGACAAGAATGCTGACGGCGCACAAGGGAAGGATTCTGAGTTTCTGTCCCTCTCCGTGGCTCCCCCACAGCGAGGGCACCCCAAAATATGCGTGTTTCTGTCCCTCTCCGTGGACCTTCCACGGCGAGGCCCATGGCGAGGACCCCTGTTATGCAGCCTTTTCTGCCCCTCGCCGTGAGCCTTCCACGGCGAGGCCCACGGCGAGGCCAATTCTTGTGCATCTCCTCTGCCCCTCGCCATGAGAGGCCCACGGTGAGGCCCCGAAAACTAGGATTCTGCTGTGCGTTTCAGGAATTTTTGGGGGAGTATATAAGATAAAAATCAGACCCTTCTTCATTGTTCTAAGCCCCTCTAGTCCGAAAATCACCCTCTCTGCTAGGGTTTCCTCTCCATCTCCATTCTTCATCCAAATATTCATCCTCCCACTCAAATTCATCTCCATTCTTGTTGATTTTCTTGTTCTTTCTCCTTCCATCTTCCATTTCCACTCCATATTTCCTTCCATCTTCTTCATTCATTGAGGCTATCATCATGGGTCCTCTTGGGCACGAATTTGAAGACATGAGAGGCTAAGTTCTTGGTGCTTTGGTGGTGTGAAGGTGGCTCTAGCTTCATGGACCAACATAGGGGAGTTTCTAGTCTACAATTTCTTATTTCCTTTGTATTTGGCTTCTTCTCTTTTGTATTGGTCTTGTATATGGATTTAAGACTTGGGATATGTGATTGCTATCCATGTTTGTGAACTATATTGTGTATGCTTTGAATTTAATGTGATTGAGATACAATTTCCTATCTACTTGTGGTTGTATTCTTGGTTGTAGCCATTTTAGTGGTTGCTAGTGGTCATAGTCAATTTCTCCCATGCATGAATGTTGTGGTTGCACTTCATGAGAGTTAAATTGCATTTGGTTCAAGGCATTTCACAAACCAAGTGGATCTTAACACTAACCCTAAGTAATGGCTATGAAAGTGGTTGCTAGATTAGTCATTAATTAGGGCTAGTGGACCCCTAGTGGTTGCTTGGGGATTTTTCAATTAGACTTGGTAAATTAAACTCCCACTAATCATTTTGAAAGAAGCATTTGAGTCACCGAAGCACTACCAAAGCCCGTTTTATCAAATCACCCCTAATCCAAACTCTTTTCACCCTTCACTTATTAATCTAAAACACCAAAAACAAGTAGCTGCTTTCCTTAATAGCTTTAGTAAATGAATCTCCAAACCAAAACCCCCATACCCTTTTTATTGTTTTTAATTGCATTTAGTTAGCTTAGGTTGTTTGGAAGGACTCCTCAAGTGAAACGATCCGGGATTGTGCCACTCTACACAATCCTTGGTAATTATTGTGATTTTAACCCCAAGGCGTAAGGAAAAGGTTAAATCACATGGATAACAATTGTGAAAAAGTTAAGTTAGATCCTTCTATTAGTTTGGTTAAGCTTTGCACTCCAAAGTTATTTTCGATGGAGGAAGTGCATGTTTCTTGTCTTTATGAACTATCATGTTTGTTAAAGTATTTTTGTCATAAGAGAAATGAAGACAAGATGGTTGTGATTTTTGATACTTATGATTAGTGATTGCTCTTGCAAAGTCTGGCTGAAGACTATAAACTTAGCGCTTCTTGGGAGGCAACCCAAATGTTTGATATTGTGTTTTATTTTGATTTTGTAGGACTCTTGTAGCCCTTGATGATGTGTCCCATTTTGATAACAAAGATCACTAAGCTGAAAGTGTAGATCAAGAAGAGGAAGGGGAGTATTCTTCTACTTTTCTTTGATTTTTTTTATCTGGATATTATTGTTGGGAATGAGTGCTGATTCTTCTGGTTGGCGTGATTGATATTTGATATTGATGATGTTGGCACTCGTTTGTGTTGATTGGTTGATGAAACTGTTGAACTTGAAAAATTTTTGTTATCTCTACACTTATTTATGGATGCTTTCTTATTTTCCACTACTTTTAATGTTGCATTTCACATTGAGGACAATGTGACATTTAAGTGTGGGGGTGAAGCAATAAGAATCCTCTTAGCCTTTGCGTCCATCAAGCCTTGCTTCAACCCTCATAATTCATAAATTCTTGATGGTCGCAAAGAAATCCATTTGGTTCTAATAATAGGATAATTTGAAGGTCTAGGAACCAAGTCCCAAACTTGATTTCTTTCAAATTGATTAAGCTCTTCTTGCATTGCCACTATCCAGTCACAGTCTGCTAGTACTTCTCCAATGCAAGTAGGCTCAACTTCAGAAATAAATGCAGAGAAGTACATTTCATTTTGAATATGGCCTCTAGTCTTAACACCACCACCAATATCACCAATGATTTGCTCAGTTGGATGATCCCTGTGATGTCTCCAAGCTGAGGGCTCAGCTGGTTCATCATGAGAATCATCCTCTTGGCCTTCTTTAACATATTCAACTGGTGATGTTATTGGTTGATTAGAAGGCTTAGCTTTATGTGAAAAATAGGATTCCTCTTCTTCTAAAAGCTTTTGTTCAGAAGCAGTTTCATCAAATACTACATGAACTGATTCTTCAATAGTGGAAGTTCTTTTGTTGAAAACTCTATATGCCTTACTTCTGTTAGAGTAGCCAATGAAAATACCAAAATCAACTTTAGGATCGAATTTATCTAGGTTTACCTTCCCATTATTGTGGATGAAGCATTTGGAACCAAAGACATTGAGATAACTTACATTAGGTTTTCTTCCCCTTTTATCTGTTGGAGATGTAACAAGCTGTACTCATTGCATCTGCCCAGAACACTTGAGATACTCCTTTTTCATTTAGCATTGTTCTGGCAATCTTAGGGAGTACTCTATTCTTTCTTTCATCCACTCAATTTTGTTGAGGTGTTGTGAGAGATGAGAAGTTGTGATGTATCCCATTTTCTTCACACAGCTCCAGGAAGTCTTGGTTCTCAAATTCTCCTTCATGGTTTGTCCTTATTTAGATGATCCTATGTTCTTTCTCATTCTGCATTTTCTTAGCAAACAAGTGAAAGGCATCAAAAGCATCATGCTTAGAGGAAAGAAACATAGTCCAAGTAAACCGTGAATAGTCATCCATAATTACAAGAGTTTATAGACTTCCTCCTAGACTTTTTACTCTTGCTAGGTCAATTAGATTCATATGAACCAGTTCTAGAGGTCTGGTTGTGGAGACTTTCTTCTTTGGTTTGAAAGAGGATTTTGTTTGTTTCCCTTTTTGACATGCTTCACATATTAAATCTGTTTTTTACCTTCAAGTCAGGTATGCTAATAACAAGATCCTTTTTAACTAGCTTATCTAATTGGGACATGTTCACATGAGCTAATCTTCTATGCCACAACCAACAACTTTTAGAATTACTTACAAAACACTTTTCTTGAAATTGCTGATTTAAGTTAACTGTATATAGATTCCCATTTCTATTAGCTCTCAGTCGACATTTAAGACTTGATTTATCTATGGCTAGCTCTTTCTTATCTACTATAAGACACTCATTTGAATCAAAAATTACCAAGTTACCTCTGTCAGTACTCTGACTGGCATTTAGGAGATTGTGGCAGAGACCATTAACTAGATAGACATCTTTGATTGTCCCAATCTCTCCAACTCCAGTAATTCTTCTTGACTGGTTTACGCCAAAACTAACTTTGGCTCCATCTTTCATGATAAGATGGTCGAATTTCTCTTTATCTCCAATCATGTGTCTTGAGCATCCATTGTCAATGTACTACTTATTTTTGTTGGATGCTTTGAGACAAACCTGCACAGACTAGGAAGATTTAGGTACCCAAATTTTCTTGAGTCCTTTGGGATTAGTTTGATGCCTCTGATCCAAATGGACTTTAGGCTACTGTGTCCCTTTGGGGACCTATATGTATAATTCAGACACACCATGTTTCTTAGGATAACAAGTAGATTCAGTGTGTCCATTTCTGTTGCAAAAGTTGCAAAAACTAAATGATGAAGAATAGTTAGAAGTTTTTCTGAAGAATTTTAAATAAGGTTTTTCCTTAGATACTGGTTTTCTTTCTTACAAAAGCTTTGGAGTTGAATCATATCCTAAGCCAGATCTATCTCTAAAGGCTCTCTGATTCATTAGCATAATATCTAACGCTTCAATTCCTTTAGTGAACTTCTTCAAAACACCAGAAATCTTTTCATTTTCTTTTAAAAAATTTTCACAGTTTTTGCATTCAACATTCCAAACTTTCTGAGAAAGTTCTTCTATTAAGACCTATTTACATCTTATACAATCAGGTTCCTCAGCTTTCTTTTCAAGTTCTTTATTTTTCTTTCTCAAAATAACCACTTCCTTTGCCAATTTCACAAACTATATATGTAAATCATTATATGCACTTTGGAGTTCATGAAAAGATGGTTTAGAAGAGTATACCTCACTATCAGATTCTTCTTGGGCTACCAGGTAGAGGTTGGCTGTCTCCTCAGCATCACTTGTCTCCTCATCTGAACTATCTCCCCATATAAAAGAGACATATACTTTCTTTTTGCTCTATAACTTCTCCTTCCTTTTCTCCTTCTCTTTAAGCCTCTGAAGACTTGGAAATTCTAATTTGAGATGCCCAGGCTTCTTGCATTCATAGCATACAAGAGCATTCTTCTGAGAGTTCCTTCTAGTGTTGCTAGAGCCACCTCTCTGGAATCTTCTTCCATTTCTGAAGAACTTCTGACCATAAAGGTCATCTCATCATCATCAAACTCTTCTTTATCTTCTTCATCCTCATCATCCTTCACAGGAGTTGAGAAAGCTATATTCTTCTTCTTCTTATCCCCATAGAGCTCTCTTTGAGTCTTAATTGTAGACTCATATTCAGCCAATCTTCCAAATAAGGAAGTGACTGATCTTCTTGATTCTCCTCTCATTTCCTGGATGGTAATGGTCTTCATTTGCCATTCTGGTGTGAGGATTTTCAGAATCTTAGATACTTGCTCAGCTTCTGAAATCCTCCTACTAAGAGCGATGAGATTGTTTATGAGATGAGTGAATCTGATCTCCACCTCCCTAATAGGCTCTCCATCTTCCATTTTGAAGAGATGAAATTATGTGATTAGCTGCTCAGCTCTTTTGGTTTTTACTCTTGTTGTTCCTTCATGAGCAACCTCCAGAGCATCCTACATTTCTTTAGTTGTTTCAAGATAACATACTCTGAAGTACTCCTTCTAACTCAGGTCGCCTTGCTATTCAACTCCATGTTATCTTTATCATCATCTTGAATTTTGCAGGTTGCTTAGGAACTTGAACTCTATTTTCTGTCTTCATAGGAACAATGTCTCCATCTTCTATGATTTTCCATAGCATGTATCCATTTGCTTTGACATATGTTCTCATCTTCATCTTCCAAAAGGTATAGTGCTCTTCATTGAAGACAGGAGGCTTGTTGATTGAGCTTCCTTTAGGGAGAATATTCTCATATCCTGCCATAGTAGATATTTACTTCTCTTGATCGTTGGATCAATGAATTTTGAGAAGACTAGCTCTGATACCAAATGAAAGTGGCAGAAATGCACTAGAGGAGGGGTGAATTGTGCTAATTAAAAATATAAGCAATGAGACACAAGGCTTATACTGGTTCAGCCCAACTCTTGGCCTACGCCCAATTCTCCAACCTTTAGTTGGGTTCCACTAAATCTTCAAGATTTAATTAGGCTCTTGATTACCTTTACAAGTAATCCCTCAGTAAGAACTCTCTCTTACATATCACTCCCCTTTACAACTTGTAAGTTTACAACCCACTCTTAAGATCCCACTATCTTAAGAGTAATCCTTACTTAGAATGAAATTACAAAGACTTGTTAACTCAATGAACATATTTTGATACACACTGAAGTACAAAGATAATGAATGAATATAACAAAGAGTATGTGAGTATTGAATGTAGGAAGATTGATAGCTTTAGTATTCAATGTATTCAATCAATGACCTTACCAACTTCTTCCCCAATAGCTTTTATAGATGTCTCTGGAATTCTACCCGTTGTTGAGTTTATAGCAGTTGTGTATCTGATGTGGATGAGAGATGATAAATCTCGATGGAATGTTGAGTTGATGATGTTCTTGTGTTGCATTAACTCCCTCGTACTAGGTTAGCTTCAGTTCTTCTCTCTTCATTAATTACAGAAAGCAAATCTAGCTTCAAACGGCTCAATTCTTGAATCTGTGTGAGTAACATTAACTTTCTCAAATAGGTCTGACATACTCTGCATAAAAGGCTAAAAATTGTACTTTGAAGCAAATCCATCGCCAGATCGATTATAAGGCTATATTCGATCACTGCTTTTGTTCTCTGATCGATCACACATAGATCAGGCTTAGATTAGGACTTCCATCACTTCTTGAACATGAGATATGCCTGATCGATCACAGGGCATCCTAATCAATTAGGTGGCCATGTGTATAACTTATATTCATTCTAACCTTATATTGATCGATCATAACATTAGATTCTTAATTGATTATCCCTCCCTGATCGATCATAGAGAGCGGGACGAACCAGAAACACGCTATCATGAATTTTAGGGTTCCTGGGATGATATAAATAGGACCCAAGCCACGAATTTGAGTTCTCTAAGCCTCCTATGAACGAAAATCATCTGCTTCCCTAGGGTTTCACTCTTTCCCTTCATTCCTCACTCAAATCTTCATCATCCTCACTCATTTTCACCTCCATTATTGCTAATTTTCTGCAACATCACACTTCCTCCTTCTATTTCCACCTTATTTCTTCTTCATTCTCTTCCATTCAGGAGGCTATCATCATGGGTCAACTTGGGCACGAATTTGAAGACCTGAAAGGCTATAATCTTGGTGCTTGGGTGGTGTGAAGGTAGCTTGAACTTCAATGGGCAAAATAGGGGAGTTGTTTGTTTTCCGATGCTCTTTTCCTTATGTATTGAGTTGTGTGATTGTAGTTCTCTTTGTATATTTGGATTTGAGACATGATTTTCCTTTCTAATTGTATATGGATTGGAATACTTGTGTTGGATATTGAGTTATGTTAATTGAATGATGTCTATGTTTTAATTTCCTATTGGATTTGTGATGCTATATGATTTTTAGTGGTTGCTAGATTGTGTAGCTTCATTTATCCTAATTGAATGTTGTGGTTGCACATTCTTAAGAGGAATCAGTTTTGAAAACTCAAGTTCCAACACACACCAAGTGGAGCTTAACACTAAGTAATGGCTATGAAAGTGGTTGCTTGATTAGTCATTAATTAGGGCTAGTGGACCCCTAGTAGTTGCTTGGAGATTTTTCAATTAGATTTGGTGAATCTTTTAACTACCAATATCAATTTAAGGAAGCATGAGAACCACCGTAACACTATCAAAGCCCATTTTATAAAATTTCCCTTAATCCAAACATTTTTCTCCCTTTAATCCAAAATCACAAAAAAAAAGTATTTGCATTTTCTTTATTGTTTTATTAAATGAATTTTCAAACCAAAACCCTCATACCTTTTATTGTTTGGATTGCATTTAGCTAGTTTAGGTAGGTTAAAAGACTCCTCAAGTGAAACGACCCAGGGTTGCAATCTATATTGCAATCCTTGGATTAAATTTTGATTTTAACCCTAAAGCTCATTTAGGCAAAAGGTTAAATCATAGGCGTTTGGGAACTGGCGAGCTTTTACGACCAGGCGTAGGCGAGGGATATTGAGATGGAGATAACACTCATCTCCAACTTTATGGTCATTGTCTGGTGTGGGATTTAAGTGGTCCTCAGTGTTAGAAATCTTAAGTTTTGATGAAGACTGATCTCTATAGAAAGCATAAGTAAAATGAACAGATAAGAATATAACTTAGTCAAGAAAGAATTAAAGGAAGTGACCAAGGAAAAATATAAGTTATCTAAACGATAGCCAGGTTCTATGGATAATAGGTACACTATCGCTAGACTAAAAGCCTATCGCTAATAGATGAAGAGATAAGGACAATATTAGCTAATGGCCTTAAGAATAAACTGAAAATATAGCTATCTCTAAGGCTTCTATCGCTAAGACTTCAGAAGGAACAGCTAGAAGAAATTTCAACTTAGTTACTAGCGATAGCATGGTGAGCCATCGATAGCAGAATGTTGATATGAAGCAAAGCTTGAGCTAATGAAATGCACTAGCACTAATATAGTTGCTAGTGATAGCATGAATAACAAGCGATAGCAGAACTCTTGACTACAGATAAGTTGCTGAGTAGAGCTAATGGAATGAAATAGCGATAATGTAGGCTCTAGCGATAACGAGATTAGCTATCCATAATGAAATCATTTGCTGAGATAACTTAGTCATTCTGGTAGCTGATACATTATCTGTGCATACTGAGCTAATGAACCTTTCTAGCGATAACATCAACTATACTTCTCCTGAATGCTTGTTTAGCTAACAGTCTAAGTGCAGGACTGACACTAAGTTACTAGCGATAGCCTGAGATGTTAGCGCTACTGAAAAAGCTACTACACAAGTACAATGTTGCAGATAGTTGTTGGTGTCAGAACCTATCTCTCATAGCTCATCTTCTGCGAGAATTAAATGAAGTAAGAGAAGATAGATGACTAAGATGAAGACCAGCATTAAATGCCAACGGCTAGGAGCTTCCAACGACTATATTCAAACGGATTCAAAGCTGAAAGACTCAAGGAAGACAAAGACGACACATAAAAGCAAAAGCTTGAGCATTTATGAAGTAGAGAACAAACTGACGAACATTCTAATATTATTCCTATCTACTTTCTGCTCAAAGTTTTATTACTCTTAGTGAGTTTAATTGTACTTCAGTGATTATCAAAATCTGTTCATTTAGTGAACTCATTTATTGAAATCCTCTACTATTTGAGGTTGTTCTAAAATCTGAGATTTTAGAACAGGGTTGTAGTCTTATAACTTGGAAGGGGGAGCATTTAGAGGAAGTCTAAAGCTCTGAGATAAAGGTTGGCAGGTGACCCTATGTTGTAAAATCTGTGATTTAGTGGAACCCAATGAGGAGTTGGAGAACTGGACATAGGCAGTGTTTGGCCGAACCAGTATAAAGGATTGTCTCTGTGTTTTAAAGTTTAATTTGTAAAAAGCACAATTCACCCCCCTCTTATGCGATTTGCCACTTTCATTTGGTATCAGAGCAGGTCTTCTCGTTTTGATTCCAACGAATCTGAGAAGCAAAGATCAGAAATGGCATCGTATGAGAATATATTGCCTGAAGGAAGTTCTATCAACAAACCCCCTGGCTTTGATGGAAGGCATTATACCTTCTGGAAACTCAAGATGAAGATCTACATTAAGGCAAATGGATATAAGCTGTGGAAAATCATAGAAGAAGGTGACATTGTGCCTAAAGACAGTATGGGCATTCCCAAAAGTGAAGATGAATTCACTCCTGATGATATTGCAGATCTTGAATTAAACAGCAAGGCCATTCTTATGATCCAGAGTGCACTTAGT
Source organism: Mimosa bimucronata (assembly GCA_037074515.1). NCBI lineage: Eukaryota > Viridiplantae > Streptophyta > Magnoliopsida > Fabales > Fabaceae > Mimosa > Mimosa bimucronata. The sequence continues at coordinate 17,957,753 of CM073442.1, forward strand.
CAAACAGAATTCTTCAGAATCAACCACCTCGACACTCCTAAGGAGATGTGGGAGGCTCTGCAAATTGTTCATGAGGGAACCTCTAGAGTAAAAGACAGAAGAATGGAAATGCTGGTTGAAGAATTCCACAAGTTTGAGATGATTGAAGGAGAAAAGATCAGAGATCTAGAAATCAGATTTACTCATCTTATCAACAATCTGACAGCTCTTGGGAGAAAAATCACAGAAAAGGAGCAAGTTAGCAAGATACTGAAGGTACTAAAGGGAGATTGGCTCATGAAGGTGACAGCCATTCAGGAAATGCAGGGAGAATCAACAAAGTCAATCACAGCCCTTTTTGGCAGCCTTGCTGAATGTGAACTAACTTTAATAGCTCAAAGGGAAGCTCAGAGTAACCCCAAAAAGAAGTCTCTTGCTCTTGCTGCATCTGAAAGAGATGAAGATGATGATGATGAGGAAGAAGATCTTGATGATGAAGATATGGCACTCATGGTCAGAAAATTCAAGAAATTCTTCAAGAAAAAGGAAGATTTCAGAGAGGTGGTTCTAACTTCAGGAAGGACTCATAAAAGGATAAACCTCCTGTGTGTTTTGAATGCAAGAAGCCTGGTCATTTCAAAGCTGAGTGTCCAAGTCTTCAAAGATTCAGAGAAAAGGAGAAGAAGTCCTACAGCAAAAAGAAAGCATATGTATCATCCATCTGGGGTGATAGCTCAGATGAGGAAGCTAGTGATCATGAAGAGAGTGCCAATCTATGTCTTGTTGCTCAAGAAGAACTAAGTGATACGGAGGTATATGATTCTGAACCTACTTACTCTGAACTTCAGGATATGTATAATGAGATGCATACTGAACTAACTAAACTTGCTAAGGAAGTTGTAGGTCTGAGAAAAGAAAACAAAGAACTTAAGAAAAATATTTCCTCTTCTGCATCAAAAATTTCTTCTACGCTACTTATAGAAGAACAGCTAGCGCAAGCTCCCAGAATTGAGCTATCGATAGCCACTCCTCCATCGATAGCAAAACCTCTTCCAACAAAGCTTGACAGTTGTTCCAACTGTGAGATCTTGTTGAAAGAGAAAGAGAAGCTTTCAAATGCTTTAGAAAAATTTACTAAAGGCTCAGAAATGTTAAACATAATTTTGAAAGAGCAAAAAGCATTTAGAAACAAAACTGGCATAGGTTATGGGCCAAAGAAAGCTTCAAAGAAATGGGAAGAACCCAAGGTGAAACCATATTTGAAATATTTTAGGAAATCTTCCGAATATGCTTCACCTTATAGTTTTTGCAATTATGGTAATAAAAAGGGACACACTCAATCTACCTGCAATCCTAGGAAGTATAGAGTTAGTAGGTCATATAAATGGGTTCCTAAAGGAACTTATGTGCCTAAAGTTTTCACAAACTCAGAGGCAACGACTAATCATAAAGGACCCAAGAAAGTTTGGGTACCTAAATCTGTCTGAATTTGTGCAGGTATGTCTTAAAGCATCCAGCAAAGGAAAATGGTATATTGATAGTGGATGCTCAAGGCATATGACTAGTGACAAGGACAAGTTCAACAATCTAGTGATAAAAGAAGGATCCAAAGTCAGTTTTGGTGGAAACCAAAGTGGAAAAATCACTGGAGTTGGGGAAGTTGGTCCTGTCAAGGATGTATACCTGGTGGATGGTCTATGTCATAATTTGCTGAGCGTGAGCCAAAGCACTGATCATGGTAACTGGGTAATTTTTGATTCCAATGAATGCCTTATCGTAGATAAAAAGGATTTAGAGCTAAATAAAACTAATCTCAAGTGTAAATTAAAAGCAAATAGAAATGGTAACTTATACACCTTAGATTTATGCCAACAACTTGAAGAAAAATGTTTTATTTCAAATGATGAAACCTGTTGGTTATGGCATAAGAGACTAGCTCATGTAAACTTTACTCAACTCGATAAGCTTGTTAAAAAGGAACTAGTCATAGGTATCCCTAGTCTTAAAGCTAAACATGATTTAATCTGTGAATCTTGTCAAAGGGGTAAACAAACAAAGTCTTCCTTCAAAATCAAGAAGACAGTCTCTACAACCAGGCCATTGGAACTAATCCATATGGATTTGGTTGGGCCTGCAAGAGTGAAAAGCCTAGGTGGAAGTCTATACACTCTTGTAGTTGTGGATGACTATTCAAGATTTACTTGGACTATGTTTCTCTCCTCAAAACATGAAACTTTTGATGCCTTTTGTGTACTTGCTAAGAAACTGCAGAATGAAAAAGGGATCAAGATTGTGTCAATCAGAACTGATCATGGAGGAGAATTTGAGAACAAAGAATTCATGGAGTTGTGTGATGAAAATGGTATTAAACACAACTTCTCTGCCCCGCGTACTCCTCAACAAAATGGAATTGTGGAGAGGAAGAATAGAGTGCTCATAGAAATGGCAAGAAGCATGCTGAATGAGAAACAAGTACCCCAAACATTCTGGGCAGATGCAATGAGTACAACATGTTACATCTCAAATTGAGCATACATCAGAAAGGGGATGGAGAAGACTCCATATGAGATTTACAAAGGGAGAAAGCCCAATATCAGCCATCTGAGGATCTTTGGATCAAAGTGCTATATCCACAACAATGGAAAGGTAAATCTGGGTAAGTTTGATCCTAAATCTGATATTGGTATATTTATAGGATATTCAAATAGAAGTAAAACATATAGAATATATAACAAGAGAACTCAAACTGTGGAAGAATCAATACATGTAGTGTTTGATGAAACTCCTCAAGAAAAACAACACTGTGTTAATGAGGATGAAGACTTTTCTCAAGTTTTAAAACGTTCACTATCGATAGCCCCAGAGCCATCGATAGCAAACGCTAAAAATCAAAATTCAAATCTTTCAAAACCTCCTCTATCGATAGCACCTAAACCATCGATAGTAAGTTCTGAAGATGATGCTGAAGATGATCAAAATGAAGCTAATAAGCCTCAATCATCCATAAGACATCTCAGGCATCATCCTCCTGAACAAGTGATTGGGGAAATGTCAAAAGGAGTTAGAACCAAAAGGCAACTACAAAATGAAATAGAATTTTCTGCCTTTATTTCTCAAATTGAACCAACCTGTGTTGATGAAGCTCTTGTTGATTGTGACTGGATAGTTGCAATGCAGGAGGAACTTAATCAATTTAAAAGGAATCAAGTTTGGGATTTAGTACCTAGACCAAGAAATTATCCTATTATTGGTACTAAATGGGTTTTCAAAAACAAACTTGATGAATATGGTCAAATTGTCAAAAATAAAGACAGATTAGTTGCCAAAGGATATAACCAAGAACAAGGCATTGATTATGAAGAAACTTTTGCTCCAGTTGCAAGAATTGAAGCAATAAGGATTTTACTAGCTTTTGCATCTATAAAAAATATGAAACTTTATCAAATGGATGTTAAAAGTGCCTTTCTTAATGGGTATATCAAAGAAGAGGTGTATGTTGAGCAACCTTCTGGTTTTGAAGAAAATTCTAAGCCTGACCACGTTTACAAACTTAAAAAGGCTCTTTATGGTCTCAAACAAGCACCTAGGGCTCGGTATGAAAGGCTTAGCACATTTCTCATTGAAAAGGGCTTTTCTAGAGGAAAATTAGACACTACCTTATTCATCATGCATAAAGATAAACACATGCTTATAGTACAAATTTATGTTGATGATATTATTTTTGGTGCTACTAATGAAAAACTCTGTGAAGAGTTTGCTAAGATGATGCAGGGAGAATTTGAAATGTCAATGATGGGAGAATTAACATTCTTCCTAGGCCTGCAAATAAAGCAAAGGAAAGATGGCATCTTCATCTCCCAAACCAAGTATTGTAAAGAAATTATCAACAAGTTTGGGATGGAGCAATCTAAAGATGAGGACACTCCCATGAGTACCTCTGCTAGCTTAGATGCAGATGTTAAAGGAAAAGTAGTTAGTCAATCTCATTATAGAGGAATTATAGGTTCCTTACTTTATCTAACTGCTAGTAGGCCGACATTCAATTTAGTGTGGGAATGTGTGCCAGATATCAAGCCAATCCTAAAGAATCCCACTTAACTAATGTAAAAAGAATTTTGTGTTATTTGCAAGGGACTCAAGAGCTTGGGTTGTGGTATCCCAAGGGAACTCAAGAATATCTTCTTGCTTATTCTGACTCTGACCATGCAGGTTATAAGACGGATAGAAAAAGTACAAGTGGTCAATGCCAATTCTTAGGTGGGTGCTTAGTCTCATGGGCCAGCAAGAAGCAAAATTGTGTCTCACTTTCATCTACAGAGGCTGAATATATTGCAGCAGCAAGTTGTTGTGCTCAAGTACTATGGCTTAAGAATCAACTTAGAGATCTGGGCTGGGAATTCCCAGAAGTGCCTATTCTCTGCGACAACACCAGCACAATAAGCTTGGCCAAAAATCCAGTTCATCATTCCAGAACCAAGCATATTGATGTGAGACATCACTTTCTAAGAGATCATGTTCAAAAGAAAGATGTCAAGGTGGAGTTCATCTCAACAGACTTGCAACTTGCTGATATCTTTACCAAACCTCTTGAGACAGCCCAATTTATCTTTATCAGAAGAGAATTAGGAATGGTAAATCCAAACGAGTTATAAATACTTCTAAAATATTCTCAATTCAATTTCATTCTACTCATATAGATTAATCACTAACTTAGGCATCGGAGTGCCAAATCTTAAGTTTTGCAGGACTGACCTATCGATAGTGAGGTTCACTACCGCTATAATATGCAGGGCAAAGCTAAGGATAGAGCAAAGATTGACATCGCTAGTCACGAGCATTATCGATAGCAAAGTCAATTATCGATAGCAGGAAGGAGTAAGTGATAAGCCTGTCACTTGCTCAGCGTGGGATCATGCCTACTAGCGATAACAGCTCATATTAGCGATAGCAAGTCACTTAACAGGTCAGAATGCGAAACGTTAGCTGATGTACTTCACTAATGGTAAACCCTAAACCCTAAACCCTGAACTTATAAAGCTAGGTCATTTGCATTTGCATTCATTCACGAGAAACAAAAATCACGTTCTCTTCTACTCTAAACACTCTCTGAGCATTCAAGCTTTCACTCTCAAAACCCTCTATTCCCAAAAACCCTCAAATGGCCAGAACTAAAGTTCCTCAAGTTTCAAAGAGCCCTAGCGCTAACCCATCTTCCAAATCCACGAGCAAAAAGTCACAGAAGACTGTCTCTTTTTCTAAAGAAGTTGAAGAAAGAAACCCCAAGCGTCAAAGAGTAGCCCAAGCTGACGTTCCCTATCTGAAAAGTCCTCTATCAGGTCCAAGCGCCTTCTTCGTTGAGAAACGAACCTTAGATAGGGCTGCTGTATGGGTTGATTTGGAGTACTTCAGGCAACAGGGTTTTGACTTGGACGCCTGGCTGCTCCCTTACCAGAACTGGCTCAAGGTAAACAATGACTACAATGAGGACGTTTTAAGGTCCTTTTATTCAAGCTTGAAGGCTATTCCAGAGTATAGAAAGGGGCAGTTGGTAAATGTCAACTTTGAAGCTGATTTAAGAGGAAGGGGTATTATCTTTGGGTGGAAAGCACTCAACAAAGTCATAGGGATTTCAGGGGAAGATTACAATCAATGTTACACGCCTGTATAATACTCTGAAGAAGAACTTGCAGAGATCTATGAGACTTCCTCCAACAAGCCAGCAAACATGCCAGTCATCAACAGGATTCTGCACTATGTGTATACTAGGATAATGACTCACAAGTCAGGGAATTTCAGCAGTTTTGCCAAGATTGACAACCCTTGGTTGGGCAACCTTATTCAGAAAATCCCACTCAATCCTGGGCAGCTGGTCAGTATGGAGCTATTGAGGTTTCTGTCAGACAAATCTGCCAAAGCTCCTCTTCCTTACCCTCAATTGATATCCTGCCTACTGGATTATATAAAGATCAAGTCTTTAGGGGATGGAGAGAACAAGAAATGCAAACAAGTCACCACCTCCACCCTGAAAAAGATGGGAATCCCAGTTGGTGCAGTCAGAGGGATTTCTGGCTCTCATTCTCAAGCTTCTCATGCCTCTGCCTCTTCTGCTCCGCTTGAATCCAATGAAGAAGAAGCGCAATCCAGAAGAGCTCCTCCTCCACCTCCTGCTGTGTCCAAATCCTCAATTTTCTCCAAGGAAGCAGTTGAGGAAATAGTCTTTAGGCTCTCTGCAGAATTCAGTTTTGCTTTGGAAGTACAGAAAGCAGAGTTACTGAAGCTTATCTAGGAGCTTCAGGCTCAGGTGAAGAATTTGGAAGACTGCTTGCGCCTTTCAAGACCAATAATTCCCCAAGGTACATCATCATCACCCACTCACTCTCCTCTTCATCATCCTCACTCACCTATCCATTCCCCAAACCACTCTTCTACTCCTTCTGATCCCAGTCCACCAAATTCCCCTCTCAACATTCCTCTTTCCCCAAACCCCCAGCACAAAGTCTCCACCCCTCCAGTAACCCCTATCACTAGCCCATCTCCTAGCGATAGCCACCACATTCCCCTTGCCTCTCCCAAAACCACCCAAGTTCCAACTCCTCCTGAACCACAAACATCTCCTATCGATAACCCCTCTCCCAACGCTAGCCATCCTTCACAACTTCTCTCCACCTCACTTCCTTCACCTCAGTCCACCCCTATCGCTACCACTTCCACTACCGATAGCCCCCACTCTTCCAGACCTTCCCTCACCACACCTCAGGCATCTTCCTCAGTCCCTATCACTAATCCACCTATTAGCGATAGTTCTCCACTTACCTCTCTTCCTGTCCTCACTCCTCCTTCACCTACTGGTGGTGATGACAAAAAGAGGGAGAAACATATCAGTCCAATCATTGAAGATACTGAAGAACTTGAGGACATGGTCAGAGGCATAGCAAGAAGCTATATGGATTCTGAGGCTCATAAGACAGTGGAGGATGTTTTTGCAAAGGCAGCTTAGATCACTCAAAAACATGGAATCCCTCCTAGTGTCTTGCATACTGAGCCTATCCCTGTCTCAGTCATCCCTCCTGAAGCAAATATGGAGATAATTACAGCAGCCAAGCCTAACACTGGAGATGAGCTTCAAGACTCTATTCAGAAACTGCTGGTGTTTGAGGCTAAGAAAAGGGAAAGGAGCAAGAGGAAAGCCAAGTACGAAGTATCATTCAAAGTTATTCCTAAAAATACTTCTGAGGCTCCCAAGGAGAAGGCTGTAAGGATCAAGAAGGTAGCTCCTAAGAAGCCAGCTCCTCGTAAGATGACACAAGAAATTGAGCAAGCTCGTGCTGAGATTATTGAAGAGTTTGCTAAGGCTATAAAGGAAGCAGAGGAGGCTGCGACCAGAGCCAAAGGAGCTGCTAAGGATAAGAAGGAGGGAGCCAAAAAGGTGACTCCCAAAGAGAAGGAAGTCAAGAAAGTAGTCTCATCTCGCCCTCGCAGAATGTCAAAAGAAGAAAAGAAAAGGATTGAGAAAGAGGCTGCTAACAAGAAAGCCCTTGAAGAAGCTTTGAGAAGGCAAAAAGACGCTATTGAGAAGAAAGATGCTTTTGAGACAAGAAGGAGGGAAAGGTTAGAAAGGAAAGCGAAGGAAGCTGCAGAAAAGGCAGCAGAGAAGAAGAAAAAGGAAATTGCTCAAGGAAAAAGGGTATGGAAATACAAAAGAAGGTTTCATACTCGCAAGGCTAAAGATCCTTCAACTCTGTCAATCTCTGAACCTTCTGAAAATCCAGAGCAGGCCAAGTCTGAGCCAGTAAAAGCTAAGAAGAAGCAAGCTAAGCAAGAAAAGCTTGAACAAGACAGATTCTTCTACTCAGACTCTTCTCTCTCTGACTACCCTGATGAAGAATTTATGACCACTCCCTCAGCAGACAAATTTGACAATGAAAGTGCATTAGTTTTTGAAAATCATTCTGCATATGCATCTTATATGGCCAAAACTGATGTACTTCCATTTGCAAAGAAATTATGATTAATTCTTTTGTGTTATACTGTTTTATATAATCTGATCATATTCTGTCTGACATGTTTTTACTTATGTTTTGTCATCATCAAAAAGGGGGAGAATGTTAGAAATCTTAAGTTTTGATGAAAACTGATCTCTATAGAAAGCATAAGTAAAATGAACAGATAAGAATATCACTTAGTCAGAAAAGAATTTAAGGGAAGTAACCAAGGAAAAATATAAGTTATCTAAACGATAGCCAGGTTCTATGGATAACAGGTACACTATCGCTAGACTAAAAGCCTATCGTTAATAGATGAAGAGATAAGGACAATATTAGCTAATGGCCTTAAGAATAAACTGAAAATATAGCTATCTCTAAGGCTTCTATCGCTAAGACTTCATAAGGAACAGCTAGAAGAAATTTCAACTTAGTTACTAGCGATAGCATGGTGAGCCATCGATAGCAGAATGTTGATATGAAGCAAAGCTTGAGCTAATGAAATGCACTAGCGCTAATATAGTTGCTAGTGATAGCATGAATAACAAGCGATAGCAGAACTCTTGACTACAGATAAGTTGCTGAGTAGAGCTAATGGAATGAAATAGCGATAATGTAGGCTCTAGCGATAACGAGATTAGCTATCGATAATGAAATCATTTGCTGAGATAACTTAGTCATTCTGGTAGCTGATACATTATCTGTGCATACTGAGCTAATGAACATTTCTAGCGATAACATCAACTATACTTCTCCTGAATGCTTGTTTAGCTAACAGTCTAAGTGCAGGACTGACACTAAGTCACTAGCGATAGCCTGAGATGTTAGCGCTACTGAAAAAGCTGCTACACAAGTACAATGTTGCAGATAGTTGTTGGTCACAGAACCTATCTCTCAAAGCTCATCTTCTGTAAGAATTAAATGAAGTAAGAGAAGATAGATGACTAAGATGAAGACCAGCATTAAATGCCAACGGCTAGGAGCTTCCAACGACTATATTCAAACGGATTCAAAGCTGAAAGACTCAAGGAAGACAAAGACGACATATAAAAGCAAAAGCTTGAGCATTTATGAAGTAGAGAACAAACTGACGAACATTCTATTATTATTCCTATCTACTTTCTGCTCAAAGTTTTATTACTCTTAGTGAGTTTAATTGTACTTCAGTGATTATCAAAATCTGTTCATTTAGTGAACTCATTTATTGAAATCCTCTACTGTTTGTGGTTGTTCTAACATCTGGGATTTTAGAACAGGGTTGTAGTCTTACAACTTGGAAGGGGGAGCATTTAGAGGAAGTCTAAAGCTCTGAGATTGTAAAGGTTGGCAGGTGACCTTGTGTTATAAAACTTGTGATTTAGTGGAACCCAACGAGGAGTTGAAGAACTGGACGTAGGCAGTGTTTGGCTGAACCAGTATAAAGGATTGTCTCTGTGTTTTAAAGTTTAATTTGTAAAAAGCACAATTCACCCCCCTCTTGTGCGATTTGCCACTTTCACTCAGGAATTGATCCTAACGGCACACACTGATTGCAACTGTCTTTGCCGCTTGGACCGTCGGTAGCAGGGGACTCCTATAGGAGATGAGAATATACACAGTGAGCCTAATTGATAAACCTGAAATTTGGTAATTAACATATATAGTAGATGCTCAAACCTACTATCTTTGTTGAGAAGAATTTGATGAGAGTCCAAGCTGCATGGTAGACGCTTTGACCTGTGCTTCAATCTGCGCTCAGATCTACTCTGCCATATAACCCGAAAGAGCTTCTTGGACCTTCGCCGCCACCTGGTCCTCGAACTATGCCACCATCTGGTGCTGGGATAAAGCAACCTGCTCCTCCAACTAGGCCTCCATCTCCTCCCGAGCCTTAGTTACAATCTCCTTAGTGGATTCTCTACGGGTGGATCAAGGTTTGCGGCTGAAATACTTGGTCAGCCCTACAATCCTGGGCGCCCTGATAACTCAGCCGAGGCGATCGAGCTTCCTAATTGCCGTGGTCAAGATGTCCATCCTCCCATAAGGTGTGAAGGACCCTTGGGTGGCCTGCTGCTCAAGTTTATCCTGCAATGATAAGAAAAATCATAAGTTGCAATGTGCTATAAAATCACAGGTTAAATGAATAAACAACTAAGTAAAATACTTATAATCATCTTTGCAACTGCTTCAACCTCTAGATTGACAAATGTTCCTTCTTTAGTCTTCCTTCCCTCAGACCATTTCATATGACATGAGATGGGTGGCGGAGGCTCTACAACAACAACAATGGTAGGATCAGACCGTGCCCTTTCCTCCATTTCTACAATTTGTTTCTCAATCAACTTTTTCTCGACCTACTTGTAACCCCCCCCCCCCGAGACATTGTGTTCTTGTAAATATTCTTTTCTTGTCACTCCTTTTGTTTTCGGCTATTCTCTATGAAAATAAAACTAAGTTAACTAATATGATGTGTTAAAAGTTCAGTTTTGAAGCAAAGTTAAAGAGCTATTTATAACCTATACACACCTGAAACTTTTAGTCTAGTCGTTTCTTAACAAACTTCTTCCAAGTCTCTGGGTTAATAGAGGGATAGGTCTGACAGGGATCTTTACCCATCTTGTCCCCCAGATGTAGTCTCTGGTCAGGTTATTCTTCAAATTCTTCCACATCTTGGGCGCTTCATTCAACCAAAAATCCTTGAACAATTAGGTGTTTGGGAACTCGAAGTTTTGTTGCTGTAACACCCTAAAATTTAAAAAAAAAGATATCAGGAATTATTTAAGGTTTTGGGAATGTTTTTAAAATATAAAAAAGTATTAAAAGTAAATTTATGATGTTTTACATATTTTCAATAATTTTTAAGATTTATTTTCTCTAGGAAACAAAGAGAAATAATTAGATGGTAAAATTTAATTTTTAAAAAGAATTAATAAGGGAATATTTAGAATCTTGGGGTACTACCTTATTATTAAAAAGTCTTATAAATAAATTTGGACACTAAAATGTACCTGGATAATTTATTTATGGACTAAACTTGGACTAATATTTTGGGTGTTGTAATTTAAATTTCAATGGAGTGGTAAAATAAGAAGAAGACGAATGGCAGAACTGTAATATTAAGGATAAATCAGGGGCAAAAGAGTAAATATCCATTTAAAAATCTTCCCATCCGGATCTTGTTTATTTTCCCATGTGCTCATATACTCCCTTCACTCATCTCTCAAACCCGTCTCACCCTCTCTGCTCTCACTCTCTCATGCTCTCACTCTTTGTTCTCTCTCATCTCCAACGTTTCAATGACGACCTCCGGCCAAAATGACGGCAACTGGCGGTGAGGGTGGATGAAAACGCTTAAGAAGCTTAGGTGAATCTTAGGTAAGCTGTTTTCCTCCATTTTCTTCCTTCTTTTGTTTGATTTTGAGCGAGATTGGGGGGAGAAGGATTCAAATTTTGGGAAGTTTTGAAGCTTTTAAATGCATGAAAATGAAGCTTAAGACTTGAATAAGGGTATTCTTAAAGTGATTTGGTGAGGGAAGGCTGATTTGAGTCTGATTGCTTCAAGAAATTCCCTCTTGGTATTGTTCATCCGATGCCAATTTTGCTGATTTCTAGGCAACCATAGCTTGAATGCTTAATTAGTTTTGCTTAGGAGTAAATCTAAGTACATTTAGTGTCTTGGATGCTTGAATTTTGGAAGTTGGGAATTTTTGGAAAATTTTTCTTCCCCTGTTTTTGCTTGGTGCCGTCGGTGGTTATGGCTGATGGTGATGAATTTATGTTCAATTGTGTAGGATTGAAACTTGATTAAGTATGTGAATTTGTGGTAAAATTATTGGTTTATTTGTTTTCTTTTTCCTTTGTTTGCTTGGGGGCTGCTCGACGGGTTCATGCACAAGGGAGGGAAGATTTTGTTTATTATCGTACGAATACACTCTGATTGATCTGAAATAGGGAAGATATAATTTCTGTGATTGTTTTGGTTGATTATGAATAGAGGAGGAAGTTGTTTGATTTCCCTGTTCTTATTGTTCTATCGAGCAGATTGGGGGAAGAAATTTATTTGTATTATGATGGAATTTGTATGGATGATATATGATTGATTGTTGATTGTATATGAAGTTGTTTTTTGTTTTTCTCCTTTCTTTGCCTATTGATTTAGCTGGTTGATTTGAGCCTTTCCTAATACACCTTGGGGTTCAAATGCAAAATATAATTTTTACCAAGGATTGCACTATAGCGGTGCGACCCCGGATCGTCTCTCAAGGAGCCTAATGAACTATCCTAGGGAAACTAAATGCAATGAAAGCTATAAAAACTTGGGAATAAGAGTAGAAATTTTTGGTATTTTTCATAAAGGGAATTAAAAACTTGTTTTTGGTATTTTTAGGATGAATATGAATGGTTAATGGAATACGAATGATGGGATGCTCTCTTGGCTAGGGTAGACATGTGGCAAGCATATACTTCACACTCTTGGGGAATTAAGGGATAATTGGACCAAGCTCATGCAAGTAATAAACAATTAGTCTTAATTGAAGGAATAGGTCGGTGACAACCCACTTAACCTCAATAGACCAACTGGGTTAATTATAGTCTAACATTAACTAGAAATAGGTTCCAATAGATAGAATAACTTGGGTCCCATCCAAATTACTCAATATCCTTCGGATCCAATAACTAATCAAAATTAGCTTATAATCAAATCCTCATACGTGTAGAACTTTATCCAATTATTTCATGCGATTGTATTGAATCAATAGTATTGTTTCTTAGGTGAGATTAATTGATGGAATTACTTAATCATGCAAAGAAGAAACTCAACATCAACATGCTCAAACCCAATAAATCAACCAAAGGACATAATCAAGATAAAATAAATGGACTAAATCACCACACACAATGATAGGTAATAAAATCAACATACAAGTACTCATGAAGATAATGTCAATTGAAAGATAGATGGAACTAAACTAGATCCAATACAACACAAAGGTGAAATTCAACAATTACATAGCCAATAGTCTCAACATAATTGAAATCCAAACATAAGAAAACAAATGCTCAAGGAAATAGATGGAAATCCATGGCTACATAATTGGAACTAATGAAAAACTCCCCTAGAGTGGAAGAATAGCTTGCTTCATGTCATCCCATCGTCCAAGAGAGCACCGAGCCGGATTAGTTCTTTATAGAGGAGGAGAAATCACCTAAGAGGATCTGCAACTCGAACTCCATGGTGAACCGGTGAAGGATTGTGGAATGGAGGAAGGAATTGGTGGAAGAGATGAAAGAATTTGTGTCTTGTTCTGTGTATTTTCGTGCTCCCCCCTCCTAGGCACACTAGCCAACATATATATAATCCAAATTGGCCTAAGATCTCCTATTATGACTAGGATTATCAATTAGGAAAGGATTGGGGAAGACCCAATCACTCAAACTTCAAGAAACCTAGTCAAGATAGGAAATAGTGAGTAGGATAATTAATTAGGAAACTTCCTAACCTCAATCAAGCATAGGGTTGCCTATTCTTGTAGAAATAACAAATAGGAAATATTTTAAGCAAACCCAATCAATCAATCAACCAATCCTAGTTGAAATAGGAAGTTTCCTATTCTTGTTGATTTTACCAATTAGGAAGGATTATAAGCCAATCCATTAGGCTCAATCAATCAATCCAATTTCCTAATTAGTAATTTCTTGTTGTGTAGAATTTCCTTTTTCTTGTAGAAGTTTTCTATTTTGTTTTCTTCTTGCTTTGACCTTAATTCTTTGCACCTACAATGGAAATTTTAAGCACATGTGAAGTATTTCAAGTCCATAAAAAATAAATGCATGAGTTAAATGCCTAATATGCTCAAATTATAATGAAAATACAATTAACTCTCTAATCTTGGACCCTAAGTATAAAAATGCCTAAATCCCCATTTAATAGCTTAGAATAAATGCTAATTTCCTATAATTAGTGGATAAAAACATGTAATAATCAAGTGCAATCACTGGTTACAGGGAAAATAAAGAGGAATGTTGGTTAGTAATAATTTTGAATTAAAGATTTAATATGGATAATTGGGTATCATGTTAAGGATTGGAAATTTTTGCTCCTTCCCTATGTGTGTGTGTATGTTTTAGGTTGTAATGGAAGGAAAGGGAGATAGTTTATGATTTGATATGTTGAAATTTTAATTTAATAACATTAATCTGGGAAATTGAAATTGATGTTCTATTTTGGGTGTATGTTCTGCTATCAAGAAGGGAATTAGCAAGGTGCTGGAGATATCTTCCATTGGAGATTTTTTCATCACAATGCCATCTCAGTTTCTTTGTTTCTGCCTCATTTGCAAACAGGCGTTTAAACCGTGGCACAATTGGAAGGTACCACAGTACCTTCAAAGGTACCCCTTTCTTTAATCCATCATCATCACTAACGGCATCCTTCCTCAGCTTATACATCGCAGTATTACATTTTGGACACTCTTTTAGGCCTTCATACTCATTCCTATATAACACGCAATCATTAAGGCAAGTGTGTATCTTCTTATACTCCATCCCCATCTTGCTTAGAATTTTTTTAGCCTTGTGCGTACACTTCTTAAGCACATTACCGGCCAAGAACATATCACTCAAAGCTTCAAGCATCTGGGAGAAACCCGCGTCCGCCCACCCATTTTCTGTCTTTATTTTCAACAATTTTAGGATGTCGGTCAGCCGGGTATACTTAGGACACCCCGAGAACAATGGTGTCTCTGCATCACTCCGCAACTTGTCAAATTCATCTACTACAGAAAATGACTCCACCCCAATGTCATTTATCATGTCGTCCATTCCATCATCACAAACATCATCCAACTGCTCTACATTTTTTGACGTGCACGCATGTACGGAATTTCCCAATTCCCCATGCCAAAGCCATTTCTTAAAACGGAGATTGATCCGATCACAATGAAGGTGATCCCTTATATTCATCAATGCTCTTACGATAAGCATTTGCACACTTCACACAAGCGGAAAGATACATGCCATTCTTACTAGGCACATTTCTTTTGGCAAATTCAATAAATTCTTCCACCCCCATCTAATACTCTTTAGTGGTTCTCAATGCATGCATCCAACTACGATCCAATCTATTAAAACTATGACATTTTCAACAAATTAGTCAAGTTTATCTCACTACATTATGAAGAAATGGGCATGTTATGCACTTAACTTCACTTCATCCAAATTTTTTAAAAAATTTGGGAAAGTTTCCCCTTGTAAATGTGACATCCAAAAATTAATTTTACAATCCAATTCAAATCTAGTAAATACAACATCATACCATTACTAATTCAATACCAATCAACATATACACACTATCGCAATCAAATTAATATGCAAGTGAAGAAGGTAAATTAGATTAATATGCAAGTGAACAAAAGTGTCTCTCATTCAAATTTAAGCACACGAGAGATTCTAAAAACTTTTGTCCTCCACTGTAAATAATAGAGCAGCAGCAACATTATGAGCATTAAAGACAAATATCCCAACAAAGCTATCAACAAAGACACAAAATCCATTTAACTAAGACTAGACCTTACGAAACAAGAGGTGAAATTGTACCAAAGTCAACCGAAGTATGTAAGAGAAGGAATATGAATCAGAGGAGTGGTGATGCCTATGACATCATAAGATTTTGCATAAAGAGCCCCAATTATAGAGGTAGCACTACCAATCTTTAAGAAGTTATCTCCTGGATAATATCAACTTCAATCAATGGAAAAAGCCCATATGGTTTTACATGAATAGAAGCTCAAGCAAGAAAAAAGTAAATAATACAGAAACTTGGAACTATTCAGAAATGAAAAGGGAAAACCAATCAACAATTCAGAAATCATCGTAGATCAGACATTACATTCCTCTAATAACATATCAACACAAGATTTGCAAAACAAAGATTTAGAACAAATAAAAGAAAATTACAGTCTTCATTATCATAAACGTTGACCCAAAACAACTTACGTGTGTAGGGTCTCCCAAGAAATCAAGACTTTGAAGAATAACAATACATATAATGTAAAGAAGCAGAGAAAGATTTCATAAATGAAGCAAGTCAGAAATACTTTAGGCAATATTATATAGAAAGATGGCAAAACGATATCAAAGAGGTATAAAGATTTCAGACAATATGTCATAGAAAGAAGACAAATTTTAGAGAATGGCATCCCAAGTTCAGTAATGGCAATAGAAGCACAAAACATACATCGAGTTATCTTGGAAAAAATAAGCATTTCTATAAAGCAGCGAGGAGTTATGAACTAAAATCCAAGAGCATATGAGATGTCCAATAAGAAGGAAGAAAAGGCCATGGATAACAAACAAAGGAGAACAAGATTTACAGTTCATGCAACGGACGAACAAGCAAAGTGGTGGGCAATTTTTTTTAGTAATGGGTATGGTTGTTTTTGAAGAACTACAAAATGAGGAGAGTAGAAGACCAAAAATAGAAGACAATTTGGAGAGTGAAACAGAACTTCATTTTCAAGAGTTCAGTGGCAAAATCTTCTGGGCTTTGCACACTTACAGATGTCGAAATTCCCCAATTCTAAACAGCCTAATAATCACATGCACCACTAATTTCTTCATAAAAAGATTAAATCTTTACTTAATTTTAGATTTAATCAATATTTCCCAAAAAAAAACTTTCGGACCTTACCACTCATAAGTAAACAAGGGGCTCACAGGTGTTCGAAGCAACTACATTGCCGGCGACAGATCTGAGCTCTACTCCGACCTTCGGCGACCTTGGGGTCATGATGATGAAGATGAAGAATGGGGGCACGAGGATAAAGATGGTGAAGAATGGGGACAAGACGATGAGGGAAGCTGAGGGTGGGGGTGGGGGTGACGATGGAGGGCGCTGAGCTGAAGGATTCGTTTTTGGAGGTGGGGGGTTGAGTTTAACGTCAGGGGGGTAAAATGTGTCACGTTGTTTCTTTCAATGTCACATATAAACAATACATGTGACGTTGTTTCTCCCTCCGCCTCCAACTTAATTAAGAAAATGCCACCATGTTTTTTTTCAATGTCAGTTTTATAATAAACGGACATTAATTGGTGACATGAAAAGGGTATTTTGTAGTAGTACTAACATCCTTAATATAATTAAATTAGGTAAATGGGGCTTATATTTTTTAGGAAGGAGGGAGTACATAAAACATTATTATCATGAATACAAATTTTCAATCGTTAGATGAATTACACGTCTTATCTGCTATTGATATAAAGTAAGTTCAGGGGTTTTATATAATTTACCCAAAATATTAACGAAAAAACAAAATGTGGAACAGACTACTAGAAACATAAATACATGGTGGATTGGCTTGGTGGCCATCTGCTGACGGTGGCGGGACTTCGGAAACAACATGGAGGGATTTCATCTGCGATGGAGGAGGGTGGTATAGCTGGTGGCTGGCTTCAACGTAGTTGTTTTTGCTCTTCTTCTTCCTTTATTCTCTGTGACTTTGATTTTCCTTATTCTTTATAACTCATGTGGAAACCAATCCTCAAAGAAGTTTCATAGGAATTCATAGCACAGGTCAACAAAGTCAATGGCCGTTGACATTGACTTCGTTGACTCTACTTATTTCATGGCCATATGTTTTTGAAAATATCTTCTTTTTCTTTTTTTTTTTTCTTTTTTTAAATTCATTTGTTGTACCACACATTTTATATATTCCAGCTACTCCAAATTTTTGTGGGTTATAAGTTTTTTCTTTACAATTGTTCAACTATCTTACTATCCAAATATTACATTTAGTTTTCTAGATTTACATAAGTTTGAGCTTAATATTTTAAATTTGTAATGTGCATTTGAAGCCTACTACGTCTTGTACTTATAACTTGTTAATAGATATTGATGTGAATGCTAAATGACATTGTTGCAAGATAGAAAATAAAAGAGTTAAGAGGTTATACTAATAAGGGAAAATTCCAGAAAAAAACTCTTGAATTACCAAAAGGACACTTTGATACAGCGAATTTCAGAAATGACCAGTCAGTAAAATTTTGGTACAGTGACTGAATTGTCCTTTAACAAATTTAAAGGAAAAGTCCAAAATGCCCCTAGTTCAATTATGTTTTTTTTAATAATGGGTCACCACCACCACCACCAGCCACCGCCAGCGACGGGGCCCACAACCGCCAGCCACGTGGTGGCTGGCCCACCTCGCCACGTGGCATGGTGTGGGGGGTAAAATAAATGGGGAAGTGGAGCGGGTGGGAATTGAACCCACCCCCTCCACATGTTGGCTTAGTGGTTTTACCACCAAGCCAACATGTGTGTATGTTATATATATTGCAAACAATATATATATTCCATGTTTGATTTGTTCTTAGAAACGTTCAAGGTATTCCCAACTTCGCATAAGGGAATGCCAACTTCTGTTAAGGGATTCCCAACATGTCCATTACCATTTACCAACTTCCAAAATACTTTACCAAATCTTCCTCCTTGTTACCAGAATCGTTCAAGGGATTCCCAACTTCACATAAGGGAATCCCAACTTCTGTTAAGGGATTCTCAACATGTACATTACCATTTACCAACTTCTAAAATACTTTATCAAATCTTCCTCCTTGTTACCAGAATTGTTCAAGGGATTCCCAACTTCTCATAAGGAATTCCCAACATATACAGTACCATTTACCAATTTCTAAAATACGTTACCAAATCTTCCTCCTTGTTACCAGAATCGTTCAAGGGATTCCCAACTTCGTATAAGGAATTCCCAACTGCTGTTAAGGGATTCCCAACATGTACATTACCATTTACCAACTTCCAAAATACTTTACCAAATCTTCCTCCTTGTTACCAGAATCATTCAACGGATTCCCAACATGTACATTACCATTTACCAACTTCCAAAATACTTTACCAAATCTTCCTCCTTGTTACCAGAAACGTTCAAGGGATTCCAAACTTCTCATAAGGGAATCCCAACTTCCCATAAAACATGTGTGATGTGGTTTCCAGAAACCACGTCACACATGTTTTATGTGTGACGTTGTTTCTTTCAACGTCACATATAAATAATATATGTGACGTTGTTTCTCCCTCTGCTTCCAACTTATTTACAAAAATGCCACCATGTTTTTTTCTATGTCAGTTTTTTATTTAATTGACATTAATTAGTGACATGGAAAGGGTTTTTTTGTAGTAGTGACGTTGTTGCAACATAGAAAATAAAAGAGTTAAGAGATTATACTATTAATCATATGCATAAATTAGTTGATTTTGATTTATTTAGATCCATGTGATAAAATTAAGGGAGTATTCCATTTAAATTCATCTGAAATGTCTAAATTTAAACTTGGACTTGTACTTTCAATAATTTTTTAATGGCCTTATTAGAAATTTTTGCATTTGTTGATTTTACCTATATACCCTTTGGTAGGTGAAGAGCACAACTTCCGAGTGTGTGTATGCATGTAGCGCACCCTTGGGTCCGCCCTTCAAGAAAATAAGAACCAAGGGGGTAATGGAAGCTAACCCTCGGGTGTCGTTCGCTTGAGGAGCCTAACGAAAAAAAAATCACCTAATAGCGAGATGCAAAACTTGATAAAGCGGGTAAAAAGTATTGTATTTTGTTTTTGGTATAAAATAGGTGCAAAAGATGTTATATGTTCAAAATTAAAATAAAAATAAGATAAAAGTGAGATTTGGATGAAAATGGGATAAAGATCATTCTTGATGGATGAAAGCTTCGGGATTCATTGCTTCTAAAGATTTTCAGGGTGTTTTTGTTGATTTTCAAAAGACCCCTAGAGAAATCCGTCTAAGCTAGGCTTAGGTTAACTTAATTAATGCCGGAACCCCGCACATTACTTGATTTAACCTAAGTTGATTAAGTTCAAAATCAATATGAATTTGTGACAAATCTCTGATTTGTATGGTTTTTATATGCTTAATTTGAGGCAATTAACATGATTAAGATGCGAGTTTGGTCTAATAATGTCTAATTGAATGTCTCAAACTCTTAAGTGGAATGAGTGTAAAATTAGGATTAATTAGCCATAATTGTAGATTAATTGCATTGATTAATTTATAGGGCTTTTTGATCTTGGTTTTGTCTTATTTTTACTTACAGGGTCGTGCAAGGACCAAAGATCAGATCCGGGACAAGGAAGAAGACCAAACGAAGAGGGCAGAAAAGAAGGCACTTCGCCGTGGCCTCGCCGCGGCGAGATCACGGTGAAGAGCCCACAAAAGGACCAGAGGCAATGTTAGCTCGCCGTGGGCTTCGCCGCGGCGAGCCCATGGCGAGAGGAACCCTGAAGAGGCAGAGAGGGAGGCAACGCCGCGGCGAAGTGGACGGCAAGAATCATTCTGCAGAATTTTTCAGTTCGCGATTTTGGGCCTAAATTGGATCCAACTTGAATACCCACTCTTAGACTCGACTTGGGGGACCTATAAATACTTAAATTTAAACCCTAGAAGGCAGATTTGGTCCACAAAACACAAACCCAAACCCTAGTTCTCTCATTGTCTCATCTCATCTTAATCTTCCACCTCCTTTCCACCTCAAATCTCTATGGCACCCACTCTCATTTCTCTTGTTGGTGACTTCTCCATGGAAGGCAGCAGCTAGAGGGCACGAATCCTTGGTGATGGAGACTAATGACTTGAGCTTGGAGCTTCATTAGGGGAGTTCTTGTTCTCCCACTCTCTCTTCCTGATGTTTAAGCATGTTTCTAGGATTCTACGGCTTGTTTCTTCATTTGGATGTAATTTCTATGAATTATCTTTTGCTAGAGAGTGGTTGAAACATTTATAGTTTGTTTCCACTTGTGTATGCTTGACATTTGTTCTTCATTTACTTAAACTTTGTTTAAATGTATGGATTCATCATTTTGAATGAATGTTTTAGTTAATATTTGTGCTATCTGAGGATTCTCATTTAGTAGACCACTTTGTCAAGCATTTGCATTTGTGAATTGGCTATTGAGTTTGTGAAGTTGCATGAGTGGCATTGGCCTTCTATCCTTGTGTTTTAATTTATTATGTGGGATTCCAGTAATTAATTGAACCCTAGGATTAATTAAGTGGCAATTCGGGATCCCGGTTGTCGGATTAATAGCCCCTTACAATTAACAAACTCATCTTGGTTTTTAAGCTTAATCAACTCGGTGTTGGAGGGATTAGTAAGCGGGATTCCGGTACTAATTCACCCAATCCGAGCCTAGCCTAGAGGGATCCCTCTAGGGGCCTTTTTAATGAACCAAAGAGCTCTCTAAAAACAAATTAAAGAAATGATTGTCTTAAGTCTCTATTCACCAAGGGTTATTCCATCCCATTGAATCCAAATCTCCCGTTAAATCCAATTTCAATTCTTTCTTGAACATACAACACTTTTCACACAACTTTTATACTTAAAATCAACAAAAAAATGTTTTACCCGCTTTGTCAAGTTTGCATCTAGCTGTTAGGTTATCATTTGCATTTTAGGCTCCTCAAGAGAACGACACTCGGGGGTAGCTCCCACTATCCCTTTGGTCCCTAAGTTTCTTGAAGAGAGGGCCCGAGGCGGCACTGCTCCGACTTTATCCCATTCGGTGAGCTCTTCAAGTGGCGTCGTTGCCGGGGAGCCAAGTAATTGGTTCCTTAGTAGCCGGTTGTCAAACTTGCTTTGGCCGGGTTTAGCTTTTAGTTGCATTCTAGCTTAGTTACATCTTAGTTTAGTTTTTATTTTTGCATATCATATTTTGAAAATCCCTAAAAATTAGTATAGATACTTGCTCTTGCACTTTCTTTGCTCTTTGACTCACTTGTGTGCTTGGTTGCTTTTGTGGTAGTTTTGTTGCACTAATTGTGAATGCTTCTTTTTGCTTGATTTTGAGTGCATGATTCTATCCTCTAAGTCACATTTTTGTTGCTTGAAGCTTACTTGTGCATAGCATACTTGCTCTGACTGATCTGCACTTGTTTGAAGTGGTATATCACATTTTCACTCAACCTATGTTAATTTTTGGAAATTCTGGAATTTCTGCAATTTTTCCCTGTTCAGTGGCAGAAACCTTGCTTCCTCGCCGCCACCTCGCCACGGCGAAGCAACGGCGAGCTAACCCTGTGATAGCCTTGTTTTTTCTGATTTTCGCTGTCCTATCGCTATTCTTGCTGTACATACTCCTCATACATACACCATACTCATATATACATACTTCATACACACACATACACTTCCATACATCGCATACCTTCATTCTTGCTCTACTTTTGTACATTCTAAGTCTTGGTTGCTGCTGAAAGTCCACTTGTTGTCTGTGCCTTGTGTGACTCAACCTTGACTTGCTCTTGATTTCTTCAACTTGTTTATATCTCATTGTGCATGCCTAGAGGGAGAGGTAGTGGAAGCTAACCCCCGGGTGTCGTTCGCTTGAGGAGCCTAACAAAAAAAATCACCTAATAGCTAGATGCAAAACTTGATAAAGCGGGTAAAAAGTATTGTATTTTGTTTTTGGTATAAAATAGGTGCAAAAGATGTTATATGTTCAAAATTAAAATAAAAATAAGATAAAAGTGAGATTTGGATGAAAATGGGATAAAGATCATTCTTGATGGATGAAAGCTTCGGGATTCATTGCTTCTAAAGATTTTCAGGGTGTTTTTATTGATTTTCAAAAGACCCCTAGAGAAATCCGTCTAAGCTAGGCTTAGGTTAACTCAATTAATGCCGGAACCCCGCACATTACTTAATTTAACCTAAGTTGATTAAGTTCAAAATCAATATGAATTTGCTAATCGTAAGGGGCTCCTAATCCAACAACCGAGACTCCGAATTACCACTTAATAATTCTAGGGTTTAATTAATTACTGGAACCCCACATAACAAATTAAGACTCTAGGATTGAAGTCCAATGCCACTCATGCAATTTGACAAATTCAAGAACCAATTAATCATTAAAGACTTTAAATCCACAACTTAGGCCACCCCACAATTGCACTTAATTTCTCAATTAACCCTAACTCATTGATGGCCATCCAAACAAGGATTAAGGTTGAAAAGAGGGATTACCCAATGTCTAAACACAATTAATTAATTCCTATGCCATTTCATTCATGCAAAACCACTTAACATTTTTAATCCACTAACCAAGCCACCTTGCATTAGCACATAATTTTCACAAAGAGAATAACAAAATCATGAACCCATAAATTTCATCAAACTCAAATTTAATGTAGCACAATGTCAAGTATTCAACAAGAAAGAAACAACATAAAATAGTTTCTAACACTTATACAACATGTAGAAATGAAGAACACAACTAAATGTCATAAATATAATCCTAGAACCCTAGAAAAGCATAAATACAACAAGAGGAAGAAGGATTAGAACTAGAACTCCCCTATTCAAATTTCAAGCTCATCCCTTGGCTCCCACCACCAAGAATGGCAGAGCCTAGCTACTGTCCTCCAAGAAGAAAACATCAACAAGGAAGAAGGAAGTGGTTGCCATGAAGTTGGAGGAAGGAAAATGGAAGATGGAGGGGATGGAGCTGAGAGGGAATGAGAGGGAATGAGAGAAAATGAGAGGCTAGGATTTGTATGACTCCAAATCTGCCCTAATGGGGCTTAATTTTCGAGCTTTATGTCCCCCAAGTCAGGTCAAGTGAGTGGGTATTGGGTTAGATCCGGATTGGGGCCAAACACCCGAGTTGATATCTGCTGAATTCAGGTAGCTAGCCGTGAGCTCGCCGTGGCCTCTAACCTCTTTTCTGCCTCTTGGGAGCCTATTCACCGTGGCGAGACCACAACGAGCTCCAGTTTCTTCTGCTTCTTAGTTTGGCCTTCTTCTTCATCTCAGGTATGATCTTTTGGTCCTGAATGACCCTGCAAGTGGAAACAAGACTAAACAAGGATCAAATAGCCCTATAAACCAATTCATACAAATTAATCTATAATTATGGCCAATTAACCCTAATCTAACACTAATTTCACATAAGAGTCTAAGTTCTACATTAAGCATTATTGGATCAATATCGCATCTCAATCATATTAATTGCCTCAAATTAAGCATATAAAAGCATTACAAATCAAAGATTTGTCAGTATGCCTGCATATGACAGAAATAATCAGATGTGATTAATGTAAATGTCAAAAGAAGTCTGTAGTTATGTGAAAATTTCAAAATATCATAAAATTTGTTCATCATTATATAATAAATTTTTTTAAGAACATAGATACTCAAATATATCATAATATAAAAAATTGCTAAATTAAATCATTAAGTTTAGATTATACAATAGAACATATTTCAACCTAAAGGTAAATAGGTAAAATCAACCAATTCAAAATTTCTTAATAAGTTCCCTTGACCTAATTAAAGATTTGTTGAAAGTACATTGATTTATCAAATTCAAATAGTGACTCTATGATTAATTGTTGAATAAAGTATGCTTAATTTTAAAATATGAACAATATTATAACATAGAATTACATTTTTTTCAAAAAATTAATAATAATAATAAATTATCATTAAACATATAAATCTAACTACCCTTCATTTGGAAGAATTACAACTTGGTCCCAAATAAAGAAATTAATTACAATCAGGCCCCAAAACATCATTAAATTATATTGAAATACCTAGGGACCTATGTGATATTAAATGATTTTTTATTGACAACTCAATGCAGTTCCTTGAGATGTCAATGCATCACTTTAAAAACTTAATTATCATGGACAACTCAAGGAGCTGTATAGACAACTCATTGAGTTGTTAATAACAAGCCATTTAATGTACATAGGTCCCTTGGGACTGCAACATAATTTGATAATTGTTTGGAACCTGGTTGTGATTAATTTTTTATTTGGGACATAGTTGTAATTTGTCCATATCTCTTTTACATTAATATTCAGATTATGTATTTTGCATTAATAACTTTTATTCTTCATTACAATTATTTTTATATTTTGAAATCTAGATATATTTTTTCTGAATTTCAATGCAAAATATTGATTTAAATTTTTTAAGTCAATACCTTTTGTTGAATTAATTTAACAATGCTAATATAAAGAAAATAAAAATATGTTAAAAGACTAAACTAAAACTTGATTTAAATTTAAATGATATGTTAAAAGACTAAACTGAAACTTTGATATAAATTTTAATGACTAAACCTATAGTATTAGGCATTTTTTTAATTCTATCCACCACACCAAAACGAGTTTTGTTCCCTCTTTGCCCATGCCTACAACTACACAAAATGACAACGCATTTTTCACATGATCAATTTTACAAAGGGTAACTTATATCTCAATACAACCACACACAATTTCACTTCAAATGAATTCACAATACACCACATTCCACCATGTGATTTGTCACAAATCAAACGGGACAGATTGCATAGATATGAAGGATATGATCAACAACAATGAATATAGTTTTAAGCAATTCATACACTCAAGGACAAATTCTAGTAACAAGTCCACTTTGATACAATCTCAAGTAAAATAGTACTGTATAACCCTTCATCTAAGGTCATCTTAGTGATAATGATGATGCGATCCACCATGTGCTACAACAATAATAATGATTAGAATTGTAGCAAATACAGCCTGCATTACCAATCTCACAAGATCAGTCATATTAAGGAGTTCAAAGAAGAAAAGAATCAAGTCAATAAAAAAGTACTCCTTGCATTCCTAAATATATAAAACCTATTTACCTAATTTATTTAGATTAAGGATGTTGATTAAGTTAGTTAAAATCACATGATATTACTAAAGCAACCTAAACATCTACCTTTATTCCCACCCTCCCTCTCTTTCTTGCCTATTATTGGATAGTATCAATAAGGATAATATGGGGAAATGTTGATAAAAATTAGAAAAAGATCTTATATTTAGAAACAAACTCACCTTTCTAAATAGGTCCTATATTTAGGAATGGATCAGAGGGATTATTAGTTTCAATTCAGAAAATAAGTACTAGAGTAGATGATATGATTGAGCTTAAATATAAAACATCAGTCTACGCTATATTCCCAAATTATAATCCCTCCTAAACGATAACCCCCCAAATCTACTTACTAGTTGCATATATTGACTGGTTTTTCAAAGTGAGTAATTAATTATGTAAACTATTAGAAGTGATAAGAAAGTCAATTCACATTCTTAACGAATAGTTAACTTATTTTCTTTATATGAAATCACTATATAAAGATGAAATTTGAATATATGGTAATGGCATCAGTGAAATACGTTACAGAACATTCATGAAGCCGCAATTAAAAAATGGAAGAAGATAAAGTGAACCACTCACACCAACTGTACAAGCAATACATCCGAGTCTCTCTCTGGGGTTTATTTTAGAACACATGAAAATTATTGCCACAATATACAAAGGGATAGTAAGGAAGAAACCTAGTATAAACACCTTCACAACAGAACAAATGTTTGGAACCAAGGACTCAATAATACAAACATCAAAAAGTAATTAGCTTGGTATAATCATATAGGAAAAGATCAGAGAATCAAATATATTATATAATAAAAGAGAACATTACAGGAAAAAAAATAGTGATTTAGCGATGGAATTTCTCCAGAAAGACAAAATATTGTCACTAATTTAGCAACAACCTGGTTTGACACAAATTTTACCGCTAATTCTGTCATTAATTCACTATTGTATTTATGGTGTTGACCCACACACACATATATATCAAAAGAAAGTCTCACATTATTAAATCACTATACATAAGAATAATTCATTTAATCATGAGAAGTTGCTACATATTTCATCTAACGTACCGGAATAAGGACAATGTCCTTGAGTATAACTCAAACCAAGTTTATTTATATTTTTTAAAGTGATTTCAAAAGTTTCATGCATTATGGTTTTGATACATGTCACTCCTACAGAAATGGGCTATTGCGGCGCACCAATCTCGGTGCTTCTTTTGATTAAGCGCCGGGTTAGTGTTTTTTTAAAAAAAACATTTATTTAACATATTCTAGCGCTTTTTTATAAACGTCGGGATAGGCTTACTTTATTAAAAAGTAAAATAATACCCCAGGATAGGCTCTCTGTTTTGTATATTTTTTAAAAAAAATTCTTACCTATCCCGGCGCTTACTTCCTGTAAGCGCCAGGATAGGTGAATTTTCCTTTCATTGTTTTTCTAAATTTTTGTTACCTATCCCGGTGCTTAGGACTTATAAGCGTCGGCATAGGCTAATATTTTTCACTCCACCCCTACCCAAACCCTAAATTTAAATCTAAGTCTCCTTCCCCCACTCCCTACAACCCGACCCTCATTCTTAACCCCATCCATCATCGCATCGTTTCAGATCCTCCAATCTACACTTCCATTTCCCTCATTTCCCCTCCACAGTTTCACTTCTCTACGGCTTCTTCATTGATTTCTCCTCACGGATTTACCCTTTTCTTGGTGATTTCGAGCATGGGTTCAAGAGTATGTTGTGGATTTCGGACTCTAGGGTTCCATTTGCATCACCTGTATTTGGGTTTAGTAAAGGGAGTTTTGGGGATTAATGAGCTTCCGAATTTGGGCCCTTGGAATTGGAGCGACCCTCTCAGTCACAGAGTTCCAATCTTCTTCTCCATGTCCCCATATAGCCAAATCCTTCAATGTCAGCTATATTCAGGTACACGCCTCACATAACTTCTTTTTATGATTAATTTCTCATTATTTGATTCCTTAATTCCTGTTTCATCTAATATGAACTGTATAGGTATAGGGCTGTGAGTTTTCTTTTTAATTTATTTCATTTTTTTCTTGATGAAGATGAAGATGTGGGGAGCTGTCCGTACACGGTGATTATTTCATACAAGGGATCATATCAGTATTTCTTTTGGGGATGCTTATGGCAATCAGGTTTGCCCTTTTTACTTAGTTAGTTGGGTTAATTTTTATTTGGGTTTTGTTGTCCTGAGAAGATATTAGTATTTCTTTAATTGGTCTAAGATTTGACCCATCAAAATTGGAGTGACATGAGTCAGAAGCGTACTTATTCAATTTTTTCATCTGAGTTACCACCTGATTCTTTCATTTCATTGTTTTGGTGGTGAATCATGTCACTTTATTGATTGTCCTGTTCTTATGGCATAAGGAGCTCGAACACCTTTTCTAGGCATTTTGATTGTTTCAACTTGAGTTATTCTAGAACCAACTATTGAATGGTTTTGACAGATGCATGATTCATCACTCTAGCCCTTAGAAGTCAGGCAAAGATCATATTGATGGTATAAACAAGTTCTATGGACCTGAGTGGTAGTTTCCTCTTCTTGTAGTACTCTTTAGGGCCCATAAATTCATTCTAAGTTGGAATACATGGTAAGGATGTTGGTTTAACATAAACTTTGCTTGATAGCTACATAATAAAACAGCAGATTGCAATCTCTAACTAATAAAGTATGAAGCATCAAGAACAGAACAATGAAGGGCTAATGCAGTCTCTCATTGTCTTGATGCCTTTTCTAGAAATACTGGGAAGCTGGCGTAAGCTGTAAATTGAATCCACTTTTCTATCATAGCAGTGAACTTTCTCCTGCTGGCACCCATCCTGAATTTGTGAACCAAGGCAAATCTTACATTACTGCTTTTTTATTTCCTCCCTTGCATGTACTGATATTTTCTTAATTTTCTTCCATGCTACTTATGGTAAATGAGATGTATCGATATGCTCAATGCTGAATGCTGATATTGTGCTCCTTGGTAATGATAGCTTTGCTCATAAATTGTGGTTGAATCATGTTATTAGTAAGTACTTTTTAATTTTAAAGGAAAAATAAAACTTGATCCCTACCTCTTACTACTTAATGCTGGTCTTCTTCTCTGGAATGACAATAGGATTCAGTGGGTTGGAAGCCGTAGATCTAGGAAGCAAAATAAACAGAAACAAGAACCCAAACTTAAGTATGTCATTCGCGAACAACTGATCTGATGGGCCCAAACGGAATTGTGTAACAATTTATGGGTGTGTTTGGATTGGCTTTTTTTCATAAGGACTTTTTCAGAAGGTCTTTTGGAAAAAAGTTAGATTGTAGAAGTGATTTATGTTTGGATTAGTAATGTTAGAAGTGACTTTTTTTCAATCTGACTTTTAGAACATGTTTGGATGATTATTTTGAAAAGTAAGTTTAGATGAAAAATTACTAAAAAGGGCATTATTGTTATTAAATAATACATATATAATATGCATATATTATTATAGTTTAGAAAGAAAAAGTGAAATTTGGGTTTTTGAAGGATTTTAAAGGCTTAGTTTCTCCCTTATTTTAAGGAAAATAATTTTAAAAAAAATTATATTTTTAGCTCAAAGGAGGATATTGTGGGAGAAAATAATTAGAAATTATTATGGTAAATTTTTGGAGATAAAAAGGAAATTTTATATTACAAGAAAATATCTTATTTAAAAATTTTAGGGGTCTAATAGTCTAATTTTCCTACCCACTTTATTAAATAAAAAACAATAAAAGGTGTGGGGCCCATCAGAAGACAAAAGCCAGAAGCCAGAAGCCAAAAGTCAAAATTTTTAACTTCTGGCTTTTTGCTTCCCCACCGGACTTCTGGAGGAAAAGATCTTTTCATCTATTTATGAACCAAACATGATTTTTTTTCAGTTAGCTTCTCCGGCAGAAAAGTCCTTTTGACCCTTAAAAAAGACATCCCAAACATGCACTATTCAGACAGTGTCAGTGTTGTGCATGGGATATAGGGGGAGGGAATGAAGGACAAGGTAGACAATTGGTTAGTAGTAAATGGGAGAGGTACCTGGTCTCTCAAAAACTAGGCCGTGAGGTTTCTTTATCTGCATTCACTTTTCATTCCTTTAAGCACTCATCCTATAATGGAGCATTAGGATTGTATCTTCATTTCCATTAATCAAAGAGGATATTGTTCATTGCTTTTCCCTTGTTCCTTACTTTCTGGACTGACATTGCAGGTCCTATCATCAGTGGTATCAGAGCATAGCATCCTAGCATGGTCGGTTCCAAAAAAATGGAAGCACACTAGAGCAACTCAAAAGAACAGTGGAAGAAGGTCAGAGGAAGAGTACTGAAACAACTGATAAGCTTAGCGGTATTGAAGCCACCCTGGGGGAGATATTAGAGAAGTTGAGCAGAGGAAGATCCAAATCACCCTTACCAGGGGAGGGGTAATCCCAACGGAGAGGAGAGACAGGAGGAAGAGGAGGAGGGTCGGACACCACTAAGCATAGGAAACCTGAGCTACCCTTTTTTGAGGGAGATGATCCATTGGGGTGGATTTTCAGAGTGGAACGTTACTTCACTATGAATGGGGTTAGAGAAGATGAGAAGCTAGACACAGCTGTTGTGAGTCTCGAAGGGAAAGCACTGACATGGTTACAATGGTTAGATGCTCGGACTCTGGTACGATCATGGAGGGAGTTTAAGGCGGAGATCACAGAGCGATTTCATTGCAAGCAAGCAGGGGATGAATGTGAACAGTTATTGGTGCTAAAACAAACTGTGTCGGTGGCTGAATTTTGTGAGCAGTTTGAACTTCTTTCAGTGCCGTTGGAGAACGTGCCTAAGGAAGTACTAGTTGGAGCGTTTATGAATAGGTTGAGTGAGGAGGTACGGTGCAATGTCAAGCTGACCCCAGAATCTGAAGCAATTGATGTCTTTTATAGGGAAGGTTGCCGGCCGCAATGCGGTTAAGGAAAAGCTCGAAGAAAAGAAGAATAAGGCTACCCGAAGCCTCAACAGTCCTCGTTGGAGGGATCCTAAAATGTTGGTGCATAAGTATAGTATGCCGAACACCTAGAAGGGGGTAGAGCGACGGGGCATTCGAAAGCGACAGCTGGGACGGGAGGGAGGGAGACAAAAGCCCCCAACTCACATCGGCTGGCCCAGAGTAAATCCTCATTTGGGAGCAGCAGTAGCAATATTGGGCCCAGAAGGCGAATGTCAAAGGCTGAAATTAATAGGCACCGCGAATTGGGCCTACGCTTTAAGTGTGAAGAGAAATTTGGGTTGAACCATCAATGCAAAAATAAACAACTCCAGGTTATTATACTGAAGGAAGACGAGGAAGACCTGGCCCAGTACGAGGACGTTGTCGAGTTCGACGATGGACCTGAGAAAACTGAGCAAAAGGAGATGGCCTCTTTAGAGTTTTCGATCATAATGGCGGTGGTATCGCAAGGAAGAGAACACTAAAAATGGCAGGTTTGGTGAGGGGAAAGACGGTAGTGATACTGGTAGATTGTAGAGCCATTCACAATTTTATGGCGAGTTCGCTGGTGGCAACCCTCAAAATTCCCACCGTGACTATCGCAAGCTCTTCCATGACCTTGGGTGATGGGAGAAAAGTCATCTCGAACATTAAGTGCCCTGAGGTAGCTTTGGAGATCCAGGGAATGAAGATCCAGCAACCCTTCTACCCCATTTGAGCTTGGTAACGTCGACTTGATTTTGGGAGTCGAATGGCTAGTAACACTTAGGGAAACAAGAATGAACCGGCGGCAGTTGTACGTGAAGATTAAGGTGGGGCAAAAATGGGTCTGTTTGAGAGGGGATCTTGCTCTAACTCAGTCACAAGCTTCATATGCATCTCTCGTGAGGACCATTAAAAGCATGGGAGTGGGGTACCTACTAGAGTTGAGAGCCATTACCAAGGAGACTAAAGTGTTAGAGCTGGCTTTCACCCAAGAGGGGGGTGAATTGGGTCAAAGGATAAAAACTTAAGTTCTTTTCAAATCTTCTCTTTTAAAAATACAATGAAGGCAATCTTTACAATTTTTTTCAGTTTATCACTGAGAGTATTTCAAAACTGTTAAATGCATTAAGAGATATATAATGTAGATATGCTGGAAACTAAGAGAGTTAAGGGAAGAGATAATGCAAGCAGTATTTATCTTGGTTCGGTCTACCCTGACCTACATCCAGTCCTCACTCTCCACCTGAGATTTCCACTACCCTCTTGTTTAAACGTGGCACAAGAGAAGCCTTTACAACCCACAAGTTTAGCCGGGCACTTGTGAAGCCTTTACCACAAGTTTTACAACACGGGATCACCTGCCAACCTTAACAGAGGCTTAGACTCTCTCTAAACACTCCCCCTTACAACCCGTAAGGTTACAACCCTGTTCTTAAAGCACCAAGCTTTAGAACAGCCTCAAACAATAGAGGATTTCAGATAATAGGTTCACTCAATCACCTGAGATTTCCACTACCCTCTTGTTTAAACCGGGCACAAGAGAAGCCTTTACAACCCACAAGTTTAGCCGGGCACTTGTGAAGCCTTTACCACAGGTTCTACAACACGGGATCACCTGCCAACCTTAACAGAGGCTTAGACTCTCTCTAAACACTCCCCTTTACAACCCGTAAGGTTACAACCCTGTTCTTAAAGCACCAAGCTTTAGAACAGCCTCAAACAATAGAGGATTTCAGATAATAGGTTCACTCAATCACCTGAGATTTCCACTACCCTCTTGTTTAAACCGGGCACAAGAGAAGCCTTTACAACCCACAAGTTTAGCCGGACACTTGTGAAGCCTTTACCACAGGTTTTACAACACGGGATCACCTGTCAACCTTAACAGAGGCTTAGACTCTCTCTAAACACTCCCCATTACAACCCATAAGGTTACAACCCTGTTCTTAAAGCACCAAGCTTTAGAACAGCCTCAAACAATAGAGGATTTCAGATAATAGGTTCACTCAATGAACGGATTGTGATAATCACTTAAGTACAGAGGAATATATGATGAAACTACAGTTCTAGAGCTCAACAGATTTAACAATAAGTGCTCTAGCTTTCTTTTTCTAATTCGCTTGACTCAACATTCTTTCATCATTTATGGGCTCACTAGATTTTGATCTCAATCAGTGTAATCTACCATTCTGGTTAAAGCCCTGTTCCATCGTTGTTCTCATAGATGCAAGACTTGATCTATTTATATCTTTTCAGCTTGCCTTTTCTTTCAGCTTCATGTGGCCATTTGAATATAGATGTTGGGGGATCATAGCCGTTGGCAATAAATCTAATTCAAACTTCTGTTCTGGTTTCAACTGTTCATGCATAGAGTAAGCTAGGAGAGAGATAGACTGCGCGTTCTGAACGTCTCTAACAACTGTACTTGCATAGCAGCTTTTTCAGTAGCGCTAGCATGCTTTGCTATCGCTAACTGCATAGTATGATTCCTACACTTGAGCTGTTAGCTAAACGAGTATTCATGTAATGGATGTTACACTACTACAAAATATACATTTCACGTCCCCAAACAACGTCTGTTATATAGAAATCTGACATTAAAAAAAACGCGGTGGCAATTTTGTAAATAAACATTAAAATAAACGAGTATTTCAAACATGTGACGTTGTTTCTTTGAGAAACATTTTTTTTTAATTTTTTGAAAAAAAAGGCGCCTTTTTTTCCCTCTCTTAGCTAAGAAACAATGTCACATGTTTTTGATATGTGACGTGGAAAGAAGAAACAATGTCACATGTTTTTTGATATGTGACATGGTTTCTTTCCATGTCACATATTAAGCATACAAGTGACATTGTTTCTTAAATTTTTTTTTTAAAAAAAGGCTCCTTTTTTCCCTCAACTCCACATTTCCCTCTCTTAGCTAATAACTCATTTGACCTGATCAAACCTTCAGCTCCCTCACATCCTCTTCTTCCTCCCAAACCCTCAGCTCCCTCACTCCGTCTTCTTCCTCCCAAACCCCCAGCTCTCAAAACCTCTGCCTCTCTTCCTCTTCTTTCATTCTGTTACTTCTTCAGGTTTAACTCCCCTCTCTCTCCTTTTGTGTTTTTGCTTTCTATGTATTGCATTTTAGTATCTTTGCATTTTTCTCTATCTTCTTATTTTGGAGTTCTAAGCTCTTTTGTCGAGCATTCTTAGTTATTGAAATGTGTACACCTTTAATTAGCTACTCGTTCATACTAATTTCTTACTTCTTGCTTTGTTTTTTTTCCTTGCTCTGTTTCTTCAATGTCATTTTCCTGAACCTATTTCATGGAAATAATCATGCAAAATCCGCTTCTAAATATTCCAGGATGAGAGGTGTTGTGTTACATTTGTTTTTGTGTTACATTTGTTACATTAAGTAGATTTACTTTTTCAATTAGAAGAACATGATTTCCAGGTCGTTCTTGCTTGTTTCCGAATTTGATTCTTGATTTCTCTGCATTCCCAAGTTAATTTTTTTTTAGATTTGGTTTGTAGAAATCAGTGAGCATTGTACAAAATACTAAGTTGTGTAAAAATGGAATTTTTTGTTTGTGTAGTAGTAGCAAAAGTCACATGTATATATATTTAATTAGTTTGATTAAATTAGTTATATCTCTGGTTGATGGTTTCCATCTGTTAAATAATAATCTGTTTCCATCAGCAATGCAATGCATGAAAGTATGAGGAAAAAAATAAAAAAGAAACTAATTTTTTAAAAAAAAATGGAATTCACGTCACATACTAGAGTAATATGTGACGTGGTTTCTCCTGGCAGGAGAAACCATGTCACATATTAGCCCAAATATGTGACGTGGTTTCTTCAGCCAGGAGAAACCATGTCACTTGTTTAAAACATGTGACATTAATTCTTTTTTTAAAAAAAAACAAAAAATAATCAAACCAAGGACTTTTCACGTCACATTTTCAATAAGTTGTGACATGGAAAATATGACTTTCCACGTCTGTTGCTTTAGTGACGTTAAAATGTAATATTTTCTAAGTCACTAGTTTTAATGTCACATGAAAAATTGACGTGAAAACCCCCAAATAACAGACATTGAAAGTCCTTTCTGCAGTAGTGTTATCGATAGTGCCTTTCATTAGCTCAAAGAGATAGATACAATATATCAGCTAAGGAATTTCAAATCATTTTCTATCGATAGTCAATCATGCTATCACTATCATCTATTGCTAGTTAAATTCATTAGCTCAAAAGATAGTCAATGTATCAGCCAAGGAATTTCATCAAGCGTTCTCTATCGATAGATATGAACATCATCGATAGCATATCCTTTTAGTTCAATGTTCAGCATACTAGTTATGTCATCTCAATAATCATTCTTTTATCAATAGCTAATCCCATTATTGCTACCTACTTGTTTGCTCATTAGCTTAAGGATACTAAGCTATTTGAATATTCTAAGTCATTTCAGGTATCCTGTTAGCGATAGCTGGATCTGTTATCACTAGCTAGTTATGTTCAACTAATCTAACATTCTTCAAGTATTTATTCATTTTATCTGAGGGGCCTTAGCGATAGATATTAACTTCTTATTTCTAAGTCTTCATTTGCTATGGCTCTTTGTCTATTAGCAATAGGGATATTCTTAGCGATAGAGATATTTACCTTAGATTTCAGCTAAGTTTTCATCTGTTATTGTTGAGCCTTTCATTAGCGATATATTGTTACTCTAGCGATAGTAATCTGTTACCTATCAGATTTTACTTGTTAAATTCAAGGGTAACTTACATTTTACTTATTCAATTCAAGGGTAACTTACACTCTATTTACTTATGTTATCTTATGGGGCCAATCCTTATCAAAACTTAAGATTCTAACATCAAGGAGCAGAGATCGAGAATGACATTGAGTTAGCCCAAATTCTCAATGAATTTCCCGAGGTTTGTGGACCCATAACTCACCTTCCCCCACGACGAACTCGGGATCATGCCATTACCATCAAGGAAGGATCACTCCCGGCGAACACTCGTCCTTACTGGTATGGTTACAACCAAAAAACAGAGATCGAGAGACTGGTAAAGGACATGCTTTTAGTAGGCATAATACAGCCCAGTCTTGCTGGTGAAAGAAAGGACAACAGCTGGAGATTTTGGGTTGATTACCGGGCTCTCAATCGCATCACTATTCCGGACAAGTATCCCATTCCAGCGATTGACGAGTTGCTGGACGAGCTAGGGGGTGCCACCATATTTTTGAAGCTAGATTTGAAGTCTGGATACCACCAGATACGGATCAGGGAGGGAGATGAACCCAAAACAGCCTTTAGAACCCATGACGCCATTATGAATTCAAGGTGATGCCATTTGGATTGACAAACTCTCCTTCTACTTTTCAATCTCTAATGAATAACATTTTCAGGGATCACCATAGGAAATTCATCCTAGTTTTTTTTGACACTACAAAAAAACAGCGATTTTCTGACGGAATTCCGTCGGAAAATCGACTTTTCCGTCGGAAATTCCACCGTCGCAAATCTATTTACCGACGGAATTTTTTTTCCGTCGGTAATTACCGGCGGAATTACCGACGGAATTTCCGTCGGTAATTTTAATAATATTATTTTATTTATAAATTATTATTTTAATTTAAATTAAATATTAAAATATTATTTCCAACGGAATTTCCGTCGGTAATTTTCTTAATTTTTTAAAAATTTAAATTGCCACGTGTCGCACTCTCGTACCGCCACGTGTCGCTCCCACAAATTGCCTTCAATTTTGTCTTCAGAGAGATTCCAACCCCCAACCTGTTGGGGCATATCTGATGCCTTAACCAGTTGAGCTATGAACACCTTGTGAAATTATTTGTAAACTATTATATTTATAGTATTTAAACTCCCATTATTATAATTATATTTAATCTTAATATATTATGAAATATTTTATAATTATTAATATATAATTTACATATTAATAATTCTATTATTTTTTATAAATAATTTTTATATTCATATACAATCCATTATATTTAGTATTTTCATTTTATATTATTATATTATAACTATTTTTCATTTTATTTTATGACATTTTTAAATAATTATTTTATTATATATATTATTAAATTATAATTATTATCGTTTTTATTACTAATATTTAATTATTTATTAAAAATAAAATATTATTTAATAAAAAATTAAAATTAAATTTGTAATAAATTTACATCACATGTATATATTAATTTTTATTTATTTATAAAATATTTTTTAAAATAAATTAATATAATATTTTATTTTTATATATTATTTATAAATTAAAATAATAATTTATTTTTAAAATAATAAATAATTAATATTACCGACAGAAATTCCATCGGTAATAATATTTTAATATTTAATTATTATTAAAATAATAATTTATAAATAAAATAAAATAATTAATTAAATTACCGACGGAAATTCCGTCGGAAATTTCCTTCGGTAATAATATTTTAATATTTAATCATTATGAAAATAATAATTTATAAATAAAATAATATAATTAATTAAATTACCGACAGAAATTCTGTCGATAATTCCGTCGGGAAATTTTCCGACGGAATTTCCGCCGGAAATTACCGACGGAATTTTTTCCGTCGGAAATTTGTGGTTTTTTGTAGTGTGACATCTTGGTGTATAGCAATGATCGTGAAGCACACAAGGAGCATTTGCGTGTGGCGTTACAGCTGCTCCAGCAGCACCGATTGGTAGTTAACCAGAAGAAGTGTGTGTTTGGGCAGCAGCAAATTGAGTATTTGGGTCACATAATCTCATCGGAGGGAGTCAAGGCTAACCCCACAAAAATTGCAGCAAGGACTTCCTGGCCGGTTCCCAAGAATTTGAAGTCTCTTCGGGGAGTTTTGGGATTAACGGGGTATTACCGCAAATTTGTGAAGGGATATGGGAAGATTGCTGCCCCCTAACACAGTTGTTGAAGAAGGATTCATTCAAATGGGATGAAGGCACGCAAAGGGCGTTTGAAAACCTCAAAATGGCCATGACAACCCTCCCGGTCTTGACAATACCCAACTTTCACGTACCCTTTGAAGTAGAGGCCGATGCATCAGGGAGGGGCATAAGGGCTGCATTAATGCAAAAGGGACGTCCAATTGCCTATTTCAGTCAGAATTTATCGGAGCGACATCAACAAAGCTCGGTATATGAAAGAGACTTGATGGCCATTGTCTTAGCAGTTAAGAAATGGCAACATTATCTATCAGGTCAGCTCTTCATCACCAAAACTCCAGAAGGCTCTGAAATTTTTGTTGGAGCAAAGAATTTTGGCACTTGACCAATAGAAATGGGTGACTAAGTTGATGGGATATAAGTTCCAAATCCATTACAAGCCGGGTAAGGAAAATAAAGCAGCATATGCACTCTCATGGAAAGGGTGCGAAGGCAAGTTTCAAGCCATATCCTTGTAGCATAACAAAGAAGAAACTAATTTGGAAGACGAAATCTCTAGAGACAGCAGCTTAAAGGACATAATCAACAGCTAGTGCAAGGCAAGGATGCCCCAAAAGGGTACTCTCTTATCAAGGGGATGTTGTATTATGAGGGCAAACTGGTAATTCCCCAAGATTCACCTAAGAAGCATGCACTAATGAGGGAATTCCTTGACTCACCAGTGGGGGGACATTCTGGGTACTTGAGAACTTACAAGAGACTCGCTGCGATTGTGTATTGGGTGGGAATGAAGAGGGATGTGCAAGACTATATGGCACGATGCAACACTTGCCAAAGGAACAAATACGCGGCACTCAGCCCTGCGGGACTTTTGCAACCATTACCAATTCCCCAAGCTGTATGGTCTAATATAAGCATGGATTTCATAAGTGGACTGCTAAGGAGTTCACGTTTTGACACCATCATGGTAGTAGTCGATCGCCTGACCAAATATGCCCTTTTCATTCCACTTTCCCACCCCTTTGACGCCAAGGGTGTTGCAAAAATATTCTCTAGGGAGGTGGTTAAACTTCATGGGTTCCCAAATTCCATAATTTCAAATAGAGACCGGGTGTTCACAAGCCATTTTTGGAAGGAATTATTTCATTTGGTGGGGACTACCCTCAAGTTTAGTTCTTCATACCATTCGGAGACTGATGGCCAAACGGAAGTAGTGAACTAGAGTTTGGAGACCTATTTGAGGTGTTTTGCTGGCAGCACCCCAAGAAAATGGTCAAAGATGCTGCATTGGGCAGAATATTGGTTCAACACCACTTATCACAGTGCCACAGGGATGACTCTGTTTAAAGCACTATATGGGAGGGACACCCTCCTGCTTCTTAAATGGAAGGAATAGCCATCCCTTGTCCAAGGTATGGAGCAGCAACTCCAGGAAAGAAATCAAGTACTGGAGGAATTGAAATCACAGTTGGAAAAAGCACAAGCAAGGATGAAGTCGCAAGCTGACAAACATAGGCGAGAAATTGAATTTCAGGTGGGGCATTCGGTTTACCTCAAGCTCAAGCCCTACCGCTTCAAGTCTCTAGCCCGAAAACCTAATGAAAAGTTGTTACCCAGATTTTATGGGCCATATCGCATTGAGGAGAGGATAGGACAAGTCGCTTATCGTTTATAGCTGCCTCCGTCGGCCAAAATTCATTTGGTTTTCCATGTCTCCCAACTCAAGAAGGCATTGAAAACCACTGCCATAGCACAGCCTCTACCAAAAGGACTGACCGAAGATATGGAATTACTGGTGGAACCCGAATTAATCAAGGAGACCCGCAAAATAAGAGAAGGGAAGTTACAGCTCCTAGTGAAGTGGCGAGGTTTAATTGAGCATGAGAACACGTGGGAGGACCTTGAAGTGACCCAGATGCAGTTTCCAAAATTTCACCTTGAGGACAAGGTATGGCTTGCAGGGGGCGGCAATGATGGGCCCAAAGGGTATTGGGGCCGAGTCTATATGAGGAGGACTAAGAATTTGGGGCCCAAGTCTGACTTGGAGACATAGGAGGGACAAGGGCAGAATGAGGAATAGGGTAGTGGAATTGTGTAACAATTATTCTGATAGTGTCAGTGTTGTGCGTGCGATATAGGGGGAGGGAATGAAGGAAAAGGCAGACAATTGGTTAGTAGTAAATGGGAGAGGTGCCTGGTCTCTCAAAAACTAGGCCGTGAGGTTTCTTTTTTTGCATTCACTTTTCATTCCTTTAAGCTCTCATCCTATAAGGGAGCATTAGGA
Organism: Mimosa bimucronata; assembly: GCA_037074515.1. Classification (NCBI taxonomy): domain Eukaryota; kingdom Viridiplantae; phylum Streptophyta; class Magnoliopsida; order Fabales; family Fabaceae; genus Mimosa; species Mimosa bimucronata. Next base: position 17,997,591 of record CM073442.1, read on the forward strand.
CTGTATCTTCATTTCCATTAATCAAAGAGGATATTGTTCATTTCTTTTCCCTTGTTCCTTTCTTTCTGGACTGACATTGCAGGTCCTATCATGGTCCTATTAGTTAAAGTGTAACTTTCAAGCCCAAATTACAATTTGATCGTTTAAAATGGATGGTTAGGCTTGACCAATTTTTTTTTTTTGGGGGGGGGGGGGGGGGTTGGGGATCGTGGGATAAATATGAAATTTATCCACCAAACATTTCTGAATTTTAAGTTTGCTGCTTCAGGTGGCTATCAACTATCATGGCCTATTGGTTGATTAGCCTTATTTTCAACATATTATGTTCGCTGCTTAAGTATGCATGTAAAGTCCTCCAATCTACACCTTGTGCTCATGTCAATGGTTTTTTGCTTACCTTTACATTCCTTAAATTTTCTTACCTTTCATTCTACGCAATTTTCACAAAAAAGCCGGAACTACTATACTTTTGCTCAAGGAAGCATTTTTTATCTAAAATGATAAAATTTTCCCCCATGGTGATTTTTATTCTGTTGTTTGCAGCTGGAATACAACTTATGATAGTTTGCTTGGGACTATAACAACCTTTCCCTAGGCCTGTACCTTTGTCTGTAAGTATAATATACATACATGCTTATTTCTTTGGTGATATTTGTTAACCTCTTGAAATTCATGCCATTTTAGCGCATTTTCCTATAGTTCATACACTTTTTGGGTGGAATTATACGTATTTTGATGTAGATATGATAGAAAAATGTGCCAAGTTGATATTTGGGTTAAAGTCATTGAATTCTTGATTTAAATGTGAATATGTTACCCTCTTTTGTAGATTTGATTGCTTGTTAGGTGGGTGAAGCTAATTAATTAAGCCACATTTGAGTTGTATTTGAAGCTAAAATCCAGGAGCAAGAAGTAGAAAAGAAGATTCAAGCAACCAAGAGAGCTAAAAAAGTAGCAGGTAGAAAGTAATTGGCCACAGCAAAATCCTGAAAAATTCCAGGCAGAGTTATTGGCCACGGCCAACCAGTGTAGGCAAAATTCTTGGCCTCGGCCAAAGGTGCTGACAGATTGCATAGTGGAAATGTTCAGCTCAAAAATTAGGTTTAAAAACAGCCCCATTTCACACTCAAACACACCCTTTTGACTTGGGCTTTCTTTGGGGACTACTTGGGAGTTAGGGATTGGAGATTGAAGTGGAGATCCAAGATTTGAACAGATTCAACCTCATTTCCCTTGGTTTTCTTGTTCTTCTCTCTTTCTTCTCTGAAACTTCTTCCATGGCTGTTCATATTTTCTAGATTTGTGATTTTCATTCCATGAGTGGTTAAACTTCCATTCTAGGATTATTGTGAACCTTTGTATGGATTAAGACTTGATTCTTCCTCTCTTTTGGTAGTAAATGATATATATGTGTTGATTTTATCCTTCTCTTCATGCTTCTAAGTGTTTGGCCATCGTTTAGTTTGATTTGTTCATGTGGGTTTGACTTGAGAGAGCTAATCCATATGTAGAACTTGGTTAAAATCATGCTTGACTTGAAATTTACATGATAAATGGAAAGTTTGTTGGTAAAATAGAGATATCTTTGCTAACCTTGCATTGTCACATTAAGGTTTTGTTTTCAAAGGGGATTTTCATGATTTGTAGCAAGAGATTGTGCATTTTAATGGAAAGATAAACTTGATTTTGACTTGAGAGAGCTTAGTCAAGTGCATATGAACCATAGACAAACACATATATTCATGGAAAATACCATTTAAGAGGGAGTTTTTCATGTCTTATGAAATGCAAAGGGGATAAATAATCATCAACTCCATTTAATCATTTAAGTCAAAAGAACCATTGTTTTTATCACTTTCTAGTTTTTAGAAATAGATTTTCAATATTTCTTTATACAACCCAAAAATATTTTCTTAGTTCAACTAGATTGAAATCACTTAGCCTTTTGTTTGGTCAAGATTTTAGTCCAAATCCCCGTGGGAACAATATTTTATACTACTTGTGATCCGTACGCTTGCGGTTAACGCTTGATAGCGAACAATATTGCTTTTAGATAAGGTAGCACAATTATTTATTTCTGATAAATTTTCAATAAATATGAAATGGTTGAATTCTTGGTGAAAATTTGGGCGCATGAAGGGATGTATGATTGAGACTGATTGGGGCAATCGAAGCTGCTTCTGACTTTCTCTTTATTAAAATGTAGTATTTAACTAGTGAGAGGCTTTAGTACATACATGTGAACAGTAGGTTAAAGAATTAAACACACATTTGTCTTTTGATTGTAATGTTTGAAAGGACAAGAACCTTTCTTAGTCCTCGAAAGATAATGTGGCCGTAATTTATTTGATTCTCCAATGATTGTATAGCATATCACTTTGGTACGCATGAAAGGGTGAAATAGTAATGAAATAATACCATTGACTATTGAGTACAAATTGATAATCATATCATTGTTCTGAGGTCAAACTGGGATTTCTATCTAATTGTCCAACGGTACAGGCATTTGTATCATGTTGGGTGGCTGGAAATTTGAGAAAGCATTACTTATTTTACTTTTGAACTGAATGTTTTCCTATGTGGCCAAAACAAAAAGGGAACAGCATAATGCTTAATTTCTTACACACTAAAGGCGTGTCTGGGTTTGTTCTGCATTACACTTTCTATCTTTTCTTCTTCTTTTACTGTTAGAACAATAATCATCTCTTTTTCCCTATTCAGCACAATGATAAGCATGTGCAGGCAGCTTGTGTCATTCTTTTATAGTTAGACAATGTTTATCAGATCATTATCTATAGCTAATAAGTTAGCCATGTTTTAAACTTATATCCTATGACATTGCAAATACAATAATTATATCAGGTGGGCGATATCTGATGTGGCTGCTATTGTTGATAAATCTAAGGCGTGGAAATTGAGGCTGGCATTTGTGAAAGCGTCTAGATATAATTCTTTTTGGCTCATGAAAATTCCATAAAGAATAAAAAATGGCGTCTTTCTAAGCTTGGATTCTAAAGGAGGTGGAGAGAATGAAGTTTTTTTTTTTTTTTGGAAAAATACATTTGTAAGTACCTATAGTTTTATATTGGATCCCTTAGGAAATTCAAAGGAAAATAACTAAGGGGTGAGGGGAATGCTAATCAATGGTTCCAAAAATAAGTCCTTATTACAACTGTGTCTTCAAAGATAGCTAATTGAAAAATGTGTTAACTTTTAGCTTGGTGTGACTTTTTCACTTTATTGTATCTAAATGAGAATATAATGCCCCGACTTTCTGAATGCTTGAATTGGTGATTTCAATTCAATTATGATCTCTGCTTTTCAGACAATAGTTTATCTTTAGCAATCATTTTCTACTGTCATATAACCAATGTACTTCCCTTTTTCTTTTTTGATCAATTTTACTATAGGCTTTGGCAGACGAGATTAAGGCAAGATATGATAGAGTTGCTGTAAAAGTTGTTGAACGTATTGTAAGTTGGATTAAAATTAAGTTGGTTCTAAGTAATTTCTTAGATTTCTATCTCATTTCAATGGTATTTTTATATGCTTTACAGTTTACATAAAACAATTCTTAAGTTTTGACCTTCATTTCAGGGGAAAGATGAGGGAAGTGTCTGGCTTCAACAACTCACATATAGATTTATTTTATTGCAACCTGTAGAATCAAGATGATGCTACAATGCTACTAGCAGCTTAGTTAGGTTCAGATTCATTGTCTTCAATATCTCAATGCAATAAATGAAGGGGCTTCTTATTCACTTTGTGCGAGGTAGCATTTATGCTATGAAGTCCTAATCATTGTCATTCTATTTATTGGAATCCTTCGGTATCTTATTCAATTATTGTCTTCCCAGTTTGTTATGACTTTAATTTGAATTAGTGTATGTTTGAATTAGTATATACTCATCTGGTCCTATTTATAAGTCACTTCCAGCATATTTCACACAGACCAAGGAAAACCTTAAAACTCATTAACTTTCCACTAAAATCCAACAAATTTACAACTTTACCCATATTAAATATCCACTATACCACATGAAAATAAAGTCAACACATAATAAATTAAGGGTAAACTTGTATATTCACACTAAATATTTAATGAGGTGACTTATATATAGGACCAAATAAAACCTTCTTTCTCTGCCCTATAAATAGGACCAGATGAGTAGTAGTTAATTAGAATGATTGCTTTAAATTAAATGTATTTGATCTCTGAATATATAGCTTTTTGGTGTATATATGTATTAGAAATGTATGTAATTTTAGAACGAATGTAGACATAGGATATTATTAAAAACCAAAAATATATTTCTTTTATAAAAAAAAAATTAGATGGTCTATAGCGGCGCTTTTAATGCATAAGCGCCGCTATAGGCTATCTTTTAATTTTTTATTAAATTGCCTATCTCGGCGCTTTTCTTGTATAAGCGCCACTATAAGCCATTTAATTTTTAAAAAAAAAATAATGTGAAGACCTAAAGCGGCACTTTTGATGTATAAACGCCGCTTTAGTTTAGCCTATAGCGACACTTATAATTAAAAAGTGCCGCTGTAGGCAATAAGCGTTGTGATAAGTCATTTGACTTATCACGGCGTTAGCTATAGCAGTGCTTATATATGGTCAGAAAAAGCGTTGCCAACAACCGCATAACCGAGAAGCAATAACACATAGGAAAATCATCAAATATATAATATAGTTATTCTATTAAGCATATATAAATATCAAGGTTAAAAATTGAAATTATTCATTCTATTAATATATACCATGTGATTTTAAAAAAAAAAAGCATCACATAATTTTCAGTATTTTTAAGCACTTAAAAATATAAAATATTTTAAAAAAATTTGAAATATTTTCCCAACTATGTACTTTATAAACAAAAAGTCTCAAAAAGTAAAAAAAAAAACACAATTAATATACGCGGAAAATATTTATTTGATTACAAAAAATAACAATATATTTAAAATTATATATCAAACGATGAAAACAATTAACTTTAGGGTCTGCTTGGATGGGAGGAAAATGGGGAAAGAAAGAAAATTAGGGAGAAAAATAGGAGGGAAAACAGATTTTCCTCAGCTTGAGTGGGCAAGAAAATATGAAAGAAAGGAAAATAGGGGTGGGAAAATGTGGTGGATCCCATGCCCCATTTTCCCCCCAAGTTTTTCCTCTACAAGTGAGAAGACTTTGTCTCAAAAAATTTTATTCCAGCTTCTGCCCATCTACTTTCTCATCTTCTTGCACGCCTGAGCACTCTCTCCTCCGTCAACAAGTCATCGTCCATCACCTCTCCTCCATGCGCGCCTGAACTAATTTTTGTATACCCATATTTGTTTGCTTCTTCCTGAACAAGATGTGATTTTGCTGTGAAATTTCGCGCTTTGGTTCTTCTTCTCCAATGGCTTCGGCTGTGGAATCTTGTTCTTTGTGATTCTTGCCTCTTCAATTTTTATTTTTCTTTGTTTTGTTCTTTTTGGCTTGTTTCTTGAAAACCCAAAGTTACTACGTTTCCACCTCAAAGAACAGGCTTGTTTTACTCTATTTCTTTCACTTGATCTTGTTTTGGCATTTTAGTAATTGGGAAGAAGTAAAGTGCATAGGGTAGAACTGTTAACATTTTCCGAAAACAGGAAACCATTTTGCTTGTTCCAAGGAATGAAATAGTTTACTGGATTCTTCCAAGGAGTCTTCCTCAATTCTAGAATCGAATTACAGTATCTTCTTCATAGTTTTTATATATTTAGCGTTTGCCTATATTTAGCATTTACCTATCACTGTTTTTATATATGATAAAGGTGGATCAAGTTATAAAATTTTAGCATACTTTATATTTATTTCCTTTTATTTTATTTTATTCCACAAGATGTTCCACTTTTTCACTTAGATAAATAACTTTTTTTGTTAAAATATTTGGTTTATTTTTTCTAAGTGTTCATAATAATAAGGGTATTTTAGTCATTCTAACATATACCCATTTTCTTTCCTCCCTGTTTTCTCTCATTCATTCAAACAAAATGAGTGATTATATTTTCTTCCAAGTTTTATTTCCTCCCATTTTTTTTCCTCTCAAATTTTCCTCCCATCTAAGTAAATGGTTAATCCACATTTTAACAGAAAGGAAATTGAAAGTGGATGCATAAAACATTATTATCATCAATATAAATTTTCAAATGTTAGACTAATTACGTTTTATCTGCAACTGATATAAAGTAAGTTCAGGGGTTTTTTATAAATTACCTAAAATAATAACAAAAAAAAAAGTGGGAAGGGACTGCTAGAAACATACATGTACCTGGTGGATATGCTAGATATAGCCATGTGCTGACGGCGGCCGGACTTCGGAAACGACGTGTAAGGATTTCATCTGCGGCGGAGGAGCGTGGTATTGCTGGTGGCTGGCTTCAACGTAGTTGTCTTTGCTCATCTTCTTCCTTTACTCTCTGTGACTTTGATTTTCCTTATTCTTTATAACTTATGTGGAAACCAATCCTCAATGAAGTTTCATAGGCATTCGTAGCACAGGTCAACAAAGTCAATGGGAATGCATTAAATGCTACTTGTTTCATGGCCATGTATTTTTTGAAAATATCTTAGCTTCTGTACCATACGTCTTATTTGACTTTGTGCCAAGAAAGAAAGAAAAAAAGTATATTCCAGCTCGTGATCGAACTACTCCAAATGTTTGTGGGTTATATTTAATTTTTTTTTTCTTTGCATTTGTTTACTATTTTTTTATCCAAAGATTACATTTAGTTTTCTAAATTTACATAAGTTTGAGTTTAATATTTTAAATTTATAATGTGCATTTTAAGCCTGTTAAGTCTTATACTTATAACTTGTTAATTGATATTGATGTGAACGCTAAATGTCATTTAAGTTGTTCTAAAATAGATTCCATTTAAATCCATCTGAAATTCTAAATTTAAACTTGAACATGTACTTTCAACAAGTTTTTAATGGCCTTAGTAGAAATTTTTGAATTTTTTTATTTTACCTTTATACAATTTTTTGGCCTGCTTATGAAAATAATCAGATGAGAGTAATGTAAATTTAAGTGTCATAAAAGTCTGTAGCTATGCGAATAGTGACTCTATGATTAATTGTTGAATAAAGCATACTTAATTTTAAAGTATAAACAATATTATATTATAAAATTACATTTTTAAAAAATATAATAATAAATTATCATTAAAGATATAAGTCTTACCATCCTTCACATGATTATATGTTTATTTGTACATGTGCGTCAAATCACTACTAAAAAAAACCCTTTTAACATCCCTAATTAATTTCTGTTAATTATAAAACAGATGTTGAAAAAAAGGCGGTGGTAATTTTGTAATTAGATGGAATGCTCAGGAAGAAACGACATCCCCAATTAAATAAATTAGAGATGTCTTAAGTTAAGACATCCTTCATTTGAAATAAGAGATATCGTTTCTAGGAAATAACATCCCCCATTTAAAATGAGAGATGTCGTTTTCAGGAAACAACATCCCCCATCAAATAAGAGTGATGTTATTTGTAAGAAACAACATCCCACATGTTTAATGAGTGATGTCATTTGTCTTTTCCTCATTTCATTTCCCACTCCCCTCCCTCTCAAAACCCACGCTTCCCCACTTCCCATTTCTGTGAAATCCGGCATTGCCCTCAACCAAGAAGTCTGGTGCCGTCCTCCTCCTCCTTCCCTCCATTCTCTCCCTCAACTAAGGCTCGTTCCTCTTGGTCCGATCTCCCTTCCTCCTGGAACCCCCTGGTCCCTTCGTTCAGTGAAACCCTTTGAAACCTCCTAGTCCGGCGTCCCTTTTAATGCCGTCATCCTTGGCCCTTTCTCCATCCTCTGCCGCCTCCCAAACCTCTCCTTCATATCCCTCTTTAACAACTCACCCTGTGGTCGACTTCAGAGTTCAGTGAAGCAGTTCCCTTTATAGAGGAGTTACCAGGTGAGTGAGTAACTGACTAATCTTCGATCGATGCTACTATAGTGAGAATTAATTGCTTTGCTATTTGATTGAATGGAGATTTTTCAAATTTGAACTGAACTGAATTAGAGATTGATTTTGTGGAAGAAGAAGGCTATGATTGCCTTCTCTGCTTATTTCTGGTGTGTTTCTTGAAGTGGAATTTGAATTTGCATTTGCATTTGCATGAGAGAATGAATTTGAGGAAATTGTGGTTTTGTTTCCTGTTTTATTTATTTAAAAAATAGGGGAAGTTTTGATTAAAATATAAAGATAACTTGTGAGGGAAAATCAAGGAGATCTAATATCTTTGTTAATAATTTATTATTGTGTTATTGTTATTATTGTTATGTTGTGATTCTGACTGTGATGTGTTTTCTCTGCCAATGCCAACGTTCACATACACATTTTTATCGTTGCCTTAGTTTATTTGGGTAAGTCTTCATCTTCTTGGATCTCATATGGAATCACTTCTTGGTGTTCAGTTGTGATGTATTTTTTTTAATTGAATTGGCACGTATTGTTCAGCTGCTAAAGCTTTCGATTGTGAAAGGAGTTCTTCTTCAACAAGTAGTTTTGGTTGTTGTGGCAATACTCCTCTTTGCAGTAAGTTATCAAAGTTTTTCCTTTTGAATTTCCTTTTTTTAATAGAGCTAAACTCTTATAACTCTCTGGTTGTGATGTTAACTATGTATGTTTATCTGAATCCTGATTTTTTTTATTGGTGTTATATTTGGGAAGTAGTTTTGATTTTTATCATCATATGGGAATTGTGTTTGTTTAATACATGTTTACTTCATATGGGGTAATCAGAAAGATTTCACTGTCATTTTAGTCTCCCTGATGGATGTTAGAAATATTAGATCTTTGTCGTATCTATTTAATATAAATCAATTAAGGAACCTTTTTCATCGATAAAAGCAAATAAAGATGACAAATTGGAGAAATTTCGCTCTTGTTATCTCCCACACAAACTGGTGATCAATTTCCCACTTTGGAAAGGAACCTTACACTTTTAATTGCCCTTCTCAAGTGATCTGAAATTGTAATCCGATTCCCTCTTTATCTTTGTTTTAATTTCCCTTGTCTTACTCTTTCTGTGTTATTTTGATGTTTTTTTTTTTGCTGGATCTAGATGAGTTAGCAATGTGGGTTTGATTGATTTAATTAGTGTTCCTTGATGTGATTGCAATTTCACCCCATAGTATAGTATCACCTATTTGGTAAATTATCATTGAGTTTAACTCTTTGGCAAATTTTATTTTATATTGCCCCATATCTGACATCCCCATGTAATTTATATGACTTGTTGGTTTACATCTGATTGTTGGTTTGCCTATTCCTCTAAAGTAATATGTAATTTCATTAGAATTACTGGTTTCATTTTGGATTATCTTGGAATGTACATTTTTGGATGTCACATTTATAAGGGGAAACTCTGCCCAATTTTTTAAAAAAATTGCATGAAGTGAAATTAAGTGTATAGCATGTGCATTTCTTCGCATGTTAGTGATCTAAACTTGACTAATTTGTTGGAAATGGCATAGGTTTGATAAAATGGATCGTATTTGGATGCATGCATTGAGAACCTGATGCAGAACAGGAAAGGGAAAAGGGTGATAAAAGAGAATATATAGATAGGGGAAGGGAGGATTTAGAAGAGAGAAGAGAGAAAGAGATAGAGTAAGAAGAAATGAGAAAGATAGAAGAGAGACAGAGGCAAGGAAAACTGATATTATTATTTAAAATTCATAAGACGTATAAAGAAAATAGTTAAGGTGCTATTTATAGGCCTCAACCAAACCCTAGGAATTGATGACGGAACATTCTAGAGACACAAATCATAATTAATGCTGATTGATGACAATCAAATCAAAATAAAACTAGAACATTCTAGAAACCAAAACTAAATGCGAATCATAATTAATACTAATTGACAACAATCAAACCAAACTAAATGTGAATCATAATCAAATGCTAATATGGTAATCTTCAAATCTCTGTGGAATCTTTCTTATCCATTTGTGATTCCCATCATTTCCCCCTGCTGGAAAGAACTCGCCTCTGGGGAGGAAAAGGTAATGTAGGAGTCAAGCAAGGTGGAGTCGATCCGGTGGAACTCATCTTCAGTAATCCAAGTAGCATCTGAATCAGAGGAACCTTTCCATCGAACAAGATAACGACGAACTGGACCATCTGAGGTGAAAATGGTTTCGTCATCCATGACAGCATCGATCACTTCTTGTGTTGGCGGGAGGCATGGTAATGGTGGAACCGGATACTGTACCTGGAACCTGCAGTGTCATCACTAGAAAATGGGGGAGGCTCAAAAGTGCCTCGGTAAGAGATAAGATCCTAAACATTAAAAACTGGACTAATAGACATTTCAGGAGGCAATTCCAGTAGGTAAGCATTAGGATCAAGTTTCTTTAGAATACGAAATGGGCCTTAGGCACGGGCATGCAATTTCTTGAAGGAATTTTTTGGGTAACGATCAGGGCGAATACGGGCCATTACATAGTCTCCTTCATCAAAATGTTGAGCTCGCCGATGAGCATCAGCTGTAAATTTATATTGATTATTACTAAGTTCTATTTTACGCTTAATCTCAACATGCAATTCATGAAGGCGATGCGCTAGGGATTCTGCAGATTCAGAAGTTCGAGCTGTCAAAGGAAGGGGTACCAAGTTAATAGGCTGGTTGGGATTGAACCCATGAACAATCTCAAATGGGCTTTTACTTGTGGTTCGATTGACAGAGCTATTATAAGCAAACTCAGCTGTAGGTAATATGAGATCCCAATTTCCTAGTTTGTCCCCTACTAGGCTTCTAAGAAAATTTCCAAGACTACGATTGGTCACCTCAGTTTGAGGGTGGAAAGCATAAGAGAATTTGAGTTGGGTATCCAAAAGTTTCCAAAGGGTCTTCCAGAAATAGATGACAAACTTAACATCACGATCAGACACTATATAAGTAGGCAACCCATGCAGGCATACAACGTCCTTGAAGAAGAGTTTAGCTAAGTGAGAGGCATCAGTGGTCTTACTACAAGGATGAAGTGTGCCATCTTAAAGAATCGGTCAACAACAACAAAGATAGAGTCATGCTGTCGAATAATCCTATGTAGACCTAAGACAAAATCCATACTAATATCCTTCCATGGTGCATTAGGAATTGGTAAAGGAGTGTACCATCCGGTATTTTGTTTCTTAGCTTTGGAAGTTTGACATGTATGACATTGTGAAAGGATAAGAGCAACATCACGTTGAATGGAGAGCCAATAAAATCGATCTTCAACTAGTGTAGCAGTCTTATCCCTCCCAAAATGACCAACTAAACCTCTTCCATGGTGCATTAGGAATTGGTAAAGGAGGGTACCATCCGGTATTTTGTTTCTTAGCTTTGGAAGTTTGACATGTATGACATTGTGAAAGGATAAGAGCAACATCACGTTGAAGGGAGAGCCAATAAAATCGATCTTCAACTAGGGTAGCAGTCTTATCCCTCCCAAAATGACTAGCTAAACCTCCTCCATGGAGTTCCCAAACAAGAAAGTCTCGCAAGGATGTACGTGGAATACATAACTTATTACCATGAAAGAGGTAACCATCCTTAATAAGAAAGTCGGGATAGTCATGGCGAGATCCATCCTTGACCTCTTGGTAAATGAGACCGAAATCAGGGCATATAGTATAATCATCTATTAAACGCTCGAAGCTAACAACAAGTACATGCATAGTATGTAGAAGATTAATTCAACGACTTAGGGCATTTGCTACCTTATTTTCTATCCCAGCGCGGTGTTTAATTACAAATGTGAACTCTTGGAGAAATTCTGCCCACTTAGCATGCTTTGGTTTCAAATGTCGCTGGGAGTTGAGAAACTTAAGAGCTAGATGATCTGAGTACACAACGAATTGTTGGGGCAAGAGGTAGTACTTCCACTGCTCAAAAGATCGAACAATAGCATAGAATTCCTTATCATAGGTGGAATACCTCTGCTTTGCTTCGTTCAGCTTCTCACTAAAGAAAGCAACAGGGTGGCCTTCTTGACTCAAGACGCCCCCAATCCCTATTACGAAGGCATTACAAGCGACTTTGAAGCATTTAGAAAAATTAGGTAATGTTAAGACTGGGGCTTCAGATAGCTTCTGTTTAATGGCTTCAAAAGCTCAAGATGCAGCCTTGGTCCAATAAAACTTAGCTATTTTAAGACACTCTGTGATAGGGCTCATGATAGTGCTGAAGTCTCTAATAAAACGTCTATAGAATGATGCAAGACCATGGAAGCTTCGAACATCATGAAAGGACGTAGGTTCAGGCCACTCATGAATGGCTCGTAACTTTTCAGAGTCCGCAAACAGCCCTTGTGCAGAAATAATGAATCCAAGGAAAACAACTTGCTCTTGGAGAAAGGAGTACTTAGAAAGATTAACATAGAATTTTTCTTGCCGAAGGGTGAGAAACACTTGGTGAAGATGTGTCAAATGCTCAGCGATAGACTTACTAAAGATTAGGATATCGTCAAAATAAACAACCAAAAACTTTCGTAAATAGGGTCAAAGAAGGTGAGTCATAATGCATATGAAAGTACTTGGGGCATTGATGAGGCCAAAAGGCATGACTAACCATTCATACAAGCCATCCTGTGTCTTGAATGTGGTTTTCCATTCATCTCCAGGTCAAATCCTAATCTGATGGTACCCACTACGAAGGTCAATTTTAGAGAACCAACATGATCCTGAGACTAGATCAAGCATATCTTCAAGTCTAGGTATAGGAAACCTATACTTAACTGTGATTTTGTTGATAGCTCTACTATCGATACACATTCTCCAAGTGCCATCCTTTTTGGGTGTCAATAAAGCGGGTACAGCGCATGGGCTAAGGCTATGTTGGATATAACCTTTTTCTAATAAACCATTGACCTGCCGATTAAGCTCTTCCCTATCCTTAGGGTTCATCCTATAATACGGCAAATTAGGGAGCTGGGATCCTGGAACTAAATCAATGGCATGTTGGATATCCCTCATTAGTGGCAAGTCATAAGGTAACTCATCTGGCACAACATCCTTAAACTCATCCAACAAGTGTGACACCTCTTTGGGTAGGTTTGAAGCAATAATGTAGAAGGGAGGGTGACTTTTACGACAACAGCAAGAATGATGTCAACCTCCTTGCTTTCCTGTACAAATTGCTTTTCTTTTAAGAGGTGAAGTTTGGGGTACTTAAGGGAAGAACCTTTTGGGTTGGCTGAATCCTTTCCTTTAGGCTCGAGCTTAGCAGGGTGTAAAAGGATCATTTTTCCCTCATGCTTAAACATATGATTGTTGGATCAGCCATGTATGATGACATCATGATTTTCGTAAAGCCATGGGCGTCCTAAGATTATATGGTATACATCCATTGGAATGACAACACAAAGGACGTCCTCCTTATAATCACCAAGATGAAGAGGAACGTGACACTGTTGAGTGATTGGAAGAGATGTGTTGTCTATCCAAGCAACACGAAAAGTTTTTGGGAGGGGCTCAGTCTTTAGCCCAAGCCTAACGACGCCTTGGCTCGAGATATTATTTCTTTCACTTCCGTTATCAATAATGAGCTTGTAAGACTTCTCACATATATACTTCATGTTTGTGTGGAAGATGCTGTGACGTTTCCAAGAGTCATCTGGCGAGGGGATGGTTAAGAGACATCGCATAACCCTAAGGTGCTCTGGTGGTATGTGTAACACCTAAAATTTCCTACTATAATATGTCATTTTTAATTTAATTATAACCACTTTTTAATGTCAAAAGCCCAAAAATACAGAAAATTTAAAACTTTTTCTTTTAAAACATTCAACCAACCTTCTATCAGTTGGAATGGGCTTTCGGACAAATTGGAACAATATAAAACTCTTTATAAAATAAAGTGGTTACTAAAACAATTAAACATATACTAACCCCCTTAGGGCATCTATTCATAATTCATAGCATTTATGAAATTTAAATCCCTTAATAAATTTATTCAACTCTATTTTCTATGCTTTCTGCTGTTAATTTATTAATTTAGTTTTACAACATATACAAATAATATTACTAAAATATCTAACTACCTTTTACTTTTCCAATTATAATTCTAATTCATCCTTCTAATCTTCTTCCCCAGCTATCTTCTCCCATCCTGCGTACTGAAAATGTTTGGGGGAAAGGGTGAGATTGGAAATCCCAATAGCAGTTTCTTTCATTAACATATATGATCATAATAGCGTTGTCATGTATATATTTCATAAAACTGCCCAAATGATGATAGTCTTACTCCTATTAATCTGTGTGCGATCCGCACCTACCAACCACTGATAACGATACTTTCGTTAACTAGTTGAGGCTCTACCTGCAGGACTTCTCGTTATAACAATCCCGTTATAACTAAACTGGTTTGGCAAAGGGGTAGCGAACCACCTAAGCCTGGAGTACTCCAACTGAGGAATAACAACTTACCAACTAAATGCAACAGTTATTACAAAATAATACATGTAATTTAATTGTTACTGAAATAAACTGCTACCTGGAATACCAGAACTTAATCATAAGCTTGCTCCTTTCTTTTCCACTGATCTTCTCAACTTGTGCCACTATCAAAACCTATTTACATATAAATAATAAGTTAACACCTATGCTAATATATGATTATTTAGCGTCTCTCGCAAATCCTAATTTACTTATTTCTACCCAATTAGTAGGTTTTACTTTAAATATTTTGACCCTTTTTAAAATTTAAAAAAAACACTTAAGATAATTCATTTCAATTAATTATTCTAATTCTCATTATTATCTTGTCCAAAATTAAATATAAAAATCACAATGACTTAACCATGATTAATCTATTAACCATTACCATCTTTTACCATGTATTAATTCCTTATTTTTGTACTGTATAACTTTAATCCTATCAGAATCATAGTTTACTCTTGATTCACTGTTGTCACTGAAAATGTTGTTTAAGAGAATAGAAATAGAATAGAGGTTTTAATTTAGTAAACCCATTCCAACAACTAAATCATGGTTAAATTTAATTTCTAACTCTATCATTACTTTCTATCATCAAAAATACAAAGCAATTAGACATGGAACCAGGCACAGAGATAAATTCAACTACTAGGAATTTATAACTTCTAACTTAACAGCCTATGTCTAAATTTTAAGATCCTCAATCAAGGTATAATCATTAATATTAAATCCTTAATCGTTATCTCTAATAGTTTCATAAAATCGCAACTCTATTTCCAGTTCTAGAAATTATATCACTCCTAATCAAGCCGATTAAATCCTTTAACTTTCCATTGTCATAGCGTTCCATATATAATCATCCTATCTCACCTCTACCATCCCTAAGATGGTTACTACAAACTAAATCACCGCATCAAGAATTAACTCCCCTCCTTTGAACTTAGAGTTAATACTTCACATGTTCGTATTCTCAAGCCACCTTCATCACTCAATTCACGCCTAATACATTAAACTAATCCATATATCAGTAAATTAATTCTTATTCTTCACAAGGATCTGAAATAACCTTTACTCCTATCTAACCCATCTTCTACCTTCTCTAGTCATTTCCAAAACCACTCCCATATTTAAATTGAACCAAATCAGGGAAGTAATCATCCCTCACAAGAGAGTATAAACACTAACAAACTCATAGTCTCAAGTCAACAATTCACCGTTCAAGTTATTAATTCCCATCACTAATACGAATCATTAGAATCTACTAATTTATCCTCATTCGAATTAATCATAGAAGCTAGATTCAAACTTTGACTAAAATACATCCTCCTATTTTAATTACAGCGAAATCAATGACTCCATGTTATCAAATCACCAGACACCAAGCACACTCCCTTTAATAGTATTTATGAAACCTCTAAAAACTTGACACTCAAAATCAATTCTACATAAATACTTGCTTAATCACGTTAAGCTCTAATAATGTGAATCTTACAATAACCCTTCTTTCTTACAAATCACCGATTAAATCACATATCAAAGAAACAATAACACATCAGATTAATCAAGCCACTTTAATCCATAATCCTTTCCTAATCAAACAATTGATCTCCTAGCCTTCAATATTGAATCAAACCATTTATAATGATCCCAACTTACCCTTCCATATTCCTTGACAATTATCATAAGTCCAATCATATTCTAAATTTAATTACTAACAAGAAACCTCTTGCTAAGATTTTCCAACCATATCATCACCACATAATAGAAATCATCCCATTAATAGAGATACGAAAACAAAAATAAGAAATAGAACATACCATCCACTATCTTATACTTTCATATATTGTTACCCAAAATCCTCATCATTAACATGGTTCAAACAGGCAGAACATAAAACAAGATCAGCTTCCATCTCTCCCTAATCTTCCTCTCTATTCTCCTTCCAACACCACACTCAACAAACTTAAAATCACAATCTACATTCCACTTTAACTTAATCATCCAACAAAAGGAACTAAATACACACAAAACAATGAACCAGAATTTCCCACCATTCCTAAAAATAGAATATAACACCAATCCTATTTCTTATTCTCAAACCATTAAAATTCCCATATACCTTCTTAAGCTCCATTAGCCCAACAAGATCAAACCAATCAGAACAATTAGAAAAGAAAACCCACTTCACAGTAGACTCAACATCTTCCAAATTCATAGAATTTTAATCAGACATAGTGAAATTCCAGTTCAAGCTTAACATCAGCAAATTCCTCTCCTCCCTTCACCGAAACCATACATTCCTCTTCCTTTCTCTTTGCAACCCGAAACACACACACACATAGGGAAAGAGCCAAACTTCCAATTATCCTCATACATCTTCTAATCAACACTTTGCCACAACAAAGAATTGAATAGAGCAACAATTTCCCTCCAATCCTCTCGGTCAAAAACAGAACAGGAAACAGAGGGAGCAAAATTTTAACTAAATTAAGCAACAAATCAACTTAGCCTAATAAGCACCAGAAATCAATAACCGAAAAGGGAAAAACCCAGAATGAACATGAAGAAGAATAAGGAATCTGACGCAAATCAGGGCAGCCACAAAGGGAAGAAAAGAAGTTGAACAATTAACCACCTTCATACACAATCGTTCATCAACCATAAATCACAAAATCACACTCTTTTACACACTAAAAATCACCAGCTCAGATGAACGAGAATTCGAATAACAGAGGAACCAATCGGACCAAACTCAACAAGAAAGAATCAACTCAATACTTCACAAAATCAGCATACCCAGCATCCTATACATTTAAATTTTTCCATAATCCGTGCTTAATCAAACATCAAAGCCACGAATGTCAGAAATCAAGAAGAATGACGTCAGATGAATAGTACCCGATCCCCAAATTAAGAGAAATTACACACCAAATCAGCCTCCCTTTACAAAATCACCTCAAGAATACCCTTAGTCGTGTCTTAAGCTTCATTTCTATGGATTTAAAACTTTCAAAATCCCTAGAAATCTGAATTGTTCCCTCCCCAATTCGCTCAAAAACGGACCGAGAAAGAAGGGAAAAATGAAGGAGAAAGGCTTACCCAAAGGTTACCCAAACTCCCATGCTCTTCCGCCGCCTCCCGCCGTCGTTCATCGCCGCTTCCGCCATCGCTTATCGCTACAGAACTCGAGAGGATGAGAGAGAGTAAAGAGTGAGAGTAGAGAGTGAGTGAGATGAGAATGGAAGAGAATGGAGACAGATATAAGGTGAATGGAGGGAGTATATACACGTGGTTGGAAGAAAGGAAATAAGGAAGAAGAGATATTTTAATGGGTTGATTTACCATTTTGTTCCTCCTGTTACAACTGGAGATATTTCCAACTAGAGGCAGATATTGTCTTTTTCATTTCCCATTTTCTATTTTTCCCTTAAATGGTAATTTTACGTATCATTATCATTTACAAATAAATTTGGATTTGTCCTCAACATAATTTTTCTAGATACACTTTAACTTCTAAATTTGTTTATAAGACTTTTTAAATATCAAACAACTCCCAAAGGTTCTAAATGTTCCCTTATTTAAATTTATCTCCTAACTATTTTGCCTTAGCAAATAAAGAAAATAAACCTTAAAAATTATTAAAAATACACCTGGCCTCATAAATTTGTTTATAAGGCTTTTTAATTTCTAAATGCCTTTCTAAGACATCAATTAAATTCTTATTATGTCTTTTCTCCAAATTAAATTTTATTTTCTAATTATTTCTCTTTATTTCTTAAAGAAAATAAGCCTTAAATTTGTTAAAAATGCCTAAAACTTCATAAATTCATTTTCAATGAGTTTTAATATTTTAGTAATATTCCAAAACCTTAAATAATTCCTTATTTCCTATTTTCTAAAATTTGGGCTGTTACAGTATGTCATCTACAAAGATTTCTTCATCAACATCAGATGGGCCATCGACAAGGTCGATGACTGTAACATCCTGAGTTTTAAATTACCAATAAATGTGTATAATTCCCAAATTTAGGAAAGAGGTAATAAGGAGTCATTTAAAGTTCTCAGGTGTCTCTAGAAAAAAATACATTAGCTTTATAAATAAATTCACAAGTTTAAGGTATTTTTGGAGGAATTTAAAACTGATTTCCAATATAAATTGAGAAGGAATGATTGGGTGTTTATTTCTAATTTACAAAATTAGGGAAATTATTTTTTTTAAGCTTGAAGGAACTTTAGGGGAAGTAAAATTTCTTAATCTAACATAAGGATGAATTTAAGGAAAACAATATAATCTATTAGGCCTTAATTGTAAACTATTTCAAATTTAGGGCACTTCAGAAATTTTTCCCCAACTAACAACCCTAATATTCCCTATATATATATATGTTTCACGTTCATTCCTTCTCCTCCCTGCATGAGTGCCGTGCGAACACACACATACCTACACTTCGTCTTGCGCCGCACATAAACACACCACATCTCTTCATCATCTTCCCTCTCGCAGCGTACACATACTCGGCCTTCTAGTTCCTCAACTCGCCACCCTTCTCCCTCAACCACCCTCACCATCGGCACCACATTCATCAACGCCAAGTGAGAGAGAGAGAGAGACCGCCGAGAGAGAGAACTCTTTCTTCTTCTTCCTTCCCTTTGATTTCCAAGCACGTGAACGTGAGAGAAAGGGGCCGCCGGTGAGGGTTATGAGTCCCTACTGGATCGTATAATAACGGTGTTATTAATTGTTTGATTTTATTTATCATATATTGGATTGCAATATATGAAGGTGAATATGTGATTTTATGTGTGATTTATATGAATGTCAATATGTGATTTTACATGTGATTTTGAGGAACTGTCTCATGATGATAATCTATGTGGAAATATATATTATGATATTGTCTTGCATTTAAATGGTAACTGCCTCATGTATTCAATTCAGTTATACTTAGTAATACTCTACTGAGCACCTTGCTAACACACACCGCACGTAGGCGAATAGCTAGTGGTTACTTAGGTCTACCCACATTTTATCTATTTTTACAGGGCCTAGTAACGCAGTAGGAAACCAAGAGAAGGATCCGGGACTGTCTCACTAAGCTAGTGAGTTCTGGACTGGTTTGACGAAAGATATTGCCATAAATAAGGACTCATATCACTTGTTCTACTTCCGCTTATATTTCCACTTTGTGCTTCTTTATTTTCAAATTGAGGATTTCTTTTAGAATAATTATTTTGGTAACATGTTATATTGTTTCTGAAAGACCGGTCTAAACTTTATTGGTGTTTCAACTATGTTGGTTTTATTGCGGACTATTGGGATTTTGCATGATTTGAAAATGTTGGATGGTTGAGAGATTTAAATTTATAATGGTTTTAGTTATTTTTCGTGAAAGTGTTTAATGGTCAAATATGTTATTGGCTGTTTGTGAATGGGTTGATTAGTCAGGTAGTAGGTTGGCTTTATTTATCCATGTTAGCCATTGTTGTATTAGAGAATTTCTTTTCTAACATGGATAATCTTTGCTATATTATGTTAAATTCTTTTCTAACCATGATAGCCTTTTTAATAGTAGAAATCATTTTCTATCATGGTTAGGGTAATTATGTTATGTTAAATTCTTTTCTAACCATGATAGCCTTTTAATATTAAAAATCCATTTTTCTATCATGGTTAGGGTATTTAATTGGTATTTTTATTCAAATGACGAAAAGCCTTTTCTAACTATGTTAGTGTTTGTTTTGGTAAACTTCTTTTTCTAACATAGTTAGTCAATAAATAATTTTGTAATTGTTAAATGGTAACTTAAAATGTATGTATTAAAAGGTATAATTAGGTAGCAAATATTACAATGACAACATCAGGAGTGTTCTCATCCTTATCTTGGTACTCGAGAAGTAGCGTACGCTGGGGGCATTTGGAAGCTATGTGCCCCTTTAGAATGACACTTGAAGCATTCAATGGGTAACCCATCAGGGCAAGAACTAGAGCCTATGGTTTCACTAACCGGCTTGGTACCCGATGTTTGGCCGGAATGGAATTGGGAAGTGGCCTTAGATGATGGCCCTACAATCCTATCGGTAGAAATAGAACCACGAGTCTGCCGAAAATCTGTGCCTTGAGAAGTAGGATGTCAAAAAGCAGGGTACTTCGACAACGATTCTATTTCTTGGGCTTTATGATAGGCATCCTCAAGGGTTTCAAGAAAATTTAGCTTAAGAGCCATTTGTATGTCAGGTCGAAGGCCATCAATAAACCTACTAATTAATGACCAAGGGTCTTCCTTTAACCCATACCTTAACTTAAGTTCATCAAAGCGAGCTATGTAGTCGGCAACAGTAGAGCTTTGTCTTATGTTGTTGAGCTGACTGAATAATTGGCACTTGTATCGGGATGACACATACTTCTCCTTCAATTTCATTTTCATCCTTGCCTATGTAGTCACCGATGGTTAACCTTGTTCCTCAAGGGTTACTTCGATCATGTGCCGGTATGTGCGTGCGGCTCCCATAAGTCTCATCTTGGTGAAACTTACTCGTTGGGTATCATTCATATCATACCAATCAAAATAGTCTTCCATGTTGGCAAGCCAATCTAGAAAGTACGTCGGGTCTAACCTACCATCAAATTTAGGGGCATCTATTTTAACCTTCCTAGTGATATCTTCCTCATAGCCACGTCTAGGGTTGCCTCTATTATACCTAAGGGAAGATCTCTCATACATATAGTGGCCTCCATTATAGTCATTCCAAAGGTCTTCTTCGTCCTCTAAAAGTGGGCCAATAGGTCTACGTGGGGGTGACCTATCATTGTGATTACCATTACCCCAGGAATGATAATGACTACCTATATAGGACTTCCTACCCTGATGAAACTTAGGGTTGCGTAGGGTTGACTTTTGATCATTGTTAGGATTCCGGAGTAAACCCTCATGAAGATTTGATGGTGTGGTCTCTAAGTTTTTCTCTACATGTGATGTTTTAGGCTCAATATTCTTTCCAAAATTGTGTTACCCTAAATGATGAATAGCTGACATAACTTCGTCAAGCTTATTGTCAAGTCTAGCCTCAAGAGCACTAATCCTAACATTAGTTTCATCAAACATAGCATGAGTTGAATCACTTATTGCTCTGTCAACATAGTCGTAAATAGCCCTTTCATGGTTTTCAAACTCAGACATAGTGGCTCTTATATCAGCAATGTCCTGATCAAATTGTGTTTGGTTGTCAAGGACACGTCGAAGGGTCATGCGAGAATAAGAGGACTTTCTATTGTTCAGGGTTTAAGGTGGTCTTACTAAAACCTAATAAGGCTCCCAAGTTGCCTCCACCAAAATGTGAAGACCCTACTTAACAAGTCTAACCCTCAAGGAACTCTACAATCCGTAGGGATTATTCTTGCTAAATAAGTAACAACCTGAGCGAGATCTTCACAGTAGCCTCAGAGGGTACAACCCCACAGGGAAACCGTTAGAAATCTCTACTAACCTAGGGTAGAATGAGACCCAGGTGTAGGGCCGAATGTGTGTGAGGACATGTGTCGATCCTATGCCTGAGAATTTAATGCTGAGTTAAGCGAAGGAAATAATAATAATCAATATAAATTAAAGGATAACTCAAAAGTAAACTAAAAATTGAGAAAAGAAAACTATATATATATGCCCTTCTTTTTTTTCTTTTTTTTTCTTTTTTCTCTTTTTTTTTTTTTTGCCCCTTTTTGCACCAACTTAGGAGATAAGTGGGAAAAAAGGGAGATAAAGAGTTATAGGAAAACATGAAAAAATGAAAAGTGAAAAAAAGGAAGAGAAAAGGGGAAAAAATCAACTAGATATCAATATAAGATGATTATTAGCAATTACCTCCTTCTATATCAACTAGTACAGATTTAAAGTTGTAAGATCAAATCCTTACCGAATAACTTTTGGAGCCAAAAGTTATAACTTTACCCCCGAATATTTTGAATGATGATCCTTGACTCAATGGAGGTCCGGGAAGCAGCAACCACGAACAAACAGCACGAATAATGAAAAGATGGTGGTGATGATAGAGTTTCGGCAACAGAAGCAGAAGGGAAGTGGAGCCTGGCTCTGGTATCAATTGATGCAGAACGGGAAAGGGAAAAGGGAGATAAAAGAGAATATAGAGATAGGGGAAGGGAGGATTTAGAAGAGAGAAGAGAGAAAGAGATAGGGTAAGAAGAAATGAGAAAGATAAAAGAGAGACAGAGGCAAGGAAAATTGATATTATTATTTCAAATTCATAAGACGTATAAAGCAAATAGTTGAGGTACTATTTATAGGCCTCAACCAAACCCTAGGAATTGATGACGGAACATTCTAGAGATGCAAATCATAATTAATGCTGATTGATGACAATCAAATCAAAATAAAACTAGAACATTCTAGAAACCAAAACTAAATGCGAATCATAATTAATACTAATTGACAACAATCAAACCAAACTAAATGTGAATCATAATCAAATGCTAATATGATAATCTTCAAATCTCCGTGGAATCTTTCTTATCCATTTGTGATTCCCATCAGAACCAGTAAAGAGTATCAGATAGGGGTAGAAGAATTCATTGAATTTGCCAAAAGAAATGTGCCTAGTAAGAATGGCATGTATCTTTGCCCCTGAGTGAAGTGTGCAAATGCTGATCGAAAAAGAGTTAATGATATAAAGGATTACCTTCTTTGTGACGGGATCAATCTCCGTTATAAAAAGTGGCTTTGGTATGGGGAATTGGGAAGTACCGTATATGCGTGCACGTCACAAAATCTAGAAACGGCGGTGGATGATTTTTGTGATGATGGAATGGATGACATGATCAACGAAATTGGGGCGGAGTCATTTTCTATGACAAATGAGTTTGACAACTTGCGGAATAATGTAGAGACTCCATTGTTCCCAGGGTGTACTAAGTATACTCGGTTAACAGGTATCCTGAAATTGTTGAAAATCAAGACGGAAAATGGGTGGTGGACGCAAGTTTCTCAAAGATTATTGAAGCTTTGAGTTATATGTTCCGGGATGGCAATGTGCTTTCGAAGTGTATGTATGAGGCTAAAAAAGTGCTAAGCAAGATGGGCATGGAGTATAAGAAGATACACGATTGCCCTAATGATTGCGTATTGTACAGGAATAAATATGAAGGCCTAAAAGAGTGTCCAAAATGTAATAGTCTGAGGTATAAGTCAAAAAAGGATGTCGGTGATGATGATGATGATGATGATGATGATGATGGATTAAAGAAAGGGCCACCTTTGAAGGTAATGTGGTACCTTCCAATTGTGCCACTGTTTAAATGCTTGTTTGCAAATGCGACGGAAGCAAAAAATATGAGATGGCATTGTGATGAGAAAATCTCCAATGGAAGATATCTCTAACACCCTGTTGATTCTCCTCAATGGAAGAAGATATATTCAATGTTTCTTGAATTTGGTGGTGAGCTGAGGAACCTTCGTCTCGGACTGTGTACGGACAGATTCAACCCTTTTAGGAGTCTCAATAGTACACATAGTGCTTGGCCAGTATTGTTGGTCTTTTACAACTTGTCTCCTTGGTTGTGCATGAAATGGAACTATGTGATGATGTCAATAATGATTTTGGGGCCGAAACAGCCTAGGAACGATATCGATGTCTACTTGGCACCTTTTATTGAGGATCTGAAGATGTTGTGGGAGGAAGTCATCGATGTGTTTGATGCGTATAGGAAGGAAACATTCAAGTAGTGAGCTATGCTTTTTACCACAATAAATTACTTTCCTGCATATAGCAATCTTCTGGCTATAGCGTGAAGGGCCACATGGCATGTCTTATATGTGAATTATACACACAATCCCACCAGCTCAAACACAGGAGAAAGACCATTTACCTCAGTCATAAGAGGTTTCTTGATCGGTTCCATCCTTACAGTAGACTAAAGAAGTGTTTTAATGGCTCATCTGAGCATAGATATGCTCCAACCCCCTTAACTGGGGAGGAAGTTTATCACTGTGTTCAAAATATCAATGTGGTATTTGGTAAGAAACAGAAGATGAAGAATGGTTCTGAGAAGATCATATGGAAGAAGAGGTCAATCTTATTTGATCTACCTTATTGGCATTTTCTCGATGTGAGACATAGTATAGATCTGATGCATGTTGAGAAAAATGTCGATGATAGTCTTGTCGAGACGCTATTGCACATACAAGGGAAGACTAAAGATGGACTTAGTGCACGATTAAACTTGGTTGAAATGGGTATAAGACAGCGGTTGCATCCTATAGTTAGTGAAAATGGTAAGAGGGCTTATATGGAACCTGCTGCTCATACACTCTCCAAACAGGAGAAAAAAAGTTTGTATGAGTGTTTGCATGGGATCAAGGTGCCGCATGGTTATTCTTCTAATGTTAGCATACTTGTGTCTGTAGATGATTTGAAATTGGTGGGAATGAAATCGCATGATTACCATGTATTAATGCAACAACTCTTACCTGTGGCTATCAGAGGCATTATGCAAGATGATGTGAGGATGACTATAACAAGACTGTGCATGTTTTTCAATGCTATATGTAGTAAAATCATCGACGCTGAGAAGCTCAATGAGTTGGACAATGAGGGTTACATTATTTTGTTCCAACTAGAAATGAATTTTGCTCGAGCCTTTTTCAATATTATGGTGCACTTGATTGTTCATTTGGTAAAGGAGATAAGGCTTTGTGGCCCAGTTTATCTAAGATTGATGTATCCTTTTGAACAATTCATGAAAGTATTGAAAGGGTACTCTAAGAACCCATATTGATCTGAGGCATCCATTATTGAAAGATACATAGTTGAAGAGGTAATGAACTTTTGCAAATTGTACCTAAAAGGGGTTGAGGAAAACCCCCAACATGAAGAAGGGATCGGTAAGGGGGTATAAGGCATCAAAGTGAAGAGTATGAGCTGTGGAGAGGTGTTACAAGCACACTTATACATCTTGAATAATATGGAAGAAGTGCAACCTTATTTGGATGAGCATAAGAGGATTCTAAAGGAAAAGAACCTGAAAAAAAAGTGACATACAGATATCTAACAAGCATAATAAGACATTCAATGAGTGGTTCAAGGAGCATGTTGCAAAAGAGGCAGGTGTTCCTGATACAATAAGATGGTTAGCTGGAGGTCCTCATTTTAAGGTTGTGACATGGGGCACTTATGACATAAATGGGTATTCTTTCTACACTAAGGCCCAAGACAACAATAGCACCATGCAAAACAGTGGTGTGATGGTGGTAGTTGAAGCAATGCACTTTTCTAGTTCGAAGGATAAAAACTCAATATTGGCTTCTATGGCATATTATGGGGTAATTGAAGAAATTTGGGATATTAGTTACACTAAGTTCAAAGTTCCAATCTTCAAATGCAAGTGGGTTAACAATAGCGTAGTTGTAATTGATCCTCACACTGGTATGACCTCGGTTGATTTTCACAAGGTTGGTTACAAAGATGAGCTCTTTATTTTAGCAAGTCACGCAAAACAAGTGTTCTATGTAACGGATCCTGCAAATAAGCAATTGTCAATAGTCTTGCATAGTAAAAAGCAAAAGGACCGTGCTCCCACTTTAGATCTAGATGAGATACCGCCCTTATGTTCAAATCTACCTACACCAAACGAATTAGAATTGATAGATGATGACGACCAATTTTCTTATAGGAATGATCATTGTGAGGGGATATGGGATAACACCTAAAGTGAGAACCTTTTTGAATCATCATGTATTAATTCTTATTATTGTTTTTGTTTTGGTTCCGTGAAAATTATGGCACTGTATTGACTCATCTCATATTTAATTTGTTAACAGGTACATGACGGACGATTCTAACGATCAGTAGCAGAAGAACGATCCCTCTCGTAAAAAGGGCAGAGGTGCGACGAAGCTCGCTGACATTGTTGTCCATCAGGGGACAAATGTGTAACCTATTCATGTGGAATTTGATGATGAGCTGAATCCTATCGGTGAAATAGGGGCAAGATTCGTTAGTTATGTTGGTTTTGTGGCAAGGAACCGGATAAGCATCTTGGATAATGATTGGAGGGAAGTCCATAAAGACACAAAGGATCAATGTTGGTCAGATATCTTGGTATGTTTTATCATTATATTTCTGTTTGTTCCTAATATGCATGAACTTGTTTTGTTAGTTAACTCAACTAATGTGTTTGTTTATTTTTATTTTGCAGCAAAACTTTGATGTCCCTAACACCAAAGTATTCAGGAATATTTGGTTGGGAGAAGTACGCAATAAGTGGAGGAATTTCAAGGCAAAGCTGGGAAAACATTACATCTGGGGGGAGAACCAGAGTCAAGTACCTGTGAGCCAAAAACAGCAAGAGCGTCAAGCGAAGAATGTCTATAAGCACACAATGTCTCGAAGGGGTTACAAGTGGCTTGAGAAAAAGTTAACTCAAAAACATATTGCAGAAATGGAGGAAGCGGCACAATCTGATCCTACCATTATTGTAGAGCCGCCGTCACCTTTCCCACATCATACAAGAAGGGCGGAGGGAAAGAAGCATAAAGGAGGAGATTTCATCAATCCAGAGGTTGAGTCGGTTGCTAAAAGGATTGTAAGTATTTTACTTGGTTGTTTATTCATTTAACTTATGGTTTTTTAGTATATTACAACTTATGATTATTTCGGTCATTGCAAGACGAACTGGAGCAATAGTCCATCCAAGGTTCCTTCACGCCATCTGGGAGGATAGACATCCCAGCTATGGCAATAAGGAAGCCCGACTACCCCGGTCGAGTTATCAGGGAGCCCAAGAGTGTTAGCCTGATCAAGTATTTTGGTTGCAAATCTCGATCATTTTCCAGCAGGTGGCAGTGAAGCTCCAGGAAACTTTTACGGGTTCCCTGACGAAGCAAATTCAGGTGCAAGTTGAGGCACAGTCCGAGCATCAACCATACAGCTCGGACTAACATCAAATTCTTCTAAACAAGGATTACAGGTTTAAGCATCTACTATTTATGTTAATTACCGAATTTTGGGTTTTTCAATTAGGTTTACTCTATATATTCTCATCTCTTGCAGAAGTCCATTGGTATTGTTGGTACAAGCAACAAAGATAGTTGCAATCAGCCTTTACAGATAGGATCAATACGTGAGGACAACTCAAGTCCTACACCAGACGACATTGACAATGGAGAGGAGTGTCATATCCATTTGCATGTCCCTTGCCTGCGCATGGTCGCCAAAGGTCACCAGTTCCTAAAGGCCTCCTTCATACATAACATGGCTATTCAAGAGGACCAAGTGAAGGTATCGGTTATATTTGTTCGGAAGAATGAGGTGAGGACAACTGTACCCTTACCTGACAAGGAAATCACCAAACTAGGTGATGCAATCAGTTCATTTATCTTGTGGCCTAGACGACTCGTACACAAGACTCCGCAAAAGGCGCCCTTTGATTTGGTATTAGATTCCATGTACACTTGTGTTTGAGATTGTTTCATTCATATATTGTAGCTTGTAATAATATAACATTGACCTTTTTCATCACCCGCAGGCCTTTGCAGATAAATATTATTCTCTCCAAGTCCTGTGGGAAATGCAGCCAAATTTGGACTACGTATCCTTTAAGATGCCGGCAGGAATAGTTACTCCCCGATTGTACATATGAATTTGGGCTTGATGGTCAAAGAGATATCATTGAGTTTTTGAAGATGCAGGAAATTGACCTCGATTAACTTAAACTAGCGATTATGTAAATGACAGTTACTTTTAACGTCTTTGCAATATTTATACTTCAGTCCTTTTCTAATTTCAATCATTCCATGGTAGGTAATTCCAAAAGCTTTGTAACGATTTAGGGAGGGGGCGTACAGATTCTTCAATCTAATGGCCTTGGTGAGGCGAGATAATTTCAAGACCCCGGCGGAGAAGCAGAATTATGATGATAGCATGCAAGCATATGTCAACCATCAAATGAAAGCGAATCGGGGAGCTTGTTATTTTGGGCCTATTCTTGGAGAGTAAGTTTGATTATTTTATTTTACCAACTTTTCATCATTATGCACATTTACAAAAGTTATGTTTGTTATGTCGACATAATATTTTTAATGTCTTTCAGTCGTCACTGGGCATTAGCTGTCATTTGCCCTCTGGATCATTGTCTATTTTGGTTTGACTCGCTGAAGCATAATATAACCTCCGATCATTAAACGCTCTTCTTGATGTAAGTGTTAATAATAAAGTCTTTATTTATTTTATGCCTAAATAAATTAATTTTCATGTATATGACCTAATTCTAGTTCAATTTCAGGGGCATTCAACAGTGGCATCTAATGGAAAAAAACTAATCAAGCTTTTGAAACGTCATGACACAATGACCTAAAGTAAGTACTTTTCATTTAAATTCTTTGAATTTTAGTCAATTGTGATATTAATTGCTTTGTTATTAATTCATAATGTTTCTTGTGATTTATAAAGTGTCCTCAACAACCGACGAATAAGGATTGCGGGTAATATGTTATGAAGTATATGTCTAACATTATTATGAGTGATCGTACCGAAAACTTCTCACAGGTATAAAATTCTTATCTATAATTTTTTATATGATTGATAGAATTAATACATTGTTTATCCAATTTCTTCTCACAACATTCATATTGTTGCAGTTTTATGGTTCCACTGACTCATTTGACCAAGTACAAGACCTTGATCAGATTCGTGATAATATGGCAGAGTTTTTTCTTTCAAATTTGGGGTAAAAAGTGAGCACACATGTGTAGTTAGATACTCTCTTTTACTAATGATATCTCTTTCTTATTACCTTTGTCCACGTTTCATCTATTTTCTGTCCACATGTATATGTATATGTTAATTAGTTAGGTTGCATGTATTAAACTTGTGCTAATTAATGTATTAATTCTGTTGATCTAGGTATCTGTCTATATATGAGTATATATTTGTAATTGTGATCTGTAAAATGCAGATGGAAATCAGAACAAATAAATGAAACTAAAAAAAAAAAGAAAAGTTTTGACATCTCTTATTAAGAAAAAAAGTGATGTCAAAAAGAAGTAATAACATCTCCTATTATATTATAGGGGATGTTGTTTCTATGATGACACTAACGACATCACTTGTTTTGTTAACAAGTAATGTCGAAAAGCAGAAACAACATCCCCTATTATATAATAGGGGATGTTGTTTCTCTAACGACAGAAACCACATCTCTTATTTTCTTAGCGTGTGATGTCGTTAGTCCCTAACAGTATCTCAAGAGAGCTCTTTCTGGGACTATTGACATCTCTTCTATAATATACGATGTTGAAAGTCTGACATTTAACATCCGTTATTTAAAGAGATGCTAAAAGGTCAACTTTTCAACATCACTGAGATTGACATCCCCTATAGAACGGATGTTAAAACCCTTTTCTGCAGTAGTGAATTCTGGTGTTGCAAATAATTTTAAATTAGTTGAAATATTCATTATAAGTTGTGTAGCTAGCGTACCGTATCATTATTTTTGCGTAGCGAACTCATGGCTTGATGGTAATTGGTGAGATTGTTTCCCTTTCACCTCTTGAACCGTGAGTTCGAGCACGCAACAACCATATAGTTATTTTTATATTTTAAGATTTCGACATATTTTGTCTGCATTTCATTGCAAAATCTTGATTTAAATTTTTTAAATCAATATTTTTTTTGTCGAATAAATTTAACAGTGCTAATAATAAGAATATAAAAATATGTTAAAAGACTAAACTTAAATTTGATATAAATTTAAATGATTAAACATATAGTATTAGGCATTTTTTAATTCTATCCCCCACACCAAAACGGGTATAGTCCCCTCTTTGATCATGCCTCCAACTATACAAAATGACAAAGCATTTTTCACGTGATCTATTTTTAAAAGAGTAACTTATATCTCAATACAAGCACACAATTTCACTTCAAATAAAATTCACAATACACCACATTTCACCATGCGAGTTGTGACAAATCAAAAGGACAGATTGCATAATAATGAAGGATATGATCAACAACAACTAATATAGTTTTAAGTACAGTCCATACACTCAATGACTCAAGTACAAATTCCAATAACAAGTCCACTTTGATACAAACCCAAGTAAAATACCGTGTAACTCTTCATGTGTAACTCTTCATCTGAAGTTATCATAGTAATCATGATGCACTCCAACACGTGCTGCAATAATAATAATGATGAAAATTGTACTAAATGCAGCCTGCAAAATCAATCTCACAAGATTAGTCATATTAAACACTTCAAAGAAGAAAAGAATTATGTCAATAAAATAGTACTCTTTCCAATTATAAAAATAAGTATTAAGCTTCAAAGTAAAACATCAATCTACACCAGATTCTAAAATTATAATACCCCTAATCAATAATCCCCCAATTCTTTTTATTAGCTGCACATATTGAGAGATTTTTCAAAGTGAGTAGTTTATGGTGTAAATTATTAGAAGTGATACTTTATGCAATTCAATTCACATTTGTTATATTTGCATAATTTTTATGAATCACCTATTAAGGTATAAAAAGATGAAATTTGAATATTATGGCAATATAATGGCTCTAGTGGAATATATTACAGGACATGAAGCTGAAATTAAAAAAAAATGGAAGGTAAAGTGAATTACTCACACCAACTGTACAAGCAATACATCCGGGTCTCTCACGGCGGTCTATTTTGACAAACAGGAAACATATTGCCCCAATATACCAAGGGATTACAGTAAGAAAGAAACCTAGTATAAACCTTCACAACACAACAAATTTCTGGAATCAATAACTCAATAATACAAACAACAATGCAAAAAGTGGTTAGCATGATATAATCAGGCAATGAAAGATCAGAGCATCAAATAATATACTATATTATATAGCAAAAGAACACTAAAAAAAATTAATGAATTAGCGATGAAATTCTGTGATTAATTTAATGACGACCCATTCTAAGACAAATTCTGTCATTGTTCACTGATTTTTTTTTAGTAGAAATAAAATGTTATATAATCAGGACAAGCATGACATTGTTGTTATCTTTATGGTGTTACACACACACACACACACATATATATATATATCACATTGTTAAATCAATATAAGAATAATCCACTTAATCATGAGGAGTTGCTACATTTTTTATCTTATGTAGGGAAATAAGGACAATGTCCTTGGGTATAACTCTATTTTTATTTTTCTAAAGTGATTTCAACAGTTGCATGCATTATGAGTTTGATACATGTTGTAACCTCTCACAGAAAACTACACAAGAAAGAAGATACGAATCATAGTATTTTCCTTCCAATCAAATGAATAAATTGATTTTATGGAAAAAAAATGAATAAATTGATATATATGAAATCAAAAACAAAAACAAAAGAGGAAATTTCAGCAAATTGAAAGAACATTTCAAGGTAGTAAAAAAATAGATAGTGGCAATCAGGCTGTAGCAGAATCCGAGGCTAGTATTTTGTGATCAAAACATTCAAAACTAACCAAACAAATAGATAACGAAACTTATATATGATTACAATACACCTATAAATTAAATATATTTTTTTGTACATCATACACCTAAAAATAAATCATGTGAAATGTAAATTATCACTTACAAGATCCATCCAAAGCCAATACCACACGGAAGTGGAGGCTCTTCTTTCACAGGCATTTCTTCAACAACTGCATAACCTCAAATAATAACACAAAGAAAAACTAATCAAAAGCATGCAGCATATTAATTAGTTACAAAAATCATCGAAATCAAATACTCAATACGTTTATAAATATAAGACATATTTGCCTTATTTAATTAATAAGGATAACTTAAAAAAATGTCAAAAAGATTAGAAAGAGTTCTTATATTTAAGACCAAAGCTACTCAAGTAGATCTTATATTAAGAACAGAGGGAGTAATTTAAAAGTCAAACCCTGCATAGTTATTCTCTATGTAACTACTCCCTCCGTCCCACAATATAAGGTCTTTTTAACCAAATTGCAGGTTCCTAAAAAATTAGTTAGAGTTAGTTAAAAATAATAAATGTGTAGGAAATATACTATATTGCCCTTATTTATGAATGAGTAAGAGAGGGTAATTATGAAAAGAAGATGAAAGAGAATGTATGGGAAAATTAATGCATGGATAAAATGGGAAAAAAACATTTATTATTCAAACAAACTCAAACAGGACCTTATATTATGGGACAAAGCCATTCAAAAAAATGGACCTTATATTATGGAACGGAGGGAGTATATTTTTGTTAACCTCTAGAATTTCATGTCTTTTTGGCACATTTTCCTTGAGTTTTATACAATGTTTGGTGCATTTATACATATTTTGGATAGTCAAATATAGGAAAAATTGATTTTTTTGTTGTTGCACACTTTTGCTCAATTGTGCATATTTTGTGCTTTCCTCCTTGTTTATTATGAGCTTATCAAATTTATTATTTTGTAAGGTATGTTTTGGTAAGAGAATCAGAATCAAGCCATTTGAGAATTCAAAGATGATCAAAGTGATGCCAACTCATGGATTGAAACTCTACTTGCAATAGAAGAACTCAATTTTTTAGAAAAGAAATGAGTCGCAACCCAATCTGTTTCGACCGCAGCTCATTCTGCTGCAAATAATTGAAAGCAAAATGACAGAACCAAATTGAGCCGCAGCTCAAAAACCTGGTCACGACTCATTTCAGCACAGAAGCAAATTGAGCCGCAGCTCAAATTTTTTGGGCTGCAGCTCAGTCGAGACAGCAAAACGCACAGCATGGTTTAGCTGGGGAAATGCAGGTTTTAAAGTGAAGAAATCGAAGGATGCCAATATTCTTCACTTCTTGGGCATTATTGGGAGCTTTGTATGCTAAGTTTTGGCTCTTGGAGGAGCTTAGAGAAAGGGATTGAAATTTGGAAGAGATTTTGGCTTCAAATATTGGTTTTTCTTCTCCATTTTCCTTTCCCTCTTTTATGTTCTATGATTGTGCTACTATATGTATATATTCCCTTGGATTTTCTAAACATGTGGAGCTAAATCTTTAATTCTAGGATTATTTTGAACCCCTCTATGAACTAACTCTTGATTACTCCTCTCATTTTGTGAGGAATGAGATATATACATTTATTTTACTCTTTCCCTAATGCTTCTAAGTGATTGATTGCCACTTAGATGTTATGTTCACTTGATTGGTCCTTGAGAAGGCTAGATTGAGTGTAAAACTTGTGTAAAATAGTGTAAAAACTTAAAGTTTACATGATGAATAGATGGTTTTGTTGGTAGGATAGTGATATATTTGCTAACCTTACATAGCCACAATAGGATTAAAGCTTAAAAATTGAATTTTATTAATTGTAACAAGAGATTGAGCAATTAATGAGATCAAACACTTGCTTTTAATTTGAGAAAGCTTTTACAAGTACTTTGTGAATCCTAGACTAGCACATCATTTATTGAGAACATCTTTGAGAGGAGGTTAATTGGATTTTAAGAGATACAAAGGGGAATAAATAATCTTAAGTCCCATATTGTCTTAAAAGATGAAGAATCACTTATTTATAATATTGTTTTCATTTAGCATATGTTTATTTCGTAGTTACTCTTCAATCTCGATATTTGTCTCATTCAAATTGGGCAAAAGTGTGATAATCACTAGTTGACCGGATTTTAAAATCAAATCCTTGTGTGAACGATATTTTACTTATCACTTTATTACTTGACACAACCCGTACACTTACTGTATCAATAGCTTCATTTAGCCGGCCATTAGGAGGAGACTTTAACGCCTATAAGGAGAGCTTATCTTATTTGGAACGACCTTTTGTGGTTGTATATATGTTATGTGAGAATTTATATACCTGTCATCTCCCTATCTAGTGTAAGAGAGCTAGTTGGGGTTTGTTTTTATTCTCAAATTTAATATATCAATCTATTTTATCCCCCATATTTTTCATTATTCTTCTTACCTATCTTTATTGGTTGCACGTGTCAAGGAAGTTTACATCATAAGGTAATTTCACCACAAATGTTTTAAAAGGATATATTAGGGGAAATAACACACATTTTTTTACAAATAACTAATGTAAATATTTTCTAAAATCTAACTAAATTAATTAATTAGGTGGATCCTATATAATAAATGTTAGAGCTCATAATAAATAATCAAGATATTACAAGCCTCCTCGAGAAATACTGAAACCTTCTTTAGACCATATCTACAAAAGTAGCATTAAACCATGACTCTAAATTAAATATTCTTTCATATATTTTGATGAATATTTAATGGAAAAATTAATTACAGGTTCCATGGAATGAACTTAATTCTTACGAAATTGTAAATAACAACTTATGGCTTGACGATAACAATTTGTAACCATATGATTACAACTCTATAATACCTCATCATAATGAAATTTTTTTAATGGCAACTGTAATTAATTTTCCCATATTTATACTATTGCTAGGAAAGTAAAAAAAATTAAGAGACTAGGCAACTGAATGCTTACCCAACAAACTAGATCAAATACAACTAAAATCAATTCAAATAATTCATTCTAGCAATAAAAGAAATTTAAGACTAATTAAGAAGTTAGTACTTTTGATCATCAAGCACCAATTATTCAAACCCACAAAGACAACAATTAAATCAGTAAAAAAAAAAGGACACCTAGAAATCACGTACCCGCTGGTGTGTACGCTTGGTGGCCATAAGGGGCTGATGATGGGTCACCGGAGACTTGGAAGGCACTCTTCTGAGGCGGCGGCGGAGGTGGATAGTGAGGCTG
Source organism: Mimosa bimucronata (assembly GCA_037074515.1). Lineage (NCBI taxonomy): Eukaryota > Viridiplantae > Streptophyta > Magnoliopsida > Fabales > Fabaceae > Mimosa > Mimosa bimucronata. Next base: position 18,032,832 of record CM073442.1, read on the forward strand.
GTAGCCATAAGGGGCTGATGGGTCAATGTTATAGTGTCTGGTCATCTTCTTTGTTTCGTCTTTGTGGTGACTATGATTATTGATAAGAGGAATATTTTGGTTTAGCTCTGTAACTGATGATGGGGAAATCAATCTTCAATGAAATGCGACATAGGCCAACGAATTCTATGGAAAGTGACTACGCCCATGGAATTAAATGCGACATGTTTCTTGGCCTTTTGCTTTTCAAAAGATCCTTTCATATAGGAAAGAGATCATTCACTATATTATTGGTCGGTGAGAATATTTTAGTGGGTTATATTTAATTGAACTACATTATTATAATATTTTGAGAGAATCTCATTTAATTCCATATTAATATATTTAAATCCATATTTAAGCGTCTAGTTTCAACAAATCTCCAATTAAACCTCTAGTCCTTAGAAATTTTTTAATATTGTTAAAAGACGATGATGTCCCTTTAATTAAAATGATAATTTAGCATCCATATTTTACCATGAATTATCTGTAAAAAAAAGGCAAAATGAACAAGGTTTTTGAGCCATAAAACCTTAGAAGAGAAGAAATAGTTTTATCGGCTAAGGAAGAAAATCAAGGGATAATTCGGACAGTTTCTCTTTAACTTTTTGTCTAGTTAATGCTGCGCGATCATGAATATGATTATCACATGAGAATACACGGACTCGGGAAACCGTCCTAGAAACATGAGAGAAATTGATTTTATTATAACAATGAATCTAAATTTAATACATATACATATAAACATTTTGTTACCGATAAATTAAAGTACAATGTTATCGTATGATTTATATAACTAATATCATCTAATGAGATAATGTTTTATTATCTAAAATAAGGAGATAAGGTTTTATTATTGTTGTTGATTCTGATTTTTTTTTGAGTGAAAATGGAATTTCATTCAAAGAAATGTAACGAGTACAATCAGTAGATTACATCAGAGTCAAGACGGGAATATAGGGGAAATGTAAACAAACATAAAGCTGTAATTTCTTTTGGTTGTGCTATGGGGGATCCAAGAGCTCTAGTAGATATGATGACTGGAGGGTATGGTTTGCCTGGGCAATAGTGGTCGAGATTAACTCTATAGGCTTGAAAGATTCTCCAGCAAAAAGTCGCCTGTTCCTTGCGTTCCATAGTCTCCAGTTAAGAATGCCAAATAAGGTGGCCCATGCTTTGGATTCTATTGCTGGGTTGATATTTGTTAGCCACCATTTCTGGAGTGGCATCTGTAGGAATTCGTGGATTTTAGTACCAGGAATAAGGAGCTTCCAACATGCAGCTGCAAGGGGGCACCTGCGAAATACATGGTCTAGATCTTCCACAGCTTGGCGACATAATTCGCAGGTGCTGTCCATGGTTAAGTGGCGCTTGACTCGGTCAAGGTTTGTGAGAAGTTTATTTTTGTAAGCTAGCCAGAGAAATGAGCGAACTCGTTGTGCTCCTGGCCATTGCCAAATCAATTTCCATTCCTTTTGGGATTCGGGCCACTCATCGCCTTCCAAAGCTTCGTACGCTGATGATATTGTGAAGTTTCCATTAGGTGTGAGATCCCAGTAGCAGCTGTCTTGTCCTTGCATATTCCTTGGCGGTGGGATTGTTTGGATGAGAGTAATTGTTTCCGATGTGAGAAGATCCTTGAAAATGAAATCGCTGATGGGTTTGTTGAGGGAGGACTTTTCCACATCAGCAGTAGCGAGGTTTTTTAGTGGGCCCAAATCCCCTACCCAGGTGTCGGACCAAAACCTCACTCCCCTTCCATTTTCTAGTTTCCAGTAGAGCCCCAGGGATGTGGTTTGCCAAGTTTTAGCGATGCTTCTCCAAATGTGAGAACTTGTTTTTGACTTTGTTTTGAACGTGTAGTTGCTTGCCATTGACCAGTTGTTGAATCTGATTTTAATACAATAGAATGATATGACCGAAGTTTTAAAGAATGAACCGAGGTTGAAAATCTTATTGACCCAATGCTTAAAGTGTGTGGTGCCGGCAAAAAAAAAAAAAAAATTATTAAAAAATAGATTTGGGAAACCGAAGTAAAAAATACGACTCTTGAAGCAATGAAATAACCAACTATTAGAAAATGGACTTGATGTGACATATAATGTTAATTAGTAGCTTTCTTACTGTCCGATTGAAAATTGCGCCCGTGAAACATGAGCATGTTTGGTTGGGCTTATTCTCCCAAAATAAGAGCTTATTTTTATAAAAAAAGACTTAAAATGAGAAAAATTAAAAAAATATATGTTTGTTTGGGCTTATATTTTTAAGCCTGTAAATGACTTATAAGCTGTTTTTCTATAAGTTGTTTTTTTCAGCTTATGACTTATAACTTATAAGTCACTTATGGAGGTGGACCCCATAATTCTGAGTTATTTTACATATCCAATCACAACTAATCCAAACATAAATCTCATTACATAATCTGACTTATGGAAAATAAGTCACTTATAAGTCATTTTTTCACAGCTAATCCAAACATAAATTTCATTACACAATTTGACTTATTTTCAATCTAATTTATTTTCAATCTGACTTATAAATAAGTCACTTTTTCAGAAGTCAATCCAAACACACCTACAGACAGGATTTCAAAGAATTATCTTGCCGTTTTAAAGATGGAGCAAGATCAATTCCTCAAATAGATTTTAAAATATATTACCAATGTTGTGTTATGTTTTTAAATATTTATTGGTAAAATTTTACCCTTTAAAATATATTTATGCTATATGCTCCTAACACTTTAATGTTATTATTGCACAATTACCTTTTTTTCATTTGATTGGAAACATAAAGCTTATTATATTTTATGCCCAAATCCAACCATAAGCATAAAAACATACTCCTGTAATAATAATTACTCGCGTTCTTCTCATTTTCTATGATATTCTTATATTTTTTTGTATTATTTGAAACACAAAATAAAGGGAAGGGGAAGGAAAAACACAATGTGTAGGGATGGGTTGTCTTCGGTCCTAATTATAAGATCACTTTGACTTTTTTTGAAAAAATTAGGGATGTAAAATTGATCACTTTAAATTGTTTAGAGTCACATTTTTTATTCAAAACTAATTTATTCTACTTATAAACTAACCTATAATCTAATTACATATGACATATGTTATAATTTAGTGATCTAATTTGCTTTCTTAACTTCCACAAAAAAAAAATCAAAGTGATCTTATATTTGAAACCGGAGGGAGTATAATTATTTTCTACCCCAGAAAGAAAGAAGGAGAAAGATGTGTGCATGTGGAGAGATGAATTGGTGTGAACGAATTTTGAGTATAGAATATTGGTAAATAATTTTTGCCTTGTAGTATATTAGTAAATTATTTTCCTATTTATAGCATTTAGATAAAAAAAGCCCATGACATTTTATTTAAATATCTCAAATCAGCAATTTTGTATGAAAAAAAATAAATTAATCAATAATTCTTCATAGATGATATCCTATGGGATTGAGTACACAAGAATTCCCTAAAGGATTAGCCACCTTAATTATTATCATGAAGCGTTGCATCGGTTGTGGAGGGAAATGCCATAATCAACAATGACGGAGGAGAAAAAGAGCCTTATTTTAATTTAATTTTAAAATATAAATATTCACTATACTCAACAATTAAAATTTAACCATGATTATTATAGTACCCATAAATTAGGTTTTTCAGAAAGGTGGGGAAAATTAATAGAGTTGCCACCAAAATTTTATAAATAAATTAATTATGGATACCTTTTAATTTTCTTTGAAATAAGGCATACAAAAACAAAATAATGTTCATTAGTCAATTATTATTCATGGAGAGGTGCTACGCACCCCATAGCACTAGTTCGTGTGAACGAATACCTTAAGTAAATTATTTAAAAATAAATATGATATTTTAATTATATTACAATTACCCTAAAAAAGTAAACATTACAAAATGAAACAAATGATTAAAAAAAAATTAGTTATTTAGGTTGTTGTATTTGACCTAGGTTGAGATAATAGGGTCTACTTATTCTTTAGAAGAATTAAAGCCCCAGTAGTGTAGTTCAGTGTAGAATAGTCTGTTACTTGGTTTAGAGTTTTTTTAAATATTTATGAAATTTGTATTGGAAAAGAATTTTTTTGTTGGTTTGTATTTTTTATTTATAAAACAGGGTCTTTTTATTTAAAAAGAAATCGAGAAACCATTGGATTAAACTTCCTACTGAATAATCATTTTCCCCCGCGGATATTTTGAAAAGGGTTAAGGGTCAAAAATATATATGTGATTTTGTCAAAAGTTCATCTAGCACCAAACGTTTTTTTTTTTTACCAAAAATACACATGTCCTTTCAAATTGGATTAAAAATACACATCTACAGTTAAATTATGGTAAAAAATACACATGTGATTTTGTAAAAGGGTTCATCCAGCACCAAACGTTTTTTTTCCGGAATATAACTGTAAATATGACTTTTGATCAAATTTGAAAACTCATGTGTATTTTTGGTCCAAAAATAAACATTTGGTGCTGATTGAACTTTTGACAAAATCATATGTATATTTTTTACCCTTAACCCTTCTGAAAACTTTACCTAAACCCTCACATTGGGGTTTATAAACTAGAGAACATTTTTCTTTTCACTAAAAAAGAGGGTTTACATTATATTTTAAAAAATTATTGACTTACTATTGCATCTAGATACCTGCCGAGATTTTGAAAAATCTCATATGGTAAGAAGATATATTTTTCAAAATCTGTTTTTTTTTTCATTCCCTTTATTTTTGTAAAAGCCAAACCGTCCTCTATAAATTAAATTAAACAACTATTTTTTTCATTCCCTTTATTTTTGTAAAAGCCAAACCGTCCCCTTTAAATTAAATTAAACAACTATTTACAACGGCTTGGCTGCGAGAAATACGGTGAACATTCATTCAACAGATATGGACAAAAAGTCAAATGAAAATCGGCTGGTGTCATCAACGAAGATAATGAAAGAAAGAATAATAGAGGAAAGCATAAAAAATATTAAACAAACAATATCCAAATTACATTGGCCTTTAACCATTTTTGTTGAGCTCACGTATGTAACAACAACATAAAGGGTAAAAACTAAAAACAAAATAAAGAATGAACATTGGTCCTCTGTTTTAGTCCCTCCTACCCATTTTTATATCCCACTTGCCATAAAATAATATGACGGGAATAATTTTTTTTTTTAATTAAAGGGACAAACACTAACGGTTTTAAGGTACAAGTAGGATCAAACCCACAGCCTCCCACTTAACGTGGAGATATCATACTATTAGTCTATAAGGCCTCTGATGATGACAAGAAGAATTTTCTATCTTTCTCGGTTCCTTCTTTCTTCCCCCAACTCTTTCCTCCTCTATACAGTCAAATACATAAGGTTCGTCTCATAAATGCTCTTTTTTTATTTTAGTTTTTCATTTTAATGACATTTCCTACTTTAAGATCCAATTGACATGAATGACATTTTTTTAGTAAATTTCATTCTTTATTTTTATATTGTCTTTTTATGACACAATTTTAGGAAAGTGGTTGGGCTCACCCACAAGGGAAAATTTCAATTTACCCCCATAATAGTGAATTAATATCATATTCCCCCTAACTTTCTGAAATTTCACTAAACCCCCAAGGGGGCAAAGTGAAAATAATTGTGGGAGGGTCAAAGACCATTCTGCCCTTAAAAAAGAAAAAGCAAACTGAATTAATATGTGGTGAAGCACTCATTCTCTCCCTCCTACACTCGTCAAACTCGCTCATTCTCTCTCTCCCACACTCATCAGACTCACTCATTCTCTCTACGCAAGGTAATTAGCTCACTCCCTTATGATTCCATGATTTCTGAAATCACTTGACTTCACTCCCACCAACTCCCTCCTACATTTCATGATTTCTAGAAATCACTTGAGTTATCAATGTTTTTATTTGATGTGTTTTGAAGACTTTTAGAAGGCAAGGAGATCAGTGTTGTGGTAAACAAGCTATTGAAATCACTTCCAAGTAGAGGTAAATGCTTATCCTCAAGTAGAAAATTCTCATCTCTTTAATCTAAACCTTTCAAGACTTCTACTATGTCTTAGAAATTCGTCAAATGTGTCTTAGAATTTTGTCATACGTGTGTTGAAATGCTCTGAAAATGTGAAGTACGTACCAAGTATAGCCTTTGAAGAATTGTACTATATCTTAGAAATTTGTCAAATGTTTCTGGGAAATTTGTCATACGTGTGTTGGAAATTTTTCATACATGTCTTGGAATTCGCTGAAAATATGGAGTAGGAACCAAGCATAGCCTTTGAAGACTGCTTGTATATCTTAGAAAATCGTCAAATGTGCCTAGAAAATTTGTCATATGTGTCTTGAAAATTTGTCATAAATGTCTTGGAATTTGTTGAAAATGTGAAAAGGTATAGCATATGAAGACTTGTACTATGTCTTATAAGTTGGAAAAATCTGTGTAGAAAATTTGCCATATGTTTCTTAGAAATCTCTCAAATGTGTGTAAGAATTCCCATGTAAATAACATGTATTGTTGAAAGAATTGTTGTTCAAGTGGCACTAATGTACATGTATTCATAATATCTGATGTTGTAAATATGGTTATTTATGTAGTAAGTTGTTATATGTGTGTTGCAAATGGAGCATATGTTCTTGTGAATGCCATTATGTGTCCTAAGCTCAAAGTAGAATGTGTTGGTTCACTATATATTACAAACACATGTGATTGGTAGTCCAAATTAAACTTTGAGTATAATCATTGGCAAGTATAATTAATGTTAATGTAACTTGTCCATAAAGTATAAAACTTTGAGTTTATATAATGCAATTGTTATGTTGTTAAATTGTCTATTTCAGTTCTAAACTGGTAATTGATTTAATTTAGCCATGTGATTGAAATGTGGGAATTAATTATGTGCAGCAACACACAAGGAGAATAAGTAGCAGTTATGCAAAGCAATTATTTTGTATATTCCATGTGGGAGGAAAATATGTTAAGAGCTTGGATGGAAAGATGATGTATGAGGGTGAGATTGTAAGTGGAAGACTAATAAGTAAAGGGATTTCATATGAAGACCTTAAAAGTTTGATAGAAACAGATGTATGGCCGGGAAGTGGTGGATTTAACATGAAGTACAAAATTAGTTTTTCCGGGGAAACATTATTGGACCTTGTTGATGATGTTGGATTTGCACAATTGATTGAGTACAACAATACCAATGGGCATGTGTTTGTTTGTAAGAATGTGGAAGAGTTGAAACAAACATCACAAGTGGATAACATAGAAGAGTAAATTATGAAGGTTGTTATGAAATTTTGCTAATGGAACAAGAAGTTGTGATATTGAACAACGTCAATTGTAACTTATGAAACTTGACTTGTGTTTGCAGGATAGATGATTTGGCAATACCTTCATTTGGAAGATCAATATCTCCAAGTATATGGGAAGTTGAGGCAGACAACTTAAGCACACCATCTCCCATACAATGTGTGCCACCTCCAATAGCTATACAAAGTGGGAAAAGAGCATTGAATGCAGATGGTTTGTGATAGGCACAAAATTGAACCTACATTTTCGCAAGTGCACGGGCAGTCAAGTAATAAAGAGTAAATCGAATATCGTTCCCATGAGGACTTGGTACCACGAATTTAGTTGAGAATTAATTTCACACGTTTGTTTAATTCAAGCAAACACATTGATTTTAAATGAGTGAAAAGAAATAAAATCAAAACAAAACAAACAAACTAATGCAAATAGCAAAAGATGCAACATAGAGTGACTAATCCCCTTTTCAATTCATAGAGCAAGTAATTACCAAATTAATTGCATTTAAAATTAGCTTGTTAATCTAGAGATTTAATAGGCATAAGGATCTCCCAATCATATACACCCCTCTCTAAAGTTACACTTGTTATTCCTAACGAAGCTACTTAAGACGCTATAAAAATCAAATTCACTCTAATATGATTATATGGGTCTAATAGGTATATTCCTATCCTATTGGCAAATTAGAATAAATTCTAATCCCACATTACTTAATCCTAGGTCCAATCAAGATCCCTCTTCCAAGGCTAATCTAAATTCCCCTAATTCATTCTCAATGGTGATCAAACATCAAGTAGATAAATAATACAAGATTAAGTAAACAAAACTAAAATTAAACACAAATAAAATGTTCATACATGCTCTAATCCAAGAATTAGTTCATAGCTACTCTAAGTTGTAAAAGGAAATTAGCCACACATGGGTTACATCAAAATTACAAGATTAATTGATTCCAAAATTGGACCCAAAACCATGAGAAAAATTCAAGAAGAAAGAAGCAAGAACTAAACAAGATTGATGAACAGTGCCCACCAATTTCTCCACTTTTCTGTGCTTCCTTCCTCTACTCTCTCTCTTGTGCAGCTTCGTGTGTGTATTGAATGATTGGAAGAATTCGCTCTCCCTCATGTGATGATAATTGATTATAATTTAGATCTCTTTTATTTCCAATTCCATCATACACATGTGTGTAGTGGCTGCCAAGAAAAGAAAAAAAAAGGAAACTTAAATCAAATCAAATAACAATAATTATAATAAACTAAAACTATTTTTTTTTTACATATGCTTATTTTTTTTATTTTTGGTAACTTTCCTCTTTTAATTCAAAACAAGATAATTCAAAAGAAATCTCCAAATAATGTATCAATTTGGTATCTTTTCAAATCACAACAAAATCTCACAATTTTTGAATTGATGACTCCCCAAATACAATAAAATATTTCTAAAAATCTATTAAATATGAGGAGTCATCAGTTTAATTGTGGAGAGTTTGCCAAGCACAATTCTAGTTATGAGTTCTTCAAAGTGGAATGATGAGTTTATGTCAGTTGGTCAAAGATTTGCACATGCTGCAGCATTCAAAATTACACTATACAAATACAGCATTGCACACAATTTCTGATATGATTATGTCAAGCAGGAAGACCAAGAGTTAAAAGGATTGAATCACAATTTCAAAAGAAAAAAATGTATCATTGCTCGAGATGTGGTGAGGCCGGTCATTCTGTGAAGACTTCTCCAATTTTAGCTAAAATGTGCAGTAGACATGGTGCTTTTATTTTGGTGTTGAACATAGATGCTTCGTACATAGTTATGAATGTATCCCAACTTATATTTTTTTGGTTGTTAGGAAAGCAGCTATTGTGTGCATACATACAATCTATTTTGGCTTTTCGTAATCAAATGTAAATGCCCTTTTGAATTTCAGGATGCTACTTTGTGGCTTTTGGACCTAAGTACCAAGATGAAATTTGCTTATAACTATGTAAATGTACATGATTTATATGAATATGATAAGTTATATTATATGATATGATATCTTTTGTATTATTGGTAGCTATAGTGTTAGATTTGAAAATGTTGATAATGACAACCATGATAGTATGACATTATTTTTCTTTCTGGAGGCCCTTGGGTAGTTGTGGCAACATTACATTGCCAAGAGTTTCTCAGTATATGAAATCTGTAACCAAATTTTTTAGATATGTATCATTAAAATAGCTAAATTCTTCCAATTTTTTGACATATAAAATCCTGACAATCATGTTGTAAAAACGCAAGAAAGTCTTGGAAATCCGTCATATGTGTCTTAGAAAGGCATATGTGAAATGGAATTTTGAATTTACCTAGGACGATTTCAGAGACTCGGAAAATCACACGAATATGTTGGAAATTGTTCATATATGTCTTGGAAATATGTCATATGTGTCTTGGAAATCCATATGTCAAATGCAAGTATGAATTTACCTATGACGATTTTAGAGACTCAGAAAATCACACGAGTATGTTGGAAATTTTTCATATATGTCTTGGAAATATGTCATATGTGTCTTGGAAATGCATATGTGAAATGCAACTTAGAATTAACCTAGGACGATTTCAGAGACTCGGAAAATTACACGAGTATGTTGGAAATGTTTCATGTATGTCTTGGAAATATGTCATATGTATCTTGGAAATGCATATGTCAAATCCAAGCATGAATTTACCTATGACGATTTTCGAGACTTGGAAAATTATATGAGTATGTTGGAAATTGTTCATATATGTCTTGGAAATCTGTAATTTGTGTCTTGTAAATGCATATGTCAAATGTGTCTTTGAATTTAGATTACACGATTTGTAAGACTTGGAAAATTACGATATATTTGTTGGAAATTCGTCGTATATGTCTTGGAATGTGTCATATTCTTCTTAGAAGCAAAATTAAAATGGAACATGAATTGGTTAGACTTATAAAATTACAAGAGACATGTTGGATTGTATATGTCTTCCAAATGCGTGATATTTTACATGTTAAATTGGACGATTCTGGAGACCTGGAAATCCACACACTTATGTTAGAAATCCACACATAAGTGTTGGAAATTCGTCACTACAATGAGTAACCATATGTTTTTACAAACAACCCTATTGCCATGTAAGTGACAACAATTTCCAAATTTATAATCTTGGATGGCGGGTCATACGCAGCCATCAGCTCCTTGCAAAGTTCTCATGGAATCTTTTGTAAATTTATATTTAACAAGTGCCTGAAACCAATTTTCTCTACCCTCTGGAGTAAGTTTTTCCTCTCTTTAATGTAGGAAGCAAGTGCCATAAATTTCCTAGTAGAGCATCGAGTGTCAAAGGGTGTGGAGTAACATTCTCCATGCCTGTCATTAATGCATTTGTCGTATAAATGTCCTTATGGTTTGACTGCAATTTTTTCCACTCCTTTGCAGCTACTGTCGAGGCATCTTTGAATTGATCCTTCTTCCTCATATTGTTGGCTTTAACAAAATCTTTCTTAAGTTTTTCCATCCACTTACACGAACCTATTGTTTCCTTTCTTTATGTTTTTGCTCCATCTTCATACACCCCAAAAAAATAACACACAAACACATCAACTTTTAAGAGATTCATATCGATTAAACACATAAACTAATACGTAATGGTGCAATTTGGATTATTTCAAGATTGCCTATCAAAGTACTTTTGCTGTTATCTATCAGTGCAATGGTGTAATTTTGATTTAACAGTGGAAAAAGGAAATAGTAAAACATGCTTCCAAAAGAAATTCATATATCTTTTCAGGAAAAACCTGAAACGAATCGCAAATCAAGAAATTCATGCATATCAAGTCACTAATAATCAGCGTTTAGAGTTTAAATATATAAACCTCACAGCAACAAACAAACCAAGGCTTAAAATATCATTGATATCATCAAACCAAGATGAAAACACAAGAATCACCATCAAAAGCTACAGATCCAAAAACATGAGAACAAGAAAGAACAGCGTATAAGATAACGATCAATGGTTATACTACATTTATTTTCCTTATTGAAGCTACAAAGTCATATTTTTCATAGACAAAGCCATTTGTTCCATTATGACTCTAGCTGTATGAGCATCATTTCCTCTCGGTGCTTATGCTCAAACTCTGTTCTCAATTAATATGTAAATGACTGGGTTGTTACATTTGTCCTTTATGTACTGTAATAGAAGTAGCCTGCAATGTAATTGTTAATGTCCCAAATTGCTTAACTAACTAACATGTTATAGAGGTATACAAAGAAGCAGATTTTTCATTTGCATTAGTAACTTCACAGAATTAATCCTTTAAGCTTAGCAAGTGGAAACCAATCCAAATATTGTCCAGTTTAAAAACTAATAAGAAAACTAATATCCAGTGCAGCTAATGATTATTTATGTTGGAGAGAGCTTTTGACACTACAAATTGAAAGAAAAGTAAGTAAACTTGAATATGAGATAGAGAAAGTAAAGCTCAAATTAAACTTTAACATTCTCAAACAACTTGGTCCTAAACTTGTCTTAAGATCTCTATTACTAGGTACTTCAAGGTAAAAATTAGTAAACTTGAATCAACCATTTATTGTTCATATATACATACAAGGAAATTAATACTAGTATAATTAAAACCGTAACTGAGCTAATTCTAGTCTAAAGGGTTCTGTTCAAAATAGGAGATAGGAATAAAATCTACAAACTCATACTTTGATATTCCAATTGCATCACATTCAGTGACCCATATAGTTAAACGTCAATCATTCAATTGTAATTGTTCCTTTTCAGGAGTTGCTTTAGCTTTCATACTCCTCATTTTCTCCTCTAATACCTTCCTTCATATGAATCCCAACATGCCATGAATATCAACACCATCATTTACACCTTTCCTATATGCCAAAGAACTTAATGGCATAAATCTGGAAAATTTCCAGATTTTAAACACAACTAGATCATCAATTAAAGTACCACTGGCCAAGGATTAACCATTTAGCCCATTTAATTAGCATCAAGAGACTTTGATGATTAACTTTCAGTCAGATTTTAACCTTTAAAATTGAATAATGACTGCCCAATCTTTAGTTGCTTCTCCCTCTTTGATGACTCAAAAATTTCAGCCCAATCACTCTTTCTCTTAAATCAAACAGCAACATGCTTCATACATCTAGGAACCAATTCCAAATCTCACACCGTAGCATTTGAAGAAATTGAAGATAAAAGGAATTTGAAAAGCCTTACTATAAAAATAAGCTTCATTTATACTCATATTGCCATTCCTCTGTTTCAAAACAGTTTCAAGAAGCAATCAACATCTTCAATAACTTATAGCTTCAATTTGTAGAGAAAGTAAAGCTCACTCTATCTCAGATACTTAATACATCACACATCTTAGATTCATGAACTGATTATTAATGATTTTTTTACTAAACTCCCATCACACATAAACATCCCTCATCACATATCGCCACATTTCCACATCAAGCTGCAAAAAAAAATAGTCAGTAACACAAACAAATAATACACAACATTCATGCGCAAAAATTTCAAACAGAGTTTCCATTGACATTGCCATTTACCTTATCAACGGTGTGGAGATTGGAGAGGCGACGGCGTGTCATGGCTACGGGAGTAGTGGCGACGTGGCGAGAAGAGCCCCAAATGAGTGGTGTGGCCACTGGAGCAGCAGTGGTGTGGTGCGGCAACGATGAACTGAGCAGCGGCGCGGTACGGCGATGAAGGACTGAGCAACGGCGATGGAACACTGACCGGCGACATGGCGTTGTGACGATGTCGAGACCTTTGGTGCGTCTGAGGTTTTGCTTCAGTTCGGTCTCCCCTCTTGTGTCCCTCTTCTTCAGTTTATGACATACTTGAGGGTAGAATTGTCTTTTATCCTTCAAGAATTAATTTCACTTTGCCCCCTTGGGGGCTTAGTGAAGTTTCAGAAACTTGGGGGGGAATCTGACATTAATTCACTATTGTGGGGGCAAACTGAAATTTTCCTCATAATCAATTCTAAAATGTCCATGTGGGCTCTGGAGCATGTCAAGCAAGCATTTTTTTTCTGTTCACACAGGTAGGTTTCATCTAGCTTCATTTAGCTGTAGATGCCTCCCTAAATGCTGCGGTTGGAACCACAACTTAGTAGTAATCCCCATGAATTTCTATAATCACCATCAATTTTGTTTTTTTTTTGTTTTTAAATTTCCTTATGCAATTATGTTCAAAGCTTAAAGGATTAAAAATAAACTTTTTAAACATACGAGAAAAAATTAAAACCTAATGTAAACTTAAAGGATTAAAACTATTCTTTAACCAAAGTATAATTACAACAACAATCATATACCCCCATGTAAGTTGTGAAAAATCAATCAGGACAAATTGCATATGAAAATTACCAACAACAATGAATATGGCTTTTAAGCATAGCACATCATACTCAACTACAGATTCTAGTAATAAGTCCACTTTTATGCAATCCCAAGTAAAAAAGACTGTATAACTCTTCATCTGATAATTTTCATTCAATCCCAATCATGTGCTCCCCTTGGAAATTCCATATGCAGGAGATTATCAACAACAAATTAAATGGCTTTAAGAACAGTACTTGTACATACATACCATCTTCATAACATTTAGAAAAGGAAAATAACATATTTATACAAAATGTTACTAAAGAACACACCTATCTTCATATCTTTATAAAAGCACACAAAATTTCACTTCAAAATATAATTACAACACGATACATAATTCCACCATATGAGTTGTGAATAAAACAGGACGACTTTCACTCAAGGACAAACTACATATGCAGGAGATTATCAACAACAAATGAAATGGTTGGTACATACACTCAAATGAAGATTACATAATAAGTCCACTTTGATGGAAAGTTACCGGTAATCCCAATGATGTGTTGCTAGAATGACAATAATTAAAATTATACTAACAACAGCCTGCAAAATCAATTGGTCACCTAATCAGATACTCTGTTTTTTTTTAAATGAATATATATTAAAAAAGTATTGGTATGACATAGAAAGACTACAAAAATATAAAACACATGAAACGATCTCACACACTGAAAATGTATGGAACAGTTTGATGGCCAAAATGCTGCAATATGGAAACAGAGAAAGAGAATTGAATCCCAAACTAGACATATTATTAATGGTTGTATGTAGAGCTTCATAGCTTTGTTTTTTTTCTCAGATAAAATGGGGAAGAGACATAAGTACTACAGAGCATAATGCTCAAAAGGTTCACATAAGCAAAACTTCAACGAAGAAAATAGGGTTAAGGGTAAAAAATGACCATATACTTTTTTCCCATGTGCATCTGACACCAAATACTATTTTTTGGTTCAAAATTATACACCAACTTTCAAAATGGGTCAATAATGCCGTCTCCGTCCAAACAGCCTAACGGGCGTTCGTTTTTTATTGTGGGCCCCATGTTGTTTGAGGGTAAAGGGTCAAAAATGACCCTGTACTTATGTTTAAGGTGCATCTAGCACCTTATACTTTTTTGGCTCAAAATTGTCCATCAACTTTCAAATTCGAGTCAATAATAACTTTTTTGTCAAACTGGATCAGCGAACGTTTCAAATTCGGGCTAATTATAACTCCTCCGTCAAACTAGCCCAACGAACGTTTCAAATTTGGGCTAATAATGACTCCTCAGCCAAACTGGCCCAACAAAGGTTTCAAATTCGTGTTAATAATGACTCCTCCGCTAAACTGGCCCAACGTAGGTTTCAAATTCGGGCTAATAATGACTCCTCTGTCAAACTGGCCCAATTTCCGTTACTTTTTATGGGTAGGTCCCACATTAGAATTTCACATGAATCTAATTTTTGTTGGGCCAGTTTGACAGATGAGTCATTGTTGACCTGAATTTGAAACATCCGTTGGGCAAGTTTGACGAGAAATCATTATTGGCCCGAATTTGAAACGTCCGTTGAGCTAGTTTGACGGAAGAGTCATTATTGGCCCAAATTTAAAAGTTGATGGACAATTTTGAGACAAAAAAAATTATAAGGTGCTAGATGCACCTTGCACATAAGTATAGGGTCATTTTTTTCCCTTTATCCACATATGCTTTCCAAGTCATCGTCCACCTCATCATTTCCGGTCAAACGTTTTGAAAAAATGGTCAACGTTGATTGTTTGGACGGAGATGACATTATTAACCCATTTTGAAAGTTGGTGTATAATTTTGAACCAAAAAATAGTAGTTGGTGCTAGATGCACATGGGAAAAAAGTAGATGGTCATCCAAAATGGAACTTGGCAGTTCTTGACTTAATCTTAAGGTGGTTAGCTTTTATGATTAATTTTGGTAACAGGATGTGATTATTGCAGTTATGGAAATGCAATGCTCTGGATCCTCTAACAAAAAAAGTGAACTATTGCAGTTATGGAAATGCAATGCTCTGGATCCTCTAACAAAAAAAGTGAACTATTGCAGTTATGGAAATGCAATGCTCTGGATCCTCTAACAAAAAAAGTGAACTATCATCTATATGAGTTGTCTAAAAGTAACTCACTCTTGTTTAACATTGTGCCTAACATGCTGATTCATGTATTGTATACACTGTTGTGTGTGTGTGTGTGTGTGTTATATAACTTTCTAATTGGTTATATTCAAAAATTGTCGGGTCCTATTAAGAGTAGTTACCCCGAAACCTTTTATTTTTTATTTTTATTCCTACATGCATGTATTGGTACACACTATATTTGTTCTTATTATCACACATTAATTCATGCTATGCATCCCTTCACAAAGATAATAGATTTACTTATATGCATATATTTTTATTTTATTTTTTTAGCTAAGTGATAGATGTATGCTGTGTGTGTCTTGATCAACTTATAATACCCGAGTCATTTAAACTTTTATTAAAATAAAAATGATTGGTAGATGCATGTTCACTGATGATTTATCAAATGCAAAATTGATTTTATGAATTGTTTGTACAAATACAGAATAGAATATAATGTATGTCTCAAATGGTTCATCTAATGAATAATGGATGACATTAGAACATAGTATTCATTGATGATTTATAAATTAAATTGATTCATGTATTTGTATGTACAAATACAGAATAGAATATAATTTATGTATTCAAATGGTTCATCTGATGAATAATGGATGAAATTAGAACATCTTATTCATTGATGATTCATCAAATGAAATTGATTCATGTATTTGTTTATACAAATAAAGATTATTATAATATAATGTATGTATTCAATGGTCCATCCGATGAATAATTGATTAAATTAAAACATTAATGAAATCTTAAATTAATTAACAAAAGACTAAATGCAAACCTCAGTAAAATGGACACAGGATACAAAGAGTTTCCATATAAATGATAGATATGGTTCAATGACTTTGTGAAGTATAAAAGTATGGAAACATAGATAAGAAAATTAAACCTAAAAGTATTCTATGAAAAATATTTAGCAACCGTTTATCAACAAAACTTAGCGAAAAAAGTCAATCGGTGAATCAATCGCAAAATATGAATGAGTTATTCTTGAAGTCAGTAATGAGTATTTCCATACATCGTCAATTTCCATCACTAACGAATACCAAGGAACAATTGCCTGTGAATTAACAATGGGAAATTTGTGACAAAATAGTGTGCTCGCTTGCCAATAAAGTTATGATAGATTTACCATTTACATGCAATAGGTGAACTAATTAAACACCTACATGCACACTAGTAAATATATATTAGTGTTTAATGACAAGATATATATATATATATATATATATGAACATTTACCATACAAATTTAAGTTCCAATTATGGTTATTGTATAATAGAAAACATTGAAATTGGAACAAACAAAGAAAACTGTAATTAGAACTAGCAATATGAACCCGCGCGTTGCGCGGGGAGCTTTTTTTCCCTATTTCTCTATTTAAGTAATAACTAATCTAAAACATTGTTCAACATCTATTAATTAAGTAATAAATAAGCTAAAACATTGTTCAACATAGATTAATTGTGATTAGTAAATAGAAAATTGAATAATATCTAACTGATTTATAATGGTGCAAACAGCTGCAATTAGTAAAAAATTAGTAAAAAATAGATTGTAGTGAAAATTAAAAACTGATAAAGTAAGTAAATATGATGAGAAAGGTAATAAGTAAAAATGTGTTCCATTGATGGTAACATTAAAAAGTGTCTATTGGTGCTGGTGAAGTTATTTAAAAAAAGAAAGGCTTATGTGCATGGATTTTTCGGCAACACTTTCTTCTAAAAACACTCTTTCTTCCATACACTATTTGAATTCAGTCTTTATCCTTTTTTTTTCTTTTTTTCGTTTTTATCTCATTACTGCTAATTGATTGACAAAATTAAAGGTTCAAATTTACCAATGAGTAGAATTATGATAAATACTATATAAAAATAATTAAATGATAGCACCCTTTTTATAAGTAGAAAAATTGCCCCCCTCTCCCAAAAAATACCGCACCCTTTTCTTTCCTTTTTTTTATTAATAGTTTCACCATTTTCCACTCTAAAAAGAAGCTTAAGCAAACTTTGATAGCATCAATTAATTAGTATTAATAATCTTATTTGAATTTCTTTAATAAAATAATTATATTTAACATTGTTACTTTTAGTCTCTTCCCAACCCTAGTTTTTTATTGACAATACTTTCTATCATACTGTCACCCTAAGCTTCTCACTCTACTATTAAAATAAATTCCAATGTTCCTCATTTTGTCTTTCTAATTTTCTTTCAACACATTCTAATCAGTTAAGGTAAAAAACACTTTCTCCTCAGTTGCTTCTTCTAAGTTTTGCAGAATGGAGCATTTCGTCCGGCACCATTTGCTTTCTATGTCAATCTCTGGTGGCCAAAAATAGTAATTAAAGCCATCATTGTTTTGAAATATAATTACCATTTTAGAAAATAGTAATCAAAATATTATAGTCCATTCAACATTCATTGAGGTGAACCGCCTAAAGTACTTTCTCTGTCTAAATGATATTTAAATAATATAAATAATTATTCGTACTCATCTTTTTTATATGTAAGGAAACATTATTTTTGACGTAGCTCACTTTTTGTATAAAAAACCTTTTTAAAGATGATGATAATTAAAATAGTATTCTTTTTAGATTTTCTATCAATTAAAATAATTTTTTTAGAAAAATCATTACTATTGAAAAAATCAAATGTATACAGTCAAAATGAGATTTATATTTTCTAGATATATGTTTAGATTCTCCAACCACCAGCTTCACCATAGTAGAAACATTTTGATACGCTTGCCAATCAAGTGCAGCACTCAAACCTCTTAGAACAACGCCTATCCTATGACGACTGGGGACATAAGATTTAATGCATGGGTAGCACACATAAGTATCTTCAGCACTTTTGAGGACATAAATCTTCAATCCATCCTACCTTATTGTAATAAAAACTTCACATTGACCAGTGAAAAGTTGACATCAATCGTTGAAATTTTGACACTAAAAGGACGAATTGCATTAAAGTACACTTTGGAAAAAAAAATTGACCTTAATCCTTTAAGATTATGTAGCACCACAACATGACAATAATATCCATGGTAATATTTAAAATTGAGTTATATTATATAAAAAAATATGACAATAATTTGTTTTTAAGGGTTGCCACTTGCTGCTTTACGGGCACACCATTTCCAAGCACTACAAGTCAACAAAAGTTGTGTTTAAAAGGTAACTTGAGCAACATCAGACCATAGAGTGAATAGTACAGATGCGAACACGTGCAAGACACGTGTTGCTTGACAGTAGATGATTCAAATAAAACAACACAAAAATTGTGGATGACAAAATTCGCTATTGAGGTGCTATGACATTCACAAAGCAAACTCAAGGGTACAATATTTTAAATCTGTATCCATAATGAGCTCTAAGACCTGCTCTGCTACATGTGAAGGAGACACAGTAGTCTTCTAATTTCCACATCATTTGTAAGATGAAACCTGAAGGAGATTTCTTCTTCACCGCCTAAATCGTTCATCTAAGCTAGATGAGACAACAGGTCATCAGAACAGACATGGCAACAAATAAATACTCTCTCCGGTCCTAATTATAAGATTATTTTGACTTTTTTTTCAGTAAAAAAAAAGTAGTTTCAGTCCAAAAAAAAATCTTTTTTACTCAAAACTAATTTATTCTACTTATAAACTAACTTATAATCTAATTTCATGTGACATATGTTATAATTTAGTGGTCTAATTTGCTTCCTTAACTTCCACAAAAAAAAGTCAAAGTGATATTATATTTGGGACCAGAGGGAGTAATAAATAGTCAATAAATTGTTAATTATGACCCAAGCTATATTAGAAGTTCTTTTTAACTTAATCGTGTATCAGTCGAAATATATATAAGGGACTCATTAAGAAAATAAAATTTGAAAAGCAAAACAATAATGCTATACATATATTTTCTAGCATGCATCTGTCTTTATGTTCTGCTAAACTCAACACCAAGATTTAAAAAACCGGAATGATAATTTAATTGGTTGAAACAATGATTGAAGTGTTTATAGTTAAAATGAAGGTCGTGTTACACCGATCTTCTTAGTTTTTTCTATATTTCTCTGTCTTCATGGCCATTCTTTCGATCTCTTACTCTACTCCTCTTCACTTGCATTTTATAGTGATGTTCCTTTAGAACTCATTTCTATCTTCCTTCTCTCTTATTTTTTTCTTATTATGAAATTGCAAAGGAATATTTTTTTAACGGGAACATCAGGGAGGAGTGGTGAGTGATGAGGATTGTGGAAAGCACAAAACAAAGGATTTTATTGAATAGAAATGGATTTTATTAAACTTTAATGAAATAAACAAACACACCTCGTTTGGTGATGGAGTGTTTCTATATGGAACTCTAATGAAAACTCAAAGTTGGTCATGGGTGTCTTTTTTAAATTAAAAAGGATTATTAAACTTTACAATACATAAATAAGAGATAATTGTAAGGACAATCGAGAGACTTTAGTATGAGGCTTAGAAATCATGCGGGGTTCATACTATTAAGGAGCTCCTCTGCATGCATTTGTATGAGCGCTTAGGAAGAGTGCTTGATTTTCAGTCTGTTTACTCCTATCACAATGTTATAAATAAATTTGTTATAATGTAAATATTTTACATTTAAATTATCAAAAAAAATATTTTTCATTTTTTAGACGCAGAAATGGTTAACATTTAACATAATTTATATATATATATATATATATATATATATAGTTTTATCTTGTTACTAATTTAATTTTCTCCAACAGCACTCTTAAAAATTTTATTATGAACTAAACTGCATCTTGATGTTACTTCAAAACATGGTACGATTATTAGATTGTTTTGAAGGAGTTTGATTTAAAAATTTCATAACAAAAATAACTAAAAAAAATAACATTAATATATTTATTATAACACCAGCAGCAACCTGCAAGTGTGTAACACGACTGATACACGTCTTCTACTGAGTGGTTCCTTTAGCATAAGAGACAGTGCGGCATCCATCTCCGCAGATATTGGTGTCCTCACAGACTTCTCCTTTGGCCACTTCTTTACCTTTTTACTCGACCTTGTTATATCTATGAGCCATTTCCACTTCTGCCCTATGAGACTTCGTTCTCTTCTCAAGGCCTATCACTCTTTTAGTAGCCTTCTCTCCCCGTTCATGTGACTGGTCCACTTTTTTATATAGCAAAACATGTGAATCAGAGAGCTACTATTCAAAAGAATGTTTACTCTAGCCAAGCATGTAACTTGATAGACAAATTCAGTGTTTTTGATCTAACCCGAATCTTTGAAGGCTAAGTTGTTTTTTTTATCACTACAGAAGATGTTGACTACTCCGACTTCGAAGGCTAAGTAATTCATTTCCAACAGCAATTAAGAGACACAAGCAGGAGTTTTATAGCTCTAAAGCAAAAACATAATTATATAGCACAATCCTTCTATGTGCATGTATAAAGAAGAAAAAAAGGAATGAGCAAGAAATAGATCTAACATCATTAAAGAAGAACACTATGGTGTAGTTCATTAGTTGAATTCATAAGAATTTTTGATGTGTGAATCTAATATGAAGAGACAGAAGTTGCGATAAAATAATGCAAACGCTGATCCAATTACCGAGACCAAACTTTCAAAGGTCATCCATAGTTCCAGCAGTGGGTAAAATGGAAACATCCAGCACGTCAAGGAGATGGAAAATTTGAAAGAAATCAAGCTTTAATCTACCTAATTCAAGCTGCAAAATTATGCGATGATTGGCTTCCGACTTAGCTTGCATCGCCGGGAACTGGAAAAACCATCGGGGATGTGCTTCTTCACTTCATCTTAAAAATCATAGCTTGCTTGTGTTCACAAGCCTCCAGTGAGCTTAGACAGAGGAACAGCGACGTTATCCGCTTCCATGTTCGCCATTAACCTGCAAACACGGGAAGAGTCAAAAAATGAGTAGGGTAAAGCGAAGGGATTCATGAAAGAAGGCTACAACACAGAGAAATGGGAAATGGGGTGAAGAAAAACCTAGAACTCGGCAATGATGGTTAGAATAATGCATATATCAAAGGGCAAAGGCTTGCAGTGAAATAAGGGCTGTTTATATAGGCCACAATTGGGAGGGAATTTTGTAACAATTTTGAATTTGAATTTGAAACATTGGGACAAAGCTCTTGCGAGGGAAAAATGCTGCAGTGGAGCAGCGAATAGCTGCAGCCCAACACGCCACCCGCCATACCTCATCTATATAGTGATAAGACACTTGATTGAGGGAGTAGGTGCGAAAGTCTTGCACGGCAAAAATGACCTCCACCGCACAGCATTATTCAAAGGCAGCGGAAGCTCGATTATTATTATTATTATTATTATTATTATTATTATTATTATTATTATTATTATTATACTTCTTATGTCCTAATTATAAGAGTCAGTTGAATTTTTGGAAAAATTAAGGATACAAAATACACCACTTTAAATTGTTTATAGTTGTTTTTTTCCTCAAAACTAAGTTATTTTACCTATAAAATATCATATAATCTAATTATATTTCACATATATTAAGATTTAAGGGTCTAATTTGTTTCCTTAATCTCCCCAAAAAAAAGTTAACTGACTCTTATAATTAGAATCGGAGGGAGTATTATATATTATTATAATATAATATAATAATACTATATTATTGAAGATTGAAGAGATTGATATATATACTTGATTATTATTATTATTATTATTATTATTATTATTATTATTATTATTATTATTATTATACTTCTATTAAGTCCTAATTATAAGAGTCAGTTGATTTTTTTGAAAAACTTAAGGATACAAAATATACCAATTTAAATTATTTATAGTTGTCTTTTTTTTTCCTCAAAACTAAGTTATTTTACCTATAAACTATCATATAATCTAATTACATTTCACATATATTAAGATTTAAGGGTCTAATTTGTTTCCTTAATCTCCAAAAAAAAGTTAACTGACTCTTATAATTAGGATCAGAGGGAGTATTATATATTATTATAATATAATATAATATTAATATTAATAGTACTATATTATTGAAGATTGAAGAGATTGATATATATACTCGATTATTATTATTATTATACTTCCCTTAGGTCCTAATTATAAGAGTCAGTTGATTTTTTTGAAAAAATTAAGGATACAAAATATACCACTTTAAATTATTTATAGTTGTCTTTTTTCCTCAAAACTAAGTTATTTTACTTATAAACTATCATATAATCTAATTACATTTCACATATATTAAGATTTAAGGGTCTAACTTGTTTCCTTAATCTCCCAAAAAAAAAAAGTTAACTGACTCTTATAATTAGGTTCAGAGGGAGTATTATATATTATTATAATATAATATAATATTAATATTAATAGTACTATATTATTGAAGATTGAAGAGATTGATATATATACTCGATTATTATTATTATTATTATACTTCCATTAGGTCTTAATTATAAGAGTCAGTTGATTTTTTTGAAAAAATTAAGGATACAAAATATACCACTTTAACTTATTTATAGTTGTCTTTTGTCCTCAAAACTAAGTTATTTTACCTATAAACTATCATATAATCTAATTACATTTCACATATATTAAGATTTAAGGGTATAACTTGTTTCCTTAATCTCCCCAAAAAAAAGTTATGGATTAGATTTATATGATATATTGATGATTGATGTATTCTAAGCTATTTTCCTCATTCATGAATCTGACCAACTCCTCCTTGCTCATCTCAATCGCTTCGTCTATAAGTTGTCTTTCTGCAACACTATTATTCACAACGAAGAGATAATCAAAATGTTAGGTTTAAAAAAGAAGGCCAAGCTCAAAAATTTTGATTTTATTAGTAATCTCCTAAATGATATCCTATTGAAAATTGTCTCACTTCTTCCTGTGGATGAGGCAGTGAGAAGCAGCATACTTTCAAAGAGATGGGTATCACTTTGGAAGAACACACCATATCTTGATCTGGATGTGAAGCACATGATCAAACCCTTAGCACAGCTTCTGACCAAATAGATTACATGCTTAATCCTCCAACATATGAAGGAATTCGTAGGTACAACATAATTGTCTTCTTGATCTTACATAAGCACCTAGGTGGTCTCAAAAGCTGCAAGTTCACACGTTTTCCACAAAAGAATATTCACATTAACTTGGCTGCTCTATTTTGGAACACAGGAAAATTATTGCCCCAATATACCAACGGATAGTAAGGAAGAAACCTAGTATAAACCTTCACAACAGAACAAATGTTTGGAATCAACGGCTCAATAATAGAAACATCAAAAAGTTATGGGTTAAGGTGCATTTTGGCCAATGATTTGTTACAAAAAGCGCGCCTGGCATAATTATTTTTAAAATGATCCATATAAGCCAACCATCTTGAAGAGCACCACTTTCGAGTGTGTGTGTGCGTGTAGCGCGCCTTTGGGTTCGCCCTTCAAGAAAATAAGAACCAAGGGGATAGTGGAAGCTAACCCCCGGGTGTCGTTTACTTGAGGAGCCTAAACGCAAAAGATGGCCTAGTAACTAGTATGCAAACTATTAAACACGGGTAAAAAGTATTGTATTTGGTTTTTTGATTTAGAAAAGATGCAAAAGGTATGATATGTTCAAATGTAAAATAAAGATAGGATAAAAGTGAGATTTGGAAGGGGATGGAAATGGAATCATTCTTGATAAATGGAAACCTTGGGATTCATTGCTTTAAAAGATTTTTAGGGAGTTTATTATTGATTTTCTAATGAACCCTAGAGGAACCCCTCTAGGCTAGGTTTAGGTTAACTTAATTAATGCCGGAACCCCGCACATTACTTAATTTAACCTAAGTTGATTAAGCTCAAAATCAAAGTGAATTTGCTAATTGTAAGGGGCTCCTAATCCAACAACCGGAACCCCGAATTGCCACTTAATTAATCCTAGGGTTTAATTTATTATTGGAACCCCACATAATAAATCAATACTCTAGGATTGAAGCCCAATGCCACTCATGCAATTTGACAAATTCAAGAACCAATTAAACCTACTAATCGCAAGGAACTCTTGATCCTACAACCGGAACCCCGCATTGCAACAAGATTAACCTATTAGTCCCAAGTTATTGGTGGAACCCCAACCAATAAATTGAACCCAATAGGTTGAAGTCCAATGTTACTCAAGCAATTAGTAGATTTACTTGCTAATTTCTAAACACAAACACTTGACACCATGATCCACCAAGCAAGAATCCTCACTTGGGACAAGATTTTAACAAGAAAACATAGATTAAATGATGAATCCATACAAATAACATATGCTCAAGTCAATAGGTACAATGTCAAGCATCTATACAAAGAAAATAAACAAGACAAATTGTTTCCACCACTCTCATAAAAAGATATGGAATAAAATTACAACCAAATGAAGAAACAAGCCCTAGAATCCTAGAAACATGCTTAAACATAAGGAAGAGAGAGTGGGAGAACAAGAACTCCCCTTTGAAGCTTCAAGCTCCTCCCTTGAGCTGCATCACCAAGAATATAAGAGCTTAGTTGCTGATCTCCATGGGAGAAACAACAACCAAGAGGAAGAAGATGGAAGCCATGGATGATTTGGTGTGGGAAATGGAAGAGATGGCGGTAGGGTTGAGAGAAATGGAGTAGGAGATGAAATGGAGGTGGATGGAATGATGGGATTGAGGTATTAGGTCGAAATATATGTGAGGAAGTCGGGTCTAGGTCATTGAAGGTCAGATCTACCCATTTGGAACCCTAAAAACCCGAAATATCAGCAAAATTTCGCGTCAGAAAATCGCGTTTTCGCTGCAGCGAGAAGGTTTGCTCGCTGCAGCCAGGAGCACAGAGTCTCGGCCCTTGCTCTCTGTCTGTCTGGCTGCAGCCAGGACTTCTTCTCGCTGCAGCCAAGACTTTTTCTCGCTGCAGCTAGAACCTTTTCTCGCTGCAGCCAACTTGACAGAATTTTGGAGCTGAATTTTGTGCTTTCGCTGGCTTCCTTCTCCACAATTCGATCCTCGATTTGGCCCATTTCTTCATGCAAACTTCTTCCTTTTTGGTCCTTGGGTGACCTTACAAATAAAATTGCAATAAACAAGAATAAAAAAGCCCTAGAAATCAACTAATACAAATTAATCTCCAATTATGGCTAATTAACCTCATTTTCATGCTAATTCCAATTAAAGAGTCTAAGATATACATTGAGCATTATTGGACCAATATTGCATCTTAATCATGTTAATTGCCTCAATTTAAACACATAAATACATACAAATATAAGGATTTGTCACATCTTTTAAAATAGTCCATATAAGCCAACCATCTTTTAAAATGGGGCAACTTGTACAAAAAGGAGCGTCTGGCACAACATAATTCTGTATTGTATTGGCCAAATTGCCCCATTTTAAAAGATGGTTGGCTTATATGGACCATTTTAAAAATAATTGTGCCAGACACACTTTTTGTAACAAATCATTGACCAAAATACACCTTAACCCAAAAGTTATTAGCTTGGTATAATCATAAAAGGAAAAGAACAGAGAATAGAACACTAACAAAAATAATAGTAATTCAGTAATGGAATTCCGTCAGCAAAAACAACTGTCATTGACTTAGCAACAACCTAGTTTAACACAAATTCTGTCACTAATTGCGTCACTAATTCATTGTTGTATATATGGTGTTGACACATATATTAATATATATATATACACATACTCATCTAATCTTATTTATAGGGCAGAGAGAGAAAGTTGTATTTAGTCATATATAGATAAGTCACCTCAATGAATATTTAGTGTGCATGTACAAATTTACCCTTCATTTATTATGTGTTGACTTTATTTTAATATAGTATAGTGGATATTAAATATGGGTAAAGTTGTAAATTTGTTAGATTTTAGTGGAAAGTTAATAAGTTTTAAGGCTTTCTTTGGTCTGTGTGAAATATGCTAAAAGTACCTTATAAATAGGGCCAAAGGAGTATATATTAAAAGAAAGTCCCGCATTTTTAAATCACTATATGTAAGAATAATTCATTTAATCATGAGAAGTTGCTACATATTTTATCTTACGTAGCGGATGGGAATAAGGACAATGTCCTTGAGTATAACTCAAACCAAGTTTATTTTTATTTTTCTAAAGTGATTTCAACAGTTGCATACATTATGGTTTTCATTCATGTCTTACAGAAAACTATAAGAAGATACAAAATCATAGTATTTTCCTTTCTATCAAATTTATAAATTGAAATATTTGAATTCAAAAACAAAAACAAAGGAGGAAATTTCCAAATTAAAAGAACATTTCAAGATAGTGAAAAATATAGAAGCAATCAGGCTTTGGCAGAATCAGAGGATAGTATTTGGTTGTCAAAGCATTCAAAACTAACAAAACAAACAGATAAGGAAACTTATATATGATTATAACACACCTACATATATTCTTTTTGTGTGAATCATACACCTAAAAATTAATGATACGAAATGTAAATTATCACTTACAAGATCCATCCAAAGCCAATACCACACGCAAGCGGAGGTTCTTCTCTTACAGGCATTCCTTCAACAACCGCATGACCGAGAAGCAATAACACATATAGGAAAATCATCACAATCAAATAATGACATAAAAGTCAAATAGTGCTTACACACGCATGCATATATATATATATGTACATATATTTATATATTGTCATTCTCTCCAGCAATTATAAATATCAAGGTAAACAATTCAAATTTTTCATTCTATCAATATATGCCATGTGATTTTTTAAAAAACAACCATCATATAATTTTCAGTATTTTTAAACACTTAAAAAATATAAAATATTTGAAAAAGATTTCAAATAGTTTCTCAACCAAGTACTTTATAAATAAAAAGACCCTCAAAAACAAAAAGACACTTAAAATACATGTAAAATATTTATTTGATTACTAAAAAATCATAATATACTTAAAAATTATATATCAATTGATAAAAACAGCTAAATTTAATCCAAATTATAACAGAAGGGAAATTGAAAGTGAATATTCCCTCTGTTCCTAAAGATATGACATATTCAATAAGGTGTGCTTGTTCATAAATATAAGACATTTTTCTATTTTTTTTTTCACATTTTCCCTGAATTATCCCTATCACATTTTTCTCACAAATTATAACTCATCTATAATAAATAAGCTAGAGGGGAAAGGTAGGAATAAATGAATGTGGTTAGTGTCTTTCTATAATATAATATGATTTTAACCAACTTAACTAACATCCTTAGTCTAATCAAATTAGGTAAATATGACTTATATTTAAGAAAGGAGGGAGTACATAAAACATTTTTATCATCAATATAAATTTTCAAATGAAGTTCAGGGGTTTTATATAATTTACCCAAAATAACAACAAAAAACAAAAATTGGGGATGGACTGCTAGAAACATATATATATATATATATACACACACACACTTGGTGGATATGCTTGGTAGCCATGAGCTGAAACAACGTGGAAGGATTTCATTTGCCGCGGAGGAGGGTGGTATTCTTCATCGCTGGATTCAATGTAATTGTTTTTGTTCAATCACAAAAAAAAACCAGAATTACCGACGGAATTCAGGAAATGAAATTACCAACGGAAAAAATTCCGTCGATAATTTCACCGGTGGTAATTAATTTAGCAACAGAAATTTGATTCTGTCGGTAATTACTGCCAGTAACTTTTTTAAATTTTTTTTAATTTATGTCACGTGTCCCTTCTGCCACATGTTGTTCCCTTGCACCAACACGTGTTGCTCTCACAAATTGTCTCAAATGTGGCGGAGTTGAGAATCGAACCCATGACCTCTTGCGCACGCTGATGCCTTAACTAGTTGAGCTATAAAGAACTTGTGATAATATTTGCAAACAATTACATTTATAATATTTAAACTCCCACTATTATTATTATATTTGAATTTTAATATACTTTACATTATATTTAAATTAATATATTAGGAAATATATTTTATTATTAATATATAATTTTCATATTAATAATTATATTATTTTTATATAAATAATATTTTATATTCATATGCATTAGACAATATTTAGTTTTCTTTTACCTGATAATATTATATTTAGTATTTCCATTTTATATTTATTTATAAATATTATTTTTGTGAGTTACTTTTATTATATGAAATTTCTTAATTATTATTTTATTATATATATTAAAAATTTTAAAATGAAATTTGTAATAAATAATATATTACTTAATAAAAAGTTTGAAATTAAATTTCTAATAAATATATATAATTTTTATTAATATTTATAAAATATATTTATCAACTAATTTCTATATAAAATATTTTTTATATAAATTAAAATAAATAATTTATTTTTCAATAGTTTTTAACAAATTACCTACGGAATTCCGTCGATAATTTGTTAATAAATAATAAATAAATTACCGACGAAATTCCGTAGGAAATTTTTTAATAAATAACTTATTTTTAAATATTTTTTAACAAATTATCGACATAATTTTGTTTGTAATTTTTTAATAAATATTTTATTTTTTAATATTTTTTTACAAATTACGGATGGAAGTTCGTCAGTAATTTGTTGAAAAATAATAAAGAAATTACTGATGGAATTCATATTTTTTGTTATTATTTTTTAACAAATTACCCATGGAATTCCGTCAGTAACTTGTTGACAAATATTAAAGAAATTACCGACGGAATTTGGTTAGTAATTTTTTAATAAATATTTTATTTTTTATTTTTTTAACAAATGAACCACGGATTTCTATTGGTAAAAATTACCGATTGAATCCCGTCGGTAAAACAAAAATCCGTCGGTAATTCCGTTTGTAAATTTACTGACGGAATTTTGTAATTTCATGTTTTTTTGTAGTGTTTATAATTCTATCGATAATTTCATATTATTTTGTAGTGATCATCTTCTTCCTTTACTCTCTGACTATGTTTTTCCTTATTCTTTATAACTTATTTGGAAACCAATCCTCAACGAAGTTTCATGGCCATTCGTAGCACAGGTCAACCAAGTCAATGGGAATGCATTAATGCTACTTATTTCATGGCCTTATGCCTTTCGAAATATCTTCTGTACCATACGACTTACTCTCTCCGTCCCTATATATAATAGTAAAAAATTTGAATTGTTCTATCCCTTTTTATAAGAGCCTGTCACAATTTGTCAAAGCATTTAATAAGTTTTTTCTTATTTTACCCATCATTATTCTCTTTATTCACATTCTCTTTCATACTCATTTATAACACTATTATCACATTTCTCTCTCTTACATTAATAAGGGCAAACTTGAGAAAACAAAATTATTTCAGATACATTTATCTCTCTCAACTACTTCCTTAATCTGTGTGATTTTACCTCTTTAACTCTTATAATAATGGACAGAGGGAATAATTGTTTGTGTGCCAAGAAAAAAAAAAGTATATCCCAGCTCCTGATCGAACTACTCTTGCGGGTTATATTTAATTTTTTTTTCTTTGCATTTGTTTACAATTTTTTTATCCAAAGATTACATTTAGTTTTCTAAATTTACATAAGTTTGAGTTTAATATTTTAAATTTATAATGTGCATTTTAAGCCTGTTAAGTCTTATAATATGTTAATTGATATTGATATGAATGCTAAATGCCATCTAAATTGTTGCAAAATAGAAAATAAAAGAAATTATACTAATAATCGTATACATAATTTAGTTGATTTTGATATTATTTAGATTCCATTTAAATCCATCTGAAATATCCAAATTTAAATTTGGGCAGGTACTTTCAACAATTTTTAATGGCCTTAGTAGAAAATTTTGAATTTTTTGATTTTACCTATATACACTTCTTTGGCATGCTTATAAAAATAATCAAATGTGATTAGTGTAAATGTTATTAAAGTGTGTAGATATGCAAAAATTTCAAAATATCATAAAAATTGTAAATAATTATATAATAAATTGCTTTTAAGAACATAGATACTAATATATATCATAATATCAAAAAATTGCTAAATTAAATCATTAAGTTTATATGCAATAGAACATATTTTAAGATAAAGGTAAATAGCTAAAATCAACGAATTCAAAATTTCCTAATAAGGCCCCTTGGCCTATTTAAGGATTTGTTGGAAGTACATTGATTTATCAAATTCAAATAGTGAATGTAAGATTAATTGTTGAATAAAGTGTACTTAATTTTAAATTATAAACAATATTATATTATAAAATTACATTTTTTTAAAAATAATAATAAATTATCATTAAACATATAAGTCTTACTATCCATCCTTCACATGATTATATTTTTATTTGTGCATGTGCGCCAAATTAGTTCTGGTATTGCAAATAATTGTATAAATTATTTGAAATATTGATTATAAGCCGTGTAGCTAGCTTACCATATAGAAAACATTGATATTCAGATTATATGTTTTACATTGATAATTTTAATTCTTTAATACAGTTATTTTTAGGGAAAATTTCAAAAAAAGACCCTCAATAAAGGATAGTTTGCTACATCAAAATTTAGAAAGAACACTTCAATACAAATGACTGAACTGTCCAACCCAAATTTAAGTGAAATGTCCTAAATGCCCTTACTACAACTAACTTGGGAATCCCTTAAGGGAAGTTGGGAATCCCATATTTGAACTAAGTGCATTTTAGACATTTACTTTTAATTTGGGGTTGGACAATTCAATCATTGTACTGAATTGTCCTTTCGGAAATTCGTTGTAGCAGAGCGTCCTTTTAGTAATTTGAGGGTCTTTTTTTTCGAATTTTTCCTTATTTTTATATTTTAAAATTTAGACCTATTTTGTCTGAATTTCATTGCAAAATCTTGATTTAAATTAGTTAAGTCAATATTTTTGTTGAATAAAATTAACAGTGCTAATATGAAGCAAATAAAAATATGTTAAAAGACTAAACTGAAACTTGATATAAATTTAAATGACTAAACCTATAGTATTAGGCATATTTTTAATTCTATCCACCACGTCAAAACGAGCATCGTTCCCTCTTTGACTATGCCTCCAACTACACAAAATGACAAATGACAAAGCATTTTTCACATGATCTATTTTACAAAGGGTAACTTATATCTCAATACAAGCACAAAATTTCACTTCAAATAAATTCACAATACACCACATTCCACCATGTGAGTTGTGACAAGTCAAACCGAACAGATTGCATAATAATGAAGTATATGATCAACAACAATGAATATAGTTTAAAATACAGTTCATACACTCAAGAACAAATTCCAGTAACAAATCCATTTTGATGCAATCCCTAGAAAAGTACTGTATAATCATTCATCTGAAGTTATCATAGTAATGATGATGCATTCCACCAGGTGCTACAACAATAATCATGATTAAAATTGTAACAAATACAGCCTGCAAAATCAATCTAACAAGATTAGTCTTATTAAGCACTTCAAAGAAGAAAAGAATTAAGTCAATAAAATAGTACTCTTTTCAATTCTAAAAATAAGTACTAGATGATATAAGCTTAAATCTAAAACATCAATTTATGTTATGTTCCAAAATCATATTCCCCCCTAAACAATACACAATTCCCCCTACTTTACTTATTAGTTGCACATATATATTGAGAGGTTTTTCATCAAGTGATAATTTATCGTGTAAATTATTAGAAGGCTAAATTCTAAAAAAAATAAAAAATCTGAACTCCGGGGAATTTACATATAAACACCCTGACATTTCAAAGTTTAACTTAAACCCCCTTAACCTTTTATTTTTTTTATTCTAGACCCCGCTGCCGTTAACTTGTTATATTTTGATAGAATTTGTCACGTCAGACTCGTATAAAACACCCCATCAATCCTTCATGGCATTGTATTAAGTTTATAGTTGTTTAAACTCCCCCGAAATTTTGGTCTAATTGCATATAACCCTCTGATATTTTTTTTCATACAGGAACCCTCTGATATTTTAAAATTTAAATTTAACATATTTAAGGTTTTTATGTTTTAATATAAGCCTTGTCATTACCTTTTTTATAATTTATCTTGAAGCGAGTGTATTTTTTCCATGGTCTTTTGCAAACATCAAAATAAAAATTGTACATACTTATCATTTTATTTTACAGTTTTTATAAATTAGTTGAGATTTTTTTATGTGTGTACATAATTTTATTAATTTTAAAAACATTTTTTCTTAGAGAAAATATATCAATCATATTTAAAGGTTCATATTGTCTAAAAACATAAGAATAAAATTCAATCTCTAAATCAACTAAAAATTCATGTCGAGATTGAGCTTTTATTCTTATATTTCTAGACAATATGATCCTTTAAATATGATTGTTTTATTATTCTCTAGGAAAAAATGCTTTTTAAATTAATAAATTATATATATATATACACACACACAAATGGTGTGGAATCTTCCTAAAAGAGGGAGAGTGAGACCGAAGAGAACTCTTAATGAAATTATTCAACGAGATTTTAGGATCAAAAATTTATCACAGAACATGGCTATTGATAGAGCACATTGGCGTAGTATGATCCATGTAGCCGACCCCACCTAGTGGGGTAAATACTCTGTTGTTGTTGTTGATGTATACACACACACATAAAATATCTCAACAAATTTATAAAAATTGTAAAATAAAACAATAAGTTTGTAAAAATTTATTTTGATGTTTGAAGAAGACCATGGAAAAAATACTTTCACTTTGATATAAATCAGGAAAAAAGTATTGACTGGATCTAATATTAAAAAAAATACAGCTTTAAATATGTTAAATTTGAATTTTAAAATGTCAGGGGGTTATATGCAACTAGACCAAAGTTCAGGAGAGTATTAGGCAACTGTAAACTAAATTGGATGTCATGTATAATTGATGAGGTCTTTTATGTGAGTCTAACGTGGCCAATTCCGTCAAAAAATAATGATAAGTTAACGATAAGGGATCCAGAATAAAAAAAATAAAAAGTCAAGGGGTTTAATTTATATCTATATCTATATATTTCTTGAAAGCTCCTAGCAACAATCCCATTGGTCCATATGTCCAATGACATCATCTTCACTTAACTCAATTATTGGTCCACATGTTCAAATAATCAAACTCATAATGGAAGATTTTATTCTTAATTTCAAATTTCATAGCCAATAATTAATCATTACTCATAATATATTTCTACTTATGGGAAGGTACTTTTTTAATTTTGAAAGTTATTTAAAATTGAGCAAAGTAATAATGATTAAATACATAAATGTATGGAAGTTATTTAATATTGAGCAATGATTAAATATATATATATATACATCTACTTTTAAGAAGATATTCTATATTAATTCTCTTTTTTATCACATACATACCTCTTATTGTAATATTGTTTATAGAAAAATCTATATATATATATATGTATTTATTTTTAATCTGCAATATTTGACTTTTCAGATATACAAATTAGTTATTTTTTTCAAATAAGTCACTATTTTATATTAAAACACACACACATATAATTTAAAATCAACACTATTAATTTTTCTTATGAAATTTACAAAATAATTAATGTGTTTAAATATGTCAGTAAATTAGACAACATGGTATTCATTATTTTTCTATTTGAAAAGTTTTTCTTTTGAATTTTCATTTCCGTTGTTAAAAATAAATTAGTTGCTAAAAAGCTACACCGATGAAAATCAGTTCTCATGTACATATATCGTAATTTACTATTATTTAAAAAGATACACCATATAGATTTTTTTTAATCTACAATATTTGGCATTTGAAATTTACGAATTGGTAACTATGTTTAAATAAGTCATTAGTTTAGGCAACAATTCAAACATATATATTACATTTATAATATGTCATAACTCTTGAAAAAAGCTACAGTTATTTGAATATTTGATCATTTACATACTTATTAATTTATTATTGTTTATGAAAATTCAAATCATATATATTTGTTTTTAATCTCTAATATTCGGTTTTGAAGTTTAGGAATTAATTATTGTGTTCAAATATATCATTATATTTTAGGCAAGAATCAATACATATATTTTTGTTATTTAACAAATTAATTGCACCTATTCAAATCCTGCTTTCATTACTTCCAATTTCAAATTCAAATGAGTGCAATCAATGATTTAGATGATTTATATTCATATGAAATCAACTTTTGTTGTCTTCAAATATATAATGAACATATAAATATGTATTTTGATAACTCACAATTTTGCAATAAGCCTTTTAAAAATAATTCATATTTTCTCTTTTATAAAAAAAAATTGCAATCAATGCTTTAGATTATTTATATCCATATGTAATTAACTTTTATTGTTTTCAAGTCACATTTTTAATCATAAAATAGTTACTCAAAACAATTATGTTCTTTAGTTTATTTCATTTTTATTTTTAACTTCCGTATATCGTACGGGGAAGAAAAATCTAGTTTAAACTTTGAAATGTCATGGTGTGTTAGGAGGGGGTTATATGCAACTACCCCAAAGTTTAATGTTCTTTGTTTTCAGAATTTAGCCTTACTAGTGGTGATACTTTATGAAAGTCAATTCACATTTGTTAACAAACAGTTAACCTATTTTCTTAATTTTTATAAGTCACCTATCAAGCTATAAAAAGATGAAATTTGAATATATAGCATTGGCACAAGTGGAATATATTACTGCAGGACATGAAGCTGAAGTTAAAAAAATGGAAGAAAGTAAAGTGAATCACTCACACCAACTGTACAAGCAATACATCCGGGTCTCTCTCGGCGGTCTATTTTCGAAAATATGAAAATTATTGCCCCAATATACCAAGGGATCGTAGTAAGGAAGAAACCAAGTATAAACCTTTACAACAGAACAAATTAAATGTTAGAAATCAACGACTCAATAACACAAACAACGAAAATTGATTAGCATGGTATAATAAAAAAAAAATCCAAAGAATCAACTATATTATATAACAAAAGAGAACATTATAAAAAAAAATTGAATTAACGATGGAATTCTATCTATATAAAGACAAAATTCCGTCGTTGAATAAGGAATTCCATCACTAGTCCACTGTTTTTTAGTGGAAATAAATTGTTACTTCCCCTATCCCTTAATATAAAAACCTTATTTGTCTTTGTTTTAGTAATAAATGTATTTTTTTACCATTTTTCCCATACACTAATTTCTTTCACTCATTCTCTTTTATCTTTTTTTTATAATTAGTCTCTCTCTTATTCATTCATAAATAACGATACTTTTGAAAAGAAAAAAAAAAGATGAGTATATTTCCTACACATTTATTGTTTTTAACTAATTTTAATTTAATTTTTAGGAAACCACATTTTGGTTAAAATAACCTTATGTATAGATATGGAGGGAGTATATAATCAGGACAAGCATGACATTGTAATTGCTGTTGTATTTATGGTGTTGACATTTATATATACATTTGCATATGTATATATATATATATCAAAAGAAAGTCTCACATTGTTAAATCACTATATATATGAATAATCCATTTCATCATAAGAAGTTGCTACATTTTTTATCTTATGTAGTGGAAGAAGGACAATGTCTTGAGTATAGCTCAAACCAAGAAAAATCCATCTAATCATATGAGAAGTTGCCACATATTTTATCTTATCTAGTGGAAAAAGGACGATGTCCTTGAATATAAATCAAACAAGTTTATTTTTATTTTTCTAAAGTGATTTCAACAGTTGCATGCGTTATGGTTTTGATACATGTTGTAGCCTCTCACAGAAAACTACACAAAAAAGAAGATACAAATCATGTGTTTTCCTTTCAATCAAATGTATAAATTGATATATTTGAATTCAAAAACAAAAACAAAAGAGGAAATTTCAGCAAATTAAATGAACATATCAAGGTAGCAAAAAATAGATAGAGGCAATCAGGCTCTAGTGGAATACGAGGCTAGTATTTGGTGGTCAAAATATTCAAAACTAACAAAACAAATAGATACGAAATTTATATATATGACTGTAAATTTAACACACCTACAAATATTTTTTTTTTTTTTTTTGTGAATCATACACCTACAAATTAATGATATGAAATGTAAATTTTTTCTTACAAGATCCATCCAACGCCAATACCACACGCAAGCGGAGGCTCTTCTTTCACAGGAATTCCTTCAACAACTGCATAGCCTGAAATAATACCACAAAGCAAAATTTATCAAAAGCAAGCAGCATATTAATTAGTTGCAAAAATAAAGTCATCAAAGTCAAATAATTTAAAAGGCAGACCCTGCATAGTTATTCTCTATGTTACTATGCTTCATTTTTTTTTTTTTTTTTTTGCCAACGTTACTACGCTTCATTTAGCCGGCCGGCCATTAGCAAGAGGCCTTAACGCCATTCACATTTATGAATATAATACCGATAACGAGAGCTTATCTTATTTGGAACAACTTTTTGTGGTTGTATTTTGAGAAGTAATATCTCTCATCCCTAGCTAATGTAAGAGAGCTAGTTGGAGTTTGTATTTATTCTCAAATTTAATATATCAATCTGTCCCCCATATTTTTCATTATTCTTTTTACTTATCCTTATTGATTACATCCACAAATGTAGCATTAAACCGTAACTCTAAATTAGATACTCGTATACTGTGTATTTGTACCGTTGTTGGCCGTCATAACGAGTCCGGTTAGGAAAGTACAAAAAATAAGAGACTAGGCAACTGAATGCTCATCCAACGAACTAGATCAAATACAACTAAAATCAATTCAAATCATTCATTATAGCAATAAATCAATAAAGAAATTTTGAACTATATAAGAAGTTATTAATTAGTAGTTTTGATCATCAAGAACCAAAAATTCAAACCCACAAAGACAACAATTAAATCAATAAAAAACAGAGGACGCCTAGCTAGAAACATACCCGCCGGTATATACGCTTGGTTGCCATAAGGAGCTGATGATGGGTTGCCGGCGACTTGAAAGGCGCTCATCTGAGGTGGCGGTGGAGGATAGTGAGGCCGGTAGCTGTCGGAGACAGCTTCAACGTTCATCTTCTTTGTTTCGATTTTGATTTAGTTCTTCAACTTATGATGGGAAAATCAATCATCAATGAAATTTCATTGCCATACTTATATAGTACTATAGCAGCACATAGGTCAACGAAGTCAATGGAAAGTGATTACGTCCATGGAATTAAATACAACATGTTTCATGGAAGGTCTTTTTGTGTAGGGAAAAAAGTCATTCGCTATATACCATCCGGCATCCGCTTTATTTGTGGGTGCGAATATTTTTATGTGTTATATTTAATTTAACTCTTATTACTGTAATCTTTTAATAGAAACTCATTTAGTTCTATATAAAATATTGAAATCTATAATTGAACCTGTACTTTCAACAAATCTCTAATTAAACCAAGAGTTCTTATTTAAAATTATTTAATATTGGTAAAAGACCATAATGTCCCTTTAATTAAAATCATGATTGAGCATCCACATTTTATCATGAATTGTCTGTAAAAAGAGGGTAGATGAACTAGGGTCTCTGAGCCATAAAACTTTAGAAGAGAAGAAATAGTTTTATCGGCTTAGAAAGAAAATCAAGGAATAATTCCGACAATTTCTCTTTTAACCTTCTGTCCAGTTAATGCTACAGTATCATGAATCTGATTATTACATGAGAATATACAGATTTGGGAAACCGTCCTAAAAACATGAGAGAAATTGATTTAATTATGACAATGAATCAAATTTTAATACATCTAAATATTTGATTATTGATATATTACAATGTCGTTGTACTATCTATATAGCTTACACCATCTAGTAGGATAAGATTTGTCCCTTCAGGAACTGATAAAAATAAATAAATAAAAAAAAATTGGAGTAGGATAAGATTTTGTTATTATTAATCTTATTTTAAATACATTTGGAAGGATACGACGTCGAAGCTTTAACGAGAAAACCGAGGTTGAAAATTTTATTGACCCAATGTGCGGTGCTGGCAAAAGAATTTATTAGAAAATACATTTGGAAACCGAAGTCCAAAATCTGATCGAACCAATGCTTGAAACTTCAAATAAATCCAATTATCAGAATATAGAATTGATGTGGAGACAATGTAATATTAATTAGTAGCTTTTTTATTGTCCG
Organism: Mimosa bimucronata; assembly: GCA_037074515.1. Classification (NCBI taxonomy): domain Eukaryota; kingdom Viridiplantae; phylum Streptophyta; class Magnoliopsida; order Fabales; family Fabaceae; genus Mimosa; species Mimosa bimucronata. The sequence continues at coordinate 18,071,861 of CM073442.1, forward strand.
ATTGAAAATTGCGTGCATAAAATAAATAGACAGAATTTTAAAGGATTATGTTGTCATTTCAAAGATGGAGTAAGATCAATTCCCTAACTAGATTTTAAATGGTACAATAACACCAATGAAGCTGTGTGTATTTAAATATTTATTGGTAAAATTTTATCCTTTAAAATTTATTTGTGATATATGCTCCTACTGCAACACTTTAATGTTAAAATCGTATAATGACCTTTTCTTTATTTGATTGGAAACATAAAATTTATATTTTATGCTCAAATTCAATCATAAGGATAAAAAACACACCCTTGTAATAATATTTACTCATCATAATATTTACTCATCATGTTCTTCTCATTTTATATGAAATACTTATGTTTTTTGTATGTTTGAACATGAAATAAAGGGAAAGGGGAGGGAAAAAAAAACAAAATGTGAAGGGATGGGGTTTTAAATGTGATTATTTTCAACCCATAAAGATAGAGAAGGAGGTGTGTGGAGAGATGAGTTGGGGTTTTCTTTCCGTAAATTTCACCAAAAACCAAAAAGGCAATTGATTGTGACCCAATGTGTAGAGAGAAACTTGTATTTTTTTTTTTTTTTTTGGGTAGAAATCGTTTTTCATGTTAACGATTCCTTCGCAATCTCAAAGTCGTTCACGAAGTGTAACATATCGGTAATATTTGTTCAGTAGCATATTAGTAATTTCTCTTCCAATTTCTAGCATTTAGATAAAATGACCATGACATTATTTAGATATCTCAAATCAGCAATTTTGTATGACCAAAAAACAAATTAATCAACAATTTCTTAGAGATGATATCCTATGGGACTGACAGTACACAAGAATTTCCTAAAGGATTAGCCACCTTAATTATTATCTTGAAGCGTTCCATCGGTTATGCGTTGTGGAGGAATGCCATAATCAACAATGACGCGGAGGAGAAAAAGAGTCTTATGTTAATTTAATTTTAAAATATAAAAATTCACTACATTCAGCAGTTAAAATTTAAACATGATTATGATAGCACCCGAAAATTAAGTTTTTCAAAGAGGGAGGGAAATCAATAGAGTTGCCATCAAAATTGTAAAAATAGATTACTTTTGGATACCTTTTAATATTCTTTGAAAATATGGCATACCAAACCAAAACAAGGTTGAGGATTCAGTTGTACATGGAGAAGATGTTATGGGGATTACCTTAAGTTTATTATTTACAATAAGTGTGGTCTTTTAATTATACTACAATTACCCTAAAAAAGAAAGTATTTGCAAAATGAAACAACAACAACAACAACAACAACAACAAAGCCTTATCCCACTAAGTGGGGTCGGCTACATGGATCGCACGACGCCATTGTGCTCTATCGGAAACCAAATCTTTAGATATATTATTTATTAAAAGATCTCGCTCTACAACTTCATTAAGTGTAAGCCTCGGTCTCCCCCTTCCTCTCTTAATCGGACTCCAGACTGTTTGATCTACCCTCCTCACTGGCGCATCTAATGGCCTTCTTTGTACATGTCCAAACCACCTCAAACGATTTTCTACCATTTTCTCACTGATAGGTGCCACTCCAACTCGTTCGCGTATATGATCATTCCGAATCTTATCCTTTCTTGTGTGACCACACATCCATCTCAACATCCTCATTTCAGCTACCCCCATTTTATGTTCATGTTGACCCTTCAAAGCCCAACATTCACTACCATATAATACTGCTGGTCTTATAGCAGTGCGATAAAACTTCCCTTTTACCTTATTGGGTACTTTTCTATCGCAGAGAACTCCAGTAGCTTTCCTCCACTTACACCACCCAGCAAAATGAAACAACAAATAATAAAAAAAATTAGTTATTTACATATGATTGTATTTGACCTAGCTAGGATGAGATAACCCAGATTGTTCAATGTAGAATAGTGTGTTACTCTGCTTGGTGTTTTTTTTTAAAAAAATTATTAAATTTGTATTGAAAAATATTTCTCTATTGATTTGTATTTTTTATTTTTGAAAAAAGGTCTTTATTTTTATTTCAAAAAAAAATTCTTTTTTTCTTTTTTGAGAAACCATTGGATTACACTTCCTACCGAATAATCATTTTCAGATGTGGATATTCCAGAAACCTCACCCGGCCTGAGCACGTTATGAAACCTCATATTTGGGTTTATAAAATAGGGAACATTTTTATTTTCATTAAAAAAATGAATATTATATTATTAAAAACAAGAGCAACCTATATTGCTAAATTGGCGGAGATTCTAATAATCTCACACTTACTAATGAATCTAGATACCAGCGGAGACTTTGAAAACCTCATATGGTAAGAAGATGTATTTTTAAAAATCTGTTTTGTTTCTATCTTTCTTTCTTTTTTTGTGAAAACCAAACCCTATTCTTCAAACAATAAATTAAACAGCTATTTATAAAGGTTTGGTTGCGAGAAATACAATCAACATTCATTCAACATATATAGACGAAGAGTCAAATGAAAATCGGCTGGAGGCATCAACGAAGATAAAGAAAGAATAATAGAGGAAACTATTAAAAAAAATTAAACAATGTCCAAATTACATTGTATTGTACCCTTTAACCATTGGTGTTGAGCTAAGATATATAACAACAATTATCCAGAATATATATATATATATATAACAACAACATACAGGGGAAAAACAAAACAAAGAAGATGAGCAATAGTCCTCCGTTTTAGTCCATTCTACCCATTTTTATATCCCACTTGCCTTAAAATAATACTCCATCCATTCCTAATAATTTGATTAAATTAAGGATATTAGTTAAATTAATTAAAATAATATGATATTCATATTACCAATACACTATAATCTTCTATCTTTATTCTCACCCTCTCTTTCTTAGTTGTATGAGGAGTATTAGTAGGGATAATTTGAAGAAATGTCAAACAAAATTAGAAAATATTTTATATTTAGGAACAAACTCACATATCCAGATAGGCCTTATATTTTGGAACAATGAAGAATGACAGGAAGAATTTACTATCTTTCTCACTTGCTGTTTTCTCTCCCCATACTTTTGTGTAGTTTCACCCAACTTTTAGTCTCCGTTGTATAAGCAATACCTACGGAGTGCCTCATTAATATTTTATTTTTATTCATTTTAATGACATTTCCTATTTCTAAAACCCAATCAACATAAATGACATAATTTTCTAATTATTTTTTTATTTTTATATTATTACTTAATTATCAATAATCCGCCAATCACTCATATAGTCACTATCAATTTTATTTTTAAAAAATGTCTATTTACAATTATGACTTATCAATTAGTATAAAGGGAAATTTTCAGTAAAAGACCACTGTAGCGAGTTTATTTCAGATTGAGACCAAAAAAATCTCAAAAGTCACTGCAAGTCTTTGGTCCTAAAATGAAAAAAAAAATTGCTGTGTAAAAAGACCTAAAAGCCCTTTTGAAGGAAAAGAGAAATTAATTGCTTATGAAGGGAAAAGATGAATTAATTTCACATAGCACCCCTATGGAAAAGACTGACATTGATCTGACAACGTACTTTAATAAATATGGAAGCATGAACCCACTCATTGTCTTTCTCTCGTATCTCATTTACAGCTCCTCATTTATTTCATGTTGCATATATATGAGCAGGCATATTTTGTACAGCGTGATTTGTCCAAGCCACGCACACGAAAATATGAATATGAACAAGGAAATATTAATATGAATAAGCAAAAGGGCCATATGAAAAAGCAGTAATAAAATCACTTTATAACATGCTATGTCCAGGTGCACAAGGAAATGTTAATATGCATATTGACATTTCCTTGTGCACCTGGACATAGCATGTTATAGGTCATTTCCTTGTGTGTGGCCTGGACATAGCATGTTATAAGGCCAGTTTATTACTGCTTGTTCATATGACGATTTCCTTGTGCTTATGGCCATTTCCTTGTGCATATGAACATTTCCTTATACGTGGCCTGGACATAGCATGTTATAAGGTGGCTTTATTACTGCTCATTCATATGACGATTTCCTTGTGGCCTGGACATATTATCTTAAGGTGAATTTATTACTACTTGTTCATATGGCCATTTTCCTTGTTCACATGACAATTTCCTTGTTCATATGATAAATTCCTTGTCCGTGGCCTGGACATATTATCTTATGGTGAATCTATTACTACTTGTTCATATGGCCATTTTTCTTGTTCATATGACGATTTCCTTGTTCATGGCCTGGACATATTATCTTAAGGTGAATTTATTGCTGCTTGTTCATATGGCCATTTTTGTTCACATGACAATTTCCTTGTTCATATGATGAATTCCTCGTTCGTGGCCTGGACATATTATCTTATGGTGAATTTATTACTGTTTGTTCATATGGCCATTTTTCTTGTTCATATGATGATTTCCTTGTTCATATGACGAATTCCTTATTCGTGGCCTAGACATAACATCTTAAGGTTTGGAAATACCATGTCTTTGAAATTGACTACTAACTGAGCCGAAGAGTGAACAATGAAGAACAAAGCAAGAACAACAATGGCAAATAGTTATAGAATTAATTAACTCTTTCCACATTTACCCACTGTTCGCCACGCGCCGCAAGTGCACGGGTCGCGCCAAGTAATAAAATAGTGAGTAGAGTATCGTTCCCACGAGGATTTGTCCAAAACCCGGTCAAGCAATGATTGTCACACTCTCGCCTAATTTGAGTGATACAATTGCTGAGATTGAAAATGAAATACGAAAATAAAATGAAGATAAAATTATAAACAGGTGATTGTCCAACCTCAAGGCTAAAATGGGTCCTAGGATTATCTATCCCTCTTTGTACTTCTCAAAACTCAATTAACCTCCCCTCAAGAAGCTCTCAACGAAGCCACGTGCTAATCTAGGGTTCAGAGAGTACTTGTAATGCTCTCTCGAGTCAAGAACAAGTGTTTAGTCCTATTCTTTGCACAATCTCTTGCCACAATTTGATAGAACCCAATTATCACACTCCAACCCTAATGTGACTATGCAAGGCTAGCAAGTATATCTCTATCTTACCAACAAAACCATCCGTTCGTCATGCAAACTTCCGGTTCTTGCACTACTTTACCCAAGTTCTACACTCAACCTAGCTCTCTCGAGTCATAAATCAAGCGAACACAACATCTAAATGGTGATCAAGCACTTAGAAGCATTAGGAACGGGGTAAAATAAACACATAGATATCATTAATCACAAATCAAGAGGAGGAATCAAGAATCAATACATACAAGGGTTCAAAATAATCCTAGAATCAAAGTATTTAGCTACTCATGTTCTACAACTCTAAGGGAGCAAATATACACAACATTACAAATCAGAACAAGAGAAGAGAATGAAGATGGAAGAGATAAACCAAGAGAGGAAGCCCAAATCTCTCTGAAGCTCCGAGCCCAAGCCAAATCCCACCAATCTCCAAGCCCTAGCAGAGCCAAACACGCCCAAAATATGCCCAGAAGTCGAAGAATGAGGGCTCACAACGAAGCCCTAGCTTTTATATCAGTTTAAAACGCGCCTGTTCTGTTCCAAAAACGCGCAGATCACGCAGTTCGCCGTGGGTCTCGCCGCGGCGAGCCCACGGCGAAGTTCCAAAAAGTTACAGAATCAAGTGTCGCTCGCCGTGGCTTTCGCCGCGGTGAGCAGACGGCGAGCTCTCACAAAAAGGGGCAGAGGCAGATTCACTTCGCCGCGGCGAAGTCCCTGCTTCTCTGGTGCTTTGCTCTGCTTTCTTATTTCTTTGGCTTCTTCTTATTTTTGTTCAATTGAGGGCTTGGAGGAGGGCTAACATCTCTTGCTTATTGCTTCAAATAATTCCTACAAAAATTATATACAACAACATAAGAAACTAACTATAAAAACAATCAAAATCTACATAAATATACAATAATGTGAAACCGAAAATCAAATGAGCATTTTCCCTCTTGAGTATCCATAATGTATCAATAATAGACAAAAACTCAAGTAAATATACTCAAATAATCATGACTTTCTAGGAGTCATCACCCACTAACGAACAATAGAAAACCGTGCAAGGAGTATGGTAGCTTGGAAAAAATACAAGAGTGAATGATAAGTGAAAAGCCATGATACTTGCTACATTCAAATTTAGAAAAAAAAATCAGCGTAAACTTCTTTTTAGATCCAACTAGAAGGCAACAAAACAAATTTATTACTGATTATTTGCTAGAACATGTGATAAATGGGCAGTAGTTCTACAAAACAAATTTCAAAAGTTTCAAAGTAAAAAAATACCCAGAAATAAAAATAAAAGTGATAACCAATCTTCCCTCCTTCCTCCCCAACTTCCGCCATTGACAAAATAACTCACCAAATTAAAGCAAGCACACACGCCTCAGCATCATAGAAAACTCAAATTATAGAGGAATTTATGTAGAAAAAGAAACATCCAAACATTAACAAATCTCGTTTGCAACTAGTTTCCTCCTGCTACTTATGACAGAATTTAACAAACCTCTTTTTTTTTTTTTACACTAGCAACCATGGCGGAAACAGAGTGGTCGACAAAGATGCAAGAATCAATGTGCAGCTCTTCTAAAATGGCAAGAAGATCATAGGCGTAGCCTTTGAGTGTGGAGTAACGTTCAATATCGAAGTAATAGCTGCCATGCTGTCCTGCTCGTGCCTCACGCCATCTCTTCAAAACTGATTGCCGGCGATCGATGATGGGGTAGAAGAAAACTTGGATAAGAATATCAAAAGTTATGAGAGAATATCAAAAGACCATAACCCGGATCCTCACTATTAACCTTATGCCAGATCTTAAGACGTTTCCCTTTCCTTCTTCTTTTCTCAAAGGTTAATATAGTCTTTTGCATTGATAATTTAATTTCACTTAAGGACCTAAGTCCTGCAATGAAATTTCAGAAAGATTTGGTCCTTCTTTTACATTAATTGCTTACAGTGGTCCTATAATGAAATTTTCCCTAGTATAAATGGCACCTAGTCGCCATATTTTTATTTTTCAAAATGTTTTTCTATAATAATGACACACCAATAAACACTAACGAACTTAATCATGATCAATCAATTTTTTTAGTTATTCTGTAATAATGATTAAAATGTAATTTTTCAATTTGAAATCTATTATAATTAATGCAAGATTTTAAAAATTCTTACAAGGATATTTTTATTATTTTTTTGGGGTTCAAAAAAAATAGAGTGTTTATACTTATTTAATTGATGAGTTTGCATTTTCCATCCAGTAGTCAGAATTAACAGTGATAAGATTAAAGGATTAAAAATATGTTTTTCAAATTCAAGGGACTAAATTGAAACATTATGTGAACTTAAAGTACAAAAGCATACTTTAACCAAATGATAATTACAAAAATACCCTCATACCACCATGTGAGTTGTGACCAATCAAACAGGACATATTGGATATGAAAATTACCAACAACATTATGGCTTTTAGGCATAGTGCAGCACACTCAAGTGCAGATTATGCAGTCCCAAGCAAAAAAAGACTGTATATCTCTTCATCTGAAAATAATAATCATGTGTCCCCTTGAAAATTCCACATGCTGGAGATTATTAACAACGAATGAAATGATTTTAAGAACAGTATTGGTACATTCACTCAAGTACAGATCATTCCATAATAAGTACACTTTGATGAAAATTACGGGTAACCCAACTGATGTGTAGCAATAATAAGAAAAATTAAAATTGTAGCAACAACAGAGCCTGAAAATCAATTACATTAGATTAGTTGGTCATCTAATCTGACAAACATATTAGGTACTACATCTCTGTTTTCTTTGATAAAAGGATCAAATATATTAATCAAATATTAGTATAACATAGAGAAAGACTACAAAAATAAAAAAATAAAAAAAACACCAGACGATCTCACGCACTGATATATATGGAACAATTTAGTGGCCAAAGTGCTGCAATATCGCAACAGAGAAAGAGGCTGGAACCCCCAAACTAAACATATTCTTAATGCATGGAGCTTTATAATTTATTTTTTCAAGAAAAGATGGAGAAGAAACATAATTAAGTACCAGAAAGCATAACTCTTAAAAGGCTTACATAAGCAAAACTTCATCGAAGAAAATAGTTAAATCAAATAAAATAAGACACAACATTGTTTCCTACCATTCTAGTTCTAAATATAAGAGTTAATTAAGGGATTTTCTTTGGTTATAAATATAAAACTTTGAAAATCATTTTATCTCTCAAAATTATGTTTTTTTCTTAATTAAGCTCTCCATTTCAATTGTACATATTATAAGCTTTTTCATCAGGTGAGAAGTTTTTCATACAACTTATTAGAATCATTGGTCAAACTATTCTATTTATAAGTTATAAATAAATAGGTTGTACAAACAAGGTTCTATATTTATGACCGGAGGAAGTATTATTTATTTTAGAATTCTATACAACACATTAAAAGGAGTCTAATCAAATTATTGTTCCCCCTTTGGCCAAGTCTAGTTGAACTATACAGAATGCCAAATTAAAACGCTTTTCTCATTAACATTTTAGGAAAAAATAACATGTTAATACAAAATGTTTACTAAAGGACATATAACCATCTTCATATTTTAATACAAGAACACGATTTCATTTCAAAATATCATTACAATACACCACGTTTCACCATGTGTGTTGTGAATCAAACTGGACAAATTACATATGCAGGAGATTATCAACAACAAATGAAATGGTTTAAAGAACAGCTAGCACTGGTACATACACTCAAATGCAGATTCCATAATAAGTCAACTTTGAGGGAATATTACTGATGATGGTAATCCCAGTGATGTGTTGCAAGAATAATAATAATTAAAATTGTAGCAATAACAGCCTGCAAAATCACAAGATTAATTGGTCATCGAATCAGATAAACAGATCAGGCACTACATCTCTGTTTTTTTAGATAAATATATATATATAGAAAAAAAAAATTGGTATAACATAGAAAGCCTACAAATATATAAAACATATTGAATGATGATCTCACACACTGAAATATGTATATCGAACAATTTGATGGCCAAAATGCTGCTATATGGCAACAGAGAAAGAGACTTGAATCCCAACCTAGACATGTTATTGATGTGGTTGTACGTGGAGCTTTATAGCTTTGTATTTTTCCATAAAAAAAAAAAAAGTAGGGAAGATATATAAGTACCACAAAGCATAGTGCTCAAAAGGCTCACATAAGCAAAAAGGCAACGAAGAAAATAATCAAGTAACATAGTACGACAATGTTTCCTACCATTCTGGTTCCAAAAATTAAGAGCTAATAGAGGGGTATGATTTGGATGTAAATATAACACTTTGATGATCATTTCTTCTCCCAAAATTATGATTTTTCTTATTAATTAAGCTCTCCATGTCGATTGCTCTTAGTAAAAGGTTTTTATCAAGTGAATAGTTTGTCATACAAATGATCAGAAGGGATATATACTTTTGGAAAAAACAACACATGTTTTTACAAATTCAACATTCAATCCATATATACTTGTATCTAATTTACTGGAATCAAGAAAAGTTATTTGCATCATTAAAGATGTCAAAAACTGTTTCTGATTTCCACACATTGAAAATTGAGCAGGAGGACATATTTGGGACGAAAAACTATTCCTCCTTAAACTTTTGTAAAACGACTTATATTTAGGATTACAAAATGCTTTTAGAATAAACTTAAATTGTGAACCATTTAGTTATTTGGCTCTTACAATTAGCACTAGACTGAAGGAAATAAAACTTGTTTAGGCAAACAAGATGAAATCTGAACATTGCAATGGGACTAATGGAGTATAAACAGAACATGAAGCTGAAACTTGCTTTGAGTTAAAACATGGAGGTGAAAAGAATCACTTACAGCAACTATACAAGCAATAAGTCCGGGTCTCTCTCTGGGGTCTATTTTGGAACACAGGAAAATTATCACCCCAACATACCAAGGGATTACACCACAAAAGAAACCAAGTATAAACCTTCACAACAGAACAAACGTTTGGAATCAACAACTCAACATATATAACCAACAAAAAGTAGTTAACGTGGTTTCTGCAATACAGAGAGAGGAATAGAGCATCAATCAAATATATGCTGTGTTACCAGATAAGGATGACATTGTAATTATTGTTGTATTTATCGTGTGTGTGTGTGTGTGTGATTATAAAATACACCTACAAGTTTTATACTCAAAATGATGAGCACCCAAAACCCATTAGATCTAAACCATCTAGATATGATATAAACAATTCATATTTAATTTTTTAAATGACTATTCTTAAATAAAAATCATTTTTAAAAAATGTGATAGGTAAGGTACTAACATTATTTTAGATTATATCCCTATTAAAATATTTTTAAGAAAAAAAAGAAGTTAAAAAATGATTATATCTAGATAGTCCAGATCTGAAGGACTTTGACGATGAGCACCTAAACTAGTTTCCAACATCAAGGTAGTAGAAAATAGAGATAGAGGCAATCAAGCTCTAGCAGAATCTGAGGCAAACACACACATGTATGTATATGGTATAGTCAAAACATTTCAAAACTAATCAAACAAATATTTAACGAAACTTATCAATGATTATGTATAATATACACCTACAAGTTGTTTTGGTAAATCATAGACCTACAAGTTAATGATGTGAAACGTAAATTATTACTTACAAAATCCAGCCAAAGCCAATACCACAAGGAAGAGGAGGCACTTCTCTTACAGGCATTCCTTCAACAACCGCATAACCAAAAGCAATTACACAGAGCAAAACCATCAAAATCAAACAACATAAAAGTTGAACAGTGCTTATACACACACACACAGTTATTCTCTCTGCAATTATGAATATAAAGGTAAACAATTTCAAACTATTCATTCTAGCATTATATTAAAAAAATTCGAATTAAATAGTTAGTATATCTTATAATCCTTAATATACGCAAATTATTTTCTGAGTTGTTTTTAGTCATAAATGTAAAATATATTTTTTATTTTTGTCAATTAATAATCAATTAAAAGAGAGAAGATAAAATTAAAGAAGATTATGACGTTTTTAGAAAATAAACATAACACATTAATTAACTTAGCTAATATTTAACCTTGTCAAATCATATATATATTTATATATATTCATATTTAAGATCCAAGCTAGTAATATAATATTAATCACCAATCACAATATTTCAACCCATAAAGACAACAAATCCCTCCAAAAACAAAAACATACCAGGTGGATAAGGTTGGTAGCCATGAGGATACTGAGGAGCTGATTGGTCGCCAGCCGGCGGTGGCGGATTGCCGGAGACGACTTGGAAGGTTCCCTTCTGCGGCGGCGGAGGGTAGTGATGCTGGTGGCCGGCTTCAACATCATCGTTTTTGCTCATCTTCTTTTCTTTAGTCTCTGTGACTTTGATCTTCCCAATTCTTTATAACTTATGGGGAGATCAATCATTAACGAAGCCAATGGGAATGCATTAATGCCAACTGTTTCATGGCCATATGTTGTTGAAAATTATCTTCTTCTTCTTTTCTTTTCTTTTTTAAATTCAGCCGCTGTACCATTCAAATTAGTACGTTGTATGGTCCATGGGTTTTATTTGTCGGTGTGCCAAGAAAACGTGTATTCCAGCTACTCCAGAATTTTGTGGGTTATATATATATATATATATATATATATATATATATATTTTTTGCATTTTTTTTAACTATTTTATTATCCAAAGATTACGTTTAGTTTTCTATATTTACATAAGTTTGAGTTTATATTTTAATTTTATCATGTGTATTTTAGTCTATTAAGTCTTATACTCATAACTTGTTAATTGATATTGATGTGAATGTGACATGTAACTTGTGGAAAAATACAAAATAAAAGAGTTAAGAAATTATACTAATAATCATATACGTAATTTAGTTTGATTTTGATTTTATTTAGATCCATGTGATAAAATTAAGAGAGTATCGCATTAAATCCATCTAAAATGTGCAAATTTAAAATTGAGTGTGTACTCTCAACAAATTTTTAATGGCCTTAATTATTAAGATTACATTTAGTTTTCTAAATTTACATAAGTTTGAGTTTATGTTTTAATTTTATAACGTGTATTTTAGTCTATTAAGTCTTATACTCATAACTTGTTAATTGATATTGATGTGAATGTGACATGTAACTTGTGGAAAAATACAAAATAAAAGAGTTAAGAAATTATACTAATAATCATATACATAATTTAGTTTGATTTTGATTTTATTTAGATCCATGTGATAAAATTAAGAGAGTATCGCATTAAATCCATCTAAAAATGTGCAAATTTAAAATTGAGTGTGTACTCTCAACAAATTTTTAATGGCCTTAATTATTAAGATTACATTTAGTTTTCTAAATTTACATAAGTTTGAGTTTATATTTTAATTTTATAACGTGTATTTTAGTTTATTAAGTCTCATACTCATAACTTGTTAATTGATATTGATGTGAATGTGAAATGTAACTTGTGGAAAAATACAAAATAAAAGAGTTAAGAAATTATACTAATAATCATATACATAATTTAGTTTGATTTTGATTTTATTTAGATCCTTGTGATAAAATTAAGAGAGTATCGCATTAAATCCATCTAAAATGTGCAAATTTAAAATTGAGTGTGTACTTTCAACAAATTTTTAATGGCCTTAATTATTAAGATTACATTTAGTTTTCTAAATTTACATAAGTTTGAGTTTATGTTTTAATTTTATAACGTGTATTTTAGTCTATTAAGTCTTATACTCATAACTTGTTAATTGATATTGATGTGAATGTGAAATGTAACTTGTGGAAAAATACAAAATAAAAGAGTTAAGAAATTATACTAATAATCATATACATAATTTAGTTTGATTTTGATTTTATTTAGATCCTTGTGATAAAATTAAGAGAGTATCGCATTAAATCCATCTAAAAATGTGCAAATTTAAAATTGAGTGTGTACTCTCAACAAATTTTTAATGGCTTTAATTATTAAGATTACATTTAGTTTTCTAAATTTACATAAGTTTGAGTTTATATTTTAATTTTATAATGTGTATTTTAGTCTATTAAGTCTTATACTCATAACTTGTTAATTGATATTGATGTGAATGTGACATGTAACTTGTGGAAAAATACAAAATAAAAGAGTTAAGAAATTATACTAATAATCGTATACATAATTTAGTTTGATTTTGATTTTATTTATATCCATGTGATAAAATTAAGAGAGTATCGCATTTAAATCCATCTAAAATGTGCAAATTTAAAATTGAGCATGAGTGTGATAGTTTGCTATGTTGATATAGCTTAGATAGGAATAAGATGCAATACTCGGGGTGGCTCTGTGCTTGTTATTAAGAAGATAGAAAAGATATAGCCAAATCGATGGTCACCAGCAAATCCTCAGCGGAATTTGGACTGGAGCCAGGCTGTCATTGTGTACTCTCAACAAATTTTTAATGGCCTTATTAAAAATTTCTGAGTTCGTTGATTTTACATATGTACCCTTTCGGCAGCTACTCTGGTCAACTTATTAAAATAATTAGTTGTATAAATGTAAATAGGGAAAAAGACAAAAAAAACCCCTCAAATTAAAATTGACACTTTGCTACAATGATTTTAGAAAGGACAATTCAATACAATTGATTGAATTGTTCAAACTAAAATTTAAAATAAAATGTCTAAAATACTCTTATATTAAATATTTCCCTTTTTAATAAAGTACACACCACCACCCCGACAAGGCCTACCACCCCCAGCATGGGCCAACCTGACATATGGCGGCGAGCCCACCCCTATTTTTTGCAATATATATAACAAAATACTATGGTGGCTTGGTGGTAAGTAAGCCTATGGGGGTGGGTTTGAATCCTACCCCCTCATTCTGTCCCTTTTTTAAGGCCTAACTGCCATGTGGAGGGCAGCCACGTGGCGGGTGGGCCTTAAAAAAGTGACAGAATGAGCGGGTGGGATTCAAACCCATCCCCATAGTATTTTGTTATAGATATTGCAAAAAATGTATATTCTATCTTTCATTTCTTCTTAATATTTTACCGAAATTGTATAAGAGATTACCAAACGCAAATAAGAGATTACCAAGTTGGGATAAGGGATTACCAACACATTTCTATCGAATTACCAACATCATTTACCAACTTCTTTTGTTCATTCCCAGATTGTATAAAGGATTACCAAATGCGGATAAGACATTACCAAATTTGGATAAGGCATTACCAACATGTTTCTATCTAATTATCAATATCATTACCAACTTATTTTGTTCGTTCCGAGAATTGTATAAAGGATTATCAAATCCGGATAAGGGATTACCAAGTTTGGATAAAGGATTACCAACATGCATGCTTCTATCCCTTATCTGTTATCCAAAGTTGGTAATCCCTTATCTGAATTTTTTAGTCCTTTTCCGAATTTGGTAATCCCTTATACAATTCTAGAAACAAACAAAAAGAAGTTGATAACGATGTTTGTAATTGGATAGAAACATGCTGGTAATCCCTTATCCGAATTTGGTAATCCCTTATACAATTTTGAGAAAGAACAAAATAAGTCGGTGATGATGTTGGTAATTGGATAGAAACGTGTTGGTAATCCCTTATCTGGATTTGGTAATCCCTTACAATTTTAGGAACAAACAAAAGAAGTTGGTAAATGATGTTGGTAATTGGATAGAAACGTGTTAATAATCCCTTTTCAGGATTTGGTAATCCCTTATATAATTCTGGTAAAATATTAAGAATGAATGAAAGATAGAATATATATATCTATATATATTTATAATTTTAGTAACATATATAATAAGAATGCTTGGTGGACTTGGAAAGGCTTGGTGAGGGGTTGTGTTTGATTCCCACCCCATCCACGTGGCAAGGCCTGTCGGCAGCCGGCGGTGGTAGCTGGTGGTGGTGGGCCCTGTCACTAAAAAAAATAATTTGAACCAAGGGCATTTTAAACATTTCTTTTTAATTTGGGGTTGGATAATTCAGTCATAGTACTGAATTGTCCTTTCTAAAATTTGTTGTAGTAAAATGTCCTTTTACTAATTTGATGGTCTTTTTTATCTTTTTCCCATGTAAATATCGTAAAACAATGTAGATATGCGAAAATATTAAAATATCATAAAATTGGGAAATAATTAGATAGTAAATTTATAAAAAAATTGTTAGATAATACCTAATTATTAGTTATTTGTTGAAAGTGTAGACTAAAAATTGAATTGGGACAATTGCACATAGGTCCCAAGCAAGAGAATTAATTTTAGAGAGGTCCCAAGGAGTTGTTAATGACGGTATTAACAACTGCAATAGCCTTAGTTAACGAGTGAAGGAGTTGTCAATGGACCTGTCTGAAATTAATTCTCTTACTTAGGACTTATTTGCAATTCTCCCAATTGAATTTCGGTATTTCAAATAGAGTTAAATTAGATTCTCCCTAAAATTAATCTAAATGTATGTTAAGTGATAGCCATATCATTAGCTACTAACACTATTTCTATTACAAATTAAAAAATTATGAATACGAAGGTTAATACTTATATTTGGGAAAGATATAAGGACTCAATTAAAATGTAGAAGATAAAGCTATATAGAGGGCGAAAAATGAGGCAAAATTGTGGAGAATTGCATTTTTTTTTTTCTTCTATAAACGATTAAATACATATCTCTCAAACACAAATGTCCTCTGTCCAAAAAGAATAATAAGAAAACGTACAAATTTAAAATAAATTGTAACCATTTGATATCCAGTGGTCTTAGGTACGAGAGAATTTGGGAAGATTTTTTATAAGACCAAATTCAAGAAAATTGTAAAAGTGAGATTATAAATTTTTAATTAATTTTCTTACTCTTCATTTTACATCCTCATGTTTTATAACCTCACTTGATAAATTGCACCTTGTACAAATATACGTGTACGTGTTGGGTAAACTTGGCAAATAACGATATATATATATATAAACGAGATATATATAGGGAGAATTGCAAATAGGTCCCAGAGAATTTATTTCAGACAGGTCCATTAACAACTCCTTCATTTGTTAACCAATGCTATTGCAGTTGTTAATAATTATCATTAACAACTCTTTGGGACCTCTCTGAAATTAATTCTCTTGTTTGGGACTTATGTGCAATTGTCCCATATATATATATATAAGTTACAAATAATACTACATCTTATCCATAATATGCGAACTGACTAATTAAAACGAATTTTACCTGATCTTCCTTCGGGCATGCGTCTAATTACAAAAAATGACTGCAACCCGTTTTTCTAGTCACATTTTAGAAAAAAATTAACATATTTATACAAATGTTAGTAAAGAACATAATCATCTTCATATCTTATTACAAGCACACGATTTCCCTTAAAGCTATAATTACAACAATAACCACATACCACCATGTGAGTTGTGACAACTCAAACAATATAAATCGCATATGGAGGAGATTATAAACAACAATGAATATGGTTTTTAAGCATAGATCATACACTGAAGTGCAGATTCCAGTAATAAGTCCACTTTGATGCAATCCCAAGGAAATGACTGTATAACTCGTCATCTGAAAATAACCAGTCAATCCCAATCATGTGCTCCCTTTGTTGCACCAATAATAATTGCAATTGTAGCAAGAACAGCCTGCAAAATCAATCTCACAATATTGATTAGTCATCTCATCGGATAAACAAAGGCACTTCTCATGAATCATGGAACAGTTTGATGGGGAAAATGCTGCAATATAGTGCAGAGGAAGAGGCTTGAATCCCAAAATAGACATTCTTGATTGTTGTGGAGCTTCATAACTTTAGGTAATTTCAAAAAGTTTGAGGAAGAGACATAAGTACCACAAAGCATAATGCTCAAAAGGCTCACTCTAGTCCCTATTACAAGGTGCCTTCTATGAGCATTATTTTGTCTTAATAAAAAGTGACCCGGAGAGTTATTAATATTTATTTGCCAAATCTGCTCCATTAATTAATGCTAAAATGCGGTTCTTCGTATAATTCTCTCTTCTTCAAAACCTCATTGATAGGGGTAAAGTTAGAAAATTTTACTCCTTCCATTCCTAAATATAGGACATATTTGGAGAGATGGGCTTGTTCCTAAATATAATACCTCTTTCTAATTTCTTTCAACTTTTTTCCTAAATTGTCTCTATTAATGCTCTTCAATAATAAACAAGCAAGAGAATGAGGGTAGATATTAGAGTGTTTTGGTAATAACATGTGGTTTTAACTAACTTAACTAACATCCTTAATCTAATCAAATTAGTTAAATAGGGTCTTGTATTTAGGAACAGACGGAGTATCAATTTAAAACAGATTTAATGAGTTAACAGTCATTCCTTGATTTAAACTCCCTCCATCCCATAATATAAGGTCCTTTTAACCGAATTGCGGGTTCCTAAAAAATTAGTTAGAGTTAATTAAAAACAATAAATGTGTAGGAAATATACCATTTTGCCCTTATTTATGAATGAGTAAGAGATGGGATAATTATGAAAAGAAGATGAAAGAGAATGTGTGGGAAAATTAATGTATGGGTAAAATGGAAAAAAAAGCATTTATTACTCAAATAAAGTCAAATAGGACCTTATATTGTGGGACAAGAGCATTCAAAAAAATGGACCTTATATTATGGGACGGAGGGAGTATAAATTAGTTGAAAGTGTCTTACAACAGGGACTGTATGGGGTATAACATTTAAGGTGCTTCCCTATTGGGAAATAAGGTGAAATTTGAACATGGCAATGGTTCTACTGGAATATGTACAGAACATGAAGATGAAACTTTCTTGAATATTAAAAAATGGAAGGCAAAGGGAATCACTTACAGCAATTGTACAAGCAATATATCCGGGTTTCTCTCGGCGGTCTATTCTGGAACAGGACAGGATTATTACCCCGACATACCAAGGGATTGCACCAAGGAAGAAACCTATTATAAACCTTCAGAATAGGAAAAAAGAAAAAAGTTTGGAATTAATGACACAATAAGTGGTTAGCATGGTAATAACCAGACAGAGGAAAAGAGAGGGGAGAAGAGAATCAAATGTGATATAATGAAAAAAACAAAAACCTTAATGATTCTGGCACGTTCAACAAACTACATAACAAACGGGAAAAAATCTACTAGAAGGATAAATTAATTCATATCGTGCCTGCATATTTGAATAACTCAGTCTGAAACCATTCAACTACCTCCAACTTAGTTGGCAATCCAAATGAAATTTAATTCAGTTAATACGGTATGAAGGCGAGATCATGAATCATGTAGTGATGGCTCCAACTTACAAATAAAAAAATGCCAATCATATCAATCAAAATCATGATCCTAATCAAAATAATGACTCCACCATCTTTCCCTTCTCCTTTAAAGAGGGAACAGAACGGGGTGCAGTAATAAAGAAATATTGTGGGTACCAATAGATACAAACTACTAAAACTCAGAGCAGCTTGCCTCGAAGGGGACCAATATTAGTTGATGTTAAGGAAGGGCATCATGAAATGACCAAATTTCATGGCATTTCCATCTCCCCCTTCCCGAGTCAAAATGAACCGCAAAGTCAAATCCTTTAAAACCAGGCATAACGAGAGAATTTTGCCGGCAATAATGACCTATCAGTAAGGTAGCCCCACTGCCGTAATACAAAATAAGGATGACATTATAATTGTATCGCAGTTTTGATGCACGTAGTAACCTCACAGAATACAGTCCCAAAAAACAGACAGAAAATCACGGTATTTTCCTTATAATCAATAGCATAATTTGCTATTTAAATTCACAAAAAAGAAAAAAGAAACGGAAATTTAAGCAAAAGAACATATCAAGACGGTAGGCTCTAGCAGAATCTGAGGCTAACATATATGGTGGTCAAAACACTCAAAACTAATCAAACAAATGGATTACAAAACTTGTATACGATTTTAATACACTTACAATGCTTTTTCTTTCTTTTTTTGGTGAATCATACACCTAAAGTTAATGATGTAAAATGTAAATTAGTACTTACAAGAACCAGCCAAAGCCAATACCACAACAAGGAAGCCGGCGCTCTCTTACAGGCATTCCTTCAACAATTGCATAACCGGAAATGATAACACAAAGGAAAATTTATCAAAAGCAAGTAGTGTATTAATTTACACAAAAACGAAAAAAATCATCAAAATCAATCAACATAAAAGTCAAACCATACTCCATGTACCTAAGCTTGGTTTAGCCATTTGCAAGCATAGAGATTTAAGGCCATTAATGAAAACACTGATTGATGAACATGCACCCATATCATAAAGAATCCTTGAGATTACATAAAATTTCTTTCTTTAGTTGATCCTATGTAAATGCAATTTTTCATAAATCTTTTTGACAATTCAGATGGAAAAAAATAGTTACCTTTAAGATGATACTTTGAGTATATAAGGAGGAATTAATCAACAAGTTATAGCCAGATGATGTATTACAAAGAGGATTCATAAAATACATCCATTGAGCATCTAGATTCGAAAATTTCAAAAATATGAATTTAAGCCAGATACTACTATGCTTTGGAGTTTGCCTCAGTAAATTTTTATTCAGGCATAAAGTGCATATAACTACATTTTATTTGTAACTCTAAATGCAAATAAACAAATATCACTAATCAATCATCTATACTCATATCCATGCCAACTAACATCAATGTCCTGAGTTTCATAAAATCAGTCAACAAATGCAGCAGCATTGAAAATTGCTATCACTTTCTTCAGGGTAGCATCATCATATCCAAGACACCATTGGAATATCAATACCATGGGATGATCTAAAAAGCCACAATGGAATTTGATCCAAATATATACATCTAAAATAATTTATCCATAATGGACCTAAAAGTTTAAGCCATCAAGTATCAAGTCTTAACAACATTTTCTCTAGTTCTACTTCATGTGAGATCATTCCTAAACATGAGACTCAACATTCAAACACAAACGAAATGACCAATTAATCAGTGTATTCCTTCTGTCAGACAAGGAACTCCATCAGCTCAATCGATTCTATCCTAGGACCAACCAACAAAGCATCCACTGATTGTGGGGACTTCTAAGTCACAAAGCTTCCTGTTAAAGGGAAGTGCAAAATTAAAAGAGCAGTCATACGGCATTTGCATACCAGCTAAATCCTAGTATTAGAATAAAAAAACTGAGCCAACAAAAATTATATGCGAGACTCAAAGCATTACACAAATTTCTAAACGAAGTATACGCTGTTCCAGTAGACCATCAATCAGCCAAATTATCCTGAAACTTATAAGCTGATCATTTGTTTATTAATTACATTCTATCAACAATTAAAGAACTGAAGATCAAGATGGAAAAGCATAATGATCATTAATGAAAAGATCAATCACAAAAAACCTTAAAGCAACACTGTCCAAGACCATTTACCCTTCAACATCAAATTCTCAATTTACTCAGAGATCACTCCTTACAGAAATGAAGAGTCAGTTTCAACTTTCAAGTAAAGTGAGAAAACAAAAACAGCTCTAAAATCAAACCAACCAAAATCAAACAAGCCAAACTAACTGAATCAAAATCATTCCATATCAACAAGCCGGATCCAACATAACCAAAAACCCAAACCAAACCATCCATTTCCAGCACCAAATCAAAAGAAAAATTTCTAATTTAAAAAGTCAGTAACACAGATCACCAATAACCAATCAAACCCCACAAAACAAAAACATACATACCAGGTGGAGATGCTTGGTAGCCATGAGGATAATAGTGAGGAGGAGGGGCTTGTGGGTCATTGATGCCAGGAGGTGGGACCGGCTGAGGGAAGCCGATAGTTGGCGGCGGGTAGTTGGAAACGCCTTGGAAGGTGCCGTACTGCGGCGGCGGATATTGCTGTGACGGCGGCGGCGGCGGCGGATATTGATTGTAGGGTTCGCCGGAAACGGCTTTAAAGGTGTCGTCTTTGCTCATCTTCTTCGATTTGTGTCAAAAAATTTGATGGGTTTGAGAAAGTTTTGGTCTTTCAATGATTGAATTGTTTAATTTAATTTATGGGGAAATGGACAATGGAGTAATGGCTTGGTGGTGGCAGAACAGCTCATGTTTTTACATTTGTAGTCAATGGGACGCGGTTACGTCCATGGTAAGAAATCTTTTTTTAGTCAAAATCTGGTTGTGTTTCACAGAAATTAAACTTGGTGCCTCTATTAAATTGAAATTATCAGTATTCATACATGTAATGAAATTTATAACGAATCAATCTACCTAAGAAAATTATGAATAATAGGATAGGATGCCTCATTAATTATAATCTATGATCCATGCACTATTTTTTTTTTTTTTTTAAAAAAAAAAGCTAATACTATATATAAGTAAAAATATGAAGAAAATTATAGCAATTATGGCTTTTCTTGCGAAAATTATAGCCAGGTCCCTCTAAAGAAGTTAAATAAAATGAGGTCTCACAAAATCATGTAATTAATCTGAGGTCTGTAACAGAAAGTCGTAAACGTCAAGT
This sequence comes from Mimosa bimucronata, assembly GCA_037074515.1. Lineage (NCBI taxonomy): Eukaryota > Viridiplantae > Streptophyta > Magnoliopsida > Fabales > Fabaceae > Mimosa > Mimosa bimucronata. Next base: position 18,093,409 of record CM073442.1, read on the forward strand.
CAAAAGTTGTTATCGTCAGATTAAACAGTTATTAGTCAGTTGTTGGTTACTAATAGAGGTGCTCAGCCCCGTCCCGGAGAAAGGTGTTCGGGATAGGAACCTTGTCCCGTGTCCCGTCCCGTCCCCAACTTGTCCCAGTCCCTATCGGAGCGGTACGAGACTAGAAAATCCCGAAAGAGATTTTAGCAAATGAAGAAATTGGCTCAATATTACTCCAAAAGATTTATCTTATAAACATAAGTCCAAAAATAACAATAACACATCTAAATTGTGTTTAAAAAAAACTTTCACATTAATAAATAAACTTTAAATTAAAAACATGTCTTCAGATGTGAGGTACTACACGTAGAGCATAGTGGCATTGGACAGGAAATTTGTGATCAATGCATGGTTTGAACATAGGGTAATATTTTTTTAAAAAAAAAAAGTAATGTCATGTATGCTCACACATGAGACATATGACACGTTTATTATTTTAAAAAAAATATAGATACACATATATATTCGGGATACGACGGAACCTGGGACGACCCAGTCCCTTCCCTTCCCAAAGATATACTATGTCCCGTCCCGAAACGAATAGGACGGACTAGGACGGGAAATTGTTGAATACCCTTAGTTACTAACAATTTTTGACCAGACAATAACAACTGTTTGGCCTGATGATAATAACTTATTCTTTTTTTTATTAGATTAGATTATGATAACAACTTCTCACTATAACAACTTAAGACCTCACGATCATAACTTTTAAACTCTTGGTCAGGAACAACTTATGATTAGGAAATAATGACCAGGCGATTACAACTTCGTCGTGGGACTTGATATTAATTATCTGATTTCGTAGGACCTCATCTTAATTAAGTTATTTACACGGGACATGTAATTAATTTTCCCTTCTTTCTTTTTTTTGCCAGAAATATCAAATATAGCTTCCATCATGTATGAAATTAAATAAGGGAAAATTAATTTGGGGTCCCTTGTAGGATACTCCCTCCGTCCCTTATTATAAGAGCCAAATAGGTAAAATCACAGATTAAGGAAGTGGTTGAGAGAAATAAATATGTCTGAAATAATTTTGTTTTCTCAAGTTTTCCCTTATTAATGTAAGAGAGAGAAATGTGATAATAGTGTTATAAATAAGTATGAAAGAGAATGTGAATAGAGAGAGTAATTATGGGTAAAATAGGAAAAAAATCATTAAATGCTTTGACAAATTGTGTTAGGCTCTTATAAAAAGGGCCAAAAGCATTCAAATTTTTTGCTCTTATATATAGGGACGGAAGGAGTAGTTAATATAAAAGAGGTCTCACAAAATACTGAAATTAAAATAAGGTCCCAAGAGACCATACTATTAATTTTAACCAACTAAACTACCTGTTTTAATTAATGAACTTTGTTAACTATAATTGAAGCCTGTACTAATTTCAATTAAATTTCTGAACATAAATTAAATAACACATCTACTTGCTCTTGCAAATATGTTAGCCAAACTTTCTCATTTGTTAGTAGATAATTTCCAAATCTTTGATCAACCCCCCAACTCTATTTCAAGAGGTGGAGGATAATGAAAGATCCTAGATTAGATAGTTAACTTATGTATTTGTACTCTTACCATTTAGAGTTATAATTTCCAGTTTTGTGCTCAAAAAAAAAAATTCACATGTTTCACCCATTATTTCTAAAGCTTGATTTATAGTAGAAAAGAAGAACCAAAAGAAAGACAGAAAGAAACCTCACCATTTATAATTACTTATGACAGAACAACAACAAAACCTTATCCATTACATGGGGTCGGTTGTATGGATCATACGAAACCATTGTGCTTTATTAATAACCAAATATATAGATACGTAGTTAACTAAAAGATCCCGTTCCACAACTTCCTAAGAGTTTGCTTCGATCTCCCTCTACTTATAACAGAAGAATAAGTAAAATCACTAAAATAAAATTATCCTCCGAAGTTTAATTTTACAGACTGCATCAAACACTGACCCAGGGAGACAGCCAAATGGAGCTTCCAAATGCTCAGGTTGCTTTGGATTGAATTCCACAAACCATGTTTGCAGGGACAGCCATGTCAATCATTTTTGGATATGGCAGATTAAGATCTGTTGCAAAAATCAAATACACAATTAGTACTTGAATCAAGAAAATATGCTCCTTTTTCTTTAAGGCTTTGCACAGATATAAGCTTGAACAAATTGTAATCTATACATCAAGCACTTACTTGCCATTATATTCTTGAAAGATTCCTGCAAAAGTAGCATAAACACTATCAATATTGAGACATTGCTGCAATTAAGGCTAACTAAAACCTAAAACACTTATGCTAGACAGGATTGTGCTTCATGTTAGAAGTGCATAAGCTTCATGAACCAAAAGTAAAATGTAACCATATTTTCAATATGTTCAAGTTCCTTTCGCTAGTTGTGACTACTGTACACTTTTCTCATCAATATTACAATATTTACTCCAATGACCTGCATAAGAACTTTCCGTTTCATCACATAAAAAGGATACAGATCATCATTCGCAACTCATCATCCTACTTAACCAAACATCTCCTAGTAAACAATTGATTTACGAATACTAGCTCATTTGCTTCGTGTTTTAATTTTTAAAGGACGAGCGTGATGGCTATTTTCTATCATCAAAATCACTTCTTTCATTTGACTTTTTGAACGTGTGTGGGGCAGCAGAACGCCAACCCAGAGCTTCATTTTTTTCACCTTTTGATTTCAGATTAAACACCTTCCATTCTATATACCAAATGGGTCATCTCATTGAATTCCTCCATATATTTTCTAAACATTGAAGCCAAAATTCAATCTCCTCATCTTGACAAAACATAACTTTAAAGAAATTTACCTTTTTACTAACATCATTAACCATCGCAGAACAGGTTTGCATTTAACTGGAATACTGTATTATATTCACATGGGCAAGCCTCGCAATAAAATCCCTTGGAGAATATTATCTCAATTCTTCCAATTACTTTCAACAGGTGGATGGAGCTCGTTATAACATGAACAATTCATAAAACAATTACCTCATTCTTTGATAGGCGTGGATTGTATTGCAACTCCTCCTCTACAGTGCTTACCTGAAATCAACAGTTTGGGTAAATTACAGTTCTAGTAACTTTCTAAAAATGAAGTAATGAAAAAGCTTAAGGGTCTCCTCACAGCGAATCCTTTGTAGTCATGAGCTGGATAGAGCAATGTATCCTTGGGCAATGTGAAAATCTGGTTCCAAAAAGATTGAATGTGAGATTACACACAAATGCATTGATGAAGAAATACAATATTTAACTTCCCATTCCACATTTCTAATTATCTGTTTAACGTAATCTCAAGCTCTTGCCTGTGAATGCACTGATTTGTATAGCTGCTCTGAACTTCCACCCTGTGTAGTAGAACATAATGGAAGGACATAATGTTGATATCCTTCATTGCTTCAGGAATGAAATAAGAAATACTCTTCCAGTCCTAAATGTAGAACCTAATTTGTAGTGCAACCAGAGGTATTATCTTTCAAGAAAATTGGAGCATGGTGTATACCTGAAAGTCTGTCCTTCCACATCCACGAATTAATAGGGCATCTCCTGTGAATGCCATCCGAGGTTGAGGCTGATCAGAAGCATCTCCTGTCACATAGGTAATGCAGCCTACTGTATGGCCAGGAGTAGCGCGGACCTACAGAAAGAGACCTTACACTTTAGTGAATAATACATGATTACTAGTCACCCACAACCTAGTATACAAGAAGATAAGAACCCTTGCCCAACAAACATCATGGGGGAAAGCAGATCCTTTTATATCAATACCAAATCCAGTGTAAAATATATAACACACACACACACATCAAGTCACATTGTTTACAAACATGAACAGTGTGCTGTATTCCTCCAATTTCGTACAATGTATAGAAGGCTCACCTAGTCAATAAATCAATCTATTATCTATTAATAATATAAATCAGTAGCAAGTCACACTATTTAACAATAATGAACAATGCAAGACATTCTTCATGCTCCGTAGAATGTATGGGAAAGCATGTCAAGTTTAACATTATCAACATCAAGGGAGAATGATTTGTAAAAATTCCCAGTCATTAGAACACTTATCTTCACAAATACCTACATAAACAGTTTACACCACCAAAAATCTACATAGATGGTTGTTTGCTGAAGATTTATCATTCAACACAATATATGTAAGGGGAAGGCTTCAATTCAGTTTCTAGATTCTTCTGTGAAGCTCTTCAATAGATTTACAAAACACAGACCAGCTTTTTAAAAGATCAATCAATATCATCATGATTAGTCCCCAAAACTGATCCACCTATTCCATCTGTACTGAAGGAACCTATGGCAAAAACCTAAGAACATTTACTAAGTGACCGCTACTATGAAAACACAAAACCAAACAAGAAGTTGTAAATACTACCTCCAGAAAGAGATCGCCAAAACTGACTTTATCACCATGCTCTACATACAGATCAGCTGTTGCACCACTTGCTTTTGAAATGATAGATTTTACTTCTGGAACTTTACTCTATCCAGAATGAGTGGTTAGAATTTAACCACCAAGTAATAACAAAAAGTTAATCATAAGAACTTTCCAAATTTGATAAACTCTAGCATAAAAAAATAAATCCGGCAGCAGGCCATATAGTAAAAATTAATGTGGAAAATGAAAAAGTCAACAACAGCACACCTTAATGAGGCCTGTCCCTGTGACATGATCAGCATGTACATGGGTGTTCATGGCATATACAAGCTTTAGTCCCAATTCTTGAATGAGTGATAAATCTCTATCCACTGTTCTATCTACTGGGTCAATCAACTGAACATTCAAAAAAAATAATAAATAACTCTCCATCAATCAGCAACAAATATGCCAAGAAATCCCACCCAAACAGTACTTAGTTCACTTGTGGACCAGCTAGACTACAAGGAGGACGAACTGACAAAGGGTCATCCAAAAAAAAAAAAAACCCAAGAAATCCCAAAAAAGGTAGCCCCAAAAACCTGCCACTAACACCCCCTTAAAAACATAAAATTCAGAAACAATTTCTAACAATCTCCAGTAACCCAAGTAACAACACAAATTTATACAAAACAGACTATACCCAAGATAAAACAATCTTATATGATTGAGAACTTACCACAGCTGGTTTACTGGGATGTAAAGCATCAGCGAGGAGATAAGTGTAAGTTGAAGACTCTTTCTCAAAAAGCTGACGGAACAAAAGCTTAGATGACTGAGAAGAAGAAGTAGAGTAAGAAGCCATTGATGATCTGAGCCTCGTAGTTGTGGGAAGAATATCTCTAGGAATTGAAGTTAGAGGAAGAGTGAAGGAGAATTTTGAAGGAGAGAGAGGGATTTTGATGAGCTGAAAACGCAACATTTGAACGAAAAAATAAATTGGCAAAAAAAAAAAAAAAATCAAAACTTAGAAAAACCCAGTAGAATTTTGTCGGTTGTTGCAGAAAACAATAAATGGAGGACGTGGGATTCGATCAAGATGACACTCGCTAAAACCGCCCAGGAAGAATATAATTGGAGAATAGGCGTTATGGTTGTGACAGTGCTGTCATGACTCATTATCTTATTACAAAAATGGTGATTCGACCAGAAGTTGCAGGAAGACGTAGCGCTCCACTATGGTATTTTACGGGGAAAATTTTATTAAACCCCATTTGAAGCAAATTAATATCAGATTCCACTGAAATTTTCTGAAACTTAAATTAATTTCTTTTTTTTTTTTGTTAAAATTATCCTATTGCTATTATTTTAAGGGTTGATATAATTTTTCGTCCTTATAAATTGAACTCATTTTAGTTTGATCTCGAGTCCAAAATAAGATCTAATTGTAGGACTAAAACCAGAATGAGATCAAACTACATATTGTTTTCATTTTAAAGGTTAACCCCTCATCTCATCGGAGCTCTGATCAATGGTAGCTGGTTGGTCACCGATCAAGCCTCTGCCAAGACGAGCTCTGGTGGCTGCAAAATTGTTTACATATAAACTTGAACTTCTTACAAAAGAGATGTGAGAATTTACAATTAAATTAAAATAATGCACACAAGAAATTAATGATGGAACTTACAAATAAAATATGGTTATTTATAAGATAGATAAGGAAATTTACAACTAAAAAAGGGCTTTCATAAGAAGGATGATGGAATTTACATTTAAACTAAAATGAGTCACAAGAAAGATAAGATAGTTTACAATTAACCGAAATTATTTGCATGAGAGATAAGAAACTTAAAACTAAAATAAGATTATTAATAAGACAGACAATGGAATTTACAATTAAATTAAGTTAATTCACATTATTATAGATATAAAATTTGCAATTAAAATAGAACACTTTTTAAGATAAATAAGGGAATTTACAACTAAAATAGGCTATTTACATTTTAATCCTCTAAAGGGTAAAGTATTGTTCCAAATTATGTTACGTGTCTCGTCAATGGTCTAAAAGTTTTTTAATCTTCTAAAGGGTCAAAGTATTGTTCCAAATTATGTTATATGTCTTGTAAATGGTCTAAAATTTTTATTCATCCCATGACTTGTAAATAGCAAAAGTGTGGTTGTAAATGCTCTCATGTGTTTTGTAAATTTTCATATTTTTCTTGTGAATCACCGTATTATTGTTGTAAACTATTTTTTCTGTAGAAACTTTGGCAACCGATCTGTGGCATCGTTCGAGGGTCGATAGCTGTGGTTTGACCTACAACCGGAACTTTGGTGAGGTGATAGTAAACCTTTTTAAAAAAAAAAATAAGCATGTGCAAATTTACTCTACCTCTTAGGGGTACAGTAAAGTTTCATGATCCCCCTAACTCGGCAGCGGTAAATAACTAGTCACCAGATCTCCGTTGATGATTGAATTTATTTTAAAAAAAAAACAAGGGTATATATATTTTTCACCTATACAATTTAATTTCATTTTGGTCCTTGAGCGTATTAAAATTTTCAGAATTTTTAGGGTTGACTGAAATTTATTTGCTATTGTGGCCGCTGTGGCCGTTGATTGAAATTCTCCCAAAAACAAAGGAACGTTGCCAGCTCAGCACGCTGAATCGGATTTCAACAACATAGTACCTTGGTTAATGTCCAAAAACATATATTAATGGGATAAGACGTATGAATATGATACTCTTAAAAAAAAATTAGGCACGTTTGAAGTTGATGAAATTTAAGTTTTTTATATAAAATATGTTAAAAATAATTAATAAATATAAAATATAGGAGACTTATGCTCTGTTTAATTCGCACCACCATCAAACTTGTATTTTATGAGATACAACTCTTTTCACATTCCTATTTTGTACAACAAAAAATTAAACCAGTTGCAAGAAGCTAATCCAAATACTTTTTTTGAAAAATATGATCGAGAGAAGGAAATTTTAAGAGGAGGAGGAAAAGACAGTGATAGCGAGAAGGATGAGCAGAAGACATAAATGAAGATTTGATAAGGAAATATAAAAGAAAACGAACAACAAAATCTTATATATTGACAATCGCAGCTCTAGTACCACAAATAAAAAATCAACCTAAAAATCTAAAACAAAAAAGAAAAATTTATTGGAGGAGGGAAACTAGAAAAACAATTATAGAAAACAAAGACATAAAATGATGAAGAAACTTGAAATCCAATGGGAACAATGTTTTAAACCTCTAAAATAAACGCACACTAGAGTTTATCAATCTTCTGAAAAGGTTTCAACTGTATTATGGGCTACATGTAAACCCTGCACAGGCTTCAAACTTTAATTCCAATATGGAAAAATTAAAGTTCAGTTTTGAGCCTTTTTTATCATCATCTTTAATAGAGATCGGAAGTTGAATAAAAAAGTTGTTTCAGTTAGCGAAACACTAACTCATTCTAAAAAAAGCTTTTTCTACTTATAAGTTTACCTACATTACCAATTATAATATTTAAGCCTCTCAATTTTCTTGTGGACTTCCACCGGCCATTAGACCTCTTGCTTGTCAACTTATGTGTACCACTAGGATCTAAATCGCCATTTGTCACATGAGAGCCATGTACATTGCCACATGGGATATGATTGTTATGTAGAAAACCACATGCATTGCCATGTAAGCTGCCACCTAGAATATACATTGAAAGTAAGTTAGAGAATTTAAACTCTCACTATTAGAATAGTTGCTTGTGTTAGTTAGCCTTGAAATTCACAAATAATCGTTGTGATATATGTAAATTGGCATGGGTTAAGAAGTGTTGGCAAGTAAAATCCTCAATATTTGAGTATTTTAAGCTTAGAATTGAGGTGCAATGTTTTTATGCGCTTACATGTTATACTCGTGTGAAACTTTGTTTATTGTGAATACGCTCTTTCCACCATGAAAGCGTAGTCATTCCGAAATTGTGAAATTGTTTAATCTAGGAGGAGTTGTATTTGAAGTTGAGTTGATGAAGTTGTGATATCCCATCCGAAATATATGAGTTTAGAGGACAGGTATTCGCATTTAACTCCTTAATTGAACCATATTTATTTCTGATACTTTATTATTTTCTCTCAAACTGATTTAACTAACTTATAAATTGAAGTATAATTTAATGTTGTATAACATAGGTATTAAAGAATCAGGTTGCCTTTATTATAATTAAACAATTTATTTCATTTTTTTTAATCTACCAACATTAGTGAGATAGTTTTATATTAATGACCAAAAAATATATTGCCATCTTGGACTCTATTTATGGTGCATTCAAAACAACCTAATGTCGTTTTCCTGGTCCCCTAATATTAATTTAAAGTTACATCCAAGACCTTAATCTTATTTATGATTTAAGGTGTTGGATGCATTCTATAAATAAGATTAGAATGCTTGTAGCATCAAAAACTAAAATCAATGTGTTTTTTTATAAGCAATAACAAGGTGTTAGATAATTCATAAATAAAATTAGGGTACTTGATGCAACTGAAAAGTAACATCAAATATTAGATGTGTCCCTCCGGTCATAAAATATAAGACATATTTATTTAATTTGATTAGATTAAATATGTTAGTTATATTAATTAAAATCACATAATATTATCCAAACATCATAACCATCTACCTTTATTCCCACATCTCCCTTTTGTTTCTTTATTATTGAGAGGCATCAATAAAGATAATTTAGGAAAAACTTGAGAAAAATTGGAACAAGGTCTTGTATTTAGGATTAAACTCACCTTCCTAAATAGTTCTTCTATCTATTTAGGCTTAGAGGGAGTACTTTATCAACACCAACCCTAGGCAATATAATTCATTTTCTAGATCCAATGACATTACAAGGCACTTGAATTGTCTAGTAACATGAAGACAATAATCGAAGGTAGATGGCTAAGATCTTCCCTCAAAAGTGGTTTAACATTATAAGAACATAGCTTGCGTCACAATTATTATTAAGTATAAATGACCTTACAATCCGGTTCCGACCAATTTATTCGACCAATTAATGAAAAACCAATAAGTAAGCCTTTCTTCATTCAACTCGTGTTATATACTTACAAGAATTCAAGATGAATACTATATCTAGTTCCTAAAATCTTCCCTATCCTATAGAATGTAAAGCATAATCAGCTGACTGTACAAGATCATTGCGAGAGTTATCATCCATCATCTTCAAGATTTGGATTGCTTCTTTCTGCCTGCAAGAATTGGTTGTATCTGCAAGTGCCTTTTGAATGCTTCATTGAAAAGGAAACGATTATGGAAGGCTTTAATAATAGGTAGCCATGCCAAAATTGCAATAGGAGTAAAAAGAACCACGCCCATTCCATAATCATAAGCTCTAGCAAGTGCTCGAGTGAAGTCCCATATGCCTGTGTGTTCTATCATGGGCCTCACAGCTTGGGCAATCTGAATCAACAAAAGTGTGTTAAAAAGATTGCGTTCAATTTAGGTAGCTACATTTATGACTTGGGTTTTAAGGGATAACACTTGAGCCAATGATAATTTTATTTTTGGGTCAACAAAATGTTGGGTCTTTATAGTTTGCCCGAATGTTGGGTTCGATCCCTATAATTTCAAACCGTAGGTTTCAATCCCTCAAGTTTCTTTCCGTCTACACATTAACCTCTATATTTTAGTAAAAACTCTTCATTTTGCCACTTGAGAGGCCAAAACTTAAATGAGAACAAAATATAAGGACCAAACTTTGAAATGACCCAAAACTTTTCAAATACTAGCCAATTTACGTTTTTGTTTTAGTAAAGATAATCAGAAATTACCAGTATCAAGCCCCAGGCAGTTGGCAGGAATGCCAGGCAGCAAACGAATAAGTCTGTCAGAGAGAGTTCACATATAATGGAAAGTGTTACAATAATGGAAAGAACACCGATGAACAGGAATGCTTTGAAAAATCTGAACCCTAGCTGATAATTAGCACTGAATAGTTGCCTTCCCATGTTCACAGCCTGCATAGATGTTAAATTTGATTAAATGTGATGTGGCAGCACTTACTATAAGATAAAGTAATTATTTAACAAAGTATTATGACAGATTATTGTACAAAGATATGTTCTAAAACAATTGTTAAGCAGATTATTTAACAGAGTTATGTTTCAAAAATACAAGATGTAAATGTTAGAATTGGCCTAGATTCATGAGTCATTGTGCTATATTGTACAATGTTCAGTTTCATTCCCTGGTTCTCATGTTCGCATTCGAATTCTTTACCTTTTTCACCAGAAGAATTACTATAGTGAACTGGAACTAACTGGTCAGAGACAATGCACTTGTATCTATTAGCAATACTATCATCTAGTAATTGGGGCAGATGCATTAAATATAACTTGACAAACCGAGATAAGCCTTTGTTTATAATGCACAACTTGACATAAATACTTGGATATAGGAGAATAATAGTAAAATGACTCAAGAATAATTATAAACAGAGATTACCTTAACTAATAGGAAAACTGCAAGAATTACAACCCATGAAAGGACATAAACCAGAAAGTCCTTGCTATGTTGAGAGATGTCAAGGTGATAGACCAGGCCATATTGGTAGATGAAAAATCGAAGAGAAAGCAGTATTTCTGTCATCCTGGAACGGAGACCAGACCGTCTGAGATGAGCTTGCTCATCATCCCACCAAGAATGCCAACTTTTATCCTGGTTTATTCCTATACCACCCTGTACCCTGATCCATTTATTCCATTCTTTCCAGTCATCCACTGTCTTGGTCCAGCTGAATCCAGCAGGGTTAAAAAGAAAAGGCGCACACAACCAAGTCAATGACATGAACCAAATGGCATAAGTTATCAGCACATAAGCCACGCTACTTTGGTAAGACCTCCTGAACATATTATAAACAATCAACAGAAGCAATAGCTCAAACCCCTTGACAAAGTGACTTCTTGAATATAATCTATAATTTTCGGTAAAGCTAGAATGGAACACGACCACTTTCCGCCCTGTGGGCCTGTACTTTGCACCCCCATGCAAGATTGTTTGGCCATAATAATGGGTTTTTGTTCCAAGGGAAAAAGTGAAGAAAACGGCAGCCAACTGCAACTGCATGAGGACAAAATCTTTCACAGCCGTGAAGAAACCTTTTTCAAGGCCTATTTCCATCATCATGGGTAATCCTGTTAGAAGCCCGAGCTGTATAAATGACTGAGAGGCAAGAGCTGTTTCCAAGGATTGTACATTCTTGATTCGAGCTTCAATGATTAGTGCTCTTTCCAACCCACTAAGCACCAAGTATAGCTGCCCGTAGAGAAATATGTATATTCCTATCACTGAAATCTGTCGATCAATCCAACAGGAGTGTGAAGTCACTTCTTTATTTTTTCAATGGAATAAATATTGATGAAATGCTATCAAATTCAAATAATTACCAAATTGCTACAAATCTATAGATGATTGTTAGATGGCATTACCAGATTACTGAAGTAAAACCCAGTGGTGGTGAAATAGTATGATAGCATGCGAAAGAAATCAAATTGACGCCCAAGGCGGAATACATCACGGCTTATGGTTTGCTCACTGTTTCCATTTGCTACCTTGGCTTCAAATTTTGAGATCTGGTTTAGGCCTACATCACGACCTTTGCCAACTTGCAAATATTCATGATAGGAAATACATCCCCTTCGCAAAGTAGAATTAAAACCTGCAAGGAATAAGTTATATGCAGTTTTCACTTATAAGGACCAAAACATGTATCTACTAAGTACACGCAATTCATTAGAATATATATATATATATGTTATATTTACAGTAACCTACCAGCAAAAACATCCTCACTCAAGTTAATTGTTTTTGATGCTTTGCTAACTCCCCCTCTGGTGATATGAAAAACTCTATCAAATACATCGGGATGGCCATAGTGGAACCTCACCCTATACAAGATATTAGTGAAAAAGGAAAGATAAATAAGTATTTAATATATGTAGTTAAGAAATACAAAATATACAAGAGGATGTTTGACTTCCATGGAAAAAGTCTGTACTTGTTTCTAGAATCAGCAAAAATCATCAATCATCTAGTAAATTAAAGTGCGAAATCAGTTTGATTAGGTTTGAAAACCTTCTGTGGGCATATTTACGAGAAATTAACATTCTAACCTGTAGTCACATTCTTACCAAATATAATAATACAACATTATTACCTGAGAGGATTAGCCAGAATTCTTTGACCAATAGTAACAAAGCTGGTCTCTTGATATGACATGAACGATGCCAATGAAGACACACTGCACAAAAATAAAAATATCAAAGACATCTTATTAGTTACATCTTTGTAATTAGTGATCGGTGTTGAGCATTTATTCACAATACAAATCTGCAAAAATAACTGCTTTGATGACAACAAAATATTTAAGAATTTGAAATACCAATTTTTTCAAAAGTCATATAACAAAATGAGCAGCTTGCCATATTACAAATGAATGTGAATACGAATATTAGAAAATGTAACTCTGATAGAAAAGGAAAACTATTGAGAAAAAAATCAGAAGTAGAAGAACTATTAATCAATTTTTTTTTGGTAGCATTTTTATTCCCTCATGTCATCTGGTTTTAAATATAAAAAATCGGGGGCCTAGATTCAGCCACTTGTGTGAAAAAAAATTTACACTGCTGGTTGTTTTCTTCATGCATTCAAGGAACATGAGATCCATAATGTGCTTGTTATTACTTTAATTACTAATAATGTTGTCAACTGTTAATTACAAAGACCTTACTCAGTTTTTCAAAAAAGTGAGATAAGATGACTGATTTTAATTTCTAGGGTGCTAAGGGATAACCTTCCAGTAAAGATGAATTCCCTTAAACCAAGTATTGTAGGAGGACGCCGCCCATGGCACCGAAGGAACTCTTGGAGAAGATTTCTCATTTTTAATGCTTCTTCTAAGTAATTATCCTGCAAAGAAAAATACTTGTAAGAATATGGAGGAAATGATTAACCTGAACATTGATTAATCTGAACATTGATAGAAAAGAAGCCTACCTGGTTCATATCGATTGTTTGAAGGGCTTCACCACGAGTAAATATTATGGCATGATTCTGATTTTCCGGCTTCCCTTCCCCAATATCTGGTGGACCAGGAAGCTTTATGCGATATATCACCTATGAAACATATGCCACTAGCTCATCAACAAAGATGATGTAATTAAGTACTGTTAAATAGATAGAGAGAGCCGAAATAATCCGAAAATGGTTCAACTTTATTCATAGACTTACTCATATATTTATACAATAGGAAAGAAGATTCTAGACTAATTACTAAAGATAATGGGTGTGTTTGGATTGGCTTTTTTTCAGAAGGCCTTTTTCAGAAGGTCTTTTGGAAAAAAGTTAGATTGTAGAAGTGATTTATGTTTGGATTAGTAATGTTAGAAGTGACTTTTTTTCAATCTGACTTTTAGAACATGTTTGGATGATTATTTTGAAAAGTAAGTTTAGATGAAAAATTACTAAAAAGGGCATTATTGTTATTAAATAATACATATATAATATGCATATATTCTTATAGTTTATAAAGAAAAAGTGAAATTTGGGTTTTTGAAGGATTTTAAAGGCTTAGTTTCTCCCTTATTTTAAGGGAAATAATTTTTAAAAAATTATAATTTTAGCTCAAAGAAAGATATTGTGGGAGAAAATAATTAGAGATTATTATGGTAAAGTTTTGGAGATAAAAAGGAAATTTTCGGGGTCTAATAATATAATTTTCCTACCCACTTTTATTAAATAACACACAATAAAAGGTGTGGGACCCATTATTCTTCCTCTTTCTCTCTCCAAGAAGTCCTTTTTCAAATGAAAAAGCAACTTCATTTTGCTTTTTGCTTTTTGGATGAAAAAGATCTTTTTATCTAGAAGCACTTCTCCACCCAAAGTAAACCCAAACAAAATTTAATGCTTCAAAATTTCTTCTCCGGCCCAGAAGTCCTTCTGGGCCCGAAAAAGATAAAACAAACACACACAATATCTAAATTAATATCCCTAATATCTCAACTAATATCCCTAATTAATAGGGATCCTAATCTGATTGAAAATAAAATATTTCCTAATTCTTAAATATTTCCTAATACCCTAACACTCCACCTAAAGTTAGAGCATAGATTTTAATCATGCCCAACCTGTTACAAAGATATTCCCATAAGCAACAAAGAAAAACTCACTTCCCCGAACAACAAAACCATGCACCTGACACAATCACCAGATCTGAAATCTGAATCCCGAAACGGCTCAACAAAGAGCAACCTAATTCACAACACAAATGCATCAAACCAGAGCTCGCCAAACCAAACACGAACGCAATCATCACTAGGATTCGTCGCAAATGGATTGGCAACTCCAAAATACAAAATTAAACCAAATGTCACATAAAGGACATTCAAACCAAGGCAAATCCTGTCAAAAGATCTAGCAGCCACACCATGCGCTCTAATCCAAATGGCCACACTAGGGCCACAACAAACGATAACACCAAGTGTAAAGAAAATACGCATCGAGAAACAACTATTGGATTCCAACAACAATGTTTTTTTACACCAAACGAACAACTCACAAAGGAACCAACCAAACCTGAACTAAACACCAAATAACAAAAACAGATCTAAGCAACATCACGCGTGAACAGTAACAAATCCAAAGGAGGCCGAATCAGATGACACGCACACCAAGAAGATGCCAGAAATGAAGAGGCGACGCCGGCGAAGGTGAGAAACGGCGAAAAACTCACCAGGAACGTCCCCACGCGTCGGCGCGTGAGTTTCCGGCGCAAAAAGACATCGGCGTGTGAAAGAGCTCCGATGATGATCGAACCACCTGGGGTTTGCCGATCGGGATCTCCTGACGCTGTTAAGCCGGCGTGTGTCGCTAATAGCCGCCTAGAAGTAGAACCCTAAAACTAATAATCCTCTCTCACCCCCACTGAACAACGCCGGAAAACAGAGGGAAAATCAATTTTTGGATATGAACCTTAAAGCTCTGATACCATGTTAAATAGAGAGAGAGCCGAAATAATCCGAAAATGGTTCAACTTTATTCATAGGCTTAAACATATATTTATACAATAGGAAAGAAGATTCTAGACTAATTACTAAAGATAATATCTAAATTAATATTCCTAATATCTCAACTAATATCCCTAATTAATAGGGAACCTAATCTGATTGAAAATAAAATATTTCCTAATTCTTAAATATTTCCTAATACTCTAAGTACCAATATAAAAAAATTGTAAAAAATGGTTAACTCGAAGCTGAAACCTGGCTTTTGATTTGACAATACACAATTAAAGTTAATAGATATTATTTTTGGAATATTAATAAAACCATCTATATTTCCCCCTGACAGCTCAAGCAATATAGTAATTGGCTCCTTGACATGGTGACAACAACAAGCCTCATCCCACTAGGTAAGGTTAGCTCAATAACCCACTAGGTAAGTTCAGCAAATTCATGGTATACTATTTATCAAAAGGTCCGGTTCAATGACTTGATTGAGTGTTCTTCGTCTCCCTCTTCATAGGAATCAACACCATTTTATTGGACTCTCTTTATCAACACCTCTTCTGGCCTTCTATCCATGTCTAAACCACCTTAAATGAATTTTTACCAACTTCTATTCAATATTTGTCACACATACTTCCCTTCATAGATGGTCATTTTGATTCTTATCATTTCTTGTATGACCCCATCTACCTACCCCAGCTTTTTGTTCTTATTATCCCTTTAAAGCCCAACATTGTACAAAATATAGTATCATCAATCTTATAGCAATACAATAAAACTTCCCTTTAAGCTTGCTTGGTACCTTCTGATGACATATAACTCCTTATGTCTTTCTCCATTTCAACCACCCAACTTGTATTCTATGTGTGACATCCCCATCAATTTCACCCTCATTCTAAAAAAGTTTAAGCCTTCATATTTCTAGTCCTTTTGCCTTCCTTCTTTTC
Source organism: Mimosa bimucronata (assembly GCA_037074515.1). Classification (NCBI taxonomy): domain Eukaryota; kingdom Viridiplantae; phylum Streptophyta; class Magnoliopsida; order Fabales; family Fabaceae; genus Mimosa; species Mimosa bimucronata. The sequence goes on from CM073442.1 coordinate 18,109,855, forward strand.
TACTCTTGATCTAATTAGTGTTTGTAAATTTGTTTTATAGCCCAAAAATGTAGGAAGAGAATTTATTGTAAAAGCTCATCCTGACACAAAATATTTGAGTCTTTTTTTCCTTTGATTTTCTGATTTATGCCTTTTAAGCATCACCAATGTCGTCAAAAAGAATGTAACAAAAAACGTCGTCAAAAAGATTTCACCTCTCAAATGTTTAATGAAGCAATATGATTGTGACTATTTGAAATTCTTAATAAAAACACCTCTGCATCTGACATGATCTTTTAGAAATAAGATTTGCTCATAATTCTATTTCTGTGAAATAATCCGTTACCTGTTCATAACCATTAACAACTTTAACCAGTTTAGATGAATACACTTTACGAGCTTTTCCCTGAAAAATCTCCTCCTCTTCATCAACATAAGCAACACGCAGAGATGGATACCTGCAACAAATACATGCAAAGGGATTATTGTCTATTTATTCTTTTACAAGATGTAATCAGTTTCCCTTTCCTTATAAGACATACTTTGTCATCAACTCAATCATATCTTGAGCATGGGGATCTGCATGCTTCCTTTGTGAAGCAAATGATTGACAGGAAATGACATAGGAGTATTTCATGTCTGCTAGTGCTTCAAGATGAGCAAATAATGTACTGTTACTTTTTTCAGCAGTTTCATAGCCCTCAAGAATATCTGCATTAACACAATCAGCCACATTATCAACCGGTTACATATAATCTTCTCTTTTTTGGTGAAAATAAAATCCAACAATAGCAAGGAGACTCAGATGCTGGATTTCACTGCACCATAACCAAAACCATAGAATAATGTTACAGAAGTCAGATACAAACCTTCATCCTCAGCCATGTCAAGAAATGCTTGTAATTTTAAGGCTTCCCTGTAGTACATAATCCCTCTAGCTGTTGCAAGCATGATTGAATGATCACATAATGCGTCACAACAACATAAACATTTAATTTAGGAAAATTGCATTATCTTTACCTGTTCTACTCAGTGTCTGTCCCCGGAATGAAGCCCACTGTCTAAGTTCCTCTTTCTTTTGATCATCATTTAAGCTTTCAAGATTTTCACTACCAATACGTTCCAGAAAGTTTTTCCACTCATCTATTGAAATGGTTGCACATGATGAGAGCTTTGTACAAATAGAATGTTTGAAAAATTAAACTCATATTTTATAGTAACCTGGATATATCTTTTGCATGTAAAAGATGATAGGGACCTCTTCCTGGCTTGAATGGAGCTCCTCCAGGGAAAAATTAATATCCTCGATGTAGTGAGGAGTTATAACACTAGAAACCACAACTGAGATTGTTTGAGATAAAATTACTGTATTACAATAATATCAGTCATGTATTTATCCATAAGTTAAATATCAATCATCTTGATATGATTCTAAAATCTGAAAGGTTGCCCATCTTAGTATGGTGTATCTATCTCTGTCAATCAATATAGGAAGTGCCAATCATGTATCAAATAATGATTTACGAATAAGAATATTGTTGTAGGACATTAACGTTTGATATTCTCTCTATTTTAAATACATCTTCAGAAAAGAAAAGAAATAGAATCAATTACAAGTTGAATTACTGTTGAACCACATCTTTAGTTTCTCTCTTTTCTTCGATATGTAGAACTTCATTAAAAGTTCTGCAACAGAAAAGTCATTTTGCAAAAATGAAAAACCTTTTTACAAAACTAGTTTTTATATTTGGTGTCATTTGTGATTGAAGGCTGACATAATTAATATATGCAACATGATGGCAGAATGAAGGAATGGGCTTCAGATATTTCAAAAAAGAAATGCAGTATTCATGAACAGATAATTGACCTGAATGACAGCATGTTGCGTACTTTAGGAGCATCAGGCATATCCGCAAACAGAGAAGTAGCAAAGAATGATATGCGTCTACGAGCCTCCAAGTTTGCTGGTACGTCCATTGCTGTATCTTTGACAGTAAGCAACAAATGGAAACGCTTGATCTGCCATGGACAAGTTGATCACATCATTTCAACATAAGTAGTTTCCATACAACTATTAACTACTTATTATACCCGTGCATACATTTACTGTTTATTCATTTGAGTAGTGAGCGCACAAGTGACTATTTATACACATGCCCAAAGATTTTCATTATCAGAACTGTTAACAATCTATCAAAAAATCTGGAGTGGATAGAGCACAATGACATCATGTAACCCATGTAGCCAACCCCATCTAATGACGAGATAAGGCTTCTTTTGGTTGTAGAACTGCTAACTTTGACTTCTATGAAAAAATCTTGTGACCAACTCACAGTGAAAGGCAAATAAGAAGTATCAGATGATAACATTCTCACCTTTTCAATTATAGGACCACTTGCTGGTAAAGGGAAATGGATAGAGTTCTCGTTGGCAAATAATAGTGGTTCAGCATCTAGAGAGAATGTGATGATATCGTTCTCACTAGGTAGAGGACACTCAAGCATATCCAGTATTTTGCTGCACAAACAGAAAATTTTAAAAACTGAACTTGGTAGAGTGAGAAAGGACAAGTTTTTAATGCCAATACCTGGAATCAACCATCATATCATTGGTTACTAGCTCAAACATATCTTGCAGAGCCTTCACAACTTTGCACTTGTGGCTTTTATCTCCCTCAATCTTACAATGTTTTAAATCAAAAGTAACTATTAGAACTTTAATTTACCTATTATAAGAGCATAAATTTCAAAGCCGTTTCCTCAGGAAAAAAATTACCAGAAGTTCAGCTAGCTCAACTACTTTGACTTGTAGAGCTGGAAGCATTTTCATCTTGAAGTTTTTAAGAAGAGTTGATCCACCAATATTTTGTTCAATTTCATGCAGTATACCGCATATGATCCTAAATATAAACAAATGACCACCAGATAAACAAAAATGTCAAAGTTAGTTGGTTGAAGGCAATAACGTAACTAACAAAACTCTACAGCATAAAATAGTAGTTGATATTAAGGTTGTAATAACTGCATATATTTATATTTTAACTTTTACCTATTCTCTAGGTCGCCCACAACAAGAATTTCAAGGACGTGTTTCATTAACTCATAGCACTCCTTAACAGCATATGACATGTACTTGTCTTTTTTAATCTTTCTAAGAAGAATTTCGTCCTTTCCCTCAAAATCTTTAGCAATGCTCAAAGCTGTAGAAAACTAGAACATGGCAAGAGGAATTTCATTATTGAATAAAAGATATACATCCAAAAAATACTACAATGGAAGTTCATATTGTTCATGTTAAGCTTACATTACCTTATTTGCTAAAAGAAAAACTGGCCAACGAATGCGAATGTTTTTAGAAAATAATTCTGAGGACATAGGCATCATCATCAGATCCATCTCTCTGTTGAAAGAAGCTGTCAGATTTTAACTAGATTCCACGAAAGATATTTTAACAACAGGTACTGTTACTAATCAAGTCATCACCTATTACAAATCAAGTCCTCCAGACGAAGATGGCTTATAATTTGATTCCATACTGCCACAAACTTAGGAATGGCATTCTTTTCAAGGGGCACCTGTGGTACAACCGAATAGTCAATCAAAGAGGATGTAAAAGCTGTGATAATAATCTTATAGCAGCATTGGTAGTTTAGAACACACCTTTTGAAAGATATTGCTTAAAAATCCTTTTCTTTTCTTTTGACCAGTTCTTGATGGTGGGATCAAACAAACATTAAATGCAGCAGGCAAGGAGTAAAATCTACTTCTCAGCATTCCAAGTGTTCTTATCTATTTTTGAAGAAAAGAGATGAGCCACCTATTGCATTTATTAAGGGAAAGAAAGAACAAAAAGGAAGGTATAGCTTACCTCACCCATGTGATGCAATATGCCATAAACTCCACCAAATATGGTACAGAAAACAGAATACCAAATTTGTGTGTCCATGAAATATACCTGTTATACAAATAGACTAGATAAGCATACATTGCCCATCAAATTGCTTTTATTGAAGAAAAAAAATATTTCACTGGGAACTTTACCTAGTCTATAACACAGATAATTGCTTACTTACATTGGTACTTATCAATAATTATGATTTTTTCTTAGGAGTTAGGGAGGAAATTTTAAAGAGATGTGGATAGAGATGAGGATATAATATGCTAATAAACAGACAAAACAAAAAGAAAACAATAGCCAAAAAGAAACTCCTTTCCAAAAATAATTAGTAGAGATCTATTGAGACGAAAAGGGCAAAATCCTACACATATGTAAGGCCAAATACAGTACACAGCCTTAAAAATACAGGCAGTCCATTCCAACCAAATACGCTACAGAAAAACATAAACCACATGCTGACATAAAGTTATAACATATAAAGCACCTATACTTGGAAAATGGAACCATATCGTGTCCAATGCTCATTTAGCACCCATATTAGATATGACAATACTTCATATTACATTTAAACAATATATATATATATGTATATCGTATTTAAAATCACACCAGTGCGTGTTTTGAATATGTGATTCAGACTCACAATTATTACAGGAGTCCAGACAGCCACAATTGCACCAGCATTAACTTTCACTGTAGCACGAGAAAAACTGTCAGAGATGCTAACTCATCAATTATAAAGCAATCCAAACACATTGATATATTCATCAGACCTTTTGGGAAAAGCTCATGCCAATCATACTTTCTTACACCGATCTTCATGATTTCTCTGGTGGGTGCTATCAGTGGTTTTATCTGCATACATTGCAACAGCCTTTAAGAGTAGGTTAAGTTGCTTTGCATGTGTTTGTTCATGTTATAAGCAAAGACAGGATTTTGGAAAAAAGAAGAAAAGAAAAGGAAAGCATCAATTAGTCATTCTGTTCATTAATTTCCTTATTCTGAAACTAGTATGCCCAATCAAGGCACCTCTCTTATAGAATGAATAATATCAAGGCTTTTCATCATAGCATAACTCATACGCAACAAATCATGCAGGAAGATTTACTACATATGTTTTAATTCCAAGCAAATGGATCATGAACTGGTCAACTCTAATAGTTGTCCACATAACTAAGGACTCTTATTATTTTTTGTTTATCCGAGGAAAACCCCATAACAGCCGTCCAGTTAGTACTTGCCTCAAAACAGTAGCTGAACAGAAACTTAGTAGATAGCACCAATATCCAGAATAACGTATACCTATATCAGAAGAAAAATAAATCTATTCATTAGCATATTTTAACAAAAAAATATATTAAATGTAGACTACAATTTAACAAGGTATTAGGATTATACTTCAACACTGAAACTTGGTTTTCTTGCATCCCCCGTCCAACATATATTCTGGGCTGCAAGATGATTACAAGTGACAATCAAGTTACTGCACTTAACCTGATGAAAGAACATCATAGTAACATCGGCACCCACACAGATAAATTGACAGGAAAAACAATTGCACTGGTAAACCCTGATGCTGACCTATGTTGCATTGGCATGGGACATGGGTATGGAATATATGATATACAAACAAAGAATATTTTATAATGTAAAACAATTCTTACAACAATAGAACAAATTATGAGCCTCCAATAGTTATAATCACCCAAAGTAATATTATATCTTAATATGATCTCAAAGTTCATAAATATATGCTTACTAAAGTTGTACAAGCATGTATGCTAGTTTAATGCTAGCTTTATGATTATTATACTTCTTTTAAGCCTAAATCCTATACCTACTCTCAATAACACTGCATGGTAGGCACTATGTAGTATGTACTGCTTAAATCTAGGAGCATTCATGCTTCATAGTTGCTGACAAACAAGCAATGTACAAAAATAGAATGCAGCCCCATATGAAGGAAAAGAAAGCACAATTTATGCCAAAATAAAAACATCTTCGTTACTGTTCAAGACATTAATATGAAATATAAACACACCTAATAATTTTGATAAGATTAACAAAGCATCAAAATTCAAGTATAAAATAAACTTTTGTCGGGGAATTACTTTTAAATTACAAACCAAAAAATTTCTTAATGCAGGTCTAAGGAAGCAGAACAGCAAAACAAAGACAAAAATAGATACCAATACCCATGGTTAAGCATATTCAATTCCCCCCCCCCCCCCCAAAAAAAAAACACACACACACACACACACAAAAAAAAAGGCGCTATATCTTCTGCTGATTTCAACAGTGATCATGGATACTTTGTTATTGTCTTTTTTATCTCCAATACAATTCCCTTAAGAGTGCATCATACTCATTACATTAAAAATAATTTATAATTTTCCACAAAAACAAAATAACAATCATAATTTAAATTCATTACTTTCAAATAACAGAAAAATGATTCATATTTAGTCGCATCAATCAGGTTGGCTACTTTTTTTCTCCAAAAAGAGTAATCAATGCCCAAAAAATTATAGAAGCGTACATGCAGAGAAACAAGGCCAGCAAGCAGAAAATACTATCTTCAATGATCATTGCAGCCTATTTTCATAACATGAAAGACGTTTACATCATAATTCAGATAGGGAGTAAGTCCAACAATGTCTACCAAGTTTCATGGACAGATGATGGAAAGCATGATAAACACTATGAATACATTACCTGTGTCCACCAAGACAAAAATCTGCATATCTGGTTATTAGAGACCTCAATATGCTTGGCAATAGCAGGGACAAAAAACAATGCAATTTCAACCGCATTAGTCATCAAGTATATGGCAGACGCAGTCATATAAGAAGTGAAACACCATTCCTCAACCAAGCTCCCATATTGTGTGGAATAGCAAGTATATTTCCCTCTGGAATTAGCATAACACACAGGAAGAGTAATAGTCCAGATCAGGGCAAGAACCAGTTTTGTAAGAAGTTTCATTTTTTGAGAGTGTTCCATTGTTAGTCTGGCTTTCCATGTAAAGATGATGTCCATAATTGCTGCAAGAAAAAAAAAAGACAAATTTTTTATTTGAATTTTGAAACAGAAAGGAGGGAGAACATATTAACAATCACTAATGTTCAAATGGTGAAGGTGCAAAACTACCACTAGTAAATTACCAAATGCGCATCTGGCACCATAATAAACCTCAGGTGCATAAATACTCATACTAATTTAAAAAGGGTGCAAAAAAATTTTTCCATCTATAGTGTTAAGTTTGACAGTTTGAATGTAAATTTTGATTAAGAAAGCTGACGTGGAATGATGAGATGGCAAATAAAAAATAGGGTGAAGATGCGAAACTACCAAGGTAAATTGCCAAATGTGCATTTGGCACCATAATTAAATCTCAGCTGCATAAATACCCATAAAATTGGCGTAGGGCCCACATCTCAAGTTAATAGATGTTAACTCAATTTAATGGCAGAAACTTTTTTGCACCATTTTTAAATTACTATGGGGTATTTATGCACCTGAGAATTTATTATGGTGCCAGATGCACATCTGACAATTTACCGGTGGTAGGTTTGCAGCTTCACGCATGTTTAAACTTTAAAATGAGTATGAAAACTTGGAAATAGTACAAGGAATCTCAAATTAGAATAGTAACTATTCCTGTTTTGCTTCAATATCCCTAAAAGAATATTTAAATTTTAATCATATCTAGCCTGCCCACAAAATGGGGGAAAAAAATTTTTAAAAGAAAAATAGCTTCTTTTAAGTGATAGTAAAACATATTGGGGAGGGATCAAGATATTAGAGTTTCTCGTTTGAAAAACTAGAAGAGAAGAAAAATAGTTATCTCATGGACAAGCGATCCTTACTATATTTAGGTTAAACACCAATCAAGACAGGCCAACTTTCATATTTCAATTTTAGTCTTTTAGAGGATGAATAAAGCAAAGAAACCACCAACCAGCATAGAAATAAACTGTTCAATTGAAACAACAATAATTTTAAACCCCATTCTGAATCTTGTAGAGCTAACTGAAGCCTAAAAAAAAAGTGTCCTTTTCCATGATAAATAAAATTATAAATAGAAAGATACTGTGAGGCAAAAGCCATGCAAACAGGCATAGAATTTTCCTGTTACATAGAACCATATGCATGTCCTTTTTGCCATCTGCCATGTGGCATGACATTAACAACCAAGTAGGTAATAAACAACACAACAAGTACACTACCAAGAGAGAAACCAAACAAAAAGGAAAGGCTGCAATTGCAAAAGCCTAATGAATCAAAATTAACTTGCCTATTTGGGTAATGCAAAAAAGCCCTTATGTGTTCCCAAACCATGGTTTGGAAAAAAGGTAGCCAAACATATGACAATTTTGCAGAAGCACTTTTTTTTTTTTTTTGGGGAAATCCATTGTTTTGAACTTTGAAACCTAGGTTTTCAATAAGCTTTTTTTATCACTTTTTCCTGCTTTTTCGGTAGGTGGTTGAGTCATCAATATGAGAGCCATAAATTCGCAACCAAAATTGCCCCACTCCTCTCCTCCCTCCCTTTTTTCTGCACTCTCCTTCCTTCCCCAATTCAAAAATCAATGTTCTTCCCATATCAGAGAAGCATAGTCACCACTGGTAAGCTGAGGGAGAGGGTATGAATACAATTATTTTGGGATTTTTTTTTTTGGCCTTTAAAGACCTTACTTAAGGTACCACTTTTTACCAATTAAACATCTAATAATTGGTTAAATGACATACTTTAACATTAAATATCTTTTAAATATAATACTAATTAAAATAGTTTAGGTCTGAACTATTTACTAATACATATAATTTTAAGCTATTTTATCATATCATCAAATTGTTTAATGTTATTATTTTAATCTCTTAGACAAATGTAATTCAATTTTGTTATCAATTATGAAAAGTGATGTTTAAAATCATTGAAACAGAATTCTATTCTTTATATACAAATACCACATCAGCTAATGTCCTTTCTTGTAATTCGCACATTAAAAAGGTGATTCTGGTAACCATTATCCAAACACTCTTATTTTATTGAAAGCCATATTTTCACAAAATCTATTCTCAAAAATTACTTTTAGCACTATTTTCACAGAAGTTATTCTCCAAAAGCTAATCCGAACAGGCCCTTAGAGATAGAAGGGCATGGCTCTATCAGTCTCTAGCAAAGAGAGAACTTCTACATTAATTTAACCAAGAACACCCTAAAGTAGAGTTGAGAAGGCAGTACAACTAAAAGGGATATATACTCTTAAAACACGACATCTAGTGGACAAATATTATGTTTGAAGTACAAATAGCCTACTGTAAATGTTAATTTGAAATATTTTTTCCATGCTTTTAGGCACCCATGAATAATGCCAAAGAAAATCTCAATAAAACAGGACATGCCAATACTACAGTGAAGGGGGGAACGCCAACTATCCAGCAATATTAGAAGATATATCGATATCTGAAATTATAGAGAAAGTGAGTGAAAGGGGATGGCTAAGTTTTTGAAGCTGTTTCTAATAAGCAACCTTCTGAAATCAAACAAGCATGCAACATGATCATTTAGTAGCGCAGAGTTTAGTCTAGTGCTCTTAAGCATATGGGAGCACGAACAAATTTCTGTCTATACAAAAAAATCATTTACTATTTATCATTTATTTAGTTCAGGTTTTTCAATGAAGGAGAGGGGATGTTTGGTAAGAAAATACTCAAGGATTCTCTACCCATCCTCCCCTCATAAGTGGGGGCTTTAAGAGGCTGCTGATAAATTATGCATTCGCAGAATTAGCCTTCTACAAATTTTGAAATTTCTTTTCCATCATATTCAAATATCATGACTCAATCCCTCATCTCTCTCGCTGCTTGTCTCTCTCGTCTCCACCTCTCATGTGTATTTTGCCTCTCGTCTCTCCTAGCTTGCTCACTGCCATTACCACCCCTAACGTTACATCATAAACAATTTAACAAATATATTTTATATTTATAATGGATTCAAAATAGATTTTATTATGTAAGATAAAGCGATAAACTGTTGTATTCTCATTATTTTCCTCAAATAAAATGAACCAAAAGAAAAAGATGACCATTTATCTTTCGTAAGGGTACAATGGTCAAATTAGTATCCCCCCCCCCCAAAAAAAAAACACCTGAACTAAACAAGGGTCAGGGAATCATTAAAATCCCTCCTCTCATGTCCCTACCAATCAAACCAAATTAGTAACCATTAGAATCCCTCCCCTCCCTCTGTTGAAACAAAACAGAAGGATCACAAGAAGCAGGAGGATAAATGGATGATGATAGTAAAATGCAAAACAAAAATATGTTAAACAAGAAAATTTCAATTTTTTTATAAATATTTAAAATAAAAAAACACTAAAAAGAATTAGACTAAGCTCAGTGCAACCTTAATGTTGTTTATTAAATTAAATTTATGCTCTAACACATAGTAATGACTATAATGAGCAATATACCTTGAATGAGTTTAAGAAAAGCAGATGTGATAAAGATGCTGATCACATCCTCAAATACTTTAGCATCAAACAACTGAAGCGGAGATCCCAGGTCATGACAAGCCACAATTATTATAGCCTGGGAAATGACAGAATAAACATGTATCAAGTCAATGATATTTATCATAAAGAGCAGAAAATCGCAAAGCATCTAAATGAGAATTGCGCATGCCTGAAGGGAGAGAATAAAAAAACTCCACATTCTGTCGAAGGTTCTAAAAATCTGCCAAAATGAACGAATTTCAACAAAATTTGTCTTCCCTAACCATTGTGGTTCATGACATTCATCTGACGTGTCCTGTAAGAGGGGGGCACAGAATTATTCTTTCAGTTTCAAAAATTGCTTAATGGAGCCTGAAGTATCTTAAAACACATGCTTCAAGCGAAAACCCAAAAAACAATTGCTAATGCATCATACCAATTTATTAAGAAATTTGTAGGAGGCTCCTAAATTAGTACTTTGTAAGTGAAATAGTTATCACCTCAGTGACAAATGAGATGACATCACAACAAGGTCTAACTTGCAATTTAGTAGGACATGCTCAACATTATATCTTTAGTTTTAGATTATCGTCCTTATAGTGCCACACAGTGAAGTTTACTTGATAAAATGCATGTCATGTCGAGGAATAAATGAATGCCTTTAATACAACATTTTTTAAGATGTCCTTAACACGCAAGAAACTCATGCTTCAACACATGGGAGGCTCCAATATGAATTGTACAGACTTCAATATATTCATCATATTATGCATGGAAAACTTCAGAAGAGGTTGAGATAAGGAACCTGACTATGAAAGTAAGAAAAGCTATGATATACCAATGAATATGGTAAGTTAGAAGTCATTGCAAAACTTAAACAATCTAATTTCATTTGGCTTCAATATCACTGAGTCGAGGTCTGAAACAAACAGCCTAAGATAAAAAGAAAGAACTATGCTATATCAAGGAATACAATAAGTTGAAAGTTACTTTGGAATTTCAATGATTTGATTTCAATTTGCTTTTATCACCATGGCAATGTATGATGTATTTTGCCTATGATAATATCATAGGTAGAGTCACCTCTGATTCTTCGCCCTTATCGTCTCTCTTCTTCCTTTCTTTTATTTTATCCAATGATGCAATAGCATTCTTACCCCACTTAGTGGGATAAGGTTTTGTTGTTGTTGTTGTTGATGCAATAGCATTCTTGACACTGGATTTTTTGTGTGGCTGTATACAGAAGAAAGCGTGATCTAGACGCATTGGCCAACCAATACTGAAACAGTCAGGAGACCTGTCAATATAAAAAACTGTAAGAACCCAAGGTTATGAAAAACTTGCTTCTGTATATAAAAGCAGTAGCGAAAAACATTTAGTTTTGGGATGAACAGACCAGAAATACTCATTCAGATCATCGTAGTTTCTCCACAAAGAATGGTCAGCCGTCCCTCCTTTGCTTTTCTCAGCTTCCTTTGGTTTGAAAACAAGTTAATTATAATGAAGAAAATAGCTCAAAAATTAAAAAAAAATAATAATAATAATAATAAAAGGATGAAATGAGCAAGTACCTTTTTAATAACATCATATATGGGGGTGATAACATAGATAAGGAAAGACTCAGGTTCTCCTCCATATGCAGGCATGACTTTTTCCCATGTTGTCAAGCTAATAGCACCACTTAAAATTCCATGCAATTCATATGCCATCTTCGAAGGAAGAAGAGGGAGGATAATAAGATATAGAAGATTTGGTTAGAATAGATCTTTAACAATTTCAGTCCATGGGACAACTGAGACATTTGTAGGTGGTTTGAATTACTAGACATTTCAAAATCTAACCCTAGGACTAAAGAAACAAGCAAAAGTTGGTCGCATAACCTCAGAGGTTGGTAGTTTTGACATACCTGGTGAAAGATATAGCAGAGACACTCCGGCATGAATCGCAGATTTGCAGCCTCCCCCCATATGAGCAAGTAAAGCCCTATATACAAAATTTTATACTGTTGGGCTTCTTGTTTCACATAAGGTAAGCTGCAAGGCAAGTAACAGACTTGTTATAGGACCGAAATATATGTAAGAGAATAAGAGTCCAAACAAGAATAATAAAGGACTAATGAAGTAGAAAAAACAAAGGTACACAACTCTGCCTTGTTCATAGAAGCGCCCCCCCCCCCCCACCAAAAAAAAAGAAAAAGAAAAACATAAAACCAAAAAATGAAGGAAAAGAGAAGAAAAGAAAAAATCTATGAAATCGAACAGACATAGATAAATTAACATACCGAATGTTGCTGTTTCGTCCCAAAAATTTGCACCAGTGTGTATAATTTTTGAAAAACTTTCTCATCAATTCATCAGCACATCCTTCACCTAACTGACATGAAAAAATTGAAATGTTACTGAATCAAATTTGATGAAGTAGAGCAAGAAGATGCAAACACTATCACCAACGCACCTTCAAAATTGACGTCCGATTTTGTGCTTGCCGAGTTTGTATGTTGGCCAAGAGTAGAATCAGATGTTCCCTTTGGTTGGCCACATTTGCAACCTAATGGAAGAAGCAATAAAATGAAAATCCAGACCAACTAGTTTGAGCGATCTTGCCTACAAGCTAGTATATTAATTGCATTTAAACATGTGATTATGACATTTAATCAGTTGTCAAAGAGAATTATAATTAAACAAGAAGAAAAACTCAGAATCAAAGTTAACTAGATCAACTAACCTGGAATCCAAAGCAATGCTGAAGAAAATCAAACAAATCTACAAAGGCTGAATTCTTCTTAAAATCTTGATGTGAGGGTAAACCACGAATGTCACGAGTAGCTGCAATTGCAGCCTTAATCTGTACCAATTATTAAACACTCAGTCCATTATTTTATAACCGGACCCGATGGGGTGAGATCTGGAAATTATACAGAAAGGAAGGAAAAGAGAGAACAAGAACGGTTATGTTGGATAATCAATGCATGATCAGACCTCGGGCTGCTGCATGATTGCAAGCTGAATGCCCCCTCGTTCAAGTGGTAGAATATTGAACTCAGATTTTTGGTGCAGTTCATTTACTTCCATAAGTGCCTAATTTGGGCAAAAGGAGAAATGCTAAGAGAAAAACAAAGGAACATACTCATATCAGGGAGATATATAAGGAAAGGGGAAAAACCTGAGGACCAGCTGCATTTATAACTGTTTTTAGCACCTCAAACAGAACAGAAGCTATATCACGTGCATTTATCAATTTTTCTCTGTGACTGAAGAGAAACAATCACGATATTTAGCTTAGCAGGCTATATAAAAGTTCAAACTTCTAGTTGAAAAGGATACTGATGCATTAATGATTATAAGCTTAGTTACCTGTGTTCTAGATCAAAGGCTTTATCATGTTTGATAAAATAATTTCTGTAGGCATGATAAACACGTTTAAGTTCACGACTATCACTCTTATCCTTCCTTCTTCTGGTAGCTACCTCATCCTGTGTCACATTTCACAATAGCAATACATTAATTTTGAAACAGATAAAGGTAATGTGTTTTCATATCATACTTCATTTTCCTTGTGTATATTGATAATTTCAAACTGCAGGACAATCAATGAAATTGCTATTTTAAAACATATATAATACATACTTTGTTATAATTACATTACGTTAGAAAGACAATGTACTTGAATTAGACTCTGTGACAACACACGCCCCAAACATTCTCATTTACCTGTTCAAGTCGCTGAAGAAGTGCAGTTTTAAACTGCCTAACGCCCCTTCCAGTGGAATTTTTGTCCTTCTTGTGTGCAATTACGAAGGCATGAAAACGGCCTGGAAATTGGAATTACATGCGCATTGTAAAATACACCATTTATTGATTTAAGTCAACCATGGACATCATTTATGAGGTAGGCAAAGTTGAAAATATGTTGGACTCCACTGTACCACAGGTGATTATAAATTTCACAATAATCTTCATCTCTGTGAACATAATTTATTCAATCATTCAACACTTTTACATCCATATTCGATTCAAGTGTCACTATCTCAGCTGAAATAAATAGCAACCACCCACATTCTATGTGCAAAAGTTTGTCAACTAAAAAAAGAAAAAGAAAAACTGAACTCTTCTTTTTTCGTAGTTAAAACAGAACTCTCTTGCTATTTAATTATATTCACCTTTTTCCTTTTTTTTTTTCTCTTTAAATTGTATCCTGATTGTCTATGTTCTCAATCAAAAAACTTGGATTAAATTCAAGACTTGGAGTTAATTTAAAAATACAGAATTAAAATAGTTTCAAGACTCCAATAGCCAGTAATTTTCTCTTCAACCAAAATACAATCAAGTTACAACTTCACTGCACAACTCAAAATTAGCAGATATATATATATATATGTATATCTATATATGTATATATTACTTACAAAGATATGCCACACGAGGCTCCTCCCTTTCAATCAAATTGGCGACACGAAGGAATCTTTGAATTTCAGAGGCAAAAACAGTAGGCAATCTTTCACTATCGAAGGGTTCAGGAACATCATCAATATGACTGGGACCTTCAGTAATAGCCAACGTAACATCAGGCCTTGAGTGCGAAGTCTCGCCTTCTTCATAATAGATTCTTCCACAAAAAGCCCTATCATGGAAATAGGTTTGACCAAAGACTTCTTCAATTGGTTCAGCAGGAACAATCTCTGACATAGTAACTGCGAGCTCAAAAACCTAGGTGACGATGAAGAAGAAGAAGAAGACGAAGAAGATGGCGACACGAGGGAATAGTATATGTGAGGGATCTTCTTGTTGTTTGCCATTGTTTCTTTTTTCTAGTGGTGATGTTGCTTAATGAGGTGTGCTTTCTCAGAATTGCAAAACTTTTTCTTCTCTCTGAGTGGAAAAGCTATACAAATCAATGTGATCTTTTGCTTTTGCTTTTTTGAATCTGGCTTTGATTTTAGAGAGAGAGAGAGAGAGAGAGAGAGAGAGAGAGATCTTCTGTTCTGTGAATGGTTTCTGTAAAGAAGAAAGGGCGAGTGAGGCTCTGCTTTTGAAAGGGCAAATGGCGGTTTTTTGATAGTGGTAAAGGAATTGGGTTTACGTGAGAGAGAAATCATTCTTTAATCAAAGTATCAAACTTAATTCTTTTGGCCTTGCAATAATTGAGACCTTTGTCTTCTGCTTTTAGTATCTTTATCTTGCTTTTCCCACTTTCTTTTTTCTCCTTCTTGATGAATTTGAGAGTGATAAAAGAATTGGGTTTACATGTATGTTGAAGAAAACAGTTGACTTTATTCCTTAATTGAATAAAGAGGGTGAGATTTGGAGTAAAGTATGCGACTTAGAGGTTATCGGTTTAAGTTTTAGAAATAATCTCTTTATTTGTGGGATAAGACTATGTACACTTGACCTCATATGTCTTCTCCGACAAGAGTCTTATACACATTACCGACTTATACGATCTTAAATTGATTTTAAATTGCATAGCAGTGTGATATTCATAAATTTTTGACACTTTTATTGGGTTGACTTGAATTAATCCAATCTAGATTTATCAAGCTGGTCAGAATAATAAGATTTCAGTTCAAAAAAAAAAGTTGGTCAGAATAAGATTAGCCCAACCCTCTATTTAAGATACCGACAAAACAAACAAAACTCTTCATATGGCTTGTATGTTGTAATGCTCACAAAAAAATACATGTTTGCATATTTCAAGGACGGTCCAACGGAGTGGGAGGAAATTTTTTTCTGTTTGGCATAAGTATTTTCCTATTGAACTTAACCATATTCTGGACAATGTCAAAACCTAAATGAACAAAAATTTGTGTCTTTTATTTGTCACATTGTAAAGATTAATCTCTTGGACTACACCAAATTCTCGTTGGTCTCTCATGTGGCCACTTGGTAACTGATTTTTGTGGTATTGTTGAAATTTTGGGAGTTGAATGAAACTTGTCTATGATTATAATAGGGAATTGTGATATTTCTCTTATTGAGCTAAAGTGAGTGGATAAAGGGAGTATATGTCATTTAATGATGCTTGGAACTTTAAATAGTGCTATGGATAGTCTAAAATATTTGTTTGAATTTCGATATTTTAGTTGGAATGTAATTTTGGACGTGTGTTTTCCATTCATGAATATATCATTGTGAATTTTTGGCTAATCTTGATGTGGGCAAATTGGACATTGTATTAAAAAAATATTTTTATTAGAAGCTTTGGTTGATAATGAACTTCTCTTTAAAGCTTGACAATGAGCAGATTTTATTTGAGTTATTATTTTAAATCGAAATTGTTACGGCTTGGTAAATGTTGGATGAGTACATTAATAGTGAGAAAAATGACTGTCGCACGTTATTTGGTTAGCTTATGCCTTAGGGTGTTTCAATAAACTACATCCGTATATGCTTTCATTATAATAATCACCCTTTATCTGATGAATAAGAAAGCAGCTTTATAAAGTTAAATAACATTAGACTTAATGGAATTACTTTTGATAATAGTATCTTTTAAATTTTTATTCCCTCATAAAGTCATGCTTCTTGGAATATGCAAACAAGAATAATTATATTTTGAGTGAAAATTACATTAAAAATAAGTGGCAAATCCCATTTACATGTCAAAATTACATAATTAGATTAGTCGGTTCAAATATGAACCGAATTAGTCGGTTGCTAGTAGCGTCGGATGCTGATGGATAAATTTAAAAATTAGGCAATTGGACATTGTATTGCACCAATCTTAGCATATTAACATTGTTTTCTGTAGTACATCTATCTTAAGCAAGTTTGATAAAAAGAGGCAGGGCCATAGAGACCTCATATGTTGATAAACACAACTCTTTTTATTTTTACTTTTTAAATTTTTTTTTGTTGACTCAAATAAGTGTAGCTGTTGGCTTTATAACTTTAAGCGTGTTAATCTTTTAAGTATCTTTTCCAAGTGGTCTGATCCTTTGCCTTAAAAATTGATACTACCTCCTACCCATAATATTAGACTTAAAGTAAATTGTGAGTTGGATTTAGTGTTAATTATGAGTTACTTTATTTCCCGAATTTATAATTCTTACCCCACAACATTCTTAATATCCCTTATATATTACTCCCTCCGGTTCTATTTATAAAAGCTCAGCCACCAAAACGCGCTTCTTAAGAAAACATGCGAAAGTAATTAAATGTGTTTGAAATATACATCTTTTTTCAATATTACCTTTATTTATTATGAGTATATTAAGATAGAGAAATATATGAGCATCAATAAATATGAAAGAGAATTAGGGGCAAAATAGAAAAAAATGCATTAAATGATGAGAGAATACAATGTGAGCTCTTATATTTTGGACCAAATTAATTCAAATTTTGAGCTCTTATAAATAAGACCGGAGGGAGTAGTATATAAATACTCATGCACACATATAAAATCTCGTAGCTTCTAATAGTTATACACTATCTTATAAGTCAATGATATATATTAGGATTTCGAACTACAAATTATAAGTAAATTATAATTTTGTTAAACATAACGGAGGGAGTAGTATATAAATACTCATGCACACATATAAAATCTCGTAGCTTCTAATAGTTATACACTATCTTATAAGTCAATTATATATATTAGGATTTCGAACTACAAATTATAAGTAAATTGTAATTTTGTTAAACATAAGGTTGTGAATTCAAACTTTATATAAAAGACATATTAAGCACGAGTGGCAATAAAAAAGTGATATATGAGTGTGTGTGTGTGTGTTTTTTTTTTTTTTTTTAGTTGTAAAATATTAAAAGTTTGATTATGGTTTTGGCTTAACTAAATGTGTGTTCTATGTGATTAAAAAATGACTGCTTGTGTAGTTTATATTTACTTATAATGTATCTAATTAAGTGGAGCACTCTGTAACAACTAACAAGTATTGAGGTTTTTTTTTTCTTTTTTGCCATTGAACAAGTATTTAGGTTTGACTGATGCTAATTATTATTATATAATCATAATCACTCTTGTTTGACATAAAACTTATAAATAGTCAAAATGCAGTCAATAAACTCTAGGGCATGCTAAATATTTTTCTTAACTTTTAAAACTTTAACGTAAACTAATTTTTGTAATAAATAATTCCTAAATTGTGATTGATGACTATTGAATAATATGTTATTTATAGTAACAAATTAATCATCCGAAAAAAGTGAATAATATGTTTTTTTTTATTACAATGAAAGCACAAACTCAGCCAATAACACGTGGCTTCTCTTGGCACACTAAACCAGCAATATGACCAGGAACATCATGGAATTGCACAAAACCGGCACCAACTGTAATAGCATATCTGGCGAGCTGATCTGCAACACCGTTCTTGTCTCTACTACACCATACAACTTGCACGTCCCATGCACGCCTACAAAAAGCCAAAATCTCATTCATCTCACGATGTCCATCTCCATCTCCCTCCCTACCTTTTGCAATATCTTGAACCAACTCAAGGCAATCAGATTCAATGATCAGATGCCGTACCCCAAATTCCCAACTCCACTTTAAGCCCATCAAAACCGCCCACCGTTCCGCCATAAAGCAATCTCCTCTTCCCATATTGAACAGGAACCCACCTCTCACATTCCCTTTATAATCTCTCATTACCCCCGCACAAGCTGAAGCTCCTCCAACAGCAATACTCGACCCATCAACATTAACTTTCACAAATCCCTTTCCTGGTGCTTCCCATCCATCAACCCTCTGGCTCTGAGATAAACACTGGGAAATACGGTCACCTCCCCATAATGCACAGGCCCTAACTTTGGCTATAATGGCATCAGCTCTTACCTCTCCCCCATTAAAAACCTTATCATTCCTAGCTAACCACAATTGATGACAAGTTAATGCAAATAATATTTGCCAAGGGGTGTCACTAACCTTGAACTGGGCACCAAGATTCCACCCCATCCAAGCCTTGATATCTCCATGGCTAAAGAAGATAGAACAAAAACTTGTTGGAACCATCTTTAGCCATACCTCCACAGCTACACCACAATCCCTTAAAACATGGATATCACTCTCAGGAATTCCTTCACAGCACCCACACTCAGTAGAGGTAGCCATATCCCGCTTAACACGTTCAACATTCGTGAGAAGATTCCCTTTACAAGCAAGCCACATAAACATTCTACACCTTTGTGGAACATTCAATTTCCACACCTTACCCCACTGCCATTTATCCAAAGCTTGGCCACTATTCTCCTGACTCATATACGCTGATCTAGTTGAAAATTCCCCAGAAGCTGTATGTCTCCAGCTAGGAATATCAGTCTCCCCCTATCTACTCTTTGGAATAAAACAAGACGCACCATATCTTGAGTCAAGTACGGGGCAAAATGATTCAAGTTCCATTCCCCATTCCCCAAAATAATGTCTGCTACCTTCAGATCGAGGTACTCATCTGGCAAAGCCTTAGTGGAGACCTCTGATAATTTAACCTGGTCCGGTAACCACCTGTCCTCCCAGAACCTAATAGATTCCCCATTTCCCAATTTCCATATAATTCCATCCTGAACTTTTGACCAATTTTTCTTCACGTCGTGCCATGCTTGTGACCCCCTTCTTGAAGTACTTATTTCAGGCATTATACTTAAACCACACCCATACTTCTCTCTCATCAACCTAACCCAAAGAGCATTGTTCGCCACGCGCCGCAAGTGCACGGGTCGCGCCAAGTAATAAAATGATGAGTAGAGTATCGTTCCCACGAGGATTTGTCCAAAACCCGGTCAAACAATGATTATCACACTCTCGCCCAATTTGAGTGATACAAATGTAGAGTTTGAAAATGAAATAAGAAAATAAAATGAAGATAAAATTATAAACAGGTGATTCTCCAACCTCAAGGCTAAAATGGGTCCTAATATTATCTCTCCCCCTTATACTTCTCAAAACTCAATTAACCTCCTCTCAAGAAGCTCTCAACGACACCACGTGCTAATCTAGGGTTCAAAGAGTACTTGTAATGCTCTCTCGAGTTAAGAACAAGTGTTTAGTCCTATTCTTTGCACAATCTCTTGCCACAATTTGATAGAACCCAATTATCACACTCCAACCCTAATGTGACTATGCAAGGCTAGCAAGTATATCTCTATCTTACCAACAAAACCATCCGTTCGTCATGCAAACTTCCGGTTCTTGCACTACTTTACCCAAGTTCTACACTCAACCTAGCTCTCTCGAGTCATAAATCAAGCGAACACAACATCTAAATGGTGATCAAGCACTTAGAAGCATTAAGAACGGGGTAAAATAAGCACATAGATATCATTAATCACAAATTAAGAGGAGGAATCAAGAATCAATACATACAAGGGTTCAAAATAATCTTAGAATACAAGTATTTAGCTACACATGTTCAACAAATCCAAGGGAGCATAAATATATACATTCAGAAACAAAGAACAAGAGAAGAGAATGGAGAAGGAAGAGATAAACCAAGAGAGGAAGCCCAAATCTCTTCGAAGCTCTAAGCCTAAGCCAAATCCCCTCCAAACTCCAAGCCCTAGCAGAGCAAAACACCCCCAAGAATGCCCAAAAGTCGAAGAATGAGGGCTCACAACGAAGCCCTAGCTTTTATATCAGTTTAAAACGCGCCTATTCTGTTCCAAAAACGCGCAGATCACGCAGTTCGCCGTGGGTCTCGCCGCTGCGAGCCCACGGCGAAGTTCCAAAAAGTTACAGAATCAAGTGTCGCTCGCCGTGGCGAGCAGACGGCGAGCTCTCACAAAAAAGGGGCAGAGGCAGATTCACTTCGCCGGTCCCTGCTTCTTTGGTGCTTTGCTCTGCTTTCTTATTTCTTTGGCTGCTTTGGCTTCTTCTTATTTTTGTTCAATTGAGGGCTTGGAGGAGGGCTAACATCTCTTGCTTATTGCTTCAAATTATTCCTGCAAAAATTATATACAACAACATAAGAAACTAACTACAAAAACAATCAAAATCTATACAAATATACAATAAGGTGCAACCGAAAATCAAATGAGCATTTTCCCTCTTGAGTATCCAAAATGTATAAATAATAGACAAAAACTCAAGTAAAATATACTCAAATATCATGAATTTCTAGGAGTTATCAAGCATCTCTTCTATTAATTAAGCTCCACCCTAACTTCATCATGAAAGCATTATTTTGTAATTTTGCTTTCCTTAACCCTAACCCACCAACCTCCTTCCTCCTACAAACCTTATCCCACGACACCAGATTAACCTTCGTTCGGGATGCACTTCCTCCCCACAAAAATTTCCTACAGCGTTTATCAATTTCTTTATACGTTGAGGAAAGTAAAGGAACAGTTTGCATATCATAGGATGGAATAGCTGAAACAACAGATTGGACCAATGTGTGACGAGCAGCACTAGACAAAGTATTTGCCTTCCAAGAAGACAATTTCTTATCCATCTTCCCCAAAATATATTCCTGGTTACGCCTTGAGACTTTCTGGTGATGTAAGGGGACTCCCAGATACTTCCTCAAATCTGCACAAGGAGTAAAACCCATAAAATTACTGATTTCACTCACTCTATTATGATTAACATTCTTGGAGAAAAATATGCAAGTCTTCATATTGTTGACTTTCTCCCCAGATGCTGCACAAAAGTCATCCAGACAAGCCTTAATAATAGCTGCTTGTTCCATATCTGCTTCCGCAAATAACATCAAATCATCAGCAAAAAACAAATGAGATATGGCAGTTCCTCTCTTCTTTAACCTGAAGGGTTTCCAATTATCCTCCTCCACCTCTGTCTGAATCAGATGGGCAAACTTCTCCATAACTAAAACAAATAGATATGGAGATAATGGATCCCCTTGTCTTAATCCTCTAGAAGGCATAAACACATCACCTTTCTCACCATTCCATGTGACCTGCATTTTAGCAGTACTACAACACCATTCAATAACTTTGATAACATTGGGTGGTAACTCTAGATCATTAAGGCATCTTAACAAAAACTTCCATCGAACCCGATCATACGCTTTCTCGAGATCTATTTTAATGGCCATAAACCCTTTGTTCCCTTTCTTATTTCTCATAGAATGAATCACCTCCTGCGCTACAATTATATTATCAGTTCCTTGCCTTCTAGGCACAAAACTACACTGATTAGGAGATATGATCTTCGGCATTAATCTCCTTAACCGGGTTGCTATCACTTTAGTCAGAATTTTGTAAATAACATTACACAGACTAATGGGTCTAAAATCCCGAATAGACTCCGGATTCTCTGACTTGGGGATAAGAACAATATTTGTATCATTCACACTACTAACTTCCTCCTTGTTCTCAAACATAAGTTCAACTTTAGATAGAATAGAATTACCTAAAGTTTCCCATTGGCTTTGAAAAAACAAAGGATTCAATCCATCTGGTCCAGGTGCTTTCAGCGGTCCCATAGCAAAAAGGGCACGCTTTACTTCCTCCAAACTGATTTTCCTCCCGACTGCCTCAGTATCACCTCTAGTCAAAGCAGGAAATAAGCGCCCAAAATTCACATTTGGCATCACTCCTTCATCCTCCTTATACAGAGCTGTGAAAAAATTAGTGCCAATCTGCCTGATTCTAACAGGATCATACTCCCACTCGCCATCATCTGCCTTAAGAGCTTCAATTCTGTTTCTTTTTTTTTCTACTATTAGCCATGGAATGAAAGTATCTGGTATTTCTATCTCCCTCCTTGTACCAGCAACATCTAGATCTTTGAAGCCACATCACTTCCTCTTGAGCTAAAACCTCCTCCAACTGTATCCATATATTCTCCCTCTCATTCACCAAACCATTATCAAACATTCTCACCTCCAACCGTCTATTTATCGTGTCCAACCTCCGTAGTAAACTTCTTTTGCGCTTATTTAGATTATCAAAAACCTCCTTATTCCATTCTTGAATATTCCCTATAAAGGCGGAAACATTCTCATCCCACCTTCTTGAGATACTCCATGAATGTTTAACAACATCACTAAAACCATCATGAGTAACCCAAGGGGCAAAAAATCTAAACTCTCTCATGCCTACTTTATTCACCCTTTCGCCTTTTAATCTCAATAAAATAGGGCAATGGTCAGACTTAAATTTAGGTAAATGAACAGCACTCACCTCTGGAAACTTTAGAAGCCAATCTTCATTAGTTAACACCCAATCAATCTTGCTATAACAACCATTCCGTTCCCATGTAAACTTTGGACCCGCTGCATACATCTCCTTCAAAGACAAATCTGAAACCCAATCTCTAAACCATTTATTCGGTGGAGTAGTATTCCTCGCATTAGAAATACGATCATCAATATTCAAGGTGGCATTGAAATCGCCACAAAAACACCACCGAGCTACCCCAAAACTATGAGCTCTACTCAATTGATCCCACAGCGCACGTCTTTTCTGAATTTTTGGATTCCCATAAACGATAGACAACCCCCATTCATCAATAGTCCCTCCCTTAATAACCCCATGCACAACTTGATCATGTGTTTCAACAACTTGGAACTCCACTTCCTTCTTCCAAAACACCCATATTCCACCACTAAACCCCACAGCTTCAACTACTGCTAACTCATCAAAACCCAAACGTTTCCTCATCTTCTCCGCCTTATCTCCTTGCTGCCTTGGTTCGAAAATTGCAATAAGACTTAAGCCATAGTGTCGACGCAGTTCTAAAAGAAGCGGAGCGAACGTTTTTCCTCCTGCTCCTCGTGAATTATAAAACATGTAATTCATCATCATTTAATAATTAAAATTATTAAAATAACCCCAAGCACATTATAATGACGTGGCAACATGAGTTTCCATCCCAATATCATTATCTGGCACAATTGATAATGGATTATCTCTCACCAAAACAATTCTTTGGCCCTTCACCGAACCTGGGTCCATTGGGTTGTCAACTTGTTTAATGGGCCCAGATGATGAATCTTTAAACCCATTCTGAACGACATGAACACTCTCGGCCTTTGCTTCCAAAACTTGCTTCAATTTCGGACCCACAACACTACTTTTACCTTCAGTCATTGATGAGTCAGCTTTAGAAATTCTATTCTTGACCGCCAGGTAAGCCTCCATTGGAGTAGGAACCACTTGATTGCTCTTTTTTTGGCCCCCAATTTTCGGCACATTTGTCTCTTTATTATGATTTTTTTTCAGAAATATTTTAGGGCCCTGGAACATGGGATTTGTTCCCACTATTTTAGCATTTAGTTGAATATCTTCCTCAATATTTGGCAATATCTCCTCTTGGTCAACTTCATTTAACACCCCATAGCGAGATCCCTGATTTTTTGGAACAGAATTAACACCTTCCTTACTCTCACGCCCCCTCCAATCACGACGCCCAACTGGCCTTCTCCTCCAACTTCGATTAACCACCATCCAGTCACCATACTGACTCTCCTCCACCCCCGACTCCGCCATCGACCGAACTGGCTCATCACGTACCCCATCTTTAGCTTGATCAATCATCATATTAGAGTAACCACAACGTTCCTTATTATGCCCGTACTTGCCGCAACCAAAACAAATCAAATGCAAGCCCTCATATTCTATCTTCTTCTCAACTCCATTAATCATAATACATGGTAACAAAGGCTTTGTTAAATCAAGCATAACGCATATACGAGCAAATCTCCCTTTTGTTCGCCTCAAGGTAGTATTGTCAATTTTCAGCACTTGTCTAATTTGGCTGCCCACCACAAATAACATCGCTTTATTATAATAATCAAGTGGTAGTCGCGCTACTCGAACCCATGCAGCAATTTGAGACACTTTCTCCCCTTCTGGATTAAAATCCGACCTCCACGGTTGAACACTAATATAATGATAAAAAATAAGCCATGGCCCTCCGGCTAGAGCCAAGTTATAAGTCTCCTCCCTTCTACAATTGACCAAGAAGAATCCCGATCCAATATCAATTGTATCGACATCACCCCATAATTGCTCCAGTTTCCGAATCATGATCTCCTCCCTGACATTCATACCTAACACTGATACAAACAGGGAACGTTTCCACCTCCTAGCCATCTTCATACGAAGTTCTTCTGATACAACTATATTTGGAACTTTTCCTGACTTATCAACTATTATATCCTTCTTCCATCCATCTTCCCTCCACCATTCCTCATCCTCCTCATCCGTGACAATCATGCTTTCATCAGTTTTCGTACAAGCGTCCTTATAAGAACGAATAGGTTTAGGTGCCCCACCTTCACTTTTTCCATCATTCCCTACGGCATCAACCATCCAATCTTCTACTCACGGGACAAGGGGTCTTTCAATAGGAATCACCTCTCCCACTTGAAAAGCTTTAGAAGAATCCAGCACTTCCTCCCCTGGCCCATCACCTATTCCCTTCGTTCCTCCTTTGTCCACCAGCAACGATGCTGGCCTTTCCCTGCTATGACTCTGTTCACGCTCTCTCATCAGTTTCTTCTCCCCTCCAACCAACTAGTTGTTCTTTATGAAATCAAATATTTACTATCTTAACTTTACATAACCCTTTTATAATTACAATGTAGACTAGTGAATAGACTAGTAAAATAATTAACAATCTAATTGAATAAAAAATAAAAAAACAGAAAAGCTCGCATATAAGAAGCAAACAAACTAGAGCAAAAGGTCTCATTCAAACTCAATAGTCATAAGAAAGTGCCAAGAGTTTAGGTAAATTGATATATGCATATTCATTGTTACTATAGCTAGAATTTCTTTATATACAAGAGACACGTTGTAAATATGCTGATAGGTGAGGGACAACTTTATAAAAAGAGAGTGCGTGTATGGCGAATTTGTGAGTGTTAAATTACTTAAAGTGGCCTTCTCATGCCATGCCCATGCATCAAAACGTTAATTTCTTATTGCTTAAGAATCCAATACACTATAACCATATTTGAATGGATATACCCCAATTAAGTGGAGGATTACCTTGTAGAGAAAGCTCCCCATAAATGTAAAGATTTTTTGTCTTTTTTTTTTTTTTAACAATTACGATTCACGAAATTTGAATTTATGTTCCTCTTCTTATGAGACTAGATCATTTACTATTTTAGCCAACAATTTATTGATAGATATAAGGTTGATTAATAAAAAACAATGATGTCCACAACTCTATCCTAATTCATTGTGAAATGAGTATGAGCGCCCATCACTTATGAAAACCACCCAAACCTGGCAGGTGGAGATGCAATATTTGTAACACAACAGGTATGCTCACAACTCACAAACATATACTGAATGAGTTAGAAAAGATTTATTGACATTAATCAGTCTTTTCTCACTCCACTTGAAATAGTTAATTAGGATCTGATTTATATTTTTGAATTGTTAATGTTAAGTTGGCAAAAAAAGTGTTCATATTGAGTTATAATAATTTAACCTTATTTATTTGAACGTGATATTATAATACCACTAATAATTATTTGACATTGTATCCAAAAAAATAATAATTTGTTTTTTCTAAAAAAGTTAAATATCAATTATTTTTTTATGGAATTGAAGTGGGAAGTTGGTTCATCAGGTCTCTCTTTGTTTTTTTAAACACCGCCTAATAATCAGGTTTCTATTGACAATTGACTAATTCAGACTTCAAAAATAGTAGTGTAACCCATATAGGCAGGTTCATCGTATCCCCCTATAAGGGTGCTTCCCATGGTTCGAACATACGCTATTATACTTACTGCCGGAGGCGAACCCGTTTATCTGTTCGACCAACTCTTCTATCCACCTCCTCCTCCATGAGAAAAACGCACCATTTTTATCAAAACAAAATCTGGACCGTTCTTTTTTAACAATGAATCTGAGCCGTCCATCTGCTGCAATTTCCATTTCAGCTGCCATCTATCTTTCTTCCTCAGTCGTCAACCCCATCGTCGCCGGATCTTCTGCCGACCGTTCTCTTTCCATTTCATCTTCTTTATTCGCATCGTCATCTGAAGAAGGGAGGTAAAGTTCCATTCTTTCGTACCCACTGATTTATTGTTCTTATAAACTGCTTTAAATGCCCCACCTCTCCTTCACAAATTAAACCCCTCTATCTTTTTACCTTCATTCATAGTATTGATGAATTAGAGTTTTATTTTTCAAAGTGGTTGGGTGTTTCCCAGTGAAGTCTTGTGCTAGAGAGTAGGGTGTAAGTTACATTATGGGTTTTGTTTTATTATTTTAATCATGTATGCAGTTCTGATATTGCAATTATTAGTCATTTTCTGAAGTGCAGGCATGAAAGGGAGTACAGGTCTTAGTTGTTGTACTCTGCTGTTTTAGGATTTGAACTGTCCTGGATGTTACTTGCAACCATACTAATGCCTGTATGATCACCATTAGTTTATAATTAAAGAGGGAGTATCTTATATTTACATGAGGGTTTGGATATCCTAATACTAGTTTACAATTCATGTTCTTGACAGTCAAGTTGCTGTGCGCCATGTTCAATATGCCTTCATTCCTATCGTGATAGTAAGAGTTAATAGAGGATTAGATGGAGAAAGGTTTGCTTACATTATGAGTTTAGAAATAAGTCTGGGTAGTTATATAATTAGTGGAAAATTTAACTAAGATACGTAATTCAGTTGTATTTTAGCTCTATCTTGTCCTCATCTTCCTTGTGTGTGTGTGTATTCGAATGTGAAATTAATCAAGTCACACTTTTACCTTATTATATTGATGATTGAGAAATGTCCAGCACCTTGACTCTGAGTTACCATGCTGAAGATTTTAAATGCACCCACTTTGTAGAAAAAGCACATGTATTTTTCTTCAAGGAAAGGATAGGATTTATGAGCCTCTATGATTTTAAAAACACTGTTTTCTCCTTGTAATTGCCGTGGATGATGTCAGTTTGGTCTTAGAGTCATTGGTCAAACTAGTTACCGCCACAAAATTGAAGTTTAGTGTCCTCCTCTTTCAATTGCCTTTGCAGAGATTCTCAAAACAGAAATGGAGTATGGAAAACTTGAAGATGGGATAGAATTGTTTGATAGAATCAGGATTTTGGATCATCCTTACTTATCATTCCATTGGATTTGCTCCCGCTGCTGGTAGGTAGGTATGCATCAACTGAGATGAAAATATTTATGGGTTTCATATAACAAATTGACAATTTGAGTGAGAATAGTTCTTGACAAAGGATTAGAATCTTTATGACTAACTCTGTGTAGATATTGTGTTCTGCATATGCAAAATTGCATTGCATAC
Source organism: Mimosa bimucronata (assembly GCA_037074515.1). Lineage (NCBI taxonomy): Eukaryota > Viridiplantae > Streptophyta > Magnoliopsida > Fabales > Fabaceae > Mimosa > Mimosa bimucronata. The sequence continues at coordinate 18,138,407 of CM073442.1, forward strand.
CTCTTTACCAAGGTCAACAACAAGTAAAGCTTCTTCCTTTGTTGGAATTGACGATCCCCATTACGCTATAACATAATTAACAATCTTTAATCCTAATTTACCAGTACTTTATATTGGGCATGCTTGAGTGCCTCCTTTTTTTTTCCTTTATGTAGTCTTATGCACTTTGTCTGTTCATTTTCCTGTAAAAATAGAAAGAGATGAACCCTTTGGCTTTTAGCATAAATTAAGGATGGGAGTAGCGCGGAACTTCTCGGTTGAAGTGTGTTAGTCACTTGATTCTTTGCTAATAAATTCTGATAAATGCTTCATCTGTCTCTGTTTTCTAATGCAGATTGTAAATTACTTCTTTTCTTAGCCATGATTACTACTAGAGCATCTCCAACAATCCGCAAGCTCCCTCAGCCTTTGTTTTTCAACTCTCTTGCTTTTGCTTACTCCACTGCCACATCATCGCCATCATCTTCATCTTCTACTCCATTTTTAGCATCTACCAGAGATTCTGCCATTTTGACAAGGCTAAATCACAAAGACTGGTTAACTCCCAAAGAGGTGTTGACTCTTATAAACTCCCTCACAGACCCATCTTCAGCAGTTACAGTCTTGGAACTCTACTCCAAGCGGAAGGACTACAAACCCAATGAGCCCTTCTACCACTCCATCATCCTTAAACTAGGTCATGCCAAATTGTTTGATGTCATTGACAATCTCATGCACACAATCAAACTCGAGAGGAATTGCCGATTGTCTGACGACTTCTTTTACAACGTTATCAAGGTCTATGGCAACATGGCTGGTCGTATAGACAAAGCCATGGAGACCCTCTACGATATGCCAAAGTTCTTCCAGTGCTGGCCCAGCACGAAAACCTTCAATTTCGTCCTAAACCTCCTTGTGTCTGCCAAACTATTTGATGTTGCTCATGAGGTTTATACATCTGCTCCTAAGTTAGGTGTCGAGATAGATGCTTGTTGCCTCAATATCCTCATCAAAGGCTTGTGTAATTGTGGGAAGCTGGAGGCTGCATTCCAAGTGCTGGACGAATTTCCCAAGATAAAATGTGAACCCAATGTGAGAACTTTCTCTACGCTCATGCATACTCTGTGTGAGAAAGGGAAGTTGGATGATGCATTTTTGTTGTTGGATAGAATGGAGAGAGATGGTATTTGGCCTGATACGATATTGTTCAACATATTGATTTCTGGGTTGAGAAAGCAGGGGAAAGTTGAACAAGCGAAGGAGCTATTGGAGAGGATGCAACTTAAAGGATGTTCTCCTACTGCAAGTTCTTATCAAGAGGTTTTGTATGGATTACTTGATGCTGAGAGGTATGCCGAAGCTAAAGATCTCATGAATCGCATGGTTTTGATGGGCATCACTCCAAGCTTTGTGTCTTATAAATTGATGATCCAGGGACTGTGCAAGATGAATCTTGTGGGTGATGTCAATTGGGCTGTGAAGCAAATGGTGCAGCAAGGTTTTGTGCCAAAGATGGGGATGTGGAAACTGATTATAAGAACTGTGATTTCCGAAAGTCATTCTTTTCAGCTGGAAAGTTTTCTCATAGATTAATACCAAATACTCCCGGGACTTATTTACTTAATAAAATTAAATTAGAATGTTAGTTAACTTAGTTAATCGGGACAATTTGTGTAAAACATTGGTAAGAATTGAAATGGGTCAGTCCCAAAATTTCACCGGTCAATTGTTCAAGGTTAATAATAATGGTGAATGGCAATATTATTGCTATGTTTTGAATCTTTTGGGACAACTATGAAGCCAAAATGAGGCAAAATAGTTATTGAGTGAAAACTTCAAAAAAGTTTTGCACTTAAATCCACTTTTTTTATAGCCTTAAGCTAAAAAAAGAGTATGGTGATTGGACCAATCATGTCAGTTTGGAACTCAACGACCTAGCCATGCAGTAAGTCCCTAATTCAGGATCATAGCAATCTGGGCTCAATTCCTGATGGGCTATTGGGTTGCTCGAGTTACCTTTTATTCAAAACAAAAAATCTTATTTTTTGTGAGGCATAAATTGTGGACAACAATATTAATTGAAGTTACTGATAATTTTAATGTTCATAACTATTAGTTTAGTTTAGTGATAAAATTAGTGTTTGTAGAAATTTTTTGTTATTATTTATTTTGATATTGTATAAAAGAATATTTAGTGATTATTGATTTTAATGCTATTGAATAGTGATAATGATACCATATTGTCAACATGTGAAAGAAATTATAAAGAATATTAAATAAATATATAATTATTTTGTTAATGATTCGAGATGTGACATTGATTTTATTATTTTGATGACACGATGAAGATTTAAATTAGGGTAATTGACAGCCAAATATTTTCTAAATTTCAAAATTCCAGGTATGTTATTTACAGTTGTAATCATCATTACTCAACTAATAAATACCATAAATCAACTAGTTAAAATCTGGGATTTTTAAATTCAGAAAGTATTTTTCTGTCTTTTTTCTTCAAATTACTTTTTTTTGTTCTCCTTCAGTCTAATCGGGAGTTGACTCCAAAATAATTCAGGGACCCTGGACCCACTATTTTCATTGGTTCAAAGGGTGGGTTTGATAACATGAAAAAGAGAGGCCACATGGGGTTTGTTAAACTCTTACACCCACATTCCATCATTAACACAACCAAGTAAATATTCACAATAAAAAATTGTCATTCATCAATTAATACAACTTAGTCACAATTTTAATCCCTATGACCTAAAGATTTAAAAAACATTTTGGAGATAAAAATGATGAGATACCATCAAATTAAATTAAATTAAAACAGACAGCTGGTTCAAAATAACATATCATAATCTTTAAAAAGACAAAATGATAAGAAATTTAATAAAGCTTTATAGTTAAGTCCCTAGGGACTTGATTTGTATTAAGTTCCAAATCCAATTTACCCCCTTTCCCCTTTTGCATTTACCACATATTTACAATTTACAACACTTGTGAGTGATGCTCATTAACTTGTTACAAAAGGTCAAGACCTTGTTACAATCAGCCAAAAGTTGTTAATGCCCAGAATTTTTATACCTTGTCAATGAGGCTAAAAAATTGTTACGCATGGCTAAAATATTGTTATGGACAGGCCAAAAGTTGTTATATTGACAATAGCATTTTCACGCATATTTACAATTTACAACACTTGTGGGTGGTGCTCATTTACTTGTTGCATACGGTCTATACTTCGTTACAATGAGGCCAAAAGTTGTTACTACATAGAACTTTTACACCTTTTCAATGAGACTTAAAAGTTGTTATGCATGGGTAAAACGTTGTTACAGACAGGTCAAAAATTGTTATATCGATAATGTAATTTAAAAGGGGCAGAATGGGCAAAAAGGTAAATTGAGTTTGAGACTTAATACAAAGTAGGTCTCTAGATACCTAACTATAATTTGGCCATTTTGTGGGACCTTTCTTTAATTATGTGTCTTCCATGGGACTCCAAATTAACTTTGCGGAAAATAAATTGATTTAACGGAGACCTCTCCAATATGCCAAAAAATGTTGATGAGAAGAAATTTTAATTTAAAAAATAATCAAAGATAAAAGAAAGGAAAAATACTAGAAAAAGACGCTCAGAATATATAAACAATAGTTAAGTACTGATCTATCCTTTCATAAATTTACAGGAAATGACTAATATATCCCTCCAATGAGTTTTAGAAATTTGTCAGCTTTTTATTAAGGTTTCATCTAAACACTTACCCACTCTACTTTACCAACTTTGTAGTTGTATTTGCCAACTCTATATGGGATTATTAATTTTTTTCTTGGGAAAATTCCAAATAAATAACCCTTGAATATCAAAAGGACAAAAATGTATCTCCAATGTATAAAAAGACACAAGAGGGATTGTTCCCAATTTGGAATATACAAGTTTAGAGTAAAATGACAAGCCTGCCCTTTCTCTATCTCTCTCACCCCCACCCCCACCATCTAGCCTCCATCATTTGCTCTCTCAACCTCTCACGTCACCCCAACCATCCAACCTCCATCTCGCTTTCTCAACTTCATCATCGAAGTCGGCGGCGGCGGCCTCCATGGTGGTGGTGTTGTATATTATTAGAAGAGGAGGAGGAGTCTCTTCTCTCAAACAAAAGCTGCAATGAAACTCTTGCTAATATTTTTGCTTGTGACGCCTTCTTCAGACGAAAACATCTCATCGAATCACACTCTTATCTTTCTCTCTTCCCTTATTTCTTTCTTATTTTTCCACAATTGATTTCATTCTCCGCCATTTCCTCTTCTTGTTGATGATTTTTTTTCTTTTTGAAATTGCTCTTACCTCGAAGCTTGGTTCAGTTGAAATCGATGGGTATGGGTTTGATTGACGCAAGGAAAATGGATCTGGTGATGTGTTATGTATTTTATCTAGTAAGTGAAAAAATTGTGATAACTTTTTAGGGCAAAACAACCCTGATTGATTCTGGATATGACAAACCAGCGAAAAGGGAATTTTGAAGCAACTGGGTAAGGAAGTTTTGCATTAGTAAAAGGAAGCTTGCAAGTCACTCATTTATTAACTACTCGAGTATAGCCATTAACCACTCGAGTATAGTCATTAACTAATTGAGTAAATGCATTAACCACTTCGTTGATTTATTACTTAGGTTCATTTTTGCTGGCAATGAAAAAAGTAGTTAACTACTCGAGTATAGCTATTAACCACTCGAGTATAGCCATTAACTAATTTAGTAAATGCATTAACCACTTCGTTGATTTATTACTTAGGTTCCTTTTTGCTAACAATCAGAAAAGTGGTTAACTACTAGAGTATAGCCATTAACCACTCGAGTATAAGCATTAACAACTCTATTAAAGGCATTAACCACTCTAGTAAAGGTATTAACCACTTCGTCGATTCATTACTTAGGTTCATTTTCACTGACAATCAGGAAAGTGGTTACCACTCGAGTATAGCCATTAAACTCAAGTATAGCCATTAACCACTTCACCTAGCATTACTTGGGCTTACTTTAGCTTATGTTTGTAAAAGTCGTTAACCATACTATATTCTAGTATGGCCATTAACCATTCTCGAGTGGTTAACGAATTTTACAAACATAAGCTACAGTAAGCCCAAGTAATGAATCCGAGAAGTGGTTAATGACTATACTGAAATGGTTAATAGCCATACTAAAATAGTTAATGGCGATACTCGAGTAGTTAATAAATCAACGAAGTGGTTAATGCCTTTACTCAATTAGTTAATAGCTATATTCGAGTAGTTAACCACTTTTTTTATTGTCAGCAAAAAGGAACCTAAGTAATAAATCAACGAAGTGGTTAATACCTTTACTCAATTAGTTAATGGCTATACTCGAGTGGTTAACCACTTTTCTGATTGTCAGCAAAAAGGAACCTAAGTAAAAAACCAACGAAGTGGTTAATGCCTTTACTCAATTAGTTAATGGCTATACTCGAGTGGTTAATGGTTATATTCGAGTAGTTAATAAATGAGTGGCTTGCAAGCTTCCTTTTACTAATGCAAAACTTCCTTGCCCAGTTGCTTCAAGATTCCCTTTTCGCTGGTTTGTCATATCTAGAATCAATCAGGGTTGTTTTGCTTTAAAAAATTATCACAATTTTTTCACTTACTAGATAAAATACATAACACATCACCAGATCCGTTTTCCTTGCTTGAATCGAACCCATACCCATCGATTCAACTGAACCAAGCTTCGAGGTAAGAGCAATTTCAAAAAGGAAAAAAAATCATCAACAAGAAGAGGAAATGGCGGAGAATGAAATCAATTGTGGAAAAATAAGAAGGAAATAAGGGAAGAAAGAAAGATAGGAGTGTGATTCGATGATATGTTTTCGTTTGAAGAAGGTGGCACAAGCGGAAATATTAGCAACGAGATTCATTGCATCTTTTGTTTGAGAGAAGAGACTCCTCCTCCTCTTCTAATAATATACAACACCACCACCATGGAGGCCACCACCGCCGACTTCGATGATGAAGTTGAGATAGCGAGATGGAGGTTGGATGGTCGGAGTGACGTGAGAGGTTGAGAGAGCAAATGATGGAGGCTGGATGGTTGGGGGTGAGGGTGAGGGTGAGGGTGAGAGAGATATAGAAAGGGTAGGCTTGTCATTTTACTCTAAACTTGTATATCCCAAATTGGAAACAATCCCTCTTATATCCTTTTATACATTGGAGGTACCTTTTTGTCATTTTAATATTCAAGGGGTATTATTTGGAATTTTTCCTTTTTTCTTTGAGGTCACCAATTTTATACGAGCATTTGCCAATTTTCTATTTATTTGACTTTACCAACTTCATATTTGCGCTTACTAACCCTCTGCCGACTCTCTATTTGTTAAAGGGTATTTTGGTCTTTTCCTCTAAACTTCATAAATGACAGATCGGTCCACATCACCTATCTGTCTTTTCAGAAATTTAATGTATCTAAGTGTCATTTACATATTTTGAGCTTCTCTTGTGATATTTTTTCCCAGAAGAAAATGATTTTTTTTTTTTTTTTGGGATGGAGACACTGTTGAGGAGTGAGTGAGTGACTGCCCTAGTCTGAACGCTGAAGTCTCCATCTCCGTCCCGCCTCAGTGTTCTCTGTTCCCATCTCTATCACTCTCTCCCTCACTCATCCACTCTGATTTCAATCTTATGATTCCAGTCCCTCTGAAGTTTGATTCGGTCACAAATTGTATATTCTTTTTGAATAAAAAAACTTTTTCACTAGAAAGCCTAAGATTCCCCCACATCTTCATCAAGTCCAAAAGCAGGTAACTTTTCTTCCTTTATTGCAATTGATGATTCCCTTTTCACTATAACATGATTCTCAATCATTATTCTGGATTTCCCAGTATATTCTAGTCAACAAAATTGAGCCTTTAGGCATTTAGTTGGTCGCTTATAAGTTCTGGTAAACTCTTAATGTGCCTCCAGCTGAGCTCTAAAGAAAATTATCTTGCGATTTTTTTTGATCTTTCACTGGTGATAAGTATGTTAATTTCACTATATCCATTTAGTCTTTATTCTCATCACCTTGCATGACTTTTTCCTCCCAGTTACAACTGGAAGACTGAATCTCTGAAGTAGAGCATAAAAAACTATCTCAGGTTTGTTTTCCCCCTATTCTGCTGACATGCGCTGCTAAAAAAACTGTATATTTAAATTTCTATATCAAGACCGTGAAAGTGAAAAACAGAGTCAGGTCTTTAGTTTCTGTATATGTAATATTTATTGTATGCTTTTATGCTTTATATGATTTTGATGAGTTTCGAAATTCCTATTATATATTTTTTCTTCTTGAAGTTGAAACTTTCTGAGTGCATGCTAAGAAGTAAGACTATAACTTTCGCCTTTCAGTTGCACTTCTTGAGAACATGGCTGCTGCTGGGGAAATTGGGGCTGCCGAATTCCTTCAGGTTTGATTTTGCTCCTTTTAATTGAATTTACACAATCTCAGAATTCCATATCATCATATGATACGCATTTGGTTTTGTTAGGACCTTTTGCAACATTGTATGGTTGTAATAAAAATTTTATTGTTGGTTTGGATATGTTGTAAATTTCAGTTCCCTTTGTGTTTTCTGTTGGCTAATTGAACAACATTCTTTGGGTCACGTTTCTGCTGTGCATTTAATGCTATTGTGTTTTTTTTTTGTCAATGTCTTCAGGGTACATGTAGACAACGTCTATTTTTAGTGAAGAAATCTCAACAGCAGAAAAGTAATTTGCTTTGGGGTACAGTTTGGAGTAGAAGACAGGTACAAGGTTCCACTAGAAAAGCCTTATCTTTGAGGTGTAATGCTCAAACAAATCCCCGAGCTGCGGTTGCTGGGGGTATCAGTAATTCAGTAGAGGATTATTCTAGCTTGGTTGTGAAGCCTGCGTTGACACTTCTTCATTTTTACCGGGTTCCATTGATCCAAGAAAGTGCAGCTGCTGAGCTTCTTAAGGATATTCAAAACAAAATCTCTGATCAGATAGTAGCTTTGCAAACAGAGCAATGTTTCAATATTGGGATTGAAACAGAACTTTCTAGCCATAAGCTTTCAGTGCTTAAGTGGCTTCTTCAAGAAACATATGAGCCTGATGCATTGCAAACACACAGTTTTCTTGACAAAAGAAGGGAGGAAGGGTTGGGGACTATTATAATAGAGGTTGGTCCTAGGCTGTCATTTACCACAGCCTGGTCTACTAATGCTGTTGCAATTTGCCGTGCATGTGGATTGGCAGAGGTGACACGTTTGGAACGTTCGAGGAGGTACTTATTATACACCCAGGGTGATTTGGAAGAATATCAAATTAATGAATTTGCGGCAATGGTGCATGATAGAATGACTGAATGTATTTACACTCAGAAGTTAACATCTTTTGAGACCAATGTGATTCCTGAAGAAGTCTATTCTATTCCAGTCATGGAGAAGGGGCAAAAGGCATTAGAAGAAATTAATCAAGAAATGGGTTTAGCTTTTGATGACCAGGATATACAATACTATACTAAACTTTTCAGAGAGGATATTAAGCGTGATCCAACTAACGTTGAATTATTTGATATTGCACAATCTAACAGTGAGCATAGCAGGCATTGGTTTTTTACTGGAAAGATTGTCATTGACGGGCAACTCATGGATAAGTCACTAATGCAGATTGTGAAAAGAACTTTGCAAGCAAATCCAAATAATTCAGTTATTGGATTTAAGGATAACTCCAGTGCAATTAGGGGTTTCCCAGTGAAGCAGTTGCGACCAGTTCAGCCTGGGTCATCATGTCCATTAAACTTGACAACATGTGACCTAGATATCTTATTTACAGCCGAGACTCATAATTTTCCATGTGCAGTTGCTCCATATCCTGGTGCAGAGACCGGTGCAGGAGGTCGCATTAGGGATACACATGCCACAGGAAGGGGTTCTTTTGTACAAGCAGCTACAGCTGGTTATTGTGTTGGAAATCTCAACATGCCAGAGTCTTATGCTGAATGGGAAGATTCATCCTTTACTTATCCTTCAAATCTAGCATCACCTTTGCAGATTCTCTTGGATTCTAGTAATGGTGCATCTGACTATGGAAACAAATTTGGAGAGCCTCTGATTCAAGGCTTCTGCAGGACCTTTGGAATGAGACTTCCTAGTGGGGAAAGGAGGGAGTGGTTGAAACCAATAATGTTTAGTGGAGGCATTGGACAGATTGACCATATTCATATAACCAAGGGAGAGCCTGACATTGGAATGTTAGTTGTTAAGATTGGAGGCCCTGCTTATTGTATTGGTATGGGAGGTGGGGCAGCCTCAAGCATGGTTAGTGGTCAGAATGATGCAGAACTTGATTTCAACGCTGTACAGCGTGGGGATGCTGAGATGGCTCAAAAATTGTATCGTGTTGTTCGTGCTTGTATAGAGATGGGAGAGAAAAATCCAATTATTAGCATTCATGATCAGGGGGCTGGTGGAAATTGCAACGTTGTAAAGGAAATTATATACCCAAAGGGTGCTGAGATAGACATCCGAGCAGTTGTAGTCGGTGATCACACAATGTCTATTCTAGAAATTTGGGGCGCAGAATATCAAGAACAAGATGCAATCTTGGTGAAGCCTGAAAGTCTTAACCTCTTGGAATCAATCTGTAATAGGGAAAAGGTATCAATGGCTGTAATTGGTACTATTAGCGGTGATGGACGTGTTGTTTTAGTTGACACCTTAGAAACTGAGAAGTGCCTGTCAAATGGACTTCCTCCTCCCCACCCTGCTGTGGATCTTGAATTGGAGAAGGTACTTGGTGACATGCCTAAAAAATCTTTTCACTTTTCCCGAGTTGTTTATGAGCAAGAGTCATTTCATGTAGCCCCAACAATCACAGTAATGGATTCTTTGAAGCGGGTATTGCGTTTACCATCTGTCTGTTCAAAGCGCTTCTTGACAACAAAAGTTGATAGGTGCGTTACTGGTCTTGTGGCACAACAACAAACCGTTGGCCCTCTGCAGATTCCTCTTGCCGATGTTGCAGTTATTGCTCAGACTTTTACGGATGTGACTGGAGGTGCATGTGCCATAGGGGAGCAACCAATCAAAGGTTTGTTAGATTCTAAAGCAATGGCAAGGTTAGCGGTTGGAGAAGCACTCACAAATCTTGTATGGGCAAAGGTCACTTCCCTTTCTGATGTTAAGGCAAGTGGTAATTGGATGTATGCTGCCAAGCTTGATGGTGAAGGAGCTTTCATGTATGATGCTGCTCTATCTTTGTCAGAAGCAATGATTGAACTTGGTATTGCTATTGATGGCGGGAAAGACAGTCTTTCTATGGCTGCTCATGCTGGAGGTGAAGTTGTTAAGGCTCCAGGAAACCTTGTAATTAGTGTTTATGTCACTTGTCCTGATATTACAAAAACAGTGACGCCAGATTTGAAACTTGAGGATGAAGGTATTTTGCTTCATCTTGATCTGGCAAAAGGAAAGCGGCGGTTAGGTGGATCTGCTTTTGCCCAGGTGTTTGACCAAATTGGGGATCAATGTCCTGATCTTGATGATGTACCTTACTTTAAAAGGGTCTTTGAGACTATCCAAGACCTTCTTACACATGGATTGATCTCTGCTGGACATGACATAAGTGATGGTGGGTTGTTAGTTTGTGTTCTGGAGATGGCATTCGCTGGAAATTGTGGGTTTATCTTGGACTTGACTTCAAAAGCAAGTAGTCTTTTTGAAACCCTTTATTCAGAAGAACTTGGGTTAGTTGTTGAGGTAAGCAAGAAAAATTTAGACACTGTGCTTGATAAGTTGAACCATGCTGGTGTTACCGGTGAGATTGTAGGTCAAGTAACTGCTACTTCATTGATAGAAGTTAAGGTTGATGGGGTGACTCATTTGAAAGAAAGTACTTCTATCCTCAGGGATATATGGGAAGAAACCAGTTTTCAGCTAGAAAAGTTCCAAAGGTTGGCATCTTGCGTTGATATGGAAAGAGAAGGATTAAAACACAGATATGCACCTTCATGGAAACTGTCTTTCTCTCCTTCCTTCACTAACGAAAAGTACATGCTTGCAACTTCAAAACCAAAAGTTGCTGTTATCAGAGAAGAAGGCAGCAATGGAGATAGAGAAATGGCTGCAGCATTTTACTCTGCTGGTTTTGAACCATGGGATGTTACAATGTCAGACCTTCTTAATGGAGTGGTCTCTTTGCAGGAGTTCCGTGGGGTTGTTTTTGTTGGTGGATTTAGCTATGCAGACGTGCTTGATTCTGCCAAAGGATGGTCTGCATGTATAAGATTTAATGAGCCTCTCATAAAGCAGTTTCAAGAATTTTACAACCGTCCAGATACTTTCAGTCTTGGAGTTTGCAATGGGTGTCAATTAATGGCTTTGTTGGGATGGGTACCAGGTCCAGATGTTGGAGGTGTTCTTGGTGCTGGTGGGGACCTATCACAACCAAGATTCATTCACAACGAGTCTGGGCGTTTCGAGTGCCGCTTTACTAGTGTGACAATAAAGGACTCACCGGCTATAATGTTTAGAGGTATGGAGGGTAGTACACTTGGGGTGTGGGCTGCTCATGGTGAGGGAAAAGCATATTTCCCGGATGAAGGTGTGCTGGATCGTATTATTCATTCTGAGTTAGCTCCTATAAGATACTGTGATGATGGTGGCAATCCAACAGAGGAATATCCTTTCAATGTAAATGGCTCTCCTCTGGGAGTTGCGGCTATTTGTTCTCCAGACGGACGACATCTGGCGATGATGCCTCATCCAGAGCGTTGCTTCCTAATGTGGCAGTTCCCATGGTATCCAAAGCAGTGGAATGTGGACAAAAAGGGGCCTAGTCCATGGCTTCGCATGTTCCAAAATGCCAGAGACTGGTGTTCCAAAAATGGTAATTAGTTTTTGTTTATAGAGTTATTTTTCCTTGCTTTTGTTGTTCTCTAATCCTTGTTACCCTTCAATAACTTTTTGACAGATCACTCAGCTGCAGAAAAGTGAGATCGATACGAGAGCTCAGTTTTGAAGACATTTTTCAGTCAACTGTAGACTAGTTGAATTTATGACATCTGCTATTTTTGATGCAACTCATTACTGGATATTTCAGTTTCCATCAAGTGCGAAGTGTAAATAATCTGTAGTATCACGCTATAATTCTGTTTAAACTTTTTGAGTTGCTCAGTTTTTGAATATCACACAAACAAGAAAAGTATTTGAGAGACATAACATTTTGCCTTGTTTATTTTTTTCTTGGGTTTTCAAACATTATACAATGTCAAGAAAATTGGATCGGTTACTTTCCATTTGACGTTGTTTTAATTATACAATTTGGTAGTGCTTGTCTGTAATTTTCAAAAGCCTTTTGAACTTGCTACTGATATTCTACATAGTTGGATAAACTTTGTACAGGTGTATGTTACGGTTCCTATCGAGGAATCACACCCCCTACAGTTCTAACTGTTTCTTTCTGATTGGGATGAAGTAAAAGTGGATGGAGCTATGATCTAACTACAAAGCAGGTTGTGATGTTGGATAGCTTAATTTACTCATGTGATAGGTCAGTGCAGTGCGTTGGAAGCAGAGGAATGTGCTATTTCAAAGCTTATTAGTTTGGGATTTAGGATTTATGAGCGTTATGGGTTAATACAATCTCCGGTCTCTCAAGTTTGTTCCAATTCTGTTTTTGGTTCCTCAAATTTTCGAACAAGAGGTTTTGGTCGTTCAGGTTTCATTTTGCTTAAAATATTTGTCCATATAAGTTAATAAATATCACGACTATTTTGCCCTTACAATGACTAAAACCTCTTGTTTGAAGCTTGAAAGATCAAAGATTATATTAATCCTGAGGGTTATTCTTGAATTTGATGCTTGTATCAAGATTGATGTGCTATTGAACAAAGACAATACTGGCACATATAGCTGGGTGTTCATTATTCTTAGTATGATGTTTAGGTTTAGTTGGAAGCTACAATTATGACATTTCCAGTGAACATACATAACAGACTTGCTGGTGCTTTAGGCAATGGTGGATTAAAAAATTCCTCCTTGTTGGATGTGTTTATCTTCGGACCTGATGGGATTTAATTTCCCCATTGTTTCTCGGGCGGAAAGCCCTCATTTGTACCCAAAAATAAAAAGTCGTATAGTGTGTAATTGTGTTTCAATTCCCTTCTTTTTGCATTTATTTGAGTGACTATAATTTATTGTAATGCAGTTACAATTCAACAATATATTGTTAAATCAATTTCATAGTGGTATGAAATTATGGCATGTCATGCATTACCTGAGTTCGCTAGCAACATAGTAAATGTTGAACTTTGTCCTATTTCTTTCTTCTGGGGCAACCTATTTGAGAAAAAAAAATATTAAAATTGGATAAAATAATTATAGATTAATATTTATTTTAAAATTATATTTTAATTTCATTTAGTAATATATATTGAAAATTATATGAATAATACGGTAAAATAATATGCTTTATGATATACTATATAAATATTTTTTTTTTCTAAAAATGTTGATTTTCTTCCCCTCTTCATTTTCTCCCTCTTAATTTTCTCTTCTTAGCCTGGATAAGTTTATGTAACTTATGATGGTAAGAATGATAAGAATGCATCCATATGAAATAAAAATGAACATACATGATATATGATAGAACATTAAAGTAATATTATAATATTGAGGATTTAAAATTTATGCAAGCAATAAGAAGTTAATTACAAAATGTTTATGGTAAAAAAAATTACAAAATGTTTAACTATCCTTTAAACAATATAAGAGGAGATATTTCAATTTTACGTGATTATACTAAAATATGACTTATTAATGCTTGATACCAGATAATTACGTGCACCAGTGAAAAAGATGATTGATTGGTTACCACTATGCAGAGAGATAATGAACAAATGACAATACTAATGAGCATGGTTGTAAGAACCGGACCGAACCTCCGACCGGTCGGACGCTCCACAGGTCGGTTCGGATTTTATAGTCTGACCGTTTATTGTGTTAAGCCGGATTGAGCCGTTTCCAGCCGGACATTGGACCGGGAACCGGAGTTAAACCGGGAACCGGAGCGGATTTATAAAAACCGGGTGGTCCAATCTGAAACGAAAAAAAATAAAATCAAGCAAAAAAAAACCCAAGTTCTTAAAAAAGAACCCCAAATTCATTAGCTTCATATCTTTCTCCCAAATTAAAAAACCCAACGGCCATTTGAAAATCTTAGGGCTGTGAAATTTGATCTCCAAAACTCCAACCAATTGGTGAATATCATCTCTCTCACCATTCCTCTATTGTTGATGTTTAACGTCTCTTCCAAGCTTTTATTCTATATTTAGCACTTGTTGTCTTTCTACATTTTACATTTCTTTTGAAATTTTTATCAGTTGCATATTCCATCTCTTACCTTTTGCATAACAGAAATTGCTTGTGTTTCTAACTTCCTAATTCTTCCATCTCGACAAAAATTTCTACAACTGTGATGCTCAAATGGTCCTATACACCTTCTTTGTTTTGCTTAGCTAAATACAAGAATGATTGTTTTCTAAGTCTCTAATGGCTATATATTTCTTGGTCAATGGTCTTTCATTAAAAATTAAGAGGTGAATGGACCATAATTTGTTTATATGTATTGATTATATAATTTACATTTAAAAATCATATATTTTTTTCCTTAATTATTACGTCATCGGTCTGACCTTCGGTCCGATCGATCTGACCGTGCGAACAGTGACCCGATGCCCTCTCCGGCTCATCTTCCGGTCCGATTTTTACAACATTGCTAATGAGGACAGTCTTTTGTCCACTTAATATGCTTTTAAAATATTATAGAGTATTAGGAATCAATTATTACTCAAACACTATTTAGCTTTAATCATGGACCAATGTCATTATGGCTTGCTCTCTTTCATTAATATATTATATGGTCAAGTCCTTAGAAAATGACTAAAAAATCTTTTTAGTGGGCCTTTCTGTGAGACCAAGCAAAGCCAATCTTTCATGGATTTGTTAATTATTTAAGTCTTGAGATGACATACTTGTCATCTACACACACTCCCACAAATTCTTATTCTCATTATAAGACATGCAATCACTTCACCGAAATTAAAGATAAGTGGTAAAGTGAGTAGATTTATTTTAAAATAAAAAATTCTAAATTTACCCCGTAATTTAAATTAAGAATTATATCTTGAGAAAAGAAAAAAAATTGCAGTAATATTTAAATAGGGCAATCTTTAAAAAAAATGTAATCAATACCTTATTTGTTAACTTATAATAAGGGTTACTCATTTTTTTTTTCAAAAAAAGTGTCTTATAACGTGCATGAATATGAGAAAGTATATGAGACTAGTACAGATTCATAATAAAAAAGACATTGATTGGTACACAAAATTAATTTGTGACCATCCAACCCCACAATTTTGATAAACATCATGACACCACCACATGTTAGTGGGGTTTAATTTTCATTATCTCACTCACACACACACACATCACTTTAAAATGGATGTACAATGAACCAACAACACACCCATGTGATTATTCTCTCATTTTAAGGTAAAAAAGACTCATATCATACGTTAGATCAGTCTTATTTGTCCAATATAATAATCAATTTGAATGGTTTAAAACCATTATTTCTTAAAAATAAAAAAATTAGTTTGGAAAATTTTAATTGTTCAAATTATCAACTTAAAATGAAATGATAAACAGATTTTGTTCGTCCTAATACCATCATGATTATATATTATCGAGTTCTTTTTTTTATTGATGAATTTATTGAGTTCTTTTAATAAGATATAACATACAGATACGCATGGACCACTAAATTCTAAATTTGTATATGATACAATGAATGAAAATTCCTAATTAAATAAGTCCTATAATTGTTTTTCTTTTTGTTAAAAAAAATACTTGCATTCTGTTCTCCACAGAATCAATCTACTCGTACATAAAAAAAAGAGGAAACGAGGGAATGATTACTATAGACAATAGTTTTTCTTTTTGTTCTTCCTCGTTCTTTTTTATTTGGCCAAAATTCTTCGTTTGGTTTTATGACACATTATATGCCACCGTTATTATTTTGCCCTTTGATTTTCTTTGTGATATCAAAACAAAATTTCTTCTCGATTCATTTTCGTAGGTCTATGTTATTACGTACCATCGAAGTTATTCTTTATTATTTGAACAACACGTGTGATAAAAATCGATTGGTTCTTATAGTCAATGGCACCATATCCATCCTTTGTGTGTGTGTATAGCAAAGGATGACTCTGCATGCCACTATATTGAATTTAGATGAGTCAAAATTCATTGTAAAGATATCATTTTGCCTTAACGCCACTCAAATTTTAGTTTTAATTTTTAGATATAATATTAGGATGCTTTTGCACGCACGTGTGTGTATATATATATAAATATATATGAAATGGCATATTCACCCGAATCTATCGTCTAGTTGGAATGCATTTTTGCTAATTGCGATTGATTTGTAGGCGAAACTTATGTTTATAAGGTTAAAATCAAAAAATATTTTTTTGGAACAAAATATATTAACAAAATATATTTTCGAAGCCATATATTACTTGGTGTCTTTTATATATTGTCGTTTAATTTTATTAAGTTTCATTTACTCACTGTTATTTTTAATTGTTTTGATAATGATTTCGCTAAAGATTTCTTTGTCTTTACCCGAGTGACAAATGTTTGCGTTGAATGTTTTAGCTAATAGAATTTAATAAACTATTTTGAGGGATTTTTAAAAATAATCATTAAATAATTAACTACAATAATATATATATAATATAAAATAAATTTAACACATGAAATTAAAATTTAGAGAACATACAATGTCACGTCATATCGTTTAAATCGTTTTTCAAATAAACTTTCAAAAATTAAGAATAAAACAACTCTGCTTAGAAACTTTCTAAAAGCAAGAAATTCTTCCTTAATTTTTTTAATTAAATAAGATCCTTAGCGTCTTAAAAAGTAATGACCCACACTCCGCTTATTTTTTGGATTTATCTACTGAAACTATTAAGTATTAACTACGGACTAATGCAGTTTGTGGGAATAGAAACTCATAATTGCGAGAGTTTATCAATAAAATTATTACAATTTATTTTTTGGATAAAATTACTGTATAAGATTTATAGTGCCAAACATTAAAAGAAAGATATATTTGACTAATTTTTTTTTCTATCTCTTTGGGTTTATAAAAATCAATAAATGTGCTTATGTTCACTGCATGTAGTGCAATAATAATCCTTATCTTTGAAATGTTCATTTATTTTATTGCACGACTGATGGTGGTGCTTGAGAACTAATTTTCTTCAAAACAAAAAATATTTTTTTTCATGATATTGACTTAATGATTTATTATTTCTCTTGAGCCTAGTTATTTCAGTTTTCATTCTTTGGTTTGGGTAATAACAAAGTGGTATAAAGATTATCTTGTGAAAAATATATATTATTTTGTTAAAAAAAATTTTAACACTTCCGTTTTTTTACCAAGGTAGTCCTTATTATAAGACATTTTGTATACCAAAGAATGATAGTTAATTCTTATATTCCAAAGAATAATGGTTAAATAATTTGATATATTGATAAATCTCTGATTTGTAATGCTTTTATATGCCTAATTTGAGGCAATTAATATGATTAAGATGCAAGTTTGGTCTAATAATGTCTAATTGAATGTCTCAAACTCTAAAGTGAAATGAGTGTAAAATTAGGATTAATTAGCCATAATTGTAGATTAATTGCATTGATTAATTTATAGGGCTATTTGATCTTGGTTTTGTCTTATTTTTACTTACAGGGTCGTGCAAGGACCAAAGATCGGATTCTGGGCGAAGAAGAAAGTCTTTTCAAAGGGGCAGAATCACCTGAAGTTCGCCGTGGCCTGGCCACGGCAAACTCACGGCGAGCTACATGAATTCTGCAGATATCAGCTCGCGTTTTTGGGCTTGATTTGAGTCCAACTTGAATACCCACTCACTTAACCCGGCTTGGGGGACATAAAACTCGAAAATTACACCCCATTAGGGTAGATTTGGAGTCCCATAAACCCTAGCCTCCCATTTTCTCTTATTCCTTCTCATCTCCATCGCCTCCATCTTCCATTTTCCTTCCTCCAACTTCATGGCAGCCACTTCCTTCTTCCTTGTTGGTGTTTTCTTCTTGGAGGACAACAGCTAGGATCCACCATTCTTGGTGGTGGGAGCCAAGGGATGAGCTTGAAGATTGAATAGAGGAGTTCTAGTTTTAATCCTTCTTCCTCTTGTTGTATTTATGCTTCTCTAGGGTTCTAGGAGTATATTTATGACATTTGGTTGTGTTCTTCATTTCTACATGTTGTATAAGGGTTAGAAACTATTTTATGTTGTTTCTTTCTTGTTGAATACTTGACATTATGCTACATTAACTTTAAGTTTGATGAAATTTATGGGTTCATGATTTTGTTATTCTCTTTGTGAAAATTATGTGCTAATGCAATGTGGTTTTGTTAGTGGATTAAAAATGTTAAGTGGTTTTGCATGAATGAAATGGCATAGGAATTAATTAATTGTGTTTAGACATTGGGTAATTACTCTTTTCAACCTTAATCTTTGTTTGGGTGGCCATCAATGAGTTAGGGTTAATTGAGAAATTAAGTGCAATTTTGGGGTGGCCCAAGTTGTGGATTTAAAGTCTTGCATGATTAGTTAGTTCTTGAATTTGTCAAATTGCATGAGTGGCATTGGACTTCAATCTTAGAGTCTTGATTTATTATATGGGGTTCCAATAATTGATTAAACTCTAGGATTAATTAAGTGGCAATTCGGGGTCCCGGTTGTTGAATTAGGAGCCCCTTACGATTAGCAAATTCATATTGATTTTGAACTTAATCAACTTAGGTTAAATTAAGTAATGTGCGGGGTTCCGACATTAATTAAGTTAATTTAAGCCTAGCCTAAAGGGGTTCCTCTAGGGGTCTTTCGAAAATAAACAAAAACTCCCTGAAATTCTTTAGAAGCAATGAATCCCAAGGTTTCCACTTACCAAGAATGATTCCATTTTCATCCCCCTCCAAATCTCATTTTTTATCTTATTTTTATTTTACTTTTGAACATATAACATCTTTTGCACCTATTTATTACAAAAAAATAAAATACAATACTTTTTACCTGCTTTCTCAAGTTTGTATATTAGCTACTAGGTCATCTTTTGCGTTAGGCTCCTCAAGTGAACGACACCCGAGGGTTAGCTTCCACTATCCCCTTGGTTCTTATTTTCTTGAAGGGCGGACCCAAGGGCGCGCTATACGCACACACACTCGAAAGCGGTGCTCTTCATATATCTTGATAATTTTTTCAAGTTTACCCTTTCTAAAATATTCTTTAGTACAAATCATTCTCAGTTACCACTTCTCTCTCCTCTTTTTCTATTTCAAATAAGAATTAAATAAGGTAATATTGTAAAACATACATTCACTACTAATCTCTAAGTTTACTTATAGTTAGGACAAAATATTTCATTTATAAGTGAACTATAAAGAGTAGAGTGGTAAGAGTCATTGTATAAATCTACTCATGAAATATGCCTACGTATACACATGAGATCATAAAGCTTTCTTGGATACAACAGTACATATAGAAGGTTCCAAACTGGATAACAATGTTAAATTTAACAAATATATCATAAAAAAAATGGTGCAAAAAATGCTGACACAGGTATCAAAATGGTGTAGCCATCAGCCATGGTTGTTAAGTCAAGCAACATTGACTGTTTAACAAATAGTTCTCACATACGTTGCCGGGTGTTTTCGTTTCTAGCGGCCTTGCCTGCTAGCGGAGGGTTCTCTCCTCTATATTAAAAGCTAGATCTACTACATTTTTTCATTATGCCCATCATTTATGACACGGTTAAGGATGCTCCACAATTAGATACTCCTCCGTTACAAAATATAGGATTCGATTGACTTATTTTAGAAAGTTTAAGGAAACTAAATGAACCACTTAAACATAATATATTGTATATTATTATTAGATTATATGTTAGCTTATAAGTCAAATAAACTAGTTTAGAGAAAAAATTTAGGTAAATAAATTTATAAGTAGCTTATTTTGTTTTCTTAGGATTTTCCAAAAAAGTAAATTAGATTTTATTGCAATGATTTGCAAACACACACACACATATATAATTAAGAATTTATTCACAACTGATCTCATTTCATCAATTATACATATATCCTTTATTTTACACAAGTGAAAATTAATTCCTCTTGGCTTAATATAATTATATCAACATTTCATCCGAACACTACATCACTTGCTTCTTGAGGCAAGTAAGAATTCTCCAACAAAACTCCATAATAGAACTCTGAATAATCTCTACTATCACAAGGGCTACATGCACTCATATTCATGTATTCATCAAAAGGTGATGAAGATGTAGAGGAACTAGCAGACGCCACTTCCATATCCATCCAACAATCATCATTAGTACAGACTGATGACGTGGAGCAATCCTGACCGTCCACCTGTCTCTCATGATGATGATCATCAATATCATCACCATACCTCTTGTTGCTAATCTCTGCCTCCAATGACTGAATCATATTCATGAGCCTATCATTATCTGCAGAGTACAGATCATTATGATATTGCTCATCTTGTGTTTCATCCATTAAGGCCATGAGAAGCATGTTGTTAGCCTCTGACAACACATGAGTCTCATCAGGCACTGAAGATGAAGAACAAGTAGAAGAAGCCATGGATGTTAACTAGAAAATCCTTTTTCTTTTGTTTTTAAGAAATGCCAGAGAGAGAGAGAGAGAGAGAGAGAGAGAGAGAGAGAGAGAGAGAGAGAGAGAGAGAGAGAGAGAGAAGCAGAAGAAGACACAGAATGGCTTTGAAAGATGAAGAGATTGGAATCTTTATATAGGCAAATTTACATGATGTGGTGTTGCTGTCATATATACACCCATCAATCATATGCATGTGTGGTTCTGATTAAATAAAGTATCAATCTCAATACTGAAGAAGTGGGGTTTAATTTATGTAGATATCTTTAAGCACATCAGATCTAAAAATTAATAAATATGATAATAACCTAATTTATTTCATAAGAAAATGTTGGAGGAAATGATAAATAATAGATATCAATGTCCCATTGATGTTGAAGGTGGAAGCAACAAGGGCACAAATCTAGGTGAGCAAAAAATAAAAATAGTGGAAAGTTGGGTAACACAGAATCCAATAATGGTTGGGAAGAGTGGGACAGACCTAATGACCAATAATTATATTTAAGAATAATAAATACTCCTTATGGTTCTTATTATAAGAGTCCAGATTTTGAATTAGTTTAGCCAAAATATAAGAACTCGTTTTGGGTTGCCCCATTATTTAATGTATTTTTTCTTATTTTATCCCTAACTAATTTGAATATCGCATTAAATAAATGATGAGTGATGCTTATATTTATTAGGAGAGAGGGAAGTGGTATTTTAAATGAAAGGATAGCAAAATATAAATAAAGGTAATATTGAAAAAAATTCTATTTCAAACATACATATTTACAATGTTTAACCAACTTTTAACCATTTTTTAAGGAGCGTAATTTGGTTGTTAAACTCTTATAATGAGGGCAAGTAATGTATGATTTTTTTTTGAAAATGCTAATGAGTGACACCTCTAGTTCATCAACCATTTGGTGGGGGTGGACAACTATGCCTCAAATCTGATTGTGATCATTCTCCACCAATAACAAATTTGCAAGGACGATTTGATTATTCAACCATTCATTAGTTGAAAGAGAATTATTGCATTTAAAGGCTTGTACAAAATACTTTCTCACTTGCTTAATATAATCTTCCGAAAATGTTAACATGTAGCATTAGATTATAGATTAGGTAAATTATTTGGAAAATAAATAAATATACGAAATAAAATATAACCCTAGAGGTAGTCTGAACAAATGGTTTAACTAAACAAATTTCCTCTAAATTTTAAGTTAAGTTCCTCTAATCTTATTTATCAGGCAAGGAAAGATGATTATTTTTTGTTCTAATTATAAATCATATCATTAAAATTTTTATGTAAATGTATAATTTTATCTTTTATATATTATTGTACATAATTGGTACTTTTGTGTTATAATGCATATTAAATAGGGGTAAGTGTAGAAAATTATTAAATTTTAAGAAAAAATCGATTATGTTTAAAAGTTTTACTTTTTATTGATTTGGTAAAGCATATTAGAAATGACTTACAATGATTACTTTTATATTTAAAAATTGATGATGAAACCCGCAAACTAATAATATTTTTTGCCTGCACGCAAACTAATAAATTTGTGTAGATAGTTTTATATTTCTACATTTCACAAATGGAAGGTGGCTTGTTTTCTTAGATTTCAGGAAAAAATTAGAATAATAATATAATTTGATTTGTGGATCTTTTTAATATATAAAACTATATTCTAAAGTTCAAATATGTGACAAACTCTCTAAATTTCAAATTTCAAATTAAATAAAAATTAGATCAATTAATTACAAGGAGGGTATCCAACAAATTTCAAAGTTAAAGAAATTTATTGCATGTTTTAAAAGGCAGTTTATTCACACATAACAAAAACAAATAGAGAGATAGGATTCAAAATATAAGCGTTCTTTGAGAAGTCGTCCTTATTCCATGATATACATTAACTAGATGATGACTCCCTATTTTTAATTAGATTTGATATATATTTTAGATTTATTTGGGGAGTCATTGAGGTAAAATTAAAGAGATTTCTTGGTATTTGATAAGATATCAATTAGGTGCATTATTTGGGAATTTGATTTGAAATATCTTAGATTTTAAATAAAGTAGTATTTCAATTTAGGTAAAATAATAAATAAGTAATAGCTTTAAGTTTTTTTTTTATATTAAAAAAAACAATGGATATTATTATTTATGTTATTATTAAATGTTATTTGTTCTACTTTGTGCCCAGACCATTAGATCAGCCACGGAACTAATTTTGCAAAGTCATTTGAAAGGCTAAAATGAAGAGGAAATGGGTTCACGTGCAAGCAAATAGAGACGCAGCGTTTTGGGATGGATTGGAGTGATATAACCTAAACACACAATTGCAAAAAGGGAGGCGTAGTATTAAACGAAGCAAGCTGCAGCAGTCACAGAACATACTTTCTTCGCCACCGTCTTCACCGTGAGCGAGAACAGAGGCTCAACTTACTGGGTTCATCTTCAGCGTCTTCTTCCTCTGAGTGGCTGTGAGCAAAAATCAAAGTGAGGGAGAGGGAGAAGCAAAGTAAGAGAGAGTTTGAGAGTGAGATTTGGGGCTTGGAGATGAGAGAAATGCTTGGAGATTTCAAGATTCCTTGGGGGTTTTCTTTCTTTCCTTCTCATTTCTCTTGAGTAAACTCTGAATTTGTGATGTTGCTGAGATGATTTTAATTTTAGTATGAGTAGTTAGTTAATTTGTTCTAGGTTATTTTGAAGCTTTGTATGAATTGATGCTTGAACCTATTTTTCTTTTGCTAATTAATGACTGTTTATGTTGTGGGTTTAATTTGTGCTTTATGTTTTCTAAATGGGTGGCCAACATTTAGATTGTTTGCTTGATTAGTGGCTTGAGAGAGCATTAATTAGGTAAAGAACTAAATTAAATCCAAACTTGTCTTGCAATTCTATTTTAGGATTGGAAGTGTGTTAATGAGATAGAGATATTCATTAACCAAGTTTTGTAATATTGAAGTGAGATGTTTATAGAGACTAATTAACATAATATGTAGTAAGAGATTATGCATATTAGAGTTAATTAAGGTTTGGGTAAGCTTGAGAGAGTTATTCAAATAAATAAGACTTTAAGCAACAACTAAATGTTCATTAATTGTCATTAGAGGAGGGTTAATCAAGCATCATGAAATACAAAGTGGATAAATAATCCTAGACCTCTTTTGTTTGAACTTAAAGTTTTAATTTAATATTTGTCAAGTTATTTTCATTTTAGGTACTTTTAAAATTTAAAATACAAAAATTATCACTCAACCTAATTGATAATATAATTGCGATAATTAATTCACTTTTGCCTTAGTCCCTGTTGGAACGACAACCTTTTCTATACTATTTTTGACGACCCGTGCGCTTGCGGATATGCCAAACCTCGGACAAGTCACTAGAGAAACATAAATAACTATTTTATAATTGTATCCCTTTTCTTATACATTAACTAACTGACAATCAGCGCCTTTTCTGGATTTTATTATTAGATATCTGAACAACCAACTACTTAAGTTTTGAGGTTCCGGATTTCCCCTCCTGACACAAATGTCTAATATATAATTCGAACTCGAGATCTCAAAGGGATCTAACAGGGCCTTATACTGTTAGATCAACTGTGTATTGGTATTCTTAATTATTGGTGGTACACATCGAATATCAAGAAATATTAAAGGTGTGAAAAGTGAGACATAGATAGTTGAATAAGGATAAAGTTGAATTTTCTTTTCAATTTAATTAAGACATATTTAATGAGTTAATCTATCTTCTTTAATTTCAATGAGGTAATTGAAAATAACTTATATTTCAGATCTGATGGAATCTAATTTAACCTTATTTTCTTGAATTTCTTTAATTTTCCAATGATTTTTAAATTCTTGAAGTTTGTAGAACGAAAACTTGCAAAAAATTTGATTCATAAATATATTCCTCAAGTAAGTTCATATATTCTCATTTAAATCAAGTATATATATAGCTTTAAAAAAATCCAAGTGCATGTAGGGAAAGATTGTGGCTGTATACCTATATATGTACACATTACAAGGAGGGAGTCATTGTGTGGTGTCTGTATATTAAACATCAAGCACCACTGCTTTTTCTGGAGATATTATGCCACTCGTATCTGTTAGTAGAATTCCTTGTCATCAACACATAGTCAAAGTCGTTTTTTTAAAAAAAGGAATTAAAAGAAACAAAGTGGGGCGTTGGACATCTGACCTCAAAAGCACTCAAATATATTGATTAATTTAGATTCATGTTGAGCACATTTAAAATTAAACAATGTATTTTTCCAGAGGGCTTTCGATAATATAGTTACGATTCCATCTTGAAATATAACTTTATCATATATAAGGACTACTATTTTAGTGAAAGTAGATTTGGATAAGATTTGGATTTGATCGATGAGGAATATATCTATATACATTGCTGTATTTGAATGTGATATAATAAAGAGCTCGTTGATCCTACACACTTTGAGTATGTATGGATTTCCTAGTGGATTTTCTTAAATTATGTTTTGTTTCACTAAAACAAGTTTAAAATTAGTTAATTACGAGTTTATTATAAGATCAACATATCTGATCCAATTGCAAAATTAAAGGTCAATAATTGATGTGTATGTTGAGTTTTGTAGGGATTGACGAGTGGTAAGTACGTCAACCTATTAGAATTACAATATAAAAGAGGTTGATTAATTTATACTTTTCATCTATTATATGTTCTTTAATGTAGTTACCTTAATGAAATAGTAACACTCCATATATACTTCTTTTGTGATTCATACCTTGAATGGAAGTCTTCTTATATTATGATAGATTAAAAGGAAAAAAAAACACTTTTTAAATTGTTTTATTTGGACTTTTCAAATAAGTTCTTGCGTGATCAGAAAAACGAAATATATTTAGAGACTACAACTCTATAAAGCGTTTGAGATTAGAACTGATCTAAAAGTGATTAGATTGGGTGGAGGGAGAAGAGAAAACTCAAAGAAGTGGAGTAGACAATTTCAACTTATATTTTTATTCAATAATAATAAGTTACAGGACCTCAACTCTAACCTATCTTTTTTTTATTATTATTATTTTGATTTGGCAAGCACACTGCTGCTTACAGGCACCACAAATTAAAGGTACTGAACAAACCTATCTGTTTCTCATGATTGGTTTGGTAAATATATCCTCAGATTTCTCTCTATGCTTATGAACATGTCAGAACACTATACCATCACTTGCTTCTTGTGGCAAGTAATTCTCTAAAAGAACTCCACAATAAAACTCTGATGAATCATAATAATCATTAGTACTATCATTACAAAGGCTCCATGCATCCATCATCTCTTCATCAAATGAAGAAGTTGGTGTTGATGGTGAAGAACTAGCAGAAACCACTTCTATATCCTCCCAAAAAGATATTGATGACGTGGAGCAATCCTGACCATCCACATGTCCTACCTCAATACAGCTGCTAGAACTGATCTCTGCCTCCAAAGACTGAATCATACTAATGAGCCTATCATCTTCGCAGTACTGATCTTCCTGAGTTTCTTCCATTAAAGTCATGAGAAGCATGTTGTTGGACTCTAATGAGAACTCAAGTCCTTCACAGAGCACACTCTCTGGCATTGAAGAAAAAGAAGAAGCCATGGATGGACTTAACTGTACCCTTTTCTTGCTTTATGGAAATGCACACAGAGAGAGAGAGAGAGAGAGAGAGAGAGAGTTTGAGAGATGAAGAGAGTGCAATCTTTATATAGGCAAAATAACAAGGTACAACTGAAACATATGATGTTGAGATTGGTTGTCATTGGCCCACCTATCAAGTGGTTCTAATTATACTTAATTAACTTTTAAATCTCAATAAAGAAGATTTGTGTAGATATCTGTTTGCTACCGTAAGTGCACGGGTCGCACCAAGTAATAAAATGATAAGTAAAGTATCGTTTCCACGAGGATTTGATTCCAAAACCCGGTCAAACAATGATTATCACACTCTTACCCAATTTGAGTGATTCAAATATTGAGATTGAATATAAACTAAGAAAATAAACATATGCTAAATGAAAATAAAATTGTAAACAAATGATTCATGGACTTCAAGGATTCAATTATGACCTAGGATTATCTATCCCTCTTATATTTCAAAAGCACTCAATTAATTCCCAACTATATTTACTTCTTAATGATATATTATGCTAGCCAAGGATACTAAGTTGCCCATAAGTGCTCTCTCATGTCTCCAAATAGGTGTTTAGTTCAATTAATTCCTTGATCTCTCAATTGAATAATTGAACTCCCAAATCTCATTACAAATCCCATGTGGCTATGTGATGTTAATGAGTATATCTCTATCCCATCAACAAAACCATCCATTCAACATCAAATTTCAAGTTCCCACATGATTAAACCCAAGTTCTACACTCAATCTAGCCCTCTCAAGCATCAATCAAGTGAACCCAACAATTTCATTGGTGGCAATCAACAAGAAGCATTAAGCATAGAGTAGAATCAACATAATCATACCATTAATCACAAATAGAAAGGGAAATGAGTACTTAATCCATACAAGAGTTCAAAATAACCATAGAGCAAAGTGTTTAGCTACACATGTTCAAGAAAATCCAAGAGAATATATACATATATCAGCACAATCATAGAACAAGAGAGAGGGAAGGAGAATGGAGAAGAAGAACCAAGATGTGAAGCCAAAATCTCTTCCAATCTTCAAATCCTAGCTCAATCTCCACCAAAACCCTTGCCCTAGCACACCACAAAGCTCCCAAGAAGGCCCCCAAAGTCCAGAATGTCGGCCAATGTGAAGTGGGAGGGTTCATATTGGATAAACCCTAAAATTTCATCACTTTTCGCAGCACAGCGTTTTGTTGTCAGGACGGAGCGCCTGGGCGCTCTTCTTCTCTGCCTTCGATTTCTGCGATGTGCGCCTGGGCGTTAATTCTAGCGCCTAGGCGCTTCTGTTCTCTGCCTCAATACTCTATTTCATCATTTGGTCATGGCCTAGGCGCTAATTCTAGAGCCTAGGCGCTGCTTGGTTCTATTTCTTAAATTTCTTCATTGTAGAATGATTTTTCTGAGTGTCTCTCCCGTGAAATGTCATTAGAGCTTGGTAAAGTGCCTAGAATCACTTGATCATTTCATCAAAATATTCCTACAATAATTGCATAAAACAACATAAGAAACTAACTAAAAATATGATCAAAATATGCACAAATGAACAATGATGTGCAACCAAACATCAAATAAACATTTTCCTATCTTGAATATCCAAAATATGTATAAATATATCTATTAGTGAATAAAACTCAAGGAAAATGTGTTGAAATTACTTGAATTTTTGGAAGTTATCAATATCTTTAGATTAATTAAGTACAACAGAATCCTAAAACAAATCAATATGGTTAATTACTTTATTATTATTCGTTATCAAATATATCTGTCATATATTATTAATCTTTATAAATTAGTAGATACATTATGTTTATGTGAGTTAAAGTAAGTTCACAAACAAAAGTTTTAATGAAAAGAATTATTGATAGTGTTATTGTTTATTTTCTCCACCCTGTGCAGAATCGTCTGACAATCTTTTACATTTCTGTCAAGGAGATGCCTCTCTCTTTCAAGTCAACAACAATTTCTGTGTAATAATTAGTACATTATAAAATTAATTAAAGTTGAAAATGTGTAATTAACAATGCACTAAATTATGAGCTTAATAATTTCATAAAGAAAATGATATATAAGAGATATGTTCCGTCGATGTTGAATTGGGCTACATTAAAAGGGCACAAGTCCATGAATATTAGAGGAAAGATGGCTCTCAAAGCATCCAATTATGGTTGAGAACAGTGGGGCAGACCTAATAATTATTGATTAAGTAATAGTGTGACAATATAATTACTGTTGTTTGGAAAATAATATGAATGTGATATGATAATTCAGTTGTTCATTTGGTGGAGTGGACAACTATGTCTCAAAAATCTGATTTTAAGAATTATGATCATGCTCAACCAACACACATGTGCAAAGGATCGGATATGACAATTCATGCATGGTTGTTCATTTATTGGAAATATTATTTTTAAATGAGTCTAAATTGCACAAAATGTCCTTAAATTTTGAGTCTTATGAGGTATGCACAAAAAACCCTCCATGGTATCAAAGTTATGCATATTATTATATACTTTATATAACTAATTGTTTTGTTATTTCATTAAGGGAACTTATTATGAAATTGTAAGGAAAGAATGTGATCATAACAGATAAGTCAGAAAAGTCTTCTAACAAGTGAACACCATACAATGACAA
Source organism: Mimosa bimucronata (assembly GCA_037074515.1). NCBI lineage: Eukaryota > Viridiplantae > Streptophyta > Magnoliopsida > Fabales > Fabaceae > Mimosa > Mimosa bimucronata. The sequence continues at coordinate 18,167,481 of CM073442.1, forward strand.
GGTTTGGTATATGATGAGACTTTTTGATGAATTCCTTTTTTTCTTGAGATCTCATAATTATTTCCCTAACATTAATGTAATGTACTCCATCTATTCCTTAATATAAGACATGACTGACTTTTTTTTTAGAAATTAAAAAAGCTAAATAAGCTATCAAATCATAACACTAGTTGTATTAGGTTATATTATCTTATAAGTAAAGTAAATTAGTTTGAAGAAAAAATTCAGAAAAATTAATTTGTAAATAACTTATATATATATTTATTAGGATTTTTTTTTAAAAAAAAAAGTCAACTAGGAGTAATATATTACTAGTCATTATATATCCACTTTAATTAGCTTCATTTATGTGCTAATGACAGCTTCAACTTGTAGGTTATGCACCGATAAATCCTCTAAAGAGATAAAGAAAATAAATCACTACTATAGAAATATCCTATAGCAGCGCTTTTTTTTGATCTTATAGCAGCACTTTTTAAGCGCTGCTATAGCCAGTTCTGTTAGAATCTTAAGTTTTGATAAAGACTGACCCCAATAGATAACATAAGTAAATAGAGTGTAAGTTACCTTTGAATTTAACAAGTAAAATCTGATAGGTAACAGATCACTATCGCTAGAGCTAGAGCCTATCGCTAATAGACAAAGGGCCATAGCAAATAAAGACTTATAAATAACAAAGTTAATATCTATCGCTAAGTCATTCACTATCGCTAAGAAATATCCTATCGCTAAAAGTTCATTGAGAACATGGATAAATGAAAGAAAGAACATCTAGCAGAAAAATAAACCAAGTCCTTGAGCTGATGAAATCAGCTAGCGATAACAGGTTAAGCTATTGATAACAAAGTACTTCAGATAATAGACATTCAGATAGCTAGTGCCTGAGAGCAAATGAGTTAACTAGCGATAACATAGTTGCTAGCGCTAACACGTTTAGCTATCGATAACAGGATACCTGAAATTACTTAGAATATTCATATAACTCAGTATCCTTGAGCTAATGAGCAATCAAGTAACTAGCAACGATAGGATTAGCTATTTAGCTAGTACGATGTACATTGAACTAAAAGAATATGCTAGCGATAATGTTTATGTCTATCGATAGAGAATGCTTTGAAATTCCTTAACTAATATATATTGTCTCTATCTCTTTGAGCTAATGAAATACACTATCGATAACATCCACTGCATGAGTACTTGTTTTAGCTAACAGCTTTAAGTGCAAGACTCACACTGTTAAGATAGCGATAGCCAAGGGAGCTAGCGCTAATGAAAAAGCTGACATGCAAGTACAGTGGCAGGTAGCAGCAGGATAACGTTACTCACAGTCTCTGTTTCTCTTATCTTATCCTCTGCAAGATTAGTTGGAGCAAGAGAAGAAAGAAAAGTATCAACGGCTAGTTCTCCAAGTCTCCAACGGATATAAAAGTATAATACCATATATAAAGACTTGAAGACATCAGAAACAACGATGAACACACGACGCATATACATACAAATGACAAGATGATATGTGATGAAAAACAGAGGCCCTGCACAGAGTAACAGTTATATTCAAGTGAGCCCAGAGATGATGAATCGAGTGAATTAGAAGAGTAGAGCTAGATCACACATTGTCAGATTGATAAGCTCTAAAATTGTAGTTTCATCATATATTCCTATGCACTTAAGTGATTATCACAATCCGTTCATTAAGTGGACCTATTATCTGAAATCCTCTATTGTTTGACGTTGTTCTAAAGCTTGGTGCTTTAAAAACAGGGTTGTAACCTTACAGGTTGTAAGGGGGAGTATTTAGAGAGAATTCTAAAGCTCTGTAAAAAGGTTGGCAGGTGAACCTATGTTCGTAAAACCTGTGGTAGGCTTCTCTTGTGCCCGGTTTAAACAAGAGGGTAGTGGAAATCTCAGGTGGAGCCTGAGGATTGGATGTAGGACAGGGTAGACCGAACCAGGATAAATACTGTTTGCATTATCTCTTCCCTTAACTCTCTTAGTTTTCCAGCATATCTAACATCATATATCTCTTAGTGCATTTAACTAGTTTTGAAATACTCTGTGATAAACAGAAAAAGATTTTAAAGATTACCTTCACTGTGTTTCAAGAAAGAGAAGTTGTAAATTTTACCCTATCACCCAATTCACCCCCTATTGGGTGACAGCCAACACTAACAAGTTCTGCAATAGGTCATATGACCTATTGCAGCGCTTATTTTGTGTTATAAGCGCCGCTATAGGACCTATAGCGGCGCTTATAATCTCAAAAGCGCAGCTTTAGGTCATACATAAATGAATTATTTTTTTTAAAAAATAAAAAATAATGCCTATAGCAGCACTTATTACGTAATAAGCGCTGCTATAGGCATTATTTTTTTATAAAATATTCACTTATTTTTGTTTCACACCCTCCTGCATCAGTGAAAAAAACTAGCAACACTATCCATTCCAGCCAAATCATATATACATACACACCAGAAAAGTCATACTAATAATGTACAATAAAACCAACCATTGTAAGTTGAAAACAAAAGCATAAATACTAATTAATGAATGGATCATCTAATGTTGGAGAAAAGAGGGTATACATAAGTGCACCATTCTTCAATTAGTGCATTAATTTTTTCCCTTGACAACAACGAGCGTCTAGGTAATACTGCATGAACACATTTAAATGACAAGTAAATTTACTTGAAGTCTAACAAGTACAAACACATTAGAGTTGGAAAAATATAAAACTTACTGTCAGTGGGATACCGAGTCGATCATGTGTGACGATATCTCGCATGTATTGCATCACATAGTAACCACATTTGTTGTTATTGGGTTGGTAGGGGCACTGTAACAAGAAACACCAAATATATCATATAAGAAACATTTACGTTATATTTTAACTATAGATATATTGTTTCAAAAATTGAATAACTTTATAACACCTGGACTGTTTGCCACTTATAAGCATCTTTTGGGTCAGGGGCTCTGGAATACTTCAACTGAACATCGGCCCGAAAACTAGTCAATACTATGAAAAAGAAGCATATTAAATTAATTTTATTAGCTAGGATCGGGCATAAAGTGACAAATAATACAACGCATTCAAATAATGTTGACATTCACTTACCCATTGAAGAGACGCATCAAATCTGGGCGATTATCTGGGAGAGCAGATTCCACAGGATCCAAATAGTAAATTATGGGTTCCTCTTATGCCATCGGATTGATAACAAGCAAAATCCAATGTAGCCTAAAATGTTTTATAACGTTATGTCAGTATATATATCCATGATGCTCGGAACTAAAGATACAATGAAAGCTATAATACGTATAGACTTACCCTATATTAATTGGAGCTAAAAATAAAGTTCTGGCTGTTGCCTTTAAAGAGAAACGCCTTTAATCACTTTGAACTGGTCCTCACGTTTCAAGCCCGCAACTTGTACTATCGAATAAGGGCTTATGAATTCGAACGAAACGCTGTGCCCGGTGATCATGACATGTTCATGCAGATACCTTCATAGAAACCATACAAACTCCCAATTAGCGTAAAACTTATGACATTGAACGAAACTACAAGGGAAACGCATATATACCTGATCCATATATTGATAACCGTCACACCGACCCATCTTTGGTTAAGCACCTCCATTACCTGATCCTTAGAAAGAGCGTCAGTGAAATTTACCTCGTCAAATATAAGCCTGCTGAATGGAATGAAGGCAAGAGCATCGCGAGAAACGGTAGCTGCAAATGCTCGCAACCGAGCACGATATGGCGTTTCAACGCTTGTATCTTCAATCACAGGATTAGGCACTTGAACTTTTTTCTTACCCTTAGCTTTTAGTGCCTATAAACCGTGTAAATAGAAAGTTTAAAAATTCATTCCAATAATTAAGAAGAGTGCTAGTTTAAATTAATTAGCAAATAATCACCTGTGGTAGCGGATCGGTACGTGTACTCTTTTTCTTGATTTGAGCAGCTGAACCACGGGTACCTTTGACATTAGCCACTTGTGCTTTCTTTCCCATAAATTGGGTACCCTGTAAAAACATGTAAATAAAAGAGCATTATTCAAAAACAATGAATGCTATTGGAAATGTTATTACTAAATAATTACCTGTGGTGTTGGCACAATCAAATCAATGGGCCAACCAATGTATGCACCGACAACCTCTCCGACCCTAGTCATCAAATCAGGAGTAGAGAATGGTATTGAGGCCCAGTCGTTGTATGAGTATTCAATCAATACCCTCAGTGCATTTTCAGGCAACGGCGAGTTGTGCAAGGTCATGTTCGAAGTGTTGTAGACCTTGCTAACCGCAACTACCTCACTGAAAGATTGATCCGTATACAGCTTGCACTTTGTCTCGCCCTACAAAAGAGTTGTCAACATTAGGTCACAATCGATAATATAACAGAATCACTGTTAGTTTGTTAGTAGAAAATGTATGAACTACCTGAGGAATGTCAGCCCTGGGCATCGTACAGCTATCCCTGATGCTTGGACTCTTGACGGAAGGAATGTGAATTTGATGCACGAAGTTGGACTTTTGTGACGCACATTGCTTTGCTGGAAGAATTCGAACATCTTCTCATATCGTTGTTGCATTTCTTCATTCCGTCGTTCCATTTCCTCGTTGCGTCGTTGCATCTCAAGCATCTCCTCCCTCATAGTAAGAACTTCATCTTTCAACGCTGTAACATCGCCTTTTGATGCCCTCTTTTTGCGCCCAAAGTAAGATGAGGGCGTGACGCCTACACCCGCACCCCGAGCACGGCCCGAATACTCAGGGCGATCAAGTGCTCTGCTGAGGAAATCGTCACTGCCAAATTTGTTGACCTCATCAGGGCATTCTTGCGTTAACAACACCTATAACAAGGGGGAATGATTATTAGTTATTAACTTAGCAAAGTCACCATATAGAAAAATTTTAGAAATTCCAAGAGAATGACTTACACATCGTTCATGGACTCTTCTGACCTCTTCATGAACGATGGTACCGTCCGCCTTTGAGTAACCTCTGACCTAGAGGTCATGCCGTTGGTGGCCTAACTTCTAGGCCCTATTCCTCAATCTGTCATGGTAAACCAGATGAACGTATAAATTAATCACGCAAACATTTATTCATAATTTTGGAACCAAAAGCGTTACTAACATACCATATCTTCCTCCAATTCAGGAAATGTCTTTCGTCCGCCCGTATACGGATACTCACAACTCTTAGCCGCTTGCTATTTTTTTTACTTCTTTCTTGGAACTCCTCAATCAAATGTTGTCGCACAAATTCATCCCAATGTTCTTGAGTAATTGACCCAGCATATAAAGATGGTGGCGTTGGAACGATCTCCCCGTCGTCATCTCTCAGGTAATACGTGGTCAAGTTGGAACGATATCCCCAGTGTATTCTCGAAGCTTTCTTCAGCACATAATCCCTGTGAGTATCGTCGATATCCAAAACAGACTGTAACAACAAAAATCATATTAAATTTGTTAGTTACAATGTTATGATGACATATATGCCATTAATTGTAAAAATGTAGCTTACCTGAATCTCTAACCAAGCCTCTGCATGTTTGTCGTCTGCTCTTCTCTAATCCGTAATAGTAATAGGGATTTTGTCCCGAACAGTGCACCCAATGTACCCCGAGAGGAGCTTCGCCAACTTTCCGGTAGCTTGGTTATTGTCGTTCCATTTAAGTCTTGTCTTTACTCCCTGAGCTCTGTGTGTGAGGAGTTTGGGCATAAGGGTCCTGCCACAAACAACATTCGCCTCATGTCTTACTCTACCTTCAGCGATATCTACCTGGTTACTAGGTTGTTCTTCTTCCTCCCGGTCACTAGGGGGATCCATTCTCCTGTAAAAAAATTAGACAAGACATGATTTTAGTGTATATACATATAATCATGGTAAGTGTATGCGAATTAAATGAAATAATTCATAGTGTAAAACATAAATACATACAAACTAAGGGCTTTCGCCTCTTTTTCCTCCTTGTTATATTGTCTACAATTGTATGCTTCCTCTTTTTTGTTGGATTTAGGGTTGTGTTTACCCAAATGCCTTCTTCATGATCACGTCTTACATAAATGAGATCATCTTCATCATCATACCCATCTGCATCAAAGTCTTCTGACAGTAATGTCTCAAAGGAAGGAGCATCTTTTATCACATTCATATCATCATCACTACTTTCATCATCAACTTGCTTGGAATAATTTTTGTTCGACTGCATGACAACTGACCAATTCTTCTTAGAAAGATCAGCAACGTAAAACACTTGTATTGCTTGAGACGGTAAAATGTAAGGATCATCCTTATATCCAACTTTAGAAAGGTCGACTGATATAAACCCAAATTCATCTAACCGCCGTCCACTGTGGTTGTTAACCCACTGAAACCGGAACACGAGAACTCTGAACATGGTATAATCTAACTCCCAAATGCAATCAATCACACCAAAGTATGCCATCTGCGCATATATGGGATTTGTATCTCTTGCACTGGATATATGCCACCCCTCAGCAACAAGTGTGACTCCACTATTTTGCATGGTGCTTTTTTCATCCTGGCCTGTTGTATAGAATGTGTAACTGTTGATTACATAGCTGGTATAAGAAAATGTGTGCAAACCCGGTCCTTTCGACAGCCAGAACAATCTTTCACCAACCGATCCGACATTAAGCTCAACCTGCTGACAAATGCGTGCATTGAACCATGTGATGAAATGTTTGTTGTGCTCCTTTGTGATCAAACTCTCATTCCTATCATCGTGTATTTCACGAAGGAGATTTCTGTGTTCTTCAACGAATGGTTCAACCTCAGGAGTGTTGTGAAGAATTTACAAGTGTGTCAACTCCCTTTCAGCATTCAAAATGCGTAATAGCTTGAACCCACTTATTCCTTTCCCTGTTAATCGCCCATCGTGACGAGACTTCGGCAAGCCAACAGGTTCAACATTTGATAAGTAATCGGCACACTAATCACTCGCTTCTTCAACGATGTATCGTTCAGTAATACAACCCTCTGGTCGATATCTGTTTTTGACATACCCCTTTAAAACTTTCATGAACCACTCAATCGGGTACATCCATCTCAAATAGACTGGGCCGCACAGTTGAACCTCTTTGACCAAGTGTATAGTAAGGTGAACCATGATGTCAAAGAATGAAGGGGGAAATACATTTCAAGTTCGCACAGGGTACAAACGATCTGCCTCTGCAAATCCTGAAACTTCGTTGTATCAACCACTTTACTACAAATGAGCTTGAAGAACATATAAAGTCAGGTGATCGTGCTCCGCAGTTTCTTGGGTAAAATGCTACGTATGCCAACTGTAACACCCCAAATTTTAGAAAATAGAAAATAAGGAATTATTTAAGGTTTTGGAATATTACTAAAATATTAAAAATCATTGAAAATGAATTTATGAAGTTTTAGGCATTCTTAACAAACTTAAGGCTTATTTTCTTTAAGAAATAAAGAGAAATAATTAGAAAATAAAATTTAATTTGGAGAAAAGAAATAATAAGAATTTAATTGAGGTCTGAAAAAGGCGTTTAGAAATTAAAAAGCCTTATAAATAAATTTATGAGGCCAGGTGTATTTTTAATAATTTTTAAGACTTATTTTATTTATTAGTTGAGGACAAATAGTTGGAAGATTGATTTAAATAAGGGAATATTTAGAACCTTGGAGTATGGCTTAATATTTAAAAAGTCCTATAAATAAATTTAGAAATTAAAACATATCTAGAAAAATTATTTTGGGGACAAATTCAGATCTATTTTCTAAATGATAATGATAAATAAAATTATGATTTAAGAGGAAAATAGGAAATAAAAAATAGAAAAGACAATATCTGCCCCTAGTTGAAAATATCTTCAATTATAAAGGGGAGGGCAAAATAGTAAAATACCCATAAAAACAAAATATCACATTTCTCTTTAAACCTACACCACACACTTGTCCATGTTTCCATTCACTCTTATTTCTTTTATCCTCCTGTCTCTCTCCACGTATACACACACAATTAAAACAAAATAATAATAATAATAATAAATATATACTCCCTCTCCGCTGCGTCACACACACACACATACACACCTCTTCCTCCCGAGCTCCCTCTCTCTCGCCACAACTCCCTCTGTTTTCTTCAATGTTACGCGGCGGTTGACGGCAACTTTGGCGACGGACGGCGACGGAACCGGGTGGAATCGCATGAGAAGCTTGGAGTAGTCTTGGGTAAGCTTCGTCCTTTCACTTTCTTCTCCTCTCAGTCCCGATTTCGAGTGAGTTAGGGGTGATGATTCGAATTCTTTGGGGGGTTTTGAAACTTTTAAATTCATAAAAACGATGCTTAAGCTTCAATTTAGTCGATTTGGGAAGTGATTTTGAGTGGGGATTTGAGTTTAGTCCGATTGCTCCAAAAGCCCCAAATCTGTTCAGTTTTCTTCGGCGCCGATGGTGGATGATTTCGGGTTAAGCACCGTAAAAATACAAATTAAACAGAATTAAAGCAAGATTTACTTAAGAAAGGAGGTTATATGTTGATTTATGCGAATCAATTTCTTGCTTTTCCCCTGTTCTTCGTTGTCCTCTGTTCTGTTGAATTTCTTGTTCTTTTCTCTTGTTGCTCGTTGAATGTTCTGCTCTAATGGAAGGAAAATGATGTTAAGGGTTGATTCAAGGTACTATGAGGTTGCATGTCTTGAATTTTCCTCTTGTGCTGATTCGACCCTTTGCTCTGTAGGGTCTGAATTTCTGTTTTTCTCTGTGATTCTGATTTCTGTTGATGAAGAAAGAGAAATGGAGCTAAGGTTGAGTGTATTTGGTTGATAGTACATGGATTTGGAATTTGTTCAAATATTTTCTTTTTCTGGTTGTGTTAGCCGACGAGTTATGTGATGAAAAGGGGAGAATTGATAGTGTTTTATTGTACCTAAGTTGATATTTGACTTGAATTGAAGTTGTTTTGTTTTCTCCTTTTTGTTTGTTCTGTTCGGTTGGCCACTATGATAAGAGGAAGGAAGTTTGTTAATATTGAGTTTGAAATGGAAACTAGAAATTTGAAAGGGAGATTTGTTGGAATATGTAGGATGGCTATGAGATAATTTTATGATTCGAAATTATGAAATCTCTGGAACTTGGGTTGGAGAAATTTGAAGGTGATAGGGTAATTTTGGTCATTTATGGTGTGATTAGAATTGTTCTCCTTAGCTGAAATAAGGAGCAATAGATTGAGGTCTGAACTTTGAGTGTGTAAGTGTGTAACTCTAGTTGTAAATTAGTAATTGAAGATATAGGTGATTATGTTTCACAACTTAAGAGAGTCTTTTGAGGATTAGTTTTAAAATGCCTTTGGGATTCGATTTTAAGCTTGAAGAACGGGAAAGATATGTTTGTTTAGGGTATAGGAATTAAACTAGTTGTGGGAATCTTTTTATTTGGAGATGGGACTTCAGTTTGGAAGTAATTGGATAAGTGATTAATGAAGTATTGAAATGCAATCCAAAGTTTTGGAAATTTTGAGAATCGTTGTTGAATATTTCTCTTTGGGAAATAGGGAAGAGTTAGTATTATAAAAAGTGATTCACATAATTAGATAAATGAAGCTTGATAACTTTGGAATTAGAATCTTAAGACTGCATAATAAATAGGACCTAATGTTAGAAATTATTAAAGGGTAGCCCTCATTAAGATAAGTTAATTATTAGAACATTTTAGGAGCTCATGTAGATTGATTGAAAGGTTTATGCTTGAGATGATACTGCATGTGGAGTTTTCTCTGATTCTTGAGATTTTGTAGATAAGTGATTATGATTTGATGCTTGAAGTTGTTAGTGTAAGTCAAATCTAGAATTTTATTATTTTGAGTTGACCAAAGGATTAGGAATATCGTGGATGAACTAGAAATTATAAATTAGATTTCAAAGTTGATTTTTAAATTCTTGGATGTTGAAATGTTTGAGGTTTTAGGGAATTTATTTCCTTAAATGACGATTGGGTCTAGAGAGAATGTTTTAAGAATTTCTAGTGGTAGAATAGGGTGATAAGATGTTATTTGGTATATGAATGATTGGTGGAAGAGGAAATGGTATAATGTTTGCTGATAATTTTATGATTAACAATTAAGGTACAAACTAAGATTTAATCATATAGTAGAAATAGAAAGTAATAATAGAATTATAAATTAAATTTATTTATGGTTTAGTGGTTGAACTAGATTTAATAAGTTGAAACCTTTGTTCTATTTCCATTCCCTTAAACAACATTTTCAGTGACAACAGTGAATTAATAGTAATCTATGATTTTGATGATATTAAAGTTATATTGTATAAAAATAAGGAATTAATATATGATAAAAGATGATAATGGTTAAAATTAATTATGGTTAAGTCATTGTGATTTTATATTTAATTTTGGACAAAATAATAAAGAGAATTAGAATAGGTAATTAAAATAGATTATATTAAGTGGCCTTTTAATTTTAAAAAGGGTCAAAATATTTAAAGTAAAACCTATTTATATGAGATATAAAGAAAGGGGGTAGTATTAAGTATATTAGGACCCCGAGAGAGACGCTAAATAATTATATAAAAGTTTAGGTATTAATTTACTATTTATATTAAATGTTAATAGGTCTTGATAGAGACATAAGGGAAGAGGTCAGTAGAAAGAAAAAGGAGCTGGTACAGGACTAAAGTTTAAGGAAGCCAGGTAGCAGTTTATTTCATTACATTAAAAGAGTTGCATGTATTATTTTGTAATATCTGTTTCAAATTTACATTATGCATGAAGGTGATAAGCCTTGTTAATTCCTGCATAGTTATTTATGGAGTACTCCAGGCTTAGGTGGGTCGCTCCCCCTTTGCCAGATCAGTTAGTTATAACTTTAAATGTTATAACGAGAAATCCTGCAGGTGAGGCCTCCACTAGTTAACGAATATATTGTTAATAGTGGCTGGTAGAGCATTGAGTGCAGGAAGTATGTATAATTGTTTTATTTGTTCAGATTTATGAAATTAATACATGTCAAAGCTAGCATGATAATCTAAGTTAATGAAAGAAACTGCTATTGGGATTTCCAATCTCACTCTTTCCCCAAACATTTTCAGTACGCAGGATGTGGGAAGCTAGCTGGGAAGGAAGAGTAGAAGAAGAAATTAGGATTATAGTTAAGTAAGAAAAAGGTAGTTAAATAATTTAGTAATCTTATTTGTATATGTTGTAAGAATTAAATTATTGAATTAATAATAGAAATCATAGAAAAATAGAATTGCCTAAATTTATTAAGGGATTTAAATTCCCTAAGAGTTATGAATTATTAATAGACACCGAAAAATGGTTAGCATACTTTTAATTGTTTTATTAACCACTTTATTTTACAAAAAGTTTTAAGTGGTTCCAATTTGTCTGAAAAGCCCATTCCAACTGAAAGGAAGTTGGTTAAACATTTTAAAGAAAAGTTTGAAATTTTTACGTATTTTTGGGCTTTTGACATTAAAAAGTGGTTATAATTCAATTAAAATGTTATATTATAGTAGTAAAATTCTAGACGTTACACCAACCGGTAAGAAATTTTGCATCAGGACGTGTCAATCATGAGATTTCAGGTTCTTCAACTTCAACTCTTTCACGGATACAAGGTTCTTTACATTTGAGGAGTAGCCCTTTGGAACTTTGATTCCACTCAGAAACTCACAGAATGATCTTTTCTCTTTCCTCGAAAAGGTGTAAGCAGCTGGAGGTAAATAAATGCGGTATCACTTCTCGATAGGTGCCAACTCTTGTCTTATTCCCAGCTTGAACATATCTAACCTTGAATTGACACCATCCTTACTTTTTCCTTGCATATTTAGTAACGTGCCAATTAGGTTATCACATATGTTTTTTTCAATATGCATCACATCAAGAAAGTGCCTGACATATAAGGACTTCCAACACGGGAGTTCGAAGAATATGGACCTCTTCTTCCAGCCACTTGTCAATACATTTTTAGTAAAAGGCTTGCCAAAGTCATTCTCCACCGCATTCACCTTTTCAAGAACGTCTTCCCTGGTCAATATTCTCGGTAGCCTACCTTCTTCTGAGCTTCCCGTTAAATGCCTTCTTCCACCTCCGCCAACGATGCCTTAACAGCAAGAACCTCCGATGTCCCATGTAAACATTTTTCCTGCAGTGATCCTGTTGCATCGAATGGGTATCATCTTCACATATAGGGCACGCACCATATCCTTTGATGCTGTATCCGGACAAATTACCATACGTTGGGAAATCATTTATCGTGCCAAACAACATGGCTGATAACTCCTAGAAATTCATGATATTTGAGTATATTTTACTTGAGTTTTTGTCTATTATTTATACATTTTGGATACTCAAGAGGGAAAATGCTCATTTGATTTTCGGTTTCACATTATTGTTAATTATGTAGATTTTGATTGTTTTTATAGTTAGTTTCTTATGTTGTTGTATATAATTTTTGTAGGAATAATTTGAAGCAATAAACAAGAGATTTTAGCCCTCCATCAAGCTCCCAATTGAACAAAAATAAGAAGAAGCCAAAGCAGCTCAAAGAATAAAGAAAAGAAAGGAAAAGTAGAGAATAAAGTACTTCGCCGTGGGCGAAGTGCATTTCACTCTGGCCATTTTGGGAGAGCTCGCCGCGGAAAAAAACCACGGCGAGCGACAATTGTTTCTGTGTTTTTGGACTTCGCCGTGGGCTCGCCGCGGCGAGACCCACGGCGAACTTTGCGTTTCTGCGCGTTTTGGACAGATTAGGCGCGTTTTGACTGATATAAAAGCTAGGGCTTCGTTGTGAGCCCTCATTCTTCGACTTCTGGGCATTCTTGGGGGTGTTTTGCTCTGCTAGGGCTTGGAGCTTGGTGGGGATTTGGCTTGGGCTCGGAGCTTCAAAGAGATTTGGGCTTCCTCTCTTGGTTTATCTCTTCCTTCTTCATTCTCTTCTCTTGTTCTGATTTGTAATGTTGTATATATATATGCTCCCTTGGAGTTGTAGAACATGAGTAGCTAAATACTTTGATTCTAGGATTATTTTGAACCCTTGTATGTATTGATTCTTGATTCCTTCTCTTGATTTGTGATTAATGATATATATGTGCTTATTTTACCCCGTTCTTAATGCTTCTAAGTGCTTGATCACCATTTAGATGTTGTGTTCGCTTGATTTATGACTCGAGAGAGCTAGGTTGAGTGTAGAACTTGGGTAAAGTAGTGCAAGAACCAGAAGTTTGCATGACGAACGGATGGTTTGGTTGGTAAGATAGAGATATACTTGCTAGCCTTGCATAGTCACATTAGGGTTGGAGTGTGATAATTGGGTCCTATCAAATTGTGGCAAGAGATTGTGCAAAGAATAGGACTAAACACTTGTTCTTGACTCGAGAGAGCATTACAAGTACTCTTTGAACCCTAGATTAGCACGTAATTTCGTTGAGAGCTTCTTGAGGGGAGGTTAATTGAGTTTTGAGAAGTATAAGGGGGATAGATAATCCTAGAACCCATTTTATCCTTGAGGTTGGAGAATCACCTGTGTATATTTTATTTTCATTTATTTTCTTAGTTTATTTTCAATCTCAACATTTGTTTCACTCAAATTGGGCGAGAGTGTGATAATCATTGTTTGACCGGGTTTTGGACAAATCCTCGTGGGAACGATACTCTACTTATCATTTTATTACTTGGCGCGACCCGTGCACTTGTGGCGCAGGGCAAACAATGGCCCTCAATTTGAAACTTTCTTCCTTACAGCCATCAAAAACCGTCTCACCCGAATCCCACATATGCTTCAAGTCTTCATTCAAAGGATCCAAGTACACGTCTATATCGTTGCCGCACTGTCTAGGCCCGGAAATAAGCATGGAAAGCATCATAAACTTGCGTTTCATGATTAAATTTGGGGGGAGGTTATATATCATCAGAATCACCGGCCATGTGCTGTGAGTACTACTCTGAACTCCATGTAGATTGATTCCATCGGTTGCCAATGCAAGCCGTAGATTTCTTGGTTCTTCACCGAACTTAGGGTACTCGTAATCAATTTTTTTCCATTGGGGGGCGTCTGCGGGGTGCCTAAGCTTGATGTCTTGAATCCTCTCATCAGCGTGCCATGTCAAAAGTCTTGCAACATCCGCATTACTGTACATGCGCTTGAATCTTGGAATGATCGGAAAGTACCACAAGACTTTAGAAGGACCCTTACCTTTCTTTCCATACCGAGATGTGCTGCATTTAGGACACTTCTCCAACGACACATACTGGTTCTGGAATAAAATACATTCGTTGGGACATGCATATATTTTCTCATATTTCATACCGGTCGACCGGAGAATTTGCTTTACCTCGTATGTTTTCGAGGGGAGTATGTTCCCTTCTGGGAGTATATCTCACTAAGCAGATATCAGAGCAGTGAAACTTGCATCACTCCAATCGTATCTCGCCTTCAAGTTATACAATTTAAGCACCGCACGCAATCTGGTGTATTTGCTGCATCCCACATACAAAGGCGTCTCTGCATCACTCTTCAGTGTCTCAAACATTTCAGGATCCTCCTCACCCACCACATTCAACATTTCTTCAAGATCATCGCTCTCATCACACATGTCTGTGTCAACCACTTTTGAAGCGCTACTAACATCAGGTACCCGGTCTCTGCCAGAACACTCATACGTCTCACCATGCTTTGTCCAACGTGTATAAGACGGATCGATCCCATGACAGATTAAATGGGCCAGCAAGTCCAGAGGACGGAGACGCTTTCCATACAAACACGACACACAGGGGCATACAATTCTGTTAGAATTCTCTGCATGCTCAGCGGCAAATTCAATGAATTCTTTTGCTCCATCTATATATTCCTTTGAACGTCGATCACAAGACATCCATTTCTGATCCAACATTATAACCTACTAAAGGAAAGTGGAAGTAAGATCGATGTGCATGACTTACTCATTAGGTAACCACCTTATGATGTTACCTTATTATTTTTAACAAAAATTCGGTAGTATAACGGCTACAAAATGAACATTCCCAGGCTCAAGGCCCTATCTTTTTAACTTAGAAATGGATAGCCCACAAAACACCAATCATTAACTCAGTAATTTTCCAGTAGTCATCAATAACAGAATTCACAGAGAATATATACATATAGCATTAATGGGCACAATAACGCAATATCTGCCATTCATGGATATTTTCAAATATTGCACAATTACTACCACATCAAACTTAGTTATAAGAGTTTAATGAAACAACAATAATATTATTCATAATTCAATGGAGGAAGGAAATTTAAAAGTATACCTTCTATGTGGCTAAGTCAATTAATAAAAGCTCTCAAATTGTACAAAAGTTTCTCACTTTTCGTCCCCCATTTCTGCCAACAAACTATTAGGCAATTGTAGGCTCTTATAAAAAATATTATGTAAACATAATTACAGTTACAGAAATTTCATTTTAAGAAATAAAGAAATCAATCATACTATGACTATTTTTTGAATACATAAAGGCAAGCAAAAGCTTGAATTGAACTACCATTACATACTCCTACTATGACTATTAAAACTTATCAATTCATAAATAATTCGGTTTCTGTGGCCAAAATTCATTATACACGAGCTTAATTAGTACTAAAACACACTCTTTGTCATGGTAAATTGACAGCCACGGTTTTGAATACATGTACACTTATCATGGGAAATTGAAAAACATGTTTGCAAAGCACATTTATAAGATCAAGAATAGCATATCACAACATGAGTAAAAAAAGCACAGAAACACACTTGATTTATTTAGGCGAGGTAGAATAAAAAAAGATCAAGAATAGCATAAATCACTTTTAATGGCGTCGATCTGAACATAGGGAAAAAAGGGAATTTCAGAAAACATGCAACCCCATTATATTATTAGTTCAATCTTGCTCCAAATTAAGTTTAATCAAGCTTTTAGTAAGTTCCAAACAGAAATCACCTTCAATGGCGTTGATGATGAACAATAGCCGCAATTTATTTTTGCGAAAAATCTGACCAAATATATATGCATTCCCCAAATCGAAATCCCCATACCCCAAATCTGACCAAATATACATGCATTGTATCAAAGAGTAAGCTTCCATTTACATGGTTCATAATTTTCGAAATCCCCATACCCCAAATCGCACAGAGCCTCTCAAATCGGAGAAATGGAAGGTGTAATAGAAACTGACCTGATGAAAGGAGTTCTTAGCCACCAAAATCACCACCGTCGTCTAAAGCACGAGAACGAAATCTGAGAGGGACGAAGTGAACTTTGGTAGAAGAAGGGAACAATGAGAGGGACGAAGTGAACTTTGGGAGAAGGAGGGAAATGGAAAATGAGGGAGGGAAATGGAAAATGAAACACACGGGTATCGTCTTAAACATGTGATGAAATTAAAATAATAACTAAAAAGCCTATCCCGGCGCTTTATATATATAAAGCGCCGGGATAGACCATGAAAAATAAAAAAATTAAAAAACATTGTCTATAATATTCAGGCAAATAAAAATTTAAATTGAAAAATTGTTTTATGGGGCCTATCCCAGCGCTTTATACGTACAAAGCGCTAGGATAGGCCATGAAAAATAAAAAAATTGAAAAACATATTCTAAAATAATCAGATAAGTAAAAAGAGAACAAATAAATATTTAAATTAAAAAATTGTTTTATGGGCCTATCCCAGCGCTTTATTTTTAAAAAGAGCTGGGATAGGCCATGAAAAATTTAAAAAAAAATTAAAAATCATATTCTAAAATAATCAGATAAGTAAAAAGAGAATAAATAAAGATTTAAATTAAAAAATTGTTTTATGGGCCTATCCCAGCGCTTTATTTGTAAAAAGCGCTGGGATAGGCCATGAAAAATAAAAATAAAATTGAAAAACATATTCTAAAATAATCAGATAAATAAAAAGAGAACAAATAAATATTTAAATTAAAAAATTGTTTTATGAGGCCTATCCCAGCGCTTTATGCGTAAAAAGCGCTGGGATAGGCCATGAAAAATAAAAAAATTGAAAAAGATATTCTAAAATAACCAGATAAGTAAAAAGAGAACAAATAAAGATTTAAATTAAAAAATTGTTTTATGAAGTCTATCCCAGCGCTTTTTACTGGGATAGGCCATAAAAATAAAAAAAATTGAAAATTATATTCTAAAATAATCAGATAAGTAAAAAGAGAATAAATAAAGATTTAAATTAAAAAATTGTTTTATGAGGGCTATCACAATGCTTTATGCGTCAAAAGCGCTGTGATAGGCCATGAAAAATAAAAAAAATTGAAAAACATATTCTAAAATAATCATATAAATAAAAAGAGAACAAATAAAGATTTAAATTAAAAAACTGTTTTATGAGGCCTATCCCAGCGCTTTATGCGTAAAAAGCGCTGGGATAGGCCATGAAAAATAAAAAAAATTGAAAAACATATTCTAAAATAACCAGATAAGTAAAAAGAGAACAAATAAAGATTTAAATTAAAAAATTGTTTTATGGGCCTATCTCAGCACTTTATTGGTAAAAAAAGCTGGGATAGGTCATGAAAAATGATTTTTTAATTTTAATTTTTAATTGTTCTTGTTGTAAAAATAAAAAAGATATCTGAATTAGTTTGAAAAATTAGAAAATTACGAGAAAAGGTTTAATAATTCAAAATGTCAAAGAAAAGTTAGAAGAAAAAATAAAGTCAACCCAAAATCAAACCTTATATAAAACAAATTTTAATAGATCAAATTTGAATTTATCCCGGCGCTTATAATGTACAAGATCTAAATGTTGGGATATGGTTCACCTATACCAGTATTGTGATAAAGCACTGGGATAGCATTACAATTATATATACCAACACTTCTAGTTATTGAGCGCTACTATTGTTGTGTTGTAATAGGGCATTTTTATAGCAGTAAATCCTCTAAACTTTAAAGGGTTCCTGTGATTTTTGTGATATGTTATTATGTTCTGTTACGATTATAATAAGGCTTTTAGATAACTTCTTAGAATAATATCTGATAAGATATAATTTACCAATATTTTCAAATCCTAAATGTTTTATAAGATTTACTAATATTAATTAATAACTAATAATTGACTTTTGATAAGATTATCCAACAACCTCGATCATATCTTCTCATACAAGGGATTTTCTAATTATCTCTTGTTATTAATTTTTTTGGGGCCACAGGTTTGTTGTCTGGTTTTACCCGAAGAAAAATCATTTTCTCATAGTACAACAGTCAAGGGATTATGTACAACTTAACCTAATTTTCTTAAAACTTGACATAAAATCTCTACTACATTAATTGTTAAAAGTAATTATGATGTTACTCTAATTTGGATTTTTTATAACAACAAACACTAAATTATAATTAAAAAAATTATTTCCGAATTGATTAATATGGGATTACATCTTACAAGATTGAGGCAATGGTTACTAGGTCCAAGCTATGGAATTAAAGAAAAATAACGTCTAAAGTGTGTCTATATATATAAGGAAAAATAAAAGCAAGAAAATAATTTCTTTTTTTTTTCTTAATGAGATAAAACTCTTCTCATATATTCATTCATTCTGTACAATACAAAATCATTTAAAGTAACTTGATTCAAATTCACTTATATTATTTTTTATACATATCCTATAATTCAAATTTCTCTCTTTGCTAGTGAATATCTCAGAACACTACTACATCACTTGCTTCTTATGGCAAGTAAGAATTCTCCAAAAGAACTCCATAATAGAAATCTGATGAATCACAATAATCATAAGTACTATCATCAACACCTGCAGCACAAAGGTTCCATGCATTCATCATCTCTTCTTCATCAAATGAAGATGATAATAATGAAGAACTAGCAGAAACAACTTCCATATCGTCCCAATCAGAACTATTATATGATATTACTGATGATGATGTGGAGCAATCCTGATCGTCCACCTGTCCCACATGGCTCTTATTAGCATCAGCACTGCTAGTGTTGGAACTGATTTCTGCCTCCAAAGACTGGATCATACTCATAAGCCTATCATCTTCTTCAAAGAATTCATCTTCCTGATGAGTTTCTTCCATTATTAAAGCCATGAGAAGCATATTGTTGGACTCTGTGAACTCAAGTCCTTCACACAATACACTCTCAGGCATTATTGAAGAAGAAGAAGAAGCCATGGAGTTAAGTGTATCCTTATCTTTCTTTCTGGAAATAGCTAAAATGAGAGAGAAAGAGAGAGATCAAAGCAATGGAAGAACTGAAGAAGGCACAGAATGGCTTTGAAAGTTGAAGAGTATGCAATGTTTATATAGGCAACAAATCAATCATATATAGTATTTCTTTTTTTTTTTACCTTAATCATATATAGTATTGAAACATATGATGTTGAGATTGGCTGTCACCTATAGACCCACGTATCATGTGGTTCTAATTAATTATTAGTTATTAATAATTTAATGTATGAATCTCAGTGAATAGGTGGGATTTGTAGATATCTTTAACCAACTGTGATCTAAAAAAAGTAATCAATATGATAATATTTTTCGTTGTCAAATAATATTTTTTATTAGCTTAGTTTATGACTGTTTAAAATAAAACAAAGTTTTATTCCTTAAATTAGTAGGTGCTAATTTTATTTCTATTGATAAAATATGTTGTTGCCTAAAAAAATTTATGAGGGCGCAAACAAAGTTCTAAATGTAAAATATCTATAAGTTAGAAATAATCAATTTTTTGTTTAATTTTCTCTTGTACATTCACCATCATGATAGTCTCATCTCATGGATAATAATGTACTAAATTATGAGTTTAATTATTCCATAAAGGAAATGTAGGAGAAAATGATACATAAAAGATATGTCCAATCTATGTTGAACTGGAAAGCAACGAAGAGCACCAATGCATCTATGTGCATCATAATATAAAATAGTGTAAATTTGGGCAACACAGCATCCAATAATGGTTGGAAACAGTGGGGCATACTCAATGTGACAACTAATTAATGACCAATAGCAATTATTAATTATGTCAATATTGTGACAATTACTTTAGTTTTGGAAAATAAGCAATACAAATGTGATGTGATAATTCAGTTGTCTCGTTTGGTGGAGTGGACAGCCATGGCTCAAATCTGATCGTGTAAGAGTCATGTTCCATCAACAAGCATGCATGTGCAAGGGTATGATATTTTTCTTGGTTGTTCGTTTGTAGTGGAAAAATAGGTTTAAAGGTTTTCATACCTTTTTAAACAAGTTTGAATTGACAACGTAGGTCCCCTAAATTTTGAGTCACATACATATATGCATATAGGGTAAATATATTGTATTTAGAATTTGAACATAAAACCCTCTAAAGTCCAAACTGACAATTTTTTACAGATAATTTCATACTTATAATTATTTTGTTATTTTACCAAGAGAATGTAATATATGAGTGACACTCAAATTTTATTTTTGTCTTGATGCCTTTTTAAATTTTATGTTAAGAATCAATACCCTGAATTCCTTTAAATCATGTGGATAGGTAATCTAAAATGTAAGTCACTCCAGTCCTTTTTTATAAAGAATACGTAGTAACTATCCAAATCACTCAATTCAAAACTTTAGTTAAATTTAATTTAAAATAATAAATGTGCAAGATATGTGTTCGCCCGCAAGAGTACGGATCACAACGTAGTATAAAAATTATCGTCCCACAGAGATTTGTTTTAAGACCCTAATCAAATAACAGGCTAATGAACTCAATTAAGTTGAACAAATCAAATTCTTTTAAAAAACAGATTTTGAAAACTATTCTAAACTAGAAATAAAGAAACAAACAAGAAAGATTTAATTTATCAATTAACTAAGCCTAGGATTAATTCTCACCGTTGTATTTCATGAACCCTAATTAATTTCCCTTCCTTTAGTCTTTAAATGACAATCTATGTTTGCCTAAAATACTAAAGTACTTGAAACGCTCTCTCGAGTCAAAATCAATTCTAAACTTCTCATTAAATTTGCTCAATCTCATGTTACAAATTAATGAAAGTATGCCTTAAGAGTCAACCTTAATCTGACAAAACTAGGTCGATAGATATATTTCTATTCTACCTACAAACCATTCGTTAGTTGATTTAAACTTCAAGTCTAGTATGATTTACCATAGTTCTACACCTAAATTATCTCTCTCGAGTATAATTTAAATGAACAAATCGCTCTAAAGGGTGATCAGTCAATTAGAGGTATTAAGAACATGATAAATCAACATAAATAGTCATCAATTACTAAAGAAAAAGGAAATAAATTAGGTTTCAATCCATATAAGGTTTGAATCAATCCTAGAACAAATGATTTAACTACTCATAAATGGATTAAACTAGAAAATACAAAGAGATCCCATGTTTAATACACAAAAGTAGCAAGGAATTAAAGAAAACAAGAGGAATCTATCACCGTAAGATAAGAAATCATTCCAATTTTGCTTCTCAACCTCCAATTTTGCAAACCATAGCTTCATAGTTGTGTGCACCGATGACTCTTATCGTTCCTAAGGGTTCTAAAGTTGAAAGGGGACTGATTGTCTATGAATTTTCGTGCCCTAAGTGTTTAAAAAGGATAAAAAATGAATATATGCAATTTTAGGATTTTTAAGAATTTTTACGCAGTGCCATAGCACTCAGGTGCAGTGCCATGACACCAGAGGCAATTTCTAGCTATTAAACTCCAGCTTTCTCCAATCTTTTCCTTTGCTTTTCTTCTCCTTCCTAGCTTAGAATATCCATTTGTACCTATTAAAATCATGCATAAATGTGAGAGAATCATGCCAATCAAATTTTCTAATAAATTGTCATATTTATTTCAAAAAATAATTAAATTAAGCTTATATGACAAATTTGTATAATTTTCTCTAAAAAGCTCTTAAATTCCTCTAATTAGCATTGATGACTCCCCAAATATCTTCTAAATAAGCCCTAAATCAATGTTAAATGGGGAGTCATCAATATGTGTAAGATAAATATCATATATTTTTTTAAGGTTAAAGTATACTTTTAGTCCTTTAAATTTGCACCAAGTCTACTTTTAGTCCTTTAAGTTTGAAAAGTAAACTTTTAGTCCATTTCAACTAACACCGTTAGTTTCATTTAACGAAAAATGCCAACTCTAAATATCTAAATGGTTATCTTATAGTTAAAGGTTGATAAAACCGGTTAAATTTTAAAATATATGAATTATACTAAAGAATTAAAAAAATTTAACTTTTTTTTGGTCAAAATTTAACTTAAAATCACCATTTAAATTTGTTAAGTCAACATTTTCCGTTAAGTGGAACTAACGGTGTTAACAAAAAAATGATCAAAAGTGCACTTTTCAAATTTAAGGGATAAAAAATAGAATTGATGCAAACATAAAGGACTTAAAGTATATTTTAGCTTTTTTAATGAAAAAATGACATATATTTAACAAGGTAAAAATAGAAAGATTAGTTTATTTAAGGCAAGAGGAATTCGCTCCTTATATTTAGAATAACACCTATGCCCTAGGGGGAAGAAGTATAAGATCATTGAAGTCAATGTTGGTTGATGTTTGGGCAAAACTTCAAATAGTTTGGGAAATTTTTATTATTTTACTGGTTTTCAAAAGAAGTTTTCTTAAAAAAGAAGAAAAATATTTTTAATTTTCACATGACCAAAATTTTTTATTAAATAATTATTTCTTAATTTAGTCATATGTGACCTGAAGATTAAAACAAATGGCTACTGAATTGAAGCGAGATGAAAAGAGAAAAACAGGGGGTTTATATTCTCTCCTCTTCGTTTTTTTTTAAAGGATATAAAAGGGATGTTGATAATCATGGATTGATTTTAATAAAAAAAAATCAAACTTCCTTCATATATTATACATATTATACGGAAAATTAATTAGAGGTCTCGTGGAAGGGACATAATTAAGGTAAGGTCCCACAAAATCTAATAATTAAAGTGAAGTCCTACTTTAATTATATTTGAAACCAAATGACCATTTTGCCCATTTAAGTTCTCTCTATTTTCCATCTACCCCTCACCCCCACTCCCCTCCCTCTCCACTTCCGATCCCACAGTTAGACAACCCCTCACCTGAAACATCCAAGGACCAAAGGAAAATATTTGTTGTCATTAAAAAAATACAAGCATCCAAGGATGACACTTGCATGTTCCTTTCCTCTTTCTCATCCTCGCCGCCAATTTGCATTTTGTTTTGCCTTGGATGCTTGTTGGGTTGGAAAAGTTGCAAATGGTTTGTGTCTAGTTTATTTTATATATATATATATATATATTAAATTGAATTCTGAATAAAGAGCATCTTTGGGGTTTTTTCTTAGTGAAGTCTAAACAAAATGGCTGCTTGGGAATTGCAGCCATGGCTTTCTGCGATTTTGGGGGTTTTACAGAGAGATGGAGGGGAAAAAAGAGTACAATATGGGTTTCGACGGAAAAGAAAGAGAAGAAAGGAAGTGTGACAAGGAGGAAGAAGAAGAATGTTTCCTTTTGTTTTTATTTTCACCATGAGAAGAAAGGATGTTTCAGGTGACGGGTGTGGGGGGAGGAAGAAAGGGCGTGTGTGGCTGTGGGATCGGAAGTGGAGAAGGAGGAGAGTGGGGGTGATGGGGCAGATGGAAAATAGAGAGAACCTAAATAGGCAAAATGGTCATTTGGTTTCAAACATAATTAAAGTAAGGTCCCAAGGGACTTCGCTTTAATTAGTAGGTTTTGTGGGACCTTAACTTAATTATGTATCTTTTATGGGATCTCTAATTAATTTTCCCTATATTATATGACATACTCTTGAAACTAAGCGGGTGTTTGGTTTAAGGTACAAAGTTTCTTTTGTATTTTACACAATAAATTCTTTTTTAACACATCGATTTGAGATTGAAATTTCTTAAAATAAACTAATCTAAACTAATAGTAAAATAGATAAACTAGTGTTGCATTTGTCAACTAATAGTAAAATAGATAGTGTTGCATTTGTCAATGAGTTACATCTTGTAACATAAAATTTGATGGATATACAGACTACAAATAAGTGGATTTGGACTAAAAGATAAAATGAACCTACAAAAAATAATCATAAATTGCTCAACATATGGTAGATGTAATATACTCCCAATTGTTCTCAATGTAAGAACTTTTTACCTAATTTGATTAGATTGGTGATTTTAGTTAAATTACTTAATATGATATAATTTTTTTAAAACACTCTAATTATCTTCCTTACTTATATATAGTCTATGTGCATGTTTAGGATGTCTTTTTTAGGGTCAGAAGGACTTTTCCGCCAGAGAAGCTAACTGAAAAAAAAAATCATGTTTGGTTCATAAGCAGATGAAAAAATCTTTTCCTTTACAAGTCCGGTGGGGAAGCAAAAAGTCAGAAGTTAAAAATTTTATATTTTTTTCTTTTACATGGTTATTATTGGAGGAACATTTATAGAGGTAATTTTAAAAAAGATTAACAAAAATTAGAAATATATTCTATATTATTTAAAAATAAGATCAGCTTCTTAAATATGTCATTTATTTATAACTGACTGTATCACTAATTAAGTGGATATTCTCTTTAATTAAATATATGGATTTACCTGCAAGGAGATAACACAAGTTTAAGTCTTGGGAAGTGTATTTGTTGGAAGAAGTGAAAAGTTTTTTATGCTTTAAGCCTCAAAAAAGATTAATTTAAAGTTTGAAGCTGCCTGTCCCACCCTTGAGAAATTACGTAAAAAAAATAGCACAACTTATTACTCAATGATAATTTCTGTTTTCTCATTATATTCTTTACATTCATATATAGACTGCATCAGATGCTTCTCTAATAAGAAACACCGAAATGAAACTGCACAATGACTACATAAATTCAAAACGTGAAATGGTGAGGAAGCAACATTTCTTCAAACTTTTTAGATATCCTTTAATTCAAATTTCACTCTTTGCTTATACATCTCAAAACACTAGATCACTTGCTTCTTGGGGTGGCAAGTAATTCTCAAAATGAACTTTATAATAGAACTCTGATAAATCATAATAATCACCACTACTATCATCCCCACCTGCAGCACAAAGGCTCCATGCATTCATCATCTCTTCATCAATTGGAAATGATGATAATGAAGAACTATCAGAGACAGCTTCCATATCGTCCCAATCAGAACTGAATGATATTGATGATGATGAGGTGGAGCAATCCTGATCATCCACCTGTCCCACCTCCATATCATAGCTCTGGCAAGGTTCATCAGCACTACTTCTAGTGGAACTGATCTCTGCCTCCAAAGACTGAATCATACTAATGAGCCTATCATCTGCATAGTACTCATGATCTTCTTGAGTTTCTTCCATTAAAGCCATGAGGAGCATGTTGTTGGACTCTGACATCTCAGACATTAAAGAAAAAGAAGAAGCAGCCATGGATAGAGTTAACTGTACGTACCCTTTTCTTTCTTTCTGGAAATGAGTAGAGAGAGAGAGAGAGAGAGAGAGAGAGATATCAAAGCAAAGGAAGAACTGAAGAAGACACTGAATGGCTTTGAGAGGTGAAGAGAATGCAATCCTTATATAGGCAAATCTCAGGGTATTAATGAAACATATGATGTTGAGATTGGTTGTCATAGGCCCACCCACCTTTCATGTGGTTCTTATAAGTAATTATTAGTTATTAAATTAATTAATATATAAATCTAAATGAAGAAGTGGGATTTAAATTTGTAGATATTTTTAACCAACTCCACCAGATCTAAAAATCAATCATTAT
The DNA here is from genome assembly GCA_037074515.1 of Mimosa bimucronata. Classification (NCBI taxonomy): domain Eukaryota; kingdom Viridiplantae; phylum Streptophyta; class Magnoliopsida; order Fabales; family Fabaceae; genus Mimosa; species Mimosa bimucronata. The sequence continues at coordinate 18,193,255 of CM073442.1, forward strand.
GTTAATTATATATTTTTGTTGTCAAAGATATTTGTTTAGTTTATGACCGCCCTTTAGAATAAAACAATGCATTTATCCTTAAATTAGTTATACATTATGTTTTAAGAAAAATGATAGATAAATACTTTTCTAAATTTTAAAATCTCATATAAGAGATTTTAACTAGTTGAGTAGCGAAATTAATAACTACAAATCACCTATATGGGATTTTGAAATTCAAAATGTATAATTCTATCATTTTCTCTATATTTTATAGGTCTATAAAAATTTATAACTGTTCATGAAAAATTCTAAATGTTAATAAAAATTATTAGTGGGAAACGATATTTTTCTTTATTTTCCCTAAGCCTCTTCCTGATTCTATATAGAATCTGACCCTTGTTTACATTTTTGTACTTTTTTTTACAAGTCAACAATTTCTTTGTATATTAAATAAATCAAAATTTTAATATAATTATTAATGCACTAAATTATGGGTTTAATTATTTCATAAAGAAAACGATACAGAAGAGATATGTCCCATCGATGTTGAACTGGGAAGCATCAAAAGGGCACAAGCGTGTGCTTAATGGTAAGTTGGTAACACACGGCATCCAATAATGGTTGGGAACAGTGGGCATACCCAACATGTATGTGGACACCTAATGACCAATTTTAATTATTAATAAAATAGAGTGACACAGTATCTATTAAAAAAATAAACAGTGTGACAATCGAATTAATGCTTTTGTCTAGGAAAATAATGTAAATGATATGATAATTCAGTAGTGGTTGGTTCATTTGATGGAGTGGACAAGGACAACTATGTCTCATATCTGATTGTAAGAATCATATGTTCCACCAACATATACATGTGCCAAGGATATGATTACTCATGCATGGTTGCTCCTTTAGGTTTGATTAGAGATTCCATTTTAAAACAAGATTAAATTTCATAAGATTCCCAGAATTATTCTAAGTATCTATAAATCAAGCCTCATATATTTTATATTTTAAAGAGATTCCTTTAGCATCTGCTGAATATGATTTCCCTCTTTGTTTATAGTCAAGGTCGTTTCAAAAAATGCCAATGAACTTTGGCACAAATGGTATCAATTCAATCTGTTTATAGAGGGGTTTGGAAGATAATTCCCAAGAAAAAGTGTGTATGTATGGTGTTTAAATGTGTGAGTAATCCCTCTAATGCGACGGTTAGGGTAGGGGTGTAAAAAAAATAAAAAAAAATAATAGGTCATTTCAAAACAAGAAGCGATATGGTGGTGGACCTCTCGCAGCACTCAAATTTGTTCACTAATTTATTAGGTTGTTTAGCTCATTTATGCTCCAAAGTTGTTGAATTGCTAGAAAGTAACTTAAACACTCCTCCTTTTATCCATAATATAACTTCAGACGAGGGAAAATAAAACAAATCTTAGTTAAAATTAAAGGTAATTATAAATGTGGAAGACAAACTTGTAAATTTTGATATAAGCTCTTATAATGTAAATTCGACTTTGTAAATTTACATATGAGCACTTATTATTTTTATATTGTTGATTGTTAAATTTAGGATTTATAAACGTTCACATGGGTGCCTATTATTTTGCTAGTTGATATAATGCGTATATACACTTATATATTTATAAATTTATTTATGAACTTAATGTAAAAAAGGAATTTCACCTAAGTGTTGCCCTAACATTAAATATTTAAAAAATTTGTAAAGCTTTTTAAATATGTCATTAATGTAACAAAAGTTAATAATGTATTATTTATGATGACTTAATTACTTATTATGTTTATTTGTGTAGAAGGATAAAATAAAATAAAAAAACCCCCTTATATTACTCCTTTGGTCTTGTTTACAAGGCTAATATAAAGTTTATTGTAGTTATATTTATAAATCGCATTATTAAATATTTTATATAAATGTAAAATTAAACCATTCATTTATTTTTATATACTTTATTTTCATGATGTACACAATCTTTAACGTACATTTGTGTATTGATAAGATCATTCACTATTTCTTTAAGTTCAATTTCTCCCTTGAATGAACCATATATTCTTTATAAAGGACTGAAAAGTGCCTTGCTTACGTTAATTAGTTGACTAATTTGATAAGATTAAAGGAGATAAATGAATTATTAATTATAGTATATATATTACACTATTTATTTGAAATACTTATGTGTATTATCATTAATTATATTATATATTAGTTTATAAATTGGATAAATTAATATAGAGAAAATTATGAATATAAAAGATAAACTGAAAAAACTGTCTTAAATTTAGAACTAAAATTACTTCTAAACTAACTATTATATTCAGAGAAGAAAACTATTATATTTTGTTCCAGATAATGTAGTATGAAATAGGGGTATTGCTGTAAAATTGTTTAATTTTAAGGTAGAGTTAATGGGTCTAAGATTTTTTTTAATATATATGAAACATTTTAAAAGAGATTTATAAATAAGAATAGTGGAATATAATTAATGATAATTAATTTTAAAGAGACTTGTATTTTGATCAAACCAAACTTAAAAAATTATATTATGAACTTAATGTACCTTTTTAAATGTTTGAAAATTATAATTTATATATCGAATGTTGAAACTTAAATAGGTGTAATTAATGTTAATTTTCTTCGTTAAACATTATGGTCATTATATTAGTAAACTGTATTGGATCTATCTCTAGATGTGTATACACACACTCTAGTAAGTTATATTGTTTTGTTGGATTCATTTGACTCAACTAACACCAAATTATAATGACGGGTGCATGAGTTCATTCATGATGGGTGAATGATGGAAAAGAGTTATAGTTTTTAAAGAATATTATAGTATTAACGCTCTTTCAAAATTGTTTCACATATTTAATTTTTTGGTCTTCAAGTTTGCATCACTTACTAATTTAAGTTCTGGAAATTTAATTTTTATCAATCATGTTCTCAAAACTATACAACCATACACAATTAGTCCTTATTGCTTGAAGAAATATGATCCTAAATATACGTGTGGTCTAATCGTAATTAACTCAAGGATGTCAAGCTCTCTCCATGGATTGTAGAAAAATTTATTGATTCGATTAGATTACATAAGAATATAAAACTGTGGATGAAACTTCATGGACTTTAGTAATAAAAATTAAACTTTGCGAACCAAATTAAAGGTTTCATTATTACAATTTTTTATACAATTTTTTGATATTGTTACTTTATATTTGAAGATTATTGTGCCTAATTGAACGTACTTCTTTGACCATGATTATTTAGATTCACAAGTAATACTGGATTATGAAACGATGACTTGTTAATTTCTTAGATTTTATGTAATATTCAGGGTCCCATTCATTGGTGCAAAATAAAATAAAATTAGATTATGTTTGTAGGTGACGTGTGTAAGCTCATATGAGCCATGTTGTCGATATTATTAGGAAATTTTTATTAAACTGAAGGAATTTATTTCAGTCAACCCAAAAGAATATGAAAACTCACTACACCTCTAAGAGACTAAGGTGATATTAAATGTCTCAGTTCAAAGACTAAAATATCCTTATTGAAAGAAGCACAAACATCTTGAAAATTCCTCATGTGTCTTTGGAATTTAGTTGTGAAATTTTGGTTGCTTTAGTGTTGGATTCCATTATTTATGCGACTTGAAAATACTTACATTGATGTTAGAAATAAGCACAACATCTTGAAAATTCTCAATATATGTATTGAAAATCCAGTTGTGAAATGTTAGATGTTTTAGTATTGGATTTCATGATTTTTGCTACTTGAAAATACTCACATTGATGTTGAAAATAAGTACAAACGTTTTAGAAATTCTCCATATGTGTCTTGAAAATCCAGTTGTGAAATGTTGGATGTTTTAGTGTTGGATTTCATGATTTTTGAGACTTGAAAATACTCACATTGATGTTAAAAAAAAAACCAACGTATTGAAAATTCTCCACATGTATATTAGATTCTGGTCACAAAATTCAACAAAGACATTTTGGTCTTTTAACAAAAACATTCAATATCACTTTAGCTCCGTCGAGTGTAATGGGTTTTATATTCTTTTTGGGGTTTATTAAAATAAATTCCCTCCTATGGGGTTCAATGAAATTTTCTCTATTATATTTAAAAAAAAAAATCATCATGTCTTATCAATAATCAACTTACTGTTCTAGGTTAATTTAAATTATATGCATGTATATGTATATGCATACTTTATATTAAAATATAAGTATACTAAAGTATATATGAAAAATAAATAAGGGAAAATTCTATTAAAAACCTAATTAAAAATGAAAACAAAAGAAAACGTACATTTTGTTGTTTCATGCTTTGTTGGTGAAATATACATCAGTGGTTGATGAATCATGGTTTAATATACTATTTCTTTTCTAAATATAAGACCTATTTATCTAATTTATTTATATTAAAGATGTTAGTTAAGTTAATTAAAATTATATCATATTATCAAAACACCCCAACCAACTATCTTTATTCCTACCCTCCATCTCTTACTTATTTACTCCCTCTTTCCCTAATTATAGGCTTCATATTTGTGAATGGACTTGTCCCAAAATATAAGATTCATTTTATGGTTGTCTAAGCATTTATTGCATTTTTTTTCAATTTTACCAATTGTTTATTTTTTCCCTATACACTCTCTTTCATCTTTATTAACTCTTATTTGTCATTCTCTTTCATCTTTAATAGTAAGGGTATAGTTGGAAAATAAATTAGATTCCTCACATAATTAATGCTTTTAACTAACTTAAGTAATTTTTTCGAATAAAATAAATTGGTTATTTGAAGCTTATATTTAGAGACGGAGGAAGTATAATATATTGAGCAGCATCATTAGGGATAATTTAAAAAAGCTGTAAGAAAAATATAAAGATGTATTGTAGTTAAGAACAAATTTCACCAAATAAGGGAAGGGGTAATATTTATTCTCATCAGCATCAATTATGTATAATCAAGAGAAAATATTTCCATTACAATTACAATTATGCATCAGATGCTACCCAAGAAACTCCACAATAGTTAAACTGATCATGATAGTAATCTTCATTATCCATATCTGCACAAGCACTCCAAATATTATTTAGATCATCATCAAATGATGATATGGAAGGAACAACTTCCATATCCTCCATAACCCAATCACGATCATCAGTTATTGGTGATGACGACGTGGAGCAATCTTGACCATCCACTTGTCCCACCATCAACATAGGGTTTCTGCTATTGATCTCTGCTTCAAGTGACTGAATCATACTCACAAGTCTTTCATCTTCAAAATTCTGGTAATAAGAATGATCTTCCTGGGTTTCTTCTTCCATTAAAGTCATGAGAAGGACATTGCTTGCTTCACACAGCTCAACTGAAAATGAAGAACAAGCCATTTCTTCTCAGTTCTTAGATAGAGAATAAAAAAAAATATTTAATTATCCTCTTCAATTCTCCCTCTTTAGGAAATATCCCAGAAAGTAAGAGAAAAAAAAATTAGAAGCAAAGAGGTGAGCTGTGTGGAAGAGAAGAGATTGAATTCTTGGGATTTGATGAAGATGAGGAAGAGAGTGAAGCCTTTATATAGGCAAAATAAACGGTGCAAAATCACATATAGGCAAAATAATCGGTGCAAAATCACATGTGGTGGAGTTGCTGAAGTGGACCCTACCAGTCATTTTAGAAGATTCTTATTATGTTTGGAAATATTTATTGTTTATTATATTCCATTGAATTTGATTTTGGGTTTTTTTTATAGGTAATTTGACCTAATGTTGTTGGCTTGTCCATTAACGAGTGGCATACATCCAGGTGAGTATAATGTTAATAAAAAAAACATTGGATAATTGGGGGACATATCACAAAGGAGACACAAAGTGTCCAACTAATGACTAATAATTAAGCGACAATTTGTGACAATATTGTTCAAAGGATATTATTGACAATATTTTACTGATAATTTTATTGGAGTGGACAACTATGTTTGGGGATCATATTTTTGTGATAATGATACATCAAGAGATATTGATGTGCTTGATGAAATGAACCAATTTTTTTTTTATTTTAATAAAATGATGAATCAAATCTTCATTATTCAATATAGGAATTGACCTGGGGAATCTTTCATTGGTCAGGTCACTCTGAAATTAATATTAATGTTTGTGGATGTTTGAAGATGTCACTTTGTAAACATTACAAGGAGAAAAAGATATAATATTGTTGCTTATTTAGGACCACTGCTTTTCAAGAAATGCCTTTGACATCCTATTGGTATTTACATATTTTATTTTTTATTACATTCACTTTATGATATTATGTGTATTTGGAATTTAATGATGCTTGGATTTGACAAATAAATATTAAATTAAATTATTGCGTTTGAAACATATCCTTTCATGAAAAGATTCTGATACCTTATTTTATTTATTAGCTTGATCCAAGATGGCTTGATGTAGCTTTGCACTGTATTAACTATTGGAAAAAGTTTATCTTTTAACGGGTGATCTGAAAATAATCTAGAGATTAAAGGGAGAGAAGGAAGAAGAGACATCACATTACACACATATGAGTTGATTTAATAACAAAGACAGGAAATTTTTTTTTTTTTTTCAAAATTCACTATCACTACATTGATGCATATATATTAGCTTTGTATTAAATATAAGGTCAAGTTATTTTTTTAAAAGATTAACAAAGTTTTAAAGTATTTATATTTATCGTTGAAGATGGCAGGAAATACACAAGAGGGGGGTGAATTGTGTATATAAAAAATTTGAGGAATTTTAAATCAAGATACACAAGACTTATACTAGTTCGGTCCTAACTCTGACCTACATCCAGTTCTCCAATCTCAATTGGGTTTTACTAGTGTTTTCCTCTGGATTAGAACAGGTTCTTGAACACCTTCACAAACTAAAAGAATTTTCTTAGTAAGATCTCTCTATCTCACCAAATTTTCTCACTCTTACAGTTTATAAGATTACACCCTTTCCTCTAAATCCCACTATCCCAAGGAAATCAAACAGAAGAAAAGATTACAAGTTGAAAGCTTGCTTACACACTTGAGCTGATAAATTACAGTTTGAAGAACAGTTGAGATAACTCAGAAGTAGACTTGAATGTTGTTTGAGTAAGTAGTTGGATCGCACTTAATTCTTTACCTTCCAAGTTTGGGCTTTAAATGCTTTTATAGTGGGTTAGAAAAATTTGTCCGTTGAAATTGTTTTGTTGCCCATTGAGAAAGTGAGATAATCTAGAGTGTTGGAGTGAATTTAGTCCTTGTAATTATTGCTCTAGAGTTGTTTATTTGTTGTGCTTATTTCTCTCTACTTGGATTAAGGCTTTGTTCAGTGTAAACACCATCTGAGTCTCTCTGCTTTCTGAGCTTGCTTGGCTACTGTGTCCAACGGGACTTTTCTGAAATAGGCCAAGCAAAAACTCTAGAAATATAAAGTTAGTTAAACATGAGAAGAGTAATTGATTTTGAAATTTTTGTTCAACAATGATCGATGGCCTGATAAGCAATCGATTGTTTCCCAAGCCTAACAATCGGTGGCGCTCAGATTGTCTTATTTTTCTTTAGATTGTCCCTGCAACACTCGATGGAAATGTCAGTCATCGAATGGTATAGGAGTTAAGCAATCAACTATTGATTTGTCCATCGATTGTTAGTCATCAATCGATTGACCATTTAAATGATCGACTGTTTCAAAATTTATTTTAAGTCAAATAACAATAGATTTGATACAATGTGTATCGATTGGTGATGATCAATCGATGGCTATATACTAGTTCAATTGATTATACTAAGCCAACTTTACTTTGAGTATTTGGCATAACAATCGATTATAGATGATGTCAATCGATCAAACCATGTAACACTTGATTGAAGCTTTGACAATCAATGTGCAATCGATTGGAGGTACAGAAGTTCAATCGATTGTTTCACGACTATCAATTGTTCTTAACTTAGTTTTTAAAACTTGTTTCAAAATATTTTCTACGTTAAGATATCTATAATAGTTTAAGTCATATTTGGTTATCATCAAAACTCTGAGGTTTAACAATCATTTTCCTTCAAGCTAATTTAACTTACTTATAAATTAATATATAATCTAAAAACATGTAATGTACGCTACAAAGAAGTAGTTTATCTAGATTTTAAAATCATTAAAAAAAATTAAACTGTCTTATATTACGGAGTGGAGGGAGTTATAAAACCTAAATAAGAATTCAAACAAAGATTAGGTTACTATACACTCTATCAGTCCCACAATATAAGGTCATTTTAACCGAATTGCGGGTTCCTAAAAAATTAGTTAGAGTTAGTTAAAAACAATAAATGTGTAGGAAATATACCATATTACCCTTATTTATGAATGAGTAAGAGATGGGGTAATTATGAAAAGAAGATGAAAGAGAATGTGTGGGAAAATTAATGCATAGGTAAAATGAAAAAAAAAGCATTTATTACTAAAAAAAAGTCAAACAGGACCTTATATTGTGGGACAAGGTCATTAAAAAAAATGGACCTTATATTATGCGACGGAGGGAGTAATTATTTTGTGTAGCTATCCTAACTGGTTTTTAACAATAATCAAGAATGATAGAGAATGCTGATCTGATAAAAATAAAAATATACATGGAGATTTCATATTTATAAAACTTGAGATTCATGAAACAAGGTAATCCTTTTTATGATAATTTAAACATAACTAAGCAGAATTATGATTTATGTATAATATAATAAAAATTTAATAAATTTTGCTCATAAGTTATGAATAATATTGCTTCCTATGGATTTTATATAATGTACATCAACCTTGTACAAATTGTTTCCTTCAAACACAAGGAAGAAACAAAACAACCCTTTATTATTCATTCATTTATATAGGTGGATAGATAAATACTTCTCTACACAAGGGTGCTTTTCATTTTCTATCCTTTTTAAAATAATTGTCCCTAGGAGACTATTTCTCATTTGGTATCTTTGTTTTCTAAATAAAAAAAAATCTATAAAATTAAATTATGTATTGAAAAATTATATTTATCTAAATAGAAGATGTTGTAACTATATAAAATGCAGAAGCCTAATCACAATAAAGTAAACAAATTTGTCTTCATGTAATTAAAACTGTTACAGTATAACCCAACCAATGGGAAAAGACAATCCCACATATTTATGGGGACACACAATCAACCTCAAGGGACAATTTTTTTTATGGAACAAACGTAGACAATTTTATTTAAACAGCATTAGTACAAGGGTTTGACCCATCACAAATGCCACAATTGCACCACAGAATAATAGTGGAAACCGGTAACGGGCCCATAAAGTTTACATATTTCTTCAAAAACAAACAAAAGACATATATACCAAGCTATTAATTGATATGGTAAGTAACCTCACCCTCACCCTCGTAAAGAAAATAACACGTTTGAATACAAAGAAGTGCTTTTGTGGAGATTAGTGAAATCTCTCTGCACTCTAAGCTTATGTAGCTTACCTGATACCTCAAAATTAATCAACATGATCTTATTATTAAGATCCAAAGTAGCAAAAACAGAATGAACCCAAATACTATAAAACTCTAAACACAACTAACTAATAAACTAAAACCCGACTTATAGTAGCCATTAACCACAATACTCTATTTCACAATTTTGCCTATGCTCTGAAATATTTCTCGAGAAATAAATCTGCACCTTCTACTTTAGATGAATTTTACAACACTTGACCATCACTATTGTGTAACCTAACATCCAGTGGACCAAAATTTGCTAACTTCCGCTTTAACTCTTCGTTTGGTCTCTCCCCTTCTTATTTTCCACCCTATTCAAATGAAGCCTAAAGGTACTCAATCAATAGCTCACAGATACTCACATGAGTGTGTGAGCGTGCGCGTGTGCGCAGTGTGAGTGAACATGCGTCTAAGCTAAGACCACAGCACAGTATAATCTTAAAGGCATGCGTCAATGTGACAGAGTGAGGCCAGAAGATTGTTCCAAAAAGAGGCTCGAGGCAACAACTTTGAACACAAGAAACATGTTTTTCATTAAAGAGAACACAAAAAGAAATCCAAGTTAAAATATTTACATGATAGACCATAAACCTTATACTATTGCCTTCAATGCTTCTAGCTCAACCAGGTCATGCACCCACCTAGTTAAAATATCTTGTTGCTGCATTTGATGATTGATGACCTTCAATAAGGTGTTTGTTGCACAGATTCTTCACCATGATTGATAATCTTCAGACATGCGCACGGGCTATAAATTAACTAATAATTCAGACATGCCAGCCTTAAAATCAAAATCAATCATTATACAATAAAATCTATACCAAATCATGCTACTTGCAAATCATAAATAATGTAACTCATGAGCCATTTCTCACACTTGGTGAAATTCACGAGGAAACAAGTACAGTTGCAATTTCAAAGGGAATGCTACCTGAAAAGTTTATATAGGAGATAAATTGAAAGACTTGTTGTTGGGCTTCCGGAAGAGGAGAAAAGAGGTTTGCCACATTATTGTACTTCAATAGTTATTTAGGAAGTCTGAGGTACTATTGATTGCTGAACAGCTATTCTTTCTTCCTTTACCATTGGTTTGGATGGGGAGAAAAAAATAGGGGGATTGAGAATACTAAGAACAAAAACTCCCGAAACTGACTCTATTAGTTTTGAGAGTTTTCCCTCCTAGTATTCTCTTCTCCCCTGTTTTTCTCCACATCCAAACCAAGCCTTGCGACAGAGTGATGGGAAATTCAGAGAGAGAAAAGAAGCAAAATGGCATCAGTTTCATGATCCAGTAAACTTGATGTGTCAACTCAAGAGTTTACTAAAGACCAGGTTTAACTTCCAATAAGCAAGTTGTCCTAACCTAAACACACAAAACTTGCCCAAGTTTGTAAGTTGAATTTGCAAGAAGCAGGAGCTGAAATTTTACTTGTATGTTTACAAATAGTAATGACATGGACAGTACAAATCAGTTGGCAGATGTTTATCTAATCAAATGTAGAGACATTCTACACACGATCAGCACAACTACAGTATGCTGCACCAGGAGATTCACAAGCTCAGCACAACTACGGTATGCTGTGCCAGGAGGTCGGTTTAGACATGTCAATACATCAGAAGTACCTGCTTTATCATCACTTCATAAAACTGCCCATGTCTAAAACATTTTTAGGTTAATATCATTGTTAGTCCTCCTAATTGATCGACTTTTGGTTTTTGCTTCTGTAGTTCCAAATCGTTTGTTTTTGTCCTTATAGTTTCGTAAAGATTTGGTTTGAGATTAACAACAGGTCCTTATACTATAAAATATTTTTGGTTTTATCCCTACATTTAAACAATTTAAACTCAAACCAAGTCCTTACGAAACGAAAACTATGAGGCCAAAAACAACTGTTTGAAACTGACAAAAACAAGACTACAAAATATTAACCCAACATTTCACCTATTATCAGAATGATGGTAGTGAATCAACAAAATACAAAGTCACACGTCTGAGAATCAGTGTGTTAAAATGAAATGCTAAAACATTCAACAAATTATAAAAATAGATGAAAATTCACAAGGAGGATCTCAGATGAGTAAGGTAAACATCAAAATCTAGTAAGAGAGACCACCAGCAGCAGCAAGCTGAGCAGTCCTTTAGACCAAGATCAGCACCAACATTCTTCATTGTCCTCCTTGCACATGATTTTTTTCTTTAAACAAAAGAAATTGGAAGTTCTGTAGAACAACTTATAATAAGAAAATCAACAGAATGCCGTCAATACACAACAAATCCAACATTGCACAACAAAACAATCCAAAGCATATAGGAAGCTAGTAATCAAAATGGAAAGGGCAAAAATATAATAACAGACTGAAGCAAAAACTAGTTATGTATATAGAGATATTTACTAGAAGCATATAAGTGGCTAGGGGCTTGAAGAGGAGGGTTTCGGAGTTGATGGAGCGGAGATGGCGAAACTCAATCTTGAGCGGCCATGGCAACTGAAGTCGAAGGTCGCAGTGAAAGGGAAGTCGGACGAGGTTCAAAAGGTTTGGTCGTTTGGACAAGAATAAGGTTTTATGATTATGGGCCTTGAGCCCGTTTTGTTAGAAAAAAAAGTGCAATCTTATTGTAACCAAAACCCGAAAATTAAACTGAACCAAGTTCAATTTCGTTTTTTTTTTTCTTTCCAATTTAGTCAATTTGGTTTTAATTCTTTTAAAATACATACATACATACATAGATATATATATGCATGAAGAAGGGTGTGGATGGTGGTATCCGTCGTGTCCTGATTAATCGATAGCCAATAGGCACTGCATTACCAAACGTTTAACAAAAAAAAAAAAAAAGGTGTGGAAGATGGTGAGTACACAATGGATAATGGGGACCGCTGATTTTATCAGCTTTTATCTATTTTTCTTCATTTCTTCTTGTGTGTTGTGCCTTTTAATGTGATGTTGAACTCCCCCCTCTGTGTCTGTGTTTGTGTGTGTGCATGATTCAGTGCCACTTCAATAAGATTGTGGCATCGAAACAGTGGTGACACATTTTTTTTTTTTTTTGGATTAGAAGAATGGGATAAGGTTACATGTAACAACTATATAGAGAAGCACCAATGTAAGGTTATAAGCTGAATCCAACACATTATATAATGCTTGTTACATAATTTTCATTATACTTAGTAATAAGTAATAGGCATGTAAAAATATATATAAATATATATATATATATAAATATGTATGTATGGAACCAGTTTCTCTACCCATCTAAGATGTGTAGAGAGAGTTAGATATCTAGACTGTCTAGATCTCACATAAACGATTTAGATTTGATTTTAAATACAAACTTTATAATACTTTATAATAGATATAAAATCTACAATCAAATCTAGATCGTCCAGATAAGATCTAGATGATCTAGATATGACTAACTTTCCCTACTAATCTTTTATGTATGTGTGTGTATATATTTCTTTTAGTAAAGTTGATAACAATGATTCTCGGAGTGTGTAGAAACACAGTGGTCCAATCTAACTTAATTAGCCCTAGCCTAAGGTGATCTGGTTTAGCTTTGTCTAGTACAATAAAACCCTAATATGAAATCAAACCTGAGTAACGTTGAGCTAGATCAAGTTCTAAACCAAGTGATTGTGTTCTAAAGAAAATGTCTACTGCAATAAAAGTTGTCTTGTTGATGCTTGGTCATTTGCATTAAACTGCCAAAGATGGCATCTGTATCATTGGTGAGGCTCCTCCTTTCGTTTTTCCCCCTTTCCTTTCCTTTTGCTTTAAATAAATCTTTTCATTTTTTTGGTTTATAATTATTTTTAATTTGCTTAATTGGCTAATTCACGAGCATTGACATCAATCAAGCCAGACATGGATTTGCTCTTATTTGTCTTCTTGATGGGCAACTTCAGTTATGAAACTATTGTAAATATGCGTGTCTGGTATGTTAGTTAAAGTCTATTACAGGTCTATGCAGTAGCATTATTTATTCTGTATTTGTTTGTATTTCATTTATTAATTTCCTGTAAATTCGCTGCTGTTAGGTTGTTGCTAGCCTTTAGGGATCAGATGCAACTATAGATACTAGAATAAAGGAAGACCTAATCTCTTGCTAATGTTAGAGATATTTGCGGTCTGTTAGAGTAGTTTCAGTTCCTATTTTTTAATTCCTTGAGTCTGTATATATTGCACTGAGATTAAGCAATACAATTCATCAGATTATGCTCAGAAATTCTACATGGTATCAGAGCATACCCTATAGCTTCCGCATCCGATTTCTTTTTCCGTGTTAAACCCTAATTCTTCAAGCCGAGATGACAGAATCTCAGGAAGGGGTATTAACGGCTGATTCGAAAAATGTAGGAGGCTCCTCATCCTCTGGATCTCTTCCTGCTATTGAAGGAGGTTCATCTCTCCTTATTGTTTCTGAAAACTGACCCTCACTAATTATCGTGATTGGGCTCAGGCTATTTTACTTGCTGTTGAAGGACATGGCAAGAAAGGTTTTCTGACAGGGGAAACTTCTGCACCTTCAGATCCTAAGTCAGCAGCAATGGCACAATGGAAGATTGACAATGCGCTTGTATCATCTTTGGCTAATTAATGCCATGTCTACTCCTATAAAGCGCACATTCATGTATCTCCCTACTGCTAGAGATATCTGGGTGGCTGTTCGTGAATCATATGTTGATGGAAAGGATTTATCACATCTATTTGCTCTTCATCGTCAATGTTGGAAGTCATCTCAGGGTACACAGGCTGTAAATGAATACTGGTTTGAGCTATGTGCACTTTGGCAAGAGATTGATCTTCTCACAGATGAAGAATGGGTATCACCTCAAGATGCTGCTCGAAATAAGAAGAACAAAGATGTTGATCGTGTGCTACTCTTTCTTGCTGGATTGAACAATGAGTTTGATGATGTTAGAGGGTGAATTTTGAGCTCCTCTTCTCTTCCATCACCACGAGAAGTTTACTCTGATATTCGTAGAGAGGAAACAAGGAGAGAAGTGATGCTGCCTAATTCACTGTTACCTACTCCTGATCTTTCAGCTATGGTAAGCCACAATTCCAGCAATAGTTCTTCAACTAATAAAGGGAAAGTTTCGTGTGATCACTATAAAAAGACAGGTCACACACGTGATAAATGTTGGGAACTACATGGAAAGCCATCCAACTGGAAGCCTAGTAAGGGGAAGTCTAAAGCTCATCAAGTGACTCAGGACTCCTCTTTCTCAGTTGCACCCGAGGCTAATACCTCTTCTTTGAGCCAGGAAAATGTGACTCAATTGCTGGATCTTCTTAAAAAGCTTCAGGTTCAATCGGCTTCACCATCTACAGCGGCTGTTGCTCATCAAGGTAACCTATCTACAACACTACAAAATTCACCTTCTATGTGGATTGTAGACATTGGTGCCTCTGATCATATGACATCTGAATCTAACATGTTTGTATCATATTTTCCCACTGCTGGAAATCAAAAGATTAAGACAGCCACGGGTTCCTCAGCATCAATCGCTGGTTATGGTACCATTGAAGTCTCGGACATGTTACATCTTAACTCAGTTCTCCATGTTCCTCATCTTGCTTGTAACTTACTTTCTATAAGTAAATTGACTAAACAAGCTAATTGTTGTGCTCACTTCTTCTCAACTCACTGTATATTTCAGGATCTCTCCTCGGGGAAGATGATTGGCACAGCTAAGGAGTGTGATGGCCTCTACTACCTCAATTCCTCTACCGTTACTGCATTATGTTCTAGGATTTCTAGTTTTGTTTCTACTTCTGTTTCTGATGATTCATTGTTATGGCATCAAAGGATGGGTCATCCCAACTTTGCTTATTTAAAGAAATTATTTCCAAAATTGTCATCTAATAAAATCTTTAGTTGTGAGATTTGTGAGTTAGCCAAGCATCATCGAGCTACTTTCTCTCCAATTCCTTATACACCCTCACGTGCTTTTTCTATTGTTCATAGTGATGTTTGGGGACCATCCCGAGTTTCAAATCGAACACGGTCCAAATATTTTGTAACATTTATTGATGAACACACTCGTATGTGTTGGGTCTATTTGTTAAAGGAAAAATCTGATGTAGGCACTATTTTTATTGAGTTTGCAACATATGTCAAAAATCAGTTTCAAAGTAATATTCAGGTTCTCCACACTGATAATGGCACCGAATATTGTAATTCTTCCCTTACTAATTATCTAAACTCTCATGGTATTGTTCATAGGACCAGCTGCCCTCAAACACCTAAGCAAAATGGAATTGCTGAGCGCAAAAACAGACATCTTCTTGAGGTAGCACGAGCTCTCTTATACACCTGTAATGTACCATCTTTCTTCTGGGGAGATGCAATTCTTACTACTACTCATTTGATAAATAGAATGCCTAATCGTATTATTAATTTCAAAACTCCTCTTGAAAAATTAAATGAGACACATATCACATCTCACATTGATTCCTCACTTTCTCTTAAAGTTTTCGGTTGTAAAGTTTTTGTCCATATTCATCATCCTACTTCTAAATTAGATCCCCGGGCTGTAAAGTGCATTTTTCTGGGTTATTCTAACCTTCAAAAAGGGTATAGATGCTTTGATCCAGTTCTTAAAAAATTATATGTTAGTAAGGATGTTACATTTTTTGAAAATGAAGCTTTTTATAAATCTCCAATTCAGGGGGAGTTTCGTGATACTTTTCTCATTTCTGAAAAAATTCTTGAACCTGTTCCCCCTTCAGTACCCATTATTTTGAACCAGAATGAAGAGTCATCTGGTACAGGAGGCGATAACACTAGAATGAATTGGCATAATGTGTATGTACGGAGATGAAAAAGGGTACGAGATCAGCATGCTTCTGAATATGTTCCTTCATCCACAACTGAGGAGATTCCTGAACCTATACAAGGTACGTTAGTCCCTATTGTTGAAGATGAAAATTTGGATCTCCCAATAGCTCAGCGTAAGCAGCCTAGGATGTCCACTAAACATCCAATTCATAAACATTTATCTCATGCTGCACTCTCACCTAGCTATTACAATTTTGTTACTCACTTAGACAAAGTTGTTATTCCTAAAGATGTTCATGAAGCTTTAGGACGCCCAGAATGGAAGGAAGCAGTTTTGGAGGAGATGCGGGCCCTAGAAAAGAACCAAACTTGGGAGATTACTACTCTTCCTAAGGGTAAGAAACCAGTTGGGTGCAAATGGGTTTTCACACCCAAATACAATGCAGATGGAACTCTAAATAAATACAAAGCCAGGTTAGTGGCCAAGGGGTTTACTCAGACTTATAGGCTTGACTACACGGAGACTTTTGCCCCGGTTGCCAAGTTAGATACTGTTCGGATTCTTCTCTCTCTTGTTGTAAATTTGGATTGGTCATTGCAACAACTTGACATAAAAAATGCTTTCTTAAATGGAGAATTAAAAGAGGAGGTGTACATGAAGATTCCTCCAGGTTTTGACAAGGGCACAAATCAGCAGGTTTGCAGGTTAAACAAGTCAATTTATGGCTTGAAGCAATCACCGAGAGCATGGTTTGATAGATTCTCTACTGTTCTTAAAGCTGAAGGGTACACACAAAGTCTGTCAGATCACACCATGTTTGTGTTGAAAGAGGGTAACCTTATCACCATTCTCCTTGTCTACGTTGATGACATTATTCTTACAGGGAATAATAGCGGAGAAATGAGACGCATAAAGGCTGCCTTAAATAATGAATTTGAAGTAAAGGACCTAGGGAATCTCAAATATTTCCTAGGCATGGAGGTGGCAAGATCCAAAGATGGCATTTGTGTTTCTCAGCGCAAATATGTGCTTGACTTGTTAACTGAGACAGGTATGCTTGGGTGTAAACCAAGTAAAGTACCAATAGGTACCAAAGCAAACAAGAAGTAGGGAACACCAAAGGATGGGAAGGTGGATCCTATTGAGAAGAAGAAGCAGGAACGTGATGAAGCCCCAGTAAACAAAGGAAGATACCAACGTTTGGTAGGGAGACTAATTTATCTCTCACATACCCGACCAGATATTGCTTTTGCAGTGAGCATAGCCAGTCAAAATATGCTTGCTCCTAAGCAAAAACATATGGATGGCGTTTTCAAGATACTAAGGTACCTCAAGGGAACACCTGGTAGGGGTTTGTTCTTTAAGAAAAGCACCCTTAGGACCATTGAAATTTTCACCGATGCAGATTGGGCAGGTGATCAAGAAAATAGCAGATCCACCTCAGGTTACTGTACTTTTGTGTGGGGAAACTTGGTCACTTGGAGAAGTCAAAAGCAGCGAGTACTCTCTAAAAGTAGTGCTGAATCTGAACTAATAGCCTTGGCTCAAGGCCTTATGGAGGGTCTATGTCTAAAAAGGGTCACGGAAGAAGCACAGGTGGCTAGTACATCACCACTTTGATTGTATTGTGACAACAAATCAACATTGAGCATGGCGCTGAATCCTATACAGCACAGCAGAACTAAACATGTGGAGGTGGATAGGCACTTTATTAGAGAAAAAGTTGAGGATGGGATCATATGCCTATCCTATGTTCCTAGCCGTAATCAGCTGGCTGACATACTCACAAAGGGTTTGCCTGAGGATCTATTTGAATTTTTTGTACTCAAGTTGAACATGTTCAACATTCATGGTTCAACTTGAGGAGGAGTATTGTAAATATGCGTGTCTGGTATGTTAGTTAAAGTCTGTTACAAGTCTATGCAGTAGCATTATTTATTCTGTATTTGTTTGTATTTCATTTATTAATTTCCTGTAAATTCGCTGCTGTTAGGTTGTTGCTAGCCTTTACGGATCAGATGCAACTATAGATGCTAGAATAAAGGAAGACCTAATCTCTTGCTAATGTTAGAGATATTTGCGGTCTGTTAGAGTAGTTTCAGTTCCTATTTTTTAATTCCTTGAGTCTGTATATATTGCACTGAGATTAAGCAATACAATTCATCGGATTATGCTCAGAAATTCTACAGAAACTGTTCTTTTTTGAGCTTTTGCCTACTGACTTTTCTTTAGATTTGATTTTTTTTTATTAAAAAAAAAGACTTTTTAAGGTATCATCTAAACAAATTCTTGTCAAACTAACTATTTTATAAAAGCCTAAACAAAAAAGACATCTCATTTAACTTTTAACCCAATTTTAATTTGTAAAAGTCAGTTTGGACAAAACTCACTTTGACCAAAATTAATCTGAAGAAGCCCTTTATTTATTAATCAAATTAACACACTAAAATACACGAGTTCTTGGTGTCTTCCTCTTACTCTGTTCATAGCTTGCTCACCACAACTTTACATGCTATATCTAGAAACAGGCAATTGATCTTTTGCTTTCTCCCAAATCATCATCTTCAGATAGAGTTCCTTCCATTCTCCAAATCAAACAAGAACCATATCTCATTCACCCTATCATCATACTCAAAAGGGGCATTATACTGAGCAACAGTATATACAGAAGCATGTCCAGCACTGTGACTTTTTTCAATGGCAGAAGCCCACTCAGTGCCTGCAATACTGGCCTTCAATGCAGCGGCTTCCTCCCCGACATTCGAATCTTTCACGAACCCACCGAATCGCCTCACTGCAACATACACAGGCTTCCATCTCTGGATATGGAGACCTTTTGCAGGGGGAGGGTTTGCTTGGTTCTTCTTTGGAACATAGAAGCTTACCACAAATGAGGACTCACAGAAAGGTCCATCACTAGGTGCTACTTCAGTGATCACAGGTCCTGTCATCTCAATTTTTTCATTGTAGTTGTTCTTGCCCTGAATATAATCGAACAACCTACAAAAGGTGAAGAGGGTGCACAAGATTAATGGAAATACACATTCATTATATCTGGACTTATTAGACATTAGTTCTTATTTCGACTATACATGACAAAACTCAAATCCTTGTTATTAAATTTACTTATGGATATAAAACTTATTGGTAGCTTTTTTTTTGGGGGGGGGGGGGGGTATTATTACTGTAGTTTTTATTTAGAGACTGAACTTCAACTGAATAAAAAATATAGAAACTGAATTTGCAAAGGTGTAGGGACTAAGTTAGAATCGAGTCAAAACTATAAAACCAAAATGGACCCACAATGACTGGTTAATAATGAATGGTTAATATTAGGTAGGAGTATCAGTTGGATGTATGTAAAGTTGAGTCTAGCTTCTTTATACTCGCTGCACTGCCATTTGACAAAGTTGTCGTCTAAAAAAGCAGAACAGTTTATCTCATTGAAGGCCTATAACAGTAACAAGTGAATATAAATCTATTAAATTTGCCGGAGTCTTATCCAGATTAAGGGAGTATTTGTGAAGAACAACAAAGTAAGAATGCTGTTAGTGAGCTTGGAACGTTAAAGTTAATAAATTCTCAACAAAATAGTATAACTATTACCTTCACTTACCTAATGAGGAAACAATATACTTGCTCCGTTCATATAAAACAATTCACTAATTGGAGAGGCCAGAGAAATTAAATAGATTATTTTAAAATATTTATATTTATCATTTTTCTTCAATAATTTTCTTAACTCATAAACTAGTATATAATTTATTTTCTTTTTCTTGTTAAACACCACCCAGTAATCTGATGCCTGTTGACAACCAACTAATCTGAACTTGAGTGGTAAGAGTGTTGTCCATATAGGCTGGGTTGTCCCCTCTCCAACAAGAGGGCTTCCCGGGATTGGAACACACGTCTTCATCCTTATAGGGTGAACCCACTTATCATTTCCACCAACTAGCTGATTGATAAACTAATATATATTCTAATCATACATATAAATTCATAAAAAACAGCTTCATTAATATATTCAAATCAGCCCACTAGGAGAGAGTATTTTATTTTAAAAGTTTTCCCCTTCATAGTGTGCGTGTCAGTGACAGTAGTCAAACGAGTAGCAAGTAAAATACGAAGGGACTAAAGTATACAGCAACAAAATATATAGTAATCATTAATCAAGTTGTGAAATAAGTACAATCTCCTAGCCTTCAATAAGCAAGAATTTGTCAATCAAATTCGTTCACCAAACTCAAACAAAACACAAATTAATCTTCAATTATAGCAACAATGAAGAAAATCAACTCAATTCTAGAGGAATTCCCAAAAACAAAATACCTTAAGAAGCCGGTTCTGGTAGCATCAACAAGAGAAATGTCTTGAATGGGAGAAGTAGAGGACCAGACAGTGGAATCATAGCGGCGAATTTCATAGCCATCGCCCACATGAATCACATCATAGGAAGGGCATTCGATTCGCTCGCATGTTGGAGGAACTTTCGCGAAGCTTGATGAAATCGATGCGAGGAAGAAGATCAACAATGAGAGCTTCAATTTCGTTAGAGTTGCGGCCATGGATGAACGCTACTTACAATACTGTGTGCTTCTTCTTCGTCTACAAAAAAGATAGAAGGTTGTTCAAATAGATGAAAGCTCCTAATTTCCTTGGCTGTGAAAATGCAACGAATATTGACCGTTGATTTTATGGGAACGGCTGATTTCATGTAATCTTTACCGTCCATAAGCTAGATGATCCATATCCAGCCATAAATCTGTGGTAGTTTTTGTGCGCCACGTTGATCACGCTAGAATGTCCGAGTAGTGTGTATATATATAAACATATACCGATATATATGAATATGGGCTTGATTTTTCAGTACAAATTATATTGTTTGGGTTTTGGGTCGGGTCAAAAAAGCCCGTCTTATGCCCATCTTTTTATCAATTTCCTCCCTTTTTCGAATGAGCCCCTGTTTTACAATATAATTAATAAAGTGAGGACTGTCTTCGGCATTCACCCAAGTGAGGACTCCTGTCAAGCTCACCACATTTGGTCTGACTCCCTGACACTGCAACTCCCTGAAAAAACCAAAAGCCTAATCCAAAGATCCATTTTGAGCAAACCCAACTATCATAGTGCTCCAAGAAACATCATCTTTCAGAGGCATTTCAGAAAATACCTGTTTGACTAACTCAAGCTCACCTGCTTTGGTCCACCCGCAACTCGAGCTCGCACCCTGAGAACTATCTTTGGCGTTTGGCGATGGCATTCGGCAATCCCTCTCTCTGGTTCGTTGTTGCCATTGTGCACCCAAAAGAAGACAATGAACAGTGATGATGAATGGGTTGTGTGTGCGATGGTGGCTGCTGACTAAAGAGAGTGAATGGTGATGATTGTCAATGGTGCGCTTGTGCTAAGGAAGAAAAGAGTGCAGATAGTAAAGGATGATGTTTGGTGGCTGCTTCGTGTCCTCTCGCTGAAACCCTTAATTGGTTTTAGGTTAGAAAATTCCCAAAATTCAGGCCCCACTAAAACGGCATCACTTCACTTCCTCCCTTGGGTCATTTATATCACATTCTTCAAATATTGCTTCCCCTGCCTTTACAGTTCAAACCCGTCAGGTATGATAAAAAATGAGATTAAAACAAATAAAATAACACTAATAAAAGAAAAAAAGTATTATAATTTTATCATTTAAATATTATTATATTTTTACTTTTTTAACCACCTCTGTTATATTTATTATATTGTTTTTTTTAAAAAAGGAAAATGGGTTTGGGTTGGTCCACGGGTTAGCCTGTCACGGGCTTGGGCTTGACTGGTTCAGGCCCAAAAGACCCATTTTAATATGGTCCCTATTTTTCCGAGTCTATGACCGTATTTTTTTACAGGTTTCGAGGTGGTCCATGAGCTCCGGCCCGTATTACTGGCTCTAGTTATAAGTACCCCTGCATAGTATTTGATGACAATAATTAAAGACACTGTAGCACACCGTTTAGAACCTCTCCACGGACCATTAGTGAGATAAAACAATGTACTCTCTCTGGTCTTTATTATAAGGTATCAACTACTAATTCTCACAAATCAGAGAAATACTTATATAATCTTAGAGTACCACGTCATTTATACTCCAGCCAATAAAAAAATGTAACAACTATTAGAATTTTAATAATAACTGTCATCCTTTTTTTTTTCAGTATTTAATTTTCTTTTTTAAATCAAAAATAAAGGATGACAATTACTATTAAAATTAGAGTTGATGTTACATTTTTATTGGTTGGAGCATAAATGACGTGGTACTCTAAGACTATGTAAGTATTTCTCCACAAACCAAGGAATGGTAGTTGGATTATTAAATTTATGCTAAACTGACCACTTTTTCCAACTTCACCCCTTATTAAATGACATAACTTCACATTTTCAACTCTATTAATGACAAGAGTAAAATATAAAAAAAGCAATTAATGAAGTGGTTTGTGCCTTATATTTGGGACCAAAAATTTTAATTGTTCCTACTTTATAATAAGGAGCAAAAGGAGTAGTTTTATTGAGAAAAAATAGGAGCACTTGAGGTGACAAATTTTCCAAAATCAATGGTTTTTGTTTTTTTTTTAGTTAAAATGATTTTCTCACGCATTTGAAATTGTTTGACCGAATCAATAAGATTGAACGAAAAGCTACCCAAATTTTTTTAAACTGCCCTTAGAACATTTTCAATAAAACGACATAATTTTATTGTGATGGATGCTTAGTAGAGAGGTTCCAAGATGTGTTAATAGGCGCGGAGATTAAAGAGGAGAGATACAATACATAAAATACTTTAGGGTTAAGGTGCATATTTCTCTCGGGCATTTTCGTTCAAGAGCTATTTTACCTCGAAAGTTTTTTTGAGTTCAAAAAGCCATGTAAGTTTCAAAACATAACAATTTTGTCCTTTATTGTTAAAATATTAATAGTCAATATCATTTTTTTTAACGGTCAATGTTTATATTTTAACAGAAAAATACAAAATTTCTATGCTTTGAAACTTCTGGGGATAAAATAACTCCTGAACGATAACTTCAAGACAAATTTCTACCTTAACCCAATATTTTAAAATGCTCATTCATTGGAATGCCAAGATTAGGTAAACATGACTCATGAAAAGAACGAGAGTGGTACTTTGTTAGCACCATCATTTTATACACAGGGATTGACAGTACTTAAAAAAAAAAAAATTTAGGAATTAACAGTGCTAACGGAGTAAAATTTAATAATTTAATTAAGAAAGAGTGTATATATATATTTATATAGACTAAATTAAAAACTGAGGGAAAATGTAGTTACTTGTAAATTGATTTCATCTTATGGCAAAAAAAAAAAAAAAAGATTTTCTCAATGTATCAAAGGTGTGATCTTGAGTTAACGGGTCTTGAATCAACTGCTAAAATAGTAAATCAATTTTGTGCACTTAAATTTTTTTAAAAAAATGCAAATTGATATTTGTTTATTGCTTTCTCCCCCATCAACACAAAACAGAGACCAGCCATGACATGCTGTCACCATACCTAACACCCTGAAAAACATAGTACTCCGTACAATAGAATTACAAACCAAGCTTATTATAAATTTCAAGAATCATGCAAATTGATACTTGCTTATATTGCTCTCTCTGCCAATAAACTTCAGATAGAGTGCCTTCCATTCTCCAAATCATCAAATAAGAACCAAATCTCATTCACCCTGTCATGATATTCAATATGGGCATTGTATTGGGCAACACAACAATAAGAACAATTTCCAAACAAGCTGCCTCTGAAAATGTGGAAGCGTGGAAAGTGTTTCAAGTGAGAAGAAATAGGTTAATAAAATGATGAGAAGTGGACATAGAACGAGAAAGAGAGAGCTTATTCAAGCTAGTCTTAAGTTTCAAGAAAAAATATAAATACTACTAGTGTCCTCTTATTATAGCCAGCTCACGGGGACTTTACATGCTAGATTGTTGTTCTGTGGACATCATAAAACAAAGATCAATTTGCTTTCTCTCCAATTAACTTTAAATATAATGCCTTCCATCCTCCATATCAAACAAGAACCATATCTCATTTACCCTATCATCATAATCAAGAGGGTCGTTATACTGAGCAACACAATAAACAGAACCATGTCCACCTCTCTTGCTCTTTTCAATGGCAGAAGACCACTTAGTGCCTGCAATACTGGCCTTCAACGCAGCAACTTCGTCCACAACATTAGAATCTCTCACGAACCCACCGAATTGCCTCACTGCTGCATACACCGGCTTCACTTTATCAACAATGACGCCTTTTGCCGGAGGAGGGTTCGCTTGGTTCTTCTTTGGAACATAGAAGCTTATCACAATTATGGACTCACCAGAGGGTCCATAGCCAGGTGCCACTTCAGTGACCACAGGTGCTGTCATCTCAATCTTTTGCTTGTACTTGTTCTTCCCCTGGATATAATCAAATAACCTGTAATACAAGAAAGACAGTGTCAAGGATTAATGAAAAGTCTAACTCAGTGATTATTCAGAACTAGATTGAGCAAAACCTAACTCTTTGTTATTGAATTTACCGGTGTAAAATTCAGCCCCAAACCATTTACTCTTCCATTAATGGTGCATCCCATGTTTTAATTTAAGAAAGGCAGCTAAATTTCTTCTGTTCCTCACTTGTATAAAAAGATGCGCACTCACCGAATACAGAGATAGTTTTTGATGGATATATCTGATACATTAGGCAATATATGATCAAAATAAACACTGTCTGATCAATAATGAATGATTAGTAGCATTAAATATATCTATATATTTTAGATTAGATATATGTGAACTGTGAAGTTGAGTCTAGCTTTTGGACACTCCCTGCATTGTCATGGACTAAGTTCTCATCCTACAGAGAAGAACCTCTAGTATCATTGGAGGCTTATAAATATGAACAAGTGTTAATATGTGAATATGATCAACTTACATGAGGAAGAGTTGAAGTGACATCTATTCAAGAAAAAATGGTAGAACTTTATTTAGGTGATTCAAAAATACATATAAAGAAGTTGATTAAGATGGTAAATCAAGTAATAGAAAGTCCTCTGAATCAGAAAAATCGAAAAGAACACTTAATGAAGTTATTGAACGGGTCACCTAATCAACAATTTTTTGTTTGTTTGTTTGCCTCAGACTTCTTATTGTTAACAAGTGAATATAAATCTCTCAAATAAGCTTTATTCAAATTACGGGGGGTATTTTGCGAAGAAGAACAAATCAAGCTAGAATAGGATTACTGAACTTGAGAAGTTTATAGTTAAGAATTCCCCCAACAAAATAGTATAATTATCAACTTTACTAAAAACATTTAATCTAATGGTAATAAAAAAGACATCCTATAAACTTCGTTATTGGATTTTAAGAATACATGATCAATTGACAGTAATCAAACGAAAATCAAGTAAAATATGGAGAGGGGGGTAGTAACTACACATAGCAATCGAATAGTTAAATCGTACTTCTACATCAATTAATCTTCAATAGACTATACCCAAAAAAAAAAGAAAGAAAGAAAGAAAGAAAGAAGCAATCCAATAATTGAGAGAAAGAGAAGATATTTTACCTTGAGAATCCAGTTTTGGTAGCTTGAACAAGAGAAGTGGCTTGAAATGGAGGAGGGGATGCCCAGACTGTGGAATTTAAGTGGCGGATTTCGTAGTTGTGGCCTACATGTATCACAGTGTAGGAAGGGCACTCGATTCTCTGGCATGTTGGAGGAACTCTTGAGAAGCTTGAAGATGATGATAATGATGATGATGATGATGATGATGCTAGGAAGAAGAGGCTCAACAAAAATAAGAGCTTAATCAATTTACTGATATTCATAGCCATGGCTGAACGATATACTTACGATTCATACTCTAGTGTTCTGATCAACACAAGCTCATAAGACCTGATTTTCCCCCCTTTTTGATCATGTGGGCACGCAACGAATAGGGACCACATCTTCTAGTAACATGATCCTCTTTTCTCCCCCTTCTATCCTTCACCATACTTTTCTCATTCACACCATTCGGTTACAGTTTAGGTTGAATATATTTATTAACAAGGGAAAATTTCATTTTACCCCCATAATAAGGAATTAATTTCAGATTCCCCCCAAAACATTTTGAAATTTCACTGCACCCCTAAGGGACTAAAGTGAAATTAAATGTTTCAGCTAAAAGACCAAAATGTCCTTATTGAAAGAAGTACAAACGTTTTGGAAATTTCTCATATGTGTCTTGGAAATTCTCCATATGTGTCTTGAAAATTTTTCATATGTGTCTTGGAAATATAGTTGTGAAATTTTGGATGTTTTAGTTTTGGATTCCATGATTTTTGAGACTTAAAAATACTCACATTGATGTTGAAAATAAGCACAAATGTTTTGAAAAGTTCCCTCATATACGTCTTAGAAATTTCCCATAAATGTCTTGGAAATTCTTCATATGTGTCTTGGAAATCCAGTACAAAATTCAATAAGGACATTTTGGTCTTTTAGCTAAAACATTTAATTTCACTTTAGTCCCTTGGGGGTGCAGTGAAATTTCAGAATGTTTAGGGGGGAATCTGAGATTAATTCCTTATTAGGGGGGTAAACTGAAATTTTCCCTAATAACAATGAATAATATTGTACTCCCGATCTTATTTATAAAAGCCCAAAATTTGAATTATTTTGGTCCAAAATATAAGAGTTCGCCTTAGAATCTGTCATCATTTAATGTCATTTTTCATATTTTATCCATATTTATTAACACTCTCTTTCATAATATTCATTAATACTCCCACTTACATTTCTCTTTTTAGTCTTATCATAAATAAAGGTAATATTGGAAAAACAGTTATTTTTCAAACATATTTATAGCTCCCAACTAACTTTTACATGTTTTCTTAAAAAAACGTTATTTGGCGACTGAACTCTTATAAATAGGATATGAAGGAGTAATAATTCTTAAAAATCACATTAATAAATTTAAATTCTTAAAATTTAGTCTGAACAGTTCTCAATTATGAAGTTTATGATAAATAAAAAGATAAATATAAATTTATAGTAATAGTCATTAGTCAACAGTTTCTAAAGTGTTCAGATTAAATTTATTTATATATTTTCAAGTATAATTATAATAGTTTTGATTTTTATAAAAAATATTAATTTAAACAATTGGATCTTGTGAAAAAGAAAATGAGGTTAGAGAAGTGAAGGGTTAAAGGAGAGCTTCCTAATTTTTTTATTCCTCTTTTGTTAATTAAAGTTACCCACTTCAATTTCTATCATCTTTTTCTTCTTTTTTTTTTGTGTACATAGAGCTGGTAATACGGGCGGACCCGACAGGTTCAGGCGGGCCCAAAAAAGCCTGTGAAAAACGGACCGAGCCCAAAAAACTCATTTTGAATATGGGCTTGATTTTTGAGTCCGAACCATATTGTTCGGGTTTCGGGTTTGGCCCAACAAAGCCCATTTTAAGCCCTTTTATCGGTTTTTCCCCTTTTTTCAAATGAGCCCTGGTTTTTACAATATGCTCCCTCTGATCCTAATTATAAGATCACTTTGATTTTTTTTTGGAGAAACTAAGGATGCAAAATTAATCACTTTAAATTGTCTATATTTATCTTTTTTCCTTAAAACTAATTTATTCTACTTATAAACTAACCTATAATCTAATTACATGTGACATATGTTATAATTTAGTGGTCTAATTTGCTTCCTTAACTTTAAAAAAAAAGGTCAAAGTAATCTTATATTTATGACCGAATGGAGTAATTAGCAAAGTGAGGGTCTTTAACATTCAACTTGTATTCGGCGTTCACCCAAATGAGGACCTTAAACCAAATAAAATAACAACTAATAAAAGAAATAAGATTAAAACAAATAAAATAACACTAATAAAAAGAAAAGAAAGTATTATATTTTTATTATTTAAATATTATTACATTTTTACTTTTTTAACTACCTCTATTATATTTATTATATTGTTTTTTTTTAAAAAGGAAAAAGGGTTAGGGTTGGCCTACGGGTTTGATGGGTAGCCCGCCACGGGTTTAGGCTCAAAAGACCCATTTTAATACGGGCCCTATTTTTCTGAGCCCATAACTAAGGCATGGGCCGCCCGTACCCGTACCTGTTTAAAATAAACAGGTATGGGCATTCCCATACCCGTGACGGGCGCTAAACGGGCGGTCCATAAACGGGCTTGCTGTATGCGAGCGGGCTAAATGGGTATTTGTAAGGCCCGTTTAATCATTTCCTTAAAAAAGAAAAAAGAAAAAAAAGGCCTACATCATAAACAATAAACAACACACATAATTTACCATCTTTAACTTAATTCCTACATCAAACATCCAACATTCATAAACATTTGTAATCCAACATAAATCAAACTTCAAAGTTCCAAGTCAAACTATTTATAACATGATAGAATAATAATAATGCCAAAGTTGTAAGTTTCAACTTCTAACATCCAAAGTTCAAAAAAAGAAATGATCTGTGTGAGTGTGTATTTTTTTTTTGAACTGATCTGTGTGAGTGTGTATCAGTGACATTGTATATAGCATAAAAAAAAGAGATGGTTTAAACGGGCGGGCACGGGCGGCCAGTGGGTCTGCACGTGCCCGTACCCGTTTAAAATAAACGGGTACGGGCATGCCCATACCCGTGACGGGCCCTAAACGGGGAAATTGTGGGCGGGCTACACGGTTATAGGCCAGCTTGCTCAGCCCTACCCATAACCATATTTTTTTACGAGTTTCGAGTAGACCCACGGGCTCCGGCCCGTATTACCTGTTTTATCTGTATGGCCCGTGCTAGATTGCCAGTCAATCAAGGCTAAGGACAGTGGCTAGGTGACTTTGTGCCTGTTTGAGTACCCATAAAAAGCACTTTTGGGTACCCAAACCTAGGTTTCAAAAAGAGCATGCCAAATACTCTCAAAATTTGAGGTTTGAAAAAAGCCACTTTTTCCTCCTTTTCAAGTTGCTTTTCCCCTTCTCTATCCCATCATAAATGTTTTACCAAAATTACTCTTATATTCATCTACTCTCTTGTCCTTCCCTGTCCTTCTCGAATTGAAACAGCTGACACAAGCATCATCACCCCATCTCTCATTCCCTCTTTCTCTCAGCCACTCAGGTATAACAGGTAAAAAAAAGAAAAAAAGAAAAAAGCCACTCAGGTTTAAAAATAGAGCTTATTTGGTATAAATGATAATATATATTTTATAAAAATAATTGCCGTTTATTCATTTAAGAGAAGTTTGGGTTTCTATTACTTACTAACTCACATATTTTTGAGTTTTTTTTATCATATTAAAATTGGTTAATGTTATAATTTTTATTTTTTACAAATCTAATTTAAAATCTGTTACCAATTATAAAATTGGATGTTCAAAATGTTTGAAACAAAATTTTATCATTTATATGCAAATACTACATTATCTAATGTCCTTTTTAGTAATTTGCAAGTGAAAAAGTCATTCTGATAATGCTTATTAAAACATTCTCATTTTATTAAAAGCTATTTTTTCAGAAAAGCTATTTTACTAAAAAACTATTCTCAAAAAGCTATTTTACAGCTTTTTTCTCAAAAGTTATTCTCGAAAAGCTAATCCAAACAGGTCCTTAATTACAAAAACTACGTTAATAGTGAGAAAATTACATCAAACTATTGCTTGCACCACAAGTGGCTAAAGTATACCGTAATTACAAATAAAGCTTAGTTTTATTAATCCCTTAATATTTTAATTGATTAAACCCTCAGCTTTTGTTGTAAATCCTTAATGGTTATGTGAATTGAACGAGTGTATCAAGTTCTCACACAATTAAACCCAAATTTTACACTCAAGTTAGCCCTTCCAAACATGAATCAGGTGAATCGAACAGTCTTATTGACAAATCTCTGATTTGTATGGTTTTTATATGCCTAATTTGAGGCAATTAACATGATTGAGATGCGATATTTGTTGTAAATCCTTAATGGTTATGTGAATTGAACGAGTGTATCAAGTTCTCACACAATTAAACCCAAATTTTACACTCAAGTTAGCCCTTCCAAACATGAATCAGGTGAATCGAACAGTCTTATTGACAAATCTCTGATTTGTATGGTTTTTATATGCCTAATTTGAGGCAATTAACATGATTGAGATGCGATATTGGTCCGATAATGCCTAATGTAGAACTTAGACTCTTAGGTGAAACTAGTGTTAGATTAGGGTTAATTAGCCATAATTGTAGATTAATTTGTATGAATTGGTTTATAGGGTTATTTGATCATTGTTTAGTCTTGTTTCCACTTGCAGGGTCACTCAGGACCAAAAGATTGGACCCGGGACGAAGAAAAAGGCCAAACAAAGAGGCAGAACTGAAGGCACCTCACCGCGGCGAGACAGACGGCGAGAAAGGCCTAATTTTGTCAGAGAAGACATGAGCTCGCCGCGGCGAGCCCACGGCGAGAAGGCCCCCAGAGTTCCAGAAGCAACATCACCTCGCCGCGGCGAGACGACGGTGAACAGACGTTTCTGCAGAATTTTCAGTCGCGAATTTTGGGCCCAAACCGGATCTAACTCATTACCCACTCACTTGACCCGACTTGGGGGACTTAAAACACGAAAGGTACACCCCATTAGGGCATATTTGGTTCACATTTCACACCCCCAAGCCCTAGCTCTCTCTTCTCCATCTTCATCTTCATCTTCTTCATCTCTCTTCCTTCCACCCATGGCTTCCACACATTCCTCTCTTCTTGTTGGTTCTTCTATGGAGAGTAACAGCTAGGCTCCACCATTCTTGGTGGTGGGAGCCAAGGGATGAGCTTGAAGCTTGAATAGGGGAGTTTTTCTAGTTCTAATACTTCCTCCATTTGTTGTATTTATGCTTTTCTAGGGTTCTAGGGTTGCATTTATGGCATTTGGTGGAATGTATTAATTGTATTTGGTTAAAGTGCATTTATGGCACTTGTTTGAGTACATTTATGTCATTAGGGTTAGAAACTATGTTTATGTTATTTCCTTCTTGTATAATGCTTGATATTGCTACTTATTAACTTTGAGTTTAATGAAATTTATGGGTTCATAGTTTTGTTATTCTCTTTGTGAAAATTATGTGCTAATGCAAGGTGGCTTGGTTAGTGGATTAAGAGTGTTAAGCTATTTGCTTGAGGGAGATGACATAAGAATTAATTGGTTGTGTTGAGACATTGGGCAAACACTCTTTAGAGTCTAATTTATTGTATGGGTGGCCATCAATAGATTAGGGTTTAGAGAGAAATTTAGAGCAATTATGGGGTGGCCCAAATTGTGGATTTAAAGTCTTGTATAATCAATTATGTATTGATTTGGAACTTAACCAACTTAGGTTAAATTAAGTAATGTGCGGGGTTTCGGCATTAATTAAATTAACTTAAGCCTAGCCTAGAGGGGTTCCTCTAGGGCTCTTTAGAAATCAATTAAACTTCCTAAAAATCTTTAGAAGCAATGATTCCCGAATCTCCCATTCATCAAGAATGATCCTTATCCCATTTTCATCCAAATCTCACTTTTAATTTCCATATTTTACTTTACCTTTTGCACATACCAAACTTCACACTAAAACCAAACAAAAATGTTTTTTACCCGCCTTTTCAAGTTTACATATTAGCTATTATGAATCATATTACACTAGGCTCCTTGAGATCGACACCCAGGGTTAGCTTCCACTATCCCCTCGGGTTTAATTTCTTGGAGAGCGAATTCGAGGCGGCACTGCTCTGACATAACCCCAACGGTTAGGTGCTCCCCACTTATTGATGGCCTATAAATAAGAAACATTAACTATAGAATAAAATCAATATAATCAAATCATTAATCACAAATATAAGGAGGAAATGAGCAATTTATTTATACAATGGCTCAAAATAACCTCAGAATCAAAGCTTTAGCTATATGTGTTCAGAAAACCCATAGAAAAATACTTATAAACCAGCACTAAAATTGAACATGAGAAAGACATTGGGAATGAGAAGACAAACCAATAGGAGACTTATTCAATTCCTAGCTCAATCTCCACCTCAAACATCAAATCCAAATAGCCCCATACTTCCAATTGCTCCCCAAAAGACAAGAATGCCGGCCAAAGACTCGAGTTAGCGTTGCTGTCCGTTTGCTGTAAGTGGCCCAACTGTTGAGTTGCAGCCGAGTGTGCATCTATTCTCTTGGCTGCAACTCATTTTGCCTCTGGAAAATTGAGTTTTCTGCCTCAAATGATGTGTTCTACCTGTGATTTGTTCTCCATTTACTCATCTTTGATTTCCATATTGTAGTTCCCAAACAACTTTGATCTTCAGATGGTTCCGAAACATTTCTAGGTGGCTTGAAGCGTTTCATTCTTCTAACAAAATATTCCTTGCAAAATAATAAACTCTATAAGATCGTAAATAATAAGGACGAAGCCAAACTATGAACAACTAAACAATAATGTGCAAAAAAAAAAAAAAAAAAACGCACGCACATTTTCCTATTTATGAGTATTAAAAAAAAGTTCATATGTATCAAGAAGTGCATAAAACTAGAGGAGAACATGTGAAAAATGAAAATAATCCAAAAGAAAGTGAAACACTTGTTCTATTTCTTCCAAGCTGAGGAAAATGTAAACTGCTTTATTTCTTGATTAAATTAACACACTAAAATACTTCAGAGTTAATGGTTTCTTGTTCTGTTCATAGTTTACTCATTCAAACTTTACAATTTACTTGCTATATCTAGAAACAGCAAATTGACCATTGCTTTCTCTCAAATCAGCTTCAGATATAATGCCTTCCATTTTCTAAATCAAATAAGAACCAAATCTCATTCACCCTATTATCATACTCAAGAGGGTCATTATACTAAGCAACAGTATAAACAAAAGCATGTCCAGCTCTGTGACTCTTTTCAATGGCAGAAGACCACTTAGTGCCTGCAATACTGGCATTCAATGCTGCAGCTTCCTCCCCAACATTAGAATCCCTCACAAATCCTCCCAACTGCCTCACTGCTGCATACACAGGCTTCCATTTTTGGACATGGAGACCCTCTGCAGGAGGAGGATTTGCTTGGCTCTTCTTCGGAACAAAGAAGCTTACCACAAGTGAGGACTTACAGAAAGGTCCATCACTATAAAAAAGATGAGCACCCACTGAATACAGAGTATTTGGGAGGGTATAACTCAAACATTAAGTAACGTTTGATCGGAACAGACCACAAGTGTCTGGTTAATAATGAATGGTTTATATCAATACATCAGTTTGATATATGTAATGTTGAGTCTAGCTTTTCTATACTCTCTGCACTGTCATTGGACAAAGTTCTCATCTCACAGAAATTTGACTCTAGCTCATTGAAGGCTTGTAATATTAATAAATGTTAGCAAGTGAATAAAATCTATTAAATTTGCAGAAGCTTTATACAAAACAAATGGGGCACTTTCAGAAGAAGAACAAATTAATTAGGTACCAATAATATTAGTGAACTTGAAAAGTTAAAACTCAATAAACTCCCGTCAAAACAGTATAACTATTAACATCACTTATCTAATGAGAAAAACATATATCTTATATATTTCGTTCTTGACTTTCAGAAATATAAGTTCAACGCTTAAAAAAAGTTTTTTCCACATCATGCCCAGCAAGATATGAAGGGACCAAAACAGAGCAATCATTATCAAACAAGTATCTCCCAGTCTTCAATGAGCCAGAATTCATCAGCATTTTCAGCAACCAAACACTAACTATAGATTAAAATGCAGAGAGTCAAAAAGCATAGATAACCCAATCATGTATAATGAAACTTCGATCAGCAAAGTTAAATCATACATCAATTAATTTCTGGTAGCTTTAACAAGAGAAATGTCTTGAATGGGGGAGATTGAGGCCCAGACAGTGATATTATAATGGCGGATTTCTTAGCCCTTGCCGACATGAATCACACTGTAGGAAGGGCATTCAATGAGCTTACATGTTAGAGAAACTTTCGCGAAGCTTAAAACTGATTCAAGAAGAAGAATCAAAAGCAGTGAGAGCTTCAATTTCTTTAGAGTGACGGCCATGGCTGAAGCTCCGAATTTCTATGGCTTAGTAGGGAGTCAACGATGGTGACCAAAAGTTCTAAACAAAGGGAAAATCATATGTTGTTATTTATACTTTTATTTAATTTTGATTTTAGTATCTGTGATTTTTAATCTCCTAATTAAACTATTAATTTTACTCAATTATTATTATTAGCTCATATGTCTTTCTTATATTAGTATGGGTAGCATTTACATAGAAGTCAATGGATACTAACAAATATATTTTCCCTTAAATAAATAACAATGTTAAGGTCCAAAAAGTTTTTGAAAAAAAAAGGTCCCAAAAGTTAATTTTCACGTAGAACTAATTTTGTCCAGGAATCTTTTTTGTTTAAAATTGTCATAGAACTTTTAAAACGTAGCAATATCTCCCTATTTCGTTAAAAACTTACGTTGACTATTAAAAAGTCGATATTGATCATTAATATTTTAATGATAAAGGATAAATTTACTCCATTTTAATACTTTTAAAGTAAAATTGGACTATACATACTTTCGGGGTAATATCTTATAATGTGGACTAAAGAGATTCTCAAGAATAAATGGACAGGAGGGAGTAATCAAGAATTTAAATTTACAATCTTGGAATCTGAAATCACATTTTTTTTATCATACTTGTATAAGATATTTTGTGTAAATATGAAATATAAAATAATCAAATTACGCAAATAAATAGAGTCAAAATTGGTTAAACACAATAAATGGGTTAAATGTTATATACTCCGCTGTCCCTACATATAAGAGATAAAATTGTAAAATCACACATATTAAGAAAATATTTGAAACTATAAAAGGAACATTAATTACAAGTCTCATATAAAGAACTTAATTAAGATGAAGTCCTACGAAATCACGTAATTAATTTGAGAGGTCTACCAGGATGTTGTGAATGTCAGGCTAAAAGTTATTATCACATGGTCAAATGGTTGTTATTGTTTGGTTAAAAATTGTTAATTCTTAGTCACTAACAACTTTTGACCCGACAATAACAACTATTTGGCATGATGAGAACAACTTTTGGTTTAACGATAACAATTCAGGGCCTGATGATCATAACTTTTAAACTCTTAGTCAGTAACAATTTTTGACCTGACGATAATAACTTATGACCAGGCGATAACAATTTCAACTGAGATTCATTACATGATTTCGTGGGATCTTATCTTGATTAAGTTCCTTATACGGGACCTGTAATTAATTTTTCCAAATATGAAATAATTTTTATTTCTCAAATTTACCCTTATATATGACAGGATATATAAGAGAGAGAAATATGATAATAATGATATAAATGTATATGAAAGAAGATGTCAATCAAGAATAATGAATTTATGATAGATAAAAAATAGGAAAAAAAACTCATTAAATTTTCAAATAAATCTATGCAAGCACTTATAAAAAGAGATAAAACACATTCAAGTTTTGGTCTCTTATATATAAAGATGTAGGAAGTATATTTTAGGGCATTGGTGCAATTTTGTCGATGAAGTTTTGTGTGAGGAGCGTCTGGTATAGAAAAGTATTGGATGATTCTTAAAAACCAAATATGTTCAAAAAATGGTGCGAATTCAACAATGCCGTTATCTAGAAACAAGCGGTAGTTAAGAGACGTGGCAATCATGTGGGACCCACAAAAAAGTGATGACCTTTTGTTTCTAGATAAAGACATTGCTGAATTTGCACCATTAAAACATGATATGCAGTATTTAAGTACCATCCAATACTCTTTTGTAGGGTCGGTAATTAGGCCGAGCCTGTCGGGCTAGCCCATTTAAGCCCTTTTAAGTGGAGGGCTGAACTTTGATTTTGGAGCCTCTAAAAAGTAGTCGAGCCCACCCTGTAGGGCTGAGGGCGCCCCGTTAAGCCCTTTTATTATTTATTTATTTTTATTTAAAAATTTTCATACAATATTAATATTTTTGATTTTCTTACCTTAATAGTTTATGATGTTACAAAACTTTTGTTACTTTTATCTTTTTATAAGATTCAAATTCATAAAATAATTTGATTTATGTGGTTTTAAACAATATTTTATTCATTTAAATTTTAGACAATGATTTGATTTATGTTATGTGTGTTAATATTTGTAAACTATGTATAATAAGATAATGGTATGATAATTATTTAATTGTAGACTTAGTGTTTTATCTTGTGTTTGCAACTTAATTTTGATAATATTTATGTATTTTTATGAAAGAATAAAATAATTTTTTTTGGATTAAAAGGGCTGGCCCTTTTAGGTTCAAGCCCAAGCATTCAACGGCGCGGCCTAGTTTTGAAAAATGACCAAAATTTTGAATACGGGCCTAAAAAGACTAGTCTTATAGGGTCGGGACGGCTCTTTTTCCCAGCTCTTCTTTTTTGTGTTAGGGCCTCACACAATATTTTATTGGCAAAATTGCACTTCACACTATATTTTACTACTTTTCTTGTTCCCCTCAATTATGGAGTGAGTGGGTAGATGAGAGAAAATGAGTAGAAAAAGTAACCCTTTCGTAACTTTATTTTTCTTAATCTCCATCAAAATCTCATTTCATAAAAACAAAATCAATTGAAGACAGATTGAATGTGTAATTACCATTTTTTTAGGTCCGACCAATTAGTTAAATTGAATTATCATAGTATATATGGAAGATAATTAATAGCTTGATCAACTCCCTCCCCTCGGTCGTTATTTTAAAATAAGGTCATCTCTTTTTATTGGGTAAATTATAGAAAACCTAACTGAATTTTGGGTTAACTACAGATAATCTCCCTAAAGTTTGTTTGAGTATTTAATTCCTTATTCGTAGTACATAATATTAATTTTATAATGCCGGTCGATTATTATTTTGATTAAGTTTTGAAATATGTTTTGATAAAACACTCAAGGTCTTGATTGTTTGAAACTTTTATTCACTTTAAGCTAGTTTAATAACCATTTGTTGGGTAATGATTAGATAAACTAGCACTCGTCTAGTCAGGTGTAGTGATTCATCTAACACTAACAAGCTCGATAGGTCTCTTGAGCAATCACTACAAAACTAGTAACTTTGTGTAATCATAAGAAGCAAGGATAGAAATAATTCATTGATCTATGGAAGCATTTTAATAATTCGAACTCGTTACTCTTTTCAAACAACTTACCGTCACTATTCTCTTTCAAATCTTCACACTAATAAAAAAAACAGTATTTTTGTCCCCATTTCACGTCTCTTTTTTTAAATATGAGATGTAGAAAAAAGGCGATGGTAAAATTGTAAATATGTAAAAAAGTTTCAACGTCTCTTTTATAAATATGAGATGTGGATTCTACCAAAAAAGGGGGCGGTAAACATGAAAAAAATGAAAAAGAAGGCGGGAATTAGTTTCCACGTCTCATAAGTGGAATTAGTTTCCACATCTCATAAATTTTATGAGACGTGAAAAGTGCTTTTCCATAGCTCACTTTGAGGCTTTTCACATCTCACTTTAAAAAGTGAGATGTGGAAAATATTTTTCACAAAAGTGAGACATGAAAAATAGCACATCTCACTTTTAAAAGTAAGACACGGAAAATAGCTCTCTTTAAAGTGAGACGTGACAAACCTCAAAAAACCCTAAGTCTCATTGTTCGCCCAGCGCCGCAAGTGCACGGGTCGCGCCAAGTAATAAAGTAGTGAGTAAAGTATCGTTCCCACGAGGATTTGTCCAAAACTCGGTCAAACAATGATTATTACGCTTTCGCCCAATTTGAGTGACACAAATGTTGAGATTAAAAATTAATTAAGAAAATAAAATGAAAATAAACTATAAACAAGTGATTCTCCAACTTCAAGGATAAAATGGGTTCTAAGATTATCTATCCCCCTTGTACTTCTTAAAACTCAATTAACCTCCCCTCAAAGAAGCTCTCAACGAAATCACGTGCTAATCTAGGGTTCGTAGAGTACTTGTAAACGCTCTCTCAAGTCAAGAACAAGTGTTTAGTCTTATTAAGTGCACAATCTCTTGCTACAAGTTAATAAGACCCAATTCTCATGCTCCAACCCTAATGTGACTATGCAAGGCTAGCAAGTATATCTCTATCTTACCAACAAAACCATCCATCCATGCAAACTTCAGGTTCTTGCACTATTTTACCCAAGTTCTACACTCAACCTAGCTCTCCCGAGTCATAAATCAAGTGAACCCAACATCTAAATGGTGATTAAGCACTTAGAAGCATTAAGAACAGAGTAAAATAAGCACATAGATATCATTAATCACAACATAAGAGGAGGAATCAAAAATCAATACATACAAGGGTTCAAAATAATCCTAGAATCAAAGTATTTAGCTACTCATGTTCTACAACTCCAAGGGAGCATATATATACAACATTACAAACAGAACAAGAGAAGAGAATGAAGAAGGAAGAGATAAACCAAGAGAGGAAGCCCAAATCTCTTTGAAGCTCCAAGCCCAAGCTAAATCCCCACCAAGCTCCAAGCCCTAGCAGAGCAAAACACTCCCAAAATGCCCCTAAAGTCGAAGAATGAGGGCTCAACTCGAAACCCTTCGTTTTATTTAAGTTCAGTCCATCAAAACGCGCATCTGACATGAAGTTCGCCGCGGCGAACTCACGGCGAGATCACGGCGAACTCATCCAAAAAGAGGCAGAGGCAAATGTACTTCGCCGTAGGTTTCGCCGCGGCGAGCCCACGGCGAAGTCCCCTTTATTCTGTTTTCTTGCCTATTTTCTTTATTCCTTGGGCTGCTCTGACTTCTTCTTATTTTTGTTCAATTGGGAGCTTGGTGGAGGGCTAAAATCTCTTGTTTATTACGTCAAATTATTCCTACAAAAATTACATAAAACAAAATAAGAAACTAACTATAAAAACAATCAAAATCTACATAAATATACAATAATATGCGACCGAAAATCAAATGAACATTTCCTATCTTGAGTATCCAAAATTTATCAATGATTTAATAAAACTCAAGGAAATACTCAAATGACATGAATTTCTAAGAGTTATCACTCATCTCCTTCTTGTTTTCCTCTTCCTCATGCTTATAGTCGTGTCTCCCTCTCATTCTCTCCGTTTCTCTCTGTCTCTCTCAATTTCTCCCTCGTTTCCGGCGTTGAAGAACCATCCTCACTCACTCTCTTCCTCAGCTCCCTTTTCCGCGTTGCCGTGTGTGTGGGTGTGTGAGAGAGTGAAGTCATCCTTTCCTTCCTGCTTTCTTCTTCCTCTCCTTCGTGAAGAACCCGTCATTCCTTCTCCCTCAGTTGCGCACTGAGCAAAAGGTAGTACCTGATTCAAGGTTAGGAACTTGCTCTTCTCACTCCTACTCTTTGTTTCTTTGATTCGAGCAGATTTCAGAAAGGTTTGATTTGGGTCTTGGTGGGGGGGGGGTTTCAAGAGATTTCAGAAATATTAAAATTTAGGTCTTGAGGAGGAGAAGATGAATCGAAATGCTATGGTATAAGTTTTGAACTAATGAATGGAAGTTTATTAGAGTTAAATATTAGATACTGAATGTTAGTTTTTGATACAGCATAGGCTCCATTATGTATGTTGTTCACTGAACCTTGCTTTTGATGGATTTACAAATGCCACTCGGAAATCCTTAAATATAAGGTAATGGAAGGGAAGGTTTTGATGGAAGGCAAGCTAGTAAAGGGAAATATATATGTTAACAGAATATTTTCTGTTAATATTTATGATTGTTATGGTCAGTTTTATTTATTTTTTTATTTTGCTAACCATCCCATATTTTAGGATGATTAAAGTTGTATTCTAACATTTTTGTAATATTAATTTGGCTATAAATAATAAAATTGGTTCATTTTTTTTCATTTTAAATTTTGTATTTCCATTATTTCGATAAAATATTGAAATTTTTTTGGATTGGGGTTAATCATTCTAATTAAGAAATTTTTTTTTTTAAAAAAAATAGATTTTTCACGTCTCTTATTTGAATAAGAGACATAGAAAGTCTTTTTTTTTTAAAAAGGACTTTTCACGTCTCATATTTAAATGTGAGATGTGAAAAGTTCCGACTTTCTACGTCTTCACTATCCACGTCCCACCAAAAAGAGACGTGAAAAGTCCTAAAACAAAGACATAAAAAACGTTTTCTGTAGTAGTGTCACCTAATATCTCCTTAGAATCTCATGAGCAACAATAAATCAAACCAAATTCTTAACTCTTGCATATGGGTTACTACAAAATTAGTTTATGCACTGGTTACTTGAGATAGACATCCGGAATTGTATTCATTACTTTCTCTGGATTAAAAATTTTTTTTAAGAGTAAAATCTAAGGGGATAAATAATTTTTCAAGAACCTAAACTGGACAACTTCACCGTTCTCCTAAGAATAGATTTTAATAAATTTTTACTAGTCTTATCTATCTATCTTTTTTCTTTCACTATTAAAATCATAAATATTTTAAAACTTCTAATTAATCCCAACTTAATGCTTATTTATTTATTTTACTGGTGAAGGAGTTTTGATTGATTAAATGCAAGCCATCAAGTCTGACTCAGTGTGAATGCATAAAAGACTTTTAATACCTCAGTTGGGCCCAACAATAACATTCAGATAGTCATATAATAAAATTACAAATCAGATCCTTATAAAGTTATTAATGAAATTAGGTATGGCAGAAGGGATGGGACGAACCAAGGTATGAATCTTCACTATACGATAATAATAAGATTGGGACAAACAGAATGAACTAGTCTTTTATAACAAACCAAAGTTCAAATATTCACTAAAAAAAAAAAAATTCCTTCCAATAAATAGATGCATGTATACGAGAACAAAAAAAAAAAAAAAACAACAACAAAAGAATTATTCTAAAAGTTACCAAAGATTTGGTGCAAACCACAAACATCTATACCAATATTGTTCAAGTGAACCATAGGATGATCTACTTACATGAAAAGAGCGAAAACTCTTATCAGATAAGCAAAATAGTCTCATGTAATATCCCTGGGCAAAACATATAAAATTCCTTTTAACATCTTCCTTCATCTGCAAACCAACGGTTGAGATTAATCTGCAGTTTTTTTGATCAAAAAACATCATACAATCACCCTAATCTTCAACCTCAACCCATCGAATTCCATCATTTCTACTACTTCTGTCCAGCTTCATCACTGTAAATTCATTTACAGAATCATTATAATCATTGTCTCCATAAATTTTTCTTCCAATGTCACGATGATATCTGGTGATGACAAGCATTAAATCTCCAGAAACTTCATCATGAGCTAAGCGAATGTCGTCAAAAACACCAAGCATCATTCCATTCATATGAAGTTCTGGCTTAGGATCAAGAACAAGAAGCTTTTGAGCCACCATTGGAGCAATATTATTATCAAGATTGTAAATTTCTATATCATCAAATCTTTTTTTATTACCTAGAACATAAAATAAATTTCCAATCACTACTATGTCTGAAATATCCATCCCTTCTCTCTTAGCTTTGATCAAACTCCTTGACTTGTCCGTAACTTTACAATAAACGATCCTATCAGTAGTAAGACACACCACAAAAATTGAAGCACCCCCATGAGGATTATTACTACTATTACTATTACTATTGTTATTATTTGGTGAAGAATTGGCTACCATCTTTTTGATGTTATTGAAATCATTAAGATCATCTTTCATGCAGGGTAACGCAAACCTTTTTCTTGACACTGGGTTGAAGAAGAAGGGTAAACAAGGAGTTTTCGTAGACTGAACCATAATCAACCAACCGTCAACTGTACCCACAATATGTTGGCTTGATCACTACAAAAAGAAAAAAACACCGGTTTGTAACGGTTAAAATCATATATTTATCACGGTTTTAACCGTTACAAACACATCTATCACTGTTTGTAAAACCGTGACAAAATTATCCGTGGTAAGCCGGTTTGTAACGGTTTAGATAAACTATTACACACGTACGCAAAAACTGTGACAAGTTAGGGCCCGTTTTGTAACGGTTGTTAGTAACATACTGTTACAAAATCCAGTCCAAAATCTAAACCGAACCACACACCTTTTACAAAAAAACCGTGACAAATTTGTCCTTTGTCACGGTTCGAATTGTAACAAACGTTAAACTGTGACAAACGTTTGTCACTGTT
The DNA here is from genome assembly GCA_037074515.1 of Mimosa bimucronata. Lineage (NCBI taxonomy): Eukaryota > Viridiplantae > Streptophyta > Magnoliopsida > Fabales > Fabaceae > Mimosa > Mimosa bimucronata. Next base: position 18,235,742 of record CM073442.1, read on the forward strand.
CAAACACTGACAAAATATTCTGTTAGTTTGTCACAGTTTAAACCGTGACAAATTGTCACTATTTTTTTTAGAAAAACATGACATTTGTCACGGTTTTTTTAAATATTTGTCACGTTTTATTTGTGTAATTTAAATACTAATTATAAATTATTTATGAAGTAATTAATTATATTACTTGGAAAATTTTTTAATCTAATGTTTGTTATTTTAATATTCTATAAAAGGTTTTTCGTTTACAATATATATAAGATTACTTTCATGTAAAAAATAATTATCATTGTTTAAAGATAAACATCTTGTAACGAAAATATTCCAAAAAAAAATTAGAAATTATTTAACATAACAATTAAATATGTGAATAAAATAAATAGCAAAACTGATCTAAGGAAAAATTACTAAGAATAGATGGAGCAGCACAAACATGGGGTGGGTGAGGAGAAGAGAGAAGAGAAGGGGAGTGTGTGAAAAATGAGGGGGGAGGTGATTTATTTAGGAGTCTGCATGCAATTTGTCACGATTTTGCTTCTAAAAACCATGACAAATGTTGCCTGAAATTAATTAAAAATTTGGGCAACATTTGTCACAGTTTTGAGAGCAAAACCGTGACAAAGTGGCGCAATTTGTCACGATTTAGCTCCCAAAACTATGACAAACATTTGTCACGGTTTTGAACATTGGTAACGGTTTAAACCGTGACAAATGTCACGATTATTTTTTTAGGGCATTTGTCACGGTTTTGGAGCAAAATTGTAATGAATGTGTCAAATTTTTATGTTTGTCATGGTTTTTTTGTTGAACTGTGACAAATTCCACACATTTGTCACGGTTGTGGTTAACCGTGACAAAGAAATCATTATTAATGGTGTGTTTTTTTGTCGTATGAGGGGTATAAACGTCTTTTTGGGTGAACAATTGTTTGTTTCTCTATGCCAAGGAAGTAAGAATTCATGGGAGACAATAACAAGTTAGTGCACACAAGAAGCCGTGGAATTTGAGGATGAGGATGGCATTGTTTGTCTTTCATGGCATTTTTGAGTATGTCATCCCAAGATGAACAAACCAAACCAAACTTTAAGTATTCACCGAGGCATAATCTTCTTAAAATTAATTCTGCAATGTTTTGGGTGAGAAGATGTTGCGAACAATTTTGATCCTCACGTTCCTCATGATGAACTTGAATTTGATTCTCCAAATCAATATCTGAGCAACACAAGATATAAGAGAAATTTAAATATATAATCAAATAGAGAAGAAAATATTTTACCACATCTAAAATTACAAATTAAAGAGAAAGGCTAAAATTTTATACACATAAATAACCTCCATAAATTTTAGAAGCTATAACGTTAGTAAATAAAGAGTTTATTTTAGTCATAAATAGTATATATCAATACATTTTCTCTTTCAAATTGAAAAAAAGACAAAAGATAAATATTCGGAAAAAGACGAAAAAGAGGACTGGACAAAGCCCATTCTGTGTTTCATATCACGGATAATTTCGTCCTGTCATATAATATTAATGATTTGAAAGGGTATTCTAAGGAAACATGCACACAAGCAAACAGGTCAAGTTAATTAGGTCAAGCAATTTTAGGTAGCCTAATCAACCTCTGCCAAGTGTTATAATTGGCCATCCATATATATATTTGGGCAGTGTTTGGATTAACTTCTGAGAAAAAAGTCATTTTAAAAAATAGATTTTAGGGAATAACATATGAAACTGTAGAAAAAATAGCTTAGGATAAAATTAGGTTTTCTAGTCCAAACCTATGTTTTGAGGTTAAAAGTGTTTGTTTGGCTTAAAAAAACTTGGATTTTGATGAAAACTATTATGAAAAATTGAAAGTGTTTGCCTGATTTTAAAATCTGTTTGGATCCAAACTTATATATCAAACTGATAGTCAAACTGGACAAAGGTCTTTCATCATAAATCTCCTTCAATTGGCACAGAATTTTTCTGGCTCAGAATTATATTCACTCAGAATTTAAGAATAGAAAAGTACAAAAAGTAGAAAAGGAAAACGGTACCTGAATATCAAACACTCTTTAAGCCTTCTAAATTTCTAATTATCAATCATTCAATCTCGATCGATCTGTTCCTATTGTGCTTGTTTGTCAACACACATAAATATAGACACACAAACGTATGGTTGACAGAGATGGATTTGTTGGGCGGATTCGGTATGATTTATTTGATAATTAGTTTATCTTGTTTTGGACTTTGGATTTTAGAAAATCTGAATAGAACGCACTGGTACGTCAATTTAGATTTGCTGAAGATAATGTTTATTAAATAGGCGAATAATTAAAATTGTGTGTACTATATATTAATATTGAAATATTTGAATGATCGAATCCTAGAATCTTTTATAATCAAATCAAATCCTAATAATCCTAATTTCTCAAATTTTATTTTTAGGATACATATAATAAGAAAAAGTATTAATATATGATATAATATTCATATCAAATTATAAGATATGATAAGTAACGAATTAAGATATAACATTCAAATCTAATCGTAAGATATATATATATATATATATATTAAAGATAATAATATTATTAATATATTCATAATAATTAAGTTTTAATTAATAAAAAAGTGATAGAAGATGATATAATAGCCTCGGGTGGGGAGATTAATAGGGTTTTTTAAAGGGCACTTTGGTCATTTTCAAAAAATTTATCATGGTGCTTTTGTCTTTTCAACATGATTAGTTCTAACAGTAAAACACAACCCGCAATGTATTCATGATTACAACATATGATACTCTTTACAAAAATTCTAACTAAACCACGTAAAATCAATCCATTACATCATGATTACATCATGTAATTCTATTCCATTGGAATCAAAAGAAACAAATTTCTGTAGTCGAATAATCTGCTAGGTTTCTAGCCATATGTCTTACACTTTGGAGCTCCATCTGAGAAAAGAATATACGAGGCAGGAAATAAGTCCGATAGTAAATCTCAACACCAAATCATCAGAAAGATGAAACATGTCTCCAAACTTGTAAGGGAAGTCCAAGAAGCGAAAAGTGGAAATAATATCAATGAAAATAGACGTGAGTATCATAGGTGGAATAAATTCTCATTCTTGTTCTGGCTTCTTATGGATCATTGGAGGATAAAGAAAAGAAAATCTGAATCTGAATAATCGTTCAAGTAATTTCAAAATCCCATATAGGATATTTTAACTAGTTGAGTATAGATGTTTGAATAGCACCGAAATTAAGATAGAATCGGTGTAGTATCGCATCGGATCCGCTCTCTAAAAAATTTGAACCCAAAGGGTAGTGGGAGCTATCCCCGGGTGTCGGTCTTAAGGAGTCATAAATGCAATTTTAACCTAATAACTAGATGCAAATTTGATAAAAGCGGGTAAAAAGCATTGTATTTGGTTTTTATATGAAATTAGTGTGAATTATATGATATGTTCAAAACAAATTGAGATTGGATGAAAAGGGAGATTTGGATTAAATGGGATTGATTATTCTTAGTAAATGGAACTTTCAGGAATCATCGCTTCAAAAGTTAAATTGGAAGTAAGTTGTATAAAATTATTTCCCTGAATTCACCAAATTTGATATTATAAAGGGAAATAATGTATGTATGTTAATAAGTTGTTTATTTATGTTGTAGGGATATCAAGAAGTATTTGTTCCGTCCACATTCTTCGTCAAAACCAAAGTAAAAGAAATTGTTGAGGTACATACATTTTACTTGTATGAAACTTGTGCTTTGTGGAACTATTAATGCTCTATATATATATAAATGCTCTGTGAATTCTGTTGTGGTGGGCTGTGGAAATATATTGAGTTGATGTTGTTTATATAGTTTGCTATCCATTTTTATATTAAAAGAGAGGGCCTTGAGCCTGGGAACATTCATTTTTTAGCCGTTATACTGCCGAATTTTTGTTAAAAAAATAAGGTAATATCGTAAGGTGGCTACCTAATGAGTAAGTCATGCACATCAATCTTACCGCCACTTTCCTTTAGTAGGTTATAATGTTGGATCGAAAATGGATGTTTTGTGATCGACGTTTAAAGGATATATAGATGGAGTAAAAGAGTTCATTGAATTTGCCGCGACCATGTAGAGAATTCTAACATAATTGTATGCCCTTGTATGTCGTGTTTGTATGGAAAGCGTCTCCGTCCTCTTGACTTGTTGGGTCATTTAATTTGTCATGGAATCGATCCGTCTTATACACGTTGGACAAAGCATGGTGAGACGTATGAGTATTCTGGCGGAGACCGGGTACCTGATGTTAGTAGCGCTTCAAATGTGGTTGACACAGGCATGTGTGATGAGAGCAATGATCTTGAAGAAATGTTGAATGTGGTGGGTGAGGAGGATCCTGAAATATTTCAGACACTAAAGAGCGATGCAAAGACATTTTTGTATGTGGGATGCAGCAAATACACCAGATTGTGTGTGGTGTTTAAATTATATAACCTGAAGGCGCGATACGGTTGGAGTGATGAAAGTTTCACCGCTCTGCTCTCTACTCTGTGAGATATACTCCCAGAAGGGAACATACTCCCTTCGAAAACATACGAGGCAAGGCAAATTCTCCTGTCGACCGGTATGAAATACGAGAAAATACATGCATGTCGCAACGACTGTATTTTATTCTGGAACCAGTATGCGTCGTTGGAGAAGTATCCTAAATGCAGCACATCTCGGTATGGAAAGAAAGGTAAGAGTCCTTCTAAAGTGTTGTGGTACTTTCCAATCATTCCAAGATTCAAGCGCATGTTCAATAATGCGGATGTTGCAAAACTTTTGACATGGCATGCTGATGAGAGGTTAAAGACATCAAGCTTAAACACCCCGCAGATGCCCCCCAATGGAAAAAATTTGATTATGAGTACCCTGAGTTCAGTAAAGAACCAAAAAACCTACGCCTTGCATTGGCAACCGATGGAATCAATCTGCATGGAGTTCAGAGTAGTACTCACAGCACATGGCCATTGATTATGATGATATACAACCTACCCCCAAATTTGATCATGAAATGCAAATTTATGATGCTTTCCATGCTATTTCCGGGCATAGACAGCTGATTGTGCTTGATTATTACATATTTTTACCCACTAATTATGGGGAATTAATGTTCGCCACGCGCCGCAAGTGCACGGGTCGCGCCAAGTAATAAAGTGATGAGAAAAGTATCGTTCCCACGAGGATTTGTCCAAAACCCGGTCAAACAATGATTAGCATACTCTCGCCCAATTTGAGTGACACAAATGTTAAGATTGAAAATTGAATAAGAAAATAAAAGAAGATAAAATTATAAACAGGTGATTCTCCAACCTCAAGGCTAAAATGGGTCCTAAGATTATCTCTCCCTCTTGCACTTCTCAGAACTCAATTAACCTCCCCTCAAAGAAGCTCTCAATAACACCATGTGCTAATCTAGGGTTCATTGGGTACTCGTAAAAGCGCTCTCGCGTCAAGAACAAGTGTTTAATCCTATTAATTGCACAATCTCTTGCTACAACTTAATAAGAACCAATTTTAGAGCTCCAATCCTAATGTGACTATGCAAGGTCAATAAGTATATCTCTATCTTATCAACAAAACCATCCGTCCATGCAAACTTCAGGTTCTTGCACTACTTTACCCAAGTTCTACACTTAATATAGCCCTCTCAAGCATCAACCAAGTGAACCCAACATCTAAATGGTGATCAAGCACTTAGAAGCATTAGGAATATAATAGGGTAAAATAAACACATAGATATCATTAATCACAACATAAGAGGAGAAATCAAGAATCAATACATACAAGGGTTCAAAATAATCTTAGAATACAAGTATTTAGCTACACGTGTTCAACAACTCCAAGGAAGCATAAATATATACATTCAGAAACAAAGAACAAGAGAAGAGAATGGAGAAGGAGAGAATAAACCAAGAGAGGAAGCCCAAATCTTTTTGAAGCTCCAAACCCAAGCCAAATCCCCACCAATCTCCAAGCCCTAGCAGAGCCAAGCACCCCCAAAATCGCCCAAAAGTCGAAGAATGCCGAATTAGGTCCGAAAATTTCCTTATATAGGTCCAAAATTTCGCTGGCAATTAAAACGCGCAGCTGCAGAATTTCAGACCCTCGCCGTGGCCCTTGCTGTGGGGGTGCCACAGCCAAGGCCAGAAAACATGCAAGTTTTCGAACCCTCGCTGTGGAGGTCCCACGGCGAGGAGGGACCTATCTGCAAAGTTTCAGAAATTTCTGGGGCTTTTCTGTAATTTTTCACAATTTGTCCAGAAACTTGAATTTTCCCTTTTTTCTTGAAATTTCAGCTTCTAGCCCCAATTTCTCCCCCTTTTAAGTGTTCTTCTTCATCCAGATCCTTTGGTTATTGCATCAAAATATTCCTACAATATTTACATAAAACAACATAAGAAAATAGCTAGAAATATGAAGAAAATATACACAAATAAACAATTATGTGCATATAAAAGAATGAACATTTTCCCATCTTGAGTGTCCAAAATATATTAATAATTGCATAAAACTCAAGGGAAATGTGTTGATATTACATGAATTCTTGGGAGTTATCAATTAACACTTGATATAGACCATTACATGAAAGTTTTGGCACTTGTATACTTAGAGTTCCAAGGCATTGAGTTAATTGCATTTTGATCTTAAATTGAGCATTTTAAGGCATAAACTCATGCATTTCTTAATATGGATTTTGGATATTACATTAATGCTTGATTTTCATTGTAGTTCAATTGGGAGAATTGAAGAAAGAGGTTGGAAAATGTAAAAAATAAGCCCAAAAATTGAATCTGTCAAATTTAGAGAAAATTATGAAAAAGGCCCAAAATTTCAGAAAAGGTGCAAAAATGCCCCTCTTAGCTGTGAGCCTTGTCGTGGCAAGCCAAGGCGAGGGTCCCAAAATTGTATAGCTTCTATCCTTGGCCGTGTCCTTGCCACGGCGAGGGCCCGAAACTAGAAATTCTGCAAACTCGTTTTTAGGGTTTTATGGGGTATAAATAGACCCCAGACCTCCTCATTTCATTTTTTAAGCCTCCTCTGCACAAAATTGAAGAGCTCTCCTAGGGTTTCCATCATCTTCTTTCATTCTCACTCAAATCTTCATCTTCACACTTAATCTCATCTCCATTCTTGCTTATTTCCTTGTTCTTCATTCTTTCACCTTCCATTTTTACCATACTTCTTCTTCTACTTTTTTCATCCATGGAGGCTATGGTCATGGGCTATATTTGGCTTGAATTTGAAGACATGAGAGGCTAAGTTCAAGGTGCTTTGGTGGTGTGAAGGTGGCTCTAGCTTTAATGGGCAAAATAGGGGAGTTATATGTTTTCTCATTCTCTTTTCCTTATGTATTGAGCTTTGTGGTTGCATTTCTCTTGTATATTTGGATTGGAGACATGATTTTCCTTCTTCATTGTCTATGATTTGGATTATTTGTGTTGGATATTGAGTTATGTTAATTGAATGATATATATGTTCAAATTTCGTATTGGATTTTTGATGCTATATGATCTTTAGTGGTTGCTAGGTTGTGTAGCTTAATTTGTCCAATTGAATGCTTCGGTTGCACATTCTTAAGAGGAATCAGTTTTTAAAACTCAAGTTCCAAAACATACCAAGTGGAGCTTCACACTAACCCTAAGTAATGGCTAAGAAAGTGGTTTCTTGATTAGTCATTAATTAGGGCTAGTGGACCCCTAGTGGTTGCTTGGGGATTTTTCAATTATACTTGGTGAATCTTTTAACTCCCAGTATCAATTTTAATGAAGAGTGAGAGCCACTGAAACACTACTAAAGCCTATTTTATAAAATCACCCTTAATCCAAATCCTTTTCACTCATTAATCTAAAACACCAAAAACAAGTAATTGCATTTGTCAATAGTTTTGGTAAATAAATTTTCAAACTAAAACCCCCATACTTTTTATTATTTTAATTGCATTTAGCTAATTTAGGTAGGTTAAAAGTCTCCTCAAGTGAAACAACCCGGGGTTGCAACCTATATTGCAATCCTTGGATTAAATCTTGATTTTAACCCCCAAGGCACATTAGGCAAAGGTAAAATCAATAGCCCGACAACGATATAGACATGTACTTGGATCCTTTGATTGAAGACCTGAAGCATATGTGGGATTCGGGTGAGACGGTTTTTGATGGCTGTAAGGAAGAAAGTTTTAAATTGAGAGCCATGTTGTTTGGCACGATAAATGATTTCCCAGCATATGGTAATTTATCCGGATACAGCATCAAAGAATATGGTGCGTGCCCTATATGTGAAGATGATACCCATTCGATGCGACTGGATCATTGTAGGAAAAATGTTTACATGGATCATCGGAGGTTCTTGCCATTAAAGCATCGTTGGTGGAGGTAAAAGAAGGCATTTAACGGGGGCTCAGAAGAAGGTAGGCCACCGAGGATATTGACCGGGGATGACGTTCTTGAAAAGGTGAACGCTGTGGAGAATGATTTTGGCAAGCCTTTTACTAAAAATGTATTGACAAGTGGCTGTAAGAAGAGGTCCATATTCTTCGAACTCCCGTATTGGAAGTCCTTATAAGTCAGGCACTTTCTTGATGTGATGCATATTGAAAAAAACATCTGTGATAACCTAATTGGCACGTTACTAAATTTACAAGGAAAAAGTAAGGATAGTGTCAACTTAAGGTTAGATATGCCCAAGTTGGGAATAAGACAAGAGTTGGCACCTGTCGAGAGAGGATACCTCACTTATTTACCTCCAGCTGCTTACACCCTTTCTAGCAAAGGAAAATCATTCTGTGAGTTTTTGAGTGGAATCAAAGTTCCAGAGGGCTACTTCTCAAATGTAAAGAACCTTGTATACATGAAAGAGTTGAAGTTGAAGAACTTGAAATCTCATGATTGCCACGTCCTGATGCAAAATTTCTTACCGGTTGGCATACACAAAATTTTACCAAAGAAATTGTGGAGCACGATCACCAGACTTTGTATGTTCTTCAAGCTCATTTGTAGTAAAGTGGTTGATACAACGAAGTTGCAAGATTTACAGAGGCAGATCGTTTGTACCCTGTGCGAACTTGAAATGTATTTCCCCCTTCATTCTTTGACATCATGGTTCACCTTACTGTACACTTGGTCAAAGAGGTTCAACTGTGCGGCCCAGTCTATTTGAGATGGATGTAACCAATTGAGCGTATCATGAAAGTTTTAAAGGGGTATGTTAAAAACAGATATCGACCAGAGAGGTGTATTGCTAAACGATACATCATTGAAGAAGCGAGTGATTTGTGTGCTGATTACTTATCAAATGTTGAACCTGTTGGTTTGTCGAAGTCTCGTCACGATGGACGATTAATATGGAAAGGAATAAGTGGATTCAAGTTATTACACATTTCAAATGCTGAAAGGGAGTTGGCGTACTTGTACATTCTTCACAACACTCCTGAGGTTGAACCATTCATTGAAGAACACAAAAAACTCCTTCGTGAAATACACGGTGATAGGAATGAGAGTTTGATCACAAAGGAGCACAACAAACAGTTCATTAGATGGTTCAATGCACGCATTTGTCAGCAGGTTGAGCTTAATGCTGGATCGGTTTGTGAAAGATTGTTCTGGCTGTCGAAAGTACCTGGTTTGCACACATTTTCTTATACCGGCTATGCAATCAATGGTTACACATTCTATACAAAAGGCCAGGATGAAAAAGCACCATGCAAAATAGTGGAGTCACACTTGTTGCCCAGGGGTGGCATATATCCAGTGCAAAAGATACAAATCCTATATATGCGCAGATGTCGTACTTTGGTGTGATTGATTGCATTTGGGAGTTAGATTACACCATATTCAGAGTTTCTGTGTTCCGGTGTCAGTGAGTTAACAACCACAGTGGATGGTGGTTAGATGAATTTGGGTTTATATTGGTCGACCTTTGTTCGTACCGCAAGTGCACGGGTCGCACCAAGTAATGAAGTAATAAGTATAGTATCGTTCCCATGAGGATTTGGTTCCAAAACCCGGTCAAATAATGATTGTCACACTCTTGCCCAATTTGAGTGCTTCAAATATTGAGATTTAAGATTAACTATGAAAGTAAACATATTCTAAATGAAAACAAAATTATAAACAAGTGATTCTTCAACTTCAAGTATAAAATGGGTCCTAAGATTATGTATCGCCCTTGTACTTCTTAAAACTCAATTAACCTCCTCTCAAAGATGTTCTCAATGAAACCATGTGCTAATCTAGGATTCACAGAGTACTTGTAAAAGCTCTCTTAAGTCAAGAACAAGTGTTTGATCTCATTAATTACACAATCTCTTGTTATAATTACTAAAACCCAATTTTCAAGCTCTAATCCTAAGGTGACTATGCAATGTTAGCAAGTATATCTCTATCTTACCAACAAAACCATCCATTCATCATGCAAAATTCAAGTTCTTACACTATTTTACCCAAGTTCTACACTCAATCTAGCCCTCTCAAGTATCAATCAAGTGAACCCAACATCTAAATGGTGATCAATCACTTAGAAGCATTAGGAGAAGAGTAAAATAAAACATACATCTCATGAATCACAAAATAAGAGGAGGAATCAAGAGTTAATCCATACAAGGGTTCAAAATAATCTTAGAATCAAAGTATTTAGCCACTCATATTAAACAACTCCATGAGAGCATACATATACATCATCACAAACATAGAACAAGAGTAGAGAATGAAGATGGAAAAGATAAACCAAGAGGAGAAACCCAAATATCTTCAAAGCTCCAAGCCCTAGCTCAATTCCCACCAAGCTCCAAGCCATAGCAGAGCCAAACACTCCCAAAATGCCCTTGAAGTCGAAGAATGGATGAGGAACTCGAAACCCTTCCTTTTATTTCCATTCAGTCCGCCTTTTTTATCAAAACGCGCAGCAGAATCTACCATTCGCCATGGGCTCACCGTGGCGAACCCACAGCGAACCATCAAAAATCCCAGAAATAAGTGATGCTCACCGTGGCTTTGCCACGGCGAACTGACGGTGAGCAAGGAAAAAATGGGGGCAGAGACAAATGTTATTGGTCATGGCCTCGCCATGGCGAAGTCATATCTGTTCTGGTCCTTTTGTTCCTTTGGTTGCTCTGGTTTCCTCTTAGCTTTGTTCACTTGTCAGCTTGGTGGAGGGGCTATAATCACTTGGTTATTGCATCAAAATATTCCTACAAAAGTTACATAAAACAACATAAGAAACTAACTAGAAATATGATCAAAATCTATATAAATAAACAATGATGTGCAACCAAAAATCAAATGAGCATTTTCCTATCTTAAGTATCCAAAATTTATCAATGATTGAATAAACATCAAGGAAAAATGTGCTGCAATTACATGAATTCCTGGAAGTTGTCAACCTTTCTAAAGTTGGATATAAGGATGATCCTTACATTCTACCATAGTGTTTTACGTTTAAGATCCTTCTAAGAAGAATTGGTCAGTTGTCATGTAGTCGAACAAAAATTATGCTGGGCAAGTTGATGATGAAAGTAGTGATGATGATATGAATGTGATAGAAGATGTTCCTTCCTTTGAGACATTACTATCAGAAGACTTTGATGCAGACGGGTATGATGACGAAGATAAGCCTGTTTATGTAAGGCGTGATAATGAAGAAGGCATTTAGGTGAACACAACCCTAAATCCAACAAAAAAGAGGAAGCAAACAATTGTAGTCAATATAACAAAGAGAAAAAAGAGACAAAATGCCTTATATTAATTTAAGTTTGTATGTATTTCTGTTTTACACTATGTCTTATTTCATGTTATGCATATGCACTAAAATCATGTCTTGCTTAATTATTTTACAGGATTAATGGATCCTCCCTAAACGAGGAGGAAGAAGCACAACCTAGTGGCCAGGAAGATCATGATTAAGGTAGAGCAAGACATGAGGCGGATGTTCGTCGTGGCAAGACCCTTATGCGCAAACTCCTCACACGCAGATCCAAGGGTAAAAAAGACAAAACTTAAATTGAACGACAATGACCAAGCAACTGGAAAGACTGCGAAATATTGGGTGCATTGTTCATGATAAAGTGCCTATCACTATTACGGATTGAAGACAAGCGGGGGACAAACATGACGAGGTTTGGTTAGAGATTCAGGTAAGCTACTTTTTAACAATTAAGGGCATATATGTCATCATAACATTGTAACTAACAAATTTAATATGATTTTTGTTGTTATAGACCGTCTTTGATATCGACGATACTTGCAGGGAGTATGTGCTGAAGAAAGCTTCGAGAATGCATAGGAATTTTTGTTCCGCCTTAACCACGTATTACCTGAGAGATAAAGACGGGGAGATCACTCCAATGCCACCATCTTCATTGCTGGGTCAATTACTCAAGAACATTGGGATGAATTTGTGTGATCATGTTTGATTGAGGAGTTTCGGGAAAGAACTAAAAAAAATAGCCAAGCAGCTAAGAGCCATGAGTATCCGTATATGGGTGGACGAATGACATTTCCTGAATTGGAGGAAGATAAGGTATGTTAGTAATGCTTTTGGTTCCAAAATTATGAATAAATATTTACATAATTAATTTATACATTCACCTGGTTTACCTTGACATAATCAGGAACAGGGCCTAGAAGGTAGGCCACCATGGCATGACCTCTCGGTCAGAGGTCACTCGAAGAAGGACGGTACCATCGTTCATGAAAAGGTCAGAAGAGTCCGTGAAAGATGTGTAAGTCATTCTCTTAGACTTTCTAATATTTTTCTAACTGGTGACTTTGCTAAGTTAATAACTAATAATCCTTCCTCCTTGTTATAGTTTATGTTAACGCAAGAATGCCCTGACGAGGTCAACAAATTTGGCTGTGATGATTTTCTCATTAGAGTACTCGATTGCCCTGAGTACTCGGGCCGTGTTTGGGGCATGGGTGTAGGCGTCATCTTACTTTGGCCGCCAAAAGAGGGCATCAAAAGGCGATGTTAGAGCGTTGAATGATGAAGTTCTTACCATGAGGGAGGGGATGCTTGATTAAGGGCCAAAGACAAGATTTTGAACTAGGTGAGCCTTTTATTTCAATTTCTATATGTTATTCCTTTGATCAGGTCTAATTCGAGTGTGGTGCGATTTGGGGGTTTAGGGGATTTTGAAATTTCTGAACAATTAAAATCAAAGTGTTCACTTGTGGAATGGATAGATACTAAAAGGATCAAAGGAAGACAATGTTATTGTCTAGAAGTCCCAATTTATTATTGGTTACATTGGCAGTAGGCGGGATCAAAGGATTAAAGGACGACAATTTTGGCGGTGGTTTTGGAACTCTGGGTAGATGGGATCTGACATGGGTTAATGTTAACTTAGCCATTTCCTCTGAGTTATTCCTAGAATGTCTGGGTTTCTCTATTTCTGTTTCTACTACCTCTCTTTTCAAATTGATACAATTTTCAACCTGCTTGTGGGTGGTATTATACGCACTAAAACTACTCATTTCCACTTGTGTGATGAACTTAAAGTTGTTTCAATTGACACTAGAACTTTGTTTTATTGTTGGTTACATTGGTGGTAGGCCTGGAGATATAAAAGTTGAATGATTAATTTTCTTGAGTGTGTGGTTCTGCAGAAACACTGATGATACTTTTTCACTTGTATAGTTTTCTTGGCAATTTGTAGTTCCAACTTGTAACTTTAATCATTGTGATCTAGATCTTGGTGATGTGGGTGTGATCCTAAGTCTCTCAAACTTCCTTCGATAATTTGATTTACATTTTGGAATGTGGGAGACAATTATATTTCGAGCTGGAGCCTGGAGGTATTACTAAAATACCTCAGCAATTTTTATTCATGCATGGTAACCATCTTGCAAGTTGCCATTGCAACTTACATCACAAGAACAACACACCAAATCTGCAAAAAAGGCCCAAATCTGCAACAGGCTCAAGAATATATAATTAAGATCTTTTTTATTGTATTGTTGAATCTTCATGTGGCCCAAATCTGCAACAAAAAGGAAAAAAAGCCCAAAAAATCGAAAAACCGTTAAACCGAACCAAAAACAATTATATTTTTTGGTTTTTTGATTTCGGTTTCACTTTTGGCCAGTTTCGGTTTTTGGTTCAGATTTGAACTGAAATATCGTTTGCTCACCCCTACTTGAGACCGACACCCAAGGATAACTTCCACTACCTCTTGGGTCTAAATTTCTTAGAGAGTGGATCTCTGGCGGCATTACACTGATAAGCCCATTTAAGTGCTTTTCAATGCACTTCAGCGAAGTCAAGTTGTTGCCAAATCTTCAACAACGAGTTGTAGTATTGAGTCATCGTCAATTCTCCTTGCTTCAGTGACAAATCTTTGATTTGTATTGCTTTTATATGCCTAATTTGAGGAAATTAACATGATTGAGATGCGATATTGGTCCAATAATGCTTAATGTATAACTTAGACTCTTAGGTGAAATTAGTGTTAGATTAGGGTTAATTGGCCATAATTGTAGATTAATTTGTATGAATTGGTTTATAGGGCTATTTGATCCTTGTTTAGTTTTGTTTACACTTGCAGGGTTGTTTAGGACCAAAAGATCGGACCAGAGACGAAGAAAAAGGCCAAACTAAGGAGCATAAGAAACTGAAGCTCACGGCGAGCCAACGGCGAACACGCTTCCAAGAGGCAGAAAAGAAGTGAGCTTGCCGTGGCCTCTTTACGGAGAAAAGGCCACCAAAGTTCCAGAAGCAACAGCAGCTCGCCGTGGCCTCGCCACAGCGAGTAGACGGCGAATGAGGCATTCTGTAGCTTATCAGTTCCCGAATTTCAGCCCTCAAACCGGGTTTTCCAAATACCCACTCACTTGACCCGACTTGGGGGACATAAAACATGAAAATTAGACCCTATTAGGGCAGATTTGGAGTCCCAAAAACCCTAGCCTCCCATTTTCTCTCATTCTCTCTCATCTCCATCCCCTCCATCTTCCATTTTCCTTCCTCTAACTTCATGGCAGCCACTTCCTTCCTCCTTCATGGCAGCCACCTCCTTTCTCCTTGGAGGACAACAGCTAAGCTCTACCATTCTTGGTGGTGGGAGCCAAGGGATGATCTTGAAGCTTGAATAGGGGAGTTCTAGTTCTAATCCTTCTTCCTCTTGTTGTATTTATGCTTTTCTAGGGTTCTAGGAGTATATTTATGACATTTGGTTGTGTTCTTCATTTCTACATGTTGTATAAGGGTTAGAAACTATTTTATGTTGTTTCTTTTTTGTTGAATACTTGACATTGTGCTACATCAACTTTGAGTTTGATGAAATTTATGGGTTCATGATTTTGTTATTCTCTTTGTGAAAATTATGTGCTAATGCAAGGTGGCTTGGTTAGTGGATTAAAAATGTTATGTGGTTTTGCATGAATGGAATGTGATAGGAATTAATTAATTGTGTTTAGACATTGGGTAATTACTCTTTTCAACCTTAATCTTTGTTTGGGTGGCCATCAATGAGTTAGGGTTAATTGAGAAATTAAGTGCAATTATGGGGTGGCCCAAGTTGTGGATTTAAAGTCTTGCATGATTAGTTAGTTCTTGAATTTTTCAAATTGCATGAGTGGCATTGGACTTCAATCCTAGAGTCTTGATTTATTATGTGGGGTCCCAATAATTGATTAAACTCTAGAATTAATTAAGTGGCAATTCGGGGTCCTGATTGTTGGATTAGGAGCCCCTTACGATTAGCAAATTCATATTGATTTTGAACTTAATCAACTTAAGTTAAATTAAGTAATGTGCGGGGTTTCGACATTAATTAAGTTAACCTAAGCCTAGCCTAGAGGGGTTCCTCTAGGGGTCTTTCGAAAATCAACAAAAAAACTCCCTGAAAATCTTTAGAAGCAATGAATCCCAAGGTTTCCATTTATCAAGAGTGATTACATTTCCTTTCCCCTCCAAATCTCACTTTTATCTTCTTTTTCTTTTTACCCTTGAACATATAACATCTTTTGCACTTATTTTATTACCAAAAACAAAATACAATACTTTTTATCGGCTTTTGTTAGTTTGAATATTAGCTACTAGGACATCTTTTACGTTAGGCTCCTCAAGCGAACGATACCCGGGGGTTAGCTTCCACTATCCCCTTGGTTCTTATTTTCTTGAAGGACAGACCCAAGGGCGCGTTACACGCACACACACTCTAAAGAGGTGAGCTCTTCATTCAGATCTTGGAGTTGTTTTTTTACTTGAATCATTGCTGCAATGTTATGCAAGGATGAATAAGTGCGCTTGGCTGCATCCGAGATCTTCTTAGCCATGTTTGCAGATAAATACCCATCGCCTATTTCATTAGTTATTAAATTACATAACCAAGTCATCACCTGGTTGTTTTCAGCAAACAAGTGTCAAATGAAGGATCCTAAGGAGCAGGTTGTGGTACCTTTCTATTAATTTACTTTTCATTTCTTCTCCCTTAGATGTACCTTAGGACACTTTGAGACCATTGAAGGTAGTTGCTCCCATTGATTTTATGGTTGATAACCATTACTTGAGTGTCTGTATAGTATTTCGAAACCACTGAAACTGTTACAGAAATCTTTGAGCCTTTTGGAACTTAAACAAATTTGTCTTTCTTTGGGGTAAATGAGCCGAACAGAGAAGGGAAATTAGAGGAAGCTATCGTTATGGACGAAAACGGTTGCTGGTGGTCCTGAATCACCATGATAAAATCAGAGACTAAAACACTCTTTCTTCGTGATTTAAATAACTAGCAACGTACAATATATAGAGAGTAGAAAGTAGATAGGAAAGAAAAATATAATCATAAATAAGTGCAATACAATGTGGAAATACATGCATAGAAAACTTTAGAAGCAAAATCACATATAATAGGAAATAATAATCAATGATTGATTATCTTCAATCACGCTGATTTATTTTGATTGATTCTAACAAAGGTTAAGTGAGTTATGCGCCAATTGTGTAATAAGGGTAGTTTTGTCATTGTATTTCTTTGATGATCCTAATGTATAACTTTCTCTGATAATGAATAAATGCAGTACAATATTGGTACTTCATTCTTAATGCACTATAAGGACGTAAAAGATGCTATAATTAAGTTAAGCTCAAGTGGAGTGGTTCAATCATAGCCACAAAATGAAATGGGGATAAGCTCCTATTCTTTCTTCTCGTTCCTCTCTTATCGTCCTTCTTTAATGCATATTTGATGTTTTGCTCAAAATGGCTTATTTGCGAGAAACAGAGGTTGAGATTCTTTTTTTTTTTCTTTTCTCTTTTTAATACAAACAGAGGTTGAGACTCTGAGGTTTGGTGCAAGAGTAATAACTTCCCATCAAGTTCAGAGTTATCAACCCAGGTACACTATTTCCATATTTAAACAATCAAAATTGAATCTTATTATAGTTATATATTAATTCTTTGCCATCAGTGCCAGCAAAGCAAAGGTGAAGTTGCTGAGACATGGAAAAGAATTAATTGCCTTACTGTTAAAAATTATGGGTCTCTCATAATAAAGAATGAGCTACCTTCTTCATATCTCACTGCCTCTTTCCTCGAAGTTTACCTTTATTTTTTTTTTTTGGACGGTAAAGTTTACCTTTATTTTAGGACCACATCGCGCGCCGTTGAAAGTTGCAGTTTCACTCTCTTTTTATGACAAATAGGCAATATTGTCCATTAATTCAATAATTATAACAATGCAGTTACCATTAATGGCTGGACAGTGGATGAGAATATATAGGTCATTATGATCTGGTCACATCCTGACACGAGTGAAGTTGGCATCTCCTGTACATCATACATGATTATATTCGATTTCAACTGTTGACATTGAAATTTACCAATTGCTTATAAATTATAACAGAGTTTTAAACAGTGTTCACGTGCTTAATTACGCTACAAACCGTTGTTTAATGTTTTGTTAACTTAAATTGATATTGATAAAATAAATCCATACCTCAATGTGCTACTTCAGTGGTTGATTGTATTAACATATGCAAAATCGATTTTTTATGCCAATGTATTAACTTTTACAAATTGAAGTTAATTAGTCAAATATAATTTATATTAGGATAAGTTTTTTTAAGAAAATTAGTTTCGCATAAATTTATTTAGATGATATTATAAGAAACCAGTTTCAGAGGTTTCAATGATATCTTGCGTGATAGTCGTTATAAATTTGAATTGTAATCTTTGCATTCCACATTAAAGGTCTTGCTGTTTTAGGTTTTTTTTGTATTGTTTTAAATTTTTAGTAATATTTATATTAATTTAAATTTTCTAGATTATAGTTTTAAAATTTAAGGATCAAGTTGAATGAGAGCCAGTTTCGGTGCTCATGGTTGCAGTGAGATTTTCACCCTCTATATATATTTCAACAGTTAAATTTAATATTTTTAACCAACAGTTAAGAGAATATTTAGTACACAAAACATTATTTTTAAAAAAAAATTGCATTTTTTATTCAGACTCTTAATCTGATATGAACAGTCCATATTTTGGTGCTCATCATCATTCTTGATAGGTGCCAAATCTATACTTTGGCATCAAATGGTAGTTGGGTTAGGATTAAATATATTTCTAGGTAGATGTGCAGTTAAAATCTTGTTTAATTAGATTGAGTCTGTAAAAACGGTTCTTATTTTATCTTAATTTTGAAAAGTGAAGTTGCTATAAAAATTAGTTAATACAGTGCGATTTGTGTTTGGATAAACTTATATTAAAGAGTTAGTCACAGCTACAAATAATATTTTTCATGTCAGTTTTTAAGGAATTTTCACGTATACACATTTCCTAGAGGACGTGTATACGAGTGACGTGAAATGTTATACTTTCAACATCTATTCAAAAAAGGATGTGGAAGTCTTATTTTCCATGTCTATTACTGAGAGAATGGACGTAGAAAGTTAATTTTCATTGCAAAACGAGGCCTTGCCTTTTATGTCAGTGGAAACTGTTTTCATTTCCATTTTTATGAAAGCGGACATGAAAAATACATTTAACAATTTCATCACTTTTTAATTATGTTTGTTTCTTAAAAGCAGATCGTGAATTGGTGACGTAGATTCTCCTATTTCTAGTATTTAATAAAACCTTATTTGAATGATATATTAAAAATTAAGCTCTAGAATGTTCAAATATGAAAAAGAAAAAAAAAACACAAGTTGAAAGTTAGAAGTCAAGAAAAGTTAACTCCAACTTTAAAACATCTTTTGGGCCAAATATTTGTTGTCAAAGCAATGTCAAACATAATATTTTCATCCAACTTGAGTCTAAAGTGTTTTTTACGTATAGAACTTAATTTGGATAGTTCCAACATCATCCCAAACAAGCCTTAATCAAATCAACTTACTGTGAAACGTGAATAATTAATCATTTATTTTAACAAAGAAATTTCCGACACAAGCGTCTTTTTTTTTTTTTTTTAGCTGGGCACCAGATTTCATACATACATGTGTAGTTTCAAATTTCAATTTTTTTGCTTCCTACTTGTTATTGGGAACGGGTTTCAGTGTTGACATGAGTAGGGGAGCGCCAATCATTAATACACACAGTTTCTCTTATTTTCCATTGATTCACTGACCTCACTTGTGCCACACTCACCACACTGAGCTGCAACGGTTACACCCTGTTTTAGTTGGACTTGGATCCTCTCTTTTATCATTTCAGTTCTCTTTTATTCTCTACCTTGAAGTTATATAGTTTTGTGATCAAATTTTTTGTGTTTAATTTTATCATTAGATTCTACATAAAATTAGTCATATTTTGATATCTTATGGACGAAAAATGGTTCAGTTTTCAATTTTATATGATTTTTCAAAGATTTAATACTCTAACGTGGAAAAAAATACATAATTTTAAACATTAAATCCTTAAAAAATCATACAACATTGAAAATTGAACCGTTTTTCATCCATAAGATATCAAAATGTCACTAATTTTATGTAGAATCTAATGATAAAATCACAAAAAATTTGACCCCAAAACTATATAATTTCATGGTAGAGGACAAAAGAGAACCGGAGGGGTAGAGGAGATGATCCAACTCCGTTTTAGTTTCATCATTTTCCCCTTCTTGTCTCTTCACATATTTTTTTTCTTATAGGCCATGATCTTGGCATAATCTTATGATTATAATTTATTACTGTTTTAATTATTGAATATTTTTCTTAAGAAATAATATTAAAGATGGCAGTGAAAAAAAATGAAAGATAGGTGTACGTACGCATTAGGTAGGAAAAAAGAGTGATGAAAAATTATTTTTTTTAAAAAAAAAATTAATTGTGCTAAATGTAATTAAAAAATTGTTTGTATTGAATAAACCTTAATCCTCAACTCTCCCACCTAAGGATATTAATGAAACCAAATAAACCACTTAATTTTAACATATATTATATATTAACTCTCCCACCTCAGGATATTAATGAAACCAAATAAACCACTTAATTATAACATATGTTACATATAATTAGATAATATATAGTAGTTTATAAGTAATGTAAATTAGTTCTGTGAAATAATTGTAAATATAAATACTTAAAAGTAATTAATTTTTTATTCTTAATTTCTCCAAAAAGTCAAATTGATCTTATATCTTTTTAATATACTTTATACGAAGATTGATTCTTTTATTAAATATTTAACACTTGTAAATTAGCTTAGGACTTGATCTTTTATTATTTTATTAAATACTTAATGATATTTAATACTTTAGAAGAAAAGAATATGTGAGGAGACAAGAAGGGGAAAATGATGAAACTAAAATAGGGAGTAATGCGTGGTTAGTAGTGGCGCAAGTGAGTTCAGCAAGTGAGTGGAAAATAAGAGGAACGGTCTGTTTTAATGATTAGCGCTCCCCTCCTCATCTCCCACTTAGCACTGAAACCCTTTCCTTGTTATTGCCTTTCTCATTGATTGATTGAAGGAACGAATATTAGGTGACTTCAAGATCCAACAGTCAATGTTATCCGCCATGTTTGAGTAACGGTTGAACGCGTTTAATGATCGAATAATTCGAGTAATAAATTAAAATGACACAAAGAGAATATCATAGAGCAAAGATGGAAAAATAGTAATGTTGTTGTAATATATACGATCTTAAAGTCATAAGACTAAATATCAGAAACAACATCTTTATTCACAGAGATAATGTTGTATACATCTATCCATATATAGATCCCATGTAATAGTGGCCTTAGAACTAAGCCAGTCTTTATAAAGGTAATATCCACCAAAAATTACAATACAAATTCAAAATCTAGATAATTTTTGTGTCATAAATAATACAATTAGATAAAATTTACGACAGAGTGCTTAGCTTTAATCACCTCTCGAATTTAGAGAGGCACGCACGTCAAATTACTTCATTAATGTGGCCTTCATATTTAACAACTTTAAGGATTCAAACCCAATTGTGGTTGTAAGATTTTAAAATACGGTTGCTTGTTAATTCCATATAAACTAAAATCCAGTTTCAGTGTAAAAAGTATAAGAATAACTTTTTATCTCTGTCCAAAAAAAAAAAACTTTTTATCCAAAATTGTCTTGTGCTTCATAATTTAATCTATAAGATAACTTATCATAATTACTTCAGAAACAAAGTAACCTTTACTTTCTAATCATTCTAAACATATAATTATTCAGGTCTTCTCCTCGTATATTTATGAAATTTGATGTGGCCGGATAACTCCTTCTCATAAAGTTGATGTGGAAATGAAAACTGTGGCATGTGTCTACCCACGCACACGTGTGTGCATTTTAAAAAAAAAACGTCGTCCATAATATTGCGAATTTCTGAGAGTGCTTATGAGGGATATGTTTCCTCTCCACTTTCTATCTTTTCTTTGTCAATTGTTTGTTAGTTACATTGAAATTTGAGAGGTTAAGATTTAGTATTTTCTACAATTATTTGATAAAATTTTGAATTATTAAAAAATAAATGAATAGATCAAAGCTTACTAAAATTTTAGTTAGCGTAACTAAAAACTGTATTAAAAAGTTTAGAAAAATTGAGATTGTTTGACGTTTAATTTAATGGTGGAGATGATCGTAGAGGGAAAGAGTAATAGAGAGAAACTAAATCTGTTTTAAATAGGAACAAAATTTTTTCAAGTGCCAAAAATGTTTTGACTGGATAAAGCGCCAAGTTGAGGCATCAACATGCACGGAAAACATTATAATAATTAAAGGAAGAGATGACATTCATGCGTGGATATGCTGAGTTAATTAAAATACACGATCACGTGAATTTAATGTTAATGACTTAATGTTATATGTGTATATATAATTAACATACATATAAAGATGAATATATATATATATAATCATTGAGCAATTACTGATTGACTGATGGATGGCCAAGCCACTATATATATGTCTTATGATGAAATGAAGAAGCCATAGAGAGTGGGGAAAAATGAATTTCAGGAAACATAGTGTGATGTTAGTCCTTCTCGGCTTCCTTTTTCTTTGCAAGGCTCAAGCCGCTGTTCAACACTATGACTTCGTTGTAAGTTCTTCCATGTGACAATATGTACTCTTAAAGATGATATTAAGCTCCACTCCTTAAAATCTAGTTTGTAGAACAATATACTCTACAAAACTAAATTTTGTATTAAAGATTAGCTGGATATAGTATTTGTTACTGCAATTTTAGATCTATAACATCAATAGAATGCTCGTTATATCTTTTTTTTTTCACATATTCTAATATACTTTTAATGTCATAGAGTTTGTTATTCCAAGGTAAAATTGTTTTTCTTCTTCTTCATCCAACACACACCAAAGCTTTGATGTTATTAGATGTTATTTATATCAACCTATGAAATGCAGAATATATAGATCATGGTCTACGTTAAATTTATAACTAAAATTAAACACCGGGCCATCAGTTGATTCGACTGGCAAATTACCAATCAGATAGAATGTGGCGTGAATTGATCAACCCAATGACGGAGGAAAAGGAGGGAATCAAAGCATATGAAACATAAAAAAGAACAAGACTATGGAAGATAGATAAGACTATAATAAATATATATATGCACTTAATATCTTTAGCTTCTCCAATAACATTACTCTGATACATAGCACAAACACTTGGCTGTAGGACGTAGGAGTTTATCTTGTGGCTAGGATAAGCTTTGTTTTGCTAATTGGCCATGTATATAATACTTCTCTGTTTATAAATATAAGATATAATTGACTTTTTAGGAATCATAAGAAAGTTAAATAAGTTACTTATAAATTGAGTTAATTAAATTTTTTCTCAAAATTAACTTATTTGGTTCATAAGCTAATATATAATTTAATAATTCACAAAATACGATATAATTAAATGGTTTATATGTGTGTATACAATATTAATTATATACCTCCATTATTCAACATGAGAGTTAATTATATGTTGATTTTTACCTTAAATATAAGATCTTAGTCCATATGATCATTCGTATTTATCATTTTTTTTTCAAATTAACTTATCTAACATTTAAGCTAATCTTATACATATTGGTATATATTTTAGAAAAATCATATCACATTTTTGTTAGAAAAATGAAACCGGCTTGCTAGCTAGTTATAGCTATAGCTAACTGTGGATGCTAATTATTTTATAATATGTGCGTGGATTGCAGCTGAAGGAGAAGAGGTTCACAAAGCTGTGCAGCACGAAAAGCATCTTGACGGTGAATGGTAGCTTTCCAGGGCCAGCCATTACTGCTAACAAAGGAGATATTATTTTTGTCACAGTCCATAATCATGGAACTTATGGTGTCACTATCCACTGGTACTCATTTTTCCACAAGCAATATTTTACAACTTTTCCCAAGACATAGATCCGGGTTCTATCATTTAATTTCACTCCAGATTTGTAAATGCATGCATGAGATCGACTGTTACAAGAAATCACCAGTTTAAAGGACAATGCAACAGGGGATTTGCTTCTATGATCAGCATGAATTTAAGTATTGCAGCTACAGCTTCAAAAAATTTGTTTCCTAATTTGGTTTTATATATTGAATTTGATTTACTTTTTTTCTTTGGCATATATAACATTGTTAATAACGTTGAATCTGTAAACATTTCAAAGAACGTACTCGACATGTTTTATAAAATCTTCTTTAATTCTTTCCATAACATATATTTTAAATTTTTATGGAGTATTATATATATATATTTATATATATACATATTTGAATGGCGATGTTTAATAAAGGTAACGAGAGGGTAAACATTAATATTATATTAAAGTTTAGTATAGTCAATAAAGATAACATCAAAAAAGCAATTAAATTTTATGACAAATTTAATGTTTTTAATTATTTTTACTGATATAGTCGAACTAAATACTTTTAAGTATTTTATCTTTGGAGACGAGGGAATAGTAGAAAAGGGAGATCTAGATTGATATGCATGTTTGAAAACAATTTATTTCAACACAATACCTCATGTTTTTAATATGAGGTTGATCTGACTAATCTAGGGAAATAATATAAAAGTTAAGTAAGCTATTTTACTATGTCGCGTATATTCAAAAAAATTAATGTGTAATATTAAATTATATATATATATTATAAGTAAGATAAATTAGTTTTTAAAAAATATAAATATGGGAGATAAAAATAAAAAATAATCTTGTATAGTTATTTCTTTCACATACGTCACCGATTAAGTAAAACGGAACGTCAAAATGCAGGCATGGAGTGAGGCAACCAAACGATCCATGGTCAGATGGGCCTGAGAATATAACACAATGCCCAATCCCTCCAGGAACAAGCTTCACTCAGAGACTCAATTTGGCTTCCGAAGAAGGCACACTTTGGTGGCATGCTCACAGTGATTGGACTCGTGCCACTGTTCATGGTGCCATTCGTATCTATCCTCAACGTGGAGCTTCTTATCCTTTCCCTAAGCCCTATGGCGAAGAAATTCTCATTATAGGTCGGTTCCATTTAATTTAATTTCGACGATAATTCACCTTTCAATTTGAGTTTCTTTATATCCTCTCTATTATATGTTCTTCGTTCTTTGTGTGAACAATATGTATGCAGGGGAGTGGTACAAGAAAGATGTGATGAAAATCATAAAAGATGCTTTGGCCACTGGTAGAGAACCAGTTGGTTCCGATGCTTACACCATTAATGGCCAACCTGGAGACTTATGTGCCTGTTCTAAAGGTAATCTAACTTAATGAAGTAATCAGACTTACGCAGTTTAAAATTTTAACCAACACTTAATATAAGAGATAGATAAACTAATTTATGGATATCAATAAAGAAGTTAGTTAGATGTAACGAATATTTGTTGGTTTTCCTGGAATGTTCCTTTTTAATTATGTGAAGCTTAAGAAGTCTCAAAACCAAAATGAGTGCAGATTTGAAAGACCACATTAAATACTATTAACACTGTTGGAAATATCAACTTAAAATTATTGCTGCATGCAGGGAAGACACATCGTTTTTCGGTGGTGGGAGGAAAAACCTACCTCCTTCGCATAATCAACGCCGCCATGAATGAAATGCACTACTTTGGGATCAGCAACCACACACTCACAGTCGTAGGAACAGACGCAGCCTACGTGAAACCCTTCACCACCCCTTACCTTGTGATAACCCCAGGCCAAACCATGGACGTTCTACTCACAGCTAACCAAAAACAAGGTCTCTACTATATGGTCGCTTCTCCCTTCCACGATGGTGTATCTCCATACGATAACGCCACAGCCACAGCCATTTTACAGTATAATGGAAGCTTTAATGCTTCTCATCATCACCAACATCATCCAATGTTTCCAGATTTTCCTGAGCATAATGACTCTTCTGCTCCTTTTAACTTTACTAAGAGATTCAGGGGTTTGGGGAGTAAGAGTCATCCCATTGAAGTTCCAAAGAAGGTAAATAAGTGGATTTATATGACCGTGGCTGTGAATCTTCTACCATGTACTGCTTCCACTTGTCATAACATCACCAAGCTGGCGGCTAGTTTGAACAACGTGTCGTTTCAGACTCCAAGTATTGACATATTGGATGCTTACTACTGGTACGTACGTGCTATATTTATATGCACTTGTCCATGCATGTTCTCTCTACTAATTGAAACACCATACTTTAATTTAGAGTCGCTTATATATCAGAGTTGTTTGACCATTTAAGAACCAAGTGTGATAACCAGGTTAATTGGTACTCTTATAATTAAGGACCAATTATGCAAACCATTCCCTAGAGCTTATTAAATGTATAGTTAATTAATTTGGATAAACTAAAGAAGTTAAATATAATAAACTACTTAATTATAGTATATGTAATATTAAAAGATATTTCTGAAAGGATTATATGTATCATTGATTATATATCAAATTATTCATTTTAAGAAAAATGATAAATGTATTAGAGAAAATGAAGAGGTAATTTGTATTTAGGATTAAAAGTCAATATCAACGAAGTCTTATAATTTTTTTATCGGTACGTAGATATTTTGGTCCATATTATTAGCTTGTGAGCACGCACACAACCACTTTGTTCAGGGGCTGTTTCTTTGCCAATTTTGCGTGTAAATCCAACTTTAATTTTCATAGTTTTATGTTAATACGGGTTGTCTTAGCCTAAAAAGTATAGTTTTTAACGCAAGTAACAAGTTTATTTTTGCAGGAATAAAGCGGGAGTTTTCACTAAAGACTTCCCGAAAGAGCCTCCTAATTATATCAACTTCACAGATCCTAACAATAATGTATTTACGACCACGGGAACGAGGGTGATAATGCTGAATTACAATGACTCAGTAGAGATAGTGTGGCAAGGAACAAATAATGCCCGGAATAGTGCTGAGAATCACCCAATGCATCTTCATGGTTTTAGCTACTACGTTGTGGGACAAGGCCAGGGAATTTTCAACAATAAGACAGATCCCAAGTCCTATAACCTCGTTGATCCTCCAGAAGTTAACACTGTTGCTCTCCCTCGCAATGGTTGGGTTGCCATGAGATTTGTTGCCAACAATCCTGGTACGTCTTCTAATTACCTTTTACATTCATTAGCATACCTAATGTTCCAAAAAAAATATTGTAAGCTCAGAGCTTTCGTGTTCTTACGATACACATTAACATTTCTGTTTGAATTAGAGGGCATACTTCAGAGTAATAACGGTAAGGTTTGCTACTATATGACATGAAGGTTAATTACATGTGAAAATCTTGAAAGAGTCTATCTATTATTTATTATGGGGGTAAAATTGTGTACATCTATCCTTTATAGACTCCATGTGATGGAGCTTATGCATTGAGCCGCTACTGTTAATAATTTTGTTTGTATTGGGATAGAAGATAATGGTTTGTATAGAGCTTTTTTTTTTTTTTTTTTTTTTTTCATATTCTTGTGCATTATTTTGCAGGGGTATGGTTTATGCATTGTCATTTTGAGAGACACAGTAGCTGGGGTATGGACACTGTGCTCATTGTGAAGGATGGGAAAACCAAGGAAACAAGCATGCTTCCACCTCCTAAATATATGCCTCCTTGTTCCAAATGAAGGCGTTGATTAATGACATCGTTCTCCTATAATTTCAATCAATGATAAATTTATTAAATCGGAGTTTGGTTTCAGACTGATGGGAATCAAATTCCTGATTTAATTACGTTTTTATTTGTTTGAGAAAATGTGTAACCCCAGAAATGTTTCATGTCTTCGTATGGTGTGCTAATATTATTTGAACTGTTCAGTTTTGTTGGGGCTTTGAATTTGAACTTCCTCATATATGAGTGTGTGTGTGTGTGTGCAGTGTTACAAAAACGAAGAGTTTGGGTGTTTTTCAAAATGTGCTTCAACATATTTATTCAGAATTTCTTACCCCGGTCCTCCCCTTCCAAATTATAATCGTTTTTTAAGCTGACCGATGTATAATCTTGCTGACGCTGTGACTTTCTTTCATATATATATATATATATATATATATATATCATTAAGGTAAGTTTAACACCAAATTTTCAAGCACATTATTAATTAATTCAAGGAAAATAACACAATTTGAGTAAATGGGTCGAGCCAAGTAGCGTTTCAAGTGGTGATCAAACCATGAAATATGTTTGCATTTCCATGAGCCAAATAGGAATATCAAGATGTCAAATTTTATAGATAAAGTGGTGAGTGAAGAGAATGCATATGATATCAATAAAGTGATAAATAAAATATTGTTCTCGTTAGGATTTATTTCCAAAACTTGGTCAGGTATCACTTTTTATCGTACTTTTAACTGATTTGGGTAATACCAAGAAAAATTATGAACTATACATTGCAAAACCAAAAATTAACATCTACAAGTGATTTTTTGACTTCAAAAATAAAATAGAACTTAATTTATTTACTCTGTATTTCGTAACATTCAAGCAATGAAATGTTTGGTCTCTATTATATTAAGTCCCTTGATGAATTATTAATTTTTTTTAAAATATTATTACCGTATGTTACAATTTAGAAGAAGGCTTAAAATCTAATTTATTAGCATTCCTCTAAACTCTTAAATATGAATAAAATTAAAAAAAATTACTTCCAGACAAAGTGAGTGAATTAATTATTTATTTATCCTTGACATCATTGAGGTGGCTTATAAAAAGCGTCAAAAAAAGAGTATGTACATGTTATTATATGCTAATATGGTTTTAAAGGTAATTAACTAGCAAGCATGTAGAGGTGGGATAAGGGTCACCCTTCGCGGGGTAGAGAATAAACGGGCCGGGCCATTTAGATCCCTCTCGTAAAGCACCCATAATTATGAAATCCGGCCCTTAAGATTGCATGCCAGGGTAGAGCTAGTAGGCTTTGGACCAGTTTAACAAAAAACCATTTAAAATTTAAAAATCCTTTTAAAGAAATGAAGATAAAATAATAAATTCCTGATTAAAGACACAAATATTAAAAAAAATTAAATTACAAAGAAAATAAAGTTAAAATAATATAATGAAAATTTCAACATTTTAAAGCTTTACCCACACATGCTCACACGTAAAAATTATTTCTAATAGCCACATGGTAGTAGACTTATATATCCTTCTTATGAAAAAAACAATTATTATAGTTATCTACGCCTAAGAATTTAACTTACATGATGAGTGAAATTGCAACACAATAATTTGAGCAAAACTTAACTCTTATAAGGGAAAATACTTAATTCTTTCTAAGGGAAAATCAATATGTATGGTACACATTATTTTAAATAATAAATCGTACAAAAATATTAACCAATTAAAGAATAAATCTTATAACGAAGTGGGGCAAAGATGCAAAAATACCCATATAGTTTGGTCCAAAGTGTACCCAACACCGCGAACTTTTTTTGACGTAATTACCAAAATGGTTCTCTCAGTGCCTATATAGTCACTTTTCACATATTAGGCAGGAGAAATACTCAAGACAGGGGTGAATTGGGTATTTCAATAAAATCTTTTTCAAAACTTTAAGTTCAAAAGCAATTTTCAAAAAAAGATAGAAAAGAATAAACAGAGTATATATTGAAATCCAGAAAACAGAGAAAAGAATGTAAGTTAGATTTTATCTTTTTTTCTCCCTAACATGGAAAAACTTAACGTCGTTTGCTTATATTGATGGTATGGGCACTTTTGACTATTTTGATAATTATGTGGGCACTTTTGAGTCAAAGAAACCTTGATAGTGTTGAGTGCACCTTAGACCAAATTACATGGACATTTTTGCGCCTTTACAGTAACGAATTATTATAAACTACTTAAAGAAGCATTTGTTACTTTAGGATTAGGGTTATTTAAAAAAAATTATTAATAATATAAAAGTTTAACTATCATATAAACAATTTTTTTTAAAAAAATAAATGTAAAATGTCTTAAATGGGCCAGCCCTTTTATGCTTTCGATCTATTAAGGCGGGCCCTTTAGGTTGCTTGAAATTCAAAGGGGCTTTTAAAGCTTGTTTCTTGTACTTTTTTAGCCTAAATGAGTTTGACTTGTTTTCCCGGCTATAAAAATAGATATGGGGTAAGGGAATAAGGGACCAATGATCAAATCGACCAGAGAACATCTATAACTCAATGCCCTATATATCCAGCTGGGAACAAGTTTCACTCTGAAGTTAGCATTTACGTCTGAAGAAGCAACCCTTTGTTGGCATGTTCATAGTAGTTGAACTCTTGCCACTGTCCATGGTTCTATTCTCGTCTTTCCTGCAAATAACACCTCTTGTACTTTTCGTCAACCTCATGCACAAGAACTGTCATCATTGGTCGGCATACAACTTTATTTTGTGGAAAACTAGTTACGTTATAATACATTCATCTCATTAATTAATTTGTCTAGCTAATTTGAGCTTTCATTCATCATCGATCAATTATAATGATCAGTGTGCAGGGGGAGTGGTACAGGGATCAGAGGATGTACAGCAGATCATAAATTCAGCTGTGGCAAGTGGTGGCGCGAGAGCCTAACCAATCTGATGCTTGCACCATCAACGGTGAACCTGGAGATTTATAGATAGAGTTGAAATTGTGAACTAGTGACAACTAAAGAGAGAGTTTTCTATATCCAACAGTTGCTTCAATTTTCTTCTTTAATTTTTTTAATATGATTATATTTCTTTTGGCCAAACTTTAATATAATTATAGGATTAAGGTGCAAATATGCCTATAAAATTTTCGCTTAGGAGCAAATATTAGTTCAGAAGTTTATTTGGGAATGATGTTACCTTTGGAGTATTAAAAGTGAACAATGTTTCCATTTACGACTGAATTATATTTGACCACTGTAATTTAGGCATGGATGTTATTATTATTGTGAGAGACAGAGGTATCCCACAAAGAAGCATACTTTGGCCACCCAAATATCTGCCTCCTTGTTCTTGTTCTTAAGGGAGGTGAAACAACGTTAACTTTTAACTATATATATATAGGGTTAAAGGTCATATTTACCCCTGAAGTGTGTAAATTGTATCATATCTTCCTTTGAAGTATTTTTGGGTTCAAATATGCTTTTGAAGTATGAAAATAGATCAATTTTGCCTTCGAAGTATGAAA
This sequence comes from Mimosa bimucronata, assembly GCA_037074515.1. Lineage (NCBI taxonomy): Eukaryota > Viridiplantae > Streptophyta > Magnoliopsida > Fabales > Fabaceae > Mimosa > Mimosa bimucronata. The sequence continues at coordinate 18,266,753 of CM073442.1, forward strand.
ATAGATCAATTTGGCCCTTGAACGGTTAAAAAACCCACGTTGACCGTTAAACAGTGGACGTTGACCGTTAATATTTTAACGGTTAAAGGGCGAATTTGATCAATTTTCATATTTTGAGGGCACATTTGGACCTAAAAATACTTCAGAGGAAGATATAATATACCTTGCACACTTCAAGGGCAAATATGACCTTTAACCCATATATATATATTAATTTGCTACATTAGGCTTGCAAGATTCAAACAAATTTCAAATTTGATTTTTGAATAATTTTATATTTATCCACCGGTATCTAGCTACTAACTACCCATTAATTTGGTTTTTGATAAATGTAATGATGGGAAATGTTGATTGAATGATTGAAAATAGAATGTGTTCAACTGACTCGATTTGAACGATGGAAAATAAAATGAGTGCAATGAATTACAAATGCATTTGTAAATATAAATATTCTAAGTATCAATAATTTTATTGAATATATTTGTAATACCCTAAATATTTTATTAAGGATTGATGATAATTTAAGAGTTAATTCTGGGATTAAATTAGGAGTTAGAAAGTTGTATTAATAAATTTAAGGAAAATGGAAGCATTTTGGAAATTTATAAAGGTCTAGTTTCTTCCTTAATTTGAGAAACTTAAATTTTATGAAATTATTTTTAGAATCATAAGGGATTATTGTGGGAGAAAAATATTAGTTTGATATAGTGAAAATTTTTAGAAAATAAAAAGAGGAATTTATCTTAATGAAATATACTACCTCCGTCCCTAAATATAAGCTTCATATTTGTGAATGAACTTGTCCCAAAATATAAGCTTCATTTGAGGGTTGTCCAAGCATTTATTGGATTTTTTCCCCTTTTACCCATTGTTCACCTTTTCCCCATACATTCTCTTTCATCTTTATTATCTCTTATTTGCCATTCTCTTTCATCTTTAATATAAGGGTAAAGTTAGAAAATAAATTAGATTCCTCACATAATTATTGTTTTCAACTAACTTAAGTAGTTTTTTCGAATAAAACAAAGTAGTTATTTGAAGCTTATATTTAGGGACGAAGGGAGTATCTTACTATGAGGATCTAAGAACCTATTAGTATTTTTAATTTCTTTTATTATTTATTTATTTTTAATTCCCTCTTCTTTTCCATTTTTCCCATTACCGTGCCTTCCTCCCCCTCACTCGTTCCTTCTATTCCTTGGCCTCCCTCAGTGCGCTAAATGAGAGGAAGTGAGAGGGCAGCGGCGGCGGTGGCACCGTTGCTGGTGGGTGTCGTCCCTCCATCCTTCCTCCACTCCGTTCTTTCCTTCCCCTGCTTTGTGTATGTGTGTTGAAGGAGAATGAAAGGGGTGTAGGGTGTGTTTTTGGCTAGCGAATTGGGGATAAATTTTAGCATGATTCCAGTGATTTCAGGAGCAACTGGTAGCTCTAACTTATGGGCTAACATTCCTCTTTCTATCTCCTTTTGATTTCCCTCTCTATTCTTCAAGGCTATGTGGAAATTTTGGGGTGGTTTTGATATCATCCAAAAATCTGTGATGTTTCCTTGTTTTTACTAATACCAAACTTGATTTCTAACCCTTTTAAGCTATCCTATTGGGTTGTATTGTTGGAAAAGTGATTGGGAATGCTATATGGCTTGTTAAAGTTTAAAGAATTTAGGGGTTTATGATGATATTCAAAATTATGGACTGATTGGAGCAAATTGCTTGTTCCTAAATGTTTATTGAGGTTATTTGATGATGATGAAATGGTTTGTTTGGTTGAATTTGGCCCTATGTGAGATTTTTCTTGTTTAAAGTTTGATTAGGATAGGTTTCGATCAAGAGATCCTTTGAATTTTGGCTTTTGAATTTGATTTATGGCTTATGGAGGATTGTTCGGGTTCAACGATAATGTTGGTTGAATTTATTTGACTTAAATTAGAGCTGGATAAAAATGTGAAATTTGTAGATGCTTTGAAGAGGTCGAATGTTGCAAAAGGGTTATTTTGTATATGGAATGTTAATTTAATTGAGTAAATCTTACATTGGAATTCCATATTTTCGTAGCTATTATTTTGTTATGGAATTTTGCCCTTTGTTGATTGAATATGGTGATTGTAAAGTAATTGACTTCTGGAGATATCCTTTGATTTGATGTTTAAAGCAATGTTTCTTATGTTGATGGGGCTTTTGATGATTGATTTCATAACAAGGAATGTTTTTAAAGGATTAAGCTAGTCAAGTTGTTAATGTTAATATCTTATTCTAATTTCTGTTTGAGCTCCTCAAGTGTTAGACCAATAATTTAATGTCTTGAAGGATGATGCTTGTAGAATCACATGGTTAACAATTTTTAAATGATGAATTAAGTATTGATGTTGAGGATGGAAATTACTCTGCAATCTATGAAGGAATTCCGTTCAAAATTTTAACAGAGGATTAAAGGTTTCAATGGGATTATTGTTGAGTTGTTTGAATGCTTTGTACAGGTATATAAATGTTTTTAATTATCTTATATGCAATCATTAGAGATGCATAATGAAGATTTTATTGTATTTAGGACTCAAATCCTTTCTCCTATTTGTTCTAATGATTTATTTCTTCATTCTTTTATTGTTGCAAGTGTATTATTTTTGGTGGGTGTGTATGAGGTTACATTCCCCTTTTTTTTGATTCTGTTTTCAATATATGTGGGTGGCTGTGGTGGTATTTATTTAAGTTCTCTTTTTATTGTGTAAATATGGTGAGATGCGTTTATGCTATATTTTAAAACTTTTGTTTATTTGTGTATGTGAGAGCAAGAAGGATGATGGAAGCTAAGTTTAAATTAGTTTAAAGTTTTAGTTGGACAAGCTTGATGAGTTTTATTTGAATCTTGATATTTAGAGGTTCATGATTTCTTTGTGAAGTAAGATGTTTGCTTATTGAGTTAGTCTGAATGCCTACAAAATGTTTGATGAAATGAAGTAAAGAATAATGCAACTTTGAAGTTTATCTAGCTTAGGCATGAGTGTGGGAAGTTTATTTGGATATGCATTTTTCCGTCTTCATTTATTTTGTAAGAGAAAGAGCACGTGAAATAATTATTTATGAAAAAAGAATAATTATAATTTAATTTATGTACTTGATATGATTCACTATGATATGTTGAAATTGCTTTCATTCAATAGTACAAGACAATAGTTTTGGTGTTGTGAATTTGAAGAGCACCGAAATGGGGTATATCGGTGAAGTGCCGCCTCGGGCCCGCCCTTCAAGAAAATTAGGGACCAATACCCCAGGTGTTGTTCTCTTAAGGAGCCTAAATGCAAATGGTATCCTAGTGACTAACATGCAAACTAATTGGATGGGTGAAAAGCATTTTGTTTGATTTTTCGTATAGATTGGTGTAAAAAGTGTGATATGTTCAAAAACAAATTAAAATTGGATAAGTGGGAGATTTGGATTATAATAGGATGAAATCATTTAATAGATGAAAACCTTGGGACTCATTGCTTCAAAAGGATTTTTGGGGAGTTCTTGTTGATTTTCAAAAAACCCTAGATGGACCCTTCTAGGATAGGCTTAGGTTAATTAATTAATGCCGGAACCTCGCATATTACATAATTTAACATAAGTTGAATAAGCTCAAAATCAAGAATTAATTAATTATGCAAGACTTTAAACCCACAACTTAGGCCTCCCCACAATTGCACTTAATTTCTAAGTTAGCCCTAATTCATTGATGGTGTAACACCTAATATTGTAATACTATATTATAGCATTTTAATTGATTTATAACCACTTGTTTAATGTCAGAAGCCCAAAAATATGAAAAATTTAAAATTTTTCTTTTCAAATAATATTCAAATTTCAATTAAGTCAGAATGAGCTTTTCTAACATATTGAAACAATTTAAAACTCTTTATAAAATAGAATGGTTAATAAAACAATTAAAATAACTTAAATATAATTAATGGACCTATTCTTTTCTAATAATGTTTAGGGAGTTAAAATCCCTTATATTGTATATACGTATATCCACTATATTATATATTATTTAACCACCTACTCTTCTCCTACTATAATAATATATTAGCGAGTTATCTTAGGTGACAACCCTCTTACTTGTACATGCACTGTATGGTTTATTAATGATATTTATACATACCTAGGTACCATTTTATACTAGCTAGTAAATAGGCTTTAAGTTTGTTTACTTATTTAAACCTATATCTTAACTAAATAACTAAAAACCAAAATATCTAAATATGTAGGTACATAACATAGCAGACATCCTGCTTCTTCATATTACATTTTCCCAAAAACTCAACTTGCCTCCAGCTTATCTAAAATAGCAATTTTTAATGCAGTTTATATCATTAACCGTTATTTTCATGAGTGTATTGACATGTATATCTTTTATAAACCTTTACATGTAATGATAATTCTTATTGTATTGAACTGTGTGCTATAAGCACCTACTAACCAGTGATAAAAATATATTTGTTACCAGTGGCGCTTTACCTGCAATGTTTTCTCGTTATAACATTTAAAGTTACAACTAAACTGATCTCACAAAGGGGTAGCTAACCACCTAAGCGCTGGAGTACTCCAAACATGATAGGAATAAAAACTTATCAATTAAAATGCAATAGGTATTATAAAATTATACATGTGATTTACTTGTTACTGAAATAAACTACTACTTGACTTTAGAAATTAGCCCTCAACTGATTCTTTTCCTTCCCGATGCCTCAAGGAACTTATGCCCCTATCTTCACCTATATTTACACAATATATATATATATAAATAACACATTAATACATATGCTCTTTATATAACTATTCAGCGTCTCTCACGTTCCTATTGTACTATATATCTCTATTCTTCACTTTTTAATATATTTCTTGAACCAGCATTTCTAACTTTAATCATTACATTCACAATCATCAAATAATGCATACATATACAGACAAAAGCATCAATATATCCTTTACGGAGCTTAACTACCATTTAATCATTCCACAAATCAACTCATAACCACAATTTATTATAAATTAGAGAACCTCCAAATTGTATCATTAACTTTTCAAGTTTCATCACCTTTAACTTTCTTATATAGCATGTTTACAAACTATTTGACATTCTTCTACACCACGACACGAAAGTCTTCACCAAGTAGACCGAATAACCCAATGTCCAACAATAATGAAACTTCACCTAGAAGCCACTAGCATTAATATCATTAAAAATTTAAATAATAAACCTTAACTAACTTCTTTCTTTATGATTTAGCCTCATTTGCTTTGTTCCTATTTAATCTTTACTTCTCGAGTTCCTTTTTAAAATTCGGATTCAATCAACATTCATATCTTAAACTCTAACCATATCTTTTCAAACTTGAGAATTTTATTAAATAACACAACAATCAGACTTCAAATTATCATTCTCAACACAAGGCACCACGATTTTGTTCTTTAATTAAAAGACATTTTATTTCTCCTTTTTCTAGTGGATCATATTTAAATACTATCAAACTTTGACTTCCAATCCAACTATCATCTTTTGCTCATTCAAAATCGTTCCAAATTCTCACTGACTTCACAGCCATATAAATAAAATGCTAAGGCTTAAATGACTTTTTATTCTAAAAAACAACCTTTCAACATTACTTATTGAACATAAGTTGAAGTACCTAAACTTTTAACACAAAGGCATTAACAAGTTCCTATTCCAATTTCAAAGAACTATTTTATGAATTTCAAGATAATCGTGAAGAACCTTTAAACATACTAAAATATTATTTTGAATTTCTTAAAGTCCCTTTGCAATATCTTTAATCATGTTTTAATTCCTCTTTAGAAATTTAGACAGTTGATTAATCAATTTAAAAAAAACTCAAAGCAATGATTAGAATAAAGTTCCTAGCAGTAAAGATTTAAGATCTAATACAACATTTGCCAATCAACTATTAATCCCTAATCATAATTAATGTTCTAGTTTATTTTAATAAAACCAAAACAGTACACAAATATGTACAAGCAGAAATTCAACATACAAAATCATATATTAATTCTATCCAATTTCTAACTTCATTAATCACCAAATTACAACCATTCAAAGTAAAAGAATCGCCTCCAACAGAAGAAAAGAATCGGGAATTACAGAATTTCTCTCAGAACTCAATATGCAACAACCACAATCATCTCTAATATCTTCTTTAATACTTCTATAATCCATTAACATTCTTCATTCCAGGTAAGCATGCCATGGTTAATTAAGCTTTACACAAAAAGAAATAGATTAAACACTAATATAATTAACTAATAATAGAACAACACAAGGGTTTTTGTCACACCAAGGTCACATTAAACCTTAACTAATAAAAATGAGACTCAATTTACTAAGGTTATGGACCATCTATTCAATTAACACCTTAACAGCAGAAATTACAATGAAAAATCCAAAACAGCCTTACTATTGTTCAATAATCATCACAATGAATCCTTAATAAACTTCCAACATTAACCCCTTCTCTATAAACACACACACACACACACACACACACATCATCATTATTCCATTTCAACTCCCTTTTTTTCATTTGATCTTTAAATTGTACAGAAAAATCAGAAACTTTAATTACTTAATATTCCCTATTTGCCTGCAATAACCTCTGACTATTCAATTGGCTTCCCAAAAATATCCCAGTTTCTATATTGGGTATTAACCCACTATGAATCAGTACAAAAACTGATTATAATCCTATCACACATCCACCTGAAATAATTGAATTATTTATGAATTAATTAAGACTTAACATACAACAACAAGTTACCTATTTGGGACATACCCATAAAATCAAAGCCGCATTTGACATACAGTAGCTTATAGCTTCTTGTTACAGAAATTTCGTATTCGAAGATTTACTCTCTTCAACACAAATAAACATGCATATGAAGAAATCACTATACAAGACATTTTCTATCAACTAGGCATGATTTGTATGGCTTAACTCATATGTTCTTCACTTCCTCTCTGAAGCATTGAACCAAGCAAAGCACCCATTCCAAAAGTAAACATGTAAGCACCAAAAACAAAGCATACAGATCAGCAACCACATATTTTCACACACCACCGAAAATCCACATGCAATTAAATTAATTCCATCAGCTTAATCCCTAATTAATCTTAATAAATCCCTAGTTTAGTTTTCACCCAAAATTATACCCAAATCAGCGCCGACACACAGCAATGATAAGAGACAGAAACAGAGCAAACACAAAAATTTCGAAATCCATACATGAAGACCGATTAACCTCTTATATTCTACTTTAAACTAAGTGTTACTCAGCTTTAATTCAATTTCAACCCAAAATCCCAGCCAAAATTTGCCGGAACAGTGATCAAAATTTGGGGCTTTTGAAGAGAATCAGCCAAACCACAAACTACTACTCAAATCCTTTCACAAAAGCTTTAAATTGAAGCCTAAGCTTCATTTTCATTGGTTTAACAAACCCTAAAACCCCTGACCCGAATTGATTCACTCTCCAAACTCACACTAATCAGACCCAAATTTTAGAAAAGAAGAAATAAGAAAATATTTGGAATCTTGGGGTATTATTTGATATTTAAAAAGTATTATAAAAAAATTTGGAAATTAAAGCATATCTAGAGAAATTATTTTGGGACAAATTCAGGTTCATTGGTAAATGGGAATGGTAAATAAAATTACCATTTAAGGATAAAAATAGAAAAAGGGAAATATAAAAGATAATATCAGCCCCTAGTTGAAAATATTTTCAATTATAAAAGGAAGGGCAAGATGGTAAAACACCCATTAAATATCTATAAAAAACACTTTTCACGTCTTTTTTTCAGGACTTTTCATATCTCTTTTTGGTGGGATGTGGATAGAGAAGACGTAGAAAGTCAGAACTTTCCACGTCTCATTTTAAATGTGAGACGTGGTCCATGTCTCTTATTCAAAAAAGAGACGTGGAAAGTCCCACTTTCCACATCTCTTTTTTGAAAAAGAGACATGGAAAGTGGGGAAAAAAAGACTTTCCACGTCTCTTATTTGAATAAGACACGTGGAAAGTCTTTTTTTAAAAAAAAATTTAATTAGGACGATTAACCCCAATCCAAAAAAAACCCAATATTTTATCAAAATTTTAGAAATACAATACTTAAAATAAAAAACGAACTAATTTTATTATTTATAGCCAAATTAATATTACAAAAATGTTAGAATACAACTTTGATCCTAAAAGATGGATGGTTAGAAAAAAAAATAAAGAATAAAGAATAAAACTGACTATAACAATTACAAATTTTAACAAATAATATTCTCATACTCCCTAACAATTAAGCTATATTCTTGGGTTTCAAAGTCTGGTTAAAGAAGAGCTGTAGCAACCGATGCCAACTGAAACACAATTAAATGAAATAGAATAAGACAAGGAACAAATTGGTTCATACTAATTGCTCAAAATCTGACAGGAAATTGCAAAAATTGATCTATGAAGAAGATCATCTTTTGTATTCATATTTATCCAGCTTAGTTCAAAACATAAGAATGGCGATGCCCATTGCCACTTTTTGTGTGATGAGTGCAAGCACACCAGTAAGAAAGCCCTCCCATTAACCATAAATTTGTTGCAATCGTGAATTTCAAGAATTTCAACAGCATCCATATACCAGTCAAAGTCAAATAATTAACAATTAATCTTCTATGAATAGTATTTTGGAGATTATGCACCAACCAAACAAAATTGGAAAGAGAAATAGAAACAATAATTCTATTCTATGGTTAGTGTTTTAGGATTAAAGAAAGTATAAAAGAATAAACAAACTAATTTCTTAAGAGATAGCAGTATAGTATATATTACCTCCAAAGGATCAGTTTCCCCTTCCAACTCCACCATTATAGATGCATTCATACTAGTACAACAAGCAGATAACATGAGACAAATAACACATACAAGGAAGAAGCAAATCCTCTTCATCTTTTTGGACAATAATTATCACTGTCTAAGAAAGCGCTTGTAATGCTTTTATTTCCAACAAGGAGCAGGCCACGAGCTTTGCTTCCAACAACAGAGTAAACATTAGCTATAAGACAGATTCAAGCTACATAAGTGGGAAATAAAGTATTTGTGAAACTACAATAACATCAAAAAATACAAAATAGAAGCTAGATTCTTTACATTTGTTATGTCAATGTCAAAAAAATACAATGCTTTTTGGCCCAATCCCAAAGTTCTAATTGAATCACTAAATAGACTGCTCAACAAAATATGTTTAGATTGATTCTTAAAAATTTTCTTGTATCATCTCTGATTTTTTCCACCCTAAAAGGACTACTTCCATTTATTTGGTAAATAACTTTCTTCTCGCTACAGTAACCAAAATCCAGTTCTAGATGTAGCTAATGACACAGCACCAAAATTACCTAACTTGGCGATTGTACGGAGAGGGCGAAGAAGATGGCGCAATTGTTGTTGAAGCTTCTTAGGGATTGATGGCCCCAACTAGATTCTCTTGGGTATTCGGATAATTTTGCATGCAGTGAAGTTGTTTTGGCACCCTTGTGATTAATTACTAATCTCTATTTTTTTTGTTTTTGGTTTTGTTTATGTATAAGATTAAAAAAAATTGCAAACAAAAACATAATATTTTCAAGTTTTTTGAAGTTTTTATTAGTGGTTTTAGATTGGTAAATGGCAAATGTTGTAACTGTGCATGTAAACTTTTGTTTCCGTTTTTTTTTGTACGTAAAGGCTATTGCTGAAGAATAATTGGGAAAGAAATATTTTTAGCTTGGAACATTTAGATGTAGTGTCTCCCTTGTACTGTAAAAAAAAAGAGTAGATAAGGAAATCTAATCTAACACATGTTTTTGTTCATTTTAATAGTAGTAACCAATGTGAATATGGATTTGGATTGGGTTATAGAATAATATAACAAGGTAATGATATTATAATCTAGTGGCATGTACCTTATGAATGAGAAGTTTTATATGAATTGGGTCTTCTTATATGTAGATGAGAATCAAATTAGGAGAGTAATGGCATAAAATGAATGAGTGAGAGGGGGGAAACATTCACTGACAAATGGAGAAGAATATGTTGAAGAAAGAACAAAAGAGAATAGGCTTTTATTTGGTTGGGGAGGAGACCAAATAATATAATTATTGAGGGAGTGAACTAAAGAGAGGTTAATTAGAGGAATGGGAAAATTAAAAAAGGAGGGACAGGAATTAAAAGGGCACATGTGTGAGTATAAGGGGGAGGGGTGGGTCCCATCCCATGGTGTAAGGGATATGAAAAGAGGGTATGTGGATGAGAAAGAGGTCACATGTTGGGTGGGAATAAAACCATGGAATGGTATTTCACATGGGGACACACAAATCTAACACAGCACCAAAATTACCAAAATTACTTTTATCCCTAACTTGGCAGACTCTGCAGCCAAAGCAAGACCAGCTGGACCACAACCAATAACTACTAGATCCAGTATATCATCTCCAACATAGATTGGTTTTAACTGCAAAACAAAGGCTTTCAGAAAGTAATCAGAAATACTAAAAACAATTACATTCGTAGACCAATATCAGAACCGAGATAACTGGAGTAGGAAAGCTACCTTTGCCTTCAAAATAACCCCAGTTATCAGCAAAAAAAAAGTGTTTGTGCTTGTAAGCAATTAAAATAATAAAAAAAATAAGTCTCACGTCATTTTTTTCCTATTTATATCAAGCAGAGCTCTACATGCCATCCACAGAGCCAAACAGAAATAACGATTAATCACAATACCAAGATAACCTAAAAAGAATAGTAACTTCTGAAACATAATGAAAATAGTGGAATCACATATATCAGTGAAGAGCAAAAGATAATGATGGTGGAATCTTAATTGGAAAGCTAAAGAATAATAATCACACAAAAAGAAAATCCATAAACAAGGAGCTTCTGTAGATATCAGCACACAAGACACAGAGCAGAACCCTATATCAAAGAATTCATAATGACTATCAACTGTAACAATCTCATATTTTCATACTTGACATCAATAAAAGAGTGCAAATGCAGAAAACAGGAAACTCCTATCCAAAGTACAAGATTAAACATCCCTAACAATCAAATAATGATTAAAATCCAAGAAACAGAACTTAAAGAGGTAAGTCAAAACCTTATCCACAAGCTTGGACTGTTTATCCATGGATTTTTTCTGCTACATTTGGACGAAAACAAGTTCAGAGCCACCAGCCTTGATGAAATCTTCCTCACCAGCGAAATTCTCATCAACAGTCACCAAACTCTCAGTCCCAGTATGAGCTTCCACATGCAGACAACATGAACGGTAACACCAATGACCATACCCAGATAATAGATTAGTGGGTCTTCTCAAAAGGTCCTTCCTTTGCACCCTGGAATAAGAATCAAAAGAAACCGCCATTGCAAAGAAATTCCTGGCAGCAACACACTCCATTATACTAGGGAGAAAAAAGGGAAAATCTCCCTTCTACCACTATCATTCCCATCTGCAATACAAGCTACGATTCCATTCGTTCTCTTCAAATTCCTCGAATTCATAATCTTTCGCTCGGATTTCGCTACAACTCAAAGGATCAAAACCCTTCACCTGAGCCACCTGAGTCAAATGAAATAGAAGGCTTACTAGGTCAGAGAGAGGAGGAGAAATTTCTGCATTTTGGAAGAACCAAAACAAGCAACAAAACAACCCAATTTAAAAAGAATGCTCACTGATTTGAAAGGAAGAGACGACGAGCAACAAAGAAATATAATCCAACAAAAGAAGCACAACTGTGCTCACCTCTTAATCAATCTATTGGGAAACTACTTCCTTCCTCCGTACGTTCGCATCCTCACCTTTCTCTCACTCTCTCTCACTTGTTCGCATCCTCTTATTCTGGTTCAGAGGCTAGCATTTCAGAATGGGGGAGGGGGATGTTGGCTTGTAGAGAAGGAATTTATGGGGCGACTATATTTCTCTTGCTTGACAAATCATCTCAGCACTGAGAATGAAGAAGATGAAGTTTTGAGGGGGTTCGAGATCGAGTAGATTTGAGGGTGGGGAGGAAGTTTGATGAGAGGTTGGTTTGAAGATGATGGCGATTAGAATGAACCCCTAAAATTGTCGAGACAACTGAATCCACGTCTCACACATGGAAATGAGACATGGAATCACGGACTTTCCACGTCTCATTTCCATATATGAGACGTGGATTCCTAAGTTTTCATGTCTCATATATGAAAATAAGACGTGGGAACATTTTCCCAAGAACTTTCTACGTCTTATTTTCATATATGAGACATGGAAACTTTTTCCTGAAAACTTTCTACATCTCATTTTCATATATGAGACGTAGAAATTATTTCCCGCTTTATTTTTGACTATATTTTAATTTGCCCGCCTTTATTTTACTAAAAATTCACGTCTAACAAACGAAAATGAGACATGGAAAAGTCCGCACATTCTCTATATATTTACACTTTTGTCACCCCTTTTCTACATCTAATATTTGAAAAAGAAACGTGAAATGGGGATGTAGATTGTATTTTTTGTAGTAGTGTAACTCTCTGCTTTTCAACATATATATTCCCACGTGTCCTTCTCTTTCCGTCTATTCCTTTCTATTCCTCTATACCTCCCTCAAACCCGAAATCTCCCTCTCTCACTCTTCTCCCTCTATTCTTCGAATTGCAGTGGCGGCTTCAGCTTTCAACGACGGTGACCAGTGACGGAACACGGTGGAAGACATTCAAGAAGCTCGGGTCACTCTTGGGTAAGCTATTTTTCTTCATTTCCCTCTCTTTTTGGTCGGATTCGAGCGATTTTGGGGAAGAAGTATTTGAGATTTTGGGAAGTTTCTGAAGCTTTCAAATTCATAGAAATGATGCTTGGACTATGTTCTTGGTGATTTGAGTGTCGATTTTGGGGAGGGAAGTCGAATTTGGTCCAATTGCTCCAAGAAGTTCCTCCGAGTACTGTTCACCTGACGATAATTTTGGGAATTTCTAGGTGTTTGATGAATAAACTTTTGACTAATCATGGCTAAGAGTAAGCTTAAGCACGTTAGGTGTCTTGGATGTGTGATTTGTTGAAGTTTGGAATTTTGCTCTTCCTCCCCTATCTTTGCTCTGTTTGACCGAAAATGAAGAAAAGAGAAGGGATAGGAATTTGAAGCTATAATTCATGATGTTGCATCTCTATGAATTTTAACTGATTGAGATTTAGGAATTATTGTTTTTCTTCTTGCTTCTTATAACACCCCAAATTTTAGAAAATAAGAAATAAGGAAATATTTGGAATCTTGGGGTATTATTTGATTTTTAAAGAGTCTTATTGTAACACCCCAAAATTTGGATTAGAGATAATAGGGATTTTTAAAGGTTTTGGGGTGTCATTTAGAAATTAAAAAGTCTTATAAATAAATTTATTAGGTAAAGAGGTATCTCTAATAATTTTAAGATTTATTTTCTTTATTAATTGAGGAAAAATAATTAGATGATAAATTTTAATTTGGAAATTTGAGGAAAAACTATTTTGAGGCCCAAATAAATTTATGGGTAAGAAAATATCTAATCTGATATGAGAATTAATTTTAGGAAATTAATTTTTCAGATAAGGACCAAACTGAAAATAATAGAAAGATTAAGAATAGGGACTAAATTGAAAAGAACAGAAGTTGAAAGGGCCAAAACGAAATTTTCTCCTAACCCCTTTTATAAAATCAGACCTCCCTCCTTCTCTTCTTCATTCCGTCTTTCCTCCCTCTCTCTATTTCTCATTTTCTCCCTCTGCTCTCTCCGTTCTCTTTGTGTCTCCAGTGATGCCGGCGGCTTCAACGGCGGAATTTCGGCGATTGGAGGCTCCGACGGCACATGCAAGACCAGATTCGAGCTCAGGTGATTTTTCTCTTCCCATGGCTACTAATTTTTGTCCGGTTCGGGTGAGACTAAGAGAGTGAGCAATTTCGGGTTTGGGGTTTTTAGAATTTATGAGCTGATGAAAATGAAATTGGGCTCGATTAACCACCCTTGGGAAGAATTTTTGAGCAATGAAGTGGTATTTGTCAAGTTCATCCCCATTTTCTTTTTGGGCTACTGTTCACCCGAAGCCAATTCGGTTGATTTAGGGGTGTTCATTGCTTTAAGACTAAATTAATCATGATTATTGGCGAGTTTAAGCTTACAAGGAGTATTGCATGTTCGATTTCCTAAAGTGTTTGAAATCCTTTATTTTTTTTCTCCTTCCTCTGTTCGGCCCTGTTGACGGCAAGAATAAAGAATTAATGCTTCAATGAATTTGAGATTAGGAATGAAAGAATGTATTGCTCTTGCATGTTGTGTTGTGGTAATTTTTGAGTTGACCAATTCTTGCTTCTGTTCTGTCCGATTTCTCCCCTGTATTGGGTTCAAAAATTTTGTATCTTTTTCTTTGTGTTGGGTGCTTTTTGAGCATGTTGAAAGGAGGAGGTTTGGTTGATATCAAGCTTGAATTTAGTTGGGAAGTGAGTCTATTTTCTAGCCTCTGTGTCTCCGATTGGAGCCATGATTACTTGGGTCTCTCTGGTTCTGTTAATGGAAAATCTGAAAGTTATAAAGCCAAGCTATATGCTCTCCCCTGTTTCGATTGATTATTACAGATAGGAAAGAATGAAGCTGCGTTGAATTAGGACTCTCAATGTGGTTATAAGATTTTGAATGATTGGCACACATTTTCAAAAACGTGAAAGCATATCAATCTAGAAGAGGTGTTGTCCAAATGTGTGAGAAAGATGATTTTATCATTAGTATGTTGGATTTATTGTGGTTGGAAGCTTACTGTTAGAACACAAAGGAAATATCAATTAATATACTTGATGGTATATTTGAATAGAGTAAGGTTCATGATTTAATTCTTGTGGCTACATGTGGCTATATACCATTATAAGATGAGGTTTGAATAGTGAGGATATTTTCCTAGAAGTCTGATTGTTGTTTCGGTATTATGGTTGCAAACACTCTCAAATTACTGTTTGGGGATATGTTAAATCAAAAAGAAGACGGTGTGTGATGTTTTTGCTCTTGCATTTGTTGGTTGAATTGGTTAAGTGTTTAAGTTGTTTCTTTTTGTGTGAATGCTAAATAATTGTTAGCCTTATTAATTGAGGTCTTAGATATTAGAAGTTTTATTGAAGTGTAAAAGAAAGATTCCTATTGAGGAATTATAAAAGACAAAGTTATGGAAGCCTTGAGTATTATTGAAGTATATGATGCTTGAATTAAATTTGTAAGGGGCTGTCCAAAAGCATTTTAATAGTCAGATTATTTGTATGTTAATGGAATAGGTAGGTAACGGTTGATTGATACTTGTGGTTATATGTTCTTAAGGAATTGGGGAAATGTTGAAGTTTAATATATTATAAGTGTATGTTATTTAATCTAGTGTTTGGATGGTTTGGGGAATACTTGTTGTTTTAAATTGAAGATTTTATTGTATTGGAAAAGAGATTATTTTGGAAATATAAATGAAATGTGGGATGTTAAATACTTTAATGAGATTTCCTGGTTGTAGTTATTATTTTACGGTTTCAAACGCGTGGATAAATTGTATTGTGAATATAGCTTGTGAATACTTGATAATTGAAGATATATAAAATTGACTTGTCAAGTTGTGGCACTTTCATTATGTGTTTCCATATCTCTAATTCTTTTAGATTCTTTATCTTTTTCAATTTCTGATGGATTTGAGTGTTTAAATAAACGGGATAATGTTGTGGTTAATGAATTGTAATATCCTTTAATAAATTAAATTGCTTAGGCCCGAGAATGATTTACATTGTTGATTGATTTATTCTTGAGATCTTGCAATAAATAGAAAGGATATATAGATGTATGTGAATGATTAAGGTCTTTCAAGAATGGTTTTATAGAAACTATTGGTCAAACATTGAGAATAAAAAAGTACTAATTGGAGTAAAGTAGTTCAAAGTGATCTTTTAATCTTAAATAGTCAAGATAGTTATAGTAAATAATAATGATTCATAGACATAAATAGTGGGGTAGTTACAAGTATATTAGGACTCGAGAGAGACGCATAGTATAAATATAGAAGTACATATATTAACTTACTCTTATTATAATATGATGTGTAGATAGGCTTTGATATTGGTATGGGTTCACCAAGACAGTGGAAAGTAAAGGATCTGGTTCAGGAAATAGCTCTGGTATCCAGGTAGTAGTTTAATTCATATATAAATTTCTATATATAATTTTGTAATATCTGTGGCATTTAAATGGGCATTATTCCTGTTATGATATTGATGATATTTATGGAGTACTCCAAGGCCTAGGTGGGTCGCTCCCCCTTTTCCAATTAAATTCCTATAACCGTGAGGGTTATTGAGTAGCTGTGAGGGCTAAAATTGAATTCCTATAACCGTGAGGGTTATCGAGTAGCTGTGAGGGCTACAGTTAAATTCCTATAACCGTGAGTGTTATCGAGTAGCTGTGAGGGCTACAGTTAAATTCCTATAACCATGAGGGTTATTAAGTAGCTGTGAGGGCTACAATATAATTCCTATAACCGTGAGGGTTATTGAGTAGCCGTGAGGGCTATAATTGGAAAATCCTGTAGGTATTGGTTTGAAAGGGATATATGCTTTCATTATATGCACATGTTTATGAAATTGATGTATATGTATGTATATAAGTGCACACATGATATGGAATAAACTGCTATTGAGATTTCCAATCTCACTGTTTTCCAAAACGTTTTCAGTATAGCAGAATGGGAGTAGCTAGCTGGGAAAGAAGTAAGGTAGTATGAAGAGGCAGGAATGCCTGCTATGTCTTGTACTTTGTAGGTAGATACTTTAAGAGTCTATTTACCTGTGTATGTTGTATATTTAAATAATCAAGAGAAGTTGGAAGCTTGTCTTGTAATTAATGTATATTTTATATATGTATATATATCTTTAAGAAATAATAGAGCTATATACACATGTAAGAGGGTTATCAATCGAGATAACCCGCCAATATATTATCATAGTAAGAGAGGTGGAAATAGATAAATAGAACATAATTTAAAGAATATGTAAATATAATGTAAGGGGTTTGGCTCCCCAAACGTTATAATTAGAGTTATTTTAATTGTTTTAATAACCACTCTATTTATTGGAAGTTTAAAGATAATCCAATTTATCAAAAAATCCCATTTGAAAGAAAGGAAATTTGATTTAATACTTTGAAAAGAAAAAGTTTTAAAATTTTCATATTTTTGGGCTTCCATAATTAAAAAGTGGTTATAAATCAATTAAAATGCTATAATATAGTAGTAAAAATTTAGGTGTTACACTTATAAATAAATCTGGAAATTAAAGTATATATAGAGAAATTATTTTGGGACAAATTTCATATTTATTTGTGAATGGGAATGGTAAATAAAATTACCATTTAAGAGAAAAATATAAATTGGGAAATGACAAAGACAATATCTGCCCCTAGTTGAAAATATCCTCAATTATAAAGGAAAGGGTAAGATAGTAAAATACCTGTTAAAAGAAAATATCAGTCTTCTCTTTTAATTTAGGCCACACACGTGTCCTTACTCAATTCTATTCCTTTTATTTTCACTGCTCTCTCCTTCCACGTATACACACACACTTGAAAAAAAATATATACTTCCTCAAAACCGACACACACATATATCCATTCCCTCTCTCATTATATTCCCTCTGTTCCCGAAATCCTTCCTCTCTCGCACCCTCTCACTCTCTTCTCTCTGGTTCTTCGAAGCAGCAGCGGCGACCGGCTCAAATCGACGGCGATTCACGGCGGAAAACGTTCAAGTGGACTTGGGTCATTCTTAGGTAAGCTTATCTTTCTTGTTTCTTCTCTTCTTCGGGCGCCATTTTGAGCGAAATAGGGAAGAAGGGTTCAAATTTCTCTGACGTTTCTGATGCTTTTTGAATTCATAGAAGTGATTCTTGAAGCTTCTTCTTGGTAGATTGAGCATTGATTTTGGAAAGGAAGTGAAATAAGTTCAAGATTTTCAAATTTTCTCTTCCCTGTTACTGTTCACGCGACGGCGATTTGGGAATCTTTGGGTGTTGGTTGTTGGTTGTTTTGAAGTTTAATTACTCTTGATTTCTAGTAATCCTAGGGCTATGGAATGGATTGAAGGGGGTGGTTTTGAGGTTGAGGAATTTTTAAAGCATTTTCTTCCTCCCCTGTTTCTGTGAACCCGACGGGTTCAAGAGGAAAGAATTTCCAAATGAAATACACTTGTAATTGGAAGCTCTGATAAGTATTTTGAAAGTGTAAATTAGTGAAATTTGGAATGGTTGGATTCTTGTTCCTCTTGTTGTTCTTGTTCTGCGCTGGCCGAGCTTCCCTTTCTATGGGAATTGTTTGATTTTGTTATTTGTTTGGGTGCAATAATATTGTAAATATGAGGAATAGATGAATTTTGAATACTTGAATTATTGTTCCCTATTTCCTGATCTGATACTGTTCAGCCAAAGAAAAAGAAAAAAAAAGAATGGCCATTGATGTTCTGTTAGGCTTTGGGAGATTAGCTTGAGTTTGTTCATTTGTGATTGACTGATATGAAGTTGTTAAGTGTAGGATTGTTGTCCTCTAGTTCTAATTGATAGGTTTGATTGAGGGAAGAAGGAAAAAATGCTGTGATGGTTAGTTGAACAAGGAATAGGGAATGATTATTGATGAGGTTTATGGTTTTAGGTTCTAGAATTTGGATTGTTGCTGGGACTGAATTTCTGGAACTGTTGGTTGTGGTGATTAATTGGATGAGGAAATAGGAAGCTAATATTGTGGTTTGATTGAAGGTTCTAGGTGCTAAAATTATGATTCTTGGTTGTTGGCTGCTGGTTTAGTTGCAAAGAAAGGGGAAATGATGATGTTAGTCTAATAGGAATTAATTTAAGAGAAGTGGGAAGTTAAGATGGTTGTTAGTGTTAAGTAAGAAATGCTTATTGATGTTGTTGGTTGTTGATTGTTGGTAGGAAAGAAGGATGGCCTTATAATTAATTAATTAATTAAAAGTAGTAGGAAGTGGTTATTGAGGTTGATCATTGACTTCAATGATGGGAATAGAAGAAAGGGTAATATAAGTTCAATGGAGAGTAAAGGAAGAGATATGGAAAGTTAGATTGGTGTTTTGGATTTTTGTTAGATGTTGATTTAAAATGTGAATTGAATGGTATTTCTAATGGTTGTTTAGGAATGGTATTGATTGGATTAAATTGGGAAAGTTAAATTAAGAAGTTGCAAGTTTAGTTTGGAAGTTGAATTCATTACTTAAGGATTTGCAAGGATTAGGACAAGGATCTAAGTTGGATTATGAATATGTGTGACTATATTTAGTATGTAAGTTTAATTTAAATTAGTAAGACTACTTTTATGTTGGATTCTTGTTATATGTATATTAATTAATGCTTGTGCAATGTTGATTGATAATGGTGATAAACCATTTATCTAGAAGTTAAGATTTAGTAGGATTAGAAATAAAAAGGGGGTAGTACGATAGGAACGTGTGAGACGTTTAATTATTATGCCTAAGTTAGATATTAATATATTATTTTATTACAAATATTTATAGGACAAGATAGTGGGGTTGAATCCCCAGAGTACGAAGCAGAGAAAGAATACAGCGAAGAGTAAATCAAGAATCAGGTAGCAGATTATTTCAATAACTATTAAATTGCATGTATCATTTTATCATATCTGTTGCATTTATTTGATAAATTATTATTCCTCAGTGGAGTACTCCAGGGTTTAGGGGTTTGGCCACCTCTTTTCCCTACCAGTTAGTTATAGCTTTAAATGTTATAACGAGAAGTCTTGCAGGTAGAACCTCCACTAGATAATGAATATATCGTTACAAGTGGAGGGTAAGTGCGGATAGCACACAGAATAATAGGAATAAAATTATCATTATTTGCACTGATTTATAAAATGTATACATGTCAATAGATGAATTCATGAGAATAAAAGTTAATGAGATAAACTGCGTTGAACTATTGCTTTTCAGAGAAGCTAGCAGGAGTTGAGCCTTTTGGGGACTAAGGTAAAGTAGAAGAAAGCAGGAATGCCTGCTTTATAGTGTATTATGATAGCTATTTTGGGGACTAGTTTGTATATGTTGTAAAGCAAAAAGGTAAGCAAGCAGACGGATATAAACATATAAATGAGAAGCTATGAGATGATAGGTAAAGATAAGGGGATCGTCAATCCAGATAATCCCTCTAATTTATTTTAAGTCACGCTAGATAATACTAAGTATTAGAACGATATTAAGATGATTTTAATTATTTTAATTGCGTTATAACCACCTAACTTTACAAATAGATTTTAGTATTCTAAGTTAGTCCGAAAAGCCCATTCCAACTATAATAAGGTTGGAGCACTGTTTCAAAAGGAAAAGTTTTAAAATTTTCCGTATTTTAGGGCTCTTGGTACTAAAAAGTGGTTATAATTCAATTAAAATACTATAATATAATAGTAAAAGTTAAGGTGTTACACTTCTCTTCTTCTGTTTGGCTAGGGAGTGTAAAATGGCTATTGATATTTTGTCTTGCTCTGGGATGTGAATTGGAGTTGCTTGCTTAGTATTGCTTGATATAGATTGTTAATTGTTCAATTTTCTTCTTCCTTGATGTTCTGGCCTACAGATTTGTTCAGGGAAAGAGGAAAAAAATGCTGTGACATTTAGTTAAACAAGAATTAGGAAATGGTTATTGATGTTGTTGTAAGCCTTTTGTTTGTAGAATTCTAATTGTTGTTTGGACTGAGTTAAATGGCTGCTCTGTGTTGGAATAATTTAAATGTTCCTTATATATTTGATTACCGTTGTTTTGTTTTGATCCTAAGATAATGTTGATGATAATGAGTGTAGTAGTGATTTTCTGCTCGTATTGATGTTATTGGCCACTGGTTCTATGGGCAGAAAAAAAGAAATTGTGATATTAATTCAATAGGCATGAAATTTAGTCGAATGTAAAGTGAATTAGTTATTCTTGGGTTTTATTGGGTTGGTTTGAAATGTACTTTGAATTGAAATGCTGAAATTGTTGTTTGGTAACGGTATTTATTGGATTGAATTAGTGCCATGATTGAGATTTCCAAGTCAATGTTTTTAGAGGTTTATGATTGGTTAGAGTCAAGTTAAGGAGTTTCAATTTTATTTTGGAAGTTTAATTTATTGCTCAATCATTTTTTTTTAACAAAGAATAGAACAAAACTCTAAATTAGGATGGTAAATATGTGTTATTGCATTTAGTAGGTAATTTGAGAGTCAATTGTTGCTAAGTTAAATTTAAATATTTATAAATCATAATGGATGTAAGTTCATTGAATTATTAATTGATGATAGTCTTCTGAAAATTCTGAAAATGAAATTCCTACTTTAATATGTTTGAAGTGTTGTATTTCGATACCTAAAAGGTGAATTGGATTTTTAAATATTAAGTAAGTGGTTGTATGAGTTACTAAGAAACATGGAAAGTAAATTGAATTAAAAAGGATAATTGGTTGATAAGAAAGGTAAGTTAATCTAAAATAGTAAAGATACTTTTATGTTTATATCGTGTGCATATTAATTTATGTTGGTGCAATGTTTATTGATGAGGGTGTGATTAACCATTAAGTTAGGAACTAAAATTTACTTGTATTAGAAATAAGAAGGGTAGTACGATAGGAATGGGAGAGACGTTTAATTATTATACCTAAGTTTAGATATTGACGTATTATTTTAGATTATAAATATTTATAGGACGGGATAGTGGGGTCGAATCCCCAGAGTACGGTGAAGGGAAGGAATACAGGTAGCAGTTTATTTCAGTAACAATTAAATTGCATGTAACATTTTGTAATATCTGTTGCATTTAGTTGGTAAGTTTTTATTCCTCTCATGTTGGAATACTCCAGGGCTTAGGGGTTGGCTGCCCCTTTTCCCAATCAGTTTAGTTATAGCTTTAAACGTTATAACAAGAAGTCTTGCATGTAGAACCTCTACTATTTAACAAATATATCATTATGAGTGGTTGGTAAGTGCAAATCGTACACAGAATAATAGGATAAAGATTATTATTATTTG
This sequence comes from Mimosa bimucronata, assembly GCA_037074515.1. Taxonomy (NCBI): domain Eukaryota; kingdom Viridiplantae; phylum Streptophyta; class Magnoliopsida; order Fabales; family Fabaceae; genus Mimosa; species Mimosa bimucronata. The sequence continues at coordinate 18,288,848 of CM073442.1, forward strand.
TGCAGAATTATGAAATTTATACATGTTAATACATGCATAAGAACAAAAGTTAATGAGATAAACTGCGTTGAACTATTGCTTTTTAGAGAAACTGGCAGGAGTTAAGATTTTTGGGGAGTAAGGTAATGTATGAAGAAGCAGGGATGCCTGCTCTATGTTGTTCTTAGATAGATGTTGTGTATAGATGTACATATTACAAAGTTAGGTAGTATGCAGATGTCCAGGTAGTAAATAAGTAGATATTTTGGGTATGTGAGTATGTATAGAACTGAGAAATCGAAGGATGATATGTATAGGAAAAAGGGGTCTTCAACCGAGATCACTCCTTTATCTTATTGTTAAAATATGCTAGTTAAAAGTAAAATATTAGTTAGAGATTAAGAGTTTACCAGTTATTTTAATTGTTTTATAACCACTCGGATTATATAAGAAAGTTTTATAATATTCCAACTTGTCGGAAAACCCATTCCAGCTAAAATAAAGTTGGAAAGATATTTACAAAGGAAAAGTTTTGAAATTTTTAATATTTTAGGGCTTCCGTCATCGAAGAGTGGTTATAATTCAATTAAAGTACCATATTATAGTAGTATAAAATAAAGTGTTACATTTTTGGTATCAGAGTAAAGATTCTGGCATAGGTTAGCTAGAATACTTTGCTCGATTATCTTAGTTAATATTTAGAATACCTAATTGTATCTCATTATGAATGTATTTGGATATAGGGGTATGGTTAGAACTACTCGTACAAATTTTGTTAGGCGATGTCAAATAGTTCCCCCAGATCAGTTGAGCTGTACTTCAGCTGCAAGCCAACAATATCCGCCCGCACAGACCCATCTTATAAGTCAAATCTTTTATGTTTCTGGGGCACCTAGTTGGGAATCTTCAATGGCTAAAAACAATCCTGTAGGAATTACAGCAAGTAATCCCATATGTATCACCTCTGAGGATTCTGAGGCAGATCCTCTGGACCCTGACGTGGATAATGTGAGTGAAAATTCAATTGAGGAGCAACGTAATGATGTTATAGAATATGTACTTGATTAGTATACACAGTTGCTTGACCAGATTAAGAATAGAAAGGAACTTCTTAAGCATATCCTGAATTCCCTTAAGTCCTATAGGAGTATGGGACCTAATTCACGAGGTAGGGTAGAAGAACGGTATTGGATTCAAGCATTTCTGATGTGTCTTGATGTTACTCTGGCGTCTGGCGTCCAGAGTTAAAGAAAGGGAAGTGTTGAGACGTGGACCGTTTTATATAAGACTGTTTGTTTTAGAAATGAATGAATGGCTGGATAAGAACTATTAAGAGAAAAACGGTGTCAGGACTGATAAGGTTATAGTGTATGTTGTGTGTTTGCTTTAGTGAGAGAAAAAAACTTTGTAAATATTGTTGTATAGTTGTTATGGTATGATAGTAAGTTGAGTTTGTTTAGTAGAATCAAATCTTTGTAAATAAATATGTAATATTATGATCAATAAATGCTACTGTAGTGTGTATTTTGGTGTGTTTTAGTTGTGTATTATGTGAAAATAATTGTGAATATGTTGATGATAGGAGAATAATTGATTATGGTAAACATACGAGGCAAACTATCTGGGAATAATGCTATGGATAGCAGACCCCCAGTCGATCCTCTCCAAATCATTCTAGAATGTTTAAATGAACAGCAAACTACGATGAACCAAATACAAATAAGGAAGACTCAGGAACAACAAGCAAAGCAAATGGCCAACCTTCAAGCTAATAGGTGACCTGAAGATCTACTGGAAAATCCTCAAAGATAGCCTGAATTTCTCGGAGACATTTTGCAATTGACTATAACTCATTTCTGTAAGCATCATCCCCCGTGTTCATAGGAAGGGTGGACATAAGGCTAGCAGAACATTGGATAAGGGCTCTGGAGAAAATTTTCAAAGTCATGCAATGTTCTTCAGAACTTAAAGCCGAAATGGCGATTTACAAGCTAGAAGGTGATGCTGGCCATTGGTGGCAAAATACTGAGATGATACTGCAGGCTCAAAATATTCCTATTACATGGGAAGTATTTAAAGCAAGATTCTATGAAAAGTATTTCCCTCGTTCTATGAGAGATGATAAGGAGGCTAAATTCCTTACTATCAGCCAAGGAAATAATGAATCTTTTGAAGATTATCTGTCTTGATTTCTTCAACTATCTCGGTATTACACCCATCCTAATGAAAGTGCTGATGGTCGATGGCTATCTGGCAGATTAGTGAGGGGATTAATTCCTTACATGAAGGAGAAAATAACTCCTATGCAGATTGAAAATTTTGATAAGGCTATTGAAGTGTATCAATTAACAGAGAGCAGTAGGCAAAAGCCAGTAAGAACACCTGGTTATGAAAGGTTTGAAAATTCCCCAAATTTCCCTGCAACACCAGCACAGAAAAGAAAGAATTCTTTTCCAAAACAACAAGGAAATCTTTCAAAGAAACCTCAGCAACAGCCTTTCCATCAGGAACAGCAATCTCAGCCACAATAGTTTCAACTTCAACAGTTCCAACAGAAATCAAAAGGTCCACAAACTTCTGAAGGGGAGTGTTACAAAATTTGTGGCAAGCATCACGGTAAGAAACCATGTTTGGCAGGGCAAGGAGTTTGTTTTTCCTGTCAAATATGCCAATGAGTGTCCTCAGAAGCATTATCCATTTCGATCAGTTTAGCGTGGCAGAGTATTTGCCTTGACCCATGAAGAAGCACAGGAGTCTCCCGAAAAAGTTGAAGGTATGATTCTTGTTAATGGAAATTCTATTTGCGTTATGTTTGATACTAGAGCTAGCCATTCATTTATATCAAATTCGTGTGCTAAAGGTTGCGTCTCAAGGTAGATAAATTGCCATATGATATTTGTGTTTCTACACCTATGGGTGCAAAGGTTATGACATGTAATGCATGTTTGAATTGTGTGATTCAATATGAGCAGATTAGTAGTACTACAAACTTAGTTTGTTTACCTTTCCAAGGTATTGATGTGATTATGGGCCTTAATTGGTTGTCTGCTAATAATGTTTTGATTGATTGTGGTAATAAAACCTTGGTACTATCTAAGGGTAAGAGATCAAACAGAATAGAAGCTAGTATGAATCTTATTTCAACAGCTCGAACATAAAGAAGTTTGAGCAAAGGTTGTCAGGGATTTGTTGTGTTTTTCTCAATATCCAAGTTGAAACTGATGTTAAAGTGGAAGATATCCCTATAGTTCAGGAATTTCCTGAAGTATTTCCGAAAGATGTTAGCGGATTACCCCCAGAGCGAGAAGTAGAGTTTTCAATTGATCTGGTTCCAGGTAGTGGAGCAATTTCTAATGCACCATAGCGTATGGCTCCAAATGAAATGGCGGAGTTAAAGAAGCAGATAGAAGAATTGCTGGAGAAAGGTTTTATTAGCCCTAGTGTTTCCCCTTGGGGGTACCGGTGTTATTTGTGAAAAAGAAAGATGGAAGCCATATATTGTGCATTAATTATCAAGAGTTGAACAAAGTGACTATAAAAAATAAGTATCCTTTGCCGCGAATTGATGACTTGCTAGATCAATTAGCTGGGGCAAGTGTATTCTCCAAGATTGATTTGTGGTCAGGTTATCATCAACTTCGAGTTAAAGTAGAAGACATTCCGAAGACTGCTTTCAGAACTCGTTATGGGCATTATGAATTTCTGGTTATGCCCTTTGGGTTAACTAATGCTCTGGCTGTATTCATGGATTACATGAATAGAATCTTTCGACAATATTTGGACAAGTTTGTGGTCATCTTTATTGATGACATCCTAATATATTCTAAAAGTCGAGAAGATCATGAAGAGCATTTAAGCATATTTTATTTATATGGGTTCATCATTTAATATATGTTTTCTTGTTAAAATCTTGTGCTAAATGAGGGTTCTTGTTTAGTGGATCATGGTGTCAAGCGTTTGTATTTAGAAATTAACAAGTAAATCTACTAATTGCTTGAGTGATATTGGGCTTCAGTCTATTGGGATCAATTTATTGGTTAGGGTTCCACTAATGAGTTGGAATTAATAGGCTAATTTTATTGCAACTCGGGTTTTCGGTTGTAGGATTAAGAGTCCCTTGCAATTAGTAGGTTTAATTGGATCAAGTGCTTAATCAACTTAGGTTAAGTTGATTAACGTATGGGATTTCGGTGTTAATCAAATTAACCTAAGCCTAGCCTAGAGGGGTTCCCCTAGGTTCTTTAGAAAATTGACTATTTTTAACTCCCAAAAATCTTAAGAAGCAATGATTCCCTGAAGTTTCATATACCAAGAATAATCATCTCGTTTTTATCCAAATCTCCCACTTGTCCAATTTCAATTCTTCTTTGAACATTCTTTTTTTACAAACATCATACTCAACCAAAAATATGCCTTTTTACTCGCTTTTTCAAGTTTGCATATTAGCTACTAAGAATCAAATTACACTAGGGCTCTTTGAAATCGACACCCGGGGATAGCTTCTACATCCCCTTAGCTTCCACATTCTCTTGGAGAGCAGGCCCAAGGCGGCACTACATCAATCTAACCCCCAATTTTAGAGCTCTTCAATGCTTCATTATCTTTTTACTCGAGGTTTTGAATATGTAGAGGTATAATGTTCTGGATAGCGGTGGAAATTGAAAATAATAATTCAAATGGTTATCCTGAGGTTTTGACTTGATGTATTATCATACTAAGAAGGCATTTAAGTTCAGTCAATAGAGAGAATTAAGGATTAAGTTTAAAGCTGAAATTTTCTGGATGGCTATAGTGAAGGTAATCAAACCCAGACTGAACACGGAACCTGTTGAAATAGTGGGTCAATGTTGAGTGGGTTAGACCATAGTCAACCTAGGAGCCAAAATGGTGAGGAATAAAAAAAATTTTTAAAAAAATAAATTCTCATTACACCTTCAAAAATTCCAAACAATAAATTTTATTTCACCATGTTAAATCAATAACAAAAAATCACTTTCAAGTATCCAATATTTTTTACAATTTGTTGGACAAATTAACATCATATAATATTACCACATAATAATACCAAAATCAGTTAGTAATTAAATTAGTATCTAGTGCTAAATATTCATTATAGAAAAATATCAAACGATTTTTTCCATTTAGAATTTTCTCTCGTATCCTTTTTTTTTCATACATTCCCATATTTTTTAATTTAATTTGAATTTTCTCTCCCATTTTTATCCTTCTCTCATTTTTGCTTCTCACTCCATGTGACCATCACTATTTGCTCTCAACACTCTACACATCTCCAAAGGCAACACACATCATGAGGAGTAAGATCATCCCATCTTCGCCTTCTTGTTTCTTCTTTCTTCTTCCTTTTGCAAATTCTTTTCACAGCCATATCTGACTCATTTTCTTCTTCCTTCTTCCTTCTTCCTTCTTCCTTCATCCATGAACAACAACTTCGTTACCGACAACCACCGATTTCATGTCTTGCTTGGGCAACCACCAACAACTTCTTCCCTTCTCCTCCTTCTTTCTTTTTCCTTCGTCCTTCACCATTTCATTTTCTAGGGGGATCACCAACTCATGACTCGACTAGTCGACCGAGTCATGCCCAGGTCAGAATGGTTTTTCCTGGATGTTCTGACCCTGGGTTTGATGCCAACTCATGATTAATTTGTTTTGTTGATTGTTGTCCCGTTCCTCTGTGAGTATTCAGCTCGTCTGGCTTATGTGTGTGTATTTTTCTGAAGCTAATAGGTGTTTTAAATTTGTTAGGAGCATATCAGAGTTAGTTTTATAGTTCATGTGTGATTTCTTGTTGATTTTGGAATGTTGACACATGGGCTTCTCTTTGCTCTTTTTTCTACCGTCAAATTCTTTGAATTGCATGTTGTGATTTTTTGAGTTTCATTCTAATAAGGGGGAAACAAATAATACAGGTATATAATGGTGTTTAGAAATGCTTTTTGATCTGGTCACATTTGTTGAATCTTATTGGAGATTTTATTTTTCACCTTTTACAATATCTGCAGGCAACTGTTCCAAATATGAAATTGATTCTTCTAACCCTTGTCACCATAGGAGTAATCTTGTCTTGCTAAGCCACTAGAAGAATGTTATTGATTTTATCTCCCACATTGAATAATAATGAATGTGACTATGCTCTTCTATTCTTGTGACTACTATGATAATTTCCATTGAACACTTGTATTTCTCTAATTTTTCTGAGAATATTGGACATGCTTTTTATAATCTGAATTTTTGAATTGTTTAATTGCTCTCTTGTGTGTTTAAATTTGAAGTGAAGGTAACTGTATAGCATGCCCATTTGTTCATAAGTTAGTGAGCTAAACTTGACTAATTGGTTGGAAATGACATGTTTAATAGAATGGATCATAGTTGGATGCATGCATTGAGAAACAGTAAAGAGTATCACATGGGGGTGGAAGAATTTATTGAATTTGCCAAAAGAAACATACCTAGTAAGAATGGCATGTATCTTTGCCCTTGTGTGAAGTGTGCAAATGATGATCGTAAGTGCGTTGAAGATATAAAGGATCACCTTCTTTGTGATGGGATCAATATCCGTTATAAGAAGTGGCTTTGGCATAGGGAATTAGGAAGTACCATACATACGTGCACGTCACAAAATATATAAGCAAAGGTGGATGATGTTTGTGATGATAGAATGGATGACATAATCAATGACATTGGGGTGGAGTCATTGAACAACGTATTGCTCTAGCTCTTCTTTTCTAACGCTCTCAATCTGAGGAATTTGCAATTCTGTATAAAGCTCTGTTCATCGCTCGTTATTTTCGTTCGTTGATCGTCTTCTTTTGGGAGCAAATCTTGTTCTATTTATATCCTCACAGATTGCCTTTAGATTTGTCTTCATATGGCCGTTAGAATATAGTCATTGTAAGTTCATAGTCGTTGGAGAAGGATACTGCTCTTCAACTAATTCAAACTTCTGATCTAGCTTCAACTGTTCATTCGTAGAGTAGGCTAGACTGCATGTTCTGAACACCTGTACTTTCATAGCAGCTTTTTCAGTAGCGCTAGCATGCTTTGCTATCGCTAGCTGCATAGAATAATTTCTACACTTGAACTGTTAGCTAAACAAGTAAGCATATAATGTACAGAAGATGTTATCGCAAGTATAGTCTATTAGCCCAATGTGATAGATAATATTTATATCAGCTAAGGATTTTCATAAGGCATTCTCTATCGATAGACATAAACATTATCGCTAGCATATTCATCTAGTTCAACGTTCAGCATACTAGCTGTCATCTTTATAAACAGACTTCTATCGATAGCTAATCTTATTATCAATAGTTACTTGCTTGCTTATTAGCTTTAAGGATACTGAGGGATTATTAAAAGGTGTTTCAAGGTATCCTATTATCGATAGCTAAACGAGTTAGCGCTAGCAACTATGTTAGCTCATTTGACTCATTTTCTCTCAGGCACTTGCTATCTGAATGATCATTATCTGAAGCACTTTTGTTATCGATAGCTTAAACTGTTATCGCTAGCTGATTTCATTTGCTCAAGGATATGATACATTGTTCAGCTAGTTATTCTTCCTTTTATTTATAGAGTCTTTCTTAGCGATAGGGAATGACTTAGCGATAGATATTTACCTTGTTATTTCTAAGTCTTCACTCGCTATTCCTTTCTATCTATTAGCTATAGAGATACACTTCGCGATAAAGATATTTCTTTTAGATTTCTGCTAAGTTTCCATCTGCTATAGTTGATCCTTTTAATCTGTTACCTATCAGATTTTACTCGCTTAATTCAGAGGTAACTTATACTTATGTTTTCTATGGGTCAGTCTTCATCAAAACTTAAGATTCTAACATTCTCCCCCTTTTTGATGATGACAAAACATAAGCTAAAGATATACATTAAAGCATGTTCAGAGTATATATCAGTATTAAGCATATAGCATGAATAAAGTATGTTCAAAGCAATTATTGAGACAAATAAAATGTTCATTTTTATCTTGTATTGCAAAAGGAAATACTACATATAAAGTATAAAGACTGTTAAACATTCAGTTCATGTAGAGTGCATATGAGAATGATTTTAGAGAATGATTCAGGCTTTTTGGGTTATTCAGAATCAGAATCATCCTTCCAATATGATGTGTCCAGATCATAGTCCCCAAATTCACTGCTAATTCTTCTAGAGTCAGATGAGGGATCTTCAAGTAACTCAGACTCAATTTCAACTTCCTTTATCTTAGCAGGGCTTTTCTTCTTCTTGGTGACTGCTTTCTTCTTAGGAGGAGAGGAAGGAGCTTTCTGAATTAATTGGGCTAGAATCCTTTCCCCATAACTCAATTGCTTCTGCTTCTTCTTTGGAGGAGGCTTGACAGATTTTCCTTTCCCCTTTGACACAGTTTTTCTCTTTGATGGCTTGGGGGCAGATTTGGGTTCTTCAATCACAATCCCTTTAGATGCCCTGGATTTCTTTTCTGGGGGTTTTGGAGCAGATTTCTTGATCCTTATTTTCTTGGGAGCAGGTTGGACCTCTGATGCTTTCTCTTTCCCACTAAGTTCCATGTTCTGAGAGGGAGTCTGAATGGGATCTTTTTCTTTCTCTGTTTCAGCTTCTGCCCTTGCTGCATCTTTATCCTCTCTTTCTTTTAAAGATTGAGCAGATCTTTCTAAAAATTCTTCAACTTCCTCATGCAGCTCTTGTGCTCGCTGAAAATAGTGAGGAAGCAGATTTACAGAAACTGGTTGAAATTCCTCCTCATATGGGACCATGGCCATACTCATATTTTCTTCTTGGCCTTCATTATCAGGAGAGCCATCAGGAGGATTGACTGTGTCATTTTCTTCCTCATCAGATGCATCCTCTACTAAGCCCTCCACTAAGCCTTCTTCTGCCACATTTTTGTGCCTTTGATTCTCCCCCTTTTTGTCATCATCATTGGCATGGGTAGGTGAAGAGGGTTGGATTGGTGGTGAAGTATGGGTGCTATCGCTAGGAGATGGGCTAGCGATAGGGGTTGCTGATGGTGTGGGGACTTTGGTTTGTGAGGAGGGTGAGGTTTGAGATTGAGGGCTAGCGCTAGGGGAAGGGTTAGCGGTAGGAATTTCTGGTGGTGTTGAGATTTTGGTTAGAGGTGAAGGTGGAGGTGTAAGTGTTTGGGCTTGAGAATGGTGATAAGGAAAAGAACTGGGATGTTTGAAAGTGGAAGGAGAGGGATAATAAGAGAGATAAAGAGAAGGTGATGGTTGAGGAGAGGAATGTGAGGGTGAATGATGATGGGATGAAGTACCTTCTGTTAGAGGAGCTGTTTTCCTTTGTTTGATATACTCAGGGACAAGACATAGATTCTCTTCCAGATTTTTCACTTGATTCTGTAGCTCTTGAATGGGCTTCATCAATTCTACTTTTTGAGCTTCCAAGGCCAGATTAAATTCAGCAGAGACCCTGAATACAATTTCCTCTATTGCATTCTTGGAGAAAATTGACTTTGATGTAACAGGAGCAGAAGGATATGGTTCTTGACCAAGATTGTGCTGCTGTTGAGGAGAAGAAATTCTTTGAGATTGAGTCTCTTCCTCAATAGACTGAGACTGAGCTGATGTGGAAGGAACATGAGAGGCCTCAGAACCAGAGACTGCACCACTTGATTTAACAGGAATCCCCATTTTTCTCAGAGTAGAAATGGTGAGTTGTCTGCAATTTTTGTTGTCTCTTTCCCCTACAGATTTGATCTTTGAAAACTCGAGGAGATAAGACATGAGCTGAGGATATGGTAGAGGGGTCTTGGCAGATTTGTCAGATAAAAATCGGTGAAGCTCCATTGATATCAACTGCCCTAGATTTAAAGGTACTTTTGAAATCAGATTGGGTAGCTAGGGATTGTCTATCTTGGGAAAACTACTGAAATTCCCTGCCTTGTGAGTCATTAATCTGGTATACACATAGTGCAGTATTCTGTTGACCACAGGCATGCTGGCTGGCTTATTTGAGGAGTTTTCATAAATTTCTGCAAGATCTTCCTCAGAGTAGGGCTCAGGGGAGTACCACTTGTTATACTCTGCTTCAAATATCCCCAGAATTTTGTTAATAGCTAACCAGTTAAAGGAGATCCCCCTTCCTCTTACTGACGCCTCAAACACAATATTGACCAGCTCCTTTTTCTTATATTATGGCTTAGCTATCATGCTCGAATAGAATGACCTCAGTACTTCCTTATTGTAGACATTTTGAATGCTGAGCCATCTTTTGTAGGGAAGAAGCCAGGGATCCAAGTCGAAGCCATTTTGCTTGAAATATTCCAAATCTACCCAGACTGCAGTCCTATCTAGGGTTTTTCATTTTGCGAAGACAGCACTTGGAGCTTCAAGGGGTTCTTCTGAGTAGGGCAAATAAGAGATAGTTCGCTTTTGACGCTTGGAACCTGAATCAACCACTTCTTTGGAGAATGACACACCTTTCTGGGTTTTTGACCTCTTGCTAGCGGATTGAGAAGAGGGTTTAGCGCTAGAGGTGGCCTCAACATCACTCACACTTGGAACTTTGGTTCTGGACATTTCTGGGTTTAGGATTTTAGGGTTTTGAGAGAGTAAAAAGTGCAGAGAGTATGCTCTGAGAGCTGGGGATAGATGAGAATGAGTGCAAATGAATGCAGATGTGAATGACCTAATTTTATAAGTTTCAGAAATTACCATTAATGATGAGTACTCGCTTGACGTTTCGTATTCTGGGCTTTTTAAGTGACTTGCTATCGCTAATATGAGCAGCTATCGCTAGCTGGCATGATCCCACGCTGAGCAAGTGACAAGTCTTGTTACTTACTCCTTCCAAGTTCCATCTATCGATAGCTGACTTTGCTATCGATAATGCATTTAGGCTAGCGATGGCAATCTTTGCTCAATACTTAGCTTTGTCCTGCATACAACTAGCGATAGTGGAACTTGCTATCGATGGGTCAGTGTTGCAGAAACTTAAGATTTAACATTTGAACAACTTCTATTAAGCAAGATTGATATCAATCGGCATAGGTGACAAAAATATATTTAGATACTAATATCTGAAATTTTAAGCAAATAAAATCAATTTATAGCAAGTGGCAATTCTTCCTAGAATTTATCAGCTGCAAAGGATAAGTTGAAGCAGTTTCAACTTGATCTTTCAGTTTTCAAAAATTCATCCAAATCCAACATGTTTTTCAAAACATATGAATGCACTCGTATAAACATGCTGATTTAAAGTTTGAAACAACTTTGATTTTCATTTTAGAGATTCCTCAAAAGATAATACAATACATAATTCCAACTTTTCAATCATATGGCAATTTGAAAGATAGTTCAAATATTGATTGCTGATGAAGAGAAACAATCATTCATTATCTAACCATAATTATACTCACTAAAGATAGGGTAAAAATGATATCACCATAACTGCACTTGTCTAGGCAGAAGCTTGATATCGGTAATGAGAGTGGCTATCGCTAGTGCTTTTGATGGCAATTCGCTCTCTTAGCTCTGTCCAGCATATGCTAGCGATAGTGAACTTCACTATCGATTGGACAGTCTGTACTTGCCCATGCAGTAGCTTGATTTTGGCAGAAAAGTTGATATTTTCTTTTACAGGTTCAACACCAAAATCCAAGCATGAAGTTCAGCTCATCAAGACTTGAGTAAATTTTCCATGTAGATTTAGTCTTGAAGCTTCCTATCTTTGTTACCTACAGAATTGTAATTCTTTTCTTTTCTTCAGTATCCAAAATCATATGGATCTGCTCATGGTTAGTTCGTAGGTATAATCGATATAATTCATATGCTTCAAGGGATGTAATCAATTTAAGATAATTGAGCATAGTGAATCAATCATGTCTACATGCATAAGGATATATATAAATATATTCTTTTTCTAATTAATATGCATGTATATATAAAGCTATCCTATGAACATTGTAAGCATTTTGTAATTGTCTTTAAATCCAGAATTCAATGTTCATTCCTAAGGTTGCAAAGTGTAAAATCTCAAAGAAAATATAACTGATAATAATGTAAGAGATTATACCCTTGTTTACTTCTATCTTAGGTACTTGGAGGATTGCTTTGGCTCACCCGAAAGAGTCTAATAAGCTTGTGCTTGGGTAGCCAAGTTTTCTCATGAGAAACAGAATTCAAAAATCTTCTTTTTGATGTATGAGGAATTCTATTTCTCTTGTTCTCCTCAAGATAATTGAATGGTACTTTGTGGTAGCTTATTCTTGAGGTAGAACATGATCTTGTTATTGCTGTCCACTGCCTTTTATGATTTGAACCAGATGTTGCAGCTGTGGCTTTTCCACGAGTTCTCCTTCTGTATTTTGGTTCTGTGAATCTTTTTCTTGAAGCATGAGAAACTCTTGGATTCTTCTCTGTTGTCTTTGTACCATGATGTCCCTTTCTTCTAGAATTAATCTGCACATATAAAGTACTAGATGGACATTTTGGTACCCATTTATATTTGGGTCCTTCGTTGTTAGTCTTGGACCTTACATGTCCTTTTGGAATCCAAATAAATTTATTTCTCACATTTAAATTTCTTCTAATATTACATGTGTGAGAAATAGGACCAGATTTGCCACAATAATAGCAAATAATAGGATGATGTGCAACATGTGATTTTATGCAATTATTGTGATGATCAGAGGAGAGCAAATTTAAATTGTTTTCATTCAAAAGATCTTTCTTCCCAAAACATTTTCCAGCATGATTTAAAAAATTTTCAGTCCTTGAAATATGATCTGTGATAGGTTGCAGATCAAAATTGTTTTTCTCAAAAACACAGGGATTGGAAATGTATACCATGAATACATCTTGAGCTCCGGAGGATGATTTTGCAGATTCGTTCCGGTAGAGCTCCTAGGATTTATCTTCCTCTTGACCTTCTGTGTTAACTGAATCATGGAAGTGTTCTGTGATCTCTCCTTCTTCAATCTCAACTTCTAATTGCTCATCAACCATAGATATGCAACTTTGAAATTCAGATGAGCTGTCAACACTTTCAGTTTTAACAAGATGGTTAGAGACATACATAGACTCAAGAGAATCCCAAATCTCTTTAGCATTAGAGCAAAATCTGATTTTTTGATAATCATTTTCAGTTAAGCCTTTATGCAAAATTTTCATTGCTCTAATGTTCAAGGAAAACATTTTCTTGTCTTTCTCATTCCAATCCTTTCTTGTTTTGAAATCAAGATCATTTGTAAAAACATTCCACATATGATAGTCATATGATTTTATAAAACTTTTCATCCTAGCTTTCCAAAACGAAAAATCAATATTTTCAAGCAAAGGTGGAATGGTATGATCAAAGCCTTCCGAAAAAGTATTATACCCAAAATCAGCCATGATCTTTTCACTTGAGATCGTTGGATCCTTTAAACAAGTGACCCGCTCTGATACCAATTGTTAGTGCTGGCTGTCACCCAAGAGGGGGTGAATTGGGTGATAGAATAAAATTGTTTTGAACTCCTTATATAAAATAATTTTGGTATGCTGGAAACTAAGAGAGTTAAGGGAAGAGATAATGCACACAGAGTTTATCCTGGTTCGGTCAACCCAGACCTACATCCAGTCCTCAGGCTCCACCTGAGATTTCTACTACCCTCTTGTTTAAACCGGGCACAAGAAAAGCCTACCACAGGTTTTACGAACACAGGTTCACCTGCCAACCTTTACAGAGTTTTAGAATCCTTTTAAGCACTCCCCCTTACTACCTGTAAGGTAATATCCCTGTTCTAAAGCACCAAGCTTTCAGAACAACCTCAAACAGTAGAGGATTTCAATAAATACGTTCACTTAATGAACTGATTTTGATAAACACTTAAGTAATGTATGATGAAATACAACTAGAGCTAAATGATCTGAACAACGTATTGCTCTAGCTCTTCTTTTCTAACACTCTCAATCTGAGGAATTTGCAATTCTGTATAAAGCTCTGTTCATCGCTCGTTATTTTCGTTCGTTGATCGTCTTCTTTTGGGAGCAAATCTTGTTCTATTTATATCCTCACAGATTGCCCTTAGATTTGTCTTCATATGGCCGTTAGAATATAGTCGTTGTAAGTTCATAGCCGTTGGAGAAGGATATTGCTCTTCAGCTAATTCAAACTTCTGATCTAGCTTCAACTGTTCATTCGTAGAGTAGGCTAGACTGCACGTTCTGAACACCTGTACTTTCATAGCAGATTTTTCAGTAGCACTAGCATGCTTTGCTATCGCTAGCTGCATAGAATAATTTCTGCACTTGAACTGTTAGCTAAACAAGTAAGCATATAATGTACAGAAGATGTTATCGCAAGTATAGTCCATTAGCCCAATGTGATAGATAATATTTATATCAGCTAAGGATTTTCATAAGGCATTCTCTATCGATAGACATAAACATTATCGCTAGCATATTCATCTAGTTCAACGTTCAGCATACTAGCTGTCATATTTATAAACAGACTTCTATCGATAGCTAATCTTATTATCAATAGTTACTTGCTTGCTTATTAGCTTTAAGGATACTGAGGGATTATTAAAAGGTGTTTCAAGGTATCCTATTATCGATAGCTAAACGAGTTAGCGCTAGCAACTATGTTAGCTCATTTGACTCATTTTCTCTCAGACACTTGCTATCTGAATGATCATTATCTGAAGCACTTTTGTTATCGATAGCTTAAACTGTTATCGCTAGCTGATTTCATTTGCTCAAGGATATGATACATTGTTCAGCTAGTTATTCTTCCTTTTATTTATAGAGTCTTTCTTAGCGATAGGGAATGACTTAGCGATAGATATTTACCTTGTTATTTCTAAGTCTTCACTCGCTATTCCTTTCTATCTATTAGCTATAGAGATACACTTCGCGATAAAGATATTTCTTTTAGATTTCTGCTAAGTTTTCATCTGCTATAGTTGATCCTTTTAATCTGTTACCTATCAGATTTTACTCGCTTAATTCAGAGGTAACTTATACTTATGTTTTCTATGTCAGTCTTCATCAAAACTTAAGATTCTAACACTTTTAACCAATTTGTCCTTGTCGGGTAAGTTCTGACCCGCACGAAAGGCGTAATGATCTGGGCACTGTCTTGGGATCTAAGCTACGATCCCCTGAAAAAGAAAAGGATCCAATGAAAAGATCCCACTCTAATAGCTCCAAATAAATTAAATACATGCATTAAGATACAAAGGCTTCTTATTCCACAACAATCCCTTTTTTACTCTGTGCCAGTGATTCTACTATTATTTATTTTTAGTGAACAATAACAAAAATGAAATAATTCCTTCATATTGATAGAAATAGGAGACATAATTTACATGGATATAGTCAGTCTCGGGGGGGCCTGAGCCATCAGTGAGATACCACTCTGGAAGAGCTAGAATTCTAACCTTGTGCCAGGATATAATATATATATATTTTATAATCTTTTTCTATATATTTTGATCACATATCATGCCCATGCTACTCGGGTCAGAGCGTAAGCTAGTGATGCTTTCGGCTACTGGACTCTAGCCATCTAGGGTGCAGCACTCCACCGATTCGCCTAATTCTTCGATTCTTCGAGGTTTACCTTCTATTAATAACTTTGGAACTCCCATACTTCTATTTATACAACCTATTTGGATTTTTAATTATTTTATTCTTAGGCACCAACTTGTTACGAAATCATATTGATAGCCTCTAATCGTGTCCTAGCTCGTGTCTAATACAACATTGTTTTGTTCCTTTTGGGCTTTATTTTCTTTTTGTGCCTTTTGTTGTTAAGGAGGCGTTCTAAGGGGATCTTAACTATGGTTTGATGGGAGTATTTTTCCTTTTTTTTCGAGTGAAAAGAAGTTTTATTTCGTAACAATATTTACATCAGTAGCTTAGAAGGAAAGCATAAATTAAAATTTGCAGCTACTAGTCTAATTGGCGTTCATGGTGTGTGTAACATCCTGAAAAATTAATTCAAGGTTTAATGATTTTATTTAGGATTTTAATAGTTATTTTTGGAAATTATGGCTATCTTATTTAAATTGAGGATTGTTAGGGATTTCTAGGTTTAGTATTTTTCCTTAATTTAAGAAACATAATTAATTATTTAATTGAATTAAAGGATATCATTTAAACTTTTGAAATTTAAATTGAGATTTAGGATTTAATTTGGATTTGAGGTTTGATTTGGATAAGAGGATTTAAATTGAATATGAGGATTTTAAGGAGGTTAGTTGGAGAGATTTAGGTGAAAGGGAAATTTCTATTTGAATTAAGATTTATTAATAAGGATTTATTTCACAGAATAAGTAGGATGAAGATAATTAGGAGCTTGTATTAATAATTTAAATGAAAATATGAAAATAGATAAACTAGAAGACATCCTTACCCTTATGAAATAATATATATATATATATAGATAAGGTCCAAAGCTTAGCTAATTATTTAAATTTTAGGAGATTTACTAAATTAATTATAATTGAGTGTTTTATTATCTTAAATAAATATGTGTATCTATAGATATATATATATTAAATATATATATAGTAGGACTAGGTGGGATACTAAATTAATTATAACTAAGTGATTTAATGTTTTAAATAAAAATATGGGTATGTTTGTGTATATATATAATAATTATATATATATAGACCAATAGGTGGGTGGCACGTGGGCCACCCACCATATGATCCAAAGGGGTGGCGTAAACCCCAAACCCTTCTATTTTTTTTTTAAAAAAGTATATATATATATATATAGTATATACACACACGCATTTAGTGCGTATGTATATATACTCACACCAATTGGTGGGTGCCACGTGGGCAGCCACCATGTGATCCCACTGGAGGAAGCGAGGTGCAGATACCCTTCCATCGTTTATTATTTTATATATATATATATCTTCTACATATCCTGATAGATCCGTTTTTGGTGTGTGGGTGTATATATATATACACATGATCCTTCAGCACGCAATTTTCATGCTTTTGGCACAACGCCGAAGTGAGTGAGAGGGTAAAAGAAATAGGGAGAGACTTAGGCTAGGGTCTCAGATTGTGGAAGACTGAGAGCTTATATTTGTTTCTTATTGAGTTTGATTCGAATCAAATAGCACGAGGGGGAAACTGCACTGTTGTAAAATCAGTGCAATCTACAGGTAACTACTTCTGCTTGTTTGCGTGTATGTGTGGGTTAGTGAGTATTTGAAACTTATAATTTTGTGATGGGTAAAAGGGCATTTTTGCCCCGGAAGTTTTGCCAGAGGGGCATTGGGTGTCTGGAAGTCCTAATCAGGGCAATGTTGCCCCGGAAGAAATAAAAGCAGGGCAATGTCGCCCTTATTGGATGGAAACTTGACGGCATTCGTTCCACTTCAGATTGTTGCGCCATGTAAGGACACGTCATTTTCAACACTTTGCCCCGAGCCCATTTTCAACACTTTGCCTGGGCCCATTTTCACCACATCATTTTAATAGGAAGGGATGGAAAACCCTAATTTTTCTGAGTTTTCTATCTTTAAATCCCACAAACACAGAAAACCCGACGGAGAAAGGGTTAAGAGGAAGGCCGATTGGAAGCATTGGAGAGCATTAGCGACTGCAATCAAGAAAAATGGGTGAGTCGACTGGCTCATCAGCGTCGGGAGGTAGGCGAAGGTTGGCGTTTATCAGAGGGCGTAGTGGAGTATCTGAAGTTGATGGCCCGACGAGGATGTGCCGATGTGGAATGGTGGCTCCTCTTCGAACATCATGGATGGAGCTTAACCCGGGGAGGAGGTTCTTTGCCTGCCAAAATTATCAGCAGGTATAATTTTGTACCCCTTGGTTTCATCCACTGAAGAGGGCCCCTGGTTCTACCATATTCTTCACTTCTTCTTCTTCTCATTGATTTTGTAAATTTAGTTTGGGGAATAACATTCTATATTTTTGTCCTTTGCGTTGTCAAATCTTTCGAACCTTCGAACTGAAATTGTGATGGCTGTGATAATGGGGTGAGGCCAAACAATTGGTGGAAACTTTTGGACAGATTGTAGTAGGAATGAAGCAGAGTTCATTATATTGAAAAAAGAAAGTGTATGGGATATGAGGTGCAGATTGTAGTAAGAATGAAGTAGAGTTCATTATATTGAAAAAAAAAAGTGTATGGGATATGAGGTTGTTGTCATTGATGTGGCTCGTACACTATGTTTGGAAATTTAGGGGATAATCTTACACAGAATTGTAAAATCCATTTCCTTGTTTATAAATCTTTCTCTTGCTCTTGTTTGGACATAGCAGCATATAATTCTCTTGTATAATCCATTTGTGGTTTGATTTTGACAGGGGAGGGGATGTGGATATTTTCACTGGCACGACAATGAATTGGGAGAGAGATCGACGGAGGTTATAAATGAGCTTTTGGCACATGTTGAGAGGCTTCACGAGGAGAATGTCAGAGAGAGGAGAGGAGATATTGTCTCAGGAGTTGAAGCTGAGATTAGTTCAATTGTTGGTGAGATGAAGAAGAATGAAAGGAGACTCAAATTGGCAATGGGTGCTTTGTTGGTGACTTGGTTGTTCATATTTGTAATTAGCTATATGAATTATTGTTGGTGAATGTTCTGTGAACAATGAAGGCATGAGGGGATGTGAATATTGTGACTTTGTAATGAAGCGAATTTCCTGTGAAAGAAGGGAGTAATATATTGTTGGTTAATTGTAGTAAGGAAGGGAGTAATATACTCTTGGAAAATTTCCTGATCTTGTAAGAAGTTTGTAACAGATATATCTTTAATATGGCTTTTTTATGAAGCAGATGTTTTCATTAATACTGATTATGGTGGCATTATTTACGCCCATTGATATGTTCTTGTAAGTTCATTTATTCCATTATGTGCTGCAATAAGATGATGTTCCATTTAATACATGCTCCTGCCTTGTAAATTGCTCATTTGATCCTATACACATTCTTGGGGAGGGACGTGAAACTGATTTAATCAAAAGGATATCAGAAATAAAACACAACTACAAGATTTTCATGTTAGTATGCCATAGAGATCAATATTGATTTCTAGGAAATGAGTCTTAAACTATTAATAAAGCCCCCTGATTTTGAGTAGCTGCAAACACTTGATTGTTTTTCCTACAATAATAGCAACATCATGCAGCAAAATGGTTGTAGTACCATCAAAATGGTTGTCCAAAATGAACCAAAATAGGTGCAAAATAAACCAAAATAGCATGCTACATCATTGTTTGACAAAATATTGTAAAATAAAAAACAGTTGCAGACATCGCCAGCATGCTACTTCCTTCCACTTGTTCTTTTCGCCTTTTTTGTACTGCATGAAGCAAGAAACGTCGGATCCTTGTTTGCTACAAGACTTGAAGTTGTGATGGCTGCATGTCCCATCCACCTAAGACGTGGAGGACTGACTGGTAGATCAGTAGGAAGCGATGGTGTTGCTGAATGATACTTGATTATCTGAGAACCTTCCTTGGTTGGAGGTTGAGACACGGTGGTCCTCCTCATGTTCCGCTCATTTGGTATTAGGAACCTTGTTTCAACATCTGCATGATGCTCCATGTATTCCTCTGCCGTCCCCTCAATAAGTACTACCTCAGAACTCATGCCAGGATACAATAACAAATAAATAACTTCAGTTAATAATACCATCCCATCACAGCAAGGTAAAAAAAAAGAGTGCAAAATAATGCAGTAATTAGTACATTGTAAACTGTTCTCCCAGAGTCCAGGTCAACTCTCACACCCATCCCAGTGTCATTTCTTGTCTTATAGAATGCTCTGCCACCCCTGGGCCTATTAGAAGCTTGTGATTCCTGAGTGGCAGGTTGGGCTTCACCTTCTATGGACTTAGGTTTCTGGTTACAAAATAATAATAGCATCGATAAGTATGCAAATAACAAGCAAAATAATTTCTGGTTGCAAATATACACAGTTTAGTAAACATATTAATACATACACTTGGACATGTTGCCCTGTTATGGCCCTCCTTCCTACAAATAGTGCACTTATTAGTTGAACCTCTCTTGCACATTTTTTCTTTTCCAGTGACAAGAGGCATATCCGCATTGTGGTGAGAACCAGTGGCTTGTGAAGCTGCTTGGCCGTGTCCCTTCTTCCTTCTCCTTCCACCATCTTCAGTTCTAATCCTCTTAACCTTTGGTCTACCTGGCATGCTACAAATTGGAGGAGGTTCCAATGGTTGAAACTTTTCAATTCCCCAGAATTTCTTCCCTCTAACCGGCTGGAACTTGTTCCTATAACTAGATAGGTATGTGTCCTTGTGGTAGTATCTAGATATGAAAGTTAGTGGGTCCAGTTTTGCATAATAAAGGGCACATATAGCATGCTGACAAGGTATACCGGTTAAGTCCCATACCCTACATGTGCATTGTTTCCTAGAGACAAATACAGTGTGTCTTTCATCACCCTCAGTCACCTCATATCCATCATCCCCATTGAAGTGTACCCTGCACCCCAATGATAGGTACTTACTGTCGTTAAAGAATGTCATACACTTAGGACTATAATCACCCCTCCACCTCTGTACATTCCTTTCAGCATTAGCCCACTTACCCATTAACTTAATCCTAATCCCATCTACCATTCTAATAATAGGAAGGTATCTAAATTCATCAATCCATGCGTTAAAGCTTTCACTGCAATTGTTATCCACCACTGCACACTTGCTACTATTGCTAAAAAATGCTCTTACCCATGCTTGTGTAGGGTATGATAGAGCTGCTCTAGCAGCGTCTTTGCTCAATCCTGCAAGTTCTGTAAAGTTATCTTTGAACCTTTCTTCAAACGTACTCCATGAACAAGCAAAAAAACTACTCCTCAATTTCCCTCCCTTCCAACGCTTGCTCCAATTTGTATATATATGTCTGACACAAAGTCTTTGTTCCGCATTTGGTAACACATCGGACACAGCTGCAAGAAGTCCCTGCAACAGACTCCACCACATAAATAACAAAATCAAAGCATTCATATGTTTCATAAGATAGAATTAAAGAGAAACAAGACAGAAAAATCGGTTGTAATGAACTTGGAGAATTAAAGAGAAGCAATGAAAATAAGACACAACCAAAGCAATCATATTTTTCATAACTCACAATAAAAACAAGACACAACCAATGAAAACAAGACAAACAGTGAAACATAACACCACTATCCTATATTTGACAGAACTGAGCACTATTTCGTGGTATAAATAACACCACTTGGAATACATTTAGGAACAACTATCCTATATAATATTAGCCAAATACTAGCGTGTTGTGGGAGTAAAATCAGCTGAACATAATTCACACTATATAACGCAACAGAAATTATAAGAGCAACAGAAATCAGCTGAACATAATTCACACTATACATGGTCATTTTGTATCCCCAACCAATGAGCAAATAGAGTGTAATTGGCCTCCAAGACTACAACAGAAATTGATCAAACAAGAGAAGAGCATAGACCTTTTGCATGTCTGACATTATGGTGAGATTCTCTCCAGTGTCTAGGTCCAATGATCTCTTCAACCATTCAATGAACCACTTCCAATTCACAGTGTTTTCTTTCTGTGTAATGCCAATTGCAATTGGAAACAGTGAATCATCAGCGTCTACACTGGTTGCAGTTAGCATAATACCTTTAGCATTTCCCTTAAGAAATGTCCCATCCAGTCCTATTATCGGTCTACAACCTGCCTTCCATCCAGTCTTCACAAACAAAGTACAAATCAAAGTTAGACACATCATTTTACCCTTTAATCTCACATACACAAAAACAATAATTTAAAATTTAATCTCATAAAATTTAATCATGTACCTTTGCAGCATTGAAGCATACATAAAGCCTGCTAACCACCCTTCTCCCATTTTCTAATCCCTCCTTACTTAACACCAAACCAACATCAGAACCTGGGTTTGAATTCCTCAACTCATTACAATATGCTTCAAGGTTGTTAAACTCATCAACATAGCTTCCTTCCATTTCCTTGGTAATCATCTTCTTAGCTCTTTTGCACTTCCAAATGCTAACGTGAAGCTTTAGTTCATCTTCCACATCCTTCTTCATGTCTGAAATCTTGTATTGTGGCCTCTCTTGTACCTTCTTCTTGAAATATCCTGCTAGCCACCTCACTGAAGCTCTAGGGTTCTTGAAAACTCGATTGCATTCGTGATTTAGGTCAAGAGTCTTGACAACCAAACCCGGATTTGATCCTTCTCTAGATGCATACACAACAAATGGACAGCCCGTCTGACACCTAGCCCTTACTCTGAAAGGCTCACTCTTTGTAAGCTTCAATTTCACTCCACTCTTAATTGCATAGTTATTTATGGCTTTCACCAACTCTCCCTTGTCTGCGTAGGTACCACCAAGCATGAAAAAGGGCCTTTGCTCAGACCCATCAGGTTCTTCTTGGACTCTTTTTTCTTTTAACGGCCCAATTGGTTGGTCTATGTCATCAAACACATCATCATCCTCGTCATCTTCACAGTCTTCCTCTCCCTCATCACTTGACAGCTCATCCTCACTAAAGTAATAGTCTTCAATTCCCAGGCCATCGTTTTCACCATCATCATGCTCTAGCTCTGAAACATAACGCATACCCATCCAACCACATGGCCGCACAGTTTCGCCATATATTTCTTCAAGGTCTTTCTTTCTTTCCCTCAATTCTGCTTTGGCACTTTCTAACAAGCACACTTTATCATTCCAATTCAATTCTTGGTACTCATCATCCCAATTCAATTCTTCTTCAACCTCACCTTCATCCTCTGCCACAGACTTTCTTTTACCATTTCTACCATCGCCATCGTCATTCTTATCCCCACCATCCCATGCATCTTTTCTTGTCTCCTGTCCACTTCTTACTCGGTCATGTTTTTCCCATAAACATAGCAAATATTCTTCCCCCCCCAAGGGGACCACCGTCGGGACCACTATCCTCACAATCAGAAGCCATTTTCCCTTAAACCCAAAATAATTAACACCAAACAACAATTTATTAACTAAATTAGAATTATTTAAGAAAAATCAAAGGGCCATATCGAAATTTCACATAAGGTACAGCCAAACTTTTTCTGCTAAAAAAAATGTTCAAGATTCGATTCCTTACCTGAAAAATGAGGACGAATCTCTGCTCTGCTTTCTTCTTCACCATGAACGCATACCAGATCTCACATGCATTCCACTGTTTTTTCCCTAATCTCTCCTTGTTTAGCTCGTTTTGTCGTCTTTCTCAGTTCTCACTTCTCACCAGGAAAAAAGTTCTCACTGGCTCGACCATACAAACCCTAAGGCTTATCTGATTTTGTTTAATCTCTTCTGCACCATGTTTGGTTTAAAGCTCGACCACCTCATCCATAAAGAATCGTCCACATGTGTCCACATATGTCACACGTTGGCGTTTTCAATTTTTTTTTTCACTTAACGGATGCCGTTAAGTTTCCATCCAATAAGGGCGACATTGCCCTGCTTTTATTTCTTCCGGGGCAACATTGCCCTGATTAGGACTTCCAGACACCCAATGCCCCTCTGGCAAAACTTCCGGGGCAAAAATGCCCTTTTACCCTTTTGTGATTGGCTATAGTCTCGATGAACATGAATTTTGAAAGCTTATTTTATAATATAAACTGTTTAGTGGAGTATGTATTTTGAACTAGCATGAAGATGTGTATTGTCATGTTTGGAACGATATTATACATTAAAGGTTATTGCATGAATAGATTTTAAAGAATTACTGGATGGGCCTTATGCCTTATATTTGTTGGTGCTGCATACAGTTGTGATCTTATTGTGGTGATTGTGTATGTAATACCGGTTAATTAAATAAAATGCCATCGCACGATGAGGTTCCTTGTTGGCCCACAAGGACTAATAGAAATAAAGACGATAATAGGGAGAACGCTCCTAGTCTCAGGCGAGGGTTGTGAGTCCTTATTGGACCGTAATATGATACCGGTGGTTTTTGTGATACACTGTGATTTATGATTTTGGTATTATTTTATGTGAACGACATTTGAGAAATTATTGCATACTGATTGATGATTGAGAAGGTTGGAAAGGGATATTGGATATTATTATGCATTTATCTGGTACTTGTCATACGTCTCAATTTGATGTATATCTAGTAATGCTCCACTGAACACCTTACTAGCACACACCGCACGTAGGTGAGTAGTTAGTGGTTACCTGAGTCTACCCCCCCCCTTTTATCTTATTTTTACAGGTCCTAGCAACGTAAAGGGAAACCAAGGGAAGGATCCGGAATTACCTCACTAAGATTGTGAGTCTCTAGACTAGGAGGACAGAGATTATTGCCACATTTAGGGACATGTTGCATTTGACTTTGCTTCCGCTCATTTATTTTTAAGTTGGTTGTTATTTTGATTTTTAAGGATTTTAAATTGCAAGTGTTGGTTTGAACGACTCATGGTATTTCTTTCTGGACCGGTCTTAGTCTGGTGGACTTATTTGTTTTATGTTCATCATTTACCAAATTTATTCCTAGATCTGCGTAAGGATATTTATGAATTATTGTGATTTTCTGGATTGTCAATCATGGAGGTTTCATTTTAGTTATTATCTTAGAGCTTTTAATATCCAAAGGTTACGAGTTGATTTATTCAAACGATTGGACGAAATTTAATTATCCATGTTAGCTTTTTACTCTGCTTAGAAGAATTCTTTTTCTAACATGGATAGGTCTTGTTATATTATCATAAATTCTTTTCTAACCATGATAGCCCTTTAATAATAGAAATCCTTTTTCTATCATGGTTAGGGTAATTATGTTATGTTAAATTCTTTTCTAATCATGATAGCCTTTTAATATTAGATATCCATTTTTTTCTATCATGGTTAGGGTATTAAATTGGTATTTTTATTCAAACGACGAAAAGCCTTTTCTAACTATGTTAGTGTTTGTTTTGGTAAACTTCTTTTTCTAACATAGTTAGTCAATAAATAATTTTGTATTTGTTAAATGGTAATTTAAAATGTATTAAAAAGTAGGGAGAATTGCACATAAGTCCCAAGCAAGAGAATTAATTTCAAACAGGTCCATTAACAACTTCTTCACTTGTTAATCAAGGCTATTGCGGTTGTTAATAGCTGTCATTAACAACTCCTTGGGACCTCTCTGAAATTAATTCTCTTGCTTGGGACCTATGTGCAATTGTCCCTAAAAAGTATAATTAGGTAGCAAATGTTACAGTGTGGTCCACCAGAGATAGATATTCATTGACCAGTCTAATTGGCGTGGTGTCTTCATCTCTGAATAACTTGTTTTTCCTTTTTCTTTTAAAACAAAGAGTAGTACCATTTTGTATTTACTTAATGGACTTCAAATTTAAAATTTCTTTTTCAGATTTTTGCCACCATTATGTCAAGTCCAGTCTCTCAATTTTTCAAATTTCAAGGTCTGCTCCTACTGCTACACATCACATCTTTCTTCACCAGTCTCCCTCATTCCTCTCTTTCTCCCAACTTTTTCGGCTCCCTTCTCTCTTTCTTGGCTTGAAAGACCATCTCCATCCTTGCATCCTAATTTTCCATGCCTTCTAATCTTTGTTGTAAACCCACTCACAGTTGCAGAGAGAAGTGAAAAAGTTGACCGGACTTGCAGTTGCGAGATGGGAAAAGGAGAACTTGCATGAATAGTTTGTGTTCTTCGAAGCACAAAAGCCCGATGAGAAAGCGGAGCCACTGTCGACCTTCTCACCTCGCCCCTCCCCCTTCTCGCCGACGCCCCTCCCATCGCCCCTCTCGCCATTCTCATCTCGCCGCCCCTCGCTTGGTCAGTGCGATTTTTTTTCCCTTGCACCAAACTGCACCGTTTTTGCAAACCCGTCCAAACCGTTCCACCCGCCGGGTCGATGCAAATCGGCTGAATCAACTCGAATATTCCCGGGTTGATTCCTCTAGCGGGTGATAGGCAATTTGGACCGCTCTATCCCACTACTATAAAAAATACAATCTACGTCCCCATTTCACGTCTCTTTTTCAAATATTAGATGTAGAAAAAAAGGCGGTGGCAAAAGTGTAAATATGTAGAGAAGTGTGCGGACTTTTCACGTCTAACAAATGAAAATGAGATGTGGAAAGTATTTTCCACGTCTCATTTTCATTTGTTAGACGTGAATTTTTAGTAAAATAAAGGCGGGCAAATTAAAATATAGTCAAAAATAAAAGCGGGAAATACTTTTTACGTCTCATATATGAAAATGAGATGTAAAAAATTTTTGGGAAAAAGTTTTCACGTCTCATTTTCATAAGTGAGACGTGAAAACTCAAGAATCCACGTCTCATATATGAAAATGAGACGTGAAAAGTTTGTGATTCCACGTCTCATTTCCATATGTGAGACGTGGATTCTCTTGCCTTGGCAAATTTTAGGGTTCATTCTCAACACTGTCATCTTCACACCAGCCCGCAGCCCCTCATTTCTCCCTTCCTTCCTCATTATTCCGTGCCATCTCTCCCGCTCTCTTCGACATCTCTCACTCTCACCCTCTGTGTTCTCTACTTCTCTCCCAGCGATCGGCGATGGCGGAGAAAGCGGAGCACGGTTAGCATCCTTTCCTCTGTTCTTTCTTCTTCTTGTTCGATTCAGGTGAGGAAAATGAGGAAACGATTCGAGTTGGGGAGGGGTTTTAGGGGTTCTTAAAATGGTAAAAATGAGGCTTGAGCTTCGATTTAAAGGTTTAGGGGAAGATTTTGAGTAGTGGTTGATGTTTGGCCGAATTGTTTCAAAAACTCCCAAATCGGGTCCTGTTCTTGTGCGATTTTTTAGGTGTTCTAGGTCTAAATTGAGATAAATCTTGATTTAATATGATTAGAAGTAAAATAGAGTGATATATGGTGATGTATGCTAAATTTCTGGGGTTTTCTGAATTTCTCTATACTTCCTCTGTGGTCCGATTGCTCTGTGGTTCGAAATTTTGTTCCTCCTTCTGTGATTTTCGTTTCTGAGTATGAATAAGGGAGGATGGAACTGATGTTTGATGGTATAGGATTGACTTAATCGAATGAGGAGTTGTTTCTCTGCCTGTCTGTTCGGTGGGTTACAGGAAACCGGGGGTTGGGGGTGGGGGTGGGGGGAGATTTTGTTAGTATTAGGTTTGGATTCTAGCTAATAGATTGAATTGCATATTGAATCCCTGTGATATTAGAGATTCTGAAGGGTTCTCTGTTAGGTTCAATTTCTGATGGTTTACATCTTTTATAATGATTTGAATGTTGATAAAAAAATAATGGAACTATTATATGGCCATGCTATGTTGATTCTCTATAAAGAAGGATAATCTGATATTTTTGTTTAAGACTGCTTGTACGCCAACTATGTTCATCATAGGATTTGAAATTTTGTTAATCTCACACACTCATCTTCTTTATCCTCATTAGACATATGTATTGTGTGGAATTATTTATAGTTTAGATTCTGTAACATTAAGGTTAAAAGAAAGTAAAAGGTTGTTATGTGTGAAGGAATCTGTGGCTTTATTGTAAGATTTTGGAATGGTTAGTGCTTAAAGTATATTGAAGTTGGAAATGAATTTAAACTACTGTTTTAAGAGAATTGGGTACTGAATTGTTAAGGTTAAATTTTGTTTTTAGTTGCCATTAAGATAAGAAATCTGATTCTTATAATCACTCTGTTAAAGTTCATGTTTTCATGATTGGGAGCTCTATGGAAGGATTAAAATGTTGTTAAGTTATTCAATAGAACCTTCCAAGTAGTTTTGTGTAATGTTGTGAATATAAAGTCTGAATTGTGGAATTGGAGACTGATTTGCAAAGACATTGTTGTTGTTTAGAGAAATTTGGATTCATAGCATTCAGTTTTAGATGACAGAATACGATTGTTAATACCTTTAGAGAAAATTATGATTCTTAACAAAATATGGTAGTTTGAATATGAGAGAAGTCTTAACTATTGCTTACCATTTAATGGATAATGATTACTAATAAATAGTTTGTGAATTGAAAATCCTGATCAAGTATCTGCTTAAGGGATATTTGAAGATTAGAACTTATTTGCAAACTTATGAATTGGGTAAATGTTACTGAAAGGTTTTGTTTTTCAAGGCCTGTAGAAGTAGATGTTGTTTTGAGGTTCTAAATTGATGTTACAAGTGGTGGAATGGTGATTTCAAAAATGGAAAAATGTTTATAAATATATGAAAGAAGTAATATATGAATATATCACTGTTTGTTGATTGGCTGGTTGTATAAAAAGAGTGCTATTTGATTTAGATGTGGCTGCAAAATGGATTGAACGAAAAGGCATACATAAGAAAAGAAGGTGTGGTATAATGGAAATTGAGTTGCTGGAAGTTAGTAGTATATGAAAATTCACTGCTGCCCGTAAAGTTTTTGGAAGAAAATTGTTTTTTATTAATCTAATTGTATGGAATGACAAGTTGCTTTAATGGTGAGATATTGCACATTAACATGTGGCTGTAACAGAATTTCGAGAAGCTGAAAATATACAATTAAGCTTGTGGTTTGCTGCCTCTAAGCGTTTAGCTACTCTTGAGATTTGGGTCTGGAATTTTCAGAGCTTTATTAAGATATTACTTGAATGATGTTTGATGGTTGTATGTGTTTAAATTTCTGGTTGAATGTTAGTTGTGAACACTAGAATTTTAAAGGAATTTAGTTCAAGTTTGATTGGTCTAAAAGCTTGATGGATTATTATTTAAGGTTTTCAAGTGTTAAGCCCATGTAAGAAAATGTAAAGAAATGTTTGTACAGTAACTTACTAATTATGAGTGAAGTTAGAAACTGCTATATGAATAATTGTTTAGATTTATGAAGAACTCAGTTAGGCATTGAATTCGGGGATTTCGAAGTAAGAGTGAGGGGAGAGGAAATCTGTGAGAGTTTCATTTTCCGTTCCCATGTTTTCTGAATCTGTGATGAATATGTGTTTCTCACCATGTGGTTTGGTTAAAGATATTCATTCTGCCATTTCAATTTTACATTCATAATCCTGGCTTCTTTATTTGGTTTCCTACTTCCTTTGTCTACTGTTATTAATTATTTTTTAAACTTCATTTTCCTACCCCTTGGTATGATTGCTACTTTTGTCTTGGCAGATGGATCTATGGCTCGGGAATAAAAAGAGAATTTTGGTTTTAAATAGAGAAGACATGATATCAACTGCAAAGTGCAATGCATGGGCGGCTTATTATGCCAGGCAAGGCATAAAGGTTGTTTTCCCCAATGGACAACTTGGAATGGTATATAAAATATTGAGTCAGTTTGTGGCTTAATTGTTAGGGAGTATAAGAATATTTTCTGTTAAAATTTATAATTGTTATCAGTTTTACTTCTTCTTTTTTTTTTTTTTTTTTTGCTAACCATCCCACATTTTTGGATCAAAGTTGTATTATAACATTTTTGTAATATTAGTTTGGATATAAATAATAAAATTAGTTCATTTTTTATTTTAAGTGTTATATTTCTATTATTCTGATAAAATATTGGGTTTTTTTTTGGATTGTAGTTAATCAGCCTAATTAGAAAAATATTTTTTTTTTAAAAAAAAGACTTTCCACGTCTCTTATTTGAATAAGAGACATGGAAAGTCTCACTTTCCACGTCTCATTTTTGAAAAAGAGAATTGGAAAGTTGGCACTGGGCACTTTTCACCTCTCACATTTAAATATGAGACATGAAAAGTCCCACTTTCCACGTCTCATTTTTAAAAAAGAGACGTGGAAAGTTGGCACTAGGCACTTTTCACATCTCACATTTAAATATGAGACGTGAAAAATCCCACTTTCCACGTCTCATTTTTAGAAAAGAGACGTGGAAAGTGGCCACTGGCCACCTTCCACATCTCATATTTAAATGTGAGACGTGAAAAGTCCCACTTTTCACGTCTCATATTTAAAATGAGACGTGAAAAGTCCCGACTTTCTACGTCTCCTCTATCCACGTCCCATAAAAAAGAGACGTGAAAAGTAAAAAAAAAAAGACGTAAAAAGTTTTTTTTGTAGTAATGTCCCCCGGGGTCGCCGAGTTTCCGGTTCAACCGGCCGGGCCGGTCCTGGGCTTTGAACCTTGGGTTTAGCAACTAGACGAAGAAAATTTCAATCCTCACTAGATAATATTAATGATATTGGGTCAAACAGAATGAGCTAGTCTCTCTTATTGTAGCAAACCAAATTTCAAATCTTCGTTAGGAAAAGTACTCACATTTAGTGGATCATAATGCTTCAAAAAAAATTACTTCCAAAAAATAGATACATATCTATTAGAAAAGGAAAAAAAAATTCCCCGAAAAGTTACCAAAGATTTGGTGCAAAACCACAAATGTCTATACCAATATTATTTGATGATAAAATCCGAATAAAATATACTGGTACGTCAATTTAGATTTACTAAAGATAATGTTTATGAAATAGGTGAATAATTTATATAATTATTATATGTTTATGGTTCAAACATAACAAATTATCTAGGAATTTACCATTTATAAAAAGGCTTTGATATTTATTCAATCGTTTAAATTTATATTAAATTTTTAATTTTGTCATTTATGATTTAAAAAAATTGTTTTTTATTGCATAAAAAAAGTGTGTTTTAAATCCCCTAAACTTAACACCTTTAAATTCACGGAAGGAAAATGATGACTCAATGATTTAAAAAGGGTTAAAAGTCAAT
The DNA here is from genome assembly GCA_037074515.1 of Mimosa bimucronata. Lineage (NCBI taxonomy): Eukaryota > Viridiplantae > Streptophyta > Magnoliopsida > Fabales > Fabaceae > Mimosa > Mimosa bimucronata. The sequence continues at coordinate 18,319,496 of CM073442.1, forward strand.
TTTACTCTAAAAATTTTCGTTAAGGGCCAATTTTGTTCCGAAAGTTTTTTCTTTTGGTTCAAAATTTTGCTGATAGTTTCAAAATGTAGCAATATTACCCTATTCTATTAAAAAATCACATTGACTATTAAAAAGTTGACACTAAACATTAATATTTCAACGATAAACAGCAAAATTGCTCTATTGTAATACTTCTATGGTAAAATTGAACAAAAAATACTTCCAAGGTAAAATAAACTTTTATAGTATAATATCCTGTAATACTTGCCCAACAACCCACTTAATCATTATGGGTCGGATTTTATTAATTATATTTTAATATAGTTAGTTATTATGAGATGCTATTAATTGGAGTATTAAAAGGCCAATAAACCATATTTCAAATTTTAAAATTTAAAATACAATTAGTTATTATAAAATGTTATGAATTAAGATATTAATGTATTTCCAGGGAGAAAATTTTAGTTATTCATTATTTTAAGAATAAAATACATTGACCTCCCCTCTAATTAACTAAAATTATAGAGTTCTCACTTTTTATTTTGAAAACCTATACGAATATCCCTTCAAATCAAAATATGCATTGCATAAACCTCATTTCTAGTTTCAAAATTTAATTTCTATCAACCTAACTATTAGTTGACTGTTAAATGGCAATTTTGACCAAAACACCCTTTATCAACCTAAAGGGTTAAGGTGTATAATGGCCCCAAAAGTGTTAAAAAAATCTCAATGTTGCCCTTATATTAAAAGTTATACAAGTGAAAATATAGGCAAAAACTGATTAAATGTAAATAATTTTTATAAGATAAATGAGCATACTTTTATCCTAATAATCCTTTTTCTAGACTAAATTATATTTCCTCAGTTCCTAAATATAAGACCTGATTACCTAATTTGATTAGATTAAGGAAGTTAGTTAAGTTAGTTAAAATCACATGATATTACTATAGTACCATAACCGCCTACCTTTATTCACACTCTTCAACTCTTGCTTGTTTATCATTGAGGAGTATCAATAGGGTTAATTTGGGGAAAAGTTATGAAAAATGAGAAAGAAGTCTTATGTTTAGGAACAAACTCACATCCTCAATAGGTCCCATATTTAGAAACAAAGGAAGTAAAAAGCATCCTGAACTTTGGGTCAATTGTAGATAATCTCCCTAATATTTGAAAGTTTAAATTAAGAATCCTGATATTTCATATTTTGATTCTCAACTCCTCTACCGTTAAAATTTTCATTAAAGTTAACTGCTTTTATCTTATCTACTTTTTTAATATTTTGTATTGTATAATATGTCAGTAAACCCATGGCAAAGCCCCGATGACTAATACGAAGGTATGTGTTTTATATTTGGCCCATGACCTGAATCTGTCTTCTCTCTTCTGACCCGATCTAAACCTATTTATTTCAAAATCGTAGGTCAAATCCCTAGACTTTGGCGGCCAAAACATCATTATTACATCCTACACTCCTCTCTCTAACCCAATTCCACCAAACCTTCACCTCCCACCCATGAGTAGCTGCTAGGGCTGTCCAACTCGTCCCATTCCCGGTGATCCTGTCCCGGTCCTAGCAAGTTGGGACCGGGAATTTCCCGTCCCGGGAAGTCCGGGAAAAAAATCCCGGGACCAGGAAATGTCCGGGACCGGGATCCGGGAAAGGCCCCGGGATCCCGGTCCTGGTCTTGGTCCCTATGTTATATTAAAAAAAAATTAGATCTAACACTTGTAAAGGGCTAATTCTATTGGACTAATTCTTTTGCAATTACATATAAAGTAAATTCCTATATGAAAACCATGGTGCTTTCAGCCTTGTGCCCCTATTTTATCTCTTTCTTTTGTTATATTAAACTTGTCCTTTTTACTGATTTATCCTTTATGTCATGGCATTACTATCTCTTATATTTAATGAGATTTATTTGCTTCATGTCATGGCATTATTATAGAAGAAAGCGTTCAGAATTTTGAGAAAGTTTAATCCTTGTTTTGTTTTATTATTTCTTAAATGTGGCATAAATTCAGTGACTAAACTAGTGATATCATTTTTGTTCATTCTTTTTCCTTGTGCATTTGTTTGTTTCTAACTTCATAATAATTAATTTGTGACTTGTTTTCTTTCATAATTTGGAAAGGTCGCAAAGATGGAAACCACCTAAGAGATTGAGGAGGATCCTAAAAACCAAAGTTGGAGCCCATTTTTTTCTTTTTCTTTTTTTTTAAATGAACCGAGAATTCCCGGTCCAGTTCCCAGTCCCACCAGGACCGGGACTGAAATCCAATCCCGGCCCCATTCCAGGAACGGGAACCGGGAATCGGTATTCCCAGTCCCGGCAGCTGTCAATCTCTCATATGTGTTGTTATGGATGTCTCCACAAGTAGCTAAACGTCTTGATTTCCCTGGCTTGATGGAGAGAGCTTGAGCATTTATTTGTAGTACATGACATTAATTTTATAATCAGACTGTTTGGTGATTAATTATTTTGATTTAGTTATGGAATATGTTTTGATAAGCAACACAAGGTCTTGATTGTTTGGAATATTTTATTCTCATTAAGCTGGTTTAATAATCACTAGTTGAGTTAGGATTAGAGGAACTAGCATCCGTTTGGTCAAGGATATATAAGAAGCAAGGATGACGATAGTTCATTGATCTAGGGAAGCGTTTTCAATAATTTGAACTCGTTACTCTTGAAGAGCACCGACTCTATCTCGAGCATGTGTGTGCGTGTAGCGCGCCCTTGGGTCCGCCCTTCAAGAAAATAAGAACCAAGGGGATAGTGGAAGCTAACCCCGGGTGTCGTTCGCTTGAGGAGCCTAACGCAAAAGATTACCTAGTAGCTAATATACAAACTAACAAAAGCGGGTGAAAAGTTTTGTATTTTGTTTTTGATTTAGAAAAGATGCAAAAGGTGTGATATGTTCAAAAGTAAAACAAAATAAGATAAAAGTGAGATTTGGAGGGGGATGAAGATGAAATCATTCTTGATGAATAGAAACCTCGGGATTCATTGCTTCTAAAGATTTTTAGGGAGTTTAGTTGATTTTCAAAGGAACCCTAGAGGAACCCCTCTAGGCTAGGCTTAGGTTAACGTAATTAATGCCGGAACCCTGCACATTACTTAATTTAACCTAAGTTGATTAAGTTCCAAATCAATGTGAATTTGCTAATCGTAAGGGGCTCCTAATCCAACAACCGGGACCCCGAATTGCCACTTAATTAATCCTAGAGTTTAATCGATTACTGGAACCCCAAATAATAAATCAAGACTCTAGGATTGAAGTCCAATGCCACTCATGCAATTTGACAAATTCAAGAACTAACTAATCATGCAAGACTTTAATTCCACAATTTGGGCCACCCCACAATTGCACTTAATTTCTCAATTAACCCTAACTCATTGATGGCCACCCAAACAAAGATTAAGGTTGAAAAGAGTGATTACCCAATGTCTAAACACAATTAATCAATTCCTATGCCATCTCCCTCAAGCAAACAACTTAACACTCTCAATCCACTAACCAAGCCACCTTGCATTAGCACATGATTTTCACAAAGAGAATAATAAAACTATGAACCCATATATTTCATTAAACTCAAAGTTAATAAATAGCAATGTCAAGCATTTGAACAAGAAGGAAATAACATAAACATAGTTTCTAACCCCTTACAATATACAAAGTTCAAGCACACAACCAAATGTCATAAATATACTCCTAGAACCCTAGAAAAGCATAAATATAACAAGAGGAAGAAGGATTAGAACTAAAACTCCCCTATTCAAGCTTCAAGCTCATCCCTTGGCTCCCATCACCAAGAATGGTGGAGCCTAGCTGCTGTCCTCCAAGAAGAAAACACCAACAAGGAGTGGAGGTTGAGAAACCATGGAGGATTTGTAGGAAGAAGGTGGAAGATGGAAGATGGAGATGAGAGGAGAATGAGAGGCTAGGGTTTGGGACTCCAAAATCTTCCCTAATGGGGTGTATCTTTCGTGTTTTAAGTCCCCCAAGTCGGGTCAAGTGAGTGGGTTTCAAATTGGATCCCGTTTGGGCCCAAAATTCGCGACTGAAAATTCTGCAGAACGCGTAGTTCGCCGTCATCTCGCAGCGGCGAAGCCGCGGCGAGGTGACGATGCTTCTGGTTCTTCTGGCTTTCTCGCCGTGAGCTCGCCGCGGCCGGTGCATTCATTTCTGCCTCTTGGGGTGCTTTCTCGCCGTCTGGCCGCGGCGAACTCTCTTCTTCTCTGCCCCTTTGAAAAGCCTTTCTTCTTCGCCTGGTATCCGATCTTTGGTCCTTGCACGACCCTGTAAGTAAAAATAAGACAAAACCAAGATCAAATAGTTCTATAAATTAATCAATGCAATTAATCTACAATTATGGCTAATTAATCCTAATTTAACACTCACTACACTTGAGAGTTTGAGACATTCAATTAAGCATTATTGGACCAAACTTGCATCTTAATCATGTTAATTGCCTCAAATTAAGCATATAAAAACCATACAAATCAGAGATTTGTCAACTCTTTTCAAGCAACTTATCTTCACTTAGCTAATATTCTCTTTGTAATATGGGTTAATGTAATTTTTAGTCCCTATAGTTTGATTTCATTTATTGGTTTTGGGCCCTGTAGTTTCAAACATGAGGTTTTGATCCCTCAAGTTTTACTCAGTTTATATAGTTAGTCCCTAAAGTTTAAAAATGACTAAACGGTTTTAAGTTTTGCTGATGTGTCAACTAACACCGTTCATTTTGCTTAGTTGGCATCTGATTGGACTTATAATTTTAATATTAAAATAAAATAAATCATCTTCTTCCACAAGGCCTCTGAAATTTCCTATGCCACACTTTCTTCCTCCGCGGTCAGCTTTCTCAAATTTCATTTTTGAGATACCTGTGCTCCATCTAATACACATAACCCCTTGGAAATTGTTCTGAGATACTTATATTACAGAGCATCAAACGTGTTAATGATAATGCCAGCTGTTTTACGTGATAGAACAGAGCATTTAAGGAATTCTTCACAAGCAAAATCATTCCGTTCAAGCACCGGTTCCGGCATGTCCTTGCCAACTATCGGCGGAAGGCCAGGGATATTGAGATGGGTATCGATTTCTTTTAAGCTCTTATCGGTGGTTCGGTGGAGTATGAGGAGGTAGAGGAAGGAGGCGAGATTGCTGGTATTAGTTGCGAAAAAGTAATAGGTAGGGATGTTGAGTTGGAGGTAAACAGGGGGAAATTTACAATAAATACCAAAAATGAATGAGTTTTGGAAATGGAAACAAGAGTTTGACGGGGGTTTGTGGTGTTGATGCAAAGAATGTCGATGGCTTTAATAACGCATCAGCTTCTTCTTGTTCTTCCTGTTCTTATTCTTTCTTGCTGAAGGATTTAGAAGGATGGTTTTTCTTCTTAGAATGAAGTATAAACAGATTCAAAAAAGAAATTTGAGAGAGCTAAGGGAGGAGGAAGAAAATGTGGCGTCGAAAATTTCAGTCCCGGGGAAGAAGATGATTTTTTTATTTTAATATTAAAATTATAAGTCCAATGAGACGCCAACTAAGCAAAATAAAAGGTGTTAGTTGTCACATTAGCAAAACTAAACATCGTTTGATCTTTTTTAAACTCCGGGGACTAACTTTATAAACTGAGTAAAACTTGAGAGCCAAAACCTCCTATTTAAAACTATAGGGACTAAAACCAAAATAAGATCAAACTATAGGTACCAAAAATTACATTAACCCTTTTAATATTTACTTTGTATCTGTAACACCCCAGATATTATATTAAGAATTAGCAAAAATTTAAGATCTAATTTTGGAATTAAACTAGGAGTTAGAAAGTCTTGCTAATAAGTTTAAGGAAAATGGAAGTATTTTGAAAATTTTCAAAGGTCCAATTTCTCCCTTAATTTGAGAAACTTGAAGTTAGAAAAATTACTTTTAGATTTATACGGAATTATGGTGCGAGGAAAGTATTAGCTTGATATAGAGAAAGCTTTTAGAAAATAAAAAGTGGACTTTACCTTAATGAAATATATCTTGTTTTGAGGATTTAAGGATCTAATGGTAATTTCCGACCTACCCATTTAAAATTTCATTTGTTTATTTCTATTTTTATTTCGTTATCGGCGAGTTTCTTGTCCGAGTATATTCTCCCTCTCCCATGGATGTGTGTATGCCCGGGAGGAAGAAATAGAGGGGGTGAGTGGAGTGCTGACCGGCGGTCTAGAGCGATTCATGGGCGAAATCCGGCGGTCCTCCGGCGACTACGTAGATTATGTTAGCTTCCTCTTGTTTCTCCTTCCTTGATTTTTCTGTTCAGTCGATTTTGGGCTGAGGTTCAAACAGAAAGTTTGGGTGGTTTGTCTTTGGTCCCTTCACCGTCTACGTAGCCAATTGACAATTGAAGTTTCATTTTTATAATGATGATAAATTGTGTTCTGGAGGTCTTGATGATTGGTGTTATTGCTGCACCGCTTGGATTCTCATGTTCCCATCATTAATTAATGGGGTTTGTGTTCAAGGGCGAATTAGTGTCTCCCTAATGGATGCATGTTCTGCTATTATGGTCATTTGAAGCAATTGAAATATTATTCTAGTTTATAAGTTGCAGTAGCTAATGATAGATAAAAAAGCAAGACATTTTCAAGTTTCAATAAGAAGTTGGACATTTAAGTATTTCTATGAAGTGAATTTTGGGAAGAACATTTTCACAAGTAATTAAAGAGTTGTTCTATTTTTCCTATAGCTGTGGTCAGGAGATGTTGATCCGATTTTTTTTTTTTTTTAGTAGAATGAATAGAAAAATTTTGTGTTTTAAACAGCTTTCTAGATGTTTTGAGAACTTTGAAGGGTTGTACTGTGATTCTGAAAGTTTGATCTTAATGGAGATATTAAAATAAATGGTGAATGTCTGATAGGTTATATTTGTTGAAAGAATGAAAAGGTATATAAATATTGTTGTTATATGTTATATTGTTTTGATTTTAAAAGATAGTCATTTTGGAAACTCAAATTTGGTTTGAAGCCTACAGGTCCGTGCTTCTAAATGATGAATAATTAAAAGAATGATTATATTATAAATGCATATTAATGTGGGGGTACAAGTGTTCAGAAGGTTTGTGCTGTTTTAATATTTTAAACTAAGGATTGGAGATTATTTTAATATTTTAAACTAAGGATTGGAGATTATTTGTGTATAAACATGGGATTTAGGCTTTTTGGTGAGGGAGGAGAAAAGCAAGGGAAGAAGAGAGAAAGGAGAAGGGGAAAGAGCAAGGTTCAACCATCATTTTTCCTCATTTACTCAAGATCCTAAATTGTTTCCTTTCCCCTCTTTTTGGCCTTCAAATCTTTTCTCCTATTTGTTGATTATGGGTATGTTCTAATGTTTCAATTCATTTCTTCTTTCTTTCATTGTTGCGATTATATTTTGTGAGTGGGTGTGGTGGTTTATATTTTAAGCTTTCTTTTTATTGTGTAACTGTGGTGAAATGTGTTAAAGCTAGTTTTATTGCAAAAGTTGATACCTTGAGATTTTTAAATGATACGCACGTGGCAAAATACACTTTGAGGTTCTTGAATTATGATTCAACTGTATATAAGAAGTTGGTAATTGAAGCTTATTGTGGGTGCATGAATCCCTTTTCATTCTTTTATTCTCTTGCAATGCCATTATTTGAAGGCTGTTTGATAGCATGGAATAACTTAAACTTGGTATAAACAAGATAAAAGTTAACGATGTGGCGAGGTGAATATGGGCATGAGTAGATTAAAGCTTAACAATTGGGAAATTGTAATTGCTTGTGTTTAGTTAAAGTTGGGCTGTAATTTCGGATATAATGCTATTGTTGTTGTGAGTGAATAACGTTCCAACCTATTTTATAGAGATGATATTTCTATTGTTGGTTATATTTAAGATTAAATTTAATTGTTCTATTTCTTAGGTATGATGTTACCATGGATAGTTATTTAGATTATTACAATCTCTTATTTGCATTGATATTTAGCCAAAAATGGGTAAATGATAATGACTTTTTGTTATTTGTTATTTTCCTTTTTCCATTTATGAAACACTTCTCTTTGTAATTGAAAGAAAATGAGATGACTTGAATTTTCATTCTGGGGTCATTTGATATCTAGAGTTTATAGTTAAAAGAAGTTTCTATTTGTTAAAGGTAGTTTGACCATGAGCATGCTTGAAACTGTTTTGTTTTTAGAGGACTGAATACAGAACACTGGTTACTAACAGCAGTACTGTTAGTCCTTGGTGCACCATGGTTAACTCCGAGCTCGCTTGAAATTCGTGGGCATAGTACTCACGCTTGATAATCGTGGGATTCATTCTCACGCTTGTTATTCGTGGGTTTTGTACCTGCGCTTGTCTCATGGCCTCGTGCTGTGCTTTGACAAATCTTTGATTTGTATGGTTTTTATATGCTTAATTTGAGGCAATTAACATGATTGAGATGCAAGTTTGGTCCAATAATGCTTAATTGAATGTCTTAAACTCTCAAGTGAAATGAGTGTAAATTAGGATTAATTAGCCATAATTGTAGATTAATTGTATTGATTAATTTATAGGGCTATTTGATCTTGGTTTTGACTTATTTTTACTTACAGGGTCGAACAAGGACCAATGATCGGATTCCGGACGAAGAAGAAGACTAAACAAGGAGGCAGAATCATCTGAAGCTCGCCACGGCTTCGCCGCGGCGAGGAGACGGCGAAGAGCACCCCGAAGAGGCAGAAAAGAATGGTCCTCACCGCGGCGAGACACGGCGAGAAGGCCTCCATAGTCCAGAAGCAACAACACCTCGCCGCGGCGAGGAGACGGCGAACTGCATGAATCTGCAGAATTTCAGTCGCGTTTTGGGCTTCTGTTTCGGATCCAACCCAATACCCACTCACTTGACCCGACTTGGGGGACTTAAAACACGAAATACACACCCCATTAGGGCAGATTTGGAGTCCCAAAACCCTAGCCTCCCATTTTTCTCTCATTTCCTCTCATCTCCATCTTCATCTTTCTCACTTCCTTCCACCCAAATCCATGGCCACTCTCCTTCCTACCTTGGTTGCTGTTCTTCCCATGGAGTAGCAGCTAGGCTCCACCATTCTTGGTGGTGGGAGCCAAGGGATGAGCTTGAAGCTTGAATAGGGGAGTTTTTCTAGTTCTAATCCTTCTTCCTCTTGTTGTATTTATGCTTTTCTAGGGTTCTAGGAGTATATTTATGATATTTGGTTGTGTGCTTGAACTTTGTATATTGTAATGGGGTTAGAAACTATGTTTATGTTATTTCCTTCTTGTTCAAATGCTTGACATTGCTATTTATTAACTTTGAGTTTAATGAAATTTATGGGTTCATAGTTTTGTTATTCTCTTAGTGAAAATTATGTGCTAATGCAAGGTGGCTTGGTTAGTGGATCAAAAATGTTAAGTTGTTTGCTTGAGGGAGATGGCATAGGAATTGATTAATTGTGTTTAGACATTGGGTAATCACTCTTTTCAACCTTAATCTTTGTTTGGGTGGCCATCAATGAGTTAGGGTTAATTGAGAAATTAAGTGCAATTGTGGGGTGGCCCAAATTGTGGAATTAAAGTCTTGCATGATTAGTTAGTTCTTGAATTTGTCAAATTGCATGAGTGGCATTGGACTTCAATCCTAGAGTCTTGATTTATTATTTGGGGTTCCAGTAATCGATTAAACTCTAGGATTAATTAAGTGGCAATTCGGGGTCCCGGTTGTTGGATTAGGAGCCCCTTACGATTAGCAAATTTACATTGATTTGGAACTTAATCAACTTAGGTTAAATTAAGTAATGTGCGGGGTTCCGGCATTAATTAGGTTAACCTAAGCCTAGCCTAGAGGGGTTCCTCTAGGGGTCTTTTGAAAATCAACAAAAACTCCCTAAAAACCTTTAGAAGCAATGAATCCCGAGGTTTCTATTCATCAAGAATGATTCCATCTTCATCCCCCTCCAAATCTCATTTTTATCTTATTTTGTTTTAATTTTGAACATATCATACCTTTTGCATCTTTTCTAAACCAAAAACCAAAATACAATACTTTTAACCCGCTTTCATTAGTTTGCATCTTAGCTAATAGGTAATCTTTTGCGTTTAGGCTCCTCAAGTGAACGACACCCGAGGGTTAGCTTCCACTATCCCCTTGGTTCTTATTTTCTTGAAGGGCGGACCCAAGGGCGCGCTACACGCACAGACACACTCGAGATAGAGTCGGTGAGCTCTTCACGCTTGGCTTCATGGCTTCGAGTTGTGCTTGGTTAGTTTACCCTCATGGACTTTGTTCCACACTTGTTATCCGTTCTGTTGAGGTCCTATGAAAAGAGAGCATAAGAGATTCAATGTTTTAAACCGATCTTGTTATGCAAATTGTTTAGTATGTGCTTGGTTTTATCTATTAATAATCTTTTAACAATATCATTTATATTTATGATTACGTACAATAAAAATGGAATTTCATTATGTGTTGATGCTATAGAAGAACATTAGATGATTAATGTGAGATATAGGCTTCTATATGAAACTTCACATTAAGGAAACGATTTAGACTGGAAATTGTAAAGGCTGAAACTAACAAAGAACCCCTCTGTTTGATGCTTCTAGGCATACACTGATCGTTTGGAAATTAAGCTAGACGTGTATGGGATGGAATTATTAAATTAGATTTCATATAGTGGTTGTGGATCTGTGCCAATCGAAGTGAGAATAAATTAATTAATTATTTAAGCAGGTATTCTGAGTTTTATGTGTCTGTATGGAAATGAATGAGAAGTTAAATTTAGTTGAATTTTCTTGCCTTATTTTTGAGAAATGGTTTTTTGTTTAAGAATGTGAATGCCTTTAACGGAGGAGCTTATCACCAAACGCTTGTTACTCGTAGCCTTCGAATTACGCTCGTTATTCGTAGCCTTCAGGTTGCTCTCGTTATTCATAGCCTTCGGGTTGTGCTTTTTCGTGGCTATTGTGCCGCGCTTGAGCTAATCGTTTTGTGATAGTTCCTCTAACGAAGATGGTTGAACAATTCATTAATGACTGTTGTAAGTTTGTTTGTGAAGTCCGATGTTTAAATAATATTTTTATTTATAAATAATCTACATGAGTCAATATCATTATTATTACCTCATATTATATTGAATTAGTAATTTGATGTTTGTAAGTAAGAAATAATTAGCTAGATAGGCTTACGAGGTGAGGTCACCCTATGCCTTGTGCCGGTCACGCTAAAGAAACTTAGGGCGTGGCAGTATCTCTTTAGTATCTCGTGACCAACAATAAAGCAAACCATATAGGTTACTAGGAAATTAGGTTATGCACTATTTCCTTATTTCCTTGAGACCAACATCTGGGATTGGATTAATTTCTCTATTGGAGTAAAAGAACTTTGAAGAGTAAAATCCAAGGTAATAAATAAGGTTTCAAGAACCTAAAACCGACATCCCTTCACTGTTCTAATTAATCCCAACTGTACTTATCTATTTATTCCCTTTATTTTTTTAAAAAAAATTATGGATTCTAATTAAGTCCTCAAGATTAGATCTATTTGTAAAAAAACAAGAATTATTTTTTTTTTTAAGTAGTGAAGGAGTTTTGCTTAATTAAACACGAGGCATCATGTTTGACACAGTGTGAATGCATAGAATACTTATATGGAAAAATTACCTCAGTTGGGCCAAACAATAACATTCAGATAGTCATATAAAAAACTTACAAATCAAATCTTTGTAAAGTTATTCATGAAATTGGGTATGGCAGAAGGGATGGGACAAACCAATGTTTGAATCCTCACTAGAAGGTAGTAATGAAATTGGGTCAAACAGAATGAGATAGTCTTTCTTAGTATAGAAAACCAAAGTTCAAATATTCACTAAAAAATTCCTTCCAATAAAAAGATACATGTATGCTAGGGGAAAAAAAAAAGAATTCATCTAAAAGTTACCAAAGAGGTGGGGTAAACCACACACACCTATAACAATATTGTTCAATTGAAACATTTGACGATCCACTTACATGAAAAGAGCGAAAGCTCTTATCAGATAAGCAAAATACTCTCACGTAAGACCCCTGGGCAAAATATATACAATTCCTTTTAACAACATCTTCCTTCATCTGCAAACCAACGGTTGAAATCAATCTGCAGTGTTTTTTATCAAAAAACATCAAACGATCACCCAAATCTTCAACCTCAACCCATCTAACTCCATCATTTCTACTACTTCTATCCGGCTTCATCACTCTAAATTCTTTAATAGAATCATAATAATCATTTTGTCCAAATAACATTCTTTCAATGCCAATATTATATGTGGTCAGAACAAGCATTAAATCTCCAGAAACTTCATCATGAGCTAAGCGAATGTCGTCAAACACACCAAGCCTCAATCCTCTCAGATGAAGTTCTGGCTTAGGATCAAGGACAACAAGCTTTTGAGCCACCACTGGGGCAACATCATTATCAAGGTTATAAATTTCTATATCATCAAATCTTTCTTTATTACCTAGAACATATAATAAATTTCCAATCAGTACTATGTCTGAAATATCCACCCCTCCTCGCTTGGCTTTAATCAAACTCCATGACTTGTCTGTAATTTTACAATAAACGATCCTATCAGTAGTAAGACACACCACAAAAATTGAAGCACCCCCATGGCCATTATTATGATTATTATTTATTGAAGAATTGGCTACCATCTTTTTTATGATCTTGAAATTATTAAGATCATCTTTCATGAAGGGCAACGCAAACCTTTTTGTTGACAATGGATTGAAGAAAAAGGGTAAACAATGAGTTTTTTGTAACTTGAACCATAATTAACCAACCATCAACTGTACCCAAAATATGTTGGCTTGAGGGATATAGACGTCTTTTTGGGTGAAAAATTGTTTGTTTGTCTATGTCAACGAAGTAAGGATTCATGCGAGATAATAAAAAGTTAGTGCACATAAGAAGCCGTGGAATTTGAGGATGAGGATGGCATTGTTTGTTTTTCATGGCACTTTTGAGCATGTCATTCCAAGATGAACAAACCAAACCAAACTTTAAGTAGTCACCGAGGCATAATCTTCTTAAAATTAATTCTGCAATGTCTTGGGTGAGAAGATGTTGCCACTTCCTACAATTTTGATCCTCACGTTCCTCATGAATTTGATTTTGAGCCTCCATACCAATATCTGAGCAATACAAGATATAAGAGAAATTTGAATATATAATCAATTAGAGAAGAAAATATTTTACCACATCTAAACTTACAAATTAAAGATAGGAAAAGGCTAAAATTTTATTCACTTACAAATAACCTCCATTTTAAAAGCTATGAGGTTAATAAATAAGGAGTTTATTTTGGTTCTAAATATTATATATCAAACCACTTTGCCCTTAAAATTTATAATTTCTTTCTGAGTATTGAACATAGTAAGTGGAAGCCCCTTATTCAGTGTAAGTGTAAGAGTCTTCCCTTTTATTTTTTTATAGGATATACATTTGTTTAATAAGTTTGTTTTTTTTTTGTCTATTCTTGTAAAAATAAAAATATTATATTTGAGATATATTACAGTTTTAAGTACTTCAAATATTGTATAGTATATATATTAACAACATGATATCTTTTTATATAAATAATATCTATAAAACAAATATCCACTATATTTTTAAAAGATATATATTCAGGTCGTGACAAAAAAAGAATTGAGAGCCTGTCCCGTATTCCGTGCCGCCGATAATTTCACTATAAAAATAGTAAATTAATCACGGAATTAGTTACAGAATTTGTCTTAAAATAGGCTATTTCTAAAAAATTAGAAATAGAATCTCTTATTTAGCCGAACGGATTTTTGGAGCTAAATTCTGTGGATAATTCACTGTTTTTTGTAGTGTCTCAATTTTGTTCTGTCCCATAATTTTTAGGGATGGGATATTACCGTCCTAAAGTGGCCGAAATTAGAACGAGATGGATGAGATGAAAACGAACACCCCTAATAATTTTATAGTATTAATGGTTTGAAAGGGTATTCTAACAAAACAAACACACAGGTCAAGTAGTTCTAAGTAACCCAATCAACCTCTGCCAAGTGCCATGATTAGCTATTTAGATCTACTTGACCTAAGCTTGCTCCGGCTTAACTTTCATTTGAAAGTCTCGTAAGTTATTGACAGCTTACAATAAAAGACTTATATTAAATAATTCAGATCAAACATAATCAAACTGGAATAGCGTTCAATTCACATCAAACTTTAGAATTTAACAAAGATAGTAGGGAAAAAGGCCATTTTTGGCCCAGAGGTTTTCATTTTGGACCAATTTTGGCCTGAAAGTTTTTTTAGGACCTATTTTGACCCGGAAGTTAACAAAACGTAGCAATTTTGACCTGGACTAATAGATACGCCAACCAGCGTCTGCCACGTGACATAACTGTCCATGTAGCCCAGGTCATAATTGCTACGTTTTGTTAACTTCCGAGTCAAAATAGGTCCTAAAAAAACTTCCAGGCCAAAATTGGTCTAAAGTGAAAATTTCCGGGCCAAAAATGACCTTTTTCCCAAAAAAGTATGAAAAGTAGAAAAGGAAAAAAGTACCTGGATATCGTTCACTGTTTAAGCCTTCTAATTATCAATCATTCAATCTCGATCTGTTCCTATTGTGTTTGTTTGTCGACGTAGACACACACACACACACATACATAGATCCAGGCGTATGATTGCGGGAGAAGGATTTATAGTGCGCGGATTCGGTATGATCTATTTTATTATTAGTTTATCTTTTTTGGGGACTTTGGATTCGATAAATCGGAATAAAATATATTGATACGATAATTAAGATTTACTAAAGATAATGTTTATTTAATAGGTGAAGAATTAAAATGGTTTTTTTCTAATGTTTATGGTTCAAACGTAATAAATTATCCATGATTATTTTTGGCCCGAAGTATCCATGAGTTTACCATTCATAAAAAGGTTTAGTATTCATTTAATTCTTTAAATTTATATCAATTTCAATTTAGTTAAAAAGTGTGTTCTCAGTCCCTTATACTTAATATTTGTTAATTTCACCAGCGGAAAATGATGACTCAATGATTTCAAAATGATTACTCATTTAAATGTTAACATATTAATTTTTCATTTTAAATATTAAATCAAATAAAAAAATATTTAACATAAAATCTAATTATAGGTGCCCTAAAAAGGGGCATCTTTTGTGGTCCATTAATCTAGGGTTTACTCTTTTCCCTCTGATCATATTTTCTAAATGCCCGTATAATTCACCTAATCAGAAGGAATGTAATGTATTATAATAATGATTGCATGAATTTGTTTAGTTTGTTGTTAAGGGATGATGATACATCCATTTGATTGGATTACAATGAACGTGAAATTATGATAATAATATAGAATGGGATAAAATTTCCTTTGTCTCTATATATATATATATTTACTTATTATTGACCACCAAATATATTTAACAACGCTGTAAAATGTAAATTTACTGTTATTATTTAGATGGTTGATGTTAACTTACATGCTCTTTCATGAATGAATGGTATATTATATGAAGCCGCATTATAGTCTCTCTTTTTCACTGTTGGGATCTGCTTGGGTATAGAATAACATTGTTGGTAATACAATGAGAAGAAATTACTCCATTATTCGTTGATAAATTTTCAACTATGGAAGTAAAGTCGATTCAACGCACACTTAAAATTACCATAAAAAATTATGTATTATTAAATGCCGGTACACTTAAAATTGTTACAACTCAAAAACATCATTAACAATTTATTGGGACTTGTTGGATATTAATTCTCTTTTTTGGGACCTCATTGCAATTGTCCCAAAGTTATATTGTTGAAAATATAGGCAGAAACTGATTAAATATAAATATTTTTTATAAGATAAATGAGCATACTTTAAGTCAGTTGTAGATAACCTCCCTAACTTATGAAAATTTAAATTAAGAGCTTGACATTTCATGTTTTGTGTAACATGCCTATTGTTAATTGTTAATTTTAGAATTTAAGTAATATTTGGAATTTACGTCATGGTAATTGAATTTTATCAGGCAATTATTTGCGCAAGAAAAATTTACTCAAATGAGGATTAAATAAAATTGGTTAATAATATTTTTGGAATTCATATGCATTATTTATTTAAATATTATGGAAAAATTTATTTGAGAAAATGGATAAACTAACTTAGCTCCATAGTTGGAATTACAGAAATGTGTAGAAGATATATATTTATATATATAATATAAAGAGTTAAGGGTAAAAAATACACATGTGATTTTGTCAAAAGTTTGTCCAGCATATGTGTATTTTTTACCCTAACTTAATAGTAAGTGACTTTTGATTCTAATTTGGAAGTTTATAGTTGCTTTTGATTCAAAAGAAAAAGGTACTTGCTGTCGGACGAACTTTTTACAAAAGTACATGTGTATTTTTTACCCTTAAACCTGATGTAAATTCTTAATCAATTAAAAGGAGAAGAAAAAAAAATGACACGAATGCATGGATAGGTTTTAAGTGAGTGGGCTCATTCGGCCCATTCACTCAAATTACCCACACTTGCCACAACTGTATTGTGGCCATTAGAATCAGGTCCACACATTGAATAAATTAAAACCACCCCCAATACGGATTAATGTCCCATGCTTCCTCCAATATGAGCGCCTCTTTCTTGTTATTCTTCTTCCTCAATACCTGCGTGTGCGCTACGCTGTGATGCTGAGGTTGAGAGTGAGGGATTAATGGAAGGATAAGTATTTGGGTCTTCTAGGTAAGTTATTCATCTTTCTTCTCTTAATTTTATGGATTTTGAAAATGAAAAATCTAGGGCCTGTTAGATTTTGAGATTTTGAGACTTTTTGTTCTTTTTTTGTTATTTATCCGATTCGTGAAGCTAGAATAAAAGTTTGTATGGTTTGGATTTTCGCTTACATGATTGATTTGAGGAAATTAGAGTTAGGGTTTGATTGATAAACTATTATTTATGAAGAATATGCTCTTAAAATTCAAATTTTATAATTTATTCAGGCTTATCTGAGCTTAGATTGGTGATTGAAATGATTGGTTTTGAGGTTTATGATGATATATGAATATTGAAAATTTTTGGGTGAAACTTTAAGTGTTGGAAATTTGGTGTTTTGAATAAATAGAGGAGATTATTATAATCTAATGATTTGAATAAGCGAGAGAGAACTAAAGATAGAAGAAAATGTGATTGTGATGATAATTTGAGACATAGTGGGTTGATGAGATTTTTCTTAAGGATTTAAAGTGAGCAAATTTTGGGGTTTTCCAAAATCTACTGTCTTGATTATCTTAGCTTCAAACCCAATTTTCAACTCTTGTAAACTATCCTCTTGGGTCATCTTGTTAAAAAAAATACTTTGGTATGCTAAATGGGTTCTCAAAGTTTGGAAAACTTAGTGTTTGGGGGTAATTTCTAAATTTCAAATAAATTTTTGAGATTTGGTATTTCCAAATAGTTTATATATGCTAATGGATAGATAAATTAAAATGGTTGATCTTGTTGGGAAAATTTTGAATCAATTTTTCACTCTTGATGTTTAAGAAAGTTAGGGTTTGGGTAGGATTTTTGGTTTTATGCTATTAATAAGTAAATTGTTGATCCTAATATATTAGATAATGTTAGTAAATGGTTATGATGGAATGATGAAATTGGAAAGGATTGGAATAATTTGGATTTTGGTGATTTTAAGTTGATTTATGGATTAGTTTTGGCATAGGCTAGAATCATTTGATGTTATTGAGGTTAATAATGGTGTGGGATGAATTTTTGTGATAAGGGAATTCTAATGGATTGAATCAATTAGTGAGTAGTCTCAAATTGCAAATTTTGAGGTATAGGTAAGTTTTGGCCTAAGTTATGACAATTGGAACAACGCATGTTTGATTGAGGAATTGTGTTGTAGGGATTCTGGGATTAATTTGTAATTATTATTGTTTGAGAAAGTGAATGGATATTGAGGATTATGAATACATGGGTAATGTTGGGAAAATAGTGGCTAGGCTTGAATTGCATGTTTTTGGTCAATGGTGAAGTATGGGCTTGATGGTGAAAAGAAAAGAAGTTGAAGATTGGGGTCAAAGGGCTTAGGGCAAAATTATTAGTTAAGATTTTAATTATTGAATGGTGAATTGATTGTGATAGATAGTTGATTTTGTGTATGTATGATTTTGGTGTAGAGTTGATTCATGTTGAGTTCGGCATGGGGAAGCTGCACTATTGTGAAATTGATTACCAAGTAGCAACTTCTACTTGTTCTATGTGTGGGTATTCTTGGTAAGAGATTTCGAGCTTTCTTTCAATTTTGGGTAACTTGAATTGATTGTTAGCATGGTGAATTCAATTGCTTATGTACTGGCTATTTTTATTACGCAATTGCCTTGTGGAGTATTATTTGCAAACTAGCATAAATTTATGATTGGACGTATTTGAAATTGGAATATTTATATACATTGGATTTCAAACTGTAGCATGATGCATACTATGGAAAGACTAATTGGCCAAGTGCCTTATGATTTTGAGATGTTGTATATATGCGTGATGTGTGATGGATGATTGTGTGACACCAGTGATATGAGATTTATTACCATCACACAATGAGGTACCCTGTTGGCTCACAAAGACTTATTTGATATGAGAGGGAGACTAAGGGCCTGTTATGGTTTCAGGAAGGGTAAAGAGTCTCAGGGAGGGTAGAAAGTCATTCCTAATCTATCCTTGGTTCCAAGGGCGGGTAGAGAGTTCTGATTGGTTTCACTTGTTTTCCCAATGACTTGTGCATGATTGCTTAAGGTTGGTTGAGATGAAATAAATGATTTTTGAAATGATTTAGAAAATATTGTTTGAGATTATGTTTATTATTGAAGTGTATGATTTTGGAACTGATTTGGAATTCGTAACATCTTGTATAGCATAGAAACTTGAAAAATTTTACTGGAATTATGATATGCATATTAATTGAGTATCTGAGCATGTTTTGGAATTGATATATATGTATATATATGTTTGTATTATTCCACTGAACACCTTGCTAGCACACACTCACATATACCCCTCTATCTTACTCTTTCAGGTTAGCGCTGGGAAAGGATCTGGAGACTGCTCACTAGAAGTAGTGAGTCGTCCTGGACTATGGTCGAAGTAGTATATTGCTATACTTTCCTTTTCTGTTAGGCTCATGCATTTTTTAGCTTCCACTTGGTTTACTTTCATTATCGTTGGATTTGACATGTACTAGGTATTATAATACTCAGTTTTGAAATTATTCTGGCAGTGGTTATTCTTTTGGGACTGGTCCAATTTCGGAAAACTTATACTGCTTGGGTTATGGGTGAAATCTTAGAGTTTTCAAATGCGTTTAGGAATTATGATGTTTTGAGAATGATGTATTGTATTAATCAGGAATGTTTTGCTGTTGTATCCATTGTGATAGAATTGATGTTTGTAATTAGATGGTGGGTTTTGAGTTGAGATTTGAATAGATTATTAATTCAGGGAAGGCGAATGTGGATTCTTTTAATTACCATGATAGGTTGTTTCTTTTCTATCATAGTATGGGTGAACATCTTTTGATTTGCTATTATTATGTGATGCCCAAGTGTGTTTTAAATATCCGTGTTAGGTGGGTTTATTTAACATGGATATTTGTGTTGTGAACATAGACATTTTTTGAATATCCATATTAGCTTGATTTAGAAGGCCTCTTTTTCTAGCATGGATTGGTTATAATTTACATGAAATGTTTTATTATTCATGTTAACCTCTTTAAATTATTTTAATTTTTTTCTAACATGGATTACTTTGTCATAAGATTAAACTCTTTTCTAACTACAATAGGTTTTATTTACTATTTTATAAGGTCCCTTACTACAGAAGTTAGACCATTGTAATTGTTTTAATGGAATTCATTTTAATTTCTAACTATGTTAGCCTTTTACTAAACAAAATCATTTTCCTCAAATAGTTACGTTATTGGTGTTGGTTTTTGAAAGAAATCTTTAAATAGAAAACTTATCTAACTACGTTAGTATTTTATTTGAGTAAGCTACTTTTCCTAACATAGTTAGTTATAAGTAATGTGCTTTGAGTTTGGATTATTGGTTAATTAAAATGATATTTAGATATTAAATGTTATATTTTGATTCTCAACCCCACCGTTAAAATTTTTGTTAAAGCTAATGGCTTTTCTTTTATCCAATTTTTTTATATTTTATATTTTATAATATGTTAACAAACCCATGGCAAAGGCATGATGACTAATACAAAGGTGTGCATTTTACACTAGGCCAGCAACCCGGATTTGTCTTCTCTCTTCAGAAATCAAAACTTATTTATTTAGAAATCCTAAGTCAAAACCCCCAAACTTTGGCGGCCAAAACACCATTTTTTTCATCCTCCACTCCTCTTTCTAACCCAATTCCACCAAACCTTCGCCATCTACCCATGAGCAAACAACCAATTTCTCTTACGTGCTGTTATGGATGTCTCCATGAGCAGTTATTGCCAAACGTCTTGGTTTCCCTAGCATGATGGACAGAGTTTGAGATTGGAGCTGAATAAGGGAGTTTCCTTCTGATTTCTTCGTTTCTTTGTATTTCTTATATTATATTCTACGTCTAGGTCTAATCTAGGCAATGTATTGATTGTTAGTTTGAGGTCTCATTCGATTCGAGGATTTTTTATGTGATGTAGTTTGTTTGAGTATTTGGTTCCTTGTTCGTAGTACATGACATTAATTTTAGATTGGACTGGTTGGCAATTATTTTGATTAAGTTATGAAATATGTTTTGATAAGCAACACAAGGTCTCGATTGCTTGGGATCTTTTATTCTCATTAAGCTGGTTTAGTAATAATTAGTTCGGTTAGGATTATAAGAACTAGTGACTTATCGGCCGTTTTCAAGTCTTACCTGCAAGTGTACGGGTCATCAAAATGGAGTTTAGTTTGAAAGTTTCGTTCCACAAGGATTATGACACAAGAAAATCAATTAACACAAATTGAGCTCTTAATCGAAAATGAGTAAGAAAATTTCAGAAATTGAATTAAAACAATTGAATCAAAACAAAAAAACTAAGTTGCAATTGGAAATAAAAGGGCAAAATGGTTGAATACTCACTTGGTCACGATAATAAAAGCTTAGGGCTACTTATCAACATTTTACTTCATGAACTTCTTTAATTCCTTCTTTATTAATTAGCATCCTAATAAAACTTTGTGTGAGTCCAATGTTCTTAGTCATTTAAAAAGGTTTTCTCAAGTCAAATTCAAATTTATACTTTCATTAACTACTTTAATTTTTTTTTTGAGTATCGCACATAGTAAAGGGAAGCTTTATTCTGTGATCCATCTGGTAAAAGGCCTCGGGATAGTTAAACTGTCCCACATCCCATTCTCAACTTTATAACGTTCCATCGGGATCAAACGAGACTTCCCGATTATGTTTTTTCAAAGGATAGATTTGCTTAATGAGTTTCCTTTTTTTCTGTTTTTGTCTATCCTAGTAAAAAATTAAAAATAATATATATGAGATATATTACAATTTTTGATACTTCTAATATTTAATATATAACTAATATGATATTAGCTTTTTATATAAACAATATCTATATAAATATTATATTAATTTAATCTTTAAAAAATATCTATTATATCTTTAAAAGATAAATATTTGAGACGTAAAGAAAAATCGGGACTGAATAAAGCCCATTTCGATGATAATTTTGTTCCGTCTCGCTTCTGTTCCATCCCATAATTTTTCGAAATGGTAATGGTTGAATTCAGAATAGGATAGCCGCGACAAAAGTGAACACCACTAGTAAAAATATAATGTTAATGATTTGAAGGGGTATTCCAATAAACAAGCACACAGGTAGAGTTAATTAGATAAATTAGTTCAAGGTAGCCCAATCAACCTTTGCCAAGTGTTATAATTGGGTCCGGAACCTCTCCACTTAAATCACCGTCTACTTATCTCCATTTAGTTAAAACTTTGTCATTTATTAAAAAACTAATGTAAGATAATTAGTTTACCTTTAAAAAAACATTAATTTCTAAAAATTTGTTAAATATTGTTTTTTAAATAAAAAATAACTTAATTTTAACTAAGTGAAGTTAAGTGGAGGGGAATTTAAATGGAGAGGTTCGCTACCCGTTGTGTATAATTGGCTACCTAGATTTACTTGACCGAATTTTTGGTCAGACATAACTTTCATATGAAAGTTACGTAAGTTATTGATAGCTCACAATAAAAGATTTTTAGTAATAAATAAAATCAGACTTATGATCAAACTGGAGAAAGATGTTTGATCATAAATCTCATTCGATTCACACAGAATTTAAGAATTAAAAAAGTATGAAAAGGAAAAAAAGTACCTGAATATCAAACTCTCTTTAGGCCTTCTAATTATCAATTATTCAATCTCGATCTGTCCCGAGTGTGTTTGTTTATCCATACACACACATATATATTCAGTTTTTTTTTTTTAAAAAAAAAAACACGTGTGATAGCTGGAGAAGGTTTTGCAGGGCAGATTCGGTAGATTTATTTTATTAGTTTATCTTGTTTTGGACTTTATCTGAAGAATATACACTGTTACGTCAATTAAGATTTACTAAACATAATGTTTGTTAAATAGGTGAATAATTAAAATAATTATTTGATGTCTACAGTTGAAACATAACAAATTATAATTATTTAATACTGAATTAAGGTATACCATTTGAATATAATCCTAAGATATATAAATATTAAAGCTAATAATATTAATCAATATTTTAAATTAAGAACCCTTGACATTTTATGTTTTGACTCTCAACCCCCTATTGTTAAAATTTCTGATAAAGTTATTAATGGTTCTTATCTTATCCATTTTTTATATTTCGTATCATATAATATGTCATCTAAAAAATAAATCTTTTCATTTAATATATATAATTGCACATATATTATAATTTTTATTTAAAAATACATGACCAAATAAATATTTTACATGCATTTTAAGTATCTTTTATTTTTAAGACATTTTTATTTATAAAGTGCATGGTCAAGATATTTTAAATTCTTTTTTCAAATATTTTATATTTATTAAGTATTTAAAAATACTTAAAATTATATCAGTTGTTAATGGTTATTTTTTATAAAATGACATGGTATATTATGGGAAAATGTTATAATTGAAAATGACAAAAACCATTAACTTTAACGGCAATTTTAACGGTAGAGGAGTTAAGAGTCAAAACATGAATTTTAACATTAAGAGTCCTTAATTTAAAATTTCAAAAGTTAGGGAGTTATGTGCAATTAAATTCAAAGTTCAAGTGGGTTATATGTAATTTAGCCTTTAAAAGTTATAATGTCATTTTTTACTTTTCAACATGATTGGTAGCTAATGGTAAAAAACTATAATGTATTCAAGCTTATATATGTATTACAAAATTTCAACCAAACATTAGAATCGGTTATTTACATCAGGATTACATGTAGAGCTGGTAATAGTGGCCTGCCCATCACGGGGCCCGTGAAAAAAGGAGCCAGGCCCAAAAAAGCCCATTTTTAATACGGGTTTGATTTTCAAGCTTGGACCATATTGTTTGAGTTTCGGGTCAGCCAGTATTAATTCCATTTTTAATTAAATTTTCCCTTTTTGTTTTTGTTTTTGTTTTTCTTTTTTTTTTTTCAATATAGCCGACATCACTTAAAGGGATAAAGGCTTTGTTGTTGTTGCTGTTGACTTGTTTTTTACAATATAATTATAATACAAATATACAACATAAGATCATAAATTCAAATTGAAGTTTTTAACACATTACAAATAACAAAAATGATTGTAAAGCATAGAATACAATGTTCGACTTCAAATATTCTAAAATACAACAAATCCCTAAACTAAATCTAAAATCCAAAATACCAAGATTACAAATTTCCAATTTCCAATTTCACATCAATGGTCAACAATCAATCAATGTTAATTAGGAATAGTGTTTTTAAAAAAAAAAAAGAAAGAAAGAAAGAAAAGAGGGGGGAAATGGGTTTGGGTTGGCCAATGAGTTTGTCGGATTAGCCCGTCACGGGCTCGGGTTAGACGGGTTTGAACCCAAAATACCTATTTTAATATGGGCCATATTTTTTTGAGTTCATAACCATACTTTTTTACGGGTTTTGGGTTGGCCCACAGGCTCCGGCCCGCATTAACGGCTCTAATTACATGTAATCAGTTGCTGACATGAAAAATACGTATCCCATTACATGATAGAGTAACTAATAACAGCAATGCCAATCCTTGAAACACAATTAAAATGCGAGTGCAGAAACCCAAAATGTAACCGCTGTTTTGATTATTTCTTACTTCAATTTCAGCTACACCAATGCAGAAAGCTCTTGAAATTTTTGTTGTCGAACCAAAAGTGTCATAATTATTTTCCTTTCTCAACATTAATATTTCCTCAAGTAATAGATTCAAAATTGTTACAATTCATATGAAATTAAGGTTCTTAACTGCAAATCAAGCTTTTCAATGTTTGATAACAAAAGGATACACATAACAACTCCCCCACCCCCAGGGAAAAAAACAACAGGTTGAGCTGCCACAGGAATGAAGGTTAAACGGAAACCCTTTCCACAAAAAGGGTACAGAAAGTCACAAATAAACACATTCAACACCAATGCAATAAAACGAAGCAACCCAAAAAGAAAAAAGAAGCAAAAACACAAGAATGAATATGGAATTTACCGCCGACAGCCGCAAAACCTTCGGCAAGGCCTTGGAATTCCTCCAAAAATTAACCTTTCTGAATGAGGCATATAGTTTCAACTTTGGAGCTCATCTGAGAAACATATACGAGGCAAGAAACAAGTCCGAAAAAGAAATCTCATCACCAAACCGTCAGAAAGATCAAACATGTCTCCAAACTTGTAAGAGAAGTCCAAGAAGCGAAAAGCAGAAATATCAATGAAAACTGATGTGACTACCATGGGTAGAATAAATTCTCATTTTTGTCCTGGCTTCTCATGGATCATTGGAGGAGGAACAAATTAAAATCTGGATATGAATAATTGTTCAAGTAATTGATGAGATTGGAGATCGATAGCATAGATAACTTGGACAAGATTGAGGGGAACTTTGATTGGGTTTTCTTTTGAATATTTTTTAATTTATATATTAAATGAAAAATTAATCTGTAAGTATTTAAGTTTTTAATCAGTTTTTTTTAATCTATAGACACTACTACTAACCGACTAATCGAGTCAGCATTTTCACTTTATAAAGCTAATATGTGAAATTTAAGGGATTAAAGATACTATTTTTAAACTTAA
Source organism: Mimosa bimucronata (assembly GCA_037074515.1). NCBI lineage: Eukaryota > Viridiplantae > Streptophyta > Magnoliopsida > Fabales > Fabaceae > Mimosa > Mimosa bimucronata. The sequence continues at coordinate 18,344,862 of CM073442.1, forward strand.
GGGATTAAATTGAAACTAGATGTAAGTTTAAAATATTAAACACGTATATTAGCCTTTATAAAAAAATTAACGATATCTTTTCCCATGTTTCATATTATTTATTCAGATAGTAATTATAATTTATTTTCTATTTATAAGAGTAAGCACTATTGTCGAGGCTAGGTGAAATTGAACGCTTGACCTTAGGTGAGATGTGATGCCATTAAGTTATCAGGTCATGGGCAATTATGATTTAACTTCAAATCATTGAATGGAAGTTAATCCTAGGAAGAAAAATGATCATGTGTGTTTTCAAGGGGAGAGATTCTACCATTTTCCCTTCCCATAGTTTTTCTTTTGCTATGTTAGTCTAACATTTAGGCTACTTCGATTTTTTATAATATATTTTTTCATAAACATTTTTTATTGTAGTTCTAAACTATTGAGATTAAATTTTAGCTGTTTACATTTGTTTATGATATAACATTTTTATAACTTATTAGAATTACCTTTAATTAAAATTGAATTTGTCATCAAAGCTAAGAGTGGAAGTTAAAATCACATTTTTCTAAATGAGTCCTAAAGATTTTATTGAACTTTGTAAATGGTCTATATTTATATTAAAAATCATTGGATGATATATTATAAATAAGACTAGGGTTTATTCTCAATGACTTCATAAAATTTTATAATTGAACTTCATTAATAAAACCCTCCCAATGAATAAAAAAAATATATGTGTATATATATATATAACCCTCCCACTCTCCGGATCACTTAATATCAACTTTATATGTATAACTATATGTTTTCTTAATATATTGATCTTTTTATTAAAAAAAGAATAACTTAACATTCATATGTATGTTTAGGGTCCATCCGTCCAACGTGACCTATTTCTCTACTCTAGCAAAGAATGGGAGATGGGTGTCTCCTGTTCTAAACCCTTCGTTTTCTTTTATCATATAGAATTTTAAAATACACATCAATATTTTATAAAATAATTATTATAAAATTTAATAAATTAAGTTAAACCGTTACCTGTTTAGGGCTTTAGGCCAAACTATGACATCTGAAAATCCAGCCCTGAAGAAAGAATTTGATCACCAAAATCTTTGAAGATGCGGATCCTAAGATTTGTGAGAATAAAACGATATCTTTAACTTTCAGGAATAAACCAAAAAAAGCGAACAGATCGAACTTTGGATAGGAGGATAGGGATAAGGAGGAATATAATCTAGATTTAGTATGATAATTAATTATATATATGCATACATATATATAATATTAAATACCAATTTTAACCCGGAAGTATGTGCTGGGCAGAAATTTTGCCCCAGAAGTTTTTTGGTGTCTCCCTGAACTTACGGAGCTATTAATGGATGCCATGTCATGGTCTACATCAGAACGAAGATAAACCATTTTTGCCCTGAAAGTTTTTCTTGATGAGCGATTTTAATTTGCCTCGGAAGATTTTTAAACTTCAGGGGCATATTGCACCCCAAAAACTTCCGAAGCAAAATTGCTCATAAATGAAAACTTTTAGTACAAAAATGGTTTATCTTCATCCTGATGTGGACCATGACATGAAGTTCGTTAGCAATTTTGTTAGTTCAGGGCGACATTGCTACACTTTTCATACTTCTAGGGTGAAGTTAGTCCCAAAAAATCTTTCGGAGCAAAATCGCTACCCAGCAGATACTTCCCGGATAAAATCGGTATTTATCACTATATATATATATCATCTCAAGATTAATGTCCTTACTTTTCATGGCAACTAGGAACGCTTCCTTTTATATATCTTAACAAGGTTATTATCATTAAAACTTTGAAATATGTTTTTTAACTGAAATTTTTAGAATTATTCATCAAATTAAATGAGTCCGGGAAAGTTGAAGAGGAAAAAACTGATCAAAGGAAATAGATTGTGATTCCCTAACACATCCTCCATTAAAATTAATTACTAAACTAATATGATCCCTTAACACATGCTCCATTTTAAATTGTACATTTTCGGAATGTGCTGGACTCCGACAAAGCAACCTTAAAGCTAACGCAAGTCCGGCTAGGTGAAGGATTTGAATTTCCGTTCATAGCAAGTAATAACACCAGAGGAAGAGAGAATGAGAGAATTGATAGAGAGAAAGGAGAGCTCATACAAGGAGTTATATATCTTCAGTGCACAAAAAGAGTCTCGGCTATGCTTTATCCATTCCATTTCAATTTGAATACAATAACAAAATCTTATTCCAGTAGGTATAATCAGTTACATGGATCATAAAACGCTATTGCATTGTGCCCTATCAGTAACCCAATCATTAGATGTATTATTAACCTAAAGATCCTGCTCTACAAGTTCAATGAGCGTTCACTTTGGTTTTCCTCTACCTCTAGTAACAGGACTCTATACTACTTAACCTATCATTCTCACTGGAGCATCTAATGGCCTTCATTAGATATCCAAATCACCTCAAACAATTTTCTACCATTTTCTCACTAATAGATGTATTCTTCTAAAATTAAAAACACATGATGTACTCACATTACAAAAAATTTTAAAATTTTTTAAATAATAATTTAAAATTTATCATTGTAGGACCCACAAACCTAAAAGTAATTGAAACTTAATGGTGTTAAGCTATGTGTTAAAATCACCTCATTTTACAAAGTTTATGTGTATTTTTGGGTTTCAAAATACTCTATGATGTTAGACGCTTATAGCGAAAAACTTTAAAATTTGTACATTCACCATTTTTTTCTGATAAATTTGCCTTACTTGTCAATTATTATATAAATATAATCATACATTTGATAAAATATATATATATATATATATATATATATAATCATACATAATTAATCTAGATAGATCATAAAAAAATCCAACAATTAAGCAATTTAGTTATCTTTTTTAATTTATCTAAATCAACCAACTAGACTTCCTTACAGTCCTTAATATAAGACCCAATCGAATTTTTGGAAGATAAAGATAGATATAGAAATCACTTTAAAGTATTTATATTTATTATTTTTTTCAAACTTAATTAATTGAATTATTAACATTGTTATAACCATAATTTATGTAATATATGTTACAATTAAGTATTTTATTTGACTTTCTTAATTGAAAAATAAGTCAACTGAATATAGTATTGTGAGACTTTTTGGCTAGAGAAACTAAATGTGAGACAAATGATAGACATGATGGAGCATATATGGTCCATTTTTGCCAACTATATATGGTCCATTTTTATCTCTTGTTATCTAACAAAATCTGCTCTTCAAATTTACTTTAAGATTTGACCTGACTCAAATTTATAATACGACGAAATTGTTCCAAAATCAACCCCCACAGTCAGCAAATTGCCCTAGATATAATGAATATATTCGTGCAATTGCAAATCTGGAATATATTTTCAATAGTAATGCAATCATATGTTACTAAAACGATAAATAATGCCTTCGTGAATTTTTTTTTTAAACTTCTTTATTGACAGTATTATGTATAATTCATTTTTATGATAGAGGCATCACATTTTTTTCATTCCAAAAATCACTTCTGAACAAATTTTTAAGTTTAATCAGTGTATGTATATAGAAAATTGTAGATTAGTAAGAAAAATTTAATCACTTGTATACGACTAAATAAATTTTTGAGGTCTATTTATAACAAAATTAACTAGAGGAGCCTCACGTATTCTAATTGATTCTTATATTATTTGTTCTAGTTTTATGATTTTCTTGTCATCCCTCACCCAATAGAAGGAACTTATGCATTCATAAGACACACGGAACGTCAAACTTACAATCCTATATTTAAGCCAAAACTTAAGATATTTGATGTTAGTTGACTCTATAAGTTTGACTTAATTTATGATTGTTAAATTAATTTCATGTCCATGTGGCTAAAACTAAAGTTTTCAAACTAATAATTCTAATATTTTTATCCATCCCTAATTATAAGGTAGAATTATTTTTCTACGGTTATGTTGTCTCATATTATAAGGCATTTTATAAACGTTTAAGTAATAATAAACATTTTTCCTGAAATTCCCCTAATAAATAGTTAGAAAGACAACAATTAAATTTTCAAGGCATTGGAAGTTGGTAAAAATGAACGCGTTTAATTGAAGGAAAAACTGAAAAAGAAAAATATTTTTTTGGTAAAAAAAATTTAAATTAAAGTTAGCTGTTTTGTTTCCTTACGAAAGGATGACAAATCCCAATATTTGTAGGGTTTTCATATGTATTCATGAGAGTTTTATTATTGTTATGTTGCAATCATGGTGCACATTGGGCTTAATTAGTGTTCTAAGTCCCTATATGAAAATAGTGTCAATTAGAGGTAAAAATGTCATTATTGGTGATTAACTATGTATTAATTTGTTAGGGCATTTGATACATTTCTTGCATGAATTTTCATTGTAGCTTATTTAGAAGATCAAAGAAGGAAGCTAGAAGGAGAAGGGAAGAAACTTGAAGCACAAAGTAGAAGCAAGATCGCCTCATCTCGCTTTGGTATAAGCCTCACCGTGGCCTCGCACCAATGAAGCCATTGTGAGCCAAAAAGCAAAATTCGTCGTGGGTGTGCACCAACGAACCCATGGTGAAGGTCTGGTGCTATTACAGTTTGCTATGCATTTTGATGCGACCGGGACTTGGATCCACTTCCCAACCTCTTGACCTAACTTAGGCCTACTTAGCATGAGATTCTAGGTTAATTTCAATCGTCCTCCAATTGCTCAAACACAAATCTTCTGCTATCTCATTTCTTCCAATTCCCTTCCATTTTCTACAAAATTACTACATCATTCCACGATGGCTATACATGTAATTGAGCTTGGACTTACTGGGCTCTCTTACATGAGTAGCTAAACACTTCATACCTCTTGGGCAAAATTGAATATGACTTGAACTCATGGTCTTCATAGGGGAGTCTTATTTCTTTTCTCTTCTCTTAGTATATATGGATTCTTAGGCTTAGGTTATTCATTTATGCACTTGTGACTTGAATTGTGTATCTAAATTGAGTTTGTTATGATTTTGGTTTGTAATGAGGATTTGAACTCATCAAAATATATATATATATATATGTATGATCATACATATATATATGTTAATTATGATTTCATTGATTTCTCTCTATTCATGCATGGTCATGGTAGATAATTTTATTGAAATAGATTGTAAATAAACCTAATGCATTACTAATTATTAATCACACTCTAAGATACTAATAATGTCTAATTGAATGGGTTCATGATAACTCTTGGAATTCATGTATTTTCAGTACATTTTCCTTGAGGTTTTATTCAATCATTTATAATTTTTGGATACTCAAGATAGGAAAATGCTCATTTGATTTTTGGTTGCATATCATTATTTATTAGTGTAGATTTTGATCACATTTCTAGTTAGTTGCTTATGTTGTTTTATGTAAATATTGTAGGAATATTTTGATACAATAACCAAGGGATCCCGGATTAAGAAGAACACTTAAAAAGATGAGAAATTGGGGCTAGAAGCTGAAATTTCAAGAAAAAAGGGAAAATACAAGTTTCTGGATGAATTGTAAAAATTATAGAAAAGGACCTCGAATTTCCCAAATTACAGATAGGTCTTCGAAATTCTAAAATTACAGATAGGTCCAAGTTCGCCGTGACTTCGCCGCCGCGAACCCACGGCGAACTCCATTTGTCTCTGCCCCTATTTTTGCTAGTTCGCCGCTGCGAAACCCACGGCGAACTGCGTATTCTGCTGCGCGTTTTAACAGAAAAGGCGGACTGAAATGAAATAAAAGCTAGGGTTTCGTTCTTGGCCGATATTCTTCGACTTCTGGGCATTCTTGGGGGTGTTTGGCTCTGCTAGGGCATGGATTTTGGTGGGGATTGAGCTTGGGCTTGGAGCTTCGAAGAGATTTTGGCTTCCTCTTTTGGTTTATTCTCTCCATCTTCATTCTCTACTCTTGTTCTATTTTGTAATGATGTATATATATGCTCTCATGGAGTTGTTGGACATGAGTGGCTAAATACTTTGATTCTAAGATTATGTTGAACCCTTGTATGGATTGATTCTTGATTCCTCCTCTTATTTGTGATTAATGAGATATATGTACTTATTTTACTCTTTTTCTAATGCTTCTAAGTGATTGATCACCATTTAGATGTTGGGTTCACTTGATTTATGCTTGAGAGGGCTAGATTGAGTGTAGAACATGGGTAAAATAGTGCAAGAACTTGAAGTTTGCACGACGAATGGATGGTTTTGTTGGTAAGATAGAGATATACTTGCTAGCCTTGCATAGTCACATTAGGATTGGAACTTTAAAATTGGATTTTATTAAATTGTATCAAGAGATTGTGTAATTAATAAGATTAATTAAACACTTGTTCTTGACTTGAGAGAGCTTTTACAAGTCCTTTGTGAATCCTAGATTAGCACATGGTTTCGTTGAGAACATCTTTGAGAGGAGGTTAATTAAGTTTTATGAAGTACAAGGGGGATACATAATTTTAGGACCAATTTTATCCTTGAAGTTGAAGAATCACTTGTTTATAATTTTATTTTCATTTAACATATGTTTATTTTCTTATTTAATTTTCAATCTCAACATTTAAATCACTCAAATTGGGCGAGAGTGTGACAATCATTGCTTGACCGGGTTTTGGACCAAATCCTCGTGGGAACGATACTTTACTTATCACTTTATTACTTGGCGTGACCCGTGCACTTGCGGCGCAGGGCGAACAGTTCATCAGATTAGGTGTTAGACTTGCCTATCGTTGATGTTTGATATTTTATGAAATTTAGAGAAAATCAAGGTGCTAAAGAGCTTAACAATGATTAATTATATATGGTGCCATTAATTTGACATTGGACCTATTGGTCAATAGACTTTGGTATTTTAGTGACTTAGTACCTCTTACTCCCTAAATATCTTATTTGAGCAAAGATAGCCATTAAAAACAATCTTCAAGAGCATCTTTATCATTTTATTAAAACCACTTTCATTCCACATTTTTTGCCAAAAATATTGAAAAGATCTACTGTAATTGCATTTATCATATTCACCCTTTGAAAACTAACTACAACATGTTTTTACTCATTGCATCTTGCATTTAAACATTTAGTATACTAGGTAGTTAGATTAAGCATTGACTCATTTCAAATGATTCGGATTGCACCATTAAGCTACACCCTTACATTCTTATTAAAATTCTTTGCATTTGACTCAAAGGCCATACAACCATTGTCAAATCGAAAGAGTAGCTTATTTTAGTGTATATTAAGTAAATTTTATTTTAATGAAAAACTTCTTTCAACCATAGCAGCCATTTAAATTTTATTCAATCATATTTCACAAGTAGTACATTTAAAAAAGGCTTAAGGTGTAAAAATACACATGAAATATTTCTAAAAGAGGTGTAAAAGTCACATTTTCTACGAATATTAGATGAGGAACATTATTTTTGGGTTAGCTTTGCACCAATTGTTATCCATGTTTGATTTATTGCTCCTTTGACTATTGGAGACATGGCAGTTGGGGAATAAGAAGGGAGACAATAAGGAAATCCACTACAAAAAAACACGGAATTACCGACAGAATTTACCGACGAAATTCCGTCGGTAATTTAAATTTTCCGACGGATTTCCGAAGAAATTCCGTAGGAAAAACATTATCGACAGAAATTTTTCTATCGGTAATTTCCCCGTTGCTAATTAAATTAGGGATTTAATTCCGTCGGTAATTTTAGCGGCGGAAATTATCGGTGGAATTCCGTCGGAAAATTTACTAGCGGAAATTACCTGCGAAATTCTGTTGGTAAATTTTTAAAAATATTTTTTTATTTATGCCACGTGTCCCCTCTCGCACTCCGCCACATGTCGCTCCATTGGCCCACCACGTGTTGCGCTCTCAAATTCTTTGAAATGTGGCAAGTTGCTACTCAAACTCGTGACCTCCTGCGCGCGTGCTGATACCTTAACCAGTTGAGCTATGAAGACCTTGTGATATTATTTGCAAACAATTATATTTATTATATTTATACTCCCACTAATATAATTGTATTTAATCTTATATATACTTTACATTATATTTAAATTAATACATTAAGAAATATATTTAGTTATTAATATCTAATTTACATATTAATAATTATTATTTTATTATATATATTATTAAAAAAAATTTAAATTAAATTTGTAATAAATAACAATTACTTAATAAAAAAATTCAAAATTAAATTGTAATAAATATATATGTATGTATTAATATTTATAAAATATATTTATTAACTATTTTATATAAAATAGTTAATAAAATAAAATAAATAATCTTATTTTTTAAAAATATTTTTAAAAAATTACCTACAGAATTCCGTCGGTAATTTTTTATTAAATAATTAATTTTTTATTATTTTTTTATAAATTATTGACGGAATTCCGTAGTTAATTTTTAAAAAAATATTAATTTTTTTAATTTTTTAAAAAATTTACCGACAAAATTCCATCGGTAATTATTACCGACGAAAATTCTGCCGAAAATCCGTCGGAATTACCGACAGAATTGATTCCGTCAGAAATTACCTGTTTTTTTATAGTGAACGCATAGCAAGGAGAATTTAAAAATTAAGGCAAAGCTTGATGGTGTTGCCTTCAACTTTGACAACCAGGGATGTAGAAGAATGATGGTTTGACTCTACACTTTCTTATTCACGCACTTATTCTATGTTTTCTTCTTCGAGTCTAATAATAAATGTGTGGTGTTGCGTGTTATGCTCTTTTTCACTCATCCATGATCTAACTACCATGTCTCCAACATTCAAAGGAGAAATATTACACATGGAAAAATTATGCCCAAAGTAATGTTTGTCACCAAAACATTAATAGAAAATGTGAATTTTACACATTTTTGGAAAGTTCATCATTGTTATTTTTGCCCCTAAAAAGAATTTAATGTTGAGTGCACTTTGGGAAATACTCCCTCCGGTCCTTATTATAAGAGCTTAAATTTTGAATTGATTTGGTTCAAAATATAAGAGCTTGTCTTGGTTGTCTCATCATTTAATGAAGTTTTCCTATTTCCCCCTAACTAACTTGAAGCATTGCATTAAATAAATATTGGGTAGGTGCTCATATCTATTCTCTCTCCTATACTCTATTTCATACTCATTCTTTGGACTTAGCTTCTCTCCTTTTCCCTTCTCATCTGCTCCCATCCTTTGTCCCCAAATTATGTCATTTTGAGGTCATATTTTTTTGTAGTTATTTTTATTATTAGATTTTACATAAAATTAGTGACATTTTAATATATTATGGGCGAAAAATAGTTAATCTTCAGTTTTATATGATTTTTCAAAGATTTAATCATCTATACATTGCATTAAATAAATATTGGGTTGGTGCTCATATCTATTCTCTCTCCTTATACTCTCTTTCATACTCATTCTTTGGACTTAGCTTCTCTCCTTTTCCCTTCTCATCTGCTCCCGTCCTTTGTCGCCAAATTATGTCATTTTGAGGTCATATTTTTTTGTAGTTATTTTTATTATTAGATTTTACATAAAATTAGTGACATTTTAATAAATTATGGGCGAAAAATAGTTAATCTTCAGTTTTATATGATTTTTCAAAGATTTAATCATCTATATTATGAGGTTTTTTTTAAGTTAAATAATTTAATCTTTGAAAAATCATATAAATTTGAAAACTTTACCATTTTTCGCCATAATATATTAAAATGTCATTAATTATATGTAGAATATGTAATGATAAAAACAACTACAAAAAATTTGGCCCAAAATGACATAATATGTGGGGGCAAAGGACATGTTTGGATGAGAAGGTAAAAGGAGAGCAACTAAGTCTTCATTGATACTTTTGTTTCCCTCTTTTAATAATTTCATCGTAAATAAGAGTAAGATTGGAAATAATTTTCTATTTCAGACATATTTATAATTTTTAACTACATTTAACAGTTTTCTTAAGATGTGTGGTTTGGTGATCGGGCTCTTATAATAAGGACCGGAGGGAGTATTTCATATCTATTTTTGCATCTTAACCTTTTGAAAAAAAATAGGCTTACTTGATTCTTATGAACAAAAAACTTGTTATCATAACCATTTTTTTCTATTTTGTGAAGTAATAAAAAAATGACGTCGTATGATCTATGTAGCCGACCCCACCTAATGGGATAAGACTTGATTGTTATTGTTGTTGTGAAGTAATAAAAAAAGAATAACATGCTCTCTTTTACCATATAATATTTTGATATATTTTAATAATTTAATTGAAGTATTAATTTTTTTGGTGGAAAAAAATAAAGTATAAGTATTAATATATTTTGTTAACATACTTTCAATCATTTTGCTTTAAAATAAATCCAAAACCATCAAGATGTTCACTTAAACATAAAATTCTTCCAAGATTAATATAAACTTTTTCATATATTATTATCTAACTTTTTATTGTTTCTTTTACTCAAATAGAGCAACAATAATGAGAATGGAGGTAACTATTTGAGACTTTAGAGAGTAACGAATAAAAATTATTAAAAAAAGATTTTTATATATCAAATTTTTGTTGGTGCTAGATATAATATATGATAAAAGTCAAACACATTTATGTAGATATGAATAAGGGGTAAAAACACATTGTTAAGGGGCAAAAACAAAATTAAAGTTTTTCCTTTAGAAACAAAATTGTGATAGAATATATTAAAGTTAAGGGGTGAAAACACCTGTAAAATGAGTAGCTGAAATTCTAAAGTTTAGTGTGGTGTAATGTTGCCCATAAACACTTAAAAGCAGTGAAGAAATATTCAAATCTTAATGGGCTGTCCGCTTTCTTTTTATTTTTTTAAAATAATCAATTATATTAAAAATAAAGGAGATCACACAAACAAAGATAAAAGATTACAGTTCAAGTGTTGTGGGCTTAGCATTACATCAGTTTTATATAAGGAGTGGCTGGAAAAGTATAAAAGCAGCGACTTTGTGTCCTTTTCCACAGTATATACCTCGAAAATTAGGGTGGACCAGATAATTGAGCAGATTTTTCTTGTACGGAACAATAGTGATGTAATTTAAAGAAGCACATCAAGTGTTGGAACTACTTAAATAATCCATATATTGTGTCACATGTAAATAAATGGGCTGAAAATGTTAATAAAATATTATGCTACCCATTGCCTCTAAAACCCATTTTAAAATCCTGAATTCGCATAGGGGGTATAGTTGTTGCACCTTAACCCAATACAATAAAATTAGTTATACGAATCTATATCTATAAGACAATATTGACAAAAAAAAAAAAAAAAACACACATTTTAAAATCCTGAATTCGCATACGGGTATAATTGTTGCACCTTAACCCAATATAATAAAATTGGTTTATACGAATCTATATCTATAAGGCAATATTGACAAAAAAAAATTATATTGATTAATACCTAAATCAAGTTCCTTATATCCATTATGTTTAATTTCTATATTTATTACAGGTCTTATATTTGAAATATTATTACCTAATCATCAATTTATATGTAAAAAAAATAATACATATGGTTATGTGTGATTGTAAAAGTCAACATAAAAAATATAAGAAATCTTGACCTAAAATTTTCCATATTAATATTAAGAATTAACGTTTACTATATATCAAATAATAAGATACTATATTGTTTGATAACTCCCTTATAAATGTTTTTTAGTCTCTTTATCCTTTCCCCTTCATAAGGTCAAAGTGTTAAAGATCATTTACTTACTATAAAGACAGCCGAACAATGTTGCACCTATCATGTTGAAGAATAGGGTATTGACTTTTGACTTTTGATTTAGTTATTAGGTAGGTCCATGGAAGAGAATTAATGACAACTAGATTCCTTAAAATTCAAATTACATTGAAATCTCTAAAATATTGTGAGATTAAATCGAATTGCATTAATAGTTATAAATTCTTCTTATTAGATTGTTTTTAAAAGCTCTTTAAAGAAATAGTTGTTGTGAATAACTTAATAAGGTGCATTAACAACTACCGATACAATTCAATTAAATATTTCCCATATCCTTAGAAATTTCAATATAGTTAATGATTTTAAGGTTACTAACTGTGATCAACTCTCTTTTTGTTGGAGTGACTGTAATTCTCCCTTTTCTTCTTCTTTTATATTTCTCCACCTATGTTCAACAATGTATTTGTTGAAGTTGATTACAAAAAATCTAAAACCTCCGAATTCTCCAAACACCCCCCCCCCCAAAAAAAAAAAAAAGGTTGGCCTCACTAATTGGTATAAATAGTCACCAACACCAACCATTTTTCCCAAAGCATTTTCTTGTCATTCATCCCTCTTGAGTCTGATCCCCCCTCCCCCCTCTGTTAAAATCCAAAAGGCGATAACAATGGTGGGATTATACAAACCCACAAAACAGAGTAACATTCCTATGCCACTAGTCCCTGTTAAAAAACCACATTTGTTTTATGGGATTCCTACAATAGACCTTAAAATCCCCGAAGCCAAGAGCCTCATAGTGAAGGCATGTGAAGACTTGGGCTTTTTCAAGCTCACCAACCATGGAGTCCCCATGGAAGCCATATCTGAACTTGAGTCTCAAGCTCTAGATTTCTTCTCTCTCCCTCTTACCCTCAAACAAAAAGCTGGTCCTCCCAATCCATTTGGCTATGGCCACAAACATATCGGCCGAAACGGCGATGTTGGGTGGATCGAATACCTTCTTCTCACAACAACAAATCCAGATCACAACTCTCTCATACTCCCCCCTATTCTTGGCACAAACCCAGAAAAATTCCAGTAAGCACAGAACTACTCAATAAAACAAAATCCCTCTTTCATCCGTGTTGAATTATATATATATATATATTGAGGTTATCTTTCTATCAAAATGACTTAAACTAATTTTATATATACCTTACATTTAAGTTTAATGCGTATCGTTATATCTTGTTTTGGTCTTACAGGCCTCAAGTCTACAATATACCTTTTTTGTTTTGCAATATTTTTTTTTTCTTTTTCTTTTTGTGTGATATTGATCCATTAACCCCGATACCATATCGAGTTATCGGTACATGTGTGTTGAAGTTGTCTTTTTATCAAAATGGTTCACCTTATATATAACTTTTGATTCAACGTCTAACTATTCAATGTGGGACATATTATGATAAACTTAAGTGGATTCTCGTTTTGATGATTGCTTGGGTACTCGTTTATGTGTTTCAGACGTGCGTTGAATAATAATATATTGCATGTGAGGAAGATAGCATGTGAAGTTCTGGAATTGTTGGCTGAAGGAATGGAGATTGAGCCAACGAATGTGTGGAGCAAGATGATGATGAATGAACAGAGTGACTCTGTTTTCAGATTGAATCATTATCCTCCATGCCCAAAGCTTCTTCTTAGAGGCTTCAACAATGGAGGAAACTTGGTGGGTTTTGGGGAACACACAGACCCACAGATTATCTCTGTGCTGAGATCTAATAATGCTTCTGGACTTGAAATATGTCTCAGAGATGGAACTTGGGTTTCTGTGCCAGCTGATCCATCCTCCTTCTTCATCAATGTTGGTGATTCTCTTCAGGTAAATCTGTTCTTATTACAAAAGCATGCAAGTTGTTGTTTGTATGGCTTGTTTTATATATTTATTTATTATGTTATTTATTTCTTTTTGAACTGAAATAATGGTTTATGGTCTATTTTATGATACGCATAAAAATAGTTTTAACTTGGAAGATGAAATCAGAAGTTTTGAGCTTCTTTAAGATGTGCAAGTGGCTTGCTTTTCCATTATGCTAATATAGTATTTTCCTATGTTAAATTTTTCTTTTTACATTGTCCTAAATGTAAGAGTTAGTTTATTGATATATTTTGGTCTTTATAATCTACTTTGTCTTAAATTTATTTTATTTTTCTTTAGACAAAAAAAATTATTTTATTTTATTTTTCAAAATTTTTACTATTGATTATTGCACCAGAAGGAGTCTCTCCACTTACAGGGGTAATGTTGCCTACGTCCATTCGTCCCTTGAACCCATCTAGCTAGTAGGAGCCTTGTGCATTGAGATACCATTTTTTCTTACCATTTATTGATGTATTAAGAGGTTCTTTTCATTATAGACTAGTTTTAATGCAAATGATTAAAATAGATACTTTAAAAAATCAGCACATATTTTTTATACAAATAACTAATTTAGTTAATTTTTTTAACCTCTGCAAATCAATCATCCAATTCCAACATTTAGAATCAAAGAGTAATTCAAAGATCAAATTTCCTCTAGAAACTTTAGGCATAAAAATCATAATGTCATATAATTCTCATGACTTCAAGAGAGAATTTGAGTTTTAAAACTATTAAATTATTTTTATTATTTTGTTTTAATAATAACATGCAGGTGATGACAAATGGAAGGTTGAAGAGTGCAAGGCATAGGGTTATGGCAAATGGCTTGAAGTCAAGAGTGTCAATGATATATTTTGGTGCCCCTCCTTTGAGTGAGAGAATAGCACCATTGCCTTCTCTCATCAATAAACAAGCCAATCAACAAATCCTTTACAAGGAATTTTCTTGGTTTGAATACAAAAAATCTGCCTATGCTTCAAGATTATCTGATAATAGGCTTGCTCCCTTTCAGATAAGCCCTTCCTCAAAACCTAAGCCTAATGTAACTGCCTTCTGCAAATGAGTCATGTTATTCATGATTTATAAATATCTTAACATAGTGTGACAACTTACTACAAAAATCTTATATACTTATTAATAATACATGTGTTTGTGATTCTACTCTAAAATTTGAAAGTAATGTATACTTTGATTTAATCAAGTCAAAAGAAATTGTCAGTTCCAAATATATATAGAAAAAAGTCAAAAGAAATTGCGTTAGATTGATTTTATTATAATGATATATGACAGATTAGGATAAATTACACGTGAATTAAATCGAAATTTGTAATTAAATCCTTGAAAATTATCATTTTTAATTTTAATTATTTCGTTGATTTTTTATTCAGTTAATTATTTTTTTATAATTTAGATGAAATTATACTGTTTATCCAACTTTAATTTGTCTAATTTCTAATTTGATCCCTATATATATAATATCATTTTTCTTTTTCAATGTTTGTTGCCATTAAAATTATAAATACACAGATTAATAAGATAAATATTACACAGACGCTGATATACAATTATATCAAAAAAATGTTGATAATTAATTTTTAAAATTTTAAGATTAAAGAAATATATTGAGCATTCAAATAAACTTATGAAAATAAAAAATTAGATTTTTAAATAATTATAAACTATATGGACACTTTAAAAATGTTTATAATTTAATAAAAAAATAAGAAAAATTAAATAACAGGCTAAAACTATCATACACAGACAGACACACACACAAACGTAAAAACTATGTAAAATATAAAATATAGTCTGATTTAAGAAATATTTTAGCTATATGAATATATAAATTATAAAATTGTAAATACAAACTCTCAAGTCAGTAATGTTATAAGCAACTCACACACACACACACATACACATATATAAGTTTTACTCTCGAAACCAATCCTAAATAAGTGCCACAAAAGTAAAACTAATAAGTTTTGTTGACAAAAAGTGACTGCATTAAAAATCAATTATTTTCTTTCTAACATGTGTGTGTATATATATATATATATAAATAATTGTTGCCAACATACATAAATTTATAGAAAAATCTTAAGTATAAATTACAAATTCGCATCTTGAAAAATCCATTTATTGAGAAAGATAAAAATTCTTCAATCTACTCAAAGTCTCCAAAAAGGATTAGAATTCTTGCAAAAAATAACCATAAAAAAAAAGTTAAATCTCTTTAAATGTTGCAAGTTTATACACTTTTAAGTTAAGATTCCAATGGTAATAATATAAATTTAAAGAAACTGTTTTTAATAACCATAAAAAAAATAGAATGGAGGAAGCTAGCTGCACATGTCACATGAGTGATATTTATGAGAATTAATGGTGAGGTTCATGATTTATGACACCCACACAGGCAAAGGGACCATATATTGCATACTGCAGTAAGAGAGACTTTTGCGTAACCATTCAACGATGATACGTTTCGATATACTATGGCCTCTTTCCTTTGATTATTGTTGTCACCGTTCACTCTTGATAGCAACGTTACAATCTCTTGTTCTTCAATACAACAACCAAAACAAATTATTCCCAAGATTTTTCTTTTTTTTTCCCCCTCTTGTGAACTACATGATATTTAATACTCTCAGATCTTATTCACCATAGTATTAAGACTCAACTTGACTTAGCTAGTTAGTTAGACCAATAATGAACTTAGTGAACCAATTTCGTACTCAATCTAAATTGAGAGTTTTAAAGGAGTGAACCGGATTGAATTTTATAATTTTTCTTATTACTGAGCTTGAAATGTCATTTTGAGCTTTTAAAAGGGAGAATCTACTAAACAAATGTAGTTTAGTAGCAGTTAACTTGTAGCGATTATACGAAACCTCTTCAGACACCATGCATTTGTTGCGGTGCTGCTAAAAACAGGCATTTGTCCCAATCAAAATTCTCTTGAAATAATTAAAACCTACATAAGGCGAAATTCCTAATTATAGTCTATTAGGGATTTGATAATGTTGTGAAGTGACAACAACATCCCTATGTTTGAAAAGAAACTATTTACTCAATTATCTCATACTTTTTTGTGTTTTGAATGGAATTTTGGTGAGTTAGGCCTAAAGTAGGGAGAGATTTTGAAGTGACTAATGCTCAATTCAGAGTTTGGATTTCCGTGAGACGTTTCCAGAATTTGTTCTCAAGTCTCCGTTTTTATTTTGGAGTTAGATCATGCATGATTCTCGAAAAAAGCAATTCCACTCAATATGTTGTAAAGGATTCGCCGCTTTGATTTTGGGATGTCTATTGTGTGAATGAAACTGGTGCTTCGATTGTAAGCATTTTGCAACGCTTAATTGCTTATCGCTTAGATTGCCGGAAGCTGATATTTATTAGGGATCTTCATTGATATAAAATAAAAATTAAAAGGATTGACAAGAAACATGAGATTAATAAGTCATAAAATAGACTATCCTTAAATAATTAATGACAGAATTCCTGATTTAGTAACAAAATTTTGTATGTGCTGACAGAATATTATCATTAAATTCTATCGGTAATTCACTATTAAATTAAAGTATTGTGTAATTTTAGTAAAATAAACTTAATTTTATTGTGGTCATTTAATAACATTCCAAAATCTCATATTAGGCCTCTTGGCTTGAGTTTTTCAAAAGTGTGTACGTATTTTGGGGTTTTGATAATTTGAAAAGGATTTAGTGTCTGTTTGGCAATAGCTTTTGGATTTAGTGTCTGTTTGGCAATAGCTTTTGAAAACTAGGTTTGGGCCTAAATCTATGTTTATAATCAAGGTAGACAAACATTTTCAACTTTTCTAAAATAGCTATTAACTGTCAAAACTTCAGTTTTTGTTGAGCAAGATAATCATAGTTAGCTTTTCCAAAATAGCTTTTTTGCTTGAAAACCTAGATTTGGGATAGAAAACATAGAAAAACTTTTTCAGGTTTTTTCTAAAAGCAATTCTCCATGAGCTAATCCGAACAGGCCTTTAATTAAGATTCTCCCCTTATAAAATAGTAGAGCAGTATGTTTACATGTGTGCTTCTGTAACTTTGTTTTATTGGATCGAGCATATATCGTTTATGAATGAACATTAACTAATGCATTTTTTTCATTTAAATATTACTCTTTTTAGGGTCATCATATAAATGAATATTTTTGTATACTTTATTTGAATTATATTAATTTAAACATTTGTTTTATTTAGAGGCTAAATAAGAGTAGTTCTCTTATTAACGTGCATTCCATTTTTATCCAGGAGTCCATTGGTACAATTTTATTTAGAGGTTATCAATATCCTCCAACTAGATACAACCACCATTCATTCTATCAGAATTTTCTTTCTCTGCAATAAGTATTCCATTCATTCATGTTGTACCAAAAAAAAAAAGATGAAAAAGAAGTGGCGTGAGCTGCTTCAGTCATCATCAATAAAGCTCATGAGAGTGATAGGTGAATAATTAATGAGTTATATCGACTATAATAAACATTTCTTCCTAGGACAAATAAAATCATCTACTCCTTCATCTTAAATGTGTAAGCTAGTTGGGGGATAATTTTAATCCTAATAAAATTTCAATTAACTTGGAATTTTTTGGTTACCTATTTCCGAAACAATTTTTTGGCTTTTTTTTTTTTAAAAAAAAACTTGTTTGGTAATTGATTTCCAATAAGTGTTTTGTAAAACAAAATGGGAGATTATAACACAATGATATATTACAATATATGATAGATATAGCTACACGTAAGCTACCAACACTTAATGGACTTCTTTCATATATAGCCTACATGTATCACTAACAGCCACAACTGTACATCGTTGCTGTCGATCAGAATAAAATTGTATGTAGATGAGAGTAGATGCAACTATGTTTACGATAACATATATTTGGATCATTAAAAAAGTACAGATGTAGGTATAAAAATAAATATTCCATTATGGGTACAATAAACTTTTTTCTTTTTGGGCAAAAGTGGACATGAATTGTAAAATGATGAAATACATATAAAGTTTTTGACATAGTGCGAAAATGATATGAATGTTTGGTCAACCAACATTGATCATTTAACAAACAGTCCCCACACATAATGAACAACGTTTTCACATCCAACGGAGTTGTCTGCCACAGTGGATGTGGGGATATAGTCTTCTATAAGATGCGAATTGTAACCATACACAGTAATGTTCTCACTCTACCAAACAAGCTAGCCAAGTCTCACTTTAAGCAATATACGAAGCCTTGAATAGGGTTTTTAATTAGGTTAAGATTTTCATCTTAATTGTCAAGTTTATCGAGATTTCTCTCCAACTTAGGTATACATCACTAGCATATAGGAGGGTCATATATATGCCAAAAGCAAACAGTAATAATTAATAAGGACTTTCCCATTACCATTCATCAACAGTGATGACGTTTAATTTTCCATACACAAATAGTTATATCTAGCTCTTACAAATATTGTGAGCATTATTGATACTTGAAAGTGACTATTCCATCTCTTGTTCTTCTTGCAACAATTAAGCAACTCTTTCAACGGGATTTTCCTTTCCTCATACACTACCTAGTTATTCTATGATTTATTTGTGCCCAAAACAAGAGGGGGGTGTAATGGTTTAGTCATTAAGAATAAAGTTCATGAGAGTGACAGGCGAAGAATTAATAGCTTTAATGGGTTTAGAAGAGCCAAGAAGCAATTATGACCCATAAACGAAAAACAAAACAAAGAATAAATAAAAGATGCATACATCACAAACAAATATTTGTTTAGTTGATAAAGAGTTGGTTTATATCCACAAGGTTTTGACTTGTAAGTTCAAATCCCACTTTTAATGGGAAGTTCTTGTAGTGGGTATATCTATATGTACTTCTGTTAGCATTATTTCAATTTGGAGGCATGCCTTAATTAGCACTAATTAGCCATTGAAGCTCAGTTCACCAAGACTTTTTTGTGCTAAAAATTATGCATCTATCCTAACAAAACAAAGGTAAGAAAAGAAAACCAAGGGCCTATTAGGTTGTTAGAATGAAGTTTATTAGATTGGAATCAAATGGATTGAGAATGGAATCCAGATCAGTGCACGCATAGTAATTTGGTTAGGTATGACTTTCATTAAGCGAACACTCATAATGCCATAGAATCAATTTTAACGCACTTAAGCTCAACTAAAGTGCTAAAAACTCAAGATAACACATAAACCTAGCTATCACAAAATAGGGGTTTATCATTGAACCGTACGTCAAACTTAACGCAAAGATCTCCCATTATAGTGATCTTATAAGCAAACATTTACATTACCATTCAGCATGGTTGTGGCTTGTCCATGCACATGAATTGCACTCAACTGTGGTGAATCTTGATTTATACTTGAAAGGGACCATTCGATCCCTTGTTATTCTTGCAACATCCAAGCAAATCTTTATAAAGAGACTTTTATTTCCCAATGCTTTCTAGCCATTCTATTTGTTATGATTTTCATGTTGTACCGAAATAGTGGTGTTTGTAATGCACTACTAGCTAGTGCTCCAGTCACTCTCAAATAACGTTAATGAGAATGATTGATGAACAATTATTGCGTTGTATGTATCACACACACACACCCCATGTGCCAAAAAGTTGTTCTACTTAATAGTGATTGTATGCATATCATTTAAGAAAAACTCTATCCAATCCTAATTATAAGAGTCAGTTAACTTTTTTTGGATATTAAGGAAACAAAACAGACAACTAAATTTTATTATATACTGTATGTAACAAAATTATATGTTAACTTATAAGTAAAATTAATTAGTAAAATATAAAAAATGTCAAGTGGTGTATTTTAAATCCTTAATTTTTCTAAGATAAACTCAACTGGTTGTTATAATTAGGATCAGATGGAGTAATATAATAGAGATAATTGAGGAGTTTTAGTACAAGTGAGACTTAATCAACTTAAAAACTAACAAGATTTAGATTTCTATTTCATTCCTTTACATTCTTAATCATTAAACTATTGTGTGTGTGTGTGTGTGTGTGAATGAGTAAATTTATAAATTATACCCATCAAGTTTTAGACATAGCAACTCATTATAGGGTATGTACAGATTAAAACTATCATACAGAAAAGTAGAATATATATAGCACTGTATATACACATACGAACATGACATAATAAAATTAAGTACTGGGCAAGCTAGAGGGGTGGAAAGTCGGTTTCCCAAAAAAATGGATAAAGCGAAAGTCGGTTATGGTGAGAGTGACTTTCAGATAAATAGGAAGCTTTCGTTTGTATTCAAGCAACCAAAGTCAACAGCTAAAGTGGCATAGGTTTCCTTTAAAAAGATAATAAATAAAAGAAAAAAATAATTATCTGATCCCTATAGACCATATACATTAGATGATTAAAAAAAATATATACATTAGATGATTAAGTGCAATTACTGCTCTTAATTGTTAAAATTTCTTAGAAGGACCATGGTCTTTCTCTGGAGCTAAAACCAAATAATTTGACTAAAGCTCATATAAATAAATGAATGAAATCTCCGCAAAAAGTCATTTTGGTCCCTAACCAGGCCATTTCTTCAAGCTAAATCTGCCAACCAGCAGATTTTCCTCTTATATTTTTTCTTTCATCTAAAATTTTCAATTTATTCAAACCAATTGTATATTAGATATATTCACTTCCACCACTCACTGTGTTGAGAAAAAGGGGAAAATTCATTTTACCCCCTATGTAGCCATTTAATATCAAATAACCCCAAAATTTCTAAAATATTACTGCATCTCCTATGGGCAAAATTAAGTAAATTTTTGAGGGTGAAAAGAATTTATTACCCCTGTCTTTTTCTCTCTTTAGTGTAGTTGTTGTCTTGGAAATACATTCATTGTTAGAAATCAACCATATTTGTTTTATAAATTTCTACATTTGTCTTACAAATGACACATATTTTCTTGTAAATTGACAAATTTCTTATTTGTATGGTTTTTACTATGCTAAAGTTGAGGTTTTTAACATAAATAAGATGCAAACTTGGTCCAATTGTACTTATTGAATATCATAGACCTTTAAGTTGGATTAACATGAAAATGAGGTTAATTAGCCATAATTGTAGATTAATTCACATTAATTAATTTATAGGGTTATTTGATCCTTGTTCTCTCTTGTTTCCACTTGTAGGGTAGCTCAAGGACCAAAGAAATATGATCCGGGATGAAAGAAGAAGAGAAGAATTACACCTAGGCTACGGCAAGAGTGCCCTGAAATGGCATGCTTTCTGGACCTCGCCGAGGCACCCCACAGTGAGGGTGCCTAAAAAGACCAGAGGCCCCTGTACCACAGTAAGCCCCACGGCGAGGCCCCAACATCAGCATATCATATTCAAATTTTTTGTGCCAACCCGAGTCCAAACTCAAACACCCACTCTTGACTCGACTCAAGGGTGATATTAGGTCAAAATTGAGATCATTTGACAAATTTGGTTCTATCCTAAACCCTAATTCCTCCATTCTCTCCCAACTCTCTCATTCCAACTCTCATCTTCCACCTTTTTCACCCCAAATCTCAATGGCACCCACTCTCATCTCTCTTATTGGTGACTTCTCTATGGAAGACAGCAGTTAGGAGGCATCAATAATCCTTGGTTATGGAAGCTAGTAGCATGAGCTTTGAGCTTTATTAGAGGAATTCTTGTTCTCCCACTCTCTCTTCCTTATATTTAAGCATGTTCCTAGGATTTTAGGGCTTGTTTCTTCATTTAGTTGTAATTTTTATGAATATCTTTTGTAGAGAATGGTAGAAACACTTGTAGCTTTGTTTACATTTGTGTATGTTTGACAACAGCTCTTCATTGGCTTGAACTTTATTTGAATGTAGGGTTAAGGTGCATTTTGGCCAATGATTTGTTACAAAAAGCACGCTTGGAACAATTATTTTTAAAATGGTCCATATAAGCTAACCATCTTTTAAAATGGAGCAACTTGGCCAATACAGTGCAGAATTTTGTTATGCCAGGCGCTTCTTTTTATAATAAATTATTGGCCAAGTTGCCCCATTTTAAAAGATGGTAGGCTTATATGGACCATTTTAAAATATGATTGGCTTGTATGGACCATTTTAAAAACAATTGTGCCAGGTGCACTTTTTGTAACAAATCATTGGCCAAAATGCACCTTAACCCTTGAATGTATGGATTCATCATTTTAAATTAATGTTTTAGTTAATATTTTGTCCTATTCGAGGATTCTCATTTAGTGGACCATTTTGTCAAGCATTTGCATTTGTGAATTGACTATTGAATTTGTTAAATTGTATGAGTGGTATTGTACTTCAATCCTAGTGTTTTAATTTATTAATTATGTGGGATTCTAGTAATTAATTAAACCCTAAGATTAATTAAGTGGCAATTCGGGATCCCGGTTGTTGAACTAGGAGCCTCTTACAATTAGCAAATTCACTTTGGTTTTTGCGCTTAATCAACTTGGAGTTGGAGGGATTAGTAAGCAGAATTTCGGTACTAATCCACCCAACCCAACCCTAGCCTAGAAGGATTCCTCTAGGTGTCTTTTTAATTAACCAAAGAACTCCCTAAAAACATTTTGAAGCAATGATTTTCTTAAGCCTCTAATCACCAAATTAAAGATTACTCACTCCCATCGATCTAAATCTTCCTTTTTATCCAATTTTAATTTGTTTTGAACATACCACACTTTTACACCAATTTCATACTTGAAAATCAAACAAAAATGCTTTTACCCGTCCACTTGTTTTGCATCTGGTTACTAGAATATCAATTGCATCAAGGCTCCTTGAGACCGACACCCAGAGATAGCTTCCACTATCCCTTGGGTTTAATTTCTTGGAGAGCGGACCCAAGGCAGTACTACACCGATCTAACCCCCAATTCAGTGTGCTCTTCATAAATATGGAATATTATTTTCTCTTAAATGTACATTTAAGAGAAATTTAAATAACATTTAAAAAATAAAATTAAACTTAAACTTAATATCTTCAGCGGCGACAATAATGGCCGCTGAAAATAGCTTCAGCTTAGTTGCCGCTGATTAATATACCTTTGTCACCGCAGAAACCAGTTTCAGTGGTGACTAAATTACTCTCCACTAAAAGTATATTTTCAGCGGCCACGAACTAAAGCTCTATTTTCTGCGCTACATATTCTTTCAATACAATTGGGCATTCTTTCAGCGGCAATATGAAAGTTCACATTCGCAACGATCTAACGGTGACATTTATGTCGCCTCTCACCTTCAGCGGTGAGAAAAACCAGATTTTTTGTAGTGTGTTGTTGTGGGTTAAATTAAAAAATTGTCTTAAAAATACTTTCATTTGAGTTGAAAATCAGTATATTTGTCTTGAAATTTTCATATTTGCTTTTCAAATGACATGTGTGTTTGTCTTGGAAATACTTTTATAAGTATTGGAAATTGGAAATAAACACATTTGTCTTGTATATGCCCTTTTTTAAGTATAATTGAGAGTTCACTTGTCTCTTGGAAATACCATCATTTTTGTTGCAAAATTAGCATACTTGTTTTGAATTTGCATACTTGTCTTTCAAGTGAAACATGTTTAAAACAAAAAGTTAGGACAATGAAATCTTTTCACCCTAAAAAGTTTATTTCATTTTATCATTAGGGGGTGCAGTGATATTTCAGAATCTTTTAGAGACAATTTGACATTAAATGGCTAAAAAGTGGGTTAAGTGAAATTTTCCCTTTAAAAAATAAATATATGTTCATCACAAATATATATTAGCTAGGGTTTTGGTTAGTGAAAAAAGAAAGATTCTCAGAAGCAGTGGCATTGTTGCGGCAGAACCAAGTACATGTATATAATAAAAGGGGGCCACTAGTTCCCATATAATCAAAACGTTACGTGACACATTCATTTATAAAATATCTGCATATACATAGGTCCCAACAAACGGAAAAGATAATCTACACTCTAGCTATAATTATATGTTGGCAATATGAGATGTTGTGTTTGTCATTTAGTTAATTGTTTAAGAAATCATAAGCTCTATATAAAGGGGTTTTAGCATTATGGACTAGGTGTGATTGTGAAGAGATGTTGATCCCCACCATATATAGAAAGGTTAATATACACCATATATAGAAAGGTTAATATAAGTATTGTACACTTGAGTCTCGCAATTTAGAGTTTGTTCATCATTACATTTAAATTATGGTTGGTTAATACTGTTAAATTAAACCGAATGGGTTTATGGTTAATTGATGTTGTGTGAGCTCATTGCTCTATTATTCCTCTTAGATTAATATAACTAACATTATAAAATAAAAGACAAGTGTCATCATCAAGTATTTAGACGTACGAAGTAGATGAAGGATATAATTTATAAGAGTGTGTATGGCTATCAAACGGTGAAAAGATATTTTTGAAACTGATTCATATGGGAGGTGATAGTACAATGATGCATAAGATATATTACAATATCGGGTTAAGGCTTTTAAATACCCAGGAAGTTATACCTAAGGAGCTGCCAGTACCATGAAGTTTTTATTGGATTTTAAATACCTGTGAAGTATTATTTTCATAGCATTAATGTCCAAAGTTAACGGAGATGAAAACGGATGTTTGCCACGTCAGAGTCAACCCTTGTTAAATCAGTGTTGACGTGGCTTGGGTTAAGGTTCTTAAATGTCCTGGAAGTTTTTTCGACACCCAACACCCGGAAGTTATGTTATGGTTCTTAAATGCCCCAAAAGTTTTCTCGAAAGTGCTCCTTAACTCAAGCCACATCATCATCCATTCAATCTGATGTGGCAAACATCCGTCTTCTTCTCGGTTAACTTTGAGTATAAATGCTACGAAAACAATACTTCGCAGGTATTTAAGATAAAAAAGAAACTTCACGGTGCTGGTAACTCCTTGAGTATAACTTCCTGGGTATTTAAGAGCCTTAACCCTTACAATATCTGATGGTTATAAATATATATATATATCTACGCGTAAGGCAGCAACACTTAATGGACTTCCTTAATGTAGCCTGCAAGTATCACTAACAGCCATAACTCTATATTTTTGCGCTTAGAATAAAATTATATATAGTTGAGAGTAGATGAAGTTATGTTTACATTTAACATGTATTAAAGTTCCCACTTGGAGTAGTGTCCACATTTAATGCTCAACAATGCACTGAATAGGATTGTTCCAATAAAAAGATACATGTGTTTAGCAACAAAAAAAAAAGATTAAGGTGATTATATACTTATGAAATATCTATCCCGCCATAGGCAGCAGACACCTTAAACGTTTTATAGATGCAAAAGCACAAATGAAGTCTTTCAGATGGTGCAAAACTGTTACAGCCTAAAGCTGAAGGCAACCAACATTGACTATAGAACAAATAATCCCCAAAGCGTTGCTCAACATTTTCGCTCCCAATAATCTTGTCTGCCACTGTGGAGTCTTTTGTAATTAGGATGGGAAATGTAACCATACATATATGGTTGAGGACTACTTATTGTGGATATTTTTTCGGGTTAATACTTCTTTTCATTATTAATACAACTGTAATAACAACTGCGGTCACACACACACACATATGATTAAGCTTTGATAAGCAATATGAAGCTTTTTCACTCTACCAAACAAGCTAAGTCTCAAATTAAGCAATATGAAACCTTCAATAAGGTTTTTGAGTAGGTTAAGTGATTTGAGCATTTCCTAATACGCCTTGGGGTTCAAATGCAAATTTTAATTAACCAAGGATTGCACTAATGGTGCTTTCCCGGATCGTCTCTCAAGGAGCCTAATAAACTAACCTAGGAAACTAAATGCATGAAAAGCTATAAAGTCGGGGTTTTTGAGATTTTAATTAAGGAAACTAAACTATATTCTTTTTAGGATTTATGTTATTAAAGAAAGCAATTAAAATGGATTTGTGAAAACTATTGAGATGAACATGGGTCTCTTGATGAATTGGGCAACCTTCCTAGCTTCTAAAATGATATGGAAGTTTTTAAACCAAGTTCTAATGCAAAACCTAAGGCAATCGCTCTTAGTCCAATTAACCTACTTAATCAACTGACGTGGCACATCGCTCATTCAATTAATTAAATAGGCAATCGTTAAGTTTCAACTTGGTAGTGAAGATTCATGATAAACATGCAAAGAGACTCTCGTTAGAAGTAAATCGAACCATCTAACGTTGGACCTAGTGTCTAAACACACATACAATTGCACATGCATTCAACATATTCTAGAAATCCAAAGGGAATATAAATGAAGCATATCCATTGCATAATATCAAGAAAACAACACTTAGGTTCATACATATAAAAGACATCTTTTAATTACATGCATGACCATTTAAATAAAAGATCAAACAATGAAGCACACTTGTTCCAAGACCCATTACATATAACAAAAGGGATTGAAATACATAATAAGACTTAGACAAGAGAAACTAAATAACTCCCCATTAGAAACGTTGAAGCTCCGGTTGCCGTCCTACATCAAGATCCCCACGAAGAACTTAGCCACTCATGCTCTTGAACACAATCGAATGGAATTTGGAGTTGGAAGCCATGGGATTAAGGTAGGATGAGTGAAATTGGTGTAAATGAGTGAATGGAAGAGTGTAATTCGTGCAGAGGCTTGAGGGCAAGAGAATGGAAGGGATTGTGGTGAATGGTGGTGGAATGGAAAATAGAATTGGAGTGTTCTTAGGTGGTAATTTTCGTGCTAGGTGGAGAGGAGAGGAGAGGAGGATGAAAATTTGAGAGAAGAGAGAGGAGCATAAATTTTTGAAGGTTCACTACTACAAAATACCCTTTCTATGTCACTAATTTATGTCTGATAATTAAAAATGTGACGTTGAAAAAAAACGCAGTGGCATTTTTGTAAATAACTTAGAAACTGAAGGGAAACAACGTCACATATAATTTAATATGTGACGTTGAAACTCCATTTGAAAAATAAAAAAAAATGCTATTTGTTGTAATAATAGAGTATCAACGTCACACAAAAAATATAGTGTGACGTTGAAACTCTATTTTTTTTAAAAAAAAAATAACGGAGGAATATTAGAGTTTTAACGTCACACAGAAAATATTGTGTGACGTTGAAACTCTTTTTTAAAAAAAAAAAGTTGGAATATTGGATTTTCAACGTCACAGAAAATATAATATGTGACGTTGAAAATCTATTTTTAAAAAAAAATATTAGAGTTTCAACGTCACACAGAAAGTATTGTGTGACGTTGAAACTTCATTTTTTTTAAAAAAAAAAAAGAAAATAAGATTTTCAACGTCACACATTATATAATGTGTGACGTTGAAAATGTCACTATATTAAAAAAAAACCCGCGTTTTCTTCCCTCCCCCGCCCCTGTATCTTCAGCTCCCCCAAAATCAAAAGCCCTTGGCTCCATTTTCCTCCGCCCCCAGCTCCCCCAAAATCAAAATCCCTTAGCTCCTCCCTCAGCTCCGTTTCGTTTACCTTCAGCTAAGGGATTTTTTTCAGCTCCTCCCTCCCTCAGCTCCGCCCCCAGCTCCCCCTCCCCCCACCTTCAGCTCCGTTTTTTCAGATCCTCCTCCCTCAGCTTCGTTTCGTTTTTTCAGCTCCTCCCTCCCTCAGCTCAGCCCCCAGCTCCGCCGCCAGCTCCCGCCGCCGCCGCCAGCTCCCCCCTTCTCCCAACCCTCAGCTCCCTACCCTGTGAGTTCTTTTTTCGTTTTTTTTTTAATTTTTTTTGTTTCTTTGTCATTATGTCATCATGCTTAATTTTTTTCCCACCAGGTTTCTGAAATCATTTTTTTACTAATATATATGCAATTGAAAATAAAATAATGAAATTTATGAGGAAGATAATTAGTTGTGGTGTTGAATGTAGTTTAGTTTTTGGATTTGTGGAATATTGTTGTGGTGCTGCATCGTCTATTTCTCTGGATAAGTTAATTTGTTTGACAATTATCATTAGGCTTTATGTTCGGCCTTGCCTTGGTTTATGTTAATATTCTTCATATTCTCTGGCTTATGTTCGGCCCTGCCTTAGTATTGTTGGAAATATTGAAGGCATTAGAAACTGTAGGAAGTAAGGTGGAATTTTTTGTTTTATAAGGAGTGTTTAAAAGAGTTAGCAAAGATTGACGTTGTTAATTAATATTAATTAAGTCTGGAATTTTATTATTTTGAGCTAATTAAAGGATTAAGAATATGGAATTGATTGTTTGATGATTGCTGAAAGGTATAGGAATTAAGTACATATTGATATACATAGATGTTAATTGAAGTGAATGATTTCTATATATGTGAAAACTAAGTTTATGTTGTTAAATAAAAAGAAAGGTTGGTTTAAGAGGAAATGAAAGCTTTATTTATGTTTGGTGTTTTAAAAGGTTCAAATAAGTTTGTCTTGCAAAGGTTCAAATAAGCTTTGTTCCATTGAAGAGTTAAATCACATTTGGTCTCTCATACTTTCTTTTTCAGCTCTGTTTTCTTATTGGGTTCAGCAACTTCAATCGTGCAATTCGAGGGTATTTTTGTGCCTGTGGTATGCTCTGATTTTCTTTGTTTTTTTATCAATTGCAAATTGTAAATGCTGCCATAAAATCACATTTGGTCTCTCATACTTTCTTTTTCAGCTCTGTTTTCTTATTGGGTTCAGCAACTTCAATCGTGCGATTCGAGGGTATTTTTGTGCCTGTGGTATGCTCTGATTTTCTTTGTTTTTTTATCAATTGCAAATTGTAAATGCTGCCATAGAATGTTTAATCGATGAACTGAATTAGATTTGAATGTTTAAATGTGGAAAAGGGGAAAAAAAGGGGTATTGCTGCTGTTACCTTGAAGTTGCTGCAAATCTTGCATACTTGCCAAACTGTTTTGTAAGTCTTCTAAATTGGTTTGCTACTGTATTGAGCTGAAATTTTGTTGAAAATTTGTTCCATAATTCATCTTTTTGGTGATGATATGTGGCTGCCACTTTGCTGATTTTTGTTTGCACTGAAAAAAATGAAATTATAGGTTTTGTAATCACTGAATGGTGTTGAATTAATAATGGTATTATTTTGTATTTACTGGACTGAAATTGGATTGTATGAAGTGAAGTTAAGTGCATAGCATGCCAATTTCTTCATAATGTAGTGAGATAAACTTGACTAGCTTGTTCGAAATGGCATAGGTTTAATATAATGGATCGTAGTTGGATGCATACATTGAGAACCACTAGAGAGTATCAGATGGGTGTGGAAGAATTTATTGAATTTGCCAAGAGAAACGTGCCTAGTAAGAATGACATGTATCTTTGCCCTTGTGTGAATTGTGCAAATGCTTATCGTAAGAGCGTTGATGATATAAGGGATCACCTTCTTTGTGATGGGATCAATCTTCGTTATAAGAAGTGGCTTTGGCATGGGGAATTGGGAAGTACCGTACATGCGTGCCCGTCACAAAATGTAGAAGCAGCGGTGGATGATGTTTGTGATGATGGAATGGACGACATGATCAATGACATTACGGTGGAGTCGTTTTCTGTGGTACAAGAGTTTGATAAGTTGGGTAGTGATGCAGAGACACCGTTGTTTCCGGGGTGTACTAAGTATACTCGGTTGAGTGGCATCCTGAAATTGTTGAAAATAAAGACAGAAAATGGGTGGGCAGACTCGGGTTTCTCGCAGATGCTTGAAGCTTTAAGTGATATGTTCCCGGCGGGCAATGTGCTTCTGAAGCGTATGTATGAGGCTAAAAAAGTTCTAAAAAATATGGGCATGGAGTATAAGAAGATACACGCTTGCCCCAATGATTGCGTGTTATACAGGAAAGAGTATGAAGGCCTAAAAGAGTGTCCAAAATGTAATACTCCGAGGTACAAGGCGAGGAAGGATGCCGTTGGTGATGATGATGGATCAAAGAAAGGGGTACCTTTGAAGGTAATGTGGTACCTTCCAATTGTACCACGGTTTAAACGCTTGTTTGCAAATGAGGCAGAAGCAAAGAAACTGAGATGGCATTGTGACGAGAAGATCTCCGATGGAAGATATCTTCGGCACCCTGCTGATTCTCCTCAATGGAAGAAGATAGATTCCATGTTTCCTGATTTGGTGGTGAGCCAAGGAACCTTCGTCTCGGACTGTGTACGGATGGTTTCAACCCTTTCGGGAGTCTCAGTAGCACACATAGTGCTTGGCCTGTTTTGCTGGTCATTTACAACCTGCCGCCTTGGTTGTGTACGAAGCGCAAGTATGTGATGATGTCAATGATGATTTCGGGTCCGAAACAGCCTGGTAATGATATCGATGTCTACCTGGCACCTTTGATTGAGGACTTGAAGATGTTGTGGGAGGAAGGCGTAGATGTGTTTGATGCGTACAGGCAGGAGACATTCAAGTTGTGAGCTATGTTGTTTACCACAATAAATGACTTCCCTGCATATGGCAATCTTTCTGGTTACATTGTGAAGGGTTATATGGCATGTCCTATATGTGAGTCTGACACACACTGCCACCATCTCAAACACGGAAGAAAAACTGTCTACCTCGGTCATAGGAGGTTTCTTGATCGGTTCCATCCTTACCGTAGACTAACGAAGTGTTTTAATGGCTCATCTGAGTACCGATATGCTCCTACCCCCTTAACCAGGGAGGAAGTTTACCGCCGTGTTGAAAATGTCAGTATGGTATTCGGTAAGAAACAGAAGCCAAAAACCAGTTCTGAAAAGATCATTTGGAAGAAAAGGTCAATCTTCTTTGATCTACCTTATTGGCGATATCTCGATGTGAGGCACAGTATTGATGTAATGCATATGGAGAAAAATGTTGGTGATAGTCTTGTTGGGACATTGTTGCACATACAGGGGAAGACAAAGGACGGACTCAATGCTCGATTGGACTTGGTTGAAATGGGCATAAGACCACGGTTGCATCCTATAGTCAGTGAAAATGGCAAGAGGGCTTATATGGAACCTGCTGCTCATACACTTTCGAAACAGGAGAAAAAAAGTCTGTGTGAGTGTTTGAGTGGGATCAAGGTTCCACAGGGTTATTCTTCTAATGTTAGCAGACTTGTGTCTATGAATGATTTGAAGTTGGTGGGAATGAAGTCACATGATTACCATGTATTGATGCAACAATTCTTACCAATTGCTATAAGAGGCATTATGCAAGATGATGTCAGGAAGACTATAGCAAGACTGTGTATGTTTTTCAATGCGATATGCAGCAAAGTCATCGACACTGAAAAGCTAGAAGAGTTGGAAAATGAGGGTTACATTATATTGTGCCAACTAGAGATGCACTTTGCTCCAGCCTTTTTCGATATTATGGTGCACTTGATTGTTCATTTGGTAAGGGAGATAAGGCTCTGTGGCCCTGTTTATCTAAGGTGGATGTACCCTTTTGAGCAATTCATGAAAGTCTTAAAAGGGTATTCCAAGAACCCACACCGACCTGAGGCATCAATTGTTGAAAGATACTTAGTTGAGGAGGCAATGGATTTTTGCAAATCGTATCTAAAAGGGGTTGAGGAAAACCCACGACATGAAGATGGGATCGGTAAGGGGGTACGGGGCGTCAAAGTAAAGACTATGTGCCGTGAAGAGGTGTTACAAGCACACCTGTACATCTTGAATAATATGGAAGAAGTGCAGCCTTATTTGGACGAGCATAAGAGGATCCTAAAAGAAAAGAACCCGAAAAAGAGTGACATGCAGATTTCTAACGAGCATAATAGGACATTCATTAGGTGGTTCAAGGAGAATGTTGAAAAGGAGATCGGTGGACTGGATACAATAAGATGGTTAGCCGGAGGGCCGCGTTTTGAGGTTGTTACTTGGGGCTCTTTTGACATAAATGGTTATTCTTTCTACACTAAGGCTCAGGACAACAACAGCACCATGCAAAACAGTGGCGTGATGGTGGTAGCCGAAGCGATGCACTTCTCCAGTTCGAAAGATAAAAACCCAAGATTGGCTTCCATGGCATATTATGGGGTAATTGAAGAAATTTGGGAAGTTAGTTACACCAAGTTCAAGGTTCCAATCTTCAAATGCAAGTGGGTTAACAATAGCGCAGTCGTGATTGAACCCCACACTAGTATGATCTCAATTGATCTTAACAAGGTTGGGTACAGAGATGAGCCCTTTTATTTTAGCAAGTCACGCAAAACAAGTGTTCTATGTAACGGATCCCGCAAATAAGCAATTGTCCATAGTCTTACAAAGTAAAAAGCAAAAGGATCGTGCTCCCACTTTAGATCTTGATGAGATACCACCTTTGTGCGCAATTCCGCTTGAACCAAGCGAATCGGAATTGATAGATGATGACGACCAATTTGCCTCTAGAAACGATCATTGTGAGGGGATATGGGATAACACCTAAAGTGAGAATCTTTTTGAAATATAATGTATTAAGTATTATTGTTTTTGTTTTGGTTTTGTGAAAGTTGTTGCCTTGTAATGACTCATCACATCTTTGATTTGTTAATAGGTACATCATGACGGATGATTCTAACAATCAACAACAAAACAATCCCCCTCGAAAAAAGGGAAGAGGCCCAACGAAGCTCAAAGACATTATTGTCCGTCACGGGACAAATGTTCAGCCTATCCGTGTCGAATTTGACGAGGACATGAATCCTATTGGAGAGATTGGCGCGAATTTCGTGAGCTACGTCGGTTTTGTGGCAAGGAACCGAGTAAGCATCTTGGATGACGATTGGAGGGAAGTCGATAAAGACATTAAGGATCAATGTTGGTCAGATATCTTGGTATGTTTTATCATTATTTATCTGTTTGTTCCTAATATGCATGTATTTGTTTTTTTTTAATTAACTCAACTGATGTGTTTTTTATTCTTATTTTTCTTTGCAGCAAAACTTCGACATCCCAAACACCCAATCGTTCAAGGATTTTTGGTTGAATGAATTGCGCAAGATGTGGAAGCGTTTTAAGAATAACCTAACCAGAGACTACATCCGGGGGGACAAGATGGGTCAAGATCCCTGTCAGACCTATCCCTCTATTGACCCGGAGACTTGGAAGACCTTTGTTAAGAAACGGCTAGACCAAAAGTTCTAGGTGTGTATAGGTTATAAATAGTTCTTTTACTTTGCTTCAAAACTGAATTTTGAGCACATTATATTAATTAACTAACTTAGTTTTATTTTCATAGGAGAATAGCCAAAAACAAAAGGAGCGACAAGAAAAGAATATTTACAAGCACACAATGTCTCGGGGGGGTTACAAGTGGGTCGAGAAAAAGTTGATTGAGCAACAAATTGCAGAAATGCAGGAAGTGGCACAGATCGATCCTACCGCCGTTCTACAGCCTCCGCCGCCCATCTCACGTCATACGAAATGGGCTGAGGGAAGGAAGTCTAAAGAAGGAAAATTTGTTAATCTGGAGGTTGAAGCAGTTGC
Source organism: Mimosa bimucronata (assembly GCA_037074515.1). Classification (NCBI taxonomy): domain Eukaryota; kingdom Viridiplantae; phylum Streptophyta; class Magnoliopsida; order Fabales; family Fabaceae; genus Mimosa; species Mimosa bimucronata. Next base: position 18,378,868 of record CM073442.1, read on the forward strand.
AAAGAGGATTGTAAGTATTTTGCTTGGTTGTTTATTCCTTTAACTTGTGGTTTTATAGCACATTACAACTTAAGATTTTTTCGGTCATTGCAGGAAGAACTTGAGCAGCAGACCACCCAAGGGTCCTTCACACCTTCTGGGAGGATGGACATCCTGGCCACGGCAATTGGGAAGCCCGATCGCCCCGGCCGGGTACTAGGGGAGCCCAGGACTGTAGGGTTTACCAAGTATTTCGGCCGTAAATCCCGATCCACCTGCACATATTCTACTGAGGAGATATTGGCTAAGGCTCGGACAGAGATGGAGGCCCAGTTGGAGGAGCGGGTTGCTTTGTCCCAGCAGCAGATGGCAGCACAGTTCGATGGGCAGGTGGCCGCGAAGGTCCAGGAAGCTCTTGCGGGTTATATGGGGGAGTAGATCCGAGCGCAGATTGAGGCACAGGTCAGAGCGTCTACCATGCAGCTTGGACTGTCATCAAATTCTTCTCAACAAAGACAGCAGGTTTGACCATCTCCTATATATGTTAATTACCGAATTGTAGGTTTATCAATTAGGCTCACTCTGTATATTCCCATCTCCTGTAGGAGTCCCCTGCTACCGGCGGTCCAAGCGGCAAAGACAGCTGCAATCAGACTGTGCCGTTAGGATCAATTCGTGAGAATGAATCAAATCCCACACCAGACAATGACCCTGAAGTTGGAGTAGAGTGTTATCTCCATCTCGATTTCCCTCACCTGCACCCGGTCGCAGAAGCTCGCCAGTTCCCGAACGCCTCCTTCATACATAATATGCTTATTCAGGAGGACCAAGTGAAGGTGTCTGTTACAAATATCCTAAATGATGAGGGGGGGACAGATGTACCCATTCCCCATAATGAAGTCACCAAACTATATGAGGCAATCGGGACATTCATCCTGTGGCCTAGACGACTTGTACACAACACTCCACAAAAGGCGCCGATTGATGCGATATGTACACTTAATTTTTGAGACTCCTTGTTTCATATATTACAGTTTGTAAAAATATATAACATTGGTTTTTTCATCGCCCACAGTTCTTTTCAGATGAATATCCTTCTCTCCAACTCCTGCGGGAGATGCAGCCATCTTTGCTCTCCACAACCATTAAGATGCCTCCAGGAGTAGTCAGTCCGTATCGTTCATATGATTTTCTACTTGATGGTGACAGAGATATTGTGGAGTTTTTGACGATGGAAGAAATTGACCTCGCCTGGCTCGAATTAGCGACTTTGTACATGACTGTTATTTTTTTATGTCTGTGCAATATTTTTACATCTATCCTTTTATAATTTCAATTATTTTACGATAGGTACTTCCACCAGCTGTGCAACCAATTAGGCAGGGGACAATACAGATTCCTTAGTCCAATGGCCTTGGCGAGGAGAGATGATTTTAAAAATGACAAGGCCGAGCTGGAGTATGAGGACGAGATGCGGGCTTATGTCATACATCAAATGTCAGCGAATCGGGGATCTGTCTATTTTGCGCCTATTCTTCAAGAGTAAGTGTCATTATTACCTTTTTCCAACTTTTCATTATTTGCACATTTACAAATGTTATGTTTCTGTGTGGACATAATATTCTTAATGTCTTTCAGTAAACACTGGTCATTAGCTGTCGTTTGCCCCATACAACATCGTCTGGTTTGGTTTGACCCCTTGAGATATAATATGACCTCATATTATAAAACCCTCTTATCTAAGTAAGTATTTCTAATGACTTTTTACTTTGGGCTACATAAATTATTTTTATGTTTATGTGGTAATTTTAGTTCCATTTTAGGGGCATTCAACAATGGCATTTTGCAGCAGAAACCGGTCAAATGGATGATGCCATCGTGACACAAAGACCTAGAGTAACTACCTTTAATTTAAATTCATTCAATGTTAGTCAATTGAGATATTATTTACTTTGTTATTAATTTATACTATTTCTTGTGATTTATAAAGTGCCCCCAGCAACCGACAAATAAGGAGTGTGGGTATTACGTCATGAAGTATATGTGTGACATTATTGAGAGTGATCGTACCGGATCCTTTACACAGGTATAAATTAAATTCTTATCTATAGCTTGATACAACCAGTACATAAATATATGATTTATTTATCTAACTTTGCATGCATTAATCATAGCATCCATTATTGTTGCAGTTTTATGATGGAAACAACTCATTTGAAGACAGAGACCTTGATTCACTTCGTGACCGTATTGCTCAATTTTTTCTTTCATTTGTTGTTGGTTAAAAAGTGATCATTGCAAAAAATATTTTGTTGTGTAAACATGGAATTTTTTGTGTGTATATATATATATATATATATGTTTAGTTTGATTTAGTTATAATATAGCTATGTATACATGTGTGAATAATGTATACTGTTGATCTGCATTATATCTATTTCTGTGACATTTGCAATGAATATAGATTGGGAAACCAAAAGAAGTTAAAATTAACCATCGTTTTTTTTTAAAAAAAAAAATTAACCATGTCACAATTTAATAATTTGTGACGTGGTTTCTCAGAAACAACGTCACAAATTACCAATTTGTGACGTTGTTTCAGGAGAAACCACGTCACAATTTAATAATTTGTGACGTGGTTTCTGAGAAACCACGTCACAAATTATTAAATTGTGACGTGGTTTCTCTGCCACATCTTAATCAAATTACTCTAATTTTTGACAAACAACGTCACAATATTTGTAATTTGTGACGTGAAAAAGATGACTTTTCACGTCACTGCTTGGTGTGACGTTAAAAGTCCAGTTTTCCACGTCACTTCAATTTATGTCACACCAAAATGTGACGTGAAAAGTCCAAAATTTGTGACGTGAAAACCCTGTTTTGTAGTAGTGGTTGCCTATATATATATATAGCACAAGAGGCAATCCAAAAACCTTCCAAATTGGCATAGGTGTCTTATTCTTACTAAGATTAACAAATAGGAAAGGTTTGGGGAAAGAATTAAGAGAGAATGGGTGATAAATATGCAAATTCGGATTCCCCTCTCCATGGAACAAGAAACCACTCAAAAAATATCCAAGATAGCCTCCGGTTGCCTAATTTGGCCTCCCATAACATATAGGAAAGATTTGGGGAATACCCAAGTACTCTCTCTCAAGAAATCTAGCTAAAATAGGAAGTTGTGATTATAATAATCAATTAGGAAACTTCTTATCCTCAATCAAGCCTAGGGTTGCCTATTCTTGTAGAAATAACAAAAAGGAAATATTTTAGGCAAATACAATCAACCAATCCAATAGGAAATTTCCTATTTTGCAATAGTTCCCTTTTTTGTAGAAGTTTCCTATTTTGTTATCTTCTTGCTTTGACCTTAATTCTTTACACCTACAATGGAAATTTTAAGCGCATGTGAAGTATTTCAAGTCCATAAAAAATAAATGCAAGAGTTAAATGCCTAATATGCTCAAATTATAATGAAAATGCAATTAACTCTCTAATCTTGGACCCTAAGTATAAAAGTGCCTAAATCCCCATTTAATAACCTAGAACAAATACTAATTTCATATAATTAGTGGATAAAAATATGTAATAATCAAGTGCAATCATTAAGTTTATCATCTCGATATTATCCAACTAAAGTATATATCACTAGCATATAGGAGGGTCCTATGCCAAAAGCAAACTGTAGTAATTAATAAGGACGTTCCCATTACCATTCAACAGTGATGAGGTTTAATTTTTCCATACACAATAATTATATCTAGCTCTCACAAATGTGATCATTATTGATACTTGAAAGTTACCATTCCATCTCTTGTTCTTCTTACAACAATTAAGCAAATCTTTCTAAGAGATTTTTGTTTCCCTATACATACTTAGGTATTCTATGATTCGTTTGTGCCCACAAAAAAGTCAGGGTGAGTAATGGTTTGGTTTTGGTCATTGTCGATAAAGTTCATAGGAGTGATATAGTAGAAGAATTAATAATAGCTTTAATGGGTCCAAAAGAGCCAAGAAGCAATTATGACCCAAAAACAAAAAAAAAATAACAAAAAGAAACGAAACCAAAATAATTAAACTAAAGATATGAACGTATCCAAACCAACTTAAGAAAAGAAAGAGGATGAAAGGAAAGAAAAGTAAGGGCATGGTTGGTTGTTAGAATGATTTTTATTAGAATGGAATCAAATGGATTAAAAATGGAATAAAAATCAGTGTAAAGTAAAATTATTCAGTATGACTTTTATTAGAAAATTGCATTCAAGTTCCAAACACAACAAATTAATATTGTAATTTCCCTTGAAATCTTAAAATTACTAACAAGTTTTAGGAGAACCGTGTGTAATGTAATTTTGAAATCATCAAGCTACACTCATTGGTTGGTTGTTAACATAGGTTTTTTAATTGTTAATAACGATTGTCTTAAGTTGATTCATATTACCTGTTAATAACAAATGAAGTTATCAATCAATGCACCTTAACAAGTTAGTGAAAGCACTCCTGCTTGGTAATGTTCTTCTTTGTCTACCTTAAAGATAATGAGATAATTTCACAATTATATCTTATCCGTTGTTTAAAATTTCAATTTTTTTGTCTTTTCATCTCTCTTTCCCCTCCTTTCAAGCAGCTTTCCCCAATCTCTCTGGCATGAAACTAATCTCCTAGAATGGGCATTGTGTTTCCATCTTCTCAACCACATTGAGTGCAATTGAATGGTAGTATAGGTTTCTCTCCAAGAACTTATCTTTTGCTTCAAGTTTCTTGCAAATCACCATGTATGGGACATAACCCATCAACAAATAGCCACAATGATAGTGCTATCAATGATGAGCACCGATACTTGGAATATTCGGTGTAGTACCACTTCGGATCTGCTCTCCAAAAAATTTAAACCCAATGGGTAATGGAAGCTATTTCTGGGTGTCGATCTCAAGGAGCCTAGTGTAAATAACTCATAGTAACTAATGCAAGCTAATGAAAGTGGGAAAAGCATTGTATTTGGGTTTTTTTGTGTAAAATTGGTGTGAAAAGTATGTATGTTCAAGGGAAAATTTAAAATTGGACAAAGTGGGGAGATTTGGATTAAATTGGATGGATATCTTTGGCAAAATGGAGACTTTAAAAATCATTGCTTGAAAATATTTTTGGGGAAATTCTTTTGGTTATTTAAAAAAATCCCGAAAGGAATCCCTCTATGCTAGGCTTGGGTTTGGTTGATTGATACCGGAATCCCGCTTATTAATTAAGTTTTATAACCAAGTTGAAATATAATTAATTCTTAATTAATGCACTTAAGTCGAGTAAATTGCTAAAAACTCTAGATAACACATAAATAAACCTATCACAAGATAGGGACTTATAATTTAACTCACCATCATCATATTTAATGCAATGATCTCCCATTATAGTGATCTTTCCTCCACAAAAGACCTCATTTTACCCCATAAGCAAACATTTACGTTACCATTTCGATATGATTCTGACTTTTCCATACACAATTGTACTCAACTGCTATGAATCCTTATTTATGCTTGAAAAGGACTATTATTTATTCTATCACTTGTTTTTCTTGCAAGTTGCAACAGCCAAAGCAAATCTTTTATAAGCAGCTTTTTCTTTTCTTAATGCTATCTAGCTATTCTATTTATTATGATTCATGTTGTGCCAAAATAAGAAAGTGGTGTGTGAAGTGCACTACTAGCTAGTGCTTCAGTAGCCATCAATAAAATTTCATGAGAATGATGAAGAGTTAAAGGGTTGTGTATATACTTATCATGTACAAAAACATTACATTTTATTCTACTTAATAGTGATTAAATTCATATCATCTAAGAAATAGTATCATGGAGATAATTGAAGAGTTTTAATTTAAGCGAGCTAATCAACTTTGAAAAATGCACTAGTGCAAAATACCCCATTTAATTACTAGTAAAAATGGCCTTTCACTACTGCATATGGGTAGTAGTGAAATCAATGGTAGCGTTAAGTAGTTGCCTATGACTTTTGTTATATGATAATAGAAGTCGTATGGCTTCTGGTATACGGAACAAGACGCGGCAAGTTATGACATATGGCATCTGGTTCCATATACCAGAAGACATATATACAACGTTTGTTTCTGTTATTACTTATAACAAATGTCTTATAACAAAAGCGGTGAGCTATTGCATAAGGCTACTGTTTTGGTTACAGCTGTTGATGTGGTGTTTTTTTAAAAAAAAATAATCCCATAATTAACTATATTACATGCAACTAATAAGATGAACAATCAACAAAGTATATCTAATATTATATAATGTCAACATTATTGTACTATAAAAATAAGTAATACATGATGATAATCATCAAGAACCAAAGTTATCAAATTATACTATAATTTTGTTGAAGCTATGAAGCTATAGAATCTAATAAAATATAAACAGTTTAAAAAAATAAAAAAGAACGAGGAAATACTTATGGTGGTCATTTGATCTTAAAGCTGACACCATATATAAGTCATGGCTAACTCTTATTGTGATAGGTAGTTGTTGAACAGACAAAAATACTTTATGCACTATACTTTTGGTGCCTGTTCTATGCTAGAATAGACACTGTAACACTTACTACAATTGGTCCTATTTTAACAGACATTAAAAGCACATTTTGTACTAGTGCTGACAAAAAATTTTGAACATAATTTAGATCTCTTTTTTCCCTTTTCAGTCTTGATCCCTAAAATCTCTTGTATATAAATTTGTTCCAAAACTCAAGTTTTATACATAGTAATAGCCTGGCATGTGTGCAAAACTAATATCACATAGAAAAGTTAATATATTTTTTCATTAATCTAATGAAATGTGAGATACAAATTAAAACCTAGAATAAAAGGTTTGCAAAAAAAAAAAAGTACAAATAACAATGCAGAGAAACCATAAAAATAGGATGATCCTAGCATAGATAGGAGGGAGAGCCGTCGCTACCAAGAACCATACCATCTTCACCATTCATTTATCAGAATTCGTGGAGAGAAAAAGTCGTTACCGGCAACAAAGCCATTGTGAGAAGTGGTTGTGGGCAGAATTATCCCAAAGGATCCACACATCTTATCGACAATAAACCAACTAAATTGGTTTTTGAATAATCTCCCTGAGTAGATTTCACATAAACAAAAGCAGCCACAAACACCAACACGAAAGATGAAGATTGAGTAGAAGAAATTCTCATTACTAACTGTAGAACGAATAGCACTGTCTTGATCCCAAAATATGTTTCAGATTCGTCATTGCCAATAATTCATAATAGTCTTACGGAAGATGGAGCCAACAATATGTAAGACTATAGTTATCAAACTACAACCCCTACAATCATGAATCAAAGCTATCAAATGAGGGTTTTTGTCATCGAAACCCCCAAACCAATTTATTGCCACAGAAACAAACAACACTACCATTAGAAACCTAAAGGAACAAGAAAATAAAAACAAACCGATACAAAAAAGGACGTCTCTGTCCACAACCGGTCTGGAGAGGAAGACATCATGATAAAAGTTCACATAACGATGAAAGAAGAGCTCCTACCACCTCAAAAGTTTTTTTTTTTTTGGGCAGGGAGAGCCTAAAAAAGTAGAATATAACTCTACGTGACTTTTTTTTTTCCCGAAACACTGCGTGACATGGTAAGTGTAATATGTATGGTATGAATAAAATATGTATAGTAACTGTACCTTAAATATCGCAAGTATTGGGCAAGTTAGGGGGGGTGGAAAGTCGATTTAAAAAAGGAAGCTTTTGTTTGTATTTTAGCAACAAAAGTCGAAAAGCTAAGGTGGCATAGCCGCATAGGTTTTCCATTAAAAACATGATAAAGAAAAGAAAAGAAATAATCCCTCTACTTCATAGTGATTTTTAAATAAGTCCATATAGTTTAATTAAGTGTATTATAAATTTGAAAAAGAATGAGAATAAGGGCCATATATATTACATAATTAATAATGGTCTTTGTCTGGGATCAAAAACAAATTACTTGACTAAAATCCCTCTGATTAAATAAATGAAACAGCTGCAAAAATTCATCTTTTATCCCTGACGGCTTCTTCAAGTTGAATCTGTCAAAATATTTCTATTAAGGGATGTTGCTGTGGCTTTTTATTATAAGTTTTGTGTCTCTATGCATTTTCGAAGCTTTTAATTGAATTGTTCTGCTTCTTCATGTTTTTCCTTTTGGATTTTTTATGTGGATTTTTAGAGTTTTTCTAATTTATGTGTTTTATGGTGTGTTTCATTGTTTGGTTTGGTCAAGGATTTCTATTGGAGAGTTTTTGTAGGTTATCTCTATGGGTCTATGGTAATTTTTCTCAAAGGTTTGTGTCAGAACATAGTTATGTCCGAAATCTAATCCTGAATTCTTTTTAGTTTCTTTCTATTTTAGTACACATGTGTGTTTTTCTCTCCTTATTATATTATTTTACTTTATTAATACAACTAGCTTATATAAAGAGATTATCAATACTAACAAAGTAAAATTATAGGGTTTAAGAATATATGTTCCTTAACACCCTGAACTATGTAAGCTTCTTCTAAACACTAGACCCTAAGGGCTCGTTTAGTTCACAGAATCTCTAGCAATGGAAGCAGAAAATCAATATTTTCCCTCAGCTTCACGCATTTGGTTGGAAGTTCCTCCGCGTTTTCCATTTTCGTTATGGGCGATTTTTCTTTAAAGATAGGACAATAGGATCCCACCAAAAATGGTGGGAACCCATTTTCCGACATGTGAAGGAAGATGATAGAAGAGAAGAAATACCATTTTACCCTCACCTCTGCTCTTCTTCTTCAAATTTCAGCTTCGTCTCTCTTGCTCTCTCACCTTCTTTTCTGTCGCTGCTTGACCTCTTGTGGGTGAAGAATATGAACAGACATCTGGGTGAAGAAGATCAACGTGTGTGAGTGAAAAGACGAGTGGAAGATGAAGAAATTTTTTCGTGCATCTTTGACTCTATTTCTATGATGCGCCTCAGACTCGGGGAAGAAGAACAAAAATTAGGGCCGTAAGTTTTTTTTTTAATAAAAATGCTTGACATTTTTTTCTTTCGTTCTTTTTTTTATTGCTTATGCCTATGTGTAGACACCAAGTTTCTGATTGTAAAACTGTGTATATAATGATAATGGATTATTATTGAGATTTTTCAAAAGTTTCGATGCAGGTAAATTCGAATTTGGGCTATCAAATTCGAATTTGGCATAACTTATTTGTTGTAAAAATAAGTTTCAAAATCCATTAATTTAAACTTCAAAATGGATTTCTGGAATTTAAGTGAATATCATTTTTTTGAAAATTTTATATTTATATTTATTTATTATAATTATTTAAAATATATAAAAAGTAGTTGAGACTTGACACGTGAGTTTAAAAATTTGAATGGGAGAGTTTGTGCAAGGAAATATGGGAGATGAGATTTTTTTGGATATATTGAAGAAAATGAAACTTAAGAGAATATGGGTGAGAACTTTTTAGGATACACCTGATTAGTTGAAGCCACAAAATTCCAACAATCTGATTATATTTTAGGCATTTTATGTTTAATTTAATTATTTATTTTACTTAATTATCAATTAATTTGTTAGATATGATTGTAAGTATCTTTAGTATATAAACTAAGGGTATCTTGGTGGTATTTTTAAATAATATGCAATTATTTTATAATCATTTGATATCAATATTTTTTAAATTAAAATCTATGTGATTCCTATATTTATCAAAAATATTTTTATTTAAGAAACTTATAATTTTTTTTATTACCATTTAATTTTTAATGAAATTATAATTAGTTAAAATTCATTTATTTTTATAATTATTTAATTTTAAAATACTTAAAATTGATATTAGTGAGTTTATTTAAGAAATACTCATTAAGGGCAATATGGTTATCTGTATATTTCTGAGTTTCCTTGCCACTATATCCAGCCAACCAAACATAAAATTTTTCATTTCATTCTTTTCTTTTACCGTGCGTATACCAAATTAAACACGTCGACTTTTCATTCATTTCCATTTCATCTGAATATTTTCTGTTAATCAAAGGGGCTCTAAAGGTGCAATTAGCTTATGAAAAGCCTTTGTGTATTTCAATTGGTGCAATTTCGCCATGAAGTATTTGAATTGATGCAATTTCACCCCCTTACTAATGCAGCAGTAAATAAACATTTTTTTTTTCATTTCGAGCAAGCATTAAAAATTTCACATAATTATTTAATCTAAAATATACATAATTCTATTTAACTTTAGATCAATTCCATGTACCTTTTTTTGAATTGGCTAACTGGATAGCCCATTAACATTTTTAAATTTAGCCTCTCTTGGAGGATTCTATTTTCGGCATTAAACCCTCTGTTAAGTCACAGAAATGCCACATCATATTTTTTGTTTTTCTTTGCCTTAAATGCCACATCATATTGATGAGGCCGGATAACATGATATCTACATGTTGTCGTACATGGTGTAATACAAGTTACTCCTCGTTACCTAAATAAAGGACCTATTTATTTAGTGAGGTGAATTTGTTCTTAAATATAATACTCATTTTAAATTTTTCTCAATATTTTCTCATATTTCCTTATTAATACTCATTAATAATAAACAAACAAGAGAGAGATAAGAACAAATGTAGGTGGTTTGGGTGTTTTGGTAATATCATGTGTTATTAACTAACTTGACTAACATCTTTAATCTAATGAAATTATATAACTATACATCTTATATTTAAGAACGGAGGGAGTAATAATCTTATGGAAATTGTTTATTTATATTTTTAAGAGTGAAAAAGTTACTCCTTCCGTTTCCATTATAAGACTTATTTACTAATTTGATTAGATTAAGGATGTTAGTTAAGTTAGTTAAAATCATATGATGTTACGAAAACACTCTACCCATCTACCTTTATTCCTACCATCCTCCCTCTCTTATTTGTTCATTATTGAGAAGTATCAATAGGGATAATTTATAAAAAATGTGAGAAACAATATAAAAGGGCCTTATATTCATGAACAAACTTACCTTCTCAAATAAGTTTTATATTTATGAATGGAGAGAGTATTTTTTTTTTCTTGCCACCAGAGTCAAAATGTTATTTAGTCGTTAAAAAAACCCTCGTCCTTTTGCATTCTCAATTTCCATGCCTTGCTCAACTTTCAATTCACAGATCATCCTTCTCTATTTCGTGATTAAAACCAGGTTGACAGTGAAAAATTGGAAATAGATTTTTATTTACAACGTACAACGATGGTAAAGGGGCATTCTATGGATTATTCTTTTTTGTCCTATTCCATTCTTTTTTTTTTCCTTATACATCTTGTCCTATCCCATTCTAGTTTTGTGCTTTCCTTACTCTATGTGCAAGCTTCTTTTTTTTTTTTTTCTTAACCCCACTTTTCCAAAATCCATACGGATATGCATTCCCGACCAAAATTCTTTAATTACAATTAAGAAATAGAAAGGGGAAAGGAAAAAGAACACCAGAAATTCCATCCGTTGAGAAACCCAATCCAGAAACACAATGTAGTTAATTTGTTTTTCATACTGTGGCCGAGCTTAAGTTTACTTGTTAACTGTGACTTTTTCGTATGTCAATATTATCATTAAGAACTCATTGAACTGATATTCATTCTATTATTTGGGAGTTCAATACAATTGTTTTTAAAAATATTCTACTATTAACAATCATCCAAATATTTTCAATTTTATTTATGTTACTTTTTAGAAATAGATAGTCTAAAACAGTATCAATTTTATAACAAAATTGTTCTTTTCAAAATTATAATTTTTAATAATGTTTTAAAGTTTAGATATCCTCTATTGGAAGCAGTTTTGTAAGAGGTATTGTAAATCCCTTCCGTCAATGTAATTTTTGATCTAAAATATTCTTTTTGCCCGAAACTTATATTTGGCATATAGCGTTTTGCACAGCTCAATTTTAACCCTACATTAATTTAAAAATTCAACCAACTTTTTCTTGCTTTTCTTCGGTGTGTTGATTAAAAATTACGTGGTTAATATAACTTTTGGTCCTTGAACTTTCACTCAGTTTTGGTTTTGATCCCTGAACTTTAAAATTTTTTGTTTTAGTCCCTGAACTATCGGTCAATTTTGGTCTTGGTCCTTGAACTTTAAAGTCGATGGTGTTGGTCCCTGAACTTTCGGTCAATTTTGGTCTTGGTCCCTGCTTTCAGTCAATTTTGGTGTTGGTCTCTGAACTTTCAGTTAATTTTGGTTTTGGTCCCTAAAACTCAGGGACCAAGACCAAAATTGACCGAAAATTTGGAGACCAAAACCATCGATTTTAAAGTTCAGGGACTAAAACCAAAATTGACTAAAAGTTTAGAGACCAGAAACAAAATTGACCAAAAGTTCAGGGACCAAAACCAAAATTGACCAAAAGTTCAGGGACCAAAAGTTATATTAACCAAAAAATTAAACTTATTTTCCTCATTTGATCTGGTATGTTTGCTGGACGCACGTTGCTGCTTCTGTGTCTGTTCTGATCTTTCGTTCATTAGTGTTTCTTCTATTTAAATTGTGGTTAAAATAAAAGCAAAATTTCATTTAAATCCATAAAAAATGTTTAAATTTAAATTTGGGCCTGCAGTTTTAACAAATTATTAATCAATTCAAGATGTTTTATTAGAGATTTCTGAATTCATTCATTTTACCGAGATGCTCTTTTGATATTTTCTCTGAGACCCCTCATGTTGTATCATTCTTCTTCTTCCTTTTTTTAAATAAATAAAAGATAAAATAATTTATGTGATGAAAAAACAGATTTCTCATTATCTTAAGAAGCTACTTTGGGAAGCTCCTGAAAATAATGAGATGTAATAAGTGTAAATGTTATAAAAGTACACACATACGTAAAAATAGGGCTAAGCAACAGGCGGGTACGAGCGGCCCTACTTGTTTAAGCTAAACGGATATGAGCATATGCCCGCCCGTGATGGGCTCTAAATGGGCGGGCCATAAACAGGCTTACGTATGGTGGGAGGGCAAAACAGGTATTGGACGGCTTGTTTAACATTACCTTGAAAAAAAAACAAACAAACCATTTGTTATGTCAATGCGGCCTTCTAACATGATTAGATTTTTTTGACCTAATAGATAAGGTAACAAATAATTTCTAACATACATAAACAATAAACAACACACATAATTCACCATCTTCATCCAAAACAACACACATAAGTTCCAAGTCTAACTTCTTACATCCAAAATTCTAACAAGAAGCTCCAAGTCTAACTATTTCTAACATGATAGAATAATAATAATGTCAAAGTTACAAATTCCAACTTCTTGAAAGTGGCAATCGCACAAGAGGGGGGGTAAATTGTGCTTATTAAAAAACAATCTAGGAGAAATTAACTCAACAAAAAATTTATAATGGTTCGGTCAACACTGCCTACGTCCAGTTCTCCAACACTCTGTTGGGTTCCACTAACCACAGGTTTTACGAGCACAGGTTCACCTGTCAACCTTTACAGAGTTTTAGAATCTCTAAACACTCCCCCTTACTACCTGTAAGGAAATATCCCTGTTCTAAAGCACCAAGCTTTCAGAACAACCACAAACAGTAGAGGATTTCAATAAATACATTCACTTAATGAACTGATTTTGATAAACACTTAAGTACAGATGAAATCTCTAAGACAATAAATACAGAGTAATGAATGAGCTTGTGAATATTCTCGTTGTTCGTCTCTACTCAATAAATGCTTGAGTTCTGTATTTATATCTTCTTCTTCAGATTTTGCCCTTTTGATTCAACATTCAAGAAGCCGTTTGAATTTAGTCGTTGGGAGCTCATAGCCGTTGGCATCAAATGCAGCTTCTTTATCGGGCTTAACTCTCTGCTCTAGCTTCAACTACTTCTTGCATAGGGTGAGCTAAGAGAGAGACAGACTCAGCGCTCTGAGCATCCGTACAAATAGTACTTTCTGGCAGCTTTCTATTAGCGCTAGCTTGATCTGTTATCGCTAATCTCATAGAGTGATCTGCACTTAAACTGTTAGCTAACCAAATAGTCATATATAGCACAGAGGTTACTATCGCAAGCTTAATCCATTAGCTCAATGAAGACAATATAAGGAATATCAGAGCCTTTTATTGATAGCATATTCTCTTGGATTAGAAAGCATTTTATTAGCATAGATTATCTCTATCAATTGCAAATTCATTATCGCTATTATCCTTCAGGATACTATCATCCAAGTATTCAGATATTTCCAGGTATCCTATTATCGATAGCTCAATCCATTATCGCTAGCAACTACGTTAGCTCATTTGACTCTTGCTCTTAGGCACTAGCTATCTGAATGATTATTATCTGAAGCACTTCTGTTATCGATAGCTTATCCTGTTATCGCTAGCTGATTTCATTAGATTAAGGACTTGGGTTATCTTTCTGCTAGCTGAGTTATCAATGAACTTCTAGCGATGGATTCTTTCTTTAGCGATAGAGAATGACTTAGCGATAGATAATGACTTTGATATTTCTAAGTCTTCACTTGCTATTCCTTTTTATCAATTTGCTATGGAGTTTTACTTAGCGATAGAGTTTTTCATTCTTATTGATCTGCTAAGATATCATTTCTTATTAGCGATATTTTTCATAGATCAGTCTTCATCAAAACTTAAGATTCTAACATTCTCCCCCTTTTTGATGATGACAAAACATAAGGAAAAATATACACAAATACAAGTTCGGAAACATAAACATATTCATATCAGCACAAGCATATTTCAAGATTTGTATATCAGAATTTAAATAACAGTAAATCTTTTACAAAACATCTGATATATATATTCAGAACATAGTATATCTTGCAGAAGAAAAGTGCTTAAGATATAATCTATCTATTTATGCATGATGCATATGAGAGAGGTCTCCAGAAAATGAGCTTTTGGCTTTTGACTCGATCTCCCTAATAAAAGAGTTTTCTTGAACCATTTCTCCCCCTTTTTGTCATCATTTGTTGGAGAGAAATAATTGAACCCATCAAACCCTGGACGAATGGTACCCCTGAACCGATACTAAGATCAGCAGTATAATCTTGGACAGGAGTCGCTTCGTCTTCCTCAAGAGGTTGTGTCTCCTCAGGCTCTCTGTAGAAGAACAAATCCACCAAAACTCTCGCCCCAGCTAGGGTTTTTCCATGAGCGAGGAAAGCGATTTGAACTTTGAAGGATTTTTCTGAAGGAATATAATCAAAGGAGACGCACTTTTGACGCTGGATACCGGATTTAATGATTTCTTTAGAGAATGACACAGTTTTCTGGGCTTTGAGACACTTGCTAGCGGATTGAGAGGATGGTTTAGCGCTAGAGGGTTCCTTATCATCACCTATTCTTGGATTCTTGACTCTACCCATTTCTGGGATTAGGGTTTTGAGACGAGGGAGGCTCGAGATTTCAGAGAGTGTTTAAAGAGATTATGAGACTCTTTGGGTGAATAATGAATGCACAATACACATGTCCTGCTTTTATAGAGTTCAGAAATTACCAGAAATAATATAATATTCGCTGACGTTTCGCATTCTGACTCTTTAGTGATTTGCTATCGCTAGTGTGAGCAGCTATCGCTAGCAGGCATGATCCCACGCTGAGTAAGTGACGTTTGGACTTCACTTACTCCTTCCAAGGTTTATCTATTGATAGCTGACTTTGCTATCGATAGTTCTATAGGCTAGCGATGGCAATCTCACCTCAAACTTAGCTTTGTTCTGCATATGATAGCGATAGTATGACTCACTATCGATTGGTCAGTCCTGCAAAAACTTAAGATTTGGCACTCCGATGCCTAAGTCAGCAATAATTCAGATGACTAATCAATAAAACAAATTAAGAATAATAATATTTACAATTCATTTGGATTTACCATTCCTAGCTCTCTTCTAATATAGAGAAATTGATCAGGCTCAAGAGGCTTGGTAAATATATCAGCAAGTTGTAGATGGGTTGAAATAAATTCTATCTTGACATCCTTCTTCTGAATGTGATCTCTCAGGAAGTGATGTCTCACATCTATATGCTTGGTTCTGGAATGTTGAACTGGATTCTTAGCCAAGCTTATTGTGCTAGTGTTGTCACAGAGAATAGGTACTTCTGAGAAGTTCAAACCCAGATCTTTCAGATGCTGCCTAAGCCATAAGACTTGAGTACAGCAACTTCCTGCTGCAATGTATTCTGCCTCTGTGGATGAAAGAGAAACACAAGTTTGCTTCTTGCTTGCCCAAGTGATTAGACAATTACCGAGAAATTGGCATTGACCACTTGTGCTTTTTCTATCTGATTTATAGCCTGCATGGTCAGAGTTAGAATAGGCAAGAAGGTACTCTTGAGTTCCCTTGGGATACCACAGCCCAAGCTCTTGAGTCCCTTGTAAATAACGCAAAATCCTCTTTACATTTGATAAATGAGATTCTTTGGGATTTTCCTGATATCTAGCACATACTCCTACACTAAATTGAATGTCAGGTCTACTAGCAGTTAAATAAAGTAAAGAACCAATGATTCCTCTATAATGTGACTGATTTACTTCTTTGCCGGGAAGATCTGCATCTAATTTGGCAGAGGTACTCATTGGAGTGTCCCCTTCTCTGGATAGATCCATCCCAAATTTGTTGAGAATTTCTTTACAATATTTGGTTTGGGATATGAAGATGCCATCCTTCTTTTGCTTTATTTGTAGTCCCAGGAAGAATGTTAACTCTCCCATCATGGACATTTCAAATTCTCCCTGCATTGTCTTAGCAAAATCCTCACATAGAGTTTCATTAGTTGCACCGAAAATAATGTCATCAACATAAATTTGAACTATAAGCATATGATTATTTTTGTGCATGATGAACAATGTAGCATCTGATTTTCCTCTAGAAAATCCTTTTTCAAGCAGAAAAGTACTAAGTCTCTCATACCAAGCTCTAGGTGCTTGTTTGAGACCATAAAGAGCCTTTTTGAGTTTGAAAACATGGTCAGGCTTAGTCTTTTCTTCAAAACCAGGAGGTTGTTCTACATATACCTCTTCTTTAATATAGCCATTAAGAAAAGCACTTTTAACATCCATTTGATAAAGTTTAAAATTTTTTATGGATGCAAAAGCTAGAAGAATCCTTATTGCTTCAAGTCTTGCAACTGGAGCAAAAGTTTCCTCATAATCAATGCCTTCTTCTTGGTTATATCCTTTTGCAACTAATCTGGCTTTATTTTTCACAATTTGACCAGCTTCATCAAGTTTGTTTTTGAAAACCCATTTAGTACCAATAATAGGATGATTTCTGGGCCTTGGTACTAACTCCCAAACTTGATTTCTTTTGAATTGATTAAGTTCTTCCTGCATAGCTATTATCCAGTCATATTCAGCAAGAGCTTCATCAATATGAGTTGGTTCAAGTTGAGAAAGAAAGCATGAAAATTCTACTTCATTTTGCAGTTGCCTTCTTGTTTTAACTCCTTTTGAAATTTCTCCAATAATCTGTTCAGGAGGATGATTTTTAAGATGTCTAATAGAAGATTGAGGCTCAACAGTTCCCTCTAGATCATCTTCAGTTTTATCCTGATTATTTTCAATATTGTTTTCAGGATTTGCTATCGATGGCTGAGGTGCTATCGATAGAGGCTGTTTTAAAAACTTTGAAAAATCTTCATCCTCATCAACAAATTGTTGTTTTTCCTGAGGGGTTTCATCAAATACTACATGAATAGATTCTTCAACAGTTTGAATTCTTTTATTAAAAACTCTATATGCTCTACTTCTATTTGAATACCCGATGAAAATGCCAATATCAGATTTAGGATCGAATTTACCTAAATTTACCTTTCCATTGTTGTGGATGTAGCATTTTGATCCAAAAATCCTCAGGTGACTGATATTAGGCTTCCTTCCCTTGTAGAGCTCATATGGAGTCTTTTCCATCCCCTTTCTGATGTAGGCTCTGTTAGAAATGTAGCAAGCTGTACTCATAGCATCTGCCCAAAATATTTGAGGCACTTGTTTCTCGTTCAGCGTGCTTCTAGCCATTTCTGTGAGCACTCTGTTCTTTCTTTCTACAACACCATTTTGTTGAGGATTCCGAGGGGCAGAGAAGTTGTGGTCAATTCCATTTTCATCACATAGCTCCATGAACTCTTTATTGTCAAATTCTCCTCCATGATCAGTCCTGATGGCTATAATCTTTGAGCTTTTCTCATTCTGCAATTTCTTAGCAAGCACACAAAAAGCATTAAAAGTTTCATGCTTAGAGGAAAGAAACATAGTCCAAGTAAATCTTGAGTAGTCATCCACAACTACAAGAGTGTATAGGCTTCCTCCTAGACTTTTCACTCTTGCTGGCCCAACTAGATCCATATGAATTAGTTCCAATGGCCTACTAGTGGAGACTGTCTTCTTGATTTTAAAAGAGGACTTTGTTTGTTTACCTCTTTGACAAGATTCACAAATTAAATCATGCTTTGATTTGAAACTGGGAATTCCCATGACTAGCTCCTTCTTAATCAATTTATCTAGCTGAGAAAAATTCACATGAGCTAATCTTTTATGCCATAACCAACAGTTTTCATCATTTGAAATAAAGCATTTTTCCTCAAGCTGTTGGCATAAATCCAGAGTATATAAATTTCCATTTCTATTTCCTTTTATCTTATACTTCAGACTGAATTTATTTATATCTAGATCATTCTTATCAACAATAAGACATTCGTTTGAATCAAAAATTATCCAGTTACCATGATCTGCACTTTGGCTAACACTTAGTAGGTTGTGGCAGAGACCATCCACTAGGTAGACATCCTTGAGTAGACCTACTTCACCCACTCCAGTGATTTTTCCACTTTGGTTTCCACCAAAGTTAACTTTGGCTCCATCTTTCATCACCAAATTGTTGATTTTGTCTTTGTCTCCAGTCATTTGTCTTGAGCATCCACTGTCAATATACCATTTCCCTTTGCTGGATGCTTTCAGGCACACCTGCACATACTATACAGATTTAGGTACCCAAACTTTCTTGGGTCCTTTAAGGTCAGACTTGTGCTTTAGGTGTGTAGGGACCTTTGGCACATGAGTTCCTTTAGGAACCCATTTATAAGAACTTCTAACACCATATTTTCTGTGAATACAAGTTGACTGAGTATGGCCTTTCTTGTTGCAGTAATTGCAAAAACTATAAGGTGAAGAACTTTCAGAAGATTTTCTAAAATATTTCATGTATGATTTCACTTTTGGTTCAACCCATTTTTTTGAAAACTTTTGTTTAGGCTCATAGCCAATTCCTGTTCTATCTCTAAAAACTTTTTGATTGATTAAAATCACATTTAAAGTTTCTGAGCCTTTTGTAAATTTTTTCAGAACATGCGAGAGTTTTTCTTTTTCCTTCAATAATTTTTCACAGTTGGAGCAATTTTCAGAAGTTGAAGGAATTGCTATCGAAAGTGGCTCAACTATCGATAGTTCTTTTCTGAGAGTTTGCGATAGCTCCTCTTCTATCGATAGAAAGGAAGAAGAAGTCTTTTGAGAGGAATTTTTTTGAAATTCTTTGTTTTCTCTTCTTAGTCTAACTACTTCTTTAGAAAGTTTTAAGAATTCTATGCACATTTCATCATATGAGTTTTGAAGATCAGAATAAGAAGGTTCAG
Organism: Mimosa bimucronata; assembly: GCA_037074515.1. NCBI lineage: Eukaryota > Viridiplantae > Streptophyta > Magnoliopsida > Fabales > Fabaceae > Mimosa > Mimosa bimucronata. The sequence goes on from CM073442.1 coordinate 18,398,500, forward strand.
AATCAGATACCTCAGAATCGCTTTGCTCTTCTCGAGCAACTAGGCAGAGGTTGGCACATTCCTCGCTATCGCTAGCTTCCTCATCAGAGCTATCACCCCAGATAGATGACACATAGGCCTTTTTCTTCCCATAAGTCTTCTTTTTCTCCTTCTCCTTTAATCTTTGAAGACTGGGACACTCAGCTCTGAAGTGACCAGGCTTCTTGCATTCAAAGCATACAGGAGATTTGTCTCTCTGGGAGTCTTTGAAGTTGGTGCCACTCCTCTGAAATCTTTCTCTTCTTCTGAAGAACTTTTTAAATTTTCTGGCCATAAGAGCAATATCCTCCTCATCTAGGTCTTCCTCGTCATCATTGATTTCATTTCTTTCTGAAGCAACAAGAGCAAGTGACTTTTTCTTGGAATTTCCTTGTGCTTCTCTTTGAGCTATCAGGGTAGGCTCATACTCTGCAAGGCTGCCAAACAGGGCAGTGATGGATTTTGTTGATTCTCCTTGCATTTCTTGAATGGCTGTGACTTTCATGAGCCAATCTCCCTTTAGGACTTTCAAAATTTTGTTGACCTGCTCTTTCTCTGTAATCTTTCTCCCCAGAGCAGCAAGATTATTGATGAGGTGAGTGAATCTGATCTCTAGATCCCTTATCTTCTCATCCTCAATCATTTCAAACTTGTGGAACTCTTCCACTAGCATTTCCACACGCCTATCTTTTACTCCAGAAGTCCCTTCATGAGCTATTTGCAGGGCTTCCCACATTTCTTTAGCAGAGTCAAGATGACTCACTCTAAAGAACTCTGTTTGACTAAGAGCACTCTGGATCATGAGGACTGCTTTGCTATTCAGCTCCATATTAGCAATATCCTCTTCTGTGTACTCATCTTCTGCCTTTGGAATGCCCATGGGATCTCTGGGAACAATATCTCCTTCTTCTATAATTTTCCAGAGCTTGTATCCATTGGCTTTGATGTAAATCTTCATTTTTAATTTCCAGAAGGTATAATGTTTCCCATCAAAGCCAGGAGGCTTATTAATGGAGCTTCCTTCAGGGAGGATGTTTTCAAGCGATGCCATTTAGATCTTTGCTTCTCAGATTCGTTGGAATCTTAATAACAGAGAAGACCTGCTCTGATACCAAGTGAAAGTGGCAATCGCACAAGAGGGGGGTGAATTGTGCTTATTAAAAAAATCTAGGAGAAATTAACTCAACACAAAATTTATACTGGTTCGGCCAACACTGCCTACGTCCAGTTCTCCAACACTCTGTTGGGTTCCGCTAACCACAGGTTTTACGAGCACAGGTTCACCTGTCAACCTTTACAGAGTTTTAGAATCTCTAAACACTCCCCCTTACTACCTGTAAGGAAATATCCCTGTTCTAAAGCACCAAGCTTTCAGAACAACCTCAAACAGTAGAGGATTTCAATAAATACGTTCACTTAATGAACTGATTTTGGTAAACACTTAAGTACAGATGAAATCTCTAAGACAATAAATACAGAGTAATGAATGAGCTTGTGAATATTCTCGTTGTTCGTCTCTACTCAATAAATGCTTGAGTTCTGTATTTATATCTTCTTCTTCAGATTTTGCCCTTTTGATTCAACATTCAAGAAGCCGTTTGAATTTAGTCGTTGGGAGCTCATAGCTGTTGGCATTAAATGCAGCTTCTTTATCGGGCTTAACTCTCTGCTCTAGCTTCAACTACTTCCTGCATAGGGTGACCTAAGAGAGAGACAGACTCAGCGCTCTGAGCATCCGTACAAATAGTACTTTCTGGCAGCTTTCTATTAGCGCTAGCTTGATCTGTTATCGCTAATCTCATAGAGTGATCTGCACTTAAACTGTTAGCTAACCAAATAGTCATATATAGCACAGAGGTTACTATCGCAAGCTTAATCCATTAGCTCAATGAAGACAATATAAGGAATATCAGAGCCTTTTATTGATAGCATATTCTCTTGGATTAGAAAGCATTTTATTAGCATAGATTATCTCTATCAATTGCAAATTCATTATCGCTATTATCCTTCAGGATACTATCATCCAAGTATTCAGATATTTCCAGGTATCCTATTATCGATAGCTCAATCCATTATCGCTAGCAACTACGTTAGCTCATTTGACTCTTGCTCTTAGGCACTAGCTATCTGAATGATTATTATCTGAAGCACTTCTGTTATCGATAGCTTATCCTGTTATCGCTAGCTGATTTCATTAGATCAAAGACTTGGGTTATCTTTCTGCTAGCTGAGTTATCAATGAACTTCTAGCGATGGATTCTTTCTTTAGCGATAGAGAATGACTTAGCGATAGATAATGACTTTGATATTTCTAAGTCTTCACTTGCTATTCCTTTTTATCAATTTGCTATGGAGTTTTACTTAGCGATAGAGTTTTTCATTCTTATTGATCTGCTAAGATATCATTTCTTATTAGCGATATTTTTCATAGATCAGTCTTCATCAAAACTTAAGATTCTAACACTTCTAACATCCATAATTCAGAAACATTATTGTTCGCTGTCAAGCGTTAACCGCAAGCGCACGGATCGTAAGTAGTATAAAATATCGTTCCCACGGGGATTTGGACTAAAATCTTGACCAAGCAAAAGACTAAGTGATTTCAATCAAGTTGAACTAAGAAAATATTTTTGGGTTGTGCAATAAAATTTTGAAATATATTTTTCTAAAATTAGAAAGTGATAAAAACAATGGTTCTTTTGACTTAAAGGATTAAATGGGGTCTAGGATTATTTATCCCCTTTGCATTTCATAAGAAATTGAAGAACTCCCTCTCAAATGGTATTTCCATGGATATATGTGTTTGTCTAGGGTTCATATGCACTTGACTAAGCTCTCTCAAGTCAAAATCAAGTTTATGTTTCCATTAAAATGCACAATCTCTTGCTACAAATCATGAAAATCCCCTTTGAAAACAAACCCTAATGTGACAATGCAAGGTTAGCAAAGATATCTCTATTTTACCAACAAACTTTCCATTTATCTTGTAAATTTAAGTCAAGCATGATTTTAACCAAGTTCTACACATGGATTAGCTCTCTCAAGTCAAACCCACATGAACAAATCAAACTAAATGGTGGCCAAACACTTAGAAGCATGAAGAAAAGGATAAAATCAACACATATATATATCATATAATACGAAAAGAGAGGAAGAATCAAGTCTTAATCCATACAAAGGTTCAAAATAATCCTAGAATGGAAGTTTAGCCACTCATAGAATGAAAAGAATAAATCTGGAAAATATATAAAGGCATGGCAGAAATTTCAATGAAGAAAGAGAGAAGAACAAGAAAAACCAAAGGAAATGAGGTTGAACCTCTTCAAATCTTTGATCTCCACTTGAATCTCCTTGAAAATCTCCAAGCCCTAGCTCCCAAGAGGTCCCCAAAGAAAGTCCAAGTCAAAAGAATGTGTTTGAGAGTGAGTTTTGGGTGTTTTTAAACCCTATTTTCGAGCAAAAATTTTCACTGTGCAGTCTGTCAGCAGTTTTGGCCGCGGCCAAGAATTTTGCCTGCACTGGTTGGCCACGGCCAATAACTTTCTGCCTGCTACTTTTTCAGCTTTCTTGGTTGCTTTGAATATTCTTTTTCCACTCATTTCTCCTTGATTTTAGCTTGAAATGCAACTCAAATGGGGCTTAATTACTTGGGTTCAACCACCTAATAATTAATGAAGTCTACAAAAGCCAAAATTGATTAAAAGAGTGTAAATTATTCACATTTAAATCAATAATTTAATGACTTTAACCCAAATAGCAACTTGGCACATTTTCCTATCATATCTATATCAAAATGCATATAATTCCACCCAAAAATGTATGAGTATAGGAAAATATGCTAAAATAACATGAATTTCAAGAGGTTAACAATTATAAAGCATTTGGTGTGCTATGTGTGTATGTGTTAGTAAAATAAAAAAAAGGATTGCTTTAAAAGGGCGGGTCAGGCTCCCCATACCCGTTCCAATGTAAGATAAACGGGTATGGGCATGTGCCCGCCTGTGACGGGCTCTTCACGGGCAGGCCTATAACACCTAATACCTTAATACTATATTATAGCATTTTAATTTATTAATAACTACTTGTTTAATGCCAGAAGCCCAAAAATGTGAATAAATTTAAAACTTTTTCTTTTCAAATCATATTCCAATTTCAAATCTGCTGAAATGGGCTTTTTTGACATATGGATCAATTGGAAACTATTTATAGAATAAAGGGGTTATTAAACAATTAAAATAGTTTAAATCTAATTATTGTACCCATTCTCTTCTAATAGCGTTTAGGAAGTTAGAATTCCTTATATTGTATATACGTCCATTCATTATATCATATATTACTTAACTATCTACATATTTTTTACTATACTAATATACTAGCGGGTCATCTCGGTGATAACCCTTTTTCCTGTACATTCACTATACAACTCATTAGTGATATATATTTACATACATATATACAAGTTTATGCTAACTACTAAATAGGATTTAAGTTCGCTTAACCTACTGGAAACTTATAACATGCCCAAATCACACTAAAACCAAAAGGATCTAGCTACGGTAGTACAGAAACATAGTAGGCATCCTTGCTTCTTCATATTACCTTCCCAAAAAGCCCAACTTGCATCCAGCTTCTCTGAAACAACAATTTTTAACGCAGTTTATCTCATTAACCGTTATGTTCATGAGTGCACTGACATGTATATATTTTATAAACCTTTACATATAATGATAATTCTTATCCTATTGAACTGTGTGCTATAAACACCTACTAACCAGTGATAACAATATATTCGTTACTAGTGGCGCTTTACCTGCAGGATTTCTCGTTATAACATCTAAAGTTACAACTAGACTAAGCTAGCGAATGGGTAGCTAACCACCTAAGCCTTGGAGTACTCCATATAAAAGGAATCAGAACTTATCAATTAAAATGCATCATATTATAAAATTATACATATATTTTGATTGTTATTGAAATAAACTACTACCTGACTTCTAGGTTTATTCGTAACTGGGTGCTTCCTCTTCACAAGGCCCTGGAGATTCAACCCCACTATCGTCTCCTATCATTACATATAAATAATAACTTAGTATTTATATACTGACTGTTAGTCATTAGGCGCCTCTCACGTCCTTATAGTACTACCCTTCCCATTCTTAATATTTTTCCATCACAATTCCAACTTCATTATCAATTATACCATTGTAAAACAAGTATCAAACACATACACACAAATACACATACACAGAAATACCTCAGAATATATTTGAGCACCACATGAACAACACAGATCAGAACAACCATCAACTCAAGTAAAACAAACACCAACCACATCCATTGCTCTTCTTTTCTACTCACCCAACAACAAATAAAACAGAACATCAAGTTACACAAGGTAGAAGCAAGCACTGAACTTAAACACCATCACCAATTCAACAATCCTAAATTGCAATCCAAGCACTCAATATCAATTGCATTCAAAATCACCATTACATAGCACTCCACAAACAAAACAATTATCAATTCATAACCCCCAAAACAAAAGGGACCCAAGAGAAGAGAAGAGCACAGAAAACAGAGGAATCAAAAATCATTAAAACAAAGAAGAACAAGGAAAGGATCAAAATCTCCAACAATTTACAAAGCACAACCAAACACACAATCAACCACAAACAACCATTATTCCTTCATACAATTTCAATTATCCCAATCCAAGAAATCAAACATTCAGGGCATACTCACATCAATTAAATTCCATATTTATCATCATAACATCACAGCTCATGCATATAAATTAACCAAAAGCAGAGGTACCAGAAAATTTTCCCTCAAACTCCACGGCCATAGCAGAACAGGAAGCATAGAACAAAAATTCAACCAACACAGCAACCAATCAGATTAAACCAAACAAGCACCAGAATTTTCAAGGTAGCATCCATCAGAACAATATATTCAACATAAAACAAGGAAAAACAACAAGAAATCTGACGGAACAAGGCAGCAAGAAAGAAAAGGAAATTGAACAATTATTATCTAACACCATCAAGCAATTAAAACAAGGAAATTAAACCCTTAACCATAAAGCATAAATTCATCACCATCAGCTATCATCACCGACGGCGTGAATCAAGAACAGGGAAGGAAGAAAATTTCCAAGAAAATCCCAAACTTCAATAATCCACATACAAGGCAACAAATATGCTTAAACCTACTTCTATGAATGTTTAATCAGACCTTAATTCATTGAAACACCCAAAAATCCTCAATTTCTCGTCGGGTTAACAATAACCCAAAGAGGAAATTTTTAAACAATCAGCCAAATCAACCCTCCCTTCAAGAATATCCTTATTCAAGTCCTAAGCTTCATTTTCATGTATTTTGAAGTTTCAAAACCCCCCCAAATTTCGAATCTCTCTCTCCCATTCAAGCTTGAAATCGGAAAAGAGAGAGGGAGAAAGGGAAGGAAAGAGCTTACCCAAAGTTAACCTCAGTGTCTTGGACGTTTTGCTCTTCCGCATGCCGCCGTTTGCCGCCGTTCTGGCCGGAGATCGCCACTGGAACGAGAGAGAAAGCAAAGAGAATAGAGGGAGTAAGAGAGTGAGTAAGAGAGAGTGAGGAATGGATTTGCAGAGAGAGGGAAATGAGTGAGAGTATATTGTCACATGGAAAATTAAGAGGATAGGATGATACCATTTTTACTATTTTGCCCATGATTCACCTCAATATTACTATTTGCCATTCACATTTTCCTATTTTACCGTTTCATCAAAAATTTAATTACAACTCCCAAAAATATCAGTCCAAATTTAGTCCATAAATAAATTATCCAGATATATTTTGGTGTCCAAATTTATTTATAAGACTATTTAAAAATAAAGTAATACCCCAATATTCCAAATATTTCCTTATTTTCTCTTTTAAAAATTTTGGGGTGTTACAGGGCCTAGGCGGGTTCTGTGGGTATAGGTCGGCTTGCTCATCCCTTTGTAAAAACTTCAAAAACCCTAAAATTTGTAAATATTTTAACAATAAATTGTCTTTAATTGAATGACCAAATGAGATCATCTTTTACTAATCTAGAAATTCTTATGTAAACACGGTCTGCCACCACAGTTATGGCTTCACCAACCACATAATGTTTGGCTTGAAGATTTTAATTAATCTAACTAGAAGCCTTAACAAAATATTTAACAGTTAAAAATTTTTATTTCCTATTTTTTATACTTTCTTAATTTTGTTAGTTGAAAAAAATAAATTTATCTATCAAATAATTTTTTAAGGTGTCCAGTCATACCAAAATCTCCTATGTATTTGCTTGTTGAGACTTCGAAAGACACGGCAAACCGGTTCCATGTTAGAACTTCTCTTCGTAACCCATAGTTGAATGAATTGAACTCAATAAATGGGCTGGGCTCAAACCGATCCATTTTTTTTTTATTTGGGTTGTTAATTTTGTAGCTCAACCCGATCCAATGGATGTGAATTCTTTTGAAGAGCCTACAAAGATGGCCCCAGTACAGAGTTTACTAAAGAACGCTGCCAAGGACACGACCGTCACGCTCCCTCCATATTCAATCTCAGCTTTTGATTTCCCAATGTGAGAGAGCAATTTGATTCTTTTAGGTTCAGGTTGTTTTTTTCTTTCCACAAGTTCTTAGTTTAGATGGTTGGTCAATTTTAAATTTAACTTTTTTTTTTATTTAGGATCTAGGTGAAGTCCAAAGTTTCAGTATTGTCACTTTAATTCTATCATTTTATTTGAATAAATATGGTTTAAACTTCAAATTATTTTTCTTAATACTACCTCCAGTCCTAATTATAAGAGTCAGTTAACTTTTTTTTGGAGAGATTAAGGAAGCAAATTAGACCTTTAAATATTAATATATGCGAAATGTAATTAGATTATATGATAGTTTATAAGTAAAATAACTTAGTTTTGAGGAAAAAAGATAAATATAAACAATTTAAAGTGGTGTATTTTACATCCTTAACTTTTCCAAAAAAATCAACTGACTTTTATAATTAAGACCGGAGGGAGTATTTATTTCTGTGTAATCAAACCCGGCCCGGCCCGGCCGGGTCAACCCGGAACCCGGCGACCCGGCCATTGGACCGGGCCGGGTGAGCATCCAACCCGGGCAAGTGTCAACCTAGAGTGACCCGGGAAAACCCGGATTAACCCGGGAGCAACCCGGGCAACCCGGTGGGTTACTGGGTTGACCCGGGTTGCATATTTTTTTTAAAAAATGATGTTAAAAATGACATAATTTGTGTTTTTTTAATTTTAATGATAATTTTGATATTAATGACTATTAGTTTAGTGATTAAAAAAATTATTGGTAGGGATATTTTGTTAATATTTATTTCTTAAAAAATTTATTAGGAAGAATATTTTGTGATTAATGACTCCAATATCAATGAATAATAGATTGAAGCTATTGAGTTAAAATGTCAAAGAGATTGTAAAGAATATTGGATAAAATATGATTATTTTATTAGTAATTCAAGGTATTGAATCGGCATTTAATATTTGGATAATATAATAATAAATTTAACATTTAAATTAGTTTTTAATTTTTTTTTCTCACCGGTTCCCGAGTTGACTCCGAGCTGACCCACTGACCCTTGACCCAGTGCCTCGATCGGTCTAGATACCGGTCCGGGTTTAATAACCTTGATTTATTTTACCATGTTTCTCGTCAAAAAAAATTTTTGTAGCTCAACCTAAGTTTTTTTCCAAATGACTAAATAGCCCAACCCAACCAAAATCAACCAATTTCTAATTTTATTATCCATTTAATTATTTACTTAGGAAATTTTTCATACATCGAGCTCCTGCTTCTTCTTCTTCATCTTCATCGGCTCTTCGCCATTCGACTCGCCGTACAGAGCCGACAACAGCCGCCGTCTCTTGCTTTCGGCTCGGCGCCGCCGTCAATTTTCCGATTAGGGTTTCCGATATTCTAAGTGAGGCGAAGAACGTTTGGTAGAAGAAGAAGAAGAACGAGAAGATGGGAGAAAGAAAGGTGTTAAACAAGTATTATCCACCTGATTTCGACCCTTCGAAACTTCCTAGGGTTCGAAGACCCAAGAACCAGCAGATCAAGGTTCGTATGATGCTTCCCATGAGCATCAGGTGTAATACTTGTGGCAATTATATCTATAAGGGTACCAAATTCAACTCCCGAAAAGAAGATGTCATCGGCGAGGTTCGTTTTTCCACTTCAATTTTTCAATTTCAATTTCTTTCTGTTACTTGTTGCTGTTTATTTTGGAAAAATCATAACTTGATTGACCTGGCCTTTGATTGTTAATTCATGGGTTTTGTGGTTCTGAGCATATTGTTTAAATTGTTATATGCAAGGTTCGGTTTTCTTCTTCAGTTTTTTTATTTCCTTGGTTTCCTTTACTTGCTGTTCTTTGGTGCTGTTTATTTTGGGGAAAAATGATTACTTGATTGACATGGACTTTGCTTGTTGATTCACGTTTTGAGGTTTCGATTATGATGGCTTTTGTGGTCCTGAGCTTATTGTTTTGATTCTTTTGCAGACGTATTTGGGGATTCAAATATTTAGGTTTTACTTCAAGTGCACCAAATGCTCTGCTGAGCTTACTATGAAGACTGATCCGCAAAATTCAGATTACATTGTGGAATCTGGGGCCACTAGGAATTTTGAGCCTTGGCGAGCAGAGGATGAGGAAGAAGAAAAATTGAAACAGAAGAGGGAGGCTGATGAAATGGGAGATGCTATGAAATCCTTAGAGAATAGAACTTTGGATTCTAAAAGGGAGATGGACATTATGGCTGCTCTTGATGAGATGAAGTCAATGAAGGTACTGCTTTGCATGTGCTGCATGTTGTCTTGTGGGTTATGAGTTTTATATGTTCATTATCACTTGTGCATGAATTTGAGATCGATTTGAGGTTTTCACTAATTCACGATTCTCTGATTTTCCAGTCAAGGCATGCAACTGTATCTGTTGATGCAATGCTGGAGGCTTTGCAACGAACATCAGCTGACAAGGTATGATAAGACTTGCAATTCACATTTTCTTTGCTTTAAATAATTTCTCTCTATAACTCTTAATCATGGGGTTATAATTGATTATACATGTATAGTATGTGGTATAAAACACAAAATATTCTTGTTGTGCAATTGGCTGGTAGCTTTCTTTAACTAAAAGTTTGTTTACTTGTTTGAGTTTATTCATTTAATCAATAAATTAAATGGGTTGATATTTCATGCTAATTATGGTTGATCAACTTGATAGTTGATCAGATGGGTAATTAGACACTAGAATATGCTTGTGCCAGAATTTTATCAACATTGTTCGAATTGGAAAATTGAAATTGAATCACTAGGACTGGTGGTAATGTAGTGACACCTCCGTTTCTATTTCATAATCAATCTATATCTTTCACTAATTCAATTCCGATGGGGTTCATGGAACTGAAAACTTGAGCAGCATTACCTGGGTCAATTGACCCTTCTATTCTCTACAAGCTTATTGCATGATTTCTATGTAACCTGTTATCCAAAAGATATCATTATGAAGCAGTGGGCTATGACTCGATTCTCTGTTGTTGTAAATCCTCCAATTAGTTTACTTTATTGTTATGGTCCAATTTTATTCTTTAGAGACTTTGTGTAGACCTCTTGTGGAAAAGGTTTGGATTCAAATCTCATTTTGTAGACAAAGCTTGTCATTTGGAGAGACTTTTTGACGAGGATGAGGTTGGAAGTGCTTTTTAGAATCTTGCTAGGGACAAAGCTTTGGGTCCAAACAATTTGACTTTACTAATGAATATGGCAGACTTACTTGATGAATTAGTGCAAGAAACTAATCAAAATGTTTGCACAGAAAAAAAAGAATAGTAAGAAAAATAAAAAGGGCCAACCTAGTTCGAGTCCCCACCTGGTGGGGGTGCTGGGAAAGGGAATATGCTAGGCAGCCTTACCCTTGCTTTAATGCAGAGAGGCTGATTCGAACCCGCGACCTCAGACCCCACGGCAAGCGAGGTTACCGCTGAGCCAAGCCGGCCCTTCTAAAAAAAAAAGAAGAAGAAGAAAGAAATAAAATTCCATACTTACCTTTTCTGGATTTTGATTTAGTTAATATATTAAAACACAGCTAAGATATCCCTCAATGGTAGGAGATGGTAATCTCTGCACTCTATGGATAAGAATTCTGAAGATCTTGTATGATTTGTATAACTTTGCTAATCTTTCATGTGAAGATGATAGTTAAATTTTTTCTTGTTCTCCTGTTTATAGTGTTCACTATATTTTTGCATGTTATGTCAATGTGTTTGGCATGAGTCTGGCTAAAGTAGGTGGGAGCTTGGGTTCCAAACTAGAATGCATACCTTAACTGCTAAACCTTAGAATGTAATAGATAATCAAGGTAAATAATTTTGTGTCCTCAACATGTCTACAAGCAATGCCTTATATTTAGGCCATAACTTTTGGTCATTCCTTAATCTTTCCATACTTTTATCTTGACAAATTTAAATGAACTATACGTGTTTTATATCTTCAGGAGAAACAACTGGAAGAAGAAGATGAAGCACTAATAAAATCAGTTTTTTCAAGTGTAAGTATCACCATCCTGATAATCACACGCACACGCACGCGAAAAAAAAAAAATTTCCATGTGTGTATTACTTTTGTGGAATTAACACTTTAATTTTTTTCAATTCTTGTTATCATAAACAGAAGTCAAAAGAATTGATTAAAAGAATTCGTGACGAAGATTTAGAAGCTGATGAGTTTATTGTCCCGCCTTCTAATGGGAATGGTGAAACATCTGATGATCATACGAAGGTATGGATTTTTTATAATATATTCCTCCAATCTTCCATTTGCGGCTTTTCATATTTTCCTTGAATATGGTATTGACCTGAAAAGTGTGACATTTGTAGCTAAGGTTTTTAAATGTCAATTTCATATCTTGGAGATCCTGTTGGCTAGCTTTTCTCTTTTTCTTCCTTTTTTTGCCTGAGTTATGGATAATTTCTCAACATATTAATGTGTTAAAGTTGTGTAATAATTGTATTAGGCTATTGGCTTATGTTTGACCATGTCTGCTTGCAGAGAAGAAGAAATGAGGAGCTTCCAGCTAAAGCAACTGATGCTTTGACAAAAGAGAGTTTGGATAATGCTAGTAACACAGGTATGTGACCTTCCAGAGGCTCAGGCAAAGGAACTAGATACAGTAAACCTCATGAATGCATCATATATGTGGAATTTTCAGCATTGTTGTCCTAACTGGGTAGATTCGTCAATCTTTGAAAATGTAACCAAACTAGGAACTGAAGGGGATTTTAATCTGCTAAGTTCAATGCCTAGAAAAAAGAGACTATTTTAGAAGAGAAACTACAAAGTAAGATTAGGGTCAATTCTATGTTCCAATATGTAGTGGGAAAAAATACAGGCAACATAAGGGAAAATAAGTGACAATAGTTTAATTGGAGCAAAGCTACTGACACAATTTATGGTCCATAATGTCTCACCTTTGTATATGTCATCAAATTGAAAAGATGTTTGTACCATCAATTCTTTAGAAATATTGTGACTTGAGTTGTCTGATGGAATAAAGAGAATCTATTTTTTTCTTCATCGCCTTTTAGGGGATATGAGAGATGTTGTTGTATGATTTTGTGATTTGACTGAGTATAGTAATGCATCATACTTTCCGTTTTTAACTTCATTTTTGCAGAAAATTCGAAAGGCTCAGAGACTAATAATAGTGGTGCAAAACCTTTTCATCCTTTCTTGAAGATCAACATTGTCAAGAAGCCAGTAGCAGATAAAATGATGATAGATGAAGAGAATAAAAGTAACACTGCAAGTGGACTACAGTCTTTGTGCCAAAATTATGACAGTGATGATGAGGACTAGGAATTGTAAGATACTATGTAATGATTTTTCTTTTAATCTATTGATAGTACTTGTGCCCATTGAATTGCAGCCATATTTACACGATGGTTTACCAATGCATGGCCAATCAAAGATTTGAATTGTAATTGGAATATGTTTTTGGCAGTAAAATTGTAACTGTAATATAAGAATGTGAAAAAAATGGAAGTGCTTGTTACAAAGCTTTGACGGATTATCTTTTCTTCACTGTGCTATTATGCTTGTATATACTTAGTTTATTTACAAAGTGGGCTAGAGGCAGGCTTTAATGTTGCATGGAGAATATTATTCATAACTTATGGGTAAAAGTTCCTCTAAAAATATAAGTATGCATGTCAATTTCGGCGAGGTGCAGTTGCATGTGAAGAATTGTCATCAGCTGAGGTTATATATTATTAAGGTTAGAATTTAACTGAGATATCTGTTTTTTTTTTTTTTTATGAATGAAATAATCATGGAGTATTGCTAATTCAATTAAAATATGTTCAAAAGTCAACTAAACATTGATAATTAGTCAACGGAGAATTTATTTTTGGTTCATAATTTTCAAACATTTGTGACTGACCCAACGGGTGATTATAAAAATAATGGTCACTCACTTGTGTGATATGATCGTTTATTAGATAATTGTGGCTATTCCAAGTTATTATAGTCATTCATGATTAAACGTCATTGAAGGGAGTGTTTGTGAAAATAATGGTCACTCGCATGGATTATTTAGTCATTTGCTATTCAGTTGTTATTATTGGCTTTGTTTTGCCCATTCCATTTTTCCCCAAGTTTAGTAGTTATCTTATATAGTAGTTTGCACCGTACTACAAGATAGCTCACGTTGAACAACCTTTGCCAAAACTCTGAAATCCCATTTTATTTCTTTAGAACATGTCTGTCGTTTTGTAATTTTAAGGGGGAGTGATTCCTACTTTGAATAATTCAAGGGTATTTAACTGTCTTTTTTTCCTCTTTTTTTTTCGTTTTGTTTTGCGCGGATAGCAAATCCAGATATTATCATATTTACTTAGTATATAAATATAATTCAATTGCCTAGCTATTTTTATATGTTGAAATAACTTTTGTATCTTTGAATAAAATAATTATTAAAAACTTATAAATAATAAATACTCTATTGAACTTATTTTTGTACACTAGGAAATAGTGGGAATACGCCAAACACTCCCTTTTAATGTTATTTCCGCATAAATATCACAAAATAATCATCAAAGTATACAAATTATATTAATGGTTTTTCTGCTTTAGATATAATGAGTGAAAAGAAAACCATAAATGAAACTCCATGAGATTCACACTAGTGTAGACCCCACCGCCTTTTAAAAAAAAAAAAATCTCCCCAAATGCTCAATAAATCAGGATCCCCTCATTATGATACAAGAAATGCTATTAATTTCAGACATACTTGGCTCTCCGCAGATGTAATTGTCACAAGCACAAACAAGATTTTTGTCACAACAACATCAATATTAATAAAAAATAAATTCGCCAATTAACTTATAATCTGGTGGTATAAAAGTTCTCCCGTAGATAGGAAATTGTGTTTAATCCCACTTGCAATCTCAAGTTGTTGATACCTACCCTCTAAATTAAAAAATATATCCCTACATAAAGTTCAAATAATCCCACTCATTTCTCATACTCCATTAAATGTACGGGTGCTCACCTAATTTTGATGATGACCCAAAAACGCAGTTCCATTAAACTTTCTACTTTGCTGTTTCTGCCTCCTTATGTGCAGCAGCCAACTGAGAATGAAGGAAAAGCACAGGTCATTGGAGCATTAAAGTACAGGCAACCAAAGTTTGTGTGATTCCTCTTTGCTGATGATGAAAGGAAGAATGACACAACACAAGTTTCTGTTTTCAATATTATAATGCTTTAATGACCTCCACTTTTCCTCCTTTATCAAATTTAAGACTTAATGAAGAAGCAACAGCAACAAGATAGAAGTTCAATGGTATTGTACTACTGGGGTGCTGTCAAAATACTAACATGGCAAAAAGTGATATAAGTGCAAAGGCTATCAACTTGGGTATTTATTATGGAACTGATAAAGAATTTTACCTAAATTGTGCGGCTATTTTTCAGATTTAAAATAAGTGCCACTACCTCCAATCCTTCTTATAAGAGCTCAATAACTAAATTATGCAGTTTAAGAAAAACAGTTCAAATTAGTTAAAAACAATAAATATATAAGAAATAAACTTTTTTTTCCAATCATGCCCTTATTAATAAGGGGGCAAGTAAGAGAAAGAAATAGAATAACAATAAGAGGAAGTATGAAAGAGAATGTAGTATTGGAGAAAGATAAAAAGAGAGAATAAAATTAATTAGGGGCAAAAACGACAAAAATGCATTAAAAACTTGGACAACCCTTAGTGAGCTCTTATAAAAAATCCAAGACAGTTCAAATTTTGGGCTCTTATAATGACCAGAGGAAGTATTTTCAATCTTCACAGGATAAGAAAAGGGTATCCCACCCAATAAAAAAAGAACCTTTTGTTTGATTTCCTACTCCCTAAAACAAAGAAAAAAAAAACCTTGAACACAAAAAATTAATTTGTTAAAAAAAAAATTTATGTTCTCTCAGTTTTTGTCATGTAAAATTTGCCAAAATGTGAAGAACAACCATCTCTGTTCAGCCGCTTGACCGCTTGAGCTCTCACCTCTCAAGCTCGAACATGCCAAAGCTTCACCCTCCAATCCAATTTCCCCACTGTCCCCATTCTCCAGCCTCATCCAAACAGATTTTTTTCCCCCAAAACTTGTTCTGGAAAATAATTTTTTAAAACTACTGAGCACAAAAATAAAAAACAATAAAACAAGGCCTTAAGTTTACGAGTTTTTTACATCCCATTCCCTATAAGCATGATTTAGACATACTCATCTCAAAGGACAGATAGAACCAGAAACAAATTATACTCACATGACAATTTCATTCCCTTTCTTGTTCAGTATATACATAAGATGTGCCATGTAAACTATCAGGGCTATGTTAAATTTTGGAACATTATTTACAGAAAGCCAATGAAGGGGCCAGGAGACAAGAAATCAAATACAGAAGGAAGCATCAAGCAACAACCTTTGACAAATTAGAATAAATTGTTTTCCATTGACATCTTTATATATGAATATGTGTGCAAAGAGGATCTTCCCCTGATCTTTTGAACAAGTACCACACAAAGTGTGAACTTTGCTCAAACCCTCAAACCAAGATTTAGCCGACCAAATAGCCTGGTAATGCAAACACCAATTTAAGAAAAAAAGACTAAACAAGTACCTTGACCAAAAACTACTGCCATGAAGCACCTTGTCCATTTGACATAGCTCGAGCCTCGGCTAGAGAGACAGCCATAGCTAGCATCATCTGCTCCTCAAAACTCTCAGGAACAATGGGTTCTGTGGCATTTTCAGGGCTTCCTTCAATGTCATCAGGCTGTGGCAAAGAAGATAATCTGCTACCATCAGCTGCAACATCGCTTATGTAACTGCTTGCCGCTTCAGCTACCTGTGGTTCATGGTCCATGGACCATTCCCCGTGATCCCTAGTCATGGCCGATGAGTTATCTGTTGGCGCCTCATTGCTGTTGTCTGCAGGTGGATAACTACCAGATTCTCCACCCAATTGACTATAAAATCTGTTAGCACCTTGTACCATGTTGAATGACGGTGTATTTCCCTCATTGGTACTAGTTGACGATTCCCCCGCCATTTGCTGCCGCTCGGCAAGAGCAGCAATTGCACTTGCAAGGCCCCCAGATGGCGATGACGATGATCCAGTGTGAGGACCCATTGCAGATGAATCATAGTTCTCACCCATTATGTATTGTCCAGATGCTGGATAAGATAGATTTCTCTGCCTTCCATTCTCCTGCAGAGCCAATATATACACTATTTTATTTTCAATAGATTAGAATCACTGAATGAATTGATTGCTTTGTAATTTGTTCAATACACATCTGTTGGGGGGGGGGGGGGTTTGTCTGTGGTTTTTTCGTTTCTCAGGCTTTTTCAGAGGAATCAGATATTCCTCCTTGGACTTTGCACGTTGACCATAAAAACCAATTGTAATTAAATGGCATATATGCATTGGATTTATGTTAAGAATATTGAAGTATGGAATAGATGCAGATATGGAGCATAGCCTAATAGCAACAAAAATATAGGCACAGAGCACAGGCTGTTATTCAAAATAACTTATGTGTATGTGTGTTCATGCATATTGAAAACACGTGAGCATGAAAACACCCATTCCACAAACAATGCCAACTACAAAACTTGCATCTCGCAAATCTGCACACTGCATTTATAGCTTGATCTATGTTTTGGGTATACTTAGTTACACAAGATTCTCCTTAACTAGAGTGAATCAACTTATGAAGTTGCAAATGCAAGAATTAAGGTGACGTTACTCCAAAAGGCACATGTATATACTGAAAACAAGGCTAGTATGTGTTTAAATTAAAACATGTTTAAGTGTTAAAAAAGTGAAAAAAAAATTATAATTAAGCATCCCACAATTTTTTTGAGAGTACTAATTAGAGGTGTTAAACTGTCCGAGTGTGCTCAGTGTGTTTTCAAGTGTTAAATATGCGTTACACACTGGGGGGACTTCTTGCTTGAAGCGTGGCCCACTGTCTTTTAGAAAAGAATTGGATGATATTGGTTACATTATCATACAAATCATTGGGCCACACAGTACATTGATGCATGGAACCCCAAACCTACATACATATATTTCTCAACACATTTCCTTTAGAGTCTATACTAGCCAACTGAAGCTATCATATTAACAAGAAATTGTATAATGGCAAACCACACTCAAAGTAGAAAATAACTTAAAACTCATTATAAAAGCAGAACCCATAAAATAACCAATAATATTGTAAAACATATAGTAGAGTTCTACTATTATGGAAAGTTGCCATTCATATCCAATACTAGAGTTATGGATATGGTCAGTTATAAATAATCATACACGTATTTCATCCAATATCACATTCCAGAAGCAGCGAACAAGAAGGATGAGACACAGAAAAGACAATTTTTACACACCTTTGAAAGGATTCACTTTATTCCCATCCTTGTCTTGAAGCAATTAAGTGGGAAAACAAAACAATACGGAAAATTATATATTTGATTGACTCGGCATCAATTGACAGAATTACAATGTGGGCTCCAAATATTACTCATTTTTTATAAGATTCAAAGATTATTCTGAAAAGCAAATGAAATTTACTTTGTTTTTATTAAAAAATTATCTTCGATTTTGCAGATAAATTCCATGCTCTGTATTTCAAAGACGAGTCTCTTACCTGAATGGAAAGCCAGACTGCTTCAATGACCATAATGTCCTCAAGGTCAAGCTCAAATTCATCATCCCTGAAATTTTTCAGTCACAGGAAACTTACAAGGTAACTATCCTACACAAGACATGAAAGAATTCAAGCACATGTGTACATGACCAGACAAAGACTTAAAATGCCTGCTTACCAAGAGAAATCAACCTAATAAGCCAAATATCTTCATGGGGCTCCACTAGTGGACCACACATTTCACCGTGAATATAAATTCATAACAAATACCATATATGGTTTTCAGACTCGACTACCATCATATTAAAAATATTTCACCTAGACTTAAACAGATAAAACATACACGGTACAGAATAGGAGTCAGCTCAAGGGTTTATCAATTGCACAAGTAAAACACGGCAAAATTCATCTCATGTTCTAACATTTATTACAATCATTTCAATATTCTATTTCTTATACTAGTACTCTTTTTAAATGTACATGACTTTCTATTCAATAGATGCATGTGGAAGTAGGACAACTGACTTGGAGAAGGGTAACAATTATTTTATTGAGTAAAAGGAAGAAGCAGTATCTTTTCCTTTCTTTCTTTTCTCTTTTGGGTGTGGATGAATTTAGCATTGAAGTTTAAAATACTCTTACTGATCTTTTTTTGTAAATTAATCTGCCTAGCTCTGTAAAAGCATGATTGCAAATTGATCAAATGTTGGTCCCAGGATCAAAGACTTGGATGGGTCATTTACTAGCATGTCTATTGAACCCCTTTTTTTAAAAGTTAGACGGTTATAACATCTGTGCACCAACGTAGCTCATCATTCCAAATACTTTTCTACCAATAACCATCCAAATGGGCAAAAGCTTGAAATAGTGACAAGGAATTACTCATACCCATACTGCCAGAATTAATCATATCAACAATGCCAGATTCAGCAGCCACTTCTTTATCTAAGAAATTATAAGCTCAGATTTTAATTAACATATAATCAAATTCTGGTGGCAGTATTCCAATAAAAAAAAACTCCACATGGCGCAATCACACTTGAAATTGAATATAAATGGGAAATGAAACACCCCAGAAGAAGTAATATTTCATGAGCAAAAGTTAAGACACAAGTTCTCCTGAATGACAAAGTTCAATTCATTTCACTCTGTTCCATCTATTAATTTGAAAAGAATTAAATATGAGGCTACATATGTGAGAGCACTAGAATATCATCAAAACTACAAAGGTTACTTAGACTGACAGACCTATTGCTCCTAGCAGCTGGAAGTGGTCTAATCACTGGGGTGACACAAGAATCTTGAGAAGTAACTATCTCCTCTCCTTCAACAGCAGAAATTGATGATGCAGCCACTACAGAAGCAAAAGAATATTTTAAACAACCAGAACCAGTCAAACAGAGACAATATCAAGAAATGCAATGAAGACTACCAGCATTTGAGCTGTATTCAACATCTGCAGGTGTTACATTTCCATTTGAGATGCTTATTTCATGCCTTTTCTGCATTCTTTCCTCTTCATTCTGAAGTTCTTCCTGCCGCATCCTAATTTTTGCTTCTATAACACGTTGTTCTTCCTGAACAATCAAGTTTACTTAAGTAAATCTGAACTGATTGTGCAACTATTTCAGCAAAAACATTCATCAAGTCAATAGCTATGGCAGATAACAACTTACAATCTGCTCCAATCCCTTCTCTTCCTTTGATTTCACACCCCGATACTCCACAGCATAATTTGCTGTCTTGCAGAAAGGGCATCTAACATGGTTAAGAAAGAAATTATCTTTAAATTTCAGCCCATGGTAGATGGAAGTTATGATGTAAGCAATTATAAGCCATATCTCTTTGCATAAAAGACAAATGACTAGTAAAAGAGCATACTGTGTAGGCCGAGTTGAATTTGGAACTTTCATCTGCAAAAAGCACTCTGGACAAATGGGAAGAAATCAGGTGGCATAGAAATGGTAATGACAAGATATATCAATAGTGAAGATAAGAAAATAATTACCAGTACAAATGCTCTTGGTGCAACATCTTGATCGGTTTAGACTTGGATAATACTAAATTGTAGGAAAATGATAAAACAAAATAATTAGAAAAGGCTTCATCGGAAAAAAAAGAAAAGAATAATTAGAAAGATCCTTAACAAAGTTTTCCACTAAAAAGAGAGCATTTTTTATTTGCAGTTGATAGCTTAACTTTCATGAGCTGAAATGGCCTCCACGTTCATTCAAGGAAAAAATAGGGCAAGAGAATAAGCACAAGAAATTAGATTGAAGGTACATAATAGAAATTAGACCAACCAGAAAACATATCGGGCACTCTTCAAGATCATTGGCACATTCTTCATCTCCAGGATAACAGGGTGCAAGCTTCGATTCAAGTATTAGCTTTCTCAGTTTCTTGTGATCCACATCTTTATGATTATACAACCCTTGTGGCCTTGTATACTTTTCATCTACCACTTGCCTCCTCCTCCCAAGTTTATTACCCATCCAACAAAACTCAGTATTCCACTATCCTGGTTACTTTTAAATTCTTCAACAACATCAAACACCGTAACAACACGATGAAAATACCATTCTCTCAAAAATATTCACTTCTACATAAGGCAAAAGTATCCGGACACCAAAAAGATTTTATTAATGACATACTTAACAAATGATATTTGAACGGTATTGTACACAATCTAATCTGTGATAAACACAATCGCCAAAGAAGACCCTTTTTCTTCAAAAAGTAATTCAATGAGGTTGTTGTAGTAACAAATGTCAACAGTCCTGCAAATTACAACGACTGCAGATAGAGAAGAAAGTAAGAAACACACAAAGAAAAACAAGTTACAAAGAATTAGACAGATAGTGTCACATTCTATAAAAATTTGACTCCATGAATCATAACAACACAATAAACAAATCATACTAGCAACACCAAGAACCCTAATTTTGGCACTGCAACGCTCTGAACTTCAAGTATTCAAAAATTGGCTGAGCACATACATTGTGAAGAACCAATAAACGCAAACATATGCAATGAAAACCAGCAAAGAGGACAAAATTAGCCATAATTTCACTATCAGCACTAGCATAGCAAGAAATGTACGCATACAAAATGAAGACAAACACATGGGCACGTAACACTAATCCTAATAAGAACAAATTCAACTATTTTTGAAACCCAAATGGTACATTAGAGGAAGAATAGGATTCAAACGAACCTGAAATCCTCAAAGTGATTGCAGAGATGGAGGGACACAAACAAAAACTGAAATTTTCTGAGGAAGAAGAAGAGAAATATATTGTTTCTCTCTCACTAAAGTTTGCTTTTTTATTTGGGAAAAAGAGTCAGATATAGTAAACTTTTTGTGGGTTTCTTTTGGGTTGAGTTTCCATGGGAAGGAAACTTGAAGAATGAGAAATTGGAGAAGAAAGGAAGAGACGAAGGATGGAGTAGTGGACGAGGAAAGAATCATCCTTAACAAATGAATGAAGTCATGTAGTCCCATTGTTGATGTCACGCGCTCTTTTAGCGCGTGTTTGATCTGATTTATTTTATTACACTAGTAGTAATTCGATATATCTACATATGTTTTTGCATAATTATTGATCGGTAGGAAAGATAAATAGTTTCAATAATAATGGGCGAATTGTATTCAGTTCCCAGTTAACAATTTTTTTACTTGTTAACTAATGTTATTTCAGTTGTCAAAAGCTGTATTAATAACCCATTAGAATCTCTCTAAAATTAAGTCTCTTACTTGGGACCTTATTACAATTCTATCTTAAATAATTGGATTTTATCATGAAAAACATTTGTTAATTACCACTGTTAATTATTACAGTATATATCTATTAAGAGGTTGGTTAAAAGAGGATCTATGGTTTAGTCTTACTCTTGTCCTAAGATTAATAAAAAAATTAAGAATACAAAATACACTAATTTAAATTGTTTTTATTTGTCTTTTTCTCAAAATTAATTTATTTTAATCATAAACTATTATATAATCTAAGCAATATAGGAGTAGTATATATTAAAATTTAATGGTATATTTTGCTTCCTTACTCTAAAAAAAAAAAGTTAAATGGCTCTTATAATTAGGTTGAGTAACTTATTTGGATTTTTTCCCCAAATCGTTATTTGTAGTTAATATTTATATGATGCAATAAGATTTATACTTGTGGGAAATTGAACAGAAAATACAAACTTTGTTCATAGTATATTATCATCGATGACTTCAGCTTCTTGCTAAAAATATTTAATATACATTTCAATTTTTCCATGAAAAAAATTTCCATATTGCTATATGTTATCATTAATGTTATTCCTAATCCTAATATGGATATTTACACACACACACAAAAAAAAAAAAATCGTAACATGGGTACCACTTGACTTTATTCCTAATATGGGTACCACTTGACTGTCTCATGTCATTACCTGAAACAATCGACTTAACTAAATAATAATATATGCGCAACTAACAAGTTGTCACACTAAAGATAAAATTTAAGTACATCATACCAATAACTTCTTAAAGAATTGCTTTCTCAAATTAATCACACAAATTTTGTCATAAATATTGTGGTACATAGATGTTAGTAATCCATTTGCCTTCTAAGATTTTTTTTAGTGATTAATTGCTATAACATCCAATAGTTACATCTTCTACCATAACGTAGGGCCTGTTTGTATTAGCTTTTGGAGAATAGTTTCTGAGAAAAAGCTGAAAAAATCATTTTAAAGGATAGATTCTACATAATAGCTTCTGAGTTTATAGAAAAAATAGATTCTGACAAAACTTAAGTTTTCTGCCCCAAACCTAGGTTTACAGACTAAAAAGCTATTATGAAAAAGCTGTGAGTGTGTTGTCTGGCTGAACCAAAATCTAGGTTTTGAAGGTTAAAAGTTATTTTAAAAAAGTTGAGGGTGTTTGGCTGGCTTATTTCAAAATCATGGTTTGAGGCTCTAAAAGTACTTTTTTTGAGTTATCCAAATAGGCACGTAGATTAACTCATATGTTTAGATTAACTTATATGTTTATGACATTGTAACTCTTATATGGGTTAGAGGCTTATAAATAGAGACTTACCTCAAAGGAATTGGATGTACCATGAAAAGCTCTGTGAACGAAAATCTTTCCTCCACTACTTATCTTGACATTTCTCTCTTCTTTAATCGTCTTCCTCTTCTTTCTCTCTTATATCTTCTTTATTTTTATAACAAACTTACAATTTTAGTTTGAATTTATAATTATTATGAAAGATTGATGAAAGATTATAGGTTGCAAAATTTATTTGCCAAATATAGTTATTGATCTAGATTTTGAGTGGATACAAGTATACAACTCATTTTTATAATTGAGCATATGTTACACAAATATGAAAAATAAATGCATTTATTGAACATAATTAAGTTACACATAGCTTTTAAACAAATTTTGTGTACCGTTTGAATAATAAAATTTGCAAGGTGATTTTCCAGTAACCACAAATATTATTCCACTACCAATTGTTTATTGGAAACTAACTAAACTTTAATTAAGATGTAATTATTTTTGCACTATTTTACTTTTAGTTCAAACATCATGTTGCTTTTGTACCTCTGCCTCATATCTAAGTTATTTTTTTTAACTGAATAATTGCAACCACACTTTGGCCAACAACATCATTCCTTTAAACAAGTGTAAATATGGTTGCATCAGACGACATAAATACAATCCAACATGGTACCTGCCCAATAAACAAAGGGACACTCACTTCCTTTTTATATGGTTTGGTTGAGATATATTGGAAAAACAATACTCATTATCTTAGTTTTTAACTATAATTATTCCTTATCATGTGTGTTAAATAAACAAGAAGCTAATTGCTCTTTGTGCATCATGCTAAGTCTAATATGTTTTTAATTATTATGAGAATATTCCTTATGATCCCTAACATGAATTTTCTTGATAACCAAATACCACATCACTATCACAGACGGCTGATGGCTAATGGCGGCCTTCATGTCACTAACGCCAATTTTGTTGTTAATATTAGTCATAATTGTCCTTTTCTAGTAGATACAGCCAAATGACGATTTATATAACTATTCTCACGTAATAAAGTAGTAATAGTTATTTTATCAACATAATGATATATTAATTATAAAAAATAATGTCAATACTAATTAAATATGGTACGTCAATCAAACAATTATTTTCACTATTTTATCTAAATTGATGCTATAAGAACGATCATTTTAAAAAAAAAGGATTTACATTGTTTGTTTTCAAATATTATTTCTTAGAACAATCATGTAAACAAATTTGTTTTAAAAACAACTTTATAAAAATTTTGTTGAAAATAACACAAAAATAAGTTGGCATGTTCGCCCAATATGCCATTATTTAAAAATGGACATATGAAAGTAAGAAAAAGGGTCAAAGATCAAATTTGCCCTAGAAATATGTATGGTGTATCACATATGTCCTGAAATTTTTTTGGTCCAATTTTACCTCGGAAGTGCGTAAAGTGTATCGTATCCGCCCTTTACTGTTAAAAATCTTACGTTCCCCATTAAATAATTGACGTTGACCGTTAATATTTAACAGTAAATGGTGAATATGATCTACTTTGCACACTTCTGAGGCAAAATTGGACCAAAGAATACTCCATGGGCAGATGTGATCTACTGTGCATAGTTCTGAGGCAAATATGACCTTTAATCCTAAGAAAAATGATAAGAGAATGCACGAGGAAAAAAAAAGTATGTTAATAAAGTATAAAATAGATAAAAATACATTTAATATCCTGAAAAACCCAAAATAAATCTTATAAAAGGGATGGACTAATTCAAGAAGTATAATTTATAATAAGGGATAGAGGGACCGCATCATTTGATCATAATGACAAATGCATCTTTTAATCAATTTGTTTGATCCCTAAATTAATTAACTAGTTTTTATATCTATAATTAAATATAATATGTCGATATGTCATAGGGTCCATGCTAGATAACAAGTGCTTTTTTGTTCAATAGATAACAAGTGTTTTTAAAGGCATCTGATCATCATTATTTTCAAGGAGAACCATATAAAACATTAGTGTTTGAAATTTTAGATGAATTACTTATAAGGTTTCAAGAAAGAGATTTGATTATCTATGAGTCTGATAACAACTAAAAGGTATGTATTTACAAGTTTTAGAGGGAGGGAGGGAGGGAGGGAGAGATGACAAGTTTGTATTACTCACTTATGTTCAACATTTTTTGGTCATTATATCTCTTGTTTGCAATTCGTCCGAAATTTCATTGGTCAAAATCACATGAATTTAAGTCCTTTCATATCCTTCTGTTTAATAAAATTTTTTATAGGAACTTTTCACCAGTTTTAGCTTCTTCGTTCCTTTTTTTTTTTTCTTTGACCAATTCCCTCGTCCTTTAATTTATTTGTTTAGTCATTCATTTATCTTTTCATATTTGCCCTTGAATCTTTTTTTTTTCTCAAAGAAATGATTTATTTAACAGATAAGGTTGTGTTGGCCGCCAATTTGGGAGGCTGAAACAATGGTTTTGTCTGGATGCTGGTGTCGTACTACTCATCATCGAAACCTAATCAAAGCCAGAGTTAGCTTTTTTCTTTTTTTTTCTTTTTTTTTATTATTATTAACCGGATTACACCCCGTGGAAGCTACGGGGTGTTTTAGTATTTAAATTAAAAGGTAAAATTTAAATCAAAATGTGTTATCTTTTTAAAAAAATGATTTTAGTGCACTATGTTGTATTCTTTGATTCCCATCCAATTTTAAATTTGTTATTAATTAAACTTACATTAATAATTTTTTTTTAACTTTACTCATCTTTAAACGGTGTTTAAAATTTTTTAAATTTAAACCATCATTAAAAAAAAGGTGAAGTAATTCATTAAAAAAATAGTGAAGTGAATAAAGTAATTAATGTGACTGCAAATACCTTATTATATTTGGAAGCAAAAATTAGTTTAGTTGTTGTTTTTATAGTAATGACTAGAGAGAGTATATATATTAACAAACAGATAAGACCAAAAAAATATATTAACAAATAGACTTATCGTATCAATATTACAAGTTGTGGATAATAAAATGAATACAAAAATATTATAATTAATTAACACAATAATTAGCCCATGGTTCTGAGAATTACTCTCAAGTCCCGACTTTATATTCCAGTATTGTGATCCAATGGGCCACTCTCTTGGGCTTTGTCCTTTTAAAAGGAATTGCCTGGTGATCAATCAGGGCATGTCTGAAGTAATGAAGTCTGATTATGAATCGTTTTCTTTGGAATTAAAAAAAAAGGAAAAAGAAAAAATGTCTTTATTATAAGTTTGAATTTTCAGGAGAAAAAGTTATTTGAAGAATATAAATAGTCTCTGATCCAAAAAAAAAAAAAATATAAGGATGAGTACTACTGTTAGTCTTTACCATTTGAACGAATATTGGTTCTGATTCTTGTACTTTTAAATCACTGGTTTTGACATTTATAAGGACCTAATCTAAGTTTAAGATTATAAATCAAAACCAAAACCAGTCAAAATTATAGGGATCAATGCTAACGATTTAAAACTATATGAACCAAAACAACATTACATAAATAGGGAAGAGCTGGAAACCCAGTTTTGAAAAGCCACAAGGCAGCAAATTACAATATTAAATTTCATGATTCATAAACTACTTTTCTCAATATCCATTAATATCCTGCATATTAAAGTTTAATTCAGTAACTAAATTACTGTCTTCTTAGAATCCAATATATAATGCCTTGTTTCATTAGGAAGAGTTTCTATACTTTCAAGTCATTAACAGAAATTCCATAGAAAATTTTAAACTCCCATGATTTCACACCCTTTTTTCTCCTTCTTCAGTTGCAAATTAAAGAGTATGATTTTAACAAAATTTAACACCAATAAATCTATATTAGTGTTCTTGATCATCCCTGCACTGAATAGTTTCTATAGTCAATTCAAATATTACCAGTTTGAGGCGCACATAACAACTACCACCTTAGGAATCTTTACAATCACTTAACCGCAGAGGTGGGACCAATTCTGATCATGCCACTAGATCATTTTGATATCTTTGCAATGAGCAGACATTCTTTCAATCCCAAATGAAGCAAAAGCTTACAAACTCTTTGATTATCCTGGTCTAACAGTTATTGTACTTTTATGATTAGACCTGGGAAATCGGGTGGGCCAAGCTTAAATGAGCCGGCCCGCCACGAGCCTGGTTACACGAAAAAAAACCCCTTTTTGTGAAGCCCGACCCTTGAACCATAAGATCCCGGGCCAGCCCGCGGGCTTCGACTTTTTTATATATATATTTTTCCTTAATTTTGAGTGTGTATTACTAACAAAAATAAGGGATCTATAATAAAAAATATAAATATATATGTTCCAAATTATATTTAAATACAAACTTACCAAATATTAGTGCATTGCCATATACCAATTCAACAGCTCATAAATTAAGTATTAAGTCTAAAACTAGAAGTTACACCACAATTACATAGAATGTTCTTAGTAATATAGAATTAAAATATAAAAGTGGGATGTACAGGACTTGAATGTAACCTAATAAGCATCTAATTATTTTCATTCATATGTATATATATAAAAATAACACATCTATTTAACTCTATAAGCAAATAAAAATAAAAAAATAAAAAAAGGGGAGGGGCAATAAACGGGCCGGTTCGTTTAAGCCTGCTTCATCGTTTTAGCTTCAAAATCAAAACTCGACCCTTCTTAGGTTAGGGTCTAAATGGGCTGGCCCCGGCTCTATTTATGATTAAAAAAAACAAAACACAATTCATTTCCCTGACCAAGTTCCTATTCTTCTTCTTCTAAGGGAATCATTAACCAACTATATGTTTTCATAATGTAAAAGCTTCCCTCACCCATCTTCATATCTGTACTGCAAAAGATTCGAATAAACAATGTCATACATGTATCTTACAATTTTTTTTTGGGGTCAGAAAATGTAGCTGACAATTTTATACTATGGCATATATACTCTTTCCTATCCTCAATACATTACTTATTTCTAAATTTTATCAATATTCTACCGAATTATATCTATTTACTCTTAACAGCAAACAAGCAATAGAGAACGACGGAGTCGAAGAAGATGGTTAAAGTGTTTTCAAAAATGCACTTTGTATAAGCTAATTTAATCAACATTTTTAATTTAATCAAGAAGATATGTAATAAGACTTACATTTAGGACCCGTTGCTTTTTTTATACTCCCTCCATCTATATATAAGAGTAAAATATTTGAATGGTTTTATCCCTTTTTATAAGAGCCTGTCACAATTTGTCAAAGCATTTAATGAACTTTTTCTCATTTTACCTATCATTATTCTCTCTATTCACATTCTCTTTCATACTCATTTATAACACTATTATCACATTTCTCTCTCTTACATAAATAAGGGCAAACTTGAGAAAACAAAATTATTTCAAACATATTTCTCTCTCTTAACTACTTCCTTTATCTATATACCTATTTAGCTCTTATAATAAGGGACGGAGGGAGTACTATCAATCGACATCTTTTTTTTTTTTTAGACTCGATTATTAGAGGTATAAACCAACTAGTTTAGTTTCTAGAATGGTGTCTTCCCTCCAGCATAACTGTCTTCATTTTGCACTCAAACTCGCAACCAATGGATCTAACAAGGCCTGACAATAAGAGACCAACTATGCGTTATTAAATTTGGTAGGAGAGACTAATTAATGCACAACTTTTAGTTTAATAGATAGATATACTAAATCCAGTGATAACAGCACAAGAAAGTAGGTGGGTGATACTAAATTCCAATTGTACTAATCAAACAACACTCATCAAAGACATTAGACACAAAGACTAAACTCAGTCAAGAAAATACCTCCCACCTCCACGTGTACCCCTGCGTGTCCACAACACAGTAACCTTCAACTCCCATGTGTCCATCTCTCACCACACCCTCTCCTTCTTCTTTCCCACCTAAACCACTCTCTTCCTCCTTCCTTCTCCATTTCCCAAAACCCTTTCATCCAAAAACTCCTTCTTTACCACAACCATCCATGGCCGACAATTTCTCAACCTCATCATCCACATTCTTCCAAAGACTCCACCAACATTCCCCAAACTCAACCCAACTCATAGGACTCCTAACCCTTTTCATCACCGGTTCAATCTTCCTCTTCCTTACCGGTCTAACCATCGCCGGAACCGTTCTGGGTTTAATCTTCTTCACGCCTTTGATAATCTTGACGATTCCCATCTGGGTTCCGGTTGGGACCGTGTTGTTCGTTGTTGTCGCTGGTTTCTTGTCTATGTGTGGGTTTGGGGTTTTGGGTGTTGCTATACTCTCTTGGGTTTACCGCTATTTTCACGGTCTGAACCCACCCGGTTCGGACCGGGTTGATTATGCGAGGAACCGGATTTATGATACGGCAAGTCATGTGAAGGATTATGCGAGGGAGTATGGTGGGTATTTGCAGAGTAAGGTGAAGGATGCCGCTCCTGGTGCTTGATCATGGGATGTCTAAGTTCGGTTTTTTTTTGTTTTGCCCCTTTAGGTATTAATCATGGTTTGTGTGTTTTTGTTTTTTGGTGATATTAATGGGCTTAGCCTAGTACACTATATAATGTGGTTACTACTATCTGAGGAGTGAATGTAATCATGGTTTGTACTTAAATCCTACGATTTCTGGGTTTGTACTTAGTACATGAGAAAATGTTTATCTATGAGTTTTTGACTTTTTGCTTGGCCCATGATTGAATTAGCCCAGTACACTATTTTTATTCTATTTTTTTAGGCTTAAGTATACATTTAGTCATTTATCTTTACACAATGATTATTTTGGTCCATTAACTTTAAAAGTGTCTTTTTAGTCTTAAATGTTGATGGTGAGATTTTTTAATTATGAAAATACTTTTTAAATTATTAACATATGAAGTTTAATCTTCAAAATAACAAAAATTATATTCACTAACGATATTTGGTGTGAGTTAAAAGACTGTAGAGTAAAAACGTTTTTTAAAGTTAAATGGACTATTTGGCCACAATAATGTTAAATTAGTATGAGTTTATTTATTTATAATTAATTTAATGTTTCATTGGTAAGTTTAAACAAAATATTAAATCTGGGAGATGTGTAGTGGAGAGGAAGTAGATAGTAAAGGTAGAGGTGGGAAGCCAATTTGCTTTTCTTTAACCACTATTTTTATGGTCTTCTTAGCATGGATTAGATTTAAAAGCAAAAAATGGTTTAGAGGGAAAATGACAATTAGTCATAAAAGTCTAATTTGATTTGATGATATATATATAAATATTGTGATAAATACCAAAACTTCATTAATTCTCCATGAAAACAATATATATGGGAATCTAATTTCCCTCAGTCTAGTATAGTTGATCAACATTACATAAATTGTCTCTCTATACTATGAGAGACCTTAGCTAATTCATCAATAAGCAACAAGTTTTTTATAAATATTACCATAAATAATGTTCCAGACCATAGAACCAAGTAGTCTAGTTTTACTAATAAGATGCACGAGAAGCATTAACTTTAAACATACTCCTAATATGATGACCACAAAATTAACAGAAAAAATTATAAACTCATAATGAAAAAAAAAGACATACATGAAATCTTTGTAGCCTGATAACATTTAGCGTACAGACAAACTAGGAAATGTCACCTTATACACAACTTTCATTGTACTCTTTTTAATTTCCCTTTTAATATCAAATATGGACAAACTTTGGGACCAAAAATTATATTACTCTTTTTTAAAAAACTTTAAATTTTGAGCTTTTCTAATGTGCACCCAAACTAGTATCCACACGAATGCTCTTTTTCCCCTCTCTCTCCCCATTGTAGAGGGATACTTTGGGCCGGAGAACCCATTTTGATTTTTAACCCCCACATTTTTTTTTTCACTTTTCCCTCTCTTACCCAAGTAAAGAATTTCATGTACACTCCATTCGATGCAACACAAATGGAGTAATCAATTTTTTTTTTTCAAAAAAAATAAATTAAACGTGTATTTACTGGCTGCCTTAGCTTCTTTGATTGGATTTAACGTTGTTATTGAAGTGTTTGATAATCAAATGTTTCAACGTGACACGGTTACCAATTGTAAAAAAAACTTGGCACCGTTATTTAAACAGTTTCCACAGGTTTTCTTGAAATATATAATGAAAATAGATTAGGTAGATAACTTTCTTTAATTTAGTATGGTAGGCAAATTAAAAGTGGATGTAATACAACCTTATATTAATAATTATATTAAATCAAAGTTCTTAATAGCGTCCTTTAAGAATGGACTATTATATTGTGATTTTCATGAATACAAACACACTCTCTCATGAGTAGAAAGAGATATACTTCCCTTTACTTTTGCCTTTCTTGTTAATTAATAGTAAGGGAAAATTAATTAGAGGTCCCTGGGAGGATACATAATATAAGAAAAGTCCCACTAAATGCCCAAATTAAAGTAGGGTCCCAAGGGACCTCATTTTTATTATGTTTCAAACCCAAAAGACAATTTTACCCTCCTTATAATTGTCTAAATGAAACACCCTCACCCTTATTCACTATCACTCTCCCTCATTGCAGCAACGTGGTCAGGAACTCAAAGAGGCTGGGAAGACACTCACCAAGAACACTCCTTCATCCATCATCAATCTTCCATCTTCATCCAACTAAAATCATGGACTCTTGGATTTGTCTCTTCAACTAGTGGTATGTTGAGAAAATCGATTTCCCATCTTTGTTATGAATCTGATTTGGGATGAATGTTTTAAAACAAAGGTCAAAACTTTCCATATAAATTTAATTTTTGTTGAATGTTTGAACATAAAACATGCTTATACCCCTATCTTAGTGATTTTTTGTTGCATTTATTGTGTAAGTTGGTTTCTCATTTGTTGTTGATGAGGGTTTGGGTTGGTGCTATATTTAGGGTTGTATTAGCTCTGTTTTTTCGTCCAAAAACAGGGGAAATCCGAAAAGGCCGTAGCTTTTTCGGTTTCCACATCAGTTAAAATTTCTGTTGTCGTCAGAGCTCAAATAGTGTTTATTGCAGGTCATTCAGTTGTAAATAACAACTTTCTAGAAGACAGTTGAAATTTTGAATGATTTTTATTGGGGGATGGGTTTTGTGCTCTGTTATGTTGTTCTAAGACAGGGGTGAAGTAAAAGGTTGAAGCTTTGTTGGGTTAACACCAATGTGTTGGTATTTTAATAAGGTGTTTTCATTACTTTAATATAAAGTTGTCACAGATGCTCATTAAGTCGTTATATCTGGTCATTTACTTGTGAATAACAATGTTCCTGTGCAGGATGAATGAGAAGATGGCGGGACGACCAAAGAGGAAGAGAATAGAGTCACAATTCCAAAACAAACATGTCTACCATTGTGGAAGATGCCATGAGGCTGGACATAGCGCCAAAACTTGCAAGAATCCAAATCCAACCTAATGTGTTGGATATATGTGTGGGGCTAATTTTTTGTATATGTTTGCCACTTTTTGTAAATGCATATGTCATTGTTTTGTAAATGACACACACAACCCTCAAGCTTGTTTTGGAGAGGGTGTGAAACTAGTGTATAGTGGCTAATTTTTTGTTGGACTACTTGTCCATGAATTGTAACTGGTGCTGAATGGCATGTAAGTTGTCCATGAATGGTAAGTTGTCTTTAATGACAAATGTGAAATGATTATGTTATAATTGATTCTGTTATGAAACTTATTATGATTGCCCAAAACGTTGTTATACATGCCCAGAAGGTTGTTATAGACAGGCCAAATGTTCTTATAATGATAAGGTCGTGTTGTATATGTGTATTAGTAATAATCTTGCTACAGATGACAAAGGAAATCCCATTTTCTGTTATCCTTGTGCTAAAAGTGCGACATTAAAGAAATTAAATGACTTGTGACAGGTGCCTAATAAGTTGTTACACGTGGTCAGAAGGTTGTTAAAGACAACCCAGAAGTTGTTAGTGCTAAAAACGTTTACACATTGTCAGTTGTGCCCAATAACTTGTTACTAAAGGCCAATAACTTGTTACGCGTTGCCCAAAAGTTGTGACGAAGCAAACCCACTTTCAGTTATCCCTGTGCTAAAAGGCAACTTTCAAGAAATAAAATGACTTGTGAGGGGTGCCCAATAAGTTGTTACACATGGTCAGAAGGTTGTTAACGACAGCCCAGAAATTGTTAGTGCTAAAAACGTTTACACATTGTCAGTTGTGCCCAATAACTTGTTATTAAAGGCCAATAACTTGTTACGTGTTGCCCAAAAATTGTGACGAAGCAAACCCATTTTCAGTTATCCCTGTGCTAAAAGGCAACTTTCAAGAAATTAAATGACTTGTGAGGGGTGCCCAATAATTTGTTACACATGGTCAGAAGGTTGTTAAAGATAGCCCAAAAGTTGTTAGTGCTAAAAACGTTTACACATTGTCAGTTGTGCCCAATAACTTGTTACTAAAGGCCAATAACTTGTTATGTGTTGCCCAAAAGTTGTGACGAAGCAAACCCACTTTCAGTTATCCCTGTTCTAAAAGGCAATTTTCAAGAAATTAAATGACTTATGAGGGGTGCCCAATAAGTTGTTAAACATGGTCAGAAGGTTGTTAAAAACAGCTCAGAAGTTGTTAGTGCTAAAAACTTTTACACAATGTCAGTGGTGCCCAATAACTTGTTACTAATGCCCAATAACTTGTTATACATGGTCACAACGTTCTTACAAATAGCCCGCCCAAAAGTTGTTACAGCGCAAAATCTTGACACCTAGTAACGCCCGTAACAACTTACACAATCACTAAAAGTTGCCACAAAGTTAAAATGCTGCTAAAATTCATATAATTTATACAACTTGTCTTTCACCGTAAAAATTGTTAATAAAAGTTACTACACAAGGCCTAAAAATTACTACATAAGGTCAACATCTATTTCTTTCTCTTCCTTAAGATGTCTTTCACCCTATAAAGGACATTCTGTCCATACAAGTTGTTCTCGTATGTGATGAGCCACCAGAAGCATTCAACCTTAATTTCACGGATAACATCCTTTGAGTACTTTGGCATCGTGTACCCTCCATCATACTCTGAACCATCCCAAGCCTATAACCATGATAGAACATGAACACCACAAGAATCCCTGCAAGGATAGCACCATATTTAAGCTTACAATAAGCACACTTGTTCAAAATAACCAACAAAGAAAACACTTCCTTATAAAACTTCTTGTTAAAGAGTGAAAACGCAGTGATTTTCAATTGATATTTACTTTCCCTACCCTTAACCATTCTCTTAACCTAAAATAGAGAAGACAAAAATTATAACAAAGCTCAAATAACCATATCTCTAATTGCATTTGAGTTACCATAAAGACTCAAAGTGCTAATGTGATAATCACAAGGCCATTGTAAACTAGCTGTAACATGATAAACATATGAAAATATGCATAAAAAATGTACAGATGTATTATAAATATAGATTTTTGAAAGCCAATACGTAATCTAGCAATTAATTGCCTCACATATATCCAACACATTAGGTTGGATTTGGATTCTTGCACGTTTTGGCGCTATGTCCAGCCTCATGGCATCTTCCACAATGGTAGACATGTTTGTTTTGGAATTGTGACTCTATTCTCTTCCTCTTTGGTCGTCCCGCCATCTTCTCATTCATCCTGCACAGGAACATTGTTATTCACAAGTAAATGACCAGATATAACGACTTAATGAGCATCTGTGACAACTTTATATTAAAGTAATGAAAACACCTTATTAAAATACCAACACATTGGTGTTAACCCAACAAAGCTTCAACCTTTTACTTTACCCCTGTCTTAGAACAACATAACAGAGCACAAAACCCATCCCCCAATAAAAATCATTCAAAATTTCAACTGCCTTCTAGAAAGTTGTTATTTATAACTGAATGACCTGCAATAACAACTATTTGAGCTCTGACGACAACAGAAATTTTAACTGATGTGGAAACCGAAAAAGCTACGGCCTTTTCGGATTTCCCCTGTTTTTGGACGAAAAAGCAGAGCTAATACAGCCCTAAATATAGCACCAACCCAAACCCT
The DNA here is from genome assembly GCA_037074515.1 of Mimosa bimucronata. NCBI lineage: Eukaryota > Viridiplantae > Streptophyta > Magnoliopsida > Fabales > Fabaceae > Mimosa > Mimosa bimucronata. The sequence goes on from CM073442.1 coordinate 18,433,887, forward strand.
CATCAACAACAAATGAGAAACCAACTTACACAATAAATGCAACAAAAAATCACTAAGATAGGGGTATAAGCATGTTTTATGTTCAAACATTCAACAAAAATTAAATTTCTATGGAAAGTTTTGACCTTTGTTTTAAAACATTCATCCCAAATCAGATTCATAACAAAGATGGGAAATCGATTTTCTCAACATACCACTAGTTGAAGAGACAAATCCAAGAGTCCATGATTTTAGTTGGATGAAGATGGAAGATTGATGATGGATGAAGGAGTGTTCTTGGTGAGTGTCTTCCCAGCCCCTTTGAGTTCCTGACCACGTTGCTGCAATGAGGGAGAGTGATAGTGAATAAGGGTGAGGGTGTTTCATTTAGACAATTATAAGGAGGGTAAAATTGTCTTTTGGGTTTGAAACATAATAAAAATGAGGTCCCTTGGGACCCTACTTTAATTTGGGCATTTAGTGGGACTTTTCTTATATTATGTGTCTTCCCAGGGACCTCTAATTAATTTTCCCTAATAGTAACGTGCTCCCTTTATTCTTTAATATCATATTTAATTGACTTTTTCAAAAAATACTAAGAAATTAAAGCTATATAAGTCATTTATAAATTATTTTACCTGAATTTTTTCTCCAGACTAGTTTTTTTACTTATAAACTAATATATATATATAAATATAATCTAATAATATTCTACATAAGTTATGATTAACTAATTCATTTAACTTTTTTTATTAATGCCTCAAGTATTTGAGAATACTTTGTTGTCCTTGAGCACGAAAAGAATGCTTTAAACAAACAATTATCTGGACTCAAATTCCATCTGTAAATAGATAGATTATTATTATTATTTCAGACCATTCCATCATCACAACAATAATCAAGGAATAATAAAACACAAACTATCAATAAACATCCATGCACACACTGTCAAACACACTTGACAGAATAATAATAGTAGCCAAAACAACAAAAACCTGACAGAAGATAATAATTAAAACACACATAATCAAATATTAATTGAGGATGGATATTGATTAAAGATGATAATGAATATGTGAAGAAGCTGATTAAGGGCACTTGCGTTTGCCACCATGAGTAGTCAAGTTAGCATAACATGGACACATTTGTTGGTTGCCGGCCGTACCCGGTGGTACACAGTTGCAACGCAGGCAACAGCTACCGCACGCTCTCTGGCATAGCCTCGGGCGAGATGACAAACGACATCTCTCGCTACATCCACCTTTACAATCTGAAAAATTAAATTCAAACCCTTCAATTAATTAGCTTTCTTCAACCATTGCATGAAACGTTGATATATTGAAATAAATAAAAACTTTAACAATCCAATCATGCAACTCGTTTCTTAAATGGAGAAAGACACTCTAAAATCCTCATCGAATATGCAAATCTTAATCCATAACTCCAAAATGACACAATTATTTGAAATTACTAGGACTAGTCGGAGACTAGATTCTGTAGCGAAATAGTCTCAAAGAGCCCTTAATTTCAAATTGAAAAAAAAAATAACAACAATAATTTCCTTTGATTTAACGAATGACAAAAATTACTACGACATTGATAACAAGTTTCAATTAAATGATATTTCTTGTTGACTATCAATTGTAACAACTATTCAAAAAGTATCGACTTAATTAAACTTATATCATAAAATGATTACAACAACTAAGGCAGTGAGCTAGCGACAACTAATTTCACTAAATGCAATTAAGTCATTTAACAAAAATTAAAAATACTAAATTCCATATTAGTAGCTTTTAAGAACTTCATAGAAATTAAGCCATTTTGAGAGACTATTTTGGAATTGCTAAATTACGTGCATGCGTGCGTGGTGTGTGAGTTCGTTCATTTCTTCCTTTTTTTTTTTTTTTTTTTTGAGCTCCTATGAAACTGAACGTACCTATCTGCTGATATAGAGAGCCTTTGGCCTGCATGATGCTTCCCTGTACCTGAAAAAACCATGTAAGTACCTGGATCATGAGTATGTATATATATATATATATATGTGAAAAAACAGGATTGTATAATAACTAAAGATATAAATATATATATAGAGAGAGAGAAGGAGGGAGTTACCGTTTGATGGGCATGAACGAGGTTATGGAAAAGGATGAGAGAGACGAGAAGAGAAAAGAGAAGAAGCTTTGAGAGAGCCATGACAAGAGAGTGATGGCTTGTACGTAGTTGGTGAAATAAAATGTGACGTTAAAGTGGCGATATGATCAAGTGTGAGGAAGAGGAGGGCATAGGGGTGTGTATTTATAGGGGATTATTTGGAGAAGAGAAAGAAGATATAGGAAGAGTGAGAGGGAATAAAGAGTTATTGTGTAATAATAATACTATATACTAATTATTGGCAAATTAAAGTTGATAAAGATGAGTGTGGTACAGTGATGCATGGTTTGTATATACGCGGCGGAATATTTGGTGCCATAGTGACTGGCCACAGAATGTTTGGTGGAAGCAAGTTCTCTTCTTTTCTTTTTCTTCCTTCAAATACCAAACCTAATTATAGTTGCACCCTCTAATAATTAAATGACTTCTATGAAAGTGAGAAGAAAAGTTAATGGCGGGCCCCATTTTTGTGGGACTTGCAATGGAAAGTCTACAATAGTAGCATGATCCATATTAAATTTTGCTTTTGCTTTGAATCATTAATTTGTGTTGGGTTGTTCTGTTATAAATAAGAGCCTTTCAATTAGAGGGGTATTTAATATGTGACAAATTATCTTCTTAAATACATCACAGGAATTTTTTTTTCTTCACAAATTTTATATTTTGACATCATGGTAAGTAAAGGGTTAGGTTTCTCTCATAAATCATAATCATTTTCTCATTATTTTTTATAATTTAATATCAACTATATTAATTAAATGGATAAAAAATATGAATAGTTGATATTTAATACTTTATTAAAATATTTTTAAAATATTTCATATATTGATTTTTTATAACACAAATGTACACAATTAAGATCAAAATTTAACATGTTAAAACTATCTATTTATATGTTAAAAATATTACAACAATATTTTATAAGATATGACCACTGAACAATTCATTTTCAAATCAAAAGTGAAAGAAAGATTATAAGGAGAAGATGAAACATAGGACTATGGAAGGATGTGTATATATATATATACATATCTTTGTGGGTGGTCTAAGTTTTGAGTTTATGACAAAGAAGTTCATTCTTGGGACTGTCCTACTCATCAAAAGCTTACAGGATCCTATTTGCTTTTAATGATATTTGGTTAAGCTTCCTTCTAATCTGACTTCTGGGTAAGAAGTAAGATTGGAGAAGAAGCTGGAAATTGGAGCTTTTGGCTTATGGCTTCTGATGGATCCCACACCTTTTGTTATGTATTATGTAATAAAATGAGTAGAAAAATTAGACTATTAGACCCCTAAAATTTTCAAATAAGATATTTTCTTTTAATCTAAAATTTCTTTTTATCTCCAAAAATGTACCATAATAATCTCTAACTATTTTCTCCCATAATATTCTCCTTTGAGCTAAAAATATAATGTTTTCAAATTATTTTCTTTTAAATAAAAGAGAAACTAAGTCTTTAAAATTCTCAAAAAGCCCCAAATTTCACTTTTTTTAAACTATAAGAATATATACATAGTATATATGTATTATTTAATAACAATAATGACCTTTTTAGTAATTTTTCATCTAAACTAGATTTTCAAAATGATCATCCAAATATGTTTCTAAAAGTTAGATTGAAAAAAAGTCGCTTCAATCGTTAAAAATCCAAACATAAATCACTTCACATAATCTGACTTTTATCCAATCTTACTTTTAAAAAAGTTAGATTAAAAAAAGTTACATCTCAAAAGCCAATCTAAACACACCCATATTGATGTATCTCCGAATCAATTATTGCTTGCTTAGGCTACGACTCAGGAAGTTGGTAATCTCAGTTCGCTGTAACTGAGGAGGGCCATTTTATATGCCAAATATGAGCTGACCTAAATAAATTTCTTATCAATAACTGGTATATATCACTAGAAAAAAGTCCTATCCAAAAAACATGATTAATTTTCAACAATAATTTTTGAAAGATTTCGAAATTGCAGTGAAGTATTTAAAGAAAAAAAAAGTGAAAAAATGTTTTGACGGTAAATGATCAAAATGCATTCCTTTTATTTTAGTTGTTAAAATACCTGTGATTATAAATTCACTTACCATATGATAAGATAACTAATAAATATTTTATATCAATTGCTGTAAACTATGTGACATAATTTTGCTCTTATTAATTATTAAAATGATTATACGTACATATAATTTAACTTATGACCACATGTAATAAGCCTTGTTTTTATATCAACATCAGAATAAGCCTTGTTTTTTCACCTTAGAGTTCATCTTTGATCATGAGCAATATCAATAACCATATTAATACTTGAATACCCAACCATTTAATTATAGAAAAGAAAAGAAATGCTGGCAAAAAATATAGAGAATAGTAGAGAAGAAAAGAAAAGAAATGATTGTTGAAGGCAAAGCTAACCTTGACGGCTGTCGCTGTCCACACAGCTCACAGCTGAAGTATATATGTTGGTGGGAAATAACTATTCAATATAGAGGATAAAGCTAAACGAATATTGGCTAAAACCCATGATTGCAATACGAGTGAACAAACTTCTATATATTTATATATAATAATATCAATTCGTGGTGTTAATTAAGGCTGCTAGTAATGATTGTGTGTTTGCTGAAAACTTAAGTGATCAAGAGAAAGTGAAGTTGAGCATTACAGACCTATTCTAAAATTTTTTGTGATCCAAAATGTAAGACCTATAAAAAAAGTCAATAGTATAAGTTCATCCTTTTCCCAAATATTTTAGAGATTGTAAAAAACAAAAATGAAAGGAATTAAGATAGACTATTATCATTCAGATGCTAATATGGGAAAATGATGATGATTTTATATTGTTATAATGATACAAACTACTTGACAAATCCCAAGATTTTCATAGATTTCATATCATTTTGGAGGTCTTTAATCATGTTATTTGGGCATTATTGCATATATTGTGAAGAAATTAGGTTCAAGAATAATTACATGCATTTAGTGGTAAAAAGGGCAATTTTGGAATGTTATTGTGATTAATCTTAATTTGAATGTTTATTGGGAGCTATTCACATCTCTTGATGTTAATTTATATTGTAGGACGCTTGAAAATGGGATAAATTGGGCATAGAAGCTGAAAATTCAAGAAAAAAGTCAAAATACAAGTTTATGGACAAATTGTAAAATTTACAGAAAAGGACCAAAAACTTTCCAATTACAGAAAATGAGGGGTGTCTTTGAGGTTTGGCATATTGAGGGACTTAATTGTAATTGGTTGCAAATAAACCGATTAGTTGTATAAAAGCATTGGACATCATCTCTTTAGTCCTAATTCATTGCTTTGATAGCTAACAATGTATTACATCTCTAGAGGAAATCAAGTAGCAATGCGGGGTGGCCTGGTTGTGGGACTAAGTGTAACACCTAAAATTTTCTACTATATTATAGCAATTTTAATTGAATTATAACCACTTTTCAGTGTCAGAAGCCAAAAAATACGGAAAATTTAAAAATTTTTCTTTTAAAACATTAAAGCAACATTTGGTCAGTTGGAATGGGCTTTTCAGATAATTTTAAACTCTTTATAAAATAAAGCAGTTAATAAAACAATTAAAAGTACACTAACCCTCTTAGGGTATCTATTTTTAATTTATAGTACTTAGGAAATTTAAATTCGTTTATAAATTTATACAATTCTATTTTCTATGCTTTCTATTATTAATTTAATAATTTAAAATTACATCATATACATATAACCTTACTTTTTCAAAACATAAACTTAATTTCTTCATCTAGTCATCTTCCAGCACTCCTGCCTTATCTCATCCATCTCACTATATTTTTAGCTTCTCTGAAAAATAGCAGTTCAACGCAGTTTATGTCATTAACTGTAAATTTTTATGCATGCATTGTCATATATACATTTTATAAACCTTTGCAAATAATACACTTATACATACTTCCTATGCTACATTTTCTACCAGCCACTGATAACAATATATTCGTTTACTAGTGGAGATTCTACCTGCAGGACTTCTCGTTATAGCATTTAAAACTATAACTAACTGGTTTGGCAAAAGGGTAGCGAACCACCTAAGCCTGGAGTACTCCATAAACTAGGAAGTAAAACTTCCATGCAGGAATTAACAAGGTTTACACCTTCATGCATAATATAAACTTGCAACAGATATTACAAAATTATACATGCAATTTGAGTGTAATGAGATAACCTGCTACCTGGCTTCTTTAGACCTTAGTCCCGTACCAGTTCCTTTTCTTTTATATTATTTCGATGAACTCCAATCACTATCCAGAACCTATATAAATATATAAGCTTATTAAAATCCTATTTGTAACTATTTTACGCGTCTCTCTCGAACTCTAACTTACTTAATAGTACTATCAAAAACTTATTTTCTAGGCAAATCATGTTTTGCTATTTTTATTTAGAATTTTAATCCTCCAAGATATCTTAATAATTTACTTTTATTAATCTTTTTATTCTCAATGTTTGACCCATAGTTTATATAAAACTTTTCTGTAAAGACCTTAGTCATTCACACAGTTATTAGCAACAAGTGTCACATTCAAAGTTGCAGGCATATTCATACAGAATTATATTCTTTTAATACAAAATTCCTCAAAGTCATCCATTTCAATCTTTTCCTAAAATACCTCAACAATTACTTCACATTCCGTCATCCAAGGATCATCAATCAACTTCACTCAATTTGATTCGTTATATTCCCAGTTCTTATTCACCTTAATAGTACTCCCACCAATAATTAATTTTCTAAAACCCCAACTTCAAACATTTCAGAATCAATTTAACTCCCAGAACAAGCCATATTTATCTTCAACTCCATAACTCATTACAACAACCTTATTAATCAATCTAAGTTCAACAATTCCCTTTGCAAGTATGAAATAAATCTCCAAAATTGGTTAACAAATCAGATTTGCACCATTCTTACGTTAAACTAAACACTCTTATTTCTAATCCGTAAAACTTAGAATCTTCCAGCTATATTAAAACTTCATATTCATTTGTTCCCCTTCTTCAATCTAAAATTTCCATAATTCACCATTCCTCTTGTCAATTTCACTTACTTGCAATCACTCCTTCCAAATTAAATCTAAATTTCCAATCATCATAAGACCTCAATTATGTAATATATTCCCAATAATTTACTTGATCTTACATTCCTCTTCTTTCTCCTTCCTACATACCTGAATATGCATACAAAAGAAGAACTAGACATTTTGAATTATCTTGACAATACTTCCCCACACATCTGAAACCCCTAAGCTTCTTAAATCCTTTCATAACCTCCAATTTCTTCATTAACATTCCAAATCCCAAATTTAGTTATTTTTAGGTTCGGACATTACAAAATAAAAACATATAGGAATTTGAAGTAATATAGTTGACCCTCCTTAATTTAAAACAAGTCAACCTAAAGCTCCTTATTCTACTTCAGACATAACAAGCAGTCATCCACGTTCTTCTTCCATTACAAAACTAAAAGCAAAGGGATTAGACTCAAAATTCCCCCTTACAAAGCAACAATCAAACAACACAATTTCATCTCCCTGTCACTGAAATTTGTTAAATAGAACAGTCAGGACAAAGTAAAAATTACTCAGCCTCACACTCACATAACAAGCAGCCAAACATCAACTTCATTCATGATTAATGAATCTCTGTAAAACCTTACTTACAAATCTCACATATGGGTTTAACACTTGGAAACCTTGAACAGTATATTACCATCAATGCTCCAACTTAATTTCTTTAATACCATCACGTCACATTTCCTTATTGATTGAAGATCCTTATATACATACTAAGGAGTATTTTTATTTCTAATAAGGAAAGCACTTGAAATCTTCCTTTCAAGATTAACCCATGACTTCACTTTAGAGAAATTAAAGTTCTACCTCTTTTCACAAAATAACCAGAATTTGAACATGAAACCTTGGAAATCAACAATCCATAATCTTCACCCAATTATTTCAACTTATGTAGGCCCTGAGTTCAGAGATTTTAAAATTCAAATAACCTTAGCAAGTCTTCCAACTCAAGAGTGATTCTTTAAGAATTAAGATCAAGGTATTCTTTTATTTACCACTTTTTAAACTCCCTCAAAAGTGATACTTCAACTCCAGTTAAGCTAACTCACCTCAATATACTTCAAAAATCATTAAGCAACCTTGGTTAAATTTCCAACTTAGAAATGTTTTCCATTGACCTTAATATCATTACAATATAATAATACCATCTTCCTTTAAATCCATCCTTGCTGTATAATACATACACCAAAACCTAACATCCATTTCATTTCCATCGTCCTTTAAATTAATCTTCAAAGTCCCACTTTTCTAAAAAAATCAAGTCCATCCAGAAAAGAGTGATTTCCAAGTTACAAAACTATTCAATCCCATAAAATACCACCAGATAAAACATCAATTATTTGCTCCCAAAATCACCTCTAACTACTCCAATTCAACTTAACGTCACATAGAACAAAATTTCAATTTAACCTTAATATCAACTTATGTCCTTCCTCTTCTCCCCTGCCAACAGCCGCACAAAATCAACCAAAAGGAAGAGAAATTTACAACCACTCCCTATTCCTACTGAATCTCAATCACATTAAATTAACATCACAAATTCCCCTTCCCTGCCAGTGAATCCTGACGGCAGAGCAAGCAAGAGGAGGAAAAATAATTGAACAATTAACATCCCATAATTAACCAACATCAATCCCATCTTTCCCTCATCATCCTTCTCAAAAACAAAGTCACAGGGAACAAGAATTCAAACAGCAACAAAAATGGGTTCACTGGAAGCAGAAAATCGACCAAGCCAAATAACACTTCAAACTTCAACATAAAACTCATTTATTGACTCAATGTTGTTGTTATTCATGTTTAGACAATATTTCCGTTCAATGGTACCCAGAATTCGGCGCCGGTGAATAGTACCCGGGTTGGGGTTCTTGGAGAAATTCAACTAAACACAACTCCCCACTCAAAATCACTTCCCAAATCATTGAAAACACAGCCCAAGCATCATTCCTACGAATTTATAAACCTTATGAACCCCTAGATCCGAATTAATCCCTTCCCTTAACTCGCACAAATCGGCCGAGAAAGGAGAAAAAAATGAAGGGAAGAGACTTACCCAAAGCTATCCTAAGCTTCATGTTCGTTTCCGCCACACCACGCTACCGTTCTCCACTGTTTAAGCCGCTGATTTCGGCCGGAGCCGACGCTAGAATGACGAAAGAACAGAGGATGGAAGGGAGAGGAATAGAGGGAGTCGGGACAGGGAGAGGAAAGAAGGATAGGAATAGTAACACGTGGCAGTGAATATATTGCGAATGGAAGTTGATATTTTTAATGAGTGATTTACCATCATGCCCCTTCTTTTTTAACTGAAGATATTTTCAACTAGGGGTAGATATTGTCATTTTTATTTGCTCTTTCCCATTATACCCTTCTTGATTAATTTTAATTACTATTTCCCTTTCAATTTAATCTCAATTTACTCCCAATAATAATTTTTCTAGATATGCTTTAATTTCTAAATTTATTTATAAGACTTTTTAAATATCCAACAATACCCCAAGGTTCTAAATATTCCCTTATTTAAATTCATCTTGAAAATTAAATTTTATCTTCTAATTATTTCTCTTTGTTTCTTAAAGAAAATAAGCCTTAAAAATTATTAAAAATATGTAAAACATCATAAAATTATTTTTAATGCTTTTTAATATTTTAATAATATTCTCAAAATATTAAATAATTCCTTTTTATCTCTTTTCTAAAATTTGGTGTGTTACACTAAGAGCTTTGTACGCTTAATAGGTCCATTGATTGGCTAAAGTGTTTAATCAACTTGAATTGGAATGATTAATATGCGCGGTTCCGGTATTAATCATTTGAATTCAAATCTAGCCTATAGGGTTCCTCTAGGGTCAATTTGATAATTAGCCATAGTTTAGCTCCCTTTATCCTAAGAAAACAATGATTGCACCTAACCCATTTTCAAGAGATTCACTTCATTCATTTTCTATTCATTATCCTATCCTTATATAAAAACAAAAAATAACTAGTTTAGGATTTCTATTCTCATTCTTTGTTTGCACCGCAAGTGCACGGGGTTGTGCCAATTAATAAAGTGAAAAGAAAGTATCGTTCCCACGGAGATTTGGTTACAAATGCGATCAAATAGAAGGCCTATTAAATTAAATTAAGTTGAGCAGAAGTAAATTTCGGTTGGATAAATTAACTAATAAAAGAGAAAAAATTGAAAGTATACTTCAAAATTAAGAGTTTAATTGCAAAAGGTCAATAGAGAGGTGATTTAAAACACACTTTGTCAAAGATAAATAAAAAAAGTCTAGGGTTACTTATCATAAGCATTGGGATAGGCCCCTAGGATTTAAATTTTATTTAAAAAATGTGTAAAACAAATTTTAAAAATACTGAAGCATTTTAAAAAAAAGACAAAACTATTTAAAAATACTTAAATAGGCCTATCCCAATGCTTCTGACGTCATAAGCGTTGGGATAGGCCTATATATGTATTTTTAAATTGTTTCCCTTTTTTTTAAAAGGCCCCCTGGGATTTAAATATTATTTAAAAAATATGTGAAACAAATTAAAAAATGAATCATTTAAAAAAAGGGGAAAAAAGTAATACTTAATAAATACGTAAAACAAAATTAAAAAAACATGGAATCCTTTTCTTTTTTGAACAAACACATGGAACACTTTAAATATATATATATATATATATTAATAAAAATAGCAAGGAGCTTATCCCGACGCTTATAATTATTAAGTGCGGGGATATGCTTATTGTTTGGTCACCGCAAGTGCACGGGTCGCGTCAAGTAATAGAGTGATAAGAAAAGTATCGTTCCCACAGGGATTTGGTTACAAATGCGATCAAGCAGAAGGCTTAGTGTATTAAATTAAGTTGAGCTAAACAAAGTTTTGCTTTGAAGAGTTAGCATGTAAAGTTAAATCACTAAAAAGTTACTTCTTTTTAAGATTTTTAGTTTTAAGAGTTTTGAACAAGAAAAATGACGTAGAAACACTTGACAAATTAGATAAGAAAATCTAGGGTTACCTCTCCCCATTTAACTTCATGACCCCGTAAATTCCTTCCCCTTTTAGTACCCAATGAATTTAATGCATGAATTCAAGGTTCAATTTCATTTGAAAAAGCTCTCTCAAGTCAAAATCAAATTTTTACTTGCATTAATTGCACATTCTCTTGCCACAATTAATGCTAGTCATAAATGCTCCACCAACCTCATATGAACAATGTTAGGTTAGTAATTATATCTCTATATTACCAACTAACCATCCATTTAAAACCATAAATTTCAAGTCTAACATGATTTCACCCAAGTTCTAAAACAAAATATACTTTCTCAAGTCATACCTCATTTAACACATCAAGTGGTGATCAAGCACTTGTATATTTTAAAGCAAGATGAAAATCCATACATAAACATTCATTAAATACATCAAAGGAAGGAAATACAAGATTCAATCCATCAAATGGTTCAAAGTAACCTTAGAAACGGTGTTTAGTTACACATGAGTAAATACGAAACGAAAATGGAAATTAAAAGAAGAGTCATGACAGAAATTAGAGAAGAGGGAAGAAGAAAAGAAACCAAGATCACAAACTTGAATCTCTCCAAGATTCTCCAAGCTTCCTAGCTCTTCCCCACTCTCTCCTCAAGCTCCAAAATGTCCCAAAATGTGCCCTAAATGCTGTCTACCTGTCTCTGCTCGAATTCAATGCTTTTTATCTTCTTCAGACAGCGTGAGTTAAGTGAAACGCACAGCTTCAGATATTTTCGCCGTGACTTCGCCGCGGCGAAGTGACGGCGAAAATGTTGTGACATCCAGAGAAGGCATCTACTCGCCGTGGGTTTCGCCGCGGCGAACCCACTGCGAGGTCACTTTGCTCCTGGTCCCTTATCTTTCTTCCCACTCATTCTTCATTCCAGAGCCACTTGTGTATCTTTGGCTTTCTCACTTTATCACCTCTTCCTGTACGAGACGGAAAGAGGGTTGATGAGCTTTACAATTTAATAACACACACACACAAATTATTAAGCAAAGAATCATTAAGCTCTAAATTTCATGCATGTAAACTTTCTTCTTCGTTAAGGTTTTTCTCTGAATTTTTATGTCCATTCCAAAACGTCACTTTCAAAAATATATACACAAATGGGGAAAAATGTGATAAAATATGTGAAATTTAGGAGTTTATCACTTATACCTATACCATCACTTTTATTTCTAAAGTGAGAGTACTGGCTGTCACCCAAGAGGGGGTGAATTGGGTGATAGGATAAAATTAAATCCTTTTTGAATTCTTTAAACTCTTACTGAGAATATTTCAAAATATGAAATTGACTGACAGATATAAAAGGATAGACTAGAAATTAAGAGAGTATAGGGAAGAGATAATGCACACAAGATTTATCCTGGTTCGGTCAACCCAGACCTACATCCAGTCCTCAGGCTCCCCCTGAGATTTCCATTACCCTCTTGTTTAATCCTGGCACAAGAGAAGCCTACCACAGGTTTTACGAACACCGGTTCACCTGCCAACCTTTACAGAGTTTTAGAATCTTCTAAACACTCCCCCTTACTACCCGTAAGGTTACCACCCAGTTCACAAAGCACCAAGCTAAGGAACTACCTCAAACAGAAGAGGATTTTAATAATAAAGTTCACTCAATGAACAGATTGTGATAAACACTTAAGAACAAGATTATGTTTAATGAAATACAGTATAGAGCTTAATAATCTGAACAAAGAATAACTCTAGCTCTTCTTTTCTAATGATCTCAATCTAAGGAATTTGCGATTCTGTATAAGGCTCTGTTCATCTCTCGTTTTCGTTCGTTGATTGTTCGTCTATATCGTTTTCCATCTTTTTTTAGAAGCAAATCTTGCTGTACTTATATCTTCTCATATTGCCTTTTGATTCGTCTTCATATGCCCGTTAGAATATAGACGTTGGGAACTTCTAGCCGTTGGAGATCCAAGCTTTTGATCTGGTTTTAACTGTTTATGCGTATAGTAGGCTAGACTGAGAGCTCTGTACACCTGTACTTTTATAGCAGCTTTTCAGTAGCGCTAGCATGCTTTGCTATCGCTAACTGCATAGTATAATTTCTGCACTTGAGATGTTAGCTAAACAAGTAATCATATAAATGCACAGCAGTTGTTATCGCAAGCAAAGCTCATTAGCTCAATGAGATAGATAATATATAATTCAGTTAAGGAATTTTATTGAGCACTTTCTATCGATAGACATTTGCTTGCTCATTAGCTTTAGAGATACTGGGATGATTATTCAATAGAATTTCAGGGTATCCTATTATCGATAACTTAATACATTATCGCTAGCAACTACGTTAGCTCATTTGACTCTCGCTCTCAGGCACTAGCTATCTGAATGTTTATTATCTGAAGCACTTTAGTTATCGATAGCTTAACCTGTTATCGCTAGCTGATTTCATTAGATCAAGAACTAAGTTTATTTTTCTGCTAGCTGAGTTATCAATGAGCTTCTAGCGATGGATTCTTCTTTAGCGATAGAGAATGACTTAGCGATAGATAATGACTTTGATATTTCTAAGTCTTCACTTGCTATTCCTTTCAATCAATTTGTTATGGAAATTTACTTAGCGATAGAGATTTTCATTCTTATTGATCTGCTAAGTTATCATTTCATATTAGCGCTAGATTTATATGATTCAGTCTTCATCAAAACTTAAGATTCTAACATTCTCCCCCTTTTTGATGATGACAAAACATAAGCATATATATACATTAAAGCACATCCAGAACATATATCAGCATTAAGCATAAAAGAATAATAAGGCATGAATAGAGTATATTCAAAGCGATCATTGAAATAAAAGATGTACATTTGAATCTTGAATTGCAAAGAAAAAAAACTTAATGCAGTTTATGTAGGATGCATATGTGAATTGGTTTTAGGAAATGATTCAAGCTTTTTAGTTTATTCAGAATCAGAATCATCCTTCCACTATGTGGTGTCCAACTCATCATCTCCAGGCTCACTGCTTATCTTTCCAGAATCAGTTGAGGGATCTTCAAGTAGTTCAGGATCAGTCTCAACTTCATCCTCAGATTTCTTTTTATCCTTAGGAGCAGCCTTCTTCTTCTTTGGAGGGGAAGGAGAAGCTTTCTGAAGAAAATGGGCTAGCATTCTTTCCCCATAACTCAATTGCTTCTGCTTCTTCTTTGGAGAACGCTTGACAGATTTTCCTTTCCCCTTAGGCACAGATTTTCTCTTTGAAGGCTTGGGAGCATATTTGGGCTCTTCAATCACAATCCCTTTAGATGCCCTGGATTTCTTTCCTGGAGGTTTGGGAGCAGATTTCTTGATCCTTATCTTCTTGGGAGCAGACTGGACTTCTGATGCTTTTTCTTTTCCTCTAAATTCTAGGTTCTGAGAGGTAGACTGAATAGGATCTTTTTCTTTTTCCTTCTCTTTTTCAGCTTCTGCTCTTGCAACATCTCTATCCTCTCTTTCCTTTAGAGATTGAGCAGACCTGTCTAAGAGTTCTTCAACTTCCTCATGCAGCTCTTGAGCTCGCTGAAAATGGTGAGGGAGCAGATCTACAGAAACTGGCTGGTGCTCTTCTTCAACTGTTACCATAGCCATGCTCAAGTTTTCCTCTGGAATTTCATTATCAAGAGAACCATCTGGATTTGCTGACTCATTGATTTCCTCATTATCAGATGCATCCTCCAGTTGGCCTTCTACAAAATCTTCTTCTGCCATACTTTTGTCCCTTTGATTCTCCCCCTTTTTGTCATCATCATTGGTAGGAATGAGGGGTTGGTCAGGAATTTGAGAAGATGTGAAAGAAGAAGGAGGGGTTGTGGTAGTGGTAGCGATGATTGTCTGAATTGGTGGTGAAGTAGGAATGCTATCGCTAGGAGAGGGATTTGAGGTAGGAGTATCTGAGGGTGTTGGAATTTTTGTTTGAGGTGAAGGTGTAGGTGTTTGGGCCTGAGGTGAAGGACTGGGATGTTTGAAAGTGGGAGGAGATGGAAAATAAGAGAGGTGAAGAGAGAGTGATTGATGAGGAGAGGAATGAGAGGGTGAAGGAAAATGGAGAGGGGAATGATGATGTGAGGAGTTACGTACAGAAGGAGGAGCTGTTCTCCTTTGCTTGACATACTCAGGGACAAAGCACAGATTCTCTTCCAGATTTTTCACTTGACTCTGTAGCTCTCGAATAGGCTTCATCAATTCTTCCTTTTGTTCTTCCAAGGCCAGATTAAATTCGGTAGAGACCCTGAAGACAATTTCCTCTACTGCATTTTTGAAACTGATTGATTTTGATGTAACAGGGGCAGAAAGAGGTGTCTCTTGACCAAGATTATGCTGCTGCTGAGGAGAAGGAGTTCTCTGAGATTGAGTCTCTTCCTCAATAGGCTGAGACTGAGCTGATGCAGAGGGAACATAAGAGGCCTCAGAACCAGAGACAGCATCATTTGTTTTAACAGGAATCCCCATTTTTCTCAGAGTGGATATTGTAAGCTGCTTTCAACTTTTATTGTCTTTTTCTCCGGTGGACTTTATCTTTGAGAACTCAATGAGATAGGACACGAGCTGAGGATATGGGAGAGGGGCTTTGGCAGAGTTTTCTGATAGGTATCGGTGAAGCTCCAATGATATTAACTGTCCTGGATTTAGAGGAACTTTTGAAATCAGATTGGGCAGCCAGGGGTTGTCTATCTTGGGAAAACTACTGAAATTCC
Organism: Mimosa bimucronata; assembly: GCA_037074515.1. Lineage (NCBI taxonomy): Eukaryota > Viridiplantae > Streptophyta > Magnoliopsida > Fabales > Fabaceae > Mimosa > Mimosa bimucronata. The sequence continues at coordinate 18,449,840 of CM073442.1, forward strand.
CTGCCTTGTGAGTCATTAATCTGGTATATACATAGTGTAGTATTCTATTGATCACAGGCATGCTTGCTGGTGTATTGGATGAGTTTTCATAAATTTCTGCAAGCTCTTCCTCGGAGTAGGGCTCAGAGGAGTACCATTTGTTATGCTCTGCTTCAAACATCCCCAGAATCTTATTGATAGCTAGCCAGTTAAAGGATATCCCCCTTCCTCTTACTGATGCTTCAAATACGATATTGACCAGCTCATTTTTCTTATATTCAGGCTTGGCTTTCATGCTCGAATAGAAAGACCTCAGAACTTCCTCATTGTAGACATTTTGAATACTAAGCCAGTTCTTGTATGGAAGAAGCCAGGCATCTAGGTCGAAACCATTCTGCTTGAAATATTCCAAATCCACCCATACTGCAGTCCTGTCTAGGGTTTTTCGTTTTGCGAAGGCAGCGCTTAGGGTTTCAAGGGGTTCTTCTGAATAGGGCAAGTCGGAGGTAGTTCGCTTTTGACGTTTAGAGCCTGATTCAACTACTTCTTTCTGGGATTTGGACCTCTTGCTAGCGGATTGAGAAAAGGGTTTAGCGCTAGAGGTAGCCTCGACATCACTCACACTTGGAACTTTGGTTCTGGCCATTTCTGGGTTTAGGATTTTAGGGTTTTGAGATAGATGAAAATGCAAAATGTGTGTTCAGAGCATTGGTAGAAGAAGAGAATGAATGTAAAATGAATGCTGATGCAAAATGATTCCCTTTTATAAGTTTTAGGGTTTAGGGTTTTACCATGTGAAGTACATCAACTAACGTTTCGCATTCTGGGCCCTCTTAAGTGACTTGCTATCGCTAGGAAGAACAGTTATCGCTAGCAGGCATGATCCCACGCTGAGCAAGTGACTAAGATTTGTCACTTACTCCTTCCATCTATCGATAACTGACTTTGCTATCGATAACGTTATTAGCTAGCGATGGCAATTTTTGCTCAACCAGCTTTTGTCCTGCATACAATTAGCGATAGTGAAACTCACTATCGATGGGTTAGTTTTGCAAAACTTAAGATTTAACATTTAGTGCAGATTTTATAGAACAAAATAAATGTCAATCATTCAAAATGATGACCTCAATATTATGCTATTTAATCCAATCAGGATCTGTCAGAGATTCTATCCAGGATAATATTAATTAATATTAATGAATAGAGATAGAATTGCTCTTTGAAAGGACTTTTCTTCAGAGAAAAACTTGGAGAGCCAGTTTCATCTTCCATTTAACTATCGATAGTGCTTCTTACTATCGATTGGTCAGTCTTGCATAAATGAGAGATTTTGACAGAGTACGCACATATAGGATAAATCCACTTGATTGCATAGATATGTGATTTTGATAGGCACAATTTGACAATATTTGTCATTTGATAATTCATACATTTTAAGTATAGAATAGAATAAGAATGATATCACCATAATTCCATGTAGATCGTAGTCTTGAAGCTTTCTTTCCTTGTAACCTACAGAACTATAATTCTTTTCTTTTCTTCAGTATCCAAATTCATATGGATCTGCTCATGGATAGTTCGTAAGTATTAACAGTATAATTCACATGCTTCAAAAAATGTAATTAATTAAGGATAGTTGAGCATAGTGAATTAATCATGACTTCATGCACAAAGATATATATATATATATATAAATATATTCTTTTCCAAATCAGTATGCATGTATATAAGTCTATCTTATGAACATTGTAAGTGTTTAGCAATTTTCTTTCAACATACAATTCAATATTCATTCCTAAGGTTTCAGAGTGAAAAATCTCAATAAATGTTACTAATAATAGTGTAGGAGATTTTACCCTTGATATACCTCTACCTTAGGTACTTGGAGAGTTGCTTCTGCTAACCCAAACAGTTCTGATATACTTAGCATTTGGTTGCAGAGATCTTCTTTTTGAAGTATGAGGGATTCTACTTCTCTGGTTCTCCTCAAGATAATTGAGTGATACTTTGTGATAGCTTGTCTTTGAGGTAGAACTTGCTCTTGTTGTTGCTATCTGCTGCCTTTTATGATTTGAACCAGATGTTGCAGCAGCAACTTTTCCATGAGTTCTCTTACTATAATTAGATTCTATGCATCCTTTTCTTGAAGCATGAGAAACTCTTGGATTCTTCTTTGTAACTTCTCCACCATAATGCCCATTCCTTCTAGAATTAATCTGCACATATGAAGTACTAGATGGACGTTTTGGTACCCATTTATACTTAGGTCCTTCATTGTTAGTCTTGGACTTTATATGTCCTTTTGGTACCCAACAAAATTTATTTCTCACATTTGAATTTCTTCTAATAATACAGGTGTGAGAAACATGTCCAGATTTACCACAATAATAACAAATGATAGAATGATGTGCAACACAAGATTTTATGCAATTATTGTGATGGTCAGAGAAGTGCAATTTCAACCTGTTTTCACTTAAAGAATCTTTGTTCCCAAAACGTTTTCCCGTATGATTTAAAACATTTTCAATCCTTGAAATATGATCTGTGATAGGTTGTAAATTAGTTTTATGCAAATCAAATTTGTTTTTCTCAAAAACACAGGGATAGGAATTGTATACCATAGATGCATCTTGGTAGTCATCTTCCTCTAGATCTTCTGTGTTGACTAAATCTTGGAAGGGTCCTGTGACCTCTCCTTCTTCAATCTCAGCTTCCAATTGCTCATCAACCATAGATATGCAACTATGAAATTCAGATGAGCTGTCAACACTTTCAACTTCAACAAGATGGTTAGAGGTATATATAGATTCAAGAGAATCCCAAATTTCTTTAGCACTAGAGCAAGGTCTGATTTTCTGAAAATCATTTTCAGTTAAGCCTTTATGCAGAATTTGCATTGCTCTAATGTTTAGAGAAAACATTTTCTTGTCTTCATCAGTCCAATCCTTCCTAGATTTAAAATCAAAATCATTTGTAAAGACATTCCACATATGATAATCGAATGATTTTATAAAACTCTTCATCCTTGCTTTCCAAAATGAAAAATCAATATTTTCAAGCAGAGGAGGAATGGTAGGATCAAATCCTTCAGAAAACATAATGTTCCCAAAAACAGCCATGATCTTTTCACTTGAGATCGTTAGATCCTTTAAAACAAGTGACCGACTCTGATACCAATTGAGAGTACTGGCTGTCACCCAAGAGGGGGGGTGAATTGGGTGATAGGATAAAATTAAATCCTTTTTGAATTCTTTAAACTCTTACTGAGAATATTTCAAAATATGAAATGGACTGACAGATATAAAATGATAGACTAGAAATTAAGAGAGTATAGGGAAGAGATAATGCACACAAGATTTATCCTGGTTCGGTCAACCCAGACCTACATCCAGTCCTCAGGCTCCCCCTGAGATTTCCACTACCCTCTTGTTTAATCCTGGCACAAGAGAAGCCTACCACAGGTTTTACGAACACCGGTTCACCTGCCAACCTTTACAGAGTTTTAGAATCTTCTAAACACTCCCCCTTACTACCCGTAAGGTTACCACCCAGTTCACAAAGCACCAAGCTAAGGAACTACCTCAAACAGAAGAGGATTTTAATAATAAAGTTCACTCAATGAACAGATTGTGATAAACACTTAAGAACAAGATTATGTTTAATGAAATACAGTATAGAGCTTAATAATCTGAACAAAGAATAACTCTAGCTCTTCTTTTCTAATGATCTCAATCTAAGGAATTTGCGATTCTGTATAAGGCTCTGTTCATCTCTCGTTTTCGTTCGTTGATTGTTCGTCTATATCGTTTTCCATCTTTTTTTAGAAGCAAATCTTGCTGTACTTATATCTTCTCATATTGCCTTTTGATTCGTCTTCATATGCCCGTTAGAATATAGACGTTGGGAACTTCTAGCCGTTGGAGATCCAAGCTTTTGATCTGGTTTTAACTGTTTATGCGTATAGTAGGCTAGACTGAGAGCTCTGTACACCTGTACTTTTATAGCAGCTTTTCAGTAGCGCTAGCATGCTTTGCTATCGCTAACTGCATAGTATAATTTCTGCACTTGAGATGTTAGCTAAACAAGTAATCATATAAATGCACAGCAGTTGTTATCGCAAGCAAAGCTCATTAGCTCAATGAGATAGATAATATATAATTCAGTTAAGGAATTTTATTGAGCACTTTCTATCGATAGACATTTGCTTGCTCATTAGCTTTAGAGATACTGGGATGATTATTCAATAGAATTTCAGGGTATCCTATTATCGATAACTTAATACATTATCGCTAGCAACTACGTTAGCTCATTTGACTCTCGCTCTCAGGCACTAGCTATCTGAATGTTTATTATCTGAAGCACTTTAGTTATCGATAGCTTAACCTGTTATCGCTAGCTGATTTCATTAGATCAAGAACTAAGTTTATTTTTCTGCTAGCTGAGTTATCAATGAGCTTCTAGCGATGGATTCTTCTTTAGCGATAGAGAATGACTTAGCGATAGATAATGACTTTGATATTTCTAAGTCTTCACTTGCTATTCCTTTCAATCAATTTGTTATGGAAATTTACTTAGCGATAGAGATTTTCATTCTTATTGATCTGCTAAGTTATCATTTCATATTAGCGCTAGATTTATATGATTCAGTCTTCATCAAAACTTAAGATTCTAACATAAAGCACCGGTATAGGCCATCTTATACCTATCCCAGCACTTGCGTTTTGTAAGCGCCGCTATTGTTGCGCTGCAATAGAGTATTTTTGTAGTAGTGTTATCCCACTTTCACTTCATGAACTAGTAAATTCCTTTCTTTTTAGCATTTTAATGAGTCAATGTGTGAGTCTAAGGTTCAATTTCATTTGAAGAAGCTTTCTCAAGTCAAAATCAAATTTATACTTGCATTAATTGTACAATCCCTTGCCACAATTAATGCAAGTTATAAATATTCCACCAATCTTCTATGAACAATGTTAGTTAGTAATTATATCTCTATATTATCAACTAACCATCCATTTAAAACCATAAACTTCAAGCTTAACATGATTTCACCCAAGTTCTAAAACAAAATATACTCTCTCAAGCCATATTTCATTTAACAAGGCAAGTGGTGATCAAGCACTTGTCTAATAAAGAGTAAGATGAAAATCCATACATAAACATTCATTCAATGCATCAAAGAAAGGAAATATAAGGTTCAATCCATAAAATGGTTCAAAGTAACCATAGAAAAAGGTTTTAGCTACACATAAATGTGTCTAAACTAAAAACAAAAAGTGGGTAAGTTCATGGTAGAAAAGAAGAGAAGAAGGAAGAAGAATGGAAACCAAGATGGTGAAACTTGAATCTCTCCAAGCTCTTCAAAGTTTTCTAGCACTTCCTAACTCTCTCTTGTAGCTCCAAGATTTCCAAAAATATGCCCTAAGTGTGTTATGTCTGTTTTGGCTTGAACACCATAATTTATTTGTCTAAAATTTCGTTGAAAGAGCAAAACATGCAACTGCAATTAGGACCCTCACCTTGGGCCTTACTGTGAGGGGTCCACGGTGAGGACCAGAGAAGGGCTTGTTGTAGGGAGGCCTCGCCATGGCCCTTGCTGTGGAGGAGCCACGGCGAGGGCCAGAGAATAATCTTGAATATTTGGCCTTCGCTGTGGCCCTTACTGTGGAGGTTCCATGGTGAGGAGCAGATTTATGCCTCCTATTCGTTGCTTGTTTCTGATCCCTTTTCTCCGCTTTTGTTACTTCAAGATCTTTCTCTCTCTTTGAAATGGTCCACCTCTTCCTATACATGAGGGAGGGTTGATGAGTTTCAAACAAAATTCACTCATATAACTATCATTAAGTTCCAAAAATTCACATCAATAAAAATGTTTCTTTGTTTATCTTTTCTATGAGTTTTTGTATATTTCTCCAAACTATACTTTAAAAAACATGTACAAGTACGGGAAGAAATATGATGAAATGCATGAAATTATGGAGCTTATCATTCTTGCATACAAACTCATTTGAAAGAAAACCAAAATATTCCCTTGTTCATAATGCATTTCATGACATTTAGATCACTTAAGAACCAATAAAAGGCTCATTGAGAGAGAGAACAATCTAAGGTTGTGCCCTATAGTACAATCCTTGGTTTATTTTGCATTTGACCCCAAGGCGATAAGATGACGGTCGAATCACTACTCCCTCTATTACTTAATATATGATCTATTTAGGGATATGAGTTTATTCCTAAATATAAGATCTCTTTATATTTTATGCCAAATTTTTCCTAAATTATCCTTATTGATCATCCTCAATAATAAAAAAGCAGTAGGGGGTGTGGAAATAAATATAGGTGGTTAGGGTGTTTTGAAAATATCAAATGATTTTAACTAACTTATCCAATATTTTTAATCTAATCAAATAAAGTAAATAATGGGTCTTATATTTAGGGAGGGAGTACTACTTTTCTTAATCCCTATGATTAAATTGGAAAGCTACTACCTCCGTGTCCCACTCTCTCCCCATCACACATTCTCTTTTCCACAGTCTACTTTATTATAATAATTTATCCATTCTATCTCACTTATGAATAAGGGTATTTTTCCAAAGAAGATTACTATCTTTATATATTTATTGTATATAATAACTAGGTTTTTATATGTATTCTTAGGGGTGTTCAAACTTGTCCCGTCCTAGCCCTAAAATTTTCGGGACGGGACAAAATGGGCTTTTAGGATGGGACAGGACGGGACTCGGGACAGGGTCGTCCCATCCCGGTCCTGCCCCGAATATATATTTATAATATATATATTTCACCAAATATATAAAACAAATCTAATTGTTGAGACATGGTCTTGATGGTCCTGATTCACTTTCCCTCTGCTTCTTCCTTCACCCAAAATCTCTCTCTCACTCTCTTCTCTCTGTTTCTTCAACATTCAGCAGCGGTTTCAGCCTCCAGCGACGGCAATCGACGACGAAACAAGGAAGAAGACACGCACGAAGCTTGGGTATGAAAGTGGCAATCGCACAAGAGGGGGGGGTGAATTGTGCTATTAAAAAAAATCTATGAGAAATTAACTCAACACAAAATTTATACTGGTTCAGCCAACACTGCCTACGTCCAGTTCTCCAACACTCTGTTGGGTTCCACTAACCACAGGTTTTACGAGCACAGGTTCACCTGTCAACCTTTACAGAGTTTTAGAATCTCTAAACACTCCCCCTTACTACCTGCAAGGAAATATCCCTGTTCTAAAGCACCAAGCTTTCAGAACAACCTCAAACAGTAGAGGATTTCAATAAATACGTTCACTTAATGAACTGATTTTGATAAACACTTAAGTACAGATGAAATCTCTAAGACAATAAATACAGAGTAATGAATGAGCTTGTGAATATTCTCGTTGTTCGTCTCTACTTAATAAATGCTTGAGTTCTGTATTTATATCTTCTTCAGATTTTGCCCTTTTGATTCAACATTCAAGAAGCCGTTTGAATTTAGTCGTTGGGAGCTCATAGCCGTTGGCATTAAATGCAGCTTCTTTATCGGGCTTAACTCTCTGCTCTAGCTTCAACTACTTCTTGCATAAGGTGAGCTAAGAGAGAGACAGACTCAGCGCTCTGAGCATCCGTACAAATAGTACTTTCTGGCAGCTTTCTATTAGCGCTAGCTTGATCTGTTATCGCTAATCTCATAGAGTGATCTGCACTTAAACTGTTAGCTAACCAAATAGTCATATATTGCACAGAGGTTACTATCGCAAGCTTAATCCATTAGCTCAATGAGATGAAGACAATATAAGGAATATCAGAGCTTTTTATTGATAGCATATTCTCTTGGGTTAGAAAGCATTTCATCAGCATAGATTATCTCTATCAATTGCAAATTCATTATGGCTATTATCCTTCAGGATACTATCATCCAAGTATTCAGATATTTCCAGGTATCCTATTATCGATAGCTCAATCCATTATCGCTAGCAACTACTTTAGCTCATTTGACACTTGCTCAGGCACTGGCTATCTGAATGATTTATTATCTGAAGCACTTTTGTTATCGATAGCTTAACCTGTTATCGCTAGCTGATTTCATTAGATCAAGGACTTGGGTTATCTTTCTGCTAGCTGAGTTATCAATGAACCTCTAGCGATGGATTCTTTCTTAGCGATAGAGAATGACTTAGCGATAGATAATGACTTTGATATTTCTGAGTCTTCACTTGCTATTCCTTTCAATAAACTTGATATGGAAATTTACTTAGCGATAGAGATTTTCATTCTTATTGATCTGCTAAGTTATCATTTCTTATTAGCGATATTTTTCATAGATTAGTCTTCATCAAAACTTAAGATTCTAACAGGGTAAACCTTAGGTAAGTTTTTCTTCCTTGTTTTCCCTCTCTTTCGGGCCGATTCTGAGCAAAATGGGGGGAGAAGGATTCGAAATTTTGTGACGTTTCTAAAGCTTTTAAATTCTTAGAAATGATGCTTGAACCTTATTTTTGATGATTTGAGTGTTGATTTTGGGAGAGAAGTCGAATTTGGTCCAATTTCTCCAAGAAACTTACGTCAGGTACTGTTCACCCGACGACAATTTTGGGCATTTTGGGTGTTTCTTGTGTTGAAGCTTAATGACTCGCGATTGTTAGTAATCCTAAGGTTATGAAATGGGTTGCATGAGGGATTTTGAGGATTAAGGGATTTTTGAAGCATTTCTTCTCTTCCCCTGTTCTTGTGCCGGCGAACTCAAGAGGGAAAAAATTCTTGGACGTAATATACCTGCAATTAGAAGCTACGATAAGCATTTTGGATGTGTGATTAGATGAATTTTTGTTCTCTCCTTCTCTGTTTGGCCGAATTCAAGTTCCCTTGTGGTTGCTTGATTCTTGTTTTTTTTCCTTGGTATATGGACGTCACAAGCACTAGGAAAAAAAATGATAGAATAGGTAAATTTGATTAAGTTTGGAATTCTTGTTCTTTCTCTTGCTTTTCTGTTTCTGTCGGCTAGGGAAGATAAAAAGGGACTAATGGTATTTTGTCTTGCTCTGCGAGATGGATTGAGGTTGTTTATTTATGGGTGATTGGCATTAGAATTATTAGATGTGCAATTCTTTGTTTCCTGGATGCTCTGGCTTATCTGTGTTGGAGTAATTTAGATGTTCCTTATAGGCTTTATTTCCTTAGCTTTGTTGGATCCTAATATAATGTTGATAATAATAGGTGAAGTAATGATTTTCTGCTTGTTAATGTTACTGGCTGCTAGTTTTATAGGTAGAAAAAGAGGAATAAATATAATTAGTTTAATAGGAATTAAGCTAAGAAAAGTAGAAAGCTTTAAATTGGATTAAAAAATATGTGCTATTGCATTTAGTAGGTAACTTGAAAGTCAATTATAACTAAGTTGAATTTAAAAATTAATAAGTTGTAATGAATGTAAGTTCATGTAACTATTAATTGATGATATTTTTCTAACAATGAAGCTCTTACTTTAATATGTTTGAAGTATTGTATTTGGACACCTAAATGGTGAATTGGATCCTTAAATATTAAGTAAGTGGTTGTAGAGTTATTAAAAAACATGGAAAGCAAATTGAATTAAAAGGATAACTAATATATAAGAATGTAAGTTAATTTAAAATAACAAAGAAATTCTTATGTTTATACTGTGTGTATATTAATTGTATTTGTGCAATGTTATGGATGATGGTGTGAATAGCCATTAAGTTAAGGATTAAGGTTTACTTGTATTAGAAATAGAAAGGGTAGTACTATATGAACGTGAGAGACGTTTAATTATTATGAATAAGTTTAAAAATTAATATATTATTTTGATTTTATAAATATTTATAGAACGGGATAGTGGAGTCGAATCCCCAGAGTACGGTGAAGAGACAGAATACAGTGAAGAGTAATCTCAGGAATCAAGTAGCAGTTTATTTCAGTAACAATTAAATTGCATGTATAATTTTATAATATCTGTTGCATTTAGTTGGTAAGTTTTTATTCCTCAATTGGAGTACTCAAGGGTTTAGGGGTTGGCCGCCTCTTTTCCCAACCAGTTAGTTATAGCTTTAAATGTTATAACAAGAAGTCCTGCAGGTATAACCTCCACTAGTTAATGAATATATCGTTATTAGTGGTTGGTAAGTGCAGATCGCACACAGAATAATAGGAATAAGATTATCATTATTTGTGCAGAATTATGAAATGTATACATGTCAATATATTCATGAGAACAAAAGTTAATGAGATAAACTGCGTTAAACTATTGCTTTTCAGAGAAGCTGGTAGGAGTTAAGCTTTTTGGGGAGTAAGGTAATGTAGAAAGAAGCAGGAATGCCTGCTTTATAGTGTACTTTGATAGATATTTTGGGTATAAACTGTATATATTATAAAGTTAGAAAGTAAGCAAGCAGAAGTATACTAAAAATATGGATAAATAGGGATATATGAGTATATATATAGCTGGGAAGCAGTGAAATGGTATGTACAGAAAAGGGAATCTTCAATCAAGATTATCCCTCTATTTTACCTTTAAATCACGCTAGGCAAGATTAAAAATGAGCTCAATATTAAGATGATTTTAATTATTTTAGTTTCTTTATAACCACTTAGATTACAAATAGTTTTAAGATATTCCAATTAGCTGAAAAGCCCATTCCAACTAAAATAAAGTTGGAATAATATTTACAAAGGAAAAGCTTTAAAATTTTTCATATTTTAGGACTTTTGGTACTGAAAAGTGGTTATAATTCAATTAAAATACTATAATATAGTAGTATAAAATAAGGTATTACAGATCCTGCTCCAATAACCTATCTAAATTAAATCTTAGTAGTTTAAGTTTATTTATTTATTTATTTTCATATAGTATTTTTCCTAATTTTACTCATTATTAAATTATTAAATCTGAATAATTAATTTTGTCAACCAAACAGTGTTGTATGATGAGGAGAGGGATGAGACCAAAACTTTTATTATCTTTATATGATACCACATGTTAGGAAAATTAATTACGAATTCCTTAGTGTTCGCCACGCGCCGCAAGTGCACGGGTCGCGCCAAGTAATAAAGTGATGAGTAGAGTATCGTTCCCACGAGGATTTGTCCAAGACCCGGTCAAACAATGATTATTACACTCTCGCCCAATTTGAGTGACACAAATGTAGAGATTGAAAGGAAATAAGAAAATAAAAGAAAGTAAAATTATAAACAGGTGATTCTCCAACCTTAAGGCTAAAATGGGTCCTAAGATTATCTCTCCCCCTTGTACTTCTCAAAACTCAATTAACCTCCCCTCAAAGAAGCTCTCAACGAAATCACGTGCTAATCTAGGGTTCAAAGAGTACTTGTAATGCTCTCTCGAGTCAAGAACAAGTGTTTAGTCCTATTCTTTGCACAATCTCTTGCCACAATTTGATAGAACCCAATTATCACACTTCAACCCTAATGTGACTATGCAAGGCTAGCAAGTATATCTCTATCTTACCAACAAAACCATCCGTTCGTCATGCAAAATTCAGGTTCTTGCACTACTTTACCCAAGTTCTACACTCAACCTAGCTCTCTCGAGTCATAAATCAAGCGAACACAACATCTAAATGGTGATCAAGCACTTAGAAGCATTAAGAACGGGGTAAAATAAGCACATAGATATCATTAATCACAAATTAAGAGGAGGAATCAAGAATCAATACATACAAGGGTTCAAAATAATCTTAGAATACAAGTATTTAGCTACACATGTTCAACAACTCCAAGGGAGCATAAATATATACATTCAGAAACAAAGAACAAGAGAAGAGAATGGAGAAGGAAGAGATAAACCAAGAGAGGAAGCCCAAATCTCTTCGAAGCTCCAAGCCCAAGCCAAATCCCCTCCAAACTCCAAGCCCTAGCAAAGCAAAACACCCCCAAGAATGCCCAAAAGTCGAAGAATGAGGACTCACAACGAAGCCCTAGCTTTTATATCAGTGAAAGCGCGCCTTATCTGTCCAAAACGCGCAAAACGCGAAGTTCGCCGTGGGTCTCGCCGCGGCGAGCCCACGGCGAAGTCCAAAAATGACAGACACAAATGTCGCTCGCCGTGGCTTTCGCCGCGGCGAGCAGACGGCGAGCTCTCCCAAAAATGGGCAGAAGCTTATTCAGTTCGCCGTGACTTCGCCGCGGCGAGAGCCACGACGAAGTCCCTGCTTCTCTGGTGCTTTGCTCTGCTTTCTTATTTCTTTGGCTGCTTTGGCTTCTTCTTATTTTTGTTCAATTGGGAGCTTGGAGGGGGGCTAAAATCTCTTGCTTATTGCTTCAAATTATTCCTACAAAAATTATATACAACAACATAAGAAACTAACTACAAAAACAATCAAAATTTATATAAATATACAATAAGGTGCAACCGAAAATCAAATGAGCATTTTCCCTCTTGAGTATCCAAAATGTATAAATAATAGACAAAAACTCAAGTAAATATACTCAAATAATCATGACTTTCTAGGAGTCATCACTTAGCTAGATGGAATTTAATTAATTAAGGTGAGGTCCCATTAACTCCCTTAATTCAAATGAGGTCCTATGAAATCATCTAATTAAACTTAGTTCCCTAATTCTTGCCAGAAAGTTGTCATCTTTTGGGAAAAAATTGTTATCGTCTAGCAAAATGTTGTTATTGACCAAGAGTTTAAAAAGTTGTGATTGATGCTCATGATGTTGTTAGAAATTAAAGGCTAAAAAAGTTGTCACTTTTTGGCCAAATATTGTTAGTTATATAAAATTTATAATAGTTATAAAGGATGCTCATTATTTTGTTACAAAGTCTAAAAAAGTTGCTACCATTTACCCTAATGTTGCTACTAACCAAGAATTTGAACTCTCGATCACTAAACATTTAACTAGATGATAACAACTTTTAGCCAGACGATGACAACTTTTTGGCCATAACTAGAGATCTTATTTTAATTAATTGTGGGACCTCAGTTTAACTAGGAGATATCATAAGACATCGTTTTAATTAAATTCTTTCCATAAGATCTGTAACACCTAAAATTTTCTACTATATTATAGCAATTTTTTTAATTGAATTATAACCACTTTTCAATGTCAGAAGCCCAAAAATACGGAAAATTTAAAACATAAAACCAACTTTCTGTCTGTTGAAATGGGCTTTTCAGACAAATGGAAACAATTTAAAATTCTTTATAAAATAAAGCGGTTAATAAAACAATTAAAAGTACACTAACCCTCTTAGGGTATCTATTTTTAATTCATAGTACTTAGGATATTTAAATCCCTTTTATAAATTTATGCAATTCTATTTTATATGCTTTCTATTATTAATTTAATAACTTAAATTTACATCATATACAAATAACCTACTTTTCAAAACTTAATCTTAATTTCTTCGTCTAATCATCTTCCAGCACTCCTACCTTATCTCAACCATCTCACTATATCTCAGCTTCTCTGAAAAATAGCAGTTCAATGCAGTTTATGTCATTAACTGTAAATTTCATGCATGCATTGCAATGTATAGATTTTATAAACCTTTGCAAATTAATGATAGTATTTATCCTATTGATCTGGGTGACATAAGCACTTACCAACCACTGATAACGATATCTTCGTTAACTAGTGGAGGTTCTACCTGCAGGACTTCTCGTTATAACATTTAAAGCTATAACTAACTGGTTTGGCAAAGGGGTAGCGAACCACCTAAGCCTGGAGTACTCCAACTGAGGAACAAAAGACATACCACTATATGCAACAGGTATTACAAAATTATGTTAGAATCTTAAGTTTTGATGAGGACTGGACCCTATAAGATAACATAAGTAAAATAAACAGATAGCATATAACTTAGTCAGAAAAGAATCAAGATAAGAATCAAGGTAAATGACTAAGGAAAAGTATAAGTTATCTAAACGTTGAACAAGTCCTATAGATAACAGATATATTATCGCTAGACTGAGAGCCTATCGCTAATACACGAAGAGATAAGGATAATATTAGCTAATAAAGTCTTGGCAATAAACTAAGACAAATATTCCTATCGCTAAGAACTTCACTATCGCAAAATAGTATAGTTTGAGCTAGTCTAAAGCAAAGAACAAAAGATCACTATCTTTAAGACATGTCTCTATCGCTAAGATCTCATAACAGACAAAAGACATAGCTACTAGCGATAGCATGAATAGCTAGCGATAGCAGAACACTTAGACATTCAGATAAGTTACTATGTAGAGTTAATGATAACCTATCGATAACATAGCTACTAGTGATAATAAGTTTAGCTATTGATAGTGAAATATCTTGCTGAAATATCTTTTCTGATAGCTAATATATTATCTGTATACACTGAGCTAATGAATCCTACTAGCGATAACACCAACTGTGATTCACATGAATATTTGTTTAGCTAACAGGCTAAGTGCAGGACTCATTCTATGAAGCTAGCGATAGCTTGAGATGCTAGCGCTACTGAAAAAGCTACTACACAAGTACAATGTTGCAGGTAATTGGTAATCACAATCTCTATCTCTAATAGCTCAACTTCTGCAAGAATTAAATGAAGTAAGAGAAGAAAGATGACTGAGATGAAGACCAGCATTAAATGCCAACGGCTAGGAGCTTCCAACGAACATATTCAAACGGACTTATGAAGCTGAAAGGAAAAGGCAACTGAGAAGAGATATATAAATCAAGACTTGAGCATTTATGAGGAGAGAACAAACTGACGAACAAGCATTCATTACTTCTCATCTACTCACTAGTCAAAGCCTTATTATTCTTAGTGAGATTATTCTTTACTTCAGTGATTAACAAAATCTATTCATGAAGTAAACTCATTTATTGAAATCCTCTACTATTTGAGGTTGTTCTTAAGTCTGGGACTTTAGAACAGGGTTGTATTCTTACAACTTGTAAGGGGGAGTGTTTAGAGGAAGTCTAAAACTCTGTCTTGTAAAGGTTGGCAGGTGAACCTGGTTTGTAAAACCTGTGGTTTAGTGGAACCCAACGAGGAGTTGGAGAACTGGATGTAGGCAATGTTTTGGCCGAACCAGTATAAATGATTGTCTTCAAGTTTTAAAGTTTAAATTTTTGAAAAGCACAATTCACCCCCCTCTTGTGCGTTTTGCCACCTTCAAATTATACATGCAATTTAAGTATAATGAGATAAACTGCTACCTGACTTCTGGAATTACTCTTATCTTGATTCCTTTTCTCCGTCATATTCTGGAGATTCAACCCCACTATTTCTTCCTATAAATATTTATAATATAAAATGATATATTAATATCTATTCTTATTCTTAATAATTCGACGTCTCTTATGGTCCTAATGTAATTGATACTACCCCCTTCTTTGTATTAGTGAAAGGTTATAGTTTACTATAATTATCTTAATCCCTTTTAAAATTAAAAGATCAATTATTAATAATTTACTTCAATTAATAATTATGATTCTCATTATCGTCTTTTCTGGAATTAAATATAAAAATCCCAATGACTTAATCATAATTAATCTATTAAACATTACCATCTTCTACCATATACTATTTTCTTATTCGTGTACCGTATAAGTTTAATGTCATCAGAATCACAGTTTACAATTAATTCACTGTTGTCACTGAAAATGTTGTTTAAGAGAACAGAAATAGAACAGAGGTTTCAACATAATATTTTACTATTTTTTTTATCTTACTTTACATCCATCTCTCATATAAAACAAAAGAACTTTGTTACTTAGATTCTAGTAATCCTATAACAAAAATACATTACACGTACACCTGTAAATTTATATCTCAATCTTCTAATCATGTGAACATTTATTTTATCACTTGGAACCTCAGTCAGTAACTTAAAGCCAGATTCCAACATCCAAACCTTCTCCATAAATACCTAAACACATCTCCTTTAACCTCAAGTAAATCCAAAAACTCAACTAAATGACCAAGCAAGAACAAGGGAACCAATTCTCCCGAAATTACCTTATACTAATTCAACCTCATACTATCTTCTACCACTCATAAATCCTCAAAACAATTCCCATAAAATAAGTCACCATTTCATAGTGTTCCCCCTTTTCCCTACACTAGTAATTTATACTCCAAATAATCAGAATCCCTAACCATCTTCTTTAATCTCCATACTTCATGTGGAATCCATTGCATTAATCAATTTACAGGACTAACTATTACAACCCTCAGCAATCGAATAAGTCCTTAACAATCACCATAAATTGAATCATGCTCTATAAGTCAACTTCCTTAACACCACTAAAACAGAATAACTGACTTATAACTAAATCACAGTACTTCAACTTCCCACCATTTCATGTCTTCTTTATTTCTATTATTTCCTTTTCCAATCAGCTATATTGACAAATCAAAAGAACTTAAGCAAACAATATCAAACCACCAACTAAGCAGAGAATTATCCTTTAGATGCTAACATCACCATTGACTAAAATAATTTGACATGAAAATGCTAGAGTCTAATTCCAATTGACTCTTTAAAAATTCCAACTTCTTAATGAAAAACCTATTACCTTCATCTTCTTACTCTAAATACTCAATCATTAATTAAAGCCACTTATCTCCTTTTTATTTTAAAACCAAGCATCAAGGTATAAAAGCAATAGGGAAAATTATAATCAGTTCTACTTGCATTTCATGTAATTCTCACTAACCCTTAACCTCCATCAAAATTTAGATTCACTACTTCATTCATTATTTCCACTCTTTTTTTCCTTTCACTTACCATTTACTCCTTCCCATAACATCAAATCATGATTTCCATTTCCTATATATCTCAAATTCAATCTTTGTTTCCAAAATTCTAAAAGCCTCTAAGAAAATATCATACCATTTTATTTCACACCATCCTCAAACAACTAATCACCTTTAGAACCGAACCTAATTAGCTCAGTGATTGAAACAAATCTTTAATCCCAGGTCGACCTTTAGATAAATTGTTAAAAATCATATCCTAACCATTTTTAATACTGAAGTTGATGCCTTCCAATTAACAATTATAACCCATGTCTCAATATCCTTAAAACCCGTGAATAATCAATCCACCAACAACAAAGTAACCCCCAGAATATCATTACAGCAAATCCAAACTTTCCAGAATTTGAAAAACCTTAACATTCACAATATAATTCAATTCAATCACCGTTAACTCCTCCTTCCAACCACTGAATTATCAATCAATAAGTAAAACAAAATCAATCCAACCTCACATCAAAAATCATTATTCCTCTCCTTCCTTGCACCATTAAATCCACACATAAAGAGAGGAGAACCCAAACATTTTTAGCACCGATATGGTCCTCAATTACACACATCCACCCCTCAATTAAAATCTTGATTTCCTTTAATAAATTTGAATCCCTTAAAAGCCACTTGTCTATCCTTTATGTTATTCAAAACAGAATCCTAACTTCTTTACACCTACTTAAACATCTTCCATTACTATTACTTTACCAATTAATTATCCTAACACCTCAACTCCATTTATTGATATCATAATAACGAAACACAATGACATTCAAAATCTCAAAACATCATCTTCACCATTAAACTTGAACAATTAATCATTCAATATTTCAAACATCAACACCTATCTCTAATTCAATCTTTTCTCTATATAACAAAATATCCTCAATTCCATTAACATACAAATAATCTGACTATCAAAATGCCTTTGGACAGTCCCTTGTGAAATTTAATTATTCAGGTATTAAAACAATCCCCATCAATTATAGAACCAACAAATACCGAACTCAAGATAAGCAAGAAGACAAGAAATTCAAATTCTACTATCACCCTAAACAGCTATAATCGAACCTGCCCAGACTGAACTAGACTTCAATTCCTCTGATATCAATCAACAAGTTTCCTCCATATTCTAATGTAAAAAAAATTTCATATTCAATTAGTATCCACTAAACCTAACTCAATATCTCAAATTCCTACTAAAGTAAACATCCAAAATCAACCTCAATCCATCTTCTTTTCATCATATTGAGAATCAAAATCACAGAACCGTATAGGTATAGAATTTGTAAGCACAAGAATTCGGCCAGAACAGAACAAGAAATGGAGGGAGAAAAATTTAACCAAATTAAGCAACAAATCAGTTTAACCCAATAACCACCAGAATCAGTGACCAGAAAGGAAAGAAGATTCGAATGGATATGAAGAAGAACAAGAACTCGGCTGAACCGGCAACAAGAAATAAGAGAAAAATTCAAAGAAAATCCCAAGCTTTAATAATCAACATACAAAGCAATAAATATGCTTAAATTTACTCCTATTAATGTTTAATCGAGCTTTAATTTATTGAAATCCCCAGAAATACCCAAAATCCCATCGGGTGAACAGTACCTGAGTCACAAATTGGGAGAAATCTGACCCAAATCAACCTTCCTTCACCAAATCACTTCAAGAATACTCTTAATCGAGTCTTAAGCTTCATTTCTCTGAATTCAAAACTTCAGAAACCCCCCAAAATTCGAATCTCTCTTCGCCCTATCACACTCGAAATCGGCCAAGAGAAGAAGGAAAACGAAGAGGAAAAGCTTACCCAAGGTTCACCCCAGCTTTGTGAACGTTTCCCTCTACCTATCGCCGCCGAATCCGCCACTGGAACGGCGGAGAAAACGAAGAAAACAGAGAGGAAGTGAGGAACAGGGAAATCGAGAGAGAGCAGAGGGAGTATTATCGTGGAAGCAGAGAGAGAAGGGTGAAGGAAAAGTAAGGGACACGTGGGAGTATATATTAAAAAGAAAGAAGAGGATATTTTAAATGGGTGTTTTACCATTTTGCCCATTCTTTTCCCTGAAGATATTTTTCAACTAGGGGCAGATATTGTTATTTTCATTTCTTTTTTTCTTTTTCCTCTTAAATGGTAATTTTATTTACCATTCACATTTACAAATAAATATGAATTTATCCCAAAATAATATCTCTAGATATGCTTTAATTTCCAAATTTATTTATAAGACTTTTTAAATGTCAAACAATACCTCAAGGTTCTAAATATTCCCTTATTTAAATTCATCTTGATAACAAAATTTTATCTTTTAACTATTTCTTTTTTTTTAAACAAAATAAGCCTTAAAAATTATTAAAAATACATCTAGCCTCATAAATTAATTTATAAGGCTTTTTAATTTCTAAATGCTACCCTAAGACCTTAAATAAATCCTTATTTTCTATTTTCTAAAATTTAGGGTGTTACAAGAACCATAATTAATTTCCCATTATTTTAATTTGTTACGTTGCACCAAAAATGTATATTGTAAATCAGATTATGTAACAGATCATATTGTCCTTTTTGGCTGACAATTCTTGTCCTATTTGTATAATCAAATCTTAGAAATTCACCCCGCATTAATTTTAATAAAAGGCTATAAAAAAATCATACAAAAATTTTAACGTTGATTTTTGTACTTTTAAGAAATTAATTAATCAATTAATTGTTACCATTTAATTTAAATAAATTATTATAATAAGAATTAGGAGAATTTAATCTTACCTTAAAATTTAAAATGTTAATTATTATGATTATAAATTATTTTAAGAATGACAGTACTTTTCTTAAGAACATATCATTTAAAAAATAATTTAAAAATCCTTTTAAAGGGTAGAGATTGATAGATAATATTTTAAAAAATAGAAATATTTTAAGAAGACCCTAAAACTATTCAGGCTTTCGGGCCTGGCTTTGCCATTTAGGTTCTTTTACAAGTTCGGGATTATTTGGTCATTTCCAAGGGAGTCTGACCCGAACTCATTTATTAAATTTAATTATCGAAAATTTATAAAAATTAATTATCGGAGTTGATTTTGTGCATGGAAACGGCACTAATTATTTTTAAAAAGCATTAACTATAATTTAATGAAAGATATTACGAGCAATTAAAATCATACAATGAAAGTTATTATCTCTCTTTATACCTGTAAACAAATGCATTTATGTAAGAACACGAAAATCGTTGTCAAATTGTCATCCTCATGCATTTTATAATTAATTAATAGAGCAACAATTATACTCACTAATTTAGATTAATATATTGTGACGTAAAGTTTAAATAGTAAAAGAGTTCATATTCACTATATCTTTAATTTTATAAAACACGTTCAGACCAACAAAAACAAATTTTATAAAACACGTCACCAATCATTTATATTATCTTTATACACCACAAAAAATTTTATGTTTCGTCATTGCACCAAACAATGTATATTGTTAAGCATATCTGATATTATAAATAAAATTCCATATAAAGCAGCCCAAAATGAGGAAAAACTAAATTAGAGTTGAAAATTCAATAAATTCTTAATTAAGTTGTTTTGTCCACTTAATATTCTAGAATGTGGATAGAATGACTTCACTATCCTCTTCTACACTCCTCCCTTTTTAAAAAGAGTTTTATTGCTATGTAACTTATTTTTATCAATTAGTGTGTATATATGTTAACATTAATAATATATAATAAATAAAATATGGTTTTTCCTAAATCCAATGAACTTTTTTATGAAGGATCACAACAAATAATTCAAGCTAAAAATAAAACCTAAAGCATAATCTCCATTACAATATAATTAGGTCTCAACAACAAACAAAAAGGAGATTCCTGAGACGAAAATATCTTCTTAACAGAAAAAAGAGATTTCGAAAAAATACAAGGCGATATTTTCATTTCATTTTGTGCAAGATTTGTGTTTAACATAAGCAAATATTATATGATTATATATGTCTTGTTCCTTTTTGCCAATAATATAACATATTATTGTTTTCTCCATCAGTACATGGTTGTAAAAAAATTGAACATCTTTCCTACACAAATCCTTTATTTCTCTTTGCTGAGAAACTAAGAGTTAATCCCATATCTAATTAAGATGAGACAAAATAAAACTTAATTGTATGTTATCCCAGTCAGAATAGATATTACAAATTTTGCCAAAAGTCGTCGTGATAATACCTACATAAATATTGTGCATAACGAGTTATATTTGATCTTGTTAATTTTGAATTTTAAATAGTCATTGAATTACGTACAACTTACAAGATGTAATATCTATAATATTTATTAATATGATGATTAGTTTTTATATATTCTTCAATAATAATCACGTTTGTATTTTCCTTCTTTTTTATGCATGAGTTAAATTCTGGAGAATAAGTTGATCTCTCTATATATCATTTAATGTTCGACACTATAAACGAACTTAAATTGAAGTTTGAGTTCTCCCAAACATAAAATTTTACATTCACAATATTTAACTAAAAAAAATAATGTATAAATTGATATTGTTGGTGCTATCATGTGGTTATATATCTGTATTTGTCATGCATTATTTTTTGTGATCCTTCAAAATAAATTCCTTTGATTAATCAGAATCATATTTTATTTCATTACATATTAATGTTTATAAACACTAATTTAAAAAAAAAAGTCACATAGCAATAAAACAATTTTCAAAAGAGAGAGGAAATTATAAGATGGTAGTAAAATTATTTTACACACATTTTGACATTTTAAATTGAGTCAATGATTATCGTAATTTTTAAGTCCCACGACGAAAACAGCCCTCAGTGTTTAGTTGTGAAGACGATAGCCATGCACCTTATGTGTCCATGTTTAGAGATTTATCAAATTAAATACCAACCTAAATGAGAATTTTCCTTATTTCAACCAACTTTAGATGGGATTTTTCAAATTAATTAAATGATGAGCATTCTCTTTGAGTCCAAGTGCCTATAAAATCCCCCTCAACAATCTGACTTCATTTCATACCACATCCTTCAAAAATGGATTCCATGAAGAGCAATAAGATATTCGTCGTTTTCATGCTTTTCTTATTTGTTACTGGTAAGAACATGTTCTAATTAACCTGCTTTTGTTTCGATTAAACAGTTTCTAATTTGCTTTTTTTTTTCCTTGTAATTAAGAAAAAAAATGAGTAGCCAAGCCTATTATACAAACTGATAAATAAGTCACATTTTTAATACTTTTCCTTGCATTTCAAAGCAGTTATCGGGTTAAAAATGTTGTACATATATACAAAGTGCATGTACTCTCACTAGTAAAATTTTTTATGGGAGAGCTCTCTCAATTTTCCCTGAAAAGTTTGTTGGTTCTTTCAAAATAGAGTATTGCTTTTCTCAATCAATTTTACCTTCAATTTACTCTTGATTTCGTGTTAAGAGAAAGAATATATGAGAACTAGTTTTGAGAATTTAAGCATAAGGTTTTCCTAACCAAACATTGTTAATTTCTTATAAATTTAATTTTGAATGATTTTGATAATTTTAGATTGATTAATATGTGCTACAAGTATGTATATCTATTTATACGTATATTTGCCATTTTTCGCTAATGATGACACTAATGATATTAACATCAAGAAACTTTAAGCACAGACCATACTAAACTTTCGATATAAATCTGAAGAATTAAATCGATAGGTTAATGATTTTATTTATTATATTTCTATTTTTATTTAAATATTGGCTTCTTATGTCAGATTTCATGGTTCTAGGTACCAAGGTAACAATGGGACAAGCACCGTTACGGGTATGTACTCAGGACCTGTCCTTGCCATCGAATATGAAATGCAACAAAGGAGCATGCACAGTTATGTGTTCGAAGCAGATTATTCCTGGTGCTGTGGGAGATTGTAAGGGCACTCAAATATGTCACTGCACTTTCTTTTGTCCCCCTAGCTAGGTGGCATGATGGTTTATTTATAGTTGGATGTATGTAAATTCAAAATATCTTAAATAATAAATAATTTATTATATTAGCCCTATTGTTTAAATGACTTAACTAATGGCCCATCCCATCGATCTTTCTTAATTATGGCATTTGGGTGTGAACGTGGTTGAGTTCAAAATGCTCTCTTTTCTCTTGCTCCTCCCCTCCTCTCTTCTTTTCTTTTTTTTTTTTTTCCCGAGCAAACAAGTAACAAAGTATCTAAATCAGACAAATCAAATTTTTTATTTAAATTAGTTAAAAACAATAAATATATAAAAAAATATAACTTTTTTTAAGTTATACCTTTATTTATGAGAAGATAATTGCCATGGAGAATTGAAAAAAAAAGAAAAAGATAAAAAATGGATGTGAAAAGAGATGAGTCAGAGAGAGAGAGAGCGCAAAATTATGGGAGATATATATAATTAATAATGGGTAATAACTAATAAAGCGATTTTAAATTTTCTAGATAAATATAACATATGAATTATATGTAAGAGAATATTGATAATATGTATTAGATTCGAGGGAGTATAAAAGAAAGATTGGATTCTCACGCATTCCTACTCCTCGCTGCTTCTCTTCAAAACTCATGAAGGGAAAAAATTGAAGGGGAAAAAAAAAAACTTTAACTCGAGGAGTTTGAATATTCAGTGATTATAATTTTTATGCCTCATTCCCTATAAATATATGCTACTATACTATTAGGGTTAAGGGTCATATTTACTCAGGAAGTTGCATGTTCACATCTATCTCGGAAGTATTTTTTGGTCCAATTTTGTCCTGGAAGTGTGTAAAGTGTATCATATTCATCCTTTACCGTTAAAAAATTCACGTTGACTGTTAAATAGTTAACTTTGACCGTTAATATTTTAATGGTAAATAGCGAATATGATATTTTTTGTACACTTCCAGGGCAAAATTGAACCAAAAAATACTTCCAGAGTAGATGTGATCCGCCGTACACACTTTCGGGGTAAATATGACCTTTAACCCATACTATTATGTTTTTAACAGCAATCTCCCACCCTTGTTATATGACACTTTTTAAAAAGAATAAGTGGGATAAGTTACCAAATGAAGTATCAATTGCATTTTTTAATAAAATTACCTTGATTTAAATTTGATAGGGACTTTTCTCGCTTTCTAAATAGTAACTAATAAACTTTTTTTGTTTGGTCAAAGTAATCAACAACTTTAAATCAGGGTAAATATTTATTTAAACCATTAAATCTCAAAATTCATCACCCTTTATTTTAATAAAAGGCTATAAACAAACTCAAACTAAAAAAATATATTATCTCTGTATTCCCATAAACAAATGTTTTCCTCTGAAGAAGAACATGATCATCATCAATTTGTCATCCATATATATATATATATATATATAGTGTAGCAAATTTATATGAATAGATTTTATGTTCGATAAAGCAAACATTACATAAATAATAGTGAATTAACAATGGAGTTAGAGACAAAATTCATCATAAAATAGACTTTCACTAAATAATTAGCAACAAAATTATTGATTTAACTATGAAATTATGTCTTAGCTAACGGAATTTTATTGTTCATTCACTGGTTTTTTAATGAAAGGATTAATGTTAGAAAACTGAGTTTGGGGGACAAATCCATTCAAAAGCCCTTATTTATAATAGAAACAATGTTTTTAAAATCAAAGACATCAAATCGAGGAGGCCAGGGGTTCACCGTTCACTTCTCCTAGCCAACTCGTCAAACTGATGATTAATGATATAAAAATGCAATAATACATACATACATACATAAATACATACACACACACACACACACACACACACACATATATATATATATATATAAATAAAAGAAATTAATCCATACTAATTTTAATAAACAATACTCAACTTAAAGCATTTTAACGTGGGCCAATATGGGCTTTTAACTTCGGTCAAGTGAGGATCGTGCTTTAAAGATGTTGATTCTTGTATTTTAAAGGAACTAATTATTTTATTATTACCGTTAAATTTAAATGAAATAATTTAATAAATATATTGAGAATTTAATAAACAATAATGTTAATTATTATAATCATATTTTTATATTAAATATAATCCAAATTATTTTAAGAATGGAAGTACTACTATTTCTTAAGAACATATCATATAAAAACAATTTATAATTCCTTTTAGAAGGCTTTGCTATTGGCATTTGCGTTCTTTTTTTTACGTGTTCAAGATTTTTTGGATAATTCTGAATAAGTCTGACCTGAATTCATGTATATCATCCATTCTTTTTGGCTATATCATTATTTAGTTAACTAAATAATTCCACTGCTATAAATGTAATTAGAAATTAAACGATAATTATTCCTTGAAATCGAAATGCATATCATCTCCATTTTAGAACATTATCAATGCAATCTATATATCTAGTATTAAAATTATAACAAAATGCACATTATCCAGTCCCAAAAAAAAAAGATGATACTACCTCAATTATAAGAAGCGCGTGGCACTTACACCCATTATTTTAGAGTAGGCTATGCTTTTGGTTCTTTAAATTTACACTAAATTTCAATTTGGCCCTAATGTTTAAAAGGTGAACTTTTAATCCTTCATTTTTAATGCCGTTAATTTAACAAAAAATGCTGACTCATGGGATTTAAATGATGATAGATCATGCAATTTAATACACACAAAATATGTTTGAATTTTAATTCTTTAATATAATCAATTTCATAATTTGAAATTTAAAATGTTTTGTGGCATTTAATTGCACGATCATAATTTCAAATTGTTAGTTTGCATTTTCTGTAAGAATAAGTGGCCAAAGTGCACTTTTTAAATTAAATTTAAAAGACTAAATTAAAATGTAATATTAAAGGACCAAATGTATATTTTAGCCTTATTTTTAAGTACATGATGTATTGAATTAAAGTCAAACAACATTTTAATTATGTTAATTAGTTCGCATCCTATTTGCACATCACATTATTAAAATGCATTCATTTTATTTTAATAAAAGATCATGGGCAACTAAAATAGTACAAGGAAAGTTATTATCTCTGTTTATTATTCCTGTAAACAAATGCATTCATGTAATTAAGAAATTGTCATTGCTAGTTTTATGTTTTGAGAACTTAAATATTTGAAGAGTTCATACTTATCCTATATTTATTGTTTTTTTCCCTTAAATGGTCAATATTTTATGTTTTGTTGTATGCTGCACCAAACAAGGTCTATTGTCAAAGTGCATATATAAAAACCACCTCAAGAAATGTGATCTCATCTCATCTCATATCCTTCAGAATTGGATTCCATGAAGAGCAATAAGATCTTTGTCGTTTTCTTGCTTCTCTTATTTGTTACTGGTAAGAATATGGTTTAATTAACCTGCTTTTGCTTCGTTTAAATAATTTCCAGTTTTCTTTTATCTGTTTTAAAACAACACTACTGAATGGACAATGTTCACACATTAGAAGAACTCTGAGAAATAAGTAACATACTTTTCACTGTATTTGAAAACTATTTTTCTGTTAACTTGTAGAAAAATAAAATTATCATGTTGAAAAAAGTTGGTAAAATTAGGGGAAAGTCTAAAGTTAAAAAGTTTATTGGTGGGAGAGTATTAATCCTCTGTGTACAAAATTTAACGGTACCGATACCTTTCATGTATGAAATTTATAATGTTACTCTCACTAATAAAATTTTCAAATTGAGAATTCCATCCAATTTTCCCATAAAAGTTTGCTTGTTTTGTTCAACCCATAAAACTTTGGTGGTTCTTTCAAAATAATCATTATTTATGAATTAATACAGAACATCAATTGTTTTTTTTTTATCTATTTCACCTTTAACTTACTCTTGATTTATGATATGCAATATTGGCAAAAAAACATTTATGATATGTAATAATTAGTTTTGAGAATTTGAATTTCTGAATTAAATATTGCTAATTTCTCATAAATGTACTTTTTAAATTATTTTAATACTGTATAATAATCACATATGTGATTATCATATTTTCCATGCGTGCACAATGGTTGCCCTAATAAGTAATAACCCATCCGAATGCAATGCAAAATGTAATGAAGAATTTGAGGATGACGCTACTGGAAGATGCATTAAAGCCGGTGTTTGTCTCTGTACTCATCGTTGTTTTTCTCCTCCTCCTAAGTTTATTCGTTCTTAATAATTAGACATAAAAAAGGTGGGCCCTACTTTTGATAATCTAAATGTGTATGCTTGCTCATGCTTGGCAAATATAGTTATTTATGTAATAAGGATACGCATAGATCCAAGTATTTTATATACATATGTGTTTAATTTTTATTATTATTATTATTATCGATCGTTTTCTCCGTGTTAGTTAATGTTCAATATTAATATATGGTGTTCATTCGATTAAACCAAGGATTGAAAATTTATGTTTATACATTTATATAAAATTTAAATTATAGTAACATGAGTTATAATACTGCAACTATACATAAAGTCAAATGAAAATTGGAACTGTATAGATGAGCTTGATAAGTGAACAAATGAATTCAAATATTTGACCTTTTATTAGTAGTTGGTCTATTAAAGAAATATTATTAACTACAAATAGGTCAAATTGTAAGAAAATGTCTCTTTACTCATAATTCATAAAGATTGGAGTTTAAATCTCATTCATGATCATATGAAGACTTTATCCGTAACCCTAAGTTAACACTATGGGTCTGTTTGGTACCCTGAAAATTGATTTTATAGAAATGGATATGATTGTGGAGATGGAGTTGGAAATTGTGTTTGTATGCTCATTTAATCTAACATAATTTTTTGTTGAAAATACTAAAATACACTTTCTAAAATAAAATAAAAAAAAAACTCCCAAATTCACCATCTTCTTCCCGTACACCACGAAAATCGTCTTAGAATCTCATGTGCAACTCAAATTAAGGTCAAAGCTTGTGAGCTGGGTTGTCACAATTTCAAAACCATCATCCTCTTGTACTACTACCGATCGGGAAAATGGACCCAAATACAAAACAACAATCTTGAAGCAAGCCAAGAAAATAAAATTCGAAGGAGGGTGCAGAATATTCATGACTCGGTCATTCTTTTCTTTTTCCTTTTTGGGGTAAAGAAACGCAGGCAAGCAATGAAATTTCTGACTATGTTACTCAATTCACTGGTTACAGTTTTAATCCATCAGTGCTTGGTTTTCGCAAACGGTGAGCGGTTTTGATTTGAGAAGTGTCAACAGATAATGTTAGAAGTGTTTAGTAGGGATAGAAAATTGATTTTGCAGATTCACTACAAAAAAGTACGAAATTACTGACAGAATTCTGTCGGTAATTTCAGTTTTCTGACGGAATTTTTTCCTTCGGAAATTCCTTCGTTGGTAATTAATTTACCGATGGAATTTTGGTCAGAAATTACTGACAGAATTTCCATCGGTAATTTTATTAATTATATTATTTTATAAATAAATTATTATTTAATTTATAAATAATATATTAAAACATTATTATTACCGACGGAAATTCTATTGGTAAATTTTTAAATTTTTTTAAAATTATATGCTACATATCCCTCTTAATGGCTGCCACGTGTCGTTATCGTGTACCTCCACGTGTCGCCTTTACAAATTGTCTCCAATTGTGGTAGAGATGATGCCTTAAGCAGTTGAGCTATGAAGACCTTGTGATATTATTTGCAAACTATTATATTTTTAATATTACATTATATTTAGTATTTTTATTTAATATTTAAATTATAATAATTATAATTATTATCATTAAATTATTTTAATAATTATTTTATTATATATATATTTTATTCAATTATAATTATTTTTCATTTTTCTTACTAATATTTATTAAAAATTAATATATTATTTAATGAAAATTACAATTGAATTTATTGAAAATTAATATCTATATACGTGTAAATGTTAATTTTTATTAATATTGATTAAATATAATTTATTTATAAAATATTTTTAAAAATAATTAAAGATAATATTTTATTTATAAAATAATATTTTAATATATTATTTTTAAAATAAAATAATAATATAATTAATAAAATTACTGACAGAATTTCTGTCGGTAATTAATTATTTTAATAAAAAATTTATAAATTTAAATAATAATTTATTTATAAAATAATATAATTAATAAAATTACTGACGGAAATTTCATTGGTAATTAATTATTTTAATATATTATTTATAAATTAAAATAATCATTTATTTATAAAATAATATAATTAATCAAATTTCGTCGGTAAATTTTCTATCGGTAATTACCGACAGAAATTTATTCCGTCGGTAATTTGATTTTTTTTGTAGTGTTTCAACAATGGGTGGACAAGTTCGCCGGTGGTGGGTAGTGATGATGGTTAGTTCTCACTGGAGGTGGGTGAAGAAAATGAAGATGGAGGCTAAGGAGGTTGAAAGAGGAAGGGGCAAAATGGACTCCATAGGTGTTGGAATTGTAAAATTGGGGTATTTTGATGGAAATTATATCCATCAATTTTGGTGGAATTGCCTCCTCCACATGAAGTCTAAATCCATAGGCCTGGATTTATACCAAACAGACCAAAAACATGGATTCCAATTCCAATTTCATTTTCATAGGGCTAATTCAATAATACCAAATGTGGCCTATGTGTTTGAAGATATATTGACTATATTTTAACTATCTCACATCACAGGCGCTTTTCTTTCATAAAGAAAGATTAATAAGTAACTAAAACCCATTAAGGCAAGAACCATATTTTGCAAGATATATTCAGTTAAACAAAATAATTCAGAATATCCAGTGAATTCCGATCATTACTCCTAATAATCCTTCAATATTAATGGTTAGTCTAGTCTTACGGAAAATGTTGACCGATCAAGTCTCATAATTCTAATCCTAGCTGACTGCCACACCAATTCAATTTTTTAACTAATTCATATTTTAATTAAAATAATCATACTAAAAATAGGAACAACTCTTACTTTTTAATTAATTTTCCATCTGTTCTTCCTTTCACCGGAAAACCCTCCTCCATGATCTTCAACGCGGTTTTCTCAATAATTAAGGAGGATGGGAAAAGGAAATTAAAACTACTAGGTTCCAAGAACGGTCTGATAGAAGTTCAGAGATTCTTCAAAATGTTGTAGTTGATAGACTTGACGTGAAGAGGGTTTCCTTCAGCTTCTCGATCGTTTTTTGGTCTGGATTTCCTTCATTTTATAAAGCAATTAAAATTTATTAACAATTGAGAATTTTTTTCTATTATTATTTTGATTATGATTAAAGTATTAATTTGTTAAAAAATTTCAGTTGATGTGGCTGCTAATTAGGATTAACAATATGATTTGATGAGTAAGCATTTTACATGTTTTCTTAAGAAGCACGATTTGGCGGTCAGACTCTTATATTAAGGATAGGAGGGAGTACTTTTTTATATGAATGAAAGTGCAGTACTTTGAAGTAATGACTAAAGCTCTTAAAAATCTTCTTGGACACTACATTTTTTTTTTCTGTTTCCAAAACAATCACAACTCTTTTGTAAATAAATCTTCAAATCATCCATGCTCTTCACTTAGAAGTAATAATTATTTGACTCCTCTATTATATATAAAGGGAAATAAGAGTTAAGTATAACAGTATGTATGGATGGTTTCTATATAATTTTTTTTAAACAATAAAATCTAAATCCTTGACTTTAGGAAAATAGTTGTATGTGTAATTAAGTAACAATGCGGATTGAAAGCTTTATGCAATTATTATTCAAACCATCCATACTTTTCACCGTGGAAGCAATTAATTATTTCTTCTATTATATTATATACAAAGTTTTCTATAAAATTTTTGTAAACAACGAAATATCTAAAAGATTATTTTTATTTTAGACTTTGTATTCATAAAATAAATTTTACAAAAAAGGATTACCTTTTTTTTTAAAAAATGAAATATATCATTTACTACACAATGTTATTAGATTAAAAAATTTAATTTAGATTAAAAGATTTTAATGAGTTTTTAGAAAAAATAAATATAGGTAACCTAAATTAAAAGATATCTAGATAATTTATATATTTATATATATATAAATATAAATAGCAGAATTTGATGGGAGATAACAAGGTTGTCATCGTGAGCTTAAGTAAATTTGCGATAAAAATGTAAAATTAGATCGTGAAATCAAACTATAAATTCGTAAGAGTTTACTTTTATTGATAAGTATGTGTTTGAAGTATATAATTAAATAAGAAATATAAAAAAACAATAAGTTAACTTAAATATATTTTAAATATGAATAATTGATATTAAATATATTGACATCCATACTTTATCAATTATATTGTCAAACATGCTTGAATATATTATGTAATATATGTTCATATAGCATCATGCACGCATAACTATTTACCATAACAAATTAGTGAAATCATAAACATCCTAGATTAGTTTCTCTAACTAAACTAGCACAAGTTTTCATAATTATGTAGAACTACCAATAAAACATCAAATATATGTAACAGTTCAGAAAAACCAACCAAAATATAAATAACAACACAAAATAACATTAATTAGTTTTGAGTCATTGAAAAAGAAGGTTCTTCAGTCAAAAAAAAAAAAAAAAGAAGGTTCTGCCAAATTTTGGCTATAATTTCATGATATAGGCCGGTTCTAGTCAGAATGCTGAGGCAAACTATTCCAGCCCTGCCTTCATAACTGTGCTTTTTTCGCATCAAACATTATTCAAAATGAGCAAAGGTAACAACTGTTTCAAAATAAAGATCAGGAATAGAAATATTTACTGATCGTTGGAAATATTAAGAAAGGGATAATCTGTATAACCAACCACATGATCAGACGTATAGAAGGTGGATCTATCAGGTTTATTGAGTGGAGCATCAAGTCGAAATCTTAAAGGCAAATCAGGGTTTGCCAAAAACAAGCGACCATACGCAACTAAGTCGGCACCTCCATTTGCAATCACTTCATTCCCTTCATTCCTATTATAGCCTCCAGCAACAATAAACGTACCTCCAAACTCTTTTCTAATAGGTCTCAAAGAAAACCGAGCTGTCTCATCATCATCACATCGTTCTAAAAGTGACACCATTCTCGGCTCAATCACATGGCAATACAAAATCCCACATTGATTCAAAGACTTAGCCATGTGAATTCCCAGAGCTTGAGGGTCAGAGTCAATACAATCATTATATTCTGTGAAAGGTGAGAGCCTAACACCAACCCTTTGAGGTCCGATTTCTTCAGCAACAGCTTTGACCACTTGAAGGGGGAAACGACAACGGTTTTCTAAACCACCACCATAAATGTCATCTCTATCGTTCACTTGGTCTTTGAGGAATTGATCAAGCAAGTAACCATTTGCAGCATGGATCTCCACTCCATCAAAACCTGCTTCTATAGCTTTCTTAGCTGCTGCTATGAAGTCATTTACAAGCATTAGAATTTCTTCAGTTCCAAGCTTACGTGGCGGGGGATGTTTTGAAGCACTGCTTTTTCCATCTGCTTGAATTTTTGGTCTTACTGGCTTGTTTGTACTTGATATTGGAGCCTCCCCATTTGGCTGGTAATCTGTTCATCATTTTAAACCAACATCTATATAATCCTAATTTTACAAGTATAGAATAAATGGAAGAATTACAATTAGATCCCAAGGAAGGTAATTAATCACATCAAGTTCCCAAAACTTCATTAAATTACATTGAAATCCCTAGAGATTTGGGTGATATAAAATTGCATGTGTTAAGAGTTGTTGATGCAGCTCAATGATTCTTATTAATAACTTTTTAAGAATTAAGTTCTTATTGACAACTTAATGAGCTACACTGACAACTCCTGACACATTTGATTAAATATCACACATATCCTTAAAAATTTCAATGTAATTTAACAATTTTGTGAGATATGATTGCAAGGTAGTAAAAACCGGACCGGCCTGTTCGACCGTGAACCGGCGTCTGGTCCGATTCATTAGGCAGATCGGGGATGCAGTTGACCCGGTCAAGACCCGGTCGGACCGGAGAGAACCGTTCGAACCGGCACAACCCGGGTGGTTGAACCGGTTCGCTTTTTTAAAAAAATGAAAATTTTTTTTATTTTGTTACAATTCACCTAATTACCAACTTTCACTTCACTCAATTTTAGAAACCAGGAAACAATAATATTTTAAATGCTATTTTACACTAACATATGTTTAATATTTAACTGTTGTTGCTCTTAGTAATTGTATTTTAGTCTGTAGATTGTAGAATAATATTTATTTTCACGTGTAATCAACTAATATTTTCTATTTTTCTCTCTATAGAAACATTAAATATTCATGTTTGATGAATCATGCATACTTATTTACATTTACATTTTGATATATTAGTGATTATTAATGTTAATATCAATAAAATTTTATTATTTTAATATAACGGTCTGACCCGGTCCAACCCCGATCCGACCAATGACCCTTGAACCAGTGCCTCGTCCGGTTCGATGTCCGGTCCGGTTTTTTGAACCTTATATGATTGTGATTAATTACCTGCCTTACGACCTAATTGTAGTTCTCCCTAATTTGCGTGTGTGTGAGAGGGAGGGAGGGAGGTACTGTAGTTGGAGACTCTTCCAGCATGCCAGAGTTGGCAGAAAAATATGCCTCCTTTCTCATGGACAGCACTAACAATTGGTTTCCATGCTTCCACGTGTTCCCTTCTCCAAATTCCAGGGGTGTTTGGGTACCTTGTGTGTGGTTACAACAAAACCAAGTTCATACTTCTTATTTTCTATTGTTCTAGACATGAGAATTAGGACGGGTAAAGAAACATATGAACTAGGAAAATGTTTGTTGTTTTTATTAAAATCACATAAGTAATGTCTGTTCAAGGTAATGCTTCCCTGGGATATATTTTTAATTACTTAATAATGTCTATTCAATGTCACATAAGCAAATAAAGCATATAGAAGACGCTAAACAAGAGCCAATGCTTCAATTCCCTGTGATATTTTTTTTTTCCAATTATTGACTAATAAATTGGTGCAGGTCCAAAAGAAGGAAATATCCCCACCTAAAAAATATGGTATAATATTGGAGAAAAGCATATTTTCTCCGTTTCATATATATTAACTGTCGACAGGAAAAACTTTTCAAAGGTTGAGGAAATCACTGAATAACGTCATATTATGAACAATATAAATAATATGTGTGAAGACAATAAACATTATAATACGTGGAAAATAATAATGTTGTGACAGCTTATAATATAAAAGGAATGAAGTAATAATAACGATGGATGAGATTGTAATTCCTTTGCATAAAAAGAAGGATGGATCTTGTAGATTTTGATGTAACTAAATATTGGTTGGGATGTACCCAGAAATCAAAATGCAAAATACAAACTCAAATATTTTGCAACTGGTTCATATTATTATATTAGGAATTTTTGGGTAAAAAAAAAGTGGACGGCCCAGCATAACTTGCCTCACCCCCTATATGTCTAATATGCTTGCTTTTTTTGATTCGAAGACACAAGTAATAAGCATTTTAAAACTACAAGATCGCGTACCAAACAATCCTAAGAAGAAAGAAATTAAATTAAATTTAGAAAAAGTAGGATTACCCTTGTGCAGTTTCAGAGACACCTGTGGCTTCTCCAATCAAGAAACCACCTTTTGTTGTTCTTTGAGAATAATATAAAGCAGCATGAGGCTGAGGAATGGAGTTATATGACCTTGTTCTTGTTAATGGTGCCAACAGTATTCTGTGTGC
The DNA here is from genome assembly GCA_037074515.1 of Mimosa bimucronata. Taxonomy (NCBI): domain Eukaryota; kingdom Viridiplantae; phylum Streptophyta; class Magnoliopsida; order Fabales; family Fabaceae; genus Mimosa; species Mimosa bimucronata. Next base: position 18,484,317 of record CM073442.1, read on the forward strand.
ATGTATAATATACATAACCGGTATCAGTTAATAACAAGAATATGATGTAAATCAAGATCATAATATTAATAACTTCAGAAAGGAACGAAAATTACCATGACAAACGCCAACTTTTCTATCTATATGTAACAGTGTATAAACTGAAGTTTCAACTAAATATGACTGCTGTTAAAAAAACAAATATGACTGGATGATGGGACTTTGAAGTATACACCACCCTAGGCTAATCTCACTTCACGTCTCTTCTATTTTGAGTTGTGCTGTGATCAAATTTGAAAATTTTGGATTTATTTATCTTTCAATTTCTAACATCAAGCTAGATAATTATAAAATTGTGAATTTGAAAAGTTAAGATTTTGGCCTGAAGAGAACAGATTTGCATAGAAGAGGATACAGAAACTCATGCATAATAATTATAAAATACTAATGGATTTGAACGGTTCAAATTTGGCATAAAGAGAATAGATTTTCAGATAATAGGATACAACAATAAATTAAAGCATGGCCCTTTTATGAAGAGGAAACTAGTGTTGAAAGGTAATTTTTGAAGTTAAGAAAACGAATACCAAGAGTTATAGAAAGACCGTAATATTGAATAGTACAATGAAACCTGTGGGATAGATTGAAAATTCCCATCTTGTACGAGGTAAAGAGAGGTAAGACTTGTGAATTCGCATCAGCAGCAGTAGTAGCTTCATCATGAGCTTCGGTTAATGTGTTCTTGTCTTCCTGGGCACTCATAGTTTGTGTCAATGTCCTTCTCCTCCTCACAGCTTAACAAGAGAGAAAGAAGTGATGTTGTTGGTGTTGGGATGGGGGTAGGGGGGAAGAGAGCGTTTTTAATTTGTTATAAGTGCGAGCATTTATTATTTTAGATTCTACAAAATTAATTATAAGAGATCTTTATTGACATTTTGGCTCTACCTTCCTTTTTTCCTGTCTTTTTATGGAATATTTTGGTTAGCCCCCATACATAGAAAAGCAATTTAATATCCAAGAGCTCAAAAAAATTATGAAACGTCACTGTATCACCTGCAAGTATAAACCGCTTTTGGTGCTCATCTATTCTTGACCGTCCAGATCTAATTTGAACAGTTTATATTAAATATTTTTAAGTTTATTATTCTTTAAAAAACAATTATTTTAATGGGTACAAAATCTTAATATTTGAACCATAAAATTGTGATAAGAATATAAAATTGGATCGTAAGAGTTTACTTTCATTAATAAATATATGTTTAAAGTATATAAATAAATAAGAAATGCAAAAACTAATAGTAATGTAACTTAAGTATATTTTAAATATGAATAGTTGATATTAAATATATCAACGTCTGTACGTTATCAAACTCAATAAAGAAATTTCTATAAGATTTATATATAAATTCATTGAATATAGTTAATTATTTGGATCAACTTGCTGTGAGTTGTTCCAACGTAACCAGTTGTCTCAAGTTCGAGTCCTGGTATACAGCCACGATAATTATTTGAAAGTAGCGAGATTCCTCTATGTGGGCCTACATTCCCATGAACTGGACTAGTCGGTTGCTAATAGCGCCATATACCGGTAGATAAATCCAAAAAAAAAAAAAATAATTAACATGAAATTTAAAGCAAATTGACAAGATTATTTTATAAGGTAGAAACGTAAATATGTTAAGCTCTGTGTGTAAGCTCATGAGTTTAATCGGGTTTATAACTAATATGAATTTAAGCTACTCGTGACATGTGATTAGCTAGAAGCAAAAAAACGGTAAATCATAATGTCAACAACGAGTTTAACACGAGAGAGGGAGGGAGTCTGAATTTTTAATCCACTTTTATTTCATATATGCACAAGACATGTGACACGGCCACTATTCATAAGCCTTCAATTATATTAAATAAATATAGTATATAGTAAACTAGGTTTTCTCTTTTGTTACAATTTTGACTAGGTTCTTTGACTCTTGATAAAATTTCTTAAAATGAAAGAATATTCCAAACGAATGGAATCGAAACAACTGTTTGAGTAGATACATTTGTTGCAATCATACGCAATCGATCACGATATGACGTCAATGCACTTGGATCTTCAATAATTAGAGCAGTCACTTGTTTTTTCTTGCCCTTCAATTGTGTGAACTATAAAACATGTAAATAAAACGTCTAAAAAGTTCATTCAATTTGAAAAATGCTAGTTTAAATTAATTAGTAAATAATCACTTGTGAGAATAGCTCAATTGTTGAACTCTTTTTTTTTTTCAATGGATCTAGAAAGAAGCAATGGTAGCGTAAGGATGGGAGAGATGATTGGATAATCTTGAGGATTCAGAGAGAAGAGGGGTCGAAGGAGAGAATGGAAGGAAGGGGTTAGCCAGAAAATCTACGCAGAAATCGAGGGAGAGATGGCAATGGTTTCAGATTTGTCTCGAGATTGAGATTCATGGATGAACAAAGAAGGAGGGGATATATAAGGGTTGAAGAGAGGGGATGAAGTGGAATATTATGTGCACTACTACAAAAAGCCTTTTTTATGTCACCAATTAACGTCACTTATTTAAAAATGTGACATTGAAAACAAAGAGAAAAGAAACAACATCACACTTAAAATTAAGTGTGATGTTGAAACTTTTCAATGTCACACTTAAATTAAGTGTGACATTGAAAAGCACTTTCCATGTCACACCAAATTTTGGTGTGACATGGAAAATGTTTCAACGTCACACCAAAATTTGGTGTGACGTTGAAACCACTTTCAACGTCACACCAAAATGTGGTGTGACGTTGAAAGTTGTTTTCCACGTCACACCAAAATTTTGGTGTGACGTGGAAAACCCGTCCCTCTTTTTTTTTTTTTCATTTCCCGCCCCCCCTCCCACATTGAAACCACTTTCAACGTCACACCAAAATGTGGTGTGACGTTGAAAGTTGTTTTCCACGTCACACCAAAATTTTGGTGTGACGTGAAAAACCCGCCCCTCTTTTTTTTTTTCATTTCCCGCCCCCCCTCCCACATTGAAACCATTTTCAACGTCACACCAAAATGTGGTGTGACGTTGAAAGTTGTTTTCCACGTCACACCAAAATTTTGGTGTGACGTGGAAAACCCGTCCCCTCCTTTTTTTTTATTTCCCGCTCCCCACTTTAATTTTTTCATTTCGCGCCCCCCCAAAATAAAAACCATCAACTCCAGCTGTTTCCCACCCCCACCCCCCCAAAACAAAAACATCAACTCCAACTCTCCCTCATCCACACCCCCGTGTCCTCAGCTTCCCTACCCCTCCAACGCCCACAGCTCCCCCCTTCCCTCCCCCCACAGCTCCCCCCAGACGCCCCCCATCCCCCTCACCCTCCACATGCAGGTTCATTTCTTCTTTTCTTTTTCCTTTTTTTTTCTGGTAATTAAATATGCAATTTCTATAGGGTTCTTTTTTTTACTTGTTCAAGGTTTTTTTTCAGCTCTGTTTTCCTCCTATCGGGTTCAACAATTTCAATCGTGCCTCCGTTCGCAGCTTCACTTCATCCAGGTTCCTTCTTTTCCTTTTTTTCCTGATAATTAAATCTGCTGCCTTTTTTTCTCAATTGTAAATTGCAAAAAATGCCATAGAATATTTAATGGTTTTGTAAGTCTTGTAAATTGGTCTGCCATAGAATGTTTAATGTTCAATTGTAAATTGGTTTGCAAATGCTGTTACGTTGTAATTGCTGCAAATATTGCATACTTGCCAAAATGTTTTATAAGTCTTGTAAATTGGTTTGAATAGGTTTTTGTTCTCAAATTGCTGAATATCAACGGGGAATAAAAAAATTAAAAACGTTTTTTTTTAAAAAAAAAAGAAACCACGTCACACATAAATATTATGTGTGACGTGGTTTCTCCGAGCAACTTACAACGTCACACATAATATTATGTGTGACGTTGTTTCTCTGACTTTCTATGTCACTTGTTTATGTGACGTTAAAAGTCCATTTTTTATGTCACTTGATTCAATGTCCCATGAAAAAGTGACCTAAAAACCCCCAAAATTTGTGACGTTAAAGTACTTTTTGTAGTAGTGGTGGCATTTTATCCAATGTATCATAGCCAACTCAGCAAAACTAAGTCAATTGATAGTCAAAATTAACCTTATTGATGGACGGGGCAAAATTTTTACATTTTTATATACTTCCGGGGTAAAATTGATTCTAAAAAACCTTCAAGACAACTAGTGATCTATAGCTAAAATGTAACACCTAAATTTTACTACTATATTATAGTATTTTAATTGACTTATAACCACTTTTTAATTTCAGATGCCCAAAAATACAAAAATTTAAAACTTTTTTTTTCCAAAGTATTAAATCAAATTTCCTTTCTTTCAAATGGGATTTTCTGACAAATTGGAATATCTTTAAACTTTCAATAAAATAGAGTGGTTACTAAAACAATTAAAATAACTCGACTTATAATGCTTGGGGTGTCAAACCCCTTACACTATACTTACATATTCTTTAGATTATGTTCAATTTATCTATTTACACCTCTCTTACTATAATAATATATTGGCGAGTTATCTTGATTGATAACCCTCTTATATGAGTATGCAGCTCTATTATTCCTTAAGGATTTATATACATATATAAAATATATATTAACTACTAGACAAGCTTCCAACTTGTCTTAATTATTTAAACATACAACATATACAGGTAAATAGTCTCTCAAAGTATCTACCTACAAGGTACAAGACAAAGCAGGCATTCCTGCCTCTTCATACTACCTTACTTCTTTCCCAGCTAGCTACTCCCATTCTGCTATACTGAAAACGTTTTGGAAAACAGTGAGATTGGAAATCTCAATAGCAGTTTATTCCATATCATGTGTGCACTTATATATATAAATATACATCAATTTCATAAACCTGTGCATATAATGAAAGCATATATCCATTTTAAACCAATACTTGCAGATTTTCCAATCATAGCCCTCACGGCTACTCAATAACCCTCACGGTTATAGGAATTTAACTATAGCCCTCACAGCTACTCAATAACCCTCACGGTTATAGGAATTTAACTGTAGCCCTCACAGCTACTCAATAACCCTCACGGTTATAGGAATTTAACTGTAGCCCTCACAGCTACTCAATAACCCTCACGGTTATAGGAATTTAATTGGCAAAGGGGGAGCGACCCACCTAGGCCTTGGAGTACTCCATAAATCTCATCAACATCATATCATCAATATCATAACAGGAATAATGTTCATTTAAATGCCACAGATATTACAAAATTATATATATAGAAATTTATATATGAATTAAACTACTACCTGGACACTAGAGCTATTTCCTGAACCAGATCTTTTACTTTCCACGGTCTTGGTGAACTCATACCAAAATCAAAGCCTATCTACACATCATATTATGATAAGAGTAAGTTAATATTTGTACTTCTATATTTATACTAAGCGTCTCTCTCAAGTCCTAAAATGCTTGTGACTACCCCATTATTTATATCTATGAATCATTATAATTTGCTATAACTATCTTGACTATGTAAGATTAAAAGGTCACTTTGAATTACTTTACTCCAATTAGTACTTCTTATTCTCAATATTTGACCAATATAGAAACCATTCTTTAAAGACCTTAGTCCTTCACACACTTAACATATATATACATGCTCACTTAAATATCATATCAATCATTCCAAACTTCACAAAACTTTCACCTTAAATATGAAATTTCCAAACTTACAAAACATTGCAGGTTTGAAAACTTATTTTCATTAATTCTCTAATTAAGTCATTAATTACAATATCACCAAGCACATAATGCTTCCACAAAGAAATTTCATATCCAATTAATAACTACACAAAATAGAGCAGCAGTTCAGCTCAGGCAAAACAAACAGGAAATCGCTGAAGCAACAACAAATACTAATATTTCAGAAATCCAAAAACTCAACAACAAGACATTAACTAATAAACTGACAAATTATAATTTACTAGAACTATGTTGACCCTTTAAGATTAAATGATCAATTATACATAATCTATTCTAATTAATCTTTATGATTCTCAATTTCTAAATCACTCAAAGCCTTAAGTTAAATCCTAATGTGACTGAAATCTTCTATATGTCGTATTATGTTGTAATGCTTATCAATAACTCTTTTTCAATGTATTTAGGTTTATATAGCTAAGAAACTTGTTTACTCTAATTACCTTAAACAATTCAGTACTATGATTACAATTATTTATAACTTGTAAACATTAAAATCACGCCAACCGTACCCAATAATTTCATTACTTTACTTCTAGTCATCCACTTCCATTCATTAATCATCATCTATTTCACACATCCATAACCAAATCTCACAACAATCCTTCCTTTCAAATAAAATGACACTAACCATTGAATAATTCTCTCCTACATCTTTAAAATACATCTTATCAATAATGATCTGTTAACTTCAGCATTAATCCAATATCTTAACAAACAACAAAGCCACATATATCACCCATTTTAGTTTATTCTTCTTAATTAATTTTACTTTTAAACATTAATCCTCAAAGAAAGCTTCAGTTTTAGTCAAACCAAAACTCCTTTTTCATTTAACGACATAGATTCCAACATTCCTAATCCAAACTGGAAACTTGCACTTCACTCATAATAATATCCCTTAGATTAGGGAATACTTTCCAGCACTAAACTCATAACTCTTATCCTTAAAATATCAAATGATAAAAATCAGTTCTCCATCTTAACACTCAAACTCCATAGGTTTCAACAAATTTCATCTTTAATGTATTATGTTTTCCCTTTCACTCAAAAGCCTAAATCGAATTTCATACAGTAAAAACCTTGCATTTTTGTTTCTATTAACTAAAGATCAAAGAACATCAATATGCAGACTTTTATGGGTTTTCTTTACATGAATACCGTAAGGCTACTACTAGTAAGAGCATCAAGCAGCCTTATTACTTAAATTCTAAAAATATTCCCACAGCACAATGAAATCAACATAGATGTATTAAAACAGAGGCTTAGGTTCAGTCCCCATTTCAATGGTGTATTACCCACCAACAATCATCCAATGCATTAGTTTAAAGTCAAATAAAATTCTGTCTTTGAGAGGCTAAGAAAATTTCAACTCAAATCATGACATTAAATTCCTAAATCACCATTTCCGCACCAGCAAGAATCAGAATTGGTTATGTGATATCAGTACTCAATCATTATTGAGTTTTCCTACATTATTTCAGCCTATAACAAATCTGAACTTCAAAGAATGATACATACCCACATCTGCAACTGAACCTAAAACAGAGCACGAAGGAATTTAATTTGAAATCCCACATGTAGAGTAAAAACATGCAATCATGAAAATCAACTCCATCTTACTCCTAACTAAATTTATTTAAGCCTTGACATAGTTCTAAACCGAAATCACGCCCAACTCGGCACTGTGAACAGTGACAGAAACAAAGAAATTAAGAACCTGGCCAATAACTTCATGCATGCTCCGATTCTTCAGGGAAAACTAAAAATCTAACCTCAAGCTTTGATTTAATTAGATTACAACTCATCAAAACCAAAACCCCCAAATCGGAACTCCTCACAAACCACTCAAATCAGAAAAATGAAGTGTAGAAATGAAGAGAGAGGACTCGCCTAATGCCAAATCAGGTGTTGCATGCGTCTTTGGAGATCGAGTTCGCCGGAAATGGCTTCCTTGGCCGCTGGGAGTTGCGTCGCCGGTGAAGAGAAAATGGAGAGGATAAGAGGAATGGGAAATTGAAGAATGAGTGAGGAAATGTGATGGTTCTGCGTTGGAAGAGGAGATGAGGGAGTATATATATTAATTTTAATTGAGTAATTTTACCATTTTGTCCTTCCGACTATTACTCAAGATATTTTCCCACTAGGGACAGATATGGTCATTTTCATTTTCTCTTTTTCATTATGCCCTTCTTTGCAAAGTTTAATTACTATTTCCTTTCCAATTTAATCTGAATTAAGTCCCAAAATAATCCCTCTAGATATGTTTTAATTTCCAAATTTATTTGTAAGACTTTTTAAATAACAAACAATACCTCAAGGTTCTAAATATTTCCTTATTTAAATTGATCTTCTAACTTTTTTTTTCAACTATTAAAGAAAAATGAGCCTTAAAAATTATTAAAAATACGTCTGGCCTCATAAATTATTTATAAGGCTTTTTAATTTCTAAATCTCACCCTAAAACCTTAAATAAATCCTTATTTTCTATTTTCTAAAATTTGGGGTGTTACAATTCTCCCCCCGTTAAATAAATTTCGTCCTCGAAATTTAGAAAATCCCATGGTTAATTATTCCCTGACCTTACATTATCTTAATGAAAGAGAAAATAACAACAGCACGTATATTTCACATGCTATTCACACACTCATCCTAACAGTACACACATATAAAAACATAATCATAAATATCCTTATTACTTTAATCAACTTAAATCTTTCAATCATTACCAAAGATATTAACAGATCACCTTTGATATACTTTGAACATAATTATTAACCCTCTTATATTTTACGACATTTCAAGCCGCAACAAATTATGATTATTGGATTATGAACACAGTCATACCTCATTTAGAATAGCAATAATATAACAATCAAATCTTGTTAATGTATTAGTTCCATTACTTTAATCTTCTTTTACCATTCAAGCTTCACAATACTCATATAATTTAACCCTTTCATATAACCATACCTTGAATTACCTACTAACATTTAAGGACCTTGAACAGAAAACAATTCAAATTTATCACCAACCATTTCATAAGATAACTGATATACTCTTTAATAATCAAATCCTATATAATAAACAGTACCTATAATCGATCACTCAAACTTACAGCTCTTTCACATGATGAACTTCAGTCACAATCAAAGAAGAAAAAAAAATTACCATAGTTAATTGTTCTCTTAACATCCGTATTGTATATTCATAATGAACTTCATACAACATAAATTTAAAATACGCAAACACATATATTACAATAGCATTCATATAAGTTCATTTTTTTATAATTTAAACAAATTCGAATCGACAAACTTTGGATTGGCCAACACAATTTATGACCAATCAAACTATCATGGTATATTTAACTCTTTTAGCTTAGAATAAATGACTGTTCCCTTACATGCTAAAGTACCAAAATTAATTTCACATTCGCAGTATAATCTAAACATGCAGAATTCCTTATTAAAACTCTTACTATTTATATTTTATTTAATATATTCGATCATAAGCATTCCTACGATTTGAAACAATTGCCATCTCTAAGACCCTTGTAGCAGACTTAATTGTTGCTATACATATATGAAATTGAACAACTACTATATTTCGAATGGCCGAGATCAGCTAAATGAATTTCAGTCACAACCAAAGGTTTGTCCCTTAACATTCTTCAGCAGCATTCAACAGAAATAAATATACAATTCCATAAACCCATTATTATCCTATCTTCATTATCCTTTATACATTTCAAGCAAATCATAAATTAACCACAGCAATTCACAAATATCAATAACACTGGAAAGGGAATTTAAAGGAAACTTTCAATCCCACAACTTTTCATTCCCTATTAAACATCTCATTTTGCCCATTCTATCAATAACACACAGAATGCATGTTAATTAAACAACAATGACAAACAAAATCTACAAATTTCCATTACATCATAAATATTTTCTCCATTTATACTTTTAATATCGGTTACCCTCATAATTCAATACCATTTTACCAATTTCTAACTACTTTAGCTTTGTTCAACTTACTCACATAAGCTAAACTTCATTTATATATTAACTCAACAAGAGTTTCAGAAATTCGGTCTGATTACAAAGCCCAATAATAACAATTACAAGATCATAAACTGGAACAGAAAAACAAATTTCCTCACCTCAATTACAACCTAAACACTACCAAGCATACTTATAAACCCTTTTCAAGAAACTCAAGAGAGCAAACCAAGCTTATGTTTAGTTCCTCAATCATCAAAATTCATATATTTAATCCTTCTAATTGCTTACACTTGTTCATATCGGTTTTGTGAGTAAATTAAGCATTTAAAAATTTAATTTATATTCCACGAAAATCCCACAGAGACAAAAAAAAAAACGAACCTCAAACCTTCTCAGTCAGAGAGATTATACTAGCTACAAGTCAGTCCAAGCTTTAACTGAAATACAGGGAATTTTCTCAAAAATCTTATTCAATCACCATAATAAACTTCCTATGGTTCCTGAACATAACTACGAACAGAATATGGGAAGAGAAATAATTCAAAGTTTCAAGTTCAAAAATGACAAAAACCTGTGAACAAACCGGAGCAATATAGAATCAAAACAGAACACAAAGCGCCAGCCTCAAATTTGCCAGAACCAACAGAAATTAAACATGTAAAATAGCACATTATTTCTTCACAATCTTCATTTCATCAATTCATCATAATCTATTCTGAAAATTATCATATATTGCTCATCTTCGATATTGTCCGCTCTAGGCAGGGATGCTCCCATGGCTCTGGGCCCCACACGCACCCCTCACGGCTTTGTTCCTCATGGTAGGGATGATGGCACGAAGCCCACCCCCACACTCATCCATGTAAATATGTCTTTCTTTTGGATCTACTGCGATCCCCTTTTCTTTCTTTTCTTAGATCTACTTCTATTGCTCTTGGCCAATCTGTCCCGCTACATTGATATAAAGTTTTCCCTTTTTGCCTGGCCAGGGCTTCTTTTTCAATAGAAGGAAAACCAAATACCAATGCAGTTAAGGATATTTCTGACCAAATTCCATTTCTGCTTTAGGCTTTTGCCTAATAACTGTTCTATAAACATTCTCTTACATCACACTTTATCAATGTTAAATCATAATACTCTGTAATCTTTCACAAGATTTTTCCATAATTCAAACTCCATACTTCCAAAATTCTGAACTTAGAACATATTCTTATCATAATAAATCTCAAATTGTTCGATCACTAATCTTAACTTGAATAATAGTACTAAAAATTTCAATTCAATTCTTTAATGATCATATAATCCATCAAAGGACCATGACCTACCATGCTTCTGCTGCTACTCTGATATATTCCTAGGAACATTTAAGCATCTATTTCATCCTCAATTTATCGAACTTACCAAACTTCTTAAATATAAAAAAAAAAAAAAAAAAATTTAATCAATCATAAGTTTCTCATATGTCTATTCTAGAAAACCTCATTCATAGGCTATTGATATTATCATTTTTGCCATCAAGTAATTGAGTTTAACTCAAATTTCTACATTACAAATCCTCAAAATTCACAAATCCTTCCTTGGTTTCACATTTTTATTTTGCTAGGAGGAGAAATTTTGCTTCAATCTTCCTCCAAACTAGAAATATCTCCCAAAGTTTCATAATAAACTCCAATAAAACCTCTTATACCTCTCATTTAGAGAACTTATAAGTACTCTCCAACCTTTCTTTTTGCTCAATAAACTTCCAACTTTACGATATACCTTTATTTTCTAGGGTAAAACTTTTTCCAATATTCAAAATCACCCTAATTATCGTTAGAATTCAATGAAAATCTTCTTCTGATCTGGCTTCTTATACAAAAGCATCCCCTGAGATTGGTATAACCACTGCCAAATTCAAGCCTAGAGCTATCAGCATTCAGAATCAAGTCACAATTTTGATCCAACATTCAATAAAATGTCAACATAATTCACTTCCAATATCCATATCTCACTTCTTATATCTTCCCAAGGGTAATAACAATAACCTTTATTCAACCCTTTATCCCAGTCAACCAGAATTTAAACTCAAATTTCAAAATTTTCCCCTATCTAAAGGGAACTATTAGAGATCACATTTTCATCATCCATTATCCTTCTATGAACTACCTCTTACATAACTTTTTAGACTTTGAGAAACTAAGTCAATACAAAATTTAACCAATCACAATCTCGAACATAACCAACATCAATGCGGCCACCAAAATCGAAATCCCCACCATTAACACAATATTCGTCCTTGCCAACTGAAATAGAGCAAGTAAAACACAAAATCAAGCTCAATAGTTCTCATCCTATACCATATCAACCTATTCTAATCTTCTCTAATGGGTTCTTCACTGATTCACTTTTACTTTCTCTCTATCTGTTACTATCAATATTCTTTATAAAATAATTTCCATAGGTGTTCTAAGGGTATCTATGAATAAATGACTAACAAGCAAAGTATTCTAGCTAACCAATGCCAGAATCTTTGCTCTGATACCAAAAATGTAACACCTAAATTTTACTACTATATTATAGTATTTTAATTGACTTATAACCACTTTTTAATTTCAGATGCCCAAAAATACAAAAATTTAAAACTTTTTTTTTCCAAAGTATTAAATCAAATTTCCTTTCTTTCAAATGGGATTTTCTGACAAATTGGAATATCTTTAAACTTTCAATAAAATAGAGTGGTTACTAAAACAATTAAAATAACTCGACTTATAATGCTTGGGGTGTCAAACCCCTTACACTATACTTACATATTCTTTAGATTATGTTCAATTTATCTATTTACACCTCTCTTACTATAATAATATATTGGCGAGTTATCTTGATTGATAACCCTCTTATATGAGTATGCAGCTCTATTATTCCTTAAGGATTTATATACATATATAAAATATATATTAACTACTAGACAAGCTTCCAACTTGTCTTAATTATTTAAACATACAACATATACAGGTAAATAGTCTCTCAAAGTATCTACCTACAAGGTACAAGACAAAGCAGGCATTCCTGCCTCTTCATACTACCTTACTTCTTTCCCAGCTAGCTACTCCCATTCTGCTATACTGAAAACGTTTTGGAAAACAGTGAGATTGGAAATCTCAATAGCAGTTTATTCCATATCATGTGTGCACTTATATATATAAATATACATCAATTTCATAAACCTGTGCATATAATGAAAGCATATATCCATTTTAAACCAATACTTGCAGATTTTCCAATCATAGCCCTCACGGCTACTCAATAACCCTCACGGTTATAGGAATTTAACTATAGCCCTCACAGCTACTCAATAACCCTCACGGTTATAGGAATTTAACTGTAGCCCTCACAGCTACTCAATAACCCTCACGGTTATAGGAATTTAACTGTAGCCCTCACAGCTACTCAATAACCCTCACGGTTATAGGAATTTAATTGGCAAAGGGGGAGCGACCCACCTAGGCCTTGGAGTACTCCATAAATCTCATCAACATCATATCATCAATATCATAACAGGAATAATGTTCATTTAAATGCCACAGATATTACAAAATTATATATATAGAAATTTATATATGAATTAAACTACTACCTGGACACTAGAGCTATTTCCTGAACCAGATCTTTTACTTTCCACGGTCTTGGTGAACTCATACCAAAATCAAAGCCTATCTACACATCATATTATGATAAGAGTAAGTTAATATTTGTACTTCTATATTTATACTAAGCGTCTCTCTCAAGTCCTAAAATGCTTGTGACTACCCCATTATTTATATCTATGAATCATTATAATTTGCTATAACTATCTTGACTATGTAAGATTAAAAGGTCACTTTGAATTACTTTACTCCAATTAGTACTTCTTATTCTCAATATTTGACCAATATAGAAACCATTCTTTAAAGACCTTAGTCCTTCACACACTTAACATATATATACATGCTCACTTAAATATCATATCAATCATTCCAAACTTCACAAAACTTTCACCTTAAATATGAAATTTCCAAACTTACAAAACATTGCAGGTTTGAAAACTTATTTTCATTAATTCTCTAATTAAGTCATTAATTACAATATCACCAAGCACATAATGCTTCCACAAAGAAATTTCATATCCAATTAATAACTACACAAAATAGAGCAGCAGTTCAGCTCAGGCAAAACAAACAGGAAATCGCTGAAGCAACAACAAATACTAATATTTCAGAAATCCAAAAACTCAACAACAAGACATTAACTAATAAACTGACAAATTATAATTTACTAGAACTATGTTGACCCTTTAAGATTAAATGATCAATTATACATAATCTATTCTAATTAATCTTTATGATTCTCAATTTCTAAATCACTCAAAGCCTTAAGTTAAATCCTAATGTGACTGAAATCTTCTATATGTCGTATTATGTTGTAATGCTTATCAATAACTCTTTTTCAATGTATTTAGGTTTATATAGCTAAGAAACTTGTTTACTCTAATTACCTTAAACAATTCAGTACTATGATTACAATTATTTATAACTTGTAAACATTAAAATCACGCCAACCGTACCCAATAATTTCATTACTTTACTTCTAGTCATCCACTTCCATTCATTAATCATCATCTATTTCACACATCCATAACCAAATCTCACAACAATCCTTCCTTTCAAATAAAATGACACTAACCATTGAATAATTCTCTCCTACATCTTTAAAATACATCTTATCAATAATGATCTGTTAACTTCAGCATTAATCCAATATCTTAACAAACAACAAAGCCACATATATCACCCATTTTAGTTTATTCTTCTTAATTAATTTTACTTTTAAACATTAATCCTCAAAGAAAGCTTCAGTTTTAGTCAAACCAAAACTCCTTTTTCATTTAACGACATAGATTCCAACATTCCTAATCCAAACTGGAAACTTGCACTTCACTCATAATAATATCCCTTAGATTAGGGAATACTTTCCAGCACTAAACTCATAACTCTTATCCTTAAAATATCAAATGATAAAAATCAGTTCTCCATCTTAACACTCAAACTCCATAGGTTTCAACAAATTTCATCTTTAATGTATTATGTTTTCCCTTTCACTCAAAAGCCTAAATCGAATTTCATACAGTAAAAACCTTGCATTTTTGTTTCTATTAACTAAAGATCAAAGAACATCAATATGCAGACTTTTATGGGTTTTCTTTACATGAATACCGTAAGGCTACTACTAGTAAGAGCATCAAGCAGCCTTATTACTTAAATTCTAAAAATATTCCCACAGCACAATGAAATCAACATAGATGTATTAAAACAGAGGCTTAGGTTCAGTCCCCATTTCAATGGTGTATTACCCACCAACAATCATCCAATGCATTAGTTTAAAGTCAAATAAAATTCTGTCTTTGAGAGGCTAAGAAAATTTCAACTCAAATCATGACATTAAATTCCTAAATCACCATTTCCGCACCAGCAAGAATCAGAATTGGTTATGTGATATCAGTACTCAATCATTATTGAGTTTTCCTACATTATTTCAGCCTATAACAAATCTGAACTTCAAAGAATGATACATACCCACATCTGCAACTGAACCTAAAACAGAGCACGAAGGAATTTAATTTGAAATCCCACATGTAGAGTAAAAACATGCAATCATGAAAATCAACTCCATCTTACTCCTAACTAAATTTATTTAAGCCTTGACATAGTTCTAAACCGAAATCACGCCCAACTCGGCACTGTGAACAGTGACAGAAACAAAGAAATTAAGAACCTGGCCAATAACTTCATGCATGCTCCGATTCTTCAGGGAAAACTAAAAATCTAACCTCAAGCTTTGATTTAATTAGATTACAACTCATCAAAACCAAAACCCCCAAATCGGAACTCCTCACAAACCACTCAAATCAGAAAAATGAAGTGTAGAAATGAAGAGAGAGGACTCGCCTAATGCCAAATCAGGTGTTGCATGCGTCTTTGGAGATCGAGTTCGCCGGAAATGGCTTCCTTGGCCGCTGGGAGTTGCGTCGCCGGTGAAGAGAAAATGGAGAGGATAAGAGGAATGGGAAATTGAAGAATGAGTGAGGAAATGTGATGGTTCTGCGTTGGAAGAGGAGATGAGGGAGTATATATATTAATTTTAATTGAGTAATTTTACCATTTTGTCCTTCCGACTATTACTCAAGATATTTTCCCACTAGGGACAGATATGGTCATTTTCATTTTCTCTTTTTCATTATGCCCTTCTTTGCAAAGTTTAATTACTATTTCCTTTCCAATTTAATCTGAATTAAGTCCCAAAATAATCCCTCTAGATATGTTTTAATTTCCAAATTTATTTGTAAGACTTTTTAAATAACAAACAATACCTCAAGGTTCTAAATATTTCCTTATTTAAATTGATCTTCTAACTTTTTTTTTCAACTATTAAAGAAAAATGAGCCTTAAAAATTATTAAAAATACGTCTGGCCTCATAAATTATTTATAAGGCTTTTTAATTTCTAAATCTCACCCTAAAACCTTAAATAAATCCTTATTTTCTATTTTCTAAAATTTGGGGTGTTACATAAAACTTCCAGAGCAAATATGACCCTTATCCCAAAAAAATAAAGGTTGGGTTGATAAAAATGTAGCCTATATTAAAATGGGTCTTTCTTGCCTGAATATGTGATGGGCTAACCTGTCAACCAGTGGGCTAAGCTAGATCTAAAAAAAGAAAAAGAAATTAAAAAACATATATATTTCTTATTTGGGTTAAAGGTCTTGAATGCTTTGGAAGTTTCCTCGAACAATCACCCAGCACTCACAAGGTTTTTTTGGATCTTAAATGCATTGGAAGTATTATTTTGTAACATTTATACCTAAAGTTAACAGAGAGGCAAACAGACGTTTGCCACATCAAAACCTTAAGAAAACTTCTAGGGCATTTAAGATCTAAAACAAAACTTCTGAGTGCTAGGTGCTCTTTTTGAGAAAATTTCCACAACATTTAAGAACTTTAATTTAAGTCACATAATCATCTATTCAACAAGGGTTTCAATTTGATGTGGCATTTAGTCTAATGTGGCAAACGTCTCCCTGCCCTCCATTAACTAACTTGGGGCATAAGTGTTACAAAATAATACTTTCATGGCATTTAAAATAATAAAAAAAAACTTCCGAGTACTAGGTTCTCCTTCAAGAAAACTTTCAGGACATTTAAGACCATTAACCCTTTTTATTTTTTTTTATTATTTGTGGCAAATTTACCAAGGCAAAGGAAAATGCTCAAGCCTAAGATAATCTTTAATATTAACTTATTGTTGATCATGATGTTGAACTTGGATTTTAAATTTAGTTTGTGAATTTTGTCATGTTTGATTTGTAATATTTGAATTTAAAACATTGTATTTTATGTTTTATTATCACTTGTTAATTGTGATGTGTAAAATTCGTAATATTGTGTTTTGTTATATTGTAAGAAATTTTTTTTAAAAAGAAGAAAGAAATAAAAATGGGTTGGGTTAGAAAATTTCAAATATTATCAAAACGAGTTTTTTGGACCCAATCCAGTAGGCCGTCAACCCATAATTGGCCTATCCAAACTCGATGGGTAGTGGGCCTGTATTACTAGCTCTATATAAACTTATCGTCATGGCTTTAAGCAGGTAACAATTGATTGGTAGTCCAATGAATGAACTGCTTCCTCATAGTAGTATATTCAAAACTGAGTCACACAAAAGATATTTACCATGACAACAAAAAATAAAATTTTTGAAGAAAGATTCTTTGATGGATTTGAAAGACTGAAAATTGTCAAAAATATTACTTTGTCACTAATATGACTAGAATTAGAGAACGGAACACAAATTAAATAATTCAAAGAAAAAGCAATTTAAAATGAATTATTCTAGAGCTCCGATGCAATTGTTCAAATATGGATCCCACAAAGATGTTTTAAAGTTTCCTAGTTAAGGAAAGAAATATACACATGATAGGATACAACTCACTTCTCACGTACAAGTCCTACGAAAATGAGTCCTCTAATAAATTATTCTCACTTTCATTGAAGTCATTTAATTAGGAGATGCAAACTACTCCCTTCGTTCCATATTATAAGAGGTATGTAGTTAACCTTTTTACACATATTAATAAAATATGTTTTTTTACCAAATTAATAAAACATGTTGGAATAATTTATTGTGGGTGGATTTAATCAAGATTTTCATTTTTATTCTTATATCATTTATTATAGTACACATTTTCTCTCTCCTTCTTACATTAAATATACAAGGGTGGCAATGAAAAACATGCATTTATATTACTCTAACTTTTATATGCTACGTCTAATATTATGGACCAAAAAATGTACCATACTACCTCTTATATTATATGGATAAGAGGGATAACAAGTTGGGTATTTGAAGAAAAAAAAAAGGAAAAGTAGAAAACTAGCTTCCACCAAACTACCCACCAAATATTCAGCCGCGTACAAACCATGCATACTGTAGCACACTCATCTCCAATAATTTGTCCCACCCCATCTTCAAGTTGCGAGTAATGAATAAATTTACAATAAACTTTATTCCCTCTCACTCTTCCTATTTTCTTCTATTCTTCAACACAATCCTATAAATAGAAACTACTATTCCATCCTCTTCGTCACACTCAATATAATAACATCACGTTTCATCAACTTAACAACAAGCCACTCTCTTGTCATGGCTCTCTCGAAGCTTTTACTTAGGGCTGCTCAAAAAGATCATGTCCTGGTTGTCCCAGTCCTGTTCTAGATCTGTTGGGACCAGAATTTCTAGGGACCAACGGGATCTAGTATCAGGATCAATGGTACCAGAACCAAATTGGAACCTGGACGGTACCGGGATATGGTCACTGATGACTCCCCATTTATCATTAATTTATGGCATATTTAGAATATATTTAGGGAGTCATCATTACTAATTAAGGGTATTTTAAGAGTTTTTAAGAGAAAATTGTGTAAATCTGTCATATGAACTTAATTTGATTAATTTTAAGAAAAATATGATAATTCATTAGGAAATTTAATTAGCATGATTCCCTCATATTCATGCATGTTTGGATAGGTAAATATGGACATTATATGCAAGTGATTGCACCATACTTTTATACACTTTTCATTGATAAAATCAGTAGATTATTGCATGTTCTTGGGGTAATTGCACCTAATTAGGGTAATTTCTGACTTTTACACACTTTGTTGGAATTTATTCTAGTCAAGGGCAATTTGGGCATAATTAGCATAAATTATTGTTAACCTATTTTCAAGAACATTTGATGCTACTTCTGGCTTGATTTTACTTGTAGATCATAGAAGAAGCATACCCAATGGAAGAGCCAAGTTGCGGACAAGAATGCTGACGGAGCGCAAGGAAGCATAAGAAAGGATTCTGAGTTTCTGTCCCTCGCCTTCTGTCCCTCGCCGTGGCTCCCCCACAGCGAGGGCCACGGCGAGGGCACCCCAAAATGTCTGAGTTTCTGTCCCTCGCCATGGACCTTCCACGGCGAGGCCCACGGCGAGGACCCCTAAATTATGCACCTTCTCTGCCCCTCACCGTGAGCCTTCCACGGCGAGGCCCACGGCGAGACCACTTCTCTTGCACCCTCTCTGCCCCTCGCCGTGAGAGGCCCACGGCGAGGCCCCGAAAACTGGAATTCTGCTGTGCGTTTCAGGAATTTTTGGGGGAGTATATAAGGTAAAAATCAGACCCTCCTTCATTGTTCTAAGCTCCCCCAGTCCGAAAACCATCCTCTCTGCTAGGGTTTTGCTCTCCATCTTCATTCTTCATCCAAATCTTCATCCACCCACTCAAATTCATCTCCATTCTTGTTGATTTTCTTGTTCTTTCTCCTTCCACCTTCCATTTCCACTCCATATTTCCTTCCATCTTCTTCATTCATGGAGGCTATCATCATGGGTCATCTAGGGCACGAATTTGAAGACATGAGAGGCTAAGTTCTTGGTGCTTTGGTGGTGTGAAGGTGGCTCTAGCTTCATGGACCAACATAGGGGAGTTTCTAGTCTACAATTTCTTATTTCCTTTGTATTTGGCTTCTACTCTTTTGTATTGGTCTTGTATATGGATTTAAGACTTGGGATATGTGATTGCTATCCATGTTTGTGAACTATATTGTGTATGCTTTGAATTTAATGTGATTGAGATATAATTTCCTATCTACTTGTGGTTGTATTCTTGGTTGTAGCCATTTTAGTGGTTGCTAGTGGTTATAGTCAATTTCTTCCATGCATGAATGTTGTGGTTGCACTTCATGAGAGTTAAATTGTATTTGGTTCAAGGCATTTCACAAACCAAGTGGATCTTAACACTAACCCTAAGTAATGGCTATGAAAGTGGTTGCTAGATTAGTCATTAATTAGGGCTAGTGGACCCCTAGTGGTTGCTTGGGGATCTTTCAATTAGACTTGGTAAATTAAACTCCCTCTAATCATTTTGAAAGAAGCATTTGAGTCACCGAAGCACTACCAAAGCCCGTTTTATCAAATCACCCCTAATCCAAACTCTTTTCACTTTTCACTTATCAATCTAAAACACCAAAAACAAGTAACTGCTTTTGTTAATAGCTTTAGTAAATGAATCTTCAAACCAAAACCCCCATACCTTTTTTTTATCGTTTTAATTGCATTTAGTTAGCTTAGGTTGTTTAGAAGGACTCCTCAAGTGAAACGATCCGGGATTGTGCCACTTTACACAATCCTTGGTAATTATTGTGATTTTAACCCCAAGGCGCATTAGGCAAAGGTTAAATCAATGGCGCCGTTGCCGGGGAGTCATTTTTGACTCCCTAGGTTAGCTAAGTGTCAATTGAAACTATTGACTAGGGGTAGGAGTCATTAGGATTAGATTTAGGTCATTTGCATTCTTAAGATAGTTTACAATTACTTGTTCTGCATTGTATAAAGTCTGACAAGAAAATACCAAAAATATTGCTTGCCCTTTTGCTCTTGCTTGAATTGTGATACCTGCTTAGGTGTATTACTGGACTTTCTTGCACCTACTTGTGAATACTTGACTTGCCACACTTCACACATATCATACACACTTTCACACCATACTCACTTGCATCATCATTCATCCATTTTTCCTTGAATCTGTGCAAGTGCATCTTTGTTGAGCCTTCAGTCTACACTTGTTGTCTGTGCCTTGTGTATGACTCGAGGGAACCCTAGAAACCAAGAACTTTACCTTGAATACCCAGAAATTGAGAGACACCTTACTAGGTTGAGAAAGACAAAGAGAGGGGGAACTTCGGTTACATCCTTGATAGTTGAACACCCACCCTCTTGTGAGCCAAGCATTGAGAGTTCCCCAGAAACTGAGAGTGATACTAGAGACATGGAGGGGGATCACCATATTCCTGAAGTTCAAGTAGAGCCAAATCTAGGTGGTAATGGGGGAGGACAAGTGGTTAATGATGGTGAACGACCTAGAAGAAGAACCATCAGGGAAGCCACCACAACCAGCCTTAACCACAACCCATTCATGACTGCATTCCCCACTATGAACACTGATTATGAAATTAAAGGCTTATTGATACAATCCTTACCTAAGTTTTATGGTTTGCAGGAAGATGAGCCACATGATCACTTGGATGAGATCTTCATACATTGCAACACCATGAAACCAGTCAGAGCACAAGTGGAGGATGTCATGTGGAGAGTGTTCCACCTTACTCTAGAAGGCAAGGCTAAGCAATGGTACATGAGTTTGCCTACTTTCAATCCAGATGCCCTCGCCTCCTGGGGCAACTTGAAGCAAGCCTTTCTAGAAAAGTTCTACCCAGCCACTAGAACATCTGCAAGAAGGAAAGAGATCAATTCCATCACTCAAGAGCCCGATGAATCTCTTTTTGATTATTGGTCGAGATTCCAGGACCTTTTGAAGAAATGCCCTCATCACCAAATTCCCGATGAACAATTAGCCCATACCTTCTATGATGGGTTGAGGGAAAGAGACCAAGACAAGCTGGATGCAGCCGCTGGAGGCTCATTCATTGACTACACACCTGAAGAGGCATGGCCTCTAGTTCGTAAGCTCGCTTTGGCCAAAGAGAAACATGGTTCCAGAAGATCAACTCGTAGTCTTCAAAGGGTTGATTCTACTTCTCTTCACATTCCTCAATTGGATAGGTTTGAGGCCGAATTCAAAGCAATCCACTCTAGATTGGACAAGATCTCAGGTCCATCTTCCCCACCAGGTCCAGTTGGTAATGAATTGGTGGGTCCATCTTGTGATTATTGTGCATCACCTATGCATCTCTCAAGCGATTGCCCTTCTAAGCCGGAAGAATGTAATGCAATGTTCCAACCAAGGCAAGGCAACAATCCGAGATGGGACCCCTATTCCAATACATACAATGAAGGGTGGAGACAAAATCCAAAATTTAGTTGGCGCCAAGATGGCAATCCCCCAAGGCAATTCCAAGGGGAGTCCTCCCAAGCACTAACTCCTGTAAGAAAGGACCGACCCACTAATGACTTTGAAGAGTTGAACAAGTCCATTACTATGGGATTCCGCCATGTGGAAGGTCTCATTGACTCTAGGGCGAATGAAACAAAGCAATGTATGGAGTCAAGGTTTGAGAAGGTAGACAACCGTATGAGCCAATGGGAGACCAAGAGTGCTAACTTAGAGGACTATGTCATGAAGCTTTCAAACTCTTTCAATGAGCTTCAAGCCAAGGCAAGTGGTCCAACTCCGTCCAATACGGTCATCAACCCAAAGTCTTTGAATGCTGTTACATTGAGAAGTGGAAAATCACTAAATCCCATGCCAACCAAGAAGAAGGTTCACTTTTCAAGTAGTGAAGGGGAGGATGATGATGAGCCAGTGGATGAAGAGATTGAAGTGGAAAGCCCTACTTGGAGCCCACCATTGAGCCCAATGAAGTTTGCGCAATCTGAGAGTGCTAAGGAAAAGGAACTTCAAGAAAGAAGGGCATTGACTAGAAAAGAGAAAGTGGTGGAGGATCCTACAGTACAACCTCAAGAGGAGAAGAAGCACGACAAGCAATCGAGTATCAATGAGACAGGAGAGTGTAGCACACAAGATACCTTGGCCAAACCTCCGGCCAAGGAGGTAACTATCTCTCAACTCCCTTTTCCTCAAGCTTATTTTAAAAGCAAAAAGAAACATGATGAGGTTGTTGAAAATGAAATGCTTGAACTTTTTAGCAAATTGCATGTGAATGTGCCTTTCTTTCAACTTGTGAAATCTATGCCTAGTTACTGTAAATTCTTGAAGGAATTGTGCACCAATAAAAGGAAGTTTAGGCCAAATGAAAGAATTCAATTGAATCCTAGTGTGTCGGCTTTGTTCAAGCCTCAGTTGCCGGTCAAGTGCAAAGACCCTGGATCATTCATGATCCCTTGCACCATAGGGAACTTGACGGTGACAAATGCATTGTTGGATTTAGGAGCGGCCATTAACGTGATGCCTAGTGCGATTTTCACTTCTTTAGGCATCACTGGTTTGAAAAAGACAAGTGTCATTTTGCAATTGGTCGATCGCACACTCCGATATCCACAAGGTATTCTTGAGGATATACTTGTTAAGGTTAAAGACTTAGTTTTTCCTGCCGATTTCTATGTTCTTGACACCGCTAGCGAGCCATGTGAATCGACTATCATTCTTGGTAGGCCTTTCATGCGGACCGCCGGATCGGTAATTGATATGAAAAATGGTTTGATAACAATGGAGGTGGGAGAACATAAGATTAGCTTTAACATGTATGAAGCAATGCGACACCCCCATGAGGACTATTCTCTTCTAGATTTGAATGTCATTGATATTGCTGTGGAAGATGCTATTGAGGAGCATGAATTAAGCTTGCATTCATATGATTACACATCTGATCTTGAAGCTTATGACTCTTATTTTTCTACCCTGCCTTCTGTTCATTCTTTTTCTTCCTTAGGTGATGACGTGTATGACCTTGACTCACATGTAGTTGATTGTCTACTTTCTGTCCCTTTGGATTTTTCTTTGATTGATAATGATACTGCTATTTTGGATATGAGCTCCACTAACCTTTCCTTGATGAGTGATGATATTTCTTTGGAAGATGGTAGTTTTCTTAATGTTTCAGGTCATAAGTTGGTTGAAGAATGTGAATTTGAGGTTGGAAGCCAAGAGTTGGCCGATTTGAGCTCAAAGGGTATAGCCCTCACCCCAACAAAAGCTACTTCACACTTGACCTTCTTTGGACCGGATCACCATGTGGTAACAGGGCCACCTTCTAAACCCTCTTCCATTGATTCTAACTTTAGACCTAGGATTTCTTCCCACACACTTAGATATTTGAATGATCTTGTTACAAGTTGTGATGTAGGTGTTGTGGATGACATTTCCCCAAGGCAAGTCGCTGCGGTAGATCAACCAAGTGTTGATTCGGCTCTTGGGAAGACCAATGAACAAGAGATGAGGTCTTTTGAGCCCATTCCACCTTTTCCAATTGGGTCTACAAAGGGGAGTTCTTCTTACACTTTAACTCTTCCTACTCTTGTTCCCTCTGTTTTGGAACCACCCATTTTGGAATTAAAGCCTTTGCCAAGCAATTTAAAATATGCTTTTCTTGCCCCCAATGACAAATTGCCGGTTATTATTTCTAATACCTTGAGTGCAATTGAGGAGGTAAAATTGCTTGATGTTTTGAAAAAGTATAGCAAGGCTTTGGGTTGGACATTGGCTGATATTCCGGGCATGAACCCCGCTATTTGCACCCATCGGCTTTTACTTGAAGAGGATTCTAGGCCTCTTAGGCAACCTCAAAGGCGGCTTAACCCCCTCATTTTGGATGTGGTCAAAAAGGAGGTCACAAAACTCCTAAGTGCCGGCATCATATATCCGATCTCGGATAGTGAGTGGGTTTCCCCGGTCCAAGTGGTGCCTAAGAAGTCCGGAATCACTGTTTTGAAAAATGAAAACAATGAACTTATTCCAACACGGGTGCAAAATAGTTGGCGTGTGTGTATTGACTATAGGAAGTTGAATGATGCCACCCGAAAGGATCACTTCCCGCTTCCATTTATTGATCAAATGTTAGAAAGGCTTGCGGAAAAAAGCCATTACTGTTTTCTAGACGGTTATTCGGGGTATTTTCAAATTCCTATAGCACCCGAGGACCAGGAAAAGACCACTTTCACTTGCCCATTTGGTACTTTTGCCTACAGACGCATGCCCTTTGGCTTATGCAATGCGCCGGGAACTTTCCAACGTTGCATGATGAGCATCTTCTCTGATATGCTTGATGATTGCCTGGAAGTTTTCATGGATGACTTTACTGTTTTTGGTGATTCGTTTGATTTTTGCTTGCATAGTTTGGAGCGAGTACTAGCTAGGTGTGTCGAGAAGAATCTGGTACTCAATTATGAAAAATGTCATTTTATGGTCACACATGGCATAGTTCTTGGTCACCTAGTCTCTAGCCGAGGCATTGAGGTTGATAAAGCCAAAACCGAGGTGATTTCGTCCTTGCCTTATCCCACTTGTATTAAAGAGCTCCGCTCCTTCTTGGGACATGTAGGCTTTTACCGACGTTTCATCAAGGGTTTTTCCCAAATTGCATTGCCTCTTTCTCATTTGCTGCAAAAAGATGTTGAATTTGTTTTTGATGATGAGTGTAAAACGGCTTTTGAAACATTGAAGAAAACTCTTTTGGAGCCTCCTATTCTTCTTGCTCCCGATTGGTCATTGCCCTTTGAATTAGCATGTGATGCTTCCAACTACGCAGTTGGCGCCATGCTAGGTCAAAGGAGCAACAAGGCACCACATGTCATAGCCTATGCATCTAAGACTTTGGACTGTGCTCAAAGGAATTATACCACTACTGAAAAGGAACTCTTTGCCATAGTCTTTGCATTAGATAAATTTAGACAATACTTGCTTCATTCTGTGGTTTTCATTTATACTGACCATGCAGCTATAAAGTTTTTATTCACAAAGCCACACTCAAAGCCGAGACTTCTTCGGTGGACACTCTTGCTACAAGAGTTTAATTTGCAAATCAAGGATCGCGCCGGCAATGCCAATTTGGTAGCCGACCACTTGAGTAAACTCCCAGACAACACCAGGGGAGTAGATCTTTCTGACTTAACCTGTGATAATTTTCCGGATTCTTCTTTGTATGCAATTGATATTGAGGTGCCTTGGTATGCTTGTTTAGTCAATTATCTTGTTTGTGCCCTCACCCAGATAACATGTCTCCCTTTCAGGTGCAAAAGTTAAAGAGAGAAGCCCAATACTATGTTTGGGATGAACCACACCTATGGAGACTGTGCAGTGATCAAGTAATCCGGCGATGCATACCAGAATCCGAGTCCCTAGACATCCTCTCTGCTTGCCACTCGATGGTTTGTGCTGGCCACTATAGTTCTAGGAAAACTGCTAGGAGGGTCTTAGACGCTGGTTTTTATTGGCCTACACTTTTCAAAGATGCCTATGCCTTTTGTAAATCATGTGGTAAGTGCCAAAAATTTGGGGGAAGTGTGACAAAAAGACATGAGATGCCCCAACGGCCCATCCTAGTTTGTGAGATTTTTGACATTTGGGGAATAGACTTTATGGGACCTTTCCCACCTTCCTCTGGCTTCACTTATATCCTACTTGCAGTAGACTATGTCTCTAGGTGGGTAGAGGCTATCCCAACCCGAAAGGATGATGCACCCACGGTCTCTAAGTTTCTCAAGTCTAACATCTTTAGTAGATTTGGAGTACCAAAGGGTCTTATAAGTGATCGAGGAACCTACTTTTGCAACAAGCTTCTTGATAACTTGCTTGTTAAGTATGGGGTATCCCACAGAGTGTCTAGCCCATACCATCCCCAAACAAATGGCCAAGCAGAGGTGTCCAACAGGGATATAAAGCATATTCTAGAGAAAATTGTTAAGCCATCAAGAAAAGATTGGAGTGATCGACTTGAGGATGCATTGTGGGCATATCGGACCGCATTCAAGACACCCATAGGCATGTCTCCATACCGGTTGGTTTTTGGTAAAGCTTGTCATTTGCCGGTTGAGTTGGAGCACAAGTCCTATTGGGCCGTGAAATTATGCAATATGGAGTTGGATGCCGCCGGAAATGAAAGATGCCTTCATTTGCAAGAGCTTGATGAACTGCTTATTCAGGCATATGAGAGCTCAAGGCTCTACAAAGAAAAAACCAAGTTGATCCATGATAGTAAGATCTTCAACCGCAGCTTCAAAGTTGGTGACCAAGTCCTTATGTACCAAGCCCGCTTCCGCCATGGTCATGGAAAGCTCACATCAAATTGGTTCGGGCCGTACAAAGTCACCAAGGTCAACAAATATGGGATGGTGGAGCTTATTGAAGAGGAGACTGGGAAGGAATTCGTTTCAAATGGGCATCTCCTAAAGCTCTACCATGAATCGGTTGCCAAGCCTCCTTGAGGCCAGGTTACTTCTTCTCCTTATCTTGTTTACTTTCATGCATTCTGGACTGGCTGGTTGATATTTTACTGTCATTGCATTGAACAAGTGTGGGGGAGGGAGCATCCTAGTAGAAGTAGAAAATTAGGTCTTTTTCATTCAATAAAATACCCTATGCCATTGAGGACAATGTCAATTTCAAGTGTGGGGGAGGGGACTAGGTAGTCTTCTTGCTTGATCCATTGATTTTATCATGTTATGTCACACTAGAGAAAACTTTTTCAAATTTTTGTCAAATGTTTTTCAAAAACTAAGGTTGATTTTGCTTCTTAGTCTTGTATTGTGATGAAGGGTCGCATTCAATACAATATAGGATCTAGTTGCATTCTCTACCTATTTTTACAACTTTCATTTCTTAAAAACCTAGTGTGGCAAAATTTTGGAAAACCATGGAGCAAGACTGGACCTTACCCTTTGATTAATGAGCTTCAGGGGCAATGGGAAGAATTCTAAGAATTATGCATTTTATCCTTTCAATATTCAAAGAGCTAGTGATGAGTTATTTTCAAGCATATGCATTGTGTTAATTGGCCTTGCAATTGGATTTTTAATTGGCATTTGAGGTTAACCTTGTTGTGAGATTTTTTGGGCCTATTTTTCATTTCAAGAGTGTATACTTGCTTGATCATTCAATTTCTAGAACTTGTATCTACTCTTTGTCAAAGCTAGAATTGCATTCATGCATGAAGATGATTAAGGCATTCATTTCATCACCCCATTTTCCCAAACACAAAC
Organism: Mimosa bimucronata; assembly: GCA_037074515.1. Taxonomy (NCBI): domain Eukaryota; kingdom Viridiplantae; phylum Streptophyta; class Magnoliopsida; order Fabales; family Fabaceae; genus Mimosa; species Mimosa bimucronata. The sequence goes on from CM073442.1 coordinate 18,512,309, forward strand.
CCACAATTTGACATTTTCCATTGTTCACCCACTTTGAACCATTCCTTGGTTATAATGCATTGATGTGAATTTTGTGATGAAGCATTGAGTTTGAGTCACTTTTGTTTAGTGTTAATGCCATGTATATGTTAGAAAGAAAACAAAATAGAAAAGTGTGCATGAAGAAGAAGAAGAAAAAAAAAAGAGAAAAAAAAATGAAGAATAAGGCATTTCTTGGTGTGGCATCATTATTATTGAAATTATGCTCTCATGTGCTATGTTCTTAAATTGTGACTTTGAATTGCATTGCAACCTTTCCTTTTCCATAACATGCAATCCATATTGCCTTTTCCATCATTTCAACCATACAAGCCCTTTTGATTCATATGTGATTGTATGCATGTGTGGAGATGTTAGGGTGGTTACAAGCTTATGGCAAATTGTTGTTTGAGCAAGTTAAGTGTAAAAAAATCCCCCATGAGGTGAGTAGAGTGAAATACCATTATCTTGAGAGTCCTCTTTGCCATTGCTTCATCCGATTGCTTTGCTAATTCTCCCTTTGCATATCCTTGATCATGACTCATGCTAGCCTAAGATTATTGATTGGTTAAAACCATTCTTCTTTGCATTGTACCCTTTGTCCAGGAGTACAAAGGTCTAAGTGTGGGGGAAATGATTGCACCATACTTTTATACACTTTTCATTGATAAAATCAGTAGATTATTGCATGTTCTTGGGGTAATTGCACCTAATTAGGGTAATTTCTGACTTTTACACACTTTGTTGGAATTTATTCTAGTCAGCAAGGAAGGAGAAAAAGATCAGAGGAAAAGCGTGGAGAAAGCTGGAGGTCATTTAAGAAAAATTGCTGAAAATTGTTTCTGATGTCGCGACATTGCGCGAAAATCCTGAAAAATCTGCAAAACGCACAGCTTCAATTTTTACCCATTTTAAAACACCTAGGGCACGAAAATACAGAGACAATTAGCCCCTTTCAACCCTAGAACCCTTTGGAATCATTAGACTTATCTGTGCACACAACTACGGAGCTAGGGTTTGCAAAATCAGAGGTTAAGAAGCAAAATTGGAAGGATTTCTTGCCCTACGGTGATAGATGCTTCTTGTTTTCTTCAATTCTTTGTTACTTTTGTGAATTAAATATGTGATCTCTTTGTATTTTCTGGTTTAATCAATTCATGAGTAGCTAATTTGTTTGTTCTAGGATTGATTCAAACTTGTATGGATTGAAACCTAATTTATTTCCTTTTCTTTTAGAATTTAATGACTATCTATGTTAATTTATCTTGTTCTTAATGCCTCTAATTGACTGATCACCCTTTATAGCGATTTTTCATTTAAATTATACTCGAGAGAGATAGTTTAGATGTAGAACTATGGTAAATGAGACTAGACTTGAAGTTTAAATCAACTAATGGATGATTTGTTGGTAGAATAGAGATATATCTATCGACCTAGTTTTGTCAGATTAAAGTTGGCTCTTAAGGCATACTTTCATTAATTTGTAACAAGAGATTGAGTAAGTTTAATGAGAAGTATAAAATTGATTTTGACTCGAGAGAGCGTTTCAAGTACTTTAGAATCTTAGGCAAACATAGATTGTCATTTAAAGACTAAAGGAAGAGAAATTAATTAGGGTTCATGAAATACAACGGTGAGAATTAATCCTAGGCCTAGTTAATTGATAAGTTAAATCTTTCTTATTTGTTTCTTTATTTTTATTTTAAAATTAGTTTTCAAAACCAGTTTCTAAAAGAATTTGATTTGTTCAACTTAATTGGGTTCATTAGCCTGTTGTTTGATTGGGGTTTTAAAACAAATCTCCGTGGAAACAATAATCTTATACTACATTGCGATCCGTACTCTTGCGGGCGAACAGTCACACCTTCGGTATTCCCGGTCCTGGTACCATAAATATAATTATTTATTTAATTTTTCCTAATCTAACTATACATTTCTTCCTTTATTCTTTTCAATTTATTTGTTTCCTACCAAAATATTATTTTTTCTCTTTCTTCATATAGAATAGTTTTATTGATTGATTTTTTTTACTATAATTAATTGATTGATTGATTCAATCATTTCATTTTTAGGATTTTTTCATTTAGGAAGCATGCCTCTCCTTTCTCTTCCACCATTAGACATTCCTTCCAAGTTCCAAGTGGTGTTCAAGTTTGTTCTGATTTATAGGTGGAATATAAACATGTGTCTATATACATTCAAATCCAAATCAGGACACTCTTAAAATTGTACATGTGCATGCAAGTATAGAAAAGAATCACCAATATCAATATGTGTGATATTAAAAAATTAATTATATCATATTATTAGTAACCAAAGTATAAATACACACATGTCTCAGTCCTGGTCTCATTCCAGTAGCTCCAGGACCCCCTCAGTATTGGTACCGGGACCGGGATGCAAATGTCGTCCTGGCCTTCTCCGGTACTGGGACTCGGGAAAAGGGTGTCCCAGTTTCATTCCGATACTTCAACATCCATACTTTTACTCACTTCTCTTCTCTTCTCTATCCTCCTTCTCCATAACCTTGTTCATGCCCATCAAACGGTAACATACATCCATCCTATACCCTTTATGTATAGTTATTATAAGCTCTTCTTTTGCATATATAAATATATGTATACACACATCTGATACATATCATGTCCTGGAACTTCTATGGTTTTTCAGGTACAGGGAAGCATCACAGCCCCAAACCTTTTCATATAAGTAGATAGGTACGTTCATGTTCATCAGCTACATTGTAAGGAGTTTCAAAAGAAAAAGGTAGAAAGACATATAAGGAGCGCCAAAATATGGGAATACCAAAATTAATTAATTGGTCTCATCACGAGATTGTTTAATATCAGTGGTCTATTTTAAAATTATGTTTTTTTTTTGGTGTGGGATGATCTAATTTCCCTCAATTATTAGTTCTCACTATCTTTATTTGTCGTCGTCTAATAGTTAAAGTTCTTGCTTCTTAAACCTTAATTATAATTGATATTCATCTAGCAATTTCATTGAAATTAGTTATCAGTTATTACAGCCTTATAATTTGGTTTTGTCTTTTGATAAGTTAAATTGTTACTTATAATAAAACTATTGTCATTTTTAAGGGCATTTATGTAAATTTGCTATGATGTCTAATCCCAAACTAATCCTAGTAACTTCACTGTAATTGTGTCATTTTGAAGTCATATATGGATTGAGATTTGCATATTTGATGAGGATTTTTGTATTTTTCTTCTTTTCAGAAACGAGTTGCATGCATGGCTTACTAGAGTTTTTATATTGTATACATATATGAACTTTTCATGAGATGGATAAACAAGAATAAATAATTTGTGGTGTCAAATTTATTCAGATTGTAAAGGTGGATGTAGCGAGAGATGCCGGCTATCATCTCGGCCGAGGCTGTGCCAGAGAGCGTGTGGGAGCTGTTGCCAGCGTTGCAATTGTGTGCCGACAGATGTGTCCATGTTATGCTAACTTGACTACTCATGATGGCAAACGCAAGTGCCCTTAGTTAACATCATCACACATTCATTATCATCTTTAATCAAAATCTGCAATCCTCAATTGATTAATATTTGTAATTGTATTTTTAATGATTATATGTTTTGCCAAGTGTGTTTGACAGCGTGCATGGATGTTCATTGACGACAGTTTGTGTTTTCTTATTTCATGATTGTTGTGATATTAAATTTGAGCTTCGAATTGCTTTTATACTTTAAAGCTTTCTTTGAGTTAATTATTCTTTGATTAGCTACAATTATTTAACAAGAAAGGCCAAAGAGTAAAAGAAGTATATTTTATTCTATGTACCATGAGAGAGAGAGAGAGAGAGAGAGAGAGAGAGAGTTATTTTGAATAAACGAGTGTCTTTGAACGATAGAACAGTTTAACACTCCATCCTTCACCTTTTTTAATAGCAAGAGTTAAGCTAGGTGTTTCAACCACCTATATCAAATTGATCTTTTCTAAATATAGTACCAAGAATCTATCCACTTTTACCTACTATATATTAATTATTTTTTTTAATTGTCCATATTGAATGTCCTATTTTTTCAAAATTACATTAGGGAAATTTATTAGTCCAATATCAGCTAAAACAAAAGCTTACCTAACATTCTAGTTTTAAAGGACTGGATACGCCTTTAAAAAATTATACACTCCAATTTTCTGAATAAAAAATCATACTGTAGGAATTAGTTAATAAACCTAATACTGTGCCACATAATTGTATTAAAAAAGTGTAAGAATCTTTCATGAGTAATAAAAAATAAATCATGATAATCTGACAATAAAATTATGAAAGTACATTCTGATATGATCATTATTTCCCTTTTCTTAATCACCTTTTTCTGGAAAATACGAACACAAAATAAAGAGACATTTTATATTAATGAGTTTTAGCCAGAAGTTTGGGTTAACCTAACTCTAGGACAAGGCTCTTTGATTGATTCGTCTTAGATAATATCAAAGTCAGATAAAACAATACTTTAAAACTTCAAGCCTGAATTGAGGATGCCTTTCCAAGCGCTACAAGGAAAAACGAATTACTAAACCCTCTCCTTTATAAAGTAAGAATTCGGTGTGGTTCTTTTACGGCTGATGATATGCTTTTATGCTTTATTGTTGTGTTTTTTACTTTTTATGTTTTCTATGTTAAGGGGTACATCAGTCTTTTCATACTTTCAATTTGTGAGAGGTGTGTGACGCATTTACATTCAGTTGTATCAGAAGGTTATATTGGCCAGGGGGACCTACCTTGGCGGTTATGCAAATTGACGAATCTGATTTCCCTCCTTTTTACTCTTCTCCTCTGTCTTCTTCTGTTCTTCCTTTTTCTCTGAGACTTTTTCTCTGCATTTCTACTCCCTCTGTCTTATCATTGGTATCAGAGCAGACCTGATCCATCAATCATGGCTGAAGGTACACATAATCATACTATGCTACGTGATTTTGAAGCTAGATTGCATGAAGAAATGGAACCTAGGTTTTGTTTCATTGAAGCTCAGTTGGAACAGGTCTAGGAAGTACGGGAAAATATGACTACTGTACAGGATCTGCTTCGAAGATTAGCACTGCAGATAGATACATTGCAAGAAGGCAGAGGACGTGGACGCGAAGGTAAGTACCACATGCCTACTCGTTTTTCTCGATTAGACATTCCGACTTTCTCTCCCGATGATGTTGAAGTGTGAATTGCCAAATGTGAACGTTATTTTACGCTAGATGGGACACCAGAGGCTAGAAGAACGACGTTGGCGAGTATTGTGTTAGACGGAGACGCTTATAAGTGGTTCCAGTATTTCGAACGAGGTAGAAATGGTGTGGTTCCTTGGCACGTATTTGCGGAGGCACTCCGTGTTAGATTTGGACCACTTTATGATGATCCTATGGAGGAACTCATGCAGTTGAGGCAAGATGGGACACTGATTGATTATCAACGAAATTTTGATAATCTGATGTGTAAGCTTGATTTACCAGAGAACAAACGCATAAGCTGCTTCCTCAGAGGACTTAGGCCGGAATTAGCAGCGGGAGTAAAATTGTTGAGGCCACAGAGCTTGTTAGAGGCTATTAAATTGGCACGATTACAAGAATCTAACCTGTCATTGATGCGTCAGTTTGCAGGACCTGTGCACTCTTCTAAATATCCAGTTTCAACTGGGAAGCAGAGTCCAAGTACGAAAGAAACATCGTGGACGAAATAGAGTACGTATTCAGGGAGGCCATTATTAATTGAAGACAAGAAAACTTCTGATCCATCGGGTTCGAAGGGATTATTAGGCAGAGGAAATTTCGCATTCAAACAAAAGATTTCTCCGGCCGAGTTAGAAGAGTATAGATTGAAAAATCTCTGTTATTATTGTCGAGAAAAGTACTCGCTAGGCCACAAATGCAGTAACCAAAAACAGACTCAGATTTTCTTGATGGAGGTACTTGATCTAGGGGATGAAGTTGATGATGTGGTGGCAGAGGGAGAGCTACAGGCCATAGAAGCAGGAGTTGAATCAGTGCAACCGGTGATTTCATTAAATGCGATGAGCGGCATTTCTGATGAACGAACTATGAGAATCCTGGTTCGTGTGGGCAAACGAACTTTTCATGCACTCATAGACACGGGAAGTACTCATAACTTCATTAACTCTGTGTTAGCTTATGATATTGATGCGCCGATACAGCGTATATCGCCATTGATGGTATCTGTTGCAGGTGGAAGCAAATTATGGAGCAAGGAAAAGTGTAATAACTTTTCTTGGTGGTCTTGTGGTACCACATTTGAGGTGGATGCGTTTCTGTTACCCTTAGGTGGGTGTGACATGGTCCTTGGTATGCAGTGGCTACGAGAACTGGGGATGATTAATTTAGATTGCAGGAATCTAATGATGGATTTCTCATGGAGGGGTACTCCTGTACGCTTGACGGCTTCTCATGTCAGTAAAAACAGAATTGTGTCCGAAATCAAAATGATGAAATTGCTACATAAGAAGGACGAGATAATGGGATTCCAAATCTTACCAGTAAGCATGGAGTCGAAGTGTTACTCCGTGAGGGCTGAAGACGGTCAGGAGGTTCCAGAGGCTGTGGTTGCACTAATAGATGAATATGAAGTTCTTTTTATGGACCGGATGTCATTACCTCCATAGCGGGGGCAACATGACCATAGGATTATCTTGAAAACAGGCACTGATCCCATTAAGATACGCCCTTATCGCTATCCAGCTTTCCAAAAAGATGTGATTGAGTCCATGGTGAAGGAGATGTTGGATCAGGGAATCATTCAACACAGTACATCTCCCTTTGCATCTCCAATGGTATTAGTCAAGAAGAAGGATGGTAGTTGGCGCATGTGTATCGACTACCGTGCATTTAACAAGGCGACTGTACGTGATAGTTTCCCCATTCCACTAATTGAAGACTTACTTGATGAGTTGGCAACTGCTAGAGTCTTCACAAAACTAGATCTTAAATCTGGGTACCATCAGATACGGATGAAGGAAGAGGATATTTACAAGACAGCATTTCAAACACATGGAGGGCACTATGAGTATTTAGTTATGCCTTTTGGCTTAACTAATGCCCTCTCTACTTTCCAATCAATTATGAATCAAATCTTTGAAGGGTTGCTGAGGAAATTTGTTCTTGTCTTCTTTGACGATATACTGATTTATAGCCCTGATTTAGCTTCTCACATTGACCATTTACGTACAGTATTCGAGATTCTTCAACGCAACCACTTTGTAGTCAAACGTTCCAAATGTGCCTTTGCAACTAGGAGTATTAACTACCTAGGCCATGCTATTTTTGAAGGACGTGTAGCAGCAGATACGTCGAAGCTGGAGGTTATGAGACAATGGCCCACGCCTACTACAGTCAAGGAGGTGCGTGCTTTCCTTGGGCTAACCAGGTATTATAGACGGTTTATCTGTTCTTATGGAACTATTGCTCACCCTTTAACTGACTTGCTCAAGAAGGATGGGTTTAAGTGGAACGATAACGCTGAATCTACTTTTTATAAGCTAAAAGAGGCGCTTATAACAACTCCTGTACTGTCTTTGCCTGACATGAGTAAGCCATTTACTTTGGAAACAGACGCATCAAATATTGGCATTGGGGCCGTCCTCTCACAATCTAATCATCCCATTGCTTTTGTAAGCAAGGTTTTGTCTCCACGCAATCGACTCCTTTCAGTGTACAACCGAGAATTATTAGCGATCGTCCATGCTGTCACCAAATGGCATCAATATTTGAGCATACAACCCTTTACAATTCTGACGGATCAGAGAAGCCTTAAGTTCCTGCTTGAGCAACGACTATCTACTCCTGCCCAATACACTTGGATAACCAAGCTGATGGGGTTGCAGTATGACATTTGTTATAGGAAGGGTGTGAAGAATGGTGCAGCAGATGCGTTATCAAGGGCTTCCCATGGTGAGCTCCTTCACATGTCTATTTCTTCTGTGTCGTCTGAATTATGGGAAGCTATTGTTAATCAATGGGCATCAGACAAAGAATTACAAACACTGATCACGGACTTGCAGAGGGACCCAACTTCCCATCCCAAGTATCTGTGGTGTAATGGGAAAATTTTGAGAGGTAACAGATTAGTGGTGGGACCTGCTCAGCACGAGTTGCAACAATAAATAATTAAGTGGCTTCATTCTTCTCCCCAAGGGGGTCATTCGGGTCATAAAGCCACTTACAAAAGGATCAGAACTTTATTCTACTGGAAGCATATGTTACAGCATGTGGAAGATTTCATTCGGCTATGTGATGTATGCTTACGTTGCAAATATGAGACAGTGGCCTATCCAGGTTTATTGCAGCCCTTGCCTGTGCCTGAGGGAGTATGGCAGAGCGTAGCAATGGATTTTATTGTGCAATTGCCCAAGTCGAAAGGAAAGGACTCTATATGGGTCATTGTGGACAGGCTAAGTAAATATGCCCACTTTATCGCCTTAGCTCATCCTTTTACCGCGTCTGATTTGGCTCAGATGTTTATTGATTACATTTATAAACTTCATGGAGCTCCAGCCAACATAATCAGTGATAGGGACCATCTTTTTACTAGCCTTTTTTGGAAAGAGTTTCTTAGTCGCTTGGGTATTGAACAGAATATGTCAACAGCATACCATCCTCAAAGCGATGGTCAAAGCAAAGTGTTGAATCGTTGTTTAGAACAGTATCTTCGATGTTTTTCGTGGCAGCACCCACATGACTGGGCTCAGTGGCTACCTATGGCAGAATGGTGGTATAACACCACTTATCACTCAGCGATACAAATGACTCCATTCGAAGTAATGTATGGCCAACCACCTCCGATTCACCTTCCTTATCTTCCACATGAATCGGCCATGGAATCTATTGACCGTACCTTTAGTGCGAGGGAGGTGTTGTTGGCGAGATTGAAAGCTAATCTAGAAAGGGCACAGCATCGTATGAAGCAGATCGCAGATTCACACAGATCTGAGCGCACGTTTGAGGTGGGAGATTGGGTCTTCCTCAAGGCTCAAATGTATCGGTAGGCATCCATAGCGCATAGGACCTCTGCTAAGCTTAGCCCAAAGTATTTTGGTCCATTCTGTATTCTTGCTAGGGTGGGGCAAGTCGCTTACACGTTGGATCTTCCTTCATCTTCTAAGGTTCATCCAACGTTTCATGTATCCTTATTGAAGCGTTGTCCAAACCCCAATATTCCTATTGTTCCAGTTCCAGACATGGCACCTGAGGGGGTGGGCTCTAAGACCCCTTTTGCTGTATTGGATCGTAAGGTCAACGCACGTCACAACAAGCTTGTTTCTCAAGTATTGGTTCATTGGGCCGACGGTCTTCCAGAGGAAGCAACATGGGTGGATTGGGCTGAGATGGTTCGTTGTTATCCAGAGTTCATGACAACTGTTAATCCTTGAGGACAAGGATGATGTTCAGTGGGGGGTAGTTGATATGCTTTTATGCTTTATTGTTGTGTTTTTTATTTTTTATGTTTTCTATGTTCAGGGGTACATCAGTCTTTTCATACTTTCAATTTGTGAGAGGTTTGTGACGCATTTACATTCAGTTGTATCATAAGGTTATATTGGCCAGGGGGACCTACCTTGGCGGTTATGCGAATTGACGAATCTGATTTCCCTCCTTTTTCCTCTTCTCCTTTGTCTTCTTCTATTCTTCCTTTTTCTCTGAGACTTTTTCTCTGCATTTCTACTCCCTCTGTCTTATCAGCTGAGTCCGAGGACAATGGATAAATAACAGACTTTTACCCATCAGTTCCTTGAAAAAATTTACAATAGGACTTCAGACTAGACCATATTTTATATTCGGGCCTGTTATGTAATTAGCTTTTAGAGGGCTTTGGATCACAACGAACTAATTATTGTGTTAATTAAGTATACTTATTTGGTGCATCCGACATACAATGGTGTCTCTGCATCGCTCTTCAGTGTTTGAAATATTTCAGGATTCTCCTTACCCACCACATTTAACATTTCTTCAAAGTCATCGTTGTCATCAGACATGTCTGTGTCAAACACATTTGAAGCGCCACTTACATTATGGACCCGGTCTTTGCATGCATCTTCATAAGTCTCACCATGCTTTGTCCATCGTGTATAAGATTGATCGATTCCATAACAAACTAAATGACCCAACAAGTCAAGAGGACAAAGACGCTTTCCATAACAGCAAGACATGCAAGGGCATATGATTTTTTTAGGATCTTTTGCATGATCAGTTGCAAATCTAACGAACTCTTTTGCTCCATCTAAATACTCCCTTGAACAACGGTTAGAGAACATCCATTTTCGATCCATCCTTCCAACCTAGCTACTAAAGGAAGGAAAGTAAAAAGATATATGACTTACGCATTAGGTAGCTACCTTACAATATTTTCCTTTTTAAAAAAAAATTGACAACACATTGGCTTAAAAAAGAATATTGCCGGGCTTAAGGCCCCCACTTTAACTAGAAAAATGGATAGCCAACTAAATAATTAGCATCAACTCAATAATTTTCTACAGTCCAGAAAACAAAATTCATAGATCATTAACGAGCAGAAAAAGACAGTACATCTCACATCTAATTCCACAATGCAACAATTTTATAGGGTTAAATTAATAGAGCACATAGTTTTGTCTTAATTGGCAACTAACATAAAATGTACCTAAATGCATATAAAAAAAGGTATCTGAATGACTTCTCTGACTTGTCTTTTGGTGGATGACCAAAATATGGATAAGACAAATAATGCTTGTTAAAATTCCTACAACATTTAAACAAGTACTAATTAAGAAAGAACTTACAACATTCCATCCAATTATATACTTAAAGCAACTATTATAAAGAAAGCATCTGAAACTTTGAATCCTCTAATTTCGAACATTACCAAATGTTAAAAGAACATGTAAAAATCATACCCAATGTAGACTCGATTGTGGGGTCGAATCTGCAATTTTTTATTCTCATGAGAATAAAAAAATGCTTAACTATAGGACCACCGATTCGAGAGTATGTGAGAATAAAAAAAATACTTGACTATGGGACCACCAATTCGACAGTGGGGTTGCAATTCAAGAGTGTGGGGTTGCTGGATTTTGGGTGTGGGGTAGAGGCAAAGGTATTTAAAGTTCCTCTCACACAACAAACAATGAACAGAACAAGAACACAGAAAACGAACCAAAACAAAATGAGTATAGAACAAAAGATGAAACGAAGAAATGAGCACGAGATCAGAAGGCAAAACAAAATGCATCTGCGAGTCATTACCAAAACGCAGCGTAGACTTCGAACTCTGTCCAGAACAAAATACAGCGATGAGATCAGAACCAGAACGCAACAAATGAACGCGCCCCAGAACGTATTGAATGCAGCGTAGAACCAAAACCAGCAAATCAGACTTCGAAATCACCAAAACCAGCAAATGAATGCAGCATAGACTTCGAACACAGAACGCAGAACCAGAACTTGGATCGAACTCAGACTGCAGAACCAGAACTTGGATCGAACTCAGACCGCAGAACAAGAACCAGAACTTCGAACGCAGAATGCAGAACTTTGAATGCGGAACCAGAACGCAGAACAAGAACCAGACTTGGATTGCAAGAACCAAACGGTAGGGGATTTAAGACTTATTGTGTTAAACCAGAACCAGAACAAGATCTCCTTTGAACAAGAACTAGAACGGCACCTTCGAACAAGAACGCAAGCTGACATGAACGCAAGAACAAGAACCAGACTTGGATTGCAAGCTGCGTAGCCTTCGAACAAGAACCAGACTTGGATTGCCGCGCGGGATCTCCTTTGGTACTGTTCTATCGAATTTGGGAGGAAATAATTAGGGCGTCGCGCGGGATCTGGATTGTTGTTACCTATTGTGCTGTTTTCCATTCTAAACGACACCTTAGGTTAGTTTAATTGTTTAAAAAAAATATTTATATACCTATTGTGCCGTTTATTCCATAAAACGGCACAATAGGTATTATCTTTTAAAAAAAACATTATGGATATATTTTGCATGGGATCTGAATTTTATTACCTATTGTGCCGTTTCTTTCAAAAAACGGCACAATAGGTTCATTTTTTTAAAAAAAATTAAAATATTGAATTTTATTTTCTGTGCCGTTTTTTATAATAAATGGCACGATAGATATATGATCAATTTCCTGTTGCGTTTTGTAGAAAAACGGCACAATAGGTTCATATTTTTAAAAAAAAATTAAAATATAGAATTTTATTTCCTGTGCCGTTTTTTATAAAAAACGGCACGATAGATATATGATCAATTTCCTGTTGCGTTTTGTAGAAAAAACGGCACAATAGGTTCATTTTTTTTAAAAAAATAAAATATAAAATTTTATTTCCGGTGCCGGTTTTTTATAAAAAACGGCACAATAGATATATGATCAATTTTCTGTTGCGTTTTTTCTACAAAACGCCACCTAATTGGTGCCATAATAGCCCTATTTTGTAGTAGTGGTATTGTATCTTTCTGGTCAAAAAATTAATTATAATAATTTTGTGTTCATAATATTAACCACAACTTACAATATTGAGATTAAAAATCTATGGATATATAAAAGTATACTACGGTTTAATTTGTACGGAGGATGACTGAGGATTCGTGCTTCAGGAATTATGTATGGAAAATCGGATCAGCTGTGAAATTATTGTTTTTTAAGATTTATATCATAACATCTTAATATTATTAAATAAATTTAAAACTTATCTAGATTGAATTAGGTAGAGTACACTTTAGATACATTAAGAGTATCTTTGGCTCGGATGTAAAATTATTGTGTTTTTGGATTAACAATTGTAAATGTGGCGTATTTTCTACCTAACTTATGGAAACTCAAGTTTGAACAAAAGTGGCTTTTTTTTTTTAACATTTATGTTTGGATTGATTGTGACAAAAGTGGCTCATTCTTTATCTGACTTATATAAACATGTTTGGATGATTAATCAGAAATTAGATAAAAAAAATGACTAAAAAAACGTATGGATCTTATTAAATAATACATATTTATTATATGTATTTATTATGATCATTTAATTAGAAAATTTAAATTTTAAATTATAAAAAGGTGAAAACAGGTGAAATTGGTAGAATTTGATGCATAAATCGGAATGGGGTTAATAAGAACATATTCTAGATGAGTAGGTAAAGGTAGACATATTTTGATGGTCGTATTAATAATGTATAATTAAATAATTGAACCATAATAATGACAGTAATTTAATTTAAATATATTCAAAATCCAGATAATTGAAACTAAATCCATCAATATTCATAATTATTTAGCGAAATCAACAAAAAAATTTCTATAAAATTTATATGTAATGTCATTAAACATGATCAAATTGAAAACTATAAGATGAGTTTATAAGTGAGTTAACATGATTTTGTAAATAAGAAATGTGAAAACAGTAAATTCGATATCTAAACACACGAGTTTAACTAAGTTTAAGAGTAATTCAACACAATTGTAATATATAAATATACAAACAGTAAATTCAAAAAGTCAACTCATGAGTTTGACAAAAATATTGATAATATTTAGTCCTTTATTCGTTCTCAAACATACAAGAGAGAAACTATATTAATCAATTAATATGAGTATGGAGAGTTAAACATATATATAGATCTCATCTAAACCATCTATAACATATTCTAGCTTGGTAGATAATTAAATCTAAGCATTCAGATGGAATAAATATGGTCTAGATACGCCTTGCTAACTCTCTCTACTCATCTTTTTTATGAGTGGGGAAACCAATTTATGATAAATGAGGCTAACAAGTAGACTTTTACAAATATGCAATTGGGTGGCAATAAGTATTTTTAGGAGAGGTATAGATGGTGATTATGATCTTTTCGTAATATTCATTAACGTGGTAAAATCTATTACTCCCTCTGATCCTAAACATATATATATAAGACCTATTTGAGGAGTTGATCTTAGTCCTAATTATAGAATTTAATTATTATTTTTGTCAACTTCTTCCCAAATTATCCTTATTGGTACTCCTTTAACAATAATAAAGTGAGAGATGGGGGAGGGAATAAAGGAAAATAATTGTGGTATTTTAGAAAAAATATATCATACTAATTTACATCACTAACTTCCTTAATTTAATCAAATTAGTTAAATATGTCATATATTTAGGGCCAAGGAAGTACTAGACTAAAGAGGAACCAAACTCTTTTGTTTTTTAGTAATGTGATCATGATTATTGTTAACTGATAGGAATTTATTTTATTTTGAGTACATTTATCATGCAATTATCTATGTTTCAATTGGAATTGATATATTTATTTCTATAGTTGGTACAATAAATTGTGATATGCCATTGATGCAATGAGTAGATAAATTCACAAATTTTCTCTCTTTTGTAGGGAAAAAAGGATAAATAAATGGAGCAAAATGAGGATGGAGCTAAAAAAAGGGGTGGTCGAAGTGCTAAAGTGGGTGGTCGCTTTGGCCAACACCTTGGTGCCGAAGCGACCAATAAAAAAAAGAGAAAAAAAGGAAAAGATAGGATAAGATACAATTTAGATATAGAAATTCGAATATTAGTCTTGTAAAAGAAGGAACAAACATATTAGAGAGGGGAGACGGCATTTGAGGCCGTCATCTGAAATGAAGAGTTAGAGATGGAAGTTGCATTAGGAATAGATCTATGTCTTTAATTCTTTAGTCTAGGGTTAACTTAGAACCTTTGAATGGATTGATTTGTTTGTTTCCTTTCTTTTAACTATTTAATGCAATTTCATTTTGATTTTACCTCATTTATGTTTTCAAAAGTGCCTGATCAACACTTTACTTGTTTAATGATACATCGCTTGAGAGAGGGTGTTTCATTGTGGAACTTAGGTAAAATCATATTAGAAAGATAACCTAGTTGTCGCCAGAAAAGATATTCATTTGTTAACTTAATATCGTTGGAGTGGAATTGAAGATTAAATGTGTTTTTGTTGATTCAATAGCATGAGAGTGTGAGAGTCTTCGAACACAATTTTTCATAGATCCGACAGCGCGAGAGTGTGAGGGTTTTGAAAGATAAAGATAAGATTTTTGACTTGAGAGAGCATTTCTGATTACATCTTAATTTCAGACAAATATTGAATGTATTGGAGAGTAATTTGAGAGGAAAATTTAGGTAAATCATGATATGTAGAAAAAGGAATTTACATAACAATTGTATAAACACTATCATAGTTAGAAAAGAACTTTGCCGATTGCAACATTTACTATCGACAATATAAGAGCGATTTACTAGTATAAAATAACAAAACTATCATGGATACTAAATATTTTATAGAATATATGGTTTAACCATGTTAGAAATGAACTCTCTAACATGGTTACTAAAAACAAACTAGCAATACTACCTCAATACTAGGCAATTAAATATAACCATTTTAGAAAGGATTACTCTAACATGATTATAAAACAACGCTTTCCTATCACAGAATATAACCACATGAGGGTCTTGGGTCTACAATAGGATGACCAATCATCACCCCATATCACGACATAATCACAATTTACATAGATCACATGCATGTGCAACACAATCATAACTTGGCGTATTAGCTAATTGCCGGAATTAATCATCAACTCCAACATCATCAAATATATATAATATTTAAAATATAGTTATCCCACTCAAAATGAATCAAAATGTGGAAGCGAAATGATGCAATCTAAGGTTTGGCAATATACAATCCAAATATAAATACCACCACCGACTCACAAGGTCAATGATTCGGATGGCCCCTTCCCCTGCATTCTTTGTGGTGCATGATCACCTGCAAAATATTAAACCACGACAAGGTGAGACAAGTTGTCTCGTAACATATGCCTCAATTCAATATATTAGTGTGTGTGCACGCGCGCGCTCTAGCAGAGTGTCTAAAGAGTACATTGATTTAGGTGACATTTATACAACAACTACAACTTCTATATACAGTATAGATATATATGTTCACATATCAACAGTTTCATATTTCAACACAACAGTCATGTAACACAATGTGGCATCATGCCCATGTATACAATCAAGATAGCAATTTCCCCTTTTTACAATCAGTATGGAGACTTCCTTGTCTACAATCAAGGGAAGGTCTCAGTCTACAATCAAAGACTTCTCTGCCTACAATGAGAGACTATAAAAATAACCATTGGTGGGCCAACTAGGGTATACATCGTATGAATGTATTTGCAGTGTCATATGAACAAGTGATAATCATATCACACCCATTTCTAAATATTCCACAGCCAAATCCAAAACATAGCATATTCATAAGTTCCAACTACAACTAAACCACATAGCATATTCACAAACTCACACATTCTTATATACCATAATAATTTTAATCTTATAAGCAGTACCAATCAGACTTTTCAATATTAAGATATCATTTGGAAACCCATTTCATACCATAATAAAATATTTACATAAGGGATTTAGAAATCCCAACTAACATTATATGCACTAGTATAGTAAGGGGAGTGTGGTTAACTTTCGAGGTAGAATTTATATGAATTTACCACAATGTCAAACTTCTTGTGCTTACTCCGAACCACCAGTCTCTACATTCACCAAAAAGATACAGGTACACGTGAATAACTTCCTTAACCAAGTGTTTAAACATCATTAGGGGTTAAACCCTCATCTAAAGTCCGAATCTGGCTATTAAGGAATTTTAAACACACACATTAAAGTTTCCTTTACCCATTAACAATAAAATTTCAGAATTTAGTTCCTTTAAAGCCCCAATTGGACATTCAGGTCTAAATCACATTTGCTCAGCTTGATTAAGTTAAAATTAAACCCATATGAAGCATGTAAGATCATATCCACCCCCAATTATATTCATTAAATCAAAAACCCCTTTTTAACCTCAATCATTCAATTTCTCTCACTTGTCTCACAAAAGAAACAAGACTCTCCCTATGAAGACCATGGGCTCAAGCCATCTCCAATCATTCCCAAAAGCTATGAATGTCTAGCTACCCATGGAAGAGAGCCCAATAACTCCAAGCTCTAATACATGTGTAGGCATGGTGGAAGGATGGAGGAATTTAGTGGAAAATAGAAGAAATAAGAGAAGAGAAGAGAGGAAATGAGAGTATAGGGTTTACGAACTCCAAATCTAAGCCAAAATGGATCCCAAATCGACCTAAATGTGTTCCTAGTCAGGTAGAAAGAGTGGGTACTGGTTCAAAAACCAGAAATTTTCTGCAGAATCGCGACTGAGCCGCAGCCTAGAAATTTGAGCCCCGTCCTAATTTGATTCTGTAAAGAGACTAAGTCACGGCCCAGAAATTTGAGCCATAGTCTATTTTGCCTCTATGAAGACAGTGAGATGTGACCCCAAAAATTGAGCCGTCACCTAGTTTGCTTCTATAACAAGAGTGAGCTGCAGCCGAGAAATTTGAGTTGCGGCTTCTCTTTTGAAAAATTGAGTTTTTCCATTGCAAATGAAGTGTTCCACCCATGATTCTTCAATGGTCATCCAAGTAAAAGCACAATAGAAAAAGGATCAAATGCCCTAGAAATTAATTGTTTCTAATTAACCACCAATTATGGCAAATTAATCCTATTTTTATGCTAATTTCACCTAAGGATCTAAGATTTTAACTAAGCACAATTGGACCAAAATTGCATCCCATTATGTTAAAAACCTCATTTTTAGTATATCAAAACCATACAAATCCAAGGATTTGTTATTACCTAAATTCAAGGGCTCTCCTCCTGCCTTTGAATTTACCGGATTGCTCCCTAGAAAGCTGCCTCTCACGCTGACCAAGACCAGAACCCTCACTCTCTATCTCTCTCGCAATGCTAGATGAAGTAGGGAAGGAAGGAAGGATAAGGAAGATGATCACCGCCCGCCCACCGTCGACAATGCTGGTAACGACGTGCTCCTTCGCCAGCTCCGATCGCATGCCTTCTCTTACCCTTGGGTGTCATCGTTCGAAGAAGAGAAGAGGAATGATGATGACATAGAGGAAGAGGCATGGGAAAGAAGGAAGAATAACGGGAAGGAAATTGGGGAAATGAAAGGAATAAGTAAAAGAAAATAGGTAGGATAGGGAAAATACTAATAGGCCCTTAAATTCTTAAAATAAGATATTTTCTTTAGGATAAAAATTATCCTTTGAAATCCCTAAATTTTTTCTAAATATCAAGCTAAAAATTTCCTTCCACCAAATTCTCTTTTGGATCCTTAAATAATTTCTCTAACTCTAATTTTACAAATTTAAGGGAGAAATTAGGTCTTTAAAAATTCCCAAAATACTTTCAGTTTCATGAATTTATTTATGAAACCATCAAAAGTCAAAACTCCTTATTAATCCCAAAATCAAATATTAAATTATCACTAATACTTATTGAACATTTTGGGATGATACATCTCGCACTATTGGATCTATGAAAAATCATGTTTGAAGACTCTCACACTCTATTGAATCAACAAAAACACATTTAAGCTTCAATTCCAATATGATGAAATTAGGTTGGCAAATGAATCTCTTCTCTGTCAACAACGTGGTTATCTCTCTAATATAATTTTACCTAAGTTCTACAATGAAACACCCTCTCTCAAGCAATTTATCATGAACAAGTAAAGTGTTGATCAGGCACTTTTGGGAAACATAAATGAGGTAAAATAAAACCTGAATTGCATTAAATAATTAAAAGAAATGAAAAATAAATAAATCTATGTAGAGGTTCAAAGCTAATCCTAGACTAAGGAATTAAAGACAAATATATTCCTAATACAACTTCTATCTCTAACTCTTCATTTCAAATGACGTCCCCAAATGCCATCTTCCCTCTCTAATTTGGTCGTTCCATCTGTTAAAACCCTAATTTTTGAATCTCCTTATCCAAAGTATATTTTATCTTATCTTATCATTTTTTTTTCTCTTTTTCTTTATTTTTATTGGTGGCTTCTGTGCCCAGGTGTGGTGGCCAAAGCGACCTGCCCTTTTTCCCCGTTCCATCCTCCTTTTGCTTCTATCTTTGCTCCGTTTGTTTCTCTTTCTTTTTCCTACAAAAGAGAGAGAATGTTTGTAAATTCATCTACTCATTGCATCAATGGCATAGCACAATTTATCATACCAATTATATAAATAAATATCTCAATTTCAATTAAAATATGGGTAATTACATGATAAATGTGGTCAAAATACAATAAATTCCTATCGGTTAACTCTCCAACCTTAACTTTTTCTTGTCCTCAAGCAAA
Organism: Mimosa bimucronata; assembly: GCA_037074515.1. Lineage (NCBI taxonomy): Eukaryota > Viridiplantae > Streptophyta > Magnoliopsida > Fabales > Fabaceae > Mimosa > Mimosa bimucronata. Next base: position 18,531,570 of record CM073442.1, read on the forward strand.
GCTCAATATCAAATCTCTCAACAATAACTCTTCTACCTATTTCTTACGTAAATAAGTCCTCAGAGACTTTCATTTAATTTTGAACCTCAAATAACCATACCTACATACAAATCAATATGATTTGTATAGTTGAACTATACTTTTCCAAACTCCAGGGTGTGCATGTGTGTGCTAGAATCAGAAATAATTTTATAATCCTAATCTCAGGTATCAATGCCAATCTAAGATACATACAAATCTCCAACCAACTACACCCACAAATCTCGCGAATATCAAGCTTGAGTATTGTGCCCATGAATGTCAAGCGAGCTCAAAGTCAACCATGGCGCTCCAAGGACTAACAGTATAACTGTTAGTAGCCAGCATTTTGTATCAAATCCTCAAAGAAATAAGTTTCAAGCATGTTTAGGGTCAAGTTATCTAAAAAATTTGAAATGGTCGTTCAATACCAAAATCACATAACATAAGTTCCTTCAACGAGGACCACAACATGAAATTCACAAAAATCATTTCAAATAATCCTTTTAAGTTTACTTGCATGAAGATTTGAAAGGAATGAAATGACATGGAACATCTAAGTAAATAATTATAATTGAAAATGATAGTTATTGCAATCATTCAAATATAATTAAACAATAATATAATTAAATGAACCTATTTTAAGAAAATAGTGTTGATCGAAGACAAGTAATAAGATATGCTTTATATAGTTTATAACGGGACGCTACGTAGTCACCTGTTGCACTCCCAAAATATTACCCTTTCATAATCTTCTCTTCTTCCTCTCTTGATGTCCAAAACAATTCCATCATCACTCCAATTACAACTTTACAAGAAATTTCTATAATATCTCATCCAAATTATTCATTCTTTTTGAATGACTTTTACTTAGTTTTTACCATCAAGATACCAAAGAATTACATGGAAATAATCCCTTTGTTTCCTAAAATTTTATCAAACGCTTTACGCGAATCCTTCACATTATCTCATAGAACTATCAAGTCTATATATAAGCATAAGTAAACTTGCTTTTCCAATGCGTATCTATTTGTTTAGAGACAAAATTAATATCTCGTTAAGCTTTACTAAATGACTTAATCAACATGAATCCAACAAAAACATTTTCTTAAACATTATAACAAATACCTTGTGTGCAATTACAATCAACCAAGTTCATCTAGCATCTTAGGATACAGTTTCAACTTGTTTAAGCTTCCATCACTTGATAACCATGAGTCTATGACAATCAAGCACTGAAGTAGTTTCACAACAATCCCAATGTATTATTCGATACCAAAATTGTAAGCATTAATACAGAATAGCTTTTAAATCCATTAATTTTCTGCTAAAACTTTTAAGGGTTAAAAATGTCTTTTAACAATTTCGAAAATCAGTCTTCTTAATCAAGATTTGTCATAAAGCGAAGCATAACACACGTTCCTTCTCTATCAGTATCTTCCTTAGTCTATCAGTTTCCGGTTCTGCATTTTTTTATGGTACTTTTCTCATACTTTTCCCTGATCCTAGCCATCTATCAAATCTAATGGCTGAAAATATATAAGGAAAAAAATAGATAAAAATATAAAAATAGTGTAAACTAAAAAATAAGGATGAGAGAGATAATATGAGAGATTTATGGACCAATATTTTATAATATTTCAGCCATCAGATTTGATGGATGGCTAGGATTGAGGAAAAGCATGAGAAAAACACCATAAAAAAATGCAGGGTTTCATTCAATTATTTCTAACTCCTTTCATTTCTCTCAACCAATTAACATACATGTATATTTTTCCCAAAATAATCTTATCAAATAGTAAATTTGCATTGGCTAACCCAGCTATAAAGAAAGCTTCAGAGCATATAAGTTTATTTGAAACAATAACCAAATTCAATCCATGAGTTACAAATCATCTTTCTCATTAAATTAATCTCCATCTCTTTTATTATCTTTTTTGTTCGAATACCCAACTATGGAAAAGAATAATTTCAACACTCAAAAAAAAAAAAAAGACCGAAGCTATTAAACCACTCACAAATAAAAATGCAATAGAGAGGACAAAACAATGTTCTACACATAAACATATATGGCAGAAATTTGAAGACTTGAAAAAATAGGACAATTCTTTAGCATACCCAACAGCGTAGTAACTAAAAGAGAAGAAAAGGGAGAGAATCCGTCACTGAAGCCATCAAAGACCGATACGAACTACTCTGATCAAGGCAGTCTTGTCAGCCCTGCCCTCCTACCATATGCAAACTATGCTCCTCCCTAAAGGCTTGTTGAGGGACCTAGAGAGGATTAGCAGAAATTTCCTGTGGGGGGACAAGGATGAAGAGAGGAAACTTCATCTCGTATCTTGGGACCTTATCACCAGAAATAAGAAAGATGGGGGATTGGGAGTTCGGAACTTGGCTAAGCAAAACAAAGCATTCATTATGAAGCTATGCTGGAACCTCCTAACCAACCAAGATGCCTTGTGGGTTCGCATTTTGAGGGGCAAGTATAAATGCGACAATCAGGCTATGCCTCTGGTCCAAAAGAAAGATAACTCTTCCCTCACTTGGAGAGGTATTTGCAATGTGTGGGGGAATTTCGCCAAGGTCTTGGAGTGAAAGTAGGTAACGGTGCATCAGCATCTTTCTGGTTTGACAACTGGACAGAGACAAACACCCCTCTTATTCACCTAATCCCGGGCTTTGAGGAGTTTGCTCCAAGAGAAGAGAAGGTTATCGATTATGTCACCCCTTGGGGGGAATGGGATAGAAATAAGCTTCTGAGATGGTTTCACCCTCTAATTGTCGCTCGTATTATGAGTGCTCACCCACCCCGTAAGGAGAGAGGAGAGGATAAATATTCATGGAAGCCGTCTTCGGATGACCGTTTTTTTGTTAACTCTGCCTATCTGTTTCTTTCTGCAGGTACTCAGCAACAAGGTGAAACCATTTGGAATGCCATTTGGAAGTGGGCAATCCCGGAGAAAATCAAGACATTTATGTGGACCTTTGCACATGGGAGAACCCATACATGCCACCTTAGGTACCAAAGGGGTTGTGCGGGCTCCCCCCAGTGTCCATTTGCATGTCCACATGAGGAGGACACTATGCACCTAATTAGAGACTGTATCAACGCCAAGGAAAGATGGAAATTCGTGGTGTCACCAGCGCTATGGAATCAATTCTCAACCCTTGAAGGAAGAGAGTGGGTACTTTGGAACCTGAAGCATGAGGCAGGAAAGGCCTATACCAAGAAACTCAGCTGGCCTACCTTATTCGGATACATCTGCTGGGATATTTGGAGAGACAGGTGCAAAAAGGTGTTTAATGAGGAGATGGACCAAGAGAGTGTGAGGGCAACAGACAGCTTCCTTCGAGCATCATGGGACCAGGACTTGGCATCCCGTGCTTCTTTCCTGAGTACACATGTGGGCAGGTATGATGCACATCCAACTAGGAGACCCAACTTTTACCACCTGGAAACTGATGGATCTGTCCTTAACTCTGGAAGTAGCGGATGTGGAGGGATCATTAGGGACCCGGATGGAAGATGGAATAGGGGTTACGTCCTTAAGCTAACCAACGTTCCACCCACCATTGCTGAACTCATTGCAATCATTCAGGGGCTTCAACTTTGCTGGAGTAGAAACTACAAACAGGTACAAGTGTCCACTAACTCCACGGAAGTGGTAAACTTACTTATGAGAGGTTGCTCTAGCTATCACCCCTTCAAGGATATCATTGACGACGCCAGGTTCCTCATCACCCGAGACTGGGAAGTGGTGGTGGGTCACATTCCGAGAGAAAACAATTCACAGGCAGATTGGTTGGCTAAAGCTGCTCATGACATGATAGATAACTTTTGCTTTTACGATCAGCTGTCTCCTTCATTACAAGAAACCCCTAGGGGGGACAACACATGATGTAGACTTAACTCTATTGTAGTTCTCTTAGTGTAAGCTCATCTGAGCACAGTATCCAGTTTCTACTAAAAAAAAGACCGATACGAACACATAGCCGAAAAGGATGGAAAGTGTAAGTAGAGTGTGCCACCGTGAATCAATCAACCTTCAACATCAAGAGTTGGATTGGGTATGCGAGAGAGAGAGAGAGAGAGCTTCTAGAAGTTTCTCCTCCTATGCTCATCGTTCAGGTTGAAAAAGGAAGAATGAAGGGATCCAGAAATATTTAGTGGGTTTATAATACTATTATATTTCTTTCTAAAAGAACTCTATGGTAATTTCATATAAACAAAAACAACAAAAATACCCTTTCTGGCCAAAGGGATTTGGACTTCAGACCAATAGCAAACAACAAATAACTTTCCAATTAGATACGTATGTTTGGATTGGCTTTTGAAAAGTGATTTTTTTTTCGGAAGTAAGATTAGATAAAAGTCAGATTGTGTGAAGTGATTTATGTTTTGATTTGTGATGATAGAAGTGACTTTTTTTCAATCTGACTTTTAGAAACATGTTTGGATGATTATTTTGAAAAGCAAGTTTAGATGAAAAATTACTAAAAAGGGCATTATTGTTATTAAATAATACATATATAATATGCATATATTCTTATTAAAGGCTTAGTTTCTCTCTTATTTTTAGGAAAATAATTTTAAAAAATAATATTTTTAGCTCAAAGGAGTATATTATGAGAGAAAATAGTTATAACTTATGGTAAATTTTTGGAGATAAAAAGAAAATTTTATATTAAAAGAAAATATTTTATTTGACAAAAGGTGTGGGACCCACCAGAAGCCAGAAGTCAGAAACCAAAAACCACTTTTTTTTTTTTTTTGCTTTTGACTTTTGGCTGCGCAGAAGTCATTTTGGACCAGAAGCATTTTTTTTGGGTGATTCAAACATGTATTTTTTCTTTAAAATGACTTCTGGCCCCAACATGGTATCCAAACATGCAAACAATTAGTTCCCTTTATGATAATTTTATCACAATTTATTAAATATTAAACAAGGTTTAAATAATTATTTTATATGATTTCCGTGGTCATTACCTTCTCCCCTAATTTAAGAAATTCGGTTGAATTTAGATATATGCTTACCTTAAATCTTGCAAAATGCATCTCCCTTTCTATTTCCTATGTATTTTTTTTTTCTCCCAGAATGGTTGCACCATAACTCCTCCAACAAAGAAACTTCATCTGTTCTAAGCCTTTTTTTTATTATTTTCTATCTATAATGACTCCTGGAACCTCTTTATACAATAAATCTTTATTCACTTCATTTCCTATAATTTCAATAAATAACATGAGATGGATCTTGTAACACCTAAATTTTTCCATTATATTATAGCAACTTTAATTGATTTATAACTACTTTTGCAAATGTCAGAAGCCTGAAAATACGAAAAATTTAAAACTTTTTTTTTCCAAACATTATTCCAACTTCATTTATATTGGAATTGACTTTTCCGACAAATTAGAACAATTTAAATCCTTTAATAAATCAGAGTGGTTCATAAAACAATTAAATTACTTGAACCCTCTTCTGGTCCTACCCCTTATTGGTAGTGCTTGGGGAGCCAAAAATAATAATAATTCTAATATACATAATTATATATAACACTATCTATCATAAATATAACTAATAATAACTTGAATATCTCAGTTGTTAGCCTATCACTTGTGCTTGATATTGGACCTCCTTCTGGAGGAAGGATATAACAAGAATAATAATTATTTAAATAAAAATTATTCAGTCAAGCACATGTAAAATAAAATTCTATAAATACAATATTAATACAATGAACTAGCAGGCATCCCTGCTCCTTCATATTACTTTATTTCTTCCCCAGCTAACTTCTCCCAACCTGCGTTAATGAAAAATGTTTGGGTGGGGGTGAGATTAGAAATCCCAATAGCAGTTTCTTTCATTAACTGTTATTTTCATACTAGCATTGTCATGTATACATTTTATATACCCGTACAAATAATAATAATTTTCATCCTACTAATCTATGTGTCATAAGTACCTACCAACCATTGATAACAATATATTCGTTAACTAGTGGAGGCCTCACCTGCAGGATTTCTCGTTATAACATTTAAAGTTACAACTAAACTGACCTAGCAAAGAGGATGCGACCCACCTAAGCCCTGGAGTACTCCAAACATGAAACATGAAAGGAATAAAAGCTTACTAATTAAATGCAATAGGTATTACAAAATTATACATGCAATTTAATTGTTACTGAAATAAACTACTACCTGACTTCATGAATTATTCATAACTTGGGTATTTCTCACATTTCTATAGTGGTACCTATGTCTCTATCCCTTCCCTTTTTTAACATATGTTCCAATCATAATCCTAACCCAATCACCAATTACACCATTATAAAAACGAGCATCACACGCATACCCAAAAACAATTCAGAACACACTAAAGTACCACAATTAGTTCCACATTCACAGTATAATTTAAACATGCAGAATTCCTTATCAGAACTCTTATTATATATGTTTTCATATTAGCCGAGCAAAACAGAGGAAATTAAGTATACAAGGAACATTTCATTTGCGTGAAACAAAGCAAAGAGTCAACTGAGACAAAAGAAAAACCAATATCCACAGACAACTTACAATACACACATAAACACAAGCATTCTAGAAATCTATTTTCATTCATTTAATTTATCATAATAAACAACTTTAACCAATTCATAATTCAAAATAAATCAAACATGTAACAACATAAATAAGCTGTATTACATCTTCATCTTGAACCAGGAAAAGCAGAAATCGAACAGAATTAATAGGCAGAAGTTCATTTTTACAAAGCACAACAACAATCACGCAAAACTCAGAGTTCAATATATTTAATTCCTAAATAACCAAATTCATTTAACCTCTCACCCACAACTACACATTCCTTGTCTACGTAAATTTTGATTTACCAAAAACTATCCTAATCCTTTATTGATTAAAAGCTACTTATTTGATAAATTGACAATATTCACCTTCAACATTACAATCTTCACATAACATATTCAAACTAAATCATTCCCATACATCACTTGACAACTCACTTATGTCCAAAAATTCAACTTAAAATTATAGTAATTATATTCCTTATTTAAATAACTAAAATCAGTAACGCATGGACATCAATCAACATTACTCCCATTATTCCTTAAATACAGAAACCCTTAACACACAAAATTAACAAAATGTTCATTCATTGGCAAGTCATCCTACAAAGAAAAATGAAAGATACAAGTTTGATTAACCACTAACCATACATTAATCTCCTAAATATCCATTTCTCGTAAATGAAGTTGATTAGAAGAAGATATTGTTACTAACTATTTAATTTCAAGCTTCCAATTCTACAACGTTTCAGCCAGTAATAGAACTTATATCTTGTCTACAAAATTCTTACTTTTATTCTGAAAACATCCATATAAGTTATTCACCACTAGGAAAACCTAAACTTACAAATCATAGCTCACTTCTAGACTCCTATCTTTTATTCAAATACATCATTACTCAGATTAATTGTTGCTTTCTTTTTCATCTTTCTATAACCCAGAAAAATCCGGCCTTGAACTCAAAAAAATATATCTCCATTATATTGTGAAACATATTAAACTAGTTTAACAATTGAGTTACCTTCACAGCACTTTAGAACTTCAAAACAGCAACTCTGTGATACTAATCAACTTAATGTCAACTAAAAACTTTTAAACGATATGTAACATAGTCATTTCATTTATAACCATATAAACAACCTCTCACCTTTCATCATATTTCCATATCAAACTTGAAAATTATTTCTTTCTACCTATCTCTTCCTTAACTAACTTATACTCAATTAAACTTTCTCCTATCTTACATGGATTTAAAACACATAATTGTCAATACTTTTAAACTTTAACTTCTAATCAAACTATAATCCTTTAATTGTTTAACCATCTTAAATTATCCCTCAATAAAGATATATTTCAGTTTTGATTTTAAAATAATCGGATTCTAATCCTTGCCTCCAACATTCTCTTGACCAAAGGCCATTGCACTCATTTAAGTTATGATGTCTACAATATCAACAAAATCACAGAAAGGACAATCTGACTTACAAACTGAAATGACATCTACCTAATTCTTGTTACACCACTGTCTACTTTAGCCTTAATATAAAGTAAGTTATAATAGTTTCATAGCATTTCTTCCAATCCATAATTCTAAATGGAACCAATAACGTTATCTTTCACCAACCCAAACTTTCCAATTCTATGAATCTAGATTAATTCTTGTGAATACCTAAAAAACTTGTTAATTATTTGAAATTGGTTCTCTCGTCCTAATTCCTAAAACTCAATAACTTAATCGTTAAACAGACCATATTATCATATATCACAGCATAAATACCTCAATCAACATCAACTCAATCATGGACATATTATCTTACTAGATTCAAAATACCAGATTATTACTTCAATCAGCATAAACCTTAATTAATAAATTAAAACTTCATCAACTTTTAAACAGAAGTTAAATTTAACTAGCTCCAACATCAGCTAATCTATTCTCAATCAAAATACTTCAAAACGAGAATCACAGTGAAAGAAGAACAAAATTCAGCTCAGGACTTCACGTTCAATCATTATTGGAACATACACAATAAAAACCAATTCCATCATCCCTTCATCATTCTCAACATCCCTTCAGCCCCAGAGAACCGAATCAATAGAGAAAGGAAACTGAAATTTCCAGAAATCCCCAGAATCCACACATCAAACAATTTAATTCATCATTCACTTTCTTCTTCATCACTAATCGAACAGAGCAGGGAAGAAGGAAGAAAAGCAAAACAATTCTACATCCAATTAAAAATCAACCATACACAATCAACCTTAATTCCATCCTCCCATTAACATAATCAGGAAAGAAAATTTCAGAGGAAGGAGCAGAGATTCGAACCCAACAGAATCGGCCACAGAGGACAAGAATCAAATCAGTACAAGGTTTCAAAATTTAACATACAACCCCAATTATCAACCGTACTTTACTTCTATCCAAGTTTAGTTAGACTTTGATTCAGCTTCAAACCCGAAATCATCAGAAAAGCATCGGGTGAACAGTAGAAAATTTGGGATTTTCAGAGCAATCCGGCCAAACTCACTTTCTTTCTCAAAATCACCCCACAAATCTTTGAAAACGCGGGCCAAACATCATTTATATGAAATTAGAAAGCTTAAAACCTGTAACACCTGGACTTTTACTACTATATTATAACCTTTTAATTGAATTATAACCACTTTCTAATGTCAGAAGCCCAAAAATACGTAAAAATTTAAACTTTTCTTTTAAAACATTAGACCATCCCTCTGTTGGTTGGAATGGGCTTTTCAGACAAATTGAAATAACTTAAAACTCTTTATAAAATAAAGTGGTTACTAAAACAATTAAAAGTATGCTAACCCTCTCGGGGTAACTATTCTTAATGCATAATACTTGAGAAAATTTAAATCTCTTAATAAACTTATACAATTCTAATGTTTATACTTTCTACTGATAATTTAATTTTACATCATATACAATAATCTTACTTTTCAAATTATAAGACTTAATTTCTTCATCTAGTCTTCTTCTAGCATTCCTGCCTCATCTTAATCATCTCACTATCTCCCAGCTAGATTCTTTCAAACCTGCGTTACTGAAAAATGTTTGGGGAAGGGGGTGAGATTGGAAATCCCAATAGCAGTTTCTTTCATTAACTTATATTATCATGCTAGCATTGACATGTATTAATTTCATAAACCTGAACAAATAAAACAATTATACATACTTTCTGCGCTCAATGCTCTACCCACCACTATTAACGATATATTCGTTAACTAGTGGAGGCCTCACCTGCAGGATTTCTCGTTATAACATTTAAAGTTATAACTAATTGATCTGGCAAAGGGGGAGCGACCCACCTAAGCCTGGAGTACCCCATAAACTCTATGCAGGAATTAACAAGGCTTATCACCTTCATGCATAATGTAAACTTGAAACAGATATTACAAAATAATACATGCAATTATTTTATTGTAATGAAATAAACTGCTACCTGAACTCCAAGCTTAGTCCTTATCTGCTCCTTTCCTTTCCATTGACTTTTTCAACTCATGTTACTATCAAGACCTATTAACATTTAATATAAATAATAGATTAATACCTAAACTTCTATATAGTTATTTAGCGTCTCTCTCTCGGATCCTAAAGTGTTAAACACTATCCCATTCTTTGCATTTAGACAATCTATGATCTCATTCATTTGTCTTGGTCTTCCAAAATTAAAGGATGATTTGTTTAGTAGTTTTAGAATACTCACATCATAACTTTTAAAAATATATAAAATATCAAGTTACATTTCAAATTCTTAAGAATTATTTACCATACGCATAATCGAATGCCAATCAAATTATTCCTGTCATTCATTTATTGAATCACCATTATATAAAGATTCAGTTTAAATTTTATACTGACTATGTTTCTTATATACATTAAACACTCAAATACACCTTAGACTTTTCGTTAATTGTCAAACACCTATTGATTTATTTCTAATACAACTACTTAGTATTTCAAGATATAAAGCAGAACTTAAATTCTAAATTCATAACACTTTTGATTAACCTATAAACTCAATTTCCTTTACACCTCAGACAAGCTCCCACAAAATCAATATCATTATCTTCAAATCACTAAACTAATCCTAATCTTTCAAGTCAAAGTAAAATATCAATGGAGGAGATCAAACTCACAATGCAATACAAAGAAACGCATATGTACTTTCTTTAGTGTTTTCTTTTGTTTACACACTTACGGTCTCTTTAGAAATCTCAATAGAAATTACAAATATTTAATACCTCATAACCGAACAAAATAAGGAAGGAGTAACTCAACTTCCAAATTCATACTTAAATTCATCTTCTTTCTAGAAATCGTATTCCTATAAACATTTTATCTCCTACAATCACCGCAAAACTCTCTGTGAGTGTCAAAGTTTCCATAAATGCTCTCAATTTAATTCAAGTTAATCTTACAGAAAGATAAGAACTAGAAACAAGAAATGAAGCTTAATCTAAAATCCCAAGTACAGAGCAACATAAATCATGAAAGATAATCATCTTATTTAACTTTAAAACTTCCAATCTTCCTATCAGAACTTTTAACATAAATTTCCAGACAGAACCTACAACCTTTTTATTCAATTCTTAAACAATAAAGAATTATCTTACAATCAATTTTACTTAGTAACTATCTCCTTTAATAATTTAAATTCCCACCATACCAATCACCATCCATAACTTTGGCTCATTGTTCATCACTCATACCATTTACTATTTTAATTTCTTCTTGATTAGACTAAATCTCAGATTAAACATTCGTTTTGATGATTTAATCTAGAAGCCACAACTAAACATCATCAATTTGGAACAAAGGACCCAAATCCATCTTCAGTTGTCAGCACCTACCTTCCTAAACTTCACTACCAACAAAACTATAATGGACAGCTACTCGACTTGGGCAAAACAAGAATTAAGATCCATGACTTAAAACAAACATCAACAATAATTTATACTTCCTTAGCCGAACAAATAAGAGGGAAAAACATTGAGCAATTAACCATAACAAGCAACTTCAACCCACTTCCTCCTTCAACCAATATTAACAACAATCACAAAAGTCTACCACCTTAATAACTCAGAAATCAGTGGCCAAACATGGAACAGAGTTTCACAGGAACAGGGGAAAACATGAACAAGGAATCAGATGGCAGAGGAATCAAGGGAAAGAAGAAGAATCGAACACTTATACACAATTAATCATAAATCCTTCATCATCACTCGCCCAATAGAACAAGAAGAGAGAAAATAAAACAAATGAAATCACTTCCCTTGACACTAAATAGCGTCGGCCAGCACAGGGGAAGGAAAGAAAATTTGAACAATTACCAATTCATTTACAAATCAACAATCAATCCCTTTTCTTTTTACCATAAACAGAAACAAAGTCACAAATGAACATATTCCTCAATTAACAAGGAAATCGACTGAGCAGAGAAATAAAAACATGAAAACCAAATTCACCCAACCTCAGAATTCTCAGCGTACATGACACTCTTTGAGCTTAAACTAGCTCCTAATCGCATTTAATTAAGATTTTATTCAGTTCTTGCCCAGAAATCACAAGAACATCACCGGATGAACAGTGACCAGGAAAGGGATTTGTGAAGAAATCAATCAAGCATCGCTCCCTCACTCAAACACTTCCGAAAATGTTTCAAATCGAAGTCTGAGCTTCTTTTTATATGGGTTAAATTTCTAAAATCCTTATACCCCAAATCGAACCTCACTCGAGATTCCTCAAATCGGCAGAACGAAGGATAATAGCGAGGAGAGAAATGTCACCTGAGGTCATATTCAGCTTCCACACGGGGTTGGAGCCCTCCGTCGCCGGAGATCGTCGCCGTCGCTGCCCAAGTTCGCTGATGACGAAGAGAGAAGACGGAGAAACAGAGGGAGTTTAGCGAGAGAGATGAGAGGATGAGAGGAAATTAAAAAAAATGAAAAGAGAGGGAGAGAAAGACGGAAGGTGAAGGGAATTAGATAGACACGTGGGTGATAGCAAATTAAAGAGGGAGGTTTGATACTTTTAATAAGTGTTTTACCATTTTGCCCCTTATTTTCTTTGAAGATATTTTCCAACTAGGGGCAGATATTGTCTTTTTCATTTCCCTCTTTTTATTTTCCTTTTAAATGGTAATTTGATTTACCATTCTCATCTACAAATAAACCTGAATTTGTCCTAAAATAATTTCTCTAAATATATTTTAATTTCCCAAATTTATTTATAAGACTTTTTAAATAACAAACAATACCCCAAAGTTCTAAATATTCCCTTATTTAAATTAATCTTCTGACTATTTTTCCTCAACTAATAAATAAAATAAGTCTTAAAAATTATTAAAAATACCCATAACCTCATAAATTTATTTATAAAACTTTTTAATTTCTAAATACCTTTCTAAGACCTTAAATAAATCCTTATTATCTTTTTTTTTTATCTTCTAATTATTTCTCTTTATTTTCTAAAGAAAATAAACCTTAAAAGTATTAAAAATGCCTAAATATCATAAATTTATTTTCCAATGCTTTTTAATATTTTACTAACATTCCCAAAACCTTAAATAATTCCTTATTTCCTATTTTCTAAAATTTGGGATGTTACAAAACCCCCCCCAAAACCGAATTGATTCTTCCCCACAAACTCACTCTAATCGGCCAGAAAAGAGAGGAAATCGAAGTGCCAAGTTTCCCTTGAACGTCCGCCTCGATTAGCCTCCGTTCTCCGCTGGTTTGGCCGTCAGTCGCCACTGGCAAGACGCAGAGGATAGAGGGAGATGAGAGAGAGAACAGTGAGAGTGAGAGCAGAGAGGGAAGACAGATGGGCATGAGAGAGGGAGTGATAGTGAGAAGGAAATGAAACATGTGGGAGTATATATTTACCATTTTGCCCTTTATTTATCCTCAATAATTCAGGGGAAAATCTCAATTTACACCCACAGTAGTTAATTAATATCAGATTCCCCCTTAACTTTCTGAAATCTCACTAAGCCCCCAAGGGGCAAAGTGAAGTTAAATCTTGAAGGATAAAAGACTACTTTACCCCTGAAATAGAACTAGCAAATGAATAAATGATTGAATCACGCACTCATTCCATCATTCCCTCTGCACAACCCAACCAACCACTCCCTCCTGATTCTATGACTTGTAGAAATCAGCTGAGTTCACTCGTACCAATTCCCTCGTGGATTCCATGATTTATAGAAATCACCTGAGTTATCAGTGTTTCCATTTGAAGGTGTGTTTTGAAGACTTTTAGAAGGTAAGGAGGTCAGTGTTGGATGAAGAAGTTGTTGAAATCACATCCTAGTAGAGGTAAATGCTTTTCCCGAATAGAAAATCCTCATCTTTTTAATTTAAGCCTTTGAAGACTTATACTATGTCTTAGAAATTCATCAAATGTGTTTAGGAAATTTGTCATAGGTGTCTTAGAAATCTGTCATATATGTCTTGGAATTATCTGAAAATATAAAGTAAATACTAAGTATAACCTTTGAAGACTTGCATTATGTCTTAGAAATTCGTCAAATATGTCTGGGAAATTTGTCATATATGTCTTGCAAATTTTGTCATATGTGCATTGAAATTCACTGAAAATGTGAAATAGTAAAGCATAGCATTTGAAGACTTGTACTATGTCTTATAAATTGGTCAAATGTGTCTTAGAAATTTACCATATGTGTCTTAGAAAATTTTCATATATGTGTAGGAATTCCATTGGTTACGATAAAAAACATGTATTGTTGAAATAATTGTTGTTCAAATGGTATTAATGTACATGTGATTTCAATTATTGTACTAGAAATTCTTAGAATGTGTGTAAGATCATGCATTCATAATCTCTGATGTAGTAAATAAGGCTATCATATTTGTGTTGCAAATGGAGCATATGTTCTCGTGAATGCCATTGTTTGTCTTAAGCTCAAAGTAGAATGTGTTAGTTGATTGATTATATTATGAACATATGTGATTGTTAGTCCAAATAAAATGGTAATGTTGACGAGCATAATAGATGTTAAGGTAACTTGTCTACAAAGCATGAAACTTTGAGTTGATATAATGCAATTGTTATGTTGTTAAATTGTCTATTTCAGTTGTAAATTTTTAATTGATTTAATTTTTCCATGTAATTATGTGCAGCAACACATTATGAGAATGAGTAGCAGTTGTGCAAAGCAATTATTTTGCATCTTCCATGTGAGAGGGAAATATGTTAAGAGATTAGATGGAAAGATGATATATTGGACCTTATAGATGATGTTGGAGTTGTACAATTGATTGACTACAACAATACCAATGGGCATGAGCATGTGTATGTTTGTAAGAATGTGGAAGAGTTGATGTCAGTTGGTCAAAGATTTCCACATACTGCAGCATTCAGAAGTGCACTATACAAATATATCATTGCACACAATTTCGCATATGGTTATGTGAAGAATGATAAGGATAAATTTATTGTCAAGTGCAAAGTAGATACTGTCCGTGGAAAGTTTCAGCATATGGTGTGGATAAGAAATATACATTTATTGTTGTATGAAAGCAACTATTGTGTGCATACACACAATCTATTTTAGATTTTTATAATCAAATGTAAATGCCCTTTTCAATTTCAGGATGGTACTCTGTGGCTTTTCGACCTAAGTACCAAGATGAAATTTGCTCAAAACTATGTAAATATATATGACCTATATGAATATGATAAGTTGTATTATATGAGATAACATCTTTTGTATTGTTGAAAGCTTTAGTGTTAAGGTTTGAAAATGTAGATCACGACAAACTTGATGAGTATGACATTATTTTTCTTTTTGGAGGCCCCTAAGTAGTTGTGGCAAAATTATCAAAACCTACATTGCCAAAAGTTTCTCTTGATATGAATTATGAGACCAAAATTTTTAGCTATGTATCATTCAAGGAGCCTAAATTCGTCCAATTTTTTGACTTAGAAAATCGTGACAATCATGTTGTGAATTCTTCATATATATCTTGGAAATCCGTCATATGTATCTTGGAAATGCAAACTGGTTTGGACAATTCCGGAGAGGGTAAAGGGTCATTTTTGGCCTGGAAGTTTTAGCTTTAGAGCACTTTTGGCTTGGAATTTTTTTTGAATCAATTTTGACTCGGAAGTTTACAAAATGTAGCAATATAGGCCAATTTTATAATATTTTGAGGCCTATATTGCTACGTTTTATAAACTTCCGGGTCAAAATTGATCCAAAAAAAACTTCCGAACCAAAAGTGCTCTAAAGCTAAAACTTCCAGGCCAAAAATGACCCTTTTCCCTTCCGGAGACTAGAAAAATTAAGCCAATCATGTAGGAAATCATTCATATATGTCTTGAAAACCCCGTTATATGTGTCTTGGAAATGTAATCTTGACATGGCACATGCATTGTTAGTTTAGACAATTATGGAGACTTGAAAAATTACAACAATCATGTTGTAAATTCTTCATATGTGTCTTGGAAATCCATCATACGTGTCTTGAAAATGCAAACTTGTTTGGACAATTTTGGAGACTAAGAAAAATTATGGCAATCATGTTAGAAATTCTTCATATATGTCTTGGAAACCCATCATATGTGTCTTGAAAATACATATGTGAAATAGAAGCATGAATTAGTTAGATTGGACGATTTTATAGAATTGGAAATCCTCACACTCATGTTGGAAATAAGCACACAAATATTGGAAATTCTTCATATTTGTCTTGGAAATGCATATGTGAAATGGAAGCATGAATCTTATAGATTGGACAATTTTTGAGTCTTATAAATCTTCACACTTATGTTGGAAATATGCACATAAGTCTTAGAAATTCGTCACTACAACCAGTAACTATATTTTTTTTCTTCAAATAACCCTATTATCATGCAAGTGAAAATAGTATCCCAAATGTGACTACAATGTCACCATTACAACAGAGCTGCACATAAAGTGATTAAAAGCTTCAAAAGGTGACTCTCACGGCCCTACTTAGAGTACATACATCTGAATTGCCAAAAGACTAGTGAATTAACATGAAGAAAAACCCAAGTGCCACACACTTGGATGCCAAAATAGATTACAATTTCAAAAGAAATATTAACAATGATAATTTATCTCTTCCTTTTCCCATTAGTTTTTCCTTCTTTAAGTAACTTTGTTGCAGCATCATTAATTGAATTTGTTTCCTTTCTTCATCTTTCTGCTCCACCTTCATACACCCAAAAAAAATAATACACAAACATATCAACTTTTCAGAGATTCATATCAATTAAACACATAAACTAATAAGCAATGGTGCAATTTGGATTATTTGAAGATTGCCTATCAAAATACTTTCATGGTTATCTATCAAAGCAATAATGCGATTTTGATTTAACAATGAAGAAAGGAAACAGTAGTAAAGCATGCTTCCAAAAGAGATTTCCATCAACTTTTGATATCTTTTACAGTCCTTGGACCATTCTCCTTTATCTTCAAAACAAAAACATATTCATGGTTCTAATACATCACTAAAAATCATGATTAAATGTTAATAGTAATGCCTTATGACGAACTAAATCAACAAGACAAGCATCTAAATTTTGTGGTTATCTATAAAAGCTAAATTTCATTCGTTTTGAGGTTGGTTATTCATCCTCCACACCTCCCATGAAATGTGTACCTTAGCCCATATATATTTTCAGCTTTGACAAACAATACAAGTGTATGACTCAGGAAATACCTTAAAAGAATCATAAATCAAGAAATTATTGCATATGAATGGTCCAATAATCAGCCTACAAAGTTTAAAAATATAAACTTCACATCAATTTCTCCTTAATTGAAACAATAAATGAATACGGCAAACAAGAAATGCAATAAAATCAAGCTGTACATAATTGAATTTCAAAACATAATTGACCCTCAGAAATTCAATACATTGGTTCTATGGTTACAATCCACAGTTAAATCAAAGAGTAGTTCTTTCATCGACCCACGCATCTATGGGGATGAACAGTGGTGTTTTTTTACGTTTATCTATAATCTATAATCAAAATTACCGTTTGAAGCATAACTACTAAAATTTTTGTGTCCACATCTTACAATGCTTATTATGAACAAGTACGAACTCTGGTGTTGAATATACCATATCACCAGAAAATACTCTAATAAAAATAATGCTTTGAGGTGGGTTGGCTCCAGATTTTCAGTTAATTATATGCAATTTGAAGATGCGAAAATACTGCAGTACAAAGAGTAATAAATCTCAGATAGTAAAATCATGGAAGAATTAAGACCAAAAATAAATTGGGGATAACTGGTATAAATGATTATGCTTATAGTAAATCATCTCAACACAAGCAGGTTTAAGAATTATTGGACTTGACAACAATAAGATGGTGATAACTCACTCTTTTTTTTATCAAGTTTCAACCCAATAAGATTCTTGCAAGTTCAATCCTTCCCTCTTGTACAGTGAGACGACGTGACGACGCGGCTTCAAGACGAAGATGGCGGCAGACGGCGCACTGATGGTGTGAAGGTGCCAGGTTTTGCTTCATCTTGCAAGTTCAGTCCTTCCCTCTTGTATCAGTGAGACGGCGTGACGAGGCGCAGCTTGGCGATGGAGATGGTTATTGCATATATAATTCATTAAGGGTATAGTGGTCTTTTAGCCTTCTAGATTTAACTTCATTTTGCCCCCTTAGGGGCTTAGTGAGGTTTCAGAAAGTTAGGGGGGAATATGATATTAATTCACTATTATGGGGGTAAAATGAAATTTTCCCATATTTCAGCTCTACCATCCACCTTTTTCATATATGTCCTTTGAAAATTTTAATTGCAACATACAAAATATCAGGATAAGTTTAGTCCATCAATAAATTATCCAAATATATTTTGGTGTCTAAATTTATTTATAAGACTTTTTAATAATAATGTAATACCTCAAGATTCTAAATATTTTCTTATTAATTCTTTTTGAAAATTAAATTTTATCTTCTAATTATTTCTTTGTTTCCTAAAGAAAATAAGCCTTCAAATTTATTAAAAATACTTAAAACATCATAAATTTATTTTTAATGGTTTTTAATATTTTAATAATATTCCCAAAATCTTAAATAATTCCTTATATATATATTTTTTGAATTTTGGGGTTATAGCTATTTCGATTGCAGTAACAAAAGATCCATTGGATAGATATTAAACAATTCTGAGACAGCAAGGTAAGGCCATAAGCCACAACATCCACCCTATTCAACATTTCAAAGGGACAACGTGCCACATTTTCCCAAATGATGTCCCGGGTTCTCATTCCAAGCTCAGCAGTTGGATGAGAAATCCCCTCCTCATCACTCAAAACGACATAGTATAGATTAATGAAGTGATCTAAGCCGTCAAAAAATATAAAGGGAATATGGCCGTTAAATAGGGCTTCGTTAAAAAATAAGTCATCATCCAAACTTGCCAACATCTATGAAGATTGGAGAGACAAGACCGGCTGCAACCCAAACCTTCCTACCCTCCATTCTCCCTCATCGAGAAACCTGATTTCTCCATTTTTGGCACACCATAATTTGATTAAAAAAAAGATAAAATTGTGTGCTAAAAATGGATGAGGGAAATCATCTTTTTGATCATCCATCATCTCCGCATCAACTTCTGCTGTGTAGCTCCAAACCCCATTTTTAACTCAATATTTCTTATTTTCTCTATTTTATATTCACTCCACCATAAAAAACCATGCTCATTGGCTCAACGGGAAAAAAAAAGTCTCAAGTGTTTAATCCTCCCTGCTGATTATCACTAATGTATAGTTAGATAAGATAATTCCCAGAATCTGTTCAACCCATTGGATTCGTGTCCTCATGCTGAACAAAAACCACAACCACCTAATCCCACTCATCTTCCCCATCGCCGGCACCGGCGACGGATTCCGCCGCCATGGGAACAACCTTCCTCCTCCTCCTCTTCTTCTTCATCGTTGTCGTCCTCGTCTCTCCCATCTCTTTACTCGACTTCCTCTTCAATTTCTTCACACGACTTCCTTTTCGATTTCTCCTCCATTAAGTGAACCAGATTTGGGGTTTTGGTTTGAGCTTTGATGGTGGGAAGTTTGGGATGTAGATGTGGCGAAGTGCTGAACTAGATGAGGAGAAGTTTTGCTTTAAAGTCTAAACGCTGCGTTTCATGGAGAAATTCATATCCCTTCATTAATTGATGCTGTGTCGTTTTGGGTGATGAGAAGGGGATTTCTCATCAACCCGCTGAGCTTGGAATGGGAGCCCGTGATGTCCCACCCCTTCATGGTGAACACCAATCAAAACTCTTATTTCTGGTGTAGATTATTGACCTAAATGATATCATATTACTTGTCTTCAACACTATTTTTTTAAAAATAGATTCATCTGAATTATATTATTGTTTAACTATATTTAAATGATTGGAATAAATATCCTTTTTCATTATAAATATTTACTTAGACGTCCCATGTCATTGTATATTCCTTTCAAATCTTGATGCATGTGAACTTAAAACGATTATTTCACTACAAAAAAAAATGGGAATTTCCGACGGAATTCCGTTGGTAATTTTTTTAAATTTATGCCACATCTCCTTCCTACCACGTGTCGCTCTCCAAATTGTCTGAAATGTGGCGAAGCTGAGACTCACACCCCTGACCTCTAGCGCACGTGCTGATGCCTTAACCAATTGAGCTACGAAGACCTTGTGATATTATTTGCAAACAATTATAATTATAATATTTAAATTCCCACTATTATAATTATATCTAATATTTTATATACTTTACATTATATTTAAATTAATATATTATGAAATATTTTTAATTATTAATATATAATTTACATATTAATAATTATATTATTTTCATATAAATAATATTTTATATTCATATACATTAGACTATATTTAGTATTTTTTTAACCTGATAATATTATATTTAGTATTTCCATTTTATACTTATAATGAATATTATTTTTGTGAGTTGCTTTTATTATATGAAATTTCTTAACTATTATTTTATTATATATATTATTGAAAAATTTAAAATTAAATTTGTAATAAATAACATATTACTTAATAAAAATTCAAAATTAAATTTGTAATAAATATATTTATGTATATATTAATTTTTATTAATATTTATAAAACATATTTATTAACTAATTTATATATAAAATAATTTTAATATAAATTAAAATAAATAATTTATTTTTTAATTTTTTTGAGACTGAATTCCGTTTGTAATTTGTTAGAAAATAATAAATAAATTGCCAATAAATATTTTATTTTTAATATTTTTTGACAAATTAGTGACAAAAATTCTGTCAGTAATATTTTAATATTTTTTGACAAGTTATCAATGGAATTCCGTTGGTAATTTTTTAATAAATAATTTATTTTTTAATATTTTTTGACAAGTCGGTAATTCCGTAATTTCTGTCGGTAATTTAATTTTTTTTTTGTAGTGTTTGGAGTTATTTTTGTGAATTTCTTGCTAGGGTCCTTAGCTTGTTTATGGAACCTACATCTTATGATTTCGATATTGAACTACCATTTCATATATTTAATAATAACTTGACTCTAAGCATGCTTGAAATGTTCTTTTCAGGATTTGATATAGAATGTTAGTTAATTAGTAGTACTGTTAGTCCATGGAGCGTCACGGTTAACTTCTAACTTGCTTAACATTCGTGGTCACGATACTTACGCTTGATATTCATGAGATTTTAGTCTCACGGTTGTTAATCATGGGTCTTGGAACTACGCTTGTTTTGTGGCATCGTGCTGCGCTTTCTTAGTTACTTACCCTCATGAACTTTGTGTCCACACTTGTGTTCGTGACCTTGCGCTACGTTTGCTTAGTTACCCTCGTGGACTGTGTATCCACGCTTGTTTTTCCGTTCTGTTTAAGTCCTAAAGGAAAATGAGATTTCAGGATTTTTGTGTTTAATATGAATTGGTTAAATGAGTCTTTACTGTCATATTTTGATTTATTTGCTTATTGATCTTGTATAGAGTTTCAATTATAATTATGATCGCATATTGTGTTGGCATGTTATTACTTGAATTAAACCTGCCTAAATTAATTTTCTTCCGTATATTTTTTTAATGGGACAATATTCAAATGAAAGTATTTTTGGCTTCAGATAGAGTATCTGCCTGTGTCTCCTACTATCTAATGATGGGCTATAATTGTATTGAAGTTGCAACACCATTCATCATTTGTCTGTTCATATGTGAAATACAACTTATGTATTATTTTTGAGAATCCGGTTCTAAGAGCTCCACTAAAACTATAGTCAGGATCATTGCCTTTTTATTGTTTTTTATATCTACAAGTATGAAGTAGAGCTCCTTTGTGACTAAACTGTGTTGATGTTGATATAGAAGAGTTTTGGATAGATTTTGATTACTAGGCATACTTTGTCATAATTTATTCAAGATGTTTACAATTCAGTTATATTTCTTTACTTTACAATATGTATTTTAAATATTTATATACGAATGTGTGAGAAAATATGTATATTTAATTTAAGGCTTAAGGGATGTGGGTACTCTCATATTCCTAGTAAGTCACATCTTGATTTTCAGGGTGTGACATAACTCCAATATTAATCAGAAGCAACGATAGCAACTCCATTAATTTTTGGAAGTTCTTAGAAATTGAACTTGTTTTTATAAATAAGCAACTTATTCATGACCAACCCACGCAACTCTTTTAACTAAATCATTTGCATATAGGCTATTAGGTGACTAGTTCACAACCAGTTCCTTGTGAAATGATATCCGAGATTGTATACTTACTACATTCCTTGGATTTAGATAATTTTTGAAGAGCGTGATCCAACGTTTAAACTATTTTGAAATAAAATAATACTGTGTTACTTGATAGATTAGATCTAGAGCTCTACAGAATTTTGTCTTAAAATAGATCGTTATTAAAAAAATTAGCTACGAAATCTCTCATTAAGCCATGAAATTTTGTCTTTACTAACGGAATTCTATTGCTAATTCACCCTTTTTTTTTGTATTCACTCATTTATTGTATTTAGTTTTGTGCATAGCACCAACACTAATTATTTTAAAATAGATGATGTAGCGAACAAAACCTCAAACAGCACTTTAAATATCTCAATTAATTCACATACAATTTGTAAATCAAACTATAATAACGCATTCATTATATTTTAATAAAAGATTACGGGCAATGAACTCATGCAACAAAAGTTTTTCTTTTTTATATATATATATACACACACACACAAATGCATTCATGTAAATAAGAAAAACAAGATCATCGTGAATTTGTCATTCTGGTGCATCTCATAATTAATCACTAAAGGCAACAATTTATGATTGGATACCATATAATTGATCTGGCTAATTTAGATGAATACATTGTATTTTGAGAACAAACAAAGTGCTAAGCATTAGAAATATTGTTGTCAAACTTGTAAATGGACTTTCTAAATTTGCCAATTGTACAATTATATCATAAAATTGTGTCGAGTTAATCTTAATCTTGGTTAAACTCGTGAGTTTAGACATTGAATTTACTATTTTTACATTTTTAATTGACAAAATCGGGATAAGTTACTCTTAAACTCGTGTTATAGTTTTCAGTATGAATATGTTCAATGGAATTATATACGAATTCTATAGAAATTTCTTTGTTAACTATTCTAAATTATTAATGTTGATGGATTTAGTTTTAATTATTTGGATTTTAAATTTATTTAAATAAAGTTAATGTGAGTATTATACTTTAATTGTTTAATTAAACATTATTAAAACCTATTTATTGATAAAAGTAAATTCTTATAAGTTCACGATACCGATTCACGGTACTATTATTAAGAAACAATATATATTGTTGATCAGATCTTATCTTATCTTATCTTAAAATATACGAAATTAGTTAAATGATAACCACTCTCTTCGAGTCCAAGTGCCTATAAAAACACCTCAAGAATGTGATCTCATTTGTCATTTCATATCATATTCTTTAGACATGGATTTCATGAAGAAAAATAAGATCTTTGTCGTTTTCATGCTTCTCTTATTTATTACTGGTGAGAATATGTTCTAATTAGCCTGCTTTTGTTTCGTTTAAATAGTTTTTAGTTTTTTTTTATTTCTTTTCAAAAAATCTTAATGGTCAAGTTTCACATATGTTATGTAAGCTTTGAAAAATAAGTAAACATTTTTTGAGCTTTTCTCCGCATTCCAGAACAGTTACTGGGCTAACTTGTCGAAAGAAAATTTCAGTCTTTAAAAGGTTGAAAAAATTGGGAAGAAGTCCCACATTGAAATTTTCATAACTAAGAATACATGTATTGTATCTGTCCAAAATTTACAAAATACATTACTTTTCGTATATAAAAATTTATCAGATGTTTCTCAGTAATAAAACTTTCAGGGAGGGCTTCTCTTCAATTTTCCATTTTAAAAGTTACGTTGTTGGTTATTTTAAAATAGAACATTAACTTTTTAAAATCTATTTCAAATTGAATTTACGGTTGATTTTTTGTTAAAATAAAGTACGTACACGGAAGAATTCATATTCAGAATTTAAATACAAGTATTTCCTTATTGAATCTTGTTAATTAACTTTTCATAATTCAAATTCTGAAATGTTATAATATTTTTCGAACAAAAAAAAATGTTATAATATTTTCATAACTTTATATTTATTTAAAATTTATGTGTAGATAATCTTTTTTTAGTTTGATGTATTATTATATGTGCTACTACCTTCATGTATTACATCCATATACATATATTTACTATCTTTTCTTTTAAAATTTGATATAAACTCAAAGCGTGAAATGGAAATATATTTTAATCATTTGAAATATTATATCCTTTTTTCTAATTAATATCGGCTTGTTATGACAAATTTCATAACTCCAGGTGGGAAGGTAATAATATCGCAAGACTTCCCAATTCCATGTCTTCAGGACGAAGTGTTAAAAGGTTGCACCAACGACTCATGCAATCGTCTTTGTAGGAGAGCCTATGGTTGGACTGCTGTGGGAATGTGTACTGGCCCTCAAACTTGTAACTGTGCCTTCACTTGTCGCTAGGTTGCCTAAATAATTTGGTGCAGAATGCTTTATTTGGATGTATGTAAATCCAACTATCTTGAATAATAAATAATTTATTATATTAGCCGTGTTGTTTAAAATGACCAGTTCATGATCCATCTCTTCTAATTATGGTATTTCGGAGTCAGTGTGGTTGAGTTAAGAAAAATGGGTTTATTCAAATTTAACATTATTCGAAATTATTATTGTTATAACTATAAATAAATTTAACCTGTTAAGGTCTGATCTATATGATTCATAGCTGCTATATATGGAGAGAATAACAAATTAATTTATAAAATATATAAGCAAGGTGGAGATTCGAGATTCAGGGAAGAAAAGGAAAAGAGAGAAAAATTAATCGATTTTATGTTTGAGAAGGCACAGGAATAATTTTTTAAGAGTGAATATTTATCGTATATCACCATACAAGGTACAATTTTTCCTTAGATGCATGTAACATTATATTGGAAGACAATTTTTTAAGACATTGTCATATACTAAATGAGTACCTCTCTTAGTGGGGATTAAAACATTGGTTTGTTACATTAAGAAGGACTGACTCCTTCCGTTGCTACGAGATAGTTTATGTTGTTACCTCAACAACGTTTACTTAATTAGATGAGGCCTTAATTTAAACAAGGGAAAATGACAAAAAAAACCCCTTTCAATTTGTAAAATCTCAAATAATGAATTTTGAGTTGTTAATAATTGTTAATACCTATCATGAAGTTGTTAATACCTATGGTGAAGTTGTTATTGGGTTTTTGTAAATTGGAAGAGATTTTTTTGTCATATTCCCTTTAAACAATGTGTCAAACAGAAAAGTGTCATGTGACCAGATTTAAATAGGTAAAAAGACAAATAAAAACTCTCAAATTATTAAAAGGACAATTTGATACACCAAATTTTAGAAAGGATGGATCACTCAAATTGATTCAAGTGTCCAATTCAAAATTAAAAGGAAAAGTCCATAAAGCCCTCAAAGATCTTCATCTTCATTACTAAAATGGTATAAGGGAATACCAAATTTTTTGTTACCAGAATGGTATAAGCGAATACCAATGTCGTTAGAGCATGTTGGTAATCCTTTAGCCGAAATTAGTATTCCCTCATCATTTCTACGTTATACTCTTTGATCCCCCATAATCATTCGTTACATTATAAGAAATCATAAACAGTAGCATTAGAACATTAGAAATAGAATTTTAATTATATCACTATTTGAAGATTAATTTGCGGTACACTTCCTTACTTGGAAATTTTAGAAGCTAGATACTAAAATATCCACCTAGAGTTAAATTTAGTACTTTTGAAGTATATGTGAAAGGGTTCACAAGTAAATGGGATTTTTAACGTGTAAGATTTTACTTTTACTAATAAATAGATATTAAAAGTATATGAGTAATAAATTTAAATTTTAAAATGACATTGAGTTGGTTCTAATATATTTCAAATCCAAATAATTAAAATTAAATCCATGTACATCAATAATTTATCATACTCAATAAACAAAATTCTAGAAAATTTATAACATAGAAGTCACTGAATATATCATATCGAAAATTTTGACATGATTTTAAGAAGGTTACATGATTTCATTAACTAAGAATGTAAAAACAGTAAATTGAACAGGTTAAATCACGAGTTCAATTGAATTTGTAAATAACTTAACAATGAGTTGAGACAATTTTTCAAACTAAAAATTGTAAAAATGGTGGATTTGACGAGTCAACCCCCAACTTTCAAAACAATGAATACTCCTACTCTCTATAACATAGACTGATGAATGGGTTGATTAGGAAAATAAGCCAATAAGATTGGATAAACCATAAATATCATCATTAGGTTCTTTGAATTACCGTAGGTCATGAATATTCATTAAGTATGATTTGGAATTATTGATTATTCTCGATATTTCAAAATAATTCAAAAAACCTAGATTTATATATTAATATTACATACATTGATTTGTGTGTTTATATATTTATATATATCAGGTCAATTTAACATTAACAAAGCAGAATCATATGAAAATAGTTCAGTTTTCTCTAAACAGAATAATACAACTTAATCCTTTGGTCTATTAGAACCTAATTATGAATTGATCTTGATTCTAAATGTATGCTCTATTTTTTATTTTTTTCAATTTGTTTTCAAAATTATCCCTATTGCGATGCAATATCATCAATAAGTGTAGAAATTAAATAAAATACATAGGTGATAAGAAATTTAAATCAACGACTATTTAAGGAATTATAAATTTAAATTATAAGCATTACTATATCACATGCATGCATGACTGAATTATACTTTTAGAAGAAAATCCAAAAACTTAATGCTAATAACATTTGTTATTTTTGAAAAAGATTTATGTTTTATGTAACCAGATTCTTTTGGAATAAAATCCAATGAATTAAATGATAAACTATATTTGGTACATGTGAATTTTCCTAATTACATTTGATAATATATATATATATATATTCATGAACGAGAAATTAAAATAAGAAAAAACTATTTCATCATTAAACTCATGATTAGGTTCAACGAATTTTAGGTCATAAACATTTCAATGTCCATTTAAGATAACATTTACAACTATATATATGCACACTTTATTTGACAAAGAAACTATCTCAAATTTGATCTCATTACACTCCCTGTTTTTTGCCCCAAATATTATCCTTCGAACATGCATCCTGTCAAAATCAGCAAGATCTTGATCGTTTTCATGCTTGCTTTATTTATTTCTGGTAAGAGTGGCTTCTCACATGCATTTTCTCTTTCTCGGAATATATTGATTTTACTGTTGCTGCTGCTGTATCTGTTTTGAAATAATTATCATTCTAAACTATTTAATTTCATTTCAAAATCATTGTCACCTTAAAATTTTCTTCGTCTTTAAATAATTTGTTGGTGCGCGCGCGAGCTTTATTGTTTTAGAAATAAGTACACTTGTTTATACCTTATAAACAATTCTATTTGTCCTCTTATATACTCCACTATTTTATTTATAATACATTTTCAACATAAACTTTAAATTTAATAATTTTTTAACTTTATCACCATTTAATACCAAGGATCAATTGGTGAGAACTAAGTTATTGGGTCCAAAAACAAATGAGAAACGGAGAAGGTGGACTGCTAGGCCATGATTTTCGCCACTTTCCCTTTTCGGGCAGATAAATTAGGAACAAAATTGTACATACAATAAATTTAATTATGTGACTTATATTAAAAACACACGACTACATTTTCTTTCTACTACCCTATAAATAAAATCAAAAGAGCATATATATATATATATATTACATAAATTTTGAAACTAAATATTGACATCTCAGTACAATATGTAGGTGCAGTTGAGGTAGCAAGGGCACAAAGCGGCAAAACTTGTTTGAAGCCATATAACTTGCAGGGATGCACCGATGACATATGCAGGAGGGATTGTCAACAGTTACATGGCAACAATGCTAATGGATTTTGCCCTCAGGGCAGTACCACCACTTGTCTCTGTGGCTTCCCTTGTCCCTAATTCTTCGTTTTCAATGTCTGTTTCTCTACTTGTCTCTGTTCCTTTGCTTGTGGCTAGTCTTTTTCATATCTATCTTTAAGTTACATTGTCTTCACATATGATAAGAAGGCTATGGCATATGGTTGTATACCTTTATAATAAGAAGGCTAGAGATATATCTAAATATTTGATATATATTCAGATAGTTCTTACAAGTTTATTTCCAATCATCCTATTTTTATATTTGCAATCAATGTTAATTTGTTTGCTGATTACATAGTTAAATACCACAATGTTTACCATAACTACTTCTTATATATTAAAAAGTGGAAATTATAGTATTAAATATGACATGTTTTAAAAAATAAATTTTCAATTTTGCCTTTATAAGAATAGGTATTAAAATAATATTTTATGCATTATAAACATTATTTCTTATCTTCCCTATTTCCAATATAAGGGTAAAATAGTCACAATAGCGTTAATTGATTCTAAACTGAACTTATATTTAGAGAAAAAATTTGTAGTAATTGGCCTAATAATAAAGAACACACTGGTATTTAGAATTGCGGGAAACAACAAAGTGCTCCGAATGTTTTCACTTAATGGTAATGGGTACCAAGAAGTTTTGGACGTTGCGTCGATTCTCCTATCATGTTTTCATTTACACGCTAAGTCCCTACCAAAACTATCATCCCAAGCAGGGAGCATAGTCGAGTTGGACCCCAACACGAAACCACATTTTATTCCAAAATTTTTTTGTGTATTTTGCATTCAATGAAAATTTATGGTGTTCGGTGCCACGAAATATTTAATGCGGAGATAACCTTACATCAATCACTTAAAAAAAATCATTGAACAAATAATTACTTTTAACTTTGCCATTATTTTTTTGTCTTTTTTCTTTTTTCTTTTTTCTTTTGCTAGAGATTCTTGTAATCTCCTTCTAATTCTCTCCACTGTTCTTCTATAAGTATGATCCGTCGGCTATCAATGAGAAGAATCAGATTTTTATGTATGTCATTTAAGAAATAAACCTTTTCATTTGATATATAATTTTATGTATATTATAGTTTTTATTTAAAAAATACATGATCAAATAAATATTTTACTTTAATTTCAATTATTTTGTATTTTACAGACATTTTATTTAAAAGTGCATATCAAATGCTAAGGGTTATTTTTTTAAATGACATAGTTCATAATAAAAAATGTTAAAATTGTAAATGGTAAAAACCATTAACTTTAATGATAATTGAATTTAATGGCATGGGAGTTGAGATTAAAAATATGAAGCGTTAGAGTTAAAATCCTTACTCCTTAATTTAAACTTTCGAAAATTAGAGATATTATGTGCAACTGATGATCCCAAAGCTTAAGGGAGTTTTCTGTAATTTATCCTTTTTCATGAGTACAATGAAACTAGTTCCAACAAGAATTTGACAACATAATATAACCCATAATTAGGGGGCAAAAGTAGGTTGGACTATGACCAAAACGTGTCAATCAAAATCCATCATAAAGGCAACCCCCAAACCCGCAGGAAGTTTGCAGGGGCCTTAAAACTCAAAGTGATAAGAACAATCTGAATTTATATCAGACACTTTGGATATACATAAGCATCCTTATTCTAAACTTATACAACCATTTGCCATAACCAAATATATATAGTTATGGGCTAGAGTAGGATTTTAGATTTGGATAGTAAAAAGCAGAGAGAACGACATTTAAAATTAAAGAAAACTTAGGGACAAGGGAAGGCACAGAGACAAGTGGTGGTACTGCCCTGAGGGCAAAATCCATTAGCATTGCTGCCATGTAACTGCTGACAATCTCTCCTGCATATGTCATCGGTGCATCCCTGCAAGTTATATGGCTTCAAACAAGCTCTGCCGGTTTGTGCCCTTACTACCTCAACTGCAGCTATTAATTAAAAATAATTATATTAAATAAGGTTAGATTTCATTAAAAGGTTCAAAATTTATATCTTGTTCATAAAATGAAAAACGGCACAAATCACACACACACACTCATTTCATCACATACATATATACACTCAAAAAAATATTCTCATGATGATTTTGGTAATAGATAAATGAAAGCTTCAATATTTATATTTATTATCATTGTTAAGGAGTAGTGGGGAAAGGATATATACCTCAATATATATATATATATATGAGAGTGTGTGCTAGATGAAAGTTATACCAGGCTATTTCAAAGTTATAAACAATACAACTTATTTGTCAAAATTTGAATAATATGAGAAAAATATGTCAAATCATATTTTAAAACAAAATAAAGCAACCCAGAAACTACTTGAAAGTTGAAAGCGAACAAGAGCATGTCAGAAACGTGGTATAATAAAATAAGAAAAGTAATACTCGTACCAGGTTAGAAACTATGCTTACCGGTAGTGAGAAAGAGAAGGACGAAGAGGAAAAATATTTTTTTTATCTTCATGGAACTCATGCTTGAAGAATATGATATTATGAGAAAGAGAGAAAATTGTAGAGATATGCACAAAATGGAATGAAGAAAGGAAAATGAGTGTAAATTATGCCTTGTTTATCTGGTTTATATAAAAGGAGAATGGGATGTCGTGATAAATACAAATCCAATCAACAATAAACGGCAATAATCATAATAAATACGATCATGAACGCATAATCAAAACAGGAATGAAATGAATAAGATTTTGGTTGGCTTGGCTTTTATGTTGAACATTTTGTTAAAATTAAATATTTCAGAAGGATTATAACTATGATAAGATTTTGGGTGGCTTTTATTTTGAATATTTTGTTACAATTAATTATTTCAAATGGATTATAAGCATATTCTCCCTTCATTTCATAATATTAGGCGCTTTTAGGAGAATGACTTGATCTATAATATAAGTAATTTCAGTTCAAAAAATAATATAAGTCATTTGGATAACAATCAATACTCATTTGTTAATTCATGTAGTTAATGTTCAAATATACTATTTTTTTCTCCTTCAAATTCTCATTTTATATTTGGGTAAATTAAAGTAGATTAATTCTTTTTAATTTAATATAAATTATTGCTTTGTTCTGACGAATTAGTTAAAAGGTAGAACCACATCTTTGTGTGACCAAAAGTATTGGTCATAACCATTTTTAATTTCAATGTGAACGTTGGGTGGTTACAATTCAGTAAAGGACCATTTTATTTAGCATCAATTATGACACATACACACGAATAAAGGAGCTTTTGAAAGTTTCTACTCCATTTCCCGAAGTTTTCCAATTTAAGTTCAAGGAACTTACTTTGTAAGTACACATAATATATAAATGCATCACAACATAGCCCACACGTAATTCAAGAAATTAATGGGCTAATCTCTTATATAGAATTAGCATTTTCAATCGATAGAATTCCTATGATAAAAGCACCAAAGGTATGCTCTTTCAAAGAAGCAAAATATCTCCAAGCATAGATGGAATATTTGTTTAAGGAAATTTAAATGGTAAAGTTCACATTTTTGTCGGTGTTACATCTGTTTGCAAGGAGATCTTCTAATTGAATTCCTTTGGAAAAATGTGGACGACCCTAGACCATCATTCTTATCTAAATGTCTGAGAGCAACCTTATTATGATCTTCAATTCGAACCTTCTTAATCAAGAGTTTGGTTTAGAGCTACTTATCACTTGAGTCAAAAAAAGTTTCATCAATCCACCGCTTGGACCAAACCTTGCAAGCTCCATCACATGGCAAGAGATTTTGGCTTTGTTAGGCAATTTTAAGTCCTTTTCAATTCATGTTGTTTCCTATAAATCTTTTTAGTTATATCTTCATAATTATGTAAATTGCTCTTATTTTGGTAACATGTAAGATCTTATGTGTAATTAATATCATTTTGACTTTTTAAAATATATATCTTTAAATAAAAAAAAATCCATGTTTTAAGATTAACTCGTTTAAATTTATCATTTTCACGACATCATATGGGAAATCGAGAATAAACTTTAGCACTAGGTTGATTTTTTAAAAAAAAATTGTACTAAGCAAGTTGATCTGAACCGTTCCTAAACGCCTTGGGGTTCAAATGCAAAATATTTCTAACCAAGGACTGCACTATAGTGGTGTAATCCCGGATCGTCTCTCAAGGAGCCTAATAAACAAACCTAGAAAATCTAAATGTAATTAAATCTATGAAAACTGGGGTTTGAAAATAGGTATGTTTGGTTTTTTTTTCATAAAAAGGAATATAAAGACTTGTTTTTGGTATTTTTAGGATAAATATAGATAGATGATGGAATGGGGTGATGGGATGCTCTCTTGGTTAGGGATGACACATGACAAACTATTGACTCACACTCTTAGGGAGGATCTAATCGGGCTAAGTTCAACATAAGCGGATACAATTAGCCTTAATTGAAGAAATAGGTTAATTAAGACCCACTCAACCTCAATAGACCAATTAGATTAACTATAATCCTACATTAACTAGAAGTAGGTTCCAATAGATAGAATAAATTAGGTCCCATCCAAATCACTCAATATCCTTCGGATCCAACAACCAATTAATGCTAGACTATAATCAAACAATCCAACTTATGGAACTTTACCTAATCATACTCATGCATATAGATTTGGTTAGTGATCTAGTTCATTTAGGCAAGTTGATTAATGGAATTACCTAGCGCTATGGAAACTCGATTACCTAACAAATGGAAATTCAAGACAATTATATGAAGCACAATGGACTAAATTACCTAACAAACATGCTAGACAATAAAATCAACAAATACTAACATAACATGGTAATTTGGGAAGATAGATGGAACTAGAAGAAAACCAAATCAATACATGCAAATAGAATTCAACGATTACATTGTCTAGAATCTCAAAACAAATGAAGTCTAGATATAAGAAGAACAAATACTCAGGGAAACAAATGGAAATTCAAGACTACATAATGGAAACTAATAAAACTCCCCTAAAGTGGATTCAATGCTTGCTTCAAGTCATCCAGTCTTCCAAGAGAGCATCGGGCTGATTTAATTCTTCATAGAGGAGGAGAAATCACCCGAAAGGATCTGCAGCTCGAACTCCATGGTGAACAGGTGAAGGATTGTGGAATGTAGGAGGAAATTGGTGGAAGAGATGAAAGAATTTGTGTGTTGTATGATGTAATTTTCGTGCTCCCCCTTCATAGGCACACTAGGCAATATATATATAATCCAAATTGGCCTAAAATCTCCTATTCTGACTAGGATTATCAATTAGGATAGGATTGGGGAAGACCCAATCACTCAAACTTCAAGAAACCTAGTCAAGATAGGAAATAGTGAGTAGGATAATTAATTAGGAAACTTTCTAACCTCAATCAAGCATAGTTGCTTATTCTTGTAGAAATAACAAATAAGAAATATTTTAAGCAAACCCAATCAATCAATCAACCAATCCTAATTGAAATAGGAAGTTTCCTATTCTTGTTGATTTTATCATTTAGGAAAGATTATAGGTAAATCTATTAGGCTCAATCAATCAATCCAATTTCCTAATTAGTAATTTCTTGTTGTGTAGAATTTCCTTTTTCTTGTAGAAGTTTCCTTTTTTTTGCATTGTTCTTGCTTTGACTTTTATTCTTTACACCTACAATGGAAATTTGAAGAACATGTGAAGTATTTCAAGTCTAGAAACAATAAATGCATGAGTTAAATGCCTAATATGCTCAAATTATAATGAAAATACAAATAACTCTCAAATCTTGGACCATAAGTAGAAAAGTGCCTAAATTCCCATTTAATAACTTAGAACAAATGCTAATTTCTTATAATTAATGGATAAAAACATATAATAATCAAATGCAATAACAAGTACAACAAGGTTTACTAAGCACAATTAATATACATGTATTGTTTTTTATATTGCTATACATATTAACTTAGACATGATTTTTATTAAGATTGAACCCACTAGCTCATATACTTTTAATGAGTTTTAAATTGGGTCCTTACGCATTCTTTCTATTATTTTTTCCATAACTCCATATACTTTACGCTATCCAAAATGTGGTCCATATGGTTTTAACACAAGGGCTTAAGAAAGTTAATTTTGCTAATGTACGGTGTCGTTTGTAGTTTATATGCATCTCTACTAAAACTTAAATTAGTCAAAAGTATAAGAACTAAAGTAAGAAATTGTTTAAAGTATAGGGTTTGTAGTGGATTTAACCTTATAAAAAGGAAACTCAAAGGCATGTTAATGCCAATAATGGACAACGAAATTGACTAAAAGAATGGGAGCTAGAATTTAACCACTGCACATATATTTATTTTTTATCTTAGTCTTTATTTTTTTTTAATGTATTCACCGGCATACCGACTAATCCTGTTCGTATGAATGTAGGCCTACAAATAGGAACCTCACTATCTCTAAGTAATTATCACGGATACAAACCTAGGACTCGAACTTGAGACTAATTGTTAAGTTAGATAACCTACAGTCAATTATTCTAAACACATGATAGTTATCTTATTTCTATTCATATTGATCTTTAACTTATTTAGATTGTTACAAGTGGTAAGTGCGGAAACCGTAAAGATGAAAAAGGATAGGTACTCAACTAAAAACCGTAAAGATGAAAAAGGATAGGTACTCAACTAAAAACCGTAAAGATGAAAAAGGATAGGTACTCAACTAAAAAGCAAATTTTCTTTCATCACACACGTTGTCCGATATAAATCTCCAGTTCTATTTTATGTACCATTCCTCATACGCTACTCCCAACTTTTCCTCTCACCACTTCTATCTGACACATATATCTCTCATCGCACGTCGCATTTCCCTTTTCTTTTGAATGGAAAACTAACTCATTAACGAAGCATTCTTTCATTAAGAAAACAACAAATAATAACGACAGATCCATACATAATCCTCAATTTCAAATGTTATTTTTACTTTGTGTGTCCCTATATTTAAAGTCATTTTTTTTAAATGGTTTGTTCCTTTTTATAATATCTTATTTGACTTTATTTGAGTAATAAATGCTTTTCTATTTTGTTCGTGCATTAATTTCGCCTAAACACTCTCTTTCACCTTTTATCATAATTATCATTTCTCTTATTCATTCATAAATAAAGCCACTTTTAGGGAAAAAAATAAGATATTATAAAAAGGAACAAACCAGATTATTCTCCCCGTGCGATGGATGTGCGAAGCACAGAAGTTAAACTTATCTATTTAACTAGACTTTTCTCCTACATTAACTTACCTTTTAGGAAACCGTAATTTAGTTAAAATGACCTTAAATATACAGGGGGTGAGAGAGAGAGAGTATTATCTTTTAGCCACTACACACACTTTTTTGTTAATAAAAAGTCAATATATTTTATTATATTAAAATATCCAGTAAAAAATATTATAGTACAAAACTAGAAATTAATTACTTGCACACCTCGGTGAATCTCTCACTACTCCATTCTTTATGAACTATGTTCAGGCACAGTGAAAAATATTTATGACTATTGACAATATTTCCCCCCCCCCCCCCCCAAAAATGCTCCCTAAAACAGTAGGTAATGGTTGGCTTCTTGGCTTTGATCACTGCTCCAACTATACTTAGATGGCCGGTGAGTACAATAAAAGGCAAATTGCAATTTTAGACACCAATTATGTTTAGTAGTGGCCGGTGTGTATAAAAAAAAAGGGAAAATTTCAAATAAATACCTCTCGAATATCAAAAAGACAAAAAAGTACCTCAAATATACAAAATGACATAAAAGGGATCATTCCCAATTTGGGATAAACAATTTTAAGGCAAAAAGACCAAAATACCCCCGTCTCCATTCACTTTCAAAGTGAAGTGGTTAATGACTATATTAGAGTGGTTAATCGCTATACTGAAGTGGTTAATTGCTATACTAGAGTAGTTAACAACTTTCACAAATATAAGAGTATTTAAGCCCAACTAATGAATCCGTGAAGTAGTTAATGGCTATACTGGAGTGGTTAATCGCTATACTGAAGTGGTTAATTGCTGTACTAGAGTAGTTAATAACTTTCACAAAAATAAGCCTAACTAATGAATCAGCGAAGTGGTTAATGCCTATACTAGAGTGGTTAATCGCTATAGGGAGTGGTTAATGGCCATACTTGAGTAGTTAATGGAGACAGGGGCATTTTGGTCTTTTTGCCTTAAAATTGTTTATCTCAAATTGGGAACGATCCCTTTTATGTCCTTTTGTATATTAGAGGTACTTTTTTGTCTTTTTGATATTCGAAGGGTATTTATTTAGAATTTTCCCTATAAATTTTAATGTCCAAGTTTAGAATGATAAAAATCCCATATTAAACATTATTCTTTATTCTTTTTTCCATAAAAGCGATACGCGTAATAAATACGTCACCCTCTGGAACTTGTTTGGTGCTAAAGTTTATTCACATATGATGTCGTGAGCATGATAAATTTAAAGGAGATAAGACCCACGCAAATCACCATATGAAAATGCCATAGGTTTTTTTGCTTTATACACACATATAGGACAAACCAACAAAGTATACTACTACTACGAAAAGGGCATGGCATTCAATTTTGCCTTATTGTGGCATTTAAAAAATGTCGCTATGTCAGTGTCGCAATACTACTCTGTTTTTTATTATAAGTCCACTCTAACTACTTCTCACATACTAAGGAGTGGAAGTTATAGCATTAAATATATCATATTTTTTTTAACTTTACCCTTATTTAATAATAGGTGTTAAAATAATATTTTATGCATTATAACCATTCTCTCTCATCTTCCCTATTTCCAATATAGGGGTAAAATAGTCACAGTAGCATTAATTGATCCCAAAGTGGACTTATATTTTGGAACAAAAAAATTGTGATAGTTAGACTTATAATAAAAAACAGAGTGATATATTAGTTCTTGTGGGGCTTAGTAAACACCGCGTTTGGGAAGGCCAAATGCGGTGTGGTTTTTTAAACAAGTGCCGCTGCCTCCCCAACACGTTGTTTATCGTGGAAAATGTCGAGTTGCAGCAGCGTTTATTTAATAAAATGTTGAGGTATGCTTTCTTTTAAAAATAAATTGTATATTTATTATTCAGACTCCTCATCTACATCAGTTCTAAAATTGCAGTCGTATACATATATACACCAAAAATTCATTCAGAGAATATCAAACAAATTAAAGCAACCATTCTAATTAGGTAACTACTACCATATATACTACAAATTAACAAATATGTTAATTAATTAGCTAATTAAATCCAATCCTCCAATTAACAAGCTAAGCTAGCTAAACTTATCTACCTTACTAGATTTTTCTCCCTCGTGTGATATATGTGCGATGTATAGAAGTTAAAACTAAAAAAGAAAATAAACTAAAGAATTTAATTTTTTTGAGTAACTATTTTATGATCTAAAATGTTTTTTAAAAGAAAAAAGTTGATTCTATATGTTTGTGTTGTTGTTTAAAACAATTACCTACTTCAACACAATAATTAATTGTTTCATTAATTATTTTTAAGTTTAAAAGAAAAATCAATAATGCTGAATTAAATCAAATAACGCTGAATAAAAAAAAAACAAACAAACAAATTCCTATTCCGGCTTATGCAAATAAGTGCCGGGTTAGGCATTAAAAGTTTCAGAAATGGCGCCTTTTTCCCTCTTTTAGTTTTCATTGAGAGAACTTAAAACCTCTAATCAATTTTGGTATTGGTCCCTGAATTTAAAATTATCCCAGTTTTTATTATTATTCAAATAAAATGACTTTCAGTCAATTTCGGTATTGATCCGTGAACTTTCAATTAATTTTGGTCATTGGTCCTTGAACTCTAAAAAAACTTAAAAAATCCAGGGACCAATGATTATAAATGACACAAAGTTCAGGAACAAAAACCACAAATATAAAATTTAGAGATTAAGAACAAAATTGATCAAAAGTTCAAAGATAAAAACTACCGATTTAAAAATTCAGAACCAAAACCAAAATTCTTTTAAGGAATAAAAGTTGTATCAACCTTTTGGCGATGGTGTGAATCATATAAGAAAAGGACGATCAGGATTTTGTGAACCATTGAGTATGTGCCTGTTCACCTTGATTTAATTGACTGCATGCGTCACGGCATTCGGCAGTTGGGTGGTTTCTCCCTCTCACACACACACCTTCACCATTACTGCACTGTGTCATCTTCCACCCGCGTCTCGAGCTTTAATTAAAAGTTAAGGGTATTTTGGTCCTGCTTCATTTCCTTCAAACACGAGAAATTTGGAGGGAACCCATTTTCAGCACTTTAACGGAATTTGGGGTGAGGAGGCAGATGGGTTTGATGGGAAATTTGCCGGCCAAACACATTTACAACTATAGAAACTCCCCATTTTCCATTTCCCTCCCTCATTTTCAGTCAACCAAACGGAGCCTTCATGTTTGCAATCCCATCTCAGGTCTCTCTCTTTCGATCCTTTACTCTCTCTTCTTTGTCTGTGGTTGAATTTAAGGAGGTTTTTTTTTTTTGGAACTGTTTTTCGCCCCCCAAATTGTGGCCGATTTCCTTTACTTAGACTCTGTTCTTGTGTTAGATACACAGATATAGACCCCTTTTTGAGCTGTCCTTTTTCTTGTTCTCTGTTCTCGTGGTATTTCAGTTTTGTCCATTTTCACTTTCTGTAACTATCGGCTTCGTGATATTGTTCATTTATGATAACCTTTTTTTCTTACTTGCATTTCCGTTACATTTTTTTTTTGGGTAATTTAGAACTAGATCTGATTATTTGAATATGTGCCTAAAACATGGTGTGGTTGGGGATCTCGAAGTTATTGTTTCAGAAGCGTAGTTGGAGTAGTAGACATAAAGGTATGTTTCGATGGCGCCGTTCGCCATTCAGAAGCTCGGAGATGATTTCAGGGGTCTGAAGAAACAGACAGGTTTAACTCTTCTTCTTCCCTTGTTCTCTTCTTTTCTTTCATTCACTTGCTGTTTTTTCCCCCCTATCAACTAAACCCACTTTGACTTTTGGTGTGCTGTCGGTCAATACTTTCCTCTTCCTTTTTATTGCTTATATTTGGGTTTGGCCATGCAATTAGAGGGATTTTTTAGTTTGGATCAATTCGAAGTTTTAGCTACTTAAAAAATTGGAGCTTCCATTCATTTTTTGTTGTTGCAGTTTTCTTAGCAAATTTTCTGTTCATCTTGTGACACATAAACAAGAAGCTTGGGCATATTCCGAAGTTATATCTTCCTGTTGTGGAAAGTGAGACCTGACTAGTTCCAAGTTTTAATTCTACTCTTTTTTTTTTTTTAATGATCAGGGATCCTTTTGCTGTTATGCTGTACCTTTGGGCTCCAACATTTGAATTCATCATGTTTGCTCACTTCAAAATTCATCAGTTTGGTGCGTCCGTGGCTTTTTACAGGGGTTAGTCTTTGATTAGACATTTCTTTATTTGCAAATAAAAATAAGTGCATGACGGCATTTTAGAAATCACAGACTAGTGGTAGCTTTGATAATTTGAAATCATCCTTTAAACTGCATATAAAGATATTTTTATCATGTAACAGGTTTTTGGATTAGTGTCCACGTTCCTTGGTTAGCGTGTGCTAGGCTTATCTAAATTTTTTTAAGTCAAAATTTAGGAGCGCTAGTTATGAGTAAGAGTATTATGTGCGGAAGCATGTTAGGCATTAAATAAAACTCTCACACTGTTCTTAGGAAACTAACATCTACTAATTATAGCCATGTTTGTATAGTTACAATATCCAAAATTATAGTAATGTTTTACCCAAGGTAACTGATTAAAGAAGAAAATGAGTAAGAGGAAGAAGTTCTTGATCAAGTTAGTAATGTCAATCAAAATATATAGATTTATCATAAGCACTGATCTATTATTGATGTGCTCAAGATTATGCATCAGTTTCCTGGCCATCCTTTTAATCCGGTTTGTGTATTTTCCCAGGTGGGTGAGATATTGGGAACTTTGATCAAAACCTTCAAAGCTTCCTTCTTGCCTTTCTTTGATAAATTGTCATCATATCTGACACCTATGTGGGTATGTTTTTTCTGGGAGTTACCAACAGATAATGGAAGCGATAAGTAAAAATAAATCTTTGTACATCAGAGTTGGAGAATAGGTTTCTTCTAGATCTCCATGTAATAAGAATAACTACCCAATTGCCAATTGCAGTCATGATGCTACTCATTGTCACATCATGTGTGTCCATTCTCACATACTCTATTACTTTTTAGTTTTTAATGCCTTCTCTCAGCTTTTGTGAGGCTGTTTAGAAAAGCTCCCCTGTTAGTTCATATACCAAACCATTCTCCATACATATATCATTCTCCATGCACAAATTTAGGATCTTTCATGTTGCTACTGATGTCCTTGTGTTTCCCAATAGAACCTGACAATGATTTTGATATTAATTATATTAAGTGATCTTCGCTGATGGAACCTTCATTGATGGGAGTACTAGCGAACTTTCATGTGATGGGCCACTTAGAGAGCCTAATATTTCAAAAAATGTAAGTTGTTATATTTATTTGCAGGAGTTAGTATAACATATTAGGATGCTGATGATTAAGATATTGTTGTTTACTGGACACATGTATATATGCAAAGACTGTTGTGATCATCAACGTATAACGAAGTACACATGGCCCTTCATTTCTTTCATTTTCCTTTCCTTTTCTGCTTTGCCACAAAACAGGGTCTGAGTCCAATGTTATTTTGTTTCTGACATAAATTCTTCATTTTCCAGAAAAATGGAATTCCGTAACAGTTTTAGAAATTCCATTATTCCAAACTTGGTATATGGTCTCTTCTTTTTTTTATTTGTGGGCCATGTAAGGAGCATTGTTGGATCACCCATCATCCATTATTACTAGTTGATCTGGTTTGTGCATTATGAATGAAGGGAACTGTGACAAATATTATCATTCATAATTTCATACTGTTAAATGAACCTACTTTTGAATAGTTTATGTAATGAAGTGGCGATCCTAGTCCTTAATTTAAAAACTAAGAAGTGTTTAACCCTGTGGCTTCAGTTTCTCATGCACTCTTCATACAAATTCAGCATGCCACGCATTTTTAAATCTGACAGGGGTCCCAAAAGCTTGATCATATTGAAGTTTAGATATTGACATATGTTAAGAAGGTTGTCTTTTTATCAAAAGTACGTGAGTCAATTTGACAGAACTTACATCAAGGCTATATACCTTTCATTTATCTTTGAACTAATTAATGTAGGACTCATATTCAAGCTCATTCATCATACATATGAATGGACACTTTTTCGCTTCATTCTAGTATGATTTTAACTAGAACTTGAACCTATAGCTTTTTTTGGGATTTCCTTTATTATTTTACCACCTTATCAGATTTCGACATGTAGTACAGGGAACCTGGAGTTCTGCTATGGCGTGGTGAAAGAATTTGCGAATCAATGTTATTCCAATATTCCTTAAAGATAGAAAAAAAAAGGATTCTTGTGCTGTCACTTATTTTGGTGATGATGGCTCAACTGAGGTATTTGCACTGTCATGTGAGAGTTGCATTTATTAAGAGAAATGTTTAGATGACTAATACACCACATGGAGTAGAAACCTGTATCTGATTCTGTCAGCACTCTTAAGGAATTTAACCATAAGTATCACTTGTGGTCTAAAACTTAACAGCTTTAGTGCTTTGTTTGGGACCTATGTGCAATTCTCCCAATTTTTTTCATTAAAAGCTAGACAGACGGGTGCAATAGTGTACCTTTTTGTTTCCGTTTGGCGTTTGCATAGTATGACCCTATTCCTAGTAACTGGAGCTTTCATGTGGTGGGCCACTTAGAGAACCTTTATCTAAACTTGCATGACTGTTTCTTGTCAATTGCGTAATCTTGAATTCCAAGGTAGTTTTTTTTTTTTTCCCATCATCATTCATTAATGCTTCCTTGTATGCCCTCTCTCTTTTTTAAAGTATGAAAAAGGTCTTATGCGGAGTAATTAAAATGCTTACTTTAAATGTATTTGATCTCTGGATATGACTTTTTGGTGTATATATGTATCGGTAATGTATGTAATTTTTGAACTGATGCAAACATGGAATAGTATTAAAAATAATTTTTTGTAAAAAATAACCTATTTCAGTGTTTTTCTGAGAAATCATTGGCATAGGTAATTTTTTTTTTTTTGCGAAAGGTAATTTGTTTTTTAAAAAAAAACCTTATCATTGATGAATGAGTACCTGTAGAACTATAGAGGAGTAGCTAATTATGCTTGTGACGGATCGCTTCTTGAAAGCTTCAACCTCTGGATGCTCATATTCAAAGTGAGCCTTTGATAGATCGTAATAATTTATGAAAATTGTCATTCCTGAAAAAAAAAATGATGACAATGAAGTGTCAATTATATGTTATGTGGCCTTGAATAAAAAAAAAAAAAAACTATACATTGTGTGGTCCTAAATAAAAATGCAAGTAACTTATTCTCCATCTTATTCCACTCTAGAACCACGATTGCATCATCATTATCATTGATGAGTGAATACATGTAGAAAGCCCAATGAGCAGAAGGGTCATGTAAGACACAAAGAAAAGAGTTAACATTGCGTAAAAAAATAAGTGTAAGAATAGGTTCACATAACTATAAATTCAAACTTCGATGGTATGAAAAACAAAAACAACAAACCAATCGTCAATGACATTAAAACAAAATTCACCAAACAAATAATTATCAACATATATTTACCTCCAAATACTGACGTTGGAGATCATGCCGAATATATCTTCAATAAAAAAAACTAACAAATTGACGGGTATGGGTTACCATATATCTAAAGATGCCATGGAAAATAATATTACTAACCCATGAGCATTGGATTACTATGAGCTGTAGATGCAAGAATATGAAGAGGTTGCAACAGTAAAAATGGGGACTTGATCACATCTGTAAGGAAATCGAACTGAGAGTTGTCACGAAAAATGATTTGGAAGTCCCGGTTGATGAAGTTTGGACATCATTGGATGAAGAATCTAAGTACATAAAAATGTCACTCCTATAGAATGCCGTTGAAACGAATAATCGAACCACGCTGTGTAATGGTGGTGAGGACAATGTTTCCCTAAAAATGTAGAATCAATGGATAAAAATGTCATTACCGCAAAGTGGGCAACGAATATTCTAATATGACAACGTAACACGCTTACCTCTACATCACATATCACTGCACAAAAGACAAACACTCAAAACCTTCACACATATGGTCTAGCAGTCATGGTTTAAAAGAACGCGACGAAAGGAGGTTACTACGCCATACCATATAGCCATATGAGATTACTGCAAATGAAAGAACTTTGCCCTGAACTCACACACAATATAAGACAACACAAGAAGTTGAACGATGATTAATGATTGGTAAGACTGTTTGTATTTTGCTTATATAATAAATTATTATCGCTAAGGAAACTTAAATATTTAAATGTGGTAGCTGGTGCTAGGGTTGAGCAAAATACCCGAAACCCGACGGACTAGCCCACTACCCGCAATTTTTACCCATTTAAAGCCCGCCCAATTAAAGCCCATGATGGGCGGGTGCAAACCCAGCCCATTTAAAAATTAAATGGGCGGGCGATGGGCACACCCTCGGGCTACCCATGCCCGCCCATTTATAAATATATATATATATTCAATTTGTTTTAATTTTGTCCATGAGTATTGAGAGTGAGTCAGTAGCATTCCTGTAATTATGGTATTTATCTAAATTTAAGTTCTTTTGTGCACCATCGGGCTGCCCATGCCCGCCCATTTA
The DNA here is from genome assembly GCA_037074515.1 of Mimosa bimucronata. Taxonomy (NCBI): domain Eukaryota; kingdom Viridiplantae; phylum Streptophyta; class Magnoliopsida; order Fabales; family Fabaceae; genus Mimosa; species Mimosa bimucronata. The sequence continues at coordinate 18,575,570 of CM073442.1, forward strand.
TATATATATATATTTTCAATTTGTTTTAATTTTGTCCATGAGTATTGAGAGTAAGTCAATAGCATTCCTATAATTATGGTATTTATCTAAATTTAAGTTCTTTTGTGCAACAAACTATGATGTAAACATGGATGTGGAGTTGTAGATCTTGCTGTCACTTTTAATATATGAATGTGATGCTTGAATTATTAATTTTGATAAGAAATTTAGAAATTTGTAATAATAAAAAAATAAGTCAAGAGATTAATGGGTTTTCCCATAACCCATTTAACCCGCCCATTTAACCCGAACCCATTTAGCTCGGGCTTGAATGGGTTGAGGCTCGGGTATGGGCTAACCCATACCCATCTAATATTAAATGGGCGGGCAATGGGTTAGGCTTCGGGTTACCCAGCCCGCCCATTGCTCACCCCTAGCTGGTGCCAATCAACTGCACCAGGAAAAAAGTCAATGCTTAGTAACCAAAATTGTCAATTTACATTTGATATGATTTATAAAAAATTGAATTAGCAAAATTGTTGTTATATATTGATTTATAATATAGTGTATTAATTATTGATTTTATTTCCTTTTTGTTATATATACTATGCATTTTTTTTATTTGATCTTATGTTTCTTGAGAAATATATAGCATCATATCCTTACCTTTAATCACAAAAGCATTTGAATTTGGATTACCAAATATATCATGTTAACAATTTATTTAAATTTAACTCATGATTTATTTGGAATAAAACCACTTAAACAATCAAATTCAACCCTTTCCATTCGGCATTTCTTTCTAATTTTAACCCAATATTGCAGAAAGTGAAACACTATTTTTTTTTTTTGTTCAAAATTTTAATTCCAAAATCGTCAACATTTCTAATTTTGGTCTAACAAATAAAACTCTCTGCAAGGTATATTTATTGGCGTCCTTAAAACATTTTCTAATTTTACAGTTAAATCTTGAATTCTTTTAATTTTAATTTTTCCCTTAATGATGTTTCTTATGATAAAACCCAATCATAATCAGTAAGAGTGTTATGAGTATTGTGGTTATGTTTATTTTAATTTTTTTATCTAAAATAGTGGCCATTTACTTTTAAATTATTAGGAATGCATCGTATTTATTGTTGACAACGAGCTGGTGCTATCCCGTGCGTTGCACGGGGAGCATTGAATTTAGGGGTGTATAGACTTTAAAAAACATGACATCTAACTCAAAATAAATCAATATAAGTCACAATTAAATATGAATGTAATTACTTAACTAATTAACAAATAATTTTTGAGATAGAAAAGGAATAAGAGGCAACATGTGTTAAATAAGGACAACTTGACAAAGGAAAAATTACTTTCTATTAGTGAAATTTATTAAAAAAAAAAAACTAAAACCTTGTAGGAGAGAGAAGCTAACAAAATAAAATATAATTCATAAAAAATCCTTGAAACGAAGGCTTACCTTAATTTGCAATGTTTACAACATGTCATTATTTCTTTCTAAGATGAAATACATGGTTATTCTTGCATTTATTAGAAAAGTTAAAGTCCCATTTTGATTTGCCTCATTTAAGCATAACTCTTTTTTTTTTTTTTTTTTATCAAAGCGAATCTCGAATAAAGTATCTCCATGATTAAGTTTAACAAAAAAATAACGATAAAGTCAACCATTCTCTTAATTAAGAATCACTTTTTACTAAACCTAAATGAATGCCCCATAAACACTCCATTTAAAAGTGTGCACATTTTAATATAAACTTTAATATAAATACTACAAACCTTCTCAAGAACAAAACAATTTGCTTAATAAGCTGATAACTTGAGTTGGACTCCGAACAATTTGGTCACCATAAATTATGACAAATTCACTTCTTTTAATTGCTGCAGAGTTAGACATCTGACCTTATATTTCTAAGAATCACTTCCCTTAAAAGAAGACCAGACTATGAATTAGATGTCAAAATCTTAAAAACATTCCATTTTATTGAAAATGTTTTATTGAGCTTGTACTACCCTTGCTTTGCACTACCCTTGCTTTGCACGGGAACATTGACTTAATAAAGCAATATAAGCCAAGATTAAGCATGCAATCAATTACTTAATTAATTAACAAACAATTCTAGAGATAAAAATGGAATCAAAGGCAACATGTGTTAAATGATGACAATTTAGTAAAGAGATCATTACTTTCTATTAGAGAAATTTTAATAAAAAGAACTCAATCCTTGTAGTGGAAAGAAGCTCACAAAATAAAATATCATTCATATAAAAATCTTTGAAATAGAGACTTCCTTTAATTTGTAATTAGGGGTGGAAATAGGCCAAGGCTGGCCTGGCCTGACCATAAATAGGCCTGGCCTGTTGTGTAGATGATTGGCCTGAGCCTGGCCTGTGGCCTGTAATAGGCTGTTTTTTCAGGCCTGATCTTGGCTTGTTCAAAGACCAGGCCTGGCCTGAAGCCTGTTAAAAGGCCTGTTATTAACATGCCGCCTAACAAGCCTATGACTCAAAAAGTCTAAAAGTACATTTTTTTTACTTAGCAATAGTATGATATATACTCAGTAACGTCACAAATTTGATATAAAACAACAAGAATCTAAAAGACAAAGCAAGTAAACATCAACAAAACTAATAGTCTGATATAATCAACAAAAATAAAGTGAAAAGTGATGGTAGAGACAAAGGAAGAGGAGAAGATGGATGTATTGGGTTCCAAGGTGATGAATTTGAGTCCTTAGTAGGAAGGAGAAAAGGGAAACGGTGAGATAGAGTGAAAAGTGATGGTGAGTGAAAAAAAAACCTTAGATACATACATATGTAATTTTATTTCAAATTAAGGGTACAAATGTAATGTTACTAAATTTGTTTTTAAAAAATAAATAACAGACCTGGGCCGGCCTGTTAGTCCTAATAGGCTTTTGTAAGAGGCATGGGCCTGGCCTGTTTAAGAAAATAGGCTTTATAAAAAAGCCTAAACCTGGGCCTGTGGCCTGTGAGGCCTGGGCCTGGATAGGCCTGGAATAGGCCAAGCCTAAGGCCCCTATTAAGGGTCTGGCCTGTTTCCACCCCTATTTGTAATGTTTAGAATATATCTTTATTTCTTTCTTAATTGAAATATAGGCTTACGCTTGTATTTGCCCAAAAATTTGAATTTCTCTTTCTCAGTTCAATCTTTGAGTTAATATTCTCACACCTATTTTCACATAATTATTAGCTTTTTCTTTATTCCCACCTATTTCCTAATGTTACAATCGGGAGTTTTACTTGTACAATTTCAAATACTTTCCTATTTGAATTTAAAACGGTGAAAAGTAATAAATATTTAAAAAAGATGTCATTTGGAAAATTATATAAGAAAATTGGAGATAAACCCACATTTCACAAATTCATCGAGCATGTGCTACTTGTGCAACGCACGGGAGCATTCATTTAATGGAATCATTACTTTCTATATAGAAATTTTAATAAAACAACTCAAACCTTGTGGAGAGAGAAACTTGAAACAAAAAATTATAATTCATCAAAAAATGTTTGAAATGAGGGTTTATTTTAAGTTGCAAGTTTAGAACATGTCTTTGTTTCTTTTTTATCTAAAATATAAGCTTACCCTTACATTTCATAAAAAAGTTGAAGCCTCATTTTGATTTGAGTCATTTGAGGCATATATCTTTTTTTTTAATAAAGATAATCGAGCTTGTACTATCTCTGATTTTATGGATACGTTGACTTTGAAAAACATGATATTTACGTAAAATAAAGAAATATAAGGTAAGGATTAAAAAAACATGTTATCGACTCAAAATAAAGCAATATAAGTCACGATTAAAAATGCATGCAATTACTTAACTAATTAAGAAATGATCTTACAGATAAAAAAATGAATTAGAGGCAACATAAATTAAATGATGACAACTTAGTACAGAGATAATTACTTTCTATCAGAGAAACTTTAATGAAAAAAATGAAACCTTGTAGAGCAGAGAAGGTCACAAAACAAAATATAATTCCTCAAAAAATCTTTGAAATGAAGGCTTACTTTCATTCGCAATGTTTAGAACATATCTTTATTTCTTTCTGAGTTAAAATATAGGGTTACTCTTGCATTTCATAGAAAAGTTGAAGATATATTTTGATTTGCCTCATTTGAAGCATACTTCTTTTTTTTTAATAAAGTTAAATAAGCTTGTGCTATCCATAAATTTATGAGTGCATTGACTTTGAAAACCATATTATTTATGTAAATTAAAGAAATATGAGGGCACAATTAAGTATGCATGCAATTACTTCCTTAATCAACAAATATTTTTAGAGATAAAAAAGGAAGCAGAGGTAAGATGTTTTAAATGATGGTAACTTGGTAAAGAGAACATTACTTTGTATAAGTGAAATTGTAATAAATTAAAACTTTTTAACTTATAGTCGATCTTGTGTTATACAAGGAGAGTGAGTTTAGTCCAATAAATTAAGATATTAAATATTTCACTAACCGAAATTTTTATTTAATGAATATTTTAAAACCAAAGAAAATAGATACAATCTCATCCTCTAATAAAAAAAAAGTTAACATAAAACTCTATACGCTTTTTGAATGATGAGATGCCCTCATCTTAGTTTAACCTCAATACAACCAAGTGAAATCTCATCATACACAAATTTTTAATTGATGTGTAGCTTATCCTGTCTGCAATTAACCCTTCCCATCTCCCTCACCTTTTCACACTTAAATCAAAATTCCTCCCCCTCCCTCTCTTAATCCTCCACCTCTCTTCCTCTTCGTTTCCTCATCATCAAATTCAATTAAAAAGCCAAAAAATGTTGAAATCAAAATTCAGACACATATCAGATTGTTCATATTATTATCCACCCATCATAATCCATCCAAGTATAGTCACACTAAATCACTAATTGTATCTCGCAAATCTTGACAACCAAAAGTTCCTTAGAAATATATTAGGTATTTTTTTGTAAAATACTTTGCCTAGTCGTATATTTTTCAGAAGTAAGTAGCTATAACCTATGATCTTCTTTCTAAAATACATTGCATGCTATTAGTAGAAAGCTAGTATCACACAAAGTGTTTCCTATATTTGAGATAAGTTGAGGTAGAAGTAAGAGAAACAAAACTTAGGACTTTTGAGTACTCCCCAATAGCTATTGCTATTAACTCTTTTTTAAATGTGTGTTAGCATTTGTTTTAAAAAGAACCTCAAAGAAATTCTTCTTCAGCACACGTGAAGTTTGTTGCAGAGGCTATACATTTTATTTTATATATTTTGTGTGTTCTCTAACCCAATTTTTTTACTTAAGTTTTATTATAAATAAGTTAGTAAGTATTTCAAAATTAGAGTTGGAATTAAACTCGGACTTGCACAGTATTTCAAAATAAGTTGATATCCAACTTGGAGGCTCACGTGAAAGAAAATAAGTCTTGAGGTCCACGAAATACATTTTTTTAAACAATAAAAGTATATGTATATACATTTCAAAAAAATGAACCTGTGACAATACTTTTTCACCGTGAAACTAATGAGAATACTGATTCTATTAAAAATTATTATTTTAATATTTTAATAAGATTGTGTGTCTCCATCAGTAAACAATGATATATTTATACACATATAGCAAAAATCTCTTCTTTAATATACTAAAATAATTAATAATTTCGGAATAAAGTAAGCTTTGTATCTAGGCTCACTAAAAAATTTCCAGTGGAATTTCATGTATAATAAAATAAGATATAGGGAAAATGACAAAAAAATCCCTTTCAATTTGCAAAATCCCAATAATAACTTCATGATAAGTATTAACAACTTCATGATAGGTATTAACAACCATTAACAACTCAAAATTCCTTATTTGAGATTTTGCAAATTGAAAGAGATTTTTTTGTCATTTTCCCTAAGATATATGCATAAATATTTCATCATATTTTAATCTTAATGACTTTTTTTTTGAAAAAAACATTGTGGAAATAGTGATTAACTTATAAAATATGAATGATAATATTGTTAAAAATTATTTGATGTCTTCATTTCATTTTATTTTTATCAAATCATCCCAATTCCAGTTTTTTTATGGTAGGAAAATTGATTATTTGACAAAAGTTAAATAAATCAACAATTAAACTAACCTCTATGTGTGTGTATAAACAGTGTGTCAATTAACATGCCTATGTCTCATTCATTTTGTTGATTGTAATCTGAGAATGGAAAATGTTTTGTTTATTTCTTTGAAAAATAGGTTTCCATAAAAAAAAAAATCATTCACGTGATGCTTTTAGTGCGCTTAGGCCTAGGAAGCAGAAAACTGACACACATACCACACACTATTTCGTCCAGTGGATTTCTTTTAGTTCAGCATCGTTTTTTATCCAGCGGTAATTACCAATTATAAGCTTCACAGTGATCAGATTTTCTTCCCCCCTTCCTTCTTCCTCTCTTCTTCAGTAGAAGTGATAACAGTAACTCCTCAATACAATAAGAACATAAATGGCAGGTTTTGGTTTCCTTGAGGAGATGTGTAGGTGTAGGGCCCACCGAGCTTGTATTTTCCTTGATTTTATGGGTGCATTGACTTTACAAACCATGTTATTTATGTAAAGGCTAAATTATAGAAAACCCTCCTGAACTTTGGGTCAGTTGCACATAACCTCCCTAACCTTTGATAGTTTAAATTAAGCACCCCTAATGTTTCATATTTTGACTCCTAACTCCCCTGCCGTTAAAATTACCGTTAAAGTTAACGGTTTTTGTAATTTACCCTTTTTGACGTTATTTTATTATATATCATGTCATTCCAAAAATAATTCGTGACAACTGACATATAATTTTAGGTATTTTAAAATATTTTTAAAATATAAAATATTTAACAGTAAGGGTTTAAAAATTAAAATATTTTCTTGACTATACACTTTATAAATAAAATGTCTTGAAAATAAAAGTATTTAAAATGAATGCAAAGTATTTATTTGATTATGTCCTTTTTTTTAAATGAAAAATTATAATATACTTACTATTATTTATATTAAATGAAAAGACTTATTTTTAATGACATATTATACAAAACAAAATGTGAAAAAATTGGATAAGAAAAAAACCGTTAACTTTAACGGTAATTTTAACAGTAGAGGAGTTAGGAGTCAAAATATGAAACGTTAGGGGTGCTTAATTTATACTATCAAAGGTCAGGGAGGTTATGTGCAACTGACCCAAAATTCAGGGGGGGTTTCTATAATTTAGCCTTATGTAAAATAAAGAAATATAATAATATGATTAAGTATGCATGTAATTACTTCCCTAATGGACAAATATTTTTAGAAATAAAAAGGGAATCAGAGGCAAGATGTATGTAATATGAAAATTTTATATATAATTGATAATGTTTAGAACATGTCTTTATTTCTTTCTGAACTGAAATATAGGCTTACTCTTGCATTTTATATAAAAGTTGAAGCCTTAATTTGACTTTTCTCATTTGAAGCATTGAAGAGCACCACTTTTGAGTGTGTGTGCGCGTCCTTGGGTCCGCCCTTCAAGAAAATAAGAACCAAGGGGATAGTGGAAGCTAACCCCCGGGTGTCGTTCGCTTGAGGAGCCTAATGTAAAAGATAACCTAGTAGCTAAGATGCAAACTAATAAAAACGGGTAAAAAGTATTGTATTTGGTTTTTTAATAGAATATATGCAAAAGGTGTGATATGTTCAAAAGTAAAATAAAAATAAGATAAAAATGAGATTTGGAGGGGGGAATGAAAATGGAATCATTCTTGATAAATGGAAACCTTGGGATTCATTGCTTCGAAAGATTTTTAGGGAGTTAATTGTTGATTTTCAAAAGAACCCTAGAGGAACCTCTCTAGGCTAGGCTTAGATTAACTTAATTAACGCCGGAACCCCGCACATTACTTAATTTAACCTAAGTTGATTAAGCTCAAAATCAAAGTGAATTTGCTAATTGTAAGGGGCTCCTAATCCAACAACCAGAACCCCGAATTGCCACTTAATTAATCCTAGGGTTTCAATTCATTATTAGAATCCCACATAATAAACCAAGACTCTAGGATTGAAGTCCAATGCCACTCATGCAATTTGACAAATCCAAAACCAATTAAACCTACTAATCGCAAGGAACTCTTGATCCTACAACCGGAACCCCGCATTGCAACAAGATTAACCTATAGTCCCAAGTCATTGGTGGAACCCCAACCAATAAATTGAGCCCAATAGGTTGAAGTCCAATGTTACTCAAGCAATTAGTAGATTTACTTGCTAATTTCTAAACACAAACACTTGACACCATGATCCACTAAACAAGAACCCTCATTTAGCACAAGATTTTAACAAGAAAACATATATTAAATGATGAACCAATACAAATAAGATATGTTCAAGTCAATAGGTGCAATGTCAAGCATCCATACAAAGAAAATAAACAAAAAAATTGTTTCCACCACTCTCATACAAAGATATGGAATAAAATTACAACCAAATGAAGAAACAAACCCTAGAATCCTAGAAACATACTTAAACATAAGGAAGAGAGAGTGGGAGAACAAGAACTCCCCTTTGAAGCTTCAAGCTCATCCATTGGCTCCCATCATCAAGAATGAGAGAGCCTAGCTAATGTCCTCCATGAGAAAGCCAGCACCAAGGAGTGGAGGTTGAGGAGACATGGAGATTTAGGTGGAGGAAGGTGGAAGATGGAAGATGGAGATGAGAGGATGAGAGAGCTAGGGTTTTGGTATGTGTTTGGTGGCTCCAAATCTGTCTTTAGGGTTTCAATTTCGTGCCTTATATGTCCTCAAATCGGGTCAAGAGTGGGTGTTTTGGTTTGGACCCGGTTTGGCCTAAATCAGATGCTGATTTTCTGCAGAATCGGGGCCTCGCCGTGGGCCTAGCTATGGGGTGTCACGGCGAAGGCCAGAAGTGAAGAAAATTCTCGGATCCTCGCTGTGAGGTGTCACGGCGAAGGACCTTTTTGTAATTTCCAAATTTCAGGGTCCTTTTCTGTAATTTCCAAATTTCAGGGTCATTTTCTGTAATTTTCACAATTTGTCCAGAACTCATATTTTGACCTTTTTTCTTGAAATTTCAGCTTGTAGCCCCATTTTCTTGCTTCTTCTCATATTGAGTCCTTCATATTTGGTCCTCGGATGACCCTACAAGTAAAATATGCACCAAATAAGAATCAAAGAGCCCTAAAAATCAACTAATGCTAATTGATCTTCAATTATGGCATATTAATTCTATTTTCATGCTACTTTAACCTAAGGATTTATATGATTATTTAAACATTTATGGACCAATATTGCATCTCAATTATGCTAATTACCTCAATTTAAGCACACAAAAGCAAACAAATCCAAGGATTTGTCAAGCATACATCTTTTTTTAATAAAGTTAACTGAGCTTATGCTTTCTCTGACTTTATGGGTGTATTGACTTTGCAAACCATTTTATTTATGTAAAGTAAAGAAATATAAGAATACGATTATGTATGCATGCAATTACTTCCATAATCAACAAATAATTTTAGAGATAAAAAATGGGAAACAGAGTCAAGTTGTATTAAATATGAAAATTTACTGTAATTGACAATGTTTAGAACATGTCTTTATTTCTTTCTGAATTGAAATATAGGGTTACTCTCGTGTTTTATAGAAAAGTTGAAGCCTTAGTTTGATTTTCCTTATCTGCAGCATACATCTTTTTTTTTAATAAAGTTAACTGAGCCTGTGCTTTCCCTGACTTTATGGGTGCATTGACTTTGCAAACCATGTTATTTATCTAAAATAAAGAAATATAATAATACGATTAAGTATGCATGCAATTACTTCCTTAATCAACAAATACTTCTAGAGATAAAAAAGGGAATCAGAGGCAAGATGTATGAAATATGAATATTTACTACACTTGACAATGTTTAGGACATGTCCTTATTTCTTTTTGAATTGAAATATAGGGTCACTCTTCAATTTCATATAAAAGTTGAAGCCTTATTTTGATTTTCCTTATTTGTAGCATACATCTTTTTTTAATAAAATTAGTTGAGTTTGTGCTTTCCTTAACTTTATGGGTGTATTGACTTTGTAAACCATGTTATTTATATAAAATAAAAAAAATATAAGAATATGATTAAGTATGCATGCAATTACTTCTCTAATCAACAAATATTTCTAGAGATAAAAAAGGGAATGAGAGGCAAGATATATTAAATGATGGCAACTTGGCCTTTACTTTCTATTAGTGAAATTGTAATAAATTTGAACTTTTTGTTACTTAAATAGAATATCATGTTTGAATAATTGAAAATAACATCATAATATTATAAAGAAATGATTTTAATTTTGGGAAATTTCCCCATCCAATATTCGTTAGTAAAAACTCAAAGTAAATAGAAAATGCTTAAAATATACTAAGAGCTTGATTCTGATTAAAAGAGCCAACATACTTGTTTGAAAAAAATTAAGGATATAAAATGAACCACTTAAAATTGTTTATATATTTCCTTTTTCTAAAACTAATTTATTTTACTTAAAATCTATCATATAATATTAATAGGCTAGTGGTCAGATGAGTGTTCTCTAATAGGATTGAAATTAATATTTAAATTCTTACTTTTCCATAAAAGGGAAAATATGTATATAAAAAAAAACTTCACATCAGCCGAGGCCCATAGAAGGGTGCTTTTTCTGGCTTTTATCCCATGGATATTAGAATTTACTTTGACCACTGAATATTAAAATGCAGCATGTAGAAACATCTCATCTCATTATGTTGTGCTTCTCCAGCGCTAAATAGCAATGATAAAAGAACCGGACCGGACCGGCCGGTTCTGTAACAGGCAGGAGTGCACAAGAGGGGGGTGAATTGTGCTTTTTTTTAAAATCTAATCCTGAAGATAAACAATATAGTTTATACTGGTTCAGCCCAAACTTGGCCTACGTCCAGTTCTCCAACCTGCAGTTGGGTTCCACTAAATCCTCAAGATTAAATCAGGCTCTTGATAGCCTTTACAAGTGACAGCAAGAGCTCCTCTCTTTACTGATCACTTCCCCTTACACTTTGTAAGTTTACACCCTACTCTTAAGATCCCACTATCTTAAGAGTAAATCTCACTTTAAAAATGGATACAGAATAATTGTTCACTTAATTGAACAGATTGTGTTACACACTTAAGAATATGAGAACAGTAAGCGTTGAGAGTATTGAATGCAGTAGATACATATAATCAATGTGGCAATCAATTCTTGCAACCAACTTCTTTTCTGAAGCATTTATAGTCTCTTCTAAAATTGTATCCATTGGCAATATGACCGTTTGAAAATGCTCAGAGAGTTGAGTGATCTGGTGGAGTATTGGAGATGTATTCTGTTATGCAATTACTCCATTGTACTTGATTTTGCTTTAGCTTATCTCTTTTCTTCTATCGCTGAGAGGGTAGGTGAGTTTCAACGGCTCTTTTGATCAATCTGGGTGAATTGTGCCTCTGATCGATCACAGGGTCTGATGTCTAATCGATTACATATCGATTACCTATAGATTATAGCCCGCATAACTGAACATCAGATTAGAAATTCATGTGCCTAATCGATTACAGGGGAAGCCTGATCGATTAGGCAGGTTTAATCGATTACACATAGATTACATAATTCTCTAATCGATTGCAAACAGATTACTTAATCTTCCCTAATCGATTACATATCACTAATCGATTGGGCATCTTTTTCTCAATCGATTACAGGGCTCTAATCGATTGGGCGTTCTTTCTCTTAATCGATTAGATGACTCTAATCGATTGGTCTAGTTTCACTCATCGATTACAGGGGCCTCTAATCGATTGGGCGCTATGTGATCTGATCTTGATTCATCTCTAATCGATTAGGCTTAAGATCTTTGACTTGTAATCTATCCCTGATCGATTGGGCAGGACTTAGGATTTTCTATCAGATTATCCCTAAGATAATTCTGTTCTTATCATAGCCCTTCTTTATGCCTAAGTTATGTTTAGTTATCATCAAAACTCATTATTCTAACATTCTCCCCCTTTTTGATGATGACAAAACAATGGATTTAGTAAACAAATAAAGAGACAGAAATAGGAAACTGATAATAAACATATTATAAACCATAAGTCAGATGATACAAGAGAAATATAATTAATCAGATAATGAAACAACAAAAACTAGAAAGCAAGTAAAATATGCAGAGTGTGAGTGATGCATATGAGGATAGCTACGGTGTTGTGGAGGATTTCTGGATCAGTCAAAATCAGTGTCATCCTTCCATTTTGATGTGTCCAGATCATAGTCCCCAGATTCACTGCTAATTCCTCCAGAGTCAGTTGATGGATCTTCAAGTATCTCAGACTCAAGTTCTACCTCCTTTATCTTAGCAGGGGCTTTCTTCTTCTTGGTGACAACTTTCTTCTTAGGAGGAGATGGAGGAGGAAGCCAAGACAGAAGCTCATCCAATTTAGATGGACGCTTTTGTTTCTTCTTAGGAGGAGGTTTGACAGATTTTCCTTTCCCCTTAGGTGCAACTTTCCTCTTTGAAGTTGGCTGCTGGGCAGCCTTAGGTTCTTCAATTACAATGCCTTTTGTTGCCCTGGTACTCCTCCTTGGCATTGCTTTGACAGCTGGCTTAGGGGCAACTTTCTTGTTTCTTTTCCCTTTATCAACAGATTGAACTTCTTGCCCCTCCTCTTCCTCATCAGATTTCAGAAAGTCTGATGTAGTCTGAATGGGATCCACTACTTTCTTTTGATCAGACTTCTTGAATTTTACTTGCTTCTGGACACCCCAACTAGGAAACGTAGGATGAGGCACTTGGAGTTTCTGTTCTGATTCTGCCAACTTAGTCTTTACTTCATCTCTGTCTTCCCTTTCTTTTTGAATCTGAGCCAAAGTCTGGCCTAATTCTTTCACTTGTTGATGCAGCACATCTGCCTGATGAAGATAATGGGGCAACAAGTCAACAGCAACAGGTTTGGGCTCCCCTTCATACAGGACCATAGCCATCCCCAAGTCTTCCTCCAGAATATTTTCAGCATTTTCTGGGGGAATATTGATGGTGGCCTCAACTTCAGGATCTGAGGCTTCTTCTACCATAACCTCTTCTTCAGCCATGCTTAGCTTGATGGCTTCTGCAAGCTCATGAATTTCCTCAAGTGTCTGGCTCATGGTGGCTTCCTCAGGAATTTGGGGCACTGAAGGAATTTCAGAGGCAATGGTTGAGAGAATGGTGGCAGCTTCCACAGCTTGTTCTTGAATCTGACTGCTCTCTCCAGGGGTTGGGACACTAAATATCTTCTCCCCCTTTTTGGCATCATCAAAAGTGGGAGGGGAGGCCTCTAGGACAGCTTTGCCTTTTCTTATATATGTCTTGGCAATGTCAGGTCTAGGAGAAGGTTGGGTGGAAGATGTGGAGTAGGTTGGTGAGGAGGTACAGGATGTGAGGCAGGGGTAAGGATGTGGTCAGGAGAGGGTGGAGGGTCTGGATGGTCTGAGGAACTGGAAAAGATTGTTTGGAGGGAGATGAAGGTTTGGATGGTGGAGGAGTGTGTTTGGGTGAGGTTTGTGTTTGGGGAATTGGAGGAGAGGGATGAGAGTGAGAGGGTGAATGATGAATGGGAGAAACCTGATGTGCCTCATGTCCAGTAAATGGGGATAAGGGAGAGCTTGGGAGGTTGACCTGATGAGATTGCCTTAGAATGTCCTCCAGCCCAGCAAGTCTATTGTGCAAGAACTTGTGCATATTGACCACAGCATCATACCCATTGAAAATGGTCATGGTGCTTTCCTTGACAGATTTCACCACAGAGTCATTCAGAGCAGCCACTAATCTTTTCAGCAATCGATCCTCCATGGCTTGATGTTCTAGAGCCACTTCTTCCACAACTCTGGCTGAAACTCTCTCAACCAGGTCATCAATGATGTTTGCAGGAAGGGAGACCCCTTGATCTGGAAGAGATGCTGAAGGATGAGGATGTGTCTGGGGTGCAGGACTCACAGGGGAAGCATGAGGTGTTTCTTCTTGATCCATGGGATCTGGGACATGGCCCTGGTCAGGAATGTCTTCTGGTTCAAATCCTTCTTGAGACTGTTCCTCTTCAATGTGAATAGTAGGATCAGGTTGAGAAGGAATCTGTCTAAAGGGATTTATCCCCATCTTTTTCAGAGTGGTCAGATCAAACTTAGGTGGTTCCCTATTCTGTTCCTCTTCAAGCCAGAAAATTTTGTTGTTGCAGAGAATGAAAGAAACAAGTTGGGCAAAGGGAAGAGTGGTCTTCACTGTCTTGGTCTTGTGAAACCTCAGAAATTCCTCACAGATAACTTGTCCAGGATTGATGGGAATCTTGTTGATCAGCATGGGCAGAATAGGATTATCAATATCAAGAATTAGGGAAAAGTTTCCTGCCTTGTTGACCATACATCTGGAATAAGCATAGTGAAGGATCCTATAAGCAGGAGGCAATTGAGCAGGTGTCAGATTACCCTTGATAGGACTTGTTGGCTGATAGATCTGCTTGAGTTCCTCATCTGAAAATTTTTCTTTTATCTGCCAAGAGTTATACTCTTCCATATTAGGCCCATCCATATAAAGCCATTGGTTCAAATTCTTCCAATCGAAAGAGAAAGCCTTGCCTCTGACCTTGGAAGATATGGTAATTCCTGTGACTTTCCCTTCTGATTCAATGACATGAATCTTCATGTTGGAATAGAAGGCCTTGATAACCCTCTCATTGTAGTGGTTCTTGATCCCTATCCAATGCTTGTAGGGCTCCAACCATTCAGACACAGGAAAGCCATTCTTCTCTAGATAAACTATATCAACAAACCCATACCTTGGTTACAGAAATCTCCTCTGAATATCTTCTGAGGCATCCTCAATAGGACCCTGAGCAAATGATGAATCAATGGGAACTTCTGTATCCCCAGAAATGAGTTCTCTGACTCTGACTGAAGTAGGACTTTTGGTTTGGGATTTGGATGTAGAGTCACGGGTTTTGGCCATTTGTGGTGATGGATGAGAGGTTGAGGGAGGAGGATTAGAGGGAGGTGATGAGGGTCTGTAGGTTAAAGCAGGATCACCTTCTGGCAAGGGAACTGTGTCAGGGATAATCTGGGCTCTGTAGTTCTTTGGTATGCGCATTTTGGGTGCCATGGATAGGGTTTATATAGAGAGTTTAAAGATATGACTGGTGATTCGCAGGGTTGTAACTAGTTTGGGAGAGTTATGTCTGATGATGATTCGAATAATGGAAACAGTTATGATGGTTACTAAGGGATTTGATGGTTCGAACGTTAGGGTTTAAGAGTAGATGAAGAGAGAATGCTTTAGAACGAATGCAATATGGTGCGAAATGATGCTTCAGTTACACATGTTAAGTTTATATGAGAGAGAAATCACAGAAAAGCATGTAACTGTCAGAGAAAGTGTACGTTACAAAAGTTACCGTTGACGCCTAATCGATTACGTGTGCTGAGTAATCGATTACAGGGAGTAGTCTCTGATCGATGAGATGCGTTTGATCGATTAGGGATTGCTGTGATCGATAGGTCCACGCTGAGTAATCGATGCCCAATCGATCACTCCTTCCTTGTGATCGATCAGACATTTCTGATCGATTATACCTTTTCCCTAATCGATCCTTCTTTTCTTCTCTAATCAATGCCCAATCGATTACAGGGCATGCTCTGTAATCGATTAAGGTTGCCTGATCGATTGGACGTAGAACCTGCAAAATTTTTATTTTGACACTCCGATGCCTAAGTTAGTACTGGATCATCAAAACATGAAATAATTCAGATAAATTTTAGAAAATTAAAGAATTCTTCATAAACTTACAACTTATTGGGATTTACTATTCCCAATTCTCTTCTGATGAACATGAATTGTTTAGTTGCTAAGGGCTTAGTGAAGATATAAGCTAGTTGCAAGTGTGTTGAAATGAATTCCACTCTGACATCCTTCTTCTGCACATGATCTCTGATGAAATGATGCCTTACATCAATGTGCTTTGTTCTTGTGTGATGCACAGGATTTTTGGCCAAACTAATGGTGCTTGTGTTGTCACAGAGGATTGGAACTTCTGGAAATTCCATACCCAAATCCCTTAATTGATGCTTGAGCCATAGGACTTGAGCACAACAGCTTGCAACAGCTATATATTCAGCTTCAGTTGATGATAGAGAGACACATATCTGCTTCTTGCTTGCCCATGAAACTAAGGATCCTCCAAGATATTCACATTGACCACTGGTACTCTTTCTGTCAGTTTTATACCAAGCATGGTCTGAGTCTGAGTAAGCAATGAGATACTCTTGAGTTCCCTTTGGATACCACAACCCCAGCTCCTGAGTTCCTACCAGATATCTTAAGATTCTTTTAACACATGTGTGATGTGTTTCTTTTGGATTAGCTTGATATCTGGCACATACTCCCACACTAAATTGAATATCTGGTCTGCTGGCAGTTAGATATAGGAGAGAACCAATTAGTCCTCTATATATTGATTTATTGAAGTCTTTTCCCTCTAGATCAGCATCCATTACCACTGTAGAGCTCATAGGGGTATCTTCTTCCTTGGACAGGTCCATTCCAAATTTCTTCAAGATCTCCTTCACATACTTGGATTGGGAAATAAAGATTCCATCCTTTCTTTGTTTAATCTGAAGACCTAGAAAGAAATTGAGTTCTCCCATCATGGACATCTCGAATTCTCCCTGCATAGTCTTAGAAAATTCTTCACAGAGAGATTCATCAGTAGCACCAAAAATAATATCATCTACATAAATTTGTACAACAAGCATGTTTTTCTTCTTATGTAGAATAAATAGAGTGGTGTCTACTTTTCCTCTTGAAAAACCTTTTTCTAATAGGAAATTACTTAGTCTTTCATACCAGGCTCTTAGTGCCTGTTTGAGTCCATATAAGGCCTTTTTAAGCTTGAAGACATGATCTGGTTTAGTAGAGATTTCAAAGCCAGGAGGTTGTTCAACATATACCTCCTCCATGATATAACCATTAAGAAAGGCACTCTTTACATCCATTTGGTAAAGTTTAAAATTTTTAAGATATGCAAAGGCTAATAAAAGTCTTATTGCTTCCAATCTTGCAACTGGGGCAAAAGTCTCCTCATAATCAATACCTTCTTCTTGGTTATATCCTTTAGCTACAAGTCTTGCCTTATTTCTGACCATAGAACCATATTCATCAAGTTTGTTTTTGAAAACCTATTTAGTTCCAATAATAGGATAATTTGAAGGTCTAGGAACTAAATCCCAAACTTGACTTCTTTCAAACTGATTGAGCTCTTTTTGCATAGCAACTATCCAATCACAATCTTTTAGAGCTTCTTCAATGCAAGTAGGTTCAATTTCAGAAATAAATGCAGAGAAGTGCATTTCATTTTGAATTTGATTTCTGGTTTTAACACCTTCATTAACCCCACCAATGATTTGCTCAGGTGGATGATCCCTGTGATGTTTCCATGCTGAGGGTCCAGCTGGTGTATCATGAGGATCATCCTCTTGTCCCTCCTCATGGGATTCATCTAGTGGAGATAATAATTGTGTAGAGTTTTTAACTCTCTTTTGAAAAACTGATTCATCTTCTGTTGTAATATTCTGCTCAGAGTCAGTTTCATCAAAGACTACATGAACTAACTCTTCAACAGTAGAAGTCCTTTTATTGAATACTCTATAAGCCTTACTTCTACTAGAATAGCCAATGAAAATTCCAGAATCAGACTTAGGGTCAAATTTACCTAGGTTTACCTTCCCATTGTTGTGAATGAAGCATTTGGAACCAAAAACCTTGAGATGACTTACATTTGGCTTTCTTCCTTTGTAAAGCTCATATGGAGTCTTGTCCATTCCCTTTCGAATGTAGGCTCTGTTTGAAATGTAACATGCTGTATTCATTGCATCCGCTCAGAACACTTGAGATACTTCCTTTTCATTTAGCATTGTTCTGGCCATTTCAGTGAGTACTCTATTTTTCCTTTCAACTACTCCATTCTGTTGTGGGGTTCTAGGAGCTGAGAAATTGTGATTGATGCCATTTTCTTTGCACAGATCTAGGAAGTCTTGGTTCTCAAATTCTCCTCCATGATCTGTCCTGATTGAGCTGATTTTCTTGTCTTTCTCATTCTGCACTTTCTTAGCAAACACATAAAAAGCATCAAAGGTTTCATGTTTGGAGGAAATAAACATAGTCCAAGTGAACCTAGAATAGTCATCCACAATCACAAGAGTGTACAGACTTCCTCCTAGACTCTTCACTCTTGCTGGACCAACCAAATCCATATGAATTAGTGCCAGAGGTCTAGTAGTGGTAACTTCCTTCTTAGGTTTAAAAGAGCACTTTGTTTGTTTACCCTTTTGACATGCTTCACACACCAAATCAGATTTTACTTTCATATATGGTATCCCAATAACCAAATCCTTTTTGATTAATTTCTCTAGTTGAGACATATTAACATGAGCTAATCTTTTATGCCATAGCCAACAGTTATCAGAATTGCTAATAAAACATTTTTCAGAGAGATGCTGATTTAAATATACTACATACAGATTTCCATTCCTGTTGGCTTTCAATCTGTAATTTATATTTGATTTGTCTATAGCTAATTCATTCTTATCTACTATGAGGCATTCATTTGAGTCAAAGATTACCCAGTTACCTCTGTCAGTACTTTGACTGACACTCAGCAAATTGTGACAGAGACCTTCCACAAGATAGATATCTTTGATTGGACCAATGTCTCCTTTTCCAGCGATTTTACCAGATTGATTTCCTCCAAAACTCACTTTGGCACCATCCTTCAAAATCAGGTTGTCCAATTTTTCTTTATCTCCTGTCATGTGTCTTGAGCACCCACTGTCAATATACCATTTTGCATTGTTGGATGCTTTGAGACATACCTGCACATACTAAACAGTTTTAGGTACCCAGATTTTCTTGGGTCCTTTGGGATTAGTTTGCTGCCTTTGATCCAAGTGGACTTTAGGCTGATGTGTCCCTTTAGGGACCCACTTGTATGATTTTGATAGTCCATATTTCTTAGGATAACAAGTTGATTCAGAATGACCTTTTCTATTACAATAATTTCAAAAAGAGAAAGGTGATGAATACTCTGAAGCTTTTCTGAAAAATTTCATGTATGATTTCTCTTTTGGCACATATCTGTTTTCTTTCAAATTTTTGGGAGTTGGATCATACCCTATTCCAATTTTATCTCTATATGCCTTTTGATTCATTAGCATGATATCAAGTGTTTCTGTGCTTTTGGTGAACTTCTTTAGAATTTCAGAAATTTTCCCATTTTCTTTTCGAAGAGTTTCACAGTTTTTGCAATCAGAATTTTCTTGAAAAACCTTCTCTGAACTCTGTTTACATTTCTCACAATCAGATTTTTCAGCTTTCTTTTCAAGTTCTTTGTTTTTCTTTCTCAAAATAGATACTTCTTTTGCGAGCTTTTCAAATTCAATATGTATATCATCATAAGCATCTTGGAGCTCTTGAAAAGATGGGTTAGTAGAATATACCTCACTGTCAGATGATTCCTCTTGAGCCACCAGGCAGAGGTTGGCTGCTTCCTCAACATCACTAGTCTCCTCATCCGAGCTGTCTCCCCATATAGATGAAACGTAAGCTTTCTTTCTGCCTTGGAACTTCTCCTTCTTTTTCTCTTTCTCTTTAAATCTTTGAAGACTTGGACATTCAGCCTTGAAGTGTCCAGGCTTCTTACATTCATAGCACAGAGGAGCATTTTTCTGGGGATTCTTTCTGATGTTGCTTGAGCCACCTCTCTGGTATCTTCCTCTATTTCTGAAGAACTTTCTAATTTTTCTGACCATAAAGGCCATCTCATCATCATCCAGTTCCTCCTCATCTTCCTCATCCTCATCATCTTTTGTAGAGGCTGTTAGTGCAAGATTCTTTTTCTTTTTATCTCCATAGAGTTCTCTTTGCACTTTAATAGTTATTTCATACTCAGCTAGGCTTCCAAACAGTGACGTGATGGAGCTCATGGATTCTCCTCTCATTTCTTGGATTGCAGTAGCTTTCATCTGCCATTCAGGAGTCAGAATCTTTAAGATTTTGGAAACTTGTTCTGCCTCTGAGATTCTTCTTCTGAGAGCTGTAAGATTGTTGATCAAGTGAGTGAATCTGATTTCTAGCTCCCTAATTGGTTCTCCTTCTTCCATTTTGAATAAGTGAAAGTCAGTAATTAGTTGCTCAACTCTTCTAGTCTTTACACCACTGGTTCCTTCATGAGCAACTGCTAGGGCATCCCACATTTCTTTGGCAGTCTCCAAATGACATACTCTAAAGTATTCTTTCTGGCTTAAGGCATTTTGGAGAATCAAGACTGCTCTGCTGTTGAGTTCCAAGTCTCCTTTGTCATCATCCGTCAGCTCCTGAGGAAGCTTTGGAACTTGAACTCCATTTTCAGTTTTCATGGGAACAAGATTCCCTTCTTCAACTATCCTCCAAAGATCATACCCAGATGATTTGATGAACACTTTCATTTTCATCTTCCAAAAGGTATAATGTTCACCATTGAATCCAGGGGGTTTGTTGATTAAACTGCCTTCTGGGAGCATGTTGTCATATCCTGCCATTATAGATCTTTACTTCTCCTGATCGTGGGATCAGTGGAATCTGAGAAGACCAGGCTCTGATACCAAATGTAACAGGCAGGAGTGCACAAGAGGGGGGTGAATTGTGCTTTTTTTTAAAAATCTAATCCTGAAGATAAACAATATAGTTTATATTGGTTCAGCCCAAACTTGGCCTACGTCAGTTCTCCAACCTGCAGTTGGGTTCTACTAAATCCTCAAGATTAAATCAGGCTCTTGATAGCCTTTACAAGTGACAGCAAGAACTCCTTTCTTTACTGATCACTCCCCCTTACACTTTGTTAGTTTACACCCTACTCTTAAGATCCCACTATCTTAAGAGTAAATCTCACTTTAAAAATGGATACAGAATAATTGTTCACTTAATTGAACAGATTGTGTTACACACTTAAGAATATGAGAACAGTAAGCGTTGAGAGTATTGAATGCAGTAGATACAGATAATCAATGTGGCAATCAATTCTTGCAACCAACTTCTCTTCTGAAGCATTTATAGTCTCTTCTAAAATTGTATCCGTTGGCAATATGACCGTTTGAAAATGCTCAGAGATTTGAATGATCTGATGGAGTATTGGAGATGTATTCTGTTATGCAATTACTCCATTGTACTTGATTTTGCTTTAGCTTATCTCTTTTCTTCTATCGCTGAGAGGGTAGGTGAGTTTCAACGGCTCTTTTGATCAATCTGTGTGTTAACGTTAACTTCCATAAATAGGTCTGAACAACTATGTACTTGGAAAACTAAAAGTAGGCTTGTCATTGATTTTGAATATTTTCTATTGCCACTCAGATTACATGCCTATGATCGATCACAGGGTCTGATGTCTAATCGATTACATATCGATTACCTATAGATTATAGCCTGCATAACTGAACATCAGATTAGAAATTCATGTGCCTAATCGATTACAGGGGAAGCCTGATCGATTAGGCAGGTTTAATCGATTACACATAGATTACATAATTCTCTAATCGATTGCAAACAGATTACTTAATCTTCCCTAATCGATTACATATCACTAATCGATTGGGCATATTTTTCTTAATCGATTACAGGGCTCTAATAGATTGGGCGTTCTTTCTCTTAATCGATTAGATGACTCTAATTGATTGGTCAAGTTTCACTCATCGATTACAGGGGCCTCTAATCGATTGGGCGCTATGTGATCTGATCTTGATTCATCTCTAATCGATTAGGCTTAAGATCTTTGACTTGTAATCTATCCCTGATCGATTGGGCAGGACTTAGGATTTTCTATCAGATTATCCCTAAGATATTTCTGTTCTTATCATAGCCCTTATTTATGCCTAAGTTATGTTTAGTTATCATCAAAACTCATTATTCTAACAGGTTCAACCGTGGACCGGCTACTGGTCCGGTCCGATCAAGGGGGAAACCCGGGATGGAGGTTGGCCCGGTCCTTGCCAGGGTCAACCCGTCGGTTCAACCGCCCAACCCGGTCAACCCGGTGGTTGAACCGGGTTGGCCCCTTTTTTTAAAAAAAAATAAAAAATATTTATTTTATTATAATGCACCTAATTACTAATTTTCACTTAACTCAATTTTAGAAATTAGGAAACTATAATACTTTAAATGTTATTTTACTTGTATATACTTAATATTTAATTGTTGTTGCTCTTAATATTTGTATTTTAGTCTGTGGATTGTAGAATAATATTTATTTTTACGTGTAATCAACCAATATTTTCTCTTTTTCCCCCTATAGAAACATTAAAATATTCATATTTGATGAATCATGCATACCTATCTACATTTACATTTTGATATTAGTGATTATTAATGTTAATATCAATAAAATTTTATTATTTTAATATAACCGGTTTGACCCGATCCGACCCCGATCCGACCATTGACCATTGAACCAGTGCCTCACCCGGTTTGATGCCCGGTCCGGTTTTTTGAACCTTGCTAAATGTTTACTTAGACAATTTTTAATCCCAAAAAAAAATATCAAATTGTGAAGAAATATCATGATATGTCAAGTTATGAATATACTCCCTCGTTCTAAATATAAGATCACTTTGACTTATTTTTTGGAGATTAAGGAAGCCAAATAGACCCCTTAATTTTAACATATCTTACATATAATTATATTATATGATACTGTATAAATAAGGTAAATTTGTTTTGAGGAAAAAAGATAACTATAGACATTTTAAAGTGATTAATTTTGCATCCTTAATTTCTTTGAAAAAGTTGAAATGATCTTATAATTAGGATCAGAGGGAGTATAATTTGACTTGTTTTGTAGAGATTAAGGAAGCCAAATAGACCACTTAATGTTAACATATCTTACATATAATTGTATTATATGATACTTTATAAGTAAGGTAAATTAATTTTAAGAAAAAAGATAACTATAGACATTTTAAAGTGATTAATTTTGCATCATTAATTTCTTCATAAAAGTTAAAGTGATCTTATAATTAGAATAGGAGAGAGTATAATTTAAAATTTTACCAAGGAAATATAAATGAAAATGCATAACAACTAATTTTAAAAATGTGATCTTCTTAGTTGCCAGGGTAGATCTTTATTCAGTTTTTTAAATAAAAAATTAAAATTGAAAGAGACCAAAGTTTTTTTGTTACAAAAGAGGGCCCAAGCCCAATATGTATGTAGCACATTATCCTACACTTATCTCATCCATTATCCTATTCTTGTCCTTTCCATTCCAGATTTCATGCTGCCACCTTTGTCCCTTTCAAATTCCAATTTAACACGCGGAGGCAGCTCATTTACACATCACCACACACTTTGACTTTCAAAGCCTTGGCTTTTTTTTAGTAAATTCAAAGCATTGTTTTGCCAGAGCATTTAGCCACTCCATTTACACACCTCCGGGCTCCGGCTTATCTTGAATTTAAGCAGGAGGAGACCCATGTTTTGACTTACAAAATGGAGTCAGTCAAAACTCAAAACCCCAACCTAAAATGTAGCTTATTCATCCTCTTTTTCGGCTATTATCCTTTATATTGTGCACATGGAGGTCGTCACCTCTGTTTTACGGTTTTGGAGTTTTCATTTTGCTGCCATATATAGAGTGGTTTTAGTTGTGATAAAGTAGATCTGACTTATTTGGAATAAAATAATTTTTTTCTCATCAGAATCTTTCCAACCTTCTCTCCTCCATCTTCTTCTTTTACAGTTCACGGTTTAGATCTGAATATGCGTTTTCCAGCCTCATGTTCAACAATCAAAAACCTTATATGCATTTTTGTTATAGAAGAGCACATATTCACAATAAAAAATAGGCAAAATGCCCAGCAAATGGTGAGGAATACAGTTATAGCCAATCAGATTATCAAGCAAATAAGCTACACGGCTTATCTCATTTCTGCATGCTTACTTTTTTTCTTCTTGTAGGCCTTGGAGAAGAGCCGTTCAGCTTGTGAAAAGCCGCCTTGGATGGGTTTCCACTTTAGGATTGGAAAGAGAAAAGACATCAGCGGAAGAATTCTTCTTCAGCTGAGGATGCGATGAGTTTTTCAGAATGAAGAAGAAGAAGAAGAAGAAGAAGAAGTAGAGGCAGAGAAAGAGAAAGATATAGGGTTGGGTTAGGGGAAAGGGAAAAATGAAGAAGAGAGAACAGGTGGTGAGAGATCACCAATATTCGGCTCCCCTAAGAAAAATTAAATACACAGGTGAAAACTAAATGGGAAGATCCAAATACGAAGAGCAAAATGATCACTGAAAAAATGAGTAACAAAGAGACTTACATATCCATCAAACACAAACTGATCTACAGAAATCATTTCCTTCAAGGGATGATTTTTGAGCGACCTTCTTCTTCCTCTCCCTTTAGAATAATCCCTCACTTATTTCTACGTCTCTCTTAACATCACTATGTAGCAAATTTCAGGGGCAGACATAAGTGAGAGACCCGGCCTGGGTATGGGTGAAGAAGAGGGAAATGTGAGGATCGGTGAGAGAAAGTTTTGGTGGGATTTATTTGAAAATGCAAAGAGATATGACAAAAAATAATAAATAATGGGAGATAGTTGGCCAAGGCTTGAAGGAGAAGGAAGAGTGGTGTGATAGCTTGTAGGCACTCATGATATTTGAGAGATGTAGGCCCAGAGTGGCGCTGATTGCACCATATTTTCATACACTTTTCATAGCTAAATCATTAGATTATTGCATGTTCTTGGGGTAATTGCACCTAATTAGGTTAATTTTTGATTTTTGCACACTTTGTTGGAATTTGATCTAGTCGAGGGCAATTTGGACATAATTAGCATGATTTATTGTTCAACCCATTTTCAAGAACATTTTGATGCTACCTTAGGTCCATTTTATGTGTAAATCATGGAAGGAACACACCCAATGGAAGGGCCAAGTTGCAGAGAAGAATGCTGGACGGAAACAGAACACAAGAATGAGCTAAAAAGAGGGCAGAATCAATGTGAGTTCGCCGTGGGCTCGCCACGGCGAACTCACGGCAAGGTCACAGGCCCCAAAATTCCAGAATCAATCTTAGCTCACCGTGGCCTCGCCACGGCGAACGGGACGCATCAGCAACACGCTATTACAAATTCTAGGGTTCCTATGGGGTTATAAATAGTTCCTAACACCCGAAAATCACCTGTCCAAGCCTCCTATGCACGAAATACACCTCCTCTGCTAGGGTTTCACTCATTCCCTTCATTCCTCACTCAAATCTTCATCTTCCCACTCAATCTCACCTCCATTCTTGCTGATTTTCTTGTTCTTCATCTTTACACCTTCCATTTCCACCATACTTCTTCTTCTACCTTCTTCATCCATGGAGGCTGTGGTAATGGGCTATCTTTGGCTCAAATTTGAGGACATGAGAGGCTAGAATCTTGGTGCTTTGGTGGTGTGAAGGTGGCTCGAGCTTCAATGGGCGAAATAGGGGAGTTATTTGTTTTCTCATGCTTTTTTCCTTATGTATTGAGTCTTGTGGTTGCATTTCTCTTTGTATATTTGGATTTGAAACATGATTTCCTTTTCTAGTTGTTTATGAATTGGAACATTTGTGTTTGATATTGAGTTATGTTAATTGAATGGTATGTATGTTTAAATTTCCTATTGGATTTATGAATCCTATATGATTTTTAGTTGTTGCTAGATTGTGTAGCTTAATTTGTCCAATTGAATGCTGTGGTTGCACATTCTTGAGAGG
This sequence comes from Mimosa bimucronata, assembly GCA_037074515.1. NCBI lineage: Eukaryota > Viridiplantae > Streptophyta > Magnoliopsida > Fabales > Fabaceae > Mimosa > Mimosa bimucronata. The sequence continues at coordinate 18,601,369 of CM073442.1, forward strand.
AATCGGTTTTCAAAACTCATGTTCCAACATACACCAAGTGGAGATTAACACTAACCCTAAGTGATAGCTATGAAAGTGGTTGCTTGATTAGTTATTAATTAGGGCTAGTAAACCCCTAGTGGTTGTTTGGGGATTTTTCAATTAGACTTGGTGAATCTTTAACTCCCAATATCAATTTAATGAAGCATGAGAGCCACTGTAGCACTACCAAAGCCCATTTTATCAATTTCCCTTAATCCAAGCTCTTTTCACTCATTAATCTAAAATACCAAAAACAAGTAACTGCTTTTGTCAATAGTTTTATTAAATGAATTTTCAAACCAAAACCCCCATATCTTTTATTGTTTTGATTGCATTTGGCTAGTTTAGGTAGGTTAAAAGACTCCTTAAGAGAAACGACCCGAGGTTGCAACCTATATTGCAATCCTTGGATTAATTTTGATTTTAACCCCCAAGGCGCATTTAGGCAAAATGTTCAAATCAGGTGCCCAAGAAATCAGTGTGAGGGATAAATGTGAGATGCGGAGCCCGAGACTGAGCCGTATTTGGGAATAAAAAATTGAAGGAAATAAAATGAACAGGAAAATGAGAGAGGAGCTGATCATAAGCCATTTAAGAGTCGGCTCACAGGCTTTCATTTAAGAGATATAGGATGGGATGTAAAGTTGAAAAATACGACTTCCTGAATAGAAACTAAACTTTCTAAATAAAAATACGGTTAATGCCCTTGATTTATTATTATATACTAGTATGATATATTTATTTGGAGATATGGCATATTGCAAAACTTATATTTATGTTCATTTTTTTCATAAAATAGTGGTCATTGATTTTAAATTATTAGGAACACATTTGTTGTTGAGAATGGGGATAAAAATTTGAAAATTAGACTTTCTAAATAAAAATAAACTTTGTCAATAAAAATATGGTTAATGCCCTTGATTTATGCAATTGATTTGTTAATTTATATGATATATTTATTTGGAGATATGGAAAATTGGAAAACATATATTTATGTATTGTTTTTTTGTGTGCCTAAAATAGAGATAATTTATTTTAAATTATTAGGAAAATTTATTGTTGACAATGGGATGGACATTTGAAAATTAGACTCTCGAATTAAAATAAGTATGAAATAAGTTTCATACATTTATGTAATTAATCTTAGCTCAATTTAAAAAAGCCCCATTCCCAAAACAAAGATATAAGATGAGTAAATGATTAATTATTGGCAATGTAATTTAAAATTAAGAATAAAACCTTCCATTACGACCTGGATTATGTGAACGTGTGGACCAATAACAGAGTTAAGCGTAGATGATGTCATTGGAAATATAGACCAATAGGAGTGTTGCTAGGATATTTCAAAAAGTATATAGTGTAAAATTTGAGAGAAAAATAGGTATACATAGCTGCACCATTCTTCAATTAGATCATCCATTTTTTCCTTAGACAACATGGCGCAACGTGCATCTGGGTAATATTGCACAAAAAATTTTACATAACAATTAAAATAACTTAAAACCTAACAAATATAAACACAATTATTAGAACTAACAAAAATTTAAAACTTACGTTCAAAGGAATGTTATTTCGCTCATGTGTTATAACATCCTTCATGAACTGCATGACGTAGTACCCACAATCATTGTTATTTGGTTAGAAGGGGCACTGTAACAATAACATTATAACTTTAACGTTATGATTTATCTAGTTTGTTTTAAACACTTGAATAACTTATAAAACCTTGACTTTCTTCCACACATAGGCATATGGTCAAATGCTCAGGAATAACTCAACCCTTGAGAGGCCCAATAACCAATCAATGCACTGAAAATGGAACAAATTAATTTTATTAGTTATGGTCATAAAATCACAAATAATATAATATTAATGTGTTCAAATGTTCAAAATCATTTACTTATTGAAAAGGAACAACAAATCTTCACGAGACTCTGGTTCATCAGATCTAATAGAATCCAAATAGTAAACTATAGGACCTGAGAGTGCAGTTAAATTGATCACAAGAAAAAGCCAATGTGCCCTAAAATATGGTTATGATGAAGTATATATATAGTTGGCAAAAATACAATGAAACCTATAATGCGTATAGACTTACCCTACATTAACTGTAGCTAAGAATAACGTTTTGTTTGATGCTCTGGAAGAAACATACTCTTTAATTGCTTCCGTCTGGTCTTGAAGTTTTGCGCTCTTAATTTGTGCTACTGCATATGGGCATATAAACTCGAAAGGACTTGTACACAATCAAGCATCACATCTTCATACTAGTGCCTTTATAGAAACTACACCAAAATTAATCAGTGTAAAACTTATGACATTGAACTCAACCACAATGGTAATGCCTACCTGATCCACAAGCTGATAACGAAAGCACTAATCCATTTTTGATCAAGCACTTCCTTAACCACTTCTCTATCAATAAGATTACTTATATTTCCTTAGCCAAATATATGCAGTCGACTGAAATCGTTGCAATTGCTCTGGTAGATACATTAGTTGCAAGCACTCACAATCGATCATGATATGACATGAATGCACTTTGATCTTTAATAACTGGAGCAGCCAATTGTATTTTCTTCTTGCCCTTCGATCGTATGGCCTATAAAACATGTAAATATATAACAAAAAATGTTGTACTAATACGGAGAATGCTAGTTTAAACTAATTAGTAAATAATTATTTGTGACAATGGCTCAATTGGTGAACTCTTTTTTTTCAATGGACCAGAAGAACTACAAGTATCTTTGCCAGTTGTCACTTGATCTTTCTTGCTCATAGATTGTGTGCCCTGTAAAGGCATGTAAATAAAACATCATTATTCAAACACAACGAATGCTAGTGTAAACTAATTAGTAAATAACCACCTGTGTTAATGGCTAGATCCAACTTATGGGCCAAGCAACAAAAGCATCAATAATACCTCTAGCCTTGGTCATATCATCAGGAGTACGAAATGGTAACTTTGCCCCATCGTTGTAGGAGTATTCAATCAGAATTCTAAGTGTATTCTCAGAAAAAGGTGAATTGTGCAAAACTATGTTTGGAGGGTTATAGATAGTGCCGATAACAACTGGTTTATCGAAAGATTAATCTAAATGTAACCTACACTTTGACTTGCCCTGCAAAAGAGTTCACAACTTTAGCTATCAACTGATAATATAATAGTAACAGTTAAAGTTTATAAGTATAAAACACATCAATTACAAGAGGAATAGGGACCCTGGGCATCAAACCACAGCTATCCCTCATGCTTGGGCTTTCACATGGTGGAACAATACTTTGTGGCATAAAATGCGATATTTGATCAAACACGTGAGGATTTCGCTCGAGCAATTCATAAAGTTGATCGTTGCGTCATTGCATTTCGAACATCTACTCCTTCATAGCATTAAATTCTTCTTTCAATAATTCACTTTTTGTGTGCCTCTTTTGGCGACCAAAGTAGGATGAAGGTATGACCCTTAGACCAGCACTTATATCCAATTCTCCAACCTCAGTTGGGTTCTACTAGTGTTTACCTCAGGATTAAAACAGGTTCCTAATCACCTTTACACACTCAGGGTATGCTTGGATGGGAGGAAAAGTTGGGTGGAAAAAATGAGTAGAGAGAAAATAAGGAAAGAAAACTGGAGAGAAAATAATATCACTCATCCTGCGTGGATGGATGAGAGAAAATAGGGAGGAAAGAAAATGGGTTAATATCTTGATGACTAAAATACCCTTATCCTTCTATTAAAATGTATCATGTTTAAATCAAATTAAATATGATAATGGAATACATAAGAAAATAATTTAAAATCAAATTATTTGATGAGAATTTACTCTAAAAAAATATGAATAAATATTTTATTTAAACTAACTTCTTAAAAAATATTTATTTTATATTATAGGAGATTATTTAAACACTTTCCAAACTAATTTATGAATTTAGTAAGAATTTAATAAAATAATTTCAAAAAGTAATTGGAGAGGAACAAAACAAAAATTAAAGTAATATTTATAAGTTAAAAAACTCACTCAAAAACCTATTGAAAGGAGCTATAAAATTTTATCAAAATAAAAAAAAGGAATTATAAATAAGTTCACATTTATATATGAAAAATTCGGTTGCCTAGACCCTGGTGTAAATACAACTTCTATATAAACAAATTCCCATTGCCCAGATCCAGTATGCTTCATTTTTTTTAAAATAATACTCTATGTTCTTCACCACTAGAGAATGCCACCTGGAGAAAGGAGGGGTATCAACGTAAATGAAGTTTTCTTCCCAAAATCTCTCCATATGTGGAGAGAAAAGTTGGAGGGAAAATGGGGCATGGGGCCCACCCCATTTTCCCTCAAACTTTTCTTTCCTTATCCAAGTTGGGAAAAATTCATTTCTATCCCATTTTGCTCCATAGTTTTCTTTCCTCCCTCATTTTCCCTCCATCCAAGCAAGGGGTTAGAGAATTTTCTCAGTAAGATCTCTCTATCTCATCAAATTCTCTCCCCTTACACTTTGTAAGATTACACCCTTTCCTCTAGGATCCCACTATCCCAAGGAAAGACACTCAGCAATAAAAGATTACATGTAGAAAGCTTGCTCACACACTTAAGCTGATAAATTACAGTTTGAAGAACAGTTGAGAGAACTCAGAAAACTTGGATTGAATGCTATTTGACTAGGTTGTTGGATAACACTTAATTCTCTACCTTCCAAGTTTGAGCTGCAAGGCTTTTATAGTATGTTTGAGAAACTTGCCCGTTTGAAGCTTCAAAGTTGCCCGTTGTAAGAGTGAGATGTTCTAGAGTGTTAGAGTGGATTTAGCCATTGTAATTCTGTGTCCAACGGAACTTTTTTAAAATAGGCCATGCAAGAAACTCAAGAAATGAAAGTTAGTTAAGCATGAGAAGAGTATTGATTTTGAAATTTTTGTCCAACAATCGTTGGCTGTGTATCCAATCAATTGCTTCCCAAGCCTACCAATTGATTGCACTCAGATTGCTTCAATTCGTTCCTGCAACACTTCGATAGAAATGTTAGATATCGAATAAAATAAAGGTGCAGCAATCGATTGGTGACGAGTCAATCGATTGACAGGGTTCAATCGATTATTCTCTCAATTGATTGATAGTTGCCAAAATTTATTCTAAGTAAAGTAACAATCAATTCAATCTAGTGCTTATAAATAAATGATAATCAATCGATTGTGTAAGGGACAATCGATTGCACTTACCTAGGTTCACTTTAAAAATTTAAGACACCGCTCTATTAGAAGATATTATCAATCGATTGTAGCGAGCAGCATTCGATTAAAACTTCAACAATCGATAGGCGATCAATGTCCCATCGATTGAGGTTTCTGAAGTTCAATCGATTGCTGTTTGGCTATCGATTATTTTTAACTTAATTTTTAAAACTTGTTTCAAAACGATTTCTAAGTTAAGATATCTATAATTCTCATAGCCTAAATCATATTTGTTATCATCAAAATACTAAGGTTCTACATTGTTAATTTTTCCTCTTTATATTTTGAGCATGTCTTTTTCCAACTTGAGAATGTTGATTAGTTTAGGCCTTTACCATTGGGAGTCTATACTTTGTCCAGGAGTACAAAGGTCTAAGTGGTAGGGAATGATTGTGCTTGATTATTAAATATTTTTATTTACTAATTATGGGGAATTAGCACTTGATATAGGTCATTACATGATAGTTTAGGCACTTGTGTACTTAGAGTTCCAAGGCATTGAGTTAGTTGCATTTTCATCTTAAATTGAGCTTTTTAAGTTTTAAACTCATGCATTTCTTAATATGGACTTGGGATATTACAATTGTGTTTGATTTTCATTGTAGGTAAATTGAGAGAATTAAAGAAAGAGGTTGAAAATGTCAAAAATAACCCCAAAAAGTGCATCAGTCAAATTTGGAGAAAATTAAAGAAAAGAGCCCAAAATTTCAGAAAGATGTAAAAATGCCCTTCCGGGCCGTGGCACCCCACGGTGAGGACGCGATCTGAACAAGTTTTTGGAAACTTCCTATATTGATTGATTGTGCCATTTTAAGTGATTGGATTCGGTCTAAACCTTTCCTAGTTGATATTTTCGACCTTCCCAAGTAAGCTTAGGCCAATGTGGATAGTTTATTAGTTGCTTCTTGTACACCATAGCTCTCAATTTAAAACTTTCTTCCTTACAGCCATAAAAAACCATCTAACCTGTTGATTTGTCACCTTTCCTAAACGTCTTGGAGTGCAAATGAAAAATTAATTTAAACCAAGGATTGTACAAGTAATGCTCTCCCGGATCATCTCATATGGAGTCGATTAATTAACTACCTAAATTAACTAAATGCACGCAAAAACTATAAAATTCGGGGGGGGGGGGTTTTGTGATTTTGATTAAGGAAACTAGACTAAAGTATTTTTGGGATTTTTTTATAAAGGAAGAAATTAATATGATTGGTGAAAACTATATGATGAATATGGGTATCTTGATGTATAGGTCAACCTTCTTAGCTTCTAAAATGATATGGGAATCCTAATCCAAGTTCTAATATAAAAACTTAAGGCAATCGCTCGTAGTCCAATTAACCTAATTAACTAACTAATGTGGCGTATCGCTCGTTCAATTAATCAAATAGGTAATTGTTAATTCCTAACTTAGTAGTGATGATTCAAGATAAACACACAAAGAGGCTCTCATTGAAAATAAATCAAACTTTCCAATGATGGATCTAGTGTTTAAACACACATACAATCGCACATGCATTCAACATATTCTAGCAATCCAAAGGAAATACAAATGGAGTACATCTATTACATGATATCATGAAAACAACACTAGGTTCATATATATAAAAGAATATCGCTTGATTACATGCATGACCAATAGAATTCAAAGACAACTTGTTCCAAAAACATATACATATACCAAAGCACAAGGAATTAGAATACATAGATGGAATTGGACAAGGAAGTAAAACTAATAAACCCCCCAATTATGATGACAAAGCTCCAGTTGCCTTCCTTCATCAAAATCCCAACAAAGGTGTCTAGCCACTCATACTCTTGATCAAAATGGACTAGACTTTGGAGTTGGAAGCCATGAAAGTATAGTAGATTGTATGAATTTCGTATAGAGGGATGGTAGGAAGAGAGAGATAGAGAGTGAGAGAATTGGATTATTAGAGGTGAATTATGGTGGTGAGAAAGGAAATTCGGGGTAGGGATTTAATTAGCAAAAGATGAAACTCAAAGACCTTCCTAATTGGCTCAAAATTACTTGGGGAGGTCGAAAATATTAATTAGGAAACTATTAGACTTGATCCGATCACTTAAATAGCAATTCAGATCAAAATAAGAAACTTCCTAAAACTTCCCAGAATCGCGCTCTCGCGGTGAGGAATTTTTCCTTGCTAAAGATGCCCAGTTTGCTTTTCTGGCTTCTTTCTTCAATCCGATCCTCTGCCTTTGCACCTATAAAGAGAAATTAGGATATATGTGAAATATATCAAGTTCATAATCATGAAATGCATGAGTTAATGCCCTAATATGCTCAAATTATAATGAAAATATAATTAACTCCTTACACTTGGACCATACATATAAATATACCTAATTCCCAATATAATGTCCTAAATTAAATGCTAATTTCCCATTATTAGTTGTTGAAAACATATAATAATCAAGCACAATCACTCATATTCCATATATGCTTTAGGTCTTTGATTATAGGATCCAAGTACATGTCTATATCGTTGCTAGGCTGTCTAGGCCTAGAAATAAGCATGGAAAGCATCATAAGTTTACGTTTCATAATCAAATTTGGGGGGAGGTTGTATATCATCAGAGTAACCGGCCATGTGCTGTGAGTACTACTCTCAACTCCATACAGATTGATTCCATTAGTTGCCAATGCAAGTCATAGGTTTCTTGGTTCTTCACCAAACTAGTACTCGTAATCAATTTTTTTATTGAGGAGCATCTGAGGGGTGCCAGAGCTTGTGTCTTTAATCCTTTCATCCGTGTGCCTTGTCAAAAATTTTGCAATCTCCACATTATTTAACATGCACTTGAATCTTGGAATGATTAAAAAGTACCACAAGACTTTTGAAGGGCTATTTCCTTTCTTTTCATATCAAGATATGTCACATTTAGGACACTTCTCCAACAATGCATACTAGTTTCAGAATAAAATACAGTCATTGGGACATGCATGTATTTTCTCATATTTCATACCGGTGGAGCGGAGAATTTGCTTTGCCTTGCCTTGTATGCTTTCAAAGGAAGTACATTTGCTTCTGAAAGTATATCTCATAGAGCGGAAAGCAGGGTGAAACTCACATCACTCCAACTATATTGCGCTTTCAAGTTATACAATTTCAACACCTCCCACAATCTTATGTATTTGGTGCATCCGACATATAACAGTATCTCTGCATTGTTCTTCAGTGTCTGAAATATTTTTGGATCCTCCTCACCCACCACATTTAAAATTTCTTCAAGGTCATCGCTCTCATCACACACGTCTGTGTCAAGCACATTTGAAGCGCTACTAGCATCATGTACTTGGTCTTTGCATTCATCTTCATAAGTCTCACCATGCTTTGTCCATCGTGTATAAGATGGATCGATTCCATGATAAATTAAATGACCCAAAAAGTCAAGAGGACGAAGACTCTTTCTGTAAAAAAAACATACAAGGGCATACAATTCTATTAGCATCCTCTGCATGATCAGCTGCAAATTCAATAAACTCTTTTGCTCCATCTATATATTACCTTGAACATCCATCACAAAACATCCATTTCCGATCCAACATTATTACCTACTAAAGGAAAATGGTGGTAAGAAATGAACATTACCGGGCTCTAGGCCCTCACTTTTACCATAAAAATAGATAGCCAACTATATAATCAGCATTGACTCAATATATTTCCACATCCCACCACAACAAAATTCAAAGAGCCTATATAGAGCATTATAGCTCCACAAAGAAAATTTTTCATATAAGTAAAATAAAATAAGATACAATTTTGTCTCAGCACCCAATATAAAATGATTGTACCTGAACAACTTCTTTTACTTTGTCTTTTGACGAAGAATGTGGACCAAGAAAATGCTTCTTTAGATCCCTACAAGATAAATAAACAACTCATCAATTTAATAAATAAACCACTTATATTCAAAGTAAACCCTCATGCTTCGGTCACCAAAGAATTAGTAACACTTTAATAGAAAATCCTTTCTAATTATTCCCATTCATCCTTTCAATTTCAAACTTCAATATCAACATGATTAAATTGTTCATTGCAGTAATACAACAGCACCAAAAACTCAAGTAACACATATGGGCAAAAGAAGAACTAGAGCAGAAACTTTTAGAATAAGGAAAATCATCAAGCATTGCAATAATCGAGATTGAGCTAAAATAGTCATATTTAATCAATCCTAATAACATGTAAAATTAATTCCCACCCTCTCATCGATGGAGAGAGAGGCCAATGAGACTAAGAGGGAGGGCTCGTGGGTGAGGACCCCACCCCTCTCATGCTCTGCTTCTCTTCCTGAAGGAAGGAAGAGGACCTACAACTCCAAAAATTAATTTCTTGCCTTAGCATTGACACAAAACCTATTCCCTAACAAGAAAGGAGAGGAACAATGGCTTACCCAAATAAAATCCAAAAGGAATGGTGGCTAGGGCTCACAGCCCTTGAAGGCAAGCTTAATGGTCAATGGTGAACGAGTGGGGGAGAGAGCGAGAAAGGGAGAAAACGAGTGGAGAACTTGGTGGTGGTAGAGATGGAGAGCGACAGCAGAGAGCAAAAGTGGAAGTAGAGAGAGAGAAGCAAGCTTTTAGTGTAAGGGTTTGATTAGCCTTGTCGTATAGGCTATCAAAACAACTAGATTAATTCCTATAGGATAGGGAAGAACCTAGGTCATTTTCCTCATTACCTTCAGGCGTAATTAAAATGTAAGTGATCAAATTAGAACCAATTTTCAGTGGAAAGAACTACCCTAGCCTAATCTATATTTTTTATATTTCTTTTATGGAAGAAGCAAATCATATTTGAAAATGAACAAATAGAAATTAAAAGAAAATCTCAATCGAAATCAAATTCCCTTTGAGCTTCAGCCTACCTTCATTGCTTTTGAGTAAATTGAAGTTCATGAACTCACTATCTCCAATTCAATTAAATTGCTAACTAAGCCTCTTAACTAAACTAGAGATAATTAATTCAATTCCAAGCAATCATGCAACACAGATTCATGCAACTCTGAATAGGAAGCAAATTAACTAAACTTGCCTTTGAATATATCATCCAATTCAAGAAACTAATCAACTAGATTAAAGTTCAAGAAGTTGAATTACATGAAATCAGTTCAGAGATTCAAATCTGCAGAATCAGTAATTGCACAAAAGCATTCTCCACTTAATCACAGACAATTAAACTGAACAAGAACTACTTGCTCACACTCTCTCTAAATCAAGACACAACTAGCATCAGGTTAAAAAGCAAATTAAGAAGAGAATGGAATTGAACTCCCTTGTAAATCTTAAGCTCTGGTTCAGCTTCCTAGCTCAAAGGAAATCGTGAGAATAAGCCACTCATTGTTGCAATTGAATCTCCAAATCGCTTAGAGATCCTCTGGTTCATGTTCGATGAGTCAGCGATGGTGAACAACGAAGCTAAGTCTCGGACGAAATGTGAAAATGGTGGAGGCGGATGAGAGGAATTGAAGAGAGGAAGAAGAAGATGAAACTGAAATATTCGAAAATCCCCCAAGAAATCTTCACCCAAATGAATATATACATACTCCTATCTCCAAGAATGAACCTAGCCCAGATTCCTTCTCTCTTCTTCCCCTCGATTCTTCTTTTCTTCAATTCTTCTAACTGCCTCACTTGCCACGCTGGCACCTTCAGTAACAAAATCTACTTGCTCCTTCTTTCCCTTAGCCGACAACGAACTCTCCCCTCAGCTCTCTTGTGCGATGTTCGGCTCTAACCTAAACTCCCTTGTTTCGTTCACTTCTCAGCTTCAACTCTGAAGCTCTCTCTCTCTCTCTCTCTTATATTTCATTTTGCTCAAATTCCCATTTTTCCCCTGTGACAAAGAAATAATAACAAGAAGTAAAAGAAGGGCAAACCTGGAATTTTACAATTAATACACCAAAAACACATTTAAACACAAATCTTTCTAATTAAGTGTGCATTCAAATTAGTCATACTATAATGAAAATTTTACCATTTAACCCACTAGTTTTCAGCTCAAAATGCACACTTTGATAGGGTAAATTTATGAATTATCAAATTCCCCCACACTTACTCTTTGCACTCCCGGGCAAAGTATCCATTATAGAGTTCCAAATGCAAAATCGAATAGAGAAAATAAGAATGATGCAAGTCCTTGACTCAAAGTATGCAAGCTTGGTGATTTTCAATCCTTCAAACAATGTCACAAATAAAATGCATCATTGCAAATCAATAACCATTGTACCATACTTAGCGAAGTTGAGTAATGCATAGAAAGCAACTAAGAATTCTTCTTCCTTCACTATTAAGGGTTATTTCACTCCTCTCCACTAGTCCAATCCCTACTATAGGCTTGTAGTTCTACTAGAATCTCCACCACTTTTCATACATGGTGTTAGTGAATCAAGATGACTTTATTTTGGGTTGTAATGTTGGAAAGGTCTAGATGATAATGGAATGAATGTGTAGCACATAACCCAAACTCAATGTATGAAATTAGAGATTGTCCTTTATCAAGTCAATGGCCATGGCTTCATTTGACAAACAAACAAGCATGAATTCCTCAATTTAAACAAGAGATATACTGGACATATTTATTTATTTTTTTCTTCTTTTGTTTTTTTTATTTATTTTTTTATTTTTTTAATTGTCCAATATCTCCCACATACAAACAACCATGCTTTGCAATTCTCTACAATCAATTCTCATACATAACTCTGAAGCTCTCTCTCTTTTTTTTATTTCATTTTGCTCAAATTCCCATTTTGCCCCTGTGACAAAGAAATAATAACAAGAAGTAAAAGAAGGGCAAAGCTGGAATTTTACAATTAATACACCAAAAACACATTTAAACACAAATCTTTCTAATTAAGTGTGCATTCAAATTAATCATACTATAATGAAAATTTTACCATTTAACCCACTAGTTTTAGCTCAAAATGCACACTTTGATAGGGTAAATTTATGAATTATCAGGGTTTGAGAGAGAGACACGCAAGTTAAGAGGGAAATTGAATTCTTTTAACCCTATCGTGGCGTTTATTATAATAAAGCCACGTAAGGGCATTTTTTTTTCTAAAAAAGATTAAATTTAAGCCCTATCTCAGCGTTTAAAATAATAAACGTCATGTTTGGGAATTTTTTTAAAAACAAACTTTAAAAGACCTATCGCGACGTTTACTATAACAAATGGCGTGATAGGGATTTATTTCTTTTTAAAATTATTATACCTAACGTGGCATTTCTTTTAACAAACGCCGCATTAGGGGTTATAAGTTTTTAAAAAAAGAAATTAATTTATCAAGCACGGTGTTTGTGTTGATAAACGCCGCGTTTGATATGCCCTCACGTGGTGCTTGTTTTAGCAAACGCCGCGTTAGGTTTAACACGCCATTTTTTTTATATAAAATGCTGCCTTATTGGCGACGCGATAGACATATTCTATAGTAGTGGTATATCATAGGCAAAAGTATATTGACAAAATTATACCACTGGGACTATAGGTTATTCTAATTTAATCAATAATCTCGAATTCAAACTCTAAGTATGCAACCGTGATTATAACTTAGAGGTAGTGAGGTTCCCTTATTGTGGTGCAACATTCTCGCGAACCAAATTAATTGGTTGCTAGTAGCGGTGGATACTAGTGGATAAATCAAAACAAGTATATCACTGGTTAATTATAAATTGGGAAAATTTATATAATAAATTTAGCCTCCAATTATTAAGAACTATTATATAGATTGACCATATGCAGGTGATAGGTAGCTTATGGCTGAAAGGGAGAAAATTTCCATGATGCGATCATCAATTGCATCTGATTAACATGTATGATTGTATAAAGACCAAGTGTATTTAACGAGATGAAGGATGTGGATTCCACGTGATCAAGTTATTGTTAAAAAACAATTTGTAACCATTGCCTGAATATGGTCAAATACAAAAAATAATTACATAAAACTACATGAATCTCATGATTATTCACATTTGATCATTACTCATCATCACATCTTTAACCCAATTTCTTTCAAAATAATGTCACATCTTTACCATATGCATATAGAGATTGTACCCATTACTTAGCTAATGCTCAACACAGACAAGATGATCAAAACAAAATGGGTATGAAGAAATTAAGAAGCAAAATAAATAAATTTTGCATCTGGAACTCATAAACCCACCAGTTAATATACATTGATACATGTCATACTTGTCATTGGTAAAAAAATGAGATCCTTTGTACCTTTCTTCCATGTTGAGGTAAGGACTTTTTTCATATGCCTTGGGATCCTTATCAAGAATTAATTCAAGGAATGAAATATAGCACAACCTTCGGTCGTTCTCTCCTTCAAGGTGCCTTTTATTGGTTTCTAAGTGATTTAAATGTGATGAAATGCAATATGAACAAGGGAAAATAAATCGGATTTTAGTCTAATGATGATATGAATACAAGAATGGAATTAAAATCCTAAACAATTTGTTTTTGGTATTTTGCATGAAATTGCTGGTGAATGGAAAATGGAAAAAATGAATCTCTTAAAAATGTTTTAGTGGCAAACATAGTTATCTTAGAATAATGGGAGTGTGTTAGAGTAGCTAGGTTTAGTTAGGTTAAATAATACCCCTGACCACTCGAGTGCCAATCCCTTTGGCCAAAACTCAACCAAAATTAAAGCTATTCAAATTTAATATCATACATCAACACAATTAATCAAGACCTTGAATTACTTTAGAAAAGATTTTCATAGCATAATTAAGCAATCGCCCGACCGCATAAGTTCAAGACTAATGCTACTAATTAAGCACAAGTATCAGATGCACAACATCAAATCTGAGTTTCTACTAAGTCCATCAAAATATTGAACCTCGTCGACTGACTTTTGAATGATAATCGATGATTATTCCTAGATATAGAGAGTAACCAATTCTTAATTCACTAAGCTTTCTTAAATACCAAAGGTCACAGATCGGTACATATAGCATCAAAAGAGTGTTACCCCTACTCTTGAGATACCATTAAGCCTTCTTAGTGTGTGATTAGGATTAATTAATGCAATTAGTTTAATGCAACCCAAATAAAAAAAATGTCATACAAGTAGCATAAATGAAAGATAGGTAATAGAATTATCAAGAAACATATACCGCATATATTGATGAGCACAATGTTCAACATTGATTAATACATCACAAATTAACATCCAACATTGATTATAAACATAATCAAATGTGTCTAACTACAATAACAAAACCTAAACCTAGGAATTTTAAAAAACCTGTAGCTAGAAAAAATGATGAAACTTATAAACTACCCTTTAAATCTTGGAACCCATGCCTCTCCACCTATCTTCAAGAGTTGGAAATCATAGCCTCTAATAGCATTAAGAATAGTCACAAATGGAGTGAAAATCTTGTCAATATAGGTTGGGTATTGAAGGAAGTGGTGGAAATGATAAAAGATAGATGGAAGATGTGGGAGAATAAAATGGAAGAAATTGAGGTTGCGATGGAGAAAATGGAAGAGGAGGAGAGTGGGATGGAAATGAAGTGAAGGAAGTTAATAAAAATGAGCTTGGATTGGACATTTTACATATTGAAGTTGGACTTAGGGGTATTTTGTTGTAAAACACGTTGAGAGGGGGAGGTATCAAGACCCTTATAAGGCATCTTTTGTTCCATTCCCCAGCCAATGTGGGACTTCACAACCCATATCCTTGCTGGCACATCTATCCAAGCCTAGCTTTGATACCATCTGTAATATCATAGTGCATAGCTCTTGAAATTATCCGCTTCAAGGCCTCCTCAACCTTCACGCTTTTAAAACGCGTCGAGGAGGGAAGTATCCAATTCTTTATAAGCCATATTTCGTTCTCCTCCGCAACCAATGTGGGAATTTGACATGGGTTGGATTGGGGTCAAAAAGTATTAAAACTCACGTTTTTGGAGCTGCATAATCGGGGGACTTTTCAGTGGCTTCACTGAAGTGAGGTCACGATAAAGGTTAGCCTTTTTAGGGTCTTTCCGTGTAACAAGTTTGTTCTGGCTTTACACTACAAACTTCAATATTTTCTGTAATTTCCAGAAATTCTAGCTCCTTTTTGTAGCTTTCACAAATTTTCTAGCAACATGTATTTTGATTTTTTTCCCTTGAATTTTCAGCTTGTTGCTTCAATTTCTTCCCTTTTAAGCTAACTAAAATACATAACAAGCTCAAACAAGATAAATTGCTCCCTCTAATTAATTAAATCAAAAGTAATCACAAAGATATTCTAAAAATACGTTTTGACAACTAATTACATGTAATCACTCTTATACCCAAAATTATGTATAAGATATGCAATAATGCCCAAACAATATGATAGAAGACCCCCGACATAATATATGAAATATATGTAAATCTTGTGATTTTTCATGTGCTCTAATTTCACAGTTCTCAGCTCACATATCTGAGCCCTTAGAGATAGGTTTTTACTAATTTAAGGGGTAAAAGAGTCATGCATTTTCGATTTAGCGATTAAATTTTGGTTCCCACCAAAATTGGTGGGTTGTGAAATTGCTTTATGCAACTAAAAATTGAGTTCCCTCCCAAGTTTCTCGCCAATTGCTTGTCTTCGCTTGGAAATGTGAGTGTACAAGTTTACTTTCATTTATTATATGTTGACTTTATTTTTATGTAGCATATTGAATATTAAATATGGGTGAAGTTGGAAATTTATTGGATTTGGATGAAAAGTTAAGGTTTTAATGAGATTTGAGGTTTGCCTTGGTTTGTGTGAAATATGATGTAAATGACTTATAAATAGGACCGGAGGATTAATAAATTACCACTCTGTTTCTCATTATAAGTCTATCCTAACTACTTCTCACATATCAATAAGTGGAAGTTATAGCATTAAATATGTCATATTTTTTTAAAAATTTACAATTTTACCCTTATTTAAGAATATGTGTTAAAATAATACTTTATGCATTATAAACCTTCTCTATCATCTTTCCTATTTTCAATATAGAGTTGAAATAAGCATAGTAGCATTAACTGATCCCCAAATTGGACTTATATTTAGACACGAAAAATTTGTAATAGTTGGACTTATAATAAAAAATACTCTAGAATGGTAAACTAACTTTACCTATATCCTAATGTACATTTCTTAAAAGTGAAAAAAAGTCTATGAATCTTGAATTTCGTGCATATAAATGTTGCACTTAATTATTCGTGAAAGTCATAATTTAGATGCTTTGTATATGAAAAATTTATGAACATTTTTGCACTTAATTATTCGTGAAAGTCATAATTTAGGTGCTTTGAATATGAAAAATTTATGAACATTTACAACCTATATATAATAAGTATTTACAACACCTGGCAGCAAAGTGGTATTTATAACAATATAAGCTCATTCTATATATAGAAGTTAAAAATACAAACTACTTCAAATCTGATCACATATTCTCATCAAACTTCCTATTTTCAATCCAAATCATATCCTTCAAGCATGGATTCTTTGCGGAGCAGCAAGATTTTGGTGGTTTTCATGCTTCTCTTGTTTATCTCCGGTAAAAATATCTTCTAGATTTCTGTTTATTATCAAGATATATTTATGGGGTAATTAATTATAGGTCCCGTGTAAGGAACTTAATTAATATGAGGTCCTACGAAATCCCGTAATTAATCTGAGGTCCCCTCGCATGCTCATTAAGAATTGTTATCAGCAGGCCAAACAGTTGTTATCGCCTAGTCAAAAGTTGTTATAAAATTCTCTATCACTAACAACTTTTGACCAAGCGATAACAACTTTTTGGCCTGATGATAATAACTTTTGACCTGATGATAATCACAACTTTTTAACTTTTGTTCATTAACAATTTAATGAGCATGCGATAACACCTTCGTGGGACCTGGGATTAATTACATGATTTCGTGGGACCTCATCTTAATGAAGCCCCTTACACGGGACTGTAATTAATTTTCCCTATATTTATTATACTCTTTGTTTTTTTTAAAAAAAATTATCATTCTATATATTTGATTTTATTTCAAAATGATTGTCATTTTAAATTTTTAAAAGAGTATTATTTATTTTGTTTTGACAGTTTTGTATTGAATTAATTATTGATTTCAGGTGAAGGAAAAAGAGTGTATAATAGATATTTTGAGAATTATTATAGAAGAGTATTTTATGAAAAAATTTATTTAGTAATTTTAATTATTCGATATTTTTAATTACTATATAATTTACGGTAATAATTGTAAAATGAAATATTAGAAGGTGCAGATGGTTTTTGTATTAAAATAGGACATATTTTTCATTGTAACTTTGCTTCTGATTTATTAAAAAATAAAATCACCAAATTATATATATAAATTGAATGACTTGCCATATAATATACTACATATGCTCCTTACAGTAGAAGTTAATTAGCTTAGGCTTTGTGTGCCGACCTGGGGTGTGGATATCTTAAAGCTATTCAAAAAAAGTTAATTAGCTTAGGAATTTATTTTTATTAAAAGCAAAAAATTTCAATTCACTTTGTTTCTTAAATTTATATTTATTTTCAAACTATATCCCTCTTGATTGGATATGTAAAGAAAGTTTTCATCCAGGACGCAATTTCCAAGACAAGTTATTAGAGAGAGACATGGATATTTAAGGAAAACAAGGCAAATTGTTTACAAACAGTTAACTTAGTTAATTTTGTCAATATATATATATATATATATATATAAATTATTAGTTATCAAAGCTCTATATGAATTTATGATTGGAGGGACTATCATATAGATATATATATATATATATTAGTCTCACATAATGTATTTGTCCATGTATAAGTTAAATCTATGTTGTTTTTATTTATATTTTAGGAAAAGTTTTTGAAAAATCCCATATTACACAGTGCACTGCTTAAAAGTGTATAAAGGTTGTTCAAAGACTCGTATGTAACGTAACATATGTTTAGTGGATACAATTCTCCTTCACTCAAGTGCAATTTACCTTCAATTATGTGCAAAACGTAAAGCATTTTATTTGTACATCTATACATATTTATGTTGCAGACAATTAATGAAAATAAGTTGCAATTTTCCCTATTTTTTATTGTTAAAAGTTTTTATTATATATTTTATTGGAAAATACATAGAACAAAAAAAAAAGAAAAGATTGTTTGTGATATTATGGTACAGGTCCGGAGGTAATAAGTGGACTCCCTAGGTGTCCTCCTGCTGAATTCACAACATCAAACTGCACAGCCAAAATTTGCATGCGCTTTTGTTCAAGTGGGCGTGGTTACATTCGTGGATATTGTCTTGACGTTCATACTTGTGCTTGTTACCCTTGCGCTTCCTCTATATAATCTCTATATATACAGATATGTAAACAGATATCCTAAATAAATAAATTAATGTTTGATATCAGGTCTGATTCAAGTATTTCTCTACATTTTAACAGGGGTTGCTCTCTTTTTTTCACTATTGCTTCGTGTGCTCGTGAGTTCGGATCCTCCAAAAATTGAAGCTTAAAACTTCAAAAGTCAATTTTAACTCATCAATAAAAAAGGAACGTTTTGATGTTGTGAAAAGAAAATGAGAATTCATGCTATTATTTTTAATAAAAATTATATTTCAACATAACTCACATTACACTAATTAATTTTCTTTAGGTACTAGCTATTTGCATTTTAATAATAATGTGTAATAAAGGAAATTAAAATTAAATAAGTAAAAAGTTACCATTTAAAATAGGGAAAAAGACAAATAAATACCCTCCAATTTGCAAAATCCCATTAACAACTTCATGATAGGTATTAACAATACAACAATCTATCATGAAGTTGTTAATACCTATCATGAAGTTGTTAATGGGATTTTGCAAATTGGAGGGTATTTATTTGTCTTTTTCCCTTTAAAATATTGAAAATATGAAACCTATCAAAATTTCACCTAACTTTTAATTAGGTCCTTGTAGATTTTTTATTCGATCATTATCATTTCCAAAAGGGTTAAGGTTTATGTTTGCCCCCGGAAGTAATCCTAAAAGAGCTTTGAGTATGTGGAAGTAACCAGAGCAGCATTTTTGCCATTGAAGTAACCACATCATAGCAAATTTACCCCCCAACGTTGAGTTTGACCATAAAATCCTCTATTTTGACATACCGTTACTGACATGGCTCTATGATGACTATATATACATCATCATTTAAAGGTCCCATTTTGCCCCAGAAGTAACCATCAAAAAGAAGTTTTACCTCAAAAGTATTCAAATCATAGCATATTTTTTTGGACCATTATTCAAAATAAGTTGAACCTTTAAATAACATGTGCATTCCATATTATACTCAATAATCCATCTTATCACATACTTCATCATCATAAGTCATTTAAATTACATCTAGAAAAATTAAAAGAAAGAAAAAAGAAAAAAGAAAAGTATCACCCACTCTCCTCCTCCCCCCTCTCAACACAGACCAGTTCCACTATCATCGTCTTCCTCTCTCACTTCCAAGAATGACAAAAATGAACATTAACCTTTATTTTTTTTATACATCGAACTAAAAAAAAACAAAACTAACTAAATGATACACTACTAGAAAAAACACTTTTCACATCTCTTTTTTTTTTTTACTTTTAACGTCTCTTTTTGCTGGGACGTAGATTGGAGAGACGTGGAAAGTCGGAACTTTCCACGTCTCTTTTTTAATGAGACGTGGAAAAGTTGCACTTTCCACGTCTCACATTCAAATATGAGACGTGGAAAGTGCCTCATATTCATATGTGAGAAGTGGAAAGTAGCCAGTTCAACACTTTCCACGTCTTACTTTAAAAAAGAGACGTGGAAAGTGTTGAACTGGCCACTTTCCACGTCTCACAATAAAAAAGAGATGTGGAAAGTGCCACTTTCCACGTCTCTTTTTTAAAGTGAGACGTGGAAAGTGGCCAGTTCAACACTTTCCAAGTCTCACAAAAAAAAAAAAGAGACGTGAAAAGTCTGTTTTTAAAAAAAAGGATATTTTTTTAATTAGGATGATTAACCTCAATCCAAAAACAGCCCCATAATAATACAAAAACAACACTTAAAATGAAAAAAACGAACTAATTTTATTATTTATATCCAAACTAATAGTACAAAAATGTTAAAAATACAACTTTGATCCTAAAATAAGGGATGATTAGCAATGACCATGAGGGTTGAAAATTTAGAAAACTTAAGCTAGCCTGAGATGTTCGGTTCATTTCCAGGTTGTGGTTACATATATCAAATGAACTCTGCCTGCAATTGGAGATGTTCGGTTCATTTTCTGATGGTTCCTTGAATACCCATATGTGACACTTATCTGATGCAACCTTCCCCATCACCCTGATTCATTCAAACATTAAAATTCAAATAAGAAAAAAGAACAGACTAGTTCCCATAAATATTCATAAGAACAAATGGGTATATAGAACAATGCACTTACAATTGCCCCACATCCAATGCTTTTCTTCTCTCTAATTCAGAACACTGAACTGAAGTAATAATTATACATTGGCAAGTTATATACTTAAGAACCACATCAGCCTTATCATCCTGATAATGAGTCAAGGCTCTTGAAACACATATGGACACGACATCTATCATTCTTTACAACTTATCTCACCTTAACAATACATGTCCAAGCATAATAAACCAAAACCCATGCACAGCATAATAAACAGAAATGATAGGCATTAATTGTTTAACTCTTATACATTGGCTAAATCACCAATTTTGCATGCCCCATCAATCATCATGTTGAAAGAAACACATTAGGGAAAAAATCCCACCTTTAACATTTGAGAAAACATAGAAATGGCTCATATAATATGTTTGAACTTTGAACTAACACAGAACAACATAATGATCATAATATGCTATAAAATATAGAAACATAAATGCCATTAAAAAAAATACCTAAATAAAAACCACCACATAAGTAACTACCTCTGACTTAAATTAGGAATAATTGTTGGGGGGGGGACCCAAGAGACTAACCATTCTAAAAGAAGGACACTTTGCCCCAAAGCAAAAAATAAAAAATAAATAAATCAGGGTGACAAATCCTTAGATTTGTATGTTTTATGTGTTTAAATTGAGGCTTCTAACATGAATAAGATGTAAATTTGGTCCAATTGTGCTTATTTAATATCTTATACTCTTAGGTGAAATTAGTATTAATTGGCCATAATTGTAGATTAATTTGTATGAATTGGTTTATAGGGCCATTTGATCATTTTTCTCTCTTGTTTCTACTTGTAAGGTCATCCGAGGACCAAATATGAAGGATTCAATATGAAGAAGAATACTTGAAAGGGGAGAAATTAGGGCTAGAAGCTGAAAATTCAAGAAAAAAAGATCAAAATACAAGTTCTGGATGAATTAGAAAAATTACAGAAAAGGACCCCGAAATTACCAAATTACAGAAAAGGACCCGAAATTTGAAAATTACAGAGAAGTCCTAGTTCGCTGTGGCGAAACCCAAGGCGAACTACCCCTGAAAGAGGCAGAAGCAATGTTAGCTCGCCATGGCTTTCGCCGCGGCGAAACCCGCGGCGAACTCTGCGAATTCTGCAGAATTCAGCGCGTTTTCGGACTCTAAATGGATCCAACTCAATACCCACTCACTTGACCCGACTTGGGGGACATAAAACACGAAACTTACACCCCTTTAGGTGAGATTTGGCTCACATTTACACCCTCCAAGCCCTAGCTCTCTCTTCTTCATCTCCATCTCCATCTTCATCTTCTTCTTCTTCTTCTTCCCTTCCTTCCACCCATGACTTCCACTCCTTTCTTCCTTGTTGGTGGTTCCTCCATGGAGTGTAGTAGCTAGGCTCCACCATTCTTGGTGGTGGGAGCCAAGGGATGAGCTTGAAGCTTCAATACGGGAGTTCTAGTTCTAATCCTTCTTCCTATTGTTGTATTTATGCTTTTCTAGGGTTCTAGGAGTATATTTATGACATTTGGTTGTGTTCTTGATTTCTATATTTTGTATAAGGGTTAGAAACTATTTTTATGTTGTTTTGTTCTTGTTGAATGCTTGACATTATGCTATATTAACTTTGAGTTTGATGAAATTTATGGGTTCATGATTTTGTTACTCTCTTTGTGAATATCTTGTGCTAATTCAAGGGCTTGGTTAGTGGATGAAAAATGTTAAGTGGTGAAGCATGAATGAAATGGCATAGGAATTAGTTAATTGTGTTTAGACATTGGGTAATTACTCTTTTCAACCTTAATCTTTGTTTGGGTGGCCGTCAATGAGTTAGGTTAATTGAGAAATTAAGTGCAATTGTGGGGTGGCCCAAGTTGTGGATTTAAAGTCTTGCATGATTAGTTGGTTCTTGAATTTGTCAAATTGTATGAGTGGCATTAGACTTCAATCCTAGAGTCTTGATTTATTATGTGGGGTTCCAATAATTGATCAAACTCTAGGATTAATTAAGTGGCAATTCGGGGTTCCGGTTGTTGGATTAGGAGCCCCTTACAAATAGCAAATTCACTTTGATTTTGAGCTTAATCAACTTAGGTTAAATTAAGTAATGTGCGGGGTTCCGGCATTAATTAAGTTAAACTAAGCCTAGCCTAGAGGGGTTCCTCTAGGGGTCTTTCAAAAATCAACAAAAACTCCCCAAAAATCTTTTGAAGCAATGAATCCCAAAGCTTCCATTCACCAAGAACGAGTCCATTTCCATTCCATTTCCATCCCCCTCCAAATCTCACTTTTATCTTATTTTTATTTTACTTTTGAACATATCATACCTTTTGCATCTTTTCTAAATCAAAAACCAAATACAATACTTTTTACCCGCTTTTGTTAGTTTGTATATTAGCTACTAGGTAATCTTTTGCGTTAGGCTCCTCAAGTGAACGACACCCGGGGGTTAGCTTCCATTATCCCCTTGGTTCTTATTTTCTTGAAGGGCGGATCCAAGGACGCGCTACACGCACACACACTCGAAAGAGGTGGAGCTCTTCACAGGGTTAAAGACACTTACTGAGGAATCCTTAGGAGGAAATATACGCAGAAGAAGGCATATCTTTGATAGTTCCCATTTGGTTTGATCATGTTTACCTTGCATTTCCAGAGCCTGCAAATGAAAGCACACCAAGTGTAAACGCGAATATAAAAAGAAATCAACATGATCCAATAAAATTTCTAGATATGAGGACAATTTGAAAGTTCAAATATTCAAACATGAAAGTTACCATCAATCAAATATGAAATTTAAACATGTGCAGAGTAACACTGACTTCCTCTTTTAACTGCATACATTTTATCAACGTATGGCAAACCATAGACCATAATTTTAGCCAAATCTGAAGTTGGCACTATTAGCATCTTGATCATCAGTATTTGTCAATAACTTTCTGTAGCAGCAACCACTACTACAAAAAACCCTTTTAACATCACTAATTAATATCTGTTAATTATAAAACGGATGTTGAAAAAAAGCGGTGGCAATTTTGTAATTAAATAGCATGTGGAGGAGAAACAACATCCCTAATTATAAAAATTAGGGATGTCGTAAGTAACGACATCACTCATTAAAAATGAGAGATGTCGTTTATCAGAAATGACATCTCTCAGTAAAAAGTGAGAGATGTAGTTTCCTGGAAACAACATCTCTCATTTTTAATGAGTGATGTCGTTACTTATAACATCCCTAAATTTTATAATTAGTGGTGTTATTTGTCTACCGCCCATTTTTTCCCATTCCCGCTCCCTTCTTTCCCCACTTCGTCCCCCTATCTCAAAACACCATTATTAGCACCGAAAGCCCCCCATCTCAAAACCTAAATTGTTTTCTTGTCGAGCGATCTCAAAGCATCTTTGTCGCTGCCATCCTTTTCTTCAAGACTGTTCTTCTTGCCGAGCGAGCCATCCTTCTTCTTGCTCCATTCGATTTAGGCCGTGAGAGGAGAGAAGTCGTCGGAAATCTGGGGCTTCATCATCAGCACTATCCTTCTTCGAGCAACTAATGGCTGGCGATCTCATGGACACTGCGCGTGCTTAAAGTTAAACCACCACTTCCAGCTGCTTCTCGAGCTCCAATACCACGCAAGTATTCTTATTCATCTTCTTAACCTACTACCATTTCTCTTTGTTCTGTTCTGTCCTACCAATTACTATTATTGTTTGTGCAGGTTCAACTTTCCAAATCCTCAATTTCTCAGAGTCACCTGTGATTACTTGTGCTTAGAAGTATGTTCTATTTTAAGCCCTTTGTTCGCACATTTTGTTATAATGCTCGTTCTTTGATTATAACGTAAAATCAAAGTTCCTTTTTTAAGCAATAGTCCCTTCTGATGATATTTCCTATATGGACTAAGTGTGTGGCTCTATATTTACTTAACAATGTTTTGCATTAGTTCATGTTTAATAATGCCATTTCAGAAATACACATTCTTCATTGGGTAAGTCACAGAATAACACTTATTTTTGTTTTAAATATACCCGGGTCTTTTGGGTCTGGGTTTGCTGGGTTCTTTCTTTTCACTTTCACCTCCCCAACGATGTACTGATTGAATAGTGTATACTGTTGTTTATGGCATCTAAGTTGGAATTGGTTTTCCTTTATAAATCATTGGCTTACTGAACAAATTTTATAAGAACTAGTTAGTTATTTAAAATCATGTCACATGTCGTGATTCTATGGATGAGAATTTTCCCTTGCATTAATTTTAAGAAGTCAATTTAACTTTCTATTCCCATTTAGCATACAGAAGTATATTTTTTATGTGCAAACTTTGTTGCTTTTGTTACCTCACCAAGCTGAAAATCTGCAGGATTAAGCCAGGCTGTGATTAACCTCTGTTTCCAGTGGCTGTGTTTTTGTTGGGTTGTGTTTTCCTTGTGTCTCTTATCTCTGACAATGAAATCTGTTTTCATCCCTGCAATGTTAATGGAGGATCATTGTTGGACTTATCTTGATTGACCAGTGTTTAGTGGAGTTCTTGATCTGCTACTCTTTACAGTTTACTTATCAGAACTCTGATTCCATGAGAATTCAGAGTTGGTCTTTGTATATTAGTTGGTCCTGTGTTGTGTGAGGTTGCCATACTGTTCTGTCTTCCCATTTTGCTTAGTTAGATTATACTTTTGTTTTGAAAGTTAGACTGTTAATGTCCTTTCCTAAAACATGTTTTGATCTTTCAGGTGTTATATTTTTCAGGTGTTATATTGGAGGGTTTTCAGGTTGTTAAAGCTATTTTAGTCATTTATGATCTAAAATGTATTATAGGTTTTGCATTTTGATCCTTGTAATGGTATTTGTATGTGTTGTTATCTTGACATGGCCATGCTTTGAATTCATCTGATTTAGTCATATTTAAAGAGAGTTTATAATTACTTGGATTTATCTTCTTTTTTGCTTTGATTTCATCAGGATAAACTAAAAGAGAAGGATGCACAAGCGGATAAAATGAGGAAAAATTTGTTGGAAAAATAGGATTTAAGAGCACACCTACAGCAGGATCTTTCTAAGTGCAGGTCAGAGCTAGAAGAGAAAGAAAAGAGGATAAATGTTGCTTTCCAAGCTGAGGTGTGGCATAATCTCTTAGCTTTGAATGCATCTGATTTAGTCATATTTAAAGAGAGTTTATAATTACTTGGATTTATCTTCTTTTTTGCTTTGATTTCATCAGGATAAACTAAAAGAGAAGGATGCACAAGCGGATAAAATGAGGAAAAATCTATTGGAAAAATAGGATTTAAGAGCACACCTACAGCAGGATCTTTCTAAGTGCAGGTCAGAGCTAGAAGAGAAAGAAAAGAGGATAAATGTTGCTTTCCAAGCTGAGGTGTGGCATAATCTCTTAGCTAAATGCTGAGAAATTTAGTTTCTTCCCTTTAAATATATTTAATTCATTATGGTTCATATGATAGGCTACCCTGAAGCTGGATGTAGAAAGACACAAGAAATTGCTGGCTCAATTCAAGGTTTATGCGCATTCTCATTTAGAAATTTAGCAGCACTCCTTAACAGCTCTGTATATTCCTTTCTTATGAATTTACTTCGTAATTAGGACGTCCTTAGTAATAGATTATTTGGCATTTATATTTATTCAAATGTCTCACTTTGCTTCCCATTTCATCCATTCAGAAGCGGATGTACATTTTATCTAGGGAAAAGCAGGATTGAGGGGAGAATCAACAATTGGATAAGCAATTAGGAGAAATCAAGCAAGGTAGTTTCCCCCCAACCCCCCACCCCACAGGGGCTGTTACAGACCCCCTACTCTTTTTTGCAATATGTACATGTTTTTCTTTGTTTGTTCTTGAAACGTCATTAAAAAACTTGATGATTTTTATCAGGAAAGAAGTCAGTCAGTGATGCAACTAGTGACCAAGCCATAAAGGATGAAAATCACACAAGAATGCAGGTTCCTTTGAACTTGAACTGTGCTTGAGAGGTATTTTCCGTTTTTGTTTTCAGAAAGGAGACAGTGTTCTATCTTAGACTTTCTGATTTCCAATCTTACTAGATTTTGGAGAAACATGTGGAGAGACTGTGAGATGAATTAAAGAAGGAGAAGGAAGATAATCGAATGGAGAAAGGCAGACGAATAAAGATTGAAAAGGCTATAAAGAACTCTTATAGCAATGTTGAGCAGGTCCCCATCCCCAACCAATAATATATCTCTATATATATATTTGTAGATATAATTTCCCATTTCCTCTTTTCACCATTTGATTTTCCCCCTTATAATTCCATGTTTTTTAGATATTGATACTCTATCACTATTATCTCTAAAGAATCGAATAAAAACCCTCTTGCCCAAAACCTATTTTAGATTATATTTTTGTTTTGAAAGTCATGGTTAATGTCCTTTTTTGAAACCTATTTTGGTCTTTTAGGTGTACGGATTGAATAATGTATATTGTTGTTTATTGCATCTACTTTGGAATTGGTTTTCATTTATAAATTATTGGCTCCTTGATTTAACCTTTGCCTAATGCGCCTTGGGGTTAAAATCACAATAATTACCAAGGATTGCGTAAAGTGGCACAATCCCGGATCGTTTCACTTGAGGAGTCCTTTTAAACTACCTAAGCTAACTAAATGCAATTAAAACAATAAAAAGGTATGGGGGGTTTGGTTTGAAGATTCATTTACTAAGACTATTAACAAAAGCAATTACTTGTTTTTGGTGTTTTAGATTGATAAGTGAAAAGTGAAGAGAGTTTGGAAGTTTGGATTAGGGGTGATTTTATAAAATGGGCTTTGGTAGTGTTCCGGTGACTCAAACGCTTCTTTCAAAATGATAAGTGGGAGTTTAATTTACCAAGTCTAATTGAAAGATCCCCAAGCAACCACTAGGGGTCCACTAGCCCTAATTAATGACTAATCTAGCAACCACTTTCATAGCCATTACTTAGGGTTAGTGTTAAGATCCACTTGGTTTGTGAAATGCCTTGAAACAAATGCAATTTAACTCTCATGAAGTGCAACCACAACATTCATGCATGGAAGAAATTGACTATAACCACTAGCAACCACTAAAATGGCTACAACCAAGAATGCAACCACAAGTAGATAGGAAATTATATCTCAATCACATTAAATTCAAAGCATACACAATGTAGTTCACAAACATGGATAGCAATCACATATCCCAAGTCTTAAATCCAAATACAAGACCAATACAAAAGAGTAGAAGCCAAATACAAAGGAAATAAGAAATTGTAAACTAGAAACTCCCCTATGTTGGTCCATGAAGCTAGAGCCACCTTCACACCACCAAAACACCAAGAACTTAGCCTCTCATATCTTCAAATTCGAGCCAAGGATGGCCCATGACCACAGCCTCCATGGATGAGGAAGGTAGAAGGAGAAAAAATTATGGAAATGGAAGGTGAAGCAAGGAAGAACAAGAAAACCAGCAAGAATGGAGGTGAGAATGAGTGGGAAGATGAGGATTGGGAGTGAGGAATGGAGGAAATGAGATAAACCCTAGGAGAGGGGCTGTTTTTCGGGCAGAGAAGGCTTGGCTTCTGATTTTCGGGTGTTAGAATGCATTTATACCGCCCTAGAAGCACTGAAAATGCGTCAATTTTCGCAGATTCGGGAGAGTTCACCGTGGGTTCGCCGCAGCGAAACCCACGGCGAGCCAACATTAATTCTGTCTCTTCTTTTCTTCCTCGCCGTGACCTCGCCGCGGCGAAGTGCAGATGATTCTGTACTTCTCTTTACTTTCTTCTTCCACTCTGTCCAGAATTCTTCGTTGCAATTTGGCTCCTTAATTTGGGCATGCTTCTTCTATGATCTACAAGTAAAATCAAGCCAGAGGTAGCATCAAATGTTCTTGAAAATAGGTTAACAATAATTTATGCTAATTATGCCCAAATTGCCCTTGACTAGAATAACTTCCAACAAAGTGTGCACAAGGCAGAAATTACCCTAATTAGGTACAATTACCCCAAGAACATGCAATAATATACTGATTTTATCAATGAAAAGTATATAAAAATATGGTGCAATCATTTCCCCCACACTTAGACCTTTGTACTCCTGGACAAAGGGTATAATGCAAAGAAGAATGGTTTTAACCAATCAATAATTTCAAGCTAGCATGAATCATGATCAAGAATATGCAAAGGGAGAATTGGCAAAGCAATCGGACAAGCAATGGCAAAGAGGACTCTCAAGATAATAGTGTTTCCCTCTACTCACCTCATGTGGGATCTTTTCAAACTTAACTTGCTCAAACAACAATTTGCCATAAGCTTGTAACTACCCTAACATCTCCACACATGCATACAATCACGTATGAATCAAAAGGACTTGCAAGGTTGAAATGATGGAAAAGGAAAGATGGATTGCATGTTATGGAAAAGGAAAGGTTGCAATGCAATTCAAAGTCACAATTTAAGAACATAGCACATGAGAGCATAATTTCAATAATAATGATGTCACACCAAGAAATGCCTTATTCTTCAAACTTTCTTTTTCTTCTTCCTTTTTTTTTATTTTTTTTTATTTTTATATGCACACTTTTTTTTTCTTTTCTTTCTAACATAAACATGGCATTAACAACAAACAAAAGTGGCTCAAACTCAATGCTTCATCTCAAAATTCACATTAATGCATTACAACCAAGGAATGGCTCAAAATGGGTGAACAATGGAAAATGGCATGTTATGGGTTTGTGTTGGGAAGATAAGTGATGAAATGAATGCCTAAATCATCTTCATGCATGAATGCAATTCTAGCTTTGACAAAGAGTAGAGACAAGTTCTACAAATTGAATGATCAAGCAAGTATACACTCTTGAAATGAAAATTAGGTCCAAAAATCTCACAACAAGGTTAACCTCAATTGCCAATTTAATATCCAATTGTAATGCCAATTAACACAATGCATATGCTTAAAAATAACTCATCACTAGCTCTTAAAAATTGAAAGGCTAAAACGCATAATTCTTTGAATTCTTCCCATTGCTCATGAAGCTCATTAATCAAAGGGTAAGGTCTAGTCTTGCTCCATATTTTTTCAAAATTTGTTGCCATACTAGGTTTTCACAAAATGAGTTTTTTTTAAATGGGTAGAAAAGTGCAATTAGGTCCTCCATTGCAATGAATGCGACCCTCCATCACAATGAAAGACTAAGGAGCAAAATTTACCTTGGTTTTGAAAAATTTGACAAAAGAAATTCAAAATTTTCTCTAATGTGACATAACATGATAAAATCAATGGATCAAGCAAGGCTACCTAAACAACACGACCCTTCCCCCACACTTAAATCTTGCATTGTCCCCAATGCAAAATCAAAATGTAAGGTGCAGTAAGCAAGAGAACACAATGGGGATTTATTGACTCAACTAACACTAAGTCTACCTTTTACTAATGGTGCAGTCCCTTCCCCCACACTTATCATTCATCATAATCTCAAAAGAGCATGCAACAATTGAAGGCAATGAAAATACAAGAGAGGAGAGGGACAACCTTGTGTTTAAAACGCTTCAAAGTCTTGTAGGAGAAGTTCTCATCTCGAATGAGAAACATGCATGTTTTCATGTAGGCCACTTCTCCCACATGTTCCTTCCTTGGTGTGAAGTGTTGCATTTCCTGCAAAAAGAATTCAACAAACACAGCAGTATCTAATTCTAGGCAAGGAAACGATTTATCTAAATAAGTATTGCAACCAAGGAAGTCAATCAAACTCCCATCAGTAGGAGTAAAACAAGAAAATTTATGTTGAAAACACTCAAGTGTGTGTGGAGCGGAAACATTGCATTCACAGACACAAGAGGTAGTTGAGAGAGGGGGAAAAGAAAATTGGACTTTGGGAGTGGCATAACAAACACTTTCATTTTTAGATATGTCAGGTGGAAGATCACAAGAAAGTATTTGTTGGAAGGAGTCCTTATTGTCAAAAATATCAAAATGCAAAGTTTGGGGAATCCTTCCTATGTGCACTCTCAACATCATGCAATTCAATGGGAACAATGTTACATTCTCAAGCACAATGTAACTCTCATTCTCAATTATCACATGCTTACAAATTGCAGCACTCCTAACACTAGTAGATGCATCATGTTCAATAGTAAAAGTGGTCATTGTGTCAAAACTATGCTTTCGAAATTCAACAAGTAAAGGTTTCTTTACATCATAGCAATGAGCACAAATTTCATATTCCACACATGAACAAGATTTAGCCTCATTGAATTCAACAACATCATCTTTACTAGCATTAAGGAGAGAAGCATGTCTACTACAAGAAGAATTGATGATGGTGCAAGCAACATTCTCAATTGAGCTACTACTACTTGACGCACTAAGTTGAGCATATTCATCAATAAATCGATGAGGGAATTCACAAATGATTTCCTCGTCCACCTCATCTTCACTCATATGATTAGTAGCTTGTTCAATCAAGGGATCAACCAAAGAAGGAATAATCTCCTCAAGGATAGGAGTATTACCTAGTGGGGAGTGCATTTCCTCTTGAGGTTGTGGAGTAACTTGCTTCATTTCTTCGACTTGTGTAAGGTCATTAAAGGTCACCACTGGAGGTTGGGTATTCTCCACAAGAGATGTGGGATGTTGCGCTTCATTAAGTGTCCCCGGCTCCTCTTCAGCATTATTGGCATAAGGCCATAAGGTTCCTTCTTCTCCTCCCGTTCTTTTCCAAAGCACATGTAGCTAGGTAGAATGCATTGAGGTACTCCCCTAGCTCTTCCAATTCATCTTCCAATTTCTTGGAGAGACCAATTATGGTCTTCTTTCTATACAACTCCATGGAACGAGCCTAATGGACCTCATACATCCTCTTGAGTTCCTTTGTACGATCATCCATGTCAGGATAATCAAAGAAAGCATCAAGCCCAGTTGGTTTAGGTGTGATGGGTTTGGGTGGAGGTGAGAATGAGTGGGAAGATGAGGATTGGGAGTGAGGAATGGAGGAAATGAGATAAACCCTAGGAGAGGGGCTGTTTTTCGGGCAGAGAAGGCTTGGCTTCTGATTTTCGGGTGTTAGAATCCATTTATACCTCCCTAGAAGCACTGAAAACGCGTCAATTTTCGCAGATTCTGGAGAGTTCGCAGTGGGTTTGCCGCGGCGAAACCCACGGCGAGCCAACATTAACTTTGGAACTTGGGGGAGTTCGCCGTGGGTTCGCCACGGCGAAACCCAC
This sequence comes from Mimosa bimucronata, assembly GCA_037074515.1. Lineage (NCBI taxonomy): Eukaryota > Viridiplantae > Streptophyta > Magnoliopsida > Fabales > Fabaceae > Mimosa > Mimosa bimucronata. The sequence goes on from CM073442.1 coordinate 18,633,277, forward strand.
GGCAAGCCAACATTAATTCTGTCTCTTCTTTTCTTCCTCGCCGTGACCTCGCCGCGGTGAAGTGCAGATGATTCTGTACTTCTCTTTACTTTCTTCTTCCACTCTGTCCAGAATTCTTCGTTGCAATTTGGCTCCTTAATTTGGGCATGCTTCTTCTATGATCTACAAGTAAAATCAAGCCAGAGGTAGCATCAAATGTTCTTGAAAATAGGTTAACAATAATTTATGCTAATTATGCCCAAATTGCCCTTGACTAGAATAACTTCCAACAAAGTGTGCAAAAGGCAGAAATTACCCTAATTAGGTACAATTACCCCAAGAACATGCAATAAAATACTGATTTTATCAATGAAAAGTATATAAAAATATGGTGCAATCACTCCTACATGTACATACTCTCCTTTAACAATGATATCTTTTTCTTATTACTTCTGTCCACCTTTCATATATCTTCTGGCCACATGTACATATGTATATGTTAATTAATTTGATTAGTTAATTAGTTAGGTTGATGTGTTAATAAACTTGTGGTTTAACGTATTAATTTTGTTGATCTAGGTATCTGTCGCTGTATGAGTATATATGCGTAACTGTGATTTGCAAATTAAAATACAGATGGAAACAAGAACAAATGAATAAAACTAAAAAAAAGGAGAAAAGTTTTTACATCTCTTATTATATAATAGGGGATGTTGTTTCTCTGCGAAAATAGAAACAGCATCACTTATTATATGATAGGTGATGTTGTTTATCTATAATAGGCGATGTTGTTTATCTGCGAAAATAGAAACAACATCATTTATTATATAATAGGCGATGTTGTTTCTCTGACGTTAGAGAAACAACATCTCTTATTTTCTTAACGTGAGATGTCATTAGTCCCTAACAATGTCTTAAGAGGGCCCTTTCTGTGACTATTGACATCCTTTAATTGGTATAATATGAGATGTTGAAAGTCTGACTTTAACATCTATTATTTAAAGAGATGTTAAAAAGTCGACTTTTTAACATCACTGGGATTAACATCCCCCACGGAACGGATGTTAAAACCCCTTAACAACGGATGTTAAAACTCTTTTCTGTAGTAGTGAACCTCTGGAGACTTGTGACTTTCAATATTTCTCTTTACTTCGCTGTTTATTTTTATGTGCCATTAAATTTTATATTTAGGTCTTGTTGAATACATGGATTATAGCCATTAGAAAGATTGCGGTTTTTGCGAAACTCAGATGTTATGAATTCCCGGAAATGCCTCTTATTGTCTTCCTTGCCAGTGTGTTTCTGGACAGCCTTTAGAAGCTGGCGATAAATCTTAGCTGTTTGGAAGGATGCTTCTGAACCCATTTGCTATTATCAATATTCACCGTCTACTTCCTGCAATAAAGGCCACATTCAAGCTACCATAAATTTTCTAATATACTGGAAAAACTAATGAAAATTTGTGCCAAAAACTGCATTTTCTTCATTCAAAATTGGCATAAAGTACCAATTCTAGCTAACATTAAAATAGATGTCAGAAACGGAATTTAACTGACTGTTCCAGTTATCTTGGTGAGGGAACTCATTTCAGATTGTACCAGACTACTTGACAAGATCTGTAAAAGATTTTTTTGCTGGCAAGAATATTGTCATGCCATCTAGGGTGTTTGACAGATTGGTTGTGGTCATAAACAGAAGATAACTAATAAAGACTATCTGAGTAATTGAAGTTAGGAAACAGATTGGTTGACAGATTGGATGCAGTGAGTTTTTGATATATGATCTCCAGTAGATCCTTTGTTTTGAGGAAACTGATCATGGCTTTCACTAACTCTTACAATAAATCCTATTGGGGGAAAATGGTGAATATAACATGCATATATAGATGGATAATATTCATGCCCTAAAAAAACGACCATGCACAGCTACATACATCATTTGAAAACCAAGTAAATCACCAAAAAACTGACTTGCAGTAGCAGGGTAACTTAAGAATTGAGATAACAGAGGGGAGTGGATTCAGTCAATTCTCCTTCAAGTTGATTTGCGGAGTTTGTTTCAAGCTTAGCTGTTTGATCTATTAAAGCATCCAATATTGTGCCACATTCAAGATTCTGCTTCAATCTTCTTCTGGTCAGATGCAGAAATTCAGATTTGAAGCAGCCTTGGATCTCCTCCTACAGGCTTTCTCTTCCAACCCCAATAAAAGTTGTGAGGTACAATGATCTATGTACACCTATGGTTTTGAACTTACTCCTGTATTTTGTACAAAGTTAGGTCCTCTATCAATCCTCTATCAATGCCAAGTCCCAACTTGGTTCAGCACCTTGAATCAACCTTTCAAGTGACTGCTTTTTATCGGTGAAATACCAAAGAGAACAACTCAAAGTGTACTCAGTAACAGCGATGTTGACCAGGTTTCTATTTTCAGGGCAGCTACAGAGAGCAAGAATGAAGATCTCAAAAAGAACAGGAATAATCATCAATTTATTCAAGGAGAAGTAGCTCTATATAAGTTTTGCTTGAAGTAGGAGAGATATTTATCAAAGTTTTGCTTGAAGTAAGATTTTCCTCCAAAGAATATGCCCAGAAATATTTCAGAGAAAGAAAGCATACATGTATTGATAAAGAAACAATCTCTCATGAACTGCAAGTCATTAAACAAGCTCAAATTACTCTCAGGTTCATGGTTTGCAAGATCAATTCTTGTTTTGCAATAACAGAAGGTATAAAACAAAGCAACTTACCCAGATAATTCCCTTGAACATCAACAAAGCCTAACAGTAAATACCAGTACCAAGAGATACAACAACAAGAAGTAATATATGTAATTCTCGGTGATGATCAACCAAGCAACAAACAACATTAAAACAAACAATTAAATGTATAGATTGACACAAGAAATAGAGAAAATTAACACAAGCACACACGCCCTAACTGATGGAAGAAAAGAAGAAGATCAGCATCATCGATCTTCCAACAGCAAAACAGAACAATTAAACGAAAAGGATTCCAACTAGAGTAAAATCTCAAACCAATAAATCAGAGAAAAGAACATGCAACAACATAGTAGACGAAAAATAAGTAAAAGGGGAGCAATTAGAGATATACCAGTAGGAACATGGTTGAGGGAGATTCCAGTACACCGAGATCTTCGCCGACGAGTAATGTGCCTCCACGTTTGGCGTCGCTCCACCTCTGCCTATATTCTCTCTTTGAGATCTTGGTGACGATCGACCCTCCGATTAGGCATCTTCTTCTTCATATTTGGTCTCTTCTTGTGATTCGCCGGAGTTATTTATCGGTCAGAAAAGAGGAAGGTGAAAGGTGGGTGATGGAAGAAGAAGAAGAGTTTAGGTCGTTAGGGTTTTGAATGGAACTGGAGAGGGAAGAAATGGAAGAGAAGCAATAGAAGGGGAAGCGCAAGGTGAGGCAGAGGGAGACGGCGATGGTGGTAGAAGGAGAAGAAGGAAGCGTAAGGTGAGGCAGAGGGAGAGAGATGAGAAGGAAACACAAGGTCAGAGGAAGGGAAACACTGTGTATGTTTTTTTCCTTTTTTTTTAAGGAATGCACGTCTCATATCCTATTACGAGACGTGGTAAGTGTTTTTGTAAAAGCAATCCACGTCTCATATCTTATTAAGAGACGTGAAAAAAACACTTTCCACGTCTCATAATAAATATGAGACGTGGATTCTCATTAAAAAAATAAAAAAAAATCTATGTCTCATATATTTTATGAGACGTGGATTCAACACTTTCCACGTCTCATAAAAGATGAGACGTGGATTCTCATTAAAAAAAACAAAAAAAGTTATTTACGTCTCATATCTTTTATGAGACGTGGATTCAACACTTTCCACGTCTCATAAAAGTTATGAGACGTGGATTCTCATTAAAAAAAATTTAATCCCGCGTTTTTTTCCTTTTCTGTAAGCATCCTGCATTTTTTTTTTGCAATTTTGGATTTCCCGCATTTTTTTAAGGACAATCCACATCTCATAAATAAAAAGAGACGTTGAAAATGTTGTAAATATTTACAGTTTTGCCACCGCCTTTTTTCTACATCTCATATTTAAAAAAGAGACGTGAAATGGGGACGTAAATACTGTTTTTTGTAGTAGTGATAAAATCAGACTTATCATCACGTGATGCCATCTTCTTCCTGTAATAATATTGCTGTTTCTCCTGCCATGATTTGGATTCCAGCACCACTCCTTAGATCTCTCCTTAATTTAGGACTTCAACCATGTCAAAATTATTTTTGTGCAATTAGTTATAAATTTTCAAAGTTACTGGAAATGTTTTCCACATTTTAGAATTTTTTAGAAATAAAGAAAAGTTTGAAAAAAATTGTAGTTTTGATATTCTAAATAAATCTCATATAAGTTTGAATAAGTTTCTCATTGCTAACTAGCTTGGAAATGAGTTCTAAAGTTGGATGTTACAAATCATATGTGTATTTTTGAACCTATTTAACAAAAACTATGACTTCTGAGCTTAATTTGGAAGCTCATGGTCACTTTTGATAAAAAAAATAAAAAAAACTTGGTTCTCGATGAACATTTGACAAAATCACATGTCTTTTTTTTTACCTTTAACCCTTTATATTATATGTTAACAATTTTTTAAATTATATCCATCTTTTAGTTTTTTTTGTAGTGCAAATAATTATCAAAACATATGATAGTTTTTATTTTCATAAAAAAATTTCAACACTCAAGTTTTAAAGTTAGTTTCGAATAATATAAGGTATATGTGGAATTGTGATATCTGAAATGTATTCAATGTTCATGATAGTGATTATCATACACATTAGGATTGGGGAAAGGTGTTATCACTTGGGTATGGATGCCCACCCTGCCAGCCCAATCCCGCCCAGAATTACTTAGGCTTTTAATGGCAGGGCCAGGCAATAGACTGCAAAATATAGCCTACTCATCACCAACACTGTGCATGCATGAACACCCCAACATGATCCACACCCCAGAAGTAAACACTGGAACAATTCATCTCTTTCCCTTTTCATTTCTCTCCAAGCACCTCTACTTTCTTCTCATTTCTCCTCATCTTCTTTCTGCCATGGTATTTTAAACTATCCACCAAAACTCTTCTTTCCTTGAAACCCACCATTTTCACTTCACATCCTTATCCGCCTACTTTCCAGTCCGGTGCATGTAGGAGCCCTAGATCTCAACGGATCCCCTCATAAAAGGTCAAATTCTCAGCACCAAAGCAATCCAAGCAGTTGAAACTGTAAGCCTCTCCATCGAACAAAACCTCCCAATGTCAATGATCATGTCTCCAAAAAACACTCTCTCCTCAAAGAGCTTCTCCAGCAAGACCTATATGCCCTTGCCCGCAGAGCATTCCCCGTCGTCCGATCTGAGTACATAGCCAATCTGTCGCTTTACGCCGAGATGGTGAAGGCGCTTGTGAGAAATGGTATGCCGGAGGGTGTGGATAGTCTGATTTTGGAGACAAAGGGTGGTAGGATCGAGTGCAATGATAAGGGATTAGGTTAAAGATGAGTGGGTGAGGATCAAGTGTCGAGGCTGATGAGTATGTGGCTAAGGTTTTGAGTAATGGGTTAAAGAATTTTGGGGAATGATATATTAATAGGGAGCGGATCGGCTAGAAGACAAGTATTATGAACGATAAGGCAACACGGATGATCAATGGGAGGAAGAGTACCCGTATCTTACAACCCTAGCCCACAAAGACACCACAAGGATGATCAGTCCTTGATACAGTCAAGTATTCTCAAGAGAATACAAAGATGCAAGCAAAGCTCACACAAGAGAAACAAAAGTCTCAATTCATTCAAGTTTGAAATGTCTATACAAAGCAAGCCTATATATAGGCAACAATGGAATACTCTAGAATGAAGAAACCCTAAGACATCAATGGTGCATTAATGATGATTGGCATTTTGAATTGCACCATTCCATACAAAGAAATGACTTATTCTTGAAGAAAAAGTCAGCTATTCAAACTAGGAAAATAAGACAAGATATTCTAGAACATTCATTGACCAAATGGCCTTATTTCACGGAAATAAAATAAGAGACTTAATTAAAATGAAATGCAATCAGATTTGATGCATAAGGAAGTATTCTAGATGCTTCTTGATTTGTCCAAAACGTCACTTATGCTCCTCCTCCAAAAGCACATGCTTATCACATGTATTTTAAGTCAATTCTTCAATATGAACACCACTTAAGCCTTGTATATCAACTTGTTGGGCTTCTAACATTGTGACCACCTTTATTGGGCTCTTGTTGGACATATGAATGGATGAATCTTTAATATAGTTGGGCTCCAACACTTTAAGATCTCTTATGAAGCAATTCAGGGCCTCCTTCATAGCTTTGGTCCTTGCTCTTGTCATCGGCCTCCAATGCCTTGTAATGGATCTTTTAGACTGTTAGGCTTCCATCCTTGAGTTTGCTCCATGTCAGGTTCAACTGCCTTTAAAGTCTTGGCACTAAATGCTCCTTCATCAGGGAAGAAGGTCTTTCTCATTATGTTGAAAGTGAATACAGTTATTGGTCAAAAAAGAATTGAATACAAGAAGACATTTGTTACATTCTTGGCCGAATATGGGATCCCCTATAGTTCTTGGGCAATTGGTACTACAAGTTCGCAATAGGTGTGATCATCATTTGGAAGTTTCTTTGTTCTGGTAACTCCAATTAATTTACCAATATAAACTTACATTCCGGACATTCGACTGTTAAAAATTACACGCACCACTTATACATGCTTTTGTTTGATCTGAGAATAAGATGCTTGCAGAGTTATGAGAAGGGAAAGGGACGATTTTTTCCAGTAACTTATGGGGTGTGGGGGAGAGAAGGGAAAGGAAATTCTTTTTTTAAAAAAATAAGTTTGTCATTGCAAAAATATGTGTGTAGAAAAAAAGTGAGCTGGCATGAGTTGGATGATATATAGCAAAGCCATACTCAACATTTTTTTTGTCGACAATATTGACTGTTAGGTTCAGCTAACAAAAGGGTCAAGTTGCCTTTCTTTGTAAACTGCCAGGGTACATTTGACTCCTAAAAAACTTTCTGATGTCCAATGCCCAAAGTCGAACGTGCATGTTTGGATCTCACTTTTGGGGGGCCAGAAGTGGATCCCAAAATCAGAAGTCATTCTGAGAAAAAAAATTATGTTTGGCCTCACTTATTTTGAAAATAACTTCTGCAACGTGAAAAGTCAAAAGTAAAAAAAAGTGACTTTTGGCTTCTGACTTCTGACTTCTGACTTCTAGTGGGTCCCACACCTTTTGTTAGACCCCTAAAATTCTCAAATAAGATAATTTCTTTTAATTTAAAATTTTCTTTTTATCTCCAAAAATTTACCATAACAATTTCTAACTATTTTCTCCCACAATATACTCCTTTGAGCTAAAAATATTATTTTTTTAAATTATTTTCCTGAAAATAAGGGAGAAACTAAGCCTTTAATAAGAATATATGCATATTAGATATGTATTATTTAATGACAATAATGCATTTTTTAGTAATTTTTCATCTAAACGTGATTTTCAATATAATCATCCAAACATGTTTTTAAAAGTCAGATTGAAAAAAGTCACTTCTATATCACAAATCCAAACATAAATCACTTCACACAAATGACTTTTATCCAATCTTACTTATGAAAAAGTCATTCTGAAAAAAAGTCACTTCTCAGAAGCTCAATCCAAACACACCCAAAACTTCAGAGGCAAAATGCTTTTTAACCCTTTATATATAAAGAGGAAAGTATTTTAGTTTCCTGATAATCTTCTCAAATGATGGTTTATTTTCCAATTAATCAACATATGGAAAGGGCAAGGAACTCGCTGAATCAAACCGTGAGAAAAAGTTAAAAACAATAAATAAGAAGGATTTGAGTCTCGCATTATATTCCTTCTCACACTTGTGCTAAAAAATTGACATGAAGAGAAAACAAATGAATTAAAAAAATAACTACATCGGATGCTGTATATTGTGGGAATGAGAATGAGGTTAGGATTAGGAGTAAGTACGTGAAAGAAGCTTCCTAAAACCCTATTCTTTTAAGTCTATTTAGAAGCTGAATCACTGATTTTCAAAATACCAAGCATACAATAACTTTTTTTTATTCTCATTCCTTAGTAGAAATTAAGAGGTGAACATCACCATAGTTGAAATGAGAGTTTTTGTTTTCTTTTTTTATGAATACATATATTCTTATATTGGAGATGATCTAATTTATAGACATTGTCAGACATTAAATTTTATAAACTATTTGATAAGAATTCAAACTTTAGTTCGATACATTAATCAAGCTGGTTTAACCCTTTCATTAGACCCAATACTTATTGGTATGAGAATTTTTCTTTAAATTTTCCTATTAAATTTCAGAGGAACCAAAAACCAAGCAAAGAGAGAAAAAGTAAATAGGAAGCCCAATGTTGCTGTTGTGACGGGACTTCCAACATGTAGTGTGATGTCTAAGATAATTGAATAGTAGTATCGTATATTTTTTTTTAAACATAAATAACAGTACATTATTTAACTTTTAATTAAAACAAGTCTAAATGTCTATGGCCATTGGCCAGCCAATGCAGCGTCTCATTTGCCTGTGTTTTTTTCACTTGTATACCTTCTCCTGTTCAAGTGCAACCAAATTTTTTGGCAAATAAAAAAAATCCATCCCAATGAGAGATTTCATGGTTTGGCCGTTTAGTAGGTCAAACCAAATTAAACTGCTTTCAACGGGCCATTGGACAAGGAGTCGGAGTTAAACCGGGAACCGAGGCTGGTTTCTGAAAACCGAACGGTCCGATTCGAAACACATGAAAAGCTGAAAAAGAATATAATCAAGGCCAAAAAAAATCTCAAAATCCTTAAGAAAAACCCAAATTATATTCTCAAATCCCAAACTCATTAGGTTTATCCCCCAAAATGACCAAGATACACGCACATTTGGCTAGCCATGAAGTCATGCTTGTTTTTGTCACTTGTTAGGTTGTTGACTTGATATGTTATTATTGATAATTAGCTATTCTTTGTTAGAAATCTTAAGTTTTGATGAAGACTGGACCCTATAGATAACATAAGTAAAATGAACAGATAAGAAAAAGTATAAGGTATCTGAACGTTGGACAAGTCCTATAGATAATAGATAATCTATCGCTAGACTAAAAGCCTATCGCTAGTAAATGAAGAAATAAGGATAATACTAGCTAATGAAAACTTGGCAATAAACTGAAAGAAAAGGACTCTATAGATAGCATAAGTAAAATGAACAGATAAGAAAAAGTATAAGGTATCTGAACGTTGGACAAGTCCTATAGATAATAGATAATCTATCGCTAGACTAAAAGCCTATCGCTAGTAAATGAAGAAATAAGGATAATACTAGCTAATGAAAACTTGGCAATAAACTGAAAGAAAAGGACTCTATCGCTAAGACCTCATAAGGAATAGCTAGAAGAAATTACAACATACTCACTAGCAATAACATGAAGAGTTATCGATAGCAGATGATTGATAAGAAGCAAAGTTTGAGCAAATGAAATACACTAGCACTAATATAGCCTCTAGCGATAGCATGAATAGATAGCAATAGTAAAATACTTAGACATTCAGATAAGTTGGTATGTAGAGCTAATAACAACCCATCAGTAATATAGCTGCTAGTGATAATGAGTTTAGCTATCAATAATGAAATCACTTGCTGAAATAACTTAGCATTCTGATAGCTAATAAACTATTTGTATACTCTGAGATAATGAACCCTTCTAGCGATAACATCTACTGTGCTTCACATGAATACTTGTTTAGCTAACAAGCTAAGTGCATGACTCACTCTATGAAGCTAGCGATAGCATGAGATGTTAGCGCTACTGAAAAAGCTGCTATACAAGTACAATGTTGCAGGTAGTTGGTAAACACAGCCTATCTCTCATAGCTCATCTTCTGCAAGAATTAAATGAAGAGAAGAAAGATGACTAAGATGAAGACCAGCATTAAATGCCAACGGCTAGGAGCTTCCAACGGACACATTCAAACGGTCTCATGAAGCTGAAAGAGAAAGGAAAATATGAGGAGATATAAAATCTAAAACTTGAGCATTTATGAAGGTGTGAACAAAAACTGTGAACATTCATTCATTATCTTTACCTACCTTCAGCTCAAAGCTTTATTACTCTTAGAGAGTTCATTTGTACTTCAGTGATTAACAAAATCTGTTCATTTAGTGCACTCATTTATTGAAATCCTCTACTGTTTGAGGTTGTTCTTAAGTCTGGGACTTTAGAACAGGGTTGTAGTCTTACAACTTGTAAGGGGGAGTGTTTAGAGGTATCTAAAGCTCTGTCTTGTAAAGGTTGGCAGGTGAACCTGGTTTGTAAAACCTGTGATTAGTGGAACCCAACGAGGAGTTGGAGAACTGGACGTAGGCAGTGTTTTGCCGAACCAGTATAAAGGATTGTCTTTGTATTTCAAGTTTAACTTTGGAAAGCACAATTCACCCCCCCCTCTTGTGCATTTTTCCATTTACATTCTTTACTTATTATTATGTATTTTTTAATGATTTCAACATGTAAGCAATTAGTATTTGAGAAATGTGCATCAAAATTTTTGAATATGTTTATTTGTAAGGTATATTAAAAAGTCACATATTTTTCCCTTAATTATTACGTCGTCGGTCTGATCATCGGTTCAACCGATCCGACCGTGCGAACTGTGACCCGTTACCCTCTTCGGTTAGCCTTCCGATCCGGCTTTTACAAGAGACTTCCGCCACACCCAGTCAATTCTAGTCACTCTTGGAGGTGGGCTTCTATTTATAAGTTTTCAATGTCTTGTCAGTCAGTAAGCATTCAATAATTACGATGTGAGTTCAAGACATAATGATACATGAGTCTCATTATTCGGTTCATTGAATCTGAGGAATTTATGAACATTAATAATAATAATATATTATTATTTTATTTTAACTGCTTTTGCTATTTCTGGTGGACACGTTGGTAAGCCTGAAAGGGTGGTCCCGGCAGAGAGAGCGTAAGTCCGTTGGTTTAGCCCTGGTGTTCCCGTCAAACTAGAAATAAGAAAAGTAATTAAAGAAAACAGTAATGACTAGTTGGTTTAGAAGACAAATATTTAGTTCGGATAATAGAAGTAAAGCCAGTTGCAGTAAGAGTGTGAGAAGTTATAGCTTAACCTCTAATGAAGAACATACAGACACTAGAACTATTGAAACTACAGAGGACAAAACCCTTAATTATTTAGAAATTACAAGTCAGGTTCTTCAAGATAGATTACAGAATTGGTCTATGCCAACCTTTAGGACAGCAGAGGTCTATAAGAAAACTACCTTTGATTTTTCTTATGTTACTCAGACTATAGAAAAAGATATTCCTATTACAGCAAGTCGACAAGTAATAAGTATGATTCCTTTAGAGTTAATTCAAAAATATAGAAATAGTTACACTTGGATTCATATAGGATTACTACAAGTAGCAATAAAGCCAAACTTTAGAAAAGGATTAGAGAAGCCTGTTCTTGCTTGTATTAGAGATAGAAGACAAACAACTAATTTTAATGAATCTATTGTAGGAATTATACAGACAAATCTACATAATGGACCCGTATATTTTAACTGTTTTCCAAACTATACAGCTAAAATACAAGACAAGTCAGTAAGAAATGCCTTAGTGCTAGAATTGGCATCAGATGCTTCTTGGGAGCCAGGCACTACCGTCATGGTTCTTCAATACAGATTAATGTTTAAGTTAACTAAAACACATCAAAACTTTGCAGCCTTAAAAGAGTCTCCAAAAGGAGAAACCATGTTAATAGAGTTAGGAGATCCCACTAAAACAACTGTATTGATACCTAAAAAACTAAAGCATGATGAAATAACTTTTCCAGATACTTGGAAATTCGAAAATATAGCTCAACCAGAACCCTTAAAAAGATTACAGTTAGAACAAATAACGTAAAATTCCGAAGGTGATGTTATATATAAAATGTTAAGCAGATCAGCCTCAACTTCTAGTACTTAAACTAGAAATACAGAACAATTTAATGAACCACGATCTTCAGTAGATAACTCAAGTACAGGATATAGGTTAAGAGGAGTTAATTTTGAACCTACCATACCTCTACCTATATATGAACAAACTAGTGAAAATAATATATTTGAAACAGAATCTGAAATAGAGCGAAATTTTGCCCCTAATGATTATCAATCAGCAAATCCTAGTCTAAGGTAATAAGAGATAATAACTACGAAATAGATAAAGACTTAATTCGAAAAGAATTTATGTTAGAAAAGAATCAAAATAAAAGTAATTGGTTTTTCTCCAACTTTACAGAAAAGGAACAAGAAAAAAATAAGAGAACATTGGTATACAGATATGAAGAAATTAAGAACAGAAATATATTTCTTTACATGGTTTAAAATGTATACATATGATAAGGGAATATTTAACCCCTTTGAAGAAAATCCCCCTTCAGTAAGAGTCACCTCAAGCAATATAAAAAATTGGCAATGTAATGATAAGGTGGTATCTTCTATACATCCTCCTTTAGAAGAAATAAAAATTAAAATAGGAAATGACGAAGTCATCGCTTCACCACTAAAAATTACAGAACCTACAGAAGACAAATCCAGTCAAAAGATACAGCAACAAAATAACTATATATACAAATCAAGCTTTGTATACAGTAGGACAACAGCTAAACAGAATAGAGAATAAACTAGACTCCTCCAGAGCTTCTACCTCCAATATAGATCCTTATAGACCCATATTTAAATATGAACTGGTACCAAAAGAAATTACAAAAAATTTTAATCTAGGACAGAAAGATAATAATGAATTATTAGAACAAATTAGAAAACAATTAAGTCAATTAAACCTTAAAGACAAAAAAGAAAAATCCACAGAATTCAAAATTAATAGTATTACTAAAATAGAACAACAATTTAAAGAAGATGAAAATACTATAAACAAAATCAGTCATAAATATCATAAAGGACCCCATAGAAATTACTATCCTAAGACAACCTTTCCTGATTTACAGACTGAAGAAAGATATTTAAATACAGGATCACATTATGATGGAACCTCTATGTATGAATGGAATCTAGATGGATATACAGAACATGAAATTTTAAATTTCACTCAAGAATTAACAATGGCTATTACAGCTTATAGAATTAAAGAAAATAATGACCCGGAAATACTATATATGAGAACTCAAGGGTTCACAGGAACTATTAAAGGCTGGTGGGATAACATTCTTACAGAAGGAGATAGAGAAACTATAAAGAATGCTCAACAAATAAAAAATGGACAATTAATGTCTGATTGTTTAGAACAACTTATATATGCTATTATCAAATCTTTTATAGGAGAACCTTTAGAATTACAAGAAAAATATATGGAGCAATTATTAAACTTAAGATGTCCAACTTTAGCTGATTTTAGATGGTATAAAGATAATTTTATCCCTAAAGTATTTCAAAGACAAGATGGTAATTCCGATTTTTGGAAAGGAAAGTTTATCTCCGGATTACCTACCCTTTTTGCAGAAAAGGTTAAAGAGGAAATAAGACTAAGACAAGGAGGAACCTTAAGATATAATGATTTAACTTATGGCAATATAATTGCAATAATAAATATAGTAGGATTAGGAATGTGTAGAGACTTGAAGTTACAGAGAAAATTGTATAAAGAAAAGAAATTGGGAAAGTATGAATTAGGAGACTTTTGTGCTCAATATGGATTTGAAGAAATTAGAGCCCCCTCTCACAAGAAAAAGAGAAGATTTACAGGATATAGGAGAAGTAAGACTTATAAACCTAAATGGTATGAGAAATCTGAAAATCCTAAGACTAAAACTTATAAAAGAAAGTATACTAAGAAACCTTATAAAAAGAAAGATTATGATAAAAAGAAGGATATTAAAGAAATAGTATGCTATAAATGTGGACAATTTGGCCATTATGCCAGGAATTGTAAAACAGAAAAGAAAATAAGAAATCTGAGTATAAGTGAAAAAAATAAAGCAAACCTGTTAAAGATTATGATTAATGAAGATTACTCAGATAGCAGTTCAGGGGAATATGAATCAACTGATAATGAAGAATTTAGCCTTAATAAAATAAAGGAAGAAAGCTCAGATGATGAAACAATTACAGACACATAAGATGATAATGAATGTTTAGGAATAGGATTATGTAATTGTAAAGATTGCAGTCAAAAAAGAGTAAATGTAATATCTACAGAAAATGTTAATTTCCTTATTGAAATAATAGATAAAATAACGAATGATGACATTAAGAAACAGTATTTGTTAAAAATAAAAGAAATAATAGGACAGGAAGAACATAAAGTTAAGGATCAAAGACCACCTATTACATTAAACAATATCTTACAGAAATTTAATTCTAAGTCATCTAGTTCACAAGTTGGGATAAAAGAATTACAAGAAGAGGTTAAACTTCTTAAAGAAGAAATAAGAGAAATAAAGAGTAATGATGTTACTGAAAATTGGGAACTCACTGAAATTAAAGCCAAATTAGAAATATTGTATCAACATCATAAAGAGATTAATTCAAAAGACTCTACAGAAAACGCCTCTCCAAATATAAACCAAGAACAATTTATAAACGTTATTAAAAGAATAATCTACCAAAAATGGTATTGTCAAGTATATTTAGTCATTAATAATGAATACAAAAGAATAGTAGTAGCCTTAATAGACTCTGGAGCAGATATAAACTGTATCCAAGAAGGATTGATCCCTACAAAATATTATGAAAAGACTCTAGAAAATGTTTCGGCAGCAAATGATTCTAGATTACAGGTAAATTATTATAAATTAGATAACACCCACATTCGTAATGATGGGATATGTTTTAAGAATATATTTGTTTTAGTTAAAAACCTAAGTGAACCAGTTATTCTGGGAATTCCTTTTATATATCAATTAATTCCATTTAAAGTAACTCATACAGGAATCACCACTAAAATAATGGGAAAAAAGGTTAAGTTTGAATGGTTAGTTCCTTCAATAGAAAGGGAAATAAATCTCATTAAAGAAAGTTCAATATTCAAAGTAAACAGAATAAAAGCTAAACAAACTCATATAAATCATCTCCAGCAGGAGATTAAGTATAAAAGAGTAGAAGAGCAAATAAATAGCGAAACAATTAAGCAAAGAATAGAAGTTCTAGAAAAGAAATTTAAAGATAATATTTGCTCTAATCACCCAACAGCCTTTTGGAACAGAAAAAAGCATATAGTAACTTTACCATATGAAAAAGACTTTAATGAAAAACAAATACCCACAAAAGCAAGACCTATACAAATGAAAGCAGAACTAATGGAATACTGTAAAACAGAGATAAAGGAATTACTAACAAAAGGGTTAATAAGACCCAGTAAATCTCCTTGGAGCTGTGCCGCATTTTATGTACAAAACGCAGCAGAAATAGAAAGAGGAGCTCCAAGACTGGTAATTAATTATAAACCATTAAATACAGCATCAAAATGGATACGTTATCCAATTCCTAATAAGAAAGATTTAATATCCCGACTATATAAAGCAACTATATTTTCTAAGTTTGATATGAAATCAGGATATCATCAAATACAGATAGCAAAAGAAGACAGATATAAGACAGCTTTTACAGTACCTTTTGGACATTACGAATGGAATGTAATGCCCTTTGGATTAAAGAATGCTTCTTCAGAATTTCAGAACATAAAGAATGACATTTTCAATGACTATAGTGATTTCAAAATTGTCTACATAGACGATGTATTAGTGTTCTCTTATTCAATAGAACAACACTTTCATCATTTAAATAAATTTTGACATCATTAAAGAAAATGGTTTAGCAGTATCTCCTACAAAGAT
The DNA here is from genome assembly GCA_037074515.1 of Mimosa bimucronata. Classification (NCBI taxonomy): domain Eukaryota; kingdom Viridiplantae; phylum Streptophyta; class Magnoliopsida; order Fabales; family Fabaceae; genus Mimosa; species Mimosa bimucronata. Next base: position 18,649,166 of record CM073442.1, read on the forward strand.
GAAATTATTCCAAACTAAAATTAAGTTTTTAGGAATGGAAATTTATCAAGGGATGATAACTCCTACAAGTAGAGTAATTGAATTTGTGGACAAATTTCCTGATGAAATTAAAGATAAAAATCAATTGCAAAGATTTTTAGGATATCTAAATTATATAGCTGATTTTGTCCCTAAACTTCGAACAAATGTCCAACCTTTGTTTAAAAGATTAAGAAAAAACCCTCCTGCTTGGGATACTAGTATGACTGATATAGTTAAGAAAATTAAGTTACAAGCTAAAGAGTTACCATGCTTAGGTATTCCTGACCCTCAGAAATTTAAGATAGTAGAGACCGATGCGTCAGATATCGGCTTTGGGGGTATATTAAAGCAAAAAGAAAAACAAAAAGAACAGATAGTGAGATACCATTCAGGAAGCTGGGTAGGGAGTCAAACCAAATACTCCTCCATTAAAAAAGAAATTTTATTAGTCGTTTTATGTATTTTAAAATTTCAAGACGATTTGATAAATCAAAAGTTTTTACAAAGAATTGATTGTAAAGCTGTTAAAGATGTTTTACAAAAGGATGTTAAAAATTTGGTTTCAAAACAGATTTTTGCCAGATGGCAGTCCTTATTATCCTGTTTTGATTTTGATATTGAATTTATTAAAGGAGAAAATAATTCTCTTCCAGATTTCTTGACCAGAGAATTTCTACAGGGAAATTTACCTACAGACTTCAAATGAGTACTCGCGGAGGCTCTTCCTCCCGTAGAGGACGCTCTAGAGGAAAAGAAATTGTCTTAGCCACTCCGGCTCAGACACCTAAGCAAAATACTACAGTAACTAGGTCAATGAGACCTATTGATTATGCTACAGATAATCGAAGTATAGTAAATACTCAGGTGAGGTCATCCACCTCACAATCTTTAGTGAAGGCATCATCTTCACAAATACAGCCATCTTCTAACCAACCTATAGCCTCGTATTCTAATATAGCTCAGTCATCTACTGAGTATTTTACTAAAGAATATATGTCTTATGTTTTGCCTTTAGAAAGGTAACATGAAAGCACTCAAATACAGAAAACCATTGAAGTTGTTTTCCCAAAACATCATACAGAAGGAATATGGAATTTTCTCCCAGAAAATATGAAAAAAGATAGAAGATATTATGAACTTATTCTTGTGGACACCGATTCCTCTCTAATGGAGCATAAAGTAGATGTTAATACCCAAAGACCCTTTAGCCAAATAAAAATCATTAAGGTATTAACCTTAAAGGATTGGGGTCAATATCCTTATACAGCCAAAAAATTTACAGTTAATTTTCACAATTTGGATTACAATTACGAAGATTACAAAAAAGCTTGGTATAATGTTTTATACTATAAAAATTATGATCATTCCTGGTTCATATGGTTTACAGAAGAATTTCAAAATAACAATTCTATAGAATTCCCCCGATGGTTTTATGAATGGTTCAGTATTAATGGACCGGTACAGCAAATTTTACCACCTCCTATTCTAGAGGGCTACAAAATCTTTAAAGGTATGATCGATTGTCCTGATACAGAAAAACCCCTAGAATTCTGTAGTAGATTCAGAATCCCTTGGATACTCAGCTGGACTTTTACAGTAGTTAGAGGAATTGAACCCGCTCCCTCGCTACGATATTTAGCAAGGAGATATAGAGTTAAATGGTGGCCAAAATATAAAGAAAGTTGGGCAAATAAAACTCAAGTATTAAAATGGCAGGCTGGTATTTCTGTTCAAGATTTTCCTTCTCTCCCAGCCCCTTCCACGTCAAGAGTTTTACCCAGTAAGAGAAAATTATAGAAGAATTAAAAGCGCCAAAGCCAGAAGAATTTCAGCAAACATTACAAGAGATTGCCTCTCAAGCTACATGATCTCAAGCTAAAACAAGCTCAGAATCCTCCGTTAATGGAGATGAGAATGAAGATGATTATTGCTATGGCATTAATCTTGATTACAGCTAGGTCTTTCTGCCGACACTATAGGAACATAAAAGCAGGTGTGATTCTACAGGGAAAAGTGACTTAAAGATGAAAGCTACAGGAAAAGCAGTAGAAAAGTGACTTAAAGATGAAAGCTACAGGAAAAGCAGATATGATGATGAAGATGTGTACTCGTGATGGCTACAGGAAATAAAATTGAAATGTAATGTAAATGCACTACAAATGTATCTCGGGCTCATTATAAAAGGCCCTACAACAAATGGAGGAGCAGACTTCGAAAACACTTCGAAAGTTTACTCTCTCTTTCTCTAAATTTCTTTGTAATCTCCCTTGCAAAGGCTCGCTCATCCTTTCTGCACCTTTGTAAGTTTACAGTATACTCCTTCAGTGTATCCATACAGACAATATTATCTTCAAATAAATATATATATCCTTTACAGTATATAATCTTTAATATATTGTGCTTTATATTTATCACTATACTCTATACTACTACTACTATTATTATTATTATTATTATTATTATTATTATTAGTAGTAGGTACATTGAATCTGAGGAATTTTTTATTATTATTATTAGGAAGAATTGTATTGAGATCCCAAGGATTCAAACCAAAAAAAAAGGTCCCAAGGAAGATAATTAACATCAAATAAGCCTTAATGACTTGTTAATGGTTTTTTTCCACTTGTTAATGGTAGCTATTTCATTTGTTATTGACAAGTCATGGGACTTATTTGATATTAATTTTTTTCTTTGGGACTTGATTGCAATTCTCCCTTATTATTATTATTATTATTATTATTATTATTATTATTATTATTTACAACAACATAAACCCCTTAAAAACTGGCTCAACTCAAGTTTAATCTTATTACATTTTCTATTTTTATTTAGTCATAAGTTGAAACATGGACTAAAGTTTGGCCGTTTCACGCTTCCCTTGTGAATTTCCGGCCGGTGAGTATGGGTTTTTGCTTTTTGTTTAATCACATGAGATGCTGCCTCCATCTATCCTAGTTTTTTTTAGTAAAGGTCAACGTATCCTAAAATAATTATTATTCTCAATATTTTATTTATTTCAAGAAAATTGTCATTTCAATTATTTAATGGTGTTTTATTTGTTTTCGCAATTTTATATTGGTTAAATTTTACATTTGATCATTTATGTTACATCGAGGTTTCAATTTAATCTTATACCATTGTGTTTTTTATTATAAGTCTATCCTAACTACTTCTCACATACCAAAGAATGGAAGTTATATCATTAAATATATCATATTTTTAAGAAATTTTCCAACTTTATCCTTATTTATGAATAGGTGTTAAAATAATATTTTATTTATTATTAACCTTCTCTCTCATCTTCCCTATTTCCAATATAACGGTAAAATAGTCACAATAGCATTAATTGATGCCAAAGTGGACTTATATTTAGAAACAAAAAATTTGTGATAGTTGGACTTATAATAAGGAACAGAGTTGCATGTTTAAAAAGTATATTTTTAACCTCCTAAAACTTCATATCATTGCCATCACTAATGGAAGATGCCAACTTAACGAATTTAAAACAATGATTCACCAATCATATGTAGATTAAGTAAACACTAAGAAATTAGAAAAATAAGTTTTGTAGACATCTTTTGTAGAGTTTTTAAAACACTACGTAAGATGACCCATACCAAAAAAAAGAAAATTTGTTTTATTAATTTTAGAATTGCAATCAGTACCCGGAAGTATTTATAGATGCAATTAAATGTAATTAAAACGGGACAGTGAGCACCCCACGGTCAGCTTCCATTAAATCTCTTCCTCACACTGTCATCTTCCCTCCCTCCTTCGACTCTCCATCTTCCTTCATAATCATACATTCTTGATAAAATCTCTCACTGCTCCCACACCGACGTGCAACTTCAGCCTCTCTTTTTTTCTTTTTTTCTTATTCTGCTGTGGTTGGTGTTCCATATCCGCTGATCTGCTCCCCACCAGCGACGCACCATCAAACATGGGCATAAAAGCCATGACAGTAAACACAGGAAACCAAATACACGACCTACGACCTTCAATTTCAGATCATTCCCAGCAACCAAACAAACTCATATTAAAAATGCACAAGCGAAAACCAGAAATTAAATTGAAACAAAACAAAACCATTACAATAAAAAAATTTGAAAACAAAATTAAAGTAAACTTAATTCCATACCTCCAATTGGTCAGATCGAGCATCCATGTTCTTCTTAGCTGAATCATCAATAATTGCAAGAAACAACCCAAAGAGCAACGAAGAAAAATGCGAGGATTTCAACGAGTAGGAAGATTCAAATCACGAATTTAAGAGTAATTAAGAGCTTTGATGGTTAAAAAAAGGGACAATTGCACATACACTACTACAGAAAATGTCTATAGCAGCACTTATTTTGGTCCTATAGTAGCGCTTATAAGCGCTGCAATAGCCAGTGATGCTATAGGCTGTTAAGCCTAACGCAGCGCTTGTTAAGAGCTGCGATAGGTAATTTATTTTTTAAAAAAATAATACCTACAGCAGCGCTTAATAAGCGCTGCTATAGGTATTATTTTTAAAAAAAATTTAATTTTTATCCCTGCATCAATTTAGAAATTACAGACATTTCCAAAACATATATACATCAAAAACCATTTATCCAGAGATCAAATACATTAAAGCAAACATTCTAATTAATTAACTCCTATATATTATAAGGTAATATACTTAGAGAAAAATAAACAATTAAATAAATTAGAAAGAACAATGGACAATTAAGCAAATTAAAACATGTAAATTCACTAAACATTTTAGAAATCAAGGTCTCTCTCAAATATATTTACTATATACTAATAACATATATTTGAAACTACATAACCTAACAACATTCATATCCTAGACATGCTTCTACTTCATTTCATTTTATTTTATATTATTTAACTAAATACTTCCAAATTCCCCAAACTTCAACATCAAACAACAATAACAACTAATCATATTTTAACCTTAATAAAACTAATTTTACTTTTACATTTAAAACAAGAACTTAGAATTTCAGCTCCCCTAAACCCAATTCATATATTCCAATTCTTCAAAATTACATTAAACTTTTCTTATTTCTACATTTTTCAACTTCTAAATTATCAAGCTCATTAATTTCATCTTCTACATCAAATCTTTAACAAAACAGCCACCTTTATCACCCTTACACAGTTTAATCCCCTTTATCCTAACAATTTAACTCTCAAACAGAACTTTGAAACCAGCCAACACATAACAATTAATAAGAACTAGAACCTGTAGCCTCGAAAATCCCTCGTTGATAATCTTTAATACTATATTTTAGCTCATTCCAAACAGTTTACTTCTTAAAACATTCAACTTCAAACATTTCCAATGAATTTCCAGCTTTAAAATGTTTGTCTTTAAGTTTATCATTCTAATGAAATCTCCATCCCATATAGGAATTTAGCGCAGTATAGACAACCAAATTTTATCCTTGAACCCAGGAAAATCAGCACCCAATTGAATGAGACAACGCATCATTAAACATCCTTACTTCAGCGAAATCCGAAATAGAATCTTTTAACATTCAATTTACCTTCTACTCTACTTTAGTAACCACTTATAAAACCAAGAATAATCAGATATTCACCAAGCAAAACCATAAATAAATCCTACTTCTCTTTCTATTATTCCTTTCTATTGTCACTGAAATCATTATTCAAACAGAACCAAAGCAAAATCCATATGTTCCAACAAGCTCATCATCGAAAAATAGAGAAAAGCAAAGAACAAAAATTCTAAAACATGTAAAAATCCATACCCTTGTTCTAATCCACCTTCATCATCATTTTATCATTCTTAAAGCCCCCTAATTAACTCGAGCATACAACCAATGATCAAGAACGTTTAAAAACAATCATACTTTGCACAATAAAACATCATCAAAGAGGAGCATATCCTTTGAAAATTGCAACAGCTTACTACAAAAAAGGTTCGTTGCACAATAAAACATCATCAAAGATGAGCATATCTATAATTCACATCATTACTAAAACACTTAAAAGTTTGCATTATCATTTTAGAGCCTCAAGACATTAACAATTTGTTAATATATAAACTAATGAAGTCAATCTTTTCAAGAAGCAAAGTACGAGTGATTCTATTTGTTAATATATAAACATCTACAGATATAATACCTTCAAATTCAATCAATGAGACCATATTCATACTTGTCAAATCCCCAACAAACAAAGTATTTTAATAACTTCCGTGTTATGATCTACTACCGTACACGTATTCCATAAAGTTTCTTTGTTATTTCCAATCAAACATATTTCCCTCATAAAGGTTCCCAAACTTCATCTCATCACAAAACATCAATAAACAAAATCAAGCAATAACCATCACTTTTACTTCCGTTCCATTCATTCACTAACTTAAGCTAACACTTTCTTCTAAAGTACCAATAACTTCTTTTATAATTCTTAATCCATAATCATCAGTTATTAAGAAAGAACTCCCCTTATATAATCAAACATGAAAATAAATTAACTTGATACACTTTGACTACTTCACATAACTTTAATCACCTTTGACTAATCACTTGCATATGAATTTCTCTCAAACATTTTAACAAACATCTTGTGGACACTATTAAGAATCAAATTATAGAACAATAGTTTGTTATCTCATATTGTTAACTAAACCAATCAAACACTGTCACAGAATCACAAGGTCTCATAAATTCAATTCAATAACAAAACTTGACTTTTAATAAAAGGAAAACCACGTTCTGCATCAACTTCAACAACAATTTTCAGCAACACATGTATACTTTCCCTCTTTCATTTAGGAATAAATTAGAACTTCAACCTCCCCCTCATTTCACACGCACAACAACAAAAATAGTAACAACAAAGAAAGATAATGAAAGCCCACTCACTCTTCACTCTCACTTAGCGACTTGGACAAGCAAGGAAGAAGATAGACCTCCAACCCATGATAGAAAAATAGAAGAGGAAAACGCAAAAAAAAACCAACCAAACAAAGCAACATCCATGTTTTACCCATCGGAAATTCTAAGCACTCACCCAATTGAATTCCAACACAATATCTAACCAAAAAAATTCCAACCAACATTATCGTTGAACTCCACTAACCCTCTAGAATTCATAAATCAACCTCAAAAACCCAAATTCAAAGGATTTCTTGTCGTAAACTTAGCTTAATTCAACTTTGAGCAAGCAAAATCTCATATGGGGCCAAATTAAACCAAATTAACCACATAACCATCATCAAGTAGTCTAAATAAACATGTAGCACAAGGCAATTGCCCCAATCAAGCCAGAAATTCGAAAATCAAACAAACCCTAGAAATTTCTATTTGGGAAAATCAAGAATCCATGAGAAATAGGAAGGAAGAGATGCTGGGAAGCTTACCCATTGATCATGGTCGTCGGAAGCTCGCTGGAGTCGCCCAAAACACCGCCCAAAACGCCGGCCAAAAACCACCACAATTTCTCCTTAATCTGCCTCGAACTCGCACGGACCAGGGAACAAGAAGACGAAAGGAACGGGGAAGATGGAGGGAGCCACGGTGGCTTCCCTCGTCGCTGCCGCCATTGCCGTTGACGGCGACGACTTTGCCGCCCCTTGGGCTGAACGATGGAGAGGAAGAGACGAGGGAGAGAGACGGAGAGTGCAAGAGAAAGAGAGAGAGACACGAGAACAAGGGGAAGGGGAGGCAGAAGAGAAAAGAAAAAGAAAGAAAAGAAAAGGAAAAAGGAAAAAGAAAAAGAAAATAGAGTGGGGTAGGAAAATTAAACTACTAGGCCCCAAATCCCTCAAACAAGATATTTTTAGCTAAGATAAAATCCTCTTTTTAATTCCAAAAATTTGCTTTAGTTTTCTCCTAAGAGTTTTCTCCTTATATAATTTATTTTGAGTCCAAAGATAATTTCTCTAACTCTAAATTGTTTTTTTTTAATTGTTTCAGATATTTAAAATTGTATATATCAAATTGTTTTTATCTAATTTCTAAATCCCAAGGGGTTAAATAAGTATTTTTTAATATATTTGCCCTTTCTTAATTTGCCAATGTTTTTTTTAAATTGTTTGACATATTTTTCAATATAAAATTAAGTCCCAGGGGGCCTATAGTAGCGCTTAAACGCTGCTATAGGCCTAAATATGTATTTTTAAATGAATTAGTATTTTATTAAATTGTGTTAAGCGCTGCTATAGGCCCCCTGTGATTTAAATTTTATTTAAAAAATGTCTAAAACAAATTTTAAAAATACTAATTCATTTTAAAAAAGGAAAGAATCTTTAAAAATACCTATTTAGGCCTATATAGGCCCCCTGTCATTTAAATTTTATTTAAAAAATGTCTAAAACCAATTTTAAAAATACTAATTCATTTTAAAAAAAGGAAAGAAAATTTAAAAATACATATTTTAGGCCTATAGCAGCGCTTAAGCGCTGCTATAGGCCCCCTGTCATTTAAATTTTATTTAAAAATATGTCTAAAAACAATTTTAAAAATATTAATTCATTTTAAAAAAGGAAAGAAAATTTAAAAATACCTATTTAGGCCTATCTAGACCCCCTGTCATTTAAATTTTATTTAAAAAATGTCTAAAACCAATTTTAAAACTACTAATTCATTTTAAAAACGGAAAGAACATTTAAAAATACATATTTTAGGCCTATAGCAGCGATTAAGAGCTGCTATAGGCCCCTTGTCATTTAAATTTTATTTAAAAAATGTCTAAAACAAATTTTAAAAATACTAATTCATTTTAAAAAAGGAAAAAAAATTTAAAATACCTATTTAGGCCTATGTAGGCCCCATGTGATTTAAATTTTATTTAAAAAATATCTAAAACCAATTTTAAAAATACTAATTCATTTTAAAAAATGAAAGAAAATTTAAAAATACATACTTTAGGCCTATAGCAGCGATTAAGCGCTGCTATAGGCCCCCTGTCATGTAAATTTTATTTAAAAAATGTCTAAAACAAATTTTAAAAATACTAATTCATTTTAAAAAAGGAAAGAAAATTTAAAAATACCTATTTAGGCCTATGTAGGCCCCATGTGATTTAAATTTTATTTAAAAAATATCTAAAACCAATTTTAAAAATACTAATTCATTTTAAAAAAGGAAACAAAATTTAAAAATACATATTTTAGGCCTATAGCAGCGCTTAAGCGCTGCTATAGGCCCCCTGTCATTTAAATTTTATTTAAAAAATGTATAAAACCAATTTTAAAAATACTAATTCATTTTAAAAAAGGAATGAAAATTTAAAAATACCTATTTAGGCCTATGTAGGCCCAATGTGATTTAAATTTTATTTAAAAAATATCTAAAACCAATTTTAAAAATATTAATTCATTTTAAAAAAGGAAAGAAATTTTAAAAGTACATATTTTAGGCCTATAGCAGCTCTTAAGCGCTGCTATAGGCCTCCTGTCATTTAAATTTTATTTTAAAAATACTAATTCATTTTAAAAAAGGAAAGAAAATTTAAAAATACCTATTTAGGCCTATGTAGGCCCCCTGTCATTTAAATTTTATTTAAAAAATGTCTAAAACCAATTTTAAAAATACTAATTCATTTTAAAGAAGGAAAGAAAATTTAAAAATACATACTTTAGGCCTATAGCAGCGCTTAAGCGCTGCTATAGGGCCCATGTCATTTAAATTTTATTTAAAATTGATTTTAGATAATTTTTTAAAGAAAATTTAAATCACAGGGGCCTATAGCAGCGCTTAAGCGCTGGTATATGCTTATACCTATACCAGCACTTTTTTTAAAAAATGCTGGTATAGGTCATATTATACCTATCCCATCACTTGCATTTTGCAAGCGCTGCTATTGTTGCGCTGCAATAGAGTATTTCTGTAGTAGTGATAGGTCCTAAGCAAGAGAATTAATTTTAAAGAGGTCCTAAGGAGTTGTTAATGACTACTATTAACAACTGCAATAACCTTGGTTAACAAGTGAATGAGTTGTCAATGGACCTGTTTGAAATTAATTCTCTTGCTTGGAACTTATTTGTAATTCTCCCTAAAAAAAAGGTTGCCATTCAATATCAGCCTCTTTGTCAGACTTATCAAGGATTTCAAATGCTGGGTGTTGCAGAAGAAAGGGAGATGTGATCTATGAGGAGAATGTCAGGAGGAAGATGAAAAGAGTGGAGGAGGGAGGGAAGATAACGGTGTCACTACTACAGAAATACTCTATTGCAGCGCAACAATAGCAGCGCTTGCAAAACGCAAGTGATGGGATAGGTATAATATGACCTATACCAGCGCTTTTAAAAAGAAGTGTTGGTATAGGTATAAGCATATACCAGCGTTTAAGCGCTGCTATAGGCCCCTGTGATTTAAATTTTCTTTAAAAAAGTATCTAAAACCAATTTTAAATAAAATTAAATAACAGGAGCCTATAGCAGCGCTTACTATAGTAAGTGATGTTATAGGCCTAAATAGGTATTTTTAAAAAAAATTCCTTTTTTAAAATGAATTAGTATTTTTAAAATTGGTTTTAGATATTTTTTAAATAAAATTTAAATCACATGGGGCCTACATAGGCCTAAATAGGTATTTTTAAATTTTCTTTCATTTTTTAAAATGAATTAGTATTTTTAAAATTGGTTTTAGATATTTTTTAAATAAAATTTAAATGTGAGGGGGCCTATATAGGCCTAAATAGGTATTTTTAAATTTTCTTTCCTTTTTTAAAATGAATTAGTATTTTTAAAATTGGATTTAGATATTTTTTAAATAAAATGACAGGGGGCCTATAGCAGCGCTTAAGCGCTGCTATAGGCCTAAATATATATTTTTAGATTTTCTTTCCATTTTTAAAATGAATTAGTATTTTTAAAATTGGTTTTAGACATTTTTTTAAATAAAATTTAAATGTGAGGGGGCCTATATAGGCCTAAATAGGTATTTTTAAATTTTCTTTCCTTTTTTAAAATGAATTAGTATTTTTAAAATTGGTTTTTGACATTTTTTAAATAAAAATTTAAATGACAGGGGCCCTATAGCAGCGCTTAAGTGCTGCTATAGGCCTAAATATAATACCTATAGACCTAAATAGGCCTAAATAGGTATTATATTTGCTACCCGCGCAATTTTTTACATTATTTACCTCCCTCTTAATTTCTTCACTTCCTCCCTCTCATTTGAAGCCCTCTCTCTCGTCTCTCTTCACTCTCCCTCTGGTTCCTTCATTTCCTCTCTCTCGGCCAGCCACCGCCAACGACAGGGGAGGCCACTTCAGGCGACGAAAAGCTTCGACGACGCATGGAAGCTCGGGTGCAACCTTAGGTGACTCTTCTCTCCTTCCTCCTACCCTTTATTCGTCCGATTTGAGCGAGTTGAGAGTAGAAATCGATTTGGATGTTGGGATTTTAGGGCTTGTTAATCTAGTGAAAGAGAAGCTTATGGTTCGATTAACAAACTCCAAGAATGAATTTGAGCAGTAGAGTAGCATTAACCAAGATTTCTTCAAATTTCTCCCTCTGTGCACTGTTCATCCGAGCTTGTTCTTGTTAGTTTCTGTATAAAATTCGAAAGAAAGCTTAAATTAATCATGATTAGGAGTAGTATTATTGCAAAGAAAGGGTATTAAATGTTTGATTTTTTTTATGTTTGATCTTTTGTTCTTCCCCCTATTCTTCTCTGTTCCTTGTTCGTGTTGTCCGCCGAAATTCTTGGGTGGAAGATGAACAAGGATTTTGATTGTGCTATGATGGAATTAAGTTGATGTCTAATTTAGTGGGATTGATGTAAATTGTTCAGTCTTCTTTATTACTCTTGCCTGTTCTGTTTTGACGCCAATTTGGGGGTTTCAGAATTTTCTTTCAATATGATTGTTTCCAGTAGGCACTTTGACTCCAGTTAATTTTTCTCTAGAACCACAGTGTTGAAGTTTTGCTAAATATATACATGGAAGTTGTATTAGTTATGTTTAGCATATGTCAATGGAGGTAGTGTGAGCCAACTTATACGCATCTTTTTTGCAGTTGGAGATTATTAAAGCCAAAATTAAGGCATCCAAATCAAAAGATGAGGCTGAAACGCTCAAGTTTACTCAAAAGAATCTTATTAACAAGGTATGTATAGAAGCTCTGCAGTGGAGTTTTGGATACAGAGTACGTTTAAAATAGGTTTAATAGTTCAGTTTAACATCTGCACATGCTCTTTCTTGTTTGGTCTTTCCACATCATTACAATAATTTTGTGATTGAACTTTGAACATTGTTGGTTAAAAAATAATCTGAATATTGATTAGTTTATTTCCAGATATATACTGAATCTGCTGAAGCTAAGATCCCAACAGTTCTTGATTATATTGGAACTGTTATTGAGGTATTCCTTTCCTTAAAATCTTTAAGAGAAACAGGTATGGTATTTTTTGATAAATGTTCTTATTTTGCCTATTTGCTTGCTTATATGCATCCTTTAGTTTGTCAAATTACTCTCTTAGTTATTAGGTTAGGATGTTTTTTTTCTTATTTACTAAGAAAATTTACTCCTCTCATTGGCTATCTCTTCCTCTCTTCCTCCTCCTTCCTTTTTATTTCTCTCTTCATCTCTAAAATTTTGCAAGAGTGCAAGACTCAATACGGAAGATAAATTTTGGAGTCAAAGTGCCTACTAGATAAATTTTGGATCTTCAAATCAGGCTCAATAAGTAATGAAAGGAATGTTTAAGCAATCATACTAATATGTATTGTTGGGCATATGTTAAATTTCCTTTTAGTGCTGTTTGGTCCTATTGAAAACAAAATTCAGAACCTTTGTAAGCTTGCAAGGCTGAAAACTTCTCAGATTTAGTATAGGTACAAGAAGAATTCACTTTAATGGTTAAAACCTTCATGGGAATATTAATTTGACAATTATATTAGGAAAGACTATGATTGTTAACTTATGTTCTGCACCAAAGTGATGTATAATTTTCATCTTGCTATTAAAATGACTGGTCTTTTTATACTTCAGGCCCTGAGAAAGATGAGCAAGGGAAGCCAGGTCTCCATTTCCACAATTAGCTAACTACTTCATTAATAATTAACACACCGGTGCCTAATTTGTTATATGATTCTGCCACTGTGAACAATTTTTTGTCAAATTTCTTTAGTTTCTTTAATCCCATAGCATATTAACTCGTCTTCATTTTCTTTTTGCTGAATATTTCAGATGGTAACAATTATATAGGTGGTATCTATATGGTATTTGAATACATGGACCATGATTTGACTAGTCTTGCTGGTCGACCTGGGATGAGATTTACAGTTCCACGAATTAAGGTATTGCTGCAAATACTGTTTAAATCAAATATTTGTAGTAGTAATTCATTTGAACATTGTCTGACTTCCTTCTCCTGGCCGAAGTGTTACATGAGACAGCTTTTGATAGGGCTTCATTATTGCCATGTGAATCATGTACTTCATCGTGATATAAAAGCTACAAGTAAATCAAGATTTTATCTCTAGGAGCTTATTTTATTTTTTGGTTGCATATGAGTTGCTTATTTCATGCATTTTGTTCCTATGCAGGCTCCAATCTTCTCATAGACAATGAAGGCAATCTGAAGCTTGCAGATTTTGGACTTGCACGATCATTTTCTAACGTCTACAATGCAAATCTTACTAATCGTGTGATCACATTATGGTATAGGTAATTATTGTGGCTTTGTAGTTGCTTTTGGGTTTGTTTTAATTTATGTACAGCAGTTTAAACTTGGTTAGGAAAGAGGGCTTTATAAATGTGTGAGCATTCTTATGGATTTTGTCTTGATATGTTCAGACCCCCTGAACTGCTGTTTGGAACGAAGAAGTATGGATCTTCTGTTGATATGTGGTCTATTGGATGTATCTTTGCTAAGCTTCTTCATGGCAAGCCTATCTTCCCTTGAAAAGATGAGGTTATTAATATTTCTCTAAATACATAATATGGTTTTCTATATTTTTAAGTGTTTGGTTTTTTAGTGTGCATGAGAACAAATTGGGCGCACTAGCAGATAAGGTGAACCCATTTGTAGGTTTAGGTTTTATAATTTATGTTGTCTAGGAACCTACAAATTATTGTGGGAACATATTTGCCTTCTTTTAATTGCTTTCCAGTTAAGTACTTGCTAACAGTTTATAATGTGCATATTGTGAACTTCAGCTCTTGCTAACTGTAATTACCTCTTCAATCAAAGTGGACTCAGATTCAGGGTCATATTTTCACGTTGATCTCAGTAGTAATTTAACTCTAATAGTTGCAATGAATGTGATTTACTGGAAAAATGACTCGTATCATTCATCAGGATGATATATGGTATGCAAATGGCAAGAATTGGCTTGATTACTGGCTCTAGCATTCTCATTTGTTTTATTTGAGAACTCAGCTGTGCCTTGCATGCATTCCCATTCATGTTTTTATGTATGGCCTTTGGTGTGTATATTAATGCTAATGATTTCTTTTATGGCTGAAATTGTAATACTTGTTCACTTTGTGATCATTGTAGCTGGAACAGCTAAACAAAATTTTTGAGCTTTGTGGAGCACCAGATGAATTGAACTGGCCTGGGGTTTCCAACTGTCCATGGTATAATCAACTTAAACCAACAAGGCCAATGAAAAGACGTCTGAGGGAAGTGTTCAAACAGTCAGTATCACCCAAATTGTGTCAATAATCATATGTTGTTGCATTTTGTGTGCTTAATTATCTTAATAGCTTTTCTCGTTCGTGCTTGGATTATAGTTTTGAACCTTATGCTTTAGAATTGCTGGAGAGGATGCTGACCCTTGATCCTGCTCAGGTACATCACCCATCATGGTTCTGTCTGACTTTGGAGTTTTAAGCACCTGGTAGTATAACAAACTAAAGCACTATTGCAAACTGGTGTTTTGGAAATGCTATATTGACCGCAGCTGTAAATGTAACAAAATAAAGCACTATTGCAAACTAAAGGATTATAAATTTGCAATAAGTCACGTGGTGATGAGTTCATAGCCGATAAATCTAAGGATAGGTCATTAGAGAGATATAGTAGAGAAAGGTCAATTGAAAGAATGCAAGAGAGGGGTAATGAAAGGAGTTTCAATAAACTGCCTGAGAAGGCTAAGGATGACAGAAGTAAAGTACAGTATGGTGATGCAACTTTAGAAAAATCTCATTCAGATGATCGCTTCCATGGGCAAAGCTTGCCTCCACCACCACCCCTACCACCAAATATGGTTCCTCAGTCTGTTACTTAATTGTCCATTGTTCTTTCTAATTTATTTAATTGTTTATTTATTACCTTATAATATATAGGAGTTAATTAATTAGAATGTTTGCTTTAATGTATTTGATCTCTGGATAAATGGTTTTTGATGTATATATGTTTTGGAAATGTCTGTAATTTCTAAATTGATGCAGGGATAAAAATTAATTTTTTTTTAAAAAAATAATACCTATAGCAGCGCTTATTCATAAGCGCTGCTATAGGTATTATTTTTTTAAAAAATAAATCACCTATTGCAGCGCTTAAGCGCTGCTTTAGGTCACCTATCGCAGCGCTTAACAAGCGCTGCGTTAGGCTTAATAGCCTATAGCAACACTGGCTATTGCAGTGCTTATAAGCGCTGCTATAGGGCCAAAATAAGTGCTACTATAGACATTTTCTGTAGTAGTGTGTAAGGCTGGGATTTAACGGAAGTGACGGTGGGGGTGCTCACTGTCCCATTTTAATTACATTAGGGTCTTAATTGCACCCATAAATAATTTGAAATGCTGATTGCAACTCTAAAATTAATTCGGGGTGCTAGTTGCACCTTTACTCTTTCTAAACTAGGTGACTTTCAGTTAAGGTTATTAAACCTGACCGGTAACTAAACCGGCTGAATTAGTGGGTTAAGGGTCAGTGGGTCAGATCGAAGTCAACTCAGGGCCAGACCAGTCATAATTAAAATATTATGATTTAATTAAAATTTATAAAAATATCTATAATTTAATTATTAAAAAATCATATTTGAATACATAGCCAAATTTCAAAGTATTTATTTATAATTAAAATTCGGTTCCCTTTATATTCTTATATATTTCTCCATGAGGATCAAGTAGGACTAGGACAGATTCGGTATATCTGAGTGTAGTTCATAAGCTGAAGCCCCTTGTTTTCTCCAAAAAAAGAAAAGAAATTCTTCTCTCTTTGTTTCTACTCTATCCTCCCTCACTTAGGTTCTCTCTCCCACGAGAGACTTGGCAGGTGCTAGCCTTCCTCTAATGCTCTCTCCCTTTTCTTTCTTTCATGTAATGACCTTTTCTCTCATTTCTCACTGCAACACGCAACACGCAACATTTGACATGACATGTACAGTACCCCTAACCTTTCACTAGAACTCTTTTCTTCACTCTTCAACATTTGCAAGAAGCGGCGAACGACGGCATAGATTGAAGAGCATGTAATTAAACCCGGACTGGCAACTAACCCGGTCAAGACAGAGGGTTAGAGGGTCAGTTCAGAACTAACCCATGAGTCAGCCCGGTGAAAGAATAAAAAATTAAATAAAAGAAATCATCCAAGTAATAATAACTTCCAAAAATCCAAACAATAACTTCACTTACCATCTTGAATCATTAACAAAAAATATCCAAGTATCAATATTGTCTACAAATTCTTTGAAAAAATGAAGGGAAAATTCCAGAAAAGACCCTCGAATTACCACAGTGAATTTTCAGAAATGACCAGTTAGTACAAATCCGTACAGTGACTGAATTATCCTTTGACAAAGTTAAAGGAAAAGTCCAAAATGCCCCTAGTTCAATTATTTTTTTTATATTTTGGCCCACCACCACCACCCACAGCCGACAGTGGGGCCCACCACTGCCGGCCACCGGTAGGGGCCACCCTGCCACGTGGCGGCCCCCACCACGCCACGTGGTGTGTGTCCCTTATAAAAAAGGGACACAAAAATGTGGGGGGTGGGAATCGAACCCACCCCCTCCACTTGGTGTCCCACCATTATATATATTACAAAAGTAATATATATACCATATTTCATTCTTTTTTAATATTTTTCCAAAAACGTTCAAGGGATTCCCAACTTATGATAAGGGATTCCCAACTTTTGTTAAGGGATTACCAACATGTACATTTTACCAGAATCGTTCAAGGGATTCCCAAATTCGCATAAGAGATTCCCAACTTTTGTTAAAGGATTACCAACATGTACATTACCATTTACCAACTTCCAAAATACTTCACCAACTCTTCCTCCTTGTTACCCGAAACGTTCAAGGAATTCCCAACTTCGCATAAGGGAATCCTAACTTCTGTTAAGAGATTCCCAACATGTACATTACCATTTACCAACTTCCAAAATACTTTACCAACTCTTCCTCCTTGTTACCATAAATGTTCAAGGGATTCCCAACTTCGCATAAGGGAATCCCAACTTCTGTTAAGGGATTCCCAACATGTACATTACCATTTACCAACTTCCAAAATACTTCACCAACTCTTCCTCCTTGTTACCAGAAACGTTCAAGGGATTCCCAACATGTACATTACCATTTACTAACTTCCAAAATACTGATGACCAAGATGTGTAGGTACCTTATAAGGCCCCCACACATCCATGTGCAATAAATCAAAACATTTGCTTATTTTAATCATACTATGAGGGAAAGATAGCTTGGTCTGTTTAGACTGAAAACATATATCACAAACTTCATTGAATTTGAATGTCTTATCAGTAAGGATATGCTAGTGTCGTAATACAGATATAGGTGCGTGTCCTAATCTATTATGCAGTAAAACAATTTCAGATGTACTCTATGAAGAGACAGCATGGTTGGCTGATGCACGTGAACCAAAGGAACTATCCAGATCCAGTAGATAGAGCCCGTGAATCATTTTACCAATCCCCATCACTTTCCCATCCTGGAGGTCCTGCAAGACACAATTGTTAGGAAAGAAAGTAGCTTTGCATTGTGAATCTCGGGTCAGTTTGGACACAGAAATCAAACTAAATTTCAGGTTTGGTGCGTATAAAACATTCCTGAGTTGCACAGAATTAGGCAAATTAATAGTTCCTTCATGAGTTACAGGTAACAGTTGTCCATTAGGAATCTTAATTGACGTGATAGGACCTGCATAGGGCTTATAAGTATCTAATAATGACAAAGACCCTACCATGTGAGCTGTTGCTCCAGAATCTATGACCCAAAGGGCTAGTTTGTGTTTATTAAGAGTTAAAGAATTCAAACCTGTACCCGTCAAAGCATGAACAGAGCTTTCTTTGTTTCTTATGATCATTTCCAGGAGGGTCTCATATTCTTCTTGTGGGTAATTGCTCCGGCCTCATATTCGACTTCAGTTATTGATTGGCTTCCTTATGTTTCCGGGCCTTTCTTAAACCCTTTGAAGTCTGGAGGGTATCCAACCAATTGATGACAAATGTCCTTCGTGTGCCCTTTCTTGTGGCAGTGCTCACATTCTGGCACTAGGCCTCCTCGACCATGCCCTCTGCCACATCCCCGGCCTCGTCCAGCCATAGCAATTCCTTCAATGGGTGCAAGCATGCTTGAATTGGCTATATTTCTCTGTGCCTCATCTTCTTGAATCATACCATAAGCTTGATTCACAGTGGGTAAAGGAGACATAAGTAGGATCTGACCTCTAGCATGCGTGTGACACTCATTCAACCCCATAAGAAACTGAAGGAGCTTTTGTTGTTGAACTATCTGGGCGTAGCTTTGCGTCCCTGCACATGCACAAGAAGGTAAAGCAAGGAGGGAAGACTGTTCTTCCCATAGGTCCTTAAGCCTACTGTAATAGCCAGATACTGTAAGCGAACCTTGTCTCAACGAATTTATCTCTCTATGCAAACCGAAAATTCTTGATCCAGTGATCTTATCGAATCTCTCCCTCAAATCTTCCCAAAGCAGGTATGCGTTCTGAAAATAAACCATACCATTTGCCAATTCTTTAGAAACCGAGTTGAGTATCCAAGAAAGTATGACGGCATTACATCTCTCCCAATGCTCATGTAGATGCATTTCTTGATCTTCCTTCCGGCAAGAACCATCAATAAACCCAATCTTTTGCTTTTCACGAAGCTCGATCCTCATCGCTTTGCTCCACACAATATAATTTTCGCATCCTATCAGTACCTGTTGAATGATATTTGAACCCTGTGTGTCCGATGGATGCAAGTACAGAGGGTGAGAAAAGGAAAGCGACTCGATGGAGGAGGGTTCTTGGATGATCTTCTCGGCCATGGAAGAAGACAAAGAAATCGATGGTGATGAATTAGCGTTTGGTGGAGAAGAAGAATCTTCAAGAATGTGAGAATTTTGGTTTTCGTCGTTTGAAGGGGACGATGAATTGCTCGGAGATGAAGACGGCGAAGTGTGAGTTTGCGTTGGGGAAGAATCACTCATTTGAGAGAGAGAAGACGATGAAAGGATCTTGATTGATAAAGAAATTACCAAATCGACGGCTCAAAGGCCTTGATGAAATATCAAAGCGCGTTTCACGTGTTGAATGGATAACGCATCAATTAAAGATGAATCTTGAATGTAAAAGGCATGGCACTTGGCATATCTTTAGCGGATTGCGTGGCTGCTCAATTTCTTGGTTGATGGATCTTCACAAAACCAATTACTCTGATGCCATGTTAAATCTTAGAGCACCAGAAATTGCTGGAAGCAAAAATGAGAAATTCTATTGGAATATGAAAAATACCATACATTGTTTAGCCTCTCTGGCCCTTTTATACATACAGCAAAAACTGGGCCTAGGTGCCTAAAGCCCAATTATTATATAAAATCATATACAACACTTCTTCCTTTTGTTAACGCCGACTGCGATTTAAAAAAAGAGAGAACCGGCTGGCTTGCCCAACTCGGTGAGTCAGCCGGGTTCATCCTGGGTTATGCCGGGTTGACCGAGTCAACCCCGGTTCGCTATCTGCCCGGGTTGGTTCCTCACTCGGACCGCTCCAAGGTCTGGGTGGGTCCGGCCCGAGTTTGATAACCATGCTTTCAGTAGTGTTTTTTTAAAAAAAAAGAAAAGAAAGGCTATGGAAGGCGAAATCTTTTGTTGCTTTTTCCAAGAAAACACTACATATTGTCATTATCTTTTAAATATTTAATCTCCTACAGTCTTTTGCAGGAAAAATGTTACTAAAGAATATTTAAAAAAATGTTTTTATATTAACGAAAATTTCTTGGAGTGTACTGCAATTCTGAAGCTATGTACAAAAAACTAAAAAGACCTCTACTCATAAATTAATGCATGATGTATTGTACACTTACATGACACAACGCTACCAATTATATTATACAACAATTTAGTTATTAGTTAACAGCAATTAATTGATAAGCTTATATCAATGCTACAAATTTACTTGATATAGTGAACTTACATTGTATTACTACTCTATAGTAACATAAATGTAATAGCTATTATTGTCAATATTAACTTAGCCCCTTAAATTTTATTCATAAAACCTAATGTATGTAAACATAGAACACCAAATATAAATTTTAGCAGTTTTATATTTCATAATTAACTTTTGATACTAGGAGAAGGATAAAATAATGTACAAGAGATATTTTGAGAATTAATATAAGATTATAATGGATTTTTGATGCTTTATTATAAATACTTTACGAAATTATTTTAAAATGAAATACAAGGGAAAAGTTAAGATGTTTATTTTGGTTCTTTTAATTTTATGAAATAAGTTTATTTTGATTGTAAATATAACACCTCAATCTACTTTGTCTTTTAAATTTACTTTTAAAACAATTCATAATATTGACTTTATACACATCAAGAGAGTTTTCATCAATGTGGTAGTTTTTATAAAAATTATTAGTGATAGCATTTAAGAAAAACTAACACACATCTTTTACAAATAATTAAGTTGCTAATTTTTCTAATGTATTTTTATGTCGGGAAAGAGTATCATATATATCCTTTTCGGGCTTGTTTGGCTGGATTTTCCCCCTCAAATAAGTCCTTAATTTCCATCAAAAGGACTTATTATGAAAGAAGCCCAATTTGATGTGTTTGGTTGGACTTATAAAAATAAGTTCTTATGGAAAAAATAAGAACTTATGGAGGAAATAAGCACAAGTTGAAAAAAGTGACTTATTTTTAAAAATAATAACTTATTTTGGTGGGGCCCACAAATTCTGACTTATTTTTCATTTTAACCTTACTTTTCAAGAAGTTCATCCAAACATGTTTAAAAGTTCAATTGACTTATACGTCATTTTTTGACAGCTTATCCAAACATAAAAGTCATTACACAATCTGACTTATTTTCAATCTGACTTATTTTCAAACTGACTTATAAATAAGTCAACTTTTCAGAAGTCCATCCAAACACACCTGAACGTCTCACATAATGTTTATGTTCGTATTTGAATTCATTTTTATTTATATAAGAAAAGTACAAATATTTTTCTAAAATTAATTGTTGAAAATCCCATATTACAAAATTTATTTCTCATTAGGTAGATATACCTGAAATTTTTTAATAGACCTAAGTAGCAAGTACAACTTTTCTTTAGCCATATATATTTATTATTCATAGGTGTATATACATGAAATTTGTTTGAAATCCTAAGTGCTGCTTATCTTAAACAGATACACTTTTTCTTGGGGTAATTAATTATAGGTCCCGTGTAAGGGATTTAATTAAGATGAGGTCCCATAAAATCACCTAATTAATATGAGGTCCCACGAAGTTGTTATTGCAGGTCAAAAAGTTGTTATCGTAAGGTCACAAGTTGTTACAGACCAAGAGTGATTTTCAGGCCACAAGTTGTTATGGCAGGCCAAAAAGTTGTTATTACGGGCCGAAAAATTGTTATTGTAAGCCAAAAAGTTGTTAGTAACTAAGCCTTCACTAACAACTTTTTGGCCTGTAATAACAACTTTTCGGCCTACAATAACAACTTTCTGATAGAGACCTCAGATTAATTAGGTGATTTTATGGGACCTCATATTAATTAAGTCCCTTACACGGGACCTGTAATTAATTACCCCCTTTTTCTTTAGCTATATGTGCGATACACACACACACTCAATAGTGTCTAAAACGGAAGACGTTGGATAATAGCTAAAGATATATGAATACCCAGGTATAAATATATTTGGGTAATAAATTTTATAAAGTGGGGATTTCAATAATTTTCTTATTTTTATTTTTGAAAAATAATCAACTACTTTTGGAAGACAATTTGAAAATAAATAAATACTATGAAATTTGTCAAATGCCTATATATAATTAACATCTCATAGGAAAAAATCCAAGAAATTATATAATAACCCACACCCAACACACACTGACACACACACTCAATCAACCACTCTTAGAAGAAAATCCAAAGATAAATAAATATTATGCAATTTCTTTTTAAACTATATATAATCAACTTCTCATAGAAAAAAAATCCTAGTAATTAAATGATGCCATATATATAATCAACTAGTTTTGGAAGAAAAATCCAAGGCAATAAATTATTTATAATTATCTGATTTTGGAAAAATATCTGAGAAGTTAAATGATAAGCACTCTCAATAAGTATATAAAGAAACAATTTGCCTCCAATTTTTTATCTCATCATCACATTTCATAGTCTAATTACAAAATCCAAATCATATTCTTCAAATATGGACTATTCTACAAAGAGCAGCAAGATATTTGTCGTTCTCTTGGTTCTCGTATTTACTACCGGTAAGAAATAGACTATGAATTATTTATATCAACAATTAAATATATTTTTCTATAAAATAAGTTTAGGTGAGTTTGATCCCAGTATCTTATCAGAGAGCATGTCTTATAGCTCAACAAAAAAAAAAAACTTATAAAGCGTCTACTAAAAATCTCTCCTCACATTGGTGGGAGTTGAACATATGCATAATTGCTTGTTTTCATTCTTAATTCTAGATTCTATATTATTAATAAATTAATATATTCAAAGATAAATTTGAGAAATCTACGCTTTGGTTGACCAAAGTAGGAGTTTTAGAGTAAACATATTCTATATCGAGTTTTGCATCAGAGGCCAAGCCAAAGTTGCAATCGCATTGCATGGCATTTAACATGATAATTTCTATGCAAATTATTAGGTATACTGAAGTAGTATGAGCAAAACTAACACATATTTATTTACAAACAATTAATTTATCAGATCTTTTAATACATGAAAATTTATCATTAGTTACTACTTTTATATCATATATTCCCTATTAATCTCACATAACCTAGTATATAAGTTGAATACTGGTATATATTTTTAATTTTATAAGTACGTCTTTTTTTTTTTTTTTTACGTCTTTCAAAATGCTTTTTCAAAAATATGTTGAAAAATCCTCCATCACAAAATTCATTAACAAAAGGTAGTCGAAGTTTGTTTACTTACCCCTATGCATATTATAATGTTAACAACTACAATTCTTCTTCAACCATGTGCAACATATCTTCTTCTTCAATGTGTATACATCTACTTATAGATGAAGATATGTAACAGGCAACTAAAACGGAATTATACCAAATAAATAAGAGTTGTAAAGATGAATTGCACTAGCTTTATTACCTAAGTTCTCATTTGCCTTTGGGTGATGGAACCTTATAGTGGGAGATTATTCAAAAACAATTTCTCGTTTCTATTTTTGAAGGAACATTTTTTTTTAAAAAAAATATGAAAGTGTTTGTGATGATGGTGCAGGTATGGAGGCAGAAGCAATGAGTAGAGGAGAAATAAAAGCTGGGTGTGGGCTCAAACCTATTGGCTTCGACGTTTCTAACTGCAAAAACGATACATGCAATAAATTTTGTATCAAGACGAAGGGTTACCATAAGGGATCCTGTGTCATGCCTACTGAATGTGCTTGTTTCCCTTGTGGCTCCCATCCCTAAATTTATATTAATTATATGAGCTTGCAAACAAATATCTTGAATAAATAAATTATTTTTAAACATACAGGCTTTGATATATCACATGTCAGTTTCAAGTATTTGTTGAGCTTTAACAGGGGTAGTTCCCCCTTTAATTCCATTATTGCTTCAAACAGAGGAGTTCGTATTCAAATTGTTATCATTTATCATTTCAAATTGTCAAATTCATGAGTTTAAACAAACTTGTGACATAGATATAAATTCATACCATAAAGTAAGAATTTTGACACAAAAAAAAATATATCATAAAGTAAGAATTATAAGCTTTTTATCGATGAATAGCGATTAAAAGTATATGATTAAATAATTGAAATAAAAACATGAATAAAAATTTTAAGGGAAAATTCCAAATAAATACCCATCGAATATCAAAAGGACAAAAAGGTACCTCCATTATACAAAAGGACATAAAAGGGATCGTTTCCAATTTGGGATAAACAATTTTAAGGCAAAAATACCAAAATACCCCAGTCTCCATTCACTTTCAAAGTGAAGTCGTTAATGGCTATACTAGAGTGGTTAATCGTTATACTGAAGTGGTTAATTGCTATAATTGAGTGGTTAACGACTTTCACAAATATAAGAGTATTTGAGCCCAACTAATGAATCAGTGAGTAGTTAATGGCTATACTGGAGTGGTTAATCGCTATACTGAATTGGTTAATTGCTATACTAGAGTAGTTAACAACTTTAACAAAAATAAGCCTAACTAATTAATCAGCGAAGTGGTTACTGGCTATACTAGAGTGGTTAATCGCTATACGGGAGTGGTTAATGGCCATACCTAGGTGGTTAATGGAGACAGAGGTATTTTGGTCTTTTTACCTTAAAATTATTTATCCCAAATTGGGAACGATCCATTTTATGTCCTTTTGTATATTGGATATACCTTTTTGTCCTTTTGTTATTCGTGGGGTATTTATTTGGAATTTTCCGCTCATTTAAATATTTATAATAAAAATAAATGAAATTAAATGCAACAACTTTCATAATATTATTTTGCCATTGATGGACATTCATAATTTATCGTATCCAAAAAAATTTTATTTTCATAAAATTAATATATAAAGTCACAAGATATAATTGAATACAAAAAAAGCTAGCATGAATTTAATAGCGAGTTTACACGATTTTGTAACTAAAAACGAAAAACAATAAAGTGTCCTAGAACTCAATTTTAAGAACGAGTACAAAGTTTTATAAATTAGAAACTCAAAAACAATAAACCCAAAGAATTAAGTCCCGAACTTGATTGGGAGCTCATATTCAAATTGTTATACTCTCTCTTAGATTTATTTTGTAAAGTGTTTCTATCAAGATAATCCAAATAGCTCATAGGGTATGCAAATCAAAGTGATACACTTACTTGCTGATGGAACAACTATGGCTAGAAATCGGCATAATCTAAACTAGAAAAGTAAAATCGAAACTCTTTTCCCGGACTTCTCAAATAACTACCAATAAATACCCTCTAATCTCTTTTATAATTTCTTTTAATTTATTTTTTAAAATAACTGACGAGTTTTTAACATCAACAATTCACTTTTTGTCAATGGCATTCAATAAAAATGAAACTTTAATATAATATTAAATAAAAATATCCTATGAATTAATGCACAAATGAATTACATTTACCTTGCTTCTTGCCATTCTAAAGCATCCAATTGTAAATCACTATTGATATACTTTTATTTCCCAGTGCTGTTGAGGATCTACTTTGGTTGTTAATTTTGTTAGATATTGTAGTTCTAGGATTTATGTATTGTGCAAATTAGCTTTCTTTTAAGTTTGTATATGATAGGTGTTGATGCATATTGTATGTTTATTGCCATGTACACCTTTTTTTACATAATATAATTGGATCCCTTTATCCAAAAAAGGGTTAAATGATATTTTTGTTTTAGATAATTGCATAGGAGTACTGGATATTTTAAATTATCAAGGGTGCAATTGTACCTTAAGGATCTCTTAGAAAAAACATTGTCATATCATCATGACGTAATTATTTTGGGGGGGGGGGGGGGGAGATTGCAAGAGTTCATTTAAAAAAAAAAAAATTGGAGAAGTGTGGTTATAAAATTTCAATAAGGAGATATTAAAAATAAAATATTGTAACTCATGTATTGTATATTCTGCAGTATTCAGTCGTCTATAAAAAGAAAAAGTTATAAAGAGAGTAAAACGAAAAGCATGAAATCGTTAAGGAAAATAAAACAAGGAAAACAATTCCGTATTTATAAGGAAAATGGACACCATTCTTTCGGAAAAATTACCGTATAACGTTTTGGTTAAACTAAACCTTATAATTAACTTACCCATATAATATAACCAACTACTTTAGGAAGAAAATCCAAAAACGTACAAATGTTATGCAATATTTATCTCGCACCTGTAAATAAATCAACTACTTTTGGAAGAAAATCCAAGAAATTAATTAATTGCTTTTGGAAGAAAATCTGATGAATTAAAGGATAAGCACTCTCTCTCCAAGTATATAAATCAGATTTCGTATTCTCACTCCAAACCATAGTCTTCAAATATGGATTCTACAAATAGGAGCACGATTTTTGCCGTTCTCATGCTTATATCTTGCCGTTCTCATGCTTATATCTTAGTTATTACCGGTGAGAATGGATTCCGAGTACGTTGTATTTTTTTCCAACAATTAAATATATATTTTTATCATGCATTGTAAGGTCTAATAAATCAGTTTCACTTTTCATACCATATGACTAATCTTACTTATTTTTAAACTTAATTTTATATTATTATATTACGACAAAGACCTTGCTTATTTTCAAACTTCATTCTATACTTATTATTACATATTGTTTAGAAAGAATGAGAAATGATTAAGATTTATTTAAATATTCATTATCTTTTAGAAAAGCCACTCAATTAGGGAGAAACCAATTTGGCATAGATTTTATACTAAATGGCTACGAATAGAATAAAAAAAATGGAACGAGAAAAAAAGGTAATTTCATAGACTTGAAATATCTAACCTATCCACTATCTCTTTATATATTTCTCTAATGGGGAAAAACAAATTTCTTATTTTGTATATTGATGTAATCCTAATTACTATTTTAGAGATTATCTGTTTAGATAACCTTAACAACCGAATTATGATTATACTATATATTAAGTGGTTTAGAATTAATTAGATAAACTGAAGTACCTAAATTTAGAAGAGAATCCAAAGAGTTGAACGATAACCACTCCTTCAAATACCAATTAGATATATATAAAACCAGCCTTGAAAAATTCAAACCCACCACAATCTTCTTCTTTCAATTCATCTATACCCATTTCATTCTTCATCATTACTTCATTTTCCTCTGCAAAAAACATGGATTCCATGAAGAGCGGCAAGATCTTTGTCGTCCTTGCCCTTCTCTTATTCATTTCTGGTATGAAACTTAAAAGTTAACAAGACACACACACAATATTCCGGATTAACTTGCTTTCGTTATTCAGTAATTTATTAATGACAGTATTGTTTTTGCTTTCACACTTTTTGCCCAATTTTCATGATAGGGAATTCATTAACGCATTTACTACCTAGAATGTGTCATAACCCTATTTTTAAGCTTGAGATAGGAAGAAAGAATACCAAAGAAGAATGGAAAGCGTATGAGTAGATTACACCTTGTATTTAAAAAAAAAAATTGCAAGTTCAATTTTAAGAATAAATTTGAAGCCTTGAATTTTGTTGAAATTACATAGATTTGAGAAATTTGGGGAAATTATTAATATTTGTTTTAATCAATTTAACATGATATAAATTAACTCATTTTTGGCCTGACCTAATATGACGCTGTATATTGTGATATCCTTAGTAATAAATAGAAGTAATACTTAATTCTTGACCAAAAAAATAGTAATGCCTAATTAGTGTCCAAAAATGGTCAAAAAGAAAAACCATAACTTGACTAGGATGATATTTTGTGTAATTTATGTTTTAAATATTTAAAAAGGATGTCATGTTACATGCAGCAATAATTCCAAAAAATTAAAAAAAAAATTAAACAACGTAACATACAACTTATTTCATTTTCACGTAAAATCAATATATATTATATGTAATTATAATCTATTTCATGGCATATTATTCACAAATCATGAATACAATGATTTATTTCTTACTATTCTTTATTGAAAAGAAAAGGACGACCGATAATAACTTTCTGTTGATAAATTTTGTTGGCAAAATGGCATGAATAAGAATGCCGATATTTTGTGTGTATAAAACACTACACAATACTAATTCATTTTGCGTATAAAAAAATATACCAGACCCTTCCGGCCAATTCATATTTTAAATAAGAACTTCTTACTGTTTTTCACTTGAAAACATGTGTGATTGGATGATTTTTTTATGGAACAGGAAGTGAAGTAGTGAGAGGGCATAAAACCATATTTTGTACGGACACAAAGCACTTGTCACATTGCAAACCTGAAAAATGCAGTGACTTGTGTGAGGCATGGTATGGTCCCTCAAATGGAGCTTGCAAGGGTTCTAACAAATGTAAATGTTCTTGGCCTTGTAACAAATGAGAATGAGCTATAGACTTTGTGGCTATGAGGAAATATATGCAAATATGTACTTACATATATATCCCATTTATTATTATTAAGGTAATTGTTCTTATGGCTTTTGTGTTTTTTTATGTTGTTTTGGTTTTTGTACATTGGTGTTAAAATGTGATGTACATTTTATCATATGTATTCCTTTGATTCAATTATTAAATTTGTATTTTTTTTTATAATTTCAATGAGAGCTAACATGGGATCCAACATTGGAGCTCAACCATGTTAGCTTAAGCTTAGTTTATGTTTGAATTTGTATTATTACATATAATTTACAATGTCTTATTCACAAGTTAAGCGACAATTAAATACATATGGTTTATCGGAAATTTAACTAATATCATCAATCAATATACTATAATATAAATACTGACCCATTTCTTAAATCTTTTGGGCAGTTCATGAGTCAAAATCAAATTCATCTTGAAATCTGTAAGAATATTTACCTTTTTCTTTCTTTATCTTCTCTTTAAAGTTGTTAAAATAGCTATATGGGACTGAATCGTGGTTTCAACATTCCAGTAAAAATGGAAAAATAGTACTGTATGTTATATCAAATAAATCACCTTATAAGGTTAATTAAATGGGTTGCAAAGTATTACGTGTACGTATATATAGTTGTATCTTTAATACGAGATACTTTTAAACTCTTTACAAAATTATGAAAAGTAGTTAAAAATAATCTGTATAACTAAAATGTTAAAAATTATTTCCACTTTCTAATATTACCAACCAAAAAAATATTTATATCTTCATTACTTCAAATTTCTTTCTTGCATAATCTCTCTTTAAAGTACAGTTAAAGAGCATTTATGGCAAAAAAATCAATGTTATTATTTTTTTATCAAAATGATTTATATTTAGGAGCATAAAAATATACTTAAAAATATTACGTTAAGAACTGGAGTAATAATTTCATGTGACCACACGGGCTGGAAATACATTCTATTACTTATTATGGCCTGCTTGAATATGATAGCAAAAGTAACTTTTATTTCATATGACTTAATCAAATTGAAACAACAACAATCAAGCCTTGTCCCATTAGGTGGGGTCGGCTACATGGATCACACGATGCCATTGTGCTCTATTATTAACCAAATCCTTAGATATATTATTCACTAAAAGATCTCACTCTACAACTTTCCCGAGTGTACACCTGGGTCTCCCTCTTCCTTTATCTCTTAATCGAACTCCAGACTGTTTGATCTACCCTTCTCACTGACGCATCTAATGGCATTCTTTGAACATTTCCAAACCACCTTAAACGATTTTCTATCATTTTCTCACTGATAGGTGCCACTCCAACTCGATCGCGTATATAGTCATTCCTAATCCTATCCTTTATTGTATGACCACACATCCATCTCAATATCCTCATTTCAGCTACTCCCATTTTATGTTCATGTTCTCCCTTCAAAGCCCAATATTTACTACTATATAAAACTGCTGGTCTTATAGCGGTGCGATAAAATTTCCTTTTTACCTTATGGGGTACTTTTCTGTCGCAGAGAACTCCAGTAGATTTCCTTCACTTATACCACCTATCTTGAATTCTATGGTTGACGTCGTCATCAATCTCACTATCTTGTCGTATAATTGATCCCAAGTACTTAAACTTTGTCACTTGAGGGATTGTTTGATCTCCTAGTTTAACCTCCAAATCACCTCAAAGTTATCTATTTGCAAAATTGCAATGTATATATTCTGTCTTACTCCTACTTATACAGAAACCATTCAACTCCAGAGTGTTTCTCCATATCTCTAATTTATCGCTAATGTCCTCTCTTGATTCAGCCAAAAAGACGATATCATCAGCAAAAAGCATGCACCTAGGGACATCTTCGATAGGCTCAATTAGAACATCGACTACTAAGTTAAACAAATATGGACTCAAAGCTTATCCCTGATGTAGGCCAATTCCTATAAGGAAGTTTTTTGTCTCACCTCCAGGAGTTATAACTTTAGTCAATACATCATCATACATATCCTGTATAACTCTAATAAATGCAACACACATTCCTTTCTTTTCCAAGGCTTTCCAAAGTAAATATCTTGGTATACGATCATACGCCTTTTCTCAGTCAATAAAAACCATATGTAAGTCTTTTCTTCTACTTCGATACTTTTCCATCATCCCTCTTAGTAGATATATCGCCTCTGTTGTGGATCTTCCTGACATGAACCCAAAATATCTCTCAAAAATACTAGTATCTAATCTTAACTTATGCTCAATCACCTTTTCCTATAATTTCATTGTATGACTCATAAGTTTAAGTCCCCTATAATTAGCACAATTCTGTATATCGCCTTTATTTTTATAAATAGGAACTAAAATACTTTTTCTCCAATCATCAGGCATCTTCTTGGACAATAAAATCTCGTTAAACAATTTAAATAACTACAACACACCCTCTTCACCTAAACATTTCCAAACTTCAATCGATATACCATCCGGTCCAACAGCTTTACCATTCTCCATTTTCTTAAGAGCTTCCCTAACCTCCTCGACTCTAATTCTACAATAAAACGACATATTAAGTCCATCTTCACTAATTGTCAACTCCACCAACTCACAAGGTGAACTTTCACCTCCATCATTGAATAACTTAGAAAAGTAAGCCTCCCATCTATTCTTAATAACTTCACCGGTTACTAAAACTTTACCTTCCTCATCCTTTATACATCTTACTTTATCCAAATCTCTCGACTCTCTCTCCTTAATCTTTGCAATTTTGTAAATCTTTTGTTCCCCAACCTTTGTCCCTAACTCCTAATAAAATCCCTCATAATGAGATAAAAATCAAGTAGCATATGTGATTTCTTTGGTTAAACTTTTATTAAAAAAAAAGTCAATTTAACAAAAACGTATTTAAATTATATATATATATATTCTAAAATTAGTTATTAACTATTGGCGTAGAAGCACTTCATTAGACAGGTTATTCCAATCATCACTTCGAGTCAAAAGTAGCATTTTTTCTTCAGAGAAAGTCAGTTTGGATCCCATTACCGTAAACCCAAACATACCTTTTGATCTGAGTGAGTACTTCTGTGTACTTTTGATAACATTCACAACTTAAACACATGCAGAGACCTGTCTACTAATGTTAATCCACAGTTTAATAATAGGTATTAATCAACAGAATGTTTACTCTAGAATAAATAAGATTCAACATGCATTTGTGACTGAATTTGCATATTATTAAATGGCCTACGGACTGGTTTAAAGTGTTACCCTCAGAACCAAACAAATATTTAAATTAAGATTCTAGGGTCTACACTGACTAAGAATAGAAAAAAGCATCCCACACAACAAGCTCCCCCTTGTAAGTCTCACAAATGTCTGGAAGATAAAATTATAAAACACAAGAGTCATGAATAAATGCTTGGTATAAATTACCATTTATGTTTGAAACATCAAGCAATTAGTGTGTGCTCAACTAAATTTAAGAAGCAGGCGACCTCTCATTTACATTAGAGTTTTCTTTTATAAGGCTTCAAGGTCATTAACCACCAGTAATATTGTAAACTCCCTTGCATTAGTATTAAGGAATTACCTTGACAATAGAGTGGCCACATCCACTGTAATCCACTCTCCTAATCAGTAACCTAACTTTCATAAAGAGACGAAAAATACATTCTAGCATTAGTGGGAATCCAAGAAGAAAGAGAACCAAGATAGATATTGATATTATGAAACTTCCGATATCTATGGAATCTTTTGCCTCTCCACTCTCTTACAGGCTAATACCAGTGGAAGCAATATAGATCTGGAACCAAGTGATTTTTACTGGTCCAGTTCTCAAAAGAAAAATAAGCATCAGATTCCAGTATGCTTGAAGTTGTGGTGTTTAATTAAAATTTTACTCTAAATGTTCCAACAAAGTCTGACACAGTTGGTAGATGGTAGGGTCCATTAATCATGATGTTATGGATTCGAATTAGGTCATATGCATGGAGAAAACTTTATTAGGCTAGGCAAAACCCACTTCAGTGAACTTTAAACCTCCGGAGGATTAGCCTTTAACTATCAGCTGGAAGATATTGTCTGGATTCTACCAAACAGAAAAGATTTTACTCTGATAGTACTTCTTATAAATGAAACCCCCAAACTGATTAACAAAATATCACCCCATCCATCTCACTAAATAAGCAAACTAGTGTATATAATCAACCTTCATTTTGTCTCATGAAGACAGTTAAATCTTCGGTTGCATGATGATTCAGCAAGGAAAACATTCATAAAATTCCTAATGATCTGACCTGCCTGTCAATGTTGACCGATTTTATATTCAAGACAATAAACAAAATCATATCCATGCACTTGATTGAGGAATATAGAATTGAACACTAATTAAATACAGAACTTACACCATTTCTTGACCTTTTTGGTGTTTAAGATTAATAAAGCTGGTTAACTACGCAGATCAGGTGAGCACTTGATCACAGTAACAAAATACCTTAAACAAACCCACCTCAATAAAAAAACACATGGTGAAATATTTAAGATGAAGACTGGTGCCTAGGAAGTTATAGTTAGCAGAACATTATATGCTAGGCCAATACTAAAGCAACTGCTATGATTGTGAAAATGGAACAGCGGAAACAAAGAAAACTTCACAACCCCTTCCACACAAGTCTCAACAGGAAAGTTGACCGCATAGCCTCTATCAGTTCTTGGGTGTTGATCAGTTAATGGGGTGTAGGATGGGGCATTCTTGGCCTCACAGGGGTCTTTGAAGGACTTACCCTGCAGAATAAGGGGGAACCAAATATGATCAAACTGTGCTTGGTAAAGATCTACATAAAACCATTATCCTCCAGAAAAGAGGCCAAACCTGATAGGCTGGCTTCCCAAGGGCAGCCCACTACAATTTAGCGCAATAATGGCACTTTCTGCCTGGTAAAGGAAAAAAAACCAGTCAGTCTGGATGATTCCTCTAGTACAAGTCTTTCTCAGTGGTTACAAATGTAAACAAAAACAAAAACAAATATTTGTAAGACATTAATATTTAAATGTATTAATTCGCAAGATCCAGTAATTAGTAAAATAACATGACACATAGAATAGGACATATATAGTGATGCAATATGCATAAAATACTCTAGCAATAATTTGACAGGTTCCAGGAGAGACTCTGGTAAGCCCCGAACACTAGCCTCTCAAAAGCTAAAAGGTGTGCTAGTTTTCCAGTGCCCTTCAATTCTTTCTTGGCTTGTTTCAATAAGTTATCTAATTGTAAGCACTAGCTTGCTAACTCCTATATATCCCTATTCAGAGAAGGAACCATAGCCTGATTGATGTGTTAAATATTATCAGTTTCTATTAGGTCCTATCAGAATAATTAGATTCAAGTTGTCAACGGTAAAATTCAGGACAACTTTTGATTGAACTATCATTTTATAGTTCGTTCTGCAACTTGATGCAAATTGTAAGATTCAAATCCTAAATCATGCATGTCTCATTACTACTCATAGAAACAATATTGTTGTTTGGTTGGCAGAAAAATAACAAAATCTCAATGATTCCTTATGGCCAATAAATCTTTCATCAATAATAAAACTCAACTAATATCAAGCGGCACTTACATGGTAACTATCCATATTTATGATAAGAAAAATGAAATTATACCCCATCATGGTAAACTTGCATTACTGCATTAACATTATTCAAGAAGACTAATCCTACTTGACATCCAACAATAGCAAGCCTTATCCTGCATAATGGGATTGGCTACCCTGTACTCAAGCCATAGCTTAGGGGCAATTACCTAGCATTGGCACAATGATCTAAAATGTCCATGAGTTTTACGCTAGCTATCGAGAGCCTAACACAACCAATCTCCTTTATTATTGATTTGAGAACAGCTATAAAACTTCTTGACATACAAATGAACAAATATAACCATGGAGACCAAGGCAGTATGAGCTACTCCATAGGGTACATAAAATAGATTGATTCTTTCGCCTCGATGAGTAGCTTTTGGAAGGTTTCCATCCTACTATGTAACAATGCTAATGGTTCATAGCTATGGCTACCTACAAAAGGTTTTAACCTGCAAGAAAGCCAAGTAAGACGTCCCCAGGCTGCATGGGCTGTGGGATGTTCCATGTAGGAAGTAGTTGATTATCCTACCCCAGTTTAGAATTGTATTTTATTCTTTTTTTTTTTTTTTTTTTTTTTGCCTGAAACTAAGGAGAGCTGCAAAGGGACCGTTTTCGAAAACTACAAAAGTTAAGGGGCCATTTTAAAAGTGGGGAAATTAAGGGGTCATATTGGAGGCAAATGGGAAGCCTAATGGCATTTATCCACCCTGTATGATACATAGGAAAGGTTAATGGCATCCAACAATAGAAGCAACAAAGAATGCAAATAGCATAAATCAAAACAAACAAACAAGGCAATGGATCAAAATGCCAACTAATCCAACAACCTTATTAGTACACTGTTATCATGGGTACTTTGAAAATGACTACCAACCAATTAGGAAGATAAATTTCCAAAAAGCTTAAAAGATATCAGTAACAAAGAAAAATATAAGCAGAAGCACATCTGATACATAAATGTGATCAACTAAATAACTTGTCCTGGTCACAATTGTTTTGTTAATTTGTATAAGCTGAAGCACATCTGGTCCATAAATGTGGTCAGCTAAATAACTTGTCCTGGTCACAATTCTATTGTTAATTTAGAATCACACCTAACCACCCTAAGAAACGTATAAATCGCATATCCCTTTCCTCTATACATAAGTCCTTTCGAAGTTAAAATCTGACCAAAATACCTCAAGAATAATATTATATTCTTCCATTGAATATACAACAATAAAAAATCATTTTTAAACTTCAATGTCACAATCATGTGGTTGAAACATTAAATTTTATCTTCTAAATTTGGGACTACTAATTGTATATTGGTTAAATATACTTGCTATATTATATAAATAAGAGTTACTGATAAAGCACAATGACGTCGTATGATCCATGAAGCCGACCTCACCTAATGTGATAAGGCTTTGTTATTGTTGTTGTATTATATAAACAAGAGATAAGAGATATGAAGGTTTTTAGGTCAAACTAGATGTAATACCAGCTCATTTTTCATAATGCGAGATCAATGTAGTTTTCTTTTTCTATTTCAGAGGGAGCCTAGATTTTCAACAGAGAAAACAGGGTCATGTAATATTAACATCCCTCAAAATAGGACCGTACATTACTTCATAATTTAATCTAATATATAGCAACCAGCAATAGGAGCATCGAATGATCATGATAAAATTACCATTGCAAATTCTACAAAAGCAATTCGAGTTGAATGAGCATGGTCTCCTAAAAGCCTCAAGCGGGTAACCTACAACAACAACAAAAACAATAATAATAATAATAATAATAATAATAATAATAATAATAATAATAATAATAATAATAATATAAAATGAGCGTGAGCCAACATCTCAGATAATTGTTTTAGCTAATGGCATAAGATGTGCTGGACTAACCTCACCACAAGATGTTTCAAAAAAGTTCTTCACTTCACCTTGAGAAATCTACAAGATGATTGAGGTCAAAGGTGAGTTAAAGAATTAGAAAGATCCAACAATTATCAAGCAATAAATGCAAAACACAAGCATTATATCATGACTGGTAGGCCCAAGCAATGCCCAATCTTGATTGTGATTGTCCAATACTTCCTGAACCACCACTGTTTTGTAAGGTCTTATTAGAGGCAGATCTTACAGGGACAATGGGCCACCATTAACCATAAACCTCATCCAGTCAGTCTATTTAATCTTGCATGTTCATTTCTTCACACACACGCACGCGCACATATCATGACAGACAATTTACAGGAAAATCAATAAATGGAACCAGTTCATCAAGTCAACAATGTATAAGAGTAATGATATACCTTTTTATCAATATTTGTACAGTAGACAGTCCTGCTACACATTTCCCTCTCATCCTCAGACTGCATTAATGAAGAAAATAAAAGGTTTTTAATAGACAAAGGACCTTTAAATTCGATACTTAAATTGAACCATCAAATTAATAGGACATGAAAAAAAGAGCAGGGTAATTTTTCCTTTTAAAGAAGAGATAATCGAATGAAGGGAGAAAATGTTGCGTAGAAAGGACATAAATCAAGTAATAAAGAAAACGAAACGGGTTAGCATTGCACTTTTAGAAACATTTATCCGCCATGGTGATCATATATAGGTGTAAAACCTCCCATCTCTAAACACCAAAGATAAGTCAATGGACAGTTTCTATCTTTGATACAAAAGCTACATGCCGATCTCCCACAACAAAGACAGGCCTGAACCTTTACTTTGGGAATGTTTGCAATGCCTTTCAGTCCAAGTATAGAATCATATAAAAAGGACCAGAGATTTGACCATACCCGAGGAAGGAACGTTGGATTCACAGGAAGGATAGCAGTTTTGGAAGGAAGGACCCTGACTGGATAGTACCCAAGCACAGTGCCACCAAGGTTTAAAGCTGCTCTTGCACCTTCTGTTGACACATTCCAAGATAAATGCATGAGATAGGTTTAAAACATAAAGCTCATTAAGGCATGCCTGTCCATATGTCAATTTGAAGAACAAGGGGAGACAACTGGATTTGCAAGCAAAATGCTTACGCTCATCTGAAAATTCCACAAATGCAAAACGAAGAATTGAATTTGGATCACCACAAATTCGGCAGTCAATAACCTTCAGTCAAGAAGAGAAGCTTGATGTGAGATTTCCAATTAATGAAATTCTTAAAAAGGCAATCTATCTTTAAAATTATTTCATCTTATGCATTAAAATGGAAGATAATAACGAACAACAAAAATTAATTGCATCAGTTCTCGAAAGTAGTGATAGGTAAATAGTAATACAACTATTAGTGAACATATTTCATAAACAAAACAGAGATCTGCTTACAATCAAATTTTATGTTAATAAAACGATTGAGAGACAATCATTATGGAGGGAATACGAACCCATTTCACAGATGAAAAAATGGTATTCTACACAGCCAAATTAAGCAGACCTTAAAGTGAAAACCAAAAGGTAATCCTTCCCTGTTCAGTAAGCTATTGAGAGGAATAGAGGATACAGAAGTATTAGAATGAACAGATGCACATTTTGTTTTAATACAAGAAAAAGATGAGAGGTTTCTAGCAATTATCAATGAAACATGACGCACAAATCAATAGGTGGATATTGATAGCATCTAGAAATGTTTATATTCTAAAGTTACATTTTCATTATCACATACCTGATTTTCATAATAAACTTTTATAGTAAAAAGTCTAGTGCAAAAACCAGCTCACAAGCACCATGGGAAAAGGTTGACAAAAAAACTAACATCAACTCTGGTTAAAAAAATTTCAGTAATGAAATAAACTAAATAGGATGATTCCCAAGAACAAGCAGATAGTGAAACACGAAAAGCATGTTTTGTTCTGGAACAAAAAGAAAAGAAAATGTCTCTTTGGAACATATGAATAGCATTTAAAAATGTGTAGAATAAAGAAAAAGAACCATAGAAATGCAAGGTGAAAACTATAGCAAAATAGCATGAGTCCCCGCTGCTATAATACAACAGTGACAACCATAATGATAAGTTCCACTTGAGAATTGAATAGAGAGAATGACTAACAAAATCTCCAGGTGAGGTTCATGACTTACTTGCCCACAATTAGTAAATAAGGCAGCAAGCCGCTCCTCAGTAACCTATATCAAGAAATGAGATTAGTTCAAATAATACAATATATCTTTTTGTCCCAAAAAAATAATAGAATAACAATCAGAATCAATGCAGGGAAAACTATATAATTCATAAGCTAATACAGCAACTATTGCTTACATGCTGATCTATATCAGAAACATATACTGTTCTTCTAATGCTATCTTCTCTCTGGGCCTTGAGGACTCTTCCATTGGACCTTCTCCTCCCCTGGGTATAATTAGTTCTTCTCTGCAAGATGATGAAAGTATAATTTAGCTCACGAAAATAATAACCACTTGTGCATCGCATAAGAAACAAAAAAATATACCACGGAGAAGAAAAAACCCAAATTCCATTCTATAAACGCATGACCATAGGCTGCAGAGGTTCTATTCAATCCAAGCTACTTTTCAATTTCATAATAAGAATGCATTATACAAATAACAAGTTACCGACCCCACAAACAAAAAAGTAAACAACTCATTATGTTTTGCCACACAGTACATATATTTAGTCACAATAAATTCAATGCAATACCAAGCATTCTCAATAACAATCATTTTAAACCTTCAATCAAAAATAGCGTAAATAATAAGTAAACAAAAAAATAAATAAATAAAACCCAAAAATCTAACGCAATGAGAGATCGAAGAAAAGTGACAATACCCTTCGATTGTTTGGGTGATTACCATCAGCTACCATATTACTGCCACCCAGAAAATTGTTCTGAGGGAGCTGATGATCGCCATGGTAGAGATGATCATTTTGAGAATATCTTGAAGGGAAAAACTCCTTCGCCAGGGGATTCAACTTAGTGAACATATCGACAAGCTTTTGAACATTGAATTCCGATTCAGGCTTGGAATTTGAGTCCAATTTGTTCGAAGCTGCTGCGTCGACAGAAATCTCAGCAACCGCAGCCATAATTTAAAAATCTCAGAAGCCGCAACAACAACAACAACAACAATTCAAGCTCGAAGAAGATAGCTACAGAACAAGAAATCAACAAAGTTAACAGCTTTTTCTTCAATTTCAGAAAAAAAAAAATTCAGAGGAAAATTAAAAATTGTGGTCAAATGACAAGTGATAAACCTCATTTAAAGCCTTAGATGAAGCGAAATTCCATAGACCCAGATAAGGAAAGAGGATTTAGGGTTTGGTAATGAATGATCAGTGAGAGTAAAGGAGTGAACTTGAGGAGAGAGTTAGAGAGAGAAGGTGAAATAATGGGAGCGGTGCTTAAGAGAACAGGTAGCGTAACAGTTTTTGTTTGGGGCTTTGCTCGGCTATTGCGGCTTTGATCGCAGTCTCCACCCAAAGAGACGTCACCATCCAGAAGTTTAGCCGTATTTCCATCATTTTTTAAGGGAAATTTTCACTCTTTTTAGGATATTACATACGAGTATCAAATATATATCAAATAGTCCCCAAAACTTCTTGAAACTTCTTTGCACCTTTTGGACTAAAATGTAATTGAGTTTTATAGGTGAAAGGGTTAAGATGCATTTTAGCCAATAAACTATAGGCCTAAGAGTAGCTAGAACAATTATCAATCGATGGGTTCTTATATGCCAATTAAGTTTTAAAATGGACAAAATTGGCCTACGCTGTTATGAGCAAATTAACGGCTGTCGTTTGTGGCTATTGGCACGACACAGTGGAATTTTTCGGCCATGTGGCAAGAAACTTGTGCACCAATGTGGATTTTAATCTGGAGCGGGATATCTGACTTGGAACACATTAAAAATCATTAAAAAAACACATTAAAACATTTTTTTAACAAATGCTTTCTAATCAAAAGGAACAAAAGAAATACCTTCTGATTAAACATTTGTTTCAATCTTTTTTTAAAAAAATGAGATGAGTAAAGTTGAGAAAAAGCTCAAAGGGAAGAAGAAAAAGCTCTAGGGCTTCGGAAGAGTGAAAAAGCTTGAAGGATAGCAATAGCGATAGGGAGGAAAAGCTCGAATGGAAGGGAAAGTCGAGTGTTGATTGAGTGGGAAAGTGAAAGAAAGAGGGAGTATCATGTTGGGAAAGTGAAAGGGAAGAAGACAAGCTTCTTGTTCTACATCGATAGGAACAAATAGGGTTTATTTTTTATTCCAGGTAAGATTCGATCTATGGATATGTATTTGTTTTTCAATTTCAATAATGTATTTCCTTGAAAGCCCCCGAATAGCTCCAACATTTACTTGGTTCAGATCAAATGGCGACAAACACGAAGGACAATGATGCTGGAGACGAAGACAAAAATGTGGTTAACATAAAGGGCAAAAATGAGACAACAGTAGAAGAGTTGCACGCAAAGTGAGTGCAAAAGGTAGTTGATTGTTTGTTTTTAATACACAAACATTTATCTGAACATGTGGGTGGGGAGGTTTGACCTGTGATTAAGAAAAAGCATGTCAGTGGGTTAAGGGATTTTAATGAAGGGGAAGATTTGAATGTGTCTAATGAACCAAGGATTAGCATAGAAAAAGTGAGTGGGATTGGGGATATCTATTTGAAAACACAGGGGTTTATGATGAAAAACAATTAAGTCCGATTGAGGAAGGCTTTGAGAGTGATGATGAGGAAGGTTTTAAGAGTAATGGTGAGGATTATATGGAAGAGTCAGGAAGTTCAACCACTGAAGAGAGTGTGGAGGACGATTTTGATATGGGTGATATTAGGGTTGGAGATGAAGAAGAAAATTATGATGATGATGTTGATAAACAGTTAATGGGCCATAATGACATTAGTGGGCCTGTATATGAATGGATTGAATGAGTTTGATTGGTCAGGAGATTATCCTTGCTTCGCATTGGAAATGCCATTCTTGGATAGGGGTGAGCTTAGGAGGGTTGCTGACAGATATGCGATTATCAAAGGGGTTAATGTGAGAATAGAGTAAAGTGAGGACAGATTTTTTTTTGGCAATATGTGAAGATGGATGCCTTTTTAGGTTATATGCATCAAGGGATGGGTCAGATGTTGGGTACATTGTGAATTCCTTAGTTCACGAGTATATGTGTGATAGGGGTATCAAGAATAGAAGAGCAAGTGTGAGGTGGATAGCTTCCCACTTCAAGGAGAAAGTGCAAGAAAATCCTCGATACAGTGTTAGGGAAATTAAGCAGGACCTTAAGCGGGAGTTCACTTGCATGTAAGTACATTCAAGTGCAAGAGTGGAAAGAGACAAATTATGCATGAAATGGAAGGGAGCCATAAAGATGAATTTTGTAAGCTGGAAACTTTCTACAATGACCTGAAAGTCTCAAATCTGAGCTCTGATGTTAGTGTTGAGCTAAGTATTTAGTTTTGTTGATTTCCGTCTCTATGACTAATTATGCATGAAATGCCGTTTATTTATGGTTTGCTTGTTAGGTTGGGTGGAAAACTGGTTGTCGGCCGTTTGTAGGGTTTGATGGTACTTTTTTAAAGGGCAAGAGTAAGGGTATTTTGTTAACTGCCTCAGGATTAGATGCGAATGACTCACCATACCCTATTGCTTTTGCACTTACTGAAAAGGAGACTACTATGAATTGGAGTTGGTTTTGGGAGTGGCTTAAAATTTCTCTTGACCTTGGCAATAGAAGTCGAGTTACATTAATGTTTAATATGCAGAAGGTTAGTAAATAGCTAAGTCATTACATTGTCTAATCTGACATTTTATGATCATTTGTAACATATATTGTTATGTTTGTGTAGGGGTTGACAAATGAAGTATCAATTGTCTTGCCAAAGGCAAAACATAAACTATGTGCAAGGCATCTTTATGCTAATTGGAGCAAGCAGTAGAGAGAAAGAAAGCTGAAGAAGAGGTTTTTTTACTGTTTGATAAGCTCCTAGATTTCATTCATTTCATCATATTTTTCCTCAATCTTGTAAATAATTTTGTGAATAAAGAGTTGAAAAGAAACTAAAAGTCAATAGAAAGAAAGAAAGAGAGAAAAGAGGAATTTTAATGTGAATGAAATGTGGAGCTTAATGGACATAAACTTGAGTTATTTGTAGAACTCATCAAGCCTCTTTCTCTTTCTTGTGTAGGAAGAGGTGGACAAGTGGACAAGCCAAGAGGAAATCAAAGAAAACAAGAGAACAGGAGCCAAAAGAACCAAAATGGAAGACACCTCGCTGTGAGCTCGCCACGGCGAGCCCACGGCGAGGTGAAGATGATTCTGCCCTTGTCTCCCTTGTTGCTCGCCGTGGCCTCGCCATAGCGAGCGGAACCTTCTGCTGCGCGTTTTGATAAAAAAGAAGTTGACAGAATGGGATATAATGAAGGGTTTCGAAGAAAGACGACAGAACACACTTTGGGCATATTTTGGACAGACTTGGAGCTTGAAGAGAGAGTGGGAAGTGTTAGGAATCTTGGAGGAGCTTGGAGAAGATTCAAGTGTCACAATTCTTGGTTTCCTTTCTCCTTCCTTCTTCTCTTCTTCTTTGTACCATGAACTCTTGTTCTTGTTCTTGTTTTGTTTTTGGTTTAGATACATTTATGTGGAGCTAAATCCCTTTTCTAGGGTTACTTTGAACCATTTCATGGATTGAACCTTGTATTTCCTTTCTTTGATGCAATGAATGAATGTATATGTGTGTATTTTCATCTTGCTTTTATTATACAAGTACTTGATCACCACTTGCTTTGTTAAATGAAGTATTGCTTGAGAAAGTGTATTTTATTTTAGAACTTGGATGAAAATATGTTGAGCTTGAAGTTTATGGTTTTAAATGGATGGTTAGTTGGTAATGTAGAGATATAATTACTAACCTAACATTGTCTATAGGAGGTTGGTTGGGCATTTATGACTTGTATTAATTGTGACAAGAGATTATGCAATTAATACAAGTAGAAATTTGATTTTGACTTGAGAAAGCTTCTTCAAATGAAATTGAACCTTGGACACACACATTGATTCATTTAGTTTGCTAAAAAAAGGAAGGAATTTACTAGTTCATGAAGTGAAGTGGGAATAAGTATCCCTAAACTTTTATTTATCTTAACAAGTGTGTTTTTAAATCATCTTACTATTTTATAACATTTTGCAATTAATCTTTCGTTTTAAAATCAATCTCAAATCATTTATTACTCACTTCTAATTAATTACGCAAATAGCACTAGTTAACTTGCTCAAATCTCAATCCTTGTGGAACGACACTTTTTCATATACTACATTTTAATTTGATGACCCGTACGCTTATGGTAATGACCGCAAATGGCCGATAAGTCACTGTGCTTGGAGCAGTTTTCTTGAGCAATTGAATGATAATCTCAAGGCACTTGTGAGCATAAATAAGGTAGCAGCTTGGGTGGTGATGACTTACCCTCACAATGCTTGGGTAAGAGCCTTTTTACCAGTCAATGTTTGTGTTGGGTAGTAGATAACAATGCAAGTGAAAGTTTCAATGCATGGATCAATGAGTGTAGGCGTTTGCCTGTCATTAGAATGATTAACGGGATAAGAGTTAAAATGAGGGGAAAATGGGCTAAGAGTGAGGACAATGTTAGGCACTGGAAGGGGGATTATAGTCCAAACTACCTTAAGTTATTTGAGACAAATAAGGAGTTGGCCAATAAGTGTGGTGTTGCATTCAATGGGGACGATGGGTATGAGGTAGATGAGGGAATAGACAGGCATTTAGTTATGCTTTATAGGAAGATGTGTACTTGCAATGCGTGGGATTTAACTGGAATCCCATGCCAACATGCCATTATGTATCGCGCCAAGATCAACCCAATGACCCAGATTTTACCATGTTACCACAAGAGCACATATCTTGCAAGCTACAGGACAAAATTTGAACCTGTTCAGGGCAAGTAATGTTGGGACACAGACAAATTTCTCCCAATGCTTTCTCCTCCGATCTATACTTTACCAGGGAGACCTCCAACTAAAAGGGTTCAAACTGAGGAAAATCAAAGAAGGATGAAGACTCATGCTCCCAAGCCCACCAATGCATCTCAAGGAACTATCAATAAAGCAGATGCACCTATGGATGAATCACATAGACAAGCCATTCGTCGAGAAAAATTAAGCAAAGAGGCACTATTAGCAAATGTTCATTTTACAGAAATGAGGGTCACAATAGGAGCACATGCAAAGAGGTGGTAACATCCTTTATGTGAATTGTTCGTGGTTGATTAATAGGACTTTTTATTGTTTCAATACAAATAATTTTTTAATTTGTAGGCTCC
Organism: Mimosa bimucronata; assembly: GCA_037074515.1. Lineage (NCBI taxonomy): Eukaryota > Viridiplantae > Streptophyta > Magnoliopsida > Fabales > Fabaceae > Mimosa > Mimosa bimucronata. The sequence continues at coordinate 18,693,594 of CM073442.1, forward strand.
TTGTTCGCACCGCAAGTGCACAGGTCGCGCCAAGTAATAAAATGATAAGAAAGTATCGTTCCCACAGGGATTGGGTTACAAATGTGATCAAACAGAAGGCTTAGTGAATTCAATTAAGTTGAGCTAACGCAAAGTTTGGATTGAAGATTTAACATTTTCAAAGATGAACAACTAGAATTCTATTTATAGTTAAAATTTTTAATCACAAAGGTTATAAAGTAAAGAGGTGATTTAGAAAACACTTGTTAAGACAAATAAAACGACCTAGGGTTACTTATCCCCAATTGACTTTATGAACTAGTAAATTCCTTTCCTTTAGGCATCATAATGAATCTATGTGTGAGTCTAAGGTTCAAATTCATTTGAAGAAGCTTTCTCAAGTCAAAATCAAATTTATACTTTCATTAATTGCACAACCTCTTGCCACAATCAATGCAAGTCATAAATGCTTCACCAACATTATATGAACAATGTTAGGTTAGTAATTATATCTCTATATTACCAACTAACCATCCATTTAACACGATAAACTTCAAGTCTAACATGATTTCACCCAAGTTCTAAAACAAAATATTCTCTCTCTAGACATACTCCTTTAACAAATCAAGTGGTGATCAAGCACTTGTATAAATAATAGCTAGATAAAAATCCACACATAAAAATTTGTTCAATGAATTAAAGAAAGGAACTACAAGGTTCAATCCATCAAATGATTCAAGGTAACCCTAGAAAAGGGATTTAGTTACACATGGTTAAATTAAAAACGAAAGTAAAGATTGAGAAAGAATACATGACAGAAAAATAGAGAAGAAGGAAGAAGAAAGGGACCCAAGAACAATGAACTTGAATCTCTCCAAGATCCTCCAAGCTTCCAAGCTCTTCCCCACTCTCTCTTGAAGCTCCAAAATGTCCCAAAAATGTGCCCTAACTCCCTCTCCCCAAAATCCTCTGAATTAATTTCTTTTATCCCCTTTCAGACAGCTCATTTACTCAAAACGCACAGTATTTGCTAGTTCGCCATGGCGAAGTCCACGGTGAACTCTATTGTTCCAAAGGCAGAATAGAATTACACTTGCCATGACTTTTTCCGTGGCGAAAGTCACGGCGAAATCATGTTGTTTCTGGTCCCTTAGCCTTTTTCTCAGCTAATCTTTAATCTGATTGATGGGTATGTGTTTCCTCTGGGCTTTTTCACTTGAGCACCTCTTCCTATACAAGAAAGAAAGAGGGTTGATGAGTTTTACAATTTACTACATTATATAAAAATTCATTAAGCTCCAAATTTCATATAAATTACAGCTCTTTCTTTGCCCCGCTTTCTCATTAAGCTTTTGTTTCCTTTTTTGCCATTTTAACCACCAAATTATTCACAGGCGCGGAGTAAAACATGATGATTTTGCAATGAAATTTAGGAGCTTATCACTCCTTTAACTAGAAAACTTCACCCAGGCAGGAAAAAGAAAACACCAGACAATATATCTTAAGGAACTCCTCCTTCCACTGAAGCAACACCAGAAGATGCCAACAATACAACTCCACATTTCTTTCAAGCAATACCAGAAGCTGTTCATGCAAATCCAACTTCCACCCAAGCAAATTCACCACAAGCACCATATGCAACACCTTCAACTCAGTCACAGCGAACTTGGACTTTTTCAACCCAGTCACAAAGAGCTGGGACTCCTTTAACCCATAAAGCTGCTATGTCTTCAACTCAGTCACAAAGACCTAGGACTTCTTCAAACTAGTCACATAAAGCAGCCAATTCTTTAAACCAGATAAAATCGGGCAAATGTGTGTACAAGAGCAAATTTACTTCAGGCATGGGCATTACGATAGATGCAATCACTTGCAAAACCGTTTACAATGTAAGCTTGTTTGCTTTTTGTTTATGTTTGAAAATTTTCTTCGACCATGTATTAATTTCACTCTTACTTTTGTTTTAGCCTAGACAAAGTTTAGAGATGGTTCTTTACAAGGGAAAGGCAGAAGCTTACATGAACCAACATGCTGACCCTCCAAAGAAGTTTCTTATCCCTAATGAGATGAATGCGAGACTTTATCGCAAACTAATCTCCACTAATCCACAGGGTTCTAGGAGGATCCAGTTCTCAAGCCCTTCACAACCTCAAGTACTCGTAATGAGACCCCCAAGGGTAATATGGAAGGGCAAGGCAAGTGTGTCTGGCTCAGCTACAAGTTCAAAGGGATAAGATCGAGTAATAGCAAATGCAAAGAAGCCTTCATTGTACGAAAATAGGCTGAATTTGTGTTATTTTTTTCGTAAACCTGTCATTGAAACTTGTGCTTTTGATTTTTATTATGCCATGTTCACAATACGTTGGAAACATGTACATTGATCTTTTGCTTATGCTTTTGTATTTTAGGTGTGCCTTATTCACAATCTGTGTTCTCATCATACTGACATGAGATGAGTAATGGTGGTGGTCACTTGTGCTTCTATATTTTGGGTTTAGGTACTACTTATGGATTCAATGAATGACTTTGTTCCTTCTTCAATGAATATCCAATTTTCATATTGTCTGATTTTAATGGTCAATGAATGACTTTCATTTTGATTTGCTTGCAAAATATCATTGTGGACAAGGGCCAATTCAAAGATATGCTTTTATGGTCAATTAATGACTTTGATTTTTATGTCATATATGAAAGGTGATTTACAGGTTAGTCAGGTCGGTGTACAGCAGCACCATGTGTTTCTTGCAGACATTAAGCCCAATTTTTCTTATACAAGGGCTCAGTTGGCACTACACTTGGCTTTACTTCAAGAAATTTGTATTGCTATAGTTATATCATTATATACAGGGTCATATTGGATAGAGGCATCAAACACCATTTAACACTAGGCAACAAACATCATTATATCATTTTATCACTAATAAAATGTTTCATATTGTTTCAGTCAAACGCTAAGCCACAACATAGTTCTCTTAACCAAATATATGTCAATTACAAACTTCAGACTACTCATCCCATCCACGATGGCATCTTAAATATACATTAACACTAGCCAAATACAAAAGGACAAACACAAGACACATAGCTATTCTAAGCTTGATTTCATGCTTCTTCTCTTGTTCAACATACATGTCAATCTTCCGCTTCGTCTTCTTCATTTCCACACCTATTTCATCAAGAAGTTCTTTCAGTTTTTCTGCATTCTCTACTTTTCGAAGCTTGCAATTTTTATGACATGGTCTATCAATGTTGTCTAAGAACTCCTTGATCACTATATTTGGCCGTTCCCCAAACTTACTATCATGCCAAGAAAAGTAAGTACACTGATTGCTCTGTGTCAAAACAACAATTATCTTTTAGAAAAACAGGAGAAACAAAGGAGTAACAAAAACACTGCCTAAGCATAAACATTCATTCTCAGTCCTAAATGTTGAGATCCTTCACCCTCTTAAAGCCAAACAAAAATCAGCTTTTTCAAGCATATCATAACTATATGAGCGTAACTGGTTATAGAATCCACATCGGTAGAACCTCCTCCCTAGGTTGCTCTCTCTTCATGAAGTCCATCGGGGGGCTGTGTTACCTTCAGAAATTTCACACATTTCACATACTTTTCACATGTTTTAAGCTCATATATGCTTAATAATATGCTTGTAAGGAAGAACATCATGTGAAAATGTGTGAACTCCTATCACCTTAAAATTGTGAAGAATCGATGATTTCCCTCACTATTTTGTAGGAAAGAGAAGAAGAAATTAAAATAAAGAAAAAGGGAAGCAAGGAGCAGTGCATAGCAGAGCAAAGTTAAGGGATGCATGACTAAGTTTCTGGCTGCAGCGAGAACTTTTGCTAGTTGTGGTGAACCATAGGGAAATTTGGGTCCATCCCAGTGAACCCTCATCTCTATCTGTTGCGCTCCAGCATGAACACTTTCTGGCTGTAGTAAGAATGCGTCAGTTCTGCTATGCGTTTTGGGGTTTGAAACACAAAAAGGAATGAGATAAAAGTTAGGGTTGGCTAATTTTTCAACATAGAACACTTGGGGACGAGTTTTAGAGCTTAGAAACACCAAGAAAGAGCTAGAGAGAGAGAGCTTCAAAGAGGATTTGGGAGCTTGGGAGAAGTGGATTCTTTGAGCTTCAAGAAGGAATTCCTTGTGGTTGCTTCTCTTGTCCTCCGTTTTCTTCTTCCTTTCTCTTGTTTATGTTTGAACCTTGTGATGTAATTGAAGATGATTTTTGAGTTTCCTTTTACCATGTGTAGCTAAACTTCTAATTCTAGATTTATTTTGAAAATTTGTATGGATTGATGCTTGGAACTCTTTCTCTCTTGATGGTTAATGATCATTAAGTTGTGAATTTAACTTGTGCTTCATTTATCCTAAATGTTAAGCATTAATTAAGCATAGAACTAGGTTGAATTCAAGCTTGTCTTAAAATTTCAATTTGGGATTGAGAGTTTGTTAATGAGATAGAAATATTCATTGACCAAATTTTGTAAAATTGAAGTGGGATGTTTGTATAGACTAATTAACATAAGATGTAGTAAGAGATTATGCATATTAGAGTTAATTAAGGTTTGGGTAAGCTTGAGAGAGTTATTCAAATGGATATGACTTCAAACATCAAATTAATATTCATTAATTGTCATTAGAGGAGGGGTGATTGAGCAACATGAAGTACAAATAAATAAAGCTAGTATTTTCACGTTGTGTTGAAATTACTTAAAGTGCTTTGTTTTTCAACTTGCCATTTTTCAATCAATTATATTTTCTACTTGCCATTTTTCAATCAATTATATTTTATAAAATCATGCCTTTTACTCATTGCTAATTTAGATTAAGATGAATTTGATGAACTTGCTTATAACATAATCCTAGTGGAACGACAACCCTCTCTTAACCTATAATATTAAACTTGACCTATGCGCTTGCGGTTGCAATTTATGGCTAACAGGGTGCCATTCTATGGTGGCGAAATCTCCTAGGCTGTTCATATTCGTCCTTGCAATTGGCTTGTTGGATCACTACAGCCTGTCTTCTGTGACTACTCATCATTGAAGATGAAGAAGAAGACATCTGTGGTTAGGGGTTACAGCTCATCATCTGCGGTTAGGGCTCCTACGAGTCTTCTTCTTATAAGGTTCTTCAGTTATGACCTTTCTTCTTCTTTAAAAGCATTTTATTTGCTTTAAAAACAATGTTTTAAATGTGTTTTTTTAATGATTTTTAATGTGTTCTAAGTCAGATATCCCCCTCCAGATTATAATACACATTAGGCAAACGTTTCTTTTCACGTGGCCAAAAAATTCCATTGTGTCACTTTACATAGTCACAAATGGTAGCCGCTAATTTACCCCTAACGGCGTTGGTTAATTTGGTCTATTTTAAAACTTTATTGGCATATAAGAATCAATCAATTGATAATTGTACCAGATGCTTCTAGGCCTATATTTTATTGGCCAAAATGCATCTTAACCCCATGTGAAAAGACATATATGCCCTTGTATTGTTTTTAAAAAAGTGGTGGCTTATGGTTATCAGAACTCTGGTGGATGTTTTTGAATGTGGTAAGTAACAATAAAGATAAGCGGATTTATGAGAGTTTTTGCAACTCTCGTATATGCATGACTAAGGTTAGCATGAACAAATAAAACGAGAGAATTTACAATTTGGATTAGATCATTTGACGCAAACTTAAGCGAATTTGTAACTTTTGTAAATGCAACTAACAAGTGGAATAAATGGATTTGCAAGTAAAATTTGGTCATTTGTTAAAAAGAGACGAGAATTTGCGGGTGTTGAGGTATGCATAAATAAGATAAATAAAGGGTTTATCTCCAAAATCATGCCATTTACAACTTTCATAATGATATTTATTTGATACTATCAACAGATAAGAAGCACCTTTTCTAGATTCTCTTATAGGAATTTGAGTAACTAATTGCTCCATTTTTGAGGTTTATGACTTCCCTCCCTACTAACACAAGTAACATTTTTGGGACTCCAACTCAAAACTCTGAGAGATCTAATGAGACCTTACACACTAGACCAACTACATGCTTTTGAAAGTTGTAAATTCATTTTTTTTATAAATATATAGCCTTATTAACATTGTAAATCCCTTTATTTCACTTATTCATGCATACCTTAATAACTGCATATATAAGAGTTGGAAATTCTCTTATCTTTCTTATAAATAGAACGAGCTAAACCTCCCGTGCATTGCACGGGTGCTTATCTTTAATGAGATTTAATTGCAAATATTACAGTACATATCTAAACAATATTAAACTGTACTTTTCATTTGAATTACCGCACGCACACATATAAGCCTCTGCTAGACTTATGAGACATACAACAAATAACGAATTAGATGCTTCTTTACATCGATCATTAGATAGCTAGCTCGAGGGTGCAACTACTTGACATAAAAACGTAAATTGTAGTTCAGTATTATTTCCACCAACATGTCCTCTAACGTATGATGGTATAGTCGTCTAAATTTAATGTGATGATGAACAATGTAAACAAAAATGTAAGGTGACCATAATTTTGCATTTCTTACATGTCAAGATGGTGCACAATCTATGAGTTAAATTACAAGATATCCATTTTTGAGCTATAAGGAAGGCAAATCTTCAACACATCAGTCGGTCCTTCATTAATTTATGTTGTCTACATTAACCTGCGCTAGAGACCTCTGTGTTGCAATTGTTAGAAACACCTTTTAGCAAGCCTGCTAAATTGGGAAAGACCCTGCACTTGAAGCTAAGGTTTGTACTATGGATGTCATGATGCTTTCTATCATGGGAACAATCTTGACACCATGAACTCAAGCAAGAACTTCATAAAGTGAAATTGTGAATTCTCCTGATAATGAGCTAGTATCCTAGGTTTCAAAAACCTGGGCGAGGAAGATAGGAATGCTCTTAAAGTCCACATCTTTCACGTATGACTTTAGTGCTTTCATTGCACACTTGCGACTGTCCGTATCTTTGTCAAGGTTAGCAAGCTCTCGTTGGATAACTGGACTGAGACTTCTTCCTATTGCTGAACTAAAATCAAACAATCAAACAATTTTGATTAACCCAAATATAGATAGTTAGAGGACAAGCATTAATGCGCGGATATCTTTAGAATATCTTCGCCAATCTGGAAACTTCTTAATTTCCATTAAGCTTCAGACTATAATGAGTTAATAGACATCTCTATTAAACTTATGAAATGGTGTAGCAAAGAATAACCAACCTCAAGTAAGGTAAATGGTGCAGCAAGAAAATCGGCCCCACTATCCAAATTGCATGTCATGTAAAAAGTAGACATCAACTTTATGGGTGTGAGTTGGAGAAACTGCAACACAAACAGAAATGAAAATAATAAAGTAGTAGGACAATATGGAACTTTGATCATTTCATTGGCTAACATGATAAGTTCAATATTGGCTCCCTTCAATTGTATGCTATAATCAAATTTAATTCCAGATTTGATAAATAAAAATTTCTTCGAAATTAATTAAAACACATTTGACCTGCAATTTCAGTGATTCTAATTTAATTTATTTGTTGTGCCTTTAGTGATTGCTTGACATTTTCAAAAGTATCATTGATTTTAAAGCAGTGTTGAGAACCACATCTGAGCTCTAGTAGCCATGTTTATTCTAAAAATCCTTCCACCAATATGAACTTGTACAGCAAACAAATTATGGGTTGAGGAATACCATCATGATCATGCAAGGCTTTCATAGAATGCTATGTGGTCTTTTTTACCTTTCAGATTAAACAGAAGAAACTGATTTTATGCACACCGAACAGGTATTGCTACAAATTAAGTATCATATAAAACAACAGCTTAAATCTAAAAGTTAATACATATTGCAGATCGTGATTACTTCAATTGATAGCATATACATGGTAGACTCATACTGGTGTTCTTGTGCCGCAATCAATATTCCCATCATATGGTACAAACATTTTGGATACTAACATCTATAGGATAGGCATGCCCAAATCAAAGCAAGTAAATAGATGATACTTTAACTGTATGTGAATATGACCTGTAGTAGGAATTATAAATAAGTCTCCACCATTTCTTTCTAGTCTAGATTTTCTTGTACATTGCACATATCAAAAGAAAGTTAAACAATTTGATTTGCAAGACCATTCTATTTTTCCAAATTTGATTCTATTTCCAAATTGCTTTCACTTGATGTATCAAAATGCAACTCATTGTCATTTTGGTTTTCTTCATCAGTATTTTCAATGTAGCTCAAATTTCCACTAAAAGACACGTCCAACGAATACAAATACGATGGTTATATAAATAAAAATAAAACCCACAAGCTCAGAAATATGATGATTGGAGAAATGAGAATCATAACAATGGATGAGAAATATTCTCACATTGACAAAACAAACAAATAATAACTTAAATTTAGAAAAATCAATCACATATAACACTATAATCTTGGAATAAATAAACCAACAATTACTTAAATCTAGTGCCAAACTATCAAAGAAAAATTGAAGATAGAGCCAATATGTAGAGAATCATCCACAAATGCACAAATCCTACCAAATCCACAAATCAAGAAATAGAAAAAAAAATGAAAAAATAGATAAGGTAATACCTGTTGTGTTGAAAGTGTGGAAGGCTGTCACACATGCTTGTTCAATCTCAGAAATTCAACGACCAATTTATTACATATTTCAGAATGAAACCTTTGTTTCTGCATAAAAAAATCTGTGAAATAGTATTTATTAATGATGCTTGTTCATTCTCAGAAATTCAACAACCAATTTATTACATATCTAAGAATGTTATTACATATCTAAGAATGAAACCTTTGTTTCTGCATAAAAAAAATATGTGAAATGGTATTTATTAATGATGGGAACCATTTATGAGGAGGAATTAAATTCAACAACCAATTTAATACGTACCAAAGGAAGAGTGCTTCTTTTTTGCATGAACGCGTTGACTTATGAACAGTTCCAACTACAAACGGAGAAGCAAAACTATATTACACTTGATATGATGAAGATGTAGGCATTCTCAGCATCCCTATTAATGAAAACCAAAATATTGACTACAACCGCTAAGCAATAAATGATGTGTATGTCAAACAAAGCAGAAAGGCAAACTCCTTGAACTGCACAATATGAGCATTACATGTTCGTGGAGAACAATAAATACATTTAATAAGCGTACTAAATGACTTGTAACAACAGATAAACAATATAAGATGCAAATGAAGTTGATCGTAGCCTAAGAAAATATTGTGGTATTGAAGAGAAGAGAATGAGGAAGGTTCCAAGAATAAAGCCATAAATTATCTCACCACAAAACCTATACACCCATATGTTCTTGAAATGTGAAAATATGAATCAAAATGCTTACCATTCAACTTTATTTGGTCATATGAGGAGGGAAAATTCAAATTCGAATTTTCAAATGATGGCACTCAAACTAAACCATGTCCTGCCCACTTTGTTCTAGTTGGCAAATGCATTAGAGTTCACAGAGCCATAGGAGTATGGCTGAACAGAGTGCAATGAAAGGGACATAAACAGCTCACACGAATCCAGAGACAAGGAGAGGTTAGCTTGTGAATAGTGTTCTGTGTCTAGAGTCAACCATTATGTGATGGAACCGCTACTTGTAACACCCCAAATTTTAGAAAAGAGATAATAAAAAAAATATTTAGAATCTTCGGGTATAGTTTAATACTTAAAAAACCTTATAAATAAGTTTGGGATTAAAGCATATATAGATAAATTATTTTTAAACAAATTCAGATCAATTTGTAAAGGAAATGGTAATTAAAATTACCATTGAAGGGCAAAATGGGAAAAAGAGAAATGAAAATGACAATATCTACGCCTACTTGAAAAAATCTTCAATTATAAAAGAAGGGGCAAAATGGTAAAACACCCATTTAAAATATCTACTCCTTCCTTTATTTATTATTACCCATGTGTTTCTTTCTTCTTCTTCACACTCTTCCTCTCTCATTCTAGAAAATTTTAGGTGTTACAAGAGACGTCTAACGATCATAAATAAGTATAGTTATTTATGTATTATATACTATGTGTAATTATAGGAAATGATAGTGAAGTGGGTGTCCAAAGCATTCGTGAAGGAAAGGAGACAGTAAACGATTAAGTTTGGTAATCCTCGTATTCCACATGTTACTTGCATTTATGAAAGATATAAATTCCCTTGTGTTTCTTGTAAATAACCTAATTTAAGTGTAAACACCTTATTCCACTTGTTTATGCAAACCTTGACAATTGCATTTATAGGAGTTACAAACTCCCTTATCTTTCTTGTAAGTGGCCTAATTATAGCTGTAAATCCTTTTATCCCACTTGTTACCCGCATCTATTGAAGTTGTAACTCTTATAAATGGGCTAGTTTAATTTACAGATCCTTTTATTCCACTTGTTCATGCTAAGTAACCTTAATTTTACATTTGCAGGAGTTGCAAATTACTTTATCTTATAAATTCACTTATATTTCTTATTAGTGGCCACATTCTTTTGAAATATTTTCGATGTCCAGAGTTCCAACCACTAGCATCGCTGCTCCAATGCTCGGCCACCGAAGCTCCAGTGAATGTTGACATCTTTTTTGAAAAGGAATAATACAAGCATATAAATGGTATTCTCACATAGAAAACTTAATTTAGTCTAAAGGGATACAATGAAATTTTAGAGAGTTTAGGGGGCTATTTGATATAAAATGTTTATAATATGGGTGCATTAAATTTTTTCCTTAACTTTTCATTTTTACGATCTTAATTTTATTACTGAAATACTACCATAATTTTTAAACAAAATTACACGTAATCCCTGAATTTTGTGTCTTGTACATATGGCCTCCCTTTCCTAAAAACTTTATAATAAACCTTTATAAACTCTTGCTTTTATGATAAGTAACTTCGTCAGTCATCTACGATAGAATTGACATTAGATGTATCAACTTCTTTTCGAGCACAAATGGGGATAAATAGTGAATTTATTGGGCTAATAAAGTAACACTTTTAAAACCTAGTTCATAAGGAGGACTTAGACTTACATCAAGAGCTCCTATGGATTCTGCTATTTTGGTTAAACAAATTTAGAGAATTTACAATGTTCTTTTGATTAAATTTAAAGAGGTATAATTATACATGGTTCAAACTTTAGAAGAGTTTCATGTTAAATGTGATGTTATGTTATTTTTTTCATTTTATGTGAACATCATTGTTGGGTCCTTATGATTTGATCAAACTTTTATTTTAGCCTATTGTAAACACCCTATTTTGTCCTGGGCCCCCACAGAATGATAAAAAATAATAAAAATAAAATAACAAAAATCATTCCTGTAGAATCTCCACTAATTATGATTGAAAAATGGCACTTAAATTATTAGTACAAAAAAATTCAAAAATTCACTGATTTATTATGATTAGGTGTCATTAGTGCTGATTGTTTGGTCATAATTGTAGAAGTCAAATTTGAAAATTAAAATTGATAGTGATTGTGAGCCATTAATGATAATTGGTGGGTGGTAGATGATAAAAAATTAATAAAAAATAAAAAAAGAAAATTAGAAAATATGTTGTTAGAATATGAAATGTTATTAAAATAAAAAAATAAAAAATAAAAAACAAAAATTAAAAAATAATAATTGGTGCATTTATGGATGAAAACCCTAGTGGTGCTTATATAAAGGAGAGTAAGAGAGCACAAAAAGAGGGAGAGATCTTTTGAGGAGGATTCAAAGAGGCTCGGTTTTTTTAAGAAGAAACAATGAGAGAAAAGAGAGACAAGAAAACAAGTTTGGGGAGACAAAATTGTCTCGAGAGATGGTAGCAAGGGAGAAATAGAGAGAAACTGATTACTTCATCTTCTTTGTCCTGCTTCCCTTATTTCTTTTAATCATTCCATCCTATAATTATTTTTCCAACTATTTTCCAAGGAAAGCCTATGTTCTGTGGTTGTTGCTACATATGTAAGCTTCAACACCAATGGCTTGAGGATTACAATAATATGATTGGATTGATTTGTAACTGGTTCTTTTCTTGGTTCTTTCTTCATTCTTTCATGCTACTTCATTTCTTCTCTAGAAAACTTGGAGGATTTAAAAAATAAATGGTTTGATTTTCCTTTATATGCCCTCTTTACTTCATTATTTTGCAGCAAAGATCAAAGCCTCCCAGGTATAAACTCTCTTACTATTGAAAGCTATTGTTGGCTTAATTGTCATTGAAGCTTGTCTTTGTTTGTTCAATAATGATTGTGAGCCAATGTCTTATTATGAAAAATAAAATAAAATATCAAATTTCTTTTGATTAAAAAAAGGTTCAAAATCATTTTATGCCGTGTGAGGCTTTTGGAACCTCTGCAAGCAGAAATGATTAATCTTCCATGTGAGATTATAGGAATCTTTATAGGAATGTTAATCAAGAGACTTTTCTTAAAAAATATTTTTCCTTAAATAATAATAAGAATAGTTGTTTTCAAAAAATAAAAAATATCAACCAATACAAAAATCTTTCAAAAAAGAATAATTAAACATTTTCTTAAAAAACATCAAACCAATTGACATGTATTTCTACCCGGAACTATGTGGGCTTTGATCCCTTAAGGGTACGTAGGCCCTAGGTTAAATCCTAGGTCAAGTCCAACTATGTAAATATTTTTTTTGTGAATATATTTTTATATTACTTTTTGGGTGATTAAAATAAATTTCAATGCCATATTTATTTTTAGATAATTAACTTAGGGTAACCGTTCTCATGAACGGGTGCTGTGGGGTGCCTAACACCTTCCCCATACACAATAAACTCTCGAGCCAAATTTGGTTTTAAAAGACCATTTATATTTTTTGAAAGGTTTTCCAAAATTATCCTATTTAAAAAAAAAATTTTGGCGACTCCATTTGACCTGATTTTAAGGCGCTACACCTATAAAATATAAAATCGTGTTTTTTGTCCTTATCGTTTTATAAGAACTTAGTTTGAGTATAATACATTTAACAGCATTGAATATAAGAAGAAAAACCAAACATTCATTAAAAATAACAGCAACTGAGTGTCAAAGTAAGCTAAATGAAAAGAAAATAAAAATATAGATAGATGATCAATAAATCTAGGGGAAGGATCAATAAAACTCATGAAGTCAATTAGCATGTGAACCTTCACAGGACTAGATAGATGAATAATGGGAGATTTTTTTCATTTTGCGGTTTCTAACTAGTGGTGGCTCGATTGTGGTTTTCTACTATTTGAAAGTTGTGGTTTGATTTTATTCCTATTCTTTGACTTTAAAAGGGAGTTTTTTTTTTTTTACAATTTGGCAAGGGCAATTTAATTATATCTACTGAATAATTACAAAAATAAATTAAAAATTAAGAAAATCACAATATTATAAAATCTCAATAACAAGTGAGCAATATAATGGAATTATGTTTCTTAAGCTTAAACTTGTGATAGCTTATTCCTCAATTGTTATTGTACCTTTGGGGTGATTAACTTGGGATCTTACAATCATAATTCCACTATAAATTATATCCAACTTTTCAGTGCATATCAAATATACATTGGAAGTCCACAATAGCTGTTACATAAAACACATATTACGTTGGTTTAGTGATGCTTTCTACACTCATTTTAGAACTGTTAAACTCATTCAAAAAGAGCGGCCTTGTAAAAAATAAATATAAATTAAAATGTAGTTTCGAAATATATAGATTAGAGAATTTGAAGAACCGTAGAACAAATTCATATACGATCTTTCATATCCCTTTGAAAGTCCAATCCATGTTTTGTGTCATTCTCTATCTTTTAACCAAAATTGAAATCTCAAGGGGTACACGGTGAATCATACTACCATTATCAAATAGAAAAAAGGAATTTATTACATGGTTTAATTTGTTGATCACTTATACCATTTGTCAATCATGATTAAGCAAAATGGGTAATCTATTGATCTCAAAAGCACTTATATATTACCAAAGCTATTTATGCATAATCGACAAGTATTAGGCCTAAATTTTGAACAAAAATCTTCAGTAGCGAATCCTTCTGCGACTTCAGCTTCTACAAATTAGTAGGTGCATGACTCAATTTGAATTTCCTAATTCAATCTAGTCAACCTTTTGACTAGCTTTACTAGGAATCTATACAATATTTTAAGTTTGATTAGTTTAAAGCCTTTGTTTTCGAGAAATCATTTAGCCAGAAACATATTGGTTGGTGTTATATAGAGTAGTTCCCATAATCTAAGAGATATTTAGCCGAACCTGTAGCAATAAGAGATTTTTTGGCCAAACATAAACCCATAAAGATTGAACAATAAAAGCTCAAATCATATTCTTATGTTGAATTTTTTTTGGAAGGAATAAAACAACCAACATGTATTGGAGGATAAAACTTGCATATAAACCAAAGTTAAAGTAAGATACAAGTAATCTAATTCTACTTGAGAGCCAGACACACTGAAAATAATTTATTGGAAACATGGAAATAGTAGACAACAGATATAAGTAGTCTAAATAGCACATTATAATGAAGAGGAGTATTTAATTGACTTACCTATCTAGTATATATACATAAACTAAAAACAGTAACAAGGAGTGTCATCGAGAAGTATCATCAAGAAGCAGCTGCTCAATCTGCTTCGTAACGTAGATGTAGATCGTTAATCTATAGAAATTCATGTAATTTCAGCACATTTTCCTCGAGTTTAATTCATTCATAGATACATTTATGCATATTTTAGATACTCAAAATAGGAAAATGTTCATTTTGATTTTTGATTACACATCATTATTCAATTTGTGCATTTTTGTCATATTCTTAGCTAGCTAATTTCCTATGTTTTTATTGTTACTATTTTGTAGGATTATTTTGATACTATGATCATGTGGTTACATTCACTTTTTAAAGTTCGAAAAGGCATTGAGTGATGAAAGGATCATAGGAGAATTCATCACTGAGGAAGAAAATAGAACATAGACAAAGAGAGCCCAGATCCCCACCGCAAGTAAAGCAACAGAGACCAAAGGAGAAGGTTTCCTCAGCTGACTGACCCATCCTTTCATCAGTGATGAAAGGATGGGTCAGTAGGCTCAGGAAAGAAGGAAAAGGATAGATGACAAAGCTTTCCAAAAACAATCTCCAAAAGAAATGAAACCACCAAAGGGTACATCTAAGGTGATGCCAGAATTGCTAGTGAAACAACGCCAAAAGAGAGAGATCATCTTCCCTTCTTTGGTCCCTCTTCACACCAGCCATCCCCTTTAAGTTACAACATATTCAAAACAAAGTACAAAGTATGTAGTGTGATTAAAACTTTTGGATATCCAAAAATCTCTTGCTATGATAAAGTTTTGGGAAAATTTGAACCTTAATCCTAAGACAATGGAAGAATGATCTGATGTAGAAATTGCATGAGAAGATTTCATTCACTTGGTGCTTCTTGTTGAATCTTCTTTCTGTTTCTTTTCTATCATAGACACTTCCATATGTTTTCATGCATGAAACCACCTATTCTATCAATTAGTTGAATGCTAACAATATGAAAAAGTAAGTTTGCTAACTTGACCCCAATTATAAAAAATAGATGTTATGTTTGACTCTATGTAGAAAGAGGCACTACTACAGAAAATGTCTATAGCAGCACTTGTTTTGGCCATATAGCAGCGCTTATAAGCGCTGCAATAGCCAGTGATGCTATAAGCTATTAAGCCTAACGCAGCGCTTGTTAAGCGCTGCTATAGGTGACCTAAAGCAGCGCTTAAGCGCTGCAATAGGTAATTTATTTTTTAAAAAAATAATACCTATAGCAGCGCTTATTTTCATAAGCATTGCTATAGGTATTATTTTTTTAAAAAAAATTAATTTTTATCCCTGCATCAATTTAGAAATTACAGACATTCTCCCCTTCTCGGCCCAGAAAACTCGTAGGAACATGGGAGACAAGAATTAAATCCCAAAAATTCCCTAACCTCAAGAACACACATTCAATCAATTCCATAGTCTTAGAATTGCTAGAAATCACAAGCAATTAAACTTCAAAACAACAAACATCCGAAAATCTCAATTTTTGCTTCGGATGAACAGTACCAGAGGAGGAATTTTGTGCAAAAATGGGTCTTATTCAACTTCCCTTCCTAAAATCGACACCCAAAACATTAAGAACAAGCCTCAAGAACCATTTCTATAATTTCAGAAGCTTAAAAAACATCTCAGAAATTCGAATCATTTCCCCCATTCCACTCAAAAATCGCGGCGGAAAAGAGAAAAAACAAGAGAAGAAGGCTTACTTAAACTTGTTTCAAGCTTCTCCGAACGTTTTCCGCCGTCAAACACCGTCGATGGGGCCGATTCCGCCGCTGGAAGACGAAAAACAGATAAGAGAGAATGAGAGTGTGTGTGCGTCGGTGAGAGAGGGAGTTTATGTGTGTGTGTTGAGAGATAGAGAAAGGGAAATAAAAGAAGAGTTCATGTGTGTGTGTCATTGAGGAGGGAGGGTGGATGAAATTAGGGAGGGAAATAAGGGAAAATGGCGCGGGTGTAAAAAATTGAAATTTTTAAATTTGGTTTTAGATATTTTTTAAATAAAATTTAAATCGCAGGGGCCTATAGCAGCGCTTAAGCGCTGCTATAGGCCCCTGCGATTTAAATTTTATTTAAATAATATCAAAAACCAATTTTAAAAATACTAATTCATTTTAAAAAAGGAAAGAAAATTTAAAAGTAACTATTTACGCCTATCTAAGCCCCCTGTCATTTAAATTTTATTTAAAAAATATCTAAAAAAAATTTTAAAAATACTAATTCATTTTAAAAAAGGAAAGAAAATTTAAAAATACATATTTAGGCCTATAGCAGCGCTTAAGCGCTGCTATAGGTCCCCCGGGATTTAATTTTTATTTAAAAAATATCTAAAACCAATTTTAAAAATACTAATTCATTTTAAAAAAGGGAAGATAATTTAAAAATACCTATTTAGGCCTATCTATGCCCCATGTGATTTAATTTTTATTTAAAAAAAATGTAAAACAATTTTCCAATTTTTTTTAAATTGTTTTACATATTTTTTAATATAAAAAATAAACCCCAAGGGCCTATACCAGCGCTTAAGCGCTGCTATAGGCCCCTGGGATTTAATTTTTATTTAAAAAAAATGTTAAACAATTTGCCAATTTTTTTTAAATTATTTTACATATTTTTTAATATAAAAAATAAACCCCAGGGGACTATACCAGCGCTTAAACGCTGCTATAGGCCCCTGTGATTTAATTTTTATTTAAAAAAAATGTAAAACAATTTTTCAATTTTTTTAAAATTGTTTTACATATTTTTTAATATAAAAAATAAACCCCAAGGGCCTATACCAGCGCTTAAGCGCTGCTATAGGCCCCTGGGATTTAATTTTTATTTAAAAAAAATGTTAAACAATTTGCCAATTTTTTTAAATTGTTTTACATATTTTTTAATATAAAAAATAAACCCCAGGGGCCTATACCAGCGCTTAAACGCTGCTATAGGCCCCTGTGATTTAATTTTTATTTAAAAAAAATGTAAAACAATT
Source organism: Mimosa bimucronata (assembly GCA_037074515.1). Lineage (NCBI taxonomy): Eukaryota > Viridiplantae > Streptophyta > Magnoliopsida > Fabales > Fabaceae > Mimosa > Mimosa bimucronata. Next base: position 18,711,156 of record CM073442.1, read on the forward strand.
TTCCAATTTTTTTTAAATTGTTTTACATATTTTTTAATATAAAAAATAAATCCCAAGGGCCTATACCAGCGTTTAAGCGCTGCTATAGGCCCCTGGGATTTAATTTTTATTTAAAAAAAATGTTAAACAATTTGCCAATTTTTTTAAAATTGTTTTACATATTTTTTAATATAAAAAATAAACCCCAGGGGCCTATACCAGCGCTTAAGCGCTGCTATAGGCCCCTGTGATTTAATTTTTATTTAAAAAAAATGTAAAACAATTTTCTAATTTTTTTAAAATTGTTTTACATATTTTTTAATATAAAAAATAAACCCCAGGGGCGTATACCAGCGCATAAGCGCTGCTATAGGCCCCTGGGATTTAATTTTTATTTAAAAAAAATGTTAAACAATTTGCCAATTTTTTTTAATTTGTTTCACATATTTTTTTAATATAAAAATTAAACCCCAGGGGCCTATATCAGCGGTTAAGCGCTGCTATAGGCCCCCTGGGATTTAATTTTTATATGTAACCTAATTTAATAAAAACAATTTAAATACTTTTGTTTCTTTTTAATTGTTTCAAATTTTTAAAATTGTATCAAATTGTTTTTATCTAATTTTTAAATTCCTAGGGGCTAAATAAGTTTTTTTTTAATATATTTTCCATTTCTTAATTTTCCAATGATTTTATTAAATTGTTTTACTTATTTTTCAAAATAAAATTAAATTACAGGGGGTCTATAGCAGCGCTTAAGCGCTGCTATATGCTTGTACCTATACCATCACTTTTATTTATAAGCGCTGGTATAGGTCATATTATACCTATCCCATCACTTGCATTTTATAAGCGCTGCTATTGTTGCGCTGCAATAGGGTATTTCTGTAGTAGTGAGGGTTGTTGTGTTGGGTTTGAGTTCCTTCCCATTCAATTATTTCAGAGACACTTCCATATGTTTGAACTCCTTTTTTATTTAACAAACTATATGGGAAAATAATTTTATCCCTAAAATAGAAATAGTTAATTTCGGAAAATTTGTTTTCTCAAGGGATCAATTTTTTTTTTTGGAAAAATCACAACCAGGTCCCTCATCAGGGATGTTATCACGAGGTCTCAAACAATCATCAAGTTACATTGAAGCCCTAAAGGACCTGGGTGATATTAAATGGCTTATCATTGAGTTGTCAATGCACAACTCAATAGTTGTCAATGAAAGAAATGCATTAACAACTCAAGGAGATGCTATTGACAAACAACTCAAGTAGCTGTTATTGACAACTATTGAGTTGTGCATTGACAACTCAATGAGATTGTATTGACAACTCAATAAGAAGCCATCTAATATCACGTAGGTCCCTTGAGAATTCAATGTAATTTGATAATTGTTTAGGACCTGGTTATGATTTTTCCTTTTTTTTCAAATAAAACACTGTAGTTTTATCTTAATGGAAGGTAATAAACAGAAACCTCAATAGAGAGAAGAGACGTTCTGAGCCGAGATATATCTTAGACTACTGGGACTATTCAGTGGTTCATGGTGATGTGTATCTTCCGATTGCAATATGATAGTTTGCTTGTCAGTTGCTCTGCACGATTCAACCATATTATGTGAAATTTGGAGTAAGGAATATTATGGTCTATGGAGTGGGCTTGGGCCTAACTCTTTTTGGTTGGCATTTTGATGGGCCTTCTATTGAGTCCTGTTTGACAACTATAATCATTATATTTTGAGATTTGATTTGTATGATTAGCATCCTTATTTAGGGCTTCTTCATGTATTGTTGGGGCCTTTTTCCATATAATATTAAGGGAAAATGATAAAAAAATACCTTCTAAATTTTAAAATCATAGAAAAGTGATTTGCAGTTATTAATATTTATATTCAATTAGTTAATACCATTACTCAACTTGTTAAAATCTCCTATATGGGATTTTGAAATTCAAAAGGTATTTTTCTGTTATTTTCCCTATTATTTACTATACTTAAATAAAATCGTGTCTTAATTAAAAAGAAAATTTAAAAGAGTTTATTGTTAACATGGCTAAAAAATGTAAGATATACCAACAAATGGTAAATGTAAGTCACAAGTTTGATCCTATATATATGCACATATATATATAAGTCACTTGTAAGAGAAAATCTTGGTTCTCAAAATGTACATGTTATTCAATTTGTAGGGTAATTGATTGATGACCTTTTTCAATTTTATTTTTATTTAATTTCTATCGTGGGGAGGGAGGATGGAGAATGATTTGTAAACGTAAAGAAATACAAAAATTTTATTAAGAACATGAGTTGCATATATATGGTACTGTATTATATTGTATAATTTTGCGCTGACTTTATTAATAACATCATGGCATTAGAATTTAGATGTGAGGCATTCCCTCAATATTTAAAATATTAAATGAAGAATAAAAGCCTCGAAAACATAAAATGGTGTTAAAAAATTGAGTTAAAAGATGAAAATATTCTATAAAAAAAAACATGTTGCTAAATTTTGAGTGATGTTAGATTCTCTAGTTTTGAGATTAAATCATAAAAAAACGAATTCATTTTTGAAAATTTTACACATAACTAAATATTAAAACTATAGTAATCAAAGCTTTGATAATTACTTGGATGTAAAAATATTCTCCTATTACAAATATACGTTTGCTCAATTAGATTCTCAGTTGTTAGTAATATCAGATGAATAGCCTTACATGCTAACAGTGATAGATACATAAAAGAATTTTTTTTTTTTCTGCCATCGATACATGAAGGAACTATATAACATATTAATGATTTTGCTGATTTGGTGGAGTGTCCAAGAGATGGTAGGTGGGACGGCGGATTAACCAAGGATTACCTCACTGCATCACTTCGTTCCCCACGTGGCTGAATCTCCCATCTAAATACTCTTTTTACCACACTACCCTCCTTGAATATTCCAAGAAAAATGACGTTCAAAAACTCAAAATATTGAATTAATAATAATTAAGTTTTAAAAAATTTTCAAAAATAAATTATAAATATTAATTTTGAAAGTTATAAACGAAAATTTTAGTAGTAAATTCTAAAATAAAAGTTAGATTTTCATTTTTTTTGGTGTCTGATAAAACAATTTAATGCATCATTTGATGCATTTTTCAGTTACATGAGTATGGAATTTCTTAGGCATCTATTAGATTTTGATAAGAATTTGCAAAACAAAGTTAATTTTAATGTCTACTAAATAAGATTTCGAAAATTGAAATACAACATAATGATTTGTTTATACTCAAACCAATCATTATATGTCACTTCAATATTTTGTAGCAGAAAACTTCAATATTTTATTTTTGTATAGGTAAAAGTGTTTAATTTTAGTAAGATTGAATTAATTCTAACTTTCCATCACTTCTTCTCCCCAATTTATATAATTTCACACCATTCACCTCTAAAATTTTCATTCATGAAACTTTTTTCTTCATGTAATATGAAAAGTGATCTTCTGAATACTTTTTTAAAAGCTATGCATCTCTTATTTTAATTATGAAAGAACTTAAATACATATGTTAGCTAAGTCATATTAAAATAATAGACAGTTGAAAATAAGTTCTATTCAAAATTAAGTGGCTGTGAAGTGGTAGTAAATAAGATATTTGGCAAAGATATTAATGTAATAAAGGCAAATATCTGTAATTCAATGTAACGACAGGGGTATTTATGACAATTCACCTCAACAGCGAGTGTGAAGTAGTGGAAGAAAGAAAGCACAGATTTTGCATTTTCTCACTCGTCGACCTTCTGCTTCGCTGATTTGGTTTCTCCTCTTTCACCTCAATCAATTTTTGTGTCTGATAAATCCTTCGTTCTTTCAACCATGGCTACTTCTTTCACGCCAATTTCCATTCCAGGTATTTTTTTCTTCTGTTTTTTTTTTTTTCAATCTGTAACGATTTCTCTCGTTTATCTCTTTTGCTTCACATTCCGTTGCTGTGGATGAACAGATTTGAATGAAAGTGGTGTAAAGAAACTTTTTTCCCTGTTTTTTTTTTATGACTTTTGTATCTCAGAAATGGGTTTATGAACTGTGGGTTTTGTTTTATCGCTGCGTCTCATCCTCGATTTATGTGATTGTAAAGGGTTAAAATCGATAATCAATGAATTGAAGGGGTTTAGTTAGATTATGTTGTTAAAGATTGATTTTTTTTTTTATAAATACTGGATGAAATGATATTGATATGTTTTTGTTAGATAGATTGTTTTGAGGGGTTTTGTAAGGTTGTTGCTTTGATTTGGATATAGGTGGATGCCATCTTAAGCCGCGGGAGCAATGGTTAGCAAATCCTAATTCTCTTAGGGTTTCGCCTAAGCTTGCTTCTCAAAGGAAATCCGACAGAAGGAACCGTAGCTCAATAATTCGTGCTGAATATCGGTATGATAATTTTAGATCACTAGTTTTGATTTTTTTTTAAGTATATGGGTACCATCGTTTTATTTTCTATGCTTGCATGTATTCATCAGTTATTTGATCTACACCTTGAACTGTGCTGTTGTATTTGGTTTTACTGTCACCAAGACTTCTGTGGTTGATGCAATTCCACGGGGATGGGGGGTGTGTTTCCTTCTTTAGTTCTTTACCAAACCATATTATTCCCTCGCGAAAGGATTTTTTCCTATATTTATCAGGTTAAAGGAGCAAAAGTACCCTCTATCTTTTTCAAAAGTGCTGTTGGCACCATAATCAAATCTTGGGTGCAAAAGTACGCATGATCTTTTTAAAATAGAGTGAAAATGCCGTCTCTGTTAACTCCTCTTGAAGTGTTTATAAATGTTTGCAATTTATATTGTTGTATAGGTGCTAAAATACCCATCATCTTTCCCAAAATGTGTTGATCCACTATCAAATATCGGGTGCAAAAGTGCCTTTAAAGATTAGAAAATGGGGCAAAATTGCCACCACCATTAATTTTGTCTATTTCGACCATTTAGTAATTGTCACACATAAACTTAGATTTGGAAGAATAAAAGCCAAAAAATCATTACCTCCATTATTGAATACGAGTACAATGTTTTTCATAGGAGAATGATAACAAAAAGCAAAGGAGGGGGGGGGGGGGTGCTTGCACAACTGCCATTATCATCACATTCAATTATTCAATTGACCCCAAATCTAAGAAAGGCGAAGCTTCATCGGAAAAGAGGAAGAAGAAAGGGTAATGTCAAAGGAAGGAGAGATTTGATGAAAATGATTAATTAAATGTATGAAAATTTAATTTTAGTTGCATTATTTTAAATGACAAATAAGCTCATAGCTAGGATTAAATTTGAGGTGTTGTGTTTTGATCGGGCAAAGTATAGATGATATGTCATATAAAGAACACCTAGTGGTGTTGGAGGTGAGCTTGATGAAGGCGGCGAGGAAATCGTCGAAGAAGTCAAAAAACTGGAAAAGAGAGACAAGGTGACATGTAGGATTAATATCATGTGAGTTGGGTTGTTTTTTTTCCTTCCATTTCCAGTTAAGATATTTTCTTTTTCTTATTCATTCCTGCCAATTCAAACCTCCGACTATTTGGTTAGATGCATGGTGCACAAACTAGATGGCCAGAAGTCATCTTGGCCCAACTAAGGTATTTTCATTGTCACATTAGCCTTCATGTTAGCATCTTCGGTCAATTCGAGTATATTTAACGGTCAATGTAGACTTATTTCACAGTGGTGGCATTTGTGCCTTGTTTTTGAAACCTCATAGTCACTTTGGCACTTAGGGTTGATTATGGTGCCATTAGCATTTTTTGGGAAAGATGATGGATATTTTTGCACCTTTACAAAAATATGCTTTTCAAAAAATAACGGACGTCAAGGGGAGTTAACAGAGGAGACATCTTTGCTCCATTTTGAAAAGTTCATAGGTATTTTTGCACCTACAATTTGATTATGGTGCCAACAGCCCTTTTCAAAAAGATAAATGGTATTTTTGCTCCTTTACCCTGTTTATTATTAGTAGAACAGGTGAATTACTATAAGTTATGGGTATCGGCAACATTAGAGAAGGAATCTCTGAGATCTGGTTCTGTCTCATTGCAAAGAAAATGTTGTGGGCATTTATTTTTATTAAAAAGATAAACAGCTGTTAGCAAATGTTGGAGAAAGTATCTGTGACTTTTAATTCTGCCGGGTTCTTTCTGGCTCACGTTTCTTTGAATTAGTTCATGTGACATGTTCCCGCTGGCTGACATTGTGATGAAGTTTAAGGTATCTCTATTTATTTATAGTTCATATAAAAGCCGGGCCATTTTTGTTCAATAAAAGTTCACACTACCGACCCCATAAGGTAAGTTTTATCTCACTGCTATAAGACCAGCAGTATTATATGGTAGTGAATGTTGGGCTTTGAAGGGTTAACATGAACATAAGATGGGGGTAGCTGAAATGAGGATGTTGAGATGGATGTGTGGTCACACAAGAAAGGATAAGATTCGGAATGATCATATACGCGAGCAAGTTGGAATAGCACCTATCAGTGAGAAAATGGTAGAAAATCGTCTGAGGTGGTTTGGACATGTACAAAGAAGGCCATTAGATGCGCCAGTGAGGAGGGTAGATCAAACAGTTTGGAGTTCGATTAAGAGAGGAAGAGGGAGACCGAGGCTTACACTCAGTGAAGTTGTAGAGCGAGATCTTTTAGTAAATAATATATCTAAAGATTTGGTTACCGATACAGCACAATGACGTCGTGCGATCCATGTAGCCGACCCCACTTAGTGGGATAAGGCTTGGTTGTTGTTGTAAAAGTTCACACTGCCATCCTTTTATTGAGTAGATATGTGGATGGATGGAGATATATTTGAGCCTTGTTTTTACAAATTCAGACTGAATTACAAATATTGGGAAAAAAGGAGCTTGGCAACAACACATCTATGCCACTCCATTATGGCTATCCAGGTGCTGTGCAAAATACTCAAAAAGTGTTTGCAGAGTGTAAATTTCAAGGATGATTTTAGTAAAAACATATTTGGGTTTAGGAAGAGGAATTAAAGTTGACTAATGGAAACAATTGTAACACCCTTAAAAATTGGATAAAATTATTGAGAAGCTGCCTAGCAGTAAATGGACCTTGATTTCTCACTTATAGCTCCATAGTCATTACTGTACAATTTAATTTCCCAACAAGGAAGATAAGAATGATTCAAAGCGATTATTTAATCAATATAGGTTATATAATAAAATTAACAGCAACCACACCTTCAAAAGATATCGCAACTGCAACTTATTCTTTAGTATCCATGGAATGCTTAGAAAAGTGTGTAGTTATAAAAATTAAGCTTTATAGTGTATTCAAATACATGGTTATACTGTTAAAATTGGTCCATAGTCCTATGTTTTAAGATTATAACTGAACAGGAGTAGAGATACCAATTATGATTCAATTTCCAAACAGATATAACATTAATGCATGCTCCCATGCCATGAGCAACTCAATGGTATTGTAACTGTGCTTTCTATACTTCTCATTTTTTTCATATTAATTGTTTGTGTATATATTACCCTGCTGTTATAATAGTGATTATTGCTTGGCAAAGGCCTTGATCCTATTAGTTTCCTGTGTGGAAGATTATTTCTTTTTACAAATTTGTCTTCTAATTGCAGTGATAGTGGAAGAGGAGGTGGGGATTTTGTTGCTGGTTTTCTTCTGGGAGGTGCGATTTTTGGAACACTAGCTTACGTCTTTGCTCCCCAGGTGAATGCTTTCGTATGTTTCTAAGTGTTAATTTATTAGTACTTGTTAGTTGATATGCTGTGCTTATGAGCTAATGGATCATCATTAACTTTATTATTTATATATTTCACTTAGTGAAGTTGTAGAACGAGATCTTTTAATTAACAATATATCTTAAGACTTGGTTACTGATAGAGTACAATGGCATTGTATGATCTATATAGCTAACCCCAGCTAGTAGGATAAGGCTTTGTTGTTGTTGTTATATACATATAAATATATGTGATATAAAATTTATGGGAATTAACTTTATTTATAAGTCATGAACAACATTTTAGTTAAAATTTGAAAAGATGTGAAAGGAAAGGTGGGATTAACCATAAGCTGTAGATAACTAATTATGAGAATGTTTTTTACATAACAAGAAGTTATTATATTCTTATAAAGAACGCAAGTAATACTCCCTTTGTTCCTAAATATAGGATGATGACCTTTTTTTTTTGGCGGGGGGGGGGGGGACCTCTTTCTATTATCTTTCAACTTTTCCTTAAATTATCCCTATTGATGCTCTTCAATAATAAACAAGCAACAAAGGGAATGTGGGAATAAAGGTAGGTTGTTAGGGTGTTTTGGTAATATCATGTGATTTTAGTTAACTTAACTAACATCCTTAATCTAATTAAATTAGGTAAATAGGTGTTATATTTAGGAAAGGAGGGAGTATCTCATTGTTATTGTCATTCTTATACATAATAGTTGTACTGATTCAATGTATGCTTGAGTTTTGAGTCTCAGTCTTTACTTTTTTCTCCTCTTTTTTTTTTTTTTTTAAAAAAAATTGTTTGTTCTACGTTAAGAATGGAGCTATTTGATCGTTGGAGTCTGTTGTCATCTTTTTCTCGACTTTCTCTTGGTGAAAGTTCGAGACTGCTGAATCTGCTATTTGATATCATGAATATGATGGAAGGAGTGAACTTTCTTTTTTCTGTTGGAAGTCAAGTTCATTGCCGAAGTATCTTCTATTTTTTTCATTATTTTTTATGGTAGAAGTCAATTCTATTGTTGTACACGTGTATTACTGTTATGGTTATTTTTTAGTAAATGACAATGTTTTCATTAAAATTATTATCTGCTTGCAAGATTATTTTGTTACCAATACCATCATGTAGAATCCTTAATGTGTTTGCATGTTCGGGTGTTGAATTCTTCATTTTGCATGCTTCAGATCAGAAGAACTCTTCTGAATGAAGATGAATACGGGTTTCGCAGGGCCAGAAAACCGATATACTATGACGAAGGATTAGAGGTAATTAGGCTTCCCTTGACTTTATAATGAAAATCTCTCCTGGTGCTGGAACATTAGTTATAATTGTGTTTTACTATTTCTGGAAAACAGAGGACCAGGCAGACTTTGAATGAAAAGATAGGCCAACTTAATTCTGCCATTGATAATGTGTCTTCACGCTTGAGAGGTGGCAATAATGTGCCTGCACCACCAGTAAAAAATGATCCTGAAGTGGAAGCTACCCTGTGAGGCATTTCTTGTTTGGTTCCATAATTTTTTTCACTGTTTCGACCAGTGCTTGATTAGTGATTATAAATAATTGAAGACCATATCCCTGTTAAAATTGGTTCTGGAACTTTATTTTGCCATAAATCTTTCTTGTTGCATGTTCGATGGCAAAAGACTTCCTGCTGGACGGATATTAGTTCAATCATGTGAATCTCTTGAATGGAAGTTATATCACGTTTTGAATATAAATATATCCTGCACACTAGTATCACTCTCTCTTCCTCCATCTCTTCACAATCAAACCACCCCCCCCCCCCCTAAACAAAAAAAGCACAAAAAAAAAATGTTAGAATAATTTAATTTCTTCTCAGATGACGGGCCACATCAGTTGGGTCATAGAATGGCTAGCGGTCATCAAATGACTCGAGTGTTGAATGTTAACTTTCTTTTCTGGTCGAATGGTTCATTTCTATTTTCTTCTGTGGACATCAATGAACGGCCTAAATTTTAGTATGAGAAAGAGTTTTCTAATATAAAACGTAAGTATTTTGAAATTAAGACTTGGTGGGTGGAAAGAGTCATGATAAATAAATTATATTTATTATTTTGTTAGTTATGAATAGCAGTGTGATTTGTTTCAGATTTTATATTTTATAGGGTTAAACACATTATTGGTCCTTATAGTTTGCTTAGATTTGGGTTTTGGTTCTTGAAATTTTAAAGGGGTGGTTTTAGTCCCACATGTTTACTTAGTTTAAAACTGTTAGACCCTATACTTTTAAGAGGGCCTAACTATGTTAGTTTGTGTTGATGTGTTAATAACTTCGTTAATTTTGCTGACTTTACACTATGACTGGACAAGATGACTTGGAAGTAATGGAATTAAAAATGAAATAAAGAATATAATTAAAAAAAAAAGAAAAAAAGAAAAAAACCTTTAAACCCAAATCTAATGTGATTGTGTGCCTCTTCCTCTTCTACCGTATAGCTCGGCACAGTCAACGAGTCACCAAGCTAGTCTGGTTCACAAGCTCATTCCCTTCTCCATATTCATTATATGCTGGAACTCCTTGGCCTAGTTCATGAAACCACTGCATTATATGGCGGTGTAACTTATGGTTCTTCTTCCTCCTTCTCCATCATTGCTGTCGATGTTGTGTTTAGGAAGGATTGCATCGATCTTGTTCGTCCGATCTCAAGTCACTCCCATTTCTTCAAGGAGATTAGGGATTTAAAGGCCGTTAAAGTTTGATGCTTCCTCTTCTTCTTCCAATGGCTCTGCCTCTTCTTGGTCCTCTGATCTGGTGTTTGCTCTTTAATCTGCTAAGCGAATTCTATCCGTATTTGCTCTTTAATCTGCTAAGCGAATTCTATCCGTCGCTAGTAACTTTCATCCCAATTACACTGAGTTTTTGTTTTTATATTTCTGTTATAATTTTCAATGTTGTAAAAACCGAACCGGAAGGCGAACCGAAGAGGGCAGCGGGTCATGGTTCACATGTCGGATCGGTCCAACCGATGATGTTATAATTGAAAACATATATGACTTTTTAATGTACATTACAAATAAACATATTTAAAAATTTGATGAACATTTCTCAAATACTAATTTTCAACATGTTGAAATCATTAAAAATTACATAATAATAAGTCAAGAACCCTTAATACCAAATTACCAATAATAACATGTCAAGTCAACAACCTAATAAGTAACAAAATCAAGCATGATTTCATGGCTTGTCAAACATGGGTGGATCTCGATTAGTTTGGGAGATAAACCTAATGGGTTTGGGATTTAGGAATATAATTTGGGTTTTTCTTTTAAAGATTTTGGGTTTTTTAGCCTTGTTTATATTTTTTTTCCAGCTTTTCATGTGCTTAAAATTCGACCATTCAGTTTTCAAAAACCCCACCCTGTTCCTAGTTTAACTTCGGCTCCTGGTTCAATGGCCGTTTGAAAGTGGTACAATTCGGTCTGACCTACTAAATGGCTAAACCATGAAGTCTAGACCAATTTGTGTGCCAGGTCACGGTTGGGCCGGTCCGACCGTTTGGTCTGGTTCTTACAACACTGATAATTTCCTCCCATTTTTTGGTCCTGGTTAGTTGAAATAAATTAATCTAGGTTTATGCTGATAATTACAAACATAAAAGTCATCTAAGCTAATAATGTGCTTCATATTTGCTCGTGTTTCTTTGTATTTCTGCTTCAATGTGCAAGAAGTTGGTGAATGTTTTGAACCGGATTAGTTTGGTGACTCGTTGACGGCGCTGAGCTATACGATGAAAGAGGAAGAGGCACACAATCACACCAGATATGGGTTTAGGGGTTTTTTTTTTCATTTCTTTATTTTATTTTTAAACTATATTCTTTATTTTATTTTTAAATCCATTATTTCCAAGTCATCTTGTCTAGTCATCGTGCCAAGTCAGCAAAATTAACGGAGTTAGTGTTACATCAGCGCAAACTGACACCATTTGGTCCTTTTAAAAGTATAATGACTACCCATTTTATACTGAGTAAATATGAGGGACCAAAACCACCACTTCGAAACTTCAAGGACTAAAACTCAAATATGAGCAAACTATGAGGACGAAAAGCACATTTAACCCTATTTTATATTAGGGAATGATTTATATTTTGATACATTGATGTCTTAGGAGTTGGGAGTCAAAAGAGGCAAAAATCCATAATTTCTCTCACATTTTGTTTTAAATTGGAGAAGTAATTTATTGAGAAAAAAATCAAGATAAGATACACTTTCATAGTACCGATTATAGAACAACAATATAAATTAATCCTATTAGGTGAAGTCGGCTACATGAATCGCGTAATGCCATTGTATTTTATCAAAAACCATACTTTTTGATACATTATTAATCAAAATGTTTCGTTCAATAATCTTCCTAAGTGTATCTAATGGCTTTTTTTGAACGTGTCCAAATTACCTAAATGATTTCTACCATTTTCTTCTCAATATGTGTTTCACCAACTCTTTCTCGTATAAGATTATAGTAAATATTATATTTTCTTATATGATCATACATCTATGTCAACATCCATATCTTTGCTATCCCACTTTATGCTCATATTGTCCCTTTAAACCCTAACATTACTACCATATAACATTTTGAATATGTAAAATAGATTTGGAATTGGAAGGGAGGGTACAATAATGTACAAGATTATGATGTAAATTTCACCCAAAGTAGTCCTTTTTCATATAACATTGGCTAAAGTAATTTTACATTTCAATATAATACTAAATATGATTTAACAACAGTTGGATAGAGTTAGGTATAGTGGAAGAGCTAGTTCCACATAATATAGAAAATTAATGTTTGAATCCTCATTATAAGATGTGTTCGCATTTAGTGTTTGACAGTGTCTTGAACATGATTGTCTCAATAGGATAATATCTATTTCTAGGAAGAAAAAGAAGTGAGTACCAACAAACTAAGTTGGGTACCATGATTCTAATTCCATCTGCAAGAAGCGCCCACAAAATGCATACTATATTTTGAAATTGATGATACTTAGGTAAATCTATTTTTTCAAAAATTTACAGCATCTATCAGACACGAACATTGATGCACGAATATCCTGGGCGTGTAATAGGGAAATCAGTTCTGACCAAAAGTAATAAGGCCTCTAGTAAATTCAAAAGCTACATGTCAATTTATTAAATGGGCCTTAGGCCCAAACTTGTTCATTATGGATATGATTGAATAGGTAAATTCTTGTAGAATATGATCTTAACAGAGCAAGGAAAAAACACAAACAAACACCATTATACAAAAATGGTTTTGTTGATAATTATTTTTAATATTTGTTTACGGTTTTAAACCACGTAAACAAAACTATGGCGACTAAAACATTATATCTTGATGACAACTTTCACACATTCTGGCAGTTTTGATAGCTCAAATGCTTTGCTTATCTCTGTCAATGGGATTTCATGGGTCTGAAGCTCATCAAGAGGGAGATCCTATAAATAAAAATGAAAATTTTTCATTATTATAATCCACGAAGTGAAATTGAATGGGCTTACAAAAAAAAAAATGAATTAAAGATGAAATTTGGTGACAGAATTTCATCGATAAAGATAAAATTTCATGAGGAATTTTATTGTTACTTATTTAGTAACTACCTATTTTAAGACAAATTTCATCTTTAATTCACTGTTTTATAAGAAATAGGAAAAAGAGTATATGCAATTTAGATATGTGTGCCGAAAATTTCACCTTGTGTTGGCATTTGGTAGCTATAAATGGGAGATCAGATTTGGGTTTTATGCTTCCAAAAGTGGAACCCTTTAAAGTTCTTTCAAGAAGAAGACCTAGCCAGTTGACCTGCACAAATTCCTCTATTCCTATACCGACTGTTATTGCCTTTCCTCTCCCCTGTGCATGCATATATAATATATTTAGTAAATTACTGATATGTAAGAGTATGAAATGCTTTATTAGAAGTTTTATTGAATTAATTTAAATAATTTGTAATTTGGAAGATTACCGGTTTTGTGGATTCTAAGGCTTGGGCAAGTAAAGGGGCAACACCAGTGCACTCAAGGGCATAATCAACACCCAATCCATTGGTGAGATCCTTCACCAATTGAGAATAAGGCTTATCAGAATAATCCTTAGGATTTATGAAGTCTGTCATTCCAAAAGCTTCTCCTTTTTCTCTCTTCTTTTCATTTATGTCAATCCCAATTATCTTTGTTGCTCCCATCATCTTGGCTCCACTTATAGCCTGTAATTCAAGTAATCAATTTGCCCATTTCTGGAACTACCTATTGAAATCATTTTGCCCATTTCAAGAGGGGAAAACTTTTCCCTTTTTGAAAATTAGTTAAATTGGTTATTTATAAAAAACCTTTATGTCAGTTTTTTTAAATACCCTCTTTATTAATTTTCATTAGAACTACCTCTTAATAAAAAAAACCCTTACTATGTGTAATCAATAAGAATAATTTAAGAAAAAAATATAAATTTGAGATAGAGTACATATAAAAGTTGTATATTTAGGACTCAAACAAGCCTCTGAAATAACTTATACATTTAGAATCAAAGAGAGTAGACAAAAACATATTGTTACTGATTTTATTAAAAAAAAGATAATAAATTTTATTTTGGCAAAAGCATATGCATACCCCTAATCCAACAGCTCCAAGGCCGAAAACAGCTACAGATGATCCACTTTGAACTTGGGCTGTCTTCCAAGCAGCCCCAAAACCAGTAGAGAATCCACAAGAGATGAAGCTAGCATAAGCCAAATCAATAGTTGGATCAACTTTGAAAAGGTAATTCTCATCACTGACCATATACTCACACCAAGTTGAGCAACTAAACAAATGGTGTGCCTTTTGCCCTCTAACAGAAATTCTTGATGTGCCATCAGGCATTAACCCATTCACTCTCACAGGATATCTCAGGCAAAAGTTTGATTCCTTTGAAACACAGTTCTCACATTCTCCACACTCTCCAATAAATACTGGAATAACCAGATCTCCTACTTTGAAATCTGTCACTTTCTCACCTATGCTCTCCACAAGCCTGCATTTGTATTCGTGTCAATGAAATTTGTTGGCGGATTAGACTTGACTGAATGATTATTGATACATTTACTTGATCCCTTTTGAATCAAAATTGTTATAAGCTTACCCTACACCTTCATGCCCCAGTGCTTGAGGAAAAACAGGCTGCACAACACACATCAAGTTCATCAATTATAAGAAATGTGCCAGCCAACAATCCAAAGGGAAGTCTGTGGGAAATCCATCAGAAATTTCCGGCAGAATATGTTTTGTCAGAACTTGAAACTTTTCGACGGAATTAATTCCATCAGAATTCCATCCAATTGAGACTAATTTCTGACAATTTTTTGACGGATACATTTCCACCGTTGAAAATCAGCAGTTTTTTTTAGTGTTAATTATAAGAAAGGATGAGAGAATCCAAGATGGTTCACTTACATTAATATGATTTTTGTGAATTAGAATTAACAGCTAATTAAAGTGTATGCAAAATTATGATAGAATCTTACATGTTGCCATCCTTGAATTCTTGAGATATCTGTGTGGCACAAACTTGCATAAAGCATCTTAACTCGGACTTCAGAAGCTTTAGGAGGGTCTACTTGTATCTCTTCCAATTTCATTCCCTGTCCTATTCCCCAACATATTGCTCCTGCAATTTTCTCCATTCAAAATCAGGGAAGATAGATCATATATTAATCCTAAGAGGTCGATTTGGTTCACTATGGTAACATTATAAACAAATCAATAATGATGTTGGAATTTTAGAAAAAAAAGGACGAAGGAAATCGAATTGCAGGTCGGGATTACAGCATTTAACTTGTTACCTTTGCATGTTATAACTTGTGAGCTGCTTGCCATTATATTATTCAACTTCACTCTTCTTCAGATTCTTACATCGAGCTAAAGGATTTGGCTTGCCAAGGAAGAATAAGGCTCATACATATACAGTTACCCATGTGTATATATATATATATATATGGGAAAAAGAAAAAAAAACCCTAAAAAAAGATATTTCAATCCTAAAAAATAAAAAAAAAGTGTCTTTTAATAATATTTGGAAATTTTAGATTTCTTCCTACAGTCTGATTTGGATTTCTGAAATTTGAAGAACTGAAATGTTCTTTTAAAATTTTAAGGGTAGTTTATGTCGTTTTCCCTATATATCCTTGGTGCCTTTTTCTGGATAAAGAAAGAAAAACGGAGGGAAAAGAAAAATGTATAGTGAATGTTTCTTTATCCTTATGAATGGATGGAGAGGCCAAAATAGAAAAGAAGTGATCAATTTGAAGATGGCAATAGTGCTTTGATGAAAAGTATTCAAAAGCACGTGGCTAAATCGTAGATACTTTTGTACATTTCTAGCCTTAAATGATTGTTCTTAATTGTTTTTTTTTTTTTTGCACGTGTCATTGTTTGGTGAATCCTTATCCACACAGAGTTATATAGATAAATGTGTATATATAATTTATATCACTGCTCTTTTCGTTTTTCTTCTCTATAAGAGCCCAATATCTTGTGCTACAACTTTAGGCGTGATTTTTGAAATATATGTTTTAGTTTAACGGGTCGACATAGGGTTGATGCTATGTAATTTTTTAAAGGTTACTTGTTTAAATCTTGAAGATAGTCTTTCTATTTGCGGAGTAAGACTAATTACATCATTCCATCCCCCCAATTTAAATAGGTGGAAGCCTTGTGAATCACGGTACTTTTAAAAAGAACTTTGGAGAGAAAAAGTGTATGCCCCAAGTTCCGTGTTCTCTTCCAATTTTATTTCCTTCTTCCTATCTCTTAATTTTTAGAAAAAGTCTAATAAGATTAATGATAAAAGTTAAAATACATAATAAAGATAATGTCAATTTCACTAAAAAAGATATATAGAAAAGAAAAGACATAGGAATGATTCACGATTGCTATATCTAAACTAGTAAAAAGGGATAAAAAAGTGCTAATATCAAGTAAGATTATATTTCCATCTCCTTTCTTCTGACCATCCATTTGTACAAGTTGTTTAATTGAAGTCACGATCTGACGTGATGAAATCCTAGGAGAGAATAGGGAGGATTTTACAATCTAAAAGAGAGATGATTTGAGGCATTTATAAACACCTTTTCCCTTCCATCTCAGGATATGTAAACAATTTTCTCCTTATTTTTCTGTTCCTTCTAGCTAGTTTTCTCCTCCTCTTGCTTTTCTCTTTTCTGAATTTCAAAATTTTATATAGAAGATTTTAACTTAGTTGAGTAATGGTATTAACTGTTTGAGTAATCCCTCCAGTCCATATTACAAGGTAACATGAGAATTTTTTTGGTCCACACTATAAGAGGTAACATGTAAAATTTAACATTATAAATGTTAGATTTACATTTTTATCCTTGTATACTAATGTAAAGAGAGGAGTGAGAGTGTATATATATTCAATGATATAAAGGTAAAATTAAAAAATCACATTAATTTCATCCATAATAAATGACTCAACTATATTTCATTGATTTGTGTAAAATGATTGACTACCTCTTATAATATCAATCAGAGGAGTATAAATATTAACAATTGTAAGTCACCTGTTTAAATATTAATGATGATTTTTCCCTCGTTAAGAATGACAATTTTCTTTAACATTAACAAGTCCCAATTGATGGGACCCGTGTAATATTTTATTTTGCAATTCTCCGGAATGAATAAGAATGAGTGGGAATTGGCAATTCATCGTGAGCTTGATGACGACAAAGCCACTAATAATGTTTTCATCTTTATTTCACGGGCTGATTATATGTGGCCCCATATACGACAATGCAACTGCAACTTGAGCAGATACCCGGGAAGTGAGAGGAGGTAAGGGCTAGATAATTAAATATGGCATTTTAAAAAAATTAGTTATTAGTAATTATTTGTAATAAATATAAATGTATGCTGATTTTGTTTAAAATATTTTTTTATATACATGGAAACTAATTTTTTTTTTATAGAAATCACTTTAATATATCCAGTTAATATGAATATTTTAGAAAAAGTTATAAATTTGAGTAACAATTTGGGTTAAAACATTACATTTAAGATTAAACTAAGCCTTTTACCTAGGGCTTATTTTGTTATAAAACATTGATCATTTACTAATACACTCTTAGCTTTGAAACTTATTTTATATTTGAGTTCTCTACTATTCATATTCTTATATATCCATTTTTTTAATTCCTAGAGTGTGATTGTCTCATGTCCCGCTATTATGTCATTGATTTGTTTCATTTTTTTCTCTCAATTAAGAGGATCTAATTTTTAGATTCCAAGTCATTTTTTAGTCATAATTTATGTAATTTTGGATCATGATTTTGGAACCTAATAATAAATTCCCAAACTAAAAAAAATGAATTAGCTTGAAATTTAGTAACACTATGGGAAGCCTAAAATATAAACTTTCACATGCATACACATGTTAGGCATATATTTGTAGTGGGCCATACCCAAACTTTGCAAAGCCCAACTGTTCCTTCAAGCTCAATTATTAGTAGGTCTAGATCCGTGAGGCACAAAGTTGCTCAAAGCATCTTAGGAGGGTCCACTTATAAGTCTTCCACCTTCACTCCCTCCCCCATTCCTATACATATTGCTTCTGCAATTCCACCATTATTTGAAAAACCAATATGCATCATGAATCCAAAGGGAATTTCACTCGTAAATCGACAAATAATGTTAATTTTTTTTTTATACATAAACTGGCAATCAACGCCTTTTCTGGATCCTATTACTAGGTATTCTAGCCACCAATTACTTAAATTTTGTGGTTCGTGACTTCTTCTTTTAATACAAGTGTCTCCTCAAAGACTTAAACTCGAGACCTTAAGGGATCTAGCTGGGCCTTATACAACTAAACCAACTATGTGTTGGTACAAATAATGTTTATTTACTATGTTTAGTTGTAAGTTGGAAACATATTAAAAACAATAGTTTTGATGGAAGTGATTTTTACGAAAGTGGGTAGCTATATGCTACTATCAAGACCATGATTTTGGAGGTTAGCAATGAGTTGGTGTAAAATATTAAATAAAAAAGGGAAAATTAGTCTTTTGGTTTCTGTATTTTTGACTTTATTGTAAATCAGTCCTTATAATTTTGATTAGATTATAATTCAATCTCTATACTTTGACTCATTAGCGTAATTTAGCCAATGTAATTTTAACCATTTTATAATTCAGTCCTTTATCATTGCTCTTAAACTTAAGAACTAAACTATATAATGGTTGAAATTATAGGGATTGAATTGAAGTGAGTCAAATTCTAGGGATTGAGGCACAATCAAATTGATACTATAAGATTTGAGTTATTTCGAGTCAAAATATTAGCATTAAATTACAACAAAATTAAAACTATAAGAACTGAGTTGCATCGAGTTAAACTATATAAGGATATTGATTTTGTTTAAAATATATTTTTTAGTTATATACTGGAAATTAGTTTCTTTTATAGAAATCCTTTTAATATATCCAGCTAATATAAATATTTTAGAAAAAGTTATAAATTTAAGTGACAATTTGGATTGAGCCATTACATTTTGGATTAAAGTAAGGCTCTGTTCTGGTATAAAACATTGATAGTTTACCAATACACTCTTAGCTTTGACACTTATTTTATATTTGAGTTCTCTAATATTCATATTCTTATACATATATTTTCTTTCAATTCCTCGGGTGCGGATGTCTTATGTCTCACTGTTGTGTCATCGTGTATGGTTCAAATTTTTCTATCAATTAAGGGGATCTAATTTTTCAATTCCAAGTCATTTTTTAGTCACATCACTTGTGTAATTTTGGATTATAATTTTGGAAACTAATAATAAATTTTCAAACTAAAAGAAGAATTAGCTTGAAATTAAGTAAAACTATAGGAAGCCTAAAATATAAACTTTCACATGCAATAACGTGTTAGGCCTATATTTGTAGTGGGCCAAACCCAAATTTTGCAAAGTCCAACTGTTCCTTCAAGCTCAATTAATATTAGGCCTACATCGGTGAGGCACAAAGTTGCACAAAGCATCAGGAGGGTCCACTTGTATCTCTTCCATCTTCACTCCCTCTCCTATTCCTAAACATATTGCTCCTGCAATTTCACCATTATTTGACAAAATAATATGCATCATGCATCCAAAGGGAATTTCACTCGGAAATCGACAAATAATTTTGATTTACTATGTTTAGTTGTACGTTAGAAACATAGTAAAAACAATAATTTTGATGAAAGTGATTTTTATGAAAGTGGGTAGCTATTTGCTACTATCAAAATCATGGTTTTGGAGGTTCACAATGAGTTGGTGTAAAATATTAAATAAAAAGGGAAAATTATTCTTTTTGCTCCTGTAGTTCTGACTCTATTTTAAATCACTCCTTAGATTATGACTTAGTGCTATTCAATCCTTATAGTTTTGACTCGATTATAACCCAGTCTCTAAACTTTCACTCATTAGTGCAACTCAATCCATATAATTTTAACCATTTTATAATTTAATCCCTGACCTTTGTTCTTAAACTTAAGAACTAAACTATAAAATGGTAGAAATTATAGTGACTGAATTGCAATGAGTCAAATTCCAGGGACTGTGTAACATCTTATAATTTGATTAAGGATTAGTGATAATTTAAGATTTTGATTTGGGATTTATTAAGGAATTTGGAGAATTTTATAAATAAAGTTCATAAAAGTAAAGTATTTAGGAGACTTTTAAAGGCACAGTTTCTCCCTTAATTTGAGAAAGTTTGAGTTAGAGAAATTATTTTTAGACTTAAAAGGAGATCCTAATGGGAGTAAAACATTTGAGTCAGAGAAATTATTTTTAGACTTAAAAGGAGATCCTAATGGGAGAAAAACATTAGTGGGTATTTAAGATGAATTTTAGAAATTAAAAAGTGGAGTTTCCCTTGAAGAAATATACCATATTTTGAAGATCTGAGGACCTAGTGGTAATTTTCATACACTAATCAATTTCAACTACTTTATTTTCTTTTATTCCCTTCCTTATTCCTTCATCTCCTCCCTAAAATGCCCGACTCTTTTTCCCATTCCTCTTCTTTGTTGCACAATGCAGGAGGCAGGGGAGAGCTTGGAGATGGCGAAGGATTCTGCTGTTGATGTCAACTGCTCCGGCGAGGAGGAAGTTGCCGATGCTCATCCCATTCCTTTCTCCTTGTTCGTCGTGGGCACTGGGCCGAGAGAGAGAGAGAGAGAGAGAGAGAGAGAGAGAGAGAGAGAGAGAGAGAGAGGATGGTGAGGGTTGAGATTTTGCCTGCTCCCAAATGTTTATTGAGGTTATATGGTGATGATAATGTAGTTAATTTGGTTTTATTTGGTCCTATATGAGATTTTGTTTGCTTATAATTAGAATAAGACAAGTTTAGATTTAGAAATCCTTTGAATATGATCTTTAAACTAAAAAATATGTTTTCTAGAGTGTTATTGGGGTTCAACGATTATGTTGGATAGCTTTGATTGATGAGATTTGGAGTAATTTGTATTTTGGTGATTTTGATTTTGAATGATTTTATAGACTATTCTGGACATAAGCTACAACCGTTTGATATGGTTAAGGATAATAATGGTATAGGATGTATTTTTGTATTAATAACATGTAGGGAATTGAGTTAAATTTGTGGTTGATCTTGTTAGAATCTTAAGTTTTGATGAGAACTGGACTCATAGATAACATAAGTAAAATGAGCAATTAGCATATAACTTAGTCTGAAATAAATTGATATAAGAATCATGTTAAATGACTAAGTAAAAGAGTGTAGGTTATCTTAACATTGAACAAGTGAAATCTTATAGATAACAGATACACTATCGCTAAGCTAGAACCTATCGCTAACAAATGGAAGAGTTAGGATAACAATAGCTAATGAAGACTTAGCAATAATCTGAAGAAAAGTCAATATCTCTATCGCTAAGACCTTCACTATCGCTAATATAATGAGTTGAGCTAGCCTAAGCAAGCAAAGAACAATAGATCACTATCGCTAAGGCCCCATAGATAACATGGATAACACAAAGATGGAGAATGTTAGAACAGCTAGCAGTAATGAACTAAGTTAGCTAGCGATAACATAGTTACTAGCGATACCATGATTAGCTATCGGTAACAGAATACTTGAAATAACTTAGACATTCAGATAGCTAATACAATGTCTTTGAGCAAATGTGCTAATAAGATAACTAGCAATAACATAGTTACTAGCGATAACATGATTAGCTATCGATAGAAAAATACTTGTTGAAATAACTTAGATAATCAGATAGCTAATACATTGTCTTTGAACATTGAGCTAATGAAAAACACTAACGATAACACCTACTGTGCTTCACATGAATACTTTTTTAGCTAAAAGCTAAGTGCAGGACTTACACTATTAAGCTAGCGATAGCCAAGGGTGCTAGCTCCTGAAAAATCTGCTATGCAAGTACAATTGTCGCAGGTGATCGTTACTCATAGTCTCTATCTCTCTTAGCTCATCTTATGCAAGAATTAATTGAAGCAAGAGAAGAAAGTTGACGAAGATGAAGAACAACATTAATTGCCAATGGCTAAGAGCTCCCAACGACTAATTTCAAACAACCCTTGAAGCTGAAAGAAAAGGCAAGCTGTGAAGAGTTATAAATATCAAGACTTGAGCATTTATGAAAAACTAGACAAACTGACTCACACGCACACACACACAGAGACGAAACAGCATTCAATATTCTTATCTACTCTCTGCTCACAAAAGCTCAAAGTATTTATTACTCTTAGTGCGATTATTTGTACTTAAGTGTTTATCAAAATCTGTTCATTGAGTGAACTCATTAATTGAAATCCTCTACTTTTTGAGGTTGTTCTAAAGCTTGGGGCTTTAGTGTTACTGCTGGTTGTCACCCAAGAGGGGGGGTGAATTGGGTGATAAGATAAAATTAAAAACTTTTCAAATCTTCTCTTTTCTAAGAACACAATGAAGGCAATCTTTTCAAAACTGTTAAATGCACTAAGAGATATATAATGTAGATATGCTGAAAACTAAGAGAGTTAAGGGAAGAGATAATGCAAACAGAATTTATCCTGGTTCGGTCTACCCTGACCTACATCCAGTCCTCAGGCTCCACCTGAGATTTTCACTACCCTCTTGTTTCAAACGGGCACAAGAGAAGCCTTTACAACCCATAAGTTTAGCCGGGCATTTGTGAAGCCTTTACCACAGGTTTTACAACACGGGATCACCTGCCAACCTTTTAACGAGCTTTAGACTCCCTCTAAATGCTCCCCCTTACAACTTGTAAGGATACAAACTGTTTCCCACTCAAGATTACCCAATCTTGAGCTTCACTCACTAAAACAGAATGTTTACAATGAAATTTACTTATCTCAAAGAAGGGATTTTGATAATCACTGAAGTACAGAAGAATGTATGATGAAATACAAATTAGAGCTTAATAATCTGAACAATGTGTGCTCTAGCTCTTCTTTTCTAATACGCTCAACTCATCATTTCTGGGCTCACTTGTATATAATTGATACTCTGTGTATTCTATGCAGAGCCCTCTGTTTTCGTCATTGATCCATCTTGTGTAGTGCATCGTATATGTCTCTCTTGGTTTCTGATGTCTTCAAGTCTTTATATATGGTTTGATGAATTTCTATCCGTTAGAGACTTGGAGAACTAGCCGTTGACAGTTTTCTTTCTTCTCTTGCTTCAACTAATCTTGCAGAGGATGAGCTAAGAGAGATAGAGACTGTGAGTAACGGTTACCTGCATCATTGTACTTGCACAACAGCTTTATCATTAGTGCTAGCTTCCTTGGCTATCGCTATCTTGACAGTGTGAGTCCTGTACTTAAGCTGTTAGCTAAAACATGTATTTATGTAGTGGATATTATCGATAGTGCATTTCATTAGCTCAAAGAGATAGAGATAATATTTCATCTAAAGAATTTCAAAGCATTCTCTATCGATAGCCAATCATGCTATCGCTAGCATCTATTGCTAGTTAAGTTCATTAGCTCAAAAGATAGACATTATATCATCTAAGGAATTTCATAAAACATTCTCTATCGATAGATATGAACATTATCGCTAGCATATTCTTTTAGTTCAATGTTCAGCGTACTAGCTATGTCATCTCAATAAGCATTCTTATATCAATAGCTAATCCCATTGTCGCTAGTTACTTGTTTGCTCATTAGCTTAAGGATACTGAGCTATCTGAATATTTTAAGTTATTTCAGGTATCCTGTTTATCGATAGCTAAATCTGTTATCGCTAGCTAACTATGTTAACTGATATAACATTCTTCCCCTTAAGTATTTATTCATGTTGTCTGAGGGGCCTTAGCGATAGAGACAGAGTCTAGCGATAGGATCTATTCTTATTTGCCTAGGCTGGCTCTACACATTCCATTAGCTATGGTGAAGACCTTTAGTGATAGAGATATTGCTCTTTCAATAGATTACTGCTAAGTCCTCATTAGCCATTGTTAACCTAAGCTTTCCAGATTAGCGATAGGCTCTTAGCTTAACGACATAGAATTTGTTCTTTGCCTAACTAGCTCAATTTCTTCGTATTAGCGATGATAAACATGTTAGCGATAGAACTTCTACTTAGTCATCATGATTCTTTATCTTAGTTTATTCCAGACTAAGTTACATGCTCTTATGAATGCAATCTGAGCCTATGGACATGTTATGTGATCATATATGCAATGCTTCAATCACAGTAAACATATAGCAAACATAGTCTAATTGTAACATCCCAAAATTTTAAATAAAGATTAGTAGTAAATTAAAAATTGATTTTGGGATTAATTAATGTGTTTTGAGAGTTTTATAAACAAATTGAGGAAAATAGAAGTATTTTGGGAATTTTTAAAAGGCCCAGTTTCTCCCTTAATTAGAGAAGCTTAAAGTTAGAGAAATTATTTTTGGACTCAAAAGAGATCCTGATAGGAGAAAATATTAGTGGGTACTTGAAGAAAATTTTTAGAATGGAAAATGAGGGTTTTATCTTAAAGAAATGAAATCTTATGTTAATTGATTGAGGGCCTATTAGTAATTTATTCTCTCCCATTTAAATTTCTTTTATTTCTTTTTCATTTTTCTTTCTTTTACTCTTATATTTCCCTTATTCCTCCGTTCCTCCTTATACCCTTCTTCCTTCCCTCCCGTGCGGCGCATCGAGCGAGAGAGAGAGAGATGAGAGGGCGGTGGTTCTCGCCGCCACTGGCGTTGCCGCCATCGTCGGAAGGGGCGGCAACCATTCCTCCCTCGTTCCTTGCTCCGTTCCTTTCCTCGTTTTCTCCGCCTCCTTCTCGTTCGCGATGGTGTGTGTGTATATGCTGTGAGAGAGAGATTGAGGGAAGGTTTATGGTGGTTTTTGGCCGGCAAATTGGGCGGCGGACTGGGTGTTTCCGGCAGACTTGAGGGCTCTTTGAATTGGGTAATGTTCATCCCTCAATTTCCCTTCTTGTTCTTGATTTTTCAATAGAAATCCTAGGGTTTGTTGATTCTTCGAATTTCTGGCTTGATTAGGGCAATTGCCTTGTGCTACATGTTTATTTAGACTAATTGATTATTGTGGTGTGGTTAATTTGGTTTAAGTTGGTCCTATGTGAGATTTTACTTGCTTAAAATTGAATTAGGCTAGGTTTACGACAAGAAATCCTTTGAATTTGGGCTTTTGAGCTTGATTTATGGATTCTAGAGGGTTATTGGAGTTTAACGATGATGTTGGTTGGGTTATTGAGTTTGATTTAGAATTTTGTTAAAAATTGGGAATTGTAGGTGTTTTAGGGAAGTAGAATATTGTAAATGATTTTTATTGAATTTGGAATGATAATTTAGGTGAGTTAAATGAGGATATTGGATTATGTTGAAGGTTGTTGAAGGGGGATTTTGATTTATAAGGATCGTGGGAGAATTTGGATAATTATAGGAAGTTGTAAGGCAATAAAGAAAGGAAGTTGTGCTCCCTAGGATTCACGTTGATTACGGATGAATGGGATATTCTAATATGTTTATTATTGTTAGTAAAAGATTATAGATTGATGAAATTGAAATAGAATTGAGTAAAGTTGAACCTTTGGGATTTTGAGATGATGTATGGTCTAAATCTTTGGAATAAGTTAGTGAGATGAATTTAAGCGAATATAGTGGATTGAGAATAAATGATGGTTCTAATTTGTTGAGTTTGATCGTATTCAAAATTGGTTATAATTTGGAAGTTGTAAGTGAATGATGTCATGATTATTTTAGGTGAATTGAAGTGGTGATTGATTATTAATGATTTAGATTGTTTGAAAA
This sequence comes from Mimosa bimucronata, assembly GCA_037074515.1. Classification (NCBI taxonomy): domain Eukaryota; kingdom Viridiplantae; phylum Streptophyta; class Magnoliopsida; order Fabales; family Fabaceae; genus Mimosa; species Mimosa bimucronata. Next base: position 18,737,192 of record CM073442.1, read on the forward strand.
TTAGGCAATTGCAACAAACTTTGCTATCCCTGAAATTATGAGTTGTACTTGTGTGCACATGCTGGAATGATTGGAACCACGAGGTTTCCACATTACCATGTTCTATTAGATGAGATTGGTTGCTCTGCGGATGAGCTACATGAATTGATATATTCTCTGTCATACGTGTATCAGCGGAACACAACTGCCACATCGTTGGGCGTAGATTGGTTGAACTGAACTGGAAGATCGCATGTTACGGTATAATTATTGTTTTTGGGCCAGTTCAGGTAACCACTCTCATCTCACTACCTGATTGTGTGTGATGTTAGTTGGGATTTTCTCAAAATCCCTTTTTACGTATGTTTATGCCCACTGGTACACCAGTTGAAATTTTAAATGCTATGTTTATATTAAAAAGCCTATTGGGTACCTTTGAAATCCCTTTTACTTTCATATAAAAAAAAATGTCTTGTGGAATATTACTAGTAAACTGGCAAAAATTTGTGATTGGACATAATTGAAACTGGAATATTTGTATACATTAGATTTGAAACTGTAGCATGATGCATATTGGTGAAAATACTGGATAGGCCAAGTGCCTGGTTGTTGGTATTGCATACATGTGTATTGTTGTGTTAGTTTAGCATCGATGCACTGGATACTATTGCCATCACGTGATGAGGTACCCTGTTGGGTCACAGGGACTAATTATATTATTGGTGTACTGGGTATGGGTAGCCCCCATCGAGTACTACCTTTCGGTGTGCTGGGTATGGGTAGCCCCCATCGAGCATTACCCCGTTGTGGTGCTGGGTATGGGTAGCCCCCATCGAGTTCCACTTCTCCGTGGTTCTGGGTACGGGTTAAGATCCCCGTCGAGTTCCACTTTGGTCCACCTAATTGTAGGGGACAACCTAATGTTTCGCAGGGCGAACGTTATGGATGATTGTGTAAAATATATTTTGAACTGCTTTTATAAAATGATATACCTTGAGTTTGTAAAAGATTTTTTAGTTACGAAGTTCTGCATGATTGTCTAGATATACTTCTGATGATATGGTGGTATATATATATTACTTGTGGTAAATATTTTTATGTGGTACCCTTTAGGCGCTCTGCTAACCCACTCACACTCTTGTATTGAGTTGAGTTGTGGTTACTGAGACATGTTTGTCTCACCCCGTGGTTATTTACATTTTTACAGGTGATCATGTACAGACCAGGGCAAAGGAAAAGGGAATGGGGCCCATCGGTTCACCTGGAACCGGTGAGTTGGCCGGTAAAGTTATTTTGGACCTGTATATTGCCACATATAGGCTTGCATTCGCTTCCGCATGTTTATGTATTAGTTTGATATTAAATTCTGGATAACTGTATTAATAATTGCTCAGATGCAATTTAATGTACGGGTTTTGTTCAGTAACCATGTTAGAGGAATCTTTCCTAACATGGTTATGGTGAATGCATGATTGTTGTGAAGTTAATATTCTGAAAGAGGATTTTTATTAACCATGTTAGGAGGCTCCTTATCTAACATGGTTAAATCAACTGGTATTTGTTAATTAGGTGAATTTTTATCAACTATGTTAGGGGAACCCCTTTTCTAACATAGTTAGGGAAAATCATCCATGATAGTATGATTGTTGGAACATGTGCTCGCTTTTTCTATCATGGATAATCATTTAAACTCCTAGGTAAACATTTTTCTAACTATGATAGGGGTATGGTCGTAATCGTAAGAAAACCCTTTTTCCTATCATAGTTAGCATTGTAATATGATTAATTTTTAATTGTTGGTGGTTTAATTATAATTAATAAGTATGATTTTATATACAGATAACACTCTGAATGATTAGTACGATCTTTTCTAACTATGATAGGGTTGAATGGTATGAAAAACCTTTTTCTATCATAGTTAGTATTATTAATTATGATTATGATTGATTGTGATCGGTTATTCGAGATTAATTATGGATTAGTAGGAAGGATTTTACACTAATAGATAGTAGGAGATAAACACTTTATACACACTTTTTGCTTACTACATTTAACTCTATATTTGACATCATCAAAACTAAGCATATCCAACATTTAGGACAGGGTTGTGTCCTTACAAGTTGTAAGGGGGAGCGTTTAGAGGGAAGTCTAAAGCTCTGTTGTAAAGGTTGGCAGGTGAACCAGTCTTTGTAAAACCTGTGGTATAGTGGAACCCAACGAGGAGTTGGAGAACTGGACGTAGACATTATGTTGGCCGAACCAGTATAAAAGATTGTCTTGTGTTCTAAGTTTTATAAAAATTTTGAAAAGCACAATTCACCCCCCGCTTGTGCATTTTTGCCATTCTCAGATCTTAATCTTAAGGTTCTGATGTATAATGAAGAAATTTTGGCCTATGATGGGGATTGGGGTTAATGTGTGGAAGGAAGGAACTGTTTGGTGGTGTACTAGTTTCAATAGGCTTTTTAATGTTTGATAATGATTTTAAACAATTGGAATAGTGGAGAGATATTTGGATGGTATTTTGATGCTTAAAGTAGGGATTTGATATAAACTAAAGATTTTGGGTTTAATGATGATTTCAACCGATGTAATGATTGTATCATTTGATTGTTGTTAGTGGTTTAGATTGTTGAGGATTTTGTAATTGCAATGATAGTATTAATTGGTCTAGGGATGATGTTTGTGCAAACATGGCAAGTAATGAAATGGTGGTGATTTGAGTACTTTAATATGGTTCTATGGATTAAAGGTTCATAACGAGTTGGAAGCTAGATATTGCTAGGCTTGGATTGTGAAGAAATAGAAATTGGATAGAAGTAATTGTGTTAGTAGAAATTTAGAGATTTTCAAAATTAATAATGTTAATTGAAGATGCATGATTGTCGCAAGCTTGATATGGGTTTGATTTAACTTAATCAAAATGAATAGACATAATTTTAGACTTTGATGTAAATGACAACTTTATAAAGAGATTAAGTTTCAAAGTTGTGTCGTGACATCCCTTGATCATATTCTAATCGTGTATATAGGGATATTTTGGGTGATTGTAGACATCAATGGGTCGAGCAGAGCTTGTGGACTCTGTGATTTAGGTATTTCTTAAGCTTTAAGTAGCCACTACCTCGCTATATTGGTGTGTGTGACATTAGTTGGGATTTTCCAAATCCCTTCTGCATATATACACACACATGTTAGTATGCAAAAATAGATTTCAAAAGATACTTTCATATTAAATAGTCTATTGGGTACCTTTGAGAGCACATCTATTTTTAATATAATGATATCAAAGAGATTTGTTATAATATATGTAGTATCCTGGTTGGCTATCTCGGTGAACTTGGTATATATATTTTTGTATTGCATCATAAATTGAAAGAGGTATATCTATATGATTTTGGAAATCTTATTGCATGAGTTTTTGGAACCCTGGAAGGCCAAGTGCATGATTTTGATTACATTGAAATTGTTGCTTGTGATGCATATGTACATGGTTGTGCTGGTTTGACATCAATGCATTGGTTATTATTACTATTACGTGATGAGGTACCTTGTTGGCTTACAGGAACTAATTATATTATCGGTATACTGCTATGGGTTGGAACCCCATTGAGTACTACCCCTTAGGTGTGTTGGGTATGGTTAGAACCCTATCGAGCATTACCCCAATGTGCTGGGTATGGGTTAGAACCCCATCAAGCATTACCCTTTGTGGTTCTAGGTATGAGTTGGATTTTCCATCGAGTTCCACTTCTCCGTAGTTCTGGGTATAGGTTGAGATCCGAGTTGAGTTCCACCTTGGTCCACCCAATGGCAGGGGACAACCTAGTGATTCGTAAGGCGAACATTATGGATGTTTGTGAAAATGTATTTTTGAAACTATTGTAAAATGGTGATATATATACATGAAGTTGTCGAACTAATTTTCTTGGTACCCTTTTAGACACTCTGCTAACGCATTTTCACTTATGTATTGAGTTGAGCTGTAGTTATTGAGATATATTTATCTCATTCTATCATTGTTTACATTTTTGCAGGTGATCATGCACAGACCAGGGCGCAGGGGAAAGGGACAGGGTCGATTGGTTCGCACTGAGCCTGTAAGTTGGTCTGTGGTCATATTTTAGACAGGATATTGCCACATGATTAGGCATGCATATGCTTCCACACTTTTATGTTTTGATGGAATATGACTTCTGGATGACTTTATTGGTTATGAATATTTGAGTTTGATTATTAACTGCTTGTTAGGCTTCTTTTCTATGGCCAAGATAATACGGCTTTCTATTGTGATTAGAGAGTGAAATTATACTCACGCCTGTTATTGCTGTTGGTAGTTTATGACATTGATATCTGAATGGAGCCATTACTCTAAGATGTGAGCTATGTGGGCTATGTGGCATTTCGTGATCATAGGTCTGATGCCCAATTGGTGCGACAATTGTTTAATAGTACATGTTTTGTTCAATGACCATGTTAGGTTACTTCTTTCTAATATGGTTATACTGTATGCTTGATTGATATAGTGTTGATAGATACATGTTATTTTTTTAATTAACCATGTTAGGTGGTTCTTTAACTAACATGGTTAATTGTGTTGTTAATCATATTGATTTTTATTAACCATGGTAGGGGAATCCTTTTCTAACATGGTTAGTGATTTCTTATCCATGATAGTGTACATTTTGTATGAAGAGATTGTTTTTTCTATCATGGATTATATTTTGAATGCTTAGAAAGTACCTTTTCTAACTATGATAGGGTGTTGTTGTAATTGTATGAAAAACCTGTTTTTCTTATCATAATTAGCACTGTAATTGTGATTGTACTTTATTATTAGTGGTTTATTTATGATTAGTAAGTAGGACTTTACTGACTAAGGTACAAGCAAATTGAAACGATAAGAACTGAGTTACATCGAGTAAAAAATATGAATTAAATTACAATTGAGTTAAAACTATAAGATCTGAGTTATATCAAGTCAAATTATATAAGAATATTGATTTGACGGTTGCCTTACTGCCATAGAGTTAAATACAAAATAAACTAAGAATTGTACTATAAATTACAACCTTAGGTCATTCTCTCACTTGATGAGCCTTTTATTGGTTCCTAAGTGATCTAAATGTCATAAAATGCAATATGAATATGGGGAAGTAATTTTGATTTTCTTAGAACTGAGTGTGAATGCAAGAATGAAAAATAGAAATCCTAAGCTACTTATTTTTGGTGTTTTTATAAAGATGGAATAATGAATGAAAAACGGATGAAGTGAATCTCTTGAAAATGGATTAGATGCTATCATTGTTCTCTTAGGAAAAAGGAAGTTAAACTATGGCTAATAATCAAATAGACCCTAGAGAAACCCCTCTAGGCTAGGTTTGAATTCGAATGATTAACATCGGAGCCCTGCATATTAATCATTCCAATTCAAGTTGATTAAACACTTTAGCTAATGAATGAACTTGTCAATTGTGAGTAGCTTTGATCCAACAACCAGTACCCTACATTGCTACTTGATAAACTTTAGAGTCCTAACTCATTGTTTGCACCCCATTCAATGAATTGAGACTAGAAAGTAAGTGTCCACTGCTTCTCATGCATCTACAAAGTTCATTAACAAACAATTTCTATTAAGTCCCTTAATATACCGAAACACAAAGCCATCTTTGAGTCTAATGTCTAACTAATGGCCATTCATCACATTAGATATTGTTAATCATCACTTAGTAGCTAATTTCACCAAGTTTTCTAATACACCTAACCTCAAGGAAACCCTTGAGTCTAATGCCTTAATTCATGGCAATCCATCTAACCAAAGCATTATTAAGCCCGATTAGTGTGTGATTGGAATAAATCAGTGCAACCCAAATCAACCCAATTTCATACAAGTAGGTATGACAATAGAGAATCAATAGAGTTACAATGAAATATATATGTAATCACTTATATTGATGAGCACAATGTTCAACATCAATCAATCCATCACATATTAGCATCCAACATTGATTAGAAACATAATCAAATGGGTCCAACTACAAAATATAAAACCTAAATCTAGTAATTGAAAACTATAGCTAGAGCAAAGGATGAAACATAGAATTTCCTCTTTGAATCTTAGAACTCATGCCTCTTCACCCATCTTCAAGAGTTGAAAACCCTAGCCTCCCATGGAATCAAGAACAGCCCCAAATGAAGTGGAAATTTTGGCTATGAAGCTTGGGTGTGGAAGGAAGTGGAAGAAATGAAAGGTAGAAGGAAGAATTAGAAGAAAATAGAAGAAATGGAGATTGAGATGAAGAAAATGGAAGAGGAAGAGAAAGGATATAGAAATGGAGTGAAAGAACTATGTAAAATTGAGGGTCTAGGCCGAACATATAATCAAGAAGTCGGGTCAAGTAAGAAAAATGGGTTAGGGTATGAAATTGGTCCAATAAAAATGCAATATCAGAATTCTGGTTTGCGGGAGTTCGCTTAGGTTCTCTGTGGCTATCCCACGTCTATCTCGGGGATTTTCTGTAATTTTTTAAAAGTTTTAGGTCCTTTTCTATAATTTTTACAAACTGTCTAGAAACTTGTATTTTCACTTTTTTTTTCTTGAATTTTCAGTTTCTTACCCCAATTTCTCCCCTGTTTAAGATTTCTACAATATAGAATAAGCTCAAGTGAGATAAATAGCTCCATATAATCAATTAAATCAAGAGTAATCATAAAAACATTCTAAAGATGCCCTTTATATCATTAAGTGTATGTAATCACTTTAGAACCTAATTTCTTCACAAGATTTGCAATAAGGCCCAAATAACATGATAAAAGAGCTCGAAAATGATATGAAATATGTGCAAATTTTGGGATTTGTTAAATATTGATTTTTTTAAAATATATCTTTTAGTTATATATTTGAAAGCTAATTTTTTTAATAGAAATCCCTTTAATATATCAAGTTAGTATTAATATTTTAGAAAAAAGCTATAAATTTCAGTGACAATTTGGATTGAGACATTACAGTTAAGAGTACAGTAAGCCTTGTACCTAATCTTTGTTTTGGTGTAAAACATTGATCATTTACTAATACACTCTTAGCTTTGAAACTTATTTTATATTTGAGTCCTCTACTATTCATATTGTTATAAATATATTTTCTTTCAATTCCTCGGGTGCAAATGTCTCATATCTCGCTGTTGTGTCATCGAGTCTATTTCAATTTTTTCTATCAATTAAGGGGATCTAATTTTTCAATTCCAATTCATTTTTTAGTCACATCACTTATGTAATTTTGGATTATAATTTTGGAAACTAATAATAAATTTTCAAACTAAAAAAAAGAATTAGCTTGAAATTAAGTAAAACTATAGGAAGCCTAAAATATAAACTTTCACATGCATACACGTGTTAGGCCTATATTTGTAGTGGGCCAAACCCAAATTTTGCAAAGTCCAACTGTTCCTTCAAGCTCAATTAATATTAGGCCTTCATCGGTGAGGCACAAAGTTGCACAAAGCATCTTAGGAGGGTCCACCTGTATCTCTTCCACCTTCACTCCCTCTCCTATTCTTAAACATATTGCTCCTGCAATTTCACCATTATTTGATATTTGACAAAACAATATGCATCATGGATCCAGAGGGAATTTCACTAGGAAATCGACAGATGATTTTAATTTACTATGGTTAGTTGTCCGTTGGAAACACACTAAAAAACAATAGTTTTGATGGAAGTGATTTTTATGAAAGTGGATAGTATGCTACTACTAAAAAATCATGGTTTTGGAGGTTAGCAATGAGTTGTTGTAAAATATTAAATAAATAGGGAAAATTAAACTTTTTGTTCCTATAGTTATGACTACATTTTAAATTAGTCCTTATATTTTAACTTAGTGCAACTCAGTCCTTATAGTTTTGATTCGATTATAACTCAGTTTCTAAACTTTTACTCATTAGTGCAACTCAATTCATGTAATTTTAACCATTTTATAATTTAGTCATTCTCCTTTTTTCTTAAACTTAAGAACTAATTGATGACTCCCCATTTATCATTAATTTAGGGCATATTTAGAATATATTTGGGGAGTCATCGTTGCTAATTAAGGGCATTTTAAGAGTTTTTAAGAGAAAATTGTGTAAATCTGTCATATGAACTTAATTTAATTAATTTTAAGAAAAATATGATAATTTATTAGGAAATTTAATTGGCATGATTCCCTCACATTTATGCATTTTTGGATAGGTAAATATGGACATTCTAAGCAAGGAAGGAGAGAAAGATCAAAGGAAAAAAGTGGAGAAAGCTGGAGGTCATTTAAGGAAAATTGCTGAAAATTGGTTCTGATGTCGTGACATTGCACCAGGATGTCGCGACATGGCGCGAAAATCCTGAAAAATTTGCAAAACGCACAGCTTCGATTTTTACCCTTTTAAATAACCTAGGGCACGAAAATTGAGAGGGAATCAGGCCCCTTTGAACCCTAGAACCCATAGGAATCATTAGACTCATCGATACACACATCTTTGGAGCTAGGGTTTGCAAAATTAGAGGTTGAGAAGCAAAATTGGAAGGATTTCTTGCCCACGGTGATAGATTCTTCTTGTTTTCTTCAACTCTTTGTTACTTTTGTGAATTAAACATGGGATTTCTTTGTATTTTCTGGTTTAATTCATTCATGAGTAGCTAAATCTTTTGTTCTAGGATTGATTCAAACCTTGTATGGATTGAAACCTAATTGTTTCCTTTTCTTTTAGAATTTAATGACTATTTATGTTGATTTATCTTGTTCTTAATGCCTCTAATTGACTGATCACCCTTTAGAGCGATTTGTTCATTTAAAGTATACTCGAGAGAGATAGTTTAGATGTAGAACTAAGGTAAATCAGACTAGACTTGAAGTTTAAATCAACTAACGGATGGTTTGTCGGGTAGAATAGAGATATATCTATCGACCTAGTTTTGTCAGATTAAGGTTGGCACTTAAGGCATACTTTCATTAATTTGTAACAAGAGATTGAGCAGGTTTAATGGCAATTATAGAATTGATTTTGACTCGAGAGAGCGTTTCAAGTACTTTAGAATCTTAGGCAAACATATATTGTTATTTAAAGACTAAAGGAAGGGAAATTAATTAGGGTTCATGAAATACAACGGTGAGAATTAATCCTAGGCCTAGTTAATTGATAAATTAAATCTTTCTTGTTTGTTTCTTTATTTTTATTTTAAAATTAGTTTTCAAAACCAGTTTCTAAAAGAATTTGATTTGTTCAATTTAATTGAGTTCATTAGCCTGTTGTTTGATTGGAGTTTTAAAACAAATCTCTGTGGGACGATATTTTATTACTACGTTACGATCTGTACTCTTGCGGGCGAACACTAATCTATAAAATGGTTGAAATTATAGGGACTGAGTTGCAATAAATCAAATTGTAGGGACTGAGGTACAAGCGAATTGAAACTATACGAATTGAGTTACATCATGTCAAAATATAGGGATTGAATTACAGTTGAGTTAAAACTACATGGACGAAAAGATTAATTATCTAAATAAATTATTGACTTGGAATAAACGTGAAGAATGAAATTGTAACATAAGGAATACATTATTCTTTACCTTTGCATGAAGTCGTTGTCTTTTGAAATTTGCTAGAGTAGGTATTGTATAGAATCCAAAATATCGTCTCATATGTGTATGTGTGTATATAACTATAAAAGGTTATGCTAAAGGTTCATGGGACATTTTTGCTATAATACGGAATTTTTTATGAGATGTGATGAGGTAGCTTCAGTTGAGTGATTGGTGAATAATGTTTTCATATTTTAATTAAATTGTGCATATTAGTACTCTTAGGTAGATTCAGTTGAATAATTGGTGAATAACAGTCCACATACTTTTGTAAGATGTAAAGGTATCTTCAATTGAATAATTGGTGAATAATGTTTACATGGTTTAATTTAATTGTACATTCACATACTCTGATAAGATGTGAGATGTAGCTTTAGTTGAATAATAATGTTGATAATAAATTAAGAAAACGAGTTGTTGGGAACAACAATAACTCATTAATTTATAATTGAGTTAAAAATATTTGTTTCCGAAAAAAGAAAGAAAGACATATGTAGGTTTTTTCTTTTAATTTAAGATGTTAAAAAAATCATATGCAATTATCCATCTAGATGGGGCAAGGTAGCACTAAGAACTTTAGGAAGTTTCCTGCTGTTACGCCAAATGCACATATTTACGGGCCAAAAAAAGGGATAGAGACATAAATCTAATGACAATCAACCCAAAGAGTGGTTCAAGTATGTAGGCCTAAGAATGATTTTAAATTAACTCTTGTTAGGCGATCTTCAGAATAAGTACAACTTTTCAGACGAGAGAGAGAGAGAGAGAGAGAGAGAGAGAGAGAGAGAGAGAGAGAGAGAGAGAGAGGCACAGCTTTTTTATTTTGGCCGAAAAGAATAAGTATAGCTTAAAGCCTTTAAGACTTTAACCTAAATTTTATTGGATAATAGATTATACATCCATTTGCTGTTAGATTAAATAATAAGAATATTAAAAATCTGTACCTATATCTAATATAAAATCTATGAAAAGATCCACTAGTTATAACTCTTGAACAATGATGCAATACTACGTAAACTACAAAGTCATACTCATGGGAATTCTTATAATATTATTTTATAAAAAATTAAACACAGATGGTCTATATTTAACATTTAACATGAGTGTTCCATTATCATTTTTGCAGCCTGGCAATTTTAAATGCATGAGACTAAATTGTGTTAAGTTTTTAATACTGGTGATGTATGTTTTTCACTTGTCATTCCAGATCTGAAAAATTAATCGAAAAGGATGGGATTTCTCTTTAGTTAGGACTTAGGAGGAAACAAATCCCAAAATATTATTTTATTGTATATTTTTTAAGTCAAAAATACTTTTATGGGAAACAAAAACATCCATTGTAGGTATATATGTGACTTGTTCAATTAGAATTATAGAGACCTCTAGTATATTTTGAATGATGTCATTTTCAGCATATTAAGTGCATCTGAATCTTTGGCCCATGCCATGAAATTCCGTGAACAATATTTAAAAGACATTTGGCTAGCGTAGCATATATTCTATGTATAAATTATTTCATTAGAAATGTTTATAAATTTGTCCTCCGAATTTATTTATAATATCTTCGATGTTTTTTCCGATTTGGACTTGGGAAAAAATATTGTAGGGCCAGATGACCAATCAAAGCAGCCTTAAAATAGTTAAAATTGATAGCTATAGAACCGGTGGTTGAAATAGTCATCACATGCTTTTTATTAATTATTTGAATTTTAATATATGTTTCTATCTTTTTTTTTTTTTTTTATGGTTTATGCCCATTTAAACTTAGTATCTATCAAATGGAAATACCAAAATCTAAATTCAAGTCTAAACTTTTAACAAATTACTAATTAAACCAAGACTAAAACGTCCCTTGTAATTTAAAATGAAAATTAAAGGTAAATGTTCGCATTATTTCAATTTTGATTATTTTAACAGGATTTAATCGAGATTTTCGTTGATTTTCCTTGGGACCTAGCTATAATTTTTCTTTATTTTTGTTTGATTTATCTTTTTTTTTTGTTTTGATTCTATATTGATTAGAAAACTTTTAAAACATTTTGGCTTGATCGGATCCCATGACTTGTTTGACTTAGCATTTTTTTCTTGGGCCCTTCCCCCCAAAACAACCCCTTCCCCCCAAAACAACCCCTTCCCCCTTAATTAGAAAATGACTATATAATAATTATCAATAATCTATTTATTATCGTGGGATAACACAATTTTGGTTCAACAAACTTGAATCAGATATTTTATTTTAAGGTGGGGTGACAAAGAGGATAAATAATATAAAAAGGAAACATCATTCTCAGTTTTATTTCGTCACCCCCACATAAAAACTTCAGTCACAATAGCAAGTTGAAAAAAAGATTGCCATTGACTTCTATTGAAGTTAATGAGTCTTGCTTAAGACGTTGTTATATGTAATACTCCCTACGTTCCTTATTATAAGAGCTAAATAGGTAAAATCATACAGATTAAGGAAGTAGTTGAGAGAGATAAATATGTCTGAAATAATTTTGTTTTCTCAAGTTTGTCCTTATTTATGTAAGAGAGAGAAATGTGATAATAGTGTTATAAATGAGTATGAAGGAGAATGTGAATAGAGAGAATAATGATGGGTAAAATAGAAAAAAGTTCATTAAATACTTTGATAAATTGTGATAGGCTCTTATAATAAGGGATAAAACCATTCAAATTTTTGACTCTTATAATCTTAGAACGATCAAATTTTAGAAGGATGAATTAATGTTTTTATATTTGGATTCTGGTGTATATTTCGTAACAAATGACAGTCTCTCCAAGAAGGTTCATTTTGTGGATTTTTTTTTCTTAATTGTTTTTTACTTGAACGATTTGATTAATCGAAATTATTTGAATTAGATTCAAGCTCTGGTTAGGATTACATATAGTTCTTGTGATTTCTCCCATCTATATTTTAAAATTTTTCTAATTAAATTCAAATAAATTAATCAAAACTAAAATGAAGCTTACACCTACCTTTATTAATGTTCCTTTTTCAGCTATTGAGGGGCATTCTAGTCTTTTAATAACATTTAGAAAGGCCTCTTAACTTAAATAAGACTTTGTTAGATTGAATTCCTGAATGTAAAACTTTCAAGACATTTGCATGTGTATATTTTAAAATTATAAATCATGAATTAAGTGTATATATTTTGGACAAAGATACCGATGGATACTACTTCTATTTTTACACTTATTTATTTTTATTTTAAACATATGTTGTATATGCATACAGTATCTTATATTATTTGTGGTGCAATTTTACCTTTAAAGTTAGTATAGAGCAATCTCATGCCACGGCTAAGATTATAAATTTCACAAGTATAAAAAAGATCCAAGAAGTATTAACCTAAAAAAAAAAAAAAGCATAAACCTGTCTTCAAATATTTAATAGCTGGGCAACTCCTTGGATTCATCCTGAAAAGTCTCAACACGTTCATTGCCAGAATTATGGATCTCTGCATCGATGAGGCTGGCCGGGATGATAAAGACATTGTTTAAGGTAAACCATATTTTAATACTGGTTTTATGTATTAAATATAAAATTTTCAATATATGTTAGTTTTGATATTCCAATTATGCTTTCGCAAAAAAAAAAAAAAAAAAATAATAATAATAAATAAAAGTTATCCTGATTATGTATAATCTGTTTAAATTTGAAGGGAAATATGAAGATAGAAGGGAAGAATATGAGAGCCATTCTTGTTCACTATTCAAGAGTGTTGAATACATAATATAAACATTCTATTAATAAGCAAGGTTCTAATAAGGTTATGATATATTTATCATTAATAATAATATAATTATAATAGGTGATATTATGTTTATAACATAATTCATATTCGTCATCAGATATCTTTTTATATATGTCATCCAAAGACTCGGGGATTGCGTGCTTTTCTTGATTCTTTACTGAATTTTTAAGAAGCCAATTTACAATAAAAATACTTATAACAGGAGTAAGATCCCTCTTATTATTTTCTGGGAATCATATATATATATATATATGGATTCAATCAAACATAAATCACATTTTGATAATAACTTTGACACAATCTGGCTGTTTCAAGAGCTCAAAAGCTTTGTTTATCTCTGTCAACGGGACTTCATGGGTGAAAAGCTCATCAAGAGGGAAATCCTGTAAATAAGACAAATTGAAAGGGAGAATTAAAAATAAAATTATTATAAACAGTACATATAATCTTTAGACTTTTGTTGAGAGATTTATTTTTCACCTTCTTTTGGCATTTAGCGGCTAAAATAGAAAGGTCAGATTTGGGTTTCAAGCCTCCAAAAATTGAACCCTTCAAAGTTCTTCCAAGAAGAAGACCCATCCAGTTGACTGGCACAAATTCTTCAATTCCTGCCCCAATTGCTATTGCCTTTCCTTTGCCCTACTCACACATAGGGACTATTAATAGAATCAATACAATTTGGGGGGAAAAATCAAAATGAAAACACTACAGAGACTGTTATGTGCTCGAGCAGAGAAAATATAGTGTGTATTGGTATAGACAAATAGAAATATTGAGTTTGTGAGATATATCTAACATTTTATAAAAAAAATGTTAGGGGATCTAAATTAGTTTAGATTAGTTAGAAAACTCATACTAGCTTTTCCTCCGTGAGTCTTTGGTTCAAGATACTACTTTCAACCACAGTCATTAGAATTAAGGAAGAACAATTCCCTCATTAGATTTTAAACTAAAAATCTTTTTCAACTTCACTCATATTAAAGAATGTATATTGAAAATAATAAAAATAAGGAGCCCTAAATTTAAACAATAATTAAACGGAAGAAATTGGAAAATATTCATTAGTTACTCACCAAATGAAAATGTAATGGACTAAATTAAAGAATATTCTCGTTCAAAATTGACTTATAGTTTAGATTACAGTATATTACACAAGTGAGGTTTACTTTGTAGGGCTTATGAATAACGTAGTTCTTTTATAAATTATATATTGATATGCATGATGATATTGAATTAAGAAATGTAAATTTACCAGTTTGGTAGATTCTAGGGCTTGAGTGAGCAAAGTGGCAACACCAGTGCACTCAAGGGCATAGTCCACACCTAATCCATTGGTGTGATCCTTCACCAATTGAGAAGAAGGCTTATCATAATGGTCCTTAGGATTTATGAAATCTGTCATTCCAAAAGCTTCCCCTTTTTCTCTCTTCCTCGCATTTATGTCAATCCCAATTATCCTTGTTGCTCCCATCATCTTGGCTCCACTTATTGCCTGCCGTTCAAGTAATTAATGTGTCATTATATAACTCCTTCAATTCATATCTTGTTAAAATAAACACATGAAAACTACTCATGCACTCGATAGTCTTGGAGGAATAAAGAACATTAGTTAAATTGGTTATTTGTTAAAAAACTGGATTGATTTTCTTGAAATGCCATCTTTTAACATTTGCATTGAAATCAACCCTTCCCTTGTTAAAAATTCCCTTACTATGTGAAATAAAAAATGATATCCAGTTTGAAAAAAAATTTAACTTTGAAAGATAAAGTATATTAAGGTCTTAAATTTAGAAGCACAGTAAATCCCCTCATTAACTCTTATATTTAGAATTATCGAAGAAAGAAAGAAAAGAAATGCCAATTTTCTTTTAGAAAACAACCCTTTTTTGGCAAGAGAAAATGCCCCTAATCCAACATCTTATATAATTGCGTACATAAATACCTGGCCCCAATTGAAGAAACTGTAATGACGACCTGATAAAAATGGGGAAATCACAATGACTTGATTTAAAAAAATGAGATGCATATAAATTTATAGATTAATTTTTTTTTATTTTAAGTAATATTGTTTGTTGTGGAAAAAAGCACATACCCCTAATCCAACAGCTCCAAGGCCAAAAACAGCCACAGATGAACCACCTTGAACTTGGGCTGTTTTCCAAGAAGCTCCAAAACCAGTAGAGAAACCACAAGATATGAAGCTAGCATGAGCCAAATCAATACTTGGGTCAACTTTCAAAAGGTAGTTCTCATCACTAACCATATACTCACACCATGTTGAGCAGCTAAACATGTGGTATGCTTTTTGGCCACCAACAGAGATCCTTGATGTGCCATCAGGCATTAATCCACTCACAATTAAAGGATATCTCAGGCAAATATTTGATTCCTTTGAAACACAATTCTCACACTCTCCACATTCTCCAACGCCTATTGGAATCACTAAATCTCCTTCTTTGAAATCTGTCACTTTCCCCCCTACGCTCTCCACAACACTGCATTTTCATATGCACCAATAGTGAAATTTGTTATAAGTGGTCGATTAAATATGTATTTAGAATAATGGGACAGATTATAAAAGCTTACCCTACACCTTCATGCCCTAGTGCTAGAGGAAAACAGGGCTGCAAGCACATCAATTTCATTATGAGCATTGTTTGATTTAATTTCTTGTGCGTGAAGTTGTAATAAGGTAAAATATCACCCAAACTGATACCATTTTTCAACATCTATCATCCAACACCCCTCTAATGTCATTTTTCTGGTGTTTCTAGCACCACTGATGTTATTTGTTAATTATGTCTAACATCCTAATCTTATTAATAGTTTAAGGTATTGGAAGCACTATAAATAATAGATGAAAACACCAGAAGAACAATAATAGGGTGCTGGATACACTATAAATAAGATTATAGTGCTAGATGCAAACGATAAATAATATTACTGTACTAGCTGTTATTTTACCCTTGAAACAGTATAATAAAGTTTAAAAAATAAAAGAATTAAACAAGATCTCACATATGGATGACCACGAGCCCTCACAAAATCTGTGTGGCAGATACTGGCAAAAAGCATCTTCACGCGAACCTCATAAGCTTTAGGAGGATCTACTTGTATCTCTTCCACTTTCACTGCTTCTCCTATTCCCCAACATATTGTCCCTGCAATTTCACCATTATTTAGAATAAAAATATTAATTAATTAGATGCACCACCTTCTGAGATTTGATTTACTATGGCAAAATCACAAACTATGACAGATTCTGATAGATACCTCATTTGTTATAGAAATTTGAAATACATTGATCAATATGAAAAAAAAAAATCATTCACAAGGAATTCAAGAGAGCTTCCTCTAATTTGGGACCCAATTGAGTTAATATAATTATCATATCTAAGACAATTTAGTCAAAAAGACAAATTATAAGCAACTTGAAGCCATTAAATTTTGAGATAACATTTAGCAAATAGAACAAAGCTGAAATTTTGTGGGCATAATTATTGTAGAATTAAGGACATGACATGATATATACCTTTGCATGTTATAACTTGGGAGCTGCTTCCCATTGTATTCAACTTACTTCTCTATGTGCTGATGATCCTAAGAACGAGAGGTTCTTTGGCTTGTGAAATTTGCTAAACACAATGGGTCATATATACTATATTTATAGATACTAAAGATTTCTGGTTAATTATTGGCATATTTAATACAAGCAAACAATATTTTATTCGACGTAAGCTGGCTCCACTTGCAATATAACAATAATGTCTTGGAAAGTGGGCTAATGTGCGCAGCAGCCTATACATCTGAGAGCAGGTGGGCTGATCCTTCGTTCTCTATATCCATTACATTTAAGTCAGTCAATGACCCATGTTATAGCTTCCTCCAAACTGGTGATTTTAGTCAAAGTTCAAATTTGTAAGAATGAAATAAAGACAAAAAAACTTATATGTCACAAGAACGACAATGTTATGTCACCCATAGGCAGAAAATTATATTTAATACCACTTTTCTTATTTGTGGGAATGAATACGCAAAATATATTATGTAACAAAATATACAATGTTTTGTCACACAGTGGCTAGATGAAAAAGATGTATGTGATCTCTTCTAATTTTATATAAAGTTGTAATTTGATCATTTAGTTTTATAAAGCATCTTTCAGTCATGTAACTCTAATATGAAATGATTTTTTTTATCATTATTATTTTACAAAATAAAATTTAATACGTCAGTAAATTAAAATGTTAATGTTGACTTTTTTTGTTAATGAAATTACAAGTATTTTTCTTTAACATGAGTGTTTGGTTAAGTGGTAGAAGCTTATCCAACTTTAATCAAGGTTGGGGGTTTGATTCCTACTTGGATATCCAGTTGCCAACAATCAGCGATTTGGATTAGTTTGGGGCAAGCCAAGTTAATTGATTTTTCCTCCACAAGAGAAAAGTCAAATAAGATGCCTCTTTATTTGAATTTATTATTTTTTATTTATCATTCGAATTTTTTTATTTTTAATTGAACATATTTTAAAATTATAAATTGTATTCCAAGTTTTACATTAAAAATCATGAAAATAATAATTATATATTAATGACATTATTTTGTTTTTATGTATTATAGTGATTGATCTTTAAATCAATTATCAATTAATGAGCTAAATATGTCGTGTCACACTAATTTTAAATTAAAAAATCATGTGAAGTAAGTACATCATCTTAAGAATTTGACTTTATGAGCCAAGGAGCTCACGTATGACTAGTTTTTTTTTTTTTTTACAAGAAAATAAGTACAAACAATTACACGGAAGAACTAGCGTCCGAAAGGGACTCCCTAAAACTAATACAGTCTGCTAAAGTAAAGTTACAATGAACACCAATGGAGTCCAAAAGCTGGTGAATCCTGAATGAGCATGTAGAGCCTCCTTTCGCCACTTAATCTGCTATCTCGTTCGCCACCCTACTGCACTGCATAATCGACACCATCCAATCCATCATAACCATGTTCTTGACTTCCTGCAATAAACCCATTGAGTCCTCGCCCAAATGACCCTCTCCATCAATAGCATTCACTACCTCAGCACAGCCACACTCCACATCAACCCACTAAAAACTTTTATCCCAAGCCATTTTCATAACCCACTACAACCCCCAGAGTTTGGCAATGTTACTGTTGCATAAAACCTTGAATGAACTTTCCATCATGATCACGCATAACACCATCACACATAACCAATTTAGCCGCACCATCGACATTAACTTTAACACGACCTGCACTTGGAGCAATCCATTTGAGCTCATATCCTAGAGCCCTTTACAACATTGGCAGCCGCATATTAGCCCAAAAAATACATAAAAGTGTTCTGGGTTTAACTGAATATGGAGATTCCATAGAATTGTTAAACACCATCTGGTTACGACCAAGCCATATATTCCTACAAGCTATAGAGAAACAAATCCCCAAGCTAATCCCAATCTCATATCTCCAGTTAAAATTCCATCTGAACCAGCTGGTAACATCTGAAAAATGGAAGAACTTACCATGAAACTTCGCAGGTATAATAGTCTTCTATTTATTTCTGATATGGACACGAGCATAGTGCATGCACCCCCGTTTCTGTCTCTTGATGGCATAAAGGGCACAGGTCAGAAGTGGCGAATCCTCGAGAGTATTTGGTTGTATTGGCTAAAAGACGACCTTTGATTGCAAGCAATAAAAAATTCCGGCATCGCTGCGGGGTCTTCATTTTCCTCACTTTCCTCCATAAACCTGCACAAACGCGGTCTGCATGTGGCGCAATGCTGGTATAGGCAGACTTTAAAGAAAAGGTCCCAGTTGGTGACCATCTCCACCTCGGCACATCTAAAGTTGGCCTTTTATCATGGAGAGAGATCTGTTTTAATTGTGATATGACAAATGATGGCAATAAATCTTGTAGTCTCGCCCAATCCCAAACACCTGGTTCCACATAAAAATCATGCACTTTCAGATTGACTACTTCATCTGGAATAGCCGATATAGCATAGCTTTCCAATGATCTAAGTGAGCTAACCATCTGTCCTTCCAAAATAAGGCCATACTACCATCTCCCAATTTCCATGCTAAACCTTCGACTGTCTTCTCCCAATTATTTTTAATCCCCTTCCAACATTCTGATCCCTCTCTCCTCAAATCTATCTTTGGAATAACATCATCTCCACATTTATATTTTTGTCTCAAGAATTTCACCCAAAGAGCATCCCTACTATGAATCAATGACCAATGCAACTTCATCATATAAGTAGGATTTTTAATCAATTACAACCACTCTTCACTGTCATAAGCCTAAAAATAAGAAAAATTTAACACTTTTTTCTTTTCAAATATTAAAAAAAATTTCTTTATGTTGGAATGGGCTTTTTGGACAAATTGAACAATTTAAAATTTTGTCTAAAGCAGAGTGGTTCATAAAACAATTAAAAGTACATTAATCCTCTTAGGATATCTATTCTTTATTCATAATACTTAGGAAATTAAATTCTTTTATAAATTTATGCGTTTCTATTTTTTACACTTTCTGCTACTAATTTAATTATTTAATTCTTATATCATATACATATAACCCTATTAAAATATTCAACTACTATAATAAAGCTCCGACAGATATTCTCGCTTCTCAAACCATCATCTTATTTTCTTTATCTAATCTTCCTCCAGCATTCCTGCTTTATTTCAACCATCTTATCATCTACCAGCTTCTCTGAAACAGCAATTTAACGCAGTTTATGTCATTAATTGTAAATTTCATGTATGCATTGCCATGTATATATTTTATAAACCTTTACAAATAATGATAGCATTTATCCTATTAATCTGAGTGACATAAGCACCTACTAACCACTGATAACGATATCCTCGTTAACTAGTGGAGGTTCTATCTGCAGGACTTCTCGTTATAACTATCCCATTATAATGTAATTGAACTGGCAAAGGGGTAGCGAACCACCTAAGCCTGGAGTACTCCAACATGAGGAACAAAAGACATACCACTTAAATGCAACATGTATTACAAAATTATACATGCAATTGAGTGTAATGAGATAAACTGCTACCTGACTTCTGGAATTACTCTTATCTTGATTCCTTTCCTTTGCCGTATCCTGGAGATTCAACTCCACTATTTCTTCCTATAAGTATTTATAATATAAAATGATATATTAATATCTATTCTTATTCTTAATAATTCAATGTCTCTCACAGTCCTAATGTAATTAATACTACCACATTCTTTGTATTAGTGAAAGATTACAGTTTACTATAATTATCTTAACCCCTTTTTAAAATTAGAAGGTCAATTATAAATAATTTATTTCAATTAATAATCTGATTTTCATTATCATCTTTTCCGAAATTAAATATAAAATTCCAATGACTTAATTATAATTAATCTATTAAACATTACCATCTTCTACCATATACTATTTCCTTATTCGTGTACAATATTACTTCCTACTATCAAAAAAATAAGGCAAATCAAACATGAAACCAAGTACAAAATAAATCCAGACTTTTAGAAATTTATAACTTCCACCTACACTATAATATCATTTAGATATACTAAACTTCAATTAAAATCTAAACTGAAATTAATCAGGTGAAAATCAAAGTACATAAACCCTCTTTCCCTCTTTCATTATCTTACCACATCTCAAGAACTCAAATAAAATTTTCTCTTAATTAATTGGTAAATCAAATAGCAAGTTAACACTCTACAGATTAACTAACACTCTACCGATTCTCTTTTGTACTTAAAAGCCCACAATTTTTAAGCTATTGTTCTTACTTTTCTAAACATAAAATTGATACTTTTTAATTCTTAATAGCAAGCTTTCCATTCTAAGATCACCTAACAAGCCCATAATTCCTTTTTCCCAAGTAACTACTTCATCAATTAACCAACTTCAAATCATGAGCTCATTTAATTTAATAAACCTCAATCATTCAATCCCCTTAACTTTCCTACTTTGTCTATGTTATAGTATTGAACACCATTACATCGAAACAAAGAACCCAAATCCACCTTTGTATTTATCCTTAATTAATTGCTCAAGTCCAAATACAATCCACTTCCACTCCAAAAACCATGTCATTTCAAGCTTAGTAAGGGAATCTAGGCTTATACCTATCACAATTCATTTTCCCCAGTTTTGGTTATCACCACTGCAAAGAAGAAAATCCACCATTAAATTACCAACCAACTCCTAGTGCCTCAAGTTATCATTCATATGCTCCATTAGCCCATTTTCTGTTACCCATAAGTCCTTTTAAGCAGTCACCATAGATTAAATCATAGTTATTCCCCTTTAAACCATAAATTACTAAACTTTAAAATCACCGACTATAACCCTATCATTATGAATCCCGAAATAATGTTCGTCTTAATCAATAAAATCAACCTCAATAATTACTTCACATTTATCAATTCGAAAATAATTAATCAACTTGACCCACTTTAATTCTTTGTATTCTAAATCTTCATTTATTAACAATTAATTTGAATCCATGGAAAACCTCAACTTCTTAATTAATACATAGATCAACATCTAAAATCCCCCTAATCCTTGAGAAATCATAGCCTAGGTTCGGATATGATCTATCAAATATCATAACAAGGAACCTTCAAATCCAAAATCACCAAAACCACCAAGAAGAAAATCCATCATTAGATTGCCAACCAAACTTTAATTATACTAAACCAACATCCCAAATTACAAAATAAGTCGCAGCACAATAAACCAAAATAAGAACAAAGCATCGGAAGCTTATGTTTGAAATCTCCTTGACCAACAACAAACAATAGCTTAAATCAATTCTAATTCAAGTTTAATAACATCATAATTCCTCTCTCTATTATTTGGAATGCTTCTTACCTCCATCAACCTGAAAATCCACCATCCTAAAGTCTTCAACTTCCAAATTGAATCCCCCAAACCTACTTCCAAAATTCCCAATATTACTTAACATGTTGCATTTCCTTATAACTAATTGTCTACTACCTTAAACATTCAAATAGCAATATCCAATAAACTTAGGAAACAAATTCTAGATTCTAAATCATACTTCTCATACTAAACTCATTATGCAACCACTCCCCCAGTTTGTATTATATTCAGAACATTATTCCCAAGATAATGCAACACTATTTAATCCTTTAATTACAAGGAATCTAATGTCTTCCCAATATAATGCAACACTATTTAATCCTTTAATTACAAGGAATCTACTTTCTTCCCAAGATAATGCAACAATATTTAATCCTTTAATTACAAGGAATCTAATTTCTTCCTCCTCTCCACTATGAAGCCGTCATCATACTTATCAAGACAAAGGAAATAAATCTCAAATGACATCCCAAAGCTTCTACACACACCTTGAGAGTTTCAAAATACTCTTGGGTTCCATCTAACTCGATAATTAATAAACATCCAATTAATATCCATTTAAACCTCAATCCATGCCTAAATTCCCTTAATTGAATCTTACATACACGAGAACAATCACCCTTCCGTTTAAACAGCCCTTAATTTCATATGTTTAGAAAATCAACATATAGTCACTAATTTGGTCACTTGGACACTCATAATTTCATATGTGCTACAGTAAATTACCATAATCCTAAACATAACCTGAACTCCACAGATGCCAGCATTACCACACAGAGCTACAATCACATATACAAATCATAAAACTAAACTTCATTATACTCAAACAATTTTAATGACTAATTTTCCTTAAAACACTATGTAAACTCTTTCTTCCTCCTTCTCTCCACAAACCTGAACGCACACACACACACAAGGAAAGAAGCCATAAATTTTCAATTATCCTCAAAATACTCAATTACACATAGTGAAGCTCTAATACAAGCTTAACACCAACAAAATCTCTCCTCCCCTGTTACTAAGCCCACCGAACAGCACTAGCAAAACAGAATCAAATTCCCACAATTCACATATTCAATTAAACATCAATTTCATTCCATGAAAGCAGAATCAAAATCGTTGTTCATCTCCCACCCAATATAGAACCAACATCGTTAATCCTTCCTCCTCCTTAGAAAGCCGAACATACCACAGAACAAAGAGGAGAGAAAACTCAATCCTGCAGAATCAAAACCAATTCCATCTTCTTTCATCATGCTCAGGAAGTCGAATACAGAGAGAGGGAAATAGAAATTTTCAGACCAAATAGGGCAGGAAATTGAATAAATAGAGGAACAAGAGGGAGATTCGAAATCGAACATTCAACTTCAATTAACACTTTAAATCAACACGTAACATCATTTAAACACTAATTAGCTTTGGTTTAGAGGAAGAATCAAAGAATGGAATCAGAACAGAGGCGATGAACAGTACCACGAATTTGGGGCTTTTGAAGAAAATTGGCCAAACACCAACCTACTATTCAAATCTTCCCCAAATCCCCGAAATCGAAGCCTAAGCTTGCTTTTCACTGGTTTAACACACCTTAAAACCCCAGAACCTGAATCGATTTCCTCTCTATACTTGCTCAAATCGGACCAAAAGAGAGAGGAAATGGAAAGAAGAGGTTTACCTAAAACTTCCCCCAAGCTCTTGTTGCTCGCCGTCGCCAACTCGTTCATCACCTTCACCGTTAGCCACCGTCCAAGCCGAGAGAAAATGGAGAGAGTGAGGCAAAACGATGAAGATGAAGAATAGAGGGAGAGACAGGATTTGAGGGAGGCAGGGAAGAGAGGGAACACATGTGGTATATATGTTTAATAGGAGGGATTGATATTTTTAATAGGTGTTTCACCATCTTGCCCTTCCTATTATAACTGGAGATATTTTTCAAATAGGGGCAGATATTGTCATTTTCCTCTTTCCCTTTATGCCCTTCTTTAAAATTTTAATTACCATTTCCTTTACAAATTGATCTGAATTTATTTTAAGAATAATTTTTCTAGATATGCTTTAATTTCCAAATTTATTTATAAGACTTTTTAAATACTAAACAATACCCTAAGGTTCTAAATTTTCCCTTATTTAAATTCATCTTCTCACTATTTTTCCTCAATTAATAAAGCAAATAAGCCTTAAAATTATTAAACTCTAATAAGCTCCTAAATTTTGTACAATATCATCATGTTTTAGCCCACACATGTGAATAATTTTGTGAATAAAAAGGTGAAAAGAAAGCAAAAGCTAAATCAAAAAGAGGGCAAAGAAAGATCTTTGATTTGGATGAAATTTGGAGCTTAATGATTTTTTATATTTGAGTAAATAGTAGATTTCATCAACCCTCTTTCTTTCCTAGATAGGAGGAGGTGGACAAGCAAAAGAAACTAAGAAAGAACCAAAGCAATCAAGGAATAGAGAAGCAGTGAAAGAGAACAAGGAACCAGAAACATGCTGTGTTCACCGTGAGCTCGCCACGGCGAACTCACGACGAACAGATGTCAATTATGCCTATCATGCCTTGCTCATTCGCTGTAAGCTCGCCACGGTGAACCCACGAAGAATGAGCTATTCTGCTGCGCATTTTGATAAGTAAATGCGGACTGAAGTCTCATAAGAGAGAGGGTTTCGAGGAGTGATGGAGAGAACACACTTAGGGCATTTTTTGGGAGTCTTGGAGCTTGAAGAGAGGCTTGGGAAGTGCTAGGAATCTTGGAGGACCTTGGAAAAATTCAAGTCTTATGCATCTTGGTTTCCTTTCTCCTTCCTTCTTCTCTCTTTTGCTGTCATGAACTCCATCTTAATTTTTATTTTCGTTTTATTTATTTCCATGTGTAACTAAAACCCTATTCTATGGTTTCTTTGAACCATTTAATGGATTGAACTTTGTATTTCCTTTCTTTGATGCATTAAATAAATTATTATGTGTGGATATTCATCTTGCTCTTATTTGTACAAGTGTTTGATCACCACTTGATTTGTTAAATGAAATATGACTTGAGAGAGAGAGAGAGAGAGAGAGAGAGAGAGTATTTTATTTTAGAACTTGGGTGAAATCATGTTAGACTTGAAGTTAATGGTTTTAAATGGATGGTTAGCTGGTAATATAGAGATATAATTGCAAACCTAACATTGTCTATAGAAGGTTGGTGGAGTATTTATTACTTGCATTAATTGTGGCAAGAGGTTGTGCAATTAATGCAAGTAGAAATTTGATTTTGACTTAAGAAAGCTTTTTTCAAATGAAATTGAACCTTAGGCACACACATTAATTCATTAGATTGCTAAAAAGAAAGGAATTTGCTAGTTCATGAAGTTAAATGGGGATAAGTAACCCTAGTTTTTCTTATCCATTCTTATCAAGTGTTTTCTAAATCATCTTTCTATTTTATAAATTTTTGTGACTAAACCTTAAATATAAGTAGATCTTTAATATTAATCTTTTACATGTTAAATCTTCAAAACCGAAATTTGCTTTAGCTCAACTTAATTAAATTCACTAAGCCTTCTGTTTGATCATATTTGTAATCAAATCCCTGTGGGAACGATACTTTCTTATCACTTTATTACTTGGCACGACCCGTGCACTTGCGGTGCAAACAAGTTTTTGGCGCCGTTGCTGGGGATTTGGTAACAAATCCCTTGGTCAACCTTAGGCTTGGTTATTAATTTGGCTTAGGCTTGTAATTAATTTTCTTTTCTCTTTTCTTTTCTTGTTTATTTTTACCTTTGTTTAGTTTGATACTTTCTTGGGTGCAGTCCTTGTAGGTACAACTTTGGCGCATGCAAAGTGTGGAGATCACTGACTTGGAAGTAGTACTTGAAGGAGTGAATATATTTGACGTAGAAGTAAAAACTGAACCGGAAATCATGGCTGATGATGAATATGACTGGGCTACTGTCAATGACTTTGCTAGCCAGAATATGAGAGATACTCAATCTTGCATTCAGATGCCTAAAATGCAAGCTCATAATTTTGAGATCAAGCCAGTGATGATTACAATGCTTTAATTGCATGGGCTTTACAATGAAGATGTCAACAAGCACTTGATGTACTTTTTGGAAGTATGTGGTTCGTTCAAGCAAAATGGAGTTCTCAGACTTCGGTTGTTTCCATTTCCTCTGTAAGGCAAGGCAAGGGAGTGGTTCAACAATTTACCAGAGGGGTCTATCACTTCTTGGGCTGATCTTGAAGGCAAATTTAGAGCTCAATTTTTCTCGGATGACAAGTCTATTGATGCCAGAGACGAATTTATGAGTTTTAGGCAACATCCGGATGAGCAACTCTATGTAGCTTGGGAGAGATATAAAATGTTCATGAAGCAATGCCCCAATCATGGGGTAGACAAATGGGTAATAGTTCAAATCTTTTGCAATCGCCTTAATCCTCAGTCTAAGGCAATGGTTGACTCTATGACAAATGCGAGTATAGAAATGTACCGGTTAATGAAGTGTTTTGACTACTAGATTAACTATCGGCCAACAACTCTCAAGCCACTGATAGGAGAGCTCCACAACCATTGGAAACTCTTAAGGAAGATACCGTTTCATCTTCACAAATGGCTACCATTCTCTCTGCCCTGAACAAGTGGTTTGATGTGTTAGAATCACAGATGCATAAGAGTAAATCTCAAGGGGTTCATTATATTCATACCACCCTAGTTGTGTGTGACCAATGCAATGATATCCATCTCCCGAACCATTGTCCACTCTACATGGTTTCGAGGTTAGTCAACTATATGGGGAAGTTTCAAAACCCTCAGAATAACCCATACTCACAGACTTACAATCCTGGTTGGAGAAATCACCCAACTTCTCTTGGAATCTAGGACAATCTTTGAATCAACCTTCTGCTTTGGGTGCTAAATCGTCTCATCCTCCTGGTTTTGAATTTCAACCTAGGCAATTTCCTATCAAGGAGGAAGAATCCAAAATGGAAAAGATGTTGGCTCAGATCTTAGATGGACAAGAAGCTCAAAGGGCTGAAACGAAATCCACCTTTTCTCTCTATGAAACAGCAATTAAAAATCTTGAAGTGCAAATGGGGTGATTGGCCTCACAAGTAAATGAAATGACAAGAGGTGTTATCCCAAGTGACACCATTCCTAACCAAAAAAGGGATGGTGAGGAGGAATGTAAGGTCGTAACTTTGAGAAGTGGACGGAAATTATCTAATATGCCCTGGCCTACTGACAAGAGTAATGATGTTCCTGAGGATGTTGCTCTTGATGAAGGTGAACAGTTGATGAAGAGATTATAGTTGAAGAGAACAATGGTACGAAGAAGAAGCCAGTTGAGAAATCTATTGATGGAGTGGTTAAAGAAAAGGTGAAAGAGATGAAGCAAAAGGCAAATGATCCTCCAGTATATATGCCTCCACTTTCATTTCCTTAACGATTTAAAAAGAAAGAAGAAGATGGGCAATTTAAGAATTTCTAGAAATGTTCAAACAGCTACATGTCAATATTTCTTTTGCTGAGGCACTTGAGCAAATGCCTAAATATGCAAAGCTTTTGAAAGACGTGTTGTCCAAGAAGATGAGGTTCAATGAATTTGAAACAGTTTCTCTGAATGAAGATTGTAGTGCTATCCTACAAAGAAAACTTCCACCAAAGTTGAAAGATTCGGGGAGTTTCTATATTCCTTGCAACATCAGGAAGAACTTTCAAGGAAAAGCCCTTTCTGATTTGGGGGCAAGTGTGAATCTGATGCCTTCCACTGTATTTAATCAACTGGGCTTAGGAGATGCAAGACCTACACCTGTGACCTTACTCCTTGCTGATAGGAGTGTGTCTCATCCTAGAGGGGTCATTGAAGATGTTTTGGTGAAAGTAGACAAATTCATCTTTCCAGTAGACTTCATAGTTCTTGATTGTGAGGTGGATTGGAATATCCCGATCATCCTTGGAAGACCATTCCTTGCTACTGCTAGAACCCTTATTGATGTGGAAAAAGGTGAGATCACTTTGAGAGTCAATGATGAGCAAGTGAGCTTCAACATGAACAAAGATTTGAAATTTTTAGATGATTCCTCTCAATGCTCTTTTGTGGATGTAGTTGATTCAATGTATCAAGAGGGGTTTTATGCTTCGTTAATGAAAGATCCATTGGAAGCTCTGTTATTGGAAGAGAAAGATGTTGAAGATATCCATGATGAAGAACTAAGGGAAATATATGCTGTGGAGACTTATGGCCAAACAAGATTC
Organism: Mimosa bimucronata; assembly: GCA_037074515.1. Lineage (NCBI taxonomy): Eukaryota > Viridiplantae > Streptophyta > Magnoliopsida > Fabales > Fabaceae > Mimosa > Mimosa bimucronata. Next base: position 18,765,699 of record CM073442.1, read on the forward strand.
AAGCCTTTTTAACCCTTAGATTTGTCTAATGCATTGAGTTCTCCTTTAAAACCATCAATTGAAGAGCCTCCAAACTTGGAGTTGAAACTACTACCTCCTCACCTCAAGTATGTTTATCTTGGGGATACAAATACTTTGCTAGTGATAATCTCCTCTAACTTATCACAAGTACAAGAGGAGAAACTTTTGAGAGTTTTGAGAGATCACAAGAGAGCTATTGGATGGTCTATAACTGACATCAAGGGAATAAGCCCTTCTATTTGCATGCATAAAATCCTTTTGGAAGATAATCACAAAAGCTCGATTGAGCACCAAAGGAGGTTGAATCCAATCATGAAGGAAGTGGTAAAGAAGAAAATCTTGAAATGGCTATCTGCTGATAATGTATACCCTCTATGTGACAGTTCTTGGGTGAGCCCAGTCCAGTGTATCCCCAAAAAGGGTGGTATGACTGTAGTGGTTAACACCCACAATGAATTGTTTCCGACTCGTACTATGATGGGTTGGAGAGTGTGCATGGATTATCATAAGCTGAATGTATCCACCAGAAAGGATCACTTTCTATTGCTATTCATTGATCAGATGCTAGATAAATTGACCAGACAATAATTCTTTTGCTTCCTTAATAGGTATTCAGGATATAACCAGATTGCAATTGCACCAGAAGATCAGGAGAAGACAATGTTTACTTGTCCCTATGGCACATTTGCTTTCAAAAGGATGCCTTTTGGTTTATGTAATGCACCTGCCACCTTTCAAAGATGCATGATGTCCATTTTCTCTGACATTGAGAAGACTATTGAGGTGTTCATGGATGATTTCTCGGTTTTTGGACAATCTTTTGATAGTTGCTTCGATAACTTAGCTGCGGTTTTGCAAAGATGTGAAGAAACTAATCTTATTCTCAACAGGGAGAAGTGTCACTTCATGGTGCAAGAAGGCATTGTCTTGGGTCATCGTGTTTCTAAGCAAGGGTTAGAAGTAGACAAAGCAAAAATCTCTATTATTGAGCAGTTGCCTCCTCCAACAAATGTTAAAGGCATTAGAAATTTCTTGGGTCATGCGGGGTTCTACTGCCAGTTTATCAAAGACTTCTCTAAGATTGCTAAGCCATTATGTAACTTGCTTGAGAAAGATGTGGAGTTTAAGTTTGATGAAGATTGCTTGAAAGCCTTTGAAGAATTGAAGAAGTGGCTTGTGTCTGCACCTATCTTGGTAGCACCGGGTTGAAGTTTGCCATTCATCATTATGGCAGATGCTAGTGACTATGCTGTGGGCACCGCTCTTGGTTTGAAAAAGGCTAAGCTTTTCCATCCCATCTACTATGCTAGCAAAACATTTGATGACGCCAAACTAAACTACACCACAACTGAGAAAGAATTGCTCACGGTGGTGTTTGCATGTGAGAAGTTTCGAGCATATATTGTGGGCACTAAAGTGACCATTCACACGGATCACTCTGCACTTAAGTATCTTTTCAGTAAGAAAGACTCCAAAGCACACTTGATTCGTTGGGTGTTGCTATTACAAGAATTCCACTTAGAGATTGTTGATAGGAAGGGGATAGAAAATCAAGTGGCGAATCACTTATCCAGGTTGAGTGATGAACCTCAACAAGGCTCTATTCAGGAGATCAACACATCTTTCCCTGATGAACAATTATTCTCCATTAATGTCTCTATTACTCCCTGGTATGCAGACTTTGTGAACTCTTGGTGTGTGGTGTGATGCCACCAGAATTGAAATACCACCAACAAAAGAATTTTCTGCACGATGGTAAATTTTACTCTTGGGAAGAACCCTATTTGTTTCATAGATGTGTTGATCAGATGATTAGGAGGTGTGTACCTGAGAATGAACAACAAGAAATTCTGAGGTTTTGTACCCTATTTGTTTAACCTTCAAAGTGGTTTTTATTGGCCTACTTTTTTTAAGGATGCTTATGCTTTTGTACTGCAATGTGACCGGTGCCAAGGAGTTGGAAACATATCTAGAAGAAATGAAATGCCTTTGACAAATATGTTAGTGGTTGAACTCTTTGATGTTTGGGAGATTGATTTCATGGGACCATTTCCCAAGTCATTCAACATTGAGTATATCTTGGTAGCAGTGGATTTTGTGTCAAAGTGGGTGGAGGCCATTGCTTGTGAAAAGAGTGATGCAAAAACAGTGCTCAAATTTATGAAGAAGCACATTTTCACTTGTTTTGGGACTCTGAGAGTGATCATCAGTCATGGGGGATCCCACTTCTGCAATCATCAATTCCAAGCCCTAATGAAAAAGTATAGAGTGAAGCATAAAGTGGAATTGGCCTATCATCATCAAACTAACGGGCAAGATGAAATTTCTAAATAGAGAAATCAAGAGTATCTTAGAGAAGGTAGTTGGGCCAACAAGGAAAGATTGGTCTACAAAGCTTGATGATGCGTTATGGGCTTATAGAACCGCCTACAAAACACCTATTGGGATGTCTCCATATAGACTTGTTTATGGGAAGGTGTGTCATTTGCCATTGGAGCTTGAACATGGAGCTTATTAGGCCATCAATAAGCTCAACTTTAATTTTGAGGCCGCCGGTGCTTAGACACTACTTCAACTCAATGAATTGGATGAATTTCATCTAAGTGCCTATAAGAATGCAAAGTTGTACAAAGATAAGACTAAGCGATACCACGACAAGAAGCTTTTTCCCAAGACTTTTGAACCTGGTCAAAGAGTGCTTTTGTACAACTCTAAACTCAAACTCTTCCCTGGAAAGCTAAAATCCCGTTGGTCGGGACCATTCAATGTTGTTCAAGCCTTAAATTTTGGTGCTGTCAAGCTTGAAAATGCATAAGGAGACAGATTCAAAGTGAATGGCCATCGGTTGAAGCATTATTGGGGCAGACATGTAGAGCACCAAGTGGCCACCCTTCACTTGGCCACAACATGAATGAATGAAGAGTCTCGTTGACTTTGAACCAAGTGCTTCTTGCGAGGCAACCCAAGTTCTTGAACCTCTTTTCTTTGTTTTAATAATTTTTAAGTCATTTTATTTAGGTTGGTAGATTTATCCTTGATTTTTCTCTTTGTAGGAAGAAAGGTCTTCTCCCTAGTAAATGGATTGCTCTTGGACATGGAGGAGTGGTACTATTGGATTTGGAGTACAAGAATTGGTCTACAAAGAGGAGTACCCTCATAACACCAGTTTACACTATTTTGAGTAGTATTGTAGTTCCTATCCTGATCAATTTACGCTAAAATTGGTTTTTGATGATTGAGAGGGTTGTTGTGAATTTTAAGTTCCATGGGTGATTTGAGATGATTGTGCTTGTTGGTGGCTCACATTGTCTTTTTATGATGAATTGATGTGCATTGCGTTGAGTGGAATGAATTTGAATGAACTTTGAGTGTGAATAGTGTTTCTACATGTATCTGGTGAATATGAGTGCAATAGGGCGTGGATATATGAATTTTGAATGTTTCTGCAGAGTATATGCATTTCAGTTTTCGCCTTGAGATTGCCACAGCTAACTCACGGCGAGGACATATGCTTTCTGGCCATGTCTTGATTTTTCGCCGTTGGTTTCACACAGTGACGCAATAGCGAGAAGCTCTTGCTTTTGACCTTTTTGGGCTTGTTCGCTGTGGGATCGCCACGGTGAGAGCTATTTCACTCTGTCTTTTCTGAGGCTTGTTCGCCGTGAGCTCGCCATAAAGAGCCCACCGCGAGGAGCCATTCCTTCTGCTCTAGTGTTATAAAAACAAAAATAAAAAAAATAAAAATAAGTATATATGACTAATAAATAAATAAGTACAAGGACATATTTATCCACTCATACCCTTTCAATTTTCCTTACACCCATTTGAACCTAGACTTATTTTGTGACAAGATTCATTTCCTCTTCACATTTACAAGCCTCATTCTTGTCCATTTATTTTCTTTTTACCTTCTCCAAACTCACCCACTCTTCTTCATTTCCTCTACATTCTCACCCCTAATTTCCCCTTCTCTTGCCATCTTCCCTCTTCATCATCATCATCTACATCCTACTTCGCCTCTCCCTCGCCGTTCGTTGCACCACCTACGTCCTAGCTCTCCTCTTGACCTCTATCTCTCTCTCTCTCTCTCGTGTTGCTCGTTGCTCAACCCCCTTTTTCTCCCTAACAAACTTCATTTCGTGCCCTAGGCATGATTTTCAGACTTCTTCCCCACTTCAAAATTTCACTCCCATTTCTCCATTTAGATCATGCCACGTTTCAAGATGTTAACTGGTAGGTCCAAAAGACCTCAGCAAGACTCCCCAAGCCAGAGAAAGGAATCAAATCCTCCACCAAAGAGGGCAAGGGGCTTTCAGAAGGATAAAGGGAAAGACCACTACTTCAAGAAAGAGAGTTCTCTGCAACCGATTTGGTCCCTTTTTACCATAAAGAAACCCAGCATTATCCTTTTGCCAAACTTTTGGGTCCAAGGCAAAGTGGTTGATTGAAGGCATAGTTGACCGTGACACTAGTGATCTGCTCAGCCATTTCATAACTCCTTCAGTCATTCGAGACTTTTATCCTTTTATGAGCGTATAAAAGGATACACCCAGAATTATCCCCTTCGCGATATGGTAAAGACAATGATCATACCGGGGCAACCTGTGACAATGGATCAGTACGTGAACTCTTTTTCTTCAATTGAGCAGCTGAACCACCGGTACCTTTGACATTAGCTACTTGTGCTTTCTTTCCCATATATTGTGTACCCTGTAAAAACATGTAAATAAAAGAGTGTTCTTCAAAAACAATGAATGCTAGTGTAAATGTTATTAGTAAATAACCACCTGTGGTGTTGGCTCAATCAAACCAACGGACCAAGCAACGAATGCACCAACAACCTCTCCGACCCTAGTCATCTCATCAAGAGTAGGGAATGGTAATGGTGCCCCATCGTTGTAGGAGTATTCAATCAATACCCTCAGTGCATTTTCAGACAACTGTGAGTTATGTAGGGTCATGTTGGAAGTGCTGTAGACCTTGCTGAATACAACTACTTCACTAAAACATTGATCTATATACAACCTTCACTTTGACTCGCCCTACGAAAGAGTTAAAAACATTAGCTCACAATCGGTAATATAACCGTTTCACTAAAAGTTTGTAAGTAGAAAATGTATGAACTACCTGAGGAATTTGGGCCCTAAGCATCGTACAGCTATCCTTGATGCTTGAACTTTTGACGGAAGGAACGTTAATTTGTTGCACGAAGTTTGACTTTTGTGATGCAATATCACTTTGTTGGTAAAATTCGAACATCTGCTCGTTGAAAGAGGCAATCGCACAAGAGGGGGGTGAATTGTGCTTTCAAAAATTAAAATGATGTCAAATAAAATCAACTCTAAAACTTTATACTGGTTCGGCCAACACTGCCTACTTCCAGTTCTTCAACACCTCGTTAGGTTCCACTAACCACAGGTTTTACGAGCACAGGTTCTCCTGTCAACCTTTACAGAGTTTTAGAATCCTCTAAACACTCCCCTTACTACCTGTAAGGTAATATCCCTGTTCTAAAGCACCAAGCTTTCAAAACAACCTCAAACAGTAGAGGATTTCAATAAATATGTTCACTTAATGAACTGATTTTGATAAACACTTAAGTACAGATAAAATCTCTAAAACAATAAATACAAAAAAACAGAGAGCAATGAATGAGTTCGTGAATATTCTCGTTTTTCGTTGTTCTTCAATAAATGCTCTAGTTCTGTATTTATATCTCTTCTCAGATTTTGCCCTAGCGTTCAATCTTCAAGAAGCCGTTTGAATTTAGTCGTTGGGAGCTCATAGCCATTGGCATTAAATGCAGTTTCTTCATCGGGCTTAACTTTCTGCTCTAGCTTCAACTACTTCTTGCGAGGGTGAGCTAGGAGAGAGATAGACTTAGCGTTCTGAGCATCTGTACGAATTGTACTTTTTGGCAGCTTTTTCACTAGCGCTAGCTTGATCTGTTATCGCTAACTTCATAGTGTGAGATCTGCACTTAAGCTGTTAGCTGAACAAATAATCACTTAATGCACAGCAGATGCTATCGCAAACTTAGTCTATTAGCTCAATGAGATAAAGACAATTTATAAGGTATTTCAAAGCATTCTATATCGATAGGCAAGAGTATTATCGCTAGTATATTCTTTGAGTTCAATGCTTAGTGTTCTAGCAATATCATACCAACAAACAAACATATTTCTATCAATAGCTAATCCAATTATCGCTAGTTACTTGATTGCTCATTAGTTTTAAGGATACAGTTATCTAAGTATTCAAAGGTATCCTATTATCGATAGCTAAACATGTTAGTGCTAGCAGCCATGTTAGCTTATTTGACTCATTTTCTCTCAAGCACTAGCTATTTGAATGATTATTATTTGAAGCACTTTTGTTATCGATAGCTTAACATGTTATCGCCAGCTGATTTCATTATTTCAGAGACTTAGTTCATTTATCTGTTGGTTTCATTTACTCGTATGTTCAATGAACTTCTAGCGATAGAATATTCTTTAGCGATAGTGAATGACTTAGCGATATATGTTAGCTTTGTTATTTCTAAGTCTTCACTTGCTATGGCTTTGTCTATTAGCTATAAAGATAAACTTAGCGATAGAATATTCATTCTTATTGTTCTGCTAAGTTTCCATCTGCTATATTTGAATCTTTCATCTAGCAATATTTCTTTTACTCTTGCAATGGTGATCTGTTACCTATCAGATTTTACTTGTTTAATTCAGAGGTAACTTACACTTATGTTTTCTATAGGTCAGTCTTCATCAAAACTTAAGATTCTAACACTCGTATCGTCATTGCATTTCCTTATTCTGTTGTTCCATTTCCTTGTTCCATCGTTGCATCTCAAGCATCTCCTCCCTTAGAGTATGAACTTCATCTTTCAATGATCTAACTTCGCCCTTTGATACCCTGTTTTGGTGGCCAAAGTAAGATGAGGATGTGACCACTACACCTGTGCCCCGAACACAGCCTGAATACTCAGGGCGATCGAGTGCTCTACTCAAAAAATCGCCATGGCCAAATTTGTTGACCTCGTTAGGGGTTCTTGTGTTAACATATCCTATAACAAGAATGAAGGATTATTAGTTATTAAATTAGCAAAGTCACAAGTTAAAAAAATATTACAAAGTCTAAGAGAATGACTTACACATCGTTCACAGACTCTTCTGACCTCCTCATAAACGATGGTATCGTCCTTTTTTTAGTGTCCCTTGATCCATACCTCATGTCGTGGTGGTCTACCATATAGGCCCTCTTCCTAAATTAGTCAAGGTAAATCAGGTGAACGTATAAATTAATTACATAAACATTTATTCATAATTTTGGAACTAAAATTGTTACTAACATACTATATCATACTCTAATTCTGGAAATGTTTTTTTTTCGCCTAAATACGGATACTCACAGCTCTTAGCTGCTTGGCTATTTTTTTGACTTCTTTCTTGAACCTCCTAAGTCAGACGTGATTATACAAATGCATCCCAATATTCTTGAGTAATTGACCCTACGTATGAAGTTGGGGGTATTAGAATGATCTCCCCGTTTTCATCTCTCAGATATAACTTGGTCAACGTTGAACGGAAATTCCTATGCATTTTCGAAGTTTTCTTCAGCACATACTCCCTATGAGTATCTGACAAATCCAAATATTTGCACATATTTCATATCATTTTAGAAGTATTTTATCATGTTATTTGGGCATTAATGAATATCTTGTGAAGAAATTAGGTTTTAGAGTAATTACATGCACTTAATTATAAAAAGGGCATGTTTGGAATGTTTTTGTGATTACTCTTGATTTTATTGATTATTTGGAGCTATTCATATTTATTGAGGTTATTTTATATTGTAGTAACCTTGAAGAGGGGAGAAATTGGGGCAAGAAGCTGAAAATCCAAGAAAAAAAGACAAAATACAAGTTTATGGATAATTTGTGAAAATTACATAAAAGACCCAGAACTTTCTGAAATCTTGCAGTTTAGTCCCTCCTTGCCGTGGGACCCCACAGCGATTGTCCAAGAATTTTCATTATTTCTGGCCTTGGTCGTGGCACGCCACAGTTAGGCCCCGATTCTACAGCACAATAGACTGATTTTTGGGCCTCAACACGGATCTAACTCTTGCACCCACTTATGACCCAACTTGGGGATGATATTAGGCACGATTTTGAAGCTCTTAGGTCAGATTTGGAGTGCCCCAAACCCTAGTTTCTCTATTCTCTCATTTCCTCTCATCTCTATCTTCCATCATCCACCTTCTTCCATCCAAATCTTCATGTTTCCTCAACCTCTACTCCTTGTTGCTTACTTTCTCATAGAGGATAGTAGCTAGGCTTCCCCATTCTTGATGGTGGGATCTAAGGGATGAGCTTGGAGCATATATAGGGGATATTTAGTTCTAATCATTCTTTCTCTTGTTGTGTTTATGCTTTTCTAGGCTTCTAGGAGTATATTTATGACATTTGGTTGTGTTCTTCATTTCTACATGTTGTATAAGGGTTAGGAACTATTTTATGTTATTTCTTTCTTGTTGAATGCTTGACATTGTGCTACATTAACTTTGAGTTTGATGAAATTTATAGGTTCATGATTTTGCTATTCTCTTGGTGAATATTTGGTGCTAACTCAAAGTGGCCTGGTTAGTCGATTAAAAATGTTAAGTAATTTTGCATGTATGAAATAGCATAGGAATTAATTAATTGTACTTAGACATTGGGTAATCACTCTTTTCAATATTAGTTATTGTTTGGGTGGCCATCAATAAATTAGGGTTAATTGAGAAATTAAGTGCAATGGTGGGGTGGCCCAAGTTGTGGATTTAAAGTCTCGCATGATTAATTAGTTCTTGAATATTTCAAATTGCATGAGTGACATTGGGCTTCAATCCTAGAGTTTTGATTTATTATGTGAGGTTCCAATAATTGATTAAACTCTAGGATTAATTAAGTGGCAATTCGGGGTTTCACTTGTTGGATTAGGAGCCCCTTACAATTGGCAAATTCACTTTGATTTTGAGCTTAATCAACTTAGGTTAAATTAAGTCATGTGCGGGGTTCCAACATTAATTAAGTTAACCTAAGCCTACCCTAGAGGGGTTCCTCTATGGGTGATTTAACCTTTTGCCTAATGCGCCTTGGGGGTTAAAATCAAAATTAATCTAAGGATTGCAATATAGGTTGCAACCCCGGGTCGTTTCACTTGAGGAGTCTTTCTAAACTACCTAACTTAACTAAATGCAATTAAAACAATAAAAGATAAGGGGTTTTGTGTTGAAAATTCATTTGATGAAAGTAGTGAAAATGTAAATGCTTGTTTTTGGTAATTTTGTATTAAAGAGTAAAAAGGTGTTTGGATTAAGGGTGATTTTATAAAGTGGGCTTTGGTAGTGTTACAGTGGCTCTCATGCTTCATTAAAATTGATATTGGGAGTTAAAAGATTCACCAAGTCTAATTGAAAAATCCCCAAGCAACCACTAGGGGTCCGATAGCCCTAATTAATGACTAATCTAGCAACCACTTTCATAGCCATTAATTAGGGTTAATGTTACTCTACTTGGTGTGTGTTGGAACTTGAGTCTTGAAAACCGATTCCTCTTGAGAATGTTCAACCACAACATTCAATTGGATTAATTAAGCTACACAATCTAGCAACCACTAAAAGTCATATAGCATCACAAATCCAACAGGAAATTTGAACATAAATATCATTCAATTAACATAACTCAATATCCAACACAAATATTCCAATTCATAAACAATGAGAAAGGAAAATCATGTCTCCAATTCAAATATGCAAGAGAAATGCAGCTACACAACTCAATACATAAGGAAAAGAGCATAAGAAAGCATATAACTCCCCTATTTTGCCCATTGAAGCAAGAGCCACCTTCACACCACCAAAGCACCTTGTACCTAGCCTCTCATGTCTTCAAAATCAAGCTAAAGATAGCCCATGACCACAGCCTCCATGGATGAAGAAGGTAGAATAAGAAGTATGGTGGAAATGGAAGGTGAAATAAGGAAGAACAAGAAAATCAGCAAGAATGGAGGTGAGATTGAGTGGGAAGATGAAGATTTGAGTGAGGAATGAAGGGAAGTACAAGAAAACCCTATGGGAGCTGTTTCTTTCATGCAAGAGGGCTTAAAAACTCAAGTGGGGGTGTTTTGGGGTCTATTTATACCCCTTGAAACCCTAAAAAATGAGTCTGCAGAATGCTGATTTCGGGACCTCGCCTTGGGGTGCCACGGTGAAGGGCAGAAAAGGTGAAGTTTCTGGCCTTGCCTTAGCTCCCCAATGCGAGGCCCATGGCCAAGAGTGGCATTTTCGGTAATTTTCTCAAAATTTGACATATTCACTTGTTTAGCTTGTTTTTGACATTTTCAACCTATTTCTTCAATTCTCCCATGATCTGTAAATGAAATAGGTCCAAGGTAGCATCAAATCTCCTTGAAAATTGGTTAATCAATAAATCATGTTAATTATGACCAAATTACCCTTGATTAGTATAAACTTCAATAAAGGTGTGCAAAAGTCAGAATTCACCCTAATTAGGTGCAATTACTCCAAGAACATGCCATAATTGAATGATTTTTATCGATGAAAAGTGTATAAAAATATGGTGCAATCAATGGGCCTTTTGAAAATCAACACAAAATTCCCTGAAAATCTCACTTTTATCCTATTTATCTTTTACCCTTGAACATATCACACCCTTCGTATCTATTTTATATCAAAAACCACATACAATACTTTTTACCTACTTTTACAAGTTTGCATAATAGTTACTAGGTTACTTTTGCATTAGGTTCCTCAAGTAAACGACACCCAGGGGTTAGCTTCCACTATCCCCTTGGTTCTAATTTTCTTGAAGGGTGGACCCAAGGACGAGCTACACCGCACACATTTTCCCGGTGCTCTTCAGTATCATCGATATCATACATGGTTTGTAACAACAGAAATCATATTAAATTTGTTAGTTACAATGTTACGATGACAAAACTAAACTTAACTGTAAAATGTAGCTTATTACCTAAATCTATAACCAAATCTTGTCATGTTTGTCCCTTTCTTTTCTCTAATCCATAACAGTAATAGGCACTTTATCCCGAACAGTGCACCCAATGAAACCTGAGAGGTCTTTTGTAATTGCTTGGTCATTGCCATTCCATTTAAGTTTAGGCTTTTCTCCTAGTGCTCTATGTCTGAGGAGTTTACGCATAATGGTCTTGCCATGGTGAATATCCTCCTCAAAAGTTGCTCTACCTTCACTGATATTTGTTGGGGCACTCGATTGTGCTTCTTCCTCCTCATTTTAGGGGGATCCATTATCCTGTAAAATAATTAAACAAGACATGATTTTAGTGCATATGCATATAATGATGCTAAATGTATGCGAATTAAATGAAATAATTCATATTGTAAAACATAAATATATACAAACTTAAATCAATATGAGGGCTTTCGTCTCTTTTTTCTCTTTGTTATATTATCTAAAATTGTTTGCTTCCTCTTTTTTGTTAGATTTAGGGTTGTGTTGACCCAAATGCATTCTTCATGATCACGCCTTACATAAACAAGTTCATCTTCGTAATCATATCTGTCTGTATCAAAGTCTTCTAAAAGTAATGTCTCAAAGGAAGGATCCTCTTCTATCACATTCATATTATCATCACTACTTTCATCATCAACTTGTTCGGCATAATTTTTGTTCGACTGCATGACAATTGACCAATTGTTCTTAGAAGGATCTGTAATGTAAAATACTTGTGCTGCTTGAGACGGTAGAATGTAAGGATCATCCTTATATCCAACTTTAGAAAGGTCGACTGATATAAACCCAAATTCATCTAACCGCTGTCCACTATAGTTGTTAACCCACTGACATTGGAACACAGGAACTTTAAACATGGTGTAGTCTAACTCCTAAATGCAATCAATCACACCAAAGTACGACATCTCCGGATATATGGGATTTGTTTTCCTCGCACTAGATATATGCCATGCCTCGGCAACAAGTGTGACTCCACTATTCAGCATTCTGCATTTTTCATCCTTGCCTTTTGTATAAAATGTGTAACCGTTGATAGCATAGGCATGTAAGAAAATGCGTTCAAACCTAGCCCTTTCGATAGCCAAAACAATCTTTCACAAACTGATCCAGCATTAAGCTCAACCTGCTGACAAATGCGTGCATTGAACCATCTAATGAAATGCTTGTTGTGCTCCTTTATAATCAAACTCTTATTTCTATCACTGTGTATTTCCCGAAGAAGTTTTTGTGTTTTTCAACGAATGGTTCAACCTCAGGAGTGTTGTGAAGAATATACAAGTGAGCCAGCTCTCTTATTCATTTCCTCATTAATTGCCTATCATGGCGAGACTTCGGCAAACCAACAGGTTCAACATTTGATAAGTAATCGGCACACAAATCACTCACTTCTTCAATGATGTTTTGTTAAGCAATACACCCCTCTAGTCGATATCTATTTTTAACATACCCCTTTAAAAATTTCAAAAACCTCTCAACTGGGTACATCCATCTCAAATAGACTGAGCCGCACAATTGAACGTATTTGATCAAGTGTACAGTAAGATGAACCATAATGTCAAAGAATGAAGGAGGGGGAATACATTTCAAGTTCGTACAAGATACAAACGATCTGCCTATGCAAATCCTGCAACTTTGTTGTATCAACGACTTTACTACAAATGAGCTTGAAGAACATTCATAGTCTAGTGATCGTGCTCCGCAGTTTCTTAGGTAAAATACGGCGTATGCCAACCAATAAGAAATTTTGCATTAGGACGTGACAATCATGAGATTTCAGGTTCTTCAACTTCAACTCTTTTATGGATACAAGGTTCTTTACATTTGAGGAGTAGCCTTCTGGAACTTTGATTCCATTCAGAAACTCACAGAATGATCTTTTCTCTTTCCACGAAAGGGTGTATGCTACTGGAGGTAAATAAGTGTGTTATCCTCTCTCAACAGGTGCTACCTCTTGCCTTATTCCTAACTTGAGCATATCTAACCTTGAATTGACACCCTCCATACTTTTTCCATGCATATTTAGCCACGTATCAATTGGGTTATCACAGATGTTTTTTTTCAATATGCATCACATCAAGAAAGTGCCTAACATATAAGGACTTCAGACAAATCCCTGATTTGTATGGTTTTAGTGTGCTTAAATTGAAGAAATTAACATGATTAAGATGCAATATTGGTCCAATAATGCTCAATGTATATCCTAGACTCTTTAAGTGGAATTAGCATGAAAATGAGGTTAATTAGCCATAATTGGAGATTAGTCTGTATTAGTTGATTTCTAGGGCTTTTTTATTCTTGTTTATTGCAATTTTATTTGTAGGGTCACCCAAGGACCAAAAGAGAAAGAAGTTTTCATGAAGATATTGGCCGAATCAAGGAGTGAGTTGCGTAGAAGGAGGCCGGCGAAAGCACAAAATTCAGCCCCAAAATTTTGTCAAGCAGGCTGCAGCGAGCAAAACTTCTGGCTGTAGTGAGACAGACAGAGAGTAAGTGGTTGAGACTCTGTGCTCTTGGCTGCAGTGAGCAAAACTTCTGACTGCAGTGAGAATGCGATTTTTCTGGCGTGAAATTTTGCTGATATTTAGGGTTTTTAGGGTTCCAAATGGGTAGACCCGACCTTCAATGACCTAGACCCGACTTCCTCACATATATTTTGAACTAACACCTTAATCCCTTTATTCTATCCACCTCCATTTCATCTCTTACCCCATTTTGTCTCAAATCTCTCATCCCTTCTTCAATTTTCCTTTCCTTCCTTTCATGGTAATTTCTTCTTCCTTCCTTGTTGGTGTTCCTCCAATGAAGAGTAGCAGGTAGGCTCCACCATTCTTGGTGGTGGGAGCAATGGGATGAGCTTGGAGCATTTAGAAGGGGAGTATTTTCTTCCTCTTGTTATGCTTATGTTTTTCTAGGGTTCTAGGGACATTTGTGTAGCAATTGGTTGTGTTCTTCAATTCCATATGTTGTATGAAGATTAGCTACTGTTTTTATGTTGTTTCTTTCTTGTTGAATACTTGACATTGTCCTATTTTAACTTGGAGTTTAATGAAATTTATGGGTTCATGATTTTGTTACTCTCTTTGTGAATATCTTGTGCTAATTCAAAGTGGCTTGATTAGTGGATTAAAAATGTTAAGTTGTTTGCTTGAAGTAAATGGCATAGGAATTAATTAATTGTGTTTAGACATTGGGTAATCAATCTTTTCAACCTTAATCTTTATTTGAGTGGCCATTAGTGAATTAGGGTTAATTGAGAAATTAAATGCAATTATGGGGTGGCCCATGTTGTGGATTTAAAGTCTTTCATGATTAATTATTTCTTGATTTTGAGCTTAATCAACTTAGGTTAAATTAATTAATATGTGGGGTTCCGGCATTAATTAAGTTAACCTAACCCTAGCCTAGAAGGGTTCTTCTAGGGGTCTTTCAAAAATCAACAAAAAGCTCCCTAAAAATCTTTTTAAGCAATGAATCCCAAAGCTCTCATTTACCAAGAATGATTTTTATCCCATTTTAATCCAAATCCCTCTTTATCCAATCTCAATTTTTTTTGAACATATCACACACTTTTTATACAAAAATCAAATACAATGCCTTTTTCCCCGTCTTAACAAATTTTGCATCTAGCTATTAGGAGTCATATTGCATTAGGGCTCCTCGAGAAAAGGATACCCCAAGGTTAGCTTCTACTATCCCATTAGTTCTTATTTTCTTGAAGGGCGGACCCAAGGGCGCGCTACACCGCACACAATCACGGTGCTCTTCAACTTCCAATACGAGAGTTCGAAGAATATGGGCCACTTCTTCCAACCACTTATCAACACATATTTAGCAAAAAGGCTTGCCAAAATCATTCTCCAATGTGTTCACCTTTTCAAAAACATTATCTCCGGTTAATATCCTCGGTTGCCTACCTTCTTTTGAGCTCCCGTTAAATGCCTTCTTCTACCTTCGCTAACGTTTTAATGGCAAGAACCTCTGATGTCCCATGTAAACATTTTTCTTACAATGATTCAGTCACATCGAATGGGTACCATCTTCACATATAAGGCATGCACCATATCCTTTGATGTTGTATCCAGATAAATTACCATATGCGGGGAAATCATTTATTGTGCCAAACAACATGGATCTCAATTTAAAACCTTCTTCCTTACAGCCGTAAAAAACCATCTCACCCGAATTCCACATATGCTTCAGGTCTTCAATTAAAGGATCCAAGTACACATCTATATCATTGTTGGGCTGTCTAGGCCCCAAAAATAAGCAGGAAAGCATCATAAATTTGCATTTCATGATCAAATTTTGGGGGAGGTTATATATCATAAGAATCACCAGCCATGTGTTGGAGTACTACTCTGAACTCCATGAGGATTGATTCCATCGGTTTCCAATGCAAGCGGTAGGTTTCTTGGTTCTTCACCAAACTTATGGTACTCGTAATCAATTTTTTTTCATTAGGGGGCATCTGCAGGGTGCCTAAGCTTGATGTCTTTAATCCTCTCATCAGCGTGCCATGTCAAAAGTCTTGCAATATCCGCATTATTGAACATGCGCTTGAATCTTGGAATGATTAGAAAGTACCACAAGGCTTTAGAAGGACTCCTACCTTTCTTTCCATATCAAGATGTGTTAAATTTATGACACTTCTCCAACGACGCATACTGATTTCGGAATAAAATACAATCGTTGGGACATGCATGTATTTCCCATATTTCATATCGATCGACCGGAGTATTTGCTTTGACTCGTATGTTTTTTAGGGGAGTACGTTCACTTCTGGGAGTATATCTCAGAGCGGAAAGCAGCACGGTGAAACTTGCATCACTCCAACCATATCACGCCTTCAGGTTATACAATTTAAGCACCGCACGCAATCTTATGTATTTGCTGCAACCAACATACAAAGGCGTCTCTGCATCACTCTTCAGTGTTTGAAATATTTCAGGATTCTCCTCACCCACTACATTCAACATTTCTTCAAGATCATCGCTCTCATCAGACATGTCTATGTCAATCACATTTGATGCGATACTAATATTATGTACCCGGTCTTCGCATTCATCTTCATAGGTCTTGCCATGCTTTGTCCATCGTGTATAAGACGGTTCGATTCCATAACAAATTAAATGACCCAACAAGTCAAGAGGACGAAGACGCTTTTCATACAAACACAACATATAAGAGCATACAATTCTGTTAGCATTCTCTGCATGCTCAGTAGCAAATTCAATGAACTCTTTTGCTCCATTTATATATTACTTTGAACGTCGATCACAAGACATTCATTTCTGATCCAACATTATAACCTACTAAAGGAAAGTGGGTAAGATGTACATGATTTACTCATTAGGTAGCTACCTTACAATGTTACCTCATTTTTTTAAAAAAAATCGGTAGCATGATGACTGAAAAATGAATGTTCCCAGGCTCAAGCCCCTCCCTTTTTAACATAGAAATGGATAGCCAACTATATAAACATAATTAGCTCAATATATTTCCACAACTCACCACAACAAAATTCATAGAACATATATAAAGTATTACGTAGAACAAAAACATAGTAATTTGCAAACCTCACAGTTTTATCACAAAGCAAAGAAACCAATCTATTTAGAGGTAAAGATTTAAAAACTTACCAGATAACTAAAATGGCAAACATTGATTAGCAAGAGCAAGCAGCTACCACTTAAACAAACACCATTACAACAAATTTAGAAATGGAAATCAAGATTAATTGACGTAAAAAAATAAAAATCCTACAAATAATATACTCAAAAATTTAGAAAAACACAAGTGTTTAATATATTCAAATTATACATGATGCACAAAAATCAAATGGACTTGTTCAAATCTCTAACCATGATTTAAACCAAGCATGATTTAAGAAACAATTAGTTTCTATCTCCAAGCATGATTTAGAAAACAATAAGTTCTTTATTACCTCCATTATAATCTTCTTCTTGATACCATTAATGTTGAATTTAAACTTAAACTAGGATAATGCAAGAACTAGTCCAAATTTTATTTTCCCGGTGTCTTGTCTTTAATTCTTCTGAATCCAAACTTATCATTATACAAGGACATGATTGAAAAGCACCAGGAAAATTCCAGTTTAAAACATATCTTTGATCATAATCTTATGTCATCACTTTATAATCAATAGTCATATGAGTGTCTTAACTTTTAATAGTAAATCTGAAATTCCAGTAACAAGAAAAGGAAAAAATTACAGAACAAAATTATCAACAAGAATTACAGAACAAAAATTTGTAGAGAGTCATTTGTAGAGTCAAATGCAACAAGAATTATCTTAGCGCAGCTCATCTTAATCCAGAACAAAAAAAAACTACAAATATTGAGGGGGAGTGTTAGAATTCAGATTAAGCTTGAAAGTCAAAAATTGCTACACACACAGCACAAATATTATTGCACACGTATTGAGCAAGGAGGAAGTCAAAAAATGCTGCACTCAAGACAAATATTGATGGACATATATCATAATTAATTATTAATTAATAAAGAAATAGCAAGCAAAGTTTGTAACAAAAAACTGAAAAAGCAACCTCTACAATCTCCTTTGGGGGTGAAAATTGGTCAAAGATGGCTGCAAAATTTCTACCTAGAGTGTTCCATATGGCGGTCTATGTTAACTATAAATATCAAGGTTATCAAACCCAGACCGGTATCTAGACCGGTCGAGATAGTGGGTCAATTCGGAGTCAACCTGTGAGCCAGACTGGTGAGAAATAGAATAATTTGAATTCAAAATTTACCTGTATACCATTCAAATATTAAATACCAATTCAATACCTTGAACTATTAACAGAATAATCATATATTTATCCAATACTTTTTACGATTTCTTTGACATAAATAGTATCAATCTATTATTCATTGACATTACAGTCAATAATTACTAAATATTCTTTCTAATAAAAGTTAAAATAGATAAATGTTAACAAAATATTCCTACAAATAATTTTTTTGTCACTAAACTAGTAGTAATTAATATCAAAATTATCATTAAAATAAAAAAACATAAATTATTAATTTTTAACACTAATTTTTTTTTAAAAAATGTAACCAGAGTCAACCTAACAACTCGCCGAGTTGACAGCGTTGCTTCCGGGTTGTCCCGGGCTAGAATTAGTCCGAGTTGGTTGCTTGCCCTGACCAGTCTCTTGGCTGGGTCGCCGAGTTCCTGGGTTGACCCGGCCGGGCCGGATTTGATTACCTAGATAAATATATGTATTCATGTATGCTTAAGAGTAGTAAGAGTGAGCAAGTTAAAAAAGGAGAGTAAAAAGAGCAAAGCTCTTGCAAGTTGAGAAAATGTTGAAGCACTTAAATTTGAAAAAAATATATAGTAAGTTATATTTTGTGAGTTGTAATATTTTGCTCATTGTGCAATAAAAAAATACTATTGTTGTCCACTACGCTTCCATCAATAAATGCTCAACATCAGTATCTCTGTGGATCGAAATCAGATTATTATGAATGGTGAACGAAGTTGATAATGTTTTTTCAGGATGAACTGGGAAACCTATGGATTCTGACTTCTCCACTTAAAAATATCGAATTCCGGTCATCATCCAAACACTCTTTCCGCTCAGCAGAGTTATCGTTGATCATATAGATGAAGACGCCACCATCCTTTTCATTTGCATGTTTAAACCTAGGCCACTCTTATTAAAGCCCATTTCTTTTTTCTTTTGTAAATAGTCACTATTTTTTAATTGATTTTATGACTCTTAAGAAGCTGACACAACACTAAAGAAATTGGTTAATACCGACGAATTTAGTGACGAAACTCAATTATCTACAAGATATTTTATTGATGACTAATTAATTTACAGAAGGAATTTCCATTCCATCGCATGTTACTAGTAGAATTTTAATTTGTTGATAATGTTTTGACAGAATATTCTGTTGGAACTTTCGTCACTATTATATTTATATTCCAATCTATATCTATATCTATCTATCTATATCTATATCTATATAACATAAAAAAATCTTCCACAAAAACACTATTCATAAGGAATTAACGGCCTAGATGATTAGATCTATTCAGATCAACGGGTCAATTTATCACTAATTATATAATCTATTAATTATATCGCTAATTTTTAATTATAATCAACCGAGAAAAAATGATTTAGGATTTATCTTTAATCTTAAATATAATTAGTGATATATATATTTCGGGAATAACTAATGAGAAGCTTCTTATCAACATAATTTTAAGGTTTATCTTAAATCTTAAATATAATTTTAATTAAATTTTAGGATGAAAATATGTGATTTTTTCTAAAATAAAAGTTTCATTATTTACATATTTAAATAAAAGCTTATTCTACATTTTTTTAATATATTTTAGCAACAAAAAAAAAAGATAAATCCCAATATATATATATATATATCCCTAATTATATCTACTAATAATACTTAAGAAAAATGTAGTTATTATTTTTGAATTATCATATTTAAGATAAGCACGAAAATTATATTCATAAGAAGCTTCTGATTGGTCAATCCAAAATATATATATATATCACTAATTAGATAAGAAGCTTCTGGTTGGTCAATCCTAAAATATGTATATCACTAATTATATCTATTAATTATATTTAAGAAAAATATAATATATATATATATCATTATTATACGTTTGTTTTTAAAAATATAATCATTTATCACTAATTATATCTACTAATTATATTTAAGAAAAATATAATCATTATTTTATAATTATTATATTTAAGATAAGCCTTAAAATTATGTTCACAAGACGTCCTCAACTTCTGATTGGTCAATCATAATATATATAGTTATATACCACTATTTATGGTTTATATATATTATGATTATATTTATCTTAATTTTTTTAGGTCGAAATATGCTTCAAGTAATTAGTAACATAAATTATATATAAAGCATAATGTATGCATCACACCATTTTATGCGCCACCAATCCATGTAAATAGAAGTAATAATATAATTATATTTTAATATTTGTGGATCCTTTTCGGCCAAAATTAAGACAAAAAATCAACAAAATAATAATATAAATAGGAAAAGTAGCTACTGCACCAGGTCAAAACTTAATTAATGAGTTACATTTGATTTTTATAAAGTTTTTTCAAACACGTATTACGAAGAGATTGGAATCAATTTAAATGACATAACTAAGTAATGATCAACATCCCATCTTGTAAGTGGGTGAGTGCACGATGGGGTGGATTACAAAACATTCAAAGTAACATACCAAAAAAGAGAATAAGGAGAGCAAGGAGAGAAGATTCACAAAAAGGACTCACAATAAATGACTCACAAAGTGCTGCATGACAAGTTCCAAATTCAGTTATAATTAAATTCACAAATAATTCAGTCTTAAATTTTGATGAAGGGATGTAATAGTTTGGTTAAATGATCTGCATAAGTATTATGCTTTCCCATGACCTCATGCAAACAAATTTATGATTTTTTTTTGAATTGAAAAACCATATTTATAATTTCAAGTCGAATCACATGAAAAATATCACCCGTACAACGCACGGGAGGCCTAACTCGTTTCTTTTAAAAAAATGTCAAGGGCACCTCTCAGGCAACTAGCTCGTGTCCATCATCGGACACGTCACCTCTAGTCTCACATCCCCGCCACCCTCAGTGGAGGATGCCTCCTCGCACCATGCTAATGCCTCGTCTGCATCACTAATTGTATTTTGTGAAATCTTTTTGATTTGATTGGAACTCTGGAACTTAGACAACTGTTCATAACTGGTTTGAGTTGTGAAGACCATGTTTTAAATAATTAATATATCATTTATTCAAAAATTTTAAAAATAAAAGATATATTAACTATATAAATTTTTATTTGTACTTTATTTTTTTATATAATATATTATGGAAAGGGACACTTAATAAAAATAATGAAAAATAATTTTAATATATGTTTATGATATTATTATATTTATATTTATATTTTTATCTATAATGTTATTGATATCAAGTTAATTTTATTATATACTGAAGGATGTTAGGTGTACCTGGAATCCGGTAGACTCGCTCGGTACCCACACGGAATCGGAGCACCGATTTGGACTCCGAATACGTATACAACAGATGCACATAGGAGAGGAAGAGAAGAGACTTGAATCACAGAACTTCTGTTTCTGCGTTGGTTTTTCTTTTTACAGAACCCCTTTATTTATAAACAACGTATAAACAGACATATCCCTTCTAGAAAGTCATATCATTTGAATTTCAAATTATTAAGGGGAAAATTACTCAATTTATCTCATATCTCTCATTAATTATATGTTAACCCCAATTCTCATTGGGCCTTACAAATAAGCCCTAATTCTCATTGGGCTTAGGCCCTAACCCACCAAGGGTGGATCAGGTGTATTCCTACATCTCCCACTCACACTTGGTGAGTTGGATGTTATGGGTCAAGTCTCTTTCTCTTCTATCCTTCTTTCATACTAAGTGCTCTGTCGTAACCGCGTGGGCATGACGTCTCCTTTTAGGTGTCTTGTACTAGAAATCCCTTTTACAGAAACCAGCACAAAACAACCCTGTAGTGCAGCTCGATTATTTTGATATAGTGCCTCAGATATCCTATATTTACACAAATACACCTCTCTCATGGCCAATCTAATCCCTTTAGAGCCAAGATAAAGCTCAGATTGCCTTTTTCATATGTAGTGTCACACTTATGAAATTAACACACTAATATCATAATGGATCGGTCTCAGACACTAGCATAAGTGTGTGTATTTCAGGTAATCTTCCTTTCACCCAAATATCACTTCAATATGAATCAACCGCTTTCCTAACTTAACACCTTTAGATCGCATTTATCATAACCATAGGATATACGCTAAAGTAGCAGACACAAAAACATATTTCCATGACATTGTCAAAGTCGAAGGACATCCAGAAAGTATGAAACCTTTCTTGGACCCACACAGCAGTGAAACAGGGATCCATTCACTGCTTCCAGTTTGCGATAATCTTAGCATATGCAGTATGAATCGCATGCTATGGTGTTACTTTTTTTCTATAAGAGCGTACGTCGATTTGATTGTATCATTAACACCGTACAGACTTCAGTATAGAAACACACAGTATCTAAACCCAAAATTCTTCAACTCTTCTCACATTGTATGACATTAATTTTGAAGAATTTTGTTGTCTGGCTAAAGGTATTACGGATATGGGTATCCATAATTCAATCCATATGTGTGTAATCACGGATCTCATCTCGACTTGCTGCACTTTTGAGTCGGACGACATATAGTTTGTGTTTCTTCTCTACCATATCAGTATTTTCACTGCTTTGCTGGTGAACACATTGTCTCATCTTTGCACACTACTCCTGAGTGTCAAAGGCGGTCGCTCGTGTGAGAGAGCCGACCTCATCTACCTGTATGACATACTAGACATTGTATACTATCACATACACATGTAAAGCCTTAATGAAGTATCCATTACTTCATATCCTATGCTTGCCGAAGGACTTATCATGTCTCTCATGTATATCCTTGGCCACAGGCACAATTAGGGGACTTTGCATAGGAACTTGTTGTTTAGTAACAACCTTATGTGCTACAACATCTCACATATTCATCTTTGTATTTTACTTATGTTATGATACTTATGGTCTTTTATTTAGGCAACGGTCACAGTGTTTTCACAATGTATTAACACTAGGTTTGAATTCTTATTTCAAATCCATATAGCCATATGTACTACCACAGTAAGTACTTTTAAATGCGCATAATCATCGTGCCCTTCAAGTATCTATCAGCATTTCTGTGAAGTCACTAAGTGTCTCCCACAATGGTTGGACTAGTACCGACTTACAAGTCCTACCACAAAATGAATATCTGATATTTTATACATCACTGTGTATATTAAACTACCAACAACATTTACATGGAAACCCTTTTCCATTTTACTCTTATGTTAATTCAGTTTAGGGATATCTATAATCAAGACTCAAACTCATTCTTGAAGTCAATAAGGTATCTATGGGATCACAATCATTGACCTTGGACTACTCAAGAATTTCCATAATATAACTCTGTTGTGATAGAGAATGGAGTCTACTTGAGCTATATCTTTGGATCTCAACTCCAAAAATATACGATGATTTACCCATATTCTTAGCACATTTCCTTAATAGGCACTATCAAAATCAAACTATTTTAGTCAATAGTATATCATCCGCTTAAAGGATAATATCACGAACTGCTTGGTTATGGTTTCTTCAACCATAAGAAAATACATTAGGTTACCACTCAAATGGAACCTTAAATACCATTGTTTGGATGATTGCTTCAGTCCATGAATTGACTAATACAAAAATATGTAATATGTGGTCATCACATTGTAAACCTCAAACATGTATTGTAGTGAAATCTAATAGCCAAAGCATATAGATTTCTTCATCCAAATCACAACTCAAAATGCAAGTTTCACATCCACTTGATGTAAACTTAAAAAAAACAAATAGTCAGCTATTTCCAAAATGAGTATGATTTTAAGCACATAATATACAATAAGGTATTCTCACAATGTATACCCACGTATACCCTCTGTAACCGAAAGAGTCTTATGTTGTTAATTGATCTAACCAACTTGTTTTTAATCTTGAGAATTCATTTGCTTACAAATGATTTCTCGTCCTTGTGGTGGATCAACTAACTCCTAGACTTGATTCTTTCTCAAAGAATCTACGTCCTTTAATATTGCGTTCTTCCATTCCTTCTAAGAAGTAGGTAAGGCCTCTTACATGGGCAATTGAGGACTGTAGAGCTTGTTCCGTATTGCCTTGTCACTGTGTCTCATATAGAGATACAGAGAAACACAATGTGAAGAGCTTCACCATTGTTTGGAAAAAACTTACTCATAATAAATATGGTTCCTTTCAATTCTTTTCAGACACAAATCCATCTTCATTTTCACTTATGAAAAATGTCATCAATAATAAGCTCCCACTTACAACGACTATGAGATCGTGTAATTGACCTTTATGGCCTATGGGAACTCAAAAAGATTTGATTTGTTCTTTGACCATAATTCATGTGGTTTGGAAAAAAAGACCACTTAGGAGGGCACATGGTTAAGTATAAAGTTTTGTATCTCCTTTAAAGAGAAAGCCATACTTGATCAATCAAAACCATACTTGATCAATCAAATCAAATATGTGTACTAATCCACCAAAGGTGGACTAGATAACACTCTCCCACTCACTTTTGGTGGGTTAGCTTGAAACATTTTATACATGACCATGTTTAGTAACATTTCATTACGCCTCATAACAACTCTATCTAGTGACAGAGTACGAAGGATCATTTAACTAAATAAATATCCCTTTTTCTTCATGAGGCTCATTAAAATTGGTTAGGAACAACCTCTATTAGTGTGTAGAATTCTTAAATTCTTTATGCACTTTATTTTCAACTTTCTTCACTTGTCGTCTAAAGCGCTTGAGCTTCAAACTTGTGTGAAATAAAATAATGATAATTACATGAGTAATCATCAACTAAGGTAATATAACCTCCGTGTCATGCCCTCACATTCATTGAACCATATAAAATCGGATGGAAGAATTGCAATATTTTCTCTATCTCAGTTCCCTTACTGAAAAAACTTTTCTTATTACTTTACCTACTAGACACTTCCCTATTGGGTAATGAATATAGCATTTTTGAAAATGCCGATTCAAAGTATGTGTTCTAGTCCACCATGACATGTATTCAAGTCAACACTTGAATTAGGGTGGTAAAGCAGTCACGCACAGAAAGATTACCAAAAATGTTGGAAAACAAAGAAATGTCAAGGAAGATTGTATCACAAACAGCTAATTTCATCATGAAAGTCAAGATGGTTCATTTAGAACCCATGAGCATGGTGCATAAAACAATGAACTTGTGGGCTCTAATGCCTTTTACCTCAAACCTCACGTCATTACCAATTTAAAGCCTTATGCTTGAAATTGATAACTGACAACATTTAATAAAGGATCTTTGATCCTTATTCTTTTAGTTTATGGAGCTTGAGTCTTTTACTGCTCAATATTGACAGAAAAAAAATTCATCTCAAAATGGTTTATCCTTTAGTAGGAAAAACATTTCACCTTACTTAGGTCATTCTCCTCCTTAAAGAGTTTATTACTCCTGTGATGTCAGGGTAGTCCTCACATTCACTTTTGCAGAACCTCTTACCCTTGTCTCGTTTGGGTTTAGAGTGTAGAGAATGTGCTACCTCTGTGGTATGCTAGCCTAAAGGGTTTGCATATTTCTTGACATCCATATTCAAGTTCCAAGTACTTTGATACATTATTGAAAAAAGTAACAAAGTTTTCACTTTGGTTTAACCTGACTTTCATGTGTTCCTAACAGGAAAGGAGCGCCCTTATGAACAACTTGCACTCATTGTTCATTGGACAATATACAATCAACTTCCTTCAATCTCCTTGTATTGTTGGTTATCTAATGTAGATATTGTCTCATAAAAGGCGTTAAGCCTTAAGTTATATGTGTCAAACTTAATTGACAACCTTTTTCATCTTGTGTAATGGAAGTTTCGTGAAAAAATTTCCTTTTACACAATTCACATGGCTCTTTGTTGTTGGATTTCTATCATGCTTGCACTCTATAAGGTAATTTATGACACACTATTTCCCTTTTCGAGCCATGTAGGTCTCATGTCCTCTCATAAGCTTAGTTGAGATGACTTCTCAACTTTAACTTCATCATGACTCTTGGTCAATGACATGACAACATCTTCTATTAAATCATATGAGACCTTTCAATATCATATATCACATTTGTCCCCATTAAATTTATAATTTTTTTGTTGTTCTTGGCAGCCTTTCTTGGCTTAATTATTTCAAATCATCCCACTTATTTGGCTATTCACAATCTGATTTGATCCAAGAACTTATTAGTAGCACATTGGAGTATACAATGTCATGCACTTGTATTATTCTTGACTAGAAAAATAATAATACTATTGGGTCTATGATCAGGAGAATACGTTTAAACCTCCCATCACACAGATTCCATTAATAATATTATCATCTAAAAAAAATTTATACAAGTACTTTCCAGAATATGCTCGATTATGCCTCTCAGAAAACATAGTTTTTGAAAGCTCTCACTTAGATAGAGCAATGTCATTAGCTCCCACTTAGATAGAGTATTTGACATTGGCTTACACTTAGATAAAGCATATGAAACTCTAAGAAGACATATTTTCTAAGAGCTCCCACTTAGATAGAGCATATAACACTCTTAGAATACACATTTTCCAAGACCTCCCGCTCAGACAGAGCATTTGACATTTTGCTCCCACTCACAAAGTGTACTTGACATTTACTTCTTCATGTCTCTCCTTACATTATTTTCATAATGTCTTATTAACTTCTTATTTGAGTGACTTAAGAGTTTTCTTGATTTCTACTATGTTCCTATGATTTTGTGAAGTTAATTTCAGCCGAATATATCATCAAAAAATGGAAGGGTGAAGTCTCTCTACTTCCCACAACCAAAATTTGATAGGTTTTCAGTAACCGTTATATTCAGCAAGGCTTTAAGAATCTCATATTCCTAAGTGACATGATAGAAGTTGTGCTATGTTGCATTGATGATTTCTAAGAGGTTCTCTATTTTCTCAAAGAAATTTTCAAATGTCTTATGCAATTTATATATATATACATTTCTTCACAGAAACATTTATTCTTTGCTCTTAAGTCTTTTATTGTTTCAATCGTTGTGGGTAGACTGGGCTTAGGATTCTATTTTCTCCTAAGTTGGGCTTCCAAGTCATACTTAAGGTGTATATTATTCCTGACTTTCACCATGATCCGGAGTTAAGATGTGGAAACTTCTCCTTTTGAAATTTCCTCTCGCTTTGATCTGATACTGTCTCTGTAATATCTTATCGTCATTTTAACCTCCATGAGGTTTATCCAGATCCTAATCCTAAACTTTAGGATTTTGGTCATTCAGGTTCCTCCTCTAGTGCATCATGAATATTTTCTTCCTATTACACCTCTTGTTTCATTTCAAGTTCATATGAACTTTACTCTGAATTATCTCTCTCTTGATCCTCTTAAAGATCTTCTTCTTCTAGGCTTTATTTTCAGAGTCTCATACTCTTATACAAAAATCCCTACTTCAAACATCACTTAGAGGCTCACATTTCTCTAAGTAATTTAGGTTTGGATCAACATTTAGAGGTAATAATCCAATAACTTATTCCTTTTCTGATATACCACTATGTAAATCATACTTAGGATTAAGTTTCTTTACTTAAATGTTATACAAAAGAGGGAAATTCTTTTAGTTTGGTGCTCTTAGAACTCTCTAGGTTCATATTTGACTCAAATAAAATTTTATGACTATTATAGATATTTTAGGATTTTTAAACTAATAAAAATCACAAAAAATTGCACCAAAAAACCTCTATACAGATCCAAACGATGACTCAAATATAGACAAATAATATATCTAAATGTAGGTTTCTAAATTAGGGATTGTTAGAAATAAACTGCGTCTCAATCGGAGCTAAAACACCTATTCAAGTGTCCCTAGAAAGTTAAAAAAAAACTGATTTTTTTAATAAATGTATTTGGCCCAAGTTTTTTTTTAATGTATTGACCAGGTTCGGGACTATAACTGAACTGGCCCAAATACAATTGCATCTGAAGAAATGAAAAGCACAGCATCACTTCTTTTTTTTTTTAAAGAGCTATGAGCATTGGACCAAGCATGCAGACCTGACCCAAATGCCCCTATCACTAAATAAAACGCACAGTTTGATTTCAGTTGTTTTTTTTAAATGAACAGCGAAAACGACACCGTTTTGGGTGGGGGTTATCCCCAACCTCCAGTCGAGTTACCCAGACTCGGATGGACTGAAATGGGTCGGGTCCGACGGACCCGTTGTTGGAGCAACCTTCTCTCTTCTGTATCTTCACCATCCGACGTCCGTTTTTTGCGTTCTAATAGTCTATTTTCATCAATTTTTTGTGCTCTACACAATGGGATTATTTTCATGGCCTAAAAATTTTGTTTTCTACTGACCCAATCCAAAAAACAAAGGCGGCTTTTGGGAGACTTTAATTAATTTCGGGTTTCTCTACTGGTACAGATTTTTTTTTCGTCACTCTGTCTAAGGTTCTGCATTCTCATTCTATTTCTTAAACATAATTACATATGTATATGCAGTTACAAATCCAAAACAAAAAAAACTTGCACCAGCAAACCATAAATCACCAAAACTCAAGCAATATACTTCTGGATTAATAAATCTAAACTAATAGTCAAGATTTGCTGAATTGATAAAGCAAATCATCATCATCATAAGCATATGTAAAAAACAGAATTTACACATCATATAAGATGCAAATTCAAATGTGAATGTAACAGAAGCATACAAAACAAACGATGATCACTGGAATAATAAATAAAAAAACTTAAGTATGATCAAATGCATATTAAAAAACGCCAGTTATTTAATATAGCAGAAGCATGATTGATATGGCCCTACAGATCATTAATTGCTCTGATACCACTGAAGGTTTTCGGGCGTACCTAGAATCCGGTAGACTCGCTTGGTACCCACACGGAATCGGAGCACCGATTTGGACTCCGAATACGTATACAACAGATGCATATAGGAGAGGAAGAGAAGAGACTTGAATTACAGAACTTCTGTTTCTGCGTTGGTTTTTCTTTTTACAGAACCCCTTTATTTATAAACAACGTATAAACAGACATATCCCTTCTGGAAAGTCATATCATTTGAATTTCAAATTATTAAGGGGAAAATTACTCAATTTATCCCATATCTCTCATTAATTATATTTTAGCCCCAATTCTCAAGGGTGGATCAGGTGTATTCCTACATATACAATTTTAATTTTAATAATTTATTATATAATATAAATTATTATAAAATAATAATAAAAATTTTCAAAAAGTATTCCGTCAATAAATTTCATCAAAAATTATATTTACTAATAGAAAGTAATGGAATTTTTCAGTTAAAAAATTCCATTAGTAATTTTACCGATAGAATTTCTGTTGGTAATTACCAACGGAACAATTTTATAGTTAATTCCATTGGTAAATATAATTTATAAAAAAAATTATTTCACAGAAATTTCCATCCATAATTTTATCGATGAAATTTTTGTCAATAATCGGCAGATATTAGGGACTGGAAAATTTTTGTTGATAATGCCATTGATAATTTCCTGTTTTTAAGTGTATCTAACACTTGTTAATTAGAGAATTTCCTCTTTTTATTTTCTTTCTATTTATGAAAATACTTACCTCTTCTCTAGCAAGAAGAATGGGAAACCACGTAATTGTGTCATAGTGGTTCCTCACTTGGTCCTTTGGATATGGAGAGCATTTAATAGCCAGCCATTTACTTTAAGTGGAGGTCTAGCAATGAGAGAATTAGTCACTGCTATCGGTAGTTGATACCTTGAATTTAATAATAATAAAAAATAAATGGGAGTTATAATTGCAGTTTGGAACTCCTAATTCAGTCGAGGCTATTACAATCTTAGGTCACATTAATAAATTTATGACGTTAGGTCTAATAAAATGGGTAAATTTTTCAAAACATGTAGACTAATATTATCTTTGTTAGAAGATATGCCTATAATAATATATATTGGTAACTCTAACAACTTATTTTCAGTAGGAGGGTACTCTTGCTTATAAAAATAAAAATATCATCAAAAAATGAAAATAAAGTTTATGAAGTCTACATGAAATATCACCTACAAATAAATTATATATTTCAATCTCAAATCTGTTAATAAATTATGGCAGTTTACTGTGGTGATTAATGGGCCAAACTATAAAGTCAGTAAATCAAACAAACGAAAAAAAAAGGAGGTGATGCACGGGTTAAATTTTTTATGAGTGATAAATAATTTGAATTATTTTTATTTGAAATTTGAAAGTATAAAAAATTATTTATCAAGAAGCAGTGAAAAATTACAAAATTTGGAGTAATTTTAGAAGGAGGTTAAATTATGCAACTATCATTCGGCTTCGTTTGAAATTTTTGATTAATTAACTTATCTAATTAATCATTGCAATAATTATTGAATACAATATATTTTATATTTAAAAAATAACCATTTACCATCTAACCAGATATTAAATGCATGTTTAATATAAAGTAAAATAAAATGAGATTGTACTGTCTATGCTTAAGACTACTTTTAATCCTTTATATTTGCGCCAACTCTTATTTTAGTTCTTTAATTAGGTTTGATAAGTGTACTTTAGTCCTTTTTTTTAGCTGTTAGTTTCATTTAACGGGAAATCGTAACTTGGCAAACCAATATGGTGGTTCTATAGTTAAATGTGGATAACAAATAGTTAGCTTTTAAAATATCAAAATGATTATAGTAAAGTTTGGTAAAAAATGATTATAATAAACAGTTAAAATTGAAGCATATTTTGCAACATTTAATTTAACCATAGAATCACCATCTACATTTACTGATCTAGTTTTTTTTTTGTTAAATAAAACTGGCAGTGTTAAAAAAATGACTAAAAGTAAAATTTTCAAAGTTCATAAATTAAAATGACATGTAATGAACATAAAAGACAAAGCCTATACAAAACCTATTACTAAACAATTCATTTTTATTTAATAAGCTTAAAGGTTTCATAATAACAAAATGAGACAATTTTCTCCAAAGAGGCAAAGATTGTTAGAATCTTCAGTTTTGATGAGGACTGGACCCTATACATAACATAAGTAAAATGAATAGATAGCATATAACTTAGTCTGAAAAGAATTGAGATAAGAATCAAAGTATAAGGTATTTAAACGTTGAACAAGTCCAGTCTTATAGATAACAGATACACTATCGCTAAACTGAGAGCCTATCGCTAATAAATGAAGAGATGAGGATAATATTAGCTAATGAAGTCTTGGCAATAAACTGAAAGTAAATATTCCTATCGCTAAGACATGTCTCTATCGCTAAGGTCTCATAACAGACAAAAGACTGATTAGAACTGTATTAAACCATAGTCACTAGCGAAAGCATGAATAGCTAGCGATAGCAGAACTCTTAGACATACTGATGAGTCATTATGTAGAGCTAATGACAACAACAATAACATAGCTCCTAGGGATAATGAGTTTAGCTATCGATGATGAAATCACTTGCTAAAATAACAAAACATTCTGATAGCCAATATATTACCTGTATACACTGAGCTAATGATTCTTCTAGCGATAACATCAACCGTGCTTCACATGAATACTTGTTTAGCTAACAGTCTAAGTGCAGAAATAACACTATGAAGCTAGCAATAGCTTGGGATGCTAGCACTACTGAAAAAGCTGCTACACAAGTACAATGTTGCAGGTAGTTGGTAGTCAAAGTCTATATCTCTCGTAGCTCATCTTCTGCAAGAATTAAATGAAGTAAGAGAAGAAAGATGACTGAGATGAAGACCAACATTAAATGCCAACGGCTAGGAGCTTCAAACGGATATATTCAAACGGACTCATGAAGCTGAAAGAAAAAGGAAAACCTGTGAAGAGATATAAAAACCAAGTCTTGAGCATTTATGAAGAAGAGAACAAACTGACGAACAAGCATTCATTATTTCTCATCTACTCACTGGTCAAAGCTTTATTATTCTTAGTGAGATTATTCTGTACTTCAGTGATTAACAAAATCTGTTCATTAAGTGAACGCATTTATTGAAATCCTCTACTGTTTGAGGTTGTTCTTAAGTCTGGGACTTTAGAACAGCTTGTAATCTTACAACTTGTAAGGGTGAGTGTTTAGAGGAAGTCTAAAACTCTGTCTTATAAAGGTTGGCAGGTGAACCTGGTTTGTAAAACCTGTGGTTTAGTGAAACCCAACGAGGAGTTGGAGAACTGGATGTAGGCAGTGTTTGGCCGAACCATTATAAAGGATTGTCTTTAAGTTTTAAAGTTTAATTTTTTTAAAAAAGCACAATTCACCCCCCTCTTGTGCGTTTTGCGACTTTCATTTGGTATCAGAGCAGGTCTTCTCCTTTTTGATTCCAACGAATCTGAGAAGTAATGATCAAAAATGGCATCGTACGAGAATATCTTTCCTGAAGGAAGTTCCATCAACAAACCTCCTGGCTTTGATGGAAAGCATTACACCTTCTGGAAACTCAAAATGAAGATATACATCAAAGCAAATGGATATAGGCTATGGAAGATCATAGAAGAAGGGGATATTGTGCCTACAAGTATTCTAGGCAACCCAAAGAGTGAAAACGAATATACTCCTGAAGACATTGCAGATGTTGAGTTGAATAGCAAGGCAATCCTTATGATCCAAAGTGCCCTTAGCCAAACTGAGTTCTTCAGAATTAGCCACTTAAACACGGCAAAGGAAATGTGGGAGGCCTTGCAGATTGCTCATGAAGGAATCTCAGGAGTAAAAGACAGAAGAGTGGAAATGCTTATTAAAGAATTCCACAAGTTTGAAATGATTGATGGAAAAAAGATAAGAGATCTGGAGATCAGATTCACTCATCTCTTCAATAATCTTGTTGCACTAAGAAGAAAAATTCCAGAGAAGGAACAAGTCAGCAAGATTCTGAAAGTGTTAAAGGGTGATTGGCTTATGAAGGTCACTGCCATCCAAGAGATGCAAGGTGAATCAACCACATCCATCACTGCCTTGTTTGGCAGTCTTGCTGAATATGAGCCAACTCTGATAGCCCAAAGGGAAGCTCAAGGAAATCCTAAGAAGAAG
Organism: Mimosa bimucronata; assembly: GCA_037074515.1. Lineage (NCBI taxonomy): Eukaryota > Viridiplantae > Streptophyta > Magnoliopsida > Fabales > Fabaceae > Mimosa > Mimosa bimucronata. Next base: position 18,798,578 of record CM073442.1, read on the forward strand.
TCTCTTGCCCTTGCTGTATCTGAAAGAGATGAAGAGGAAAGTGATGATGAAGACCTTGATGATGAAGATATGGCTCTCATGGTCAGAAAATTTAAGAAATTCTTCAAAAGAAGAGGAGGTTTCCAGAGGGGTGGTCCTAGCTTCAGAAAGGATTCTCAGAAAGAGAAAACTCCTGTATGCTTTGAATGCAAGAAGCCTAGCCACTTCAAAGCAGAGTGTTCAAGTCTCTAAAGATTCAAAGAAAAGGAGAAAAAGAAGGAGAATCCTTTGGAAGGAAGGAAGCATATGTATCATCCATCTGGGGTGATAGCTCAGATGAGGAAGCTAGCGATCATGAAGAGAGTGAAAATCTTTGTCTTGTTGCTCAAGAGGAACTAAGTGATACTGAGGTATATGATTCTGAACGTACTTACTCTGAACTCCAAAATATGTATAATGAGATGCATACTGAAATAACTAAGCTTGCAAAGGAAGTTGTAGGTTTGAGAAAAGAGAACAAAGAACTCAAGAAAAATATTTCCTCTTCTGAATCAAAAGTCCCTTATGCGCTATCGATAGAAGAGCAGCTAGCGCAAGCTCCCAGAATTGAGCTATCGATAGCCATTCCTCCATCGATAGCAAATCATCCTTCAACAAAGTTTGACAGTTGCTCTCACTATGAAAATTTGTTGAAGGAGAAAGAGAAGCTTTCAAATGCTTTAGAAACATTTTCAAAAGGTTCAGAAATGCTAAACATAATTTTGAAGGATCAAAAAGCATTTAGAAACAAAACTGGAATAGGCTATGACCCAAATAAAGCTTCAAGGAAATGGGAAGAACCCAAGGTGAAACCATACTTAAAATATTTTAGGAAATCTTCAGAATATTCTTCACCTTATAGTTTTTGCAATTATTGTAACAAGAAGGGGCATACACAATCAACCTGCAATCCAAGGAAATATGGAATTAGTGGGTCATATAAGTGGGTTCCTAAAAGAACTTATATGCCTAAAGTTTTCACAAACTCAGAGGCAAAGACTAATCATAAAGGACCCAAGAAAGTTTGGGTACCTAAATCTGTCTGAATTTGTGCACGTGTTCCTTAAAGCATCCAACAAAAGAAAATGGTATATTGATAGTGGATGCTCAAGGCATATGACTGGTGACAAGGACAAGTTCAACAATCTAGTGATAAAAGAAGGAGCCAAAGTCAGTTTTGGTGGAAACCAAAGTAGAAAAATCACTGGAGTTGGGGAAGTTGGTCCTGTCAAGGATGTATACCTGGTGGATGGTCTGTGCCATAATTTGCTGAGCGTCAGCCAAAGCACTGATCATGGTAACTGGGTAATTTTTGTTTCCAATGAATGCCTTATTATTGATAAAAAGGATTTAGAGTTAAATAAAACTAATCTTAAGTGTAAACTAAGAGCAAATAGAAATGGTAATTTATATACTTTAGATTTATGCCAACAACTTGAAGAAAAATGTTTTATTTCAAATGATGAAACCTATTGGCTATGGCATAAGAGACTAGCTCATGTAAATTTTATTCAACTTGATAAGCTTGTTAAAAAGGAACTAGTCATAGGTATCCCTAGTTTTAAAACTAAACATGATTTAATTTGTGAATTTTGTCAAAGGGGTAAATAAACAAAGTCCTCTTTTAAAACCAAGAAGACAGTCTCCATAAGTAGCCCATTTGAACTAATCCATATGGATCTGGTTGGGCTTGCAAGAGTGAAGAGTCTAGGTGGAAGTCTATACACTCTTGTAGTTGTGGATGACTATTCAAGATTTACTTGGACTATGTTTCTTTCCTCAAAACATGAAACTTTTGATGCCTTTTATGTGCTTGCTAAGAAATTGCAGAATGAAAAAGGCATCAAGATTGTTGCAATCAGAACTGATCATGGAGGAGAATTTGAGAACAAAGATTTCATGGAATTGTGTGATGAAAGTGGTATTGAACACAACTTCTCTGCCCCGCGTACTCCTCAACAAAATGGTGATGTGGAAAGGAAGAATAGAGTGCTCACAGAAATGGCAAGAAGCATGCTGAATGAGAAACAAGTTCCTCAAATATTTTGGGCAGATGCAATGAGCACAGCATGTTACATCTGAAATAGAGCATACATCATAAAGGGGATGGAGAAGACTCCATATGAGCTCTACAAAAGAAGGAAGCCCAACATCAGTCACCTAAGAATTTTTGGATCCAAGTGCTATAATCACAACAATGGGAAGGTAAACTTAGGTAAATTTGATCCTAAATCTGACATTGGCATATTTATGGGATATTCAAATAGGAGTAGAGCATATAGAGTATATAACAAAAGAACCCAAACTGTTGAAGAATCAATGCATGTAGTGTTTGATGAAAATCTTCAAGAAAAACAACATTGTGTTAATGAGGATGAAGATTTTTCTCAAGTTTTAAAATGTTCACTATCGATAGCCCCAGAGCCATCGATAGCAAACGCTGAAAATCAAAATTCTTCAAATCTTCCAAAACCTCTCCTATCGATAGCACCAAAACCATCGATAGTGAGATATGAAGATGAGGCTGAAGATGATCAAGATGAAGCTAATGAGCCTCAATCTTCCATAAGACATCTTAGGCACCATCCTCCTGAACAAGTAATTGGAGAAATGTCAAAAGGAGTTAGAACCAGAAGGCAACTACAAAATGAAATAGAATTTTTTGCCTTTATTTCTGAAATTGAACCAACCTGTGTTGATGAAGCTCTTGTTGATTGTGACTGGATAGTTGCAATGCAGGAAGAACTTAATCAATTCAAAAGGAACCAAGTTTGGGATTTAGTACCTAGACCAAGAAATCATCCTATTATTGGTACTAAATGGGTTTTCAAAAACAAACTTGATGAATCTGGTTAAATTGTCAAAAATAAAGCCAGATTAGTTGCCAAAGGATATAGCCAAGAAGAAGGTATTGATTATGAAGAAACTTTTGCTCCAGTTGCAAGAATTGAAGCAATAAGGATTCTACTAGCTTTTGCATCCATCAAAAATATTAAAATTTATCAAATGGATGTTAAGAGTGCTTTTCTTAATGGATATATTAAAGAAGAGGTATATGTTGAGCAACCTCTTGGTTTTGAAGAAAACTCTAAGCTTGATCATGTTTACAATCTTAAAAAGGCTCTTTATGGTCTCAAACAAGCACCAAGAGCTTGGTATGAGAGGCATAGCACATTTCTCATTGAAAAGGGTTTTTCTGGAGGAAAATTAGACACTACCTTATTCATCATGCATACAGATAAACACATGCTTATAGTTCAAATTTATGTTGATGATATTATTTTTGGTGCTACTAATGAAAAGCTCTGTGAAGAGTTTGCTAAGATGATGCAGGGAGAATTTGAAATGTCGATGATGGGAGAATTAACATTCTTCCTAGGCCTGCAAATAAAGCAAAAGAAAGATGGCATCTTCATCTCCCAAACCAAGTATTGTAAGGAAATTCTCAATAAGTTTGGGATGGAGCAATCTAAGGATGAGGACACTCCCATGAGTACCTCTGCCAGTTTAGATGCAGATGTTAAAGGGAAAGTAGTTAATCAGTCTCATTATAGAGGAATTATTGGATCTTTACTTTATTTAACTGCTAGTAGACCTGATATTCAATTTAGTGTGGGAATGTGTGCTAGATATTAAGCAAATCCTAAAGAATCCCACTAAACCAATATAAAAAGAATTTTGCGATATTTGCAAGGAACTCAAGAGCTTGGGCTGTGGTATCCCAAGGGAACTCAAGAGTACCTTCTTGCTTATTCTAACTCTGACCATGCAGGTTATAAGACAGATAGAAAAAGTACAAGAGGTCAATGTCAATTCATTGGTGGATGTTTAGTCTCTTGGGCTAGCAAGAAGCAAAATTGTGTCTCTCTTTCATCTACAGAGGTTGAATATATTGTAGTAGCAAGTTGTTGTGCTCAAGTCCTGTGGCTTAAGCATCAACTTAGAGATCTGGGCTTAGAATTCCCAGAAGTACCTATTCTCTGTGACAACACCAGAACAATAAGCTTGGCCAAAAATCCAGTTCATCATTCCAGAACCAAGCATATTGATGTGAGACATCACTTTCTAAGAGATCATGTTCAAAAGAAAGATGTCAAGGTGGAATTCATCTCAACAAACTTGCAACTTGCTGATATCCTTACCAAACCTCTTGAGCCAGTCCAATTTATCTTCATCAGAAGGGAATTAGGAATGGTAAATCCAAACGAGTTGTAAACATCTCTGAAATATTCTAAATTTAATTTCACTTTACTCATATAGATTAATCACTAAATTAGTCATCGGAGTACCAAATCTTAAGTTTTGCAGGATTGACTTATCGACAGTGAGGTTCACTATCGCTAGCATATGCAGGGAAAAGCTAAGGTTGAGCAAAGATTGCCATCGCTAGTCACAAGCATTATCGATAGCAAAGTCAGCCATCGATAGCTGGAAGGAGTGAGTGATGAGTCTAAGTCACTTGATCAGCGTGGGATCATGCCTACTAGCCATAGCAGCTCATATTAGCGATAGCAAGTCACTTAACAAGTCAGAATGCGAAACGTTAGCTGATGTACTTCACTGATGGTAAACCCTAAACCTATAAAGACAGGTCATCTGCATTTGCATTCATTCACAACACTCATTTTCTCTTCTACTTCAAAACCCCTCTGAGCATTCAAGCATTTATCTCCAAATCTCTCTGTTCTCAAAACCCTAAAATGGCCAAAACCAAAGTTCCCAATGTCCCAAAGAGTCCTAGCGCTAATCCATCTCCCAAATCAGCTAGCAAACGGTCTCGTACCCAGAAGAGTATCTCTTTTTCTAAAGAAGTTACTGAGAATCACCCCAAGCGTCAAAAAGAAACCCTCACTGGTGTGCCATATTTGTCAACCCCCTCGACGCTCCACGAGCATTTTTCGCAGAAAAGGGAACCCTAGATCAGGCTGTCGTTTGGGTTGATTTGGAATACCTCAAGCAGAAAGGTTTTGACTTGGATGCCTGGTTGCTGCCTTACAAGAACTAGCTGAGTGTGAAGAATGAATATAACGAGGAAGTGTTGTGCACATTCTATTCCAGTCTGAAACCCCTTCCCGAATACTCGAAAGAGAAGCTCGTGAACATCTCTTTCGAAGCCATGGTGAGAGGAGGAGGCTTCGTTTTTGGATGGAGGGCTATCAACAGGATATTGGGGATTTTCAGGGAGGAATACAACAAATGGTATATGCCTGAGAAATACCCTGAAGAAGAGCTTGCAGAGATTTATGAGACTACCACCAACAAGCCAGCTGACATGCCTGTAATCAACAGGATTCTGCACTATGTCTACACCAGAATCATGACTCACAAGTCAGGGAACTTTAGCTACTTTCCAAAGATTGACAACCCATGGTTACCTAATCTCATTCAGAAGGTTCCTCTCAGCCTAGGCCAAATGGTGTGTATAGAGATCCACAGATTTCTATCAGACAAATCTCCCAAGGCTCCTCTGCCTTATCCTCAGCTTGTATCTCACATCCTAGAATTCTCCAAGATTAAGTCTCTAGGGGATGGATAGAACAAGCAGTGCAAGCAAGTCACCACTTCTACCCTGAAGAAGATGGGAATCCAAGTACCTGCTGATGGAGGTGCCTCTGTGTCTCAATCCCAAGCCTCTCGTGCTCCTTCTTCCTCTACTCAACCTGAATTTGTTGAAGAAGAAGCTCAGTCCAGAAGAGCTCCACCTCCTCCTCCTGTTGCGTTAAAATCGTCAATTTTCTCCAAAGAAGCAGTTGAGGAAATAGTCTTCAGACTCTGCAGAATTCAATTTTGCTTTGGAAGCACAGAAAGCAGAGTTACTGAAGCCTATCCAGGAGCTTCAGGATCAAGTGAGGAATTTAGAAGAATGCCTGAGTATTCCTCCTCAGATCATTAAGCCAAGAGCAACAACCTCTCAAGGTACATCATCACCACCTCACTCCTCTCTTCATCATTCTTACTCACCCCTTCACTCCCAAAACCACTCCTCTACTCCTTCCCACCACAGCCAACCCCCTTCTCCTATCCAAGTCCAGACCACCCCAGAAACACCTATCAATACCACAATCCCTATCGCTAGACCTCACTCATCTCTCCCACATATCACTCAAGTCCCACCAACACAAGGACCCCCTATCGCTACCACAGTCCAACCACCTCAGTCAACCGCTATCTCTAATCCACCTGTTAGCAATAGTATTCCTCCTTCTTCCACCACTCCTAGCACTAATCCCATTCCTATCCTTCCACCAAACCTTGACCCCACTCCTTTCTCTGGCCATGATGATGACAAAAAGGGGGGGAGAAAGCTATTGACGCTTCCATGGTTGCTGAAGAGATTGAGGAAGTTGTCAGAGGGATAGCTAGAAGCTACATGATGTCTGAGGATCACAGAACTCCTCCTCTCCAGAATACAGAAGAGGATATTCTTGCAAAGGCAGCTCAGATTGCTCATAAGCATGAAATTCCCCCAAGTGTCCTGACTGCTGACCCAATCCCTGTCTCTATCATTCTTTCTGAAGATAATGTGGAGACATCAGGTGCAGACAAGCCTAGCACTGGAAATGAGTTTCACGATAAAATTCAAAAGCTGCTAGTGCTTGAAGCCAAGAAAAATGAGTCAAGAAGAAGCAAGAGAAAAGCAAGAGAAGAGATCACTTTCAAGGTGACTCCTAAGGACTCTTCTGATGTTCCTAAGGAAAGGCCTAAAAGAATCAAGAGGGTAGCTTCTAAGAAGCCAATAGTTGAAAAGCTACTTCCTCCTCGTAAGGTGTCAAAAGATCAAAAGAAAGCTCTTGGTCAGATCTTAAAAGAGAAGAAGAAACCTCTTGCTAAGGGTTTGAAGGAAGCAGAGAAAGCAAAGAAAAAGGCTGAAAATGAGGCTACTAACAAGAAAGCCCTTGAAGAGGCCTTGAGAAAGCATAAGAGGCTGTTGAGAAGAAGGCTGCTTTTGAGGCAAGGAAGAAGGCAAGAATAGAGAAGGAAGCAGAGGAAGCTGCAGAGAAGGCAGCAGAGAAGAAAAGAAAGGAAATTGCTCGAGGAAAAAGGGCATGGAGATACAAAAGAAGGTTTCATTCATCCAAGGCTAAAGAAGCTATAGGCATCTCCATTACTGAACCTTCTGAAAATCCTGAGCAAGCCAAGTCTGAGCGAGTAAGAGCTAAGAAAGAAAAAGCTAAGCAAGAAAAACTCCAACAAGACAGATTCTTCTACTCAGACTCTTCTATCTTTGACCACCCGATGAAGAATACATGGCCACTCCCTCTGGTGACAAATATGACAATGAGGGTGCTTTAGTCTTTAAAAATCATTCTGCGTATGCATCATACATGGCCAAAACTGGTGTACTTCCTTTTGCAAAGCACAAATGACAAATACTCTTATGTGTTATATTGTTTATATGCTTTGGACATATTTTAATCTGATATGTTTCTTTACTTATGTTTTGTCATCATCAAAAATGGGGAGAATGTTAGAATCTTAAGTTTTGATGAGGACTGGACCCTATAGATAACATAAGTAAAATGAACATATAACTTAGTCTGAAAAGAATTGAGATAAGAATCAAAGTATAAGGTATTTAAACGTTGAACAAGTCCAGTCCTATAGATAACAGATATGTTATCGCTAGACTGAGAGCCTATCGCTAATAAATGAAGAGATGAGGATAATATTAGCTAATGCAGTCTTGGCAATAAACTGAAAGTAAATATTCCTATCGCTACGACATGTCTCTATCGCTAAGGTCTCATAAAAGACAAAAGACTGATTAGAACTGTATTAAACCATAGTCACTAGCGAAAGCATGAATAGCTAGCGATAGCAGAACTCTTAGACATATAGATGAGTGACAAATCTCTGATTTATAATGCTTTTATATGCTTAAATTGAGGCAATTAACATGATTAAGATGCAATTTTTGGTCTGATAATGTCAAATTGAATATCCCAAACTCTCAAGGAAAATGAGTGTAAAATTAGGAGTAATTAGCCATAATTGTAGATTAATTGTACTAATTAATTTATAGGGCTATTTGATCTTGGTTTTATCTTATTTTCACTTGCAGGGTCGCTCAGGGCAAACGATCGGACCCGGGATGAAGAAGAAGGTCAAACAAAGGAGCATAAACAAAGTGACTTCGCCGCGGCGAAGACGGCGAAAAGGCCCTCTAAGTTCCAGAAAGAAGTGGACTTGCCGCGGCGAACTGACGGCGAAAAACCCTGAACAGGCAGAACAGAAGAGAGCTCGCCGTGGCTTCGCGTGAATTCTGCAGTTGAACTCGCGTTTTGGGCCTGATTTAGATCCAAATTGAGTATCCACTCACTTGACCTGACTTGGAGACTTAAAAACACGAAAGATACACCTTATTAGGGCAGATTTGGTTCACATTTCACACCTCCCAAGCCTTAGCTCTCTCTTCTCCATCTTCATCTTCATCTTCTTTATCTTTCTTCCTTTCATCCATGGCTTCCACACCTTCCTCTCTTCTTGTTGGTCCTTCCATGGAGAGTAGCAGCTAGGCCCCACCATTCTTGGTGGTGGGAGCCAAGGGATGAGCTTGAAGCTTGAATAGGGGAGTTTTTCTAGTTCTAATCCTTCCTCCATTTGTTGTATTTATGCTTTTCTAGGGTTCTAGGGTTGCATTTGTGGCATTTGGTGGAATGTATTAATTGTATTGGTTGAAGTGCATTTATGGCACTTGGTTGAGTACATTTATGCCATTAGGGTTAGAAACTATGTTTATATTATTTCCTTCTTGTATAATGCTTGACATTGCTACTTATTAACTTTGAGTTTAATGAAATTTATGGGTTCATAGTTTTGTTATTCTCTTTGTGAAAATTATGTGCTAATGCAAGGTGGCTTGGTTAGTGGATTAAGAGTGTTAAGCTATTTGCTTGATGGAGATGGCATAAGAATTAATTGGTTGTGTTGAGACATTGGGCAAACACTCTTTAGATCCTAATTTATTGTAAGGGTGGCCATCAATGGATTAGGGTTTAGAGAGAAATTTAGAGCAATTATGGGGTGGCACAAATTGTGGACTTAAAAGTCTTGCATAATCAATTATTTCTTGATTTGGAACTTAATCAACTTGGGTTAAATTAAGTGATGTGCGGGGTTCCGGCATTAATTAAGTTAACCTAAGCCTAGCCTAGAGGGATTCCTCTAGGGGTCTTTAGAAATCAATTAAACTCCCTAAAAATCTTTAGAAGCAATGATTCCTGAATCTCTCATTATCAAGAATAATCTTTATCCCATTTTCATCCAAATCTAATTTTAAATCCCCATCTTTTACTTTATCTTTTGCACATACCAAACTTCACACTAAAACCAAACAAAAATTCTTTTTACCCGCCTTTTCAAGTTTACATATTAGCTATTAGGAATCATATTACATTAGGCTCCTTGAGATCGACACCCAGGGTTAGCTTCCACTATCCCCTCGGGTTTAATTTCTTGGAGAGCGGACTCGAGGCGGTACTGCTCTGACATAACCCCAACTGTTAGGTGCTCTTCAATGAGTCACTATGTAGAACTAATGACAACATCAATAACATAGCTTCTAGCGATAATGAGTTTAGCTATCGATAATGAAATCACTTGCTGAAATAACAAAACATTCTGATAGCCAATATTACCTGTATACACTGAGCTAATGATTCTTCTAGCGATAACATCAACTGTGCTTCACATGAATACTTGTTTAGCTAACAGTCTAAGTGCAGAAATAACACTATGAAGCTAGCAATAGCTTGGGATGCTAGCACTACTGAAAAGGCTGCTACACAAGTACAATGTTGCAGGTAGTTGGTAGTCAAAGTCTCTATCTCTCGTAGCTCATCTTCTGCAAGAATTAAATGAAGTAAGAGAAGAAAGATGACTGAGATAAAGACCAGCATTAAATGCCAACGGCTAGGAGCTTCCAACGGACATATTCAAACGGACTCATGAAGCTGAAAGAAAAAGGCAAAACTGTGAAGAGATATAAAAACCAAGTCTTGAGCATTTATGAAGAAGAGAACAAACTGACGAACAAGCATTCATTATTTCTCATCTACTCACTGGTCAAAGCTTTATTATTCTTAATGAGATTATTCTGTACTTTAGTGATTAACAAAATCTGTTCATTAAGTGAACGCATTTATTGAAATCATCTACTGTTTGAGGTTGTTCTTAAGTCTGGGACTTTAGAACAGGGTTGTAGTCTTACAACTTGTAAGGGGGAGTGTTAAGAGAAAGTCTAAAACTCTGTCTTGTAAAGGTTGGGAGGTGAACCTGGTTTGTAAAACCTGTGGTTTAGTGGAACCCAACGAGGAGTTGGAGAACTGGATGTAGGCAGTGTTTGGCCGAACGAGTATAAAGGATTGTCTTTAAGTTTTAAAGTTTAATTTTTTTTTGAAAAGCATAATTCACCCCCCTCTTGTGCGTTTTGCCACTTTCAAAGACAACGACCAAGTCTATTGTAGAGCTTAACACATTTATTATACCCACATTTGGAACATTTCTTTTTCTCTCTTTCTCTTTGTATTTCCCTTTTTCCATTTTTCTTTTTTCTTTTTAACGAAAACTTGGTAACTGATCTTTTAATGAATGATCTATATTAATATTCATATATATATATTAAAAATAGTATCAGGGTCATTGGGAAGGTTGTTCCTGCTTACCTAGTCTTAAATTCGCATCGTCTTCCTCCTACTTGATTTGCACCCAGACCTTAGCTTTGATGTCGACATAGGTCTCACAAGAGTACTTTGTTAGCCCCTTGTACAAGTCTATATTTGGTAACAAGCATCTTTGAAAATCAGCTATGGCGATTTGGGGATCGCAGTGGGGGATGTTGACCATTTCTTTGGTGAACCTGATCAAGGTCTTCCTCGTCGATTCTCCTAGCCGCTGGAGGATCTGGTATATGTCGTCTGAGGTTTTCTACAATTTCCTGCTGCTTACAAACAATTGCACAAATAGGCCAGTCAAATGTGCAAAAGAAGTTATAGACCTTGGGGGAATGTTGATCCACCAGTAGAGTGCTGGGTCCACTAGGCTGATTTTGAAACCACGACACATGCATGCCTCCCTTTTATCTGGGGGAATACAGCAGCCATTAATATCTGACAACGTTGGGCTATATGCTTGTCTGGGTCAATTGTGCTGTTATATTTGGGTAGGATAGGGTAGGTGACTCTTTCGAGCATCTCCTTGAAGGCTATCTCCTCGATAAAAGGTGAGTCTGAAAAACTTGCTAGGTTGGTTGTAATCAGCAGCTGAGAGATTCAAGGCATCTGTAACATTGTTTCTTTGTGTTCCTTCAGCTCCTTTCGTAATTTGGCATGCTCTACTAACTCAAGGCTTAGCACAGGTTTCTTGTCCGCTAGAGCTTGCTAGGTGTGTCCCGTCGGATCTATAAAATACTGTGTTTGCAATCTTGGTCACTGCCTGAGCCCTGTATCAGAATGATGTAGTTGCTCAGCCTCGACGTCGGTCCCTACATTAGAATCATTATCATCTGTCTCTATGATGATAGGTTTCTTACCTGAGTCCCAGTTTGGGACCGCTAGATCAAGAGTGATAAAGGGCTACATGATGGGCACATCTACTATGTTAAATCATCAAGATTGATCAGGGGAAGTCATGAACATCCTGATTATCTGGGATTTGCAGCCCTTAATTATTATTGTCTTCGAGCCGCTTCAGATTATGAGTATGCTCCTTAGCTAACACCTCTTGTCGTTTCATCCTCTCAAATTGCTCAGTCAGGAGGTGGAGGATAGTTGTCAGTTTTTCAGTAGGGTTTGGTTGTTCAGAAGGTTCACCCATGATTGTTTTTTCGACGAGGTTCAGCCAAAATGTTGATGCTAAAATTAGTAAAGCCGATGTGAAGGAAAAAAGTATTTTATTAGATGATTGGGTTTCTAGCAACGGTGGTTACAAAAGATAATTAGGAACTTCATCCAAGTACAATCACAAGAGTGCAATGAATGATACATAAAAAGGGATTGGTCGCTTAAGAACGGTGGAGAGTATGCTTGTTATCAGTTCTCTAGAGAATTCTCTGTGTTAGTAGGGTTCCCCTTTTTCCTCCTTTTCTACATGCGCTTCCATGATCTCTGTAACACCTAAAATTTTCTACTATATTATAGCAATTTTAATTGAATTATAACCACTTTCCAATGTTAGAAGCCCAAAAATACGGAAAATTTAAAACTTTTTCTTTTAAAACATTAAACCAACTTCCTTTAAGTTGGAATGGGCCTTTTAGACAAATTGGAACAACTTAAAACTTTATAAAATAAAGCGGTTGATAAAACAATTAAAAGTACGCTAACCCTCTTAGGGTAACTATTCTTAATTCATAATACTTGGGAAATTTAAATCTCTTAATAAATTTATACAATTCTATTTTCTATGCTTTCTACTATTAATTTAATAATTTAATTTTACATCATATACAAATAAACTTACTTTTAATAATCTAATCTTAATTTCTTCACCTAATCTTCTTCCAGCACTCCTGCCTTATCTTAACCATCTCACTATCTCCCAGCTTCTTTGAAACAGCAGTTTAACGCAGTTTATGTCATTAACTGTAAATTTTTATGCATGCATTGCCATGTATACATTTTATAAATCTGCACATATAATGATAATCTTTATCCTATTATTCTGGGTGACATAAGCACCTACCAACCACTAATAACGATATCCTCGTTAACTAATGGAGGTTCTACCTGCAAGACTTCTCATTATAACTATCCCGTTATAACTAACTGATTTGGCAAAGGGGTAGCGAACCACCTAAGCCTGGAGTACTCCAACTGAGGAATAAATGACATACCATTTTAAATGCAACAAATATACAAAATTATACATGCAATCCTTTTTAATGATAATGAAATAAACTGCTACCTGGATTCTGAGATTACTCAACACTAAATTCCTTTTCTTCACAATACTCTGGAGTTTCCACTCCACTATCTTGTCCTATAAATATTTATAATATAGAACACTACATCAATATCTAAACTTATTTATAATAATTAAACGTCTCTCACGATCCTATATTACTACCCTTCCCTTGTTAACTTTAAGCACTAGCTACTTCCATTTCCAAATAATCATACACTTTAATACCATAATTTAGAATGACTTTCCTTTACTTAACTTATATATAATTCTCCTATTACTAATCAAGAGAACCAAGGATTCAATTGATACACACATACAGATGTCAAGAATCAATTAACAACAAGCACACACATAGAAGCTAAAGTAATTCAGAACATACTTAAGCATCAAACAATACAAGTATATACAAGTACAAGCATCAATGCATCCTTAATTACTTAAATCAAATTTACATCAAATATTAACATATATAACAACTTACTTAACCTACTTAAATTCAATGGATTTATAATAAATTTCTAATGATCATATTTTTCTTCCACGTTAATAATTAGTACCTACAACTTAACTTATTGTAACCTGATCATTTAAAATCTAAAGGACACTTTTAATTAATTTATTCCAATTAGTGTTTCTTATTCTCGATGTTTGACTATTAACTTCCCTAAAAACCAATTCTAGTGATAATAAAATTCCTAAACCCCTAACATCATAATAATGGTATCACATAATCATCAAAACATGATCATACAATTTTAGTTAATTCTGTACTTACTTTGCAATGCTGGTCTAGTAGGAAAAGTTTCAAAACACTACCTAATTCCAACCAGACTCCCTCTTTCTTCCAAAATATCTCACTCAATAATGTAATTCCCTAAAGGATATAACCAATAATTAAAAAATAGTATCTTAAACTCAATTAAATACTCACAACCCTACTTTGTTCTTCCTAATTTTTCATTAATCTACACCATATTTAATCACCATATCCCACTACCTGAAAATACTTGAAACGATCGACCCTAGATCGAATCCAAATCTTAAGAATCAACTTCTTTCCTTGAGTCTAGAGTCGATGTTCCATCTAGCCCAGAACTGCACTTATACACTAAACTTTCATCAATTGACAGTCAAGGTATCCAAACTCTCTTTCTCCCTTTATGTTACCCAGTAAAACATTTTGAATACTAATCTCATACTTCTCTATAATTCCTTGATCTTCCAAGCCTCAAGTAGCAGCAATGAATCCAAACAATAATTAAAATCCTTATAGAAACCTTTGAAATTCCAATTTAATTTAGGATAACAACATCAATTCATTTCCATAATTCATATGAAAGCAACCTTAATCATCAACATCCATTAAACAAATTTCACCCCACCAAACTAAAAGCTCCTCTTACTTCCCACAATTTCATTTCCATCATTCATTAACCACCATCAAAGTCCCCCATCTCTAGAATCATACCAATCAAAGAAAAGAGTAATCCCATGCCAAAATACTATTATTGACTCTACTATCTTCAAGTCAGAAAACTATTTCCTTTAACCAAGAAACATCCTATTCATCCCTAGACATTATAAAATATTCATGTAACATTTAGAAACCTCAATCAATCTAAAATCTGAATCGATGTTTCCAAACAATCAGTTTCTAATAACATCTCCAAAATCAATACTTCTTTTAAACCTTCATACACTAATGTTGCTCTTATTATCATCCTTAATATCCTTGAGAACCCAAGTCGACAGACAATAACCAACCTTTTTCTTCCTTTGAGAGTCTTGAACAGTAAATCATCAGTTTAATAATCGATAATTACTGTAGAGAATTTTGAAAGTGACTCTAAAAGTCTAGCCTTAATTAGGTTTCTCTGTTTCCAACTAATCATACATCAAACTGTTGTTCATCCTTCCTGACCCAAAACATTCAATCTTCCAATTCATCATGACAAACATTCAACTCCGTAATCACTTTTGAACCAGTCTTTCCTTATGAATCCGAATTTCAGCTTTATTCAATACTTCAAACATATCTTACAGCCATATACATCAGCCATATCAAAATCCCAACTTAGAAATCTTACATAGGTGACTATTCTTTCCATTTCAATTTCAATAATTCAAGCTCTTAATACTCACACAGTTTCACAATACAAATCTCAACCATTCATCTAGCTTTAAGGTTATTATAATTTAACCCAGACTTGACTACCTATTGACTAACTATAATCTCATCTCTGCTTAATTCAAATACCGAACTTGATTCACCCTTAACCTTAAATGCTCAATCATGATGTGAACAAATTCCATAGAGCAATTTAACTTCTCTATTTAAAGCACTTACAAAATCAAAGAATACTTTAAAGAAATCCTACATACGGTGGCTTTAATGTCTCTAAGATCCCATTCCTTCAAAACACCACAGGATTGGTTTTGAATCAGATTCTTAATTCTAAAACTCCGCATTCAGATATTAAAACTCTAGCTACCACAATGATTATTTTCTTGACTCTCAAAGACAACAGTAAATCATCAACCTTTCAACTAAACCTTAAATAACATCAAACAAAATAGAGCTCCCCTATTTCAGACCATAAAAAAAATCCAGCCAGAATTGATTAACATACACCTTCCTAACAGCTACCTGTAACTGCTCAAATCCTTATTTTCAAATCATCATTTAAGCTAGTATGTTTAACCAACACAGACCCCAAAATTTAAAATAGAGCAATAGCTACAAATCATTCATTCTAATCAGACTTATTCAGAAAAGCAGCCACCAAAACAGATTTATGGACATAGATCAACTAAGCAGGGCACTAATTTGAATCATATGCCACTAAGAATGGAGTTCAAGCTCAAAAGGATTTGAAACACCCACAGCAGAATCATCAATAAAGAACAGATGAAAAGGAATAGAAATTTCGGCCAGAACAAGGGGAAGAAATATTACAATTTAACATCACAATTACTCTTTCTTCTTCTACCACCGAACAGAGCAAAAGAGACAAGAAGGAATTGGACAGAACAGAGGCAAGAATCGGTCACCTCAACCATAACCACAACTTAACATTCAAAACCATCATATGTTTTATCCTAATCTTAACTTAAATTAATCACCAATTATCAACCACTCCAGCTAAGAAATCGACAGAACGGAGAGAAGAAGAACATAATTGTCAAATTCGCCCAAAATCAGAAATCCCAACATATAAGTCACTCTAGGAACTAAAACATCTCCCAAATCCATGCTTAATCAAGCTTCAAAGCAATAAACATTCAAAAATCAGAGAAAATGGTGTCGGTGAACAGTGATCGAAGGAAGAAAATTGGGGAATACCCGATTAATGCTATGCAATTGCTTAAATTCGTTCACAAAGGTGGTTAATCGAAGTCTAAGCTTCGTTTTTATGGATTCAGAAGCTTTAAGAACCAATAATTTTGAATCAACCTTCCCCCCAGATCTCACTATAATCGGCCAGAAAACGAAGGAAAACGGAGGAAAAAGCTTACCCAGAACTAAACCTAAGCTCCCAATGCATCTTCGCCCTTTATAGCCGCCGTTCTCGCCGTCAGTTGCCGCAGCCGAGCTCGGAGGGAACGGAGGAAACAGAGAGGGTAGGAGGACGAAGAGAGTTATCGGGTTCAGAGGGAGAAGAGTAAGTGAGAAGAGAGAGACACGTGTGTGATATATATGATTAAAGGAGGGATTGATATTTTTAATAGGTGTTTTACCATCTTACCCTTCTTATTATAACTGGAGATATTTTTAACTAGGGGCAGATATTGTCTTTTTCATTTCCTATTTCTACTTTTCCCTTAAATGATAATTTTATTTACCATTATCATTTAAAAATAGTCCTAAATTTGTCCCAAAAATAATTTCTCTAAATATACTTTAATTTCCAAATTTATTTATAAGACTTTTTAAATATCAAGCAATACCTCAAGGTTCTAAATATTCCCTTATTTAAATTAATCTTCTAACTATTTTTCCTTAACTAATATAGAAAATAAGCTTTAAAAATTATTAAAAATACACCTGACCTCATAAATTTATTTATAAGGCTTTTTAATTTCTATATGCCATCCCAAGACTTTAAAGAAACCCTTATTATCTCTTTTCTCCAAATTAAGTTTTATTTCTTAATTATTTCTCTTTATTTCTTAAAGAAAATAAGTCTTAAAATTTATTAAAAATTCCTAAATATCATAAATTCATTTTTAATGCTCTTTAATATTTTTAATAATATTCCAAAACCTTAAATAATTTTTTATTTTTTATTTTCTAAAATTTAGGGTGTTACAATCTCCCAACTACGAATCTCCTGGTTGGTTGCGATTAAGTCAAGGTAGTTGGCTGTTGTGATATGCCCGTTAGTATCTGCCTTCTTATTGATTTTGGTCGTCTTGGTTGATATAGGCGAGTTTAAAATATATATGGTCCTGTGATATGGGTAATTGGACTTAATGGTGAGCTCTGGCTTATTTGGGCTTGGCCCATTATCTGCTTTTCTTGGGGTTGGGTGCGAGCCCAAGGGTGTGGCGTGGTTCTGCGCCCACAATTCTATTGTTTTTCTCTCGTTTAAATTTTCTTTAATTTCTCACTCTAATTGTTTGGCACTCTTTAGGGATATAGGGATAGGAAGAGATGTAGCAAACTGATGGGGAGGGACCAATATAAGAAGGATATGCTTGCTTCCATGGATCCAAGAAGTTGGAATTAAAAGGATTCTATTAGTATGAAGTTGTATTGTTCTTTTTTTAATATATTAGGTAATGCCAAGAATTATTGTTATGTGTACGGTCCGACTGTCAACTCTCTTTTTCAAGGTTCATAAATATTTCACCATCGAATGCACTATAAATCGTATTTCACTTTTGGAAGTCCTTATGTTACACCGCCATATCTCAATTTTTCATATATAAATGTAACTATATAAGTAGCTATATAATATATCTCCTTCATAGAGAATTTTCCATAATGGCCATAAAAAAATGCTTTTGGTGAGTCACTAAATAAGTGTTAGTCGATCTTATTATTACATAATCAATTAGAACAATTAGAAATATTACCCTATTTAAGTAGAGGCTGGTTTTTAGCTAAGCATACGTAAGAACTTATCACCAATCATATGAAAAAAAAAGCCACGTGTTAGCTTAATATTACCGATATAGTTTGTTAATATTGCACAAAGTTTGAGATGACACACCCTGTTCTAGTGGCCGAAGCGTACTGTCCAGCATGCTTCCTTTCACTCTGATTTTTGTTCCATTTGTTCCTCCTTCTTTATGCTAGAAAAGAGGGAGAAATTTTGTAAATTTATCTATGCTTTGCATGAAACGGAGTAGCACAATTTATCATAACAATTATACAAATAAATATATTAATTTCAAACAAAACATAGATAATTGTATGATAAATGGCTTAGAAAACAATAAATTCCTATCGGTTAACACACTACTCCATCTAATGTTGTGTATCACTCCGTTCCTTATTATAAGTCTAATTATCATAAATTTTTTGTTCCAAAATATAAGTCCAATTTGAGATCAATTAATGCTACTGTGACTATTTTACCCCTACATTGAAAATAGGGAAGATGAGAGAGAATGTCTATAATGTATAAAATATTATTTTAACATCTATTCTTAAATAAGGGTAAAGTTAGAAAAGTTTTAAAAATGTGTCATATTTAATGGTATAACTTCCACTCTTTGATATGTGAGAAGTAGTTAGGGTGGACTTATAATAAGGAACAGAGTGGTATGTATACCATTCTGTTCCTTATTATAAGTCCAACTACCACAAATTTTTGTTCCAAAATATAAGTCCAATATGGGATCAATTAATGCTTCTGTGACTATTTTACCATACATTGGAAATAAGAAAGATGAGAGAGAATGTCTATAATGAATAAAATATTATTTTAACACATATTCTTAAATAAGGGCAAAGTTAAAAAAAAGTTTTAAAAATATGTTATATTTAATACTATAACTCCCACTCCTTTGTATGTGAGAAGTAGTTAGGGTGGACTTATAATAAGGAACAGAGTGGTGTATACATATCAAACCCTTTGAAAAACAATGTCAATAGAACTTCCTCATGTCCTTATTATAAGATCCCAAATTTTGAATTGTTTTGTTCCAAAATATAAAAGCCCACCTTAGGTTGTCCCATCATTTAATGCAATTTTCCCTATTTTAAGCCAAACCCCTTTTCATACTCATTAATGCACATATTTCTTTCTCCCTTAATAGTCTCATCATAAATAAAGGAAATATTGGAAAAAATAAATGCCATTTCAGACATATGTATAGTTTTTAACTACTTTTACATGTTTTCTTTAGAAGCGCAATTTGAGCTATTATAATAAGGAATGGAGAGAATACTTTGTGAATTTGGGTTGTTCTAAACTACTCCCTCCATCCTATAATATAAGGTCCTTTTTTCTATTGACATTATCTCAAAATATAAGGTCGTACTTGAGTTAGTCTGAATAATAAATTTGTTTTTTCCAAAATTGCCTTTAATCAATTTATTTACATTTTATTCCCTTTCATTACTTTTTTCTCTCTCATCATTCCCCATACATTCTCTTTGCTCCTTTTTATTATTACTCTCTTTCTTATTCTTTCAAAAGTAAGAGAATTTTTGGTAACAAAATTATATTTCATACTTGTTTATTGCTTTTTAATTAATTTTAACCTTATATTATGAGACGGACGGAGTATTGTATTTTAGCGTGCAATACTTTGAATCTTACTTTATTTATGTTTGTTTAGTCTAATAATATTTTACAACTAATCAAAAAAAATTATTGCTAAAAAAGAAAGTAATTGTTGATTCCTTGAAAACTAACGCAAGCAAACATTTATTCCATTTATGCTATATATATTGCCGGTGGGATGGACTCAATTCTATACACATATATAGCTGCTGTGGAGACCGATCGAAGCAAAGAAGAGGTGGTAAGTGTATTTCATTCTCTCATTCTCTTCCTCTGTGTTTGTGTTTGTGTGTGTGTGTTTAGCATTTTTTGGGTGTGTTTGTAGCGATATTTACGCGACTGTTTGTTACAATAATTTCTGTTTTATGGTTACAAAACAATAATGTAGGGATTTAAGACGTCATATACAACCAATTTCCAAGATGCCTGTATTCATTCCTGTGCATGACCCGGCGACGCGCAAGATACTTGGTGAGGGCACTCTATACAAAACGTTTTAATCTTTTTTGCGCTTAAAAACCCAATCTTTATATTATATGGAGCCTTTTTATTTTTCAACTATGAATGGCCAATATACACAAATCATTAATTGACCATATATAGTATAGGGTTAATTTTAAGGGGAAATTAGAGATAAATCCTTATTTAACAAATTAACCGAGAAATAGGACCTAAAGAATGCTAAATAAAATTGTTATTGTGTGATTGTCAGGTTAATTCCCTAATAAATTTGTCAATTGAACAAATTTCCATAGTTTAAGAGCCTAGTCATGTAAAGAATTTTACCTAGTTAAGAAAGCTTTCTTCTTGTCATTAAAACAAAGAAAAGGTAAAGCTCCCTCCTTTTATTTTTATTTTTTTACTGTTCGTAGGACTGCAAACATCTTTTGCTTTTTCCTGCTGGTTATTTTATTGTGGATATACTATCTTTTAGTGAATGTGCATGTTTCCCTCTTGCTTGTAAAAAGAAATGTGGGATGAAAGGTGATCTGGTCATTGTAAAAATTCTTATATTAGTTTACAAAATTAAATTCCCTAATAAATTTGTCAATTGAACAAATTTCCATAGTTTTAGAGCCTAGTCATGTAAAGAATTTTACCTAGTTAAGAAAGCTTTCTTCTTGTCATTAAAACAAAGAAAAAGTAAAGCTCCCTCCTTTTATTTTTATTTTTTACTGTTCGTAGGACCGCAAACAACTTTTGCTTTTTCCTGCTGGTTATTTTATTGTAGATATACTATCTTTTAGTAAATGTGCATGTTTCACTCTTGCTTGTAAAAAGAAATGTGGGATGAAAGGTGGTCTGGTCATTGTAAAAATTCTTATATTAGTTTACAAATTTGAATGATTCAATGACTCCTCCAAAATGTGAGTTCAAATTTATTTTCCCTCTTGTTTGCAACTCTCCTCCCTCTATCTCTTCACATACCTATTAAAAGAAAGTAGATATAATTAAATATGTGTAGGCTGTTTTGATCTCATTTGGATGATTTATAATTGATTTTTTAAAAAAGAAATGGTTTTGTCCTCTAGTATGGAGGGGGGGGGGGGAGATTTGTTTCTTCTTTTAAGCACCATGAAGATAAAGTGATAGAAACTTGCATTAGATGATGGGGGAGAAGATTAGGATGAGTGGTTGAGTGTCAAATACTCATTTATTCTTAATTAATTGTTGACGGTTCAATATTTGGTGTTGGGTATGAAAAAGTATTAAATCTTTTGAGGCAGTTATTCCACCCTTGATGTACCTACAAATCAACAGAATATTAATCTCCCATCTATTGGCTATAGGATACCTTAATCTTTGATTAAAAAAGATGTTGGGGGGGGGGGGGGAGGTGACTAGGATGAGGGAGTAGTTTATCTCTACTTGTAGGCCCCATCAAGAAAAGTAACAGTCTTTTTGCATCAAATAAAGTGATAATAATACGTAGTAGTTTGAACTAGTCTCTGCTCGTGGGCCCTATGATAGAATTATTATAAATTATTTTACAATATTCAAAATATAAAAGGATTACTGGTTTAGTAGTTTTTAATAAAAAGCAAAAGACGTTTTTATTAGTCAATCATATTCCATGTTTAGGGCGTGTTCGTCAATTATTTTTTAAAGGATATTTTTTAAAAATCACTTATGAAAGATTTTAGGATAAATGGTCAAACATACCCATATACATTTATGAAAAGTTTACTTGACACCATATTAAAAAATGTGGTTCAAAAGTACTTATATATATTATAAAATAGTTCTTAAATGTTGGGGTCGTTCAAATGTGGTTCACCTAGCACTATACTAATGTGGACAAGGAAATTGATGAAGGGAATGGGGAGACCAAAATAGGTTAAATTTAGGGGAAAGATGAATCATCACTTTAAAACAAATTAATTCTTACTTGAGAGTAAAATCGGCAACTATATAAAACCTATTTCCAATGTTTCCTTTCGTCCATATAGTCCAACAAGAAGCAACTAAGTTTTGATAGTATAACCTCACTGAACCTTCATACTCATCCTCTAGATTGGATACTGTTAAGTGGGGCCTGTTGAGTGGGCTCACAACTCACAGTTGATGCAGTTAGTATGAACAGGACAACCATATCATTTAATATGGTGTCAGGTGAACTCTTTTGTAATATATTTAAATACTTTTGAACCACATTTTTTAATATGATGCCAAGTGAACTTTACGTAAATGTAGATGGGTATAATTGACCTTTGGTCCGAAGATTTTATGATGTTTTTTGAGGGCATAATTTTTAAAAAATGTAATTGTGAAATTATTTGAAAGAGTGATGGTTGCTTAGCTCAACCATTACTCTTTTTTTTTTTAAAAAAAAAAGCGCTAATTTAACTTGAACAAACAGGCCCTAATATTTTAAAAATAATGAAAACCTGAAAAACTGTTTTCTGATTAGTTTTAAAATATATATGGGAAGGATGATAAAAATTGTAGTTATTTAGAATGACCAAATAATAAAACAGAAATTTAATAGGAAACTTCTCCTAAGCAAACCATTAACGTTTTGACATTTTTACTTTAATTTATTCAACTAGTTTCTTTTATAAAAAATAAAATTAATAATAAAGCTAAATGTTAATTCTTTTTAAAAAATGAAATTAATTTTTAAAAACATGGCATTTTATTGATGACATTTTTTTATCAAATCAATTAAGATATTAAATCTTTATAGAACACCATGTGACTATTATTTATAACTTTTTTTATTAATATAACATTAATTTATTATTTGATAGTATATTTTTATAGTGATTCACAAAAACAAAATATTTTTATAGTGGTGTTATACATTTCAAAGTTCCAATATATTTTTGAATTGGAATAAAATGTTATACAAAAAGAGTGAATGAATAATTGTATATTGTTATGAATCAAAAGATGTTAAAATTAAAAAAGAAAAAGAAAAAACAAAAAAAGATGTTAAAATTAATTTAAGAAACTTAATCTAAAGTAAAAATATTTATAAGCAAATGAAAAATTAATGGGAAATTATAACTATTCTCATTAAATACAATTAATTAAGACCGAATCCCTTAAAACTACCAAATTTAATTGGAGTCCCTTGAGACTTGGATTACATGGAATCATAATGATAAATTACATCCTCACTCTTATTTAATTTAAATGAAATATGAGGGACAGGGAATACCTCCTATCTTACTATCCTCTTTTTATCCTCTTCCTTCATTGCCACCGTTCATTTCATATAAGGCTACAAATAAACCAACAAATCCAGCGATGTATGAGACCATACCTTGTTGCCGGCAAAATCATGGCTTCCACCACTCATAATATACACAAGTAAAGAATAGGAAACACATTTAAATTAAGCAATGGAAATAATGTAACTTGTCATTTCAATTTAATATAATTCAAGTTTTAGGGACTTCAATTTAATTTGGTGATTTTGAGGTACATGTATTGATTAGTTATCTTAATTTTATGGGACCTAACTATAATTTCCCTAAAATTATTATGTTTTTATTAAATATTTATATAGTATATCACTTTTTATGAAATCTCTAAACTATATGAATTGAACCACTTATTTTTTTAAATTAAACAAACTGTCATATGATTTTGGTTATACAATTAATAGATCAAGCAC
This sequence comes from Mimosa bimucronata, assembly GCA_037074515.1. Lineage (NCBI taxonomy): Eukaryota > Viridiplantae > Streptophyta > Magnoliopsida > Fabales > Fabaceae > Mimosa > Mimosa bimucronata. The sequence continues at coordinate 18,822,359 of CM073442.1, forward strand.
CACATGTCACCCTAGCTAGGGAAAGGATGATGAGGGGAAGGGGCATTGTGATACATAAAACATGAGGGTTCCATGCACCACCACTATCACTATCTCTTTCTCTTTGATATCTTTTTTTCACTCACTATAACCTCCATAAATATTGCAGACAAACAATTGGTAAGAGAAATACTAAGGAAGGAAGATGAAAACTCTGATGACAAATTATCAAATGTACAGTGTGCGAGAGCTTTATTACAACTTGGTAATGAGTTTTCGCTATACAAAATATATAGACTATTTCAACAGATAGATACAGATCGCGATGGACTAGTTGGCATAGAAGAAGTAGTTAACTATCTTACTTCTATGGGAGTAATAGATGAAAAGGCCAAGAGTGCGGCAGAGGAAGAAAGACTCGCTAAGGCTGAGAGAGAGGCAGAGGAAGAAAGACTCGCTAAGGCTAAGAGAGAGGCAGAGGAAGAAAGACTCGCTAAGGCTGAGAGAGAGGCAGAGGAAGAAAGAGGTGTTTGGTCAGAGGCAGAGGTCACTGAGGGGGAAGAGGAAAAGGGTAGGACCGAGAAAGAGTTAGTGGAGGAGGAAGAAAGACGACCTAGGACCAAGAGACAAGCTAAGGAAGAGAGAAAGGAAGAGAAAGAAAGATGGGCGACTAAGGTAGAGAGAATGGTAGAAGAAATGAGTCAAGCTTTGGCAAAAATAGTTGAGGAGGTAGAAAGACATGCTAGGGCAAAGAGAGAGGCAGAGGAAGAGAGACGGGTAAGGGAAGAGAGAGAGCTAGAGGAAGATAAACGGGTAATAGCGAAGAGAGATGAAGAGAAAAAGGCTAGGGAAAAGAGAATGGAAGAGATAGAAAAAGGGAAGACATTGTACAACGCAATATGTGGTGACAACTGGACTAGGGCAAAAGAATTTCTAGGTGAAAACCCTAATGATATCTTAGCTACAAAAGTTACTTCTTCAGGCAAAACAGCACTTCATGTGGCTGCATTGTTTGGACATGTGTCGATAGTGGAGGAGATTGTGAGATTAGTGTCTCCACAATTCCTAGAAACAACCGATGACTTTGGTAATACTCCTATTTTGATTGCTACCATCACCGGAGTCACACAAATTGCAGAATACTTAGTGAGTAAGAATATCAACATACTTGGCATTCCAAACTCAACAAGTGAACTTCCTGTCACACTTGCCTTTCTTAATGGTCATCAAGAAATGGGGCGTTATCTTTATTCTAAAACTCCGTTAGAATACATCCACCCTGAGAAAGCACCTCCTCTGCATGGTGTTTTGCTACTTCGTTGTTGTTTGCAAACACAATGTTATGGTACGTCATAATGTTCTCAACATCAATGGATTCATCTTTTATCTTTTTTTAATTAACCTTTTGTGTTTGGTGATCCCTAATATGACTAGCTTGGGTCTGTTGTATATATTACTATACATGATATACAGATATTGCTTTGGACTTGCTTAAGAAATGCCCAGAATTGCTCTTTGTGTCCGATGAAGAGGGCTGGAAACCAATTTCTGGTATAGCAACAATGAACTCTGCAATTCCCACCCGAAAACTTGGGTTCTGGAAACGATTCATCATTGACCGTAAGTAGCCCCCTCTTAAACATATTAAGATATAAACATAGGTCCCACATTGAACAAATAAAAAAATGAATTAAAGATATATAATGTTGACGTGGGTCCTATTATATTGATTTAAACTTTTGTTATAGATTGACAAATTATTATATATATATTTGCACGCAATTTATTCATACAACAACAAAACATTTCAAATATTTAGATTCTGTTTTGTTTATATTATATGCTTTTCTTTGTTTAAAATCTAGAGTATGCAACATTCTTTGGCGCAATAAGTAGACAAAACCATATTTGTCATGTGACTGAAATTCAATCATATACACACACATATATATATATGGAAATTATGTATAGTGTTGTTGGGGATTATTAGCAATTTTATCTATAATTCCTCGTATTTAACTGTAATATATATAGGTATAAATTCAAACCCACGTCCCGATCATGGTCGTTTACCCATCCAACAAGATACAAGTGAAAGAACTCCAGAAAATGTTACATGGCCAGCAGGTAAGTTTGCATGCAAATAAAATATTGTTTTTTATTTAATTAATTATTGATTATTTATTTATTTCTTACTCAACTTAATTACTGATGCACTGGCTGGATAACAGTTTCCTCGCTAGTTGCTATAGGGCATCATTCACTCCAATGGGTCATCTCCTCCACTTATAATCTTATAGGTTGGTAAATAACTTGATATATATATTGTTTCCCAAGATATATAAATTTCTTCCCAAAATTGCATGCATTTTTTAACATTTTAATTACCATAAACTGAACTAACAGAAATACGCTTGTGTTGCATATATCAAAATATAGGAATGAAGAAAATAACGGAGCTGAAGTTGCTGCATGAACAAGCAGATGAAATTGTTGACCTAGTTTGTAAGAATGCGAGCAGAAGTGACCAAGTGAGTGTTATTGCAGATGCTCTATTCCGTGCAGCTAAAGAAGGAAATGTTGAGTTTGTGCTTAAGATTTCAAAGGCAAACCCAGATCTTCTTTTAATTGGGGACAGTTCATATCAAAACATTTTTTGCTATGCCGTTCGGAATCGACAAGATAGAGTTTTCAACCTTATTCATGGACTGCGCTTCAAGGATGTTGTTGTTGCAAGCAAAGATATTAACGGAAATACTTTGCTACATATGGCAGCTACTCAAGCTCCTCCTACTGTTCTTAACAGCATATATGGCCCCACGTTACAAATGCAAAGAGAATTGCAGTGGTTTAAGGTTAGAACATAAGATACATTCATTATTCACTACAAAAAAAAAAAAAATAGTGGATTAGCTAGCGAAGAGACGGAATTATTCATAAAATAGAATATCGTTAAATAATTAGCGACGGAGTATCGTTGATTAATTTGCTACTTCTTAGTGATTGGTCATTGTAGTGATTTTTTATATTTTTCTTATGTCGTGTTGATTGACTAATTAAATGCAGGAGGTGGAGAGTATAATTCCTCCTACTATTAGGGGAGTTCAAAACAATAATGGCATGACGGCTGAAGAACTATTCAAAGAAAAACACCAAGATTTGATGCAGCGAGGAGAGAAATGGGCAAAGGCCACAGCTTCTTCTTGTTCTGTTGTTGGAACACTAATTGTCACCATTATGTTTACTGTAGCCTTTACTGTGCCTGGAGGAACTGATCAAACTTTTGGGATTCCACTGCTAATTAAAAAACCTTTTTTCAAGGTTTTCATATTCTCAACCGTAATATCACTCGTCTCTTCTTCAACTTCAGTTCTAACGTTCTTAGCGATCCTTACATCTCACTTCTCCATAGAAAAATTCCTCAAATCCCTACCCACCAAGTTGATTTTGGGTCTTTCCTCACTTTTCATTTCCATTGTGAGCATGATGGTAGCATTTCTTTCTACCATAAATCTCATTCTGAATCATTCAGACTACTCATGGGGTATCCTTCCAATAATTATGCTTGCAAGTGTTCCCATATTTCTCTTCGTGCTCTCACAATTCCGTCTTCTTCGTCATTCTTTTCTTGCCACTTTTGGGAGTGTCTTCAACAGGACGGCGGAGAAGTGGCCATGAATAGCATTTGTAATTGATGATCTTCCCTGGGGTTGTCTCTTGTGTAATTTAAAGACTCATAATATATGATTTGTGGATTCATTAATTGTTGTTGTTTTGGTTTGCTATGGGGCATGATGCCAGCAGAAAGTAAAGCTAATAATGATCAAGATTCATGAATTAATTGCTGATAGTATAGAAAGTAAGATACTTCACCTTGTTCATCTTATAAAACATTCCTAACTCATTCATAGGTGCGGATAAAAATAGTTAAAAGTAGTAATAAGTTTATCATAAAATTAAAGTGATTTTCAATATTATCTTTATTACTACGACACTAATAAAGACTTCCACCACTACTCAAATATTGCAATGTTGTGTATATGTTGAGCTCCTCCAAGAATGGGTGATGATGAGTCTGTGAATAAGACAAACGACCAAATCTAGAGGATCCATGAAGGGTTCAACTATATTTTGTTAGCATTAAATAAATCTTCAGGTGACTTTGCATCCATTATGAGACATGTCAATTTTCATTTTTAATTTACCTTTAAGTGATAATGAATTTGAATTTTTTAATTGAAACTATAAATTATGAAATACTACGAAGAAGCAGTGAAAATTACTAATTGGTGTCGAGAGAATTTGGAATAATTTAACAAATTAACATTAATATTATTGAATTGATTTTTTAAAAAAAATACTTAAATATGAATATTCAAAGAAAAGTATCAAAATATTTATATTATGTTAATAATAGGTAGTCGGACAGCTACTGGCAACTGTAGTCTGGAAATCGTCCGGTGACTTACCATCCGGCCGTCGTCATCAGCTTTTAAACCAGTCAAAAGGGAGAAGTCAAACTTAAATCAATGTGGGTAAAGTTTGTTTGATATATATAAGTAATTTCACTCATTTTTCAAAGTAACTTCAAAGTTTCTTCTCACTTTTTAGTAATGAAGCACATTCAAAATATCAACTAAAGATGAATTTGCTTCAACCAAGCATGGTTGATCGAGTGGTCATCTCACTCATTCGCTTTAACAAGTGTCAGGAGTTCGAATCCTGCCTTGTTATGCTGCAACTCATTGGCCAGTAACAGACCCTTAAATGGAGCTCGGATCAGTAGAAAATTAGTCATTCGCTTGTCGGGCTGGGATACCTTAGGCAACATAAAAAAAAAAGATGAATTTGCTTGTTAAAGGCTTTTCTATAATGTACATTTTTTTCTTGCAACTGCAAGATCACGAATTGCAAATTAATATATGTAAAATTATCGTTATAAGAATTACTGAATACAATTTTTTTATATTTTTTGACAATCGTTTAATATTTAAAAAGATATTAATTTACTTTTGTATAAAATCAAATAAAATTAAGTATAATATCTATGACATTCATAAGTTATGCATACTATAACTTCATATATTATGAATTGATTGATATTACCAAATAATTCATCTTATTTTATATGACCAAAGGGTCCATAATAATTACAAAATGAGAACTTTAGTATGTGATATACTTGGAATATTTTCTTTTTCTCTATTTCACTCAGCCTTTTCCTTTTATGTTTTAGGAAAAGTTGGTAACTAACCTTCAATCGAATGATCAATATTGATATTCATATATACTATAAAATCTATAAGTTACAATATATAAAAAATGTTCCTAACTAAATAACTGTTTACTTGTTGTATTAAGAGGTAATATAACTGAGCTTGGTTGAGTTTTTATGGGGTCATCAAGTTTACATCGTATAGCATGATGATAATTACACTGAATATTGAAATTTTCCTGAAATCCAAAATTAGTTTGAAAGATGTTGCATCAATGTAATCCTTGTAGGGGAAGGGGAAAGAAAGCTAAACTGTTCTCAGTTATCTCATCTCCTTTCTCCTCCCTTGTCATCCGCTGCTTCCAGTTCAAGCAACATATAATTGAAAAAGAGAAACTGATGATTCGACTAAAAAGGAAAATCACAAAATTTTGAAAAGCATTTTATATTTTACAAAGTTTTGAAACAGCACCAGCTAAGAAAATCCATATGCATTAAGATGTAAAATTTTAATTGACAAATGTTGTGTATGACCGAAATTTCTACCATCCATTTGGGATTACTTTTATTCATTGTCTTGGCTTCAAGTAGTTTATTTAATTTTTTTATATGAATGTGCAATTTTTTATTTATCCTCCGGAATCCGACTCTATTAACACTCCACTGATATAGTTTGCCAGAATGTGCAATTTACTCATTAGTCGTTATTATTACTACGTTAATTTTGATTGCATGAGTATTATTTATTATGTTGGTCTGGGAGTGAACTTGTACACACCGCATAATTAATACAGCATGTGTCCGTTGGAAAGAAAAAGGAAGGGGGGGGGGGGGAATGCAATTAATAAGTCACATGGAAAAGAATTAACTATAATCAATCCCTTATAATTATCAAACCACATTGAAGTTTTTAAGAGTATCAATACTACTCATTGAGTTGTCAATAACAATTAAGTCTCTGAAAAGTTGTCTTAATGACTATACATTAACAACTATTATTATAATTTGATTTAATATCACATAAGTCGCTAAGAAGTTCAATACAATTTTTTATGGTTTTAAGAAACTTAATTTTGATTAATTATGTTCCATATAGCCTACCTAGTTCTAATTCTTAAAGAAAATTAGCGTGCCCATGTTTGGCGGCTTGTTTTGTCCCAATTGTTCGAGCGGGTCCGATCGAGCTGCCACATTTAATTTTGCCAGAGTTAGTAGGCGGCTTGCTCAGTCCTATAGCCCCTTATCACAGGCTCTCCATCCTCATAGATTGATATAGTAAATTGTAACAAAGAGAAAGATAAAGGGTAGATATTTTGTTAAGGGAAGATCCCATAAAAATCCATTTGAAAATGGAAAAGAACTAATCAGTTTATTAAATTTGAAAATCTCAAATCATACCCCAGTAAGAATGACAAATCCTTAGATTTGTATGGTTTTGTTATGTTAAAATTGAGGCATTTAACATAAATGAGATGCAAAATTTGGTCCATTTGAGCTTATTGAATATCATAAACCTTTAGGTGAAATTAGTATAGATTAGATTAATTGGCCATAATTTAGGATTCACTTGCATTCATTAATTTCTAGAGCTAGCCTTTTGATCTTTGTTCCATCTTATTTCTACTTGTAGGGTCACATGAGGACTAAGGATAGGATCCCAGATGAAGAAACAAGCAAAAGAAGAAGAGGGAAAATTTTTAAGTTCGTCATGGCCACTCATAGCGAAGGCCACAACGAACATGGCTGAAAGAGGTAAAGGAAGAGCCACGACAAAGTCAACCTACAAAATATCGGACCCTATTTTTTGGGCCAACCCAGATCCAATTTAAATACCCACTCATTTTGACCCGACTCAGAAGGCACTAGGTCAAATTTGGAAGAGCATTTTGACAGATTTGGAGTCCCCCAAACCATAGTTTTCATTCATATTTTCTCTCATCTCCATCCCTTCTATCATCCATTTTCCTTCCTCCAAATCCATAGCAGCCACTTCCTCCTTCATTATTGGTGATTATCTCATGGAAGGCAGTAGTTAGGCTTCCCCATTCTTGATGGTGGAAGCCAATGGATGAGCTTGAAGCACAATTTGGGGAGTATTAGTTCTAATCCTTCTTCCTTTTGTTGTATTCGTGCTTTTCTAGGTTTCTAGGAGTATATTTATAGCATTTATCTTAATTTTTATATGATGTATAAGGGTTAGAAACTATCTTCATGTTGTTTCTTTCTTGTTGGATTCTTGACATTATGTTATAATAGCTTTGAGTTTAATGAAATTTTTGGGTTCATGATTTTACTATGCTCTTGGTGAATATTTTGTGCTAATTCAAGGTGGCTTAGTTGGTGGATTAAAAATATCAAGTGATTTGCATGAATGAAATAGCATAGGAAATTAATTAATTATTGAGACATTGGGCAATCACTCAGTTTAGCCTGAATTCATTATTTGGGTGACCATCAATGAATTAGGGCTTGAGGAGAAATTAAGAGTAATTGTGGGGTGGTCTAAATTGTGAATTTAATGTCTTGCACTAGAAATTAGTTCTTGATTTTGAGTTCAATCAACTTAAGTTAAATTAAGTAATGTGCAGGGTTCTAGCATTAATTAAGTTAACCTAAGCCTAGCCTAGAGGGGTTCCTTTAGGGTCCATTTGAAAATCAATAAGAATCTTCCCAAAAATCTTTTGAAGCAATAAGTAACAAGGTTTTCACTTATCAAGAATGACTTCATCCCATTTGAATCCAAACCTCCCTTTAATCCAATTTTTAATTTGCTTTTAAACATATCACACTTTTTACATAAATCTCATACCAAAAACCAAACAAAATGCTTTTACTTGTTTTTATCAAGTTTGCATTCTAGTTACTAGGTTACCATTTGCATTTAAGGCTCTTCAAGAGAACGACACCCGGTGGTAACTTCCACTATCCCCTTTGTCCCTAATTTTTTTGAAGGGCGGGCCCAATGTGGCATTACACCAATAACCTCAATTTCGGTGCTCTTAAGAGAAATTTGAGATTTTCATATGTTACCAAAAGGAAGGAATGCCCTCAACAAAATTGGAAAGAGAAAACACAAGAAGGAAGTGAGTTATGAATTGTTAACTTATATAGTTGATAATATTGGCTAATCACACTTTATCTAGCCAATATTCCAACATTTATAAAAAAATTATTTTTGAGGTAATTCTCTCATTCATACCTCAATTAATCCTCCAATATAATTCGGGGAATTCTTTTCTGCCTTAATATGTCTCTAGTGAATTTTTATGCATTTTCTAGAAAATTACCCCTATGGCCTATAACTTTTTGAAAATTATTTTTTTGCCCTGACTTTAGCTTTACTCAACAGTTTTCTCATTTAGACATCTAACATAGTGCTTATCTCACATCTAACACTTATTCCTCATATTTAGTCCTTGGAACTTTGTTAGAGTCTCTAATAATATTTACGCTTTAATTAATTATTCTACAAAAAATTTCCATTTACGATTTAATTCTAGATAATATTTCATCCTTTCAGGACACTTTTAGGACCTCTTCTTGGTGGGACATGGTAGCCTACTAAAGTTGGCTTATTGAACTTATAGACCCAAAATTTGGGATATGACATAATGTCTCCCTTTTTAAGCAGGCTCGGGCTAGCTCATTCACAACAAAAAACAACTTATCGGAGACATTTTTGTAGTTAATGGGTTTGTGATGAAATTTTTGTTTCTAATCATTTACTGAAGGTGTAATTTGTGATGGTGAAATGCTAAATGTTGTGGCTAATATTTTTTTTTTAATCTGACCATATACATGCAAGTTAGTGCATGAGTAAATGGCTTAGCTTCTTGCTCACCCTGAAGTCCATATGTATTGAGCTTAGCTTCTTCATCATCAAAATGATATGATCATCGAACTATTATTTCTCATAGTCAAATAATATTTTTCGCTGGTTGCCTGTAAGTTATAATTTGTCCATCGCATTGGAGGTCTTCTAACGTTAATTTGTGTAATATATATCTTCTATTGTTTTCTCTCATTTTAATTTTCTTTTATTTCTCACTCTAATTGTTTGGCACTATTTAGGGACATAGGGATGGGAGGAGATGCAGCGAACGGCAGGGCAGAGATCAATATAAGAAGTGGATAGGCTTGTTTCCATGGATCCAAGAAGCTGGAATCAAAAGGATTCTGTTAGTATGAGGTTGTATTGTTCTTTTCCTTTTTTTTAACTGAATATTGTTCTTTTTTTTAAATATAACAGGGAATGTCAAGAATTATTGTTATACGTACGTTCGAACTGCCAACTCTCTTTTCAAGGTTCATTAATATTTAAATGCACTTCTAATACCTATTTCACTTTTGGAAGATCTTGTGTATCAATATATCTCAATTTTTCATATATATATATATATATTTTATATATGAGTATATCTTCTTCATAAAGATTTTTTCCATAATGGCCATGAAAAGTTGCTCCTTGAGTCACTAAATAAGGGTTAGTTGATCTTATTATTACATAATCAATTAGAATAATTAGAACTTTACCCTATTTAAGTTGTGGTTGGTTTTTAGCCATGCATACGTAAAAGCTGATAAATGAAAAAGAAGAAGAAGAAGAAGCCGTGTTAGCTTAATATTAACAACATATATAGTTTGTTTGCAAAAAGTTTAAGACGAGACAACTCCGTCTAATATATGTGTATGTGTATATATATATTGATCAAACCGTGTGATAAACATTGTCAACAGTATTTTGTGAATCCGGATTGTTCTAAACTATTGTATTTTAAAGTGCAATACTTTGAATCTTACTTTATTTATATTTCTTAGTCTAAAAATATTTTACAACTAATCAAGAAATTTTTTACTGCTAAAAAAGAAAGTGATTGATGATTCCTTGGAAACTAACGGAAGCAAACATTTGTTCCATTTATGCTATATATATTGCTGGTGGGAGGGACTATCAATTTTATACCCATATATAGCTTCTTTGGAGACCGATCGAAGCAACGAACAGGTGGTAAGTGTATTTCATTCTTGTCCTTTTTTCCTTTTTAAATGTAATTATATATGGTTGCTTTTTGGTGAGTCACATACAATGATCATTTATAATTGAAAATAATGGATATTTGTAAGTACGGTTGATGAAATTATTGGTTATAACAACAACAACAACTTCTTCTCGTTGTATTTGTAATAGATTGACTAAGGCGCTTGTCCATATTAGCATTTTACTAGTTATTACTCCTTCTATTCATTAATAAAATATTTAGTTAATTTTTTTAAAGATTAAGGAAGTTAAATAAGCCACTTAATCATAATATATTTTGTATATTATTATTTTATATGTTATCTTATAAATCAAATTAGCTAGTTTAGGAAAATAATCAACCAAACCAACTCATATACAACTTATTTAGTTTTCATATGTTTTCTAACAAAAATCGACTAGATTTTATAATTAAGAATGGATTGAGTAACATATTTTGAAATTATTCTTCCTACATGATAAGTAGCATCGATCTATCATTATAATCTTATTTGTGATGCATTTGCATCTAATGTTATTTTTCAAATTACGTCCAACCCCCTAACCTTATTTGTATTTTAGGGTGCTGAAATTATTATAAATAAGATTAGAGTGTAGTGTTAGATACATCATAAATAAAATTAAGTGGCAATAAAAATATAACTTCATAATATTTTATGCTTACTTTACCTGTACACACGTGTGTGCGTGTGTATGTGTATTTAGCATTTTTTTTGGGTGTGTTTGTAGTGATATTTACGCGAAATTTCTCTTTTATGGTTACAAAATTGTAGGGTTTAAGGGAACATACCCGGTTGTAGATCTCTTGATTACACAGCCTTGCAGAGTCAGAATCACAAAGGAATCATGACTTGTATTATACAGCAGGAGCACAACAAAGAAAAAAAAGAGGAAAAGAAGTTTTTGTTGTTCTTTTCTGTACGTGTCTTTCTCTGTACCCGACTTGTTTTTATAGACCGAAAAACCAACAGACACATCTTCTCATTTAAATTTAAATTAATTCAAATTTAAATAAAATGAGAATATTACACATAAAGACCCAATATTTCTGAATAATCCTATTCAGACCCCAAAGAACAATTGGGCCTAATAAATGCACCAAGGGTGGACTAATCTAGCCCATTTTACACACGGCGGGCCGCCAGATCGTGACACGCGCCGGACGAATGGAATCCATGCGCTGTCAACTCTTTGATGGGGCCCGCCACTTGGTGACCTGGATTGCCACGTGACGGCACGCGCCACGTGGCAGCCGCTGGCCATTTTTTTTTTTTTTAAAAAAAGATTTTGGGCCAATGCACGTAGCCCAATTTTTTTTTATTAAAATGTCAAAACGATGCCGTTTCGCAGCGAGGGGTCTTCTTCAACCTTGAACCGGGTCAACTTGACCCGGTTTTGGTTATGGGTCGGGTCTGATGGACCCGTTTTGACCCAGAACTTCTCTCTTCATTTTCTCCCTCATCCGGAGTCCCTTTTTCGCGTTCTAATAGTCCATTTTCATCGTTTTTTCGTGCTCTACACAATGGTATATGGTTTATAGCCTAAAAACGTGTTTTCCAAAGACGCAATTCTGGAAAATATTTTCGGTGATTTGTGTTTTTTAAACACCTATTATGATTTTTTCATATAATTCCATTCTAAGACTTTCTCATTTCTATTCTATGCTTTTTCTAATGCATATGAACAGAAATATAATCACAAATATGTAGAGGAAAAAATCAGTCAAACAATTAAAATCACAAACCACCAATGAAGCATAAGAATTAATCTTTATGAGACTTAAACTAATCAGGATTTGCTTATTGTTTTCTGAGAGCAAATCATATTCAAAGATTCTTTCTAATCAAAACTAAAAAAACATATATCTATTCAAAGAATTTTGCAGCGGAAGAACAAACAGGGAAGCAAGTTTTTTCATACTGTATATACTCACAGAACAACTGACAAATCTCTGATTTGTATGGTTTTTATATGCCTAAATTGAGGCAATTAACATGATTAAGATGCGATAATGGTCCAATAATGCTTAACATAGAACTTAAACTCCTAGGTGAAGTTAGTATTAGATAAGGGTTAATTGGCCATAATTGTAGATTAATTTGTATGAATTGGTTTATAGGGCTATTTGATCCTTGTTTAGTCTTATTTCCACTTGTAGGGACGCTTAGGACCAAAAGATCAGACCTGGGATGAAGAAGAAGGCCAAACAAAGGAGTAGAAACAAAGTAACCTCACCGCGGCTTTGCCGCGGCTAGCAGACGGCGAGAAGGCCCTCAAGTTCCAGAAAGAAATGGTCCTCGCCACGGCGAAGACGGCGAAAAACCCTGAAGAGGCACAACAGAAGGTAGTTCGCCATGGCTTCGCCGCGGCGAGCCCACAGCGAAGCGCCTGCGACAGCAACATATCAGCTTACGTTTTTGGGCCTGATTTGGATCCAACTTAAATACCCACTCACTTGACCCGACTTGGGGACTTAAAAACACGAAAGATACACCCCATTAGGGCAGATTTGGTTCCCAATCACACCCTCCAGACCCTAGCTCTCTCTTCTCCATCTTCATCTTAATCTTCCTCATCTTTCTTCCTTCCACCCATGGCTTCCACACCTTCCTACCTTCTTGTTGGTTCTTCCATGGAGAGTAGCAGCTAGGCTCCACCATTCTTGGTGGTGGGAGCCAAGGGATGAGCTTGAAGCTTGAATAGGGGAGTTTTTCTAGTTCTAATCCTTCCTCCATTTGTTGTAGTTATGCTTTTCTAGGGTTCTAGGGGTGCATTTATGGCATTTGGTGGAATGTATTAATTGCATTTGGTTGAAGTGCATTTATGGCACTTGGTTGAGTGCATTTATGTCATTAGGGTTAGAAACTATGTTTATGTTATTTCCTTCTTGTATAATGCTTGACATTGCTACTTATTAACTTTGAGTTTAATGAAATTTATGGGTTCATAGTTATGTTATTCTCTTTGTGAAAATTATGTGCTAATGCAAGGTGGCTTGGTTAGTGGATTAAGAGTGTTAAGTTATTTGCTTGAGGGAGATGGCATAAGAATTAATTGGTTGTGTTGAGACATTGGGCAAACACTCTTTAGGTCCTAATTTATTGTATGGGTGGCCATCAATGGATTAGGGTTTAAAGAGAAATTTAGAGCAATTATGGGGTGGCCCAAATTGTGGATTTAAAAGTCTTGCATAATCAATTATTTCTTGATTTGGAACTTAATCAACTTGGGTTAAATTAAGTAATGTGCGGGGTTCCGGAATTAATTAAGTTAACCTAAGCCTAGCCTAGAGGGGTTCCTTTAGGGCTCTTTAGAAATCAATTAAACTCCCTAAAAATCTTTAAAAGCAATGATTCCCGAATCTCTCATTCATCAAGAATGATCTTTATCACATTTTCATCCAAATCTCACTTTTAATTCCCATCTTTTACTTTATCATTTGCACATACCAAACTTCACACTAAAACCAAACAAAAATGCATTTTACCCGACTTTTCAAGTTTGCATATTAGCTATTAGGAATCATATTACACTAGGCTCCTTGAGATCGACACCCAGGGTTAGCTTCCACTATCCCCTCGGGTTTAATTTCTTGGAGAGCGGACTCGAGGCGGCACTACTCTGACATAACCCCAACGGTTAGGTGCTCTTCAAGTGGCGCCATTGTCGGGGAGTCAAGTAATTGGTTCCCTAGTAGCCGGTTGTCAAACTTGCTTTGGCCAGGTCTAGCTTCTAGTTGCATTTTAGCTTAGTTGCATCTTAGTTTATTTTTCATCTTTGCATATCATATTTTGAAATACCTCTGACAATTGGTATAGCTGCTTACTCTTTGCATTTTCTTGGCTCACTGACTTAATCTTGTGCTTGGTTGCTTTAGTGGTAGTTTCATTACACTAATTGTGAATGCTGTCCTTTGCTGGATTTTGAGTGCATGAATCTATCCCCTAAGTCACATTCTTGTTGCTTGAAGCTTACTTGTGCATAACACACTTGCTCTGACTGATTTGCACTTGTTTGAAGTAGTATATCACATTTTCACTCATCTTGTGCTAGTTTCTGAAAAATTCTGCAGGTTGCCTTTTGTTCAGTGGCAGAATCAGCAACTCCTCGCCGTGTACTCGCCCCAAGGCGAGCTGCTTTCTAATTCCTCACCGTCACCTCACCACTGCGAAGGGACGGCGAGCCACCTGAGTCAGCCCCTGTTTTTGCTGACTTTCGCTATTCTCTGATCATTCTTGCTGCATATACACACCATACTCACACCATATTCGTACATACAGACTTCCTACACTTCCATACATCACATACCATTGACTCTCACTTGACTTTTGTACATTCTAAGTCTTAGTTGCTGCTGATAGTCCACTTGTTGTCTGTGCCTTGTGTGACTCAACTTTGACTTGCTTTTGATTTCTTCTACTTGTTTATATCTCATTGTGCATGCCTAAAGGGAGAGGTAGAAGGAGAAGAGGATCAAACCTTCCATCCTTAAACCTTGGGATTGAGCCACACCTTAACCAACTTAGGAGAGCCAATCAAGGAGGTCCCTCTAGCCCTATCTTAGAAGAGTCCTCTTTTGGGGAGTCTAGCAGTTCTTCTCATTTAGACACTGAAAACGCCATCCACATAGAAATACCTCTAGATATCCCTATGGCTCACAGACCACCACCCAATGGCAATAATGGAAACAATGGTGGGGTGAGGGAGTAGGAAACAATGAAATCCCTAGGAGGCGTAGTATTAGGGAAGTTACCTCGAGTAGTGTCACATACAACCCATTCCAAACTGCATATCATGCTTTAAATGCTGATTTTGAGATAAAAGGACCATTAATTGCAGCGTTACCTCATTTTGCAGGATTGGAAGGGGAGGATGCATATGGCCATCTATATGGGGTCTACCTTGCTTGCATAAGCATGAAACCAGCTGGAGTGAATATTGACGATGTGCAGTTGAAAGTCTTTCACTTGTCGCTTGATGGAAAAGCCAAAGAATGGTTTAGACTCCTACCAAGACATGTGAGAATGCCCTCACTTCTTGGGCCAATTCGAGGAGGGCATTTTTGGAGCATTACTTCCCAGATGTTATGACCGAGGATTTGAAGAAGGACATTTATTCCATCAGACAAGATCCTTCTGAAAGCTTTTATGAGTATTGGTGCCGTTTCCAAGAGTTATTAGCCAAGTGTCCCCACCACCAGATCATTGATGAACAGTTGATTCAATACTTCCACAAGGGGCTCTTGCCTAAGGAGAGAGGCATCATGGATGCTAGTGCCGGTGGTTCTTTGGAAGACCTACCCGCCGAGGAAGCTTGGGCTATGATTAAACTGAGAGCCAAAAACACCCAACAATACAACATAAGGGGTTCCAAAGGGGTGTTTGAGTTGAGCTCCAACCCACAACAAACAAGGAGGATGGATTCCTTAGAGGCCAAGGTGGATACTTTGAGTTCCCAACTTACTTCTCAACTTGCCTTCATTACTTCAGAGTTGAGGAACCTTAGCATGCAATAGTGTGCTCCCACTTCCTCTTCCTCCAAGGCCTTAGTTGCGCCAAGTTATGTGAGCATTGTGGTTCAGTGATACATATCCATAGCCTTTGTCCTAATGAACCGGCGGATGTCAATGCTATGTACCAGGGGAGGTCCAGCTCTAATCCCAACCAAAAATGGGATCCCTATAGCAATACCTACAATGAAGGGTGGATGTCACACCCTAACTTCCGGTGGAGAGACAACAACAACAATAATTCCATGACCAATTACAAGGGCCAATCTTCTTCTTCCCCAAGGTCCTTAGTTCCCCAAGATTCACCAAGAGGGGATGATTCATGTGATCGGATTCTCAAGAGCATACAAAGAATGCATGAGGATATGAATGCTCGCAATGATGTGAGGTTTGCATCTCTTGAATCCAAGATGGAGCAATGGGAGACCATTTCTTTCTGGAACTTGAGGGCCTTCTCGCTGTCTGCTCGCCGCGGCGAGGTTACTTTGTTTCTGCTCCTTTGTTTGGCCTTCTTCTTCATCTCGGGTCCGATCTTTTGGTCCTAAGCGACCCTACAAGTGGAAATAAGACTAAACAAGGATCAAATAGCCCTATAAACCAATTCATACAAATTAATCTACAATTATGGCCAATTAACCCTTATCTAATACTAACTTCACCTAGGAGTCTAAGTTCTATGTTAAGCATTATTGGACCATTATTACATCTTAATCATGTTAATTGCCTCAATTTAGGCATATAAAAACCATACAAATAAGAGATTTGTCAACAACACATCCTTAGAATCTATATTGCTCTGATGCCAATGTAGGGTTTTAGGGAACATACCCGGTTGTAGATCTCTTGATTACACAGCCTTGCAGAGTCAGAATCACAAAGGAATCATGACTTGTATTATACAACAGGAGCACAACAAAGAAGAAAAAGAGAGGAAGAGAAGTTTTTGTTGTTCTTTTCTGTACGTGTCTTTCTCTGTACCCGGACTTGTTTTTATAGACCGGGAAACCAACAGACACATCTTCTCATTTAAATTTAAATTAATTCAAATTTAAATAAAATGAGAATATTACACATAAAGACCCAATATTTCTGAATAATCCTATTCAGACCCCAAAGAACAATTGGGCCTAATAAATGCACCAAGGGTGGACTAATCTAGCCCATTTTCATGTAGGGATTGAGGACGTCATATACAACCAATTGCCAAGATGCTTGTATTCATTCCTCCGGATCTGGCTTTCCAGAAGTTCAATGAAGCGGGTGAGGGCACTTTATACAAACCCTTTTAATTTTTTTTGGGGTAAAAAACCCAATCTTTATATTACATGGAGCCTTTTATTTTTCAGCTATGAATGGCCAATATACACACAAATCATTAATTGACCATATATAATATAGGTTTAATTTTAAGGGAAAATTAGAGATGAATCCTTATGTAACAAATTAATTGAGAAATAGGACCTGACGGATGTTAAATAAAATTTTTATGTGTGAGTGTCAGGTTAATTCCCAATTAATTTGTCAAATGGGATCTATCAACAATTTTCCATAGTTTTAGAGCTTAATTATGTCAAGAATTTTACCAAGTTAATAAAGCTTTCTACTTGTCCAAAAAAAAAAGTATAGCTTCCTCCTTCCTTTTTTTATTTTAGTGGTCCCTAGACCGCAAATATCTTTTGCTTTTCTTACTGGTTATTTTATTATAGATATAATGTTTTATAAATATACAAGTTTAGTAATAAAGTGTTTTGCTATAGGCAACCAGCGTAATTATGTTTTGCATGGTATAAAAGTAAGGGAAAAAGACAAAAAAATCCCTTCCAATTTCCAAAATCCCAAATAAGGAATTTTGAGTTGTTAATGGTTGTTAATACCTATCATGAAGTTGTTAATACCTATTATGAAGTTGTTATTGGGATTTTACAAATTGGAAGGGATTTTTTTGTCTTTTTCCTAAAAGTAAATACAATCATTTACGAATGGAGCAATTTTGTCAATCTCATTAAAATGGTGGATGTTGATATTAAAAGGTCAGAAGGATGTGATTTGAAACAGTGACCATGAGGGATGAAAGGTGATATGGCTATTATAGAAATTCTTACATTAGTTTACAAATTTGAATAATTCAATGACTCTTTGTCAAAAAAAAAAAAGAATAATTCAATGACTCCCCTAAAAAGAGAGCTCAAATTTGTTTCTCTCTCTTGTTTGTAACTCACCAGTCACCTCTCTTCATCGGGTAAAGGTGCAATTATAACAATAATGTTTTGTCTCAGGAGCATGTGACACCAATAAGTTTCATAAGGTCCAAAAGTACCCATAAACAATTCAAAGGTGAGCAAAAGGACCACTCCCATCCAAGCACAGTAACGTCCGTCAATTAACTAAGCAAGTGGGTCCCAGAAGTGCTTGTGCTGGCATTTTAGTGGGTTAGGTGGCATAGAGAGGACCTTTTGACTTGATGTGTGATAGTAATGAAAGTTAGAAACAAAATGTGGTGGGAAAAAAAAGTCTGGGCAGCTCGATTTTTTTTTTATGTGACCAACATGACATTTTTAACGTTTTATCTCAAACATTTATAATCTCTTTATGTGAGTAAAATCCTAAAATTATGAGATTTGCACATTTTTAACATTTTATCTCAAACATGTATAATCTTTTCAGAAATCTTTACATTGATTTTACATATTTGCTCTTTCATTAAATGAAAATTTTTAATGCAAATATTTTTTTAAAAAAGTACTTTATGAAAAACCAGACACATTTTTATAACTAAATTTTCGATCTCTATAATTTAATTATTTGATTCATATGCTTAACACACGTTGGAATGTTAAATAATTAAAATTTTAAAAAATATTTTCATAAAAAATAGTAAAATAGTTACAGTAATTAATATTCAGTGAGTTGGATTTACCAAAAAAAAAATCAGTGAGTTGGGCAATGGGCATGACTTTCAATGAAAAGCATTCTCTCAATCTCATCTGATGCTATCACAGCACAATGAACCAATAAAATCAAATTCAAACCCAATACTTTCTGCAGAGTCTATTAGAAATTCAAAATGCTACTTCTCAATGAGTTCATGACTTTATTCCAAAATAATTTAACTGCATTGTTACTCTGATAAGATATAGAAAATTAGGTGTTCATCCTTACGTGAAGGTGGGTAGCTTTCAGAGGCGATGATGAAGGCGATGACGGCGATGTGAGGACGGAGGTGATGTAGTTGAAGCGGGAGGAGGCTTTGGTGCTGAAGTAGGTGGCAATACAGATGATGAAGAGGACAACGACGAAGATGGGGAAACCTATGAGTAACATGATCTGGCCATGGCGGTGCCGCCGATTACGTACTTGATGAGGATGTTTTAGGCAGCTATGAAGGCCACAAAGTTGCCAAGTTCTACTCTTAAGTATGCAAATGATCCACCTACATAATGCTCACCCTTGCAAGATCCTCGCGTGCTCTTCCATTTTCCTCAGCTTGTTTGTCCCTTTTCCTCAGCGTCCTTTGATTTTAATGGTGTTACAGATAGTTTACACTTTTATGAATTTCACCTGCCACTTTACCCATTCAACCTCACCATTAATTGTAGGAGGTGGTGCCTCTGTTTTCGGCCTCCTTCACATGGTCACACCTCCTTCAAGTTCAGATTCGAGGAGGAGGACAAGAGCAGGTCTTTGAGACCCTTAGTGGGACCCGCTTACTTGTTCAGCTCACGGACGTTATTGTGCTTTGACATGAGTGGTACTATTGCTCAGTTTTCAATAGTTTGTGTACTTTTGGACCATATGTAACTTAATGGTGTCATTTGCTCCTAGGACCAAACTTTATTGTTAAAATTGCTACTTTACCCCTCTTCATCTCTTCCCATAGTTGGTAGTTGGTAGTTGGTACCGTATTGTAAAGAGAGTTGAGAGAACTATATATATACAGGCTATTTCGATCTCATTTGGATTATACATATTTACTTTTTTGAAAGTAATTGTTTTGTCTCCGCTCATGGGCCCCATGAAGATAAAGCGATAGAGGTTTGCATCAGACGATTGAGAGAGAGTATCTTAAAGTAACTGTTTTTTTTTATTGGACAAAGACGTTGTTATTTTTGGCCTTTTGGCCCCAATTTAAAAATTTCATGTCTTGTTTTACACACCTAACAAATTTACCATTTTACACCAAAACACCAAAACATAATTATACTAGGTGTACTTAGTGAAATGCTTTAATCCTCAACTTCCATTTACCATATCCATTTTCAGTCCAAAAAAAGATACCATATCCATTTTTGATAGGATTATTATAAATTATTTTACTATATTCCAAATATAGAAGCACTACTACAGAAATGCCCTATTGCAGCACACCAATAGCAGCGCACAACAAAAGTAAGCATTGTGATAGGTATATAAGACCTATCCCAGTGCTTTATAAATATTTATAAGCGCTGGGATAGGTCATTGTGAATTATAGCTAATTCCCTGAATATTAATTTAAAATAATGTCTTTTATTTAATAATGTCTAAATTACCTCCTAGGTTTGTCTTTATATAGGTGATTTCCTTTGAACTTAAATCTCTGAACCTTATCTGAACCATATTTAACCCCCAGAATATATTATACGTGTCCTTATTATTTAATAATTAATAAAATTTCCCCAGTTATTTTTTTAATTTTTAATGACCTATACCAGCGCTTTTTACGTAAAAAGCGCTGGGATAGGTCATTTATGGTTTATATTTTATTCCCTGAATATGTAAACTTATATCTTTTATTTAATAATTAATAAAATTCCCCCAGTTTTTTTTAATTTTTAATGACCTGTACTAGCGCTTTTTACGTAAAAAGCACTGGGATAGGCCTCATTAAACAATTTTTTAATTTAAATTTTTATTTGTTTTCTTTTTACTTATCAGATTTTTTTAGAATATGTTTTTCAATTTTTTTTAATTTTTCATGGCCTATCCCAGCGCTTTTTACATATAAAGCGCTGGGATAGGCCTCATTAAACAATTTTTTTATTTAAATTTTTATTTGTTTTCTTTTTACATATCAGATTATTTTAGAATATGTTTTTCAATTTTTTTTATTTTTCATGGCCTATCCCAGCGCTTTTTACATATAAAGCGTTGGGATAGGCCTCATTAAACAATTTTTTAATTTAAATTTTTATTTGTTCTCTTTTTACTTATCAGATTTTTTTAAAATATTTTTTTTAATTTTTCAAGGCCTATCCCAGCGCTTTTTACGTAAAAAGCGCTAGGATAGGTGACTAGCTTTATATTTAATTAATTATCTGAATATTTAACCTTATCTTTTTTATTTAATTTTTTATAAATTCCTTTTTTTTAATTTTTATGACCCTATCCCAGCGCTTTTTACTTAAAAAGCGCTGGGATAGGTGCGTGGGAAATTTCCCTCCAAAAATCTAAAATTTTCCTTTTCCCTCTCATTTCCCCACATTTCCCTATACCCAGCACCGTACTTTCACTTTTCTACATCACCACCCATTTAATTAATCACTCTTATTCATCTCCTCCTTGCTTATTCATCTCCTCCTTACTTCTTCATCTCTTCCTTCTCTCCGATCATCATCATCGAGGTCTCTCAGATCTGTATGGATCAAGTCCAGATCTACATGCTGATGGTGGTTTCTTAAGGGTAAGGGTCCTCTCTCATATTACATTTTTCTCTTTTCTTCTTCCCCTTCCAAATTTTTCTTGTCTTTAGTCACGGATCAGATTTTGTGCTCTATTTTTTCTTCTTCTTCACTACTCTTGACTTCGCTTATGGACTTCGCTTCTTATTCATGTGTTAATTTTTATTTTATTTGAAGCTCGTTATTTTTGGTAGCTATGGTTACAATTCTGATGCTTTCTTGCTCTTTAGTTTCTGGATATGGCAAGTTGATAGTTTAATTAGAAGATATATTTTGGTTGTTGCTCTTCTTAGTTTATGTTCATTCCATCATATTGATATGAATGTATCATTGTCTGATTCTTCTTATTCCATCATATTGATTGTTAATATGCATTGGTTGATGTTTTCCGAGGCTTGAATTTATGAAGTATTCATTAGGAATTTTGCACCGATGCAGGAGGGTGTAAAACAAAAATAAATGAATATTTTTTTTAAAAAAATAATGCCTATAGCAGCGCTTATTACGTAATGAGCGCTGCTATAGGCATTATTTTTTATTTTTTTAAAAAAATAATTCATTTAAGTATGACTTAAAGCTGCGCTTTTGAGATTATAAGCGCCGCTATAGGTAACCTATAGCGGCGCTTATAACACAAAATAAGCGCTGCAATAGGTCATATGACCTATTGCAGCACTGGTTATAGCAGCGCTTAAAAGCGCTGCTATAGGGTCAAAAAAAGCGCTGCTATAGAATATTTCTGTAGTAGTGAAGGATTGCAATTGTACTTATTTAGAAAGACACAATAATAAAACATAAATTTAATAGAAAACTCCCCCTAAGCAAACCATTAACATTTTGACATTTTTTTCCTTTATTTGTCTAGTTTTTTTTAATAAAGACTAAAACTAATAATAAAGCTGAAATGGTAATGTTTTTAAAAAAATGAAATTAATTTTCGGGTTAATGGTAAAAAATGTTCATGTAATTTTGTTCAAAAGTGTATCTGCCACCATATAGTATTTTTATGTCTAAAAATACCCTTGAACTTCTTTAAATTAAGCAAAAATGTCACCTCTGTTAACTTAGATTAACTGCTATTAATTTTTCATCTTGTGTGCTTCACATCACTGTTTTAAAATTATTTTTTAAAGAAATTTATGGGTATTTTTGGAACTAAAAAAATAGTATATGGTGCCAGATACACTTTTAAGAAAAGTTTATAAATATTTTTGACACTTAAACCTTCTTAAAATAATCATAAACAATATGATGTGGGACCACTAAAAAAGTAACAGCCGTTTATAACATTAAAAAGGGGTGGCATTTTTGCCCCATTTAAGAAAGTTCATAGGTATTTTTGGACTTAAAAATAATATACAGTGCTAGACACACTTTTGATAGAGATACATGGACATTTTTTTATCCTTAACCCTTTATTTAATTACATGACGTTTTGTTATCAAATCAAATAATATATTAAATCTTTATAGACTACCATGTGACTATTATTTATATTTTTTTATTAATATAACATATATTGTTAGTGATAGCATACTATTATAGTGGTGTAATAAATTTCAAAGAAAATTAAATCTTCTAATATAGTCTTTAGATTGGAATATAATCTTATACAAAAAGAGTGAATGAATAATTGTATATTATTAGGAGTCAACAGATATAGTTTTTATAGTAAAAATTTTATTATTAGTAAATGAAAACTTATTGGGAAAATTATAGATATTCCCAGCACTACTACATAACACATTTTTTACATCTTATATTTTGAACTTTTCACATCTCTTTTAGGTGGGAGGTAGAGAATAAGTATTTTTTACGTCTAATAAATATGAGACATGCAAACTTCAACTGTCACGTCTCATTTTTATTTTGTAGACGTTGAAAATGCTAAGAAAGGTACTTTCACGTCTCTTTTTTAAATGAGACATGAAAGTGGCATTTTTCACGTCTCATATTTAAAAAAAGAGATGTGAAAAGTGGCATTTTTCACATCTCATATACAACGTAATGTCAAATTACACTCTCGCTCCATTCAATTTAATTAATTAAGCCTAAGTCCCTCAAAACCATTAAATTAAATTGAATCTCTTAGGATTTGGATTATATTACAACGTAATGTCAAATTACACTCTCGCTCCATTCAATTTAAATGAAAATGAGGGGCAGGGAATGCCTCTTATTCCTTACTGTCCTCTTTTTATTCTCTTCCTTTTATTGCCACCCTTTATTTCATGTACGGCTACAAATAAACCCACAAATCCAATGACTTGTGACTTGTGAGACCATACCTTGTCGTTGGCTTCCACCACTCTTAATATACACAAGGAATAGGAGGCGCTCCCCTCGAAATCATACTTCATTTAAATTAAAAAACAATTTAATATAGTCCAAGTCCTCAAAGAATTTCAATTTAATTTGGTGATTTCAAGAGACCAGATAGTTGTCTTAATTTCATGGGACCTAACTATAATTTCTCTAAAATTATTTTGATTTTTATTAAATATTCTTATAGTATATTACTTTTCATGAAATCTTTAAACTATATAAATTGAACCACTTATTTTTTAAATTTAAACAAACCGTCATATGATTTTGGTCATACAATTAATAGATCAACCACCTCATGTCACCCTAGGAAAGGAGGAGGGGAAGAGCAACTGTGATACATAAAACATGGGGGTTCCACCACCAGTCCACCACTCTCTCTCTCTCTCTTCTTCTTTTTTTCACTCACTATACCCTCCATTGATATTGTAGACGAACAACTTGAAAACCGATTAGAATTACTAAGGAGACGTGTGCCCTATATGCTGCCTAGAGCATTTAGTGCGCCTGATGAAGATGCAATTGAGGCAATGCTGATTAGGGCCGACAAGGCATTGGAGGAAAAAAGATGGGCTAAGGCAGAGAGAGAGGCGGCAGACAAGGAGAAAGAAAGATAGGCTAAGGCAGAGGGAGATGCAGCAGAGAAAGATGAAGAAAGACAGGTTAGGGCAGAAAGAGAGAGACAGCAAAGGAGAAGGAAGAAAGACGGCCTAAGGACGAGAGAGAGGCAGAGGAAGAAAGATGGGCTAGGACAGAAGGAGAGGCAGTGGAGGAGGAAGAAAGACAGAGTAGGGCCAAAAGGGTAGCGGAGGAGAAGGAAGAAAGACGAGCTACTAAAGAAGAAAGATTGGATAAGGCAGAGAGAGGTGAAGAGAAAGGAAGATGGGCGACTAAGGTAGAGAGAATGGTAGAAGAAATTAGCCAAGCTTTGGCAAAGTTAGTAGTGGAGGCAGAAATACATGCTAAAGAAAGGAGGGAGGCAGAGGGAGGGAGACGTGTAAGGGAAGAGAGAAAGGTAGAGGAAAAGAAACGAATACTAGCAGAGAGAGGAAGAGAGAGAAAGGGTAGGGCAAAGAGAATGGAAGATATAGAAAAAGGGGAGCCATTGTACAGGGCAATATGTCGTAACGACTGGACTAGGGCAAAAGAATTTCTAGGTGAAAACCCTAATGATAGCTTAGCTACAAAAATTACTTCTCAAGGAAAAACAGCACTTCATGTGGC
Source organism: Mimosa bimucronata (assembly GCA_037074515.1). NCBI lineage: Eukaryota > Viridiplantae > Streptophyta > Magnoliopsida > Fabales > Fabaceae > Mimosa > Mimosa bimucronata. Next base: position 18,847,306 of record CM073442.1, read on the forward strand.
TGCATTGTTTGGGCATGTGTATATAGTGGAGGAAATTATGAAATTAGTGACTCCACAATTCCTAGATAACACGACCGATGACTTTGGTAATACTCCTATTTTAATTGCTACCATCACCGGAATTGCACATTGCAGAATGCCTAGTGAATAAGAATGTCAACATACTTGGCATTCCAAACTCAACAAGTGAACTTCCTGTCACACTTGCCTTTCTTAATTATTGTCATCAAGAAATTGGGCGTTATCTTTATTCTAAAACTCCATTAGAATACATCCACCCTGAGAAAGCACCTCCTCTGCATGGTGCTTTGCTACTTCGTTGTTGTTTACAAACACAATGTTATGGTACGTCATAATGTTCTCAACATCAATGGATTCATCTTTTATCTTCTTTTAATTAACCTTTTGTGTTTGGTGATCCCTAATATGACTAGCTTGGGTTTGTTGTATATATTACTGACAAATCTCTGATTTGTATGGTTTTTATATGCCTAAATTGAGGCAATTAACATGATTAAGATGCGATAATGGTCCAATAATGCTTAACATAGAACTTAGACTCCTAGGTGAAATTAACATTAGATAAGGGTTAATTAGCCATAATTGTAGATTAATTTGTATGAATTGGTTTATAAGGCTATTTGATCCTTGTTTAGTCTTGTTTCCACTTGCAGGGTCGCTTAGGACCAAAAGATCGGACCTGGTATGAAGAAGAAGGCCAAACAAAGAAGCAGAAAAGAAAGGAGTTCGCCGTGGGGAAAACACGGCGAACACACGGCGAAAATACCCACAAGAGGCAGAGGAGAAGTGGGTTCGCCTTGGCGAACCCACGGTGAAAAGGGCAGAAGAACCAGAGACTACATGAGTTCGCCGCGGCAAAGTGGATGGCGAACTGCGCGAATTCTGCAGAATTTCAGTCGCGTTTTGGGCCTAATTTGGGTCTAACTTGAATACCTACTCACTTGACTCGACATGGGGGACACAAAACACGAAGGATACACCCCATTAGAGCAGATTTGGTTCACATTTCACACCCCCAAGCCCTAGCTCTCTCTTCTCCATCTTCATCTCCATCTTCTTCACCTTCTCCTTCCTTCCATCCATGGCTTCCACACCTTCCTCTGCTCTTGCTGGTTCTTCCATGGAGAGTAGCAGCTAGGCTCCACCATTCTTGGTGGTGGGAGCAAAGTGATGAGCTTGAAGCTTGAATAGGGGAGTTTTTCTAGTTCTAATCCTTCCTCCATATGTTGTATTTATGCTTTTCTAGGGTTCTAGGGTTGCATTTATGGCATTTGGTGGAATGTATTAATTGTATTTGGTTGAAGTGCATTTATGGCACTTGGTTGAGTGTATTTATGTCATTAGGGTTAGAAACTATGTTTATGTTATTTCCTTCTTGTATAATGCTTGACATTGCTACTTATTAACTTTGAGTTTAATGAAATTTATGGGTTCATAGTTTTGTTATTCTCTTTGTGAAAATTATGTGCTAATGCAAGGTGGCTTGGTTAGTGGATTAAGAGTGTTAAGTTATATGCTTGAGGGAGATGGCATAAGAATTAATTGGTTGTGTTGAGACATTGGGCAAATACTCTTTAGATCCTAATTTATTGTATGGGTGGCCATCAATGGTTTAGGGTTTAGAGAGAAATTTAGAGCAATTATGGGGTGGCCCAAATTGTGGATTTAAAAGTCTTGCATAATCAATTATTTCTTGATTTGGAACTTAATCAACTTGGGTTAAATTAAGTAATGTGCGGGGTTCCGGCATTAATTAAATTAACCTAAGCCTAGCCTAAAGGGGTTCCTCTAGGGCTCTTTAGAAATAAATTAAACTCCCTAAAAATCTTTAGAAGCAATGATTCTCGAAGCTCTCATTCAACAAGAATGATCTTTATCCCATTTTCATCCAAATCTCACGTTTAATCCTCACCTTTTACTTTAATTTTTGTGCATACCAAACTTCATACTAAAACCAAACAAAAATGCTTTTTACCCACCTTTTCAAGTTTACATATTAGCTATTAGGAATCATATTACACTAGGCTCCTTGAGATCGACACCCAGGGTTAGTTTCCACTATCCCCTCGGGTTTAATTTCTTGGAGAGCGGACTCGAGGCGGCACTGCACTGACATAACCCCAACGGTTAGGTGCTCTTCAAGTGGCGCCATTGTCGGGGAGCCAAGTAATTGGTTCCCTAGTAGCCGGTTGTCAAACTTGCTTTGGCCGGGTCTAGCTTCTAGTTGGATTTTAGCTTAGTTGCATCTTAGTTTATCTTTCATCTTTGCATATCATATTTTGAAATACCTCTGACAACTGGTTTAGCTGCTTACTCTTTGCATTTTCTTGGCTCATTGACTTACTCTTGTGCTTGGGTTCTTTAGTGGTAGTTTTATTGCACTAATTGTGAATGCTGTCCTTTGCTGGATATTAAGTGCATGAATCTATCCTCCAAGTCACACTTTTTGTTGCTTGAAGCTTACTTGTGCATAACACGCTTGCTCTGATTGATTTGCACTTGCTTGAAGTAGTCTATCACATTTTCATTCAACTTGTGCGAGTTTCTGAAGAATTCTGCAGGTTGCCTCTTGTTCAGTGGCAGAATCTGCCACTCCTCGCCGTGCACTCACCCCACGGCGAGCTTACTTTTGATTCCTTGCCGTCACCTCGCCGCGGCGAAGAGACGGCGAGCTCCACCTGTGTCAGCCTCTGTTTTCGCTGACTTTCGCTATTCTCTGATCATTCATGTTGCATATACACACCATACTCACACCATATTCGTACATACACACTTCATACACTTCCATACATGACATACCATTGACTCTCACTTGACTTTTGTACATTCTAAGTCTTAGTTGCTGCTGATAGTCCACTTGTTGTCTGTGCCTTGTGTGACTCAACTTTGACTTGCTTTTGATTTCTTCTACTTGTTTATATCTCATTGTGCATGCCTAGAAGGAGAGGTAGAAGGAGAAGAGGATCAAACCTTCCATCCTTAAACCTTGGGATTGAACCACACCTTGACTAACTTAGGAGAGCCAATCAAGGAGGTCCCTCTAGCCCTATCTTAGAAGAGTCCTCTTTTGGGGAGTCTAGCAGTCCCTCTCATTCAGACATTGAAAACGCCATCCACATAGAAATCCCTCTAGACATCCCACCCATGGGCCACAGACCACCACTGTTCGGTCCGCAAGTGCATGGGTCGCATCAAGTAATAGAGTCATAAGAAAAGTATCGTTCCTACAGGGATTTGGTTACAAATGCGATCAAGCAAAAGGCTTAGTGTATTAAATTAAGTTGAGCTAAACAAAGTTTTTCTTTGAAGAGTTAGCATGTAAAGTTAAATCACTGAAAGGTTACTTCTTTTTAAGATTTTAGTTTTAAGAGTTTTGAACAAGAAAAATGCCGGAGAAACACTTGACAAATTGGATAAGAAAACCTAGGGTTACCTCTCCCCATTTGACTTCATGACCCAGAAAATTCCTTTCCTTTTCATTACCCAATGAATTTCATGCACGAGTTCAAGGTTCAATTTCATTTGAAAAAGCTCTCTCAAGTCAAAATCAAATTTTTACTTGCATTAATTGCACAATCTCTTGCCACAAATAATGCTAGTCATAAATGATCCACCAACCTCATATGAACAATGTTAGGTTAGTAATTATATCTCTATATTACCAACGAACCATCCATTTAAAACCATAAATTTCAAGTCTAACATGATTTCACCCAAGTTCTAAAACAAAATATACTTTCTCAAGTCATACCTCATTTAACACTTCAAGTGGTGATCAAGCACTTGTATATTTTAAAGCAAGATGAAAATCCATACATAAACATTCATTAAATATATCAAAGGAAGGAAATACAAGAGTCAATCCATCAAATGGTTCAAAGTAACCCTAGAAAAGGGGTTTAGTTACACATAAGTAAATAGGAAACTAAAATGGAAATTAAAAGAAGATTCATTGACAGAAAATAGAGAAGGAGGAAGAAGAAAAGAAACCAAGATCACAACTTGAATCTCTCCAAGATTTTCCAAGCTTCCTAGCTCTTCCCACTCTCTCTTCAAGCTCCAAAATGTTCCAAAATAAGCCCTAAATGCTCTCTGTCTCTCTCTGCTCGCATTCAATGTCATTTATCTCCTTCAGACAGCGTGAATTAATTGAAACGCGCAGCATCAGGTGTTTTCGCCGTGACTTCGCCGCAGCGAAGTCCACGGCGAGAAATGGGGCTCAAAGAATACATACACTCGCCGTGGACTTCGCCGCGGCGAAGTCACGGCAAGCGTACCTTGCTTCTGGTCCTTTGTCTTCTTGTCATCACTCATTCTTCATTCCAGCGCCACTTGTATCTCTTTGGCTTTCTCTCTTTATCACCTCTTCCTGTATAAGACGGAAAGAGGGTTGATGAGCTTTTAAAATTTAATAACATACACACACAAATTATTAAGTAAAGAATCATTAAGCTCTAAATTTCATGCATATAAGCTTTCTTCTTCATTAAGGATTTTCTCTGAATTTATGTCCATTTCAAAACGCCACTTTCAAAAATATATACACAAATGGGGAAAAATGTGATGAAATATGTGAAATTTAGGAGCTTATCAACCACCCAATGGCAATAATGGAAACAATGGTGAGGGTGAGGGAGTAGGAAACAATGAAATCCCTAGAAGGCGTAGTATTAGGGAAGTTACCTCAAGTGGTGTCACATACGACCCATTCCAAACTGCATATCATGCTTTAAATGCTGATTTTGAGATAAAAGGACCACTAATTGCAGCGTTACCTCATTTTGCAGGATTGGAAGGGGAGGATGCATATGGCCATCTATATGGGGTCTACCTCGCTTGCACAAGCATGAAACCAGTTGGAGCGTATATTGATGATGTGCAGTTGAAAGTCTTTCACTTGTCGCTGGATGGAAAAGCCAAAGAGTGGTTTAGACTCCTACTGATACATGATGAGAATGCCCTCACTTCTTGGGCTAATTTGAGAAGGGCATTTTTGGAGCATTACTTCCCGGATGTTAAAACCGAGGATTTGAAGAAGGACATTTATTCCATCAGACAAGATCCTTCTGAAAGCTTTTATGAGTATTGGTGCCGTTTCCAAGAGTTATTAGCCAAGTGTCCCCACCACCAGATCATTGATGAATAGTTTATTCAATACTTCCACAAGGGGTTCTTGCCTAATGAGAGAGGCATCATGGATGCTAGTGACGGTGGGTCTTTGGAAGACCTACCCGCCGAGGAAGCTTGGGCTATGATTAAACTGAGAGCCAAAAACACCCAACAATACAATAGAAGAGGTTCCAAAGGGGTGTTTGAGTTGAGCTCCAACCCACAACAAACAAGGAGGATGGATTCCTTAGAGGCCAAGGTGGATACTTTGAGTTCCTAACTTACTTCTCAACTTGCCTTCATTACTTCAGAGTTGAGGAACCTTAGCATGCAACAGTGTGCTCCCACTTCCTCTACCTCTAAGGCCTTAGTTGCACCAAGTTGTGAGCATTGTGGTTCAGTGATGCATATCAGTAGCCTTTGTCCTAATGAGTCGGCCAATGTCAATGCTATGTACCAGGGGAGGTCCAGCTCTAATCCTAACCAAAAATGGGATCCCCATAGCAATACCTACAATGAAGGGTGGAGGTCACACCCTAATTTTCGGTGGAGAGACAACAATAATTCAATGACCAATTATAAGGGCCAATCTTCTTCTTCCCCAAGGTCCTTAGTTCCCCAAGATCCACCAAGAGGGGATGATTCATGTGATAGAATTCTCAAGAGCATACAAAGGATGCATGAGGATATGAATGCTCGCAACGATGGGAGATTTGCATCTCTTGAGTCTAAGATAGAACAATGGGAGACTAGAGCCAATAATCTTCAATCCTTTGTGACCCAATTGTCAGATGGTTTGAGTGACAAGCAAGCAAGGACAAGTGGAGCTTCTCCATCCAACATTGTGATAAACCCAAAGTCCCTTAATGCCATCACCTTGAGAAGTGGCAAGAAAGTCAAATTCCAAGGCCTTGAGGGTGATGAGTCCGATGTTTATGAAGAAATTGTTTGTGATAGACCACCTTTGGGTATGGGAGAGTGTTCCAACTCCAAGAACATTGAGGAGAGCTCCTTGCCTATGCCAACCCCTTCGGTCCAAAGTGAAAGCAATGAAGAGAGAAAGCTCCTAGCTACCCCACCTTCTACAAGAAGAAAGATAGGAGTTTGCTTTGAAACACAAGATTCACCCAACCAAGAGCCACAACAAAAAGGTAAAGTGGTAAAAGTTTCTGACCTTCCTTTTCCTCATTCATATTTGGCTAGCAAAAGGGTTGCGGATGATAAATGTGATAAAGAGATGTTTGATATGTTTAGCAAAGTTGAAGTGAACCTACCTCTCCTTGATTTGATAAAGAAAATACCCAAGTCGGCAAAATTTTTAAAAGATTTGTGCACCAACAAGAGGAAATACAAGCATAGTGAAAGAATCCAACTGGGGTCTAATGTGAGTGCTTTGTTTAAAGCACAACTACCTTTGAAATGCAAAGACCCGGGTTCTTACACTATCCCTTGTATAATAGGCAAGACCACAATTTCCAATGCTTTACTAGATCTTGGTACTGCGATAAATGTCATGCCTTCCTCTATTTTTGAGTCATTGGGTACCCAATCCATTCAGGACACAAGTGTGGTTCTCCTACTTGTGGACTGAACAATTAGGTATCCAAAGGGCATTTTGGAAGATATTTTGGTGCAAGCAAAAGGCCTTGTTTTTCCGGCCGATTTCTATGTCCTAGACATGACTAGTGACAACCCTAGTGATAGTACTTTGATTCTTGGCCGACCTTTTCTTAGGACAGCCGAAACCATCGTTGATATGAAACAAGGTACGATCACTATGGGAACTGGTGACCAAGAGGTCAAATTTCTGTTTTCTGAGACCATACGTGACAAATCTCTGATTTGCATGGTTTTTATATGCCTAAATTGAGGAAATTAACATGATTGAGATGCGATATTGGTCCAATAATGCTTAATGTAGAACTTAGACTCTTAGGTGAAATTGGTGTTAGATTAGGGTTAATTAGCCATAATTGTAGATTAATTTGTATGAATTGGTTTATAGGGCTATTTGATCCTTGTTTACTCTTGTTTTCACTTGTAGGGTCGTTCAGGACCAAGAGATCGGACCTGGGATGAAGAAGAAGGCCAAACAAAGGAGCAGAGACAAAGTGAGCCGCGGCGAAATGACGGCGAAAGAAGCTCCAAAGAAACAGAGAAGAATGTAGTTCGCTGTGGGTTTCGCCACGGCGAACCCATGGCGAACAGGCCACAACTTCCAGAGGCTACATGACTTCACCGCGGCGAAGTAGACGGCGAAAATCGTTCTGCAAAATTTTCAGTCGCGAATTTTGGGCCCAAACCGGATCTAACTCATTTCCCACTCACTTGACCCGACTTGAAAGAGATAAAACACGAAATACACACTCCCTTAGAGCAGATTTGGCTCACACACACCATCCCAAGCCCTAGCTCTCTCTCTTCTCCATCTTCATCTTCATCTTCTTCATTTTTCTTCCTTCTTCCATGGCTTCCTTTCCTTCCTTCCTTCTTGTTGGTTCCTCCATGGAGAGTAGCAGCTAGGCTCCACCATTCTTGGTGGTGAGAGCCAAGGGATGAGCTTGAAGCTTCAATAGGGGAGTTTTCCTAGTTCTAATCCTTTCCCATTTGTTGTATTTATGCTTTTCTAGGTTTCTAGGGTTGCATTTATGACATTTTGGTGGGTTGTATTAATTGCTATTGCATTTGGTTGAGGTGCATTTATGGCACTTAGTTGGATGCATTTATGACATTAGGGTTAGAACTTATGTTTGCATTTATGTTGTTTCCTTCTTGTATAATGCTTGACATTGCTACTTATTAGCTTTGAGTTTAATGAAATTTATGGGTTCATAGTTTTGTTATTCTCTTGGTGAAAATTATGTGCTAATGCAAGGTGGCTTGGTTAGTGGATTAAGAATGTTAAGTTGTTTGCTTGAGGGAGATAGGATAAGAATTAATTGGTTGTGTTGAGACATTGGGCAAACACTCTTTAGATCCTAATTTATTGTATGGGTGGCCATCAATGGATTAGGGTTTAGGGAGAAATTTAGAGCAATTATGGGGTGGCCCAAATTGTGGAATTAAAGTCTTGCATAATCAATTATTTCTTGATTTGGAACTTAATCAACTTGGTTTAAATTAAGTAATGTGCGGGGTTCCGGCATTAATTAAGTTAACCCAAGCCTAGCCTAGAGGGGTTCCTCTAGGGCTCTTTAGAAATCAAACAAACTCCTTGAAAACCTTTTGAAGCAATGATTCTCAAAGCTTTCATTCATCAAGAATGACCTTTATCCCATTTTCATCCAAATCTCACTTAACTTTAATCTTTTACTTTACCTTTTGCACATACCAAACTTCTTATCAAAACCAAACAAAAATGCTTTTTACCCGCCTTTTCAAGTTTACATTTTAGCTATTAGGAATCATATTACACTAGGCTACTTGAGATCGACACCCCGGGTTAGCTTCCACTAACCCCTCGAGTTTAATTTCTTGGAGAGCAGACTCGAGGCGGCACTGCTCCGAACCTAAACCTTAATCAATTTCTGAGCTCTTCAATACGCAATGCTAGTGATGACTGTACTTACCTAGGAATTAGTGCAATTTCTTGTGTGGATGATGAGATTGATGAGCTTTGTGATTCTATATGGTTTGATTCGATTGAGCATGTTGAGCCATCCACTACCATTTCTCCCTCCCATACATCTTTATGTTGTGCATGTGTTGGTGATGTGAAATGTGTTGATTGCATTGAGATCGATGATTATCTTTCCACCTCACATGATTTGGATGAGTTTACATGCTTAGTTGATACTTTATCTGCTCACCCCACACCTAATGGTCTTGGGAAAGTTTCTTCTGATTGTGATGCAGGTTCTGCTGACCCCGTAGACACTGTTATGCAAGCTACACCAGTAGCTTTATCTATGGTAGATACTTGCTCACCCTTGGGAAGTGGAGAAATCACAGCATGTGTAGGTGCAACCATAACTCCTTCCCCACTTTGTGATGTCACAATTTTGCCACTTGCTGCACTTGAGCTTCAGGAGTTGGTACCGTCTGTGGTAAAACCCCCAATTGTGGATCTCAAACCCTTACCTTCTAACTTGAAATAAGCATTTCTTACTGATTCTGATAAGTTGCCTGTGATTATTTCAAGTGCTTTGTCTGATGTTGAGGAGGGTAGACTTGTTTCTCTTCTTAGGTCTTATAAGGGTGCAATTGGGTGGTCTCTTGCCGACATTCCAGGGATCAATCCCTCGGTCTGTACACATAGAATCCTCTTGGAGGAGGGTTCTAAGCCTATTCGGCAACCACAGAGGAGACTGAATCCTCTCATTCTTGATGTTGTGAGAAAAGAGATAGCTAAACTCTTGAGTGCTGGGATCATTTATCCCATTTCTGATAGCAAGTGGGTGTCACCGGTACAAGTAGTACCAAAGAAGAGTGGAATTACCGTTGTCCGGAGTGACAACGATGAGCTTATTCCCACCAGAGTCTAGAATTCTTGGAGAGTGTGTATAGATTATAGGAAGCTTAATTCCTCGACTAGAAATGACCACTTTCCCTTGCCCTTTATTGATCAAATGCTTGAGAGAATTTCTGGCAAGTCTCACTACTGCTTTCTTGATGGTTTCTCGGGGTGCTTCCAAGTATCAATTGCACCAGAGGACCAAGAAAAAACCACCTTCACATGTCCTTTTGGTACATTTGCTTATCGTCATATGCCATTTGGATTATGTAATGCTCCCGGTACTTTTCAAAGATGTATGATGTCTATTTTTAGTGATTTGTTGGAGCATAACATGGAGGTGTCACTACTAAAAAAAACACTTTTTACGTCTCTTTTTTTGGACTTTTCACGTCTCTTTTTAGTGGGACGTAGATCAGGGAGACGTAGAAAGTCGGAACTTTCCACGTCTCATTTTAAATGTGAGACGTGAAAAGTGCCCACTTTTCACGTCTCATTTTTGAATGTGAGACGTGGAAAGTGGGACTTTCCACGTCTCACATTCAAAAATGAGACGTAGAAAGTGGGCACTTTCCACTTTCCACATCTCACATTCAAAAATGAGACGTGGAAAGTGGTCACAGAACTTTCCACGTCTCTTTTTTGAATGTGAGACGTGGAAAGTTCCCACTTTCCACATCTCTTTTTTAAATGAGAGATGTGGAAAATACTTTCCACGTCTCTTATTTGAATAAGAGACGTTGAAAGTCTTTTTTTTAAAAAAAAAGAATATTTTCTTAATTAGGCTGATTAACCCCAATCCAAAAAAAAATCCCAATATTTTATCAGAATAATAGGAATATAACACTTAAAATGTAAATAAAATGAACTAATTTTATTATTTATATCCAAACTAATATTACAAAAATGCTAGAGCTATATTAGTATTAGTTCAAAATAAAATAAAAGAGCCCTATCAGTATCAGTTCACCCAAACTGACTCTAACCTTTTTTCTATCTATTTTTCACCAGCAAAGACCTTAAACAAGATACCAAATGTTCACAGATGTGCAAACTTTAAATGATAAAAATATGTTTCAACAAGAAGTATGTTCCCAAAACAGTCCAAAACTAGTGAAAGACAAATAAGAAATTCGTACCTCAAGTTTCTTCCTTCTTTCCTTTACTCTTTTATCAATAGAAGCTGTTACTTACTGCAAATTCCAACAAACCACGATGAAACATAATGAGAAACATATAACCAAAGCCAGAATCCAATTTTATCTGTGCAAATAAAGAGGCTAATGCTAACTCTTTCTCATGGTCCATAAGGGAACAAATGGTTCCATATTAGTCCAAGATCAGAATCAAGAAATTTAGAATGAAGTGATACTAGCTTGGAAACAAAAAATGAACATGTTTCAACACAAATAGAAGGATAAAGCCGTAGAAATTTTCTACCGAGGTAGGTTAGAGATCCAAGTTATAAGGGGATATAGCCTTTGAGATTTTTGTCGAAGATTGTGATTCTGACGACGCGAGGGTCTGATGCTGAGTTTTCTTGAAGGGCGACATTAGCTTCTCCATCCCTGGCCGAAGAACTATGTTGCGTGCTCAAATCATGGTGAGGGGGAGATCAAAGAAGACGAAGGTAGAAGCTCGATTTGTCGACGTTCTAGGAAGAAGACGGAGGGAGAAGCCTGTGTTGTCGTGGTGAGAGAGAGAAGACGGAGGGAGAAGAGGCAAAGAGGAGGTGGGGAGGAGGAAAGGGTTATGTTCGGGGAAGCCTGTTTTTTTTATATAGGAGACTTTCAACGTCTCACATATGTTTGTGAGACGTTGAAACACTTTCAACGTCTCACAAACATATGTGAGACGTTGAAAAGTGGGGTAATTTTTTTTTTTTTAATTTTTCAAGGGACTTTCAACGTCTCACAAATATATGTTAGACGTTGAAAGTCGTTAATCGTTTTTTTTTTAATTTTCAAGAGACTTTCAACGTCTCACATATGTTTGTGAGACGTTGAAAGTATCTTTCCACGTCTCACAATTTTTGTGAGAAGTGGAAAGTGCATTCCCGCCTATTATTTTGCCTATTGTCAAATTCCGCGCCCAAATTTCACAATAATCCACGTCTCATAAATAAAAATGAGACGTGGAAAGATTTTAGATTTTTCTTAAAAAAAAAAATTTGCCTACTTTCCACGTCTCAAAAAATGTGAGACGTGGAAAGCAGTTTTCAACGTCTCACATTTTTTGTGAGACGTTGAAAACAACTTTCCACGTCTCACATTTTTTGAGAGACGTGGAAAGTAATTTCCCGCCTATATTTTCCCATATTTTTTTGCTTGGCACTCTTTTTTCAGAAAATCCACATCTCATATTTAAAAAAGAGACGTTAAAAGTGTTTCACATATTTACAATTTTGCCACCGCCTTTTTTTTACATCTCATTTTCAAAAAAGAGACGTGAAATGGGGACGTGAATTCTGTTTTTTGTAGTAGTGTGTTTATGGATGATTTAACTGTTTATGGTTCTAGCTTTGATGAATGCCTCTCTAGTTTAGAACTTGTTTTGAAAAGATGTTTGGAAAAGAATTTGGTTTTGAACTATGAGAAGTGTCATTTCAAGGTAGATAGTGGCATTGTTTTAGGTCACTTAATCTCCCAAAAGGGGATTGAGGTTGACAAGGCTAAAATTGAAGTTATTGCATCTTTGCCCTATCCCACCAATTTGAAAGAAGTTCGATCATTTCTTGGGCATGCGGGGTTTTATAGGCGTTTCATTGCTAATTTTTCCAAAATTGCCTTACCCCTTTCGTCTTTGCTTAAAAAGGATTCTGATTTTGTGTTTGATGATAAATGCAAGCATGCCTTTGACACATTGAAATCTTCCCTGATTTCTCCTCCCATTATTAGTGCACCTAATTGGCAATTTCCCTTTGAACTTTCATGTGATGCATCTAATTCTGCGGTAGGAGCCATGCTTGGTCAGAGAGTTGACAAGGTCCCTAGGGTCATTGCATATGCATCTAGGACACTTGATTCCGCACAAGTTAATTACACCACTACTGAAAAAGAGTTGTTTGCTGTGATTTTTGTGCTTGACAAGTTTAGACTATTTGATAAACTCTTCTGTGGTAGTATACACTGACCATGCAGCTGTGCGGTATTTGTTTCAAAAGCCCCAGTCTAAGGCTAAACTGCTGAGATGGGCTCTTCTGATGCAAGAATTTGATGTTAAGATCAAGGATCGAGCTGGAGCTGAGAATCATGTGGCCGATCATTTGAGCCGCTTGCCTCCCGACACAAGGGGAGTTGATTCTTCTGATCTTTGCATTGATTCTTTTCCTGACTCTGCTTTGTTTGCCTTGGCCACTGTTGAGCCTTGGTATTCTCATATTGTGAACTATCTTACTCCTGATGTGGTTCCCTCTTCCTTGTCTCATTTCCAGGTCAACAAATTAAAGAGGGAGGCCAAGTACTACATATGGGATCCACCCACTTTGTGGCGCATTTGTAGTGACCAGATCATCCGCCGTTGTGTCCCAAATGATGAGATTCACTCTATCCTTACTCATGCTCATTTTTTATCTTGTGGTGGCCATTTTAGTGCCAAAAAGACTGCTAGGAGAGTGTTGGAGTGTGGATTTTTTTTGGCCTACTTTGTTTAGAGATGCATTTATTTATTGTAATTCTTGTGAGAAATGTCAACAGTTTGGGAGTTGGGGTAAGAGGCATGAAATGCCTATGAGGCCCATGCACTTCTGTGAGGTTTTTGATGTTTAGGGCATTGATTTTATGGGACCCTTCCCCCCTTCCTGTGGTTTCTCTTACATTTTGCTTGCAGTAGATTATGTGTCTCGATGGGTTGAGGCAATCCCAACTAGAAAAGATGATGCCGCTACTGTTTCTAGATTCTTACGTTCTCATATCTTTTGTAGGTACATCATTCCTAGAGCTATCATCAGTGATCAGGGCACTCATTTCTGCAACCGGATCATCCAGTCCCTTTTTGCCAAGTATGGCGTCACTCACAAAGTTGCTACACCCTACCATCCCCAGACTAATGGGCTAGCTGAAGTTTCGAACAGGGAGGTGAAGCGTATTCTTGAGAAGATAGTGAAGCCATCGCGCAAAGATTGGAGTGATCGATTGGAAGAAGCTCTTTGGGCATATAGGACGGCCTACAAGACGCCTATTGGGACATCACCCTTTAGAGTTGTCTATGGGAAGTCTTGCCACTTACCTATGGAGTTGGAGCATAAATCATATTGGGCTATCAAAGCCTGTAATGCCGATTTGGAGTCTTCCTTGACCAATCGGATGATGCAACTCCAAGAGCTTGAGGAATTACGGTTGCACGCCTATGAGAATGTGCTAATCTATAAGGATCGGTTGAAGATGATGCATGATAAGCACATCATGAAGAAGAACTTCAAAGAAGGGGACAAGGTGATGATGTTTAAAGCGAGACTCAAGATCCTACCAGGAAAATTCAAGTCTAGGTGGGAGGGTCCATATCAAGTTGTTCAAGCCTACCCCTATGGTGCATTTGAGCTTCTAGATGGCGCTACCGGATCAAAATTCAAAGTCAATGGCCATTTGCTCAAGCACTATCACGAGCCATCTCAACCACCTTAATCATGAGGTTGTTCATTTCCTCTTTACTTGCTCCTTTGCTTTATAAGTGACATATGTTTTTGAGCTAAGTGTGGGGGAGGGAACTTACCAGTAGGAAAAAGTAGTTGTAGTTGCTTTTAAATCCTTAGGCTTAGTAATAAAAGCTTCTTGCTCACCACACTTGATTTCGACATGCTTTGAAAATTTCATTGGTATAACATTTTGACTCACTCTTGCCTCTCCCTAGTTTTCTTTAGGTAATTGATGACGTGTTGTGCTTCAATCTTGAATTGGACTTCACAACTTTCCACTTCACCCAAGAGTTGAGTTGGATTGATATTACCATATTTCTGCTACATTGAGGACAATGTAGGAATTAAGTGTGGGGGAGGGATGTGTTTTGTGATGAGTGAAGTGGGTAAAAATTATTGCATCTTGGTTATGTTTTTAGCTTCAAAAATTTGAAAAACTTTGAAGATTTTTAATTTTTCCTCACTTCCACTTTTGTTTCTCCTTGGACTTGATATGATATTTTTGGACTTGTTTTGGCAATTATGGGAATTCCTTCATGCTTTTGGATATGTTGTTGATGCTTTTGATTAATCTTCTTGATTGACAACTTTGTTGATTGGAATTGATGCTTTATGGTTGAATCTTGGGTATAGTTGATCTTTGTTTATGAGTTTAGGAGAATTAGCCATGTCGTGAGGTTTATTTGAGCCTATATGTTCATTCTTGTGTGATATCCACTTGGTTGCCATTCTCTAGAACTTGTTTGCATTCCTGATCAAGACTTGTTGCGTTTAGTGTAATGAAGCATGATAAAGGCACTCATTTCATACCATATCATCCCAAACACAAACCATAAATACTTCTTGTAACACCTGGACTTTTACTACTATATTATAGTAATTTAATTGAATTATAACCACTTTTATGAATATTCGAAGCCCAAAAATACGGAAAATTTAAAACTTTTTCTTTTTAAAATATTTATCCAACCTTCGGTTAGTTGGAATGGGCTTTTCGAACAGCTCAGAATTTAAAACTTTTTATAAAACCAAGTGGTGCATAAAACAATTAAACTACTTAAGTTCCCTTATAATTTTCTCCCCTTGATGATAGTGTGTGGGGAGTGAAAACCCATTCATGGGTTCTCTGTATCTATTTATGGGTTTCTACCTTTTCGATATTAAAATGCTGGGGTTACCTCGGTTGATAACCCTTCTACCAGAATACGCAGCGTCATTAGGGTATTACATACATTCACATACGGTTAAGTATTAATTCTTTATAATCATTCTCACAGATAATTAAATTCTAAATTAACTAACTAGGGTGGTACATAGCTTAGCAGGCATTCCTACTTCTTCTTATATTATCTTACTTCTTTCCCAGCTAGCTTCTCCCATCCTGCGTACTGAAAATGTTTGGGGAAGGGGGTGAGATTGGAAATCCCAATAGCAGTTTCTTTCATTAACATATATTATCATGCTAGCAATTGTCATGTATATATTTCATAAAGCTGTACCAATGATGATAGTTTTATTCCTATTAATCTGTGTGCTAAAAGCACCTGCCAACCACTAATAACAATATATTCGTTATAGTGGAGGCTTTACCTGCAGGGTTTCTCGTTAAAGCACATAAGGCTAAAACGTAACTAATCTCGCAAAGGTGTAGCTAATCACCTAAGCCTGGAGTACTCCATCTGAGGAATAATACTTACCAACTAAATGCAACAGTTATTACAAAATAATACATGCAATTTAATGGTTACTGAAATAAACTGCTACCTCAAATCCAAGCTTAATTCTTACTCCTATACTGGCTTCTTTCCTTCTCCGTGTCTCGGGGATTCAGTCTCACTATTTCTCCTATAATTACATATAGATAATACATTAATATATATACTAACTTATAATAATTCGGCGGCTCTCACGTTCCTATAATATTGTTTATTTCTACCCGTCCCCTTTGATAATATATGTTACAGTATTACTTTCTAACTTAGTTGCTAATTACATTATGATTAAACAGATACTTACAAAATGCAAACATGAATTTATCCTTATTACTTTAATACCAACTTACTTCATATAATAACATATATAATAACTTACTTTACCTAATTAAATTAAATGGATTTTTAAATAAGTTTCCAATGATCCTAATTTTTCCTTCCACTTTTATAATAATTACCTTCAATTTAACTTATCACAATTAACCTGATTATTTAAGATCAAAAGGTCACTTTTAATTATTCTATTCCAATTAATCTTTCTTATTCTCAATGTTTGACTAATAGTTTCTACAAGTACAATCATGTATATGACATAAAACAAATTAACATTATAACTCATCCAATAATAATCTAACTTTATAATAATACATTTATGATTCAATTAGAAGAAAATACCACTTTACATACTAGTGAACTTCATAATTTCATACTAACATAAACTTTGATTTCAATACACTCTTAGCACATATTAGACTTGTTTTAATTTTAAAGACTTTAAATTATAAACAAACAAAACCCTGATCCTATATGCTCTTAACACTTACAATACTTAGATTGGACTTGAATACTCTAAATAACAATATTAACATAATGCCCATATTAAACTAATCACTATTATCTTCAAAATCAAACGACATACACACACAGATATATATATATATTCTTACTTCCTACTTATTACCAATCCTCAAGGTAAATCAATCAACACTTTAAATCATTCATTCTTGTTTATTTAAACTCAAGCAATTAAATTTATTACATAACATTACAAATCATTATCTACTTCCCAACTCCAATTGAACATAATTAGAAACTCACTTTAACTTTAAAACAAAACATTACTAAATCCTATGCACAGAATCTTTATCTTTAACTTAGAATCTTTAACAGATATTCACTCATTTCAATAGAAACATTTATAAAATATTCGAGTGACTTTTAAAACCTCAATCATTCAAACAATCCTTATTATACTAACATCATCTAACTTGTTCATATACATAAACATTCATACATCCCAATCAATTTAAAGCTTTAAAGAATACATTCTAAAACATAATCCTTTATACTTCTAAAATTTTGGTTTAGGTCTATGTTCCTCAATTCCTCTATGTCCCTTGAGATTTAGTTCCTCCAAATCTTTTCTTCGGTCCTATACTATGTCTCCTTATCTTATAATAGTTATTAACCTTTAACACCTCACTTATAATCAATTTTAACCCTCAACAATTAAGATCCTATTGCTATTCACCGACATTTATTTGTCTTCTCAGCATATGAACATCCCTTTATAATGATCCAAATTAACGATTTTATAGTAAGTTATTTTCAATGCCTTGAAGGTTTAACAAACTTGCTTTTCTTTTGTTGGAACCTTCACTGATCATAGGGAAAAACTCAGCCTCTAGCTTCATTAATTCAGAACACATAACATTCCCTATACAGTAACATTTAATCCACAAAAATCATCTCCAATACACCTGAATAGTCACACATTTGACAGTTAAAGAGAATCCCAAAAGTTTCCAACACCATAGAAACTTCCTTGTTCATGAACTCCCCTTTCCTCTTTGCAACCCCGGATACACATACGCAGAGGAAAGGCCCAGAAATTCACAACCATCCTCATAACACTCAATTACACCCAATAAAATCTTAATTGGAGTTTAACAACACAAATTGCCTCTCCCCTGCCACTGAAATCCGTCGATCAACAAGTAGGGAAGGAAAGAAAAATAACACCAAACCATAACCAATCAACATCAACTTCATCACCTTTACCATATGCAGAACTACCATCACAGAAGAACAAAAATTCGGGCAACACGAAATCAGACAGAGGAGGAGAAAACAAGCAAGCCAGAGAACACTCAAAAATTCCATACAAACCTCATTTCTTACTCAATCTTGTTCTTTCTCATTTACCTAAAATTCCCATTCAGTTGGCACCCCCAGAACCCGCCAGATTCGAAGAAAACAGAGGAGGAAAAAGAAAATTTCAAAAATTCCCAAACATCAGAAATCCAACATACATAATCGCATATTCACTTAAACCTACATCTAATCACGTTTAATTAAGTTTTCGTTCATTAAACACCCAGAAATCAACGAAATTTTCGACGGTGAACAGTGCACGGAGGAAGAAAAATTGGGAAATCTTGATTAATGCTTTTCTACTGATCAAATTCGTTCTTGGGGTTTGCTAATCGAACCACAAGCTTCGAATTTATGGATTTAGAAGCTTAAAAACCCTCAGAAACTCAAACCCTAAATCGGACCTCACTCAAATCCTCTCAAAATCGAACCAGAAAGAGAAAGGAAGATGAAGGAAGGAGATATACCCATAGCTACCACAAGCTTCCTATCCGTTTCCCTTGCTTTCTGCCGCCGATCATGGCTGATTTCGGCCGTCGTCCGCCGCTGGTCGCCCTTCGCAGACGTAGAGAACGAGGGAGCACGGGAGAGAGAACGGGAGAGAGTATTGAGAGTGAGAGACAGAGAGGATGAGGGAGTATTATATAAAGGATTAGGGGAAAATTAGAGTTCTGACCCCTAAAACTTTCTTCTTTTCGCTTTAATCCCTAAAACCAACTTTTTATTATTTTCAGTTTAGTCCCTTCTTGAAAATAATTTTCTAAAATAAATTCTTATATCATATTAGAGATTTTTCTTAGTCATAAATTTCTTTAAGCCTTAAAATAAATTCTCCTAAAGTTCTTAGATAAGAATTTATCTTCTAATTATTTTTCTTTGTTTTCTAAAGAAAATAATCCTTAAAATTATTAAAAATACACCTGACCTCCTAAATTCATTTATAAGGCTTTCAAATTTCTAAATGCCTTCTCAATTACATTTTCTTAGATTAAAGTTTACCTTGTAATTATTATTATATTTATTTATTTATTTTTCCTTTGTGTAAATAAAATAACCCTTAAAATTTATTAAAAATGTTTAAAACATCATAATTTCATTTTTTATGCTTTTTAATATTTTAATAATATTCCTAAATCTTAATTAATTCCTTATTTCCTATTTTCTAAAATTTGGGGTGTTACACTTCTTCCATTTGTCACCCCACTTGAGCCATTCACTTGATGTTTTGCATTTGACATGCCAATATATGAAAAGTTGCATCATTATTTGTGTTGTTTGAAAAATGCCACTGCTTGGTTGTATATAAGCATGCCATGTATAGAGAAAAAGAAAAATACAAAAAGAAGAAAAGAGTGAAAAAGAAAATGTGAAAAATTACAAAAAGTGCAAAATAAGGCATGTATAGTTGTTGGCAAATGTTTTGGATTGAATTAGGCATTCAAGCATGCATAACATCATCTTCCTTTCATTTCATCATACCATGTAGCTTATTCCATCAATACAACCCCAAAAGTCCTTTGGATGCATTACACTTCTTGTTTTTAAGTGAAGATCTTATAATTCTTACAAGCCTATAGTAGAATGTGCTTCAAAGTGGATATTGAGAGTATAAAATTAACCCAATATGTTGAGAAGAGTGAAACACTTATCCTTGAGTGACCTTCTCCTTTGCTCATCCTCATTGCATTTACTACACTCATGGTTAGCTCTTTAGCATCACTTCATTCCTCATTGCTTGTTGGTTAGGGGGTTGTCTATTTGTGTTGGCTCATATTCATCTAGCATGTTGAAATTCTCATTTATGCCTTACTTACTTACCATTGTGCTTAAGTTTTTAAATTTGTCTTTGTCCAGGAGTACAAAGGTTTAAGTGTGGGGGAGTTGACAAATCTCTGATTTGTATGGTTTTTATATGCCTAAATTAAGGCAATTAACATGATTAAGATGCGATAATGGTCCAATAATACTTAACATAGAACTTAGACTCCTAGGTGAAATTAGTATTAGATAAGGGTTAATTGGCCATAATTTTAGATTAATTTGTATGAATTGGTTTATAGGGATATTTAATCCTTGTTTAGTCTTGTTTCCACTTGTAGGGTCGCTTAGGACCAAAAGATCGGACCCGGGATGAAGAAGAAGGCCAAACGAAGAAGCAGAAAAGAAAGGAGTTCGCCGTGGTGAAAATACACACAAGAGGCGAAGGAGAAGTGGGTTCGCCGTGGCTTTCGCTGCGGCGAACCCACGGCAAAAACGACAGAAGAACCAAAGACTACATGAGTTCGCAGCGGTGAAGTGGACGGCGAATTCTGCAGAATTTTAGTCGTGTTTTGGGCCTGATTTGGGTCCAACTTGAATACCTACTCACTTGACCCGACTTGGGGGACATAAAATATGAAGGATACACCCCATTAGGGCAGATTTGGTTCACATTTCACACCCCCAAGCCCTAGCTCTCTCTTCTCCATCTTCTTCACCTTCTCCTTCCTTCCATTTATGGCTTCCACATCTTCCTCTCCTCTTGCTGGTTCTTCCATGGAGAGTAGCAGCTATGCTCCACCATTCTTGGTGGTGGGAGCCAAGGGATGAGCTTGAAGCTTAAATATATAGGGGAGTTTTTCTAGTTCTAATCCTTCCTCCATTTGTTGTATTTATGCTTTTCTAGGGTTCTAGGGTTGCATTTATGGCATTTGGTGGAATGTATTAATTGTATTTGGTTGAAGTGCATTTATGGCACTTGGTTGAGTACTGTAACACCTAAATTTTTACTACTATATTATAGCATTTTAATTGATTTATAACCACTTTTTAATTCTAGAAGCCCAAAAAATACGAAAACTTTAAAACTTTTTCTTTCTAAAGTATTAAATCAAATTTTTTTTCTTTCAAATGGGATTTTCTAATAAATTGGAATATCTTTAAACTTTCAATAAAATAGAGTGGTTATTAAAACAATTAAAATAACTTGTATTATAATGTTTAGGGAGTCAAACCTCCTTACACTATATTTAAATATTCTTTAAATTATGTTCTATTTATCTATTTACACCTCTCTCACTATAATAATATATTGCCGGGTTATCCTGATTGATAACCCTCTTATATGAGTATGCAGCTCTATTATTCCTTAAAGATATATATATATACATATATAAAATATACATTAACTACTAGACAAGCTTCTAACTTGTCTTAATTATTTAAACATACGACATACACGGGTAAATAGGCTCTTAAAGTATCTACCTACAGGGTACAAGACAAAGCAGACATTCCTGCCTCTTCATATTACCTTACTTCTTTCCCAGCTAGCTACTCCCATTCTGCTATACTAAAAACGTTTTGAAAAAAACAGTGAGATTGGAAATCTCAATAGTAGTTTATTCCATATCACATGTGCACTTATACATATACATATACATCAATTTAATAAACCTGTGCATATAATGAAAGCATATATCCCTTTAACCAATACTTGCAGGATTTTTCCAATTATAGCCCTCACGGCTACTCAATAACCCTCACGGTTATAGGAATTTAATTGTAGCCCTCACAGCTACTCAATAACCCTCACGGTTATAGGAATATAACTGGCAAAGGGGGAGCGACCCACCTAGGCCTTGGAGTACTCCATAAATATCATCAATATCATAACAGGAATAATGCCCATTTAAATGCCACAGATATTACAAAATGATATATAGAAATTTATATTATGAATTAAACTACTACTTGGATACCCGAGCTATTTCCTGAACCAGATCCTTTACTTTCCATTGTCTTGGTGAACGCATACCAATATCAAAGCCTATCTACACATCATATTATAATAAGAGTAAGTTAATATATGTACTTCTATATTTATACTATGCGTCTCTCTCGAGTCCTAGTGCACTTGATACTACCCCATTCTTTATATTTTGATACTTTACTATAACTATCTTGACCCCTTTTTAGATTAAAATGTCACTTTATAAATAATCTATTCCAACTAATATTTCTTATTCTCAATGTTTGACTGATAATTACCTTAGCAACCTTTCTGTAACTTATTGACGTTTGTCTTCACCATAACAAGAATATACCATTACTCAGATTTGAAAGCTCAAAACAACTCATAATCAACATTTAGTCATTTATTACCTCAAAACTCCAACACTTGATAACAAAAAGAAACCCCATTCATCAACAATACTGTTCTAATCCAAGGTCATTTTGAATCATCTCATCAACAGTCTTAAATTCATTCCAGATCCCAAAATCTTTCAAAAATCCAAAATGAAAAACTATAGCAAATATAACATTACTTATCACATTAATTCTTTCTATTTATTGCAAAATCTCAAGAATAAATCAATCAACAATGTAAGTCATTTTTTAGCCTAAACAATTCAATTTATTAAAGGATATTACAAATCATTAACCACAACGTATCCCATTTACTTAAACACTCACAATCGCATCTATGTTCTTACATCTTAAACATAGCATTCATACTTCTAATTCATATAGTAACCACATATTAACTTAACCCATCAAACTTTGGTTCCAGCTAATTAACTAAGGAATTGAAAACACACCAATTAAAACATCAAACTCCAATTACGATTCTTTTATTTTCCAACTCAATAATCAATCATCAATTAATCCCTACTAACTCTTGTGAACCAACCTTGATAATCATCCCAATGAAACAATCTCATTCCTATACCTACCTCACACCATTACCGACTCCACTATCTTCAAATTACTAGACTTACTCAATCTAATTAAATCTCAATTTCAAAATTACTCAAGGCCTTAAGTTAAATCCTACTATGACTATGAAATCTTCTTTATTTCATATTATGTTGTAATGCTTATCAATAACTCTTTTTCGGTGTATTCAAGGTTTACATAGCTAAGAAACTTGTTTACTCTAGTTACCTTAAGTAATTCAGCACTATGATTTCAATTATTTATAACTTGTAAACATTAAAATCATGCCAACTGTATCCAATAATCTCATTACTTTACTTCCAGTCATCCACTTCCATTCATTAATCATCATACATTTCACATATCCATAACCAAATCTCACGACAATCTTTCCTTTCGAATAAAATGCACTACCACAGAAAACACCTATACCGGCGCTTTTTTGACCCCTATAGCGGCGCTTTTGAAGTGCCGCTATAGCTAGCGCCGCAATAGGTCACGAGACCTATACCGGCGCTTACAAAGCGCCGATATAGGCCTCTCTATAGCGGCGCTTTATTACCCAAAAGCGCCGGTATAGGTATCTTTTAATTAGTTTTTTACTGAAACTGAAAAGGCCTATACCGGCGCTTTTTTAAAAAGCGCTGGTATAGGCTTATCTATACCGGCGCTTTCTGTAAAAAGCGCCGGTATAGGGTATCTATAGCGGCGCTTTTCAAAAAAAGCGCCGGTATAGGTTATATTTTTTTAAAATATACAATTTGTTTTTTAATTCACACCCACCTGCATCATTGCAAAAATTCCAGCAATTCTATACAATTCCAGGCAGTCCAAATACACCAGTAACTCAAACAGAGAAGAATATGTACAATAAGACCAAAAGTTATATTGTTCAGTTAGGAAAATAAACATGCATACTACTAGTCAGGCTGTCCAATTTGAGAGAACAGAGGGTGTACATAACTACACCATTCTTCAATTAGCGCTTTCATCTTCTCCCTTGACAACATGAAGCAACGTGTGTCTGGGTAATACTGCGTATAGAAATTTAAATGACAATTAAATTTACTTGAAATCAAACAAGTACAAACACTTAGATTAGGAAAAATATAAAACTTACTATCAATGGGATGTTATCTCGATCACGTGATACGATATCCCTCATATAATACATGACATAGTATCCACAGTCGTTGTCATTGGGTTGATGTGGGCACTGTACAGAATAGCATATAAGAGCAGTTACGTTCTGGTTTAAGTAATGTACGATTGTTTGAAAAATTGAATAACTTGTAAAACCTGAACTTTGAGCCACGGATAAGCATCTTTCTGGTCATGGGCTTTGGAATAATTGTACCCATTAGCTGCCCGATAACTAGTCAATGCTCTGGAAACAAAACATATTAAATTAATTTTAGTAGCTTGGGTCGGTCATATAAAATGACAGATAATACAACACATTCAAATAATGTTGACATTCACTTACCCATTGAAGACACGCATCAAATCCGGGCGATTATCTGCTTCAGCAGATTCCACAGGATCCAAATAGTAAATAAGTGGAGCCGGCTGTACTGTCGGATTGATAACAAGCAAAACCCAATGTAGCCTAAGACGTTTTACAACGTTATGTCAGTATATATATATCAATGATGATTGGAGCTAAGAATACGATGAAAGCTATCATGCTTATACACTTACCCTGTATTAATTGGAGCTAAGAATAAAGTTCTGCCTGTTGCCTTTAAAGTGAAACACTTCGTAATCGCTTTGAACTGATCATCACGTTTCGCACCCTCAAATTGCGCTATTGAATAAGGGTTTATGAATTCGAACGAGACATTGTCCTCGGAGGCTATGACTTCTTCATGCAGGTGCCTTCAAAGAAACCATACAAACATCCAATTAGTGTAGAACTTATGACATTGAATGAAACCACAATGGAAGCACATATATACCTTATCCATAAATTGACGACCGTAGCACCGACCCATCTTTCGTCAAGCACCTCCATGACCTGATCCCTAGAAAGAAGCTCATTGAAATTTGACTCGCCAAATATAAGCCTGTTGAATGGGATTGTGACAGTAGCATCGCGAGGTACGGTAGCTGCAAATGCTCGTAATCGAGCACGATTTGGCGTTTCAACACTTATATCTTGGATAACAGGAGCAGGCACTTGAACTTTCTTCTTGCCCTTTGCTTTTGTTGCCTATAAACCATATAAATAGAAAGTTTCAAAAATTCTTCCAATAAGAAGAGTGTTAGTTTAAATTAATTAGAAACTAACCACCTGTGACACTGGACCAGCTCGTGAACTCTTTTTCTTCAATTGAGCAGCTGGGCCACCGGTACCTTTTACACTAGCCACTTGTGCTTTCTTTCCCAGAGACTCTGTACCCTGTAAAAACTTATAAATTGTAAAAGAGCGTTATTCCAAAACAAAGAATGCTAGTCTGAACGTTATTAGTAAATACCACCTGTGGTATTGGCTCAATCAAACTGATGGGCCAAGCAACATATGCACCAACTACATCTCCGACCTTAGTCATCGCATCAGGAGTAGGGAATGGTAACGGTGCATCCCCGTTCAGGGAGAATTCAATCATAACCCTCAATGTATTTTCAGGCAACGGAGAATTGTGCAGGATCCTCTTTGAAGTGTTGAAGACCGTACCGATTGCAACTACTTCACTGAAAGATTGATCCGTGTACAGGTTGCACCTTGATTCGCCCTACAAAAGAGTTAACAACGTAAGCTCCCAATCGATAATATAACAGTGTCACTACAAGTTTATAAGTACAAAAGACAAGAATTACCTGAGGAATTTGAGCCCTAGGCATCATACAGCTATCCCTGATGCTTGGACTCTGACACGAAGGAACGTTACCTTGTTGCATGAAGTTCGACATTTGTGATCCAACATTGTTACGCTGGAAAAATTCGTACATCATATCTTGCCGTCTTTGCATTTCCTCATTCCTTCTTTGCATTTCAAGCACAGTCTCCCTCAGAGTATTGACTTCATCTTTCAACACAGAACCTTCGCTTTGTGTTACCCGCTGTTGGCGGCCAAAGTAAGCTGAAGGCGTGACCCCTATACCAGTGCCCCGAACACGGCCTGAATACTCAGGACGTTCAAGTGCTCTACTGAGGATATCGCCTTGGCCAAATATGTTGACCTCCTCGGGCGATTCTTGTGATAACATTTCCTATAACAAGAAGGAAGGATTATTAGTTATTAAGTTAGGAAATTCACTAATAAAAAAATTACAAAGTCCATGAGAATGACTTACACAGCGTTCACGGATTCTTCTAACCTCTTCGTGAACGATGGTTCCATCGCTTTTGGAGTGTCCTTTGATCCAGACCCTAAACCGTGGAGGGTGACCTTCTAAGCCCTCTTCCTGAATCTGTCATGATAAAACAGGTGAACTTATAAATTAATTACATAAACATTAATTCACACTTTTAGAAGCAAAAGGGCGTTGCTAACATACCATCTCATACTCCAATTCTGGAAATGTTTTCCGGCCGCCTAAATAGGGATACGGACAGCTTTTAGCCGCCTGGCTATTTTTTTCGCTTCTTTCCCGAAACTCCTCTGATAAGCGTGATTGCACAAATTCATCCCACTCTGCTTGGGTTATGACCCCTTCATATGTAGATGGGGGTGTTGGAACTACCTCCCCGTTTTCATCTCTCATATATAATGTCGACAAATCTGAACGGAAGTTTCTGTGTATTTTTTAGGCTTTCTTCATGACATAGTCCCGGTGAGTCTCATCGATATGAAACATAGTCTGTAGCAATAGAAATCATATTAAATTTGTTAGTTACAATGTTATCTATCATGACGAAATTAAACTTAATTGTAAAAAATTAGCTTACCTGAACCTCTGACCAAATCTCGTCACGTGTGTCCTTGTGTACTTTTCTCCAATCTGTAACTGTAATAGGAACTTTATTACGAACAGTGCATCCAACGAAACCGGTAAGGGCCTTCGCACTCTTTCCAACTAGTTGGCCATTGTCGTTCCATACAAGGGCTGTCTTTTTTCCCTTAGCTCTACGTTTGAGGAGATCACGCATAATGGTCTTGCCACGATGAACTTGGTCCTCAACATGTGCTCTACCCTCATCAATAACTTGCTGGGCACTCTGTGGTGCTTCCTCCTCCTCAGGTACGTTTGGATCCATTGTCTTGTAAAATAATTAAACAATATATGATTTTAGTGCATGCATATGCATATAATGAAATAATTCGTAGTAAAAAAAATAAGAAAATACATACAAACTTAAATCATTATGATGGAATTCGACTCCTTTTTCTCATTGTTATATTATCCAAAATTGTTGGCTTCCTCTTTTTTGTGGGATTTAGGGTTGTGTTGACCCAAATGCCTTCTTCATGGTCACCCCTTGCATAAACAGGCTCATCTTCGTCATCATATCCGTCTGCATTAAAGTCTTCTGCCAGTAATGTATCAAAGGAAGGATCATCTTCAATCATATTCATATCTTCATCATTACTTCCATCATCAACTTGTTCGGCATAATTTTTGTTCGACTGAATGACAACTGACCAATTCTTCTTAGAAGGATCTGCAATGTAAAAAACTTGTGCCGCTTGAGACGGTAGAATGTAAGGATCATCTTTATATCCAACTTTAGAAAGGTGAACCGATATAAACCCAAATTCATCTAACCGTCGTCCACTATTATTGTTAACCCACTGACAGCAGAACACAGGAACTCTGAACATGGTGTAATCTAACTCCCAGATGCAATCAATCACACCAAAGTATGACATCTGTGCATAGACTGGATTTGTATCCCTTGCACTGGATATATGCCATGCCTCGGCAACAACTGTGACTCCACTATTCTGCATTGTGCTTTTCTCATCCTGACCTTTTGTATAGAATGTGTAACCATTGATTGCATAAGCAGTGTAAGCAAATGCGTGTAAACCCGGTCCTTTTGACAGCCAGAACAATCTTTCACAAACTGATCCAGCGTTAAGCTCATACTGCTGACAAATACGCGCATTGAACCATCTAATGAAATGTTTGTTGTGCTCCTTTGTAATCAAATTCTCATTTCTATCACCATGAATTTCCCGAAGAAGTTTTTTGTGTTCTTCAACAAATGGTTCAACCTCAGGAGTATTGTGAAGAATATATAAGTGCGCCAGCTCCCTTTCAACATTAGAAATGCGTATTAAGTTGAACCCACTCATTCCTTTCCCCGTTAATCTCCCGTCGTGACGAGACTTGGGTAAACCAATAGGTTCAATATTTGATAGGTAATCTGCACACAAATCACTCGCTTCTTCGACGATGTATCGTTCAGCAATACACCCCTCTGGTCGATATCTATTTTTAACATACCCCTTTAAAACTTTCATGAACCGTTCAATTGGGTACATCCATCTCAAATAGACTGGGCCACACAGTTGAACCTCTTTGAACAAGTGTACTGTAAGATGAACCATGATGTCAAAGAATGAAGGGGGGAAATACATTTCAAGTTCGCACAGGATATAAACGATTTGTCTCTGTAAATCCTGCAACTTTGTTGTATCAACCACTTTACTACAAATGAGCTTGAAGAACATACAAAGTCTGGTAATCGTGCTACGCAATTTCTTAGGTAAAATGTTGCGTATGCCGACCGGTAAGAAATGTTGCATCAGGACGTGACAGTCATGAGATTTCAGGTTCTTCAATTTCAACTCTTTCATGGACACAAGGTTCTTTACATTTGAGGAGTAGCCTTCTGGAACTTTGATTCCATTCAGAAACTCACAAAATGATATTTTCTCTTTCTTCGAAAGGGTGTAAGCTGCCGGAGGTAAATAAGTGCGATATCCTCTCTCGACAGGTGCTAACTCTTGTCTTATTCCCAACTTGACCATATCTAACCTCGAATTGACACCATCCTTACTTTTCCCATGCATATTCAGCAACGTGCCAATTAGGTTATCACAGATGTTTTTTTCAATATGCATCACATCAAGAAAATGCCTAACATATAAGGACTTCCAATACGGGAGTTCGAAGAATATGGATCTCTTCTTCCAACCACTTGTCAACACATTTTTTGCGAAAGGCTTATCAAAATCATTCTCCAACGCCTTCACCTTTTCAAAAACGCTATCCCCGCTTAATGTCCTTGGTGGCCTACCTTCTTCTGAGCTCCCGTTAAACGCCTTTTTCCACCTACGCCAACGATGTTTTAACGGCAAGAACCTCCGATGTCCCATGTACACATTTTTCTTACAAAGATCCAGTCGCAACGAATGGGTATCATCTTCACATACAGGGCACGCACCATATCCTTTGATGCTATATCCGGACAAATTACCGTATGCTGGGAAATCATTTATCGTGCCAAACAACATGGCTCTCAAATTAAAACTTTCTTCCTTACAGCCATCAAAAACTGTCTCACCCGAATTCCACATATACTTAAGGTCTTCAATCAATGGATCCAAGTAGACGTCTATATCGTTGCCGGGTTGTCTAGGCCCGGAAATAAGCATAGAAAGCATCATAAATTTGCGTTTCATGATTAAATTTGGGGGGAGGTTGTATATCATCAAAATCACCGGCCATGTGCTATGAGTACTACTCTGAACTCCATGCGGATTGATTCCATCGGTTGCCAATGCAAGCCGTAGGTTTCTTGGTTCTTCACCGAACTCAGGGTACTCATAATCAATTTTTTTCCATTGGGGGCCATCTGCGGGGTGCCTAAGCTTGGTGTCTTTAATCCTTTCATCGGCATGCCAAGTCAAAAGTTTTGCAACATCCGCATTATTGAACATGTGCCTGAATCTCGGAATGATCGAAAAGTACCACAAGACTTTAAAAGGACTCTTACCTTTCTTTCCATACCGCGATGTGTTGCATTTCGGACACTTCTCCAACAATGCATACTGATTTCGGAATAAAATACAGTCATTGGGACATGCATGTATTTTCTCATATTTCATACCGGTCGAGCAGAGAATTTGCTTCGCCTCGTATGTTTTCGAAGGGAGTACATTTCCTTCTGGAAGTATATCTCGCAAAGCGGAAAGCAGTGCGGTGAAACTTGCATCACTCCAACCGTATCGCACTTTCAGGTTATACAATTTAAGCACCACACTCAATCTTGTGTATTTGCTGCATCCCACATACAACGGAGTCTCTGCATCACTCTTCAGAGTCTGAAATATTTCAGGATCCTCCTCACCCCCCACGTTCAACATTTCTTCAAGGTCATCGCTCTCATCACACATGTCTGTGTCAACTACATTTGAAGCGCTACTAACATCAGGTACCCAGTCTCCGCCAGAATACGTATACGTCTCACCATGCTTTGTCCAACGTGTATAAGACGGATCGATTCCATGACAAATTAAATGACCCAATAGGTCAAGAGGGCGAAGACGCTTTCCATATAAACAAGACATACAAGGGCACACAATTCTGTTAGCATTCTCTGCATGCTTAGCAGCAAATTCAATGAACTCTTTTGCTCCATCTATATATTCCCTTGAACGTCGATCACAAGACATCCATTTCCGATCCAACATTATAACCTACTAAAGGAAAACGTCAGTAAGATGTATATGACTTACTCATTAGGTAGCCACCTTACGATGTTACCTTACTTTCTTAACAAAAAATCGGCAGCATAACGGCTAAAAAATGAACGTTCCCAGGCTCAAGGCCCTCTCTTTTTTACATAGAAATGGATTGCCAACCACAACAGAATCCACAGAGCATTTATATATATAGAGTATTAATAGTTCCACAAAACAAAAATTCCATACGAGTAAAATAAAACACCACACAATAGGATTCATCGGAAAGTACCAAAACTCAATCATTTGATATGTTCCAGCCTGCTAAATTAAAGAACAAAAAGATAAGACTTACTTCAAGGTCCTTTAGCTCAAAGTAAGCCCACTAGCAACAATACGATTCTTCACCTTCAAGTGTCGAACAATAATCTGTAAATACTATAAGGAAAACAAAAAGCAAATAGATTTGATTTAACTCAATGTTCAAAGAAAACAAAAAGCAAGAGAGAAGTCACATATGCCCACTTAAACAACTCAATTCAATACCTCAAATATATCAAACTATCAAATACAACAATTATACTCCAATTTGTTCTTAGGGGCCATAAATATTTGCTAATTATTTCAAACCCTTTTGCTAATACTTAACTTAATCCCATACATATTCAAAATAGAAACCTTAACTTATCAAATCTTCTTAATCAACCTTAACTTTTGCTAATATTTACCACTCTAACCATTAAATATTCATATCTCCATGGAGTTCAGGAATGAAGTTATAATAAGACCCACAATATATAATGTCCTCCAATTTCCCACTGTTATTTTAACACACCAATTAAGAACTACCAACTTGGAAAGTCAAGTCCCACAATCAGTCGGGATAATACAACGGTAGATTAAAGGAAATTAGATATAAGATGACCAATATATAATTCTTGTATATATGTTTCAAGCTTGGGTCTTTCTTGTACATGTTATAGCAAACCGTTTAAACACAAAACCTCATAACACAATCTATAAATAAATCTGCAATAGAACCTTGAATTTCTTTGAAAACCTTATTCCAACATCAATTTTGCAAATCCATACATGGCTGAAATAAATTGAATCAAAAACAAAGTAAGAAGGTTCTTCTATGAAACCAACGAATCAACCATGCAACCTCTAACATCAACTAAATTTGACTACTAACTAAGTATAAACACCATTTCACTAATTAATTTTAATATTAACTCAATATAAACACAATTTAACCAATAAATTTTGTTTTCGGTCAAGAAACAAATGAGAGGAAGAAACGCACATTGAACCAAGGAAGAAGGCGACGGCGGTGGTCAAGGAAGAAGGCGACGGCGGTTGGGTTCAGCGAAGCTACGACGGCGGCGTGCGGCTTGGAAGAAGGCGAACGGCTGAGCAACGACGGAGGAGGAGGAGGACGGCGTACGGCGAGCGGCGAGCGGCGTGGGGCTTGGGGAGCAACGGCGTGCGTCGTGCGGCGTGGGGCTTGGGGAGGACGGCGGCACGGAGAGACGTGGGGGAGGGGGGAGCTGGGACGGCACGATCGACTGAAGGGAGTAAGAAAGAAAATGTGGGACTTAAAGTAGCCCTATACCGGCGCTCAGTTCAATAAACGCCGGTATAGTTAAGGCCAAAACTTTTGGAGGGAAATTTCCCTCCAAATTTCTGGGCCTATACCGGCGCTTTCTAGATTAAGCGCCGGTATAGGTATAACAAATTTATATTTATTTTATTATATAATATTTATTATTAAATTATTATTTTAATAATTATTAAAAATATAAACAGAATTAAGCCTATACCGACGCTTATCCTAGAAAGCGCCGGTATAGGTGTAATAAATTAAATATGTTTTCTTTATTTTATTATGTAATATTTATTATTAAATTATTATTTTAATAATTATTAAAAATATAAACAGAATTAAGCCTATACCGGCGCTTATCCTAGAAAGCGCCGGTATAGGTGTAATAAATTAAATGTTTTGTTTATTTTATTATGTAATATTTATTATTAAATTATTATTTTAATAATTTTTAACAATATAAACAGAAATGTCATATAAACCTATACCAGCGCTTTCTATGTAAGCGCCGGTATATGGTTTTTTGATTAAAAAAAAGAAAATTAAATGGGTAATCAGAACACTATACCGGCGCTTTTTGTAATAAGCGCCGGTATAGGCCCAACCTATTCCAGTGCTTTCCTTATGAAGCGCCGGTATAGGCCTCATACATAGCAATACCAGCGCTTTTTACTGTAAGCGCCGGTATTGTTGCGTCGCAATAGCCCTCTTATGTAGTAGTGATGACACTAACCATTGAATAATTCTTTCCTAAATCTTTAAAATACCTCTTATCAATGGTGATCTGTTAACTTCAGCATTAATCCCATATCTTAGCGAACAACAAAGCCACATATATCACTCATTTTAGTTTATTATTCTCAATTAATTTTACCTTAAGACTCAAACCTTTAAACATTAACCACAACGAAAGCTTCAGTTTTAGTCAAACCAAAACTCCTTTTTCGTTTAACGACATAGATTCCAGCATTCCTGATCCAAACTAGAAACTTGCACTTCACTCATAATGATATCCCTTAGATCAGGGAACACTTTCCAGCACTAAACACATAACTCTTATCCTTAAAACAATTGATAAAAATTAGTTCCCCATCTTAACACTTAAACTCCATAGGTTTCAACAAATTTCATTTTTAATGTATTATGTAAAATACCTTAATTGTTTTCCCTTTCACTCAAAAGCCTATATCGAATTTCATACAGTAAAAACCTTGCATCTTTGTTTCTATTAACTAAAGATCAAAGAACATCAATATGCAGACTTTTATGGGTTTTCTTTACCTGACTACCGCAAGGCTACTGCTAATAAGAGCATCAAGCAGCCCTATTACTTAAATTCTAAAGAAAAAAAATAATATTCCCACAGCACAATGAAATCAACATAGATGTATCAAAACAGAGGCTTATGTTCAGTTCCCATTTCACTGGCGTATTACCCCCTACAATCATCCAATTCCTTAGTTTAAAGTCAAATAAAATTCTGTCTTTGAGAGGCTAAGAAAATTTCAACTCAAATCATAACATTAAATTCCTAAATCACCGTTTCCGCACCAGCAAGAATCAAAATTGATTATGCAATATCAGTACTCAATCATTATTAAGTTTCCCTACATTGTTTTAGCCTATAACCAATCTGAACTTCAAAGAATGATACATACTGTTCGCCACGCGCCGTAAGTGCACGGGTCACGCCAAGTAATAAAGTGATAAGTAGAGTATCGTTCCCACGAGGATTTGTCCAAAACCCGGTCAAACAATGATTATTACACTCTCGCCCAATTTGAGTGACACAAATGTTGAGATTGAAATGAAATAAGAAAATAAAAGAAAGCAAAATTATAAACAGGTGTTTCTCCAACCTCAAGGTTAAAATGGGTCCTAAGATTATCTATCCCCCTTGTACTTCTCAAAACCCAATTAACCTCCTCTCAAGAAGCTCTCAACGAAATCATGTGCTAATCTAGGGTTCAAAGAGTACTTGTAATGCTCTCTCGAGTCAAGAACAAGTGTTTAGTCCTATTCTTTGCACAATCTCTTGTCACAATTTGATAGAACCCAATTATCATACTCAAACCCTAATGTGACTATGCAAGGCTAGCAAGTATATCTCTATCTTACCAACAAAACCATCCATTCGTCATGCAAACTTCAGGTTCTTGCACTACTTTACCCAAGTTCTACACTCAACCTAGCTCTCTCGAGTCATAAATCAAGCGAACACAACATCTAAATGGTGATCAAGCACTTAGAAGCATTAAGAACGGGGTAAAATAAGCACATAGATATCATTAATCACAAATCAAGAGGAGGAATCAAGAATCAATACATACAAGGGTTCAAAATAATCCTAGAATCAAAGTATTTAGCTACTCATGTTCTACAACTCCAAGGGAGCATATATACACAACATTACAAATCAGAACAAGAGAAGAGAATGAAGAAGGAAGAGATAAACCAAGAGAGGAAGCCCAAATCTCTTTGAAGCTCCGAGCCCAAGCCAAACCCCACCAATCTCCAAGCCCTAGCAGAGCCAAACACTCCCAAAAGATGCCCAGAAGTCGAAGAATGAGGGCTCACAACGAAGCCCTAGCTTTTATATTACTTGAAACGCGCCTGCTCTGTCCAAAACGCGCAGAAAACACGCAGTTCGCCGTCACTTCGCCATCCAATACCTTCTACCATTGATTTATCAATTATCTCAAAATTCGGGTAGTTCATGGTTTTTCAAGTTGCTAAGGTTAAGGTCCATTGTGGGTGCCAAAAAGAAAATTCATATGGTTTTTCATTATAAGGCTCAAATAGGGTGCAAATGGAATTATGTCAAGGGTTGGCTTGAAAGGCTCAAACTCATTGAAAAGAATGCCCATATAATTTTCCAAAATCATGCAAAAACCATTAAAAAGCCTCAAGAGATTCCAAGATAGGTTCTAGAGTCTTTCAGTTGAGAAAGAAAATATACACTCAAAAACTACAACATCTCCAAACAAAAGCATCCAAACCATTTCCAACTCTGTGCAAGATTTGGTTCAGAATTGTCAGAAAGCCAGTCTCAATAATACAAATTGAGCATTCAAAAATATTAACCAAAATTTCCTCTCAAACATATGATCTAAGAAACCATCTATCATTGGATCTCACATTTAGTTCAGTGGATACTGAATCAATCCAAATCTAGCTTAATGTAAAATGACAAGTAAACGTCCAAGTTTCCAAAATTGAAATTCATGTCAATGTAACCAGCAGTTTATCATCAAATCACTCAATTCTAATCAAAATTGGAAATGCAAGATACTTCCCTGTAGATGTTCTGTACGCTCCAATCTTGCTTTCCTTTGCCTCATGATCAATTTGA
Source organism: Mimosa bimucronata (assembly GCA_037074515.1). Classification (NCBI taxonomy): domain Eukaryota; kingdom Viridiplantae; phylum Streptophyta; class Magnoliopsida; order Fabales; family Fabaceae; genus Mimosa; species Mimosa bimucronata. The sequence continues at coordinate 18,882,621 of CM073442.1, forward strand.
TGATAGACCTTGAACATGCTCAAAAGAGGTCACACCTACTAAAGAAAACAACAATAAAAACTATTAAATTTTAAAAGCTTGGGTTGCCTCCCAAGAAGCGCTAAGTTTATAGTCTTCAGCCAGACTTTCTAACTACTAATCATATGTATCAAAAACAAAAATCACCTTGTCTTCATTTCTTTTCAAAAGACAAGGCTGCAAAAATATTGGGAATTCAATTATACAAGAATTACATGCTCCCTCAATCAAGAATGATTTTAAGGAACATGATGCATTTTGGCTCATGTTTGAAAACCCAATAAAATCTACCTGACTCCCATCAGTAGGAGCCAAGCTATCAGTAGGGGGGTTTTGAACACAGATTGCAGGAAACTCAAGGTTTCTCTCTCCCTCTTCCATTTCTAGCTCACAATCACCCACAAAAGTATTACAAGACATTGACAGCACATTATCACTTCCCACAGACAATTCCTCACCTGAAATGGCCTCTTCTACATCATAGTCATTTGAACTATCAATGAAAACACCATTTTGCTTTAAAGACTCAATGGTTGATGCCATTTCATTTGCCCTAGATGCTAAACTTTCAAGAGCTAATTCATGTTCATTAAGTTTTTCTCTTGTCCAAGCTCTTATTTCATTTTGATTATCCAAAATACGTTGAAGCATCTCCTCTATTGTGGGCTTTTTCTCATGAATGGGAGTGATTTCATCTAAATGATTGGGTGAGGATTGATAACATGATGCATATGAAGGAAAAGAAACATTTGGATCCCAAGGCAATTCATGTTCATGATTCCAACTAGGGTTAAAAGAATTATCTTGCCAATCAGTTTGAACCCTATTGAAATCATCCCCTACATAATCCAAGGTTGAGACATGGGGGCATTAATCAATATAATGATTATCTCCACAAAAATTGCAACAAATGTACTCATATTGAGTTTCAAAAGCATTAAGCTCATAGCAAGAAGGTAGATAATCATTATCCTGTTCAAATCCACTATTTTCCCCATAAGTCCACCAAGGATAATCCATAACAAAAATTAAAAGAAAATAAATAACAAACTAAAAAGAAAAACAAAGAAAACAAATATACACATAAGAACACAAGAAAAGAAACGACACAAGAAAAACAAACACACAAACAAATATATACACACTCAAGCTTAAGCTACTAGGCTCTAATCAAGGTTGACCAAGGACGGTTTTGGGAAACAAATCCCCGGCAACGGCGCCAAAAACTTGTTCGCCACGCGCCGCAAGTGCACGGGTCGCGCCAAGTAATAAAGTGATAAGTAGAGTATCGTTCCCACGAGGATTTGTCCAAAACCCGGTCAAACAATGATTATTACACTCTCGCCCAATTTGAGTGACACAAATGTTGAGATTGAAATGAAACAAGAAAATAAAAGACAGCAAAATTATAAACAAGTGATTCTCCAACCTCAAGGTTAAAATGGGTCCTAAGATTATCTATCCCCCTTGTACTTCTCAAAACCCAATTAACCTCCTCTCAAGAAGCTCTCAACGAAATCATGTGCTAATCTAGGGTTCAAAGAGTACTTGTAATGCTCTCTCGAGTCAAGAACAAGTGTTTAGTCCTATTCTTTGCACAATCTCTTGTCACAATTTGATAGAACCCAATTATCATACTCAAACCCTAATGTGACTATGCAAGGCTAGCAAGTATATCTCTATCTTACCAACAAAACCATCCATTCGTCATGCAAACTTCAGGTTCTTGCACTACTTTACCCAAGTTCTACACTCAACCTAGCTCTCTCGAGTCATAAATCAAGCGAACACAACATCTAAATGGTGATCAAGCACTTAGAAGCATTAAGAACGAGGTAAAATAAGCACATAGATATCATTAATCACAAATCAAGAGGATGAATCAAGAATCAATACATACAAGGGTTCAAAATAATCCTAGAATCAAAGTATTTAGCTACTCATGTTCTACAACTCCAAGGGAGCATATATACACAACATTACAAATCAGAACAAGAGAAGAGAATGAAGAAGGAAGAGATAAACCAAGAGAGGAAGCCCAAATCTCTTTGAAGCTCCGAGCCCAAGCCAAACCCCACCAATCTCCATGCCCTAGCAGAGCCAAACACTCCCAAAAGATGCCCAGAAGTCGAAGAATGAGGGCTCACAACGAAGCCCTAGCTTTTATATTACTTGAAACGCGCCTGCTCTGTCCAAAACGCGCAGAAAACACGCAGTTCGCCGTCACTTCGCCGCAGCGAAAGCCGCGGCGAAGTCCAAAATTCCAGAATTGTGATGCGCTCGCCGTGACTTCACCGCGGCGAAAGTCACGGCGAGAAACAGCAAACATACAGAGGCAGAGGGGGCTGACCGTGACTTCGCCGCAGCGAGGCCACGGCGAAGTCACCTTTATTCTGGTGCTTTGCTATGCTTTCTTTATTTCTTGGGCAGATCTTTGGCTTCTTCTTATTTTTGTACAATTGGGAGCTTGGAGGAGGGCTAAAATCTCTTGCTTATTGCTTCAAATTATTCCTACAAAAATTATATACAACAACATAAGAAACTAACAACAAAAACAATCAAAATCTATATAAATATACAATAAGGTGCAACCGAAGATCAAATGAGCATTTTCCCTCTTGAGTATCCAAAATGTATCAATAATAGACAAAAACTCAAGTAAATATACTCAAATAATCATGACTTTCTAGGAGTCATCACATACCCACATATGCAACTGAACCTAAATGCCACCCCAAGACCTTAAATAAATCCTTATTTTCTATTTTCTAAAATTTGGGGTGTTACAAGTACATTTATGTCATTAGGGTTAGAAACTATGTTTATGTTATTTCCTTCTTGTATAATGATTGACATTGCTACTTATTAACTTTGAGTTTAATGAAATTTATGGGTTCATAGTTTTGTTATTCTCTTTGTGAAAATTATGTGCTAATGCAAGGTGGCTTGGTTAGTGGATTAAAAGTGTTAAGTTATGTGCTTGAGGGAGATGGCATAAGAATTAATTGGTTGTGTTGAGACATTGGGCAAATACTCTTTAGATCCTAATTTATTGTATGGGTGGCCATCAATGGATTAGGGTTTAGAGAGAAATTTAGAGCAATTATGGGGTGGCCCAAATTGTGGATTTAAAAGTCTTGCATAATCAATTATTTCTTGATTTGGAACTTAATCAACTTGGGTTAAATTAAGTAATGTGCGGGGTTCCGGCATTAATTAAATTAACCTAAGCCTAGCCTAGAGGGGTTCCTCTAGGGCTCTTTAGAAATCAATTAAACTCCCTAAAAATCTTTAGAAGCAATGATTCCCGAAGCTCTCATTCATCAAGAATGATCTTTATCCCATTTTCATCCAAATCTCACGTTTAATCCTCACCTTTTACTTTAATTTTTGCACATACCAAACTTCATACTAAAACCAAACAAAAATGCTTTTTACCCGCCTTTTCAAGTTTACATATTAGCTATTAGGGATATTATACTAGGCTCCTTGAGATCGACATCCAGGGTTAGTTTCCACTATCCCCTGGGGTTTAATTTCTTGGAGAGCGGACTCGAGGCAGCACTGCACTGACATAACCCCAACGGTTAGGTGCTCTTCAATTACTATACATGATATACAGATATCGCTTTGGACTTGCTTAAGAAATGCCCAGAATTGCTCTTTGTAACCGATAAACAGGGCTGGAAACCAATTTATGGTATAGCAACGATGAACTCTGCAATTCCCAACCGAAAACTTGGGCTTTGGAAACGATTCATCATTCACGGTAAGTAGTCCCCTCTTAAACATATTAAGATATAAACATAGGTCCACATTGAGAAATTGAAGAATGAGTTAAGGTGTAACACCCCAAATTTTAGAAAATAGAAAATAGGGAATTATTTAAGATTTTAATAATGTAACTAAAATTTTAAGAAATATTGAAAATGAATTTATGATGTTTTAGGTATTTTTAATAATTTTAAGGCTTATTTTCTTTAAGAAATAAAGAGAAATAATTTGGAGATAGAACTCAATTTGGAGAAAAGAAATAATAAAGGTTTATTTAAGATCTTGGGATGGCATATAGAAATTAAATAGTCTTATAAATAAATTTATGAGGTCAGGTATATTTTTAATAATTTTTAAGGTTTATTTTCTTTATTAGTTAAGGAAAAATAGTTAGGAGATAAATTTAAATAAGGGAATATTTAGAATCGTAGGGTACTGGTTATTAATTAAAAAGTCTTATAAATAAATTTAGAAATTAAAGTATATCTAGAGAAATTAATTTAGGGACAGATTTAGGTCTATTTTTAAATGATAATATAAATAAAATTATGATTTAAAAGAAAAATAGGAAATAGGAAATAAAATGACAATATCTACCCCTAGTTGGAAAATATCTTCACTAATAACAGAAAGGGCAAAATGGTACATTACCTATTTAAAATATCTGATTCCTTCTTTTATTATTCATCTCCCACGTGCCTTTCATTTCTTCCTCACTCTTTTCCCTCCGTCCCTCACTCTCTCGTTCTCTCCTCTGTTCCCTCTGGTTTCATCGAACTCGAGCGGCGAACGACAGCGATTTCAGCGGTGACCGGCGGCGAGAAAGGGTGGAAAACGATCAGGAAGCTTGGGGTAGTTGTCGGTGAGCCTCTTCCCTTCGATTTCCTCTCTTTTCTGGTCCGATTTGAGCGAGATTTGAGAGAAATCGTTTTGAATTTATGGGGTTTTAGGGGTTGTGAAATCAGTGAAAATGAAATCTATGCTTCGATTTCGAGGTTTTGGGGAAGATTTGGAGGGATGGTTTGTTGTTTAATTGATTTTCTTTAAAAGCCCCAAATCGGGCACTATTCCTCCGCCTCTGTTCCTCGTGGTTTCTGGGTGAGCATCAATTGAAAGTTTAATTAAACGTGATTATGAGTGAATTTAAGGTTATGGAGTGCTTTGTATGTTGGAATTTCGGGCTCACCATTTCTGTTCCTCTTTTCTCTGTTCCTTCGACTTCTCTGTTCGTTGAATTTTTGTTTCTCTATAGCTTTGCTTCTGGGAATGATGAAGGGAGTTTGAGAATAATGAAGAGATGAGGGTGTGGATGTTGATTGTTGTTTAAATTAGCTGAATTTTTCTTCCCCTGCTCCTGTTCTGTTCTGGCGCTGGTATGTGATAGGAGAAAGAGGGAAATTTTGATGTTGAATGTGAATTAGACTTGTTGTAATTTTTCTTCTTGGTCTGTCTGCTTGGCCGATCTCTTGACTTGATAGGTTGATAAATTGGTGATTAATTTATGGTTATAATGGAACTTAAAAATGGTTGTTGCATGTTGGGCTTTAAGGTTCTGAAATTTGGTGCCAATTCTGTTTGGTCCGATGTGTAGTTAATGAGGAAGAATTGATGGATTTGAATCTATGATTTTAATGATAATTTGGTTGTAGTATGAATGTTTAAGGGTAGAAGCTGGATTTTCTGTAATGGGGTGCAGAATTTGCGTTGGGAATCTATTGTTGTTTTACTATGGTTATGAACTTGAAAATTTCTGTTCTTTATGGTCTTTTGTTGGTCTATGATTCTGTCATATAAGAAATGGATAATCTTGAAATAATTAGTGAAGAATTGTTGAAGGAAGCATATGGAATTTGGGGTATAAAGGAGTTAAATGCTTACATGATGTTGAAGTTTGTTGAGACTTTATGTTATGGATTGTGTTGTGGCTTAAGCATGGGCGTTACATGGGTAAAAGGGTTTTGGAATAGTTAGTGTTTCAATGATAAGATTATAAGGATTTAGAATTTGTATTGGAGTTTGGTGAAAGTTTAGATTTGTTCACCAAAAGCATAAAGGAGAGTCAAGTGAATAAGGAATTTGAGAATGATTATTTGAAGTCATATGGAGCATGACTTAAGTTGTTTGTTTTAGGAAGATCTTTTGATGGGAAATTTAATGACTCTTTTAATTCTGATTAATTTGAGAGGATTTGGTAAACCTGATGAAATTAAGTTTGTCTTATAAGATCGAATTATAATGGAGCTTAAATGGATTTCTTTAGTGTTTAAAGTCTTTGAAATCTAGTGTTCAGGTTGGATATGGTAAGAGTATAGAGTTTCGATTTGTTGTGAAATCATTATTCTATTTATTTGGGAGTACTTTAAGGGTATAGGATGATTTTGAGTAGTGGAAGTTCAGTGTGTTGTTTTGAAGTACTTGTGGATTATGTTCGGTTTTTGTAAATTTGTTTGAGTTGGAGACTGATTGTTCATGGGTGTTCCAGTTTTAAATTAAGTGATATTAGGAATTGATTAAGTTTTTGGTTCTCTAAATGATTTACATGAGAATGTAGGGAAATTACTTGGAACTATATGATATTTAGATTAATGAAGCAAATATAAGTAATTCAGGAATAATGGTGAAAATCTAAGGTTTAACTAGTTGGAAAAGTTTATTTCATGCTTGGAAGGGATGTTAAGTGGTAAGTTGGGATCATTACAGGTGGTTTGATTCAATATTAAAGGCTAGGAGATCAATTGCTTGATTAGGAAAGGATTATGGATTAAAGTGGCTTGATTAATCTGATGTGTTATTGTTCCGTTGATATGTGATTTAATCGGTGATTTGTAAAAAGGATGGATGTAGTCAGTTTGAGGATTAGAGCTTCTGGAGTATGAATTTTAGGATTAAGGCAAGAGAGTTGACTCAGAGTTATGATTTAATTTAGGGTAATCGTCAAGGACTTTCGGAAAGTTGATTTGTGATTGATGATTTGATTTGTGATATTCTTTAATAAATTAAATTAATTGGACTTGATTTACACTACTGATTGATTTATTATTGAAATTTTGTGATAAATAGGAAGTGTATATAAATAGGTACGTATTGTGGGCATAAATAGCTAGAGTCTTAAAAGAATAATTTTTATAAAAATCATAGGTCAAACATTGAAATTATGAAAATTTAATATAGATCAATTATCAAAGTAATCTAGAATAGTCAAGATCCTAATTAAGTTGGATAAATTATAATTTGTGTAAATGAAAAGACATGGGTAGAAATAAGTAAGTTAGGATTCGTGAGAGACGCTGAATAATCATATATATAAATATAGGTATTAATTTATTATTTATATGTAAATAGGTTTTGATAGTGGCATAAGTTGAGAAGATCAGTGGAAAAGAAAGGAGCAAGCTTATGGTTAAAGTTCTGGTATTCCAGGTAGCAGTTTATTTCAGTAACAATTAAATTGCATGTATTATTTTGTAATAATTGTTGCATTTAGTTGGTAAGTTGTTATTCCTCAGTTGGAGTACTCCAGGCTTAGGTGGTTCGCTACCCCTTTGCCAAACCAGTTTAGTTATAACGGGATGGTTATAACGAGAAGTCCTGCAGGTAGAGCCTCCACTAGTTAACGAAAGTATCGTTATCAGTGGTTGGTAGGTGCGGATCACACACAGATTAATAGGAGTAAGACTATCATCATTTGGACAGTATTTATGAAATATATACATGACAATGCTAGTATGATCATATATGTTAATGAAAGAAACTGCTATTGGGATTTCCAATCTCACTTTTCCCCCAAACATTTTCAGTACACAGAATGGGAGGAACTAGCTGGGGAAGAAGATTAGAAGGAAGAATTAGAATTTTAATTGGAAAAGTAAGAGTTAGTTAAATATCCTAGCAATGTTATTTGTATATCTTGTAAAATTAAATTAATAAATTAATAGCAAAGAGTATAGAAAATAGAGTTGCAGAAATTTATTAAGGGATTTAAATTTCCTAAATGTTATAAATCATGAACAGACACCCTAAAAGGGTTAATGTACTTTTAATTGTTTTATGAACCACTCTGCTTTAGTTATAGATTTTAAATTATTCAATTTGTCCGAAAAGCCCATTCCAACTGCAATAAAATTGGGACACAGTTTGAAAAGAAAAAGTTTTAAATTTTTCGTATTTTCGGGCATTCGGTATTGAAATAGTGGTTATAATATAATTAAAATGCTATAGTATAGTAGTAAAAATTCAGGTGTTACATAAGGGAATATAATGTTGACGTGGGTCCTATTATATTGATTTAAACTTTTATTATAGAAAGACAAACCTAACATATATATATATATATATTTATACACAATTTATATATACAACAACAAAAAATTTGAAATATTTTCTCTTTTTCATGACAATATGTAGATTCTGTTTTGTTTATATTATATGCTTCCCTTTGTTTAAAATCTAGAGTGCAGCATTCTTTGACGCAATAAGTAGACCAAACCATATTTGTCATCTGACTGAAATTCAATGATATACATATATATAGATGGAAATTATGTATAGTTTTGTTGGAGATTATTAGCAATTTTATCTTTAATTCCTCATATTTAAATATAATATATATAGGTATAAATTCAAACCCACGTCATGGTCGGTTACCCATCCAACAAGATACAAGTGAAAGAACTCCAGAAAATGTTACATGGCCAGCAGGTACGTTTTCATGCAAATAAAATATTTTTTCTGTCTAATTAATCATTAATTAATTAATTATTTCTTACCCAACTTAATTACGAATGCACTGGCTGGATAACAGTTTCCTCGCTAGTTGCTATAGGGCATCATTCACTCCAATGGGTCATCTCCTCCACTTATAATCTTATAGGTTGGTAAATAACATGATATATATATATATATATCTTCCCAAAATTGCATGCATTTTTTAACATTTTAATTACCGTAAACTCAACTAACAGAAATACGCTTGTGTTGCATATACTAATATGTAGGAATGAAGAAAATACAGGAGCTGAAATTGCTGCATGAACAAGCAGATGAAATTATTGACCTAGTTTGTAAGAATGCGAGCAGAAGCGATCAAGTGAGTGTTATTGCAGATGCTCTATTCCTTGCAGCTGAAGAAGGAAATGTTGAGTTTGTGCTTAAGATATCAAAAGCAAACCCAGATCTTCTTTTAATTGGGGATAGTTCATATCAAAACATTTTTTGCTATGCCGTTCGGAATCGACAAGATAGGGTTTTCAACCTTATTCATGGACTTCGCTTCAAGGATATTGTTGTTGCAAGCAAAGACATTAACGGAAATACTTTGCTACACACGGCAGCTAATCAAGCTCCTCCTACTGTTCTTAACAGCATATATGGACCCACGTTGCAAATGCAAAGAGAATTGCACTGGTTTAAGGTTAGAACATAAGATACTTGCATTATTCACTATGAAAAAACAGTGGATTAGCTAGTGAAGAGACAGAATTCGCCATAATATAGAATATCGTTACATAATTAGCGATGGAATTTTATTTTTACAGTCGGAATTCCATCATTAATTCGCTGCTTATTAGTCATTGTTCATTGTAGTGATTCTTTATAGTTTTTGTATGTCGTTTTGATTGGCTCATTAAATGCAGGAGGTGGATAGTTTGATTCCTCCTATCACTAGGGGAGTTAGAAACAATGATGGCAAGAAGGCTGAAGAACTATTCAAAGAAAAACACCACGATTTGATGCAGCGCGGGGAGAAATGGGTAAAGGCCACGACATCTTCTTTTTCTGTTGTTGGAACACTAATTCTCACCATTATGTTTACTGTAGATTTTACTGTCCCTGGAGGAACTGATCAAACTTTTGGGATTCCACTACTGATTAAAAAACCTTTTTTCAAGGTTTTCATATTCTCAACCGTAATATCACTCGTCTCTTCTTCAACTTCGGTTCTAACGTTCTTAGCGATCCTTACATCTCACTTCTCGATAGAAAAATTCCTCAAATCCCTACCCACCAAGTTGATTTTGGGTCTTTCCTCACTTTTCATTTCCATTGTGAGCATGATGGTAGCATTTCTTTCTGGCATAAATCTCATTCTGAATCATTCAGACTACTCATGGGGTATCCTTCCAATCATTATGCTTGCAAATCATTATGCTTCCAATCATTCTTTTCTTGCCACTTTTGGGAGTGTCTTCAACAAGACGGCGGAGAAGTGGCCATGAATAGCATTTGTAATTGATGATTTTTCCTGGTGTGTCTCTTGTGTAATTATTTAAATACTCATAATATATGATTTGTGGATTCATTAATTGTTGTTGTTTTGGTTTGCTATGGGGCATGATGCCAGCAGAAAGCAAAGCTAATCATGATGAAGATTCATGAATTTATTTTGATAGTATAGAAAGTAAAGTTACTTCACCTTCTTCTTCTTTTAAAACATTTCTAACTCATCCACACGTGTGGATAAAAACGGTTCAATGTATTAATAAGTTTATCATAAAATTGAAGTGATTTTCAATAGTATATTCGTTATGACACAAGTAAAAACATCCACGACTCAAATGTTGCAATGTTGTGTATATGTTGAACCGCTCCAAGAATGGGTGATGGGTTCGTGAATAAGACAAACGACCAAATACAGAGAATCCATGAAGGGTTGCGACCAAATTTTGTTTAGCATTAAATAAGTCTGCAGGTGACTTTAAATCCATTATGAGACATGTCAATTTTCATTTTAATTTACCTTTAAGTGATAATTAATTTGATTTTCTTATTTGAAACTATAAATTATGAAATATTACGAAGAAGCAGTGGAAATTACTAATAGGTGTCGAGAGCATTTGGAATAATTTAACATGTTAACATTAATATTACTGAATTGATTTTTAAAAAATACTTAAATATGAATATTCAATAGAACACTATCAAAATATTTATATTATGTTGATAATAGGTAGTCGGACTGCTACTGGCAATTGTAGTCTGGAAATCGTCCGGTGACTTACCATCCTGCCGTCGTCTTCAGCTGTTAAACCAGTCAAAAGGGATAAGTCAAACTTGGATCAATAATGTGGGCGAAGTTTTGTTTGATATGAGTAATTTCACTCATATTTTTCAAAATTACTTCGAAGTTTCTTGTCACTTTTTAGTAATGACGCACATTCAAAAGATCAATTAAAGATGAACTTGTTTGTTAAAGGTTTTTCTATAATGTACCTTTGTTTTTTCAATTGCAAGATCACGAAATTGCAAATTAATGTATGTAAAATTATCGTTATGATAATTATTGAATACAATTTTTTTATATTTCTGAAACAATCATTTAATATTTAAAAAGACATTAATTAATGTTTTATATAAAATCAAATAAAATTAAGGATAATATGTATGACATTCATGAATATGGATACTATAACTTCATATATTATATATTATTGATATTACCAAATAATTCATCCTTTTTTCATATATTATATATTGATTAATATTACCAAATAATTCATCCTTTTTTTCTGAACAATAATTCATCTTATTTTATATGCCTAAGGGGTTCTTAATAATAACAAAATCAGATAGATGCTCCAAAGACAATTACAAAATCTAATGGTAGTACTTTAACAACTTTCGTGTGTGATATATTTGGAATTTTTTTTCTTCTTCTCTGTTTGACTCTGCCTTTTCCTTTTTTGTTTTAGGAAAAGTTGGTAACTAGTCTTCAATCGAATGGTCAATATTATTTTTTTAACTGATTTTATTTTTGAACTGAATCGAATCACTACTACAGAAAATACCCTATAACGGCGCTTATAAGCCCCACTATAGCCAGCGCCGCGATAGGCCATTAACCCTAACGCGACGCTTGCTAATACCTATAGCGGCGCTTATTTTGTTAAAAGCGTCGCTATAGATACACCCTAAAGCGGCGCTTAACTGACGTAAGCGCCGCTGTAGGCCAATTAAATTAAAAAAACTAAATTTTAACTAGCCTACATCAGTGCTTATCTTCGTTAAGCGCTGCTTTAGGCCAATTAAAATTTATTTTTTAGGCCTTTTAATTTTTTTAAAAATACCTATAGCTGCACTTACAACGACATATAACGGCGTTGTATCATAAAAAGCGCCGCTATTGTTTTTTTTTTAATAATTGATTTAATTTTATATGCACCCCACCTGCATCAGTGCTAAAATACTAACAATTCTATACAATTCCAGGCAATCCATATGCACCAGTAACTCATCCAGAGAGCAACGTACAATTAAATCAAACATTCTAATTGGGAAACAAAAAGCATGCTACTAGCTATACTATCTACATTTGTACATAATGAGAGAAGAGGTAGTACATAAGTGCACCATTCTTCAATTAGCACATTCATTTTTTCCCTCGACAACATCAAGCAACGTGCGTCTGGGTAATACTACACAAACAAAAATATTTAAATGACAATTAAATCTACTTGAAATCTAATAACAAGTATAAATACAATTAGAGTTGGCAAAATATAAAACTTACTGTCCATGGAATGCTACATCAATCATGTGTAACGACATCCCTCATTAACTACATCACATAGTATCCACAGTCGTTGTTATTGGGTTGGAAGGGGCACTATAACAAAAAAACACCAAATATCATATGAGAAATATTTATGTTATGGTTTAACTAGATTGTTTAAAAAATTGATTAACTTGTAAAATCTGGACTTTGCTCCATCGATAAGCATCTTTCTGGTCAAGGGCTTTGGAATAACTCAAATTAATAGATGGCCGAAAAATGGTCAATCCATTGGAAACGAAACAAATTAAATTAATTTTATTAGCTAGGGTCATCAAATGACAAATAATACATCACATTCAAAAAATGTTGACATTCACGTACCTATTGACGAGGCGCATCAAAGCTGGGCGATTGTCTGGTTCAGCAACTTACACAGGATCCAAATAGTAAATTAAGGGATCCGATTGTGTTGTCAAATGGATGATAAGCAAAAGCCAATGTGCACTAAAATGTTTTAGAATGTTATGTCAGTATATATATCTTTGATGCTTAGAGCTAAGAATACAATGAAACCTATAATACGTATCTTACCCTATGTTAATTGGAGCTAAGAATAAAGCCCTGCCTGTTGCCTTTAAAGAAAAGCGTTTTAAAATCGCTTTAGACTGCTCGTCATGTTTCGCGCCTGAAATATGTGCTATTGCATAAGGGCTTATGAATTCGAACAAGACATGCTCCCCGGCTATCATGACATCTTCATACAGGTGCCTTCATAGAAACCATACTAACTCCCAATTAGCATAAAACTTATGACATTGAACAAAACAACAATGGAAACACATATATACCTGATCCATAAATTGATAACTGTAGCACTATGCCATTCTTCATCAAGCACCTCGATGACCTGATTCCTAAAAAGAAGCCCACTCATATTTGACTCGCCAAATATATGCCTGTTGAATGGAATTGTGCCAATAGCATCGGGAGATACGATAGATGCAAATGCTCGCAATTGAGTATGATTTGGTGTCTTGGGGCTTGTACGTTCAATGACAAGAGTAGGCACTTGTGCTTTCTTCTTGCCCTTCGCTTTTGTTGCCTACAAACCATATAAATAGAAAGTCTGAAATTTTCTTCCAATAAAAAGAATGCTAGTTTAAATTGATTAGCAAATAATCACCTGTGACAATGGATCAGTACGTGAAATCTTTTTATTCAATTAAGCAGCTGAACCACCGGTACCTTTGACATTAGCCACTTGTGCTTCCTTTCCGGTAGATTGTGTACCTTGAAAAAAACATGTAACCAAAATAAGCTATCCAACATAATGAATGCTAGTGTAAATGTTATTAGTAAATATCCACATGTGGTGTTGCCTTAATCAAACCAATGGGCCAAGCAACGAATGCACCGACAGCCTCTCCGACCCCTAGTCATCTAATTGGTAGGGAACGGTAACGGTGCCCTATTGTTGCAGGAGTATTCAATCAGGACCCTCAGTGCATTATTAGGCAACGGTGAGTTGTGCAGGGTCATATTCGAAGTGTTGTAGACCTTGCCGATGGCAACTACTTCACTGAAAGAGTGATCCTTATACAGCCTGTAGTTTGACTCGCCCTACGAAAGAGTTGACAACATTAGCTCACAATCGATAATATAACAGTATCACCGCAAGTTTGTAAGTAAAAAATGTATGAACTACCTATCATACAACTATCCTTGATGCTTGGACTTTCGACGAAAGGAACATTACCTTGCTGCACGAAGTTCGACGTTTGTGATGCAACATTATATCACTGGTAAAATTCGAACATCTACTCGTACCGTCGTTGCAGTTTCTCATTCCGTCATTCCATTTCTATTATAATAGCGACACTTACAAAATACAAGTGCTAGGGTAGGTGTTAGTTGATCTATACCGGCGCTTTACAAAGGTAAGCGCCGATATAGGTATAAGCCTATCCCGACGCTTAGTAATTATAAGCTCCGGGATAGGCTCTCTGGATATTTTTTTAATATTTTTAGCCTATGCTAGCGCTTCAAACCTGTAAGCACCGGGATAGGCTTAACTTTGTTTTATTAAGAAAAAACCTATCCATTGTAAAACGCGTAATTATTTATTTTTTTACTTTATTTTTTTATAAAACGCATGATTATGGTTTATTTTTTTAACCTATTTTTTTATTTTTTTAGGCCTATCCCGGCGCTTATGCTTTTTAAGCACTAGGATAGCTTATTTTACCTTTTTTTAAATGTTAGTTTTTTTGACCTTTTTTTAACTTTTTATTTTATTTTTTTAGGCCTATCTTTAACCTTTTTTTAACTTTTTTTTTTAATTTTTTTAGGCCTATCTCAGCACTTATGCTCATTAAGCACAGGGATAGCTATTTGTAAACTTAATTTTTTTTATAATTTTTTTCAGCTTATTTTTTTTAGTCATATCCCGACGCTTATTTTTTGTAAGCGCCAGGATAGCTTATTTTACATTTTGTTAATTTTAGTTTTTTAACCCTTTTTTATCTTTTTTCTATTTTTTAGGCCTATCCCGGCCCTTACGCTTTGTAAGCACCGGGATAGCTTATGTTACCTTTTTCTTAATTTTAGTTTTTTTATCCTTTTTTCAACTTATTTTTTTATATTTTTTAGGCCTATCCCGGCGCTTAGGCTTTGTAAGCGTAGGGATAGCTTATTTTACCTTTTTTCAATTTTAGTTTTTTTAACCTTTTTCCAGCTTATTTTTTTAATTTTTTAGGCCTATCTCAGGTCTTAAGCTTTGTAAGCGCCAGGATAGCTTATTTTACCTTTTTTTTAATTTTAGTTTTTTAACCTTTTTAAATTTTAGTTTTTTTAACTAAAGCTTGAGGAAAAAGAAGATCACGAAGATTTACCTCTTTACCTGTTTGCAATGAGGCTCCATGCATGTCAGTAGTTCCTTGCTTGGTGGATGGTAGTGAACTTGAGCCTTTAGCAGCGATCTCTCTCAGAAGTGGTGGTGTCTCCACTTGAGACTGAGGCTCATCATTAGTAACAACTCCTTGTTGAGTTGATTCATCGTGCATGCATACAATAGATGCCTCCCCTTAGCATCAAGAGTAGATGCTTGGGTGAAGGACTTTCACACTCAGTCTCCTCATCTACATGTTCTTCATTCTGAATAAGATCCCTAAATTGGACATTGACAAATCCTTGGATTTGTATGTTTTTATATGCCTAATTTGAGGCATTTAACATAATTGAGATGCAATATTGGTCCAAAAAGTGTTTAAATGATCATATAGATCCTTAGGTTAAAGTAGCATGAAAATAGGATTAATATGCCATAATTGAAGATCAATTAGCATTAGTTGATTTTTAGGGCATTTTGATTCTTGTATTTTGCATATTTTATTTGTAGGGTCATCCGAAGACCAAATATGAAGGATTCAATATGGAGAAGAATACTTGAAAAGGGGAGAAATTGGGGTTAAAAGCTGAAATTTCAAGAAAAAAAGGGAAAATACAAGTTTCTGGGTGAATTGTAAAAATTACAGAAAAGGACCTCGAAATTCCCAAATTACAGAAAAGGACCCGAAATTTGAAAATTACAGAGAAGTCCCAAGGCAGAGAACATGTTAGTTCGCCGTGGGTTTCGCCGCAGCGAAACCCACAGCGAACTTCCCCTGAAAGAACCAGAAGCAATGTTTGCTTGTCGTGGCCTCATAACGGCGAGCTGACAGTGAACTCACGCGTATCAGCAACACATCAGACGCGATTTTTGGGGTCTTACATGATACCCACTCACTTGGACCAACCCTAGACCATATATAAACGAAAATTGAAGCCCTAAACCTCATATTTGGAGCCACCACACACTTCTTAACCCTAGTTTTCTCATTTTCTCATCTCCATCTTCATCTTTCTCACTTCCTTCCACCCAAATCCATGGCCTCTTTCCTTCCCACCTTGGTTGTTGTTCTTCCCATGGAGAGTAGTAGCTAGGCTTCCTCATTCTTGATGGAGGGAGCCAAGGGATGAGCTTGAAGCTTAAATAGGGGAGTTTTAGTTCTAATACTTCTTCCTCTTGTTGTATTTATGCTTTTCTAGGGTTCTAGGGGTATATTTATGACATTTGGTTGTGTTCTTCATTTCTACATGTTCTATAAGGGTTGGAAACTATTTTATGTTGTATCTTTCTTGTTGAATACTTGACATTGTGTCACTTCCTCACTTCCTTCCTTCCTCATTTCTCACTTCCTTCCACCCATGGAGAGTAGTAGCTAGGCTCTTTCCTTCCCACCTTTCCTTCCCACCTTGGTTGTTGTTCTTCCCATGGAGAGTAGTAGCTAGGCTTCCTCATTCTTGATGGAGGGAGCCAAGGGATGAGCTTGAAGCTTAAATAGGGGAGTTTTAGTTCTAATACTTCTTCCTCTTGTTGTATTTATGCTTTTCTAGGGTTCTAGGGGTATATTTATGACATTTGGTTGTGTTCTTCATTTCTACATGTTCTATAAGGGTTGGAAACTATTTTATGTTGTATCTTTCTTGTTGAATACTTGACATTGTGTTACATTAACTTTGAGTTTGATGAAATTTATGGGTTCATGATTTTGTTATTCTCTTTGTGAAAATTATGTGCTAATGCAAGGTGGCTTGGTTAGTGGATTAAAAATTTTAAGTGGTTTTGCATGAATGAAATGGCATAGGAATTAATTAATTGTGTTTAGACATTAGGTAATCACTCTTTTCAACCTTAATCTTTGTTTGGGTGGCCATCAATGAGTTAGGGTTAATTAAGAAATTAAGTGCAATTGTGGGGTGGCCCAAATTGTGGATTATAAGTCTTACATAATTAATTGGTTCTTGAATTTGTCAAATTGCATGAGTGGCTGTTCGCCACGCGCCGCAAGTGCACGGGTCGCGCCAAGTAATAAAGTGATGAGAAAAGTATCGTTCCCACGAGGATTTGTCCAAAACCCGGTCAAACAATGATTATTACACTCTCGCCCAATTTGAGTGACACAAATGTTGAGATTGGAAATTAACTAAGAAAATAAATATAAACAAGTGATTCCCCAACTTCAAGGATAAAAAAAGGTCCTAGGATTATCTATCCCCCTTTTGTACTTCTCAAAACTCAATTAACCTCCCCTCAAGAAGCTCTCAACGAAACTGCGTGCTAATCTATGGTTCAAAGAGTACTTGTAATGCTCTCTCGAGTTAAGAACAAGTGTTTAGTCCTATTCTTTGCACAATCTCTTGCCACAATTTGATAGAACCCAATTATCACACTCCAACCCTAATGTGACTATGCAAGGCTAGCAAGTATATCTCAATCTTACCAACAAAACCATCCATTCGTCATGCAAACTTCCGGTTCTTGCACTATTTTACCCAAGTTCTACACTCAACCTAGCTCTCTCGAGTCATAAATCAAGTGAATCCAACATCTAAATGGTGATCAAGCACTTAGAAGCATTAAGAATGGGGTAAAATAAGCACATAGATATCATTAATCACAAATTAAGAGGAGGAATCAAGAATCAATACATACAAGGGTTCAAAACAATCCTAAAATCAAAGTATTTAGCTACTCATGTTCTACAACTCCAAGGGAGCATATATATACAACATTACAAAACAGAACAAGAGAAGAGAATGAAGATGGAAGAGATAAACCAAGAGAGGAAGCCCAAATCTCTCTGAAGCTCCAAGCCCAAGCCAAATCCCCACCAAGCTCCAAGCCCTAGCAAAGCAAAACACTCCCAAAATGTCCCAAAAGTCGAAGAATGAGGGCTCACAACGAAGCCCTAGCTTTTATATCAGTTAAAACGCGCCTGTTCTGTCCAAAACGCGCGACTGATACGCAGTTCGCAGTTCGCCGTGAGCCCACGGCGAAGTCCAAAAAATTCCAGAACTGACAGACGCTCGTCGTGGCTTTCGCCGCGGCGAGCAGACGGTGAGCTCACCAAAATAGGGGCAGAGGCAGATGCACTTCGCCACGGCTATCGCCGCGGTGAAGTCCACGGCGAAGTCTTTTGTTCTCTGCTTTCTTGCCTTTTTCTTTATTCCTTGGGCTGCTCTGGTTTCTTCTTATTTTTCTTCAATTGGGAGCTTGGTGGAGGGATGAAATCTCTTGTTTATTGCAACAGATTATTCCTACAAAATTTACATAAAACAATATGAAAAACTAACCATAAAAACAATCAAAATCTATATAAATATACAATGATGTGCAACCGAAAATCAAATGAACATTTCCTATCTTGAGTACCCAAAATTTATCCATAATTGAATAAAACTCAAGTAAAATGTGCTAACATTACATGAATTTCTAGAGGTTATCAGTGGCATTAGGCTTCAATCCTAGATTCTTAATTTGTTATGTGGGGTTCCAGTAATTAATTAAACCCTAGGATTAATTAAGTGGCAATTCGAGGTTCCGGTTGTTGGATTAGGAGCCCCTTGCAATTAGCAAATTCATTTTGATTTTGAGCTTAATCAACTTAGGTTAAATTAAGTAATGTGCGGGGTTCCGGCGTTAATTAAGTTAATCTAAGCCTAGCTTAGAGGGGTTCCTCTAGGGTTCTTTTGAAAATCAACAATTAACTCCCTGAAAATCTTTTGAAGCAATGAATCCCAAGGTTGTCATTCATCAAGAATGATTCCATCTCCATTCCCCTCCAAATTTCACTTTTATCTTATTTTTGTTTTACTTTTGAACATATCACACCTTTTGCATCTATTCTATACCAAAAACCAAAATACAATACTTTTTATCCGTGTTTAATAGTATGCATACTAGTTACTAGGTCATCTTTTGCGTTTAGGCTCCTCAAGCGAACGACACCCGGGGGTTAGCTTCCACTATCCCCTTGGTTCTTATTTTCTTGAAGGGCGGACCCAAGGGCGCGCTACACGCACACACACTCAAAAGTGGTGCTCTTCAGACATGTCGCCCTCCTCCAAGAGATATGGCACTTAGGGACTTGGTATACTCGGGGTTGGTCACATCTTGTGATGAAAAAGGCCCATTGGCTTGTTTTGTGAAGCTAAAGAAGGCTTCGGCAATTTTGGAGATATTAGAGTTTATTTTAGAGATTTCAGAGTTGAGATAAGAGAATTTTTCATTATTGGCTTCTCTCTCTTCATCGAGTTTCTTGTTGAATCTGGACATCTCATCACTCTTAGACTCATGAAGTGGAACTAATTGCCCTTGTGTAGAACCATAAGGTTGTACCTACCTAGATGACCCTTCTCCTCCTCTCCAAATTTGGGTGGAGCTCCTTTTATCATTATAAGAACTGGAGTTGGGTTCCCATTTATGTGTAGGCCTTCCTTGGTACATGGCTTAAACATCCTCATAACAACTAGGGCACACACTAGAGATATGCACTTCAGATCCATAATAATCACAACTCGGTGCCATCAACTCTCTACCAATTGAATTCATAAATGAAGAAGAAGTGAATCTATCAAGTTTAGTAGAGAGTGCATTGAACTCTGCCACAAGACCATCTAGCTGCGGTATGTGTAAGGAAGTCGACTCAACCTTGTTTAGAGCTCTTGTAGATCGGCTAGAGGTGCAATGTGTTTGTTTAGAAAGAGAAAGTCTTTGGATTATTTCCCATGCTTCATCTGAGGTGCAATCTAGAAAAGACCCCTGCATGGTGGAGTCTAACAAATCTTGATTCTTTTCCAAGAGACCATCATAGAATGTCTGCACAAGTAACTCTTCTAAGATTTTGTGATGTAGACACCGAGCAGCAGGTCTTGGAATCACATCCAAAAATCATACAGGGACTTATCATGATTTTTGAGGAGGGAAGTTATTTCTTGTCGCCTTGCGGAAGTTTTTGTAGCTGTGAAGTACTTGTCCAAGAATGCTTTCCTCAAATTTCTCTATGAAGTCAATGCATCTGGATCGAGCCTAGGTAAGCTCATAAACCATGTTTTAGCTTTCCCCTCAAGAGTGAGGTGGAATATACGCCACATAACATCCTTAGTTGGAGCTCCCACGGCCTTCAAAGAATCACATTGAACAAATAGCTCATCTGTAAGGTTCATCCTCCTACAAGCCATAAAATTTTGGTAAGGACCGAATCAAAAAACCTTTTATCTCATAATCAACATGAATATTAGGGAACGCATTCATAAAAGGATTATAATCATCATTCACAGCAGAAGCATTGCTAATGGTCCTTCTAACTCCATGTAGGACCACACCCCCCATTACCATGTAAACCGTGACCCCCATTACCACTACAAAAAAACGGGCTTTAGTAGCGGTTACATTAGTAGCGGAACACCAAAATCGTCAGTAATTATGAATTAGTAGCAGTTACAAGTGGAAACCGCAAGTAAATATGACGGTTTGACCAAAGAAGTAGTTAGTGGCGGACTTTAGTCACGGTTTTTGAGAAAAAACCGCAGCAAAATTAGCGCTCTTTTGCGGGTTTAGTAGTGGCGTAAATTTAGTCGCGGTTTAGGAAAGAAAACCGCAAGAAAATGAAATTAATGGCGGTTCATGGGGATTAGTGGCTGTTTGACCATAACCGCCACTAACTTCACGTGTTGCATTTATTACGCGTGACTTTAGTCGTGGTTTGAGCTGCGGTTCTAGCTCAAACCGCGGTTCTAGCTCAAACTGCTACTAAATTCAATAGTTTAAAAAGGCTCGTGCCCTTTCAGAGGAAAGGCACGAGCCTTTTTAGAGAGAAAGCGACGTGACGTGACTTCGACGGATACAAGGAATAGGAGGCGTATTTTGTCCTATATTCAGTCAAAATCATGGTTAGAAAGAGCGATCAAATCAATAAAGAGTAGAGGCTCATGACCGATGAACAATAGGAGGAAGAGGAACGGCTTCGTAAGGAACTGGCTGAGCAGGCCAAGAGGGATCGGATAGAACAAGAGCGCATCCATATAGAGAACGAGCCGATTCCCGAGAATGTAATCAACGCATTCTGGAGTGGGGAAGAAAACTTGGACGGGACTGGAGGAGCAGATTTCGACGATATGGTACATTGGTTGGACGACGAGGAAGATGAAGACGCGGGGCGCCCTGAACGATCCTCCGGAAGGTCCACCGGTTATGAAGTACAAGTTCAGGGTAAAGAAATTCAATTTTTACCTTTTTTATCATATAATTATAATTTTTTATTGCTAATAAAATTGTTGCCTAAATTTTACAGACCCTTTTTGTAGCATACACTATAGGAGGTTGACGGTGTAAGATGCGATGAACCTTCTAAGCGGGCATCGAGTTAAAGTTGGGTGGGACGACGAGTTGACCAAACTATCGGTAGGACAAGGGGGTCAACTGTACGGCAGGTTCTGCGGGAGTGTAGGCCAGAATTACCAGTGATTCCCGATAGACGCTTTGGACTGGAGAAAGATTGATAAGGATTCCAAAAAGTTCGCGTGAAATGAAATTGTGAAGGTTGGTTGAACTAACTTTAAGCTTATTTAATGTTTATTATTTATTATTATTAGAATGTGATTTTAATTGAACATTTTTAGGAAATATTCTTATTATGTGTTATTTAATATTTATTTATTATTATTGGAATTTGATATTAATATTAGTTTTAGGAATTGTATTTATTATGTGTTATTTCTTTTTTGTTATTATTGGAATTTGATTTTAATATTAGTTTTAGGAAATGTATTTATGATCTGTTATTTCTTATTTTTTATTATTGGAATTTTATTTTAATATTAGTTTTAGGAATTGTATTTATTATTTGTTATTTCTTTTTTGTTATTATTGGAATTTGATTTTAATATTAGTTTTAGGAAATGTATTTCTGATCTATTATTTCTTATTTGTTATTATTGGAATTTGATTTTAATATTAGTTTTAGGAAATGTATTTCTGATCTGTTATTTCTTATTTTTTATTATTGGAATTTGCTTTTAATATTAGTTTTAGAAAATGTATTTCTTATATGTTATTACTTATTTTTTATTATTGGAATTTGATTTCAATACATATTGTTGGAAATGTATTTATGATTTGTTATTTGTTATTTGTTATGTTTGGAATATGATTTCAATTATTATCATCATAATATTATTTAACCATAGTTAAATTTTATATTTTACAGAGGAAGTTTGATGTGAGGGACATCCGCAAGAATTGGATAGAATCAAAGATGGGGAACGGTTGGAAGAACAAGCGGTTGGATCTGTTCAAAGCAAGAGATCAGATGGGGAGTAGGCCGCTTCAGGAGCTGATCGATGATGTCCCTGGTGGCGTCCCTACGGATGCGTGGGAGATATATGTGCGTTGGAGGAGGGAAGACGTAGGAAAGGTATAATGAATAATATTATTGATTTGATATGGAAATATCATATTCAAGAAATATTTTTGAATTACTGATGATAATTCAATTTTATTTTACGTCAACAGAAGAGGTCGCAACAAGGTCTTGCCGCCAAGGCGCATCAGAAGGTTCATCATACAGCTGGGACGAAGCCATTTTCGGTTGGCTACAGAGAGATGGTATGAAGGAATTGAATGAAGCTTTGTTGTTTAATTTAAAAATAATTTCATTTGATATAATAATATTTAGTTGTATCATAATTTTCAGGAGGTTGAAGCTGCGAAGAAGGGGCAGAAGGCTACCTATGGTCGTTTCTACCAAATAAAGCACAGACACATGGACGGGAGCCCAACACCGAGGGAGGCTGAGGAGCAAATCGTAAAATTTTATTTATTTTATTATTATTATATTTTTAATAACAACGACATTAAACTTAAATTGTAAATATATTTGTGAGTACAGGCTAGGATTGAAGAAGCGAAGAGAGAGATTGCCGAGTCGCAAGGGGACACTGCAGACCCCACTGCCTCGCTTAGGGCTGCCCTAGGGCCTCAAGAGCACCCTGGCCGGATGCGTGGGATGGGATTCGAAGCCCAACCTTCGGTGGTGTACAGTAGGTCAAGCGAACCAGGCAGCTCCCAGTCTGCAGCTTCGAGCCAACCATCCACCAGTGGCCCGATTCGGAGAGATGCTGAGTATGAGGCGCAAATGAGGGAGAGGCTCACTAATGAGATTACGGACCGGGTGACGGATCAGGTGTATGATAGACTGGAGTCCTGGGTGGAAACGGCCAATAGTACGCTCGAACAGATATAGCGGAGGGTCGACCCAGATGGATCTCCTTTGCGAGTACCACTACCTCCACGTCCACCGAAGCACCCTCACAGACGTTCTCTGGAGCATCAAGACGTCGATCAGCCTCCTGCGTATCTCTAGGGTCTCTTTTTTATTAGAATGTTTGTTAATTTCAGGATTTTAGTTGAACATTTTTATATTTAAATGTTTGTTAATTTAAATATTTGTTGTTCAAACATTTCTTATTTTCAATATTGCATAATTTGTTAGTGGTTATGATCTTATTTAATTTTTACTTAACATATAGGGTGATAATTTTTATTTACAGCTAAACAAAAAGTTTCTTCGTGACTAATAAATAAATCTTTGTTAATTGTTATTATCTTATACGGTATTTAAAAAATGCATACATAACATAACTGTTTTGTGAAAAAGAAAAAAAAATAAAAATGTAATTAGTGGCAGTTTAAGAACCGCCACTAAAATTAAAAATAAAAAAATTAATTTAGTGGCGGTTCAGAACCGCCACTAATTTAATAGTCAGATATAAATGGCATATGTTCCTGTTCCAACGATCGAATTGGGTTTGTACCGGTTTTAGTAGCGGTTTTGTAACCACTACTAATTAAATAAACATTATTTTGCACCTCATATGCTCCCAACGGTCAAAAAAGCCTTCATGGCATATTTAGTAGCGGTTTTATAACCGCTACTAACATCTAGATTTCCTTTTATAAGCCCTTGATCCTTTCCAATTCATTTTCACATTTCATTCATCTCTTTTCTTCTTTGATAATATCTTCAGTGCTATGATGGATAAATCTTGGATAAATTTGCCACGGACGTCCCCCCGCTATATGGTTGGTGTGGACCACTTCTTAGATTTTGCTTTCAACCGCACAGGTGTTAACAATCAGATACTGTGTCCTTGTCCGAAATATAAATTTAAGAAGTGGCATCCCAGAAATGTTGTGCGTGAGCATCTTATAGTGAAACAATTCCCATCCAATTACACATTCTGGGGGGATTCATGGGGAGAACGATGATGATGGCGGTGAAGCAGTTGTTGGAACATCTCAGGTTGGGATGCAGATTGACGAAGACGATGATCATATCGATCCATTTAACGATGTTGTGTGTGATGCTTTCAGGGTGCAAGGTGACAGCATCGGTAGTCAGGAAGGGGTTGAAGGACCACTCCCGGAGTTTTTTCGAAATGAAGCTGCAAAGAATTTTTTCGACCTTATGACGGAAGCAGATAAGCCATTGTTTCCAGGTTGTACTAAAAACTGCCTCATTATTTCGTTTCTAGTTTTATCACATAAACGTTGATTTTAGACTAAGAATATCGTTTATTCAGGGTGCAGTAAATATTCAAAACTATCATTTCTTGTCAAGCTCTATCATACCAAGTGCTTGTGTGGCTTCAGCGATAAGGGGATGTCGATGGTGTTAGAATTATTGGAGAGGCATTCTCTCAGGCAGAAATGTCACCTTCATTCTACGAAGCAAAGAAGACTATTAACAAGTTGGGATTGAACTACACTAAAATCCATGCCTGCCCGAATGATTGTATATTGTATTGGGGAGACGACGCCGAGTTGGAGAGATGTAAGAGGTGTAATGCGTCTCGATACAAACAGGCAAAGAAGGGTCGAATAGCAACCAAGAAGCTTGCAAAGATTCTTAGATATTTCCCCCTGATTCCACGACTTCAGAGGTTGTATATGTAGTCCAAAACGGCTGAGCACATGCGGTGGCATTCATCAGAGCCCAACGTCGATGGGAAATTGAGACATCCTAGGGATACTCAGGCTTGGAAAGTGTTTGATGCTCAATTCCCGGAATTCGCCAGTGACCCAGAAATGTCCGCCTTGCTCTCGCATCAGATGGGTTCAATCTATTCAGGAATCTTAGCACTACGTACAGTATATGGCCTGTGGTATTGATACGGTCAACTTGCCCCCTTGGATGTGTATGAAACAGAGCTCATTCATTCTTTCGATGATTATTCTAGGGAAGAAAGCTCCTAGAAACGATATAGATGTCTACCTTCAACCGTTGATACAAGAGTTAAAGGAACTTTGGAGCAATGGAGTTGATACGTATGACGCTTACAGTAAGACGCTCTTCACACTCCGTGCGTCGTTGATGTGGATAGTGAGCGATTTTCCTGAACTTGGCATATTGCCTGGTTGGAACGTGCATATGGGCAGAGCTTGCCCCAACTACAACTTTGACCAAGACTCGGTCTGCCTTCCTCATAGTCGCAAGTGGTGCTTCATGGGTCATCGGCGGTTCCTTCCTGGAAGTCATAGGTTCCGGCTGCAGAAGATTAGATTTAACGAATCACAGGAAATGAGAGATCCTCCTGTGTTTTTGTCTGACGCAGATGTTCTTCAACAGCTTGAAGATGTTCATGTAGTGTTCGGGAAGATAGACGGCGTTCAGCCTGGGGGCAGAAGGGGACGCGGCCAGTCCTAGGGAGAAAACGTACAGTAATGGCGAAAGAAGAGCATTTTCTTCAAGCTACCTTACTGGAAATCTAATCTGCTTCACCATTGTCTTGATGTCATGCACATCGAAAAAAATGTGTGTGACAATGTTTTGTATACGTTACTGAACGAGTCTGGAAAGTCCAAGGACCATCTCCAAGCAAGGAAAGATCTGATGGGGATGGGAATACATGAAGACGCATGGCTGGATGAGAATGACAAGTTTTCCCCAGCCTCATTCACACTGACAAGAGCCAACAAGGAAGTCTTCCTCTCCATACTTAAGGACATTACGGTCCTTGATGGTTATTCAAGCAACATCTCAAGATGTGTGGACATGCAATCTAAGAAGATTGCCGGGTTGAAAAGCCATGACTGCCACGTTTTGCTCCAGAAATTCCTACCTCTGGCAATTAAAAGCACACTGCTCCCAGAGGTATCTAATGTTTTGGTTCAACTCAGTTCTTTCTACCGACGATTGTGTGCAAAGGTTTTGGACAAAACAGAGCTGGATCAATTGCAGAAAAAAATCGTTCTAACGCTCTGTCATATGGAGATGATATTCCCCCATCTTTCTTCACAGTCATGGTCCATCTCACTGTACACCTCGTTCAAGAAGCAAAGATGGGCGGCCCGATTCAATACCGCTGGATGTATCCCACAGAGAGGTCAGCTAATTCATTTTTCCAGAGGTTTCATGATTTTGTTTGAGTTACCTAATTGAACTTGTAATTACATATACTTGGGGAAATTGAAGTCGTACGTGAGGAACAAAGCATCTCCAGAGGGTTCTATAGCAGAGGGTTACTCTGGTGACGAGGTTTTAACATATTGTTCAAGCTATTTTGATGATGACATCGAGACTTTATTCAACCGCCCTCCTCATGTTGATGACAGCCCCACCAATGTCCAGTCACCTTCCAACACATTTTTCCCGCCCATCGGAAAGCCAGTTGGAAGAAGTTAGTATTACAGGCTCACTCCCACTAAGAGGTTGCAAGCTGTTGAGTCCAGCATTGGCAGCTACTGAACCCACCATGTTGGGCACCCCAGGGGCCCATCTCTGGGTCACCCCGGTATTGGCAAGCCCAACTCAGGTATTGTAGCTCAGTTGGGGGCCGCTCTCGCAGACCCGACCCAATGCTGCAGCATTTGTGGGAGGAGGCCGTGTCATTGGCGCACCCACGGGTTCGATCTCCCAACCAAGCACTTTATAGGCATTCTAGATGCCTCGCTTATCACCACTTGAGCTGCAGCTCAAGTGGTGACCCAGAGATGGGCTTGCCAATACCTGAGTTGGGCTTGCCAATACCGGGGTGACCCAGAGATGGGCCCCTGGGGTGCCCAACATGGTGGGTTCAGTAGCTGCCAATGCTGGACTCAACACAAGCACACAGACATGTCTTGACAAATTGCCCTCAAGTGGAGCCCTACATTCAGTAAGAATTCTAACACTATATACATGTATCATGTTTTTTTTTATTTCCAAAACACAGAACCCTCTGATGTTCTATTGAATTTTAGGGATTTCCACTGTTATGTTAAATGCCAACTACAAAGCCGTACAAGGTCATCTGCTGAGGTGGATAAAAAGGTCCATCGAGAGTTTCCAGATTGGTTTGCACGGAGGATAATCAACGACAACAATCCCCATCCACCTGATATGATAAATCTAGCAAGCGGTCCACTCGACCATGTCAGGAGATATATGGCATACAATGTAACACCCCAAATTTTAGAAAATAGAAAATAAGGATTTATTTAAGGTCTTGGGGTGTCATTTAGAAATTAAAAAGTCTTATAAATAAATTTATTAGGTAAAGATGTATTTCTAATAATTTTAAGATTTATTTTCCTTATTAATTGAGGAAAAATAATTAGATGATAAATTTTAATTTAGAAATTGAGGAAAAACTATTTTGAGGCCCAAATAAATTTATGGGTAAGAAAATATCTAATATGATATGAGAATTAATTTTAAGAAATTAATTTTTCAGAGAAGGACCAAACTGAAAATAATAGAATGATTAAGGATAGGGACTAAATTGGAAAGAACAGAAGTTAAAAGGGCTGAAACGTAATTTTTCCTCTCACCCTTATAAAAACCAAATTCCTTCCTTCCTTCCTCATTTCCCGTCTCCCTCTTCCCTCTCCCCGACTTCCCTCTTCCCTCACGCTCTCCGTCGTCTCTCTTCACCCACAGCGACGGTGTCAACGTTTCTCGGCGGCGGAGGACTGCGACGGCGCATGCAAGCTTGGATGTGAACTCCGGTGAGTCTTCTCTCTCGATTTCATGTCTTCGGTTGGCGCATTTTGAGAGGAGGGTCTGAGTTGGGGTTGGGTGTTTTGAAGCACATGAACTGATTAAATCAGAATTTAAGGTTAGATTTTGAGTTTACCTAAAAGAAATTTGAACTTTCATGAGAGTTGTTGGTTTGATTTGAGTTTGCCGATCGGTGGGTACTGTTCATCCGCCATTGTTCTTCGCGAGCTCTGGGTGAGCATTAATTGAAAGCTTAATTAAACGTTATTAGGAGTAAGTCTACGTTTATAGAGTGCCTTGCATGTTAGATTTCTGAAGTTTTGGAATTTTTGATTTGTTTTTTTTCGTCTTCCTCTGTCTCGTTCGAACCGTGAGTTGAAGGACTGCAAATGAGGTTTTGAATGAAGTAATGTTAGGATAGGACCAAGGAATTGTTCTTGCATGTTGAATCTTTTGGGAAGAACTTGAAAGCTCAGTTTCTTATTTCCTCTGTTTCCTCTTTTCTTTCCTTTTCTCGGTTCCGCTGAGTTTGGGGGATTATGGGGTGTTTGATTCTTGAATGATAATTGATAGGAGTATGTCAAGTACATAAATTATTTTGCACGTGAAATTTTCTGAGCTTGTGTTAATTTTTCCTCTGCTCTGGTTTGATTTTTGTTAAAGAATGAGAGTTTTGAGATTTTGACATGTGCTCTGTTTCGGGTCTGTTATGGAAATAGAGTTGGAGTTTGGTTTCTATGGTTAAAATTTGTTTGAACAAGAACATTTGCTGAATAAATTGATTCAGATGGAGTTACAAAGATTTTCGTAGAATAAAGAGTGTTGCTTGGCTGAAATAGTATGTCTTTTGATTAAGCTAAGAATTGTTTGGTATATGTTATTGTAATGTCTGTTATGAATTGAGAGATTAGATTATCTATTTGTATTTATTAAAACTGAACTTAGTGATATTTTTAAGATGTTGAATAGGCTAATGGAAGTAACTAAGGTTTTCAAAAGAATAAAACTGAAATGGTTGATTCAAAGATTTTTGAGGGAAATGGAAGCTAAAGAACTGGACAGATTTAAAATGTTGCAGGATTTAGAATAACTATTAGTTCTGTTGCTTTTCCTTAAACTTGTGGTTTTCAATCTTAAGTCACCGTCATGTTGGAAAAGTGCTGAATTATTGTTGCAATAAGTTAACTGACAATGTGGACTTCATTTGGATTAATGTTTTATTGAGTAATGGATAGTGTAGAAATCATTATGATAATTATTGCTAGAAATTGTGAAGGTTTGGATTTAAAGATAAGATTTTTTTTAGAGTAAGAACTGCTGTGATGATGATATGTGGGCTATTTAGGAATTTAGTTTAAGATAATGGGAATTGATTGCTACTGTATAATTATGAAATTGCTTATTTTCAAAAGAGGGCTATATTGGGTTGAATGGGATGATTGAGGTTTATGTTGGGTACTCTAAATATTATTGAGTATTCTAGAAAGATGAGGATGGATTATAAGGCTGATGTTAAGTTAATGATTGAATTTGATCTTTGTTAGATCGGGCTTATAGTAGTTTTCAAACGGAACAAAATATGCGAGCACATGGACTATAGAGAAAGTAAAAGAAGTATGTGATGTAAGTGATTTGTGAAAATGTTGTCTCTTGGTTCGAGTTTTAAGTTTCAAAAGTGAACTTTATTAAGTGAATTAAGCTAAAATGAGTGATACTTGTGGTTATATGTTCTTAAGGAATTGGGGAAATGTTGAAGTTTAATATATTATAAATTGTATTGTGAATATAGCTTATGAATACTTGATAATTGAAGATATATATAAAATTGACTTGTCAAGTTGTGTCACTTTCATTGTGTATTCCCATATCTCTAGTTCTTTTAGATTCTTTATCTTTTTCAATTTCTGATGGATTTTGAGTATTTAAATAAACGGGATAATGTTGTGGTTAATGAATTTGTAATATCATTTAATAAATTGAATTGCTTAGACTCGAGAATGACTTACATTGTTGATTGATTTATTCTTGAGATCTTGCAATAAATAGAAAGGATATATATAGATGTATGTGAATGATTAAGGTCTTTAAAGAATGGTTTTATAGAAACTATTGGTCAAACATTGAGAATAAGAAATACTAATTGGAGTAAAGTAATTTCAAGTGATCTTTTTAATATTGAATAGTCAAGATAGTTATAGTGAATTATAATGATTCATAGATATAAATAGTGGGGTAGTCACAAGCATATTAGGACCCGAGAGAGACGCTGAAGTTTCATGAATAAGCACGGATATTTATATTATTTATGTATTATGAATAATTTTAGGACAAAATAGTGGTGTTGGGACCTCGGGGTCGTCGGGCAGGAAAGGAACCGGCTTGTGAATAACTTCTGAAGTCAGGTGCGGTTTATTTCATAACATAAATATTTGTGTGTGTATATATATATTGTTTTGGAAATAAATCTGTTGCAATAAATGAGCATTATTCTGGTGGTGATATTATGATGTTGATGATATTTATGGAGTACTCCAAGGCCTAGGTGGGTCGCTCCCCCTTTGCCAGTTAAATTCCTATAACCGTGAGGGTTATTGAGTAGCTGTGAGGGCTACAGTTAAATTCCTATAACCGTGAGGGTTATTGAGTAGCTGTGAGGGCTACAGTTAAATTCCTATAACTGTGAGGGTTATTGAGTAGCTGTGAGGGCTACAATTAAATTCCTATAATCGTGAGGGTTATTGAGTAGCTGTGAGGGCTACAATTAAATTCCTATAACCGTGAGGGTTATTGAGTAGCTGTGAGGGCTACAAATAAATTCCTATAACCGTGAGGGTTATTGAGTAGCCGTGAGGGCTATAATAATATAGATGGATATATGCTTTCATTAATTGCACAGAATTGAATTATATATGAATATGTGTATTTGAGTGTATATGATAATAAGTATGTATGAAATAAACTGCGTTGAACCTTTGCTTTTCAGTGAAGCAAGAGGCGACCGTTTCTTGGGATAAGGTAGTGAAGAAGCAGGAATGCCTGCTACATTTTGTACCATCTTTGAATATCTATCTTGTTAGTATTTGTATATATTATATATATAGAATAGGGAAGCACAAGCTCGAAGCTTGTAGAGTATATAACTCTCTGTATTTATGTATCCCTAAACTATAGCAACAACATAAGCAAGTATCGGGTTATCGACCGCGATGACCCCAATATTTTGATAATAGGCCGGATAGATATGGTTGGATACCAACCCAACCTTAAGATAATAGAAGAATAAGTAGAATACGTAAAACAAGATATCTTGATACACTAAGTAATAGATTTAGATACTATAATAGGATCTTAGTTATTTTAATTGTTTTAATAACCACCCTATCTCATCAAGAGTTTAAAGTTATTCTAATTTGTCAGAAAAGCCCAATTTAAAGAACGGAAATTTGATTTATACTTTGGAAAGAAAAAGTTTTAAATTTTTCGTATTTTTGGGCTTCTGGAATTAAGAAGTGGTTATAAATCAATTAAAATGCCATAATATAGTAGTAAAAATTTAGATGTTACATACAACGTCAACGGGTTCAAGTTCTGCACTGTTGCAAGGGATGAAGGTTCTCTCACCCAAAATTCTGGAGTGTTTGGCCATTCGGTACAAGGAGTTATGCCAGCTCACGGGATACAGACATGCAATTTGGTGGCGTATCATACTATGGCAAGCTCGTGGACATCATCGAGCTTAACTATCAAGGTCATTTCAACGTGCCTCTCTTCAACTGCATGTGGACAGACACCAGAACTTCTCGAGGCATTACCGTGGACAGCGTGGGCATCACCTCTGTCAATTTCTCGAAGCTCATTCACACAGGGGAAGTGGAAGATGACGAGCCGTATATTCTTGCCTCACACGCGCAGCAGGTTTACTATGTGAAAGATCAGAAACACAAAGATTGGCACAGGGTGATTCATATGAAGCCTCGTGACCTCTACAAAATGGTTGACGAAGATGATCTAGAACTAGGCAGCCAGCATTTTGAATCTGACAACTTCGAGAACCTCATTTTGGAAGAAGACGATCATTTACTAGTAGTTAGGTAAGGCTTTTTACTACAAATAATTTAAACAAATTTCAACACCATTAGTAATAAAAATTTATATATTTGTTTATTTTCTTTTTAGGTTGGAGCAAGAAGAAGATGATTGAAGCAGGCAGCTACAATTATTTTTTATTTTGTAAAATTTTCATATCAATGTGTATCAAACATTCATATATCATGTTTTTTTTAAGGTAGCTTGAGTATATTTTTTTTTAAATTAGTAACAATTAGTAGTGGTTCAAGAACCGCTACTAAATCTATGATTAAAGTATAGTAGCGGTTCTTTAACCGCTACTGATGTTTTTTGTAGCAGTTTATAACCGCTGCCCAAACCATCACTGAATCCCGCTCAGATCACTATAAATATCCACCCCCTCCTCTCATTTTTTTCTCACACATTTATACAATTCCTTCTCCTTCTCCTTCCAATTTGTTCCCAAACAGACAAGCATTATTTTCTCTTTTATTTTATTATTACTTTATCTTATATGTTTTTTATTTCGAGCTTTTTATTTTATTTTCTGATTTCCTTAGTTTGCTAATTTTTTTTCAGGTTACAATATTGAATTTTTCATCATTCTTACTGATAAAATTTTGTTTGATTTATAATTCATAATGTTTACACAACATAGTTAATTTATTGTTTGATAAATGTTTTTCTTATACATATGGAGATTGTTAATATTGTTGAGAGATTTTTTAATTTTGAAAATAATGAAATTTATAGTTAATAGAATTTGTATTGATTTTTTTTCAATATTTTAGAAAATTTAAAATTGATTCTCGAATATTTAATCTTGTTAATTTTTTTTCTGCACGTTAACATTTAGTAGCGGTTATACTAACATTTAGTAGCGGTTTATAACCGCTACTAATACCCTTTTTTATTTTTTTTATAAAATATGAGCGTTTAGTGGCGGTTCTAGTTAATTGTTATTTTATTAAACCGCGACTATTAGAAGCGATTTGACCAGCGGTTCAAACCGCCACTAATTAAATGCAATTTTTTTAATATTTTCCATTAGTGGCAGTTTGAACCGCTGGTCAAACCGCCACTAATGCGAGGAGAAAATTTTTTTTGAAACTATTCTATTTTTTATTTAGTGGCGTTTTTTAGTTCTAGTAGCGGTTTGGTAACCGCGACTAAGTTAGTAGCGTCGTTGACCTTGTTACCCGCGGTTTTAATAACTGCTAGTAAATGTTTGTCACGGGAGTTTTAGTAACGGATTTGAAAACCGCGAGTAACATGTTAGTGGCGGTTGTAACTGCTACTAAACATACTTTTTAACTGCTATTAAAGCCCGCTTTTTTATAGTGTACCCCCATTTTGGTTCCTAGGTGGCTCTACACCTTCATTAGGTATATTGGGAAAAACAGGGATTGTAGGAATAATTGGGTCAACTTGGTGATTGGGCGAATCCATAGTTGGGAAATTGAGGTTGAATTCAATGTTTGCAGACATGCACAAGGAACAGAATCAAGTGTATGCAAGAAATGCAAGAGATGCACAAAGATAACAACCAACAATCCCAAAATTGACCAAAATAGCACTCACAAGTAAAATTAATGATAGGAATATGAAATATGAGTGAAACCAATGCAAACAAGTCACAAATGGTGGTTAGAATGTGTGTGCAAAAGTTGAAAACAATTGGAATTGAATTGTGGAAAAAGTGGTGCAAGTAGGCAATTTTGCAGAAAACTAGAGAAGTTCTGGTGTCTGTGTCTCGTCGTGTGCCTCACTGTAGGTGTCCACGGTGAGGTACAAAAATGCAGCAGCTCTTCAGCAACACAAAACAGGCCTCACCGTGGCCTTCACCGCGGGGGCTACGACGAGGTACAGAAAGCTTGACAGTGAACTTCTTGCAATTTGACAGCAAAGAGGGAATTTAGTCCAAAAATGATTCTAAGCAATTTCAACACGAACCAATGATTGAAACAAGTTTAGATGAGTTGAGGAAGCTTAGGAAAAATGTCAAAACACTTGAAAATTACCTAGAACCAAATTTCACCCCCTAGGTTGCCAATTTGCAAGAAAATACCTTTGAAAATTTTACCAAATGCACAAGTTCAAGAATTTGAGTTTAAAATTTGGTGCAAATGGCCTCAACAAGTCCAACAATCAGAAAATGACTTAGTTGAGTGGTTTTGGTTGAAAAATGAGTGTAATGCCAAATATGAGTATGTGATGCACAAATACAACCGCAATTAATCAAAGCAAATACCACACAGTAGCAACTAGTCAATCAAATTTCACTCAAATGGTGCAAGAAACCAGCAATACACTACAACACAATAGCAAGTACCAAGCCCAAGCTCAAGAACACTATATTTTTTTTCAAATTTTTTTTTAATGCAAACGCAATCTTATAATGCAATGTGTTAACAAAGACTTGGTCATTCAGTCCAAAAAAAAAAAAGAACAAAAACTTGGTCAGAGCAAAATGATTTGATAGTTATTTAAGGTAAAATATCGAGTTCATTTTAATGTTGTAAATGGAAATAAATAAAAACTGTTTGGAAAATCATATTATTATCTTAATAAGTTAAGGAAGGTTTTCCCCCAAATTTTGTAAGGTACAACAATTAGAAAGCATATTTAAGAATTATCAACATAAAACTTGAGATTCTTCAGACGTTTTGCCACTTAAAATTTCATGAATGCTTATTACTTTTAAAATTAAATAATAAGGCATCATATATAATGAAGTTCTCACTTTGGTTGATTGCTTTTCATTATTTTAAGCAATACATTATCAACATATGAATCTCCTCCTCATCCTCAAAGATAGATGCATTTAACAATAATTGAAGATAACCTCTTTAAGAAGGTTATATTATTAAAAATAAGTATCCCCATCTCATATATATGGGCACTGACATATATACTAATACCCTATGCCTTATATCTCTTTGAAACTTAAATTCATGTGTGTGTAACTGTGTACGTATGTGTGTGCTGGTTTTTGTATTTCTGCACATAGACATAGTAAACACCATGATTTGACAAATAAAGATGATAAATATTCAAAGAAAAATTCTCTAAATAAAAATTACACGTTGTTTGAGAAATGAGCTACATAACTTAACTAGCTTTGTGAACACTTTTCCATTTAATCATACATATATAAATATATATGCCTTGAAGCTTTATAAGATGGTGTGGATTATAGGTGACGAAGAAGGATGAGAGGAGGATTTTTGCCATGCTATATGTGTTAACAAGTGGAGTGATGTGAAAGCAATCCTGGATCAACACCCTAATGCCTTGACTGCACAAGTTACTAGTTTCGGGGAAACATCACTACATGTGGCTGCAATGTTCGGGCATGTCACCATATTGGAGGAGTTGCTAGAAGCATTGCCTCAAGAATCCTTCTAACTCCTGATTATAATGGTAATACAGCACTTGCATCGGCTACTATTTTTAGTGGAAGCACTCAAGTTGCAAAATGCCTCGTAGGCAAGAATAGAGGCATAGTTGGCATACCAAACGTGACCGATCAACTTCCTGTTACTTTGGCTATAAAAAGCGGTTACCGAGAAATGGGACGTTACCTTTATTCTGTCACTCCATTGGAATTCCTCAGAAATCATAGGGGTTCTTGGCTTATTCATTCTTGTTTTCGTGAACAATGTTTCGGTGGGTTATATAGTATTACTACTTTTGTTTTTGATGTTGTTGTCAATTCATGGAATGACTATATGTGTGTGTGTGTGTGCGCGCGCAGATATTGCGCTGCATTTGCTTCAACAATGCCAATAATTGCTTTTAGTGCCCACTAATACTGCGGGTGAAGGGACTGGGACGCCAATTCATGAGATCGCAACCTTAAACACCGCTATTCCTAGCACAAGTGAGCTTATCTTCTGGAAACGATGGATATATTCCTGTCAGTATATTATTCTATTTGAATCTATATTCACATGCTTTCCTTTCTTTTTGTAAATTTTGATTATGTTATTTTCTCTCTATCTAAATATAAGACCTTTGACTTTTTTTTTCAGATTTTAAGGAAACTAAATAAGGCATTTAATTATAACATATATTGTGTATTATTATATTATATATTATTTTATAAGTTAAATAAACTAGTTTAGATAAAAAAAATTCAGGCTTTTTTAATTTATTTAGCTTTCTTAAGATTTTCATAAGAAGTTAACTAAGTTTTATATTTATAAATAGAAAGAGTAATATGCAACAGAACAATAAAGAACCTAGACGATATTAAAATGTGAATTTAAGTCGTACAAGCACAAATATAGTTGCTAAAAGGTTTTTGCCTTGGTCTTAATCGTAGGCAGCAGAGAAACCTAGAGAATATAATTTAATAACTCTCATCAATGAGATTTTAATGGCCTAAAGATCAACCTATAAACAATAAAAACAAATTGAATTGAGAAAACTCGATTCAAAACAACATTGAATTGAGAAAACTCGATTCAAAATACATTTCATTAACATACAGAACGCTTTTTTCATATGCTGTTTGATCTTATTTATTATTACATTGTCTACGTATGTTTTTTTAACCAACGATCTTTCATTATTTCTTTGCCCATGTAAGATATAAAAATACCTTCAACCACAGCTATCCATCATGTTTCTTTGGACATCCAACAAGAGGATAGAGATCAAGCAGATAAGGCAAAACTTACTAAGCAAGGTATGTTACAAAGATGTTGTTAAGATTTGAATGTGTGGGCTGCTGGTCTTAATTTACATTAACATTTTATTACTACGTTTTGGGAAACGGCATATGACAATTTCGCAATCATGAATGATTGATAAAAATCATGGTAGTAGGGAATTGTACGAAACAATATCTTGAACTATATATTCCCTTTGATAAACATTATGTTCTACGCAATAAAATATTTATATTTTTTCATTTGTTAGAAAGACCAAGGGATTAAGCACTTGGCCTTAATTAACAGGTATAATTGGTTTACTAGTAAGGCTCGCAGCCTCCAGCGATACTTTTGTAGGTATGGATGCCAATAACTTTCATATCTCCTCAAATAATTGGGTATTTATTCAACATTACTATTAATTCTCATAAATTAAATTAAACATACTAAAAGATCCATGTGTGATACGTGTCAATCTAGGAGTTAAGAAAATACAAGAGGTAAAGCTGCTTCATGCACAAGCAGATGAGCTTCTTCGCCTAGTTTGTGAAAATGCAAGGAAAGCATACCAAAAGGGAATTGTATATGAAGCTTTATGTTATGCAGCTAAAGAAGGGAATGCCGAGTTTGTTTTCCAAGTATCAAAAAGCAATCCCAGAGATTTTCACGAGTCGAACGTTCCTTTTGGTTTTCAATGAAGCTCTCCATTATCGACAAGCTAGAGTTTTCAACCTTATCAATGGGCTTCGCTTCAATAATTCCGTGGTAACATCACTAACTAATGATGGAACTTCTTTGATGCACAAGGCAGCTACAAAGGCTCCTGATCATGTTCTTAATCTCATCTATGCACCAACATTACAAATCCAAAGCAAATTACGATGGTTTAAGGTTAGATAGATACATGCATTAGTTATGAGTAGTCATGATCTTTTTTAAAATTGAATCTCTTAAAATCAAGTGTTGCATGATCAATTAAATACAGCTGTCTTTAAGTATTTGTGAGTGGCCCCTATGAGTTTCTCATTCTTTGGAGGCATATTGAATGTTCTTGAATCATTCAAAGGCAAGCAAGTAAATACCATGAGGCTTAGCTTTGAACCAAGGGTTAAGATGCAAATTTATCTAAGACAGTTTTCACTGAAGAGTTATTTTGTCTCGGACTTTAAAATTGTCTTAGAAATTTCAAAATATAACAATGTTGTCCTTCGCAGTTATAAAATTACCAATGATCATTAAAAATTGACATTACGTTGACTATTAATCTTTTAATAATAAAAGACAAAATTGCTCATTTATAATACTTCCAAGACAACAATGCTCCTAATAAAACTTTCAACGCAATATTGCTTCTGAGAGTGAAAGCTTCTTGGACATATTAGCACCTCAACACTTAAACCAAAGTCTTACTTTCTTTGCTGACTATTTATCTCCCAAAACTTGTTACAGTAGCAGTTTGGTTTTGTTAAGAATGTGGAATTCGATACCTTTTGAAACAAATGCAGGAGGTGAAGAGTTTAGCACCACTAGCTTTAAGAGAATTTCAAGATGATAAAGGCATGACAGCTGAAGAAGTATTTAGAGGAAGTCATAGAGAATTAATGAAGGAAGGCGAGGAATGGATTAAGGCCACAGCATCTTCTTGTTCAGTTGTTGGTACTCTAATTGTAGCCATCATGTTTGCAGCAGCTTTTACTGTTCCTGGAGGAAATGACCAGAATCATGGATACCCGTTGTTCATCGAACAACCATTTTTTAAGATTTTTACATTCTCAACCACATTATCACTTCTCCCTTCTTCAACCTCAGTTCTAATGTTTCTAGCAATCTTAACATCTCAATACTCAGAAGAAAAGTTCCTCAAATCCTTACCTACGAAATTGATTTTAGGTATTTCTTTTCTTTTCATCTCCATAGTAAGCATGATGGTAGCATTTCTCTCCACCATAAGTCTCATGTTAAAACATACAAACTATTCATGGGGTCTCCTTCCTATTATGATACTTGCAAGTGTTCCAATCTTCCTCTTTGTGCTATCACAATTCCCTCTTCTTCTTCACACTTATGTTGCTACGTATGGGAATATTTTTGATAGGAAAGTGAAGCTGTGGCCTTAAGATGGAATTGTAATTGATGTATCATTTTGTTCTTGTATTATTGGAATAATTATGATGTTGATGTTTCCTGTCAATTTTCGCCTGACTTCGGATTCTCTCTAAAGAAAAGTAATTCCAGATCGGAATCAAATCTCTCTCTTATTATTATTATTATTATTATTATTATTATTATTATTATTATTATTATTATTATTATTATTATTATTATTATTATTATTATTATTTTATGATATTAATTATTTCAAATAAAAAATCACATTAGCATGACCTCTAGAAAGCTCTAATAATCAAAGGTTTCTTAAAATTCTTCAAATATTGACCGTGTCTAATTGACTTGGAGGATGAATTATTTTTGGGAAATTACATTTGTTGGTATCTATACTTTTATTTAATTTTAATTTTGATATCTATTTAAATCTTTGACACAATTAAATGCTTTAATTTTTTTTTGTACACACAATTATCTCTTATACAAAGGTTAACCATGCTAATAGAATAAAGTTAGAGGAATTAATAGTGGTAATTGAACAAAATTAATGATTTAATTAAGAAATTAAAAACCATATATACTAAAATCAAAATTGAATAAAAGTATAAGTATCATTAAACAGGTTTCCCCTTTATTTTTCAAGAAATATAGTGATGACTTGAAATTGATGCTACTAATTAGAAGGGCTCAAAGCCTCATTTATAAAAGGGTTAAGTAGCGAATCAATCCTCAAAGTATGTGTAAAGTTTCAATATTATCCTGAAAATTTTAAACGGTAGTAATGTTGCCCCCAAATTAACAAACCTAACGCTCAAATATTAGTTGATCTCATAATGATTGGCATATCAACATGGCATAATGTCACTTTTTTTTTCAACTGAAGCTTAAAACTCAGGTTTGTAAATTAAATAATAAAAAAAATATATATCCCTTCTTCTTCGTTCTTCCCTCCCTCCCTACACTGCCATCAACTCTTCTTCCCTCTGCCATCCACTGCAAGCTCCCTCACTCACGTTCCACCGCCGCCCACGACCCAACCCATTATTTTAAGGCTAGAACTCAAAACTCTGCTCTAATATTTTTCAGGCCTAAGTAGCCCGACCCATTTTCCCAACTCTTCTTAAATATCGTATATTTTGATGTGGAAGTTGATATGATATTCTTCATACATAATGTAAATTACAGTAACAAGCTCATTCCCACATGTAATTCTCTATTTTAAATTTAGTTTTCCCTAAAATGGTCACATGTTTGATGATAACTGAAGAGCTCGCGGATTGATTAAGGGTTTTAGGTTCGGAGCAGTGCCGCCTCGAGTCCGCTCTCCAAGAAATTAAACCCGAGGGGTCAGTGGAAGCTAACCCTGGGTGTCGATCTCAAGGAGCCTAGTGTAATATGGTATCTAATAGCTAAAATGTAAACTCGAAAAGGCGGGTAAAAACCATGTTTTTGTTTGGTTTTGATAAGAAGTTTAGTATGTGCAAAGGTAAAGTAAAAGATTAGAGTAAAAAGTGAGATTTGGATGAAAATGGGATAAAGGTCATTCTTGATGAATGAAAGCTTTGGGAATCATTGCTTCAAAAGGTTTTCAGGGAGTTTGTTTGATTTCTAAAGAACCCTAGAGGAACCCCTCTAGGCTAGGCTTGGGTTAACTTAATTAATGCCGGAACCCCGTACATTACTTAATTTAAACCAAGTTGATTAAGTTCCAAATCAAGAAATAATTGATTATGCAAGACTTTAATTCCACAATTTGGGCCACCCCATAATTGCTCTAAATTTCTCCCTAAACCCTAATCCATTGATGGCCACCCATACAATAAATTAAGACCTAGAGAGTGTTTACCCAATGTCTCAACACAACCAATTAATTCTTATGCCATCTCCCTCAAGCAAACAACTTAACATTCTCAATCCACTAACCAAGCCACCTTGCATTAGCACATAATTTTCACCAAGAGAATAACAAAACTATGAACCCATAAATTTCATTAAACTCAAAGCTAATAAGTAGCAATGTCAAGCATTATACAAGAAGGAAACAACATAAATGCAAACATAAGTTCTAACCCTAATGTCATAAATGCATCCAACTAAGTGCCATAAATGCACCTCAACCAAATGCAATAGCCATTAATACAACCCACCAAAATGTCATAAATGCAACCCTAGAAACCTAGAAAAGCATAAATACAACAAATGGGAAATGATTAGAACTAGGAAAACTCCCCTATTGAAGCTTCAAGCTCATCCCTTGGCTCTCACCACCAAGAATGGTGGAGCCTAGCTGCTACTCTTCATGGAGGAACCACCAAGAAGGAAGAAGGGTGTGGTAGCCATGGATGAAGGAAGAAAAGTGAAGAAGAAGATGAAGATGGAGATGGAGAGGAGAGAGCTAGGGCTTGGGATTGTGAAGTGTGAGCCAAATCTACCCTAAGGGAGTGTGTATTTCGTGTTTTATCTTTCCCAAGTCGGGTCAAGTGAGTGGGTTTCAAGTTGGATCCAAATCAGGCCCCAAATTCGCGACTGAATTCTGTAGAACGCGATTTTCGCCGTGGGCTCGCCGCGGCGAAAGCCATGGCGAGCTCACTTCAACTCTGCCTCCTGGAGTACTTTTCGCCGTCGGCTCGCCTCGGCGAAAGCCGCGGCGAGCTACATTCTTCTCTACCTGGATATGGAGCTTTTCGCCGTCACTTCGCCGCGGCGAGGTCACTTTGCTTCTGCCTCTTTGTTTGGCCTTTTTCTTCGTTCCTGGTTCGATCTTTTGGCCCTGAACGACCCTACAAGTGAAAACAAGAGTAAACAAGGATCAAATAGCCCTATAAACCAATTCATACAAATTAATCTACAATTATGGCTAATTAACCCTAATCTAACACTAATTTCACCTAAGAGTCTAAGTTCTACATTAAGCATTATTGGACCAATATCGCATCTCAATCATGTTAATTTCCTCAATTTAGGCATATAAAAACCATGCAAATCAGAGATTTGTCAATAACACATCTGACCTCAATTTTGGCACAATTTAGTTTTCTCATTTAGTTCAAACGCTTTGCTTATATCTTCCAAATGGATCACATGGATTAAAAAATTCATGAATTCAAATTTCCTTGATTTAAACCTTAGTAGCCTAACTTATAAGTTCAATTTTGGTCAAAAACTAATAGATTTTCATGTATTCTATTTTTTATATTTATTATTTGGGTTAAAGATCATTTCAACCAATGAACTATTGGTGAAGTGTCATCTCACATAAGTATTAATAAAAAGTATCTTGTATAACACATACTTTTTGTATTACCATACTAAGGCTGTTTAACTGCTTTACAACCATTCAATCTTTATTAGAAGCCCAAATATATGAATAAATTAAAACTTTTCTTTTCAAAAGCTTAAGTAAAAATATTTTGAATAAATGGGCTTTTTTGATAAAATTTATAAATTCCAAACTTTTGTAAAATCTTAAGTGGTATATAAAACAATTAATCTGCCATATTCGACTCCTAATATTTAGCAACTCGAAGATTCACCCAAGCCCATACTTGGGGAGTTAAAAGATTCGAACTCACAATAATCTAAATAAAACTACTATACTTAGTTATAAATAACTAATCATAAAATGGCTATCGCTGAAGATAGCCCTTACCTGTGATAGAGAATACAATCACCTCCTTATAGAGGGATGCATATAATATAAACTTATATAGCTATGCAAGTATTAAAACTTGATATAAATTGAATTTATATACTTACTAACAAAATTACCTCTACCATAAAGCATATATATTATATACATATATTAAGCAAGCATCCCTGCCTTTCTTTACTACCTTTTATCTCTCTGCTACTTGTAAAATTACCTCCTGCTACCTTCTATAGCCCTCCTCCGCCTTCAGCTGTAACGAATAGTTGAGAAAAGGGGGGATGAATTCAGAGAATCTCAATAAAAACACATTCCATCTATGATTG
Source organism: Mimosa bimucronata (assembly GCA_037074515.1). Classification (NCBI taxonomy): domain Eukaryota; kingdom Viridiplantae; phylum Streptophyta; class Magnoliopsida; order Fabales; family Fabaceae; genus Mimosa; species Mimosa bimucronata. Next base: position 18,925,568 of record CM073442.1, read on the forward strand.
CATATAATATACATAATGCTTGTCACAAATTACAAACCTAATCTTGCATATCATCACGCATCTACTCTGGTGATCGAAACACCTACGTGGAACTGAATGTATAAAACCTCGTACCATTAAAAACAACTCGGCTAGTGCAGGGAACTGAACTCATGCAAGGCAAAAACTGAACTGAACTCATTCTTATTGCAATGTTGTAGGCAAACATATATGCATAATTGATATATAACTATGAGATGAGAATAGTGTTCATTACCTGGTACGCAACAACCAAACCAACCTTTAAGAACTTCTTTTGACTTTGGCTCTTGTGGAGGGCTCAGCAAAGATAAAACCTATATTCATAAATAGATTGATACTTTTATATATATATATATATAAATATATATATATATATATAACGTCAATCCTGCATCCTATTTATCCATAAACTGCACAATCCTTTATATGGCTAGGCAAGTTATGATTTGCCAAAACCATCTTGATCCTTTAAGATCAAAGAGTTACTTACATATTCTTTTAACATTTCTCACACCCGTAACCAAATATCCTAAAATTGCATCCTTCAAACACTTGATTTTGCTTTAAGTGAAAACTTGTTGAGATTCAATTGATTAGTCATGATAAACTAAGTACTATAACTTTCAATTTATAAAACTTATGACCTTTAGGAACTTTAACACTATTTCTGCATTTAGGGATCTTAAAATCAATAATAGTTTTTCAACCTCAAACCACCTTCACCAACAACTTCTAAAATTTACAGCTTATGTAATTGTCATCAAGCTGTCTTCCTAATACTCTTGACATAATTAAGTTAGCTAGGATAATTGCTTTACACAAAGAAACAACCAAAACAGCCATTGTTAATCAGGTTGTCATAACATCATCCTTCACAATCCCAAAATTAATTTTCACAATCAATTTCTAAACTTGAATACTGCAACTTAAGGATTAATTACCGGCTTTAATGGCTTGGTCTCAAAAATCCCTTTTTGATTCCATAATTTGGACTTACAACTTCCCATCGTTCCCTACAGCTATAATACCTTTAAAACTGAAACTGTTACAACAAATCTTAGGGCCTAAAGAACTAAAGGCTAAATGATATTACCAATTGTTTAGCCTCTTCCATCAAAAAATATGAACCCAACCTCCTTTCCTTGGTACACCCTAAAATTTCATGTCATTTAAATTTCTAAATCAAGGAATCAGAAACTTCACTCATTAAAACACCAAAATCCCTATTTTCTGTATCATTGAATCGGAGAAAGAAATCAACACCATCTTTATACTCTCACTTCTAAATCTGTAAATGAATATTCAGGCTTCAAAAATTTCATTAATTCATACTCTATTGTCTTAAGAATCTTTGAACCTTGTGTAAGCATTTATGGTTCTATTTGCATTCCAAAAACATTAGCTAACAGAACTTAAATATACCTGCAACTCAACATTTACTCTTTTTCAGTTCTTAAAAACAGAGGAAAAGAGAAGTCCTAACACAACTTGATTCCCCTGTTTCAGACCTCCCAATAATTCAATATAAGATCAACATATTGGCCATTATGCCTCCCAAGACTCAATTTCGAGCACTAGCATGTTCCAATAAAACATTTCAACTCTAATCTTAGATAAACAAAAAACCTTAAATATATTAACAACCCAAAACTATGCAGCAAAGGGTTTGACCTGAAATCATTTCATATAACCTAAAATTAAACATGCGAGTACAAAAATCAACTCTCGTCTACTTACTCTTGCTTGTAATTACTTATTTCTTGAGGCTAGCTTTAGAAATTAGGAATTTTCGGCCATGAACAGTAGCAAAGGCAGAAAAATCCCAACCCGAACCATAACTCATTTACAATCAAAATTTCTTCAAGAAATACCTTTCCTTAAGCTACATATTCACTTAAATCGTAGAAATACTTGAAAACCCAACCTCCATCTGACCCCGTTCACTCAAAAATGACTCAAACCATCTATGCCGAAATCACTAATTGCATGAAAAAGATCGTCCTCCAATCATCTTCTCCGGCGCGTCTTACCACAACTCCGATCACATCTCTTCATCTCTTGCTTTCATTCTCTCTCTGGTTTGAAAGTGTGGAAGAAACGAAATGGCAAGGGGAAAAAGAGGAGGACAGGTTTTTTTTTTTTTGTTACAAATGGGGCCAAAGCCCAGTATGAACATTTGAAACGATGAGGGAAGCTGTGTCCCTCACAATCTTCTCGAAGAATGGACTCCACCGCTTTTGGGGGCGTAATCCAGATCTTTCTTTGTACAGTGTGTTGCATTCTAATGGCAGCCTTTTGGTCAGCGCACCTATTTTCTTCCCTGTAAACATGAATCACCTGTACCTGCCATTCTCTCTTCAGCAGATCTTCTATTTCCTTGAGCATCTCTTGGCAGCTCCGGATGGGCGTCTTCCTGTTAATTGCATCAATTACCAACTTAGCATCGCACTCAATGATGATTTGCTTGAGTCCTAGGTCCCAACAGAGATTCAGCCCTTCTCATATTACACGGGTTTCAGTAGCAATTTATATATACTCCTCATGTTTAATAGAAAAGCCCCTAACCCATTCCCCACAATCTCCTCTGATCAAACCCCCACTTATGTTCTATAGAACGTGAGTTGCGACCTGATTGCTTCTTCTGGGTTTCTTGGTGGCTCAAATGCTTCATTATGGACTTGAATGTTCCTCCACTTCCATGCAAACCAACAGCTTATTGTGAATATTTCGGGCCAATCCTTTTCATCTGAGATATTTGTACACTTCAAGAGATTTTCCTGCATCCAGTCCTGTTCGTTGAGGCTGAAATACTTTCTCCAGTTTCTCCGAGGCACTAAGGTCTTCCAAGTTTCTCTGATCCTAGGACAGTCTCGTAATGCGTGGATTTGTTCTTCCATATTTTGCCTGCATATAGCGCACTCAACATCTCCCCGTAGTCTGTTTAGTTTAGTTAGAAGTCTCTTGTGGAGAGTCATCCACATGAAGGTTCGCACTCTCTCGGGAATTTGGAGTTTCCAAATAAATCTCCATTTTCTTTGTTTTTGTCTCTCTCCTGGTTTGCACAGCCATCTGTATGTACTAGCCACAGTATACTCTCCACTGCCTTCTAATTTCCATGCCACCTCTCCTTCAGTGGGCATTGTCTTTATATTCGCTCTATAGTTGTCCCAGAACTTTGTTAGTTCTCTCCAGAGCTTTGAATCACCTTTTTTGGCCACCAGTTCTCCCTTGCTTCCCAGTTCTCGGTCATACTTGCCCTTCAACACTTGGACCCATAAGCTTGCTAGTTCTGTTTCCATCTTCCTCTTGACGCCCACTACTCCTTCCTTATGCCTACATAGTTGACTCCAAGCAACAGCGTGTCTCTTTCTCTCATCTCCCTTCTCTCCCCATACAAATTTGCGTTGTTCTCATTCGAATTCCTCCACTACTCCTTTTGGCACTCTGCCATGCTGCATGGGGTAGTAGGCCATCGAGTTAGAAACTGATTTTACCAGTATTATTCTTCCTGCTGGTGATAGACAGGCTTTTAAGAGAAAAGAAAATGTCCATTTATGTTTTCCTTAGTTTTCTTTTTAGTTTAGTCCCTAAACTCAACTTTTAGTCAGCTTCAGTTTAGTCCCTCTGAAAATAATTTCTAAAAGTTAGTCCTTTGTCAAAGTGGTATGTCCTTTCACCGTAAATTCCTTTAAGCCTTAAAATAGTTTTTCTAAAATCCTTAGTTTACAATATATCTCCTAACAATTTTTCTTAATTTTTTTTTTTATAAAAATAAGCCTCTAAATTACTTAAAAATACCTATGACTTTGTAAATTTATCTATAAAACATTTTAATTTCTAAATAACCCTAATTCTTAAATAACTCTTTATTTTTTATTTTCTAACTTTTAGGGTGTTACCAAACAAATTTTAAAAGTGGAAATAATAGGTAATACCATTGAATGCAAGCTAACCCCCCATTAGTTTCTTGCCCAAGTGTGGACAGGTAACTAGTCAGGGGCATTTATTTTGATGTGCTGGCAAGTGTCTCATCCCATCACGTACTTTTTTTTTCCAATCCACGTCATTTATTTATTTATCTTTTTCCCAAATCCTTCAAACCTCCACCGTCACCAAGGTAAAAAAAAAAAAAAAAACCCTCCATCGTCACCTTTTTCCCTCATCCCGAAACCCCACTGAAAACGGATTTCAAATAAACCTCTTTAGCCGCTTATGGTGGCCATTGCAGTGTAATCAACCACTGTCAATTGCAACAGTGGCAGATTTGTTACTGCACCACAGAGGATGCTAGAATATTTCATTGATTAGATCATTATATTCTTCTCAAGTGACAACCAATATCACTGCTCTGCCCTTCTCGGTTATTAATCGCAAAGACACTCTTTGTTGGAAAGATAATTCGAGTGGGCATTATACAGTAGCAGATGGATACGAGTTATTAACTCAGGCTAATAGGTTTCACCATTTTAATTTCCAATCTTTCTGGAAGCATGTCAGACGATTAAAACTAATACCTCGGTTGGGTTTATTTTTATGGAGATTCATCTGGGACTCTTTACCTATTAAATCAAATCTACTTAGACATCAATTGCAGGTAGATCCATCATGCTTATTTTGTTCTTGTGATAATGAGACTACTTATCATATTTTCTTTCAGTGCCCTTGGTCACGGGTGCTTTGGTTTGGTCTACCTATTGGTTTTCATTCTGATCATATTAACCAATCACAAATGTTAAATTGGCTGATGGATACCTTAGAGGAAGGTTCAGATCATCAAATTCAGTTAGTCACATGGACATTATATTTCATTTGGTTTTACAGAAATAAGAGATTAGCAGAGAATGTTTTCATTAATCCTCAACAAGTTATACATGCAGTCATTTCACAGATTTATTTTCAGGGTATGCTCAGTTCAGATCCTATAATCAATGTCCCTACTTCTGATGACAATAATTTAATACAGCCTAATGATCAACCCCAGTTGCACCAATAATGGAATATTTATGTTTCAAAAATCAAGAGAGCAAGACAACATAATAGTCAGTCAATCAATTTCTTGGTGTATTTTAAAGAAGAATTGCTTCGCAGGTTTTATTTCTCTGGAAAGCCACACCACAATAAATGGGTTTTTGCTCTATACTACCTGAGACAGGTTTTACTGTTCATTTGTCAACAGCAACGGATACTCAATCCAAGGAGATACAGCATTTCTGTCCATACTGTAGAACAGGGTCTTAAAAGAGTACTGAAAGGAGAAATATCATTACCGATAGAAGCTCGTACAGAATTATGCGATTGTCTAAGTATGTTCAATAATTTCTCTAGTTGTAATATATTATAAGAACTGGATGTATAATTTTATTATAAAGTTGTATTTGATCATCAAAAAAAAAAAAAAAAAACGAAGAAAAAGCAAAAACCCCATAGCTTGAATCTGAAACACGAAAGGAAGCGAACTTCCCTGAGCGTTCCCTGCGAAATTACATGGCGGCTTTCTTCTTTATCGAAGTTTGCGCCTAAGAAAATTCCCTCCACCGGCTACGACGACGACGATGTTGATGTCTCTATCATACGGAATAGTCATTTGTTCATTGTCATTTGTTCCCAGGAAAGAATCGTACAGTCTTTTACAATAAGGTTCCCATCGGAAATATGTACCGCAGGCTTCATTGTCATTTGTTCTAATTATGATTCTGAATCCTCTTTCGTTTCCTTTCTTGTTGAGCTTGAGCTTGAATCTTGGTACGGAATTGTTCCCTGCTGGAATTAAGAGAACATGCTAAAACTAGGTTCATGTACACCTTTCATTTACAGATTTCTTAAATCACATTTTAGTAAAACACCCAAAAAAAGATGAGCCAGTTCCCACTAAAAAGTCACAAATCCGAAACGTAAATGCAGAAGGGGAAGAGAAAAAACTGAAGACAACAGAACAAAGCAGATATTTTGAGGAAGACCAAATAAATTAAAAAAAAAAAAAGATACATCATCGTGTCCAGCAAGGTTAATCTTCTCCTTCTTGAAGATATTGGTCTGGAAATCAAGAGAAGCAAGGAGGTTAATAGTCGGAACAGAAACCATTTGAGCTCCGAGAGCTGAGCCACTAGCAGAACGCCGTTTAGCCATAGAGAGAGTTGGAGTTCAGCTTGAAAGGTGAAGGTGAGAAAGTGAGATTGAAGGCAGAGGAGGATGTTTTAAGGAGGGGAAGGTAATTAAAAGGAGAAGAGATGGGATCGGAGTGGTGTATGAACTTGTAGCCGCCATGAATATACATATATTGGTGGAAGAAGCTCGAGCTGCCAGTAGCAAAAAGATTTAGATGCAGATTGGGCAAATGGGCGAAAGAAAAAGAGAAAAATAAATAAATAAATAAAGGATGCAGATTCGGGCGCGAAAAGTAGGTGGGAAGAGAGTAAGAGACTGGCTTGCCGATACATCCAAATAAATTATGTGCACTAGTGGCGTGTCCACACCTGATAGGTGATTATTTTGTTCATTTTTTAAATTTGTTTGACATCTAAAATATTTTTTAATAATACTTATGTCAGATGATAATTCACCAATAATTTATTAGCCAAAATAGCCTTTAATTCTTGTTATTTTTCTCTAAAATGATTTATTTAGGCTGCAATTATTGTAATATACTTAATTAAATATGGTGTATATTGAGGGGCAAATCAGTATTACATTATTAATGTTGCTTAATGATAAAAATGATAGATAACTTCATTGGGGGATAAAATTTATCAATTACATAATGACATTACCACATATCATTAATTATTTTAAATTGGGCTTTTTTCCCAAAAAAGTTACATGATCGATGATATCACATCTTGACCACCACTTTGACACAATCTGGATGAATCATTAGCTCAAATGCTTTGCTTATGTTTCCAATTGGATCTCAGTGGTCAAAAGTTCATGAATTGGAATTTCCTGCAATAAGAAAATTAATTTATTAATTTACATATACAATGTGACAATACCTCGGCATATTAAAAAAATCACCTTGTGCATTTGAAGGTTGTTTTTTTTTAAAAAAAAAAAAACTGAATTTGAAGGTTGAAATTTTAAAGCTTTTAAGTAGACATAATTCTTTCAAAAAAATTTTGGAAAAAAATAATAAAAACAGTTACGAGATGTGTCACATAGCTAACTATTTTCAAATTGATACCACTTTAATATGCCCAGTGATTACTTTCAAGATACATTATACATGCATGCATGCTTGTTTGAGTTTTTCTGGTTATTATTAGACTGATTATCTTTCCTCTATTTTGAACATAAATGTTTTTTGAAACTTTCATCAAAATTACGCAAATGTCAAAACTTCCTCAAATTGTTAAGATAAATTAAAAATTAATTTACACAAATTGTAACACCCCAAAAAAATTCGAAAAGAGAAAATAAGGGAATATTTGGAATTTTGGGTATTTAGTTTATTATTAAAAAGTCCTATAAATTAATTTTAAACAAAAATGTATCTAGGTAAATTATTTAGGGGTTCAACTTGGATTAGTATTTCAAATAGAGTAAGGTAGCTTAAATTGATTGGGTAATAGAAAATAAAACAAGTGTGGCATAAATGTAAATTATAATAATATTAGGGCAAAAGAGGGTAGATTAACCCAATTTAATATTATATACTCCCTCCCTCTCCTTCATCAGCGCACCATCACTCTCTCTTCTCTCTTTCATTTTTTCTTTTTCCTCTTCCTCATTCTCTCTCGCGCTCTCTCTCTCTCGGTTCAGCGGCCACCAGCGGCTTCGGCGGCGTTTCACGGTGGAGGAAGGCTTAGGTGATGCATGCAAGGTCGGATTTAAGCGTAGGTAACTCTCCTCTCTCCATTCTACCCTTTGTTCTTCCTATTTGAGAGAGTTTGGAGAGAAAATCGATTCGGGTTATGTGGTTTTAGGGACTCTTAAATCAGTAAAAATGAAGCTTAGGCTTCGATTTAAAGGTTTTGGGAAAGATTTTGAGTACTGGTTTGGTGTTTGGCTGATTGTCTTCAAAAGCCCCAAATCCTGTCACTGTTCCGGGCGGGATTTTGGGTTGATTCCGGGTTGAAATTGAGATTAAGTTTGATTAAACTTGATTAAACTTGATTAGAAGTAAAATAGAGTTGATATATAGAGATGCATGTCAAATTTCTGGGGTTTTTGGAATTTTTTTACTGATTTTGATTTCCTTCCTCTATTTGTTCAATTCTTCTATTTTGGATGGCTACAATTGGTAATTGGATGAAGTTAAGGTTAGAATAGAACCAATATATGATTTTGCATGTTGAATTTTCGAAGATTTGGGGGGGGGTTTCTTAATTTTGTTTACTCCCTCTGCTTGGTCCAATTTCTGGGAATTTAAAGGGACTCTGAGAAGGATTTAATGATAATGAAGGTGGGTTAGAACGGGTATATGGATGTGCATGTGTCAGAAATTTCTGTTCTTCTCTGCTTCCGTCTTTCCCTGTTCAATTTTCCATTCTGCTGGGCGCATGATGAAGATATAACAGAGTTTATATATGTGGTTGCATTCTTAATTCATGATCGAATATGGAATTGATTTTCTTTCTTCCTGCCCTGTTTTGGTACGTGTACAGTAATGGGGAGAAATTGATAGTGTTAGGATTGAAGTGGGATTTCGATCTTACCCATTGAGCTCTGTTTCTGTGATGTTTAATTAATGCATGGATTATGGAATATTTTTCTCTCTTTGCCTACCTTGTTTTGATTAATGATGAGGAAGATGGTACTGCATGTGGATTCTTTTTCTTTGTGATGTATGTAAATAAGATATTGTTGTTTGAGTCTATGTGGTTTGGTACTTTAATTATAACCAATTGAATGATGAAGTAAAGGCTGCTTAGGAATTTAGTTTGAGAAACAAAAGTTGACTGTGAAACTTTACTTTGGGTTTTTAAAATGGTTATGGATAAATCTGATTTGTAGTTAAAAGGTGAAGATTTAGGATGTAATTGATTTAAGTTGAAATACAAATTGGAAATCATTTATACACATGAATTGAACATTTGTTTGAATAAAGAAACAAAGTTTGTGGTTTGAAAACAATAAAATCCTCTTTCTTTGATGTTTCATTTTATTCTATTTTATCAGATTTGGGTTTTAATGATGTAAGAATTATGGAATGGGTTCTGTACTTGCATGTGTCTAATTTGTGTTGATTTGCAAATTTTCAAACTCATCTCTTACTGTTCGGTTTTGGATTGTTGCTGATGCATGTGAGATTAGGATGTAAATGCTTTAATCAAGGTTGGATATGTTGGTTTCTGATTGGTGTTGTAAGTTTTGCTGAGATTAAAGTTATAATTCACTAAAATAAGCGGCTAAGGCATGATAAAAGAAAGAGACTGATACTTGGGAAGCTTAATGTCCTGATTTGAAATTTATTTAGGTAAGGGTTCGGAGCTTTTTGAAGAATTAAAGATGGCTAATAATCATTTGTGGAAATGGTTTATTGTTCATGGGTTAAAATTATCGGATTCTCATACTGATAAAAGAAATTAGTAATTAAAAGTTGTTATAAGTGTAACAGAGTTTATTGTTGTAATTACATGGGTGTTTTAACTTTGATTCCATGAGTATTGCTTTGTCCGGGTTAATATCATTGCTTAAGCTTTTCTTATTCTAACCTAGATTTACCTAAATTGTGATAGAGAGCAAGTATACATATGTTAATTGTGTGAAGGACTAAAGTCTTTAAAGAATGGTTTCTATAGAAACTATTGGTCAAACATTGAGAATAAGAAAGTGTTCGCTCCGCAAGTGCACGGGTCGCATCAAGTAATAGAGTAATAAGAAAAGTATCGCTCCCTCAGGGATTTGGTTACAAATGCGGTCAAGCAGAAGGCTTAGCTTATTAGATCAAGTTGAGCTAAACAAGGTTTTGCTTTGAAGAGTTAACATATAAAATTAAATCAATAAAAAGGGTACTTCTTTTTGAGATTTTTATATTAAGATTCTTAAACAAGAGAAATGATTTAGAAATACTTGGTAATTTGGATGAGAAAACCTAGGGTTACCTTTCCCCATTTAACTTCAAGACCCAATAAATTCCTTCCCTTTTCCTTACCCAATGAATTTCATGCATGAGTTCAAGGTTCTCTTTCATTTGAAAAAGCTCTCTCAAGTCAAAATCAAATTTTTACTAGCATTAATTGCACAATCTCTTGCAACAATTAATGCTAGCCATAAATCTTCCACCAACCTTATAGGAACAATGTTAGGTCAATAATTATATCTCTATATTATCAACAAACCATCCATCTAAAAGCATAAATTTCAAGTCTAACATGATTTCCCCCAAGTTCTAAAACAAAATATACTCTCTCAAGCCATATTTCATTTAACACTTCAAGTGATGATCAAGCACTTGTTTCATTTAAAGCAAGATGAAAATCCATACATAAATATTCATTAAATATATCAAAGGAAGGAAATACAAGAGTCAATCCATCAAATGGTTCAAAGTAACCCTAGACTATGGGTTTAGTTACACATAAGAAACTGAAGAATAAAAATAGAAATAAAAGGCAGAGACATGGCAGAAATTAGAGAAAAAGGGAAGAAGAAAAGAAACCCAGATCACAACTTGAGTCTCTCCAAGATTCTCCAAGCTTCCTAGCCCTTCCCCACTCTCTCCTTTTGCTCCAAAATGCTCCAAAACGTGCCCTTAATGCTCTGTGTCCTCTTCAGATCGCATTCAATGTCATTTATTACATTCAGTTCGCGTAATTACTCAAAACGCGCAGTTTTTAGGTGAGTTCGCCGTGGCTTCGCCGCGGCGAAGTCACGGCGAACTAAGGGCTTTTTGCTTCCAGAGGATGAGTACACTCGCCGTGGGTTCGCCGCGGCGAAACCCACGGCGAAGTCCCTTTGCTTCGGGTTCTTGGCCTTTTCATCATCTCTCATTCTCCACTCCAGCTTTCCTTGCATTTCTTTGGCTCTTTCTCTGTATCACCTCTTCTTGCACAAGATTGAAAGAGGGTTGATGAGCTTTTTTTTTAACATTTAATAACATTCACACACAAATTTTTGAATAGAGAATCATTAAGCTCTAATTTTCATGCACAACCACTTTCTTCTTCATTAAGGATTTTCTTTGAATTTCTATGTCTATTTCAAAACATCACTTTCAAAAATATTCACAAATAAGGAAAAATTATGATGAAATAGGTGAAATTTTAGGAGCTTAACACTCCCCCAAACTTGAGTTCTTGCTTGCCCTCAAGCAATTTCTGAAAATCAATGTCCCTTGTTTCTGAGCTTACTCTCCTTTGGCTGAAATGCTTGTTCTCATCTGTTGCTATTTCCTTTTTGATTGATAGAAAATATAGTGTGCATGCCAAGTTGAATGCTTCATAATACTACAGATAAGCTTCCTAAAAATTCCTTGAGCTTGTGTGTGTGTGTTGGAGTTGAAAGAAAAGTTCCGAGTCTTGTTCAAGTCAGTTGCAATACCCCAACTCATGTATAAACCCTCATTTTTCGAATTTTATCCACCCTTTTCTTTTTCCCTGCCCACTCACAACTTACATCACATAATTTTTGAATCAAAAGGACTTTTCAGCTTGTAACTTGGCCAGGATATCAGGTACTTAAAATGAAAGGGAATAAGGATATATACAAAAACCTTGAGACAATGGACTTGATGTACTTTTCATACGCCCATTCTTTTCTCTATTCATTTGAGCAACTTTGTTGGTCCTTACCAAGCTTTATTGATCGTAAATTTTTTTTTTTTTTTTATCTCAAAGCAGGGCGATTCTTATGGTTTTTCAGGCTTAAGGGTTATGATTTTAATTGGGTTTGCAAAAGACAGAATCTTGGTTTCTCTTTTAGGCTCAAATATTAGGATCAAATGGTATATATATCATCAAGGTCAGCTTGAAAGGCCCAATCGCATTTAAGAATTGCCTTTATCATTTGTCAAAAATCATATAAAGCTTGCTATGCATGTTAAGGTCTTCCAAAGAGGATTTTTAAAATTGTCAAATGAGAATACACACATAAACCGGTTTACCACAACTGCTCTTCCTAACACCCATCAGATTAACTCTCACTCCTTTCGTGCTTAAATTTACTCACAGGAATTTAAGAAAAGGCTTGCTCTAATATCACAATTCATATCATACAATGCATACATATCCAATTTTCTACCTATCATCCAGTCAAGCAACTTATTCCAATCATTGAACTTTCACACCATTTTCAAGCATGCTCATCCTCATAAATCAAACAAAATTGCAACAACTTCAGTTTGGCAAAAATTCACATACTTACAAAATGAATGTCCCTGTTATTTACAGCCAAAAGTTTTCAAAAATTTGATATACCCTCACCCCCAAACTTAAAATTGACAATGTCCTCACTTGTCAACAGGGAAAAATAAGGGTCTTCTTCCATTGAAAAGAATTTTATGGAAGGATCCAAAAAAATACCTGTAAGCAGTGTAATACATACCAGGCAGAATCAAATGCAACAATGTGAAAGTTAGCTGAATTATGTGCAAAAGGGGCTAACTAGAATGACAGTTCACACTACGCATAAATGCGTAATAAGAACCTTATCAACCGTTAAATGCACTACCACAATCTGTACTGGTCCATACAGCAGGTAATCAAAAGATAGAGTTTGGTGACAGTGCACCATCAAAAGCATGTAACAGGGAAAAGTTTAAATGACTACAATCAACTTGAAAATGAAAATGAAATACAAAACAAAACCATAAACAACATAATAACAACTAAAACAAAGTGGCTAATCATCAGCCTCATCCCAGGAATCGCCCTCCTGCCAGCTTTCTTCTGAACCATCCGCATCCCCGTCAGAGTCCTCCTCTACATCGACATCTGCAACCATTGGTGCTTTACCACGCTCGGTTCTCTCCCTAACTTCCTCCGATCCCTTCCAGCGATTTTCCAATTCTTCATCATCAGATGGCTCTATTTCCATCTTGAGAGACATCTTTTTAACCATTTTGCGCAAAAAACGATTCTCAGCCCGCTGGTGCCTCCATTCAAGCATCAACTGATTGCCCCATTGGTCAATCAGCCTCCTCATCTCACCACGTGTGGCTGGGGCGTTGTCAGAGTCTGCATCCGGTATTGGCACTTCTTGGTCTGGGGCTGGAACAGCAGGTACCTCAACCCCTTTTAGTGTGTCATAGTCAAAATCAGGGACTGGATAAAAGTGGTCATCATCATCAGGGTCATCCACACCCCGAGCAGCAAATAGATCAGAAATGAGATGAGGGAATGCCAGGACTGCTCCCTCTCTGGGGGTGGTAGCACTGTGAAGAATGCTGTTATATATGACGACCTCGACCTGAACAGGCAGCCCTTTGATAAAACAGTAGATGAGCAGGGCTACTTCTTTGGTCAAATCACTCAAATGCGCGGTAGGGATCACATTGTAGCTTATAAAATGGAGCCAGGCCTTAGCATCTGGAGTTAAGTCTTTTCTATTCAAGTACTGCTGGTTCCCTGTCCTTTGGAACCATCCTGGCTTTCCTTGAAGGATCAGCGTCTTAGCCATGTCATTGAAAGGGTAATTCCCTGTCTCCTCCTTGATACGCTTATAGTGACAGTACGGGAGAGTAGGTAGGCTGTAAAAATCCTTGATGACGGATGGGGTGATAAAACGAGATAGCACTTGACGATGACTTGGATCCAGAATGGTCTCAATCAACCCCGTTTTAGCTTGCTTATAATAGTGCCGGACCAGTGTCTCATTGCCCCGCTGGCGCCGGTCCAAAAGCTTAGCAAACTTATAGTGCTCCTTTGCCTGGATGTAAAAAGTGACTTTAGGCGTCTCAGGGAAAGCGCGCTCTTGAAGAAGAGGCCTGATCTTCTTTTTATCCATTGGGGCTTTGCGCTTTTTCTTGGATGGAGGGTGAGGAGCTTGTGGTTGGCTGGAGGATGATTCTTGAAATCTTGTACCCCTTTCAGCTAACATCTTGCGGCGAGGCATGGTCTATTGGAGCAACCCGACAAGCCAAAATAAAGTGAATGAGCATAATAACAAAAAATCAAGACACAATGACTAGCCTAACACAAGAAAAAGGCTGCTAAACTAAGTCCAACAAAATATCCTGACCCCCAAACTTCAACTATTCTAACCCTATAATACGTCAGTCAAAAATTCCAAACCTAATCCTAAGCCCAATAAAAGCCCATAAAAGCCCAATAACGCCAAAAACACAGCCTCAAGCACCACTGACAACAGGGACATGAGGGGACCACAAAACAGGCACTATTGTCAACTGATTACAAATGGGCTCAATTTCTACCAAAGGATTGTAGAATATAACAAAACATCAGATGCAATTAACCATGGTCCCCACAATGAAACTAAACCTCAAGTACCCCACTTTTCAGGCCTACCAATAGCGTGTTCAATTTGCACAACCCCACCAACATTTAAACACCAGATCAGAATGAGAAAACTATATAACCCCCTCAAAATTCACATGCCACAAAATTCATTATCTCCCCTGTTCATCCCTGTCAAACCTAATCAACCCAATGTCTCCCTAGTTCTTCAATACTCTCAACAGAGTTACATGATACCAAACAAGAACAGGCAAGAGAGCAGAGGACCATACCAAAAATGGAAGATGAACTCTAAATCGAAGTTAGAGAAGAGAGGGTAAGACGAAAATCTTTCCTTGGTGCCTTGAGAGCGTTGGGATACCCTTGAGACAAGGATACATGCAATGGGTATCACGGATTGAGGAGTTGGAAGGTTGGAGACGAGGAAGATGGAGCGTTCGTGGGCGGCGAGAACAATGGCGAGAGAGAATGGGACGGCGAGAGGGAGGTAGGAATTGGAAATAAGGTTTAGGAAATGAGAAAGAGGGTTAAAATAAAAATTGAAAAGGTAAGAATGGAAGTTGAAAGGGTGGGACGAATTAGGACGGAAAATGGACTAGATTCAAAAGGTTAAAGGAAAAAGTAAAGGAATTAACTGCCCAGTTTTTCGTGGGAGGCAGAAAAGGTGTGTGTAACACCTAAATTTTACTACTATATTATAGTATTTTAATTGACTTATAACCACTTTTTAATTTCAGATGCCCAAAAATACAAAAATTTAAAACTTTTTTTTTTCCAAAGTATTAAATCAAATTTCCTTTCTTTCAAATGGGATTTTCTGACAAATTGGAATATCTTTAAACTTTCAATAAAATAGAGTGGTTACTAAAACAATTAAAATAACTCGACTTATAATGCTTGGGGTGTCAAACCCCTTACACTATACTTACATATTCTTTAGATCGTGTTCAATTTATTTATTTACACATCTCTTACTATAATAATATATTGGCGGGTTATCTTGATTGATAACCCTCTTATATGAGTATGCAGCTCTATTATTCCTTAAGGATTTATATACATATATAAAATATATATTAACTACTAGACAAGCTTCCAACTTGTCTTAATTATTTAAACATACAACATATACAGGTAAATAGTCTCTCAAAGTATCTACCTACAAGGTACAAGACAAAGCAGGCATTCCTGCCTCTTCATACTACCTTACTTCTTTCCCAGCTAGCTACTCCCATTCTGCTATACTGAAAACGTTTTGGAAAACAGTGAGATTGGAAATCTTAATAGCAGTTTATTCCATATCATGTGTGCACTTATATATATAAATATACATCAATTTCATAAACCTGTGCATATAATGAAAGCATATATCCATTTTAAACCAATACTTGCAGATTTTCCAATCATAGCCCTCACGGCTACTCAATAACCCTCACGGTTATAGGAATTTAACTATAGCCCTCACAGCTACTCAATAACCCTCACGGTTATAGGAATTTAACTGTAGCCCTCACAGCTACTCAATAACCCTCACGGTTATAGGAATTTAACTGTAGCCCTCACAGCTACTCAATAACCCTCACGGTTATAGGAATTTAATTGGCAAAGGGGGAGCGACCCACCTAGGCCTTGGAGTACTCCATAAATCTCATCAACATCATATCATCAATATCATAACAGGAATAATGTTCTTTAAATGCCACAGATATTACAAAATTATATATATAGAAATTTATATATGAATTAAACTACTACCTGGACACTAGAGCTATTTCCTGAACCAGATCTTTTACTTTCCACGGTCTTGGTGAACTCATACCAAAATCAAAGCCTATCTACACATCATATTATGATAAGAGTAAGTTAATATTTGTACTTCTATATTTATACTAAGCGTCTCTCTCAAGTCCTAAAATGCTTGTGACTACCCCATTATTTATATCTATGAATCATTATAATTTGCTATAACTATCTTGACTATGTAAGATTAAAAGGTCACTTTGAATTACTTTACTCCAATTAGTACTTCTTATTCTCAATATTTGACCAATATAGAAACCATTCTTTAAAGACCTTAGTCCTTCACACACTTAACATATATATACATGCTCACTTAAATATCATATCAATCATTCCAAACTTCACAAAACTTTCACCTTAAATATGAAATTTCCAAACTTACAAAACATTGCAGGTTTGAAAACTTATTTTCATTAATTCTCTAATTAAGTCATTAATTACAATATCACCAAGCACATAATGCTTCCACAAAGAAATTTCATATCCAATTAATAACTACACAAAATAGAGCAGCAGTTCAGCTCAGGCAAAACAAACAGGAAATCGCTGAAGCAACAACAAATACTAATATTTCAGAAATCCAAAAACTCAACAACAAGACATTAACTAATAAACTGACAAATTATAATTTACTAGAACTATGTTGACCCTTTAAGATTAAATGATCAATTATACATAATCTATTCTAATTAATCTTTATGATTCTCAATTTCTAAATCACTCAAAGCCTTAAGTTAAATCCTAATGTGACTGAAATCTTCTATATGTCGTATTATGTTGTAATGCTTATCAATAACTCTTTTTCAGTGTATTTAGGTTTATATAGCTAAGAAACTTGTTTACTCTAATTACCTTAAACAATTCAGTACTATGATTACAATTATTTATAACTTGTAAACATTAAAATCACGCCAACCGTACCCAATAATTTCATTACTTTACTTCTAGTCATCCACTTCCATTCATTAATCATCATCTATTTCACACATCCATAACCAAATCTCACAACAATCCTTCCTTTCAAATAAAATGACACTAACCATTGAATAATTCTCTCCTACATCTTTAAAATACATCTTATCAATAATGATCTGTTAACTTCAGCATTAATCCAATATCTTAACAAACAACAAAGCCACATATATCACCCATTTTAGTTTATTCTTCTTAATTAATTTTACTTTTAAACATTAATCCTCAAAGAAAGCTTCAGTTTTAGTCAAACCAAAACTCCTTTTTCATTTAACGACATAGATTCCAACATTCCTAATCCAAACTGGAAACTTGCACTTCACTCATAATAATATCCCTTAGATTAGGGAATACTTTCCAGCACTAAACTCATAACTCTTATCCTTAAAATATCAAATGATAAAAATCAGTTCTCCATCTTAACACTCAAACTCCATAGGTTTCAACAAATTTCATCTTTAATGTATTATGTTTTCCCTTTCACTCAAAAGCCTAAATCGAATTTCATACAGTAAAAACCTTGCATTTTTGTTTCTATTAACTAAAGATCAAAGAACATCAATATGCAGACTTTTATGGGTTTTCTTTACATGAATACCGTAAGGCTACTACTAGTAAGAGCATCAAGCAGCCTTATTACTTAAATTCTAAAAATATTCCCACAGCACAATGAAATCAACATAGATGTATTAAAACAGAGGCTTAGGTTCAGTCCCCATTTCAATGGTGTATTACCCACCAACAATCATCCAATGCATTAGTTTAAAGTCAAATAAAATTCTGTCTTTGAGAGGCTAAGAAAATTTCAACTCAAATCATGACATTAAATTCCTAAATCACCATTTCCGCACCAGCAAGAATCAGAATTGGTTATGTGATATCAGTACTCAATCATTATTGAGTTTTCCTACATTATTTCAGCCTATAACAAATCTGAACTTCAAAGAATGATACATACCCACATCTGCAACTGAACCTAAAACAGAGCACGAAGGAATTTAATTTGAAATCCCACATGTAGAGTAAAAACATGCAATCATGAAAATCAACTCCATCTTACTCCTAACTAAATTTATTTAAGCCTTGACATAGTTCTAAACCGAAATCACGCCCAACTCGGCACTGTGAACAGTGACAGAAACAAAGAAATTAAGAACCTGGCCAATAACTTCATGCATGCTCCGATTCTTCAGGGAAAACTAAAAATCTAACCTCAAGCTTTGATTTAATTAGATTACAACTCATCAAAACCAAAACCCCCAAATCGGAACTCCTCACAAACCACTCAAATCAGAAAAATGAAGTGTAGAAATGAAGAGAGAGGACTCGCCTAATGCCAAATCAGGTGTTGCATGCGTCTTTGGAGATCGAGTTCGCCGGAAATGGCTTCCTTGGCCGCTGGGAGTTGCGTCGCCGGTGAAGAGAAAATGGAGAGGATAAGAGGAATGGGAAATTGAAGAATGAGTGAGGAAATGTGATGGTTCTGCGTTGGAAGAGGAGATGAGGGAGTATATATATTAATTTTAATTGAGTAATTTTACCATTTTGTCCTTCCGACTATTACTCAAGATATTTTCCCACTAGGGACAGATATGGTCATTTTCATTTTCTCTTTTTCATTATGCCCTTCTTTGCAAAGTTTAATTACTATTTCCTTTCCAATTTAATCTGAATTAAGTCCTAAAATAATCCCTCTAGATATGTTTTAATTTCCAAATTTATTTGTAAGACTTTTTAAATAACAAACAATACCTCAAGGTTCTAAATATTTCCTTATTTAAATTGATCTTCTAACTTTTTTTTTCAACTATTAAAGAAAAATGAGCCTTAAAAATTATTAAAAATACGTCTGGCCTCATAAATTATTTATAAGGCTTTTTAATTTCTAAATCTCACCCTAAAACCTTAAATAAATCCTTATTTTCTATTTTCTAAAATTTGGGGTGTTACAATTCTCCCCCCGTTAAATAAATTTCGTCCTCGAAATTTAGAAAATCCCATGGTTAATTATTCCCTGACCTTACATTATCTTAATGAAAGAGAAAATAACAACAGCACGTATATTTCACATGCTATTCACACACTCATCCTAACAGTACACACATATAAAAACATAATCATAAATATCCTTATTACTTTAATCAACTTAAATCTTTCAATCATTACCAAAGATATTAACATATCACCTTTGATATACTTTGAACATAATTATTAACCCTCTTATATTTTACGACATTTCAAGCCGCAACAAATTATGATTATTGGATTATGAACACAGTCATACCTCATTTAGAATAGCAATAATATAACAATCAAATCTTGTTAATGTATTAGTTCCATTACTTTAATCTTCTTTTACCATTCAAGCTTCACAATACTCATATAATTTAACCCTTTCATATAACCATACCTTGAATTACCTACTAACATTTAAGGACCTTGAACAGAAAACAATTCAAATTTATCACCAACCATTTCATAAGATAACTGATATACTCTTTAATAATCAAATCCTATATAATAAACAGTACCTATAATCGATCACTCAAACTTACAGCTCTTTCACATGATGAACTTCAGTCACAATCAAAGAAGAAAAAAAAATTACCATAGTTAATTGTTCTCTTAACATCCGTATTGTATATTCATAATGAACTTCATACAACATAAATTTAAAATACGCAAACACATATATTACAATAGCATTCATATAAGTTCATTTTTTTATAATTTAAACAAATTCGAATCGACAAACTTTGGATTGGCCAACACAATTTATGACCAATCAAACTATCATGGTATATTTAACTCTTTTAGCTTAGAATAAATGACTGTTCCCTTACATGCTAAAGTACCAAAATTAATTTCACATTCGCAGTATAATCTAAACATGCAGAATTCCTTATTAAAACTCTTACTATTTATATTTTATTTAATATATTCGATCATAAGCATTCCTACGATTTGAAACAATTGCCATCTCTAAGACCCTTGTAGCAGACTTAATTGTTGCTATACATATATGAAATTGAACAACTACTATATTTCGAATGGCCGAGATCAGCTAAATGAATTTCAGTCACAACCAAAGGTTTGTCCCTTAACATTCTTCAGCAGCATTCAACAGAA
The DNA here is from genome assembly GCA_037074515.1 of Mimosa bimucronata. NCBI lineage: Eukaryota > Viridiplantae > Streptophyta > Magnoliopsida > Fabales > Fabaceae > Mimosa > Mimosa bimucronata. Next base: position 18,945,841 of record CM073442.1, read on the forward strand.
ATAAATATACAATTCCATAAACCCATTATTATCCTATCTTCATTATCCTTTATACATTTCAAGCAAATCATAAATTAACCACAGCAATTCACAAATATCAATAACACTGGAAAGGGAATTTAAAGGAAACTTTCAATCCCACAACTTTTCATTCCCTATTAAACATCTCATTTTGCCCATTCTATCAATAACACACAGAATGCATGTTAATTAAACAACAATGACAAACAAAATCTACAAATTTCCATTACATCATAAATATTTTCTCCATTTATACTTTTAATATCGGTTACCCTCATAATTCAATACCATTTTACCAATTTCTAACTACTTTAGCTTTGTTCAACTTACTCACATAAGCTAAACTTCATTTATATATTAACTCAACAAGAGTTTCAGAAATTCGGTCTGATTACAAAGCCCAATAATAACAATTACAAGATCATAAACTGGAACAGAAAAACAAATTTCCTCACCTCAATTACAACCTAAACACTACCAAGCATACTTATAAACCCTTTTCAAGAAACTCAAGAGAGCAAACCAAGCTTATGTTTAGTTCCTCAATCATCAAAATTCATATATTTAATCCTTCTAATTGCTTACACTTGTTCATATCGGTTTTGTGAGTAAATTAAGCATTTAAAAATTTAATTTATATTCCACGAAAATCCCACAGAGACAAAAAAAAAAAAACGAACCTCAAACCTTCTCAGTCAGAGAGATTATACTAGCTACAAGTCAGTCCAAGCTTTAACTGAAATACAGGGAATTTTCTCAAAAATCTTATTCAATCACCATAATAAACTTCCTATGGTTCCTGAACATAACTACGAACAGAATATGGGAAGAGAAATAATTCAAAGTTTCAAGTTCAAAAATGACAAAAACCTGTGAACAAACCGGAGCAATATAGAATCAAAACAGAACACAAAGCGCCAGCCTCAAATTTGCCAGAACCAACAGAAATTAAACATGTAAAATAGCACATTATTTCTTCACAATCTTCATTTCATCAATTCATCATAATCTATTCTGAAAATTATCATATATTGCTCATCTTCGATATTGTCCGCTCTAGGCAGGGATGCTCCCATGGCTCTGGGCCCCACACGCACCCCTCACGGCTTTGTTCCTCATGGTAGGGATGATGGCACGAAGCCCACCCCCACACTCATCCATGTAAATATGTCTTTCTTTTGGATCTACTGCGATCCCCTTTTCTTTCTTTTCTTAGATCTACTTCTATTGCTCTTGGCCAATCTGTCCCGCTACATTGATATAAAGTTTTCCCTTTTTGCCTGGCCAGGGCTTCTTTTTCAATAGAAGGAAAACCAAATACCAATGCAGTTAAGGATATTTCTGACCAAATTCCATTTCTGCTTTAGGCTTTTGCCTAATAACTGTTCTATAAACATTCTCTTACATCACACTTTATCAATGTTAAATCATAATACTCTGTAATCTTTCACAAGATTTTTCCATAATTCAAACTCCATACTTCCAAAATTCTGAACTTAGAACATATTCTTATCATAATAAATCTCAAATTGTTCGATCACTAATCTTAACTTGAATAATAGTACTAAAAATTTCAATTCAATTCTTTAATGATCATATAATCCATCAAAGGACCATGACCTACCATGCTTCTGCTGCTACTCTGATATATTCCTAGGAACATTTAAGCATCTATTTCATCCTCAATTTATCGAACTTACCAAACTTCTTAAATATAAAAAAAAAAAAAAAAAAAAAATTTAATCAATCATAAGTTTCTCATATGTCTATTCTAGAAAACCTCATTCATAGGCTATTGATATTATCATTTTTGCCATCAAGTAATTGAGTTTAACTCAAATTTCTACATTACAAATCCTCAAAATTCACAAATCCTTCCTTGGTTTCACATTTTTATTTTGCTAGGAGGAGAAATTTTGCTTCAATCTTCCTCCAAACTAGAAATATCTCCCAAAGTTTCATAATAAACTCCAATAAAACCTCTTATACCTCTCATTTAGAGAACTTATAAGTACTCTCCAACCTTTCTTTTTGCTCAATAAACTTCCAACTTTACGATATACCTTTATTTTCTAGGGTAAAACTTTTTCCAATATTCAAAATCACCCTAATTATCGTTAGAATTCAATGAAAATCTTCTTCTGATCTGGCTTCTTATACAAAAGCATCCCCTGAGATTGGTATAACCACTGCCAAATTCAAGCCTAGAGCTATCAGCATTCAGAATCAAGTCACAATTTTGATCCAACATTCAATAAAATGTCAACATAATTCACTTCCAATATCCATATCTCACTTCTTATATCTTCCCAAGGGTAATAACAATAACCTTTATTCAACCCTTTATCCCAGTCAACCAGAATTTAAACTCAAATTTCAAAATTTTCCCCTATCTAAAGGGAACTATTAGAGATCACATTTTCATCATCCATTATCCTTCTATGAACTACCTCTTACATAACTTTTTAGACTTTGAGAAACTAAGTCAATACAAAATTTAACCAATCACAATCTCGAACATAACCAACATCAATGCGGCCACCAAAATCGAAATCCCCACCATTAACACAATATTCGTCCTTGCCAACTGAAATAGAGCAAGTAAAACACAAAATCAAGCTCAATAGTTCTCATCCTATACCATATCAACCTATTCTAATCTTCTCTAATGGGTTCTTCACTGATTCACTTTTACTTTCTCTCTATCTGTTACTATCAATATTCTTTATAAAATAATTTCCATAGGTGTTCTAAGGGTATCTATGAATAAATGACTAACAAGCAAAGTATTCTAGCTAACCAATGCCAGAATCTTTGCTCTGATACCAAAAATGTAACACCTAAATTTTACTACTATATTATAGTATTTTAATTGACTTATAACCACTTTTTAATTTCAGATGCCCAAAAATACAAAAATTTAAAACTTTTTTTTTTCCAAAGTATTAAATCAAATTTCCTTTCTTTCAAATGGGATTTTCTGACAAATTGGAATATCTTTAAACTTTCAATAAAATAGAGTGGTTACTAAAACAATTAAAATAACTCGACTTATAATGCTTGGGGTGTCAAACCCCTTACACTATACTTACATATTCTTTAGATTATGTTCAATTTATCTATTTACACCTCTCTTACTATAATAATATATTGGCGAGTTATCTTGATTGATAACCCTCTTATATGAGTATGCAGCTCTATTATTCCTTAAGGATTTATATACATATATAAAATATATATTAACTACTAGACAAGCTTCCAACTTGTCTTAATTATTTAAACATACAACATATACAGGTAAATAGTCTCTCAAAGTATCTACCTACAAGGTACAAGACAAAGCAGGCATTCCTGCCTCTTCATACTACCTTACTTCTTTCCCAGCTAGCTACTCCCATTCTGCTATACTGAAAACGTTTTGGAAAACAGTGAGATTGGAAATCTTAATAGCAGTTTATTCCATATCATGTGTGCACTTATATATATAAATATACATCAATTTCATAAACCTGTGCATATAATGAAAGCATATATCCATTTTAAACCAATACTTGCAGATTTTCCAATCATAGCCCTCACGGCTACTCAATAACCCTCACGGTTATAGGAATTTAACTATAGCCCTCACAGCTACTCAATAACCCTCACGGTTATAGGAATTTAACTGTAGCCCTCACAGCTACTCAATAACCCTCACGGTTATAGGAATTTAACTGTAGCCCTCACAGCTACTCAATAACCCTCACGGTTATAGGAATTTAATTGGCAAAGGGGGAGCGACCCACCTAGGCCTTGGAGTACTCCATAAATCTCATCAACATCATATCATCAATATCATAACAGGAATAATGTTCATTTAAATGCCACAGATATTACAAAATTATATATATAGAAATTTATATATGAATTAAACTACTACCTGGACACTAGAGCTATTTCCTGAACCAGATCTTTTACTTTCCACGGTCTTGGTGAACTCATACCAAAATCAAAGCCTATCTACACATCATATTATGATAAGAGTAAGTTAATATTTGTACTTCTATATTTATACTAAGCGTCTCTCTCAAGTCCTAAAATGCTTGTGACTACCCCATTATTTATATCTATGAATCATTATAATTTGCTATAACTATCTTGACTATGTAAGATTAAAAGGTCACTTTGAATTACTTTACTCCAATTAGTACTTCTTATTCTCAATATTTGACCAATATAGAAACCATTCTTTAAAGACCTTAGTCCTTCACACACTTAACATATATATACATGCTCACTTAAATATCATATCAATCATTCCAAACTTCACAAAACTTTCACCTTAAATATGAAATTTCCAAACTTACAAAACATTGCAGGTTTGAAAACTTATTTTCATTAATTCTCTAATTAAGTCATTAATTACAATATCACCAAGCACATAATGCTTCCACAAAGAAATTTCATATCCAATTAATAACTACACAAAATAGAGCAGCAGTTCAGCTCAGGCAAAACAAACAGGAAATCGCTGAAGCAACAACAAATACTAATATTTCAGAAATCCAAAAACTCAACAACAAGACATTAACTAATAAACTGACAAATTATAATTTACTAGAACTATGTTGACCCTTTAAGATTAAATGATCAATTATACATAATCTATTCTAATTAATCTTTATGATTCTCAATTTCTAAATCACTCAAAGCCTTAAGTTAAATCCTAATGTGACTGAAATCTTCTATATGTCGTATTATGTTGTAATGCTTATCAATAACTCTTTTTCAGTGTATTTAGGTTTATATAGCTAAGAAACTTGTTTACTCTAATTACCTTAAACAATTCAGTACTATGATTACAATTATTTATAACTTGTAAACATTAAAATCACGCCAACCGTACCCAATAATTTCATTACTTTACTTCTAGTCATCCACTTCCATTCATTAATCATCATCTATTTCACACATCCATAACCAAATCTCACAACAATCCTTCCTTTCAAATAAAATGACACTAACCATTGAATAATTCTCTCCTACATCTTTAAAATACATCTTATCAATAATGATCTGTTAACTTCAGCATTAATCCAATATCTTAACAAACAACAAAGCCACATATATCACCCATTTTAGTTTATTCTTCTTAATTAATTTTACTTTTAAACATTAATCCTCAAAGAAAGCTTCAGTTTTAGTCAAACCAAAACTCCTTTTTCATTTAACGACATAGATTCCAACATTCCTAATCCAAACTGGAAACTTGCACTTCACTCATAATAATATCCCTTAGATTAGGGAATACTTTCCAGCACTAAACTCATAACTCTTATCCTTAAAATATCAAATGATAAAAATCAGTTCTCCATCTTAACACTCAAACTCCATAGGTTTCAACAAATTTCATCTTTAATGTATTATGTTTTCCCTTTCACTCAAAAGCCTAAATCGAATTTCATACAGTAAAAACCTTGCATTTTTGTTTCTATTAACTAAAGATCAAAGAACATCAATATGCAGACTTTTATGGGTTTTCTTTACATGAATACCGTAAGGCTACTACTAGTAAGAGCATCAAGCAGCCTTATTACTTAAATTCTAAAAATATTCCCACAGCACAATGAAATCAACATAGATGTATTAAAACAGAGGCTTAGGTTCAGTCCCCATTTCAATGGTGTATTACCCACCAACAATCATCCAATGCATTAGTTTAAAGTCAAATAAAATTCTGTCTTTGAGAGGCTAAGAAAATTTCAACTCAAATCATGACATTAAATTCCTAAATCACCATTTCCGCACCAGCAAGAATCAGAATTGGTTATGTGATATCAGTACTCAATCATTATTGAGTTTTCCTACATTATTTCAGCCTATAACAAATCTGAACTTCAAAGAATGATACATACCCACATCTGCAACTGAACCTAAAACAGAGCACGAAGGAATTTAATTTGAAATCCCACATGTAGAGTAAAAACATGCAATCATGAAAATCAACTCCATCTTACTCCTAACTAAATTTATTTAAGCCTTGACATAGTTCTAAACCGAAATCACGCCCAACTCGGCACTGTGAACAGTGACAGAAACAAAGAAATTAAGAACCTGGCCAATAACTTCATGCATGCTCCGATTCTTCAGGGAAAACTAAAAATCTAACCTCAAGCTTTGATTTAATTAGATTACAACTCATCAAAACCAAAACCCCCAAATCGGAACTCCTCACAAACCACTCAAATCAGAAAAATGAAGTGTAGAAATGAAGAGAGAGGACTCGCCTAATGCCAAATCAGGTGTTGCATGCGTCTTTGGAGATCGAGTTCGCCGGAAATGGCTTCCTTGGCCGCTGGGAGTTGCGTCGCCGGTGAAGAGAAAATGGAGAGGATAAGAGGAATGGGAAATTGAAGAATGAGTGAGGAAATGTGATGGTTCTGCGTTGGAAGAGGAGATGAGGGAGTATATATATTAATTTTAATTGAGTAATTTTACCATTTTGTCCTTCCGACTATTACTCAAGATATTTTCCCACTAGGGACAGATATGGTCATTTTCATTTTCTCTTTTTCATTATGCCCTTCTTTGCAAAGTTTAATTACTATTTCCTTTCCAATTTAATCTGAATTAAGTCCCAAAATAATCCCTCTAGATATGTTTTAATTTCCAAATTTATTTGTAAGACTTTTTAAATAACAAACAATACCTCAAGGTTCTAAATATTTCCTTATTTAAATTGATCTTCTAACTTTTTTTTTCAACTATTAAAGAAAAATGAGCCTTAAAAATTATTAAAAATACGTCTGGCCTCATAAATTATTTATAAGGCTTTTTAATTTCTAAATCTCACCCTAAAACCTTAAATAAATCCTTATTTTCTATTTTCTAAAATTTGGGGTGTTACAGTGTGCACTCGCCGTGACTTCGCCGCGGCGAAGTACACGGCGAGTAATGGTATACAACAGAGGCTAGGGGAGTTCGCCGTGGGTTTCGCCGCGGCGAACCCACGGCGAAAATTGCCCATGAGGACAGAAGCATAAGTAGCTCGCCGTGACTTTTGCCGCGGCGAAACCCACGGCGAGCTTGATTCTTCTCTGCCAAATTCCAGTTTTTGGCTTCAGACTCCCCAGGATTTTCAAATTAACACTCAATTCATTTAAAGCACAAAATTCACCAAAGTTGCACGCCATTCCAAAACTTAAATTCACTATCCAAAATTTCTAGCAGTTCAATTCACACTTTTCACAACACAACCCATTCCATAGCAGCAGTACACCTCAATGCAAATCAACATTATCAAGTCAATCATCCAAGAAAAACACAACTTCTCACAGCAGACACCAAAAATACATCAATTGGATATTCAGTGAAATTTATCTAACAAACTAATGCATAATGGTGTTGTAAGAATACTCCCCTTTGTAGTTCACTTCTTGATTTCCAAGTTCCACTTTCAACACTTTTTTCACCCCTATCTTCCATCCATATTTGTAAAATGAAAACACCTTTCCTCCTACAAAAAGGAAGAACAAGGATAAATCTACTAAACTAATAAGAAAGGACTTGAAAAGTAAAATAAAGAGAAAAAGTTTAGAGCTTGGGTTGCCTCCCAAGAAGCGCTTGGTTTAGAGTCCTCAGCCAGACTTTTTCTCTTCTTCAAGACGGATCAGAAAGAGGTAATTTGACCGATGCACGATCCACTTCACCACTCCAGTAATGCTTCAGTCGTTGACCGTTGGCTTTAAACTTCTCTCCATCATTGCTTACAAGCTCCACCACACCACGGTCAAGTGCTTGGACCACAGTGAACGGTCCTGACCATCGGGATTTGAGTTTTCCCGGGAATAACTTCAGCTTAGAATTAAACAAGAGCACTCGTTGTCCTGGCACAAAAGTCTTGGAGATTATCTTCTTGTCATGCCACCTCTTTGTCTTCTCCTTGTATAACCTTGAACTCTCATAAGCATTAAATCGAAATTCCTCAAGTTCATTAAGTTGAAGGAGCCTCTTGTCACCCACAGCCTTTGCATCAAAGTTGAGCTTTTTAATAGCCCAATAAGCATTATGCTCCAATTCCACCAGTAGATGGCATGCCTTCCCAAACACCAGCCGATAAGGAGACATACCAATGGGAGTCTTGTATGCCGTTCGATAGGCCCACAAGGCATCATCAAGTTTAAGGGACCAATCCTTTCTAGTGGTGCCTACGGTTTTCTCAAGGATTTTCTTGATTTCCCGATTAGAGATTTCAGCTTGGCCATTTGTCTGAGGATGGTCTGGTAAAGCGACCTTGTGCCTCACACCATATTTCTTTAAAAGAGCTTGAAATTGATTGTTGCAAAAATGAGTACCTCCATCACTCACAATGGCCCTAGGGGCCCCAAAACGGGTAAAAATATGTTTCTTCAAGAACTTCACCACCACCTTTGCATCATTAGTGGGTAAAGCAATTGCTTCAACCCATTTCGAAACATAATCAACGGCAACCATGATGTATTGATTATTGAAAGACTTGGGAAAAGGTCCCATAAAATCAATGCCCCACACATCAAATAATTCCACTTCCAACATGTTGTTCAGAGGCATTTCATTTCTTCTAGAGATGTTTCCCAATCTTTGACATCGATCACAATTCACCGCAAACTCATAAGAGTCTTTAAACAAGGAAGGCCAATAGAAACCACACTGTAAAACCTTAGCAGCAGTTTTGTTTCCTCCAAAGTGTCCTCCATATTCGGAAGAATGACAACAGCTCAGAATATCTTGTTGCTCAAATTCTGGTATACAGCGTCTAAACATTTGATCGGCGCATTGATAGAACAAGAAAGGCTCCTCCCACTGATAGAACTTAACATCATGCAAAAACTTTCTGCGTTGGTGAGGTTTCAAATCATGAGGTATGATTCCACAAACAAGAAAGTTGACAATATCGGCATACCAAGGAGTCATAGTCTGACTGACACCAAAGAGTTGCTCATCAGGAAATGTCTCATCAATCTCTTTGTCCTTCTCTAGTAGATCATCAGTATTCAATCTAGATAAATGGTCAGCTACTTGATTTTCTGTGCCTTTTCTATCCATGATCTCCAAGTCAAACTCTTGCAACAAAAGCACCCATCGAATCAACCGTGCTTTGGAGTCCTTTTTGCTAAAAAGATATTTTAAGGCTGAATGATCTGTGTACACTGTCACTTTGGCGCCCACAAGATACGCCCGAAATTTACCAAATGCATACACTACTGCAAGTAACTCCTTCTCAGTAGTTGTGTAGTTTTCTTGTGCATCATCAAGTGTTCTACTAGCATAGTATATTGGGTGGAACAATTTGTCTTTCTTTTGCCCAAGAACGGCACCCACAGCATAATCGCTAGCATCACACATCACAATGAAGGGCAACGACCAGTCAGGACCCATCACAATTGGTGCAGAAATCAGCTTTCTCTTTAATTCTTCAAATGCTTTCATACATGCATCATCAAACTTGAATTCAACATCTTTCTCAAGCAATGCACATAATGGTTTTGCTATCTTTGAAAAGTCCTTGATGAAGCGACGATAAAAGCCTGCATGGCCAAGAAAACTCCTCACACCCCTGACATTAATGGGTGGGGGAAGTTGCTCAATTACAGAGATTTTTGCTTTATCCACTTCTAAGCCATTTTTTGACACTCGATGGCCTAGAACTATGCCCTCTTTCACCATGAAGTGACACTTCTCCCAATTCAAGACCAAATTAGTCTCTTCACATCTTTGCAACACACTGGCTAAGTTGTTCAAACATTCCTCATAGGAATCCCCAAAAACTGTGAAGTCATCCATAAAGACCTCCATAGAATGCTCGATCATATCAGAGAAGATAGCCATCATGCATCTCTGAAAAGTTGCCGGTGCATTGCATAAGCCAAACGGCATGCGCTTGAATGCAAAAGTCCCATATGGACATGTAAAAGTGGTCTTCTCTTGATCTTCCGGCGCTATAGCAATTTGATTATATCCAGAGTATCCATCCAAAAAGCAAAAGAATTCCTTCCCAGCCAGTTTATCAAGCATTTGATCGATGAAGGGAAGAGGGAAATGATCCTTCCGGGTGGCGGCATTCAACTTGCGATAATCCATGCAAACTCTCCAGCCCGTGATAGTGCGAGTGGGAATCAACTCGTTGTGAGTGTTAGCCACTACAGTCATGCCGCCCTTTTTGGGGACGCATTGGACTGGGCTCACCCAAGAGCTATCAGAGATCGGATACACAACGCCCGCATCAAGCCATTTCAAAATTTCTTTCTTCACAACTTCCTTCATAATTGGATTCAATCTTCTTTGATGCTCAATGGACGATTTATGGTTCTCCTCAAGGAAAATCTTGTGCATACAAGTTGAAGGGCTAATACCCTTGATATCTGCAATAGTCCATCCAATGGCTTTCTGATGACTCCTAGAAAGTCATGATTATTTGAGTATATTTACTTGAGTTTTTGTCTATTATTGATACATTTTGGTTACTCAAGAGGGAAAATGCTCATTTGATCTTCGGTTGCACATTATTGTATATTTATATAGATTTTGATTGTTTTTGTAGTTGGTTTCTTATGTTATTGTATATAATTTTTGTAGGAATAAATTGAAGCAATAAGCAAGAGATGTTAGCCCTCCTCCAAGCCCTCAATTGAACAAAAATAAGAAGAAGCCAAAGCAGCCAAAGAAATAAGAAAGCAGAGCAAAGCACCAGAGAAGCAGGGACTTCGCCGTGGAGTTCGCCGCGGCGATAGCCGCGGCGAAGTGAATCTGCCTCTGCCCCTTTTTGTAGAGCTCGCCGTCAGCTCGCCGCGGCGAAAGCCACGGCGAGCGACTCTTGATTCTGTAATTTTTGGACTTCGCCGTGGGCTCGCCGCGGCGAGACCCACGGCGAACTTCGCGTTTCTGCGCGTTTTGGACAGATCAGGCGCGTTTTCACTGATATAAAAGCTAGGGCTTCGTTGTGAGTCCTCATTCTTCGACTTCTGGGCATATTTTGGGAGTGTTTGGCTCTGCTAGGGCTTGGAGTTTGGAGGGGATTTAGCTTGGGCTTGGAGCTTCGAAGAGATTTGGGCTTCCTCTCTTGGTTTATCTCTTCCTTCTTCATTCTCTTCTCTTGTTCTTTGTTTCTGAATGTATATATTTATGCTCCATTGGAGTTGTTGAACATGAGTAGCTAAATACTTTGATTCTAGGATTATTTTGAACCCTTGTATGTATTGATTCTTGATTCCTCCTCTTGATTTGTGATTAATGATATCTATGTGCTTATTTTACCCCGTTCTTAATGCTTCTAAGTGCTTGATCACCATTTAGATGTTGTGTTCGCTTGATTTATGACTCGAGAGAGCTAGGTTGAGTGTAGAACTTGGGTAAAGTAGTGCAAGAACCGGAAGTTTGCATGACGAATGGATGGTTTTGTTGGTAAGATAGAGATATACTTGCTAGCCTTGCATAGTCACATTAGGGTTGGAGTGTGATAATTGGGTTCTATCAAATTGTGGCAAGAGATTGTGCAAAGAATAGGACTAAACACTTGTTCTTGACTCGAGAGAGCATTACAAGTACTCTTTGAACCCTAGATTAGCACGTGATTTCGTTGAGAGCTTCTTGAGGGAAGGTTAATTGAGTTTTGAGAAGTACAAAGGGGGATAGATAATCTTAGGACCCATTTTAGCCTTGAGGTTGGAGAATCACCTGTTTATAATTTTATCTTCTTTTATTTTCTTATTTTATTTTCAAGCTCTACATTTGTATCACTCAAATTGGGCGAGAGTGTGATAATCATTGTTTGACCGGGTTTTGGACAAATCCTCGTGGGAACGATACTCTACTCTTCACTTTACTACTTGGCGCGACCCGTGCACTTGCGGCGCGTGGCGAACACTTTCTTATGAGCTTTCAAAACTTCAACTAATTGGTCCTCTTGTTGCAACGATAATTCTGAAGCAATGATCACTGGTAAAGTGTTGTTAGCTCCCAAATATACATACTTCAAGTGTGATGGTAAAGGCTTCAACTCAAGAGAGGGTGGTTCTTCCAGAGATGATTTTAGGGTCGGTCTATCAAGGGAAGTCAAATCTAGAGATTCAAAGTGCACCCGACTCCTAGGATAGGGCCTTGATGCATCCATAATAGCCAAACACTCCTGTATGTCCACATCCTCATTTTCTTGCCCAATTAAGACTGCTTCAACAGGATCATGACATCTTATCCCATTAAATCCCTCTTGCACCACTTGTTCCAGAACATCCACAAAGAAGCATTGGTCTGCCTGATTAGAAGACTTCATCAACTTATGCATGTTGAATGTGACCTGCTCATCTGCAACTCTTAAGGTGAGCTCACCTTTTTCTACATCAATCAGAGTTCTAGCAGTTGCTAAGAATGGTCTTCCTAATAGAATAGGCATTTCTTTGTCTGCCTCAAAGTCAAGCATAATGAAATCTGCAGGAAAAATGAATTTATCCACTTTTACCAACACATCTTCAATAATACCCCGTGGATAAGACATGCTTCGGTCTGCAAGCTGTAAAGTGACAGTGGTTGGCCTTGCTTCACCCAACTCTAACTTGTTGAAAACAGAAAGAGGCATTAAGTTCACACTAGCCCCAAGATCACATAAGGCTTTTCCCAAGAATTTGTCTCCAATGTGGCATGGAATAGAGAAACTCCCCGGATCCTTCATCTTTGGGGGGAATTGCTTAATGACATCAGTAAAACTCTTGGTCACGGCCACTGTTTCAAATTCATTGAACCTTCTCTTCTTCGAGAGCACATCTTTCATGAACTTGGCATATTTTGGCATTTGCTCCAAAGCTTCAGCAAATGGAATGTTGATCTGCAATTGCTTGAACATATCCAAAAACTTCTTGAATTGACCATCCTCTTGTTGCTTCTTAAGCCTTTGAGGAAATGGAGGAGGAGGCACATATTTCGGCTTTGCCTCTTGCAGCTTCGTCTTGTCACCACCCTCCTTGTTGTCTTTGACTTCATCTTGCTTGTCAGCAACATTCTTTCTTGGGTTATTTTTTTCTTCCACTATGATCTCCTCATCAACTTTGTCATCCTCATCATGAACAACATCTTCAACAACTTCATTATTCTGGGATTGAGGGAGAGGCATGTTAGCTACTTGCTTTCCACTTCTCAATGTGATAGCTTTGCACTCCTCCTTACCATCGTTTCGAGGATTAGGAATGGTATCACTCGGGAGATTACCTCTTGACATAGCATTCATTTGTGAGGCCAGTTGCCCCATTTGCACCTCAAGATTCTTAATGGCTGTGTCATGAAGAGAAAGAGCTGTTCTGGTCTCAACCCTCTGAGCCTCTTGTCCAGCTAAAAGCTGAGCCATCATCTTTTCCATTTTTGATTCCTCCTCCTTGACAGGGACTTGTCTAGGTTGTTGTTGAAAACCCGGAGGATGAGAAGGTTTGGTACCTGAAGAGGACGGTTGATTAACATTCTGCCCTTGATTCCACGAGAAGTTAGGATGGTTTCTCCACCCAGGATTGTAGGTCTGCGAATATGGATTATTCTGTGGATTTTGAAATCTGCCCATATAGTTTACTGACTCAGAAGCCATATACAGTGGACACTGATCTGAAAAATGTACATCATTACACTGATCACACACAATTGGGGTGGATTGTACAGAATGTACCCCATGAGATTTACCCCTCTGCATCTGAGTTTCTATCACATCAAACCGTTTATTGATTGCAGAAATAAGGGTTGCAAGTTGTGAGGATGAGGGAGCATCTTCTTTAGGTGCTGTCATTGATGGCAAAGTCTTTCTCTCTGTCCCTTGAGAGTTATTAGCAGATAATTGGTCTAAGAGTCGAAACACTTCATTAACAGGGATATTTCTGTACCCTCCATTGGTCATGGAATCAACCATTGTCTTAGACTGAGTATTCAGACGAGTACAAAAGATTTGTAGTATCACCCATTTACCTACCCCATGATTAGGGCATTGCCGCATCAACATCTTGTACCTGTCCCAAGCAGCGTAGAGGTGTTCATCCGGGTATTGTTTAAAGCTTAGGAATGCATCTCTAGCTTCAACTGACTTGTCATCCGAGAAGAATCGGGCTCTGAATTTTGCTTCAAGATCGGCCCAAGAAGTAATTGATCCCTCAGGTAGATTATCAAACCATTCCCTTGCTTTGTCTTGCAACGAAAAAGGGAATAGTCTAAGTCTGAGAACATCTTCGGGAACCCCATTCTGCTTGAAAGACCCACATACTTCCAGAAAGTATATCAGATGTTTGTTGGCGTCTTCATTGTACAGCCCATGAAATAGCCCATTTAACTGCAGCATAGTAATCATCACCGGTTTAATCTCAAAGGTGTGTGCTTGCATCTCCGGCATCCGAATGCAAGATTGAGCACCTCGCATATTTTGACTAGCAAAATCATTGACCGTAGCCCGGTCATATTCATCTTCAGCCATTCTTTCAGATTCAGTTTCTTCTTCCTCGTTAGAGAGATGGGCTCCTTCAAGTACCACTTCCAAGCTACCAAATTCCAAGCTTTGCATACACCACAATGGTACCTACAAGAAGCACACCCAAGCGAGTATCACACTAAACAAAGGCAACTATAAACAAGAAAAGAAATTAAGAGAAAAGTATATAATTACAGGCTCAAGCGAAATCAATAACTAAGCCCAAGGTTGACCAAAGGATTTGTTGCCAAATCCCCGGCAACGGCGCCAAAAACTTGTTCGCTCCGCAAGTGCACGGGTCGCATCAAGTAATAGAGTAATAAGAAAAGTATCGCTCCCTCAGGGATTTGGTTACAAATGCGGTCAAGCAGAAGGCTTAGCGTATTAGATCAAGTTGAGCTAAACAAGGTTTTGCTTTGAAGAGTTAACATATAAAATTAAATCAATAAAAAGGGTACTTCTTTTTGAGATTTTTATATTAAGATTCTTAAACAAGAGAAATGATTTAGAAATACTTGGTAATTTGGATGAGAAAACCTAGGGTTACCTTTCCCCATTTAACTTCAAGACCCAATAAATTCCTTCCCTTTTCCTTACCCAATGAATTTCATGCATGAGTTCAAGGTTCTCTTTCATTTGAAAAAGCTCTCTCAAGTCAAAATCAAATTTTTACTAGCATTAATTGCACAATCTCTTGCAACAATTAATGCTAGCCATAAATCTTCCACCAACCTTATAGGAACAATGTTAGGTCAATAATTATATCTCTATATTATCAACAAACCATCCATCTAAAAGCATAAATTTCAAGTCTAACATGATTTCCCCCAAGTTCTAAAACAAAATATACTCTCTCAAGCCATATTTCATTTAACACTTCAAGTGATGATCAAGCACTTGTTTCATTTAAAGCAAGATGAAAATCCATACATAAATATTCATTAAATATATCAAAGGAAGGAAATACAAGAGTCAATCCATCAAATGGTTCAAAGTAACCCTAGACTATGGGTTTAGTTACACATAAGAAACTGAAGAATAAAAATAGAAATAAAAGGCAGAGACATGGCAGAAATTAGAGAAAAAGGGAAGAAGAAAAGAAACCCAGATCACAACTTGAGTCTCTCCAAGATTCTCCAAGCTTCCTAGCCCTTCCCCACTCTCTCCTTTTGCTCCACAATGCTCCAAAACGTGCCCTTAATGCTCTGTGTCCTCTTCAGATCGCATTCAATGTCATTTATTACATTCAGTTCGCGTAATTACTCAAAACGCGCAGTTTTTAGGTGAGTTCGCCGTGGCTTCGCCGCGGCGAAGTCACGGCGAACTAAGGGCTTTTTGCTTCCAGAGGATGAGTACACTCGCCGTGGGTTCGCCGCGGCGAAACCCACGGCGAAGTCCCTTTGCTTCGGGTTCTTGGCCTTTTCATCATCTCTCATTATCCACTCCAGCTTTCCTTGCATTTCTTTGGCTCTTTCTCTGTATCACCTCTTCCTGCACAAGATTGAAAGAGGGTTGATGAGCTTTTTTTTTAACATTTAATAACATTCACACACAAATTTTTGAATAGAGAATCATTAAGCTCTAATTTTCATGCACAACCACTTTCTTCTTCATTAAGGATTTTCTTTGAATTTCTATGTCTATTTCAAAACATCACTTTCAAAAATATTCACAAATAAGGAAAAATTATGATGAAATAGGTGAAATTTTAGGAGCTTAACAGAAAGTTTAATGTAAGTAAATTATTAAAGTAGTCTTGAATGGTCAAAGTTCTAAATAAATGTGGGCAAGTTATAATTTACCTCGAAGACAAGTTTGGGGTAATGTTGATTAAGTTGGGCTTCGAGAGAGACGCAAAGTATAAATATAGAACCATAAGTATTAAATTACTTTATTGATACATGATATGTAAATAGGTGTTGATTATGGCATAAGTTCATGAGGACAGTAGAAACGAAAAGAACCAGTTGAGGAGAAATTCCTGAAGTCAGGTGCGGTTTATTTCATAACATAAATATTTGTGTGTATATATATATTGTTTTGGAAATAAATCTGTTGCAATAAATGAGCATTATTCTGGTGGTGATATTATGATGTTGATATTTATGGAGTACTCCAAGGCCTAGGTGGGTTGCTCCCCCTTTGCCAATAAATTCCTATAAACGTGAGGGTTATTGAGTAGCTGTGAGGGCTACAGTTAAATTCCTATAACCGTGAGTGTTATTGAGTAGCTGTGAGGGCTACAAATAAATTCCTATAACCGTGAGGGTTATTGAGTAGCTGTGAGGGCTACAGTTAAATTCCTATAACCGTGAGGGTTATTGAGTAGCTGTGAGGGCTACAGTTAAATTCCTATAACCGTGAGGGTTATTGAGTAGCCGTGAGGGCTATAATAATATGGATGGATATATGCTTTCATTAATTGCACAGAATTGAATTATATATGAATATGTGTATTTGAGTGTATATGATAATAAGTATGTATGAAATAAACTGCGTTGAACCTTTGCTTTTCAGTGAAGCAAGAGGCGACCATTTCTTGGGATAAGGTAGTTATGAAGAAGCAGGAATGCCTGCTATATTTTGTACCATCTTTTAATGATGACTATCCTTACTAGTAATTGTATATATTATATAAAGAATAGGGAAGCACAAGCTGGAAGTTTGTAGAGCATATAACTCTCTGCATATATGTATTCCTAAACCATAACAACAACATAAGTAGGTAATGGGGTTATCAACCGAGATGACCCCAATATTTTGATAATAGGTCAGGTAGATATGGTTAGATACCAACCTAACCTTAAGATAATAGAAGTATAAGTAGAATACGTATAACAAGTTCTTGATACACTAAGTAATAGATTTAAAAACTATAATAGGATCTTAGTCATTTTTAATTGGTTAATAACCACTCTACTTTAGTTACAAATTTTAATTTATTCAATTTGTCTGAAAAGCCCATTCCAACTTCAATAAAGTTGGAATACTGTTTGAAAAGAAAAAGTTTTAAATTATTCCATATTTTTGGGCTTCTGACGATTTAAAAGTGGTTATAAATCAATTAAAATGCTATAATGAGGTAGTAAAATTTAGGTGTTACACAAATTATCAGTGATTTTTCTATAATTAGATAGATATTCCTTCTATTTTCATAATACTCCATCTGATCCTAAATATAAGACCACTTTGACTTTTTTTGTAGAAGTTAAGGAAGCAAATTAGACATCTAAATTATAACATATGTCAAATGAAATTAGATTATATGTTACTCCCTCCGGTCCTAAATATAAGATCACTTTGACTTTTTTTGTGGAATTTAAGGAAGTAAATTAGACCACTAAATTATAACATATATCATATGAAATTAGATTATAGGTTAGTTTATAAGTAGAATAAATTAGTTTTGAGGAAAAAAGATTTTTTTTTTGGGACTGAAACTACCTTTTTTTGGACTGGAAAAAAAAGTCAAAAAAGTCAAAGTGGTCTTATAATTAGGATCGGAGGAAGTAGTTTCTAAAGATGGCTTAGAAGTGGATAGAGCAAAGATTGCCGTTATTGAGCAACTACCTCCACCTACCAATGTCAAAGGTGTGAGGAGCTTTTTAGGCCATGCGGAATTCTATCGCCGCTTTATATTAATAAAAATAACAAGGAGCTTATCCCATCGCTTATAACTATTAAATGCTGGGATATATTTATACCTATACCATCACTTTTATTTCTAAAGTACTGGTATAGGTCATCTTATACCTATCTGTTCGCCACGCGCCGCAAGTGCACGGGTCGCGCCAAGTAATAAAATGATGAGTAGAGTATCGTTCCCACGAGGATTTGTCCAAAACCCGGTCAAACAACGATTATCACACTCTCGCCCAATTTGAGTGATACAAATGTAGAGATTGAAAATAAACTAAGAAAATAAAATATTATAAACAGGTGATTCTCCAACTTCAGGGATAAAATGGGTCCTAGGATTATCTATCCCCCTTTGTACTTCTTAAAACTCAATTAACCTCCCCTCAAGAAGCTCTCAACGAAACCACGTGCTAATCTAGGGTTCAAAGAGTACTTGTAATGCTCTCTCGAGTCAAGAACAAGTGTTTAGTCCTATTCTTTGCACAATCTCTTGCCACAATTTGATAGGACCCAATTATCACACTCCAACCCTAATGTGACTATGCAAGGCTAGCAAGTATATCTCTATCTTACCAACAAAACCATCCGTTCGTCACGCAAACTTCCGGTTCTTGCACTACTTTACCCAAGTTCTACACTCAACCTAGCTCTCTCGAGTCATAAATCAAGCGAACCCAACATCTAAATGGTGATCAAGCACTTAGAAGCATTAAGAACGGGGTAAAATAAGCACATAGATATCATTAATCACAAATCAAGAGGAGGAATCAAGAATCAATACATACAAGGGTTCAAAATAATCCTAAAATCAAAGTATTTAGCTACTCATGTTCTACAACTCCAAGGGAGCAAATATACACAACATTACAACTCAGAACAAGAGAAGAGAATGAAGAAGGAAGAGATAAACCAAGAGAGGAAGCCCAAATCTCTCTGAAGCTCCAAGCCCAAGCTAAATCCCACCAATCTCCAAGCCCTAGCAGAGCCAAACACGCCCAAAATATGCCCAGAAGTCGAAGAATGAGGACTTACAACGAAGCCCTAGCTTTTATATCAGTTAAAACGCGCCCCTGATCTGTCCAAAACGCGCAGAAACGCGAAGTTCGCCGTGGGTCTCGCCGCGGCGAGCCCACGGCGAAGTCCCAAAAATATTACAGAATCAAGTATTGCTCGCCGTGGCTTTCGCCGCGGCGAGCTGACGGCGAGCTCTACAAAAAGGGGCAGAGGCAGATTCACTTCGCCGCGGCTATCGCCGCGGCGAACTCCACGGCGAAGTCCCTGCTTCTCTGGTGCTTTGCTCTGCTTTCTTATTTCTTTGGCTGCTTTGGCTTCTTCTTATTTTTGTACAATTGGGGGCTTGGAGAGGGGCTAAAATCTCTTGTTTATTGCTTCAAATTATTCCTACAAAAATTATATACAATAACATAAGAAACCAACTACAAAAACAATCAAAATCTATATAAATATACAATAACGTGCAACCGAAGATCAAATGAGCATTTTCCCTCTTGAGTAACCAAAATGTATCAATAATAGACAAAAACTCAAGTAAATATACTCAAATAATCATGACTTTCTAGGAGTCATCACTATCCCATCACTTTCTTTTGTAAGAGCTGCTATTGTTGCGCTGCAATAGAGTCTTTCTGTAGTAGTACTTCTTCCTCTTGTTGTATTTATGCTTTTCTAGGGTTCTAAGAGTGTATTTATAGCATTTAGTTTTGTGCTTGAATTTTTATATGTTGTATGGGGATTAGAAACAATTTTATGTTGTTTCTTTCTTGTTGAATACTTGACATTGTGCTATTTTAACTAAGTTTAATGAAATTTATGAGTTCATGATTTTGTTACTCTCTTTGTGAATATCTTGTGCTAATTCAAGGTGGCTTGGTTAGTAGATAAAACATGCTAAGTGGTTTGCTTGAATGAAATGGCATAGGAACTAATTAATTGTGTTTAGACATTGGGTAATCGTTTTTTTCAACATTAATCTTTGTTTGGATGGCCATAAATGAATTAGGGTTAATTGAGAAATTAAGTGCAATCGTGGGGTATCCCAAATTGTGAATTTAAAGTCTTGCATGATTAATTGGTTCTTGAATTTGTTAAATTGTATGAGTGGCATTGGGCTTCAATCCTAGAGTCTTAATTTATTATGTGGGATTCCAATAATAAATTAAACCCAAGGATTAATTAAGTGGCAATTCAGGGTTCCGGTTGTTGGATTAGGAGCCCCTTACAATTAGCAAATTCACTTTGATTTTGAGCTTAATCAACTTAGGTTAAATTAAGTAATGTGTGGGGTTCCGGCATTAATTAAATTAACCTAAGTCTATCCTAGAGGGATTAGAGGGATTCCTCTAGGGGCCTTTTGAAAATCAACACGAAATTCCCTAAAAATCTTTTCAAGCGATGAATCCCAAAGTTTTGATTTATCAAGAATGATTCCATTTTCATTCCGATCCCCTCCAAATATCCCTTTTGTCATATTTTTATTTTACCCTAGAATATATCCTACCTTTTGCACCTATTTTATATCAAAAACCAAATGCAATACTTTTTATTCACTTTGACAAGTTTGTATATTAGTTACTAGGTTACTTTTGCGTTATGCTCCTCAATCGAACAACACTCGGGGGTTAGCTTCCACTATCCTCTTGGTTCTAATTTTCTTAAAGGGCAGACACAAGAGCACGCTACATCGCACACAAATCACGGAATAATTCATTTTATTTTGTACGCCCAAAGGGTTCATAATAACAAAAAGGGGCAATTTTCTCCAAAGAGGCAACAACAATGACAAAATCTAAAGCAGCGCTTTAACACCTCTAGTGTACCCACATTTCGGACTTTTCTTTTTCCCTCTTTCTCTTTGTATCTCCATTTTTCCTTTTTCTTTCGTAACAAAAATTTGCAACTGATGTTTTATTGAATGATCTATATTACTCGCTCCGGTCCTAAATATAAGATCACTTTGACTTTGTTTTTATGTAAGTTAAGGAAGTAAATTAGACCACTAAATTATAACATATGTCATATGTAATTAGATTATAGGTTAATTTATAAGTAGAATAGAGTAGTTTTGAAGAAAAAAAGATAACTATAGAAAATTTAAAATAATTAATTTTATATCCTTACTTTTTTTCATAAAAGTTAAAGTGATCTTATAATTAGGACCGGAGGGAGTAATATTATTGAATGATCTAATCATCGAATTATGACCCGCACAACTTCATTAACTATATTTTTTTCTAATCAAGCAACAATTTACAAATATTTATTCACGGATTATCATCTAGTCATCCAATTACGATCCCCTCGTCTGCATTGACTATTGTTTTTTTTTTCTAATCAAGCAACAATTTACAAATATTTATTCACGCATTATCATCTAATCATCAAATTACGATCCCCTCGTCTGCATTAACTATTGTTTTTTTTGTCCGGATTGTCTCAGCGTCCTTTTTCTTCCTATCCCTCAGAAGCTCTTAATCTTGATCGTTGAATCAATCCAAAAACTGACAATGCAACAGGTCACCACACTAATCTCTCCTCTGGCCCCTCTCTCCTCTCCCAACTCCTACGCCTTGGTCGGTAAAACATCTCCCACAATATATATAATCTCTCACCTCTATTTCTCACCGCCTAATCTAAACTTTATTTTTTTTTGCTATGGTTCGAACTCACATGAGTGGCAAAATTAAGACAGCCATTTGCATTTGGAAGCAACTCTAATTCACATATCTGGACTCGATAGGGGAGAAATTGGTGAGTTTAGCAAATGGGATCTGCATTGAATGGGTTCAAAGTAATCGAAGCAGCAATTTCCATTATGGATTGCCTATAGCGAGAAGAGTTTTTCTTTCTTTTTTTTGGTTAATTTTGAAAACGAGGAAGAGATAATTACAACAAACCGAACAAGAACAAAGTACACAAGTGTCTAATTTGCCTCAAGATTTTTCCATCTGGGCTTTGCGTGGTCACTAGTATTAGAGAAACCAATGCAAAAAATTAAAGACTTCCTTGGTCTCAATCTCCCAGCTTTTGCCGAAAACAAAACAATGAAGTGAAGATTTTCATTAAGCTATATAACACAAGTTCCTCCGTTTTTTTTTCGATGATTCTCTCCGGGGCTTCTTCTCAAATATTTCTCATCAGTCAGTCCATAAAGAAGATGAACTCACATTTTTTACTTTGCTAATTTTTTGGGTGGTGATGATTCACAACCTCCATGTGATAAGAGCCGAAGAAGAATATTGTTATTTGTTGCCATGGTTGTTAGCTGTCCAGATAAAGGTCGAATATTGAGGAAGAATAGGGGGGAGATGGTATGCTATCCGAGGCTACGGATTTGGTAGACGAGAGAGGGGCCGAAGGAGAGATAAGAGAAGCTTGATGAGGTGGCGTCTTGTGAGCTTTTTAGATTGATTGAATGGCCAGGATTTAGTGCTTCTGAGAGATGAGGAGAAAAAGGATTCTGAGAGAATCTGCTCCCGTTTTTTTTCTAATCATGCAACAATTTACAGACAGCGTTAGCTAGTTATTATTATAATAATAACCGGTATATAATTATGGTTAGATGCTTGCTGATCATTTTTTTCCCTTTTCTTTATGCTGCTCCTACTCGGTCATAAAGCCCCCGCAACATTTTTCTCTGTTGGCGAGCATCGAAAGGGCCGACCATATCAGGACCCACAACCCTGTTTTCGCTTACGATTCACACCCCATATGTTCAATCGGACCAACAGATCAGCCCAATGGTTATCATCATCAGCCATGTAGAATACATAAACTCTAATAATGATGGTTAAGTATGAAAGGAATATCAGTAGCATCTACATGTTTATTTTGGTTTGATGCAAGACATTACAATAAAAGATGTGGATTCGTGGCGGTAAATGAATGATATGATGAAGCCGGTAAGAAAATGAATTGATATTGTAGTGCAGAGTGAGATGAAGAAGGCATATCTATAAGCATAATGTTTTATTATAGAGTAGTAAAGTGAGAGTACGTTTAATTGTATAAGTGAGGAGGTAGAGACCTCTTATTACAATATTAGTAGTATGACGAGTATTATGATATGAGGAGGGATCATCAGGCAAAAGGGAGTTGGTTGTAGCAGTCCAAGTTGTCGCCGTAGGGGATTTCCATCATGTCACAGTATCTCTTGTAGAAGCCAATCCTATCTTCCACCATGCTGACTCCGCGGCGCCCGCATTCGTAGCCTCCGTTGATGATGTTGGTGATCACCCCGTAGCCTGGGAACCTGCCCGCCATCCTGTCAGCATGGGATGGGGTCCACTTGTTGATGATGACGTTGTGGCATGAAGGCTTGTTGTATTGGGGCGTCATCCAGAACCATATGGCCGTCTTGAATGATATCACCGGGTCCGTAGCCACCAGATCAGGGTACCCCTTCAGGTCCACTCCTATCGCCTCCCCTGCTGGGCGGTAGTTGTATTCACTGCGTACCCACCCACGCACGTTCATCATTATTATTATTCACATTCACGTACAATTGTAATTAATAACGGTACGCTCCTACTAACTCACCTCTCATTTTCTCTTAATAACCATTAGATCTTCTTTCAATGGTTCAGATTTGGTATTTATAATATCAATATTGAAAATCAATTAAAATATATTTTGTATAAATCCAAATTTAAACCATTAAATTAAAAGAAGATCTAGTGATTATTAAAAAAAAAATGAGAAAAAGGATATAAGGGAAAAGGAGGCGTTCCCCTTCCCCTCACGTACCTAGCTCCTCTCTTTAATATTGGCTATCGGCTATTAACTGTTTACTATCAATTGGTAAGTACTCCCTCCCTTCCTCCCATAACACATAGTGCTAATTGATTTTTTTTAATAATCTTGTCTAAAATATAAGCTTTTATCTGACTTTGTTTAAATAATAAATACGTTTTTCCCATATTTTACCTATGTATTAATTTCTCTTACACATTCTCTTTCATATTCTTTTTATAATTACTCTATCTCTCTCTTACTCATTCATAAGTAGTAAGGGTACTTTCGAAAAAAAATGGTATATTTCCTATATATTTATTGCTTTTAACTAACATTAACTTATTTTTTAGGAAATCACAATTCAGTTAAAAGAACTTTATATTTTGGGAAGGGGGAGTATAAGATTAAGTCAATTTTATTTAAAAATCTAAATATTTTATGTCTAAATTGATTTGCACGATTTTTTTTTTCTAATATAGCTTATTTGACTTATAAACCAACATATAGTTTAACAGTAATATACTACAGAAAATGTGTTATGAGGTTATTCAGCATCATTGTCCTCTAAAAGAAAAAGAAAGTTAAATACTCCCTTCGATCCTAAGTATTTACCTAGAATGATTAGATTAAGGATGTTAGTTAAGTTAGTTAAAATGATCACATGACATCACCAATGCCCTCCAATATCATACTTGTTTATTATTATTGAGGAGCATTGGTAAGGATAATTTGGGGAAAAGTTGAGAACAATTAAAAAAAGAAATAGGTCTTATATATTTAGGACCAAACCAATATCCCAAATAGGTTATATATATATATATATATATTAAGGGGACGGAGCGAGGGAGTAGTTGTTAGAATGAATGAATGGATGAATGAAGTAATGACAGAGGGAGTAAATGATAGGTAGTAAAAAGATGATAAGAATAAGACATGCATACTGGGCAAGTTGGATGGGGCCGCGCTCATAATAAATATCGAGGGGGGGAGTGTCGAAGCGCTTCCTGATGAAGTGGTAGCCCCAGGAGTAGGGGCCATCGGGGGCGGTGGGCCAGCCGCCGGTGGTCTCGTGGGAAGTCTGACCGAAGAAAGCGGCGAGCTCCCTCTTGCGGGTGAGGACGTCGCCGGTGGTGCCGAAGCCAGGGAAGGACCTGGCCGCGGTTAAGAAGGCGTCGTACGTGTAGAATGCGTCTCGGTGTTTCAGCATGTTGTCAAAGAGGGAACGGGTCATTATGCTGGCCACGTCGTTCGAACCAGCTTGGGTTCCGCGGGGGGCTCTCCTCATCGTTGCTTGGATCTATATGGTGAGCCATTCGATCGGATGCTCTGTTATTATTATTTATACACGCTTTGAGAGTCACCTAGCTAGTCTTTAATTTGCCTCCCTTTTTTTCTTCTCTCTCTCTCTCTCTCTCTCACTCTCACTCTCATCGTTGCTTGACTTCTTCCTCCTCACCGTTAAATGCCCTCTTATCTCTCATCATCCAAAAGTCTTCCTTTCCTTCTCCCTCTCCATTCTCTCCATTAATGCCACTATCTCATTGTCGTCCTTCAATTCCTTCCCTTTATTAATTTCTTCCCCATTTTTATCCCTTACGCTGCTGTCTCTACAATTTTGTCTCCAATCCAACACAATTAATTAATTTAATATGTTGCTTGTATGATATACAATATTTTCCAACACATTTTATATTTGCAACAAAATTAAACATATTTAATTATTTCTCGTGGAACAAACGATTTAAGGGATATAAAAAGACTATTTTAGCACTCTAACATCACACCCTTCTCCCATACATCTCTACCAAATTATATTTTCTCGTGTGAGTGTCGTCACTAAAAGCTTCAAAGCCAAGAAATTATGCCAAAAAAAAAAAAATCAGCCTCTCATTGATATAGAGACTAGAGAAAAGTAGACAGAATTAAAGATCGATATTTGATATTTATTTCTGCAGAATCCAAACATTTTCTATTCCACTTAATTAAGACCAACGCTGCCTTTTCTGTGCCGTGCCATTTATGTAAAATATTTTCGATAAAAAGGTTGAATGCATTTTATTATGTTGACAGGAGGTAGTATATGTATAACGGCGTTTATTTGTATGGAAGAGATTCTCTATTCTACTGTAATTCATGCAGAACAACGCTGACTTTTCTGTGCACTAACGTTAATGTTAATGTTAAGTCAGCCGTTTCTCCAGATTCCACCTCCAATTCAGGGGAAAAAAAAATCACTTACTACATACATAGCTAAATACTCCATCTCACCCTAATTATAAGCTTCACATCTGTGAATGGTTATATCCCTGAATATAAGCTTCATTTTGGAGTTGTGTAAGCATTTATGCATTTTTTGGTTCAAAAATTCCATTAGCAATTTTACTGATAGAATTCCCATTGGTTATTACTAATGGAACAATTCTGTAGTTAATTCCATGATCAGTAAATAAAATTTCCAACAAAATAATGTGACAAAAATATCTGTTGATAATTTTAGTGACGGTAATTTTTGCCACTAATCTGTCAGAAATTAGGGATGGAGGAAATTCTATTGATAAGTGCAATTTTTAAATTTAAGGGATCAAAATAATCCATAATATAAAGATAGAAGACCAAACCTACACTTTAGATTTATCATGAGTTATGATTTATGGATACTACTATCATATTTTATATATGGAGGTTGATATTACGAAATAATTCATTCAATTTTGTATGCCCAAAGGGTTCATAATAACAAAATGGGACAATTTTCTCCAAAGAGGCAAAGATAATGACAAAATCTAAAGCAGCGCTTTAACACCTCTATGGTGTACCCACATTTGGAACTTTTCTTTTTCCCTCTTTCTCTTTATATCTCCCTTTTCCTTTTTCTTTTGTAACGAAAATTTGTAACTGATCTTTTATTGAATGATCTATATTAATATTTTTTTTGATACAATAACCATTAATATTCATAAATACACACACACACACACATATATATTATAAAATCAATAAATTACATTGATTTAACTTCGGTCTATATATATAGGTGGAACATGTTAAGGGCCGCGGAGAATTTGAATTGAGCCCCTTTTGTGCCTGCCAACTATTTGGTATAATGTGCATGTGAAGGTAATGTGGGTCTCGCTACGTTTGTGATGGTTTTGTAACATTTTCAGCCAGCAGTCAGCCATAGCAATAAGATGGGAGTACCGACGAGCTTATTGAGAAAAAGTGTGGTAAACAGGGGACACAGCACATTGCTGGTATATGCTTTGTTGCTTCCCCGCATTATCCACCAATAATTCCATTTTCTCAACAATGACTTCATACTATAACATATCTTTTAAATGATCATGTGTGTGGAATTGAATTTTTTTTATCATAACAGCTACTAAAAATCCCAATCCATGCCTCCATTCAAATGATTTTGGGATTTAAATAATGCTGGCTAGCTCAAAAATTGTAAAGGGTTATAGCCAAAAGTGTACATCGCAAACCTGGAATCTATGTGACAAATCCTTAGATTTTTATGGTTTTGATATGCTAAAAATGAGGTTTTAAACATAATGAAGATGCAATTTTGTTCAAATTGTGCTTAATTAAGATCTTAGCCCCTTAGGTGAAATTAGGATAAAAATAAGATTAATTTGCCATAATTGGTAATTAATTAGAAATAATTAATTTCTAAGGCATTTGATCATTTTTCTATTGTGCTTTTACTTGTAGGACCATTGAAAAACCATGGGTGGAACACTTCATTTGCAATGGAAAAAAACTCAATTTTCCAAAAGAGAATTGGGCCGCAGCTCGAATTTTTCAGCCACATCTCACTTTTGTTACATAATCAAATTAGGCCACGGATCAAATTTCTGGGCCTCGACTCAATCTCTTTACAGAAGCAAATTGAGCTGCAGTTCAAATTTCTGGGCCACGGCTTAGTCGCGATTCTGCAGAATTTTTCTGGCTTTTGGGCCCAATCCAAGTCCATACTCGGTGCCCACTCCTTCTACCCGACTTAAAACACATTTAGGTCGACTTTGGCATCCATTTGGCTCAGATTTGGAACCCTAGCCTCACCATACACTCCATTCTCTCTCAACTTTCTCATTCCCATCTTTCATCTTCCAATCTTTTCCACTCAAATCTCCATGGCACCCACTCTCATCTCTCTTGGTGGTTTCTACATGGAAGGCAGTAACTAAGAGTCATTAATCCTTGGTGATGGAGGTGTTTAGCATGAGCTTAGAGCTTCATTAAGGGAGTTCTTGTTCTCCCACTCTCTCTTCCTCTTGTATTTACATATTTCTATGATTCTAGGATTTGTTTATGCAATTGATTGTATTCTTCATATTTATCTTGTGTTAGAGAGTGGTAGAAACATTTGTAATTTGTTTTCATTTGTGTATGCTTGACAATTGCTCTTCATTGACTTCAACTTTGTTTAGATATATGGAATCATCATTTTAAATGAATGTTTTAATTAATATTTCGTGCTATTTGAGGATTCTCATGTAGTGGATTATTTTGTCAAGCATTTGCATTTGTGAATTGGCTTTTGAATTTTTCAAATTGCATGAGTGACATTGGGCTTCAATCCTAGAGTCTTGATTTATTACATGAGATTCCATTAATGAATTAAACCCCTAGGATTAATTAAATGGTAATTCGGGATTCCAGTTGTTGGATTAGGAGCCTTTTGCAACTAGCAAATTCACCTTGGTTATTGAATTTAATCAACTTGGAGTTTGAGGGATTAGTAAGCGGGATTCCGGTACTAATCCACCAAACCCAAGCCTAGCCTAGAGGGATTCCTTTAGGGACCTTTTGATTAGCCAAAGAATTTCCCAAAAACAATTTGAAGCAATGATTGTTTAAGTCTCTTATCATCAAGGATTACATATTCCCATTTATCCAAATCTCCCGTTTTAATCCAATCTTTTATTTACTTGTTAACATATTATACTCTTCACACCAATTTTACACCAAAAAACCAAATACAATACTTTTTACCTATTTTAACTAGTTTGCATTAGTTACTAGGAATTAATTGCATATAGGCTCCTTGAGATCGACACCCGAGGATAACTTCCACTACCCCTTGGGTCTAAAATTCTTGGAGAGCAGATCCGAGGTGGTACTACACTGATTAACCATATTTCGGTGCTCTTCACTAGGCTTGCTTCATAGTTATCAAGGGGACAATAAAGCAATGTTCAGCTCAAATTGCTGTGACTCTGTTCCTTATTATAAGCCTAACTACCACAAATTTTTGTTTCTAAATATAAGTACACTTTGGGATCAATTAATAGTATTTTGATTATTTTACCCCCTATGTTGGAAATAGGAAAGATGAGAGAGAAAGTTAATAATGTATAAAATATTATTTAACACCTATTCTTAAATGAGGGCAAAGTTTGATTTTTTTTAAAAAATAGGACATATTTAATGCTATAACTTTCACTCCTTGGTATGTGAAAAATAACTAGTGTGGACTTATAATAAGGAACAAAATGGTTTTTTTTTGTTCAAGTGGTTGCGTACTACCACTTTGTTCCTTATTATAAGTCCAACTACTACAAATTTTTTGTTCCAAAATATAAGTCCACTTTGGGATCAATTAATGCTATTGTGACTATTTTACCCCTACATTGAAAATAGGAAAGATGAGAGAGAATGCTTATAATGTATAAAATATTATTATAACACCTATTCTTAAATAAGGGTATAGTTGGAATTTTTTTTAAAAATATGTCATATTTAATGCTATAACTTCCACTTCTTGGTATGTGAGAAGCAGTTATGGTGAACTTATAATAACGAACAGAGTGGTATGAATAATGGAAACCATAAGGTGTTGTGATGGCAGCGCGCTCCTCTGTTATTCGGGAGACAAGGTAGCAATCGATACAGTGGAACATCTATCTTGGTAATTGTTTTGTTAGCTTTTCAAAAGCATTACAGAATAGATGTTATGTTACAATGGCTATTGAAAGAACCAACTCAATAGGGACAGGGGCATGGATTGGAATCACATGATTGGTGTGGGTGAGAGCTTGATTCTCCTTATCTCGGCATGCATCTGTACGTTAAAACCATATTATGATTCAAGATCAATGTACCTAAGAAACCAGACTAGGACTAGAAAAGTAAAACTTAAGCTTGTTGCGCCCCCATCACGTTGTACAGCCATGCTTGATATTATTTTAATTTATTTTTAATTTAGGACTAGAAAAGTAAAACTTAAGCTTGTTGCATGTTTATAAGTGAATTCTTGGCTGCTTGTAATACCGTAACCAATTAAGAACCTAATTTGAAAAAACCAATGCAGTTTCTTGGCTAGCGAATTAATCGAAAAGATATCATGATGTTCTGGTGATATAAACAAAACACCACTTTTATGGTCATAAATCTCTGGTTACAAAACGTCACCAAAATGATATCGTCGGTTTCACACGTTTACGTCACCATAAACGTGACCATAGTGTCTCTACAAGTTTGTCTCCAACACAATTTAATATGTTGCTTATATGATATACAATATTTTCCAATACATTTTACATTTGCAACAAAATTAAACATATTTAATTATTTCTCGGGGAACAAACGCTTTAAGGGATGAAAAAGAGTATTTTAGCACTCTAACATCACACCCTTCTTCCATATATCTCTACCCAATTATATTTTCTCGTGTGAGTCGTCACTAAAAACTTCAAACCTAAGAAAATTGTACCCAAAAAAAGTCACCCTCTCATTGATAGAGACTAGAGAAAAGTAGACAGAATTAAAGATCAATATTTGATATTTATTTCTGCGGATTCCAAATATTTTCTATTCTAATTAATTAAGACCAACGCTGACCTTTCTGTACCATACCATTTATATAAATTATTTTCGATAAAAAATTTTGCCCCTATGTAATGTGAGAGAGAAGTTTGACAAATATAATAAGAGAATGTTATATTGATTCTTAAATGAAGGTAAAATTGGAAAGGTAAATCAATTGTGGATATTCTTAATAACATAACTACCTTTCTTTACTATGCAGGAATTAACTAAAGTATACCTATAAATAGGAATAGAGTGGTACTCCCTCCAGTCTAAAATATAAGAGAAAACATGAGAATTTTTTTCTGTATTATAAAAGATAACATATAAAAGTCAAGACAATAAATGTTTGATTTCAATTTTTGCCCTTGCAAATTAAATATAAAAAGAGAATGTTTGAGTGTATAATAAATGATATAAAGATAAAATTGGAAACCACATACATCAATTTTGCCCACAATACTGTTCCGCTTTGTTTTCGAAATTTAGGGAAAAAGGTTGGCTGCATTTTATCATGTTGACAGGAGTAGTATATGCATAACGGCGTTTATTTGTATGCAAGAGATTCTCTATTCTACTACTGTAATTCATAAAGGACAACGATGACTTTTTGTGCACTAACATTAATGTCAATGTTGAGTCAGTCTTTACTCTTATGTTGCACGCGAGCACTCTCCAGATTCCACCTCCAATTCAGGGGAAAAAAAAACCACTTACCACGTAGCTAAATACTCCCTCCCACCCTAATTATAAATTTCACATTTGTGAATGGTTCCAGAATATAAGCTTCATTTTAAGGTTGTTTAAGTATTTATGTATTTTTTCCCAATTTTACCCATTGTTTATCTTTTCCAATACATTATTTTTCATCTTTATTATCTTTTATTTGTTATTTTCTTTCATCTTTAATAATAAGGACAAAGTTAGAAAATAAATTAGATTCCTTACATAATTATTGCTTTTAACTAACTTAAGTAGTTTTCTTGATAAATATAAATTAGTTATTTGAAGCTTATAATTAGGGAATGAGGGAGTATAAGACATAGTTGACTTTTTTTTTTTACAAAAAATTAAAAAAAGCAAAACAAGCTACTTAATCATAACTTTTGTATTAGTAGATTATATGTTAGTTTATAAGTCAAATAAATTAATTTTAAAAAATTCTATAAATTAATTTATAAGTTTTAAAAAATTTGATAAATTAATTTATAAATAACTTATTAACTTTCTTATAATTTAAAAAAAATATCAATTGAGTCCTATATTGACCAGTTGAGGGAGAAGACTCAGCAACCACCAACCTATTGTGTCATTTTTTTTAGAGTAACCCTTGTGTCATTTCATACACGCATCATAACTGCTAATCATACCACAGGAGACTACAGAGCACAGACTCATTCAATACATTAGGTTAAATGACCAATTCAATGCACTATATGTAGTTTTCACCATTTATAAAGAAAATAAACTGACGCCCGGTCAGTATTCAAAATTGGCTTACAAAGAACGGAAGCAGAAAAATGAATGAACAAACACCTAGACTATACTTTATTTTTTTTTTTTTGTAATCAATTGCAAAACAAACTAACATTTATACTCTTTCAAATCTTTCAGTAAAAATGAATCTAAATCAGGAAAACCAGTAAAAAATAGGCGAAAACCATGCATATAAGAAAGTGTACGTCTTTTTAACTCAAAAAGATCAGTTGCTTGGTTGGCATCTCTCGCCGCTTGAACGAGTTTCACTGCCAGTCTTGCTCCATCCTGAATCGGACTGACTCATAAGATTGAAATCTTCATGGCTCGCCGAGCAACCTTTCATGATAAGATCAATCGTAGTAGCTGAGTCATATTCAATGATTACTTTCCTCTAACCCAAATCTCCTGCAAGCGTAAGACCCATATAACACGACCATAGTTTTGCTGATAAACTATCTCCTTGCTCCGGTTGCAGCATAAAAACCTGACAGGCATCCTCGATCTAATACTACGTCGGGTATCTTATATAAGGGTTAAGGATAAAAAATTCACATATGATTTTATCAAAAATTCATTTAACATCAAGTGTTCTTTTTTCTTTTTAGATCAAAAGTGACTATAAGCTTTCAAATTAAGCTCAAAAGTCACAATTTCCATTAAATAGATTAAAAAATACACATATGATTTGTAACACATTACTTTTAGGACTCATTTCCAAGTTAGATTAGTAATAAGAAACTTATTCAAACTTGTATGGGATTTAGAATATTAAAACCACAACTTTTTCAAACTTCTTTTGTTTCTAGAAAATTTTGAAATGAAGAAAACTTTTTTAATAAATTTTGAAAATCATAATTAATTGTAACAAAATGATTTTGACATGATTCAAGCCCCAAATTAAATATTCAAAAGTCCTCTTTCTAGGAAAAATATGAAATCGAACATACACAACCCATATGATATAGTTTATTGATTTTTCAAATATGTATTCACTCACACACCCAGAATTATCTGTCTAATTGTGTGATTTTTAATTGGAGATATATAATCCCAATTTTTTTTTCAGAAAGCCTATTTCAGGGCAAAATAAATTCATTTACTATCTCGAATTGATCCATGAACAAACAGGTTATGTATGAGATAGTAAATGAATTTCTTTTGTCTTGAAATATTTATGTAAAATATTAAATATATAGGGATTTCTGGAAACCCAAAGATGAAATGAATCGGAGTTGTATACCTCCAATTAAAAATCACACAATGAGACAGATAATTCTGGGTGTGTGAGCGATAAGGCAGATTTAGAAAATTAATAAACTGTACCACATGGGTTTGTGCATGTTCTATTTGATATTTTTCTCGGATAGAGGATTCTTCAAGCTTTAGTTTGTGACTCAAACCATATCAAAATTATTTTTGTGCAATTAGTTATAATTTTTCAAAGTTATTAGAAAAGTTTTCCGCATTTTCAGAATTTTCCATAAATAAAGAAAAGCTTGAAAAAATTGTGGTTTTGATGTTTTAAATATCATGCAAGCTTAAATAATTTTTTCATTGCTAATTGATTGCAATTAATTATTACATATTTTTATCCACTAATTATAGGAAATTAGCATTTGTTCTAGGCTATTAAATGGGGATTTAGGCACTTTTATACTTAGGGTCCAAGATTAGAGAGTTAATCGCATTTTCATTATAATTTGAGCATATTAGGCATTTAACTCATGCATTTATTTTTAATGGACTTGAAATACTTCACATGTGCTTAAAATTTCCATTGTAGGTGCAAACAATTAAGGTCAAAGAAAGAAGAAAACAAAATAGGAAACTTCTACAAGAAAAAGGAAATTCTACACAACAAGAAATTACCAATTAGGAAATTAGATTGATTGATTGAGCCTAATGGATTGGCCTATAATCCTTCCTAATTGGTAAAATCAACAAGAATAGGAAACTTCCTATTTCAATTAGGATTGGTTGATTGATTGATTGGGTTTGCTTAAAATATTTCCTATTTGTTATTTCTACAAGAATAGGCAACCCTATGCTTGATTGAGGTTAGGAAGTTTCCTAATTAATTATCCTACTCACTATTTCCTATCTTGACTACGTTTCTTGAAGTTTGAGTGATTGGGTCTTCCCCAATCCTTTCCTAATTGATAATCCTAGTCAGAATAGGAGATCTTAGGCCAATTTGGATTATATATATGTTGCCTAGTGTGCCTATGGAGGGGGAGCACGAAAATTACACATACAAGACACAAATTCTCTCATCTCTTCCACCAATTCCTTCCTCCATTCCACAATCCTTCACTGGTTCACCATGGAGTTTGAGTTGCAGATCCTTTCGGGTGATTTCTCCTCCTCTATGAAGAACTAATTCGGCCCGATGCTCTCTTGGATAATGGGATGTGTAACGTCTGGAATTTTACTACTATACTATAACATTTTAATTGAATTATAACCACTCTTTTAATGTCAGAAGCCCAAAAATACGTAAAAATTTAAAACTTTTCTTTTAAAACATTAGACCAACCCTCTGTTGGTTGGAATGGGCTTTTCAGACAAATTGAAATAATTTAAAACTCTTTATAACATAAAGTGGTTAATAAAACAATTAAAAATACACTAACCCTCTTAAGGGAGTCTATTCATAATTCATAATACTTATGAAATTTAAATCTCTTAATAAAGTTATACAATTCTATTTTCTATACTTTCTACTGTTAACTTAATAATTTAATTTTACAATATATACAATAACCTTATTAAAATATTTACTGCCTCTTGCTTTCCAAATTATAATCCTAATTTCTTCGTCTACTCTTCTTCCCCAGCTAGCTTCTTTCAACCTGCTAAACTGAAAAATATTTGGGGAAGGGGGTGAGATTGGAAATCCCAATAGCAGTTTCTTTCATTAACTTATATTATCATGCTAGCATTTACATGTATTAATTTCATAAACCTGAACAAATAAAACAATTATACATACTTCCTGCGCTCAATGCTCTACCAGCCACTATTAACAATATATTCGTTAACTAGTGGAGGCCTCACCTGCAGGATTTCTCGTTATAACATTTAAAGTTATAACTACCTGATCTGGCAAAGGGGGAGCGACCCACCTAAGCCTGGAGTACTCCATAAATAACTATGCAGGAATTAACAAGGCTCATCACCTTCATGCATAATGTAAATTTGAAACAGATATTACAAAATAATACATGCAATTATTTTAATGTAATGAAATAAACTGCTACCTGGCTTCTTTAGATCTTAGTTCTGAACCAGCTTCTTCCCATTACATTATTTCGATGAACTCCAATCACTATTCAGAACCTATATACATATATAAGTTTATTAAAATCCTATTTATAAATTATTCTATGCGTCTCTCTCGAAGACTAACTTACTTAACACTACCCAAAACTTGTCTTCTAAGAAAGTTATGTTGTGCTTAAATTTATTTAGAATTATAACCATTGAGTTACATTAATAATTTATTTATATTAAATCTTCTTCTTCTCAATGTTGGATCAATAATTTCTATAAAACTTTTCTATAAAGTCATTCATTTATCCATGTATTTATTTATTTTCTATTTATCACAAGACTCTAAAAAAATAAGTCAATCAATAATGTAAGTCAAGTTCAGGCAATTCAATTTATTAAAGAACATTACTAATCATCAATCATAATTTCGGACTAAAGAAAATAACATAAGAGATCTACCATGAATATTACTACTAAATTAGAGCCTCTAATTATCTTTCGCACCTTTAATAATCACTTTTCCGATTCCTATCATCTAACACAACAATAATCCCAAAAGATTAAAGAATCCTAAGCTACCGCACACCAATATGCTCCTCTCCTATCTTAAAGACTATTGAGGTCATTCACAATAAATCATGTTATCATAAATCGTTCAACAATGCAAATTAATCATCCTATTTAAATATCTTAGCTTTTATCCGATCATAAAAATACTAGGCATTATTCATTACCAATACCACTATCATACCTAATACTCCTTCAATCATCTAACTTCCTGAATTGAATCAAGCTCCCTCAAACACTTGACCCATAAAACTTGAAATTTTCAATAACTTCTTTCTCCTAATTCCATAACATTTATTTATAACTTATCTTATCTCAAATTTCTAAATTTAAACTATTAATAACCAAGTCTTAGGAGTATCCTCCATTCAATTCACTAGCTTCCATTAATAATCAAGATTTCCCCTTGCCTTAAACAGCCTTCATTCCAAATCATAATTGCTTATTATATTTTTTTTTAAATCAAGATTAATTTATATATACTTTCTTAAACCATCAATATATAAATTCCCCCACCATCACCTAATCACAAACCTAATCATTGTTCTTCCTTCTCAATATAACGTTTATAATTCTACTCCAACTACTAGTCAACATATCATTTAAACGTTCCACCATATTTACACAGCGTACCCTTCTACAATCCTTTCCTGTTGCAAACAGAATCAACATCATCATTCCCACACTTAAATCCTATATTTAACTATTGAAATTGTCTTAGACATGAATAACAGAAATCTTCATTAAATTTCCACCTCTCATTCAAATTTCAGTGAACATTCATTCTTCATTTAACACTACATTATATCCAATGATTATACTAAATTGTAGACATCCTCTTATCTTTGACTATATGTTATCTAGCTTGGATTAAAATCTGGAAAATTTCCCAAGCAGTAATTCTAGAAAACCTGGGTCCATGAGACTGAAATAACAACCCCTTATGTCCAATTTTACTCTGACCAAAACAATCCAAGATATGAAACCATAAAACCATCCCTAATATACATTTAAACACTATTATAGATCCTTGGCAAGGCTGAAAACAAAAACCGAACAAAGCTTTTCAAATTCCTTTATTCCACATCCTCTTCCACCTTACCAAAATACTACACACAAACTTAGGGAATAATCCATTCACTCGTCCATTCAATTGAACCTTGCTACTTCTAATTAAATATAAAAAAATTTCTCTTCTTTTTTTTTTCCTGCCACTCAAACAGTCGACCAACACAAGCAGAGGCATAGAAATTACTACCATATACTCACTATCAAGCGTAACAATATTTAGACTAAATCAGAGCACAAATAGGCTTAGACAGAACAAGCCCCAGAATCCTGAAAATAACCTCATCAACTAACCATTCAATGTGCAAGATCAATACCTTAATCCTACCCAATTAAACATAAATTGCCCCCTTCTCTGACTTCACGTCTGCTACCAAAACAAGCAAGAGAGGGACAGAATAAATACTTTAACATTTAATCAAACTTAACCAAATAAAACTTTACAGAAATGGGACATCAAGAATCACAGTTCCAGAATCCTATCCTTCCTCATTTCCTTCCTAATCCCAAAATCAGACACAACAAAAATCATAGAAAAAGAGCACAAGATTTTCGGCCAAAACAGAACACAAAGGACCAGAAGAACAGAAATTTCTTGCAATCAAATTCATCAGTACCATCATCCTTTTCTTATGCTTATAACGTTAATACTACAGAGGGAAGAACAAAAATCGAACAGCATAGAGAGGAACAAGGCTCGAATGAACAGGGGAAAAAAATGAAGAACAAAATCCCAGAAATTCCAAGCTTCAGCAAATCAACACGAAATGCATCCTAGGAGTTTAAACTTAGTCCTAATCATGGTTAATTAGGCCTTAAAGCAATGAACACCGATGAATCAGTAGAGAGGGCTCGGATGAACAGTGAAAGAGAAGATGAAATTTGGGGAAAACCTACAAATCCTACTTCCTTACTCAAATTTGTTCACAAGGGTTGTTTATCTAGGTCTAGGCTTTGTTTTTATGGATTCAAATGCTTCGAAACCCCCAGAGAAATTCGAACCACCCTCACTTAGCTCGCTTGAAATTGGCCAGAAGAGAAGAGGAAACAAAGGAAAAACACTTACCCTAGGTTAATCCAAGCTCCCCGTTCACTCTCCCTACTTCTCGCCGTCGCTTGGAGCCGGAATCGCCGTCGTTCGCCGGGAACAATCGAAGGAACAGAGAGCGTAGAGAGAGGAGGAAGAAAAACGATGAAGAGAAGGAACAGGGCAATAATCGGGTGAGGGAGAGTAAATAATGAATGGAAAAGAAGAACAGATATTTTAATAGGTTGATTTATTAATTTGCCCCTCCTACTTCAATTGAAGATATTTTGAACTAAGGGCAGATATTGTCATTTATATTTCCCTTTTCTCATTTTCTTCTTAAATGATAATTTTATGTATCATTATCATTTACAAACAAGTCTGGATTTATTCCTAACATAATTTTTCTAGATATGCTTTAATATCTAAATTTATTTATAAGACTATTTAAATATCAAACATTACCTCAGGGTTCTAAATATTCCCTTATTTGAATTAATCTTCTAACTATTTTTCCTTATTAATAAAGAAATTGAACTTTAAAAATTATTAAAAATACCTCTGGCCTCGTATATTTATTTATAAGGCTTTTTAATTTTTAACTGACACACTAAGACCTTAAATAAATCCTTATTATCTCTTTTTCCAAATTAAGTGTTATCTTCTAATTATTTCTCTTTGTTTCTTAAAGAAAATAAGCCTTAAAATTATTAAAAATGTCTAAAACATCATAAATTTATTTTCAATTCTTTTTAATATTTAGTCAAATTTCTAAAATCCTAAAAACTTCCTTTTTCCTATTTTCTGAAATTTGGGATGTTACAGGATGACTTGAAGCAAGCATTGAATCCACTTTAGGGGAGTTTTATTAGTTTCCATTATGTAGTCTTGAATTTCCATTTGTTTCCTTGAGTATTTGTTCTTCTTATATTCAGACTTCATTTGTTTTGAGATTCTAGACAATGTAATCGCTGAATTCTATTTGCATGTATTGATTTGGTTTTCTTCTAGTTCCACCTATCTTCCCAAATTACCATGTTATGTTAGTCTTTGTTGATTTTAATGTCTAGCATGTTTGTTGGGTAATTTAGTCCATTATGCTTCATATAATTGTGTTGTTTGGGAGTTGTTTTATGGGTTTGAGTTATTGATGTCGAGTTTCCATAGCACTAGGTAATTCCATTAATCAACTTGCCTAATTGAACTAGATCACTAATCAAATCTATGTGCATGAGTATGATTAGGTAGAGTTTCATAAGCTGGATTGTTTGATTATAGTCTAGCATTAATTGGTTCACTACTAGAAAAAACACTTTTCACGTCTCTTTTTTTGGACTTTTCACGTCTCTTTTTGTTGGAACGTAGATTGGGGAGACGTGGAAAGTCCCGACTTTCCACGTCTCTTTTTTAATGAGACGTGGAAAAGTTGCCACTTTCCACGTCTCATTTCTGAAAAAGAGACGTGGAAAGTGGCAACTTTTCCACGTCTCTGAAAAAGAGACGTGGAAAGTGGCACTTTTCACGTCTCTTTTTTATTGTGAGACGTGGAAAGTGGCCAGCTCAACACTTTCCACATCTCTTTTTCAGAAATGAGATGTGGAAAGTGAGACTTTCCCTCACTTTCCACGTTTCTTTTACAAATAAGAGACGTGGAAAGTCTTTTTTTTTAAAAAAATATTTTTTTAATTAGGATGATTAATCCCAATCCAAAAAAAAACCCAATAATTTTATTAGAATAATATAAATACAACACTTAAAATGAAAAAATAAACTAATTTTATTATTTATATCTAAATTAATATTACAAAAATGTTATAATACAACTTTGATCATAAAATATGGGATAGTTAGCAAAAAAAAAAAAAAGAAAGTAAAACTGACCATAACAATTATAAATCTTAACAGAAAATATTCTCATACGCCCTAACACTTAATTTAAGCCACAAGCTGACTCAGTAAAGACATCCATAAAAAGAGCATATCCACTGCAATTAATGACTGTGCTGCTATTCCATATCCACTGCAAGGAAAAAACATCAACCAAAACTTTAGATAGAAAGATCATATCAGAAAAGTGATGCTAGATGATAACAAGAGCATAGAAACAGCACCAATGAATTACCTGCCCCATCCCAGTCACCAAGAACAACAAGCAAACAAAAAAATCCCAAATAAAATTAACCCAAACAAATGCAAGATTAGCACAAGAGAATCAATCACCTTTGGCAGTAAAGCAATGCCACTTCAGTGAGATCACTGCACATACACAAAGCTGAAATTAACAAGTATGAAGGATCAATATAATAACTCAGCAGTATTAGAATTTGAGCCAGCAAGCATAATGTCAATACCGTGAGCTTAATCATTAACTAGCATTATTCTCACAATGTCTGTATAATTATATTTTATATAGTGACTGAATATATTTTTTCAAAAAGGAACAAACGAAGTAATCATCAGCATGATGCAAACAAACGAAGTTATTAAACATTAAATTTTCACCAAGAAGCTAGGCTAACAAATACAAGAAGTAAACCAACGCATACAACCCAGCAGACAAGTAATGTGAAGGAACAAGACTAAAGTAATAGGCAACTGAGTCCTTGAAATGGCTTGGACTGATCCAAAAAGTGATCCAAGGACTTCAAAATGCACTTGAGAATCACTATATGATCTTAGCTATAAGGATAAACCAAATAAACTTGTTCAATATCAAATACATTCTTACGCCCCAATACAACAATAAAGCAAAAGCACATTAACCATACCAGTCTCAATTGAAACTGAGCTGAAACTAAAGAGAGAAGTTAGCAGCATTAAATAAAAGAAATAACTTCCGAAAAACTAGATCAACTACTAAATACAAAGCAAAGTCCAAAAAACAACTAAAATGTCGCGCACCAACTAATGAAACAGAACCATATCCAAAATTGATTTGATTACACTCCTTCACATTCATGACAAAAATTCATCACAAAAGAAACAAATTTTTCTCCTTTTGTTACCTGAAATGAGGAGGAGACCCTCGATCATCTTAGAGTTTGTTTGGAAACATCATTTTGGGAAACACAAGAAATTGAGCCAATGTCAATGAACAAAATCGAAAAATTAATACGTTGAAATCCTTAATGGAAGGATAGATCGTGTTCACAATTAGGCCTTGCCTCTCCGTTGAAACTTGTTCAGGTTATGGAGGTTCAGCCTTCTTCTTTGAGTCTGGTCTGAAGCTTCATTGTTTAGAGATTTTTTTTTAAACGAAGCTTGCAGACATATTTCTTCTTCCTGTGTATTAAAGCTTATTTTCATTAGAAGAGGAGGAGTGAGCCCGTTAAAATATCGGCCTTAAGAAAAGTATCATGGGCTTTGATTACAATATATTAACTAGCATAATGTCAAAGAATTCAAAAAGGAATGAACAGGATCATAAAACAGAGTGCAGATTACAATGTTGAATAAGAATATCAGAGTTACAAAGACCTAAAGATTAACATAACTAGCATCACTTGATAATAGCAGAAAAAGTTACCAGAAAAAGAATTAGCAGTGAAAACCTTCCCTATTCTTTCCTTAACATCCTTGCCAAGACGTTCTTCAATGCCTTATCCTTGATAATAGCGACCAGAGATGTTGATTACTGTCTTGATGTCATGATGCTTTGAAGCATAAAGAAGCACCACAGCAGCTCCTGCATCAAAGTACAGCAACGAGTAGTAATGGTTCCAATAAGCCTACAATACCTTGTTGACAATAATACAAAATCTTGGGTAAAAGACAATCAGTTAATAACCACATGGCACGGATAACTCATAAATAGACCATGTTTTTCTTGATTTCACCTGGGTAAGCTCCTTTACATATGTGTATAAATGTATCATGTATATCAATGTATGAACTTTATTTGTTTTCACCCCAGAAGGGGCCAGAGTTAATTTATGGATTTTGTTCTTCTATTTCAGTATGCGAAGGTCTCACTTTCCTCTTTGCCCATCCTTTTACATGCTTGACTTATCTGCTTCTTAATAATGTATGAAGAACAAATATAAACATTGAGCAAACCTTTACTGTGCCCAATAATTGCAATAACTCTGTGGTTTGCTCCATGGAAGTGTCGGATTACGGTATGTAAATCGTCAGCTTCACTCCAGAAGTTTCCAAATCCAAATTAGCCTTCACTTTCCCTAGAAAGAAGCAACAAAATCAAAATGAGATGGTGATTGCACCATATTTTTATACACTTTTCATTGATAAAATCATTGGATCATTGCATGTTCTTGGGATAATTGCACCTAATTAGGGTAATTTCTGACTTTTGCACACTTTGTTGGAATTTGTTCTAGTCAAGGGCAATTTGGGCATAATTAGCATAATTTATTGTTAACCTATTTTCAAGAACATTTGATGCTACCTCTGGCTTGATTTTACTTGTAGATCATAGAAGAAGCAAGCCCAAACTAAGGCAAGTTGCAGCGAAGCATTCTGGACGGAGCAGAAGAAGAAAATGAAGAGGCAGAATCATCTGTCGGCCGCGGCGAGATCACGGCGAACTCAGGCCAAAAGCTCCAGAATAGGTGCCTGCTCGCCGTGGCTTCGCCGCGGTGAGATGACGGCGAACGAACCCAAATTCAACCAGAACCAACATGAGCTCGCCGTAGCGAGCCCACGGCGAACCCCCGAAAATCTGCAGAAAAATTGACGCGTTTTCAGTGTTTCTAGGGCAATATAAATAGATCAAAACACCCCCACCTTCGGACACAGAGGCTTCAGAGCACGAAATACACTCCCTCTCCTAGGGTTCCCTTCCATTCCTTCATTCCCCACTCATTTCCACCTCCATCTTCATCTTCCACCTTCTTCCACCCTCTTCTTCCATGGATTTTCGGATGGGGCTTCTTCTTGGGGTTCCTCTTGGAGTTTCTATGTCAGAGTGAGGAGCTCTTCATCTCTTGAGGATGGGTTGATGGTGTCTCAAGCATGGGTTCTTCATTAGGGGATTTTTTCTTTGTTCTAACATATGTATTTAGGATTTCTTCTATGTTTATTTGAACCTCTCTTGGAAGATGTTTGGATTTATGTATTGGATTGAGATTTTGGATATGTATGTGTCTGAACTATATGTGTTTATTTTGGGCTTTGAACACTTGAGTTATGAATTCTGTAACACCTGGAATTTTACTACTATAATATAGCATTTTAATTGAATTATAACTACTTTCTAATGTCAGAAGCCCAAAGATACGTAAAAATTTAAACTTTTCTTTTAAAACGTTAGACCAACCCTCTGCTGGTTGGAATGGGCTTTTCAGACAAATTGAAATAACTTAAAACTCTTTATAAAATAAAGTGGTTAATAAAACAATTAAAAACACGCTAACCCTCACAGGGTAACTATTCTTAATGCATAATACTTGAGAAAATTTAAATCTCTTAATAAATTCATACAATTCTAATTTTTATACTTTCTACTGATAATTTAATTTTACATCATATACAATAATCTTACTTTTCAAATTATAAAACTTAATTTCTTCAACTAGTCTTCTTCTAGCATTCCTGCCTCATCTTAATCATCTCACTATCTCCCAGCTAGATTCTTTCAAACCTGCGTTACTGAAAAATGTTTGGGGATGGGGGTGAGATTGGAAATCCCAATAGCAGTTTCTTTCATTAACATACTTTATCATGCTAGCATTGTCATGTATATATTT
The DNA here is from genome assembly GCA_037074515.1 of Mimosa bimucronata. NCBI lineage: Eukaryota > Viridiplantae > Streptophyta > Magnoliopsida > Fabales > Fabaceae > Mimosa > Mimosa bimucronata. Next base: position 18,989,630 of record CM073442.1, read on the forward strand.
CATAAACCTGAACAAATAACACATTTACACATACTTCCTGCGCTCATTGCTCTACCAGCCACTATTAACAATATATTCGTTAACTAGTGGAGGCCTCACCTGCAGGATTTCTCGTTATAACATTTAAAGTTATAACTAACTGATCTGGCAAAGGGGGAGCGACCCACCTAAGCCTGGAGTACTCCATAAATAACTATGCAGGAATTAACAAGGCTCATCACCTTCATGCATAATGTAAATTTGAAACAGATATTACAAAATAATACATGCAATTATTTTAATGTAATGAAATAAACTGCTACCTGAACTCCAAGCTTAATCCTTTACTGTATCCTTTCTCTTCTACGTACTCTGGGAATTCGATCCCACTATTTTGTCCTATAAATATTTATAGTATAACATAATACATCAATATCTAAATTTGGACATAATAATTAAACGTCTCTCACGTATCTATAGTATTACCTACATTTCTACCCTTTATTTTCTAATATATGATTAAATTTTAATCTTAACTCAGTCACTATTACATCATTATATAAAGACAAGCATCACACACACGAACGCATATACACATAATCATATCTTTATAATCCCATATTGCTATCATGCTTATCTTTCTAGTAGCCTTATAGAGAAATAGAGAAGCCAGGTAACAACCAACAATTTACAATCAGCAAGCAATACACACATCTACAACACAAACATTCTAAAAATCTCTTTTCATTTATTTAATGTATTAAGTATACAATCGTTAAAACAACCATTAACCACACATATTTATATATATATATATATATATATATATTCTTTCTTCCTATTTATTACAAAATCTCAAGGTAAATCAGTCAACAATTTGGTTTATTCATTTTTGTTTATTTAAGCCCAAACAATTAAATTTATTAAATAACTTCACAAATCATTATCTACTTCTAATTCCAATTGAACATAAATATAAACTTACTTTAATTTAAACAATACATTTATATATCCTATTCACAGAATCCTTATCTTCAACTTAAAAGCTTTAACAAATATGCACTCATTCAAATAGAAACATTTATATAATCTTTAATAATCGAATTCTTAATAAACAAAACCGCATTTTAAAGAGCAGAGACCTTAACAGTGATCTTCCTAAATATCAACAAAACTAATATGTATTATGTAATAACAAATCATATCCCAAATCAGTCCTTAGTTCACCATTTAAGATCTCCAATTACCCTTTTAACTAATGAAATTACTAATTTTTCTTTTATATATACTTTTACTAAATGGTCCCGACAAGTATCTAGAATATAATGTTTAAGCACTTAACTTTGCTTCGTAAGTATTTATTTCTTTAATAGTTTTTACAATATATTGCAAAACAGTAATTAGGATAGGTTCTTAAAACTAGAACCATTAACTTCAACATTTCATTACTAATTTCCCTAAGCCTTAGACAATGACATTTATAAAGGTATTCTTAAAGGCTCCTCTCTGCTGCAACACTTAATGTCAAATTAAAATTAGTTTAAAATAATTAATTCACATTTTCCAAAGAAACATAACCAGAATCAGAACAAAATTTTAAAAACCGAAATCATCACGAATCAATAGAAGCAAGCATGCAAAACTTTAATAATTTAACCTTTCTTTAATCTTAAATACTATACTTACATTCCTACCTTTTTGAAACACCCATGTTTAGGTCACCCTTAAAGCTAGCAGAAACAATTTAGAATATTCCATTACTACAAACCTTACCTCTTTGTGACACCAAGGTCAACTCAACCACCATCAATTCAAACACATATATAACATCCTGCTTCAACCAGTTATCTCCCCTTTATTAATAGTTCATCCATCTAACTCCCAATAATCCTAAGCTTCTTGAACCCTATGACATTCCCACATCCCCTTAAATCAGGTATCCTACGAATCCTTACATGCATTTTCCATCACAACACCTTTCCAATCAATCAATTGTGAATTTAACTCTCTCTTTTTTTTTCTAAGAACTAGTACTCCTTATATTCAGATTTTCAAGCCATCTTCATCAATCAATTCACACCTAAATATTAGACTAATTCTTATACTTCATATGAGATCTACAATAATTAGCCCAAACAACAAATTTCATTCCCAAAAGAATCCAAACTAATCTTTCTTCCGCCAATCAACCATTTCCCTTAATACATCAACCCCCTAGTGAAAACCAACCTTAATCTCCCTCTCTTTCTCTACTACTAAACTTCCCGGGAGAATAACCAGAAAAGAAAGAAAAATTAAACAATTTAACATATTCCATCACAAGTTATTCCTACTAAATTAACCATCCAAAATTTCCCCCTTTTTGGCTATACCGAACGAACAGAAAGCAGGGGAGGAACAGACTTCCAAAACCTCCCAAACTCAGAAAAATTCACATGCTACTAGGAATTAACCATACACCACCAAACATCAACTTCATCTTCCTTTCATCCTTGGCCGAAGCAGAACCAACCAAAGAAGAGAGAACAAAAAAACGAACTTCACAATCAATTAAGAAACAACCTAACACAATCCAATATCAGTTTTATCATCTCTTCTAATGTGCTCAGGGAACCAAAACAAAGAGAGAGAAGAACAGAAATCTTTCGGACCAAGCAGGGCAAATTCGGGTTTTTCCCAAAACCAGCCAAAACTCCACATATCACCTAATTTCTTAGTTAAATTTTACTCTTATCTTAGTTTAATCAAGGCTTTAGTTAATTTCAATCCAAGAACACTATCAATGGCGTCGATGAACAGTGAACGAAGAAAGGAAATTGAGGAAATCTGGCCAACACTTCACAAAGCTCAAATTTCTTTAGGGAAACTTGATTTCTATGCTTAATCTTTGTTTTAATCGGTTTATGGACTTCAGAACACTCAAATCCCCAAATTTAACCTCACACAAAACCCCCGAATCGGACCAAGAAAAGAGAGAAAATCGAAGGGAAAGACTCACCAAGTGCTAACCCATGCTTCACGCCGTGCTCCACCGCTTCTCGCCGCCGCTATCGCCGCCAATCACACCCTCGCCACCGTTGAAGGAGACAGAGGAACGGAGAGGGAAAAGTGAGAGAGGGAGCTCGGGAGAGAAAGAAAGACGGGCAAAGGAAATGGAGAAGTGAGAGGGAGTATATACAAACAAGGGACACGTGGGGAACATATAATTAAAGGAAGGAGATATTTTAATTAGGTATTTTACCATTCTGCCCCTTCTTTTTACTGAAGATATTTTCCAACTAAGGGCAGATATTGTCTTTTTCATTTCCCTTTTTATATTTTTCTCTTAAAAAGAAATTTTAAGTACCATTATCATCTAGGAATGGACCTGAATCTGTTTCTAAAATAATTTCTCCAGATATGCTTTAAATTCCCAAATTTATTTATAAGACTTTTTAAATATTAACCAATACCTCAAGACCCTAAATATTCCCTTATTTAAATTAATCTTCTAACTATTTTTCCTTAACTAATAAAGAAATTAAACTTTAAAAATTATTAAAAATGCCTAAAACATCATAAATTTATTTTAAATGCTTTTTAATATTTTTAATCAAATTTCAAAAATTCTAAAAATTTCCTTTTCCTATTTTCTGAAATTTGGGATGTTACAAATTCTTATCTACATTGTGGTTGTATGAAGTTAATTTCATTTTAGTGGTTGCTAGTGGACTTAATTGATTGCTTCCATTCATAATTATTGTGATTGCATTTTTATGAGAGTCACAAGTGTTTTGACTTAAAGTATTTCACACATCAAGTGGACTTTAACACTAACCCTAAGTAATGGCTATGAAAGTGATTGCTAAATTAGTCATTGATTAGGGCTAGTGGACCCCTAGTGGTTGCTTGGGGATTTCTCTAACTAGACTTGATGAATTAAACCCCCAAATGATTTGAACCTATGTTTGTCACCTCGCCTAGACTCAAGAGATCCATTCCATCAATCTCACTTCATCCATCCAACCATTCCACCTCATTAAAGAAAAGATAAAAAATATTGTAGTTAGGCTCATTTTGCATATTTCATATTAAAACCCAACAAAACCCCTTTTTATACTTCATTTGCATGACATTTAGTTTCCTAGGCTAGTTATTAGGCTCCTTGAGAGACGATCCGGGATCACACCATTATAGTGCAATCCTTGGTTATATAAATATTTTGCATTTAACCCCCAAGGAGATTAGGAAAAGGTTAAATCAGATGGTATGTTAGAACACTAATAGTTACCAAACAGCTAAAAGACTGTACGGCAAACAAAGCCGCCATGAAAATCGTTCTTCCAGATTCAATCTTACCAGCAGGCATAAACATGAAGCCGATTTGATTTCCAGCATAGAGAAGCTGAAGCGAGCTATCATAGTGAGAGAAGGAAGCTCGATTTGGATTCCGTACGGAGGCGTACTGTGAGAATGTGAAATTGACGGAGGTGTTTGTAACGGAAAACGAAGGAAGTTGGATTGCGCTAACGGAAATCTTTGGATCTGAGGAAGATTAAGAAGATTATGGCGACTATACAGGAAGTGAGGTTTGTACGGCCAGATGGCCGATGAGGTTTACTCATAGCTTAAGCTTCGTCCTCTTCCAGTCACAAATGTGCACAACACTGGAACTGGATCTAGTGGACTGTGTGAGGATGTGGCATTATAATATAGAAGGAAGAAGACAAATACAGAGAGAACTGGGTCGCTTCAATTCCTTCTACAGTTTGAGGCAGAGAGGGAGACAATTCGTTTGTTGGAGGACTATTTTTTTTTAAACGTCTCATATAACTTATGAGACGTGAAAAATCATAATTTTTTTTAACAATCCACGTCTCATATAACTTATGAGACGTGGTTTCTGATTTTTCACGTCTCATAAATTTTATGAGACATGAAAAATCAGGAATTTTTTATTTTTTTTTAACAATCCACGTCTCATATAACTTATGAGACGTGGTTTCTGATTTTCCACGTCTCATAAGTTTTATGAGACGTGAAAAATTAGGAATTTTTTATTTTTTTTTAACAATCAACATCTCATATAACTTATAAGACGTGGAAAGTAATAAGCTCAGGTTTTTCATGTCTCACAAAATTGAGACGTAGAAAGTTTTTCCCGCCTTATTTTTCACCCTATTTCGTATTTACCGCTTTTTTTTTCTAGAATCCACGTCTCATAATAAAAAAAGAGACGTTGAAACTTTTTCACATATTTACAATTTTACCACCGCCTATTTTTTACATCTCATATTAAAAAAAGAGACGTAAAATGGAGACGTAAATACTGTGTTTTTTAGTAGTGGTTGTTGGATCCGAAGGATATTGAGTGACTTGGATGTGACCCAAGTTATTCTATCTATTGGAACCTACTTCTAGTTTATGTAGGATTATAGTTAATCTAATTGGTCTATTGAGGTTGAGTGAGTCTTAATTGATCTATTCCTTCAATTAAGGCTAATTGTATCCGCTTATGTAGCCCGATTAGCTCCTCCCTAAGAGTGTGAGTCAATAGTTTGTCACGTGTCATCCCTAGCTAAGAGAGCATCCCATCATCCCATTCCATCATCTATCCATCTTTATCCTAAAAATACCAAAAACAAGTCTTTATATTCCTTTTTATGAAAAACACCAAAAATAACTACTCTTAATCCCCCATTTTATAGCTTTAATTGCATTTAGTTTTCCTAGGTTAGTTTATTAGGCTCCTTGAGAGACGATCCGGGATCGTACCACTATAGTACAATCCTTGGTTAGAAATATTTTGCATTTGAACCCCAATGCATATTAGGAAAGACTCAAATCACTAATCTAGCTTGGAAATGAGTCCTAAAAGTACGGTGTTACAAATCACATGTATTTTTGAACCTATTAAACCAAAACTGTGACTTTTAAGCCTAATTTGGAAGCTAATGGTCATTTTTTATCCAAAAAAAAATTTGATGTTGGATGAACTTTTGACAAAATCACATGTGTATTGTTTATCCTTAACCCTTTATATAAGATTTTCTCAACCAATTTGGATGCATTAAAAATTATTCAAATTAACTACTCCCTCTGTTAATATAGGATCTATTTAGAGAGGTGAGTTTATTCCTAAATATAAAAACTCTTTCTAATTTTTTTCAATTTTTCCCCAAATTATCTTTATTGATACTCTTCAATAATAAACAAACAAGAGAGAGATGGTGGGAATAAAGGTGATTGGTTAGGGTGTTTTTGTAATATCATGTGATTTTAAATAACTTAACTAACTTCCTTAATCTAATCAAATTAGGTAATTAAGTCTTATATTTAGGAATGGAGGGATCGTTTGTTAAAAATATGTGGTTATTTTCCTAAAACACATATATAAATCACTTGTGATGAAACTACCTTTGATACATGTCCTCTTAATATGTAAAATCCATAGGGATAAATTTAAAAAAATGATAAAAATGGATTCAAAGTGAATTAGATATTATATTAGAACAAAATTTAAATCTAATTTTGGTCTTATATAGATTGTCAAAGATAGTATGCGTTTAGTTTATATCACCAAGACTATGACATCAATTGTCACGTCCCAAATATTTAGGGGTGACTAGCACGGGATATGAGAGAACAAATAATCCTTAAGCCTTTAAACTATAAATGAATAAGTTATATTGAGAACTATAATGGTAGACATACTATCATGAGCAATGTGATATCCCTAGAAATGTATAAACAAGTTTTAATTCACTTATGTAAAAATGAGTGTATGTATATTTACTTATATATAATGAAGAGTAAGTCTTTATAGAAATTTCAGCCAAGTCACCTCTATAAGTTGGACATGCCAAAATTCCACAGATCTTTGTGAAGACTTCTATCTTGCTTTATTTGGATTTTTTTTTTTTTCAAGTTTCAAACATCATGCACAGCGGCATAAGTGTACGTCTTTTTAACTCAAAAAGATTAGTTGTTTGGTTGGCATCTCTCGCCACTTGAACGAGTTTCACTTGCCGGTCTTGCTCCATCCAGAATCGGATTCGACTCACGGGATTGAAATCTTCATGGCTCGTCGTCAATCTTAGTGGCTGAGTCATATTCAATGATTACTTTCCTCTAACCCAAATCTCCTGCAAGCGTAAGACCCATATAGCACGACCATAGTTTTTCTTATAAACTATCTCCTTGCTCCGGTTGCAGCATAAAAACCAGACAGGCATCCTCCATCTAATACTATGTCGGGTATTTTATATAAAGGTTAAGGATAAAAAACACATATGTGATTTTATCAAAAGTTCATCTAATACCAAATGGTTTTTTTAGATAAAAAAAAATGTTATTAAGCTTCCAAATTAAGCTCAAAAGCCACAATTTCCACTAAATGGGTTCAAAAATACACATGTGATTTGTGACAACCTACTTTTAGGACTCATTTCCAAGCTAGGTTAGCAACGACAACCTTATTCAAGCTTGTATGAGATTTATAACATTAAAATCACAACTTTTTCAAACTTTTCTTTGTTTATAGAAAATTCTGAAATGAAGAAACCTTTTTTAATAACTTTGGAAAATCATAATTAATTGCATTAAAATGATTTTGACATGGTTCAAGTCCCAAATTAAATCTTGAGAGTCCTCTTTCTGGGAAAGATATGAAATAGAACATACACAATCCCTATGATATAGTTTATTGATTTTTCAAATATGCCTTCACTCACATGCCCAGAATTATCTGTGTGATTGTGTGATTTTTTATTGGAGATATACAATTCTATTGTTTTTTTTAAGAAAGCACTCTATTTCTAATATTTTACGTAAACATTTTAGGGAAAAATAAATTCATTTACTATCACGAATTGATCCATGAACAAACAGATTATGTATGGGATAGTAAATGAATTTCTTTTGTTCTGAAATATTTCTGTAAAATATTAGACATATAGGGATTTCTAGAAACTTAAAAATGAAATGAATCGGAGTTGTATACCTCCAATTAAAAATCACACAATGAGATAAATAATTCTGGGTGTGTGAGCGGAGACAGATTTGGAAAATTAATAAACTGTATATGCATGTTCTATTTGATATTTTTCTTGGATAGAAGACTTTTCAAACTTTAATTTGGGACTCGAACCATATTAAAATCATTTTTGTGTGATTAGTTATAATTTTTCAATGTTACTAGAAAAGTTTTTCGTATTTTTAAAATTTTCCAGAAATAAAAAAAAAGTTTAAAAAAGTTGTGGTTTTGATTATCTAAATCTCATACAAACTTAAATAAGTTTCCCATTGCTAATCTAGCTAGGAAATGAGTCCTAAAATTAGGGTGTTACAAATCACATGTGTATTTTTGAACCTATTTAATGAAAACTATGACATTTGAGCCTAATTTAGAAGCTAATAGTCATTTTTTATCCCAAAAAAAAAAAGCATTTAATGATAGATGAACTTTTGACAAAATAGCATGTGTATTTTTGACCTATAAGCCTTTATATAAGATTTGCTCAACCAATTTGGTCGCATTAAAAAGTATTTAAATTAACTACTCCCTCCGGTACTGAATATAGGATCTATTTAGGGATGTGAGTTTGTTCCTAAACATAAGAACTCTTTCTAATTTTTTAAAACTTTTCCCCAAATTATCCTTATTAATACTTCTCAATGATAAATAAGGAAGAGAGGGATGGTGGGAATAAAGGTAAGTGGTTATGGTGCTTTAGTAATATCATGTGATTTTAAATAACTTAACTACATTCCTTAATCCAATCAAATTAGGTAATTAAGTCTTATATATAGGAATGGAGGGAGTATTTGTTAAAAATATGTGTTGATTTTCCTAAAACACATATATATCACTTGTGATGGAACTAACTTTGATACAAGCTCTCTTAATATGTACAATCCATAGGGATAAATTTAAAAAAAATGATAAATATGGATTCACTACTACAAAATACCCTTTTCATGTCACCAATTAACGTCATTTAATTGTAAACCTGACATGAAAAAAAACGTGGTAGCATTTTTGTAATTAAGTTGGAGGCGGAGGGAGAAACAACGTCACACTTTAATTAAGTGTGACGTGGTTTCTTGAGAAACCATGTCACACTTACTTAAGTGTGACATGGTTTCTTTTCAAATTTCTGGCCCCGAGATATTTTTCATTCTGAGCGCCAAAAACACCTATTTGAAAAGAAACCACGTCACACTTAAGTAAGTGTGACATGGTTTCTCAAGAAACAATGTCACACTTTAATAAAGTGTGACATTGTTTCTTGAGAAACCATGTCACACTTACTTAAGTGTGACGTGGTTTCTTTTCAAATTTCTGGCCCCGCGATATTTTTCATTCTGAGAGCCAAAAACACTAATTTAAAAAGAAACCACATCACACTTAAGTATGTGTGGCATGGTTTCTCAAGAAACAATGTCACACTTTATTAAAGTGTGACATTGTTTCTTGAGAAACCATGTCACACTTACTTAAGTGTGACGTGGTTTCTTTTCAAATTTCTGGCCCCGGGATATTTTTCATTCTGAGCGCCAAAACACCTATTTGAAAAGAAACCACGTCACACTTAAGTAAGTGTGACATGGTTTCTCATGAAACAATGTCACACTTTATTTAAAGTGTGACATTGTTTCTTGAGAAACCATGTCACACTTACTTAAGTGTGACGTGGTTTCTTTTCAAATTTCTGGCCCCGGGATATTTTTCATTCTGAGCGCCAAAAACACCTATTTGAAAAGAAACCACGTCACACTTAAGTAAGTGTGACATGGTTTCTCAAGAAACAATGTCACACTTAGTGTGACATTGTTTCTTGAGAAACCATGTCACACTTACTTAAGTGTGACGTGGTTTCTTTTCAAATTTCTGGCCCCGCGATATTTTTCATTCTGAGAGCCAAAAACACTAATTTAAAAAGAAACCACGTCACACTTAAGTAAGTGTGACATGGTTTCAAGAAACAATGTCACACTTTAATAAAGTGTGACATTGTTTCTTGAGAAACCATGTCACACATACTTAAGTGTGACGTGGTTTCTTTTCAAATTTCTGATTCTGAGCGCCAAACACACCCTTCAGCTCCCCCTATGAAACCCAGCTCCCTCCTTCCTCACAGCTCCCTCCTCCTCCCCCAGCATTCATAACACCCACAATCTCACACCCCCTAAAGTTCCCCCCGGCGAAGAACCCCGCCCCAAAACCCCCTACCCCCTGGGAACCCCACCCGTCCCTCTCATACAAATACAAAGTCCTCACCTTTCAACCTTTCTTAGGGTTCATCTGTTCTTCTTCTTCTTCTTGCCAAAACCTCAGGGCTTACACTTCATACATTTCCAATCTTATGGCGACAACTAGACCAGGCATAAAGGACTTGGAATCTTATACCATCAAGTGTACAACCAAAGTCATGAGAGGTATAAATCGCTATCCATTTCTTCTCATGAAAAAAAATACTCAGTTCCGTTTCTCTGTTAAAAATCATTCTTTTATGTGATTTTCTGAGTTTCGATTTCCAAAGATGTGATTTTTATGCTTTTGTTGTTGGTGGAATTATGGCGTTTTGGAGAATTGGATTCCAATAACAAATGGGTTTCTGTTTATTTGGTTTTACATATTGAAGGTATTGCAAATGCGAGATGCCTTATAACCTGGACAATCTCCTAGTGCAATGTGAAGGGTGCAAAGATTGGTAAAATCATTGTATTCTGCTTCACTTTGCTCACTATGAAATTCTTATTTAATGTATATATATATATCTGTTGATCTACATTTGTAGAGTTTCTGTTTCTGTGTATAATGTATATAGAGAAAAGCAAAAGCAAAAATATGGGATTTTTTTTTTTGAAAAAAAAAAAGAAACCACGTCACACATTGATAATGTGTGATGTGGTTTCTGGGAAACCATGTCACACATTATGTAATGTGTGACGTGGTTTCTTAGCCGAGAGAAACAACGTCACACATTACATAATTTGTGACATTGTTTCTCTCGGCAAACACCATCCCAAGAAGAAGAAAAAGCGATGCCACTACCACACCCAACACCAGATACTAGAAATGGAAGCGTAAGAATTATTATTACTACCTAACCTCAATATATTTTAACACATCCTCTATTATTTCTTCCTCTGTCAATATAAATTATATTTTCATTTAACTTTACTTTTCCAGATTCTTTAAGGAGTCTTCGCATCCAAATGACAAACAGATGAAGGAATTGAGCCGGGATTTAGGGTTAGAGCCATTGCTCTACTATGTAGAAGATGAGGAGAAAGAACAACTATGAATCTAGAAAAGTAAATACAATGGAGGAAGATGAAGCACAACTAAGCTAAATACTAAGTGAGAAAGTACAAAAACTTACTGGGAGCATTAAGATAAATGAAGAAATCACTCGTAGCTTAATGAATGTTCCTTAACTAGCTGAAGAAAAGAACTCATCAAATATGAGGGGAAAGGCGAGAGGAAAACCTGAATGTGTATTGGAGATCGTGAAGAGAGAAAATGGGTGGAGATATGTGAATCTTGAAATGATGGGGAAGGAAAAAAATAAATAAATCAATTGATAGGTCTGAGATGGGATTTTTTTCCATCTTACATGGAGGAAGGCAATCCAGATGAGAATGAAAGCAATGGAAGTGAGTGGAGCTAAGGAAAGAAAAGAAGAAGCCGTGAGAAAATTCAAATCTTTTTTTTTTTGAATCAGCAACAAAGTATTCAAACCCCCATTTCAAAATATCTTTTAGGAGTTTTCTTGAAGAATCAATTTTATTTGTTACTAGATGTGTAGATTTTTTTTTCCCAATACCAGATGTCTAGATCTATTGCAAAATCTGAAAATAAGAACACGTAAGAGTTTGTTTTAGGAAAAAAAAAGAACTTGAGAGAGGTGATGATAGGACTGATGGCATAACAGAGGGAAGAGTGTTGTAGATGAGAGAGAAGGAAAGAATAAAAAATATTACGTATATTTTTTGGAATAAAAATAATATATCTTTAAAAGAACCATTAGAAAAAAAACATACATCAATAATCCGTTGGCAAAATTTTTCCTGATAATCATCTATGTTGTGTCATCTGCGAATTTTATTATAACCATATATTCTTTCAGTTGGTGTGTCGCAGTTGTTATAATAAATGTAATTATGTTATTTTACTTATTATTAGTTACTCCCTCTTGTCCTTGATATAAATAACTAATTAAGAAATTTTTTGGTCACAAATATAAGGCTCCAACTGATGCATCAATTGTTTTTCCCCATTTTATCCTTGTCATTAATGGGGTTTATAGTTGAAAAGGTTAAGTTAATTACTTAGTGAGAGGTGAAGTTGAAAAAAAGGTCAATTTAGCATATATTTAATGGCTCAACTACCACTATTTGGTTTGTGGGAATCGGTAGTTGGTGCCATATAATAAAGACAAGAGGGAGTATTATTGTGTTTTGAAATTTCTTAAATCAATATGCGTTCAGAAAATTCTCAACATACAACATGTTTTAGAATAACACCAAGATGCAATTTTTTAGTTTATAATGAGATTTTTAAATGTGAGTTTTGTTGGATAAAATTAAATTAGTTACAAGATAAAGTTCTATGTAGCATTAGCTTATATGTTAAACACTCCAAAATAGTGATAAAGATTTACTACATTATAAAAATTGAAACTTTTAAAGTATGTATATTATTTATTTTTACAAATAGCTTTTAAAACGTTGACGGTCGTGTGTCAAACCCAAAGGCCTTGTTTGTTATGTGGTAGTGACTTTTAATTGATTGGGAGTGGGACTAGGCTTAGGATTGGGATTGGGAATAAGCCTTTAAAATTATATTTGATATGAAGTAATATTTGTAGGTAATGTTTGTATTAATTTTATTTAATAATAAGAAAGAATTAACAAAGGACTATACTACCCTTGATATTGAAAAAAAAAAGTCTTTTTCCTCGTCTTCATCCTTCTCCACTATGTTAGGTCGATAAAAATAAATCACTCTCCATTAGTTTCATCCTTCACACTCTGCCGTACTTTCATCCAAAAAAATGTCCAGCTTTACTTTTTCATTAAACTCTTCCCAAAGAAAAGCCACCGCCCACAAGTCAAACAAGCATAACCGAATCCGAAAAATGACCATCCTTTCCAGCTTTACAGTTTCATCATTCTCACTCGGGCGTTTCTGATGGAATCAAACAAGCACCACCGAATCTGATACAATAAACGAAGAGCTTGAAATTCCAGAAAAGGAGAGGATGGTCGGTAAATTAAGCCATTGCCCACAAATTGAGTAGATCTAAAAAAAAGCAAGAGGGTGATCAATAGTATAGATGGTCAATAATTTGGCCTAGAGTTCTTTGGTTTCTGTCATAGATGACAGGTGATTAAGAGGGACGTTGATGGAGATGAGAAGCTATGAAGAATGTTGGTGATGGTGGAGTGTGCCATTAAGTAAATTTTTAAAGGATGTTTTGGTCAGTAAATTTTCAATCCCAGTAGTAAAATTGTAATACTAGGGGGAGGTGGATTTGCTCATTCCCATATACGTGGGAATGCTCAATCCCAAGGTATTCTTAATACCACCTACCAAACACCACAAAATACCCATTCCCTGACTTATTCCTAATCCCTTGCCCCATTCATGCATACTAAACATAACCAAAGAGTAAAGAGAGGAAAATAATCGTACTTTTTCTTAATGAAAGGATTGTATTAATAAAATCTTTGAAAGTGCACTGAGCTGTGACTGAGCACTATGATCTGTACAAAACTAGATTACTGGCAAGGAAAATAAAAGCCTATGAGGACTCTATGCTTTACACATCTATGAGAAAACCGTGAGGCTATTATTGAAAGGGAAACTCCTCATCTGTGTCTATATACTCTGTGATGTCTGTTTCTCATATATGTGATGTGTATTTCTCTTCTCGTGATGTGTGTTATGTGGAGTGTGAGTGTTGTGGTATTTTCTATAGAGTTTTGAGTGTCGTGTCGGGTCTTGAGAGAAATGAAGGTCATGTGGAAGAGAGGAAATTAAAATTAAAAATAAAAAGTATAGGCATGTATTTTAAAAATATAAGAGAAAATGAATTCAAATATATATATTTTAATTATAATACAAATCCTATAAAAAAATGTAATTATAATACAAATATTTTTATGTATTTCAATTACTTTTTTCCACATGTATTTTAATTACTATTTATTTGACTTTGGGAAATACAAGTGGGTTTTGAAGAGAGTAGTTATTTTTATGTTATTATTGGGAAGAGAAATTCCATCAGAAAAACTTTTGGGAAGAGGTTGCCTTAAGAAGGGCTATATGTAGGATTTGCTTCTAACCAATGGATAAAAAGAATGAAGTCATATTTGCTTTTTATTGCAGGAATAAATGGTGAAAAATTGTGGAGTATTCTTTTGTCAAAAGACCATTGTGAAGAGAACGGATTTTTTTTTTTTACCAAAAATAATGGAAGAAATTTTCAATTTCTTATTATTGTAAACTTTGTTATATAAGAAAGTAGACTGAGTCTTATTTTGTATTTAATTCAGAAAAAAATTGTTTAAGTGCTTTTTAAAGTAATATTCATCTTTATATATTGATATAATATTGTTCAAATTTAATTATTGCGTCATCAACTCAATCAAACCGCCAAACCTTTTGAACTGTTTTGTATCATGAATTGTTTATATTTCTGACTCTACGTGGGATTTTTAAAAGGGAAAATTAATTAGAGGTCCCTGGGAGGACACATAATATAAGAAAAGTCCCACTAAATGCCTAAATTAAAGTAGGGTCCCAAGGGACCTCATTTTTATTATGTTCCAAACTCAAAAGACCCTTTTACCCTTTTAATTTCAAAAACTTGTCTTCCCCATTTCTTAGGTCTGAAACGTGTTCCATCTTGTTCCCCATTCCAGCTTCTACCTCCTCAAAATCGTAGGCCTGAAAAAAGTCCCTTTTATTGTCTTCCCTCTTCCATCTTCTTCCTCCCCAGTTCCATCTTCTTCCTCCAATATAAAGTTCCTTCATTCGTGGCGTAGATCATCGCTGCTATTGGCAGGCTCGTCGCGTGCCGCCGTCGATCGTGGGTGGTTGTGAAGGTGTCATCGTCACAGGCTTTGGATCTTCGGGTAAGATCTTCATCTTTCGTCTTTCTTTTCGTCCATCATCTCACCTAAACTTTACCCATTGAACCCTCTGATTTCTGATTAAACTTTACCCATTCTAATTTCTGATTAAACTTTACCCATTGAACCCTCTGCTTTCTGATTCATGTAACGATAGTTTTTTTTGTTGGTTCGAAATTGTAACCCTCTGCTTTCTTATTTTTTTTTTTTGATAGAACTGATGCTTCTAAGGTATTATTAAATTGTTCAGATTTGGAATATACATAAATACATAATTATTAAACTAATGGTTAGTGTGCGATTCTACATTTCGTGCCAATTTTATATTGCTAACTTTCAATCTGTTGCTGGATTAATATGCTTTCCATGCAATGTGCTTATAACCATGAACACCGAGATGGGTACATGACAGCATCTACTACGTAGGTTCCATTTCCATTTGAAGTCTAGGTGTATTTTTTTAAGTATTGATGCCTTATGGAATGTTATTATTTATACGCTTGTTGAGAATTTATTTTTACAGTACTAAATCAAACTTAGGAGTTATAGTTGTCCTTCTTTTTCAATGCAAGGCGCACTATGGTTGGGGATATTTCATGGACTTGGTAACAATAATTGTTCTTGGATACATTCAAAATCAAGATTCTTGTGAAGGACTAAACTTACCATTAACACATTCTGAAATCATCACTCATGTTTTTTAAATTCTCGACCTTGTCTTTTTTTTTGTTGCAAGAGTGTTGTAGATTTGTAATTATAACTATAAGGAATAAGAATTGTAATTCTAGAAGATACCAGTATTACTATAGGAAACATAATTTTGGTCTTTCTAAGGTACTTTTATTTTCAAGGTCCTTTGGCTCATTTTCCCCAAGTTTGGGACCCTTAAGTGGATATTTTCAAGGTAATGTGGTTAAGATATACCTGAGTTCTTATTTGTCATACTAGTTACTTGTTATACTCTTTCATGGGTTTAGATTTGATGGAAGTTTCATCCTATTGAAAACACACACGCACGGTCCCTAGAAGTGTCCATTTTTACTAGTGTAAACTGTGAATTGAAAATGTTCATGCTACTAGGACCAATTCAATGAATGAGTTTGCCAAAATCTTCTATTGGATTGCACGTTTATATGATGTTAATGAGCATTACAGAAAGAAAATATTTCCTTCCAAACATAGGAGATATCTGCTACTTTTTTGGGTTAATTCCTTTAAAGTTTGACATGCAAGATCAATGTGATTATTACTTATTGTTTAGAAACTACCTTGATGCATTCCCTAACGACACTTCTTAATTTTGCCAAGATTTATATTCAACTAAGGATTCTGAATGACTGAATCATTCCCCTAACAATACTTCTAAATTTGAATTTTTTCTTTTACTAATGTTTAAGTGTCTTGGTTTTTAATTGTTGTCTTATCATGCTGTAGCTGGTTTACAACGGTCTTGTGATTATCCTATTATCACTTTGAATCTTTATGGTAACTGTAATGCCATTAGAGAGATGGTTATGTGAGCTTTGTTATAATTTTTGTCTTCTCTATTTTAGGTTAAGAGAATGGTTAAGGGTAGGGAAAGTAAAGATCAATTGAAAATCACTGCATTTTCACTCTTCACCAAGAAGTTTTATAAGGAAAACCCGGGGAAATACAAATCATTGAAGTCCCGCAATAAAGAGTTGAAAGAGGCCTGGGAGGGGTTGCCCGAGAAGATGAAGAAGGCATATAGTGAAGAAGCTAGTAAAGTATGGGACAAACGTGTTCATTGGTCAAAAGTACATTTGCAAGCTGATAAGTAAGTATTTTCTTTGTTGGTTATTTTGAACAAGTGTGCTCGTTGTAAGCTTAAATATGGTGCTATCCTTGCAGGGATTCTTATGGTGTTCATGTTCTATCATGGTTACAGGCTTGGCATGGTTCGGAGTAAGATGGAGGGTACACGATGCAAGAGTACTCAAAAGATGATATCCATGAGATTAAGGTTGAATGCCTCTGGTGGCTCATCACACACAAGAACAACTTGCATGGACACAATGTCCTTTCTAGGGTGGAAGACATCTTAAGGAAGGGGAAAAAATAGATGTTGACCTTATGTAGCAATTTTTAGGCCTTATGTAGCAATTTTAAGACAAGTTGTATAAATTATGTGAATTATAATAGCTTTTTAACTTGGTGTAGCAACTTTTAGTGATGGTGTAACAAGTGACGAATTTTGGGCAACGTGTAACAACTTATTGGGCACCTGTGACAAGTCGTTTAATTTCTTGAAATTTGCCTTTTAGCACAGGGAAAACTGAAAGTGGGTTTCCTTCGTCACAACTTTTGGGCAACGTGTAACAAGTTATTGGCCTTTAGTAACAACTTATTGGGCACAACTTACAATGTGTAAAAGTTTTTAGCACTAACAACTTCTAGGCTGCCCTTAACAACATTCTGACAATGAGTAACAACTTATTGGGCACCTGTGACAAGTCGTTTAATTTCTTGAAATTTGCCTTTTAGCACAGGGAAAACTGAAAGTGGGTTTCCTTCGTCACAACTTTTGGGTAACGTGTAACAAGTTATTGGCCTTTAGTAACAACTTATTGGGCACAACTGACAATGTGTAAAAGTTTTTAGCACTAGCAACTTCTGGGCTGCCCTTAACAACATTCTGACCATGAGTAACAACTAATTGGGCACCTGTGACAAGTCGTTTAATTTCTTGAAATTTTCCTTTTAGCACAGGGAAAACTGAAAGTGGGTTTCCTTCGTCACAACTTTTGGGTAACGTGTAACAAGTTATTGGCCTTTAGTAACAACTTATTGGGCACAACTGACAATGTGTAAAAGTTTTTAGCACTAGCAACTTCTGGGCTGCCCTTAACAACATTCTGACCATGAGTAACAACTAATTGGGCACCTGTGACAAGTCGTTTAATTTCTTGAAATTTGCCTTTTAGCACAGGGAAAACTGAAAGTGGGTTTCCTTCGTCACAACTTTTGGGCAACATGTAAGAAGCTATTGGCCTTTAGTAACAACTTATTGGGCACAACTAACAATGTGTAAAAGTTTTTAGTACTACCAACTTCTGGGCTGCCCTTAACAACATTCTGACCATGAGTAACAACTTATTGGGCACCTGTGACAAGTCATTTAATTTCTTGAAATTTTCCTTTTAGCACATGGATAACAGAAAATGGGATTTCCTTGGTCATCTGTAACAATATTATGACTAACACACATATACAACACGGCCTTATCATTATAACAACATTTGGCCTGTCAATAACAACCTTCTGGGCATGTATAACAATGTTTTGGGCAATCATAACAAGTTGATGAACTGTTCCACTCCTTCATCATCTACAAGGTCCATATATTTTGTTGTATCATCAAAGCACACTCTAAATTTCATGGTTATTCCCCTAGCTTCATCTCCAACAATTGATGCTACAATTGTTCTCAATTCTCCATAAGTAGTGCCTTTCTTTACGGTTCTTGATATGGTACTGCCCCCCACATATTGCATCTCACCTTCTTCACCATTTATAAATCGTCCACACGTATGCAATAAACATATTACATGCTTCCCTGATGTCCCCGCCATCTTCTCATTCATCCTGCACAGGAACATTGTTATTCACAAGTAAATGACCAGATATAACGACTTAATGAGCATCTGTGACAACTTTATATTAAAGTAACGAAAACACCTTATTAAAATACCAACACGTTAGTGTTAACCCAACAAAGCTTCAACCTTTTACTTCACCCATGTCTTAGAACAAAATAAGAAAGCACAAAACCCATCCCAAATAAAATTCATTCAAAATTTCAGCTGTCTTCCAGAAGGTTGTTATTTACAACTGAATGACCTGCAATAACAACTATTTGAGCTCTGACGACAATGGAAATTTTAACTGATGTGGAAACCAAAAACACTTCAGCATTTTCGGATTTCCCCTGTTTTTGGACGAAAAAATAGAGCTTATACACCCCTAAACATACCACCAACCCAAACCCTCATCAAGAAGAGAAGAGAAACCAACTTACACAATAAATGCAACAAAAAATCACTAAGACAGGGGTATAAGCATGTTTTATGTTTAAACATTCAACCAAAATTAGATTTATATGGAAAGTTTTGATCTTTGTTTTAAAACATTCATCCCAAATCAGATTCCTAACAAACAAGGGAAATTGATTTTCTCAACATACCACTAGTTGAAGAGCCAAATCCAAGAGTCCATGACTTTAGTTGGATGAAGATGGATGATGGATGAAGGAGTGTTCTTGGTGAGTGCTCTTCAATGGCCCTTAAGAACTCGCTGAACACGTTGAAGTACGATGTAGGGAGAGTGACAGTGAATGAGAGTCTATTTCATTTTGACAATTATAATAAGGGGAGGGTAAAATTGTCTTTTGGGTTTGGAACATAATAAAAATGAGGTCCCTTGGGACCCTACTTTAATTTGGGCATTTAGTGGGGCTTTTCTAATATTATGTGTCCTCCCAGGGACCTCTAATTAATTTTCCCTTTTTAAAACATTGTTCACCAATCCTCCCTGATGCTTCCATTAAAAAATATTCCTTTGATTTTATAATAGGAAGAAAAAATTAAGAGAAAAGGAAAGGGTAGAGTACTTAATGTAACGTCTTTTCCAAAATTATTGATAAATTAATATTTCTGGGACTATTTTTGAGAAATTCTATTTGAAAAGTAATCATCATAATTTTAAAACTTGTTGTTCATATGAAATAACTCATTGTACCCAAAATTATTGATTCATATCTCTTTATTAATTCATAATTAAGAAATAACAATAAAAAATGCACGAAAGATCCTAATTGTGGCAATATGCAGAAAACAACAAACTGAGAAAATTACTCCTAGTTGGCATAATCTTCATCCTTCATAACCTTCCCTAACATCCCTTCTCTATATATCTTTCGCTTAAAAAAATGGTAAAGTAACGAGATGAAACCATTGTCTCAGTAACCGGCTGTCTCAGTAATGAGGCATCGTACCCTCGTAGAACATGTGGATTACAATTATAAGCCAGCTGATGACTCCCTATTTTTTAGATAGATTTGATACATATTTTGATATATTTGGGGAGTCTCATGACTACTAAAATAAAGGTATTTGTTTAAAATTTTGATAAGATATTGATTTGGTGCATGATTTGGAGATTTGATTGGAAATATCTTAGTTTGAAACTAAAATAGATAAGTAATTCAGTTTTGAAAGTAAAAGTTAAAAAAAAAGAATAGAAGAAATATTACTTTACTTTATTTTAATCTATTTTCCTTTTATTTTATTAAGTTTTCTTTCCTAGTTGCCCATCAGTGACACGGTGATTAAGATGAAAAAGGGCAAGTCGCGGCACTAACACGCTCACATCTCTCCATCTTAGGCGACTAAGAATGTAGAAGAGCAGAGGAAGCAAGGGCGGCACACTTGGCACACATTGAGCATCATCTTCACAGCTTCTTCATCGTGCTTGGGGCTGCTGGTGTGAGAGAGAAGGCGGGGGAAGAGATGCTATTTCAGTGTTCATTTTCAAGATTATTTGGTGGTTTTTCCTCTTCTCATTCCCTTTTAATTTCTCTTGTCTAATTTCTGGATTGTAGACGAATTTGATGTTGAATCTCAAACTTCATTCCAATATGTGTAGCTAAATTTATCTTCTAGGTCTATTTTAAAACTTGTATGGATTGATACCTAAACTCTATTCCCTTTTGTTGATTAATTACTGTTATGTTGTGGGTTTAATTTGTACTTAATGTTTTCTAAGTGGATGGCTAACATTTAGATTATTTGCTTAATTAGTAGCTTAAGAGAGCATTAATTAGGTAAAGAACTAGATTAAATCCAAGCTTGTCTTGCAATTCTAATTTAGAATTGGAAGTGTGTTAGTGAGATAGAGATATTCACTAACCAAGTTTTGTAAAATTGAGTAGTTTGATTAAAAAGACTAATTGACAACAGTGTATAGTAAGAGATTATGCATACTAAATTCAATTAAGATTTGAATAGGCTTGAGAGAGCTATTTAAATATAAGAGACTTCAAACAATAACATAATAGGTATTAATTATCATTAGGGAATGAATAATTGGGTATCATGAAATACAAGTGGATAAATAGGCCTAGGCTTTTCCCATTGTTTGAATTAAATTTTAAAAGTACCTTTTGTTATTTTTATTGCTATTTTTGTTAACCAAATTTGAACCCATCACTTTATTTTTTTGCCCAAAGCTAATTTAGATTGTAATGTATTTGGTGAACTTACTTATCACATAGTCCTAGCAGAACGACACTTTTTACCACTATACTACTATAAACTTGACCTGTGCACTTGCGGTGGCAATTTTTGCAAACAAGTCAATGGAGCCGCCGCCGAGGATTGTGTTTTAAGTCACTTAAGAGTTCATTGAGTACATTGTTAACTTGATTATCTTTGGGCTTTTTCTTTCTTGTCTTTTGGAAGCTTGAATTGTGTTATTTCTATCAACTTGTCTAGTTAGAGATATCATTGCTTAAGTTACTTTGTTTACCTACTGTGATAAGTTTGATACTCGTGGGATCCTCTTGTGTTTGTAGGTACTTGCTCCAACTGCATGCAATGAGATTTGGAGGTGGCTCTTGATCTAGATCCATACCAACCACTTCTATTAGAACCACCTATTCAACCGGAGGAACCAATTCGACAACCTGTGCAAGAGCCACCCATTCAACCAGATCAAGGTGCAGAAGATGAAGATATCTCTATGGAGGAGTTCTTAGCACGAGAGGAAATCACTTATTCCTCTAGTATTAGACTCCCAGACATCACTGCAAGGAACTTTGAGGTTAAACCGGTGATGATTCAGATGCTCCAGCTTATGGGTACTGTTGAGTCCAGCATTGGCAGCTACTGAACCCACCATGTTGGGCACCCCAGGGGCCCATCTCTGGGTCACCCCGGTATTGGCAAGCCCAACTCAGGTATTGTAGCTCGGTTGGGGGCCGCTCTCGCAGACCCGACCCAATGCTGCAGCATTTGTGGGAGGAGGCCGTGTCATTGGCGCACCCACAGGTTCGATCTCCCAACCAAGCACTTTATAGGCATTCTAGATGCCTCGCTTATCACATTCTAGATGACGTGAAAAACATGGGACGTGAATTCTCTTTTGTAGAGAAACCATGTCACATGTTATAAAACATGTGACGTGGTTTCTCAGTCATTTAAACAAAAAAAATTCAGCGACTTATTTACGTCTCTTGTTTCATAACATGTGACGTGGAAAATCTGACTTTCCACGTCACATATTTTGTGTGATGTAAAATATCCATTTTTTCTAAGTCACTACTTTTCATGTCACATAAAAAAGTGACATTAAAACCCCTAAATAACAGACTTAAAAACCCCTTTCTGCAGTAGTGAAAGCCATTTTTCACCAAGGAAGCAGTGGAGGAAATAATCTTCAGGCTCTCTGCCGAGTTTGCCTTTGCCTTGGAAGATCAAAAAGAGGAGTTGCTGAAGCATATCCGGGAGCTTCAGGCTCAAGTGACAAATTTGGAAGAATCCTTGGGTCTCTCCAGTCCCATAATCCATCAAGGTAAATCATCATCATCCTCCCCACACTCTCCTCGTCAACCTTCTCACTCACCCCTTCATTCTCAAAATCCTTCTTCTACTCCACCTTATACTCCCAGTCCTCCAAATTCTCGTTTCTGTTTTCACTCACCCTCTCATTCCTCTCCCAAACACTCACCTTCAACCTCTTCTAATTCCTCTCTTCATCTATCTAATTACTCCTCTCCTTCCACCTTCAAACATCCTAGTGATAACCCCCATTCTCAAGCCAAAACACTTACACCTCCACCTTCACCACATTCTAATCAGCCCACACCTCCAAACATTCCTATCGCTAACCCCTCCCCTAGCACTAGTCCACCAACACAAACTTTACCCTCCTCAAAAACCAAAGTCCCAACACCACCAGCTAGCCCCTCTCCTAGCGATAGCACCCATACCTCACCACAAATTCAGCCATCCTCTATCGCTACCACTCCTCCCATCTCTTCCCAAAATCCCGATCAACCCTCTTCCCTTACCATTGCCTATGATGATGACAAAAAGGGGGAGAAACATGGAGAGAAAAATGTGGAGCAGATTATGAAGGATCCCATGTTAGCAGAAGAAACTGAGGATGTTATCAGACAAATTGCACGCTGCTACATGGAATCAGAAGAACACAGAACTCCTCCTCCTCAAGAAAAGGCTCAAGCTCCTCCAGAAAAGAGAAAGAAGCAAGCTTCAGCTGAAAGCCTGAAAGGGAAAAGGACCAAGAGAAAAGCAAGGAAAGAAATGTCCTTCAAGATCACTCCCAAGGCCCCAAAAGTTTCTACAGACAGAGCTTCAAGAATAAAAATGACAGCTCCAAAGCCAAAAGCCAAAGCATCTGAAAAGCTGTCTCTCCCTCCAGAATTGTCAAAAGAAGACAAGAAAGTAATAGCTGAGATCTTAAAGCAAGATAAGAAAGAAGCAGCTAAGACCAAGAGGGAAGCTGCTAAGGCAGACAAGAAAGTCATAGCTGAGATCCTAAGGTAGGATAAGAAAGAAGCAGCTAAGGCCAAAAGGGAACCTGCTAAGGCAGATAAGAGAGCAATAGCAGCACTCTTAAGGCAAGACAAGGAGGAAGCCAAAAAGGAAAAGTTAGAAGATAATAAGATGGCTGAATGGAAGGCTGCTTATGAAGCAAGAAAAGCTAAGTTAGCTGCACAAAGGGCAAAAGAGAGGAGAAAAGAAGAAATTTCTCAAGGAAAACGGGTGTGGAAATATAAGAGAAGATTTCACAACTCCAATGGTGGCTCTTCAGGCATTTCCATTAGAGAACATGTTCAGAAAATTGAAGAAGAAAGAGCTAAGGGTGGTCCTAAGAGCATTGACCAAGACAAATTCTTCTACCCAGACTCTGAACTATCTAACTATCCTGACGAAGAATACTTTACCTCAGCCTCTGGAGCGAATTTTGAAAATAATTACACCCTCTCTTTTAGAAACTCCTCTGAATACCACGAATACTTAGCTAGTCATGATATTTCTGATTTTAATTTTGATTTTGAAATATCCTTTGAAAGGCCAACATATGAATATGAACTTGAAGGCTCCGACTCTGATAAGTCAGAATAAAATATACAGTTTTCATCTCCACTCTTGATCTGAACATAATTGAATTACATGCTCTGTACATGCATTGTTATTGTTTCATGTTCTGATAAAATGCTTATACAAATATATGTTCATACTCTGACTGTACTTTAATGTGTATGGCTTACTTATGTTTTTGTCATCATCAAAAAGGGGGAGAATGTTAGAATCTTAAGTTTTGATGAAGACTGACCCCATAGATAGCATAAGTAAATAAGCGTAAGTTACCTTTGAATTAATGAGTGAAACCTGATAGGTAACAAATCACTATCGCTAGAGCTAGAACCTATCACTAATAGATAGAAAGGAATAGCAAGTGAAGTCTTAGGAATAACAAAGTTAATATCTATCTCTAAAGAAATATCTATCGCTAGTAGTTCATTGAGAACATTGATAAATGAAAGAAAGAACAGCTAGCAGAAATATAAACCAAGTCCTTGAGCTAATAGAATCAGCTAGCGATAATAGGTTAAGCTATCGATAACAGAATACCTATAATCATTCTGATAGCTAGTGCCTGAACAAATGAGTTAATTAGCGATAACATATTTGCTAGCGCTAACACGTTTAGCTATCGATAGTAGGATATCTGGAATTACTTTTGAATATCCATATAACAGTATCCTTAAGCTAATGAGCAATCAACTAGCGATAATGGAATTAGCTATCGATAGAGAGTGCGTTGAAAATACTTTAGCTGATATATTATCTCTATCTCTTTGAGCTAATGTAATACCCTATTGATTATATCCATTGCATGAGTATTTGTTTCAGCTAATAGCTTAAGTGCAGAACTCACTGTCAAGATAGCGATAGCCAAGGGAGCTAGCGCTAATGAAAAAGCTGACATGCAAGTACAGTAGCAGGTAGCAGCAGGATAACGTTACTCACAGTCTCTGTCTCTCTTATCTTATCCTCTGCAAGAACAGTTGAAGCATGAAAAGAAAGAAAAACTCTAACGGCTAGTTCTCCAAGTCTCCAACGGATAGAAAAGCATACTACCATATATAAAGTCTTGAAGACATTAGAATCAAAGAGAGAGAGCGAACACGATGCAAGATGATATGAAATGAAAATCAGAGGCTCTGGACAGTGAATCAATCATATTCAAGTGAAGCCCAAAAATGATGAGTCGAGCACGTTAGAAAAGAAGAATTAGAGCACATTCATTGTTCAGATTATTAGGCTCAAATTTGTATTTCATCCTACATTACTCTGTACCTCAGTGATTATCATAATCTGTTCATTAAAGTGAACCTTACTATTGAAATCCTCTACTGTTTGAGGTTGTTCTAAAGCTTGGTGCTTTAAGAACAGGGTGATAACCTTACAGATAGTAAGGGGGAGTGTTTAGAGGGATTCTAAAACTCTGTAAAGGTTGACAGGTGAACCTGTGTTCGTAAAACCTGTGGTAGGCTTCTCTTGTGCCTGGTTTAAACAAGAGGGAAGTGGAAATCTCAGGTGGAGCCTGAGGACTGGATGTAGGTCTGGATTGACCGAACCAGGATAAACTCTGTGTACATTATCTCTTCCCTTAACTTTCCTAGTTTCCAGTATATTTTACTTACGTTTTCTTTAATGCACTTCATGTTTGAAATATTCACAGTGATACACCTAAAAGGATTGTAGAGATTGTCATCACCTGTGTTTAATGTAAGAATCTAAAACTTTTATTCTATCACCCAATTCACCCCCCTCTTGGGTGACAGCCAGCACTCACAGATGAAAGTCTAGATGAAGTTGTTCAAGACCCTAAGGAGAGCAAAGCCAAGGGTGAAGAAAAGAAGTAGAAGACTACCTCTTTCTCCATTACACCTCCTCTACCTTATCATCAAAGTTTCAAGAAGGAGGAGGAGGATACTCAATTCAAGAAGTTTGTGGAGATGTTTAAGCAACTACATTTCAACATTCCATTTGCCGAAGCATTGGAGAATATGCCTAAGTATGCCAAATTCTTGAAGGATGTACTCTCTAAGATAAGGCATTTTAATGAGTTTGAAACGATTGCTCTAATCGAGAAATGTAGTGCAGTCATCCAAAGGAAGCTACAGACCAAGTTAAAAGATCTGGGGAGCTTCTACATCCCTTGCAACATTGGCACAAATTTTAATGGCAAAGCTCTTAGTGATTTGGGAGCTAGCATCAATCTCATGCCACTTGCAGTTTTCAACCAATTGGGATTAGGTGAACCACGGCCTACTACGGTCACTATACTCTTTGCCGATCGTAGCACTGCCCGCCCAAGAGGTATTGTAGAAGATGTTTTGGTTAAGGTTGATAAATTCATATTTCCTACGGATTTTGTTATGTTGGATTGTGAGGTTGATTGGAAAATCCCTATCATTTTGGGGAGACCATTTTTGGCTACGGCTAAGAACCCTTATAGATGTTGAAAAATGGGAGATCACTTTGAGGGTGAATGATAAGAAGGTGATTTTCAACATGTCCAAGGCTTTAAAATTTCATGATGATGAATCTAGTGAATGCTTTATGGTGGATATGCTTGATCGATTGTTCAAGAGGAATCTTATGAGCGATCAAGGACCCTTTGGAGGCATTTCTTATTGGTGAAAAGAATCTTGAAGATTTCAACCAAGAAGAACTTAATGGGATATTTAGCATGGAAGTTTTTCCTCCATCTAGGTTCAAGCCATTTGAGCCTTTAGATGTATCTCACGCATTACAATATCCATTGAAGCCATCTATTGAAGTTGCACTGACTCTTGAGATGAAGCCTCTTCCCTCACACCTAAAGTATGCCTATTTGGGTGATTCTACGTCTTTGCCGGTAATTATCTCTTCTATTCTCTCAAGTTTGCAAGAGGAGAAATTGCTAAGAGTGTTGAAGGAGCATAAGAGAGCTATTGGGTGGACCACAGCTGACATTAAGGGTATTAGCCCTTCTCTTTGTATGCACAAGATATTGTTGGAGGAAAATCACAAGCCTTCCATTGAGCATCAAAGGCGACTGAATCCTGTAATGAAGGAGGTTGTGAAGAAAGAAATCCTCAAATGGCTCTCAGTTAGAATTGTTTATCCCATCTCTGATAGTTCATGGGTGAGCCCAGTCCAATGTGCTCCTAAGAAAGGGGGCATGACTGTAGTGGCTAACACCCAAAATGAACTTATTCCCACTCGCACTATGACCGGGTGGAGGATTTGCATGGATTATCGGAAGTTCAACAATGCTACACACAAGGATCACTTCCCCTTGCCATTTATCGATCAGATGCTTGAGAAGTTGGCTGGGCAAGAGTACTTTTGTTTCCTTGATGGCTACTCTGGCTATAACCAAATAGCCATTCCTCCAGAGGATCAAGAGAAGATAACTTTCACTTGTCCTTAGGGCACCTTCGCTTTCAAAAGGATGCCATTCTGATTATGCAATGCACCTGCCACTTTTCAATGGTGCATGATGTCCATATTCTCCGATATAATTGAACATACCATTGAGGTATTCATGGATGATTTTTTCAGTGTTTGGTAATTCTTTTGACTCATGCTTGGATAATTTAGATCAAGTGTTGCAAAGATGTAAGGAAACCAATCTTGTCCTAAATTAGGAGAAATGCCACTTTATGGTGAAGGAAGGAATTGTTTTGGGCCACAAAGTTTCTAAAGATGGCTTAGAAGTGGATAGAGCCAAGATTGCTGTTATTAAGCAACTACCTCCACCTACCAATGTCAAAGGTATGAGGAGCTTTTTAGGCCATGCGAAATTCTATCGCCGCTTTATTAAAGACTTCTCTAAGATTGCCAAGCCTCTTTGTGCTTTGCTTGAAAAAGATGTGCCATTTGTTTTCAATGAGGAGTGTATTAAGGCATTTGAGGAGCTCAAGAAGAGATTAGTGACTGCTCCTATCATGTGGCTCCAGATTGGGGTCTCCCATTCATTATGATGTGTGATGCAAGTGATTATGTCGTGGGAGCCGTTTTGGGGTAAAAGAAAGAGAAGATTGTCCAACCAATATACTATGCTAGCAAGACCCTTGATGGTGCTCAAGTTAATTACACTACTACCAAGAAGGAGATGCTTGCAATAGTGTTTGCTTGTGAGAAGTTTCGGCCTTACATTGTGGGAACTAAGGTGATTGTCTATACCAACCACTCCGCTCTCAAGTATCTGCTTACCAAGAAAGATTCCAAGGCTAGGTTGATCCAATGGGTACTCTTACTCCAAGAATTCAACTTGAACATCCTAGACCGTAAGGGAACTGAGAATCAAGTGGCGGATCATTTGTCTAGGTTGAGTACTGAAGCTCAACTTGATGAGAGTGAAGGAATTGATGCATCTTTCCCAGACGAGCATTATTCTATGTGGATGAGTCTTCCACTCCATGGTACGTCGATTTTGTGAACTACCTAGTTTGTGGAGTTGTACCACCAAATCTTAGTTATCACCAAAAGCGCAAATTCTTGCATGATGTGAAGAAGTATTTTTGGGATGAACCATACTTGTTCAAGCAGTGTCCCGATCAACTTATTCGAAGATCTGTGCCGGAAAATGAGCAACAATGCATTCTCCATGGCTGCCACTCTTTTGATTATGGTGGCCACTTTAGGGGTGAGAAAACTGCTGCTAAGGTGATTCAAAGTGGTTTCTTCTGGCCTACTTTATTCAAGGATTCCTACATATTTGTCTTGCAATGTGATAGGTGTCAAAGAGTGGGCAATATTTCAAGAAGGGATGAGATGCCTTTGACCAACATGCTTGAAGTAGAGCTTTTTGATGTTTGGGGAGTTGATTTTATGGGTCCATTCCCTAAGTCTTCCACCAATGAATACATCTTGGTTGGTGTAGACTATGTCTCAAAGTGGGTGGAAGCTTCACCATGTGTGACCAATGATGCTAAAATGGTCATCAAGTTCCTCAAGAAGAACATTTTCACAAGGTTTGACACTCTAAGAGCCATTGTGAGTGATGGGGGAACCCATTTTTGCAATCACCAATTTGAAGCTTTGATGAAGAAATATGGTGTCAAGCACAAAATAGCATTGCCCTACCACCCTCAAGCCAATGGCCAAGCAGAAATTTCTAACCAGGAAATCAAGAACATCCTTGAGAAGGTGGTGAATGTTACAAGAAAAGATTGGTCCACCAAGCTAGACGATACTCTGTGGGCCTACCGGACAGCTTTCAAAACTCCAATTGGGATGTCTCCATTTCGCCTTGTTTTTGGTAAGGCATGCCACTTGCCCATTGAGCTAGGGCATGGTGCATATTGGGCTATCAAGAAGTTAAATTTTGATCCAAAAGCTTGTGGAGAAAAGCGTCTTCTACAACTCAATGAATTGGAAGAGTTTCGATTGGCTGCTTATGAAAGCTCTAGACTTTACAAAGAGAAGACCAAGAGGCAGCATGACAAGCTCATTGTTCCTAAGACTTTTGAACCGGAGCAGCAAGTTCTCTTGTTCAATTCTAAGTTGCGGTTGTTTCCTGGCAAATTGAAGTCAAGATGGTCAGGCCCATTCACCGTTGTGAAAGTTTCTAAGTTTGGTGATGTGGAGCTTGAAACTGAAGATGGAGAAAGATTTTCCGCCAATGGGCAAAGAGTCAAACATTATTGGGGTGGAGAACCAGACCGTGTCATCTCTACCGTCTACTTGGATGATCAAGCTTGAAGCGAAAAAGTCGGGCTGAGGACTTAAAACCAAGCGCTACTTGGGAGGCAACCCAAACTCTTGAACTCATCTTTTTCATTTTATTGTGGTTTATTTTAGTCTTTAGATTTATGTTTGATCTTTTGTTTTGGTAGGAAAGAAGGTCTACACATACTCTAATGAAGGAAGATTTCCAAGGATTGAGGGATGCCATGTATTCAAGTCAAAGATTATTACTTGCAAAAAGGGGAGCTCTGAAGGGGAGTACACTTGAACTTCTCTTTTATATTTGGATTAAATTGTTGCAAATGCAGTAGTACTGAGGCTACTGATTGTATACTCTCTAATGTGGATTGCTGGACTGATAGTTAGCATGCTTGTTGTTCTTTCTGTCAAAATTTTTGTGTAAAGCATGAGATCTGTTGTTTGGAATGGATTGAATGTTTTTGGATGATTTTGGGCTGAAATTGCTATTATTGGGTGTTTAAGGTCTTTGTGGTCATCCCTACACTTGAAAATAGTTGAGACTATCATATTTTTAGTGGAATGATGCCTTTCTTCCACTTGTATAGCTGTTGTTCCTCAATTTTGAGAGTTGAAAATTTCATTATCCTTACTTTCACTACTTAATGTTACATGTTCACATTGAGGACAATGTGACATTTAAGTGTGGGGGTGAGGGTACCATTGATTTTGCATGACTTGTCCTTGAGTTTTGGGTTTTGTTTTTGGTTTTATGCATGTATATAAAGTTCCTTAGAAAATTTAAAAAAAAATCTATCTTTTTGGAAGTTTGGATTTTACTTGCAAACATTGTCAAAGTCATTTCAATTTGAACTTGAAAGAGTTGTGTTTGATTGAAACTTGATTCTATCTTCTGGGAGTGTTTGTCAATATGCAAGTAATTTGACTTAGGTGATTGACTTTAGAATGCCAAAGACCTGTGAGAAATTTGAGCCTAACTTTCATTTCTTTCAAGAGAGAGTACACTTATTGTGATTTATCTCTTGAACTTGTCTTGAATCTCTTTTGAGGCTTAAAATCCTTCTTGCATGCACAAAGATGATTTAGGCATTCATTTTCATAGCTTGTTTGGCCAAATGTCCATCCTTATCATATAAAAATCCTTTGCTTTTACCCCTTTAAGCCTAAACCTTCTTTAAAGAAAAATTGCATTGATTATATAGCCTTTGTTTAAGTTGCAATTGTTCTTTCTCATTCACCCGCTACTTTAATGAGTGCTAAGCTATGCAATTTAGAAGAAGAGTGAAGGAATTTTTTTTGGTTAAAAAAATAGTTACAAAAAGAAAGGTACAAGTATGACAAAAATGCAAAAAAAAAAAACACACAAAAAACACAAAAAAAGGAGATACATAAAGAAAAGAAATAAGAATGTGAAAATAAAAAGAGAGAGTTTGAATCAAGAAGAATAAAGTTTGCAAGTTTGCATGTAAAATGTGTGTTTATTGTTTAGCTTGATATTTCTTCGCTCTTTAGGTTTGTCATTAGAATGCTTAGCACTAATTGAAGTATTCCTCCATTTTCATGTTCATTCCATCATCTTTCCTTATTCATCATAACCCTTAAAAGTCATTTTGATTTGTGAATGTAATAGAATTAAAAAGTAGAGATTGAGATGATAGACAAGCTTATGGTAGATGAGTTTCAATAGGTGGAATTAAGTGAAACACAAGCCCTTAATTATTGTGAGAGAAGAGTGCAAACACTTGACTTGTGAGGGGCATCTTATAGTTATTTATCTTTGTCAAGTTATTTGCCTTGTCACTTTCACTTTTGGAAGATGAAAAAGATATTTGTGAAGACATGATTCTTGAAAGATTGAATTGATTTTGATTTTGTAATGTTTGCATTGAAACCTTGCTTCCATATTTTTTGTTGGTTGATTCAGAATTTAAAATCTTGAGGACAATATTTGATGCAAGTGTGGGGGTGTGATGACTCCCTATTTTTTGGATAGATTTGATACATATTTTGATATATTTGGGAAGTCATTACTACTAAAATAAATGGATTTGTTTAAAATTTTGATAGGATATTGATTTGGTGCATGATTTGGAGATTTGATTGGAAATATCTCAGTTTAAAACTAAAATAGATAAGTAATTCAGTTTTGAAAGTAAAAGTAAAAAAAAAAGATTAGAAGAAATATTACTTTACTTTATTTTAATCTATTTTCCTTTTATTTTATTAAGTTTTCTTTCCTAGTTGCCCATCAGTGACACGATGATTAACATGAATTGAGGAGATATGAAGTTTGTTTGGAAGCGCTTGGAGTAGAGACTACGTGGGCTTGTGGGCTGCAAGAAAAAAAAATAATAATTAAAGTGGCCAAAGACCTAAAAGCAAAGGGTGAAAACACGCAACAGGGGGAGCAAGCCGCGAAAAGGAACACTCATTATCATCTTCACCGCTGGACGAGACAGGAAAGGGCAAGTCGCGGCACTAACCCACTCACATCTCTCCATCTTAGGCGGCACACTTGGCACACATTGAGCATCATCTTCACAGCCTCTTCATCGTGTTTAGGGCTGCTGGTGTGTGAGAGAGAAGGCGGAGGAGTAGCTGCTATTTCAGTGTTCATTTTCAAGATAATTTGGTGGTTTTTCCTCTTCTCATTCCCTTTTAATTTCTCTTGTCTAATTTCTGGATTGTAGACGAATTTGATGTTGAACCTTGAACTTCATTTCAATATGTGTAGCTAAATTTATCTTCTAGGTCTATTTTGAAACTTGTATGAATTGATACCTAAACTCTATTCCCTTTTGTTGATTAATTACTGTTATGTTGTGGGTTTAATTTGTGCTTAATGTTTTCTAAGTGGATGGCCAACATTTAGATTATTTGCTTAATTAGTGGCTTAAGAGAGCATTAATTAGCTAAAAAACTAGATTAAATCCAAGCTTGTCTTGCAATTCTAATTTAGAATTGGAAGTGTGTTAGTGAGATAGAGACATTCACTAACCAAGTTTTGTAAAATTGAGTGATGTGATTAAAAAGACTAATTGATAACAGTATAGTAAGAGATTATGCATACTAAATTCAATTAAGATTTGAATAGGCTTGAGAGAGCTATTTAAATATAAGAGACTTCAAACAACAACATAATAGGTATTAATTATCATTAGGGAAGGAATAATTGGGTATCATAAAATACAAGTGGATAAATAGGCCTAGGCTTTTCCCATTGTTTGAGTTAAATTTTAAAAGTACCTTTTGTTATTTTTATTGCTATTTTTGTTAACCAAATTTGAACCCATCACTTGATTTTTGCCCAAAGCTAATTTAGATTGTAATGTATTTGGTGAACTTGCTTATCACAGTCCTAGCGGAACGACACTTTTTACCACTATACTACTAAACTTGACCTGTGCACTTGCGGTGGCAATTTTTGCGAACACCAGCCAAAGATCTCCGAATGGCGGCCTCACCATGTGATATTCATATCCCTAAATTACATCCTTATTATCTCTAATGTTTTCATAGAACACATATTTCGTAACTATAACTCACAAATCATATGACAACATTCATGAACATAATCATTCAAGCTCAAATTGTTATCTTTCATACAACATAGTCATAACAATTCCATAACCTTCTACGATCCATAACAATCAATTAACACACCAAGAAAATATCATAATAATCATTATACAATATATTTAAACATATTTCTTTCACAAATAATGTCCCACAAGACTGTTTTTCATAAAAGCAATTTCATATAATAATATAATTTTCAACAACTCACAAAGACATACTGATATACACGATAGATAAGAAAACAAGTTACCTGTCACTGTTGAAAAGCACACACTTAGTATTTTAAGTCTATTGTCCAAAATTTATCCGTATTCAACAGCAAACTAATCAACAGTAGCCGATTTACTGCTTAGGATTTCATTTTTAATATGGATTTAGTTCAGGCTTAATAACTCAAATTATAAAAATCGTATCAATGATCCAACCATTGAAAACGATGTGATGGATGTTTTGAACTTGGTGACCAAATTTCGCTTGGATCTGATGGTTAAATAATGTATAACCATCATTTAAACAAGTCTGCCTCATATTTGAGGCAAAAATGTCTTAATATGTTTAATTTCAACTTATCACCTCCTATATATAGGCTCCTAGATTTTACTTCTCCTCTCATTTAATCAATGTGGGACTTCTCATTATTCAAATTTTATTAAATATTTATTTGTGTATATGTGTGATATATCTTGAATAATCTAATTTTATATCTACAACCTAATTTATCCTTATCTTTCTCTTAAAAATCAATATAAATAAATATCTAAGAATGTTATCCCATAATGTTTTTAAGATTTGATATATTTTATCCTTTCCACATATTATCACTTGGTATTATAGCTCTCTCTTTGATATATTATTTTAGATATATTTTTCTCAATTAAATATTATCTCCTAAATTTATTATGAATAAAAGTTGGGATGTTACACTTAATACCTTTTCAGTGGGAATACAAAAAGTTATGGAAAAACAAAAGTGACCATGGTTTAAAGATGTAAAATGTGAATAGTACAACACTGGTGGTGATTGTTTTGGTTTGAAAGAATATGGTTGATTTTTTTTGGAAAAATACATTTGTTGATATCTATACTTTTATTTAGTTTTGATTTTAGTACCTATGTGTATTTTTATCATAAATAAATGCTTTGATTTTAATTTTTAAATACCATTGGTTTCTATACAAAGGTTAGCCATTCTAATAGATCAGAGCAAAGATAGATGAACTAATAAAGGCAATTGAGCAAAATTAATGGTTTAATTAAGAGATTAAAAGCTATAGGTACCAACATCAAAATTGAATAAAAGTATATGTACCAACAAATAGGTTTTCCAAAAAAAAAAAGGGAAAATGCATTTGTTGGTGCCTATACTTTTACTTAGTTTTGATTTTGGTACATATGTGTATTTTTATCATAATTAAATTCTTTAATTTTAATTTTGAAACACCATTAGCTTCTATACAAAGGCTAGCCATGCTAATAAAACAAAAATAGATGAGTTAATAGAGGTAATTGAGCAAAATTAATGGTTTAATTAGGAGATTAAAAATTACAGGTACTAAAATCAAAATTGAATAAAAGTATAGGTACCAATAAATGGGTTTTCCCTTTTTTTACAAAATTTATTTTCTTAATGCGTCTCTTTTTCTTCGGATGAAAAAGAATATATTAATCAAAATATATACAAGGTAATCACACAGCACATCGGCTTTTCTGCTCAGGGAACAATAGATCTAAGTAAACCTGTTGCTTTAATCGTGTGATTGACATGGGTACAAGTGGAAGTAATTATATTTTCTCACTAAGCAAGGAAAGGCAAAGGAATTATTTTCTTTGCTCATATGAGGAGATATATATATATATATATATATATAGGCTATCTTGATCTCATATATATGGTTTAAATTTAATTTTTTAAAGAGAAATGATATTTTTTAAAAAAACTTATTTTCGAGATAGATACAAATCTAAAATAAAGACAATCTTTCAACTATCATTGCTTTTAAAAACATCATTATTTAAAAAGTAAGTCATTTCAAAGAATTTCGGTTTCTCTACTCATAAAAGAAATAAGTAAGGAAAGATAAACATATAAGATGATAGGAATTCCATTTAAACAATTTATATTTAAATTTTTAAAGAGTAACATTTTATTAAAAAAATTTAATGAACACGAAATCTAATATATAAATGCTTTTTAACCATCATTGTTTTTTAAGAAAGATCTATTATTGAACAAGTAAGTTATTTCAAAAGGAATCGATTTCTCTACCAAACAAAAAGATGAATAAGAAAATATAAACATATTTAGATTATTTGAATCTCATATCTATGGTTTATATTTAAAATTTTAAAGAGTAATGATATCTTTTTAAAAAATATTTTCAAATATACAAAATCTAAAATAAAAAAATCTCTTAACCGATGTTATTTTTTTAAAAAAAATATTTTTATGTAAAAACAAAGTTATTTCAAAGGGAATATGTTTCTCAATGTCAAATCTTATTAGTTGTTTTCGCCAACTTCCATGCACGACATACAGCTTCTGAACTTTTACCATTGCGTGCTGAGGTTCCTTTTACATTTTTTTACTTCAACTAAGCATGTGGGGACATTAAACTTCTTATGTAATTTTGATAACTTTCAATGGTAAGGCAACTGTAGAAGTACTTACTGAAACATGGTGTTATACTGTCTTGTGCTAGCCATGTTATTTGTGGTTGATATTGGGTGATTGTTCGCCACGCGCCGCAAGTGCACGGGTCGCGCCAAGTAATAAAGTGATAAGTAAAGTATCGTTCCCACGAGGATTTGTCCAAAACCCGGTCAAACAATGATTATTACACTCTCGCCCAATTTGAGTGACACAAATGTAGATTTTGAAAATTAACTAAGCTAAATGAAAATAAAAGTATAAACAGGTGATTCTCCAACCTCAAGGCAAAAGTGTCCTAAGATTATCTCTCCCCCTTGTACTTCTCAAAACTCAATTAACCTCCCCTCAAAGAAGCTCTCAACAACACCATGTGCTAATCTAGGGTTCATTGGGTACTCGTAAAAGCGCTCTCGCGTCAAGAACAAGTGTTTAGTTTTATTTAAGTTGCACAATCTCTTGCTACAAGTTAATAAAACCTAATTTTAATGCCCCAACCCTAATGTGACTATGCAAGGCTAGCAAGTATATCTCTATCTTACCAGCAAAACCATCCATTCGTCATGCAAACTTCAGGTTCTTGCACTACTTTACCCAAGTTCTACACTCAACCTAGCCCTCTCGAGTCATAAATCAAGCGAACCCAACATCTAAATGGTGATCAAGCACTTAGAAGCATTAAGATCAGGGTAAAATAAGCACATAGATATCATTAATCACAAATCAAGAGGAGGAATCAAGAATCAATACATACAAGGGTTCAAAATAATCCTAGAATCAAAGTATTTAGCTACTCATGTTCTACAACTCCAAGGGAGCATATATATATATACAATCAGAAATAGAGAACAAGAGAAGAGAATGAAGATGGAGAAGATAAACCAAGAGAGGAAGCCCAAATCTCTTTGAAGCTCCAAGCCCAAGCTCAAACCCCACCAATCTCCAAGCCCTAGCAGAGCCAAACACACCCAAAATATGCCTAGAAGTCGAAGAATGAGGGCTCACAACGAAGCCCTAGCTTTTATATCAGTTAAAACGCGCCTGTTCTGTCCAAAACGCGCAGAAACGCGACGTTCACCGTGAGTTTCGCCGCGGCGAGCCCACGGCGAAGTCCCAAAAATTATAGAATCAAGTGTCGCTCACCGTGGCTTTCGCCGCGGCGAGCTGACGGCGAGCTCTCCCAAAAATGGGCAGAAGCTTATTCAGTTCGCTATGACTTTTGCCGCGGCGAAAGCCACGGCGAAGTCCTTGCTTCTCTGGTGCTTTGCTCTGTTTTCTTTATTTCTTGGCTGATCTTTGGCTTCTTCTTATTTTTGTTCAATTGGAAGCTTGGTGGAGGGCTGACATCTCTTGTTTATTGCATCAAATTATTGCTACAAAAATTATATACAACAACATAAGAAATTAACTACAAAAATAATCAAAATCTACATAAATATACAATAATGTGCAACCGAACATCAAATGAGCATTTTTCCCTCTTGAGTATCCAAAATGTATAAATAATAGACAAAACTCAAGACAAATATAC
The DNA here is from genome assembly GCA_037074515.1 of Mimosa bimucronata. NCBI lineage: Eukaryota > Viridiplantae > Streptophyta > Magnoliopsida > Fabales > Fabaceae > Mimosa > Mimosa bimucronata. The sequence continues at coordinate 19,027,263 of CM073442.1, forward strand.
TCAAATAATCATGAATTTCTAGGAGTTATCAGTGATCGAAATGAACATGTCAATTTATTGTACAGGAGTATGAGACATATGAAATGTGGTGTAAGAAATGTACGTTTTTCTTTGGAACAATTGGGTGGGGAAGTATGTGCTAATTCAGTTAATAGTTCTAGTTACTACTGCCGATTTTAGATTAGAGCTAATTAGAGTTGTTTTTTTTCAATAAATATATTTTTTTTATTTCATCTATTATTTAGGGGAAATTGTTGGATATGATTAGTTTTGATGATGTCAAATATAGATTTAAATATAGTAAGCAAAAAGTTTGTATGATATGTTTATCTCCTACATTGACTATCTATTATTTTATGTTGCTATCTTATATAGACTAGTCAAAGAAAGATTGAAGCTATTGTGTTTATTTATGGAGAATTATTAGTTTTGATATAGAATTAAATCTAATAAGAAAAGGTTTGCATAAAGTATTCATCTCCAACTTTGACTAACCATTATTATATGAGAATATCTAAAGTAGTCAAAGAAAGAATAAGGCTATTATGCTTGTTTGTGGAGAATGATATGATTAAATAAGATTAGAGATTGAATGAGAAAATCATGAATCATGTTATTAGACTTGATATTTGAAGTTTCTATGCTCAATTGGAAGTTAAAAGAAGCTCAAATGAAGTCCAAATCATTAAACCATGAGTTCCCATGCATAATCGATCACAACAGAGTGTTTGTGATCGATCAAAATATGGTAATCATTAAAATAGTAACCGTCTGATCAATCAGAGGGTGACTGTGATCGATCAAAATATGCATTTGATCGATCATACAGCTACTCTGAGTTTTCATTTAGTCTGACCCTTGTCTAGTATTTCGATCATATCTCATAAAATATAACTCTGATTTAGATGAAACTTATTGTTTATGAAACTAGACTCCCAACACGGTTCATGGACACAAATTTCATTCTCAAATGATTTATATCCAAGGTGATATGAATTTTTCAATCTGCCCAATATTTCCACGTCATGCATCAGATAGGCAGTCATGTTTTGGATCATATCTTTCAAAATATAAATCCGATTGGGATGAAACTTGTTTCATATAAAACTAGACTTAATACCTGTTTTTAGGAACATAAGTATCACTTTAAAAGCTTTTAAAATGAGGGAGATATGAATTTTCAAAGTTTGCCCAGTGAACTGTCATTTTGCATAAATCTGACAGTCACAATTTTAATCATAACTTTTGAATTTCAAAGAGTTTGGCAATGATTCTTTCTTCATTGAAAATTAAATTGAATTATCTTTCCATGGATATATTATATGCTAAATTTGGAGTTAAATTGAGAGAGTTATGATTTTCCAAAAGTTTATCCTTAAAACTAAACATTGCCTAATCGATCAGGATGTCTTGTGATCGATCAAGCGAAGCAACTGTACATGTAATTAAATTGAAGTAATCTAAGCCTAATCGATCAGAGAAGGTTAATTGATCAGAGAATAGTGAGTAATCGATCAGACAACACTTGTAATCTATGTGTGATCTGAGTGTAATCGATTGGTCATGCCTAATCGATCAGGGACCCCTGTGATCAATCAGGCGAGGCATTTTCTAACTTCATTTGCAAGTGATGCAGGTCATGATCTATGTGTGATCGATGTGTGATCGATCAGGAACCAGAAGCTGTGATCGATCAAAGGCCTATGATCAATGTGGCAATAGGATTTATTCAAATTGAGTGGTTAGTCTATTTTAAGCTTTCAAGTGCAGAAAAGTGTTCAGGCCTACTTTGAGAAGTTATCGTTACACACACCAATTCAAGAAACTAGCCGTTTTGAAACAAGGAATGCATTCTACAATTAATTAAGTGAAAAGATCTAAAGATATCCAAGTACAAGGGAGTTAATGCAGCACAAGAACATCATCAGTTCAACACTCCATCAAGATTTATAATCTCTCATCTTCAACTGACACAACGGCTATATCAGAGACTTTGCAACGGGTAGAAATCCAAGAGAAGACTATAAAAGCATTTGTGCCCCAGGTTCAAAAGAAGAGACAGAGATGGCTACACTTGAACATATTCATTCTTAGCATTCTAAGCTCTCAGATCAATCAGATCTTCTATACTTCAGTGTGTAACATTATCAGTTCATTGAGTGAACAAGAAATACTCTGTATTCTATATAAAGTAAGATTTCTCTTAAGATAGTAGGATATTAAGAGATGGTGTAATCTTACAAACTGTAAGGGGGAGTAGTTCTCAAGTGCCCAGTTTAAACTTGAGGGAGAAAAGGCTTCACAAGTGCCCGGCTAAACTTGTGGGATTGTAAAGGCTTCTCTTGTGCCCGATTTAAACAAGAAGGTAGTCGATTGGAAATCTCAGGTGGAGCCTGGGGACTGGATGTAGGTCAAAGGAATAGACCGAATCAGGATAAATCTCTGTTTGCATCTTCTCTTCCCTTAACTCTTATATTTCCAGCATAACTGATTTACACAATTGATTAAGCATTTCATGTTTCATGCTGTATTCATTAAATAGTTAAAAAGATCTTAAAGAGCTTTACTTATTACCTTAGCAGTGATTTTGAAAAGTAAAAATTTCTCAGTTTTTATTCTATCACCCAATTCACCCCCCTCTTGGGTGACAACCAGTATTTACAGAAATTAATTAGAGATAATCCCATGGAAGGGACATAATTAAAGACAAGTCCCACAAAATCTTCAAATTAAAATGAAGTCCCTAGGACTTATATTTAATTATGTGTAAATGGTAAATGACCGTATTACCCCTTTTAAATTCGCGTCTTGAATCCCACGTCACACAATTCTCTTACTCTCCATCTACTCGGACCCACCCACACCATCATAACTCTCTCTCTCTCCCTCTCTCCCTCCCTCCCTCCCTCCTGAACCGAATAACCGAATGCTTGCTTCTAAGCACGGAACTCCTAAGCGGAGAGAAGCCAAACCCCAAAGTTTGAGGTGAGACAACTCCGTCTAATATAAATATATATATATATATATATATATGCATTAATCATCTCGTCTGATAAATATTGTTCACAGTATTTTGTGAAATGTTCTAAACTACTGTATTTTAGCGTGCAATACTTTAAATCTTACTTTATTTATGCTTCTAGTCTGATAATATTTCACAACTAATAAAAAAAAAATTATTGCTAAAAAAGAAAGTGATTGATGATTCCTTGAAAGCTAACGCAAGCAAACATTTGTTCCATTTATGCTATATATATTGCTGGTGAGATGGACTCAATTCTATAAGCATATATAGCTTCTGTGGAGACCGATCGAAGCAAAGAACAGGCGGTAAGTAGTGTATGCCATTCTTTTTATTTTTTTCCTTTTTAAATGCAATTATATATTGTTGCTTTTTTGGTGAGTAAAAGTGATGATGTATGATTGAAAATAATGGATATTTGTCAGTACATTGATGAAATTATTGGTTATAATCACCATAACTTTTCGTTGTGTTTGTAATAGTTCACTAAGGCGCTTGTTCATATTAGCAGTGTACTAGTAGCTGCTCCTTTCTTATATTTCATAATATAATATCAGATCTAATTAACTTTTTTAAAGAGATTAAGAAAGATAAATAAGTTATTTAATTATAACATATTTTGTGTACGTCAAATAATTACTTTAGACAAAAATTCAGCCAAATCAATTTATAAATAACTTATTTAACTTTTCTTAGTTTTTCTAAAAAAGTGAACTAAATCTTATATTGAAGAAGCAGGGAGTAACATGTTTTGAAATTATTCCTCATACACACACATATATATAGGTAAAGTAGCATCCATCACCACATGTTACTTCAAAAAATTAGTCATGGAATTGAATTACCGGTAAAATAATTGGTATTATACAAACACATATAAATATATTAGTCATGATATTTCGATTCCAAATACAAAAACAATTGGTATTATACAAACACATATAAATATATTATAATTATAATATATGCGACATATATAATTAAAATCATTTTCGAATATTTCTTTTTAGTTTTATTTACTAGAAAATATTTATAAATAATTATTATATTTTTCATTAAAAACTTTTAAAATAAAATTTACATTAACTATATAAAATTCAATTTTATTTGATATTTTTAATATAATATATTATGGAAAAATAACATTTTAAAAGGAAAATTTTAATAAAAATAATGAAAAATAATTTTTCACATATGTTTACCATATTATTCTATTATATTTAATTTTTTTTGGAATATTGTTATTGATATAAAATTATTTTTGTTATATATAGTTTTTATTTTAGTAATTTATCATGCCATCTAAATTATTATAAAATAATGTTAAAAAATTTCAAAAAGTATATTGTCGATAAATAAATTCCGTCAAAAGTTGTATTTACCTACAGAATTAATGTCGGGATTTTTTGGTTCAAAAATTCCATTAGCAATTTTATTGATACGGAACAATTCTGTAATTAATTCCAACGGTAAATGAAATTTCCAACAAAATATTGTGACAAAAATATTTTTTGATAATTTTATTACTGAATTTTTGCCACTAATCTGTCAGAAATTAGGATGGAGAAAATTCTATTGATAAGTGCAACTTTTAAATTTAAGGGATCAAAATAATCCATAATGCAAAGATAAAAGATCAAACCTATACTTTAGATTTATGATGAGTTATGATTTATGAATACTACTATAACTATCATATTTTATATACAGAGGTTGATAATACGAAATAATTCATTTTATTTTGTATGCCCAAAGGGTTCATAATGACAAAATGGGGCAATTTTCTCCAAAGAGGCAAAGACAAAATCTAAAGCAGCGCTTTAACACCTCTAGTGTACCCACATTTGGAACTTTTCGTATTTCCCTCTTTCTCTTTGTATCTTCCTTTTTCCTTTTTCTTTTGTAACGAAAATTTGTAACTGATCTTTTATTGAATGATCTATATTAATATTTTTTTGGTCTGAAGATGAAGATGAATATTAATATTTTTTTATACAATGAATACTAATATTCATAAATACATATATATCTATATATATATATATATATTATAAAATCAATAATTTACATTGATTTAAGCAATGACAATCTGATTCCTATACAATATATCGAAAATTCATAATTTAAGTGCATTGGTTGCGTTTTTATATGGTCATCAAATTTACATTATTGTAAAGCATTATTATACTATATAATTACATTACACCTTGCGATTTTCCTTAATAAATCCAGAATTAATTTGAAAGATGTTAAATCGATTTAACCCTTGTCGGGGAAGAGGAAATAAAGCTAAAGTGCTCTTAATTATGTTTTCTCCTTTCTTCTCGGTTGTGCTGCCCCAAGGTTAAGCAGCATCTGAAAAATAAGGAGAAACTGATTCTCTTAAACAGGAATGATAAAATTCAAAAGCAACACATGTTTAAGAAAAATTTTGAAATTGCACCAAATAAGAAAATCAATGCGTTAAGATATAAAACATTAAAAAATTTTGTGATTATTCATCGGAAACTATTTTTGTATATTATTTTGGCTTAAAATCTATTATATCTAGGGGTGAGCAATGGGCGGGCTGGGTAACCCGAAGCCTAACCCATCGCCCGCCCATTTAATATTAGATGGGTATGGGTTAGCCCATACCTGAGCCTCAACCCATTAAAGCCCGAACTAAATGGGTTCGGGTTAAATGGGCGGGTTAAATGGGTTATGGGAAAACCCATTAATCTCTTGACCTATTTTTTTAGTATTACAAATTTTTAAATTTCTTATCAAAGTTAATAATTCAAGCATCACATTCATATATTAAAAGTGACAGCAAGATCTACAACTCCACATCCATGTTTACATCATACTTTGTTGTACAAAAGAACTTAAATTTAGACAAATATCATAATAACATATTTTTAGTGTTTAAACTTCAAACTAAAATATTACAACCACAAGTTCAAAATGATTAATATCACGCTTACAATTGTACATATTTATTTATTGAAATTTACAGGAATGCTACTGACTCACTCTCAATACTCATGGACAAAATTAAAACAAATTGAAAAAATATATATAAATGGGCGGGCATGGGCAACCCGAGGGTGTGCCCATCGCCCGCCCATTTAATTTTTAAATGGGCTGGGTTTGCACCCGCCCATCATGGGCTTTAATTGGGCATGGTTTAAATGGGTAAAAATTGCGGGTAGTGGGCTAGCCCATCGGGTTTCGGGTATTTTGCTCAGCCTTAATTATATCTCTGTCAATATTTATAAATGAAATTTTAGAAATATTATTTGTTAGCACTATTTATTAGTAAGTGGCTTTCGCAACCCTCCTCTCTTCTTCATAGAGATGAGACGATAAACTCTTGTCTAGTACCTTAATTGCGCTATTAGAAGGAGTAGTGTTTGTGAATCTTAGTGGTTCTGCATTATTCTACTTTCAATCCTACTTTATTTATGTTTCTTTGTCTATGATAATCTTTTACGAATAATGAAGAACCATTTTATGACTAAACAAGAAAGTGATTGATGATTCCTTGGAAACTAACGCAAGCAAACATTTGTTCCATTTATGCAATAGTATGTGGTGTGGAGGCCAAATTAGCAAAGGACAAGTGGTAACTGGCATTTCATTCTTTTAAGACGAAGATACAAATTTAACAATAAAGTTTTGTGTAAGAAGCATCTGACATTATAAAGTTTTTTTACAACCAAAGATATACATAAATATTGTAAAATGGGGTGTTTTTAACATAGAGCTAAACATTGTTAACTTTCGGTTATTTTTTAGTCTGTGGGTCCAGCAGCTCCATCGTTTCGCGGCCGGCAGTCGGATGCCGTCGCCCAAAATCACAGTGGCCGCACTTCTGAACCGTTTCTCCCATACCAACCCATCCAGTTGGCTTTTCCTCACTACAACGAGTCACCTTGGCACCCCGGTTAACTAGTTAACGTTCGCTTCTTGTCGTTGTCGGAATCACTTAAGCCATTTTACCAGCCGTCTTCCCGGCGCTTTCTTATTATTGGTGGAAATGTTTTCTGCTCGTTAAACATGTACGATTCTCTCTTTTTTCAACAGAATTCTACTTTTGCCAATTATTTTAACAGTATATAATTCTGTTAGACGTTACCAAGAAAATAAATTAAAATCAAACTTCAATGATCGGTGATAGGCGGTGTTAAGATTTGAGATTAGTAGTGGGAGAATCAGACTAATCATTCATGCATGGTTTTCGTCTATATTATCTGACGGGTATATGGTATTTGTCTGGTTTGTTTCGTTTTGAAATTAATGATTTAATAGTAAAAGATTTTACCCCCTAACTGGGATTATTTGTCGGCAATGAATTTGGCTTGAAGCCATGGATGGTTACTTTGGGAGGACACAGGGATGATGAAACAAAATTCTTCTAAGTGATATGGTGTGGGATCCAATGGTCATTGTTCAATCATCGTAAGTTGAGTCTGAAAATAAAATATTCTATGTACATAATTGGTCCTAAAACGATTCTTCTAAGTGATATGGTGTTAAAATAACCCAATTTTACAAAATTTTATGTGTATTATTGGTTCTCAAAAAAATTTATGGTGTTAGACGTTCCTAATACAAAACTTTGTTCTTAAATTTGCATCTTCGCCCATTATATTAATATTTTATTGGAAAAAGGTACAATTTTACTAAATGAATTTTACCCAAAAGCGTTAGACAAAAAAAAAAAAAAAGAGTTGGAATGTGCTTAACTAGACATAAAATTTTAAAGTGGTGTGAATTTATCAACGACATCAGCTGCCTTCAAATGGCCGTCAAATGGACACACTTGACACTTACGTGGTATCATAACTTTGTCAAAACTTTTTTGTGCTAAAGAAAAATAAAAGGCAAATGTGCAAGTTTGTCAAAACTTTTTTGTGCTAGATGCTTTTCGTATAAAAACTTATTTGGCAAAATTGCACTTTTATTCTTTATTTTTCTTCAGATTCATCACGTAAGAGCCAGGTGTCTCCATTTAACTGCCGTTTGGATGAAGATGACGTCATTGGTAAATTTGCACCACTTTTAAAACTTTATGGCTAGTTATGCACGTTCTAACTCTTTTTGTGCCTAATGCTTTTTGGGTAAAAGTCATTACCAAATTGCACATTTACGCTATTTTATTGGCCTCTTATGATCTTGTGGTCAAGAATTCCTCTTGAATCATTTATCTTATGAGATTACACCAGCTACATACTTTTGGGAGGTAGCAGAGTCTTCACACAAATGCCAAGTCATCCAAATTAGCTCTTATTTTTACATTAATATACGTGAGACAATCAAAATATTAACATTATTAGGGAGTAATTTCCTAATTTTTCTCAAATTCAGATTTGTTTCTTCATTATTTTTTCCCATAATTTCTATGAAATTGCCTTATTGTTAGATAGATTGACCATAAATACTCTTTACAATAAAAATTTCCATTTCAAAGGCATGAGACCATTTTTATATACTTGAATTAACATTGAAATACATTTCTTCTACTTTTTCCTCATTATTTGAGGCTTCTTAATATTTTTCATAATTAAATTTTTTTAATTACACTTTATCTAGCCAATATTCCAACATTTATTAAAAATTTTTTGAGGTAATTATCTCATTTATACCTCAATTAATCCTCAACAAACTATTTTCTGCCTTAATGTGTCTCTAGTGATTTTTTTGCATTTTTGGGAAAAGTACCCCCATTGGTTCAAATTTTTTAAAATTACGTTTTACCCTAACTTGAGCTTAACTCAGACAGTTTTTGCGTCTAACATAGTACTTATCTCATATCTAATTTTTATTCCTCATATTTAGTCCTTGAGACTTTACTAGAGTCTCCAATGATATTTACATTTGAATTCTAAAAAAAATTTCCATTTATGATTAAGTCCATGATAATCTTTCATCCTTTCGGAACACTTTTAGGACCTCTTCTTGATGGGGAGAGGTAGCTTACTAAATTTGGCTTATTTATTAAATTTGCAGACCCAAAATTTGGGATATAACATATTGCCCCTTTTAAAGTAGGCTCGGGCTAGATCATTAACTACAAAAAAATAACATCGATTTATAGGTGATATTTTCGTAGTTAATCAGTTTGTGATGAAATTTTTGTTGCTACTTACTTAGTGAAGGTGTAATTTGTGATGGTGAAATTCTGTTGTTAAATGTCTTCGCTAATTTATTATTGTTTTAATTTGACCATGAATTAACGTGCAAATGGGTGCGTGAGTTAACGGCGTTTTGCTCAGCCTGAACTCCGTACGTATTGAGCTTTTTCATCCTCATCGAGATGATATGATCATTGAACTATTATTTCTCATATTAAAATAATATATTTCGCTGGTTGTAGGTCTTAATTTGTCCATCGCATTGGAGGTCTTCCACTTTAAATTTGTGTAACATCTTCTATTGTTTTTTCTCTTGTTTAAATTTTCTTTTATTTCTCACTCTAATTGTTTGCCACTATTTACGGATATAAGGATAGGAGGAGATGTAGTGAACTGCAGGGGAGGGATCAATACAATTAAGAAGAGGATATGCTTGCTTCCATGGATCCAAGAAGCTGGAATTAAAAGGATTCTGTAAGTATGAGGTTGTTTTGTTCTTTTTTTAATATACCAGGGAATGCCAAGAATTATTGTTATAGGTACATTCCAACTGTCAACTCTCTTTTCAAGGTTCATCAATATTTAACCAAGGAATGCACTTCTAATACCTATTCTGCTTTTGGAAGACCTTGCATTGTATCACTATATCTCAATTTTTCATATATAAATGCAAGTACTATATCTCCTTAAAGAATATTTCCATAATGGCCATGAAAAGTTGCTCTTGGAGTTACAAAATAAGGGTTAGTCAATCTTATTATTACATAATCAAATAAAACAATTAGAACTTGACCCTATTTAAGTTGAGGTTCGTTTATAGCTACGCATACGCAAAAACTGATCACTTATGAAATGAAAGAAAAAAAGCCGTGTGTTAGCTTAATGTTACCAATCGATATAATTTGTTCATATTGCACAAAGTTTGAGACGAGTCATCCATCTATCTAATGTGTGTGTGTGTATTGATCAAACCGTCTGATAAACATTGTCAACAGTATTTTGTGAATCTGGGCTGTTCTAAACTATTGTATTTTAGCGTGCAATGCTTTGAATCTTACTTTATTTATGTTTCTTTAGACGAATAATAGTTTACTATAATCAAGAAATTTTTTATTGCTAAAAAAGAAAGTGATTGATGATTCCTTGGAAACTAACGCAAGCAAACGTTTGTTCCATTTATGCTATATATATCGCTGGTGGGATGGAATGAGTTCTATACGCATATATAGCTTCTGTAGAGACCGATCGAAACAAAGAACAGGTGGTAAGTGTATTCCATTCTGTGCAATTGTGTATGTCTCCCCCGGGGGGTGTTTAGCATTATATATTTTTTGTGTGCTTGTGGTAATATTTATGCGATTCGTTTGTTCCAATCATATCTGTTTTTTTTTTTTTTTGTTACAAAACAATAATGTAGGGATTTTTTTTTTTTTTGGCCGGAATAATGTACGGATTGAGGACGTCATAACCAATTGCCAAGATGCCTGCATTCGTTCCACCGCCTATTCCAGTGGGTAAATTCATTCCTTCGGCTATCCCGAGGCGCGAGGCAATATTTGGTGAGGGCACTCTATACAAAAACCTTTTATTTATTTTTTATTTTTTTGGGGTAAAAAACCCAATCTTTATATTATATGAAGCCTTTGATTTTTCAGCTATGAATGGCCAATATACACAAATCATTAATTGACCATATATAATATTGGTTTAGTTTTAAGGGAAATTTAGGGATAAATTCTTATTTGACAAATTAATTAAGAAATGGAATCTCACGGATGCTAAATTAAATTGTTATGTGTAATTGTTAGGTCAAGTCCTTATTAATTTGTCAAATGGGATGGATCAAAAAATTTCCATAGTTTTAGAGCTTAGTCATGTCAAGAATTTAACCAAGTTAAGAAAGCTTTCTACTTGTCATTAAAAAGGAAAAAGTAAACCTCCCTTTTTTCTTTTTTCTTTTTATTTTACCGTTCGTATACCGGAAATATCTTTTGCTATTTTTTCAACTGGTTATTTTATTGTAGACATATGTTTTGATAAATGTGCAAGTTTTGCAAGAAGTACCCAGTATAATTATGTGTTGCAAGGTGTAAAAGTAGATACAATCATTTAAAAATCCAATAAAAATAGTGGATGTTGATATTAAAAAGTCAGAAGGAGGAAAATGTTTGATTTGAAACAGTAATATTGCGGGATGAAAGGTGATATTGTCATTGTAGAAATTTTTATCCTTCGGTTTATAAATATAAGATTTAATTAATTTTTTTAGAGAGATTAAAGAAGTAAAATGAACACATAATCTTAACATATTTTGTGTATTATTAATTATATATTAGTTTATAATAAACTAGTTTTAAAAAAAAAATCATTTGTCTCTCTTGTTTGCAATTCACCTCCCTCTATCTCTTCTCGTACCTGGTATTAAAAAGAAAGGTGAAAGAATTAAATATATGATTGATGGATAAATATTTAGGGAAAATCACATTGAGGTCTCATATAAGGTATTTAATCATAACAAGGTCCCAAACAATCATCAAATTACATTAAAATCACAAGGTTGAGACTTTATCATGGGATTTCAATGTAATTTGATGATTGTTTGGGACCTTGTTGTGATTAAATACCTTATGTGGGACCTTAATGTGATTTTTCCAAATATTTATAGACTATTAAGGTCTTGTTTGGGTGATATATATATATATATTTTTTTTTTCTTTTTTAAAAAGTAATAGTTTTGTCCTCTAGCATGGGAGAGGGGGGACGGAGAGAGGGGGGAGGGAGTAATTTATGATTTTGTCTCTGCTCGTTGGCCCCATGAAGATGGGAGAGATGACTGGGATGAGAGAGTATTTTATGTTTTTATCTCTACCTGTGGGCCCATCAAGAAAAGTAAACAGTCCTTTTGCAGATAAGGATGTGGTTATTTTTACCTATTTTAAAAATTTCATGTCTAATTTTACATTTAACAAAACATTATACAAAACATAATCATACTATAATTATGCTAAGCGAAATGATTTACCTCAACTTGCATTCAACCTATAATTTTTTGATAGCATTAAATATTCGAAATATAGAAGGATTGCTAGTTGTTATTAGTCAATCATATCAAAGAAGATTAATTACAAGTCCTTTGTAAGGAACTTAATTATCATAAGGTCTCACCAAATCGTGTTATTAATGCAAGTCCCACACGAAATCATGTAATTAATCTCAGATCCTACAAAGTTGTTATCGCCTGCTCATTCAGTTGCCATCGGCGGCTCAAAATTGTTACTGAATAAGAGTTGTTACATATACTCTTTTAGTTGTTATTGTAAGGCACAAGTTGTTATAAGTTGTTATTGTATGCCATAAAGTTGTTACCGCCTAACTTTTAACCAGACGATAACAACTGTTTGGCTTACGATAACAACTTAATGAGCATGCGCTAACAACTTTGTGTTAATGACCTGAAATTGATTACACGATTTCGTTGGACCTCATCTTAATTAAATTCCTTACACAGGATATGTAATTAATTACCTCATCATATTACATATTTAGGGCTTCTTCGTCAATTTTTTTTTTAACAGATATTTTATGAAAAATCTCTTATGAAAGATTTTATGATGTTTGTTTAAGGGCATAATTTTTTTAAAAAAAATATTGTGAAATTATTCGAAAGAATAATGTTTGCTTAGCTCAACCATTACTCTTTTTAAAAACGCACTAATTTAACTTTTGAACAAACAGACCCTAATGTTTTTAAAATAATTAAAACCTGAAAAACTAATTTCTGATTAGTTTTAAAAGAGAATTAGACAGAATGACCTAAGGAAAAATAATATCTATGGGAAGGATGATACAAATTTTAGTTATTTATAATGACCAAATAATGAAACATAAATTTAAGAGGAAACTCCCCCAAGCAAACTATTACCATTTTGACATTTTTTTCCTTTTATTTATTCAACTGGTTTTTTTTTTATAAAAACTAAAACTAATAATAAAGCTAAAATGGTAATGCGCCTTTTTTAAAAAATGAAATTAATTTTTAATTACATGGCATTCTCGATAAAATTTTCTTATCATATCAAATAAGATATTAAATTTTTATAGGACACCATGTGACTATTATTTACAACTTTTTTTTTATTAATATAACATATTTTATTAGTTGATAGTATAATTTTTTAGTGATGTAATAAATTTCAAAGAAAATTGAATCTTCCAATATACTTTTTGAATTGGAATATAATCTTATACAAAAAGAGTGAATGAATAATTGTATATTATTAGGAGTCAAAAGATATTAAAATTAATTTAAGAGAATTAATCTAAAGTAAGAAAATTTTAATAGTACATGAAAAATCATTGGGAAAATTATAACTATTCCCATGAAAGACAATTAATTAAGATCAAGTCCCTCAAAACCACCAAATTTAATTGAAGCGCCTTGGAATTTGGATTATATTAGATTTTAATATCAAATTATACTCTCTTTCTTGTTTAATTCTAATGAAATATGAGGGGTGGAGAACGCCTCTTATTCCTCGCTATCCTCTTTTCATCCTCTTCCTTCATCGCCATCCTTCATTACACATGAGGCTACAAATAAACCCTTCATTACACAAGGAATAGGATGTATTCCCCGTTTAAATATAACAAGGGCAATAATATAATTTGACAATACAATTCAATATAATTCAAGCCTTAAGAGACTTCATTTTAATTTGGTAATTTTAAGGGACCACATTGATAGTTGTCTTAATTTCATGAGACCTAGCTATAATTTCCCTAAATTTATTCTGATTTTTATTAAATACTTATTTAGTACGTCACTTTTCATGAAATCTCTATGGTGTGTTTGGATGGACTTCTGAAAAAGTGACTTATAGATAAGTCAAACTGAAAATAAGTCAGATTGTGTAATGAGATTTATGTTTGGATGAGCTGTTAAAAAAAGTGACTTATAAGTCATAAGTCATATTATGTAATGAGATGTATGTTTGGATGGACTTTTGAAAAAGTGATTTATGTTTGGGTTAGTTGTGATTTGATGTGTAAAATAAGTTAGAATTGTGGGGTCCACCAAAAAAGTGACTTATAAGTCATAAGTCATAAGTCATAAGTTGAAAAAAAGAACTTATATTTATTTTGACTTATAAGTTATAAGTTACTTATTTTTATAAGTCGAGACAAACATACTCAAAACAACTTTTTTGAAAATAAGTACTTATCTTTTAAAATAAGGACTTATTTGGCTGGAAGAAGTCCAGCCAAACAAGCCCCTAAACTATATATATTGAATCACTTAATGATTTTGGTCATACAGTTAATATATCAAGCACCACATGTCACCCTAGGAAAGGAGGAGGGGAAGGGGAATTGTGATATATAAAACATAAGGGTTCCACCACCATCACCACTGTCTATTTTTCTCTCTTTTTTTAACTCACTATATCCTCCATTAATATTGCAGGTGGAGAACCTATAAGACTAATACCTATAAGGGCAGGTGAAGACTTAGTTGGCTCATTATCAAGGCAAGAACTTGTTGTGCCTTCTGTACTGAATCGAAGACCACGTATATATTATGGTAGATATGAGGAATTTTATGATGAAGAAATGTATAAACAAATTGATCGTCGGATAAGAGAAATGGCAAAGGCCAAGATCGCATATGAGGAAAAAGAACGGGCTAGGGCTGACAGGGCGGCCAATGAAGAAAGACAGGCAAAGGCCGAGAGAGAGGCGGCAGAGGAAGAAAGACAGAGTAGGGCCAAAAGGGTGGCAGAGGAAGAAAGACAGGCTAGGTTAGAGAGAGAGGCAGGTAAGGAGGAAGAAAGACGAGCTAGGATTGAGGGAAAGGCGGCACGAGAGGAAGAAAGACGGGCTAAGGCAAGGGGAGAGGCACAGGAGGAAAAAGAAAGACAGGTTAGGGCAGAGGGAGAGGAGGCCGGGGAGAAAGAAAGACGGGATATGAGTGGAGGAGAGGAGGAGGAAAAAGAAAGACGGGATGAGGATGGAGGGGACGAGGAGGATGAGGAGGAAGAAAGACGCGCTAAGGGAGAGAGAGAGGAAGAGAAAGAAAGATGGAGAACTAGGGTAGAGAGACTAATAGAAGAAATTACTCAATCTTTAGCAAAGTTAGCAGTGGAGGTAGAAAGACATGCTAGGGAAAAGAGAGAGGCAGAGGAAGAGAGACGGGTAAGGGAAGAGAGAGAGGTAGAGGAACAGCAACGGGTTATAGTGGAGATAGAGTCAGAGAAAGAGAAACAGGCTAGGGCAGAGAGAACAGAAGAGATAGAAAAAGGAGAGGCATTGTACAAGGCAATCTGTGATAACAACTGGACTAAGGTCAAAGAATTCCTTGGTGAAAACCCTAGTGATGTCTTAGCTACAAAAGTCACTTCTTCAGGCAAAACACCACTTCATGTGGCTGCGTTGTTTGGGCATGTTTCTATAGTGGAGGAGATTTTGAGATTAGTGACTCCACAATTCCTAGAAAACACCGATGACTTTGGTAATACTCCTATTTTAATTGCTACCATCACCGGAAGCACAAAAGTTGCACAATGCCTAGTGAATAGGCGTATCGAAATACTTGGAATTCCAAACTCAACAAGTGAACTTCCTGTCACACTTGCCTTTCTTAATGGCCATCAAGAAATGGGGCGTTATCTTTATTCTAAAACTCCATTAGAATACATCGACCCTGAGAAAGCACCTCCTCTGCATGGTGCTTTGCTACTTCATTGTTGTCTGCAAACACAATGTTATGGTACGTCACATAATGTTACTCATCACCAATGGATTCATCCTGTATCTTTTCTTAATTAACCTTGTATGTTTGGTGATCCCTAATATGACTAGCTTGGGTTTGTTGTATTACTATATATGATATACAGATATTGCTTTGGACTTGCTTAAGAAATGCCCAGAATTGCTCTTTGTGTCTGATAAAGAGGGTTGGAGACCAATTTATGGTATTGCAACCATGAACTCTGCAATTCCCAACCGAAATGAACTTGGGTTTTGGAAACGATACATCATTCAATGTAGGTAGCCCCTACTTAAAAATAAGATATAAACATATGTTACACATTATAAGATTGAGAAAGGAATTAAGTATATATAGATGTGGATCATATTACATCGGTTTAAATTTCTTTAATAGAAGGAGAAACCTAACTCACACACACACACAATTTATTAATATTTCAACAAAACATTTCAAACATTTTTTTTTCATAACACTGTAGATTCTGTTTTGCTTATATTTTATGCTTTCTTTTGTTTAGAATCTAGAGTGCAACATTCTTTGGCGCAATAAGTAGCTACTAAACAAGATTTTTCATGTAACTGAAATTAGACCATAAACACACACACACACACACACACACACACACACACTCTATGTATAGATTTGTTGGAAATGATTAGCAATTTTATCTATAATTCCTCGTACTTAACATGTAGGTATAGATTCAAACCCAAGTCTGGATCATGATCGTTTACCCATCCAACATCAAGATACAAGTGAAAGAACTCCAGAAAATGTTACATGGCTAGCAGGTAAGTTTGCACGCAAATAAAATATTATTTTTCTATTTAATTAATTGATTAATTATTTATTTCCTCCTCAACTTAATTATGAATGCATTGGTGGAATAACAGTTTCCTCGCTAGTTGCTATAGGGCATCGTTCACTCCAATGGGTTATCTCCTCCACTTATAACCTTACAGGTTGGTACATAAATTGATATATATATATATATATATTTATATATATAAATATATATATATATATATTGCTTCCCAAAATAGCGTGGCTTTTTTAACATTTTATTTACCATAAACTCAACTAATACAAATACGCTTGTGTTGCATATATATTAATATATAGGAATGAAGAAAATACAGGAGCTGAAGTTGCTACATGCACAATTAGATGAAATTGTTAACCTTGTTTGTAAGAATGCAAGCAGAAGCGACCAAGTAAGTGCTCTTGCAGATGCTCTATTCCTTGCAGCTGAAGAAGGAAATGTTGAGTTTGTGCTTAAGATATCAAAAGCAAACCCAGATCTTCTTTTAATTGGGGACAGTTTATATCAAAACATTTTCTGCTATGCTGTTCGGAATCGACAAGATAGGGTTTTCAACCTTATTCATGGACTTCGCTTTAAGGATGTTGTTCTTGCAAGCAAAGACATGAATGGAGATACTTTGCTACATGTGGCAGCTACACAAGCTCCTCCTACGGTTCTTCACCGCATATATGGACCTGCATTGCAAGTGCAAAGAGAACTACAATGGTTTAAGGTTAGAATAAAAGAGACATGCACTATTCACTTAAAAAGGGACAAATACCAATTTTACCATGGAAGTATTCGTTGGGTAGTGATTTTATTCCGAAAACATAAAAAGTGTTGCACTATCTCTCTCAATTAATGGAGACCACGTTATGATCTATGTCAAGATAAAGATAAACCATTTTTGCTATGAAAGTTTTCCTCGATGAGAGATTTTGCCTGAGAAGTATATTGGGGTGTAATGTCACCCTAAAAGTTTAAAAAATTTCCCGGACAAAATCACTCATCGAGAAAAACTTTCAATGTGAAAATGGTTTATCTTCATCCTAATATGAATTATGATATATCCTCCGTTGATAGCTCTGTTAGTTCATAACGATATTACCATACTTTTCATACTTCTAAGGTGACATTTATATAAAAAAACTCCTGAGGTAAAACCACTAACCATCAAATACTTTTGGGGCAAAGTAGATATTTAACCAACAAAATATTGGATTAACGAACAAATAGAATTCATCATAAAATAGACCATCGTTAAATAAAACATGCATTATTATTCTTTGTTGAGGTTCTTTATTACAATTCTTATATGTCATGTTGGTTGATTAATTAAATGCAGGAAGTAGAGAGCTTAATGCCTCCTACAATTAGGGGAGTTCGAAACAATGATGGCAAGACGGCTGAAGAAATATTCAAAGAAAAACACCAAGATTTAATGAAGCAAGGTGAGAAATGGGTAAAAGCCACGGCTTCTTCTTGTTCTGTTGTTGGAACACTAATTGTCACGATCATGTTTACGGTAGCTTTTACTGTTCCTGGAGGAAACGATCAAACTTTTGGGCTTCCACTACTCATTAAAAAACCTTTTTTCAAGGTTTTCATATTCTCAACCATAATATCACTCGTCTCTTCTTCAACTTCAGTTCTAACGTTTCTAGCCATCCTTACATCTCACTTCTCAAAAGAAATATTCCTCAAAGCCGTACCCTCAAAGTTGATTTTGGGTCTTTCCACACTTTTCATTTCCATCGTAAGCATGATGGTAGCCTTTCTTTCCACCGTAAATCTCATGTTGATTCATTCAAACTACTCGTGGGGTCTACTCCCAATCATTATGCTTGCAAGTGTTCCCATATGTCTCTTCGTGCTGTCACAATTAAGTCTTCTCCGTCATTCTTGTTTTGCGACTTATGGGAGTATCTTCAACAAGAAAGTGGAGAAGTGGCCATGAATAACATTTGTAATTTATGATTTTCCCTGGTCTTCTGTTACTTGAATACTTGTAAAAAAATGATTTTTTAAATTCATTAATTGTTGTTGTTGCTGTTTGCTCTGGGGCATGACGCCAGCAGAAAGGAAAGTTAAGCATGATGAAGATTCAAGAAATTTCTTGTTGATAGCATAGAAAGTAGAGACTCTTCACCTGGCTATTTCATAATACATTGTTAACTAATTCATACTTGCAAATAAAAATAATTTTAAAAATTAATTTTATCCTAAAAGCTAATTGATTTTCAATATTGTTTGCATTAATCTTATTAAATTCCTTCATATATTAATGTCCACACTCTCTTTCCTTATTAAATATACGTGCGTATATGAAAAATTATTTAGTGTTCGTTGAAAATATTAAAACGTCGTGTACAAAAAATTCCAAGAGCACTTTTTAGAAGTTGTAACACCTAATTTTATACTACTATTACAATATTTTCATTGAATTATAATCATTTTTTCAAATATCAGAAGCTTGAAAATACTAATAAATTAAAGCTTTTTCTTTTAAAGTACTAAAGCAAACATTCTTTCTTCCAAAATGGGCTATTATGACAAATAGGTTCAAACACAAACTTTATATAAAAACAACTTGTTTGTAAATAATCAATTAAATAGTAGGATCATGTTAAGGCTATCTAATCCTACTTGATAGCATTTGGGGAGCCTGACAAATCCTTGGATTTGTATGGTTTTGATATGCTAAAAATGAGGTTTTAAACATAATGGAGATGCAATTTTGGTCCAATTGTGCTTAATTAAGATCTTAGGCCTTTAGGTGAAATTAGGATAAAAATATGATTAATTTGCCATAATTGGTAATTAATTAAAAATAATTCATTTCTAGGGCATTTGATCCTTTTTCTATTATGTTTTTACTTGTAGGACCATTGAAGAATAATGGGTGGAACATTTCATTTGCAATGGGAAATTAAAGAAAACTCAATTTTTCAAAAGAGAATTGAGCCGCATCTCAGAAATCTGGGTCGCAGCTCAATTTTTCACAAAAACAAACTGAGCCGCAGCTCACTGTTATTACAGAAACAAACTGAGCCGCAGCTCAAATTTCTGGGCCGCAGATCAGTCGCGATTCTGCATAATTTTGCTGGTTTTTGGGCCCAATTCAAGTCCATACCCGGTACCCATTTCTTGACCCGACTTGAGGAACATATTAGGGTGAAAATGCACTCATTTGGACAGATTTAGAAGCCACCAAAAACCTAGTTTCTCATATTCTCTCAACTCTCTCATCCTCATCTTCATCTTCCATCTCTTCCACCCCAAATCTCCATGGCACCCACTCTCATCTCTCTTGTTGGTGGTTTCTACATGGAAGGCAGCAACTAAGAGGCATTAATCCTTGGTGATGGAGGTGTTTAGCTTGAGCTTGGAGCTTCATTAGGGGAGTTCTTGTTCTCCCACTCTCTCTTTCTTTTGTATTTACATATTTCTAGGATTCTAGGATTTTGTTTATGCAATTGGTTGTATTCTTCATATTTATCTTGTGTTAGAGAGTGGTAGAAACATTTGTAGCTTGTTTTCATTTGTGTATGCTTGACAATTGCTCTTCATTGACTTGAAATTTGTTTAGATGTATGGATTCATCATTTTAAATGAATGTTTTAGTTAATATTTTGTGCTATTTGAGGATTCTTATGTAGTGGATTATTTTGTCAAGTGTTTGCATTTGTGAATTGGCTCTTGAATTTGTCAAATTGTATGAGTGGCATTGGGCTTTAATCCTAGAGTCTTGATTTATTACTTGGGATTCCAATAATGAATTAAAACCCTAGGATTAATTAAGTGGCAATTCGGGATTCCGATTATTGGATTATGAGCCCCTTACAATTAGCAAATTCACCTTGGTTATTGAGCTTAATCAACTTAGAGTTGGAGGGATTAGTAAGCGGGATTCTAGTGCTAATCCACCCAATCCAAGCCTAGCCTAGAGGGATTCCTCTAGGGATCTTTTGATTAGCCAAAGAATTTCCCAAAAACAACTTAGAAGCAATGATTGTTTAAGCCTCTAATCATCAAGGATTATCTATTCCCATTTATTCCAAATCTCAATTTAATCCAATCTTTTATTCGCATTTTGAACATATCATACTTTGATACCAACTTCATACTTAAAATCAACCCAAAATGCTTTTACCTGTTTAATTGTTTGCATCTAGCTATTAGGAACCATTTGCATTTTTAGGCTCCTCAAGAGAACGACACTCGGGGGTAGCCCCCATTATCCCCCTTGGTCCCTAAATTTCTTGAAGAGAGGGCCCGAGGTGGCACTGCTATGACATAACCCCATTCGGTGAGCTCTTCAAGTGGCACCGTTGCCGGGGAGCCAAGTAATTGGTTCCCTAGTAGCCGGTTGTCAAACTTGCTTTGGCCGGGTCTAGCTTTTAGGTTGCATTTAGTTTAGTTGCATTTTAGGTTTAGTTTTTATTTTTGCATACCATATTTTGAAAACCCCTAAAAATTAGTATAGATACTTGCTCTTTGCATTTTGTTTGCACATTGACATACTTGTGTGCTTGGTTGCTCTAGTGGTAGTTTTATTGCACTTACTTGTGAATGCTTGCATTTGCCTTGTTCTTAAGTGCATGATACTATCCCCCAAGTCATATTTTTGGTATTTGAAACATACTTGTTCATTCCATACCAATTTGAACACTTACTACATAAGCATCCACTTCCATACACCATATACCATTCATTTTTGCTTGAGTTTTATACATTCTAAGTCCAGGTTTCTGTTGATAGTCCACTTGTTGTCTGTGCCTTGTATGTCTCAACCTTGACTTGCTCCTGATTTCTTCTACTTAATTGCTTCTCATTGTGCATGCCTAGAGGGAGAGGTAGAAGGATAAGAGGATCAAACCTTCCATCCGTAAACCTTGGGATTGAGCCAAACCTTAGCCAACTTAGGAGAGCCAATCAAGGTGGTTCCTCTAGCCCTATATTGGAGGAGTGTTCTTCTAGGGAGTCTATCATTTCCTCTCACTCAGACACCGAAAACTCTATTAACATAGAAATACCTCTAGATATCCCACCCATGGCCCACAGACCACCACCCAATATTCCCAATGCTGACCCGCCACCCAATGGTCAAAATGGAAACAATGGTGAGGGTGAGTGTTCGGTCCGCAAGTGCACGGGTCACATCAAGTAATAGAGTAATAAGAAAAGTATCGTTCCCTCAGGGATTTGGTAACAAATGCGATCAAACAAAAGGCTTAGTATATTAGATTAAGTTGAGCGAAAAGGTTATTGCTTTGAAGATTTATCATGTAAAATTAATTTCCTAAAACGTTACTTCTTTTTGAGATTTTTAGTTTAAGATTCTTGAACAAGAGAAATGATTTAGAAATACTTGACAAATTGGATGAGAAAACCTAGGGTTACCTTTCCCCATTTAACTTCAAGACCCAATAAATTCCTTCCCTTTTCCGTACCTAATGATTTTCATGCATGAGTTCAAGGTTCACTTTCATTTGAAAAAGCTCTCTCAAGTCAAAATAAAATTTTTACTAGCATTAATTGCACAATCTCTTGCAACAATTAATGCTAAATGTTCCACCAACCTTATATGAACAATGTTAGGTCAATAATTATATCTCTATATTATCAACAAACCATCCATTTATAAGCATAAATTTCAAGTCTAACAAGATTTCCCCCAAGTTCTAAAACAAAATATACTCTCTCAAGTCATACTTCATTTAACACTTCAAGTGGTGATCAAACACTTGTATCATTTAAAGCAAGATGAAAATCCATACATAAACATTCATTAAATACATCAAAGGAAGGAAATACAAGAGTCAATTCATCAAATGGTTCCAAGTAACCCTAGAATAGGGATTTAGTTACACATGGAAAAATGAGAAATAAAAACAGAAATAAAAAAACAGAGACATAGCAGAAATTAGAGAAAAAGGGAAAAAGAAAAGAAACCAAGATCACAACTTGAATCTCTCCAAGAATCTCCAAGCTTCTTAGCTCTTCCCCACACTCTCCTTAAGCTCCCAAATGCTCCAAAACGTGCCCTAAATGCTCTGTGTCCGTTTCAGATCGCATTCAATGTCATTTATTACATTTAGATCTCGTAATTACTCAAAACGCATAGTTTTTAGGTGATTTCGTTGTGGCTTCGCCGCGACTTCAGTTAAGGTATTTTTTTCCAGAGGATGAGTACACTCGCCGTGGGTTCGCCGCGGCGAAACCCACGGCGAAGTGGCTTCGTTACTGCCTCCTTGCCTTTTTGTCATCTCTTTGTCTTCGTTCCATCTCTCCTTGCATCTCTTTGGCTTTTTCTCTTTATCACCTCCTCCTATACAAGATTGAAAGAGGGTTGATGAGTTTTTAACCTTTAGTACCATTCACACACAACTTTTTAAGCAAAGAATCATTAAACTTCAAATTTTCATGCATAAACACTTTTTCTTCCTTTAAAGATTTTCTTTGACTTTTTATATCTATTTCAGAACATCACTTTCAAAAATATACACAAATGAGGAAAAATTGTGATGAAATATGTGAAATTTTAGGAGCTTAACACTCCCCCAAACTTGAGTTCTTGCTTGTCCTCAAGCAATTTTTGAAAATCTATGTCCCTTGTTTATGAGCTTACCCTAATTTGGCTGAAATGTTTGTTCTCATATGTTACTATTTCCTTTTGATTGATAGAAGATATAGTGCGCATGCCAAGATGAATGCTTCATAATACTAAAGATAAGCTTCCTACTAAAAATTCCTTGAGCTTGTGTGTGTGTGTTGGAGTTGAAAGAAAAGTTTCCGAGTTTTATTGAAGTCAGTTGCAATACCCCAACTCATGTATAATCTCTCATTTTTCAAATTTTATCCACCCTTTTCTTTTTTCTTTTCTCTCACAACTTACCTCATATGATTTTTGAATCAAAAGGACTTTTCAGATTGTAACTTGGCCAGGGTATAGGGTATTTAAAATGAAAGGGAATAAGGGTATATACAAAAACCTTGCGATAATGGATTTGATGTGCTTTTCAGATACCCATTCTTTCTCTGTTCACTTAGGCAATTTTGTTGTTCCTTATCAAAATTTATAGGATATAAAATATCTCCCCTTTTTTTTTTACACTTGTTGATATTTCTTGCGTTCCTCCTATCCCATTATCTCAAAGCAGGGTAATTCTTATGGTTTTTCAGGCTTAAGGGTTAGAATTTTACTTGGGTTTACAAAAGACAATTTTTGTTTTTCTTTTAGGCTCAAAATTTGGGATCAAATGATATTGATATTATCAAGGTCAGCTTGAAAGGCCCAATCGCATTTAAGAATTGCCTCTATCATTTGTCACAAATCACATGAAGCTTGCTATGTATGTTAAGGTCTTCCAAAGAGAATTTTTAAAATTATCAAATGAGATTCAACACATAAGCCAGTTTATCACACCTTTCCTTCCTAAGACCCATCAGATTGACTTTCACTCCATTCGTGCTTAGTTTTACTCAATGGAATTTATGAAAATGCCTATTCTAATATCATAATTCATATCATACAATGCATACATATCCAATTTTCTACCTACCATCCAGTCAAGCAACTTATTCCAATCATTGAACTTTCACACCATTTTCAAGCAGGCTCATAGTCACAAATCAAACAAAATTGAACAACTTTAGCTTGGCAAAACATTCACATGCTTCCATCAGGGAAAAATAATATATTTACAGCCAAAAGTTTTCAAAATGATTTCAAAATGATATACCCTCACCCCCAAACTTAAAATTGACAATGTCCTCACTTGTCAACAGGGAAAAATAAGGGTCTTCTTTCACGCAAACGGTGCATGAAAGGGTCAAAAATACCTGTATGCAGTGTAATATGTACCAAGCAGAATCAAATGCAACAATGTGAAAGTTAGCTGAATAATGTGCAAAAGGAGCTAACTAGAATGACAGTTCACACTATGCAGAAATGTGCAATAGTAGCCTTATCAACCGTTAAATTCATTACCACAATCTGTACTGGTTCAAACAACAGGTAATCAAAAGATAGAGTTTGGTGACAGTTTACCATCAAAAGCATGTAACAGGGAAAAGTTTAAATGACTACAATCAACTTGAAAATGAAATAAAAACAAAGCAAAGCCATAAACAACATAAAAACAACTAAAACAAAGTGATCAGTCATCAGCCTCATCCCAGGAGTTGCCCTCCTGCCAGCTCTCCTCTGAACCATCCGCATCCCTGTCAGAGTCTTCCTCCACATCGGCATCTGCAACCACTAGTGCTTTACCGCGCTCGCTTCTCTCTCTGACCTCTTCGGACCCCTTCCAGCGATTTTCCAATTCCTCATCATCAGATGGCTCTATTTCCAGCTTGAGTGATATCTTTTTAACCATTTTGCGTAAGAGGCGATTCTCAGCCCACTGGTGCTTCCATTCAAGCATCATCTGATTACCCCATTGGTCAAACAGCCTCCTCCTCATCTCACCACGTGTGGCTGGGGCGCTATCAGAATCTGCATCTGGTATTGGTACATCTTGGGCTGGGGGTGGAACAGCAGGTACCTCAACCCCTTTGAGTGTCTCATAGTCAAAATCGGGGACCAGATAAAAATGGGTGTCATCATCAGGGTCATCCACACCCCGAGCAGCAAACAGGTCAGAAATAAGGTGTGGGAATGCCAGGACTGCTCCCTCTCTAGGGGTGGTAGCACTGTGAAGGATGCTATTATATATAATGACCTCGATCTAAACAGGCAACCCCTTGATAAAGCAATAGACAAGCAGGGCTAATTCTTTGGTCAGATCACTTAAATGCACCGTAGGAATCACATTGAAGAAGATAAAATGGAGCCATGCTTTAGAATCAGGAGTCAAGGATTTTCTGTTCAAGTACATCTGGTTCCCAGTCCTTTGGAACCATCCTGGCTCTCCTTGAATGACCATTGTTTTAGCCATGTCACCAAAGGGGTATTTCCTTGTTTCCTCTTTGATATGCTTATAGTGACAGTAAGGGAGAGTGGGAAGGCTGTAAAAATCCTTGATGACGGATGGAGTGATAAAACGAGATAGCACGTGACGAGAACTTGGATCCAGAATGTTCTCAATCAACCCCGTTTCAGCTTGCTTGTAATAGTACCGGACCTGTGCCTCATTGCCCCGTTGTCTCGGGCCCAAAAGCTTGTCAAACTTATAATGCTCGGTTGCCTGCTTGTAAAAAGGGACTAAATCCGTCTCAGGGAAATAGTGCTCTTGAAGGATTGACCTGATTTTCTTCTTATCCATTGGGGCTTTGCTCTTTTTCTTTGACGAAGGGCGAGGATCTTGCGGTAGGCTGGAAGATGATTCTTGAGACCTTTTACCCCTTCCAGCTAACATTTTGTGGCGAGGCATGGTCTAGGGGAGCAAACCAACAAGCCAAAACAGACCAAACAGATTGAATGAGTATAAAAATTGAGACACAATTACTACCCTAACAAAGTCTGAATCTCAACAAAAAGGATATTAAACTAAGTCCAACACAAGAGCTTGATCCCCCCCAAACTTCAACTAATATAATCCTGTAACATGTCAGCCAAAAATTCCAAGCCTAATCCTAAGCCTCACTGCCTTATCAACTGGCCCATAAAAGCCCAATAACTCCAAAAACAAAGCCTCAAGTGCACCACTGACAACGGGGACATAAGGGGACCACAAAACAGGCACTATTGTCATCACCAATTGAACAAACTGCTTCACAAACACGTGACTAGTGCTAACTAACTACAAGTGGGCCCAATTTCTTCCAAATGATTCTTGAATATAACAAAACATCAGATGCAATTAACCATGGTCCCCACAATGAAACTAAACCTCAAATGCCTCACTTTTCAGGCCTACAAATAGAGTATTCAATGTGCACAACCCCACCAACATTTAAACACCAGATCAGAATGAGAAAACTATATAACCCCCTCAAAATTCACATGCCACAAAAATCATTATCTCCCCTGTTCATCCCTATCAAACCCAATCAACCCAATGTCTCCCTAGTTCTTCAATATTCTCAATATATACACGATTCTAACAAAGAACAAGCAAAAGAGTGGAGGAATCATACCACAAAAAGGGAGATAGGAAGATGAAATCAAAATCTGATTTGGAGAAGAGAGAGAGGGCCGAAAATCTCCAATGGAGTCCTTGGGAACGTTGTGAATGCTTGAGAACGTGGTAGAAGAGAAGAATCAGGGCAAATAATGAGTGTGGATGCAATGGGTATCGTAGATTTGTGAAGAAAGATGAAGAATATGAAGAACACGAGGGAGGGCGAGGGTGACGGCGAAGACAAGAGTGAAAATGGTAGAGAAGAAGGGAATAGGGTTTTTGAAATGTGGGAGAGGTTAAAAGTAAAATGAAACGATGAGAATGGAATTTGAAAGGGTGTAATGAATTTGGACTGAAAATGGACTAGATTCAAAAGGGTAAATGAAAAAATCAAGCAAGTAACTGCCTATTTCTCGTGTAAGGCCGAAATGGTGTGCACTCGCCGTGACTTCGTCTCGGCGAAGTACACAGCGAGAAATGGCAAACACACAGGGGCTAAATGACCCATGAGGACAGAAGCATGAATAGCTCGCCGTGACTCTCGCCGCGGCGAAGTCCACGGCGAGCTTGATTCTTCTCTGCCAAATTCCAATTTTTTTTGTCTTCAAACTTCCCAGGATTTTCAAATTAACACGCAATTCATTTAAAGCACAATATTCACCAAAATTGCACACCATTCCAAAAGTTAAATTCACTACCCAAAATTTCTAACACTTCAATTCACACTTTTCACAATAGAAGCCATTCCATAACAGCAGTACACATCAATGCAAAACAACATTATCAAATCAATCATCCAAGAAACAAAATCTCTCACAGCACACATCAAAATTTCATCAAGTGGGTATTCAGTGAAATTTATCAAATAAATTAATGGACAATGGTGTTGTAAGAATACTCCCCTTTGTAGTTTACTTCTTGCTTTCAAAATTCGAACTTTCACTACCCTTCCACCCCTGTCTGACATCCATACTTGTAAGAACCACCTTTCCTCCTACAAAAAAGGAAGAACAAGGATAAATCTATTAACCTAATAAGAAAGGACTTGAAAATTAAAGTAAAGAGAGAAAGTTTAGAGCTTGGGTTGCCTCCCAAGAAGCGCTTGGTTTAGAGTCGTCAGCCAGACTTTCTATCTTCTTCAAGAAGGATCAGAAAGAGGTACTTTGACCGATGCACGATCCACTTCACCACTCCAGTAATGCTTCAGTCTTTGACCGTTGGCTTTAAACCTCTCTCCATCATTGCTTTCAAGCTCCACCACACCACGGTCAAGTGCTTGGACCATAGTGAACGGTCCTGACCATCGGGATTTGAGTTTTCCCGGAAATAATTTCAGCTTAGAATTAAACAAGAGCACTCGTTGTCCTGGCACAAAAGTCTTGGAGATAATCTTCTTGTCATGCCATCTCTTTGTCTTCTCCTTGTATAACCTTGAACTCTCATAAGCATTGAATCGAAATTCCTCAAGTTCATTAAGTTGAAGGAGTCTCTTTTCACCCACAGCCTTTGCATCAAAGTTGAGCTTTTTGATAGCCCAATAAGCATTATGTTCCAACTCCACCGGTAGATGGCAAGCCTTTCCAAACACCAGCCGATAAGGAGACATACCAATGGGAGTCTTGTATGCCGTTCGATAGGCCCACAATGCATCATCAAGTTTAAGGGACCAATCCTTTCTAGTGGTGCTTACGGTTTTCTCAAGAATTTTCTTAATCTCCCGATTGGAGATTTCAGCTTGGCCATTTGTCTGAGGATGGTATGGCAAAGCAACCTTGTGCCTCACACCATATTTCTTCAAGAGAGCTTGAAATTGATTGTTGCAGAAATGAGTACCTCCATCACTCACGATGGCCCTAGGGGCTCCAAAACGGGTAACAATATTTTTCTTCAAGAATTTCACCACCACCTTTGCATCATTAGTGGGTAAAGCAATTGCTTCAACCCATTTTGAAACATAATCGATGGCAACCAAGATGTATTGATTATTGAAAGACTTGGGAAAAGGTCCCATAAAATCAATGCCCCACACATCAAATAATTCCACTTCCAACATGTTGTTCAGAGGCATTTCATTTCTTCTAGAGATGTTTCCCAATCTTTGACATCGATCACAATTCACCGCAAACTCATAAGAGTCTTTGAACAGGAAGGGCCAATAAAAACCACACTGTAGAACCTTAGCAGCAGTTTTGTTGCCTCCAAAGTGTCCTCCATATTCGGAAGAATGACAACAACTTAGAATATCTTGTTGCTCAAATTCTGGTATACAGCGTCTAAACATCTGGTCGGCACATTGATAGAATAAGAAAGGCTCCTCCCACTGATAGAACTTAACATCATGCAAAAACTTTCTGCGTTGGTGAGGTTTCAAATCATGAGGTATGATTCCACAAACAAGAAAGTTGACAATATCAGCATACCAAGAAGTCATAGTATGACTGACACTAAAGAGTTGCTCATCAGGAAATGTCTCATCAATTTCTTTGTCACTCTCTAGTTGAGCATCGGTGCTCAATCTAGATAAATGGTCAGCTACTTGATTCTCCGTGCCTTTTCTATCCATAATCTCCAAGTCAAACTCTTGCAATAAAAGCACCCATCTAATCAACCGTGCTTTGGAGTCCTTTTTGCTAAAAAGATATTTCAAGGCTGCATGATCTGTATACACTGTCACTTTGGCTCCCACAAGATACGCCCGAAATTTACCAAAGGCATACACTACTGCAAGTAACTCCTTCTCAGTAGTTGTGTAGTTTTCCTGTGCATCGTCAAGTGTTCTACTAGCATAGTATATTGGGTGGAAGAATTTGTCTTTCTTTTGCCCAAGAACAGCGCCCACAGCATAATCGCTAGCGTCACACATCACAATGAAAGGCAAAGACCAGTCAGGACCCATCACAATTGGTGCAGAAACCAGCTTTCTCTTTAATTCTTCAAATGCTTTCATACATGCATCATCAAACTTGAATTCAACATCTTTCTCAAGCAATGCACATAATGGTTTCGCTATCTTTGAAAAGTCCTTGATGAAGCGACGATAAAAGCCGGCATGGCCAAGAAAACTCCTCACACCCTTGACATTAATGGGTGGGGGAAGTTGCTCAATCACAGAGATTTTTGCTTTATCCACTTCTAAGCCCTTTTTGGATACTCGATGGCCCAGAACTATGCCCTCTTTCACCATGAAGTGACACTTTTCCCAATTCAAGACCAAGTTAGTCTCTTCACATCTTTTCAACACATTGGCTAAGTTGTTCAAGCCATCATGCATCTTTGAAAAGTTGCCGGTGCATTGCATAAGCCAAACGGCATGCGCTTGAATGCAAAAGTCCCATATGGACATGTAAAAGTGGTCTTCTCCTGATCTTCAAGCTATAGCAATTTGATTGTATCCAGAGTATCCATCCAAAAAGCAAAAGAATTCCTTTCTGGCTAGTTTATCAAGCATTTGATAGATGAAGGGAAGAGGGAAATGATCCTTCCGGGTGGCGGCATTCAACTTGCGATAATCCATACAAACTCTCCAGCCTGTGATAGTGCGAGTAGGAATCAACTCATTGTGAGTGTTAGCCACTACAGTCATGCCACCCTTTTTGGGGACGCATTGGACTGGGCTCACCCAAGAGCTGTCAGAGATAGGATACACAATGCCCGCATCAAGCCATTTCAAGATTTCTTTCTTCACAACTTCCTTCATAATTGGATTCAATCTTCTTTGATGCTCAATGGACGATTTATGGTTCTCCTCAAGAAAAATCTTGTGCATACAAGTTGATGGGCTAATACCCTTGATATCGGCAATAGTCTATCCAATGGCTTTCTTATGAGCTTTCAAAACTTCAACTAATTGTTCCTCTTGTTGCATTGATAAGTTTGAAGCAATGATCACTGGTAAAGTGTTGTTGGCCCCCAAATATACATACTTCAGGTGGGAGGGTAAAGGTTTCAACTCAAGAGAGGGTGGATCTTTGAGAGATGATTTTAGAGTTGGTTTATCAAGGGAAGTCAAGTCTAAGGATTCAAAATGCATCCGACTTCTAGGATAGGGTTTTGATGCATCATAATAGCCAAACACTCCTGCATGTCCACACCGTCATTTTCTTGCCCAAGTAAGACTGCTTCAACAGGATCATGACATCTAGACTCATTAAAGCCTTCCTGCACCACTTGCTCCAGAACATCCATAAAGAAGCATTGGTCTGACTTATTAGAAGACTTCATCAACTTATGCATATTGAAAGTGACTTGCTCATCTGCAACTCTCAAAGTGAGCTCACCTTTTTCCACATCGATCAGAGTTCTAGCTGTGGCTAAGAATGGTCTTCCTAATAAAATGGGCATTTCTTTGTCTGCATCAAAATCAAGTACAATGAAATCGGCAGGAAAAATGAATTTATCCACCTTCACCAATACATCTTCAATAATACCCCGTGGATAAGATAGGCTTCTGTCTGCAAGCTGTAAAGTGACAGTGGTTGGTCTTGCTTCACCCAGCTCTAACTTGTTGAAAACAGAAAGAGGCATTAAGTTCACACTTGCCCCAAGATCACATAAAGCCTTGCCTAAAAATTTGTCTCCAATGTGGCATGGAATAGAGAAGCTCCCCGGATCTTTCATCTTTGGGGGGAATTGCTTGATATCAGTAAAACTCTTGGTCACAGCCACTATTTCAAATTCGTTGAATCTTCTCTTCTTTGAGAGCACATCCTCATGAACTTGGCATATTTTGGCATTTTCTCCAAAGCTTCCGCAAATGGAATGTTGATCTGCAATTGCTTGAACATATCTAGAAATTTCTTGAATTGACCATCTTCTTGTTGCTTCTTAAGCCTCTGAGGAAATGGAGGTGGAGGCACATATTTTGGCTTTGCCTCTTGCAGCTTCTTCTTGTCATCATTCTCCTTGTTGTCTTTAACTTCATCTTGTCTCTCAACAACATTCTTTCGTGGGTGATCTTTTTCTTCCACTATCATTTCCTCATCAACTTTTTCATTCTCATCAAGAACAGTATCGTCAACAACTGCATCACTCTGGGAATGAGGTAGAGGCATGTTAGCTACTTGCTTCCCACTTCTCAATGTGATAACTTTGCACTCCTCCTTACCATCCTTTCGAGGATTAGGAATGGTATCACTCGGGAGATTACCTCTTGTCATAGCATTCATTTGTGAGGCCAGTTGCCCCATTTGCACCTCAAGATTTTTAATGGCCGTATCATAAAGGGAAAGAGCTATTCTGGTCTCAACCCTCTGAGCCTCTTGTCCAGCTAAAATCTGAGCCATCATCTTTTCCATTTTGGATTCCTCCTCCTTGACAGGGGCTTGCCTGGATTGTTGTTGAAAACCCAGAGGATGAGAAGGTTTTGCACCCGACGAGGAGGGTTGATTAACATTTTGCCCTTGATTCCATGAGAAGTTAGGATGGTTTCTCCACCCAGGATTGTAGGTCTGCGAGTATGGATTGTTCTGTGGATTTTGAAATCTGCCCATGTAGTTGACTGACTCAGAAGACATATAAAGTGGACACTGATCTGGAAAATGTACATCATTACACTGGTCACACACAATTGGGGTTGATTGTACAGAATGTACCCCGTGAGATTTACCTCTCTGCATCTGAGTTTCTATCACATCAAACCGTTTATTGATTGGAGAAATAAGGGTTGCAAGCTGTGCAGACGAGGGGGCATCTTCTTTCGGTGCTGCCATTAATTGCAAAGTCTTTCTATCAGTCCCTTGAGAGTTATTGGTAGATAGTTGGTCTAAGAGCCGAAAAACTTCATTAACAGGAATATTTCTGTACCCTCCATTGGTCATGGAATCAACCATTGTCTTAGACTGAGCATTTAGACGAGGGCAAAAGATTTGAAGTATCACCCATTTATCTACCCCATGATTAGGGCATTGTCTCATCAACATCTTGTACCTCTCCCATGCAGCGTAGAGGTGTTCATCCGGGTGTTGCTTAAAGCTTAGAAATGCTTCTCTAGCTTCAACAGACTTGTCATCAGAGAAAAATCTGGCTCTAAATTTGGCCTCAAGGTCGGCCCAAGAAGTAATCGATCCCTCCAGTAGATTATCAAACCATTCCCTTGCTTTGTCTTGCAACGAAAAAGGGAACAATCTAAGTCTAAGAACATCGTCGGGAACTCCATTCTGCTTGAAAGACCTACATACTTCCAGAAAGTATATCAAATGTTTGTTGGCGTCTTCATTGTACAACCCATGAAATAGTCCATTCAACTGAAGCATAGTAATCATCACCGGTTTAATCTCAAAGGTATGCGCTTGCATCTCCGGCATCCGGATGCAAGATTGAGCACCTCGCATGTTCCGACTAGCAAAGTCATTAACCATAGCCCGGTCATATTCATCGTCAGCCATGCTTTCAGATTCAGTTTCTTCTTCCTCGTTAGAGAGATGGGCTCCTTCAAGTACCACTTCCAAGCTACCAAATTCAAAGCTTTACATAAACCGAAATGGTACCTACAAGAAGCACAACCAAGCGAGTATCACACTAAACAAAAGCAACTATAAACTAGAAAAGAAATTAAAAGAAAAGTAATTATTTACAAGCTCAAGCGAAATCAATAACTAAGCCCAAGGTTGACCAAAGGATTTGTTGCCAAATCCCCGGCAACGGCGCCAAAAACTTGTTCGGTCCACAAGTGCACGGGTCGCATCAAGTAATAGAGTAATAAGAAAAGTATCGTTCCCTCAGGGATTTGGTTACAAATGCGATCAAACAGAAGGCTTACTATATTAGATTAAGTTGAGCGAAAAAGGTTTTTGCTTTGAAGATTTATCATGTAAAATTAATTTCCTAAAACGTTACTTCTTTTTGAGATTTTTAGTTTAAGATTCTTGAACAAGAGAAATGATTTAGAAATACTTGACAAATTGGATGAGAAAACCTAGGGTTACCTTTCCCCATTTAACTTCAAGACCCAATAAATTCCTTCCCTTTTCCGTACCTAATGATTTTCATGCATGAGTTCAAGGTTCACTTTCATTTGAAAAAGCTCTCTCAAGTCAAAATAAAATTTTTACTAGCATTAATTGCACAATCTCTTGCAACAATTAATGCTAAATGTTCCACCAACCTTATATGAACAATGTTAGGTCAATAATTATATCTCTATATTATCAACAAACCATCCATTTATAAGCATAAATTTCAAGTCTAACAAGATTTCCCCCAAGTTCTAAAACAAAATATACTCTCTCAAGTCATACTTCATTTAACACTTCAAGTGGTGATCAAACACTTGTATCATTTAAAGCAAGATGAAAATCCATACATAAACATTCATTAAATACATCAAAGGAAGGAAATACAAGAGTCAATCCATCAAATGGTTCCAAGTAACCCTAGAATAGGGATTTAGTTACACATGGAAAAATGAGAAATAAAAACAGAAATAAAAAAACAGAGACATAGCAGAAATTAGAGAAAAAGGGAAGAAGAAAAGAAACCAAGATCACAACTTGAATCTCTCCAAGAATCTCCAAGCTTCTTAGCTCTTCCCCACACTCTCCTTAAGCTCCCAAATGCTCCAAAACGTGCCCTAAATGCTCTGTGTCCGTCTCAGATCGCATTCAATGTCATTTATTACATTTAGATCGCGTAATTACTCAAAACGCGTAGTTTTTAGGTGATTTCGCTGTGGCTTCGCCGCGGCGAAGTCGCGGCGAGCTAAGGTATTTTTTTCCAGAGGATGAGTACACTCGCCGTGGGTTCGCCGCGGCGAAACCCACGGCGAAGTGACTTCGTTACTGCCTCCTTGCCTTTTTGTCATCTCTTTGTCTTCGTTCCATCTCTCCTTGCATCTCTTTGGCTTTTTCTCTTTATCACCTCCTCCTATACAAGATTGAAAGAGGGTTGATGAGTTTTTAACCTTTAATACCATTCACACACAACTTTTTAAGCAAAGAATCATTAAACTTCAAATTTTCATGCATAAACACTTTTTCTTCCTTTAAATATTTTCTTTGACTTTTTATATCTATTTCAGAACATCACTTTCAAAAATATACACAAATGAGGAAAAATTGTGATGAAATATGTGAAATTTTAGGAGCTTAACAGTGAGGGAGTAGGAAACAATGAAATCCCTAGGAGGAGGAGTATTGGGGAAGTTACCTTGAGTGGTGTTGCATATGATCCATTTCAAACTGCTTATCCTGCTTTACATGCTGATATTGAGATTAAAGGGCCTCTAATCGCAGCTTTACCTCATTTTACAGGTTTGGAAGGGGAGGACGCATATGGCCATCTATATGGGGTCCACCTCGCATGTTCAAGTATGAAGTCGGTTGGGGCGAATATTGACGAGGTGCAGTTAAAGGTCTTTCACTTATCATTGGATGGAAAAGCCAAAGAGTGGTTTAGACTCCAGTGACATAATCTTTGGCAAAAATATGTTCAACATGATAAGCTATTTTATTGGGCCATTGGTTTACTAATTTCATGTATCATTTTTTTATTGCTTAAATATAGGATTAATTTTAGCAATTTTTTAACGTATCGGATAATCTACAAATTTATTTTGTGGGTTATTTCTAATTGTCTAATTAACTTTTGACAATTGTATAACTATCTATTAATTTGCAGAATATAATTTAAGTTGAAATATGCTAAATTAATTTATTAAGCAATTTCTGGATGCCTGAAATAGTGGGAGAGTTTCAGTTGTTTAGTCACTATATAGTTGATTAAATTAATTGTTTTAAATTCTCATTAAGTTATTTATTTTTGTGCATATTTATGTTTTGCAAATGCACACGATATTTGTGGTTCGCATGCAATCTTGAGTGGAATAGAACTGCCTTGTATTTCTTAAGCAGCCCACAGGTATTAGGAAATATGAATGCATTCTATTTTCACCAGGTTAGTTGGATAAATATTTGTTATGCTAATATCTTTGCCCACAAGTAGATATTAGTGATATATATTTATAATTGGGTGCACATTTTTAATCACATATGGAACTATACAATATCAATTGTAATTATATATGTAATTATAATTTATCTTTGCCCACAGGTAGAAAAATTATAAATTACATATTTAATTAGGGTGGGATGGAATTGCCTTGTATTTTCTAAGTAGCCCACAGGTATTAGAAAATTACAAATGTGTTTTAGTTTTACCAATATGAGATAAATACATGTATGCTAATATCTTTGCCCACAGGCAGATATTAGTGATACATATTTATAATTGCGTGTTTTATTTGTTTTAAGCGCGCATGGCACAGTATTAGTGATTGCTTCAAAATTAATATGTGAGTGTTTATGATTTGCAGTACCTATAGCTACTCCTAAGATTGTTACTGATGTCAGTAACAAAATCATCTTGGATGGCTCTAATTATCCTGAGTGGAGGGATGATGTTTTATTGTAGCTTAGTTGTATGAATCTAGATTATGCATTGAGGGTTGACGAACCCCCAATACCAGCTGATGACTCAACAGACCGAGATGCAAGAACCCTGTATGATTTTTGGGATCGGTCAAACTGCTTATCTCTTATGCCTATTCAGGCAAGGATCGAAAGGGCATTCGGGGTGCAATCCCTGAATGTAAAACTACCAAGAAATACCTGAAGGCTTGTTCGCCTGTAAGAGTACGAATCGTAACGTAGTAATAAATTATCGTCCCACAGAGATTTGTTTTAAAACCCCAATCAAACAACAGTTAATGAACTCAATTAAGTTGAACAAAGCAAATTCTTTTAGAAACTGGTTTTGAAAACTAATTTTAAAAT
Organism: Mimosa bimucronata; assembly: GCA_037074515.1. Classification (NCBI taxonomy): domain Eukaryota; kingdom Viridiplantae; phylum Streptophyta; class Magnoliopsida; order Fabales; family Fabaceae; genus Mimosa; species Mimosa bimucronata. The sequence goes on from CM073442.1 coordinate 19,063,812, forward strand.
AAAAATAAAGAAACAAACAAGAAAGATTTACTTTATCAATGAACTAAGCCTAGGATTGATTCTCACCATTGTATTTCATGAACCCTAATTAATTTCCCTTCCTTTAGTCTTTAAATAATAATTTATGTTTGCCTAAGATTCTAAAATATTTGAAACGCTCTCTCGAGTCAAAATCAATTCTATACTTCCCATTAAACTTGCTCGATCTCTTGTTACAAATTAATGAAAGTATGTCTTAAGAGCCAACCTTAATCTGATAAAACTAGGTCAATAGCTATATCTCTATTCTACCCGACAAACCATCCGTTAGTTGATTTAAACTTCAAGTCTAGTCTGATTTACCCTAGTTCTACATCTAAATTATCTCTCTCGAGTATAATTTAAATGAACAAATTGCTCTAAAGGGTGATCAGTCAATTAGAGGCATTAAGAACAAGATAAATCAACATAAATAGTCATTAAATTCTAAAAGAAAAGGAAACAAATTACGTTTCAATCCATACAAGGTTTGAATCAATCCTAGAACAAATGATTTAGCTACTCATGAATGAATTAAACCAGAAAATACAAAGAGATCCCATGTTTAATTCACAAAGTAACAAAGGATGGAAGAAAATAAGTAGAATCTATCACCTTGGGCAAGAAATCCTTCCAATTTTGCTTCTCAACCTCTAATTTTGCAAACCCTAGCACCAATGAGTCTAATGATTCCAAAGGGTTCTAGGGTTCAAAGGGGGCTTATTCTCCTTGAATTTTCATGCCCTAAGTGATTTAAAAGGGTAAAAATCGAAGCTATGAGTTTTGCAAATTTTTCAGGATTTTCGCTCAATGTCGCGACACCAGAACCAATTTTTAGCAATTTTCCTTAAATGACCTCCAGCTTTCTCCGCGTTTTTCCTTTGATCTTTCTCTCCTTCCTTGCTTAGAATGTCCATATTTACCTATCCAAACATGCATAAATGTGAGGGAATCATGCCAAATAAATTTCCTAATAAATTATCATATTTTTCTTAAAATTAATCAAATTAATTCATATGACAGATTTACACAATTTCTCTTAATGCCCTTAATTAGCAACGATGACTCCCCAAATATATTCTAAATATGCCCTAAATTAATGATAAATGGGGAGTCATCAAGGCTATAGAAAAGCAATTCAAGCCATCAGACAAACAGATGGGTGGAGCCATCATGTCTGAATTATGTAATTTAAGCCTTGCAGGTGTTGGCAGCATCAGGCATCATATCATGAGAATGAGGGACCTTTCCTCTCAATTAAAGCCTTTTAATATGGAACCTACTGAGGCATTCTTAGTGCAATTGATAATGAATTCTCTTCCTGCTCAGTATGATGCTTTCAAGGTCTCGTATAACACACATAAGGAGATATGGGCAATTGATGAACTATTGCCCATGTGTGTTCAGGAAGAGACTAGATTGCTGATGAATGAGAAGTCTGCACCTAAAGAAGCTCATATGGTTGAGAGTTCTAAGGCTGCAAGCAAAAAGGGGAGGAAAGATAAGAAGAACAAGAACCCTCTTGCTTCAGCTACAAACAAGAAAGATGTTAAGTGCTTCTTTTGCAAGAAGAAGGGACACATGAAGAAAGAATGTCTTAAGAGGAAGGCTTGATTCGAGAAGAAAGGTATGTTTTCAACTTATGCTGTATTTGAATCTCATTTAGTGACACTTGGTGGATTGATACTAGTTCTATGATCCACATTATGACAACCATGCAAGGCTTTCTAACTAGCAGGCCTCCACATCCCAATGAGAAAAAGGTCTATTCAGGCAGTGAGAAAGGAGATGATGTGAAAGCGGTTGGAACATTTCGGATAGTTTTTTCAAATAATATTGGTTTAGATCTTTTTGAGACATTATATGTCCCTTCTTATAAGAGAAATTTAATTTCTTTGTCTAAGTTAATTCCTTTAGGTTATGGAGTACACTTATTTAAGGATTGTATGTTTTTTGGTAAAGACTCAAATTTAATTGCAAATGTTGTTATGATTGATGGTTTATTTAAAATTGATCATGTTTTACCCCAATCTTTAACTATTTCACATGGTATTAAACGAAGTGTCGTGGATAAGAATTCGATTAGCTTGTGGCATAAGAGATTGGGACATAGTTCCATTGAGAGAATCAAAAGGTTAACTAAAGATGGAGTCCTTCCATCCTTAAACCATTCAGATTTTGATTCTTGTGTGGATTGCATAGGGGAAAAGCAAACCAACAAGTCACATAAAGGGGCTAAGAGAAGTTCTAATTTACTTGAGATTATATATACAGATACTTGTTGCCCTGATATGACTACACATGGTCAAAAATATTTTATTACTTTTATTGATGATTACTCACGATTTATGTATGTCTATTTGCTTTATAATAAAAGTAAGGCATTAAATGCCTTTAAGGAATATAAAGTAGAAGTAGAAAAACAAATTGGGAAACCAAATAGAATTGTGAGGTCAAATAGAGGTGGTGAATACTATGGTAAGTACACTAGTGAAGGACAAGCACCTTGTCCTTTTGCAGAATTTCTTCGTAAGCAAGGTATAGTTGCATAATATACCATGCTTGGTTCACCTGATATGAATAGTGTAGATGAAAGAAAAAATAGGACTTTGTTGGACATGGTTAGGAGCCTGTTGAATAGCTCCAAACTCCTAGTTTCTTTATGGAAAGAAGCACTCAAGACAGCTGCATACATATTAAACCGGGTTCCAACAAAGGCAGTGTCAAAGACACCCTTTGAAATCTGGAGAGGATGGAAACCCAGTCTAAATCACTTAAGAGTATGGGGCTGTCTTATAGAAGTAAGAGTGTACAATCTGCAGGAAAGGTCTAAGGGTTACAAGTTCTATTGTCCTCCACCTTAAAAGAGGTTTGTGGAATCTAGGAATTTAAGATTAGTGGGAGTAATCTTCTAGACGATGATCACATAGAGGAGAACACTAACACTTATGGAGATAAAACATCAATAAATCTTGAAACCTCAACAATCAGAGTTGTCTTTGAAGATGATGTGAATCCCACAACTCAAGTTGATAATGCTGGAATTTTGGAACATATTCAAAATAATGAACCTGTCACAAATGTGCAACAACAAAATGTAACAGGAAATGTTTCAAATAAGCAGCCTGAACCAACTCAAGAGGTTGGGTTAAGGAGGTCAACTAGAGATAGGAGATCAGCATTACCTAGTGATTACATAGTGTATCTTGCTGAATTTGACTGTGATGTAACTGTTGAAAACGAACCATTAACATTTAAACAGGCTATGGAAAGTGTAAGCTCTAAGTTGTGGCATGATGCTGTGGCTGATGAGATGGAATCTATGGCAAACAACCATGTTTGGGAACTTGTTAGATACCCAGTGAATCCATGGCCATCGGCTATAAATGGGTTTATAAAACCAAAAGGGATTCACAAGGTAACATTGATCGATACAAGGCTAGATTGGTTGCTAAAGGTTTCACTCAAGTAGAAGGAGTTGATTACAGAGAAACTTTTTCTCTTGTATCAACCAAAGATTCCTTTTGTATCATTATGGCATTAGTTGCACATTTTGATCTAGAGTTGCACCAAATGGACGTTAAGACTGCTTTTCTCAATGGTGAACTTGAGGAAGAAGTTTACATGCAACAACATGAAGGGTTTATCACAAAAGGTAAAGAGCATTTGGTATGCAAGCTAAAGAAATCAATATATGGTCTTAAACAAGCTTCACGTTAATGGTATTTAAAGTTCCATGAAGTCATAACATCGTTTGGCTTCATTGAGAACATCATGGATGAATGTATATACCATAAAGTTAGTGGGAGCAAGATCATATTTTTGGTTCTTTATGTGGATGACATTTTGCTTGCAACAAATGATTTAGGACAATTGTGAGAAGTAAAACAATTCTTGTTCAAGAGTTTTGAAATGAAGGATATGGGTGAGGCATCTTATGTCATTGGCATAAAGATCCATAGAGATAGAACCCAAGGTCTTCTTGGCTTATCCCAAGAAACTTATATCAATACGATTCTTGAATGATTTAGGATGGAGAACTATTCACCTAATGTAGCACCTACTGAGAAAGGGGATAGATTCAGTTTGAAACAATTGTTAGAATCTTAAGTTTTGATGAAGACTGACCCCATAGATAACATAAGTAAATAAGTATAAGTTACCTTTGAATTAAACAAGGGATAGATTCAGTTTGAAACAATTGTTAGAATCTTAAGTTTTGATGAAGACTGATCCCATAGATAACATAAGTAAATAAGTATAAGTTACCTTTAAATTAAACAAGTAAAATCTGATAGGCAACAGATCACTATCGCTAGAGCTAAGGTCTATCGCTAATAGACAAAGAGTCATAACAAATGAAGACTTAGAAATAACAAAGTTTATATCTATCGCTAAGTTCTTCACTATCGCTAAGTCCCTTACTATCGCTAGAAGTTCATTGAGAACATGGATAAATCAAAGGAAGAACAACTAGTAGAAATATAAAACAAGACCTTGAGCTAATGGAATCAGCTAGCAATAACAAGTTAAGCTATCGATAACAGAGTACTTCAGATAATGAACATTCAGATAGCTAGTGCCTGAGAACAAATAAGTTAACTAGCGATAACATGGTTGCTAGCGCTAACATGTTTAGCTATCGATAATAGGATACTTGAAATACCTTTGAATATTCATATAACTCAGTATCATTAAGCTAATGAGCAATCAAATAACTAGCAAATAATGGGATTAACTAAAATAATATGCTAACAATAATGCCCATGACTATTGATAAAGAATACAACATTCCTTAGCTGATATATTGTCTCTATCTCTTTGAGCTAATGAAATGCACTATCGATAACATCCACTACATTATATTTGTTTTAGCTGCCATGAACAGTGAATCCAGAAGTTTGAATTAGCTGCCAACGGCTATGAGCTCTCAACGTCTATATTCTAACGGCCACATGAAACTGACAGAAAAGCCAAGCTGTGAAGATATAAATAGATCAAGATTTACTTTCAGATAAAAAAAGAGCGAACGATGATGATGAACAGGGCTATATACAGAATGTTGTAGATTACACTGATTGAAAGCTGAATCCATGTGAGGCCAGAAATGAGAAAAGATTGTTGAGTCAAGTAAATTAGAAATAGAGAGCTAGAGCATTCATTGTTTAATATGTTAAGCTCTAGAATTGTGATCTTATCATATATTTCTTTATACTTAAGTGATTATCACAATCCGTTCATTGAGTGAACCTATTATTTGAAATTAATAACTCTTGGAATTCATGTATTTTCAGCACATTTTCCTTGAGGTTTTATTCAATCATTTATAATTTTTGGATACTCAAGATAGGAAAATGCTCATTTGATTTTTGGTTGCATATCATTGTTTATTAGTGTAGATTTTGATCACTTCTAGTTAGTTGCTTATGTTGTTTTATGTAAATATTATAGGAATATTTTGATACAATAACCAAGTAATCCCGAATTAAGAAGTACACTTAAAAAGTGGAGAATTTGGGGCTAGAAGCTAAAATTTCAAGAAAAAAGGGAAAATACAAGTTTCTGGATGAATTGTAAAAATTACAGAAAATAACCTCAAAATTCCCAAATTATAGACAGGTCCCCGAATTTCCAAAATTACCAATAGGTCCCAGTTCGCCGTGAACTCACCGCGGTGAACTCACGGTGAGCCAAAACCCCCAAAAAGAGGCAGGAAACGATCATAGTTCACCGTGGACTTCGCCACGGCGAACTACGTGCTTTGCTGCGCGTTTTTTGACAGATTTAAGTGATATAAAAGCTAGGGTTTCGATCTCACTCGATATTCTTCGACTTCTGGGCATTCTTTGGGGTGTTTTGCTCTGCTAAGGCATGGAGTTTGGAGGGGATTGAGCTTGGGCTTGGAGCTTCAAAGAGATTTGGGCTTCTCATCTTGGTTTATCTCTTCCATCTTCATTCTCTTCTCTTGTTCTGTTTCTGTTTGTATATATATATATGCTCCTATGGAGTTTTTGAACATGTGTAGCTAAAATACTTATATTCTAGGATTATTTTGAACCCTTGTATGGATTGATTCTTGATTTCTCCTCTTATGTTGTGATTAATGATATCTATGTGCTTATTTTACTCTATTCTCAATGCTTCTAAGTGCTTGATCACCATTTAGATGTTGGGTTCACTTGATTGATGATTGAGAGGGCTAGATTGAGTGTAGAACTTGGGTAAAATAGTGGAAGAACCTAAAGTTTGCATAGATGGATGGTTTTGTTGGTAAGATAGAGATATACTTGCTAGCCTTGCATAGTCACATTAGGGTTGGAGCGTGACAATTGGGTTTTATTAACTTGTAGCAAGAGATTGTGCAATTAATAAGACTAAACACTTGTTCTTGACTTGAGAGAGCGTTTACAAGTACTCCATGAACCCTAGATTAGCACGTGGTTTCGTTGAGAGCTTCATTGAGGGGAGGTTGATTGAGTTTTAAGAAGTACAAGGGGGATAGATAATCTTAGGACCCATTTTATCCTTGAAGTTAGAGAATCACTTGTTTATAGTTTTATTTTCATTTAGCATAGGTTTAGTTTCTTAGTTAATTTTCAATCTCAACATTTGTGTCTCTTAAATTGGGCGAGAGAGTGACAATCATTGTTTGACCGGGTTTTGGACAAATCCTCGTGGTAACGGTACTTTACTTATTACTTTATTACTTGGCGCGACCCGTGCACTTGCGGCACAGGGCGAACAGAAATCCTCTATTATTTGAGGTTGTTCTAAAGCTTGGTGCTTTAAGAACAGTGTTGTAACCTTACAGGTTGTAAGGGGGAGTGTTTAGAGAGAATTCTAAAACTCTGTAAAAAGGTTGACAGGTGATCCCGTGCTGTAAAACCTGTGGTAAAGGCTTCACAAGTGCCCGGACAAACTTGTGGGTTTTAAAGGCTTCTCTTGTGCCCGGTTTAAACAAGAGGGTAGTGGAAATCCCAGGTGGAGCCTGAGGACTGGACGTAGGTCAGGGGTGACCGAACCAAGATAAACTCTGTGTGCATTATCTCTTCCTTATTTCTCTTAACTCCCAGCATATTTAATTTGTATACTCTTTAGTGCATTCCATGAATTGAAATTTTCTCAGTGATAAAGCAGAAAAAGATTTTAAAGATTACCTTCTTTTGTGATCTGAAAAGAGCTTTAAAAAGGATTTCAGTCTATCACCCAATTCACCCCCCTCTTGGGTGACAGTCAGAACTAACACAATGTCCCATTAATGATTTTAAAAGAAGAGAGATGGAAAAGATCCCATATGCCTCAGCAGTAGGAAGCTTAATGTATGCACAGGTTTACACAAGACCTGACATAGCTTTTGCTGTGGGTATGCTGGGAAGATATCAATGTAACCCTGGGGAAGCACATTGGTTTGCTGTAAAGAAGGTATTGAGGTACCTTCAGGGTACTAAACACCTTATGCTCACATACAAAAGGACAGACAATTTTGAAGTGATTGGGTACTCAGATTCTGATCTAGCAGGGTGTGAAGATACTAGAAAATCTACTACTGGTTATATCTTCTTGCTAGCAGAAGGAGCAATATCATGGAGAAGTGCAAAACAAACACTTACAACGCCTTCTACCTGTGATACTGAGTACATCGCATGTTTTGAAGCAAGTTCACAAGGAATTTGGATAAGAAATTTCATTGCTGGGCTTAGGATTATGGATTCAATCTCTAGGCCAATTAAGATATACTGCGACAATAAAGCTGTAGTGGCCATAGCTAATAATATAAGAAGTGGAAGTAAAAGCAGGTTCATTGAACTTAAGTTCATCTCCCTAAAAGATAGAGTTAAGGATGGCCAAATTTCGGTTGAATATCTCAACACAAAGGAAATGCTAGCTGACCCTTTTGATAGTGCTGACTGTCACCCAAGAGGTGGGTGAATTAGGTGACAGGATAAAAACTCAAAACTTTTCTTTTCTAAAAGACAATGAAGACAATCTTTAAAATCCTTTTCGGTTTATCACTAAGAGTATTTCAACACATGAAATGCACTAAAGAGTATACAAGTTAGATATAGTGGAAACTAAGAGAGTTAAGGGAAGAGATAATGCAAACAGAGTTTATCCTGGTTCGGTCTACCCTGACCTACATCCAGTCCTTAGGCTCCACCTGAGATTTCCAGTACTCTCTTGTTTAAACCGGGCACAAGAGAAGCCTTTACAACCCACAAGTTTAGCCGGGCACTTGTGAAGCCTTTACCACAGGTTTTACTACACAAGATCACCTGCCAACCTTTTCAATAAGAGCTTTATACTCCCTCTAAATGCTCCCCCTTACAACCTGTAAGGATACAATCTGTTTCCTACTCAAGATTACCCAATCTTGAGCTTCACTCACTAAAACAGAATGTTTACAAAGAAAGTTTACTTCTCTCAAAGAAGGAATTTTGATAAACACTGAAGTACAGAAAATGAGTATGATGAAATACAAATTATAGAGCTTAATAATTTGAACAATGTGTGCTCTAGCTCTTCTTTTCTAATGCACTCAACTCATCATTTCTGGGCTCACTTGTATATAACTGTTACTCTGTGTAGTCTATGCAGAGCCCTCTGTTCTTCATCTCGTCATAGTTCCATCTCGTGTATGTGCGTCGTATGTGCATCTCCTAGTTTCTGATGTCTTCAAGTCTTTATATATGGTTTGATGAATTTCTATTCGTTGGAGACTTGAAGAACTAGCTGTTGACAGTTTTCTTTCTTCTCTTGCTTCAACTAATCTTGCAGAGGATGAGCTAAGAGAGATGGAGACTGAGTAACGGCAACCTGCAGCATTGTACTTGCACAATAGCTTTATCATTAGTGCTAGCTTCCTTGGCTATCGCTATCTTGACAGTGTTAGTCCTGCACTTAAGCTATTAGCTAAAAACAAGTATTCATACAGTGGATGTTATCGAAAGTGCATTTCATTAGCTCAAAAGATAGATAATATATCAGCTAAGGAATTTCATCAAGCATTCTCTATCGATAGACATGAACATTATTGCTAGCATATTCTTTTAGTTCAATGTTCAGCGTACTAGTGTTAAGTTCCTAAAATTTCACATATTTCATCACAATTTCTCCTCATTTGTGTATATTTTTGAAAGTGATGTTTTGAAATAGACATAAAAATTCAAAGAAAATCTTTAATGAAGAAGAAAGTGTTTGTTCATGAAAACTTGAAGCTTAATGATTGTTTGTTTAAAAAATTATGTGTGAATGTTACTAAATGCTAAAAGCTCATCAACCCTCTTCCAATCTTGTATAGGAGGAGGTGATAAAGAGAAGAAGCCAAAGAGATGCAAGGAGAGATGGAACGAAGAGCGGGAGATAACAAAAAGGCAAGGAAGTCAGGAGCAAAGTAACCTCGCCGTGGGTTTCGCCGCGGCGAACCCACGGCGAGTGTACTCATCCTCTGGAAGCAAAAAGCCCTTAGCTCGCCGTGACTTCGCCGCGGCGAAGCCACGGCGAACTCACCTAAAAACTGCGCGTTTTGAGTAATTACGCTGTCTGAAGGTAATAAATGACATTGAATGCGATCTGAAAACAACACAGAGCATTTAGGGCATTTTTTGGAGCATTTTGGAGCTTAAGGAGAGAGTGGGGAAGAGCTAGGAAGCTTGGAGATTCTTGGAGAGATTCAAGTTGTAATCTTGGTTTCTTTTCTTCTTCCTTTTTCTCTAATTTCTGTCATGCTTCTGATTTCTATTTCTTGTTTCATTTCTTATTCACTCATGTGTAACTAAATCCCTATTCTAGGGTTACTTTGAACCATTTGATGGATTGACTCTTGTATTTCCTTCCTTTGATATATTTAATGAATGTTTATGTATGGATTTTATCTTGCTTTAAATGATACAAGTGCTTGATCACCACTTGAAGTGTTAAATGAAGTATGACTTGAGAGAGAATATTTTGTTTTAGAACTTAGATGAAATCATGTTAGACTTGAAATTTATGATTTTAAATGGATGATTTGTTGATAATATAGAGATATAATTATTGACCTAACATTGTTCATATAAGGTTGGTGGAACATTTATGGCTAGCATTAATTGTTGCAAGAGATTGTGCAATTAATGCTAGTAAAAATTTGATTTTGACTTGAGAGAGCTTTTTCAAATGAAATTGAACCTTGAACTCATACATGGATTTCATTAGATAAGAAAAAGGGAAGGAATTTATTGGGTCTTGAAATTAAATGGGGAAAGGTAACCCTAGGTTTTCTCATCCAATTTGTCATGTATTTCTCACATCATTGTCTTGTTCAAAACTCTTGAACTAAAAATCTCAAAAAGAAGTAACCTTTTAGGAAATTAATTTTACATGATAACTCTTCAAAGCAAAAACCTTTTTAGCTCAACTTAATCTAATATACTAAGCCTTCTGTTTGATCGCATTTGTAACCAAATCCCTGAGGGAACGATACTTTTCTTATTACTCTATTACTTGATGCGACCCGTGCACTTGCGGACCGAACAACTAGCTATGTCATCTCAATAAGCATTCTTCTATCAATAGCTAATCCTATTGTTACTAGTTACTTGTTTGCTCATTAGCTTAAGGATACTGAGTTATATGAATATTCTAAGTTATTTCAGGTATCATGTTATCGATAGCTAACTATGTTAACTGATCTAACATTCTTCCCCTTAAGTATTTATTCATGTTATCTGAGGGGCTTTAGCGATAGTGATCTATTCTTGGCTTGCTTAGGCTGGCTCTGGACATTCCATTAGCTATAGTAAAGACCTTTAGCGATAGAGATATTGCTCTTTAAATGGATTACTGCTAAGTCCTCATTAGCCATTGTTATCCTAAGCTTTCTAGTGATTAGCGATAGAGAATCTGTTCTTTTCCTAGGTAGCTCAATTTCTTCCTATTAGCGATGATGAACATATTAGCGATAGAACTTCTACTTAGTCATCATGATTCTTTATCTCAATTTATTCCAGACTAAGTTACATGCTGTTATGTATGCAATCTGAACCCAAATCATAAGAAATCATCTATGGATATGTTATGCAATCATATATGCAATGCTTTCAATCACAGTAAACATATAGCAAACATAATCTAATAGATAGTAGGAGATAAACACTTTATCCACATTTTTTGCTTACTACATTTAACTCTATATTTGACATCATCAAAATTAAGCATATCCAACACCTTTGACTAAAGGAATGCAACCAAATGTTTTTGCTTTACACGTGCCCCATATGGGGCTTAAGTCTTTATTGACCTAATCGAGATACGCGATGTAATGAAGTTTCGACTTACAGTTTATCATCTTTATATTGTAATTTGTATGCATGTTGGTATGGTGAGATTGATAACATTTGAGAAAAGGAAACCGAATAAGCATTCAGGTTTATTCATAAAGTTTTGACCCATTAAGTAAGAGTACTACTTGTAATACATAGAAGATAATACTCGAGTAAGGACTTATAGCCATGATTCCTGTAGTATTACTTAATTGAACCTTACTACGGCAACTAACATTAAGTTGCAGGCCAAGTGGAAGAATGTTAGATATTTATATATATTATATTATTTATTATATATGTTTTATATTATTAATTATGGATTATATATATTAGAATATCTCCTATTGTGGCCCGCATGTTATTATATTTTTTGTTTCAGGGTATTTTATTTTTGACCAATATATTTTCATTAGTTTTGATTGGAAACTAATAATAATAATAATGGTCATTGTTTCAAGCAGTACAGACATGCCTGTTTACTTAAAGAGGCATATCCATCCATGTACTTGCTTATTTAAAGGGTTCCCTGCACTAGTTTCTGGCATGAAAAACAAACCATCACTGTGCCTAAAAATCTAATCAGAAGAGTCCTTTCAAGTTCTCATGCTTATTTCAATTTCAAGTTTTGAAGATTCTCAATTTACAGAGTTTTGGGATATGGGTAGAGGTATGCTAAATTTCTCTACTGTGTAGACATGTATTCTGTGTTATTATGATCTATTCCATTCTATCAGAAGGTGGTGGTGGTGGTGATGTGTTGAGGGTGTTGGAGATGGTGAGAACCCTGGTAAAAAAATGTGGAAGAGGAAGAGTAAGAAGCTGATGTGTCATAGCCAAGATGGAGAAAGGAATGAAAAATTTGCATGTTTACGTCCCACATATTATAAAGTAATGGTGTTATTCTTCAGTTAACAGCTGTGTTAAAAAGGCTCCACGTTTTAAAGTTTATGTGTAATTAAGAACCATAAAAAACTTTATGATGCTATATGCGGTAAACATTTCGTTATTAAATTTGCTCCTTCACCCTAAAATTTGCTCCTCAAACTTAAGATATTTTAATATCAAGGGTAACAGTGTAACACCCCAAAAATTGGAAAAGAGAAAATAAGGAAATATTTAGAATTCTGGGGTATTATTTTATTATTAAAAAGTCTTATAAATTAACTTGGACACCAAAATGTATGTGGATAAATTATTTAGGGGATCAACTTGGATTAGTATTTTAATAGTGTAATGTGGCTTAAACTGGCGGGTAATAGAAAAAAAAATATATATATGTGGGGGCAGAAATGTAAATTATGAAAGTACTAGGGCAAAAGGGGGTATATTGAACCAATTTAATATTATATAATCCCTCCTTTCTTCATCTGCGCATCTTCACTCTTCCCTTCTCTCTCTCTATTTCATTTCCTCTCCCACTCTCTCACGCTCTCTCTCTCGGTCCAGCGGCCACCGGTGGCGAAGCCGGCGTTTCACGACGGAGGAAGGCTCAGGTGGTGCATGCAAGGTCGGATTTAAGCTTCGGTAACTCTCCTCTCTCTATTACTATCCGTTTCTGGCCGATTAGAGAGGAAATAGAGAGAAATCGATTTCAGGTTTTGGGAAAATTTAGGAGATCTAAACCAGTAAAATCGAAGCTTAGGCTTCGATTAACAACCTTTGTGAAGCATTTTGAGCAATGGAGTAGCATTAGTCAAGTTTCCAAATTTTTTTTCTTTGTTGGCACTGTTCATCCGCCGCTGCCTTTGGCGTTTTCGGGTGTACAAGTGTGTTAAGCTCAATTAATCTTGCTTAGGAGTAGGTCTAAGCTTAAAGGGTGTCTTGCATGTGAGATTTTAGAGTTTTGAATTTGTTTTTCTTCTTTCCCTGTTTCGATGGCTGACGGCAAAGAAGAGGGGGAAAATTGATGATTGATGAAATTATGTGTAGGAAGCAATAATGTGTGATTTTTTCATGTTGAATTTTTCTGAGTTCAAAGAGATTTTGAAATTCTCGTTCTTCTCTGCCTCTCCTCGTGTTGTTTCGAATTCTGCTCTGTTTTGGCTTTCTATCGATCGGAGAGATTTTGAGCATAAATAAATGATGATAGGAAGAGAATGTAACTAATATATGATCCTACAAGTTGAAATTTCTGATTCCAGGTAATTGTGGAAATTCTGTTTCTTTTCGTTCTCTTTGTGCTGTCAATTTCTTGGTTATGGGTGGGTTGTCTTTGGTCTCTTCATCGACTATGCAGCTAGCCGACAATTTAAGTTTAAGTTTTATAATGACGTTTAAATGCATTTTTGTAAGTCTTGATGATCTGTGTTTGCTGCTGCCTTGTGACTAATTTGCTTTGTGATCAATTGTGCATTTGCTGCATTTGTCACTGAACCGATGCATTTATTGATTGGATGTTGTGAATTGTTTTGGTGGCCATATTGCTGTGGTGTTGAAACCTGGTAACTACCGGTTGTTTATATGGTATTGTCATTGGTGTTGAGTCTTCCTAAGTGCTAGTTGCAAATTGAGCTGCTGCAAAAATTTGGTTGCAAGAAAATACTATTTTTCCTCTTTGCAGCCATTTGTGATATTGTACTGAGAAATTTAATTGCAGCTGGATGTTCATATCGGTGCTGTCTTTACTATGTGTCTACTAAAGTTTTTCTGAATCGCATTGAATTGTGGAAATCTGAATTTTCTGGTGATGTTATGTACTTTAGTGTGTTTATTATGAACCCTTGGCAACTATGTTTAAAGCTTAGCCCATAGTTATAGGCTCTAAATGGATCTAAATAGTCTAGAAATCAATAAAGTTTACTGTTTTGTGTCTATTGAACAAATATTTTGAAGTATTAAAGTTTGGTTGCAGTGTATAAAGGTCTTTCCTTTCTTAAGATTCTGTTGAAGAAGCTTAAGAACTATCTATAGGGTACAGGGTTCAGACTTTACATGCTAAGAAGTGTCAGATTTAGAACATTGTAGGGTTTAGAAAAGGTAATGTAATTTATTCTCTATGTTGCTTCACAAATTCTCACTTGGATGGCTAACCGATCTTGGATAGCTAAAATATGCTTGTGAACATTAAGACGGTGATTTACTATAATTCTTAAATCTGGAGAATTTTTCATTTAAAGAAATGAGGCATTTATGAAAGATAAGGAATGTCATGTGCTCTAAATTAATGAAGTTAGAGGCTATGGGTTTCTCCCTATGATCAGTAAAAGTTTCAACAAAGAAAAGCAAGTTTGTTAAACCTTCAAGGCATTGATAATAATTCAGTATAAAATTGTTAATTTGGATTATTTTAAAGGAGTGTTTTAAACTTTAGATTATGTTTTATAGCTTCATAAATTATTATTGGAGTTTGGAACTAACTATAAGTTGCTTCTAGATGTTTTAAATGTTAAAAGAGTATTTAAATCATTAGAGCATATCCAGAGGGCGATTACATAAAGCTTAGAGTTAGACTTTGCTTATGAAGCAGGAATTAGAGGTGATTTTATTGTTGTGTACCTTCAAATGTTAGTATGTTTAAGTATGACTTAAGTTGCTATAGTTGTGTAGATATATGAGTATGCTTGGCCGGATTATGGAAAGCTTGAAACCACATGGTGGTGGTGTTAAATGCTATTTAGAACCAATTAATGGTATAACTATGTATATAAGTGATTATTGGAGACAATTAAGTGAGGATAGAATTAATATCAAGATAGTTATAGCAAGTTATTATTTTTCACAAATATAAAATAGTGGGGTAGGCACAAACATATTAGGACCCGAGAGAGACGCATAGTATAAATATAGAAGTACATATATTAACCTACTCTTATTATAATATGATGTGTAGATAGGCTTTGATATTGGTATGAGTTCACCAAGACAGTGGAAAGCAAAGGATCTGGTTCAGGAAATAGCTCTGGTATCCAGGTAGTAGTTTAATTCATAATATAAATTTCTATATATAATTTTGTAATATCTGTGGCATTTAAATGGGCATTATTCCTGTTATGATATTGATGATATTTATGGAGTACTCCAAGGCCTAGGTGGGTCGCTCCCTCTTTGCCAGTTAAATTCCTATAACCGTGAGGGTTATTGAGTAGCTGTGAGGGTTACAGTTAAATTCCTATAACCGTGAGGGTTATTGAGTAGCTGTGAGGGCTACAGTTAAATTCCTATAACCGTGAGGGTTATTGAGTAGCCGTGAGGGCTATGATTAGAAAATCCTGCAGGTATTGGTTTAAAAGGGATATATGCTTTCATTACATGCACAGATTTATAAAGTTGATGCATAAGTATATATGTAAGTGCACACATGATATGAAATAAACTGCTATTGAGATTTCCAATCTCACTGTTTTTCAAAACGTTTTCAGTATAGCAGAATGGGAGTAGCTAGCTGGGAAAGAAGTAAGGTAATGTGAAGGGGCAGGAATGCCTGCTTTGTCTTGTACCCTGTAGGTAGTTACTTTAGGAACCTATTTACCTGCGTATGTTGTATGATTAAATAATTAAGACAAGTTGGAAGCTTGTCCAGTAATTAATATATATATATATATATATTTGAATATGTAGATATACCCTTAATAAATATAGAATTACATACCCATGTAAGAGGGTTATCAATCAAGATAACCCACCAATATATTAGTATAGTAAGAGAGGTGTAAATAGATAAATAGAATATAATCTAAAGAATATGTAAATGTAGTGTAAGGGATTTGAATCCCCAAGCATTATAATTCAAGTTATTTCAATTATTTTAATAACTACTCTATTTTATTGAAAGTTTAAAGATATTCCAATTTGTCCAAAAATCCCATTTGAAAGAAAGGAAATTTGATTTAATACTTTGGAAAGAAAAAGTTTTAAATTTTTCGTATTTTTGGGATTCCGGATTTAAAAAGTGGTTATAAATCAATTAAAATGCTATAATATAGTAGTAAGAATTTAGGTGTTACAAACAGGGTCATTTTACACAACACTTTTAATTATTATTTCCATTTGACAGAATTAATCCCATACCAAAATGCGCACTGTAATTTTCTTTGAGTGTGTAAATAACTTTTCTCTAAATCTCATATTGAAATTCTTACTCTAATTATATATATTTCTTAGATTTATTGAAGTAAATAAGCTTTAAAATCCTTAAAAATACCTGAAACTTCATAAATTTTTTATAAGGCTTTTTAATTCCCTAGTATATCCTCAATAATTTAAATATCTCCTTATTTCTTTTTCTTTTTTTTTTTTATTCTGGGGCTGTTACAGAAGTTATCTTATAAACTGGAATAGAGAGAACATATAGTTTAGAGCAGAAAATCATATTTAAGGCCAAAGTTCATATGTGTTTCAAAAATAGACAAAAAAAGTTAAGGTCAATGTTCACATTTATACGTGTGAAAAAAATAATTATTTCACAAAAAATGCAATGTTTTGTACCACAATGGGTGGGAACAAAAATAGATTTAAGGTCAAAGTTCAGATATGTCTATTCATCTGATATAAAATTATTAAAATATAAGTTTCTAAAATTCGAAGCACATCCAATATTTTTTTTTTTCTTTTGATAATAGTGGCTAGAACCATATAAGTTTAATTTATACAACGTAAATCATATATATGCAAACCTTGCTTATCTCCGAAAGCATGTATGGAAATTATATTTTCACCATTTAAAAGTTTACTAAGAAAAGAAAAATGTTATTTTAAACAATTTTTTAAGATTTATTTCAAAAACTCATAAGTAATTGAAAAAATTGTACCTAGGTTTTCTAAAATGGAAAACTACAAAATTTTAAAAAAATATATATATAATATAAATATTGAACAAAATTTTCAAATCCATGCGAATTAAAATATAAGTCATTCTTATTGAAAAAGATGGTAAGATACATAGCTTTTGTTTTGTTTTTGTGTGGGTGTGGGTGTGTGTGTGTGTGTGTGTGTGTTTTTTTTTTTTTTGGGGGGGGGGGGGGGGGTGTGGGAACCAAATTGTTAAAGGAACAAGGTAGCAGTAAGTGCATCATATGCATTTCTTTTTCGTTTTCTTTCTTTCCCTTTTTAAGATGCAATGACCAGACCTGGGAATCCCATGTTTCATGAAAGTTTTGTTATTCAAAGAAAAACGCAATTCGTCACTAATTAACAATGTCATGCTGTGGACAATTTAATTTAAATTTCTCGTTTTGAAAATGATCCCCTAAACCTACGCCTAGTGACACCAAATTTTCTTATTCTGCTGTGAGAGGTTACATGTTCAATTGCTCTTATTTTCAGACTTTTAACTCATAACTCAAACGTTGTCAATATTCCAAAATTATATTTGGCTAATTACACTTTTCTAGCCGATATTCCAAAATTTATAAAAAATTATCTATGAGGTAATTCTCTCATTTATACCTCAACTAATTCTCAAATATAATTTGGGAAATCATTTTCTGCCTTAACGTGTGTCTAGTGATTTTTCTGCATTTTCTGGAAAATTACCCCTATTGTCCTGTAATTTTTTGAAAATTACTTTTTTTCTCTATCTTGATTTTAGGGAAAAAAAAAAAAATCCCTTTCAATTTGCAAAATCCCAAATAAGAAATTTTGAGTTATTAATGGTTGTTAATACCTATCATGAATTTGTTATTGGGATTTTGCAAATTTGAAGGGATTTTTTTTTTGTCTTTTTTCCTTGATTTTAACTCACCAATTTTCTTATATAGACGTCAGATATAGCACTTATAACAATCTAATCCTTATTCCTCATATTTATTTATTGGGAATTTACTAGAGTCTAACAATATTTACTCTTTAATTTTTGAAAAAAAAAATTCTATTACAATCTAATCCCTGGTAAATATAATATTTCATCTTTTCAGAGCTTTACGACCTATTCTTAATGGGTCTACTATCCTACTAAATTTGACTTATTTATTGAACTTCGAAACTCAAAATTTGGGATATGACAAATTTTCCCTTTTTAAGCAGGCTCGGGTCAGCTCCTTAACTAAAAAGAAAAATCAATTTATCAGTTAAATTTCTGTACTTAAGTAGTTTCTGATGAAATTTTTGTTCCAACTTATTTAGTGAAGGTGTAATTTGTGATGGTTAAGTTCTGTTGTCTAATATCTTTGCTGATTTATTTTTTTTAATTTGACCATAAACGTGCAAGTGGGTGCGTGGGTTAACGGCTTCTTGCTCAGCCTAAACTCTATTTGTATTGAGCTTCTTCATCCTCATCGATATGATATGATCATTGAACTATTATTTCTCGTAGTAAAATAATGAACTTGTTCCTAAATATAAGACTTATTTACTTAAGATGTTAAATTGGTTAAAAGCACATGATATTATTAAAACACCTAAATAACCACCTATATACCCTCTTCCCTCATCTTGTTTGTTTGTTATTGAGAAGTACTTAGAGGGATAATTTAGGAAAAGTATGAGAAAAAATATAAATAAGTCTTATATTTATATTTGTGTGACATCTTCTATTGTTTTTCTCTCATTTTAATTTTCTTTAATTTTTCACTCTAATTGTTTGGCACTCTTGAGGGATACAGGGATGATGGAGATTTAGCGAACTGCAGGGGAGGGATTGATATAAGATGAGGATAGGCTTGCTTCCATGGATCCGGGAATTAAGCTCGAATTATAATTATTCTGTTAAAGTAAGGCTGTATTGTTCTTTATATATATATATATATATATACACACACATAATATATCAGGGAATGTCAAGAAATACGCCCATTCAAATCCTCAATTCTCTTTTCAAGGTTTATCGATATTGAATCAATCCAATGCATTTCTAATATCTACTCTAATTTTGGAAGACCTTGAATTATATAATCATATCTCAATTTTTCACTTACAAATGTAAGTAATATATTTCCTTCATCATAAAGTATTTTTTCATGATAGGCATGAATTGCTCTTGGAATTGCCAAATTAGGGTAGTTGATCTTGTTACTACATAATCAATTTAACAATAAGAACTATTTGACCCGATTTAAGGTTTCGTTGGTTTTTAGCCACATTCAAAAAAGCTTATCGCTAATGAAAGCAAAAAGAAAAAAGAAAAAGAAAAAAAGCCGTGTTAACTTAATATTATCAATAGATATAGTTTGTTAATATTGCACAAGATTGCAGGCAAGAAATCTCCGTCTAATAATCAACCCATCTGATTAATATTCTTCACATAGTTTGTGAATTGTTCTAAACTACTGTATTTTAGCGTGCAACACTTTGAATCTTACTTTATTTATGTTTCTTTAGTCTGATAATATTTTACAACTAATAAAAAACAATTTATTGTCAAAAAAGAAAGTGATTGATGATTCCTTGGAAACTAACGCAAGCAAACATTTGTTCCATTTATGCTATATATATATATATATATATATATATATTGCTGGTTAAATGGACTCAATTCTATAAGCATATATATATATATATATATATATATATGTATACACATCTATATAGCTTCTGTGTAGAGTGGAGACCGATCGAAGCAAAGAACAGGCGGCAAGTAGTGTATGCCATTCTTTTTATTTTTCCTTTTTAATTGCAATTATATATAGTTGCTTTTTTGGTCAGTAACAATGATGGTGTATGATTGAAAATAATGGATATTTGTGAGTACGTTGATGAAATTATTGGTTATAATAACCACAACGTTTAGTTGTATTTGTAATAGAGTCACTAAGGCGCTTGTTCATATTAGCAGTGTACTAGTTGCTACTCCTTTCTCATATTTTATAATATAATATCATATCTAATTTACTTTTTTGGAGAGATTAAGGAAGATAAATAAACCATTTAATTATAATGTATTTGTGTAAGTCAAATAAATTAGTTTAGAGATTCAGCCAAATCAATTTATAAATAATTTAAACACTTTTCTTAGATTTTTTAAAAAAGGTTAACTAAATCTTATATTTAAAAATAGAGTGAGTAACATATTTTGAAATTATTCTTCATACATACATATATACATAGGTAAAATAGCATCAAATACCCCATGTCACTTTCATTAATTATCAGCAGCATCTATCATTAAAATCTTATTTGTGACGCATTAGCATCTGATGTTATTTTTCAATTACGTCCCAAACCCCTAACCTTATTTACAGTTTAGGATGGTGAATACATCATAAATTAGAGTTTAGTTTATATTAGATGCACCATAAATAAAATTAAGTGGCATAAAAAAAAATAATTTCATAGCCTTGGATGCTTACTTTACCTATACACACATGTGTATGCATGTGATTACTAATTAGCATTATTTGGGTGTCCTTTGTAGCGACTCGTTTGTTCCAATAATTTCTGTTTTTGGGTTGCAAAACAATAATGTAGAGATTGAGGGCGTCATAACCAATTGCCAAGATGCCTGTATTCATTCCTCCGGGAAATCCGAGGCGTAAAATGGAATTATTATTGGGTGAGGTCACTCTATACAAAACCTTTTAATTTTTTTTACTGTACAAAAAAACCCAATCTTTTTATATTGTATGGAGCCTTTTATTTTTCAGCTATGAATGGCCAATATACACAAATAATTAAATATATGATAGTGTAAATGTACATATTTAGGAATGAAATGTTTGATATAAGGTATACAAAACATAATAATCTTTTGTGATATGTAAATATAACCATAATAACATAAAAGCATTGTAAGTATGTAATTCTGTTAACATGTTCTAACGTCCAACTAATTTTTAGGAAAATGGAGCCCACAAATATGTTAGATAGAAGTTAGAGAAAATTATCAGACTTGACATATTTCCATTGTTGTTATTTCATTGTGACTATATTTGCACTTAATGTAATAGTTTATTCATAAATCCGCACCTAATATAATATTTTGTTCCTAAATCTGCACTTTAACTATATTTAATATATGTTTAGTTTTAAGGGAAAATTATGAATAAATCCTTATTTGACAAATTAATTGAGAAATAAGACCTAATGTATTTTAAGTAAAATTGTCATATGTGAGTAGGTTACATTCTTCAATTATGGAATTGAATTACCGATAAAATATGTTTTGCTAGCAATTGTCGAGTAACTAATTGATTTATAAAAGGAATTTCTATTCCGTGGCAAATTACTAATAGAATTTCGTCAATACTTTTTCGATAGAATATAATATTCCGTTAGAATTTTAGTCACTTTTATTTTTTGTTTTTAAAAAATATCATGTGGCATCGTTGGTCTAACACCACCGCCACCCTTCGTCGAGGTACCCCTTGTGCCATGTCAACGCCACATCTACATCACTAATTATTTGTATTTTGTGACATCATTTTGATTTGAACTGTTAACTCAGACGAGTGTTGATATATTGACCAGTTTTGAGTTCTGAAGAGTATGCAATAATTTTTTTGTGAAATTAAATATATATAATATTTCGATTCCAAATACAAATACAATATTGGTATTTTACAAACACATATAAATATATTACTAATATAATATATTTACTATATATAATTAAATTTATTATTGAATATTTATTTTTATTTTTATTTACTAGAAAATATTTATAAAAATTAATATATTATTATTCAAAATTTTAAAAATAAAATTTATATTAACTATATGAAGTTCAATTTTATTTGATCTTTTTTATATAATATATTATGCAAAGTGAAATTTGAAAGGAAAATTTTAATAAAAATAATGAAAAATAATTTTTAATATATGTTTACCATATTACTCTATTATATTTTAATTTTTCTGAATATTGTTGTTGATATAAAATTATTTTTATTATATAATACTTTTATTTTAATAATTTATCATACCATCTAAATTATAATAAAATAATAATAAAAATATTCAAAAAGTATATTGTCCATAAATAAATTCCATCAAAAATTGTATTTACCTATAGAATTAATAATGTCGGAATTTTTTGGTTAAAAAATCCCATTAGCAATTTTACTGATAGAATTCCCATTGGTTATTAGTAACTGAACAATTATATTGTTAATTCCATCCGTAAATAAAATTTCCAACAAAATAATGTGACAAAAATTTCTGTTCATAATTTTTGTAACAGCCCAAACTTGATTGGGATATTGTCCGCTTTGGGTAAGGATGCTCCCATAGCTATGGGCCCCACACTCACTCCTCACGGTTTTGTTCCTCATGGTAGGGATGATACCCATCTGGACCCTTGCACTCACCCATGAAAACGCGTCTCAATGGGAAGGAGAATATGCCCCTTATATAGACTAGGCACACCCCGATCCCAGCCGATGTAGGACTTCACAATTTTAATGACAGAATTTTTTGCCACTAATCTGTCAGAAATTAGGGATGGAGAAAATGCTATTGATAATTCTATTGATAAGTGCAATTTTAAAATTTGAGGGACCAACATAATTCATAATGCAAAGATAAAAGATCAAACCTATATTTTAGATTTATCATGAGTTATGATTTATGAATAGTACTATAATTATCATATTTTATATATAGAGGTTGATATTATCATATAATTCAGTTTATTTTGTATGCCGAAAGGGTTTATAATAACAAAATGGAGCAATATTCTTTTTATTTTAAAAATATCTTTTTGTTTTTGGAAAAATGGAGCAATATTCTCCAAAGTGGCAAAGACAATGACAAAATCTAAAGCAGCGCTTTAACACCTCTAGTGTACCTACATTGGGAACTTTAATTTTCTTTTTCCCTCTTTCTCTTTGTATTTCCCTTTTTCCTTTTTCTTTTGTCACGAAAATTTGTAACTGATCTTTTATTGAATGATCAATATTAATATTTTTTTGGTCCGAAGATGAATATTAATATTTATACAATGAATATTAATATTCATAAATAAATACACCGATACATATATATACACAATATACCAAAAATTCCTAATTTAAGTGCATTGGTTGCGTTTTTATGTGGTCATCAAATTTACATTGTAAAGCATTATATTATAAAATTATATTAAACCTTGCGATTTTCCTTGATAAATCCAAAATTAATTTGAAAGATGTTAAATCGATTTAACCCTTGTCCCCCCGGGGGGGGGGGGGGGGGGAATAAAACTGAAGTGCTCTTAATTATGTTTTCTCCTTTCTTCCCCAGTGTGCTGCCCCAGGGTCAAGCAGCATATAACTAGAAAAGGAGAAACTGATTCTCTTAAACAGGAATGATAAAATTGAAAAGCAACATATAGTTAAGAAAATTTTGAAATTGCCCCAAATAAAAAAATCAATGAGTTAAGATATAAACCATTCAAATTTTTTTTGATTATTACTCTAATTTTTATGATTCATCAAAAACTATTTTGTTCATTATTTTGGCTTAAAATCTCTTATATCTCGGTCAATATTTATAAATCAAATTTTAGAAATATTATTTGTTACTCCCTCCGTTCCTAAATATAAGATCTAGTTGACTGATAAGCTTCTAAATTTCACATATTTCATCACATTTTTCCCCATTTGTGTATATATTTTTTGGAAGTGATATTTTGAAATGGACACAAAAATTCAGAGAAAATCCTTAACGAAGAAGAAAGCTTATATGCATGAAATTTAGAGCTAATGATTCTTTGCTTAATAATTTGTGTGTGTATGTTATTAAATTTTAAAAGCTCATCAACCCTCTTTCAGTCTTGTACAGGAAGAGGTGATAAAGAGAAAAAGCCAAAGAGATACAAGTGGCTTTGGAATGAAGAATGAGTGGGAAGAAAGATCAAGGAACCAGAAGCAACAAGAGTTCATCGTGGGTTCGCCACGGTGAAACCCACGGCGAGTGTATGAGTTCCCTGGAAGCACATTTTCTCGCCGTGACTTCGCCGTGGCGAAAACACCTGATGCTGCGCATTTCAATTAATTCATGCTGTCTGAAGGAAATAAATGACATTAAATGCGAGTAGAGAGGGGGGTAGAGCATTTAGGGCACTTTTTGGAACATTTTGGAGCTTGGAAGAGAGTGGATAAGAGCTAGGAAGCTTGGAGAATCTTGGAGAGATTCAAGTTTGTGATCTTGGTTTCTTTTCTTCTTCCCTCTTCTCTATTTTCAGTTATGAATCGTCTTTTAATTTCCATTTTCGTTTCTTATTTACTCATGTGTAACTAAACCCCTTTTCTAGGGTTACTTCGAACCATTTGATGGATTGACTCTTGTATTTCTTTCCTTTGATATATTTAATGAATGTTTATGTATGGATTTTCATCTTGCTGGAAATTACATAAGTGCTTGATCACCACTACTTGAAGTGTTAAATGAGATATGACTTGAGAAAGTATATTTTGTTTTAGAACTTGGGTGAAATCATATTAGATTTGAAATTTATGGTTTTAAATGGATGATTTGTTGGTAATATAGAGATATATTTACTAACCTAACATTGTTCATATGAGGTTGGCGGAGTAATTATGACTAGCATTAATTGTGGCAAGAGATTGTGCAATTAATGCTAGTAAAAATTTGATTTTGACTTGAGAGAGCTCTTTCAAATGAAATTGAACCTTGAGCTCATGCATGAAATTTATTGGGTAATGAAAAGGGAAGGAATCTACTCGGTCATGAAGTTAAATGGGGAGAGGTAACCCTAGGTTTTCTTACCCAATTTGTCAAGTGTTTTTCCGGCATTTTTCTTGATCAAAACTCTTAAAACTAAAAATTCTTAAAAAGAAGTAACCTTTTAGTGAATTAAATTTACATGCTAACTCTTCAAAGCAAAACTTTGTTTAGTTCAACTTAATTTAATACACTAAGCCTTCTGTTTGATCGCATTTGTAACCAAATCCCTGTGGGAATGATACTTTTCTTATTACTCTATTACTTGAAGCGACCCGTGCACTTGCGGACCAAACATTGACCTTTTTTGGAAAATCTAAAAAAAGATAAATAAGTTACTTATAAATTGATTTACCTAAATTTTTCTCTGAACTAGTTCATTTGACTTATAAGTTAACATTAAATCTAATAATACACAAATTACGTTAAGATTAAATGGCTCATTTAGTTTCCTTAATTTCTTAAAAAAAAGTCAATTAGATTTTATATTTGAAAATGGAAGAAGTACTATTTATTAGTAGGTGGCTTTCTCAACCCTCTTCTCCATAGATATGAGATGATCAACTCTTGTGTATTGCCTCAATTGCGCTATTGGAAGGAGTAGTATTTTGTGAATCTTAGTTGTTCTACGTTATTCTATTTAGCGTTTAGTTGTTCTACATTATTCTATTTTAGTGTGCAATACTTTCAATCCTACTTTAATTTATTCATGTTTCTTTATATATGATAATCTTTTACAGAGAATGAAGAACTGTTTTATGACTAAGAAAGAAAGTTGTTGATGATTCCTTGGAAACTAACGCAGCAAACATTTGTTCCATTTATGCAATAGATATTTATGGTGTGGAAGCCAAATTAGCAAATAACAAGTGGTAAATAACATTTCTTTTTTCTTAAATTTTAGGATGAAGATGTAAATCTAACAACAAAGTTTTGTGTAAGGAACATCTAGCACCATAAAGTTTTTGTGGACCAATAATTTACATAATTAATTAACGTTCGCTTATTGTCACTGTCGGAATCTCTGAAGCCGTTTTACCGGCCGTCTTCCTGGCGCTTTCTTATTATCGCTGGAAATGTTTTCTGCTCGTTAAAAATGTACAATCCAGTTTGCCAATTGTTCTTTTCTCTCTTTTTCCAACAGAATTATACTGTTGCCAATTATTTTAACGGTAATTCTGTTAGACGTTATCTCAAGAAATTAAATTACAATCAAGCTTCAATGATCGGTGATAGGCGGTGATTGCGATTTGAGATTAGTGGTGGGAGAATCAGACTACCAATCATTCATGCATGGTTTTCGTCTTCGTTATCTGACGGGTATATGGTATTTGTCTGGTTTGTTTCATTTTGAAATTAATTTAGTAGTAAAGTATTTTACCTCCTAACTGGGATTATTTGTCGGCAATGGATTTGGCTTGAAGCCATGAATGGTTTATTTTGGAGGACGGTAAAAGTAGGTTGGAAAGGTGTAGAATCACCCCCATTTTACAACATTTATGTGTATTATTGACCCAAAAAATTTTATGATGTTAGAAGCTCATAACACAAAATTTTATTGTTAAATTTTATAGGCCTCATCATATTTTATTGGCCGATCATGTGGCCAAGAATTCCTCTTGAATCATTTATCTTATGAGATTACACCAGCTACGTACTTTTGGGAAGTAGTAGAGTTTCCTCACAAATGCCAAATCACCTAAATTAGCTCTTATTTTCATCATTAATATATGTGAGACCATCAAAATATTAACATTATTAGGGAGTAATTTCCTAAATTTTCTCAAATTCAAATTTGTTTCTTCATTATTTTTTCCCATAATTTCTAAAAAATTGCCTTTGTTAGATAGAATGTCCATAAGGACTCTTTACAATAAAAATTTTGTTATGAATATCTTATTAATGTTGATGTCTTTAACTCCCATCTCCTATTATTACTCCATCAATTATTAATGTTAATTATATTATAAGCTTAGAGCCTTTTCTATTCTCTCTATTCTCTTCATATTTCTCGTCTTTTTCTATTATCTTCTTCTATAATTTATAACAAATTTTAAATTTCAAAGGTATCGGACCATTTTTATATACTCGAATTAACATTGAAATAAATTTGTTCTACTTTTTCCTCATTATTTGAGGCCTCTTAATATTTTTCATAATTCAATTTGGCTAATTACTCTTTATCTAGCCAATATTCCATCATTGTGTCTAGTGATTTTTCTGCATTTTTAGGAAAATTACCCCCATTGGCCCCAATATTTTGAAAAGTACGTTTTTGCCCTGACTTGAGCTTAATTTAGACAGTTTTCGCGTCTAACATAGCACTTATCTCAAATCTAATCTTTATTCCTCATATTTAGTCCTTGAGACTTTACTAGAGTTTCTCACGATGTTTACATTTGAATTCTAGAAAATAATTCCATTTATAATTTAGTCCATGATAATCTTTCATCATTTCCGAACACTTTTAGGACCTCTTCTGGCTAGGTAGCATACTAAATTTGACTTATTTATTGGACTTCTAGACCCAAAATGTGGGATATAATATATTGCCCCTTTTTAAGCAGGCTCCGACCAGATAATTAACTACAAAAAAGCATCAATTTATAGGTGATATTTCCATAGTTAATCAGTCGGTGATGAAATTTTTTGTTGCTACTTATTTAGTGAAGGTGTAATTTGTGATGGTGAAATTCTGTTGTTAAGTGTCTTCACTAATTTTTTTTTTTTTAATTTGACCATAAATTAACGCGCAAGTGGGTGCGTGAGTTAATGGCTTCTTGCTCAGCCTGAACTCCGTATGCATTGATGAGCTTCTTCATCCTCATGGAGATGATTTGATCATTAAACTATTATTTCTCATAATAAAATAATATATTTCGCTGGTTGTAGGTTTTAATTTGTCCATCGCATTGGAGGTCTTCCATTTTAAATTTGTGTAACATCTTCTATTGTTTTTTCTCTCGTTTAAATTTTCATTAATTTCTCACTAATTGTTTGGCACTGTTTATTTAGGGATATAGGGATGAGAGGAGATGTAGCGGACTGCAGGGGAAGGATTAATATAAGAGGATGTTCGCACCACAAGTGTACGGGTTGTACCAAGTAATAAAGTGATAAGAAAGTATTGTTCCCACGAGGATTTGGTTACAAATGTGATCAAACAGAAGGCTTAGTGAGTTCAATTAAGTTGAGCTAAAGCAAATTTTGTTTGGAGAATTAACTAATAGACAAATGCTTTTAAAAATAAGAGCTGATAACTATAATTGACTCTTTGACTTAAAGGATAAAATGGAGCTTAGGATTATTTATCCCCCTTGTATTTCATAACCTCTAAATAACCTCCTCTCACAAATGGTTTCAATAAACATACATGTGTTAGCCTAGGGTTCAAAATATACTTGTAAAAGCTTTCTCAAGTCAAGAACAAGTGTTTCATTTCATTAATTGCTCAATCTCTTGTTCAATTAATAAAACCCAATTTCCAAACTTCAACCCTAAAGTGGCTATGCAAGGTTAATAAGTATATCTCTATCTTACCAACAAAACCATCCATTCATCAAACAAATTTCAAGTTTTTGCACAATTTCACCCAAGTTCTACATTTAACCTAGCTCTTTCAAGCTTCAATCAAATGAACAAAACCTCTAAATGGTGATCAAGCATATAGAAGCATTAATCAAATAGTAAAATAAACACATATATACCATTAATCACAAAAGGAGAGAAGTATTAGAGAGTTAATCCATACAAGGGTTTAAAATAATCCTAGATAACAAGTTTAGCTACTCATAGTCAATGAAAAACTACAAATCCAAAGAGAAAATGCAGCCATAACATAAAATAAACGAGGGAAGGAAGATGAAGAAGAAAAACCAAAGAAATTAAGCTCCAAATCTCTTCCAAAGCACAATCCTTGCTTCCTTCTCTTAAAAAAACCAAGCTCTAGCACCCCAAAATACTCCCAAGCTGCCCAGAAAGTCAAGAATCAATGTCTCCCATCGTTCTCCAGCCTTTAAAACCTTATTTTCGAATGATATTGATGCTGTGCGTTTTGCTGATGTGAATGAGCCGC
The DNA here is from genome assembly GCA_037074515.1 of Mimosa bimucronata. Taxonomy (NCBI): domain Eukaryota; kingdom Viridiplantae; phylum Streptophyta; class Magnoliopsida; order Fabales; family Fabaceae; genus Mimosa; species Mimosa bimucronata. The sequence continues at coordinate 19,092,738 of CM073442.1, forward strand.
AGCTCAGTTTTCTTCTGCCTAGAAATGAGCTGCAGATGAACTGTGGCTGAGAAACTGAGCTGCGGCCCAGTTTTGTTCTGTCCAGATTTGAGCTGCAGCCTAGAAATTGAGCTGCGGCCCAATTTGCCTCTTGGAAAATTTGATTTCTTCTCTTGCAATGAAGTGTCTTTTCCATTATTTGCTATCATTTTCATCATCTTTGACTTCCTAATTGTCTTGGCTCTAATTCTCTTTTCAAATCACACCTTGCATAATAATAAATTTAATAAGCTCATATTTAAACAAAGAGAACATCCCAAAATATACACAATTGAGCACAAATTGCAACCAAAAACATTATGCACATTTTTCTATCTTCGAGTATCTAAAGCATGTACAAATGCTCTAAAAATGTATGAAATCCAATTAAAATTGTGCCAAAAAACATGAATTCTAAGAGATTAACAGAAGAGTATATGCTTGCTTCCGTGGATCCAAGAAGCTGGAATTAAAGGGATTCTGTTAGTATGAGGTTGTATTGTTCTTTTTTAAATGTATCAGGGAATGCCAAGAATTATTGTTATGCCTACGTTCCAGCTGTCAACTCTCTTTTCAAGGTTCATCAATGTTTAACCATCCATCCAATGCACTTTCGATACCTATTCCATTTTTAGAAGACCTTGTGTTATATGTATCACTGTATCTTAATTTTTCATATATATATATATATATTTACATATTTCCATAGTGACCATGAAAAGTTGCACTTGAGTCACTAAATAAAGGTTAGTCGATCTTATTGTTACATAATCAATTAGAACAATTACGACTATATATATATATATATATATAAAAGAACAATTAATTAGAACTTGACCCTATTTAAGTTGAAGTTCGTTTTTAGCTATGTATACGTAAAAACTGATCACTTATGAAATGAAAAAAAAAAAAGCCATGTGTTAGCTTATTACCAATAGATATAGTTTGTTTATATTGCATAAAGTTTGAGACGAGACAACTCTGTCTAATATATGTGTGTGTGTATATATATATATATATATATATTGATCAAACCTTCTGATAAACATTGTCAACTGTATTTTGTGAATCTGGGTTGTTCTAAACTAATGTATTTTAGCTGCAATACTTTGAATCTTACTTTATTTATGTTTCTTTAGACATATAATAGTTTACAACAATAAAAAAAAATTATTGCTAAAAAAGAAAGTGATTGATGATTCCTAGGGAACTAACGCAAGCAAACATTTGTTCCATTTATGCTATATATATCACTGGTGAGATGGACTCAATTCTATAAGCATATAGCTTTTGTGGAGAACGATCGAAGCAAAGAACAGAAGGTAAGTAGTGTATGTCATTCTTTCTATTCTTTCCTTTTTAAATGCAATTATATAGAGTTGCTTTTTACTATAAAAAAAAATATATAGTTGCTTTTTTGGTGAGTAACAATGATGATGTATGATTGAAAATAATGGATATTTGCGAGTACGTTGATGAAATTATTAGTTATAATAATCATTACTTCTCGTTGTATTTGTAATAGATTCACTAAGGCGCTTGTTCATATATTAGCAGTGTACTAGTTACTACTCCCTTCTTATATTTCATAATATAATATCAGATCTAATTAATATTTTTTAGAGGTTAACGAAGATAAATAAGCCACTCAATCTTAACATATTTTGTGTAAGTCAAATAAACTAGTGTAGAGAAAAATCCAGCCAAATCAAGTAATATAAGTAACTTATTATGTTTTTTTTTAGATTTTCTTTTCTAAAAAAATTGAACTAAATCTTATATTGAAGAATGGAGGGAGTAACATATTTTGAAATTATTCTTCATATATACATACATAAATATAGGTAATGTAGCATCCATCACCTCATGTTACTTCTCATTATCATTATAATCTCATTTGTGACACATTAGCATCTGATGTTATTTTTCAATCATGCATGTCCAACCCCCTAACCTTATTTGTAGTTTAGGATGGTGAATAGATTATAAATTAGAGTGTATTATATATTAGATGTACCATAAATAAAATTAAGTGGCATTAAAAATATAATTTCATAGTCTTGAATGCTTACTTTACCTATACTCACACACGTGTGTGTGTGTGCGCGCGTCTAATGTAGGGATTGAGGACGTCATAAACAATTGCCAAGATGCCTGTATTCATTCCTATTGAGAACAAGAGGCCTAAAAAGGAATTATTATTGGGTGAGGCCACTCTATACAAAACCTTTTAATTATTTTACTGTACAAAAACCCAATCTTTATATTATTTGGAGCCTTTAATTTTTCAGCTATGAATGGCCAATATGCACAAATAATTAATTGACCATGTATGATAGTGTAAGTGCGCATATTTTGGAATGAATTGTTGATGCAACACATACGAAACATAATAATATTTTGTGATGTGCAAATATAGTCATATGAAATAAAAACATTACAAGTATGTAAATCTTTAACTTATCCTAACGCCTAGCTAATTTTTATGAAAGTGGAGTCCACAAATATGTTAGATAAAATTAGGGAAAATTATCGGACTTAAACATATTTGCATTGTTTTTAGGGTAAAGGTTCAATTTCACCCCGGAAGTAAGCCAGTAGGAGCTAATTTACCCCGGAAGTAACAACAGAAACTTATTTGCCTCGAAAGTAATAAAAATAGCTCAAAATTGGACATTTGCCCAATAATAAAGGGAGCATTCAATGTCCTCAGTGGGTCAATACGTGCCGCTTTTACTACTTCCGGGGTAAATAAGCTCCTCTTGTTACTTCTGGGGTAAATCAGCTCCTATTGGTTACTTTCGGGGCGAAATTGGACATATACCCTTGTTTTTATTTCATTGTGACTATATTTGCATATAATGTAATAATTTGTTCCTAAAGCTACACCTGATATAATAGTTTGTTTCTAAATATGCAATTTTAGTATATTTAATATAAGTTTAGTTTTAAGGAAAAATTATGGATAAATCCTTATTTGACAAATTATTTGATAAATAAGACCCGATGTATGTTAAGTAAAATAGTCATGTATGAGTAGGTTACATTATCCAATTAATTTGCCAGATGGGATCTATCCACAATTTTCCTAGAGCTTAATCATGTCAAGAATTTTACCAAGTTGAGAAAGCTGTCCACTTGTCATAAAAAAGAAAAAGAAAAAGTAAAGCTCCATGCTTCTTTAATTTTTTTTACTTTACTGTTCATAAGACTGCATAAATAGATTTATGTATATCTTTTGTTTTCTTTTTCTTACTAGTTATTACATTGTAGATATAGTTTTAATCAAGTTGAAATTTAACAGTAAAGTGTTCATCATGTGCACCTATTATAATATAAAAATAGACACAATCATCATCATTTATAAATATATAAATAATAATAATAAAAAAGTAAAGCTCCATGCTTGTTTAATTTTTTTTACTTTACTGTTCATAAGACTGCATATGTAGATATATGTATCTGTATATCTTTTATTTTTTTTCTACTAGTTATTACACTGTAGATATATTTTTTTGTCAAGGTGAAAATTTAACAGTAAAGTGTTCGTCATGTGCACATATTATAATATAAAAGTAGACACAATCATCATTTATAAATATATAAATAAAAAAAGAAAAAGTAAAGCTCCATGCTTGTTTAATTTTTTTTTTACTTTACTGTGCATAAGACTGCATATACAGATATATGTGTATGTATATGTGTATATATCTTTTGTCTTTTTCCCTACATTGTAGATATATTTTTTAGTCAAGGTGAAATTTTAACAGTAAACTGGTGGTCATGTGCACCTATTATAATACTATAAAAGCAGACACAATCATCATTTATAAATATATATATATATATATAAAAGAAAGGTAAAGCTCCATGCTTGTTTAATTTAGATTCGAAGTAAGATAATTAATTTTAAAGATGTTTTAAGGAGTTGTTAATGATAAATATTAGTAACTGCAATAATCTTAATTAATAAGTAAAGAAATTGTTAATATACCTGTATAAAATTAATTTTTTTTATTTGTAGCTATATGTGCAACTCTTTATTGGTGGCTGTTGCTGATGTTAAAAGGCTTGATGAAGTACAATGGTTGACTTGAAACAGTGACATTACCGGATGAATTGTATGCTCTTTACTGTAACTGCAACGTAGTAATAAGTTTTTTATATCAAAATTCATCAACTTGTATATAATTTAAGATAATCAAATTTGGATCGACTGCTAAACCAATTAAGTTAGTGGGTTAATGGTCAATGGGTCATACCGTAATCAACTCGGAGTCTGATCCTATAATAATTAAAATAATATAATTTAATTAAAATAGATTTTAAAAAGTTACATTTAAATAAGAAAAAATATTTTTAATAATTACCCATATTTTATAATATATTTAACTACATATGTAAAAATTCTGTTTTATTTTTATTTTATCTCCTTTTCTTTTTATCTTTATATTCCTCCTAATTTTCTCTTTTATTTCAAACTTTTGTCCCTTCCCTTTTTTCTTCTCTGGCCACGTGAGTTGAGATAGCTTGCGATCATATATCACAAGGCAAATGCACGTATTACGAAGCAGCAGTACAAGGCTGACAAGCCATGCCATCAAGAAGCCTCTCTCACAAGGGCTTCTTATTTCTTCTTTCTTCTACCGTAGCTCAACCTAGATCCAAAATCCGTGGCTTTTTCAATGAGCGATAAGGGCAAGAAGGAAGTAGCAATGCTCATATTTCTAAAAAAGCATGACTTTGTGTTTCATCCATCATGATTTTGCTGTTGTTCTCCTCTTTGTCTTGTTCATCTCTGCATGTCTTCTTCTTCATCTCTGCTGCTCCGTCTCTTCATCTTGTTGATCAGATCTAGAAGGAAAATATTCAGCTCGATTGACTCGCCCCACTCGGCGAGTCACCCAAGTTAGTCCGGGTTACCCCTGAGTCAGCCGGGTGAGGCTGAGTCAGGGAACCCTGAGCTAGTCACTCCATCGGACCGGCAAGGTGACTGGGTCATCGGATTCCGAGTCAACTCGACCAGTCCGGTCTAAGTTTAATCACCTTGATATAATTAATTATTTTCTTTTTATAATTTAGCCTTTTGATAACAAATTATAAAATATCAAATATAGACCATTTAATTGTTGATGTAATGGTTATAAAGAGGGAATATGAGAGAAGAGGAGGCAAAGGAAAAGGAAGGGTTTCTCTCCTCCGTCCCTTTGTCCCTTATTATTATAGCCTAAAATTTGAATGGTTTTGTTCCTTATTGTAATAACCTGCATAGAGTTGTCATAATATGTAATAACTTTTTTCCTTTTTTCCCCTCATTATTTCCGAATATTTCATTCTAAATCTGTCATTATTATTCTATATTTCTCTATCTTTTATTAATACAATCAATCATAAATAAGGGCAAATTCGATAAAAAAATTTATTTCAAATATATTTATCTCTATCAATTATTTTCTTAATATATGTGATGCTACCTTTTGTTTTACCAGAGTGATTCTACCTTTAAACTCTTATAAGTATAACAAGGGAAAGAGGAATACATGTTTGTAGTAAATAACTGGGGGGAGAGATTACTCGGATGAGAGAGAGTATTTTATCACTACTCGTGGGCCTCACGAAGATAAAGTAACAATCTTTAGGCATTAGATGAGGGTGGTTTTATTTTTGTCTCATTTTAAAAATTCATGTATACTTTTACTCTTAACAAAACAAAATTATACTAGGTGTACTTAGCAAAATGCTTTAATCCTCAATTTGCATTTACCCTATATTTTTTTTATTGGATTATTATAGATTATTTTACAACATACAAGATAAAGAAGCATTGCTAGTTGATAGTATATTAAATCTGTATACAGCATCATGTTACTATTATTTATAACTTTTTTAAATTATATAATATATTTTATTAGTTGCTAGTATATTTTTATAGTGGTGTAGTAAATTTCAAGGAAAATCAAATATTCTAATATGCCTTTTGAATTTGAATCTAGTCTTAATAAAAAAGAATGAATGCATAATTGTATATTATTAGTAGTCAACAGATATTATGATTAATTTAAAAGAATTAATCTAAAGTCAAAAACAATTTTATTAGTAAATGAAGATTTATTGGGAAAATTATACCTAGGTCCAAGGAAATATAATTAATCAAAACCAAGTCCCTTAAAACCATCAAATTAAATTGAAGTCCCTCGAGACTTGGATTATATTAAAGGGTTAATGTGCATTTTTGCCAATAAAGTATTGGCAAAAGAGAGTGCGACATAATTAAATTTTAAAGGGTTCTTATATGTCAATAAACTTTTGAAATGGGGCTATTTGGCAACGCCGTTAGGAAGCACTTAACGGCTTCCGCTTGTGCTGATGTGGCGACACACATAAATGTCAGCTGGTGTGATGACATGTCAAGACACGTGTAAGCTATTGGGTTCACATGTTAGCTGGCATTAGCTGACATGTATCTTGTCACGTTAGCATAAATGGATACCGTTAAATGCTTCTTAACTACGTTGGCAAAAAAATCTCATTTTAAAAGTTTATTTGCATACAAGAATCCTTTAAAAGTTAATTGTGGCAGACGTTCTTTTGCCAACACTTTATTAGCCGAAATGCACCTAATCCTATGTTAAATCATAGTGAAAATTACACTCTTGCTCTTTATTTAATTTAAATGAAATATGAGAGGTGTGAACACCTCCTATTCCTTACTGTCCTCTCCTCATTCTCCTTCATGGCCACCCTTCATTTCATCTACGGCCACAAATGAACCCATAAATCCCTGCAACATGCGAGACCCTAGCTTGTCGCTGACAGAAACATGGCTTCCACTACTCAAAATATACACAAGGAATAGTCCCCTCATATTTAAATTAAGAGCAAGAGTGTAATTTAACATTACGATTTATATAATCAAAGTCTCAAGAGACTTCGATTTAATTTGATGATTTTGAGGGACCTTATTTTAATTAATTGTCTTAATTTTATGGCGCCTAGCTATAATTTTCCCAAAATTATTCTGATTTTTATAAAATATTCATATAATATATCACTTTCATGGAATCAATTAAGCCACTTATTATATCTTTTCAAAATTCAAATAAAACGTTACAAGATTTTGTTTATATAATTAATAGATCAACCACCTCTCGTGTCACCGTAGGAAAGGAGGAGGGGAAGGGGAATTGTGACACATAGAACACGAGGGTTCCATGCACCACCACTATCACTATCTCTTTCTCTCTGAGTTTTTTTTTCCTCACCGTAACCTCCATTAATATTGCAGACGAAAAATATGTAAGTGCAGCATTAATGAGGGCATATAAAAACTTAGACGGCACATTATCAAGGGAAGAATTAAGGAGAGCATTAATTCAACTTGATGTGACTTCTGCATGGGGTAGTAATTGGAGAGCATATAGACTACTTGGTGGGGCAGAGGAATGTGATGTAGAAGAATTAGCTAAACGAATTACTCATTGGGTAGGAAAAAGGGAATTGGCCGATGAGACAATCGAAGAAAGAATGATTAGGGCTAAGGCCAAGAGAGAGGCAAAGGAAGAAAGACAGGCTAGGGCAAAGAGAGAGGCAGAGGAAGAGATACGGAAAAGGAAAGAGAGAGAGGTAGAGGAAGAGAAATGCGTAAGTGCAGAGAGAAAGGCAGAGGAAGAGGAAGAGAAAAAGGCTAGGGCAAAAAGAATGGAAGAGATAGAAAAATGGAAGACATTGTACAAGGCATTATGTGATGACAACTGGACTGGGGCAAAAGAATTCTTAGGTGAAAACCCTAGTGATGTCTTAGCTACAAAAGTCACTTCTTCGGCAAAACACCACTTCATGTGGCTGCATTGTTTGGAAATTTGTCTATAGTGGAGGAGATTGTGAGATTAGTGACTCCACAATTCCTAGAAACTACTGATGACTTTGGTTATACTCCTCTTTCGATTGCTACCATCACCGGAAGCACTCAAGTTGCAAAATGCCTAGTGAATAAGAATACCAACATTCTTGGCATTCCAAACTCAACAAATGAACTTCCTGTCACACTTGCCTTTCTTAATGGTCATCAAGAAATGGGACGTTATCTTTATTTTTACACCCCACTAGAATACGTGCAAGCACCTCTGCAGGGTGCTTTACTACTTCATTGTTGTTTGCAAACAAAATGTTTTGGTACGTAATGTTACTCATCATCAATTGATTCATCTTTCATCTTCTCTTAACCTTGTATGTTTGGTGACCCCTAATTTGACTAGATTGGTTTTGTTGTATTACTATATATGGTGTACAGATATTGCTTTGGACTTGCTTAATCGATGCCCAGAATTGCTCTTTGCTTCTGATAAAGAGGGTTGGAAACCAATTTATCATATAGCAACCATGAACTCAGCAATTCCCAACCGAAATGAACTTGGGTTTTGGAAGCGATCCATCATTTACTGTAAGTAGCCCCCACTCAAACATTTCCAATATTTTCTCTTTTTCTTAATAATATGTAGATTTTGTTTTTCTTATATTTTATGCTTTCATTTGTTTAGAATCTAGAGTGCGGTATTCTATGGTGCAATAAGTAGAATTAACTAAATTCCTCATGGATTCTCATTCAGGGTTCATCATAGTGATAAGAAAGCATTTCTTATCTTTGAAATGAAATCTGGGTCATATAAAAGATTTGATGTAGACGGTCCAAATTTAAAATTTTTAAAAAATTACTTTTTCAATGATAAATTTAATTTTTCAAATGACATTATAAAATTAACTTTATTTTTTATTTTGTATGCATTAAAATGAAAATTTAACGAAAATATTAAATAAATTAAATTGAATCTGAATCATTAAAATAATCTAAATGGTCTAGAGTAAGATGAGAAATCTATTGCTCATATTTGTGATAAGCATGGAATGTGATCCCATTTGTCATATGATTGAAATTCAGTCATATATATATATATGGAAATTATATATAGATTGGTTGGAGATCATGAGCCATTTTATCTATAATTCCTCGTATTTAACATGTAAGATATGGATATAAATTCAAACTCAAGTCCGGATCATGATCGTTTACCCATCCATCAACAAGATAGAAGTGAAAGAACTCCAGAAAATCTTACGTGGCCAGCAGGCAAGTTTGCATGCAAATAAAATATTGTTTTTCTATTTATTTATTTCTTCCTCAACTTAAGAATGCACTGGCGGGATAACATTTTCCTCGCTAGTTGCTACAGGGCATCGTTCAATCCAATGGGTCATCTCCTCCACTACTAATCTTATAGGTTGGTATATGACTTGATATATGTATTTTCCCAAAATTGCATGCCTTTTTTTAACATGTTAACCATAAATTCAACTAACACAAAAATGTTGCTTATATAGGAATGAAGAAAATGCGGGAGCTGAAGTTGTTGCATGCACAAGCAGGTGAAATTATTGACCTAGTTTGTAAGAATGCAAGCAGAAGCGACCAAGTGAGTGTTATTGTAGATGCTCTATTCCTTGCAGCTGAAGAAGGAAACGTTGAGTTTGTGCTTAAGATATCAAAAGCAAACCCAGATCTTCTTTTAATTGGGGACAATTCATATCAAAACATTTTCTGCTATGCTGTTCGGAATCGACAAGATAGGGTTTTCAACCTTATTCATGGACTTCGCTTCAAGGATGTTGTTGTTGCACACAAAGACATCAATGGAAATACTTTGCTACATATGGCAGCTACTCAAACTCCTCCAACTGTTCTTAACAGCATATATGGACCCACGTTACAAATGCAGAGAGAATTGCAATGGTTTAAGGTTAGAACAAAAGACAGAATTCATCATAAAATAGAATATCGTTAAATAATTAGCGACATAATTTTGTTTTATAGACGGAATTTTATTGTTAATTCGCTACTTTTTAGTGATTGTTCATTGTAGCGATTCTTTATAGCTTTTACATGTGTATTGGCTAATTAAATGCAGGAGGTGGAGAGTTTAATTCCTCCTACTATTAGGGGATTTCGAAACAATGATGGCAAGACGGCTGAAGAACTATTCAAAGAAAACCACCAAAATTTGATGCAGCTAGGAGAGAAATGGGCAAAGGCCACGGCTTCTTCTTGTTCTCTTGTTGGGACACTAATTGTCACCATCATGTTTACGGTAGCTTTTACTGTGCCTGGAGGAAACGATCAAACTTTTGGGATTCCATTGCTGATTAAAAAACCTTTTTTCAAGGTTTACATATTCTCAACTATAATATCACTTGTCTCTTCTTCAACTTCGGTTCTAACATTCTTAGCAATCCTTACATCTCACTTCTCGATAGAAAAATTCCTCAAATCCCTACCCTCAAAGTTGATTTTGGGCCTTTCCTCACTTTTTATTTCCATTGTAAGCATGATGGTAGCGTTTCTTTCCACTGTAAATCTCATTCTGAATCATTCAAACTACTCATGGGGTATCCTTCCAATCATTATGCTTGCAAGTGTTCCCATATTTCTCTTCGTTCTCTCACAATTTCATCTTCTTTGTCATTCTTTTCTTGCGACTTTTGGGAGTGTCTTCAACAAGAAGGTGGAGAAGTGGCCATGAATAGCAATTGTAATTGATGATTTTCCCTGGTGTTATGTTGTCTCGTGTTATTTAAATACTCGTAATATATGATTTGTACATTCATAAATTATCGTTGTTGTGGTTTGTTATGGGGCATGATGCCAGCAGAATGCAAAGCTAAGCATGATGAAGTTAAGATTCATGAATTAATTGTTGGTGGTGTAGAAAGTAAAGATACTTCACCTTGTTCAACCATATTTTGCTTAGCATCTAATAAGTCTGCAGGTGACTTTGCATGCATTATGAGACAAGTAAATTGTCATTTTAATTTACGTTTAAGTAATAATAAATGTTGTTTTTTATTTGAAACTATAAATTATGAAATATTACGAAGAAGCAGTGAAAATTACTAATAGCTGTCGAGAGCATTTCGAATAATTTAACAAGTTAACATTAATATTACTGAATTGAATTTTTAAAAGAGACTTAAATACTCCTTCTGGTCCTAAATATATGTTGACTCCCCATTTATCATTAATTTAGGGCATATTTAGAATATATTTGGGGAGTCATCGTTGCTAATTAAGGGCATTTTAAGAGTTTTTAAGAGAAAATTGTGTAAATCTGTCATATGAACTTAATTTGATTAATTTAAAGAAAAATATGATAATTTATTAGGAAATTTAATTGACATGATTCCCTCACATTTATGCATGTTTGGATAGATAAATATGGACATTCTAAGCAAGGAAGGAGAGAAAGATCAAAGGCAAAACGTGGAGAAAGCTGGAGGTTATTTAAGGAAAAATGCTAAAAATTGGTTCTGATGTCGCGACATTGCACCAGGATGTCGTGACATGGCGCGAACATTCTGAAAAATCTGCAAAACGCATAGCTTCGATTTTTACCCTTTTAAATCACTTAGGGCACGAAAATTAGAGAAGAATCAGCCCCCCTTTGAACCCTAGAACCCTTTGGAATCATTAGACTCATTGGTGCACACATCTTTGGAGCTAGGGTTTGCAAAATTGGAGGTTGAGAAGCAAAATTGGAAGGATTTCTTGCCCACGGTGATAGATTCTTCTTGTTTTCTTCCATTCTTTGTTACTTTTGTGAATTAAACATGGGATTTCTTTGTATTTGCTGGTTTAATTCATTCATGAGTAGTTAAATCGTTTGTTTTAGGATTGATTCAAACCTTGTATGGATTGAAACCTAATTGTTTTCTTTTCTTTTAGAATTTAATGACTATTTATGTTGATTTATCTTGTTCTTAATGCCTCTAATTGACTGATCACCCTTTAGAGCGATTTGTTCATTTAAATTATACTCGAGAGAGATAGTTTAGATGTAGAACTAGGGTAAATCAGACTAGACTTGAAGTTTAAATCAACTAACGGATGGTTTGTCGGGTAGAATAGAGATATATCTATCGACCTAGTTTTGTCATATTAAGGCTGGCTCTTAAGGCATACTTTTATTAATTGGTAACAAGAGATTGAGCAAGTTAATGAGAAGTATAGAATTGATTTTGACTCGAGAGAGCGTTTCAAGTACTTTAGAATCTTAGGCAAACATAAATTGTCATTTGAAGACTAAAGGAAGGGAAATTAATTAGGGTTCATGAAATACAACGGTGAGAATTAATCCTAGGTCTAGTTAATTGATAAATTAAATCTTTCTTGTTTGTTTCTTTATTTTTATTTTTAAATTAGTTTTCAGAACCAGCTTTCTAAAAGAATTTGAATTGTTCAACTTAATTGAGTTCATTAGCCTGTTGTTTGATTGGGGTTTTAAAACAAATCTCTGTGGGACGGTAATTTATTACTACGTTACGATCCATACTCTTGCGGGCGAACAAGTTTTTGGCGCCGTTGCCCGGGATTTGTAAAAATCTCTTGGTCAACCCTAGGCTAGTGTTAGTAAATTTCGATTGAACTATTAGGTTAGTATATAATTTTCATTCATAGTTGTTTTTGTTTTGTTTTTATTCTTTTTCTAGTTTGATACTCGCGTTTTTGTTTTCTTCTTCTAGGTACCCTTTCGGTATATGCAGCGTATATTTCCAAACGGATTGGAAGTAATACTACTTGAAGGAGTGGAATTCATAGACAACACACAAGTCGAAACTGAGACTGAATCTGAATCTGAATCTAAAGCTGAAACCATGGCTGACGATGAGTATGATAGAGCTACAGTCAATGACTTTGCAATCTTGTATTCGAATGCCAGAGATGACAGCACACTCTTTTGAGATCAAACTTGTTATGATCACGATGCTACAGTTGCACGGAATGTTCCATGGGCTCTACCATGAAGATGCAAACAAGCATCTTATGTATTTCTTGGAAGTCTGTGACTCTTTCAAGCAAAACGGAGTCCCTCAAGATGTTCTAAGGCTTCGTTTATTTCCTTTGTCTTTGCAAGGCACAGCTAGATATTGGTTCAACAATCTTCCAGAAGGATCTATTAATTCTTGGGATCAGCTTGAAACCAAGTTTAGAGCTCGTTTCTTTTCTGATGATAAATCTGTGGAAGCTCGAGATGAATTTTTGAGTTTTAGACAACATCCGAATGAGCATCTTTATGTAGCTTGGGAGAGGTATAAGATGTTGATGAAGCGATGCCCTAATCATGTGGTGGACAAATGGGTAGTAGTTCAGATATTTTGTAATCGCCTTAATCCTCAATCTAAGGCGATGGTTGATTCAATGACTAATGGAGGATATCGTAATGTACCGGTTAATAAGGTGATTAGACTCTTGGATCAACTATCTGCAAATAATACTCAAGGCACTGATAGGAGGACTACACAACCTGTTTCCACCATTAAAGATGACTCTTCATCTCAAATGACTGCTATTCTCTCTTCATTAAATAAGCGGTTTGAGTCTTTGGAATCCCAATTGAAGCAGGGAAACTCTCAAAGTGTACAATCTATCTATGCTACCCCTATTGTTTGTGATCAATGCAATGACGTTCATCTGCCAGATCATTGCCCTCTCTACATGGCTTCAGAATCTGTCAACTATATGGGTAAATTTCAAAATTCTCAGAATAACCCTTACTCTCAGACTTATAATCCAGGATGGAGAAATCATCCTAATTTCTCATGGAGTAATGGGCAGACCGTGAATCAACCTTCATCTTCTGGTGTTAAGCCTAATCAACCACCGGGCTTTCAAGTGCAATCCAAGCAATTTCCTGCTAAGGAAGGAGAGTCTAGAATGGAAAAGATGTTAGCTCAACTTTTAGCTAACCAGGAAGTTGTAAGGGTTGAAACTAAAAACACCCTCTCTTTTACATGAAACTGCTATAAAGAATCTTGAAGTGCAAATGGGTCAAATAGCTACTCAACTGAATGCTAGGCCAAGGCAAGGATTACCTAGTGATATCATTCCAAACCCCAGGAATGATGGTAACAAAGAATGCAACGCTATCAATTTGAGAAGTGGCAAGCAGTTGAATGTTATTCCAGTTGCAGGTAGCTCACACCAACCTGTGCAGGCTCATGGAATAAGTGGGATGGATAGTGATAAAGTGGTTGGAGAAGAGCGTGTTGTTGAAGAAGAAGTTGATAAGGGAGAGAAGGTGGAGCAAGAAAAAGTAGACAACAAGAAACAAAGGGCACCATCTTTTGCTTCTTATGTGCCTCACTTTTGTTTCCTCAACGGTTCAAGAAGAAGGAGGAAGATATTCAATTCAAGAAGTTCATTGATATGTTCAAGCAACTTCATATAAACATCCCATTTGCTGAAGCATTGGAGTCTATGCCCAAATATGCTAAGTTTCTAAAGGATGTTTTGTCTAAGAAACGAAAATTCAATGAGTTTGAGACTGTTGCTTTGACTGAAGAATGTAGTGCTGTCATTCAAAGAAAGCTACCACAAAAGCTCAAGGATCCTGGGAGCTTTTATATTACTTGTAACATTGGGAAGAAATTTTATGGAGAGCTCTTTGTGATTTAGGAGCAAGTATTAACTTGATGCCTCTTGCTGTTTTCAACCAGTTGGGCCTGGGAGAACCAAGACCAACTACGGTGACTTTACTCTTTGCGGATCGAAGCACTTCTCAACCTAGAGGAATCGTTAAGGATGTTCTGGTAAAAGTAGATAAGGTCATCTTTCCTGCTGATTTTATTGTGCTAGATTGTGAGGTTGATTGGAATATCCCCATTATCTTGGGTCGTCCATTTTTAGCTACAGCACGGACTCTTATTGATGTTGAAAAAGGAGAGATTACTTTGCGTGTTAATGATGAGAAAGTCGTTTTCAACATGGCTAAAGCTCTTAAGTTTCAAGATGATTATGCTCATTGCTCTTATGTAGACGTTCTTGATTCAGTGGTTCATGAAGAAAGCTATGTGTCTCTGTTGAAAGATCCATTAGAAGCTTTCTTGATTGGTGAGAAGAGAATTGAAGAGTTTGATGATGAAGAAGTTGAAGAACTCTTTCGCATGAAATCTTTTCCTTCTTCAAGGTTAAGACAGTTTAAATCACTTGATGTGTCTGATGCATTGAGTACCTCATTGAAACCTTCAGTTGAAGTTTCACCTAATCTTGAGATGAAGCCTTTGCCTTCACATCTCAAATATGCCTACCTTGGGGATGCTAACACTCTACCGGTGATTATCTCTTCTATCTTATCTGAGTTGCAAGAAGAGAAGCTGTTACGAGTCTTAAGACATCATAAGTGTGCTATTGGTTGGACCATAGCTGACATCAAGGGAATAAGCCCTTCTATTTGCATGCATAAAATTTTCATGGAGGACAATCACAAAACTTCCATTGAGCATCAAAGGCGTTTGAATCCAGTGATGAAGGAAGTAGTCAAAAAGGAGATTCTCAAATGGTTATCTGTAGGTATAATTTACCCCATCTCTGATAGTTCATGGGTGAGCCCAGTTCAAAGCGTCCCCAAAAAGGGCGGGATAACTGTAGTGGCTAACACTCAAAATGAACTCATTCCTACTCGGATAGTGACTGGTTGGCGGGTTTGTATGGACTATAGAAAGCTGAATAATGCCACAAGGAAGGATCACTTCCTGTTGCCATTCATTGATCAAATGTTAGACAAGTTGGTAGGACAATAATTCTTTTGCTTCCTGGATGGGTATTCAGGTTATAATCACATTGCCATAGCTCCAGAGGATCAAGAGAAAACAACATTCACTTGCCCCTATGGTACCTTTGCTTTCAAAAGGATGCCATTTGGGTTATGTAATGCTCCTACAACTTTCCAGAGATGTATGATGTCTTTTTTCGCTGATATGATTGAGAAAACCATTGAAGTTTTTATGGATGATTTTTCTGTGTTTGGTCCTACTTTTGACTCTTGCTTGGAGAACTTAGAAGCTGTCTTATAAAGGTGTGAAGAGACCAATTTGATCCTTAATTGGGAAAAATGTCACTTTATGGTACAAGAGGGAATTGTCCTTGGTCACCGAGTCTCCAAGAGTGGTTTGGAGGTGGATAAAGAAAAAATTGCTATCATTGAGCAATTACCACCACCTACTTCGGTGAAAGGTGTGAGAAGTTTCCTTGGGCATACCGGATTCTATAGAAGTTCATAAAGGATTTCTCCAAAATTGCTAAGCCATTGTGCAATTTGTTGGAGAAGGATGTGGAGTTCAAGTTTGATAAAGATTGCTTGAAGGCATTTGAAGAATTAAAAAAGTGACTAATCTCTGCACCTATATTAGTAACACCCGATTGGAGCTTACCTTTTATTATAATGGCGGATGCTAGTGACTTTGTTGTTGGTGCTGTGACAAATCCTTAGATTTGTATTGTTTTGCTATGCTAAAAATGAGGCTTTTAACATATTTAAGATGCAATTTTGGTCCATATTAGCTTATTGAACATCATAGGCCTTTAAGTGGAATTAGTATGAAAATGAGGCTAATTAGTCATAATTAGAGATTAATTTGTATTAATTGATCTCTAGGACTTTTTGATCCTTGTTTATTGCAATAATGTTTGTAGGGTCGCTGAAGGACCAAAAGAGGAAAAATTTTATATGAAGAAATTAGCCGGGTTGAAGAGCGAGTTGCAAAGAAGGAGGCACCAAAGCACAAAAATTCAGCCCCAAAAATTCCGTACATCTCGCCACAGCAACCAAAAATGCTCGCTACAGCGAGAAAGACAGAAACTTGAGCTATGCTCTCTGTCAATCTCGCTGTGGTGACCAAAAATGCTCGCTACAGCGAGCACTGTTCGCCACGCGCCGCAAGTGCACGAGTCACGCCAAGTAATAAAGTAGTGAGTAAAGTATCGTTCCCACGAGGATTTGTCCAAAACCCGGTCAAACAATGATTATCACACTCTCGCCCAATTTGAGTGATACAAATGTTGAGTTTGAAAATTAAATAAGAAAATAAACTATCCTAAATGAAAGCAAAATTATGAACAAATGATTCTTCAATTTCAATGGCAAATTTGGGTCCTAAGATTGTCTATCCCCCTTGTACTTCCTAAAACTCAATTAACCTCCTCTCAAAGATGCTCTCAATGAAAGCATATGCTAATCTAGGATTCTTGGAGTACTTGTAAAAGCTCTCTCAAGTCAAGAACAAGTGTTTAATTTTGTTAATTGCACAATCTCTTGCTACAACTTAACAAAACCCAATTTTAAAGCTCCAATCCTAATGTGATTATGTAAGGTTAGCAAGTATATCTCTATCTTGCCAACAAACCATCCATTTAACACTATAAACTTCAAGTCTTACATTACTCTACCCAAGTTCTACACTCAACTTAGCTCTCTCAAGTCATAAATTGAGTGAACACAACATCTAAATGGTGATCAAGCACTTAGAAGCATTAGGAGAAGAGTAAAATAACCACATACATAACATTAATCACAAATTAAGAGGAGGAAACAAGAATTAATCCATACAAGGGTTCAAAAAAACCTTAGAATCAAAACCTTAGCTCCACATGTTCAGAGAATCCAAAAGAATATATACATACATAAGAAAATTCATGAACAAGAGAGAGGGAAAGGAAAATGGAGAAGAGAAACCAAGAATCAAAGCCAAAATCTCTTCCAAACTTCAACTCCTTGCTCCAAGCTCCTCCAAGACCCAAACCCTAGCAGAGCCAAGCCCCCAAGCACGCCTAGGAAGTGAAGAATGCGGAATTAGGTCGAAAATTTCCTTATATAGGTCCAAAATTCCGCTGGCAAATTAAAACGCGCAGCTGCAGAATTCAGACCCTCGCCGTGGCCCTTGCTGTGGGGGTGCCACGGCCAAGGCCAGAAAACATGCAAGTTTTCTGACCCTCGCTGTGGGCCTCGCTGTGGAGGTCCCACGGCGAGGAGGGACCTATCTGCAAAGTTTCAGAAATTTCTGGGGCTTTTCTGTAATTTTTCACAATTTGTCCAGAAACTTGAATTTTCCCTTTTTTTCTTGAAATTTCAGCTTCTAACCCCAATTTCTCCCCCTTTTAAGTGTTCTTCTTCATCCGGATCCCTTGGTTATTGCATCAAAATATTCCTACAATATTTACATAAAACAACATAAGAAAATAGCTAGAAATATGAAGAAAATCTACACAAATAAACAATTATGTGCAATCTAAAAGAATGAACATTTTCCCATCTTGAGTGTCCAAAATATATTAATAATTGCATAAAATTCAAGGGAAATGTGTTGATATTACATGAATTCTTGGGAGTTATCACACCCCCAAACTTAGACTTTTACTCATCCTCGAGTAAAACAAGTGCTGAAATTGTTAGATTGATCAATTATTTACTTACTATGCATGCGTGAAGTTTTCCTCATTAGTTGCTCAAGAAGATATATTCAATAGGAAATCAATGGAATATAGAAGGATGCAAAATTTACAAATCAAGAACAAACTTCCCAACAATTTCCAATTGTGTGTGTGTGGAGTTAGAAAATGATTCTTCTGCAAATGTAAAGAAAAATTTTAGCATTACAAGAGGTATGAACTAGCCTCAACATCAAGGCTTCATATGCCTAACCTATTCCTCTCTCTCCACTAAAACATCATTTCACATAAATCCAAAATCAATGGGACTTTATAAGGTTGTAATGTGGCCAAGGGTTGAGCTCATAGAAAGAAAGGTGTAAAAGGGATTCAAATATCTTGAGATAAATGATAATATGCAACTCATCTTCCTTCCTTTTCTATACAAAATTTCCTTCCAAAAATCTAACCACTCCCCCAAACTTATCTCAAATTGAGGTATTTGTACTCCAAGTCTTATTGAAGCTAAACTTTCTTTTCTTTTCTTTTTCTTTTTCTTTTTCTTTTTCTTTTCTGTTTTTCCATTTTTTTTAAACAAAAAGGGAAATCAACTTGCAATGACTTTGGAGTACAATCTATTGAAAATCATGTATTATTTACATTCCTCATACCCACTTACAAATACATTCATCTCATAACCACTATACCATTTCTTACCACCAATAATAATCATCAATCATCTCAAAATCAAGGTAATTCATGGTTTTTCGGGTTACAACAGTTAAGGTTCAGTGTGGGGTTCAAAAAGGAAATTCACATGGTTTTTCCATTAAAGGCTCAAATGGGGATGCAAGTGGAAATGATTCAAAGGTAGGCTTGAAAGGCTCAAACACATTGAAAAAAAAAATGCCCATATCATTTTTCAAAATCATGCAAAATAATTACATAGCCTCAAGAGATTCCAAGATTAGGTTCTAGAGTCTATCAGTTGAGAAAGAAAATACATGCTTAAATGCCACAAAATTTCCAAACAAAAGCTTTCAAATCATTCCCAACTCTAGTGCCTAGTTTGCTTCAAAATGGTCAGAAAGCCAGACTCAATAGTGCGAATCAAGCATCCAAAAATATTAACCACAATTTCCTCTTAAGCATATAATCAAAGCAACCATTCTATCATTGGATCTCACATTCAATTCAGGGGATAACGAATCAATCTAAATCATGCTTCAAGAAAAATGACAAGTAATCGTCCAAATTTCCAAAATTGAAATTCATGTCAATGTCAACTAACATTCTATCATCAAATCATTCAACTCTAATCAAATTGGAAATGCAAGAAACTTCCCTGTAAATGCTCTTTGCTCTCCAAACTTGCTTTCCATTGCCTCATGTTCAATTTGATGACAAAATTGAAGATGCACAACACAAGTCACACCTACTAAAAAAACAACAAGGAAAAATATTAAACTTTTAAAGCTTGGGTTGCCTCCCAAGAAGCGCTAAGTTTATAGTCTTCAGCCAGACTTTCCAATGCTAATCATACGTATAAAAAACAATGATCACCTTGTCTTCATTTCTCTTCAGAAGACAAGGCTTCAGCAGAATCGGGAATTCATTCATACATGAAAAACATGATCCTTTAATCAAAAGTGATTTCAAGGAACATGATTCAATATGGCACAGAGGAGGCTCTAGGTCAATAACTTCAAAATTATCATTAGTGGCCCCCAAGTATTTAGAAAACCCAATAAAATCCACTTGACTCCCATCAGTAAGAGTAAAGCTAGCAGTAAGGGGATTTTGAACAAAGGTTGCAGGGATTTCCTCTCTATGCTCATGTTCCCAATGACAAAAATTAGGCTCCCCACTAGAAACCTCAATTGGAAACGCAATGTTGTTCTCTCCCTCTTCAATTTCTAGCTCACCATCACCCACAAAAGTATTACAATCCATTGACAGCCCATTATCACCTCCCATAGGCAATTGTCCACTTGAAATGGCCTCTTCCACATAAGAGTCATTTGACATATCAGTGAAAACACCTGTTTGCTTTAAAGACTCAATGTTAGAAGCCATTTCATTTGCCCTAGAAGCTAAATTGTCAAGAGCTAGTGCATGTTCACTAAATTTCTCTTTTTCCCAAGCTCTCATTTCATTTTGATTATCAAGAATACACTGAAGCATATCCTCGAATGTGGGCTTTTTCTCATGAATGGGAGTGATTTCATCTACAAAATTGGGTGCTATTGGAGAATGTGATGCATATGAAGGGAAAGAAGAATTTGGATCCCAAGGCAATGAATGTTCATGATTCCAACTAGGGTGAAAAGAATTATCATGCCAATCAGTTTGAACCCTAGAGGAATCATCCCCTACATAATCCAAGGTTGAGACATGGGGGCATTGCTCAACATAATGATTATCTCCACAAAAATTACAACAAATGCACTCATATTGAGTTTCAAAAGCATTGTGGTCATAATAAGAATGTAGATAACCATTATCATCTTCAAATCCACCACTTGCCCCATTAGTCCACCAAGGATGATCCATAAACAAAAATTAAAATAAAATAACTAACAAACAAAAATACACACAAAGGGAACAAATATACACATACATGAACACAAGAAAATAAGTCACAAGATAAAAACAAACACACAAACAAATATATACAAACTCAAGCTTAAGCTACTAGTGTTCTAATCAAGGTTGACCAAGGATGGTTTTGGGAAACAAATCCCCGGCAACGGCGCCAAAAACTTGTTCGCCACGCGCCGCAAGTGCACGAGTCGCGCCAAGTAATAAAGTAGTGAGTAAAGTATCATTCCCACGAGGATTTGTCCAAAACCCGGTCAAACAATGATTATCACACTCTCGCCCAATTTGAGTGATACAAATGTTGAGTTTGAAAATTAAATAAGAAAATAAACTATCCTAAATGAAAGCAAAATTATGAACAAATGATTCTTCAATTTCAATGGCAAATTTGGGTCCTAAGATTGTCTATCCCCCTTGTACTTCCTAAAACTCAATTAACCTCCTCTCAAAGATGCTCTCAATGAAAGCATATGCTAATCTAGGATTCTTGGAGTACTTGTACAAGCTCTCTCAAGTCAAGAACAAGTGTTTAATCTTGTTAATTGCACAATCTCTTGCTACAACTTAACAAAACCCAATTTTAAAGCTCCAATCCTAATGTGATTATGTAAGGTTAGCAAGTATATCTCTATCTTGCCAACAAACCATCCATTTAACACTATAAACTTCAAGTCTTACATTACTCTACCCAAGTTCTACACTCAACTTAGCTCTCTCAAGTCATAAATTGAGTGAACACAACATCTAAATGGTGATCAAGCACTTAGAAGCATTAGGAGAAGAGTAAAATAACCACATACATAACATTAATCACAAATTAAGAGGAGGAAACAAGAATTAATCAATACAAGGGTTCAAAACAACCTTAGAATCAAAACCTTAGCTCCACATGTTCAGAGAATCCAAAAGAATATATACATACATAAGAAAATTCATGAACAAGAGAGAGGGAAAGGAAAATGGAGAAGAGAAACCAAGAATCAAAGCCAAAATCTCTTCCAAACTTCAACTCCTTGCTCCAAGCTCCTCCAAGACCCAAACCCTAGCAGAGCCAAGCCCCCAAGCACGCCCAGGAAGTGAAGAATGCGGAATTAGGTCGAAAATTTCCTTATATAGGTCCAAAATTCCGCTGGCAAATTAAAACTCGCAGCTGCAGAATTCAGACCCTCGCCGTGGCCCTTGCTGTGGGGGTGCCACGGCCAAGGCCAGAAAACATGCAAGTTTTCTGACCCTCGCTGTGGGCCTCGCTGTGGAGGTCCCACGGCGAGGAGGGACCTATCTGCAAAGTTTCAGAAATTTCTGGGGCTTTTCTGTAATTTTTCACAATTTGTCCAGAAACTTGAATTTTCCCTTTTTTCTTGAAATTTCAGCTTCTAGCCCCAATTTCTCCCCCTTTTAAGTGTTCTTCTTCATCCGGATCCCTTGGTTATTGCATCAAAATATTCCTACAATATTTACATAAAACAACATAAGAAAATAGCTAGAAATATGAAGAAAATCTACACAAATAAACAATTATGTGCAATCTAAAAGAATGAACATTTTCCCATCTTGAGTGTCCAAAATATATTAATAATTGCATAAAACTCAAGGGAAATGTGTTGATATTACATGAATTCTTGGGAGTTATCAAGCACGCACTGACAGATGTGCGATTTTGCTGGTCTTTTTTGGGCCAACCCGGATCCAATTCAATTACCCACTTCTAGGACCCGACTCAGGAGCATATTAGGTCGAAAATGAGGAGCCTTTGACAGATTGGGAGCCACCACAAACCCTAGATATCATCATTCTCTCATTTCCATCTTCCATCTTCCTAATTCCTCCACCCAAATCTCCATGTCTCCTCAACCTCCACTCCTTGGTGCTGGCTTTCTCATGGAGGACAGTAGCTAGGCTCCCTCATTCTTGATGGTGGGAGCCATTGGATGAGCTTGAAGCTTCAAAGGGGAGTTCTTGTTCTGCCACTCTCTCTTCCTTATGTTTAAGCATGTTTCTAGGATTCTAGGGCTTGTTTCTTCATTTGGTTGTAATTTTATTCCATATCTTTGTATGAGAGTGGTGGAAACAACTTGTCTTGTTTATTTTCTTTGTATGGATGCTTGACACTGCACCTATTGACTTGAGCATATGTTATTTGTATGGATTCATCATTTAATCTATGTTTTCTTGTTAAAATCTTGTGCCAAGTGAGGATTCTTGCTTGGTGGATCATATGTCAAGTGCTTCTGTTTAGAAAGTAGCAAGTAAATCTACTAATTGCTTGAGTAACATTGGGCTTCCATCTATTATTTCCAATTTATTGATTGGGATCCCATCAAGGAGTTGGGATTAATGGATTAATCTTGTTGCAATTCGGGATTCCGGTTGTAGGATCAAGAGTTCCTTGCGATTAGTAGGTTTAATTGGTTTTGGATTTGTCAAATTACATGAGTGGCATTGGACTTCAATCCTAGAGTCTTGATTTATTATGTGGGATTCCAATAATGAATTAAAACCCTAGGATTAATTAAGTGGCAATTCGGGATTCCGGTTGTTGGATTAGGAGCCCCTTACAATTAACAAATTCACCTTGATTTTGAGCTTAATCAACTAGGTTAAATTAAGTAATGTGCGGGATTCCGGCATTAATTAAGTTAATCTAAGCCTAGCCTAGAGGGATTCCTCTAGGGTTCTTTTGAAAATCAACAAACAACTCCCTAAATATATTTTGAAGCAATGAATCCTAAGGTTTCCATTTATCAAGAATGATTCCAATTTCATCACCCTTCAAATCTCATTTTTATCTTATTTTTATTTTACTTTTGAATATATCACACCTTTTGCATCTATCCTATCAAAAAACCAAATACAATATTTTAACCCACTTTTGTTAGTTTACATCTTAGCTACTAGGTCATCTTTTGCGTTAGGCTCCTCAAGCGAACGACACCCGGGGGTTAAGGGCACACTACACGCACACACATTCAAAATTGGTGCTCTTCATGCTGCTCTAGGGCAAAAGAATGATAAGTTGTTTCACCCGATTTATTATGCGAGCAAGACATTAGATAGTTTTCAACTTAACTATACAACTACCGAGAAGGAGATGCTAGCTATTGTTTTTGTATGTGAGAAGTTTCGCTCATATATTGTTGGTACTGAGGTAACTGTTTACTCTGATCACTCTGCTCTCAAATATCTACTTATGAAAAAGGATTCTAAGGCAAGATTAATTCGATGGGTGTTGCTACTGCAAGAATTCAATTTGAATATCATAGACCGTAAGGGGACTGAGAATCAAGTGGCTGACCATCTTTGAAGATTGAGTATTAAAGTTCAACCGAATTCCTTGGAGGCAATCGATGCATCTTTTCCTGATGAGCAGTTGTTTGCTACTGACCACTCATTAGTACCTTGGTATGCAGACTTTGTGAACTATATTGTGTGTGACATTCTACCACCTGAACTTAATTTCCATCAAAGGCGTAAGTTTCTACATGATACCAAAAAGTACTTTTGGGATGAGCCTTATTTGTTTAAGAGGTGTGCTGATCAACTCATTAGAAGATGTGTTCCGGAAAATGAACAACATAGCATTTTACATTGCTGTCATTCCTCTGAATATGGTGGTCATTTTGGAGGAGAGAAAACTGCTGCTAAAGTTCTTCAAAGTGGGTTTTATTGGCCTTCTTTGTTTAAGGATGCCTATGCCTTTGTTCTCCAATGTGATAGGTGCCAAAGAGTTGGGAACATCTCAAGAAGGAATGAAATGCCTTTGACCAACATGTTGGAAGTAGAACTCTTTGATGTTTGGGGTATAGACTTCATGGGGCCTTTCCCAAAGTCTTTCAACAATGAGTATATTTTAGTTGGTGTTGACTATGTCTCAAAATGGGTAGAAGCAGTAGCTTTTTTGTCCAATAATGCCAAGACAGTTCTTAAGTTTCTTAAGAAGAACATTTTCACTCGATTTGGAACACCAAGAGCTATCATAAGCGATGGTGGCACTCACTTTTGCAATCATCAATTTGAAGCCTTGCTTAAGAAGTATGGTGTGAAGCACAAGGTGGCTTTGCCTTACCATCCACAATCCAATGGTCAAGCCGAGATTTCAAACAGAGAGATCAAAAGCATCCTTGAAAAGGTGGTGGGAACTACAAGGAAAGACTGGTCCACTAAACTGGATGACGCTTTATGGGCCTACAGAACCGCCTACAAGACCCCTATTGGTACATCTCCTTACCGTCTTGTTTTTGGGAAAGCTTGTCATCTACCGGTCGAACTCGAACATGGAGCTTATTGGGCTATCAAAAAGCTCAATTTTGATCCTCAAGCAGCTAGTGAAAGGAGACTCCTTCAACTCAATGAATTGGAAGAGTTTCGTCAAAATGCTTATGAGAGCTCTAAACTCTACAAGGAAAAGACAAAAAGACTTCATGACAAGAACATCCTTGTGAAGACTTTTGAGCCAGGACAGCAAGTTCTATTGTATAATTCTAAACTGAAGGTCTTTCCTGGGAAGCTCAAATCTAGGTGGTCAGGACCTTTCAAAGTTGCAGAGGTATTTGATCGTGGCGTGGTGGAGCTTGAATATGATGATAGACAGAGATTCAAAGTCAATGGCCAGAGATTGAAGCACTACTGGGGTGGCCAGGTGGATCGTCATATTTCCACCTTGCCCTTGAGCGATGCTACTTGAAGAGTGAAGAGTCAGTCTGGAGGACTATAAACCAAGCGCTTCTTGGGAGGCAACCCAAGTTCTGAACTTTTCTTGTTATTTTCATTTGCAATTTTTCTTCTTTTTGTAGGTAGGTTTATGTTTGGTCTTTTTCTATTTTGTAGGAAGAAATCGAATGCTGCAGAATCAATTTGAGGAAAGCAAGTGCAATTACTAAAGATTAAGGCAACTTGTAGTTTCAGGGAAGTACCGTTACCTTATATTATGCAAGTTATCATGAGTTTTATTGTTTTTCATGCATGTGATATTATTTAGGTGTTGTGAGCTCAAAAATGACTGCTTAATTGGTGCGTGGTTTGCATTTGCTAGTGTGATCTTGCGTGAAGTAAGTGTTAATTCAATGTGATGGAGGATTTGAATGATTGAATGCTTTAAATAGGTGACACTTAGGGAGTCAAATTCAAGGTTTTAATAGGGTAAATTGGAAATTGGGGTTTTTTTGCATTGAATTTTTAGGTAGTATTTTGTTTTATAGTGCCAAGGCAACTTGGGATAATGTCGTGACAAATTTTTTCCAAAATTAGAACCCAAAAATTCATTCATGAGAACATGCTCTCTGGTGCCTCGACATTTTGCCAAATTGTCGTGACATTTCCGCTAGAAAAGAAAAGCTTGCTTTCTGGTGACATTTCTCCAAAATGTCATGACATCAGTAAAGATGCATAAAAGGGTTTCTAAGTTGTCTTCTCTGGAACCACGACATTTCCCTAAAATGTCATGACATCAATTATTTTTATTTTTATTATTAATTTTAAAAAAATTCAAAAAAAAATTCAAAATTTTTAGTTTATTTTAATTACTTTCTTCAATAAAAAAGTCACAAAAAAAAATTTCAAATTTTTAAATTTTTAGTTATCTTGACTATTTTTTTCTTTTTCTTTTTCAAACAAATCTAAAAAAAATTCCTAATTTCACTTTTGCCCTAATTTCTCATTGAACCCTAATATTCCCCTTCTCATGTTCACCTTCACCGTCGTCCTCCCCCAGCCACCACCATCACCATCTGAAACCCTAAGCTCACATTCCCTCACCTTTTCTCCTCAGCTTTGTCTCTCCTTCACCTAGCTTCACCATTGTCACAAACCCATGCCGTCGAGCATCCCACCAAGCCTCCACCTCTTCGCTGGCATTCAGTTCTTCGTCTTCTCCTTCATCAAGCGCCAGACCTCCGACCTCTCTAGCCAAATCAGAGCCGCTGACGTTATTCTTTAGCCACTACCACACAACGCCGCCGTCGAGTCCGTAGCCCAGCGTCGCCGCCACCTACGTTCATATCCGCCCAGTTACTCCCTTGACCCAAAACCTCCTTTCACCATTGCTATAATCTCCAACGCCGCCACCCTCTCCAACCAAACCAGAGCCACCGGATCCTCCATCACCATCTGCGCCGTGAATCTCACACACACAGCGCAGCACAACCTCCACCTCCACCACTTCATTGCTTTCGTCGTCTTCTTCTCCCATGCCCAGCCTCCACCATATCGTTGTCTTCTTCTCCACCTAGCGCTGCCATCACCATCGTGTCCTCCCCTGTCCAGTTTCCAAAGCCGCCGCCCTTCTCTGCCGAACCAGACCCAAAACCTCTATAGCCTTCACATTCTTCCACCCATCGCCCAGCACCGCCATCGACTCGTACTCCACCCCCACCACCTTCGTGTTCCCCCTCTGCCACCATCCACTCCTTTCTTGCCCAGTATTCAAATCACCATAATCCTCCCAAATTCTTCGCCTTAGTCGATTTCTTCCCTTCCCTGTAGCTAAAAGATTGCTGATCTATTTTCTAAGCCATCTAGAGCTATGTCTTTGTTTTCTCCTTTCCATTAAACTCGAATTATGCATCTGTGTTTCGATTTTCTGAGCTCTCTGTGACTGATGCTATGGCCCATGATTGCTCTGCTTTTAAAAGTGATTTTGTGGTGAATTTTTCTTTCGTCAATATTTTAAGCTATAGGACTGAATATGATTCTAGACCCTTGAAATTGTCTGGACCTTAAAAATTGAGTTTGTGAGGAATATGGTACTGTGATCTCGCGCCTTACCTGAGTTTATGATGAATTTTCCAGTATTGAGCACACATCGGCTAGTTTTTCATGTTGGATTTGTGTTTATTTAGCATTAGTTGCAATGGTATTCACTCCGCATGATTTCAATGCCATACTTCTGTGACCAATCAGATGGAATGCTTTCTTTACACCTTACGAGTAATTTTGATAGCATCTTGAATATGAGAAATTGAACTGATTCATCCAATTATTGAGTTGCTCTTATTTGCTCCCTGCCTTCTGTCACATAAACTCTGGTCCAAACGCCATTGCATACTGATATTTCATATTATATTTTGTGCTGATTTGCAACCAATGGAGCGAGTTCTTTCATTTTATCATTATGTCCGCTATTGTGCATAATACTATGAAACTGAATGGATATATTTAGGTATGGTATTTTCTCTTGTGCAGTAAGCGGCACAGAATTTCATTGGGCTAACATTGATTGAGTTTTCTACATATGGTGTACATACTAGCTCTCTTCATGATTACTCTGCTTATTTTAGAACTACTTGAAATTTTTTTTTCAGTCCAATTGATTTCAACGTTTTATTCTTGTGATTGTATTGACAATTTCAAGAGAGCATTGGTGTTTCTCTAAATTTCTAGGAATATGGGGCATAATTTTACAGCTGACGCTTTGAACCGTTTAATTGCTCTAGTATGCGCTTAATTTGACAGAGAGACACTTGTCTATTTGAATATTCATATAGCATCTGCTTTGCTTGGTTACACTGGTAGTTGAACAACTTAGATAGTTCCATTTTCACTTCTTGTGTTAGTGGGAATGTGGGATTATTTTTTTTCATTATATTGTGAAATTACTTCAACTCTCAAGCTTCAATTGGACTTATATCTTTGAGAGAGTTTTTGTTTTGAATGAGTTGGCCAGTCATACTCACATCTCTAGTCTCTTGGCCTAGTACTTTCATGAAACATATGACTGGTTGTTGCTAGGATTAATCTCCCTTATCTTGACATGAGAAGCTTTAGAAATTGCTGTGATGTGCATTGATATAATCTTTCCTAGTTCTTGTATTGCACAATCATACATACTCTGCATTGATCTCACATCTTTTATCTTCGTTTTTTCAGATCTCCAATGGCACTTCCTAAAGCCTCCAAGCGACCAAAAAGGGGTGCCATTGGTCAAGCTTCCTCATCTAAGCGTCTAAAGAAAATTGCCCCACAAAAAGCCTCTCGTTCAGAAGGATCTCTACCCCACGCCTTTGACCCTAAGGACCCCCTGAGCAACACTTTTTGTGTACCAGCTGCACACTTTAAGTATCTGAACAACTTCTCAAATTCCCGGATGGTGCAAGAACGTGCATTTCCTCATGAGGATCCACACCCGGCATTCTTTATCATTGAGCAGCGTAAATGGACCTCCTTATTCACACGACCGGAGGATGGAAATAGGTCTCTAGTACGGGAATTCTTTGCTAATGCTATCTTTGGACAAGAAGGTCATTACTTTGTCAAGGGACGTACAGTTACAATCTCTGCTGACCTCATTCGGCAATACTATCATCTCCCCACTGTTTCTTCATGCAAATACAGAGAAATGATAGCACCTGGCGTTTCTATTCCTACCCAACTTATCAACCGGCGTTTAGCAAAAGATGAAGATTTACCTGATGGCCTCACTTGTAGTAAATTAACGGAAGCCGCTAAATTTTGGCATTACTTCCTATGCCACAATATTCTCCCCACTTCTAATGTCTCGGCAATGACTGCTCTAAGATCTATTCTGATGTATTGTATTATGGAAAACCATCCTATTAATCTCTCTTCCATGATCTACACTCACTTGATCAATTCCATCAAGAATATGGCCACTTCATCCTCTACCACCAAGTGTACCATGATCTATCCTCATTTAATCTCTGCCCTGTGCATCCAACAACATGTTCCCTATTCTGTGTTGGACATATTAGAGCCTCCTCAACCATATCAATTGAACTCACCCGGAGAGGCCATTGAAGAAGAAAATAGGCTTAATGCAACCCCAGCTATAGATATGGTTCCCCACATCTCCACTCATGACTCTACTAATCCTAGCACTGCTACGGAGCCAGTGCCATCTAGAGAAACATTTCAGCAACGCATACTCCGGGAGTTAGCAGAGCTTCGATCTGAGTTGCGGGCACAAACGGAGTTGCAAGCTGAGTTCCAAGAACACACTCGTCGTGAGCTGACTGAAGTAAAGGAACTAGTTCGAGCTCTTTTGGCGCATCAGGCGCCACCTTCTTCAGCTTAGGAGCATATCTCATCTCCTTCTAGATTTATCTAGGGAAGTATTAGTTTACCTTTCCTTACTGTTTCTCCTCTCTCATATGTGTATTATTGTTTTACTCACATTAGGGACAATGTGAGATTTAAGTGTGGGGGAGGGGTAGTAACTCATACTTGCACTGCTTTTCTTATATGCAATTGGAAATAAACTTGTTAAAAATTGAAATGAGTGCATTGTTTATGATTGATCTGAACTTTGAGCCTTTACCCATATTTGATAAATGCTATTTTAAAACAAATTAATACACTATAATAAGGAAGAATGTGTCCACTAAGCCATATACCTTAACCTTTTGTATAAATCTTGAGATGAACCATGAGAAAAGGAGCAGTTTATAACAAGACTAACAAAATAATTGGTTTATGAATACTTTGATTCCTACTTCCTCTAGGAAATTTGACTACCTTGATTGATTTAGTTGTTTGTGTTAGGATATGATTCAGGTAAAATATATATATATATATATATATATATAAAAGTGAAAAAAAATGTGTACACAACTCCGCTGGCTTTTCTTGACTTAACTTAGTAACGAGGGCACTTCATCACCAATGTTGGCACTCGTGTCAAACGGTTAAATCAAAGAGAGTTAAGAGTTGGGCTAAAAGCCTCTTGAGTAATTGTTGGAGTAACTGAGTAACCGATGCTGCACCACCCATGTGCAGGGTTGCGTCAAAAGGGAACCTGCAACAACTCAAGATATAAAAAAAACAACAAAATAAAATCAAAAGAAAAGTAGCCTGAGGATCCTTTTGATGTTCATTGCATACTTGATTAATCAAGGGAATTTAAATTTTTTATAGGAGTTAGGAAGCCTAGTATTCCTTTACTAATTATATTGTTGTGCTTGTTATGTTCTTTTCCTTTTATCATGGTGAGTTGATTAATGATTATAGTTGTTTAAGGTTGTTGGCTTGGTAATTCATTCTGATTAATCATTAATTGAAATAATAACTGATAGCAATATCAAAGTACGGGGGTAACGTTCTCTGTTTAGAGATTTCATATGCATTGCTCTCCTTATTTGGAATATGATTTTCATTTGCTTGAGGACAAGCAAATGTGTAAGTGTGGGGTGTGATGACTCCCCATTTATCATTAATTTAGGGCATATTTAGAATATATTTGAGGAGTCATCGTTGCTAATTAAGGGCATTTTAAGAGTTTTTAAGAGAAAATTGTGTAAAGCTGTCATATGAACTTAATTTGATTAATTTTAAGAAAAATATGATAATTTATTAGGAAATTAAATTGGCATGATTCCCTCACATTTATGCATGTTTGGATAGGTAAATATGGACATTCTAAGCAAGGAAGGAGAGAAAGATCAAAGGCAAAACGTGGAGAAAGCTGGAGGTCATTTAAGGAAAATTGCTGAAAATTGGTTTTGATGTCGCGACATTGCACCAGGATGTCGTGACATGGTGTGAAAATCCTGAAAAATCTGCAAAATGCACAGCTTCGATTTTTACCCTTTTAAATCACCTAGGGCACAAAAATTAGATGAGAATCAGCCCCCTTTGAACCCTAGAACCCTTTGGAATCATTAGACTCATTGGTGCACACATCTTTGGAGTTAGGGTTTGCAAAATTGGAGGTTGAGAAGCAAAATTGGAAGGATTTCTTGCCCACGGTGATAGATTCTTCTTGTTTTCTTCCATTCTTTGTTACTTTTGTGAATTAAACATGGGATTTCTTTGTATTCGTTGGTTTAACTCATTCATGAGTAGCTAAATCGTTTGTTCTAGTATTGATTCAAACCTTGTATGGATTGAAACCTAATTGTTTCCTTTTCTTTTAGAATTTAATGACTATTTATGTTGATTTATCTTGTTCTTAATGCCTCTAATTGATTGATCACCCTTTAGAGCGATTTGTTCATTTAAATTATACTCGAGAGAGATAGTTTAGATGTAGAATAGGGTAAATCAGACTAGACTTGAAGTTTAAATCAACTAACGGATTTATTACTACGTTACGATTCGTACTCTTGAGTTCATTAGCCTGTTGTTTGATTGGGGTTTTAAAACAAATCTCTGTGGGACGTTAATTTATTACTACGTTACGATTCTTACTCTTGCGGGCGAACAATATAAGACCACTTTGACTTTTTTTGTGGAAATTAAGGAAGCAAATTAGACCACTAAATTATAACATATATAATTAGATTATATGTTAGTTTATAAGTAGAATAGAGTAGTTTTGAGGAAAAAAGATAACTATAGACAATTTAAAGTGCTTAATTTTGTATCCTAAATTTTTTTCAAAAAAGTCAAAGCGGTCTTATATTTAGTACCGGAGGGAGTATGAATATTCAATAGAACACTATCAAATAGGCTTGTACTTTTTTAATCTTAGAGACCTAATGTCTACAAATATTCATTTTTTTCATCAATTTTCATATTTTTCTTTCCCTTTTTTTGCATCCCATTGATCCGATGACTCTGATACCACGTTGAACTATAGATTAAATGTGTATGTATGTTAGGTTTGTTAAGCCATTTTAATAGGACTTGCCTCAACATTAAATTATATACATTTAATTCATCTGCCAATCTTTCAATATGGAAGTTATGATTATCTCAACATAATAGAGCGAGGGAGAGTGTTAACCTCTTGGAATTCATGTCTTTTGGTGCATTTTCAATTAGATTTCATACATTTTTGGAGCATTTGTATATGCTTTAGATACTCAAAGATAGAAAAATGTGCATGATGTTGTTGGTTGCAATTTGTGCTCAATTGTGCATATTTTGGGATGTTCTCTTTCTTTAAATATAAGCTTATTAAATTTAATATTGTGCAAGGTGTGATTTGAAGAGAGAATTAGAGCCAAGGCAATTGGGAAGTCAAAGATGATGAAAATGATAGCAAATCATGGAAAAGACACTTCATTGCAAAAGAAGAAATCAAATTTTCCAACAACAAATTGAGCCGCAACTCAAAACCTGGGCCGTAGCTCACCTTAAGACAAAATGAAACCAGGCTGCAGCTCAATTTCTCAGCCGCAACTCATTTCTGCTAGGCAGAGGGAAACTGAGTCGCGGCACAGTCGCACAGCAAAACGTACAGCTCTATTTTCACTCAAAAATTAGGTTTTAAAAGGTGGAAAACGATTGGGAGCGGCCATTCTGGACTTTCTAGGCCACTTGGGAGCATTTTGGAGTGCTACGGCTTGGTTTTTGAAGAGAAGAAAGCAATGATTGAGCTTTGGAAGAGATTTGGAGCTTAATTTCTTTGGTTTTTCTTCTTCATCTTCCTTCCCTCTCTTGTTTTATGTTATGACTGCATTTTCTCCTTGGATTTGTAGTTTCTCATTGACTATGAGTAGCTAAACTTGTTATCTAGGATTATTTTGAACCCTTTTATGGATTAACTCTTTAATACTCCTCTCTTTTTGTTCATTTGATTGAAGCTTGAGAGAGCTAGGTTAAATGTAGAACTTGGGTGAAATTGTGCAAGAACTTGAAATTTGCTTGATGAATGGATGGTTTTGTTGGTAAGATAGAGATATACTTATTAACCTTGCATAGCCACATTAGGGTTGGAGTTTGGAAATTGGGTTTTATTAATTGTAACAAGAGATTGAGCAATTAATGAAATGTGACACTCGTTCTTGATTTGAGAGAGCTTTTACAAGTATATTTTGAACCCTAGGCTAATACATGTATATTTATTAAAAGCATTTGTGAGAGGAGGTTATTTAGAGGTTATGAAATACAAGGGGTATAAATAATCCTAGGCTCCATTTTATCCTTTAAGTCAAAGAGTCAATTGTAGTTATCAGCTCTTATTTTTAAAAGCATTTGTCTATTAGTTAATTCTTCAAACAAAATTTGCTTTAGCTCAACTTAATTGAACTTACTAAGCCTTATGTTTGATCACATTTGTAAACAAATCCTCGTGGGAACAATACTTTCTTATCACTTTATTACTTGACGCGACCTGTGCACTTACGGTGCGAACAGAGAAAATTAATATAATGAAGATAACAAGGTAGTTTTAGATAAAACATACCATATTAATTAACTTAACTAACCTCCTTAGTCTTATCAAATTAAGTAAATAACTCCTATTATTTGTACCGGAGGGAGTGATACATAAAGCATGTTGATCAATGCTTAATATACATCTATCGTACTACCACTATGTCAACATTGCCAGGTGGCTCTTTTCCTTCCCAGGGCGCGGGACCAACACCTGACTCGGCATCGGCATTTAGAGGTCAACAGACGCCACACGATAAATTAGGTGAGGATTGACAAATTTCTGATTTGTATGGTTTTTATATGCTTAATTTGAGGCAATTAACATGATTAAGATGCAAGTTATGTTCAATAATGCTTAATTGAATGTCTTAAACTCTCAAGTGAAATGAGTATAAAATTAGGATTAATTAGCCATAATTGTAGATTAATTGCATTGATTGATTTATTGGGCTATTTGATCTTGGTTTTGTCTTATCTCTACTTACAAGGTCGTTTAAGGAGCAAAGATCGGATTCTGGGCGAAGAAGAAGACCAAACGAAGGAGTAGAAGAAACTGGAGCTCACTGTGGCTTCGCCATAGCGAGCCCATGGCGAAGGGGCTCCTAAAGAGGAAGAAAAGATGCCAGAGGCCACGACGAGCAACCCATAAAAGGACCAGAACCATTGTTAGGCCACAACGAGCGGAAGTTCTGCAGAATTTCAGTTCGCGTTTTTGGGCGTCTATTTCGGATCCAACTCAATACCCACTCTTAGGCTCAATTTGGGGGACATATAAAAGGCGAAACTAAACCCTAGAAGTTAGATTTAGTCAACCATACACATCGTAAAACCCTAGCTCTCTCATTCTCTCATCTCCATCTTCATCTTTCTCACTTCCTTTTCTTCCATCCATGGCTTCCACACCTTCCTTCCTTGTTGCTGGTTCTTCCATGGAGAGTAGCAGCTAGGCTCCACCGTTTTTGGTGGTGGGAGCCAAGGGATGAGCATTGGAGCTTATTAAGAGAGTTTTACTAGTTTTAATCCTTCTTCCATTTGTTGTATTTATGCTTTTCTAGGGTTTTAGAAGTGTATTTATGGCATTTGGTCCTATGCTTGATTTCTATATGTTGTAATAGGATTAGAAACTATGTTCATGTTATTTCCTTCTTGTTTAAATTCTTGACATTGCTATGTATTAACTTTGAGTTTAATGAAATTTATGGGTTCATAGTTTTATAATTCTCTTTGTGAAAATCATGTGCTAATGCAAGGTGGCTTGGTTAGTGGATTAAGAATGTTGAGTTATTTGCTTGAGGGAGATAGCATAAGAATTAATTGATTGTGTTAAGACATTGGGCAAACACTCTTTAGGCCTTAATTTATTGTATGGGTGGCCATCCATGAATTAGGGTTTAGAGGGAAATCTAGGGCAATTATAGGGTGGCCCAAATTGGGATTAAGAGTCCTTCATAATTGATTATTTCTTGATTTTGAACTTCATCAAGTTAGGTTAAATTAAGTAATGTGGGGGGTTCCGGCGTTAATTAAGTTGATCTAAGCCTAGCCTAGAGAGGTTCCTCTAGGGTTGTTTAGAAAATCAATTAAAACTCCCTAAAAATCTTTTGAGCAATGATTCCTGAAGCTTCCATTCATCAAGAATGATCTTTATTCCCTTTTAATCCAAATCTCCCATTTTAATCCAATCTTTTACTTTGAATTTTGAACATACCACACTTTTCAACACAAACTTTTATACCCAAAATCAACCAAAAATGCTTTTACCCGCTTTGTCAAGTTTTGCATCTAGCTATTAGGTCATCATTTGCATTTTAGGCTCCTCAAGAGAATGACACTCGAGGGTAGCTCCCGCTATTCCCTTGGTCCTTAAATTTCTTGAAGAGAGGGCCCAAGACGGCACTGCTCCGATATAACCCCAACGGTTAGAGCTCTTCAAGGATGAGTACAAAAGCCCTTCTTATTTCTGTGTCATTTGGATCAGCATCCCATAATTGTCTTAAGATGAAACTTGAAATTCTTCAAATAGGGCCTTGACTCCTAAAATTTCATGAAGATTCATTTTTTCTCTTTTATTAGTAGTAGTGCATCATAATGAAGTTTTCACTTTGGTTCATTGCTACTCTCTCCATTTCTAAATATAAGACCAATTTGTGGAAGTGAGTTTGTTCCTAAATATAAGATATTTTTCTAATTTTTCTCACATTTTCCCTAAATTATCACTATTGATGATGCTCCTCAATAATAAATAAAAAGTAAGAGAGGGAGGATAGGAATAAATATAGGTGGATAGGATATTTTAATAATATCATGTGATTTTAACTAACTTAACTAATATATTTAATACTCCCTCTGATCCTAAATATAAGACATATTTATCTAATTTGATTAATTAGATTAAGGATTTTAGATAAGTTAGTTAAAATCACATGATATTACTTATACACCCTAACCATTTACCTTTATCCCCAACCTCCCTCTATTGCTTGTTTGTTATTGAGGAGCATTATTAGGGATAATTTGGGAAAAATTGAGAATAATTAGAAATAGGTCTTAGCACCAAATTAAACTCACATACCAAAATAGGCCTTATATATAGGGCCAGAGGGAGTGTAATCAAATTAGGTAAATATGTATTATATTTAGGAACAAATAGAGTATTTATTATTTCAACCAATACATTATAAATATATAAATCTCCTCATCCTCATGATGCGTTTAAAAATAATTAAACACGATCTTTTGGTTAGGTTATATAATGAAAAATAAATATCCTCCCTCTCTCTCTCTCTCTCTCTCTCTCTCTCTCTCTCTCTCTCTCTCTCTCTCTCTCTCTCTCTCTCTCTCTCTCTCACACACACACACACACACACACACACACAAA
Source organism: Mimosa bimucronata (assembly GCA_037074515.1). Classification (NCBI taxonomy): domain Eukaryota; kingdom Viridiplantae; phylum Streptophyta; class Magnoliopsida; order Fabales; family Fabaceae; genus Mimosa; species Mimosa bimucronata. Next base: position 19,129,532 of record CM073442.1, read on the forward strand.
TGAGCACTAACAGACTAATACCCTATGCTATCAATCTGTTAAATACATAGATACATGTGTTGCGTACGTATGTGCATAAGTGTCTGCATTTATATACAGACATAGAGCAGACACCTAATTAATTGAGAAGTTTATTAGATGATAAATATTCAAAGCACACAATTCTCAGGAAATTCTATTTTTATACCATATATATACATCAAAACACACAATTCTCTCCTTTATACTTGCTAATTAACATGGTGTGGATTACAGATAAAGAAAGAGAATGGAAGGAGGATTTGTGCCATGCTATATGTGTTAACAAGTGGAGTGAAAGCAAAAGCAATTCTGCAAGAATACCTTAATGCTTTGATTGAAAAAATTGCTGAAATAAACAGAACAACACTTCATGTTGCTGCACAGTTTGGGCACGTAACCATGATGGGGGAGCTGCTGAAATTACTCACTCCAGAATTCCTTCTAACTCCTGATTCTGCCAATGATACAGTACTTGCAATGGCTTGTTGGTGTAATGGAATCACTCAAGTTGCAAAATGCCTTGTAAACAAGAATAGCCACATACTTGTCATTCCAGACATGCATGATTATCTTCCTGTTACACTGGCAATTAAAAGTGGTTACCCAAAAATGGGACGTTATCTTTATTCTGTCACTCCATTGGAATGCCTCACAGGCCATAGGGGTTCTTCGCTTCTTCGAAACTATTTTTATGCACAATGTTTGGGTATGCTATACTAACTTCAATTCTAAATATAATAGTTAATTTAAAAGTAATTTTAGTCATAAATATTAGACTTTTTTTTTTCATTTTATCTCTTATGTTTATAGTTTTTCTCAAAACTAATTTTCCTGGTTTATAAATTAAGGGTTAAGGGTCAATTTTATCCCAAAGGTTTTTACTCATGGGCAATCTTATCCTGGAAGTATTTTTTAGTCTAATTTTGCTTAAAAGATATTAAAATAACACAATTTTGTCCTTTACCAATCAAAGTCAAACTTTTTAACAGTGGACATGAGTTTTTTAACTGAATATGATAATATTGTTATGTTTTAAAACTTCCAGAGCAATATTATATCCAAACAAAAAAACTTCCAAAGAAAAATAGCTACTGCGTGAAAACTTTTAGTACAAAACAGACCCTTAACCCTAAACTAATATATAACTAATAAAACACATAATTATTTCATGGCGTGACTGTACATGTGTGTGTTGTATATGTGTAGATATTGCACTGAATTTGCTTAATCGATGCCCAGAATTGCTTTTAGTGCCCCCCAATGATGAAGAGATGTGGACGCCAATTCATGGCATCGCAACCTTAAGATCTGTTATTCTTAACCCTAGTCAACTTGTGTTCTTGAAACGACAGATCTATAACTGTCAGTATCATTGCACTTATATACACATATATATACTTCAAATGCTTTCCTTTCTTTTCATCATCATGTGTCACATTTTTTAGACCGTAGTGCAGCATTACGTTGGAGAACCTAGACTAAATTAGAAGATGAATCACTGTATCCTCCAATGTTAGGGGAAAGAAGTTCTCTTTTGGTTGGAAGGATTTGAATGCATGGTTGGACATGGACAAACCAGAACTGGCTGCATACAATGTCTGGCAAGAGAGGGAGAAGTATTCAAAGATAGATCTCATGAGGACTTATCAACCAGAGAGTCCAGCCCAAGGAACCCTTCGACCTGTACAGATGCTCCCAATCAACATAGTGTTTCATTACGCTTACTCAAGATGCATGGTGAATAAGGCAGGGAACTTCACACAGATACTAGAGATAGACAATCCAGTGTTGCCCATGCTCATCAACAAAGTCCCTATCAATCCTAAGCGACTAATCTGTGAAGAGTTTCTCAGATTCCATAAATCCACGTTTGCCAAAACTCCTCTGCCATTTCCTCAGTTGGTCTCTTTCATCCTTGCCAGCAACTACATTTGGTGGTTAGAAGGGGATCAGAACATTGAAACTCCTAGATGTGATATCATCACCCTCAAAAAGATGAAACTTCCACCATTTGCTCAAGGGAATGTTCCACTAAAAATTTAAGAAGGAGTACTTGAAGAAGCAAAACAACCTCAGGGAGAACCAGAAGAAGTCCACTCCTCTACCTCTCAGTCATCACAGCCATCTATGCCAGAATCTGAAAGAAGGGCCACAACGTCAGAAGATGTGATCGATCAAGTTGCTATAAGGGTCACAGAAAAAATGAAGCAAGAAGTCATTCCTAGTGTCTTGGAGGAATTATCAATAGAGAATCAGACCATGAAAGACAGATTGCTAAAAAGGCTGGTGGCTACCTTGAATAAGACTGTGGTGTAATCAGTCAGGGAGTGTGGAGCAAATGTGTTTGAAGGTTACACTACAGTAGTGGATATAATCAAACATCTGAAGGCCAAATTGCAGAGTGTTGAGCACTTGCTTGCAATACCTTTCAAAGAAGGGGAACCCTCAACTCAGGCCCAGCACATAGAAGAAGAACCTCACAATTCACCCGTTGACCTTACTACCTCCCGAATCATCCACACACAAACCTCTACCACTCAGTCTCCCCTGACCCAAACACAACCCTTTCCCACTCCAACCAACCCCACTCCTCCCACTTCCAAACCATCCTCCCTAAAAAAAGCCAGTCCTATTTTTGTAGAAATAGTAAATGGTAAATCAAGGCCGATCCCATAAAAAATCAAAACAATTAATTATTAGGCATTAAATTCCTATTTTTGTTTAAGTTGAGTAAGACAGAATTGGATTCAAACGAGTAAAAGAAAACTAAGATTTAATAAGAAAAACACGAACTTTAACACGGATTAAATTCAAACATTGAACGAACAACCTAGAGTCACTAATCCCTTGCTTGCTTCTTAGATTTTATTCCCACTAAATTAATTATGTTTTAACTTAATCAGCTAATCTAGAGTCCTAGTGTCTATAAATTCCTGTTGGTCCACTTATATCCTTACCTGGATTAATTGCGTAATGTCTCACACGTATTAACTAGGTACAACTAATATCGGTAACACTCTAATTTGACTATGCTGAGCTTCTAGGTATATGTCTATCCTAGATGCAAATTAAATTAAACCTAATTCCTTAGATTAAAATCTAATTCCACATTATTTAATCTCATGGTCTATTTAAAATTCCCTCCTTCGAGTTCAATTCTAAATTCCCTAAACATGTTCAATGGTGATCAGTCACTAAACAATAATCAATAATAACAAGATTAAATAAATTGAATTAAAATTAAACATAATTAATAAGTGGGAAAAATATCTAAATCACAGACAAATTCATAGTTCCCCTAGGTTGTAAAAGAAAATTAGCCACACATGACTTCCAAATCAATCCCAACAAATATCAAAACCGAATAAGAAATCATGGTGACAAGGAAGAGAACTAAAGTTCAACATTGGCTACCAAGCTGAAATTTCTCACAGCCTTTCCCTCTGGACTGATTCGAACATGAATGAACAGCGGTGCCTCTGTCTTTCCCTCAGACTCGTGCTATCAGCCCCCCCGAACAGTGGCAGCTCTCCCCTCTAATTTCTCCTTCCGCATGTGTGGTAATTAATCCATCCGTGAACAGCGCGCCACTTTTCCTTTTCTTTCTCTTCCCAGCGTGATCTGTCTGGAATGAGGATGATTGATTAATAGTGAATGTTTGCTTGATGAATGAACAGTGCGCCGCTAGCCTTCCTTTTTTCTTCCTCTGAATAGTCTCTAGATTATTCCATGAGGTCTTGCAGTGACTCTCCCAAAACACATAGCTTCATGTGTAGCTTCCTTCCCTTTCTTTTTTTTCTTTTTTTTTTTTTCTACAAAAGAGACGCCACATCATCAATGAGAATAGGAAATCTGACACTAACACCAAATGCCTCACCAAGGCAATCAAATTAATCTGAAACTATTTTTCAAATATATTTATGTTTACTTTTCTATTTTAATTAATTAGAAGATAAAAGAAATCCCAAACAATATTTTAAATAAATATCTTTTCAAATCTCAATAAAATTTCTTACTTTTTGAATTTATGACTCCCAAATACAATAAAATATATATACAAATACACTAAAATTAGGGAGTCATCACACCCCCACACTTGCATTCAATCTTGTCCTCAAGATTTCAAATTGTAGAACAAGAATAACCAATAAGACTATGGAATCAAGATTTCAAAAGTGAACATCACACAATTGAAACAATTCAAACTTTCAAAAATTAAATCTTCTTAGAAATCTCTTTCACCTTCCACAAATGCAAGTAATAAGGCAATCAATTTGGCAAAGATAAATCACAAAAGCATGTCCCTCACTGGTCAAGTGTTTGCTCTCTTCTCTCAAGATAATTAGGGCTTGTGTTTCACTCAGTTCCACCTATTGCAACCCACCTACCATAAGCTTGTTTATCATCTCAATCTCTACTATATTATCTCATTACACACACAAATCAAAATGACTTTCAAGGGTTGTAATAAAGAAGGTAGGATAATGAAATGAAAGTGATGTATGAAAAAAAAAATACTTTAATGAGGGCTAAGGAATTTTAAGAATGATGAATAGAATGAAGGAATCACATTTGGAAACACACTTATTCCTCTCTTTCTAACTTCTTTTCTTGTCCTTTTTTTCAAACTTTTTTTTTTTCATATTTTTCTTTTCTTTTCTTTTCTTTTTTTTTCTATATTTTTTCTTTTTCTTTTTTTTTTCATTCACATAGTGCTCTTCATTTTCTGACCCCTTCACTCTTCTTTATATAAGTACCACTTAGCATTTACTAAAATAATAACTGCTATGGAAGGAAAAATTGCATCAAATCAAACAAAGGGCTAATATATATGTAATTTTTCTTTTAAAAGAAATTAAGGCTAAAAGGGGGTGAACAATGGAATGACGTGAAAGGGTGGCTATTTGGCTAAATTGGCTATGAAAACAAATGCCTAAATCACTTTTGTGCATGCAAAGGATTTTAAGTCTCAACAGATATTCAAGACAAGTTTTAGAGATAAAATTGCAATAAATGTACTCCTTCTTGAAAGAATAAATATTAAGGCTCAAATCCTTCACTGGTCTTTTGACATCCTAAAGCTATTTACCTAAACCAAATTTCTTGCTTATTTACCAACATTCTAAGAAGATGAAATCAAGTTCCAATCAAATTCAGTCTTTTAAGTCCAAATCAATCCAAAAATGCCAACATTCACCAGTAAAATCAAGAATTCCCGGAATTTTTCACAAAAAATTCACAAAAAGAAAGCTTGAGGACATATCATTCATAGCAATGGTACCCCACACCCCCAACACTTAAACATCACATTGTCCCCATTGTGAACATGCAACAAGAAAAGTAGTAGGGAACAGAGAGCATCGATAAACAAGTGTATAGATGACAAAAATTTCTCAAGTTTATTATCAACCAAACAATACAAGTGTCGCAACAGTCAAAACTAACTATCAATCATATGCAAACATAAGCCAGAATCAACACTCATTCCCAACAACAACATTCAGTTAAAAAAAATCAAGTAAAAGTAGAAGAATACTCCCCTTCCTCTTCTTGATCTGCACTTTCAGCTCATATGCTACCAAGTTGAAACATCATCCGAGGCTACCAAAATCGTACAAAACCAAACAAAACAAAAGTGAAATCTAAAAACCTTGGGTTACCTCCCAAGAAGCATTAAGTTTATAGTCTTCAGCCAGACTATGCCAGAAAGTCACAGAATCTGTACCAGATTATGAACCATTGCTAGCCGGTCCACATCACCACCATGATAATGCTTAAGTCTCTGCCTGTTTGCTTTAAAGCTCTCTCATGTTCTTTCATCTTTAACCTCAACAGTACCTTTATCAGAAACAACAATCACACGAAAAGGACCAGACCATCTTGATTTTAGTTTCCCAGGAAATAACTTGAGCCTAGAGTTGAAAAGGAGAACCAACTGCCCTGGCTCAAAAGTACGCTTCAAAATATGTCTGTCATGCCATATCTTTGTCCTTTCTTTGTATAGTTTTGAACTATCATAAGCTTGAAGCCTTAATTCATCTAATTCATTCAGTTGCATAAGCCTTTTATTCCCAGCAAGCTTATGATCCATGTTTAATTTCTGTACTGCCCACCATACTTTGTGCTCCAATTCAAGTGGTAAATGACAAGCTTTTCCAAAGACCAATCAATATGGTGACATCCCTATGGTGTCCGGAAAGCTGTCCTGTAAGCCCAAAGAGCATCATCCAACTTATCAGACCAGTCCTTTCTAGTAGGACATACAGTTTTCTCCATAATTCTCTTGATCTCCCTGTTAGTCAATTCACAAAGACCATTTGTTTGCGGATGGTAAGCAAGGGACATCCAGTCATGAACTCCATATTTTGCCAATAGAACTTTGAAACTTTTGTTGTTGAAGTGAGTTCCCTCATCATTTATGATTGCTCTAGGAGTGCCAAACCATGTAAAAATGTGCTTCTTTAAGAATCGAATTACTGTGCTGCCATCATTGGCTTGACAAGCAATAGCTTCAGCCTATTTGCTCACATACTCAACATCAACAAGTATGTATTTGTTTCCTCTTGAAGATGGAAATGGACCCATGAAATCCATACCCTATACATCGAATAACTCCACCTCTAAAATTCCTGATTGAGGCTCTCATGCCTCTTAGAGATGTTACCTGTTCTTTGACATCTATCACACTTGGAAACATAAAGGTGACCATCTTTAAATAGAGAAGGCCAATAAAAACCAGATTCAAGTACTTTGGATGCAGTTCTGTGCCCCCATAATGTCCCCCATATGCAGATGCATGACATGCATTTAAAATGGCCTCTTGTTCAATTTCAGGAACACACTTTCTAATAATTGAATCTGTACGTCTTTTAAAAAGAAAGATAGTAAGCAACATCATGCAAGAACTTCTTTCTTTGATAAAAATTCAAATCAGGAGTTAACACTTTACACACAAGATAGTTAACCATATCAGCATACCATGGCAATTTAGAGATACTCACAGCAAATAATTGTTCATCAGGAAATTTTTCATTAATTAACAAACCATCCACAGAATCAGAAGCATGCATCAATCTAGATAAATGATCAGCAACCTGATTTTCAATTCCTTTCCTATCAACTATATGCACATCAAATTCTTGCAACAACAACATCCATCTAATCAATCAGGCTTAGACTCTTTCTTTCCTAACAGATATTTAATAGCAGCATGATCAGTATGAACTATGACTTTAATACCCATTAAATAGACTCTAAACTTTTCAAAAGAAAACACTATAGCTAGCATTTCTTTTTCTGTAGTAGAGTAATTTACCTGAGCTGCAACTAGAGTTCTGCTTGCATAGTAGATAGGATGAAGAATCTTGTCACGCCTTTGTCCTAGAACTGCTCTGACAAATCTCATATTTGTATGATTTTTATATGCCTAATTTGAGGAAATTAACATGATTGAGATGCAAGTTTGGTCCAATAATACTTAATTGAATGTTTTAAACTCTTAAGTGAAATGAGTGTAAAATCAGGATTAATTAGCCATAATTGTAGATTAATTGTATTGATTAATTTATAGGGTTATTTGATCTTGGTTTTGTCTTATTTTTACTTACAGGGTCGAGCAAGGACCAATGATCAGATTCCGGACGAAGAAGAAGGCTAAACAAAGGGGCAGAATTATCTGAAGCTCACCGTTGCTTCGCCGTGGCGAGGAGACGGCGAAGAGCACCCTGAAAAGGCAGAAAAGAATGGTCCTCACCGCGGAGAGATGACGGCGAGAAGGCCTCCATAGTCCAGAAGTAACAGCACCTCGTCGCGGCGAGGAGACGGCGAACTGCGCGAATCTGCAGAGTTTCAGTCGCATTTTGGGCTTCTGTTTCAAATCCAACCCAATACCCACTCACTTGACCCGACTTTTAGGACATAAAACACAAATGTTAGAGACCCTTAGGCAGATTTTGGAGTCCCAAACCCTAGCCTCCCATTTTTCCTCTCATCCCCATCTTCCATCTTCCACCTTCTTCCTTCAAATCCTCCATGGTTTCTCCATCTCCACTCTGTGTTGGTGTTTTCTTCTTGGAGAATAGCAGCTAGGCTCCACCATTCTTGGTGGTGGGAGCTAAGGGATGAGCTTGAAGCTTGAATAGGGGAGTTTTTCTAGTTCTAATCCTTCTTCCTCTTGTTGTACTCATGCTTTTCTAGGGTTCTAGGAGTATATTTATGACATTTGGTTGTGTTCTTCATTTCTATACGTTGTGTAAGGGTTGGAAACTATTTTATGTTGTTTCTTTCTTGTTGAATGCTTGACATTGTGCTACATTAACTTTGAGTTTGATGAAATTTATGGGTTCATGATTTTGTTATTCTCTTAGTAAAAATTATGTGCTAATGCAAGGTGGCTTGGTTAGTGGATCAAAAGTGTTAAGTGGTTTTGCGTGAATGAAATGAGATAGGAATTAATTAATTGTGTTTAGACATTGGGTAATTACTCTTTTCAACCTTAATCTTTGTTTGGGTGGCCATCAATGAGTTAGGGTTAATTGAGAAACTAAGTGCAATTGTGGGGTGGCCCAAATTGTGGATCATAAGTCTTGCAAAATTAATTGGTTCTTGAATTTGTCAAATTGCATGAGTGGCATTGGACTTCAATCCTAGAGTCTTGATTTATTATTTGGGGTTACAGTAATCGATTAAACTCTAGGATTAATTAAGTGGCAATTCGGGGTCCCGGTTGTTGGATTAGGAGCCCCTTACGATTAGCAAATTCATATTGATTTTTGAACTTAATCAACTTAGGTTAAATTAGTAATGTACAGGGTTCCGGCATTAATTAAGTTAACCTAAGTCTAGCCTAGAGGGGTTCCTCTAGGGGTCTTTTGAAAATCAACAAAAACCCCCTAAAAACCTTTAGAAGCAATGAATCCTGAGGTTTCCATGCATCAAGAATGATTCCATCTTTATCCCCCTCCAAATCTCACTTTTATCTTATTTTTGTTTTACTTTTGAACATATCATACCTTTTGCATCTTTTCTAAATCAAAAACCAAATACAATATTTTTACCCGCTTTTGTAGTTTGCATCTTAGCTACTAGGACACTTTTTGCGTTAGGCTCCTCAAGTGAACGACACCTGGGGGTTAGCTTCCACTATCCCCTTGGTTCTTATTTTCTTGAAGGGCGGACCCAAGGGCGCTACACGCATATACACTCGAAAGAGAGAAATCGGAGCTCTTCATGCTCCAATAGCATAATCACTTGCATCACACATCACTTCAAAAGGTAGTGACCAATTTGGGGCCACAATAATAGGAGCTGAAGTCAATCTCCTCTTAAGCTCTTCAAAAGCCCTCATACACTCTTCCGTGAATTTGAAAGAAGTGTCTTTCTCAAGTAGCTATGAGAGAGGCTTTGAAATCTTTGAAAAATCTTTGATGAACCGACGATAGAATCCAACATGACCCAAGAAACTTCTCACAGCTTTAACATTAGTAGGAGGAGGAAGTTGCTCAATTATAGAAGTTTTTGCTCTGTCAACCTCTAAACCGTGTTTCGAAACTTTATGACCCAAAACTATACCTTCAGTTACAATAAAATGGCACTTCTCCCAATTGAGCACCAAGTCTGTCTCCTCACATCTCCCCAACACTCTATCAAGATTTGTTAAGCATTCCTCAAATGATTCACCAAATACTGAGAAATCATCCATAAAAACTTCCATGATCTCCTCAATAAGATCAGAGAATATACTCATCATACATTGTTGGAAGGTGGCAGGGGCATTACACAGACCAAAAGGCATTCTTCTAAAGGCGAAAGTGCCATAAGGACAGGTGAATGTTGTTTTCTCTTAATCTTCAGGAGCAACAGCTATTTGGTTATAACCCGAATACCCATCCAAGAAACAGAAGAATTCCTTACCAGCTAATCTGTCTAACATTTGATCTATAAAAGGAAGAGGGAAATGACCCTTCCTTGTAGCTTCATTCAACTTGCGATAATCCATGCAAACTCACCAACCAGTAACTGTACGAGTGGGAATGAGCTCATCTTGCTCATTAGTGATCACTGTCATGCCTCCTTTCTTAGGAACACATTGCACGGGCTAACCCACAAGCTATCAGAAATTAGATAGATAATTCTAGTATCCAACTACTTAATCACTTCCCTCTTAACCACTTCTTTCATCATCGGATTCAATCTTCTCTGGTTTTGAACAGATTTCTTGTGATCATCTTCCAAGAGTATTTTATGCATAACAATTGAGGGGCTTATACCTTTAATATCTGTAATCGTCCAACCCAAAGCTCTTTTGTGATCTCGAAGAATAGTCAACAACCTTTCTTTTTGATCTTTTGATAAAGATGTAGAAATGATAATACGAAGTGTCTCTGACTCACCTAAATATGCATACTCCAGATGTGGCGGTAAGGGTTTAAGCTCAAGAATAGGTGGTTGTTCAATAGAAGGTTTAAGAGAAGTGCCTTGTTGGATTCTGGTAGCATGGAGAAGCTTGAAGTAGCTTCTTGCATTCAGCTATGCTTTCATTTTCAATGCTCTCAGCACCAAGTAACACAGCTTCTAATAGTTCTTTAATGGCATGAGAATCCAAAGTTTCTTGAATTACCTCATCAAGTATGTCTACCCTGAAGCAATCTGTAGTGTCACGAGGATATTTCAATGCCTTGTTCATGTTAAAAATAACCTCTTCATCATTCACCCTTAGCTTGACTTCTCCTTTTTCAACATCAATTAGAGTTCGAGCAGTAGCCAGAAAAGGCATACCTACAATAAGTAGTATGTCTCTATCTTCTTCACAATCCAGGACAATAAAGTCAGCAGGAAGAATAAATTTATCCACTTTAACCAAAACATCCTCAATATTACCCCTTGGATAAGCCAAGCTTCTATCGGCTAACTGAAGTGTTACAGACGTCGGTTGAGCTTTACCAAGTTGCAGTTTTCTAAACACAGAAAGTAGCATTAAGTTCACACTTGATCCTAGATCACATAATGCTCTACCATGAAATTTTTCTCCAATCATACAAGGTATTGAGAAGCTTCCTGGATCTCTCTGTTTAGGAGGTAGCTTGTTAAGTATAATAGAGCTACATTCTCTAGTGAGGGCCACAATCTCATAATCACCAAATCTTCTCTTCTTACTTAACATCTCTTTCAGAAACTTAGAATACTGAGGCATCTGCTCTAGAACCTCAATGAAAGGGATATTTATGTGTAGTTGCTTGAAAATCCCCAAGAACTTCTTATATTGCTCATCTGAAGCCTTCTTTTGGAATCTTTGAGGGAACGGTAATGGTGTCACCCATTTAAGAGGCTCATTAGCTGCCTTCTTCTCTTTACTATCCTTTTTAAGTTCATGATCCACTTTCTCTACATCTACTCCCTTATCCTCCTGTGTAGTATCTTCATCTTCTATCGTGATTGTGGAAATTTCTTTACCATTAGAAGCTGAAGGCTTCTTTCCAAACTGTTGAATCTCCGGTAATTCTTTACCACTTCTTAAAGTCATGGCTTTACATTCCTCTTTCCCATCTCTACGAGGATTAGGCATGGTATTACTTGGCAATTCTCTTTGTTGTAATACATTCATGACAGTGGCAAGTTGTCCTACTTACACCTCAAGATTCTTGATAAAAGAACTCATTCTCTCATTAGTGGCAACTTGATCTTGACTGCTCTTCATTTGAATACTCAAAATTTGAGACATCATTGCCTCTAAATCAGGCTTCAGCCCTTGAGTGGAGACATCTTCCTTTTCCAACTGATGGAATCCAGGAGGTGACACTTGCTTTGCCCCAGAAGTTGGCACTTGATTAAGACTTGTACCATGTTTCCAAGAGAAATTCGGATTATTATTACGCCACCCTGGATTATAAGTGCTAGAGTAGGGATTGTTTTGATTACCCATACGAAAGTTTCCAGCATAATTTACCGGCTCTAATTGCTGAGAGATTAGGCATTGCCCAGTAGTATGACAATCCCCACAATACTCACAAGGAGTGTATACTGCTTTAACTGCCATGGGCCCACCATTAGCTTGATGGACATGTGCTTCTAAATTATCAAACCTCTTGTTGAGAGCATCAAGCATAGCCACTAACTGTGAAGATGTATCATTAGCAACTTTATCAATTGATTTTACTTGTCTCCTTTCATTGTTGTTTTGGATAAAGTTAGCAGAATGGTCATCCAAACAACTCCAAACATAGTTCACTGGTTGCTTTGTGATTCCCCCATTAGTAACAACGTTCAATTCAGATTTAGACTCAGGAGTCAATCGAGTACTAAAGATTTGCAACAAAACCCACTCTTCAAGATTATGACCAGGACTCTGCTTAACAAGCAACTTGAACCTCTCCCAAGCTTCATACAAGTGTTCACCAAACTGTTGGCAAAAATTAGTGAGAGCAGCTCTAGCATCCACCATCTTGTTATGTGGAAAGAATCTAGCCCTGAATTTCTCTTTCAACTGATCCCAAGTAGTCACATTGCCTTCTTCTAAATTATTCAACCACTCTTTTGCTTTCCCTTGAAGATAATAAGGGAAAATTCGAAGGCGGATCACATCATTCAGAACACTGTTTTGCTTGAAAGAATTACAAACATCGAGAAATTGAATTAAGTGCCGATTAGGATCCTCAACATATTGCTCCTAGTATACTGACCATTCAACTCAAGCATCTTAAGCATTGTCTGCTTTATCTCAAAGTTGTTTGCTTGAAATTTAGGCACTCTGATTCCCGACTGATATCCTCTGGATTGTCTTCCCAAGAAATCATTGACACCCAATCGATCATTTTCATCCTCAGCCATCACTTTGTGTTCAGGTTCAATAACCTCTTGTTCCTGGACTTGAGGTGTAGTAGCTTTCAAAAGCTCCTAGATACTCCTTGTCTTTTGTGGTGTCTTTGTAGATTTTGATTTGCGGGGTATATATCAATGGTACTTGAAAAACAAACCAGCTCTAAAGAGTATCAAACTTACCTAAGAAACAAACAAGAAAATAATAATTTTTTTTATTTTTATTTTTTTTATAAAAAAAACTCAAGCGAAAACTACTAAAGGATTTCTAATACTAATTACCAATTGACTTGAGTCCCCGGCAACGGCGTCAAAAACTTGATGCTACCAAAATTTAAATAAAGCTCTGCATGTGTACGGGCCGTAGAAATAGTAAATGGTAAATCAAGGTCGATCCCACAGAGACTCAAAACAATTAATTATTAGGCATTAAATTCCTATTTTTGTTTAAGTTGAGTAAGATAGAATTGGATTCGAACGAGTAAAAGAAAATTAAGATTTAATAAGAAAAACACGAACTTTAACACGGGTTAAATTCAAACGTTGAACGAACAACCTAGAGTCACTAATCCCTTGCTTGCTTCTTAGATTTTATTCCCACTAAATTAATTATGTCTTAACTTAAGCAGCTAGTCTAGAGTCCTAGTTCTATAAATTCCTGTTGGTCCACTTATATCCTTACCTGGATTAATTGCGTAATGTCTCACACGTATTAACTAGGTATAACTAATATCGGTAACACTCTAATTTGACTATGATGAGCTTCTAGGTATATGTCTATCCTAGATGCAAATTAAATTAAACCTAATTCCTTAGATTAAAATCTAATTTCACATTATTTAATCTCATGGTCTATTTAAAATTCCCTCCTTCGAGTTTAATTCTAAATTCCCTAAACATGTTCAATGGTGATCAGTCACTAAACAATAATTAATAATAACAAGATTAAATAAAGTGAATTAAAATTAAACATAATTAATAAGTGGGAAAAATATCTAAATCACATACAAATTCATAGTTACCCTAGGTTGTAAAAGAAAATTAGCCACACATGACTTCCAAATCAATCCCAACAAATATCAAAACATAATAAGAAATCATGGTGACAAGGAAGAGAACTAAAGTTCAACAATGGCTACCAAGCTGAAATTTCTCACAGTCTTTCCCTCTGGACTGATTCGAACATGAATGAACAGCGGTGCCCCTGTCTCTCCCTCGGACTCGTGCTATCAGCCCCCTCGAACAGTGGCAGCTGTCCCCTCTAATTTCTCCTTCCGCGTGTGTAGTAATTAATCCATCCGTGAACAGCGCGCCACTTTTCCTTTTCTTTCTCTTCCCAGCGTGATCTGTCCGTGAATGAGGATGATTGATTAATAGTGAATGTTTGCTTGATGAATGAACAGTGCGCCGCTAGCCTTCCTTTTTTTTTCCTCTGAATAGTCTCTAGATTATTCCATTAAGTCTTGCAGTGACTCTCCCAAAACGCATAGCTTCATGTGTAGCTTCCTTTCCTTTCTTTTTTCTTTTCTACAAAAGAGATGCCACATCGTAAATGAGAATAGGAAATATGACACTAACACCAAATGCCTCACCAAGGCAAGCAAATTAATCTGAAACTATTTTTCAAATATATTTATGTTTACTTTTCTATTTTAATTAATTAGAAGATAAAAGAAATCCCAAACAATATTTTAAATAAATATATTTTCAAATCTCAATAAAATTTCTTACTTTTTGAATTGATGACTCCCAAATACAATAAAATATATCTACAAATACACTAAAATTAGGGAGTCATCACAGACTTACCTTAAGTGAATCCTTGCTAAGATTAAGCGCCCCATCTCCTCATAAGAAGAAGAAAACTGAGCCTGAAGTTGAAATTCGACCAGAAGAGCCATCAACTAAATCTAGGGGATACAGCTTTGACTCTGGGACTATGACTTGAATCCAAAGTATTGAAAGGATTCAAGTGGCTCTGATCTAGATTAAAACAACCAATATCCCCTTACTTTCATCTATCATCTTGCATCTGCATTTTTATTTGCTTCATGTCTTCTGAACTTTTTGTGATTTTCTTTTATATATATAATTCATATGTGTTTTTGGTTGTCTTTGTAATATACCCAATGAAATGTATGAATTATCATGTTTATTAATGAGTTCTTATGGTTATCAGATTATTGCTTGCCTGTCTTTATACTTTATGTTAAAGCATGTATTTAACTTATGTTTTGTCATCATTAAAAAGGGGGAGAATGTTAGAATAATAAATTTTGATGATAACTAAATATAACTTAAGCATAAAGAGAGTCTGGACTTAGAACTAGAATGAACCTAGCATGAATTGATAAGAAATTCTAAGTCATTGCTCAATCGATCAGGAAGTAACAATTTGTTAGAGATATATAATCATGATCAATCAGAATTATGTTAGAGATAACATAAGTTAAGTAACTAGGAACCATTAGGGTAAGGTTAGAGTATGAATAAGTTATAAATTTGGCCGTCTAATCGATTAGGAGGCCCCTGTAATCAATCAGAGAAACTTGGAGAACAAACTTAGTAATGTTAGTGTGATAAAATGAAAGGGTATGATTGATCAAGGCACCCTGTGATCGATCAAAACCCCTCAGTTATAATTCAAGCCTTATCTTAGCCTATACGATTGATTGCACCATATTTTTATACACTTTTCATTAATAAAAACATTGGATTATTGCATGTTCTTGGGGTAATTGCACCTAATTAGGATGAATTCTGAATTTTACACACCTTTATTAGAGTTTGTACTAATCAAGGGCAATTTGGTCATAATTAGCATGATTTATTGATTAACCAATTTTCAAGGACATTTGATCCTACTTTGGGCCTATTTCATTTACAGATCATGGGAGAATTGAAGAAAGAGGTTGAAAATGTCAAAAATAAGCCCAAAAAGTAAATCTGTCAAATTTGAAGAAAATTACGAAAATGCCACTCTTAGACTTGCGTAGCTTCTGTCCTTGGCCGTGGACTTGGTACGGCGAGGGGTAAGGCGAGGGCCCCAAAACTTGTGTAGCTTATGTCCTTGGCTGTGTACTTGGTACGGCGAGGGTCCCAAAACTTGCGTAGCTTCTGTCCTTGGCCGTGGCCTTGGTACGGCGAGGGCTACGGAGAGGCCCTGAAACACAATTTTTGCTGCGTGTTTTAGGGTTTTTGGGGGAGTATATAAGGTTAAAAACATACCATCCTTCATGTCTCCAAGCCTCCAAACACGAAAATACCTTAGTTCTCCTAGGGTTTCCTTCCATTCCTTCATTCCCCACTCATTTCCACCTCCATCTTCTTCATCTTCCACCTTCTTCCACCCTCTTCTTCCATGGATTTTCGAATGGAGCTTCTTCTTGGGGTTCCTCTTGGAGTTTCTATGTTGGATTGAGGAGCTCTTCATCTCTTGAGGATGGGTTGATGGTGGCTCAAGCATGGGTTCTTCATTAGGGGAGTTTTTCTTTGTTCTAACATATGTATTTAGGATTTCTTCTATGTTTATTTGAATTTCTCTTGGAGATGTTTAGATTTATGTATTAGAATGAGATTTTAAATATGTATGTGTATGAACTATATGTGTTTATTTTGGGCTTTGAACACTTGAGTTATGAATTCTTATCTACATTGTGGTTGCATGAAGTTAATTTCATTTTAGTGGTTGCTAGTGGGCTTAATTCATTGCTTCCATTCATAATTGTTGTGGTTGCACTTTTATGAGAGCCACAAGTGTTTTTGCTCAAAATATTTCACACATCAAGTGGACCTTAACACTAACCCTAAGTAATGGCTATGAAAGTGGTTGCTAGATTAGTCATTAATTAGGGCTAGTGGACCCCTAGTGGTTGCTTAGGGATTATTTTATTAGATTTGATGAATTGAACCCCCAAATGATTTGAACCAATGTTTGCCACCTCACCTAAACTCAAGAGATTCCATTTCATTGCATTACTTCACTTTACCCATCCAACCATTCCATCTCATTAAGGAAAAGATAAAAAATCATGAAATTAGGATCATCTTGCATGTTTCACACTAAAAACCAACAAAACCCCTTTCTATACTTCATTTGCATGACATTTAGTTTCCTAGGTTAGTCATTAGGCTCCTTGTGAGACGATCCGGGATCGCACCACTATGTGCAATCCTTGGTTTTATAAATATTTTGCATTTAACCCCCAAGGCGATTAGGAAAAGGTTAAATCAACGATCATAGCTGCCTAATCGATAGGGCATATGTGAATTATGTTTTGTGATCGATTATGGAAATAAGGAATTAATTAAAATAACTCAAGTATGATCGATTAAGGAAGCATGATCGATTAAGGAAGAATGATCAAAATTAGTCCATTTGAGTGAACAAATCTTGTAATCACATTTGCAATAAAGTTTACTCTTAAGATAGTAGGATCTTAAGAGTAAGTTGTAATTTTACAAGTTGTACGGGGGAGTGATCTGTAAGAGAGAGGTCTTACTGAGAGATCACTTGTAAAGGACATCAAGAGCCTGATTAAATCTTGAGGTTTAGTGGACCTAACTGAAGGTTGGAGAACTGGACGTAGGCTAAGAGTTGGGCTGAACCATTATAAATCTTGTGTATTTCTGTTTAAATTTTAATTAGCACAATTTACCCCCTCTTGTGTATTCCTACCACTTTCATAAAGACCCTGTGATATTATTTGTAAACTATTATATTTATAATATTTAAACTCCCACCATTATAATTATATTTGATCTTATATATACTTTATATTATATTTAACTTAATATATTATGAAATATTTGTTAATTATTAATATATAATTTACATATTAATAATTATGTTATTTTTATATAAATAATCATTTATATTCATATACATTATATTATATTTAGTATTTTTATTTTAAATTTATCATAAATATTATTTTTGTGAATTACTTTTATTATATGAAATTTTGTAATAATTATTTTATTATATATATATTATTAAATTATAATTATATTTCATTTTTCTTACTAATATTTATAAATAAATAAAATATTATTTAATAAAAGATTAATATTAAATTTGTAATAAATTTATATCTATATATGTGTATATATTAATATCTATTAATAATTATAACATATTATTTATTTATTTATAAAATATTTTTTAAAATAAATTAAGATAATATTTTATTTATAAAATAGTTAATAAATTAGCGACGGAAATTCTGTTGGTAAAATTTCCAACAGAATTTCTGTCACTAATCCGTAGCTAATTACCGACGGATTTGCGACAGAAATCCCGTCAGCAATTTTATTGACCGAATTTCTGTAGGTAATCTGTCAGTAATTAGCCACGGAAAAAATTCTATCGAAAACTACCCCTTCGGTAATTTCATTTTTTATAGTGTGAAAATCGTGGCTACCTCCTACTTTGAAGATCTCTATTATGTGGAGGATCATAGCTATAATCAGTGCTCCCTATTAGGTGTCTTTCCAATCTTAGAGGAATCACATCTAAGATCTCTATCTTGGGCTATCGACGCTGATGAAGCCAAGCAAGCCCTCTTTGAGATAAAGCCATTAAAAGCACCAAGTAACGATGGTCTCTATGCTCTCTTTTATCAAAGTCAATTGGATAAACTCAAATCAAAACATACAATCCAAGAGAAAACGGTTAAGGTATCGATGGTCCATTCCAGCTTGTTAGGCTCTGTAGTAACACTGCAAACAACAGGGACAGTTAGAATGACAAAACATCAAAGCTAACTAGAGTAGCATACATTTTCAGAGAATTGGTCCTGCATAAGAGAAACTAAAAGGGAGGATTTATAAAGTAAATAAAGACCGAGTTTATCAAACCAATGCTAAAAGTTTTAATGTTTTCAAGATAGCTTCATGCTCTTGTTATGGAAAATCAAAAGTCAACATTTGTTTATAGCGGAACATGGCAGAATTGAGAAAGTTTTTCCTTAACATTCTTCTCAAGCTCCTGTTATGAAAAATAAAAATATAGAATAGCCAAACCTTTGTCAGATCAGCACCCATGGCAAGCTTAAAGAAAAGAAAAAAAAGATAAAGGGGCACAGCATTGCACAATGGTAAGCTAGAATATTAGGGGTCAATCCTAATCCCCAAAGTTGCCTGACACTGTGCTGAGTCAGCTTTGTTTTCTGCATATTAAAGCTTGCAGTAATTAAAGGATATGAAATAATCAATTACACCACCCACAAGATTCAAATGTAGAGTATATTACACTTTTTTAGTGAAAGCTAGATTAATAAACAAAAACGAATTTTTCCTTACTTCGTCAAGTTGACTATTTTTTTTAAAAATCCCATTTACTTATGATGAAACTATATAATGTTGCCTCAACAATACTCATTATGCAGTATACCTGTTCATTGACAACAACATTGAGAACAGGCACCAAGCTGACATGAACCAAAACAAAAGTTGCCAGGTCCTGTATGAAACAATAGAATTAGAGAAACTTATTAACTAAAGAACGTCAAACAGAAAATAAACTATGAACTGTTAATCGTTGGAAATTAAGCATATGTCATACAATTTTCACATAGTATTGTGCATACTTGTTTGATAATATCTTTAATTGAGATGATAACTTGTGAAAATTTTGTGAATTCTTCTTAACATATTATTGAAGAAAACTAATGGAATTTCACCCTATTTTGTAAGGGAAAGCTCTAGGAAGAAGAAGAGTTCAAGAGAAGGAAAGATAAAGAAGCACCATGGTAGATCTGCATGGTCTGCATTTGTCCACAGCGGCAGACGAATGATAACAAAAAAACATCAGTACAGCTGCGCATTTTGAGAATTGAAACACGAATTTTGAAGCCATATATGCTAGGGTTGGTCGAAAACAGAGGGCAGAACACATTTAGGTGAGTTTGAGAGCTGAGAAACACCTTGAGAGAGAGCTTGAAGGAAGATTTGGAGCTTGGGATCAAGATTAAAGGCTTGGAGAAGAGGATTTGCTTGGAGCTTCTCAATAGTTCTTGGTGATTTCCTTTCCTTCCTTCTCGTTTGTTTTCTATTCCTTTGAGTTGTTTCTATTATTGACCATGTACTGGAACTTGAATCTTGAGATTTCTTTCTTCATGTAGTAGCTAAACTTCCAATTCTAGGTTTATTTAGAAGCTTTGTATGGATTGATACTTGAACTCCTTTTCTCTTTTGATGATTAATGAGTATGGTATTGTGAATTTAACTTGTGCTTCATTTTTTTCCTAAGTGGTGGCCAACATTTAGCTTGTTAGCATAATTAGTGGCTTGAGAGAGCATTAATTAAGCATAGAACTAGGTTGAATTTAAACTTGTCCTGATAATTCCTAGTTGTGATTGAGAGTTAGTTAATGAGATAGAGATATTCATTAACCAAGTTTTGTAAAATTGAAGTGGGATGTTTAGAAAGACTAATTAACATAATGTGTAGTAAGAAATTATGCATATTAGTGTTAATTAAGGTTTGGGTAAGCTTGAGAGAGTTATTCAAATGCTCAAGACTTCAAACATCAACTTAATGCTCATTAATTATCATTAGATTAGGGTTATTCAAGTATCATGAAATACATAGTGGATAAATAAACCTAGGCTTTTCCCATTATGTTAATTGAATTAAAAACCATCTTTTGTTATTTTTATTACAATTTGTGTTAACAACATTTGAGCCAATCATTTGCCTATTGCCCATTGCTAATTTTGAATATAATGAACTTAATGAACTTGCTTTTAACGTGGTCCTAGTGGAACAACAACCTTTCTTGAACTATACTACTAGAACTTGACCCGTGTACTTGCGGTAGCAAATTATTGCGAACATTAACCTACATGGTATGAAGCATCAGAAACATTACCTACACGATATGAAAATTGGCCAAGTGCCTCAATAAAAGGCATGGATTCAATATCACCTACATCATGAAGGGTTCATATTACAATTAATAAAATTGTAGAGCTTTCAAATAACCTTACAAATCATACGACTCAGGCAAAATTTTCTAGATAAAAAGAAAAGCAAATTTCTGTTTTTAGCTCACCCATGATATTATTAGTAATATGAAAATACCTAATGCAGTTATAATAGTTGGGGAAACAATAAAATACTGGTCACTTAAGTTTTAAATTCCAATAATTTATCTATGGTTCCACCTAACTCGATGACACAAACATCATCACGGATGAAATTAGAGGCGGAGAAATCGGCCCCATTAACATAAATACAAGAACAGAAACAAGAAATAGAGCATACAATCCAAAGATCTTATGCTTTCTATTGAAACTCATATTTTGCTGATAACCAAACATGATTTATTTTATGAAAATTGTGGCATCACTACTACAGAAGGGGGTTTTAAAGTTTGTTATTTAGGGGTTTTTATGTCACTTTTTCATGTGACATTAAAAGTAGTGACTTAGAAAAAATGGAAATTTTACGTCACATAAAATATGTGACGTTGAAAGTCAGATTTTCCACGTCACAAGTTATGAAACAAGAGATGTAGATAAGTCACTGAATATTTTTTTCTTAAATGGCTGAGAATTCATGTCACATGTTTATAAAACATGTGACGTAAATTATCCTGTGAAGAAACCACGTCACTTATTTGGCTAATAAGTGACATCTCTGGTTTCTCCACAAACCAGGTCACTTATTAGCCGAATAAGTGACGTGGTTTCTTCGCAGTATAATTCACGTCACTTGTTTACAAAACATGTGACGTGAATTGTTTTTTTTTTTACTTTTTTCGTTTGGTCCCATTTTCTTTTTCTTATTTGTTGTCTCAAAAAACATATAGCAATATAATCAGCCAACACAACAGATAGCAATCAGCCAAGCTAATATCAGAAAACAGACAACAGATAGCAATCAACCAAGCTAATATAACTAATCAATCATACTAAACATCTATACTTGTGTTGATACTACTACACAAATCATTATTTTTACACAATTTAGTATTTTGTACAATGATCAATCATCTCTGTTGACCAATTCCGAAAGCAAAAATTGAGCAATACTCTCACGAATTGAATAAAGATCTTCATATGTAAATGTGTTGATTTCATAAAACTGCAACAGTAAAGATATGATGATCAATGAAAGAAATTACATAAAACATTATATATATATATATTGATGTATTAATTGTATCAAGAATTTATAAATAAGAATTTAACTAATACCTGTGAGAATAATCCGGTGCGTTCGCTAATAATAATGTCATAAATATACTTCATGACGTAATACCCGTACTCCTTATTAGTCGGTTGCTTAGGGCACTTTAATCACAAGAATCGGTATAAATTAATAGCAAAGTATTTAATATATCTCAATTGACTAACATTGAAAGAATTTAAATCAAAAGTACTTACTTTAGGTCTTTGTAGCATGACATCTTGATGTTGTTCACCAGTTTCTTTCATTGATGAATGCCACTGAGATATACCCCTAAAATGGAACCAAAATTAGTACATATATGGGAATCATTTATTTGGGCCACAGTATATAATAAAGATATTAACACTACTCACTTCAATAGGAGAGTTCTATGATAGGAGGTTATATTACGCCTCAACGAGTCAAACCAAACTAGATGATGATCCCTAGGGCAAACGACAACTAGTGCCCAGTGCTTACTAAAAAGACATTAAAAATAATCATAACATTTACAACTGTGTATAATGATGAAAAGTTGGCAAAATGAAACAATCAAACTTACTCTTCAAGAATAGGTGCAAAATAGATAGTTCCCCAGTTCACTGACATTTGATGGTTGATGTATGCTTGCATGTTGTCATCATAATTCCTCTTCTCCGCCGAGGTATTGAAATTATCCCTCCTCATTAATGCCACTGGACTGAAGAATCTATATTATCCCCTGCCTAATCTGTGACACAAGCTGTGGAAGTACCTGTATATCATAGACAAGTTGAAATCAAAAAGGGATTTAATAAGAAATACTGCTGAGACATAAAAAGTAATGGTCATTTATTACATAGTCGCTAACTCAAGCCATCCAAGGTCAATTTCCTGCAGCTTCAAAAACTCCCTGATATCTCAGGAACTATCAAGCAAATATTTGTATGTACTATCAGGACTGACTACTCCTGGAGGCATCGTAAAGGGCACAGCTCCAAATTTGGCTACATCTCCCGAAGGAGCTGGAGAGAAGGATATTCATCTGAAAAGGACTGCAGGGCAATGAAAAAAATCATTGTTATGTTATGCCAAAACCAGAAAAATATCAAACAAGCAGTCTCAAAACTTAAGTGTACATACCATATCAACCGGCGGGTCTGGCGCCTTTTGTGACCTCTTGTGTACAAGATGTCTAGGCCACAAGATGAATGCCCTGACCACCTCGCCTAGTTTGGTGACTTCATGATCGGCAAATGATACATCTTCCCCCGCCTCATTCCTATGGACAGCTGTAACAGACACCTTCAGTTTGTCCTCCCCAATAGGAAAATTATGTGTGAGGGAGGAGTTCGGGAACTGGCGAACTTTGGCAACCGCGCGCAGGCGAGGGAAATCGAGATGGAGATAACACTCCTCTCCATAATCAGGGTTGTTTTCTGGTGTAGAATTTGAGTCGTCCTCATGAATTGATTCTAACTGCATAGGCTGATTATAACTGTCTTTGCCGCTTGGACCGCTGGTTCTGAGGGATTCCTGCAACGGATGAAAATATACAAAGTAAGACTAAATTTATGAACCAGGAATACGGAAATCAACAAATGTAGTAGATGCTCAAACCTGATAATTTTGTCTAGAAGAATTCGACATGAGTCCGAGCTGTACGGTAGATGCTCGGACCTGTGCCTCAACCTGAACCCGGATCTGCTCCGTCATTTACCCACTAAGCTGCTGGACATGTACTGCCACCTGTTGCTGAACCTGTTTAGCAACCTGCTCCTAGAACTGGGCCTTCATCTCCACCCGAACCCTGGCCACAATCTCCACAGTGGATTCTCTACGGGCGAAAGATCGGGGTTTACAACTGAAATACTTAGTCAGCCCTACATTCTTCGGCTCCCTGATAACTCGACCGTGGTGGTCTAGCTTTTCAATTGCCGTGGCCAAAATGTCCATCCTCCCAGAAGGTGTGAATGACCCTTGGGTGGGTTGCTCCTTAAGTTCTTCCTGTATTGACCCAAAAAATCATAACTTGTAATGTGCTACAAAACCATAAGTTAAATGCAGTAACAAAGTGAAATACTCACAATGCTCTGTGCAACTTTCTCAACGTCCGGAGTCACAAATTTTCCTTCTTTATTCTTCCTTCCCTCAACCCATTTGGTATGATGTGGGAACGGTGGCGGAGGCTCTATAACAATAGTAGGATCGAACCGTGCTGCTTCCTCCATTTCTGTAATTTGTTTCTGAGTCAACTTTTTCTCTAGCCACTTGTAACCCCCCCGAGACATCGTGTGCCTATAGATATTCTTCTCTTGTCGCTTCTTTTGTTTTTCACTCTCCTCCTGTGAAACTACGACTAAGTTAGTTAACTAATATAATGTTGATAGTGCAATTTTAAACCAAAGTTAATAAGCTATTTATGAAATATACACACCTTGAACTTTTTGTCTAGCCGTGATGCAACAAGCTTCTTCAAAGTCTTTGGGTCAATATTGGAGTAGGTCTGACCCGGATCCTGACCCTGCTTATTTCCAAACACGTAGTCTCTGGTCAGGGTATTCTTGAAATTCTTCCACATCTTGCTCCCTTCTCCCAACCAAAAATCCTTCAACTGTTGTGTGTTTGGGACATCGAAGTTTTGCTAGAAAAAATGACAAACACATTAGTTGAATTAACTGAAAATAAAAATACATACATATTAGGAACAAATAGAAATATAATGATAAACCATACCAAAATATCTGACCATCATTGATCCTTAACGTCTTTTTTGACTTTCCGTCAATCGTTATCCAAGATGCTTATCCGGTTTCTCACCACAAAACCGACATAGTTGACGAAATTCGTGCCAACTTCCTCGATAGGATTCATGTCATCGTCAAAATTCACACGGATAGGCTGCACATTTGTCCCTTGATGAACAACAATGTCATTGAGATTCGTCGGACCTGTTCCCTTTCTTCGAGGGGATCGTTCCGTTGCTTATTGTTATTATTGTCCGCCATGTACCTGTTAACATATCAAATATGTGATGAGTCACAATGCCACAACTTTCACAAAATAAAAAAAAACATTAACAAGAATTAGTACATGATAATTCAAAAAGATTCTCACTTTATGTGTTATCCAATATCCCCTCACAATGATCATCTCTAGAGGCCAATTGGTCATCATCATCTATCAACTCAAATTCACTAGGTTTAGGTGGTCCTACGCACAGAGGTTGTATCTCATCTAGATCTAAAGTGGGAGTACGGTCCTTTTGCTTTTTACTTTGCAAGACTATGGATAATTGCTTATTTGTGAGATCTGTTATATAGAACACCTGTTTCGTGTGACTTGCTAAAATAAAAGGGTCATCTTTGTACCCAACCTTCTGAAGATCAGTCGAGATCATACCAGTATGGGGATCAATTCCAACTACGCTATTGTTAACCCACTTGCATTTAAAGATTGGAATTTTGAACTTGGTGTAACTAACTTCCCAAATTTCTTCAATTACACCATAATATGCCATGGAAGCCAATCTTGGGTTTTTATCTTTTGAACTGGAGAAGTGCATCGCTTCGGCTACCACCATAACGCCACTTTTTTCATGGTGCTATTGTTGTCCTAGGCCTTAGTATAGAAGGAATAACCATTTATGTCAAAAAAGCACCAAGTAACAACCTCAAAACGAGGCCCTCCGAACCATCTTATTGTATCCGGCGCACCAGTCTCCTTTTCAACATACTCCTTGAACCACCCAATAAATGTCCTATTATGCTCGTTAGAAATCTGCATGTCCCTCTTTTTTGGGTTCCTTTCTTTCAGGATCCTCTTATACTTGTCCAAATAAGGCTGCACTTCTTCCATATTATTCAAGATGCAGAGGTGTGCTTGTAACACCTCTTCACAGCACATAGTCTTCATTTTGATGCCTCGTACCCCTTTATCGATCCCATCTTCATGTCTAGGGCTTTCCTCAACCCCTTTTAGATACGATTTGCAAAAGTCCATTGCCTCTTCAACTAAATATCTTTCAACAATGGATGCCTCATGTCGATGTGGGTTCTTAGAATTCCTTTCAAAACCTTCATGAATTGCTCGAAAGGGTACATCCACCTTAGATAAACTGGGCCACAGAGCCTTATCTCTCGTACCAAATGAACAATCAAGTGCACCATAATATCGAAAAAGGCTAGAGCAAAGTGTATCTCTAGTTGGCACAATATAATGTAACCCTCATTTTCCAACTCGTCAAGCTTTTCAAAGTCGATGTCTTTGCTGCAGATCGCATTGAAAAACATACACAGTCTTGTTATAGTCATCCTCACATAACCTTGCATAATGCCTCTTATAGAAATTGGTAAGAATTGTTGCATCAATAAATGGTAATCATGCGACTTCATTCCAACCAACTTCAAATCATTCATAGACACAAGTCTACTAACATTAGAAGAATAACCCTGTAGCACTTTGATCGCACGTAAACACTTACAAAGACTTTTTTTCTCCTGTTTAGAGAGTGTATGAGCAGCAGGTTCCATATAAGACCTCTTTCCATTTTCACTGACTATAGGATGCAATCGTTGTCTTATACCCATTTCAACCAAGTCTAACCGTGCACTAAGTCTGTCCTTAGTCTTCCCTTGTATATGCAACAGCATTCCAACAAGACTATCACAAACATTTTTCTTAACATGCATCACATCTATACTGTGCCTCACATCCAGAAATCGCCAATAAGGTAGATCAAAGAAGATTGACCTCTTCTTCCAAATGATCTTCTCAGAACCGGTCTTAGTCTTCTGTTTCTTACCGAATACCACATTAACATTCTTAACACGGCTTAAAAGTTCCTCCCCGGTTAAGGGGGTCAAAGCATATCTATATTCAGATGAGCCATTAAAACACTTCTTTAGTCTACGATAAGGATGAAACCGATCAAGAAACCTCCTGTGACCGAGGTAAACGGTCTTTCTTCCATGTTTAAGTTGGTGGCAGTTTGTGTCCAACTTACATATAGGACATGCCATATAACCCTTCACACTATAACCAGAAAGATTGCCACATGCAGGGAAGTCATTTATTATGGTAAATAGAATATCTTGCAACTTGAATGTCTCCTGCCTGTATGCATCAAACACATAGACGCCTTCCTCCCACAACATCTTCAAGTCCTCAATCAAAGGTACAAGATAGACATCGATATCGTTCCTAGGCTGTTTCGGCCCAGAAATCATCATGGGCATCATCACATATTTACGTTTCATGCATAACCAAGGAGGCAGGTTGTAAATGACCAGCAAAATTGGCCAAGCACTATGTGTGCTACTCAGACTCCCGAAAGAATTGAATCTATCCGTACACAGTCCGAGATGAAGATTCCTCGGCTCACCACCAAATTCAGGAAACATTGAATCAATTTTCTTCCATTGAGGAGAATCAGCAGGATGCCGGAGATATCTTCCATTGGAGATTCTCTCATCACAATGCCATCTCAGTTTCTTTGATTCTGCCTCATTTGCAAACAACCGTTTAAATCGCAATACAATTGGAAGGTACCACATTACCTTCAAAGGTACCCCTTTCTTTGATCCATCATTATCACCAACGACATCCTTTCTCAGCTTGTACCTCAAAGTATCACATTTAGGACATACTTTCAGGCCTTCATACTCATTCCTGTACAACACGCAATCAGTAGGACAAGCGTGCATGTTCTTATACTCTACCGCCATCTTGCTTAGAACTTTTTTAGCCTCATACATACACTTCGGAAGCACATTGCTGGCAGGGAACATATCACTCAAAGCTTCAAGCAACTACGAGAAACCCGTGTCCGCCCACCCATTTTCTGTCTTTAGTTTCAACAATTTCAGGACACCGGTCAATCATGTATACTTAGTACATCCCAGGAACAATGGTGTCTCTGCATCACTCTGCAACTTGTCAAACTCATTAACCATAGAAAATGACTTCACCCCAATGTCATTGATCATCTCGTCCATTCCATAATCACAAACATCATCCACCGCTGCTTCTACATTTTGTAACGTGCACACATGTACGGTACTTCCCAATTCCCCATGCCAAAGACACTTCTTATAATGGAGATTGATCCCATCACAAAGAAGGTGATCCCTTATATCATCAATGCTCTTAAAATAAGCATTTACATACTTCACACAAGGGCATCGATACATGCCATTCTTACTAGGAATGTTTCTTTTAGAAAATTCAATAAATTCTTCCACCCCCATTTGATACTCTTTAGTGGTTCTCAATGCATGCATCCAACTATGATCCATTCTAATTAACCTATGCCATATGCCTAACAAATTAGTCATGTTTAGTTCACTACCTTGTGAAAAAATGGGCAAGCTATACACTTAACTTCACTTCATGCAAATTTTTTTAAAAAATTGGCAGAGTTTTCCCTTGTAAATGTGACATCTAAGAATTACATTTACAATCCAATTTCAGTCCAGTAAATACAAAAGCATACCATTACTAATTCAACACCAATCAAATAGGCATTCCATACACTTAACTTCACTTCATGCAAATTTTGTAAAACATTTGGCAGAGTTTCCCTTATAAACTTGACATCCAAAAATTACATTCACAATCCAACTTCAGTCCAGTAAATACAAAAGCATACCATTACTAATTCAACACCAATTAGTAATTACAAAACCTATAATTTCACCCTCATTTGATGGAAATTAAACATTGCTCTACAATTAGTAAATTAAATACTCACTATGGATAAATTGATAAGTAATTGTACAAAGTATGAAGGATATGATAAAGTAATTGATAACCCACTAAAAAGAGAGCATCTAAACTACTGCCATTGGAGTAACACAAGAATAATGAAATGATTTCAAACTAAAAGAACAAGAATGCAATAATCCCAAACGATGGCCAAAAAACTATGGAATTCCAAATAAAAAAAGAGCAAAAAATAAGCCCCATTATTCAAATTCTGTGCAAGAGCAGAAAGAATAAATAAAAAAATAAAAAATAAAAGAAAGGACTTAGATCTCGCACCTGTGAGGGATGAGTTGAGGGAGAGAGCTGAGGGAGCGAGAGACCTGAAGGACGAGCTGAGGGAGCGAGAGAGCTTCTTCACAACCTGAAGCTGGGTTTTTTTTTTTAATTTCTTCAATGCCAAGAGAGCTTAGGGGTGAGGGAAAGAGGATAAAGCTGAGGGAGAGAGCTGAGGGATGAGGGAAAGAAGAGAGAGCTGAGGGGTGAGGGAGAGAGGAGAGAGCTGAGGGGCGGTGTGAGTTCAAATTTTGGGAGAGCTGAAGGTTTCTGTGTAGCAACGAAAATTTCGGGCTGATTGATGAAGAAGATGGCAGCTGGTTTAATCAGGTTTTTATTTTTTTTATAAGAAACCACGTCACATATCAGGTTTTTAATTTTTTTATAAGAAACCACGTCACATATTTTCTATATGTGACGTGATTTCTTATAAAAAAATTAACCTGATAGCAAACCACGTCACATATTAAAAATATGTGACGTGGTTTCTCACAACCTTAAACCACGTCACATTTCTGCCATTATTGTGACGTGGTTTCTTCCTCAGCCAGAAATTTAATTACAAAAATGCCACCAAGCTTTTCTCAATATCAGTTTTATAATTGGCTGATGTGAATTAGGGACAAGAAATGGGCTTTTTGTAGTAGTACATCTTAACTTAGAAAAATATTTTGAAACAAATTTTTGAAACTAAGTTAAGAAACAATCGATAACTCCTATCACTAATTGATTGAGATTGTGACTCAGCAATCAATGGCGTATCAATTGAATATCGATTGCCTAGTTTCAATCGATTGATAGATGGATCAATCAATTATTTGCCACATACATCAATTGTTTATCTTAAGTTTTCAAAGTGATCAGACAGAAGAGCAATCGATGGGAAGAAAGGCAATCGATTGGTGGCAACAATTGATGAGCAATGATTGATACTTGAGTTAAAAGGAAACTAAAAGCTATCAATAGACTTTTATGCAATCGATTGATAGAGAGCAATCGATTGGGACATTAAGCAATCAATTGACAAACTTTGAATTTATTCAATAACTAACATTTTCATCGGGTGTTGCAGGACCAATCTAAAGACAATCAATTGACAAGCAAAGTCAGTAATCAATTAGGACACTGAACCATCGATTGACAAACAAAAATTTCAAAAACATTACTCTTCTCATGCCTAACTAACTTTATATTTCGAAGATTTCACATGTCCCATTTCAGGAAGTTTACATTGGACACAGAAACCAACCTCAACACATAAAGAAGAAAAAGTCGTTATCATACTTTACTATAACCCAGCAAGAGATAGAGAGGAAACAACTCAACACTAATACCTATGGAGCATTAATTGCATATGAGAACATCATCAACTCTCCAGATTAAATCCCCAAATAATCATCTCTCACAACAACAACCATAATAGAGACTCAGACTCAAACTCACTCAACGGGAAAATTTCTCAAAGGACTATAAAAGCATTTGAAGCCTCAACTTGGTTGGAAGAAAATTAAGTGCTATTCAACTACAAATTCATACTGCATTCATTTCAAGCTTTCTGAGTTCTCTCATCTGTTCTTTAAACTGCAATTTCTATCAGCTCAAGTGAGTTAGCAAGCTTGTCAATCTGTATTTCTTTCTAATGTGTGATTTCCTTGGGATAGTGGTGAAAGTGGCAGGATTGCAGAAGATGGGGTTGAATTGTGCTTAAACAAAAATTTAATCACTAGAACACAAAACTTATACTTTTTCAGCCCAACTCTTGGCCTACGTCTAGTTCTCCAACCTCAGTTGGGTTCCACTAAACTTCAAGATTAAATCAGGCTCTTGATTGCCTTTACAAGTGAGCTCTCAGTAAAAATTCTCTCTTACAGATCACTCTCCCTTACAACTTGTAAGATAACAACCTACTCTTAAGATCCCACTTTCTTAAGAGTAATCCTCATTTGAAATGTGATTATAAAGACTTGTTTACTCAAATGAACTGATTTTGATACACACTGAAGTACAATAATAATGAATGAATATATATATATGATAGTAGGTGAGTATTAAATGCAGTACGTAGAACTCAAAGGTGTATTCAATGTAAGCAATCACTGTGTTCACCAACTACTTCACCATGGCTTTTATACATGTTTATGGATTTTGCCCATTGGTGACCATTTATAATCGTTGACTGATCTTTCATGAGAGATGATTAATCTGATGGAGTGTTGAGATGAAGATGTTCTTGTGTTGCATTAACTCCCTTGTACTGTTCAACTTCAATTTCTCTCTTCAATGTTAAAAAGCCTGAGTACTTGCATTTTGAGGGAAACTCAATGCCAGATCGATTATACAACTTCAATCGATCATTACTTCTATCATCTGATCGATCACATATAGATTAAGCCTAGATCAGAATTTGCATCGCTTAACATATGATATTAGAATTCAGGATGCCTAATCAATCATAGAGCATCTTGATCGATCATGCTTCATTAATCGATTATACTTAAGTTACTTTCATTTTCATAATCAATCACAAGTCATTATTCATTTATTCTCTAATCAATTAGGCCGTTATGATCGAGTAGGCTAAGATTAGGCTTGAATTATAACTGAGGGATCCTAATGGATTACAAGGTGTCCTGATCGATCATACCCTTTCATTCAATCATACTAACATTACTAAGTTTGTTCTTCAATTCTCTCTAATCGCTTACAGGGACCTCCTGATGGATTAGGTGACCATAACTTTTAACTCATACATTATTTGACCTTATCCTGATCAATTAGGCACCTAGTTACTTAACTTATGTTTCTTTCTAATCTTACCCTGATCAATCATGTCTTTATATTTCAACAGATTCTTTCTTCCTGATCGATTGTATAATAATTTAGAATTTTTTATCAGCTCATGCTAGGTTCATTCCAGTTCTAATTTTAGACTTTCTTTATGCCTAAGTTATGTTTAGTTATCATCAAAATCCATTATTCTAACAAGTGGGATCCTAAAGAAAAAGGTTGTCAACTTTCAAAGTGTAAGGGGGAAAGAATTTAGTGAAACAGTGAGGTTTCATTGAGAAAATTCTCTGAAATATAAAGGTCTTTAGGAACCTGTTTTAATCTTGATTCACTAGTAGAACCCAACTTGGTTGGAGAATTAGACGTAGGTCAAGAGTTGGACCGAACCAGTTGATTTAACCTTTGCCTTGTATGCCTTGGGGGTTATGATCAAAATTTAATCCCACAATTGCATTATAGGTTGCAACCCCAGGTCGTTTCACTTAAGGAGTCTTTTAATCTACCTAAACTAGCTAAATGTAGTTAAAACAATAAAAGGTAAGGGGTTTTGGTTTGAAAAGTCGTTTGATAAAAGTAGTGAAAATGTAAATACTTGTTTTTGGTAATTTTTGATTAAAAAAAGTGAAGAGGTGTTTGGGATAAGGATAATTTTATAAAATGGGCTTTGGTAGTGTTACGGTAGCTCTCATGCTTCATTAAAATTGATATTAGGAGTTAAAGATTCACCATGTATAATTGAAAAATCCACAAGCAACCACTAGGGGTCCACTAGCCCTAATTAGTGACTAATCAAGCAACCACTTTCATAGCCATTACTTAGGGTTAGATTTAAGCTCCACTTGGTGTGCGTTGGAACTTGAGTTTTGAAAACCGATTCCTCTCAAGAATGTGCAACCATAACATTCAATTTGACAAATTAAGCTATGCAATCTAGCAACCACTAAAAATCATATAGCATCACAAATCCAATAGGAAATTTGAAAATAAATATCATTCAATTGACATAACTCAATATCCAACACAAATATTCCAATTCAAAGACAATGAGAAAGGAAAATCATGTCTCCAATCCAAATATACAAGAGAAATGCAACCACACAACTCAATATGTATGGAAAAGAGAATGAGAAAACAAGTAGCTCCCCTATTTTACCCATTGAAGCAAGAGCCACCTTCACACCACCAAAGCACCAATATTCTAGCCTCTTATTGATGAAATTTCGAGCTCACGCACTCCCCCAATAGCTGACTCCATGGTTGGACGAAAATGGAGAAGAGTGAAGGAGAAATGAGGAGAGAATAGAAGGAAAAAGAGAGATAGTGTAGAATTTCAACAAAATGGAAGTGAAGATGAGTGGAAATAGTGAGGATTTGAGTGGGAATGAGGAAGAGACCAGGAAACCCTAGGAGAGCTGAGGATTTTTGACTTTTGAGCCTTGGGAAGTGAAGTTTCTGGCTGGGTATCACTTAAAACCACCCCAACACAGTCCCAAAACACTGCTGTTTCGGGCTGCCAGAAAATACGTGTATGCCGGGGCATGCATGTTTGTGTACCTCAGCACATGAGATAGAGAGACCCTCCTGATCTCTCAAGTTGCTCTGCCACAGCACACAAACTTCTGTGCCATGGCACACCATGCAGAGAGGGTGCCTCTTCTTTGTGCTCCGTCTAGCTTTTCTACGAAAAATGTTTCTTCCATGATCTGCAGCATCAAAATAACCCAAAAGTAGCATCAAATGTCCTTGAAGATTGGTTAATCAATAAATCATGCTAATTATGACCAAAGTGCCCTTGATTAGTATAAACTCCTATAAGGTATGCAAAAGCCAGATTTTGTTCTAATTAGGAACAATTACCCTAATAACATGCAATAATCCAATGATTTTAACTATGAAAAACGTATAAAAATATGGTGCAATCATTTCCCCCACATTTAGACCTTTGTACTCCTTGACAAAGGGTTCAATGCAGAGAAGAATGCGTTTAACCAATTAATAATCTCAAGGTAGCATGAATCATGATTAAGAATATGCAAAGGGAGAATTGGCAAAGCAATTGGATGAAGCAATGGCAAAGAGGATTCTCAAGATAATAGTGTTTCGTTCTACTCACCTCATGTGGGGTTTTTCATACTTAACTTGTTCAAACAATAATTTGCCATAAGCTTGTAACTACTCTAATATCTCCACCCATGCACACAATCATGTATGAATCAAAAGGACTTGAGGGGTTGAAATGATGCAAAAGGCATGATGGATTGCATGTTATGGAAAGGAAAGGAAAGGTTGAAATGCAATTTAATGTCACTATTAGAGTACATAGCACATAAGAGCATAATTTCAACAATAATGATTCCGCATCAAGAAATGCCTTATTCTTCAAACTTTCTTTCCTTCTTTCTTTTTTTTTCATTTTTTTTTATATTTTTTATGCACACTTTTCTATTTTCTTTTTTTCCTTTTAACATATACATGGCATAATCAACAAACAAAAGTGGCTCAAACTCAATGCTTCATCACAAAATTCACATTAATGCATTACAACAAGGAACGGCTCAAATTGGGTGAAAAATGGGGAATGACATATTGTGGGATTGTGTTTGGGAAAATGGGGTGATAAAATGAATGGCTAAATCATCTTCATGCATGAATGCAATTTAGCTTTGACAAAGAGTAGAGACAAGTTCTAGAAATTGAATGATCAAGCAAGTATACACTCTTGAAAGGAAAATAGGCCCAAAAATCTCACAACAAGGTTTAACCTCAATCACCAATTAAATATCGAATTCCAAGGCCAATTAACACAATGCATATGCTTGAAAATAGCTCATCACTAGCTCTTTGAAAATTGAAAGGCTAAAATGCATAATTTTTTGAATTCTTCCCATTGCTCATGAAGCTCAAAGATCAAAGGGTAAGGTCTAGTCTTACTCCATGGCTTTCAAAAATTTTGCCACACTAGGTTTTCACAAACAAGTTTTTTAAAAAACAAATGGGTAGAAAATGCAACTAACTCCTCCATTGCAATGAATGCGACCCTTCATCATACTACAAGACTAAGAGCAAAATCACCTTGGTTTTGAAAAGAAAAAAAAATTAGCAAAAAAATTCTATTGTAACATATCATGATAAGATCAATGGATTAAGCAACAAGACTACCTATAGTCCCCTCCCCCACACTTGAAATTAACGTTGTCCTCAATGTTAAAAATTACCAAACTATCAATTGACTTATCCCTTGTGAAGAGGAAAGTTACGAAGTCCAATCGTAAGATTGGGGCAAAACACGTCCCTACACATAAGGGGAGAGAGAGAGAAGAAGAAGAGACAAGTTGAATCAACAGTAGGTATGTTTGAAAAATGCAAATCACAGGACAAATGCATATCACTAGTGAAAATGACAGAAAGTTTCAATGGCATAGGGTGTTTTATTGAATGTAAAAGTCCTAACTTTCTACTTTCTACTTTCTACTAGGATGCTCCCTCCCCCATACTTGTTCAATGTAATAATAAAAAAATATCAACCAGCCAGTCCAGAATGCATGAAAGTAAACAAGATAAGGAGAAGAAGCAACCTGGTCTCACGGAGGCTTTGATGAAGAGTCACGATAGACTTTGAGGAGATGGCCATTGGATTTGAGTTTGTTCATGGTCTCATGCTCCGGGAGTCTAGTCATGCCAAGTGGGGTAGCTCGATGTAGTCCATGCCGAAAGTGGGCTCCATGTGATGTATCCTTGAAGATTTGCAAATGTTTAAAGGCCATGAGCATATGTTTCAGCTTAATGGGACTTGTGTAAGAACTCGAACCAAGCTTCACCGAATTCCCAAGTGTTGAATCAACCGTTGGTCGATCTAAAACAACAACTACCTCAAGATTAGCATCCTTCACATACTTATGAGTTGTCTTTGACACCAAATCAACAGTAGGTTGATTGATAGCAGTGAATGCCTCAACGTACCTTCTACTCCTCAGGCTTTCATGGCATGATATGATGAGATCTTTCAAGTGGCTCAAAGCATGGGAGGAGATCTTCGGTCTGGAAGGTGCAATACAGGTTGAGTAAGAAAGTGGTAGCCATTTAATCACATTACACAGCGACACTATAAGTAAAGTGCTTAAAGGAGAGTCAAGTGGTGTGAGGGCTATCCCCTTCAAGCTCTTGTCACGAATTTGCAACTTAAACTCAGGCTTATGCACACACTTGGTACCTACACTATTAGAAAAACAACCTTCTTCCGAAGAAGTGGTATCACTCAACAAGGACATGTTAGTGGAAATCATACCAAACAGTGGACTATGCAATAAAGGCAAAGCAGTAGTGGCAGAAAATAAGCAACCAACTAACAATGAGATAAGGCTATACATGTCGCCATAGTGCGAGGTAGAGAAGAAGTGGGAGCAAGGGGAAGTGAATTAGAGCCATGAGCTTTAAAATCAAGTACAAATTCATTTGAGTATAAAACTAGCTCGGGCTCTTTCCTAACACTGTCTGCAGCAATATCAATCACATTAACACCAAGCAATGAGTAGTCCTTAGGAGGGTGTCTCATGGCTTGATACATGTTGAAGCTAATCTTGTGTTCCCCTACTTCCATTGTGATCAAACCATTTCTCATATAGATCATTGTACTAGCGATCCTCATGAAAGGCCTACCAAGAATGATAGTCGATTCATTGGAACCACTAGACATGTTGAGCACATAAAAATCAGCAGGAAAAACCAAGTTTTTAACTCTAACAAGTACGTCATCAAGGATACCTTATAGATAACGGGTTGTGCGGTCAGCCAATTGTAAAATTACACTTGTTCTTTTCAAATTAGTAATGCCCAAAGAAGAGAAAACCGCACTAGGCATCACATTAATGGCCGCCTCAAGATCCAACAAAGCATCAGTTACCTTTAAATTGCCGATCATGCAAGGAATCATAAAAGATCCCAGATCCTTGCATTTTACCGGTAACTAAGGCTTAAAGAGAGCTGAAACACTAGGATTCAATTGAACCCTTTCATTTGGTTTAAATCTGCACTTGTTAGTGCATAACTCTTTCAAAAACCTACAATAAGATGGCATAGACTTTACAAGTTGGAAAAATGGAATGTTCACATGCAATTTACTAAAGAAGTCTAGCATCTCTTTTCAATTTGATCATTAAATTTCTTTCTACTTTGAAGAAAAGCTTGTGGGAAAGGAAGTTGAGAGATAATTACCTCCTTGGCCGGAGAGTTGGCCAAGGTATCTTGTGTGCTACACTCCCCCATTTCATTGATGCTTAGTTGCTTGGGATGCTTCTTCTTCTTCTTTGGTGGTGTGCTAAGTTCTTCCACCATAGTCGCCTTTTGTGTTAGTGCTCTCCTTTCATAGATCTCTTTCTCCTTTAAACTTCCTGAAGGCACCAAATTCATGGGGCTCAATGATGGGCTTTCACCTTCAATCTCTTCATCCATTAGCTCATCATCTTCATTATCAATAATGTGGCTCACAGGTTGGCTTTCAACTTGAATCTCTTCAATCACTGGCTCATTAACTTTGTCATCTATAAATTGAACCCTCTTCTTAAGTGGGATGGGGTTGAGTGATTTCCCACTTCTCAAGCTTATAGCATTTAAGGACTTAGGGTTGATGACCATGTTGGATGGAATGGGGCCACTTGTTTTGGCTTAAAGCTCAATAAAGGAGTTAGAGAGCTTAACGACAAAGTCTTTCAGGTTGTGGTTTTTGGTCTCCAATTGGGCCATCCTTGCATCACTCTTTTCAAATTTAGCCTCAACAAGGTTGTGAATACCTTGAAATCCTTGTTGACAGGTATTGGCCAACTCATCAACAGCATTAGGAGACTTCTTATTTTTCATGGGAACCATGGCTTGAGAGGATTCACCTTGGCGGTCATGGAATTGCCTTGGTGGATTTCCATTTTGGCTCCAACTAAATTTAGGATTTTGCCTTCATCCCTCATTATAGCTATTAGAGTAGGGCTCCCATCTTGGATTAGTGCCTTGCCTTTATTTAAACATTGCGTTACATTCCTCCATCTTATATGAGCAATAGCTTGAGAGGTGCATAGGTGATGCGCAATAATCACAAGAGGGGGCCATCAACTCTCTGCCAGTTGGACTTTATGGTGAAGGGGGCCGGAGAGCTTATCCAACCTAGCATGAATTGACTTGAACTCGACCTCAAACCTATCCAATTGAGGGATATGGAGTGAAGTAGAGTCAACCCTTTGAAGATTGCGGATTGGCCTTCTTGAACTATGTTTCTCCTTGGCCAAGACAAGCTTTTGAACTAGAGGCCATGCCTCTTCAGGTGTGTAGTCAATGAATGAGCCTCTGGCGGCCGCATCCAACTTATCCTGATCTCTTTCCCTCAGCCCATCATAGAAGGTATGGGCTAATTGTTCATCAGGAATTTGGTGATTAGGGCATTTCTTCAAAAAGTCTTGGAATCTAGACCAATAATCAAAAAGAGATTAATCGGGCTCTTGAGTGATGGAATTGATCTCTTTCCTTCTTGCAGATGTTCTAGTGACTGGTTAGAACTTTTCTAGAAAGGCTTGCTTCAAGTTGCCCGAGATGCGAGGGCATCTGGATTGAAAGTAGGCAAACTCATATACCATTGCTTAGCCTTGCCTTTTAGAGTAAGGTGGAACACTCCCCACATGACATCCTCCACTTGTACTCTCACTGGTTTCATAGTATTGCAATGTATGAAGATCTTATCCAAGTGATCATGTGGCTCATCTTCTTACAAACCATAAAACTTAGGTAAGGATTGTATCAATAAACCTTTAATTTCATAATCAGTGTTCATAGTGGGGAATGCATTCATGAATAGGTTATGGTTAAGGTTGGTTGTAGTGGCTTTCCTAATGGTTCTTCTTCTAGGTTGTTCACCATCATTAAACACTTGTCCTTCCCCATTACCACCTAGATTTGGCTCTACTTGAACTTCAGGAATATGGTGATCCACCTCCATGTCTCTAGTATCACTTTTGGTTTCTAGGTCACTCTCAATGCTTGACTCACAAGAGGATGGATGTTCAACTATCAAGCATGTAACTGAGGTTCCCTCTCTTTGTGTCTTTCTCAACCAAGTAAGGTGTCGCTCAATTTCTGGGTATTCAGGGTAAAGCTCTTGGTCTCTAGGGTTCTCTCAAGTCATACACAAGGCGCAGACAACAAGTGTAGACTAAGGCTCAACAAAGATGCACTTGCGCAAATTCAAGGAAAAATGGATAAATGAGGATGCAAGTGAGTATGGTGTGAAAGTATGATGTAAAGTATGTGTGGTGTAATATATGTGTGAAGTGTGTATGGCAAGTATGTGTATGAAGTGTGTATGGAGTATATAAAAGTCTAGAAGTGTGATAGAAGAATGTGCAAAAGTGGTTGAGGACTTAGGAAGATTTCAGCAAAAATTAAGATGGGAATCAGGACAACATGCCGCGGCATGCCAATCCGAGAGTAAAACCTCTCTATTCTGTGTTGTGTACCGCGGCATGCAAAGTGGTATGCCGTGGCATGCGTGACAGTGAGCACCAGAATCAGCAAACTTATGGAACTTGTTGGTTCAAAATTCAACTAGACCAAAGAGTAATGCACATCCAAACAAGTTCAAAATGAAGAATGAAACTAGGATTGAGTAAGAAAACTTTAGAAAACTTCCATGATCCAAAATTGGGGTGCTTGGGTCCAAAAATCAGAATTGTTTTGCAACTTTGAAAATTGAGGTTGAAACACCAAATTTTGCAAGATGGTTTGGAAACAAAGTTCAACACTCAAAACAAGTTCTTCACACTCAAAATGACTTGTGTGAATGGTTGTGGGTGCACAATGAGTGAAACTTCAATTTGATCATGCAAGAGGTCAAAAAGCGAAACACAATTAAGCAACCAAATCACCAAAATCAACATAATAAGCCAAATGATCACAAATAGGTGCAAGGAATTCAGCAATACACCTAGCAAATATCATAACTCAATCAAAGAAAAAGGATAAGCAATTTTTTTGGTATTTCCCTGAGAAACTTGATGCAATGCAAAACAAGAAAAACTAACCTAAGGATGCAAATGTCCTAAATCTAGTCCTAACAACTCTTACCCCTTGCCAATAGTTTCAATTGACACTTAGCTAACCTAAGGAGTAAAAAATGACTCCCCGGCAATGGCGCCTTTGATTTAACCTTTGCCTAGTACACCTTAGGGGTTAAGATCAAAATTTAATCCAAGGATTGAAATATAGGTTGCAACCCCGGGTCATTTCACTTAAGGAGTCTTTTAATCTACCTAAACTAGCTAAATGCAGTTAAAACAATAAAAGGTAAGGGGTTTTGCTTTGAAAAGTTGTTTGATAAAAGTAGTGAAAATGTAAATACTTGTTTTTGGTAATTTTGATTAAAAAAGTGAAGAGGTGTTTAGGTTAAGGATAATTTTATAAAATGGGCTTTGGTAATGTTACGGTGGCTCTCATGCTTCGTTAAAATTGATATTAGGAGTTAAAGATTCACCAAGTATAATTGAAAAATCCCCAAACAAC
Organism: Mimosa bimucronata; assembly: GCA_037074515.1. Taxonomy (NCBI): domain Eukaryota; kingdom Viridiplantae; phylum Streptophyta; class Magnoliopsida; order Fabales; family Fabaceae; genus Mimosa; species Mimosa bimucronata. The sequence goes on from CM073442.1 coordinate 19,169,883, forward strand.
CACTAGGGGTCCACTAGCCCTAATTAATGACTAATCAAGCAACCACTTTCATAGCCATTACTTAGGGTTAGAGTTAAGCTCCACTTGGTGTGTGTTGGAACTTGAGTTTTAAAAACCGATTCCTCTCAAGAATGTGCAACCACAACATTCAATTTGACAAATTAAGCTATACAATCTAGCAACCACTAAAAATCATATAGCATCACAAATCCAATAGGAAATTTGAAAATAAATATCATTCAATTGACATACTCAATATCCAACACAAATATTCCAATTCATAGACAATGAGAAAGGAAAATCATGTCTCCAATCCAAATATACAAGAGAAATGAAACCACAAAACTCAATATGTAAGGAAAAGAGCATGAGAAACAACTCCCCTATTTTGTCCATTGAAGCAAGAGCCACCTTCACACCAACAAAGCACCAAGATTCTAGCCTCTCATTGATGAAATTTCAAGCTCAAGCACTCCCCCAATAGCTGAATCAATGGTTGGACGAAAATGGAGAAGAGTGAAGGAGAAATGAGGAGAGAATGGAAGGAAGAAGAGAGATAGTGCAGAATTTTAGCAAAATGGAAGTGAAGATGAGTGGAAACAGTGAGGATTTGAGTGGGAATGAGGAAGAGACCAAGAAACCCTAGGAGAGCTGAGGATTTTTTATTTTTGAGGCTTGGGAAGTTAAGTTTCGGGCTAGGTATCACTTTAAAACACCCCAACATAGTTCCAAAAGGCAAAATGGCACACCATACAGAGAGGGTGCCTTTTATTTGTGCTCCGTCTAGCTTTTCTACGAAACATGTTTCTTCAATTTGGGCTTGTTTTTTCCATGATCTGCAGCATCAAAATGACCCAAGGTAGCATCAAATGTCCTTGAAGATTGGTTAATCAATACATCATGCTAATTATGCCCAAAGTGCCCTTGATTAGTATAAACTCCTACAAGTTATGCAAAAGTTAGATTTTGTTCTAATTAGGCACAATTACCCCAATAACATGCAATAATCCAATGATTTTAACTATGAAAAGCGTATAAAAATATGGTGCAATCACCAGTATAAACCTTGTGTCCTTGATTCTCATTCCAGTTGCAAAAGTTTTAGATACATAATTCAACCCCCCTTGTGTATTTTCCTAACCATTTTCACTTTCATATATCACCCAAAAATTCACATCATTAACACGGATCAAAACAGGTAGAACATAAAGCAAGATCAGCTTCTATCTCTCCATAATTCTCTTCTCTATTCTCCTTTTGACGCCACACTCAACAAGGAGCAAATCAAAATCACAATCTACATCCCATTTCAACTTAATCATCCAACAAAAAGAAACTAAATAAACACAGGGAAAGGAGCTAGAACTTTCAATTATCATAATAGTATACAATCACACAAAATAAAGTTCTAATTTCAAGCTTAATAACAATTAAACTTCCTCCCACTTTTTCACCTGTCCACCGCTGAACAATACCAGCCAAGAAGAAGAAAAATTTCTACAACTTCATACATCCAATTAAACATCAATCCTACTAAATTAAACATTAATTTCATCCTCCTATTCATGCTTAGAAATGAAACCACTGGGAAAGAAGAACAGAATTTTCAGCTCCAACTGGAAAAATCAAACAACCAAGGAACATAGCAAAATTAAACATAGAAGTTTATCTCTTAACCCAATCTTGCTCTTTCTCAAATTTAATCAAAAGTTTCCATTCATTTTCCACCGCAAAACCCGGCATACGGCAGCGGCAGTGAAGAATTTGGGGTCTTGAAGAAATTCAACAAAAATCAACTCCCCACTTGAAACCACTCCCCACATCGTCTAAATTGAAGCCCAAGCTTCATTTTTTATGAGTTTACTCAAATCAGACTAAAAGAGGAGGAAGATAGAGGAAAAGAATTACCAAAGGCTAACCCAAGCTTCTTGTACATCTCCACTATGCCATACCGCCGTGCTGTGCCATTCTCACCACCTTTCGCTACTGCCAAGACCGGAGGAAGATAGAAAGGGTGAGGGGGGGAGAGAGAGAACTCAAAGAAAGAGACAAAAAAGAAGAAACTCTAAAATGAAATAGTTGGACATAGCGCTAAATCGAGCTAAGGATGCTGAGTGATGGAGAAGAGGGAAGACGATGAAATGGTGATGATGAAGAATGGCAATGAAGAATGAGAGGGAGCAAATTTGGGGGCTATAGGGTTAAAGAGAGGAGAGGAGCAACAGTGATGGTGAGAAATGGTGAATGGTTTAGGGTTTAAAGGCTATGGGGTTTCTAAGGAAGAGAAGAGTGCGCGACTTGGGAAAAATGAGAGGAAGGGAAAAAGGGTCTGGGCGTGATACATATTTCAAAGGGGAAATTGAATTCTTAATTCCTATCCCGGTGCTTATTAAATAAGTGCCGAGTTAGGCATTCAAAATATTTTAAAAAGGCTTATCTAGGCATTTAAAGTATAAGCGCCAGAATAGGCAAATAAAATAAAAAAAATCTAGAAAACCTACCTGGTGCTTATAGGTGCTTATACCTATAAGCATTGGGATAGGTTTTCCATATTAAAAAAAAGAAAAATAAAAAACATAAAACCTATCCCGGCGCTTAAAGGCATAAGCGTCGGGACAGGCAAATATAAATTTTTTTAATAAAAACCCTATCTTGTTGCTTATAAATATAAGTGTCGGTATATGTGATAGAAATACAAAAAAAATAATAAATAAAATGAAAAGCTTGTCATGGCGCTTAAAAACGTAAGCACTGGGATAGGCCTACACCTATCCCATAGGTCAAATAGACATCATCACCAGCACTTAAAATTGTAAGCGCCGGTATTGTGCACCATAATAGAGTATTTTTGTAGTAGTATTGGATCAAAAGTCACATTTACATTTAAATTAGGGTAAAAAATACACATATAATTTTTTAAAAAGGTTCGTCCAACACTAAACGATTCCTTTTGGAATATAATTGTAAATATGACTTTTGATCAAATTTAAAAGTTCATGTGTATTTTTCGTCCCAAAAAATATTCGGTGTTGGATGAACTTTTGACAAAATCACATGTGTATTTTTGGCTCTTAACCCAATAAAATATATGAAAATCATCATGATCTATCATCCCTCAAAAAATTCTTGCCCCTCATGCATCAATCTTAGATTCATTACAAAGTATGGTACCTACAAAGTGGAAGAGACTTACATTACTTTAATTTGACTTGAAAATGGAACAAGTAATTAATTTAACAAGCACCGGAAAATTGAGGTGAGAGAATAATGTTGAGTAGTAGCCGTCCAATATGTTTTTATAAATTGAAAAGACCCCTTACGTAACCAGTGCACTAATATGATTTATTTATACTACCTACTCTGTTCTTTTTGACAGATGTGATACTACCTACTCTAACGCGTGATTGCCAAATATCTTGTTCTTACACTCGTCAATGTGAACTCAAAGATGACTCGTGATGGTCAATATTAGAATCACGCGTCATCGGCATATGAGCATGTTTGGATTGCCCGTTTGCAGCCCAGAAGCACGTTATAAAAGGAGAAGTTAAATTTAAAAAAAAAAAAACTTGTTTGATTTGCCTTATTTTTAGAATGACTTTTGGTCCAAAATGACTTCTGCAACATAAAAAGTCAGAAGCAAAAAAAAGTTACTTCTGACTTCTGGTGGGTCCCACACTTTTTGTTATGTATTATTTAATAAAGTGGGTAGGAAAATTAGACTATTAGACCCCTAAAGTTCTCAAATAAGATAATTTCTTTTAATCTAAAATTTTCTTTTTATCTCCAAAAATTTACCATAATAATTTCTAACTACTTTCTCCTCCATTGAGCAAAAAATATTATTTTTTAAAATTATTTTCCTGAAAATAAGGGAGAAACTAAGCCTTTAATAAGAATATATGCTTATTATATATGTATTATTTAATGAAAATAATGCCATTTTTAGTAATTTTTCATCTAAACGTGCTTTTCAATATTATCATCAAAACATGTTTCTAAAAGTCATATTGAAAAAAAGTCACTTCTATCATTACAAATCCAAACATAAATCACTTCACACAAATGACTTTTATCCAAAAGTCACTTCTAAAAAAAAGTCATTATAAAAAAAGTCACTTCTCCAACGGTAATCCAAACACACCAAAATGTTCAATAATTGAGAATCACGTCGTGCTCTCTTGGAAAATTAAAAGGGGAGAATTGAAATAAAGGGTATAGAGAAGATAACATTTCCTAACTACTATTTAAAAGGAATAAATATAAAAATATAAATTTAAAATTTCTAAATATATAAAACGTCCTATCATTCACAAGTGACATGATTGCATCTTTCCTCATATTTATCTTCATTTTCACCAAATTCATATTCATGTAATCAATATATTATTTAATACAATCTTTTGCAGTTAGTAATATGTAAAGAATTTCTTATTTCATTAGTGTCATTTTGTGTTGTTTTAAAAAAATGTATCATTTAATTAACTGCAATTAAAATCATAATTTGTTTGAATTTTTTTTATCAAGTGCCATATTCATATAATAAAATATATATATATATATATATATATATCATTTAACTAACCAATATATCTTAAAATTGCCTAACTTATATTAGGATTAAGGTGCAGTGAGAACCCTAAGTTATTTTTTGTGGTGTATCTATCTCTAAAATACTTATTGATTTACTTCTAATATATTAAAGGGAAAATATATTTGTTGGTACATATACTTTTATTTAGTTTTAATTTTGGTACCTATGTGTATTTTTATCATTGTTGCTATGCAAATGCTAACTATGCTAATAGAACAAAGATAGATGAACTAATAATAGTAATTGAGCAAAATTAATGGTTTAATTAGGAGATTAAAAACCACATGTACAAAAATCAAGATTGAATAAAAATAAACATACCAACATATGGGTTTTTCATATATTAAAGATGGAGCAATCTCACCATTGAATTGTAGCGTATCATATTTGCATGGTTTTCTTTGTCATGCATTCTTACCTAAGCTAATCTCAATGATACTCTTAGTGATGTTTACGCATAAGTCCCAAACCTACTCAATAGCCATATAATAGGCATGCACCATTCACTACCAAAAACAGTGGATTAGAGATAAAATTAGTGATGGAATTTGTCTTAAAATTGACTTACATCGATGAATAATTAGCGACAGGATTTCTATTTTAGTGACTGGCAGATCCTTGAAATCGTATGTATTTCTTATGATTATTTAATTTGAGGCTATTAAAATGCTTATGATAAAATTAGAGTCTAATAAGTACATATTGAATATTATAAGTCCAAGGGTAAAGATAGCATGAAGTTAGCGATAAAAGGTTATAATTGGATACGAATTGAAAACAATTGAGTTCTAGGACAATCTGATGCTTGTTTCAATGTATTTTTTATTTTTAGGACAATGGGTGGAACACTTCATTTGTAATAAAAAAAACTCTATTTCCCAAAAGAGAATTGAACCGCAGTCCACTATGTTTTCAGCCGCAGTTCACTCTGTTTCAGATTCAAACAAAAATCATAGAAGCAAACCCTACTGCAACTCAAATTTCTTGATTGCAGCTTATTCTACCTCAGAGTCAAAATAAAGTTACAGAAGAAGACTCAATAGTAGCTCAAATTTTCAAGCTGCGGCTCAGCCATGATGATAGCAAAAGCACAGCAGCAACTAGGCAAAAATTTTAGGGTTTTCAATGAAGAAACTCAGGGAAGCCAAGGAACTCAAATTCTAGAAATTCTTGCAGCATTTGGGTGCTAGGGTTTGGTTCTTGAAGGGCTTGAAGCAAAAGATTGAACATGGGGAGAGATTTGAAACCCTAACATTATCTTCCACTCATTTTCTAACTTCTGTCTCCCACCCTTCCACCATGGCTACACATGAAATTGAGCTTGGATTTGCTGGGCTCTTTTCCATGAGTAGCAAGACACCTCAAAGCCCTTGAAGATGATTTAAGATGGCTTGAGCTCAAGGTCTTCATAGGGGATTCTTGTTTCTTTTCCCTTCTCTTTTTATTTATGAATTTCTAGGTCTAGGTTCTTCATCTATGCACTTGAGACTTGGATTGTATGTTTTGATTTGAGTTTGTTGTGATTTTGGTTTGTGATGAGGATTTGAACTCATCAATATATATATATATATATTATGTTCTTTTGAAGATTGAATGGATTGATGCCTAAACCTTTTTCACTTTTGCCAATTAACGAATGTTGTGTTGTAGATTTAACTTATGCGTAATGTTTTCTAAGTGGATGGCCAATAATTAGATTGTTTGCTTAATTAGTAGCTTGAGAGAGCATTATTTAGGTAAAGAGTTAGGTTAAAGTCAAGCTTGTCTTGCAATTCTAGGGATTGAAAGTATGTTAGTGAGATAGAGATATTCACTAACCAATTAAACTTTATAAAATTGAAGTAGTTTGTTTATAAGGACAAATTGACAATAGCTTCAATAAAGGAGAGTGCCAAGTTTTGAACCCGTGACTTGATTGGCAAAGCTAAGTTGCTCTCACCATCAAGCCAAGATGTCAAATGGCACTAATTGACAATTGAATGTAGTAAGAGATTAGGTATAATTAGGTATATTAACATTAATTAAGGTTTGAGTAGGCTTAAAAGAGCTATTTGAATGTAGGAGACTTCAAACAATAACATATAATTGGTATTAATTATTAGTAGGGAAGGAATAATTGGGTATCATAAAATATAAGTGGAAAAATAGGCATAGGTTTGTCCAATTGTTTTGAACTCATTTCAATTGTTTTCTTTTACAAATTCATGTTTTTAATCAAGTAAAATTTACCCAATCATTCACTTTTGCCCAAAGCTACTTTTGATTATGATGCACTCAATGGATTTGCTTATTTTCTAGTCCTTATGGAACAATAACCTTACTTCAAACTATACCACTAAACTTGACAAGTATACTTGCAGTAGCAAATATGGCGAACAATTCTACAAAATTTCGTACACAAAAAATATGGCTTAATAGATTATACCTATCAATAAAATTTGTAAATAGTGACTTTTCACATACACATATAGCTATTCTAAAACTAACAACTTTTTTCTTGCCGACTTCTAAAATGAACAACTTAATTGGAGGACTTAACACGGTCCACTAAAAAAATTGAAGTATAGAGACTGATTTCACAACTGGACAAAACTATAGGTGGTACCAAATTCATGTTTGATTTGTAATCTATATTTAATGCACCATTCTCATGTGAACAAATGAAAAATCATTGGCCAATATGAATCAAAGAAGGAAGCTTTTGGCAAAAAAAAATTAAAGGTAACTAACATTAAAAATTTCTAAAAATGAAAATCAATTTCCTATATATACCTTACGCTCTTACTATTTCTTTAAGATTGTCTTTGCGACTTCGCCTCTCTGCTAACTGCTCTCTTTTCTTTTATAGCAGGGCCGCCGTTGGTGTCTTTGACGCAGTTCTTCTGAGAAAATTGGTAATGATTTTTCTGCTGAACATGAAGCTTTTCCAAATGATTAACCGATTTTTTCTAATTAATATTGATAATTATGTGCTCCCAACATGTCTCATATTTGACTCTCTCGATCATTAATTCAAACTTTTATATGTGAAAGAGTCCAATTTAAAGTCTCCTCCAAGAATGTTCCCATTGTCATTCTCGTATCATGCTTTATCCTTTCAAATCCTTCTTTAACTAAAGACTTTCTAGTAATTAAAGCAAACATTTGATATAATGCATTGCAAAATAATTCTTTTCCCATTATTAATATAGGATTTATTTGTGAAGTTGATCTTGATATTAAATATATGACATAATTCTATTTTTGTCAACGTTTATCTAGATTGCCCTTATTATTATTTCCTCAACATCAACCAAGTAAGCTGTAGAAATATTGATTAAATATGTGTGTATATTGGGATTATCTTTCTATTATAACAGCCAATTTTATAAGACTTGTGTCAACGTCATGTACCTTGAATTCATCTCTCAACTTTTCAATGTAAAACTTATGATTCTCTTAATATTCTTTGTACTACTTTTTTTTTTGTCTCTTACATTTTTTTCTTTTTCTTTTTTAATCTTTTTTTCTACTATTACTTTTTTTTTTCAAATTTTAGATGCCTCAAGTCATATCACTTTTTTCTCTTTGACTGACTGGGCTTATACTTTTTAAATCTTAGTGACCTTATATCTACATATATTCATTTTTCATCAATTTTCATATTTTTCTTTCCCCCTTTTTTGCATCTCATTGATCTGATGACTCTGATACCACGTTGAACTAGGGATTGAATGAGTATGTATGTTAGGTTTGTCAAGCCATTTTGATAGGACTTGCCTCAACATTAAATTATATACATTTAATTCATCTGTTAGTACAGCGAGGGAGAAAATTAATATAATGAAGATAATAAGATAGTTTTAGATAAAACATATCATATTAATTAACTTAACTAACCTCTTTAATCTTAACAAATTAGGCAAGTAATTCCTATACTCTGCATCGGAGTGAGTGACACATAAAGCAGGTTGATCAGTGCTTACTATACATATCTCGTACTACCACTATGTCAACATTGCCAGGTATCTCTTCTCCTTCCCAGGTTGCAGGACCAACACCGGACTCGGCATCGGTATTTGGAAATCAACAAACGCCACACGATAAATTAGGTGAGGATGAGTACAAAATTTATTATTTCTTTGTCATTTGGATCAGCATCCTATAATTGTCTTATCCTATAATTGTCTTAAGATGAAACTTTAGATTCTTCAGATGGAGCCTTGCCTCCTAAAATTTTATGAAGATTAATTTTCTTTTCGTTTATTAATAGTAGTGCATCATAATAAAGTTTTCACTTTGGTTCATTGCTACTCTCTCCGTTTTTAAATATAGGATCGATTTGTGGAAGTGAGTTTGTTCCTAAATATAAAACATTTTCCTCACATTTTTCTAAATTATCCCTATTGATGATGCTCCTCAATAATAAACAAAAAGTAAGAGAGGGAATATAGGAATAAATGTAGGAGGATAGGATGTTTTAATAATATCATGTGATTTTAACTAACTTAACTAATATCTTTAATACTCCCTCCGGTCCTAAATATAAAATTATCTTTATCTAATTTGATTAGATTAAGGATGTTAGATAAGTTAGTTAAAATCACATGATATTACCTTTGCACCCCGACCATTTACCTTTATCCCCATCCTCCCTCTATTGCTTGCTTGTTATTGAGAAGTATTAGTAGGGATAATTTTTGAAAAAATAAGAATAATTATAAATAGATCTTATATATAGCATCAAACTCACTTCCCCAAATAGGTATTATATTTAGGACCAGAGAAAGTATAATCAAATTAGGTAAATATATATTATATTTAGGATCAGAGGAAGTATAATCAAAGGTAAATAGGTATTATATTTAGGAACGGATAGAGTATTTATTATTTCAATCAATGCATTATAAATATATAAATGTTCTCATCCTCATGATGCGTTTAAAAATAATTAAATACGATCTTTTTAGTTAGGATATATAATCACAAATAAATATCCTGTCTCTCACACACACACACACATGAGCACCAACAGACTAATACCCTATGCTATCAATCTATTAAATACATAAATACATGTGTTGTAGTTACGTACGTATGTGCATGCAAGTGTCTCCATTTATATACAGACATATAGCAGACACCTAATAAATTGAGAAGTTTATTAGATGATAAATCTTCAAACCACATAATTCTCGGGGAAATTCTATTTTGTATACCATATACATCAAAACACACAATTCTCGCCTTGATGCTTGCTAATTAACATGGCGTGGATTACAGATAAAGAAAGAGAATGGAAGGAGGATTTGTGCCACGCTATATGTGTTAACAACTGGAGTGGAGCACATGCAATTCTGCATGAATACCCTAATGCTTTGACTGAAAAAATTGCTGGAAAAAACAGAACAGCACTTCATGTGGCAGCGCAGTTTGGGCATGTAACCATAGTGGAGGAGTTGCTGAAACTACTCCCTCCAGAATTCCTTCTAACTCCTGATTCTGCCGGTGATACAGCACTTGCACTGGCTTGCTGGTACAATGGAATCACTCAAGTTGCAAAATGCCTTGTAAACAAGAATAGCCACATACTTGTCATTCCAGACATGCATGATTATCTTCCTGTTACACTGGCAATTAAAAGTGGTTACCCAAAAATGGGACGTTATCTTTATTCTGTCACTCCATTGGAATGCCTCACAGGCCATAGGGGTTCTTCGCTTCTTCGAAACTGTTTTTATGCACAATGTTTGGGTATGCTATAACTGCAATTCTAAATATAATAGTTAATTTAAAAGTAATTTTAGTACTTGTTCTTTTTCATTTTATCCCTTATGTTTATAATTTTTCTCAAAACTAATTTTTCTGGCTTAAGGGCTGAGGGTCAATTTTTTTTTGAAAGTTTTTTCTCATGAGCAATCTTGTTTTAGAAGTATTTTTTGTTTCAATTTTTCTTAAAAGGTATTAAAATAAAGCAATTTTATTTTTTACTGTTCAACATTAACTTTTTAACAATTGACATGAGTTTTTTAACTGAATAGGATAATATTGCTATATTTTGAAACTTTCATAGCACTATTATATCCAAATAAAAAAGCTTCCGAAACAAAATAGCTACTACACGAAAACTTCTAGGAGAAAATAGATGATTAATCCTAAACTAATATGTAAATTAATAATACACATATTATTTCATGGCGTGACTATACATGTGTGTGTTTGTATATGTGTAGATATTGCGCTGAATTTGCTTCATCGATGCCCAGAGTTGCTTTTAGTGCCCTCCGATGATGAAGAGATGTGGACGCCAATTCGTGGCATCGCAATCTTAAGCTCTGCTATTCTTAAGCCAAGTGAACTTGTTTTCTGGAAACGACAGATCTATAATTGTCAGTATCACTTTACTTATATACATATATATATATATATATATTTCAAATGCTTTCCTTTCTTTTCATCATCATGTCTCACATTTTTTTAGATCTTAGTGCAGCATTACGTTGAAGAACCTAGACTAAATTAGAACATGAATACAAGTCTCACACAGAGACATATGATTCCTTAATCTTAACCGGAGTCAGTAGAAAAACCCTACGAAATATAATTCAGAAAATGTAATCAATGAGATGATAGAATAATTGAATAGGCTAAAGATTAACCTAGCATTGAAGAAATAAATCAAGTAAATTAAGAAAAATTTGATTCAAAATACAGTAATTAATATAGAGAAAGGTTTTTTCATATTTTTTCTATATTATTTATTTATTGCCATCATTGTTATTTTATGCTTTTTAACGGCATGATCTTTCGTTGTTTCTTTGCCCACGAAAGATATAAATATACCTTCAACCACAGCTATCAATCATGTTTGTGTGGACATCAAACAAGAAGATAAAAATCAAGGAGATAAAGCAAAACATACTAAGCCAGGTACGTTGGAAAATTATTGTTTGAGGAATAGGAGTAAGATATAAATTGCAGGCATTAAAACATGTAAATTTTACATTGCTATATTAAAAGAAATATCTCATAAGATATTAATATCTTATAGTTATGTTGTATCAAGGCGAATGAAATCTTCATTTATGATTGATCAAATTCATGGTAGGAAATTGTACTCAACAATAATAAGTGGAACTCTTCCCTACAATTAACATTATGTACTTCAATGGAAGATTTCTATTTCAACATTTGTTCAAAATAGATATAAAAGACTTAGTCTTGTTAACAGGGCATGGTTTACTACAAATGCTCATGTATGACTTTACAGTATGGATGCTAACTCTCATATATCTTTAAAAGTATTGAGTACTTGTTCCATCTTGTGACTCTTAGTTCTCATAAATCAAATTAGATTAACTAAAAGATCCATATGTGTGATACGTATCAATGTAGGAGTGAAGAAAATACAAGAGCTAAAGTTGCTGCATGCACAATCAGATGAGCTTCTTGGCCTAGTTTGTAAGAATGCGAGGAAAGCATACCAAAAGGAAGTCATATACGATGCTTTGTGCCGTGCAGCAAAAGAAGGGAATGTTGATTTTGTGTTACAAGTATCAAAAGCAATCCCGGAGATTTTTACCAGCCAAATGTTTCTTTCATGTTTCGATAATGCTCTTGAATATCGTCAATCTGGGGTTTTCAATCTTATACATGGGCTTCGTTTCAAGAATGCCGTGCTGACATGTAAGATTGATCATAATGGAGATATTATGATACATAGGGCAGCTGTAATAGCCCCTGATCACGTTCTTAATCGCATATATGCACCCACATTGCAAATGCAAAGAGAATTGCAATGGTTCAAGGTTAGAGAAAGCATATTAATTTTTGAGTTATAGTCTCCTGTAAGATGAATATATAATAATTTAGTATTGCATAAAGAAATCAATTAGATTCATCTTGTTTGCAAGTTTTCCCTTCGTTCCTGTTTAAAAAGAAATATTCTCTCACATAGGTTGATCCTCTATAGATTAGGTTTTTTTCTAAAATTTTAATGTATTTTTTTCATTTCTACCCACGTTGATTAATTACATGTTTCTCTCATCTATTTTCTCACTCAATCTCTCTTATACTCATAATATTTATAAATAAAGGAATATTTTTAAAAAAAATTACATCTTTTACATATTTACTATTTGTAATTAAGTTTAATCAATTAATAGTTTCATTTTGTTAGATGAGTAGTTCTTGTTTAATTTAAAGGACTTGAGGAAGTATTTGAGAATGTTCCCCTATGAGTTTCTCTTCATAGGCACATTGAGTGTATTTTAGAGTCATTCAAAGGCATCACAAAGAAAATAATTCTCATGAGGCCTGGCTTTGAACCAAAATTCTACTTTCTTTGCTAACCATTTTCTCCCGAACTGGTTATAGTAGTAGTCTGTTTTTGATACAAATGTGAAATGCAATACTTTCTGAAACAAATGTAGGAGGTGGAGAGTTTAACGCCTCCAAGCCATAGAGGAATTCGAAACAATGACGACATGACAGCTGAAGAATTATTTAGAGAAAGTCACAGAGATTTGATGAAGCAAGGAGAGAAATGGATAAAGGCCACGGCATCTTCTTGTTCAGTTGTTGGCACACTAATTGTGACTATCATGTTTGCGGCAGCTTTTACTATTCCAGGAGGGAATGATCAAAATATTGGATACCCATTATTCATCAAACAACAATTTTTTAAGGTCTTCATATTCTCAACCATATTATCACTTCTCTCTTCTTCAACTTCAGTTTTAATGTTTCTTGCTATTCTTACCTCTCAATACTCTGAAGAACACTTCCTCAGATCCTTACCTACAAAATTGATTTTAGGTCTTTCTTTTCTCTTCATCTCCATTGTAAGTATGATAATCGCCTTTCTTTCTACCATACGTCTCATGTTAAAGCATACAGACTACTCATGGGGTGTCCTTCCAATTACTTTACTTGCAAGTGTTCCAATCTTTCTCTTTGGACTGTCACAATTCCCTCTTCTTCTACACACTTTTGTTTCTACGTATGGGAATATCTTTGACAGGAAAGTGAAGCCGTGGCCGTGAGATGGATTTGTAATTGACGCCCCCACCTTGTTCTTTGTACTATTTAAATAATAATTACGATTTGATATTTCTTGCCATTTATATTGAAATTATGTTATCTATAATGGCAACGAAGTTGTGGCTGTGGAATTCACCTTTTAATTGAGTGATTAAATTGAGTAATCATGGTGTTTCTTTGTTTCTAGGTCATTGTTTGCTAAAAGTGCTCTTAATAAAACTCTAGCAATCTAAGCTTTCTTAAAATTATTTAAATATTAACGGAGTTTTACTTGGAGGATGAATTATTTTTCAAGAGTTATGAAGACTCCACGTAACAGATAGGCCAAGCCTCCTCCATGACTTTACAAGATGACCGTTTTGAAGTCATGACTCGTTTGTTAAAGGTCAAAAATATATATGTGATTTTGTTAAAAGTTTATTCAGTATTAAATGTTTTTTTTAGACCGAAAATACACATGAATTTTCAAATTGGAGCAAAAGTTACATTAACAATTATATTCTAAAAGGAAACGCTTGGTGCTGGACGAACATTTCTACAAAATCATATGTGTATTTTTTACTCTAATTTAACTGTAAATATGATTGTTGACCGAATTTGAAAGTTCATGTATATTTTTAGGATAAAAAAAACATTTGGTGTGAGATAATTTTTTGATAAAATTACATGTGTATTTTTAACCCGTAACCCTATTTTACAACAAAATGGTTTGAACTAAAAAAAAACAGAAGGTGATGATCACCGTTTATGTTCTAAATAATTATGGGTAAGTAGTTGCTGGGGATTGTTTTGGAATCACCCATTGATATGTTTTATTTCATCGTTGTTGTTGTGCTAATAAATAATTATTATAATTTTGGAAAAATTAGTTAAAAATATGAAAATTTTGTCAGTAAAAGGGCCTATATATAAGTAAGTGCAAACATTTTCAATAATCCAGACCTTTCTTCCACTGTGAGCAACACATATCTTCATAGGCAGCCCTTTCTTCTACTATAAGCAACATATCTTCAGCTACATGCTAATAGTTTTGATTTTAATGACTCTTGTAAGTAGTTAAAAATATGTTGCACACAAACTAAAAAAATTACACATGTTGAAAATGAGTTGCAGACAAGCTATTTTTTGCCAACAATATTTTCAACTAGATACTCTATTCAAATTTGCAATTTATATTTATTTTTTTACTTAGGACTTAATTGATGCAGATACTCTGTACCAATTTTCAATTTATATTTATTTTTCAACTAGATACTCTATGACCTTATATATTATTTTTCACAAATCATGCATGTAAAAAGTTTAATGTTTTTGTTAGTATCATATTAGTATAAATATATACTCTATTTTAGTTTTCTTTATTTTATGGCAGCTGCAAGATCTTTTGGAATATTAATTGTTGTTTGGATGGATTTCTATTTTCAATTTTTCCTAATAATTTAAGGATTTAAAGTCATTCATCAACTTTTTAGAGCTGGTCCATGCATTTTGTAACCATTAAATATTTACTCTATACATACGCGCGCGCGCGCACACACAAAAACACACGCGGATTGGCACAAATCGCTGAAAGAAGAGGACACTTGTGTTATCACAAAAATTAAACAAGATTTAAAAAGAAAATGGATATACAGAGACTTCATTTCAACGTATTGAAAGCCGAACACAAGTTAGTGACAGAATTAATTTAACACTCGATATTTATGGGTCAAGCCTGTAGTATAAGCCTGATGGTCTAAAATAACATGGAATAGAGGCCCAAGTTGGGACCCAATTATATATTTGGTGTTTATTTTCACTTGCCAAATTGCTTTGGGGAAAGGCGTAATTTACATGTGAGTCTAATTGAACGTGTACCTATAAGGTTGGCGTATTTATGGAGGATAGGGGAATAGGAGAGTCCGCATTCACTACTGCTAAGCAAATCTCAACGTTGAATGCTAACCTCCTGAACGCCACCGTTTGGCGTTCAATTGAGAAGGATGGACTTGTGGGAATTATGGGAGTATATTAATAAGTTTAGTTATTTGCAACCCACCATGTGGTAATCCTTCATATTTTAAATATAAGATATATCTAATTTACGATGATATAATTAAATAAATAAATTATAAAAAATCACTTCTAAACTAAATTTTATACTCTCTTTGGTCCTTATTATAAGATACCAACCACCAATTTTTTTGCTTCTTTTCATATGGCACTTATTGGTTTTCAATAAGCATTAACTATCTTTTCCATCCATGCCTATATTTAATAAGAGTAGTGTTTTATATCAAAAAAATATGGATAGTGAGAGAGAATAATAATTAATATAGTATTTGAGTTTAGTGGTTAATTAACATGGGCAATATTGGAAATCATTTGAATTTGTTGATGCCTTATAATAAGAATAAAAGGGAGTATTTAGAATCATGAGTATTGTTAAATGGTATTGAAACTCAAATAAAATTGGTTAAAAACATTAAATTTGTCTTAAAATACAAGTGATTTTCAATATTGCCCATATTAACTGCACTAAACTTAAATACCATATTAATTATTATTCTCTCCCACTACCCGTATTTTTTTTATACAAAACATTACCGTTATTAAATATGGACACGGCTTTCCTCCTCTGCAGGGGACCCTCCTCTGCAGGCAAAACTCATTGCTGACCATACACGTGTCTCCCTCACTCAGCCACGACGTCCGCACAGTGCTCTTCGACGATGACGACGGCCTCTGATCCACCATTGTCCATTCATCACAAGCCACCATCGAAGGCCATCGCACACACCAAGCACCATCACCACCATTCACCAGTCTTCATCCGAGGCGGCGGCGGCGGCGAATACGGCAATGGCAGCGGCGGGGGTGGATATGGTGGTGGTGGCTACCGTGAAGGTAGATACAACTGTAACAGGGATGCGGAGGCTACGGAGGTGGCGGTGGCGGTGCCGTCGTCTTCGACGGTGGCAACGGTGGTGGAGCCAGTGAATGGAGGAGGGGGTGTTAGCACTGTGAGGGCCTCACGCTAGATGAAGCTCCAGGCGGCTTTGACACAAGTGTGTCAATCCTAACATGCAGAGAAGGGTCCCCTGCTGAGGAGGAAAGCGTGTCCTATTAAATATGGGAATGGATGAAAAAGACAGTTGATGCTTATTGGAAACCAAGAAGTGCAATATAAAAATGAAAAAAAAAACTTGTTAGTTATAACAAGGACCAGATGGAGTATAAGATTGAGTTTAGAAGTGGTTTTTTTATAATTTTTTTATCATAAATTAGATATAGACATATCTTATATTTAAAATATGAAGGACTTGGGTTGCAAATAACTAAACTTTTTAATATAGTCCCATAATTTCCCCAAGTCCATCCTTCCCAGCTCCCAAAGTTCAACGCCAAACGGTGGCATTTAGGGGATTACCATTAAGCGCTAAGAGGTTCGCTCGGCACTAAACGTGGACTCGGGAATAGGATAAGACTGCATCGCATCCCAAACAAACACACAGGATGGAAAACTTGTCCCAGGTCCTATCCCATCGAAAGGAGATAAAATCAGGATCAAGATGGGAACAAGATATCCTGTCTAGAAGGACTTCTACATGCTTATGTGTTTCGTATAAAAAACTAAAATGAATGTATATTAGTGTTCACGCGCAAGAGTACGGGTCGCACGTAGTATAAAAATATCGATCCCACGAGGAATATGGTTTAATCTAATGAAGTTAACTAATTTAATTATGTGTTTACTTAAGTTGAATAAAAATATTGCTTTAAACAAAAACAATAAGAAACAAACAAACAAACTTTGAAAACTCCTTTTAAGAAGATGAGATCGAAACCCAGGATTCTTTATCCCCTTTATATGTCATGATTTCTACCAAATTACCCTTTCTAATGGCTATCTAATACATTCAGTCTTCGTCTGAAATTTGAATGTGATCAGAAACGCTCTCTTGAGTCAAAAATATGATCTTTATCTTTCAAAACCCTCACACTCTCATGCTATTGGATTTATGAAAAATCATGTTCAAAAGACTCTCACACACTCATGCTATTGAATCAACAAAAACACGTTTAACCATCAATTTCATTCTAACGATATTAGGTTGACAGATGAATCTCTTCTCTGTCAACAAAGAGTTTTCTCTCTAATATGCTTTTACCTAAGTTCTACAATAAAACACCATCTCTCAAGCGATTAATCATTGAACAAGTAAAGTGTTGATCAGGCACTTTTTGAAATATAAGCAAGGTAAAAACAAAACTGAATTGCATTAAACAACCAACATAAAGGAAATTAACAAAATCAATCCATACAGAGGTTCAAAGAAACCCCAGTCTAACGTTTAGCTACTCATAATTGAAAGGAATTCAAACATATGAAGTCGATTCATAATTACAACTACTAAACAAGACGAATGAATAAGAAGACTAGAGAAGAACCCTATAGAAGCCTCCCGGATTCACACCGTAAGACTTCTCTAAAGTCCTAATTTGATCTTTCTCTCTGCACCGTTCGTCTCTCTCTCAATTTCGTCTCAAATGCAGTCCTCTCCTCAATTATGCGTCTTCTTGGTCTTAAAAAGCCCTAATTTTCGAATCTGATATCCAAAATCTAAAATCTGATTTTTCTCTGGTCGCCTCGGCACCCTGTTCAGGTGGCCGAGGCGTCCTGGGTCGCTTGGGTCGCCTCAGCACCCTGTTCTGGTGGCCAAGGCATCCTGGGTCGTCCTAGGTCGCCTCAGCACCCTATTCTGGTGGCCGAGGCGTCCTGTCTAGCATGCTTCCTTTCACTCTGATTTTTGCTCCGTTTGTTCCTCCTTCTTTATGCTACAAAAGAGGGAGAAAATTTGTAAATTTGTCTATGCTTTGCACCAAACGGAGTAGCACAATTTATTATAACAATTATACAAATAAATATATTAATTTCAAACAAAACATGGATAATTGTATGATAAATGTGCTTAGAAAACAATAAATTCCTATCGGTTAACAATTAGTTAGATGTTAGGCATAAATATTGAAAATATTTAATATAAATATTAATAAAAGATGAGAAATAAGTAAAAATTAAACCTGATAAAAGCCATAATCAAAAATAAAAAAAGTAAAATTTTCATCCGATTGTAAATAAAAAAAAAATTTGAACCTAATAAAAGCCGTGATAATAAATACAAAAATTTGAACCTTATTGTAATTAAAGAAATAAATAAACTAAATATTAAAACGGCAAAACAACTTAGATATTTATAATATCTAGTATCATAGATATAACCATTGTCATAATATCTTTTTATTTATATAGAGTAAAATATACTCACATCCCGTCTATTTTATGTTAATTACAGAGACCTGCCCTTTATTTTAATAATTTATATAACCATCCCTCAAAATTAATATGTATATTACACAAACCTACTTTCTATATTTAAGAATTTATTTTCATCTACCAAACCTTTGGTTGAGCATTAAGTTTGATTCATAAACTTTGTTTGGAGCAAAATACCCTTTTTTAACATAATAATTAGTTAAACATTCATATTTGTCAAAAATATTTTTTTAAAAAAATAAAAACTAATTCTAGCACACTCATTTTTTCAATGGGCGCCCACATATATTTTCAAAATTTCTAATAAATTTATTAATTTTATCTAAATAATAAAATTTCATAATTTAAATGTTTAAATATATCATTAAAAATATTGATTTTAATTTATTTAAAATTTCTAAATCATATTTTAGTTATATAATTCATTTAAATTTATAATTCTTAATTATTTTTTGGTAAATTCTGTAATATCGTAAACATTTAATTAAGGATTAGTAATGATTTAAGGCTTGATTTCAGGATTAATTAAGGAGTTTGGGAGAGTTCTATAAATAAATTTAGGAAATGGAAGTATTCTGGGGATTTTTAAAGATCTAGTTGCTCCCTTATTTTGAGAAAATTAGAGTTAGAGAAATTATTTTTAGGCTTAGAAGAGATCCTAGTGAGAGAAAAATATTAGGAGATATTCAAAACAAAATTTAGGAAGTGGACTAGGGATTTTATCATAAAGTAATGCATCTTATTTTGAGAATTTATGGGCCTATATGTAATTTTATCATCTTATTCATTTTATTTTCTTTTATATCTCCCTATTCCTTCCTATTCCTCCCTCTCCCCTCCGCTGAAAAAAAAAACACGACACACACACTCACTCACTCATTCCCTTTCTCCTTCTACGCTTTCGGCTAGTAGCAAGAGAGGGCGACGGACCAGCCGCCGCTGGCGACGATGAAGGAGGTCGTCAGGTTTTCCCTCCATCCTCGTGTTGTGGGGTATGTGTGTGTGTTGTTGTGCACAGCATATGGAGAAGAGAAGGGAGAGAAGGGGGCGATTTGGGGGCAGCGATTTTTGGTGGTTTTTGGGTGATTTCTGGCGAAACTCCGGCAACTACAAGGAGTGGGTGAGCTTCTCTATAATTCCCTCTCTTTGGTAGTTGATTTCTTGATTTTTCCAAAGATTAAAGTTAGGGTTTGTTTGATTTTTGAAATTCTGGCTTGATGAGAGAAATTGCTTGATTTTACTTGCCTATTGAGGTCTCATGATGATGATAGATTGGTTGATTTAGTGAGTTTTGATCCTATGTGAGTTTTTTGCTTGCTTAAAGTGGGATTAAGATAGGTTTGAACCAAGAAATCCTTTGAATTTGGGCCTTTGAGCTTCATTTATGAATTCTAGAGGGTTACCGTAATTCAACGATAATGTTGGTTGAATTCATTGGATTACATTAGTGTTGGATGAAAATAGGGAGTTGTAGATGCTTATGGGGGAGGTAGATAGTTGAAATTGGTTATGATGAGTATGAAATGATATCTAGATCGGTTTGGTTTATTTGAATTGTGGTTATAATGGTTTTGACTCATTAAAGTATTGAGATCATGGGGTTTAATAGGGGAATTCAAAATTGGTGGTGATCATTGGTAATGTGGTGATCCTTATAAGTTTATTGATGTTATATGATAGTATTAATTAGTTGGTCTTGTTGGAATTTGTGCCTATAGGTTGATTTATGCTAAGTGGTGGTTTTGATGTGGATTAGTTTGTTGTGTTGAAATTGAGGGTAATTATGGGGAAATTGGGATATGGAAGTTGATATAAGGAATATGTGATGGTGATTTAGGAAGTTAAGACATGGTGAATATGGTTAAAGTATATTGATCAAGAATCTTGGCTGAGAGGATAAAAGTAATTTTGGTAGAATTCTTGTAGGACTTGAATGGGTTGAGAGGATTTTTTTAGGTTTGGTTCGTGAAATGGGACAAACTGAATAGAAGTAACTATGTTAACATAATTTGAGAATTTAGTTCAATAAAGATAATTGATGGTAAACAGTTGCCTTAGGCTTGATATGGGTTTAATTTAACTTAATCAAGCCAATTAGACGTGAATTTTGTATTAACTTTGTGTATTATATTCTCTAACGATTGTAAACTCCGTTGGATTGGGCTGAACTTGAGAACCGCACTATCCTGGTATTTTTCTTGCTTTTGGCAAGTTCAGGTAACCACTCTCACCTCTGTAATTGGCAGGAATGCACAAGAGTGGGTGAATTTTGCTTAATAAAATTTAAACTTAATGAATCAGGATTTATACTGGTTCAACCCAAACTCTTGGCCTAAGTCCAGTTCTCCAACTTTCAGTTTGGTTCCACTAATCTTTTCAAGATTAAATTAGGCTCTTGAATGCCTTTACAAGTGATCACTCAGTAAGAACTCTTTCTCACAAATCACTCCCCCTTACACCTTGTAAGACTACATCCCTTTCCTCCAGAATCCCACTATCCCAAGGAAATCGCTCAACAGATAAGACTTTCAGAAAATTCAAAGCTTGCTCACACACTTGAGCTGATAAGATTACAAACTGAAGAACACTTGAGAGAACTTAGATTGAATTGATTGTAGTAGGAAATAGGTTGTTGGATTTCAATTAATGCTCTCTACCAACCAATTTCAACTTCAACGCTTTTATAGTCCTTGGAGTTTTTCTGCCTGTTGTGTGAAGTTTGAGTCTTCTATTCAACAGTTTGTGAAGCCATGAGAGAGATAAAGATCTTGAGATTGATGATAGTTCTGAGTGAGTTGCATTTAATGCTCCAGAGTAGTTTTGATGTGCGTTTTCTCTTTCTTTCTCCTCTGATGTAGTAGTGTACCAAACTCTGTGTTGCTGTGAGTAACGGCTCTTTGGTTGTGTTTCTTTGTGTCCAACGTAAAATGCTTAAAATAGCAACAAGTACATCTTACAATATAAAGTTATTTAGACATAAGAAAAGAAACAAATTTGAAAATCTCCAATTTCCAATCGATTGCTAGAAGCACCAATCGATTGGTGTCTCGGCCGCCCATCGATTGCCTTCAAGTTAGGTCAGATGGCTACCTGCATCACTTGATTGAAATATCAGCTATCGAATAAAAACTAAGTGAGTCAATCGGTTGCTTGGTTTCCCAATCAATTGACTTGTGTCAATTGATTGATTAAGTTCCAATCGATTGCATATATCTTGGATTCTCAGTAAGTTTCCATCGATTGCTCATCAATTGCTTTCCAAACCAATCGATTGGTCACAGCCTGATTACTTAGAGTACTTTTGTGCAACAATCGATTGTTCAGTTTTCCTATTGATTGATAGTCCCCAATCGATATGCAATCGATATCCCATCTATTGCATTTGTAATTCTCCAATCAATTGCAGGTATGTCCAATCGATTGCTTAACTTAGATTTTGAGAAACAGGTTTTTGAAATATTTTTCTAAGTTTGCATGATCCTATAGGCTAAGTCATGTTTGGTTATCATCAAAAATATAGAGTTCAACATTCTTCCCCTTTTTGATGATGACAAAACATCCTCAGTTATAAATTTGAAGGTTCAGATAGATCATAAGATGAGAAGTTCCCAGCATATTCTCAGAAATAGTTCATAAAGAAAGAACGAACAAGATACATGAAATTCACAATATTATTATGCAGATTGGATAAGTACAAATGCATAAACAAGTTCATATACATATAATACTTGCAACAACCAAAAGAAATATCAGTTATAATTCAAGACAAGATAGAAATAAACATGTGCATGATGAATGCATGTGGGAAAGGTTTGGTTTAATCTAAGTCTGAGTCTGAGTCTGATCCTTTCTTTTTCCAATGTGGTTTCAGGTCATAGTCTTTGTCTTCACTGCTAATTTTCCCTGAGTCTGTTGAAGGCTCTTCATAATGAATCACCACATCAGTTTGTGAGCTTTCTTTTTCCAATGTGGTTTCAGGTCATAGTCTTTAGGTGCAGCCTTTCTCTTTGGAGCATGTTTGGGCTCCTCAATTACTACCCCCTTTGAAGCCCTGGACCCTTTTCTGATTGATGTCTTAGGATGAGGCTTGGGAGCAGTCATCTTTATCCTTCTTTTCTTAGCCTCAGATTGGAAGTCTGCCCCTTTTTCTTCCTTATCAGACTTAATAAAATCTAAGGTAGTCTGGATGGAATCCTTTACAGTAGGCTTGCCTCTGTATGAGACTTGTCTCCTGACACCCCAACTAGGGATCATAGCTTGAGGTGGATTAGATTTTTCTTCTTTCTCAACCTCTGTCTTTGAAATATCCCTGGCTTCCCTTTCTTGCTGGCTTTTGGTTAGCCTCTCATTCAGCTCTTCCACTTGATGATGGAGTTCATCTGCTTGTTGGTGGAGGTGAGGAATTATGTTCACTGAGACTGGATGAGGCTCCTGATATAACACCATTGCCAGGCCCATATCTTCTTCTGCATCAACACCTTCCCTTTCTAGAACTAGACTTACATATGAGGGAGGCACATTGGTGATTCTGGGTTCTTCATGAGTCAAATTTTCAATTTCAACTTACTCCTCCATAAGTCTTTCTGCCAGACTGTGAATTTATGGAAGAACCTCTTTTAGGGTGGCATCTGGAGATAGTTCCTCATATTGTACTTTTTGAGCTTGTACGTTCTGTGCTGTCCTTCTTCTGGGCTTTTAACTTCCTTCTCCCCCTTTTTGTCAACATCAAAGAGGGTGCACTGGGCCAGGGGAGAGGGGTCTAACGTGGGAGTGGAAAGTGGAGAAAAGGTAGTATTAGCAGAGGAAGGAGGAGACAGGAGGTTGGGAGAGGTGATGGGGGTTGTGGATTTCTTACAGGCATAGGTGTAAGAGGGGTGCTTGGTGTATCTGGGAGTATGGATGATAAGAGGTGGGACGGAAGAGGCCGGCTGAGAAGTGAGGAGAGGGGAAGAGTCTGTAGTAGCTGGAAGAAGAGGTTGTGTTTGAGAGGGCTAATAGGGGGAAATGGGTGACATATTGGGAGATGGAGGATGAGGTGATCTGGATGGGGATGGAAGTGGTAACTATGGTGGAGAAGGTTGTGAGGGGATGGGAGGTGAAGATTATTTAGAAGAGAAATGTTCTTGGGGTGCTGGAGGGGTGGCTTATGTTTGGGTATCTGGAAGTGGTAAGGTGGTCTGAGGTGTGGGAGATTAATCTAGGGTGATGGGTGAGTGATGTGGGGATGCTTCTGGGGAATGAGCAACACTAGGTTGAGTTGATGGCCCTGCACCATCTGAGGCCATGAAGTGTGTACCAATAGCTTGTCTCTCATTGGGATGAATGTATCTCAGCATCTTCTCAATACTGCCCGCCCTAGCTTCTAAATGTTGACCATGTCCACCACAATGTTTTAGCCTTCATACACAAATTTGCCACAGTTATCAATAGAATGAGTCAGAGAGGAATTTAGGGCTACAACCAGCTTTTTAAGCAGCTTATCCTCCACTCCTTGAATCTGCAGGGAGACTTCATCCACTAAGTTTGTGTTACTCTGCTCAACCAAGGTAGGGATGGCACTTTGCAGATTTTCTGTCACTTTACCAACCACATGATCAATGACCTCATCTGTCATCATTGTCTTCATTGCTGACCCAAACAAGGATGGAGCTATAGTGGTAAAGGCTGATGACTGGGCTTCATCTTGTACTACCGTGGAGCCTTGAGCCTGGGCATGTTTGCCTTTATCAGGCCTAGAGGCAGATAGCTCCTGAGGTGCTGGAAGATATGGAAGAGGGGCTGAGGGATTGTGAGGGGCATCAGGGACTTCAAGTTTCATCTTCTTCAGATGAGTGCTTGTAAAGAGAGGTACCTCATGCACATTATTCTCCTCTAGGTATCATATTTCATTCTTTTGTAGAATAAATGATATCAGTTGAGGAAATGGAAGAGGTGTCTTGTCGCTGGATGAGTTTCTAAAGGTCATAAGCTCCTTTGTGAGAATTTGGCCAAGATTCAGAGGATCCCCCTTAATTAGAGTAGGCAGGATGGGGTTATCTATCTTCTGTAGTTGACTCAAGTTGCCTGCCTTGTTTACCATACATCTTGAGTAGGCATAATAAATCAGCCTGTTGTACAGGGTTACATCTATAAGCTTTACTTTGCAGGGATCCTTGGCTTTACCAGAGGGTTGGTAAGTTCTCAGAACATCTGGCTCAAGGTACTTCTCCTTCTTCTGCCACTGGTTGCAGAAAGGGTTGGTGATACTGAACCATTCATTGAGAGTCCTCCGTTTGAATGAGAATGTCTTGCCTTTGATAGTGGAGATTACCTCAATATCAACCACTTCATTCTTGGTGGTATGGGTGCTGTTGATCTCCATAGAGGAGTAGAAACTCCTCACAACCTGTTGACTGTAGGACAGACTAATCTTCAGGAATTCCTTGTAGTCCTTTAGCCAGGGAGATAAATCCACTCCCAACTAGTGCAGATAATCAATGTCAAAGCAGCATGTTCTCTTGTTTATACTCTGTGCCTGTACAAGTCGCTTACAGGTAGATCCCCTGCTGTTAGAGATGGTAATATGGGTGGGCCCGTCGGGTTCGGGCCGGGCACAAAAAACCCGTCAAAAAATGGGTCGGGCTCAACAAAACTCATTTTGAATATGAGCTTGATTTTTAGGCCCGGACCATATTGTTTGGGTTTCGGGCGAGCCCAAAAAAACTCATTTTAAGCCCATTTTTATCACTTTTTTTCCTTTCTTCGAACGAGCCCCCGAGGACCGAGGTTTTATAATATAATTGTAATACAAATATACAACACAAGATTATAAATTCAAATTCAAGGTTTTAACACATTACAAATAACAAAAGTGATAGTAAAACATAGAACATATTGTTCAACTTCAAATATTCCAAAATACAGCAAATCCCTGAACATCAATGATCAACAATCAATCAATGTTAATAAGATTAGAACTTGAAGCATTGTCTGAAGCGACAAGAGTATCTTGAGCCTGAGTATTCTCACATTGCTCTTGTATATCTGCCATTATTGGAACAAAATAGAGTCACGTCAATAGTCATAAGTACAACATATGATAAAATAAAATGTGATAAATGAATAAATATAAATAGTCTACCATCGATATCCTCCTCTGTAGGGAAACCAAGCATCCAATTACAAGTACAAATAAGGGATTGAACATTATCGGGAAGAAGAGAAATCCTATATTTTGTGAGAACTCGTGCACCAATACTAAATGCCGATTCACTGGCCAGTGAGTGAGAGATCAGCGGCGTGCTCGTGAGAGTAAGATGAATGACAGTAAGTGAGGAAGTCAGGAAGGGAAATGTATTAGACTATTAGGGTTTAATTTGATTTTGTTTTAAAATAAAAAAAAGAAAGAAAAAAGGAAAATGGGTTCGGGTTAGCCCACGGGTTTAACGGGTTAGCCCGTCACGGATTCGGGCTTGACGGGTTCGGGCCCAAAATACCTATTTTAATATGGGCCTTATTTTTTCAAACCCATAACCATATTTTTTTACGGGTTTCGGGTTGGCCCACGGGCTTGGGCCCATATTACCGGCTCTACCTGCTGTGACAAAATACTTTGGAGGAACAACTGTTTCTTCAATAATTCTAGCCTTCGATTTTCCCTTGTTCTTGCTAGATGAGATAGGAGATGATTTGGATTGGACCTCCCCTTTTTCAAATTACCTCTGGGAAGTATTGACAGAATCAGCGAAGGTGACTTGCTTTAAGCTTTATCAAATGGATGTAAAAAGTGCTTTTCTTAATGGTTATATCATGGAAGAAGTATATGTTGAATAACCCTTATGTTTTGAAGATTCTTCTAAACCAGACCATGTTTTCAAACTCAAAAAGGCATTATATGGTCTTAAACAGGCACCAAGGGCTGGTATGAAAGATTAAGTAACTTCTTATTAGAAAAGGGTTTTACAAGAGGAAAAGTAGACACCACTCTATTTATTTTACATAAAAAGAAAAACATGCTTGTTGTACAAATATATGTAGTTGATATTATTTTTGGTGCTACTGAGGAATCCTTCTGTGAGGAGTTTTCTAAGACTATGCAGGTAGAGTTTGAAATGTCAATGATGGGAGAACGAACTTCTTCCTAGGTCTTCAAATTAAACAAAGAAAAGATGGGATATTCATTTCACAAACCAAGTATGTAAAGAAGATCTTAAAGAAGTTTGGGATAGATCTATCCAAAGAAGAAGAGACTCCCATTAGTTCCATTGCATTACTGGATGCTGATGTAAAGGGAAAAGACTTCAACCAATATACATATAGAGGTCTGATTGGATCTCTCCTATATCTAATTGCCAGTAGATCAGATATTCAGTTTAGTGTGGGGATGTGTGTCAGATATCAAGCCAATCCAAAGGAATCCCATCACACATGTGTTAAGAGAATCTTGAGATACCTGGTTGGAACTCAGGAGCTGGGGCTGTGGTATCCTAAGGAAACTGACAAATCTCTGATTTGTAATGCTTTTATATGCCTAATTTGAGGAAATTAACATGCTTGAGATGCGATATTGGTCCGATAATGCTTAATGTATAACTTAGACTCTTAGGTGAAATTAGTGTTAGATTAGGGCTAATCGGCCATAATTGTAGATTAATTTGTATGAATTGGTTTATAGGGCTATTTGATCCTTGTTTAGGCTTGTTTCCACTTGTAGGGTCATTTAGGACCAAAAGATCAGACCTGGGATGAAGAAAAAGTCCAAGCTAAGGAGCAAAAGAAATTGGAGCTTGCCGTGGCCTCACCACGGCGAGCCAACAGCGAATGAGCTCCCAAAGAGGCACGGCAAGCCCACGGCGAGAAGGCCCCCGAAATTCCAAAAGCAATAGCAGCTCGCTGTGGCCTCACCACGGCGGGCAGACGGTGAACGAAGCGTTTTGCAGCTTATTAGTTCGCTATTTTCGGACCTCAAACTGGGTTTTCCAAATACCCACTCACTTGACCAGACTTGGGGACATAAAACATGAAAATTAGACCCCATTAGGGCAAATTTGGAGTCCCAAAAAAAACCCTAGCCTCCTATTTTCTCTCATTCCCTCTCATATTGATCCCCTTCATCTTCCATTTTCCTTCCTCCAACTTCATGGCAGCCACTTCCTTCTTCCTTGTTGGTGTTTTCTTCTTGGAGGACAGCAGCTAGGCTCCACCATTCTTGGTGGTGGGAGCCAAGGGATAAGCTTGAAGCTTGAATAGGGGAGTTTTAGTTCTAATCCTTCTTCCTCTTGTTGTATTTATTCTTTTCTAGGGTTTTAGGAGTATATTTATGACATTTGGTTGTGTTCTTCATTTCTAAATGTTGTATAAGGGTTGGAAACTATTTTATGTTGTTTCTTTCTTGTTGAATACTTGACATTGTGCTACATTAACTTTGATTTTGATGAAATTTATGGGTTCATGATTTTGTTATTCTCTTTGTGAAAATTATGTGCTAATCCAAGGTGGCTTGGTTAATGGATTGAAAATGTTAAGTGGTTTTGCATGAAAGGAATGGCATAGGAATTAATTAGTTGTGTTTAGATATTGGGTAACCAATCTTTTCAACCTTAATCTTTATTTGGGTGGCCATCAATGAGTTAGGTTAATGAGAAATTAAGTGCAATTGTGGGGTGGCCCAAATTGTGGATTATAAGTCTTACATAATTAATTGGTTCTTGAATTTGTCAAATTGCATGAGTGGCATTGGACTTCAATCCTAGAGTCTTAATTTGTTATGTGGGGTTCCAGTAACTAACTAAACTCTAGGATTAATTAAGTGGCAATTCGGGGTCCCAATTGTTGGATTATGAGCCCCTTACAATTAGCAAATTCGGGGTTCTGGCATTAATTAAGTTAATCTAAGCCTAGCCTAGAGGGGTTCGTCTAGGGGTCTTTCGAAAATCAACAAAAACTCCCTGAAAATCTTTAGAAGCAATGAATCCCAAGGTTTCCATTCATCAAGAGTGATTCCATTTCCTTTCCCCTCCAAATCTCACTTTTATCTTATTTTTATTTTTACCCTTAAATATATAACATCTTTTGCACCTATTTTATACCAAAAACAAAATACAATACTTTTTACCCGTGTTTAATAGTTTGCATACTAGTTACTAGGTCATCTTTTACGTTTAGGCTCCTTAAGTGAACGACACCAATGGTGGACCCAAGGGCACGCTACATGCACACGCATTCGAAAGAGGTGAGCTCTTCAGGAGCCCAAGAGTATCTCATGCCCTACTCAGATTCAGACCATGCTGGGTACAAAACTGATAGAAAAAGCACCAGTGGTCAATGTGAGTTTTTGGGAGGATCTTTAATCTCTTGGGCAAGTAAGAAGCAAAACTATGTTTCTCTATCATCTACAGAAGCTGAGTATATTGCTGCTGCAAGTTGCTGTGCTCAAATCCTATGGCTCAAGCATCAAATTAAGGGATTTGGGAATAGACTTCTTAGAAGTACTAATCCTATGTGACAACACCAGCACAATCAGCTTAGCCAAGAATCTAGTGCATCATTCCAGGACCAAACATATCGATCTGAGACATCACTTCATTAGAGACCATGTTCAAAAGAAGGATGTCAAGGTGGAATTTATCTCCACACACTTGCAGCTAACAGATATTTTCACCAAGCCTCTAGTAGCTGAACAATTCATGTTCATTAGAAGAGAATTGGGAATGGTAAATCCCAATGAGTTGTAAGTTTTTACATTGTCTAAATTCATTTGAATCATGCCATTTTTTTAAATGATAAGATACTAACTTAGGCATCGGAGTGCCAAATTAAAAATATGCAGGTTCTATGTTCAAAATGAAAAATCCAGCATCCAATCGATCAGGCAACCCTGATCAATCACAGAACATGTTCTGTGATCGATTAGGCATCGATTAGAGAAAAGTCTGTAATCAATCAAAAACTTCTAATCGATTACAAGGAAGGAGTAATTGATTGGGCATCGATTACTCAACGCGGGCCTATCGATCACAACAATCCCAATCGATCAGACACATCACATCGATCAGAGACTACACTCTGTAATCGATGACAGGGCACACATAATCGATTAGGCGTCAACGGTAACATTTGTAACATACACTTTTTCTGACAGTTGCATACTTTTCTGTGCTCACTCTCTCATATATACTTGACATATGTAATTGTAGCATCATTTCGCACCATATTGAATTCACTCTCAACCTAATCTCTTCATTTCTCATCAAACCCTAATGTTAGAATCATCAAACCCTCTCATAACCATCGTAACTGAAGCCATTATTTGAATCATCATCAGCCACAACTCTTCCCAACCGGTTACATCTCTTCGAATCATCAGTCATATCCCTTAAGCCCTCTATATAAACCTTTCCCATGGCACCCAAAATGCGTATACCAAAGAACTACAGAGCCTAAGTCATTCTTGATACAGTTCCATTACCCCAAGGAGATCCAGCCTTAACATACAGACATCCTTCCCCTCCTTCAAACCCCGTTCCCTCAACCTCTCAACTATCACCATCAATGGCCAAAACCCAGGGCAGTGCATCCAAGTCTCAAGGAAAAAGTCCCTCTAAAGTCAGAGTCAGAGAACTCATCCCAGGGGATACAGAAGTCCCCATTGATTCATCTTTTGCCCAGGGTCCTATTGAGATGCATCAGAAGATATTCAGAGGAGATCTTTGCAAGAAAGGTGTGGGTATATGGATATTGCCTATCTGGAGAAAAATGGCTATCATGTGTCTAAATGGTTAGAGCCATATAAGCAGTTGATAGGTATCAAAAATCACTACAATGAAAAAGTCATCAAGGCCTTCTACTCCAATAAGAAGATACATGCTACTGAGTCAGAAGGAAAAGTCACAGAGATCATAATATCATCAAAGGTCAGAGGCAAGAATTTCTCTTTTGACTAGAAACTTCTGAACTAGTGGCTTCACATGGATAGACAAGGGATAGAAGAGTACAATACCTGGCAAGAAAAAGAAAAATTCTCTGACGAAGAACTCAAAAAGATTTACAGTTCAGACAGTCCAATCTAGGCAAATCTCAAGCCTGCTCAACTGCCTCCTGCCTACAGAGTCATCCATTATGCCTACTCCAGATGTTTGGTAAACAAAGCAGGCAATTTCACTCTCATCCTTGACATTGACAAACCCATTCTGCCCATGCTGATCAACAAAGTTCCTATTAATCCTGGGCTAGTCATCCGTGAGGAATTTCTGAGGTTCCAAAAGACCAAGACAGTGAAGACTCCTCTCCCTTTTGCTCAGCTTATCTCCTTCATCCTATGCAGCAACAAGATCTTTTGGCTTGAAGAAAATCAGAATAAGGAGCCCCCTAGATGTGATCTAACTACCCTAAAGAAAATGGGGTTACATCCTTTTGGCAGAAGTCACACCCCTTCCATACCTCAACCAGTAATTCATATTGAAGAGGGACAACCTCAAGAGGGACTTGAACAAGGAGAAGTGAATCCCTTTGCCTCCCACTCATTTGAATATGTCTAAGATCCCATAGATCAGGAAGAAGTAACACCTGTAACACTAGTTCACCCTGAACCTGCTGCACCTGTTCCAGAAAAAGGTGCCCTACTCTCTGCCAACATGATTGATCAACTTGTAGAATAAGTAGCTGCCAGGATTGTGGAAGAAATGACTCTGGAGCACTAGGCCATGAAAGACAGATTGCTGAAGCAATTGGTGGCTACTCTCAATGATTCTGTGGTCATGATGTTATTGTCAACATGCACAAGTTTTTGCACAACAGACTGGCTGGACTTGAGGACATCTTGAGGCAGTCTCATCAAATTCATCTCCCTGGAACTCCTTTGTCGCCATTTCTAGCTGTGAGGCTCATTAGGTATCTCCCATCTGACACTCTCCCTCACAAACTCATCCCACTACCAAAACACAATCCTCTCCCAAAATCACTCATTCACCATCAAAGCCTTCCCCTCCCTCCAAGAAAACCTCTTCTAGTTCCTCAGATAACCAAGACCCTCCTCCCTTTCCTATGATCATCTCTACACCCATCTCTCATTCTCAAACCTCTCAGCCAACTATCATTCCACAGACTTTCCCTTAGACTACTCCTGTATCTCATCCCTTTGCCTCACCCACAGAGCCTCCATCAATTCATCCCTCTACTATAGCCTATACCCCTAAGCGTGACCCTGCTCACACCTATGCCAGGAAGGGCAAAGATGTGGTAGTAGATACTACTCCAGTTCCTCCCTCTATTCCTTTTGATGATGCCAAAAAGGGAAGAAGAGAGTCAGTGTGACAATTGCTGGGAAAAGCAGCCACATTCAAGAAAAGGCTGTGGAGGCTGCTACTATTTTATCCTCCATTGCTGCTGAAGTTTCTCCAAAGCCTCAAGTCTCTAAAGAAATTCCCAAAGATCATACTCTTGGGGAGATTCTTGAGTTGGCAGAGGCAATCAAGCTAAGCATGGCCCAAGAGGAACTTGTGGTAGAAGAAGCCTCAAATTCTGAAGATGAAGCCAACACCAACATTCCCCCAGCAGATGAGGATGTTGTGTTAGAAGAAGATTTGAGTATGACCATGGTAGTGTATGAAGGAGAGCCTAAACCTGTTGCCATCAATCTATTACCCTACATTCATCACCAAGTAAAAGAACTTCACTCTCAGGTTGAAGAATTGTCCGAGAGACTGACCAAGAGCCATCAAGAAAGGGAAGCTAAGGACTTTGCAAAGGCAGAAGCTGAGAAAGAGAATCTGGTTTATAAGACTGATCTGCCTCATCCTGTGTTTCCAAGTTGGGGGTCCGGAGCCAGGTAAAATTCAAGAAGAATGCTCAAAAAGTAGTGGATCTTGTTCAGACTACTTAAGAGTTCTTAAAGTCTGATAAGGAAGAAGAAGAATGACAGCTCCTAACCCTCAACCAAAGGCAGTTACAACCAGGGCAAGCACCAGAGCATCTAAAGGAATTATAATTGAAGAGCCCAAACCTGCCCCTAAGTCTGTACCAAAGAGGAAGGAAGCACCAAAAGGGAAGGAAAAATCATCCAAGCCTCCTCCCAAGAAGAAACAAAAGCAACAATCTCTCCTGGATAGAATGCTATCTTATTTTCCTCCTCCATCTCCTCCTAAGAAAAAAGCTTCAGTAAAGAAGAAGAAGGCACTGGCTAAGAAGGAGAAAGAGGTTGAAATTGAATTTGAGGAACCTTCATATAGCTTTGGGGGAATAAGCAGTGAATCTGGGGACTATGACTTGGACACATCAAATTGGAAGGATGACACAGAGTCTGACTAAACCAGAAAACCTCCACCATTCCTCAACCCTCTCATAATGCATCATACTCATCTCACATGTTTATCTGCTTACTAAGTTTACCTATTTCAGTTCTAACACATTATTCTCTCGTATATTTCTTGAACAATGTTTGCACAATATCTATAATATCAGTTCAAAGTTTCTTTTTAACTTCATTTGCCTTATCGTTATATTATTTGCTCAAATGTTTTGTCATCATCAAAAAGGGGGAGAATGTTAGAATGATAAGTTTTGATGATAATTAAACATAACTTAGGCATAAGGAAAGGCTAATAACTTAGAGATAATCTGATAAAAAATCCTAAGTGTTGCCTAATCGATCAGAGAAAGATTACAAGATAAAGAACTAAAAGCCTAATCGATTAGAGTTAGAGTAAGTTCAGATTAAAAGTTAAGAATATGGCCGCCTAATCGATGAGAGAGACCTATGACCGATGAGAGTAATTAGCGTAATCGATTAGAGACATATAATTGATTAAGGGATTTTAGCATAATCGATCAGAGAGAATTAATCGATTAAGAAGAATAAGCATAATCGATTAGATAGCTATAATCGATCAAGACATAATAGATCAGAGGACTATAATCGATTAGAGGATATTGTGCAATCGATCAAAGAATCATACAATCTAAATTACAATCGACTATGTGAATGGCAAAACGCACAAGAGGGGGTGAATTATGCTTTTCAAATTTAAACTGTAAACTCAAAGACAATCCTTTATACTAGTTCGGCCAAACACCGCCTACGTCTAGTTCTCTAACTCCTCGTTGGGTTCCACTATATCACAGGTTTTACAATACGGGTTCACCTGCCAACCTTTACAAAACAGAGCTTTAGATTTCCTCTAAACGCTCCCCCTTACAAGTTTTAAGAAAACAACCCTGTTATAAAGTCCCAGACTTTAGAACAACCTCAAATAATAGAGGATTTCAATAAATGAGTTCACTTAATGAACAGATTTTGCTAAACACTGAAGTACAAATAAACTCACTAAGAGTAATAAAACTTTAAGCAGTGAGTAGATAAGAATAATGAATGTAACTCCGTCAGTTTGTTCTCTCCTTCATAAATGCTCAAGTCTTGGTATTTATATCTCTTCACAGCTTTGCCTTTTTCCTTCAGCTCCAATAGTTCGTTTGAATATGTTCGTTGAGCCCTATTAGCCGTTGGCAATAAATGCTGGTCTTCATTTCCGTCAACTTTCTTATCTTGCTTCATTTAAATCTTGCAGATAGTGACCTAAGAGAAGCAGAGTCTGTGAGTAACGACAACCTGAAACACTGTACTTGCATAGCAGCTTTATCAGTAGCGCTAGCTCCTTTGGCTATCGCTAGCTTCATAGTGTGAGTCCTGCACTTAGCCGTTAGCTAAACAAGTATTCATGTGAAGCACAGTTGGTGTTATCGATAGTGAAATTCATTAGCTCAGTGTATACAGACAATGTATTAGCTATCAGAATGTCTAAGTTATTTCAACAAGTGATTTAGTTATCGATAGTTGAACTTGTTATCGCTAGTGGCTATGTTATCGCTAGTTCATTCCATTAGCTCAATGTATTAGCTTATCTGGATGTCAAGTGTTCTGTTATCGATAGCTATTCACATTATTGCTAGTGACTATGGCTCATTATTGCTAGTTCTAATCAGTCTCCCCGTTATCTATGTTATCTATGAGGCCTTTGCGATAGAGACAGAGCATAGCGATAGTGATCTATTGTTGGCTTACTAGCTCAACTCATTACATTAGCGATAGATTCTAGCTTAGCGATAGTGTATCTGTAACCTACACTCTTTTACTTAGTCATATAATGTAACATCCCAAAATTTACAAGATAGATATAAGAAATTAATTATGTTTTAGGGATATTATTAAAATATTAAAAATTATTAAAAATAAATAAATTTATGATATTAGGTATTTT
This sequence comes from Mimosa bimucronata, assembly GCA_037074515.1. NCBI lineage: Eukaryota > Viridiplantae > Streptophyta > Magnoliopsida > Fabales > Fabaceae > Mimosa > Mimosa bimucronata. The sequence goes on from CM073442.1 coordinate 19,205,044, forward strand.
TAATAATTTTAAGGCTTATTTTATTTAGGAAACAAAGAATGATTAATTAGAAAATAAAATCTAATTTGGGAAAAAGAGATAATAAGAATGTAGTTGAGGTCTTAGAAATGTATTTAGGAATTAAAAAGCCTTATAAATAAATTTATGAGGCCCAGTATATTTTTAATAATTTTTAAGAGTTATTCTCTTTATTAGTTAAGAACAATAGTTGGGAGATAAATTTAAATAAGGGGATATTTAGAATCTTGAAGTATTGGTTATTAATTAAAAAGGCTTATAAATAAATTTAGAAGTTAAAGTATATCTAGAAAAATTATTTTGGGAACAGATTTAGGTATATTTCTAAATGATAATGATAAATAAAATTATGATTTAAGAGAAGAATAGAAAATAGGAAATTAAAAAGACAATATCTGCCCCTAGTTGGAAAATATCCTCAATTAAAAGGGAAGGGCAGGATAGTAAAATACCTGATAAAAATAAATATCAGTCTTCCCTTTAAATTACAACCACACACGTGTCACTGTTCTACCTTCTTCTCATCTCTTCTCAAACACTCCCTCTCTTTCCACGTGCACACACATACAATAAATAAATAAAAAAAAAAAAGAAAGAAAAGAAATTGAAATTATATACTCCCTCTGCCGAAATATACACACATACACAACACTTCACCACTCTCTCTCACCCTCACTCACTCACTTCTCTCTGGTTCTGCGAAGCGACGGCGGTGGACGGCCAAATCGACGGCGACAAACGGTGAGGCTCGGCGGGAAACGTCCAAGAAGACTTAAGGAACTTCAGGTAAGCTCCGTTTCCTTGTTTCCTTCTCCTTCTGGCGCGATTTCGAGCGAAATGGGGGGGGATGATTCGAAATATTTGGACGGTTTTTGAAGTTTCTAAGCTTAGGAAAATGGTGCTTGAAGCTTTTTGTTGTTGTTTTAAGTGTTAATTTTGAGAGGAAAGTCGAATATGGTCCGATTTCTGCAAAACGTTCTTCCTCTGGTACTGTTCACCGAAGCTAAATTTGGGGATTTTGGGTGGTTGTTGTTTTTGAGCTTAATCAATGACAATTAGAAGCAATTTTAAGCTTATGAAGTAGATTGCATGAGGATTATTGAGGATTAAAGAATTTCTGAACAATTTTTCTTCCTCCTCTGTTCTTGCTCAGTGTCGCCGACGGTAAAAGGGAAAAGAAAATAGATGATGCTTGATGATTAGTGTCTGCTACTAATTGAAGGTGTATGGGTGATTTTAAGTATGTTTAGCTCCTTGTATAGTGATTATTGAAGCTTGGATATTTTTCTTGAAATTTTTCTTCCTCTGTTCTTGCGAGGTCTGTTTGGCCGAAAAGGGGAATTATTTGGAAGCAATATTTGTATGAATTAGGAGCTAGTTTGAGTGCTTTGAATCTGTGCTTAAATAAAGTTTAGATTGTTGTTCTGGTTCTTCCCATGTTCTTCCCTGTTTCTTCTTCGTTTTCTCTGCCAAAATTCTTGGGTGGATAATGAACAAGAATTTTAATAATTGCTCTGGTTGTTTGGATGATTTGATGAAGTTGAAATTTTGTTCTTCTTTACTTCTGCTCTGTTCAATCGAAAATAAAGGAAGAGGGGAGAATTTTGGACGTTAATACACTTGCAATGGGAATCTGGGATTAGTGTATTGGAGGTGAAATGGATGAAATTAGAATTTTGTTCTTCCTCCCTTGTCTCTGTTCTGTCTGGCCGAGAGTGAAGAAAGGAGAAGAATGGGATTTTGAGATTTTAATTCCTGATGTTGCAGCCCTGTGAAGTTTAATTGATTGAGATTTGGGAATTTCTTATTTCCCTGCTTATTTGAATTCTGCTGCCTCTGTTGTTAATTTCTGGTGCATTTAGAAAGGTGTTCAGTAATGTCAATGGTTGAATTCTCCTTGCTATATGTGTGGCTTACGTAAGTTGTTAATTGTCCAATTGTATTCCCTGTTGGTTGCTCTGACCGTGGATTATTGGCAGGGAAGAAGGAGAGTGTTGTGTCGTTTATTTGAACAAGAAATAGGAATTTATTTTGTGCATAATTGTTATAGTTTTAGGTTCTAGGAATTTTGATTGTGTTAAGACTAAATCAAATGGCTTATTGTGTTAGAATAAATTAGGTGTTCTTTATACGTTTGATTTCTCTAACTTTGCTTGATTACAAAATAATGTTGACTGCTGGATTATTGGCGAAGAAAAGAGGAATGGTAATATTAACTCGAAAGGAATTAAGAGTAAAGAATGAAGAAAGGTAGACTAATTATTCTTGGATTTGTTGGACTTAATTTAAAATGTAATGCGAATTACATTTATGGATTGTTGACTTGATATGGATGTAGGGACAAGAGTTGAGTTCTTCTGGATTGTTATTTCAAAAAGTTTGAATTAAGATTGGATTTGGAATTTAGAGAAGTGGGAAGTTAAAATAGTTGTTAATGTTAAGCAAGAAAATAATTATTAATGTTGTTGATAATTGGTTGTTGGTTTATTAGTAGGAAAGAAGGATGGTATTATAATTGAAAAATTAAAAAGGAGAAGGAAGAAATTTAAGGAAGATAAGAAGTTAAAGGGGTGTTCCTTTGATTTGTTGAATTTGAATTGAAATGCAATTTGAATTACCTTTCCAAGTGGTTGACTTGACATTGAATGATTGTTAGGATAAATTAATGTTTTGGTTAGTAATATATTGTTTGGAATTTCCAAGTCAAAATGTTAAGTTGGTTATAATTGATTGGAAATAAGAAACTTTAAGTTGGATTGGAAACATGTGTTATCATATCTAGTATGTAAGTTTAATGTAAATTAGTAAGACTACTTTTATGTTGGATGCTAGTTATATGTATATTAATTAATGCTTGTGCAACGTTGATTGATAATGGTGATTAACCATTTATCTAGAAGTTAAGATTTAGTATTAGAAATAGAAAGGGGATAGAATTATAAGAACGTGAGAGACGTTTGATTATTATGTCTAAGATTAGATATTAATATATTATTTTGTACTATGAATAATTATAGGACAGAATAGTGGGATTGAATTCCCAGAGTACGTAGAAGAGAAGAAATACAGTGAAGAGTAAGCCGAGGATACAGGTAGCAGTTTATTTCATTACATTAAAAGAATTGCATGTATTATTTTGTAATATCTGTTTCAAGTTTACATTATGCATGAAGGTGATAAGCCTTGTTAATTCCTGCATAGTAATTTATGGAGTACTCCAGGCTTAGGTGGGTCGCTCCCCCTTTGCCAGATCAGTTAGTTATAACTTTAAATGTTATAACGAGAAATCCTGCAGGTGAGGCCTCCACTAGTTAACGAATATATTGTTAATAGTGGTTGGTAGAGCATTGAGCGCAGGAAGTATGTACAATTGTTTTATTTGTTCAGGTTTATGAAATTAATACATGTCAATGCTAGCATGATAATATAAGTTAATGAAAGAAACTGCTATTGGGATTTCCAATCTCACCCCCTTCCCCAAACATTTTTCAGTAACGCAGGTTTGAAAGAATCTAGCTGGGAGATAGTGAGATGATTAAGATGAGGCAGGAATGCTAGAAGAAGACTAGATGAAGAAATTAAGTTTTATAATTTGAAAAGTAAGATTATTGTATATGATGTAAAATTAAATTATCAGTAGAAAATATAAAAATTAGAATTGTATAAATTTATTAAGAGTTTTAAATTTTCTCAAGTATTATGCATTAAGAATAGTTACCCTGTGAGGGTTAGCGTGTTTTTAATTGTTTTATTAACCACTTTATTTTATAAAGAGTTTTAAGTTATTTCAATTTGTCTGAAAAGCCCATTCCAACCAACAGAAGGTTGGTCTAATGTTTTAAAAGAAAAGTTTAAATTTTTACGTATTTTTGGGCTTCTGATACTAGAAAGTGGTTATAATTCAATTAAAAGGCTATAATATAGTAGTAAAAGTTCAGGTGTTACATATAACATGATTCTTATCTCAATTCATTCCAGACTAAGTTATACGCTATCTGTTCATTTTACTTATGTTATCTATGGGTCCAGTCCTCATCAAAACTTAAGATTATAACATTCTCCCCCTTTTTGATGATGACAAAACATAAGTAAAAGCATGTATAAAATAAGGCATGTGTAGAGCATAAATTAAGGCAAACACATATATTATATTAACTTTGCAAAAGGAAGCACATCAGTTTTAGCCATGTGTGATGCATATGCAGAATGATTTTTAAAGACTAAGACTTCTTCTTTGTCAATTTCTCTCCAGAAGGTGTGGCTCTGTATTCTTTATCAGGATAGTCAGAAACAGAAGATCTGTCTTGCTCGATTTTCTCTTGCTCAGAGGTCTGAGATGGTTCAGCAATGGATATATCTTTGGAAGCAGCCTTTTTCTTTTGAGCTTTGGACGTGTGAAACCTCCTTTTATATACCCATGCCTTCTTGCTTTGAGTAATTTCCTTCTTTTTTCTTTTTGCAGCCGCTTTTTCTGCTTTCCTCTTTGCCTTAGCAGCTTCTTTTTATGCTTTCTTCTTTACCTGATCAGCAGCCTCCTTGGCCTTTTTCTTTGCCTCCTCTACTTCCTTCATAGCCTTAGGAAAATCCTCCTTCTTTTGTCTCAAGATTTCAGCAAGAGCCTTCTTTTCTTCTTTTGATATCTTGGGAGGAGGAGCTAACTTTTCAACTGATTTACCTCTTGTCCTTCTTGGAGCCACCCTCTTAATCCTTTGACCCTTAGGGGCCTCAAGAGAAGTCTTAGGGATGACCTTGAAGGAGACCTCTTCTCTGGCTTTCCTCTTACTCCTTTCTCTTTTCACCTCTTCAGCTGAAATTTTGCTCTTGTTCTTCTCAGCCTCAAGCATTAGCAATTTCTGAATATCATCCTAAACCTTATTTCCAGTGCTAGGCTTGACTCCAATTGAGAATTCAACATTTGCTTCTGGAGGGATGACTGATACTGGAACTGACTTTGCTGGATTGCTGCTAGGAGGTATACCGTGCTTCTGTGCAATTTTAGCAATAAGGTCTTCTTCTGAAGCCTGAGGAGCTTGAGCTGAAACTTGAGGAGGAAGAGACCTGTGGGCCTCAAATTCCATATAGTTGTGAGCTATGTTTCTAATTTCTTCCTCAATTTCCTCAGTATCCGCATCCTCAAGAGCAACATCCTTAAAGGCTGGATCCTTAGGAGCTGGATTATTCTCCCCCTTTTTGTCATCATCATTACTAGGGGTAAGTGGTTGGGCAGGGATGGGAGAAGAGATGGGAGGGTGAGGGATAGGAGGGCTAGTGGTAGTGGTAGTGGTAGGGATAGGAGTGCTATCATTAATAAAGGGATTAGCGATAGAGGCAGGTGGAGTTGGGAGGACTTGTGAATGTGAATGGTGGCTGGCACTAGGGGAGGGGTTATCGATAGGAGTTTCATGTGGTTCATGAGTAGCTGGGAGTAGAGTATGGTGCTATCACTGGGGGATAGGCTAGCGATAGGGGTTGCTGGAGGTATTGAGACTTTAGTGGTTAGTGGGGTTGGATGGGGGGTTGGCTATGGTGAGAGGGAGTAGGGGAGTGATTTTGGGAGTGGAGAGGTGAGGAAGAATGGTGAATAGGGGAGAGGTTTCGTGATGATGGACCTGGTGACTGAGGAGGAGTTGCCTTGTGCTTAATATCTTCTGAGACAAGGCAGAGGCATTCTTCCAAGTTCCTTACTTATGCCTGGAGCTCTTAGATAGGCTTCATTAACTCTGATTTCTGAGCTTTCAGGGCAAAGTTGAATTCCACAGAAAGTCTAAAAATGATCTCCTCAACTGCGTCTCTGGAAAATGTGGAGGACTTGGAAGCAGTAACAGCAGGAGGAGGAGGAGGAGGAGGAGCCCTCTTTGATTGAGCTTCTTCTTCAGCAGATTCAGCCTGGGCCGAGGAGGAAGGAGCGTGAGAAGACTGAGAAGCTGAGACACCCCGGATGGCGCCCACTGGAATGCCCATTTTCTTGAGGGTGCTTGTGGTGACCTACTTATACTTCTTATTTTCTCCATTTCCTAAAGACTTTATCTTTGAAAATTCCAGGAGATGAGATATTAGCTGAGGGTAGGGCAAAGGAGCCTTTGGAGATTTGTCAGATAAGAACCTATGGATCTCCATACTCACTATCTGGCCTAGATTTAGAGGAACCTTTTGAATGAGATTTGGCAGCCAAGGGTTGTCAATCTTCAGAAAACTACTGAAATTCCCGGACTTGTGAGTCATGATCCTTGTGTAAACGTAGTAGAGGATCGTATTTATCATAGGCATGTCAGCTGGCTTGTTGGTGTGAGTCTCATAAATCTCCACAAGTTCTTCTTCTAGGTACTTTTCAGGCATGTACCATTTATTGTATTCTTCCTCATAGATCCCCAAAATTTTGTTGATAGCCAACCAACCAAAAATAATGCCTCTTCCTCTCACATCGACTTCAAAAGAAATGTTTACCAGTTTCCCTTTCTTGGACTCTAGAATGGCTTTTAGACTGGAGTAGAATGACCTCAGCACTTCTTCATTGTAGTCATTCTTCACACTCAGCCAGTTTTTGTAGGGAAGCAGCCAAGCATCTAGATCAAAACCCTGTTGCTTGAAATAATCCAAATCTACCCATACAGCAGCCCTATCTAGGGTTCCTTTTTCTGCAAAGGAGGGACAAGGAGCTTCAAGAGGATCTTGCACATAGGGAACACTATAAGAGGTGTCTTTCTGTCATTTTGGATTTCTTTCAATGACTTCCTTAGAGAATGAGACGGTCTTCTGAGTACGAGACCTTTTGCTTGTGGATGGAGAAGATGGATTAGCGCTAGAGGTTGCTCCGACATTGGGTACTTTGGTTCTCGCCATTTTAGGGTTTTTGATAGCAGAGAGATTTGGAAATGTATACTTGAATGCTCAGAGAGGTTTTGGAGTAGAAGAGAAAAATGAGTGTTCGTGAATGAATGCAAATGCAGATGACCTAACTTTATAGTTTTATGGTTTAGGGTTTACCATCAATGAAGAACATCCGCTAACGTTTCGCATTCTGACCTGTTAAGTGACTTGCTATCGCTAATAAGAGCTTCTATCACTAGCAGGCATGATCCTATGCTGAGCAAGTGACTTAGATTTATCACTCACTCCTTCCAGCTATCGATGGCTGACTTTGCTATCGATAATGTTTTTGGCTAGCGATGGCAATCTTTGCTCATATAGCTATGCCCTGCATATGCTAGCAATAGTGAACCTCACTATCGATAGGTCAATCCTACAAAACTTAAGATTTGGCACTCCAATGCCTAAGTTAGTGATTGATCTAGATGAATAAAATGAAATCAAATTAAGAATAAGTCAGATATATTTACAACTCATTTGGATTCACCATTCCTAATTCACTTTTGATGAAGATAAATTGAGCTGACTCAAGAGGTTTGGTAAAGATATCAGCAAATTGCAAATTTGTTGAGATGAACTCTACCTTGACATCCTTCTTCTGAACATGATCTCTCAGAAAATGATGTCTCACATCAATATGCTTGATTCTGGAATGATGAACTGGATTTTTGGCCAAGCTTATTGTGCTGGTATTGTCACAGAGAATAGGCACTTCTGGGAATTCCAAACCCAGATCTCTTAGTTGATGCTTAAGCTACAGGACTTGAGTACAACAACTTGCTGCAACAATATATTCAGCCTCTGTAGATGAAAGGGAGACACATTCTTGCTCACCCATGAGACCAAGCAGCCACCAAGGAATTGACATGACCGCTGGTACTTTTTTTGTCTGTCTTATATCCTGCATGGTCAGAGTCAGTATAAGCAAGAAAGTACTCTTGAGTTCCCTTGGGATACCACAGCCCAAGCTCTTGAGTTCCTTGCAAATATCGCAAAATTCTTTTTACATTGGTTAAGTGGGATTCTTTAGGATTTGCTTGATATTTAGCAAACATTCCCACACTAAATTAAATATTAGGCCTACTAGCAGTTAGATAAAGTAAAGATCCTATAACTCCTCTATAATGAGATTGACTAACTATTTTCCCCTTGACATCTGCATCTAAGCTGACAGAGGTACTCATGGGAGTGTCCTCATCTTTAGATTGCTACATCCCAAACTTTTTGAGAATCTCCTTACAATACTTGGTTTGGGAGATGAAAATGCCATCCTTCTTTTGCTTTATATGCAGGCCTCGGAAGAATGTTAATTCTCCCATAATTGACATTTCAAATTCACCCTGCATCATCTTAGCAAACTCTTCACAAAGCTTTTTATTAGTAGCACCGAAAATAATGTCATCAACATAAATTTGAACAATGAGCATATGCTTATCTTTATACATGATAAATAAAGTAGTATCTAATTTTCCTCTAGAAAAGCCTTTTTCAAGTAGAAATATACTAAGCCTCTCATACCAAGCTCTAGGTGCTTGTTTAAGACCATAAAGAACCTTTTTAAGTTTGTAAACATGGTCAGGCTTAGAGTTTTCTTCAAAACCAAGAGGTTGTTCAACATATACCTCTTCTTTGATATAGCCATTAAGAAAGGCACTCTTAACATCCATTTGATAGAGTTTAATATTTTTTATGGATGAAAAAGCCAGAAGAATCCTTATTGCTTCAATTCTTGCAACTGGAGCAAAGGTTTCTTCATAATCAATGCCTTCTTCTTGGTTATACCCTTTGGCAACTAATCTGGCTTTATTTTTGACAATTTGACGAGATTCATCAAGTTTGTTTTTGAAAACCCATTTAGTACCAATAATCGGATGATTTCGTAGTCTAGGTACTAAATCCCAAACTTGATTCCTTTTAAATTGATTAAGTTCTTCCTGCATTGCAACTATCCATTCACAGTCAACAAGAGCTTCATCAACACAGGTTGGTTCAATTTCAGAAATAAATGCAGAAAATTCTATTTCATTTTGTAGTTGCCTTCTGGTTTTAACACCCTTTGACATTTCTCCAATTATTTGTTCAGGAGGATGATGCTTAAGATGTCTTATGGAAGATTGAGGCTCATTGGCTTTATCTTGATCATCTTCAGCATTTTTCTCAGAACTTACTATCGATGGCTTTGGTGCTATCGATAAGGGAGGTTTTGAAAAGTTTGAAGAAACTTGGTTTTCAGCATTTACTGTGGATGTCTTTGGGGCTATCAATAGTGGATGTTTTAAAACCTTTGAAAAATCTTCATCCTAATCAACACAATGTTGTTTTTCTCAAGGAGTTTCATCAAATACTACATGCATTGATTCTTCAACATTTTGAGTTCTCTTGTTATATACTCTATATGCTTTACTCCTATTTGAATATCCTATAAATATGCCAATGTCAGATTTAGGATCGAATTTACCTAAGTTTACCTTCCCATTGTTGTGAATGTAGCACTTAGATCCAAAGATTCTTAGGTGACTGATGTTGGGCTTCCTTCCTTTGTAGAGTTCATATAGAGTCTTCTCCATCCCCTTTCTGATGTATGCTCTATTTGAGATGTAGCATGCTGTGCTCATTGCATCTCCCCAAAACATTTGAGGTACTTGTTTTTCATTCAGCATGCTCATTGCCATTTCTGTGAGCACTCTATTCTTCCTCTCCACAACACCATTTTGTTTAGGAGTACGTGCGGTAGAGAAGTTGTGTTCAATACCACTTTCATCACACAACTCCATGAACTCTTTGTTCTCAAATTCTCCTCCAGATCAGTCCTAATTGCAACAATCTTGGTGCCTTTTTCATTCTGCAATTTCTTAGCAAGCACACAAAAGGCATCAAAAGTTTCATGTTTTGAGGAAAGAAACATTGTCCAAGTAAACCTTGAATAGTCATACACAACTACAAGAGTGTATAGACTTCCAACTAGACTTTTCACTCTTGCAGGCCTAACTAAATCCATGTGGATTAGCTCCAATGGCCTACTTGTGGAAACTGTCTTCTTGGTTTTAAACGAAGACTTTGTTTGTTTAACCCTTTGGCAGGATTCACAAAAAAAAAGGTTTAGTTTTAAAACTAGGAATCCCTATGACTAGCTCCTTCTTAACTAGCTTATCAAGTTGAGTAAAATTCACATGGGCTAGTCTCTTATGCCATAGCCAACACGTTTCATCATTTGAAATAAAACATTTTTCTTCAAGTTGTTAGCATAAATCTAAAGTGTATAAATTACCATTTCTATTTGCTTTTAGCTTACACTTAAGATTAGTTTTATTTAGATCTAAATACTTTTTATCAACAATAAGACATTCATTGGAATAAAAAATTACCCAGTTACCATGGTCAGTGCTTTGGCTGACACTTAGCAAGTTATGGCAGAGACCATCCACTAGGTATACATCTTTGACAGGACAGACTTCACCAACTCCAGTGATCTTTCCACTTTGATTTCCTCCAAAGCTGACTTTGGCTCCATCTTTTATTACTAGATTGTTGAACTTGTTCTTGTCACCAGTCATATGCCTTGAGCATCCACTATCAATGTACCACTTTCCTTTGTTGGATGCTTTAAGGCACACCTGCACAAATTAGACAGATTTAGGTACCCAAACTTTCTAGGGTCCTTTAGGATTAGTTTTGGGCTTTTGGTTTGTAAAAACCTTAGGCACATGAGTTCTTTTAGGAACCCACTTATAGGAGCAACTAATTCCATACTTCCTTAGATTATAGGTAGATTGAGTATGGCCCTTTTTGTTACAATAATTGCAGAAACTATAAGGTGAAGAATATTCTGAAGATTTTCTAAAATATTTCAAATATGGTTTCACCTAGGGTTGTTCCCATTTCTTCGAAGCTTTCTTTGGCTCATATCCAATGCCAATTTTGTTTCTAAATGCTTTTTGATCCTTCAAAATTATGTTTAGCATCTCTGAGCCTTTTGTAAATTTTTCTAAAGCATTTGAAAGTTTCTCTTTCTCCTTCAACAACTTTTCGCAGTTAGAACAACTGTCAGACTTTGTTGGAGGAGGATTTGCTATCGATGGAGGAGTGGCTATCGATAATGCAACTTTGGGAGATTGCGATAGCTTCTCTTCTATCGATAGTGCAGAGGGAACTTTTGGTGTAGAATCGGAAATATTTTTCTTAAGTTCCTTGTTTTCTTTTCTCAAACCTATAACTTCTTTAGCAAGCTTAGTTAACTCAGTATGCATTTCATTATACATGATTTGAAGTTTAGAATAGGTAGGTTCAGAATCATATACCTCAGTATCGCTTAGCTCCTCTTGTGCAACCAGGCAGAGGTTTGCATATTCTTCATTATCGCTAGCTTCCTCATCTGAGCTATCACCTCTGATGGATGATACATATGCTTTCTTCTTTCCAAAGGACTTCTCCTTCTTTTTCTCCTCTTCCTTGAATCTTTGAAGACTCGGGCACTTGCTTTGGAGTGACAAGGCTTCTTGCACTCAAAACCCAAAGAAGCTTTCTCTTTCTGAGAATTCTTTCTGAAGCTAAGACCACCTCTCTGGAAACCTCTTCTTCTCCTAAAGAATTTCTTAAATTTTCACACCATGAGAGCCATATCTTCATCATCGAGATCTTCATCTTCATCATCACTATCAACTTCATCTCTTTCATATACGGCAAGCGCAAGAGACTTCTTTCTAGGATTTCCCTGAGCTTCCCTTTGAGCTATCAGAGTTGGCTCATATTCAGCAAGGCTACCAAACAAGGCAGTGATGGATTTGGTTGATTCACCTTGCATTTCTTGAACGGCAGTGACCTTCATAAGCCAATCACCCTTTAACACTTTCAGAATCTTGCTGACTTGTTCCTTCTCTGGAATTTTTCTTCCTAGTGCAGCAAGGTTATTGATGAGATGAGTGAATCTGATCTCCAGGTCTCTTATCTTTTCTCCTTCAATCATTACAAACTTGTGGAATTCTTCAACTAGCATTTCTACTCTTCTATCTTTTACTCCCGAGGTTCCTTCATGAGCAATCTGCAAAGCATCCCACATTTCCTTGGCCGTGTTCAAATGGATAATTCTGAAGAACTCAGTTTGGCTAAGGGCACTTTGGATCATGAGGATTGCCTTGCTATTCAACTCGAGATCGGCAATGTCTTCATGAGTATATTCATTTTCACTCCTTGGGTTGCCTATAATACTTGTAGGCACAATATCCCTTTCTTCTATAATCCTCCACAACCTATACCCATTTGCTTTGATGTATATCTTCATTTTGAGTTTCCAGAAGGTATAATGCTTTCCATCAAAACCAGGGGGTTTGTTAATGGAGCTTCCTTCAGGCAATATATTCTCGTATGATGCAATTTAGATCTTTACTTCTCAGACTCGTTGGAATCAAAAGAGAAGACCAAATGTGAATGGCAAAACGTACAAGAGGGGGCGAATTGTGCTTTTCAAATTTAAACTGTAAACTCAAAGACAATCTGAAGAGCTCACTGATTGGGGGTTTGTATCAGAGCAATGCCGCCTCGAGTCCGCTCTCCAAGAAATTAAACCTGAGGGGATAGTGGAAGCTAACCCTGGGTGTCGATCTCAAGGAGCCTAGTGTAATATGATTCCTAATAGCTAATATGTAAACTTGAAAAGGCGGGTAAAAAGCATTTTTTATTTGGTTTTAGTATGAAGTGGGGTACGTGCAAAAGGTAAAGTAAAAGGTGGGAATTAAAAGTGAGATTTGGATGAAAATAGAATAAAGATCATTCTTAATGAATGAGAGATTCGGGAATCATTGCTTCTAAAGATTTTTAGGGAGTTTAATTGATTTCTAAAGAGCCCTAGAGGAACCCCTAATCCACTGATAGCCACCCATACAATAAATTAGGACCTAAAAAGTGTTTGCCCAATGTCTCAACACAACCAATTAATTCTTATGCCATCTCCCTTAAGCAAATAGATTAACACTCTTAATCCACTAACCAAGTCACCTTGCATTAGCACATAATTTTCACTAAGAGAGTAACAAAACTATGAACCCATAAATTTCATTAAACTCAAAGTTAATAAGTAGCAATGTCAAGCATTATACAAGAAGGAAATAACATAAACATAGTTTCTAACCCTAATGACATAAATGCACTCAACCAAGTGCCATAAAAGCACTTTAACCAAATGCAATTAATACATTCCACCAAATGTCATAAATGCACCCCTAGAATCTTAGAAAAGCATAAATACAACAAATGGAGGAAGGATTAGAACTAGAAAAACTCCCCTATTCAATCTTCAAGCTCATCCCTTGTCTCCCACCACCAGAATGGTGGAGCCTAGCTGCTACTCTCCATGGAGGAACCAACAAGAAGAGAGGAAGGAGAAGGTGAAGACAATGAAGATGAAGATGAAGAAGAGAGAGCTAGGGCTTGGGAGTGTGAAATGTGAACCAAATCTGCCCTAATGGGGTCCAACTTTCGTGTTTTATATCCCCCAAGTCTGGTCAAGTGAGTGGGTATCAAGTTGGATCCAATTCAGGCCCAAAAACGTGACTGCAAATTCTGCAGAACATGTCCGTTCGCCGTCGGCTCGCCGCGGCGAGCAAGGTTTGATTCTGGAGCTTTGTGGCTTGGCTCGTCATGGGCTCGCTGCGGCCAGGACACGGCGAGTAAGGTTCCTTTCTGACCTTTGGGGGCTCTTTTCGCCGTCTGACTTGCCACAGCGAGGTGCCTTCAGTTCTGCCTCTTTGTTTGGCCTTTTTCTTCATCCCGAGTCTGATCTTTTGGTCCTAACCGACCCTGCAAGTGAAAATAAAATAAAACCAAAATCAAATAGCCCTATAAATTTATTAGTACCATTAATCTACAATTATGGCTAATTACTCCTAATTTTACACTCATTTTCCTTGAGAGTTTGGGATATTCAATTTGACATCATCAGACCAAAACTTGCATCTTAATATGTTAATTGCCTCAATTTAAGCATATAAAAACATTACAAATCAGAGATTTGTCACAATCCTTTATACTAGTTCGGCCAAACACGACCTACGTCCAGTTCTCCAACTCCCGTTGGGTTCCACTATATCACAGGTTTTACAATACGGGTTCACCTGCTAACCTTTACAAAACAAAGCTTTAGATTTCCTCTAAACACTCCCCCTTACAAGTTATAAGAATACAACCCTGTTCTAAAGTCCCAGACATTAGAACAACCTCAAACAATAGAGGATTTCAATAAATGAGTTCACTTAATGAACAGATTTTGATAAACACTGAAGTATAAATAAACTCACTAAGAGTAATAAAGCTTTGAGCAGTGAGTAGATGAAAATAATGAATGTAAATACGTCAGTTTGTTCTCTCCTTCATAAATGCTCAAGTCTTGGTATTTATATCTCTTCACAGCTTTGCCTTTTTCCTTCAGCTCCAATAGTTCGTTTGAATATGTTCGTTGAGCCCTATTAGCCGTTGGCAATAAATGCTGGTCTTCATTTCCGTCAACTTTCTTCTCTTGCTTCATTTAATTCTTGCAGAGTAAGCTAAGAGAAGCAGAGTCTGTGAGTAATGACAACCTACAACACTGTACTTGCATAGCAGCTTTATCAGTAGCACTAGCTCCTTTGGCTATCACTAGCTTCATAGTATGAGTCCTGCACTTAGCCGTTAGCTAAACAAGTATTTATGTGAAGCACAGTTGGTGTTATCGATAGTGAAATTCATTAGCTCAGTGTATACAGACAATGTATTAGCTTTCAGAATGTCTAAGTTATTTCAACAAGTGATTTAGTTATCGATAGCTGAACTTGTTATCGCTAGTGGCTATGTTATCGCTAGTTCATTCCATTAGCTCAATGTATTAGCTTATCTGGATGTCAAGTGTTCTGTTATCGATAGCTATTCACATTATTGCTAATGACTATGGCTCATTATTGCTAGTTCTAATCAGTCTCCCCGTTATCTATGTTATCTTTGAGGCCTTTGCGATAGAGACAGAGCATAGCGATAGTGATCTATTATTGGCTTACTAGCTCAACTCATTACATTAACGATAGATTCTAGCTTAGCGATAGTGTATCTATAACCTACACTCTTTTACTTAGTCATATAACATGATTGTTATCTCAATTCATTCCAGACTAAGTTATACGCTATCTGTTCATTTTACTTAAGTTACTATGGGTCCAGTCCTCATCAAAACTTAAGATTCTAACATATTAGATATGCCTAATGGATCAGGATTCCCTGTAATCAATTAGGCGAATGATTTTCTAACTTGATATTTAGTTATGCAGGATGTAACATATGCGTAATCGATATGTGATCGATTAGAAACTATTCCCTGTGATCGATTAGAGGCTATAATCGAAGTGGCGATGGGAATTATTCAAAATCAATGGCTAAGCCTATTTTAAGCTTTCCAAGCACAGAAGTGCACTGACCTACTTAAAGAAGTTAACATTAGCACATAATCTGATCCTTAGAGCCGTTGGAACTCACCTACTACTTCCAACGATAAATGAAGAGAGATAAGTAGAAGCAAGACAAGTACAATGGAGTTAATGCATCTCAGAATACAACCTGAACACTCCATACCATTAACCAACTCTCCAGACATACAACAGCTATAACTTCACAACGGGCAAATCTCCAGACGAGACTATAAAAGCTACTATGAAGAAGTTGGTTGACAACATTGATTGCCATATTGATTATCTGCAACCACTGCATTCAATACTCACCAATCTTTAGAAAGCCTATTTGATTTGATATACTTCAGTGTGTAACATAATTTGTTCAATAGAGTGAACTATTCTTCTGTATCTATTATCAAGTGAGGATTACTCTTTAGATAGTATGATCTTAAGAGTAGGGTGTAATCTTACAAGTTGTAAGGGGGAGTGATAAGTAAAGAGAGAAGCTTCTTGCTGTCACTTGTAAAGGCTGTCAAGAGCCTGGTTTAATCTTGAAGTATTAGTAGATGTGCCTGAAAGGAGAGTTGATCAAATAGTGTGGAGCCCTCATAAAACAGGGAGAGGGAGATTGAAGAGAACACTAAACAAAGTTATCCAACGAGATCTTTTGGTCAATAATTTAACGCGAAACATGGCTTTTGCTAGAGCACAATGGCGTCGTGTGATCCATGTAGCCGACCCCACTTAGTGGGATAAGGCTTTGTTATTGTTATTGTTTGTATATGTCCAAATACTAGGTTCCAAGACAATGAAATTTATTCAATTTAATATTTTAAAAATAAAATAAGACAACTATTCAAATCAGTTTACTTTAGTAAAATTAAATAAAACATGTAATTGTTTTAAATTATGATTGTATTATGACATATGTAAAATGAAAAATGAGATTGTTAAAAATTTAGAATGTCAAATATATCCACATATTTGACCTTTTTTTACCAGAGACCTATTTATACTTTATAATGATCATATTTGAATAAGAGTAACAAAACAAATCTAAAAGACGTAGTTTTATAATTTGATAAAACAAAGTTTTATGGTACTATATTTTCTGCAGCTTCACGTGTGTCAGTAATATATGCACATTTCCCAAGTTCTGAAAAAGTAGAAGCTCACACTGTAAAGAATAAAAATATATGGTTTATATTCTCTCTCTCTTTATATGTTTTTTCTCTCCCTCCTTCTTCTTCATATGTCTTCTTCCACTGACTCTGTCTTCTTTCTTCGACTCTGGCGTCCATTTTTACAGAAGAACTCAGCCCGGCCAGTTACTTTGAAGCCACTCCGGCTCCTGGATTAACAACGGGTTGTGGCTTAAATGCCCGTTCACAATGGCTTATAACGGTTTAAAATGGAAGACGGTTTTTCTACATGATCCAAGTCTTCCCCATCTCCGGTCAACGGTTTACATTGGGACAATTTCATTCAAAAAATTGAGCCTTATATTATGGGACGGAGGGAGTATTAAATATAAAGCATACAAATCACTCATTAACTCATTCTCATGTGTCAAGAAATACATTACATTGATAAAGTTTTTTTGAATTTGTCCTTATTTAAAAAAATTTCATTATTTATAAAGCACATTCACCTCTCCCCCTATATTCCTCTTTTCCCAATCAAAAATGAAATGACATTTAGGGGAGTTTTAGTTCTAATCCTTCTTCCTCTTGTTGTATTTATGCTTTTCTAGGGTTCTAGGCTTATATTTATGGCATTTGATTGTGTTCTTCATTTCTATATGATGTATGAAGGTTAGAAACTATTTTATGTTGTTTCTTTCTTATTGAATGCTTGACATTATGTAACTTTAACTTTGAGTTTAATGAAATTTATGGATTCATGATTTTATTATGCTCTTTGTGAAAATCTTGTGCTAATTCAAGGTGGCTTGGTTAGTGGATTAAAGGTGTTAAGTAGTTTTGCATGCATGAAATAGCATAGAAATTAATTAATTGTGTTTAGACATTGGGCAATCACTCTTTTTAATCTTAGTTCTTGTTTGGGTGGACATCAATGAATTATGGTTAATTGAGAAATTAAGTGCAATTGTGGGGTAGCACAAGTTGTGGATTTAAAGTATTACAAGATTAATTATTTCTAGCCTAGCCTAGAGGGGTTTCTCTATGGGTCTTTTGAAAATCAAATAGAGACTCCCCAAAAATCTTTAGAAGATATGAATCCCAAAGCTCTCACTTATCAAGAATGACTTTTTATCCTATTTCAATCCAAATCCCACTTTTATCCAATCTTTAATTTTTTTTGGAACATACCACATTTTTACACCATTTTTATATTTAAAAATCAACCCAAAAATGCTTTTTACCTGTTCAATTGTTTGCATCTAGTTACTAGGAACCATCTGCATTTAGGCTCCTCAAGAGAACGACACTTGGGGGTAGCTTCCACTATCCCCTCGGCCCCTTATTTCTTAAAGGGCGGGCCCGAGGCGGCACTGCACCGATCTTACCCAATTTCGAAACTCTTCATAGACCTAGGAATTCATAAATACAAAGAGAAAGGAAAAGAAACATGAATTCCCTATGAAGACCTTGAGCTCAAGACAACTTAAATCATTTTACTTTTAATCTTTGGTGTTCTTTAATTTTGCATTTGGAATTTGTTGGATAATCTATTATCTATGAATGAGAACATATTAGGGTGTTCAAATATATTGATATAAAGTGAATTCATATAAAAATTGATGAGTTGTTTGTTTATGTTGTAGGGATCTCAAGAAGTATTTGTTTCGTCCACATTCTTCGTCAAAACCAAAGTAAAAAAAATCGTTGAGGTACGTACGTTTTACTTGTAAGAAACTTTTGCTATGTGAATTCTGTTGTGGTGGGTTGTAGAAATATATTGAGTTGATTTTGTTTATATATTTGGTTATCCATTTCTATGTTAAAAAGAGAGGGTCTTGAGCCTGGGAATGTTCATTTTGTAACCATTATACTGCCGATTTGTTTTTAAAATAAGGTAACATTATAAGATAGCTATTTAATGAGTAAGTCATGTACATCTTACCACAGCTTTCCTTTATTCGGTTACAATTTTGGATCGGAAATGGATGTCTTGTGATTGACGTCTAAAGGAATATATAAATAGAGCAAAAGAGTTCATTGAATTTGCTGCAGAGCATGTAAAGAATGCTAACAGAATTGTTTGCCCATGTATGTCATGTTTGTATGAAAAGCTTCTCTGTCCTCTTGACTTGTTGGGTCATTTAATTTGTCTTGGAATCGATCCGTCTTATACAAGATGGGCAAAGCATGGTGAGACTTATGAAGATGAATGTGGACCAGGTACCTGATGTTAGTAGCGCTTCAAATGTGCTTAACACAGATATATGTGATGAGAGCGATGATCTTGAAGAAATGTTGAATGTGGTGGATGGGGAGAATCCTAAAGTGTTTCAGACATTGAACAGCGATGCAGAGACGCCTTTGTATGTGGGATGCAGCAAATACACAAGATTGCATGAGGTGCTCAAATTGTATAACCTGAAGGCACAATACGGTCAGAGTGATGCAAGTTTCACCGCGATGCTTTTCGCTCTGTGAGATATACTCCCAGAAGTGAACGTACTCCATTCAAAAACGTACTAGGTAAAGCAAATTCTCCGGTCGACCGATATGAAATATGAGAAAATACATGCAACGACTGTGGATATTTGTTGTTTATCCGTGGCTTAAAGTCCAGGCTTTACAAGTTATTCAATTTTTAAAATAATCTAGTTAAATCATAACGTAAATGTTTCTCATATGATATTTGGCGTTTTTTGTTACAGTACCCCTTCCAACCCAATAACAAAGACTATGGATACTATATGATGCAGTTTATGAGGGATGTTGTTACACATGATCGAAGTAACATTCCATTGATAGTAAGTTTTATATTTTGCCAACTTTAATTGTGTTTGTACTTGTTATTAGATTTCAAGTAAATTTAATTGTCATTTAAGTATCTTTCTTTGTGCAGTATTACCCAAGTGCACGTTGCTTGATATTGTCGAGGGAACAAATGAATGCGCTAATTGAAGAATGGTGCACTTTTGTACTACCTCTTTTCTCTCAATATGCAAAAATGTAGGTAGTATAGCTAGTAGCATTCTTTTGTTTCCCAATTAGAATGCTTGATTTAATTGTACATTGCTCTCTGGATGAGTTACTGGTGTATATTGATTGCTTGAAATTGTATAGAATTGCTGGTATTTTAGCACTGATGCAGGTGAGTGTATATAAAATTAAATCAATTATTTAAAAAAAACAATAACAGCGCTTTTTAAGATAAAGCGCCGCTATAGGTCACCTATAGAGGCGATTAATTTGTTATAAGTGCTACTTTAGGCTACTCCTATAGCGACACTTTGCACAAAGTAAGCACCGCTGTAGGCCTACTTATAACGGCGCTTAGCAAGCGCCGCGTTAGAGTTAATGGCCTATCCCGGCGTTGGCTATAGTGGCGCCTATAAGCGCCGTTAATGAGCTAAAAAAACACTGCTATAGGCCATTTTCGTAGTATTATTGGAACAATTTTCACTCAACGAATTGGCTCCTCTTATTGGGCTTCATCGTCCTTCGCCCATTCATCACCTCCTTGTGGCTCATCACATGCAGGCTCTTCGGCTGGTGGCTTATAACCTACTGGTTCATCTGTTGGTAGCTCATCACCTAGTGGCTTGTCACCTGCTGGCTCATCTGCTGGTGGCTTGTCACCTGCTGGCTCATCAACTAATAGCTTGTCACCTGCTGGCTCGTCTACTGATGGCTCATCACCTAGTGGCTCATCACCTGCTGGCTCATTACCGGTGGCTGTTCGCCCTGCGCCGCAAGTGCACGGGTCACACCAAGTAATAAAGTAGTGAGTAAAGTATCATTCCCACGAGGATTTGTCCAAAACCCGGTCAAACAATGATTATCAGACTCTCGCCCAATTTGAGTGACACAAATGTTGAGATTGAAAATTAACTAAGAAAATAAAACTATGCTAAATAAAAATAAAATTATAAACAAGTGATTCTCTAACTTCAAGGATAAAATGGGTCCTAAGATTATCTATCCCCCTTGTACTTCTTAAAACTCGATTAACCTCCCCTCAAAGAAGCTCTCAACGAAACCATGTGCTAATCTAGGGTTCATAGAGTATTTGTAAACGCTCTCTCAAGTCAAGAACAAGTGTTTAGTCTTATTAAGTGCACAATCTCTTGCTACAAGTTAATAAGACCCAATTCTCATGCTCCAACCCTAATGTGACTATGCAAAGCTAGCAAGTATATCTCTATCTTACCAACAAAACCATCCATTCGTCATGCAAACTTCAGGTTCTTGTACTATTTTACCCAAGTTCTACACTCAACCTAGCTCTCTCGAGTCATAAATCAAGTGAACCCAACATCTAAATGGTGATCAAGCACTTAGAAGCATTAGGAACCGAGTAAAATAAGCACATAAATATCATTAATCACAACATAAGAAGAGGAATCAAGAATCAATCCATACAAGGGTTCAAAAATAATCCTAGAATACAGGTATTTTAGCTACTCATGTTCTACAACTCCATGGGAGCATATATATACAACATTACAAAACAAAACAAGAGAAGAGAATGAAGATGGAAGAGATAAACCAAGAGAGGAAGCCCAAATCTCTTCGAAGCTCCAAGCCCAAGCTCAATCCCCACCAAGCTCCAAGCCCTAGTAGAGCAAAACACTCCCAAAATGTCCCAAAATTCGAAGAATCTCGAATAAGCTCGAAGCCCTAGCTTTTATTTCCGCCAAAACGTATCTGAACTTGTCAAAACGCAGCAAAACCCGCAGTTCGCCGCGAGCCCACAGCGAACTCCCAAAAATGCCAGGAATGAAAGATGCTCGCCGTGGCGAGCTATCCAAAATGGGCAGAGGCAACTGTACTTCACCGTGGGTCTCGCCGCGAAGAGACCACGACGAAGTCCTTTTTCTTCTGTTTTCTGCCTTTTCTTCTTTATTCCTTGTGCTACTCTGGTTTCTTCTTATTTTTATTCAATTGGGAGCTTGGTGAAATCTCTTGTTTATTGCATCAAATTATTCCTACAAAAATTACATAAAACAACATAAGAAATTAACTATAAAAACAATCAAAATTTACTTAAATATACAATAATGTGTAACCGAAAATCAAATGAAAATTTTCCTATCTTGAGTATCCAAAATTTATCCATAATTGAATAAAACTCAAGAAAAATATGCTAACATTACATGAATTCCTAGAGGTTATCAGTGGCTCATCACCTGCTGGCTCATCAGTTGGTAGCTCTTCAACTAGTGGCTCTTCAGTTGGTAGCTCATCACCAACGGCCCACGAGGAAGCATTCTTGTAAACTTCTTTTGATGGACAAAAGAAGTACTTGCGTGAGGAGAGCCTTCGTCTCTCTAACTCTAAAGCACCGCCTTTACTCTAGCCACCGCCTTTAATCACGTCGTCTCTCTCGCTTCAGCGCACTTCGTTTGTAGTTTCTTCTATTTGTTAGAATCTTAAGTTTTGATGAAGACTGACCTCATAGATAACATAAGTAAATAAATGTAAATTACCTCTGAAAAAAACAAGTAAAAATTGATAGGTAACAGATCACTATCGCTAGAGCTAGAGCCTATCGTTAATAGACAAAGAGTCATAGCAAATGAAGACTTAGAAATAACAAAGTTAATATCTATCGCTAAGTCATTCACTATCGCTAAGAAACATTCTATCGCTAGAAGTTCATTGATAACATGGATAAAAGAAAGGAAGAACAAGTAGCTAAATAATGAACCAAGTCCTTGAGCTAATGAAATCAGCTAGCGATAATATGTTAAGCTATCAATAATGGAGTACTTCAGATAATAAACATTCAGATAGATAATGCTTGAGATCAAATAAGTTAACTTGCGATAATAAAGGTCATTAGCGATAACACGCTTAGCTATCAATAGGATTATGCTCTAATAACTTAGACAAACTTAGCTGATACATTGAGCAAATGGATTAAGCTTGCGATAGCATCTGTTGTGCATTATATGGTTACTTGTTTAGCTAACAGCTTAAGTGCAGGATTTACACTATGCAGTTAGCGATAGCAAAACATGCTAGTGCTACTGAAAAAGCTGCTATGCAGGTACAGTTTGTACGGATGCTCAGAACGCTCAGTCTATAACTCTCTTAGCTCATTCTCTGTAAGATAAAGTGAAGCAATAGAAGAAAGCTGATTATCAACGGCTAGTTCTCCAAGTCTCCAACGGACAGAAAAGTATAATACCCTATATATAAAGACTTGAAGACATCTGGAGCAAGATAGAACACAAGATCCATATACAATTGACAAGATGATACGAGATGAAAAGCAGAGGCTCTACACAGAGTATTAGTTATATATTAGTAAGCTCAGAAAATGGAGAAATAACGATGAGTATAGTTCTATAGAATAGAAGAGCTAGAGCAATCATAGTTCAAATCTTTAAGCTCTAGAATTTGTATTTCTTCATCATATACGAATTTGTACTTAAGTGATTATCACAATTCGTTCATTGAGTGAACTCATTATTTGAAATCCTCTATTATTTGAGGTTGTTCTAAAGCTTGGTGCTTTAAGAACAGGGTTGTAGCCTTACAGGTTGTAAGAGGGAGTGTTTAGAGAGTATAAACCTCTGTTAAGGTTGGCAGGTGATCTTGTGTTGTAAAACATGTGGTAAAGGCTTCACAAGTGCCCGGATAAACTTGTGGGCTGTATAGGCTTTTCTTGTGCCCGGTTTAAACAAGAGAGTAGTGGAAATCTCAGGTGGAGCCTGAGGACTGGATGTAGGTCAGGGTAGACCGAACCAGGATAAATATTGTTTGCATTATCTCTTCCCTTAACTCTCTTAGTTTCCAGCATATCTACATTATATATCTCTCAGTGCACTTAACAGTCTTGAAATGCTCTCAGTGATAAACCCAAAAGGATTTTAAAGATTACCTGATAACTCCTAGAAATTCATGTCATTTGAGCATATTTTCCTTGAGTTTTATTAAATTATTGATAAATTTTGGATACTCAAGATAGAAAATGTTCATTTGATTTTTGGTTGCACATAATTGTATATTATGTAGATTTTGATTATTTTTGTAGTTAATTTCTTATGTTGTTTTATGTAATTTTTGTAGGAATAATTTGATGCAATAAACAAGAGATTTTAGCCCTCCACCAAGCTCCCAATTGAATAAAAATAAGAAGAAGTCAAAGTAGCCCAAGAAGACAATAAATCAGAGCAAAGGACCAGAATAAGCGAAGCCACGGCGAAACCCACGGCGAACAGCAGCAGCCTCTGCACATTTTCTGGCCAGCTCGCCGCTGCAAAAGCCACGGCGAGCTACAATTGTTTCTGTCATTTTTGGACTTCGTCGTGGGCTCGCAGCGGCGAGACCCACGGCGAACTGCGGGTTTTGCTGTGTTTTGGACAAAACAGACGCGTTTTGAAGGAAATAAAAGCTAGGGCTTCGAGCTTATTCGGGATTCTTCGACTTTTGGGGCATTTTGGGAGTGTTTTGCTCTGCTAGGGCTTGGAGCTTGGTGGGGATTGAGCTTGGGCTTGGAGCTTCGAAGAGATTTGGGCTTCCTCTCTCGGTTTATCTCTTCCTTCTTCATTCTCTTCTCTTGTTCTGATTTGTAATGTTGTATATATTTGCTCCCTTGGAGTTGTAGAACATAAGTAGCTAAATACTTTGATTCTAGGATTATTTTGAACCCTTGTATGTATTGATTCTTGATTCCTCCTCTTAATTTGTGATTAATGATATCTGTGTGCTTATTTTACTCCGTTCCTAATGCTTCTAAGTGCTTGATCACCATTTAGATGTTGGGTTCACTTGATTTATGACTCGAGAGAGCTAGGTTGAGTGTAGAACTTGGGTAAAGTAGTGCAAGAACCGGAAGTTTGCATGACGAACGGATGGTTTTGTTGGTAAGATAGAGATATACTTGCTAGCCTTGCATAGTCACATTAGGGTTGGAGTGTGATAATTGGGTATCAAATTGTGGTAAGAGATTGTGCAAAGAATAGGACTAAACACTTGTTCTTGACTCGAGAGAGCATTACAAGTACTCTTTGAACCCTAGATTAGCACATGATTTCGTTGAGAGCTTCTTTGAGGGGAGGTTAATTAAGTTTTGAGAAGTATAAGGGGGATAGATAATCTTGGGACCCATTCTATCATTGAAGTTGGAGAATCACCTGTTTATAGTTTATTTTCATTTTATTTTCTTATTTAATTTTCAATCTCAACATTTGTGTCACTCAAATTGGGCGAAAGTGTGCTAAACATTATTTCTGGGTTTTGGACAAATCCTCGTGGGAACGATACTTTACTTACTACTTCATTACTTGGCGCGACCCGTGCACTTGCGGCGTAGGGCGAACATTACCTTCACTGTGTTATAGAAAAGAGAAGTCTTGTATTTACCCTATCACCCAATTCACCCCCTCTTGGGTGACAGCCAGCATTAACACTATTATGTTCCTCTACAGTTCTTCTGCGTTGCTCCTTTATGATTCTTCTTCTGCTCTGTTATGTTCTATTTGAAGGAGAGCCTAAGTCTCTCTCCCCTGTCTAAACCCTATCTGGCCGTCGCTTGCAAAGCCGCTGTCGCCGGTCGCCTCTCGTTGTTGCAGCCTCTGAATTTGGAGAGAAGAGCTCCCGTCTCTGAATTTGGATTAGCAACCTTCACTTCACCGCCTTCTCTCTGCCGTCAGCTGTCGTCGTCGTCACGCTTCAAGCCGTTGCTGATCAATTTGATTTTCTCTTCAAAGGTAAGAAGCTGCTATTTTTAATTCTCCTTACTTTCCTTGTGTTTGGAGAATTGAAAGACAAGGTTGTCTCTCTTCGTCTTTACTGGAAAATTTCTGATAGTTATGGACAACTATATTTTTGCTAAAGTGCTGGATAGTCGAAAGATTCATGCATTTAAACTTCAGTCTTTAATTACGAGTTATTGGAAGCTTCGGGGATGGATTATGGTGGTCAAGAAGCTCCATAATTCTTTCTTACTTCAATTTCAGTTTGAAGAAGACTTAAACTTTCTGCTTAATTATGGCTCATGGTTACTGCAAGGTTATTTCATTGTATTGTGTCCATGGGATCCATATATGTCTCTGGTTAATGTTTTTGCTCATGTTATTTCTGTGTGGGTTCAAGTCCATGGCTTGCCTAAGATCTATTACAATGGGGACATAGTAAAGTTTTGGGGTAATCAATTGGGAAAGTTTCACTCTTATGACAGGAAAAGTCAATTCAACGACTATGGCTTGCGGTTGAAAATTAATCTCTCAGAAAGGGGCTTTGATAGTAGTAATCTTGGTATTCTTTTCCTACTTGATGGAAAATTAGAAAATTACCTATTGTGTTGGAACAAGTTGGGAGATGCTGTCCCTCATGTCTATCTATTGTGCATGTCGCTTAATATTGTAAATCTGACTCTTTCCTGCAATATCAGCCAAAAGTTTCTATTGTTGGGAATAAATTTGTTGGAGTGGTCTATGATGGAATTTTTGAATGTTACAGTTCAAATTTTTAAAAAAGAATGGAATTAAGCTTGATATTGCATCGAGTAGGCATATCAGTAAAAGGAAATTAGAAGATCTTGAGTTTGAAATTTCTAACAACAAACGTCCTCGAATTTTGAATCTCAATACTCGATGTGCTCTAATCAGCATCTTTCTCTTCCCTCTGTTGTATTATACAAATGGGCAAAAATTAGTTCTTCCAAGAAGCCTTCTCGAAAGAGAGTATTATCTAAGCCTAACAAGTTGTCCAAAGCCTCACAATCTAGATTATATCTTGTACAACAAGGATTCGCAGTGGATTTGATTCAGAGTTTTTGGCAACCTTCTTCTAGCAATCTTCCAACCTGGGAAGTGAAGCATAGGTGTCATGTGTTTTCTGTTTAGTCTTCCTTCTTTGAAGAACGTAGTTTATAGCTACACCGACACGTGGTTAAGTTTTTTTTTTTTTGCATTCCATGCTTCTTTTACCGTGCGCATTGCTGCACAAAGAGTTATTGAACATGTGATTTCTCCAATGAATGCAACCAGTTTCTTCCCCTGCGAGAACGTGGGTAGATTTCTTATTACAAGGAGAAGGAAGAGATCATGGGAAGAATGCCTTTCACATTCTCTGGGTTCTCACAGAGATTGTGCCAAAAAGCTCCGTGCATGTGGATGATTATATCAGGGACCTCTAAGGTTAATAGAAGCCAATTAGAGGTCCTTCTTGAATAGCTGCTTTTGTTTGTGATTTTGCGTCATTTCGGTTTTTATTATGTGTCTTCTCTCTTTATTCTGCTTGTTTTAGAATCTGAATTTCAACATAATCATGATCACGTTTTACATTGATGGAATTTTTGAGTTCCGGAAATGTCATTATAGTCTTTATGGGACTTCCGACTTAGTGTTGGATTTAAGTCGTCCTTTTCTTTCAAACCCGTTTTGGGTAGATGGCCCTTTTTCCTCTCTTAAAAGTGAAGTTAGTGACATGATCTTCTTCGACTTAATGTTGATGGCTTTATCTATATACGGCATTACAGAACAAGGATTTTCCATATGGTGTATTGCTTAGTCATGTTCTGATTTTGGAATTTTGGCTTCATGCTTGTGGTTAGGTGTGTTTGTTAACAAATGTAGTTTTTCTAGGTTACTTGTTAAGTTCTATGAGTGTGTTGTTAGTTTCTATGCTAGTATCTTAATGTAGACTTCTTTCATGTTTAATATATTTGATCATTTTAAAAATAAAAAAAAAAGGTCCCACGAGGAATCAGGTGAATGAGTCCAAAAACTCTTATTACGATTTTGTTATTTGGATCAATAATTGCTTGGTCTGAGAAAAAGAATTGAACATTCTTAAAACTGAAATTTTGGAGTTTATATTAATGTTAGAATATAGAAAAACCAAAATTGTTCGGGAAATCATACTTTTGCTGTTTTAAAAAAATATGGAGTCTTGTCAAAAAAATATTGATATGAAAGGGAAGGTTTTACTCACCCATATTATTTTAGGTACAATAATTGATTAAGCATATTAACTTAATCAAATTCAAATAATTAATTTATATTATAAAAATAAAACTTGAAGTTCTTCAAATGGTTAGAATTCCTTGAAGTATTTTGGCTTATTGCTTATTCGTAGTGCACCATAATGAAATCTCCACTTTGGTTAATTGCTTTTCATTATTTTAACCGATATATAAGAAATATGTAAATCTCATCATGCTCAAGATGCATTTAATCATATTTGAGAATATCCTTTTTAAGAAGGTTATATTATTTAAAATAATAATTCATATGTGTGTGTGTGTGTGTGTGTGTGTGTGTGTGTGTGTGTGTGAGAGAGAGAGAGAGAGAGAGAGAGAGAGAGAGAGAGAGAGAGAGACCTTGTCATGGGTGCTATTAAATACAACTAGGTTTATCTCTTTGATGAGGAGACAATTATTAAATTCCTAACTAAATAAGTGATAATTACAATTAAGCAAATAAAGTGCAAGGGCTTCACTTTCTAACTAGAATCATCTAACCTACTTGTTAAAAGATTTTCTTGGTTCAATGAAGTGGGATATAATTATGAGAGTAAAATGAGATGGTGATGGAATTTTCTTGACGGGTGAATCCATTGATTCTCCTCCTCTCTATGTTGCGTTATAATGCACTTAAGAGCCCCTAATCTGAAGCCTAGCCAATCTGCCATTAATCTTGTTCCTTAATTAGTTGCCATTATCACAGCCCTTGAGTGTCATTTATTGAATTCCCATTCAGTTGATGAATGTTGACTTCAAAGTCAGGTGCAAGGGCATACAAATCAAAGGGATCAAATGTCCTACAACAAAAGACAACACGTACGAAAGCTACAAATAAGAACATACCCCCAAATGACTTTACTACTCTCTCTATGCATGTTTTATCATTATTTATGTCCAACTAGTCAATTAATAGTGCTAAGGAACCTAAAATTCGCTACCAAATATATACTCCCTCTGGTCCTATTTATAAAAGCCCAAAATTTGAATTGTTTTAATCTAAAATATAAGAACTCGTCTTAGAATCTGTCATCATTTAATGTCATTTTTTTTTATTTTACCCATAATTATTAACACTTTCTTTCATAGTATTTATTAATACTCCTACTTACATTCTCTCTCTCTAATCTCATCATAAATAAGGGTAATATTCGAAGAATAGTTTTTTTCAGACATACTTATAACTTTCAACTAACTTTTACATGTTTTCTTAATAAGCGTTATTTGGTTGCTGAGCTCTTATAAATAGGACCGGATGGAGTATAAATTATATAGGAACTGTCAATACGGGCGATAAAAAACTATCCTATAGCTTTTTTTATTTTTATTTTTATTTTTATTTTTTTGAACAAAGAACTAGTCATTCTCTTAAATATACAAAACTGCACCTGGGTGCAGTTATATATGTACGTAAGCGCGTGCAAGTGTCATTTTGCTAAATATTAAAGCTGTAGTTATTTTCACAAAACAAAAGTTCTAGGTAGTCCCAATAACACATAAAATTTGTATATTAGTCCTCATTAAATGAAGTTGACATTCTATAACACGCACACACCATCATACATATTATATTCCCCATATTTACATGGAGCTTGAGGAATGAACTACGCAACTTAATTTTCTTCAACGACTTCATACTATATATAATCCTCATATATTACAGGTGAGGAGGGAGGATTTGTGCCATGCTATAAGTAAAAACAAGTGGAATGATGAAAAAGCAATTCTGGATGGAAATCTTACTGCTTTGACTGCAGAACTTGCTGCTAGAGGCAAAAGAGCAATTCATGTGACTGCAATGATTGGTGACACGTGTCGCTGGGATTGCGCCCAGGTCCGTGCTCGCTCTCGTGTCATGGTTCGCTGGGAGGACCAGGTCCATGGCATGACTTCAAGATAGAAGTCCCACATCGGAGGAACTTGGGGCGAGACTGGGCTATATAAGCGGGTGCGCTGCACACCCCTCTGAGCTAGCTTTTGGGGGAGAGAGTAATGGCCCCGTGACATTGGGCATGTGAACATTGGAGGGGTGTAGCTGCCCTCTTGGCTGCCCCAATGATTTGGGCAATTCCCTTATATATACATATATATATATATTATACTACTAAATTCTACATTAAAAGAGTGACCTTTTGATATATTATGGGCAAAAACGGATATATTTTCAATTTGTTTTGATTTTTCAAATATTAGGTACAGCCTTATTTTGGAATACCTAATATTTGAAAAATCATAACAAATTGAAAACATATCCATTTTTTACCCATAATATATATCAAAAGGTCACTCTTTTAAGGGAAAATTGCAGTAGGGTCCCAAAGTAAGGCAAATTATTACTCTAAGGTCCCTTGAAATCTCAAAATTATTAGCAAATCCCTAGGGACTTAAGTGCAATAAAATCGAATTACTCACCAAGTTCAATTATTAACGAAGGCATATTCAATTGTCAACGAAGGCATATTCAGTTGTCAACGAAGTCTTGTTGAGTTGTTAATGGGGTTTATCACATTTCCAATCAGACCCCATTAACAACTCAACAAGACTTCGCTAACAACTGAATAAACCTTCGTTAACAACTGAATACGGTCAGTAATATTAACATACATCTTGGATCAAAATATCAGTTTATTACTGACCGTTTTCAATTGATAACAAATGTTTATTCAGTTGTAAGCGAAATCTTGTTGAGTTGTTAATAGGGTCTGATGCAAAATGTCATAAACGCCAGTAACAACTCAACAAGACTTCATTGACAACTGAATAGGCCTTCGTTAACAACTAAGTTTGGTGAGTAATTCCATTTTATTGCATTCAAGTCCCTAAGGACTTGGTAATAATTTTGATATATCAGGGGACTTTAGAGTAATAATTTACCTTAATTGGGATTTAGGGTGCAATTTTCCCCTCTTTTAATGTAGAATATAAAAGTGTAAAAAAAAATATAAGGAAACTGCCGCCGAGACACCCCCGGGGGTCCTTAATCATGGTCATCATATGTTTGCAATTGAATAGGCTAAAGATCGACCTATAAATAAAATAAATGAACTGAGAAAACTTGATTCAAGATATATATTTAATCAACATAGAGAACACGTTCTCTAGATGATGCTTTACCTTATTTATTATTTATTTATTATCGGCGTCATTATATATGTATTTTCTTAACGGCGCGATCTTTCGTTGTTTCTTTTCCCATGTGTAAGATAAAAAAAAAAATACCTTCAACCACAAATACCTATCATGTTTGTGTGGACATCCAACAAGAAGATACAAGTCAAGGAAACAAAAGCAAAACTTACTGAGCCAGGTACGTTACAAAAATATCGTTTCGAAAATAGGAATGATCTATAAATTTGCATGTATGAATTAATTAAGGGAAAATGGTCATTTTTAGTTTGGAAGTTTTAATTTTTGAGCAATTTTGGCCCAATATAGAAAGGCCTTAAAAGACCTATATTGCTACGTTTTGTATACTTCCGGATCAAAATTAGTCCAAAAAAACTTTCAAGCCAAAATTACTCCAAAACTAAAATTTTCTGGCAAAAAATGAGCCATTTCCCATGAATTAAAATGGGCAACTTTTATCACTGTTTTTCAGAAGTAATACTCCCTCCGGAATTGAGTACCTGTCAAGCGTACTCTTGATTCTCATTAATCAAATTAAAATTAACTAAAAGATCCATGTGTTATGCATATCAAACTATAGGAATACGAGAGTTAAGGCTACTGCATGCACAAGCAAATAACCTTCTTAGCCAAGTATGTCAGAACGCGAGGAAAGCATACCGCAAGCGAGTTATGGATGAGCCGTTACGTCTGGCGGCTAAAGGAGGAAATGTTGAGTTTGTGTTTCAATATCAAAAGGAATCCCAAAACAGCCAAGGTTTTCATCCTTATCCATGGGCTTCGCTCCAAGAATTCCCTAGTAACATCTGTAGATGATGATGGAAATAACTTGATGCATAAGACAGCTATGAAGATTCCTGATCACGTTCTTAATCGCATATACGGACCTACACTGTAAATGCAAAAAGAATTGCAATGGTTCAAGGTTAGAACAAGACATGTATTAATCTTAAAGTAATAATCCTGAAATTAATAAGTAATGCAAATTAATCAATTAGATACATTTTATCTACACTATTTGAGAATGTTCCCCTATGAGTGTCACTTTCTTTTAAAGGCACATTATTGACTGTTTTCTAGAATCACAAAGAAAGTACATCACATAAGGCCAGGCTTTGATAAAATTCCACTTTCTTTGCTGATTATTTTCTTCTAACAGATCAGTTTTAGTAGTAGATTGGTTTTGATAAGAATGTGAAATGTAGTACTTTTTGAATCAAATGCAGGAGGTGTAGAGTAAAGCCTCCAGGCTACAGGTGATTTCGGAACAATGATGGTTCAACAGTTGAGGAGTTATTTAGACAAAGTCACAAAGAGTTAATGAGGGAAGGAGAGAAATGGATAAAGGCCGTATCATCTTCTTGTTCAGTTGTTGGTACCCTCATTGTAACCATTATGTCTGCAGCGGCTTTTACTGTTGTTCCAGGAGGGAATGATCAAAATCTTGGATACCCATTATTCATCCATTTTTTAGGGTTTTTATATTCTCAACTATAGTATCACTTCTCTCTTCTTCAACTTCTATTCTTCTGTTTTTAGCAATCCTCACGTCCCATTACTCAGAAAAGTTCCTCAAATCCTTACTTAGGAAATTGATTATGGATCTTTCTTTTCTTTTCATATCCGTTGTAAGCATGATAATAGCCTTTCTTTCAACCATTCGACTCATGTTGAAGCATACAGACTACTCATGGAGCCTCCTTCCAATTATTATATTCGGTCTTCCTCTTTGTGCTATCACAACTCCCTCTCCTTCTTCACACTTTTTGTATCTACATATGGGAATATCTTTGAGCCATGGCTTCTGTAATTGATGAACCACTCTGTTCTTGTATTTTTTGAATAATTACGATCGATTTGATGTTTAATATTGGTCACTAATTGAAGGACATCAAGAGCTTTCCAAATAATTTTAAAGCATCACACAATTTGTCTACAATTAAGAATTATTTTCCAAAGTTGGATCAAAAATATGAAAAAAACCAAATGAATACTAATCCAAGGATCAAAATGAAAACTTTAAATTATGGGCTTAAACAAACGATTCAACTGAAGCATAGTGCCTCCAAATACAGGTGTTAAAATAAAGGATGTTATGTCTTATCCATTACATTATACATTGGCATGATCTTTAGTAGGACAGTGAAATTTACTTTTTATGTTATTGAATGATACCTTAAGTAATCATTATGTAGAAACCTGAAATATAAAACTATATATATTATAATTTACATTTTGGGCTTTTCTATATATAAATATGTGTGTGTGTGTGTGTGTGTGTGTAAAACTGCCATTAAGATTCATTACTTCACAACATCTATTTCACTTTCATTCTGAATTCTCGCCATGTCAACTTTTATTGAAGAATTAATGTTTTGGTTCGAATAACGTTGAAAGTGGCAATCGCACAAGAGGGGGGGTGAATTGTGCTATTCAAAAACTCTAACCAAAAAAATGAATACAACACAGAATTTATACTGGTTCGGCCAACACTGCCTACGTCCAGTTCTCTAACACTCTGTTGGGTTCCACTATCCAGAGGTTTTACGAACACAGGTTCACCTGTCAACCTTTACAGAGTTTTAAAATCTCTAAACACTCCCCCTTACTACCTGTAAGGTAATATCCCTGTTCTAAAGCACCCAGCTTTCAGAACAACCTCAAACAGAAGAGGATTTTAATAAATGTGTTCACTTAAATAAACTGATTTTGATAAACACTTAAGTACAAATAAAAT
This sequence comes from Mimosa bimucronata, assembly GCA_037074515.1. Classification (NCBI taxonomy): domain Eukaryota; kingdom Viridiplantae; phylum Streptophyta; class Magnoliopsida; order Fabales; family Fabaceae; genus Mimosa; species Mimosa bimucronata. The sequence goes on from CM073442.1 coordinate 19,238,314, forward strand.
TTTAAGACAATAAATACAGAGTAATAAATGAGCTTGTGAATGTTCTCAGTTTTTCGTCTCTCACTCAATAAATGCTTGAGGTCTGTATTTATAAATATTCTTCTCGAATTTTGCCCTAACATTCAATCTTCAAGAAGCCGTTTGAATTTAGTCGTTGGGAGCTCTTAGCCGTTGGCATTTAATGCAGCTTCTTCTTCGGGCTTAACTCTCTGCTTCAGCTTCAACTACTTCTAGCATAGGATGAGCTAAGAGAGAGATAGACTCAGTGTTTTGATCATCCGTACAACTAGTACTTTCTGACAGCTTTTTGTTAGCGCTAGTTGATAAGTTATCGCTAACCTTATAGAGTGAGCTCTGCACTTAAACTGTTAGCTGAATAGATAATAATTATCAAAAGGATTCAGAATTTCAAGGTACCCCATTATCGATAGATAGTCATTTAGCGCAAGCAACATATCAGCTTTTGACTCATTAGCTCTCAGGTACTAGCTATCTGAAGGATCATTATCTGAAGCACTTCTGGTTATCGATAGCTTGACCTATTATCGCTAGCTGATTTAGAGACTTAGTTCATTTATCTGCTGCTTTCATTTACTCGTAAGCTCAATGAACTTCTAGCGATGGGATCTTTCTTTATCGATAGAGGATGACTTAGCGATAGATAATGACTTTGTTATTTCTAAGTCTTCACTCACTATTCCTTTCTATCAATTAGCTATACAGTTACACTTAGCGATAGGGAAACTCATTCATTAAGGATAGATCTTTGTTCTCGCAAAGGTGATTTGTTACCTGGCAGATTTTATAAGATTAATTCAGAGGTTGTAACACCCAAAAAAAAAATTCGAAAAGAGAAAATTAAGGGAATATTTAGAATTTTTAGTATTTAGTTTATTATTAAAAAAAATATGAATATATGGGGCAGAAATGTAAATTATGATAACTCTAGGGCAAAAAGGGGTAAATTAAACCAAGTAAAAAAAAATTATATACTCCCTCCCACCCCATCTGCGCACATCACTCTCTCCCTCACTCTTTATATTTTTTTTTCTTTCTTCCTTCTTCCTCATTCTCTCTCGCGCTCTCTCTCGGACCAGCGGCCACCGACGGCTTCAGCGGAGTTGCACGGCGGACGACGGCTCGGAGAGTACATGCAAGGCCAGATTTGAACTTAGGTGATTTTCTTCTCTCTATCTCTACCCATTTTCGTCGGACTTGAGAGGATTTAGAGAGGAATCAGTTTGGGATTTGGTCGGATTTGGGAACTTCAAACCTGTGAAATCGAAGCTTAGGCTTCGATTAACAATCTTTGGGAAGAAATTGTGTGTAATGTCGAAGCATCGGTCCAGTTCTTCCAAATCTTTGCTTTCGGTCACTGTTCATCCGAAGCAATCTTGTTAAATTTTGGGTGTGAAATGCCTAAAAACTTAATTAATCTTGCTTAGGAGTAGGTCTAAGCTTAAAGGGTGTATTGCATGTGAGATTCTTGAAGTTTATGAAGTTGGAAAAAATTTTCTTCCTCCCCTGTTTTTTTTTCGTGGCTGACGGCAAAGCAAAGAGGGAAATTTGTGAAGTGTAAATTAGTGAGAAACCGTGATGTGTGTCTTGTATGATGAAATTTCTGAGTTGGGTATTGTGATTGATGGTTCTGCATTTTGGTTCTTCCCTTATTTTCCTCTGGCCGTGAATTTCTGTTCCTGTTCTGGTTCTTGTTCTTGTTTCTGTTCTTTGTTTTTGGTTCTATGTTCTATGTTCTTTGTTCCTTGCTTTGTATCTGTTCAGCCGAATGGTTATTGGACCATAGAGGAATTGGATTTTTGATTTCATTTCTGTTCTGTTTTGGTTCGGTGATGTATGAAGAATGAAGAATAGGATTTTGGAATATTAATGTTGATACTTAATCTCTGTAATATTTTCTGGACTGATTGGTTTTATGTTCGAGGGTCAAAATACTGCTTGTTCTGTTTTGGTCCGTAAAAATGATGAGAGGAGTTGTGGTTATTAGATTTTAATGGTAAAATTATGTTCTCTGTTTCTGTGGGAGTGTTCAAGTGATTTAAGCTTTGACTTTCATCTTTAGCAACCATGTAATTGTTGAAATTGGTTGTCACTGGTGAAATATGAAGGTGAAGAGATAATATGGTTGATTATGGTTTGATTCTTACTAATTTAATAATAAGAAGAAGCAGAGGAGTAGAGGATTGAAGTCAATTTAATTGTTCAACATGCTTGTACAAATGGTTGCTACTTTGTTTGGTATTGGAGGGCATCTGATGTATGTTTTAAAGTTTTAAAATGACCAAGTTAGAAACTATCAAATACCAGATTTTTTTTTTGGTGAGTGGTGTGTTCTGCTCCTCCTGGTTGTTTATTAGATGTGATTAAAGTCTTGGTTGGGATTGTGAAACGATGGGATGTGTTTGGTGATGGTGTTATTCATGTTGATTATTGTTTTGAGTTGCTTTAGTGTATATGAATGATGTGTATGATTATACTGGTTTATAATAGAGTAATTGGTGATTAAAGAATATAATTATAAAATTAGGAAGAGTAGTACAATAGGAACGTGAGTGACGCTGAAGTTTCATGAAGAAGTGCGAATATTAATCTTATTTATGTATTATAAATAATTATAGGACAAGATAGTGGTGTGGGGACCTCAGGTCGTCGGGCAGGAAAGGAACCGGCTTGTGGATAACTTCTGAAGTCAGGTGCGGTTTATTTCATAACATAAATATTGTGTGTATATATATATGGTTTTGGAAACAAATCTGTTGCAATAAATGAGCATTTTTCTGGTGATATTATGATATTGATGAGATTTATGGAGTACTCCAAGGCCTAGGTAGGTCGCTCCCCCTTTGCCAGTTAAATCCCTATAACCGTGAGGGTTATTGAGTAGCTGTGAGGGCTACAATTAATTCCTATAACCGTGAAGGTTATTGAGTAGCTGTGAGGGCTACAATTAATTCCTATAACCGTGAGGGTTATTGAGTAGCTGTGAGGGCTACAATTATATAGATGGATATATGCTTTCATTAATTGCACAGAATGGAATTGTATATGAATATGTGTATTTGAGTGTATATGATAATAAGTATGTATGAAATAAACTGCGTTGAACCTTTGCTTTTCAGTGAGGCAAGAGGCGACCGTTTTCTTGGGATAAGGTAGTTATGAAGAAGCAGGAATGCCTGCTATATTTTGTACCATCTTTTGAATGACAGTCTTATTAGTAATTGTATATGTTATATATATATAGAATAGGGAAGTACAAGCTGGAAGTTTGTAGAGTATATAACTCTCTGTATCTATGTATCCCTAAACCATAGCAACAACATAAGTAAGTATCGGGTTATCGACCGCGATGACCCCAATATTATGATAGTAGGCCGGATAGATATGGTTAGATACCAAACCAACCTTAAGCTAATAGAAGTATAAGTAGAATACGTAAAACGAGACATCTTGATACACTAAGTAATAGATTTAAACACTATAATAGGATCTTAAATCATTTTAATTGGTTGATAACCACTCTATTTTAATTACAAGTTTTGATTTATTCAATTTTGTCTGAAAAGCCCATTCCAACATCAATAAAGTTGGAATACTGTTTGAAAAGAAAAAGTTTCAAATTATTCCATATTTTTGGGCTTCTGACGATTTAAAAGTGGTTATAAATCAATTAAATGCTATAATGAGGTAGTAAAATTTAGGTGTTACAGAGGTAACTTTCACTTATGTTTTCTCATGGTCAATCTTCATCAAAACTTAAGATTCTAACAAACGTAACTAATAATCATTTTCATAAAAATAATTTATCTTTTTTCAATTTTTCCTAATAATGTACTCCTTCCGTCCCATAATATAAGGTCATTTTAACTGAATTGCGGATTCCTAAAAAATTAGTTAGAATTAGTTAAAAACAATAAATGTGTAGGAAATATATTATTTTGCCCTTATTTGTGAATGAGTAAGAGAGTAGGTAATTATGAAAAGAAGATGAAAGAGAATGTGTAGGAAAATTAATGCATGGGTAAAATAGGAAAAAAACATTTATTACTCAAATAAAGTAAAATAGGACCTTATATTGTGGGACAAGATCATTCAAAAAAATGAACCTTATATTATGGGACAGAGGGAGTAATGTTTTATGAAATCATCTATATAAACCCAAAGTAACCTATAAAAACATTGGTTCAACTTCCGACATTTATGGTCCAAGCCTGTAGTTTCAATGTAAGCTCGATGTTTGGTCAAAAAACAATATGTAAGATAGATGGGCTACAATTGCATGGAATCAAAGCCCAAGTGCAGACCCATTTGTTGGTGATTATCGGTAGAGGTGAGCAAATGGTTTTTTAGTTCGGTTTTGAAATGAAAACCGAAAAAGCCTAAAACTGTTAACTAACCAAAAGAAAAACCGAAATCGAAAAACTTAAAACTGAAGTCGAAAAACCGAATTGTTTTCGATTTGGTTTTACGGTTTTTGGATTTGGGGCTTTTTTTTCATATTTGACCTGTACGAAAATTCAATAAAAAAATGATTTACTTTATCAAAATAGTTATACAAATTCTACAACTTGTTCAAAACAATTAAACTATTAATTCAACATGTCCAAAACATAAAAACTTAAAATGTAACGATGTCAATATTGAAGTGATTCTTTGATTTCATCTTCTAGACTCTAGCGAAACTAAACTATTACTTCAGTATGTCCAAAACAAAAAAAAATAATGCTGAAAACATGACAATAATAAATTGGTTCTTTAAGTATGAAGCACATTCTATAATTAATAAACATTGTGTGCTTTTTTTTAATGTCACATGTATAAAAAATGCTTGTTTTTTAGGAAAGCATATTTTATTTGTTTGGATTTTGAGATGTTTATTTAGGGTTACTTGTTATCCTATGTTTAAATAAAATTTCGAGGTCTTTTTGATATCATCATAGTTTTTGGTTTTTCGGTTCCAAACTGAAACCATTTTCTAAAAATCGACCGAAAACTGAAAACCGAAAATTATAAAAATGTCACATGGTTCAGTTTGGTTTTTTGTTTAGGTTTGGTTTTATTCACCCTTAGATTATCCCCGTTAGCCTAGGTCTTTCCACTTGCTCTTCACTTAGTATCTCTATCATTGAATTTGCTTTCAGTGGTCGAGATCTATTATATTATTGAAATATTATCTATTTATTATTGATTGTATAATTTTTTTACAATCATAATTGATCTTGACTAATCCAATAATAAAAATACTAAGTGGAGAAATTATGCAATGGAAATTCCCTTGGCCATAATTACTAGATGAGCATAAAAGGTTTTTACTCCCTCCAGCCCTATTTAAAAGGTCCTATTTTTTTTAATAACTTTACCCTTTTATGTAAGGCCCTTTTTGAAATTGTCTAAGTAAAAACTGCACTTATCTACTGTACTCGTTCATTAATTTCTTTCTTACATTCTCTTTCATCATCTTTCTTATTATTACTTTCTTTTACCCGTTCATAAATAAGGGTACACTTTTGAAAAAGAGAGTATATTTTCAATACATTTATTACGTTTAACTAATTTTAATTATTGTTTAATAAAACAACAGTTAAAATAACATTATATATAGGGACGAATAAGTTTTATATAACAATACACTGACTGATTTCGAAGAATCAATGTAAGAAAGCCTTTAAAGGTGCCTATGTAAAACCCGGAGACATGATGCTCCAATATATTCAACAACTCATGGAGGAAGGGGCTCAAGAACGAGCGCATGAAGTATTTCTAAAGTGCAATGCAAATGGGCTTTTTCCCTTCAGTGGGGTTTTGTTCGTATTGATGTGGATGAACTAGAGGCATGCGATTTGTGGAGAAGTAATACGAGTTGATCAAGGGAACTGGCTAAGGATTTCAACAAAATCTGGGCTATGCATCTTCCATTGTTGTTGAATTGCAAGTTATTCGTGCAGGCTTAATGTTGTGCAAGTCAATGATTCTTTTATCATATAATGCTTTAGACGCACTCTTTGGATGTTATTCACTTGCTATTAGCTATTTGTGCCAAGTCCTAATAGATATCCCTGAAGATCACCAGGACTTTGTGTTGGTTGTTGTGACATTCAAGCTTAATGCTTGCCTTATTATTTAAAAAGTTACTTTCATCCGGTCCTAAATATAAGACATATTTATCTAATGTGATTAGATTAAGGATGTTAATTAAGTTAATTAAAATCACATTGTATTACCAATGCACCCTAACAAAAACATACAATCCCTCAAATATCTTTTCTCCATTTCCAGTTGCCGCCTTTTTCTTATCCTCTCTTCATATGCTCAAATTTCTCTTTTCTGTATTTTTCTTTTGTCTTTCCGCTACTGCATTATTTATTATCATACCCTTATTTGTTATTCCAAAGTCTATCTTATGCTTCTAAATTCCAATCGAGAAAAATGTTCCCAGTAAAAATTTTACTAGTAAGAGTGATCTAACTCAGTAAAATTTCTGTCAAAAAAAAAACTAAGAGTAAAATTTGAAGAATATCAATACTTTCTTTTAATATAAGAATTTACCAAGTACTTCTCATGAATAAACTTTTCAATAAACGACTCCCCCCCCCCCCCCAAAAAAAACCGAATTCTTCTTCTTCTTCTTCTTTAAAAAAAAAAAAGCATACTTTGATACTATGAGTTGAAATAGGGTACCCCGAGCTACGCTTCAACTAAATAAGCCTGAGAAATGTGAAACATAGGCCCAGACCTGAGCCTATATATAGCTTTTTTTTAGCCTAAACTTAAATTTTCAAAAGGTCTGACAAAGCCAAAAAACCTTTTTAAACGTCTAATTAAAATGTAAACCTTTAAATATGTTTAAAAATTTATATATCTAATTTCATATGTTACCATTTAAACCTATTAAATTGCCTATGTATGTCTCAAAAAGCTTTCATGGATATAAAGCTGGACTTTTTTTTTTCTTGCTTTTATTGTAGAAATTGTGATAAATTATTGCTATTGAAATTATAATATTCTATGTGGCCACAAATGAAATAAACTTGCAAGTTACAACAATTATCATGCTTCAGTGAATTATACAAATTAGAGAGGAGCAAGTGAACTAGCATTGCATCTTAAGTGTTAGAAAGGGAAGAGAATTGGAAGAAGTTGTAAACACCCAATTTTGTCCGGACCCCACCAAATAAAAAATTAAAAAATATATATAACAATAAAAATAAAAATAGACACTCTTGATTCTTTCTTGTCAGGCAAGTATGAGTTGTGGAGAGTCAAACATGATGATGGGCAAAAAGCGAGGGAATAAATTGGAAAAGATTATGGTGATTTAATCTTGGTCATGATGGTGAAATATGGATGGAAATAAATCAAGGAAAAGAAGGGAATGATTCACTATCATGTGAGCAATTAATGGAAATTTGATTGGGGGTAGATTATTAGGAAAGGTATAGAGGGAATAAGAGAACTAATAAGGTAACAAATGACCTTTTCAAAATGCTGAAGTGTGTATATACATCTATCAGATTATTTTTATTTTAACATGATAGTAATTAGGAAATTATGCTTGTGAAATAAGCCAAAAAGGGAAAGAAAATTGCATGGTTCGGCTACTGATTGATTTCACAAGAGAAAATGAAGTATTGAATATAAAAGGAAATGATCAAATCAACCATTAGATTTTCAAAGACAACCAATCATAGGCCACGTGATTGCAAAATTGAGACACCATAAGGGAAGCTATTAATGAGTGATAAAAGGGAACAATTGGATTCTTGAAGCAGCAACGTGTTTTCTTGCAAGAGAAGAATAAAATAAAATAAACAACAATAAAAAGGCATTTAAGAGGTAAAGCCTAGGGAGGTGGCCTATATAAGTGAGAGTAAGAGAAATCTTAGAGGGTTTTTTTTGGAAGAGGAAAAGAGGCAGTTTTGAGAGAGAAAGAAGGAAAGTTTAGGAGAGAAAAACACAGGTAGAGAGGTTTATCTTTCATACATACTCATCTCATTCTGACATAGGGTGGGTAGTGTAAAGTGAGTCAAGAGTAGTTCTTCGTTGCACCATCATCTAATCTTTGATTGCTCAAGCCAATGAACATCTCCTTGCTAGAGATGGAGGCATTTTTGTGAGCATTAGGCAATTTGCCTAGAATTTCTCTCTCCTCTTTTTTTTTCTTCTTCTTATTTTCTTTGCCTTGCTAATGATCATGGTCTATCTTTACTAATTTGAGATCATGTGAAGAAACTAGTGATGTGAGCCTTTTCTTTTGTTTGATTACTTTTAATCTTTTGATGAGTAACATGCCTTAAATATATTATGCTTGCATAACATGATAGATATTTCCTGGTATGATTTCTTCACTTTTCTCTTGCTAATATTATTATTGCTTGATTACTCATATGATTAAGGTTTTCTTGTGATTATATTTTCTTATCAAAATTTTAAACCTATAAAAAGAGCTTTCAAACAAAATAAAAAAAACATGATTTTGAAATTGGTTTTATGTCGTGTGAAGTTTTTATAACTTCCCCAAGCATAAAATCGATTATTCTTCCGTGTGATATTATATCCCCAGGAAGTTTAATCTAAAATTATTTCAAAATTTGTTTTCCTAAATATAGATAATACACTTTTTTTATAAATAAAAAATACAAACCAAACATAAATTGTTTTTGTTCTATTTAAATAAATGTTTTTTCTAAACGACACCAACCAAGTGACACGGATTTCTATCCACTCGAATTACATGGGCTTTGATCCCGTAAGGGTACGTAGGCCCTAGGTTAAATCCTAGGTCAAATCCAGTAATGTAAATATTAATTTTTTTCTCTTTATTTTTTTATTTATTTTTGTATATATATTAATTTGTTCTTTTGTGATTAAAATAAAATTAAAAAGGCCGTATTTATTTTTAAATAAGTATTTTAGGGTAACCGTTCTTTTGAACGGGTGCCATGGGGTACCTAATACCTTCCCCACGCATAATCGACTCACGAACCCTATTTAATATTTTAAAGGTTTTCCAAAGTTTTCCTTTTTAAAAATTTTGGTGGCGGCTCCATTTTATTTTTTTAACCTAATTTTAGGGCGCTACAGAAGTGAATAACTAATGAATGAAAGGGTTGAGTTTTTTATATAAATGATGAGATGTAAAGCTTAGAGTTGACCTAAATAAGTCAGGCAAATAGGCTTGCAAGTTAGGTCTTAAAAAAAGGCATAGTTAAACCTAAAGAAGGCTAAAACGTAGAGTCAGAGCTATTCCCATCCTTTTAAGACCGAGAGTAATTAATTATAGGTCTCATGTAAGAGACATAATTAAGAACATGTCCCACAAAATGTATTAATCAATTTGAGATCACATGGAACTTCACTAATATTATTTCTGAAAGAGTAGGTCCCACATTATTAATAAAAAAAACGTCACCCCATCCCCTTCACTCGATCTCAAACTTCCCTCTCTGCAGCTCAGACAACGGCGGCACCTCCCCTGCGGCCACCCTCTATTCTCCTCCACTGTATTTAATAATTCAAAACCAAGCCTTCCCTCAAACTCTAGCCGCCGCCACCCCCCTCATTATCACCATCTCATCCACACATCACCCATTCACCATTATCACCACACACCGGTGAGAAGTCCTACAATCCCAGCGACGGATACGTGGTGGCGGTGTGTGTTGCTGCCAATGATGTTTAAATTCTTAACAGCCACGTGGTAAAGTTATCATTCTGAAAATACGACTGGCGACAGAGAAGCTTGGACTACGGTGGCGAAGGGTGGTGTATGATAAAGAGTCTGCCATTGCCGGCGTTGGTGAGGATAATATTTTGGTGTGTGAGGATGGGAGATAAGGTGGTGGTGATAATGGTGAATGGGTGATGCGTGGATGAGATGGTGATGATGAGGGGGGTGGTGGCCGGAGTTCAAGGGAAGGCTTGGTTCTGATTTATTAAATACAGTGGAGGAGAATGGAGGGCAGTGGCGATGGAGGAGAGGCGACAAGGAAGAGGCCACCACCGTTTGAGTTGCAAAGAGAGAATGTAGAGAGTGGAGGGGAAGGTTTTTTTTTTGGGGGGGGGGGGGGAGGCCATCGTGAGAGTGAGAAGGAGAGGGAGAGGGAGAGGGAGGGGGAGGGAGGTGGGGTGAGGTTTTTTTATAATAAATGTGGGACACACTCTTTCAGATAGAATATCAGTGAAATCCAGTGGGACCTCAAATTAATTACTATAGTTTGCGAGATTTATTTTTAATTATGTCCCTTACATAAAACCTATAATTAATTACCCAAGAATAAATGCAGGGAGGGGGGAATTGAGAAAAGAGTATAGATAAAAAGAGAACAGAGATTGATTGGAGTGAAAACTCAAAAGCCACTGTAATTACCGGTCAAGTGATTGAAGTTGGCACTTGGAAGTAGAAAGGAAAAAACTAAAAGACATTTTTACCCACAAACTGCGATCGGAAAATTGCAATGGCGGTACAACGGATAAATGCAAACAAACAACCAAACAAACGTATTCGCAGACAAAAATCGCGTGAAATTCAATCCCAAACCCAAATTGTGGCGTACGCGGCTTCTCTTCACTTTTCTCCCAAAGCCAAACATTGCACCACACAAATCCTAATTCTTCTTCATCATCATCGTCGTCATCATTTTTGTTGTCTCTTTCTCATTTTTACTTCAAATTCCTTCTTCTATTTCAACACACCATGTGTTTTGGTGGTTGAAGCATTGTGCCTGTACATCACTAAATTTAGCGTTCTGGGTTTTCTATCCGATGAATTTTGTCAATGAAGCCGCGCTTGTGGAATCCCTATTATTAGCTCATGGAAAGCGGTGACGATACCAAATCAAAGGTGTTTCCTTTATTGCAATTTCGCCCTGCGATTTCCTTGGAGTTACTGGTTTTGCCCTCCATTTTTGTTGTGCTAATTTTGCAGTGGGGGCAACTGTAAGAGCATAAAGTTATAAATAGCCCCTAAAATCAGACATCTGTAATTTGTGGTTCTCAATTTCTTTCCCTAGTTTACTTTTTTTTTTTTTTTGGCTTTTGGGTGATTTGTTTCAAGTAATTTGGGGTTAACATATTGAATTTGAGGATACCTACACTAATGTTAGGATTCTTAGGAAACGGAATAATGCAGTTAGGCTTTTTGGCAAGTTTTTGTAGCTTGCAAAAGTTAATTAGGTTGTTGTACATGTAAATGGAGATGGAATGGAAATGCATGGTATTGACTTGTGTAGATAGCAGTTGGTTAATCTTGGCAGTTGTTCACTCATCTTTGGATTCTGCACTTAATCTTGGTTAATCTTAGCTGTGTGTGGTTCACTCATCAAAACAAGATTGAACTCCCGATTTTGGTGTTTGTTACTTCAATATACCCTGACAATGTCATCATTACTGCAATTTGCAGAAGTGTAATGATGAACATCAAATGTTTCTGACATGCATGTTGAAAGCTACTCACTTTTATCCACTGGCTTTCCTCTAACTATATGTTTCTTTAAGCTTTCATCCTTTTACATGCCTAGAGATTGTCATGATCATCATTTGGATATTCTCCCTTGTTAATATGATTTTGGACTGTAGTATTGATCACTAGATCTGTAAAATGCTTTTAGGCAAGAGGTGCTCAAACTGTATTTTTCTAATGAATCATGGAGCTAGGGTCCAAAAGAGTTACAAGTATGCAATACAAATAAAGATGAATATAAATTTCGAAGACATTTGACATATAATTTAGCCATTAATATTACTATTTAAGCATAACAATCATATTTCTGTGAATGTGATCCATTGGGGTGGCCTCATTTTATTGTAATTTTACAAAACCTTAAAAAAGAAATGGCTTGAATATTATTCTAATTCCTTTTTTAAAAAAAGAAACTATTTTACCCTATTCTTGAACATTTAAGGCTGGGTTGGACTAGGGCTGGGTCTTATAGTTTTCTATTTTTTTTTTCCTTTAACTGTTTTAGAATTGATGCCATGGTCTTCTAAGCTGTCCCTTCCCTGTCAGCATCCAGATACATTGAGATGTGTAAGGTGCTCACCTTGACAGAATAAAAAATTGCCAAATGTGCCACCAGCAAGGTGCCCGGCTGAAACCAGCACCTCTCATAGTGTGAAGGTGAGAGGAACTGTTCTTCAGCCCCTTTGCCTCAGTGCCACCTTTAACCACACTGAAGTAACTTTTTATTTCAGGAAAAATAGACTGAAATACAGTGGAGGAAAGGGTAGTAGATTTTTTTTTTTTTTCTTTTTGTCACCATTCCTCCTGCAACAACTAAAAATTTGGCTTTCTTTCATTGCCTAAAATGTCATTCTTTTGATGGGATCTGATTGATGATTATAAAGACTTAAAGAAGACCTGTTTTTTAGTAGAGACTTGAAAAATTCAAGAACACATGTTTTATAATTTTTATCTTAAAAGGATCTGATTGATGATTATAGTGATGTATAGCTGCTGATTTTTTTGTTTATTTTCTCATTTGTGCAGAAAATATGAATATACATTTGACCATGCATAGCTTCTTAAAATGTACGTTGAATTAGGCGTGTCTTTTTAAACTTCACGGTTGACTATATGTGTTAAATCAGGTGTTTTGTTGACTGGAAATTGCTTCTTGAACCCCCCCCCCCCTTTCTGTTTCTCCCCTTCCCCTTCTGAGTAGGTTTTATGATCATATTTTTGTATTATGATATTTTTCTCCTGGGACAGGGGTTTAGATTTTTTTTAAACTGTAACCTCTAATTCTATCTTACCATCTGTCATCCATTTCTGTGTTAGTGCATCTAACTTCTGATCAAATAGATGATTTCAATCCTTGCTTTTACTGCTAATTTGCAAAAAGAAGTGCCGAGTTTGACCAAACTGTATTTAGTTCTTAATCATTAGGTAAATTTTTTTTGGCTAAACAAGCTTAACTGATAGTAAAGAAAGAAGTCAAGAATGATGATCTTATACAAAAATTTTAGGATTTAAATTAAATCTTCTCATTGCAAAGATCAGTTTTTTTTGTTAGACCAACATGAATCTGTGCAATACAATAAATCAATAATTATATAAATTTTTGTTGAAAAATAATGGGTTATGGATAGCAGTAGTATTTAATTGATATTACTTGGTTTTTTTAATGTGTTTATATTAATTTTTTGAAATATTTATTTTATCGGTAGTCAATGGTCTCATGCTTGTGGCATCACAAAAGTCACCATCCATGAAACATCGGTGCAATGCCCAAGCTAGTGGCCTAAAATGCGGCTATGTAATGCATGGGTAGCATACTAGGCAATCTATATTGAGCTTGATTATCTTTTGAGCATGTAGTCTCTGCATTTGATAATTTACTCGTTGGTTCATTATCATACCTTGGTGGCTTGAATTATTATTATCAGAAATTATATCTTTTGCTGAAACTATCATGTAAAGTAATAATTTCCTATCTCAAACTTTATGTTTAGTCCTACAGATTTTGTGCCTTAAAGTTCAAGTTGTATGTTTCTTGCGCCTCAATATTGCTTGATGTGTTTTATTGATTGATGAGTTCTTGATGTGGATCTTTACATTTTTTCCAGGATTTTTACAAAGTGTTGGAGGTTGATTATGATGCAACTGACGAAAATATTAAATTCAATTACCGAAGACTTGCACTGGTTGGTTAGCTATCCTCTATTAATAGCTCCTGGAGTGGTTCTCTCTATGCTTTTTCATTCTGAATTTTCTTTTTATTAGAAGTTTAGTTCACACCCATCCTTGATTGTGCTTGGATTTTTGTAGAAATGGCATCCTGACAAGCACAGAGGTGACAGTGCTGCTACTGCAAAATTCCAAGAAATCAATGAAGCTTACAATGGTAATTATAAACTCTTTTATTGACAATGAAATATTATGTTCCCTATGTTTTTGTCAATGATGTTGAATTGTAAAGGACCGGGTGTCATAAACCCATCAATTGTAGTCCTTCATTCATGTGGATTTGAAATGCAGACTTTTTCGGGGTGGTTTGGTGCTCTTACTCTTGTTGGCCTGTTGGTTTGTTATTATTCCTTTCTGGTCCCCTTTTATCCTTAGATAGTTTCAGAAGTGTATAAACCTACCTTTTTTTTTCTTCACTGACTAGTAGGAAGGTTAGTGCAAGTGAAGGTAACTTCAGACATTTCGATAAGTCAACTCTAATTCAACTACTATAATTGACAGAGATTCAACCTAGCACATACGTTTCATTCTTTGTTAAGTAGAATTCTGGGTCATTACATTTTGAGTAAAGCACTTCCCCATATGTGAAATCTTGCTTATCCTCTCCCATGATAATATTCTTGGACCTCTCTTTAAAACCCATGACAATGCCACACATGGGGAAAAAAAAAATCTAGATTTAGTTATCTGTTCAGCCTGGTTTTTGGTGGTCAAAGACCCAATGTGACATTGTTTACTAAAATATCATTCATTAACCCTCCACATAGGTTGGATCTCTTTTATATGCAAGCAAATGGAAGATTTGTGGCTGGTGGCAATGTGAAGGAGTGCTCATACCATCTCAAATCTTTCATTTACCCACATAGCAAAGGGAAACCAACGCTTGTAGATTAATGAAGGATATTCTAGTTGAACAAACATACTTTTAGTCTTTTGATCGCCAAAAACTGAGCTTAATGGACCTGTTAATATCATATCCAAATTTAGTTTGGGTTGTAGTGTGCGTTTTGGGTGAAAGGGATGACTTCATAGTTTTGATCTTGCTTATGTTGGCTAGAGAATCTTAGTTTGATTCTCTTACAAAATTAATAACTGATAAACAGATCTGCCAGTCATGAAGTAAATTTGCTCTGCAGCCATAAATGGTTGAACTTTATTCTGTTTCTTTTCCTTCACATATGGTTCAGAAAATAGTGGGCTGTGACACTCTTGGATATTTGCTGATTATAGTTTTCCTTGACATTCCCTAGTGCTGAGTGATCCTGCCAAACGGATGGAATATGATTTGACTGGAATCTACGAGATTGACAAGTATAGCTTGCAGGTATGGAATGTGACTTTCATTCAAAATATAAATTATTTATTTAACTTTTTATGATTGTTTTGTTGGATCCTAAACAATGAGCACTACCCCCAGTGAGCTAACCATTTGTAGAAACGCCTCATTGCCACACAGGAATATCTTACCAGATTCAAAGGGATGATACTTACCTGCAATGGACTTGGCATCGATCACACTCAAACATGGTAATTGTTTATGCGCTAGTGTAAGCCCTGCAATGATAGTTCTCAACACATGACATTTATGTGCTCCATTATAAGTGAGTGTGTGAGATTGGTACGCTGTATAAAAAGTTAAAACGCACTTGTCTAAGTCTTCTTGGTCTCATTGTATCCTATTCAATTGTTTTACTATTTTCCGATGAATTGGGACATTGAAATTGCATGATATTGGGGTAATATAATATTGACATTTTACGAGATATGTCAAGAGAAAATAGTGTAGATGATTGTTCTACGACTTTTTTCTCTTTATTTGGCTAAATAAAGAAGATTTATCTTTTAATTGTAAAATTGTATTGATTGATTTATGACTCCAGTAAAACAATGCAGGTCAGAACAATTGACTGAAAGCGTTGAATCCCATGATAAATAAGGTTAGGCTTAAACAGCCCTGTCTCGTCTTATACTAAGTTCCTTGGCTTGAACTTCTGAACCAGCTTGGGGCTGTTTGAATCGAATCATATCCTCTCCAGTTCCTCCTTCTCCTTGGATTCTGAGGAACATATTTGACAGGGATACCAATCTCAGCATGAAGTTGAGTCAGGATGCCCAGAAAATTCGGTTTGATTGCATTATATTGTTTAACAATTAAGGAATACATCAACATTTGTTTTGTATCTCTAATCATTAAAATGCAATATTTGAGCATGTTACCATGTGGATCTCTAACTCCTTATATACATTTTCCTTCCACACATCATCTTCCCTCTTAGATTGTAGGAATGTTAGGTTAGTCTGCTGCTTTGGTGAATTTGTTCATGGGAAGATCATAATGTTGTTGAACAAATACATGATGGAGAACCTATAGCAAGGGGACACACATGGCTTAGTGCTTCATGAATTAATTCCAATATAGAGTCTAGTTCCTTTGTTAGCTCATAATTGTACACGAGAACTTTACAATGTTATCATGAGATCTGTGTAACCAATCTTTTTTTTTTTTTTTTTGTAATTTCTCTCACCATCAAGTCAAAAGATTATTATTTGATCTTAAAATATGGATATATTATGGGTGAATCTATATATGGTGACTCAATTTGCGAAGAATTGAATGCCTCCTGGTTTGTTGGTTGTAGAGATACAAATATAACAGAAAAATGCAAACAATTCCGCTGCCTATCAAAATAATATGCCCTTCATACCTGTTAAATCCGGACTGTTTATATCTAATCTAGATAGTCTAAATTTGTTTTTTTTTTTCTTTTTTTAATTTTTTTAATAGATTCTTCTAATGGATATAGAATATACTTTGATATTTTTTTTCTTTCATCCCCTTAGTAGATAAATCACTTCTATCAAAGACCTTCATATCATGGATCCAAATTGGTTCTAAAAAATACAAATCTCTAATCCCAACCTCTGTTTAATCACATTTTATTACAATTTCATTGTATAACTCTAAACCTTTATTCCTTTGTAACTTGCACAATTCTAAATATCTAATTTATTTTTTGTAATTAGGAACTAAAGTATTTTCTTCCCAGCATCAGTAATTTTCTTGGATCTCAAAATTTAATTAAATAGCTGAGAAAGAAATAATTAACACACTCTTTGTCTAATTTCTTCCAAACCTTAACAGGGATATAGTTAGGACTAGCCGCTTAACTATTTGTTTCATTTTCTCATGGGATGTCTTAACTTCACCGTGGATCCCTCATTAAAATGTCAAACTTTTGTTCATCTATTCTGGTGGTCAAATCATTCAACTCACAAGCCGAACATTAAAAAATTCCATTGGTAATGACAGAATTTTGTCATTTAATTAGGAGTTTTCTTGCTAACTATTTAGCAACGGTCTATTTTACAATGAATTCAGTCACCAACCCACTATTTTTTTTAGTGATCATCCTCCCTCATTGAATCGTTTATGAAGATAGGACTCCCATCTATCCTCCATATACCACTCCGTTCCTTATTATAAGTCCAACTACCATAGATTTTTTGTTTCAAAATATAAGTCCACTTTGAGATCAATTAATGCTATTATGACTAATTTACCCCTGTGTTGGAAATAGAGAAGATGAGAGAGAAGGGTTATAATATATAAAATATTATTTTAACACTTATTCTTAAATAAGGGTAAAGTTGGAAAAATATGATATATTTAATGCTATAACTTCCACTCCTTAGTATGTGAGAAGTAGTTAGGGTGGACTTATAATAAGGAACGGAGTGGTATATCCATTAGAAAATCGATTACCAACCATGAAGTTCTATTTTATTGTATCCGGTAAGAAATGTAAGTGGGAGTTTTGGTTATTACTTGCAACGGCAGTTTGTCTCTGACTCATCATCGTTACTCTAGTATGTTAAGCTTGTTAAATATACTCATATCCAAACACTTCATCCGAAAATCATGGATTCTTGGCTTCTTAATTATCTGATTCATGAAGGAGAGACCACACTTAGTAGATTCACAAGTTACACTTTAGTTTTCTTAATGTGAAAAGAGTCTTCCATCTAGAAGAAAAAAGTTATATGTGTGTGAGAGATCAAGTGAGCTGGATATCACAAGTTTTTGTCTTTTTGGGGTTATTGTAATATTGTCTATGTCCATTAACTCAAATGCAAGTCTTTCTCTTTTTCTCCTGCTTCTTAATTCTTACGCGGTTTGCTGAGATGTAGTTCAAATAGAAATTTCCTTTGATTTTCGTTTGGGATCTCACCGTGAAGCATAAGATAGATTAAGGAAGATACTGTCTACTTATTATTTTCTATATAATGCCCCTTCGTTTTTCTCTCTTTTCCACACTCATCCCTGCTCCTTTGTTTCTTCAGTAATGCTCTAGTTCTTTGAACATCATTTAAAAGCTCTTCTACTACCCATTTTTTAATATTTCCAAATTCTTCATTTGTTTCTTGTTTAGTATGCTCCAACTTTCATAACTACAACTTATCTACACCTCTAACTTACACCACTTGAATTTCATTTGCCGGAGAAAATGAATCCATTAGTTGGCTCCCAAGAAGAGAAATTGGAGAAACTACGAAATGATATTAGGAGAGGCAAATGGCCAAAAGTATTTGAAACGTATGTGCAAGAAAGGGCACTTCGCATTGCCAAGATTACAGGAACAGGAGACACAGTGTTACACATGGCTGTGTCTAATGGGGAAGACAAGATGGTGGCAAGCATGGTGAACTTTTTGGTTCTTGAAGAGAATAAACTTGGAAATGTGGATGGAGATTGTGAGGAGAGCTGGAACATGAACATTGTCCTAGGAGCTGAGAATGATAGAAAGAACACTCCTTTACACATAGCAGCAACAATGGGAAATGTTGAAATGTGTAGAAAGATCGGTGGCATAGACCCCTCCTTGATTTCTAGACGCAACATTGTGGGAGAGACACCCCTTTTCCTGGCGGCTCTCAATGGCAGGAAAGAAGCTTTTCTTTGGCTTCATTATCTGTATATGGGAAGTCCTGGAGTTTCTGCAACTGAATTTGATCATTGTATAAGGGACAACGACGATACCATTCTTCAATGTGCTATTGCAGAAGGACATTTTGGTAAATCTAAACTAACATTTGCTATTTCATATAATCGGTTTCTATACTCATAAAAAAAGATGGGTGTGAAGAGCTAAGCATATCTAAATATCTAGATTTCATTTGGACGGTTTAAGTTTGCTTTTTTGAAAAGTAATTGACTTTTTATCTTGAAACCATGATAATTTTAAGATTATTTTTGTTTTAGATTTTATATCCATTAAAAATAGTTTTTTAAAAAATCATTACTTTGAAAAATTCATATTTAAATCATATGTTCAAATGATACTTTAATAGGTTGGATATGATTTGCTCCCCCGTCTCCCTAGTCCCTACTCATCTTTTTTTAGTAGAAACCAGTTCCTTCTTTCATCTATTCTTAACGTGTACTTAATTATTGACTCATCAGTATTCCTAAGAGCAGATGTGGCTATAGAAATAATTCACCTTTATAAAGATCTTGTGAGAGGGATGAAGCGCAACAAAGAAGGCTTGTCTGCACTTCATCTCCTTGCAGCAAAGCGTTCGGCTTTCAGAAGTACTGGCCTCCTTGAATTATCAACCCTTGTTCATCCAATTTATTGTAAGTTTGGTTGACTTTGAAAGGAATGTGATGTGTACATGTATATGTTTGTATGATTTCATGCTTTGCTTTCTTATGCATTTCAAGCCCCTCCTATAACAATGTTTAAAAATACCATCTTTTAATGTAGGTTGAATATAATATGGTTGAAATTTCTCCTTTGTATGCCCTCATTTCAAAACTAAAAACAACACGCTAATCAGAAGAAATATTAGTATGTATAAAGTCAAACACGCCACACATATGAGTCAATTAAATATACAAACATATTTAGAAAAAAACTCATAAATAACTTTATGAAGTTTTTTATATTAATAGGCAAAATTTGTAGAATGTTCCTTATATGAAAGAGAGGATGGAGTATATTATAATTTTATAAAATACCAATAATCAAACTTGGATCTTTCCAAGTCACTTTCCATCCAACCTTAGAAGTCAAAACCATTAGAATCATAGTTACAGGTGTGTGTGTGTGTGTGTGTATTATATAATATGTGTGTTCCTTGTCTGTTTCGTACTTTGAAGGGTTTTCAAAAGTTTTTTTTTTTTTTACCTGTAAGGGTTTTCAAAAGTTGAGGAGAAGAATCAGAACACCACACTTGAAGAACTGCAACAATGCCTTGGGGTCCACATGGAAGCAACGATCGAGCTTATTCAAAAAAGTAGGCTTTTGCATGTTACTCCCCATCTATTTTCTTTTGTCCATAACAAATTAAACTTTCATTTATTTTAATTAGCATTAGCTTAAATTATCTTTAACAATATGAAACTATGATATATAGCAAGAGAGATCATATACATACATACATATACATATATATATATATAAATTAGTAATTTAAATTCTAAAGTTCTGATTCAGTTATTACTCTATCCTCAATTTAATTTAATGTAACTCATCAGTCCCTCAAATTTGTGTGGTTAAATACATTTTCCCCTCAAATTTCTAGTACAATGTAGAGATATTCTAACTTTCATCTTCTATTGACCCTCTTCTTCCAAAGGCATCTGCATATCAGCTCTTGTCCATATGTGATTTTTTTTTTAAATGACTTGATATTTTCTAAATCATGGCATTGACTTTACTTTAATCATCTCATATTTGAGTCACATTCCCAATATATGAATTATGAAGCATATTAGATTTACAGTATCGGTTGCTGCAACTCGTCCCGTTAGTCCTTTTGGTATTATTTTGGGAGAATCATGATGAAGGAGAAAGTTTACGAATTAATTATTCACTCGGTTCTTAGATATAAGACTTATTTAATTATCTAATTTGATTATATTAAGGGTGTTAGTTAATTTAGTTTAAAATCATATTATATTACTAAAACACCCTATCTACTTACACTTATTCTCACCATTCCTCTCTTACTTGTTTATTATTGAAGAATATCAATAGAAGTAATATAAGGAAATAGTGAGAAAAATTATAAATGAATTTTAATTTATATTTAGGAACAAACACACCTACCCAAATAGTTCCTATTTCAGAAAAAAAAAAAAAGGAAGTACTAAAAATGTTACTAAATTTTTGAAACATTTTGTCCATACTAACCGCATGTTATTCTTAGGGATATGGTGGCATCATATACGAAAATTGAAGGAGAAGCATACATGGTCACTTCAAATAATGAACAAACTTCTTCAACACACTTCCGATGATGATATGTCACAAATAATATCGAGAACCGTCTCTGAGCAGCTTTTAATTTCTCTACAACCGGAAGAGGATAACGGTAAAACAAAAACTCAAGAAAATTTCAAGATTTTCGTTTATAAAGCGCTTTTATTATTATATTTTTCATATATAGAACTTGGCATTTTGGAAATCATAAATCATTCCTCGCATCCAGTTTTCTAAAATGCTTATTTATGAACATATTTTTTGACACTGAGTTTAAGCCTCAATACTCTTAGCTGTTACTCTTCTATTTCATTCCACTCTCACCATTATAAATTCTCTTTTTAGTCCTAAATATATGATCAAATTGATTTTTTTGGAGAGATTAAGGTTAAAAAATAAATCATTTTAAATTAAAGTATTTATTTTTATAATTTTTCTCAAATTAAAACTAATTTACCTTACTTATAAATTAATGTATAATCTATTTTATATATGTTAAAATTTTCTTAATTAATTTCCACAAAAAAATTAATTTGGTCTTATATTTAATACCAGAGGAAATATATGTGTGTACTCTTGCAGTGATATTCATATATGTACAATTATTAGGTATATACTATCTTCCATCCTTAACGTAGGATCTATTTAGGAAGTTAATGTTGGTCATAAATAGAAATTGTATATCACATATCTAACTATTTTTCAAAAATTTAACCTATTAATATCCCTCAATTATAATCAAATAGGAGAATGAGGAAGCGAATTAAGAAAGATTGTTAGGGATTTTTTTTAAAAAAAATTATATCTTATTACCTAAGTTCACCAACATCCTTAGCATATTCAAATCAGTTAATTAGGTCCTAGTCATAATTGATTAGAGGAGTATATAATATGGTCAATATACTAGCTATGGGATTTTTTTGTGCCAATAAATCTTGCAATAATAAACTAATTTTGTGATTTAATTTGCATTGTGAATGGCGTTCGTTGGTGGTGGATAGAGTTGGAGTCTGGTACAGTAACAATTGAGACACCCCTAATGATTGCTGCGAAAAATGGATTGGTAGAAATGGTGGAGAGAATTCTGGAATTATTTCCATCAAGGATTAAAGATGTGAATGCTGAGGGAAAGAACATACTTCTACTAGCAGTAGAATACAGGCAAACGGAGGTATTCAGGTTTTTGTGCAAACAGAAATGGCTAAGTGAAAGTATATTTAGGCAAGTAGATAAAGAGGGAAACAATGCATTGCACTTGGCAGCAAGGCTTGGAGTGGAGCTTGATTGGCTCAACCCGGGGGAAACACTCTCCATATTGAGGGAAATCAACTGGTTTGAGGTGTGTGCTATCTATTTGGTAATGAGGTCAAAAGTTGAAATACTCAAGAAATTGTAATTAATAATTAAATTATAGCATATCATTATCACAAAGATTTATTTGATATTAAAACATTCGGTACAAATCTATCCACACACCGCCTTACGCTCAGCTGATGATATCATATTCTTGAGTACAAAATTGCCTATAATGTTTTCAAAATGGCAGCAAAATGGCAGATCATTAAGTCAACTCATGTTGATGGTTTAAGCAAAAATGTTGTCTGACGCAAGTGAAATACAAATTGTTGAATGGTCAATATTGATTGATTTAATGGTCATGATATATTTTTAGTTCAAAAAAAAAATGGTCATGATATATTTGCAATATTTTAAAACATTCATGTAATTTTGTACCCGAAATAAGTTTATAATGTCATCTACATACAAGGAATACTTTATGAATAGATTTATACCTCCTTATTAATGCTAAAATATGAAAACTTGGTGATTAGATTATATATATATATATGATGACGCAGTTTGTGAAGAAATCAATGCCTCATGATTTGTTGGAGAGATACAATAAGAAAATGGAGACCCCGGAAGATATATTCAGAGAAAGCCATAAGGAACTTATGAAAAGTGAGGGAAAGTGGGCGGCTAAAACTTCACAAGCATGTTCCGTGGTGTCAACCCTAGTCGCGTCGGTGGCCTTCGCCACACGGACCAGTGTGTTAGGTGGTTATGATGCCAAGGGCTATGCAATCCTCAGAAACAAACAACCAGTATTCAAAATATTTGTAATCTCTTCATTACTAGCCCTCTTTTGCTCCCTCATTTCAACCATATGCTTCCTTTCTATAGCTGCTTCTCGTTCCCAGTATGTTCGCTCTTGGAGATACGTTCCATCTAAACTTTACTTTGGTATGTACTTCATGTTTGTCTCCATTGTTTGTTTGTGGATCTCTTTTTGTGCTGCTGATTTCTTCACACTTGATGATGATGGTAAGAAATTGGACAACGCTCTTCCATCTTATGTTTTTTTGTCATTAGGGATCATACTTTTGGTTGTCACACAACTTCCCACTTTCCTTGGTCCCACATTGTCTAGCATTTGGCCAATTCCTGCCCCTAGACGCAAGGCCACTCGTCCCATTGAGTACCAAAGGACCAAGACTTAGGAAAATGGTACACATTTGAACTGCCAAATTTAAGTGTTATGTCTTGTATTATTCGAATAATACCAACATTGACCACTAGCTTTGTGTGAATTTGATGTTCTTTATTTTATTTTTTTTATTGTTTGCAATTATCTATGTGTAAGCATGTTCTCGACTCCGCCATATAGTAGTTTGCGTTTATAAGATTTTTTTTTTTTTTTTTAAACTCCACCTATATGTCATTGATGGATTTTGGGGTTCTCTCACAATGATCAGCATATCTCATTTAAATACATATATCACTTAACCCTGCTAAGTAATTTAATCAATTGGATCGATTAATAAAGTTATTGGCATAATTATCAGATTTTAAGTGAGTGGACTTGAGTTCACGTGGGAAGCTACATCATATTAAAGTTGGGATTAATAAGTAACATATAATAAAGTCATAAACTTGTCATAACCTCATGCCTTAATGTTTTGAGTTAATAATTAAGATGTTCCGTGCATTACTGCTCATTACCCGTTTTTTTTCCCTTTCCCCTTCTCCAATGAGCCTTAAGAACCCATTGTACCCAACCTCTTGTGTGAATATTCTCCTTCAGGATGTCGTTTGCTTGTAGCTAGCTACCTTTACGTCGTTATATAATTGTTTAGGATTACTGCTTCCATGCCATTATCCTTCAATTTATAATAAATACATGTGAATATCAATTTAAAAATGATACATGGTTTTAAATGTTCCGAAATTGTTTTTAATATTCAAGTTACTAAAATGCAGACAACGTAACTTTTCATCTACTGTAATAAAATTGACGCGCGTATACTCAAATTAAGTGGCTTTTTTTTTTTTTTTTTGGCCCTACACATGCACCACCACATAATACATATACCTACATATATATATATGTAGTTGTCTTTTTTTTTTTGGGGGGGGGGGGGGGGGGATACTACTATATCAATTAGAATTACATAATTAGCTTGGATGTGAATCTGTCGGGTGAGATTCTGGAATCATTTAAAAAAAAAATCAACAGATGACCTGGAAAAAAGTTGATTATTAATCAAAATAAAATATTATATTGTTCAATAATTGAGCTTCATCATGTCATGCTCAAGTATTTTTATATTTAACAGAAATGTTGATGGGTAGTTGAAATTGAAATAAAGAACGGAAGAGTGTTTGTGCAGCCCTTGGAATACAATATAATATTCATAGTCAACATTGTACGCTAAGACAAAAAGAAAAAGGGAAATTTTATAAATTTATTTAGGTTTATATATGGAATGAACCTTAAGAAATACTAATACATAATAACGAATCTTTAGAAATATTTAACTTAACTTCTTAATTAGTCTATTGAAGGAATCTTTAGTGGTTTTTGGGTGTAAGGGAATCTGTTTTTTTAAGAAGATTTTGTTAAGGCCTTCCGGGAAATTATACTTGATGATCCAAATCTTTAAAAGAATTGTTAGAATATATTTCAAAATGAAATTATTTTCAATGACCAAAGTTTTTTTTTTTTTTTTTTTTTGGGGTTGAGACACTGGGTGTCTTTCATTGGCTAGAAAAAATAATCTTTTTTAAGGGCATAAAAGCAAGAGAAAGATTTTTTTTTTCAATTAAATTTGGGTTATATCTAGAAGTTGGAGTTGAATCTCCAACTTAAGGAATCAAAACTCGCATTACTCCGTAGTCATCATGCAAACTTAAGTTGATTAGCTAAAGTTATTTTTTGAAGTTGTATAAGAGATTGGTTTATTAATATTAGTAGTATGCTTTAGTGGTGAAAAATAGCATCATTCTTAATAAATTTAATATTGATACCTTTAAGATATTGTATTGGTAACCTGCCTTATCAAAAGTTTTGAAAATTCATATTCTTAAATATGACTTTTCATTTTATTTCGTAGTCATGTGCTGGAATTGTGGGCATCAACTAGCTATATATAAAATAAAGGAAAACCCATCTATTAGTACTTTTACTTTAATTCAATTTTAATTTTGGTATCTATGGTTTTTTATCTCTTAATTAAGTCAATAATTTTGCTCAATTACCACTATTAGCTCCTCTAACTTAGTTCTATAGCATAGTCAATTTTTGTATAGAAGCCAATGGTGTTTGCAAACTAAAATTAAAGCATTTAGTTAAGCTAAAATAAATATAAGTATCAAAATCAAAATTAAATAAATGTATAGGTGCTAAAATATGTTTTCCCTAAAATAAAATGCTGAAATAAGACTGATAAATTTTTTAGTTTTATTTTTTTGGTAAAATAAAAGAGAAAGCTACCTTCGCTTTATATTTAATTTTCTCAAAGTATAAATTATTTTTTTATCTTCTTAACTTGTGAGAAAGCAACCTTAATTTTAATTTATTTTAAGTGTAGTTTTATTATGATATGGACAAAAATTTCATTCAATCAAAACAATATTACGTTTCACCGAATACTAAGAATTAGAGCACTCCCAAACAAATTATGCATACACATAGATTAATTGAGATTTCAATTACTAAACACTTGTTTAACTGACTAGAGTCCCTCCCACTAATACAAAATTAAGTCGGTAACAAACTGATAGTTTCTTTATTATGATGAGTGGTAGTATCATGGTAATAAATCAATCAAACACTGAAATAACTTTATCAAATATAAAATCCTGTTTTTAACAATTATAATAGGAGTTGTATATGAGGAGCTCAAACGATCGAATTTTAAGGGACAAATGTCTATTTATTTTGCTAGTGCATAAATATCCTGCTCTTTAAAAAATTTTGGTAATTTGAGATGCTGCCAAACACTTAATATGAGTTTTATTTCTTTCGAATCATTAAGAGTGACATATATCAGGCCAAAAAAAAAAGAGTGACATATATAACATTTTTTGTGAATTTTTTTATTTAACACATGCATCTCTTCAGCTTCGGTTAAGGACGCTATTCACTTGATGTCCCAATAGAATGAAAAGGGACGTTCTTAATCTCCCCTGTTTATTATTTTAAATTTAAAAATATTCATACATCTAGGATATATTTGAAACCCTCAAGCATAGATGAAATATATTAATTCTAAAAAATTGTACCAACCAAATTGGGAACATTGAAAAAATCATAGAAAGATCAAAATCTCAAATCAATTTTGTTTACTGTCTTTCATTAGTTATTTATACATTTGATGAGTAAATGACACTGATGTAGGATTTTTAAATCTTGAAGGTAGTTAATTAAAATTTTTCCTATTTATGTTAAGCTTTTTATGAATTCTCTTGTTTATTTTACGAGCAAAATTTAATTAGAAAAATACATTATATGTAAGTCACTTTTTTATAGTCTTTCTAAAAAAAATTTCAAATATTTAAATGACTTAAACTTTGATATTTTAGGATTCGGCATATGATATTAGAATATGCTAACATTTAATTGGAAATAAATTAACTGGCAGTGGGTTGTTTCAACTTAACTAGTGGTCTCGAGTTCGAATCCTGAGTATACAACCACGATAATTACTTGGAGGTAGCGAGGTTCCCCCATTGTGGGCTTACATTCATACAAACTGGATTAGTCAATTGCTAGTAGCGCTGGATACCCGTGGATAAATAAACAAAAATAAATTGTACCAACCCTTTTGATATTTAATTAGATTATATATCATATTTAAAATTCAAATATTAAAATATATTATCACAAAACTTTCTCCTTTAAAATATTTTTTATAAAAATAATTATTAATATATTTATCGATGATAGCAAAAACAAGTAAAGTTGAGGTTAAAGTTCAAATGGAAAATTACAATTTTAATATGGTGATAAAATAATTAGATATTTATTATCTTCATAAAAAGATGGATTTCTCTCTTCATTTTTGACCTTAAGGTGCCAACTACCCGAGTAAAGAAGAGTAGGTATTCAAATTGTCACAAATGGAACAAATAATTTAATACAAATTTTTTATCGGCTAAAAAATTAATGAGTTGAGAATGGAGGCGAGTCAAGAATATTTATATATACACGTGTGTGCGTAGAGAGGGGGGCATCGCTCCACTCCATGCCACATCTAACTATTGGATATTCATATACCTTATTATAAGAACTCAAAAGGATAAAATCACATAGTTGAGAGAAACAAATATGACTAGAATAAATTTATTTTTTCCAAATTCGCCCTTACTTAGCGGAGATGAAGGTTTTAGATAGTACTGGATCTTGTCCGGGCAAATCCTAACAAGTCCAAGACCTTGCACATCAACTTGCCCACCCTTGCACAAATCTTGCCCATGCTTGCTCGGACAATCACATGAAACAAGCTTTTCCAACCTTGGCCCATGCTTGCATAACCTTGCCCACGCTTGCTCGGACCTAGTCCAAGCTTGCACCAACCTTACCCGGACAATATCCAAGCTTGCCACACTTTGCACAGGACTTGTCCATGCTTGCACCAACTTGGGCAGACTTTGCCCAAAGCTTATCCGAGGTTTGGCCGTAGCACCTTGTCATGCCTTGCCCACACTTGCCCCTATAGTACAATTCTGAAAAATCCGGCTGTCCCCCAGACGAGGGTATTTCCTATGAAATTACACTCTATAGTGTCCTTTATTTATGATGTGATGTAGAAGAGAGAGATATAGAGTAATAATGACAGGAATTAGCATGAAATATTAAAAAATAATGAGGGATAAAATGGGGAAAAAATATTAAATATTCTGGCATCCCTATACAATCTCTTATAGTCTTATAATAAGGGACAAAATCATTCAAATTCTAGTTTCTTATAATAAGGGATGGAATACTTACTACAAGGCCATGTGGTGGGTTTCAAAGAAAAATAAAATAAAACAAAAGCTACAGACACAAGAAAAAATAGCCATCTACTATTATGTTAAACTTTGTACAATTAGCATGTGGCCATTATATACGCTCTCTCGGATTCATAAAAATTGTTGTTTCGGAGCTTCTACTTCTACCCATATCAAGGAATCTGATGCTCAGTGGTTGCGTCTTATGTAAGACAGTTTCTTAGAGGTTATTGTCTTTTAATTTTATTTATATGACATTTTATAAAATCTAGGTATCAATTAATATGTTTTTTCTCTCAAAAAGAGTGCTTTTATTTTACTAATCTAAAAAGAGTGCGTAGTGTGTATATTATATGTGAATTTCGATGAATAGTATTTATGAAAAATAAGATTATTTTAAAATACATTAATCAGTTTTTTTGTTTTTGTTTTATATTTTCGATAAAAACTAATTTGTCTCAAGAGACAAGACACTAGCGTAGAGATTCACAAGCTTGTAGTTTACTGAAGCAAACAAAAGCTCACCTAGAAATTGAGTACCAAATGCCTTACATTAAAAATTATAAGTAGGCAACCAGCAAGACATATTTTTTTCTCTGGTAAAAAAAATACTTGTTTTTTAAAATATAGTTTTGCCAAAAAAAAAACCAATCATCTTCTTATCAACAAATTATTCGTTAAAATGGTGAACATCATAGCCCCATAAAGAGGGGAACACAAGTTTGAATCTTAAGAGGTAAACCTGGTAAAAGAGATAAAAGCCATTTATAGTCTAAGTTAATTTTTGAATGAGATGAGTCCATATTCAAATGACCTGCATAGTCTTGATCAAATGATTGTTTGTACTCACAATCCCATGTCTGTAATACTCTTGAATGAGTATTTAAACACATAATATAACCATGTTTGTTGATGATAATTTTTTTTCCAACCTTTTTTTTTGCCAGTTTTTTTTTCCAACCTTGATTGATTACGTTCATCAATTTTCTTACCATGATTATGATTATCACTTTGGATCTTTTACATTTTTAAATATCTTCAAATGTGATTAAAAATAGATATGATGAGTATGATAGACCCTAACATATGTGTGAGTATGGCATCATCCATCTCTTTTTTGTCAATACATACACTCTCCCTCCAACCGACAATTTGTGATTTTAAAAAATAATGTGAGTTTAAAAAACAACAATTTAAATACCAGATATTTTTAAACTGAATTTAAATACCAGATATAAGAATACAGTTTAAATACTACATGATATGTATATGTGTGTGTGTAATTATTTAGACAAAAACTAAAAGTCTTAGATCTTATTATAATTGAATTATATGTTTCCTCACAATATATATAGGGTTAACAGTAGTAAAAGTAGGTG
This sequence comes from Mimosa bimucronata, assembly GCA_037074515.1. NCBI lineage: Eukaryota > Viridiplantae > Streptophyta > Magnoliopsida > Fabales > Fabaceae > Mimosa > Mimosa bimucronata. The sequence goes on from CM073442.1 coordinate 19,267,935, forward strand.
AGGGTGTAAATAAAGATAAAAATATTATCTTTAAAAATACAAACCAAGGTTTTGTGATATATAGTTTATTACAAATCCTATCCAAGAATGGACTAATTATAAGAGTAAAAAACATGATTTACTTGAAAAATATCAAAACACCTTTATACGTACCAAAATCAACTATAAACACAAAATTAAACACCAATACATTGTGCATGCCAAAATCAGCTGAGCCCAAAATCACGACTATTATTAAAGCTAGTAAATATGCATCTCAACCCGAGCCCTTTACCCACCTCTTTTTCCTTTACATTTTTTATTTTGAAATTAAATTATAAACTACTATAGGTTAAATACAAATTTTTGTTATATTTTTATAAGATTATATAAATACAATAAGGGAAATTAATTACAAGTCTAATGAAAAAACCTTAACTAAGATGAGGTCCCAAGAAATTCCTTAATTAAATTGAGGTTCCTAGGGATTTTAATTATATTAAGTTCTAAACCAAAAAGTTGTCATCGTCTGGCCAAAAGTTATTAATGACCTAGAATTTAAACAGTTGTGAATTATACTTATAATGTTGTTATAAATACCTAAAAAGTTGTCACCGTCAGGCCAAACGTTAGTTGCCAATAATTTATAATAATTGTGAGTGATGCTGTCATAATTTTGCTACAAAGGCTCAAAAAATAGTCACCGTCTAGCCAAACGTTGTTATTGGCCAATAATTTAAACCTTAAATAATCATTATATTAATACAAAATCATGATCAATAAAGGATAAGAAGTAAGCCAAAAAGCAATTGCCTAAGTATGGTGAGCATGTTGAGCCAAAAAAAAGTGGGGCCAGCATGGTGCCTAGTCTTGTGTGTCCACCCTAACCCAATCATGGTTCTCTCTTTTTATATAGGGTTAATGTGTATTTTGACCAATAAAACGTTGGCTCAAGAGTGCTAGACACAATTAATTTTTGGAGAGTTCTTGTATATCAATAATATTTTGAAATAGTGCTTTTTGGCTAACACCATTAAACAGCCATCCGTTTGTGCACACATGGCAAGACATGGTGGACCTTACGTGGCTGTGCTTTTTCATCATGCCAACACTCCCAAAATTACCAACATACTGCATCTCTCACATGCCTCCATACCCTTCCTCGTCATTTCCCAACCTTTTCTCTCTCCAGCCTTCCAAAAAATAATAAAAGGCTCAAGAACTTTCATCAACTCATCCCTGAAGGGAACTAAATGAAGGGATCCGCTATTACTTGAATCCATTGTAGCTGCCATGACTTCCACAGATCTAACAGCTGAAATCAACTTGTGTCCCACAAAAACTGAAGAACAGGTACTTGTTCCAGAAAGAAAAATTAGAACAAAGACAATTAATAAAATCTTTTCTATAAAGGGATAGAAGAGGTTAAAAATACCCAACCTCTTGAATCACAAGAACTTGGAGCTTTGAAGGATAAAAAATAACCCTCATAGCCGATTCAAAGATGAGGAAAAATTACAGAAGGTGTTGACAAAAAAACCTAGATCTCGATTTTAAAAACACCTAGCTTTTGAGAAATCCTTCTAAGTTTGCTTCTTCGTAAATTAAAAGACAAACCCAAAATTCCTGACTGTTAATAGTATGATTCCCACTTCCTCTGATGACATACATCTCTTAGTGAGTGCAATCGTTGTTGAAGACATGAATGTATCCTCTCCGGCAGCAAGGCGTTCTTTGTACTGACTACTCACCGAAGTGGTTGAAGGCAATCGTGACTTGCATGCCAGACTTTGGTTGTGTTAGTATTGGCTGTCACCTAATGGGGGTGAATTGGGTGATAGAATAAAATCTGAGAAATTCTTTCCTTGTCAAAATCACAGTTAAAGTAATAAGTAAAGCTCTTTTAGATCCTTTTAACTATTCAGTGAAAATATCATGAAACATGAAACAATTGTGTAAATCAGTTATGCTGGAAATATGAGAGTTAAGGGAAGAGGAGATGCAAATAGAGATTTATCCTGATTCGGTCTATTCCTTTGACCTACATCCAGGCCCTAGACTCTACCTGAGATTTCCAATCCACTACCTTCTTATTTAAATCTGGCACAAGATAAGCCTTTACAATCCCACAAGTTTAGCCGGACACTTGTGAAGCCTTTTCTCCCTCAAGTTTAAACTGGGCACTTGACAACCACTCCCCCTTACAACTTGTAAGATTACATCATCTCTTAAGATCCCACTATCTTAAGAGAAATCTTACTTAATATAGAATACAAAGTATTTCCTTTTTACTCAATGAACTGATAATGTTACACACTGAAGTATAAAAGATCTGATTGATCTGAGAGCTTAGAATGCTAAGAATGTATATGTTCAAGAGTAGCCATCTCTATCTCTTATTTTGAACTTGGGGGCACAAATGCTTTTATAGTCTTCTCTTGTATTTCTACCCGTTGCAAAGTCTTTGATACAGCCGTTGTGTCTGTTGAAGATGAGAGATTATAAATGTTGATGGAGTGTTGAACTGATGGTGTTCTTGTGTTGCATTAACTCCGTTGCACTTGTATATATTTAGATCTTCTCTCTTCATTAATCCCAGAACTTAGTTGTTGAGTCAAACGGCTCTAATGGCAGACTTATGTGTCTAACGATATCTTCCTAAAATAGGTCTGAACAACTTCTGTACTTGAAAGCTTAAAATAGGCTTGTCAATTCAGTTTGAACTAAATCCTATCGCCACATCGATCATTGGTGTCTGATCGATCACTGCCTCTTATCTGATCGATCACACATAGATCATGACCTGCATCACTTGAAAATGAAGTTAGAAAATGCCTCGCCTGATTGATCACAGGGGTTCCTGATCGATTAGGCATGTCCAATTGATTACACTCAGATCATTACAAGTGTTGTCTGATCAATTACTCACTATTATTTGATTGATTAACCTTCTCTAATCGATTAGGCTTAGATTACTTCAATTTAATTACATTTACAGTTGCCTCGCCTGATCGATCACAAGACATCCTGATCGATTAGGCAATGTTCAGTTTTAAAGATAAATTTTGGAAAATCATAACTCTCTCAATTTAACTCTAAATTTAGCAAATAATATATCCATGGATAGATAATTCAATCTAGTTTTCAATGAAGAAAGCACCATTGCCAAACTTTATGAAATTCAAAAGTTATGATAAAAATTGTGACTGTCAGATTTATGCAAAATGACAGTTCACTGGGCAAACTTTGAAAATTCATATCTACCTCATTTTAAAAGCTTTTAAAGTGAAACTTGTTTTACTAAAACAGGTATTAAGTCTAGTTTTATATGAAACAAGTTTCATCCCAATCAGATTTATATTTTGAAAGATATAATCCAAAATATGACTTCCTGTCTGATGCATGAAGTGGAAATATTGGGCAGATTGCAAAATTCATAGCTCCTTGGATATAAATCATTTGAGGGTGAAATTTGTGTCCATGAACCTTGTTGGGAGTCTAGTTTTATACAAAAAAAAGTTTCATCTAAATCGGAGTTATATTCTATGAGATATGATCAAAATACTAGACAAAGGTCAGATTGAACGAAACCCAGAGTAGCTGAATGATCGATTGCATGAATATTCTGATCGATCAGACGGTTACTGCTTTAATGATTACCATGTTTTGATCGATTGGGGTGCTTTGATCGATCACAAACACTCTGTTGTGATCGATTATGCATGGAAACTCATGGTTTGATGATTTGGACTTCATTTGAGCTTCTTTTAACTTCCAATTGAGTTTAGAAACTTCTAATATCAAGTCTAATAACATGATTTATGATTTTCTCATTCAATCTCTAATCTTATTTAATCATATCATTCTCCACAAAACAAGCATAATAGCCTTATTCTTTCTCTGACTACTTTATACAAGATATTTACATGAAATAATGGTTAGTCGAAGTTGGAGATGAATACTTTATACAAACTTTTTCTTATTAGATTTAAGTCTATATCAAAACTAATAATTCTCCATAAATAAACACAATAGCTTTAATCTTTCTTTGACTAATATTTATAAGATAGCAACATAAAATAATAGATAGTCAAAGTAGGAGATAAACACTTCATACAAACTTTTTGCTTACTATATTTAAATCAATATTTGACATCATCAAAACTAATCATATCCAATAGGTTGGTGGTCATCGTTGTGGCCTAGAAGCATCACTTCGTTTGGGGAAATTAGGAGAGGAAGTGAGAGAGTAGGTGTACACGTCGATATTGGCGGCGTCAGGTGCCTGGATAATGAATATGGTGACGGAGGGTAGGGTTTAAGGGAGAAGGCTAGAGAGAGAAAAGGCTGGGAAATGACTAGAAAGGCTATGGAGATGGGGGATGGGTGGGGGTATATTGGTAATTTCAGGGATGTTGAGATGATGCGAAAAGAACACAGCCACACAAGATTCACTATGTCTCGCCACATGTACACAAACGGACGATTGTTTAATGGTGTCTAATGGCGATGGCCAAAATGCACCAATTTAAAAGATGGGTTAAGGTGTATATTGTCTAATAAAATGTTGGCTAAGAAGTATTGGGCACAATTAAGTTTTGAACGGTTCTTGTATAATATTATAATATCCACATTAGACCTTATATATTTGTTTGTAATTGATCAGACTACAAATAACGTGGTGACCGGATTGACTAAGAATTTATAATTTCTATATATATACATATATATTATATTAAAAAATAAAAAATATAAAGACTTATAACATAATCAATCAAGCCCTTTTAAAAATCAAATCAGGGTGTTACATACAGTGTTACATACAGGTAAAAAAAAATCCGGATCTCATATAAGTGGTCTCTCATTCCATACCTTATCAATTAAGAAAATAATTAATCTACCTGTCATCCTGTATAGCAAAAATTATATACCAAGATAGAATTAAAAAAATTATAAAAAAACCAAAATTAATCTCTCCATCTCCTTATATAAGGCCTCCAACTCCATCAAGATTCCACCAATCCCCCAAGCATCTCTTACATTATTCCCTTCTCAAATTCCCATCTCTCTCCCTCTCTCACATTCCCATAAACAAATCCACCCTTCCTTCTTCCTCTTCTTCCCTTTCTCTCTCTAACAACCACCACCAATCTCAAACCAGAAGAGAGAGAAAGAAACCAAAAAAAAAAATGGTAGCAGCAGAATCCTCCGACGACAACAACAAACGAACCCTAATTTTCACCTACGGAACCTTAAAACGCGGCTTCTCAAACCACGTCCTCCTCCAAGACCTAATCCGATCCGGCGACGCCGCCTTCATTGGGCCCCACCGTACGGTCCAAAAATTCCCCCTCGTCTGTGGGCCCTACCGCGTCCCCTTCCTCCTCAACCTCGCCGGCGCCGGCGGCCACCACGTCGCCGGCGAGCTCTACTCCGTGACGGCGCGTGGACTCGCCAAGATGGACGAGCTCGAAGGCACCACGCGCGGCCACTACGAACGCCTCCCTATAACGGTCTTCCCTGATGACGGCGTTAATAACGGCGGCGATTTCGGATCGGCGAACGTTAACGGCGTTGACGGAGGTGGGTTGACGGCGGAGGCGTATTTTGCGCATAGGAGTTATGCCGTGGAGTTATGGAAGAAGAATGGGAAAAGAGGATTTGAGTGTTATACGGAGAAAGAAGCGAAAGGTTATGTGAAGCGTAAAGATCGGCCTCAGAATTTGACGTTTCTGGATCATATTCGATTGTTTGTTACTGCTTCGGACTGAAATCAAATTTCTGTGTATGTGCTTTTCTTCTTTCTCTCTGTTTTTTGGGAAAATTAATGAGAGACCCCAAGAAAAAAAATACATGGACAATTGCACTAGGTTGTGAGTAAGAAATTTAGTTTCAGGGAGGTGAGTTGTCATTGACAACTATTGACAACTGAAATAGTCTTAGTTAACTAGTGAAAAAGTTGTCAATTGACATATCTGATATTAAATCCCTTACTTGGAACCTGAATGTAATTGTCTCAAAATACATAAACAAGATGAGGTCGTACGGAGTTATAATCATATATTGTCAGGCTAAAAATTGTTATTTATACATCTAGAGAGCTTATATTAGTCATATTTCTTATTTGGGGCCTCTAATTAATTTTCCCTTGTTCTTCTTCTTCCCCATTTGGCGCGAGGAAATGTTCTGGTTAATCATGTGGATGGGAGGAAATTGGGTGCGAGGGGTTTGTTGTAATTTTATTGTGTGTGAGGGGTTTTGTTGTAATTTCGCGATGAATGGGTCTGGTGGCTCACGAGAGGTTTGTGATTTTATATTTTGCTTATCAGTTATCACAACACTTTTTGCTTTATGCTGCAACTGTGTCTGTCTGTTGGGAAATACTATGGAGATTTTGTTTGTGTTGCCAGACACAGTTACTTTGCATTTTAATAAAGTCTGTATTAAAACCATCAGTGTGTAGGTTAGCACTTAGCAGATTAATAAGGTTTCTTTGGACAAGAAAAATAACAAGGTTCCAAATAAAAGTAGATAAATTATTGGGTCTTGGGAACTTGATGTTGAAAATCTTAAAACAATTCGACACTATAGAACCTCAATTTTTAATGGAAGTTTGATTATTAAATTATTTATAAAGTGTTTGTTTGTGATTAGTAAAACTAAAAATTGACTTGATAGCTTAGATTCATATAAAAAATTCTCTTAAAGGCAAAGATTAAGCTGGATTCACCCATCAAATTATTGTTCACTAAGTACTCAATATGATGATTTTTTTATGTATTCAACATCAATTTTATTATAAAAAATACTATGAACGTTGGATTATACTTCACCTTTTAAAAAATTAATTATGAAGACTTAATTTAAAATTGAGGTACGTTATAAAAGCTTGCGAATTAAATTTTCTAAGATATGGAAAATATATAAAACTATATTTAACTGGAAATTAACTTCGCGCATTGCATTGGTAAGATTGTCACTCATACACAAATGGAGTGTAGATTTTAGGGTAAAACACCATTTTTGGCCCGGAAGTTTTAGGTTTGGAGCAATTTTGGCCTGGAAGTTTTTTTAGGGCCTATTTTGACCCGGAAGTATACAAAACGTAGCAATATAGGCCTGGACTAACAGAGACCTCAACCGCCGTCTGCCATGTAGGATAATTGTCCACGTGGTCATCCACATAGTAGCCATGTCAGGTTATAAAAATTACACATGTCATAATAAAAAAAAATTGCAGGTTTAAAAAATAAAAAATAAATTGCAGGTTAAAAGAATAAAAAATAAATTGCAGGTTAAAAAAAAAAGAGCCAGAGAACCCCACCCCATCGAAGAGAACCCAACCCCACCACCAGCGAAGAGAAGCGATGGCAGATTCTACTGCTTCTTCAACGGCTACGCCTGCAGCGACTAATTCCACGGCGACTTCGGTGAGGGGATTAAAGAGGAGGGTGGTATTTTTGAGACGCCGTGTTGGAGAATTCGAATATGATGGACCAAGGAGGATCTGCTATTGCGGGTTGGTGGCTCCTCTTTGCACTTCATGGACTGAGATCAACCCGGGAAGAAGATTCTTTGGTTGTCGAAATTATCAACAAGTGAGATTCTTTAGATTTGATTTATTGAAATAACTTCATTTCAGTTTTTCTCTCATGATCATTTGGTTATCGGCAAAGTAGGGGCAGCTCAAGGGTTTCCCTCACAATGCTCTGCTCTGATTATCTCAATTCTTAGTTCTGCAGATTATCTTAGATTTCCCTACAGGAGGTTATTATTGTAATTATGTGTACTCTTTTTCATTCCTCATTTTTCTGTGATTTGGTACATCTTACAATTGCATAGAGGCTTCGTTTAATCCATAATCTTCTTGAGAAATTGTTCTGGGAATTATTGTTTACGTTTGATGATTATCTGGACATAAACGGTAGTGTAACTCTAAGATACAAAGTAGGCAACCGAATCAAAGATGAAGATGAAGTTGTACAGAGAGAATTTTGGGGGAACAAAGTAGCGATAATAAATAGTTGGATGCCACATTTTGTTGTTAATTGAACAAGGAGACAAATGTCTAGTTGAAATACCTAAGACTAGCTGATTTTTGCCATTTTGTACAATGTGTTTTGCTTCTCGCCAATTGTTTTGTTCAAATTCTCACATGGAATGCTAATTGTACTTGTGTATAGTATCAAATGCTTGAAATTGAACAATGTCCAGCTTTAATTTGAACTGTATACAACTCCCAATGAATGTCCTCTTATTACATGTACCATTTTCATTACAGGGAGGAGGTTGCAAATTTTTTCAGTGACATGATGATGAAATGGGTGAGAGGTCCATTGTGGTGATTAATGAGTTGCTCGACCATGTAGATAGACTACATGAAGAGAATGTGAGGCTTAAGAAAGGAGATTATGGAAAAGAATTAGTTGAGCTTTCCAACAAAAATGTAGAGATGACCAAGTCTGGAAGGAGATTGAAGATTGCATTATGTGCACTGGTCTTCACATGGCTCTTTATGTTTGTTTTTTTCCTGTGTTAGATGAGTATTCGGGGGGATAATGTTAGGTCAGGTGTTTAATTGGTATTTAAAGTGAAGGTTAAATTGTTATGCTTTAGGTGTGATTAGGAAATGATGTGTTGATGTGTTGTTTTGAAGCTGTAATATAGGCATATAATATGCCTTTGTAATATAAGCTATTTCCTTCACAAAGCTGCTGTATGTCTGCTGTAATGTAGGAAATGATGTACTCACTTGAAATATTGCATAAGCAACATATGTTCAGTTCTGTGTACTGTGTACTAACTTGAAATATTGCAGAATGAAAAAATATTGATGTAGTCATAGTTCTGTTATGTTCGGCCACTGAAGAAAAAAGTGCATTTGTTCAGTTCTGTGCATAAAAAAAATGAACTGCACTAAAGAAAAGGGTACAAGCAACATATGAATTGAATAAATGCAGTTCTGTTCAGTTCTGTGCAAATTTTCTGTTCAATTCTGTGCAAATTTTCTATTCTGTTCAGTTCTGTACAAGCAACAAAATGAACTGCACTAAAGAAAAGGGTACAAGCAACATATGTTCAGTTCTGTGCACAAATTTTTTGTTCTGTTCGGCCACTGAAGGAAAAAACTGCAGTGCTGTTCTGTTCAGCCACTTAAGAAAAAAAACAGCAAAAACATTAAGCTTAAACAAAAACAACCAAGTGTGAACAATTAAGAACAATTCTGCATATTATACCAGATATCATTCAAAATACAGATACACCTGAACAAAACATATTGTTTCTTTGTTGGACTTCAAAACATGATATCGCAACTACTTGGTGGCAACAACTAAGATGGCCATTACTTCAAAATACATACACACTAAGCAACTATCCGTGCCTCCATTACATCAAAATACAACAAAAATATACATAAGCAGCTGTCAAGTGCCTCTGCCCCTTCCTTGCATTATGGTCAAGTTGTTTTTGCCCCTTCCTCTGCCCCTTCCTCTGCCTCTGACGCTGTCCCTCTCAGCTAGAAGTTGTGATGTGGTCACAGCTGGTTGGCCGTTGCACATGCGAAGAATTTATTCTTCAACTCTTTTCCCCCCCATTTTTTGCTCCAATTAGCATAGATGTGCCTAGCACATAGTCTATGCTCAGCCTCTGGTAACACTTCAGAGACTGCCGCAGTCAAACCCTGTTTATAAATGAAGCACAATAAGTAACAATAAACTAGACTTACAATAGTTTCTAAGCAATTGTACAATAACAAACCTTTTGCATGTCTGACATAATAGTCACACGCTGTCCATTTTCTAGATCCAAAGATTTCTTGAGCCATTCAATGAACCACCTCCAATTGACAGTGTTTTCCTTCTGTGTTATTCCAATTGCTATGGGGAATAAAGAGTCATCTGGGTCAAGGCCAGTGGCTGTTATCATAATCCCTCGAGCATTTCCTTTCAGGAAGGTTCCATCAAGCCCAATGATGGGTCTACATCCTACCTTCCATCCGGTCTGTAAAACAAATACAATTAGATTGGAGGAACATAACCAAATCATGCAACAAAATTTTGTTTCTAATGTACAGTTATTCATCAACCTCTAATGTACAGCAGTTTCAACATTCCATGGACAGAAATTCATAGAGATGCAAATATAAAAAAAAACAAAAATATGCTAGCGAAACAAGCATTCCCCTGCAAGTTTTTTCTCCTATAAACAGTTTGAAAGGACCCTATTCACGGGTCAGACTTATAAAAGGAGTCAGAGGAAGATGCATGCAAGCAAGCAAGTACGTTATTAATCAGTCAGCATTATTTGTCCATTTTTTCTGTTTCTACTGAGCTGGTTCCTAGCACAGTTTAAGCATAATGAACATAAAAACATAAAAGATAATATAAACCAAGCAAGCAAGCAAACAAGTACGTTATTAAACTCTCTTGATCTAACTAGAAGACAAGTCAAACTGCCACAAAATTAAATGAATACGTTATAAACCAAGCAAGCAAGCAAACAAACAAGTACCTTATGAATAACCAAATCATTAAGCTTAAACTGCCACGAAATTGCTTAGTGAACCTACATTAGAGCTATATGAATAACTGTAATCTATTGGGAAAATTTGCCAAATCATTAAGTTTAAACTACCAAAGGAAAATTTGCATTACTTCTCAAACTGCAGAGTCTCAAACAAAAAAAAACAGAACACATATAGTAAAACAAAACTACAGACTAGAGAATGAAACCATGTAATAATAAAACAAAACTGTATGTATAGAGCTTTAGAAATTACCTTGGAGGCATAGAAGCATAGATACATTCGGCTAAACACCCTTTTACCGTTTTCAAGAGCCTCTTTGCTTATTTCAACAGACACATCTGAACCTGGATTAGAATTCCTCAATTCATTACAAAATGCCTCTAGATTATTGAACTCATCCACGTAACTCCCTTCCATCTCTTTCATAATTAATCTTTTTGCTCTTTTGCACTTGTATATACTCACATTCAGTTTCAACTCATCCTCCATATCCTTCTTCATGTCTGCAACTTTATATTGAGGCCTCTCTTGAATCTTTCTCCTGAAATGAGCAGCCAACCACTTCACTTTTGCCCTAGGATTCTTGAAAGTCCTGCTGCAACTATGCTCTAATTGCAATGTCTTCACAACCAACCCAGGATTTGGCCCATCTTTTGATGCATACAATTCAAGTGGACAACCTTCTTGACATTTGGCTTTCACTCTATATGGTGCGCTTTTGACCAGCTTCAACTTTACTCCCATAAATATGGCATAATTATCTATAGCATGAACGAGCTCTTTCTTATTTGCATATGTCCCTCCCAACATGAAAAATTCCTTCCCTTCAGTCCCATCAGCTTTTTCTTGGACTCTCACTTCTTTCGGAAGCCCATCACTATTAACACTTCCCAATTCATTCCCAGAGTCATCCTCTTCATGTTCACTACCATTATCACCACCATCCACCACCAATAATTCACCTATGGGGCTAAAATCATCTTCATCATCGTCACTTTCACTATCATCACCCTCACTATCGTCATCTACACTCTCACTTTTAGAAGCTTCATTATCACTTCCACTAAAAGTCAGCCCATCGTTTGCTCCATTATCATGTCCTGTTTCAGTGGCTCCCACATATCCACAATTTACATTTAAGTCCTTACCAACCAGATTCCTTAGAGTACCCCAGTCTACATTTAAACTATCTAATTCATTATCATTACCCTCTGAACCATTGTTAGGACCACAACTGGGACCACTCTTTTCACTAAATGCCATCAAAACTTCACCCTTTATAAATAATCCTAACAAACAAAAACAAAACACCTTTTACAATATGGATATGGACAAACGATAATGACAAAGGGTAAGAATGGCTATACATATACATAAAGAAAACCCCACAATCGCATAAAGCTTCCACCATTACTTTGAATATTAAATTCCTTACCTGTTTCGAGGACGAATCTCTGATATGTTGCAGAACTCACATGCTCACAGCTTCAAATATGCCGAGCTCTTATCTACCTGAATCTCTAATCTTTTGTTCTTGTCTTCCTTCCAAGCTTAGTGATTTAGGGTTCGTCTTTCATTTTCCTTTTCTTCACGGTTTGATTCAATGGGATCTGCCCTAATTTATTTTTTGTATTCAATATATATTGCTACGTCTTTCATTTTCCTTTTCTTCACGTCTTCCTTCACGCTATCACACTTTATTTTTTGTTTTTTTTTTTCAACTTTGCCATTCAACATATACTCTGTCTAAGTCAAAAGGGAAAAAAAAAAGAATTTCCACGTGTACCACCACTTCAACAATTTTATCTTATGTGTCATCATTTATGTTGCAATAGTGTCACATTAACGGTCAATGTTACAATTCTGTTAGTCCAGGCCTATATTGCTACGTTTTATATACTTTTGGGTCAAAATAGGTCCTAAAAAAACTTCCAGGCCAAAATTGCTCCAAACCTAAAACTTCTGGGCCAAAAATGGTGTTTTACCCTAGATTTTATATCGTTCAATTTTTATCTGATTATGTCATAATTCTTGAGTTCTTGCTGAAAATAACTTTCTTTCTTGCTTTGTTTTCCTTTTTTGGCGAAAATAGTTAAATTTCAATATGAAAGTTATATTAACGTTAATTGGTTTAAAACTATGCAAAAACTGTACATGAGATATATAATTAAGGAAAGTAATTTTATTATAAAACGTTGGTTTAAGTCTTTAACATAAAATAAATCATTTCTAACAATAACGAAATATTTTTCATAAAAAATTTAAAAAGATACCATTTCAATAAAGTCCCACAGTAAAGACTTAATTTAAAATAAGGATTAACAAATCATAAAATCAGAGTGGATGATTGATATGACCAGAGCACCCTTCCTTCGCTCTTTTTAAAAAAGTCCACCCACCTTCTGTAGGTCAGTAGACCTAGATCTCTAATATGGACTTTTCCTTTTTAAAAAGGAAAAGAAAGAAAATGTCTTTCCCCCCCCCCTCCTCTAGGTCGTTTATTCATTCAGTGTCATATCAAAATTTTGTCAATTTTAAATTAGGTTAAAGGTCATATTTATCCTGAAAGTATGCGCGATGGATCATTTCTGCTCTGGAAGTATTTTTTGATCCAATTTTGCCTCAGAAGTGTGTAAAGTGGATCATATTCGCCCTTTACAGTTAAAATATTATCTGTCAATGTCAATTATTTAACGGTCAACGTGAGCTTTTTAACGGTAAAGGGCAACTACGATACATTTTACACACTGTTGGGGTAAAATTGGACTAAAAAAAACTTTCGGGACAGATGTGATCCACCATGCATACTTCCGAGACAAATATGATCTTTAACCCTTAAATTAAATTTCTGCTCCTCTATGATATTACTTATAAGTGAGTTTCAATATGTTTCACAAAGATTGATAAATATTTTAAATTTTATTAACCTTGTTTTAAAATTAAATTCAATAACTTTTCAGTTATTTCCTTATTTAATACTTCTCTGATCCTATTTATAGGGTAGAGAGAAAATGTTTTATTTGGTCCTATATATAAGTCACCTAATTAAATATTGAGTATGAATGTACAAGTTTATCCTTCATTTATTATGTGTTGACTTTATTTTTATGTGGTATAGTTGATAATTAACATAAGTAAAGTTGTCAATTTGTTGGATTTTAGTGGAAAGTTAATGGGTTTTAAAGCTTTCCTTGGTCTGTGTGAAATATGTTGAAAGTGACTTATAAATAGGATCAGATGAGTACTATCTTATACCTTATTAGAATAAAATCAATATAATAATTAAAAAGGAGGAGAATTGTAATCATATGAAAAATTTAATTATGTTAGATATGGGTTACAATTTTTTCCTTTGTCCTATAAATAGAATTGGAGGGTGTAATGGTATTTTAATGAAATTCTTCATTGTAAAGCTTACCTTTATAGAGAAGAAAATAGTATGCTATAGTAAAAAATGAAAAATAGTATGACAAAGTATTTCAAAAATTAAGGGAAAGAAAAGAAGAAAGTGAGACCAATCCTTTGTTTAAGTAATTTAGATTAAAATTTATTTTTAAGTAATGAAATTCCTATTCGAGACATGTATATATTCCCACGTATCAGACTAATAGGTTGCTAGATATAAGTAAAAATATATATACATATATAAAAAAAAAACAAGTAATGCAGATCAAACTTATTGAGCATGATAATGATAATTTATTTTATTGTTGGTATATCATATAAGTTCTTTTTATTTTTTTATATTTTTTGACAGAATATCATATAAGTAACAGATGATATAGATGGCCAACAATTGCATTTGGATACGGAACTATAAATCAGAATCACAGAACATGTGAAGCTAAATTGTCTCACATCCCAATAATGATAAAACGCACTGTCGCATATCTCAATAATGCTAAAATGCACCACCACCTTTTCATCTCTCTCTCCATTTCATCTCTCTCTCACACTCACAAACAGCTTTTTCTATTTTTAATTCCACTTATCATTGTTTTTGGTTTTCTTTAATTCACTATCTGGTGCATTGATGATGCGATGCCACACCAGACATTCGTCTGATCGTACAAAGCCTTACACTTGACAGTACTAGCAAAGTTACTTTTCCCTTGAATCACAGTATTCTGACACGTGTACGGTGAGTTGGGGCAATCCGTACTTATACCTTTCCGGCTTGCCCATAAAGGAGACGAGTGCGTCGTACTCTAGATCAGTGGGTCCCACTTTAGCAGAGACACTTTCATCAATTCCAATAAACCTAAACCCCAAAAATCAGCTTCCCCAAGAATCAGTGGGTGTTGTTTTTTCTAGTGTTGCGTTTGAGCGTTGTTAACTTGTTATCAACAACTTGTCCTCCCTTCCAAGAACCGATTATAATTAGGAAAATTAGTCAGAGGTGCTTAAAAAAGAAATATATTTTTTGTCATTATTATAAGAGTTAGTAAACATTTTTATTAGAGCTGATAATTCGGACCGGCTCGATAGGCCCTGGCCCTTGAAGGACCGAAGGCCTGCCCTTTAAGCCTATCATATATATATATATTAAAAAGTTAACAATTACAAAATAAAACAATTAATTAAAGGTAAAAAACCATAATACCTAATTCCTAATATTTATTATTGTTTGATAATTTCTTAGTGAATGACTTATTTATAAATATGAACAATATTTATTAAAATAATTAATTAAAAATAAGCATATATTTTGTGACTTATATAAAAATATGGACAATATTTTGATAATTTCTTAGTGTTTGTTGCTTATTGGTGTTTGTATTGTAAATTAAAACTGATATTTATGTTGATGATGAGGATTTTTTTGCTTTAATTTTTTCTATAGAAAAAGATTAAAAAAAATAGTGTATAAGTGTTAATCAGGCCTGGCCGGGCCGGCCCTGAGCCCTGCCATTCAAGGGTTGGGCTTTGAAAAATAAGGATATTTGCACTACCCGGGCTTTTCGAGCCGACTCTTTTAAGGCCCTGGCCCTTGAAGGGCCAGGCCGGCCCTGATGCACAGCTCTAATTTTTATATTTATCACTCCGTTCATTATTATAAGTCTAACTATCACCAATTTTTTGTTCTTAATTATAAGTCCAGTTTGAGATCAATTAATGCTATTGTGACTAATTTAACCCTGTGTTGGAAATAGGGAAGATGAGAGAGAAGGGTTATTATGTATAAAATATTATTTTAACACATATTCTTAATTAAGGGTAAAGTTGAAAAAATATGATATATTTAATGATATAACTTCAACTCCTTGATATGTGAAAAGTAGTTAGGGTGAACTTATAATAAGGAATAAAGTGGTACTTCTTTCAGTGTCAAATATAAAAGGTAACTTGACAAATGTTTTGCCTAAAATATAAGAAGTAATATGCAAAAGTCAGAATAATAAATTCATGTTTTTCGTTTCTGCCCTTGTATATTAAATAATGAAAGGAAGGGAGAGAAATTGTATATAATAAATGAGTAAGGGTAAAAATAGAAAACTTTATTAAATCTATCCATAATAAATGATTCCAACATATTTTTATCGGTACTCACTCCGTCCCTATTATAAGAGGTAGTCAACTTTTTTACACATACATATAAAACATGTTGAAATCATTTATTTTTGGTAGATTTAATAAAGTTTTCCATTTTTATCTTTACTCATTTTATTATACACACTTTCCCTCCCCTCCTTTCATTATTTAGTATACAAGAGCATAAATAGAAAACAAGCATTTTTTATTATGACTTTTGCATGTTACCTCTTATATTTTGGATGAAATGATTTTGTCACATTACCTCTTATATTTTGAACCGAAGGGAGTGGTTAAAATGAGGTCCCACGAGTTGTAATCATTAGGCCAAAATTTATTATTTCAGGCCCGAAGTTGTCATTTACAACTCCGTGAGACCTCATCTTAATTATGTTTCTTTCTAGGACTTCTAATTAATTTTTCCATTATTATTTGATTAATGGAAAATAATAGGTGGGAGATTATGATAAATAATTTTTAAAGTAGGAAAAAAGAAAAAAAATTGGACAAATGCCTCAGTAGAATTTAAGGGACCAAATATTGTATTAACATATTTATATAAGTTGTAGGATTAAGTTAGAACTGTTACTAATGTTCAATTATGTTATTATGTATAAACCAGCGTTACTTTTATGTTAACTAGAGTTAAGCTTAGCTACTTATGGCGTGCATATATGACACCAACTACATAAATAATGAGAAGTAATTAATTTTTTCTCTATCATAGTAATCTAACCCTCATGTGAGGTTTCTCTCCTCCTTCTTGGAGACTTCGTTCTTTCAACCCGCACTACTACAAAATAGGCTTTTCACGTCACCAATTAACGTCACATAATTATAAATGTGACATGGAAAAAAAACGCAGTGGCATTTTTGTAATTAAGTTGCAGGTGGAGGGAGTTACAACGTCACACGAACCTTAAATTGTGACGTTGAAAGTTTCAACGTCGCACTTTAAGCATTTGTGACGTTGTATGTTTGAAATGAAAAAATAAAAAAATTTACTTTAACTTTCAACGTCACACTTAATCTAAGTGTGACGTTGAAAGTCAACAGAAAATAATTTTAAATTTTTTTTTTTTAAAATTAGTAACTTTCAACGTCACAATTAAATTAATTGTGACGTTGAAAGTCACAGAAAATTTAAAAAAAATTTAAAAAAATTGTCCGTGACTTTCAACGTCACAATTATACTAATTATGACGTTGAAAGTCACAGAAAAAAATTTAAAAAAAATTATCCGTGACTTTCAACGTCACAATTATACAAATTGTGACGTTGAAAGTCACAGAAATTTTAAAAAAGATTTAAAAAAAATTGTCCGTGACTTTCAACGTCAGAAATATACTAATTGTGACGTTGAAAGTTACTAATTTTTTTAAAAAAACATTTAAAATTATTTTCTGTTGACTTTCAACGTCACAATTATACTAATTGTGACGTTGAATGTCACAGTAATTTTAAAAAAAATTTAAAAAAAAATTATCCGTGACTTTCAACGTCACAATTATACTAATTGTGACGTTGAAAGTCACAGAAATTTTAAAAAAAATTAAAAAAAAATATATCTGGGACTTTCAACGTCACAAATAAGATAATTGTGACGTTGAAAGTCCCCCCCAGCTCCCTCCAAATATTTCCCCCCAGCTCCCTCCAATTTCTTAACACAAAAACGAAACTCTCATACTTCCCCCAGCTCCGTCCCGCGCCCCACAGCTCTGCAAATCTCATACCTCCTTCCTTCCACAGCTCCGGCCAACGCATGCAATCTCTGATCCGAGGTCAGGTGAGCATCCTCTTCCTTCATCCTCTTCAAGTTTTGATTTTTATGAAGTCTTTCTAACTTCAGATCTCAAAATCACCAAAATCCCATTTTGTTAATGATAAAGGTGTTAACGCCGCTCGTTGCTCCGGTGCCGATATGGAATCCGTGAAGAAATGTATGTCCCATTATTCTTCAACCACTGTGAAATTTCTGTTTATTTTCTTATTCCTTCTCTGTTTCGTTCGAATCTGGCGGGCCGGAGGGACTAAAATTTTGGGGGTGATAAGTTTAAGAGTAGAAAGCAATGATTTGTGTTTTGCATGTTGAAATTTTGGGTGGTAAGTGACTTTGAAGATTTCTGATTTTCCTGTTCTTCCTTTGCTTCCTATGTTCCGTTCAGTTTCTTTATTTCCCTCTGTTTTCTGCTCTGATTCAGTGATGAAGGAGAAATAATTTTTGTAATGTAAGTGACTTTGCTTCCTATGCATGTTGAATTTTTCTTTATCCGGAACTCTACTCTGTTTGGGTGGTGTACAGGGACAGAAAGTGTTGTTATGATGTTGTTCTTGTTGTAGTTGTGAGATGATTTTTGTCACTGCATGTTGATTCAGATTCTCCTATGCTCATATGCGATTCCTTGCTCTGCATAAGCCGATTGTTGCTCTGATTTGGTATAATTTGAATGTTCCTTGTATGCTTATCATCTAATTCTCCTGATATTTATTCTTACAAACTACCATACAATTTAATTCAATTCCACCCCTTTATATATTATTATTTAATTGGGTTAGATCCAACGCTTTCATCACATATTCAATTAGAAAGAATGAACTCAATTTTTATTTTTATTTTTGCATTTACACATGTTTTGAACTAAAAATCTTATGTTTAAGCATCCAAAACTCCTTTAACTGATTAAGACCAATAGTTAAAGGTAGTAATCTATAAGGCTACCTTCTCTTTGCAAGGAATCACGGACCAATGTTCAAACTTGTTCAGATCATTGATGCTCTTTGTGCAGCTGCTTTAGGCAAAAGGCCTACCTTCTCTTTGCATTCATTTTACTAAATTGGAGTTTGTTGTAAAGGAAGTTTGCAAGGGATATTGGGCAATTGAAGTGAGTTTAAAAACTGATTTGGATTGTTTAAATTTAAGAACTAGTTATAAAGTGTTGTTTGTGATATTTGATTAGTATTTAGTTTTTTTGAGGCTAATGCAAGTATTTTAGGTGTTAAGTGTATATAGAGACAAAGTTTACTAATTGTTTTGGAATTTTGCTGTTAAATAGCAAAATAAATAGAATTTATATCTTGATGTTATGGGACGGAGTAAATGGTAGCTAAACTTTGAGGAACAATGGTGATTGAAAGAGAAGAAACTATAAAGAGTGGTTAAA
Source organism: Mimosa bimucronata (assembly GCA_037074515.1). NCBI lineage: Eukaryota > Viridiplantae > Streptophyta > Magnoliopsida > Fabales > Fabaceae > Mimosa > Mimosa bimucronata. The sequence goes on from CM073442.1 coordinate 19,287,135, forward strand.
GTAGTTACATGTAGTTTGTGATAGAATTAATTGAGACTAGAAAGGAAGTTTGTGAATTAAGAAGTATAAGCATAAAGATATGTCGAATTGAGTTGTATGAACATGATACTTATTGTGGTCAAATTTATTGACTTGGTTTCTTTATTTTGAGCCTTCATTCTCATTTCTTAATCTCCCTCATATTATTACACTATTGTTTGTAGGATGGGTGACTTTAGTGCTCATGTTCTAGCTTATCATCTACTCATTTAAATTCGGAGGACCATAAACAAAACCCCTGCTTTTCCAGAAACATTATAAGTAGAAGTTGAGTAATTTCTCTACTTCATCTTGGTGCTGCGATTTCAGTGTTGGGTCTGACTTCATTTGAGTAAGCAATTCCTCCACTCCATTTTGGTTATCTTGAATTTTATTACTATTAGTACTATTATTGAATTTGTTGTTTTATCCTAAAACAGTATAACTCAATAGCTTAAACAGTTAGATAAACTTGACTAGCTTGTTGGAAATGGCATAGGTTTAATAGAATGGATCGTAGTTGGATGCATACATTGAGAACCACTAAAGAGTATCAGATGGGTGTGGAAGAATTTATTGAATTTGCCAAGAGAAACGTGCCTAGTAAGAATGACATGTATCTTTGCCCTTGTGTGAATTGTGCAAATGCTTATCGTAAGAGCGTTGATGATATAAGGGATCACCTTCTTTGTGATGGGATCAATCTCCGTTATAAGAAGTGGCTTTGGCATGGGGAATTGGGAAGTACCGTACATGCGTGCCCGTCACAAAATGTAGAAGCAACGGTGGATGATGTTTGTGATGATGGAATGGACGACATGATCAATGATATTAGGGCGGAGTCATTTTCTGTGGTACAAGAGTTTGACAAGTTGCGGAGTGATGCAGAGACACCGTTGTTCCCGGGGTGTACTAAGTATACTCGGTTGACTGGCGTCCTGAAATTGTTGAAAATAAAGACAGAAAATGGGTGGGCAGACGCGGGTTTCTCGCAGATGCTTGAAGCTTTGAGTGATATGTTCCCAGCAGGCAATGTGCTTCCGAAGCGTATGTACGAGGCTAAAAAAGTTCTAAGCAAGATGGGCATGGAGTATAAGAAGATACACGCTTGCCCTAATGATTGCGTGTTATACAGGAAAGAGTATGAAAGCCTAAAAGAGTGTCCAAAATGTAATACTCCGAGGTACAAGCCGAGGAAGGATGCCATTGGTGATGATGATGGATCAAAGAAAGGGGTACCTTTGAAGGTAATGTGGTACCTTCCAATTGTGCCACGGTTTAAACGCTTGTTTGCAAATGAGGCAGAAGCAAAGAAACTGAGGTGGCATTGTGATGAGAAAATCTCAGATGGAAGATATCTCCGGCACCCTGCTGATTCTCCTCAATGGAAGAAGATAGATTCCATGTTTCCTGAATTTGGTGGTGAGCCGAGGAACCTTCGTCTCGGACTGTGTACGGATGGTTTCAACCCTTTCGGGAGTCTCAGTAGCACACATAGTGCTTGGCCAGTTTTGCTGGTCATTTACAACCTGCAGCCTTGGTTGTGCACGAAGCGCAAATATGTGATGATGTCAATGATGATTTCGGGTCCGAAACAGCCTGGTAACGATATCGATGTCTACTTGGCACCTTTGATTGAGAACTTGAAGATGTTGTGGGAGGAAGGCGTAGATGTGTTTGATGCGTACAGGCAGGAGACATTCAAGTTGCGAGCTATGTTGTTTACCACAATAAATGACTTCCCTGCATATGGCAATCTTTCTGGTTACAGTGTGAAGGGTTATATGGCATGCCCTATATGTGAGTTCTGACACACACTGCCACCATCTCAAACACGGAAGAAAAACCGTCTACCTCGGTCACAGGAGGTTTCTTGATGGTTCCATCCTTACCGTAGACTAAAGAAGTGTTTTAATGGCTCATCTGAGTACCGATCTGCTCCTACCCCCTTAACCGGGGATGAAGTTTACCGCCGTGTTGAGAATGTCAGTATGGTATTCGGTAAGAAACAGAAGCCAAAGACCGGTTTTGAAAAGATCATTTGGAAGAAAAGGTCAATCTTCTTTGATCTACCTTATTGGCGATATCTCGATGTGAGGAACAGTATAGACGTGATGCATGTGGAGAAAAACGTCGGTGATAGTCTTGTTGGAACGTTGTTGCATATACAAGGGAAGACTAAGGACGGACTCAGTACACGGTTAGACTTGGTTGAAATGGGTATAAGACAACGGTTGCATCCTATAGTCAGTGAAAATGGCAAGAGGGCTTATATGGAACCTGCTGCTCATACACTTTCGAAACAGGAGAAAAAAAGTCTGTGTGAGTGTTTGAGTGGGATCAAGGTTCCACAGGGTTATTCTTCTAATGTTAGCAGACTTGTGTCAATGAATGATTTGAAGTTGGTGGGAATGAAGTCACATGATTACCATGTATTGATGCAACAATTCTTACCAATTGCCATAAGAGGCATTATGCAAGATGATGTCAGGAAGACTATAGGAAGACTGTGTATGTTTTTCAATGCGATATGCAGCAAAGTCATCGACACTGAAAAGCTAGACGAGTTGGAAAATGAGGGTTACATTATATTGTGCCAATTAGAGATGCACTTTGCTCCATCCTTTTTTGATATTATGGTGCACTTGATTGTTCATTTGGTAAGGGAGATAAGGCTCTGTGGGCCTGTTTATCTAAGGTGGATGTACCCTTTCGAGCAATTCATGAAAGTCTTGAAAGGGTATTCCAAGAACCCACACCGACCTAAGGCATCAATTGTTGAAAGATACTTAGTTGAGGAGGCAATGGATTTTTGCAAATCGTATCTAAAAGGGGTTGAGGAAAACCCACGACATGAAGATGGGATCGGTAAGGGGGTACGGGGCGTCAAAGTAAAGACTATGTGCCGTGAAGAGGTGTTACAAGCACACCTATATATCTTGAATAATATGGAAGAAGTGCAGCCTTATTTGGATGAGCATAAGAGGATCCTGTTCGCCACGCGCCGCAAGTGCACGGGTCACGCCAAGTAATAAAATAGTGAGTAGAGTATCGTTCCCACGAGGATTTGTCCAAAACCCGGTCAAGCAATGATTGTCACACTCTCGCCTAATTTGAGTGACACAAATGATGAGATTGAAAATTAACTAAGAAAATAAATGAAAATAAAATATAAACAGGCGATTCTCCAACCTCAAGGCTAAAATGGACCCTAGGATTATCTATCCCCCTTATACTTCTCAAAACTCAATTAACCTCCCCTCAAGAAGCTCTCAACGAAACCACGTGCTAATCTAGGGTTCAAAGAGTACTTGTAATGCTCTCTCGAGTCAAGAACAAGTGTTTAGTCCTATTCTTTGCACAATCTCTTGCCACAATTTGATAGAATCCAATTATCACACTCCAACCCTAATGTGACTATACAAGGTTAGCAAGTATATCTCTATCTTACCAACAAAACCATCCGTTCGTCACGCAAACTTCCGGTTCTTGCACTACTTTACCCAAGTTCTACACTCAACCTAGCTCTCTCGAGTCATAAATCAAGCGAACCCAACATCTAAATAGTGATCAAGCACTTAGAAGCATTAAGAACGGGGTAAAATAAGCACATAGATATCATTAATCACAAATCAAGAGGAGGAATCAAGAATCAATACATACAAGGGTTCAAAATAATCCTAGAATCAAAGTATTTAGCTACTCATGTTCTACAACTCCAATGGAGCATATATATACAACATTACAAATCAGAACAAGAGAAGAGAATGGAGATGGAAGAGATAAACCAAGAGAGGAAGCCCAAATCTCTTTGAAGCTCCGAGCCCAAGCTAAATCCCACCAATCTCCAAGCCCTAGCAGAGCCAAACACGCCCAAAATATGCCCAGAAGTCGAAGAATGAGGGCTCACAACGAAGCCCTAGCTTTTATATCAGTGAAAACGCGCCTGATCTGTCCAAAACGCGCAAAACGCGAAGTTCGCCGTGGGTCTCGCAGCGGCGAGCCCACGGCGAAGTCCCAAAAATTACAGAATCAAGTGTCGCTCGCAGTGGCTTTCGCCGCGGCGAGCAGACGGCGAGCTCTCACAAAAAGGGGCAGAGGGAGATTCACTTCGCCGCGGCGAAGTCCACGGCGAGGTCCCTGCTTCTCTGGTGCTTTGCTCTGCTTTCTTATTTCTTTGGCTTCTTCTTATTTTTGTTCAATTGAGGGCTTGGAGGAGGGCTAAAATCTCTTGCTTATTGCTTCAAATTATTCCTACAAAAATTATATACAACAACATAAGAAACTAACTACAAAAACAATCAAAATCTATATAAATATACAATAATGTGCAACCGAAAATCAAATGAGCATTTTTCCCTCTTGAGTATCCAAAATGTATCAATAATAGACAAAAACTCAAGTAAATATACTCAAATAATCATGACTTTCTAGGAGTCATCAGATCCTAAAAGAAAAGAACCCGAAAAAGAGTGACATGCAGATTTCTAACGAGCATAATAGGACATTCATTGGGTGGTTCAAGGAGAATGTTGAAAAGGAGACCGGTGGCCTGGATATAATAAGATGGTTAGCTGGAGGGCCGCGTTTTGAGGTTGTTACGTGGGGCTCTTTTGACATAAATGGTTATTCTTTCTACACTAAGGCTCAGGACAACAACAGCACCATGCAAAACAGTGGCGTGATGGTGGTAGCCGAAGCGATGCACTTCTCCAGTTCAAAAGATAAAAACCCAAGATTGGCTTCCATGGCATATTATGGGGTAATTGAAGAAATTTAGGAAGTTAGTTACACCAAGTTCAAGGTTCCAATCTTCAAATGCAAGTGGGTTAACAATAGCGCAATTGTGATTGAACCCCACACTGGTATGATCTCAATTGATCTTCACAAGGTTGGGTACAAAGATGAGCCATTTATCTTAGCAAGTCATGCGAAACAAGTGTTCTATGTAACGGATCCCGCAAATAAGCACTTGTCCATAGTCTTGAAAAGTAAAAAGCAAAAAGATCGTGCTCCTACTTTAGATCTTGATGAGATACCACCTTTGTGCGTAATTCCACCTGAACCAAGGGAACCGGAATTGATAGATGATGACGACCTATTTGCCTCTAGAAATGATCATTGTGAGGGGATATGGGATAACACCTAAAGTGAGAATCTTTTTGAATTATAATGTATTAAGTATTATTGTTATTGTTTTGGTTTTGTGAAAGTTGTTGCCTTGTAATGACTCAATCACATATTTGATTTGTTAACAGGTACATCATGGCGGATGATTCTAACAATCAACAACAAAACAATCCCCCTCGAAAAAAGGGAAGAGGTCCGACGAAGCTCAAAGACATTATTGTCCGTCAAGGGACAAATGTTCAGCCTATCCGTGTGGAATTTGACGAGGACATGAATCCTATTGGAGAGATTGGAGCGCAATTCGTGAGCTACGTCGGTTTTGTAGCAAGGAACCGAGTAAGCATCTTGGATGACGATTGGAGGGAAGTCGATAAAGACATTAAGGATCAATGTTGGTCAGATATCTTGGTATGTTTTATCATTATTTATCTATTTGTTCCTAATATGCATGTATTTGTTTTTTTTAGTTAACTCAACTAATGTGTCTTTTATTCTTATTTTTCCTTGTAGCAAAACTTCGACGTTCCAAACACCAAGGCGTTCAAGGATTTTTGGTTGAATGAATCGCGCAAGATATGGAAGGGTTTTAAGAATAACCTAACCAGAGACTACATCCGGGGGAACAAGATGGGTCAAGATCCCTGTCAGACCTATCCCTCTATTGACCCAGAGACTTGGAAGACCTTTGTTAAGAAACGGCTCGACCAAAAGTTCCAGGTGTGTATAGGTTATAAATAGTTCTTTAACTTTGCTTCAAAAATGAATTTTGAGCACATTATATTAATTAACTAACTTAGTTTTATTTTCATAGGAGAATAGCCAAAAACAAAAGGAGCGACAAGAAAAAAATATTTACAAGCATACAATGTCTCGGGGGGGTTACAAGTGGGTCGAGAAAAAGTTGATTAAGAAACAAATTGCAGAAATGGAGGAAGCGGCACGGACCAATCCTACCGCTGTTCTACAGCCTCCGCCGCCCATCTCACGTCATACGAAATGGGCTGAGGGAAGGAAGTCTAAAGAAGGAAAATTTGTTAATCTGGAGGCTGAAACAGTTGCAAAGAGGATTGTAAGTATTTTACTTGGTTGTTTATTCCTTTAACTTGTGGTTTTATAGCACATTACAACTTAAGATTTTTTCGGTTATTGTAGGAAGAACTTGAGCAGCAGACCACCCAAGGGTCCTTCACACCTTCTGATAGGATGGACATCCTGGCCACGGCAATTGGGAAGCCCGATCGCCCCGGCCGGGTACTAGGGGAGCCCAGGACTTTAGGGTTTATCAAGTATTTCGGCCGTAGATCCCGAGCCACTCGCACAGATTCTACTGAGGAGATATTGGCTAAGGCTCGGGCAGAGATGGAGGCCCAGTTAGAGGAGCGGGTTGCTTTATCCGAGCAGCAGATTAAAGCACAGTTCGATAGGCAGGTGGCCGCGAAGGTCCAGGAGGCTCTGTCGGGTTATATGGGGGAGCAGATCTGAGCGCAGATTGAGGCACAAGTTAGAGCGTCTACCATGCAGCTTGGACTGTCATCACATTCTTCTCAACAAAGACAGCAGGTTTGACCATCTCCTATATATGTTAATTACCGAATTATGGGTTTATCAATTAGGCTCACTCTGTATATTCCCATCTCCTGTAGGAGTCCCCTGCTACCGGCGGTCCAAGCGGCAAAGACAGCTGCAATCAGACTGTGCCGTTAGGATCAATTCGTCAGAATGAATCAAATCCCACTACAGACAATGACCCTGAAGTTGGAGTAGAGTGCTATCTCCATCTCGATTTCCCTCGCCTGCACCCGGTCGCAGAAGCTCGCCAGTTCCCGAACGCCTCCTTCATACATAATAAGCTTATTGGGGAGGACCAAGTGAAGGTGTCTGTTACAAATATCTTAAATGATGAGGGGGGGACAAATGTACCCATTCCCCATAATGAAGTCACCAAACTATATGAGGCGATCGGGACATTCATCCTGTGGCCTAGAAGACTTGTACACAGCACTCCACAAAAGGCGCCGATTGATGCGGTATGTACACTTAATTTTTGACACTCCTTGTTTTACATGATTACAGTTTGTAAAAATATATAACATTGGTTTTTTCATCGCCCGCAGTTCTTTTCAGATGAATATCCTTCTCTCCAACTCCTGCGGGAGATGCAGCCAACTTTGCACTCCATAACCATTAAGATGCCTCCAGGAGTAGTCAGTCTGTATCGTTCATATGATTTTCTAGTTGATGGTGACAGAGATATCGTGGAGTTTTTGACGATGGAAGAAATTGACCTCGCCTGGCTCGAATTAGCGACTTTGTAAATGACTGTTACTTTTTATGTCTGTGCAATAATTTTACATCTATCCTTTTATAATTTCAATCATTTTACGATAGGTACTTCCACCAGCTGTGCAACCAATTAGGCAGGGAACAATACAGATTCCTTAGTCCAATGGCCTTGGTGAGGCGAGATGATTTTAAAAACGACAAGGCTAAACTGGAGTATGAGGACGAGATGCGGGCTTATGTCACACATCAAATGTCAGCGAATCGGGGATCTGTCTATTTTGCGCCTATTCTTCAAGAGTAAGTGTGATTATTACCTTTTGCCAACTTTTCATTATTTGCACATTTACAAATGTTATGTTTATGTGTGGACATAATATTCTTAATGTTTTTCAGTAAACACTGGTCATTAGCTGTCGTTTGCCCCATACAACATCGTCTGGTTTGGTTTGACCCATTGCGATATAATATAACCTCATATTATAAAACCCTCTTATCTAAGTAAGTACTTTTAATGACTTTTTACTTTGGGCTACATAAATTATTTTCATGGATACGTGCTAATTTTAGTTATATTTTAGGGGCATTCAACAATGGCATTTTGCATCAGAAACCGGTGAAATGGATGATCCCATCGTGACTCAAAGACCTAGAGTAACTACCTTTAATTTAAATTCATTCAATGTTAGTCAATTGAGATATTATTTATTTTGTTATTAATTTATACTATTTCTTGTGATTTATAAAGTGCCCCCAGCAACCGACGAATAAGGAGTGTGGGTATTACGTCATGAAGTATATGTGTGACATTATTGAGAGTGATCGTACCGGATCCTTTACACAGGTATAAATTAAATTCTTATCTATAGCTTGATACAATCATTATATAATTATATGATTTATTTATCTAACTTTGCAGTAATCACAGCATCCATTATTTTTGCAGTTTTATGATGGAAACAACTCATTTGAAGACAAAGACCTTGATTCACTTCGTGACCGTATTGCTCAATTTTTTCTTTCATTTGTGGTTGGTTAAAAAGTGATCATTGCAGAAAATACTTTGTTGTCTAAACATGGAATTTTGTGTGTCTATATATATGTTTAGTTTGATTTAGTTATAATATAGCTATGTGTACATGTTGTATGAATAATGTATACTGTTGTTGATCTGCATTATATCTATTTCTGTGACATTTGCAATTAATACAGATTGGGAAACCAAAAGATAAATTAACCATCATTTTTAAAAAAAAAAAAAATTAACCACGTCACAATTTAAAAATTTGTGACGTGGTTTGTGGAGAAACCACGTCACAAATTATTAATGTGTGACGTGGTTTCATGAAACCACGTCACAAATTTTTAAATTGTGACGTGGTTTATCAAGAAACCACGTCACACACTACTAATTTGTGACGTGGTTTCTTGCAACCACGTCACATTTTTTTAATGTGTGACGTGGTTTCCTGAAACCACGTCACACATTAACAATTTGTGACGTGGTTTCTCTGCCACACCAACGTCAATTTAATCTAGTTTTGGACAAACAACGTCACAAGTTTTGTAATTTGTGACGTGAAAAATATGACTTTTAACGTCACTTTTTGGTGTGACGTTAAAAGTCAAGTTTTCCACGTCACTTGAATTTATGTCACACCAAAAAGTGACGTGAAAAGTCCAAAATTTGTGACGTGAAAACCCTGTTTTGTAGTAGTGCCGTGAGAGTAGCTTCCTTCTTCATTGGGGGGTTTGGCACCTCTTTCTCTACAGCTCTTTGCTGGAGGAGAGGTAGTCTGGCTTGGGATATTTATTTTTGGGGGTATAGTTTTTCGTTTTTGTTTAAGTCAATTGACGGCGCTTTGATCTATGGGGATTGGATTGAAGAAAGAGCAGCTAGATTGGCGGAGGAAATCAGATCGATGGCATCAAAATGGACGGGATGCCAAAGTCCTAATGATGACTTGCTTATGCCTTTCCCTCATATTGTTCTCGTTGTAGATCTGGTAAGGCTCTCCTCTCCCTCGATTTGTGCTAGATGGGTTTTTGGAATGTTGTTACAGATCTGGAAGATTGGGTTGGGGACGGTGCTGGTGGTGTTGGTCAAAATCTAGAGCTGAGGTAGTGTTGTTGCAATTGTTTCTCCTTTCCACTCAGTGGATACTTTGTGGAGTTTGGGAATCTGCTCTCTTAGTAGTTGTAGATAAGAAATCAAAAGGGATGGATCTTATGGGGTGGTTCTTTGAACCCACATGTGTGTTAGTGGTTCTCGTCTTTCCCGGCAACAACGGTGGTGGCGACAACTCATGAGGCTCCCATTATGTGATTTAGGATTAAGGTTTGTGTTAGCTGTGTTGATGGGCTTGGGCTTTATTGTTAGGTGTCTTGTTTATGTTGGATCTAAATGTGTAGGTTTATTGGGAATATGTCTCTAGGTGTCTTGTTTATTTTGGGTGTGTATGTTAATGTATAATTATATTATATATGATGAAATAGTCATTTTTTTGGGGGGAAAAAAACTAACCCACACTAACACGGTCAAGTTAGCATAACACCCGTCGTTTCGGTCATGGAATTGGTCAAAATAGATTACTAACTCGGGGATTTAGCAACCCGGGACGATTTGATATAACTGAAGCAGCCCTGGCTCAACCCAGTGGGGTGCTAGGTTGACCCGGTTTATTTTTTAAAACAAAAACATTTTAAATTTTTTTATGGGTATTAATTGTATAAACAATATTAACCACAGTTAATGATAATTTTGGTTTTAATAACTATTAGTTTAGTGACTAAATGACTGCATACATGAATATTTTGTTATCATTTATATATTTTGATATTTTATTATGAAGAATACTTAATGATTACTTATTACAGTATTACTAGATGGTTGATTGTTACTGTATATGTCGAAGAAATTTTAAAGAATTTTGAATAAATATTTGATTATTTTGTTAGTAATTCAAGGTATTGAATTAATATTTAAGGTAAAAATTATTAATGTCAATATGATAGATATCAATTTGTTAAACCAATTGTAAAAAATGTTCGATACTATAATTATTTTTTGATAGTGATTCAAGATGATGAAATGAAATTTATTGTTTAAAATTTTGGAACGTGTAATAGGATTTTAAATATTTTTTTATTTTTTATTTCTCATTGAACTAGCCCTCTGAGTCTACTATAAACTGACCCACTGACTATTGGCCCACTGCTTCATCCGGGTCATTGGCCAGTCTAGGCCTTGCTAAATATACACACTCTCACATGGCATCTAGAGCCTTCTGATCTTTCTCTCCCTTTCTTCTGCCCTTCCCTCTTTTCACTTTCACTTTTTTCTTTTTTTTCTTTTTTTGTGACCGTGTATATATTTCGGGAGAAAATGAGTTACTTCTCTTATTATTTCTGTAGCTCGGATTTTATGCGCATCAGTATGTAACCCTGGTTAATACATAACTGAATATTAGTAACTGTTCTAATCTAATAACAGAATAGTTATTCTATCCTTCACAAGGATCCAAAATTGTTGAAAAAAAAAGTTGTTAATTTAACAGATAAAAAAAAAAGCACCTTATTATTGAGTCAGTAACATAGTTATAGAAGGAAAAAAAGCACCTTATTATTGAGTCAATAACATAGTTATGTTGTGTTGCAGTATTCAATGATAGTTTCCAATCTTTCAAAATTAGAACTAATCGTTTGATATTTGCAACTTGTTTTATAATATTCACAATCATCTTATGTTGCTTACGTAGTGTTATTCATCTGATATTTAAAACTTGTTTTCTATCGTCATCACTTGTTCATACTCTCCAATATTATGCTCAAGAAACATAAATACTCCTCGTTGCTCTTTTACCATTCATTAATAATACCTGAGTATTTGATCACGTTTTCACTTCACAAAGTTTCCAAATGTATTTTTTTTTTCTGTAAAAGATAATAGAGTAGTTAACGTATGATAAGTCTTACGTGTTTATAGTACTAGGATACACCTTGAACTTACAAAGTGCTCACAAAATTACAATATATTCAATATTTTTACCTTCAATTACAATATATTCATTGATATGCAAATTCTCACAATACCATCAAGAAGATTTTAAGACAAAATACAGATACAAGCTGGCAGTGTTGGAAAAATCACCTAAAAAATAAGAATAAATTAAAAATAATTTTGGTTCGAGTCATATTAATGAACACCGTCATTAAAAGTTATTCCACTAAAAAAATAATGAGAAAACTTTTCATGATTAAAGAAGCCCTTCTTGTGAGAACTCGAGGGATAAAACAGTAAAAATATAAAAAAGCAGAGTATCAATAGCACATGGTTAATGGAATTGTATTCTAAAAATTTAGTCATGTACCATTTCTACCAATACATATGTATCACTCTTATTTTTATTATAAGTTCAATTACCAAAAATATTTTGTTCCTAAATATAAGTCCAGTTTGGGATCAACTAATGCTACTATGACTATTTTACTCCCATATTAAAAATAGGGAAGATGAGAGAATGTTTATAATGCATAAAATATTATTTAAACATATATTCTTGAATAAGGGTAAAGTTGAAATTTTTTTCGAAAATAGGACATATTTAACGCTATAACTTCCATTCCTTTGTATGTAAGAAGTAGTTAAGGTGGACTTATAATAAGAAATAGAATAGTATGTTAAATGTAGTATATATTTTAAATGTATTAAAAAATGTAGTATTTTAAAAGTAGGATTCTCCTTTTGACACAATCCAAAAACACAACAAAACCTACTAAAGGCAACATAAACTTTAAAAAACCCATCATCAAATCATATATTTCAATGATCAAGACTCATACAAAAGTTAACATATATAGAAAACGCCATTGAAAACGGAACTTTCTCCTTTTTCTCTCATATTTCGTGGCAAGTTGAGTTTTTCTTCACATTGATGGATTCAATGTCATTATAGTTTTCATCATTTTCTTGGATTTTTACAATTGCTTCTACATTACTTCATCATCGCTTTCATCGTGCCCAATTACCTCCACTTTTCTGCAACCTTTGCATGTTTGCCATGTTATTTAGTTTATACATATATATATATATATATATATATATATTCACTTTCGATATGTTTAGTACATATAATGAAAATACCTTAAAATTTTTATTTCTGCCTTAAACTTTAACAGTTTTCAAATTTACTCCCTTTTAATGTATAATATAGCCAATAAAAAATTAACATAATAATATATAAATGATATAAATTATACGTTCATATAAACAAGGGATAATTGCAACTTGAATCTCCAAAAAGAGAATTAACCACGACAAAACCCCCTTAAAATTATCAACTTCTATTGAAGTCCGTAATAAGGACTTGGATGATGATGTTGAATCAAATTGTGTTGATGATTGTTGCAGACAATTTAATGAGCTGCATTAATAACTACCAATGTAATTCAATTTAATATCTAAAGAATTTAAATGCAATTTCATTATTTTAATGGACCTTGTTATGGTTAATTCTTTTCTTTGGAATTTAATTCTAATTTCCCCTAAACACCAATATAATGATTTTATGTCTTATAATAGAATTATCTCAGGGAGTATTTATAGTTTATACTCATCTGGTCCTATTTATAAGGTAGAGAAATAATGTTTTATTTTGTCCTATTTATAAGGTATGTCATTAAATTTTTCCTATGGATGATATTTTACCCTTCATTTATTGTATATTGACTTTGTTTTCATATAGTGTAGTGGATATGAAATAAGGGTAAAATTGAAAAGTTGTTAGATTTTAAGGTATAATTAATGAGACTTAAGATTTTCCTTGATTTGTAAGAAACAAGTTGGTAGTACCTTATAAACTGAGGATCATATGGGTAACTTACAATAATGTCTAACTACTACTATCTCTAATCTCTAATACTGATAACTATTGGGGATGACCCCACCACCCAAAAATATCTTAAAGTGAAGAGGCAAGTGATGATGGGTTGGAATTTGGAAATGGGCTGAATGAATTAGGATCGCACTATGCGGAAAGTGGGAATTTCCACATTGCCTCGTATAGACATAAAGTTAGGTTGGCGCGTGTAGGGGTATTTTGGACTTTATACAAGATTTGACTTATTATAATTTAGGACCCCGTTTGATACAGCTTTTAAAATCATGGTTTGGGCTACAAACCATGGTTTTGAAAAGCTATTCTTACCCCAAACCATTGTTTAATAGGTTGTACCAAATAGGCCCTTAATTTGCCGACCTTTGGGTTAACTAAATGGTAGAAGAGTTAATTTGGAGAATAACGCTAAGGTCCTCGTGGACATAAAAAAATATATTAAAAAGTCATGCTGCATGATTAATTAATTATGAGGTTTTAAAGTACCTGTTGATATTGATTTAAAAGGTGTAAAGACTTAAATGTCCTTATTTACCCAACGACATGAGATGTATTGTCATGACTATTCACAAATCTCGTTGTGACCATTGACAACTCCTACTGTAATAATCAACTGAGTCTAGCTATACTAATTGAACTTCACCTATAATATGTCCATTTGGAATCTTTAATAAAGACTAGTTAACAACTACTCCCTCCGTCCCATAATATAATGTCTTTTTTTAATAACCTTGTCCCAAAATATAAGGTCGTACTTGATTTTGTTTGAGAAATAAATGTGTTTTTTTCCCATTCTACCCATGCATTAATTTCTCTCATATATTCTCTTTCATCTTCTTTTCATAATTACCTTCTCTTTTACTTATTCAAAAATAAGGGCACTTTTGAAAAAATGGCATATTTCCTAAACATTTATTGTTTTTAATTAGCTTTAACTTATTTTTTTAAGAAACCGTAATACGGTTAAATAGACCTTATATTATGAGACGGGGAGTGTAAGTTTATCTAATAGCACGAATCATTATTGCATTTGACAAGTCTTGTTGTGTCCACCAACAACTCTTGCCATGTTAAACTTCAATTATGTTATATCTAATTGGAATTTTTAACAAAGACTAGCTAATGAACAACAATAAGTTTATCAATAACATGTCTTACTATAATTACTAACAAGTCTTCCTATAGCGATTGACAACTCTTGCTATGGTTATCAACATCTCTTAGTGTGTTAAATGAAATGTATTTAGGGCAAAAATGTAATTGTATATTTTAACTATTTATTAGGTATGTTCCTTTAGACCCACTACAAAAAAATAAGATATTAGTGACGGAAATTAGAGACGGAAAAATATCAGTCACTAATCTACATGTAATGCGTCACAAATTCCGTCACAAATGTTAGTGACGGAATCGGAGACGGATTTGTGTCTGAAATTAATGATAGAATTTTTCCGTCACTAATTTCCGTCACAAAAAAAAATTAGTGACGGATTAGTGATGGAAGTCATTCCGTGACAACGTTCCGTCACAAATTTATCACAAATTCATCGCTAATTTTCGTCACAAACTTCCGTCATAAAGTTTGCTCCAATTCCGTCACAAACGTGTCTTAAATTCTGTCACTAATTTTAGGGACAAATAATTCCAATTTTTGAACAAAAATTAGTGACGGAAAATTATACATAGCTAAATGTCGTCTCTATTCCGTCACAAACATGTTGCCACAAATTAGAAAATTCAGATTTGTGATGGGGTTATTT
Source organism: Mimosa bimucronata (assembly GCA_037074515.1). Lineage (NCBI taxonomy): Eukaryota > Viridiplantae > Streptophyta > Magnoliopsida > Fabales > Fabaceae > Mimosa > Mimosa bimucronata. The sequence goes on from CM073442.1 coordinate 19,302,217, forward strand.
TTATCACAAATTCCATCACTTTAATATTTATTAATAATAAAATAAAGGTTTCATGTTGATCTAATTTTCTAAAACTAGTTTTTCTAGATATTTTTAAAAAATTACCCATTACCTTAAAGTATTTAGTATTAGCCTTCCATAAATCCCTCCTAAATAAAAATTTTGGCTCCAAATATTTTTATCAAAACTGAAGCATATTGTTTTGGCTCCAAATACATGCTCTCTGCGCTTTTTCACACAAAAACCCTAAACCTCTTCCTCTGGTTCTGCCTTCTGCTGCAGCTAGAATCATCACCGTCCTATCTTCCTCTTCCTCTTCTGAGAACAGGTCGCTCGCCAACAACAGGTTCTCTCCCTCTCTCTCAATTGTGTGATTCCTCAATTAGATCTTAGATATTTCTAGTCGATCTTATCTTTTTTTGGAATGTCTCTACCTGTATAATTTCATTTTTCTCTTTTGTTTTTCGTTTTCTATGCTTTAATTTGTGCTTAATGCGATTTTCTACTACGCTGTTTCCTGAGGCTTTTGCGTTGCCGATACGTTCCGATCATAGTTTTATGTTCCGATCAAATTGATTCTAGTGAGTTTTATAGGACGTATGAAGTTGTGCGCTTATATTGATGAAGTAAATTGAGAAAAGCTGCAACGTTTGGTTATGTGAATCCTCACGAGAGAAATTGACTTTTGAACTGGTTCTATTGTTTGCATATGCATCGAGATTGGTCGAGAAACTCGTAATCATCGCAGATACTGGTATTCGGTCAGATGAATTGTAAAATAGTTTTATGGATAAAATTTATGGTATTCGGTCGAATCATTCCTCTGGTATGATACTTTCATTTTTCTAAATCGACGCCACCACCTCGTTGTTTCTTTTCTTTCCACAATTTCTGAACATCACAACATATTGTTTGTTCTCCACAATTTCTGAACATCACAGTGATTGATTCGGTTCAGATTAGTGCCATTGTGTATCAGAAAAGTGCCAATGTGTTCCGCACATTGCGCACCACCGCATGCTTTTTTTTTTTTTTTTTCATTACTTAGTTTTTTTTTTTGCTGCTTTGTTTTTCCCCTTCTCTTTTTTGTTGTGGAAAATCGACGCTAGCTGCTGCTGCTTCCATTTCTGCGTTCTGGTTTTTTTTTTTTAATTTGATTGTTATTGCATTTTCGACTCTATTTACTGAGTGTAGGCTTTCATTTATTGGGTCTTGTCTCTGCTTCATTTACTGGGTATTGATTCTAATTGATACTGATTTGGTTAACCTGATTTTTAGTTACAATCTCCACCACTTAGACTTTAATCTTTTGTTCGCATTCTGGGTAATGAATCAAATCTCATCTAAAGGTGAGTGGTCATCTCAAATTTGAGTTTCGGTGTACACTAGTGGTGTCTCATGCTCATAATTCTTAGGTTATAAACTTCTATTCCAAATCAACCCTTTAGAAAGCTACTGAACATGCACCACTACTTACTTGCTTAGTAAACTGAATCTAAACTAATTTAAAAGATAACATCATATATCTTATCTTACTCGACAACAAAGAAGATAAGTATAAAATAAACAAAAATAAATCCTATCTTTACACATGGTTTAAAACCATAATGTTAGTTGATTTTGGTAGTTTGCTATTTGAAACTAAACATAGGCTTAAGTCTCAAGTGTTCCAGCAAATTGATTCTGTTTTCATGCATTGATTATCCTTCTTTATTGGTTCTTGTATCCCCATCACGTATGCACTTGGAAATAACTTGTTTTTTGTTTGTGCTAATTTAGAGTTTTGGATATACTCTTGATACAGGCAAAGGATCAAATATGTAGATTAATTCAGAGTAGTATTGAAAATGGTGTAAGGCTACTGCTTGATGGAAGACATATTGTGGTACTATTTGTTTCGTACATGTTTTGTCATGTTCATTTCTTTAGCATTGATCTGAGCCTATATATTTCTTAAAGCGTGTTGCCCTCTTTTTCAAAGAGAAAGTCTATAACTTGTGGTTTAGGTACCAGGATATGAGAATGGAAACATTGTTGGCCCTACAATTTTATGCGATATTACAATCGACATGGAATGCTACAAGGTATAGCCTGTTCAGATTTGGAGACCTATCTCTCTGCATTTAATGAACTTATGAATAGCTATAGAAGAAGGTCCACTGAGAAAGGTGTATTGTGACCCTTGAATCTTTTTGTTGTGCAGGAGGAAGTTTTTGGACCAGTTCTCCTCTGCATTAATGCAGGTGCTGCATTGTCAGCCAGCATTTTTCTTGCTTTTGACTTTATGGACTAGTTGGAAATTAGAACAATGGCTTTTTTTTGGTTGACCTACAGGCCAATAGCCTAGATGAGGCAATATCTATAATCAACAAAAACAAGTATGTCTTACGTTAATTACATGCTAAGGGGGCTTTGAGTGTGGTTTTGTTTAAACATATCTTTTAATTTCTTGTAAGCTTCAGAATTAAGTTTGGGTCTTCTTTTGTTATGTTGAAACTCATATCTGGAGCAATATCTTCACAAGTTGTAGATGGAGCTACCGTATTTACCACATCTGGTGTAGCGGCTAGGAAGTTCCAGAACGAGGTTGAGGCTGGTCTGGTAAACAATATGCTATTTGATGTATAAATTACTGTATAAGCAAGTTTATTTTTATTCTTGGCACTCCTGATCCCTCTTTCATGGTGATGGAAAGAGAGCCAGAGCATTGCTTGATTTAATGAAACATGCATGTGAGTGCTGTTTTCTATTTTAATTTTTCCCTCTACAAGCTTTAATAATCTCCTTTCATATATATTATGATATAGTCCCTCCGTTTCTAAATATAAGACCTATTTAACTTCTTTGATTAGATTAAAGATGTTAGTTAAGTTCGTTAAAAGTACATGATATTATCAAAGCATCCTAACCATCTACTTTTATTCTCACCCTCCCTCTCTTATTTTTTTTTTTCTATACTAGGAACATTACATGAGGATCAAGGCACCAAGAAGTTCTAGTATGGATTCTCCAAGTGTGCAATCAAATGAGCATTGAAGCTAATGATGGCACATCCTGAATAGTTACGAGATTGATTGACTATATATTATGACTTTTGTGGTTTGTTTGATACATTTTAAATTTAGTATTTTAGTTTTATTTTGTAGGTAATTTGATGGATGATAGATTGGTTATTCATACCAATGGGCTCCTATATTTTGTATAATTTAGCTTCATATTATTCTTGTATGTACTTTGTTTAATTTTATTTTCAGTCATTTGGATAGCATTGCATATAATTTTTACAAAAAAAATGCAGTGAAAATTGAGATTTGAAAAAAAAGAAAAACTAGAGGCAGATTAGTGACGGAAATTCTATCACAATGTTGTGACGGATTTGTGATGGAAAGTGTCACATTTTTTCGGCAAAAATTTTCTAAAAAGTAGAGACGAAATTTTCCGTCACTAATCTGTAACAAAATAGCTTATTCTAATAATTAGTGACAGATATTTTCGTCACTAACCTGTGACAAAATAGCTTATTCCAATAATTAGTGACGGAATGTCCGTCACTAATCTGTCTCAAATACATGTTAAATTATCCAATTTTTTATTGACGGAATTTGCAATTAGTGACGGCAATTCCGTCGCAAATTTGTGACAGGTACTCCGTCGCTAATCCGTCACAAGTTTGTGACGGAATTTTGTATTCCGTCACAAATGAAAATTAGTGACGGGGTTTTTGTAGACGGAAAAATTTCCATCACTAATCCGTCTCTAATGGATTTGTGACGGGTTTAGTGACGGAAATTCCGTCACTAAATTGTTTAGTGACGGAAATTCCGTCACTAATATCCTGTTTTTTTGTAGTGACCTATTAATTATTGAAACTCTAAGGCTTTTCAATAATTTTTCTGCCCTTCCTTAATGCCATTCTCTTGAGTTAGTTGTGGTCGATTTTAATTATAATTTATAAATTATAAAATTAAAAATTCAATTTATTTTATCTTTTATATTTATCTTGTCTTTTTATAAAATCTAAATAACCAAATTGTGTGGTTTGAAAAATACGTTGAATTTAGTAAAAAAAATAATAAATATGATAGAAATGTACGTTTTTTAGATATTCCCTCAACTTATAATTAAGAGGGTAAGTTAGAGGGATGTAGTGAGAAAAATATGAAAGAAAATGTTAGGAAAAAGATATAAATCAATTAAATTGTTATAAAATATAATGTTGCTTATGTATAGTGTGATTTAGTCCTTTATATTTGCATCAAATTTTAGTTTAAGTTCTTTAAACTTGAAAATTGCACTTTTAATCTTTATCTATTAACGTCGTTAGTGTGATTCAAAAATTAAATGCTAATGAAAAATAGTTATACTTATAATATAAAAATGATTATAGTAAATAATTAAATTCTAAACATATTTTGTCACCATTTAATTAAATTTGTCATTTAAATTTGTTAAGTCAGTAGTTTTCATTAAATAAAACTGATAGTGTTAACAAAAAGACTAAAAGTACACTTTTCAAATATAAGATACCAAAATTAAACTTGATGCAGACTAAAGAATCAAGTATATACTTTAGCTTTTGTTATAATTAACAAATTTATCTCATTTTCTTAATTTACCAAAACTAATTAAATGATTCTTATATTAAAGATTGTATTTAATACCTTTCCTTCCATCAAATACTTTCTACTAGCCATTAAATATGCAATCACTATAATTATTTTGTGATAGCAATATTCCCCATTATGGGCTTATTTTTCCTCAAATTAGACTAGTCAGTTGCTATTAGAGGTCAATACGGGTAAATGAATCCAAAAAGGGCAAATGTCCAATTTTGCCCCAAAAGTAACCTAATAGGAGCATTCAGTGTCGGGAAGTAACAAATGAGCATATTTACCCCGAAAGTAGCAAAAGTGGTGCATTTTGGCCTACAACAGACATACTTCCGGATATATACGCTCCCTTTGTGGGGTCAAAACGCGCTGCTTTTGTTACTTCAAGGGTAAATATGCTCCTTTTGTTGCTTCTGGACACTAAATACTCCTATTGGGTTACTTCAAAGGCATAATTGGACATTTGCCCAATCCAAAAAGATTGACTAATTTGGATTAGTGTTTTAACTTATGGTTAGACCGCTCTACTCCCTTCTCAAAGGTGTTTTCTTCAAATCCCTAAATTTGCAGGCAAAGTTCACCTTGAAGCTTAGTTAGTGCCATTGGGCTAACTATTTACGGATGTAATCGGTTTTTACAGCAAGCTTTGCTTTTAAAAATGATGATAAAAGGATATCTTTTTATAAATTTTCTTTATATATTACTCCCTGGATTCTAATTATTAGATTAAGTTATTTTTTTTGTAGAGACTAAGAAAGCAAATAGACCACAAAATTTTAAAATATGCTACATATAATTAGATTATACATCAATTTATAAGAAAAATACATTAGTTTCGAGGAAAAATTAGTATAAATAATTTAAAGTGGTTTATTTTGCATCCTTAAGTTCTCCAAAATAATCAACATAATCTTATAATTAAGATAAGAGAGAGTATAATATAATACGAGAAGTATATTTTCGTACATAATAAAATTCTTTTTTAAAATGTCAATCACCCTCTTTTGGAATTCACTACCCCACACTTTAAAAAAAAATCACACTTAAAAAGATGCAACAACTTGAGCATAAGTTCCTAGGCCAGATAAGGATAATAGCATAACAAAAAATATCAGCCCTAGGAAGATTTAGGTGACTAACTAAAAAGGGGTAAATGTCCAATTTTGCCCCGGAAGTAACCCAGTAGGAACTGATTTGCCCCGGAAGTAATAAAGGGAGCTTATTTACCCCGGAAGTAGTAAAAACGACGCGTATTGGCCCCCAAAGGACTACTTCCGGGGTAAATAAGCTCCCTTTGTAATTGGGCTAAAGTCCAATTTTGGGTTGCTTTTACTACTTCCGGGGTAAATAAGATTCATTTGTTATTTCCAGGGCAAATCCGCTCTTACTAGGTTACTTTCGGGGTGAAATTGGACCTTATCCCAACTAAAAAGGCCCAAATCAAGAAGAAAGCACAGTCCAAACTGAAAATAAATAAAAGGAAAGTTAATCCGCATAGCCATATAATTTACTTGATTATTAATTAAGTCTTTATAATTTGTTTATCATGATCTTATAGCTTTGTTATTTTTTAATTACGTCCTTATAAATTTTTCTGTTTCATTAGGCCTTTATAGGTTCTATAAAGACTTTATAAAAATATTATAGGGACAAGATAAAAAGACAAGTAAAACTATAAGCACGTGGTACGAGGGAAAAAGTTGTAGAGTCCTTATTAAAAATTGCATAAAATTATAAGAACTTCCACGTTAATATTAATACAAATAAACAATTAGACTTGGTCTTGCAACTTGCAAGCACAGAAAGCACAGTCCATCTTGAAAGAGTCTACTAAGAGCAGTAATATATGGGTTTTGATAGGACAAGAAGAAAATAGTCCAGTGCTTAAATCAAATCACATCAAAAGAGTTAGTTTTTAATTTAATTTAATGATAAGTTAGATGTATTTAATAACAAAATGTAGTTACATGGTAAACAATAGTAATAAAATATGCACTTGTTTTGATATGATATTAGAGGCTGGTTCTTTTGTGAGTGATTTAGTCTTCAAATTTTGCTTCAACTTAACCCGAATCAATTCTCTGCTTTCCACAATAGAAGAGGGTTTTGGGGTGTAATGATGGAATTTGGTTACATGCGATTTTGGACTTCATACCACTCCATGTACCCATGGCAGTTCCAATTAATTCTCACATGTCGGGGATGATAGTTAAATTATTAAATTTATTTTTGAATTGGTTATTATTAATTTTTTTTTTTTTACTTTGGGCTTCTTTTCATATATAAAAACTGCATCAGATCATAATAATTACCCATGCTCCTACGAAGCAACAACTCAATTTCATCATTCTGAAGAAATGGAATCGCCGACTGTGGGAGAGGTTGTAACACTACTAATCTTGTCAATACCCTCTTTCCAAGTGAGAATTTTGGCACTCGTTAGATGATATGATTTAATTTTCGAACTTTAAATTGAGGGTAAAATGAGAACAAAATAATTAATGATGGTTTTGGTTATATTCAAGGCTATAAAATATCTCTAGAAGATGCCCTTTCATCTGGACAAGAGGAAGTCCCAAACGTCCTTGTGAATTGATTGCTTAAAATTCCACCAGACTCCTACCCAACAAGTAATGTTACGAAAAAACAACGCTTTCCATGCCAGTTACAAAATGGGCTAAAAGGCCCAGGCTCACACCGGCTTCTAAATAGAATACCTCCACAATCTTTTTTCTACGTGCTTGCAAGACCCAACAGATCCAGTTGCCCATTATGTCATGAATAATCACAACAATTTTTTTACTATAAACTCACAAGTTTTGGCACGTAGATGTCAACAAAATTTGTTTTTGTGTAAATATTTAAATTAGTTTTATATTCGTGTATGCAATAATAAATATAATGCCCTAATGACTCAAAGATAGTGCCATGCGGAAAATTTGTTTGATAATACAAATAAAAGAAACTATTTTATTATGATGCATTTTTTTTTCATAGAAATCTTGCTATTTAGCTAGGTTGATATATTATTGAAAGCAAATAGTAGACTCTTTTCAACTAAAGTTTCAAATTGCACGACCATAAATGTAGGAGGTAATAAGGCAGCAATGTATAAATTGCGTTCAGAACCACAAAATTGTAAGAATCGACTTTGGTTCTCCTCCTATTAAGGGTGGAAAAAACTTGGCATAAATTTCCCTACAAATGAGAGTACCAAACCTCCAACACAAACCCTCATTCACAGTAAAGGACATACCAATTTAAATTATAAACACAACAATAAATCACTAAGTTTACACGTTAACATAACTTTATATGCTCAAATATCTACCCTCAGTCAGATTCTCACAGAAAATAATTTTAGCTTTGGGTTAATACAACTTTTGGTCCCTAAACTTTCACTCAATTTTGGTTTTGGTCCCTGAACTTTCAAATTGATGGCTTTGGTCTTTGAACTTTCAATTAATTTTGGTTTTGGTCTCTGAACTTTATATTTGTGGTTTCAATCCCTGAACTTTGTGTCATTTATAACTATTGGTCCCTAATTTTTTTAAGATTTTTTTAAAGTTCAAGGACCAAAACCATCGATATTAAAGTTCAGGGACAAAAAAAAAAGAAAAATTGATCGAAAGTTCAAGGACTAAAACCATCGATCTGAAAGTTTAGGGATCAAAAGTTGTATTAAACCTTTAGCTTTTCTTCTGCAAATCACAAAAAATATATCAAAGCTGAGAAAGTAAACATGTACATATACTACCAGTATAAAACGTAACTCCTGTTGGACTTTTTAGACGATAGTTGACATAGAACGTGCGCGCCAGATGCCCTCCCACAACTCTTTTGATTTGTGTTTCAGCCTGTTAAATCCAAAAGGGGTAAGGGTCTTTTGTGCTTGGGAATCACTTCCATGTAATTAGGTCATTTGGTGCGACTGATGTTGATTAAATAATATCCGTAAGACCTCTATGTAAATTTTCCTCAAAGAATGAATTCCAACTTCTCAGCTTTCTGTAGTGGATTAATGTGTGAATTTATCTCAAAAGTTGTCGCTTTAGAACTATTTTACCCAGAAATTTTTTTGATTCAAAATTGTTCCAAAAGTTTTAAACGTAACAATTTGGCCTTTTACTACTAAAATATTAATGGTCAATATCAATTTTTTAATAACAAATGTTGGTATTTTAACGGTAAAAGATAAAATTATTATCTTTTAAAACTTATAGATAATTTTGAACCGAAAAACAATTACCAACACATATTATAATTACCCCATCCCCTTATTATAAGAGCTCATGATTTGAATGGTTTGATCCTAAATATAAGAACATAGATGTCTGAATATTTAATACTTAATGACTTTTCTCCATTTTCTTTATCATTATTTTTAAATGTTTTATGCTAATTCCTATCAATATTATACTATATTTCTCTCCTGTACACCCTATCATAAACAGCGATATACTTTTAAAAAAATTATTTTAAATATCACTAAATTTGCAACTTTTCCTCCGGGAAGACGATACTTTCCCCTGCTTCTTATAGCTCGAGGGGACTTTTGAAGAAACCTGGCTGAATTCAACACAGTGATCGTCGAACAACAAAAATCATTTCCCAATAGTGATGGTGGTCGATGCGTTTTTCTGGAAGGGTCGCGCGCATTCACCTGAAGAAATTGAAAACCTCCCGAATCTTCTTCTTCTCTCAGGCCTTCCTTCTTGTGGCAAAACCTCTCTCCTTTTTCAGTTCGCATTCAATTTGGCATTGTCACTCCCTAAATCTACCACTTCCAATGTCTTCTTCATCTGTAACCGCCACAAGTTGGATTATAAACCCCCTTTTCTTTCTCAGGTACCCCAATTTCTCTCTGAATTTTATTATAGCACTGAACTTTTGCCTAATTGCAAAATTTGCTGGTTTTCTTTACAATGTGGTAAAATACTGGGTCTTAATTCTTGAAATTTTGAGGTAATAGTTTTAGAAGACGAAATATCGAACTGGGTATACTAATTACGGCCAAGAACCCATCACCCGTGGGTTCAACTGACGAAAGGGGTTGCACATTCTTAGAAAGTGTTCAATTCCTGTACCACTTACTTGTTGTTCCAGTCGCAGTGCTTGAGAGTTAACTCCATAGCTAAGTGAAGCTGTGGATAGAAGAAAAGGCTTGTTTGTTATGAGTTAGGAGGCTTGCTCACTACCCATTTCCTAAAATTTATATATAAAAAAATAATTTCGGTCAAGAACCAAGATTAGGGAAATCACATGGGTAATTGCCATTAGTTTTAACCAGGGATTAATGTTTTTGTTTAGGTCCCTAATTCGCGGACGGGTTTATTACGATTTGAAGTTTATGTTGCCCATAGTTCGGAGTGGTATCATCATGTAGTTTCCATTGTTTTAAAACTGTCTTCAAGTTTTGTGAATTTCAGGGCATTGATGCGTCTTCTGATGTCTTCAATCGTATACAAATGAAGTATGAGCATCACCACTTTCACTCATTACTACTGCTACATTTGCAGTTCTGATTGCTTTTTTTTTTGTTCTTCTTTGAATTTGATCATCTTTTCCTTTTTTTTTTTCATGGTTAAGTAAGGTATGTGAATAATGATGAGGACATCAACAAGTACTTTGCTGCCTTCCATCTGTATGGTGTATTACCTGCTGCTGTTATCATTGATGATTTTGGAGATTTCTTTGATAGTAGGTAATTAAGTTGCCAAAGCCTTAGATATGGGCTTGGTTATAACATTTTTTTTTTTATAATTCTCTGTGAAATTTTGGTAACTCTTTAGCAATATTTGTCTAAATTCTGAATTCCCAAAAGGATTTGCCAAGAACGGCATGGTAATCCTCGTGGAAGGGATTTAGCGATGGTCAGGAGTCTAGCATTATGCCACAATGCAATTACTTATGCAAAGTAAGCTGCTTTACTTTTGCCCAGAGTTTCTAGTAAGGGACCTGATTGAGATGCGTTATTTGCATGACTGATATATTTGATAGATTCTTTTGTAACTTCTTTGACAGTCAAAAAGGATCTTGCAAGCTTCTATTATCAGACACTTACCATGGAGACTCCCCAAGGTTGCATTTCATCTATAAGAAATGGATACCTTCCATTTTTACAGTCAAAGGTTAGTTGATTATGAAATGCTATATATGGGCAGGGTATGTTTGGGATCACTGTAATATGACCTGCTTTTGGTTCAAGAGTGATGTATGGGATAGCTTTTATAATTAGGTGCTTTTGGGCCAAAAGTCAAGTTGAAATTGAAGCAATTTTTCTGGCTTTTCATTTCTTTTCACTTTTAAACTTTTTAAAATTGACTTTTGAATATATCATGAAAGAAAGTTTCTACCTAAGTTTATTTAAGCATAAATCATATTCCATTAATTGTCTTTCACCCCAACTTCAATCTGGAAAAGCCAACTGAGTCACTTTTGTCATCACTAATCCAAACAAATCCTAAGTATGGTCTTTGTATTTGACTATTTCCTCTGCTCTCCTATTTGAGTCCATTTCCTTCTATTAGATTGCATATGGACATTTATTACTGGATCTTTCAGGAGATGAAGCTGGATCATTCATTCTAAGAGGTAGGGGTTCTTCAGGAACTCAGAACCATGATAAGACAAAAATTGCAAAGTACTCCATAGCTCTTCAGTATCTGTTATTAGAGAAAATTGTTGAAGACCAAGCAGGCTAAAATTTTTATCATGTGTAAAATCACAACTTTGTGCTATCTCTAACTGGATGATACTAATACTGATTGCTTCCTTTTCAGTAATTATACTTGTATTTCTGCACATATCCGCTGAACTAACCGTATCATTCTCAAGATATTAGTAACTTGTTAATTTCTGTTTGTAAGTTCCCGAATTTTCTCATGAATTACTTGAGTTCTATGCTTTACTATGGACTACCTATTTCTTAAACTAACATGGGGCACAGAGTGGTGACAGAAAGTGACATCACCAACAAGAAAATTCCGTTCCCTCTCAAAAACTTCCGTTAATTCTTTTTAATGGGTGTCGCACAATGTGTTGCTGGCAAATGTATTCCCATTTCATTGGACTGACGTGGTAGGTGGGATTTATTGGACTCTTATTAAACGCAACCTACCTCCTCTCACTCCATTAAACTCCATTGAAGAAGGAAAAAATTAAAAACAATGCCCACACAAAATCTCCAGGTCTATCCAAGAGCAACATCCTCTTCGACTTCAACATTAATCAAATGAATATATATTGAGGAAAGTAATTATGAAATGTAAGAATGAATATGCAGATGAAAAAAATAATGAGAATAAAGGGAAGGGAAGATAAGAGAGACCCAGGAAGGAGTTATGTGGAGGGATCTAACAGAGATGAGTCTCTCCTGTCTCTATCTTTCTCCCCCCAATCACCAGTGGATTCCCTCTCCTTTCCAATTAATACATGGAGGCTAGAGGGGGTAATGGTGTCGGAGGAGGAGGTAGTTATTGTGCTTGTGGACGGTGGTGGCACGGGACGCTGAGGAGGATGAGGCGGCGACGTATTTTCTTCTGGCAAATTCTGTGTTCCAAGTTCGTCTACCTTACCGTAGCCTTTGAAAGATTTGATAGAATCCACGGAAATGGACTGAGATTGAATTGTGTAGTTTTGGTTTTTGCTCTGTTTTTTGAGTTTCTTCTATGAGCTGTAGAATTGTACAAGACTACAGGTAATAGAGAGAGATGTGATGTAAAGGTCGATAATTGGGTATGTGCTTGTAGACTGACACGTTGGTGGCACCATGGAAACTAGTTAATATATATATACACATAACTGTGTATGTGTGTGTATATTTATCACTAAAGAACAGTACAGTTAATATAGTTAAGGGGATTATCGACCGGGATAACCCTACTATTTTGTTATTAAGACAGGTTAGGCATAAGTAGGTGATAGTTAAATATTAAGATAACAGGAGTATATGTGTACAATGTAGAATATGGTTTCCTAAGCACTATCAAATGAAATTAGAAATTATAAGATGATTTTAGCTATTTTAGTTGTTTTTAAAATCACTTGATTTATTTAAAGTTTGTATTTGAACCAATTTGTCAGAAAAGCCTGTTTTAAAATAAAAATTTTAAATTATTCGTATTTTTTTGGCTTCTGACATTTATAAAAATGGTTATAAATCAATCAATTAAAATACTATAATATAATAATGAAAAATTAGGTTTTACAGAAAGTACCGAAATTGTTTTCAAAAAAGTTGATATGTCTCACATGTCATATAGTGGCTGTCCTTATTATTTGAATAGGCAGAAAGTCTAGCCTAGCTCCATTTTACATTATAATACGCCAAATAATTTTGTTTGTTAATGTTCTTACCTGAATTGACTTGGAATTTGGAAACATTTTCTCAAGACATTATTTTTTAAAATAAGTAAAGAGAGAAAAATGAAATTAATTACTTTCTCCTTTCCTTAATAAATATATATTTATATATATATATATATATATATGTAAGACTCAGATGAATTCTTTTGGAAGATTAATGAAGCTAAAAAATCACTTCAATGAATTTATATTTATCATTTTTCTTCAAATTAACTCATCTTAAATGTGTGTGTGCATAAACTGATATATAGTTTAATATCATGTAACATATATCATAATTAAATAGTTGATTTGACTTCTTTAATAAAAAAAAAAGTCATCTAAATCTTATATTAAGCACCGGAGTGAGTATATAAAAGGATTTTTTTTTTTTTTAATGAAAGTGCATAGAAGGAATAACAGGAAAAGAATATAATATATATGCAAACCGGTAAAGAAGCATAATTATACGCTTACAATTTTTTTTGGCCAATTGCATACAAATTTATAAAAGATGAATAGTGCATGATTCCCTTTGGCCATATCAAACTCAAACTAAAAAATAAATATTAACAGGTACTACATAATTTTTTTTATGTTTTTAATATTATGCAAACACTGAACTTGTTTTGCTAAGGAATTTTTTCTAATTTAAAATTAATGCAAAATTTTGATTAAACATATATTAAATTAAGAAAACCTATATTAAATTTGTAATAATTACAAAAAAAAACTTCTATCCTTTTTTAAAAGTCAACCCGTACTTTCCTCGAGTTTTTCTAAAGATATATGGGCTACCTTCTATTTTAAAAATTGTAATCCTGAATTTTTATGAATTACTTTGATTGCCCATCTATTTCTAAAAAGTGCGCAAAATTTCCATGGAAATAGACGGAAGATATGTTTGACTTCAAGGAAAAAAAAACCTCAAAGGTTGTACATATTTTTAAAATTTTAAATGTATAGAAGTTATTGAAAGCCACATTGTTCATGTATTTGGAGAAATAAAAAAAATTATTAATGTATAATTGTGCAAACAGTGCAATTCATTTTAAATTTGAACTTACAAATGCATAATGCCCACATAGCACTCTAGTTTTGAAATTCCTGTGCATATCAATATCCTATGTATTCTATACACATTAAAAAAATAGTGAAAGTGAATTAGCCATGTAATTAGCTACAAAATTTGTCCTAAAATAAGTTATTGCTAAAAATTAGTTATGGAATCTCTCATTTAACAAGGGGATTTTGTCTTTACCATCGCTAAATTCCGTTGCTAATTCAGTGTTTTTTAGTGACATTTATTTATATGATTTATATAATACTATTTTATTGATAAACCATTTTATCTTGGCCTTGCAATCTAGTTTTAAAAAGAGAAAAATGTAGGCGGACCACTGAAAAATGAGAATCCATAGAATATAGTACTCCCTCCATTCCTAAATATTACCTATTTTGAGAGGTGAATTTGTTTCTAAATATAAGATATTTCTCTAACTTTTCTCAACATTTCTTCATATTATCACTATTGATTACGGTGAAAACAGGCTAGGCCAGGCTAGATTTTTGCTAAATAAGCCTAAGCCTGTAATAGAAGAATAAATCTTGAGCTTGGGTCTAAGTTTGAGTGCAGGCTTTTTTTTAGACTCAGATCTGAGCCTTCGAAATGTCTATTAAGGTTTGAAGCCTTTTTAAAGGCCTACTTACTGTGTAGGCTTTTAAAAGGGCTTCACATTTCAGGCCGTAAAAGCCATAAGTTCGCTTTAAGCCTGCTATAACCTACATAGATGTAAGCTTATCATAGGCTCCAAAGGCTACATATTAATAAATTATAGGCTTTTAATATGTCTAAAATATGATGTAATAAAATTTATGATAAAGGGTGTATATAAATAAGATAATGTTATAAATAATTATTTTAGAAGAGATAAAAAATTCAAGTCTCCAAAAATATATCTCACTGAAATATTTAATATAGTGTATGTATAATACATAATACAATTATTTATATGTTAAATGGTAAAACATAATCATATACTTATCCCGAATGTGTGCCTGTCACCTTATACTATTTTATGGTGTAAAAATGGCTATGAACTCTTTAAAATGGGTCAAAAATTTCAATTCCGATGGAAACCCGTTAGTTTTTGTTTTTGTGGGACTCACACGATATTTTTATATTAATATTTTAATAAAAAAACTCGCTCCCTCTCTCTAGGGGTGAGTAATGGGTGGGTACGGGTGGCCCGTGGGGGTACCCGTGACCCGCCCGTTTATTCTACATAGGTACCGTAAGCTCGTACCCATGTAGATACCCATTTTGTAACACCCCAAAAATTTAAAACAATAGATATAAGGTATTATTTAAACTTTTGGGAATATTATTAAAATATTAAAAAGAATTAAAAATAAATGTATCATATTTTAGGTAATTTTAATAATTTTTAAGGCTCATTTTCTTTAAGAAATAAAGAGAAATAATTAAAAGATCAAATTTAATTTTCAAAAGAATTAATAAGGGAATATTTAGATTCTTGGAGTATTATTTAATATTTAAAAAGTCTTATTAATAAATTTGGAAATTAAAATATATCTATATAAATTATTTTTGGGAGAAAATTGAGATTAAATTAAAAGGGAAATAGTAATTAAAATTTGCTAGGAAGGGTATAATGGGAAAGAGGAAATTAAAATGACAATATCTGTCCCTAATTAAAAATATCTTCAGTTAATATAAGAGGGGTAAAATGGTAAAGTACTACCTTTGGTCCTAATTATAAGAGCCAGTTAACTTTTTTTGGGGAGATTAAGGAAGCAAATTAGACCCCTAAATCTTAATATATACGAAATGTAATTAGATTATATGATAGTTTATAAGTAAAATAACTTAGTTTTAAGGAAAAAAGACAAATATAAATAATTCATAGTGGTATATTTTACATCCTTAATTTTTCCAAAAAAGTCAACTGACTCTTATAATTAGGACCGGAGGAGTATCTAATAAAAATCTACTTATCCTTGTCCTTTTCTGGATACTCCCACATGTTCTTCTATTCTCTTCCATTCTCTGCTTTTCACTCCCTTTCTCCACCCGAAGCTCTCTCTCACTCTCCTCCCTCTGTTCTTCGATTTCAACTGCGACTTCAGCCTCCAACAACGGCGGCCGACGACGAAAGAAGGTGGAAAACACTCAGGAAGATTGGGTCAACCTTAGGTAAGTCTTTCACCTTCGTTTTCCCTTCCTTTCTTAGCCGATTTGAGAGGATTTTGGGGGGATCAATTCGAGTTTTGGAAGTTTTAGAGGCTATTAATCAGTGAAATCGAAGCTTATACTTTGATTAATCACTCTTGGGAACGGATTTGAGTAAGGGAGTGGTAGTCATAAGGTTTCCCCAAATTTCTTCTTGTTGTTACTGTTCACCGACGCCTTCACGGTGTTTTCCGGTGGAATCAACCTAAAACCTTAACTCAACATAATTAAGAGCAAGATTTAACTAAGAAATGAAGTTGGGTGTGTGAATTTTGGAGGTTTTTGGATAGCCTGATTCTTTCCCTTGTTCGCTGAACTCTTGTTCTTGATTATGTTATTTTGTGATTATGAGATTCTGATTGTGCATATGATGAAGGGAGGATGGTGTTGGGGTTGGTTGTTATTGGAATGTTTAATTGTTCATTTTCTTTCTTTCTTCTTGTGTTGTTCGGCCGAGTCCAGGAAAAAGGGGAAGGGAGAGAATTTGATGATATATGGCTATGTATGTTGTATATTGTGAGTTCTGTGATTTTGGAATTTCTGATATTAGATTGGGTAGGGTTGTTTCTTCATTGATTATGAAATTTGTTTTATCTTCTTGTTTGTTCTGCTTCGGTCAGTGATGAGGGAGAAGAATTGAGGTGTTAGGATTAAATCGAGATCAACCTTTGTATATTGAAGTTCTGTAATTTTACGCAATATTCTGGATTCATTGTGATATTGGTTCTTTGGTTGATTATTCTGATGGTATTGTTGGATTAATGCTGAAGCTAATTGAAGTTAAGGAATTAACCTATTGGGCTATCAATAGTAGGTAAAGAGGCACTATAAGCATTTGGATTGGGAATAGATTAGTTGTTGTAGAGCCGGAAGTATGTTACAAGTTAAAATTTCTATTCTGAATGATTATGGAGTTAATTAAGTGTTACAAAGAGAGGGGGGGTTTGAAATAATTGTAAAATGTTTAAGGCTTCTAAGTAGGAATCTAAGTCTAGTCCATATATTTGGTAATTAGATGTGCCTGAGGTTTTGAATTGATGATTTCTAAAAATAACTTTTGAGTTGGAAAACTTATTTAAGTTTCTTTGCAAGGACTTTATGAAGATTAAATAATTTATGAAATTCTGGAATTTATTTAAACGTATGAGATAGGAATATGTGTGTTGCTGTCCTTGAACTAGTAGGTGTGAGGCTAACTTGTATGCACACCCACATTTGTAAAGTTGTTATTATGAATTAGTTCTGCAGTAGAGGTTATTAATGGGCTTGTGCTGTCCCCATACTTGCTGATTTGGGACTGTGAGACTATGTTTTAAATTAGTACGATATGATTTAAAAGCTATCAAATGGCAGAGAAAATAGTGATTTCAAAGCTGGCAATTTCTAGAAGATGAAGGATTATGTTTAACTGTGATAAGTTGGATATGTTTAATGTTTAAAGGTTTGAATTTACAGTTTTAAAGTGAACCTTATTAAGTGAATTAAGCTGAAATGGGTGATATATTTGGTTATATGTTCTTATTGGTAAATGGATATCCAAGTATTAGTTGGTACAGATGATGTATTTTAATACTGGTTAATTGCTGGATTGTATGTGTTCCTTTCAAGGTGTTATGCATTGAAAAGTTCTTCGTGTTAATATAATGAGAATGGAGAAGATGGATTATTTATGGGCTACATGTATTACGAAACATATCATTATTGGATTGTTGTTCGCCCGCAAGAGTTCGGATCGTAACGTAGTATAAAAATATCGTTCCCACGGAGATTTGTTTTAAAACCCCAATCAAACAACAGGCTAATGAACTCAATTAAGTTGAACTAATCAAATTCTTTTAAAAAACAGTTTTTGAAAACTAATTTTATAATAAAAATAAAGAAACAAACAAGAAAGATTTAATTTATCAATGAACTAAGCCTAGGATTAATTCTCATCGTTGTATTTCATGACCCTAATTAATTTCCCTTCCTTTAGTCTTTAAATAACAATATTTGTTTGCCTAAGATTCTAAAGTACTTGAAATGCTCTCTCGAGTCAAAATCAATTCTATACGTCTCATTAAACTTGCTTAATCTCTTGTTATAAATTAATGAAAGTATGCCTTAAGAGCCAACCTTAATTTGACAAAACTAGGTCGATAGATATATCTCTATTCTACCTGACAAACCATCCGTTAGTTGATTTAAACTTCAAGTCTAGTCTGATTTACCCTAGTTCTACATCTAAACTATCTCTCTCGAGTATAACTTAAATGAACAAATCGCTCTAAAGGGTGATCAGTTAATTAGAGGCATTAAGAACAAGATAAATCAACATAAATAGTCATTAAATTCTAAAAGAAAAGGAAACAATTTAGGTTTCAATCCATACAAGGCTTGAATCAATCCTAGAACAAACGATTTAGCTACTCATGAATGAATTAAACCAGAGAATACAAAGAGATCCCATGTTTAATTCACAAAAGTAACAAAGAATTGAAGAAAACAAGAAGAATCTATCATCGTGGGCAAGAAATCCTTCCAATTTTGCTTCTCAACATCCAATTTTGCAAACCCTAGCTCCAAAGATGTGTGCACCGATGAGTCTAATGATTCCAAAGGGTTCTAGGGTTCAAAGGAGGCTGATTTTCTCTGAAATTTCGTGCCCTAGGTGTTTTAAAAGGGTAAAAATCGAAGCTGTACGTTTTACAGATTTTTCAGGATTTTCGCGCAATGTCTCGACATCCTAGTGCAATGTCGCGATATCAGAACCAATTTTCAGCAATTTTCCTTAAATGAGCTCCAGCTTTCTCCACGTTTTTCCTTTGATCTTTCTCTCCTTCCTTGCTTATAATGTCCATATTTACCTATCCAAAAATGCATAAATGTGAGGGAATCATGCCAATTAAATTTCCTAATAAATTATCATATTTTTCTTAAAATTAATCAAATTAAGTTCATATGACAGATTTACACAATTTTCTCTTAAAAACTCTTAAAATGCCCTTAATTAGCAATGATGACTCCCCAAATATATTCTAAATATGCCCTAAATTAATGGTAAATGGGGAGTCATCAATTGTTCATACTAATTTGGAAATTGTTCAGTTTGATTTTATAAAAGCTAAGCTGTATAAAATTTACATGTTAGAAAAGTTTTTGCTTGTCTTGCTTTGGATTCTTTGGTGAATATGTGGTCAAATCTTCTAAACTTAGTTTCATTTGATAGTTACAAATACTATGAATGTTAAACCATAAAAGCTAAAGCATATTGGTAGCTTGTTAGTTTTATTTATAGCCATCTTTCTTAGTATTATCGGAAATTGTTTAACATGAAGTATTGAAACTGCATTAAGTGGCTTAAAGAATATTAAGGTTTGTTGCATACTTAAGAAATGTAAACTTGTTCATTTCAGATCACTCCCATCTCTGTTTCAATTCTGTCTTGTAAACAATTTCTTTTTAATTTATATCATTGGTTGCGTAGGACAATGAGAATATAAGGTGTTAACAAAGCTATTGGTTTCATTTCTGTACTAACTAAATGGTTCTTAATTAGTGAGTGCTAATTGAAAAGGAAATATGTTATTTTAGTATATGAGGTGAATATATTAGATTTGAAAATAAACAAGATAATTGTGTTCTGTATAAGAGGTTGTTGGATATATTTAAATGGTAAAGTTAAACCAGTTTTATTTAAGTAAAAATATGACTTTCAGATATGGTAATTTGATTTGGTGCTGAATTTTCGCTATATTGGAAAGATTTATGGTTCTATTAGGTTCTAAGTGAACCTAAGCCTTTGTTTTACTAAAGCTTTATAGTTATAAAGTTTCATTAAATGTGTTGTTTTTAGTTATAGGTTCGGTTGCCTTGTTTTAGTTCAAATTAATTGATACTTGAACTTGGAATTGCTTGATTGAACTGTTCATTGATGATGCTATTCTCAAAATGAATTTCTTGCTTTCCTGTTCGGATTTCTGTATTTGCATGTTTGAGTATTGTTTGATGATTGTTAAAATGTTTGTTTAATGATTATGTAAATAACAACTTAGTAGACGCTAGTATTGAAACATATGTTAGAAAGTGAAGGGGTAGAGATATAGGTAACACTATAGGAATGTGAGAGACGCAGAATTATTGCAAGTTACTAGATATATTAATTTACTATCTATATCTAATTATAGGGAAAGATAGTGGTATTGGATCCTCTGGTCATCGATAAAGGAAGGAGCCAGCTAAGGTTTGAAGTTGCGATACAGGTAGCAGTTTATTTCAGTAAAAAGTAAATTACATGTATAATTTTATAATACCGGTTGCATTTTAATTGATAAGTTTTTACCCTCTTTGCGAGATCAATTTAGTTGTAACTTTAAATGTTATAACGAGAAAACCCTGCAGGTAAAGCGCCACTGGTAACGAATATATTGTTATCACTTGTTAGTAGGTGCTTGTCGTTGTACCACCGTAGTTAGATATTTTGGTAACCAGTTATTTAGATATGTTATTAGTTTAGGTAGACAAAACAAACTTAAAGCCTATTTAGTAGTTAGTACAAAATTGTATGTATATATATATCACTAATGAACTGTATAGTGCATGTATAGGTAAAAGAGTTATTCCCCGAGATAACTTGCTAATGTAGATAGCTAAATAATATATAATTCTAGGAAATATATATATGACAAAAAGGAATTTTAACTCCCTAAGCCCTGTTAGAAAAGAGTAGCTACATTAAGTAGACTTAAGTTATTTTAATTGCTTTAGTAACAACTCTATTTTATAAAAGTTTTAAGTTGTTCCAATTTGTTAGAAAATTTCATTCCAACAGAATTGAAGTTAGAATATTAAATGGAAAGAAAAAGTTTTAAATTTTTCGTATTTTTGGGCTTTTGATATTTGCAAAAGTGGTTATAAATTAATTAAAATGCTATAGTATGTAGTAAAAATTTAGGTATTACACATTTGGCCCATTATTAAACGGGCTAAACAGGCGGGTACCCAATTACCCGTTTAACCCGTATGTTTAAAAAAATTAATTATTCTGTGTACCATGCCCTGAGTCCCTGACAAATTAGAGTAACATCAAACCTTGTAAATTTGCTTGTAGAAGACAGACCAACACAACACATACCAACCGGTTTACCTAACAATTTTCTTGGAAAACAAAGACAACACTACCGTGAGGGGAATATCCCCGCATATTTGAATGTAGATTCAATCAATCTTCACTACGACTTGCCTGTGCAGTGTGCAGCCATCAATCCTATCTTCATTCCATTAGATCCATCCCCCAAAGAGTTCAAGAATGCAGAGCTCAGCCTTCACTCTCTCTCCTTCTCTCACTCTTCACAAACCTCGCTTACCTCCTCCTCTCTCCTATCACCTCCATGCTCTGCATTTCTCTGCTTCCTTTTCTTCCAACCCCCATGAAAGTTCATCATCCTCCTTCTTGTTCCATCGCCAATATTGGTTCGTTTCTCCTTCTTCTTCCTATTCCTCTTTCAAGTTCAGGCCTTTCACTCCTTCTTCCTCTGATTCTGATGCCTCTCGTATGTTTATGCTGTGAGATGATGTTGAGCAGCGGCGAGATCTGAGCAGAGGTGAAGCCGAGAGAGGTTGATCCACTGGGGATCTAGACTCAAGAGCGGCGGCGAGATCTGTGTGTGTGCTGTGGGCTGCGTCTGCGTGAGTTGAATGAGGTAAGGTGAGTGTCTGCGGGAGTAAGTTGAATGAGGTGAGGTAAGTGTCAGTGAAGGCCGGCTGAGTGTTGACTGAAAGGATTGGGGGGGTTTAATTTTTTTTAAAAGTAAATATGTAGGTACGGGCGGGTAACAGGCCACCTGTGGCCTACCCCATACCTGCATATAACAAAACGGGCAAACCCCGCTCGTTTATGTTGCCAGCTTAGATGGGCAAAAAACTGCGGGCTGTGGACGGGGCCTGCGAGTTCGACGTTCTTTGCTCACCCGTACCTTTCTCACCCACTCTAGTCGAAACTGCCGCCTCTGCCTCCCTCTCTTTTCCAAAAGTCAGAGCCCTTCTTCACAGGGCTCTACTTTGTGCCCCTTCGGTCAGCAAATATGGCCACACAGCTTGCTCAGTTTACCCAAAGTTGAGTGTCAGATATGCCCAGTTACTCTTTCACATATCCCTTAAATCTCCCTTCATCTTCGAGTGCCTTTCTCTACTGAGAGGTTCAATGATCCATCATCTAGAAGCACGCTTAAATAACAAGCTTTTTGGACCCACCATTTACACTTGCACCAAATGCAGCATGACTAACTCTCTCCCTAGTCTTCTCGTTGAAAGGGTGAGTTTATTTCACGGTCATTTTTTCAAACACTTATCCTTCGTAATGCATTCGATGACTATGTTCATCCATGCTATATGTTTCAGCGTTGCTCTTTGTTTCAAGAAATCGGGTTAGGCCATGAGCGAAACCAAATGCTGCTGATCACCCTGAACTTGAAATGATATCTCTACTCAATTTTTAGTTGGGTTTGATCGTCTTGCTCTACTCAATTTAGCTGTACAGCATCCAGATGCATTAACAACTCCGGAAATTGACGATTTGATATTTTTCTTGCGAGATGAATTTGAAGGTCAGATAAATCAAGCACAGATGAAACACATAGCATCCGGTATAGAACTGAGATTTTTTTGTGGGTTTGGATTAAAAGGTCATATTGCTTCTCAATAGAGGGGTTCCCCGTGAAAAGATTGTTATCTGCTCAACAATGTGAATTTGACAAAGTCAGTGTGTTATAGGTCCGTGGATGAAATCAATAGAACTCTAGATTTCTTAGACCCCTTTGGTGAAATTGAACTAATTGTAAGGCATTCTGCAATTTTCAATTATGATTTGGAAACTTAACTGATTCCCAGAACCAAATTTTTTATGGAGCTTAGTGGAGGAGATGAGGATAGCGTCAGGAAGGTTCTGCGTAAGCTACCCACAATTTTAACCGTGTACACTTAATTCTTCCACGAAAATTTTAACATGTAATGTTAACAAAATTAGCAAATATTTATGTGGAACTTCTATTCATGATTTTAAAATCATTGAGGAATTCAATAACTTGATCTACTGGTCAAGTAAAATGCAAATTTATATATTTTTCAAGTGAAAAATATGTTTTGAATGATTTTCTTATATATGCTTTGGGCATTTAAAATCCTTCAAGGATTTTCATTTAAATTTCACAATATTTAATTATTGACGTATACTTTCTTTTCATATACTACCAGACTTATATTCAAAACAATTGCATCCACCACAAAAATAATACGTCTCATTATAATCTTCACTGCCTTTGTGAAAATATACATTTCACATAAATATTTATAATTTTATATTTCAAGTATTTGGACTGCTGGTCCATAATGTTCATGTATTGAAAGCATAACAACATTTTCATTGTATCTTTCAAATTTAAAGTCATGTTTTGTCTTTTGTTTGGCCTCTAGAAAAACGAAATTTACATTCTTCTCTTCCCTCATCCCGGTCAACTTTAAGAACCTCATTCAAGAAGAAGATGGTTATTTACCCACAATTTTAACCGTGTATAATAAGAAGGGCTTGGAATTTGGAGGAGAGAGTCAGTTTAGACTTCAGAGGCGTCAGTTTGACCAGAGTGGGGGAGAGATGGGGAGAGAGGAAGCAATGTTTTAAAAGTCGGACCGGATGTTGAGCCGGAAAGATGAGCGGGTCATGGTTCAAACGGTTGAAAAGGTCGCGCCGGTGACGTAATAATTTAATAAAAAAATTATATACACAAATACAGTTAATATAATTTGTTTGAAATTTAACAAATGTCACAAAATACAAAATACCATGGAAGGTACTCCCTCTATCCCTAAATATAGGACCTATTTAGAGAAGAGAGTTTGTTTCTAAATATAAGACATCTTTCTAATTTTTGTCAATTTTCCCCAAATTATCCCTATTGATGCTCCTCCATAGTAAACAAGCAAGTGAGGAGAGTGGGAATAAAGGTAGATGGTTAGAGCGATTTGGTAATGTCATGTGATTTTTAACTAATCTAGCTAACTTCATTAATCTAATCAAATTAGGTTATTAGGTCTTATAGTTAGGAATGGAAGGAGTAGTATGATAAGATAAGTCAATAATCAACTTAAGTACGTAACACTAACTATAACAATTTAACAAAATACACTAATAAGAATGATTTCATGACTTCTCAAATATTGTTGGATCTTGATTGAGTCAAGCATGAGTTTTTTGAAAGGCAGTTGCACAAAATATATCAACATCTTCTTGTGAAGTATTGCCACCCTCCGGTGCCCAAATAGTAGCCGCCAGTGGACTGCCATCTTGGAAGTAAAGAATGATCAGTGAACAACAATTTCAATTTTTTTATTAAGGCACAGTGGCGCACATGAGATAAATATGAACTTAGGTGGGGGAGCCTAAAATGAATGTTTATTACTTTTTTTGGGCTTTAGGCTTATTTAAAGATTTTTTTTTTTAAAAAATTCTGAAGTTTTTGGGCCGGCCAGTTCTTATATACCCGGTCCGGCCCCCAGCCCAATAGTGGGTGACAGTCCAATAGTGGGTTAATAACGGCCCAAAGCGGTTCAAATGGAGTGGCGGTCTAAAGCATGAGGCCAGGTTGTTCTTGTGTTCGGCCGACGGTCCAACCGGTTGGACCGTCAGGCTCGGTCTGGCTCTGAAAACCTTGAGATGAAGTGAGTTTTTCTTAATTAAAATATTAATATAAAAATATAGTATGGGACCACTGAAAACAAAACTACCGGAGGTTAGAAATTTTTGACCAATTTTAAAGAGTTCATAAGTATTTTTACACCATAAAATAGTATAAGGTGCCAGACACATATTTAGGATAAGTATATGGTCATTTTTTACCCTTACCCTCATTTATATTATATTTTTTATTACTAAATAGGTCAGGTATAAAGGTTTATAGGACAGGCTTTTATGAAATAAGCCTGGCCTATTTATACAATAAAGCTAGTAAATAGGCCTTGGCCTATCCTATTTGTTAAATAGGCCAGGCCCTAACCAAGCCAAGCTGTAGGCCACCTAAGAAGGGCCTGCCTATTTCCACTCATACTATTGATACTCCTCAATAATAAACAAGCAAGAGAGAGGGTGGGAATAAAGATAGGTGGTTAGGGTGTTTTGGTAATTATATGTGATTTTAACTAAACAAATACTTTAATTTAATCAAATTATGTAAATATATCTTATATTTAGGAAGCTACGGAGTGGCATTCTATAAATCATATAAATATAATGGAAATGACAACAAAAACTAGTATAGTATAAATACAAGTAATTAGGTGGTCTTGATATAGTAGCATCCTAATTACTTGCACGAAAAGACAACAAAAGCCTCATCTGTAACAAGTAACTAGAATCTACATTTGAAAATAGACGAACGGATGTATGTAATTTTAACAAATTTAATGAATATCTATTTAGGTTAAAAAATGAATATCTATCAAATTCCTCTTAATATACTTAATATATAGTAGGTCATGACAAAGGGATTAGCTAACTAACATGTAGGTATCCTTGAGTGCTGAAGAGGTCTGTGTGGCAAATACTAGCACAAAGCATCTTAACCCGAACTTCTGTAGCATTTGGAGGGTCTACTTGTATATCTTCCACCTTCACTCCTTCTCCTATTCCCCAACATACTGCTCCTGCAACCCCAATACAAACAAAAAAACCACCCAGTAAATTTAATCTGAACTGTTTAGATCAAACACGCACGTATCTTAACAAAACTTAGCTTATAAACACCGAGGTTCATGTATGTGCGAGTTTAAAGACATATGCTAACGTCAATCATAGGAAGATGTGTGTGTGTGTGTGTAATCTAAAATAACATGATTAATACCTTTGCAAGTGATAACCTGTGATGCGGTGCTCATTGGCAGAGTCTCCGTGACAATATGCTATTCAAAGAAGAATTGATACAGAATTTGATTGATCAGAGGAAAAGAAGGAGGAGAATCTCAGCTAGTGCCAATGCGAAGAAATCCAACTCATGTATATGTATAACGCATATAGTTATTATAAAAATAATGAATAGCTGAGGAATGATATTGTTTACAACTTGGAGTCCGGCTGTTATTTCCATAAATTAATGCAGTTCATAGTGATTAATCAAAGCCTGAGCTTCGATTTCATGCATTTAAAAGCTTCCAAAACTTCCCAAAATTCGAATCTCTCCCTCTCCATTCTAGCTCGAAATCAGACGAAAGAAGGAAGGAAATGGAGAAGAAAAGCTTACCCAATGTTAACCTGAGCTTCTTGAACATTTTCCTCCACCTTTCGTAGCCAATCGCCGTCGTTCTAGCCAGAGTTCGCAGCTAGATTGTGAGAGAAAGCAAAGAGAGAACAAAGAGAGTGAGAGCCGAGAGGGAGGAAGTGAGGAACAGGGAATGGAGAGAGAGAAGAGTGAAAGGAGTATATAGCACATGGGGAAATTAAGAAGACAAGGATGGGAGGATTTTTACTATTTTGCCCCTGATTCACCTCAATATTTCAATTTGTCGTTCACATTTTTCCTATCTTACCCTTCAATTAAAAATTTAATTGCAACTCTAAAAAATATCAGTCCAAGTTTAGTCTATAAATAAATTATCCAGATATAAATTTGGAGTCCAAATTTATTTATAAGACTTTTTAATAATAAAGTAATACCCCAAGATCCCAAATATTTTCTTATTTTCTCTTTTAAAAATTTTGGGGTGTTACATTTTTAAACCCTATTTTCAAGCTGAAACTTTTCACTGTGTAGTCTGTCAGTAGTTTTGGCTGCGGCAAAATTTTTTGCCTTCGCTGGTTGGCTGCAGCCGATAACTCTGCCTGGAATTTTGCCTGTCCTTTTGGCTGTGGCCAATAACTTGCTGCAGACTCATTTTTTTAGGTTTTTTGATTGCTTTAAATCTTCTTTTTCACTTCTTACTCCTTGATTTTAGCTTTGAATACAACTCAAATGTGGCTTAATTGATTGGCCTCACCCATCTAACAAGCAATAAAATTTACGAAAGCCAAAGTTGATAAAAAGAGGGTAACATATTCACATTTAAATCAAGAATTCAATGACTTTAACCCAGATATCAACTTGGCACATTTTCCTATTATATCTACATCAAAATACTATAAATCCACCCAAAAAGTGTAAGAACTTTAGGAAAATGTGCTAAAATGGCATGAATTTCATGAGGTTAACAGCTATTATGATGATAGTGATGAAGCACAATAATGAAGATAGAGGGTAATGCAGATGAAGGCTTTAAGGAGAAAGGAAGGAAGGGAAATTAGGGTTTTGAGGGGAATGACTAATACGCCCTTCACCTGTGAACTTAAGATATATTTTTTCTTTAAGGGTAAGGAGGTCATTTTGCTTTTCTATTTTTTGATTTCCCTTTAAATTCTCAACACAATCTCCTAATTATTTTTAGCCTACTTATTATCTGAAATTAATCCTCATCAATAATTTTAAGTCGTAGAAATTTCTCTTTTCACCCTAAATCTCTCCAACTAATCTACATGAAATCCTCAAATTCAAATTAAACCTTCAAATTCCATGTAAGTCCTTAAATTCAAATCAAATCTTTAAATCCAAATTAAATACTCAAATTCAAATCAAATCTTTAAATCCATACTCAAATTCAAATTAAATCTCAAATTCAAATTACATCCTCCAATTCAAATTAAATAATTAATTATCTCTCTTAAAATAGGAAAATCTAAGCCCTTAGAAATCCTCAACAATACTCAAATCCCCGTATCTTGATATAATTCATTCCTCAGGTCTTATTCATTTATTCGAATCCTCAAATAACACCTTAAGACATCATGAAATTCTCCAAAATTTCTCAAATTCTCTTATGAAACTTCCTAATAAAATCACTAAACCTTTATTAATTTTTCAGGATGTTACATATACAACTAATTTGATTAAATTAATTATGTTAGTTAGTATGATATAATTTTTCTAAAACATCACAATTACCTTTTCTCATTCACTCTCATATGTCTTACTTGATTATTGTTAGAGGAGTACCAATAGGTATAATTTGGGGGAAATTTTGACAAAATTAGAATTATATCCTATATTTATGATCAATACCATTTCCTTAATTAAGTCATATATTTAGGACCGGAGGGCGTAACATCGACTAACTATTATTTATATTTTATACTAATTTTTTCCCACCTAAATTTTACTTTCATTTTTATTTAAATTTAATTATATTTACAATGAAATCCCCATTACCACAGAAATATCCTATAGCGATGCTTTTTTAGGCCTTATAGCGGCGCTTATGAATTGCCGCTATAGCTAGCGAAGCATTAGGTTAAATGGCCTATGCCGGCGCTAATAAGTGCCGCTATAGGCCTTCAATTTAATCTTTTTCTCTTAAATTTTGCAAGCCTAAAGTGGCGCTTTTTAATAAATAAGCGCCGCTATAGTTATAGGCAATAGCGGCACTTATTTATTAAAAAGTGCTGCTTTAGCCCTTCAATTTAATTTTTTTTAAAATTTAGCAGCCCTATAGCGATGCTTTTTTAACTATAGGTTTTATTTTTAAAAAAATAAATCTATATTTTTTTTTGCAACCACCTACATCAGTGCAAAAATTCCAGCAATACTATACAATTCTAAGCAATCCATATACACCAGTGACTCATCCAGAGAACAATGTACAATTAAATAGACAATTCTAATTAAGAAATAAAAGTATGCTACTCTACTATCAAATTTGAGAGAAAAGAGGGTGTACATAACTACACCATTATTCAATTAGCGCATTCATTTTTTCCCTTGACAACCTGAAGCAACATGTGTCGAGGTAATACTACACAAAGATATTTAAATGAGAATTAAATTGACTTGAATTCTAACAAGTACAAACACTTAGAGTTGGAAAAATGTAAAACTTACTGTCAATGAAATGTTATATCGATCATGTGATACAATATCCCTCATAAAATGTATGACATAGTATCCGTATTCGTTGTCATTAGGTTGATATGGGTACTGTGAACATCATATAAGAAAAAGTTACGTTATTGTTTTTGTTTAACTAGCGATTGTTTTAACAAAAAATTAAATGCATGACATAGTATCCACGGATCACTACAAAAAAGCGGCATTTAGTGGCGGTTATAAATGGTGATTTTACCAGCGGTTTTACAATCCGCTACTAAAACACTCGTGACTAACATTTACTAGCAGTTATCAAAACCGCTGGTAATCCGGTCAAAGACGCTACTAATTCAGTGGCGGAAGACAAAAACTGCCACTAAAGATAGAAATTTTGTTGTACATTAGTAGAGGTTTAAGAACCGCGGTTTAAGAACCGCTACTAAAACCGTTACTAATTGTTTAGTAGCGGTTTGCTAAAAATATAAAAAGAAATTCTGTCCAGATTCATTTTAAATATTCGGAAACATTTTTTATTTTATAAAACTTATTTAAAAAAGATCATTAAACAATTATAAAAAAATTTTATCATAATTTTCAAATTAATATATCCGAAATGATTTATAAAATAAATAATTAAATAGTATAACAAATATTGACTATAACTAATCATTTAATTTGATAATATTAAAATGAAGATAGTCAATATGTAGACTTGAAAAAGAAAAGGAAGAGAAAAATTAGTAAATAAGTAAGATTCAAAATTCAATTAAATTATTATAATAGGAAAACATTAAATAGAAAGATTTAAGAGAAGAAAAGGAAAAAAAGATGGAATATGAGCAGACGAGAAGAATTATGAGGTTGAAGGAAGGAAAGAGTGAATAGCTTTTGAGGTTGAATAAAATGAAGAGAGGGGTAGGTATTTATAGGGGTTGAAGGTAGGAAATAGTAACGGTTTCAAACAGCTACGATTTCTCACCAGTAGCGGTTTTAAACCGCTACTAACCAGTAAAATTAGTAATGGTTCAGAACCGCTACTATTTCTTTTTACATATAAAAAAGTAATGATACAAGGAAATCACTACTACAAAAAACAGTATTTACGTCCCATTTCACGTCTCTTTTTTAAATATGAGATGTAGAAAAGAAGGCGGTGGCAGAATCGTAAATAACTGGAAAAGTTTAAAACTTTTCACGTCTCATTTTTATTTATGAGACGTGGATTATTGTGAAATTTGGGCGCGGAATTTGACGATAGGCAAAAAAGGAGGCGGGAATGCATTTTCCACGTCTCACAAAAATTGTGAGACGTGGAAAGAGACTTTTAACGTCTCACATATGTTTGTGAGACGTTGAAAGTCTCTTGAAAATTAAAAAAAAATTGCCCCACTTTTCCACGTCTCACAAACATATGTGAGACGTTGAAAGTCTCTTCCCATGTGTGAGATGTGGGAAGAGACTTTCAACGTCTCACATATGTTTGTGAGACGTTGAAAGTCTCTTAAAAAAAAAATTGCCCCACTTTTCCACATCTCACATATGATTGTGAGACGTTGAAAGTCTCCTTTAAAAAAAAAAGGCTTCCCCGAAACACAACCCTTTCCTCTTCTCTGCCTACTCTCTGCCTCTTCTCCCACCGCCTTCTCCCTCTCACCGTCAGATCGAGCTTCTTCCTTCGTTTTCTTCGATGCGCCTCGCTATGGAATTGTCGACGATGGCTTCTTCCACCACCAGCCAAGTTCGTGGTGAGTTCGTCACAAGGTTCTCAAGGAGCTTCAAGGTTCACCGTTCTCACCATCGTTATCACTTCTCCAACCACCATGATTTTTCCTTCTTCCTCCTGCATCTCTAGATCGTGACCCAAGCCTCAGATTCAGTCATCTTTTCCATCATCCTTGGCTTTGCTCAACATTGTTGCTCTTCCTGTGCGGTCCAAATTTTGTGCCCTAAGTTCTACATCTATCTCATCTTCACTATTTTCAATTGGGGTAAGCCATTTCTGAAACTTTTTCTTGTTTGACTTCAGTTCTTGTTTGGTTTAAAAAAAATCAGAAGAATAGGGTGTTTTTGGGTATGCTTACGGTTAAGGAATTTTGAAGACCGAACGGCTAAGGAATGCTCAAGCCGATAACGCTGCTCATGATTCTAGCCACGACAACGAGCAGGACCCAGCGAGTTGTAGGGCTATTCGCTCTCAGTACTTGGCACTTATGAATTTAATAAATGGTAACAATCTTATATTCTGCTTGTGTCTTTTCTTATTTAATCTGGATTTGAAATGTCATGATCTAATTTAAAAAAAATTGACAGAGAAAAGGGATGATTTGGTTAAGACGGATTTGGAAAAGTTTGAGACCATCATGGGTGAAGTAAAGAGGTTACATGAGCACGGTATGCTTCATTGCATTGTTAACCTTTCATTTTTCTTTGATTGGTTTCCTGGTTTTGAAAATTAAAGTTTTTTTGTGGTATATTCATTCATATTGTTCTGCAGTTCAAAAGCCGAGAGAGGACGTTGCAGATGCTGAGGCGCTTCTCTTCCCAAAACAATATGAATAGAGGATATCAGACCTCAAATGCTGCTTTTGTCCCTTGTGTTAGTTTTCCCTTTTCTTTGCTGAGTCTTGATATTCTCAAATTTGGCTTTTCCTCTGCTAAAGCATATTGCTATAGATGTCTGAACTATCTATTTTGTTCTTGGAATATATTTTTAGAAGCATGTTTGAATTTGGCAGGTGTGTACCAACTTTATGCCGCATGATATTTCTCTTTAGGATGATACTCAATCCCCCCCCCCAAAAAGGTTTTATAATCATGCCAAGTTTACAGATGATGAAAGTCTTATTCTTATCTAAAAGCAGGTTATCAAAGTTGTGTCTATTAACAAGATCTATCATGATCAAACATGACTTTGATGATCATGACTTTTTTAATGATTGACGGGCTTCTAAGTATTGCATTTTTTCTTCTTGCAGTACTCAAACTAAAGGAAAGAAAAGAGGTAGCCCAGGAGGTCTGAACAAACTTTGTGGTGTTTCCCGTGAATTGCAGGTTATTGTTGGCTAGCCAGCGTTACCAAGGACTGAGGTTCATATTAAAATTTTTGAAGTTGATCATTAACGTTGCTCATTTTATATGCTTCATAGCAATAGTGCTGATTTTTATATGACTATGCTTGTGTTTAGATTGTGAAGCAACTGTGGGCTTACATACGGAAAAATAATCTCCAAGACCCAAGCAACAAAAGAAAAATTGTTTGCAATGATGAGCTCCGAGTGGTGTTTGATATAGATTGTACTGACATGTTCAAGATGAATAAGCTGCTAGCTAAACACATAATCCCCTTGGAAGCAACAAGTTGATATCAAGATTATGGGGATATATTTATGAATTGTTCTTTGGGTCACTGTTTGAATTCTATATATTTTTTTCACTTTCAGAACAGCCAATTTGAAAGAAGTAGAAGGTAGATGTGGAGTCAGGAATACAAAGTGCTGAATTTGCTGCACTCTCTGTAATTATATCAAATACACTTGCTAACTTCTTTGGTGCTGCTGGAAGGGAAATGCTTTAGTAAGAGGTTTTAAGACGTATTTGGGAGTACATAAAGGTCAATCAGTTAGAGGTGAGCATTATGATAATTGTTGATCAACTTGCCAATCTCCTAACTAATGTAGATCTGTGAGCTAATAAGGTCTGTTACTGATTTATTCATTGCCTTATTCCTGCCCACATCTATCTAAACATATAAATTACTTGACGTGCGTGCTTTATTCATTGCCTAATTATGATGTTTTCTGTTAAAAGTACAGTAGTGTTATCTTTTCTCATCATTAAGCATCATGAACTCATGATTTAAATTCAATCAAATTATTTAAGGCCAAAAAAGAAAATGCATGAAAAAGAGTAATTGTGTGATATCTCTCTAAATTTGATGATTCTCTGAATCTGTCAAGCTGTGTTAATATTTTACGGCATGTGAACATGATTTAGCCTATTACTTGTATTTAATGTGGTGCGAGCTTTTACAAATGTTTTGGAATTTGATTCTCAATTTCTCATCATTTTGAAAGTAACGTAAACTTGGTTACTGTAATGATGAGGATTATAAATAGCTTGTGTCATGTATTGTCTTTGCAAGACTTCAAAATAAATCTTCTTTGTTGAAAAGTAGCTCATGCTGATTTACGAACATCCTATTATATTAACACAAGACTTATGAAAATTGAGGCAATGAGGGAATGGATGAATAATAGAAGAGAAGCAATTTACAGAACTAATGAAAATTCTATTATGACAGTTGATATTATTATGAGCGAGGACCTAAATGACGTATTTGTGCTCTAACAAATTATATTCATGCTTGAAATTCTAATGGAATACTTGCTTTTGGTTGCAGTCACACATTGTTTGCTGCTAACTCCAGTACAGTACTTACTGATTCTGGGAACATGTTGATGGCCATCAGAATTGCGGGCTTGACTATTAGATGCAGCCTTCTTAGCTGCTTTCCTTCTAATCAGTTTGGAATGTTCTATAATTTCTCTTAGCAATTTTTTTAAGGAAAAATGTCTTGGAAACATGTGTGAGTGACTTGTGGTAAAACTTCTTAGCTGATTTTTATTGATTTTTGTGGTTGTAACTCCTATAGATTGTGTTGTAATATTAGTTTGGATGTAAATAATAAAATTAGTTCATTTTTTTATTTTCAGTGTTGTATTTTTATTATTCCGATAAAATATTGGGATTAATCATCCTAATTAAAAAAAATATTTTTTAAATAAAAGACTTTCCACGTCTTTTATTTGAATAAGAGACGTAGAAAGTGATCACTTTTCACATCTAACATTAAAAAATGAGATGTGGAAAGTCCTGTGACCACTTTCCACGTCTCATTTTTGAATGTGAGACGTGGAAAGTGGGGACTTTTTACATCTCATTTTTGAATGTGAGACGTGGAAAGTCCTGACTTTCCACGTCTCACATTTAAAATGAGACGTGGAAAGTTCCGACTTTCTACGTCTCCCGTATCCACGTCTCACCAAAAAGAGACGTGAAAAGTCCAAAAAAAGAGACGTGAAAAGTGTTTTCTGTAGTAGTGAATGTACGAGCCTTTTCAATTCGACGATTTAGTAGATTTAGTAGCGGTTTTAAGGAACCGCTAGTAATAGCAGCGGTTTTGTGAAAAAACGCCACTAAAACCGCTAGTAATAGTAACCTTAAAATTGCTAGTAATAGAAGCAGTTCTGGGGAAAAGCGCCACTAAAACCCTAGTAATAGGAGCAGTTCTTGGGAAAACTGCCACTAAAACCGCTAGTAATAGCAGCGGTTCTGAGGAAAACCGCCACTAAAACGCTACTAAATTACAATAACAATTAATGCATCTGTTGCGTTAGTAACGGTTACACTAGAACCGCCACTAAAGGCAAATAAAACTGCTACTAATTACATGATCTTCAAATTTCCCGCGGTTCTTCAAACACAACCGCCACTAATGTGATGTCACTAAGTTTCCCGTCAAACGGCGCCACTTTAGTGGCGGTTTTTTGGGGATAACCGCCACTAAAATACGCTACTATCTTTGAATTTGGTCAAACAGACTGATTTAGTCGTGTTTTCTTGTTAGAACCGCCACTAATACATAAATAGTGGCGGTTTCTTATTTCCGCTACTAAACAAACCGCTAGTAAAGGCCATTTTTGTAGTGGATAAGCCACAGCCACGGATAGGGGCCCCTAAATAATGCTTGAACTTGATATCTTATAAAATTTTAACTAATAATGCTTGAACTTGATATCTTATAAAATTTTAAGTAAATCCCTTTAATTTGGTTATAATGACTCTTCAAATATGTAAAAAATTATCTCAAATCCAACTTAAAATTGTGGATTCTATTCCATTTCCACTGTAGCTTTTGGCTAGAGATCACGAGGGGACACTTGTACAAAATGGAAAGAAGGTGCTTTCTGACTCGAAATATATGTGTGCAATTTGTTTGGATAAATATTCATTTATAACAATATTGAGTCGAATTCAATAGTTGACTATTTATGGATGATGACTCCCTATCTTTAATTAAAATTGATATATATTTTGATATATTTAGGGAATCATTCATGCAAAATTAAAGGGATTTTACTAGGATTTGATAAAATATCAATGTGGTACATGATTTGAGGATTTAATAATAAATACCTTAGTTTTAAAATTAAAAGAAACACGTTTTATCTTAGGTACAGCACTAAATAAATAAATAAAAAAAGAAATCATCATATTATGTTACATTTTTATGCTTTTTGTCCTCTTGCTTTCAGATTAGCAACGTGGCAAATTGGGAGACTATAGTTATTGGTTTTAATGTGATCAAAGACAATGGCCCACTAAGGAGAAAAAGCAAGAAGCCACGTGTTTGAGGTATTGAATGGCCCAGCAAGAGAGAATGGAAAGACCTAAAGGAATGGATAAAAGAATGTGAAAGGGGAGAGTTGTGGGCGGCAGATATCACTGTAGACATATTCATCTTCTTCGCCGTCTTGAGCAAGAACCAGAGAGGTAAAAAAAAGAGAGAGATCCAGAGAGAAGTAGAGAGAGGCGTGGGTTTTAGCTTATCATCTCCACGGGAGGACGAGAGGACTGTGGAGACAACTGGGTCGTGGACTGCCTCACCGTTAAATCCGCCGCCACTGGATGGAGCAAAGCCGCCGTGGAAGCTTCAGCTTGATCGGAGAAATTGTGCAGAGAAGGGAAGGAGATGAACTTGCAGTGTTTTGTTCTCTAGTTTCTTTACTCCTTACTCTTCTAGTTTGATTTTTAGCTCTGAATCTGTGATGGTGTTAGGATGAATTTTTAGTTGTAGTTATGAGTAGCTAGTTAATTTGTTCTAGGCTTATTTTGAAGCTTTGTATGGACTGATGTTTGAACTTATTCTCTCTTGATAATTAATGATTACTAGGTTGTGAATTTAACTTGTGCTTTATTTATCCTAAATGGTGGCCAACATTTAGCTTATTAGCCTAATTAGTGGCTTGAGAGAGCATTAATTAAGCATAGAACTAGGTTGAATTCAAACTTGTCTTAAAATTCCAAATTGGGATTGAGAGTTTGTTAATGAGATAGAGATATTCATTAACCAAGTTTTGTAAAATTGAAGTGGGATGTTTATAGAGACTAATTAACATAATATGTAGTAAGAGATTATGCATATTATAGTTAATTAAGGTTTGGGTAAGCTTGAGAGAGTTATTCAAATGGATATGACTTCAAACATCAACTTAGTATTCATTAATTGTCATTAGAGGAAGGTTAATCAAGCATCATGAAATACAAAGTGGATAAATAATCCTAGACATCCTTTGTTTTGACTTAAAGTTTTAATTTAGTACTTGTCAAGTTATTTTCATTTTAGATACTTCTGAAATTAAAAATACAAAAATTCTCACTCAACCTAATTGATAATATAATTGTGATAATTAATCCACTTTTGTCTTAGTCCCTGTTGGAACGACAACCTTTTCTATACTATTTTTGACGACCCGTGCGCTTGCGGATATGCTAAACCTCGGACAAGTCAATGGACAAACTAGAAAATGAAAATAAATAGCACATGCTCGCAAGTTATTGGTTTCCATATTATTGGGTGTGTTTGGATTTACGACTGGAAAATTGACTTATTTTCCATCTAACTTAAGTCACATAAGTCAGATTGTGTGATGAGATTTATGTTTAGATCATCTGTGAAAAAAAATTACTTATAAGTGACTTATTTTCCATAAGCCAAATTGTGTAAGGAGATATATGTTTGGATTAGTTGTGAAAAATGACTTATAAGTGATTTATTTTCTATAAGTGATTTATAAGCACTTTACAAGCTGCTTTTTTTATCCTCTTTTCACTTATTTTCACTTATAAGCTATAAGTCCAGTTATATAGTAGGCTAATCCAAACAACAACAACAATGACAAAACCTTATCCCACTAAGTGGGGTCGGCAGGCTAATCCAAACAAACAGAGAAAATGATCATGCACCTGCTATTCTGCTAATGCGCTAGCCATATAAAAACATCACTAATAGTTAACATCTTGACTATTACTAGTCAATATAAATAAGTCTTATTTGATAATCTTGTTAGATGAGTCTTATTATACTTAAAAACGTCTTGGACGGTTGGACCATTACTAGTTAATATTATATTTTCCTTTCTTATATAATAATGCTATATTATTCTCTCTCCTGCCCTCAGTGGATCCTTTTTTCATTCATTTCATTGAATGATAAATTAATATAAATGACAGAGAATTTATTTTCATGAGCGTGTTAAATTACTTGTTCCATTTTCGAGTCATATTAAAGTAATAGGTAGGTTCAGGAGCCAGATTGTAATTTTCAATAAATGAATATTCTAAAAACAGAATCAAACCTTAACTATTTCATATAGAGTACCAATTATTTATAAATATATATGGGTGTGTGTCATGTGGGTGAGATCCATATCCATCGGGCTCCTGTCGTCCACATGGGACCGAATGCCGTGAGCTTTTTATTTCTATTTTTTTAGCCAGCCTCAGTAATTCTGAATTGAGTATATTACTACTACTTCTTATAGGTCATCCATTTTAATTTTAACTCATTCTCACAAACCAAGAAATCACAATTAAATTATTAAATATGTTTTAAATTAATAGAATTACCCGTGCGTGTTTTCCCTTGTAAAAGAATGTGTACTTAAATCATATGCTATATATTTTTCTCACCTCTTTCGTCATTCAATTGGGATGAATTAGAGAACAATTATTTAATAATTCTTCAAGTGGACTTGTATTTAGAACTAAAGATTTCTTAAAAAATGGATTTATAATAAAGATCATAGTGGCATCTTATATCCTAATATAGGTGCTAAATGACTTATTTGTAAATAAGCTAAAAAAATTTTGTCATCTAAGTAGTCTACATCAAATTTCAATTTAATCCCTTAATTTAGAAAGTGTATTTTTAGTTAATTAATTTTACATTGTTAGTATCATTTAGGGTTTAGGATTTTGAGTTTAGGTAGCTAATTTGATGAAAAATGTTGACTCAACAAATTTAATTTGTGATTAGACAATCAAATGCTAACAAATCATGTTTAAATTTCAAAAATATAAAAATGATTATGTTAAAAAAAGTAAAGGTTACTTGGTATATAGGGATACTTTAAGAAGAACATATAAATTTAAGGGACTAAACTGAAACTTGATATAAGTTTAGAAAATTAAATTAACATATACTTCAACTGGTGCAAATTTGAGAAAATGAGTTAATCATTTTCTGGAAATTTGGATTTTTTTTCTTGAAATATAATCTCTTTAATCATTATTGATTATATAGATGAAAAAACTCCTTTAATAATTTACAATCTATTTCGATACTTTGAGAAAAATATATAAATTTAGGAGATAAAATGATTAGATGTTTTGATATCTATGACTAAATCTTACTAATTACTAATATTACCAAATAAGGAAGTATTATATAACGGAATTGTCTGAAAAAATAAAGCCGTGACTTTTTTTATAGGGAAAAAGACAAAAAATTCCCTTCCAATTTGCAAAATCTCAATAACAACTTCATGATAGGTATTAACAACTTCATGATAAGTATTAACAACCATTAACAACTCAAAATTTCTTATTTGGGATTTTGAAAATTGGAAGGGATTTTTTTGTGTTTTTCCCTTTTTTATAATCTAAACAGTGGATAAGTAGTTCCATGAAATTGTTTTGAAATCAATCATTGATATGTTCTAGATTATACTGCTGATTTTGATGTCGTAATAAATAATGATTATATTTTTGTCTTGCCATGTACTCATCTTATCATATTTATTTGGCAAGGAAAGAGTATTTCTTTGAACTTGAGTCAACAACATCATATGTAAGTTTACAGATGTACATACTCATTTTAATAACTTAACAATCACAAAATAACAAATGATCATATGAAACTTAAGAATAATAATTTAAACAAATAACAATAGTAAAATAAAAAGTATCCATATACAAATTCACAAATCCTAATTTATATTAGGAAAGCTTATACAAAAATTTATAAGTGCTCATAGTTAAATTTACAAGTACACATACATATTTTAACAATAATAGTGAAATACCACGTTTGATTGAAAAACTTGACCTAATGAATAGAAACAATAAGTTTAAACTAAGTTTCGTCCTTTTTTTTTTAGCATGAGTCGCCTCATCATTTAAGTTATTATATGAATGTACAATTTTTCTAATTTATTGTTCTTGTATAGGGATAAACTTGGACAGTATTTTATACCCTTCATTTACAATTTTTTTCATTTTTTATTATTATTATTTG
Organism: Mimosa bimucronata; assembly: GCA_037074515.1. Classification (NCBI taxonomy): domain Eukaryota; kingdom Viridiplantae; phylum Streptophyta; class Magnoliopsida; order Fabales; family Fabaceae; genus Mimosa; species Mimosa bimucronata. The sequence goes on from CM073442.1 coordinate 19,341,697, forward strand.
GGTTTCTTTTCATAGGGTATATAGTATATTAAATAGAGATAAATTTGGATAGTTTTCAAATTTAAAGGCCGAATAAGATTTAAAGTTTTTTATTATCTGTATTAAACATGTTGGAAGTGACTTATAAATAGGATCAAAGGAATGTGAAAGTGTGCATGCACACACCAAGGAGTTGAAAACTTGTTAAATTTTAAACATAATCATCAATGAGTTTTAACACCTCCAAGAAGTCTCACATAAATAAAGGAAAACACTAAGGCTATGTATAAGGGCCCTAGTTTGGATGATAAAACAATACTCATTCTATAATGCACTACAAGATAAACATGTGGTCTCTAAGAAAAGGGTTACCCTTTAGGTCGTCCATTGTTCGGGTAATTCATTGAATAATCAATGAATTGGAAAAGGCCGCTTGGTCTATATATACCTTTCCCTCTCTTAAATAGTCTTCACAACTCTGCCTCTCTCTATTCTGCTTACTGCTCTCTGTGCTGCCTCTACATCTGCATCTCATAGCTCAACCTCGTCTCTCCAGGTTCGCCGTCCTTCACTAATTCAAACTTTTGTATGTGAAAGGGTCTGATTTTTGTACAAAGTCTCCTCCAATAATGTTGCCAAACCCATCTCATGCTACATCCCCCCACCCCCCAAAAAAAAAAAACAAACAAAAATGTGGGTTTACATACCAAAGCTCGGAAAGTCTTTTAGCGTTATATTTCAACACGTAGTTTTTGAGAAAATAACAGATAAATACCTTTTGAATTTTAAAATCTTAAATAGGATATTTCATTAGTTGTGTAATGATTTTCATAACTACAAATCACCTATATGTGGTTTTGAAATTCAGAAGGATTTATTTATCATTTTTCAGTAGTTTTTTGTTTGCATAACATAGTTTAGGGGAAATCCTCGAAAATGACCTTCAGAGTTGCAAAATCTCAAATAAATCTTACTTGTAAAATATTGTCAATTCACTATCAAATGCAACCAACAAACTTCATATGGGATTTTGATATTCTGGAGGTTTTTTCTGGGATTTTCCTTGTATATAAGTAAGCATTTGATACTATGCATTGAAAATATAATACATACATACAAAAACCAGGTTAAGCATCAGTGCATCGATCAGGCTTTCGAGGTGACATGGAACAAAACTCACCGATCGAGTTGGATCCTTCATTACCTCACCCACAATTAAGTCACCTTCAACAATTCTCAGCAAGGCCTCATGATGAATTAGGTGAATAAGTACAAAAACTCTTCTTATTTCTGATTTGTCGTTTGGATCAATAGCTGCCCAAAAATATCGTAGCACTGTGTTTATTAACAAAGGTTGACTCGATATTTTTTTTCCCAAAAATAAAATAAAGTCTTGAGTTCATTTAATTTTGTGAATGGATACATTAAATTAAAACTGTTCAGGACATCATACTATTGCCTTATTTTAAGAAAAATGGCATCTTGTGAATAAATCATAAGAAGTTAGGGCAGGTTTACCCCAAATTTTGGATTTATTTTGGTACAATAATTAATAGGCATATTTACTGAATTATCAAAACAAAACTAGAGAGTCTTGAAATGGAGCTATACCTCTTAAAATTTCATACGGCACTAATATGCCAAAGGCTCATCAAGGTATTACAGGTAAGTGCATGCGTTTCATTCTTGTTCATATTCTACTGTGGATATTTGCTTCTTTTTTAACTTTAAGATTAATTAATAACTTAAACACGCACTGATCTTTATGATTTCTGGTTCTCATTATCTCTTTCTTTCTTTTTTTGACCGTCAAATCAGAATTTTCTGGTTCTCATTATCATATAGATATTACCGAAATGTCAACATTGCGAGGTGATATAGAACGCAACTCACCCAACTCGTCACCTTATGGCTCTTTACATAACTCACCTTTGGCATCTGGAGAACAATTGATTGAGACTGATGAACACTCTTTAGCAAGAACACACGAGCAATCAGGTAAATGAGAGAAAAAAGCTTTTATTATTTGTGTCTCATTTGTATCAATAACTACAAAAAATATAATAGCATTACGTTTGTGTTAACAGAAATTTTGTCAGAGAAAAAGGACTCGATTTTTTTAATTAAAATTTCGAAATCATTTCAATGTTGTAAATAGAAAAAAAAAATCCAATCTACTTGAAAAATCACACTGTCACCATTTTGTTTTAAAAATGAAACCTTGTCAAGAAAAAAAATCTAGATATAGGGAAGAGGTTTCCCCCATTTTTTTAACTTAATAACAGGCATATTTACGTTAGTTAAATTTAATTTAAAATCTCAAAATGCAGCTTTGACTCTTTAAATTTTATTCATGAAGCTTTATACCTGTTTTCTTTAATAATAGCGCACATCATAATGAATTTTTGAATTTGATATAATTGTTTTTCATTTCTTTAATTCACACATTATAAATATGCCAATCTCATCATCTTTAAGATAACTTTAACAAGCATATATTGAACATAACCTTTTTTTTTTTTAAAAAAAAGGCAACACTATTCAAAATATTTATCCTATCTACTGTATTATATACGGGCAATAATATGCCAAAGCTGAAGGTCAACTGCTAAAATCATTTCATTCCTGTTTTCGTTTTAATTCAATATCTGTACTTCCTTTTTATTGTACAATAAGTCAAAAGGAACTTTAATTAACACGTACTGATCTTGCAGATCTATCGTCCTTATTAGATTATATAAATATGCCCGAAATTCCAACATTTGAAGGTGAAATAGAACACAACTCGCCCCTTTCATCACATGGTTGCTCTTCACCTGACTCACCTTTGGCGTCTGGAGAACAATTTATTGAGACAGAACAACCCTCAACAATGCCCCATAAGGAATCAGGTTAATGAGTACAAAAGCTTTTCTTATTTCTGCCTCATTTGGATCGATAATTAACTATATCAAAGAAATATATCTATATATATATATATATATCGTAGCATTGTGCTAACAAAAATTAGGAGAAAACGCACTCTATATATTCTAAGTCAAATTTTCTGTTCATTGAAATGTTGTAAATAGAAAATATCAAAACTATTTGAGAAATCATATACTATTGAAATTTGTTTTAAAAAAACGAGAATTTTAGGTTAGAATATACAAAAACTCCCAACTTTATGTCAGTTGCGTTTAAAGGTTTAAGTTTAACTTAAAGACCATAATTTTTCATGTTTCATGAGTGTTAAAATTAATATTAAATTAACAGTGTTTGCCATGTCCTTATTTTTATATTTTGTTTATTATACACTATGACTTTTAAAAAACCACAGTTGTCATTTAACATAGTTTTTTAAATACTTAAAAAAACATTAAAAAAATACATATTTGACCATTTAATGAGTTTTCCCTTGAGGGAGGGAAGAAAAGTAGCTGAGGAGAAAATGAGTAGGGTGGTCTACTCTATTTTCTTTCCACATATAGAGAGATAATCCTTTCCTAATGTTGCCCCTTTCACTTTTCACATTGGAAGGTGTGGCTCTTATTTAGAATATAGGGAAAACTAATCATTTAATATTTATAGTTTGTGCGAGTTTGCAACTCAGTCCCTATAGTTTGATTCGTCACGACTCAGTACCCATACTTTCCCCGGTTTTAGAAAATGGCTAAGTCTCCAAAAAATTGTCCTATGTGGCAGTTGTTTGGCATCCTTGACAGGCCACATCAGCAAAAATTTCAACCTCAAATTTCTCTCCCTCGTCGCCGTACCATTGCTTTCTTCTTCCTTTTCTTTCGTCATCCCAACCAAACTCGATCTTCCAGCAGCTGCTGCTGAAACTGATACAATGCCTCCAGATGCCATCCCCCTCGTCATGATCAGAGAGGACTTCTCTTGAACCTTCGCCGAGCCTCCCGTCATTGATATCCAGAAAGTATTGCACGAGCTCAATTTGCTTTCTAGCCGACCCATCGAGAATCTCGCCGTCAACATCACGGCAGAAAGATGTCAGAAAACGGCCAAATCATCCCCCAAGAATCACTGCGGCCTGGAGGAAGTTTGTGACTGACAGGAATTAGATGAACAAGAAGATGAATGACTAAGCAGGACTTTCACAAGTAATTCTTTCTTTCTTTTTTTTTTTTTTTGGAAGAATTTTATACCAAGCACAACCTAATTCCTGGCATTTTTGTTTAGCCTGAACATTGAAAATTTTATCAATGGGAAGCATAGTTGATCAATTTAATTTTCCCATCATTTTGAAATAGCTTGAGCTAGGCTCAGCCTGGAATAGTGGTAGAAATGTTCATAATTTATTTCTTTAATCTCAAGTTTTTCAGCATGCGACAAATAAAAGTATTTAATGAATTTTGTTGATGATACAAGAGAATACGGTTGGCTTGAGGATAGTTGCTGCTGTCGGAGGAGTTTGGTTGGGAAGAGGAAGACATGAGGTAGAAGAACACAGGGTACGGCAACCGAAGAGAAAAGAGAAATTTGAGGTTGAAATTTTTGCTGATGTGGCCTATCAAGGATACCAAACAACTGCCACATAAAACGAGTTTTGGGAGACTCAGCCATTTTCTAAAATGGAGAAAAGTATAGAGACTGGATTGTGATGAGTCTAACTATAGGGATTGATGAGTTGCAAACTCGCGCAAATTATAAGGATTAAATGATTAATTTTCTCTAGAAGATATAAACAAGGGAGTTAAATAAAATAACGGTCTAATCCTTTCCATATTCTTACTAAACCACGTCTTTTTTTTATTCAAATAATCTTTATTTAAACACATAAAATTTAATTTCATCTTGAGTAAATTCTCCTTGCTACAGAATTTGATTCTAAATTATTAGTTTATGCTAATGTTAATAGTATATTCCTATTGTGATATTTAATTTGATTTTAATCATAATACATTTTGATATAAGGATGAGGGTATTTTAGTCCTTTAGATGTTTTTTTCATTTTCATTCCTTTTATTTTTTTCTCGTCCATTCAAGCGAGAAAGAAGATAACATTTTCTCTCCATTTTATCTCATCTCCATTTTCCATCCTCACACTTTCTTTCCTTCCAACTTTTCTTCCCATTCAAGCATATAGCATTGAAGATCAAGGAGTAATGTGTAACTTACCTTAAATTTAGGGCTGTTTTGTGTATTTTAACCTTATGCGTATCTAAACATCATCATCCTCAAGATGCATTTAACAATAAGACATTGAACATAACCTTTTTAAAGCTATATTATTCAAAATAATTATCCTATTTCGTATATATGGGCATTATTATATGCCAAAGGTCAAGGTCGATTGGTAATTGTATTTCATTCTTGTTCATATTAATTTAATACTCCTTCGGTTTTAAATATAATATCACTTTGACTTTTTTTGTTTGGAAGTTAAGGAACCAAATTAGACTACTAAATTATAACATATGTCACATGTAATTAGATTATATGTTACTTTATAAGTAGAATAAATTAGTTTTGAGAAAAAAATAACTATAAATAAATAATTTAAAGTGATTAATTTTGCATCCTTAAATTCTCCAAAAAAGTCAAAATGATCTTATAATTAGGACCGGATGGAGTATATATGCTTCCTTTTTACATGTGTGGTTAATTAATAAGAACTTTAATACGCACTGATCATTACGATTTCTGGTTCTCGTTATATCAAACAGATATTCCCAAAATGTCAATAATGCAAGGCGATACAGAATACCACTCAGCCCACTCGTCACCTTATTGCTCTTTAACCAACTCACCTTTGGCATATGGAGAAAAATTTATTGAGACAGAACAACCCTTAACAATGCATCACGAGGAATCAGGTTAATGAGTACAAAAGCTTTTCTTATTTCTGTTTCATTTGGATCTCTAGTTGTCAAAGTATATATCTTAGCGTTGGGTTGCGTTAATAATAAAGATTTTTTTTTTGAACAAGCGTTAATAATAAAGATTTGGTTTGAGAAAAAGGATTAAAAATTTTTGTAAGTAAAATTTTGAGTTCATTATAATGTTGTGAATAGGGCAAACCTAAACAATTTGGGAGATCATACTATCTCCTTTGTATTTTAAGAAAAACGGAATATAGTCAATAAATCTTGCATTGCTACCTCCAGTATTTAATATTAGGCTCAATTGATTGATACAGGGAGATTGAAGAAGGTAAGTAAATTACTTAATTATAGCATGTATTGAATAATATTTCTGGAAAAAATTATGTGTACCTTTAGATTATATATCAGTTTATAAGTCAAACAAATTAGTTTAAGAAAAATGATAAATATAGATGACAATGAAAAAAAATTCTTAAAATTAGGAATAAAAGTCAACAATAATTAGCTTTTATAATTAGTACTGAGGTACAGTGATACTATTAAGATAGGGAAGGTACCAACATATATAGTCTAAAGTTGTAAGGTCTCGTTAGATTCCTTAGGGTCTCGAGTAGGGAGGGGAAGTCACAAACCCCGAAACTTGAATAATCACTTGATCGGATACCTGGTAATAGGATCCAGATTAGACATTGTTGCCAGTTAATATATCAAAAAAAATAAGATAGGGAAGGTTTTCCCACCAATTTTTGTAGGGTAATTAACAGGCATATTTAACTATTTCAATTAAATTTAAGTGACTTATATTATCAAAATAAGGCATAAGACTTGAGATTCTTCAAATGCATACTTCACTCTAGCAACTAAATTCATAAAAGCTTATTCTTTTGTCTTTACCAGTAATTTGCATCATAATGAAGTTTCCACTTTGGTTAATTGTTTTTCATTATTTTAATCAATACATTATAAATATGTAAAGCTCATCATCCTCAAGATGTACTTAATTAACAATAGTATATTGAACATAACCTTTTTAAGGTTATATTATTCAACATAATTACTCTATATCATATATATATATATATATATATGCGCGCTATGCTTTCCATTCTTGTTTTTATCTTAATTCAATATTTTCCTTTTTTATTGTACGAAATTTAACACGTACTGATCATGATGATCTCTCGAACTCATTATATCATATAGATGTCCCTGAAATGTCAACATTGCGAGGTCATATAGAACACAATTCACCCCACTCATCAGGTTATTCTTCACCTGAGTCTCCTTTGGCATCTGGAGAACAATTAAGTGAGACAGAACAACACTTAGTAAAGCCACTCGGGGAATCAGGTTATTGATAGATTACAATCCTTATGTGGATCAATAGATCTAAGAAATATCATACTGGCATTTTTTGAATATATGTACATCTCATCATCATCCTTAACGTTGGAATCCAACTAGAAAGTACGTTTAATGCTCAACAATACCTCAAACAAATTTAGAGGATATCTCTACTTCTAAAAAAAACCAGTATTATGTTGGTCCTTAAAATAATGCCCAACTGACTTTATTTAGGGAGATTGGGAAAGTTAAATAAATTATTTATAATATATTGAAATTTTTTTTAAAACTAATTTGTTTGACCTATAAGCTCATGTATAATCTAAACAAATTAGTATTTATATAAAATTAAATAACTTAATTAGCTTATTTACTATCCCCATCAAAGTCAGCTAGCTAGTCCTCATATTAGAGACCAGCGGCAGTAATATATTAACATATATTTATAATGTTGTTGTTCAAAATAAGTATCCTATCTCATATACATGGGCACAGATATACCAAAGGCTCAATGTCAACTGCTAAGCGCATTTCATTCACGCTTTTAGTTTAATATTTATACTTGCATTTTTATATGTGCAATTAATTAATAAGAACTTTGACACGTATTGATCAATGCAGATCTCGTGAACTCATTAGATTATAAAGATATCCCCGAAATGTCAACGTTTCAAGGTGATATGGCACACAAATCGCCCCATTCATCACCTGGTTGGTCTTCACCTGGCTCATCTTTGGCTTCTGGAGAACAATTAAGAGACACAGAACAATACTTAGCAAGGCAACACGAGGAACAAGGTTAATGAGTACGAAAGTTTTTCTTATTTCTGTTTGATTTGGATCAATTGCTATCAGAAAGTACCGTAGCATTGCGTTAAATTAATTTGCACTATGAAAATGGAAATCAAAAGTATTGGAGAAATCGTTTATATATAAACTACAAAAAAAAAAAAAAGGTGAATAAGTGACGGATTTTGGCGACAGAATTATGTCGTTAAATCACGAACTTTGACACTAATTATTTAGTAGTAATCTATTTTATGATAAAATTATCGTTAATTATGTAGTTAATCCACCCTTTTTTAGTCATTATGTCAATAAATATTATCAAGAACCAACGCATAGTTGATCTAACTGTGTAAGGCTCCACTAGATCCTTTGAGGTCTTGAGTTTGATTTCTAGATGATACATTTGTGTCGGGAAAGGAAGTCATGAATCTCAAAACTAAAATAATCAGTTGCTCGAATACCTAGTAATAGGATCCAGATTAGATCCTAATTGTAAATTAATATATTAAAAAAATGTTATCAAGTTAGGAAAGATTTCCCCCCAAAATAGTTTTGGGTAATTAACAGGCATATTTACTTTATTTAAATTTAAATTATTTGAATTAAAGTTAAGTGTGTTTAGCATTCTAAAGTATTTTTTCAAGTGCATCTAGTGCCCTAAAGTAGTTTTTTTAGTGTATCTAACATGTATTCCTTAGGGCCATCCAACCCTCTACAATATTTTTTGCGATTGGTGTTGGGTACACCAACAAATGTTTTTGCAAGTAGATGCACTTGAAAAAATACTTCATAATGTTTGATGGACAAAAAAAAAAAAAACTTTAAGATGTTAAACATATGGCAAAAAAATAATTTAAGGTGTTGGATGCACCACAAAATATTTAGAATGTTGGATGTACCTAGAAAAATATTTTAGGGTTACCCATTTATGTTATGAAAATAAAAATTGATATACTTCATAATGAAGGTTTTTTGGCCTGAAATTATTTATGTTTTCTTTGTTAGTAATTATCATAATAATGAAGTTTTCACTTTGGTTAATTGTTTTTCATTAACTCAATCTATAGATTATAAATATGTAAATATCATCGTCCTCGATGTTTGAATCTTCACTTGGAGTAATGCTCACAATTAGTTTCCAATAGTTTCTCCAACATGCCTGGAGGATTCCTCTGTTTATTAAACATTAATACCTTTGATCTTTAATATAAGACTCACTTGACTAATTTAATGAGATTAAAAAAGCTAAGTAAACTATTTAATTATAGCATATATTACATAATATTTTTGGAAAAAACTTATGGCTATTATTAAACTAAAGTAAACTATTTAACTATAGCATATATTACATAATATTTTTGGAAAAAACTTATGGCTATTATTAAACTATGTGTATGTATATGTGTAGATATATCAATTTATAAAAGAGATATAAAAGCGATAGATTAATTTTATAAAATGATAAATATAGGAGATAAAATGAAATTTGGTCTTATATTTTAGGACAAAAGGTGGGCCTCAAGTAGCTCGATACTCGATAGTATAATATATTGAACATAACCTTTTTATTTAAACTAATTAAAAAGGTTATGAGCATTGATATTTATGCCAAAGGCTCAAGTTTGACTGCTAAGCGCATTTCATGCTTGTTTTTACTTTAATTCAATATCTATACTTCCGTTTTTTATTATACAATTAATTAATAAGAACTTAAACATACGTACTGATCTTGCAGATCTGTCGTCCTTATTAGATTATATAAATATCCCCGAAATTTCAACATTTGAAGGTGATATAGAACACAACTCGCCCCATTCATCACATGGCTGCTCTTCACCAAACTCGCCTTTGGCGTCTGGAGAACAATTTATTGAGACAGAACGACCCTCAACAATGCCTCATGAGGAATCAGGTTAATGAGTACTAAAGCTTTTCTTATTTCTGTCTCATTTGGATCGATAGTTAACTATATAAATATATATATATAAAAACAAATATGTGGTCAGAGAAAAATGACAGAATATTTTTAAAAAGTCAAACTTCGAGTTCAATGAATGAAAAACAAATCAAAACTATTTGGGAAATCATACTAATTTGTCTTTAGGCGTTTTTTTTTTAAAAAAATCTTGTCAATAAATCTTAATAAGTTGGGCCTTGGGAAGGTCCCCCCCCCCCCAAATTTTTTTTTTTTTGTTGGATAATTAACAGGCATATTTATTTTAACTGAATTTAAATTAATTATTTAGTAAGATAAAACCTGAGATTCTTCAAATGCAACTTTAACTCTTAGCATTTCATGAAGGTTTTTGTTTCCAGCTTGCATTGCATCATAACGGAGTTTTCTCTTTGGCTTATAGCTTTAATTAATTTAACCAATACTCATCCTCACGACGCATTTAACATAATTTTGATCATAATCTTTTCGAGAAGGTCATATTTTTAAGTCTTATAAAAAAGGTTATATTATTCAAAATAACTATCCTATCTCCTATACATACATAGATCATTAATATGCTGATTTAATTTGTTAAAATACATAATAAGTAATATAGCAATCTAACCTGGACCCGGCGACCCGGCCACCAAAGCGGTTCGAGTAGGCCACAAAGCCAAAGGTTATTGGGTTGACCAGGTTTTGTTTTTGGAAGTCATTTTAAATTTCTTTTTATGGGGCATTTATTTTAGAAAGTAACATTGGTCAAAGATAATGATAATTTTAGTATTAATAATTATTAGTTTAGTGACTAAACGACTGTAGACATGAATATTTTGTTATCACTTATCTATTTTGATATAAGGAATATTATTTAATGATTACTATGGTATCATTGAATGGTAGATTGTTCATGTAATGTCAACATATATATCGAAGAAATTGTAAAGAATTTTGAATAAATGATATGATAATTATATTAGTGGAAGGTATTGAATTAATATTAAGGGTAGAAATTATTTTTAAATTTTTTATTCTCTTCCAGCTTGCCCCCGAGTTGATTGTAAGCTGCCTCACTGATCCTTGACCCACTATTTCGACCGGTTTAGTTGCTGGTGCGGGTTTGATAACCTTGATATATAAATACATTATATGTATGTTTGGATCACAGGTGAGGGAAGGGGATGGAAGGATGATTTGCGTCATGCTATAAGTGGTAACAAATGGAGCAATGTGAAAGCAATTCTGGATCAAAACCCTGACGCTTTGACTGCAAAAATTACTTCTAAAGGCGAAACAGCATTGCACGTGGCTGCAGTGTTTGGGCATGTCACCATAGTGAAGGAATTGCTCCAATTACTGCCTCCTCAATCCCTTCTAACTCGTGATTCTAATGGTTTTACAGCACTTGCACTTTCTACATGGCAGAATGGCAACACTCAAGTTGCAAAATGCCTCGTAAACAAGAATAGCGATATACTTGTCGTTCCAGACATGAAAAATACTCTTCCTGTTGTACATGCTTTTCTAAATGGTTACCGAGAAATGGGCCGTTATCTCTATTCCGTCACTCCACCTGAATGCCTCACAGCTGGCCATAGAGGTCCTATTTTTCTTATTGGTTGTTTTTATGCACAATGTTTCGGTATGTTATGTAACATTACTTCTTTTCATTTCCTTCTATGTTCTTTATGCCCTTGTCAATTCATAGTGTGACTATGTGTGCAGATATTGCCCTACATTTGCTTCAACGATACGAAGATTTGCTGTTAAAGTCCAATAGTAAAGGGGTGACGCTAGCTTATCTTATCGCAATCATGAACACAGCTCTTCTTAACCCAAGCGAACTTGTCTTCTGGAAACGATGGATCTATAATTGTAAGTATCAGTGTACTAATTAACAATATATTTCAAATGCTTTCCTTTCATTTTCATTATCACATGCAGATTTAGTTTGTGCTATACATTTTTTCTTAATTTTTTAGATTGTAATGCAGCATTACAATGGTCAATATAGAGTGCATTAAAACGTGAATATAACTAACACAAACACATATATTTGTTGCTAAAAGGTTGTAGTATAGCTACATAACGTAATTTGGAAAGTATAATAAATGAGATTACTAAAATTGAATAGGCTAAAGATCAAACTGTAAATAATAAAAATATGTGAATTAAGAAAAATTGATTTAGAAAACAGTTAATTAATGTAGGGAAGGTGTATTTTTCATATGTTGTTTTATCTTATTTGTTGTCCTCACTACTATTTATGTATTTTCTTGACGAAATTATCTTTTTGTTGCTTCTGTGCCCATGTAAGATATAAATATACCTTCAAGTACAGCTATCAATCATGTTTGTGTGGACATCCCACAAGAAGATACAAGTCAAGAAGATAAAGGAAAACTTACTGAGCCAGGTATGTTTAAAATAATTTGTTTGGAGAAGAGGAATATATAAATTTGGGATTTTAACATGTAACTTTCACAAATTAGCAGTTATAATTGATCAAAATCATGGTAGGTAACTGTACTCAACAATATGTAGAATTCTTTCCCTTGATTAACAGTATGTTATCTTTGGACATACAAGATTTCTATTTTAACATTTATTCAGAAGAGGAATAAAAGATTTGGTCTTAATTAACAGGGTGTGGTTTACTAAAAAGGTTCATCACGTCCGTCGATGATTTTATAGGTATGGATCGGATGCTCACTTTCACACCTAGATCCCTTCAAAGAATTAAATTATTGTTCAAGATTTCTGTTAATTCTCATAAATTAAATTGAACTAACTAAAAGACTCATGTGTGATATGTATCAATCTAGGAGTTAAGAAATTACAAGAGTTAAAGTTGTTGCATGCACAAGCAGATGAGCTTCTTCGCCTAGTTTGTAAGAATGCAAGGAAAGCATACCAAAAGGGAGTTATAGAGGAGGCTTTATGTCGTGCAGCTAAAGAAGGGAATGTCGAGTTCGTGCTTCAAGTATCAAAAGCAGTCCCAGAGATTCTTCTCACTCAAACTTTGCATTTGTGTTTCATTGAAGCTCTTGATTATCGACAAGCTAGGGTTTTCAGCCTTATCCATGGGCTTAGCTTCAAGCAAAAACTGGTATCATCTATAAATAAAGGTGGATATATCTTGATGCATAAGGCAGCCATAAAGGCGCCGGATCACGTTCTTAATCGCATCTATGCACCTACACTTCAAATGCAAAGAGAATTGCAATGGTTCAAGGTTAGTAGAAAAAACGTATTAGTTTTTTGAGTCAAAATCTCTCACTAAAAAAAATCACGAATAAGCGGTGGAATTAACGATGGAATTTTAACACTAATGCATTGTTTTTTTTTTTAAATGTCTTATAAGATACTCCCACCAATCCTTATATAGAATTTATTTAGGAAATTGATCTTAGTCATAAACATTTTCTTTTATTTCTAATTTTTGTCGGACATTTCCCATATTACCCCTATTGATATTCCCTCAGTAATAATAAAGTGAGAGAAGTGGCAGGAAAATTAGGAAACATAATTAGAGTATTTTCGTAAAAATGTCATATATTAGCTAACTTAGTTAACATATTTAATCTAATTAAATTAGGTAATATATCTTATATTTAGGATAGGAAAGAATATAAAGGCAAAAAAAATCTCTTAAAAGCTATATTTATAATAATTTATGGCATAAACTGCCAATAAAATGCATATATAGTCTGCAAGTATTTTAAAATGTTCCCCAATGAGTTTCACTTTCTATAGAGGCATGCATAAACTGTTATAGAATAATTCAAAGCCACCAAAAAGAAAGTAAACCTCATGAGGCCTGGCTTTAAACCAAAGTTTCACTTTCTTTTTTTACCATTTTCTCCCAAACTGGTTATAGCATTAGGTAGTATAAATATAATGGTTTTGATAGGAATGCCAAAATTTGATTAAAAAAAAAAGAATGTGAAAGGCGGTACTTCCTGAAACAAATGCAGGAGGTGGAGAGTTTAACGCCTCCAGGCTTAAGGGGATTTCGAAATAAAGAAGGCATGACAGCTGTAGAATTATTCAGACAAAGCCACAAAGAGTTCATGAAGCAAGGAGAGGAATGGATAAAAGCCACAGCATCTTCTTGTTCAGTTGTTGGTGCTTTAATTGTGACCATTATGTTTGCAGCAGCTTTTACTGTTCCGGGAGGAAATGACCAAAATCTTGGATATCCATTATTCATCAAACAACCTTTTTTTAAGGTTTTCATATTCTCAACAATAATATCACTTCTCTCTTCTTCAACTTCAGTTCTAATGTTTCTTGCTATCCTTACCTCTCAATTCTCAGAGGAAAAGTTCCTCAAATCCTTACCTACAAAATTGATTTTGGGTCTATCTTTTCTTTTCATCTCCATTGTGACGATGATGGTAGCATTTCTTTCTACCATACGTCTCATGTTGAAACATACAAACTATTCATGGGGTCTCCTTCCTATTATGATACTAGCAAGTGTTCCCATCTTTCTCTTTGTTTTATCACAATTCCCTCTTCTTCTTCACACTTACGTTTCTACATATGGGAATATCTTTGATAGGAAGGTGAAGCCGTGGCCATGAGATGGACCTGTAATTGATGTACTCCCTTTTTGTTCTTGTTTTATTTGAATAATTGGGATTTGATTTTTTTGCCAATAGCTGTTGAAATATGAATTAATTGTATATATATTAGGTTTATCTTTTCATTATAAAAGTTTAAGCCAATGTGATGGGATTCAACCCAACTTTATATACCATTTATCCACCTCTCATACACTTGATTTGGGACTTTATATTTCTCTCTAATATTCAACCTCCTAATTTTTTTATCTGTTTTATTTTCAATTTTTTTGTTTTATCTGGGCTTGTACTTCTTTTTGAGTCTCAGAGACCTCAAATATGCAAATATTCTTTTGGGTTAAAGGTCATCGTTGCCCTGGAAGTATACAAGATGGATCAGGAATGCTTGGAAGTTTTTTTAGGCTTAATCTACCCCCTGAAAGTGTTTAAATCGGTTCAATGTGGACCTATATTAACTGATACTTAACGTTGACCATTAGTTTAGTAAGGTGGCTTTGACAAAAACACGTGGCAAGATAAATCAGATGATATGGCTGGAGGAGAAAACACGTGGCACCATCTTCTTCACATTTCCTCACCCTCTTCACCTTTTCCTCCCTACTCTTCCCTTTCCTAGTGTGAAATGCAGTTATAGCTTTGAATCCCCTAACTCCTCCCATTCCCATGGTAGTCTCTCATCAATAACATTCCTCTCTAACTTTAATGGTGCACCTCCGATGTCACCCTCGTACAATCGACACCATTCTCGGCTCCGATAGTAACAAGCCTCTTCTTCCAAAGCCCTTCACCATTTTCGACCTCTCTAGGCATATCAGACACTCTGCCGCCGCCACCGTACTCCGTCAATCGCCGCCGCCACGTCAGACTTACCCTCACCTCCGTCACGCGTTATTGTTCGATGATGCCGATGACCATACTGGCCGATTCGATCTGTTGGATTATTCTAACGGTGAGGATCCAAATCTGTTTATTGAAATAGAGTTGTTGAAATATGGCTGGATCTGGATTTTTATGGTTTACCGGTGGATCTTTTGTGGGAAGTGATGAAGAGGTTGCCGCCATTGGGTTGTTGTTGACGACAAGAGAGTGTAAGGGGCATTAAACTCTTGGCCATTGGCTATATATTTCCCAGTGGAGAGATACTTGAACAGAATAAAATTGAAGCTTGGAGCGAAAAATGGATTGTGCTAAGATGTTTAGCTTCATTTGCTTTCTTGTTACTGTGGTTGGTGTCATTGGGTCTCTTGAAGGAATCATAAGCCAGAAACTTAGCTGAAGAAGATTTGTCAATATGTTTTGCACAAGGTAAATCATTTTAAGTGTTTCTACTAAGTTTTGCAATAGAAAAAAAATTACCAGTGAGGCTTTAATTTGTCTTAAAATGAAACGGTGTGATTTTGTTTGATTCTTCGGTCTTGTTCAGATCTGTAAGCTGTACTGCCGGATTGATTAGTTTAATAAAATGATATACAAGCAATGTATTCCAGGACATGGTATTATTGTTTTTTGCTTCTTGAGTAGTAGAAATTGGTTTCTGAGTCACTGATTTTCTCTGATATAAGGAGATTTGTTGAGTCTGAACTTTGATATCCATGAATTACATCATTTTCTGGTTCTCAAGTGGAAACTAATTCTTCAGTCTCTACTGAGGATTGGTCTTCTCCTTCTTCTTCTTGAGTCTTCAATAAGTAGAAATTGGCTTGTGGCAAATTTTCTGGTGGGAGGAAAAAGTGAAGAGAGTAAGGTAGGGGACGAGTAGGGAGGAAAAAGTGGAGAGGGTGAGGAAATGTGAAGAAGATGGTCCCACGTGTTTTCTCCTCCAGCCATATCATCTGACGTATCTTGCCACGTGTTTTTTTCAAAGCCACCTTATTAAACTAACGGTTAACGTTAAGCATCAGTTAATATAGGTCCACATTGAGCCAATTTAAATACTTCCGAGGATTAGATTGAGCCTAAAAAAACTTCTAGGGCATTCCTGATCCATCTTATACACTTACAGGGTAACGGTGACCTTTAACCCTATTCTTTTTTTTATCACACTAATTGAATGGCTCTGATCCCATGTTGAAATGTGGATTAATTGTGTATATATATTGGGTTTTGTCTTTTAATCACAAAAGATTAAGCCAACCCAACATTATATACCATTTATCTACATCTCACACTTTCGATGTAGGACTTTATTTTTCTCTAAAATTCACTCTACTAATTTTTTACTCTTTATTTTCATTTTTTCTTTACCTGGGCTCATACTTCTTTTTGAGTCCCAAAGGCCTCAAGTCTACAGATATTCTTTTTTTTTATCCTACAGATCAAATGGATCTAATACCATGTTGAAATATGAATTAATTATATATATATAAGTTTGGTTTGTCTCTCCATCACATATGCTTAAGATTTTAAAATGGAAAGACAAAAACCCAAGATATATATACTATTAATCCATATTTTAACCTGAATCCATATTTTAACCTGGTATCAGAGCCGTTCAATCTGTGGGATAAAAAAAAAGATACATGCCTCCAACTCAAAACTAATCGACAAAGGCATGTATTGAATATTATGATGAAGAACACAAACAGGCCTCCAACTCAAAACTCTACTACCATTTAGTCACTTTTAGGGGCATCTACTATCTATAATGGTAGGAAAAGATGAAGAACGCATACCGATTGAAATTGAAGATTCCTAGATTTTCCTTCCCTGCCTCGCTTTCCTCCGTACACTGACCACCGATCTTCGACTTCCTCCTTCTCCGCTCTCTCTCTCCGTCGCGGGAATTATGGTCGGCTTCCTTCGTTAGCCGGCCATTGCTTTTCACCGGCCACTGCTCTCTCTTGCAGGATTTAGGGATTGCCCTCTTCCTCCTCTCTATAGCTAATGAGGTTTCACAATTAGGGCTGTTCTTGCTCTGCTCTTTTGATTTTTGCAGAGCTAGTCTTTTTACCCATGTGATTTTATTAAGGGGCTAAATGGTCTTTAAACAAATGGAAAATATTGCACCAAAGTCCCTTGGGACCTGATGATAATAAGGAGATTTTTTGGGACCTTAGAGTAGTATAATTGCTTCCTTGGGACTACTGTGCAATTTTCCCATAATTTAATGTTTAATGGGCCAAGCCTGGAGTTTCAATAAAGGCCTGATGGGCTGAAATAGCATGGAATTAAGGCCCAAGTCAATACTCATTTGTTGAGTTAATTATTATTTCGTCAACCTAGTTGATTGCTAGATGCACTGAGAAGGGTTCTATTACATAACAATAACTTACCTATGTTTAGGGCTGTTCAACATTGTCCCGTCCCGGCCATTTCGGGACGGGACAGATTGCAGCTTCGGGACGGGACGGGTGACAATCCTTAGATTTGTATTGTTTTGCTATGCTAAAAATGAGGCTTTTAACATATTTAAGATGCAATTTTGGTCCATATTAGCTTATTGAACATCATAGGCCTTTAAGTGGAATTAGTATGAAAATGAGGTTAATTAGTCATAATTGGAGATTAATTTGTATTAATTGACCTCTAGGACTTTTTGATCCTTATTTATTGCAATAATGTTTGTAGGGTCGCTGAAGGACCAAAAGAGGAAAAATTTTACATGAAGAAATTAGCCGGGTTGAAGAGCGAGTTGCAGAGAATGAGGCATCAAAGCACAAAAATTCAGCCCCAAAATTCCGTACATCTCGCCACAGCAACCAAAAATGCTCGCTAGAACGAGAAAGACAGAAACTTGAGCTATGCTCTCTGTCAATCTCGCTGTGGTGACAAAAAATGCTCACTACAGCGAGCACGCACTGACAGATGTGCGATTTTGCTGGTTTTTTTGGGCCAACCCGGGTCCAATTCAATTACCTACTTCTAGGACCCGACTCAGGAGCATATTAGGTCGAAAATGAGGAGCCTTTGACAGATTTGGAGCCACCACACACCCTCAAAAACCCTCATCTCATCTTCATCTTCCACCCTCTTCTCCACCCAACATCCATGGCTTCCACCCTTTCTTCCACCTTGGTTGATGCTTCTCTTATGAAAGGCAGCAGCTAAGCCCATTTGTTCTTGGTGATGGAGCTCAAGGGAGGAGCTTGAAGCTACAAAGGGGAGTGTTGTTCTCCACTCTCTCTTCCTCTTGTGTATTACAATTTTTCTAGGGCTCTAGAGTTGTTTATTTTCTTTGTATGGATGCTTGACATTGAACTTATTGACTTGAGCATATTTTATTTGTATGGGTTCATCATCTAATATATGTTTTCCTTGTTAAAATCTTGTGCTAAATGAGGGTTCTTGTTTAGTGGATCATGGTGTCAAGTATTTATGTTTAGAAATTGGCAAGTAAATCTACTAATTGCTTGAGTGACATTGGACTTCAACCTATTGGGTTCAAGTTATTGGATGGGGTTCCACCAATAAATTGGAATTAATGGGTTAATTTGGTTGCAATTCGGGGTTCCAGTTGTAGGATTAATAGTCCCTTGCGATTAGTATATTTAATTGGGTCAAGTGCTTAATCAACTTAGGTTAAGTTAATTAACGTGCAGGGTTCCGGCGTTAGTTAAATTAATCTAAGCCTAGCCTAGAGGGGTTTCTCTAGGGTTCTTTAGGAAATTGGCCATTTTTCAACTCCCAAAAATTTTAAGAAGCAATGATTCTCGAAGGTTCCATTTACCAAGAATAACCATCCCTTTTAATCCAAATCTCCCGTTTAAATCCAATCTCAATTCTTCTTTGAACATACGACACTTTTCATACAAACTTCTACATCTTAAAATCAAATACAAAATGTTTTCCCGTCCAATTAGTTTCGCATCTAACTATTAGGTAGTCATTTACACTAAGGTTCCTTGAGACCGACACCCGGGGATAGCTTCCACTACCCCTTGGGTCTTAAATTCTTGGAGAGCAGATCCGAGGCGGTACTACACCGATTTCTTTCCATTTCGGTGAGCTCTTCAACGGGACTCAGGATGGGGTCGTCCCGATCCCGTCCCGTCCCGAATATATATATGTATGTTCATATTTTAAAAAAAAAATACATGTGTCATCTCTCTCATGTGTGAGTATATATGACTTTTTTAAAAAAAAATATAACTCTAACTTCTAAACTAAGTTCCAACTATTCATTGATCTCAAATTTCTTGTCCACTGCCACTATGCTCTATGTGTAACACATCACATTTGAAGTTTTTTCAAACTCTATTTAAATGTGTAGTTGTTTCTACTTTTTTTGCTCTAATTATTATGTTTTTGGTTTATGATGTATTAATATGGAGTGTTCATGGCACTGGAGGAGATTTAATTATGCTACAAAATCACCCACCAAGTGTGTTGCTTTGCGAAAAAAAAAGATTTTTGGGTCAATTTTTTTTAATTGGGAAAAAATTGAGGGACAAGGCCCGTCCCGTCCCGGTCCCGTCCAGTCCCGATCGAGACTGGGACAAGTTCGGGGTGAGACGGGACGGGACACGGGACGGCAACCCCGTCCCGAACACTTTTCTTCGTGACGGGACGGGACAGGGTCGTCCCGGTCCCGTCCCGTAAACACCCCTACATGGAATTGCAGGAAAGAAATGAGAAAGTGGCGAATGACAGAGAAGATAGGTAAGGGAGTGAGTGTTGACTGTATGAAAGAGAACACGTGTGAGGTGAGAGGGAGTTAACATCTTAGACTTGGGGGACCCACAAAATAAAAAAATAACAGCGTTAGGATATTTATCGCGGATATCTCTACTTTTGCATCTTTATAAACTTAACGTTAAGATTAAGATACTGATTTAGTACTCAACTATTATGAAAGTTATTGTCAGCATAAAAAAATTTTGAGTAGTAAATGCGGTACTCATCAATAAAATTCGTAGTTTGATTAGTAACGCCGTTAATTTTGCCAAACGTCTGTTATAAATTGTTGACGTGGCATTTCTTTATGGACTTGTGATGTGGCATTTTTTATTATTATTTTTTATTTTTTTAACAACAGGCAGATAGGGCCTTTGACCCCCAAAACCAGATTCCCCCCGATATTCGGAGCCTTTTTCTGAGTCACTGACCTTCTCAACTGGATCACGCAACTTGTGTTTATTTTTTTTTTATTTTTTTTGTAGCAACAAGCAAATAGGGCCTTTGGCACAAAAACCCGGATTTTCTCTGGAATCCGGCCCCTTTTTCAGAGTCCCTAGCCTTCTGAACTGGACCAGATAACGTTTATAACCCCACTCTAGATCAGTCGGTTACCCCGAGTTACTTGGTCCAAAAATTAAAAAAAAAAATAAACCTAGGTTATGTGGTCCAGTTGAGAAGGCCAGGGACTCAGA
This sequence comes from Mimosa bimucronata, assembly GCA_037074515.1. Classification (NCBI taxonomy): domain Eukaryota; kingdom Viridiplantae; phylum Streptophyta; class Magnoliopsida; order Fabales; family Fabaceae; genus Mimosa; species Mimosa bimucronata. Next base: position 19,362,470 of record CM073442.1, read on the forward strand.
AAAAGGCGCCGGATACCGGGGGAATCCAAGTTAGGGGGTTAAAGGCCCTATCTGCCTGTTGTTAAAAAAATTAAAAATAAAAAAATGAAAAAATAATAAAAAATGCCACATGTCCATTCCACATCAACAACAACAACCAAGCCTTATCCCACTAAGTGGGGTCGGCTACATGGATCACACGACGCCATTGTACTCTATCGGTAACCAAATCTTTAGATATATTATTTACTGAAAGATCTCGCTCTACAACTTCATTGAGTGTACGCCTTGGTCTCCCTCTTCCTCTCTTAATCGGGCTCCAGACTGTTTGATCTACCCTCCTCACTGGCGCATCTAATGGCCATTTTTGTACATGTCCAAACCACCTTAAACGAGTTTCTACCATTTTCTCACTGATAGGTGCCACTCCAACTCGTTCGCGTATATAATCATTCGAAATCTTATCCTTTCTTGTGTGACCACACATCCATATCATCATCCTCATTTCAGCTACCCCCATTTTATGTTCATGTTGACCCTTCAAAGCCCAACATTCACTACCATATAATACTGCTGGTCTTATAGCAGTGCGATAAAACTTCCCTTTTACCTTATGGGGTGCTTTTCTATCGCAGAGAACTCCAGTAGCTTTCCTTCACTTATGCCACCCAGCTTGAATTCTATGATTGACATCGTCATCAATCTCACCATCTTGTCTTATAATTGATCCCAAATACCCAAACTTTGTCACTTGAGGGATTGTTTGCTCTCCCAGTTTAACCTCCAAATCACCTCTAAATTGTCTATTTGCAAAATTGCAATGCATATATTCTGTCTTACTCCTGCTTAAACAGAAACCCTTCGACTCCAGCATATTTCTCCATATCTCTAATTTATCATTAATCTCCTCTCTTGATTAGGCTAGAAGGACTATATCATCAGCAAAAAAAACAAATGCCACGTCACAAGTCCAAAAAAACAAATGCCACGTCAGTAATTTCTAACGGACGTTTGGCAAAATTAACAGTATTACTAATCAAGCTACGATTTTTATTGATGAGTATCGCATTTGCTACTCGAAAGTGTTTTTTATGCTGGCAGTAATTTTTATAATAGTTAAGTGCTAAATCAGCACCTTTACCCTAAATTTAATAGTGTTAGATGCTTTAATTTTCACAGGAACTTTCTTGTTAGAATTGCACCTTTCTCCCCCATGCGATGCACGGAAGTTAAAAATGAAAATAAAATAAACTAAAAGGTATAATTTTTTGAGTAACTATTTTATGATTAAAAATATTACTTGAAAACAACAAAAGTTTACTACATATGGATATAAATAATCTAAATCATTGATTGCAATTTTTTTTAATAAAAGAGAAAATATGAATTATTTTTAAAAGGCTTATTGCAAAATTGTGAGTTATCAAAATACATATTTATATTCAATAAAATAAATACATATTTATATGTTCATTAAATATTTGACGACAACAAAAGTTGATTTCATATAAGTATATATATATTTGCAATGTAGAGAACTAATACAGAATTGTGGGTTTATAAAAAATATTGTTTCAAGCAGTCAATTATAACAAATAGACTTAAGGGAAATATAAAAAAAAAATTAAAGCAATCAGTTAACAATGTGATTCAAATTTCAAACGTAAAACTTTCTAAACAGCAAATTAATCAATATTTCATTGCCTAAACTATTGACCTAATTAAACATAGCAAATATCCGGTTAATTTCAAAAGCCAAAAATGTAATGTTAACAATGGAATTCATCGAAATTCCAATTTCAATTTTTCCAAATACTTAAATAATTAATCCTTTGTTGCCTAAATTATTGTTAAATTTGAGGAGCCCAAAAGTTTATTGTTAATAGTGGAATTCAAAATTCAAATCTAATTTTCCCAGATACAAAAATAATTAATCTTCCTTTGCTCAATTTTAAATAACTTTTAAAATTAAAAAAATACCTTCCCAAAAGTATAAATATATGATGAGTAATGATTAATTATTGGCAATAAAATTTGAAATCAAGAATAAAACCTTCCATTATGACTTTGATTATTTGAACATGTGGACCAATAATTGAGTTAAGTGAAGATGATGTCATTGGACATGTGGACCAATAGAATTGTTGCTAGGAGCTTTCAAGAAATATATAGATTGCACCTTTCTCCCCCATGCGATGCACGGAAGTTAAAAATGAAAATAAAATAAACTAAAAGGTATAATTTTTTGAGTAACTATTTTATGATTAAAAATATTACTTGAAAACAACAAAAGTTTACTACATATGGATATAAATAATCTAAATCATTGATTGCAATTTTTTTTAATAAAAGAGAAAATATGAATTATTTTTAAAAGGCTTATTGCAAAATTGTGAGTTATCAAAATACATATTTATATTCAATAAAATAAATACATATTTATATGTTCATTAAATATTTGACGACAACAAAAGTTGATTTCATATAAGTATATATATATTTGCAATGTAGAGAACTAATACAGAATTGTGGGTTTATAAAAAATATTGTTTCAAGCAGTCAATTATAACAAATAGACTTAAGGGAAATATAAAAAAAAAATTAAAGCAATCAGTTAACAATGTGATTCAAATTTCAAACGTAAAACTTTCTAAACAGCAAATTAATCAATATTTCATTGCCTAAACTATTGACCTAATTAAACATAGCAAATATCCGGTTAATTTCAAAAGCCAAAAATGTAATGTTAACAATGGAATTCATCGAAATTCCAATTTCAATTTTTCCAAATACTTAAATAATTAATCCTTTGTTGCCTAAATTATTGTTAAATTTGAGGAGCCCAAAAGTTTATTGTTAATAGTGGAATTCAAAATTCAAATCTAATTTTCCCAGATACAAAAATAATTAATCTTCCTTTGCTCAATTTTAAATAACTTTTAAAATTAAAAAAATACCTTCCCAAAAGTATAAATATATGATGAGTAATGATTAATTATTGGCAATAAAATTTGAAATCAAGAATAAAACCTTCCATTATGACTTTGATTATTTGAACATGTGGACCAATAATTGAGTTAAGTGAAGATGATGTCATTGGACATGTGGACCAATAGAATTGTTGCTAGGAGCTTTCAAGAAATATATAGATTGCACCTTTCTCCCCCATGCGATGCACGGAAGTTAAAAATGAAAATAAAATAAACTAAAAGGTATAATTTTTTGAGTAACTATTTTATGATTAAAAATATTACTTGAAAACAACAAAAGTTTACTACATATGGATATAAATAATCTAAATCATTGATTGCAATTTTTTTTAATAAAAGAGAAAATATGAATTATTTTTAAAAGGCTTATTGCAAAATTGTGAGTTATCAAAATACATATTTATATTCAATAAAATAAATACATATTTATATGTTCATTAAATATTTGACGACAACAAAAGTTGATTTCATATAAGTATATATATATTTGCAATGTAGAGAACTAATACAGAATTGTGGGTTTATAAAAAATATTGTTTCAAGCAGTCAATTATAACAAATAGACTTAAGGGAAATATAAAAAAAAAATTAAAGCAATCAGTTAACAATGTGATTCAAATTTCAAACGTAAAACTTTCTAAACAGCAAATTAATCAATATTTCATTGCCTAAACTATTGACCTAATTAAACATAGCAAATATCCGGTTAATTTCAAAAGCCAAAAATGTAATGTTAACAATGGAATTCATCGAAATTCCAATTTCAATTTTTCCAAATACTTAAATAATTAATCCTTTGTTGCCTAAATTATTGTTAAATTTGAGGAGCCCAAAAGTTTATTGTTAATAGTGGAATTCAAAATTCAAATCTAATTTTCCCAGATACAAAAATAATTAATCTTCCTTTGCTCAATTTTAAATAACTTTTAAAATTAAAAAAATACCTTCCCAAAAGTATAAATATATGATGAGTAATGATTAATTATTGGCAATAAAATTTGAAATCAAGAATAAAACCTTCCATTATGACTTTGATTATTTGAACATGTGGACCAATAATTGAGTTAAGTGAAGATGATGTCATTGGACATGTGGACCAATAGAATTGTTGCTAGGAGCTTTCAAGAAATATATAGATTGCACCTTTCTCCCCCATGCGATGCACGGAAGTTAAAAATGAAAATAAAATGAACTAAAAGGTATAATTTTTTGAGTAACTATTTTATGATTAAAAATATTACTTGAAAACAACAAAAGTTTACTACATATGGATATAAATAATCTAAATCATTGATTGCAATTTTTTTTAATAAAAGAGAAAATATGAATTATTTTTAAAAGGCTTATTGCAAAATTGTGAGTTATCAAAATACATATTTATATTCAATAAAATAAATACATATTTATATGTTCATTAAATATTTGACGACAACAAAAGTTGATTTCATATAAGTATATATATATTTGCAATGTAGAGAACTAATACAGAATTGTGGGTTTATAAAAAATATTGTTTCAAGCAGTCAATTATAACAAATAGACTTAAGGGAAATATAAAAAAAAAATTAAAGCAATCAGTTAACAATGTGATTCAAATTTCAAACGTAAAACTTTCTAAACAGCAAATTAATCAATATTTCATTGCCTAAACTATTGACCTAATTAAACATAGCAAATATCCGGTTAATTTCAAAAGCCAAAAATGTAATGTTAACAATGGAATTCATCGAAATTCCAATTTCAATTTTTCCAAATACTTAAATAATTAATCCTTTGTTGCCTAAATTATTGTTAAATTTGAGGAGCCCAAAAGTTTATTGTTAATAGTGGAATTCAAAATTCAAATCTAATTTTCCCAGATACAAAAATAATTAATCTTCCTTTGCTCAATTTTAAATAACTTTTAAAATTAAAAAAATACCTTCCCAAAAGTATAAATATATGATGAGTAATGATTAATTATTGGCAATAAAATTTGAAATCAAGAATAAAACCTTCCATTATGACTTTGATTATTAGAACATGTGGACCAATAATTGAGTTAAGTGAAGATGATGTCATTGGACATGTGGACCAATAGAATTGTTGCTAGGAGCTTTCAAGAAATATATAGATATAGATTGCACCTTTACCCAAAATAATTTAACGAATTTTTGCTATTTCTGGAATGAAACGCTGTAGGATGCTGCTTAATAGATGTTGACATATCATGTATTGACCTTTTTTTTTTTTTTTTTTGTATCAAGTAGTTTCTCGAGTATGAAGTTTAACATTTAAAAAAATGGTTATTGCTTGAAGTATACTGATTTTTAGGTGGGAAAAATGTGCAGGTGATTTGTGTTGTCTCAGCAAGGTCCAAACACCTTATTGCTATGAACTCCTTGAGCTCTGACCTTTTTCGAGCGCTTGTGTTGATCGGTAGTATTATGTGTTGCGAGTTCTGAAAATATCATTGAGGACCGAATCTACTGGCATTCTTCAAACGTACTCGGACGGGTTTTATTCATTGAAGGGGTGTTGCAGCGAATTTCGTGGAATTGCGCACTTACGCTGGACATGGCAGAGTAATGGAGTGCTCCTGACAAGTATAAGATTATTCATTTTTGACTCTGTTGAGAATCAATGGGACATCATTCAAAGCCTGTTGTAATGTTTTAAAGGAATTTGTTAGTCAATCAATTTGGAGATGACATTCAAATCCATGTACATTTGAATTGTGCTTTCACTATTTAACCATAGACACTCTGTTCTCCGGATGGATCCCCACAGTCAGCGCACTATTTATATGTTCCTGCATTTTTTTTTTATATATATATCTTGTAGGTTGCAAATAACGTTATTCCCATTTGTTTGAAATTAGGAACCTCTTCAATCTATATTCTTTCTGCTGTCACTCTTTCCTCTCACTCTTGTTCTTCTTCCAGTCAATTTTACTTAGTGCCGAAAAGGCCGTTTGTGTTGCTGGGAAAGATAAGAATGGAATGAATTAAAAGGAAAAATAATTTAAAGTAACATAACTAAAATGTGGAGAGGAGATAGGCCGACGGTGTTAACGAAGATGAGTGGTAATTTGAGATAGGGAGCGATGACTTATGCCGTTTGTGGGATGTTTGGCGGTTCCCAAGTGTTGTGATTGGGTTTACTCATTAAATGGATGGTGCCAAGATAAATACAACCAACCCATCATAGTAAATTGGAGATTTGAATTTTGTAGATTTCAATTTTACCCTTTAAACCTTGACTATAATAACCAAACTGGCCTAGAGAGTTAACCAAGATCCAGGTTTTTCACAGTTGTTAGCAGGAGGTTTAGATGCTTAATCATTCGTTCATGGAGAAAGCAGTTATACGGCAATAAATTCGTTTGTAAAGGTGCTGCGACCAATGTCATTAACGATTTGTCAGTTTACAGTTACTTCTAGCTCATTTACATGACGATGTGGAAAAAAGATGCACATTTACAGTGCTCCCCCATAATTGGCATGGTGAAAAAAATATAACTAAAGTGGATGTGCGCCGAGTTTGAAAAGCTAGTCACATTAATTACGAGCACGGTACTATGTACTCATTTGATCCTATTTATAAGGCACTTCCAGCACATTTCACACAAACCAGGGAAAACCTTAAAACTCATTAACTTTCCACTAAAATCTAACAAATTTACAACTTTACCCATATTTAATATCCACTATACCACATTAAAATAAAATTAACACATAATAAATAAAGGGTAAACTTGTACATACACACTAAATATTTAATGAGGTGACTTATATATAGGACCAAATAAAACATTCTCTCTCTGCCCTATAAATAGAATCAGATGAGTATCATATTATAGCTAATTTCGTTTGTTGAAGTGTGGACCGGTTTTTTTGTTACAAGCTCCACGTGTTTGTATTATAGGGATGTCAGTTTTACTCTCTGGTTCCGGTAACCGATAAAGAGGGAATGAAGGGAGAAGGTGCTAAATGACAGAGACAATGCGGAACAGAACCAGCAGGCTAAGTCTAAAATTGAGAGCAATTCAAACTTGACTCCAGTGGGGTAGTATCTGGCTATTTAGTATTCATCCTTTGTGATCATCCAGCTTTAAACTCCTGATAAATGATCAACAATTTAACATAGATATATACTAACGTCATCGTTACTATAGGAGGCGATCCTCTGTCTGTAGAGATTGTTTTTTTGAATGAGGAAGGTTTTCCGACTTGTTTTTGGCGAACGCGCGGAATGGGAGATTGAAAAAGGAAAGAGATAACAAATTCCCACCTAAAATGGTAACAAGGGAGAGATATATTTACGTGGTGGTGGAAGAAATGGGGATGACGCTGAATATAAGAATTGGAAGAACCATAACTTTGGTGGATTACAGGACGAAAAGGTGAGAATAGAATAAATTCATAATCGTCTGTGGAGAATCATAGATGGAAACATCACCATTGGTTTACATATTCCACCAATGTTACTCCGACGTCTTGTCACACATGAATGGATTGGATTGTTGACTACTTTGTTCTCTTGACGTCGGACTCCAACATCAACGGAGGAGCCCTTGCAAGCTCACAATCATGCGACTTATGAACCGAATTCGATTCTCCACTTCTATCAAAGTCCAAATATGAACAGAATTCATATCTCACAAAAAGTTGTTAGCATACGGTTCTCTGTCGCAACTTTTTCATTTGTTTCTCCCTTCAATGGTTGGGTGGGAATAAATCAGGCTTTTATCTATGGCCTAACCTACTTTAGGCTAGTATGACATTTTTAGTAAATAGGTCAGACTTATACTCAGGCTTGTTGTTAGGCCTATTTGAATAGACAAGCCAGGCATTTTTCAGGAAGGCCTATCCTATAAGCATACATGCCTGGTCTATTTATTTTTTTAAAAAAAATTTATCTTATGATATATAATATAAAATAAATTATATAAATTATTTATAACATTATCAACTTAGCTTTAATTCTAAGTTTAATACATTATCATTCATACACAAAACCTGACTCTTTTATTCATTAACCGTTATGATAAAAGTAAGAGAAAAAATTTACCTTCATGGTCGTGAAAAGTTTTTAAGGCATACATAGACCTTTAAATAGATTAAAATGTAATATATGGAATAAGAGTTATATAATTTTAAGTTTATTTAAAGGTTTATATTTTAAGTAGGATTTTAAAAAGGCCTTCAGGCTTTGTCACACTTTTTGGAGGGTAGGCTCATGCCCAAAAAAAGTCTACATACGTATCCAAGTTTACGCCTAAACTTTACATTTCTGTTATAGACTCATATCTATTTAGCCAAAGCCTAGTTAGGCATAGCCTATACCCATCCCAAGCGGGGAGGAGAAACAGAAGAAACAGAGTCCAAAGGCAGAATATTTTCCCTTCGCCTATATACGAGGAACTCATGAGAGGTTATTAAATTAAAAGAAGTTTAGCATTAGTAAGAACAGGGCAAGGTGTGAGAGAAGAAGCCATGAATGAGTATAATTACCCGAACCAGAGCCAGTACATCTACAAGACAGATGATCTCAATGGTCTTGTAACAAGAAGAACTGATTTGCGGAAGCTGAACGAGGACGAATTAATCCTCCTTATCAAAAGATACAGCGGCCGCGGCAGTATCAACTATGGACTACGCAACGACAGCTACTATGGGTATCGTCAACCTGATGAAGATACCTATTTCGAAATCCCGTCCAGGGCCAATCCAGGATTTCGGAGGTCACCGTATGATTAAGTATGGAAATAAACTGGAGCATTAAATATCGAACATGAATAACTTCAGTTTTTAATAATAATAACAGTATGTGTTGAAACTAATGATTGACAGGAGGGCGCGTAAAAAAGGTGCTATGGAAACAACATATGAGCAGCTGGCAGGCTTAGAAGAAGTACAACGGAGCCTGCTTTGATAACCAATTCCATGCAGATATATGGTTAATTTAATTATTGCGCGTTACTCTTAATTAATCTTCCAGGTCGGATCTCGTTGATTCCAATAACATGCCTTTCTATTTCGTGTCTACTTCGTGTAATGAACTAATGATCCTAATCTAGTCTGTTTATATTTGGACTGTTACATTCACATATATACGCCATATATGTATGTGTACACTAGAATTTGTCTACGTTGTCTTTCAGGTTTATTTGCTGGTTCTATATATATATACACACACACACACACACATATTTCTTCCATACGTTTTACAACCTTGGTGCAACCAGCTGATGTTAAGAGGGGAAAGTTGCGTGAACTATGAACCAGAGCCAGCTTCTTACACCAGTGATTCTATGAGATGGTTGTTATTGAGTATGGCCATTTCAATAAATTAAAACAAGTTATTACAATCACTTATTGTATGTCGAAACATCTGTAAGGTGTATCATCTTTTAGTGATGAGAGATCTTTTTAACTATGGACTCTTGTTGTTTGACGTCGGGTCGATATCTCAGTTTCTTCTGTAGTTCAACAGGTTATTGATTTGAATGGGACAAATATGTACATGTCACAAGCATTCAATATCATTCAACAAATTGCAAATATTTTCACCAAGATTATGTCCTGGAAGAATATACTTATGGGTTTCTTGCCAAATTCAGATACCCAAAGTTCCACGGAAACTTGAAAATTGAAATTAAACTTCTATGACATTGCTTCCCTTAAAATGTTGTCAGCTCATTGCATAATTTGGTGACATAGTTTGGATCAATGACCGAAAATATTTTGGAAGTTTGTTGTCATAAGGAATCGTTGAGTGGTAAAAGCACCCCATGGTGAAGAAATATTTGGAAAAGAAGCACAATAACTCATTCGATTTTAGTCATCTTCTTCATTTACAATTTATTTTGTATTTTAATATACACTTAAGTTTAAAATAAAAAACATATTACTATGTAATGAAAAAAAATTGTATATTGTTTCTTATGAATAATCATTTGAGTAGGATTAAAATCAATTAAATTATTGTATTTTGATTCAACCGGCTTCATATCACCTACAAGTGTACCAATAAATGAAATAATCCATATTTATAAATGAGCTGCACACAATGATTTAATAAACAACAAGACGTAAATCCCCGTGCGTTGCACGAGTCGTATTGATTATTATATATTTTTTATCTTGTTTTTCAATTGTTGTGTTTTTATGAAGATTCAATATTAACTTGAATTGTATGAGTAAACATAATCAAATCATACAGAACATTTGTTAAATTTAATTTTAGTTATGTTTGATGTTAAGTTGGCTTAGCTGAAAGCTAATAAAAGCTTTGAGTTTTTTAACCTCAATATAAAAAATACATGACAACAATTGTATATTCTTCTTTTATATAACAAATAGAACTGTATTATGAACATGCATCATTTTCTTTATACACTTTACAAATTTATATCATATTTATAATATGGAGACAATTAACATTGCAGTTCGTTAATAGATAGTAAGTAAATCTTTTAAGAGTTGCTTTACTATATATGAAAATTGACAGCTGATACAACTTCTCTTATTTGAAGATATTGTACGACTCACGTTATCGTATGAGGAAGACTTAAAATCAAATGAGTTTTATATAATTTGTAATTAATAGAGATATTTTAGGTTAAATATTTTAATTCAATTTTTGTATATGAAATGTTTAAATATTCATGGGATAAGGTGCATTGTATTTTTTAGACGCATTCAGTGCCCTAAAGTTAGTTGTGATGCAATTTCACCTCTAAAAGAATTTATTAAATAAATTCGGTTTTAATGGTAGTATGTGGAATGTGAAGGGATGGTTTTTTTAAGAATAACACTCACATTTTCAAGGAATGTAAAAGGTTGTGACTAACTCGTTTGCTACTCAAACCTTTAATTATTAATTAATTTTTTAATTTAATGTGTAATTAATTATTAAATAAAGTTGCTTTTTTGTAGATGAAATCCCCTATTCAACGAAATATGAAAGGGTATGGCCCGTACCTTTGGACTTTTCAATAATGCTTGTTTTGTCATCATTGCCCATATTAATAAAAAAACTTTTGTGAACCAATATACATAAAAATATAATAAAAATCTAAAAAGAACTAAATGATAATTATGTTTTTATTTTAAACTTATATTTGTGAAATTTTTTTGAACAAAACGCTAAACATGAATATAATTGTTTAATTCAATCCTAAATCACATTCATTATCTTATTTTCAAATAATTATTTCCATCCATAGTAAAATTTGATTATGAACTTTTCTAACAATTTTGGGAAACTCTTAGAATCTCATTATAATGAGACCTTTTGAGCATCATTAAATAATTCAAGTATTATTAAAATTTTGAAATTTAAAGTTACATTAAACCATTAAATACATTCATAATAGACAACACCCCTTAATCCTTATTAAAAAAAACTAAATATGAATTTCAGGGATCCATACACATACATGTACAAAGCACACTAAAACTGAAAAGAATACCATATTTAACTTTTCAATTGTAAGAAACCAAAATGTAATAATATATTCTTCAATGATTATTTTAAAGGAATAACACAACACCCTTACTATTTGTAAAACACAATGAATATATATGACCAAAAGATAATGTGCACATAATTCAAACCATCAGCCCAAAAAAAGTAGAAGAACTATCAAACAAAACCACCAACACAAACAATACATTATTCCAAATTTCTTCCACTATATATGAGAAAGCTTATATTCATTCCAAAGAGCATCCAATGTGTGTATAAACATCATGAATAAACTCATGATTTCCAAACACAAATGTATTGAGTGCTGACCACCTCAAAATAAAATCTATTGCAAATATATTTACAATACGCAAAAGAAATAAATAAATCAGCAAATATGAATGAGTCGATGTCACTCATAGCATGATACAAATTCAATGTTAACAAACCACGCTTTTAAACACAAATAATTTTGATACACATATTCACTATTAAGATTGTAGAAGATGAAAGAATACACATATTCATCACTAAAACACATAATTAAGATTATGTAAGACAAAAAGATACAAATACTCATTCAAAAATTATGCTTTATAAGAACAATTGAACTGTTGCACATTCATCGGTAAACCAAGCAGTGACAAGTATGAGAGAAAACTTGTTGCACCCAATCCTGCACAAAAAGGAAAAAACATCAATCACAACCACTTTAATAAAATCATAATACAATGAACATAGAAGATGAAACAATATGGAACCATGAAGCAGATCATGGGCAAGCAAAGCAATCAGGGAGGGTAAGGCAACATATATATGGACCACAGAAGATGAAAGGATACACACATTTATCATTAAGTTATCAAGGTATATAAACTGACAAGCATACGGTAAGTCACAATAAAAACTAAACCAGCACCTAGGACAAACTAAGAGTCTCAAAATAAATACAATGAACATAATATGAAAAGAATCATAAAATAGTTTGATTACACATTATTACATGATATTTATGAGTAACCAACTTGTTAACGGTGTTAACATAAGATGTATAGACTTAACGGATTTGTTAACGGTGTTAGTACAAGATTTAGAGATTATATTGATGATTTAAAAAGACTGCACATAGAAACAAACAGAAAACGCCAAATTCCAGTGTTGGACGATTCTAAAAACCTTGACCTGCTCAACTAAGTGACTTCAAAACTACCACTGATACTTTTATATGTCGTGTTAATTGGCTAATTAATTGCAGGAGGTGGAGCGTTTAATTCCTTCTACTATTATGGGCTTTCGAAACAATAATGGCATGACGGTTGAAGAACCATCCAAAGATAAACACCAAGATTTGATGAGGCAAGGAGAGAAATGGGCAAAGGCCACGAATTCTCCTTGTTCTATTGTTGGAACACTAATTGTCACCATTATGTTGTTGGAAGCACTCTTGATTGGACAAAAGGATTTTAAAGATGCCAAGCAGGGCAAATGTGGAGATATTTCATATTGGAGCATTCCTTCGTACCAAGTTCAAACCTATTAAGTCACTTGATGCCTCTAAGGTATTGAGTTATTCTTTGAAGTTGTCTAATGAAGCACAGCCAATGCTGGAGAAGAGAATTCTGCAACTCATTGAGAAGGCAAAATATCGACTCAATACATATGAGTATGCTAGATTCTACGAAGAACAGTCGAAGAGGCCACCGACAGAAATATCATGCCTCAATATTTTGAGCCGGGATAACATGTACTTCTCTAGAAATCTAAAGTGAAGTTGTTCCCAAGTAAGCTTGAATCAAAACGGTGTGGACCATTTACTGTGATGCAAGCATTAGAGTTGGGGAATGTCAAACTTGAGAATGAGCAAGGTGACAGATTTCAAGCTAATAGACAATGCTTAAAACATTATTGGGGAAGAATTGTGGATGGTCTAATAGACTGAAGACTATAAATCAAGCTCTTTTTAGGAGGCAACCCAAGTTTTGAAACTTGTTTTTATTTTTCTATTTTTCATTTTATTTATATTATTAGAGTTATATTTGGTCTTTCTCCTACAGATCTAAATTGTGTTGCAAGGGGAGATGGAAATGATAATGCAATAGCTCATCGTGACGCATGCAGAACTAATATTATGAGCTATGGAATCCGCTTGTTCGCCACCAACGGTTCAAATACAAGGAAGAGGCGTAAATGTTCGTCATCAAGCGTTAACTGCAAGCAGACGAATCGCAAGTAGTATAAAATATCGTTCCAACAGAGATTTAGATTAAAATTTTTGACCAAGCAAAAAATAAGTGAATTCAATCAAGTTGAACTAAAAAAATAATTTTTTGGTTGTGTAAAAAAATGTTGAAATCTATTTCTAAAAACTAGGAAGTGATGAAAACAATTGTTCTTTTGACTTTAAAGATGAAATGGGGTCTAGGATTATTTATCCCCTTTACATTTCATAAGACATGAAGAACTCCCTCTCAAATGGTATTTTCCATGAATATATGTGTTTGTTTAAGGTTCATATGCACTTGACTAACCTCTCTCAAGTCAAAATCAAGTTTATCTTTTCATTAAAATGCTCACCCTCTTGCTACAAATAATGAAAATCCACTTTGAAAACCAACCCTAATGTGACAATGCAAGGTTAGTAAAGAAATATCCATTTTACCAACAAACTTTCCATTTATCATGTAAATTTCAAGCCAAGCATGATTTTAACCAAGTTCTGCATATGGATTAGCTCTCTCAAGTCAAACCCACATGAATGAATCAATCTAAATGATGGCCAAACACATAGAAGAATGAAGAAAATGATAAAATCTACATATATATATCATTTACTACCAAAAAAGAGGAAGAATAACGTCTTAATCCATACAAAGGTTAAAAATAATCTTAGAATGGAAGTTTAGCCACTCCTGGAGGGAAAAACACAAATCTAGAAAATAAATACAACCATGGCAGAAATTTCAAGAGGAAAGAGGGAAGAACAGGAAAAACCAAGAGAAATGAGGTTGAATCTCTTCAAATTTTCAATCTCCACTTGAATCTCTTTAAAGATCTACAAACCCTAGCTTATAAATGCTCCCAAGTAGCTCCCAAAGAAATCCAAGTTGAATGGTTCTGTTTGAGTGTGAATTGAGGGTGTTTTAAAACCTAATTTTTGAGCTAAGCTGTCTACTGTTTGCACTCTGTCAGCATTTTGGCTGCGGCCAAAACTTTTTCCTACGCTGGTTGACTTCGGCCAATAAGCCTCTGCCTAGAAATTTCTGGGTTTGGATGCAGCCAGTTATTTTGACTGAGGCCAATAACTCTTTGCAGGCTCATCTTTTCAGCTTTCTTGATTGTGCTAAATCTTCTTTCCCACTTCTTACCCCTTGACTTTAGCTTTCAAATACAACTTAAATGTGGCTTAATTTATTGGCTTCAATAACCTAACAAGCAGTGAAATCTACAAGAGCCAAAGTTGATAAAAAAGAGGGTAAAATATTCACATTTAAATCAAGAATTCAATGACTTTAACCCAAATATCAACCTGGTACATTTTCATATCATGTGTACAACAAAATATGTATAAATCCACCCAAAAAGTGTATGAACTATAGGAAAATGTGCTAAAATGGCATGAATTTCATGAGGTTAATAGTAAGCTTGAGGGAACTACAAAGGGGAGTATTTCTTACTTGTCACTAGATTAATCTTGGTTATAAAGTAGTCCCTCCAGTCTTAAATACATGACCTATTTACCTAATTTGCAAAGATTAAGAATAGCAGTTTAGTTAGTTAATTTTATATGTCTTTCCTCAGATCCGACATAACTCATCAAGATCTAACATCACTCTCCACTTCACTGTTGTATCTTAGATCTCAGTCAGTTCATTTTGTATTTCATAAGACTTCATGGTTGGATCTCACTCAGATATTGTAATTGACATTTAAGAATTAGAGAGAGAAATTAAGAACTTGATAGTATAGCAGTAAAAGCTCTGAAATTATGATAAATAAAGTTATATATGTATAGAGGAGAATTAGAGAGAAGATTCCGTAATTGACAACTCTGATGTGAGAAGATAAGGGAAGTTGTTGAAATTCTTCGAGCATATCGCTGGAAGCGATCTTGGTTTTGTGTGAATGAGTAGGGTTATTATAGTTGCTAGTTGCTAGAAGCTTTGAAGAGCACCAAAATGGGAATAAATCATTGTAGTGCTACCTCGGATCCGCTCTCCAAGAAATTTTGACCCAATGGATAGTGAAAGCTATCCCAAAGTGTCGGTCTCAAGGAGCCAAAGATGCAAATGATTCCTAGTAACTAAGCGTAAACTAATTGGACAGGTAAAATCATCTATTTGTTTGATTTTAAGTATAAAATTGGTGTGAAAGTGTTGTATGTTCAAAAACAAATTAAGATTGGACAAAAGGAAGATTTGGATTAAAAATGGATAAAAATCATTCTTGATGAGTGAAAGCTTCGGGGTTCAGAGCTTCTAAAGATTTTTGGGGAGTTCTTGTTGATTTTTAAAAGATCCCTAGAGGAACCCCTCGAGGCTAGGCTTAGGTTAACTTAATTAATACCAGAACACTGTACATTACTTAATTTAACTGTTCGCCATAAATTGCTACCGCAAGTGCACGGGTCAAGTTTAGTAGTATAGTTCAAGAAAGGGTTGTCGTTCCACTAGGACCACGTTAAAAGCGAGTTCATTAGGTTCATTATATTCCAAATTAGCAATGGGCAATATGCAAATGATTTAATAAAATTAAAATGACTAAAGAAAAGGTAATTGTGAAATAGAACACTTGAAACGAAATTTAACACAATGAGAAAAGCCTAGGCCTATTTATCCACTTGCATTTCATGACACCTAATTTCCCCTTTCCTAATGCCAATTTATGCCTATTATGTTATTGCTTGAAGTCTCTTGTGTTCAAATAGCTCTCTCAAGCCTATTCAAACCTTAATTGGTATTAACTTGCATAATCTCTTACTACATGCTATTACCAATTAGTCTCTTTAATCACCCAACCTCAATTTTCACAAAACTTGGTTAGTTAATATCTCTATCTCACTAACACTTCCAATTAGTTAAAATTGCAAGACAAGCTTGGTTTTAGCCTAGTTCTTTCCCCAATTAATGCTCTCTCAAGCCACTAATCAAGCAACAATCCAAATGTTGGCCACCATTTAGAAAACCATAGGCTCAAGCTAAAACCATAACATAACATTCATTAATTTAGCAATAGGAAAGAAAATCATAGATATCAATCCATACAATCTTCAAAATAGACCTAGAATATGAGTTTAGCTACTCATAACACAAGAAGTCTCAACAATCATCTTCAAATACATCACAATGCTCAGAAATAAGCAAGAGAAATGAAGAAGAGGAAAGAAATGAAGAGAAGCAAACACAAGAAATTTCTGCTTGAAGCTCAAAGAATCTACTTCTCCCAAGCTCCCAAATCCTTCTCCAAGCTTTCTCTAGCTCCTTCTTGGTGTTTCTCAGCCTCCAATCTCGTGCCCAGGTGTTCCTCCTTTCAAATTCGGCCAACCCTAGCTTTTATCTCATTGTTTTTGTGTGTTTCAGACCCAAAACGCGCAGCAGAACTGACGCGTTTTCGCTGCAGTGAGAAGATGTTCTCGCTGCAGCCAAGCAAACAGAGAGGAGGGGAATTTGAAGAGATTTCTCGCTGCAGCGAGAAGATGTTCTCGCTGCAGCCAGGTAGGCAGAGAAGGGGACCCAATTTTTGCCATGTTTTCGCTGCAGCTAGCAAGTGTTGTTGCTGCAGCCAGAAGCTCAGTCATGCCAACTTTGTTTTGTTATCCTTGCTTCCCTTTTTCTTCACTCTTAATTTCTTCTTCTTTTTCCTACAAAATAGAGAGGGAAATCATCAATTCTTCTCAATCTTAAGGTGATAGGAGTTCACACATTTTCACATAATGTTCTTCCTTACAAGCATATTATCAGGCATATATGAGCTCAAAACATGTGAAAAATGTGCGAAATGTGCAAAATTTCTAAAGGTTAACAGACTGGCCCGTAGATAACATAAGTAAATAGAATATAAGTTACCTTTGAATTTAACAAGTAAAATCTGACAGGTAACAGATCTCTATCACTAGAGCTAAAGTCTATCGCTAATGAAAAGCCCAACAAATAACTAATGGAAACTTGGCAGAACACTAAATTAAATATCTCTATCGCTAAGTATATCCCTATCGCTAATAGACAAACAGCCATAGCAAATGAAGACTTAGAAATAACAAAGTTAATATCTATCGCTAAGTCATTCACTATCGCTAGTAAATAAAGTTCATTGAGATAATGCATAAATGAAAGAAAGATCAACTAGCAAGGAAATGAACTAAGTCTTTGAGCTAATGGAATCAGCTAGCGGTAATAGGTTAAGCTATCGATAAACAGAGTACTTCAAATAATAGACATTAAGATAGCTAGTGCCTGAGAGCAAATGAATTAATTAGCGCTAACACGTTTAGCTATCGATCACAGGGTACTTGAAATAACTTAGAATATTCATATGACTCAGTATCCTTAAGCTAATGAGCAAACAAAGTAACTATTGATAATGGGATTAGCTTTTGATGAAAGATGCTTAGAGATGACAAAGCTCATACACTGAACATTGAACTAAGAGAATATGCTAGCTATAATGTTCATGTCTATCGATAGAGAATGCTTGATGAAATTCCTTAGCTGATATATTGTATCTATCTCTTTGAGCTAATGAAATTCACTATCGATAACATCCACTGCATGAATACTTGTTTTAGCTAACAGCTCAAGTGCAGGAATTATACTATGCAGTTAGCGATAGCAAAGCATGCTAGCGCTACTGAAAAAGCTGTCAAGCAAGTACAGTGGCAGGTAGCAGCAGGATAACGTTACTCACAGTCTCTGTCTCTCTCCTCTTATCCTCTGCAAGATTAGTTGAACAAGAGAAATGATGAATCGAGTGAGTCAGAAGAGTAGAGTACAAAACCATATATAAAGACTTGAAGACATCAGAAATAAGTATGGATACACGACGCATTTACATGACGAGATGATATGAGATGAAAAACAAGAGGCTATGCATAGAGTATAAGATATAAATCAGTGAGCCCAGAAATGATGAATCGAGTGAGTCAGAAGAGTAGAGCTTGAGCACACATTGTCAGATTGATAAGCTCTAAATTGTAGTTTCATCTTATATTCAGCTGTACTTAAGTCTTTATCACAATCTGTTCATTAAGTGAACCTGATTATTAAAATCCTCTACTGTTTGAGGTTGTTCTAAAGCTTGGTGCTTTAAGAACAGGGTTGTAACCTTACAGGTTGTAAGGGGGAGTGTTTAGAGAGAATTCTAAAGCTCTGTAAAAAGGTTGGCAGGTGAACCTGTGTCCGTAAAACCTATGGTAGGCTTCTCTTGTGCCCGGTTTAAACAAGAGGATAGTGGAAATCTCAGGTGGAGCCTGAGGACTGGATGTAGGTCAGGGTTGACCGAACCAGGATAATCTCTGTGTGCATTAGCTCTTTCCTTAACTCTCTTAGACTCCAGCATATTTAACTTGTATACTCTTTAGTGCATTTCATGGTTTGAAATACTCACAGTGATAAAACTGAAAAAGATATTAAAGATCGCTTTCATTGTGATTTCTAAAGTTAAAGTTTTTTATTCTTCCACCCAATTCACCCGCTCTTGGGTGATAGCCAGCACTTACACTTTTCATTAGTTGCACCAAAGATAATATCATCAACATAAATTTGAACTATGAGCATATGTTTATCTTTATGCATGATGAATAAAGTAGTATCTAATTTTCCTCTAGAAAATCCTTTTTCAAGTAGAAATGTACTAAGTCTCTCATACCAAGCTCTATGTGCTTGTTTGAGACCATAAAGAGCCTTTTTAAGTTTGTAAACATGATCAGGCTAAAGTTTTCTTCAAAACCAGGAAGTTGTTCTACATATACCTCTTCTTTGATATAGCCATTAAGAAAGGCACTTTTAACATCTATTTGATAAAGTTTAATATTTTTTATGGATGCAAAAGCTAGAAGAATCCTTATTGCTTCAATTCTTGCAACTGGAGCAAAGGTTTCTTCATAATCAACACCTTCTTCTTGGTTATACCCTTTGGCAACTAATCTGGCTTTCTTTTTGACAATTTGACCAGCTTCATCAAGTTTGTTTTTGAAAACCCAGTTAGTAACAATAATAGGATGATTTCTTAGTCTAGGTACTAAATCCCAAACTTGATTTCTTTTAAATTGATTAAGTTCTTCCTGCATTGAAACTATCCAGTCACAGTCAAGAAGAGCTTCATCAACACAGGTTGGTTCAATTTCAGAAATAAAGGCAGAAAATTCCATTTCATTTTGTAGTTGCCTTCTGGTTCTAACATCTTTTGACATTTCTCCGATTATTTAATCAGGAGGATGGTGCTTAAGATGTCTTATGGAAGATTGAGGCTCATTAGCTTCATCTTAATCATCTCTAGCTTCATCTTGAGCATTTTCCTCAACATTCACTATCAATGGCTTTGGTGCTATCGATAGAGGGGCCCTTAAAAAGTTTGAAAAATCTTCATCCTCATCAACACAGTGTTGCTTTTCATGAGAAGTTTCATCAAATACTACATGCATTGACTCTTCAACAGTTTGAGTTCTTCTATTATAGACTATATATGCTTTACTCCTATTTGAGTAACCTATGAATATGCCAATGTCAGATTTAGGGTCAAATTTACCTAAGTTTACCTTCCCATTGTTGTGAATGTAGCACTTAGATCCAAAGATCCTCAGGTGACTGATGTTGGGCTTTCTTCCCTTGTAGAGCTCATATGGAGTCTTCTCCATCCCCTTTCTGATATATGCTCTATTTGAGATGTAGCATGCCGTGCTCATTGCATCTGCCCAAAACATTTGAGACACTTGCTTCTCATTCAGCATGCTCTTTGCCATTTCTGTGAGCACTCTATTCTTCCTCTCAACAACACCATTTTGCTGAGGAGTACGAGGGGCAGAGAAGTTGTGTTCAATTCCACTTTCATCACACAACTCCATGAACTCCTTGTTCTCAAACTCTCCTCCATGATCATTCCTAATTGCTACAATCTTGGTGCCTTTTTCATTCTGCAATTTCTTAGCAAGCACACAAAAGGCATCAAAAGTTTCATGCTTTGAGGAAAGAAACATAGTCCAAGTAAACCTTGAATAGTCATCCACAATTACAAGAGTGTATAGACTTCCACCTAGACTTTTCACTCTTGCAGGCCCAACTAAATCCATGTGGATTAGTTCCAATGGCCTACTTGTGGAAACTGTCTTCTTGGTTTTAAACGAAGACTTTGTTTGTTTACCCTTTTGGTAAGATTCACAAATTAAATCATGCTTAGCCCTAAAACTAGGAATACCTATGACTAGCTCCTTTTTAACTAGCTTATCAAGTTGAGTAAAATTCACATGAGCTAGTCTCTTATGCCATAGCCAACAAGTTTCATCATTTGAAATAAAACATTTTTCTTCAAGTTGATGGCATAAATCTAAAGTGTATAAGTTACCATTTCTATTTGCTTTTAGCTTACACTTAAGATTAGTTTTATTTATATCTAAATCATTTTTATCGACAATAAGACATTCATTGGAATAAAAAATAACCCAGTTACCATGGTCAGTGCTTTGGCTGACACTTAGCAAGTTATGGCAGAGACCATCCACTAAGTACACATCTTTGACAGGACCAACTTCACCAACTCCAGTTATCTTTCCACTTTGATTTCCACTAAAACTGAATTTGGCTCCTTCTTTTATCACTAGATTGTTGAACTTGTCCTTGTCACCAGTCATATGCCTTGAGCATCCACTATCAATGTACCACTTTCCTTTGTTGGATGCTTTAAGGCACACCTGCACAAACTAGACAGATTTAGGTACCTAAACTTTCTTGGGTCCTTTGGGATTAGTCTTGAGCTCTAGGTTTGTAAAAACCTTAGGCACATGAGTTCCTTTAGGAACCCACTTATAGGAGCCACCAATTCCATATTTTCTTGTATTGCAAGTAGATTGAGTATGGCCCTTTTTGTTATAATAATTGCAGAAACTATATGGTGAAGAATATTCAGAAGATTTTCTAAAATACTTTAAATAAGGTTTCACCTTGGGTTATACCCATTTCTTTGAAGCTTTTTGCTTTGGCTCATAACCAATGCCAGTTTTGTTTCTAAAAGATTTTTGGTCCTTTAAAATTACTTTTAGCATCTCTGAGCCTTTTGTAAACTTTTCTAAAGCATTTGAAAGCTTTTCTTTCTCCTTCAAAAAATTTTCACAGCTAGAACAACTGTCAGAATTTGTTGTAGGAAGATTAGCTATCGATGGAGGACTAGCTATCGATAGCTCCTCTCTAGGAGTTTGCGATAGCTTCTCTTCTATCGATAGTGCAGAAGGAACTTTGGATGTAGAAGACGAAATATTTTTCTTAAGTTCCTTGTTTTCTTTTCTCAAACCTACAACTTCTTTAGCAAGCTTAATTAATTCAGTATGCATTTCATTATACATGCTTTAAAGTTCAGAATAGGTAGGTTCAGAATCATATACCTCAGAGTCACTTTGCTCCTCTTGAGCAACCAAGCAGAGATTTGCACTCTCTTCATTATCGCTAGCTTCCTTATCTGAACTATCACCCCAAATGGATGATACATAGGCTTTCTTCATTCCAAATGACTTCTCCTTCTTTTTCTCCTTTTCCTTGAATCTCTGAAGACTTGGGCATTCAGATTTGAAATGACCAGGCTTCTTACATTTAAAACACACAGGAGCTTTATCCTTCTGAGAATCCCTTCTGAAGCTAGGACCACCCTTTTGGAACCTTCCTCTTCTTTTAAAGAATTTCTTAAACTTTCTAACCATGAGAGCCATATCTTCATCATCTAGATCTTCATCTTCATCATCATCATCAACTTCATCTCTTTCAGATACAGCAAGGGCAAGAGACTTCTTTTTAGGATTTCCATGAGCTTCCCTTTGAGCTATCAGAGTTGGCTCATACTTAGCCAGACTACTAAACAAGGCCATGATGGACTTGGTTGATTCTCCTTGCATCTCTTGAATAGCAATGACCTTCATGAGCCAATCACCCTTTAATACTTTTAGGATCTTGTTGACTTGCACTTGCTCTGAAATTTTTCTTCCTAGAGCAGCAAGATTGTTGATGAGATGAGTGAATCTGATCTCCAAATCTCTTATCTTCTCTCCTTCTATCATTTCAAACTTGTGGAACTCCTCAACAAGCATTTCCACTCTTCTGTCTTTCTCTCTAGAGGTTCCTTCATGAGCAATCTGCAGAGCTTCCCACAGGTAGAATATTCTCGTACAATGCCATCTTGAGCTTTTGTGAGCAGAGAGTATATGAGAATATTGAATGTTGGTTCGTCTCTGTGTGTGTTAGTCAGTTTTTCTAATTCTTCATAAAAGCTCAAAGCTTGATATTTATAACTCTTCGCAACTTGCCTTTTCTTTCAGCTCCGAGAGGCCGTATGAAATTAGTTGTTGGGAGCTCTTAGCCGTTGGCAATTAATGTTGTTCTTCATCTTTGTCAACTTTTGTCTCTTGCTTCATTTAATTCTTGCAGAGGATGAGCTAAGAGAGATAGAGTCTGTGAGTAACGATCACCTGCAACATTGTACTTGCATAGCAGCTTTTTCAGTAGCACTAGCTCCTTTAGCTATCGCTAGCTTAATAGTGTAAATCCTGCACTTAGCTGTTAGTTAAACAAGTATTCATGTGAAGCACAGTAGGTGTTATCGCTAGTGTATTTCATTTGCTCAATGTTCAGAGACAATGTATTAGCTATCAGAATGTCTAAGTAATTTCAACAAGTATTTTTCTATCGATAGCTAATCATGTTATCGCTAGTGACTATGTTATCGCTAGTTTATTTAGTTTATTACTGCTAGCTGTTCTAACATTTTCCTCCTTTGTGTTATCCATGTTATCTATGGGGCCTTAGCGATAGTGATATACTTAGCGATAGTGATCTATTGATCTTTGCTTGCTTAGGCTAGCACTACTCATTGTATTAGTGATAATGAAGGTCTTAGCGATAGAGATATTTACTTTTCTTCTGATTATTGCCAAGTCTCAGATTATTGCCAAGTCTTCATTAGCTATTATTATCCTAAGCTTTCCATTTGTTAGCGATAGGCTCTAGCTTAGCGATAGAGTATCTGTTACCTATAGGGTTTTACTTGTTCAATGTTAAGGTAACCTACACTCTTTTACTTAGTCATTTAACATGATTCTTATCTCAATTCATTCCAGACTAAGTTATATGCTAATTATTCATTTTACTTATGTTATCTATGGGTCCAGTCCTCATCAAAACTTAAGATTTTAATAGCGGTCGTCATTGGTGATGTCACAACCATCGTCGATAATGTTGTGGTTGCCGTTGATGATGTCGCAACCATCAATAGTAATATTGCTAATTTTGTTGATGATGTGGTAGTCTCTATCGCTATTGATGATGTCCCGGTCACCCCCTGTGTCGGTGATGTTACAGTCGCCATGGTAATCGTTGTCATTATTATCGTGCCTTCCTTTGATGATGTTGCATTATCATCATCATAGTTGTGAGCTCTTGGTCGTCGTGGATGATATTGTGGTTTGCGTTGCTGTCGATAACGTCACGACTGCCATCGATAATGTTGCAACTTTTGTCACCATCGAAGACGTCATGGCCGTCGTCATTGAAGTTGCAGCTTCTGTTGTCATTGACGTCCCAACCACCGTCAATGATGTAGTGATTTGCTTCATTGGTAATTTGTCGATTTTTGTTGCCATCTATGTTGTAGTTTCCATTGTTGTTGGTAATGTCACAACCATCGTTGGTGGTGTTGCGGTTTCCATCATCATTGGTGATCACATGACCTTCTAAATGTCGTATGGGTGGTGGATATGTGGTGTAGTCATGCCTTCAACAAGAAGAAGAAAATTCTCATACTTGGAAACAAAAAAAAAACTAAAACACACTTAAAAGTCGTTTTTGTTTTTTTATTTTTTTTAAAAAAAGCTTTTTTTTAGTTTTTTTTTTAGAAAAATTAGTTGAAAACAAGTATGCAAACAAATTCTTTTGTTTTCTTGTTTTAATAAAAAAAATTAAAAAACACAATCAAGCAGCCCCTATATTTTCACCATTTAAAAGATTAGTAAGAAAAGCAAAAGTTAATTCTAAAAATTTTTGAGATTTACTTTTAAAATCATAAATAATTGAAAAAAGAGTACCGGAGTATCCTAAAATGGAAAGTACAAAATTTTGAGAATAAAAATATATAATATAATGTATTTAACAAAATTTTGAGGGGACATAATAGAAAAATACCTTTTGAATTTTAAAATCTCATATAGGAGATTTTAACTAGTTGAGTAACCGTATTCACTAAATTGAGTAACAATTTTAACAATGGTAAAAGCACTAATCTAAAATTTTGAAATTTAGAAGATAATTTTCTATCATTTATCTAAATTTTGAAAAGCAACGTACTAGACAAGAAATCCGTACGTTTTAAAATATAAACTACTCGTATTGAAAAAGAAAGTACGTTGCCCGATATTGTGGCATAGTTCAAACTGCCTATTAAAGGCAAATCAGCATGAAAAAGAAAGTACGTTGTCCAATGGGAAAACAAGCATATGGTCCTTGCAAAACATATATTGCTGGTAAAATGGAGTGAATTCTTGGTAAGTGGGCCGAAAAGAAGGTAAATCTTGGCATAGCTTTTGTAGGGTGGCCAAAGCAAATTGTTAAAGGAAAAGCTAGCATTTAGTGCATCTTATGAATTTTTTTATTTCTCTTTATCTTTCTTCTCCTTTTAAAGCTCAATATGCCCAGATCTGGGAATCCCATGTTTCGTTGTACTTTTTTTATTCAAAAGAAAAAAAAAAGGTCACTAATTAACAACGTCATGCTGGGGATAATTGAATTCAAAACCCTTGTTTTTTAAATGATTCCATAGACCTAGGCCTAGTGACACCATATTCGATCTCCCAGTCTCTTTGAGAGGATACATGCTTAACTTTTCATTCCTTTTAGGCTATTTAGATTGCCAATTCGTGAATAAAAATTGATCTAGTTGGAAAAAAATTCACTCATAACCTAAAAGGTTGTTAATTCAAATTCCATTGTTGCTGTATTTATCTTTATAGCGGACAATCTATAAATATATCTGTAATTGTTTTTTGTACCTAGAGGCATGACATGGTAATATCAAGTTCAACTTGAAAAGTGAGCAATTCTTTCTCATGCAAGTTCAATGAAGCGGGTAAGCATAGTTACTTTATTTAGACTTTTTTTTTTAATAAAGTAATCTTCTGATTTCCAAGTGCAAATATCTTTTGAGTTGATTCGTTAGAAACGTTCGCAAGCAAAGGATATATTAATCCATATATATGGCATAATATGTGTGTGTGTGTGTGTGTGTATATATATATATAGTTGCCACTCTATCCAGTCATAGCTTGTTGGATCCAAAGCTCAAGGACGACCGGTAAGCGTATTTCATTCTTGTTCTTATTTTAACCCGCATATGGATTTACTTATGTCACATACAAACACTTAATTTTCTTTATTTTAAGTAAGCATTTGATATATTAACGCATCGCAAAATGATAGATACATATCTTCATAGCCAAAATGTCGACATTGAAGCGAGATGACTTGGAACAACACTCAGCGATGGACTTGGATCCTTACGTGGGGCTGCATCGTCCTTCATCTGTTGGCACACTAAGGCCACATGAGGAATCAGGTGAATGAATGCAAAAGCTCTTTTTAATTCTGGGGGTTTGGATCAATATCTGTCAAAATATATCGTAACATTGTGTAAATGGGGAAAAACTATTTGGAAAATCATGTCATTATCTTATTAATTCAGGATGGTTTTCCCCCAATTTTTGTAAGTTACAACAATTAATAAGCATGTTTAAGAACTATCAAAATAAAAATTGAGATTCTTCAGGTGTAACTTTGCCCCTTAGAATTTCATGAATGCTTACTTTTAAATTTAATACTAAGGCATCATATATAAAATAATTGAACATAACCACTTTAAGAAGGTTATATTATTAAAAAATAAGTATCCCCATCTCATATATATGGGCAATGATATACATTCTCCAACCCTAATTATAAAATTTCTTGAATTTTTTGGAGAAATTAAGGAAACAAAATAAATCACTTTGAATTGTTTATATTTGTCTTTCATCAAAGCTTATTTATTTTACTTATAAACTAACCTATGATCTAATTACATGTAGTATATGTTATAATTTAATGGTTTAATTTGCTTAACCTCCTTAAAAAAAGTCAACTTAATTTTATAATTAGGACCGAAAGGAGAGTATATACTAATACCCTATGCCTTAAATCTCTTTAAAATTTAAATACATGTGTGTGTAGTTGTGTACGTATGTGTGTGCCGGTGTTTGTATTTCTATACATAGACATAGTAAACACCTTATGATTTGAGAAATAAAGATGATAAATCTTCAAAATAAAGTTACATGGAATTTGAAAAATGAGCTACATAACTTAATTAGCTTTGTAATATTAACATTATGGTGCGGATTATAGGTGATGAAAGAGCATGGAAGGATGTTTTGTGCCATGCCATATGTGTTGGCAACTGGAGTGATACCAAATTTATTCTGGATGTATACCCTAATGCTTTGACTGCAAAAATTTCTGATAAAAGCAGAACATCATTACATGTGGCTGCAATGTTTGGGCATGTCACCATATTGGAGGAGTTGCTAAAATTATTGCCTCAAGAATTCCTTCTAACTCCTGATAATAATGGTGATACAGCACTTACATTGGCTACTTGGTATAGTGAAAGTACTCAAGTTGCGAAATGCCTCGTAGACAAGAATAGAGCCACAGTTTGCATTCCAAACAACGATGATCAACTTCCTGTTATTGTGGCTATCAAAAACGGTTACCGAGATATGGGACGTTACCTTTATTCTGTCACTCCATTGGAATGCCTCAAAAACCAAAGGGGTTCTTCGCTTCTTCACTTTTGCTTCCGTGAACAATGTTTCGGTATGTTATGTACTTGTAGTAAGATAACTGCTACATCGAAAGATTAAAAGATGGATCAAAGGTATATAATATTAATGTGAATCCTATCATATTAGTTTAAACTTTTGGAATAAAAAGACAAAACTAACATATACATATATATAATTAATCTATATTTATTTTTGATTTATCCATCTTCAACATGGCGTCAAATCCATTCTATTAAAATTATGTTGTCAATTCATGGTATGACTATTATATATGCGATGTGTGTGTATGTGCAGATATTGCGCTGCATTTGCTTCAACAATGCCAAGAATTGCTATTAGTGCCCAATGGTGAAGGAACGAGGATGCCAATTCATGATATCGCAACCTTAAACACCTCTATTCCTAGCCCAAGTGGACTTATCTTCTGGAAACGATGGATATATTCCTGTCAGTATATTATCTACTTAACTCTATATTTCACATACTTTATCTTCTTTTTGGAAATTTTGTTTATGTTGTTTTCTCTATATCTAAGTATAAGATCAAGTTAGTTTTTTAGAGAGATTAAGAAAATTAAATAAGACACTTAATTATAATATATTTTATATATTTTTAGATTATATATTAGTTTATAATTCTAATAAACTAGTTTAGAAAAAAAATTCAGGCAAATAAATTTAACTTGTTTAGCTTTCTTAGAATTTTCAAAAACAGTTAACTAAATTTTATATTTATGAACAGAAAGAGTAGTATGCAACAAGATAAAGAATCTAGACGATACTAAAATGTGAATTTAAATCTTACAGGCACAAATATAATTGCTAAAAGTGTTTATTTTAACGGGCTAAAGATCAACCTATAAACAATAAAAACAACAGTGAATTGAAAAAACTTGATTCAAAATACATTTCATTAACATATAGAACGCTTTTTTCATATGTTGTTTGATCTTATTTATTATCATTATTTACGTTTTTTTTTTTCTAACAACGATCTTTCTTTGCCCGTGTAAGATAAAAAAAAACCTTCAGCCACAGCTATCCATCATGTTTCTTTGGACATCCAACAAGAAGATAGAGGTCAAGCAGATAAGGCAAAATTTACTAAGCAAGGTATGTTGCAAAGAAGTTGTTAATATTTGAATGTGTGGGCTGGTCTTAATTTACAGGAGGGGTTTGGATTGGATTTCTCAAAAAACATGTAAATTTTACATTGCTTTTTTAAAAGCAATATTAACATTTGGGTAAAAGACAAAAAAAATCCCTTCTAATTTGTAAAATCCCAAATAAGGAATTTTGTGTTGTTAATGGTTGTTAATACCTATCATATAATTGTTAATACCTATCATGAAGTTGTTATTGGGATTTTGTAAATTGGAAAGGATTTTTTTGTCATTTTCCCTTAACATTTTGTAGGTACGTTTTGCGAAACGGCATATGACAATTTCGCATTTATGAATGAGCGATAAAAATCATGGTACTAGGGAATTGTACGAAACACTGTCTTGAACTATATATATATTCCCTTTGATAAACATTATGTTCTATGCAATAAAATATTTATATTTTATCATTTATTGGTAAGACCAAGGAATTAAATATTTGGCCTTAATTAACAGGTATAATTGGTTTAATACTAAGGCTCGTAGTCTTCAGCGATACTTTTGTAGGTATGGATGCCAATAACTTCCATAACTCTTCAAATAATTTAATATTTGTGCAACATTATTATTAATTCTCATAAATTAAATTAAACAAACTAAACGATCCATGTGTGATATGTGTCAATCTAGGAATTAAGAAAATACAAGAGCTAAAGCTGCTTCATGCACAGGCAGATGAACTTCTTCGCCTAGTTTGTGAAAATGCAAGGAAAGCATACCAAAAGGAGGTTATATATAAAGCTTTGTGTTATGCAGCTAAAGAAGGGAATGCGGAGTTTGTTTCTCGAGTATCAAAAGTAATCCCAGAGATTTTCACTAGTCGAACGTTCCTTTCGGTTTTCAATGAAGCTCTCCATTATCGACAAGCTAGGGTTTTCAACCTTATCCATGGGCTTCGCTTCAAGAATTCCGTGGTATCATCTATAACTGGGGATGGAACGTCTTTGATGCACAAGGCAGCTACAAAGGCTCCTGATCAAGTTCTTAATCGCATCTATGCACCTACACTACGAATGCAAAGAGAATTGCAATGGTTTAAGGTCAGATAAATACATGCATTAATCTTGAGTAGTCATGATGTCTTATAAAACTGAATAAATTAAAATCAAGCGTTACATAAATTAATCAATTAAATAGAGTTGTCTTCAAGTATTTGAGAATGCCCCCGATTACGAGTTTCACATTCTTTAGAGGCACACTGAATGTTCTTCAATCATTCAAGGGAAAGAAATTAAATCTCATAAAGCTTGGCTTTGAATCAAATTTCCATTTTATTTGCTGACAATTTTCTCCCAAAATTGGTTATGGTAGTAGTTTGGTTTTGTTAAAAATGTGGAATTCAATAGCTTTTGAAACAAATGCAGGAAGTGGAGAGTTTAACGCCACTAGGGTTAAGAGCAACCCAAGATTATAAAGGCATGACAGCTGAAGAATTATTCAGAGAAAGTCATAGAGAATTAATGAAGGAAGGCGAAAAATGGATAAAGGACACAGCATCTTCTTGTTCAGTTGTTGGTACCCTAATTGTAACCATCATGTTTGCAGCAGCTTTTACTGTCCCTGGAGGAAATGACCAAAATCATGGATACCCATTACTCATCGAACAACCATTTTTTAAGGTTTTTACACTCTCAACCATATTATCACTTCTCTTTTCTTCGACCTCAGTTCTAATGTTTCTAGCAATCTTAACATCTCAATTCTCAGAAGAAAAATTTCTCAAATCCTTACCTACGAAATTGATTTTAGGTATTTCTTTTCTTTTCATCTCCATAGCAAGCATGATGGTAGCCTTTCTTTCTACCATTCGTCTTATGTTTCAGCATACAAACTATTCTTGGGGTCTCATTCCTATTACGATACTTGCAAGTGTTCCAATCTCCCTCTTTGTGCTGTCACAATTCCCTCTTCTTCTTGACACTTATGTTGCTACGTATGGGAATCTCTTTGACAAGAAAGCGAAGCTGTGGCCATGAGATGGATTTGTAATTGATGTACCATTTTGTTCTTGTATTATTGGAACAATTATGATTTGATGTCTCTTGTCAATTACATTTACATGATCTCTAGAAAACTCTACTAATCTAAGCTTTCTTAAAATTCTTCAAATATTGACTGTGTCTAATCGACTAGGAGGATGAATTATTTTTCAAGAAATATAGATGATGACTTGAAATTGGTGCTACTAATAAGAAGGGCTTAAAGTCTCATTCATTAAATATATGTGTAGAGAAATATTTTTTGAAGTTAGGCGGTGAAGATTATGGTTCTTCTAAGGAAGTTAGTAATTACCTAAATTGAAGCTAGGAAAAAGGGCCAAGCCTATGTGAAGGGCCGATCTTTTCAATTTTCATGTTTGAATTGAAAAAATTAACCAATTTTTAAAACTAGGCCTTTGATTGCTTGGGAATGGACCTAAAACGGCCCGCCTTATAACAAAGAAATAATTTTATCCTTTTTAAAAGAGAAATAAAGTTTAATAATAAAAAATTTAAATTTAAGACATAAATATTATTAAAATCATGTGACGAACACTAGATAAAGGACTAAGCCCACAATTATATAATAATCATAATATTATCTTATTAAATATATACATAATTTAAAAATATTAACACATATAACATAAATAAAATAATTGTCTAAAATTAAATGAATAAACTATTGTTTAAAACCAAATAAATCGGACTATTTTATGAAATTTAATAGGATAATTAATTATAAGTCCCTTATAAGGGACATAATTAAGAACAAGTTCCACAAAATCTGTTAATTAATTTGAGTTCTCATAAGACCTCACTAATATTATTTTTGAAAGAGTGGGTTCCACATTCATTAATAAAAAAACCACACCCCACCTTTCTCTCTCCCTCTCACACGATGACCCCACCCCCTCCACTCTCAACCTTCCTTCTCTGCAACTCAGGCTGCGGTGGCCCTTCCCCTTGTCGCCCCTCCTCCGTCGCCACCGGTCTGTCGTTCTCCTCCGCTACATTCATAAACCAAAACCAAGCCTTCTGTCAAACTCCGACCACAACACCCCCCTCATCATCACCATCTCATCACATCACCCATTCAAGTTGATAAGGTTGTATAGATAAGGTTGCTGTGAAGTTTCTTTGATGTAATAGCATGTTGAACTAATGACATTCAGGTTTCCATTCAAAAATAAAAAAGTTGTATAAATAAATTTATTAAGGTCGAGGTATTTTTAAGATTTTAAAACTTATTTTCTTTATAAGGTTGAAGAAAAAATAGTTAGAAGATAAATTTAAATAGGAGAATTTAAGGGAAATTGCATTGAGGTTCAAATAAATTTACTGTGGAAGAAAATATTTAATATGATATGAGAATTAATTTTTAGGAATATATTTTTTATGAAAGGACCAAAATTGCCCCTATTTAGAAAATCATTTGTGTCATGAATGAAAGGGTAAGATGGCAATCTAACCTATATTAAAAAACTATATCCTCTTCTCCCTCCCATTTCGGTTCTCAGCCTCATTTTCGGCTTTCGGGTGGGAGGGCTCTCCAGTCTCCACTCCATTTTCTCTCTATTTCTTCTTCACTTACTATCTACACCATTAGATTTGTTTTCAATGATGAAGATCTGTTCCTCTCCACTACCATTGTCTCTTCACTTACTATCTCTACCATTGGACATTGTCTCTTCATTTACTATCTCCACCATTAGATTCCGTGGAAATAGTAAGTGTAGAGGAAGTGGAAAGATTGTAGCCTCGTCTTCATTCGTCTCTCTCATCTCTCTCGATTTGCTCACTCTCTCTTGCTGTCTCCGTTATCCCTAGACGCCGACGAAGACGAAGCTACAATTCCGGCGACTGCGACCTCATTTCGCCCATGCAATACCTGATTCGAGATCAGGTGAGTTTCTTCTCTGTTTCTACCCTTGGTTCTTTCTATTAGTACCGTTTTGAGAGGAGGGTTGGATCGAGCTTTTGAGTTTTGGATGTTTTAAACCACTTAAATCAAATACATATCTGAGATATTTAGTTTCCCTAAACAAATTTGAGATTTCATGGATATATGTGTCGGATTTTGAATATTTGTCTCAGACGTTACTGTTCATCCATCGAATTTTTCGATTTCTGACTCAACCCCGACGAAGGTAGAATTGATTTTCATATTTCATGTTCGATTTTTATTTTTTTTATGATGCTTTTAGGATATGAAATTCTCTACCCTGCTTCTGATTTCAAATTTTCTTATATAGCTGATGCGGTTGTCTGAGATTAATGCTGTGAATGTGCTAAAATGAATTAATTGAGTCGGATTTTTTGAGTGCATGTGTGGTTTTTCTTCTGTGTTTTGATATTTGAATCTGTGTTGTTGTTATTCCGATTGGGATCTCTGTTATCATGTTAATACCTCTGAAGTTAGTGTTTAAATGAAGTTAGGGTTCGATTAGAGTTGAATAATAGCACTTAATGGCTGATTCTTTTGGTTTGGGGTGCTTTTCGAATTTTACAAGCTTGCCCTGTTTTTGGTTGTGTTGGTATTGAAGATTAGGCTTCGATTTCTGTGGATAAAAGCTACATGTGTGTGTGTGTGTGTGAACGGGCAAATTTATGTTAATTTCGGGGAAACTGAAATCTGAAAGGTATTGGAATGAACGCTGATTTCGGTGGTCTTATGGTTTTATTGGAATGAAATTTATAAATATGGTTGATGGTTGATTTATGATTTGTTAAACTAGAATCTTACTCACATATAGTTTCAGATTGCAAAGTATATTGATTTTCTTAAACCGAAAAGGAATTGAAATAAATGCTGATTTGGTTTTATTTAGAACTTTGGGTGTTCAATGTTTAAATGAATGGAGTATGAAAAATGGAACAAGGATTCAATAAAAGTAGTTATTTATGTTATTTGAATTTGATGTTTGAGGAAAATTGTTGTGATGGTTGTTTGAAGAGGTAGGAAGGATTAATCTGGTTTTATTTACTGATTTCTGGTTATTAAATGTTGAATAATCTTGGATAAAATCTATCTGGAGGTTATGTATGATTAGGTGGGATATTGGGTTACATTATGTGAAAGTTTTGGGCTTGAATTGATGGATCTGAAACTTATTTAGAATTCATTATTTAAGGCATTCAAATATTTAACTGTTGAAGTAGAAAAGTCATGTGAATACTTTAGATGTTGCTGTTTGTTTCATGGCAAGTTAAAGAATTGTGTTTTTATGTGGAAGTTTAAGTAATTTTCTCAAAGTCTCATTGAAGGATTTGAACTATATTTCTAAGCTTAACAATTGAGAAATATTTTTGAGGATATATGATGATTTTTATTGGTAGAAGTTATGTTGTACTGGATAATGTTTATCATGGTGTGGAGTATTAATTATATGCTGAGATTGAAATGAATGAATAATAGCAGTTGCAGATATTAATGTAATAGCGGAATAAGTTTTAATACGAGTAAAGTGTAAATTTCTGGTGTGGGGTTATCAATGTACTAAAAGCCGGACCGGACGGTCGGACCGTTGGCCGGTGTGCATAGCGGCTCATTTCAAGGATTTAGCCCGTTCATATGATTGGTCCGTTTTGAACCGTCTCGGGCCGGCATTTAAGCCAGAACCCGGAGTTGGACCGTGAACCGGAGCGGATATGGGAAAACCGGCCGGCTCAAAAAGTGTTGTGTGTGTCTAATCCTTAGAAATAATGAAGAATATCATTTAAAAAAATGAAGATCTAACCATAGAAAATATTATCCAAATATTATATAATGTGTGCCTCATAAACTTCTATTCACCATGAGCAATGAAGAGCAGCCGTCGACGGAGTTAAGTGATGACCGGTGAAAAATAGGAGGTGAGAAAGAATATGTTGTACAGCTGTATGACCGATGGACAATGGTGTTTGCTTGCATCAATTCCAAGGCAAGACTATGAATATGTTGTACAGCTGTATGAGTTTTGCTTCCCACATTTCATTGTATTTCTTTCCATAGTCTGATGCTAAAAGCTGACAACCAATGGTAGTAGTAAACTTAATTAAGCTCAATTACATTCAAAATTAAAATTAGATTACGATGAATAAGTTAATAAATATAATAGTACTCTATTACAATAAGTGAATGGTAAATTATTGTTGACAGTAATTGGGAGAAATTTCAATAAGAAAATTTAAACATGTTTACTTAAAATAATTGAGTGTAATTGTTCAACCATAAAATTGGAATATTTATTTTTTTGACCAATTTTATATAATAATATTATATTGTTTCCCATACATTATTATGTGTGTCTATAATATTATTTTTTTATTTAATTATTGCATCACCGGCCCGACCGAATGGCCAGACCGAACCGACCGCTTGAACCATGACCCGCTGGCTTTTCTGGCTCAATGTCCTGTCCGGCTTTTAAAATATTGGGGGTTATTGAATAAGCAAACAAGTTTTATTGTGAGGTTTAAATCTGGATTAATATGGTTAAGGGGGCTTCTAGATGTTTTTCTTCATTAAAGTCTATATTTCATTTAAGATAATATTGATTTCTTTATTGAAATTGGTAAGTGATGGTGTTTGATGGTTTGGATAGTTGAAGCTCTAGAGTATGGTTTTGTTTGGAGCCTAAAAGTTAACTGAAAATTATGGTTTGGGTTATGAGATTAAGTGAAAATTAGTTATAGTATGCTATTATGTGTTTCTAAAGGTTGAATGAATAATCAAAGTATTGAAAATATTATCATGCATGGTGTTGCGTCATTTGCTGAATAGCTTATCAAGGCTCTATAATTGTAAATTTTCTAGATTGAATTCATGGCTGTATTTTTGAAGTATAGTATCGGGGTTTGGAATTTTAGGTTTACAAGAAATGGTTTTCGAGGAACTTATTAGTCAAACATTGAGAATAAAAAAGATTAATTAGAATAGATTAATTAAAAGCGACCTTTTGATCTTGAATGATGAGGCTAATTATAATATTTTTGATCTTGAATGGTGAGGCTAATTATAATAAGTTATAATTTTGCACATATACATAGAATTGGGTGGTATTAAGGATTTAGGATCCGAGAGAGACGCATATTATATATATATATATAGTTTAGATTTAGATCCTAACCTAAACCTAAATATATATAGGTATTAAGCGATACTTGAGCTCTCCAAAGTGATAGGAAAAAGGAGCTAGTTTAGAATTAAGTTCTGATAACCATGTAGTAGTTTTATTCCATATCATATATGAATGATTATATATCATATGTTATAAGCATATGGTAAGCATTTAACCCTTTTAGTTTATTTTTGGAGTACTCCTTGGCTAAGTGGTTCACTACCTCGTTTGCTAGATAGATTTGTTATAGCCTAATAGTTATAACCAAAAACCTTGCATACATAGTTATCCCACCAGTATTAATGGCTGGAAGCAGTGTTGTAAGAACCGAACCGGACCGGACCGGGCGGTCCGACCGGTTGGACCGTCGACCGCTCCATAGGTCGATTCGGATTTTATGGTCTGACCGTTTATTGTGTTAAGCCGGATCGGGCCGTTTCCAGCCGGACATTGGACCGGGAACCGGAGTTAAACCGGGAACCGGAGCGGTTTTATAAAAACCGGGCGGTCCAATCTAAAATAAAAAAAAGATGAAAAAAAATAAAATCAAGCCCAAAAAAACCCAAGTTCTTAAAAAAGAAACCCAAATTCATTAGCTTCATATCTTTCTCCCAAATTAAAAACCCCAACAACCATTTGAAAATCTTATGGCTGTGAAATTTGATCTCCAAAACTCCAACCAATTGGTGAACATCATCTCTCTCATCACCATTCCTCTATTGTTGATGTTTAACGTCTCTTCCAAGCTTTTATTCTATATTTAGCACTTGTTGTCTTTATACATTTTACATTTCTTTTAATATTTTTATCAGTTGCATATTCTATCTCTTACCTTTTGCATAACAGAAATTGCTTGTGTTCTTAACTTCCTAGTTCTTCTATCTCGACAAAAATTTCTGTAACTGTGATCCTCAAATGGTCCTATATGCCTTCTTTGTTTTGCTTACCTAAAGACAAGAATAATTGTTTTCTAAGTCTGTAATGGCTATTTATTTCTTGGTCAATGGTCTTTCATTAAAAATTAAGAGGTGAAGGAACCATAATTTGTTTATATTTAATTTACATTTAAAAATCATATATTTTTACTTAATTATTACGTCATCGGTCCGACCGATCCGACCGTGCGAACCGTGACCCGATGCCCTCTCCGGCTCACCTTCCGGTCCGGTTTTTACAACATTGACTGGAAGTTATTCCATCACTATTAATGGCTAGAATGTGCCAATGGCACACAGTTTATAAAGATAATTGTTGTCATTAATTGTATAAGGATTTTTGATATTATAATGTTTGTAGAGTTTATTAATTGTTATATATGATAATGAATGAAATAAATTGCTATTAAGATCCTTTGAATCTCACTCTTTTTGATACGTTTATACAGAGGAGTAAGGAGAAGTTGCTGCTTTTGGGTAAGGTAGTAAGATGAAGGGTTGAGATGCCTGCATTATTTTGTATTGTGGTGTATGTATATATACATTTAGTTGTCTCTACCTGTATAAGGTTAAGATAAGAAAAGCAAGCTTGAAGCTTGTATAGTTATATAATATGTATATATAACATTCAGGAGTATCGATTGAGATAACCTTAATATTTTGTTATTACAACAGTAAAAGTATATAAGTATATATACATATAGGTATGAGATGCATATTATACATAATAGAGATATTATGACAGTTTTGGCTCCCCACACACTATCAGATAGAACTGAAAATTAGAATAGAACTTGGCCATTAAATTGTTTTATGAACCACTTGAGTCATAGAAAGTTTGAATTTAAGCCTATTTGTTAGAAACGACCATTCTATAATAAGGAAGTTTTCATTTAATACGTTGAATGAAAAAGTTTTAAATTTATTTACATTTTCGGGCTTCTGATAAAGACAAAATGGTTATAAAACAATTAAATTCCCTTAGAATAGTATTATAAATTAGGTGTTACATTGGTTATTGTAATATACTTAAATATGGTGTATATCGAGGGGGCAAATCATTATTACATTATTGTTGCGTAATGATAAAATAAAATGATAGATAACCTCATCGGGGTATAAAAATTATCAATTACATAATGACAACTTTGACATGATCGATGATATCATGAAATGATAGATAACTTCATTAGGGTATGAATTTAGGTTTATTTGTCAAAAAAGGTTACATGATGGATGATATCACATCTTGACCACAACTTTGATACAATCTGGGATGAGTCATTAGCTCAAATGCTTTGCTTATATCGTCCAGTTGGATCTCAGTGGTTAAAAGTTCATGAATTGGAATTCCCTGCAATAAGAAAATTAATTTATTAATTAACACATA
This sequence comes from Mimosa bimucronata, assembly GCA_037074515.1. NCBI lineage: Eukaryota > Viridiplantae > Streptophyta > Magnoliopsida > Fabales > Fabaceae > Mimosa > Mimosa bimucronata. The sequence continues at coordinate 19,400,518 of CM073442.1, forward strand.
TCAAGTGACAAACCTCAGCAAATAACAAATCATCACCTGTGCATCTGAAGGTAGATATACTTTAAAAGCTTTTCAGTGGGCATAATTCTTTCAAAAAAAAATTCAGGAAAATTTAATAAAAAGTTACAAGAAATGTCACATAGCTAACTCTTTTCAAATTGATACCACTTTAATAAGCCCAAAGATTACTTTTCAAATTACAATTACATGCATGCTTGTTTGAGTTTTTATGGTTATTAGACTGATTATCTTTCCTCTATTCTGAACATAAATGTTTTTGAAAATTTCATAAAAATTAAGCAAATATCAAACCTTTGTCAAATTTTTAAGATAAAAATTAAATCACACAAATTATCAGTGAGTTTTTATATAATTATATAGATACTCTTTCTATTTTCAAAATACAGAAAAACCTCCAATGAAAATAATATTTAAGAAGTTTGTATGATTTCATGGGAGGTCATTACAAATTTTAATTGTAGAAGCTATTTATATAGCTTTTACAAATAAAAAATTCGGAAATTTTTCTACAGAATTAAAACAATTGCAATTTATTTACTCTGTTTTCAATTCACCGTATTAGATCAAAATGAAAAGAGAATTTGTCCGAAAGTTTATTTTAGATACTGACCCTCGTGTGATCTTGTGAGCTATAAAAGGAAGATCAGAGATGGGCTTTATGCCCCCAAATACTGAAATACAGAACCCTTCAATGTTCTTCCATAAAGAATGGTCGCATAACTTTTTTTTTGAACTGAAAATGGTCGCATAACTTTACTGCACAGATTCAGCTCCAGTACCTACTGCTACTGTTTTGCCTACACCCTGCACATACAACATGAGAACAACTTGAATATCAATTCTCTCATCATTAGTTAATTGTTTTATGACAAAATTTCTATTTGTTTAAACATTTATCAATATATTCTTTTTCTTTTGAAAAAACAAATTATTCAAATGCATTTGGCATATATGAATCACTAAATTTTATCAGTACAATAATTTCCTTTCAAATAAAATACTCTCTTTTGCAAAGATTAATTTCTTTTAAAAATCAAATAATTTATTCTTTAAAAAATATACGAAAAATTATTCTATTAGCCCTATAATTTTTATTTAATTAATTGGATAAATTGGAGAATGAAATGTACCACTTTAGTAGATTCCATGGCTTCATTGAGCAAAGCGGGAACTCCAGTGGACTCAATAGAATAATCTACTCCCATTTCACCACTTAATTCTTTTATTTGTTGTGACAGAGATGTATCTGATAACTTGTCAGGATTTATGAAGTCTATCATCCCCAAAGCTTCTCCTTTTTCTTTCTTCTTCTTATTTTTGTCAATCCCAATTATCTTTGTTGCCCCCATCAATTTTGCTGCACTTACAGCCTGCACCAACAACTATAATCACTACTTGCTAATATAAATTTAAGAAAGTATATGACATGAACTTAGTACCAATGCACTTAAACTTCATTATAAAATTCATCATGTGCAACTACCAATTGTATATACTTAAAATGTTATCCTATATGAAGAAATAGGCATCGAATCCCATATTGAAGAGTTATGCTTACCTAAGCTAAGTGAGGATAAGAGAGTGCGTGTGTGTGTGTGTGTTTTGGTTCTAACCTATAGGTTGAACCTCACTATTGCAAAATGCATTTTGTACCGTGCTCTTTTGACACCAACAGCTACAAGGGTGGTATAGAAAAAGTTATCGGTGGCACACTTTCGTGACTAAAAAGTAAAGATGCTGACTTTCTACATAGTTAACTACTTTGACAACCGAAGCAGAAAAACACTTTAAAAAAGTTGAATCATCAATCAGTATAGAAAATAATTCAATTTTTGGGGGAAAAAAACTTTCTACACTGGTGAAAAGTCTTACACTTTCTACATACTACATAGGTTTTTCTACACAGGTCAAAGAACCAATGTTAAAAGACCTTTTTAGGGGTGTTGAAGAGCATTTTTGCACTAGTACGTGCTTGCAAATAGAAAAGCTGCATTGATACAATTACCCCATAAAAGGATAAAAGAAGTATTCATCTAATACCACATAGCACATAGTACTCCATACATTCCTACATATATAGGACTTATCTTCTTTAATTCATTTCCTATCTCTCTTAATTATATATTATTGAGAAAGTACTAACATGGGTGACTTGTGAAAAAATTAAAACCAATTAGAAATACGTCCTACATTCAATATCAATATTAACTCCCTAATTAGATTCTACACTAAAGATTGAAAGAGTATAAAATAAATTAGAGAAAATCACACTAAGATCCCGCTTAATTAAGACAAACAATATCTAACAAACAAAGTTGGATATAATTTGTCTTAAGTAGTGGGATCCAAGAGTGATTTTCCCAATAAATGTTTACTCGATTAGAGACCTTATCCAGTACCAATAGATCAGAAAGAGTGATAGAAATGACATACCCCTAATCCAACAGCACCAAGACCAAAAACAGCAACACGAGATCCTTTTTCAACCAAGTCTTCTTTCCAGGCAGCTCCAAAACCAGTAGAGAAGCCGCAAGAGATGAAGCTTCCATGAGCTGCATTAATGGCTGGATCAACTTTAAGAACATAGTTAGCATCTGACCATGCATTCACACAAGTAGCACAAACTAGAAGTATTGTCTGGCATCAATCCGTTTAACGTTACAGGGTATCTCATGCATATGCTTGTCTTCCCTTTTATGCACACCTCACATTCTCCACACTCTGATATGAACAATGGAATCACCACATCCCCCACTTCTACATTCTTCACTTCCTCCCCTTTGCTCTCCACAACACTGCATTAAATTGTCCAACATATATCCATCATTATAATAAAGTTCAAAAAAATTAAAAAGTATAATTTTATTCATGTTACTCTTTTACGTGCACTCGTCATTTTAACCTAAGAATACTTGTCCTTGTGTGGCATTGCAGACGACGAATCAAATACGATTAATCAAACATTATACTAAATTTAAAATTATAGGTTACTATACCATGGACTAGTTAAGGCTATATTGTTCTTTTTTGGGAAAATGACAAAAAAATCCCTTCCAATTTACAAAATCACAAATAAGGAATTTTGAGTTGTTAATCGTTATTAATACCTATCATAAAGTTGTTAATACCTATCATGAAGTTGTTATTGGGATTTTGCAAATTGGAAGGGATTTTTTTGTCATTTTCCCTTCTTTTTTCCAGATAAATTTTATATTATGTATTTGCTTAATTTTAATAATATTTAAATTTTATTATTTGCTTTGAAAGAGGCAATCGCACAAGAGGGGGGGTGAATTGTGCTTTCAAAAATTAAAATGATGACAAATAAAAGCAACTCTAAACCTTTATACTGGTTCGGCCAACACTGCCTACGTCCAGTTCTCCAACACCTTGTTGGGTTCCACTAACCACAGGTTTTACAACACAGGTTCACCTGTCAACCTTTACAGAGTTTTAGAATCCCTCTAAACACTCCCCCTTACTACCTGTAAGGTATTATCCCTGTTCTAAAGCACCAAGCTTTCAGAACAACCTCAAACAGTAGAGGATTTCAATAAATACGTTCACTTAATGAACTGATTTTGATAAACACTTAAGTACAGATAAAATCTCTAAAACAATAAATACAGAAAACAGAGTGCAATGAATGAGTTTGTGAATATTCTCGTTTTTCGTCGTCTTTTTCATAAATACTCGAGTTCTGTATTTATATCTCTTTTCAGATTTTGCCCTAGCGTTCAACTTCAAGAAGCCGTTTGAATTTAGTCGTTGGGAGCTCATAGCCGTTGGCATTAAATGCAGTTTCTTCATCGGGCTTAACTTTATACTCTAGCTTCAACTACTCTTGTATAGGGTGAGCTAAGAGAGAGATAGACTTAGCGTTCTGAGCATCTGTACGAATTGTACTTTTTGGCAGCTTTTTCAGTAGCGCTAGCATGATTTGCTATCGCTAACTTCATAGTGTGAGTTCTGCACTTAAGCTGTTAGTTGAGCATATAATCATTTAATGCATAGAAGATGTTATCGCAAGCTTATAGATAAAGGCAATATATATCAGCTAAGATTGTCTAAGCTATCAGAGCATACTCTTAATGATAGATATTTAATGCTAGCATATTTTCTTGGTTCAATCGTTCAGCGTACTAGCTCTATCATATCAGCAAACATTCTTCTACAGATAGTTAATCCCATTATCGCTAGTTACTTGATTACTCATTAGCTTTAAGGATACTGAGATGATTATTTCAAGGGTATTTCAAGGTATCTGTTAAGCTCCTAAATTTCACATATTTCATCACAATTTTTCCCCATTTGTATATATTTTTGAAAGTGATGTTTTGAAATAGACCTAAAAATTCAAAGAAAATCCTTAATGAAGAAGAAAGTGTTTGTACATGAAAATTAGAGCTTAATGATTCTTTGCTTAAAAATTTGTGTGTGAATGTTATTAAATTTTAAAAGCTCATCAACCCTCTTTCAATCTTGTATAGGAAGAGGTGATAAAGAGAGAAAGCCAAAGAAATGCAAGTAGAGCTGGAATGAAGAATGAATGATGACAAGAAGGCAAAGAACCAGAATCAAAGTACGCTCGCCGTGGGTTCGCCGCGGCGAAACCCACGGCGAGTGTATTCATTCCCTGGATGCCCCATTCTTTCGCCGTGACTTCGCCGCGGCGAAGCCACGGCGAAAACACTTGATACTGCGCGTTTTAATTAATTAACGCTGTCTAAAGGCAATAAAGGACATTGAATGCGGGAAGAAACGGATACAGAGCATTTAGGGCACATTTTGGATCATTTTGGAGCTTAAGGAGAGAGTGGGGAAGAGCTAGGAAGCTTGGAGAATCTTGGAGAGATTCAAGTTGTGATCTTGGTTTCTTTTCTTCTTCCCTTTTCTCTAATTCTGCCATGACTCTGCTTTTTATTTCTATTAGCATTTCTTATTTACTCATGTGTAACTAAACCCCTATTCTAGGGTTACTTTGAACCATTTGATGGATTGACTCTTGTATTTCCTTCCTTTGATGTATTTAATGAATGTTTATGTATGGATTTTCATCTTGCTTTAAATTATACAAGTGCTTGATCACCACTTGAAGTGTTAAATGAAGTATGACTTGAGAGAGTATATTTTGTTTTAGAACTTGGGGGAAATCATGTTAGACTTGAAATTTATGATTTTAAATGGATGGTTTGTTGGTAATATAGAGATATAATTATTGACCTAACATTGTTCATATAAGGTTGGTGGAACATTTATGGCTAGCATTAATTGTTGCAAGAGATTGTGCAATTAATGCTAGTAAAAATTTGATTTTGACTTGAGAGATCTTTTTCAAATGAAATTGAACCTTGAACTCATGCATGAAATTCATTGGGTAAGGAAAAGGGAAGGAATTTATTGGGTCTTGAAGTTAAATGGGGAAAGGTAACCCTAGGTTTTCTCATCCCATTTGTCAAGTATTTCTACGTCATTTTTCTTGTTCAAAAATCTTAAACTAAAAATCTCAAAAAGAAGTAACCTTTTAGTGATTTAATTTTACATGCTAACTCTTCAAAGCAAAACCTTGTTTAGCTCAACTTAATCTAATACACTAAGCCTTCTGCTTGATCGCATTTGTAACCAAATCCCTGTGGGAACGATACTTTTCTTATTACTCTATTACTTGATGCGACCCGTGCACTTGCGGACCGAACAAGTTTTTGGCGCCGTTGCCGGGGATTTGGCAACAAATCCTTTGGTCAACCTTAGGCTTGGTTATTGATTTCGCTTGAGCTTGTAATTATTTACTTTTATTTTAATTTCTTTTCTTGTTTATAGTTACCTTTGGTTAGTTTGATACTTGCGTGGGTGTGCTCCTTGTAGGTACCACTTTTGTGCATGCAAACTGTGCCGATCGCCGACTTGGAAGTAGTACTTGAAGGAGCCAATATATCTGACGAAGAAGAAGTCACTGAATCTGAAAGCATGGCTGACGATGAATATGACCGGGCTACGGTCAATGACTTTGCTAGTCGAAATATGCGAGGTACTCAATCTTGCATTCGGATGCCGGAGATGCAAGCACATACCTTTGAAATCAAACCGGTGATGATTACTATGCTGCAGTTGCATGGGTTGTTTCATGGGCTGTACAATGAAGACGCCAACAAACATTTGCTATACTTTCTGGAAGTATGTGGGTCTTTCAAGCAGAATGGGGTCCCCGATGATGTTCTCAGACTTAGAATGTTCCCTTTTTCTTTGCAAGACACAGCAAGGGAATGGTTTGACAATCTACCGGAGGGATCGATTACTTCTTGGGCCAATCTTGAGGCAAAATTCATAGCCATATTTTTCTCTGATGACAAGTCTGTTGAAGCTAGAGAGGCATTTCTGAGCTTTAAACAACACCCTGATGAGCACCTGTACGCCGCTTGGGAGAGGTACAAGATGTTAATGCGGCAATGCCCTAATCATGGGGTAGATAAATGGGTGATTCTTCAAATCTTTTGTACTCGTCTGAATGCTCAGTCTAAGACAATGGTGGACTCCATGACCAATGGAGGGTACAGAAATATCCCTGTTAATGAAGTGTTTCGACTCTTAGACCAATTATCTGCCAATAACTCTCAAGGGACTAATAGAAAGACTTTGCAATCACTGACAGCACCTAAAGAAGATGCTCCCTTTTCTTCACAACTGGCCACCATTATTTCTGCAATCAATAAACGATTTGATGTGATAGAAACTCATATGCATAGGGGTAAATCTCACGGAGTACATTCTGTACAATCCACCCCAATTGTGTGCGATCAGTGTAATGATGTCCATTTTCCAGATCAGTGTCGACTTTATATGGCTTCTGAGTCAGTCAACTACATGGGCAAATTTCAAAACCCGCAAAACAATCCCTACTCGCAGACCTATAATCATGGGTGGAGAAACCATCCCAATTTCTCATGGAATCAAGGGCAAAATGTTAATCAACCATCCTCTTCGGGTGTTAAACCCTCTCATCCTCCGGGTTTTCAACAACAACCTAGGCACGTTCCTGTCAAGGAGGAAGAATCTAAAATGGAAAAGATGTTGGATGAATCTTAGCTGGACAAGAGGCTCAGAGGATTGAGACTAAAGCATCCCTGTCTCTCCATGACACAGCAATTAAAAACCTTGAGGTACAAATGGGGCAACTGGCCTCACAAATGAATGCTATGTCAAGAGGTAATCTCCCGAGTGATACCATTCCTAACCCTCGAAAGGATGGTAAGGAGGAGTGCAAAGCTATCACATTGAGAAGTGGGAAGCAGGTAGCTAACATGCCTCTACCTCATTCAAAGAGTGATGAAGTTGTTGAAGATGTTGTTCCTGATGAGGATGACAAAGTTGATGAGGAGATCATAGTTGAAGAAAAAGATAGCCCAAGAAAGAATGTTGTTGAGAAGAAAGATGAAGTCAAAGGCAACACGGAGGGCAATGACAAGAAGAAGCTACAAGAGGCAAAGCCAGAATATGTGCTTCCACCTCCCTTTCCTCAAAGACTTAAGAAGCAACAAGATGATGGCCAGTTTAAGAAGTTTCTGGATATGTTCAAGCAATTGCATATCAACATCCCCTTTGCAGAAGCTTTGGAGCAAATGCCCAAATATGCCAAGTTCATGAAGGATGTGCTCTCGAAGAAGAGAAGATTCAACGAATTTGAAACAGTGGCTGTGACTAAGAGTTTTACTGATGTTATCAAGCAATTTCCTCCAAAGATGAAAGATCCTGGGAGTTTTTCTATTCCATGCCACATTGGAGACAAATTCTTGGGAAAAGCCTTATGTGATCTTGGGGCTAGTGTGAACTTAATGCCTCTTTCTGTTTTCAACAAGTTAGAGATGGGTGAAGCGAGACCAACCACTGTCACTTTACAGCTTGCAGACAGAAGCCTGTCTTATCCACGGGGTATTATTGAAGATGTGTTGGTGAAAGTGGATAAATTCATTTTTCCTGCAGATTTCATTGTACTTGACTTTAAGGCAGACAGAGAAATGCCTATTCTATTAGGAAGACCATTCTTAGCAACTGCTAGAACTTTGATTGATGTGGAAAAAGGTGAACTTACCTTAAGAGTTACAGATGAGCAAGTTACTTTCAACATGCATAAGTTGATGAAGTCTCCTAATCAGTCAGACCAATGCTTCTTTGTTGATGTTTTTGAGCAAGTGGTGCAAGAAGGATTTAATGAGTCAAGATGTCATGATCCTGTTGAAGCAGTATTACTTGGGCTAGAAAATGAGGGTGTGGACATGCAGGAGTGTTTGGCTATTATGGATGCATCAAGGCCCTATCCTAGGAGTCGGGTGCACTTTGAATCTCTAGACTTGACTTCCCTTGATAGACCAACCCTAAAATCATCTCTGGAAGAACCACCCTCTCTTGAGTTGAAGCCTTTACCCTCACACTTGAAGTATGTCTATTTGGGGGCTAACAACACTTTACCAGTGATCATTGCTTCAGAATTATCAATGCAACAAGAGGAACAACTAGTTGAAGTTTTGAAAGCTTATAAGAAAGCCATCGGATGGACTATTGCAGATATCAAGGGTATTAGCCCCTCAACCTGTATGCACAAGATTTTTCTTGAGGAGAATCATAAATCTTCCATTGAACATCAAAGAAGATTGAATCTAATTATGAAGGAAGTTGTGAAGAAAGAAATCTTGAAATGGCTTGATGCGGGCATTGTATATCCTATCTCTGACAGCTCTTGGGTGAGCCCAGTCCAATGCGTCCCCAAAAAGGGCGGCATGACTATAGTGGCTAACACTCACAATGAGTTGATTCTCACTCGCACTATCACAGGCTGGAGAGTTTGTATGGATTATCGCAAGCTGAATGCCGCCACACGGAAGGATCATTTTCCTCTTCCCTTCATTCGATCAGATGCTTGATAAACTGGCTGGAAAGGAATTCTTTTGTTTTTTGGATGGATACTCTGGATATAATCAAATTGCAATAGCGCCGGAAGATCAGGAGAAGACAACTTTTACATGTCCATATGGGACTTTCGCATTCAAGCGCATGCCTTTTGGCTTATGCAATGCGCCAGCAACTTTTCAGAGATGCATGATGGCTATCTTCTCTGACATGATTGAGCATTCTATGGAAGTTTTTATGGATGACTTCACAGTATTTGGGGATTCCTATGATGAGTGCTTGAACAACTTAGCCAATGTGTTGAAAAGATGTGAAGAGACTAACTTAGTCTTGAATTGGGAGAAGTGTCACTTCATGGTGACAGAAGGCATAGTTCTTGGCCATCGAGTGTACAAAAATGTCTTAGAAGTTGATAAAGCAAAAATCTCTGTGATTGAGCAACTCCCTCCACCCATTAATGTCAAAGGGGTGAGGAGTTTTCTTGGCCATGCCGGCTTCTATCGCCACTTCATCAAGGACTTCTCAAAGATAGCTAAACCATTATGTGCATTGCTTGAGAAAGATGTTGAATTTAAGTTTGATGATGCATGTATGAAAGCATTTGAAGAATTAAAGAGAAAGCTTGTTTCTGCACCGATTGTGATGGCTCCTGACTGGTCTTTGCCCTTCATTGTGATGTGTGACGCTAGTGACTATGCTGTGGGTGCTGTTCTTGGGCAAAAGAAAGACAAATTGTTCCACCCAATATATTATGCTAGTAGAACACTTGATGATGCACAAGAAAACTACACAACTACTGAGAAGGAGTTGCTTGCAGTAGTGTATGCCTTTGGGAAATTTCGGGCGTATCTTGTGGGAGCTAAAGTTACAGTGTATACAGATCATTCAGTCTTGAAGTATCTTTTTAGCAAGAAGGACTCCAAAGCACGGTTGATTAGATGGGTGCTTTTATTGCAAGAGTTTGACTTGGAGATTATGGATAGAAAAGGCACGGAGAATCAAGTAGCTGACCATTTATCTAGGTTGAGTACAGATGCTCAACTAGAGAGTGACAAAGATATTGATGAGACATTTCCTGATGAGCAACTCTTCAGTGTCAGCCATACTATGACTCCTTGGTATGCTGATATTGTCAACTTCCTTGTTTGTGGGATTATACCTCATGATTTGAAGCCTCACCAACGAAGAAAATTTTTGCATGACGTTAAGTTCTATCATTAGGAAGAGCCTTTCTTGTTTCATCAATGTGCTGATCAAGTATTTAGACGGTGTGTCCCTGAATTTGAGCAACAAGAAATCCTAAGATGTTGCCATTCTTCTGAATATGGGGGCCATTTTGGAGGCAACAAGACAGCTGCGAAGATTCTACAGTGTGGCTTTTATTGGCCTTCTTTGTTTAAAGACTCTTATGAATTTGCTTTGACGTGTGACCGGTGCCAAAGATTGGGCAACATCTCTTGAAGGAATGAAATGCCTCTGAACAACATGCTTGAAGTGGAAGTATTTGATGTTTGGGGTATTGACTTTATGGGACCTTTTCCCAAATCATTCAACAATCAATACATTTTGGTCGCTGTTGATTATGTCTCGAAATGGGTTGAAGCAGCTGCTTTGCCCACTAATGATGCAAAGGTGGTGGTGAAGTTTTTGAAGAAACACATTTTCACACGCTTTGGAGCTCCTAGGGCCATTGTGAGTGATGGCGGTACTCATTTTTGCAACAATCAATTACAGGCTCTCTTGAAGAAGTATGGTGTGAGACACAAGGTTGCTTTGCCTTACCACCCTCAGACTAATGGTCAAGCTGAAATCTCTAACCGAGAAATTAAGAAGATCCTTGAGAAGACCGTGGGCATAACAAGAAAAGATTGGTCCATTAAACTTGATGATGCATTGTGGGCCTATCGAACGGCATACAAGACCCCCATCGGTATGTCTCCATATCGTCTTATGTTTGGAAAGGCTTGTCATCTACCGATGGAATTGGAACATAGTGCTTATTGGGCTATCAAAAAGCTCAATTTTGATGCGAAGGCTGTGGGTGAAAAGCGACTCCTTCAACTAGATGAACTTGAAGAATTTCGGTTCAATGCTTATGAGAGTTCAAAGTTGTACAAGGAAAAGACCAAAAGGTGGCATGACAAGAAGATTATCTCCAAGACTTTTGTTCCAGGACAACGAGTTCTCTTGTTTAACTCGAAGTTGAAACTATTTCCGGGAAAACTCAAATCCCGATGGTCAGGACCGTTCACTGTGGTCCAAGCACTTGATCGTGGTGTTATTGAGCTTGAAGGCAATGATGGAGAAAAATTTAAAGCCAACGGTCAAAGATTGAAGCATTACTGGAGTGGTGATGTGGATTGTACATCGGTCACTTACCTCTTTCTGACCCTTCTTGAAGCGAAGAAAAGTCTGGCTGAGGACTTTAAACCAAGCGCTTCTTGGGAGGCAACCCAAGTTCTAAACTTTTTCTCTTTATTTTAGTTTTCAAGTCATGTCTTATCAAGTTAGTAGATTTATCCTTGTTCTTCCTTTTTGTAGGAGAAAAGGTGGTTCTTACAAAGTGTGGATGGAAGAAAGAGGTGGAAGGGAATTGCAAGTTGGAATTTTGAAAGCAAAAAGTGAACTACAAAGGGAAGTACTCTCACAACACCATTATGCATTATTTTATCCGATAAATTTCACTGAATATCCACTTGATTAATTTTTGGTGTGTGATGTGAGAAATTGTGTTTCTTGGATGATTGATTTGACAATCTTGATTTGCATGGATGTTTAATGCTACTATAGGATGGATTGTGTTGTGAAAAATGTGAATTGGACTGTTGAGAAACTTTGGTAGTGAATTTAGCTTTTGGAATGGAGTGCAGAGCTAAATCTGATGAATCAATGCATGTTTGCACATTTTTGCATTAAGCGTGGTTATAATGGATCGGTAATTTTCTTGGTCATTTTGGTGAATTGTGTGCTTTGAATGAATTGGGTATTAATTTGAAAATCCTGGGAAGTCTGGAGCCCAAAAATTGGATCTTGGCATAAAAGAATCAAGCTCGCCGTGGACTTCACCGCGGCGAAAGTCACAGCGAGCTACTCATGCCTCTGCCATTTTTAGCATTTTTCGCCGTGGGTTCGCCGCGGCGAAACCCACGGCGAACTCTCTATGCCTCTGCTTGTGTACCATTTCTCGCCGTGTACTTCGTCGCGGCGAAGTCACGGCGAGCTCACCCCCATTCTGCATTTCAGGACGCGAACAGTTATGCTGTTTCACATTTTTTATCTAGCTTTTTGAATCTAACCCAATATTTAGTCCAGATTCATCACACCCTTTAAAATTTCACTCTTACCCTATCATTTTCTTTTTAACTTCTTCACCTTTCCCCAAACCCTATACCATTTTCTCGCCGTCTCTCTCGCTCTCTCCCTCATCGCATTTCTCTTCATCTTCATCATTTTTCTTCTTCTTTCCACGAGACCCACTACTTCCATCTTCACTATTTGGTCTTCCTCCTTCATTGTGCCTCGTTTCCAAGCTTTCTTCAGCGCTCAAAGGGACATTTTCGGCCCCTCCTTCCCTTCTCCAAATCACATTTCGAGTTCATCTTCACATCTCCCATTTTTGGTATGATTCCTAAATTCTTTTGCTCTTTCTTTGTTAGAATCATGTAAATGCTGCGGGTAGTGTGGGAAAAGGGAGATATTGGTTTTCATAGGGATGAACAGGGGAGATTAAGGTTTTGCATGAAAGTTTTTTTTTCGGAAGTTATATAGTTTCTCATACTGATCTGGTACCTGAATTTTGGTGGGATTGTGCAAATTGAATATGCTATTTGTAGGCCTGAAAAGTGGGGCACTTGAGGTTTAGTTTAATTGTTGGGACACTCTGAACTTAGTCTGGTGTTATGTGGCCTGCAAGAATCATTTGGTGGAAATCTGGGCCCATTTGTAGTCAATTTTCACTAGCCACGTATACATGAAACATTTTGGTTCTCACTTGGAAACTATGTGTTGTCAATAGCGTATATTCTGTGGTCCCCTCATGCCCCAGTGTTGGTGGTGCACGGGGCTTTGCTTTTGGAGTTATTGGGCTTTCATGGGCCATTTGATAAGGCAGTGAGGATTAGGATTAGGCTTGGAATTTTTGGCAGATGTGCTAAAGGAGTACACTAGTTGAAGTTTGGGGGTCAGGCTTTCTTTTTGGACTTAGTTTGATAGCCTTTTTGTTGTGATTCAGACTTTGTTATAATAGTGATTGTGTCTCCTTTCTATGCTCATTCAATCTGCTTTGTCTGCTTTTGGCTTGTCGGTTTGCGTCCATAGAACATGCCTCGCCGCAAGATGTTAGCCGGAAGGGGTAAAAGACCTCAACAATCATACCCCAGCGAACAGCAAGATCCTCGCCCTCCTTCCACGAAAAAGAGCAAAGCCCCGATGGATAAAAGGAAGATCAGGCCCCTCCTTCAGGAGCGCTGTTAACCTTTAGAAATTTTACACATTTCGCACATTTTTCACATGCTTTGAGCTCATATATGCCTGATAATATGCTTGTAAGGAAGAACATTATGTGAAAAATATGTGAACTCCTATCACCTTAAGATTGAGATGAATTGATGATTTCCCTCTCTAATTTGTAGGAAAAAGAAGAAGAAATTAAGAGTGAAGAAAAAGGGAAGCAAGGATAACAAAGCAAAGTTAAAGGAGGCATGACTGAGCTCCTGGATGCAGCAACAACACTTTCTAGCTGCAGCAAACAAGTGGCAAAAATTGGGTCTCCTCTCTGCCTTCCTTGCTGCAGCGAGAAGATGTTCTCGCTGCAGCGAGAAACCTCTTCAGAATCCCCCTCCTCTCTGTTTGCTTGGCTGCAGCGAGAACATCTTCTCGCTGCAGCGAAAACGCGTCAGTTCTGCTGCGCGTTTTGGGTCTGAAACACACAAAAACAAGGAGATAAAAGCTAGGGTTGGCCGCGTTTGCGAGAGAGAACACTTTGGGCACGAAATTGGAGGCTGAGAAACACCAAGAGAAGCTAGAGAAAGCTTGGAGAAAGATTGGGAAGCTTGGGAGAAGTAGATTTTTGAGCTTCAAGCAGAAATTTCTTGTGTTTGCTTCTCTTCATTTCTTTTCTCTTCTTCATTTCTCTTGCTTATTTCTGAGCATTGTGATGTATTTGATGATGATTCTTGATACTTCTTGTGTTATGAGTAGCTAAACTCATATTCTAGGTCTATTTTGAAGCTTGTATGGATTGACATCTATGATTTTCTTTCCTATTGCTAAATTAATGAATGTTATGTTATGGTTTTAGCTTGAGCTTATGATTTTCTAAATGGTGGCCAACATTTGGATTGTTGCTTAATTAGTGGCTTGAGAGAGCATTAATTGGGGAAAGAACTAGGCTAAAACCAAGCTTGTCTTGCAATTTTAACTAATTGGAAGTTGTTAGTGAGATAGAGATATTCACTAACCAAGTTTTGTGAAAATTGAGGTTGGGTGATTAAAGAGACTAATTGGTAATAGCATGTAGTAAGAGATTATGCAAGTTAATACCAATTAAGGTTTGAATAGGCTTGAGAGAGCTATTTGAACACAAGAGACTTCAAGCAATAACATAATAGGCATAAATTGGCATTAGGGAAGGGGAAATTAGGTGTCATGAAATGCAAGTGGATAAATAGGCCTAGGCTTTTCTCATTGTGTTAAATTTCACTTCAAGTGTTCTATTTTACAATTGCATTTTCTTTAGTCATTTTAACTTTATTAAATCACTTGCCTATTGCCCATTGCTAATTTTGAATATAATGAATTTAATGAACTCGCTTTTAACGTGGTCCTAGTGGAACGACAACCCTTTCTTGAACTATACTACTAAAACTTGACCCGTGCACTTGCGGTAGCAATTTATGGCGAACAAGCGCACTTTCCCTGAGACGACTCTAGTCCCTTTTTACAAGCAGGCAACACAACATTATCAGTTTGCCAAGCTTTTAGGCCCGCGCAAGCGGGGTAATGAAACCCTGGTCAGGCACTATTATAAGCAAGCTGAGACGGGATTGATTGAGAACATAATGGACCCAAGTGCTAGGCAGGTGTTATCTCGTCTTATAACTCCATCCGTCATTAAGGATTTTTACAACCTTCCCACTCTCCCTTACTGTCACTACAAGCGTATCAAAGAGGAAATAGGGAAGTACCCCTTTGGTGACATGGCTAAGACACTGGTCATTTCGGGAGAGCCAGGATGGCTCCAAAGGACAGGGAACCAGAAGTACTTGAACAGAAATTCCTTAACTCCAGATGCTAAAGCATGGCTCCATTTTATTTGCTTCAACGTAATCCCTACAGCGCATTTGAGTGATCTGACCAAAGAATTAGCCCTGCTCGTCTACTGCTTTATCAAGGGGTTGCCCGTTCAGATAGAGGTCATCATTTACAATAGCATCCTTCACAGTGCTACCACCCCCAGAGAAGGAGCGGTCCTTGCTTTTCCGCACCTTATTTCTGATCTGTTTACTGGTCGGGGTGTGGATGACCCTGATGATGACGCCCATTTTTATCCGGTACCCGATTTTGACTATGAGGCAATCAAAGGGGTTGAGGTACCTGCAGTTCCAGCCCCAGACCAGGATGTGCCAATGCCAGATGCAGACTCTGACAGCGCTCCAGCCACACGTGGTGAGATGCGGAGGCTGATTGATCAGTGGGGTAGTCAGATGATGCTTGAATGGAAGCACCAGCGGGCTGAGAATCGCCTCTTACGAAAAATGGTTAAAAAGATGTCTCTCAAGCTGGAAATTGAGCCATCTGAGGATGAGGAATTGGAAAATCGGTGGAAGGGGTCAGAAGAAGTCAAGGAGACGAGCGAGCGCAGTAAAGCCCCAGTGGTTGCAGATACCGATGAGGAGGAGGACTCTGACAGGGATGAGGATGGTTCAGAGGAGAGCTTGCAGGAGGGCGATTCTTGGGATGAGAATGAGGACTGACCGATGTTCTCCTGTTTTCTTTTTGTGGTTTAAATCTTTGTTTTTAGGGCTTGAATTTTAAGTTTGATTGTAATAATTTAAACTTCTTTCTGTTAAATACTTTTGATTGTGAACTGTTGAACAATGAGGATGTGTGAACCAGTGAATATTTTGGTAGTGGATTTCATGACTGATGATTTTCTTTTTGCATCGTGTGAACTGTTATTCTAGTTAGCTCTTTTTGCATCTGATTTAGCTAACTTTCACATAGTTGCCTTTGATTCCACTTGGTACATATTACATCTCGTACAGGAATTTTTGACCCTTTCATGCACCGTTTGCATGAAAGAAGGCCCTTATTTTTCCCTGTTGACAAGTGAGGACATTGTCAATTTTAAGTTTGGGGGTGAGGGTATATCATTTTGAAATCATTTTGAAAACTTTTGGCTGTAAATAATAGGGATACATAGTGATGGAAGTATGCGAATGCATTGCCAAACTAAAGTTGTTGCAATTTTGTTTGATTTGTGACTATGAGCCTGCTTGAAAATGGTGTGAAAGTTCAATGATTGAAATAAGTTGCTTGACTGGATGATAGGTAGAAAATTGGATATGTATGCATTGTATGATATGAATTGTGATATTAGAGCAGGCCTTTTCTTAAATTCCTTTGAGTAAAACTAAGCATGAACGGAGTGAGAGTTAATCTGATGGGTTTTAGGAAGGAAAGTTGTGGTAAACCGGTTTATGTGTTGAATCTCATTTGATAATTTTAAAAATCCTCTTTGGAAGACCTTAACATGCATAGCAAGCTTTATATGATTTTTTGACAAATGATAGAGGTAATTTTTAAATGCGATTGGGCCTTTCAAGCTGACCTTGATGATATCTATGCCATTTGATCCCAATTTTTGAGCCTAAAGGAAAAACCAAGATTTTGTCTTTTGCAAACCCAATTAAAATCCTAACCCTTAAGCCTGAAAAAACCATAAGAATTATCCTGCTTTGAGATAATGGGATGGGAGGAACACAAGAAATATCAATAAGTAAAAAAAAAGGAGGATATTTATATCCAATAAAGCTTGGTAGGGACCAGCAAAGTTGCTCAAATGAATAGAGAAGAGAATGGGTATCTGAAAAGCACATCAAATCCATTATCTCAAAGTTTTTGTATATGCCCTTATTCCCTTTCATTTTAAATACCTTATACCCTGGCCAAGTTATAAGCTGAAAAGTCCTTTTGATTCAAAAATCATGTGATGCAAGTTGTGAGGGAAAAGGGAAAAAGAAAAGGGTGGATAAAATTCGAAAAATGAGAGCTTATACATGAGTTGGGGTATTGCAACTGACTTAAATAAGATTCGGAAAATTTTCTTTCAACTCCAACACACACACACGAGCTCAAGGAATTTTTAGAAGGCTTATCTTTAGTGTTATGAAGCATTCATCTTGGCATACACACTGTATCTTCTATCAATCGAAAAGAAAAATAGTAACATATGAGAACAAGTATTTCAACCAAAGTAAGGTGGGCTTATAAGCAAAGGACATAGATTTTCAAAAATTGCTTGAGGACAAGCAAGAACTCAAGTTTGGGGGAGTGTTAAGCTCCTAAATTTCACATATTTCATCACAATTTTTCCCCATTTGTATATATTTTTGAAAGTGATGTTTTGAAATAGACATAAAAATTCAAAGAAAATCCTTAATGAAGAAGAAAGTGTTTGTGCATGAAAATTAGAGCTTAATGATTCTTTGCTTAAAAATTTGTGTGTGAATGTTATTAAATTTTAAAAGCTCATCAACCCTCTTTCAATCTTGTATAGGAAGAGGTGATAAAGAGAGAAAGCCAAAGAAATGCAAGTAGAGCTGGAATGAAGAATGAATGATGACAAGAAGGCAAAGAACCAGAATCAAAGTACGCTCGCCGTGGGTTCGCCGCGGCGAAACCCACGGCGAGTGTATTCATTCCCTGGATGCCCCATTCGTTCGCCGTGACTTCGCCGCGGCGAAGCCACGGCGAAAACACTTGATACTGCGCGTTTTAATTAATTAACGCTGTCTAAAGGCAATAAAGGACATTGAATGCGGGCAGAAACGGATACAGAGCATTTAGGGCACATTTTGGATCATTTTGGAGCTTAAGGAGAGAGTGGGGAAGAGCTAGGAAGCTTGGAGAATCTTGGAGAGATTCAAGTTGTGATCTTGGTTTCTTTTCTTCTTCCCTTTTCTCTAATTTCTGCCATGACTCTGCTTTTTATTTCTATTAGCATTTCTTATTTACTCATGTGTAACTAAACCCCTATTCTAGGGTTACTTTGAACCATTTGATGGATTGACTCTTGTATTTCCTTCCTTTGATGTATTTAATGAATGTTTATGTATGGATTTTCATCTTGCTTTAAATTATACAAGTGCTTGATCACCACTTGAAGTGTTAAATGAAGTATGACTTGAGAGAGTATATTTTGTTTTAGAACTTGGGGGAAATCATGTTAGACTTGAAATTTATGATTTTAAATGTATGGTTTGTTGGTAATATAGAGATATAATTATTGACCTAACATTGTTCATATAAGGTTGGTGGAACATTTATGGCTAGCATTAATTGTTGCAAGAGATTGTGCAATTAATGCTAGTAAAAATTTGATTTTGACTTGAGAGATCTTTTTCAAATGAAATTGAACCTTGAACTCATGCATGAAATTCATTGGGTAAGGAAAAGGGAAGGAATTTATTGGGTCTTGAAGTTAAATGGGGAAAGGTAACCCTAGGTTTTCTCATCCCATTTGTCAAGTATTTCTACGTCATTTTTCTTGTTCAAAAATCTTAAACTAAAAATCTCAAAAAGAAGTAACCTTTTAGTGATTTAATTTTACATGCTAACTCTTCAAAGCAAAACCTTGTTTAGCTTAACTTAATCTAATACACTAAGCCTTCTGCTTGATCGCATTTGTAACCAAATCCTTGTGGGAACGATGCTTTTCTTATTACTCTATTACTTGATGCGACCCGTGCACTTGCGGACCGAACAGTATCCTATTATCGATAGCTAAACGTGTTAGCGCTAGTAACTATGTTATCAC
Source organism: Mimosa bimucronata (assembly GCA_037074515.1). Taxonomy (NCBI): domain Eukaryota; kingdom Viridiplantae; phylum Streptophyta; class Magnoliopsida; order Fabales; family Fabaceae; genus Mimosa; species Mimosa bimucronata. Next base: position 19,419,479 of record CM073442.1, read on the forward strand.
TAGACTCATTGGTTCTCAGGCACTAGCTATCTGAATGTTTATTAACTGAAGCATTTTGTTATCGATAGCTTAATCTGTTATCGCTAGCTGATTCCATTAGCTCAAGGACATGGTTCATTGTTCAGCTAGTTATACTTCCTTTTATTTTTCCATGTTCTTAATGAGCTTTTAGCGATAGGGTATTCCTTAGCGATAGTGAATGACTTAGCGATAGATACTAACTTTGTTATTACTAAGTCTTCATTTGCTATGGCTCTGTCTATTAGCTATAGAGATACACTTAGCGATAGAGATATTTATTCTTAGCGTTCTGCTAAGTTTCCATGTGTTATAGTTGATCCTTTCAATAGTGATAGACTTTAGCTCTAGCGATAGAAATCTGTTACCTATCAGATTTTACAAGTTTAATTCAAAGGTAACTTGCGCTTATTTACTTATGTTATATATGGGGTCAGTCTTCATCAAAACTTAAGATTCTAACATGCTTGAGTTGACCAAAATATCCTTGAGAGTTATAAAAATATTTTCATTATAATAACAATTTTCAATATTATTTTATCCTACTAAACATACATGTGATATTTTTATATTACATGAATTAATGATTAAATAAATGCTTTGGTAAGATTAGATCTAACTATATTTTATTTTTTTATTAATAATAATGTTAGAAAGTGTAACACCCCAAAATTTTGAGAAGAGATAATAAAAAAAATTTAGAATCTCGGGGTGCTATTTTTATATTAAAAAGTCTTACAAATAAATTTAGAAATTAAAACATATCTCGAGATTAATAACCTTTTAAAGCAAGCCATGATTAAATGATTTACATAAATTAAGCGAAAAGGCCTAATAAAGTCCATGACTAAGAAAATCAAACAGAGTTCTCAAGTTCGGGTTGGTTAGTTTTAATGGGGGAAGGGAAATGGGCATAGAGATTCTGACAATAATATTCAGAGTATTTATTATTACCCGTGGCTATTGTCACAGACTTGGTCACAGTTTTAACTAGCCGTGAGGCATTAGCAAACTTCCAACTTTAGAATGCTAGTCAGCCCTACTCTTAACGCTCAAAGGAAGCTAAGTACCGTAAGCACTAAGAAGTCAAAAATTGTAAGCAAAGGAACTTTTATTGATCTCTCTTAAAGTGCTTATAAATGCTCTCAACTTTGGTTGTTTCCCAAATGAGAGGTGTAGAAGGACATTTACACTACTCCACCTCCTCAATGAACGGTTGAGATCTATGGGATCTAGCCGTTACAATTGATTCTCTAAAATATTCTATAAAAATATTTAAGATACTTATAATGGATAAATATTTCTAGACTTCTCTTTAATATTCCAAAACGTTCCAAGCTCTTCCGTAAGTCCCACACACTTATAGAGTATTCCAGACTTCTCATACTATTTTAGACTGTTCTAGACTGTTATAGGCAACCTCTACACTTTAAGTCAATTGAGAGATAGGTGCGTGGAGAGTGGAGATATTAAGTATAGAGTTGGTAATACGGGCGGGCCTGACGGGTTCAGGCCGGGCTCAAAAAACCCATTTTGAATATTGACTTCATTTTTCAACCCGAACCACATTGTTCGAGTTTCGGGCTGGATCCAAAAAGCCCGTTTTAAACCCTTTTTTAATCAATTTTTTTCCTTTTTTGAATGAGCCCCCAGTTTTACAATATACTCTCTCCGATCCTAATTATAAGATCACTTTGACTTTTTTTGGAGAAACTAAGGATGCAAAATTAATCACTTTAAATTGTCTAAATTTATCTTTTTTCCTCAAAACTAATCTATTCTACTTATAAACTAACCTATAATCTAATTACATGTGACATATGTAATAATTTAGTGGTCTAATTTGCTTCATTAACTTTTACAAAAAAAAGTCAAAGTGATCTTATATTTAGGACCGGATGGAATAATTAGCAAAGTGAGGACTGTCTTTGGCGTTCACGCAAGTGAGGACCCTAAACCAAATAAAATAACACTAATAAAAGAAATGAGATTAAAACAAATAAAATAACACTAATAAAAAGAAAAGAAGATATTATATTTTTGTCATATAAATATTATTATATTTTTACTTTTTTAAACACCTCTGTTATATTTATTATATTGTTTTTTTAAAAAAGAAAAAAAGAAAACGGATTCGGGTTAGCCCACGGGTTTGACGGGTTAACCCGTCACGGGCTCGTGTTTGACAGGTTCGGACCCAAAAGACCCATTTTAATATGGATCCTATTTTTTCGAAGCCATAATCATATTTTTTACGGGTTTTAGGTTGGTTCATGAGGTCCGGTGTAACACCTAAAATTTTCTATTATATTATAGCAATTTTAATTGAATTATAACCACTTTTCAATGTCAAAAGCCCAAAAATACGGAAAATTTAAAAAAAAATTCTTTAAAACATTAAACCAACCTTTGATTAGTTGGAATGGGCTTTTCAGACAAATTGGATCAATTTAAAACTCTTGATAAAAATAAGCGGTTAATAAAACAATTAAAAGTATACTAATCCTCTTAGGGTATCTATTTTCAATTGATAGACCTTGGAACATTTAAATCCCTTTCTAAATTATATAATTCTATTTTCTATACTTTCCACTATTAATAATTTAAATTTACATCATATACAAATAACCTTACTTTCTTAAAACATAAATTTAATTTCTTCATCTAGTCATCTTTCAGCACTCCTGCCTTATCTCACCCATCTCACTATATTCCAGCTTCTCTGAAAAACAGCAGTTCAACGCAGTTTATGTCATTAACTGTAAATTTTAATGCATGCATTGTCATGTATATATTTTATAAACCTTTGCAAATAATACACTTATACATACTTCCTGCGCTACATTTTCTACCAGCCACTGATAACAATATATTCGTTAACTAGTGGAGGTTCTACCTGCAGGACTTCTCGTTATAGCATTTAAAGCTATAACTAACTGGTTTGGCAAAAGGATAGCGAACCACCTAAGCCTAGAGTACTCCATAAATTTCTATGCAGGAATTAATAAGGTTTCTCACCTTCATGCATAATGTAAACTTGCAACAGATATTACAAAATTATACATGCAATTCTTTTAATGTAATGAAATAAACTGCTACCTGACTTCTTTAGACTTTAGTCATGTACCAGCTCCTTTCCTTCATATTATTTCGATGAACTCCAATCACTATTCAAAACCTATATACATATATAAGCTTATTAAAATCATATTTACAAATTATTCTATACGTCTCTCTCTCGAAGCCTAACTTACTTAATACTACCCCAAAACTTGTCTTCTAGGAAAATTATGTTTTGCCTATATTTATTTAGAATTATAACCATCGAGATTAATAATTTACTTATATTAAATCTTCTTATTTTCAATGTTTGATCAATAATTTCTATAAAACCTTTCTGTAAAGCCTCAGTCATTCATCCATCTATGTATATATTTATTTTCTATTTATTACAAGGTCCTAAGAATAAATCAAGCAATAATGTAAATCAAATCCAAACAATGCAGTTTATTAAAGAACATTATAAATCAATTACAAAACAAGTCAATAACCATTTTCTTTATTCTCTAACAATTGCTTCACATTTCTTGATTTGATTTTCTATAAAGAAGTTCCCCACAAACAACACATCCATATGTAGTCATATTTGATAATTTATTTCATCTAATTTAAATTTGCTTTAAAGACAAAGTTCTCTATCCTTACTTTATTTAATTATTCCTAAAATCATAATAACAGACCTTAATCAGCTTTCAGCTTTAATAATTCAAGCCTATGACTTCCATAATCTATGAAAATCCTTTCAAGCTTCTCTACTAATTCATAAATCAATATTGGGAATATCTAATCATTCCTTAACACCTTAGAGTAATTATTTAACCTTTAGGGATCCTAAAGCATTGATTCGAGTCTGGTTTACCCTTAATTAATGAAACTAACCAATATTCCAATAACACTAAAGTCTACCAAAACTAATTATATAAATATCCTTTCGAACACTTTGAACTATTTTCCCCTATTTCATTTCCTAAAATTCCACAGCCACCTATAAGAGATAATTCTCAAGTTAACAAATCATATATTCCATTCTTTAACAACATTCCAATTGACCAAAAGGATAGAATTTCATATACTGAAATATTCATACTATTTGAAATCTTCTTCTAAATTATCCTCTAATTTCTCTAATTTCCCTTTATCTCCTGAAATAGAAACTTTACTTTCAAATGCCTCTTTAAAATCTTTAGTAGGTTTGAAACCTCAAGCATCCATTGAAATTCTCAATCTCAATTTAAGCATACCATAGTCCCTTCCAATTTTACGCACGAAAATAAAATCCCATACCGGCCAAAATGCCTAATTAAATCAGAATCACAGCTTATGTCTAACTAAAAATAGTAATAGGTTTTAGTTCCACTATTATCTCTTTACACCTGATTTTATCCTTTAAAACCTATTTATTATGAAGTCTTAAAATTCTAATTCCAAAGTTATCAAACTTCACCCATCTAATTATTTAAATCCCTTTTTATAATACTAACTCTTCTCTATTTCCCAAATAATTTGATACATCAAATATTTCAATGAAGAATAGCCTTAATCCTATATAAATCACAATTTAAACGCAAATGAAACGAGTCATAAACAACCCATAGAATCATTACACTCTACGTCACTTTAGTCCATAAGAATTTGATCCTACTGTGATTATCAATCCTTATAGGTTCCAAATTATTTTTAATGCACTTTTAAGCTCAAAATCCAATTAATCAAATTTCTGCAGAACTCAAATAACAAACAAAGTAAAGCAATAGAGAATCAACCCAAAATCACATGTTAATCACCATTAACTCTTTCTTTCAACCACTAAATTACCAATCTACAGGGAAAACAAAATCAATCCAACCTCACATCAAAGATTATTATTCCTCTCCTTCCTTGCACCATCAAATCCGCACATAAAGAGAGGAGAAACCCAATATTTTCAGTACCGATATGGTCCTCAATTCCACACATTCACCCCTCAATTAAAACCTTGAATCAACAACATTTCCCTTTATCCTATTAAGACCAGCCGAACCACCACCAAGAAATAGAGAAAACACAAATAATCTATACCACCAACAACCAATCATGCATCCTTATATCCTAAATAATTTCCTCATTACCAACAGAACAGAGTAGGGAGCAGAGAACATAGCAAGAACAAATATATGCTCCATTATTTCTTCATCCTGGACTAGCCTAAACTTCCGGCCAAAACAGAGAAAACAGATGGAATAAAAAAAACTAAACAGAACAGAGAGCAAAAGGAATAGAATTTCGAGGAACCAGAAATCGGATCAAGACAGATGAAGGAAATGAACAATTAACACTAATGATTCTCAACCATCAAAATCAACATCAATTTCATCTTTTCTTCCTCATCAATAAAAACAGAATCGCAGGGGAACCCAATCAAAGAGAAGGAATTGAAATTCAGCCAAGCACAGAGAAAAAAAATCAAATCTTCCAAGAACCAGACACAAATTCAAACACAATTCAGTTCCTTTGTTAAACCTTGTTCTTAATCAAGTTTAGCTAAGATTTTGAGACAATTTCCACCGAAAGAACATCATTAAAGGCGTCGATGAACAGTACCCCGATTTGAGGCTCTTGAAGGGACTCGGCCAAAACGATTCCTCGCTCAAAATCGCTCCTCAAATCATCAAAATCGAAGCCTAAGCACCGTATTTATGAATTTAAAAGCTTTAAACCCCCCCCCCCAAATTCGAATCACCCTTCCAAAGTCCGTTCAAACTCGGCCAGAAAGAGGAAGAAAATGGAGCAAGAAAACTTACCCAAGAGTATCCCAAGCTCTATGCGTGTTTCCTCTGCTGCTTGCCGTCTTTCTCCGTCGTTTACACAGTCGATGGCCACTGGAACCGGAGGGAGCCCGAGAATGGAGGTGAGAAAACGAGGGAGGAGAGTGAGAGAGAGAGAGTTTCGGGTGAGGGAGAAGCAGAGAGAGAGAGAAGAAAATAAAGGAACACGTGGTGTATATGTATTAAAAGTTGATATTTTTAATGGGTATTTTACCATCTTGCCCCTTCTTTTCAACTGAAGATATTTTCAACTAGGGGCAGATATTGTCTTTTTCACTTTCTCTTTCCTATTTTACCCCTCCTTGATAATTTTATTTACCATTCCCATTTATAATTTAATCTGAATTTAGTCCCAGAATAATTTTTCTAGATATATTTTAATTCCCAAATTTATTTATAACACTTTTTAAATAACAAACAATACCTCAAGGTTTTAAATATTCCCTTATTTAAATTCATCTTCTAACTATTTTCCCTCAATTAATGAATAAAATAGTTTTTAAAAATTATTAAAAATACACCTGACCCCATAAATTTATTTATAAGGCTTTTTAATTTCTAAATGCCGCTCCAAGACCTCAAACAAGTACTTTTTATCTCTTTTCTCCAAATTAAATTTTATCTCCTAATTATTTATCTTTATTTCTTAAAGAAAATAGGTCTTAAAATTATTTAAAATGCCTAAATATCATAAATTTATTTTTTAATGCTTTTTAATGTTTTAATAATATTCTAAAACCTTAAATAAGTCCTCATTTTCTATTTTCTAAAATTTAGGGTGTTACATCTGCCTGTATTACCGGCTGTAATTAAGTAATAAAATGATGGCAGTGAGTTTAATAGCTCTTGGGACAAAAACCTTTTGGGACTAAATTTGCAACTTATCCCTTTCTTTAAACCGTGGGAAGAGGAATATATTTCTCGCTGCTTGTCATGGCTCTAAAGAGACTTCCACGGGAACTTGAATGAATTCAACGCATTGATGCTCGAACAGCAAAAAGAATTTCCCGATAGTGATGGTGGTCGATGCTTTTTTCTGGAAAGGTCGCGCACATCCACCTGAAGAAATTGAAAACCTCCCGAATCTTCTTCTTCTCTCAGGCCCTCCTTCTTGTGGCAAAACCTCTCTCCTTTTTCAGGTCGCATTCAATTTGGCACTGTCACTCCCAAAATCTACCACTTCCAATGTCTTCTTCATCTGTAACCGCCACAAATTGGATTCCAAACCCCCTTTTCTTTCTCAGGTACCCAAATCTCTCTCTGAATTTCACTCTAGCACTGAACTTTTGCCTAATTGCAAAATTTTCTGGTTTGCTTTAGAATGTGGTAAAATACTCGGTCTTAATTGTTGAAATTTTGAGGTAATCTGTTTTAGAGGAAGAAATATTGAGATAGGTAAAATAATTACGGCCCAGAACCCATCACCCGTGGGTTCAACTGACGAAAGAGGTTGCACATTCTTAGCAAGTTTTCGATTCTTGTGGAGTACCACTTAGTTATTGTTTCAGTCGCGGCACTTGAGAGTTAACTCCATAGCTAAGTGAAGCTGTGGATAGAAGAAAATGCTTATTTGTTATGAGTTAGGAGGCTTGCTCACTGCCCATTTCCTAAAATTTATGTATAAAAAAAAATAATTACGGTCAAGAACTAAGATTAGGGAAATCACAAGGGTAATTGCCATTAACTTTAACCAGAGACTAATGTTTTTGTTTAGGTCCCTAATTCGCGGAGGGGTTTATTACGATTTGAAGTTTATGTTGCCCATAGTTCGGAGTGGTATCATCATGTAGTTCCCATTGTTTTGAAACTGTCTTCAAGTTTTGTGAATTTCAGGGCATTGATGCGTCTCCTGATGTCTTCAATCGTATACAAATGAAGTATGAGCATCACCACTTTCACTCATTACTACTGCTATATTTGCAATTCTGATTGCTTTTTTTTTTTTTTTTGTTCTTCTTTGAATTTGATTATCTTTTCCTTTTTTTCATGGTTAAGTAAGGTATGTGAATAATGATGAGGACATCAACAAGTACTTTGCTGCCTTTCATCTGTATGGTGTATTGCCTGCTGCTGTTATCGTTGATGATTTTGGAGATTTCTTTGATAATAGGTAATTAAGTTGCCAAAGCCTTAGATATGGGCTTCGTTATAACATTTTTTTTATAATTCCTATGTGAAATTTTGGTAACTCTTTAGCAATATTTGTCTAAATTCTGAATTCTCAAAAGGATTTGCCAAGAACGGCATGGTAATCCTCGTGGAAGGGATTTAGCGATGGTCAGGAGTCTAGCTTTATGCCACAATGCAATTACTTATGCAAAGTAAGCTGCTTTACTTTTGCCCAGAGTTTCTAGTAAGGGACCTGATTGAGATGCTTTATTTGCATGACTGATATATTTGATAAAATTCTTTTGTAACTTCTTTGACAGTCAAAAAGGATCTTGCAAGCTTCTATTATCAGATACTTACCATGGAGACTCCCCAAGGTTGCATTTCATCTATAAGAAATGGATACCTTCCATTTTTACAGTCAAAGGTAAGTTGATTATGAAATGTTATATATAGGCAGGGTATGTTTGGGATCACGATAATATGACCTGCTTTTGGTTCAAGAGTGATGTATGGGATAGCTTTTATAATTAGGTGCTTTTAGGCCAAAAGTCAAGTTGAAGTTGAAGCAATTTTTCTGTCTTTTCATTTCTTTTCACATTTAAACTTTTTAAAATTGACTTTTCAATATATCATCCAAGAAAGTTTCTACCTAAGTATATTCAAACATAAATCATATTCCATTAATTGTCTTTCACCCCATCTTCAATCTGCAAAAGCCAACTGAGTCACTTTTGTCATCACTAATCCAAACAAATCCTAAGTATGGTCTTTGTATTTGACTATTTCCCCTGCTCTCCTATTTGAATCCATTTCCTTCTATTAGATTGTATATGGACATTTATTACTGGATCTTTCAGAAGGAGATGAAGCTGGATCATTCATTCTAAGAGGTAGGGGTTCTTCAGGAACTCAGAACCATGATAAGACAAAAATTGCAAAGTACTCCATAGCTCTTCAGTATCTGTTATTAGAGATAATTGTTGAAGACCAAGCAGGCTAAAATTTTTATCATGTGCGAAATCACAACTTTCTGCTATCTCTAACTGGATGATACTAATACTGATTGCTTCCTTTTCAGTAATTATACTTGTATTTCTGCACATATCCGCTGAACTAACCGTATTTTTCTCAAGATATTAGTAACTTGTTAATTTCTGTTTGTAAGTTCCCTATTTTTCTCATCACTTACTTGAGTTCTATGCTTTACTATGGACTACCTATTTCTTAAACTAACATGGGGCACAGAGTGGTGAAACAAAATGACATCACCAACAGAAAACTCCTGTACTTTGGCTCTTAGATTATCGTGATTTTGGCAAATTTGGTTTCTGCTATCTATCATTTAGTTGTGAGTAGCAGAATATCCACAACAGGTAAATTAATTTTAGCATCCTTCATGCTAAAATTCTTCTTCTTTGTTTCGTTTTTCCTGAAAACTTTAAATTTCCTTTTGCTTGTCGTCTTTCGCCGTGTTTGGCTGGACGTTTCCCAGCAAAATAAGTTCTTTTTCTCAATGAAAAGGACTTATTTTGGTGAATGGTAAAAAGTGCATGTTTGACTGGGCTTTTAGAAAATAAGGACTTATGACTTATAAGTCCAAATAAGTATAAGTCCTTTTTTTCAACTTATGACTTATGACTTATGACTTATAAATCACTTACGGAGGTGGACCCGACAATTCTAACTTATTTTACACATCCAATCACAACTAACCCAAACATAAATAACTTATCCAAAAGTGCATCCAAACATACATCTCATTACACAATATGACTTATGACTTATAAGTCACTTTTTTTTACAGCTGATCCAAACATAAATCTCATTATACAATCTGACTTATTTTCAGTTTGACTTATATATAAGTTACTTTTCTAAAAGTCCATCCAAACACACCATTTATGCACTTGTCTAGAACAGTTTACTGGCAAAATTCAAGCCAATTAATAAGTCGGCTTGCTCTGTCTTCAATATGTCATGAAGTCATCTTGTCGTCTGAGTTTTTTTTTTCATCGGTTCAACTCTATGATTCTATCCACTAAGATTGCCTGAAGTGGTCCCGTAATACTGTTTTGTTCACCAAGTCCATGTTTGAAACCTGACCTTTCACTTCAATTCTTTTTTGCAAGAGCTTGAAATTTGAAGTTTTGAACTCCCTTGATCTTTCCGTATAAAATCTCACTTCGGGGTTGTTTGACCATTGAATGTGATTTCATCATTTTGCCTCTATTCAATTTTGTTCTCTCATCTCATCTCTTTCCTGTGTTGAATTCTCATCAATATTTTCTTTCATTATTACTCTATTTCAATCTTTTACTTGTTTCATTTTAAATAAGGGTGTAGTTGAAAAAAAATTATTTCTGACATATTTATTATTTTGAAATAATCTTAACTATTTTCTTGAATAGCATAATTTAGTTATCAAGCTTTTATGTTATAAGGAGTGAAGAAGTATTTGGTTCATAATATGATTTATATGAGATGATTGAAAAATTAATTTTATGAGTGACTAAACTGTAAAAATTATCTTACTATATCTTATAAATGAAAATAAGATTTCTGTATTTATATATATTATTCAAATTGTACATAAACATAAAATATATAATATATCAACTAAAGTGGCCCGGGGTAGAAAGGGTCTGAAAACTGTTACATTTTAAACTAATGATATTGATCAATTACTATGATGATTAGGAATTTAAAAAGCTGCTTATCAAACTTTCAAGTTTGACCTATTTAATTGAATGAATTCAATATGTCAATCGAATGCTTTCAATCAATTACTCAGCTCTTAACTTCTCACAACTCAAATTTGAGTTGATCACGGCTCCTTATTATATATGTATGTATACACACACACTACGCTCTTACAAGTTACAACAAATTTTTTTTAAAAGGTTTCTTTGGTGTACTTGATAAAAATAAAAGAAATGAAAAATGAAATGAAAGGAGAGTGAAGAAATTTTTGGGTATCTACTTCAAAAGAGAAATTAATATTATTAAATGATATTTAAAATTCAAAAGCATAATAAATATTATATAGAGGTGGAATTAATTTATTTGGGTTAATATAACTTTTGGTCCTTGAACTTTCACTCAATTTTGGTTTTGGTCCCTAAACTTTAAAATCGGTAGTTTTGATCCTTAAACTTTCGGTCAATTTTGGTCTTTGTTCTTGAATTTTGAGCTATTTTTAACCATTGGTCCTTGATTTTTCAATTTTTTTTTTAAGTTTTGGGAGCAAGCCCAAATTTAACCAAAAGTTTAAGGATTAAAACCATCGATATTAAAGTTTAGGGACCAAAATCAAAATTAGCCGAAAGTTTAAGGACCAAAAGTTATATTACCCCAATTTATTTTCTTCAGACATGCCAATCTACTTGTGTTTATGAGCCGTAACACGCTCTTTCCGTGTCTTTATTTACAGCATGTCATTAGTTTTACCTTCTCCTTTTACAGGGGAGTCCTTCTTAACTTGCAAATATAAATATTTTTCTCAACTTTTTTCCCCAACTGTGTCAACTCTTTTCCCCAACTTTCTCAGCTTAACGTGATTCAAAGTACAGGTCCAGTTTAATAACGTCAGAACAATTAACATTTAATTTTGGTTAATATCAATGTTAGCCCTCACAATTTGATCAATTTTTTTGATAAAAAAATTTATTATATTAATTTTGATTCTTACAGTTACAAATGGTAGCTTTTCTTTTCTATAGTTTTTTAAAGACTTGATCTAACTAAAATTAGTTCAAAACAAAAACTTAACCATGTAAGCTTAGGGATATCTAATGTAATTTTCTTCTCCGAAGGGCCAAAAATGTAACGATCACCATATTTAGTCTCATTATATTATATTACACACGTGTGCCACCTTAAAATCGCATTCCAAACTGAAATCATATTTATGACGTGATTTTAAAAATGTTCCAAGTAAAATAAAAAAATTTCATTGTCCAATGTACTGTTATAATCTGCAGGATTTTACTTTTCCAGAATAAAATGGTTAAAACGTTGCAAGGGATTATTGAGATGAAGAGGAGGGAATTAAATGGTCAACAATAATCGGACGATGGTCTTTGTAGATGATGTTTTGAACACTTAAATACAAAATCTTGAGTTTAAGACTATATATAAAAAAAAACATGTTGTTGGTCCTAATTAAATCTGATAATGCTCGAATTGACTCGGTGAGATTTTAAATAAAAAACTAAAATGGTCATAACTTAAAATTATTAAAAATCTTAAATTTCCATGCCCAAGGCCGGCCCACCCAAAGTACTCTTAATCAGACATAGTAGAAACACTTTACATGTTCTAAGAACGCCATTCATTTGATAGATTTCTGATTAAAATACAACTCAATATATTTTCTTTTCTTTTTTTTTTTGGTAAAGCAATATAATATTAACGGTAAAGATAGAATCATGCTGCATGTGATTATTATTTATTTTTAAAAAAGATGAAATTAACCATTTAATTCAATAAAAACTTTAATCAATTGTCAAAATGTCAACCACAAAGGTCTAGGTTTGAAACTTCAGAAAGTCGAGGAAATAGGCATCTTACCTTGATAAAGAGAGGGGGGGGGGGTGGATCATTCATCCAATTAAACAAAAGCAAGTGGGAAATTTTTTTCCTTTTAATTTATACTCTTCTAATCCTAAATTTAAGACCTACTTTATGGGTGAATTATAATGCTAAATGTAAAACCTTTATTCATTTTATTCATTATATTCATAAATTTTTCTTAAATTAATTCATCTAATCAATAAAATGATATATAATCTTATGTTGGATAGAAATATTCTAAAAATACCATGTCATATATGGTATACTTAGGTAATTTATTTAGCCTTTTTACTTTTCTGACAATAAATAAATAGGTTATAGATCAAAGAACTAGGGAATACATTGATTTTATTAAAAAAGAAAGTGAATATTTCATTTCAAAAAAGTGTTGCAAATTTTTAATGGTAATGTGCATCCAATACCATGAATTATTTTTCTTAATATGTTCAATATTCTAAAATAATTTGGGATGCAATGTAACCCTTAATGTTTTAAAAATGATGGTGGGGACTTAAGCTTTACACAAAGATGAAGATATAAATGCTAAAAGAAGAAAAAGATATAATAGGAAGTTAGCCCACGTTTGGAGACTATTATCACTAGGTGAGATTATACCATTTTTAAAAGATTAGAAGTTTGCATTAGGATATTAATGCACTAAAAAATACTTTGGTGTTTGATGTACCTTAATTAGCCCAATTTTTAATAACAAATCTTAGTTATAGAATGATTGCATTCATTTGATTAATAAAAGTAACAAAAATTGAGTTGCCTTTTTGACAAATTTAACAATATAACAGATTTTCATTAAAACGTATATGGCAATAAATGAAGATTATACTTAATACTCATACTAGACCAGATATAGCCTAATTTAATTAAATAGAAGTATTTTAAGCATATAATTTTGGCGAAATATCATATATAATGAAACAATACTCTGGACTATAAAAAAAATCGTTTTTTTTCAATATCCACTTACTCCTTATTATTATTAGTTAATAGTTCCAATGATTGGATTATTGAGTATCATTTCTAACAATCAGAAAGAATATCTAGTATATTTTTGTTATGAACAGTCAAAAAAATAATTATATTTCAATAGAAGAAACTTTGCTCACATATTTTGGAATCAAATTCAAATGTTGAAATCACTACCTTTGTTGATATATACAACTATTGGCGTGTAAATATATAAATATATGTGTGTGTGTGTGTGTAGAGAGAGAGAGAGAGAGAGAGAGAGAGAGAGAGAGAGAGAGAGTGTGTGTGTGTGTGTGTGTGTGTGTGTGTGTGTGTGTGTGTGTGTGTGTGTGTGTGTGTGTGTGTGTGTGTGTGTGTGTGTGTTTTCTCTTCAAAATGGAAAGTGTGTGAAATTTTTAAAAGAGAAGATTCCAAGCTGCAATTCTAAGCGCAGCGGTTGTTCAACTAAACTGAATTTGAATGTCCCACTTGCTCATCAGAATCTAACACTTGGCAGCCCATGTTTCCCAAAATATACTTTTCTCATATTCTGTCTATTTTTTATTACTAAAGTTATGCATACTGTTCAAATATCAATTCCTTTCTTGATATATTCTCATGTAAAAAACTATTAGACAATTATTTGTATTTACCTTAGAATTATTTTTCCAACCTTCTTGTGTATGCTCATTAATCTATTTATATTCGGTTATGAGAAGTATAATATTTTTGAAATAATGAGCATCTTTTATCATACAATAAGTCATTACTTTTTTATATAGTGATACGATTTGGTCAAATTGAAGTATTGCTAATGACAACTCTATTCAAAAGGTTTTTTTAATATCTACACGGGATAGAACTTGAAATCTAGTGTTTAAAGGATTAAAGTCATTTTTAATAGAATCAATTAGCTAGAAGTGAGCAAAACCGAATCGAAAACCAAACTAAACTAAATGCATTTCAGTTTTCGGTTTCTTCTTCATTTTTATGATTTTTTGTTTTCGGATTGGTTTTTAAAAAATGGTTTCGATTTGAAACCGAAAAACTGAAAACCATAATGACATTAGAAAAAAACCTAGAATTTTTATTTAAAAATATGACAACAAGTAAGCCTAATCTCAAAATCCAAACAAATAAAAAATGCTTTCTAAAAAAACGAACACTTTGTAAACATGTGACATTAAAAAAACGGAGAATATTTATTAATTACATAATGTACTTTGAAGGTTAAAGAATTACTTCAATATTGTTATGTTTTAAGTATTTTTTTTTTTTGATTTACTGAATTAATAGTTTAGTTGATTTAGACAGGATATTGAATTTGCATAACTATTTATATATATTGAATCTATCTTTTCCTTTTTTCATTGAATTTTCGTATTGGATAAAATTACAACAAAAAAAGCATCAAAAAATTAATCTAGAAACCAAAAAACCATAAAACCAAACCAAAAAAGTTTAATTTTTCGGTTTTGATCTCAAATTTTTCCTATTTTTAGTTTTTTGGTTTTTGGTTAAAAACCGAACCAAAAAACCGTTTACACACGCCTAGAATTAATGCTAGTTGACATAACAAAGTATTGATAGTTTATGAAGTGATATTCAAATGGTAAGCGGGTATAATTCCTTACATTTAAGTTACACCAAATTTGCAATTTAAACAATTTTTAATTTTTTTTTAGTAATGAAGTCAATTAAAGTTTAATTTTAAAAATATTTTTAATTTCATATTATATTCATATCAAATTAAAAAGAACAAATTTGAGAACGAGTTCCCATTTAATATTTTCATTGAGAAATGAAACTTAACAGTCACTCAGCTAACATAAATCATGTCTCATTTTTTAAGTAATTTGTTAAATGGTTATTTATCCCTAATTTTCAAATTAAAAAACTATATATGAATAAAGTAAAGTTCAAACCGGCCTATTTTCATTTTGTCTCTCATTAAAAAGAAGCTGCCTCGCAATCCTCTATGTTGATATAACACGTTGTCCCAATGAAAGTAAGTGCAAATTATTCATGACAATAAAGACAAAAATAAAAATAGACCTCTCATAAGGAGTTGATGTAAAAGAATTTTTATATATATAAAAAGGCGGTAGTAAAAGAAAACACTAATTTATGAGTTGGTAAAATGAAACAATATAGAAGGATGTGTAATGAGGACATCAATTTTTGTATATTCGAAAAGTATAAGGTTAAACTTCCTCCAGTCCTAATTATAAGAACCAGTTAACTTTTTTAAAAAAATTAAGGATACAAAATACACCACTATGAATTGTTTATATTTGTCTTTTTTCCTCAAAACTAAGTTATTTTACTTATAATCTATCATATAATCTAATTATATTTCGCATATATTAAGATTTAGGGGTCTAATTTGCTTCCTTAATCTCCCCAAAAAAAGTCAACTGGCTCTTATAATTAGGATCGGAGGTAGTATTTCACTACATTGGATTGAAGACTCATGTGAACACTATGGTTGGTCTTAAGAGATGTATATTTTTTTACCAATGCATATGAACTGGAGCTTATCTTGAGAGATCAATGATGTAAAATTAATTAATTTCAATGTTTAGGAGTTATTTGGTTTATAGAATAAATAAATATATTTTTTATAAAAATAAGAGATATATATTATTAAATATTAAATTCAATTATTCTATATTGATAACAAAACTATAATAATTGATCCATATATTCTTTACAATGACTACATGCAAGTACCGCCAAGAAAAGCCAAGATTTGTGCATTCGGTTGGTTGATAAAATGTATCACTCTGATCGTGCATAAAGTTTGAAAAAGAAGTTTTTTTCTAACTAATTGTAAGGCATGTTATTATTTTTTTTATCACTAGTTGTCATTTTTACCTCTTATGAAATATTGGAATATTTTTAATATTTAAAGTGTATATATATAGTAGGAATAAAGTTAAAAAGTGAATAAATTTGTAGACTAAGAATTTTCAATTGTTTTATCTGAGAAAGCACCCAGGAATGACTCACAATTAATGGTTGATGCATGATAAACAAACTTTTAATTAGTATGACATTAAGGTATCAGTACACAAAGTGTGGAGAGAGAATGACATTTATTTTATAGAAAGTTAAGAATTAGTAGCACTTATTGAATTGAATGACACTAAATATTATCTAAATGAGATCTCTAATTCATGAAAATAAGTGTCTATATATGTTCAACCTAATTAGAAAGATCATTATTTCGACCAAAAAAATTTAGAAGATCATTAAGAGATGAGCATCATTTGTTCATCAACGAACCACATGTTCGTCTTAAAATATAACTCGTGTTCGTCACTTAGACAGTTGAAATTAAATACAGTTTTAAATAAAGTAAATTTTGTCATTTTAGATCTAGAGATTAAGTCAATTCATAAGACCAAACATTTGGTTAATTATTAAATAACCAAATGGTTTTATTCAAAAATAAAAATTTCAATTACTATAGTTTATTTAATTTTGACAATATAACATTTTCAAAATTTTAGAATGAATATTCATTTAGGAGTATATAATTAAAAATAAATGAATAGCAAATAAAATCTTGATTTTTGGAAAAATCAACAATTATCAACAATTGAAAGTTACGAAAAAATAAAACGTACATGGACCTAACATTAATTTTCCCTAATCCTTAGACAAAGTAATGAAGTCTTAATTTTTTTTATCTCATTAAGCATGCTAGAAATGATCATTCCTTAGCAAGTCATATTATGCAGCAAAAATATTTAGATCAGGAAAAATCTTTTCAATTAAAAGTGTCTTACAACAGCTCTCGACTGTGGAAACAGATCCTCAAACACTGCGGTTTCATTACAGATAACCTTACTTGGCAGGTTGGTTATGAATCTTCCCTTCCCCTTAATAATCGGCTTTGGTGGCCTTTGCAGTAGTTAGGTTTGGCATATAGTTCTCATACTGTGTCAGATCTTATACTGCGCCCTTAGCAACGATGGAATTTTCCACTTTTATGTCAGCTATATCCATTGGAAGTGGTTCGGAAATTCAAGTGTATCCATATACCTTTATTTCCAACTAAGGACGTGTTACGTTGGAAGGGAAATATTTCGCGAACTTACACTGTCAAAGATGGTTATAACTTCATCACTTCATCTCAGTCTTCTCTATCCCCTCGTCTACCTTTATTGCAGAATGGGATATCGGATTTATGGTCATTGGTTTGGAAACAAAAGTTTCATACACGACTGAAACTCTTTCTTTAGAAGATTTTAAGAGGCATCCTACCAACAACATCTTACTTTAAGTTTCGACATATGGTAACCACTGAGGTTTGTTACTTCTGTTCACAAACTAATGAATCTTTGGAGCATCTATTTCTACATTGTCCTTTTGCAAGAGCCTGCTGGTTTGGATCTTTTCTCAATTTAAAAACAGACATTCATGCACACTGGACGTTATCGCAATGGATTCGACACTGGTTTTCCTTGCAACACTCTTTTTCCCCTTTTATATTTTGCTTTCATTTCAAATTATTAGAATCCATTTGGTATACCAGAAACTAGGTATGTTTTGCAGGCAAATCTTATTCCCCTAGCCAGGTAATTACAATAGCTACTACTCGAACCAATGCTGAGATGATATTGTCTCAGAATGAATCAACTCCAACTAATGATGAAGTACTTGTGCATGTATCAAGGAGTGAAATAGCACATATCATTTCCTTCAATCTTTTTTCTACTATTGATCAGTTTCATTGGCTCCTTACTTTCTCACTCCACAAAGGACCTTCATCAAGTCGTAAAGTGCATATCAGAATACAATTCAACACTGAACTCTTACATCATTGGTGTTTTGACCCTGGTGCTCCTCTGGGAACCTTGCAACTTCAACTTTTAGCTCTGAGGGATGCTCTACTTTTTGTGGTTAATCAACAGACAATTTGTCATGCTTTATCTTTTCCTCTGTTTTTACAACTTCCTTGTTTTTCTCATGTTAAAATACTTTAGCAAGACATTACGATTCTCTGGCAGTTCAATTTCCTTATTCGGGAAATAGGAACCATGCTTGTTACTTTCCCATGTTATTACTATATACATTAAATGCATAATTCCTTTTTCATCAAAAAAAAAAAAGAAATGACTCATACTACTGATCAAGTATACTTGAGATTTAAAAAGATGGAAGAAATGATATAATGAAAGAAGTGACATCTGGCACACAATTAAATGGTTGATACATGATAACCAGAATTTTAATTAGTACTATGATCTTAAGGTAAAATCACACAAAGTGTGGAGAAAGAGAATGCCATTTATTTTATAGGAAGTTAAGAGTCAATAGCAATTATTGAATTGAATGACACTAAATATAATATAAATAAATTCTCTAATTCATAAAAAATAAGTATCTAAATATGTTCAACCTAATTATCAAGAAGGCAATTAAGAGGTGAGAATCAAATGTTGATCAACAAACCACGTGTTCGTTTTAAAACATAACTTGTGTTCATCTTGAGATATAACTCGTGTTTGTCACTTAGACACGCTTGAAATTAAATACAACTTTAAATAAACTTTGCCGTATTAGATTTAAAGATTAAATCAATTTATAAGACCAAACATTGGTTCTTGATTAAATAACTATATTGTTTTTACTTTTAATTAAAATAACAATTTTAATTACCACATTTAATTTAATTTTTTTGGGATTTATCTATATTATCCGGATCTATTAGCAACCGACTAATGAAGTTCGCAGGAATGTAGGCCCACAATGCGGGTAACTTCGCTACCTCCAAGTAATTAATGTAGTTGCATATTCAAAACTCAAACTCGAGATTACTAATTAAGGTAGAACAACTCACAGCCAGTTGATCTAAGTACTTGGTTATTAATTTAATTTTCACAATATACAATAATGCATTTTCAAACGCTTAGAACATATAATTATTTAATATATAATCAAAAATAAATTAATTTAAAAAAAAATTCCCCTCTTAAAAAAAATCTACAATTGAAAGTTCTAAAAAATTAAAAGATACATGTATAGTAAAAAAAATAAGAGGAACATTCCACATCATTGTTTTTAATACCATCAGCAACAAAATAAATAAAATAATAATAATAATAAATAATAATAATAATAATAATAATAATAATAATAATAATAATAGAGTTCCTTGAAACAAACGCATCTCGTGATGGTTTTGGTTTTGGGGCATGAGGTTCGGTTTTGTGGACTTTGTAAAGAGAGAAAAAGAAAGAAAGATAAGCAAACATCGCACTTCCACGCCTTCCTCTCCTCTTCTTCCTCCGCCACCAACCACTACATAACATTTCCTTACCCCCTCCCCTTTTCAATTTCCCCCTTCTCTCTCCTCCTTTCTTACCTCTTTCTCTCTCTCTAAAAACCCATTTTCTCTGAGCCAAAAAGTTTAAACCTTTCTTCTTCTCATGATCAATCAGCAACACCCCACCATTCCAGAAATCAATCCCACAAACCCCACCACGCCAATCATGGTTAGTTCTTCTACAATCACATGTTCTCCATTTTTTTTCAGTTTCAATTTCACTTTTTTCCTTCACATTCTTCTTTCTTCTTCACTTTCTCTAATGGGTTTTGAATTTGATTCTGCTTTTTGTGTGTTTTTGGGTGAATTAGGGTGGTCCTGCGGCTGCAGCTGGAGGGGTCAACGAGGAAGATGATGATGGGCTTAATAATGATAAGGAAGAGAACAATAAGTGGCCGCCATGGCTGAAGCCTCTTTTGCAAACTAGTTTCTTTGTTCAATGCAAAGTCCATGCCGATTCACATAAGAGTGAATGTAATATGTATTGCTTGGACTGTATGAATGGAGCCTTATGTTCTGCTTGCTTGGCTTCTCACAGAGAACATAGAGCTATTCAGGTATAAAATTAGGTCAAAATTGATTTCCCCCTTCTTTCACGGGTTGATCATTGAATTTCGATCCAATTCTTCCAGAAATTTAACTCCCCAAGTTCAAAAATTGTTGCATTTGTTTTTTGTTCTCTGTATTGGCATTTCCTTTTTTTTGTTTATGATCCAAATCCCTTTGACTGTTTTCAAAACCCCCAAATTCATTGCTGAATTTTATGATCTTCAAAGTCAACTAATGGGTTTTCACTTTTCAGTTTCAGTCTTGCTTCTTGAATACTCTTCTCTTTGAGTAACTGATCATCCATCACTACCCCAGTTCAATTTTCCATTTGTTGTTCGTGTATGTGTGTGTGTATACTCTATTTTTTCCTGATGGATTCTATTTTTTTGTTTTAAACTTTTGAAAGATAAGGAGGTCTTCATACCATGATGTGATTAGAGTTTCTGAGATTCAGAAATTTCTGGACATAACAGGGGTCCAGACTTACATTATAAACAGTGCTAAGATTGTGTTCTTGAATGAAAGGCCTCAGCCTAGGCCTGGGAAGGGTGTCACCAATACCTGTCAGGTCTGTGAACGCAGCCTCCTTGATTCCTTCAACTTCTGCTCTCTTGGATGCAAGGTATATCTAGTCAAACCTCCTCTCTTTTCTTTTTCTCTTTCACTATTTTACTTCATTTTCATCTTCATGTCATGTTTTGTTTGGTTAATATAGCTCTGATCTTTCAGCCTAGGCTTATTGGTTTAGCCATCTCATGTTAACTATTGTTGATGCATATTGATTTAGCTGTTGGCTCATTTATGAAAATCCATTCTCTTCTTCATTGGTAGTTTCAACATGGGGTTTCATCATACACCTTTGGAATACGTTGCTTATAGCAATTTTCAGTGAATTAATTATTTTTATGAAGATTGTGGGAAGGGGAATCCTTAGGTTGACTTGGTCTAACTAAGGTAGGTTTAGTCATTTGTGAAGAGATAGGATTCCATGTCTGATGTGGGTTTCACTGAACATCTGTTCAAAGTTTGCTTATATTACCTTCATATCTTTTACATGTAATTTCTTATAAGTACTTTTGGTTTCCTTTGTAAATGTACAGAAAAAGGATAAAGATTGCAATAATTTGTTAAATAGCTGATTGATGTTTTCTTTTTCTCAGGTTGTCGGAACATCCAAGAAGTTCCGGAAGAGGAGAATGTTAGCAGAGCAAGAGGGTTCTGATGGTGAAGGATCAATGAATGGGCATAGCAATGGAATCGCCAGGAGCAGGATTCGGAGCTTCTCGCCATCAACTCCACCACCAACAGCAATGAAGTACCGAACTGCCAAGAGAAGGAAGGGAATTCCTCACAGGGCTCCATTCGGAGCAGGACTCATCATACAATACTGATCCTATATAGTGGTTTTTCAATCACTTGCCAACCAATATATATATACACTCCAAAACAGCATATACAGCAGATTTTGCCACTTCCTTAAAGTGACAAATCTCAGGAAAAGAAAAAGAAAGAAGTTTTCTCTATATTTCACCAAATTTTACGACACCTGAGCCGTGTTCACTGAGGCCGGTGTTGAAAACTGCTTCTCTATGTTGTATAGAACAATAATAGGAAGGAAAAGGAAAAGAATCTTAGGGGGGTGGGGCATTATATATGTGAAAAATAGGAAATAAAAACATATAGTATATAGATGTTGTTGGTGTACTTTGTGATGGTATAAGAAATAGCATTCATATATTTGTAGAAAGGGTATCTGATGCTAAATGTACATAGTGGTTTGTAGAAAGGAGTTTGATATTGTAGTGTCAAATTAAAGAATAAGAATGGTGATGAATATGATAATGATGATGGGTATTTATAATATTCTCTTTGTTTGGTACTTGGCCATTCATTTTCCTTCTTTGTTGCCTCCTCTTTTGAAAGTTGAAGTTATGAAATTATGTGTTGTCCTGTTTAGCTGGTGACTAAGTGGTTTGGAATGCTGACTATGATTGGCCTTCTTTTCTTCACCTTCTTCTCTTTCTTCTCAGCTTTCTGCTTTTGATGATCAACTTTTTGGTGCTTGCTTTGTTTCCCATTGATATAATTCATCATGGGAAATTGATACAATCTAGATGCTTGACATTTATAAAAAAATAAAACAGATTAGATTATAAGTTCCATGCTATACACAATTTAAAATGAGTTATGTTGTTTTTAATTTACAAATAATATGGCACTTATATACTTGATCTTATGTATTGATTATGTACAAAATATATATAATATCTAGAGAGTGACAAAAAGAACAAAAATAATAACTATAAACATGTGATGTCAATTTTGTATAATGATAATTAATTATTTTTCATTTTTCTCTTTGAATTTATAAGTCCTTGGATATAGAATATATAATTTAAAATTAACAAGTGACTAAGAAATAAGAATATGTTATAAGTAATGGGAATATTCCTTTATTTATTTATTTCTTTGATTATCTTTAGTTAACATTCTATATATATATATTATATTAGAAATTTATTTAATCATGAATTTTCCATATTTTTAAATATTATTTGGGTATTCAATTAAAAAAGGAAAATGGATACAAATAAAATAAGCAAACTAAATTCTTAGAACAAATATTTTTATTTTTATTTTTGTATAAACAACAATGTAATTGTTTTTGCCTTATCGCACGATCGGAGCAAAAGCCAAATAAAGAAAAAAGCTGTCTTAAACATATCACTTTACACGATCGAGCACATTTTCCACTTTTAATTGTACAATAGAGCTCTTCCAATGCTATAACAAACACACATTATGAGAACAAATATCTCTCACATTCACAACTCTCACACATAAAACTTGAATTAGAGACAGTAATTTAAGAGATTAGCTAGATGAAAAGTTACCTGAACCAAGTAACTAATTCTGGTTAATATGATTATTGATAGGTTTAGGCTTTTTACCTATTTAGTGATGGAGATATATATGTGTGTGTATCCCTTTGTTGAAAAAATTGTGATAAAGTAAGTAATCCAATTGACACGTTGAGGTGATTGTGATTGTCTTCTCCAATTCATAAATTAAGATCTAAAATAAGTTGAAAAATGAGATAAGGGTGGAGATTGGACCACTGATTATATATAATATTTTTATATTATTGATGAAAACTGGTGTCGAATTCTTATTAGTTGTACGTAGGTCATGAGTTTTGTAAACTGAGTATAATGGAAAAACAACTAAGACATTTAGATAAAGATGGTATCATTGTTATCAAAGAAGGACATCATCTCGTTGGCTAAAAGTGTATTTTGAAAGATAGATGGCTATCTACTTAAAAGAGGTAAATTGGATGGTTAAAACTTTATGCAAAATCAACAGACCAATGTTATAATATTGAAAACTAATGGAAAAAGAGCATAGAACATATGTGACTAAATATTGACTAGAAGAAATTAAACACAAGATTTATCCTAATTTAGCTCCACCACCGCTTGAACCTAAAATTTATTTCCTGAATTCTTCACTTGACATTTTTCACTATTCTCACTACATCGAGCCGGGTTATCGCATGACCTACTCTTAGCCACTTTAATCAAATTTCCTTGACACTCATGTTAAAAAATTTCCCTCAAAATTCTCACTAATATTGAGTAACTCTCAATATATAAAAAGATATGGTCACCTAGTGACCGGAAGAAGAATTATTGCAAGGTTTTGTGTATGTACAACGATGTTCAAGTTGGTGGGCGGGAGAGTAACTCAGATTTTTTGTTGAAAGTAAAGAATCGGAGTTTGAACACTTACTCATTATCTCAAACTCAAAATAATGTTTCGATTTATAACTAACTAAAGCATCAAATCATTAGATATAATAAGATTTAGCCTTTACTCATACAAGTCATTAGGAGATGCAAATTATTCTCTTCGGTCCTAAATATATGACTTGTTTGGAAAATTAAGCTAAGTCCTTTGACCAAAAAAACAAAAAAGCTTATTATTAAATAAAAGACATCTTTATAATTTTTCTCAATTTCCCCCAAATTATATATATTGATGCTCTTTTATAATAAATAAGTAAGAAGGAGGGAGGAAGGATAAATGTTGGTGGTTTCAGCGTATTGGTAAAATCATATTATTTCAACTAACTTAATTATTATCCTTAACTTAATTAAATTAGGTAAATATACCTTATATTTAGAATCGGAGGGAGTATAAGTTGAAAGTTAGATAAAAAAGAACAAATTTGTTAAGTAAATATAATTAGACATTTATTCTTTCCAGTATATGCATAAATCCTGAAAATAAACAACAATTCCCTTTATATCATTAAGTGAGGTTGGCAATATATATCATATGATACATTAATTGGTGGATTCTATTAATAACTAAAATTTTGGACAACTTCAACAAAAAAAATGACTTACAAATAATTCACTATATATATTGTCAAACAAATGAGAGAAAGCTAACTTTTTTTGTTTTTGAACTGATTTTTTTTTTTTTTTTTTTTTTTTTTTTTTTTGCTTATTCAAATGATGTAACTATATATATAGTTATTTATTAAAGAAAATGACATAGTAAGACAAGGACTTATACAGTGTCGTTTTGTAAGCGTGTAGGCTCGTACCGGTAATACCGGTCAGGGTAAACGGATCGAAAGGGACCCCACAATACACGCCGCCTATACAAAAGCCTCCGTGTACAGTGAAGCACCTGATTGTTGCCTCTCTTTTTCATCGTAGCTTCCGTCACCAATTATATTTCGCCACGTGGCCTCAATTATTGAACATTACTTTTCTTTTGTCAACCATCGTTTTCTTTCCTTAATGAATAAACCCTTCATTACGCCGTACTTTATTGAAAATACAAAATAGAAAAATTATGCACCACAAAAAATAATGGTACTAGTACTTTCTATCAGTTTTTTTAAGAGTTAACATTCATTTTTATCCGAAAATAACCGTAGAAGGGTATCAAATATCTGTAAGTAATTATAGGAGCATTTTTGCTCCGAAATAAATCATAACAAATTTTCCTTCAATGTTAAAAACGTTAAGTTTTACCGTTAAATCCTCTTTTTTATCCACTGATACTAACGTGGCTCTGACACCATATACACGTCATCATTTAAATGTTCATTTTTTACCCTAAAATAACCATTAATAAACGTTTTTACCTCGAAAATATCGAAATTATAGCAAATTTTTATGGATCATTGTTCAAAGTTAAGTTTAATAATTAAATAACACGTGGCGCTCTACATTGCATCCAATAATGTATCTCACCATAAGTCATTTAAATAACACAATACTCGATAAACCAGCATTGATTGGACATCCCTCACCAAAAAGTAATGAACTGTGATTAAAGAGAATTAAATTATGGGATTATACAGAATTAACATTTTTTTATTGTTTAAAAGTAATATAAATTAATTAAAGGGTTAATGTTCATTTTTGTCAATTCTGGCATAGAGAGAGGAAGATGATGATAATGAAGCTAGGTTGTGTGAAGAGGGGGAGGGGGGACTGGATTATACTTTTCATTTTTTCTTTTCTTTGTCTATTAATTTTTTTAGATGCAATTTTAATAATTTATGGTGATGAGGTGTGTGATTATATGGATTATTGGGTGTAATGTGGAGTGTCACTTGTTTTTAACGGTTTCTTTTAACTTTGAATAATGTTCCAGACGAAGTTATTACGGTGTGGATATTTCTGGGGCAAAAAGCTCAATAATCACTTCTGTGGTAAAAATATACATTTAAATGATGACGTATATATGGTGTTAGAGCCATGTCAACATCAATGGGTCAAAAATGATGATTTAGTGGTCAAATTTAACGTTTTTAACATCAAAAGTAAATTTGCTACGATTTGTTTACTTCCAGAGCAAAAATACACTTCTGAATACTTCCGGATACTCAATGCTTTGTGATAGTTACTTCTAGGGTAAAAATGGACCCTAACCCCCTTTTATAAACAACATAATTTCATAATTTGTATATGCTCCATGAAATAATAGAGTATGTAAAAGCATTTTTTTTATTCACAACTTATTTATAACGTTATTTGTTATTAAATATATATTTATATATATTCATATTAATTATTACAATTTAAGAATTTAAAATTATATATTTTAAATAAAAAATATGTTACAATATTTAGTGTAAATTCAATTATCTTTATGATGTTTGATTAATTAAATATATTTATTTTGTAATTTCTTAATTCGTTTATCATACTTATTATTTTTCTTTAAAATTCATAAATATATTTATCCATTTTTTAAAATAGAACATTAGAATTTAGAATACTATCTCATCTCTGCTCCCTTCCATTTCCACAAAGGAAAACGGATTAAAGTTGCTCGTAAAAGTAAAAAAAAAAAAAAAAAAAGGGTTAAGTTATGGGACAATTTTTATTGTTAAAATATACTTCAAATTCGTCTAAAATATAGGATAACGCACTATAGATATGTTTAAATTTATAAAATGTCTTAAAACTATAGTCAACCTAGTATAATTTTTATCAACTTTGAGCGAGGTTGCCAAAATTTAAATTATATTTTTGAAAATTCTAAATGAGCATTATTAACAGTGTGAATATCCATGTTATTTTAAAAATACTAGATAGATAGTTAATATTTTCAATCATTTTAATTTTAAAAATATATGCATATACATGCTTCAAAAAATAATTTTGCAATTGTTTTTTAAAATTTTGGAAATATTTTCATAATTTATTATTTTAAATATATGGAATTCAACGTAATGTTATGTGCAACTTATTTTTATTAATAATATATGCAAATACTTCAATTTTAATGGTATAGAGTAGAATTCTTTCCATCGGTAGAACAAGAGACTTCATGAATGTGTTGTATGCAAACAAAAATACTCATGTATATGCAAACAAGATTCTTATTTTTCGTAATAATATGTAAATACTTCAATTTTAATGGTACAAAGTAAAATTCTTTTTTCCCCATCGGTTGAACAAGACTTCATGAATTTGATGTATACAAACAAAGATATTCTTGTATTTTATTTTTACTATATCAAAAATGACAATCATTAAATTATTGAAACATTAATGGTGGTGGGTTGTTGGTGAGGGGCCAAAGAATATGAATAATGGCATACAATAAATTTCCTTTTTGCCATCGGTATTATGTAACTTATTCTTTTTTTTTTTTTTTGACAGGTATTATGTAACTTATCCAATATTTCTCAATTTTCAAGTTCTCCTATTATATGTACAGCGAATCACAACTTCTCATTTCATAAATTTCGTGAAACTTATACTGCTTAGAAAAATAAAATGAAATGAAACCAAACCCTTCTATGTTATGGGATAAGTTGCCTTTTTAGTCTCGTTACTACATAATTAAAAGACAAGAAAATCTATTTTTAAAATACTAAAATTTATGTAAGGTATATATATAGTGCATTACCATATTTCATATATAAGAAAAGAGTATTAAAAAATTTAACATCACGTGGAGCAAATTTATTTATTTCGCAAACAACACAAATTTTATGTCCCACACATTTAAAAAATTGAGATAATTTATTAAAAAATAGTTATAAAATTTAAATAAAATGATGTAATAATTAAAAAGTCTAAGAACAAGTGACAACAAATTATAATACAAAAAATGACAACATATCTATATTATTCCCTTGTAAAAAAAAATTTATAATTATACTCTTTGTTTACAAAGTCGTGATTTTTCCTTAATTTTATTTGAATTTTGCTAAATAAGTTATACCCCTTTTATAAAGGAAGCCTGAGATTTAACTTCCTGAAATAATTTAAATTGATTTTAATGTGAATCACAATAATATTTTCCGACTTCGTCCAAAACCACGTTTTTCCTTAAGCAAATAATTAGTTCCTAAGCATGCACTTAAAAAGTAACTTTACAGCTCATAATTTAATTTGATCATATTGTCATAGGCTTAAGGCCCTTAAAGCTTGTAAGTTATAGTGTTACACACACACAAAAGAATGCTAGTTTATTAGGTATAAAATATGATTTATTCCACTAACTTTGATGCCATGTTTAAAAGATAACATGTTGTAAAATCAATCGGTCCCTAGACTAAATCAACACTTAACCCATGTTTTTGTGCATTATAGTTATTTAAAATGTTAGAATTGTCAACTTTGGTTCTCATTAATAATCTCATACGGTAAACTGTTAAATAGTTATAACTCTATACTACAACTCAGTTCCATAAAATTTTTGGTTTCAATATGAAAACAACTAAACCTATCTCTCTAAATGATTCTGACATTTATAATTTGGGTACAAAATCATCAAATTGTAATTCTCTCCCTATAATTTTCAAATGGACAAGCCGCCCCTAAATTGTAGTTGAAAGGACACTAATCAAATGTGTCCGTGTGTATTTATTCATTAGCATCTAATCATATTATTCATTAGCATCTAATCGTATTTTGAACTGAAAAATACTTCTATTTAAATCTTAAATATCTACATATATTCAGACCCACCTTGAACTAACAGGAGGGTCTAGTAGTAATGGATTCTTTATTCGGTAACAAATAAAAGTAAACTGGCCCAAATTACAACACTAAATATGGCTCACACAGAAAAAAAATTCGAATATTTTTATTCTATTTACAATACTCCAGCACAACACAAGAACTTACTAGAGTTAACTCAAGTGATAGAATAAGATAAAATAGGAAAAAGATGATAGATGAGGTCGTTGGGGAGGGGCAACTTCGGCTACGAGAATGTGTAGGTGTAGCCGTTGTATCTTCTAGAAGACCCCGCAATGGCGAACAAGGTCGCCAGCAGTGAAAACATTTTCAATGTGTAGATTGACTGTTTGTTAAATGGTTAATGTCAATTGATTTAACGATTATATCATTTTCACAACATTTTTTGGAATATTATGTACTATTTTTTTTTACTGACTTAGCTGTTAAACTATCAATGTTAATTGACTTAACGATCATATGTCGGAAAAAATATCATGATAATTTTGCACAATTTTAGAATCATCATTTGTACTTTTACAAAAAAATACCATAGCTGAATGCACATGAGAAATACTTTATGGATATATTTACACTTCAATCCTGTTACTATAAGAAAATATGACGATTGTCACGGTTAAAATAGAACGTTTGTCACGGTTTTCAAAACCATCCATGGTAAACTGATTTGTCACAGTTTTTAAAAACCGTGATAAAGATAACAAAAACCGTGACAAGCAGAAATCTTTGTCACGGTTCAAGTATGAAAACCGTGACGGTTCTCTTGTAGGAACCGTGACAAACAAGAACCGTGACAAAATGTAATTTTTATTAAAAAAAATGGAAACGTTTTTTTTTACTTTTTAAAAGAATTGTATAATAATTGATCTATTATTGTAGATTCTTTATTTTCATGTCTGTAATTATAAGTTATCAAAGATAACTATTATATATTTTTAGAAGAATAATTATTATCTTCAGAAAATTTGAAAGACACCTGCAATAAAACAATTTAAACAATAATTAGAAATTAACAGAGATAATGTTTGAATTAAATGTGTATAAAATAAAAAGAATAAATGATTTAAATAAATTACCAAGATTGAGAAGAAAGAGCAGCAGAAAACATCCCTGAGAGAAGAGAAGAGATGAGGAAAGTACAAATGTATGAGTATGAGGAGATTTATATACTGAAATCGGTCTGTAGTTTGCCACAGTTTTTTTATAAAAAAAACCGTGACAAACTAATAAATTCATACACATTTTGTCATGTTTCTTTTAAAAAACCATGACAAAAAATACGTTTGTCACTGTTGTTTTTAAGAGAACCGTGACAAAATACATTTGTCACAGTTCTCTTGAAAAAACCGTGACAAACGTAACTTTTGTCACTGTTTTGTTAAAAGAACCGTGTCAAAATTTTAAAACATAAAAACTTTTTTTTAATTTTAAAATTATTTGTCACGGTTGTATTAAAAAAACCGTGACAAAAGATACGTTTGTCACGGTTTTTTTAAGAGAACCGTGACAAACTAATAAATTCGTACACATTTTATCACGGTTCTCTTAACATTGACAAAAAATACGTTTGTCACGGTTCTTTTAAGAGAACCTTGACAAAATACGTTTGTCACGGTTCTCTTGAAAAAACCGTGACAAACATAACTTTTCTCACGGTTTTTTTAAGAGAACCAAGACAAATTTTAAAGCATAAAAACTTTTTTTTAATTTTAAAATTATTTGTCATGGTTCTCTTATAAAAACCGTGACAAAGTTTTTATATTTTAAAAAATAAAAAAATATTAAACTTTGTCACGGTTTTAGAGTTCTAAACCGTGACAAAGTGTTTCCCTCTATATGGTGGGAAGTTTCACGCCACATTTGTCACGGTTGTTTTCCTGCAACAGTAACAAATTTGTCAAATTTTTTATTTTCTTATTTTTGTCACGGTTTTGGCACAAAACCGTGACAAATTGTATACATTTGTCATGGTTTTAATAACCGTGATACACAGACGTTTTTTTTTTTTTGTAGTGCGTTGTAAATAAGATGTAATGTGATTGGTCACTTGGAATGCAAAATTGATTACAATGATTAGTTATATAAGGAGATAAGGCTTACACGTCACATATGATTATTATTGTTCTATTAATCAATAATACATGGGAAAGAAAGTCCCTCCAATCATTGAACTTTGTTTTGATTTCAAGTAGAATGATTTACAACTTAATTTATGAATAGATATAATTTTATAAATGCATCAAGTTCATCTTTTACATTATAAAAAAAAAGAATATTCATCTTTAAGAAGTCAAATTGAATTTTGATTAATTTAAATTATCAAGCCAGATATAGGACTACAAGAATTTTTTTTTATTAATACAGTTTTCCCTAAGATGTAAATGCATTTAGAATTAATGGTCAATGATCATAAACCGAGAGGTTAACAATTTAAAAATGAAGAATAATCGACATGTCGAGAGCATTTATTAATTGAGAGGAAATATCAATAGATTTTTGTTATTTGATTTGAACATTGAAGAATTCAGCAGAATTATTAATTATATTATTTTGTGCCAATTATCAATTACTCTCTATGTCCCTATATATAAGAGTTCGATTAACCAAATCACATAGAATAAGAAAGTGGTTGAAAATGATAAATATGTTTGAAATAATTTTGTTTTCTCAAGGTTATTTTTATCAATAATTGAGTATATAAGAGAGAGAAATGTGCTAATAATACTGTAAATGAGTATAAAAGAGAATATAAATAGAGAGAATAATGATGGGTAAAAAAGGAAATAAACTCATTAATTATTTTGATAAATTTAATTAAACTCATATGAAAAGAGAAAAAAAACCATTCAAATTTTAGGACTTATATACACCGACGGAAGGAGTATATTATGTAATAAAAAAAAAAAAAAAAGGAAGGAGTATATTATTGAGTTCGTGGCATCAATTATTTGGGCTTTGAATAAGCATATAAAAATAAAATTTAAAGTCTTGTCAGCCCATGAATAGGTTGCTGAAATTGAGAAGGAATTTGACATCTCTTCACACATAACATAGATGATTCTTATATCATGTTCAGGGTTGACGGTCACTTCCTCCGTGACAAATGGTGAAATGATGGAATAAAAAAAATGGAAAAATTAAATTCAGATCTCTTGTAAGGGATGTAATTCATGAAATCACGTAACTAATCTGAGGTCTCTATCATAAAGTTGTTATGACAGGCCAAAAAATTGTTATCATGCATTCAAAAGTTGTTAGTGACTAAGACTTTATTAACAACTTTTTGGCATGTAATAACAACTTTTTGACCTTCAAAAACAACTTTTTGGCCTATCATAACAACTTATGGCCTAAAAATCACTCTTGGTCTATAACAACTTGTGATCTGACAATAACAACTTTTTGACCTGAAATAACAACTTCGTGGGACCTCAGATTAATTACGTGATTTTGTGGGACCACATCTTAAAAAGGGACCTATATTTAATTTTCCCTAAAAAAATTTTCACAACTACAGATATGGAGTAATATGTAATGACAAATTTCAATACTCACCCTCAAGTAATTCTTGCTAAAAGTTGGCAAAAAAAAAATCTTGCTAAAATAGAACAATCCTACAGTAAAAGGTATTTTCAACATGTTTTGTGCCTAAAAAAAAAGTTAAACTATACTTTTAATTATTTATGTTGGCATCAAGTTTCATTTTAATTATTTATGTTTGGATAGTATACATTTAGTTGTTTTTTGTTAACACCGTTAGTTTCATTTAACGGAAAATAATGGCTCATCAAATCTAAATAATTATTTTATAATTAAATGCGGATAAGAAATGACTAGTTTTTAAAATATAAGAATACTTACAATAAAAAATCTTAATTTAAGCATCTTTTATCAATATTTAATCATAGATTCACATTTAAATTTATAAAGTTAGTATTTTCCGTTAAGTGAAACTAACGGTGTCAACAAAAAAGAATTAAAAACGTAATTTTCAAACATAAAGGACTAAAATAAAATTTAATACAAACATAAAGGATCAAAAATATATTCCCCAAAAAATTGTTAAACCTTGTCAATTACTTGTATTTCTTAAAATTTAACATTTTTTTAACTTTGCTTCTATTTAATATACATTCTATCTCAAAGTATAAAATAATCAATTGATCATATTTATAGGGATATTTATAGGGTAGAGAGAGAGGGTAAACATGGAGATAGGAATTAGATTTAAGCCGAGACACATAACTTTAATAGTTTATTAATTATTAATAGTGTAACTATAAATATTTAATACTGAGTAGAAGAAAAAACTCAAAGGCTTTGAAAAAAATTGATGGATGAGAGTACAAACAATATTCCAATTCTGTTTAAAGTAAATTACCGAAAAAGCCATTTTTACCCAAAATGCGTCAATAACTAGGAGCTCATAGAGGAAGCTCCCTTCTTCCAACTTCCTGCAACGTAGAGCTGGTAATACGGGCGGTTTGATGGATTCGGGTTAGGTCTAAAAAAGCCCATGAAAAAACGGGCCGGGCCCAAAAAAACTCGTTTCAAATATGGGATTGAATTTTCAGTCCGGACCATATTGTTTGGGTTTTGGACCGGGCCCAAAAAAGCCCATTTTTATCAATTTTCCCCCTTTTTTCGAATGAGCCCCAGTTTTACAATATAATTAGAAAGTGAGGACTGTCTTTAGCATTCACCTAAGTGAAGACCCCTTGTCAAGCTCACCTCATTTGGTCTGACTCCCTGACACTGCAACTCCCTGAAAAAACCAAAAGCCTCATCAAAAGATCCATTTTGAGTAAACCCAACTATTATAGTACTACAAGAAACATCATCTTTCAGAGGCATTTCAGAAAATACCCGTATGGCTAAACCAAGCTCACATGCTTTGGTCCACCCGCGACTCGAGCTTGTACCCTGAGAACTGTCTTCAGCATTCGGCGATTCCTCTCTCTAGTTCGTTGCTGCTACTGTGCGTCCAGAAAAAGATGATGAACAGTGATGATGAATGGGTTGTGTGTGTGATGGTGGCTGCTGACTAAGGAGAGTGAATAGTGATGATTGTCGATGGTGTGCTTGTGGTAAGGAAGAAAAGAGTGCGGATAGTGAAGGATGGTGTTTGGTGGCTGCTTCGTGTCCTCTCGCTGAAACCCTTAATTGGCTTTAGGTTAGAAAATTCCCAAGTCTTACTCCCTACCAAAATGGCATCACTTCACTTCTTCCCTTGGGTCAATTATATCCCATTCTTCAAATATTGCTTCCCCTGCCTTCACAGTTCAAACCCGTTAGGTATGATAAAAGAAATGAGATTAAAACAAACAAAAAAACACTAATAAAAAGAAAAGGAAGTATTATATTTTTATCATTTAAATATTATTATATTTTTTACCTTTTTAACCACCTCTATTATATTTATTATATTTTTTTTAAAAAAAAGTAAAACGGGTTTGAGTTGGCACAGGGGTTTGATAGGTTAGCCTGTTACGGGCTCGGGTTTGACGGGTTCGGGTCTAAAAGACCCATTTTAATATGGGCCCTATTTTCCCGATTCCATAACCATATTTTTTTACAGGTTTCGGGTTAGCCCACGGGCTCCAACCCTTATTACCAGCTCTACTGCAACAACTGTCAAGTTTCCTGTAATGATAGGGAAAGTTCTTGAATTTTTTTGGGCTAATCAGGCTGCTTCAAAACAAAGAAGTTTGTGTTTGCATTTACAGAAGGCCCTTCTCAGCTAAGGATTGATGATTTATAAATAGTGCAATTAATACAACAACAAAGCCTTTATCCCACTAGGTGGGATTGGCTACATGAATCACGTGATGCCAATGTGCTCTATAAATAGCCATGTTTCGTGATAAATTAATGATCCGAAGATCTTGTTGAATAACTTCGTTAAGAGTTCTCTTCGGTCTCCCTCTCCCTCTTTTGGGAAGATTCCACACCATTTGATCAACTCTCCTTACCGGTGCATCTAATTGTTTTATTTGAATGTGCCCAAACCACCTCAAGTCACTTTCTACCATTTTCACTTTCTACCATTTTCTCCACAATCGATGCTACCCCTACTCTTCTTCGAATATGATCATTCCGGAGCCTATCTTTTATTGTATGACTACACATCCATCTCAATATTCTCATCTCCTTCCAGTTGTAAATATAAACATATTTACCTAATTGAATTAAATTAAGGATGCTATTTAAGTTAGTATAATATGATCTTTCTAAAACATCCTAACTATCTTCCTCAATTCTCTCTGTCACACACACTCTCTCTTACGTATTATTGTTGAAAGAACATCAATAAGGATAGTCTTGAAAAAGATTGACAAAAATTAGAAATAAAAATTTATTATATTTGGGACCAATATCGGTTCTCCTAACTAGTCTTATATATGAAGGACGAGAGGGAGTATTAATGTTGATCACTAAGTTTGAATTCCATAAAAATATATGTATCTACTACTAATTTGCCATTCCAAAAATCCCTATCACAAGTCCCTTTCACCTATAATAATTTTCACATATCAATTAATCACAGTTAAATCATTGAATATACCTTAATCTGATAACATTTTTCAAGTCTACCCTTTTTGTAAAATTTTCTATCTACATTTACAAATCATCCTCACATCTATCATATTTCTCTTTTTCCCAACAAGAATAAAATAAAGATAAAATTGGAAAACAATCATTACTCACCCTTTAAGTGGACATATATTTTAGACCAACACATTTTTTTTACATGAACTTGTAATAAGGGCAAAATTTACTTGTCTAAGTGGAATACTAAGCCTGTTTAGAATTTGCTGAGTTAATTTCATTATCACCAACTGCAACAATGTATTAATAAAAAAATATATAATAATATATAAATTAAAGATGTACACAGGGCCCAACAATTTTCTCTACAACAATATATACATGGGTTGAAACTCTATATGAAACAAAGAATCTAATTGATATGAACTCAAATCAAATGATGTGCTGCCACCATGTGATCAACCTAGAAGCTGGAAATATGATCAGTACCAATATCTGATGAGAGACCATTAGCTTCAAGCTGATAAGCAACAGATTCAGCCAGCTTAACTGCATCTGAAACCTTAAGCCTTGTTCCTTGCTGCCCAACAACAATGGATGCAACATTTGCTGCTATTTTGCCTATTCTTTTCACATCTGATATCCCTCTCAGGACACCATACATTATGCCTGAAGCATATGCATCTCCTGCACCGCATGTGTCTACTGGAATGCATGAAGAAGGAGGGATATATACAGTTTCTCCATTCATACCAATGTAGGAGCCTCTAGGACCATCTGTGACTGACACTAAGGGAACAAAGAAGCTCAAGCACCTTGTAGCTGAGTCGGTGCTTTCGTTCGCATTGAAATTGCAGAGGGCTCTGGCTTCATCGCTGTTTGCAAATACAATGTCCGCATAGTTCTCGATTATTTCCCTGACAAAATGAATGGTGTATACAAATGTTAGTGTGACCAAACAGCCTAATCTAAAAAGATGAGACCCATTATGAAAGAGTTGGATATCATGTCAATGATCTATCCATCTCAAAACTTAAACTACCACATGAAGACTAATTAGCATCCACATATCATAGATTGGAGATTTTGGAAATTTAAGACACAGCTGGGGGAGAGGGATTGATTTATTTGGTTCCTGGTGGAGGATAACAAAAACAAGAAGCCTCATCCCATTAGGTGTGAGACTGGCTACAAGATTGCACAACACCATTATACTCTAACTAAATCTTTGGATAAATTGTTAGCCAAGAGGTCCTACTTAATAACTACATCAAATATTGACCTAGAGGAATGATGAAGACTTTTTCAACTTTCCATTCAAAAGAATCTGGTTAGTTCTGATCAAAACAGACCTCAAATAAAGCATTCAAAGGATAACAAAGTTGAAAAAGTCTTCATTCCTCTAGGTCAATATTTCATTTGAGAATGTTCTCATAAAAAAAAAAGACTAAACTCGCACAAGATTAAAGAGCTTTTTTTTGTTGTTGAATTAAACTAACAAATTGTATCTGTCATTGGGTGCTACAACCTCACTTTTATAGAAGGGGTTGATCTGCAAACTGCTGCTCACTCTTTACAAGTTAGAAACAAATGGAAAGGTAATGTAGTAGAACATTAATGAACTGTTTTTTTCATAGTGCTAAACATGTTGAGATACTGAACTTGAACAGAGTATAGACAAAATCTTTAAAATGTATGTTGTGTGATGTTGTACTACCTACGATTCATAATATAAGAGCTAGTTGAAGGATTGGTTTTGGCCCGAAATATAAGACCTCAATCCTCTTTCTTCCACATATTTATCATTTTTAGGTCAAAACTATCCCTATAAATTGTACATGTAAAGGGATTTTGAATCAAGGGCGTAACTTGATTGCAAATTATTTGGACGGTATTTAAGTGAAACCAACACACATTTTTTACAAATAACTACTTAATTAATTTCTAATACACTCAAGTTCGTTAAATACATCTTATATTAAAGATTGGAAGGGGTAACATTAAGGCCCCACATATAATGTCCCTGTCGAGACTTTCCAAATCAAAGCCAAGTTAATGGAATCAACACTGCATATAATATGATATTTAAGGAATTAACCATTTTATGAAAGTCAAGTAACAATCTTACCAGAAATCATCGAAGTGTCTCTCTATACAAGAGATATCTGAAGCTGTTATAGCAACCAGGGCACCACTCTTGTGAGCTTCCTCACATGCTTTTGTTATCGTTCTGATAGTATCGGGAATTTCAAATAGATACCCTTCAACAACAAGTATGTTGGTCTTGGAAATTATGTTAGCCAAGGTTGTGTCATAATTAACTGTTGAAGATGTTCCCTAGCACAAGCATAATAAAAAAGTGAGAATAGAATCATTTTCAAAAGGTAAATGCAATATAACGAAGGTGCCAAAAATATTGAACTGTGGACATAAAAATGTACTAGAGATGAAATCATTTTATATTATCGGGTTTGAATAATCCATATGATCTCATGACTTTGACAACATACTTATATTATAGACGTAGGGTATTGTTTGGAAGTAGGAAGAGAAATGCTGCCTTTAAAATCTCCCAAATTGAGAAAACTAGTGTATATTCCGATTGAGCTGAGCTTGAAAATGCTAGTGCTGCTCATTTACAACCCTATTAGGAACTTGGAAAGTTAAGTTGAAAATCCTAAATTATCCTTCACATCCTTACAAAAAAAAAAAATCCAAGACAAGGGAAAGCTTTCAATGAAGCCCTCTCTTCCCTTCTCATTTCCTTCATTGTCCCTCATCCAAACATGCCAATATGAATTTCAGAATCAAGCTGTACTTCCGATTTAAAATGGTGAATGTCACCAATCAATATGAAAGGTCATGCTTGTTTCAGAAAATTATTTTCCAAAAGCACATGTTTGGTTGCATGATATTTTTTTGTCATCACATCGTAAATAATTCTAAGATTGATGCTTCAAGAAGAAATAATAATGCGCCATATAGTACACAATGCGGCTAGAACATAGCATACCGATGACAAAAATTTCCATATTACTGTGTCATTCATAGTCATGCAAACAATAAAATTTATTATGCAAATAAATTTTACAACAGCAGAACTCATCAACATCTGTAATCTTTATTTACGTAAAAATTTATCCTGTTCAACCACATCATGCAGAGAGAGAAATCTGCTTTTGATAAATATACGTCTCCTACTCAAGAGCAAGAAGGGTATAAAAATAAAGAGTAAATGATTAATTTGTCGTGCAATCAGGTAGACACATTGTGAGCACAAGAAAGAAAAAGGCTGCATATGAAGCTCAAATCTTAGAATTATACTCATCAAATGACACAAAAATTGCAAGGAAGTGGCACATTTATATCATAATATTTTCATCAGTAGCACATCATACCTGATATGCAAGCATTGTGCGCTGGGCATCTGGAGTTGTGAGAACTATCACCGTTCCAGTTGTCCCACCTGCGATAGGTGCAGAAAGAAACTGCACGTTTGCTCGACGTAACTTTTCCCTACAAAATTATTGGAAAAAAATTTAAAAGCGAGTTAAATAAATGAAACTTGCTCTAAGGAAAACAGCATAAATAATGCAAACTCAAAATTACTTGCTAAGAAGTACAACAAATAAAGACAGTTCTATAAGAAAGGAGCTTATAAAAATATATCATGCCATATATAATGTAGTGTTAAAATTTTCCTGCATGTAGTATTAATAAAACGTTAAGATATATGCTTGTGGTGTCTGAAGTCAGCTGTCAAAGATTTTTCAAGCATGTTTTTTTTTTCTGATAACAAATATACAATTCAAAGGGGGACAGGGGCTGCAAAAGCACTTGTTAACAAGTTTCTTGACCAAAAAGAAATGACCGATGGAAATAGAAATGAACGTAAATACACATTTACTTCTTTCTTACCAATTTTGTTTCCATTATAACTAATGGTAATAAATATCATTATTGAAGATGTTAAAAGAACAACTTCACAACAAGTTTTATTTGGAAGCATTTCAATATTTGTTTTATTGCTATTTACAATATTTTTTAAATCAGTTTCTTAATTCTAGAAGACATTATTTTATTTTCATATATTTATGTTACGATAGGATAGTTTGTCATTATATTTTTATGTCCTTTATGTTCTTGCCTCTTGGATCTAATAAGATAAGGCTTGTTACTGTTGTATTAGGATCTTGGGCTTTTAAAATTATTTTTTCTGACCTTTATATCAGTCCAGGGAGCTTTAGTTTACAATTTGTGTCATCCATTGCCTTGGGATTTTGTATATTAAAACCTAGCACTCTAACCCCTATTTGCCTATTTGTAGACCAACCATTCAGCTTTCAGTGACCAAAAATCAGAGCATCCTTAAACTTTACACTCTTGGTTGGTTAAGCTCAGTGGTACACAATAGAGGGCTCAGACAAAATCAATCAGAGCAACTTCTGAATTTGTTATATTAGTAGCAGCAATTTCTATGTAATATGCAGAAAATATAGTGCAAATACTATCAGTATAAGGTAACATAATGGATGAGGGAAAAATCATCAGTCAGAAAAAGAAAATAAAAGTTTATGACATGTAGTAGAAGAAAACAACCAAATGACTATCTAGAATGATACTAAAACAGGTTCAAACAACTAATAAGAAAAAGTTCAAACGCCAAGAAGGCTAACCTGTAGAAGCCACCCAATGGATCATTCCCTACACTGCCTGCCATAGCCACATTTATAACAGGATCTCCAACGGGGCGACTGCCAAGCCTTGCCAAGGCAACTAAGCTATTAGACAGAGAGCCACCAGCAGCAGCTTTGTAACTGCAACCATCCATAGCCTGCAAAATTTTTCCCCTTTCCTCATGGTTGACTACTTTCCGTGTCCCCTTCTCTAAACCCAATTTCTTCAGGAACTCATCATCCACTGTCCCAGAAAAGTCTACCTATATGAATCACCAAAACCAACAAACTTTAGATTCAAACTCTATCACATGATGAATATATGTCCCTCAAACAAACACCAAGAGCAACTCATCATATGATACCCAAAAAAAAAAAAAAAATAATAATAATAATAATAAAAAAAAAAAAACAAAGAAAAATGAAAACTTTTAACATTTTTTTAGTAATAGCTGGAGGAAAAACTCTCCTGCCTAACTTTGATTTTTCTTTTTTCTTTTAACTTTCCTCATAATTCATACATTGCGGTCTCTTTCTCTGGGAAGGTAAATGTGCTCGTACAAGGAAAGAAGGCGATGCCAAAAGGCAAGGATACACCCAACAGTTATTCTATATGTATATCCTATACTCCAAATAAAATCTAGATGCTTCATAAGTTTGTCTTAAGTTCTAAGTAAGCGCCAAAAAAAAAAAAAAAAAAAAACAAAATGGCTGCATAAATCCTCTAAAATATGCTCAAATTCAAACTGAGTCAATATCAAAGATAGGCAGAGTAAGGTAGGAACACAAGGATGAAATGAAGAAATGCATCAACAAAATAACATTTCCAAAACAACGTTCCTGAAAGTCCTCTTTCCCTATAAAAATATACAGCTCAAGCAAAAGATAATGCTGAATAAAATGCTTATTAGCGCTAAACCCCAAAACTTTCTTCTCAAGTATCCATTCATATACCCTTCAGCAATGCAATAAAAATAAAACTTAAAACAAACAAACAAACGGAAATTACCATTGCTTGACCAAGACCCAAAACATCCCATCTTTCAGGCAAAAGAAATGACCCAAAAGCCTTCTCTTCTTCATCCTCACCAATACCCCTCACTTCTTCTTCTTCTTCATCATCTTCTTCACCCTCCCCTTCACTCCCATTACTACATTCTCTACTTCCAAACGCAGAAAAAGAACAACACCTAAAAACCGAACCTCGTTTATTCTTCATGGAAACATGAGAAGCAAAAGTTAATTTTTCACCAACTCTACAATCGCAAATAACGAAGCTGGTACCATGGCCACGCGGGAATTGAGGAGGATAATAATAATACAGAAAAGAAGGGTATAGCGAGATAGATGGGATTGGAGAGTGAAGAAAATTGGAAATGTGATTGGTCGAAGAAATAGGAATTGAGAGAGACATTTTATTGCTACAAGATTCTTTATCCTAAAATCCCCACAAAAATTTGCTCGCTATATCCCCGAAATTCTCCGTCTTTGAAGGAGAGAGCATGTGGAAAATGGAAAATGGAAAATGGAAAATTTCAGAGACTCTACATGAAATGAAGGTAGGAATGATAAGGAGGTTGATGTGAGATTACCATTTTACCCTCGGTTTGGACAATCACCGGAGTACGGCAGATTCTTGACCATAGAATCCAACGAGTAACGACTCTTTTCTTGATTGCCTATAAGCCTCGTTGGCGGATTTTAATTCAATTGAATTAATTGGATTAAAAATTAATGGATTAATACAATTTTTGGTCATAAAAACTTTCAATTAATTTTAATTTTGGTCATTAAACTTTAAATTAGTGGTTTTCAGTCAATTTCTAATCATTGATCCCTGATCTTTTAAATTTTTTTAAAGTTCAAGGATTAAGACTGAAATTGATTAAAAATTTAAGGATTAATATAATTGATTATAAAATTCAAGGACCAAAACCTAAGTTAAATGAAAGTTACAGGACCAAAAGTTGTATTAACCTTTAGTTAAATATTCTCATATAATAAAGCTCATTTTTATGGCCAATACCTGGTAATATATCCAAAAAATGTGTTGATGAGTTGATATGAGAAAAAAAAAAAAAACCCATTTTTATGGCCCTATATGAAAAAAGTTTCATGAATCTTCTATAAAATGATATTTAAAAAAATTGTGAAGAGGATACTTCACATTTCAAATTTTACTGTAAATTGCAATAACATATTAAAAAAATGAAAGAATAAAAATAAAATTGTACGGAAACCATTTGCACTTTAAGGGCCTGTTTGGGTTTTAAAGAAAACCTAGGTTTTGTTACCAAACCTAGGTTTTAAAACCTAGGTTTTGAATGGTAGCCAAACACTTTTTTCTGATAAACCTAGGTTTGGACTCAAAACCTAGGTTTTAAAACCTAGGTTTAGACTCAAAATCTAGGTTTTAAAAAAGGTAACCCAAACACTTGAAAAAATATGAAAAGCTATTTTGGATTGGAAACCTAGGTTTTGGCCACCCAAACCTAGGTTTTGAATAAGCTACAATTTTCTCCTTCTGCACAAAGTACGAGGTAAAAAAAAAGCCATCATTACACATGTCATATTGAAATACCTAAAATGCCATTATTCTCTCTCTTTCCCAACACATTAAACTTATGTCCTTTTTAGTAATTTACACAGAAAAAGCTATTCTCACAACAACCATCCAAACACTCTCATTTTTACAAAAGCTACTTTTTCTAAACATCAGCTTTTTTCCCAGAAGCTATTCTCTAAAAGCTAATCCAAACAGGCAACTACTTTTTTCAGCTTTTACGCGAATTACGAGACAGAAAACACCATCATTACACATGTCATATTGAAATACCTAAAATGCCCTTATTCTCTCTCTTTCCCAACACATTAAACTTATATCCTTTTTAGTAATTTACACATAAAAAAAGCTATTCTCATAACAACCATCCAAACACTCTCATTTATCAAAAGCTATTTTTTCAGCTTTTTTTCAGCTTTTTCAAAATCAGCTTTTTTTTCAGAAGCTATTCTCCAGAACCTAGGTTTTGGTTATCCAAACAGGCCCTAAGTCTTGAAATGATTAGTTTTGAGTCCAAATTGATTCGGAAATACCTCCGAATTTTTTTTTTCTTTTTGGTCAAGGAAATACCCTTGATTAAAGAAATACTCCCTCCAATCTTAAATATAAGAGTCAGTTGACGTTTTTGGAAAAATTAAGGATGCAAAATATACCACTATAAATTGTTTATATTTGTCTTTTTTCCTCAAAACTAAGTTATTTTACTTATAAACTATCATATAATCTAATTACATTTCGCATATATTAAGATTTAGGGGTCTAATTTACTTCCTTAATCTCCCCAAAAAAAGTCAACTGGCTTTTATAATTAGGACCGGAAGTAGTACAAATGTACGAAACCTCATACTCAAATACATGAAGATTTTTTTTTTGGGGCCTTAATACACGAAGAAAGTTGAACGGATGATAGAAAAAAGGTCGCTTACATTTCATGTTCCTGACTAATATAGGATTACATAGGTTGATAAAAGTGACAAAAGTGTCTTTATTGGCCATGATGCAAAGGCAAAAAGGCTACGAGTTATCCAAGAACCTATGATACCCGTGGTTCAGTGGGGGAGTTAGAGATATTAAAAGATATATATTACGATTTTCTTCTTTTATTTAATTATTTAATAATTATATACTACCTCTAATTGTTATTATAAGGCACCAATTAGTAAATCTCATATACCAATAATATTGGTTAAAAAACATTAAATTTGTTTTAAAATTCAAGTAATTTCCAATATTATCTATACAGACTACAGTAAACTCAAATATCATATTGATTATTACTCTCTTTCACTACCTTTATTAAATATAAGAATAAATGGAAAAATATATTTAATTTTTCTTAAAAACTAAAATAAACTTGTTAATTAGTTCCTTATAATAAAAACCAGAAGTAGTACATTGAGAAGGGATGTGCGAAGAAGTAAAGTTGTTTTAATACCCCCTCCAATATGTTTGTAAGTAACAATTGTCTTAAGTATGTAGTTCAAAATATTGATTAGAATTAGTTAAAAGTAAAAGAATGTGTTAGAGATATATTATTTTAATTATAAACTTATATGTGAAGATAAGTGACAAAAGAGAGGAGATTGAAAAAGTGAGAAAAACGAGATAAGACATAAAATCAAATGGGGTAAAAATTAAAAAGTGTATTAAAACTTTATTGCATGACATATATTGTTAAAATTATCACATTCATGCTGTATAAAAAAAGATTATCACATTCATGACTCTAAGCAAACTCATCATAGAGATGTGAACGTGGATTGTTCACTCAAATAATAAATTTCAGATAGTTTCCTTTTATAAATAAATAATTATTAAAAATATATTATTAAATAATTAAAATATAAAAATGACTTTAATTTTGTTTAGATATATTTCAAATTAAACTAATTTAAGCGAAAGTAATAAATATTCATAGTATATTGTATTCAACAAATAAATTTTTATGAATTTCATATAAGTTAGTGAACATAATGAAATATAAAATGTTACTACTAATTTAAAGATGAACTGACACGATTTTGTAATTTTAAAAGGTAAAAAGGATAAATTTAAGGGTAAACCCACAAATTTAATCAATTTTGCCGTTAGATAAGTTCAAGAATAAGTTAATACGATTTTATGAATTATAAACATAGAAATAAAAAATTTGGTGAGT
Organism: Mimosa bimucronata; assembly: GCA_037074515.1. Lineage (NCBI taxonomy): Eukaryota > Viridiplantae > Streptophyta > Magnoliopsida > Fabales > Fabaceae > Mimosa > Mimosa bimucronata. Next base: position 19,464,365 of record CM073442.1, read on the forward strand.
CAACTCGCATGTTTTACTACAAATATATATTGTCACTCATGTCAAAACTCTAATAGGAAAGGTTGGCTAGTAGAGGTTGGCTTATCCTTAGCAAATACTAAAGTGGATGACGAACCATTAATAAGTTGTCATTCTTGACTTTGGTTATCTTAAAACAAACAAAAATTTACAACTATTAATAAGTTGCCCTTCCCAGCATTCCCTCTCAATTGTCCCTCTAACTCTCGGCTTTCTTTATTTCATCGTTCTTTATGTAGTCTTTGTGGGTATTGTAATTCCAAACCTGCCCCCTTTTCTTTGTTAGGGTTCAGTGTTTCTTTTTTTTTTTTTTTTTTCGATCACTTCATAGTAGCGAAAAACCAAATTTGTTGTATCAATTTCTTCTTTTCCTGTCAATGTGGGCGTTGGTTTTTTTTTTTTTTTTTTTTGAGTTGTTTATATTGAGATAACCTGATTGATGTATTGGTTTGTTGATGAGTGCTGGTTGGAATGCTCTGAAGGAACCCAGAACTGGAAAAAGCTAAAATATTTTATCTTCTTTCTAAATGAGAAAAAAATGGCTCTATCAGTGAAAAAAATGTATCGACGTCTACTCATCAATCTGTAGTGACTTCTGAAAACAAGGTTTTGATTTACCATATAAATTTCAGTCCAAAAAAAAAAAATTACCATATAAATCATTTGGAGAGTAATTAATGTTTATTTGTATATATTGCTCACATAATTACTGATTAAATTGATTTATTTTTTGTATTTTTGTCTTTCATTTGAAACCTCATTTAATATGGGTAAATTGTTTTTTTAAATTTAAAACATATTTAATGCATGGATTACCTAACATATTTTTATTTTAATGAATTAATTTAAGTGACTTATACTTCCTCCGTTATTATTATAAGAGCCCGACAACCATATTACGTTTCTTAAAAAATTGTTAAAAGTTAGATAAAAATTATAAATATATCTGAAATAAAACATTTTTTCAATATTACTCTTATTTATTATGGGATTATTAAGAGAGAAATATGAGTATTTATGAGTATGAAAGAGATTATAAAAAGGGAGAATAAATAAAAGCACCAACACACCATTTATTTAATGCACCACTTCAAATTAATTAGGAGTAAAATAGGAAAAAAAGTCATTAAATGATAAGACAACTGAAGACAAGTTCTTATATTTTGGACCAAACTAATTTAAAATTCAGGCTCTTATAATAAGGATTGGAGGGGATATTGTCCATGTAAAATGATTATTATTATTATTTTGAGCAAAACAAAATCAAAGCCTGTAATACGGGTCGGAACCCGTGGGCCAACCTGAAACCTGTAAAAAAAATAAGGTTATGGGCACGGAAAAATAGGGCCTATATTAAAATGGGTCTTTTGAACCCGAACCCGTCAAACTCGAGCCCGTAACGGGACTAACCCATCAAACCTGTGGGCCAACCCAAACCCGTTTTCCTTTTTTTTTAAAAAAAATTATGTAATAAATAAACAGAGGTGGTTAAAAAAATAAAAATATTATAATATTTAACTGATAAAAATATAATATTTTCTTTTCTTTTTATCATTGTTATTTTATTTGGTTTAGGGTCTTCACTTGGGTGAACGCCGAAGAAAGTCTTTCCTTTATTAATTACTCCATCTGGTCCTAAATATAAGATCACTTTGATTTTTTTATGGAAGTTAAGGAAGCAAATTGAACCACTAAACTAAATTATAACATGTGTCATGTATAATTAGATTATAGGTTAGTTTATAAGTAGAATAAATTAGTTTTGAGAAAAAAAGATAAATATTGACAATTTAAAGTGATTAATTTTGCATTCTTATTTTCTCCAAAAAAGTCAAAGTGATTTTATGATTAGGATCGGATGGGGTATATTGTAAAATCGGGGCTCATTCAAAAAAAAAGGAAAAAATTGATAAAAAAATGGGCTTTTTGGGCCAAGCCCGATACCCGAACAATATGGTCTGGGCTTAAAAACCAAGCCCATATTCAAAACAAGTTTTTTTGGCCCGGCCCGCTTTTTCACTGGCTTTTTCGGGCTCGACCTGAACTTGTCGGGGTTGCCTGTATTACCGGTTCTAAACAAAATGATTATTATTAGAGATGTGAACTTTAATACATTTGATGAAATAATGAAATCAACCCATGTGCGCAAATATTGCAAATGCTCCTATGTATGCCTTCGCCCTTCAGTGTTGATCAATGATCACAAAATATGAAAATAACAAGGTTCAAAAAACCGGACCGGGCATCGAACCGGATGAGGCACTGGTTTAAGGGTCAATGGTCGGATCGGGGTCAGACCGGGTCAAACCGTTTATATTAAAATAATAAAATTTTATTGATATTAACATTAATAATCACTAATATCAAAATGTAAATGTAGATAGGTATGCATGATTCATCAAATATGAATATTTTAATGTTTCTATAAAGAGAAAAAGAGAAAAATTAGTTGATTACACGTGAAAATAAATATTATTCTACAATCCACAGACTAAAATACAAATATTAAGAGTAACAATAATTAAATATTAAGTATATGCAAGTAAAATAGTATTTAACGTATTATATTTTCCTAATTTCTAAAGTTGAGTGAAGTGAAAGTTAGTAATTAGGTGAATTATAATAAAATAAAAGTATTTGTTTTTTTTAAAAAAGGGGGCCAACCCGGTTCAACCCCCGGGTTGGCCGGTTTTTACCGATCCAACTCGGTTCGAACCCCGGGTCGGCCGGGATCAAGACTTCCCGGTTTTTCGCCCTCAGTCGGACCGACGGCTAGTCCGATCCGATTTTTTGATCATTGGAAAATAACATCATTCTCCATTATTTGGAGGTGCTCTCCTTAATCAGCTTTATCCTCATTTCCATTTAAAGGCTGCTTTTAATCAGCTTTATCCTCATTTCCATTTAAAGGCTTCTTTTAAATTATAAGGGCTATGTCTGATCAAAAAAATTATAAGGGCTATGGAGGCCTATAAATAATAACCCCCTCCTCTCTCCTCTCTGCGGCTCTTCTTTGAGATCAAACCTCGTAACAATTAATTGAAAATAACTAGTAAATTTTAATGATTTTAATTGAGACTTACTTAACTTTTTCTAAAAATCATAACAATCCTTAAATAAGTTATTCATAAATTGATATCCCTATGATTTAGTACCTTAGTTAATTAGTTTCTTTAATCTTTCTAAAATGACCTGTAGTAGATCTCATAGAGAGTATTAACTTTTTCAAACAATTAGAGTAATATCAAATCAAACTTATGAAATGAAATCTAAACTCAAATTATGAATTATCCCCAATCATAAATTGTTTTTGTTTATAAAACAAAAATTGGCCTGCTTTTTTTTTTTGGTTTAATTATTTTTATTTTTTTAAGGTGCCAACATGTCATGGAGCTAGAAGCCTATACTTTCCCTATTTTCGCATCAAAAGAACTTGCTTTGTTCTGTCTACCTGACTGTCTTCCATGTCCGTCCCCAACTCTGGAGCTCAAAGTTTGAATCTTTCGCAGGGACGGACACAATGTCATAAGCCCCTCCTAAACCCTAATTTCAACGGGTATTTTTTTTTTTTCAAATTTCTTTTCCATCATCATCATTATCATTATTATGAGCAAAATAGAGCTGAAAATTTTACTCTCTCAATCTTTACGCTTTCTGAAATCCTCCACTAACCACTCCCTTTCATCCCACTTGTTCAAATTTCCTAATACCATTTCTCGATCCATTACCACTTCTTCGGAGGACAATCTTGAAGGCTTGGTTCATCCTGATGACACTTTTTTACATGATAGTTCTCTCCCTCCAACCGATTTAGCTGAAGAATACTCGTTTTTGCGCAATGGGTTGTTGGATTCGAGTGCCGAATGTGGTCCCTCGTCGCGAAAGGTTCGTTCTGGTGAGTTTTCTGATGAGGCTGTATTGATTTCTAATGCTATCAGGTGTCAAAGTGATGGTTTTGGTTATGAAACCCAGAAATTTCTTAGGCAGTTCCGTGGTAAATTGAACCAAACTTTAGTTGTAGAGGTGTTGAATCTTGTGAAGGACCATGACTTGTGTGTTAAGTTTTTCTTATGGGCGGGGCGTCAAATTGGTTATAGTCATACACTAGCAGTGTATGATGCTCTTTTGGATATACTGTGTTGTAATGATAGTGAGAGAGTTCAGGAGAAATTTTTAAGGGAAATAAAAGATGATGATAATGATGTGCTCCGGAAGTTGCTTGATATTCTGGTACGGAAGTGTTGCCGTAATGGGTTGTGGAATATGGCATTGGAAGAGCTAGGGAGACTGAAGGATTATGGGTACAAGCCATCACGGACAACTTATAATGCCTTGGTTCAAGTTTTCCTTAAAGCTGGAAAACTAGATACAGCTTATTTGGTTTACAAGGAGATGTTCAATTATGGATTTGATATGGATGGGTTTACTCTGAGTTGTTTTGCCTATTCCCTCTGCAAAGCAGGGAGGGTAAGGGATGCTCTGACATTGATAGAGAAGGAGGAATATGTTCCTGATACTGCTTTTTATAATAGGATGGTCTCTGGATTATGTGAAGCTTCGCATTTTGAAGAAGCTATGGATATCTTAAACAGAATGCGCTCTGACGGATGCATTCCTAATGTTGTGACTTATAGAAGTTTGCTTTCTGGTTGTTTGAAGAAAGGACAGCTGGGAAGATGCAAGAGAATTCTTAGTTTGATGATTACTGAGGGCTGTTATCCAAGTCGTGAAATATTTAATTGTTTAGTACATGTTTTTTGCAAATCAAGGGATTACTCTTATGCCTATAAGTTGTTTAAGAAAATGAATAAATGCGGGTGTCAGCCAGGCTATTTGGTTTATAATATATTGATTGGTGGTATATGTGGTAATGAAGAAGTGCCATCCTCAGATATGTTAGAATTGGCTGAAAAAGCTTACACTGAGATGCTTAATGCAGGGGTTGTTCTAAATAAGATCAATGTTAGCAACTTTGCACGGTGTCTATGTGGGGCTGGAAAATTTGACAAAGCTTTTAAGATTATCCGTGAAATGATGAGCAAGGGTTTCATTCCTGATGATAGTACATATTCCAAAGTGATTGGTTTCCTTTGTGTTGTCTCAAAGGTGGAGAAGGCATTTTTGTTGTTTGAAGAGATGAAAAGAAATGGTGTTGTTCCTAGTGTTTATACATATACAATTTTGATTGACAGCTTCTGCAAAGCTGGTCTTATTGAACAAGCTCGCAAATGGTTAGATGAAATGGTGAGAAATGGTTGCACTCCTAATGTGGTGACTTATACTGCTCTTATTCATGCATACCTGAAAGCCAGAAAGGTGTCTAATGCAAATGAACTGTTTGAGATGATGTTGGCAGAAGGATGCAAGCCCAATGTTATTACATATACAGCTTTAATTGATGGCCTTTGTAAAGCTGGGCAGATTGAAAAAGCATGCCAAGTCTACGCCAGAATGAGAGGCAACATAGAAACTTCAGATATGGACATTTATTTTAGGTCAAATGACAACAGCTGTGAAAAACCAAATGTCATTACATGTGGGGCATTGGTGGATGGTCTATGTAAAGCAAAACGGGTCAAAGAGGCCCATGAACTGTTGAATTCTATGTCTGTTGAGGGTTGTGAGCCTAACTATATAGTGTATGATGCTCTTATAGATGGCTTTTGCAAGGCTGGAAAGCTAGAGGACGCCCAAGAGGTGTTTGCCAAGATGTCAGAGCGTGGATATAGCCCAAATTTGTATACCTATGGCTCCTTAATTGATGTGCTGTTTAAAGATAAAAGGTTGGATCTTGTTTTGAAGGTCTTGTCCAAGATGCTAGAGAATTCTTGTGTTCCCAATGTTGTTATTTACACAGAGATGATAGACGGTCTCTGCAAAGTTGGAAAGACAGATGAGGCTTACAAGCTCTTACTTAAGATGCAGGAAAAGGGATGCAATCCAAATGTTGTAACATATACTGCAATGATTGATGGATTTGGGAAATTAGGTAAAATTGAAATGTGCCTTGAGCTATTGAGAGATATGTGCTCTAAGGGTTGTGCTCCAAACTTTATAACCTATAGGGTCTTGATAAATCATTGTTGTTCTGCTGGCCTTCTTGATGAGGCTCACAGACTTTTAGATGAAATGAATCAAACTTATTGGCCAAAACATATCTCTAGCTATCGTAAAATTGTGGATGGTTTTAGCAGAGAATTTATAACTTCTATGGGGCTTTTAAATGAGTTGGCTGAGAATGAGTCAGTTCCTATGCTTCCCATTTACAGAGTTTTAATTGATAATTTTGTCAAAGCTGATAGACTAGAGGCTGCTTTAAAGTTACTAGAAGAAGTTCCCTTGTCTTCAAGTTTTGAAGATGGCAATAAACATTTATATGCCTCATTGATTGAGAGTCTATCACATGCAAGTAAGGTTGATAAAGCATTTGAGCTATATGCAACCATGGTAAGCAAGAGTATCATTCCGGAGCTTAGCACATTTGTTCATCTCATTAAAGGTCTCACTAAGGTTGATAGGTGGCAAGAAGCACTTGAATTAACAGACAGTATATGTCGAATGGTTCGTCACCCTTACTCTTTCTAAAACCTCTTAGCTTTGAAACAATATTTACATCTAATACGTTATCATCTTGACAGTTAACTTACATGATACCAATGTTAACTTCTATAAAGTATCTAACAAATAGTGTCCTTTCTACCGCAATTTTAGTCATCATACCAAATATTGAAATTTTAAATTCCATTGATATCTTCCAGAAAGATATCCAAGATACTTGCAGAATGTTGGATAACAACGTACCAAACAGCTTCTTAGGCACATTTTTGGCAAGCTTCCCTTCAATCTGCAAATAGTTGTACATACTGCTTGCAGTTTTATTGAGAAGACTGTGCTTCATATTTGGAAGTTATTTTTTCTTTTTTGCTTTCTTAAATTTTTAATGGATATTTGAAAGCTTCATAATTTTCAAAAGATATCATGGTGAAACTGCTCTTTAGTTGTACTAGACCCTTGGGCAAATTTAGTTTGATGAAAAAAATGTCATATGGTTTCTAGAAATAATTAAATTAAGTTATGCTCACAGTTAAAATAGAGTTTTTCCGTATTAGAAAATCGCAAAGACTCTGCCTAAATAAAAAATGTAACTCTGTTGTATGTCTTATTAGTTTGCCTTCAAATCATGTTCCTTTCCCTTCCCCAATGTTTCTAGTTTTGGTGCAGCACAACTTGAAGATTGATGATCCATGCTCAAATTTGAACTCTTTGTTGTTGGTAGAAACACACTAATGGCTTATTTTTATTCTTCTTTGTTTTTTTTTTGTTGATTTTCTAAACCATGGCTATGGAGCATATTAACAGGCCCATATGAAAGTTTTGAAATTCCATAAATCCACCAGTAATGTCTCGCATCATTGTGGAGAATTGATCTTATATTTATTACTATATTGTGGGTCTTTGAGTTTGATACTTGACATTATGGTTCAAAGAAGTTCTTGAGCATGTAAAACTCTCTTGGCAGTCTGGTCTGTGGTTGTGGTGGAAGATCAATCAAAATAGGATAACTGATGATGGCTGATAATCATTTACCATAAGATGCATGGTTATAGCCGATCTTAAAAATTTGACCTTAGGAATGCTAAAAATTAAGGCAGCGTACTGGATTGTGTATATAGATGATTGTTAGCATTTTCAAGTTAGTTTACATGTGTTTGTTAATATTGCTTTTTCCTTCCTCTTGATAATTTTATCACGTTCTTAGTAAAATAAAAGGTCTTGTGTTCGCTCTTGGCTTCGCTGCCTATTCTATCGTTAAGAGTATTTTTCATTATTTTCGCATAATCAATTTGACATTTTTCTTCGTTTATTATCTTAGCAGGACATTCGTTGGCTTTTCAAAGATATGTCCAATCAACATGAAACATCTGTTGCTCAGATTGTAAGCGATTGATGGAACATAAGGGCAGTCAGGAATAGGAAGATCTGGCCTAGCAGGTAAGAGAATGCCCTTCTTTGCTGATCATCCGTGATGTTGTTCAGCTAAATTAGTAAGCTTCATTTGTGGAACTAGTTTTCTATAGTGGAGGTAAAATACAAAGCAATGAAGGATAAGCAATTGTTCTTTGGAGAAAATTTTCAAAAGATTATTTTCATGTTCGATTGATGTCCAAGTTTTGATGTCTTGCTTACATATTTTTCTATAGTGGTTGAAATGGTGAATATACATATTTTTCTAAGAATTACATAAATGCGGTTTATGAGCAAACATGTGAATGGTGGAAAAACTGTACTGGTCCTTCCCTTCCCACAGATGACATAAAAAAGATTATATTAATGATAGTATCGTTGATGTTCTCTAAATAAAAGAAGAATTTATTGATGATGATTGTATCGTTGGTAATTTTGTTTATTTAGCCTATATTAAGTGTTTTATGGTAAGAGATACTTTGGATCAAGGAAATGGAAGCTTGATGAGCAGCACAGAACAGTAATCTCACACTTATCTGGGTTGTGTGGGAAGGGCCTCTCTATAGGATGTTGATTATGACAGCTTGTTGGATTTGGAATGGATTGTGTGTTATGTAAGGATTACTTTCTTTTGATGAGTGGTGGCTATTTTTGAATTTTGATGCCCCTGTTTGCTGTTTGATTATGCTTTTGTTTTAGCATGGTGGAGGCTTTGTTGAACCAGTGTGCCATGAGATATTGATCCTGTATGCTTTTCTTGCATTTTTATTCAGTACTATGTTGGTTGGATTGACTTAGCTTGTTAATGTCTGTGGATTTTTTTACCAGTAAATTTCTGTGGTTGGCTATTTAGATAAGTCGATAAACTGTTAGGCTTGCTAGTTGGAGCCTTGGTAGATACAGCCTTAAGTTTTATCCTTGAGACTGTTTGGCAAGACAATCAATTCGGTAATTATTTTATCACTGGTAGTCATTCTGAAAGCATATTTGATTCATATTTATCACTGTCCTTTGCCCATATACAGGTGAATCAGAAATCCGTATTCTTCAATCTCTCTCACTCCATTGTTTCTTTTATAGGATTTCGATTTTTATGCGATTTTTTTAACTATCTCCAATGGGTTTATCTGAGAAAATGCAATTTATGGCATATGCTTCTGTTAAACTTCTATAGGAATACGATGTATCTTAACATAAACCCATTTTGTTCCCTTTGGTTTTGACAAGTTATGAATTTCTTTACTCTTTACTGTGTTGCTCAGTTAGTCAGTTAGAGTAATTTGGTCTGTTTTTCAATGACAAAAAATTGGAACAATTTGAATATATGAGGATAACTAGGATTTGTTTGTTACTAGCTTGAAGACATTGTTGAGGTCTCTTTGGTGCAAGTAGTTAGATAAAGTTGAAGAGTTGAGCAAAATTTAGGGGAAATAATAGAGATGTATTTGAAGAAGCCATTGTGGAGTGAGAAATTTCAAGAAGGGAAAGGAGAATCATCAAAGTCAGATGGAGATACACTGGCCTCTAAGGCAGTGGGGGAGCTGGTGAATTCTCTTAACCAGCAGGGTATACAGGGAAGTAACTCTTGCTCTTAGAACTGGTCTCCAAGATGCTTTTGCTGAGTTCTCATTTCTTCGGGTCGTTGGACCCCATTCTATTCTCAAGTTCCTTCGTCAGGTGGCTCAATCTGATGCAACTATTGACCTCTTTAATCAAACCCAATCTATTGCAGAACTTCAAGGCATGTAAGTTGCGTTGATTGAGAGATTGCTTGTTTTTAGTCTGTTTAGTTTTGAATTTCAATTGGTTTTGTCTACACAGTGATTCCAGTGCTCTTTCAACACTCTTTAAAAGAGGCAGGGGATGATTACTATGATGATAAGGTGGCAAATTTGAATCATATATTTGGTGGGGAACCAATGAAGATAACAAGTCCATCAACTGATGCTGAAGTTGCATTGGCACTTCGAGTATTGGAAGGTTGATGTTTGCTTCACCCCTGGAGTACCTCTTTTGCCCATCAACACAATGCAATTCTGGTATGAATGCATTTTTCTGTGCAATAGCTTTTTATATTTCTGTTGGGAAAGAAATGATATGGAACTGGAAGCATGTTTTCTTATTCCCATTACTTTAACTCATCCATGACAAGGAGGCTTGGTGAGGTACTTGATGAGGCTGAGGACTTTTTATTATGTATATAAGTCGTAATTCCAATGCTAAAGTAGCTGAAATTTTCCGACCAAAACAGAATTTAGCAGAGTACACCATATGCTCCACACTTGAGCAACAAATGCAGATGCAAGAATATGTCACAGAACCGTAAAAATGCTTTATCTAGCATTTCACCTTTTATTCTATTCATAGAATTGGTGTTAAAGATTAATTACAGCATTTATGCTTTCAATATTTGCAAAAGTTGAAGAATGTTTGAGTCTCAGCAACCATTATCCTCCTTAGAGTTAGACAATTGCTTTATGCCTTTTAGTGAGAATTTAGATCTGGTTGCATATACCCCCAAAATTTAGCATTTAATTGTTGTTTGAGTGCCTTCATTACATTCTTAAGAGAATTAAAAATCGAAGCATACACCCTCAAATGATGTGGAATTAAAAAACATTAAGAATAACATAAGCATGTAAATCACAGACAAGCATGTGAATCACTCTATCCCATATATAGCAGGCTAATGCAAATCATATTCATTCAGTTTTGGACATCCTTAGGCAGAGGGAATCAAATTTCTTTTATCTTTGCTGGTGTTGATGAATATATTATCCACTCGGAATACTTGAGCAAGGTGCATGTTTGGACGCTTTAATCTCTATAATGGTGGAATCACCGCCCAATCAAATGGTAGAACTCTCATCTCGGCATCAATTGAATGTGTTGACTGATCTTTTCATTTGACAAAACACATTAATACTAGTGTTTGCTAGAGATTAACCAATAAGGAATTTAGTGAGCAACCATCCTAAATTCTTATGTATCATGCATTTCATATACAAGATATTGTCTCAAATATATAGGAACTCAAGATCCACATGTTTCAGTTTTCCAGATCAAATTTATACTTAAATTCTTCATTCATAGTTTTCAAAAATTTTAGTATATAAAATGTTTATATACCAACTGCTCAAGAAAAATGATCTTATTTTTCTGAGATTTTAGTTTTGTTTGAAGAAGCTAAAACAGAGTTATTGGCTGAACTTCAAGACTTGCCAATACAACAACTGCAAAGCATTGTCCCACACTAGATGGAGTCGGATACATGAATCGCATGACGTCGTTGCATTCTATCAAAAACCTTATTTTTTGATAAATTATTAGCTTAGAAAACCTTTCATCTCGATGCTTAGCTTAGAGTTTGTCTGAGGTTTGCTGGAATGAACATTCTTGCTCTGTTCATATCTTTTTGGTTATGATTTATTAGGATTTGAGAAATGAAATGGTATTATGGAAGTTGCAGACCTCATACGAGACAAGCAAGCAGAAGAAAATCTCAGGTAATGCAACATGCCAAACAGTCACATATTGATAGTTATTTTTATTTGGGCTCCCTGCTTTGGAGACTGCAACTCGTATGTCCTGTTACTTTAGTTTAGATTTTCTCCCAATATATATATTTATTAATGTACTATATCTTGTCTTTTATGGCTCAGCTTTAATGCTGGGGTAATTCTTCTGTAAACGGCATTTTCAAACCCATGCGCACTTCATACAAATGGTTAATTTTAAATTGTCATTATTTTATATGTTTTATTTCCAATTTTAAGGAGTTTGTATGGGTTGTGTTAAATCACAAGTCAGTTTCTAAATCTGGCTTTGCATATTTATGCCTGTGAAGGAGTTCATAAGCGTAAAATATATCTATTTTGAGTATTCTTATTTCTAAAACAATCTTCATGTCTTCTTTCTCATACTGGGTCTCACCATTATGGCACAATTAGTGGGGAAATTTCAATCCGCAGGTTGAAATGTGGGGGTTTTTGTTGCTCTCATTGGACATGTCAATGGAAGGGATAGGCCACCATTTGGAGAAATCAGCTTCCTTTATTTTGGGCAGCTAGTCAGTTTGGTTCAACGCTGTATCCTTAACAGGGACTAACAGTAACAGTAGCTCTACAGATCCAAGCTCGCAGGGTGTTGAATCATTGAACTTGTATTGAATTTCTTGGTCACATGAAAGATCAAAGTTTTGGACTTATAAAGTAGCTAACAATTTCTCACCCCTTACCACTAAAATACACCTTAGTGGCTTGTATATGTACTGAATTTGATTATAGGAAATTCTATCAATGAAAACGATAGCAATTCTCGTGCTTCTTTGTTGGAAAATTCAATGAGAATGTGGTCTGTGATTGCTATAGCAATTTTCTTAACATTTTACGTTTGTAGTACAGGGTGCTTTTACATAATGCGCTCAACGAGATAAATTTAGAACTCAAAATGAATTCAAGTGTGAAGGGTTTAAAAATTCTTAGTTCTCTTATGCTCAAGGAGATCTTATGTTCAATCATATTTGTATACCAAAACAATGTAGCTTTCTTTCTCGATGAATAGCGATTCTCAAGAGGATGATTTAAGTTTGCAAGCCTGGTTTTCTGATAAATTTGAAGGAGCCTTAATGTTATACAACAGATACCCATGGTATTTTGCATCATTTAGCTAAACCAGAAATTACCTTGTGTCTCTTGCTCAGATGTCCGTACTATCATTAATCTTGAAATTTTTATTTTTCTACAATTTTTAAACTATAAATTTCCTGCCTCTATGACTTCCATTACATATGACCGCATACCTCCATCAAGAATTAGGATACCCTATCCATTTATAACCCTTATTTGATCCGTATTCCCATATAAGAAAACCCACGAATTCCCAACTTATTGCATCTAAAACATTACACTAGATACATGGAACATCAATTCTACATTTCTCCTCAAGAATTCAATTTGTTCTTGGCGAGTCCAGTATCATCAAACTCCAAAGTTTATTACCATCAATTTGTAATCTCAATAAAATTCCAATCATGAATTTAACACCTCAATCAAGGCAAAAATTTCCCTTTTTTAAAGCATCAAGACTAATGATGACAAGAAGCTTTCCTAACTACCACCATGAAAGTTAATTATATTGTGTTCTATATGATACACACAGGCAGCAGTATCTAGGAGTCAACGAAGCAGCATTCCTCATGAATGAGCATGTCTCACCTATTTTAATCTCTGTTGCGGATGTTTCCTTTGTGTGTGTATCAAGAAGATTTCTGAGACCATGAAACTTTAGTTGATTCAATAAAACCACCTCCTAGTTCAGTACTGCGCACCTGTGAGCTCATCTCATCCGGATGTTTGTGCACGTGCCTCTTGCCTTCAGAGTTAGAAGAGGGAGAATAATTTCTTCTCTCTTCAATATTATGGCGGGGCTTTCTCTTCTTTCAGTAGCAATTTTATTTCTTGTCTGCACTTCAAGCTTATTCTTGTCAGGGTCATCCTTTAAGATATTTGTTTCATTCAATTCTGATTCCTGAAAATCAAGGACAACAATTTAGATAAAATAGATATATACATATTATGCAACAACAGCAATGCAGACAGTAACGCTCAGACATAAACCTGATTTCTTAATATTCTTTCAAGTTCCAGGCTATCTATTATAAATGTTTTCTTTTTCTTTGTCTCCATGTTAATGATGAGACCATCATCATCACTTCAACTGTCTGCTTCAGATTCATCAGACTGTAAACCACCAGGTGATATATTCGAGTTCTGCCCCTTCTCAAACTGCATGGGACTTGATATCTTGTCCCTTTCAAATAGTTTGTTCATCACAACATTCATTATGTTAACTTCATCATTCATCCTATCAACTTCTGCTTCCCCATTATGAAATTGCTTTGCTCTTGTTGTGCCAGTAGGAATCGATGTTCCTCACAATCACAAAAATGCACTGGGAGAGGAGGAACTTCAACTTTTGGGAAGCTATATTTGTGCTTCCCAGTTCCTGTAAATGGTATGCATTTTACCTGCACAAGAAGGTGAAATTTGATTCATGCATGATGCAGTGCTATATACCGGAAGCATCTTCACATAAGCAATAAAACAAAATATATACAGGGGAATATGACAATTCTTAGAATAATTGAAAAGTTACATTCAATATAAAACATTTATCATCTGAAGGCTCACAACATTTAGCAAGGATGACTCTGAAATGTCCCATTAAGTATAGTCATAACATTTGCCGAACCCTGATTGGGTATGAACTGACATAGTTTTGCACTAAGTTCAATATTTACAATAACAACGTATGCACATTCAGTGATTATCGGGGTGATGAGATATCATTTCTTATCACTGAAATGAAATCTGGACCATTTAAAATTTGATATGGACAGTCCGCATTCAAAATGTTTAATTGAATACTTTTTAATGATAATTTTAGTTTTTAAAAAAATGATAGTTACAAGATTAACTTTATTTTTTATTTTGTATCTATTAATATAAAAAACTATTAAAAATATTAAAATAAATTGAATCAAATATGAACCATTAAAATAAATCTGGATGGTCCAGATTAAAATGAGAAACCATTTGCTCATCACAATGATGAGCATTGAATGTGGATCAAACAAAAGGTATTGCTAAAAGCGGTTGTGGTTATAAATACACAGTAACACCTGCATAGGAGGTAAAGAACAGAGACAATATGGCTATATAGCAGCTCATGTCAATTCCCATATATGAAACTGAAGATCTCTAAGAAGGCCAGATAAGGAAACATTTTCAATTTTTAACCCACATTTCTCAATTTTTAGACTCTCTTTGTTAGGCATTTCCTTTGAGAAAATGCTTTCATCAGGATCAGGACTAGTGCCAGGTTCATCACTAATAACAAGCTTAGCATCTTCTTCCCACTTTCGTTTCAAACGTACAAGATAATGTTCTTTAGCCTTCTCTAGCGTTAACTTCCCACCCTTCCTGAGACATCCATTATACTGTGCGCAAGGAAATATATATTAGCCATGCCTGTATGACAATATATCAAAAACACACACATCTGACATAAACATGCATGTACAAAACCAAAAGAACTGCAAATCTAATAAGCACATCAAAATGTTTTCTTAAGAAGCAAACATAGAGATAGAAAAAATGAGTGAGGGGAAATGTCCTGAATAGGATCTTAAGGAAGATAAATTCATCTTATCAAGCTCTATAATGGCTAAAGCAAAAAATCAAACTCTATAACAGTGAAAGCCAACTTTGACATCTATTCTAAAATGTTCAAAACCATAAGTTCTTGTATACTTTCACACCTAAAAGACCTGTTACACTAGCATATAAATACTGGCACCTCCAAGCTATGCCCATTTCAATACTATAGTCTGCCAGACATACAATAATGCTTTAAGACCTCTTTGACTTACATTAAGTGGAAGTTAATAACCTTTTGTAAAGACGCAACATCTTTCAATTGAAATTTTTTTTATCTATCTCGTTCTCAACAAGCATGAATTGCATACATGATTTTTCTGAAATCATCCATTACCTGGCCTCCCAAATCATTATCAAGAGATTCCTACAACACCATTTCTCGAATAGCTAACCAAACACCATCCTTTCTAACTTCGACCAACAATGCCTCATCATATATTAAATATATCTATCCCACAAAAGACTAATAAAATAGTTACATTCTTATAATTGCACAAAATTTATTTTTTTCTTCAGCAAGTCCCAGTAATCATTCACCGTTTTTTGCAAGCAATAGAAAATATACGCTCTGATTTTAATTCACCTTCTCAATTTTTGAAAAATATCTTGGATACTAATCAGACTATATATAGAATACATACATCATTTAGTCAACGAAGTCTCAGGATAAGGCAAAATTTTAAACCGCTCCCCCTCCCCAAAACCCAGGGAAATCGTTAGACCATGTTAAAGTATAAAAACATTACATTCATAAACAAGAGTGTAATAATGTACCCAAAAGGCCAAAACACTCATGCCAGCAGAACACATATTATCCTTCATCCATTCCTAAATATAAGACCTATTTATCTAATTTGATTAAATTAAGGATGTTAATTAAGTTAGTTAAAGTCAAATGATATTACCAAAATACACAAACATCCTCCGCAGATAATCAGACGTCATACTTCTCCCAAGCCTCCCACAAATACTCTCACTCTAGGCGCCTCACCTTCTGTGTTCTCCTCCTCCATATCCATTATATCGATGAATTCAAAATGCGCAATTTATATTCATGGTCAAAAGAAAAAAGCGCAATTTATAAAAACACTTAGCCACCAAGCACTTAAAACACTCAAATCAGACGCTTCAAACTATGTTTAAAGTGTAAAATCTTAAAAAATACTAATTGCAAGGCTCAAAAATTTCTTGAAGCAAAAGTAGAAGAATGTGCAAGGAAGCTCGAAGTGAGCTCAATAGCAAGATTTTGGGTGCATGGGTGCAAGGAGGGGCCGATGAACACGTTGGCATATGATTTGATTTGTGTTCTCACCATCACAAACAAACATCAATTTATTATCTATTATCTATTATACACTAAATACTATTCCTTCCTGTCAAAACTCTTTCTTTGTAAATTTCACACGGCTTGCACAAATTTGGTCGGCTCTTGACTCAATTTACTATTCATAGAGCCGTTCTCACCACATCGAGCTCCGTGAAAGCGGATTTTAGAGCAAAGCTGGACTCATATGCCCCTTTTGCAATCCCATTCAAATTTCAAAATTCAAAATTCAAATTCAGAGTTTCCCTCCTAGCATCAAAATACTCTTGGTTCTTAAATATGTTAGGTAGCCACACATTACATATACCCATCTTGCAATCCCATTCCCTTCTGAGTTCCCTCTCCTTTTCTCTCTCTGACCTTCTTTTGGATTCCTGGAAGATGCTTCTTCGTTTACTTGAATACCTCTGTTTCTTGCTTCCCGCTATCTTTTTCCTGTGTTTTCTTGAACATTTTGAATTTGGATGTTTGATTTGTTAGGATGTAGCAACAAATGCTAACTGCTTTCGTGAATCTATAGGAATGCATCAAGTCTTTGTAGACAACTACCAGATTCAGTCAAAGACAGAATCCTTAAATTTAAAGGCACACTAATGAAGGAGAAGAGATGAATGAGGGGGAGTGAACGTATGAAATGAAGGATAATGGAGATACGCAAAATACACACTTTACCTTATGGGAGATGGCAAAGAGAGAACCTTTCTTCAGTTTGTATTTTTCCTTTTCCAGATCCCTTATCTATGTAAAAGAGTATGTTGCAGGTGTATTGTTTAATAAATTCTGGACCAGAGGTTGGTGTGGATCATTTATGTGTTGTGTGCTTGTGTGTTGCTCTTTTTGTAGGTGTGGATCATTTAATTCCCTCCCGTAGCGGTGGCTCACTTAGAGACGGCTTACTTATCTGAAATCCACCCTGCATTCCCCAACTTCAAGCTCACCGTTAAGATCAATCGTTCATACTACAGGGACGATTTATATCTTTAGGGCTTGCGTGTTGCTCTTCTTGCATTCCTCTCCCCTAGTGATGGTCTTTGAAGTCATTGATCCTTCCGTAGAGATCGGTATGTGAAGACTACCACCTCCACTTTGAGGACTAATGAGAAGAAGAAAAATCCATGAGAGAATTCAAATTAGATTGTTCCTTTGAACGAGTAATTTTATTTGTTTCTGGATCTAATCTAAAGAGGTGTGAAATCCGAAAAGGTGTGGAGTGGTGGTTGGGGAAAGAGAGATGAGGGAACCGACGAGTTGCAGATAAGAGAGAGAGAAAGAAGGAGATGAAGAGGAAGAAAGAGAACACAAAAGAAATGAAGGAGAAAGAAAGTAATCAAAAAAAATTTCATAGTGACTTGAAAAGTGAAGAGTGAAGACATATATTATAAAAGATGAAAGATAAAAGAAAGAACAGTGACTTGAAGAATGAAGACGCACCACCACCAAAACTAAAGTAACTAGTTTAAGCTGGTCACTGTACAAAATTATTAAAAGGAACTAAAATGTTGATGGATGCAAGAAATGTACTAGAGTTATTATCCAACGGGGATGAAAGAAAAAGTTGCCTTGAGATATATGATAACTCTGCACCTTTTGTTGGTTTTTACGTCATAGTACCGCCAGTTTTGTCTGTTTATTGCATAATTTAGAGGGTAAAATGAAAGTGGAAAATCTGAATGAGAGTGACGTTTAGCGCCCGTTTGGATAAAAGAAAATCGGCCGCAGGAAACGGAAAATCAACAATTTCCATCACTCTCATTCATTTGGCTGTCGGAATCCTCTTGCTTTCCATTTCTGTCGCTGGTCCGATTTCCATTAAAGACTAGAAAGTAGCTCCCCAACTATTTTGGTGTGAACCTATTTTCCATTGTGCGTGGAAGCTTCTTAAGACCACTTTGCCCTCACCCATGTTCTTCATCTACTCCTACGTCTTCGTCTCCACTGGGCTCTGGATGTGGATGGGAAGCTTGAAGCTCTGGATGTGGCTAAACGTCGACGGGGCTTTTTCTATGGGACTGGGCTCTAGATGTGGCGGTGTTCTACATAACTATCAAGGGGAATTTGTTGTTGGGTTCATGTTTAAATCGGATCCCATTATTTCTGGCTGGCATCTACTATTTTCCCCTCTTCTCTTCAGTTCATCTTCTTCTTTTTTTGTTTGTTTCTAGTTTGCTACTCTGTTTTTTTTTGTCAACCAGTTTGCTACTCTGTGATTGTTTCTGTTCTTAAATCATTCAATGAAAATGCATATTCAGGTAAAAAAACATTTAAGAAAACAATATTTAAGAAAATGAGGGTTTACAATCGAATGTGAGGGGTTAAAATCGAAAGTGGGGGGTTAAAATTGAAAGTGAGGGGTTAAAATCGATTTTGGTAGCTGCGAAATTTGTTGATGAATTCTTTACAATCGAATGTGAGGGTTTAAAGTGGGGGTTTAAAATCGAAAGTGAGGATTTACAATCGAATGTGAGGGGTTAAAATCGAAAGTGAGGGGTTAAAATCGATTTTGGTAGCTGCGAAGTTTGTTGATGAATTCTTAACAGTTTCTGTTTAAAAATGAAGTTACCATCTCATTATATTTTAGGCATTATTTACTGTTTAATTTATTTTTCGTTTCATTTAATTATTAACTAATTTGTTAGATATGGTAGCAGGTCATCATATGTAACACCTGGATTTTTACTACTATAATATAATATTTTAATTGAATTATAACCACTTTTATGAATATTAGAAGCCCAAAAATATGAATAAATTTAAACATTTTCTTTTCAAACAGTGTTCCAACTTTATTGCAGTTGGAATAGGCTTTTCGAACAACTTAGAATTTAAAACTTTTATAAAACAAAGTGGTTCTTAAAACAATTAAAGGTACACTAACCCTCTTAGAGGGTCTATTCATGATTCATAATATTTTAGTAAATTTAAATTCCTTTATACAATTTATATAATTATATTATCTATGCTTTCTACTATTAACTTAATAACTTAATTTTACAACATATACAAATAGCATTACTAAAATATTTAACTACCTCTTTTCAAATTATAATCCTAATTCTTTCATCTAATCTTCTTCCCCAGCTAGCTTCTCCCATCCTGCGTACTGAAAATGTTTGAGGAGGGGGTGAGATTGGAAATCCCAATAGCAGTTTCTTTCATTAACAGATAATATCATGCTAGCATTGTCATGTATATATTTCATAAACCTGAATCAATAACACAATTACACATACTTCCTGCGCTACATGCTCTACCAGCCACTATTAACAATATATTTGTTAACTAGTGGATGTTCTACCTGCAGGACTTATCGTTATAACATTTAAAGCTATAACTAAACTGATTTAGCAAAAGGGTAGCGAACCACCTAAGCTTGGAGTACTCCATGAACTGGGAAGTAAAACTTCTATGCAAGAATTAACAAGGTTTCTCACCTTCATGCATAATGTAAACATACAATAGATATTACAAAATTATACATACAATTCTTTTAATGTAATGAAATAAACTGCTACCTGGGTTAATCCTTACTCATGTACTGGCTTCTTTCCTTCTCTGTGGCTCAAAGATCCAGTCTCACTATTTCTCCTATAATTACATATACATAATAAATTAATATATATACTAACTTATAATAATTCTGTGGCTCTCACGTTCCTATAGTAACCCATAACTCTACCCTTCCAACTGCTAGCTAATATATGTTACCGTCTTACTTTCTAACTCAGTTGCTAATTATACTATGACTAAACAGACATTTACAAAATGCAAACATGAATTTATCCTTACTACTTTAATGCCAAACTTACTTCATATAATAACATTTATAACAACTTACTTTACCTAATTAAATTCAACATATTTTAAATAAATTTCCAATGATCATATTTTTCTTCCACATTTATAATAATTACTTACAACCTAACTTATTCAAGTTTCAAAGCTAATACTTAATACCTCAATTTAAGATTCCAAACTGACTTTAACATCCATAATACAATTTCAGTTCATTTCATATTTTTAACCAAATCATAGCACCAAAACTGAACAATATTGAAGCTTGACACTTACCCAATCACGTTGATTATAAAACTTAATTTAACATTTTCCCCGCTATGCAAAACACACTTAATCATCCCTTCTATAATTTTAAAACCAACCAGAGCATATTAATAATCACAATTAATTTCCCCTTCACAGTACAATTTTTAAACATGCATAATTCTTATTTAAACTCTTACTATTCATATTTTAGTATTAGTCAAACAAAACAAAGGAAATCAAGTATACTAGGAACCTTTAGTTTATTTGAAACACAGCAAAGAGTCATAGTTTTCCAATGGAAATCATTCAATTCATCAAATATAATCACAACTTTCTGCTTCAAAAACATTCATTTATTAGTTCTATCCATCAACGGAATACTTAATTAAATTTTCACATACTCAAATCATATCTTTAAATAACCAAAACCATACTTTTAAACTTCTACTACCCATTGTATCTATTTACCAATAATCATATATAATTTCTATCATACAAAATGCCTCATCATTAATAAAAGGAATTCTTTTCTCAATTTACATCCCAAAGTAGAGCCACATTCAAAAATAGCACATGGAGCCAAATAAACATAGAAATCAATATGTAACCAAATTTAGCTTGGCCTCGTTAATTCCTCTTCAACTGAAACTTAATGACACATATACTTCATATACATATCGAAATCACCTCTTATCAATTTCCATATAGAACAACCAAAATAGAACCAACACAATCAAGCTTTGGGCTTTTAACAATCCCTTTCCAAGATCTCAATAATGCTTTAATCCCCAAACAATTCGTTTAACATTTCTAAAACTTTATCAGTTTCTTTTCATGATTGCTAAGTTCCAGCTTTTAGAAATATGTTTCCCCTTGTTCGTACATTACCTCCCTTTTATTACATTAATGGACTTGCCAAACAAGCTTACACTTTCCTCATATACAACATCTCATTTCTATTTCAAGTTTACTCATTAATAAAAATCTCCCTTTTCCTGTCACTGAACAGCCAAGCAGCACAACCAAACAAAGCAAACTTACACTAATTTCAATTCAAATTAAACACCAATCCCTAAACAATTAAACGTCACAAATTTTAGTCCTTCTTCTATCATAGAACCAGCGCCAGTGTAGCATAATCAGAGAAATAAATTACAATAGCTTCCTATAATTTCATTTGATTAAACATCACAAAATTTCCCTCCCAATCCTCACGGCTAGCAAGAACAGAATAGGAACAGAGGGAGTGAAATCCAACTAAAGCTAAGCAACAAATCACCAAAAGTATACCTCTTTAATGCACCCAAAAATCGGCAGCACAGGGAACAAAATAGAACAAGAACAGGGGGAAATAAGAACAAGAACCCAATGGCACAGAGGAGCAAGAAAGAGGGGAATTAAACAATCATTAAACAACATAACAAGCAATTTACATCCTTCACCATTGAGCATAAATTCATCACCATCGACCTTAGCCACTGACGGCACCAAACAAGAACAGGGAAAGAAGAAGAATTTTCAAGAACATCCCAAGCTTCACAATCAACATACAAGGCACCCAAGACACTTAAAATCACTCGTGCATAAGGTTAATTAAGCTTTTGTTCATCAAACACCCAAGAATCTCTAAGATTCCCGTCGGGTGAACAGTGACTCGAGGAGGAAAATATGAGAAATCGGAAAAATCAATCTTCCCACCTCAAATCCACTTCAAGAATACTCCTATTCAAGTCCTAAGCTTCATTTTTAGGGGTTTGGAAGCTCCAAAATGTCCCAAAATTTGAATCACCCTTCCCCCCAACTCGATCGAACCGGCCAAGAAAAGGAAGAAAATGGAGAGAAGAGGCTTACCAAAGGCTAACCCAATCTTCCCATGTGTTTCCGCCGCTTCTCGCCACCGCTCGCCATCATTTTCGGCCGGATCCGCCGCTGGAACAAGGGAGCACGAGAGAGAGAGAGAGAGCAGAGGGAACGGAGGGAGAACAAAAGAGCATAGTGAATTGAGCGTGAGAGGAGGCAATTGAAATGGAACAAAGGAGAAGAAATTAGGACACGTGGAGCTTATATGCTAAAATAGGAGTGTGATATTTTTACTAGGTATTTTACTATCTTGCCCTTCTTTTTATAACCGAAGATATTTTTAACTGAGGGCAGATCTTGTCTTTTTCATTTCCCTTTTTTTATTTTTCTCTTAAATGATAATTTTATTTATCATTATCATTTAGAAATAGATCTGAATTTGTCCCAAAATAATTTCTCTAGATATGCTATAATTTTCAAATTTATTTATAAGACTTTTTAAATATCAAATAATACCTCAAGATTCTAAATAATCCCTTATTTAAATTTATCTTCTAACTATTTTTCCTCAATTAATGAAGAAAATAAACCTTAGAAATTATTAAAAATACATTTGACCCCAAGAATTTATTCATAAGGCTTTTTAATTTTTAAATGATGCTCCACGATTCCAAATAAATCCTTATCATCCATTTTTTTCCAAATTAAGTTTTATCTTCTAACTATTTCTCTTTGTTTCTTAAAGAAAATAAACCTTAAAATTATTAAAAAATGCCTAAAAATCATAAATTCATTTTTAATGCTCTTTAATATTTTTAATAACATTCCAAAAACTCTAAATAATTTTTTATATCTATTTTTAAAATTTTGGGGTGTTACATTATATTTTAGGCATTATTTACTGTTTAATTTATTTTTTGTTTCATTTAATTATTAACTAATTTGTTAGATATGGTAGCAGGTATCTTCTATATCTAAACTAGAGTTATTTTGGTGGTATTTTTAAATATAATGTAGTTATATTTTAATCACATGATATCAATATTTTTTAAATTAAGATCTAAGTGACTCTTGTATTTACCAAAATTTAATATTTATTGAAATTATAATTAGTAAAAATAATTTATTCACTTATTTTTATGGTAATATAATTTTAAAATTTTTTAAAACTCAATATTAGAGATTTTAATTAATAAATACTCATTAAGGGCAAAATGGTCATTTACGTAGAATTCTGGGTTTCCTTACCTCCATTTTCAACCAACCAAATATAAAATTTTTAAATTCAATTCCTTTCCTTTCCTGTACATACCAAACGCGTCGACCTTCCTTCCTTTTCATTCCTTTCCATTGTTTCTTTTCGTTTCCATTACATTTGAATATTTTCTGTGAACCAAACTGGCCCTTAATAGGCGCATGTAGAGCTCGGCTAGCATTGTCAAAAACACAAAAGCTCAGAAAACGAAGAGCACAAGTATTAAGGCATCAAGCACGAGCCGTCGCCTCCAGAATCAGAGGGGGGAGAGGTCACTTAAGTGCCTCTCAATCCTTCCATTCTTATCTCTTATGGCTAATATTTTATTCTACAAGTTGCCTTACTGCTATCATTATAATGACATTTATAAATGCTCACCCCTACTCAAAAACAAAACCAAAACAAAGAAGACACTTATTTATGGGTTAGGTCCAACCTTAATTTCAAAAGCATAGTACTTTTCTCATTGGTAAGTTTTTATGGTTACACATGGTTACCTGGGTGATTTTAATAAATTTTCTCCGTGGGACACAATGTTATGGTGTGACGATCCTTAATAGATTGTTTTGTGAAGAAATGATTTATGTTGACACAACTTTTGGGATAAATATAATCTTTTTACTATTACTCTATTTTTTGAAACAATATTTATGCAAAAAGTGGGTTATTTAAAAAGAAGATTAAAGTATATTTTTGATCTTTTATCTTTACATCAAATCTTCTTTTAATCTCTTAACTCTGAAAAATGCATTTTTTGTCCTTTTTCTCTTACACCGTTAATTTTATTTAACGGAAAATGCTGACTCAACAAATCTAAAGAGTGATTTTATAATTAAATATTAATAAAAATAGCCAAATTTTTAAAGATAAGAATTTTTATACTATATAATTAAAATTTAAACATATTTTGTTGGCATATAAATGTAAAATCATTGTTTAAATTTATTGAGTGAGCACTTTCCATTAAATAAACTTAACAGCGTTAGAGAAAAAAGATAAAAAATGCACTTTTCAAAATTAAAAGGTCAAAAGAAAACTTGATGCAAACATAAAGGATAAAAAATGAGCTTCAACTTAAAAATAAATTGGTTTCATTATTCATAAAAAAGATGAGTATGGAGGACTTTACATCTTATTTAGTCTATTTAGATTAGATTTGATTGTATTAAAAGTACTCAATTTCTTTTGAAAAAGCATTTTCATGAATTAAAAACATATTATCTTAAGGATCATTGTTTTTTTAAGAAAAATGTATAAAAAGTGAGTTATATCAATGGTAAATGATTTTCCTTTCCAAAAATAAATAAATAGCTCTGTGATATAAATAAATGTTATTGGATGCAAGAGATTGTACCAGAGCCATTATCCAACGGATGAAAGAAAAAGTTGCCTTCAGATGTGATAACTTTGTGTCTTGGAATTTAGAAATTTGAATATATACCTCGGAGGGTGTACAAAAGACTAAAGATTTCTTTTTTTATTTTACACATTTTTATTTTTTAATAGGTCCATTGGGTACAGCGGATGATAGATGAGACTTGAGAGTGTGTGTGGCATAGATTATTTTGTACAATTTATCTTTATCTTCAACAATATTGGGCTCAAAAGTCTTGCATTCAGTGGTTGAAATGTGGCGACCAAAACTCAAAGTTCTTTCATCTCTCTACACTGTGTCGAAGAAACAGAAATAGAATTACAAGGCTGAAAAATGAGAGAGATGAGTGGCACAAGGCTGAAAAATGAGAGAGATGAGTGGCTGGATAGAGAAGAACTGATAGGGGATTGCTTCTCAGGATTTTATGAAAGACTGTTCTCAAAGTCAACAAGAGGGGACTTCAATGAAGTGCTGGGCTGCCTAGAAGAAGTGGTATCTCAGGAGGATAATACAGGACTGATGGCTGAAATATCGAGCGAAGAAGTCAAGAAGGCTGTCCACGAATTAGGAGGAACAAAAGCGCCAGGTCCAGATGGTTTTACAGGAAGTTTCTACCAAAAAGCCTGGGAGACGGTGGGGCCTCAGGTATGCTCTCTTGTCCAACAGTATTTTCAAATTGGCTTCCAATTGAATGAGATAAATAGCATTGACCTGGTCTTAATTCCAAAAGTAGAGAATCCTGAAACAGTTAGTGACTATAGGCCTATAAGTTTGTGTAACTTTTCTTATAAAGTCTTTTCCAAAGTGATCTCAAACCGGTTGAAACCTATACTTGGAAAGATGATTTCGGAAAACCAAAGAGCCTTTGTACCAGGAAGATTGATTCAAGACAACATTATTGTGGTACATGAGGCATTCCATCATATGAAAGCAAAGAGGAGGGGAACAAGTGAGGTTGCAATTAAACTAGACATGAATAAAGCATATGATCGAATAGAGTGGGACTTCCTGAGTGCTGTTTTGCTAAAAATGGGCTTTTGTCATCAATGGGTGGATAGGGTAATGAGCTGTGTGAGTTCAGTTGAGTTCTCGATTATGTTCTCTGGGAAAAAAATTTCAAGGGTAAAACCTGAAAGGAGCTTGAGACAAGGAGACCCTTTATCTCCTTATTTATTCATAATTGTGTGCAATGTGCTTTCTAGACTAATTGAACAAGCTGAACGGCATAAGCTAATCAAAGGAATAAAGATAAGCCAGAGATGTCCCGCCTTGACTCATAGTTTTTTTGCGGATGATTCTGTGTTGTTTTTGAACGCTGAAATAGAGGGATGCAGAAATCTGAAAAGATTGCTGGATGAATATTGTATAGCATCGGGGCAAATGATGAACATAGCAAAATCGTGTCTGTTTTTCTCGAGAAATACAAATGATATGCTGAAAGAGGAAATTGGTCATATTTTTCAGGTGCATGCAGTGGATATACCTGGGAACTATTTGGGATTGCCCATTACCTGGGGGAGATCAAAAGCTCAAGTTCTTAACTTTGTGCTTGACAGACTGAAGAAAAAGATGCAAGGCTGGAAGCAGGATTTCTTATCAGAAGCAGGAAGAGAGGTACTTATCAAAGCTGTTGCAAATTCAATTCCAGTCTATCCCATGTCATGTTTCCTTTTTCCAAAAAATATAATAAAGAGAATTGAACAAATCATGTCTGGCTTTTGGTGGAAGAGTACTGAAGAAAAAAGGAAAATACATTGGGTCTCAAAAGAAAAATTAAAACTGGACAAAATGGATGGGGGGCTGGGATTTAAGGAGTTCGAAGCACTTAACTTAGCCTTACTAGCAAAGCGTGGCTGGAGAATCTTGCAAGAACCAGACCAGATGTGGGTCAAGATCTTAAAAGCAAGATACTTCCCAAAATGTGACTTCCTCGAAGCCAAGAAAGGAAATAGAGCATCATGGATATGGGCCAGCATCATGGAAAGAAGAAGAGTTCTAGAGGGAAACATTATTGCAAGCATTGGCAATGGATGGAACACGAAAGTGTGGAAGGACCCATGGCTAAATGACATCCCAGGTAAGAAACTTTTATCTCCTTGTCCCAATGAATTTTTTTTCTGAAATGCAGGTGGGGGAAATCAGAGAATCAAATGGTTGGGAAATCTCCTTAATTGCGGAGTGGCTAGAGGACTATGAAATTAGAGCTATCCTGAACACTCCAGTAGCAAGAAATAATAGAAGGGATAAGTGGAGGTGGACGGGAGGTAAGAGAGGGGAATATGTGATAAAAGAAGGTTATAAAATAGCAATGAGGTTGGTTGATGAGGGAAGAGAAGACGTAGCAAGTACTTCTCAAAATTCTCAAAAACTATGGAGGGAGGTATGGAAACTTAAG
The DNA here is from genome assembly GCA_037074515.1 of Mimosa bimucronata. NCBI lineage: Eukaryota > Viridiplantae > Streptophyta > Magnoliopsida > Fabales > Fabaceae > Mimosa > Mimosa bimucronata. Next base: position 19,491,758 of record CM073442.1, read on the forward strand.
ACGCCCCACAAAGTTAGAACTTTCTTGTGGAGGCTCTTATCTGATGCTCTTCCAAGTTTCGGGAATTTAAATAAAAGGGAGGTAACTATCAGTGATGTATGCCTGCTGTGTAATAGTAGAACGGAAAGCTTATCTCATCTTTTTTGTCTTTGTCCATGGGTGCAGAGTACTTGGTTTGGGAGCCCGTTTTGTTTTAATTTTGAGCAAGAGAATGGATTTGATGTCAAGGTTTGGCTGTCACATACACTCACAGAACTTAATTTAAATGATTGGCAGAAGGCATTATTGGCAGCAATATTGTGGCAAATTTGGAAAGGAAGGAATGACTTTATATATGAGAGACGAGTTCCTGATCCAACTTTTACTTTCTCTCAAGCAGGGAAAATCTTACAGGAATTTTGGGAAGCTAGAGGATGGATGGCTTATTGATGGTGCAAACAAGATAGTTAATGCTGACCCTGTGTTTATGGGCGAATGTATGGCTATGCAGGAAGCAATGGAGTATGTAGCTGATAACCAACTTGAGGAAGTTTATTTTGAATCAGATAATCAAACTCTCATTAAATGTTTGAATGAGGAGGCTGAATCTCCAGATTGGAGAAGTGAGATCCTTTTGGAAAACATCCTTGCTGTAAGGAATCAAAGAAGGGACCTGATCTTTGAATGGGTTCCTAGAGAAGCAAACTTGGTAAGTGACTGGATTGCCAAGGCTTCACTCAGGAGGTCATGCCCAGATGATTGGACAACTAGACCTCCTCTTGCTCTGTTGAAGCTTGTATCAGAAGATGCTAGATGGGCTGATCATGATCCAGGATAGGGTACATAGTTTTTGGTTTTTTGGTGTAAATGATATGTAATGACGGATCTGGTAGTATTGTGGTAGTTGTATGTATGTAGTACTCTAAAGATTAATATATGTTTTTGTTTGCTGGCAAAAAAAAATTATCTTTATCTTCTATTGAGGTTTTTAAGTTATAAATTGATTTATTCAAAAACTTATATTCTTTAAAAATTAATCTCTCATGTTTTAATTATAAGATCATCTACACTTTGTTTTGAGAAATTGAGGATACAAAATTAATCACTTTAAAATTTCTATAATTATTTTTTTCATTAAAATTAATTTGACTTACTCAAAAACTATCGTATAATATTATTTCATATAAGATACGTTAAAACTAAGTAGTTTATTTGGTTTCCTTAGTCCCCACAAAAAGTTAAAATGATCATATATTTAAGACAAAAACATATTATCTTATTTAGTCTATTTAGATTTGATTTTTATAAAAAGAACTTATTTAAAAAGATTAGAAGAGGGCGATATATCTTATTTAGTCTATTTAGATTTGATTTTTGTAAAATGTACTCAATTTCTTTTGAATAAATCTTTTTCATCAGTTCAAAAACATATTATCTTAATGACCATTTTTTTATTAAAAAAAATTCTAAAAAATGACTTACTCATATCAGTGGTAAATGATCTTTCTATCCAAAATCCAAAAAAAAAAAAAAAAAAAGTAGCAGGATCGAACACATATCTAGATACAAAATAAAATAATAATCTTTTAAAGTTCATTATTTTTTAAAGTTCATTATTTTTTAAAAAATTAAGATAAGATGCTATTTTTACAATAGAAGACCGACTTACTTTAATAATTAAAAAAAAAAAGAATTGAAAGGTAAGCATTGTGTCTTTTGACATTTAAGAATAGGATCAAATATTTGTGTTTTAACCACGGATAATTATTTTATGACCTGTAACTACTAGACAAATAAACGCTTCTTTTCTTAGTCTCATTTGTTCAATTAAAAAATTACTCAAGCTAGCGTGTTTTCCTATAATAAAAAAAATTATGCAAATGAAGTGTTTTTTTAAGTATTTGTTGTGTAGAAATGGAATGAAATATAGTTGTGCATAAAAGTAAAAAGTGGAATTCATCCCAAAAAAAAAAGAGTAAAAAATGTGTCTATAAAATGTGAATATATCTTGAAACTTTAATATGTGAGGATTTATTGATAGGATGGTATGGACATTTTTTGGGTGTATATAGCTCACTAATCTTGTACACACAGTTAGTGCATGTGAGGATCTATTGTTGGGATGGTATTAATTTTGTGAGTGTATATATTTTGCACACATAGTTAGCATAACATGTGAGGGTAAGTATGTGATGATACACTATGGTTGGGATGGTATATTTTAAGTAATAGCTTGGTTATATGAAGCATACCTCTGTTTAAATGAATGACTTGTATTGCTATTTCTTTTGTATGGTAGCATGTTAGTAGTAGAAATGAACAACTTTATAAGAGATGATACACAAAAGTTATTCCCCCTACAACGCATAAGCATGGATGGTCCAAACAATCTAAAAATTTAGTAACCAATAACGTATATATGGTAAAACTTTAATCGTTATGATGAGGAAAACATCAAAATTTTTTTCCTTGAAAAAAACATTAAATATAAGCACCCGTGCAATGTACGGGAGGTCCAGCTCATTTTGTCTCAATATTTTTAATGTCCCTTAGCACCCTAAAAATTTAAGTGATAGATAAATTTATTTTGTTTCCAACTTTTATAATTAAGAAAACATAGAAAATGGTAGATCAAAATTTTTTTATCAACCAAATAATTTTTTAAGGGTGTTCAGTTACATTAAAATATAATTCTATGTTTAAAGTTGTTTATAGTTAGTCAGATTACAAGTGATATGATGAACTGGTTTCACTTAAAAATTTATTGGAGGGAGGGTTTCCAAACCATTAATAGGGCTCGGTTTGGCTAAACTTGATGGTACTCTTAATTATTTTTTTTAATAGTAGCTTAGTTTAATTCATAGAAGAAAACCACTCTAATACTCTTTGGTTAATTTGGTATTTACACTAAATTACTTAAGAACTACATAGGCTCTACGTAGATATTTGACCCATTATTTAGCTTAATTTAATTTATAGGCCCCTAGACATGGCTAATTAAGGTAACTATAAATGAATATAAAATTACTTAATAGGTTAAACCATACGACAAAGTGTATTTTTAATTCTTTAATTTCACACAAGATTTCATTATGGTCCATTGACTCTATAAGGCATCTTTTTAGTCCTTTATTTCTCATTCCATCAATTTAAAAAGTTGATGTTAAAATTTCAGATATTTACAAAACATCCATAAATTCATAAATGTTGAGTATATTTTTTCTAAATTACAATAATTGTTAAAAAAACATCAACATTCAAAACTGACCGTGTTAGAGTAAAAGGACTAGAAAGATACTACTTCCTCCATTCCTAAATATAGAACCTATTTGGGGAGTGGGTTTGTTCCTAAATATAAGACATTTTTCTAATTTTTTCTAACATTTTCCCATATTATTCCTATTGAAACTCCTTAATAAGAAACAAAGCAAGAGAGTGAGGGTGTGGATAAAGGTAAATTGTTAGGTTGTTTTAGTAATATAATGTGATTTTAACTAACATAACTGGTATCCTTAATTTAATTAAATTAGATAAATAGTTCTTATATTTAGGACCTGAGGGAGTATTAAAAGTTAAGGAACCAAGAAGATGAATAAGATAAGTTGATCATTATGTGAACTTCAAAATCCAAGAATGATGAAGTTAGGGTGATGTTAAACAAAGTATAATAATCATGAAACTCAAACGACAGCGCATGACAGAGGGAGTGTGCAAGCTTAAACATATTATTGCACAAAGTAGTTAAAAAAAAAGGGGTTAATATAACTTTTGGTCCCTGAATTTTCACTCAATTTTGGTTTTGGTCTCTGAACTTTCGGTCAATTTTGGTTTTGGTCCCTGAACTTTAAAATTTTTGGTTTTGATCCCTGAACTTTGGGTCAATTTTGGTTTTGGTCCCTCAGTTTAAAAAAAACTTCAAAAAAAAATTAAAATTGAGGGACCAAAACCAAAATTACTGAAAGTTTAGGGACCAAGACCAAAATTGACCCAAAGTTCAGGGACCAAAACAAAAAATTTCAAAGTTCAGGGACCAAAACCAAAATTGACCAAAAGTTCAAGGATCAAAATCAAAAATTTTAAAGTTTAGGGATTAAAACTAAAATTGAGTAAAAGTTCAAGGCAAAAGTTATATTAACCAAAAAAAAAAACGTCAATGAATAGTTTGGATAAGACAAGACATAGTACTTAATTTTGGTGGTTCTTCAAACTGTACTGTTTTCCTTTTTCTTGGGCCTCCGGTACTCAATGGGAATAGTTGCCTTGTGTCTACGGCTAAAACTCATCAGCCGGCCGAGACTAGAGAATTTAGGACCATAGAATGCTTGGAACTGTGTGACCACCAAAAGGATTATCAAAAATGACCAACCCCCATAATAACAAAGAGCAATGGGCAAATATCCGTATGTCGGTGACATGAAGATATCAGCAGCACAGAAAGAGATCCACAAGCCAACAATGGACAAGAACATGGTGCACATACCAGTGTAAATTCTGAGGGGAACGGATCTCCAAGAGTGAAGAGATCGAGAAGGAGAAATAGATATAGACAGGAAGCACATGGTGGACATGAGGGAGAATACGAGGGCCATTAATGAAGAGTATACAAAAACTTCGAATGTATGATCTATTGACTCGTTTTCTAGGACTGGATAGCCGTCGTCATCAAAACCACCTGGTACATTGGTACGTGTGGCGTAGGATGCCGCCGCAACTAGGGTTGTCACCACAGAACATGCTTGTGAGGTTTGGATCGCCCAATCGACCTCACTTTTCAGAAGTTCCTTGTGATTCTCTCTGAATATGTCATCGGAGGTCTCCATTCTTCTATTATATCTCCCCAACAAATCATGGGGCATTGATTCCTTCACAAACTGCGCCACCATATAGCTCTCAATATCAAATAAATCAAACAATAAAATGACCTGCTTCATCTTTTACCCCTATAGTATTAATTGTGACTGAATCCTTCATTTTGACTTATCCCAACTGAATCCATTAAGTTTTAATCATTTTATAACTTAGTGCCTACATTTTGAATAATAAAATGGTTAAAACTGTAAAGACTGAGTTACAATGAAATAAAGTTTAAAGATTTTGTGAGTCAGATATCATGATTATGGAACATACTCGGTGTTGATGTCATTGGGAGCAAATGGATAGATAGATAGATACGCACCTCAAACCACTCGATCTCCGTTGACATGGATGGTTGTTTGCTAGAATGGAGCCAATCATAAGCGACTCCAAGCCTTGCTGCCAAATGCAATGCATTGTTTCCATCTTTATCTACTTGCTTAAATAGACTTTCACTTAGCCATTTCTGTTTGCACAAGAACAAGACTACCTCCTTTTGCCTATATTCTACAGCTAATAGAAGTATGTTCTTTCCCTCAGCATTCACATCTTTAATCCTCGACGGGAATAATTCCAGAATTTTCTCCACCATTTCTGTTACACCATTCTTGGCAGCAATCATTAGGGGTGTCTCTATTGTTATTGTACCAGACTCCGGCTCTGTCCATCAAATATTATTCACAGTCCAAATCACAAAGTTAGTATGTAATTTAATACTTGTTGGCACAAAATTACACACTTCCGGTCAAACAAAATTTGTGACCATCATGTGAAGAATGATTAATGGTGTTCTGTATATGAAAGTACTGTAATAATAATAATAAAAAGAGTAGCAGCAGCGCTTTATAAACTAACATCTTTGAATTTTCATGAATTATTTTACCATTGTCTTCTTTCGTTTCTAAAGAAATTGAAAGCTGCTCAGAGATGCTTCTAGATATTATTTGCGACATATCGTCATCAGAAACATCCTTAAGAAGATCTTTCATTATTTGGATTGACCATGTATGCTTCTGCTTCATATTTGGTAGCCAGCTCCCTAGGAGTATTCATGACAAGTACATAAGTCAGTATGTAGCTAGGGAAAAGCAATTTATAGTTGCATATAATTAAAATAAAATATGTTGATTTTATAATTGTTTTTTAAATTTTAATTATGACCAATTTTCGTGTTTCGTCAAATGAGAAGTAAGATAAAATAAAAATATGTAAAATAATACATATACAAACAAACACACCCTGCTTTTCCCATAAAGAAGACAAGACACCCACCAACCACAATGTATTCAACATTATAAAATGGCTTTTTCAAACGTTGTGATAGGAAGCTCATTATTAATTCATCAATAGAAAGCCAAGGATGAAATCACAGACACATTATTCTCTTCATAAAAAAGAATCTACAGTAAATTGGATGAACAAGGATTGATATTGATAAATCAAAGAAGCCAATACTTTTGAAAGCTAAAGGCTTTGCTGCTAGTAGGTGAAGTGGGGACAACCCTTCCTTGTTGCGCCTCATGCCTTTCACAAGATCTTTATAATAGTGAACTATTTTGATTGCCACATCTGCACTTAGTAGCACTTTATCATAAGTACATTAAGAATTAATATATCAAATAATGAAATGTTGGTTTCAGATTACCAAAATGTCCTTCTGCAATTGCACAATGAAGAATGGTATCGTTGTTGTTCCTTATGCAGTGAGCAACTTCGGTTGAAGGAATTCCATTCTGAGACATATACTGACGATGAAGCCAAACAAAAGCTTTTTTGTGGCCATAGAGAGCTGCTAGGAAGATCGGCGTCTCACCGGCTATATTACGTTTAGCAATTAAGTAGCGGCTCGCAAGACCTATCTTCTTACACATTTTATCGTTCCCCATTGAAGCTGCTAAGTGCAGAGGAGTGTTAAGTGTTTCATTCTCAGCCCCAAGGATGTTGTTCATGTTCCAGCTCTGCTCGCCGTCTCCCTCCACGGTTTCCACCACATTACTCTGAGCGCCATTATTATTCTCTTCACCAACTAACAAATCAACCATGTTTGCTACCACATGCTCTTTCCCACTGGATACAGCCATGTGCAACAATGTGTCTCCTGTTCCGGTTATTTTGCATGTGCGAAGTTCCCTTTCTTGCTTTTACATTTCAAATACTTCTGACCACTTTCCTCTCATGGCATAACCCCGCAGTTGCTCCAGTTTTTTTTCGTTGGCGCCGAGTGAGGAACTCATTGTTTCTTGCAAATAAGTATTTTTCTGCTTCTAAATATAAGACATATTTATCTATTAACCACAATAGGAAAGTATATCTGAAGACTACTCGGTTTAGCTAGTTGTAAATGAATATTTGTCCAAACAATGACTTGGAAATATAAACTAGGAACTAGGAAGCTCCTAATTCTTTTCCTTCGGGACACAGGTTACTTTCATGAAAACAGTCAGTTTCGTACTAAAACAAATAAAAATGTAAAATTTGGGTATATTTTGAATTTGCCCGTACCTGTCAATTTAATACATTTTTTCAAACCGTCCATTGGAAAAAACAATTCCAAAGCCTATATTTTTTAAATGATTACTAAATTGAAACCATTACCAAATTAATTAAATTTCAATGACATAAATGACAATTGTAGGACACAATTATGGAAGACAAGACCAAACAAGAACCCCCAAAAGATAGTATAAAAATGATGCCCAAAAGTTGAAGGAAAAAGAGAAGATCTAATGAAGAGAAGGACTGGAATGGAAGAGAGAGAAAATTGTAATCAACAACATCCAAGGAGTTAATCAGAGTGTACACCCAAACCAAATCAGAGAAAACAGGAGAAGAATGTGGAGTAGATGAGAGAAAAATAAAGAGGCTTATGGAAAATAAGTATGATCCCAAGTGAAAATCAAAGGGAAAATTACATGGAGGTCCTACATAAGGTATCTAATCACAATAAGGTCCCAAACAATCATTAAATTACGTTGAAGTCTCAAGGAATTTGGGTGTAACAAAACAGCTTGTCATTGTGAGTTGTCAATACCAACACATTGAATTGTCACTGCACGCAAATGAATTGGTATTGACAACTCAATGGGTTGTCAATTCAAAAATTGTCAATATCGGTGCATTGAGTTGTCAATACCAATTCATTTGGGTGCAGTGACAACTCAATGAGTTGGTATTGACAACTCACAATGACAAGCCATTTTATTACACCTAGATCCCTTAGGATTTCAATGTAATTTGATTATTGTTTGGGATCTTATTGTGATTAAATGTCTTATATAGGATCTCAACGTGATTTTCCCAAAATCATCAAAGGCAATTTCATTTTCAACAACCTGTCAGCAAACAAAACAGGTAAGAAGCAGGGGCAAAAGAGAGAGACTTGCTTTTTGGGTCCATCGACATATAGATCAATAACAAAAAAAAAGGCAAAAAACTAGCACCAACACTGATTAGGATCTAAAGCTAGTTAGCTGATGGTTCCGGGGAAAAAAGCGGAGCAGGGAACATCACCACATCTGACCATCAGATTTTGACTATTTAAATTTTATTTTTTTTATAAAACTTTATATGTTATTTTAAAAAAATATTTTTTTTTTCGGATTAGGATAAAAAAATGTTTACCTATCATTGTTTTAAAATTAAAGCTAGATAGTTTAGATATATAAGACCAACTCTCCTTACCTAGATTTTAGTCTTTTAACTTTGACATTGTCAGCAAAAATTACTGATATCAAAACTTTAAATGTTGAAAAAACTATTTTCAAATTCCGACATATTAAGTCTAAATTTTAAAATAACAATAGTCACTACAAAAATACCGTTTGGGACTAACCATGTTCTGCTGAAATGATTGAAAAATGTTTTTCAAAATCAAAGTATCAAATCGAACATTTGTATCAAGGTGTAAGACTAAAATGACTTTCGGCATGAATTACTTTTTATGGAACCGGATCTCCAGGAAGAAGAGAGATCCAATGTACCAAACAAACCATGCCCCTAGTCTCATCTCCACTTCTACTCCTCCAAACCCAATTTTTCCTTACCAGACAGGACCTTAAACTTTTTAGTATTCACCAATTGTACGATGGGGTTTTTTTTTAACTAAATTATACAATGAGGTTAACCCCTTTACGAATATATAGGATTATTTATCAAAATTTAATATAAAAACAGAGTCAATGTAGATCCAAAGGCTATGTTGCATAGGTTAAAGTATTTATTATGTATTCTATATAATTTATTATAATAAGATAATTATTAACCACTGTCAGGCTATCTAAATCTCATTGGTTTGGATGAGATGCCTTTGCAGTATATGTGATTGAAAAAAGTAAGGTAATCAAAACCCGGCCCGGCATGTTCGGATGGGGCACGCATGGATCCGGGCTGGCATATGACCCAAAGTTAAAATGGCTTGGCCATGACTCGGCAAAACCGGAGCGACCCATGGACTCATCGGGTGAGGTGAGTCACTTGAGGTAAGTATTTTTCAAGCTCAGATCCAGATTCATGAGAGATGAAGAAGATTAAAAGAAGAGTAGATTGCTTGGACATATGTTAAGATCTGAGATGGCGAAAAAGAAACGCAGATCTCACAGATTTGCGATGTACGTGGACACTACTATTTTTTTTATCGGTCACCGAGCCAGAGGTCGCCAGAGAAGCCAAGACAAGGCAAGACGCAGAAATTTTCTTTCTTGGCTAGAAAAAAGGAACCTCACCTGCCGTGTTGAAACTTGAAGGCACGGTAATCAGACTCGGCCCGGACCGGACCTAAGAGCGGTCCGAGTAAGACCGCAAACCAGCACCGCAGCAACCCAGGCCTGACTCGGTCAACTCGGCCAGACCCGGTAGCGACCTGGCTAACTCGCCGGGTTGGGCGAGCTAGCCGGGTTTTAAAAATGTTCACGGATCTCTTGAAATGATGTCGGCGGTTTGAGGCTTTTTTATTTTAAAAAACGCTGTAAAATCGTAAAAGTCTGAAAGAAAAGGGAAAGCTTTAGAAAAAAAGTTGAGGAAGAGAGATAGAGGTGGAAATAGGCGTGACCTAGATAGGCTTTAATTAAATAGGTCGGGGCCTACAATAGAAATGTGAAGGTTAGCCTGGGCCTGGGCCTGTATATATACCATTTTTCTGGCCTAGGCCAGAGCTTTCGAAAGGCCTGACAAGGCCTTAAACCTGTTTAAAAGCCTATTTAAAATATTGACCTTTAAATATACTAAAAAATTTATACATCTAATTCTATATATTACCCTTTAAACCTATTTAAAAAGCTTATATATGTCTCAGAAAGCCTTTATTGCCATAGAACTGGATATTTTTTCTTGGTTTTAGAGTGGAAACTATAATAACTTTTTTCTATTAAGATTACAATATATCATTTAGGCACAATTGAAATAATTTTCAAGTGATAAACATTATTATGTTTTAAAACATCATACATATTAGAAAAGAGTAAGTGAGATAGCAATGTATTTTAATTGACTAAAAGGAACAAATAAAAAAGAGGTAAACAACTACTAATGAATGAAAAGTTTGGATAGACGATGAAATGTGAAATTTAGAATTAAAGTTCATTTGGTAATGTTATAATTTATATAATTAATTTATTTTATACATAATAGTATAAATTAAAGTAAAGTTAAATAGGCCAGGCCTATAGGCTTATAAATTAGGCTTTAAGAAAAAAGGTCTGACCTATTTACTTAAATAGGCTTATCATTAGGCCTGAATATGAGTCTGACCTATTTACTAAATATGTTAGGTTATGCCTTATATAAGCTTGGCTATAAACCCCTTTTAAAAGCCTAACCTATTTCCATTCTAAAAAGAGGGATGAAAGACTAAGAGGATAAGAGGTATAGACAAAGGAGAGCAGATGAGCAACAACCATGGACACTCACCTCACATGTGCTGCTCGAGAAAGAGGACTTGTGGAAGGAGGAAGAGGAAAGTAGAAAGATAAAGCTTCTACCATTCTGATGCTGTATTTAATGCAAGCATGGGGGGAGAGAGTAAAGATTAAAGAGTTGTGTCTTGTCTTTTCACTTCAACACCTTGTCTTTTCTCTTCAGCACCCTATGACACGTGCTGGCTAAGCTAATGTGGAGTGAAAGAAATTATGGGACTTCACAAGGAGAGAAGGAAAAAAGAGAGAAGAAAATATATATAAAAAAAAAAGGAAATTCAACTTAAGAGTAATTAAATATTTTATATATGTACTTCAAGCTCAGGTATTAAAAATATCTTTTTTTAATTTACATATAAAATTTGTAATCCATTTTAATTATATTATGTTATTTATTTTATTTCACTTATAAATTGATATATAATCTAATTATATATAATATATATTAAAATTTAGTGGTATATTTTGTTTTCTTGATCTTCACAAAAAAGTAAACTAACTCTTATAAGTAAGACCCAAAAGAGTAGTTATTAACTAATTTTGGTATTATTGGGTGGTAGTATTATATGATATCAATTTGTACTACAAATTGTAAAAAATGTTGGATACTTAAAAAATGATTTTTATTATTAATTTAAAATAGTAAAAAGAAATTTATTGTTTGAAATTTTGGAAGGTGAAATGAAAATTTAAATATTTTTTTATTTTTTATTTCTCACCGGTTTGACTACAGTCTTATTCATTCACTTACTCTTGACCCACTGATTTGACTGGGCTCAGTATCCGGATTACCTTTAAGGGATTATGAAAAGAGAAAGGCCTCGTTGTGTGTGTGAAAAGAGGAATCTCATAATGTGTGTCAAGAAAGGGTCTCATCTTGTGATGTATGTGAGACATGGAGTGTTACGGGTGGAATGTTGAGAGAAATTAAGAATCACGTGGGAGAGGGAATGATAAAAGAGAGAGAGAGAAAAATGCATATAAAAATCAAATGATTTGAATCTATCAACTGAAAAAAGATATTCAGGAACAAAAAACTCTAAAAAAGGATAAAAAAAAAGAATGGGTTAAAGATCATATTTATCCTGAAAGTATATATGGTGGATTACATCTGCCCCGGAAGTTTTCTTTGGTACAATTTTTCCCCCGGAAGTGCTCAAAGTGGATTATATTCGCTCTTTACCGTTTTGTTTTGGTCCAATTTTGCCCCGAAAGTGTGTAAAGTGAATCATATTCTCCCTTTACCGGTAAAATTTTTTAACCGTAAAGGGTAAATATGATCCATTTTGCACACTTCCGAAACAAAATTGGACTCAAAAAAACTTCCAAAACAGATGTGATCTACCATGCATACTTCCAAGGTAAATATGACTTTTAACCCAAAAAATGAAATAAAATAAAAATATCAAAGAATTTTATACGTAGAAAACATAATATGTACTCAATAATTATTTTTATGATTAAAATATTAAAGTTATGATAAATTAGAATTAAATTTTATTATTTTAAGGAAGAGTCCCCTATAAATCTATTTGAAACCGGGAAATCCTAAATCTTAATCTCTAATTGGGCCATAGACTCAATTTAAGATTTCAAAATATGACAAAAATGACTTAATTAACCTCTCTCCCATCCTTGTTTTCTCGTCCTTGTTCTCAAAATATTCTGATCTTCTGGTGTAACCCTGTTGGCCCTGACATCATTGCACATAAGAAACCAAAAACCTGAATAATACAATTGAAACAAAAGCGTATCCTCGGTTAGAATAAAACCAAAACTTAAAAGCTATACCATTTATCAAATTGTTCAAGTACATATAGCTCCAGTAATGCCATCTAAGGCATTTAGAGAATAAGCAAAAACATTGCGAACGACAGCTTTGATTATGACAAATTCAAAAACTGTTTGTGGTGTAAATACTGATATTCTCGGATTCAATTATGAACCATAGGATCTCCACCTATCACTGCACCAAACCTAGAATTAAGCACTTATGAAAAAAACCAAAAATATTTTACTAAGTGATTTCATCGAGATCCAAAGGCACATCGGATTTAGCAAATATCAGAACTTGAATCCAGATTTCGTTCAAACCTACCGATCAAAGACGACCAAGATGCCAAATCTGGGAGGAAACTATTAGGTTATGATCACCCTCACCCCACATTCACAGCCGACCTCACGCTCTCATCTAACAGTCGCCGCTCAGATTCGTTCCCGCTCGTTGTTCTCGTCTCAGCAGTCGAAATTCTCGTTCTCGGCTCTCGGCTTCTTCTCGTTTGTTTCTTTTATCTACTTGTTATTCCTTCTACCCCTTTTTGCGTTTTCTTTCTGCTATTATCCCTCGGTTATCTTGTTGATCTTATTATGGCTCGTTTTAGGTAGTTATAACTGGGTTATTGCACAAATATTCAAGGTATAATTTATTATATTCAAATTGACTATTTAGATACGAGGGAGAGGCACAATAAGATTGGGTACAGTTTCGATGCTCAGCACAGTGATAAGTAAATAGAGCTCGTCACTGAGTGCACCATTTTATTAAAAGAAAATTGATTCCAAAAACCTGCTTTTTAATAATCAATACTCCAAACTCCCTCTATTATGTCCTTCAGTCCACTGTTCATTTATATTTTTTCCAAAAACCTATATATAATATCAGTATATCACTACAAACTACAGTCCATCAGTTTTATTTATTCCTTTACGGCTTGACCTAACACAAAGGCTCACCTTTGGCGTGGGGCAAGGATTTTCTAACTTTCTGCCATTGAAAATAGAATCAAGGTATCAAATTTCAGTGCAAAGAAAATTTCATATTGAACAAAAATGTGATTATTACTTTTTTCCTTCTTTTTTTCTTTATTAAATATACCCATGTTGTTTAAAATTTCACGTTTAAAATTTACCATCAATTCGGCTGAGTTGTTTGACAAGAATCAGCCTTTTGGCATAATTTTATCACCAGTCAACATATGGTGCATGTATCAGATGCCGAAAACAACCTCCATGAGCCATCCAAGGATAACCACCGTCGATAAGGCTCACAGGTGTGCAAGGGTTCAGCCTAGTTATGAGATTTCTGTGCGAAGTCGATACAAGGGAGGCTGGGTTGAAGGAAATAAGAGATGGAGTTTGGAGTATTACTTATTAAAAAAGAGGTTTCTGGAAAAAATAAACCAACGGTGGAGATTAAGTTCAGATGGATGGCAAAGATCAATTTTCTATTAATGAAACGGTGCACTCAGTGACAAGCTCCGTTTACCTATCAATTTGCTGAGCACCGAAACTGTACCCCAATAAGATTAGTCTATCAAAAAAAAAAAAAAAACAAGAGGCACAATAAGATTGAGACCAGATGTAATTAAGTCATTTTGTCATAATAAGGAGGGAGAAAACAGGGAAAGAGGAGAGGGTAATTAAGTCATTTTGGTCATATTTTGAAATCTTAAATTGGATTTATGGCCCAGGATTAGTTGAATTTATCTGCATGATTTAGGATTTCCTGATTTCAAATGGCTTTATTTGGGATTCTCTTTTATTTCAATTACTAACGGTCTGACTACCGAGTCAATTCATGTTTGACCCACTAACTCTTCTTAACCCACTGTTTTAAATGGTCTACTCCCCGATCCGAGTTTAATTATCTTGAAAAAAAAATGGCAACAGTCTCTTTAAAAATTTAGTGGGTGAAAATAACTTCCATTCCCTTCCCTCTTTACAACTATTAGATCAACATTTTAAAAATTTATATTTACTCTTTTATAAAATTATAATTAAAATTTTAAATTATAAAAAGAAAAGTGACAAATTAAATTTAAATAGCTAAATTTTGATATTAGTTGGTAGTTTAATATTACAAAGACGATAATAGAAGATATTTTATATTAAACCAATCTAATTATTCAAGTATTAATCTAATTGTTATAATGAAGAAAAATGAGGGGTGTCTCTCTTGAACCTACATCATAGTAAGGGTATTCTTGTGTATATAAAATTTGCAAGATATCACTACTTTCAGTATATAAAAATTTATCATATCATTCTCGCAACTAAAATTTTCAACGTAAGACTTTTTCCCAATTTTCCCTTTTAATTCTATCATAGACTTCAAGTAAACATCCATCACATTGAATTAGATTATTCTACAACATAGGATCATAATAATGGACTCATGAAGATATGTCTACGTATGGATCATATCTTAGGTGGATAATATGACCCAAAAGACTTCTTGATTAAATCAAGTTAGCTTTCAAAAAGCTTGTCCTTTAAACCGCGTTAGTTTGGTGCTTAGACATCTCAAAACTAGAACTAGAGCTGAGAAAACGGGCTTGCCCACGGGTTGTGAGTTACATGGTGCGGGCTGTTGCAAAAACGCCAACCCTAACCCAACCCAGCACCTATTTTTTAAATTACTTTTTATTATTATTTTTGTTTTAAAATATCAAAAGAGACTAAATAAATCTCTTAATCAACAAAAATACATCAACATTGCATCAACTAAAGTAGAATATCTCAAATACCCTAAAAACATTAATTCCAAAATTACATATTTTTTGTATTGACATCTTACTATTTTTATTTTACCAACAATATCATTAACAAAGTTTAAATTCTATCATGCAAACACCAAAATTTGTTGTGTCAATCAAAATTTATATTAATGAAGTGTCTAAAAAATAACATAATGAATTAAAATGAGATTTTTTTCTTTTGTTTTTTAAAAATACATATATGGTGAGCCAGCCCGGCAACCTGCTGGCTACACGGGTCGGGCATGTGCAGCCCGCACTCTAATGAGTTGGGATTTTCCCAACCCTAACCTGCTCTAACCCGCGGGTTGGTGGGTTGAACCCATATTCCCGGCTCTATCTAGAACCCTGATCATCTTCATATGTGCACTCTTCTATAAACTGTAAGCACAGATTATGATGATTTTCATTTTTCTAATATCCACAATCATTGGTGAGCTGTTGAAGTCAATTAAGCAATCCACTTTATTGTATACAAAATCAACAATATTGATCCAAGTGGTGTAAATGATACACACACACACACACATAGATATAGGTGATAATCCCACCGGCCCTAAATATAATATTATTTTGACTTTTTTTGTGGAAATTATAAAAGTTAAATAGACTACTTAATTTTACCGTATCTTAAATATAATTGTACTATACGATAGTTTATAAGTAATGTAAATTAGTTTTGAGGAAAAAAAGATAATTATAGACATTTTTAAAATGATTAATTTTGCATCCTTAATTTCTCCAAAAAAATAGTCAAAGTGATCTTATAATTAGGACCGGAGGGAGTGGCTAGTTATATGGAAATCAGACCAGATCAAACAAGTAGAACCCCGTAAACAAAATGCAGCCATACGACACCCAGAAGAAGCTAGTAAATAACGTGAAGAAGAAAAAGAAGACCAATCCAAAAATGATGAAAAGAGAGGGATTGCCAACAAAGAAAAAGTAAATGACATGAAGAAGAGCCTTACCAAAGAAATAGCAGAAATGAGATTTTGACTTCCCCAACCTAATCTTGAAGAATCAGAGATGAGTAGGAAGATGCGGTCTAGAAGAATAAAGAAAAACAAAGGATATGTAGAAGGCAAATAAGTATTGTAGATATCATCCTTCTCGTATGTTGGAAAAAAGCATCATCCTTCTCATCAACGTCATTTTAAAATCTCCATCTCTTGCTAAATAAATATTTGACTTAGAGAGATTAAAAAAACTATATAACTTACTTAATTATAATATATGAGATATGATCTATCTAAAATACTTATGTGTATCATCAGACTATATATCAGTTTATAAGTAAATCTGTTTAAAAAAATTGGTAAAAACAAGAGATAAAATAAAATAATATTTTTATATTTAGGATTAAAATTCATTTTTAAACTATGTCTAATTTTTATATTTATCACTTTTCACATCTCATATTTATTAGACGTAAAAAGTGCTCCTTTTCTACGTCTCCCCTAAAGATGTTCCACTTAAAAGAGACATGAAATGTCCAAAATTTGAGACTAAAAAAATGTGTTTTATAATAGTGTCACCATATATGAAACTTGGAAGAAATTAAAGCTTGTGGGGAACTAGGGCCAGAAGGATCATTAATTAAAAATTATAACCGAGTTTTGGGGGAAGCTAACGGCGTTGGCTAAAATGCACATTTTTAAACCATTCTTGGCATATAAAAATGCTTTAAAATTTAATTATATTAGATGCCCCTACGTCAACACTTTATTAGCTAAAATATACCTTGACCCGGAATATTAAAATTGTTAACATATCATGTGACTCCATTGACAATGATATGCCTAGCATAGGATAATGTGTAAACATATATTTCTATTGTCATGCCCATGACATGTGTTTTTGTATAGATTAGATTATTAGATAGTACTTCTTCCAGTTCTAATTATAAGATCAAGTTGGATTTATTTTGGAGAAATTAATAATTCAAAATAAATTATTTTAAATTGTTTATATTTAAATTCTTTTTCTCAAAACTAATTTATTTTACTTATGAATTAACATATAATCTAATTACATATATCATGTATTAAAATTTAGTCGTCTATTTTGATTCTTTAATATGCACAAAAAAGTTAACTTAATCTTATAATTAGGACTGGAGGGAGTAAGATACAACTAACCATGTTAATATTTTGACCAAATCTAACTATTACTAATAGAGAGTGTGTAACACCTTATTTTATACTACTATATTATAGTATTTTAATTCAATTATAACCACTTTTCAGTACCGAAAGCTCTAAAATATGAAAAGTTCTAAAACTTTTCCTTTGTAAATATCATTCCCGCTTAATTATAGTTGGAATGGGCTTTTCGGGCTAGTTGGAATACTTTAAAATTATTTATAATTTAAGTGGTTATAAAGCAACTAAAATAATCAAAATCATCTTAATATCAATCTAGTATATTTAATCCTGCCTAGCGTGACTTAAAAAATAAATTAGAGGGATAATCTCGATCGAAGATCCCCTTACCTTTACCTATTGTCTCACTGCTTCTCAATTATATATATATATATACCTTCACATACTCATACTCTTACTTATCTATATATTTTATACCTGTCTGCTTGCATACTTTCTAGCTTTATAATATATATAATCTATGCCCAAAAGTCTATTAAAGTACACTATAAGCAGGCATTCCTGCTTCTTCCTACTTTACCTTACTTCCCAAAATGCTTACTCCTGCCAGCTCCTCTGAAAAGCAATAATTTAACGCAGTTTATCTTATTAACTTCTGTTCTCATGAGTGTATTTACATGAATATATTTCATAAAACTGCACAAATAATGATAGTCTTACTTCTTCGGTTTTTTTAGTGTGCAACGGTTTGTAAAAACCGTTACAAACCGCTTTGCCACGGATGGTTTTGTAACGGTTTTAACAACCGTTACACACGTGTTTGTAACAGTTAAAACCATTACAAATACATGGTTTTAACCGTTACAAACCCACGTTTTTTTGTAGTGTAATTTCCTAATATATATAGTTATAATACAATGAAAATGATAATTCAAAAAGAAGTTCTTGAGAAAAAGGAATATTAAACTAAGGATCTAAAATTCAAATAAATCATTCTCAGTAGAAAGAAACTCCAAAAATCATTGCTTTACAAATATGTTAGAGAAGTTATTTTCTGCTTAACATAAAATTGAGGTTAGAGGAATCCCTCTACTTAGGCTTGAATCAGAGTAATTAATGCCGAAATCCCGCACATTAATTACCCTATTTCAAGTTGATAAAGCGTGTTAGCAATTAATGAATCTGTTGATTGTATGGAGCTCATAATCCTACAATCGGAATCTCGATTTTCTCCTTGATCAACCATAGAGTTCTAACCCTTTTGTTGAAATCCAATTAATGAGTTATAACTAAAGGGTTGACGACCAAGGTTGCTCGTGCAATTAATAGAATTAACTACTACTTTCTAAATGTAAAATTCGACATCTTATATAATATTCCAATTGAGAATCGTCGACAAGCAAGAATTAAAACTAAGAACTTTCATTTAAAAAATGTGTCCATACAATTAAAGAAGCTCACTCTAAAATGATTCAATGTCAAACATAAGCAATTAGAAATATAACAATTACAACCATAGAAATATTCATCCAACTACCCTAAATCCAACCACAGAGAACAAAAGGATTTAGCTACTGCAACTCATGGGAGAACCATCAATGAGATTTGGAGCGAAGGATGGCATGGAAGAGTAGGGAAAAGAGATATGGAAGGAAGAGAATTTGAGAGAGAATAAGAGAGCTAGGGTTTGTGGGCTTCAAAATCTGTCAATTTTTAGGAATATATGATTTTAGGTCAGGTTAAATGAAATAAATCGGATTCAAATCGCAGATTGACTTAAAATCGTGTATGTTCTACTCTAATATCATGACTTCACCGTGGCTCGTGGGTGCAAACCCCAAGGCGAACTCGCCTTTTCTTTGCTCGCCGCAGCTCACTGGTGTGAACCCATGAGGAGAGTGATTTACGGAAAAATCACCATTTTTTCGTTGTGGCTCTCGCTTCTTCCTTCACTGGAGCGAGTCCCCTTGTGCCTTTAAGTTTGCTTCCTTTCACTTTCTTGCGCATTTCTTGGGTTTCTAGGTGTCCCCGTAAATAAAAAAAACAACAAAACAAGCATAAAATGCCCTAGAAATTAATTGTCTCAAATTAACCACTAATTGATTTCTTTAGAAACCTTATAAGAAGCTTCATCCCAGTTCATTAATTGACTTCTGCAGAAGAACTATTTCTCTAGAAGAACTAAGGGTAAGGACCCAACGTGGATTATCATAAAGCATGAGCAACTTCAAAGCTTTTCTTATCACGGTGGTCTCGTTGGCCACGACGCTAAGAGTTGTCCAGAAATTAAGAATAGGGATGATGAGGATAACAAAGATCTGGATTTTGGTAGTTGGATGACCACCACTCAAGTGAAGACCAAAGATGATGTTTTGGTGTTGTATAATTCAGATTGGGTGGAGACTAAGGTGGTGGAGAAAGACATTCAAGCCGCAGCAAACCATCAAAATCTACTGTCACCAAGAGAGATAACGATTTTGGAAAATCGGCATCCATGGATAGGAATACATGATGATTGCGGATCTTCAGGGAAGAGTTTAAAGAGTAGTCAAAAGGTGTCCATTTTGGGTGATTCGAGTCAGATTACAATCACAAGAGGAAACAAGGGAGGTGAAAGTGAATTCATTACCATGTATAACAATTCATAAACATGTAAAAATATTACAATTAAATATATTACAAGGCTATGTGCTCTCTAGGCACATTCCACACTATTACTTGCAGGAACTGAAAATACAAGTGAATTGTGTGGAATATAAGACACTTGGTCTCTTCCCGCCAGATTTTTCTGTATATATCTGTCTTGCTATGGGTAGCTAGCCTCCTAGCCTTTGAGTACTCCAATAACTTGGAAGTAAAACTTGCATGCACGAATAAATAAAGTTTATTATCTTCATGTATGATGTAAACCTATAACATATGTGTAATTATTCATACATAATATATGACATGGAATAAGATTGCTACTCGATTACGAGAACTAGTCCTAAACTGGCTCCTTTCCTTTCCATTGACTTGACGAACTTACACCACCATCCAAACCTATTTATACATCATATAAATAATGAAGTAAATTAATACTTATACTTCTATATTTATAGTTTGCGTCTCTCTCGAGTCCTAATGTGCTTGATACCACCATTCA
The DNA here is from genome assembly GCA_037074515.1 of Mimosa bimucronata. Taxonomy (NCBI): domain Eukaryota; kingdom Viridiplantae; phylum Streptophyta; class Magnoliopsida; order Fabales; family Fabaceae; genus Mimosa; species Mimosa bimucronata. The sequence continues at coordinate 19,512,285 of CM073442.1, forward strand.
TTGTATGTGGAAGAATTATAATTTACTATAACTATCATGACCCTTTAATATAAAAAGGTCACTTAAAATAATCTATTCCAATTAATCTTTCGGATTCGCGATGTTTGACTATTAGTTAACTTAAGAAAAATTCTTTTAAGCAAGCCATTTGAACTTGAAAGCTTCCATATTTACAAGCTATATATATAATACAATTTATTCAAGCATTTCCATCCACACATTATTGCTGAAGCTCTTTTGTAAATAACTTAAGAAAAATTACCTGATACCACACTAAAACAGCCACCACGCATTTGGTAGTTTGCAAATAAAATTCTACATTCAAACCATTATACTCACTTTAAACCTTTACGGAGCTTAGCTACCATTTAATCATTCCAATAAATTATTACTAATTAACTGCATACTTCCAAGACAAACAGAAACTTTGTTCCTATGTACTCTTAACACATACAATACTTGCATTAAATTCCTCAAAAATATTTTACACTTCTTAATCCTGTAAGCTTTAACACTCTTTGCAGCAAAACATACAAGTCCTACATGGTTAGGATCCACATTCCACAGCTTTGCAGCAAAATATCAAACCACAATTTGTTTTCAACACTCTTTATAAAATATCATTCACCAATAGGCTATTAATTCTCCATCTCATAACCATTAAACTAGACGCACAGCTTCTTCAGAGTCCAGTATTGTAAAACCATAAACCACATAATTTCAGCATCTTTTCAGCAATTTACCAGTTCTAGAATAGCCCAATCTCATGAACAATTTATCCTCATAAAGCAGCAATCACACCATTAACCTTGAGACTTAGGTCTTGTATAGACCATAAATTGATCAACGCATAATTAAAATAATAATTTTAATTATAATCCACAGCAAATAACCAGTCCAATGCATCACAAAGTTTGCAGCAAAATATCATCATTTATAAGCAGAATTACACCCCCAAAAACAGCACAATAGAACTACATAACTACCTAAAGAATCAAACTCTTCCTTCTAAAACCACTCATCCCTGAGAATTTTATTTCATTACTTCACATTCTGTCACACATTTATCTATAATTATGAATAGCTTCTAATCATAATTAAGAACCAAAGTTCAGAGGTGGCGGCAAGTAGAATCAAAAACAGAACCTGAAGTTCTAATTTTCGAATCACCAAAAACCAACCCAAAATAAAACATGCAAGTATGAAAATCAACTCTTATTTGTATCAAATTTAACAATCTATTTTGCTTTGATTTGAGAAGAAATCCAAAGAGCTTCTACTGTGAACGGTAATCACCGGTTATGAGTTCAAAATCTGACCAAGAAACTTAATGAAAACTCAAATTTCTTTAGGAGAACTAAATATCTATGCTCTAGCTTCGATTCAATTGGTTTAAAACCCCAAACTTTCTCAAACCCAATCGGGCCCACTCTCAAAAACGCCGCTAATCAAAAGAACAAAGGGTGAAATCGGAATAAATAGGCTCACCCGAGTCCGAAAATGTGGTTGCACGGCCGAACAGCCCCCTTCTTCGACGTCGGCGTTGCCGTGAAGCTCCGGCACTCACCGCTCTCTCTCTCCGCTCGAAGACAAGGAGAAACACGAAGATGATGAATGGATGCAGAATGGAGGAGGAGGAGGAGGAGGAGGAGGGAACGTATAATATTCTACATCGGTCAATGTACCATTTTGCCCTTCTTTAACAATTAAAGGTCAAATTCTTAACAAGGGCAACAATGTCCTTTCCCCTTTCAATTTAATTCGTTTCTAACAAAATCTCTAACATTAAATTTTTCAATAAAACTAGGGATTTTCCTCCCGTATAATTTTCTTTAAGCCTCAATGATTTCCCTAATATTCTCAAATTAAAATTCATCCTTCAATTATTTTTCTTCCTTTTAATAAGAACTAGGCCTTAAATTTTATAAATTTATTTATAAGGCTTTTTAATTAACCAATAATACCTCAAGACTTAGATTGACTCCTTATTTCTTCTTTTCCAAATCTTGGGTCGTTACATACGTGGCTCAAGGAACAACTTGCTTTTAATGCCAATAGTCAAATTATCACTATGGGCTGGAAGCATAGTGATTTGATCGCCGTCGTATCGTCCTTGGGGTCAAATACAGAATAAACCAAGGATTGTACTATAGGGCATAACCTCTCTCTCTCTCTCTCTCTCTCTCTCTCTGTGAGCCTTTTATTGGTTCCTAAGTGATCTAAATGCCATGAAATGCAATATGAACAAGAGGGAGCAATTTTGGTTTTCTTAAAAATGATTGTGAATACAATAATGGGAATAAAAGTTTTAAACTACTTATTTTTGGTATTTTTATAAAGATAGGATATTGAATGAAAAATGGACGAATTGAATATCTTGAAAATGTATTAGGAGCAATCATTGTTCTCTTAAGATAATGGGAGTTTCTTGGCTAATTACCAAATTACCCTTAGATGAATCCTTCAAAGCTAGGCTTGGATTTGAATAATCAATACCAGAATCCTGTATATTAATTCTTCCAAGCTGATTAAGCACTTTAACCAATTAATGGACTTGTTAATTGTAAAGGGCTTTAGATCCAAAAATCGGTATCTCGCATTGTCACTTGATTAATTTTAAAGTCCTAATTCATTGGTGGTATCCCATTCAATGAAATAAGATTAAGGGAATGAAGTCCAATGCCTCTCATACTACTAATAACTTCATTAACAAAAAATTTCTACTTAATCCATTAATACACTAAACCTTAAAGCTATCTTTAAGTCCAATGTCTAATTAATGGCCACCCATATCATTAGACATTGTTAATCACCATTTAGTACCTGATATCACCAAGTTTTCTAATATACTTAACCTCAAGGGAATCCTTGAGTCTAATGCCTTAATTAATGGCAATCCATCTAACTAAAGCATCATTAAGCCCACTTAGTGTGCGATTGGAATAAATCAATGCAACCCAAATCAACCGCATTTCATACAAGTAGGCATGACAATAGAGAATCAATAGAATCACAATGAAACATATATGTAATCACATATATTGATGAGCACAATATTCAACATCAATCAATATCACAAATTAGCATCCAACATTGATTACAATCATAATCAAATGGATCAAACTACAAGTTATAAAACCTAAATCTAGGACTTTAAAAATCTATAGCTAAAACAAAGGATGATGCATGGAAACTCCCATTTGAAGCAACTAAACTACCTAGTGAACTAAATGTCTAAATGCAAGATGAAATGGGTAAGAACAAGTTGTATTTGGTTTTCAATGAGAAAAATGATTGATGCAATGAAAATAGTTGTTTTTAGCGTTTTTGGCTAAAAGAGTGGAATGAAAATGATTTGTGATGAAGATGCTCTTGAAGATTGATTTTCAATGGCTATTTTAGTTGAGTTAAGATATTTGGGGAGTAGGAAGCACTAAGTCACTAAAATACCAAACCCAATTAAACAATGGGTTCCAATGCCAAATTAATAGTACCACATATAATCAGATATTGTTAAGCACTTTAGCACCTTGAGTTTTTTGTAAGTTTCTTAAAATGTCCAACCTCACCAATATGAAAGTTTAACATCTAATCTCATGAACTCATTCAATTTAGGCATTATTAAGTATCTTAGAGTGTGATTAATTGTTAGTAATGCATTAGGTTCATTTATAATCCATCTCATTCAAACTACCTACCATGGCCATGCGTAAATAGAGAGAATTCAATGGAAATCATAAAGAACATACATATTTGATGAGTTTAGATCCTTATTACAAACTAAAATCACAATAAACTCAAATTAAACTAACAATTCAAGTCTCAAGTGTATAAATGAAAAACCTATACCTAGGAATTCATAAATACAAAGAGAAGTGAAAAAAAAGACTCCCCTATGAAGACCATGAGGTCAAGCCATCTTCAACAATCTCCAAGAGCTATGAATGTCTAGCTACTCATGAAGAGAGCCCAGCAACTCTAAGCTCCAATACATGTGTAGCCATAGTGTAAGGATGGAGAAATTTGGTGAAAAATGAAAGGGAAATGGAAAAAATGGGAGAAGAAAAGAGAGGATTTGGGGTTGTAGTAGCTAAAGAATTGTTCGAAAATGGCTAGGGTTCGATTATTTTAAGCTTAGAATGAGTGGGAGTTTGATTAGAGTTGATTTACGTCTGATTCGGGTAAAAACCAGTAAAAATCATGTTTCTAGAGTTTCTATTATGGGACTTGGCCGTGGGTTCACTATTGCTTCGCCATGGTGAACCAACGGCTATCATAGGGTTTTTCTGTAATTTTGAAAAAGTTCTGGGTCCTTTTCTGTAATTTTCACAAATTCTCCAGAAACTTGTGTTTAGATTTTGTTTCTTGCATTTTTGGCTACTTACCCTAATTTCTCCCCTTTTTAAGATTCCTACAACATAAAATAAGCTCAAGCAAGATGAATAGTGCAACATTTATGTCCTAAATATAAGTCACCAAATCGGTACAGTATCTAACTATGTTAGGAAAATAAATTAACTTAACAAAATAGCTAACATAGTTAGAAAAAGTATTCTCATAATTTTTATAAAATACAAATTCAACTGACTGACCATGATAGTAAAAAAAGGTTTCCAAATACAATTATAATCTATCATATTTAGAAAAATATTTATCATGATTAAAGAAAATATCCATGATAGAAAATGGAGTTTTCTAGCATTACATGCTAATATGGATGATTAAAATATACATATACTATGATAGAAAAGAACACTCTATCATAATAACTAAAAGAGACCATATACATATAAAGAAACATCCAGTAAAACTAATAACATACTTAAAACATTCTCAAAGCAATCATATTGTCTTAAAGTACTCAAAACCATAAATGTTTTCAAATCAACCAATAATAAAATCTTCCAGAATTGGACTGGTCCCTTAAAAAGTATGAATTAACTAAATAGTCTAACATAATAACTCATGAAGAAATTACAGTCTCAAATTAAAGACAGTTAAACTGAAATAAAATAGACAGAAGCACAAAAGAATACATGAGCTCTAGGTGGCAATACTATTCTGTCTTAATGGCCTAGAATTACCCACAGTATCAGTGAGATGTTCCCCGATACTTTCCTTGATCGTTTACACCGCTACTAGGACCTGCAAAAGTGAGATAAACGGGGGTAGCCCAACGCAACCACTATTTTACTTATCTACATGTAGTGTGTGCTAGCAAGGTGCCTAGTGAAATTGTAATACAGATACATATACATGTTCTAAATCATGCTCAGAGTATCAAGTAAGATGCGCATCATATAATTTCCATATCTATTTTCAAATACTTTAGTACAAAAGTGATATAATTTCATATCATTTCCAACATCTTCAAAATACAGTAATAATAATAATACTAATAACAATAATAATAATAATAATACCAACAAAACCCCAAGCAGTCACATAGGCCGCAAGAAAAAAATAGGTAGAACCAGTCGGAGCCTCTCCACTCAATCCACATACAGGTCAGTTTGATCCTCTTTACCCATTCAGAACCAATGAGGGGCATTCTCCCCTATAGTAACCAAATTAGGGTAAGTAGCCAAAAATGCAAGGAAAAAAAATCTAAACACAAGTTTCTGGAGAATTTCATCCAGGGTACCCATCACATGATGGTATAATTCTAGATCCACCGATGTCGCACATGCAACCAAATTCACACAACAATACATGTATGCAAACACTACAAATATCACTTTAGATATATGATGAAATTATTTTGAAGGGTTTCAATTATATTAATTTAGGTGTATATTTAATATCCACGTTAGGTGAGTTTTATTTAACATGGATAATTTGGCTTTAACATTGATGAATTTCAATATCCATGTTATCCTTACTTTAGAAAGCTTCTTTTCTAACATGGATAGGTTTAATTTATAATATTGTTTTGTTATCCATGTTAGCCTCTTTAAATTACTAAAATTCCTATCTAATATGGATTTCCTCTTCAATCAAGGTAAGCCCTCTTTCTGACTATGTTAGCTCGTTTAGCGCTTTAGAAGTTTTCTTTCTATTATAGTTAGCTAACTTGGTTTTGAATCCAAAGAAGTTTTGAGTCAAAGCTTTTCTAACTATGCTAGTACTCCTTTGTCAAGTAAACTCTTTTTCCTAACATAATTAGTGGTTAATTAATGATGATTAGTGGTTAATAAAAAGAATTTAGAAAACAAATATTACACGAATACCGATAGATAAGATGCGGCACTCCCCATGATTAAACGAATCCTTCATGTAACACTACTACAAAATAGGGCTATTATGGCGCCAATTAGGTAGAGTTTTGTAGAAAAAACGCAACAGGAAATTGATCATATATCTATCGTGCCCTTTTTTTTTTTATAAAAAACGGCACAGGAAATAAAATTTTATATTTTAGTTTTTTTTAAAAATGAACCTATTGTGCAGTTTTTTCTACAAAATGTAACAGGAAAGTGATCATACATCTATCGTGCCATTTTTTTTATAAAAAAACTGCACAGGAAATAAAATTGTATATTTTAATTTTTTTTAAAAAAATGAACCTATTATGTCGTTTTTTCTACAAAATGCAACAGGAAATTGATCCTATATCTATCTTCCGTTTTTTTTAAAAAACGGCACAGAAAATAAAATTCTATATTTTAATTTTTTTTAAAAAAATGAACCTATTGTGCTGTTTTTTTGAAAGAAACGGCACAATAGGTAATAAAAATTCAGATCCCACGCATAATAGTATCCATAATGTTTTTTTTTAAAAAAGATAACACCTATTGTGCCATTTTATGGAATAAACAGCATAATAGGTGTACATATATATATATATATATTTTAAATAATTAACCTAAACCTATGGTGCCGTTTAGAGTGGAAAACGGCACAATAGATAATAAAAATTTAGATCCCGCGCGCGGCAGCCCTAATTATTTACTCCCAAATTCGATAGAACAATACCTAAGGCTGCGTTCTGGTTCGAAGTCTGGACAGAGTTCCAGTTCGAAGGCCACGTTCTGGTTCTAGTTCGAAGTCTTAACAGAGTTCGGTGATTTTGAAGTCTACGCAAGGTTTTTGCCGGTTTTGGTGATTTTGAAGTCTTTTGCTGCGTTCTGGCGCGTTCATTTGCTGCATTCTGGTTCTGGTTCGAAGTCGTTGCTGCATTTTGGTTCTGATCTCGTGCCCATTCTCATCGCTGCAAAGGTAATGACTTGAAGACTTGTAAATGCATTTTGTTTTGCCTTCTGATCTCGTGCTCATTTCTTTGTTTTGCTATGATTGCCACGATTATCAAGCTTCGTTTCATCTTTTACTGGTTCGCCGTGTTCTGGTTCATTTTCTGTGTTCAAGCGTAGTTCTGTTCGCTGTTTGCTGCGTGAGAGGAACTCTAGATTTGTAAGTTTCTCTGATCTTCTCTCACTTTGTTCAGCTTTAAATACCTTTGCCTCTACCCCACACCCAAAATCTAGTAACCACACATTCTTGAATTGCAACCCCACTGTCAAATTGGTGGTCCCATAGTCAAGCATTTTTTTTATTCTCACCACTCTCGAATCGGTGGTCCCATAGTCAAGCATTTTTTTATTCTCATGAGAATAAAAATTTGCAGATTCGACCCCACCATCGAGTCTACATTGGGTATGATTTTTACATGTTTTTCTAACATTTGGTAATGTTCGAAATAAGAGGATTCAAAGTTTCAGATGCTTTCTTTATAATAGTTGCTTTAAGTATATATTTGGATGGAATGTTGTAAGTTCTTTCTTAATTAGTACTTGTTTATATGTTGTAGGAATTTCAACAAGCATTATTTGTCTTATCCACATTTTGGTCGTCCACCAAAAGACAAGTTAGAGAAGTCATTCAGGTACCTTTTTTTATATGCATCCAGGTACATTTTATGTTAGGTGCCAATTAAGACAAAACTCTGTGCTCTATTAATTTACCCCTATAAAATTATTGCATTGTGGAATTAGATGTGAGCTGTACTGTCTTTTTCTGCTCCTTAATGATCTATGAATTCTGTTTTCTGGACTGTAGAAAATTATTGAGTTGATGCTAATTATTTAGTTGGCTATCTATTTTTCTAGTTAAAGTGGGGGCCTTAAGCCCGACAAAATTCTTTTTTAAGCCGTTGTGTTGCCGATTTTTTTTAAATGGCAAATATTGTAAGGTAGCTACCTAATGCGTAAGTCATATATCTTTTTACTTTCCTTCCTTTAGTAGCTACATTTTGAAGGATGGATCAAAAATGAATGTTCTCTAACCGTTGTTCAAGGGAGTATTTAGATGGAGCAAAAGAGTTCGTTAGATTTGCAAATGATCATGCAAGAGATCCTAACAAAATCATATGCCCTTACATGTCCTGCTGTTATGGAAAGCTTTTTTGTTCTCTTGACTTGTTGGGTCATTTAGTTTGTTATGGAATCGATCAATCTTATACACGATGGACAAAGCATGGTGATACTTATGAAGATGCATGCAGAGACCGGGTCCATAATGTAAGTGGCGCTTCAAATGTGTTTGACACAGACATGTCTGATGACAGTGATAACTTTGAAGAAATGTTGAATGTGGTGGGTAAGGAGAATCCTGAAATATTTCAAACACTGAAGAGCGATGCAGAGACACCATTGTATGTCGGATGCACCAAATACACAAGGTTGCTGGCGGTGCTGAAATTGTATAACTTAAAGGCGCGACATGGTTGGAGTGATTTAAGTTTCACAGCATTGCTTTCCATTCTACAAGATATACTTCCAGAAGCAAACGTACTCCCTTTGAAAACATATAAGGCGAAGCAAATTCTTCGTTCCACCGGTATGAATTATTAGAAAATACATGCATGTCCGAATGACTGTATTTTATTCAGGATGGTACCATAGTCAGTGAGGAGGTCAGAAGAGTTCGTGATCAATGTGTAAGTCATTTTTTGGACTTTGCAAGATAGTTTTTTTTTCATGAAATGGCTTATTCTTTTAGTAACTACAAATCCTTTTTGTTGTAGAGTATTCTCACACAAGAATCGCCTGGTGATGTCAACAAAATTGGAGCTGGTGATTTCCTTAGCAGAGCGTTAGACTGCCTTGAGTATTCGGGGTCGTGTTCGGGGTGCTGGTTCAGGAGTTCTACCTTTATCTTACCTTGGCTGCCAAAAGAGGGCCATCAAGAGTGAACTGTCTGTATTGAAAGACGAATTTCAAGTTTTGAAGGAGCAGATGTTTGAAATGTAACGAAGAAATGAGCAATTGTATGAACATTTTATGCGAAATTCTCCAATGCCGCCTTTCATGCAACAAAGTAATGTTCCAACATGTGAAAGCCCAAGCATGAAGGATAGTTGTGGTTCTATGCCCAAGGTCCTTATTCCTATGGTAATTGATATATATTCTACTTAACTTTTATTTGTATTATTATATTATCGGTTGATACCTTAATGTGTGAACTCTTTTGTAGGGTGAATCAAAGTGTAAGTTACATAAGGATCAGTCTTTCAAGCATCCAATTGCGCTAGGCACTGTTTACAATGATTCAAACTCTGTTTTACACAATTCACCGTTGCCTCACAACACACTTCGGGTTTCGATTGAATACTGCACCAATGATGAGGCGTATTTGCCATTCCCTATTTCAGATGATATGACTATAGTGAATGAAGTTATTGGTGCTTTTGTTGCTTGGCCCATAGGTTTCATTAAGCCATCCTCATAGCCATGCTCACAGGGTCCAACCAACTCTCCACTTAGTCAAGATCCAAGTACATTACATGCCACACAATCTAATAAGGGTCAGAAAATTCAAGTGGCTGCTGGCAAGCATTCTAGTGGTTTATCTAATCCATCTAAAAGAAAGATTGCTACCAACACTCAAGTCAGTCAAGATCTAAGTACACTACAAGCTACTCAATCTAATAAGGGCAAGAAAATTCAAGTTCCTACTTTCAACAATTCTGGTGGTTCATCTGATCCAAGTGCATTAAGGTCATATCGTGATCGATTGCAATTGATATCAAATAAGTTATCGAACGAGTATGTTGTAGAGATTGAGTTCGATAGGCACATATATGGCATACGTGATTTCAGTGAGCATATTTCCAAGGAAGTGATTAGTAAAGTACTTAATCAACAATGGCTTAGTGCTTCGGCCATCAGTATGTAAATTGAGAATGGCAAAAAGGCACAAGAGGGGGGGTGAATTGTGCTTTAAAAAAATTAAATAAAACTTAAAAACACAAAACAATCTTTTATACTGGTTCGGCCAACACAATGCCTACATCCAGTTCTCCAACTCCTCGTTGAGTTCCACTATACCACAGGTTTTACAAAAACGGGTTCACCTGCCAACCTTTACAACAGAGCTTTAGACTTCCCTCTAAACACTCCCCCTTACAACTTGTAAGGACACAACCCTGTCTTAAAGCCCCAAGCTTTAGAACAACCTCAAACAGTAGAGGATTTCAATTAATGAGTTCACTCAATGAACAGATTTTGATAAACACTTAAGTACAAATAATCTCACTAAGAGTAATAAATACTTTGAGCTTTTGTGAGCAGAGAGTAGATGGGAATATTGAATGCTGGTTCGTCTCTGTGTGTGTGTGTGTGAGTGAGTCACTATTCATAAATGCTCAAGTCTTGATATTTATAACTCTTCACAGCTTGCCTTTTCTTTCAACTTCAAGAGGCTGTTTGAAATTAGTCTTTGGGAGCTCTTAGCCGTTGGCAATTAATGTTGTTCTTCATCTTCGTCAATTTTCTTCTCTTGCTTCAATTAATCTTGCAGAGGATGAGCTAAGAGAGATAGAGACTGTGAGTAACGATCACCTGCAACCATTGTACTTGCATAGCAGCTTTTTCAATAGCGCTAGCACTCTTGGCTATCGCTAGCTTAATAGTGTAAGTCCTGCACTTAACTGTTAGCTAAACAAGTATTCATGTGAAGCACAATAGGTGTTATCGCTAGTGTATTTTATTAACTCAATGTTCAAAGACAATGTATTAGCTATCTGATTATCTAAGTTATTTCAACAAGTATTTTTCTATCGATAGCTAGTCATGTTATCGCTAGTTATCTTATTAGCTTATTTGCTCAAAGACACTGTATTAGCTATCTGAATGCCTAAGTTATTTCAAGTATTCTGTTATCGCTAGCTAATCATGTTATCGCTAGTTATCTTATTAGCTCATTTGCTCAAAGACACTGTATTAGCTATCTGATTATCTAAGTTATTTCAAGTATTCTATTATCGATAGCTAATCATGTTATCGCTAGCTGACTTAGTTCATTATTGCTAGTTGTTCTAACATTCTCCCCCTTTGTGTTATCTTTGTTATCTTTGGGGCCTTAGCGATAGTGATATATAGTGATCTATTGTTCTTTGCTTGATTAGGCTAGCTCAACTCATTATATTAGCGATAGTGAAGGTCTTACCGATAGAGATATTGACTTTTCTTCATATTGTTGCTAAGTCTTCATTAGCTATTGTAATCCTAACCCTTCCATTTGTTAGCGATAGGTTCTAGCTTAACGATAGTGTATCTGTTATCTATAAGATTTTACTTGTTCAATGTTAAGGTAACCTACACTTTTTTACTTAGTCATTTAACATGATTCTTATCTCAATTTATTCCAGACTAAGTTATATGCTAATTGTTCATTTTACTTATGTTATCTATGGATCCAGTCCTCATCAAAACTTAAGATTCTAACATCAATCAGGTATGCTTTGCAATTTGGTGTTTCATTTAATGTCATAAGTTTTAAACTAATTGCAATTTGGTATTGTTTATATGAAGGCACTTATACCATGATGTGATGATTGACGGTAAAGTAGTGGATTATGTATTCATGAGCCCATATGTGGTAGCATTGCAAGAAGGCATGATTCTTCAAACCCAGTCTAATGATATTAAAGAAATGTTTTCTAAAAGAGCATCGAACAAAACATTATTCTTAGCTCCAGTTAATACAGGGTAAGTCTATACACATTATACCTTTCATTATATCTTTCCCAATTGTATACACAAATCATCATAAATCTTCAAAACTTTTTAGGCAACATTGGGTTTTGATTGTCACCAATCTGAGTGCACCAACGGGTCCCGTGATTTATTATTTGGATCCTAAGGAACAGGGTGAACCATCACACCGTCGAGATTTGTTGTTCCTCTTCAATAAGTAAGTGATTGTCAACAATTGAACTTGTTATATTATTTTTGATTTTATGAACTTAATTAGCTACTAAAATTTATTAATTTAATTAATTTGTTTCATTTTCAGTGCATTGACTAGTTTTAGTGGCTCTCGAGCGTTGAGTTTCTCCAAAGCATCTGACCCGAGAAATGCCTATATATGGCAAAAAGTCAAGGTTTTAAATTTAATTTATAGTTTATTCGAGTTTTTAAAGCAAAATAGTTATCCATCATGTAAAAATCATAATGTTTTTGATATAAAGTTTGATGTTTTTGTTATAGACCCCTTTCCAACCAAACGACAATGATTGCGGGTATTATTACATCATGAGGTTCATGAAAGATGTTGTAACTCATGATCAAAATGACATTCTTTCGAACGTAAGTTTTATGTTGTTTTCAGTTCTTATTGAGTTCATATTTGTTAGATTTTAAGTTACTTTAATTGTCATGTAAAATTTTTGTGTAGTATTATGAAGATGCGCGTTGCAAAAAGTTGTTGAAGAAAAACATTGATGAATTAATTAAAGAATGGTGCTGCTATGTATACTCACATTTATCTCATAATAGGTAAATATGTTAGCTTAGTTTGTTGGAGGATTTGATATACCGAATTATCATGTCAACTTGTAGTATATAGTAGCTAGTTAACTAATTAGAATTCTTGCTTTCATTGTATTGGATCTCTCTTGCTATACGAATTTTAGTGTATATATATTGGAATTATTTGGTTGTAATTTTGGAACCGGTGAAGACATAGGTTAGCATATATTTATTAAATATAATTTTTTAAAAAATTCTATCATGGCATTTACTCAAGAAAACGCCACGATAGTGGATCAATATTTTTTTTAAAAAAAGGAACTTCCTGTGGCGTTTTCTTAAGGAAATGGCACGATAAAGTACTCTTATTGTGCCGCTTTTTTACTAAAACGCCACAGGAAGTTTAATCTATCGTGCCACTTTCTTACTAAAACGCCACAGGAAGTCTAATCTATTGTGCATTTTTTTAAGAAAACGCCACAAGAAGCAAACCTAATGTGGCGATTTTAAAATGCCATAAGAACAATTGTGACGCAGGTTATTGTGGCGTTTTCAAAACGCCACATGAATATATAAAAAACGCTACGAAAGACATTTTTTGTAGTGGTGTAAGAATAGGGTGAGCAGAACTACGCAAGATACTAAGCTCAGTTAGGTAGAATACTCAAGAGGAGGAGGAAATTTGCTCTTAGAACTCAAGAGACACACACTTAACCATCTAATGCAACATTTAAAGGCCTTGGAAAAACTGTTCGTAGCCTCTCAGCAGACTCTCAGCGGAATTACAGGCCATCAGAGACGGCTTACGGGTCTGCATAAACAAAGGATATAAGAAAATTAAATTGTATTCTGACTCGTTTGAAGCCCTCAACCTTCTTTTGATAGACTATGGAGTGCAACACCCCCTTGAAGCTGAAATCCAGGAAATCCGTTCCATGATTTACAGAGATTGGGATCTTGAAATCTTGCATACTTACAGAGAAGCTTTGAGCTGTGCTGATTACCTAGCAAAGGAAGCATTTAGATCAAACAATGAGCTATCAATAGTTCAATCTCCTCCAGCTTTTTGTTTGAACCAAATGTTAGTCGATCTAGGCTAAGATTTGGTGAAGTAGCATATGTCTTGTAAGCTCTTTGAGCTCCAGGAGTAAATCCTGTCATTTTAAATTCAAAAAAAAAAAAAAGACTCTCAAAAATAACGATTGGTATAGTAATAATGCAAAATAAAAAATAAGTTTTCATTCACTATTAAATCCCATACTAAAACACCTCCTTTATAAAATGTATTTGTATAGCATTTTCCCTATAATGCCATAAAATGTTATCATTTCTGGTCAGAACGTTGGTAATCAAACAAATCAATTGTTTCGGTTTTCACAAACAAGAAATAAGGCAATTTAAGGCTATTAAGAATAATATTGAAAACAAATTAAACTGATAAAGAAATCAGTTCATTCAATTTAAAATCAATGATCCGTTTTAATACATTAAATATAATCAGCTCCTTATTTCCAAAACCGATCCATTACATTAGCTCCTTATTCTCAAAACACCCAACGTCCAAATCACATAATAATATCTTTCTATTTTCCATAACCTTTTAATTTCATATTTCACAAATATAGCCCAATAAAAAATATCCAGTCCACATTTTAACTTACACACAAAGAGTGGAGAGTATTAGCCGAATTTCACATGAAGTGGTGGCCCATTCTTGTGTAAGTTTATTCCTCCTCTTAACCCATTTAGTAGTCCAATATCACTTATTATTTCAACCCCACAATCCTTAACAATATGAGATTTATTTCTTATGACACACCCATTCAATATATCCAACCGATGATACCAATTGAAATCTCTTTGTTGATGGAATTATCCATGAGAATACAACGGCGTGTTGCACTACTTATCCCACCAAACCTGAAGATTCCGTTCTTTTGCATCCTGCTAAAAGGATACTTTCAACGATGACATTATATTGAAATCTCTATGCACTTCTGAATTTGATAACTCCATTGCTTTATTTAGATTTGAATTAAGTTTTGATAAGAAGGATTTATTAAAGATTTTGATAAGATATCAATTTGCATACAAAAGTGAAGTTTCAAAAATCTCAACTTGTACGGATCAGTTTTCTTGAGCGGAAATGCCAACGCAGACCCCGTCTGGAATTGAAGAAGCTCCCACCCCCCAATGCATGGAATGTAAATTGAGTATATTGGCAATAAAAATCTCTTGATCAAAATGTCCCCATGTCCACAAAGTCAAATTTCCCCTTCCATTGCACTTTAGATTCGCCATATTCAGTTCTTCATCATTGTCCCTTCATATAAAGCTTCTTTCAAGCGACGGGGATTTTATGTAGAAGCATGATGTCATGACGGTGTTCCTGAACAAAGTCAAACTCACGTGGACCAGGGGTGTCAACTGCTCCCCTTAGCTACCCCTCAATCTTGGGGTCCTTCCTAATTTTTATTTTATTCTTCCTTTATATCATTTATATTCTAGAGTAACATTTAATATATTATGGGCAAAAAACAATGATATTATCATTTTTTTTATTTTTCAAATTTTTGTTCCTCCAAAATTGTACTACCCTTTTTTATTTAGAGTATCGAAACTTTGAACAATTATAAAAAATTGAAAACATAATCGTTTTTGTTTATAATACTCCCTCCGGCCTAATTATAAGATTACTTTGACTTTTTTTAAAAAATTAAGGATACAAAATTAATCAATTTAAATTGTCTATAATTATCCTTTTTCTCAAAACTAATTAATTCTATTTATAAATTAACCTAGCTATAATCTAATTATATATGACACATGTTATAATCTAGTAGTCTAATTTACTTCCTTAACTTCTACAAAAAAAGTCAGAGTGATCTTATATTTAGGACCGGAGGAGGGAGTATATCAAAATTTTAATTTTTTTTAATGTAGAATCTAATTATATAAATAAATACAAAAGAAATATTTGAGAAAGACCCCAAAATTAAAGGGTAGCTGACACCCCTGACCCAACTCATTCATCACTCCCTTCTTGGTACTGACTATATTGATACGTTTTCTTTTGGTGGTACTGATGATGGCCCATCAAGGACTCATTCAAAAATCTAAATCCATCATTATATAATCATTAATTATATCAACTTCTTCAAGATATAATAATGAATCATCATCCCAGGTTAGTAATATTTTCTTGGTAAGTAATTACAAACAATAATTAATTATGTCATTAATGGCACCATTGTCTTTCTGCTGATTCAAACTCGTGACTTCATCATTTATGAAAGTAATTAGGGACTTTATCACTGAGCCACAATTCGAATTTGTATCATCATGATGAGCACTCCAAAAATGAAGTTATATAAGTGAGGTCTTAACCACCAAGTAAAGTGATATGTTATTGAAATATTAGTATTATTATTACATACACAATAATTATTGCAAACAAAAGAGAGATAAACTACCAAAACACTCACACAAAAGGTTTTCAATCGAAAGTGATGATGGATTGCGTAGTTTGAATAATAAGACATGCATGCAATTTTGAGGCTTCAAATCTGATATGGAGGTCGCCATATAGAACCTGGCAATATCTCGTGATGACACCACAAAGATAACTTGTATCCCCATACAAAGCGTTCAAATTAAGATCACTAAAGAACAAGCCATGCTAATGCTAAAAAAAAAAAAACAGAGAATTAGCCATGAAATTTAGTGACAAAATTCCGTAGGTAAAAATAAAATTTCTTCGCTAAATGAGGAATTATGTTGCTAATTATTTAGTAACGGCCCATTTCATGACGGATTCCGTGGCTAATTTCGTGGCTAATTCACTTATTTTTTTTTGTCTTGAAGTATGCCTCCTTTTATTCCTTAAATGTACCTGAAAGGCGCTAGGCCTTCCATTGTTTTTCTGGGGCTTTCGGTAACGAATGGCACTTGCGTTGTTGCGGCTCGGGGCTGGAACCTTGGTAAGCAAATAATTCAACGCAGGACCAATAAATATGGGTAGTGAGACAATGGTAAAGATGGCGATTGGTGAGCCAAGAATTGCACAAGCTATGATGGAACGGCCATGGAGCATGAGAGAGATCCACAAAGCAACAATGGAGCCGAACATGGTCAAAATAGCAAGCTGAAGCATGAAAGGAGCCAATTTCCAAAAGTGACGAGATTCAGAACGAAAAGCAAGTATGCCCAAAAAGGAGATAGTGGAAGCGAGGGACAAGGAAACGGCCAAAAGTGATGAGTCGTTCTTTTTATTGATATTCTCTCCCGCAATATTGGAAAAGGCCATCGTCGCAATTACGGTCGACGCCACAGTACATGCTTGTGAGGTCTGATTCAACCACTGCCTATCACTTGACATATATTCCTTGTAACTCTCTCCAAAGATTTCTTCCGCGGTTCTTTTTTCGTTGTTGTATTTCTCGCGCAATTCAGAAGGCAATGAACCTTTCACAAACTGCACAACCACACACACACACATACATCATGCTTATTTGCATATTCAACACTCTGAATAAATAAACCTTCGAACTAAAGTGATGATGATGATTATTTTGATAATTTTCAGTTAGACCTCGTGGCCAAGCCAAAGATACAATGCCTTGTATATATACATATATATTAGTTCCCAAAATATTTTATTATTGGAAGGAATAAAAATATAATGCAATATAATTTTGATTTTATTTTGGTATTCGAACCCAAAGAAAAATATTCAATAGTGAATAGATACGCACCTTAAACCACTTGAATTCCTCTATCATTGTAGTTGTCTGCCAATTTAGGTGGACTTCAGGCTTGGCTGCCAAGTGCAATGCAGTGTTTCCATCTCTATCCACTCCCTTAAATAATTCTTTGTCCACCTTTCCATTACCGCACAAAAATTGATACAGCTTGGTCTGCCTCGTTTCTGCCGCTATTAGAACTATGTTTTTTCCCTCTTCATTCACAACGCTCATTAGTGATGGAAAATATTGTTGGAACTGCTCCACCATTTCTATTATACCATTCTTAGCAGCAAGCATTAAGGGTGTTTCAACTATAGTAGATTCTGCCTCTGTGCAATCACTCACATTCAAAATAACAAAGTTAAGTTGTTGTTGCAGAGAACAATCACGCTAACTATAGAACTGAACTAATATTTCTATTTATTCAACGAAACTTGATCGGTCAAAATTCAATGATGAGATTTATGGGTAATTCTGATGTCAATCATAAGATGTAATTCATTGAAACAATCGGTTTCCGAGTTGACATTGATGATAAAATTAAAGCTTGTGTCCTCTCAAGTGAACATATAAAGTAACGCTATTTTTTCAAAAAAGAAAAAAGAAAGAGCCATGGGCTACAGTTCTTCAGCATCCTCACCCTCCACTTCCTCTCCATTTATTAATTCCACCATTAGATTAAACTTTAATGGTTGAGATTCAATATCATATAAAAACATTATCATAATAATAAATAATAAATAAATTTAAACTGTTAAGATTGGATCTAAATAATTTACAACTGTAGATTTCTATTAAAATATTTGAACCTTTTACTTTTTATCATAATGGATTCTGAAATGTTCATGTAAAAGAAAAAGGGAAAATCACAAGCAGGTCCCTTATAAGGATTTAATCACAATCAGGTTTAAAATAATCATCAAATTACATTAAAGTCCTAAGGGACCTAGGTGATATTAAATGGCTTGTCATTGACAACTCAATAGTTGTTAATACTAACTCTTTGAATTGTTAATGCACAAATCAATAGTTGTCAATATCAGTCCCTTGAGTTGTCAATGTACAACTCAATAGTTGTCAATATCAGCTTCTTGAGTTGTTAATGTACAACTTAATAGTTGTCAATTGTCAATACTAACTCCTTGAGTTGTCAATGCATCTCTTTCATTGAAAACTCAAGAAGTTAGTATGGACAACTATTGAGTTGTTAATGACAGGCTATTTAATATCACATAGGTCCCTTGGGACTTCAATGTAATTTAAAGATTGTTTGGGACCTGATTGTGATCAAAACCCCTTATGAGGTACTTGGTTGTGATTTTCCCAAAGTTGAATGTGTAAATTTAGTTATACATACTTTTCGTTATTTGATATATATTTATTGAACAAAATTAAGAAGATATTGATATAGCTTACTCCGTATTTTATTATTAACCGATCCATATATTATTATTGATGTAGCTTACTCCATATATCATAAATATTATTACCCTTAGCGCCTTCATATGGATTTGCTGACACAACTTCATCAGGAGCAGTCTGAAGAACTTCTTCCACTATTCGAAGAGACCATGCGTGCACTTCCTTTACGCCTCGTATCTTATTGAACAACTTTTCTAAGAATCAGAACGTCGAGTCAGTTGCAGCAAAATATTTTTAGAAAATAATTTATAATTATCTATAATTAAAATAACATATGTTCTAACCATTGATTTCAACCAAATAATATTATTAGGAGATTATGACTAATAACATGGCTGCATAAATACTCACAAGAATATAGTTATCAACTCATGCAATACACAGGATACAATTAAAAGAAAAATATTACATGACACGGATAATCACTTACAACAGCTTTATAATATATTAATGAAATGTGATAAGAATAATATGACAGAAAATAGTTTATTCAATAACAAGAAAAGTATTATCGGGTCCATACTTGTGTTGAGTTATTTAGTTATTATATTATTTGTTGCTTTGTTCTGATATTAATTTGTTTATTTAGTACTAGATCTTAATATGGGCCTGCTTTGATAAATTAAAGAGTGACCATTCCGGGTAGATTAGTGAAGATCATCTTAGCTGTCTAGTATTAAACACGTCTTGTATTCAACATGGAAGAAAGCCACTGTTAAGTATGACATCAAAGCTTGGCTTGAAAGGTTCACTAAAGCTGTAAAAAGCATGTGATGTTCTCAGGTTTGAACAGATCAGAGGCTGCTTGTAAAACGTACCAAAGAGAGAAGCGATTAATTTATATACGAGGCTTTAGGCCCCGCATGGCCGCATTACATACATTTAAGTGTATCTGTGTATGTGTGTAAAACATTAATTACCGCAACTTAAAATATCAAATAAAATGTTGAGTGCAAATTCAGCCAATTGAGGGTTCAAAATTGTCAAATACATGAGGGCAATATTATTAATTTAACCCCATATAGACACAGGCGTGTTTTTACAAAAGTAAAAGTTAGTGGAGGCAGATATATATGCAGGTCCGCCAATGCTGGCTGAAAAGGAAAGCTGTGTTGCTTCATTTCTAAGGTCAATAGAATATGTGTGGATTAGTTGTCTCTATCGAAGTTTTGTTTAACGAGTAACATATGGTGTCTTTATCAAGTGTCGTACATATCAGAACTCTGACTTATAGACAACAACCGTGTTTCTTTCTTGCTAACTAATAAAGAGCATAAGAAGAATATGGTCAAAGTTTCAAAGGGTCAGTGACAAAATCTTGTCCTTAATGTTAGGAAATAACATAATTATGAAATACGGGCAAAGGGTGTCTCCATTTAATCCCCTCTCCATTTAAACAAAACACACCATTTTATTACTATAACAAAATCTGGACCATTCTTTAATTCGCATTAAATCTAAACCGTTACTCCACATATCTTCTTAAAAGTTGAAACTTAAAACATTGCCTCGGGCCCTCACTCATATCTCTAGCTAGTTACCGACTTGGTGCCACTTCTGCTAGTTCTGTGTGCCTCTACTACATTCATTCCCCACCCTTAAAATGTTTTTGTTTTGTTGTTCTATGATCACTACATAAACATGAAAGAAAGATTGGCATATTGTGTGACACAGAACAATGAATGAGGTCAATGAAGGGAGTATCGTGAAAATATTAGCACCATGAGAGAAGCTTTACAAGGTAGAGATAGATGAGCCAATCATCATGAAGATTGGGGTTGAGAAAATTTCTTGAAGGTCTTGTTCCTTCTGATTATCTAATGAGAGAACTAACAATGACTCGGATTGAATGGGAAAAAGGATGGTATGGATTTTGTTCTTTTAGTTAAACGATATGTTTTGTTTTAATGGAGGGGAAATGGAGAGGAGATTAAATGGAGAGAGCCCTTGCTTGTCAACTACAGTATTACGATAGGGACTCTCGCTTCTTGTATTTACCTCTCATTTCAACAACAACAATAAAACCTTGTCCCACTAGGAGGGGTCGGCTACATGAATCACGCATCCATCTCAACATCCTCATTTCAGCTGCCCCCATTTTATGTTCATGTTGTCCTTTTAAAGCCCAACATCAACTGCCATATAATACTACTAGTCTTACAGCAGTGCGAGAAAACTTCCCTTTTACCTTATGAGATACTTTTCGGTCGTAAAGAACTCTAATAGCTTTCCTCCACTTATACCACCCAGCTTGAATTCCATGGTTGATATCGTCATCAATCTCACCATCTTTTCGTATAATTGATCCCAAGTATTTAAATTTTGTCACTTAAGGGATGGTTTGTTCTCCTAGTTTAAACTCCAAATCACTTGTAACTTGTCTACTTACAAAATTACAATGTATATATATCATGTCTTACTCCTACTAAGATGAGAACCCTTTGACTTCAGAGTGTTTGACAAATCCCTGCTTTGTAATGTTTTTATGTGTTTAAATTGAGGCTTCTACGATAAACAAGATGCAAATTTGGTGCAGTTGTGCTTATTTAATATCTCAGGCTTTGAGGAGAAATTACCATGATATTAGAATTAATTGGCCACAATTGTAGATTTTTTTGTATTAATTATTTATAGGGCTATTTGATCTTTGTTCTCTCTTGTTTCTACTTGTAGGGTCTCTCAAGGACTAAAAGATCAGATCCCCGTATGAAGAAGATAACAAATGAAGGGGGCAAAAAAGTTTGCCATTCGCCGTGGCTACAGCGAACGCGCCCTTGAAGAGGCAAAAGCATGCCCTGCTCACCGTGTACTCGCCACGGCAAGCTCAGGGCGAGCGCGCCCAGAAAAAGGCAAAGAGCAACAATCCTCAGGCCACGATGAGGGCGTGATTTTGTAGAAAATCAACTGTGAATGTTTGGGCCAACCCATGCTCAATTCATTTACCTACTCTTTGATTCGATCTGAGGATGATTTACGTAAAAAAATTCAACTCATTTTAGATAGATTTGCCACCACCATAAACCCTAGTTCCTCATTCTCTCTCAACTCACTCATCCTCATCTCTCATCTTCCACTCTCTTCCACCCAAATCTCCATGGCACCCACTCTCATCTCTCTTGTTGTTGGTTTCTCCATGGAAGGCAGCATCTAAGAGGCTATAATCCTTGGTGATGGAGGCAAATAGCATGAGCTTGAAGCTTTATTAGGGGAGTTCTTATTCTCCCACTCTCTCTTCCTTATGTTTAAGCATGTTTCTAGGATTCTAGGGCTTGTTTCTTCATTTGGTTGTAATTTCTATGAATTATCTTTTGTTAGAGAGTGGTTGAAACACTTGTAGCTTGTTTTCATTTGTGTATGCTTAACAATTGCTCTTCATTTACTAGAACTTTGTTTAGATGTATGGATTCATCATTTTAAATGAATGTTTTGGTTAATATTTTGTGTTATTTGAGGATTCTCATGTAGTGGACCATTTTCGTCAAGTATTTGAATTTGTGAATTGGTTATTGAATTTGTTAAATTGTATGAGTGGCATTAGACTTCAATCCTAGATTCTTAATTTGTTATGTGGGATTCCAATAATCAATTAAACCCCATGATTTATCAAGTAGTAATTTGGGATCCCGGTTGTTGGAATAGAAGCCTCTCACAATTAGCAAATTCACTTTAGTTATTGAGCTTAATCAACTTGGAGTTGGAGGGATTAGTAAGCGAGATTCCAGTACTAATCCACCTAACACAAGCCTAGCCTAGAGAGATTCTTCCAGGCAACTTTTTAATTAACCAAAGAGCTCAATAAAAACGATTTAAAGCAATGATTATTTAAGCCTCTAATCACCAAGGATTACTCACTCCCATTTATCCAAATCTTCCTTTGTCCAATCTCTAATTTTTCTTTGAACATAACACATACCTTACACCAATTTTATACAAAAAAAAATCAAATATAATGTCTTTTTCCTGCCTTAATAAGCTTTGCATTTAGCTACTAGGAATTAAATTGTATTTAGGGCTCCTTGAAAGAACAATACCCGGGGGTTAGCTTCCATTATCCCCTTGGTTCTAATATTCTTGAAGGGTGGACCCAAGGGTGTGCTACATCGCCCACTCAAATACGGTGCTCTTCAAGTGGTGCTGTTGCTGGGGGGCCAAGTAATTAGTTCCCTGGTAGTCGGTTGTCAAACTTGCTTTGGCCGGGTCAGCTTTCAGGTTGCATTTGCATTTTAGGTTTAGTATTTATTTTTGCATCTCGTACTTGCTTTTGCTATTTGGCAATTGTTTGAAATGGTACATCTTTCTTACACTTACTTGTGCAATTTTCAAATCATATTTTGAAAATCCTGCAATCTATATTGCTTACTGGCAGAAACAACCTCTGCTTATGACCTTGCTATAGTGAACACAAGGCGAGTCTTCCTTTGTTGTTCACCGTGACCTTGACACGGTAAACAGACGATGAGTAGCCCCATACATCTTCTGAATTTTGCCGTTCTTTCACCATTCTTGCTGCATATAGACCCCATATACATACTATACTCGTACATACACACCTCATACACATATACACACTTCCATACATCACATTCTATTCATTGTTGCCTGAGTTTTGTACATTCTAAGTCTTGGCTACTGCTTATAGTCTACTTGTGTTCTGTGCCTTGTGTGAATCAACCTTGATTTGTTCTTGATTTCTTCTACTTGTGAGTGTTACATTGCGCATGACTAGAGGGAGAAGGAGAAGATGATCAAACTTTCCACCCATTAACCTTAAGATTGAGCGAACCCTTTCCAAACTTAGGAGAGCCAATCAAGGTGGTTCATCTAGCCCCATTTTAGAGGAGTGTTCATCTAGGGAGTCTAGCATTTCCTCTCACTCAGACACAGAAAATTTTATCCGCATAAAGATCCCATTGGACATCCCACCAATGGCCCACCTACCACCCAACAACAACATCCCCAATGCTACCCTACCACAACCCAATGGTCATAATAGAAATAATGGAAACAATGATGAGGGAGTAGGAAACAATGAAATCCCTAGGAGGAGAAGCATTAGGGAAGTTACATCTAGTGGAGTTACATATGATCTATTTCAAACCGCATATCATGCTTTGAATGCTGATTTTGAGATTAAAGGATCTTTGAATGCTGATTTAGAGGACCCATATGGTCATCTATATGGGGTCTACCTCGCAAGAAAGAGGAAAGAGGAAACGTGACTGATAGAGGGAGTAGTTGCAGCACCGTTCTTGTTCCTCATTTCTTCTTCATTCAATAGAAACAGTAATGATGCTACTGGAGTGGAGAGGAAGAAAGCCATTGTTAGGGAGTGCTTCTTATTCATTTTCTTCTTCCTTTACATTACATAATCTGATTCTTTTTTGGGATATTACTGAGATGGTTTTAGTGTTGTTATGAGTAGTTAGCTCTATCTAGGGTCATTTTGAACCACTGCCAGGATTGAGACTGATTATTACCTTCTTTTAGTTATTAATGATAATCATGTGTTAATTTAACTTGTGCTTAATGCTTTTTCATGACTGGCCATCATTTTGATTGCTTTGCTTATCTAATTCTGTCTTGAGAGAGTTGATTAGATATAGAACTGGGTTAAGTTATGCTAGACTTGAAGATTAGTTATTAAATGGATTGTTTGTCGGTAACATAGAAATATAGTTACTAGTCTAGCATTGTCCAATTAAGGTTGATGCCTAATGCTAACTCTCATTAATTGTAGCAAGTAATTGTACATTTTAATGAGAGTATAAATTGGATTTTACTTGAGAAAGTTTTTCAAATGTATATAAATCATAAACTAACACATATTTTCTTTACAATGCTAAGTGAGAGGATTTTAATTAAGTTTTATGAAGTTCAATGGTGATAAATAATCCTAGACTCGTCTTCTCTTGAACGAAAGTTTAAATTTAGTTTTTGTCAAGTTATTTTGATTTTTTGATACAATTGAGTTTCAAAATATAAAACTTTTCACTAAACCTAATGGATAGTATACTTGTAGCGGTTAATAACCTATTACCTTAGTCGCTGTTGAAATG
The DNA here is from genome assembly GCA_037074515.1 of Mimosa bimucronata. NCBI lineage: Eukaryota > Viridiplantae > Streptophyta > Magnoliopsida > Fabales > Fabaceae > Mimosa > Mimosa bimucronata. The sequence goes on from CM073442.1 coordinate 19,537,257, forward strand.
ACAACTTTTCTATACTACTTTTGACGACCATTGCGCTTGCAGATATGCTAAATGACGAACAAGTCAATCATTAACTGTGTATTTGGACCAGTTATGTAACACCCTAAAATTTTGGAAAGAGATGGTAAGGAAATATTTATAATCAAGTGGTGATATTTTATCATGAAAAAAGGCTTATAAATAAATTAGGGTATTAAACATAACATGGGATTTATCTTAATGATTTCAATCTCAGATCATATTTAATTGAAATGTACTTGAAATTTTTGAGAAAGGGCAAAATGGGAAAAAAGAAAAATTGCGTAAGGTAAAAGGACAATATTGCCCTTGGTGGAAAATTTCCTTTGATTACAATAAGGCTGCAACTCAAATTTCTCGGCTGCAGCTCACTCCAACACAGAAGCAAACTCTAATTTCTCGGCCGTGGCTCAGTCATGACAGCAACATGCACATCATTGTTTAGATGGGAAATTTAGGGTTTAAAGGAGAGAAATTGAAGGAGGCCTTTTCGGGAGTTTTGTGGTGTGCTAGGGCAAGGATTTTGGTGGAGATTGAGTTGGGATTTGAAGTTTGGAAGAGACTTTGACTTCACATCTTGGTTCTTCTTCTCCATTCTCCTTTCCTTACTCTTGTTCAATGTTTGTGATGATTCTTATGTATTTTCCTTTGGGTTTCTTGAACATAAGTAGCTAAACACTTTGCTCTAGGGTTATTTTGAATTCTTGTATGAATTAAGTACTCATTTTTCCTTTCTATTTGTGATTAATGGTATGATTATATTAATAATACTCTATGCTTAATGCTTCTTGTTGATTGGCCACCAATGAGATTGTTGGGTTCACTTGATTGATGCTTGAGAATGCTAGGTGATAACTCCTAGAAATTCATGATATTTGAGTATATTTTACTTGAGTTTTTGTCTATTATTTATACATTTTGGATACTCAAGAGGGAAAATGCTCATTTGATTTTCGGTTTCACATAATTGTATATTTATGTAGATTTTGATTATTTTTGTAGTTAATTTCTTATGTTGTTTTATGTAAATATTGTAGGAATATTTTGATACAATAACCAAGGGATCCCGGATTAAGAAGAACACTTGAAAAGGGGAGAAATTGGGGCTAGAAGCTGAAATTTCAAGAAAAAAGGGAAAATACAAGTTTCTGGATGAATTGTAAAAATTACAGAAAAGGACCTCGAATTTCCCAAATTACAGATAGGTCCCCGAATTTCCAAAATTACCAACAGGTCCCAGTTCGCCATGAGCTCGCCGCAGCGAACCCACGGCGAACTGCGTGCTCTGCTGCGCGTTTTTTGACAGATTTAAGTGATATAAAAGCCAGGGTTTCGATCTAGCTCAACATTCTTCGACTTTTGGGCATTCTTGGGGGTGTTTTGCTCTGCTAGGGCTTGGAGTTTGGAGGGGATTTGGCTTGGGCTTGGAGCTTCGAAGAGATTTGGGCTTCCTCTCTTGGTTTATCTCTTCCTTCTTCATTCTCTTCTCTTGTTCTGTTTCTGTAATGTTGTATATATATGCTCCCTTGGAGTTGTAGAACATGAGTAGCTAAATACTTTGATTCTAGGATTATTTTGAACCCTTGTATGTATTGATTCTTGATTCCTCCTCTTAATTTGTGATTAATGATATCTATGTGCTTATTTTACTCCGTTCTTAATGCTTCTAAGTGCTTGATCACCATGTAGATGTTGGGTTCACTTGATTGATGCTTGAGAGGGCTAGGTTGAGTGTAGAAATTGGGTAAAGTAGTGCAAGAACCGGAAGTTTGCATGACGAACGGATGGTTTTGTTGGTAAGATAGAGATATACTTGCTAGCCTTGCATAGTCACATTAGGATTGGAGCTTAAAATTGGATTTTATTAAATTGTAGCAAGAGATTGTGCAGTTAATAGGATTAAACACTTGTTCTTGACTTGAGAGAGTGTTTACAAGTACCCTGTGAATCCTAGATTAGCACGTGGTGTCGTTGAGAGCTTCTTTGAGGGGGTTAATTGAGTTTTGAGAACAACAAGGGGGAGAGATAATCTTAGGACCCATTTTATCCTTGAAGTTGGAGAATCACCTGTTTATAGTTTATTTTCAATTATTTTCTTAGTTAATTTTCAATCTCAACATTTGTGTCACTCAAATTGGGCGAGAGTGTGACAATCATTGTTTGACCGGGTTTTGGACAAATCCTCGTGGGAACGATACTTTACTTATCACTTTATTACTTGGCGCGACCAGTGCACTTGCGGCGTAAGGCGAACAAGTTTTTAAGTGTTAAGCTCCTAAAATTTCACATATTTCATCACAATTTTTCCTCATTTGTGTATATTTTTGAAAGTGATGTGTTGAAATAGACATAGAAATTCAAAGAAAATCCTTAATGAAGAAGAAAGTGTTTGTGCATGAAAATTAGAGCTTAATGATTCTCTATTCAAAAATTTGTGTGTGAATGTTATTAAATGTTAAAAAAGCTCATCAACCCTCTTTCAATCTTGTATAGGAAGAGGTGATACAGAGAAAGAGCCAAAGAAATGTAAGGAAAGCTGGAATGGAGAATGAGAGATGAAAAAAAGGCCAAGAACCAGAAGCAAAGGGACTTCGCCGTGGGTTTCGCTGCGGCGAACCCACGGCGAGTGAATTCATTCTCTGGAAGCTAAAATTTCGTGCGTTCGCCGTGACTTTGCCGCGGCGAAGCCACGGCGAAATCACCTAAAACTGCGCGTTTTGAGTAATTACGCGATCTGAATGTAATAAATGACATTGAATGTGATCTGAAAGGGACACAGAGCAATTAGGGCATGTTTTGGAGCATTTTGGAGCTTAAGGAGAGAGTGGGGAAGAGCTAGGAAGCTTGGAAAATCTTGGAGAGATTCAAGTTGTGATCTGGGTTTCTTTTCTTCTTCCCTTTTTCTCTAATTTCTGCTATGTCTCTGCTTTTTATTTCTGTTTTTATTTCTCAGTTTCTCATGAGTAACTAAACCCCTATTATAGGGTTACTTTGAACCATTTGATGGATTGACTCTTGTATTTCCTTCCTTTGATGTATTTAATGAATGTTTATGTATGGATTTTCATCTTGCTTTAAATGATACAAGTGCTTGATCACCACTTGAAGTGTTAAATGAAGTATGACTTGAGAGAGTATATTTTGTTTTAGAACTTGGGGGAAATCATGTTAGACTTGAAATTTATGCTTTTAAATGGATGGTTTGTTGATAATATAGAGATATAATTATTGACCTAACATTGTTCATATAAGGTTGGTGGAACATTTATGGTTAGCATTAATTGTTGCAAGAGATTGTGCAATTAATGCTAGTAAAAATTTGATTTTGACTTGAGAGAGCTTTTTCAAATGAAAGAGAACCTTGAACTTATGCATGAAATTCATTAGGTAAGGAAAAGGGAAGGAATTTATTGGGTCTTGAAGTTAAATGGGGAAAGGTAACCCTAGGTTTTCTCATCCAATTTATCAAGTATTTCTAAATCATTTCTCTTGTTTAAGAATCTTAATTTAAAAATCTCAAAAAGAAGTAACCTTTTAGGGATTTAGGGCCTGTTTGGGTAACCAAAACTTAGGTTCTGGAGAATAGCTTCTGAAAAAAAAGCTGATTTTGAAAAAGCTGAAAAAATAGCTTTTGATGAATGAGTGTTTGGATGGTTGTTGTGAGAATAGCTTTTTTATGTGTAAATTACTAAAAAGGATATAAGTTTAATGTGTTGGGAAAGAGAGAGAATAAGGGCATTTTAGGTATTTCAATATGACATGTGTAATGATGGTGTTTTCTGTCTCGTAATTCGCGTAAAAGCTGAAAAAAGTAGTTGCCTGTTTGGATTAGCTTTTAAAGAATAGCTTCTGGGAAAAAAGCTGATGTTTAGAAAAAGTAGCTTTTGTAAAAATGAGAGTGTTTGGATGGTTGTTGTGAGAATAGCTATTTCTGTGTAAATTACTAAAAAGGACATAAGTTTAATGTGTTGGGAAAGAGAGAGAATAAGGGCATTTTAGGTATTTCAATATGACATATGTAATGATGGCTTTTTTTTACCTTGTACTTTGTGCAGAAGGAGAAAATTGTAGCTTATTCAAAACCTAGGTTTTGGCAACCAAAACCTAGGTTTCCAATCCAAAATAGCTTTTCATATTTTTTCAAGTGTTTGGGTTACCTTTTTTAAAACCTAGGTTTTGAGTCTAAACCTAGGTTTTAAAACCTAGGTTTTGAGTCCAAACCTAGGTTATCAGAAAAAAGTGTTTGGCTACCATTTCAAACCTAGGTTTTAAAACCTAGGTTTGGTAACAAAACCTAGGTTTTGTTAAGAAAACAAACAGGCCCTTAATTTTATATGTTAACTCTTCAAAGCAAAACCTTGTTTAGCTCAACTTAATCTAATATGCTAAGCCTTCTGCTTGACTGCATTTGTAACTAAATCCCTGAGGGAACGATACTTTTCTTATTACTCTATTACTTGATGCGACCCATGCACTTGCGGACCGAACACTAGGCTGAGTGTAGAACTTGGGTTTAATTATGTGGGAACTTGAAATTTGATGTTGAATGGATCGTTTTGTTAATGGGCTTGAGATATACTCATTAATCCCACATAGTCATATGGGATTTGCAATGAGAATTGGGGGTTCAATTATTGAATTAAGAGATCAAAAAATTAATTGAACTAAACACCTATTTGGAGATTTGAGAGAGCCCTTATGGTAATTTAGTATTCTTGGCTAGCATAATACATCATTACGAAGCAAATATAGTTAGGAATTAATTGAGTACTTTTGAAATACAATGGGATAAATAATCATAGGTTCTAATTGCATCCTTAAAGTCCATGAATCATTTGTTTTTGTTTTTGTTTTATTTTAGAATTATTTTCCTTTCACTCATGATATCTCAAATTGGGTAAAAGTATGATAATCGCTACTTGATCAGGTTTTGGAACCAAATTCTCGTGGGAACGAATTTTACTTATCACTTTATTACTTGACGCGACCCGTGCACTTGTAGTACTAACAAAAGTAGTAAACCAAGAAATGTGAAACAATTGTTGAGGATAAGAAAGGGTTATTGACTTGTATTGTGATTTTGGAGTTTAAAGTATGTGTTAGGAATTAAAAGGTTCCAATTTTACGTTTAAGTGCTTTGAATGTTAAGCAAATGACTACAATTGTTATAGAAGGTTTATAATGAAGATATATAATGGGAAGCTTGTTTGTTGATATATGAGGTTTGAAGAACTTAAAGTTAGGAACTTACCTGAAATCCATTGATTTGTGTTCCCAATAGCTGAAAAATGGTGTATGGATGGTTGAATAATGTTTAGAAATCCCAAAGAGATGAGTTTTATATGGTAAATTAAACTGGATTTTTCCGGATATAATGAAGTGTGCGTATGAACATTAAAGGGAGGTTTAAACACTTATAGTGGGGACTATTAAGTTGCAGATTTTAAATAAAGCATTTTGAGAACTTTAACAGGGATTAATTTAGATTGATGGGTGAAGTTGTGAATATGATTTTAATTACTATTTTGAGGTTCTTAAATAATTAAGCAAAAGTTCAATATTTAAAGAAAGGTTCTTGTTGAACAAATGTTCTAGGTTTGAAAATAGACTTTAAGTGGTGTTTTGAGATTCGTAAGTGTAAGATATGTGATTTTAAATTGAAATAAACTAATGTGGACTTCTTGTCTTGAGGTTCTGAATGATATACAGGTGTTTGTAATTGTTAAGCTAGTGACTCTAATAATTAGAGTATGTTTTGAATTACTTGTATAACCATGAGACATTTTTGGAAACAATAAAATGAAGGGCGAAAGTGCAAATTTATCAATGAACAATTACCCCAAGAGTGTTGGGCACAAAAAAGTGTTTTGTGGTGCTTAATTAGATATAAGTTTTTAAAAGTGGTGCAAGATTACCAGCAGCGTTAATTGGCTCTGAACAACCATTAAGGGTGTCACACGTGGCGCCACGTGTGTGGGTGGCCCGTATCTTGACCCGAATGACGAGGACAAAAAATGCATCACACAAGACAATTTTTTGTGCCCAACGCTCTTGAGATAATTGTCCATTGGTAAATTTGCACCTTTTTGTCTACGTCATTCTGGTCAAGATCCGTGTCACGCACACAAGTGGCGTCACGTGTGACACCCTTAATGGTCGTCCAAAGGCAATTAATGCCGTTGCTAATATTGCCTCACGTTTTGACAAATCTCAGATTTGTATGGTTTTTATATGCCTAATTTGAGGAAATTAACATGATTGAGATGCAAGTTTGGTCCAATAATGCTTAATTGAATGTCTTAAACTCTCAAGTGAAATAAGTGTAAAATTAGTATTAATTGGCCATAATTGTAGATTAATTTGTATGAATTGGTTTATAGGGCCATTTGATCCTTTTTCTCTCTTGTTTCTACTTGTAGGGTCATCCGAGGACCAAATATGAAGGATTCCGGACGAAGAAGAAGGACACTTGAAAAGGGGAGAAATTGGGGCTAGAAGCTGAAATTTCAAGAAAAAAAGGGAAAATACAAGTTTCTGGATGAATTATAGAAACTACAGAAAAGGACCTCGAAATTCCAAATTACAGAAAAGGAACCCGAAATCTCCAAATTACAGAAAAGTCCTGCCCAACAACATTCTTCACCATCACATTATCTTCTTCTTCATTCTCCACTCAACAACACCCACCATCCACTCAACAACCCCACTATCATTTATTCTCCACTCAACACCCACCATCCACTCAACAACCCCACTATCACTTATTTTATTCTTCATCATCACATCATCCTCTTCTTTATTCTCCACTCAACACCCACCATCCACTCAACAACCCCACTATCACTTATTTTATTCTACACACCACAACACTCATTCTCCACTCAACAACCCCACCATCATTTGTCTTTCATCACTCACTATAAATACCATCTTCACCACCACCAAGCAACACACCTCTTCTTCATCCTCCTCTCTCTCTCAACTCTCTCATTCCACCTCCATCTCTCTTCCATTTCTCCTTCCTCCACTTCATGTCTACTATTTTCTTCCACCTTGGTGTTGTTCTACCAGTGGAGAGTAGCATTTAGGCTCCACCATTCTTGATGGTGGAAGCCAAGGGATGAGCTTGAAGCTTCAAAGGGGAGTTCTTGTTCTCCCACTCTCTCTTCCTTATGTTTAAGCATGTTTCTAGGATTCTAGTGCTTGTTTCTTCATTTGGTTGTAATTTTATTCCATATCTTTGTATGAGAGTGGTGGAAACTTGTCTTGTTTATTTTCTTTGTATGGATGCTTGACATTGCACCTATTGACTTGAGCATATGTTATTTGTATGGATTCATTGTTTAATCTATGTTTTCTTGTTAAAATATTGTGCCAAGTGAGGATTCTTGCTTGGTGGATCATATGTCAAGTGTTTGTGTTTAGAAAGTAGCAAGTAAATCTACTAATTGCTTGAGTAACATTGGACTTCCATCTATTGGTTCCAATTTATTGGTTGGGATTCCACCAAGGAATTGGGATTGATAGATTAATCTTGTTGCAATGCGGGATCCCGGTTGTAGGATCAAGAGTTCCTTGCGATTAATAGGTTTAATTGGTTTTGGATTTGTCAAATTGCATGAGTGGCATTAGACTTCAATCCTAGAGTCTTGGTTCATTATGTGGGATTCCAATAATGAATTGAAACCCTAGGATTAATTAAGTGGCAATTCGGGATTCCGGTTGTTGGATTAGGAGCCCCTTACAATTAGCAAATTCACCTTGATTTTGAGCTTAATCAACTTAGGTTAAATTAAGTAATGTGCGGGATTCCGGCATTAATTAAGTTAATCTAAGCCTAGCCTAGAGGGATTCCTCTAGGGTTCTTTTGAAAATCAACAAACAACTCCCTAAATATCTTTTGAAGCGAGAATCCTAAGGTTTCCATTTATCAAGAATGATTCCATTTTCATCCCCCTCCAAATCTCATTTTCATCTTATTTTTATTTTACTTTTGAACATATCACACCTTTTGCATCTATTCCATCCAAAAACCAAATACAATATTTTTACCCGCTTTTGTTAGTTTGCATCTTAGCTACTAGGTCATCTTTTGCGTTAGGCTCCTCAAGCGAACGACACCCGGGGGGTTAGCTTCCACTATCCCCTTGGTTCTTATTTTTTTGAAGGGCGGACCCAAGGGCGCGCTACACGCACACACACTCGAAAGTGGTGCTCTTCACGTTTAAAACCTTGTGTCTAATTAAGCACCACAAAACACGTTTTTGTGCCGACCGCTCCTGGGGTAATTGTCTATTGGTAAATTTGCACCTTTACCCTAAAAATTAATATTAAAGACAACATCTTTTGATGTGTAAGATAAAAGGGAGTTTTTGCAAAGATAAAGAAGTGATATGGTTCAAAAATTTTGAAACTTAAGTCATCACAAGAAATGGGGTAGTGTTAAATGCTTTAGGACCCAAAAGAGATGCAAAGTATAAATATAAATGATAAGTATTAATTTACTATATTATTTATATGATATATAAATAGGTTTTGATAGTTGTGTAAGTTCATCAAGTCAGTGGAAAGGAAAAGAGCCGGTTCAGGACTAAGTTCTGATAACCAAGTAGCAGTTTTATTCCATGTCATTAATAAATGTTTGAATGATTATATAGCATCTATATCAAATTTACATTATGCATGAAGGTTTTAAGCCTTATTAATTCCTATATGGAAGTCTTATTCCAAGTCTATGTAGTACTCCAAGGTTGGGTGGTTTGATACCCCCCAGCAAGACAATTATATATAGAAAAATCTGGTGGGTAGAGACTAAGTGTCTTATACTCCACACAATTTACTTATATTTTCAATCCTGTCAATAATTGTGTGGAATGTGCCTAGAGAGCACATACATAGCACATGAAGTATGTTTACTTGTAATATTTGTTTAGGTTTATGAATTGTTATGCATGGTAATGAATGAAATAAACTGCTATTGAGAATATTTGAATCTCACCCTTTTTCATATATATTTTTATAGAGAAGCAGGAGGACGGAGGTGCTTTGGTACAAGGCAATAGTGATGAGTCGGAATCCCCGCTAGCTTTATTGTATTAATAGTTATAATAATAGTATTTTATTTTACCTGTGCTTTGTTAAATAATTTTATTTAAATAATTAGTATTCTTGTATCCTTCCTCCATAAGGAGGTTCGACCACAAGCACAGGTAATATGCTATCGACCAAGATAGCCCAGTTATTATTATTAGATATACTTATAGTAGATAGTTCTATGTATATGTAGATATATTAGAATTATTACTATTTTTTGCTCCCCAAGCACCATTAGATAAAGTTAAATATTGAGGATCAAACAACGATACTTAATTGGTTTATAACCACTTAAGATTTTTTATAATAGTTTTGAAATGAATTCAATTTGTCAGAAAAGCACATTCCATCGAAGCGTTATTACTATATATGTTTTTAAAAGAAAAAGTCTTAAATTTATTCACATTTTTGGGCTTCTGATAACCACCAAGTGGTTCTAAATTAATTAAATAGCCTTAATATAGTAGCATAAAAAGTAGATATTATAGGTTGGCATTTATATTAACTATGTTATGGAATATTTTGTGTTGAGAAAATCAAGGTCTTGAATGCTGGGTTAAATGCTTGATTAAAGTTAAATTGGCTAGAGTTTTGGTTAGTAGTGTTAACACTTGACTGGTCAGGAGTATTAATTTACCTAACTCAAACATACCTTGGGTAGTCTCTTGAGCAATTAAGTTGAACTACCCTACTCCTAACATCTAATTGAAGCTATGATATCATAACTATGTTCATTGATCTGAGGGAACTTTCATACATATTAGCAACTTTCTCACTGTTTTCTCCATTTTATCACTGAAAATCCTAAAACAAATTTTTTTTAGCATTCTTATCACTTAATCACATTTTTACAACTTAATGAAAATCAAACACAGTATATTCTTGCATTTTGCATATAGCTTACTATGTAATTTAGTTATACATTGGCTCATTCAGAGAATGACTCCAGAATTGTATTCTACTACTTTTCTTGGATAAAATTTTTTAAGAGAACCTCTGGGGCTCACTAGAGACCATGTCTTCAAGTGATGCCGTTGCCTATGAGCCAAGTAATGATTATTTCCCTCCGGTGTCAAATTTGTGTTTGACTGGGTTTTGATCCCTTAGTTGCATTTTTGAGTTTGTTTTCTATTTAGTTTAGAGTAGTTATGTTTTGCATAATTATATTTTGAACAACCCTAAAAAAATTAATTTAATCAGCTTTAGTTGCATTTTTTCAAGTTTTCATAGATACTTGTGCTTAGTTGCTGTACATGTATAGTGGTCTTATGTAGCTTAGGTTGCTTGTGGATCATTGATTTTAATGCTATCTAAGTGGATGTTTCTATTCTGCAAGTCACATTTTAAGCCATATAGTTAGCTTGTTCATAACACACTCTTTTGAACTTGAATGCGAACATTGACTACTTAAGGTAATTTTGATTGTGAAAAACAAATTTTAGAACTCAAGTTGTGGAATTTTGATTTTGAAGTCATTTGATCATTAATTATGCATATCATGTTTGTTTGAGTCAATTTACACGTGTTTGAAGTGGTTAGTACTTGTCTCACTCACTTCGAAAATTTTTTAAACTTGGATTTTTCAAATCAGACTTTACTGGAAAATTTAGTTCCTTGCTCGTTGAAACAAGTATAGCTATATGTGAAAGATGTGAAAATCCAAATACTACTGTATGAGACACTTTTCATGTTCGATTTAAACTCACTTTGCTTGTGGAGGGTTGCTTATGTCCGTTTTTAAAAAATATGTGGAAAGTAAAAATTTTTATATCTTTCACACAGAGGTCCCTCTTAAAATGAAAATGGAAAGTGTCTCATGCAGTAGTATTTGTTAGTTTAGATGACTCTAGTTATTTGCATTATGTGCTGCACAATTCAGAACACTTTACTCTAGTTCAGTGAAGTATAACCTTCTTGCTTCTTGTCTGCTTCTTTCACAATGTTAATTAACTCTTTGTTTTCCTAGCATTTTACTGGGGATATATAGTGTATAGTAGATATATCATATATAGATAGATATATAAATCATATCCGTGTGCTGTGTGCTAAATATATATATATATATACATTCTTTTAATCCTTAATGTAAAACCTAACGAAAGTTAATGTAATGGAAGATCTATTTCACATGTTTATTAGATTTTTTTAAAAATTATATTCCCTCAACAATAATTAAATAAAACAGCAAAATGAGAGAATTTAAAGAAGATGATTAGAGGTTTTTAAAAAACATAACAAACATATCATTATAATTTACTTAACTAACGTCTTTAATAAATTCAAATTAGTCAATTAAGTTTTACATGAAGCATGCTACTATATGCACAATGCACATTGGCACCGCGTACCTGTAATTGCTAGGGGGGTAACCGGAATCAAAGCCAACCAACACAGCAGCATCACAATTACATTGACGAACTTCATGGCCCAACTACATTCTTCTAAATCTTCATAACACTCTGCAAATATAAGTCGTCATAGAATTTATTAGTTGCTAGACATCTGTATGAATAAACCATATACCACAGCATTCCCATTACACAAATGATTGGCATTTGCCCTCTAAATTCTGGTAATGTAAAATTTTTGTTGAATGTAAAAGGAATTAATCGGTAATGAAGATAATATTCACATGTTGGAAATGGGACTCAAATAATGAGATTATTTAGCTAGAGTTCTTAAGTACAGAAGTGTATATGAGCTTTATAGCATTTCAAAATAATTAATGTGACTCAAACTTTACGTGGTTGATCTGAAAAATGTGATTCATTTATGATGAAAAGCCACGGGTTAACGATTATTGATGATATGAATTTTAAATTCAATTAGGTGTGTGGGAAAGACAAGCAGAGAGCAGAACTGCATGATTCAAAATTTTTATGTGTAAAGGTCATTGTGAGACTTGGCTTTTTGCAGTTTTGGTATTTTGGTTTAAATTAATGGAATCAAAGAAGCCTTAATTACGGGGTGAATTCCCATCATTCTCTTCTCCATATATTTTCGAAAAATCATCACATAAACTCACCTGAAGCATAATCCATCAATGTTTCCGCGTGGACCTCGAAGCATGGTTTGCGTTCATCTTGTTCGAAGTTTTCCCTAGTCGTGGCCTTCATCTCCTTAACTCTTATAAACGTTACTTCCAAGTTCCAAGTCCAACCAAACAAGCCACATGCATATTATTATTTTTATAGTATAAAACACAATGAATAAAAAGCATGATGACAATATTTAAAATTGCACTTTTGAGAAGTGTATTTTTCCCAAAATGATGAGGCCATACATGAGAGAAATGTCAACCATATTCAAAATTGTATTATACAACCTATCGACCCACACACACATCCAAGATATCACGGAAAGAGAAAGGCTGTAGCATCCCAAAATTTGGAGAAAAGATAGAAAGAACTTAACGGAGATCCTGGAGCACTGTTTAAAAACTAAAACGCTTCATAAATAGATTATTAGATCCAAAGCCGTCTTTGAGGATTTAAATGTATATTTTCTTGAGATAATTCAAGAAAAATATTTAAAAGTTAATTTTTAACTTAAAAATTTTAGGGAAATTATTTTAAGATTTAAGGAGGCTAATCAAGGAATAGAGAGCGGAGAGCGAGAGGGAGGAGAGGAGGAATGGGAGTTCAAGTATTTAGGAAAAATTAGATAAAGCTGGAAACTCATTTAGGATTCATTATGTTGATGCTGGGTATGATATGTTAGTGTTAACCATGACTTAGTAACATTGGGTGATGCTAATATAGTACCTTCAATGATAGTTGAATGAAATATGATCTAAGTTACTAATTGAAGTTCTCATGTGTTAAATAAGGGGTCAATGTTTTTTAAAAAAAGGATTACTGTTGAATGATGTGGGCAAATCCTGAGAATGTGATCTAAACTGCTGTTTGATATTTAAAAAATGATAAACCAAGGGTTTCAAACCATTAGAGTGTGGCTCGGATTACCAAATAATTATAGGCATGTTTAGAGATGTTGTAGTGTAATGTAGATTTAAGGTTAAAATCTGGTTGTAGTTACTATTTCAAGGGTTCTAAATGCCAACAAGTGTCTGATGGTGTTAAGGTATGACTTGAAGTTCTTGTTGGCAAAAATGACTAAAGGTCCTAAAGTGATGGTTTAAGTATTAATATGGAAGGTGAGAAGTGTTTTGCAAGTGAGGAAGAGAAAATGTCCGAAAATTCTCAAGAACGGGAGTTTATAAATATTAACCTTCTCTTATATGTAGGTCATAGGTTTTTATAACTACCCAAACCCTCCGAGAAAGCAGAAGTAGAAAGGGAACTTCTAAGGTTTGGTTTTAATAAGTACCATCTAATAGCTCTATCATATCTTGTAGATTATATCAATCAATGTCTATTACCTGTTTTGCAACATTACAGTACGTAGCAACATGTCAAAGACTTTCCCCCTTTGTATGGAGTATATAATATAGTACTGCTGTCATGGTCATGAAAGTATGCATGAAACATTTTGTTGAGATTACGTGCTAGCGTACCATTACGCCTACACGTGGAGCTTTAAGATGCATGAGGCATATTTAGCATTAATTGTTTTGTGGGTTTAAGTCAATTATATGTAATTATAGATGAAATAAAGTAATCACTACTACTAAGAAACTTTAGAATCTCACCCTTGGCTTTTTGATATATTTATTTACAGTTGAGTGAGGAGCTAGGAAGGGAGTAACGGGCAAGCATAAGGTAGTTTTGAAGAGAATGAATGCTTGTTATTATATGTATATTCACATATATTTTGTTTTGAAGTTATTTTTGGAGGAAGTTGTATATAAGTGTGATTTTTTTGAACAGGTATATATTTAAATGTGATTTACGTAGGGTGTAGCAAGTTTAATTACTTTGGTTACAATAATCATATATGACATATGTATGTCTCCATAAGGTGTTGACTTAGTTTCCTTGAGCTAAGGACTCAGATGACCAAATTTTATTTAGTTATGCTATTATTATTTAGTTATTATTATTACTTGTATTTAAATAGGAAGGGTAGCTATTATTGAACTATACATGCGCCTTTAAGAATTTTAGGTCTTTATTCATAGAAAAGCTTTCAAGTGAAGGGCTTAATAAGGTTAAAATGGGAAAACAAATATTGGAACTTTGATTAGTGAACCCTTATCATGAGTGATAGTTTAAGGAAATAAAACTTAGATCCTAATTAAGGTTTTAAGGGGTTTAGTATTTGAAGGTCAATATATAGATAAGTACTAGAGTTATTTAATTAACAAAGAACCATTAAACTTGTTTATATAATTTTAATTTTTTTCAAAAGTATTTTAGAGAAGCCAATCTTAGAAAACACTACTACTCCCTCCGGTCTTAATTATAAGACTACTTTGACTTTTTTGACTTTTTTTTCACACACAAAAAAAGAGTAGTTTCAGTCCCAAACATCTTTTTTCCTCAAAACTATATATAATCAAATTTCATGTGATATAAGTTATAATTTAGTGGTCTAATTTGTTTCCTTAACTTCCACAAAAAAGTCAAAGTTGTCTTATATGATCGAAGGGAGTATTTGCTATTTTTAAGAGGAAATATTTTCATGTTATTCCTTTGAGAAATTTTTTTTCTTTATTAAGCTTTTTTGGCTATTATTACATCGAAGTGGTTCTACTGCTTACATCGAAGCGGTTCTTAGTTGATTAAAGTGCTCTAAAGCCTCAAAAGGCAAATGTTACAAAGGCAATGTACTTACATTTATAAAGAAGTCGAGCAATGAAAGGTCGATGATGAAAGTAAGTACTTCGGAAAATTGAAGGAGTTGCTGCCAAGTGATGGAGTGGAGACAACCCATCTTCATTGTTCTTGAGCATATCCCGCAAATAATTTTTATTGAGGAGAACTATATCGATTGCCAAATCTGCGAAATCAGAGCAAACCATATGCACTTGAATAAATATTACATTAAAACATGCCAATATATATATATATATAGACATATATAAGAAAGGATGAATAATTGCTTCTATTTACCAATACGCTCTTTTTCCAATGCATAATGAAGTATGGTATCACCGTTTTCTCTCGTCATACACTGAACAAAGTCTTCTGAAGAAGGATGGCTACCAGCATACGTATGATAAAGACAAAGAAAAGCGCCTTTCTTGCCAGAGACGACTGACAGGAAAAGGGGTGTCTCACCCCCATTGTTACGTTTAGCAACTAAAGCAATTAAGGAGGTGTCTTTGCCACCTATCATTATCTTACACATTTCAACATTCCCCTTTGAAGCAGCTAAATGTAGAGGAATGTTGCCTTCATCATCTTTAGCCTTAAGAACTTGCTTCTTCTCATCTCCATTTTCCTCCACGGATGTTGATGACTTCTCGTCTTGCCCATCAATATTACCTCCACAAACTAAGTTCACCATATATTTCACCGCATATTCTCTCCCACTCGACACTGCCATGTGTAATGCAGTGCCTCCTGTCTCGCTTATCTTGGCTGTGCGGAGCTCCCTTTTTTTCTCGTACATGCCAAGGACTTTACTCCACCTGCCATCCACGGCAGCTTTTCTAAAGTTTTCCAAGTCTTTATCGACGTCGTCCTTCTTGTCCGAAGTCATTGTCTCCTACTGTCAATTGGCATCAATCGACATTAATTAACTTACCTTTCAAGCATGTTGGTTCTTACTAAAAGTTATAATACTAGTCATTTATATGTGCTCTCTCTACTTTAAATTGAATGCACAGATTAATGAGATCAACTATTCACGTCAACTCAAATTTCTTCATTAGAAATCAATATTCATCCCTATAATAAGTTAAACTGTCCAAATCCCAGTTTTGGTTCCGCAACTTTCATTTTTCACTAAAATAGTGATAAGTATAAGTCAACAAAAACCTGTATAGTTTTGCCCCTATAAAGACCAAACCTATTATTTGAAATTTGATATGTCAAAACCAAAACTTAGGCAAATTTGAAGGACCACAAATTATATGTTAACCCTTGTCAAGTGTTCAAGTTTGTTACTTTATTTACTTTTAAAATAATATAAACCCTTCAAATTAGATTGAAATGATGTGTTTGTGTACACACACACATCACAGTTAGTTATACGGAACTCGGAGTAGACCAAACAAGAGACAATATAACCATGTCACCCAAGTAAACATGAAGAAGAAAGAGAAGATCATCCGAAGATGAGATAAAGTGGACGATTCTTTTTTAATTAAGAAAAAGTGAAGGCTTTTTTGTTTTTCAATGTGGTTAGGATTATAACCAAGGTTATTAAATTCAGACTAGACCGGCCAAATTGACTCGGAACCCAGTGACCGGTCCGATCACGTCACTAACTCAAGGGTTCCCTGACTCGGCCTTAACCCGGCTGATTCAGGGGTGACTCGGACTAACTTGGGTGACTCGCTAACTGGGGCGAGTCCACCGTGTTGAGCCTTTTCCTTTCAGACAGATGAACAAGATGAAGAAGAGATGGGGGAGGAGAGATGAAGAAGACGAGAAGTAGAGATGAACTAGACAGGGAGGAACAAAGCAACCAAATCACGATGGATGAAATACAAAGTCGCTTAGATCTGGGATCTGAGTTAATTTTTTTGAAACATGGATGGCGCCCTCGTCACTCATCGAAGAAGCCATGGATTTTGGATCTGTGTTGAACTTGGTAGAAGAAAGAAGAAAGAATAAACCCTTGTCTTGCTGATGACGTGTTGATGTTAGAGAGGAAGAGTAGAAAAGTTCGGATGGCGTGTTGATGGAAGAGTAGAAAAGTAAAACAAAAAACTAAAAGATGGTGGCTTTTCAGCCTTGTATTGCTGCTTCGTGATATGTGCATTTGCTTTGTGATATGTGCACGCAGGCTATCTCACGTGATAGGAGAAGAAAAAAGGGATGGGACAAAAGTTAGAAATAAAAGAAATTTACCACGCATCCTTGTGATGCAGTGGTACCCAGGTTGCCCTTATGTGGCACTGTGTCCCTTAACTTTTAATTAATTTTGGTTTGGTCCCTAAATTTTTAAATTGATGGTTTTAGTCCTTGAACTTTAGATCAATTTTGGTTTTGGTCCCTCAACTTTATATTTGTGGTTTTGATCCTTGAACTTTGTGTCATTTATAACCACTGGTCCCTAATTTTTTTAAGTTTTTTTAAAGTTCAAGGACAATGACCAAAATTGACTGAAAGTTTAGGGACCAAGACCAAAATTGACTGAAAGTTCACGAACTAAAATCATCAATATTAAGGTTCAGGGATCAAAACCATCGATATTAAACTTCAGGGACTAGAACCAAAATTGACCGAAAGTTCAAGGACCAAAACCATCAATCTGAAAGTTCAGGGACCAAAACCCAAATTAAGTGGAAGTTTAGAGACCAAAAGTTGTATTAACCTTTATATATATAGTTAAATATATTATAAAACATGGGTAGTTATTAAAAATATTTTTCTAATTTAAATGTAACTTTTTAAATCCATTTTAATTAAATTATGTTATTTTAATTATTACTAGGTCTGACTATGAGTTGACTACTGTCTGACTCACTGACTCTTGACTCACTGAATCAACCGATCTAGTAACTGGACCGGATTTGATTACCTTGATTATAACTCCTTGTAGGACTTATCATCCAAAGAGTTTTCACCTCTGCCAACAAGCATGTTCCTCGATATTTAAACTCATGTTCTTCTCTTTTCCCTCAGAGGAGTGAGGGTACTTATTACCTCAACAAATATATTGCTAGTAATAAAGGGGAATATTTACATATAATTAGGGAGGGCTAAACATATCTCAATCGTTTAGATTTCATCTTAATAGTTTAGATTTGATTTTATTCTAAATATTTTAATTGATACACAATCTATAATAAAATATAAACTATCGATGAGATATTGACGGTGTATGTATGGTTAACCCTCTTTGTTAGTTTTTTTTATAAGTAGCGAAAACCGATTCTTAAAAAGTAATTGACACAAAGAACTAGATAGTCTTTCCAAAGAAATAGCATAATGAGATTGTGCTGTCACCCACCAAAACTTAAAGAACCAAAGAGAAGATGAGAAGGAAGATCAAGTGGAGAAAAAAAACAGAGAGACATTATATAGAAATGAAATAAGTAGATCATCCTTCCCATGAGCTGCATTTAAAATAATTTATGATACTATCTCTTGTTATTTATATAAGAGCTACTTAATTACTTTGGAATAATTCTGGCAAAAAAACTAAGTTGGATGAATTAAATAAATGATATAAATTGATAAATTTGAACAAACATGACAATGCCCATAAATCGAGAAACATAAGAGATAAAATGAATTAAGATCTTATATTTCCAATCAAATAAAACAATCAGCTAGCTTTTACAGCACAAAAGGCAAAACATCTGAACTATTTCCTTCTATTAGAAAATTATATTCTTATGGTGTAGATTTTAATATATATATATGTATGTATGTATATATACACACACGTCGATAATTAAAGTTATGGAAGTCACAGTATACCAAAAATTAAAACATCTAAGCATAGCTACTTCTATTCCTTTTTTTTTTTTTGGGTGTACAATGTAAGCATGAATTCCAAGAACAAGTGAACTATAAATACGAACGTAATATTAAAATTATTCTCACATCCACCGCAATTGATTGTTGTATGTAGCTGACGATAATGGACTCACGAGGATTGGACCTAAACATAATGGATAATGTCTTACATGGATGGTGCAGTTTAGTCCTGCTCCAAGTGTTGGCAAAAAGAAAAAAAAAATTTAGTCCTGTTCCAAACCAAACTTTACATTTTCATTCTTATCCAAAACAGTGACTCGGAAATTAAATTAGGAAATATAAAGCTCTTAACTCTTATCCTTTTGCACGCGTCTACAGTTACACGGAAGCAGGCAATCTCGTGACTAAAGCAATAATATGATAGAGTTATAAAATTCAAATATATTTTCGTTCTAGCCGTATTTGTCAATTCAATATATTTTTAAATTGCTATTAAAGTTAAACCCTTCCCAAAGCAAATTTAAAAGAATCTAAACGAGAATTTGTAAGGCATAGTTATGGAATATCAGACCAAGCACAAACTGCAGAAAGGAATATATATGACATGCTCAAAAGAAAATAAAAACTTGAAGAAAGAGAATATGAATGGGATGGAGGCGGAGGAGAAAGTAAGGAACCAACAAAAACCAAGAAGATACTAATGATGTCAAAATTAAAGAAGCAGAGCCTTACTAAAGAAATAGCAGTATGAGACGGCAACTTCACCTAAACCAAATCTCAAAGAAGCAGAGATGAGTGTGCGGAAGAGTGAGAAAAAATGTCATGTGCTGAAGAGCAGGACTTGCTTAATCAGGAGCAACAACTAACCCTCCAATAATTCACTCCAAACATACCCCTAATAATTCTGTGCGCTCAAAAGACTTGCTTTTAGGTCAACGGACAAAATGCGATATTATTTAAATAATACTTATATTTATTAAACATTATTGCCCCAACCAAACCCCCTGTCTGAGTGGGAATAGGTCAGGCTCTTAACTAGCCAACTTTAAGTATAGTTTAAGTTATTTAATAAATAAGTTAGATTCATCGACTCATATTGATGCTTATTGTAGACATATTTCAGTAAACATGTAAGGCCTGTTTTCATAAAGCTAGGCCTAACTTATTTAGATTTTTTCTTAAAAAATCATATTATGATATATAATGTAAAATAAATGATTTATAAAATTACTAACTTAACTTAAACTCGATACTTCACATCACATCATTATACACAAAACTCAACCCTTTCATATATTAGCCGTTTATGTTTGCATAATGTAACATTCACTCCCTAATCCCACTATTAACTACTCACAATTAAACATTAAAACGTTTATATAGCTAACTATGTTAGAAAAAGGAATTAACTTAATAAAATAACTAACATAGTTAGAAAAAGATCCTTCCATAATATTTAGATATTACCTTTTTAAATCAAACCTCAACTCTAATCTCCGTCATCACAATATAATTTTCTTCCCATTACAATAACAGAAAATTACATTATACATGATTAAACTCCACACATCATTCTCAAAATACCATACCATAATAGGTATTATACAATAATTTTCTCCAGAATAATAACAAGGTTCAGCGGAAGCATCATACAAATATGATCCTAAATGTGGCAATACCTCCTGTCCTTCTGGTCCAGAGTATCTCACGATATCAGTGAGAAGTTCCCGGATCCTTCCCTTGACCTCCTACTTCGCTCCTAGGACCTGCAAAAGTGAGATCAACGGGGGTAGCCCCAAACGCAACCACTGACTACTTATCTAAGTGCGGTGTGTGCTAGCAAGGTGTCCAGTGGAATACATATATGTATATATACCAGTTCAAACAGCATGCTCAGGTATTCACATATAATGCATATCTTGGTCCCAAATATCTTTCACAGTTTATAAGTACAAAATAATCCATCCCAAATCATCTTCAAAAATAATATATATCATTGATAATCACAACAACCCAAACGAATCCTAATAGAAGCGTTGGGAAAACATGTGGAACCAGTCGGGACCTTCCACCCGCCCCTGATCACCACGGTACAATTCACGAGGGACTTTCTACCCTCCCTGAACCGTACCACGGATTAGAAGGATCTCCGTCCTTTCTGAATCCGTGAGGGGCGATCTCCCCTCTTTCGTCTTTCTCTCCTTTATTTCCCATAATATATCAATTAGTCCCTGTGGCGCAACAGGGTACCTCATCACGTGATGGCACAATTTCCAATTCACCGGTGTCACATACACAAATAATTTCTCACAAACAACACATAGATATGCAACACCACAATCAGGCACCAGGCCTTCCAATATTTTCTTGATATACATATATTAAATAATTTCCAAAACCACATATTTCCGATTCAAATATTTCACATCACAAATTTATGCCATTTCAAAATAATACTCCACAGGACATTTATTATAAAAATATTAATATTCCAAGATCTCATTTCTATATCTCATCAATCATCAATTGATAATCATATATCAATTGTGATTCAAAATCTCATCTCCATATAATATCATAATTTTCAAATAATAATATTTCAAATTTCTTACTAACACTACACACACACATAAACAAGCAGAAAGCGGTTACCTGATAGCTGGCACCAATCTCACAATAGTGCAGCTCCCCCGTGCTAACTCAGTGCAATTCAAGCACTACACAATCATACATACTACCACAATTAATTATTTATCCAACAATTTCATATGTTGGAAATTAAATTACTAACTACCCTTTCTTTGCCCTTACTTATTTTAAATTTCTATTTAACATTTATTCTCCCTTTTTATCTCTAAAATTTATCTCTACTCCATTTATACATATATCCAAAATTATTAATCTTTCCAATAACTATTTATAAAATTCCTTAATATCCCATAATCCCTCAATAATTCTTTAGGTGCAAACCCCAATCAAATCAATTAATTAAATCCCCTCATATAACCTTAATAAACATCTAAAAATCATCAATTTACCCATAAGCACCTCGAGTAATTTAAAAGCCCAATTTCTAAAACTTCCATAAATCCAAAAATTCCTAATAATTAGGAAAACTTCCAACAATGAAAAATCTACTCAGAAAAACTCATAATCGAGGCCTAAGCTTCAATTTATTAATTTTAGGACTCCCAAAAATTACCAATTTAGACAAGGCCTAATTTTTCAAGTATAGCTAATTGAAAAACTAATGGCATAGAATTGTAGAGGAGACTTACGGGGTTCCGAAAATGTGCTTAGTTGGCCCAAAAACTCACTATTTGTATGCCAACGGGCTCTGATAAATCCGGTGAAAGGAGTAATAATGGTGATATAAGAGAAAAGAGGGGAGAGAGAGAATAGAGAAATAAGAAAGCGAAGTGATCAGTGAACATGTATGTGTGTGCTCAGCGAACGTGTATGTGTGTGTTTATATAATGATAATAATAATAATAAAATAATAATATAATAATAATATATGTAAATAGTAGTTGAGTGTGATTGGTTGAGGAAATAATAAAATATTAATAAATGAAAAAGTAAAAGTCACTGGCGAAGATGGAGAGAAATTATTGATGCAAGGAAGTGTCGGCAGAGTGGAAAGAGAAAACTACACTACTAGACCCTAAAATTCTCAAATAAGATATTTCTTTTGAACAAAAAATTTTCTTTTTTACTCTCAAAATTTTCCCATAATATCCTTTATTTATTTCCTCCCATATTAATCTCTTTTGAGCCTAAAAATAATCTCTCCCAAAATTATTATTGTCCAAATAAGGAAGAAACTAGGCCTTTAAAATCCTGTAAAATACCTCAAAATCCTTCAAATATTCTCATAATCCATCATTTCTCATTAATAAATTCCTATTTACCTTCACAAATCCTCAATTAATTTTTAGGATGTTACACATAATCTCTTCACTTTCAGTCATTTAAGATGTAAAGCTAGATCACTTACTCTTATGTAATTTGTATGATTTTTCGAAGCATAATAATTATTGTAACCTGGAAGTTAATTAACATTCTGATAGGTTTAGAGGGTAACATGCATAAAATTAATTTAGAGGCTTTTAAACCTATTTGAAGGTCTACATTTTAAAATAGAATTTTAAAAAGGTTTTTAGGCTTTATCAAGCCGTTTGGAGGCTCAAATTCAGGCAATAAAATAAAGTAAAATAAAATAAAACATATATACATGCATACATCTTTAGGTTCAGGCTCATATTTTACATTTCTATTGTGGGCCCACTCCTATTTGGCTGAAACTTATCTCAGTTTCACCTATTTCCACACCATACTTCCAATGCATTTCCCATACATTTATTCCTCCTCTTTCAAATGATATGAATAATAGTAGTTTTGACAATGTTTATCCTTAATCATAGAAGTCATTTAAACAGATGCATCATAGTGTTAAATTACAAGGGAAGAAGATGACAAAACGTAATCATAAAAAATTCAAAAGAAGAAAAATATAAAAAAAAAAACCAAACAAATATACAAAAAATTTAAGGAGAAGCCATGCTGACACTGGGAAGATAAGGAAAATAGTGCGTTGATACTCCCCTCCAGTCATAACTCATACTCCTCTGTTCCTAAATATAAGATTATTTTGACTTTTTTTTGTGAAAGTTAAGGAAGTAAATTAGACCACTAAATTATAACATATGTCACATAAAATTAGATTATAAGTTAGCTTATAAGTAGAATAAATTAGTTTTGAGGGAAAAAGATTTTTTTGGGGACTGAAACTACTTTTTTTTTGGACAGGAAAAAAAGTCAAAAAAATCAAAATGGTCTTATAATTAGGACCGGAGGGAGTAACTAACATCAACATTGGTTTATTCTTATGTACTATTAGTAATAATTTGTGTCTGTATGAAAATTGAATGCATTTTTTTTAATTTTCACTCTTAATTAGTCACTATGGACTTATTTGGAGAGTTGATTTTAATCTTAAATGTATTATTTATTTCTAATTT
The DNA here is from genome assembly GCA_037074515.1 of Mimosa bimucronata. Taxonomy (NCBI): domain Eukaryota; kingdom Viridiplantae; phylum Streptophyta; class Magnoliopsida; order Fabales; family Fabaceae; genus Mimosa; species Mimosa bimucronata. Next base: position 19,560,889 of record CM073442.1, read on the forward strand.
TTGTCACTTCTTCCCCCCCCCCCCCTCAAAAAAAAAATTACCCCTTTAGATACTCTCCTAAGAATGATCAAGCTAAGTAAGAGGGAGGAGAGGAATTAAGGAACATGAATGGGGTATTTTTAAAAAATTATACTATCATATTAATTAACTTGACTAAAATACTTTATCTATGAGGAAGTACACATTTTTCTTGTTTACGTTTTACTTATCTTTCTCAAACAAGAGTAAATTTGAAGAAAAAAACAATTCTTAGACATTATTAATTGTTTTAACTAACAATTTAGGCTTTATGATATTATGATTTGGTTACTTTGTCAGTTAGCGTGTGCAGTATCCTTGGGTCGTTTGATCGTGAATTTCAAATAGCCAAAAAAAATAATAATAATAAAAACTTGAAAAAAAAAATCTGACACTTTTTCTTCCCTTGTACAATGGCTAATGATGACTCCCCATTTATCATTGATTTAAAAGCATATTTAGAATATATTTGGGGAGTCATCAATACTAATTAAATGTATTTTAAGAGTTTTTGAGAGAAAATTGTGCAAATATGTCATATGAGTTTAATTTGATTATTTTTAAAAATATGATAATTTAGTTAAAAATTTAATTGGTAAGTTTTTCTCACATTTATGCTTGTTTTTTATAGATAAATATAAATATTCTAAGCAATGAAGGAGTAGAAGGAAGGAAAAGAGTGGAGAAAGCTGGAGCTCCCTTATGAAAAACAGCAGAAAATTGCTTCTGATGCCATGGCACTGCATCAGAGCGTAATGGCATTGCATGAAAGATCTAAAACGTCCAGCATCATTTTTAACCTTTTTAAACATCTAGAGTACAAAATTGGACAGACTCTCGGGCCCTTTTTCACCTAAGAAAGCCTAAAACCGATTGGAAACATCTGTGCAATAAAAAGCGGAGCTAGGGTTCGTGAAATTATCACTTGAGAAGCGAAATTGGAAGAGATTCTTGTCATGCAGTAGTAGACTTTTCTAGTTTTCTTTAATTCTTTACTACTTCTATGTTTTTGACATGAGATTTCTTTGTATTTATTACTTTAGCCCATTCATGAGTAGCTAAAGAATTTGTTTTAGGATTAATTTGAACCTTACATGGATTAAAATCTAATTTTTTCTTTTTCATTATATTTAGTAATTGATGACTGTTTGTGTTGATTTGTTTTATCCTAATGCCTCTATTTGACTAGACACCTTTTAGAGTGATATGTTCATTTGAATTATACTCAAGAGAGATGGTTTAGATGTAGAACTTGGGTAATTCAGACTAAACTTGAAGTTTTAATCAACTAACGAATGGTTTATTGGTAGAATAGAGATATATCTACCGACTTAATCTTGTAGATTAAGGTTTGCTCTTAACGATTAATTCTCATTAATTTGTCGTAAGAGACTGATCAATTTTAATGAGAAGTATAAATTCGATTTTGACTCAAGAGAGCGTTTTAAATGCTTTAGAACCTTAGGCAAACATATCATTTAAAGACTAAATGAAGGAAAAATAATTAGAGTTTATGAAATACAATGACAAAAATTAATTATATGCTCTAGTTCATTGATAAAGTAAAACTTTCATTGCGTTTCTTTATTTTTATCTTAAAAAAGTTTTCAAAACTTGTTTTTTAAAGAATTTAGATTAGTTCAACTTACTTGAATTCATTAGCATATTGTTTGATTGATATTTTAAAACAAATCTTTATAGAAACGATAATTTTCTACTACTCGTGATTCTTATGCTTGCGGGCAAACAACTAAGTACATTAATTATATTTATATTATTAACTAATACATACTCCATCCAATCCTTATAGTAACAGCCCAAAAATTTTGAATTGGTTTATTTCAAAATATAATAACCTGCTTTGGGTTGTCTCATATGAATTGTTTTTACTATTTTGCTTCTAATTAATTTTAAGTATTGTATTAAAAACATAAACGATGGGTTGATGCTTATATTTATTCACTCTCTCCTTACACTTTCTTTCATATTCATTAATATTATCATTTCTCTCTCTTGATAGTCTCATTATAAATAAGGGTAATATTGAAAAAAATTTATATTGCAGACATATGTATAATATTTAACTACTTTGAACTGTGTGATTCGATTATCAGACTTTTATAATAAGGATAAGAGTATATCTTTCAACCGAACTTCATTTTACTAAAATAATATTCCCTCCATTCCAAATTATAATCATCACTTTGGTGAAAGTGTGTGTCCTAAGATATGAGCTTCATATTAGGTTTGTCTAAGCATTAATTGCATTTTATCCAATTTTACTCATTACTTATCTTTTCCTGATGTTTTCTCTTTTATCTTTATTACATCTTATTTGTCACATTCTCTTTCATCTTCTTTTCCCCTTGCATTCTCTTTCATATTTATTAAAAATGGCATAATTGAAAAAAAGTCATATTTCTAACGTAATTATTGTTTTAAACTAATTTTAATAGTTTTCTTGATAAAAGGGAGTTATTTATTTGAAGCTTATATTTTTGGGATGAAGGGTGCAGTTGAAATTGGTTAAACGCAATAAATGGTACAGAGGAAATACTGAATTTCATTTTGTAAGATCTCACATCAAGAAACCCCAGTTATCTTCCCTCACCAACCACTATCTCATGTTCCATAGGTGGCAAGTGAAACATACTCTTCTAGCTCTATTTATAGGGTAGAGAGAAAATGTTTTATATAGTCCTATTTATAAGACACATCATTAAAATTTTTCATGTGAATGTACAATTTTATCCTTCATTTATTAAGTGTTGACATTATTTTCATGTTGTGTAGTGGATATTAAATATGAGTAATGTAACACCTTAATTTTTACTATTATATTATAGTATTTTAATTGAATTATAACCACTTTTTAGTACCGAAAGCCCTAAAATATGGAAAATTTTAAAACTTTTCCTTTGCAAATACTGCTCCAACTTTATTATAGTTGGGATGGGCTTTTCGGACTAATTAAAATACTAAAATCTATTTGTAAGGTTAGGTGGTTATAACGCAATTAAAATCATCTTAATATCGATCTAGTTTCTAATATTGCCTAGCGTGGCTTAAAAATAAATTAGAGGAACAATCTCGATCGACGATCCTCTTTAACTTTACCTACCATCTTACTGCTTCTCAGTTATATACTTATACTTGTCTTTTTGCTTATCTTTTAGCTTTACAATATATACAAACTAGTCCCCAAAATAGCTATCATAATACACTATAAAGCAGGCATTCCTGCTTTCTTCTACTTTACCTTAGTCCCCAAAAGTCTAACTCGAGCCAGCTTATTTGAAAAGCAATGGTTCAATGCAGTTTATCTCATTAACCTTTATTCTCTTGAATATGTATACTGACATGTATGCATTTCATAAATTAGTGCAAAATAATGATAGTTTATCTCAGTAACGATATATTCGTTAAAAAGTGGAGGCTTTACCTGCAGGATTTCTCGTTATAGCATTTAAAACTATAACTAACTGGTTGGGAAAAGAGGTGGCCAAACCCCTAAATCCTGGAGTACTCCAACTGAGGAATAATAACTTATCAACTAAATGCAACAGATAATACAAAATGATACATGTAATTTAATTGTTACTGAAATAAACTGCTACCTGATTTACTGGGCTTAATCTTCACTGTTCTCACTGAACTCCTTTACTTCCTCTTATCCTGGGAATTCAATCCCACTATCTCATCCTATATATATATTTATAATAAAAATAATATATTAATATCTAAACTTAGATATAACATTTAAACGTCTCTTACAGCCCTAGGGTACTACCCATCTTACTTCTAATATAGTAAAAATCTAAATTGTTAACTTAATGGCTAATCACACCATTATTCATAAACATGGCACAAATACATATTAATATATACACAACACAACATAAGCACAAGAGCACCTTTATTATTTCAAATTAACTAATCTTCCTTGAGTAATAGATTAAATTCCCAAGCTAACTTCCAAATCCTTATCTTGACTCCACCAACCTCAAACACTCAAAGATATTGACTTAGCACTTCAAGTAATAATCACCAATCACTTTCCTTTGCTTCTACTTAATCCTATCTAATATTTAAAAATCCAACCATCAATCAAAGATTAGAATTTCAATCCTAACCATCTAGTAATATTGACTTGGAAACCTCAATCATAGTATCAATTTAATTCAATAAATACCATTTCCAATCAACAATCCAAAACAATTAATCTTACTCACTTCATTTCTTAAACTTAATCCCTTTACTCTCCATTAAACTCATATTATCCTTTCCTTCCATTTTCATCATTGAAATCAATGACCAACCATCCATCAAAGACTAGAATTCCAACACCTTAAACTCAAAATCAAACCTCAACAACTAACAACATCAATAATCATTTCTTCTTTTCATACCATAATCCAACAATCAGTGACATCAACTAGCAGAAAACCAAAATCCAATAATCCCAAGAATTACTAATTCATTTCACATTCTCTTAACAATCCATTCCTATTGAATAAATATCACCATTTCTCCTTTCTTTGCCAATAAACCAGCATTCAGAACAATTAAGATTTCTAACTTTAGCACCTAAAACCTTTAATCAAACAACAATAACAACTTCCTCTTGTATCATCCAATTAATCATCATAACCTCCCTTTTCTATGCTCATAAAACCAACAGCCACTAACATTAACAAGATCAGAAAATCACTACTTCCTTCACTTTGATTTAGTCAAACTAACAATTAGAATTCTAGAACCTCAAATCACAACCATCATCAATAATCATTCCCTATTTCTTGTTCAACTAGTCATCACTATTCGCAATCAAGAAATTCAATCCCAACAACAATCCAAATTCTAGAACCTAAAGCTTATACAACATCCACCACCAATCCTATTTCTTGTCCCATTAAACATCATAGTATTATATTTTTTTTCTTTCCCTGCACAACCTCACGGCTAACACAGCAAGAAACAAGAATTGTACACTAAATAACCATATATTAATCAACTATAAGTAAACAATCTCAATCCATCTCCCAAAAGCTAAACAACATCAATGGCCATATTTTTCTTTCCTTCAGCCGAACAGAACAGAAGGCAAGAAGGAGAAAATAAGAATTCTATACTTCACTAATTTCACCTATTCATCAGAGCAAAGCATTCACAGAGGTGAGATATTAAAACTATAGTTTTCAAAATTCCATTCCTCTCCTTTTTCCTCTTCTCGGTCAGACAGGGCAGAGACAAGGGAAGGAAGAACAAAATTCCAATTTCATCAATCACACATCCAAGACACTCATTAGGCTTCCAATTGGTTAATATATTACTTCAAAGAATTTTCTTCTCTCTTGAGTTCGTCGGGTTCAACTGAAACAGGGAAGAAGAATTTTCTTCAAAAATTCCCTAACCTCAAAATCATCCCATTCAATCCATTCCATAGCCTTAGAATTGCAAGAAATCATGAGTAATTAAGCTTCAAAACAAAAAATTCCCAGAAATCCCAAATTTGGCTTCGGGTGAACAGTAACCCGACGGGATTTCTTGAAGAAATCCGAGCCTATTCCATCTTCTCTTCCAAAATTAACACTCGATCAACCAAGAACAAGCTTCAAGCATCAATCTTACAAGCTTAGAAGCTTCAAAAACATCCAAAGAATTCGGATTCTTCCCCCCCCCCCCATTTCACTCAAATCGCGCCAGAAAAAGAAGAAAATAAGAGGGGATAGCTTACCTGAAGTAAGCCGAGCTTCGTGCGTCTTCTTCCTTGCGTTGTCGCCGGCCGCTGTCGCTGATCTGGGCTGAAGCCACTGCTAAAAGACGAAGCATGGAGGGAGGAGAATGAGAGAGTGAAGTCGGGGAGAGATAGTGTAGGAATGTGTGTGTGTATATGTGTGTTCGGGTTTGGGGGTGCAGAGAGGAAAAAGGAAAATAGAGAGAAATAAGAAATTGAGGACACATGTGTGGTCCATAATAAAAGAGAGACTGATATTTTTGTTTGATGGGTATTTTACTATCTTGCCATTCCCTTTATAATTGAAGATATTTTCAACTAGGGGCAGATATTGTCTTTTTCATTTCCCAATTTATATTTTTCTCTTAAATGATAATTTTATTTATCATTGTCATTTACAAATAAATCTGAAATTTGTCCCAAAATAATTTCTCTAGATATACTTTAATTTCCAGATTTATTTATAAGACTCTTTAAAAATCAAATAATACCCCAAGATTCCAAATATTTCCTTATTTCTTATTTTCTAAAATTTGGGGTGTTACAATTTGTGAAGTCCCACATCGGCTGGGATCGAGATATGCCTAGCCTATATAAGGGGGCATATTCTCCTTCCCATCGAGACGCGTTTTCACGGGTGAGTGTGGGAGGCCTTGGCCAGTATCCCTACCTTGAGGAATAAAACCGTGAGGGGCATAGCTATGTCGCCAAAGCGGACAATATCTCGATCGAGTTTGGGCTGTTACAAGTAAAGCTAGAAAAAATTATCTATTTCTATGATATAATTAATGATGTTTAAGGTTTTCTTGGTCTGTGTAAAATATGCTGAAAGTGCCATATAAATAAGACCAGATGAGTATTAATTTTCCTATATATTTCATTTAATTCTGCATCGGAAAATAAAATATCAATATTTCATTCTCCATTAGATATTGCAACTGCTTTTACAATTCACTATCTTTAACAGAGTATTAGGTAGCCCATCTTGAATTTTGAACTCAAGATCTAAAACAATTACTCAGATAAACTCTGATTATCTTAACCATTTCAAGAGAATAATTAATGACATTTAAAATGATAAATAACTCAACAAGTTAACTAATTTATCCAATTAGATAAATTAGATATGAAAATAAGTCATATTCCTAGCTCCGGTCCACAATATACATCATTTCTAGAAGAATATCTTTGGCCAATTATTTAAGTCATTTGGAGAGTAACTAATGTTTATTTATCAATTTTGTTCACGTAATTAATATTTAAATGTGACTTTTTATATTTTTAGTTTCATTTAAAACCTAATTTAATATGGTTAAAGTTGTATAAAAAGACAATTGAAAATATATTGAATGATTTATCTATCATGTTTAAGTTTTAATAAATGGTTAAGGTCCATTTTTGTTTTAGAAGTAACCACAAAGGAGCACTGAGTATCCTGAAGTAAATTGGGGAGCATATTTGCCTCGAAAGTGTTCAAATCATAGAAAATTTACCCCCACCATTTAAAACTTCAACTTGGATCGTTAAATTTTGACCCACCTATATTGAGGTGGCTCTGTCACCATATACATGTCATCATTCACAGTCCATTTTTGCTCAGGAAGTAACCACCAATGAGTGTTTTTACCTCGAAAGTATTCAAATCATAGCAAATTTGACCGGATAGTTATTCAAAGTTAAATTTAATTGTTTAATGACACATGGCACTCCACATTGCATCCAACAATCCATCTCACCACACATCTCATAACCACAAAGTCTTTTAAACAATGAAATGTGATTGAAGTGAATCAAATTATATGGGATTATGCAAAATTGACTTTTTTATTGTATAAAAGATAATATAAATGAAACAAATGGTTGATGTCCAATTTTTTTTTCTTGTAGTGAGAGAAGAAGCTTATGATAATGAAGCTAGTCTATATGGAGAGAGGGGAGTGGGCAGGGTAGGTGATGCTTTTATTTTTTCTTTTGATGTTGTTTTAATTTTTTAGATGTAATTTAAACAAGGTTCAAAAAACCGGACCAGGCATCGAATCGGATGAGGCACTGGTTCAAGGGTCAAAGGTTCAACCGGGGTCGGACTGGGTCAAACCGGTTATATTAAAATAATAAAATTTTATTGATATTAACATTAATAATCACTAATATCAAAATGTAAATGTAGATAAGTATGCATGATTCATCAAATATGAATATTTTAATGTTTCTATATAGGGAAAAAAAGAAAATATTAGTTGATTACACGTGAAAATAAATATTATTCTACAATCCACAGACTAAAATATAAATATTAAGAGTAACAATAATTAAATATTAAGTATATGCAAGTAAAATAACATTTAAAGTATTATAGTTTCCTAATTTCTAAAATTGAGTGGAGTGAAAGTTAGTAATTAGGTGAATTATAATAAAATAAAAGTATTTTTTTTTAAAAAAGGGTCAACCCGGTTCAACCCCCCGGGTTGGCCGGTTTTTTTAGGCCACCCGGACCGGACCAATGGTTGGTTCACGGTTGAGCCGGTCCGGCTCGGTTTTTTGTTCATTGAATTTAAACGACTTGTGGTGATGAGATGGATTATTGGGTGCGATGTAGAGTGTCATGTGTCATTTAATGGGCAAACTTAACTTTAAATAATAATTCAGACAAATTTACTTTGATTTGGATTCTTCCGCGGCAAAAATGAACCCTGAAATGATGACATGTACATGGTAGCAAAGCCATATCAGCATTGATGAGTCAGAAAGTAGGATTTAATGGTAAAATTTAATGTTTTAAATGGTGGGGGTAAATTTGCTATGATTTGGATTTTTCTAGATGAAATATACTCCTCAAGTTACTTCCAGATACTTACTGGTCATTTGTGGTTACTTCTGAGGCAAAAATGGACCTTAATCCTTTAATAAAATAATCAAAATGACTTATTAGTGGATGGGATGGATTACAATTTACCACTTTCTTCTGGATACTCAGTGTTCCTTTGTGGTTACTTCTGGGGCAAAAATGGACCTTAACCCTTTAATAAAATAATCAAAATGACTTATTAGTGAAAGGGATGTATTACAATTTACCACTTTCCCCTTTTTTTAACTCTAGCTTGAGAAAAAACTTGCTCCTTATTATAAGTCCACATAGAGAGTAATAAATGAGAGTGTTACTAACTTAATCACCATCTGACTTATTCGTAAGTACATAGGTCATAAAAATTTAATATAGTATAAAACAGTGTTGTTCCATTAGGAATTACGATAAAACCAAGTTAATATTGAGTGAAGTCATTTAGAAAGAGTTGGTTTTAAACAAGAATTTACAACTGAAAGTAAGGAAATTAGAAACCAATAAACCACACTTATTAAAGTCCTATGATTACTAATATTTCTTTAAAATGCCCTAATTTTAGTAGAATATCCCCCTATTCCACTTGTTTGTGAAGGCATAATGGACTAGTTAATTGTATAAAGCTTTAATTCTTACAACAGAGCCACCCCGAATTGCCACTTAGTTTCTCCTAAAGTTTTAACACATATTGTTGGTTACCCAAGCAAGGAATTAGGACTAATAGGAGTGAGTATCCAATGCTTTTATACAAATAATTAGTTCATTAGTCACTCATTCCATGCAATTACTTGACGCCTTGATCCACTAAACAAGAGGCATTGATTTAGCACAAGATTTTCACTAAGAATCAATCTTCTCTATAAAATGTCAACATTTTGTTACTGTTCATATGAACAGTACTGCAAGTGTGGCCTGCTTGATAATTTTATCATTTTTATATGGGCCTTTGTGGGGTCACACCATCAAAGTGTGTCAAATACTCTTCCTTCCCCAGCCTTAATGATGTTTTTGTCCTCTACCCATGATCAAAAAGCTTTTATTTCCCTCCTACCCATTTGAATTTCAAATATAGCCACTAGTCTCTACATTAGTTGGGCCCTCCCCCTCCTTCCTTCTTTTAATATTTTCCCCTGGCTTCCTTTTATATCTTTCTTTCTTTGCTTCTTCTTCCTCAGTTTCTTCAACCACCGGAGCGTCATCGTGGTCAACGCAAGACTAAGAGAGAGATCTGGTTCGCTGATGATTTACGATTTCAGCTCTTATCTCTGAAGCTCCATGAAAAGGAATATGGTAAATCTTGGTTTTCTTTGATTTCTTTGTCTTTCTGCTGCTAACTTCTCCGAATTCTCCATCATTTTGAGAATCTGTTCCTCTCTCCCTCTTTTCTCACTTCTCTCATCTGTTGGTAGTTGCTATTATTTCAGAACCAGTGGAAAGGCAAGGAAAAAATGGCTGAAGAAGAAGAAAAGGCAGCTGATTCGTAACAAGCTTGAGGTGCTCCATTCAAGTAATGCGACAAGTTTTTTTGGGTTTTCAAATTATTAGAAATTTCCAGGTGAGATTTCATGATCAAATCATTAGAAAGATCGAATCTTTTTCTGTACCAAGCTTTTGATTGATTTCAGTAATGCGAGAATGTTTTTGGGTTTTTTTCTGTACCAACCTACCTTCATTCTCAAGCCCAGAATTTTCGGCCTTCTTGTGTGATTTTTAATTTGAGCTACATAACTTTGATTTACTTCTGTTTTAGGTTTCCAAAAAGCCCTATATGTCTAGTATTTTAAATAAAAATTTAATAGCTAAAGGCATTCATTTGCTAACTCAAATAATTTCATCAATAGACATTGCACAGAATAGAACCCATAAAACATCATTTCGATTGCATGAATTAAAACTTGTTCTTAATGGCCAAGATTGACCATATACATTCATGAATCCAAAAAGATAACATAATAACAACATAAGTAAAGGCATCCCAACAATATTACAGATTTATCATGAGTTCAAAGATGCACAATAAAAAAAAAGAACTTTGAATCCTTCATCTTGACTAAGCTAGCTTCTATTCTTTCTCCTTTGATGAACATGCTCCTAAAATGGTTTAGATTTGGGGGGGGGGTGAGATTTTGGGGAATATCTTAGTAGCACAATTCTCAACAAACAATCATGCAAGTTTAACATTGGATAAGATATGGAAATACCAATAACTTATACATGTGAGCATTTATGTTCTTGAATAATAACATATGGCCATAGCATTATAGGAAACACATAATCACTTCAAACATGATTCATCAAGGCAGCCAAATATCACATCACAATATTGAAACAATGCTAGAAATGTAAGAGAATAAGTATTACCTTAGAGCTTTACAACTTTTCTTGGAGTCCCAACCTTCAAGGCTCCTCAAGAACATTAAAAAACACTCAATAACACTCCTTTTTCTCTCACTTTCTTTGGGGCTACGAATTTTGGTATGGAGAATGGGATGGAAGGGGTCCTATTTATAGGGGAAATGAGGGCAAGGATCACCCCAAACCACCTCACATAATGCCCAATAGAATTGAGCTTTCTCTTGCACTCTTATCCTACCTTAGGCTAGCCTCCTCTATTGCATCCACTACTGCAGAAAGGGGATTCTATGTCTGTTATTTTAGGGTTTTCATGTCACTTTTTTATGTGACATAAAAAGTAGTGACTTAGAAAAAATGGAGATTTTACGTCACTTAAAATAGGGGACGAGGAAAGTCATATTTTCCACATCACAACTTATGAAACAAGCGACGTAGATAAGTCCCTGAATGATTTTTTTTATTAAATGGCTGAGATTTCACGTCACATGTATAGAAAACATGTGACGTGGAAAGTAGCGTGGAGAAACCACGTCACTTATTAGCCAAATAAGTGACGTGGTTTCTTATAAACCACGAATGTGACGTGGTTTATAAGAAACCACGTCACTTATTTGGATAATAAGTGACGTGGTTTCTTGCAAGCATATTTCACGTCACATGTTTCTAAACATGTGACGTGGATTTTTTTTAAATTAAATTTTAATATTTTCGTTTGATCCCATTTTTTTTTCTTGTTTTTGCTGTCTCAGAAAACAGATTCACCATAAATAGCAATCAACCAAGCTAACATATAAGTAATCAATCATACTAACCATATATAACTTGTGTTTACTACTACTTCACAAATTAACCATTAGTGTTACACAATTTAGTATTTTGTACAATGATCAACCATCTCTACTAACCAATTCCGAAAGCAAAAATTCAGCAACATTCTCACGAATTGAATCAAGATCTTCACTGTAAATGTGTTGGTATCATAAAACTGCAACAATAAAGATGTGATTATCAATGCAAAGAAATTATATAAAACATTATATATTTATGTATTAACTGTATTAATCATACAAGAATTTAACTTATACCTGTGAGAATGATGCGGTTCGTTCACTAATAATAATGTCAAAAATATATTTCATGATGTAATATCCGCACTCCTTATTGGTCGGTTGCCTAGAGCACTTCAATCACAAGAAACGGTATAAATTAATAGCAATCAATTTAATAAATCTCGATTGACTAACATTGAAAGAATTTAAATCAAAAGTACTTACTTTAGGTCTTTGTAGCACGACGTCTTGATGTTCTTGACCAGTTTTTTCCATTGAATGTCACTGAGATATACCCCTAAAATGGAAACAAAATTAGTACATATATTGTTAGAATAATAGGTTTTGATGATAACCAAACATATCTTAGGCATAAGGTAAGTGAGTGATAAATGTTTGGAATGATATGTCTTAGGTATGCATAGATAGCCCTTTCGATCAGAGATAGATTCCAAGTCAAGTCATTTTGTCTAATCGATTAGAGTTCAGTCTAAGTTGTCGCCTAATCGATTAGAGACCCCTGTAATCGATGAGAGATCTTAGCCTTTCGATTAGGAGAAATTGATGTAATCGATTAGGCTCGCCTGATCGATTAGAGGACCATTGCCTAATCGATCAGAGTCCTATAATCGATTATAGATAAATTGCCTAATCGATCAGAGTCTTATAATCGATCAGAGAAGTTGGTATGTGTAATCGATCAGAACCATGTAATCGATTAGAAGAGTTGTGAGTGATCTGAATATAATCGATCAGAGGTAAGTAATCGATTAGAGGAAGTTTAAGTGTAATCGATTAGTCTTGCTTAATCGATCAGGCGTCCCTGTAATCGATTAGGCTCATGAATTTCTAATCTATTGTTGAGTGATGCAGGTCCTAATCTATACATAATCGATATGTAATCGATCAGCCACCAAGTCCTGTAATCGATCAGAGGCTGTAATCTGAGTGGCGATGGGAATAATTCAAAATCAATGGCTAAAGCTATTTTAGGCTTTCCAAGTACAGAGTGCTCAGACCTACTTAAGGAAGTTTACGTTAGACACAAAATCTGAGCAATATAGCCGTTGGAACTCACCTACTTCCTCCAGCGATAGATAAAGAAAGATGAACAAAAAGCAAAGGAAGTACAATGGAGTAAATGCAACACAGGCTACATTCTCAACACTCCTCATCCGATTAAGATCTCTCTCTCTGAACAACTCTCAACGGTCATATTTATTACACAAGCTTCAGAGTGAAGAGTATAAAAGCATTGAGAAGCAGTTGGTTGAATTAATTGATTACTTCATTAAAAGATCTTGTATCTATTGCATTCAATTCTCTCAACAATCACTGTTCTCAAATTCTTAAGTGTGTAACACAATCCGTTCAATTGAGTGAACAATTTCTCTACACTTGTATTTATTATCTGAGTAAGGATTACTCTTAAGATAGTGGGATCTTAAGAGTAGGGTGTAATCTTACAAAGTGTAAGGGGGAGTGATTAGTAAGGAGGTGAGCTCTTGCTGTCACTTGTAAAGGCTGTCAAGAGCCCGTTTAAATCTTGAAAAGCTAGTGGAACCCAACTACCAAGTTGGAGAACTGGACGTAGGCCAAAAGTTGGGCTGAACCAGTATAAACTGTATTGTTCATTAAAGTTTTTTTTTAAAAGCACAATTCCCCCCCCCTCTTGTGCATTTCCTGCCTGTTACATTTGGTATCAGAGCCAGGTCTTCTCAGATTCATCTGATCCCACGATCAGGAGAAGCAAAGATCTATCATGGCAGGATATGAGAATGTTCTCCCTGAAGGCAGTTCAATCAACAAACCTCCTGGATTCAATGGTGAGCATTATACCTTCTGGAAGATGAAGATGAAGGTTTTCATCAAATCATCAGGTTATGATCTCTGGAGGATAGTTGAAGAAGGAGACATCGTTCCTATGAAAACAGAAAATGGAGTTCAAGTGCCTAAACTCCATCAGGAATTAACGAGTGATGACAAGGATGATCTGGAACTCAATAGCAAGGCAGTCTTGATTCTTCAAAATGCCCTAAGTCAAAAAGAATATTTCAGGGTCTGTCATCTAGAGACAGCAAAAGAAATGTGGGATGCCCTAGCAGTTGCTCATGAAGGGACCAGTGGAGTAAAAACTAGAAGAGTGGAACAACTTATCACTGACTTTCATTTGTTCAAAATGGAAGAAGGGGAACCAATAAGGGACCTGGAAATTAGATTCACTCATCTGATCAACAATCTCACAGCTCTTGGAAGGAGGATCTCTGAGGCAGAACAAGTCTCCAAAATCTTAAAGATTCTAACTCCTGAATGGCAGATGAAGGCTACTGCAATCCAAGAAATGAGAGGAGAATCTATGAGCTCTATCACTTCTCTGTTTGGAAGCCTGGCTGAATATGAAACAACCATCAAGGTTCAAAGAGAACTCTATGGAGATAAAAAGAAAAAGAATCTGGCACTAACTGTCTCTGCAAAGGATGATGAGGATGAGGAAGAAGATGAAGAACTGGACGATGATGAAATGGCCTTTATGGTCAGAAAGTTTAGGAAATTCTTCAGAAATAAAGGAAGATTCCAGAGAGGTGGCTCAAGCAACTTCAGAAAAGATTCACTGAAAAATGTTCCTGTATGCTATGAATGTAAGAAGCCTGGACACTTCAAATCAGAATGTCCAAGCCTCCAAAGATTCAAGGAGAAGGAGAAAAAGAAAGAAAAATTTCAAGGCAAAAAGAAAGCCTATGTTTCGTCTATATGGGGGGACAGCTCTGATGAGGAAGCCAGTGAAGCAGAGGAAGCTGCCAACCTGTGTCTAGTAGCACGAGAAGATTCTTCCAATAATGAGGTATATCCTGATGATCTATCTTTCCAAGAACTTCAAGATGCATATGATGACTTACATATTGAATTTGAAAAATTGGCAAAGGAAGTTTCTGCTTTAAGAAAGAAAAACAAAGTTCTTGAAAAGAAAGCTGATAATTTTGATTGTGAAAAATGTAAACTGAATTCTGAAAAGTTTTCTCAAGAAACTTCTGATTGCAAAAACTGTGAAAACCTTGTGAAAGAAAATGAGAAGATTTCTGGAATTTTAAAGAAATTTACTAAGAGCACAGAAATTCTTGATGTCATGTTAATGAATCAAAAAGCATATAGAGACAAAACTGGTATTGGTTATGATTCATTCTCTAAGAACATGAAAGGAAATAAGTCTGTGTCTAAAGAAAAATCGTACTGGAAATTTTTCAGAAAAGCTTCAGATTATTCATCACCTTTCTCGTTTTGCAATTACTGTAATAGAAAGGGTCATTCTGAATCAACCTGTTACCCCAAGAAACATTGTATGTCTGGACACTATAAATGGGTCCCCAAAGGGACACATCAGCCTAAAGTCTATACAGACCAAAGGCAGCAAGCTAATCCCAAAGGACCCAAGAAAATGTGGGTACCTAAATCTGCTTAGTCTGTGCAGGTTTGTCTCAAAGCATCCAACAAAAATAGCAAGTGGTATATAGATAGTGGATGCTCAAGGCACATGACAGGAGATAAAGAGAAACTAGACAATCTAATCCTGAAGGATGGGGCCAAGGTTAGCTTTGGTGGAAATCAGTCTGGCAAAATTACTGGAAAAGGAGATATTGGTCCAGTTAAAGATATCTATCTTGTGGAAGGTCTCTGCCACAACTTGCTGAGTGTCAGTCAAAGTACTGACAAAGAATGAAAAAGACAAGAAAATCAGCTCAATCAGGACTGATCATGGAGGAGAGTTCGAGAACCAAGATTTTCTAGAGCTTTGCAAAGAAAATGGAATCAATCATAATTTCTCAGCTCCTAGAACTCCTCAACAGAATGGAGTAGTTGAAAGAAAGAATAGGGTACTCACTGAGATGGCCAGAACAATGCTGAATGGAAAAGAAGTATCTCAGGTATTCTGGGCAGATGCAATGAATACTGCATGTTATATATCAAACAGAGCCTACATTCGGAAGGGAATGGATAAAACTCCATACGAGCTTTACAAAGGAAGAAAGCCAAATGTAAGCCATCTTAAGGTATTTGGTTCAAAATGTTTCATCCACAATAATGGGAAGGTAAATTTAGGTAAATTCGATCCCAAGTCTGACTCTGGAATTTTCATTGGTTATTCTAGTAGAAGTAAGGCTTATAGAGTTTTCAACAAAAGAACTTCTACTGTTGAAGAGTCAGTTCATGTAGTCTTTGATGAAACTGATTCTGAACAGAATATTTCTTTAGAAGATGAATCAGCCTTTCAAAAGAAAGTTAAAAATTCTACTCAGTCATTAACTCCACCAGATGAGTCTCATGAAGAGAGACAAGAAGATGATCCACATGATGCACCAGCTGGACCATCAGCATGGAAACATCACAGGGATCATCCACCTGAGCAAATCATTGGTGAGGTTAATGAAGGAGTTAGAACCAGGCATCAAACTCAAAATGCAATACATTTCTCTGCATTTATTTCTGAAATTGAACCTACTTGCATTGAAGAAGCTTTAGAAGATTGTGATTGGATAACTGCAATGCAAGAAGAACTCAATCAATTTGAAAGAAGTCAAGTTTGGGATTTAGTTCCAAGGCCCTCAAATTATCCTATTATTGGAACTAAATGGGTTTTCAAAAACAAACTTGATGAATATGGGACTGTTGTCAGAAATAAAGCAAGACTTGTGGCTAAAGGATATAACCAAGAAGAAGGTATTGATTATGAGGAGACTTTTGCTCCAGTTGCAAGATTGGAAGCAATAAGACTGTTATTAGCCTTTGCATCCCTCAAAAATTTTAAACTTTATCAAATGGATGTAAAAAGTGCCTTTCTTAATGGTTATATCATGGAAGAAGTATATGTTGAACAACCTCCTGGTTTTGAAATTGCCACTAAACCAGATCATGTTTATAAACTTAAAAAGGCCTTATATGGACTTAAACAGGCACCAAGAGCCTGGTATGAAAGGTTGAGCAATTTTCTGTTAGAAAAAGGTTTTTCAAGAGGAAAAGTTGATACCACTCTATTTATTTTACACAAAAAGAAAAGCATGCTTGTTGTACAAATTTATGTAGATGACATTATTTTTGGTGCTACTGATGGATCTCTCTGTGAGGAATTTTCAAAGATTATGCAGGGAGAATTCGAGATGTCAATGATGGGGGAACTCAACTTCTTTCTAGGTCTTCAGATTAAACAAAGAAAGGATGGAATTTTCATTTCTCAATCAAAGTATGTGAAGGAAATCTTGAAGAAATTTGGAATGGATTTGTCAAAGGAAGAAGATACTCCTATGAGCTCCTCAGTGGTGATGGATGCTGATGTAGAAGGGAAGGACTTCAATAAATCAACATATAGAGGTCTAATTGGCTCCCTCTTATATCTAACTGCCAGCAGACCAGATATTCAATTCAGTGTAGGAGTATGTGCCAGATATCAAGCTAATCCTAAAGAAATGCATCACACATGTGTTAAGAGAGTCTTGAGGTATCTGGTGGGAACTCAGGAGCTGGGGCTGTGGTATCCAAAAGGAACTCAGGAATATTTAATGGCTTACTCAGACTCAGATCATGCTGGGTACAAAACTGATAGAAAGAGTACCAGTGGTCAATGTGCATATCTTGGGGGATCCTTAGTCTCTTGGGCAAGCAAGAAACAAACATGTGTTTCTCTATCCTCTACTGAAGCTGAGTATATTGCTGTTGCAACCTGTTGTACTCAAGTTCTATGGCTCAAGCATCAATTGAGGGATCTAGGTATGGAGTTTCCAGAAGCTCCAATCCTCTGTGACAATACAAGCACTATTAGTCTAGCCAAAAATCCTGTACATCACACAAGAACAAAGCACATTGATGTAAGGCATCATTTCATCAGAGATCATGTGCAAAAGAAGGATGTCAGAGTGGAATTTATCTCAACACACTTGCAGCTGGCTGACATTTTCACCAAACCTCTAGCAACTGAGCCATTTATGTTTATCAGAAGAGAATTGGGAATGGTAAATCCCAATGAATTGTAAGTTATTTTAGTTATCAAAATTATTTCAATCTAAGGATGTTTTGATGATATTACACTAACTTAGGCATCGGAGTGTCAGATCAAAATTTATGCAGGACTTAGAGGCTCAGAATAGAAAATCCATCGCCTAATCGATCAGGTAAGCCTGATCGATCACAGGACACTCCCTGTAATCGATTAAGCATCGATTAGGCTAAAATGAAGCATCGATTAGGGGAAGGCGCATAATCGATCAGAACTGTCTGATCGATCACAAGGAAGGATTAATCGATTGGGCATCGATTACTCAGCGTGGACCTATCGATCACAACAACCCCTAATCGATTGGGCGCATCTCATCAATCAGAGACAACACTCTGTAATCGATTACGCGACATCTGTAATCGATTAGGCGTCAACGGTAACATTTGTAACGTACACTTTATCTGACAGTTACTTACTTTTCTAAGCTCACCCACTCTTATATACTTGACATATGTCACTGTAGCATCATTTCGCACTTTATTGCATTTTGTTTCTTCTTCATCTCCTCATCCTTCATCAAATCTTAACGTTCGAATCATCAAATCTCTCTGTAACCATCGTAACTGTACCCACTACTCGAATCATCATCAGCCATAACTCTCCCTCACCAGTTACAACCCTTCGAATCACCAATCATAACCCTTGAGCCCTCTACATAAACTCTTCCCATGGCACCCAAAATGCGTATTCCAAAGAACATCAGAGCCCAAGTCGTTTCTGATACAGTACCATTACCTGAAGGAGATCCTGCCTTGACCTATAGACCTTCATCACCCCCTTCAAATCCACCACCCTCCACCTCTCAACCAACCTCTCAAATGGCCAAAACTCGTGGTACTTCATCCAAGTCTCCAGCCAAAAGCCCTTCCACAGTCAGAGTCAGAGAACTCATTTCTGGTGACACAATGGTTCCCATCGACTCCTCCTATGCCCAAGGTCCTATTGAAGATGCCTCAGAAGATATTCAGAAAAGGTCCATACAGCAAAGATGTGGGTTTGTGGATATTGAGTATCTTGACAAAAATGGCTATCCTGTCAAAGAATGGCTGCAACCTTATGCGACATGGCTGGGTATTAAAAATCATTATAATGAGCGAGTCATAAAGGCCTTCTACTCAAACTTGAAGATTTCTGTTACGGAAGCAGAAGGCAAAACCTCAGATATCAAGATTTCTTCTCAAGTCAGGGGTAAGAAGTTTTCTTTCACTTGGAAGGATTTGAACAAATGGCTTCACATGGATGGGATTAATATGGCAGAGTACAACACATGGCAAACAAGGGAAAAGTTTTCTGATGAGCAACTCAGGCAGATTTATCAACCTACAAGTCCTATTGAGGGAAATCTCAAGCCTGTCCAATTACCTCCTGCCTACAGAGTTCTGCATTATGCTTACTCCAGGTGTATGGTCAACAAGGCTGGCAACTTCACACTTATCCTGGATATAGACAATCCTCTCTTGCCCATGCTGATCCACAAAATTCCCATCAACCCTGGACAAGTCATCTGTGAGGAATTCTTGAGGTTCCAGAAGACAAAGTCTGTTAAGACTCCTCTGCCTTTTGCATCTCTTATTTCATTTATTCTGTGCAACAATCAAATTTTTTGGTTGGAAGACGAGCACAACAAGCAGCCTCCCAAGTGTGATCTGACCACTCTCAAGAAGATGGGGTTGCAACCTTTTGGGCAGAGTTCCATCCCCTCTAAGCCTCTACCAGATATTGAAATTGAAGAGGAACCCCCTACAGAAGAAGGACTTGAACCAGGAGAAATCCCTGGCCATCATCCTAATCAAGAGCCTCTGATTCAGGAAGAAGCAGCACCCGCTTCTCCTGCCAACTTTATTGATCAAGTGGTGGAAAAGGTCTCTGCCAGAATAGTAGAAGAAATGGCCCTCGAGCATCAAGCCATGGAGGACAGATTATTGCACAGATTGGTGGCAGCTCTCAATGATTCAGTTGTCAAGTCTGTGAAGGAAAGCACCATGACCATCTTCAATGGGTATGATGCTGTGGTAAACATGCACAAGTTTTTACACAACAGACTTGCTGGACTGGAAGAGATTCTCAGGGAAAAGTATCAAGCCAATATTCCTGGCCCTCCTCTGTCACCCTTTGATGGTTATGCACCACATCAGGTATCACCCATTCATTACTCACCTTCACAATCTCATCCCTCTTCTCCACATCTCCACACTCAACCCTCTCCAAAAACCACTCCTCCTCCTTCCAAACCTTCCTCACCCTCACAGAAACCCTCCTCCAGTTCCTCAGATCATCCAGACTTCCCACCTTCTCCTATCCACATATTGACCCCTGCCTCTCATCCCACACCCTCTCAACCACACTCTCCTTCCCCTAAACCAGAAATAGCCAAAACTTATACCAGAAAAGGCAAAGCTCCTTCACTAGAAACCCCCCCTCCTTTTGATGATGCCAAAAAGGGGGAGAAGATATTCATATTCAGTGTGCCAACCCCTGGGGAAAGCAGCCAGGTTCAAGAAACGGCTGTGGAAGCTGCCTCCATCCTCTCAGCTATAGCTTCTGAGATCCCTCAGATGTCTCAAGTTCCTGAGGATGTACCCATGAGTCAGACACTCGAGGAAATTCATGAGCTTGCAGAAGCCATTAAGCTAAGCATGGCAGAAGAAGAGGTTGTGGTAGAAGAAGCCACAGAGTCTGAAAATGAGGCCACTGTCAATATCCCTCCAGAAAATGCTGAAAATGTGATAGAAGAAAATCTGGGAATGGCCATGGTTTTGTATGAAGGGGAACCTAAACCCATTGACATTGATTTGGTGCCTCATTATCTTCATAAGGCAGATGTACTGCACCAGCAAGTGGAGGAATTAGAACAAACCTTGGCTGCAAGTCAGAAAGAAAGAGAAGTCAGAGATACAGCTAGGGATTTGAGTCAGAAAAATCAAGAGAAAGAATCCCCTCAGCCTCTATTTCCAAAATGGGGAGTCAGAAGGACCTACACATATGGGGATCCAGTCAAGCCTGCTCAGAAGGACCCCATTCAGACTACTTCAGAATTTTTGAAGTCTGACAAGGAGGAAGAAGGCCCAGAGGCTCAGTCAAAACCTAAAAAGCAAAGGATCAAAATGACTGCCTCTAAGCCTGCACCTAGGGTTGCTCCTGCAACAAGAAAGAGCACCAGAGCAACCAAAGGAATTGTTATTGAAGAACCTAAGGTTGTCTCCAAGCCTGCAGCTAAGAGAAAGGCAGCACCAAAAGGGAAGGGAAAGGCAGCAAAGCCTCCTCAGAAGAAACAAAAGAGACCATCCAGATTGGATGTGCTTCTGTCCTTAGTGCCTCCTCCTCCTCCCAAGAAGAAGAAGGCTCCTGCTAAGAAGAAGAAGGAAGAAGTCGTTTTGGAATCTGAGTCTTCCTATGACTCTGGTCGAATTAGCAGTGAATCAGGGGACTATGATCTTGACACATCAAACTGGAAGGATGACACTGACTCTGACTAATCCATACTCCCTGCAACACCAAAAACCCCTTTCACATGCATCATTCATATTTTGCTCATTTTATATTTTTTATATATTTAGTTCCATGCGTAAAGACAATGCCAGTATCCTTGTCATATCTGAATTATTGTTTCATAAATATATATATCAGTTGTCTGCTTGTTGATCTCTATATGTATTCTGTTATTGCAATTATTTCTAATGTTTTGTCATCATCAAAAAGGGGGAGAATGTTAGAATAATAGGTTTTGATGATAACCAAACATATCTTAGGCATAAGGTAAGTGAGTGATAAATGTTTGGAATGATATGTCTTAGGTATGCATAGATAGCCCTTTCGATCAGAGATAGATTCCAAGTCAAGTCATTTTGTCTAATCGATTAGAGTTCAGTCTAAGTTGTCGCCTAATCGATTAGAGACCCCTGTAATCGATGAGAGATCTTAGCCTTTCGATTAGGAGAAATTGATGTAATCGATTAGGCTCGCCTGATCGATTAGAGGACCATTGCCTAATCGATCAGAGTCCTATAATCGATTATAGATAAATTGCCTAATCGATCAGAGTCTTATAATCGATCAGAGAAGTTGGTATGTGTAATCGATCAGAACCATGTAATCGATTAGAAGAGTTGTGAGTGATCTGAATATAATCGATCAGAGGTAAGTAATCGATTAGAGGAAGTTTAAGTGTAATCGATTAGTCTTGCTTAATCGATCAGGCGTCCCTGTAATCGATTAGGCTCATGAATTTCTAATCTATTGTTGAGTGATGCAGGTCCTAATCTATACATAATCGATATGTAATCGATCAGCCACCAAGTCCTGTAATCGATCAGAGGCTGTAATCTGAGTGGCGATGGGAATAATTCAAAATCAATGGCTAAAGCTATTTTAGGCTTTCCAAGTACAGAGTGCTCAGACCTACTTAAGGAAGTTTACGTTAGACACAAAATCTGAGCAATATAGCCGTTGGAACTCACCTACTTCCTCCAGCGATAGATAAAGAAAGATGAACAAAAAGCAAAGGAAGTACAATGGAGTAAATGCAACACAGGCTACATTCTCAACACTCCTCATCCGATTAAGATCTCTCTCTCTGAACAACTCTCAACGGTCATATTTATTACACAAGCTTCAGAGTGAAGAGTATAAAAGCATTGAGAAGCAGTTGGTTGAATTAATTGATTACTTCATTAAAAGATCTTGTATCTATTGCATTCAATTCTCTCAACAATCACTGTTCTCAAATTCTTAAGTGTGTAACACAATCCGTTCAATTGAGTGAACAATTTCTCTACACTTGTATTTATTATCTGAGTAAGGATTACTCTTAAGATAGTGGGATCTTAAGAGTAGGGTGTAATCTTACAAAGTGTAAGGGGGAGTGATTAGTAAGGAGGTGAGCTCTTGCTGTCACTTGTAAAGGCTGTCAAGAGCCCGTTTAAATCTTGAAAAGCTAGTGGAACCCAACTACCAAGTTGGAGAACTGGACGTAGGCCAAAAGTTGGGCTGAACCAGTATAAACTGTATTGTTCATTAAAGTTTTTTTTTAAAAGCACAATTCCCCCCCCCTCTTGTGCATTTCCTGCCTGTTACATATATATGTGACTAATTTATTTGGGACACTAGTATATGATAAAGATATTAACACTACTCACATCGATAGGAGAGTTCTATGATAGGGGGTTATATTACGCCTCAACGAGTCAAACCAAACCAGACAATAATCCCTAGGGCAAATGACAGCTAGTTCCCAGTGCTTATTGAAAGACATTAAAAATAATCATAACATTTACAAATGTGTATAATGATGAAAAGTTGGCAAAAGGAAACAATCAAACTTACTCTTCAAGAATAGGTGCAAAATAGATAATTCCCCGGTTCACTGACATTTGATGGTTGACGTATGCCTGCATGTTGTCATCATAATTCCTCTTCTCCGCTGGGGTATTGAAATTATCCCTCATCACCAATGCCATTGGACTGAAGAATCTGTATTGTCACCTGCCTAATCTGTTACACAAGCTGTGGAAGTACCTATATATCATAGACAAGTTGAAATCAAAAAGGGATTTAATAAGAAATACTGCTGAGACATAAAAAGTAACGGTCATTTATTACATAGTCGCTAACTCAAGCCATCCAAGGTCAATTTCCTGCAGCAGCAAAAACTCCCTAATATCTTCGGAACTGTGAAGCAAAAATTTGTATGTACTGTCAGGACTGACTACTCCTGGAGGCATCGTAAAGGGCACAGACTCCAAATTTGGCTGCATCTCCCGTAGGAGCTGGAGAGAAGGATATTCGTCTGAAAAGGTCTGTAGGGGATGGAAAAAATCATTGTTATGTTATGCCTAAACCAGAAAAATATCAAACAAGCAGTCTCAAAACTTAAGTGTACATACCACATCAACCGCGCGGGTCCGGCCCCGTTTGCGGGCTCTTGTGTACAAGATATCTAGGCTACAAGATGAATGCCCCGATCGCCTCGCCTAGTTTGTTGACTTCATGATCGGGAAAGGGTACATCTATCCCCGCCTCATTGCTCTGGATAGCTTTAACGGACACCTTCACTTGGTCCTCATCAATAGGAAAATTATGTGTGAGGGAGGCGTTCGGGAACTGGAGAGCTTTGGCTACCGCGCGCAGGCGAGGGAAATCAAGATGGAGATAACACTCCTCTCCATAGTCAGGGTTATTTTCTGGTGTGGGATCTGAGTCGTCCTCATGAATTGATCCTAACTGTCCAGGCTGATTGCAGCTATCTTTGCTGCTTGGACCGGCGATACCGAGAGACTCCTGTAAAGGATGAAAATATACAGAGTAAGACTATAATTGATGAACCCGGAATATGGAAATCAACATATTTAGTAGATGATCAAACCTGATTATTTTTTCTAGAAGAATTAGACGAGAGTCCGAGCTGTACGGTAGATGCTCGGACCTGTGCCTCAACCTGCATCCGGATCTACTCCGCCATTTGCCCATTAAGCTGCTGGATATGTGCATCCAACTGTTCCTGGAACTCGACCTTCATCTCCGCCCGAGCCCTGGCCACAATCTCCTTAGTGGATTCTCTACGGGGGTAAGATTGGGGTTTGCGACCGAAATACTTGGTCAGCCCTACATTCCTCGGCTCCCCGATAACTCGACCGTGGTGGTCGAGCTTCCCAATTATCGTGGCAAGGATGTCCATCCTCCCAGAAGGTGTAAAGGACCCTTGGGTGGCTTGCTCCTCAAGTTCTTCCTGTAATGACCCAACAAAATCGTAATTTGCAATGTGCTACAAAACCACAAGTTAAATGCATAAACAACCAAGTAAAATACTTACAATCCTCTGTACAACTTTCTCAACCTCCGGAGTCACAAATTTTCCTTCTTTATTCTTCCTTCCCTCAGCCCATTTCGTATGACATGGGAAGGGCGGCAGAGGCTCTACAACAAAGGTAGGATCGGACCGTGCCGCTTCCTCTATTTATGCAATTTGTTTCTGGGTCAACTTTTTCTCTAGCCACTTGTAACCACCCCGAGACATCGTGTGCTTCGCTTGTCGCTTCTTTTGTTTTTCGCTTTCCTCCTGTGAAACTAAGACTAAGTTAGCTAACTAATATAATATGTTAACAGTGCAATTTTTAACCAAAGTTTCAAAGCTATTTATGAAATATACAGACCTTGAACTTTTCATCTAGCTGTGATGCAACAAACTGCTTCCAAGTGTCTGGGTCAATATTGGGATAGCTCTGACCTGGATCTTGACCCTGCTTGTCTCCAAAGACGTATTCTCTGGTCAAGAGATTCTTGAAATTCTTCCACATCTTGCACCCTTCTCCCAACCAAAAATCCTTGAAAAATTGTGTGTTTGGGACATCAAAGTTTTGCTGAAAAAAATGACGAACACATTAGTTGAATTAAGTGGAAATAAGAATACATACATATTAGGAACAAACAGAAGTATAATGATAAAACATACCAAAATATCTGACCAACATTGATCCTTAACGTCTTTGTTGACTCTCCGCCAATCTTTAACCAAGATGCTTATCCGGTTCCTCACCACAAAACCGATTTAGCTGATGAAATTCGCACCAACTTCCCCGATAGGATTCATGTCATCGTCAAAATCCACATGGATAGGCTGCACATTTGTCCCCTGACGGACAACAACATCATTGAGCTTCGTCGGACCTCTTCCCTTTCTCCGAGGGGGATAGTTCCATTGCTGATTGTTATCACCGTCTGCCATGTACCTGTTAACATATCAAAGATGTGATGAGTTACAATTCCACAACCTTCACAAAACCAAAACAAAAATAGTAACAAGAATTAATACATGATAATTCAAAAAGGTTCTCACTTTATATGTTATCCCATATCCCCTCACAATGATCATTTCTAGAGGCAAATTAGTCATCATTATCTACCAATTCAAATTCACTTGGTTCAGGTGGTCCTGCGCCTAAAGGTTGTATCTCATCTAGATATAAATTGGGAGCACGGTCTTTTTGCTTTTTACCTTGCAAGACTATGGACAATTGCTTATTTGCGGGATCTGTTACATAGAACACCTGTTTCGCGTGACTTGCTAAAATAAAAGGCTCATCTCTGTACCCAACCTTCTGAAGATCAATTGAGATCATACCAGTATGGGGATCAATCACAACTGCGCTATTGTTAACCCACTTGCATTTGAAGATTGGAATTTTGAACTTTGTGTAACTAACTTCCCAAATTTCTTCAATTACGCCATAATATGCCGTGGAAGCCAATCTTGGGTTTTTATCTTTCGAACTGGAGAAGTGCATCGCTTCGGCTACCACCATCACGCCACTGTTTTGCATGGTGCTATTATTGTCCTGGGCCTTAGTGTAGAAGGAATAACCATTTATGTCAAAAGAGCAACAAGTAACAACCTCAAAACGAGGCCCTCCGGCTAACCATCTTATTGTATCCGGCTCACCAGTCTCCTTTTCAACATACTCCTTGAACCACCCAATAAATGTCCTATTATGCTCGTTAGAAATCTGCATGTCACTCTTTTTCGGGTTCTTTTCTTACAGGATCCTCTTATGCTCGTCCAAATAAGGCTGCACTTCTTCCATATTATTCAATATGTACAGGTGTGCTTGTAACACCTCTTCATGGCACATAGTCTTCACTTTAACGCCCCGTACCCCCTTACCGATCCCATCTTCATGTCGGGGGATTTCCTCAACCACTTTTAGATACGATTTGCGAAAATCCATTACCTCCTCAACTAAGTATCTTTCAACAATTGATACCTCAGGTCGATGTGGGTTCTTGGAATACCCTTTCAATACTTTCATGAATTGCTCGAAAGGGTACATCCATCTCAGATAAACAGGGCCACATAGCCTTATCTCCCTTACCAAATGAACAATCAAGTGCACCATAATATCGAAAAAGGCTGGAGCAAAGTACATCTCTAATTGGCACAATATAATGTAACCCTCATTTTCCAACTCGTCGAGCTTTTCAGTGTCGATGACTTTGCTGTAAATCGCATTGAAAAACATACACAGTCTTGTTATAGTCATCCTCACATCATCTTGCATAATACCTCTTATAGCAACTGGTAAGAATTGTTGCATCAATACATGGTAATCATGCGACTTCATTCCAACCAACTTCAAATCGTTCATAGACACAAGTCTACTAACATTAGAAGAATAACCCTGCGGCACCTTGATCCCACGTAAACACTCACAAAGACTTTTTTTCTCCTGTTTAGAGAGTGTATGAGCAGCAGGTTCCATATAAGCCCTCTTTCCATTTTCACTGACTATAGGATGCAACCGTTGTCTTATACCCATTTCAACCAAGTCTAACCGTGCACTGAGTCCGTCCTTAGTCTTCCCTTGTATATGCAACAACGTTCCAACAAGACTATCACCGACATTTTTCTCCACATGCATCACGTCTATATTGTGCCTCACATCCAGAAATCGCCAATAAGGTAGATCAAAGAAGATTGACCTCTTCTTCCAAATGATCTTCTCAGAACCGGTCTTCTTCTTCTGTTTCTTACCGAATACCACATTAACATTCTTAACACGGCTGAAAACTTCCTCCCCGGTTAAGGGGGTCGGAGCAGATCTATATTCAGATGAGCCATTAAAATACTTCTTTAGTCTACGATAAGGATGAAACCGATCAAGAAACCTCCTGTGACCGAGGTAAACGGTCTTTCTTCCATGTTTAAGCTGGTGGCAGTTTGTGTCCAACTCACATATAAGACATGCCATATAACCCTTCACACTGTAACCAGAAAGATTGCCATATGCAGGGAAGTCATTTATTGTAGTAAACAGCATAGCTCGCAACTTGAATGTCTCCTGCCTGTACGTATCAAACACATTGACGCCTTCCTCCCACAACATCTTCAAGTCCTCAATCAAAGGTGTAAGATAGACATCGATATCGTTCCCAGGCTGTTTCGGCCCAGAAATCATCATAGACATCATCACATATTTGCGTTTCATGCACAACCAAGGAGGCAGGTTGTAAATGACCAGCAAAACTGGCCAAGCACTATGTGTGCTACTGAGACTCCCGAAAGGATTGAATCCATCCGTACACAGTCAAAGACGAAGATTCCTCGGCTCACCACCAAATTCAGGAAACATTGAATCAATTTTCTTCCATTAAGGAGAGTTAGCAGGGTGCCGGAGATATCTTCCATCGGAGATTCTCTCATCACAATGCCATCTCAGTTTCTTTGCTTCTGCCTCATTTGCAAACAAGCGTTTAAACCGTGGTATAATTGGAAGGTACCATATTACCTTTAAAGGTACCCCTTTCTTTGATCCATCATCATCACCAACGGCATCCTTTCTCAGCTTGTACCTCGGAGTATCACATTTAGGACACTCTTTTAGGCCTTCATAGTCATTCCTGTACAACACGCAATCATTAGGACAAGCATGTATCTTCTTATACTCCACCGCCATCTTGCTTAGAACTTTTTTAGCCTCATACATACGCTTCGGAAGCACATTGCCGGCAGGGAACATATCACTCAAAGCTTCAAGCAACTGCGAGAAACCCGTGTCCGCCCACCCATTTTCTGTCTTTATTTTCAACAATTTCAGGACGCCGGTCAACCGAGTATACTTAGTACACCCCGGGAACAACGGTGTCTCTGCATCACTCCGCAACTTCTCAAACTCATCTACCACAGAAAATGACTCAGCCCTAATGTCATTGATCATCTCATCCATTCCATCATCACAAACATCATCCATCACTGCTTCTACATTTTGTGACGTGCACTCATCTACGGTACTTCCCGATTCCCCATGCCAAAGCCACTTCTTATAACGGAGATTGATCCCATCACAAAGAAGGTGATCCCTTATATCATCAACGCTCTTACAATAAGCATTTGCACACTTCAGACAAGGGCAACGATACATGTCATTCTTACTAGCCACGTTTCTTTTGAGAAATTTAATAAATTCTTCCACCCCGATTTGATACTCTTTAGTGGTTCTCAATGCATGCATCCAACTATGACCCATTCTATTAAACCTATGCCATATATCCAACAAATTAGTCAATTTTAGCTCACTACCTTGTGAAGAAATGGGCATGCCATACACTTAACTTCACTTCATGCAAATTTTTTAAAAAATTTCGCAGAGTTTCCCCTTGTAAGTGTAATATCCAAAAATTACATTTACAATCTAAGATAATCCAAAATGAAACTAGAAATCCCAATGAAATCACATATTAATTCAGGGGAATAGAGCAAACCAACAATCAGATCAATGGCTTACACAAAGCTTTAACAGAGTAACAAGCCACAGGCACAAAAATCATCACCAAACACAAACAAGCCAAGTAAAATTAGAGAAACACAAGTTGTCAATGGAAATTATCATAGTAGTCACAAGAATATAAGAGCATAGTCATATTCCTTATTGTTCAATGGAGAAGATAAAATCAATAACATACCTCTAGGTGGCTTAGCAAGACAAAGATTACCCTTATGGTGATATGGGTTAGAAGAATCGATTTCTGATTTGGAACAGTTACCTGTATATATTGGAAAAGGTTAAAAATAAAATATCCAACAAGATTCAACAGAAGAGCTAAATGGTTTTGATACTCCTCTCTACACTTCACTTGACACAACCAATAATCAACAAACCAAAGAATTAGACTTCAAAATAATACATTTAAAACCATACATGCAAAACCACAGAATCAATGTTTAAGAAGAATAACGTAGTGAACACTTAGAAATATTAAATCAATTACTTCCATATTTCAGACAACTAATAATTAGAAACACAACCTCCTTTCTTTACAAAACCATTGATCAAGACTAAATTTCCAAGCATAATTCACAAAACACAAATCGAACACTAAATTTCCACTAATCAAAATGTACATCATTTCTCAAATTAAACTTAAGCCTATTACTTTTTAATCCAAATTTAGTTACCAATAACAATGTCTTTTGAATTAATCTCTTATCACATTAACCTCCATATTTGTTTTAGCTCAATAAAACCTTGATCACCCAAAGTTCTAGACAAAATCAAATTAGCCATTCTTTTAATTCCCTTTTCAGCCTAAGAACATAAGCCATACCATTCTCTTACTAGTCCTTAAAACTTTTAATCAATGATTTACACTTCACTAATTAACATTTAAACATCATCACCTCTTATCAATATATTGCAGCATAATCACCCAAATAATGTATATAGAAACATATCAATCAAAAAGCATTTCTAAACACCATTATACACTTGTACTATTTGTTTTTCCCCCTTGTTAGATTAAACCCAAAGAATTGCATGGTAGAAAAACGAGCAAGGAAGAAACCATGTGGCAGCATTCCATAATCAATAAGAAATCAGAGACGAACTGGGCACTAATCAACTAAACAAATTAATCAAAACAGAGCAATCAAACCTCGAAATAAACACAACAAAATGAAAACGAAAATGCAGGGGAAAATGAGTTCACAGAAATTTCAACATAATGCAAGGAAACCAACACCCACCAGAACCCATAAAACGAAAATGCAAGGGAAAAGAAAACCAAGAACACAGAAACGAAAATGCAAGGGGAGTGACAAGATTTGGACAAAAATGGCGAAGATTTTGCACCTGATTGCAGAGAGCTGAGGGAGAGAGCTGAGAGCTTCTTCTTCAACCGAAGTTGAGGGAGAGAGCTGAGGGGTAAGGGGTGAGGGAGAGAGGAGAGAGCTGAGGGATGAGGCTTAGCTTAAAGGTTTTTGGAGGGAACTGAAGGTTTCTGGCGTGAGCGAAATTTGGGCGATGAAGACGATGAGGCTTAGCTTAAATCAGGTTTTGTATTTGTTTTTTAATTTTAAAGAAACCACGTCACATATAGAAAATATGTGACGTGGTTTCTCCAAAACGACGTCACATATATCTAATATGTGACGTCGTTTAGGAGAAACCACGTCACATATTTCCTATATGTAACGTGGTTTCTTTAAAATAAAAAAAATTCCCAGATTATCTTTTTATCAAACCACGTCACATATTTTCTATATGTGACGTGGTTTCTTAAAAATTAAAAAAAAGAAAAAAAAAAGAAAACTGATTATTAGCTATCAAACCACGTCACATATTTCCTATATGTGACGTGGTTTATTATAAATTAAAAAAAATCCCTGATTATCTATCAAACCACGTCACATATTTTATATATGTGACGTGGTTTCTTAAAAATAAAAAAAAAAATTCGAAAAATGATTATTTACTATCAAACCACGTCACATATTTTCTATATGTGACGTGGTTTCTTATAAAAAAAAATTAAAAACTTGAGTAAATCCACGTCACATAATTTTAATATGTGACGTGGTTACTCACAGCTATTAACCACGTCACATTTCTCCCATTATTGTGACGTGGTTTCTTCTTCAGCATGATATTTAATTACAAAAATGCCACCAACCTTTTTTCAATGTCCGTTTTATAATTAAGTGACGTGAATTAGGGACAAGAAATGGGCTTTTTGTAGTAGTGATCACTCATGCGATTTCTCTTCTTTTCTTACTTTTTTTTATTTTCTCTTTTCTTAATAATGGCCACTTTACCCCTAGTTAGTGACACCTTTAGTCCATTTTTCCCCTAAAGCCTATTATCACATTTTTATTAAATCAACAATTTCCTTTTAGTTCATTGGAGGATCATTATTCTAACTCTTTTTCTCTTCTCCTAGCCGTCCCATGTACCACCTTTGGCCAACTGGGGAAGGAAGAGAGACTTATCTTCTTATTTTGCATGAGACATGATGACATCACTCACAAGCATCTTTTTAAGCTTGCATGTCTTCTCATTGGTCACTTATTTTCTTATTTCTTTTTCTTATGCATTTCATTGGCTCTCTTATTTTATCTTATTTTGTATTTTGATTTTCTTCTTTGCATGTCTTCCTATTAGTTATCTTGTCATGATAACCCCTTCTTCTTTTCCCTTGCATTCATTTCTATTGGTCATCAAATAATCTTTTCTTTCTAATATAATTTTATGCTTACACGTATTACAATTACTTTTCTATTTATTATTTTCACATAATTCCTTCTTTTTCCATGACATGTGGTGCCACCCTAAGCTTCACAAGGGGGAATTACTATTTCTTATGGGCTAAGGTCTTTCTCTAGTTCATTTTCTAAGCCCAACCCTAATCTAGATGAGTTTCTAAGCAAATAATATAATCTCATTAACATGCAAACTTCTTAATTATTATAAATTCTTCTTAATTTTTTATGAGAATTCTTAGGGAAAATTATCAACAAATACTTAAACTTCCTCATGCTTTAAACTAATGCCTTATAAAATGTAATTTCCAAGCTAATAAAAATCGGGATGTTACATTTATCCTCCTCTATGGTTCCCGAATAGGCTTAGAACCCTCATCCAAGATGATTCTATGTGTACAAACTAAGGGATTAATCCCTAGATTGTCTGTCAAAGACCACTCAATAGCACCGATATGAGATTTCAAAAGAGAAACTAATCTATGCACTTCACACTCAGATAAGGAACTTGAAATAATCACAGGTAATTTATCACAATCAGTAAGAAAGACATATTTCAAGGTAGAAGGAAAGGGTTTAAGATCCACAATTACGGGGTTTTATCTCAGAAGAAACAAGTTCCTGAAGCTCAAGTGTAGCAAGTGGCAGAATTGTGTCATCACATAGTGGGAAAGGAGATATGAGTGCATCTACATATGCTGTATCTTCTCTACTTCTCAAGGTGGGCAAATATCCACCATAGACGAAGCTACTGGTTTAGCTTACATAACAACGTCTAAGTGGTCAATAGTACCTGCATCACAAGTAGAAGAAACTTTCCCAACATCAAAAGAACAAGAAGATGCATCAAAATCATGTGATGTGGAAAGCTAGCTCTCAATCCCAATGCAATCAAGATATGACACGTCACCATCACAATCACAACACAAAGAAGTATAGGAGGGGGAAATGATAAAAGATAGATCAACATGCTCAAATAAATTAACAAACATAGCATCACAAAGCTCATCAATGTCATCCTCAATAAGAAATGGCGTTAATACCTAGATATGTGCAATCATCATGAGTATTGCACATGGCCTCAGAAAACAGAAACTTGACCTCTTAGTCCTCAATCCCCATAGTGATTGTACCTTTCTTCATGTCAACGATCGTCTCGATCATCTTTAGAAAGGGGCGACCTAGAATTAAAGTTCCATCACTAAGGTTGTCACTAGTCATGTCTAGGACATAGAAATCGGCTAGGAACACAAGGCTTTTAACTTGCACCAAGAAATCCTTAAAGATGCCTTTGAGATACTTAATATTTTAGTTCGTAAGTTAGAGAACCATACTTGCCCTAATAGACTATCTACCCAACGACTCAAAGGTGGAAGTAGGCATGACATTTTGCCATGGTTGTTAAACCCAGACCGGCCACTGACCCGGCCAAGGCAGTGGGTCACGGGTCAATGGGTCAGATTTATTCCCTCAGTTATTCAAAATAGCAGATAATAATCATCATCTTCTACCCATACCCTAATCATATATTTCCATCTATCCTATTCTTCATTTCAGATCAACGCAAGATCAATGAGTAGGCACAAAATAGAAACTTTGAAAATGAGAACAAAATTTATATTGTACAACACTACACAACAATTTGCAAAGAAAGAAGCAAATAATTCATTTCCAACTAATCTATTTAACATTAATCGAACCTGCAACCACAATAATCCATTTTAACTCAATCCCTGCAACATTCAGCCCCCATTTTCCAGAAATCAAACCAGACAAAGAACAGAATAGAAACGAAAACAGAGAACTAGAGGAAGTTTCGAATTTCTGACATAAAAAAGTCAAATTCCATTGTTCAACGAAAATCAACATGCAAAGCAATAAACTAGTCCTATTCTAATCTTATCATCATTTAATTATCATCAACAGCCATACAAAACAGAAAAAAAAAATCGAACCAAACAGGGGAAATAAATCAGAAATCCCCAAAAACCCAACAAAATTCAACATGAAATCGAATCTATTTGCTTAATCTTACTCTTGATAAAATTTAATCAAGCTTCTAGATGGTTGTAGACAGAAATCGCATCTTTTATTCTCGGATGAACAGAGACCGAAGCTCATGTTTGAGAGAAATCGGACCAAATCAACCTTCATTCACAAAATTAGTTCAGGAATACCTTTTATCGAATCTTAAGCTTCATTTTAATTGGATTACAGACCTTAGAACCCTTCCCCAAATCGGACCTCAACCAGAAATCACTCAAATTGGACGAATGAAGGGTAGGAATGAGGAGAGAATAGTCACCTGTGGTTGAATCAGGTGTTACATGGAGAACAACCCACGTCGTCGCCGGAATCGCCTCTCGTCGTTGCTGGCATCGCCGTTCATCGCCAGAGAGAAAACGCGTGAGGAAGAACAAGAAAATAAAATGGAATCGAGGAGAGGCTGAGGGACTAGTATATAAGAGATGAGGGGAAAGTTCAAGTTCTGACGCCTAAAACTTTCTTCTTTTCGCTTTAATCACTAGAATCCGCTTCTTGTTATTTTCAGTTTAGTCCCTTTCTGAAAATAATTTCTAGAATTAAATCCTTATATCCAAAAATATATTTTCTTCCACCATAATTTAATTTTAATTCTCAAAATAATCTCTCAAAAATTCATGTATTTAAATTTATCCTCTAACTAGTTTTCTTTATTTTCTAAAGAAAATAAGCCTTAAAATCATTAAAATACCTCTGACCTCATAAATTTATTTATAAAGCTTTTTAATTTCTAAATGACACCCAAAATTTTTAAATAAATCCTTATTATTTCTAATCCAAATTTTGGGGTGTTATATTTCTCCTGAAAAACATACCTGAATCATCCCAATAATTAATAATATTTGCTCAGTACTCAATTTGGTCAAGTCGACGTATATTTGAATCGGATCAGTTGATTCAAGTTTTTGACATATTTAATGAAAATAAGTTAAGAGACTTCACGACGGATGACTGGATGAGCGGCAAGTATCGGCTTCATCATGTGCACACATACCCCAGGAAAAAAAAATTTACAAGGTCCAAGGAATAATTATCACAAACCTCCCAGTACAGTACTATGCGATTTTGAAACAATATACATATATCAATCACAGGCATTATTGTGAGCAAAAGAGAGATAAAACAATCAAATCACTCTCACAAGAGGTTTATAAATGACACTGATGATGGATTTTGTTGTTCGAA
Source organism: Mimosa bimucronata (assembly GCA_037074515.1). Classification (NCBI taxonomy): domain Eukaryota; kingdom Viridiplantae; phylum Streptophyta; class Magnoliopsida; order Fabales; family Fabaceae; genus Mimosa; species Mimosa bimucronata. The sequence continues at coordinate 19,596,181 of CM073442.1, forward strand.
TAGTAAGGCATGCCCTCAACTTCACCGGTTCAAATATGTTCCACTTTCCTTTTTTCTTGGTCCTTCCAATTGAAATATAAATTTTCTAATGTATATATATATATATATGTTAGGTATGTCTTTATATCACGTAAGCTTAAACCAATGTGAAAAGACTCCCTTAATTCATCTCTCAATCATCCATTGTGAGACTTGTTATCTTAATACTTCCATAGCAGATGACATTGCGTATATCTTGCTTTAGAACTCTGCCACATCTTGAATTCTAGATCTCTACGCACTTTATTCATCATGTGAAATCTCTTGTACCACTAGTTTGCCTCTTTTGATTGCCATATCAGAGTTTCCCAATACAGAGAGTGTTGTTTGGCTTGCTTCTGCATCTTTGAGTAGAGCTTCTAGCACATCCATAAGACTTCTTATACTTCTGCTGCTTGAACTGCGCTCTTGATTCCTATCGGAATATGTTACATTTTCCTTCTCCTGGGGCTTTCGGTAGCGAATGGCACTTGTGGTGTTGCGGCTCGGGGCTGGAACCTTGGTAAACATAGAAATCAACGCAGGACCAATGAATATGGGTAGAAAGCCAATGGTAAGGATGGCGATTGGCGAGCCAAGAATCGCGCAAGCTGTGATGGAGCGACCATGGAGCGTGAGAGAGATCCACAAAGCAACAATGGAGCCAAACATCGTCCAAATAGCAAGCTGAAGCATGAAAGGAACATATCTCCAAAAGTTAAGAGATTGAGAACGAAAAGCAAGTATGGCCAAGAAGGAGATGGTGGAAGTTAGGGACAAGGAAAGGGCCACAAGTGATGAGTTATTTTTTCTAGCAATATTCTCTCCCGCAAAATTAGAAAAGGCCATTGCAGCAACTAGGGTTGACGCCACAGAACATGTTTGTGAGGTCTGATTTAACCACTGTCAGTCACTAGTCATATATTCCTTGTAACTCTCTCTAAATATATCCTCTGCAGTTTTTCCAGCTTTGTTGTATTTCTCCCACAATTCAGAAGGCACTGAACTTTTCACAAACTGCATCACCATTTATGCATATATAAAATGTTAATCTGTCCAACATTTTGAAAACATTGTTTGAATAAAAGTGATGATCAGTATTTTAATTTTTTTATTAGTAGACCTCATGCAAGCTAAGCCAAATACCTTTTAATATAGCAAATAAATTATACGCACCTCAAACCACTTGAATTCCTCTACCATGGTAGTTGTCTGCCAATTCAGGTTGATCTCAGGCTTGGCTGCCAAGTGCAATGCAGTGTTCCCATATTTATCCACTTGCCTAAATGCAGTATTGTTAAGGGTTTTATTTTTATATGCAAACAAAAATCGATATAGTTTGGTCTGCCTCTTTTCTGCCGCTAATAGGACTATGTTCTTCTCCTCATCATCCACAACGTTTAGGGGTGGGTTAGTTTTTCTATCACACTTTTCTAGGATCTTCTCCACCATTTCTTCCACACCATTCTTGGCAGCAACCATTAGGGGTGGGTCAATTATCTTAGACCCTGCAGGCTCTAGCCAATAATTAACAATCCAAATCACAAGATCAGGCAGCAGTAACTTAAATTAAGAAAAATCATGATAATTAAAAGCTCACTCTTACGAAAACTGTACAATTAACCGAATTGAAACTGAAACGGTCTAATATATGTGGGTAATTCTAATTAGGGATGGGAATAGGTCAGACCCTTATCAGGGGCCTACAACCTAACCTATTTAGTAAATAGGTCATGCTCATAATCAAGTTTATTGTTAGGCCTATTTAGATAAACATGCCAGGCTTTTTTTGTAAGGCTTAGTTTACAAGCCTACAGGCCTGGCCTATTCAATTGTTTTGTAATTTCTATTATGATATAAAATATAAAATAAGTTATATACATTAAGTAAAACATTACCAACTTATCTAGTTTTATAACCATAAAATCGTTTTTTTTTTGGCCAACAACCATAAAATCTTTTTGAGGCATACATATGCGTTTTAATGCGTTTTAATGATAATACATGAAATTATAAGTATAAACTTTTAAGCCTATTAAGAGTCTACATTTTTAGAAGGTTTTTAAATAGGCTTTCAAGCCTTGTCAGGCCTTTTGAAAGCTCAGGCTCTGGCCTAAAAATAAGCTTACATACAGGCTTAGACCCAAGCTTAAGTTTTACATTTTTAATCAGGCCTAGGCCTATTTAGTTGAAGTCTACAAAACCCTAGTCAATTTTCACCCCTAATAATGTCAACCATAATGTAGATGTCACGTGATATGTGGAGCCATTTGGTTCAACGGACACTAAGAACTTCATTAAATCTTGATTAAAACAATAAGTGTGATATAATGGGTGTGTGTGAGTTCATTCACCTTGATTAAAAATGATAGGGTGCCATCCATTGAAACAATCGGTCGCCAAGTTGACATTGATGTTTCAATGATAAAACTTGTGTCCTCCCAATTGTCATACATGTAAAATAAAACATTTTTATTTGGAAAAAAAGACCAGGGACTTCCCAAAAAATTCAGAAAAATTAAAATTAGATTGATAATAAAATGTATCAGATCGATAAGGTTGATGCGTTCATACAGTTGTCAAAATTACTTAAATACCTCATCTATGTTTCAAAAGTTACACAATTTCGTCCAAATTAATGATTGAATTAGACAAATATCTCTAAAATATGATAATATTTTATTAATAATATTTTTCTATTTTTAAAATATGCCCAAACTATTTGTAAAAATAGAAAAACAGACCATTAATGAGTAATGTTCATGCCACCAGGAGTCTAGGATTATTAATTTCAAATCGCTCATGAAAAATAGTTGCAATATTTATATTTTAAAACATGTATGCATTTTGAATGTATGTAGAAAGAAGGCCTGTGTAATTTCATCAGAATATTCAACAATAATTAGTGAAATTCATAATTTCGTTTAAACAAAGTTTGTATAATTATCTTTAAGAAAGTGTGTGTATAATTTAAACAAAACTGTTAACTGACCCAACGGTAAAGGTCACCAATGATTATTGACTCTAATGATAAAAATGTCATATTCACACTACTACAGAAAATGCCTATAGTATCACTTATTTTGGCCCTATAGCAGCGCTTATAAGTGCTGCAATAGCCAGTGATGCTATAGGCTATTAGGCCTATAGCAGCGCTTGTTAAGCGCTGCTATAGGACACCTATTGTAGCGCTTAAGCGCTGCAATAGTGACCTGTTGCAGCGCTTAAGAGCTGCTAAAGGGGTACCTATTGCAGCGCTTAAGCGCTGCTATAGGATACCTAAAATTTACCTATAGCAGCGCTTAATGAAGTAAGCGCTGGTATTGATTTTTTTTTTTAAATATTTCGTTTTAGTTTATATACCCCACCTACATTAGTGCTAAAATACCAGCAATTCTATACAGTTCTAGGCAACGAAAATACACCAATAACTCATCCAGAGAGCAATGTACAAATGAACCAACCATTCTAATTGGGAAACAGCACGCTACTAGCTATACTATTATATATCTACATTTGTACTTGGTGTAAAAGAGGTAGAACATAAGTGCACCATTCCTCAATTAGTGCATTCATTTTTTCCCTCGACAATGAGGGGCAACGTGCGTCTGGGTAATACTGCACAGAGAGATAAATTTGAATGGCAATCAAATCTACTTGAAATCTAATAACAAGTTCAAATACAATTAGAGTTGGCAAAATAAAAAACTTACTGTCAATGGAATGCTACATCGATCATGTGTAACTACATCCCTCATAAATTGCATCACATAGTATCCACAGTCATTGTTATTGGGTTGGAAGGGGCACTGTAACAAAAAATACCAGATATCATATGAGAAACATTTACTTTATGTTTGAGTAGATTGTTTAAAAAATTGAATAACTTATAGAACCTGGACTGTGAGCCACTTATAAGCATCTTTCTGGTCAAGAGCTTTGGAATAACTCAAGTTAACGGAGGACCGAAAACTGGTCAATGCGCTGGAAACAAAACAAAGTAAATTAATTTTATTAGCTAGGGTCATAAAATGACAAATGATGCAACGGATTCAAAGAATGCTGACATTCACGTACCTATTGACGAGGCGCATCAAAGCTGTGCGACTTCTGGTTCAGCACCATACACAGGATCCAAATAGTAAATAATGGGATTCGCTTGTGCTTGCGAATAGATGACAAGCAAAAGCCAGTGCTGCCTAAAAATTTTTAGAACGTTATGTCAGTATATATAAATGATGCTTGGAGCTAAGAATACGATGAAATCTATAATGCATATCGACTTACCCTGTATTAATTGGAGCTAAGAATAAAGTCATGCCTGTTACCTTTAAAGAAAAGTGTCTTTTAAGCTTCGCGGACTGCTCGTTATAGCTCACGCCCACAATATGTGCTATGTCATAGGGGCTTATGAATTCGAACGAGACATAATCCCCGGCAATCATGACATGTTCGTGCAGGTGCCTTCAAAGAAACCATACAAACTCCCAATTAGTGTAAACTAATGACATTAAACGAAACCCCAATGAAAACACATTTATACCTGATCCATAAACTGATAGCGGTACCACCGAGCCATCCTTGATCAAGCACGTCCATGATCTGCTCCTTAAAAACATGCTCAACCATATTTGACACCCCAAATATATGCTTGTCGAATGGAATATTGGCAGTAAATTCGGGAGATAGGGTGGTTGCAAATGCTCGCAATCGAGCACGATTTGGCGTCTTGGCGCTTGTACGTTCAATAACAGGAGGTTCTTGTACTTTCTTCTTGCCCTTGGCTTTTGTTGCCTACAAACCATGTAAATAGAAAGTCTGAAATTTTATTCCAATAAAAAAGAATGCTAGTTTAATTGATTAGAAAAGAGTAAGTGAGCTAGCAATGTATTTTAATTGACTAAAAGGAACAAATAAAAAAGAGGTAAACAACTACTAATGAATGAAAAGTTTGAATAAACGATGAAATGTGAAATTTACAATTAAAGTTCATTTGATAATGTTATAATTTATATAATTAATTTATTTTATGCATAATAGTATAAATTAAAGTAAAGTTGAATAGGTCAGGCCTGTAAGCTTGTAGGCTAGATTTTAAGAAAAAATGTCTGACCTATTTACCTAAATAGGCCTATCATTAGGCCTGAATATGAGCCTGATCTATCTACTAAATAGGTTAGGTTATGCCTTATATAAGTTTGGCCATAAATCCCTTTTAAAAGCTTAACCTATTTCCATCCCAAAGAGAGGGATGAAAGACTAAGAGGATAAGAGGCATAGATAAAGGAGAGAAGATGAGCAACAACCATCGACACTCACCTCACATGTGCTGCTCGAGGAAGAGGACTTGTGGAAGGAGGGAGAGGAAAGTAGAAAGATAAAGCTTCTACCATTCTGATGCTGTATTTAATGCAAGCATGGGGGAGAGAGAGAGAGTAAAGATTAAAGAGTTGTGTCTTGTCTTTTCACTTCAACACCTTGTCTTTTCTCTTCAGCACCCTATGACACGTGCTAGCTAAGCTAATGGGAAGTGAAAGAAATCATGGAGCTTCACGAGGAGAGAAGGAAAAAAGAGAGAGAAGAAAATATGACACAAAAAAAACAGAAATTCAACTTAAGAGTAATTAAATATTTTATATATGTACTTCAAGCTCAGGTATTAAAAATATCTTCTTTTAATTTACATATAAAATTTTTAATCCATTTTAATTATATTATGTTATTTATTTTATTTTACTTATAAATTAATATATAATCTAATTATATATAATATATATTAAAATTTAGTGGTATATGTTATTTTCTTGATCTTCACAAAAAAGTGAACTAACTCTTATAAATAAGACTCGAGAGAATAGTTATTAACTAATTGTGGTATTATTATGTGGTAGTATTATATGATATCAATTTATACTACAAATTGTAAAAAAAGTTGGATACTTAAAAATGATTTTTATTATTAATTTAAAATAGTAAAAAGAAATTTATTATTTAAAATTTTGGACGGTGAAATGAAAATTTAAATATTTTTTAATTTTTTATTTCTCACTCGTTTAACTACAACCTTATTCACTCACTTACCTTTTGACCCACTAATTTGACTGACTGACTCAGTATCCGGATTACCTTGCTTGAAGGGATTATGAAAAGAGAAAGGCCTCGTTGTGTGTGTGAAAAGAGGAATCTCATACAGTCCGTTTGGTTCACAGAAAATTTTAGGATGCAACGGAACGGAATGGAATGGAATGGAAAATTAAAAGGGGTTGATGTGTTTGGTTACCACTGAAATAGAAATGATTTTGAAGGGAAAATTTTTGTTTGGTTGGATGAAAATAAAGGGTTATGAGGGAAAATATTTGACAAATGACGAAAATGCCCTCACTTATGATAAAAGAAAAAGAAGATGCACGGTGAAGAAGGTGCCAGTTCCTGCGATTTGTGGGAGGCAGATCCAGCGGAGAAGTGGGAGACGATGGACGACGATGGCTGGTCAGCTTGGATTCCGGCGGAAATGATGGTTAATAGAGGTAGGCGTTGTGTTTTTTGAACTTTCGTGGTAAAAGGAATGTTATAAATTTGGCAAATATGAATTAGGACAGAAATATCGATGTGGTTGATTGTAGAAGTTGAATATGCATTGCTATTCTAGAATTGCTCCTTATTTTTGAAGTATGGTGTAAGTTGCTATGGGTAAGGAGAAGACTCACAGCAACATTGTGGTCATTGGCCATGTGGATTCTGGGAAATCAACCACCACCGGCCATCTCATCTACAAGCTTGGAGGTATTGACAAGCGTGTTATTGAGAGGTTGGAGAAGGAAGCTGCTGAGATGAATAAGAGGTCCTTCAAGTACGCCTGGGTGTTGGACAAGCTGAAAGCTGAGCGTGAAAGAGGAATCACAATTGATATTGCTCTCTGGAAAATCGAGACCACCAAGTACTACTGCACAGTCATTGATGCCTCCGGACACAGGGATTTCATCAAGAACATGATTACTGGAACTTCCCAGGCTGACTGTGCTATCCTCATCATTGACTACACCACTGGTGGGTTTGAGGCTGCTATTTCCAAAGACGGGCAGACCAGTGAGGACGCCCTCCTTTCTTTCACCCTTGGTGTGAAGCAGATGATTTGCTGCTGCAACAAGGTATCTAATTATGGTTCCTTGGTAAATTTGAATATATATTGAATTGATTATTGCATTCATTGTCATGTTGTAATATGGTTTTCCATTTTCCTCTGCTACAGATGGATGCCACCACTCCCGAATACTCCAAGGGCAGGTATGATGAAATCGTGAAGGAAGTGTCATCCTATTTGAAGAAGGTTGAATACAACCCTGATAAGATTCCCTTCGTTCCCATCTCTGGTTTGGAAGGAGACAACATGATTGAGAGGTCCACCAACCCTGTCTGGTACAAGGGACCAACCCTCCTTGATGTCCTTGATCAGATCAACGAGGCCAAGAGGCTCCCAGACAAGCCCCTCAGGTTGCCCCTTCAGGATGTGTACAAGATTGGAGGAATCGGAACTGTTCCAGTGGGACGTGTTGAGACTGGTGTGGGATTCAATGTGAAGAACGTTGCAGTGAAGGATCTCAAGCGTGGTTATGTTGCATCTAACTCCAATGATGATCCTGCGAAGGAAGCAGCCAACTTTACATCTGAGGTCATCATCATGAACCATCGTGGCCAGATCGGTAACGGTTATGCTCCAGTGCTTGACTGCCACACGTCCCACATTGCTGTGAAGTTTGCTGAGCTTTTGACCAAGATTGACAGGCGATCTGGTAAGGAGCTTGCTCTCCTTGGTTTCACTCTTGGTGTCAAGAGTGAAATTGTCCATGACAGATGGATGCTAGTACTCCCAAGTACTCCAAGACAAGATATGATGAAATTGTCAAGGAAGTGTCTTCATACTTGAAGAAGGTTGGTTACAACCCAGATAAAATATCATTTGTTCCCATATCTGGTTTTGAGGGAGACAATATGATTGAGAGGTCGCTTTGCTTTGAGGGACATGCATCAAACTGTGGCTGTGGGAGCGTGGAGAAGAAAGATCATACATCAGCCAAGGTCACCAAGGGGAACAGAAGAAGGGCAATTTATTGTAATGAAAAATGTAAATATTTTAGTTGGATGAATGGTTTAACAATGGGTGGTGTGAGATTTGAAATAGGTAGTTTGGTGTAAAATACATTGTATGTTGCATGAAGAAATGAAGTGTGTATTTTTTTGTTTTACATTGTATTTTGGTGTAAATATAGCAGGACAAAATGCTGGAAGTTATGTCTACATTGTGGTAACCATTGACAATGGAAGAAGCAAATTTTTTTAACCTATGATAAATGGTCAGTGTAAGCAACAAGTACGGAAATGTAATGTTTACAATTCAAAATCTAATTTAAGTACAGGAAAATCGATTTTATATCAGACATTCTTATGTTTGTGAAAATTTGGTGAAGCAATGTAGTGGAAAAGCTAATGTTTAGAATTCAAAATCGAATTTAGGAACATGAAAAGGTATTCTGTGGGTTAAGTTGAACATGTAAAAAATCGAATGTAAAGGGAGGGATAAAGTTATCATTTTGCGTAAACTCAAATTTACAGCATCAAAATCGATTTTAAAAAAGAAGAGAAAGACAAATTTGATTGTGAACGGATCAGATTAGTGAAATGAACCTGAACATTAGGAAGAAAGTGAAATACATGAGTAAATTAACAAAAGGTTCACTGTCTAAAAACATAAAATGCATCCAACTCACTTAACTTCAGCAAATAACAGTGAGAGGAACCAAAAGGACATACAAAATGACATACAATAAGTGCATGAAACATTTCCAATAAGAGTAAAAACAAAAAGTGCTGCACTTCAGTTCTTCTTCTTCTTGCTAGGTGAGATTTTTTTTGCGCCAGTCTTCTTCTGCCTTCCCCTTGGATTAGTAGGCTCTGGTAAGTTAACATTGGTGAAGGAACCAGCAGGATAATCAGTTGGCAGGGAATGGGAAAGATTTGTTTGGTCCCCAATGACACTGTGAAGTAAGTTGTGAGCTGAAAAGGATGATGAAAAATCTGTGCTTGGGATATATGACAGGGGAGTAGGCTCACCAATACCTCTAGAAGGTGCGTGGGGAGGGTTGAATGGATGTGCAACTGGCACAATGGAGAGGGGAGTGACAGTCTCTAAAGGTTGTTCCGCAAAATCAGGAGGTTGGGGCTGTTCAGTGGGGCCGTGGGGCTGTGCAGGGGTGGATTGGGGCTGTGCAGGGGTGGATTGGGGCTGTCCAGGGGGGGATTGGGGTTGTGCAGGGGTGGATTGGGGCTGTGCAGGGGGGGATTGGGGCTGTCCAGGGGTGGATTGGGGCTGTGCAGACGCTGCTTCAATGTGGGGGTCTTCTTCAACAGAACCATCATTGCCTGGTGGTTGGGAAAATGGTGGAATGTGCTGTGTTGAGGCATGTGGAGGGGAGAAGGAAATGTTTCCAAGTGGGTCATCAGTGTGCATAGTGGGGTCGCTTGAGGGAGGAGTAGTGAAATTATCAGTATTTTCCCTCTTGGATGCAACATACTGATAAATGTCTTGCAAATCAATCCAAACCTTGCTCATGTCACTTTCCAAGAGCCCCAGCCTGGTGGAGATGGTTTGAAGTTGCTGCATAATATTTGAACCCAATTCATCCATCTTTTGCTGGACAGTCTGACCCAACATTGTTGACAATTCTTCTGCAGCTAAGGAATGGACCAAACCAGTAGGGTGGGCCTGAGTGTTGGATTGTGCAGGGATACTTTGTTCAATATTGGCATGGGGGTTATTGCTTGCTAATGGAGAAGGCTGATCATTTGTCACATTTCGGCCTCCAACTGGTATCTGCATGTGGTTTAAAACTTTGTAATCAAACTCATCAGTCCAGATTGGGGGCTCACCATTTTCCAAATACCACACCTTGTTTTCTTTCAGGATCAAAGAAACAACTGAGGGGAATGGCAGATGGGTATTCCTTTTGAAAGCAGTTGCAGCCTTGATCATATTTTCATAGATAAGGTTGCCTACTGCAATTGCCTTCCCCTTAACCAACCGGGTAAGGTTTTCTTTGTCCTCAGGGGTGAATGCTGTGTAGTGTCCCCCCTTGTTCACAAAATTCCTGGAGTATATATACCAAAGCACTCTATGGGCATCGGGCATTAAAGCAGGCTTCAGCACAGGGTTACTTGGGCAGGCATCAGTGTTCATCAAGGTCTTGTACACTTCACTTTCAGTGAACTCAGAGTCATCATCTTGTGGGGATTTAAGTCCCAACCAGTTGGTTATTTTCTTAGGGGTGATCACAATTTTCTTTCTCCTCACAACTGTTCTAAGGATTTCATTGACAACTCTGAAGTTAGAATAAAAAACCCTCACAACAGAATCACTATAAGGCAGTGACAGTTCAACCAGATTTTTGTAAGGAGCAAGCAAATGTGACAGGCCAAACTTGAATTCAGAATCGAATGTATCAAGTTTAACTCTACTCATTTTGGAAATGGTACGATTAGCATGCAAATCTTGGTACCTTTCAAGCTTGGATGAATTGAAGTCAGATTTATCATCAGGAATGCAAATGCGGTGTAGCCTCTTCTTCAATAGTTTCCTAAGATTAATCTTATCCTTTTCGTCCATAGCAGCATCATTTTCATCATCACCAGACCCATCTTCTTGACCAGAGTTGGAAGTAGCAATTTTTTGGGATTTGGACGAGTGGCTCTTTGCTGATTCAGATGAAACTGAAGCCTCTTCTTCCTGTGAAACACTCGCAGAGGCCTCCTTCTCTGAATGGGAAACACCTGCATTGTCATCATCATCACTGGACTTGGCGTTAGAGTCACCAGTGTCTTCTTGCGTTCCATCAGAGCCATCTTCACTGGCTTGCACTGTTTCATCGTCCACTTTGTCATCTTTCGTCTTTCTCTTCTTAGCATTGGAATTCTGAGAACCTTTGGCCGTTTGCTTTCTTTTGGCCGCTCTTTTTTAGTTCAAATTAGTTCGCCTCACCTGCTCCTCCTTCCATTTTGCACAAGCCACAAACTCATCAATGTCTTCATCCCGTTTACCACCAATGCTTGCCTTCCCTTTGCGATTTGACACACGAATCTTGCTCATGTGTTCCCGGTATCGTTGGAGGTCTTCCTTGGTGATGTTGTGTTCCTTAAACCTATCAGAGACCGTTTTTGTCCTCGGCATTGTTGGTGGGTTTTTCAAATATGGGAGGATAACTGCTATGTAACCTCGTCGTGAAACGGTTGGGGATTTTGGAGGCACCAAGGTTTGAATTAGAGAGGGGTTTCGCCGGATTTTTTGCCCTAATGTGTGAGTAGAACACTGGAGTCTGAAATGGAAGACAAATCGTTGCTCCTATATAAATTCAATTTTACAAAAATATTAAAATGGCAAATAATCTGATGCGCTGCCTTAAACCCTTACAACCCCACAAGGCACTCGCTGTGTGAGTTTAAAATCGATTTTATTATGCAAACTTACTATTTGACAGATGAACATGGATTTCGCATTGGGTCTTACATTGGCATTTGAATTGTATAAGAAAAATCAATGGTCCACATTCGATTTCATACCAATCCTTGTGATTGACAATCGAATGTGACCCTGTCAAGTGGAATTGCCTCAGAAACGATGTGAATGGCACAAATTCGATTTCATACCATTCATTTTTACTGACATTCGATTTAATTCAATTACTTCGGACGGAAATTCGATTTCATGCCATTCCTCGTGGCTGACATTCGATTTCATATATCTGAAATCAAATTCATTTTTCCCTGTCTGAATGTAATACAGCAACCAGCAACCATTCGACATAACACAAACACACAAGCAGGAAGTACATTTTTCCATTAAAAACCATATATGATATATGCCTTGCATTGACTACAAGATGTTACACAACCATAATTTAATCCATGTTAGCATGTCATTCCAAAAGAAACATGGACAAAAGTATGGGCAAAAGCACAATGCACAAAATATACAAAAGTATGGACATAAGCAAAATATACACAATGCACAAAAGCATGTGCTGTTAACAAAAAAGATGTCAGATGTGCCAACTACTTCAGTAAACTACGTATCCATGATGCCTTGAAAGCATGTGGAATCCTTCCAAATGCATTCAGCAGCTACTCGGACGCCACAATCTTGATGTGCGCATCATTGAGCTCATCAATTGATAGACCTTCCACATCCATCAGTTCAATATACAGGTCTTGCCCCTTGGCATCAATTGCAGCCTGCCTAGCTTGAGCTTGAGTAGAAATGCGGTTGCCAAGGTTTTCAATGACATTCACAATTGTGCTGTCAAGAGAAGTAACACTTTCCCTTATCACGTCAGCTAAAATGTCAGAGTTGTTTGTCTTGCGTCTCTTTCTTGTACTTGAAGATGCCTCAGTATTAGGGACTGTGGTTGTTGCTGTTTCAAGAACAGGACTAATCAGTTCAACTTCAGGTACATTTTCAGGGGAATGACCATTTAACTCTTCTTCTCCAACTTCTTCTTCCATCCCAACTGGGGATCTTACAATATCACCCACGGCCCTGTCTTTGGCCCAAACGAAGCTCAAGCTTTCCAAATGCACAAATAGCTTTTTCCGGAATGGGGCAGCCTTGGTATGGACCTAACAAAATACAACTCTCATTAGTAAACTATCCAAATGCACAAATGCTTGCTTTATGGAACTAATTTAAGTGTTTATACCTTCAAATATTCGTCCCACGCCTCTTTTTCAGCAGTAACACATTTGGTGTCAGGATCCCATCCAAATCCAGACGTATTTGTGCCATATACCATGTCATAGACAGCCTGCCACCATATTTTCAGTGTCTTTATCCTAGACATGATATGTGGACTTGCTTTTATCCCACAACCAGGTGCTTTTTCCTCCATCATGAGTTGTAGGGCATTGGCAAACCCTGGCTTGAAACCATTCTCAGCCATGAACTTTTGTTCTGTCCTAAGGTTGACAAGGCATTCCACCAGTAAATTATCCTCCTCAGGTGTCCACACATGAAACTTCTTGTTACACTTAACCTGGCTTTGATCCATCTACAAAACATATCCTCACAACAAAAACAATTATTCTAATAACACTATGACGCATACATATATGGAACCATGAGCATTTAAGCAACACAAATCAAACAACAACTAAACCAATTTATTGAATCATCAAACATGGAAAAGGTTCAACACATGCACAATAAAGGTGCACAAGGTCAACAGTCATAAAAAAACAACAACAACATCAACAATCAAGTCACATCATTTACTTCCTCTAACCATCAGCATTAAATGCATTAAACATTTCATTTGCCATATTCTCCCTAAAGTTATTCCAAGCTTCAGAGGTTTCCATGGACATCATGGGGATGTTGTCCATAGTTGCAGCTGAAGGTTCCAATGTTTCTATCTCTGCATCTAGTGGATCCTGCACACTCCCCCTCCTAATCAGATTATGCAGGAGACAACATGCCATGATGCATCTGTTTTGAACCTTCAAGGGATAAAATGATGGACTACGTAATATTCCCCACCGCTTCTTTAGGATGCCAAAGGTCCTCTCAATCACATTTCTAGCAGCAGAGTGCCGCATATTGAAGCACTCTTGTGCACTCTCAGGTCTTTGTCCTTGCCTCCATTCACTAAGATGGTACCTTTGCCCTCTAAAAGGAGCCAAGAAACCTTGGCAATTTGTGTATCCCGCATCTACCAGGTAATAATTCCCTGCAACAATATAACATTTTATTACCATTAAATAATTTTTTATATTTCCAATGTCTCAACAAAATGTGGTCTACCATATCCTAATATTTCACTAACCAGGTTGAACTTTCAACCCATGTCTCCTCCTTATAGCATCTTTCAGCACTCTTTCATCAGCAGCGGATCCTTCCCAACCCGTCAACACATAAATGAACTGTGCATCTGGCGAGCAAACCCCCCAAGACATTTGTCGTTAACTCTCCTTTCCTGTTGCGATACCGACCTCTTGCATTGGTTGGCACATGCAATCGAATATGGGTTCCATCCAACACACCCAAACAGCCCTACATCAGATAAATGTCACTGCCTTTGGACTACAATAAACAATACCTTGCTATCCACACTACACAAAAGTAATAATCAAATTACCTTAAACCATTTCCATCGATCATCTGCGTCCTCAGTAATGGCCTCTGGGGTTTTCAAAAGATGAGATTGTAGTCTAATTGTTGCATTAAGAACAACGTTAAAGTACCTGCTTATTGTCTCACCAGACCTACCAAACTCAAATTGGATGACTCTATTCTTCACATGATGAGCCAAAATGTGCAGGAACATCGCCACTTGTTCATCCACTAACATATTATTTGTTGGTTTCAATCCCCCTATTGTGTCTAACATGTAGCACAATCTATCAAATGTTGCCCTATACATCCTAATTTGGTTGAAACATGTCGTATCGCTACTGTAAATCATAGCCCTCAGATTTGCTCTCTTAGCATGAAAGTCTAACCTATATGACCTCTCTGGTATATCCCTTGACCTACTTGATGCCACTGTGACTATTAAAATTGTCACAATCATCCTTCTTACTGCAAGCAGCAAGCTTAAGACGGCAACCGAAATTTGAAAATACATTTCATCCAACCCTTGATCCATCACCTACAAAATGTAGCCCCAACCATATCCTCATTATATATACACCCACACACACACACAAACACTTCACACATTAGACCATAGTTTATATTGCCAGCCACATTCCATTTCCCATAGTAACATTCGATTTTAAAATATATACTTTCTATATTCCTGCATTCAAATTCAAATCTAACAGCAATTGTAAAAAAACCATGCTCAACATTTCATACATGTCATCAACGATGCACAACATGACAAAGGACGAAGCCAGTGAAAATTGCCAAAAATTACTTCATTATTTCATATCTCTTCATCAAAAAGCATGCCTTCACATAACCATAACAATCGAACAGCACCCACATAACCATTAAAAAAATAACCTCAATCATCTTCAGACAAACTCACCTTCAACGAGAACGATCGTCAGCTACAAAACAACAGCTACAATACTCTGCTCCAACTCCCACTTCCAACCTAGACCTGCAACCCACAGCTCCAACGCAAAGAAGCTTCACCACAGATTCCCTCAGCTCCAGCTATCCACAACAAATCTTCTGAAGCTCAAACCCGAAGCTCAATGTGAAAATTATATATATATTCATGCATATTTCACAAGCTCAACTGGAGGTCATTGCCGTCTTTTCATCTGAAAAATGAGGGACATTTTCGTCCTGCTTCCTTTCCATTCGAGGCCTGAATCTAGCTTCCCACCGTTTTTTGTGGGAAGCTATTTTCACGTATATAAGGGAAAATTGGTTCCAGCGGGAAGAAGAAAATTTCAACCTTCAGCGCGCCAAACACGCACATCACGCGGGAATCAAGCCATTTTCCGCTTCCCGCCTTCAGATTCCTTAAACCAAACGGGCCCATAATGTGTCAAGAAAGGGTCTCATCTTGTGATGTATGTGAGACATGGAGTGTTACGGGTGGAATGTTGAGAGAAATTAAGAATCACGTGGGAGAGGGAATGATAAAAGAAAGAGAAAAAAATGCATATAAAAATCAAATGATTTGAATCTATCAACTGAAAAAAGATATTCAGGAACAAAAAACTCTAAAAAGGATAAAAAAAAGGGTTAAAGATTATATTTACCCCGGAAGTATACACGATATATCACATCTGCCCCGAAAGTTTTTTTTTGATCCAATTTTGCACTGGAAGTGTGCAAAGTGGATCATATTCGCCCTTTACCGTTTTGTTTTGATCCAATTTTTCTCCGAAAGTGTGCAAAGTGGATCATATTTTCCCTTTACCGGTAAAATTTTTAACGGTAAAGGGTAAATATGATCTACTTTGCATATTTCCAAGGCAAAATTGGACTCAAAAAAATTTTTAGGGCAGATGTGATCTATCATACATACTTCCGGGATAAATATGACTTTTAACCCAAAAAAATAAAATAAAATAAAAATATCAAAAAAAATTTATACGTAGAAAACATGATATGTACTCAATAATTACTTTTATGATTAAAATATTAAAGTTATGATAAATTAGAATTAAATTATATTATTTTAAGGAAGAGTCCCATATAAATCTATTTGAAACCTGGAAATCCTAAATATTAATCTCTATTGGGCCATAGACCCAATTTAAGATTTCAAAATATGAAAAAAATGACTTAATTAACCTCTCTCCCATTTCTCTTCCTTGTTCTCAAAATATTCTGATCTTCTGGTGTAAACCTGTTGGCCCTGACATCATTGCACATAAGAAACCAAAAACCTGAATAATACAATTGAAACAAAAGCGTATCCTCGGTTAGAATAAAACCAAAACTTAAAAGCATTACCATTTATCAAATTGTTTAAGTACATATAGCTCCAGTAATGCCATCTAAGGCATTTAGAGAATAAGCAAAAACATTGCGAACGACAGCTTTGATTATGACAAATTCAAAAACTGTGTTTGTGGTGTAAATACTGATATTCTCGGATTCAATTATGAACCATAGGATCTCCACCTATCACTGCACCAAACCTAGAATTAAGCACTTATGAAAAAAACCAAAAATATTTTACTAAGTGATTTCATCGAGATCCAAAGGCACATCGGATTTAGCAAATATCAGAACTTGAATCCAGATTTCGTTCAAACCTACCGATCAAAGACGACCAAGATGCCAAATCTGGGAGGAAACTATTAGGTTATGATCACCCTCACCCCACATTTACAGTCGACCTCACGCTCTCATCTAAGAGTCCCCGCTAAGATTCGTTCCCGCTCGTTGTTCTCGTCTCCGCCGTTGAAATTCTCGTTCTCGGCTCTCGGCTTCTTCTCGTTTGTTTCTTTTATTTACTTGTTATTCCTTCTACCCCTTTTTGCGTTTTCTTTCTGCTATTATCCCTCGGTTATCTTGTTGATCTTATTATGGCTCGTTTTAAGTAGTTATAAATGGTGTATTGCACAAATATTCAAGGTATACTTTATTATATTCAGATTGACTATTTAGATCTGAGGGAGCAGGCACAATAAGATTAAGACCAGATGTAATTAAGTCATTTTTGTCATAATAAGGAGGGAGAAAACAGGGAAAGAGGAGAGGGTAATTAAGTCATTTTGATCATATTTTGAAATCTTAAATTGGATCTATGGCCCAATTAGGGATTAGTTGAATTTATTAGCCTAACTTAGGATTTCCTGATTTCAAACGGCTTTATTTGGAATTTTCTCTGATTTTAATTACTAACGGTCTGACTATCGAATCAATTCATGTTTGACCTATTAACTCTTAATCCATTGTTTTAAATGGTCTACTCTCCGATCTAAGTTTAATTACCTTGAAAAAAACTGGAAACACTCTCTTTAAAAATTTTGTGAGTGAAAATAACAGGGGAGGAACCCTCCTCTTCACTTTCCATTCCCTTCTCTCCTCACAACTATTAGATCAACATTTGAATAATTTATATTTACTCTTTTATAAAATTATAATTAAAATTTTAAATTATAAAAAGAAAAATGACAAATTGAATTTAAATAACTAAGTTTTGATATTAGTTGGTAGTTTAATTTTACAATAAAGACGATAATAGAAGATATTTTATATTAAACCAATCTAATTATTCAAGTATTAATCTAATTGTTATAATGAAGAAAAATGAGGGGTGTCTCTCTTGAAGAAAAAGTAAGGGTATTCTTGTGTGTATAAAATTTGCAAGATATCACTACTTTCAGTATATAAATTTATCATATCATTCTCGCAACTAAAATTTTCAACGTGGGACTTTTTCCCAATTTTCCCTTCTAATTCTATCATAGACTTCAAGTAAACATCCATCACATTGAATTAGATTATTCTACAACATAGGATTATAATAATGGACTCATGAATATATGGCTACGTATGGATCATATCTTAGGTGGATAATATGGATCAAACCGAAAGACTTTTTAATTAAATCAAGTTAGCTTTCAAAAAGCCTGTCCTTTAAACGGCGTTAGTTTGGTGTTTAGACATCTCAGAACTAGAACTCTGATCATCTTCATATGTGCACTCTTCTATAAACTGTAAGCACAGATTATGATGATTTTCATTTTTCTAATATCCACAAACATTGGTGAGCTATTGAAGTCAATTAAGCAATCCACTTTATTGTATAGAAAATCAACAATATTGATCCAAGTGGTGTAAATGATACACACACACAGATATAGGTGATACTCCCACCGGCCTTAAATATAATATCATTTTGATTTTTTTTGTGGAGATTATGAAAGTTAAATAAATCATTTAATTTTAACGTATTTTAAATATGATTGTATTATACAATAATTTATAAGTAAGGTAAATTAATTTTAAGAAAAAAAGATAATTATAGACATTTTAAAATGATTAATTTTACATCCTTAATTTCTAAAAAAAAAAGTCAAAATGATCTTATAATTAGGACCGGAGGGAGTGGCTAGTTATATGGAAATCGGACCAGATCAAACAAGTAGAACCCCGTAAACAAAATGCAGCCATACGACACCCAGAAGAAGCTAGTAAATAACGTGAAGAAGAAAAAGAAGACCAATCCAAAAATGATGAAAAGAGAGGGATTGCCAACAAAGAAAAAGTAAATGACATGAAGAAGAGCCTTACCAAAGAAACAAGCAATAACTACCCGCGCGATGCGCGGGAGCATTCCCTTAAGTGTAGCAAAATTTTTTTGAATAGATGCTGGTGCATGTTCATTTTCATATAGTTTGTTCAACTTCTAGGTGGTTGCAAATTATTTGACGAATAAGTAAAAATACAGTTGAAACAAAATATTCAAATTCCTCCACACTTGCAGTCACTTGATAAGGATCTTGCATTAGCCTTCGATAAGAATCTTCAATTTAGAAATGTTACTCTTGAGAGTGCAACATACAATTGACCGTGAGTAAAAGCTAGCTTCGGCAGATACAATCCAACAAACCTTAGAGATTGATATTGACTCTTAAGTGATTTTAGGGAGATCTTTTAGATGGAATTAAAAATTAAAAGATAAAATTTTAAAATTGGTTAAAAAAAGAGAGATATTTTAGGTTGGATTAATAATTAAAAGATAAGATATAAAAATTAGTTAAGAGATAAGAGATTTAGGTCGGATTAAAAATTAAAAGATAAATTATGAAAAATAAAAAATAAAATATATATTACATTATCTCTCTAAAATACTTATATATATAACTATATTGTATATTAGTTGATAAGCTAAGTTGGTTTATTATGAATATTTAAAAAAAATAGAAGTATCTATCCAAAATATACTTTGATAATTTTGCACTAAACAACATTTCAAATCTGGAAGTTAATAAGTACGAGTTTTTGACCTATGGATATCAAATGTAGCAAGTAGCATGGAAGGAAAACATATATCTCATTTATCCATGGATTGACCCGTGGATAATTCGTCCACCCCCAATAAAAGGCCAAAATAATTGGCATTCTAAAAGAAAGTAGGTACGACAGGGTAAAAGTAATATGATTCACGATGATAACATGTAAAAAATCATTTACCTGTAATAATTATATTAAATTTAAATAGGAAATACTAATTAATCAATGTTTAATAAAATGTTAAACTGTAGTAAAACTGTTGATAAAATCGACACCATTATATATTTATAGAATCTAAAACTTGGAATAAGATGTTTTTAAAATAAAATCTATGGTGCAAGTTAAACCTTGAGTCACGTTGATCATACCAATAAAATCCAGATATAGTTATAATTTTATTTCCAAACATTTATAAATAGAGAGAGAAATAATATTTTAATGATAAAAACAAAGTCAATTTAAAGAATTTTTTTTTTTACCATAAGAAATTGCTAAAAGAAATTATGTTCCAAGATACTCCCTCCGATCCTAAATATAAAACCACTTTGATTTTTTTGAAAAAAAATTTAGGATAGCAAATTAACCACTTTAAATTGTCTATAGTTATCTTTTTTCCTCAAAATTACTCTATTCTACTTATAAATTAACATATAATCTAATTATATATGACATATGTTATAATTTAATGGTCTAATTTGCTTCCTTAACTTCCACAAAAAAAAGTCAAAGTGATTTTATATTTAAGATCGAAAGAAGGAGTAAATAACTAAGATGGGGAGGGGCTGAAAAGTGATAGAAGGGAGTAGCTTTGACAGCGGAGATGGGAAATAGTGTTAGAGAGAGAGAGAGAGAGGTAGGTGGGTAGGAAGCGAGTTGTATGTCAGTGTGACTGTGAACAATGTTAAAAAAGTAAACCTAAAAAGAAAAGCAAAAAGTATATTATAATGTGCTCCGGACAATAAGAGAGAGCATGTTATATGACATTATTATCGCATCTCATTACCATATCTGGTTACACAATAAGAATTAAAAAAGTCCTAAAATTTTAATTCGAAGGCTTTGTGTACAGTGTAATTGTTTTCACATCCATATATTTTTAAGTATTTACATTTTATATTTATTAATTGCCCTAGAATGGTACATAATATACAATTCACCCACATTTAAATATCAAGTCTCCTTGATGTGACGGGACTTTGTACAAAATAAAGGAAGTGTCAGCTTGAACTTTTCCTGGAAAATATAAAAGAATTAAAAAATGATATATATTTCAACTAAAAAATATACTCTATATCATCTTGTATGTTAATGAAACGCAAATAAGTTATATTTTGATAACTCATTTTCGGAAGGAAGAGAAAAAGATCACTCTATAGCACATTTCCCAAGTTCAGAAAAAGTAGATGGTGATTGTCTGGCAAAAAAAAAACGTGGTAGAAGATTGGCCATTATTATTTTTATATGTACTGTTCTGACATTAAAGCCTGATTGAAAGAACCATGTATAAGTACTTGCTATATGAGCTGCAAGCACAACATTTAAAAAACTTGTTTAAGATTTATTAAGGGTTAAGGGTCAAAAATATACATATGTTTTTATTAAAAGTTCATCCAGCACTAAATGTTATTTTTTGGACCAAAAATATACATGAGTTTTCAAATTGGATAAAAAAATACACATCTACAGTTAAATTAGGGTAAAAAATACACATGTGATTTTGTAAAAAGGTTCATCCAGCACTAAGAGCTTTTTTTCATAATATAACTATAAATGTGATTTTTGATCCAATTTGAAAACTCATGTGTATTTTTGGTCCAAAAAAAACATTTGGTGCTGGATGAACTTTTGATAAAATCATATGTGTATTTTTTACCCTTAACCCATTTATTTAAGACTAGATGCTCTTCTGCGGATGGTGTGGGAAGAATTACTATTACTGGTCACCTAAGCATTGTTTATTAAAAGAGCATTGTTTAGTGTCAAAGAGACATACATGTTGTGCCTAGGGGTGAGTAACGGGCAGGTACAGATGGCCCGTGGGGTTACCCGTCCATTTATTCTACAAGGGTACGGGTAAGTCCGTACCAGTGTAGATACCCGTTTGGCCCGTTATTAAACGGGCTAAACGGGTATGGGTTAAATGGGCGGGTACCCATTTACCCCGTTTAACCCGTATGTTTTTTTTTTGTTGCAAAAAAGGGAGTAACGAGTCACAAGAGTGGCGGTAAAGCCGATAGAGTGATCTGGATGATGACACTGGTGATGCAGGCGCCATAAGCAATGTGGACATTGACGCCTCTGCCATCGATGGTCTTGAAGCTGTTCATCAAGAGCTCTTGCTTGGGGGTGATGATCATGTCCCTCTTGAAGACGATCCACAAGGGCTCGTCTTGAATGACGGCGTGGTGGAGGGTTCCTGGTTTGGGGTTGACGGCGTCGTCGTCGGTGGGGTCATTGACGACGTAGTACTTGCCGTCTCTGCCTCCGACGGCGTTGCGGCCGAAGCCGATGCCGCAGTTGGCCAGCTGTTTGCGGTGGCACTGCCAATTGAACAGAGGGAAAATGGATGGGTGATCGATCTTTCTTAGTGGCTGTACAGGACATAGAAGGCGATGGCAAGATCTAATGAATGATGATATGATTCTGCTTTCTTCTTGGGGGTGTCAGAGGAGATCGAGACACAACAGCGGCAGCGAGATCTGAAGGCTGTAGCTGCGTTTGCGTGAGGGTCTGAGGGAGTGAGTCGAATGTGGAGGTGAGGTTTGAGGACTGAGCTGAGACACGTGAGAGTGAGACTGAGCCACTGTGGGGGGTTCATTTATTTTTTTTAAAGTAAATATACGGGTAAGGGCGGGTAACGGGCCACCCGTGGCCTACCCCATACCCATATGTAACAAAACGGGCGGGCCCTGCCCGTTTATGTTGAGGGCCCAGAACGGGTGAGCTTAGACGAGCAAAAAATCGAGGGCTCCGGGCAGGGCCCGCGGGTTCCGGGTTCTTTGCTCACCCCTAGTTGTGCCCAATTCATGACATTGTACTCACTTCTTAGTTCTAAAAGAGCAGCATCTACATTTACAGGCTACAAATAACATAAGCAACTTTACTCTTAATTGAACATTGTCTTTATTAATGCATCATATCCTTGTCCAATATAAAGATTTAAAATGAAACAAACAAATTGCTAAAAAGAAATTGTTTGAAACATGACTACAATGATCTAAAGTAAAGAGAGGTGACAAAAGAAAATTTTAACAATACCAAGCATGAGCCATATGCACCACCACCGAGTGCCTTTTTTTATGACAGGCTCAGACAATCATCTATTAACTTTTGCTTGCATGATAAGCTCATCACGCCTTGACTGGTTACAGAGTCTTTCAATGACAAAAACTGTCAAAATAAAGAAAAATAATCATTTATTCAAATATTCCTACATTCACCCAATCAAAAATGGTGAAGTTAAAACAAATAAACTATGTCAGTACTCAGTACAGTAGCCATTAGTGCCAACAGATCAAAGAGAAATGAAAACATCGATGGCGCTAACTTGTCAACAACAGTGTATCATATTTGAGAAACCATTACGCCAAAACAATACATCTCTCATAAATATTTAAAAAAAATCAGAAATGGCTAATCTCCTAGAAGTTGCAAAAGGTAAGCCAAGCAGAATGTGTGCATAAGGTAAACATAACATACTTTTACACAACCAAACCCATAAGCTATCAAGTGCAATGGGAATCAGTAGCTCGTTCTGCCATCGCCTTCTGGTATCACATCCTTCAAGCTTCCGTTATTAGGATTCAAATATGCCTAAATATTGATTTTCCATTTAGAAAAAAAGGAATGTTTTTGTTTGGTACAAAACCTAGAAAATAGAGCTGATTAGAAAAACGACAGCAAAAATGGGGGATTTCAAATCAAAAGCATCTATCGGCTGAGACTCTGCACTTCATGCCTTAAGGTTAAAGTTGTCTATGTCTCGATGCCAAAGAATTTGCTTGGTCTTCTCTGATGTGTACGACGCCGACCTCGCCTAAGAGAAGCATATCTACCACTTATCAACCTTTTTTGATCTCGCTTTTTTCACAGAAAGTTTGCATTTGTTCTTCATGTTTGAGCTCATGGCTATAGAAACAGAGTAAATAAGTAAAGAAGTGTTGGTGTTTATACAGGGCGGAAACAGAGGCTGTTGTAGCAGCACCAGCCAACATGTACCTGAATATCAGTGCCTGCAACTCCATCTCCTACCACTGAGCCACACTGAAGTAACTTCCCATTCTTACCACAACACCAAAAATAATTTCATCAGCAGGAAGTAGAAAAGGAAACGGTCAAAACAAGTAAATCAGAAAAAGATGTTAAGAAACTAAAGAGAAAGCGTACGTGAAACTCAGAAGCCAACAAAACTTTGGGTTCTCTCACACAAAAAAAGTTTTTTTAAGGAAAAAAAAGGAAAAAGAAATCTCACTTAGAAATCTGGGCATGGGTAGTGATAAGCAATCAGGAAATGAGGAGAGGGAATTGACATTGGAGTTGAGTTCAGGAACAAAGAGAAGTAAATCAGGGGAAGACGGGGATGAAGAATGCAGATGGGGTTCAGGCCAGAGCCTTGGAGTATGTTAAAAAGGAGAAAGAAGCAAATAAAAAAGAGAACATTTTAACGGGGGAATTTTAAATTTTGAAATTTGAGACTAGTTTGCAACACAAAGCTTCGATAAGAAGTCAACAAACGAATAGGCACACAGTGAAATGCATTTTTTCATCCAACTCATTCCTGCATGCAGCCCAAAAAACTTTAGAGAATGACTTAGCACCAATGTTAAGCCGGCACTATTCACAAGAACAGTAAAAAAGTATCCACTTTTATTGATGTATATTGATGATAGCAGAAATGAGGTTTTGACTTCCCCAACCTAATCTTGAAGAATCAGAGATGAGTAGGAAGATGCGGTCTAGAAGAATAAAGAAAAACAAAGGATAGGAAAATAAGTAGATATCATCCTTCTCGCACTACTACAAAAAGCCCTTTTTATGTCACCAATTAACGTCACTTATTTAAAAATGTGACATTGAAAACATACAGGAGAGAAACAATGTCACACTTAAAATTAAGTGTGATGTTGAAACTTTTCAACGTCACACTTAAAATTAAGTGTGACGTTGAAAAGAACTTTCCACGTCACACCAAATTTTGGTGTGACATTGAAACCACTTTCAACGTCACACCAAAATTTAGTGTGACGTTGAAAGTGGTTTTCCACGTCACACCAAATTTTGGTGTGACGTTGAAAGTGGTTTTCCACGTCACACCAAATTTTGGTGTGACGTGGAAAACGTCCCCCCCCCCAATTTTTTTTTTTCATTTCCCGCCCCCTACTTTATAAATATATTAATATAACAATATGAATGAATAAAGTTGTTACACGTTGGCAATCCGGACCCTACAAAATAGGCAATGGAGTGAGAGCAGTCACGTTCTTTTCACACCCTACCCTGTAATTAACCTTCCCTACCCCGTGAGATAATTTTGAGCTCCAGTTATAGACAACCATGGCGTCCTCCACTCCCCCTTCACCACCAACACCTTCAACCCCCACCGACTCTTCCTCTCCTCCCTCACCGCCCGACTCTTCCTCCTACTCGTCCTCCTCCACGCCGGAGCCGCCAAGAACTCTCGAAGAGCTTATACGAACGCCCATAAGGCCGCGTTCGCCTCTAGACGTGATGAATACCCCACCGCCTTCACCTCGTTTACCTCCGTCGTTGCTGGAGAGATTGAAGAAACTCTTTAGGAATTCTCCTCCTCCTGCTACTCAGCCCCAACCCCAGCCAAGGGCTACTCCCCTACCTTTCATCGCCTTCCCTTCCTCTACATTCCTTGAGAGAGTTTCCGACTTCTTCCACCGCCCTCCGCCGCCGTCTGAAGACACCCCTTCGGGGGTGGCCGTGTTTAAAGTAGTTTTCATTTCTTGCTTCTATGTTTGTTTCCTGTATCTAAAATTCAGACCCTCCCATCTACTCAATTTCGGTTTTATGTTGCTTCTTTTCATTTTGCATTGGTTAGTTTTGATGTTGATTGGGTATACTTTAATGTTTAGTTTGATTAGGCTTCCTCAAAATCAAATATATGAATGTTTCATCCTCTCTCCTTTGTTTAATGTTTGTTCGTTGATCTTAACTTTAATGTTGCTTGTTTAATTTCGCTTTATATATCTCTCATTACTCTTCCTTCTTTCCTCTTTCTCTCGCCTCATTTTAGGTCCAGATTCACTCATTTTAGGTCCAGAAAAATTAAAACGTTTTTTTTTAAAAAAAAAGAAACCACGTCACACAATGTAAGATGTGTGACGTGGTTTCCTGGAAACAACGTCACACATAATATTATGTGTGACGTTGTAAGTTGATCGGAGAAACCCCCTGAAAAAGTGACGTTGAAACCCCCAAAATTTGTGACGTTAAAAGTACTTTTTGTAGTAGTGTCGTATGTTGAAAAAAATATCATCCTTCTCGTCAACGTCATTTTAAAAACTCCATCTCTTGCTAAATAAATATTTGACTTAGAGAGATTAAAAAAACTATATAACTTACTTAATTATAGTATATGCGATATGATCTATCTGAAATACTTATATGTATCATAAGACTATATATCAGTTTATAAGTAAATCCGTTTAAAAAAATTGATAAAAACAAGAGATAAAATTAAAAAAATATTTTTATATTTAGGATTAAAATTCATTTTTAAACTATGTCTAATTTTTATATTTATGATTTTTCACATCTCATATTTATTAGACGTAAAAAGTGGTCATTTTCTACGTCTCCCCTAAAGACATTCCACCTAAAAGAGATGTGAAAAGTCCAAAATATGAGACGTAAAAAAATGTGTTTTATAATGGCGTCACCATATATGAAACTTGGAAGAAATTAAAGCTTGTGGGGAACTAGGGCCAGAAGGATCATTAATTAGAAATTATAACGGAGTTTTGGGGGAAGCTAACGGGCGTTGGCTAAAATGCACATTTTTAAACCATTCTTGGCATATAAGTACTCTTTGAAACTTAATTATATTAGATGCCCCTACGTCAACACTTTATTAGCCAAAATATACCTTGACCCAGAAATATTAAAATTGTGAACATATCATGTGACTCCATCGACAATGATATGCCTAGCATAGGATAATGTGTAAACATATATTTCTATTGTCATGCCCATGACATGTGCTTTCGTATAGCTTAGATTATTAGATAGTACTTCTTCCAGTTCTAATTATAAGATCAGTTGGGTTTTTTTGGAGAAATTAATAATTCAAAATAAATTACTTTAAATTGTTTATATTTAAATTCTTTTTCACAAAACTAATTTATTTTACTTATGAATTAACATATAATCTAATTACATATAGCATGTATTAAAATTTAGTCGTCTATTTTGATTCTTTAATTTGTACAAAAAAGTTAACTTAATCTTATAATTAGGACCCGAAGGAGTAAGATACAATTAACCATGTTAATATTTTGACCAAATCTAACTATTACTAATAGAGAGTGACTCCATGAAAAAAAAAACCTAGGGAAATAGTTGTTTTTAAAAACTTTATGTGTGTATATGCTAAAATATACTTTGACACTTTAAGTTTACACGATGTTTATTTTAGTTCTTTATGTTTATAAGATGCATTTTTAATGCTTCAAAGTACCTATGACAAATCCTTGGATTTGCATTAATTTTGTATGTTATAATAAGGAAATTAACATAACTAAAATGCAATGTTGGTCCATTAAGTGCTTAATAAATATACTAGATACTTAGGTAAAATTAGCATAAAAATATAATTAATTTTTCATAATTGGAGATTGATTAGAATTAATTGATTTCTAGGGATTTTTGGTCCTTGTTTATTGCATTTTTTTTGCTTGTGGGGTCGCTTAAGGACCAAAAGAGAAAGATTCAAGGTGCAAGGAAGAAGTTTGCATGAAGAATGAGTTGAAATCGGAGAACATTTGAGAAACATAAGATTGGAGGCGGACAAAACAGAGAAGATCTCTCTGCCTCTGACAAATCTCAGATTTGTATGGTTTTTATATGCCTAATTTGAGGAAATTAACATGATTGAGATGCAAGTTTGGTCCAATAATGCTTAATTGAATGTCTTAAACTCTCAAGTGAAATAAGTGTAAAATTAGTATTAATTGGCCATAATTGTAGATTAATTTGTATGAATTGGTTTATAGGGCCATTTGATCCTTTTTCTCTCTTGTTTCTACTTGTAGGGTCATCCGAGGACCAAATATGAAGGATTCCGGACGAAGAAGAAGGACACTTGAAAATGGGAGAAATTGGGGCTAGAAGCTGAAATTTCAAGAAAAAAAAGGGAAAATACAAGTTTCTGGATGAATTATAGAAACTACAGAAAAGGACCTCAAAATTCCCAAATTACAGAAAAGGACCACGAAATTCTAAATTTCAGAAAAGGGTCTCAAAATTTCCAAATTACAGAAAAGTCCTGCCCTCTATCATTTGTCTTATTCTCCACCCCACTATCATTTGTCTTATTCTTCACCTACCATCCACTCAACAACCCCACTATCATTTATCTTATTCTCCACCTACCATCCACTCAACAACCCCACTATCATTTATCTTATTCTCCACCTACCATCCACTCAACAACCCCACTATCATTTGTCTTCCATCACTCACTATATATATCATCTTCACCACCACCAAGCAACACACCTCTTCTTCATCCTCCTCTCTCTCTCAACTCTCTCATTCCACCTCCATCTCTCTTCCATTTCTCCTTCCTCCACTCCATGTCTACTATTTTCTTCCACCTTGGTGTTGTTCTTCCCGTGGAGAGTAGCAACTAGGCTCCACCATTCTTGATGATGGGAGCCAAGGGATGAGCTTGAAGCTTCAAAGGGGAGTTTTAGTTCTAATCCTTTTTCCTCTTGTTGTATTTATGCTTTTCTAGGGTTCTAGGAATATATTTATGACATTTGGTTGTGTTCTTCATTTCTACATGTTGTATAAGGATTGGAAACTATTTTATGTTGTTTCTTTCTTGTTGAATGCTTGACATTGTGCTACTTTAACTTTGAGTTTGATGAAATTTATGGGTTCATGATTTTGTTATTCTCTTTGTGAATATCTTGTGCTAATTCAAGGTGGCTTGGTTAGTGGATAAAAAATGTTAAGTGGTTTTGCATGAATGAAATGGCATATGAATTAATTAATTGTGTTTAGACATTGGGTAATCACTCTTTTCAACCTTAATCTTTGTTTGGGTGGCCATTAATGAGTTAGGGTTAATTGAGAAATTAAGTGCAATTGTGGGGTGGCCCAAATTGTGGATTATAAGTCTTGTATAATTAATTAGTTCTTGAATTTGTCAAATTGTATGAGTGGCATTGGACTTCAATCCTAGAGTCTTGATTTATTATTTGGGGTTCCAGTAATCGATTAAGCTCTAGGATTAATTAAGTGGCAACTCGGGGTCCCGGTTGTTGGATTAGGAGCCCCTTATGATTAGCAAATTCATATTGATTTTGAACTTAATCAACTTAGGTTAAATTAAGTAATGTGCGGGGTTCCGGCATTAATTAAGTTAACCTAAGCCTAGCCTAGAGGGGTTCCTCTAGGGGTCTTTTGAAAATCAACTAAACTCCCTGAAAACCTTTAGAAGCAATGATTCCCGAAGCTCTCATTTATCAAGAATGATTTCATTTCCCTTCCCCTCCAAATCTCACTTTTATCTTATTTTTATTTTACTTTTGAACATATCATACATTCTACATCTTTTCTAAATCAAAAACAAAATACAATACTTTTTGCCCGTGTTTAATAGTTTGCATATTAGCTACTAGGTAATCTTTTGCGTTTAGGCTCCTCAAGTGAACGACACCCGGGGGTTAGCTTCCACTATCCCTTTGGTTCTTATTTTCTTGAAGGGCGGACCCAAGGGCGCGCTACACACACACACACTCGAAAGTGGTGCTCTTCAGCCTCGTCCGCCGAGGTGAACACACAATTTTTCTGATGTGAAATTGAGCTGATATTTGGGTAGACCCAACCTTGAATAACCCATACGTGGTTCCAAAACATAAATTTCGACATAGACTCTTAATTTTACAACTTCCTTCACTCCAATTCCATCTTCACTCTCTTCCTCTTCCATTTTCTTCATCTCCACCTCCATTTCTTCCACTTCTTCTATCTATCTTTAATTTCCACCATTTTCTTCTACACCCAAGCTGCATGGTCGAAATTTCTTCTCAATTTGGGGCTATTGTTGATGTTATGAGAGACTAGAGTTTCGAACTCTTGAAGATAGGTGAAAAGGCATGAGATCCAAGTTTCAAATGAGAGTTTCCTTGTTTAATCTATTCTAACTATATGTTTTTCAATTCCTAGACCTATGTTTTGTAATTTGTAGTTAGGCCCATTTGATTATCTTTGTAACCAATTCTGGATGCTAATTTTCGATGGATTGATTGATGTTTAACATTGTGATCATCAATATATGTGATTACATACATGTTTCATAAACGTTGTGAGTTTATCAATTTTTTAGGTGAGTTATGTTTATCGCTAACGATCTTTCTCTACTTAAAGATCAGTGGTCAATGGTCAATGGTTCGTTGGCCTTTTGTTAGTTTACAGTTTTACATGCAAAAGGGGCGTTAATTTTATTACGTTGGTATCTGTCTATGGTCTTGTCCAACAATAAAGTCAGTCACTTGTAAAGCCCTCCTTTCTATAATTTTTACGCTCTAGTTTTGGAGGTATATGGGTTCCATTAATCATGACGGAATTTGTGTCCATCAAGCATATTAGTCATCACTTTGTTCGACTTTTGTCAAAGATGCCGTTTGTAGTGAATGGTGCTGCGCATGAAATGATTGTTACTATCTTCTACTCGCTCCCATGACTAGTTATCAGCTCCTATTTTTCAATGAATTTGTCCTTTTCTTTTTATAAGGTTATTTGAAATTTTCTAAACAATAAATAAATGTACTTTTATCTATTTTATACATTCATTAATTTCTTTACTGTTATAAATTATATAATATGTGGATGTTCATGATCAAATGGACTCTTAGGATTTCCTCTCATTGTTACATTATACCATATAACCCCCACATTGTAGGTTTTAATTGCATATTCCATATAACCTTTAACTATACCCATTGTTAACACTACTACAGAATGGTTCTATTGCGTTGCAGCAATAGCGGCACTTATAAATATAAGCGCCGTTGTAGGGTACAAAAAAACCTATAACGGCGCTTTTGTACGGGTATGAACTATCCCAGCGCTTATATGACTAAGCGCCGCTATATAGTTTACATTTTAAATTTTTTATTTTTTTTGGACGTCTAAAAGCTGTCCCGGTGCTTCTCTCTGTAAGCGCTAGGATAGGCTATCATTTTCTTTTTTTAAAAAAAAAATTTGTAGACCTATACCGGAACTTAGCAATTAAGCGCCGGTATAGTTATTTAATATATTTTTTTAATTTTTTTACTTATACCGGCGCCTTTTGTCAAAAGCGCCGGTATAAACCAAAAAAATGAGGGAAACGTCCCCCCATTTTTTCCTCTTACACGCCTATCCCGGAGCTTTTTATTTTATGCACATGACCCTTTCCTTCTCTTCTCCTTTCTCTCTTCTCTCTTTATGCATCAGAATCCTTTTTGTCGTACACTCACTTTCCCGCCCTTAGCTTCATTATTCCCATTCCTTCTAGCTTTAGCTCTGCTCCATCCTCTTCGCTGTACTCCATCTGCCGTCTGCCGTTCATCACGTTGTACGCCATCCTCCGTTCATCCGTCGTAGTTTATTTTCGTTTTTCAGGTGTGTGCTTCTTCCTTTTTTTTACTTTTCACTTTGAAACTGAAATGTAGTTTATTTTTCCTGGTCCGTGTAGATCCCCTATCTATGTAAAAGAGTATGCTGCAGGTGTATTGTTTAATAAATACTGGACCAGAGGTTGGTGTGGATCATTTATTTGTTGTGTGCTTGTGTGTTGCTCTTTTTATAGGTATGGATCATTTAATTCCTTCCCTTAGCGGTGGCTCACTTAGAGACGACTTACTTATCTCACTACAAAAAAACAAGTAATTACCGACGGAAACAGAAATTACCAACGGATTACCGACAGAAAGTCCGTCAGTAATTTAATTATTTATATTATTTTATTAATAAATTATTATTTTAATTTAAATTAAATATTAAAAAATTATTACCAACGGAAATTACCGACGGAATTTCCGTCCGTAATTTAATTAATAATTTTATTTTATAAATAAATTATTCTTTTAATTTATAAATAATATAATAAAATATTATTACCGAAGGAAACTTTTCCGCCGGTAATATTTAATTATTTATTATTTTATAAATAAATTTTTATTTTAATTTATAAATAATATATAAAAATAAAATATTATATTAATTTATTTTAAAAAATATTTTATAAATAAATAAAACATATTTAATAAAAATTAATATATACACGTATATAGATATAAATTTATTACAAATATAATTTTAATTTGTTATTAAATAATATTTTATTTTTTAATAAATAATTAAATATTATTAATAAAAAATAAAAATAATTATAATTTAATAATATATATAATAAAATAATTATTTAAAAATGTCATATAACAAAATGAAAAATAATTTTAATTTAATAATATAAAATGAAAATACTAAATATAATGGATTGTATATGAATATAAAAATTATTTATAAAAAGTAATAGAAATATTAATATGTAAATTGTATATTAATAATTATAAAATATTTCATAATATATTAAGATTAAATATAATTATAATAATGGGAGTTTAAATATTATAAATATAATAGTTTACAAATGATTTCACAAGGTGTTCGTAGCTCAACTGGAAGTGACACATGGCAGCACGAGTGAGCACCACGTGGTGGGGTGTGGGAAGGGACATGTGGTGGCACGAGAGAGCGACAAGTGGCGGCTTAAATTTTTTAAAAATTTAAAAAAATTACCAACGGAAATTCTGTCGGTGATAATATTTTAATATATTATTTATAAATTAAAGTATAATTTATTTATAAAATAATATTATTAAATTACCGACGGAAAAATAATTCCGTCGATAAATCGATTTCCAACGGAGGAATTTCCGACGAAAAAAATTCCGTC
Source organism: Mimosa bimucronata (assembly GCA_037074515.1). NCBI lineage: Eukaryota > Viridiplantae > Streptophyta > Magnoliopsida > Fabales > Fabaceae > Mimosa > Mimosa bimucronata. Next base: position 19,628,874 of record CM073442.1, read on the forward strand.
GGAAATTCAGCCGAAAATACGTCAGAAAAAGTGATTTTCCGACGGAATTCCGTCGGAAATTTTTTTTTAGTGCAATCTGAAATCCACCTTGCATTCCCCAACTTCAAGCTCACCGTTAAGATCAATCGTTCATACTGCAGGGACGATTTATATCTTTAAGGCTTGCATGCTGTTCTTCTTGCATTCCTCTCCCCTAGTGATGGTCTTTGAAGTCATTGATCCTTCTGTGGAGATCGGTATGTGAAGACTACCACCTCCACTTTGAGGACCAATGAGAAGAAGAAAAATCCATGAGAGAATTCAAATTAGATTGTTCCTTTGAAGGAGTAATTTTATTTGTTTCTGAATCTAATCAGTAAAGAGGTGTGAAATCCGAAAAGGCGTGGAGTGATGGTTGGGGAAAGAGAGATGAGGGGACTAATGAGTTGCAGATAAGAGAGAAAGAAAAAAGGAGATGAAGAAGAAGAAGGAGAACATAGAAGAAATGAAGGAGAAAGAAAGTAATAAAAAAAATTTCATAGTGGAGGAAGACTTAGATTAGGAAAGATGAAAGATAAAAGAAAGAACAGTGACTTGAAGAGTGAAGACGCGCCACCACCAGAACTAAAGTAACTGGTTTAAGCGGTCATTGTACAAACACTACTAAAAAAACACTTTTCACGTCTCTTTTTTTGGACTTTTCATGTCTCTTTTTGCTGATACGTGGATTGGGGAGTCGTGGAAAGTCGGCACTTTCCACGTCTCTTTTTTAATATGAGACGTGGAAAAGTTGCCACTTTCCACGTCTCATATTTGAATATGAGACGTGAAAAATGATACTTTCCACGTCTCTTTTTTAATGTGAGACGTGGAAAGTGTTGCACTGACCACTTTCCACGTCTCATTTTAAAAAAGAGATGTGGAAAGTGGCTTAATATATTTTTTTAAAATTTCCATCTAGGAGTGAAATCACATATGCACTATATATACTTACAAATCCCAATAGATTCATATCCAAATTGCCACACAGATCCGAATGGATAGAATTCACCAAAAAAATATTATCTATATACATTCGCACTATAAAATATATGTACCTATAAACACCCAATAAAGGCATGCAAGCAATCAGTAAAAATATAAAATCTTGACTTATATAGTATTGAATTTAATTTTGATATCTGATACATATGTACCTTATAGCTAATGAGTCATCTAAAAACAATCCAATAAAACATAAAAGACAAACTCTTCTTCTTCCTTTTAATACTTGCTTTTAAGTCTAACAAATACCACATTCCTACTATTTCACAAAGCATATATAGCTTTCATTTCCCTTAAACATTTTATGAAACACCGTATAAGCATCCATAACTACCTCATAAGACAAGCACTTTCAGCACCATATATGCTACAACCATTTAAAATCCCTTTAACAAGAACTTCGTCAAGCACCTCATGGGTAGTCTGTAACATCCTAAAAATTAATTTAGGATTAGTGGGGGTAAATAGGAATTGATTAATGAAAAATGATGGATTATGAGGATATTTTAAGGATTTTGAGGTATTTTTGAGGATTTTAAAGGCCTAGTTTCTCCCTTATTTGGACGATAATAATTTTGGGAGAGATCATTTTTAGGCTCAAAAGAGGATATTATGGGAGGAAATAAGTAAAGAGTATTATAGGGAAATTTTTTAGAGTGAAAAGAAAATTTTTGGTTCAAAAGAAATACCTTATTTGAGAATCTTAGGTCCTAGTAGTGTATTTTTCCCTAATCTTTTTCTTTTCTCTCTCTTCTCCCTCACTCTCCACCGTCACCCCTCTCTTTTAATTTTTCCACAAACATCATCATTATATTCTCTTCCTCTTTCCACAAACATCATCATTATATTCTCTTCCTCTTTCCACAAACATAATCATTAATCTATCTTTTCCCTTTTATCTATTATTTTTCCCACTCACCTCCTCCTTCCACCGTCACATTCATCTTCTTCCTCTTATTCTTCATTTTCTCATCATCTTCCTCTTATTCCTTCATTTTTCTTTTTCCTCTATCTTGCACCACCACCATCACTACCACTATTATCAATTTTCTTCTTCTTCCTTCCTCCTCCCACCTTCTCCAACATTATACTTCGTTCCTCTACTTAATTTCGGTCTAATTTTGTGCTTAGAAAGTAGATAGAAAAGTTTAGACCGGAGCTTTTGGAGCTCGTCGGCGCCGGACCGGTGGTTTTTCCGGCCATCTAAGACCATATTCGGACTCCCGTAAGTGTTCTCTATATTTCTATGTCATTAGTTTTTTTTTTATTAGCTATATTTGAAAAATTAGGCTTTGTCCAAATTGGTATTTTTGGGAGTCATAAGCTTAATAAACTGAAGCTTGGACCTTGATTATGAGTTCCTCTAAATAGATTTTTCATTAGAGGTCTTTCCTAATTATTGGGAATTTTTGGATTTTTGGATATATTGAAAATAGGGCTTTTGATGATCTGAGGTGTCTATAGTTAAATTAATAATTTTTAGATGTTTATTAAGGTTTGGAAAATAAATTGTGGATTAAATAATGGATTTTTGAGGTTGAGAAATAATTTAGGGATGTAAGGTTTAATTTTATTTAGGCTTGAATTTTTATAAATAGTTATTGGAAGGATAAATAATTTTGGATATATGTATAAATGGAGTAGAGATAAATTTTAGAGATAGAAAGGGAGAATAAATGTTAAATTGGAAATTTAAAATAAGTAAGGGCAAAGAAAGGGTAGTAAATAATTTATTTTCCAACATGTGAAATTGTTGGATAAATAATTAATTGTGGTTGTATATATGGTTGTGTAGTGCTTGAATTGCACTAAGTTAGCACGGGGGAGCTACACTATTGTGAGATTGGTGCCAGCTATCATGTAACCGCTTTCTGCTTGTTTATGTGTGTGTGTAGTGTTAGTAAGAAATTTGAAATATTATTATTTAAAAATTATGATGTTATATGGAGATGAGATTTTGAATCACAAATTGAGATTTGATTATAAATTGATGATTGATGAGATATGGAAATGAGATCTTGGAATATTAATATTTTTATAATAAATGTCCTGTGGAGTATTATTTTGAAATGGCATAAATTTGTGATGTGAAATATTTGAAACGGAAATATATGTGGTTTTGGAAATTATTTAATATATGTATATCATGAAAATACTGGAAGGCCTGGTGCCTGATTGTGGTGTTGCATATCTATGTGTTGTATGTGAGAAATTATTTGGGTATGTGACACCGGTGAATTGGAAATTGTGCCATCACGTGATGAGGTACCCTGTTGCGCCACAGGGACTAATTGATATATTATGAGAAATAAAGGAGAGAAAGACGAAAGAGGGGATATCGCCCCTTACGGATTCAGAAAGGACTGGAATCTTTCTAATCCGTGGTACGTTTCAGGGAGGGTAGAAAGTCCCTCGTGAACTGTACTGTGGTTATCAGGGGCGGGTGGAAGGTCCCGACTGATCCCACATGTTTTCCCAACATTTCTAGTAAGATTTGTTTGGGTTGTCTGTAATTATCAATGATATATATACTATTATTGAGGATGAATTGTGATGGATTATTTTATAATTATAAACGATGAGAAAATATATTTGGGACCAAGATATGCATTATATGTGAATACCTGAGCATGCTGTTTGAAATAATGTATATACATATATGTATTCCACTGGACATCTTGCTAGCACACACCGCACTTAGATGAGTAGTTAGTGGTTGCGTTTGGGGCTACCCCCGTTGATCTCACTTTTGCAGGTCCTAGGAGTGAAGTAGGAGGTCAAGGGAAGGATCCGGGAACTTCTCACTGATATCGTGAGATACTCTGGACCAAAAGGACAGGAGGTATTGCCACATTTAGGATCATATTTTGTATGATGCTTCCGCTGAAAACTTATTATTATTTTGGGAAGAATTATTGTATAATTACCATTATGGTATGGTATTTTAAGGATGATGTGTGGAGATTAATTATGGATAATATAATTCTCTGTTATTGTACTGGGAAAAAAAATTATATTGTGATGACGGAGATTAGAGTTGAGGTTTGAGTTAAAATGATAATATCTAAATATTATGGAAAGATATTTTTCTAACTATGTTAGCTGTTTTACTCAGCAAGTTCCTTTCCTAACATAGTTAGCTATATAAACGTTTTAATGTTTAATTGTGAGTGGTTAATAGTGGGATTTGGAGGTAATGTTACATAGTCAAGGTTTAGGTAATAAACAGCACCATACTCAAATACCAATTTGGTCTAAGAAACAAATTTCTCAAGATTTCCCAAATTCCAAAATTTGGTTATACTACAATAACCATTCATAACTATTTGTTTTAACTCTAAACTCTCCTTTCAAACATTTTATCAAACATCTAGCGTGCACTCATATCCAAACCAAGTCTTCAAGTTTATTAGCCTACAAATTTCAGCACTTTTAAACTTTCATTTTTCATCATATATTATATACAACTCGCAGTGGCAGATAATTTGAGAAGCTCAAGACATACACACAAGACAATCACAAAGATTCAAAGAAAGAAAGAATTGTTGTTGTTGTTGTTTTTTTTAACATACCCCATACAACAGCATTTTATCGGGTTAAAAAAACAAGAGAAGATGAATGAAACTTCCATGATCTCATGCAGCAGCAGTAGCAGCATAAAGGAGCAGGAAACAGAGAGAATAATGATCCATACATAGTCTTTAATCACCTCAACGAGAGAAGAATGTTACAGCACCAATCTCCATGGAAAGAGCAAAGAAAACCACAAGTTGATGAGGAAAATGAAAGATGCGGACAGTAGCAATAAGAAATAAAAGATTAGAGGTGCTGAAATTTTCCCTATACGATTCTATTGAAATCAATTGTATGGGAGAAAGATGTAGCTTTCTGGAATGCAGAGAAAAAGGTAGAAATCAATTGGATTGAAACCAATGAAAGGAGACATAGCCCAGATTCTTGGTTTCTACCCCCCAGCACCGACAATTTTATTATTCAGGGTCATTACAAATCCCGTAAATCTTGAACACATAATTAAAAGAAGAACATTTTACCGCGACATACAAATGGAAAGATTTTCATTATCATCAAACAGAACCAGGAAACTCATGTACATAAAAAGGAAAGCCAACAATACTGCATAAAGAAGAAGAAAGTTTTACCATACTCAGCTCCAAATCACATTTCCAAAAGCAAAACGAAATCCAGAAAAATCAGGAAAAAAGAAGCTACTACTCACCTTTACTAAAATGAATCTGCAAGAAAACCTGAGTAAAATCAAGCGCTGGATCTGAGAGAAAAGAAGGAAGAAGGAGGAGCGACATCAAAATTTGCAATTATATGTGGAATTTATTTCTATTTGCAAAAATTTCTCATAAAACATCATGCTCACATTGCACAGAAAAAGGAACATAAGACGAAGTAGAGTTAACTTACGGATCTGACGATGGAGGCAAAGCAAAGTGAGAGTAGAAAAACGAGAGTGGAGAAAGCCTTGAACCCTTGACCAGCCGGCTTTGTCGGCGCCGATTCAACGTTTCCGATGGGGAGGATGACGATGTCGAGGGGCTGGCTGAGGTTGAGAGAGTGAAAATATGAAGACAAGGTGAGGGAAAATATGAAGCTGAGGGTGTTTTTTTTAAAAAAAAAATAGAATCCAAATCTCATAAATGGATATGAGACGTGGATAGTAATTTAAAAATAAAAAAAATTCAGTAACCACGTCTCATATCTTTTATGAGACATGATTACTCAATTAAAAAAATAAAAAATTATATGTATCCACGTCTCATATATTTTATGAGACGTGGATACTCATTAAAAAAAATAAAAATAGTATCCACGTCTCATATGTTTTATGAGACATGGATACTCGTTAAAAATAAAAATAAAAATATTATCTATTTCTCATATCTTATATGAGACGTAGATAATTTATAATCCACGTCTCATGAAATATATGAGATGTGGAAAATACGCCTTTTTTTCCTCCAAACATCCCGCCTTTATTTTGACTTGGCGGGAATATTTTTGGAGGAAAATTCACGTCTCTTATTTAAAAAGAAAAGTTAAAAATGTTCAAAATAATTACAATTTTCCCACCGCCTTTTTTCTACATCTCATATTGAAAAAATAGACGTGAATGTTGTTTTTTGTAGTAGTGAAAATTATTAAAAGGAACTAAAATGTTGATGGAAGCAATGCAAGAAATGTACTAGAGTTAGAACTAGTAATTCGGGCTGAGCCCATTGGGCCGGCCCTTTTAGGCCTTGACTCTTGGAGGGCTGGGTTTTGATTTTGGAGACTTCAAAAGGGAATTGGGCTTAATGGGCTAGCCCTGTAGGGCCGAGGGCTTCAAAGGGCCGGCTCTTAAACCTATCACATATACATATATTTACAAAATAAACAACTACAAAATAAAACAATTAATTAAAGGTAAAAAAACCAAAATACCTAATTCCTAATATTTATCATTATTTGATAATTTCTTAGGAGTGCCTTATTTATAAATACGGATAATATTTATTAAAATAATTAATTATAGATAAACATATATTTTTTGTGATTTATTTAAAAAATGGACAATATTTATCATTGCTTCATAATTTATTAGTGTTTGTTGCTTGTTAGTGTTTGTATTGTAAATTAAAATTGATATTTATGTTGACGATAATGATTTTTTTTTGCTTTAATTTTTTTCTATAGAAAAATATTAAAACATAGTGTATAACGCTAATCAGGCCGGACTGGGCCGGTCCTGAGCCCGACCATTCAAGGGCCGGACTTTGAAAAACAGGGAATTTACACTACCCGGGCTTTTCGGGTCGGCCCTTTTAAGGGCCAGCCCTGTAGGGTCAGGCCGGCCCTGATGCATAGCTCTAACTATAGTTATTATCCAACAGGGATGAAAGAAAAAGTTGCCTTGAGATATATGATAACTCTGCACCTTTTGTTGGTTTTTACGCCATAGTACTGCCATTTTTCTCTCTTTATTGCAGAATTTAGAGGGTAAAATGAAAGTGGAAAATCTGAGTGAGAGTGATGTTTAATAGGCGCATGTGGGGCCCAACTAGCATTGTCAAAAACACAAAAGCTCAAAAAACGAAGAGCACAAGTGTTGGGGCATCAAGCACGCCTCCAGAATTAGAGGGGGGAGGGGTCACTTAAATGCCTCTCAATCCTTCCATTCTTATCTCTTATATATGGCTAATATTTTATTCTACAAGTTGCTTACTGCTATCATTATAATGACATTTATAAGTGCTCACCCTTGCTCAAAAACAAAACCAAAACAAAGAAGACACTTATTTATGGGTTAGGTCCAACCTTAATTTCAAAAGCATAGTACTTTTCTCACTGGTAAGTTTTTATGGTTACACATGGTTACCTGGGTGATTTTAATAAATTTTCTCCGTGGGACACAATGTTATGGTGTGACGATCCTTAATAGATTGTTTTGTGAAGAAATAATTTATGTTGACACAACTTTTGGGATAAATATAATCTTTTTACTATTACTCTATTTTTTGAAAAAATATTTATGCAAAAAGTGGCTTATATAAAAAGAAGATTAAAATATAATTTTGGTCATTTATCTTTACATTAAATCTCCTTTTAATCCCTTAACTTTGAAAAATGCATTTTTTTCCTTTTTCTCTTACACCGTTAATTTTATTTAACGGAGAATGCTGACTTAACAAATCTAAAGAGTGATTTTATAATTAAATATTAATAAAAATGGCCAAATTTTTAAAGATAAGAATTATTATACTAAATAATTAAAATTTAAACATATTTTGTTGGCATATAAATGTAAAATCATCGTTTAAATTTATTGAGTCAGTACTTTCCATTAAATAAAATTAACGGCGTTAGTGAAAAAGGATAAAAAAATGCACTTTTCAAAGTTAAAAGATAAAAAAAAACTTGATGGAAACATAAAGAACGAAAAATGTACTTCAACCTAAAAAGAAATTGGTTTCACTATTCATAAAAAAGATGAGTATGGAGGACTTTACATCTTATTTAGTCTGTTTAGATTTGATTGTATTAAAAGTACTCAATTTCTTTTGAAAAAGCATTTTCATGAATTAAAAACATATTATCTTAAGGATCATTGTTTTTTTTATAAAAAAAATGTATAAAAAGTGAGTTATATCAATGGTAAATGATCTTCCTATCCAAAAATAAATAAATAGCTATGCGATATAAATAAATGTTATTGGATGCAAGAGATTGTACTAGAGCCATTATCTAACGGATGAAAGAAAAAGTTGGCTTCAGATATGATAACTCTGTGTCTTGGAATTTAGAAATTTGAATGAATGCCTCCGAGGGTGTACAATAGACTAAAGATTTCTTTTTTGGGACAAAGGGCATTTTGGACTCGGAAGTTATTCAAAAGGGGCACTGGGCACCACAAAGTTCTCTTAGGGCCTATACTGCCATGGAAGTACTAAAACACGTCCAATTCACACCCTGGCTAACAGATTGGCTAACAGACGTTTGCCACATAGGATTTTTTGCCACGTTGGATCATTTAACATGCATTTCATGCCACGTTTGATCATTAAAATCCCTTCATTTTTATTTGACCATACATGGAATAACGAAAATCCCAAACACCTGCATTTGAATCACCATGGAGTCGAGCATTCTTGAATCCATCGGCATTGAGATAATCGGAGTGATGTCACCCATCTCCATCTGTATGTTCCTTGTCCTCCTCCTCGTTTATTCCCTCTCTGCCTCCAATCCCTTCTCTCCTGCTTCCGTCGATTCCATTCGCACCACCGCTAACCTCGTCTACATCGAAAACCCCTCCGATTCTGCTTCCCAAAAACTCGAAGGCGCTCTCCTCAATGCCTCCATCTTCGTCATCCTAATCACCATCGTCACTCTCCTCCTCTTTCTTCTTTACTACTATAACTTCACCAATTTCCTCAAGAACTACATGCAATTCTCCTTCTTCATTCTTTCCACCATGGGTGGATCCATCTTCTTGGACGTCATTCAGAAATTCTCCATTCCTGTTGATTCCCTCACTTGTTTCATCCTCCTCCTCAGTTTCTCCATCGTCGGTGTTCTCTCTGTGTTCTCCGGTAGGATCCCGATTTTGCTGAGGCAAATGTATACAGTCTGTTTGGGGATTATTGTGGCGGCTTGGTTCACGAAATTGCTTGAGTGGACCACTTGGGTTTTGTTTGTCGCTTTGGCTTTGTATGATTTGGTGGTTGTTTTAGCACCTGGTGGTCCTCTTAAGCTTTTGGTTGATTTGGCCTCGACTAGGGATGAAGAACTCCCTGCCCTAGTTTACAAGGCTCGTCCCACTGTCTCTCGAAATGGCAACCGTGGAGCCTTGCCTTTAGGATTTTTTGTCGCTGGGGTTTCAGATTCTTCCTCAATTGAGCTTCAAATAGTTTCAAGAGACAATGCCAATAGAAGTGAGGACGAGGGCCCCAGGTATGAGGTATTCTTTTTTGAAACAAATGGCCAATGGGGTTCAAACGATGTTTGCATTTTTTTTTCTTTTTCCTATTTCATTTTCAATTAACACCGGGCATGTACATGTGTCGCATTTTTCTCCACGTGGCAATTCTCGCAGGACATGTTGACACTTAACGGACTCTGTTAGCCAATCCGTTAGCCAGGGTGCGAATTGGACGTCTTTAGTACTTCCATGGCAGTGTAGGCCCCAAGAGAACTTTGTGGTGCCCAATGCCCCTTTTGAATAATTTCCGGGTCCAAAATACCCTTTATCCCTTTCTTTTTTTGTTTTACACATTTTTATTTTTTAATAGGTCCATTGGGTACAGTGGATGATAGATGAGATTTGAGAGTGTGTGTGGCACAGATTATTTTGTACAATTTATCTTTATCTTCTATTGAGGTTTTTAAGTTATAAATTGATTTATTCAAAAATTTATATTCTTTAAAAATTACTCTCTCTGGTTTTAATTATAAGATTATTCAGACTTTGTTTTGAGAAATTTAGGATACAAAATTAATCACTTTAAAATTTCTATAGTTATTTTTTTCATTAAAATTAATTTGTCTTACTCAGAAACTATCATATAATATTATTTCATGTAAGATACGTTAAAACTAAGTGGTTTATTTGGGTTCCTTTGTCTCCACAAAAAAGTTAAAATGATCATATATTTAAGACAAAAAACTTTTTTTCTTATTTAGTCTGTTTAGATTTGATTTTTATAAAAAGAACTTATTTAAAAAGATCAGAAGATGGCGATATATCTTATTTAGTCTATTTAGATTTGATTTTTGTAAAATGTACTCAATTTCTTTTGAATAAATCTTTTCCATCAGTCCAAAAACATATTATCTTAATGATCATTGTTTTATTAAAAAAATTTATAAAAAATGACTTACTCATATAAGTGGTAAACGATCTTTCTATCCAAAATCCAAAATAATAATAATAAGTAGCAGGATCGAACACATATCTAGATACAAAATAAAAAATAATCTTTTAAAGTTCATTATTTTTTTTAAAAATTAAGATAAGATAACAAGTGAGCTATTTTTAAAATAGAAGACCAACTTACTTTAATAATTAAAAAAAAAAGGAAATGAAAGGTAAGCTTTGTGTTTTTTGACATTTAAGAATAGGATCACATGTTTGTGTTTTAACTACAGGATAATTATTTTATGGCCTGTAACCAATAGACAAATAAACGCTTCTTTTCTTAGTCTCATTTGTTCAATTAAAAAATTACTCAAGCTTGCGTGTTTTCCTTTAATAAAAAAAATTATGCAAATGAAGTGTTTTTTAAGTATTTGTTGTGTAGAAATGGAATGAAATATAGTTGTGCATAAAAGTAAAAAGTGGAATTCATCCAAAAAAAAAGAGAGTAAAAAGTGGGTCTATAAAATGTGAATATATCTTGAAATTTTAATATGTGAGGATTTATTGATAGGAAGGTATGGACATTTTTTGGGTGTATATAGCTCACTAATCATGTACACACAGTTAATGCAAGTAAGGATGTATTGTTGGGATGGTATTAATTTTGTGAGTGTATATAGCTCAGTTATTTTGCACACATAGTTAGCATAACATGTGAAGGCAAGCATGTGATGATACACTATGGTTGGGATGGTATATTATAAGTAATAGCTTGGTTATATGAATCATACCTTTATTTAAATGAATGACTTGTATTGCTATTTCTTCTGTATGGTAGCATGTTAGCAGTAGAAATGAACAACTTTATAAGAGATGATGCACAAAAGTTATTCCATTCCCCTGCAACGCACAAGCATGGATGGTCCAGATAATCTTAACAATTTAGTAACCAATAACGTATCTAAGGTAAAACTCTAATCGTTATTGTAACACCTAAAATTTTCCACTATATTATAGCAATTTTAATTGAATTATAACCACTTTTCAATGTCAGAAGCCCAAAAATATTGAAAATTTAAAAAATTTTCTTTTAAAACATTAAGCCAACTTTCTGTCAGTTGAAATGGGCTTTTCAGACAAATAGGAACAACTTAAAACTCTTTATAAAAATAAAGTGGTTAATAAAACAATTAAAAGCACACTAACTTTCTTAAGGTATCTATTTTTGATTCATAGTACTTAGGAAGTTTAAATCCCTTTTATAAATTTATACAATTCTATTTTCTATGCTTTATACTATTAATTTAATAATTTAAAATTACAATATATACAGATAACCTTACTTTTCAAAACATAATCCTATTTCTTCATCTAATCATCTTCCAGCACTCCTGCCTTATCTCAACAATCTCACTATCTTCCAGCTTCTCTGTAAAACAGCAGTTCAACGCAGTTTATCTCATTAACTTCTATTCTCAAGCATATATTGACATGTATACATTTTATAAAACTGTACAAATGATGATAGTCTTACTCCTATTAATCTGGGTGACATAAACACCCACTAACCACTAATAACGATATCTTCGTTAACTAGTGGAGGTTCTACCTGCAGGATTTCTCATTATAACTATCCCGTTATAACTAAACTGGTTTGGCAAAGGGGTAGCGAACCACCTAAGCCTAGAGTACTTCAACTGAGGAATAAAAACTTACCAACTAAATGCAACAGATATTACAAAATAATACATGCAATTTAATTGTTACTGAAATAAACTACTACCTGAACTCCAAGCTTAATCCTTTACTGTCTCCTTTCCTTTTCACTGACCTCATCAGCTTATGTCACTATCTATACCTATTTACATGTAATATATAATTAATGAATTAATATCTATATTCCTGAATAACTATCCGGCGTCTCTCACGGATCCTAATTTAATTAATACTACCCAAGTCTTTTCATTTAAGCAAATTATAATTTATCTATCCTTATTTAGGATATTGACCTTCCAAGATACTTTAATAATTTATTTATATTAAACCTTCTTATTCTCAATGTTTGATCAATAGTTTTTATAAAAATTATTCTTTAAAGATCTTAGTCATTTATTCAATACATAATTAAGCCTCAAGTTCAAATTTAGTTCTTTGTTTCAGGAATTATAAATCAACCTTTGAATATTTTATTTATTTTGCTTCTTAAAACGACAACTCTAACAATTGCTAAACTAAAATATTTAATTCTTAAACAACAAACAGCAACCATCATGTTTAATTCTTGACATCATATAATCTTTAACCCACAACAGAACCTAATGCCATTATTTATTAAAAGCTGAAACTTTAATTCATCTTCACCAAACCAGAATCAATAAATCTCCAAAATCTTCTATACTTCTTCCTTGGTACGGTATTAAATACCATCAATTAAAAAACAAAGAAATCTAAATTCACCATTACATTTACTTTTAATCAAATCTTAGACCACACACTTTAATCCCACAGCAGAACATAACAATAACTAGACACAAAATCTTCTATAAAAAACTCAACATACAGAGTAAAAAGCCCAGAATTTCTTAGAAATTATAGGACTTCAACAAACCAGTTATAATTCCAACTTAATCCTTAAAATGTTGAAACCGGAAATAGAACAGAAACTTCCAATCCATAAATCTCACTCAACTTATCACATCTAAATTCCTAATCTTTAATAAATTAAACCCTCAAAACTGATTCTTCTTAAATCAATCTCAGTTAAAATCCAAAATCTATAAGTTTAAACCTTAATTCATTGCTTGAGTCACACCACACAGACTTAACAATAGTCCCTTATTTTGGATAACTCAAGAATTGGAAAAGTAAGCTTTTAATATATTTTTACTAACTTTCACATTATCATCCAGCATGAACAATGTATCAATCATAGTCAAAGATCACCACTAAACCTTCCTTTAGATTCTCAAAATAATACTCATTTATCTTTTCCTAAAAATAACTCAGCCAACTACACGGTATGACTATATTATACTCTTAACATTCATCCCATAAACTCCAAGATCACCATATAATTCAATAATATTTTCCTATTCTAAAGCAATTACTTACACATTTCTTGTCTCATGTATCCTTTATCAAAACTTACTTAACTTACAACTATATTCCTAATAAGCCATGGCTTATTGTTACACCCATATCAACCTCATTATATAAAGCAAAATGTCTACTTCAATCCATTTAAGAACTTCACAGCCACATATATACACATTAACATCTACGCTTTATATCATATTATTTACTTAGAATCTTTAACATTACTAAATCTAAACACGAACCATTCAAGTCTAACGAAATCACTACAATCCAATCTTTATTTCAATCTCCTAATGCCTTAATCATCAGATCTTAAACTAGAGCTCAACATCAACACTTTCAATCTTTAAAACATAAACTAGTAAGGTACAAAATCAGTTCCAACTTCAAACTTAAACCTCGATTAAACAATTCTTACCTATTAAACAAACTTGAGGTGTGCATGCCTAATTTACATTTTCCCAGATATTTCAATACATCAACCATCTAAGGGGAAATCAGCATTAATCTTACATGAGTCACAATTAAAACACCAATGAAACAAGACTTAAATCACAACTTCCCAAACCAATTCAATAAGCTAGAATCAGCTCAATCATTTAGAAATATTTTCTTTAATCTGTCTAGAATTTCTTAGCCACAACCGCATATACATATACACCACAATCATCTCTTTTAGCATCAAATTACAAAAATAGGACCTTAAATCAATTCAGCTTCACAACACTTGTATCACCACAAAACATAAATGAACAAAATTTAAACCATACCTTTAATTATTTAACTATAACAATCAATAAAGGTCCTTCTTCTAACAAATTGATCTCTATTTTAAGGCTCAAAGACATTTGTTTAACTATAACTATCCTCCCACCTAACCATTGACAAATTGTCATTCCCTCGGTAAAGTTCAAATTCCTTAAACCATCACAACAACAATATTAAATCTCTCTCCAAAGAGACTTTAGAGTGGCAACTTGTCACAAATCTTCAGCCCTATACCCCCTTTAAACTACCAATCAATTTACTTTTGAATCCAGAAGTTTCCTAAGTATCTTTTTAAAATTTCAAGCATCATCTCATGAATCCAAATACTCATTCAGCATTTTGCCAATATGAGTGAAACAACCCAATCTATTAATCAGTTTCAGTTCCCAAATTAACCAACACATCTCATACAAGCATAAAGGAACATCCCACTCTCCCTTTCAATCATCAATGAATTATACGATTCTATAACACTCGACAAAGCAGAACAGTCATAACAAAATTAATTTAAGGCTTTTCCAATACCTCGAACATCATATAACTACATTATTCCTACCTTTCCTTTTTCTTCCTCCTCTTCTTTTAAAAACCCGAATACACACAGACAGAGGAAAGGCTCAAAAACTTTCCAATTATCATCATGGTATTCAATCACAAAGAATGAAACTTTAATTCAATCATAAATCAATTAAACTTCCTCTCCCTTTCTCTTGTTAATTGCCGAACAGAACAGGGGAGAAACAAGAACAAGAGCTCGACGAATAGAGCAGCAAAGAAGAAAAGAATTAACAATCATCAAGCAACCATAATTATCAAGCATCATCATTCATTAATTTTTCTTTTTCCTTTACTGGTAGCGATGCTGAACAGGGGAGGAAGAAGAGAAAAATTCAAATAAAAATCCCAAGATTCAATAATCAACATACAATACACTCTAGGAACTTAAAATCACTCCTAATCATGTTTAATTCAAGCTTTTGTTTATTAAACCCCCAAATTTATAGAAAATGCTGTCGGGTGAACAGTGGCTCATACAGGGGAGTTCGAAATCCAACCACCAACTTCACAAAAACTCTTATTCTTTAGGGAAACACAATATCTAAACTCTAGCTTTGAATTTATGGATTCAAAACCCCCAAAATTGAAAACCCCATTCAGACCCAAACTCATAAACCTCTCCAGACGTTGAAATAAAGGATAGAAATGGAGAGAGCACACTCACCCGATCTCGAATATGTACTTGCATGCATCAATGGAGCCCTCCACCGCCGGAAATCACCTTCAACGATGGCGAGCCTCGCTAGGAAAGAAGGAGAAGCAGAGAGAATGAGAGAAAAGACGGGAACAGGAGAGAGATGAAGAGTGATCGTGTGAGGAAGCAGAAGGAGATGGAAATTAAAGAGAAGGAACATGTGGAAAATATAGAAGGAAGAGAAGGAGATATTTTAATTACATTAGTTTACCATTTTGCCCTTCTACCATAACTGAAGATATTTTCTAACTAGGAGTAGATATTGTCTTTTTCCTTTTCTTTTATTTTTCCTCTTTCCCTTTATGCCCTTCTTTAAAAATTTTAACTACCATATCCTTTACAAATTAATCTGAATTTAGTCCCAGAATAATTCTTCTAGATATGTTTCAATTCCCAAATTTATTTATAAGGCTTTTTAATTATCAAACAATACCCCAAAATTCTCAATATTCCTTTATTTAAATTCATCTTCTAACTATTTTTCTAAATGTCATTCTAAGACCTTAAATAAATCCTTATTATCTCTTTTTGAAAATTTAGGGTGTTACAGTTATGATGAGGAAAACATCAATTTTTTTTTCATGAGAAAAATATTAAATATAATCACCCGTACAACGTACGGGAGGTCCAACTCATTTTGCCTCAATATTTTAATGTCCCTAAGCATCCTAAAAATTTAAGTGATAGATAAATTTATTTTAATTCCAACTTTATAATTAAGAAAACATAGAAAATGGTAGATCAAAATTTTTTTCATCAACCAAATAATTTTTTAAGGGTGTTCAGTTACATTAAAATATAATTCTATGTTTAAAGTTGTTTATAGTTAGACATATTATAAATAATGTGATGAACCGGTTTCACTTAAAGATTTATTGGAGGGAGGGTTTCCAAACCATTAATAGGGCTCGGTTTGGCTAAATTTGATGGTACTCTTAATTATTTTTTTTAATAGTAGCTTAGTTTAATTCATAGAAGAAAACCACTCTAATACTCTTTGGTTAATTTGGTATTTACACTAAATTACTTAAGAACTACATAGGCTCTACGTAGATATTTGACTCATTATTTAGCTTAATTTAATTTATAGGCCCCTAGACATGGCTAATTAAGGTAACTATAAATGAATATAAAATTACCTAATAGGTTAAACCACACGACAAAGTGTATTTTTAATTCTTTAATTTCACACAAGATTTCATTATGGTCCATTGACTCTATAAGGCATCTTTTTAGTCCTTTATTTCTCATTCCATCAATTTAAAAAGTTGATGTTAAAATTCAGATATTTACAAAACATGCATAAATTCATAAATGTTGAGTATATTTTTTCTAAATAACAATAATTGTTAAAAAAAATCAACATTCAAAATTGACCGTGTTAGAGTAAAAGGATTAGGAAGATACTACTCTCTCCGTTCCTAAATATAGAACCTATTTGGGGAGTGAGTTTGTTCCTAAATATAAGACATTTTTTTTAATTTTTTCTAACATTTTCCCATATTATTCCTATTATTCCTATTGAAACTCTTTAATAAGAAACAAAGCAAGAGAGTGAGGGTGGGAATAAAGGTAAATGGTTAGGTTATTTTAGTAATATCATGTGATTTTAACTATCATAACTGGCATCCTTAATCTAATCAAATTAGGTAAATGAGTCCTATATTTAGGAACGGAGGAGTATTAAAAGTTAAGGAACCAAGAAGATGAATAAGATAAGTTGATCATTATGAGAACTTCAAAATCCAAGAATGATGAAGTTAGGGTGATGTTAAACAAAGTATAATAATCATAAAACGCAAACGACAGCGCGTGACAGAGGGAGTGTGCAAGCTTAAACATATTATTGCACAAAGTAGTTAAAAAAAAACGTCAATGAATAGTTTGAATAAGACAAGACATAGCACTTAATTTGGGTGGTTCTTCAACAAAGCTGTGCATCAGGGCTGGCCCTTTTAAGGGTCAAAGCCTTAAAAGGGCCGGCCCGAAAAGCCCGGGTGTGCAAATATCTCTATTTTTTAAAGCCTGGCCCTTGAATGGCAGGGCTCAGGGCCGGCCCGGCCTATCCCGATTAACGTTTATACAATATTTTTTAATCTTTTTCTATAGAAAAATTAAAACAAAAAAATCCTTATCGTCAACATAAATATTAATTTTAATTTACAATACAAACACCAATAAGCAACAAACACTCATAAAATTATCAAGTAATGATGAATACTGTCCATATTTTTATATAAGTCACAAAATATATGTTTATTTTTAATTAATTATTTTAATAAATATTATCTATATTTATAAATAAATCACTCACTAAGAAATTATCAAACAATGATAAATATTGGGAATTAGGTATTATGGTTTTTTACCTTTAATTAATTGTTTTCTTTTGTAATTATTAATTTTTTAAATATATATGTGTGACAGGTTTAAAGGGCCGACCCTTTGAAGCCCTCGGCCCTACAGGGCCAGCCCGTGAAGCCCGATTCCTTTTTTAAGCCTCTAAAATTAAAGCCCGGCCCTTCAAGGGCCAGGGCCTAAACGGGCCGGCCCGAATTACCAGCTCTATTCTTCAAACTGTACTGTTTTCCTTTTTCTTGGGCTTCCGGTGCTCAATGGTAATAGTTGCCTTGTGTCTACGGATAAAAGTCAGCCGGCCGATACTGGACAATGCAGGACGAAAGAATGTTCGGAATTGTGTGACCACCAAAAGGATTATTATCCCAGACGAACCCCCATAATAAAAATGAGCACCGAACAAATATGGTATCGGTGAGATGAAGAAATCAGCAGCATAGAAAGAGATCCACAAGCTAGGAATGGAAAAGAACATGGTGTACATACCAATGTAAATTCTGAAGGGAACGGATCTCCAAGAGTGAAGAGATCAAGAAGGAGAAATAGCATCTCAATAGCAAAATACTTTCCTTCTCTAGAATGGAGCCTCCACACACTGGTGTTGAATTGGAAAAAAGAGCTCATGAGATATTGGTAGATTGGAAGATTGAAAAGAAAGTCTTCTCTATTACTTTGGATAATGCATCAGCAAATTTCATCATGCAAGAAAGATTGAAAGAGAACTTAAATTTGAGTAACATCTTGATTTGTAATGGTGATTTTTTCATGTGAGATGTTGTGCCCACATCTTACATCTCATAGTTTGAGATGGTTTGAATGTAATAGATGATGCTGTGAAAAAGATTAGAGAAAGTATTAGATATGTAAGGCAATCAGATACGAGGATGCTAGAATTCAAAAGAAGGGTTCTACAAGTTGGGGGTATTGATGGTTCTGTGGGTTTAAGGTTGGATGTCCCGATGAGATGGAATTCAACACATGCAATGCTTGAAATTGCTATACGATATCGTCGTGCTTTTGCTAGCTTAGCTTTAAATGACTCCAACTATATTCAGTGTCCATCTAATGAAGAGTGGGGTAGAGCAGAAACTATGTGTGCATTCTTGAAGCCATTTGCTGTGATTACAAACTTAATTTCCGGGTCAACATATCCCACTTCTAACAAGTATTTCTCACAGATTTCAAAGATTGAGTTACTATTGAAAAAGAATTTGAATCATCCTGATTTAGTAATTCAATCTATGGCTAAAAGTATGCTTATCAAGTTTGACAAATATTGGATTGAGTATAGTGTCATTCTCTCACTTGCAATTATTCTTGATCCTCGCATGAAGCTTAAAGGCATCAAGTATACATTCACAAATATTGATCCCTTAAATTCTAAAGCGAAGATTGAGAACATAAGGAGCAAGCTCTATGATGTTTTCCATGAGTACAAATGTGCGGGATCATCATCATCCTCGTCCCAAGTTGTTGAGAGTGCATCAACATCAAATCTACCCACAACAATGTGTTATCTAGTGGGCCAGTGATACAAGTAGGATAAGGTTCAAATTCTTTTATGGATGTAGACATGAATGACAATGATATTTTTGGGATAAGTTTGAAAAACTTGTTTGTTGATTAGTTAAATGTTTATTTTTTTTCATTAAATGCTAGTTTGAAATTTCAGTGACAAATAGCTTACACTTCCTTTACATATATTGTAGGATTTACTAACACAGTGTTCTAATGAAAGAACAATTGACAAATCTGAATTGAATTACTATTTGGAAGAAGGGACACTTGATTCTAGAATTTCTACAAAATTTGATGTGTTAGATTTTTGGAAGGCTAACACGGGTCGATTCCCTTGTCTTGCCAAGATGGCTTGTGACATTTTAAGCATTCCAATTACTACTATTGCTAATGAATCAGCTTTCAGCATCGGCTCTCAAGTTCTCACAAAATATCGGAGTAGTATTCTTCCAGAGAATGTTGAAGTTCTTATTTGTACTCAAAATTGGCTTCTTGGTTTTCCATGGAATGGTACCGTAATATCAACAATTATGTTTATTTATTAAGTATGTATTGATTAATATGATAGTTTCAAATAATTATGATTTATGTGTTATTTTTTTGTGGCAGAGGATGTCGAGGCTGAGAAAAAGGAAACCGCTCCTGTTCCAATTTTTGCAGCTTCAGAGAATGCTTCAAATACCATTGATTGAAAAATAAAGATGATTATGATTTATTAGATGTATTTTGGACTTTTGGTGTTGTATTAGTGACTATTGACTAGTATATTAGGACAAATATTTGGTATGTTTTGTGTGTAGCAATGGCACCCTAGTAGGGAAAGAACCAAAGAGACTCATGTCATGTGTGTTGTGCTTGACTGCTTGTGTTTGTGTGTGATTGACATCCCATAAAAACTCTCCCAATGCTTGTTACTTGTAGTTGTTAGATGCTCTTTTTTATGTGTGCTTGTGTGGGATTAATTATTATTATTTCAATGGATGTTTTGTTATTTTCCACTATATTTGTCATTTTCTCAAACTTTCAAAATCTCAATTTGAGACTTCTTACTTTCATAGGGATTAGTTTAGTTAATGATCCATTTTGTCTTATTATATTTATTAGAGTTTGTTATTTATTTCCAACAAAATACTTTATAACTTCTTGTCCTTTTTTAATTTCTTCTGTCATAATTCATTTTTGTTTTACATTTTCCTTAATTCTACTTTATTAGTTGATATGTTTAATTTTTTTCCCATTAAGTTTACTAATTGATCTAAATGGTTTGCATGTTCATTTCCATTATTTGAAAATATTAGAATATTGTGAATATAAATTATAAAATACTACAAAATCTCTAATAGGTAACAATAATTTAAATATATTCCTTAATATATACTTTTGGACTTTTGAAGCATGGGCCCAAAAAAAAACTGATTTGGCCTTTTTTTTATATAATATATCGGGCTGTCGAGCTAGCCCGTTAGCCTGACAGCCTAATATATTCGGTCCAAGGTCAAGTGGACCCTGGACCGAATATTTTCGGGCCAATAACGGGCCAGGCCGTTTAGCTAAGGGGTCGGGCTAGGTTGGCCTGAAATCCCGGCTCTATGTACGAGTTATTGATTTTCATTTTTGCAATATCCACAATGGGAAACTATATCTGAAGATAACTCTGTTTAGTTAGTTATAAATGAATATTTGGCCAAGCAATGACTTGGAAATATAAATTAGGAACTATGAAACTCCTAATTCTTTTCCTTCGGGACACGGCTACTTTCATGAAAGCGGTCAATCTCGTACTAAAACAAATAAAAATGCAAAATTCGGGTATATTTTGAAGGGAAAATTTCTGTTTACCCATATAATAAGGAATTAATTTCATATTCCCCCCAAAACATTCTGAAATTTCACTGCACCCCCAAGGGACTAAAGTGAAATTAAATGTTTCAGCTAAAAGACCAAAATATCCTTATTGAATTTTGTACTGGATTTCCAAAACATATATGAAGAATTTCCAAGACACATATGAAGCATTTCCAAGACATTTATGGGAAATTTCCAAGACGCATATGAGGGAACTTTTCAAAACATTTGTGCTTATTTTCAACATCAATATGAGTATTTTCAAGTTTCAAAAATCATGGAATCCAACAATAAAACATCGAAAATTTCACAATTATATTTCCAAGACCCATGAAAAATTTCCAAGACACATATGGAGAATTTCCAAGACACATATGAGAAATTTCCAAAACGTTTGTACTTCTTTCAATAAGGCCATTTTGGTCTTTTAGCTGAAACATTTAATTTCACTTTAGTCCCTTGGGGTGCAGTGAAATTTCAGAATGTTTTGGGGAGAATCTGAGATTAATTCCTTATTATGGGAGTAAAATGAAATTTTCCCTATTTTGAAATTGGCAGTACCTGTCAATTTAATATATTTTTTCAAACCGTCCATTGGGGGGAAAAAATTTCAAGGACTATATTTTTTAAACGATTACTAAATTGAAACCATTCCCAAATTAATTAAATTTAAATGACATAAATGACAATTGTAGGACATAATTATGGAAGACCAGACCAAACAAGAACCCCAAAAAAGATAATATAACAATGATACCCAAAAGTTGAAGGAAAAAGAGAAGATCTAATGAAGAGAAGGACTGGAATGGAACAGAGAGAAAATTGCAATAAAAACAATCAAGAAGTTAATCAGAGTGTAAATTCACCCAAACCAAATCTGAGAAAACAGGAGAAGAGTGTGGAGATGAGATAAAAACAAAGAGGCTTATGGAAAATAAGTATTGATCCCAAGCGAAAATCAAAGGCAATTTCATTTTCAACAACCCGTCAGCAAAACGCGTAAGAAGCAGGAGCAAAAGAGAGACTGAGAGAGGCTTGCTTTTTAGGTCCATAGACATATAAATCAATAATTAAAAAAAAATGACAAAAAACTAGCACCAAAGCTAGTAGCTGATAGTTTAGGGGGGGAAAAGCTAGTAGCTGATAGGGCTTTTTTCCCAACCTGCTATAAACTGTATAAAAAATTCCTAAAATAATACATGTTGAAAAATATATTTACCAGTATCACCTAAATTTGTTCTTGCCAAGATTGACTTTTTTTTTTGTTGCCAAAAACGAGTTTGAGAAACAAAGGAAGTTGTTCTTGCTAAAACGGGTTTGGGTGTGTTTGGATTGGCTTTTTTTCAGAAGGACTTTTTCAAAAAATATTTTTCAGAAGGTATTTTGGAAAAAAGTTAGATTGTAGAAGTGATTTATGTTTGGATTAGTAATGTTAGAAGTGACTTTTTTCCAATCTGACTTTTAGAACATGTTTGGATGATTATTTTGAAAGGTAAGTTTAGATGAAAAATTACTAAAAAGGGAATTATTGTTATTAAATAATACATATATAATATGCATATATTCTTATAGTTTATAAAGAAAAAGTGAAATTTGGGTTTTTGAAGGATTTTAAAGGCTTAGTTTCTCCTTTATTTTAAGGAAAATAATTTTTAAAAAATTATATTTTTAGCTCAAAGGAAGATATTGTGAGAGAAAATAATTAGAGATTATTATGGTAAAGTTTTGGAGATAAAAAGAAAATTTTAGGGGTCTAATAGTCTAATTTTCCTACCCACTTTTATTAAATAACACACAATAAAAGGTGTGGGACCCATTATTCTTCCTCTTTCTCTCTCCAAAAAGTCCTTTTTCAGCTGAAAAAGCAACTTCATTTTGCTTTTGGCTTTTCAGGTGAAAAAGTCCTTCTCAACAAGAAGTCCTTCTCCACCAGAAATTAACCCAAACAAAACTATTGGAAGAAAAATTGCTTCTCCGGTGCGGAAGGTCTTCTGGGTCCAAAAAAGACAAACCAAACATTTTGCCTATTGTCGCATCACCTGCACAGATTTATTTATTTATTTTAAATGAAAAATGTGAAATCGTTCTTATGCTGAACGATTTCACCTCCCTCTCTCCAAGCACGCAAAACCAGGCTGCTGCTGGATATCAACAATCTCCCCTTCTGTTTCGAAAATCTAGTCCCTCTATTTTTTTTTTGTGTGTTTTATTGTTGCTAATTTTATTTCTTTTCATTTACTAATATTTTCATATAACTCTGTTTTTTATTATAAGTCAATTATAACTACTTCTCATATACTAAAGAGTAAAAGTTATATAATTAAATATGTCTTATTTTCAAAACAATTAGAAACTTTATTCTTTTTTAAGAATAAGTGATCCCAAATTGAACTTATATTTAGGAACAAAAAATTTGTGATAGTTGAATTTATAATAAGGAGTAGAGTGTTATATTCTTTTAAGAGTGCACATTAACAATTTTTAATAAAATATGGGGTTTAATTGCATCCAACAACGCCCTAAAAATATTTTTAGGTTAGAGATACTTTTGATCCTTTATATTTGAATTAGTATTATTTGGTCTCTTAAATTTGAAAGGTGTATTTTTAGTCATTTTTTTGGTTCAACCTTTCAGTCATTTTTTGCTAGCATCGATAGTTTTACTTAACGAAAAATGGTGACTAAACAAATCTGAAGGCCTGCTTGGATGAGAGGAAAAGTTGGGAGGAAAGAAAATCAGAGAAGAGAAAATGGGGAGGAGAGAAAAGTAGGAATAAAATATTATCCCCCTTCTTACTTGGATAAGTAAGAGAAAAGTGAAGGGAAAGAAAATGAGCAAATACGTTAGCATTAAAACACCCTTATCTCCATACTAAAATAACTATATTCAAAATTAAATTAGATGTTAGAGTGAAAATATGTTTTTTTTTTCAAGAAAAATATTTTAAAAGTAAATTATATATTAACATTAATGCAACAAAATGCTTTATTAATATATAAAATAAAAGAGTGAATAAATTTTGAAAACTGAATATATTAATTTATAGATAAATAAGATATAATTATGCAAGATTATGAATAATTAATAAAAATGAAATAATTAAATTCTTTTACAAAATTAATAAAATAACATAGGTTGTAAACTGAACCATTGGCAAGAAACAAGCGAGGTATTAGCATGTCAGGGTTTAAAAAAAAAAGGAGCTATAGGTGGGGCCATCAGGGGTAAATATGGACAGCAACTTTTTTTCCCAAATTTCTCCACTTGAGAAGAGAAAACTTGGGAGGAAAATGGGCTATAGAACCCACCCCATTTTCCTTCTTATCCCATTTTCTCTTCATCTAATCAGAGGAAAATGTTTTCACACCCTCAATTTTTACCTTACTTTTCTTTTCTGTCCCATTTTCCCTCCATCTAATCACGCCCTAAAAGATGATTCTTTAATTAAATGCAGATAAAAATATGCAGACAATTATACTATTTAAATCAGTATAATTATTTTTACATTTTTCAAGATTAAAAAATGGCTCAATTTTAAAATATAAAAATGGTCATGCTAATTTAAATAATATCATAATCCTTTAAATTATAGAATCATCCTTTAAATTTGTTTAGTCACTATTTTCTATAAAGTGAAATTAAAAATGTTAACAAAAAAGATTAAAAATGCACATTTTAAATTTTAGGGAAAAAAATTATAGTAATTCAAAAATAAAGGACAAAAAATAGCTCTAACATGAAAATATATTTAAGGTGTTGGATAAAATTAAACCCCATATTTTATTAAAAATTGGTTAATGTTCCCTCTTAAAAGAATATACGAAATATAATAGTAAATGAAAAAAAAATTAGCAACAAAAAACCATCATAAAAGAGAAGAAAAAAAAAATATAAAGAGAGGGACTAAATTTTCAAAACAAAAGTGGAGATTGTGGGTGTCCAGCTGCCTGGGTTTGTGTGCGTGGAGTGTGGGAGGTGAAATCGTTCACCACAAGAACGATTGAACGATTTCACTTTTTTTATTTTAAAAATAAATAAATTTGTGCAGGGATGTGATAATAATATAATGCAAAGACGTTGCCTGCCTTTATATCTCAAACTTGTTGGGAAGAATGATTTTAGGTGTACTAGTTAATATTTTTCAACATATAATTTTTTGAGTTTTTTTTTTTTTTTTTTTACTGGAGTTTGGTAAAAAAGCCTAAGAATCAGTTTCCCTGCTAACAAAAAGTGGAGCAGGGAACATTACTACATCTGAGTATCTGACAATTTTAACAAACAAACTATGCCCCTAGTCTCACGTCCACTCTACTCCTCCAATCCCAATTTTACCTTACCAAAAATAACTTTTTACCTTAGACTTTTACCAAACAAAAAACTACATCTGACAATTTTTCCAAACAAACTATGCCCCTAGCCTCATATCATCTCCACTCTGCTCCTCCAATCCCAATTTTACCTTACCAAAAATAACTTTTCACCTTAGACATTTTAGTATTCACTAATTATATATACGATGAGGTTGGGTTAAAGTATTTATTATGTATTCTGTATAATTTATTATAATAAAATAACTATTAACCGCTCTCATTAAAAAATATGAAGACCCAGGCTATCTAAATCTCATTGGTTTAGATGAGATGTAATTGAAAAAACTGGGAAACAGTCTCTTTAAAAATTTAATGGGTGAAAATAACAGGGGACCCCTCCCCCTGCTCTTTCCATTCTCTTCCCTCTTCACAATTATTATATCAACATTTGAATGATTTAAATTTACTCTTTTATAAAATTATAATTAAAATTTAAAATTATAAAAAGAAAAATGACAAATTAAATTGAAATAGCTAAATTTTGATATTAATTAGTAGTTTAATATTACAATAAAGATGATAATAGAAGAAATTTTATATTAAACCAATCTAATGATTCAAGTATTATTCTAATTGTTATAATGAAGAAAAATGAGGGTTTCACTTCCGAACCTACATCATAGTAAGGGTATTTTTGTGTGCATAAAATTTGCAAGATATCACTACTTTCAGTATATAAAAATTCATCATATCATTCTCGTAACTAAAATTTTCAACGTGGGACTTTTCCCCAATTTTCCCTTTTTAATTCTATCATAGACTTCAAGTAAACATCCATGATCCATCACATTGAATTAAATTATTCTACAAAATAGGATCATAATAATGGACTTATGAAGATACAGCTGCGTATGGAACTATGGATAATATTTTAGGTGGATAACATGGATCCAGCCCAAAAGACTTTTTGATTAAATCAAGGTAGCTTTCAAAAAGCTTGTCCCACTACAAAAAAACAGACTTTCGGGGGCGACTTTTTTGTCACCGCCAAAAGTCCCAAAAGTCGCCACCGAAAGGCATAAAAGTCGCCGCAGAAGGTTGGACCTTCAGTGGCGACATTATAAAGTCGCCACTGAAAGGGGGACTTTCAGGGGCGACAATAGTCGCCGCTGAAAGTCATGTATTTTATTTTTTTAAATAACACTAATAAATATTGTTTTTTTATTTTTATATAAAATATTTAAAATTTTAAAATGTTAAATACATTATTTTATCATGAAAAATAAAATAAGGTAATTTTTTAAATTTTTATTCGTTATTAAATTTATAGTAAATACTTTAATTTAATTAAAATTAATGATATATCAAATAATCTTATACATGAATAAAGAATAACAATTTTTAAATTAATAAAATTATATCAACTATACAACCATTTTAATTTATTAAAAATGAATATTATATTAATAAAGAAACATTTATATTATATTTTATTTTATCTCTATATATTAAATATTTAAATAAATATTTAAATTGGGACTTTCAGCGGCGACATATAAAGTCGCTGCTGAAAGGTCCACTTTTGGTAAAGTCATGTAATTTATTTTTTAAATAACACTAATGAATATTGGTTTTTTACTTTTATATAAAATATTTAAAATTTTAAAATGTTAAATAAATTATTTTAGGGAAAATTCTAAATAAATACCCCATAAATATCAAAAGGACAAAAAGGTACCTCCAATATACAAAAGGACATAAAAGGGATCGTTCCCAATTTGGAATAAACAATTTTAAGGTAAAAAGACCAAAATGCCCCTGTCTCCATTAACCACTCAAGTATGGCCATAACCACTCCTGTATAGCGATTAACCACTCTAATATAGACATTAACCACTTCGTTGATTTATTAGTTATGCTTGTTTTGGGGAAAGTTGTTAACTACTCTAGTATAGCAATTAACCACTTCAGTATAGCGATTAACCACTCCAGTATAGCCATTAACTACTTCACTGATTCATTAGTTGGGCTCAAATACTCTTATATTTGTGAAAGTCATTAACAACTCTAGTATAGCCATTAACCACTTCACTTTGAAAGTGAATGGAGACAGGGGTATTTTAGTCTTTTTGCATTAAAATTGTTTATTCCAAATTGGAAACGATCCCTTTTATGTCCTTTTATATATTGGAGGTACCTTTTTTGTCCTTTTGATATTCCAGGGGTATTTATTTGGAAATTTCCCATTATTATTTTATCATGAAAAATAAAATAAGGTAATATTTTAAATTTTTATTCGTTATTAAATTTATTGTAAATATTTTAATTTAATTAAAATTAATGATATATCAAATAATCTTCTACATGAATAAAGAATAATATTTTTTAAATTAATAAAATTATATCAGCTATACCAACATTTTAATTTATTAAAAAATAATATTATATTAATAAAGAAACATTTATATTATATTTTATATCTATATATTAAATATTTAAATAAATAGTTAAAGTGGGACTTTCAGCGGCGACTTTATAAAGTCGCCACGGAAGGGGACGGACCTAAGTCACCGCTGAAATTCATGTAGTTTATTTTTTTAAATAATAATAATAATAAATATTGTTTTTTCACTTTGATATAAAATATTTAAAATTTTAAAATGTTAAAAAAACTATTTTATCATGAAAAATAAAATAAGGTAATATGATGGAAAGTCATGTATAATATTGTTTTTTTACTTTTATATAAAATATATTAAATATTTAAATGAATAAATAAATATGTATATAAATAAATATTAAATGTAGGTAATATGATAATATATTTATATTATAATAATATATGTATTTAAATTAATATATTAAATATATGCATATAATATTAGTGTGTGTGTGTGTATATTTAATTTTGTAGTAATATGATGGAAGGTCATCACAGCTCAACTGGTAGAAATTTCACATAAGAACAAAGTGGTCATGGGTTCGAACCTTGGGAATGCATATTTGGAGGAGAAATAAAAGGTAATGAAGTGGCACGATGTGGCATAGAATGATGATGTGGCACATGACAAGTGGGAGGAGGGTGGATGATGTGGCACGATATGACAAGTGGGTGAGAGTTACCACGTCATCAGCCATGTGGCCATAGGGTGCTGATGTGGCTTTATTTTTTTAATTTTTTTTTGCCACTTTCGGCGGCGACATTTGTTGCCGCCAAAGGGTACCTTTGGTGGCGACTTAAAATGTCGCCACCAAAAGGGTAATTTTTTTTTATTTTTTTTCGCCCCTTTCAGCGGCGACAAATGTCGCCTCCAAAGGTAACCCTTTCGCGGCAACAAGGCAACCCTTTGGCGGCGACAAATGTCGCCGCTGAAAGTCGACTTTCAGTGGCGACCCAAAGAGTCGCCGCCAATACTTTCGGAGACAGTCACATAGGTGGCGACAAAAAGTCACCGTCAAAGACCTTAAGCGGCGACTTTTTACGTTAGTTTGGTGTTTAGATATCTCAGAATGTCCTGATCATCTTCATATGTGCACTCTTCTATAAACTGTATGCACAGATTAAGCTGTTGAAGTCAATTAAGCAATCCACTTTATCGGAAACAAAATCAACAATATTGATCCTAGTGGTGTAAATGATATATATATATATATATATATAAATAAATATATGTGATAGCTAGTTATAAGGAAGAAAGAAAAACAAAGGATATTATATAGGCGGCAAATAAGTAGATATCATCCTTCTCATCAGCCTCATTTTAAGTACTCCATCTCTTGCTAAATATAAGACATATATATTTAACTTAGGGAGATTAAAAAACTAAATAACTCACTTAATTATATTATATGCGATATGATCTATTTGAAATACTTATGTGTATCATCACACTATATATCAGTTATAAGTAAATCAGTTTAAAAAAATTGATAAAAATAAGAGATAAAATAAATAAATATTTTTATATTTAGGATTAAAATTCATTTTTAAACTATGTATAATATTTGTTTAGTAAACCTTGCCTCCTATTAAATAAGAGTAAATATGAAAAGAATGTATAATGTTAAATTTTATTATCTAGCTAACTTTTTGGGAGTGTAAATTAGTTAAAAATGTCTGTAGTTTTAAAGGGAGAAAAGGTAAAAATATTTAAAAGATTAAAGTATAATTTTGGTCATTTATGTTTGCATAAAGTATTAAATATGAAAAGTGCACTTCTTGTACTTTTTTGTATTAACACCGTTAGTTGCATTTAACAGAAAAAATGTCGTCTTCTTCCTTGCACTTTTTAAGTCAGTAACAACTTTTGACGAGACGATAACAATTATTTGGCCTAGCGATAACAATTTAATGAGTATGCGATAACAAGTTTCTGGCAGGAACCTCAGATTAATTTCGTGATTTCGTAAGACCTCATCTTAATTAAGTTCCTTACACGGGACCTATAATTAATTACCCTTTATTGCTATCGCTTACAAAATCATATATAATGGTAATTATGAAAAAGAGAATATGTTTTCAACACATTTATTAGGTTTAACGAATTCTAACTAATTTTTAGGAAACAACAATTCAGTTAAAAGAAGAGTATGTGTAGAGACGGTGGCTGATGGGAGTATATGATCCTCTACTTCCTATGCTCTTAATTATATGAGGTAGAAAATTAATTGCATATATTGAAGAGTTATTTAAGTTAATTATTTATAAAAGATATGTTATGAGTTTTTCCTAAAATATTCCCTTTAGTATATTAAAAATAAAAGATAAGTTACACTCAACATATACACTTAAGTAGTGTGTGAAACTTTAACTTATTTTGTTTTCATCCCTTAAATTACATATCATGCATTTGATTACACTTCTTCAGCTCACTTGTTTGCATTATTAGTCAAAGGTTTTTTGTATTTAGTGTAGTAAGACATGATAGAGGCATTAATTTTATACCATTACATCCCAAACACAAGCCATAAACACCAACTCAATTACCACCTCATTTGAACCTTTCGCTTGATGTAATAACATTTTTAGTCTTATTTTGTACTATTTTTACGTAGGAACTTATTACATAAATTAAGCACAGTTTTGACCGAAATTAGTTTTTAATTATGATATAACTCCCAATTATGCATATGAAACGCATGCAAATTCTAAGATTTGTCACATATATTTACGACCCAAGGGAATATAATACACCAGTCATTCTCATGTTTCACCTAAACTAAGACTATTTTTAAAAAAAAAAAAAAGTATATGAGCTTTCCCCTTGAAAAGGTAAAATGTAGGTTACTCATGTTAAGAAAGTTGAAAAGCAAACACGTTATCCTTCACTGCTCGGCAGGCAAAGAACACCGCTATGTGAAAACAACACCATTACCTAGTACCACATGCCGACATATTGACAAACAAAATTTCCTTTGGCTATGTTCCCTATGTCGCTGGTTGTTCGCCATTTTTTTTTTTTTTGGTTGTTCGCCATTTAATAGTATAGTTTAAAAGAAAGTAATAAGCGAGGTCATTAAATTCATTGTAATCCAAATTATCATTGGGTTAAAAGCAAGTGATTAGATCAATTTTACTTAACAAAAATTGGAAACAAACAATAAAGGGTAGTTTGAAATCAAGTTGGCACAATGAGAAAAGACCTAGATTTATTTATCTATTTTGTATTTCAAGATGCTTAATTTAACCCGGTTCTAATGATAATTAATAACCAACCATGTTGTTGTTTGAAGTCTTATCTATTCAAGTAATTCTGTCACGCTTACTCAAACCTTCATTAATACTAATATGCATAATCTCTTATGACATATCATTGTTAACTAGTCTTTATAAATAATTTACTTCAATTTTACAAAGCTTAGTTAATAAATATCTCTATCTCAACAACAAACACTAATACAGAAAACACTTTTTACGTCCCATTTTTTTGACTATTTACGTCTCTTTTTGGTGGGACGTGAATACGAGAAACATTGGAAGTCCCCACTTTTCACGTCTCTTATTAGATAAGAGACGTGGTCTCTTGTTCAAATAAGGGACATGAAAAGTCCTTTTTTTAACAATTTTTTTTAAAATTAGGATGATTAATTCTAATAAAAAAAACCCCAATATTTTATCAAAATAATAGAAAAACAACACTTAAAATTAAAAAAATAACTATTTCGGCCAAAAAAAAAAATTAAAAAAATAACTAATTTTATTATTTATAACCAAACTAATATTACAAAAATGTTAAACTAATACTGTATTTCATTTGATCCATTCAAGAGACTACAAATAATATTTCTAAACATATATCCTTTGAGTGAAATTCTATAGAATCAACCTTCTTCTCCAAACTCTTTAGTAAATCTCTCTTGAATTTCAAGGTCAGCTTTGCTCACTGTAGGCCTTTGTCTCGCCAGTATTGCATCAGCTACATCGAGCACATCTACCATCTACCTTTGCTTGTTCTCCAGTGATTCAACACCTTCAGTATTAGACAAATAATGCAAGAACACAGCCAAATAAATTTCCAACCCTATACTCATTCTGTTTTGAATAATCAAGTCCTGCAGGTCTTTAAGATGATATGCAATAAAGTGGTTTTTGTGGTACAAAATAGTGAGGCATAGCATTCAGTATATTGCAAAACAAAGAATTTTACAAGGCATTAACTAGCACCTTGAAATAGCTTGAGGGGAATCAAGCTACTCGCATTGACTGTGGATTTCTGCAAAATTGGCCCCCATACTGCAGTAGGACAAATAGTTACCACTGAGAGCCCAGTGTTTTTGGCAAAATCCAGGGCCTGCAACTCTGCTTCAGTCTTGGAATAAAAATACCAGTTCTTGATCATCAATGAGATGAGAGTGAGGAATTATTATTGATATTTGAGTGACTGAATAGCAAAATATCATTACCAAATAAAAATTCAAGTAAAATAGTACGCCCCCATCAAAGACAATATTACTTTCAAATTGAAGCACCAATTACAGATCCAAACTAGAAGCTCATAAGTAAATGAAGCACAGGGCTATTAACTCAGTTAACCCTCAGGACTCTTGAAGAAAAACATGGCATCTTGGGTTTTCCGAACAGGCTCAAATAAAACATCCTTGACCTGTCATGGAAGAGGGGATGACCCTTTACTTGAAATTCATCTAAATAAAATCTATTTAAAATCAGGATTTTCATCTAAAAATCAAACTTACACAAATAGATACATCTGTACCTGAAAAACCCTCAGTCCTACAAGCCAAATGTTCAAAATCAGTTTCACTTAAAAAAATAAACATTGTAAAATCAATACTAGATTTCCATGGTCCAATAAAATCTATCCCACAATATGCATCATCATTTATATTGCCCTTGCCTTAAACATATGTTGGCGAGCCTTCAAATCTGGCAGTGGTTTGTTGCTGCAAGAATAAGAACTTTCTTATCATTGTTTCCCACACCCTGCAATGTAAGTTAGAATTTAAGTTTAGATAACCAGATAAAACCGCAAGAAATCCTGCCTTTGTTGATATATAATGCTGAAGTAATAGAACGAAGATTTCATAGTCAATGCTAAAGGAAGAAAAAAAAAAAAAGTATCTAATACCATGGAGATATTAATAAGCCAAGACCAAATTTTTGCATCCTGACAAAGCTGCTTGAAAACCCAAAGAAGAACTAGCATATAAATTGGTCCCCAAAAGGAAAGAGAAAGAGGAGCTGACAACTAAAATGAAGAACACGTCAAGATTGAAATTTAAATCTTGCAAATAAATAACAATAGCAAAAACCCAAAGGAAAACAAATACAGAGTCTCTTAACTCACCGACATATCTGCGGATAGACTCAATTTGCCTCAACTCCTTCGCCAACAGAGGAATCTCCTCATTCAACACCTTTTGAAATTTCTTCGAACCAACCCCATCTGAAAATTCAAAGAAATAAATAAAAAAAAAGTTTCAGAAACAGAACCAAAGTATATATACAAAACGAACGCCAAATAATAATAATAATAATAATAATAATAATAATAATAATAATAATAATAATAATAATAATAACACAACAACAACAACAATAAACCGACGTCTAGAAGTGCTAAGGCTGAGATTTTGCATGTTGCAGTTAAGCTCATCAAGAGCAGATTTAGCCGAAAAAGAACGAGAAATCCAGCAAAGGAAGAATAAATTCAGAAGAACCAGAGGGAGAAGCGACGAGAAGACGAGAACCAATAAATTCACAACAGATTCCTGATCCAATCGTCTTCATTTTGGTTTATGATTAGCTCATCGATATATACAACACGAATTAGGTGATTTTGATAGGGTTTGAAGTAACCCTAGAAACACGATAAATTGAAATTCGACACAATAAACTCGGGGGTAAATAAGAGAATGCGAGGGAATTCACCTGAGACATGAAGACGGTTTACGGCGAAGTAGATGCTTTGGTTTTGATGATGAAGAAGGTGATGATTCTGAGTGTGCAGCGCCGTGAATCCTCTCTTCCTCTCGTCTCAGAAGCTTGCTCGCCGGAGAAGACGCTCAACAAGAAGAGGGCGAAGATGGTTATGCTCGAAGGCGCAGAGGGAGAGGAATGAAGGGGGGCGCCAGATAAGCTTGAATTTCACATTTCACTTAGTTCTTTGTTTAATTAGACACTCCCAAGTCATTAATTAATTAGGCAAACAATGAGAGAATAATGGAAACTGGCTGTCTTCTTCCTTGCACTTTCTCCTTTCTGTTGCTTTTCATTATATGTTCTCATTTTTTTTTCTTCTCCCATTTTTTTTTGTTTTTTTAATTAGTTTAATTGCTCCCTCCATCTTTGCCTTCGATTTACTTGTCGTCTTCATCGTTGCTCCTTTCTTTCTTTATTTTTTATTAATACCGATTGAACCACACAAATTGCAAGTTCTTTCGAATTTGCTAAAGCACTGATACCAGCATAGTACAAGGTTAGTCGCAAAGCACTGATTTTGCGTAATATTAAAATTATTTTATTAAATTAACTTTATAGAAAATTATTCGTGTTATATTAACATGATAATAAGTATGATCCTCCCTCGTTCTATATAAATGTATATATCTGTGTGTGTGTGTGTGTGAATAAGGCACAGATTTTTGGGTCTTTTAGTTTTTCTTATAAGATACACTTAATTAGTTGTGTGAAATTTTAACTAACTCATTTTATTTTCATCCCTTAAATTACATATCATGCATATGATTACACTCATTCTGTCTTCAGTTCACTTTCTCCTAATAATTAAGAGTATTTAAAAATAAAAAATATTTTTTTATAAATTTATTGCATTTAACAAATTTCAATCAACTTGTAATCCAGCTAACTTCCTCGGATTTATAGGACTGGTTG
Organism: Mimosa bimucronata; assembly: GCA_037074515.1. NCBI lineage: Eukaryota > Viridiplantae > Streptophyta > Magnoliopsida > Fabales > Fabaceae > Mimosa > Mimosa bimucronata. Next base: position 19,663,761 of record CM073442.1, read on the forward strand.
GAGTAACAAAGAGTTAAATATTTATTATTTATGAAAAAACACGGGTCGACTGGAATAGGTTTGCCTTTTAAAAAAGGGATAAGGGTTAATTCTTTATTTTATGGCATCCTTATCCTCCTCTTTCAAATTAACGAAAGATGGTTAATTCTTTACTTATATGATTATCTGGTCAGGTTTTGATTCAATCATTTGGTCTAATTGTGGTAGGTCTCTCAAATATGGACATTCATAGGGACTCGAATTATACATGAAAATGGAATAAATTTCCAATTTTACCCAAAATTATTATGAACTACACCTAAGAAGTCCTAAAAGTTAGAATTGAAGAGACTTTCAATAGATGCAATCTTAGAAACTACAACCTCCTGTTCTTATTATAAAAGCTCAATACCAAAATTACGTGATATAAGAAAATAGTTAAATTAATTAAAACAATAAGTATGTAAGAAATAAATTTTTTTCAACCATGCCCTTATTAATAAGGGGGCCAGTATGAGAGAACAAAGTAAAATTATAGTAATGAAAGGAAATATAAAAGAGAATGTAGTATTAAAAAAGATGCAGGGAGAGAATATATACAATTAATTAGAGGCAAAAATGGTAATAATATATGAAATGTTTAGACAACCCTTTGTGAGCTCTTATAAAAAGGACCAACATAGTTCTATTTTTAGGAACTTATAGTAAGGATTGGAGGTAATATATGACTATACTACCTGATAATTTATACTCAATTAGTTATTTATTCATACAAACTTAGTTGGATATAGTAGAAGTGGTCAATTCTTCACAACATGAGAACTAAAATTTGAATTTCTAAGGGGAGAGACCCCACATACATCTAGAGCCGTTTAGTGTCTCTATAGGATTGTCTCTAATATTAGGATACAAGTGCCCATAAAAAAAGTTATTGTATCTCATTAATATAAGAATTAATTGGGGTTGAGTTTGACCCTAAATATAAGATTCTCAATCTACTTTATATTTTCATGTAAAAAGATCAATTGTATATCGGAAATTTATGATTGAAGTCATATTTATTACAAATAACTACTAATTTCATTAGTGTATCCGAATTTATTTAAGTAGCATCTATGTTAAAAAAAAAGTAATCTAATAAGTGGCAGGAATACACTTGACTTGAGTGTTGCATAAAAAATATAATTATCTTCCCATAAGACTTCTTAATAGTAACATGATGATTTGTGCACTTCTCGGAAGGCGACTTTTGTTACTTTCCAAATATCGAAAGATTGACAAAGGGAGCTAACAAATTTTGGCCAGCCCTTTCAGTTGGGTCCTACCACCGTGTTTTTTATTGTTTACGTTAATTTTAATTAAACATAAGAAGACCATTTTTCATTTTTAAAATTATTATAAAAATTTGTTTTAATGCTATTGCTTCTTACTGTTTTGGCCGAAGTTTCTGCTTTACTGAACGGTCAATGATCTTTTATTAGTTTATAGGGAAAATCAATCTTTTGGACTATATGATTTTTTTTTTGGGCAAATTAGGGTGATTAGGGCCTCCCGCATTTCCCCCGGTGTCCAGAGCCTTTTTCTGAGTCCCTGACTTTCTCAACTGGGTTATATGATTTTTAACTCTATTATAATCTTATCTCTATATTTTGATTAATTCAGTGCAATTCAGCCTGTGTAGTTTTGAACTTAGTTGAAACTCATTCTCTAAATTTTGACTCACAACTACCTAATCCTTATAGTTTTGACCATTTTATAATTCAATCCATGATCTTTATTCTAAAACATAAGGTCTAAATCATAAAATAGCAAAACTATAGGGATTGAGTGACAATCAAGTCAAAACTATAAAGTTTTAGTTATATCGAGTCAAAGTATAAAGACTGAGTTACAATTGAGTTAAACCTATAGGGAACAAAAGATTAATTTTCTCCAGTTTATTTACATAAATGGTGTATTATCTATTGGCATACAATAAGCATAACATTACTCCCTTTTGGTTTCTTATGATATATTTGGGAAGTTGATTTTAATCTTAAATATAAGACTTATTTTTAATTTTTTTCAATTTTTTCCTATATAATCCTTAACGCTCCCTCAACAATAATTAACAAAGAAATGGGGAGGAATTAAATAAGATGGTTAGGGTATTTTTTTAAAAAATGATAAATTAACTAAATTAACCACAATATGTTAATCATATCAAATTGGTTGAATAAGTAATATTGAAGAGCTCTGTTCTTTCGTGGTGTAGTGTGTGTGCATTGGTTCTGCTTTTCAAAAATTCAGATTCTTTGGCCAGTGACACTATTACAAATATTTTTCATGTCCTCAATTAACGTATGTTTTATACAAACGGACGTTAAAAAAAATGCGATGTCAATTTCACAAATAAATTGAAAACCACAAGAGAAACAACATCCGTTTTGTTAAAGTGATAAAGAAACTATGTCTGTTTCAAAAAGAAAAAGGGACGGTCATTTTAAATGAATCTTTAAAACAGTCGTGAAAGATAAGTAGAAAGACGAGGGGCAAAAGAAAGTTAACAGAAAAACATTATTTATGGGAAACAAGTGAATGCTGTATCGTCCTTCCCATGAACTGCGTTTTAAATTATTATAACAAGCGCAGCACAAAATGAAGAACAACATGACCATCTGGTTTTTAAAACATTAAAAAAGTTTTCTTGGCTATCAGCCGAAATTACTTACGTTCATATTAATAATATATTTTTAACGAAATTAAATTTAATGCTACAATACTATAATTAAGGAAATGTACCTTCTTTTCCATATTTTAAGAAGTTAAGCTATAGCTAGTATCAAAAACTTTTGGGCAACCTATTGTCCTTGGAATCCAGCTATCATTTTTTAAAATATTTTTTCACTTTAATTAAAACGTATAGGAAGTTGATTTTTCTTTTGTAGAAGTGTAATAAACATTTGTTTTTTACGTGAGTTATTTTTCCCGCCAACGATCTTTCTCTACTTAAATATCAGTGGTCAATGGACGTTGGCCTTTTATTAGTTTACAATTTTACATGCAAATGGGACATTAGGTTGGTATCTGTCTATGGTCTTGTCCAAAAATACAATCAGTCACTAGACATTAGTTTTTTTTACGCTCTAGTTTTGGAGGTATGGGTTCCATTAATCATAGACGGAATTTGTGTCCATCAAACATATTAGTCGTCACTTTGTTCGGCTTTTGTCAAAGATGCCATTTGTAGTGAATGGTGCTGCGCATGAAATGATTGTTACTACTCATCTTTTACTCGCTCCCATGCCAAGTCATCAGCTCCTGTTTTTCAAGGAATTTGCCCTTTTTATGATGTTATTTGAAATAGTGTAAACAATAAATCCAATTTTACCCATTTTATTCATTTATTTATTTCTTAACTGTTATAAATTATGTAATATATGGATGTTCATAATCAAATGGACTCTCAGGATTCCCTCTCATTATTACATTATAGTACTTTATAACTCCCACATTGTAGGGTTTTAAGTGCATATTCTCTATAATCTTTAACTGTACTGTTATGTAGCTTAATTCCTTTCTTCATGTTTTTTATTACTCTTTAGGTTAGTCTCAATTGCTGGTAACCTGCAAATAGAGGTTATATACAAAGTATTGGTATATATGCAAGTGAATAAGAATCTCTCTCACTCTCCCTCCCTCTCTATCCAATTTTCTCTCATGTCTTTCTTTATCTTCTTCTTCTCTGTAGTCTTCTATATTTACCTTAATTTTTATAACATTTACTACTTTTTCTTTTATTATTTTTTAATTATTACTATCTCTTACACATTCATATAATGGTACTCATGAAAAAGAAAGTGTCTTTTCAACACATTTATTTGGTTTAACCAATTTTAACTATTTTTTAGGAAACCACAATTCAGTTAAAAAGAGAGTATGTATAGAGACGATGGCCGATGGGAGTATATGATCCTCTACTTCCTATGCTCTTAATTATAGGAGGTAGAAAATTAATTGCATATATTAAAGAGTTAGTTAAGTTAATTATTTATAAAAGATATGTTATGATTTTTTCCTAAAATATTCCCTTTAGTATATGAAAAATAAAATCTGAACAAAAAAAAAGTATATGAAAAATAAAAGACAAGTTGCAATCAACATATGTCCTCCTTAATTAATCTTTCTTCTTCCCTACGGTAAAATCCCAAACGAAAATAAAAGGCAATTCCATTTTCAACGTAAACACCCCACCAACACGGTTCTCAATCAGCAAAACACGTAAGCAGCAGAAAGGGAAAAAAAAAAAATCAAAGAGAAAGACTTGCTTTTGTGTCAACAGAAATATCTAAAAAAAAAAAAAAGAAACGGGAATCGAGCATCAAGTTGAAAGCTTTCTGAAGAGTGGAGACATAATGAGGCAAACTACTACAGATGTATGTTAAAAATAAACAAAAGAAAGAATAATGGAAACTTGCTGTCTTCTTCCTTGCACTTTCTCTTTTTCTATTGTTTTTCATTGTATGTTTTCATTTTTCCTTCTTCTCCCATTTTTTGTTTTTTAATTAGCTCGCTCCCTCTTTCTCTGAATTCGATTTACTCGTCGTCTTTATCATTACTCCTTTCATTCTTGATTTTTTTTAATACCGATTGAACCACACAAATTGCAAGTTCTTTCAAATTTGCTAAAGCACTGATTTTGTGTAATATTAAAATTATTTTATTTAGATTAACTTTATAGAAAATTATTCGTGTTATATTAACATGATAATAATCACTATCATAGAAAATGCCTATAGTGGCACTTATTTTATCCCTATAGCGGGGCTTATAAGCGCCGCAATAGCTAGTGCCGCGATAGGATATTAAGCCTAACGCTTGCTAAGCGCCGTAATAGGTATACCTATACCGGCGCTTATTTCTTTAGAAGCGTCGTTATAGATATACCTAAAGCGGTGCTTATTTCTTTAGAAGCGCCGCTTTAGGCCTTATTTTTTAAAATTTAACTGGCCTAAAGCGACGCTTATTTCTTTAGAAGTGCCGCTTTAGGCCAGTCAAAAATACCTATAACGGTGCTAGTAAAATCCTAAAAGAGCAACGTTTAATAAAAAGTATAAAAGACTATGGAAGAATAAATATTCCTCCGTTAAAGTTCTGAAGCTCATTCTATCGTTTCGGCCACCAAGAATGAACGGATTTAACTATCCATGGAAGCATCCATGACAAGAGGGTTGAGATATTGGCTATTTGCAGCTGCCAAAATCTTATTTATTTTCGCCCTTTGTCTTGGTATTTATTGGCTTATGAGAGATCCACTTGATTGGGATATCCAAAAGCAAAATCTATTAAAAATATATTCGAAATATCTTCATCAAATTTTGGGGGTTCAAATTGCTTCATTTCTTGATATTCTTGATATCCTACGAATAAAAATATCACAAAATAACTATCAAATGTTCTAGCAAATTAATCATTCTCAATTAATCACCGATTATAACACTTTTACCTTATGTTATTTTATTTCTTCTTCTTTTTTTTATCAAAGATCAAGGTATCCCTCCACCCAACAGGTGAGAGACTAATCCTCTGCTGATTTGAGGCAACTCAAGGGTAAGACAAGTGGTATAGGAGATTTAATACTTCTTCATACCCAACGCTAAGGATCGAACCCTAGATAGTTGGTTAAGGGTGAAAGAATCATTGCCACTGTTAACCTCTTGAAATTTATGCCATTTTAGCACATTTTCCTATAGTTCATACACTTTTTAGGTGGAATTATATGTATTTTGATGTAGATATGATAGGAAAATGTGCCAAGTTGATATTTGGGTTAAAGTCATTGAATTCTTGATTTAAATGTGAAGATGTTACCCTCTTTTTATCAACTTTGACTTTTGTAGATTTGATTGCTTGTTAGGTGGGTGAAGCCAATTAATTAAGCCGCATTTGAGTTGTATTTGAAGCTAAAATCAAGGAGCAAGAAGTAGAAAAGAAGATTCAAAGCAACCAAGAAAGCTGGAAAAGTAGCGGGCAGAAAGTTATTGGCCATAGTCAAAAGCACAAGCAAAATTCCTGGCCACAGCCAGATCCTGAAAAATTCCAGGCAGAGAGTTATTGGCCGTGGCCAACCAGTGCAAGAAAAATTCTTGGCCGCGGCCAAAATGCTGACAGAGTGCATAGTGGAGAATTCCAGCTCGAAAATAGGGTTTAAAAACACCCAAAACTCACACTCAAACACATCCTTTTGACTTGGGCTTTCTTTGGGGGCTACTTGGGAGCTAGGGTTTGGAGATTTTCAAGGAGATTCAAGTAGAGATCCAAGATTTGAAGAGATTCAACCACATTTCCCTTAGTTTTTCTTGTTCTTCTCTCTTTCTTCTCTGAAATTTCTCTATGGCTGTATATATTTTCCAGATTTGTGGTTTTTACTCCATAAGTAGCTAAACTTCCATTCTAGGATTATTTTGAACCTTTGTATGGATTAAGACTTGATTCTTCCTCTCTTTTGGTAGTAAATGATATATATGTGTTGATTTTATCCTTTTCTTCATGCTTCTAAGTGTTTGGCCACCATTTAGTTTGATTTGTTCATGTGGGTTTTACTTGAGAGAGCTAATCCATGTGTAGAATTTGGTTAAAATAATGTTTGACTTGAAATTTACATGATAAATGGAAATTTGTTGGTAAAATAGAGATATTTTTGCTAACCTTACATTGTCACATTAGGGTTTGTTTTCAAAGGGGATTTTCATGATTTGTAGTAAGAGATTGTGCATTTTAATGAAAAGATAAACTTGATTTTGACTTGAGAGAGCATAGTCAAGTGCATATGAACCCTAGACAAACACATATATTCATGGAAAATACCATTTGAGAGGGAGTTCTTCATGTCTTATGAAATGCAACGGGGATAAATAATCCTAGACTCCATTTAATCCTTAAAGTCAAAGAATCCTTTGTTTTTATTACTTTCTAGTTTTTAGAAATAGATTTTCAACATTTCTTTACACAACCCAAAAATATTTTCTTAGTTCAACTTGATTGAAATCACTTAGTCTTTTGTTTGTTCAAGATTTTAGTCTAAATCCCCGTGGGAACGATATTTTATACTACTTGCGAACCGTGCACTTGCGGTTAACGCTTGACGGCGAACAACCACTCAACCACAAACCCTGGGTTTATGCCATATTATTTCTATTTAAGGACTTGTGACATTATTTAAGCTTATATTGACCAAAATTATATTCTGAACATATTAATATTTCCAATTAGACTACTACAAAAAGCCCATTTCTTGTCCCTAATTCACGTCAGTATATTATAAAACAGACATTGAAAAAAGCTCGGTGGAATTTTTGTAATTAAATTTCAGGCTGAGGAAGAAACCACGTCACAATAATGGGAGAAATGTGACGTGGTTTAAGGTTATGAGAAACCAAGTCACATATTTTTAATATGTGACGTGGTTTTCTTCAAAAGATGGGAGGTTTAATCAAGTTTTTATTTTTATTTTTTTTATTTTAGACGTGGTTTCTTCAAAATAAATTTTTATTTTTTTATTTTATAAGAAACCACGTCACATATAGAAAATATGTGACGTGGTTTCTTCGAAACGACGTCACATATTAACATATGTGACGTCGTTTTGGATAAACCACGTCACATATTTTCTATATGTGACGTGGTTTCTTATAATAAAAAAAAAATTAAAAACCTGATTTAAACCTCCCAATCTCATCGTCTTCATCGATATATCAGCCCAAATTTCATTATTGCCGCGCAGAAACCTTTAGCTCCGCCGAAAAATTTGAACTCACACCCCTCAACTCTCTCCTCTCTCCCTCACCCCTCAGCTCTCTCCTCTCTCTTTCACCCCTCAGCTCTCTTCCTCAGCTTCGGCATTGAAGAAATAAAAAAAAACCCCAGCTTTAAGTTGTGAAGAAGCTTGCTCGCTCCCTCAGCTCTCTCTCTCAGCTCGTCCTTCAGGTCTCTCGCTCCCTCAGCTCGTCCCTCACAGGTGCAATATCTAAGTGCTTTTTTTTCTTTTTTCTTTTTTTTGGCTCTTGCACAAAATTTGCATAATGGGCCTTATTCTTGGCTCTTGCCCAGAATTAATGCGTGGTTATTGCTCTTTTTTTTGTTTGGAATTCCATTTTTTTTGCCAGCGTTTGGGATTATTGCATTCTTGTTCTTTTAGTTAGAAATCATTTCATTATTCTTGTGTTACTTCAATGGCAGTAGTTTAGATGCTCTCTGTTCAGTGGGTTATCAATTACTTTATCATGTTCTTCATACTCTGTACAATTACTTATCAATTTATCCATAGTGAGTATTTAATTTATTAATTGTAGAGCAATGTTTAATTTCCATCAAATGAGGGTGAAATGATAGGTTTTGTAATTACCGATTGGTGTTGAATTAGTAAAGGTATGTTTTCTGAGATTAGCTTGGCTGATTGCTATCTGTTTTCTGAGACAGCAAATGGGAAAAAGAAAATGGGACCAAACGAAAATAGTAAAAAAAAATTAAAAAAAAGAAAGCAATTCACGTCACATGTTTAGAAAACATGTGACGTGAATTAAAGAAACCACGTCACATATTATCCAAATAAGTGACGTGGTTTCTCCAAAAACCGATAATTCACGTCACATGTTTTCTAAACATGTGACGTGAATTCTCTGATATTTAAAAAAAAAAAAGATTCAGCGGCTTATTTACGTCTCTTGTTTCATAACTTGTAACGTGGAAAATCAGACTTTCCATGTCACATATTTTATGTGACGTAAAATACCCATTTTTTCTCAGTCACTACTTTTAATGTCACATAAAAAAGTGACATTAAAACCCCTAAATAAGAGACTTAAAAAACCCTTTCTGTAGTAGTGTTAAACACATAAAACTCCTATAAATCTAAAGATTTTTTAGTTTGTCTCGAAAAGAGATTTATTAGTTAGCAGTCGTTCATGCAAGGACAACCATAAGTGAACTCTGCAAATGTTGAGGGGTTTGAGTTTTCCAAAATTTCTGCTTCTTGTTCATTCCTCTATTCATATCTTCGCTAAGTGAGCTGTATGCAGATTTTAACGTGAACCGGCCACCTCTATCAAGTTTCCATCTTATTGCTTGTTGAAATATGAATTAATTGTACATATATGTTAAGTTTGTCTTTCTCTCACATACGCTTAAGCTAATGTGAGAGGACTCACATCAACATTGTATATACAATCAATTTATATTTCAACATGGTATTATAGCCATTCGATCAATGGAATAAAAAAGAAAAGAACATATGTTGACTTGAGGCCTCTAAGATTAAACGAAAAGTACAGGCCTAGGCAAACAAAAAAATTAAAGAAAGAAATGAAAGTAAGTAGGGAGAATATTAAGATAAGTCTCAAATCGAAAGATTGGAAGATGAATTAAAGGTATATAATGTCGAGATGAGTCATCTAACATTAGCTTAAGTTTATGTGAGAAAAAGTCAAACCTAACATATAAGTACAATTGATTCATATTTCAACACGGCTGCATCTCCTTATCGTTGTACTACCTCCACTCCATTCCTTACAACTGACCAACGCTACAAACAACGGCCAATTACCAAAGGAATTACCAACAAAATTTTTTCAGTCGCTAATTATCAACGGATTTCTCACATAAACTATTTTAATAACTATGTTATATATATTATAATAAATATATGCCATAAATATTTTATAAGAAAATAATAAAAATTACTATATATTTATCTATATAAATATTATTTTTTATTAAATAAAAATTTAATTATTAATAAATATTATAAAATGAAAAATAACTATATTTTAATTATATATATAATAAAATAATTAAAAAAAATCATATAGTAAAAGTAATTTACAAAAAATACTTATTATAAATATAAAATTGAAATACTAAATATAATGTAAAGTATATGAATATAAAAAATAATTTATATAAAAATAATGAAATCATTAATATATAAATTATATATTAATAATTGAAAAATATTTCATATTATATTAAGTTAAATATAATGTAAAGCATATATAAAATGAAATATAACTATAATTATCAGAGTTTAAATATTATATATATAATAATACTCTACAAAAAAATAGTGAATTAACCACTTTGTTAATTGGAATTGTTGCTTATGGTTAGTCTTAAGTGTAGTCAATCTTTATGCACAAGTCTTAGAGAATTAACTATTTTGTGAGCCTAATTTCCATTCTTGTGCGAATCTACTTGGTTGTCATTCTCTAAAACTTGTTTACATTTTTAGTCAAAGGTTGTTGTATTTAGTGTAGTGAGGCATGATAGAAGCATTCATTTCATACTCATTACATTCAAGCTATAGCACCAACTCCTTTGTGTTCGTCCGCAAGTGTACAGATCGCAACGTAGTATAAAATTATGGTTCCACAGAGATTTGTTTTAAAACCCCAATCAAATAACAGGCTAATGAACTCAATTAAGTTGAACAAATCAAATTCTTTTAGAAAACAGGTTTTGAAAACTATTATAAACTAGAAATAAAGAAACAAACAAGAAAGACTTAATTTATCAATTAACTAAGCATAGGATTAATTCTCACAGTTGTATTTCATGAACCCTAACTAATTTTCTTTCCTTTAGTCTTTAAATGACAATCTATGTTTGCCTAAGGTTCTAAAGTACTTGAAACGCTCTCTTGAGTCAAAATCAATTCTATACTTCTCATTAAACTTGCTCAATCTCTTGTTACAAATTAATGAAAGTATGCCTTAAGAGCCAACCTTAATCTGACAAAACTATGTCGATAGATATATCTCTATTCTACCGACAAACCATCCATTAGTTGATTTAAACTTCAAGTCTAGTCTGATTTACCCTGGTTCTAAGCCTAAACTATCTCTCTCAAGTATAATTTAAATGAACAAATCGCTCTAAAAGGTGGCCAGTCAAATAAAGGCATTAAGAATATGATAAATCAACACAAATAGTCATCAAATTCTAAAAGAAAAGGAAACAAATTAGGTTTCAATCCATACAAGATTTGAATCAATCCTAGAACAAATGATTTAGCTACTCATGAATGGATTAAACCAGAAAAGAGATCCCATGTTTAATTCATAAAAGTAACAAAGAATGGAAGAAAACAAGAAGAATCTATCACTGTAGGGCAAGAAACTCTTTCAATTTTGCTTATCAATCCAATTTTGCAAACCCTAGCTTCGAAGATGTGGGCACCGATGAGTCTAATGGTTCCTATGGGTTCTAGGGTTGAAAGGAGGTTGATTCTCCGTGAATTTTCGTGTCCTAGGTGTTTTAAAAGGTTAAAGATTGAAGCTGTGCGTTTTACAGATTTTTCAGGATTTTCGCACAATGTCACGACATCCTAGTGCAATGTCGCGACATCAGAACCAATTTTCAGCAATTTTCCTTAAATGATCTCCACCTTTCTCCACGCTTTTCCTTTGATCTTTCTCTCCTTCCTTGCTTAGAATGTCCATATTTACCTATCCAAACATGCATAAATGTGAGGGAATCATGCCAATTAAATTTCTTAATAAATTATCATATTTTTTTCTTAAAATTAATCAAATTAAGTTCATTTGACAGATTTACACAATTTTATCTTAAAAACTCTTAAAATGCCCTTAATTAGCAATGATGACTCCCAAAATATATTCTAAATATGCCCTTAATTAATGATAAATGGGGAGTCATCACTTTACCAACCCATTTAAGCCATTCACTTGATGTGTTAACATTTTTAGTCTTATTTTGTACTAGTTTCACGTAGGAACTTATTACATAAATTAAGCACTGTTTGGACCGAAATTAGTATTTAATCTTGATATAACTCCCAATTATTTATATGAAACGCTTGCAAATCCTTGGTTTTGTCACATGTATTTAGGACCCAAGGGAATAATACACCGGTATACCGGAGCTTATATTTATAAAGCGCCGGTATAGGTCACCCAACACCTATCCCAACGCTTGCGTTTTGTAAGTGCTGCTATTGTTACGCCGCAATAGCCTATTTTTGTAGTAGTGTCCCTTCAATCGTTATCCAAGATGCTTATTTGGTTTTTCATCACAAAACTAACGTAGCTGGTGAATTTCACGCCATTTTCACCAATAACATTCATGTCATCATCAAAGTCCACATGGAGAGGCTGCACATTTGTCCCTTGACAGATAACAATGTCATGAAGCTTTATCGTATCTCTGTCCCTTTTTTAAGGGGGATCGCTTCATTGCTGATCATAAAAACCGTCCGCCGTGTTTCTGTTAAAAATCAAATATAAGATGAGTCAATAAAGTGCCACAACTTTCATAAAACCAAAACAAAAACAATAACAAGAATAAATGCATGACAATTCAAAAAGGTTCTCACTTTATGTGTTATCCCAAATCCCCTCAAAACAATCATTTCTAGATGCAAATTGGTCATCATCATCTATCAATTCTAATTTGCTTGGTTTAGGTGGATTTACACATAAGGGTGGTATCTCATTTAGATCTAAACTGGGAGCATCGTCCTTTTGCTTTTTTTACTTTGTAGGATTATAGACAATTTCTTATTTGCAGGATCTATTACATAGAACACTTGTTTTGCATGACTTACTAAAATAAAGGGCTAATCTCTATACCCGATCCTGTGAAGACCAACCGAGATCATACCAATATGGGGATCAATCCTACTTGCATTTGAAGATTAGAACTTTGAACTTGGTGTAACTAACATCCCATATTTCTTCAATAAACCCATAATATGCCATGGAAGCCAATCTTGGGTTTTTACCTTCGAACTTGAAAAGTGCATTGCTTCCGCTACCATAATCATGTCACCATTTTGTATGGTGCTGTTGTCATCATGGGCTTTTAATGCTACCAAAATTTAAATAAAGTTACGCAAGTGTACGGGCCGTAGAAATAGTAAAATGGCAAATCAAGGTCGATCCCACAGAGACTCAAAACAATTGATTATTAGGCATTAAATCTCCTATTTTTCTTTAAGTTGAGCGAAACAAAAAATGAATTCAAATGAGTAAAAACGAAAATAACTAATATCTAATAAAAACAAAAACATTCATACGGATTAAATTCAAGAATTAAATGAACAACCTAGAGCCACTAATCCCTTATTTGTTTCTTAGATTTTATTCCCACTAAATTAATTATGCCTTAACTTAATCAGCTAATCTAGAGTCCTAGTGTCTATAAATGCATGTCGGTCCACTTATATCCTTACCTAAATTAATTGTGTAATGTCTCACACATATTAACTAGATACAATTTATATCGGTAACACTCTAATTTGACTATGCGGAGCTTCTAGGTATATGTCTATCCTAGACGCCAATTAGATTAAATCCAATTCCTTAGATTAAAATCTAATTCCACATTATTTAATCATACGGTCTATTTAGAATTCCCTCCTTCAAGTTCAATCCTAAATTCCCTAAACATGTTCAATGGTGGCCAATCACTAAACAATAATCAGTAAAATCAAGATCAAATAAGTTAAATTAAAATTAAGCATAACTAATCAGTAGGAAAATCTCTAAGTCACAAACAAGTTCATAGTGCTCTAAAGTTGTACAAGAAAACTAGCCACACATAGGTTCCAAATCAATCTCAACGAAAATCAAAACTGAGTATGAAATCATAGCAACAAGGAAGAAGAAGAAAGTAAAACTCTGATGGAGTAGATGATGATGAACAGTATCAGCTCCCCCTCTCTAGTTCGAACCCACTGAAGAAGAAAGAGAAAAATTACTCCACTGTGCCGCTAACTTCCTCCTGCTTCTTGCACATTCAGTGTGTGTTTGGGTAGTGTGTATATGATTGAAAGAATTAGCTCCCCCTTCTTGTGATGAATGAATTAGTATATAAAGAGTGGCCTCATATGCTCTCCTTCACGTGATGGTGATGATTGATTATAATTTAGGTCTCGTTTATTTCCAATTCCATCATGCATATACATATGTGTAGTGGCTGCCAAGAAAAGGAAAACAAAAGGAAACTTAAATCAAATCAAATAGCAACAATTATAATAAACTAAATATTTTTTTTGACATATGCTTTTTTTTTGTAACTTTAATTCCTATTTTAATTCAAAACAAGATAATTCAAAAGAAATCCCAAAATAATGTATCAATTTGGTATCTTTTCAAATCACAACAAAATCTCTCAATTTTTGAATTGATGACTCCCCAAATACAATAAAATATTTCTAAAAATCTATTAAATATAGGGAGTCATCAGCTTTTGTGTATAAAGAATACCCATTTATATCATAAGAACCCCAAGTCACAACCTTAAAACGAGGCCCTCCAGCTAACCATCTTATTGTATCTGGTGTACCGATCTATTTTGCAACATGTTCCTTGAACCACTATATGAATGTCTTGTTATACTCATTAGATATCTGAAAGTCACTTTTTTTTGGGTTCTTTTCCTTCAGTATCCTCTTTTGAACATTTCAAATAAGGCTGCACTTCTTCTATACTATTCAAGATGACACCCTGTACCCCTGTACCGATCCCATCTTCATGCCATGGGTTTCCTCAACCTTTTTAGGTATGATTTACAAAAGTTGATTGCCTCAAGTCGATGTAGGTTCTTAGAATACCCTTTAAAGACATTCATGAATTGCTCGAAAGGGTACATCCACCTGAGATAAATCAGGCCACAAAGCTATTAGAATAATGAGTTTTGATGATAACTAAACATAACTTAGGCATAAAGAAATGTTAGACTTAGTTCTAGAATGAACTTAGAAATAATCTGATAGAAATGCTAAGTTATTGGCTAATCAATCATAAATAGATAATCAATTAGAAGTCTAAGGCAATGATCGATCAGGGTAAGGTTAGAATGAGTTTAAGTTATAAGTTGGCAGCTTAATCAATCAAGCCACCCCTGTGATCGATCAAAGAAAGTTGAAGTAATCTTAGTGTGATCGAATAAAAGAGCCTAATTGATCAGGATACCGTATGATCGATCATGAAGTCTGAATTGTAATTCAATTCTAATATCATCCTATTCGATCAGAGGTGCTTAATCGATCAGAGAATTGTAAGTGAGGTCCTGTGATCGATCATGAAAGTATGTAATTAACTTGAAAGTAATCTAAGCATAATCGATCAGGGTCCCCTGTGATTGATCAGGCGAGATGTTTATTTAATCTCATATTCAAGTGATGCAGGTCATGATCAAAGCCTAATCTAAGTCTAATCGATCAGAAAACAGAAGCTGTGATCGAACGGAGTCTTATGATCGATCTGGCGATAGATTTGAATATTTAGCTTTTTATGTACAGAATGAGTAAGACCTATTTTTGGAAGTTTACGTTACACTCACAGACTCAGAATTTAAGCTGTTTGAAACGAGAAATGCTTTCTACATTTAATGAAGAGAGAAGAACAGAAGCACTTCGAGTACAAATAATTCTTTGTTGACATGAGTTTAATTTGAGTTTTATTTAAGGTGTTGAATTTTTTAGGTGTGAAGATGAGAGGGGCATCCGGTGGGTGTCAGACACAATGAATGGGGTTTTTCTGGGTATTCCTTCAAGTTTTGGTTCATAAAGTGTTAAAGAAAAGATTTCTAACTAATCAAAAAGATGGTGTAGGGGAAATAGAAGTTCTTCACGTGGTTCTTCAAAATTGCCGGGACGATAGAGTAGATGATGATACATTATAGTTGCTGCCATTTTTTACTGGTTTTTGAATACTATAGAGAGTTCATTTTTCCCCTCCTAGCAAAAAATAATAATAATAATAATAATAAAAATTATAATAATAAAAGATAAAAAAATGGAATGTTTACATGACGTCTACATCAGCATATTGAGTCAACAAACAGTTGATTCTTTTAGTTTTTAACAGAAGGTTGATGTAGCCCCTATTTTGAGACTTTCGGGACCCCTTAAAAAACTTCTTAACATCTAGTGTCCCTTAGTGGAACTTTTTGGGGGGTATTTTATGCCCTTATCCCTATAACAAAATTATAAATATGTTTAGTTAGCTTTTAATTGTAGAGCCACTATTTGAATATGTTTAAGCCAATTTTTTTTCATTAGGAGTTATATTTAAAAAACTTATTTTAAAGATTTAGCTTTTCTCCCCCACCCTTACCCCTTGTTGTACACCTAGACTCCACCACCTATACCCATTCTTTGACTAAAACTTGAATGATCTAAATTTAATGTTTTTGTAAAATTACTAATAAAACAGTAAATTTTTAATAAATAAATAAATAAATTCAAAATGCTAAATTTTAGTTATGATACTTTAATACAACAACAAAAGATATTTAAAACATAATTTTTACAAAAGTGTGAATCTGTATTACTCAAATTTCAATCAAATTGCAGAAATAGGGTAATGGACAATAAGAGCAGAGGAAAACATCCTTAAGACATTTTATAAGCTCTTAAAAAACCAACACATACTTTAGCCTATCAATATGCTTATGCATGTGCTTTTCTGGTCATATTTATCAAGTTGAAAGAAGGTTTTATTTGAGTCTATTTATAAATTATTTGATTAAATTTCTTATATAAATATACAATTTCACTCGTTATTTGGTAGATGTTGATTTTTTTATACATAAGTAGATTTGATATTATTCTCAAGTGATATAGTAATAAATATTTATTAAGGGTAATATTGAAAGTTGTTTAATTGTAAGGTAGATTTGATGATATTCAAAGTTTTTTCTTGATTTACGTGAAATATGTTTGGAAAAAAATGTATAAATAAGACTATAGTAGTATACTATATATTACTTACTTCGATCCTAAATATAAAATCAGGTTTACTTTTCTTTTCTTTTTTTTTTTTGTAGATCAAAGAAGCCAGATATGTCACTAAATTTTAACGTATGTTACATGCAATTGAATATATTAGTTTGTAAGTAATGTAAATTAATTTGAGAAAAAATGAAAATTATAAATAATTTAAATAATTAATTTTTTATCTTTAATTTATTTTAAAAAAGTCAACTTGATCTTATATTTAAGGTGAGAATGAGTAATATTTAATCTAACTATTGGATTACGTAATAAAAGAATTTGAACAGAAGAAGGAAATCTGACGGATAGGATTATTATTTATAACTTTTTAATTCAACCTTGGATCCAATGTCGACCCTACCCGCCACACACAAATATTTAGGTTTTTTTTTAATCAAAGACAAACATATAGGTATGCGGTACTAATATTTTTTGTGTTTATTATATTCCCAACGTTGTGCTGCAAATATCCCGTGCGTTGTACATGCAATGTAATCAATACATGCAATGCAACATTGTGCTGCAAATATTCCCAACGTTGTACATCCCGTGCGTTGCACGGAGAGATTTGTCACAAATATTTACTATGTAATCAATACATGCAATGCAACATTGTGCTGCAAATATTTGCACAACCCGCAAAAAGTTGATGTTGTTTATACATTCTGTCAACATTTACAAAGAAACATGAACACATATTAGCATCATATGAGAGGATCAATTGTAAGGTGTCAATAAACAAAGTACAGCAAACCAAAGGAAGAAACTAAAATCAAGTGAAGCACACCGAAAACCCAAGATGCAAGAACATTAAAGCTTACCAAAAACATATGTTCTAGAGGGAATCAATTCTATGCAGTGTTCAGATCACGGAAAACCTCTCTGTACACAACATTTGTGGTTTTCCCACTCCTACTCTGATTAACATCACCCAACACAATTTTCAGTCCTTCCATGCTTCTAACCCTTGATAGAGCAACATACAACTGCCCATGTGTGAACACTGGTTTAGACAAAAACAAACCTACATGGCGCAAAGATTGGCCTTGACTTTTATTAGTAGTCATCACAAATGAAAGAGTGATTGGGAATTGTCTCCTTTTCATACGGAACGGCATACTGCTATTTGATGGATTCATGTCCATTCGATGAATCAAGAACTTCTGGTTTGGATGAGAACCATTCAAAGTAACTGCTTCAATGACAGTATTGCCAAGATGTCTCACAATTAATCGAATCCCATTGCAAAGACCATTTGCCTGATCAATATTTCGCAATAACATTATAGGGCAACCAATCTTCAATAACATCTTGTGAGAGGGCAACCCAGAACAATTAATTGTATTGAGGAATTCAGTCGGATGTATGTCATCGAAGCAGTCATTGTGCTGGCATGCCTTACAAACAGAGTCACAACTAAGGTACTCCACGGCCTCACCCAATAATTTAGAGCACATGAAATCATTCACTTTGTTAACGGCTTCAATAGTCGGTGCTAAAATAGCTCTATCATTGAAATATTGATTGTTCATGATGTTACTAAGCAAGTTTGGATACGTTGAATCAACTATTGCACTGATTGGATCACTGTGTCCATCCACCAATAGCTGCGGTGGGATATCAATCTTTGCCTCACCATCATGGGGAAGCCCCAACTTGCCATCACCAACGTCTAGTAGCCATTTAGCAAAGTCCCTCAAACTGTCCAGATCTTGACCAATAGAGTGTGAAATTAAACGCATGTTATGTGTCAACAAAAAAACCTTGCAATGATTCTAAAGATGGGATGAAATAATGCAAGCATCTACAATAGTTCCTCTAGAACCTTTTGGAATCACTGGGAGAATCTGACGGAAATCACCACCCATCAAAACACATTTACCCCCAAATGGTCTAGCACTACGCAAGATATCCCTCATCGTCCAGTCGAAAGCTTCAATGCAATACGTATGGACCATTGGAGCTTCATCCCATATAATCAAACTCGTTTTAATAAGTAGATTCGCCAAAGGAGAGCCTTGACTGATGGAGCAAACAGAATCTTCGGTTATTTGTATTGGAATGGCAAACCTAGAGTGAGCTGTTCTACCAGAAGGTAATAGAGTTGCGGCAATTCCACTGGACGCAACAATTATGACTATTTCTCCCCTAGCACAAACTGTTGAAGCCAACGCATTCCACAAAAAAGTTTTACCAGTCCCACCATACCCATACACAAAAAAAAAGTTCCTGATTGGGTTGTTTAGAGAGGAGAGAACCGTGTCAAAAATTTCCTTCTGTTCATCGGTTAGATCAAGCTTCATCTTGTTAGATTGTTCTTTGAGGGTTTTACGATCATAGGATAATTCCTGAAGTATCAACTAATTTGAAACATCAACAACCAAATTTGTAGCTGGAAAAGGAAGCGTAGGGAAGTCGTGGAGAGTCCTACCATTCTTTTCCAACAATGACTGAATGTCTTGTAAAGCTGCATGCTCTTTATCAGACTGTAAAACCTATAAGCCTAACAAATGCAAATAAAAAAAATTACTAAGCAGGGAAAAAAATACAGGAAAAAAATTCATGTATTCAAATAAACATACCCGAACGTAACACCTCATTGCGTGGCACATACAATAAATCTTCAGACAACAATAACGAAGTCTCTTTCCACACATATTCGGGACGATTTAAGCTTGAGCAAAGAAGCATGCTATCAAACATTCGCCTAAGAGAGGAACCGGATGCCCATACAGCAGCCTCTTTAATTGCCAGTACAAATTCTCTGTCATCGTCAACCAAACCACGTGCAAAACATGCATCTCTAAACGTAGGATGAATTACACCATCAACCGTCCTAATTTCCTTGTATGACCTCGGCCCTCTAACCTTTGTAAGCGATATTCGGAGATAGTACAACTCTCCAGATGACGGCGGTATGTACGTAATCCTCCCAATACAACGCCCTCGTTTCCTTTTCTTCCAAGCACGGTTGGCACGTTCATAGACATAATGACATGGAAATTCATAATAAAGAAGTTTTCTAGCATCATTATCCGATTCATTCATCTTCATCCAAGAAAGGAACATTGACTATTCCTTGTGCCAATTAGACGTAACTTTAATTCTCTTCGTTGACCATCTCTAATGATGGCAGATGCCAATCGATATTGCTTGACAAATGGATTAAACACATCCAATGACTTCATAATTTGTTCAACAATGCATGGATCTATTGTTGAATCCCTCAAATGCTTGCTGTAACAAAAAAGAACAAATGAAAAACTGTAATAAAAAGGCAAAAGAATGTAAGTTAGAAATCAGTTGACACATATCTACCTTACAGCTGATATCCTATTTGAGACCTCATTTTCTGTATCGTATATATATAGTTGTGAGTATACCGGTGGTTGTCCATCAGGAGGAAGCAAACTGCCAATTCTATGATAGTTCATCCCAGACATGGTAAAAGTGTAAGGACCAACACCAGAATTTTTCGCATGGTCAATTTTACCACCCATAGATGTAAATGAGAACATATTATTGTAGGACCTTATGTTCTCACAAAAATTTCTAAAATATGGGGATTTCTTGTCAAAATACATGGAATAAAGCGGCTCCAGTGGGGGTGACAACTTTGGCAACTGGACTTTGCCCTTCATGCAACAGATTGAGAATGATGGTTGTCGTAGCAAGCTTTCTGTGCCGACTCTCTCGTTAAACCATAGGCGTGCGTTACAAAAAATACAGGTATATGAGGGAGCTCCTTCGTGAAGGTATTTTGCAAAATACACCAAAAAGAGTAAGATCATAAATTCATGAAGGGAAGGAACAGGACAGAGAACAACAAATAGACAACAAACCCAATTCAGACGTTACACTGCTTCTGTTTGTCCCAAGTTCATAAGCAGATCCAATGTTCATATCGGTGTCAGAGCCTATATAGTTTACGAAATATAAGAATACACAACAATATGCAGTTGCAAAAAGAATGTCTACATGTAACAAAACAGTATATTCAAACATTTCCAAAAATCAACCCACATCAATAAGAGATATCAGCCATCACCAAACAATTCAATTTAGTACATGAACTATATTACTTTAAATTGCAATACTCACCTTCCTCATCTTCAGTGTCTTCCAGGCTACCATCATTGTCAGATAAGCTTGTTGTAGTAAAATCAAAGTTAATGTGCTTGTATAACTCTTCTTTTCCTGGAAACAAAACGGCATTAACCTATAGCGGGACAATTACAACAATCTACACAAACTGGTTATATGTTTAAACGAAACCTGAGTATGGATGAGCTTTCCTGGTTTGCACAAGATTAGAACTTATGTTGACACCTCCAATAACAACACTACCATAATTATGTCCAAACGAACTTGAAGATGCACCAATTTTTTTGCCTCATTAATTATAGGTGTTGACTGGAAACTACACAACGTGGAACTACGCCTTTTGAAGGGAGCATTTTCAGACATATCACTGACAGGCTGAAGCTCCAACTGACCATAATTAATAGATTCTCCCAAAAGAAAACCTATATATCATAAACTAAACATCGTTTCTATAAATTCAAAAGAAAAAAATGTGATACACAAATCAATTTGACTCATTCAATAAGGCCATTAACATCCATCGGACCTGATTGATGAAAACCTATAGATGAAACGTCATTATTATCATTGATGCTGGTCTCTTGATTCTGTATTTGAGACAATCTGTAACTGCTTCTACTACGAACATGGCCGCATCTAACATCACATCCTATTGAAAAATTAGGGAAAAAATGAAGCAACTACGACTCAAAGCCTTGGAAAATATAATAAGCATACGAACTTACCACCAGGTGCCTCAGCATTAAACCTTGACTCTAGATTAACGGCAACATTTGAAACATCCTGCAAAACTAAGTTCTTCCGATTCTTGCTGTAGTTTCCCCTCCGACGCTTGCTCAATATTTCTGACTCTAGAGTACAATTCCTATTTTCTTGATCGACACCATCTGCGAAAGAATTTTGGCGAGCCGATTTACCTGAACTTGTCATATCTTCAGTGCTTACATTAACCCTTACAATGTTTTAACTATCACAACTTGGATAGAACCATCCACAAGTAGGAAATGGTCAAAAGAGAAGCTGCAACTTTACATTTTACTGCAAGAAATCATAAAAAATTCAGCCAAACATAAATAATGAGAATGGAGGGAAAATCCTTTACATTGTAAAAGGTTTTTGTGTAATTCAATACTTTATTTCGTTTTCTACAAATCAATTAAGACGAACAAATTATGCACTTTATATTGTGGCTGAAAATACAACAACAAAAGAAGTCATTATAAAAAGAAGGTAGAAATTAGAAAAAATAATCATATCTAACCCTTCCCTCCAGCAAGAATGGAGTGCAATGGCCTTTGACGACCAAACAATCTTGGTTCATATGAACTACTTGTTATTACTGCTGCAATATAGATCGCTCAAACTGTTTGTTGATGATTATGTTTATTTGAAATAACTACTTGTGATTCATGGCTCATAATTAGGACTATATATATAGTTATGTACACTAAAAAATATGGTAATTATCTAAGTTTTGACATCAACAAACACATTCTATATAATGAGGGAAAGGAATGACTTGGCCAAGGCCTTCAAAGTTTTATTTTCACGTGCTCTTTATATATATAGTTACGTAGACAAACAAACTGTTTGTTGATGATTATGTTTATTTGAAATAACTACTTGTGATTGATGGCCCATCATTAGGACTATATATATAGTTATGTACACTCAGAAATATTGTAGATATCTAAACTTTGACACAAACAAACACATTCTATATAATGAGGGAAAGGAATGATTTGTCCTAGGCCTTCAAATTTTTATTTTCATGTGCTCTTTATATATATAGTTATGTACACATACAAACTGTTTGTTGATGATTATGTTTATTTGAAATAACTACTTGTGATTCATGGTCCATCATTAGAACTATATATATAGTTATGTACACTCGAAAATATGGTAAATATCTAAGCTTTGACACAAACAAACACATTCTATATAATGAGGGAAAGGAATGACTTGGCCGAGGCCTTCAAATTTTTATTTTCACGTGCTCTTTATATATATAGTTATGTACACTCCAAAGTTGGTGATAATAGTGAGAATAATGCATTTAATTTTTATGGTCTGGAAGGGAAATAAAAAAGGGGACATTATCTTTATCATTTCCAGCTATTAGTCAATGCCCATGTTTTCATATTGCTAGTGGGATAACTAAAATTCTTGGACCATCGCCAAAAACGTAAAATGTTAAAGCTTCCTTTACTTTCCACAACAAAAGAAGTAGAATAACGATGGCTATTTTTATCATGACTGCAATATAAAGTGCATAAAAAAACCAAGAAACCAGACAAACTGAATATAATTATATACCTGAAAGAAAGCTTCCTTTACTTCTCATCTACATATTGCAGTCTTCATTCTCAATATCCCCTCTTTCACGTGATCAACTTGCTGGAATAAGAAAAATAAAATTACATATGTCTATATATATACACACACGATGAATGACCAAACAGGGGAATCAACCAAAGGATGAAAGAAACCAAAGGATCATGGTAACTCTACAACATCGTATGGATTGGATTACACGCATGAACATTCGTCGAATTTCAGCTGTTTAAATTTGCAATATGAGAAATCAATGTACCTATCCATTACTTACAATAAACACACCAGAGAAACAACCACAATGGAACTAAAATGATTATTAAAATATACAGAACCTTCTCCGCTGAGAACGAAACAGTATAAGGCACCACAATCTTTGCTCGAAGTGGCTGCATCAATTATATAGGGAAGAGGTCTGAGATGCCACAAAAGAGAGAAGAAATGGTGAAAGGAAGATGAGCGCAGAAAATTACTATACCAACGGCACCATCGTCGAGAATGGAGGCGGCATCGACAAACATTAGAGTGGGAGAATTGGATTTATCTGAAGAAATGAGGGGGAAGATGAGAAGTAGTGTGGCGGTGTGGCCTGTGGCAGTGAAATGAATCCTGAGCCTCGGAAAGGGATGGGTCTTGCAAGTGGGAAAAAAGTTGGCAGAGAATTTCAAAATCTAGACTTCTACACCAAACCCGATGGACAAGCCAGTCTTGAAGCCCAAGTCAGTCTTGAAGCCGTTACTGCTCATCGGCTTTGAGAACAGTCAAAAGTAGAGAGGAGCTGATCACAGCTTGGCTCTATGAACAGTTTACACCAAGAGATTTATTAGATATATAGATACAACCGAACTTCTTTTCTTTTTGTTTAATTTTTTTTTCCTTTTTTTATTCTCCTTCATTTTTTCTTTTTTGAAATGATTATTTTTTGTCATCTCTCTCCCATTAATCTATTACTATTAAATTATGTTTAAATAACCTCTATGATCATGGATAAATATTGCTTAGATTGTTTTTTCGGATATATTATTTAAAAGAGAGGGAAGAAACAGGCCAAAAAGTTATTGTGATTGCATCTACCTATAGTTTTGGACAAACTTCAATGTTCTCGAGCCATAATTGACTCGTATATGAAACATGGAGTCCTTAATTTTATTATTCCGTTCTGTACTTATTATTTAAAGATATTTCTTAGATGGATATCATGATTCGTTTTGTAAGTCATTTTATAATATCAAGAGTAATTAGTCTTTTCATCGAAATAATGCCAGTTAAATAAAAAATTATTTGAGAATAAGAGAGTCGGTTGAATTGATTTAATTACAGGCTTTGGGACATTAATTAACTATAAATTGTTTTACTTTTTTTTTTTTTTTTGGACAGAACTATAAATTGTTTTACTTGGTCAAAGAAAAAGTTAATCTTATAAAATAATAAACAAAACTATATATATACACACACACACCCCAAATCTCTTTTTTTTTTTTTGATAAAACGGCAATTATCATTAAACAAAAAACATTATACAACTAAGAGTTCTAAATAGTTAATAAATTACAACCTAACGACTGAGATATAAAATTCTGAAAATTAAACAAATGCAAATTCTTATCCATGGAAAAAGAAACTGCTGTGTAATAACGTAGCAACTTCCCGATATCTCTATAAAGCAATTGTCTATGAAGCTCCCCAGTACTTTGGAATAAGTAAATTAAACCACAGTTGGAGCGAACAAGAAGTGAGCTAGAATCTCTAGTCAAATTACTTGATGAAATCCACATTAACAAGGCTCTAAAGCATCTCAAGGTAAAGGCCGACAATAATCTCCGATCTTTTTGCCATAAAAAAGATTGGATAATCTGTTGTTGCCAAGATATTTGGGCCAGACAATAAAATGTTCGTTGCTTTTTAAACTTGATGAGGAAAATGATCCAATCATCATGGAAATAAGAGGGCAACGAGACAGGAATTGCAGATGAACATCTCTGTGTATTCATCACTTTATATTCTACAATCATATTGAAAGATAAGGCCTGCAATACTTGTTGTGAAAGTCGCTTGGGATCTACTGTGCCACCGTGATGAAAAAGATGGTTTCTAAGCATCCAAACATGGTTTAAAAGAAGTATAATTTTTTGCAAAACCAGTGGATGGTTATCTTCCTGTAACTTTAAGACCATATATTTAAGCCATGAACAGAAAGAATTAAAATTCTCCCAATCTGGATGAATGCCTAATAAATCAAACCAGATAGCCCGAACAAAAGGGCATTGAAAGAAAATATGATCCACTGATTCCCGACAATCACAACCAAATGCACAGTTAATACTGACTTGCATATGATGAGAATTCAAAATATCCCCTGAAGGAATGCATCTAGAAAACAATTTCCAAATGAACAAGTTCTTGATAGGTAAAGGAATTGCCCAAAGATATTTCCATATCAAGTGATTTTGAGAATCAGATAAGGAGCTAGTGATCATTTTATAACCTTCTTTGACCGAATAAAATCCAGAGGGACTTCCTTTCCAAATCAAACTATCAGGTTCACCCGTAAAGGAGAAAGGCAAAGACAAGATTTTTTTGGCAGTCTCTTGAGAATAAATAGAAGTGATTAGGAGATTGTTCCATTGAAGAGGTTTCCAAGCAATAGGGGTATGCATGATGAGATCTTTAACTTTGCCATGGTGAGACAAAGCTGGCGATCCAGATTGCATAGGCCACCACAATGGGTGGTTGAGAGGAATAGAGTCACCACTTCCAACTTTCCATTCGAGATTGCCAAGAATAATGTCAGCTGCCGATCTGAAACCTTTCCATATCCAGGAAGAGTTATATGGATACTTAAGAAGTTCCTTGTTGGATAAGTCCACATATTTTACCTGAAGGGTCGAGCCAATCAAAGACTGTCTGTTAATTGAGATAATTCTCCAGACTTGTTTAGCTAAAAGAGAAAGGTTAACCTTTTCAGTAGGTCTAATCCCTAATCCACCTTCAGATATTGGCTTAAATAAATGTGACCTATTAAGTAAATGAATTTTCCTTGTACCTGTATCAGAATCTCCCCAGAAAAAAATCCAAACACTTGCTATCAATTCTAGTACAAATATATTCAGGAAGTTTAACACAAGATAACAGATATATATTAGAGGCAGATAAGACCGATTTGATTAGAGCGAGCCTAGACGCTTGAGATAGTAATTTTGATTTCCAAACAGCAGTTCGCCTATTGACTGCCGTAAGAACTTGATCGTAAATTTGTGACTTATTTCGTCCTGGATCAATATATGTCCCCAAGTATTTCCCAAGTTTTGGGGAATAACGAAGTTGTAGGATGCTAGCTAATGAGGCCTTATCAAATAGAGTGAGATTTGGGCTGAAAACGATTGTGGATTTACCTTTGTTAATAGCTTGTCCTGACCACGAACAGAAGGTGTCTATGACTTGTTTGGCAACTTCAAATCCTGTTCTAGTACCTTCTACAAAAAGGAGTGAGTCATCGGCATACAAAAGATGAGTAATGGGTCTGGAACTTGCAGATATTTTGATGCCCTTCCACTTCTTTTTTACTTCTTCCTGAATTAGACTTGATAGAACATTGGTAGCAATGATATATAGAAAAGGAGAAAGTGGATCTCCTTGTCTAATCCCAGTGGATGGAGATATACCTAGAGCCATTTGCCCATTAATATGAATGTGATATTGCACTGTAGATACACATTGACCAATCATTTGAATCCACTTATCAGGAAATCCCAACTTTTCCAATACCACTTGAATGAAAGACCATGAAAGTCTATCAAAAGCTTTGGAGAAATCCAACTTTATTGCTGCTAGTTTCTTCCTTCGTTTATTAGAAGAGTGAATTTGATGAAGCAAGTCAGCAGCCAACATCACATTATCTGAAATGAGTCTACCTTTCAAAAAAGCACTTTGGTTAGGTGCTATAAGCTTGGCCAAAGGAGATTTCAGTCGATTACATAAGACCTTGGAAATGATCTTATAAGACACATTACTTAGACTGATAGGCCTAAAATCTTTGAAACTTTGTTGATGATCTGATTTAGGAATCAGAATGATGTTGGTCTTATTCATAGATTTCAGTAAATACCCTGAGGTCCAAAAAGAACTGACCATATTGAAGACATCAGATTGAAGCATATTCCAATATCTTTGATAGAATTCAACATGATATCCATCGGGGCCTGGAGCACTATTCTTTGGTAGACTAAAAACTGCTTCTTTAACTTCTGATAATGTAAGAGGAGACATGAGATCAGCAAAGTCCTCATTATTAAGAGTAGGCAGTTGAAGATATTGCATTTCCTGACGCAAGAGAGACACATTTTTTGAATCAGATCCATGAAAAATGTTCGAGAAGTATGAAAAGGCCAAGGCCCTAATATCTTCCTGATCTGAAGTCCATTCACCATTTGCCTTTTTCAATTTAGTGATAGTATTTCTTGCTCGACGTCTGTTGACAAAGGCATGGAAAAATTTGGTGTTACGTTCTCCTTGAGCATGCCAATTCAATTTAGCTCTTTGTGCCCAATAACTCATTTCACAGTCATACATAAATTCCAATTGATGAGTGGTTTCTCTTAATTCCTCTTCCTTGTCAGGATGTAGACCACCATTTGGATGGAAGGTTAATGGAAAGCATTTGAGCTTATCTTCCAATTCTTTAATCTTCCTTGGTATATTACCAATGTGAGATCGAGACCAAGACTTGAGAGTATTAAGGGTTGATTGTAGTTTGCATTGAAGGATAAAGCTCGGAGAACCTTGATATTGATCACTCCAACACTGTTCAATTATTTGAGAACATTCCTGAAACTTGTACCAAAAAGGTTCGAATTTCATAGAAGGCTTCCTTGGAATCTCTAAATTTGTATTCACTATTATAGGACTGTGATCCGAGGCAGCAATGGCTAAAGTATCAACATGAAAAAGTGGAAAGCATTGGATCTATTGTTGATTGCAAAATGCCATATCTAGCCTTTCCATGATTAAATCTGTACCTTTCCTATTGTTTGTCCAGGTAAATTTTGGTCCTTTTTGTACTAGATTAGTTAACTGGCACGATTCCAAACAACTGAAGAAACTTTCACAGCTACTTGATTGACCAATTGCATTAGATTTATCCTTTTGTTGATAGATCTGATTAAAATCCCCTAGTAACAGCCAAGGAGCATCCATAGTAGAGGAAACCATTTCAAGCCATTCCCATAAAAGATGATGATCAACAGTGGAAGGAGGACCATAAATGAACGAAATATAACAGAAGGAGGAATTTTCATGAAGAGGCACTCTACAATGACAAACTGAAGGGGATAAGTCCAATAAATCAACATGCAAATCAAGATTCGAGGCTATCAAAGTACCACCTCCCTTCCTAATAGCATCAGTACCAACAAAAGAGGGGAATCCTAATTGAACCAGCGGTTTGCAAGCAACTTGTATTGGCACCTTAGTTTCAGATATGAAAATAAAATCAGGCATATGTTTATTTACAAGTTGCTTGCATCTTTGAACTGCCGTGGATTTCCCAAATCCACGACAGTTCCAACTCAAGATTTTCATAATGCCTTGGGAAGCTTTTCTTGGGCCGCTTCCCTAGCCACTTGGACAGAATCGAAATTATGAAATGAAGACTGATTAATACTAGATGATACACGCCTCTTTTTAGAAGGATGAAGAAAATCAGCAAATTCCTCCAACAGAGAATCATCAAAATGCTTCATGATCTTCCTCTTCCATAGACATTTCTTATTATCATCATTAGAAGAAATCTTAGACCTTTTCAATAATATAGCAGAGGAAAATGAGTCATGTTCCCATTTACGCTTCCTAGAGAGAAAGTCCCGAGCATCTGAGCAATGATCAAACTTGAGCTTTTTATTTCGAGCTACCCACAAACAAAGACGTTTACTATCTGAACCTTCTTGATTCACATTTCTCGATTTCCTTTTACAGCTTCTTCCACCCATCATAACCCGGATTTGAGACACTGTTTCCGTAGGAAAGGATGAAAAAACATTTGAATCAGATGTCTTCTCTGATGGAAGCAAACCAAAAGAACTAGACTGGTGCTCATAATTACTCATCCCAATAGAGTCATTTAATAAACAAGGCCGTTTACCATCTCGATCATTCAAATCAGAGATTTCCCATTTCCTTTTACACCTGATCCCCCTCCTTTTCTTAGGATGACTTCCAACAAAAGACCAGAAAGAAGACATTGATATAGAGTCAAAGTCCAAAGATTCTTTACGAGACCGCTTACAATTCAGGCAATCCAAATCATAGAACTCCATTTTTCTTTTACACCTGATCCTTCGTAAATTAATTTCAAGCTTAAGTCCGGAATCTTTAAAATCAGAACAATACCATCGAAAAAAAGACTCATATTTCACAGAGCAAGATTTATTTCCCATAACAGAAATCTTCAACCCGGATTGAAGAGAGGGACAAGATGAACATGATTGGGCAACATGCCCAATACCCAGGCAATGAGAACAAAGTCGTCCTATCTGTTCCAAAATAAGAAATATTTGCTTGGATGAATTATCAACAAAAGAGAGCAAGCCTAGAGAAATATGCTGCAACCTCAACTCTGAGATACAAACACGTAAACGCAAGCCATAATCATTGAAAGGACTTTTTTCATCATAACACATGAATTTTCCAATATTATCACCAAGATATCTGGCTGTATCTTCATTATATAACTTTAAAGGCAAACCATGAACCTGAATCCAAATTGGAAATGAATGAGCAAAACCATTGATCAGGGAAATAGATGGATTCCATGGAGACAGTGATATAAAAAAACCCTGGAGAAGCCATGACCCATGATTAAGCATGAAAGCCGAATCCTCTTGAAACTGGAATTGTAATAAGAATGAATTATGACTCTGCATAACAATTGAAACCCATCCCTGTAATTTCCAGTAAACTCTTATCAAAGCTTTCAATTTTGATGCATGAATCCTTCTGCTGTCCACAATATTTGCAAGAACATAGTTGCCCATATCATATAACAATTCATTTAAACCAGAAGAAGGAGACATACTGATAAAAGATCAAGTCCAAACACCAAATTCTATTGGATTTCCACTCAACCAGAAGAGGGAGCAGAGAAGACAGGAAGTCACCGCAATAGATATAAGCACCTGAACATACAATAATTCTGCAATTCCTCTATTTGATCCCTTTTAAACATGAAACAAGGAAGAGAACCGCACAAGCTAATCAGTTGAACCTGCTATTGGCTAACTAAAATATTTCCAAGATACTATAGAGCAGATCAAAGCGAAGCCATCTAAGAGATGGAACAATACCAAGAGCCATAAAACAAGCAGAGCATGTCCTAAAGCAGGAAATAATTCATCTAAGATGGCAGAAATAAATCCAGATACCACTTTGTCCTTCGATTGAAGCTCCTATCAATATGAATATGCAAGCACCAAATTAAAACATGAAGGAAGACGCCGCTTTCCTCCAGGAGCAGAGCAATTTCATCGACCACAGCAACGACACAACTCACTATATCCGCAGCAAAGTTCGATTAAGAGAGACAAAAGCTCTCCATGAAGCAATTACTCAGAAAAACCAAACAGATTTGAAGCATAAAGTAGAAATTGAATCAGCCCACAAAAGATTAACATCTATGGAAGAAAGACAAATGTTAGGGTTTAGGCGAGAAAGACAGAAAGCTCCGAGATGTCCCTAGAAATAATCTCTTCACCTGCAATTACTTACTTCTCTGATTACAGCAAACAGCTTGACGGAGGCAAACAGCTAATCACGGCGATGATGTTAATTAAAACAGCGGTGGGTGAGAGAGACAATTGTTCTCCTCTAGCAGAGTCGCTTTTCTCGATCGCAATAATTGACTTTTTTTTTCCCTCTGTCCACACACCCCAAATCTCTATCTCTAATGTGGAATTTAACGTTAATTCCGCATTATAAAATTCAAGTCTAGGGACTAATTTCAACAACGAACCAATTTTTTTATTCGTACTTATTAAGAAAGATTCAAGGAAGGCAATTATTATGATTGTGCTTGAAAGTCCACCAGCAGACGAGTTATACTAATAGGACCGAATTAAAATGTTTAATTTTTCCCTTATAAAAAGTGTACTCCCTCCCTCCCGTCCACAATATTAGTCATCTAAACTAAAAGAATTGTTCAGCCAATAATATTGCAATGCTTGTTTATTGTGCTTGCAGGAAACTAGTGGGCTGTAGAGGGAGCTAGAGAAATCGAAGTTAATGGTGCCAAACTTTGGTATACAGGAAAGGTAAATGAGAGGAATGGGGTCGGTATCATTGCTGATAAAGAATGGAGGAAGAATGTAGTGGAAGTTAAGCGGATTGAGGACCGAATCATATCTGTAAAAGTAATTGTAGGAAATGATGCAACAAACATTATTAGCTTACATGCACCTCAAGTAGGGGCAGAATTACATCTTAAGGAGCAGTTTTGGGTTGATATTGAGAGGTTGATACAAGCTATACCGACAACTGAGAAAATTTTTATTGGGGGAGACCTTAATGGACATGTTGTGAAAGAAGCAGGACCGCATGTAAGGACGCACAGTGGTTTTGGTTTTTTGGAGTTGAATAATGAAGTGCAGGCTATTATAGATTTTTCCTTAGCATACGACCTTAAGATTGTTAATACATGCTTTAGGAAGCGGGAAGAACATTTAATCACATTAAGAGTGGAACTCATAGGTCTCAAATTGACTTCTTTTTGGTAAGGAACACTGATAGAAGATTATGTACTAATTGCAAAGTAATTCATGGGCATGGGGAGACCACACAACATAGACTATTAGTTCTTGATGTGCGAATTAAAGGTATAAAACAAAAGCATCGAGCAGTCTTAAACTGAAAGATCAAGTGGTGGCAGTTAAAGGGGGAGAAGAGAGAGACTTTTTTAAGAGAAATCTATTGGAGGAAGGTGTGTGGGAGCCGCAAGAAAATGCTAACATCATGTGGAAAATATGGCTAAGAAGGTTGAAAGGGTCGCTAAAGCAATTTTAGGAGAATCAAAAGGTTTTGGACCACGAGATAAGGAGACTTGGTGGTGAGATGAGGATGTCCAAGAAAAGGTCCGAAATAAGAAGAATTGTTTTAAAGCCATACACTTGTGTAATAATGCTGAAAATTGGGAAAAGTACCGCTTGGCTAAAAAGGAGACTAAGAAGGCAGTGAGTGAAGCTCGTGCTAAAGCATATGAGGGATTTTATAAGAAGTTAGGGACAAAGGTTGGGGAACAAAAGGTTTACAAAATTGCAAAGATTAAGGAGAGAAAGCCGAGAGATTTGGATTAAGTAAAATGTATAAAGGATGAGGAAGGTAAAGTTTTGGTTACTAATGAAGATATTAAGAATAGATGGGAGGTTTACTTTTCTAAGTTATTCAATGATGGGGGTGAAAGTTCATCTTGTGAGTTGGAAGAGTTGACAATTAGTGAAGATGGACTTAATAGGTCATTTTATCGTAGAATTAAAGTTGGGGAGGTTAGGGAAGCTCTTAAGAAAATGGAGAATGATAAAGCTGTTGGACCGGATGGTATACTGATTGAAGTCTGAAAATGTTTAGGTTAAGAGGGTATATTATGGTTATCTAAATTGTTTAACGAGATTTTACGGTCCAACAAGATGCCTGATGATTGGAGAAAAAGTACTTTAGTTCCTATTTATAAAAATAAATGCGATATACAGAATTATGCTAATTATAGGGGAATTAAACTTATGAGCCATACAATAAAATTATGGGAAAAGGTGATTGAGCATAGGTTAAGATTAGAGACTAGTATTTCTGAGAGATAGTTCGGGTTCATGCCAGGAAGATCCACAACAGAGGCGATATATCTTCTAAGAGGGATGATGGAAAAGTATCAAAGTAGAATAAGAGATTTACATATGGTTTTTATTGACATAGAAAAGGCGTATGATCGTGTACCAAGATATTTACTTTGGAAAGCCTAGGAAAAGAAAGGAGTGTGTGTTGCATATATTAGAGTTATACATGATATGTATGATGGTGTGTTGATTAAAGCTAGAACTCCGGGAGGTGAGACAAAAGACTTCCCTATAGGAATTGGCCTACATCAGGGATCAGCTTTGAGCCCTGACAAATCTCTGATTTGTATGGTTTTTACATGCCTAATTTGAGGCAATTAACATGATTAATATGCAAGTTTGGTCTAATAATGCTTAATTGAATATATTAAACTCTCAAGTGAAATGAGTGTAAAATTAGGATTAATTAGCCATAATTGTAGATTAATTGCATTAATTAATTTATAGGGCTATTTGATATTGGTTTTATCTTATTTTCACTTGCAAGGTCGCTCAGGACCAAAACATCGGACCCGGGACGAAGAAAAAGGCCAAACAAAAGAGGCAGAATTAAAGGCACCTCACCTCGGCGAGACAGAAGGTGAGAAAGGCCTAATTTTGGCAGAGAAGACATGAGCTCGCCGCGGCGAGAAGGCCCAGAAGTCCAAAAGTATTGTCACTTCGCCGCGGCGAGATGACGGCGAACGCACGATTCTGCAGAATATCAGCACGCGAATTTGGGCCCAATCCGGATCCAACTTGAAACCTACTCACTTGACCCGACTTGGGGGACTTAAAACACGAAAGACACACCCTATTAGGGCAGATTTTGGAGTCCCAAACCCTAGGCTCTCATTTTCCTCTCATCTCCATCTTCCATCTTCCACCTTCTTCCTTCAAATCCTCCATGGTTTCTCAACTTCTACTCCTTGCTGGTGTTTTCTTCTTGGAGGACAGCAGCTAGGCTCCTGACAAATCTCTGATTTGTAATGCTTTTACATGCCTAATTTGAGGCAATTAACATGATTAAGATGCAAGTTTGGTCCAATAATGCTTAAGTGAATATCTTAAACTCTCAAGTGAAATGAGTATAAAATTAGGATTTATTAGCCATAATTGTAGGTTAATTACATTGATTAATTTATAGGGCTATTTGATTCTTGTTTAATCTTGTTTCCACTTGTAGGGTCGTTCAGGACCAAAAGATCGGACCCGGGATGAAGAAAAAGGCCAAAAAAAGAGGCAGAACTGAAGACACCTCGCCGCGGCGAGACAGACGGCGAGAACATCCCCATTTTGGCAGAGAAGACATGAGCTCGCCGTGGCTTCGCCGCGGCGAGCCCACGGCGAGAAGGACCCCAGAGCTCCAGAAGCAACATCACCGCGAGCGGACGGCGAAGTGCGTTCTGCAGAAATTTCAGTTCGCGAATTTCGGGCCCAAACCGGATCTAACTCATCACCCACTCACTTGACCCGACTTGGGGGACTTAAAACACGAATCATACACCCCAATAGGGCAGATTTGGAGCCACCACTCACTCCCAAACCCTAACTCTCTCATTTCCTCTCATCTCCATCTTCCATCTTCCACCTTCTTCCTTCAAATCCTCCATGGTTCCTTACCCTCCACCTTGGTTGTTGTTCTTCCCATGGAGTAGCAGCTAGGCTCCACCATTCTTGGTGGATGGAAGCCAAGGGATGAGCTTGAAGCTTGAATAGGGGAGTTCTAGTTCTAATCCTTCTTCCTC
Source organism: Mimosa bimucronata (assembly GCA_037074515.1). Classification (NCBI taxonomy): domain Eukaryota; kingdom Viridiplantae; phylum Streptophyta; class Magnoliopsida; order Fabales; family Fabaceae; genus Mimosa; species Mimosa bimucronata. The sequence continues at coordinate 19,698,554 of CM073442.1, forward strand.
TTGTTGTATTTATGCTTTTCTAGGGTTCTAGGAGTATTTTTATGACATTTGGTTGTGTTCTTGATTCCTATATTTTGTATAAGGGTTAGAAACTATTTTATGTTGTTTTGTTCTTGTTGAATGCTTGACATTGTGCTATATTAACTTTGAGTTTGATGAAATTTATGGGTTCATGATTTTGTTACTCTCTTTGTGAATATCTTGTGCTAATTCAAGGTGGCTTGGTTAGTGGATCAAAAGTGTTAAGTGGTTTTGCATGAATGGAATGGCATATGAATTGATTAATTGTGTTTAGACATTGGGTAAATACTCTTTTCAACCTTAATCTTTGTTTGGGTGGCCATCAATGAGTTAGGGTTAATTGAGAAATCAAGTGCAATTGTGGGGTGGCCCAAATTGTGGATTTAAAGTCTTGCATGATTGGTTAGTTCTTGAATTTGTCAAATTGCATGAGTGGCATTGGACTTCAATTCTAGAGTCTTGATTTATTATTTGGGGTTCCAGTAATCGATTAAACTCTAGGATTAATTAAGTGGCAATTCGGGGTCCCGGTTGTTGGATTAGGAGCCCCTTACGATTAGCAAATTCATATTGATTTTGAGCTCAATCAACTTAGGTTAAATTAAGTAATGTGCGGGGTTTCGGCATTAATTAAGTTAACCTAAGCCTAGCCTAGAGGGGTTCCTCTAGGGGTCTTTTGAAAATCAACTAAACTCCCTGAAAAATCTTTAGAAGCAATGAATCCCGAGGTTTTCATTCATCAAGAATGATTCCATCTTCATTCCCCTCCAAATCTCACTTTTATCTTATTTTTATTTTACTTTTGAACATATCATACCTTTTGCATCTTTTCTAAATCAAAAAACCAAATACAATACTTTTTACCCGCTTTCTCAAGTTTGCATCTAGCTATTAGGTCACCTTTTGCGTTAGGCTCCTCAAGCGAACGACACCCGGGGGTTAGGTCACCTTTTGCGTTAGGCTCCCATCACCATTCTTGGTGATGGGAGCCAAGGGATGAGCTTGAAGCTTGAATAAGGGAGTTTTAGTTCTAATCCTTCTTCCTCTTGTTGTATTTATGCTTTTCTAGGGTTCTAGGAGTATATTTATGACATTTGGTTGTGTGCTTGAACTTTGTATATTGTAATGTGGTTAGAAACTAAGTTTATGTTATTTCCTTCTTGTTCAAATGCTTGACATTGCTATTTATTAACTTTGAGTTTAATGAAATTTATGGGTTCATAGTTTTATTATTCTCTTTGTGAAAATCATGTGCTAATGCAAGGTGGGTTGGTTAGTGGATTAAGAGTGTCATGTTGTTTGCTTGAGGGAGATGACATAAGAATTAATTAATTGTATTTAGACATTGGGTAATTACTCTTTTCAACCTTAATCTTTGTTTGGGTGGCCATCAATGAGTTAGGGTTAATTGAGAAATCAAGTGCAATTGTGGGGTGGCCCAAATTGTGGATTTAAAGTCTTACATGATTGATTAGTTCTTGAATTTGTCAAATTGCATGAGTGGCATTGGACTTCAATTCTAGAGTCTTGATTTATTATGTGGGGTTCCAGTAATCGATTACACTCTAGGATTAATTAAGTGGCAATTCGGGGTCCCGGTTGTTGGATTAGGAGCCCCTTACGATTAGCAAATTCATATTGATTTTGAACTTAATCAACTTAGGTTAAATTAAGTAATGTGCGGGGTTCCGGCATTAATTAAGTTAACCTAAGCCTAGCCTAGAGGGGTTCCTCTAGGGGTCTTTTGAAAATCAACAAAAACTCCCTAAAAACCTTAAGAAGCAATGAATCCCGAGGTTTCTATTCATCAAGAATGATTCCATCTTCATCCCCCTCCAAATCTCAATTTTATCTTATTTTGTTTTACTTTTGAACATACATACCTTTTGCATCTTTTCTATACCAAGAAAACAAAATACAAAACTTTTTACCCGCTTTCGTTAGTTTCTATATTAGCTACTAGGTAATCTTTTGCGTTTAGGCTCCTCAAGCGAACGACACCCGGGGGTTAGCTTCCACTATCCCCTTGGTTCTTATTTTCTTGAAGAGCGGACCCAAGGGCGCGCTACACACACACACACACTCGAGAGAGATCGGTGCTCTTCAAGTCCATATTTGTTTAACTTAGTAGTCGATGTTCTAATTGAGCCTATTGAAGAAGAGGTGCCTAAGTGCATGCTTTTTACTGATGATATAGTCCTTTTAGCTGAATCGAGAGAGGAGATTAACGATAAATTAGAGATATGGAGAAATACTCTGGAGTCAAAGGGTTTCTGTTTAAGTAAGAATAAGAGAATATATGCATTGCAATTTTGCAAATAGACAACTTAGAGGTGATTTAGAAGTTAAACTGGGAGATCAAAAAATCCGTCAAGTGACAAAGTTTAAGTATTTGGGACAATTATACGACAAGATGGTGAGATTGATGACGATATCAACCATAGAATTCAAACTGGGTGGTATAAGTAAAGGAAAGCTACTGGAGTTCTCTGTGACTAGAAAGTACCCCATAAGGTAAAAGGGAAATTTTATCGCACTGCTATAAGACCAACAGTTTTATATGATAGTGAATGTTGGGCTTTGAAAGGACAACATGAACATAAAATGGGAGTAGCTGAAATGAGGATGTTGAGATGGATGTGTGGTTATACAATAAAGGATAGGATTAGGAATGACTATATACGTGGTCGAGTTGGAGTGGCACCTATCAGTGAGAAAATGGTATAAAATCATTTAAGGTGTACAAAGAAGGCCATTAGATGCGCCAGTGAGGGGGGTAGATCAAACAGTCTGGAGTCCGATTAAGAGAGGGAGAGGGAGACCCAGGCTTACACTTGGGGATGTTGTAGAGTGAGATCTTTTAGTGAATAATATATATAAGATTTGGTTAATGATAGAGCATAATGGCGTCGTCTGATCCATGTAGCCAACCCCACCTAATGGGATAAGGCTTGGTTGTTGTTGTTGTTGTTGTGTTCGTTTGCATTCTCAAAGGCCTATATATATTCATTGATGAAAGAAGATTGAAGCATGAAATTACAGAAGAGAAAAATTTGAGCTACAAGTATTACCTAGGACCTAGAATCTTCATTCTCGGTTTCTCTAAATTTTTGTATTTATCATATACTCTGTTTGATCTGTAAATGTTTGCCTAAGATTTCAACACTATGTTTCTTTTTTATCTATTTTTGAAAATTGAGCTTAAACTTAAGGTTTTGAAAAATATTTTATTAAAATACCTAATTCACCCCCTCTTGTGAGTACTGAGGGAACCATTTTGGTAACTACATCGGCACTTTTGGGCCAAAAAGTTTGAAATAAAAAAGTTCACAGTGTTGGGTACACTTTGGACCAAACTTCAAGGGTATTTTTGCACCTTTTATTTTCTTTAACTTTGAAAAACTTAATGCCGTTAGTGTATATTAACGGCATGGGTACTTTTGACCCATTTTGGGAACTATGTGGGCATTTATGAGCCAAAAAAAAAAAACTCCGCTGTGTTGGGTACACCTTGGACCAAATTATATGGCCATTTTTGCACCTTCACCTGAATACAAAGTCAAATTGAAGCCTACATTATGAGACAAAATTCACAAATAAACATTAATAAGTAATGAAGTCACTTATATTGTGGATTAAAAAAGAAAGAAAAGACCGTCCACCACCAAATAAAACAAATAAGAACTAAATTAAAGTTTTATAGGAAAATCCCACAAAAATTCCTTTGAAAATAGAAAGTCACAAATCAATCACTTAAATTTGAGAAATCCCAAATCATACCTCGTATTTCAATAAATGCTCCTATAATTATCAAATACATTTTAAGTATTTAAAAGTTCAATATCGGGATTTTCGATTTGATTATAACAATTTTCAAGTTCAAGTAAACAATTCATAGCTCCAATTTTTTTTGCAATAGGAATTGACAAAGCATAACATAACAGTTCACAATTTCAACATAGGAATTTTCAACATGCATCATAACGATTTTCAAATTCATGTTACAATTCACAACTCCAACTTTTTATATGAGGAATTGACAAGGCATATGTTAGTAAATCTTTCATAAGTTTAACATAGAAATTTTCAACAAAATCGTAATAATTTTCAAGTTAATGTTGGCAATTCGTAACTTCAAATATTAAGGGCATTTGTGACTTTTGCTAATATTTTGAGATCCTAGATTCCTCCCTAGGGTCTGAATTGTGATTTCTCAAATTTAAGGGTCTGATTTGTATTTTTCTATTTTCAATGGTATTTTGATGGGATTCTCCCAAGTTCTATGATAGTTTTTAAATATGAAATGTCATCTCCCTAGGGGTGGAAATAGACCAGGCCTGGCCTAGCCTGGTCACAAATAGGCATGGCCTATTGTATCGTTGATTGGCCTAAGTCTGGCCTGAAGCCTATAATAAGCCTTTTTTTAGGCCTGAGCCTGGCCTAAAGCCTGTTAAAAGGCCTATTATGATAAACAATAGTATGATACACAACAACAATGCAATAACACAACTCCGATGCAAAAGCAATAAGATTCTAAAAGATAAAGGAAATACAAAGTAATAAAACTAATAGTCTAATATAACCAACAAGAGAAAGGGAAACATTGAGAGTCAGTGAAAATTGAGAACACGTAGATGAGAATGGAGGCACCGCTGAGAGCGAGTGGAAAAATACCTAGATACATATATGTGTAATTTTATTTCAAATTAAGAGTAACAAATGTAATGTTACTAAAATATTTTTTTAAAATGTAACATGCATAGGCTAGCCTGTTAGTCCTAATAGGCTTTTTTAAAAGGCCTGGATCTGGCCTGTTTAGTAAAATAGGCTTTAAAAAAAGCTTAGGCATGGGCCTATGGCCTGCTAACCCTGGGCCTGGACAGGCTTAAAATAGGCCAAATCTAAGGCCCCTGTTAAGGGTTTGGCCTTTTTCCACCCTTACATCTCCCCATGTTTAATTAAAATGAAAAAAAAGTTGAAAAAAAAGATTAAAAAATAACAATGATTGCTGGATTCCAGGAGAGAGGGCACGGTTAATTGACCAAAAGTTTTTAAAACTATTGCTCAATTTTTTTCCCCCAAAGATCTGGGAAGAAGACAAAAGTCTCAACTTCCATGAAGGACATGTTTACTATGTTGTTTTGCGTTTGTGCTGTGCTTTATATAATTTAAAATGTTCTGCATCTCTACCTATTCGTTTTCTATGTATAATGCTTCTTTGTGTTTCTTTCTTCTCCACCTCGTACGTCGTTGATTTATTTCTACTCATCTCCAGCTCTTTGAGATTTAATCTGTGAAATTACAATCTCATTCTGCTATTTTGGTAAGGCTTTGCTTCTACCATGTATATATAGCTTGTTTGGTGTAACACCCCAAAAATTCGAAAAGAGAAAATTAAGGGAATATTTAGAATTTTGAGTATTTAGTTTATTATTAAAAAGTCCTATAAATTAATTTTTAAATAAAAATGTATCTAGGTAAATTATTTAGGAATTCAACTTGGACTAATATTTTAAACAGAGCAAGGTAGCTTAAATTGGGTGAATAATAGAAAATAAAACATGTGTGGCAGAAATGTAAATTATAATAATATTAGGGCAAAAGGGGTAAATTAAACCAAATAAAGAAAAAGAAATTATATACTCCCTCCCTCTCCATCAGCGCACCTCACTCTCTTTTCTCTTTCATTTTTTTTTCCTTTTTTCCTCTCTCACTCTCTCGCGCTCTCTCTCTCGGTCCAGCGGCCACCGGTGGCGAAGCCGGTGTTTCACGGCTGAGGAAGGTCTGGGTGGTGCATGCAAGGTCCGATTCAAGCTCAGGTGATTTCCTTCTCTCTATCTCTACCCATTTTCCGTCGGATTTGAGAGGAATTAGAGAGGAATCAGTTCGGGTTTGGGCGAAATTGGGAACTTTAAACCAGTGAAATCGAAGCTTAGGCTTCGGTTAACAACATTTGTGAAGCACTTTGAGCAATAGAACAACATTAATCAAGTTTCTCAAAAATCCCCTTCGTTTGGCACTGTTCACCCGAGGCAATCTTGGTGATTTCTGGGTTTTCAATGCTTCAAAACTTAATTAAACGTGTATTGGGGGACGATTATAAGTGTAGAGTGCAATGCATGTTGATTTTGCTGAGGTTTGAAGCTTTTAGGAATTTTTGGAGAAAATTTTCCCCTCCCCTGTTTCGTAGCCGACGGTATGCAAGGAAAGAGAATTTGGGAAGTATAAATTTAGTGGGGAAATCATGATGGGTGTCTTATGTAACGAAATTTCTGAGTTGGGTATTGTGATTGATGGTTTTGCATTTTGGTTCTCCCCTTATTTTTCCTCTGGCCGTGAATTTTGTTCCTGTTCTGGTTCTTGTTCTTGTTCCTTGTTTTATGCTCTTTGTTCTTTGTTCTTTGTTTTGTATCTGGTTCAGCCGAATGGTTATTTGACCATAAAGGAACTGGATTTTGTATTCTCTTTCTGTTCTGTTCTGGTTCGGTGATGTATGAAGGATGAACAATAGGATTTTAGGAAATATTAATGTTGATGCTTAATCCCTGTGATATTTTCTGGGCTGATTGGTTTTATGTTTTGAGCGTGGAAATACTTCTTGTTCTATTTTGGTCCGTATATATATATATGATGAGAGGAGTTGTGTTTATTAGATTTGCGTTGTAAAATTCTGTTCTCTGTTTCTGTGGGAGTGTTAAAGTGACTTAAGCTTTGACTTTTATTTTGAGCAGCCATGTAATTGTTGAAATTGGTTGTCACTGGTGAAATATGAAGGTGATGAAATAATCTGGTTGATTATGGTTTGATTCTTACTAATTTAATAATGAGACGAAGCAGAGGAGTAGAGGATTGAAGTCAATTTAATTGTTCAATATGCCTGTACAAATGGTTGCTACTTTGTTTGGTATTGGAGGGCATCCGATGTATGTTTTAAAGTTTTAAAATGACCAAGTTAGAAACTATCAAATACCAGATTTTTGGTGAGTGTTGTGTTCTGCTCCTGGTTGTTTGTTAGATGTGATTAAAGTTTTGGCTTGGGGTTGTGAATTGATGGAATGTGATTGGTGATTGTGTACTTATGTTGATTGTTGTTTTGAGTTAATCCTACTAATTGAGTGGTGTGTATTATTACACTGATTATGATAGTATAATTGGTGATTAAAGAATATAATTGTGAACTAGGAAGGGTAGTACAATAGGAACGTGAGTGACGCTGAAGTTTCTTGAAGAAGTATTGATATTAATATTATTTATGTATTATGAATAATTATAGGACAAGATAGTGGTGTTGGAACCTCAGGTCGTCGGGCAGGAAAGGCACCGACTTGTGGATAACTTCTGAAGTCAGGTGCGGTTTATTTCATAACATAAATATTGTGTGTATATATATATATATATATTGTTTTGGAAACAAATCTGTTGCAATAAATGAGCATTATTCTGGTGGTGATATTATGATATTGATGATATGATATTGATGAGATTTATGGAGTGCTCCAAGGCCTAGGTGGGTCGCTCCCCCTTTGCCAATAAATTCCTATAACCATGAGGGTTATTGAGTAGATGTGAGGGCTACAAATAAATTCCTATAACCGTGAGGGTTATTGAGTAGCTGTGAGGGCTACAGTTAAATTCCTATAACCGTGAGGGTTATTGAGTAGCTGTGAGGGCTACAAATAAATTCCTATAACCGTGAGGGTTATTGAGTAGCCGTGAGGGCTATAATAATATAAATGGATATATGCTTTCATTAATTGCACAGAATGGAATTGTATATGAATATGTGTATTGAGTGTATATGATAATAAGTATGTATGAAATAAACTGCGTTGAACCTTTGCTTTTCAGTGAAGCAAGAGGCGACCGTTTTCTTGGGATAAGGTAGTTATGAAGAAGCAGGAATGCCTGCTATATTTTGTACCATCTTTTGAATGACTATCTTATTAGTAATTGTATATGTTATATATATATAATAGGGAAGTACAAGCTGGAAGCTTGTAGAGTATATAACTCTCTGTATCTATGTATCCTTAAACCATAGCAACAACATAAGTAAGTAACGGGTTATCGACCGCGATGACCCTAATATTCTGATAGTAGGCCGGATAGATATGGTTAGGTACCAACCCAACCTTAAGATAATAGAAGTATGAGTAGAATACGTAAAACAAGACATCTTGATATACTAAGTAATAGATTTAAAAACTATATTAGGATCTTAATCATTTTTAATTGGTTGATAACCACTCTATTTTAATTACAAATTTTGATTTATTCAATTTGTCTGAAAAGCCCATTCCAACTTCAATAAAGTTGGAATACTGTTTGAAAAGAAAAGTTTCAAATTATTCCATATTTTTGGGCTTCTGACGATTTAAAAGTGGTTATAAATCAATTAAATGCTATAATGAGGTAGTAAAATTTAGGTGTTACATTTGGTATGCACAACTTCCATAACTATAACTTATATATGTGTGTATCTCTAATTTACACCATTTGAATTTAACTTGCAAGACAATGAGTTCATCATCAGTTTGCGCCCAAGAGGAGGAAAAATTAAAGAAACTATAAAATGATGTTCGAAGAGGCAAATGGTCAAAAGTTTTTGAAATGTTCAAGCAAGAAATGGCACTTCACACAGCCAAGATAATGGGAACAGGAGACACAGTGTTACACATGGCTGTGTCTAATGGTCAAGAGAAGGTGGTGTCAAACATGGTTGATTGGTTAGTTCAAATAAAGGAAAAATCCGATGTGGAGGTTATAGTGAATGGAGACAATATGAACAATGTTCTTGGAGCAGAGAACGATAGAATGAACACTCCTTTACACTTAGCAGCAGCAATGGGGAATATTGAAATGTGCAAGAAGATAAGTGGCACAAACCACTCATTGATTGCTAGACGCAACATTGCTGGTGAGACACCACTTTTCCTAGCGGCTCTCTATGGCAAGAAAAAAGCTTTTCTTTGGCTTCATAATGAGTCTAATCCGAACCCCCCGGAGCCCTCTGCTATCCCAGGGGAGAATTCCTCTGAACAGTAGAGCAGCCTATTCCAAAAGAGAAACCGTACATCGCCCTCCTTCTGCTAGAGGGGGGGGGGGGGGAGCAAAAGTGGGTCATCGACGAGATGATCATATGTCTCACCATGGAGTTTCTCCAACCGACTTTGCTCACTGAATAAGGGACAATGAAGATACCATTCTTCATTGTGCACTTACATAAGGACATTTTGGTAAATCTATACTAACATTCTTTCTTTCCTATTCTCCCAATCATCAATACTCCATCGGGTCCTAATTCTGAAATCATGATAACTTCTTTTAAGAGATTATGTATATAAAATAAACCATTTGAAAGTATTTATATTTTTTTTAAAACTAATTTACCTTACTTATAAATTAACATATAATCTACTTACATGTATTAAATGTTAAAATTAAGTTATATATTTTGTTTCTTTAACCTTCACAAAAAAGGTCAACCTGGTTTTATATTAAAGACCGGATGGAGTATAAGATTAAGTTGGCTTTTTCATCGATATTAAAGAAGTAAAATAAATCATTTTAAAGTATTTTTATTCACCATTTTTTTTACAAACTAATTTATATAACTCACAAACTAACATAATTTAATAGCATGTAACAAATGTTATAATTAAGTAGTCTATTTTACTTCCTTAATCTTCCCAAACAAAGTTAACTTGATCTTATATATTAAAGACCAGGAGTATATTGTTAATGTACTTATTAAAATATTTAAGTAATGTTAAGTGCAGATTTGGCAATCAAAATAGCTCACCATTATAAAGATCATTTGAAAGAGATGATGGGACGCAATAAGGAAGGGTTGTCTTCGCTTCATCTCCTAGCATTACAGCGTTCAGCTTTCAAAAGTATCATTCCTTTTCTATTTGTCTGTGCCTTTGATTTCGTGCTTGGCTTTCTTTTGATGCATTTTGAGTGAACGCAAAAATGACTTCCCATTTTTTTTTGTAATTCCCATTTTACTTTTTATATTACTTACCATTTTTCTTATTTATTATTTGCTATTTGAGTTAAACCAAAAATTGATCCTGGTCTATTCTTGTGAGATCTAGTCCTTGGTAGATACCCACTTTAAGAAAGGGAAATAATAGAAAAATACCTTCTGAATTATAAAATCCCATATAGAAGATTTTAACTAGTTGAGTAACGGTATTAATTAGTTAAGTGTAGATATTAATAACTACAAATCATCTATCTAAGATTTTAAAATTTAGAAGGTATTGAAACGAACATATTTTATTTTAATTATATATTGCTTTTAAATGATACTTTTTTCTTCATTATTGCATTTTATATCTACGACTGACTTACATGCGGTTCTTGAATATTTTTAGGGAGATGGCTACAAAAAATGAAGAAGCATACATGGCCTCTTCGAATAATGAATGAACTTCTTCAACATACCTCTGATGAAGATATATCACAAATAAAATCGAGAACCCCCTCTGAGCAGCTTTCAATTTCCATGCAAATAGAAGGGACTAATGGTAAGAACGACGATTCATGTCAATTCCAAGATGTTAGTTTATACATCATTAATTCTGCACCTGCAAAGCTGCAATGATGGTCACAATAACAATAGAGATACCGCTAATGATTGCTGTGAAGAATGGTGTGATAGAGATGGTGGAGAAATTTCTGGAGTTATTTCCATCAAGGATGTGAATGCTGAAGGAAAGAACATTGTTCTACTAGCAGTAGAATATAGGCAGACGGAGGTATTCATGTTTTTGTGCAAACAGAAATGGCTAACTGAGAGTCCGTTAGGGCAAGTGGATAGAGAGGGAAACAATGCATTGCACTTGGCAGCAAGGCTTGGAGTGGAGCCTGATTGGCTCAATCATGGGGAAACACTCTCCATGTCAACTAATGAGGTCAACACAAACATTACTACTAATGAGGTCAACACAAAAATTAAATTACTCATCAAGAAATGCATATTATGGAACAAATTAAAGCATATAATTATTTATACGTCTCCTCTTCTTTTTTTTTAAAAAAAAATATTTTCTTAATTAGAATGATCCACCCCAATCCAAAAAAATCCCAATATTTTATATGAAATAATAGAAATACAACACTTAAAATGAAAAAAAAATGAACTAATTTTATTATTTATAGCCAAACTAATATTACAAAAATGTTAGAATACAACTTTGATACTAAAATATGGGATTTTGTAAGTCTAAAAAATAACTTCACCCATCACGAATTTCCTCCAACCACGGCAATGCATCTTGAAACCTGTTAGGATATCCTCAGTAATCTGATCCATAGATCTAACCCAGCTGCACATAAAAAAACCAGCAACATAGATTAGTTATTTTGATGCAAATGCATTTTTGAGAAATTAACCGGTCTCCAAGTATGAAGCTTTGATAACGTTCATGGAGGCTGATACAATATAGTGATTTCTTAGCACGAAAATCCCAAATATTTGTTTCATCGACCTCTAAATGGCATAATGTTTTGCCTTTAATTAACTTAGAATAAACAGGGAACAAAGGCACATCACCAATCACAAAGGAGAGGAATGAAAAAAGACAACAAAAATCAAAAGATGATGGCAATAATCCATTACAAAGCAGCAGCAGAATTTATCAAGGGCTGAACCCAAGGTAAATACTTGCTGCTTCCATCATGCAGATCATAACATCACTTGATAAACAACATTAAAATCCCAAAAACAAAAAAGGTCCACAATCCCACTGTAAGATTGACTACTTCTGAGTTCTAACCTCCATATCAAGTTTAAGTCTTACACATATATATGTATTTACACTACATATTAATCATAGATTAACCACAAACCCTTTTCCACCTTTCCAAATAATTAAATTGAGCGGGCGAACACCTCCGCCACAGGTATTTTCATTATCATTAGCTGTAATCACCACCACTAAAATGCTACCAAAGACTTGACTTAAATCACTTAGACTTTCTAAAGAAATTGATTGTTTCAGTTTCAGTAAAAGAGAAAAGAACAATATGTGAGGTCAAACGCATCATGCATATTGTGTCTCTATCTATCTCTGAAAATGGAGGGAATCAACTTCTTTGGTAAAGAAAAGAACAAAAAGATGGAACTAGCAGGGCCACATTGAATCAGAGTAAGTAGAATGATCCATCTTAAACAGCAAACCACATGATGGATTATCAGAATTCAGGAAAGAAAAATCCAATACTAAGAAAAGTGGAAAATCACAATTGAGCATAAAGAAATCTTAACACTTCCAGGGTACAAATGAGCATACCATCAAAAACATAAGCCTGGATCTGTTCTTTGGGGTTTTGCAACTCATAGAATGCCTCATCAGCATTTTCTTTGACAACTCGGTACTGAATTGAGCAAAGCAACTGCACAAAGACATTATCCTGCAGCAAGAACAAGCACTCGCATATTAGGAGTAAAAAAGACAAAAATTTATACAACAGAATAGCAATTTCTAACAAAATTAGAAAGAATAAAATCAATTCACACATAAGATATGTAGAAGCATTTTCTCTTTCCAAGACTTTTGTGTTTTGAATGAGCTAGATGTATTCAAATTTAGAGCATGATGTACCCAAAAAACAAAAAGATGTAATAGAAGATCATAGCTGAGCCCTCCCAGGAATAATTCTTCCTAGCTGATCAACACTAGCAGGGATTACATTACAACTCTCCTCTAACCTAGAACTTTAACAACGAGTACGCAGAACAAGGCTCTATTGTCCCAAAGTATGAATGATCCATATAAGCCACTCATAATGAAATTGCTTTGCAACCACCCCTTTGCTACCACAAAATAAGGCTTCATCAATCAAAAAACGAAAAACAATAAACAAGTCTTATTCCTTGAAAATCTCAGCATCGGCAAAACCCACTCATCAAATTAATGCAATCAGCTTACAATTACAACACACAGAAAAAATTGAAAACAATAAAAAAAGGGGGATTACAGCACTCAATGAAACCTCTTGGATTCAAGCATTCTTAAACTAATGTTCAGAAAAACAGGGATCCTCACTCGAAAGTTCATACTCATCCGAAAAAGCATTGATGAAAAGGTAAAAGGAATCGAGATTGTAGAAATTAAACCTGCAGTAGCATCCTTGAGTTTCTAAGCTCTCTTCTTCTTTTTCCTCCTCCTTCTCCTCCTCTTCTCCTCTTAATCTTCCTTGCCAGCTAAATTTCAAACCACCTTGCCTTCCTGATATTCCGTTGAAAAAGCATAAAAATTAGAGGAAGAAGCCAAAAAAAAAAAAAGCCAGAAACCACAAATTCACTTGAAATGTGTTACGTTTTACTCACTAGTTGTAGCTACAAATAAACCACACAGATCATTTCTGCATAAAAAAGAAAATCAATGAGAAAGGAGGGATGGATTTGAAAAGCTAGGGTTGAAATAGACCACGATACCCTTCTGCAACACAAAGAATAACGGAATCGGTGAGATAAATGAAGAGCTCGATTGTCAAATCGATGGTACCAAGAATCGCAATCGAAACCAAAATTATGAAATCGCAAAACTTAAAAAGTGAACGAACCTGATGGGGAATCAGGGAGAATCGGAGAGGATACAATACAGAGATTAGCGAAGGGGAATCTGAAGGCAGAAGAGGAAGGGGAATCCGACGACAAGATTTTCCAGTTCATTGGAGAAGGCCTTTGGATCGAATGAAGCTCCAGTCTCTAGGGCCAAACTTGTTCACATGGCTTAGAAGTACTTCGTCTTCTTCGGATTTCAAGCTACTGAAGGATCGCGCTTCGAAGAGGACAAGAGGACGGAGAGAGGGGAAAAGGAGACGGAGATCTGAAGCTCAATTTGTCGACGTTCTGGGAAGAAGATGGAGGCGCCTGTGTGTTATCGTGGTGAGAGGAAGAAGGCGGAGGGAGGTGAGGCAGAGAAGTGGCTAGGGTTGTGTTTGATGAAGCAGTTCTGAGACGAAGATGAGGCCGTGAAAGTTTTTTTTTTCTTTTTTAAATGTGAATCCACGTCTCATAACGTTTATGAGACGTGATTCAAACCATTTCACGTCTCTTAAACGGTTATGAGACGTAAAAAAAACTTTCCACATCTCATAAATATTTATAAAACGTGAAAAGTATGAGGAAGTTTTTTTTTAAATTTTTTTTAGAGCTTTCCACGTCTCACAATATTTGTGAGACATGGAAAGTATGGGAAGGTATTTTTTTTTATAGCTTTCCACGTCCCACAAATAATGTGAGACGTGGAAAGCTACTTTCCACTTCTCACATTATTTGTGAGACGTGAAAAGTATACTTTCAACGTCTCACAAATAATGTGAGACGTGGAAACTCCTACTCCCGCTAATTTTTGTGTTTGTGCGCTCTTTTTTTTTAGAGAATCAACGTCTAATGTTTAAAAAAGAGACGTTAAAACTTTTCAATATATTTACAATTTTGCCACCGCCTTTTTTTTACATCTCATATTTAAAAAAGAGACGTGAAATGGGGACGTAAATACTGTTTTTTGTAGTAGTGCATGTATTATATCATTCAAACAGCACCGACCTTCATCACTTTTATATTAAAAGCTTTTGTGTGTGATTTGATGTTTTTCTTCTTTGCTGTTTGCAATAATATGAGTAAGCATACTGGCTCAGTCATACTGTGGTTTGAGTTTTAGAATTATTATATTCTTTTTTTTTTTGGAAATACATGGCAAGCTAATGCTTGTTACAGATTAGAAAGCCAGGGCATTTCCCTGGTCACTCCTGCACAAGATCGTAAATCAACTAAAAAATTATGCAAATACACATTTGGCACTTCCGGATATAGTATGGTGTCAAAAGAGCCACTATGGCCTGATCTTGCTAGTGAGTCTGCGCACCCGATGATGTTCCTTTGCACATAATGTAATTCAATTTCCCCTCCGTGGAACAGTATCTCCTTCACCTCCGTTACCATGGGGTATAGAGGATGATCTTCCTTGCAATCTCTCATAAGAAGGTTGAAAGCTTCTAGAGAATCCGTGAATAGTTTGATTCTTTTGTAACCGAGACCTATCCCTGTTTCTAGCCCTGTCTTGATAGCTATCATCTCCGCTTCGATAACCGATCCAAGTCCCAGCGACTTCTGAAAGCCCATGATCCACTCCCCTTTGTCATTCCTAATGACGCCTCCGCAGGCAGCTTGGTTATTGTTCCAAACTGACCCATCAATGTCTATTCGGACTGATCCCTGGGGCGGTGGTATCCAGCGAGAATCCTCCACTCCAGGCATTTTGAAGATTGTGTGTTGAAGCTCACTTTGTGTTGTACTCTCCAATATAAGATATGAACATTTGTGAAGAAGCTCCCTAGTTGAA
Source organism: Mimosa bimucronata (assembly GCA_037074515.1). Classification (NCBI taxonomy): domain Eukaryota; kingdom Viridiplantae; phylum Streptophyta; class Magnoliopsida; order Fabales; family Fabaceae; genus Mimosa; species Mimosa bimucronata. The sequence continues at coordinate 19,713,937 of CM073442.1, forward strand.
TCCTTCTTCCCTTCAAACACGAACTTGCATCTTACGGTCCATAATATCCAGCAAAACAAGCTAAACACTCTGGTCCATTCCTCCTTCCGGTATCGCCCTTGGCCGGGATTGTTCCTAACGTTCCAGTTAAGTCAGACCTGCAAGTTACCAGAAAAGAAACTGGAAAAGTGGTTAGGGGATAAAATTTTTTCCCATATCTCTTTCGCTCTATCACAATCTCTCAATATGTGTATCACACTCTCCTCTCTATGGCATTGGTACGGACACTCACTCGTAGTGCTTAAACCTCTCTTTGCTCTTAGTGAGTTAGTAATCAAACTCTCATGGGAGACTTGCCACATAAAGAACTTCACCTTCTCTGGAATATGCCACTTCCACAGGCTGTCCCATAATCTCTGGCCACTCCTATACCCGGATCCTCTGATTAGATGATAGGCCGATTTGACTGAAAAGCTACCATCCTTCGATGGTCGCCATAGGAATGAATCATATGCTTCATTTCTTGGAGGTCGGACTTTTGTTATGACTTCAACAATACCATTCGGGAGAACCCCCTTCCACTTATCTCTGTCCCATCTCCCATTAGGAAGAATAAAATCACATACTTTCTCAGATGTATCTATTTGAGCATTCTCCATAACATAAGTAGCCAGCGGTCTATCCATTGGTAGCCACCTGTCCCACCAAAAGCTTGTATTCCTTCCATTATTCACTTTTCTCCCTACCCCTTGAAGAAACTTTCCCCATACAGTCGTTATGCTTTGCCAGGTCCTTGAAGCTGATTTTTTCTTCTGAACTTTAGGCATCTCAAGGTTACCACAACTATATTTAGCTCTCAAGCACTGGACCCATAACGCCTCTTTCTTAGTCAAAAGACCCCAGCACAGTTTCATTATGAAAGCCTGATTCTGAGAGGCAAGATGTTTTATGCCAAGGCCCCCTTCTTTCTTTTTCTTTAAAACATTATCCCAGGCAATGGTGTGTATCTTTCTCGAACTTTCATCTTGAGCCCATAGGAAGTTTCTGCTTAATCTCTCAAGCTTCTTAATTGTCTTTTTTAGAAGAAGGAGAGATTGCATTTGGTAGCTTGGAAGAGCTGCTAGGACTGCTTTAATAAGAACTGACCTTCCTGCCATATTCAAATACTTACATTTCCATGATGACAGCATTTTCTTTGTTTTCTGGATCATATGCTGAAAAGTGCCACTAGTGACTCTCTTGTGAATTAAAGGAACACCAAGATATTTCCCTAGATCTCCGGTTATACCAATTCCCAGAATTTGGCTTAGCTCCTCCGCTTTGCTGAAACTCACATTCCTGGAGCAAAACATCTTAGACTTCCCTAAAGTTATTCTATGGCTAGACACCGCACAAAACCCCTTCATCACATTTTTAATCTCAATCATTTGTGAGGTTGATGCCTCCGCAAACAATATGAGATCATCAGCAAAGAATAAGTGCGACACAAAAGGGCCCTTTCTTCTGAAAAACAGTGGCTTCCATCTTTTAGCCTCACACTCTGCTTTTATCATGTGGCTCAATCTCTCCATACAAAGCACAAAAAGATATGGGCTTAACGGATCGCCTTGACGAATACCTCTTGATGGTTGAAAGCTTTGTGTCTCCCTTCCATTCCATAGAATGCTCATTGTTGAGGTACTCGTGCATTTCATAATCAAATCAACAATGTGATCATCAATCATTAGAGCTTGTAGAGTATCTTTAATAAATCCCCAATCCAACCTATCAAAAGCCTTCTCCATATCCACCTTAATAGCCACATACTCTCTTCGTCTCCCCTTCTTCCGCATAGTATGTATAGCTTCTTGGGCTATAATAATATTGTCACAAGCCGATCTATTTGCTATGAAGCTACATTGCTCATGACTGATCAACTTTTCCATCACTTCCTTTAGCCTATTTTCAATCACCTTGGTTATAATTTTGAAGCTAACATTGCATAGAGATATTGGTCTCATATCCCGCAAAGTAACAGGGGGTTCGACTTTTGGTATAAGGACTACCTTAGTTTGGTTAACCCCTTCCACTTTCTTTGGGTTTTCAAACATATCTTCTATCATTTCACAAACCTTATCTCCCACTATCGCCCATTGATTTTGGAAAAAGTGAGCTTGGAGACCGTCCGGTCCTGGGGCTTTCATGGCCCCCATATCAAAAACGGCTCTCTTAATCTCTTCCCTATCATCTTTTTTGGAAATACCTTCCAGCTCCTTAAGGCTAAGAGTTGGGAAGTTTGAAATCCATCCTTTCGGGTCTGGTGTTTCCATGTCGCATGAGTACAAAGCTTGAAAGAAATTTTTTGCCATCAGTTCCATCTCTGTTTGATTGTTAACCCAGTTTCCTGTATCATCTTTCAGCATTCTTATTTCTTGTTTCCTCTTTTTTAGAGTGGTAGATGCATGAAAAAATGCTGTATTTCTATCCCCCCATTGAAGCCATTTGCACCTTGATCTCTGGAACCATATTAATTCCTCTTGAGCGATTAGCTTTTGATATTCTTTCCACAGTTTCTGCTCAAGGCGGTATAGCCCCATCACACTATTCTGCCTTCTTTTCCTTTCTATTCCTTGAAGTCGCCGAAACACTTCCCGTTTCTTTTTTTCAATATTACCTGTTCTGGTTTCCCCCCAATTCGTCATATTCTGTTGAAAATTAATTAGACCCTCTTGCCATGATTTTCCTTCCCATGCTTCCGCAACACATTTCCCAAAATCCTCTTCTAAACTCCATGCAACTTGATATCTGAACTTTTTATTTCTCAGCCTTCTGCCCTCATTCTGTACATTTGAATTGACTATCACCACTTTATGATCATATTTGAATTTTAGACCATCGGAAACTTTGGTGCTTGGGAATAATACTTCCCATAATGGGTTATGAAACACCCAGTCAATTCGTTCTTTCAACCCCTTTCTTTCCCACGTAAAATGATCACCCTCAATTTTTGTTTCCAACAATCCCACATCATCAATATACTCTTTGAAATCTTTCATTGATGAAATATCTGGTTTGGCCCCTCCTTCTTTGTCCTTTAGAGATAAATAAGCATTAAAATCTCCGAGGACTAACCAGGGGTCCACAGATGATTGAGCAACTAGTCTGAGCGATTCCCACAAATTAATTCTATTTACAGTTTTTGTCTCCCCATACACCAACGACACTAAACATTTCTTTCTAGTCCTTCGATCAGTTATCCGACAATGAAGAAACTGAGTATTTGAGGTTATATATTCCACCCAAAACATTTCATCATTCCATAGCATCCACATTCCTCCTGCAAAGCCAGTAGCTTCAATTCTGATCCAATGACTAAATCCTAATTTTCTGACAATTGATTCTGCCTTGTCTCCACTAATTCGGGGTTCCAACAAACACAAAATTTCAATTTTGTATTTTTTAACCATATCTTTAATAAGAATTGGGAAAGCACGGCTACCTGCTCCCCGACAATTCCAAGAGGCTATAATCATTAATAATATAATTATTTGCAATAATAAAATACACTTACATTGATCTGTTATGCGCATGGCCTTCATTTCCCAATTTTCCTTCTTCTTGCGTCTCAGCCACCAAAGATTCCAGCTCTTCCATAAATTCCTCTGCATCATTAAATTCAGGTTCTAAAGGATTTGGCGGTTTTAGAAGGTCAATGACTTCATTCGCTTTAGTGACACTCTCAGCACTAGCTTCCCTTTGTCGTGTTTCCCTTTGCCTAGCTTCATCTTGTACACTTTCTTGCTTCTTCACAATTAAATCTCATGCTCTGTTTTCAGCTTGGTCCAATTCTCCCATGTTGCCTTGGACCACCAAGTGGGTCCTCTTGCTTTTAATTGATTTGGCTCCATCAACTATGTTGGATCGGCCCATTGAGCCCATTGCATTTTTTATCCCTTCTCCCCCATTTTCCATTCTCGGCCCATCACGAGATATTTTAATCTCCTCACCTTTAGGCTTGTACTGCAGCTTTGATCTTGCTTTTTCATTTAAAAATACTTTCCCTCTCCCCACCTTCTGGACACTTCTTTCAGCTTCTTTCCTTTTTTCTACAACCACTAAAGCTTTTTCAAAGCTGTTAGTGTGAATCGGTATTTGCAGCTTCTCTTCACCATTTTCAAACGCCCTTAAATCTTCGTTCTCCATTTCCTCGAATAACGCAAATCGGGATTTTTGTCCAAAGCTCTGAGATTCATTAGTACTGGTCACCCCTTTTGCCGCTGCCAACTGAGCTCCCTTCTGCAGGTTCACCCTCGAGTTCCGAGCTTTATTAGTCCGTTGTACAATCACCCATTGTCCAAAAGGTTCCTCCTTTGTCCTTTTCTCCTTTTCTGACGACGTTCCCGGCCTTATCTCTGATGTTTCCCCCACCTTTGTTGGGCTAGTTATCGGTTGGGTGTTCAGTGGCTCCGATTGGGAAGTACTTGAGCAAGCTGATTTTCCACTTACCTTCCAGGGACATGCTTCCCTTTTATGCCCAAAACGCTCACATCCAAAGCAAATGAGATTAAGACCTTTGTACTCCACATTAAATACAGCATCTGCAAATATGATTTTCGGCACTAATGGCTTTTGTAAGTTAAGCTCCACACAAAGCCTCGCATATTTTCCTCTTTCTACCCTTGAGTATTTTGCTGAAAAATCCTCTAATGTTTTTAGATCTATTTTTAGAGTTTTCCCAATTATGTCCCCCAATCTTGACATAAAATGGTTGTTATAGCATTGGATTGGGATGTCTGGTACTCTCACCCAGGTAGCCACACGCCTTAAGGGATTGTGGTACGGGTTAAAATATGGGGTCCAGCGTTGGACTAGCACACAATGCTGTCTCACTGTCCAGGGACCTTCGCATAAGATTCTTCGGTATTGATTCCGTCACTGCTCTGATTCTTCGAGTTTAACCATAAAATAGTTGTTTGGTAAATCAATGAGCTCAAAATTTGAAAAATCCCATAGTTTTTGGAAATAGCTTTGTAGCTAATAAAGGTTGAATCTTCTTCCTAGCACTGTTAGTACGAGAGAATGCTTCCATGGTTCACACCATTCATTATACTCCTCTTGAGTGGCTGGTATAACTGGGTAAATTTCCATCAATTTCTTAACCTCTTCAGATGGCTCTGGAATTTTCCATTCAAAATCATCCTCATCTAAAATGAAATCATCCTCCTCTGTGGCTTGGTTCCCGTTTGCAACCCCATTAAATCCCATCAAAGACGCTTTATAGGATATAAACTTGGGGGTTTTCGTTTCAGACTCCTTCTAATGTTCTTCCTTCATATAGTCTGATTCTCCTTTCTTCTCAGCATTTCCAGTAGCATTTTCCTGATGATTTTCCACCATAACATCATCCACAATTTCCCGAACAACCTCCTCAGTTTTTTTCTTCTTATTCCGATTATCATTGCTTCCTTCACCAGCATTCCTATCAGGAGGAACTTTCCGATGACCTGTTTCTGGCATTCTACCCGGAGTTTAGATAGTTCCCAAGAGACAAAGACCTCCCAGAGAGAGAATAAAATTTTGAATTATTATATTCTTCAACCTCACTTATGTAACATGATTATTGATGGTTTTTGGGTTCTAATAATGATTAAACTCTCTCTCTCTCTCTAAGTTTAGTAAATGTAAATATAAAGTTGGTAAATGCAAGTAGTTAGTTGGCAAACTCAAAATGAAATTGGTAATCACTAATCAAACCTTACGAAAAATTGGTAATTTTATATCTCAACTTGGTAATGTCATATCGGAACTTAGTAATTTCATATATCAAATTGGCAATTTAATATCTCAACTTATCATATAGAAGATCTTTGTAACTTTATATGTCATCTTGGTAATATTATATTGGAACTTGGTAATTTCATATCAGAAGTTGGGAAAAAATTGGAACAGATTGAGATATTGTATTTATATTTTTTTTGCATGTTATTTATTGAGAAGCTTGGTGGGCCAAAAAGCCAAGGGGGCGGTCCAAATCCCACCCCTTTCACTTTGTCAATTTATTTTCCCCTATAAAAAATTCTACTAGTAGCAGCTAGAGCTCCGGCTGCCAGTGGGGTTGGTCCTTTTAAAAAAATTAATTTTATTTAAGGGTATTTTGATTTTTTCCTTTAAACTTAAAAAAAATGAAAGGTAGTCTGTGTCATCTATAGAAGAGCTCGGAATCTAGTCAATCAAGTAATTTTGGAACTAATTTAAGTTTGTTAACTTGGATCTCACTCTCCAAAATATATATATAACCAGAGGGACATAGCAAGTATGATTCCGGATATTATTCTCTCGAGGAGCCTATGCGTAACCTAATTTCCAAGTATGTATAGTCATAATACAATGAAAAGGATAATCCAAAAAGCAATTCTTGAGAAAAAGGAATATTTAACTAAGGATCTAAAATTTGAAAAAATCATTCTTAGTGGAAAGAAACTCCTGAAATCATTGCTTTACAAATATGTTAGAGAATTTATTTTTTGCTTAACATAAAATTGACCATAGAGGAATCCCTCTATGTTAGGCTTGAATTAGAATAATTAATGCTGAAATCTCACACATTAATTACCCTACATCAAGTTGATGAAGCATGTTAGCAATTAATGAATATGTTGATTGTACGGAGCTTATAATCCTGCAACCGGAATCTCAATTTGCTCCTTGATTAATCATAGAGTTCCAAACCTTTGATGAAATTCCAATTAACGAGTTATAACTGAAGGGTTGACGACCAATGCTGCTCATGCAATCAACAGAATCAATTCCTACTCTCTAACTGTAGAATTCGGCATCTTATACAATATACCAATAGAGAATCATTGACAAGCAAGAATTAAAACTAAGAACTTTCATTTAAAAAATATGCGTCCATGCAATTAAAGAAGCTCAGTATAAAATGATTCAATCTCAAACATAAGCAATCAGAAAGATAATAATTACAATCACAAAAATCTTCATCCAACGACCCTAAATTCAACCACTGAGAACAAAAGGATTTATCTACTATAACTCATGGGAGAACCATCAATGAGATTTGGAGCAGAGGATGGCATGAAGAGTGGGGGAAAGAGGTATGGAAGGAAGGGGATTTGAGTGAAAAAGAGATATAGGGTTTGTGGGCTTCCAAATCTATCAATTTTCGACCTTAGTCAATATATAATTTTAGTTCTGGTTAAATGAAAGAAATCGGATCCTGGTCGCAGATTGACTTAAAATTGCGTATCTTATGTTCTTATATAGTGACATCACTGTGGCTCATTGGTACAAACCCATGGTGAACTCGTCTTTTTCTTTGCTCACCACGGCTCACTGGTGCGAACCCACAGGGAGGGTGATTTACAGAAAAATCACCGTTTTTTTTGCTATGGCTCTCGCTTCTTCCTTCACTGGGGTGAGTCCCTTTGTGCTTCATCAAGTTTGCTTCCTTTCACATTCTTGCCTCATTTCTTGGGTTTCTATGTGTCCTGCGAACCAAAAAAAAAACAAAATAAGCATAAAGTATCCTAGAAATTAATTGCCTTTAATTAATCACCAATTGATTTCTCCAGAAACCTTACAAGAAGCTTCATCCGAGTTCGTTTGTTATGGATAGGATGCTGAAAATTATCCAAAACAATAAGAATGGGGATGATAAGGATAACAAGGATCTGGATTTTGGTAGTTGGATGACCACCACTCAGGTGAAGACCAAAGATCATGTTTTAGTGTAGGGGTGTCCATCTGGTGCCAGTCCCGGCCCTCCCGTCCCGGTCTCGGCCTTCCGGGAGAATTTCCCGTCCCGAAAATTCCGGGAAAAAAAACTAAGGACTAGAAAGTGAGAAAGGCCCCGGGAATCACGGTCCCAGTCCTGGTCACATATAATTAAAAAAAATAGAGAGACCAGTCCAAATGTCTAATAAGTGTTTAAAAAAACACCACTTTAATATGCGGCCCAGTCCACTTTAAGGCCCAAAACTCCCCCAATTTCCCCAAATCCTTCAGCCTCCACTTCATAGTCACACACTGACAATTCAATTCATCACTCAGAGTCTCAGTCTCTCATCTCATTTACTGTCACTTTTTCCTCCTCCTCTACTCGTGTTTCTGAACCCTAGATCCACAGCCAAAGCACAAGTCGACCATCGCCTCCTTACTCTTCTTCTCTTCTTCCCAGCAGTGACTCGTCGTCCCTCTCTACATTCCGAATGGCGGCGTGCTTCTCTGCATTTTGAATGGCGGCGGCCATCTCTGCATTTCGAACGGCGGCGTCTTCTTCAGGTATGTGATGGGGGTTTATTCTTAATCCTGTATGAGATGGGGGTTAGACTGAACACATTTATTTGCTTTCTTGTTTATGGCTGTATGAATCAGATGTTGTGACTGTTTTAGAATTTTTTTGCCGTGGAATATGCATTTGATCAGTGTTTGATAGCTAAATGTAGTAATGTAGCATTTGGTTTTATGGAATATGCATCAGATTTTAAATCAATGTTTGACAACATATTTTTTTTATATATTTCTCATGCCTATGGACTTTGACAGCTAATTTGTGCAGCTTAAATCAGTGTCATTGGGTTGATGGAATTAGGCCAATTTTTTTCAAAAGGATCCAGCCCCTTATATGCATACGCTGTAGTACTTCTCCTTAAGGATATGTATACAAAATCATATAATAACTATGCAAGCACCATGCTTGCATTTCCTATCAAAAATTCATAACATATTCAGGTAAATATTTTAAAATATATATGTACATCTGTACGAAATAATACAGACATCCCTGCCTTTCATCATACTACCTCAAATCAAAAGCACTTCCGTCTCCTTGCTCATGTGTAAAAACATATATTCAAAAGCGTGAGATTCAAAGAATCTCAGTAACATTTTATTTCATCTATTACCATGTATAATTGACAAATCCTTAGATTTGTACGCTTTTGTGTGCTTAAATTGAGGTAATTTAACATAATTGAGATGCAATATTGGCCCATAAGCGTTCAAATAATAATATAGATCCTTAAGTTAAAGTAGCATGAAAATATGATTAAATTGTCATAATTGAAGATCAATTATCAATAGTTGATTTTTAGGGCTCTTTAATTCTTGTTTGTTGCATATTTTACTTGTAGGGTCATTCGAAGACCAAATATGAAGGATTCAATATGAGAAGAAGCAAGAAAAATGGGGCAAAAAGGTGAAAATTCAACAGAAAAATCAAAATACAAGTTTCTGGATAAGTAGTGAAAATTACAGAAAAGGACCCAGAACTTTATGAAAATTATAGATTGGACCCAGAACTTTTTTAACATTTGCAATTTAGTCCCTCATCGCCGTAGGACTAAATTATTTTTTGTTATGTTTAAGCATGTTTCTAGGATTCTAAGGCTTGTTTCTTCATTTGATTGTAATTTCTATTAATTATTTTTTGTTAGAGAGTGATAGAATCACTTGTAGCTTATTTTCATTTGTTTATGTTTGACAATAGTTGTTCATTAGCTTAAACTGTGTTTGAATGTATGGATTCATCATTTTGAATGAATGTTTTAGTTAACATTTTGTGCTATTTGAGGATTCTCATTTAGCAGACTATTTTGTTAAGCATTTGCATTTGTTAATTGGCTATTAAATTTGTCAAATTGCATGAGTGGCATTAGACTTCAATTCTAGTGTCTTAATTTATTATGCGGTATTCCAATAATTAATTAAAACCCTAGGATTAATTAAGTGGCAATTCGGGATCCCGACTGTTGGACTAGGAGCCCCTTACAATTAGCAAATTCACTTTGGTTTTTAAGCCTATTCAACTTGGTATTGGAGGGATTAGTGAGCGGGATCTTGGTAATAATCCACCCAATCCAAGCCTACCCTAAGAGGATTCCTCTAGGAGCCTTTTCAGTTAACCAAAGAACTCCCTAAAAAACAAATTGAAGCAATGATTGTTTAAAACTACCAAGGGTTACTCACCCTCATTGATTCAAATCTCCCTTTATCCAATCTCATTTAGATTTTGAACATATCACACATTAACCAATTCCAATTTCAAATATATTTTTATGGATTTTTTTTATGCAGTTACAGATACTAACATTTTTTTTTTTTGGGACTGACAGATACTAACATTTCACACCCTTGTACCTATCCACCTAGAAGGTTTGTGACCTATGAATATTAAATACTAGAATTAAAGTCTTGTGCATGACAATCAAGATTCGAGAAGTGAGGTATGCTAATTAATCTTGGGTTAGTTGGGGTGGACCCCAGAAAATTAAGTCTTGCTGGTGGCAGGTAATGTAAACCTACCTGTGTCGGAAGCAGTGAATGCCACGGGGTACGGGGAATACTCATTTTTTTTTTTCTTTTTTTCTCCCATACAATTTGCAAAAAGGTTAAGAGTAAAAAATACACATTTGATTTTGTCAAAAGTTTATCCAACACCAATTTTTTTTTGGGACCAAAAATTCACATGAACTTTCAAATTGGATCAAAAGTCACATTTACAGTTAAATTAAGGTAAAATATATACATATAATTTTGTAAAAAGGTTTCGTCCAGCACCAAGTGCTTTTTTTTAGAATATAATTGTAAATGTGAGTTTTGATCTAATTTAAAAGTTAAGGTGTATTTTTGGTTAAAAAAAACATTTGATACTGGATAAACTTTTGAAAAAAGTATATGTTTATTTTTTTCCTTTAATCCATTGCAAAAAGACAAATCATGTGAAATTGTAAAACCCATTTGTTACTAAGACCGCTGTCAGTAATGAATTCAAGGGATTTGGGCTCCATGTTGAAGCATGGTTGATGGGACTGAAGAGCCTTTAATTTGGTTCTCATACCGTGCTCGATTATTAATCCGAATAAAAACCCATGTTGAGGGGGCAAAACATACTCATATATACTAATTTTTAGGGTTTTTTCAAAGTATATGGTATGAAAAAAAAGTGAAATAATTAAACTTAAGTATGCAACTTAAAATATAGACATGACCAAAATAAGTTGAACAACCGCTTACTAGGGAACCAATTATTTGGCTCCCCGACAACGACGCCACTTTAAGAGTCCTGTGTGCTCGGTGTAGATCACCTTTGGGTCCATTCTCCAAGAAATTGAGATCAAGGAGTAGTGGAAGTTATCAAATGTTGTTCTTAAGGAGCCTAATGTAATTAATTTTTTGATAACTAGCAAAAACTTGTAACGGCAAGTAAAAAGATTGTATTTGAGTTTTCATTTGAAAATTAGTTTGAAAGAAAGGATTATGTTGACAAAACAAAAGGGAATTGGACTAAATTTGGATTAATGGGAATAATTATTCTTGATGGGAATTGGACTAGATTTGGTTATTGATAGAGCACAATGGTGTCGTGCGATCCATGCAACAGACCCCGCCTAATGAGATAAGGCTTGGTTGTTATTGTTGTTTTTATTGTTTCAAAGCATCCTTAGAGGAATCCCTCTAGGTTTGGGTTGGGTTGAAGGGATTAATACATGAATCCCACATATTAATCCCCAACACCAAGTTGATTAGGTTCTATAACCACAATAAACTTGTTAATTAAAATGGGCTCCTAATCCAACAACTTGTATCACGAATTGCCACTTAATTAACCCTATGATTTTAATTTATTATTGGAATCCCATATAATGAACCAAAAACGAAAGATTGAAGCCCAATGCCACTCATATATTTAGTAAGTTTAATAGCCATTTTTCAAATGCAATTACTTGATACCTTGATTCACTAAGTGAGAATCCTTAAATAACACAAAATATTAACTAAAACATTCATTCAAAATCATAAATCCATACTTTTAAAATAAAATCACATAAGTAGGAGTTAACTGAAATTCTCCTAGAAAATAATATATAAGCGAAAATTTTATCTTAGATGTCACAGGATAACACTTTTTTTTTTTCTAATTCAAGAAAAAGCTTGACGTTTACTAAAGATGTGAGAGAGAAAGCAGAATGAATTTTACCTCATCAGGCCAAAATGGACAAGAACAGATTCTACACATTGTCTTAGCCATAAAGCACAGAAGGGTATAAATGTTTTACCCCAAGCCAAGAAGACAATATTATATGGTGCTTTTCTTTCGCGTGCGTCAGCGTCGAACATTTGATTTGCAAAGAGAATTAATGATTAATGAATAATATAATATGCGAAAGTGACAGAAGAAGAAGGGGAAAAAAAAAAGACAGAAGACGAAAATTAAATGGAATAATATATACAGATACTTGGAGGCAAAAATTCGAATTTTGTTTTTAAGTAATGTTCGTTTAAATATTATCAGTAAAATAAATTATTTGATCTTTATGGTTTCACAAAGTTATTAACCCCAGTTGGCATTAAAAACTTATAACTCTGCTTAAAATTTCAAATATAAGTACCAAGTCCTTTAACTCACCCAAATCATATCTCCGGATTATTTATGTGTAAAATGAATGGCCTGTTTTGGGCTTGGAGTGAGAGATTATTCCCATCTCCAAATCTTGTTCTTTGTCATTAGTTTTTTTTTTTTATTCCTTTGGCAGATATCACTTCTACAGTTCTACTGTCCATTTTGTTGAATTCAATATGGAGTACTGGTGCCATAATAACAGATCTTGCATAAGAAGCCATAACTGCAACGTGAGTTGTGTGAGTTAAAAGGACTGAGTTGCTTATATTTGAAACTGAAAGGGCAGAGGTATACGTTTTGAATGTATGAGGATTGAATTGACAACTCAATAAAAATATAACCTTTAATTAATTAATCTTTTTAATAGTATTTAGTATCTAATGATTTTTATATTTATTTTTGCCAGTAATATTTTTATATTTAATTATTCTTTTCAAACACATAAAGATAAATTTTCATTTGTAAATTTATTCTTTAATTTTTTTTTATTTTTGTCCTTGGGAAAATTATGATGGATTAAAGTTTTTTTAGGATGGCAAAAAAAAAAAAAAATTCAAGGAAAAAAGTGTTTTGGATCTTTTTGGTGACGCCAAGCTTCCATGAAAAGGCCTAACTTCATCAAACAACGTAAGTAGCAATTATTGTATAAAAAAATCCATTTAGCACACCCTATAAATCCGGCTTATTTGTGGGAAAAAAAAAGCTCCGCTAATTGGATCAAAAGAATTAAAAAAAAAAAAAAGTTTAACTCAAACAAAAGAAACCAAATAATTACAAGCATTATTACAGGACAGGATAGTTTTTGAATAATGTGTACATATATATTGTTAACCATATAGCTTAACCACAAGTGTGCGGGCGGCAAATAATAAAAAGTTATATCGTTTTCTTGAGGACTAAGATTAATCTAATGCAGTTTAATTAATTTAATTCCTATTCCACTTAAGTTGAGTAAAAATATTGCTTTGAACAAAAATAATAAGAAATAAATAATTTTTGTTTTAAAAAAACTGCTTTCAAAACTATGGGAATGAAACTATAATTCCATATCTCCTATATATGTCATGATTTCTACCAAATTATTCTTTCTAATAATTATCTAATGCCTTCAATATTTATTTGAAATTCAAATGTGATCAGTAAAGCTCTCTCGAATAAAAAATATGATCTTTATCTTTAAAAACCTTCACATTCTCATGCTATTGGATTTATGAAAAAACGTGATCAAAGATTCTCACAATCTAATGCTATTGAATCAATAAAAACACATTTAAATGTCAATTTCATTCTGATATTAGGTTAACAGATGAATCTCTTGTCTGTCAACATCGAGTGTATCTCTCCAATATAGTTTTACCTAAGTTCTATAACAAAACATCCTCCCTCAAGCGATGTCCCATTGAACAAGAAAAGTGTTGATCAGGCAACTTTTAAAATATAAGTAAGGTAAAATCAAAACTATATTGCATAAAATAATCAAAAGAAAAGAAACAAACAAAATCACTCCATTTAAAGGTTGGAAACCCTAGACTAATGTTTAGCTACAAACAATTGAGCAGAAATCAAATTTATGAAATAGATTCATGCATTAAAGCTATTGAAGAAGACAATTGAATAAAAAGACTAAAGAAGAACACCACAGAAGCCTCCCAGAATAGCGCCGTAAGACTTTTCCAAATGTATCACCTACTTTTTATAATACTATATTACGGCAAATTAATTGTTTTATAACCGCTTTGTCATTATCAAAAGCCCAAAAATGTGAATAAATTAAAACTTTTCATTTCAAAACATAAATAAAAACAAAACTTTGAAGAAATGGGTTTTTTTGACATTGAATACATTTTAATTTTTTATACAAACTCAAGTGGCTTATAAATCAGTTAAATAGTTAGATTCGATCCTTAACATCTAGCTTTATCTGATAGTGTCTAGTAAGCTAAAAACAACTGTAATCCTAATATAGTTATACATAAATAAATCTATCTACCATAAATATAACTAATAATAATAACTTCAATATCTCGGTCGATAGCCACCCGTAGTTGTGACCAGACCGCCATATGGATGAATTATACAACATGAATAATAATAATAATTTAAATTTAATTATTCAACCAAGCACATGTAAAATAAAATAATATAACTAAAAATACTTGATATACTCTCTTAGCAAGCATCCTGCCCTTCAATACTACCTTCTTCCTCAATTAGATTCTCCCAAGCTTGATATGCTGAAAAATGTTAGGAAAATGAGAGATTTTTGGAAATCCCAACAATTTATTTCATTCATTACTATTGCACACTTAATATATGTACGCTCTGTGTTTAAAAATTAATTTATGATATCGTTTGTATTTTACATATGTAATTTTTGTGTCTAAAGCCCCTTTCTATTTTATTTGGTTTTGTGCTTTATTAAAAAATTAACATAATTTTTATCCATTACATAGAATTTTTAAGAAGTAAATGAATAAGTAATATAATGTTGTTCGACATTATCCCTCCTTTGAGTTGCATAAAATTAAGAAAATAAATTAGACTATTGCATTCATGACTAGAAAATAACACTCCCTTATTCGTAAATATAAGATTTATTTACTTAATTTGATTAGATCAAATATGTTAATTAAGTTAGTTAAAATCACCAGTACACACAAAACATCGTAACCACATACTTTTATTTCCACTCCTATTCTCTTGCTTTTTAATTATTAAGAGGTATCAATAGAGATAATGTGGTTATTGAAATTATTAGGAAAATAAAAAAGAGGTATTATATCCAGGAACGAACTCCCCTAAACAAATAGGTTATATATTTAGAAACATAGGAAGTGCTTTTTTTATGTTTGACATTATCATAAAGTTTTGATGTTTAAGTTGTGTTTTAATAAAATAAGAGCACTGTTAAATATAATTTTTCTATTTTAACTGATAATGATAAGTGTGGATTAAGTAACCAAATGACCAGTCAATTTTTTTAGGAATGATTTGTCTCGGAGGATGTCGAAAACAACTGTAACTCAAAACAATATAGACTTCAATCGAACAAAAAGAAAAATCAAATAGAATACTTTATAAGGATCTAGGGAACTTATTTATTCCCCTTTTTGATCTCATTGCCATTTTTATACACAACTTTAATTTACTTATTTTATATGAGATTTTAAAGAGTTTATAGCGATATATTTTTTTTTCAAAAAATAATTCCAATACTTATACACAACAATCTAATAAAATTGCATGTAAACTACGTTAAAATAGAGTGGTCCATTTCATTCCTTAATCTATAAAAGAAGTAGAAATGATCTTATATTTAGCACCAAACGCAATATATAATGACATGTCAAATTTATTCTCATGACCATTAATAATGTGATAAAGCCCAAACATTTGATCTCGTTTAAATAGCAAGAACCACATCACTTTGTTCACTTATAAGGCAAGACCCACCAGGATTTTCCCTTGAAGTTGTAAAAGGCGGAATAATGATACATAGCATAGAAATGTGATGATGAATTGGAAGGATGGGTTATAAAAACTGGATTGTTGGTACTCATTGTCACTGGCCCATTTCACGCATAATTAAATAAGGAATTCAATTAGGCCTCTGCCAGGAGGAACGGAGACTGCGAGATGATTGGAGTTTGGGTAAATTCTGTGTAAATTAGTATTCAAGTTAATATGAGGGAATAGCATGGGAGCGGTTAGACTGAATCAAAAATAAGTCATTTTGGACATATTAAATTGGGCCTATGCGATGAAATGGATTGCTGTCAAACGGCACAAAACAAAAACTATGAGGACTTCATTAATATTAATACATTAAAATTAACAACGTTTAATTAAAGTGACAATGCAACAAAAACGTAACATAAAAGACATAAGTTTGTTTATAAAAGGAACGATTACATAAGGAAATAGAACATAAATAGAATACCAGACTTAAACCAAGGAAACAACAGAAACTTAATACCTAATAAGCATAGGTTGCAAATAGCAAAGAACATAGCTAAAGCAGGAATGGAAATAACATCAGAATGAACTATAAAGACCCTTAGCATAAAACACATAATATAACTAAGCAGGGAAAACGATGATAGAAGCATCAACAGTAAGTAGACATTGAAGACGTTGACCAAAAAGATTGCTTCCCAGTTAACTTTGCAAGTGAACTACTTCTCTTGCTTTATGACTTTCAATAGTCTCTCATCGGTGGGTGCTTTGACAGCATGTTGAATAGAATTTGTTGAATCATCCCTAGCAACAACCCTCTTGCCATTGGTCCTTCTCTTTCCCTTAACAGGAGCAGTAGTGACATCTTGAGTAAGGTCCATTATATTGATATGGTCCTTTTCGTTGCCAGAAGGTGAACCTGATTTGCACAAGTCCACTACTGTGTCAAGGGACTTGATTGTTTGGGAGTCAATAGGAGTAGTGGGAGATATATTCTCCTGGTAAAATAGGCAAATATAGGGATTAGCTAAACTTAAAAATATAATAGACAATAAGTGTAATATTGCACTGGTACAACCTTATCTTGAGGCTTTGGAGTATCCGAAAACTGAAAACAATTAAAATGTATTAATAAGTGAAGGATAAAACAATATAAAGGGATGTGGCACACATTGTGGAAATAAAGAAAAACTGATGTGAATGTATTGATTCACAAGACTCACCTCTGTAGATGCTTCAGTAAATTGGTTTAATAGATCTTCACAAATAGTATAGTGAATAGCACTAATGCTTGAACCCACATGCTTCTTGTTGTATTCATTTTGTCTTGAGCTTAATAAGCATTTTCTTTCTTACTGGTTCATCTAATTCATCTGGGAAATCATAAGACCGTCCTTCTTGCACAACGGACAAAAGTTTACATAATAGCCACAAAAAATGATACACATACAGCGAATGATTAAAAGTTACAAGGCAACCTGAATAAGTTTGAGCTTGATCACTTTTGCAATGTTGCCAATCAATTGGACTGCTAGCTTATCCCAAAAAATGACAGAAGTAGAGCCTGACTCATCTTTCACAATATAGTGTAGTTTTAGCCTAAATATGTAGAGAGTTAAGTCAGAACAACAACAATAAATATTCAATATAGATATATTAAAATTTACATGTTAAGCTTTACTTTGGCTCAATAGCATCCGGCATCTTCTTACAGCCACTATAGAAAAGTGTTGTACCATCAAGCCTAGGTCTAGTTGAACATTTCGAGCAACCATCGTACATCCAACCATGCCTTGTTTCCAACTTAGAAACCTCGCAATGTATGATAAAGGAGTCACCCTGTGATAATGCATAAAATGAACACACATAAGGTGACAGTAAAGTTATGTCGCTGCAAAACTGTCAAAAGCACACAATTGATTGATTAACAATTTTCAGAAATTGTTAATTTCATCTGATTATGGAGGGAGGTGCGGGCCGAAGGTTGTGACGAATATTTAGGAAGAGGATCACTAAAAGTAAGCAAAAGTAGGCTGCTTCTTTCCCTCGCACTAAGGAAAAAGTAGGAGTTAGAACTGGAGGACTAAAATTCCTTAAAAAAACTAAAAACATAGCAACAAATCACTGATATAACATAATTTGTACATTACAATACCTTTTAAGCAGTTCCTTCACCGCTTTGATTGCTGGATTGAAAGACAACGAGTTACATTGAAGGAGTTCGATAAATGTGGCTTCCCTGGAAAGAGATCCACCGAACAGGTAAAACCTCACAATTAAGCAGATTTTGATGCAAATGAAACATTTAATAATACTAAGGACTGATTACGATAATGAGACGAAGAGCATAAAATAATGACCTTCATCAGAAAATCCAATTCTTGCAAGGTTGAGTACAATAACAATAGGACTGTTGATATTTTGTAACTGACACATGTATGCATCTGAACACTCATCAAATATAACACATTCTACATCATTATCCCTGGATGTTTTACGGAAATAAGGAATCAGAAAGAGAAATCGATAAACCATATAGGAAAAAATTAAGTTCATAAAAAAATTACTCTAAATCAGTCAAAACCATCCGGAGCCTATTCTTGGTTTCAGAATCCTTCCTATACTCCTCCAAAGAACCAATCAACTTGACCAATGCAATGACATCTGCATCAGGAACGCAAAATAAAAAATAGTGCAAAACAAATGACTAAAAACATAGCGCAGTGGCAATAGAAAACGTGTGACAAATGATAAGTAACAGGAAAGAAGAGCACAGTGATACCAATAAGGTGATCGACACTGCTTTCCTGAGTAATGGCCAGAATGCTTGGGATAGTAAAGAAGGTGTAGGAATATTCAGGAAAATCAACAATCTCTCGAACAACATGCGTTTGTGGAGTAAAAGTAATTTTGAATGGATGAGTTAAAGCTCTGTATAAGTTTTCATTTGAAGTAACCACAAAATTAGCAATCAAATAAGTGTGTCCTTCAGTTATCGTGGTCCTAAATTGGTCATGGAGGCTCTTGTTGAGTACATTGGCCTATATATTGTTCTCTTGAACGAAGTAAAAGACAACATTACTTTAATTAGAAGGATATTAACTATATAGTAAACTACAAAAAATAAAGTAATGATGGCAGCAATAAATAAGACCAATGAATAAAGACAGGATACAAACTTCTGAATCAGCCAGCAGCATGGAAATACAAAACAAATCAGATGGGGACGACTTGTGGAACACGTTCCATTTCCTCAGATCCTGAACTACAATAGTGCACTGGTCAGTTCCATCATGCAAGTCTCTAACAGAGGAAATACGAGACATTTTCAGTAAGAAAAGAAAGAAGTCAAAAAGAACATACTATGGATAGTTTAGATTGAGAATGGGTGAATATGTGATAGGTAGGGAACACATTATATGGATCTTGAACGTTGGCAAGAGGAGGGAAAATGAGAAGTTCCAAATCAAAGATTCCCTGCAAAACAGGGGAAATAAGTTAGTTTCAGCGGTGTAGTTTGATTTTCGGGTCCACCAAATAAGTTGGCATTACAGGAAAACAAATAGTCTGCTTCATTAATATATGGTGCATGCAGCCATAAGAAAGATAATCATTACAGTACAACATGAAAAAGAAATAGATCTGGTTTGAGAAAAGATACTTGGAAGGCAAGAACCGTAAAGTGGTTAAATAATCTAAACAACAGGTATAGAGCTCTACATGTCACCTAAAACGTGGAGTAATAGGCTAAGGTTCATTTGATCACTTCCCTCTCCCACATATCAGAGTTGTCATTGCAGCTGATTTCCTTGAACAACAAGTAAGTTGGCAATAGAGGCAACTAAAACGTGTTATGCAGTAACATGTGGTGCATGCATCCATAAGAAAAATACTTATACAGTAAAAAAGTTTTTGGAAACCATCCAAATTTTTATAAAACCATATCACAAATCTGTAAACAAAATTGTGTTCTACAAACACCATTATACAAATCACTTTTTTCTTCACCAAAAAAGTATTTTTCTACGAGCTTTTAAATTTATTGAAGAATGCGAGCACGTTTTGCATGGATTTCTTAATGTTGAACCAATAAATCCAAGGGTGCATATAAGACATAGGATATCCACACGTATAAGTAGGCAAATAGTAGCATTAGGTATGGGTAATATGGAGAGAAATTAAAGGACTTGTTGCTTAAGTTGTTAATTAATTTTAGAATTTGAAGGGATGTTAAAACAGAAATGCATGCACCATTAATAAGCATACATATAGGGTGGCGCATGCAAAGCTTGTTGGTGATAAAATTAGAAGACAAGGTAAAAAAAATTCATTGTATTATATTGCCAAAAGTGTAATAAATGCAATACCAAAATGAACGAAAAAAGAAAGTGAGTATGTGATGGAAAAAGAGGATAAAGAGAACCCATGCTATCAGTTTTCGGTCTAACCAAGGAAAAAAATCACAAATGTTTTTAATAAAGGGGTTGACACTGACTTGATCAGCAAGTATTGCGATGAGTATGGGTTAAAGCTTACCATTTAAAGAGATAGCTAAAATGAATAACATCAACTCCTGTTGTTGGTGAAAGAATAAATGAGAGGGGGAAGTAAGTAAGGGTAACAGGAGCAACATAAAAAAACCATATATAAGGACGGTGTTAAAAAAATATACAAGGAAAATATGAATGAGGAAAAAAGAATGATATAGTTGCACTTAACAAAACACAATAGTACAAAATATAGGCCCACAGGATGAGAGAGGAGGACACATGAATTGTTAGAGTTGAGCAAGCTATTTGAATAGCAATCATATTTGTTACAATCTTGTTGGATTGTTGGATATGAAGTCTATAGTTCAAACCCAATGGAATGCATTGGCAAGTCCAAATCAAGAATCAAGTATACATGGAAGAAAGGAAGATTGGAAGGGACTCGTACATGGTTTAACATGATGGGACAAAGCAATAACAATGTTGGGGCCGAAAAAATGGTACATTCACTAAATTAACAATTTAAATATTACAGGAAAAAATAATAGCATCATGTTAAAAATACGGATTCCAATATTTTTTCCTTAAAAAATTGTTTAAATAAAGAAACTTGGAGGGCAAGAACTGTACAATGATTAAATAAACAAACAACGGGTACATATTGCTACATGTGACCTAAAACGTGCAACAACAGGCTAAGGGTCATTCAGTCCTATCAATGTAGACTGTGCAAAAAACTGCTATGGCTTTCACATTACATTATTGGATGAAAATGCAGAGGTTGGATTTGACAGAACAAATTGAATACAAGTGAGAGAAAGCTTAATATGGATGTCATGCAAGGACGGGAAGAAATTAAAGAACCACCATTTAATTCATTATATATTGTATCCCATGAAGACACCAACCTATTTCATAAGGCAAAGGTGGGTAAGAAAGGAATCACCAATCTAAATGGAATACACAATCAGTGCACTGAAACAATTTTCAGAAGAAGAATTACGAAGTATTGTTGAAGGATGGAAAAACAGAGGGCTGGAAGTCATAGTATCAAGTGTGGATGTTTGGATATATCATAATCATATTATGTAGAAACCAGAGTTCAAACCTATTACATGTACACGGGCTCTTGTAATGTCTACCAAGCCATGGAGTCCGCGTATCAGTGTGTGAGGGCAGAAACCTATGTGTCCCAAGCTAAATGGACTCGTGTGGGTTCTCTAGCTTGGATCATGCCTAAGTACGACCTTCTACGGTGCTTCTACTACATGTTCAAGGAAGAGGGATTCAGTAATTGTTATTTGGATGAATATGATTTACCTAACTTCAATCACAACTACATGCCAATGAATTCAGCTCACACACCACATGTATTGGTGAAATAGCCAGACAACATCCATTCCCCCTTAGTGATACACGATATGCAAAATGAAACCTTTTTGAAAATCTTACCCGGTAGAAGAACTGTGCAGAGGCACCTGTCATCAGCAATAGCATCATTGAACTACAATGATGTGGAGGAATTAAGGAAAGGAACTCCG
This sequence comes from Mimosa bimucronata, assembly GCA_037074515.1. Classification (NCBI taxonomy): domain Eukaryota; kingdom Viridiplantae; phylum Streptophyta; class Magnoliopsida; order Fabales; family Fabaceae; genus Mimosa; species Mimosa bimucronata. The sequence continues at coordinate 19,735,803 of CM073442.1, forward strand.
ATCAGCGGGTCAGGGGAGTACGAAAGCAACAACCCACAAAGAAACATGGAAGAGATAAGCGGTGATCAGGGGTGCTATGGCCTACCGTCTGCTTCAGATTTGGGACCAGATCTAGGATTTGTTGAAGATTGAAGGAAGTGTCTGTGGGGAAGAGAGGAAGGAATGGGAAAGGGAGTGACAAATCCTTAGATTTGTATGTTTTTATGTGTTGAAATTGGGGCTTCTAACATGAATAAGATGCAAATTTGGTCCAATTGTGCTTATTTATTATCTTAGACTCTTGGGTGAAATTAGTATTAATTGGCCATTGTTCGCTCCGCAAGTGCACGGATCGCATCAAGTAATAGAGTAATAAGAAAAGTATCGTTCCCTCAGGGATTTGGTTACAAATGCGGTCAAGCAGAAGGCTTAGCGTATTAGATTAAGTTGAGCTAAACAAGGTTTTGCTTTGAAGAGTTAACATATAAAATTAAATCACTAGAAGGTTACTTCTTTTTGAGATTTTTAAATTAAGATTCTTGAACAAGAGAAATGATTTAGAAATACTTGATAAATTGGATGAGAAAACCTAGGGTTACCTTTCCCCATTTAACTTCAAGACCCAATAAATTCCTTACCTTTTCCTTACCCAATGAATTTCATGCATGAGTTCAAGGTTCAATTTCATTTGAAAAAGCTCTCTCAAGTCAAAATCAAATTTTTACTAGCATTAATTGTACAATCTCTTGCAACAATTAATGCTAACCATAAATGTTCCACCAACCTTATATGAACAATGTTAGGTCAATAATTATATCTCTATATTATCAACAAACCATCCATTTAAAAGCATAAATTTCAAGTCTAACATGATTTCCCCCAAGTTCTAAAACAAAATATACTCTCTCAAGTCATACTTCATTTAACATTTCAAGTGGTGATCAAGCACTTGTATAATTTAAAGCAAGATGAAAATCCATACATAAATATTCATTAAATACATCAAAGGAAGGAAGTACAAGAGTCAATCCATCAAATGGTTCAAAGTAACCCTAGAATAGGGGTTTAGTTACACATGAGAAAATGAGAAATAAAAACAGAAATAAAAAGCAGAGTCATGGCAAAAATTAGAGAAAAAGGGAAGAAGAAAAGAAACCAAGATCACAACTTGAATCTCTTCAAGAACCTCCAAGCTTCCTAGCTCTTCCCCACTCTCTCCTTAAGCTCCAAAATGATCCAAAATGTGCCCTCAATGCTCTGTGTTTGTTTCAGATCGCATTCAATGTCATTTATTACATTCAGATCGCGTAATTACTCAAAACGCGCAGTTTTAGGTGATTTCGCTGTGGCTTCGCAGCGGCGAAGTCACGGCGAACGCACGAATTTTAGCTTCCACAGAATAAATTCGCGAAACCCACGGCGAAGTCCCTTTGCTTCTGGATCTTGGCCTTTTTGTCATCTCTCATTCTTCATTCCAGCTTTCCTTGCATTTCTTTGGCTCTTTCTCTGTATCACCTCTTCCTATACAAGATTGAAAGAGGGTTGATGAGCCTTTTTTAACATTTAATAACATTCACACACAAATTTTTGAATAGAGAATCATTAAGCTCTAATTTTCATGCACAAACACTTTCTTCTTCATTAAGGATTTTCTTTGAATTTCTATGTCTATTTCAAAACATCACTTTCAAAAATATACACAAATGAGGAAAAATTGTGATGAAATATGTGAAATTTTAGGAGCTTAACAGCCATAATTGTAGATTAATTTGTATTAATTAATCTATAGGGCTATTTGATCCTTTTCCATTTTATATTTAGTTATAGGGTTGCTCGAGGACCAAAGGAATGGATCCTGGATGAAGAAGAATACTTGAAAAGGGGAATAATTGGGGCTAAAAGCTGAAATTTTAAGAAAAAAAGGAAAAATACAAGTTTCTGGGTGAATTGTAAAAATTACAGAATAGGACCTAGAAATTCTCAAATTACAGAAAAGGACCCCGAAATTCTAAAATTACAGAAAAGGGCCTCAAAATTTGAAAATTACAGAGAAGTCCCAAGCAGAGAACATGTTAGTTCACCGTGGGTTAGCCGTGGCGAGCCCATGGCGAACTTCCCCTAAAAGAACCAGAAGCAATGTTTGCTCGCCGTGGCCTCGCCACGGTGAACCGACGGCGAACTCACACGTATTAGCAACACATCAGACGCGAGTCTTGGGCCCAATTCGGATCTAACCCAATACCCACTCACTTGACCCGACTTGAAAGGACATAAAGCTAAAAAATTAGACCTCATTAGGGCAGAATTGGTTCACATACACACTCCCAAAACCCTAGCTCTCTCTTCTCCATTTTCATCTTCATCTTCCTCACCTTCCTTCCTTCCATCCATGGCTTCCACACATTCCTTCCTTGTTGTTGATTCTTTCATGGAGAGTAGCAGCTAGGCTCCACCATTCTTGGTGGTAGGAGCCAAGGGATGAGCATTGGAGCTTATTAGGGGAGTTTTTCTAGTTCTAATCCTTCTCCCATTTATTATATTTATGCTTTTATAGGGTTCTAGGAGTGTATTTATGGCATTTGGTTCTGTGCTTGATTTTTATATGTTGTAATGGGATTAGAAACTATATTTACGTTATTTCCTTCATGTTCAAATGCTTGACATTGCTATTTATTAACTTTGATTTTAATGAAATTTATGGGTTCATAGTTTTATTATTCTCTTTGTGAAAATTATGTGCTAATGCAAGGTGGCTTGTTTAGTGGATTAAGAGTGTTAAGTTATTTCTTGAGGTAGATGGCATAAGAATTAATTGATTGTGTTGAGACTAGGGGTGTCCAAACCCAGGACCGGGACCGGGAATCGGTATTCCCGGTCCCGATCCCGGAATGATGCCGGGAATGAATTTCATTCCCGGTCCTGGTCCCGGGAATCCCTTGGGAATTCCCGGGACAGTTTTTAGTGGCTGGACATTAAAAAAATTTGAGCCTTTTTTCATCAGCCCAATTGATAGATTTAGGCCACCCAAAGCTCCTAATAGCTGTCAAAGTCCACAAGTATGAGGAATATAATACTAAAACAGCTACCTGATTCACTGATTGGAATATATATAGCTGTCAAATATATAATGCTGAAACAGCCAAAGCTCCTAATAGCTGTCAAATATATAAAGCTGCCAAATTCGCTAAGTCACACGCCAAATCTGATCCATAATTTATAACACAAAAAGTACATTACTACATTTAGAATTACATAAGCCAGAAAGCAAATAAAATAAATGTGTTCAATCCAACACTAAATAGCAAACCAACATCCAAGTTATTTTTAAAGAAAAGTCATGCTTGTTTCAACCTCCATCTTATCTTCTAATGATTCATTTTCTTCTTCCTCAATTTGGTCTTCTGCTCCTTCGTTTGGCCTTCTTCTTCGTTCCTGGTCTGATCTTTTGGTCTTGAGTAACCCTGCAAGTGGAAACAAGACTAAACAAGGATCAAATATCCCTATAAACCAATTCATACAAATTAATCTACAATTATGGCCAATTAACCCTAATCTAACACTAATTTCACCTAAGAGTCTAAGTTCTACATTAAGCACTATCGGACCAATATCGCATCTCAATCATGTTAATTGCCTCAAATTAGGTATATAAAAGCATTACAAATCAGAGATTTGTCAACTCCCCCATACTTAAACCTTTGTACTCCCGGACAAAGACAAATTTCAAAGCTTAAGCACAATGGTAACCAAGGCATAAATGAGAACTTCAACATGCTAATTGAATATAAGCCAATGCAAATTGACAACCCCCTTAACTAACAAGCAATGAGGAATGAAATGATGCTAAAGGGCTAACCATGAATGCAAATGATGCAATGTGGATGAGTAAAGGAGAAAGTCACTCAAGGATAAGTGTTTCACTCTTCTCACCATATTGGGTTCATTTTCTACTTTCAGTATCCACTTTGGAGCACATTCTACCATATGCTTGTAGGAATTCTAAGATCTACACTTAAAAACAAGAAGTGCAATGCATCAAAAGGGCTTTTAGGGGTTGAAATGATGGAATGGTTGCATGGTGTGATGAAATTAATGAAATATGATGTTATGCATGCTTAAATGCCTAATACGACTCAAGGCACCAATTGCAACTTGCTAAAACCACACATGCCTTATTTTTCATTTTTTTTGCAACTTTTTGATTTTTCACATTTTCTTTTTCTTTTTCACTCTTTTCTTCTTTTTCTATTTTTGTTTTTCTCTATACATGGCATGCTTATGTACAACAAAGCAGTGGCATTTTTCAAATAATTCAAGCAATGATGCAACTTTACACATATTGGCAATTTATGCAAAACATCAAGCAAATGGCTCAATTAGGGTGACAAATAGAAGAAGTGTTTATGGTTTGTATTTGGGATGATATGGTATGAAATGAATGCCTTTATCATGCTTCATTACACTAAATGCAACAAGTTTCGACCAAGAATACAAACAAGTTCTAGAGAATAGCAACCAAGTGGATTTCACACAAGAATAAGCGATAGGCCCAAATAAACCTCACAACATGGCTAATTCTCCAAAACTCAAACAAAGATTAACTACAAACAAGATTCAACCATGAAGCATCAATTCCAATCAACAAGGTTGCCAATCAAGTAGATTAATCAAAAGCATCAACAACATATCCAAAAGCATGAAGGAATTCCCATAATTGCAAAAAACATTTCCAAGAACATCATGTCAAGTCCGAAGAGGAACAAAAGTGGAAGTGAGGAAAAGTTAAAAATTTTCAAATTTTTCCAACTTTTTGAAGCTAGAAACATAACCAAGGTGCAATAATTTTTAACCCACCTCACTCATCACAAAACAGATCCCTCCCCCACACTTAATTTCTACATTGTCCTCAATGTAGCAGAAATATGAAAATATCAATCCAACTCAACTCTTGGGGTGAAGTGGAAAGTTGTGAAGTCCGATTCATGATCGAAGCACAACACATCATCAACACCAAAAGAAAAAAGGGAGAAGCACGAGTGAGTAAGAATGTTATACCAATGAAATTTTCAAAGCATGTTGAAATCAAGTGTGGCGAACAAGAAGCTGTTAGTACTGATCCTAAGAATTGAAAAACAACTACAACTACAAATACTTTTTCCTACTGGTAAGTTCCCTCCCCCACACTTAGCTCAAAAGCATGTATCAAGTATAAAACAAAAGGAGCAAGTAAAGAGGAAATGAACAACCTCATGATCAAGATGGTTGAGATGGCTCATGGTCGTGCTTGAGTAAATGGCCATTGACTTTGAATTTTGATCCGGTAGCGCCATCTAGAAGCTCAAATGCACTGTAGGGGTAGGCTTGAACAACTTGATATGGACCCTCCCACCTAGACTTGAATTTTCCCAGTAGGATCTTTAGTCATGCCTTAAACATCATCACCTTGTCCCCTTCCTTAAAGTCTTTCTTCATGATGTATTTGTCATGTATAATCTTCAACCGATCCTTGTAGATGAGCCCATTTTCATAGGCGTGCAACCTCAGTTCCTCAAGCTCTTGGAGTTGCATCATCCGATTGGTCAAGGAAGACTCCAAATCGGCATTGCAAGCTTTGATAGCCCAGTAAGACTTGAGCTCCAACTCCATAGGTAGGTAGCAGGACTTCCCATAGACAACTCTAAAGGGTGATGTCCCAATAGGCGTCTTGTAGGCTGTCCTATATGCTCAAAGAGCTTCTTTCAATCGATCACTCCAATCTTTGCAAGATGGCTTCACTATCTTCTCAAGAATGTGCTTTACCTCCCTGTTCGAAACTTTAGCTAGCCCATTGGTCTGGTGATGGTATGGTGTAGCAACTTTGTGAGTCACGCCGTACTTGGCAAGAAGGGACTGGATGATCCGGTTGCAGAAATGTGTTCCCTGATCGCTGATGATAGCTCTAGGAATGCCATACCTGCAAAAGATATGAGAACGTAAGAATTCAGAAATAGTAGCGGCATCATCTTTCCTAATTGGGATCGCCTCAACCATCTAAACACATAATCTACTATAAGCAAAATGTAAGTAAATCCACAGGAAGGGGGAAGGGTCCCATAAAATCAATGCCCCACACATCAAAAATCTCACAAAAGTGCATGGGCCTCATGGGCATTTCATGCCTCTTACCCCAACTCCCAAACTGTTGCCGCTTCTTACAAGAATTACAATAAACAAATGCATCTCTAAACAAAGTAGGCCAAAAAAATCCACACTCTAACACTATTCTAGCAGTCTTTTTGGCACTAAAATGACCACCACAAGATAAAAAATGAGCATGAGTAAGGATAGAGTGGATCTCATCGTTTGGAACACAACGGCGGATGATCTGGTTACTATAAATGCGCCATAGAGTAGGTGGATCCCAGATATAGTACTTGGCCTCCCTCTTCAATTGACTTGGAAATGAGACAAGGAAGAGGGAACCACATCCGCAGTTAGATAGTTCACAATATATGCGTACCAAGGCTCAATAGTGGCCAAGGTGAACAAAGCAGAATCAGGGAAAGAATCAATGCAAAAATCAGAAGAATCAACTCCCCTTGTGTCGGGAGGCAAGCGGCTCAAGTGATCGGCCACATGATTTTCAGCTCTGGCCCGATCCTTGATTCTCACATCAAATTCTTGCATCAGAAGGGCCCATCTCATCAGTCTAGCCTTAGAATGGGGCTTTTGAAACAGATACCGCACAGCTGCATGGTCAGTATATACTACCACAGAAGAGTTAATCAAATATATTCTAAACTTGTCAAGCGCAAAGATCACAGCAAACAACTCTTTTTCAGTAGTGGTGTAATTAACTTGTGCAGAATCAAGCGTCCTAGATGCATATGCAATGACCCTAGGGACCATGTCAACTCTCTGACCAAGCATGGCTCCTACCTCAAAATTAGATGCATCACATGAAAGCTCAAAAGGCAAATGCCAATTAGGTGCACTAATGATGGGAGGGGAAATCAAGGAAGACTTCAAAGTGTCAAAGGAATGCTTGCATTTATCATCAAACACAAAATCAGAGTCCTTTTTAAGGAAAGATGAAAGGGGTAAGGCAATTTTTGAAAAATTAGCAATGAAATGCCTATAGAAATGATCTAACTTCTTTCAAATTAGTAGGATAAGGCAAAGATGCAATAACTTCAATTTTAGCTTTGTCAACCTCAATCCCCTTTTGGGAGATCAAGTGACCTAAAACAATGCCACTATCTACCATAAAATGACACTTCTCATAGTTTAAAACCAAGTTCTTTTCCAAACATCTTTACAAAACAAGTTCTAAACTAGAGAGGCATTCATCAAAGCTAGAACCATAAACAGTGAAATCATCCATAAACACCTCCATGTTATGCTCCAACAAATCACTAAAAATAGACATCATGCATCTTTGAAAAGTACCGGGAGCATTACATAATCCAAATGGCATCCTATGATAAGAAAATGTACCAAAAGGACATGTGAAGGTGGTTTTTTCTTGGTCCTCCGATGCAATTGGTACTTGGAAGTACCCAGAGAAACCATCAAGGAAACAATAGTGAGACTTGCCAGAAATTCTCTCAAGAATTTGATCAATGAAAGGCAAGGGAAAGTGATCCTTCCTAGTCGAGGAATTAAGCTTCCTATAATCTATACACACTCTCCAAGAATTCTGGACTCTAATGGGAATAAGCTCATCATTGTCACTCCGGACAACGGTGATTCTACTCTTCTTCGGTACTACTTGTACCGGTGACACTCACTCACTATCAGAAATGGGATAAATGATCCCAACACTCAAGAGCTTAGCTATCTCTTTCCTCACAACATCAAGAATGAGAGGATTCAATCTCCTTTGTGGTTGCCGAATAGGCTTAGAACCCTCCTCCAAGAGGATCCTATGAGTACAAACCGAGGGATTGATCCCTGGAATGTCAGCCAATGACCATCCAATTGCACCCCTATAAGAACTAAGAAGAGAAACCAGTCTACCCTCCTTAACATCAGACAAAGCACTTGAAATAATGACAGGCAAATTATCAGAATCAGCAAGAAACACATATTTCAAGTTAGGAGGTAATGGTTTAAGATCCACAATTGGGGGTTTTACCACAGATGGTACCAACTCCTGAAGCTCAAGTGCAACAAATGGTAGAACGGTGTCCTCACAAAGTGGGGAAGGAGATATGGGTGCATCTACACATGCAGTAACTTCTCCACTTCCTAAGGGTGAGTAAGTATCCACCATAGATAAAGCTACCGGTGTAGCTTGCATAACAGTATCTATGTGGTCAGCAGAACCTGCATCACAAGCAATAGAAACTTTCCTAAGACCACTGGGTGTGGGGTGAGCAGATATGACATCATAAGAACACGTAGAAGCATCAAAATCATGCGAAGTGGAAAGCCAGCTCTCAATCTCAATGTAAGCAAGGCATGACACGTCATCAACGCAATCACAAAACAAAGAAGTATGGGAGGGGGAAATAACAGGTGATGGTTCAATGTGCTCAAATGATTCAACAAACATAGCATCACAAAGCTCATCAATCTCATCATCCACACAAGAAATTGCACTAATGCCTAGGTAAGTACAATCATCACTAGCATTGCGCATGGTCTCAGAAAACAGAAATTTGACCTCTTGGTCACCAGTCCCCATAGCGATTGTACCCTTTTTCATGTCAATAATGGTTTCGGCTGTCCTAAGGAAGGGTCGGCCAAGAATCAAAGTACTATCACTAGGGTTTTCACTAGTCATGTCTAGGACATCGAAATTGGCTGGAAAAACAAGGCCTTTTACTTTCACCAAAATATCTTCCAAAATTCTTTAGGAACCTAATCGTTCGGTCTGCAACTTGGAGAACCACGCTTGTGTCCTTAATGGATTAGGTACTTAATGACTCAAAAATAGAGGAAGGCATGACATTTATCGCAGCACCAAGATCTAGTAAAGCATTAGAAATGGTGGTCTTACCTATAATACAAGGGATAGTGTAAGAATCCGGGTCTTTGCATTTTAAAGGTAATTGTGGCTTAAACAAAGCACTCACATTAGACCCCAGTTGGATTCTTTCACTATGCTTGTATTTCCTCTTATTGGTGCACAAATCTTTTAAAAACTTTGCCGACTTGGGCATTTTCTTTATCAAATCAAGGAGAGGCAAATTCACTTCTACTTTGCTAAACATGTCAAACATTTCTTTATCGTATTTATCATCCACAACCTTTTTACTAACCAAATATGAATGAGCAAAAGGAAGGTCAGAAACTTTTACCTCTTTACCTTTTTGTTGTGGCTCTTGGTTGGGTGAATCTTGTGTTTCAAAGTGAACTCCTCTCTTTCTTCTTGTGGAAGGTGGGGTAGCTAGGAGCTTTCTCTCTTCATTGCTTTCACTTTGGACCGAAGGGGTCGGCATAGGCAAGGAGCTCTCCTCAATGGTCTTGGAGTTGGAACACTCCCCCATACCCAAAGGTGGTCTATCACAAACAATTTCTTCATCAACATCGGACTCATCACCTTCAAGGCCTTGGAACTTGACTTTCTTGCCACTTCTCAAGGTGATGGCATTAAGGGACTTTGGGTTTATCACAGTGTTGGAGGGAGAAGCTCAACTTGTCCTTGCTTGCTTGTCACTCAAACTATCTGACAATTGGGTTACAAAGGATTGAAGATTTGTGGTTCTAGTCTCCCATTGTTCCATCTTAGACTCAAGAGATGCAAACCTCGCATCGTTGCGAGCATTCATATCCTCATGCATCCTTTGTATGCTCTTGAGAATTCGATCACATGAATCATCCCCTCTTGGTGAATCTTGGGGAACTAAGGACCTTGGGGAAGAAGAAGGTTGGCCCTTGTAATTGGTCATGGAATTATTGTTGTTGTCTCTCCACCAGAAGTTAGGGTGTGACCTCCACCCTTCATTATAGGTGTTGCTATGGGGATCGTATTTTTGGTTGGGATTAGAGCCGGACCTCCCCTGGTACATAGCACTAACATCCACTGGCTTATTAGGACAAAGGCTACTAATATGCATCACCGACCCACAATGTTCACAACTAGGTGCAACTAATGCCTTGAGGTAGAGGAAGTGGAAGCACACTGTTGCATGCTAAGGTTCGTCAACTCTGAAGTAATGAAGGCAAGTTGAGACGTAAGTTGGGAACTCAAAGTATCGACCTATGCCTCTAAGGAGTCCATTGATAAGCTCCTAAATTTCACATATTTCATCACATTTTTCCCCATTTGTGTATATATTTTTGAAAGTGAAGTTTTGAAATGGACATAAAAATTCACAGAAAAACCTTAACGAAGAAGAAAGCTTACATGCATGAAATTTAGAGCTTAATGATTCTTTGCTTAATAATTTGTGTGTGTGTTATTATATTGTAAAGCTCATCAACCCTCTTGCCGTCTCGTATAGGAAGAGGTGATAAAGTGAGAAAGCCAAAGATACACAAGTGGCTCTGGAAATGCAGAATGAATGGGAAGAAAAACAATGGACCAGGAGCAAAGTCATCTCGCCGTGGTCTCGCCGCGGCGAGCCCACGGCGAGCAGATGTCTTTTCTGGATGTCACAATCTTTCACCGTCACTTCGCCGCGGCGAGGTCACGGCGAAAATGTCTGAAGCTGTGCGTTTTACTTAAATTAAGCTATCTGAAGAAGATAAAAAGCATTAATTTCGAGCAGACACGTGGAGAGAGCATTTAGGGCACCTTTTGGGATATTTTGGAGCTTGAGGAAAGAGTGGGGAAGAGCTAGGAAGCTTGGAGAATCTTGGAGAGATTCAAGTTTGTGATCTTGGTTTCTTTTCTTCTTCCCTCTTCTCTGATTTCTGTCATGACTCTTCTTTTAATTTCCATTTTCATTTCTTATTTACTAATGTGTAACTAAACCCCTTTTCTAGGGTTACTTTGAACCATTTGATGGATTAAATCTTGTATTTCCTTCCTTTGATGTATTTAATGAATGTTTATGTGTGGATTTTCATCTTCCTTTAAAATATACAAGTGCTTGATCACCACTTGATGTGTTAAATGAGGTATGACTTAAGAAAGTATATTTTGTTTTAGAACTTAGGTGAAATCATGTTAGACTTGAAATTTATGGTTTTAAATGGATGGTTAGTTGGTAATATAGAGATATAATTACTAACGTAACATTGTTCATATGAGGTTGGTGGAGCATTTATGACTAGCATTAATTGTGGCAAGAGATTGTGCAATTAATGCAAGTAAAAATTTGATTTTGACTTGAGAGAGCTTTTTCAAATGAAATTGAACCTTGAACTCATGCATTAAATTCATTGGGTACTAAAAAGGGAAGGAATTTATTTGGTCATGAAGTTAAATAGGGAGAGGTAACCCTAGGCTTTCTTATCTAATTTTTCAAGTGTTTCTAAGTCATTTTTCTTGTTCAAAACCCTTATAACTAAACATCTTAAAAAGAAGCAACCTTTTAGAGATTTATCTTTATATGTTAACTCTTCAAACTAAAACTTTGTTTGGCTCAACTTAATTTAACACACTAAGCCTTCTGCTTGATCGCATTTGTAACTAAATCCCTGTGGGAACGATACTTTTCCTATCACTTTATTACTTGGCGTGACCCGTGCACTTGCGGTAATCGAACATCCTCCTTAATTGGTTTGGGTTGGAGCTCAACTCAAACACCCCTTTGGAACCTCTTTGATTATATTGTTGGGTGTTTTTGGCTCTAAGCTTAATCATAGCCCAAGCCTCCTCAGTGGGTAAGTCTTCCAAAGAACCACCGGCACTAGCATCCATAATGCCTCTCTCATTAGGCAAGAGCCCCTTGTGGAAGTATTGAATCAACTGTTCATCTATAATTTGGTGATGGGGACACTTGGCCAATAGCTCTTGAAATCGACACCAATATTCATAAAAGCTTTCAGATGGGTCTTGTCGAATGGAGTAGATGTCCTTCTTCAAATCCTCGGTCTTAACATCTGGGAAGTAATGCTCTAAGAATGCCCTCCTCAAATTAGCCCAAGAAGTGAGGGCATTCTCATCATGTCTCGGTAGGAGTCTAAACCACTCCTTGGCTTTCCCATCCAGTGACAAGTGAAAGACTTTCAATTGTACATCATCCAGGTTCGCTCCCGGTGGCTTTATGCTGGTGCATGCGAGGTAAACTCTATATAGATGGCCATATGTGTCCTCCCCTTCTAAACTTGCAAAATGAGGTAAAGCTGCAATTAGTGGTCCTTTTATCTCAAAGTAAGCATTTAGAGCATGATATGCAGTTTGGAATGGGTCGTATGTGACACAACTCGAAGTAACTTCCCTAATACTACGCCTCCTAGGGATTTCATTGTTTCTTACTCCCTCACCCTCACAATTGTTTCCATTATTGCCATTGGGTGGTGGTCTGTGAGCCATAGGGATATCTAGAGGTATTTCTATGTGGATAGAGTTTTCGGTGTCTGAATGGGATGATATGCTAGACTCCTCAAAAGAACACTCTTCTAAGATAGGGTTAGAGGGACCTCCTTGATTGGCTCTCCTAAGTTGGCTAAGGTTTTGCTCAATCCCAATGTTTAAGGATGGAAGGTTTATTCCTCTTCTCCTTCTACCTCTCGCTCTAGTTATGCATAATGAGATACAAACAAGTAGAAGAACTCAAAACCAAGTCAAGGTTGAGTCACACAAGGCACAGACAACAAGTGGACTATTAGTAGCAACCAAGACTAGAATGTACAAAAGTCAAGTGAGAGTGAATGGTATGTGATGTATGGAAGTGTATGTTCGTGTTTGAAGTGTGTATGTACGAATATGGTGTGAGTATGAGGTGTATATGCAGCAAGAATAGTCAAAAGACAACGAAAATCAGCGAAAGCAGAACCTGATGCAATTAACTCGCCTTCTGCTCGCCGCGGCGAGGTGACGGTGAGGAATCAAAAGTGAACTCTCCGTGAGACGAGTGCAAGGCAAGGAGTGGCTGATTCTGCCACTGAACAGAAGGCAACCTGCAGAATTTTCAGAAGGTTCAAAAACTAATACCAGTTGAGTGAAAATGTAATATACCACTTCAAACAAGTGCAAATCAGTCAGAGCTAGTATGTTATGCACAAGTAAGCTTCAAGCAACAAGAATGTGACTTGGGGGATAGATTCATGCGCTCAAATTCCAGCAAAGGAAAGCATTCACAATTAGTGCAATAAAACTACCGCTAAAGCAACCAAGCACATAAGTGAGTCAACGAGCCAAGAAAATGCAAAGAGTAAGCATTTGTACCAGTTTTCAGAGGTGTTTCAAAATATGATATGCAAAGATGAAAAATAAAATAAGATGCAACTAAGCTAAAATGCAACTAGAAGCTAGACCCGGCCAAAGCAAGTTTGACAACCGGCCTACAAGGGAACCAATTACTTGGCTCCCCGGCAATGGCGCCACTTGAAGAGCACCTAATCGTTGGGGTTATGTCGGTGCAGTGCCACCTCGAGTCCGCTCTCCAAGAAATTTAAAACCCAAGGGGTAGTGGAAGCTATCCCTGGGTGTCGATCTCAAGGAGCCTAGTGTAATTTGATTCCTAATAGCTAATATGCAAACTTGAAAAAGCGGGTGAAAAGCATTTTTGTTTGGTTTTAGTATGAAGTTTGGTATGAAAGTGTGGTGTGTTCAAAAGTCAAAGTAAAAGAATGGGTTTAAAAAGTGAGATTTGGATGAAGATGGGATGAAAATCATTCTTGATGAATGAAAGCTTCGGGAATCATTGCTTCTAAAGGTTTTTAGGGAGTTTAATTGATTTTCTAAGGAACCCTAGAGGAACCCCTCTAGGCTAGGCTTAGGTTAACTTAATTAATGCCGGAACCCCAAACATTACTTAATTTAACCCAAGTTGATTAAGTTCAAAATCAAGAAATAATTAATTATGCAAGACTTTTAGTCCACAATTTGGGCCACCCCACAATTACTCTAAATTTCTCTCTAAACCCTAATCCATTGATGGACACCCATACAACAAATTAAAACCTAAAGAGTGCTGGCCCAATGTCTTAACACAATCAATTAATTCTTATGCCATCTCCCTCAAGCAAACAACTTAACATTCTTAATCCACTAACCAAGCCACCTTGCATTAGCACATGATTTTCACAAAGAGGATAATAAAACTATGAACCCATAAATTTCATTAAACTCAAAGTTAATAAATAGCAATGTCAAGCATTTGAACAAGAAGGAAATAACATCAACATAGTTTCTAACCTTATTACAATATACAAAATTCAAGCACACAACCAAATGCCATAAATACACTCTTAGAACCCTAAAAAAGCATAAATACAACAAATGAAGGAAGGATTAGAACTAGAAAAACTCCCATATTCAAGCTTTAAGCTCATCCCTCTTCTCTCAGCACCAAGAATGGTGGAGCCTAGCTGCTACTCCCCATGGAAGAACCAACAACAAGGAAGAAAGGTGAAGAAGCCATGGATGAAGGAAGAAGGATGGGAAAGATGAAGATGGAGATGGAGAAAGGAGAGAGCTAGGGTTGGGGTTGTGCATGTGAGCCAAATCTCCCCTAATGGGGTGTGCCTTTTGAGTTTTATGTCTCCCAAGTCGGGTCAAGTGAGTAGGTATTCAAGTTGGACCCAAATCAGGCCCAAAAACGTGAGTTAATAACTGCAAAATTCGCGTGGCTCGCCGTGGCCTCGATGCTTATGCCAAATTTAGGGCTTGCTCGCCGTGGCGAGGTGACGGTGAGAAATGTTCCTTTCTGCCTCTCTTTGGGGGTCTTTCACGGCGAGCCCACGGCGAACTCTTGTTTCTTCTGCTCCTTCGTTTGGCCTTCTTCTTCGTTTCGGGTCCGATCTTTTGGTCCTGAGCAACCCTACAAGTGGAAACAAGACTAAACAAGGATCAAATAGCCCTATAAACCAATTCATACAAATTAATCTACAATTATGGCCAATTAACCCTAATCTAACACTAATTTCACCTAAGAGTCTAAGTTCTACATTAAGCATTATCGGACCAATATCACATCTCAATCATGTTAATTGCCTCAAATTAGGTATATAAAAGCATTACAAATCTGAGATTTGTCAGCCATCTTTGCTACCTTCCAAAATATGAAACAAAACAAGCCACAAATTAATTAATAATGAAGTTAGAAACAAACAAATATACAAGCCAAAAACTGAATCATTAAGTATGAACATGACATGTGACTATAAAAAAGCAAATATGAATCAAAACAGGTCACAAATTTATTTCATCTATCAAAAAGCAAGCAGAGGCAGGGCACCTAACATCTACTCATCTAGAATCACTACACTCACATTAAAGAAAAGAACCAGAAAATTAAAGCGTGAAATTTAAAGGACATTAAACGAAAATTTCTTAAGCCAAAGAGAGAAATTTAATGTGCAGAATCTTAAACCAAAAAACTAACCTCACAGAACAAACCCAATTCGACAATTTAACAAACAAATGAACAAAATTAAGAACAAAATAACCCAGATTAAGGTTCAGTTGTGATCTTTGGATTCAAGGTGATCAAAGTAAAATCATTGCAACACAGTGTAAACCAACTTAAGAAAGTTCACTAAAACGCTAAATCTGTTCAGGATGGCACACCTTTATGGACTACAGAAAGTAGAGAAATACCTGAAGAAGACGCAGGTGAGGGACGGAGATGGATCACAAGCAGCAAATTAATAAAGTAGAGAACAGAGTAACCTTGCAAATGGTACAAAAAGTAGCAGTGAGGATGAAGAAATACTTGAAGAAGACGCAGAAAAGGAGAAAGAAAGACGGAACATACCTGAAGAAGACGCAGACAAGGGACGACGGAGAGGGACGATGGAGAGGGAAGAACCGAAGAAGAGTGAGGAGGCTGACACTGAATTCGCTGATCTAAGGCTCCCGGTTGAGTTTTACGTCTGCAGCTCTGCGCGTCAGTGATCTCAGTCTCGGCCTCAGAGTGAATGATTGAAGGTTGAAGGGTTTGGGGAAATTGGGGGGAGCCGGGTGGGTACTGGGTAGGTGTAGTGTAAGGATTGGGTTGGGCCTCCTCAACTGGGCCGTGCAATAATTTCTTTTTAAAACTTATTTGGCCAATTGGGCTAAAAGGCCACACCATTTTTTTAATATATGTGTGTCCTGGACCGAAATCGGGATTCCCGGGGCCTTTTCCGCTTCCCGGTCCAGGTCCCGGTCATTTCCTGGGATTTTTTTCCCAGAAGGCCGGGACCGGATGGACGCCTCTAGTTGAGAAATTGGGCAAGCACTCTTTAGGCCTTAATTTATTGTATGGGTGGCCATCAATGGATTAGGGTTTGGAGAGAAATTTAGAGCAATTGTGGGGTGGCCCAAATTGTGGATTAAAGGTCTTGCATAATTAATTATTTCTTGATTTTGAACTTAATCAACTTGGGTTAAATTAAGTAATGTGCGGGTTTCCGACATTAATTAAGTTAACCTAAGCTTAGCCTAGAGAGGTTTCTCTAGGGTTCTTTAGAAAATCAACTAAACTCCTTAAAAACCTTTAGAAGCAATGATTCCCGAAGCTTTCATCCATCAAGAATGATCTTTATCCCATTTTCATCCAAATTTCACTTTTTAAATCCAATCTTTTACTTTGACTTTTAAACACACCACACTTTTATACCAAACTTCATACTAAAATGAAAGAAAAATGCTTTTTACCCGCTTTCTCAAGTTTGCATATTAGCTATTAGGAATCAAATTACACTAGGCTTCTTGAGATCGACACCCCGAGTTAGCTTCCACTACCCCTTGGGTTTTAAATTTCTTGGAGAGCAGACTTGAGGCGGCACTGCTCCGATATAAACCCCAACAGTTAGGTGCTCTTCAGGGAGTTGCTTATGTTTTGGCCATTTTACTAAAGTACCCCTGACATATAGTCAGAATTGCACCAGACCACATAGTTAGTGGTTCTTTTGTTAAATGCTTTCCACTTATTTAAAAAAAATTGCTTTGTACTTTTTAATTTCAACAGCAATATAGCACGCGTTGGTTGGCAAAATAAGGGCGCCATATTTAATGAACAAAGAGTAAATGTGTACAGGGTGAAGCAAATTAAATTCACACAAAATAAAAAATAGAATTTTTACAAACAATAACATCAAGCTTTTAAAGGTTTTTAAGATTTTAACAACTTTATTTATTTTTGGGAAAATTGCACAGTAGTCCCAAGGAAGGCATTATAGTACTGCAAAGTCCCAAAAAGTCTTCTTATTTCCATCGAGTCCCAAGGGACTTTGGTGCAAAATTTTACAATTGTTCAAAGACCCTTTTGCCCTCATTAATTGTAAAAATAAAACATATGAATGAGGGGAGGAACAATCAAAACGTGCTCTGTTTCACTGAAGAACAAGAAACATGTGAGAGAAGAAGAAAGACATGAAGAGCTCAAGTTTTGGTTCGATCAAGTCACTATGGCCATTATTTGATTTTACTCAAATGTTGTCTTGATCAGGTTTGAAGATACAGAGGCACTCTTCTTTCATACTCTATTTACCTGAAAAAAATGACAAAGAAAGGATGTTTTTGTGTGAACATTGATGGGTTTTAGAGGTTTTGGGTAATCAAGATAACCTATTTGATGTACGAAGTAATAATGCTGAGATAGTTAATGAAGAAGATTGTGTTAATAAGTTCATGTTCTCATCATTTTAGTTGGGTAGGGTTTAATGGAGTCTGATGCTTTATTGTATCTAGTTGGATAGATGATGCTCTGTTTTTTTTTTCTATTTCATGTTCTGTTTCTCCATTGTAAGTGGAATGAATCAACTTGGGTTAATAAATATGTTATTATACTTGTTGTGCGAAAAGAGAAAAATGTGTTGTTAATAGTGGCATATGTAGTTGTTAATATGTGTTGTAACTTGTTAATGTGAACCTAGGTTAATAAATATGTTATTATACTTGTTGTGCTAAAAGAGAAAAAGGTGTTGTTAATAGTGCATAGGTAGTTGTTAATATGTGTTGTTGTTAATGTAAACCTAGTTAATAAATATGTTATTGTACTTGTGCGAATAGAGAAAAAGGTGTTGTTAATAGTGGCATAGGTAGTTGTTAATATGTGTTGTTCACTTGTTAATGTGATGCTGTGTTTTCGGATATAGTATCCTCTGTGTCTACAATATGAGTGGCAATGAATGAACACAGGTCTTTGATAAATATGTTATTAGAATACTTATGCAGAGAAGAAAATGTGGTGATAAATATGTTATTTGTGATTTAGTTGTTAATACAAAGTAATTTTGTAGGGTGATATTGATAATGGCTAGTACATCTGGGAAGCATCTGCAATGTTTTCTTCACGTAGGTGGGCATTTTATAACTAATGGAGAAGGTTATTTGACATATGTTAGGGGGACAACGAGATCAAAAATAGTCAAGGAAAGTACAAGTTATGAAGAATTCAAGACAATGATATGTTTAATTGTGGGAAAAGGGAGCAACGAAATTATTATGAAGTTCACAATTTCATGTGATGCAACCACATTTGTGGACCTTATAGATGATGAAGAAATTGAACATTTAATCAATTTCAATGAAGAAAAAGGGCATGTATATGTAGGTAAAAAAGGAGAAGACAATGCACAACTGATGGATAATGAGTTAAGGGGAGATGAACAAGTGTAAGTTGAATATGTTTATTGAATTAATTTTCTGTGTCGTTTGTATGTTGGCATTGTAATTGAAAACCAAGTGTTGTAACTTGTCATTATTTACATGTTGGCTTGTACATCAACAAAGGTTTTGTAACTTTTGATTAATGACCGATGGTGGAATGATTTTGTGTAGGATGGTTAACTTGTTTGGATGCTCCGTTGTACTGTCTGGGTCTACACCAACCTTGTATTATGATGATTCACCATCATTGGCATGTGCAACACAAATGATCCCAACAGTTTATGTTGAAATGAACTCAACAGTTTCGGAGATGCATCATCTTTTGTGACTTTTGTAAATGCATCCTCTTTTGGATAACATTTGTAAATGTCATTAGACATGTTAAAAGTTAGGTGGTCATTGAAAGTGGAAGGTGCATGATGTTTATGATAGCTTTTGGAGTAGGTATAGTTGACTATAGGATGTATATAAGGTTGTAAATGAAATATTATTGACAATTGAAGTTGTTAATGAAGACATAATTAATTGTCAATGCGATATGATGGATAATATGATACATCCATTGCTGTCACAAAGTTAATTAATCTAATTCAGCTTTTTCAAATTTTGGATCATAATAATGAAGAATGTTTTCTTTGTTAGGCAAATAATATATTGGACATACTATTTCCAGAAAGTATGGTTTCTTATATGTGGGTGAGGAATAAAATTTAGTCATGAAAAGTTAATAGTTAAGGTAGACCCAATTTCTATTAACAACTCCAGAACTTGTTAATCGAAGCTTGAGGAGTTGTCGTTACAGGCCTTACACTTGTCACTCGTGCAAAACTCGCTTATTTTGTGAGGCATACTCGGTTGCTATTAACAACTCCAGACTTGTTAATACAGGATTTTGGAGTTGTCATTACAGGCCTTTTAACTTGTCACTCGTGTAAAAGATGAGGCATACTCAATTGCTATCAATAACTCCGAAACTTGTTAATGCAGCATTTGGAAGTTGTTAATGCAGCCTTTGGGAGTTGTCATTACAAGCCTTATAACTCGTGTAAAACTAATATGAGGCATTCTCAGTTGCTATTAACAACTACAAAACTTGTTAATACAGCATTTGGGAGTTGTTAATGCAACCTTTGGGAGTTGTCATTACAAGCCTTATACTATAAAACTAAGATAAGGCACACTCAGTTGCTATTAACAACTCCAGAACTTGTTAATGTAGCATTTGGGAGTTGTTAATGCAGCATTTGGGAGTTGTCAATACAGGCCTTATAACCCGTGTAAAACTAAGATAAGGCATACTCAGTTGAACTCCAGAACTTGTTAATGCAAGCTTTAGGAATTGTTAATGCAGCCTTGGGGAGTTGTCATTACAGGCCTTGTAAATGCATCCCTCGTGTAAAAGATGAGGCATACTCAGTTGCTATTAACAACTCCATGAGTTGTTAATGCAGCCTTGGAGAGTTGTTAATGCTGCCTTTGGGAGTTATCATTACAGGCATTCCCATTTGTCCTTGTTAATTTGACCTGACCAACACTTCATGACATACCATATGATAGACACCATATACTCATCCCATTAAATGATTAATAATGCCAACAAAGGCTTCATTAACTACTAGAATATTATCAAAATACATTGATGTCATTAGGTAGTTCACTATCAATTCAAAATCAAAATACATGATATAATTTTCATAGATCCCCACTCTTCCCAATTCAAAAGCTAATATACTATGTTGTTTATGCTTTCTTCCTCTTCTGATGGTTCCCTTGCAACATTGATAGGACCCGATGACCACGTACATTTTTGGGATGAGTAACAAGCTACCACAAACAACACTTCTTTAGTTCCTGAAGTTCCTCCCTAGAGTAGTTGAGCATGGTGTAACCCTCATCATCTTGCTCCTTTCCATCCCACATCTGCAGAGACTTCAATCAAGGAATCAAGAGAAGGAAGAAGCATAGTAAATTACAAGATACAATACATGCATCTCCATTGATTATAAGGACAATTAGAACTTTCCAATTCCACCCAAATGTGGAACGATATTCACTATAGGCTTGTGCCAATACTAAATATGATGATTTTGTGAGTAATTGACAGTAGGATTATATATAAGTATGAGTGTCAAGCACAAGAATGTGGCCGAAATTAAAAACAAAGCATATGAACTGAATAGTGAACACTAAAAGAATAGAAGAATCGGAAATTTTCTTACAAAGGAATAACAAAGCAGCAATAATTATCCAAGAAACAAATGAGTCAATTTTTTTTAGGAAAAAAAACCCTACAACATCAATTAGTTTCCGGTGAGAAAACAATTAGCAGTACAATTAGAACACAAATAGCTTAAGTGTCTATTCCTCAGCTCACAAAAACACCATAGAAATTTGACTTATCTCAAATGGGGTCACCTGTTTTACAAATAAAGAAAACAATAAAGAAATATACTTAACGTCTTTACTTCACCAGCAATAACTCAAGTGACATAAACCAAATAGCGGATATACAAATATAAGTGGAGTCAATGTACAAAAGCATATCTTAAAATGCTTCTCAGAACAACCGAAGAGATAAAGTAATTCAGAGTTATAACAAAAAAGGAATGCATTAGAAACGAGGTACACAACAAGGCTTCAATACCTTATTATCATTCAGTAACTAGTTTTTCGATGTGTATCATAACTCGTTAAGTTAAATTAAACCATGTAGAAACTCATAACAAGTTAAAGAGACAGAATTTAAAGTATAGACGCCTCTCTCATTTCCACATGTCAAATTAACAGGCTTTCTGTTTCCTGGCATTTGAGTTATGAGACTGGTGGCCAAAGTGAGAGGATTCGATAGATTCAAGATCAAAGTAAATCAATAATAAATTATGAACAAAGAATAATAAACTTTTGGAGCGATTTGCATTTTTACTGATGCTTGGGTGCCTTAATTGATGAACCTAGAGCTGATATAGCTATAAAATCATAAATGTAAATGAAACTGAAATTGAGTGCCCAAGCAACTATTTATACAGTAGGAATGGTTGTTCGTCACTTGAGCAAATTTGGTGATTGGAACAAATCAGGCATTCTCATACGAATTTGGCTCAATGTGGGTTCTGAACAAAAAACACATCAAACCCAAAAACACATGATCTTCAAATTTCAGATCAATCCTAGCAACCAAACCTTGCTAACCAGATCGTAAAACACCCTTTTTGTTGCTATATGAACAAGTGTTTTAGAAAAACATGAAAACTCAGTGAGAAATTGAAGAACACATATCGATCAAAAATCAGTGAGAAACCTAGCTTTCCCTTCCTTGCTTTGCTTTCCTCTGTTTGCCGACCACCGCTCTTTGTCAATCCCTGAAAGTCCCTTCTTCCCCCCTCTCTCTCGCAGGAGTTAGTCCTGCGTTCAATTAGGGTGCTTTATTCAACAATCCTATGTTTTTACTTAAGGGGCAAAAGAGTCTTTGAACAATTGGAAAATTTTGCACCATAGTCCCTTGGGACTTGATGATAATAAGGAGACTTTTTGGGACCTTACAGTAGTATAATGCCTTCCTTGGGATTACTGTGCAATTTTCCCTTTATTTTTCACATAGAGGGTGGACCCACTTTGCAATAAGGAGAGTGTATGAACAAAAAGCAAAAGATGAAGCTTCTGACAGTGACATGTTAGCAAGGATAATCGAGAAGTAAGGAGTATAGACTGAAGAAGTGTCTTGTCTCAAGACTTTGTGACTCGTGCAAAGCAAGCTAATGTGTATTGTTGACTGAAAATAGGGAGGTTCACGGGAGGAGAGAAGTAAAAATAGGACCGGCAACAAATCATGCAAACATCTTCTTCAACCAAACACAGTTGTGACAAAAAGTAAATAAATTTAATAATCTATTCAATAGACAAGTGTCAACGTAAAAATGTAAAAGACAGATAATGAAACAAAATAAGAAAAAATTTACATGATTTCTTATGTATAAATAGTTGAATAGTTAGAAACATGGATATATCATCAACAATTATTTTTTTTCTTTTGTAATATACATATTAAGATGAACTAAAATCCAATTACAGGAGGTGAGTACCTTGATTTTAACACACCCTTCTTCCACAAAAATCAAAATATTTAAAACGGTTATATCTAGATGCATATATTCAGATTTATTAAAACTAAAAATGGACATAAAATTACATGGTGTAAGTAAAAAAAACGTCCACTTAGACGGTAAATAAATATGGCCACATGGCTGCATTTAAATCAAGTAACCATTTAAATAGGTTAAAACTGAATTTTGATGAAGAATGTACACATACATTTTGCTTCACTATACATTGAAATTTTTTGGACAAAATAATAACGGAATGCTTATAAAAAATACATGGGGCTCCAGGATAATTGCGTAAAAAAATGGGCCTCAAGGTAAATGGGCAGCAAGTGACTGACGCCTCTCCCTGTTATAATAATTTACATATACATTTTGTGCTCTTCCACGCTTAGGTCTCATGGGCATCAAGGCAAATGGATTAAAAAAACAAATGAATATGAGATCAAATCAAAGTAAATCAACATGATACCATATTAATTTGGGAGATTAGGTACAGAACCACCACATAAACACGGACAATCTTTAACAATCCATTTTTACTAATTTTTGTACAGCAGACACACTAAAGATAACAAAAAAAAAATAAGAACATGACATGCATCATTCATTCAGGAGATTACGGCAATGGGCATGGTGCAGATGTCAAATAAGGCTCTCCAAGCATCTTCATCCTATGATGCAGAACAACTGGGAAGTAAGGGTCAAAAAACACTCTTGTAGCGTCACAATACGATGTTACATTGGGAAGGCCTGCAAAAAAGGAGGAAACTGAAATAAATCACCTGATTTCCTACAAGAGAGTGAACGATACATAATCTGAAATAAAAAAATAATATCTTGAATTTCACTGTTTTAAAAAATTATATAGAAAGCAAACTATTTCAAATGGTATAGGTTTTTCTACTCATCAAAAGTGAGTATGACAAGCTAAATATATTTAAATCATTTGGATCTTATTTAGACAATCTATATTTTTTTTAAAATAAATTATTGAAATCTCCCATGAGCTCTCCACCAAAGTATGGCTTCAGAAACCCCCTACCTTCCCTTACAGCAGAAAATTTCCTAATCCTATAACAACGATCCTCAAAAAATAGGCTACGAAAGAGAGAAATGGAACTATCATTGTCCATAACAACCAAAATTCGGAACCCCAAAAATAAACACACACAAAATACGAAGGGGAAAAAATCTGCATCCTCTTCATAAGAATGCAGAAAAAATGGATTTAGGGTTACTCACAGTTCTGTTGTAACACCTTACTCTAGGGACAATCTTTAGAGCCCTTTTGTTAAGTTTGAACCACCAGAACTAATTAGAAGACTTAAGAATACCAAAAACTTAAAACTTTTCTTAAATATCTTACTTGGGCTTCTAACTTTGAAAATTCATAATTAATTGCATATGAACTCAAAAATTGTGGTTCAAAGCTCAAACTTTATCTCTTAAAACATTCTTTATAATCATAACATAATCATGGCTCAATTTGGTCCCAGTAACACAGAAAAACCTTCTTATATTTTCCAGACATATTGGAATTTCGCAGGAATTTCTGTTTTTAGGCCTAACTTGTAAAATTCATATCTCCTAATCTATACGTCCAAAAATTATGCATGAGTACTTGATTTAAAGCTTAGGATATGTACTTTCTATCTGGAAAGTTTCACGTCCTGAATTAGAGTATAACTTGACGAAATATCCACCATAACAAAGCATATTCACATGCACTCATATTATTCTAAGTGTAGATATTAATTTCTACTTGAAGTAGAATTCATGTTCTTGGTTTTATTGCAGGTCTTTAGGCTAATTAGGCTCCTTATGGAGTTTATACATACAGACCAAAATATGATAATTAACTATAAACTCCATAATACTCTAGGCCCTCCTTGCCTTAGCTAGAGATCTGCTTGCTTTTCCTTTCCTCTAGAAGTGCTTGGTCCTATGGGTGGGACATAGAGAGAGGGGGTGAGATTTGGGGAAATCTCAGTAGCAATAATCACAATTAGTATATAATGCATGGTAAAAACTGTGCATGTAAAATAAACCAATGAGAATAATACCTTACCAAACTGTAACTGTAAACTGTAACTGAAGCTATTTCACACATGATCATGGCAAAATAATTGAGTAAGGATATTACATATTCTCATGCCTAACTGCAGCATAAATGGCAAAACTATACATGCAACCAAAACACATATACAAAATTGCAAATTAAAGCTACCTCTTGTAGATTCTCTTTCTATAGCAGTTCCTCTCTGATTTCCTTCTGGTAAAACCGATTGCAGATCAATCCCTAATATTAATAGGTACAACAAGAGATTAATATTTTGGTGCATGGGATAAACCTTTTACTACTCTTCCTCTTGAATTTTCATTTATACCCCAAAATATTCCATTTCTAAATTTTCAATCACAAATCAAAACTTCTTCTATTTATTTCATGCTATAACTTGAGGCCTTTATTTTTGGTAAGCATATGAACACTTTCTTCTCCCATTTAGAATTACTTCTATACAATTCAATTCTTAATCCAACTGTAGAATTGTATAAACTTGAAAATAGGGAGATAAAAATATACTTACCAAGAGCTTAAAATAACTTCCTTCTAGAACTCCTTCTAATTAGGCCTCCTTGTCTCTCTATTTTTCTTCCTCTTTTTCTCTTTATTTTCCTCTTCCTTTCTTTCTTTCTTCTCTTTCTCACGCCACACACTTAGCCTTCTAACACTCCATTTCATTGCAACCAAGTCTATTAATAGACCAAAAGTTCTTGGTGACTAAGCATAAATCAACTTGGAGAGGAAATGTTTTTTATAAAAGCCATTTGTCCTTGCTTGAAATTGTGTCATTGGTGGCTACTTTTCTTTTTCCTTTTCATTCACTAGAAGGCCACGTTGTGGCTGCTTGCAATGGAAAATAATATAACATAATTATTGGATAGGACATGTGTCATTAAGGAAAGAAAGATGGGATCATAAGTCATGCAAAATTTCTACGGATACACACTAAATTTGAAGACTTTATGACACTTCAAGACAAAGCTCTCTTATTTGATATATGTTTTATGTGGATTAGGTGGCTGATTCCTTTTTCATTCCTAGGCCACGTTGTGGCTTTGTGAGAGGGAAGATTTCAATGATATTGCATAATGCATTAAGTAGGCCATGCATGTCCAACTTGAAGACAATAATGCTTTCTTTCATCTTGACTTCCTTGGCAACTTGAAGACAATAATGCTTTCTTTCATCTTGACTTCCTTGGCAACTTGAAGACAATAATGCTTTCTTTCATCCATTTTCCATGTGTAGCATTAAATAATATGCATAAATCATGAGAGGCCACGTATTTAACATCTTGAATCATGCATCAACTTAAAGACACAACTTGGTGGACAATATATAATATGCATAAACCATGTATAAGGCAACACATGCATCAACTTTAAGGCCAAGACTTCCTTGCATTCAAGTGCCAAGTGTCCATACTAGCTAATGTATGGCATCTTAAATCATGCTAGAAGCCATGTCCAATGAAGGCTTAGATGATCAAATGGCTTCTTCTTGAAGCTCAATATTATCTCTTGTAGCAAGAAAAAGCCATGTATCTAAAATACCCTTATGAATGAAAATTAGTTGGACACTTGCTAAATAAAATTGTCTTTATTTAAGACAAGATGGCTAATTATTTTGGGATTATTTGACATGTCCTAGACATGTAAATTAAGCTCTTTTATGATCCCAATAATAAACTTCCAACTAAAACTTGCTACATATAAACTTTTGGAACATATAATTTACTTAATTTATTAGCTACCTTAAAGCTTCTTGAATTTTCGGGATGTTACAATTCTCCCCCTGTTAAATAAATTTCGTCCTCGAAATTTAAAACGTACCTTATGACATAAAATCTGGATATTTCTGCTTCAAGTCTTCCTCCAACTCCCAAGTTGCTTCTCTAGTGGAAAATCCCTTCCAGACCACCTTCACAAATAAGATGCTTTTATTTCTGAGTCTCTTTTCCTGTCTATCGATGATTCTTTCAGGCTGTGCTTCATATGTCAGATCATCTTCTAGATCAACTTTATCATGCTCAATAACATGCTCTGGGTCTGGTTGATACTTCTTCAATTGAGAGACATGGAAGACATTGTGCAATTTGCTCAAATTCGGAGGTAAAGCTATCTGATATGCCACTGATCCAATTCTTGAAAGAATCTCAAATGGGCCAATAAACTTAGGGCTCAATTTCTTAGATTTTATTGAACGCCCTATCCCTGTGGTCGGTGATATCTTAAGAAATACATGCTCTCCAACCTCAAACTCTAGCGGTCTCCTTCTTTTATCTGCATAACTTTTCTGTCTGCTTTGAGCCGCTAGTAGTCTCTTTCTTATAATCTTAACCTGTTCTGCAGTTTGATCCACCAACTCTGGACCATACAAGCTTCTCTCTTGCAATTCAGTCCAACAAAGCGGAGACGTACATTTTCTTCCATATAATGCTTCATACGGAGCCATTTGAATACTCGAATGATAACTGTTATTATATGCAAATTCTGCGAGTGGAAGAAAATTATCCCAACTCTTCTTGAAATCCATAACACAAGCTCTTAACATGTCTTCAAGTGTCTGGATTGTTCTTTCTGTCTGACCGTCAGTCTGGGGATGGTAAGCTGTGCTAAATTTTAACTGAGTACCCAATGCATTTTGCAAAGATCTCCAAAATTTTGAAGTAAATCTGGGATCTCTGTCGGATATAATACTACTTGGCACACCATGAAGTCTGACTATTTCTTTTATATATACTTTGGCTAACTCTTCCAGAGTATAATTAGCCCTTACTGCTATGAAATGGGCTGATTTGGTTAGCCTGTCCACAATCACCCATATGGCGTTATGCTTAGCCACTGTTGATGGTAAACCCATAACAAAATCCATTGTAATACTTTCCCATTTCCATTTTGGAATTTCGGGATTCTGCAACAACCCTGAAGGTTTCTGATGCTCGACTTTTATTCTCTGGCATGTTAGACATCGGGCTACATACTTTGTTACATCACTCTTCATTCCTGGCCACCAAAAATAAGACTTGAGATCATGATACATCTTGGTCATACCAGGATGAATAGTGTACTTACTCTTATGTGCCTCATCTAGGATCCTTTTTCTAAGTTCTGCATTTACTGGGACATAAACCCTTTTCTGATACATGACCAATCCATCAGGGGACAATTGGTACTCTTGAGTTTCTCTTCTTTGAATTTTGTCTCTTAGAAGACCAGCTAATTGATCTTGTCTTTGAGCCTCTTCAATCTCTTTACATAAGTCCATCTGAATCCGAATTGAGGTCAAATTCCCAAGTGCAATTGCAGATGTCAGGGTGAAATCCCTAACACTTTCTATTAACTCTTGCTCTTTGATCATCATAGATGCTACTTGAGTTACCTTTCGACTTAAAGCATCAGCGACCACATTAGCTTTGCCTGGATGGTACTTGATCTCATAATCATAATCTTTTAACAATTCCATCCATCGCCTCTGTCTCATATTCAACTCATTTTGATCTTGTAAATACTTGAGGCTTTTATGATCGCAATATAACTCTGCTGTCGCTCCATAGAGATAATGTCTCCATATCTTTAGAGCGTATACTATCGCTGCTAGCTCAAGATCGTGGGTAGGATAATTCTCTTCGTGAGACTTCAACTGTCTAGAGGCATATGCTACTACTCTGCCCTGCTGCATTAGGACACATCCCAATCCATTCTTGCTAGCATCACTGTAGACCACATAAGTCTGCTTAGGATCGGGGATGATGAGAACTGGTGTGGATGTAAGCCTCCCTTTTAACTCTTGAAAGCTATCCTCACACTTGCTATCCCACACGAATGGCTGGTTCTTTCTGGTGAGCTTAGTCAGCGGCAACGCAATTCGAGAAAAGTTTGGAATAAACCTTCTGTAGTAGCCAGCTAAACCTAGAAAACTTCTAATCTCTGTAACTGTCTCAGGCCTCTTCCATCTCAGCACTGCTTCAACTTTGCTAGGATCTACTGCGACCCCATCTAGCGAGATGACATGGCCTAAGAATCTGACTTCTGATAGCCATAACTCACATTTACTGAGTTTAGCATATAGCTGCTTTCCTCTAAGGATTTCCAAAACTATTCTCAAATGCTTCTCATGCTCAACTCTGCTTTTGGAGTATATCAGGATATCATCAATAAACACTACCACGAACTTGTCGAGGTACTGCATGAAAATTCTGTTCATATAGTCCATGAAAACTGCTGGTGCATTGGTTAACCCGAACGGCATTACCAAAAACTCATAATGCCCGTATCGAGTTCTGAAGGCAGTCTTTGGGACATCTTCTGCCTTTACTCGCAACTGATGATAACCTGAACGCAAATCTATCTTAGAAAAGATACAGGAGCCTGCTAGCTGATCTAGTAAATCATCTATTCTCGGGAGTGGGTACTTGTTCTTTATCGTAACCTTGTTCAATTCTCTATAATCGATACATAGTCTAAAGCTCCCATCTTTCTTCTTTACAAACAACACTGGAGCACCCCATGGAGAAACACTAGGTCTTATGAATCCTTTTTCTAACAGCTCCTCTATCTGCTTCTTTAACTCTGCCATCTCATTTGGAGCCATTCTGTATGGGGTCTTGGAAACTGGTCCTGCTCCAGGTTTCACATTGATTGCAAACTCAACTTCCCTTTCTGGAGGTAACCCGCTGATTTCTTCGGGAAATACCTCTGGAAACTCATTAACTACATGAATATCCTCCACTTTTAGTTCTGCCTCTACTTGCATAGAGAAAAAGATCATATAGCCTTGGCATCCCTTTCTTAGATACGTCTCAGCTTGAGCTACTGATATGAAATTCATGGTCACTTCTACTCCTATGTTTTCCTTAGAAACCGGAAATACTGCTTTCTTGTTTTTACAATCCAGGAAAACATTATTCGCAGATAGCCAATTAAGGCCTAGAATTACATCTATATCCAAGAATGGCATACATATAAGATCTATTACTGTGCTATGATGCTCATACTGAATTATACAATTCAGACAAGCATTGGCAGTAACTACTTGTACTCCAGTTGGAGTAGATACAACCATATCATATGGTAACCTATCCTCATGCAAGTTCAAGCGTCCAGCACATTGATAAGATATAAATGAATGACTGGCACCAGAATCAAACATAGCTTGAACAAGACAATTGTTTATTACAATGTTACCTTGAATCATCTCTGGAGATTTGCATGCTTCCTCATGGGACAAGGCAAAGACCCTTCCTTGACTTCTGGGTCGATCTCCATCAAATCTCTGGCTACAATCTTTGGCATAATGCCCTGGCTTCCCGCATTTGAAGCAGACATTCTGTCCTGCAAGGCATGGCTTGTCACCATGATTCCTTCCACATTTAGGGCATTCTCTAGCATTCCCTGATGATTTTTGACCTCCTTTATGACCATACTTTTTAAACTTTTTCTTTCCGAATCCTCCAGTCTTCTTTCCGCTAGAGGTTCCTTCAACGATGGTTGTCTCTGACTTCTTCTGAGTTGTGATCAGATTCTGATCGAATAAACTGCTCTCAGTAATTCTACATGCCTCTATCGCAGAATTAAACTCTGTGAACTGTCTAGGGGCCAGCTTCTCTCTTAGAATTGGCTTTAATCCTCTTATCAGCTTCCTTGTAGTCCACTCCACATCATTTCTATACTTTAAATAGGTCGAATAACGAGACAACCTGTGGAAATTAGCTAGATAGTCATCAAATGTCTCATTATCAGCCTGCGTGAGAATTAGAAACTCAGCTTCTTTCTCATCTCTGACAGATTATGGAAAATACTTTTCAGTGAACTTTTCTAAAAACAACTCCCATGTAAGAGGAGTGTTTTGAGCTTGTAGTAGCAGCTCAGTATTTTTCTACCACCTATCAGCATCCTTTTCCAACTTATAAATTGCCATCTGAGCTTTTCTCTCTGAGGAGCATTCCATGACTCGAAATATCTTCTCAAGTCTCATAATCCAGTCTTCTGCTTCATGCACCTCAAATTTTCCTTGAAACGCTGGAGGATGATGCTTGCAGAACTGGGCAATCCAATATCGCATGCTTTCAGGCTCTGGCTGCAGTTGTTGTGGTATTGGTGGCTGAAACTGACCGCCACCAACAGGGTTTCCTCCTACAGCTCTTTCCCTATCTTGTCTTGCCTGCGTCTCTCTCATCTCATTTATCATTTGTTGCTGCTCATTTAACCTTTCTAAGATTTGTTGCATGGGATCAGGGGAATTTGCTCTAACCGTTGGTCTACCCCTAGGTCTTGCCATATTAGTTCTCTACATAGAACAATATATATAGAAGTTAGGAAAGAACCAATTATGGGTAAACGATTAGAAACATTCTTCCTTCATTATCTTACACTGATGCAACAAACATTAAGCAAACACAACCTTTACCTAAAAGTACATGCAATCATACTTATAACTGATAACTTTGGTTATCTGATGCTCTCTCACTACTATTTGTCTTTGTACGTCCTTGTAATGGTGCACTCAGATGATTTGAGACTATGGACTATTCTCTTGTTTCATCAGGCAAATTAAAATTTTCTTGGTCTCTACGACCTCTTACCTTTAAAGGCGCTTGAGCTCTAGGTGGGGAACTTCTGGTGATTCCCTGGTTACGGTCATATCACTACAGATGTTAATGACACTATGGATACTAGATTCATCATCCATCTATGCTTGTTAATAAAACAAGGGCACGTATAACATCTGAATTCTAAAACTTAGACTACTAATACGCGCGAGCAGAGCATTCTAGCCTATTGCCAGAACCTCTGCTCTGATACCAAAAATGTAACACCTTACTCTAGGGACAATCTTTAGAGCCCTTTTATTAAGTTTGAACCACCAGAACTATTTAGAAGACCCAAGAATACCAAAAACTTAAAACTTTTCTTAAATATCTTACTTGGGCTTCTAACTTTGAAAATTCATAATTAATTGCATATGAACTCAAAAATTGTGGTTCAAAGCTCAAACTTTATCTCTTAAAACATTCTTTATAATCATAACATAATCATGGCTCAATTTGGTCCCAGTAACACAGAAAAACCTTCTTATATTTTCCAGACATATTGGAATTTCGCAGGAATTTCTGTTTTTAGGCCTAACTTGTAAAATTCATATCTCCTAATCTATACGTCCAAAAATTATGCATGAGTACTTGATTTAAAGCTTAGGATATGTACTTTCTATCTGGAAAGTTTCACGTCCTGAATTAGAGTATAACTTGACGAAATATCCACCATAACAAAGCATATTCACATGCACTCATATTATTCTAAGTGTAGATATTAATTTCTACTTGAAGTAGAATTCATGTTCTTGGTTTTATTGCAGGTCTTTAGGCTAATTAGGCTCCTTATGGAGTTTATACATACAGACCAAAATATGATAATTAACTATAAACTCCATAATACTCTAGGCCCTCCTTGCCTTAGCTAGAGATCTGCTTGCTTTTCCTTTCCTCTAGAAGTGCTTGGTCCTATGGGTGGGACATAGAGAGAGGGGGTGAGATTTGGGGAAATCTCAGTAGCAATAATCACAATTAGTATATAATGCATGGTAAAAACTGTGCATGTAAAATAAACCAATGAGAATAATACCTTACCAAACTGTAACTGTAAACTGTAACTGAAGCTATTTCACACATGATCATGGCAAAATAATTGAGTAAGGATATTACATATTCTCATGCCTAACTGCAGCATAAATGGCAAAACTATACATGCAACCAAAACACATATACAAAATTGCAAATTAAAGCTACCTCTTGTAGATTCTCTTTCTATAGCAGTTCCTCTCTGATTTCCTTCTGGTAAAACCGATTGCAGATCAATCCCTAATATTAATAGGTACAACAAGAGATTAATATTTTGGTGCATGGGATAAACCTTTTACTACTCTTCCTCTTGAATTTTCGTTTATACCCCAAAATATTCCATTTCTAAATTTTCAATCACAAATCAAAACTTCTTCTATTTATTTCATGC
Source organism: Mimosa bimucronata (assembly GCA_037074515.1). NCBI lineage: Eukaryota > Viridiplantae > Streptophyta > Magnoliopsida > Fabales > Fabaceae > Mimosa > Mimosa bimucronata. The sequence continues at coordinate 19,768,593 of CM073442.1, forward strand.
TATAACTTGAGGCCTTTATTTTTGGTAAGCATATGAACACTTTCTTCTCCCATTTAGAATTACTTCTATACAATTCAATTCTTAATCCAACTGTAGAATTGTATAAACTTGAAAATAGGGAGATAAAAATATACTTACCAAGAGCTTAAAATAACTTCCTTCTAGAACTCCTTCTAATTAGGCCTCCTTGTCTCTCTATTTTTCTTCCTCTTTTTCTCTTTATTTTCCTCTTCCTTTCTTTCTTTCTTCTCTTTCTCACGCCACACACTCAGCCTTCTAACACTCCATTTCATTGCAACCAAGTCTATTAATAGACCAAAAGTTCTTGGTGACTAAGCATAAATCAACTTGGAGAGGAAATGTTTTTTATAAAAGCCATTTGTCCTTGCTTGAAATTGTGTCATTGGTGGCTACTTTTCTTTTTCCTTTTCATTCACTAGAAGGCCACGTTGTGGCTGCTTGCAATGGAAAATAATATAACATAATTATTGGATAGGACATGTGTCATTAAGGAAAGAAAGATGGGATCATAAGTCATGCAAAATTTCTACGGATACACACTAAATTTGAAGACTTTATGACACTTCAAGACAAAGCTCTCTTATTTGATATATGTTTTATGTGGATTAGGTGGCTGATTCCTTTTTCATTCCTAGGCCACGTTGTGGCTTTGTGAGAGGGAAGATTTCAATGATATTGCATAATGCATTAAGTAGGCCATGCATGTCCAACTTGAAGACAATAATGCTTTCTTTCATCTTGACTTCCTTGGCAACTTGAAGACAATAATGCTTTCTTTCATCTTGACTTCCTTGGCAACTTGAAGACAATAATGCTTTCTTTCATCTTGACTTCCTTGGCAACTTGAAGACAATAATGCTTTCTTTCATCCATTTTCCATGTGTAGCATTAAATAATATGCATAAATCATGAGAGGCCACGTATTTAACATCTTGAATCATGCATCAACTTAAAGACACAACTTGGTGGACAATATATAATATGCATAAACCATGTATAAGGCAACGCATGCATCAACTTTAAGGCCAAGACTTCCTTGCATTCAAGTGCCAAGTGTCCATACTAGCTAATGTATGGCATCTTAAATCATGCTAGAAGCCATGTCCAATGAAGGCTTAGATGATCAAATGGCTTCTTCTTGAAGCTCAATATTATCTCTTGTAGCAAGAAAAAGCCATGTATCTAAAATACCCTTATGAATGAAAATTAGTTGGACACTTGCTAAATAAAATTGTCTTTATTTAAGACAAGATGGCTAATTATTTTGGGATTATTTGACATGTCCTAGACATGTAAATTAAGCTCTTTTATGATCCCAATAATAAACTTCCAACTAAAACTTGCTACATATAAACTTTTGGAACATATAATTTACTTAATTTATTAGCTACCTTAAAGCTTCTTGAATTTTCGGGATGTTACAATTCTCCCCCTGTTAAATAAATTTCGTCCTCGAAATTTAAAACGTACCTTATGACATAAAATCTGGATATTTCTGCTTCAAGTCTTCCTCCAACTCCCAAGTTGCTTCTCTAGTGGAAAATCCCTTCCAGACCACCTTCACAAATAAGATGCTTTTATTTCTGAGTCTCTTTTCCTGTCTATCGATGATTCTTTCAGGCTGTGCTTCATATGTCAGATCATCTTCTAGATCAACTTTATCATGCTCAATAACATGCTCTGGGTCTGGTTGATACTTCTTCAATTGAGAGACATGGAAGACATTGTGCAATTTGCTCAAATTCGGAGGTAAAGCTATCTGATATGCCACTGATCCAATTCTTGAAAGAATCTCAAATGGGCCAATAAACTTAGGGCTCAATTTCTTAGATTTTATTGAACGCCCTATCCCTGTGGTCGGTGATATCTTAAGAAATACATGCTCTCCAACCTCAAACTCTAGCGGTCTCCTTCTTTTATCTGCATAACTTTTCTGTCTGCTTTGAGCCGCTAGTAGTCTCTTTCTTATAATCTTAACCTGTTCTGCAGTTTGATCCACCAACTCTGGACCATACAAGCTTCTCTCTTGCAATTCAGTCCAACAAAGCGGAGACGTACATTTTCTTCCATATAATGCTTCATACGGAGCCATTTGAATACTCGAATGATAACTGTTATTATATGCAAATTCTGCGAGTGGAAGAAAATTATCCCAACTCTTCTTGAAATCCATAACACAAGCTCTTAACATGTCTTCAAGTGTCTGGATTGTTCTTTCTGTCTGACCGTCAGTCTGGGGATGGTAAGCTGTGCTAAATTTTAACTGAGTACCCAATGCATTTTGCAAAGATCTCCAAAATTTTGAAGTAAATCTGGGATCTCTGTCGGATATAATACTACTTGGCACACCATGAAGTCTGACTATTTCTTTTATATATACTTTGGCTAACTCTTCCAGAGTATAATTAGCCCTTACTGCTATGAAATGGGCTGATTTGGTTAGCCTGTCCACAATCACCCATATGGCGTTATGCTTAGCCACTGTTGATGGTAAACCCATAACAAAATCCATTGTAATACTTTCCCATTTCCATTTTGGAATTTCGGGATTCTGCAACAACCCTGAAGGTTTCTGATGCTCGACTTTTATTCTCTGGCATGTTAGACATCGGGCTACATACTTTGTTACATCACTCTTCATTCCTGGCCACCAAAAATAAGACTTGAGATCATGATACATCTTGGTCATACCAGGATGAATAGTGTACTTACTCTTATGTGCCTCATCTAGGATCCTTTTTCTAAGTTCTGCATTTACTGGGACATAAACCCTTTTCTGATACATGACCAATCCATCAGGGGACAATTGGTACTCTTGAGTTTCTCTTCTTTGAATTTTGTCTCTTAGAAGACCAGCTAATTGATCTTGTCTTTGAGCCTCTTCAATCTCTTTACATAAGTCCATCTGAATCCGAATTGAGGTCAAATTCCCAAGTGCAATTGCAGATGTCAGGGTGAAATCCCTAACACTTTCTATTAACTCTTGCTCTTTGATCATCATAGATGCTACTTGAGTTACCTTTCGACTTAAAGCATCAGCGACCACATTAGCTTTGCCTGGATGGTACTTGATCTCATAATCATAATCTTTTAACAATTCCATCCATCGCCTCTGTCTCATATTCAACTCCTTTTGATCTTGTAAATACTTGAGGCTTTTATGATCGCAATATAACTCTGCTGTCGCTCCATAGAGATAATGTCTCCATATCTTTAGAGCGTATACTATCGCTGCTAGCTCAAGATCGTGGGTAGGATAATTCTCTTCGTGAGACTTCAACTGTCTAGAGGCATATGCTACTACTCTGCCCTGCTGCATTAGGACACATCCCAATCCATTCTTGCTAGCATCACTGTAGACCACATAAGTCTGCTTAGGATCGGGGATGATGAGAACTGGTGTGGATGTAAGCCTCCCTTTTAACTCTTGAAAGCTATCCTCACACTTGCTATCCCACACGAATGGCTGGTTCTTTCTGGTGAGCTTAGTCAGCGGCAACGCAATTCGAGAAAAGTTTGGAATAAACCTTCTGTAGTAGCCAGCTAAACCTAGAAAACTTCTAATCTCTGTAACTGTCTCAGGCCTCTTCCATCTCAGCACTGCTTCAACTTTGCTAGGATCTACTGCGACCCCATCTAGCGAGATGACATGGCCTAAGAATCTGACTTCTGATAGCCATAACTCACATTTACTGAGTTTAGCATATAGCTGCTTTCCTCTAAGGATTTCCAAAACTATTCTCAAATGCTTCTCATGCTCAACTCTGCTTTTGGAGTATATCAGGATATCATCAATAAACACTACCACGAACTTGTCGAGGTACTGCATGAAAATTCTGTTCATATAGTCCATGAAAACTGCTGGTGCATTGGTTAACCCGAACGGCATTACCAAAAACTCATAATGCCCGTATCGAGTTCTGAAGGCAGTCTTTGGGACATCTTCTGCCTTTACTCGCAACTGATGATAACCTGAACGCAAATCTATCTTAGAAAAGATACAGGAGCCTGCTAGCTGATCTAGTAAATCATCTATTCTCGGGAGTGGGTACTTGTTCTTTATCGTAACCTTGTTCAATTCTCTATAATCGATACATAGTCTAAAGCTCCCATCTTTCTTCTTTACAAACAACACTGGAGCACCCCATGGAGAAACACTAGGTCTTATGAATCCTTTTTCTAACAGCTCCTCTATCTGCTTCTTTAACTCTGCCATCTCATTTGGAGCCATTCTGTATGGGGTCTTGGAAACTGGTCCTGCTCCAGGTTTCACATTGATTGCAAACTCAACTTCCCTTTCTGGAGGTAACCCGCTGATTTCTTCGGGAAATACCTCTGGAAACTCATTAACTACATGAATATCCTCCACTTTTAGTTCTGCCTCTACTTGCATAGAGAAAAAGATCATATAGCCTTGGCATCCCTTTCTTAGATACGTCTCAGCTTGAGCTACTGATATGAAATTCATGGTCACTTCTACTCCTATGTTTTCCTTAGAAACCGGAAATACTGCTTTCTTGTTTTTACAATCCAGGAAAACATTATTCGCAGATAGCCAATTAAGGCCTAGAATTACATCTATATCCAAGAATGGCATACATATAAGATCTATTACTGTGCTATGATGCTCATACTGAATTATACAATTCAGACAAGCATTGGCAGTAACTACTTGTACTCCAGTTGGAGTAGATACAACCATATCATATGGTAACCTATCCTCATGCAAGTTCAAGCGTCCAGCACATTGATAAGATATAAATGAATGACTGGCACCAGAATCAAACATAGCTTGAACAAGACAATTGTTTATTACAATGTTACCTTGAATCATCTCTGGAGATTTGCATGCTTCCTCATGGGACAAGGCAAAGACCCTTCCTTGACTTCTGGGTCGATCTCCATCAAATCTCTGGCTACAATCTTTGGCATAATGCCCTGGCTTCCCGCATTTGAAGCAGACATTCTGTCCTGCAAGGCATGGCTTGTCACCATGATTCCTTCCACATTTAGGGCATTCTCTAGCATTCCCTGATGATTTTTGACCTCCTTTATGACCATACTTTTTAAACTTTTTCTTTCCGAATCCTCCAGTCTTCTTTCCGCTAGAGGTTCCTTCAACGATGGTTGTCTCTGACTTCTTCTGAGTTGTGATCAGATTCTGATCGAATAAACTGCTCTCAGTAATTCTACATGCCTCTATCGCAGAATTAAACTCTGTGAACTGTCTAGGGGCCAGCTTCTCTCTTAGAATTGGCTTTAATCCTCTTATCAGCTTCCTTGTAGTCCACTCCACATCATTTCTATACTTTAAATAGGTCGAATAACGAGACAACCTGTGGAAATTAGCTAGATAGTCATCAAATGTCTCATTATCAGCCTGCGTGAGAATTAGAAACTCAGCTTCTTTCTCATCTCTGACAGATTATGGAAAATACTTTTCAGTGAACTTTTCTAAAAACAACTCCCATGTAAGAGGAGTGTTTTGAGCTTGTAGTAGCAGCTCAGTATTTTTCTACCACCTATCAGCATCCTTTTCCAACTTATAAATTGCCATCTGAGCTTTTCTCTCTGAGGAGCATTCCATGACTCGAAATATCTTCTCAAGTCTCATAATCCAGTCTTCTGCTTCATGCACCTCAAATTTTCCTTGAAACGCTGGAGGATGATGCTTGCAGAACTGGGCAATCCAATATCGCATGCTTTCAGGCTCTGGCTGCAGTTGTTGTGGTATTGGTGGCTGAAACTGACCGCCACCAACAGGGTTTCCTCCTACAGCTCTTTCCCTATCTTGTCTTGCCTGCGTCTCTCTCATCTCATTTATCATTTGTTGCTGCTCATTTAACCTTTCTAAGATTTGTTGCATGGGATCAGGGGAATTTGCTCTAACCGTTGGTCTACCCCTAGGTCTTGCCATATTAGTTCTCTACATAGAACAATATATATAGAAGTTAGGAAAGAACCAATTATGGGTAAACGATTAGAAACATTCTTCCTTCATTATCTTACACTGATGCAACAAACATTAAGCAAACACAACCTTTACCTAAAAGTACATGCAATCATACTTATAACTGATAACTTTGGTTATCTGATGCTCTCTCACTACTATTTGTCTTTGTACGTCCTTGTAATGGTGCACTCAGATGATTTGAGACTATGGACTATTCTCTTGTTTCATCAGGCAAATTAAAATTTTCTTGGTCTCTACGACCTCTTACCTTTAAAGGCGCTTGAGCTCTAGGTGGGGAACTTCTGGTGATTCCCTGGTTACGGTCATATCACTACAGATGTTAATGACACTATGGATACTAGATTCATCATCCATCTATGCTTGTTAATAAAACAAGGGCACGTATAACATCTGAATTCTAAAACTTAGACTACTAATACGCGCGAGCAGAGCATTCTAGCCTATTGCCAGAACCTCTGCTCTGATACCAAAAATGTAACACCTTACTCTAGGGACAATCTTTAGAGCCCTTTTATTAAGTTTGAACCACCAGAACTATTTAGAAGACCCAAGAATACCAAAAACTTAAAACTTTTCTTAAATATCTTACTTGGGCTTCTAACTTTGAAAATTCATAATTAATTGCATATGAACTCAAAAATTGTGGTTCAAAGCTCAAACTTTATCTCTTAAAACATTCTTTATAATCATAACATAATCATGGCTCAATTTGGTCCCAGTAACACAGAAAAACCTTCTTATATTTTCCAGACATATTGGAATTTCGCAGGAATTTCTGTTTTTAGGCCTAACTTGTAAAATTCATATCTCCTAATCTATACGTCCAAAAATTATGCATGAGTACTTGATTTAAAGCTTAGGATATGTACTTTCTATCTGGAAAGTTTCACGTCCTGAATTAGAGTATAACTTGACGAAATATCCACCATAACAAAGCATATTCACATGCACTCATATTATTCTAAGTGTAGATATTAATTTCTACTTGAAGTAGAATTCATGTTCTTGGTTTTATTGCAGGTCTTTAGGCTAATTAGGCTCCTTATGGAGTTTATACATACAGACCAAAATATGATAATTAACTATAAACTCCATAATACTCTAGGCCCTCCTTGCCTTAGCTAGAGATCTGCTTGCTTTTCCTTTCCTCTAGAAGTGCTTGGTCCTATGGGTGGGACATAGAGAGAGGGGGTGAGATTTGGGGAAATCTCAGTAGCAATAATCACTAGTATATAATGCATGGTAAAAACTGTGCATGTAAAATAAACCAATGAGAATAATACCTTACCAAACTGTAACTGTAAACTGTAACTGAAGCTATTTCACACATGATCATGGCAAAATAATTGAGTAAGGATATTACATATTCTCATGACTAACTGCAGCATAAATGGCAAAACTATACATGCAACCAAAACACATATACAAAATTGCAAATTAAAGCTACCTCTTGTAGATTCTCTTTCTATAGCAGTTCCTCTCTGATTTCCTTCTGGTAAAACCGATTGCAGATCAATCCCTAATATTAATAGGTACAACAAGAGATTAATATTTTGGTGCATGGGATAAACCTTTTACTACTCTTCCTCTTGAATTTTCGTTTATACCCCAAAATATTCCATTTCTAAATTTTCAATCACAAATCAAAACTTCATCTATTTATTTCATGCTATAACTTGAGGCCTTTATTTTTGGTAAGCATATGAACACTTTCTTCTCCCATTTAGAATTACTTCTATACAATTCAATTCTTAATCCAACTGTAGAATTGTATAAACTTGAAAATAGGGAGATAAAAATATACTTACCAAGAGCTTAAAATAACTTCCTTCTAGAACTCCTTCTAATTAGGCCTCCTTGTCTCTCTATTTTTCTTCCTCTTTTTCTCTTTATTTTCCTCTTCCTTTCTTTCTTTCTTCTCTTTCTCACGCCACACACTCAGCCTTCTAACACTCCATTTCATTGCAACCAAGTCTATTAATAGACCAAAAGTTCTTGGTGACTAAGCACAAATCAACTTGGAGAGGAAATGTTTTTTATAAAAGCCATTTGTCCTTGCTTGAAATTGTGTCATTGGTGGCTACTTTTCTTTTTCCTTTTCATTCACTAGAAGGCCACGTTGTGGCTGCTTGCAATGGAAAATAATATAACATAATTATTGGATAGGACATGTGTCATTAAGGAAAGAAAGATGGGATCATAAGTCATGCAAAATTTCTACGGATACACACTAAATTTGAAGACTTTATGACACTTCAAGACAAAGCTCTCTTATTTGATATATGTTTTATGTGGATTAGGTGGCTGATTCCTTTTTCATTCCTAGGCCACGTTGTGGCTTTGTGAGAGGGAAGATTTCAATGATATTGCATAATGCATTAAGTAGGCCATGCATGTCCAACTTGAAGACAATAATGCTTTCTTTCATCTTGACTTCCTTGGCAACTTGAAGACAATAATGCTTTCTTTCATCCATTTTCCATGTGTAGCATTAAATAATATGCATAAATCATGAGAGGCCACGTATTTAACATCTTGAATCATGCATCAACTTAAAGACACAACTTGGTGGACAATATATAATATGCATAAACCATGTATAAGGCAACGCATGCATCAACTTTAAGGCCAAGACTTCCTTGCATTCAAGTGCCAAGTGTCCATACTAGCTAATGTATGGCATCTTAAATCATGCTAGAAGCCATGTCCAATGAAGGCTTAGATGATCAAATGGCTTCTTCTTGAAGCTCAATATTATCTCTTGTAGCAAGAAAAAGCCATGTATCTAAAATACCCTTATGAATGAAAATTAGTTGGACACTTGCTAAATAAAATTGTCTTTATTTAAGACAAGATGGCTAATTATTTTGGGATTATTTGACATGTCCTAGACATGTAAATTAAGCTATTTTATGATCCCAATAATAAACTTCCAACTAAAACTTGCTACATATAAACTTTTGGAACATATAATTTACTTAATTTATTAGCTACCTTAAAGCAAAAAGCAAGTCTCTCTTTTACTCCCACTTCTTACTCCTGCTGTTGACTGAATAGACTTGTCGACGGGTTGTTTTGACTGAATTATTGAGGGGCTGCTGAAATCAAGGTTAAAAAAATTAGACCAGGCATGGAACCAGAAGAGGCACTGGTTCAAAGGTTTATGGTGGGATTGGGGTCAAACTGGGTCTAACCGGTTATATTAAAATAATAAAATTTTATTAATATTAACATTAATAATTACTAATATCAAAATATAAATATAGATAGGTATGCATGATTCATCAAACATGAATATTTTAATGTTTCTATAGAGGGTAAAAGAGAAAATATTAGTTGATTACACATAAAAATAAATGTTATTTTACAATCCACTGATTAAAATACAAATATTAAGAGCAACAACAATAAAATATTAAACATATACAAGTAAAATTGCATTTAAAGTATTATAATTTTCTAATTTCTAAAATTGAGTGAAATGAAAGTTAGTAATTAGGTGAATTATAATAAAATTAAAAAAACTATATTTAAAAAAAAAAAAAAAAGCCAACCTGATTCATTAGGCTGTTTGCGGTTGGACCGGTTGAACCGCCCGGTCGGGTTTTTAAAACACTCTTAAAACTAAAGTTGCATTTGACTATCTCTTTCGTTGGGGATGGCACCAACAGGAGGAAATATTAGGGAGGATATATGGTGCACTTGTTTTCGTGTAGTCCTTCTATGTTTTTATCCCTTCTTCACACCCATCTCTCTCTCTCTCTCTCGTCTACACTCATCTCTGATTCTTTAAGATTTGATTTCGGAGAAGTTACAATCTCAATCTGCTTTTTCTTTAGAAAGCCTCTGCTTCTTTGAAGTCATTAACTTCGTCATGTTGGATTTTGCTATTTTCCAGGTAATTCATCTTCCGTTTGTTCAAGTTTTTTCTTCTTTTGGGTGTCACGGTTATATTTTCATTTTAGGATTGACCCATTATCCAAATAAGACATGATATAGATACTTTGGCCATGAACTTGCGCAGGAGACAATGACTTCGGACGGCAATGCTGATGATATACAGAACTTTATTAAAGCTGCCAAGGATGGTAAGTGGGCAAACGTCCTTAAAATGTACAAGGACAAAAAGGACCTTCGCACGGTCAATATATTGGCGACAGGAGACACAGTATTACACATGGCAGCAGCTAATGGGGAAGTGCAGAGTGTAAAACGCATGGTGGAGTTAGTCAATGAGCAGGATGGTGAAAATGGCGATGAAATAAAACCTGTCCTTGAAGCTAAGAATGAGAAAGAAAACACTCCTCTACATTTAGCAGCTTCTGCTACAAATGGGAGTGTTGAAATGTGTAAGAAGATCGGTGGTGCATACCCCACCTTAATTAATGCAAGAAACACAGCTGGTGAGACACCTCTCTTTTTGGCGGCTTTCCATGGCAACAAAGAAGCTTTTCTTTGGCTTCATTATAATAGACCTGATGAAGGTTCTTCAAGCGGCGATCCTCCCTATAAGAGCGACAATGATACTATTCTTCACTGTGCAGTGGCAGGAGGGCATATTGGTGAATAAAAACAAGGGAGAATTATAATTAGATCCCAAGGAAGGTAATTTAATCACAGTTAGGTCAAAAAAAGTAATTAAATTACATTGAATTCCCTAGGACGGTAATATTAAATCGCATATGTTGGAAGTTGTCGATGCAACTTAATAAGTTATTATTGACAATTCTTTAAAAACCTAGTTGTTATCAACAACTCAACAGCTGTATTAACAACTCCTAACACATTCAATTTCATACTCTATATGGTCCTATTTATAAGAGCCCAACTGTCAAATCAAGCTTTTTAAGAGAAGATGTGAAAGTAATTAAATGTATTTGGAATATACATATCTTTCTAATATTTTGAACCAAATCAATTTCAATTATGGGCTCCCATAATAACGACCGGAGGAAGTATTGCATAGGTTTCTAGAGGACTTCAATATAATTTAATGATTTTTTTGGACCTAATTGTGATTAATTCCATGAGACTTTGTTATAATCCTCTCAAATCATTCTTTCATTTAGTGCCATTTCTTAATGTATCATTTATTCAAGTGCATTAGGTATGATTTGATATCGCAGATCTGGCAATTGAAATTGTTCTCCTTTATAATGCTAATCTAAAAGAGATGGTGATGATGGACAATAGCGATGGGTTGACTCCACTCCATATCTTAGCAGCAACCCCTTCAGCTTTCCGAAGTACTGATCTTCCTAATCGATCTTTCTTTGCTCAACTGCTTTATCGCTGTAAGTACATTATCTTTGATGTTACTCTTCAAAATATATTTTTAATCAAAGGAGAGTAGCAAGTACAATCCCGAATATCATTCTCAAATAAGCCTATGTGTAATTAGTTCTTAGTGGCTATATGTCAAAAATGCAATTAAAAGAGTAGTAGTTCAGAAATATGTTCTTAATGATGGAGGAAAGAAATATTTAAACCAAGAGATTTGGAGATATGTATTAATCACTCTCAATGAGAGGAAACATTCGAAATCATTGCTATCAAAATATTAGATGTGAGTTATTTTGGCTAATATCGAATTAACCCTAAAGTAATTCATCTAGGCTAGGCTTGAATTATAACAATTAATGCTGCTGTCCCGTGTATCAACTCTTCTACTTTAAGTTGATTAAGTACTTAGCCAACAGATGAACCTATTAATTGTAAAGAGCTCTAAGTCCTACAACCTGAATTCCAAGTTGTACTTAATCAACCTTCTAAAGTTTTAACTCATTTGTGGCATCTCATTCAATGAATTAAGACTAAAAGTTTAATTGTCCAATGCTTCTCATACAATCAACAGATTCAATTGTTACTAATTGTAAACATTCAACACCCTAGTGCACTAATCAAGGATCCTCAATCAGCATATAATTAAAAATAGGACATTCAATTAAAAGATGAATCTATACAATCAAAAGGATGTTCAAGCTACTAAGGTTCAATGTTAAGATTCACAATTGCAATAATGATGCTTTTTATCAATGTGAAACCTCTAATCTTACTTCCAATAAAACCACTAAACCTCATTTCCCACACTGAACTATAAATTCCAACAAAACTTAACCAAAAAATTTACACCCTAGATTAAATCTTCAAACAATCTCAAGTCCCATGAAGCTAAACAGATTAAACCTTCTATCTAGACCATATAACCATATTAAACCCAAAAGATGTGATGAATAATACCTCATATATATCGAAAATCAACAAAAACCATAATTTTCAAACTTTCAGACTTGAGGAAACTAAGACGAAAAGAGATAAATCAAGCTAGGAACACTTAGCCAAGGTTTAGAAGCTTGAAATGCTCCCCAATATTCCACATCTTGAAACCCTATCAGAGACACCTCCCTCTCTAGTCCAAACTCCCCATTTTAGTTGCTGTTTCACGACATCATAATGCAATATTATCATGTGCTTGCTTTGGTGAGTAAACTACTCATCAAGACAAGTGACAAGAACCAATGCTTTTTCTTGGTTTTCTTGTTTCTATAGTGTAACATTAATTCCCTGAACCCACTTTTAACCACCCATAATCAACCTTATTATTGTTTTATAACAGAAAAACTAACTATGTTAGAAAAATGAATTAACGTAATAAAAACAATTAACAAAGTTAGAAAAGATTTTTCATAATTTAAATATATCACAAATACAACAGTTTAGCCATTACTCAATTTCAAATTAGTTCAAGGACTAACTGTGTCAGGGAAAAGGAATTGGCTAATCAAACAGTGACATTGTTAGAAAAGGATTTTTCATAAATTTCTATTAAATACAAAATTTGACACACTAACCATGATAGGAAAAGAGGTTTCCAAATGCAATTATATACTATCATAGTTAGAAAAAGATTTTCGCTTAATAAGCAGAGATCCATGTTAGAAAAGGAGTTTTCTAAAAATTTAGGCTAATATGGACATTTGAAACCATCATAATTTATAACACGGTTATCCACGTTAGAAAAGATTTCACCTAACATGGATAATTAAACCATCCTTAATGCCATAATAAAATTCATATGTATTCTACCTAGTTCCTGTAAGACATAAAATAGTCCAACCCAACTCAAGATCCATCTACATTTCCGCAAGAATGAATTAATCTCCTTAAATAAAATACTGACGTAGCACAAATCATCATAATGTCCTAACAATAATCAAATCATAACAATTTAAATAAACAACCCAACAGGTCAAGTCTGACAGAATTAGACAAGTCCTAAAATAAGTGACAATCAAACAAATAGTCTAAATTCGCACATCATATGTAAGTTACAGCTCGTAGAACACAAAAGGCAACCAACTAAGAAAAATAATGCGGAACCCGTAAAAGAAGCATGAGCCCTAAATAGCAATACTATGTCTATCCGGATGGCCTAGAATTACCCACTGTATCAGTGAAAAGTTCCCGGATCCTTCCCTTGACCTCCTACTCCGCTCTTAGGACCTGCAAAAGTGAGATAAATGAGGATAGCCCCAAATGTAAACACTGACTACTCATCTGCGTGCATTATGCGTTAGCAAGGTACTCAGTGGAATAGTACATAGAGATATATATCAGTTCAGAAACATGTTCAGATATTCACACAAGATGCACATCATAAATTTCAAATTAAATTTTCACAATCTCTTAAACATAACATAGTATATTCAAATTATTTTTAACAACATATACATCGATCATAATAGCAAACACCTCAAAGGAATCTTGCATAAATCGATGGGAAAATGGGTGGAATCAGTCAGAACTTTCTACCCGCCCATGGAACCACAGCACGGGTCAGGAAGAACTTTCTATCCTCCTTGAAGCCGTAAGACGAATCAGAAGGGACTTTCTACCCTTCCTGAAACGGTAAGAGGCTTTGTCTCCTAAAATATCTAATTAGTCCTTGTAACGTAACAGGGTACCTCATCACGTGATGGCATAATATCCAAACCCACCGGTCATACGCACACAAACAAATCATCACAACAACACATGAATATGAAACATCAATAATCAGACACCTGGCCTTCCAGTATTTCCAGGATATATATATATGTAATAATTTCAAAATTAACATATACCTCAATTCTAAAAATGCCAAATCACAATTTTATGCCAGTTCAAAATAATACTCCACAGGACGTTGTATAAGAAAAATAATAATTTTAACATTGCTTTCACATCTCACATAGTCATCAAATCATAATAATTTTCAAATCACTCACCAACACTACACACAAACATAGACAAGCAAAAAGCGGCTACCTGATAGCTTCACTTATATGTACTTCGCTTATCTCTTTTTTTGTCCTCTTCAAGTCTCGGTATCACAAAGCTTAAAAATCTCAAATATTCTATAATCAATCACATATACACTCATAAAACTTCAAAGTTTCAGTGCATCATCAACATTCAAAAATCTCTTCCCTTAAATGTTAAGTTCAGCACCAAAAACCAAAACAGAGTTATAAAGAATTAAATCAACATATTCGCATTCAGTATGTTCTTCAATTCTTCACATTTATCCAAATTCATAAATTTATTATCAAGGACCATCCTTTATAATCCTTTTATTATCACACTATTATCAACATCTACTTTTCCAACAATCCAATCAGTAGCACTTATATATTCTAAAAAAAATATCTTTCAACAAAAAATGTCATTTTGGAACCTTAAATCATTTAAATTCTGACTCCCTACATTTCCATAACTTTGTCTATTAGAATTCCTCACTAGCAATCTTTCTTTTACGCTTCAAAACAACTTTTACTATCTAAGACCTCAAATTAAGAAGCCTAACAATGATTTAGCATTTAGGGATAAAATCAAAACCTTTTTGTAAAGTGTTATCACAGTGAAATATGAAATTCCAACTTTATAATATTCATATACTCAATTAAACAATGAAACAGATACATATTTTCCAGATTAAATACATGCTTCAAACATCATAAACTTCAACAACATTTAATGAATTTTCACATCAATATTCAATCAGGAATTCCATACTTACATTGTGTACTTCACCATAATGTAGCTTACGAATCAGTTTCTAACAAAAATCATATACTCAAGCACATTCTAATTACTTTATATCCACAATATGTTCATCTCTTTCCTATTTTATAATCTCAAGTAAATACCTCAATAGTCACCACTTATTTTCCCCTGTTTCAGCTATTATATCTTTCTGATTTATGATCTATCTTCCACCATTTATTACTCATCTATTTCGCTATTTTTCATCTCCAATATCTCAGATTAGACACGATACTATTATTACCAGAAACAAAGTATGTCGTCCTCTCATTCAAAATTACACTACCAAGAAATCAATCATCACATTTCCTTTTAATCCTTAACTCAGAAAATTCAACAAAACATTCATAAAAAAATTAACTAATTTATCCCCATTCAAACTAATCATAGAAGCTAGACTCAAACTTTGACTGAAATATACTCTCCTATTTCGGTTACAACAAAATCAGTGAGGATTCAATCAGAGGATCAACCATAAAAATGCCCATTATGTTTTCCACGTTGGAGCTTCCATTCAAATCATATATTAATAGGCCAATTAAACTCTAATATCATCTAATAACTTCAATCAAAACAGAAAAACGAAACCAGGAACAGTGCATGAGATTTAAGATTTGAAACTCATACTATACAATCAAAAATCGAACATGCAATGAAAAATTGATTTCTAATATACTCCTACCTACTTTTAGACACAATTTCTCTATGATTCCAGTCGAGAATTGAAGATTGGCGTCGGTAACCAGTAACCTTCGACAAGGATGTTCGAAATCCGGCTAGAAAACTTCATGAAAACTCAAATCTCTTTAGGGAAACTCATTTGCTAAGTTCTAGTTTTGATTTAATCAGTTCAGAACACCCAAAAACCCCCAACCCATTCGGATACCCAACTCTCAATCGTCCATAATCGAAGAAACAAAGGGTCGGAGTAGGAAGAGGATGCTCACCGGAGTCCATATATGGTCTTGCATGCGAGGTTGAAGTTCCCCATCACCGGCGATGGAGCTCCAACTTCCCGGCGATCTCCGATTCATCTCTCGGTCCCTCTAGCGCTCTCAGCAGAAGTAAATGGGGTGATGATGATTATCGAATGGCGGAGGGAGGAAATGGGTTGAAAGGATTGAGGGGTTGAAATGGCCAAATTACCCTTTTCATTTGAACTGAAGATATTTCACTATTGAGGGTATTACAGTCTTTTAACATCTAAACCCTTTCTGCTTTCCATATAAATTCCTAAACATACACCTTAAATTATTTTCAGATTTTCTCTTCTTCTGTAAATAATTCCTAAAAATACATTCTTATATCAAATTAGGGATTTTCTTTCACCATAGATTTCTTTTTCGCCTAAACAATATCTTCCCTGAAATTCTATAATTAAACATAATTGCCTAACTATTTTTCTTCAGTTTATGAATAAAATAAACTTTAAAAATCATTTAAAATATCTTGAGCGTTATCATTATTTATAAGGCTTTTTTATTACTAAATACTTCAAGATTTTAAATAACTCCTTATTTCTTCTTTTCTGAATTTTGGCGGTGTTAACTTTTACATCCAAAAAAGTTTATGATGTTAATTTTGGAAAAAGTACATGGATATTTTTTATCTTTTACCCTTTTTAAGTTTTGTCATCCTGCTTTTTCACTCATTGCGTTATAATGTAAGATTAATATGGGTGTGGCTTTTTTTTTTTTTTTAAAAACTTGGAAGGGTGTTTTAGAGTTAAGAAGAAGAATAAGGCCACCAAAAGGGAAGATTTGGAACAACGTGAACGCAAATCATGCATCAAGGCCCTCATAGATGCATTGGTAAAGTATGGTTTAAGTGAGTATGATGATTTACAAGTATTGTTCACTAAAACTGCAATATATAGAGAAGAGAGTGATGAGTACCCGTAAGGCTTGTCTTACAGTAATTATCAAGAGAAAGAGATATATGCTTTTTATGTTTTTTTTTTTTTTGAAGACAAGTCTCACGATGACCCATACACATGGAAATATTGAATCATATCTTTTGGCTTTTCCACACACCTAATAGTTACTCGCTTTGAATTTTCAATTCATTTGATTAATAATAGTTAGCTCATGGCTTTTGTTCATAAATAGTAAAATTTGTGACTCAGTTTCAGACGATAATGCCGAAAGACTAAGCTGGTGCATCGCGAATATCTTGCCTCTAGTGGTGTTTCTGCTGTGGATTTTGGCTGGGGTCCTGGGGGCCCCAGTAATACTGGCATGTGTCCTGGTGGTACCGGTCATCGCGAGACCATCATTTACTATATCAGCAGGTACGCCATGTCAATGTTTAATTAAATGAACTTCATGTATTTATTAAGCATACGGTTATGATTCACTTACCTATATCTAGAAACTAGGTGGTCATACTTCATTGAGCTAAGAGCCATGAGTTTTTATTCCTAGACATAGGGATCTTCTTATGAGAAACAATCATATTCAAGATACTGTCAGATATTAAATACGGGCACCTCTTTCAATAGGGATTCACATGATTATGATGGACTTACCTATTTCACTTTCACATGATTGTTGAATATATGTGTTGTACAACACAAAATTTAAAGGGACAATTGTACATAGGTCCCAAGCAAGATAATTTATTTCACAGAGGTCCCAAAGAGTTGTTAATGACAATTATTAATAACTGCAATAGCCTTCGTTAACAAATGAAGAAATTATTAATGGACCTGTCTGAAATTAATTCTCTTACTTGGGAGCTATGTGCATTTCTCTCAAATTTAAACAAGTGGATAATCAAAACGAACAAGAATAAATAAACTTTGGGCCTCAACTATAAACTAAGTAGAAACGAACAACACATAAACCAGGTTTGGTTTATCTTCACTGCCCTTCCCTTCATTTCATATCTCAATCATTAGATTGAAATTGAAATTTAAGTGGTTTGGAATTAATCTTTTATAAAAGAAATTCTTCAATATTTCTATTATAGTTTTAAACTATCCTAAGTAAAATTAAAATTTAGGAGTTTTGAATTTATTTATTTACTTTTAAAATTCATATTTTATTAATAATTTTCTAAAAGGTTAAAACTGGACTGCTTATGTTTCATTTAAACAATTATAGTAAGAGATGGGAAGGGAAAAAAGTAGAGGAAAAGGGTAGTGGGTGAGAAATTGATCCTTTCCTCTCCTTCTTCCCTCCTTTTCCCTCTCACTGATCCAATTGTCCATATTAAACATTTCTATAAAAATAAATATAATTATAGTTATACTTAAAAATCACATAATAAATTTAATTAGTCAAAAATTGGTCTAAACAATTCAGAACTGTAGACTATTATAAATTTAGATTTTATTTTTCATTTTTTTATTACAGTCGTAAACTGTTCAAACAAAATTTTAATAGATTGAATTTATTTATGAGATTTTTAAGTATTATTATAATTATTTTTATTTTTATAAAATATTTAATTTAGACCAATGGTGTGAGAGGAAAAAGTAGAACCACTTTCAGTGCTCATTAGAAGGATGAGTAGGAGGAGCTCTCCCACTTTCAACCGTTCAAATCTAATCTGAATCATCCAGATATAATATATTAAACTTTACATTTTTTATGTGGAAACTATATTTGTTAACAGAATGATAGTTAAGAGATTATCTTTATTCTAAATTTTCCACCCATTAAAATAATTTTCTTTTAAAAGTAATAAACTTTAAAATATTATATCTAAATCATCCAGATTAGATCTAGATGATTGAGAGTAGAAGAGCGGCCTCTACTCATCATTCCAATGAGCAATGAAACTGGTTCCGAGAGGAGAGAATCCATGTCGGGGTGGGTGGGAAAGATCCAATTCCCACACAAAACGTTTATGAAATAGCCATAGGATCTACATGATTCTACCTGTAGACATTAGACAACATGCTTTTGGTACACTTAGTTTCATCTCTCCTCAAACTGACAATTGGACAACGCAACAATTTCAGTGCATTTAGGGGCCGCTTGGCTCAATCCCATAATTACACCCTTGCAATGCAATGCAAATGTTAATTACAGAAAATTGTTTGTTATCTTTTTATAGGATATGTTCAATGAGGCAGTCTTGAAAAATTAATTTAAATTAATATATAGAAAAATACCATTATACGGCGCTGGGCTGTGAGTTCTCTTGTGCTTCCAGTTCCATGAACATATCTTCTGGCATCCTCAAGCATCTATGAACGCAAGCCACAACCACGCCTCTTCAGTCTTCATAATTAGTCACAGACAAAGATGCCCTTTCTTTCACAAATCCCTCCTTACCTCTCTATATACATTTCATTTCTCAGGAGCCATGAATTAAAACTTTTTTAACTACACGTTGCTCATCTCTTCTTCATGGACTCCCCTCGCTGCCCACAACCTCCTCTTGAAAGGAAGCCTTCCGTTGACTCTGAACCCAAGGCCTTATTTGTGCATGAAATAAACCTTGCCAGGGTCTAAATTATAGATACTCACACCAAAGAGGAGGCCATCCAAATATTCCTTGTGGTATTACTAGTGTTTTTTCTTCATTTTCATGCAAATTCCTCCCTCTTTTCCCACTACGAGATACCAAGGCGTGAAATGGGAGTTGAACTTCAATGCAGATTTACCAGTATAGGTGGATTCGGTTCTCGAATCAAGGCAATAAATCGAGAGGGTTCGTGAATACCGTTTAGATATGTAAACTAGACACATATGAAGACCTGCTGATGAATTGAATACAACCAATCAAATATCATTGGTGGGTGAATGAATCATTTATAATACTCGTAAAACACTGTTCAGATACTAAGATATACAAAAGTAGGCCTAAAGCCAATATACTAAGCCTAATACTCATAACATCTCCGATCAAGTTGGGGGCCATACAATTTCATGGTTCCTAACCTTTTTATTTTTATTGGTGAACATGGTTTCTAACTTGTTTAACAGCCTCTCATGGCCTTCTTTGCCAAGTGGTCTGGCATGTACATCTGCCAGCTTATTCTTGGAGCATACTTGTTGCACATCAGTAATTCCCTTTTGTAGCTTCTCTCAGATAGTGATAGAACCCTGCTCAAATAATGACTAACAGCAAGAAAAAATAAAACTGAATAATACTAAGGTTTGCTAGTAATAAAAAGAAACAGAATAAAAGTTACAATAAGGCCTCACTATGATCCTGGACAAACCTCTCTCACAATACAACAAAATGAACACTGAACAGCAAAACACTCACTAGGTCTCTCTGGTGTTTTGAGAGACCAGCCTCTCCTACTCACTCTCACCATACAAAATAATTTATGTCCCACTCCCTAAGGATCACAGTTCCTAAATACCAAAATCGCACCTCCCATTCTCCAAGGTACTTCTAACAAAACAGCTAGCAGCAACCCTATAGTCCCCTAGTTGCTTATTCCTTTCTCCAAATTAGCATGAATATCTAGGTCAATATTCTGATCCTCAAAAGACATGTTTCCATTAGCATGACTCTTCCTAAGTTTCCTTTGGTATGTGTGCTAAGCAAAAGTAATCTTGTCATTACTCGCCCCTAAAAGATTCGCCTTGTCCTCAAGGGGAAAGGTAGGAAACTGTTTGGCAATTGTAGTTACATCCTCCCATGAATTCTCAAATTCTTGCATGTCCTCAAGGCTGCACCTATAACTCCAACTCCTTAGATAAAGCTAAAGGAATGGTTGGTGTCGCGATAGTCGGGTGCACTGACTTCTTTAGGTTGGATACATGAAAGACCGAATGATGCGAGCCGTGGAAAGGAGTTCAAGTCGACAAGCTACAACTCCCACTTTCTCAATGATCTTAAAATGGCCATACTAGTGAGGGAAGACTTTTTCATTCACTCGTTTAGCCAATGAATGTAATCGGTAAGGCCTAATTTTAATGTAAACCTGCTCCTCAACCTCAAGCTGAATGTCACGTATATGTCTGTCGGCTTGTTCTTTCATCTTGTGTTATGCTTTGGACAAATTCTCCTTTAAAGTAGTGATGATGGCATTGTGGACCCGAATCTATTCATTGACTTCTTCTATGGCAGATGGCTCATCTTGGTGTTTGAGGAAGTTAGGAAGATCCCTCCCACTGACAGCTTTAAAAGGGGTCACATTAGTAGCACTATAATGTGAAGTATTATACCAATATTCAGCCCAATATAACCGTTAAGCCCACTGGTTAGGCTTCTCACTAGTAAAACAGCATAAATATGTCTTCAATCCCCGATTTAGAACCCCAGTTTGCCTATTAGTTTCAGGGTGATAAGCGGAACTAAGACATAATTATGTACCAACCTGTTTGAACAATTCTCGCCAGAATTTGCTGATAAAGATCCAATCTCTATCTGATACAATGGTCCTAAGAAAGCCATGCAATTTGAATACCTCATGCACATATAATTTAGCCACATCCTTCGTTGCAAATAGGTGAGAAAGAGGCAAAAAAATGAGCATAGTAAATCTGTCAACAACCACCGGTATGATATCAAACCTCTTAGATTTGGGAAGCCCGGTAATCAAATCCATATTAATGTCCTCCTATATGTTGTGAGGGAAGGATAGGGTCTACAACAATCCTGCGTCAGTAATTCTTCCGTGGATAATTAATTTACCGATTTACCGACGGAAAATTTTTTCCACCAGTAAATTTACTGATGGAATTTCTGTTGTGGCCGTCGCGTGTCGCCTCTACAAATTGTCTTTAATTATGGCGAAGTAGAGACTCGAACCCCCAACCTCTTGCACACGTGCTGATGCCTTAATCAGTTGAGCTATAAGACCCTGTGATATTATTTGAAAACTATTATATTTATAATATTCAAACTCCCACTATTATAATTATATTTGATTTTAATTATTATGTAATTTACATATTAACAATTCTATTATTTTTATATAAATAATATTTTATATTCATATACATTACATTATATTTAGTATTTTCATTTTATAATTGTAATAAATATTATTTTTGTTAATTACTTTTATTATATGAATTTTTTAATAATTATTGTATTATATATATTATCAAATTATAATTAACTTTCATTTTTCTTACTAATATTTATTAATAAATAACATATTATTTAATAAAAAATTAAAATTAAATTTGTACTAAATATATATATGTTAATTTTTATTAATATTATTTATTTATTTATAAAATATTTTTTAAAAATAAATTAAGATAATATTTTATTTATAAAATCATTAATATATTAGTGACGGAAATTCCGTCGGTAAATTTTCCGTCAGGAAATCCGTCAATAATTACTGATGGAAATTTTTTCAGTTAAAAATTCAATTTGTAATTCCATGTTTTTTTGTAGTGTATACTTATGAATAGTACTCTTCATTCCTTCTCAATACACTATATTGGCAAGGCGTTTATAGGTGCGTAACCTGTATGGCCACCCACAGGGGAATCATGATATTCCTTAAGAGAGGAATCCATGTGAAGTTCTTGGGTAGAACTAACCACCCTTTGTAATGCAAACACCCATTGTTCAAATAGTACTCTTCTACACTTCCAGGTCTAGCCACAATCTTTTGGGTGATAACTTGAAGTTTTGGATTAGACTGAATTTCCCTCTCCCATTCCTCAATGTCTCATGCTATCATAGTATTAACCCTTAGAGTTCTAGGCATTCTTCCTGCTGAAATAATGCATTTGCGACTCTATTTTCATTGCCGGGTTTGTAGACAATCTCAAATTTGAACCCTATTAATTTAGAGATCCATTTTTTACTGATTTTCATCACTATTTGTTGTTCCAACAGGTATTTCAAAGCCTTGTGATTAGTCCTAATGATAAATTTCTACCCCCAAGGGTAATACCTCCATTTTTTAAATGCCATTAGTATAGCCATAAGCTCCCTTTCATACACCAAGCTTTGTTGGGCTTGATTAGATAATTTTTGGCTGAAATGGGCAACTGGCTTTCTGTTTTGCATCAAAACAATGCCTACCCTGGTATCAAAAGCATCAATTTCAAGCTTGAAAAGAATGGAAAAGTCAGGCATAACAAGCACTAGAAGAGTAGTCATCACTGTCTTGAGTTGTTCAAATGCTTGATCTGTATCCGGGGTCCATTTGAAGGCATCTTTCTTAAGAACATCAGTGAGTGTACTTGCTATCTTTCTGTGATTCTTCACAAAGCAGCGGTAGTGCTCTGTTAGCCTCTAAGAAAGCCCCTCAAGGATTTAACATTCTTAGGCTTTAGCCATTCAATTATGCTGTTTATTTTTGCCAGATCTGCTTGAACTCCTTCTTGAGAAATGATGTGGCCAAGGTACTCAATCCTTGATTGAGCAAAACTGCACTTCTTCAAATTAATTACGAGCTGGTTCTCCTTCAAACAAGTCAGCACAAGTTTTAAATGCTCCAAAAGAAAAGTTAGATCATTGTTATATATGAGTATATCATCAAAGAATACTAGCACAAACATACGCAAGTATGGACAAAATACCTCATTTATGAGTGGTTGAAGAGTTGATGACGTGTTGGTTAGTCCAAAAGGCATGACTTTGAACTCATAATGGCCCTCATGTGTCCGAAGGGCAGTCTTGTGCTCATTATCGGCCTTAATTCAAATTTGGTGATATCCTGATTTTAAGTCTAGTTTGGAGAAAACAGCAGCTCCCTTCAACTCATCCAACAATTCATCAATGACTAGAATGGGAAATTTGTCCGGAACTGTGATTTTATTTAATACCCTGTAGTCTACGCAAAATCTCCAACTGCCATCGTTCTTTTTAACCAATAACACCGGGCTCGAATATGGACTGTTGCTTCCTTGGATAATCCCACTATTCAACATTTCTCTCACCATATTTTCAATCTCATTTTTTTTCGCAAATACAGATATAGGCATGGCCTAATATTCGATGGTTGTTCACCAGGTTTAGTTATGATGACATAATCATGTGTCTGCGAAGGGGAAAGTCCCCCAAGGGCTTACATACTTCAGAAAATTGATTCAACAGATTCTGGACTTCCATAGGTACAGTAATTTCATTCCCTTCCTCTCCAACAATTCCATTATACTCAATCAAGTATCCCTCTCCCTTCTTTTTAAGAATCCACATAAGTGATTAGACAGTGGCTCACGCTTTTGCTAAAGAAGGATCTCTTTGTAGGCACACTTGCTCTCCTTTACGATCAATCTTCATGGTCAACCTGTTCAAATAACTTCCCCGAGTGACCTCAACCACTCTATCCCAAGTATTGCATCAACTCCACATAGAGGAAAGTTGTAGAATGTTTGAATGATTTCTAAGCCTTGCATCGATTTCTTCAGCCGGTAATTTCAAGCTATTTTGCAATTCTTGTGAAATAAAATTGTATGTTGTGCCGCTGTCAATGATAATCACGACAGCCTTGCCCCCGATTTCCCCTATAAGCTTCATGGTGTATTGTCTTCAAAGCTTGCGATGAAATTCAATGACAACTCCATCTGGGTTATGGTGTCAATATAGTCTAGGAATTCCTCTTCCCCCTGCTTGGCCATCTCTTCTTCTATGCCCTTTTCTTCCTCTTTTTCAAGGATCATCAATTGTAAGCTCTTGTTTTTTCAGGTGTGGTTGGGGTTGAATTTGTTGCCACATTTGAAGCATAAACTGATTTATGTCTGTTAAGTTATCTTTGCCTCTGAAAGTCTATGAGACCTCCATCTTTGTCGAGCTGAAAAATTCGCAGCAACGTTGCTTCCCGTCTTCGATTCTGTTATACTTGTTTCTATTTTCTTTCCGTAAGCATTCATGTTAACAAAAGGGGTGTACATGGGTTGGATACAGCGTTAAAGCGATGGATTCTTCCAGCCTTACCTTCCTTGGGTTTTTCGATGGCGAGGTTCTTCTCTTCGATTCGAATGGCCATCTTTATCACATTGCGAAGAGTAACGACGCTGGTGAGTCGAAGTTCTGCCCTAATTTTTGGTTTCAAGGTGTCGAGTAAGCATTCTTCGGGTACAACTTTGAGAGGCGCAGACATCTTGAATTCTTCCACTAACTGTAGTACTGAACGCTCTTGTTTAAGTTCCAGCAACATCTCATATTCATCCCCAAGTTGTGCAGGATGAAATCTGCTCAATAGTTCATGCTTGAACTCCGGCCAGCTTTGTATTGGTGTTCTAGTTTCAATCCACTAGGACCAATTGAAAGATTTCTCTTTTAGACATACTACAGCGGCCTAGAGTTTCTAGGTTTCCATCACTGATTTGATTAAGTACCTTTCCACTCTGAAAAACCACCCCAATGAGTCTTCTCTATCGAACACCGGTAACTCCAACTTCCTGAACTTTTCAGTCTCATTCCCTGTGTCTCCGCCGATTTATGCGGTCTCTTTTATATTTGGAGGTATTGTGGTGAGTGGTTGAGACTCATCTACTATTCTTTGCCTCTCTGTTAATTTTCCCAATGTTTCTTGCATCTTCACCATCATCTCCCTGACCTTATTCATCTCCATTGTTAACCTTTCATTAGCTCTGTTTACCCCTCTGGTTAGTCCTCCCACCGTTTCTTTCAACTCCTAAACTTCCTCTACATATCTCCTCTCCATTTTGTTCCCTCCCACAAAGTCTTAGGAAAGACCTTCTCTGAAACACTTGATAGAACCCTGCTCAAATTATGACTAACAACAAGAAAAAATAACACTGAATAATACTGAGGTTTGCTATTAATCAAAAGAAAAAGAATAAAAGTTACAATAAGGCCGCACATTGATCCTAGACAAACCTCTCTCACAAGATAAGAAAATGAGCACTGAACAACAGAACACTCACTAGGTCTCTCTAGTGTTTTTGAGAGACCAGTCTCTCTTACTCACTCTCACCATACAAAATAATCCATGTCCCACTCCCTAAGGGTCACGGTTCCTAAATACCATATGTGCACCTCCCATTCTCCAAGGTATTTTTAACAAAACAGCTAGCAGCAACACTACAGCCCCCTAGTTGCTTATTCCTTTCTCCAAATTAGTAGGAATATCTAGGTCAGTATTATGATCCTCAAAAGACATGTTTCCATTTGCATGACTCTTCCTAAGTTTCCTTTGGCATGTGTGCTCAGCAAAAGTAATCTTATTAGATAACAATAAAGTGACAATCGATTTCAATATGCTTCCTGCCCAAGAAAAGCTAATTGCTAGGAATATGTACCACCACTCTAATATCACATAACACCTGTACTGGTTCCACACACACTTTTCATATTAAGATCTCGCAACATGCGAGTTATCCAAACAATTTCAGAAATTACCGTTGCTAGTGCCATGTATACTCCACCTCGATTTAGACTATTTCATTATTGTGTGCTGCTTCTTTGACTTCTAGTAGACAAAAGAACCTCCATACTTCATAGAATAGCATGTTATGGACCTTCTTGTATCATGACAAGCTTTTCCTATTGAGTCCATAAAGCATTCTACCATGTTTCCCTTTGTTGCAACTAGGAGGATGGCCATTCAGGATTTCCTTTAAGATAACTCACTACTCAAACTATTGCCTCCATGTATGATGTTCCTAAAGCTCACATAAACTGACTTAAGGTATGCCAAACAAAACAAATTTTAGGTCTAGCTAGTGGTCTAACAAGTGGTAGTAAAAAAGGACAACCTAGCTCTTAAGATGAGAGAAAAATAAGAAGGATAAGGATCAAGAATATCTATTATTGATGATAGAAGAACAATGTTTATACAACAATCTAACCCACTTGGGTTTAGATTAATCATGCCTCACTTGAAATGATGAACTAGCAACCTCAACTTTAGGGATTATGAGGTGAAAGACACAAATTACCATCTCCCTCTTTGGTATATACCACACAATCGCATACTTTAAACTATAACTAGGACCCCCTTTAAATAGAATTCTAAAGTGGCCAACCCTTTGTGATTAATCAACTAATCAAACTCTCAACAAGCCCTTCAAATTGATATTTCTTAGAATTGTTAACTTGCCAATACAAATAAAAGGTTTAGTGAAGTGTGTTGAAGCAAGTTATTTTGATCATAGCTTGTAAATGAAACTTGGGAAGACATCTTGCTCTATTAACTTTATGGAGACATCTTCTTTCACTTTGTAATCTTGATCTTCACCATCTTCCTATTCAATTTAGTTTTAATTCTTTAGCATTTATCATCATAGGTGGATGCCGAATTTTTTTTTATTTTGAAGATATGCTATTAATAGAAGCATCTTACAGTAACATGTCCAAGCTGAATCCACAATTTCTTTATACACCTTTTGCAGCACCCCCCTCTTCTTATGATCAATCAAGCTTGCTCACCATCTGGTATAGCCACATATCACCGTCCTTTTCCAATCAGTAACTAATCTGTCATGTTCCCGAAGCAAACTCATGGCATCACTATCACTACTTCCATCATCCACAATGTTTCTCAACTCTTGAAGCTTGAAAGCTAATGTCCTTCTCCATTTTGCCCTTTTTTTGTAGATTCTTCACAAGCCCCATACTCCCTTAGTGAAACGGGCATATGGGTGCAAGTGAAGCACAAAGCATAAACCAGCATTCAACAAAAATAGACTGTAGCTGTAATGAACTTGAACAACAAAACAAAGCATCTGGGTTCTCATGTTTCAGTTTTGAAATCACTTGAAATTCTTCAAAATTGATCATGCATTTGAACTTAACTCCCTTAAAATCTTCACTACCATAAACATCTTCCCAAGAACTCTAAATTACTGCCAATATAATAATATTTCATAAGGAGAACGCCCAAAATGATTTGCATAATACAAACAATTTCTTAATCTTTTAATGTTGCCGCAGATACTGAGGTAAATTCTCAGAGAACAATAACACATTGTTCCCCATTCCATGTTCTATAGCTTAGCGCTGATGAGCTATTCCAAGCCCAGCTAAATACAACATCACTTTCTTCCTTCTGCAATACCACATTGACTTCACCTTTCTTTATTAGTGGTCACCCTTTAATCTTGAGGTAGCATTATCTCATTCATGGCTATCTTCATTCAATCATCTAGTTCAATATCTTCAACAAGAATACAAACTATCTCATGCCCATGAACTGCCATAGCCTTTTTGAAGTTCTTCCTTAAAAACTTTTGCAACATGTTTTTCAACACCCAACCAGTGAAAGAAGCAGAGCCTAGAACAAAGAACCAACTTACTAAGAATCGAGGATTTAAAAGAAGATCAAGGAGTTGATCAAAGTTGGGCTTCTAGTCAATAATAGACAGAATCAAACTCAGCACAGTAAGATATCAAGTGAAGGAATGAACCGATATTTTTGCAAGATAACCCAATACAATCTAAAACGCAGAATCTTACAAGCAAAGACCATAGAGTACCTATATAGTAACTATGCAAGCACCATGCTGGCATCTCCTCTCTTAAATTTATAACATATAAAGGTAAAGATTCCAAAACATATATATATATATATTTCAGTAAAAAATAATGCAAGCATCCTTACCATTCTTCTTACTACCTCACATCAAAAGCACTTCCTTCCTGCTGCTCTGTAAAAACATAAATAAAAAAGTTTGAATCTCAATAGCAGTTTATTTCATTCATTACCATGCATAACAATTAATAAACCTGTACAAATATTACAATTAACCACACTTCCTGTGCTAGGTGCTCTATAGGCACATTCCACAAAATTACTGGCATGAACTGAAAATATAAGTAAACTGTGTGGACTATGAGACACTTGGTCTCTTCCCACCAAATATTTCTGTATATACATGTCTTGCTAGGGGTAGCTAACCACCTAGCCTTGGAATACTTCATAATCTGGAAATAATACTTCAATGCATGAATTAACAAGGTTTATTACCTCCATACATAATATAAACTTGAAACAGATGTTAAGTAATTATTCATACATAATATATGATATGGAATAAAACTGCTACCTGGTTACCAAAACGTAATTTTGGAACCGGCTCATTTCCTTTCCACTTACTTGATGAACTTATATCATTATCAAAATCTATTTATACATCATATAAATAAAGTAAATTAATACTTATACCTTTATATTTATACTCAGCGTCTCTCTCAAGTCCTAATATACTTAATAATACCCCATCCTTTGTATCTGTGAAAGATTATAATTTACTATAATTATCTTAACCCTTTAAGATTGAAAGGTAAATTATAAATAATTTATTCTCATTAATTATTCTTATTCTTAATGTTTGACTAATAAATTCGTCAAGAATATTTCTGTAACAATTATAAGTTATTCAACATTTGGTAGCTGTTAACAAAATTCAACTAATTAATATTTTTACTTCAAACTTCTAGCTTCCAATCTAACTTTATTATCATACTCAACAACTTGGTTAGTCAAACAAGATTTTCGTAATGCAACCCAAAACAATCAACCTTAACAAAGTTCTAGCTTCTACAATAACTTATTAAATCAGCACTTGAACCCAGTCTAATATCAATCTTAAACATCAATAAAATGCCTAAACTCTTGGTATATCTTAAATCTCTAGTAAATCCCATCAATGTAAAAACTTCATATTTACCTACTTCCATCAATTTACATGCTTACTACCTATTCAAAAGTCCCTTTGAATAATACTATTATTTCCATTATAATTTAAAACAGAACCTTAACCTGTAAGCATATATTCTTATTTACAACTCAAATCTCAATTATTTCAAGCTTCAATTAGACCTGAGTCTAACTGCTTTACCTCCTTCATCATTTAATGCTTCTCAATCTTCCCTCAACGTGGCAGCAAGGAAAACAATATTAATTTCGCAACATCACATAATATTAATCACATGAACCATAATTTCCAGTTCAATCATACTAAAATCTATTTGAACCTTTGGAATACTTGTTTTACACTTTGGAACCTCAAAACAGCCATACAAATCATATTCCTAATCTTAATTGTTTTAAAATCCAAAGCATCATCATCAACATCAAAACTTTCAAAAGCCTCTACAAAAATCTGGTTTAAATATTCCATACTCACTTCAGCCTTTCTCCCAAACGAAACAAAACCAATCAAGTCTAAATGACCCAAAATCACCACTTTGACACTAACTAACTAAAGTAAAACAGAGCAAAGATTTTAATCATGCAATGATCACTTCCCATCTCAATTCATCATTAATAATTAGAATACCAAGTTTCTAATATCAGAACCATATAAATCATATTCTAAGGCTTTAAATCACTTACATATCACTTAGATGCCATAGGTAACGACACGTAGTCCATGTAAAATTTCTAAATCTCAACTTTATTATACAACTTTTCAACCATCGATTAATATTATCTAAATCAGTTTTTACTGCAACATCAAACCCTTAACACACTCAATTGTTAACTAAATCTTCCAACAACAAGTAGCAGCAAAACAACTCTCGTGTTCCATGTTCCCTTGAACCAACCGAACAAAAATCAATTTGAAAGCATTTAAACCAATGCCTTAAGTCAATATAAAAAAAATCTTCAATTACTTAAATAAAGTGTTTCCCTTGTTTTGGGTATCTACCAAATCAGTGGGGAATCCAAAAGAAATCATTCCTCAAATATCTATCCTATCATCCAAGATTCATGCTTCTTTGCTAACATATTTACCTCAATCCAATTTAAATCTTCTTTCTTAATATCAGCCAAACTGAACCTATTTAACCTCAAAGCAGTTTATAATACACAGAATTAAACATTTTAATCAAACCCGAACCTAAATCAGATTTGTACATCCCAAATCCTCAAAATTCACAAAACTTTTATTGCCTTCCTATTTTCCATCTTCTTAATAATAAATCTGTAATTTAATCTTCTTCTCCAATTCCTTAATGGGCCATACTGCCACATACATCACACATGACAACTTACTTCACTTTATTAATTTATTCTTGAAACCTCAAACTCCATCCATTAATGTCATAAAACTCCTTTGTACCATCAACTTTAATTATCATCCCAATAATCTAAACTACCCTTTGTAACACTTAAAGAATCCAAAAGTTACTAAATTCACCCCACCAACTAAATAAATAACTTTTCTTTGATTTTGTAACTAACACAAACATAAAAAAAATGCACCTATATCAACCTATAAACCTCCATTTCAAATTTCACCAGCTCTAGCTCATGTTTACTCACATTCAAGCCTATGACTTCCAACAGTACTACAACCATCCAGAAATAATAATTCTTCCATCACTTCAACAACTAATCTATTCTCAACCAGAATACTTATAATGCTTTTTTACATGTTAATAGTAGCCTAAGGGATTAATTTCTTTATTTCTACTAAATTCAACATCAGCCTCAAAATTCTTCTTTGACAGCGACCATCTTTTCATATATTCACATTACAAACCCTATCTATTAACTAATAAAAACTGTAGGAACCTCAAAGAAATACAACCTATGGCTTCCATTTTCGGTTTCAAAACTTCATAATGACTAAACCACATCAGCAGTACATGCTTCAATCTCAGTTAACATCTTTATAGCGCATGAATCAAACCCAAAACAAAATAAAGAACTTCAACTCTAGAAAAAACATCAACATAAAAATAATTTAAACACACAGTGACAAAGCTCGTTTCTAGTGCCCTCCTACCCTCTTTCAAATACCGTTTTTCCTTGACTTATGCAGAAATTGAAACTCTGAATGTTAGAGCACACAAAACAAACCCACAATATGCCTGGTTCTACAATCATCCTGTTATACAGAGCTACCACCACACATGCAAGCCAACAATTTAACTTGAAACTAACTTCTAACAAGTTTAATCAAGCTTCAACACAGTTTCAACCCGAAAATCACCTTCAATGGCGTCGGTGAACAGTACCTGAAATGGGTTTTTGAAGAAATCCAATCAAGCACCTCTCCATTCCTCAAAATCTTTAACAAAACTTCTAAATAGAAGCCTACGCTTCCCTTTATACGATTTATGATTTTTGAAATCCCCCATACCCAAATCGGATCTCACTTAAAAACCACTCAAATCGGAGGAATGGAGGGCGGGAATGAGATGAGGGGACTCACCTGACCAAGGATCAGGTGTTGCATGTGCTAGAGGAGCTCGCCGTTGCCAGAACCCAGAAAACGCCCTTGACATCGCCCGAGGTCACTGATCGCAGGGAGGAACGCAGAGAACGAGAGGGAGAGGATGAGGGTGAGTGAAATTGGGAGAGAGATGAAATGAAGATAGTGATAGGGAAAGAGGAAGGAGGGGAAAATATAACTTTAAACGGTAAATTACCATTTTACTCTTCATATCATCACTAAAAGAAATTTCTAACTAACTATGGGCAATTCTGTCCTTTTATTTTCCCCAATTTTTCCTCTTCCCATTATGCCCCTATCCCAAAAACTTAATTACTTTCCAATTAAACATAGTCTTAAATTAAATCTTTAAAATATATTCTCAAGATATGTTTAGTTCCAAAATTTATTAATAAGGCTTTTAAATTTTTATATAACACCCTTTGGCTTTAAATGTTACCTTAATACGTATTTTATTTCAACATTTTAGGGTGTTACAAAAAGTTTCCCGAGACCAACGAAATTATGTTATCCTTGCTTCTTATGATTATGGAGAGTTGGCTAATGTTCATAAATTTGCTCGAACTCATTAATGTTAGGTCAATTAATATCCATGACCAATCGAATACTAGTTCCTCTAACTAAAACTCAATTAAAGAGTTAGCATAAACCATCTTGATGTGAATAATTGATGTGGGAGATCAAGACCTTGAATTGCCTAATAACAAATTTACCTCAACACAATTTAAATAGACATCGACCAGTCCTACTAAAACAATCAATGTCGTGTAAATAAAAAAAAGAAATCAATTACTAAATTAAGAGTTAATTACAGCCAAAATCCTTGGAACGAATGTGACCTCAAACAATAGTTTATACATCATATAGATTAAACCTATACCTAGAATCTAATATAAGTATTTTGTCAAAAAAAAAGAATCTAATATAAGTAATATAACGAAAAGAGGAGATCAGAAGTAAACTCGCCTATAAAGCTCCAAACTCAAGCTCTATTCATTGCTCTAGGAAAACTAGGGCGTTTGTTTACTCATTGAGATGTTCATAACAATGGGGATGAGAAGATAACAGATACACATGGTTGGAGGTAAAGATTGGTGGAATTGGGTGAGGAATTGGAATGAAGAATGGAAGAAGATGAGAGAATGGTGTTTATGGCTACCAAAATCTAAGAATTTTGACGTAGGCTTTCGAAATAAATAGGTTTAGATTAGGATCGGACGGGAGAAAACGAATCCAGGTGGTGATTTAAGTCCAAAATGCACATTTTTCACGTCAAATATAAGCCATTGTCATGGGCCCGCTGGTGCATAGGTCACAACAAACTCTTCTTCTTTGCTTGCCGTGGCTTTGCTAGTGCAAGGACACAACGACGTCGTCTTCTCCTCTCATCATGTGTTCGTTAGTAGGAAGCCATGACGAATGCTCATAGTCTTGATTTTTTCAACTTGCTTCCTCTTCGTTTTGCTCTTTTCCTTTGGCCTTCTTGGGCACCTATAATAAGAATTAGGTACAAGAAGTATAATGGTCCTAAAAACTTAATTGCAAACAATTAACTACTAATAATGACAATTTTACCCCAATTATACACTAATCTAATATAAATACCAAAGGTATGCTATATACTTGATTAAACCTATAAATGCAATTCCAATCATGGTAAAATCTATATAATAGCTCAATTAAAACATGAAAATTATGGGATTTGTTAGTAGACTACACAATATCACACTCTAAACTATAGCTAGAATTCCTTTATATAGAATCCTATAGTAGCCAACCCTTTATGATTAACCAACTAATCAAACTCTCCAACACTATCAATTAGCCTTCTTTACATGGTTGGGTCTTGTATTTAAGGGTCCTTTTGTTTCTTTTTGTATTTATGTTGGTTTTCTAGTTTAATTTGGTGCTCTCCCCATGCCTCAAAACTCAACAATATGTTGCGTTCCATATGAATCTTTGGAGGTTCTAATGCACTAACCCCGTATCAAATATATCTTGTGCACATTTCCTCTAACCAAGAT
This sequence comes from Mimosa bimucronata, assembly GCA_037074515.1. Lineage (NCBI taxonomy): Eukaryota > Viridiplantae > Streptophyta > Magnoliopsida > Fabales > Fabaceae > Mimosa > Mimosa bimucronata. Next base: position 19,802,729 of record CM073442.1, read on the forward strand.
CAATTCCCTTCTTTGACCTTGCTAATTCCAGCCCCAAGAAATACCTAAGTTACCCTAAGCATAAGGATAAAATAGACTAGGCTGATATAGACTTTAGCCAAATAGGCCTGAGCTTGCAACAGAAATGCAAAGCTTGAGCCTGAGCTTGAACCTGCGTGTAAACTTTCTTTTAGGCTTAAGCCTGAGCCTTCAAAAGGCTTAATAAGGCCTGAAAACCCTTTTAAATGTCTCCTTAAAATATAAACCTTATAATAAGTGTAAAAGCCTGTATCTCTGATTCCATAATTACCCTTTAAACCTATTAAAACGCTTACGTATGTCTCAAAAAGTTTCTATAGCCATGAAACTAGATTTTTTCCCTTCCTTTTTATGATAAAAAATTAATAAATTATTCATATTGAGATTATAATATTTCATGTTGACACAATTGGAATAAACTTGCAAGTTGCAACAATTATTATCCTTCAGCAAATCATATAAATTAGAGAGTGACCAAGCTATCACTGCATCTTAAGTGACTAAAAGGAAAGATATCAGAAAAGGTGAATGACAGATGAATGAAATGATTGAGTTTTGTGTATGAATAATAAGGTGTGAATCTTAGAATTAAAGTTAAGTTGATAATTTTATAAATAATTTATTTATTTCATATTATATATCATAATATAAATTTAAAAAGAAAATGAACAAGCCACACCTGTAGGCTTGTACACTAGGCCTAACGAAATTTATAAAAACAAGAGAAATATAGTTAAAAGCTTTCAATTAATATCACTTACCTTTTTATCTTACATCTTTTATTTCTTAAAATATCAAAACCCCACTTCCTCAATTTTTAAAAATTCAAAACTTATAAAATATTTCCCTCCCCTATAAATCCCCCATACAAAATAGACCCCTAAGTCTTTGATCTTGAGTTTACAAACCTTATTTTCTCCAAAACAAAAAAATTCCCTCCCCTAGCCTCCCCTATAAATCCCTCGTACAAAACAAACCCCTAAGTCTTTAATTTTGAGTTTACAAACCTTGTTTTCTCCAATTTTTTTCAAATCCTTGTGGAACTCAGATGTACACTCCCTCAGTCATGTAAGTCTAAAGAGCTTCGTAGCTTCAATTTGTAGTGTACCTTGGGTCCGTTCTCCAAGAATTAGAACCAAGGACAGGGGTTCAATACTACCCCAGGATTATCGTTCTCAAAGGAGCCATATGCAACTAATTCCTAGTGCCTATATGTTAAAAATGCTATAAAGAGCGAAAACCATTTTGTATTGGGTTTTCATTGGGTAAAGCCTTTATAAGTATTAAGAGAAAGTGTTTTCACACACTTGGTTTTTTTTTTGAAAAAAAGTTTATATGTCAAAACTCATCCTTGATAAACAAAAGCTTTGGAAATCATTGCTTAATTTGAATTGTGGGAGTATGAATGGTTAAAAACAAATGATTTTTAGAGGCAATCCTCTAAGCTAGGCTTAGGTTGAATCAATCAATTCGGAACCCCGAATATTAATTTCTTTAACTTGAGTTGATAAAGCTCAAAACCATCAATGGACTACTTTATTTTGCAAGACTTTGAATCCTACAACCGGGCCACCCCGAATTGCTACTTAATTTCTCCTAAAGTTTCAACTCATTGATGGCCACCAAAACAATGAATTAGAACTGATAAGAGTGATTGTCCAATGCCTTTGCACAACTAATTAGTTCATTATGCTACTCATCAATCTATGCAATTACTTGATACTTTGATCCATTAAACAAGCCACCTTGATCTAGCACAAAATATTCAATAAGAATCCAATTAAACTATGACAGCTGAAACCATACATTTAATTAAACTCAAAGTTGATGAAATACAATGTCAAGCATCCACAAAGAAGGAATATAACATATAAGTTGCAATCAATCCTAATAAAATATATAGATATGAAAATTACATCCAAATGTCTTAGAAATGTTCCTAGAACCCTAGAAAAACATAATTATAATAAGAGGAACAGGATTAGATAACAACATCCCCCTAATTAAGCTCCTAGCTCTTTGCATTGCTTCTACCCTCAAGGATGAAGGGCTCTAGTTGCTGCACATCATGGGAAGAACAACACTAAAAGATGGGGAGATGGAATCCATGAGAATTTGATGAAAAATGAAGACGAAAGTTGAAGATTTGGGAGGAAATGGAGTAGAAGAGTGTTTAGGGTTCCAAATTTCTGTTGTTTAACCTAGAAATTTGTGCTAAATGCCTCTAAATTGGGTAAGAAGAGTGGTATTCGGATTTGGGACGCCGGTTGGCTTAAAAATGTAGTGTCATCTGGGGTTCACCATTGACTCACTGGTGCGAGGCCACAGCAAAGCTCGCTTGCTCTCGCTCTAGTTTGATTCGCCGTGGCTTCACTGGTGCGAGGTGAAGCTCACTCTGGCGAGATGATGGTGAGTCTTTATCTTCAGCCTTCTTTAATTGCTTCCATTCACCTTGTTGCCTCCTCTTTGGGTTTTCATAGTGTCCTGCAATTAAGAATAAAAACTAACAAGCATCAAATGTCCTAGTAAATTAATTTTTCCAATTAACCACTAATTATGACACTTTTATCCTCATTTTGTGATATTTTCACTTAGACACTTATGACACCAATTAAGCACATAAAAACTGAACATGGGAGATTTTTTATCTTTCCAGGGTAAGGTATAGCAGGGTGCAGATGGGTCTCTAAGAGTAAACATAAATCTAATGGTGAGGTGGATTGATATATGGAAATACTAGTTTCCAAGGATATATAGTCAATAAGAAGAAGTGGACTATTTTGAAACCTTCTCCCACTGTTGTGAAAATAATTACTGTTAGAATTGTCCTCATATTTGCAACAATTTCATGGCCATCTTATTCATTCCATTAATTATAATTCTTTAAGCCCATTATTTCCCACATCTCTTTCAGCTCTAGAAATCATATCAACTAGAGAAAATAGTATTCTCATGCCAAAATACTATTATTTACACTACTATCCTCAAGTTACAAAGCTTTTCCATTAGATCAAACATCACAAAATAAAACATCAAGTATTAGCTTCCCAAGTCATCTCTACAACACCAAATACTAGACAGTCAAGAGGAAAGAAAATCAAACTTCTCCATCACCCTTTTACTTCACACCAAAATTCCAACAACATAACAATCATAATAAAAAAATTACCATTAACTCTGTCTTATTGCTAACATATCTCAATCAGTAGAAAAGCAATCTCCACTTTTCATTCAATCCTCAATTATCATAACATTATATAAACACAATGAAACAAAATAGTTACAACCGAATAAATTTAAGACTTACTAAACATCACAAAAAAGAAACCAGAATTTTCGATCTTCCTCAAAGTACTCCATTACACATATTAAACCCCTGATTCACAATTAATATCAAATGAACTCCCTCTTCCTTTTCCTTGTAATCCACCAGCTATAACAATCGAGAAAGAGAAAAATTACAACTTAACATCACATAGAATAAAGCTCCAATTCAAGCTTAATATCAATTGAACTTCTTGCCCCCTTTTCCCTTGCTAATTAACAGGCTCACAAAACCACGCAAAAGGGAGAAAAAATATAACAACTTCCTATATCCAATTAAACCTCAATCCCACTAAATTAGACATCACAAATTTTTCCCCTTCACTACCACTAAAGCCATTGACCAGTGCAACACAAATAGAAAAGAAACAAGAAACCTACTTCACCTTAAATTAAAATTAAACTTACACAATCAAGCATCAACTTCATCTTCCTGTCCATACTTAAAAATGAAAATCACAAGAAAGAATAACAACAATTCAGCTCAAACAGGGAGGACATGGGACAACCCAAAAAATCTCATAACCAGACGTACGACGGCTGTGAAGAGAGCAAATATTTGGGATTTTCATAGCAATCAACAACAGTCAACACATTCCTGAAAATCACTTCCGAAATCATCAAAGTCAACGTCTAAACTTCATTCCCAAGAATTTAGAAACTTCAAAAACCCTTAGAACCAAGTTAATCCCTCTCCCAAAATCACTCAAATCGGGCCAAAGAGGAAGGGAAAATGAAGAAAAAAGACTCACCCAACACTACCCCAAGATTTATGTGCATCACCGTCGTTTTTCATTGCCATTATCCGCCGGTTCTACTGTCGTCTGTTGCTGCCGTTCAAAGAAACAGAGAGGAGGTGAAGTGAGAGAGGAATTTCAGGGAAGAGAGAGAGGAGAAAGATGATAATGAGTAGGAACATGTGGGAGATAAGGGAAATTGGAAAGGGAAGGGATATTTTTTAAAAGGATGGATTACCATTTTGCCTCTTCTGCTATCTATCGCTGTAGATATTTTTAATTAGGGGCAGATATTGTCATTCTCATTTCCTCTTTCCCATTATGCCATTCCTTGGTAATTTTAATTACCATTTCCTTTACAACATTGATATGAATTTATTCCAAAAATATTTCTCAAGATATGCTTAAATTTTCAAATTTATTTTATAAGGCTTTTTAAATATTAAACAATATCCTAAGATTCCAAATAATTCCTCATTAACTCTTTTTGAAATTTTGGGGTGTTACATCATGGATTTGTATTTGAATTGCGAAAGCGTGAAAAGGAAAATGGGGCAAGGGCATTAAATGGAAATTTTGTAGAGAGTATAGATGATAAATTCTTAGGAACAATGTTTTGTGAGAGGGGCATGAGTTCCAAAGAAGGGAATGGTGGAAGAGTTTTATGAGTTATATTGATATTGATGATTGATTGATGATAATTTCACAAAAGCATTCTATGCCCTAGGATCTTAGAAGGGCCTGCAAATTTAATTTAAAAAGTCACAGTTTAATGCATTCCCCGAAGTATTTCATTGGAACCCCTGAATGAATAAAATGTGGACTAAAAGTTTTCATTGATTAACATCTTTAACAAATCTTTTAGTCTTCCTTTACCCCTTCACATAAGACTCAAAGTTGCCTGCTCCTCCCATTTCATTAGGGCCTCAAGCAACCAGCTGAACCAACTTAAACAACTTCTTTAGAATATCCCCTCAATAGATATCCGCCAACTCTTCCTCTTATAAATTCATTATGATCTTTATTTTATAATGTATACACACACATCATTTCAATAGGTATCCCAGCTTGATGTTATTGTTACTTTAAAACCTAATATTCACTACCACTAAGCATTGTTAGTCTTAATAGAATAGTTTGATAATATTTTCTTTTAAGCTTATTTGGCAACTTTCAATCACAAGTAAATCTTGTGACATTTCTCCACATTGTCTTGTAAAATTGTTCTCAAATAAGAATATTTTATCACTTGCTAACATATACAACGTTATATGATCTAGTCTCCCAATTTAAATAATTAAAAGATAATGAAAAATGAATTAATTAGTATTGATATAAAGTTAATCCTTGTTAATTAAAAATAGTTTGAATCAATTCAAATAAATTTGATTATTGTTTATCATTTTGCTTACCACAAGTGCACGGGTCAAGTGTAGTATAGCTTAGTAACACTTCGTAATTCCGCTTGGACTAAGAATTAAGTGATTTCACTTGTAGTATAAAGAGAAATTAGAAGAAACCACAGAAGAATCATTGAAAATGCTCTAAGATCTTCTTCTCCAAACCCCCAAATTACTTCCAAGCTCTCTGCCTAGATGTTTATAGCTTCCAAACCCGTGCCTCGAGAATGATCAATTTTCGGCCAAATCCTAGCTTAAGTCTCCTCATTTTCCGTGTCTCAGATGCAAAACACCCAGCTATACTAGTGTTCCTCCCTTAGACGAGCATGTTTGCTTGTCACGACAAGGAACACATAATTTCTTCATGTCTTACTTGCTCGCCTCAGAGAGCAGAAGAATTTATTCTTTGTTTGCTTGCTCGCTGAAGCGCACGACAAGGAATACATAATTTCTTCATATCTTACTTGCTCGCCTCAGAGAGCAGAAGAATTTATTCTTTGTTTGCTTGCTCGCTGAAGCGAGCCTCACAGAGATTTTCTTCTTCTTTATCTTACTCGCCTTGGCAAGCAAGTGTGTTCGTCGAAACGAGAGTGGTAGAGATTTTCAACTCATCTTTTTCTTAGATCAATTTTCCTACAAAATAGATATAACTTCTTAAGTTCTTGATTGGCTTGCATAAACAAGGATCTTACATATTTTCACATGTTAGATTATCCAATAATCATACATCTTCAAACAAATATCAATACTAAACATGGAAAATGTGTGTGGAATATGATCAATTTCTAAAGTTTAGCAATTATTTTGTTAATAAAAGGGAAAATTAGATGATGTAGCTTTCAAATAATGGGAAAATTGGGTGAAGCATTGCAAGAGAACGCAGGGGTTTGGTAGAGACAATTTAATATTTTTGCATTTATATTTTGATAATTCATTTTTCTAAATAATTATAATTTTAAAGATATTCTCCAAAAAATATCGTTGCCGCTAGCTAGATCCTTTGTTCTGAGTTTTCTTATTTTAAATCGTATTTTCTAAAACTATAATTTTAAAGCTATATTCTCCAATGAATATAGTTGCCGCTTGATCCTTTGTTCTGATTTTCCCTGTTTTAAATAATATTTTCTAAAACTATTCTGCTGCAACTGAGTCGGGGTTGTTATTCCTAGTAACCTGGATCCCAAACAAGTTCAAAAAATGGTTCCATGGAATACGACAAATGAAAGAAAAGCACGAATGGTCTCGTCAAATAGTGGATGTACTTCTGGAGCAACATGTGTCCCGTGAAGATGAGTCGGCACTAATATCGAGAATGCCCTCTCAACCCCTTTCAATTTTTCCCGAAACAAGAGCGTATTATGGTAAAGATTCATGAAAACTCCAAGCATTAGTTTAAGGGGGGAAATCTCACTCTAGCTGAAAATCAAAATTTCAATTCAAGCGTATATTTTTTATAAATTCTTGATCTTGATCAGGCCGGGAGATTTAATTAGAGATTTCTGAATCTTATTGAAAAATCATAATGTTCCTATGTAATTAAGTAGGGAAATTAAAAGTAGGTGTAAGAATGATTTCGGTTATGATAATTTCAACTAATTTAATTGGGATTTTCCCTTTATTTTTAGTTTGTTAATTTGTTTTTTTTTTATTTTTACAAGAGACAAACAAATAAACAATAAAAATTATTTTAAAGGCTATTTATATTTTGTTATTAATTTGTTGGTATTTATTTATACTTATAGTTAATATCCGACAAGTCCCAATGAATTGTCAATGACAACTGAAATAACCATTGTTAAAAAATGAAAAAGTGTCATTGACAAATCTTTAAGACTTATTTGATATTAATTTTTTTTTTTTTTGGAACTTCAATGCAACTCTCTTTATTTTTAAGATGAGAAAGGTAACGATTGAAATCATTGCTGCGAAAAGTAATTGCTGCATAAAGCTCATTTTCTACTTCGTTAAATATTGGTCTGTTACTAAAATAAGCTTTGATTATTTATTGCATATTTAACTATTTAAGTGATATTTTTACCATAACAATATTGTGTACTTCTAAAATATTTGTAATTTCTTATAAGGAAATTGGATTTATTCTTGAAAATATGAGTTGAATTAAATTGTATTGCTTTTATAAAGGAGTAATAAGGAGGGAAAATCCTAATTAAATCCACATGAAGCATTAAAAATAAAATCAGGTCCGCATCTATCTTCAATTTGTTTAACTAGCTAGAGAGACATTTTGATCTTTCAACAACATATAGAAATCTCTTGGTCTAATGAAGAATTTGTTTAAAGTGTTTGTCCGAATTTGAATTTTGACATTTTCAGCTGGGCTTTATTGTGGGTTTTCCCTTGTTTATAAAGCATTAGTATTTATTTATTTTATATATACAGAATGCGGAATTTATTTTTGATAATGTGAATATGACATTTTAATATTAGATGTATTAATCATCATTGATCTTTACCGTTGGATCAGTTAACGAGTTTTGTTCAAATTACACACACACACACACTTTCTCAAAGATAATTATACACACTTCGTTTAAAATGAAAATATGAATTTCTCTAATTATTGTTGAATATTCTTATTAAATTACACAGGCATTCTTTCTACATTCAAAATGCATACATGTTTTAAAATATAAATATAGCAACTATTTTTCATGAGCGATTTGATATTAATAATCCTAGACTCCTAGTGGCATGAAAACTCTTCATTAATGGTCTGTTTTTCTATCTTTACAAATAGTATGGGCACTTTTGAAAAATAATATATATATATATATATATATATATATATGCACACATATTCATCAAATTTTATTATATTTAAGAGATATTTGTCTAATTCAATCTTTAATTTGGACGAAATTGCGTAACTTTTGAAACATAGAGGAGGTATTTAATGAATTTTGACAAATGAATGAGCTCATCAACCTTATCAATCTGATATATTTTATTATCCACCTAATGTTAATTTTTCTGAATTTTTGTGGAAGTCAACGGCCTTTTTTTTCAAATAAAAAAGTTTTATTTTACATGTATGACATTTGGGAGGATACAAATTTTATTATTGAAACATCAATGTCTACTTAGCAACCTATTGTTTCAATGGATGACACCCTATCGTTTTTTATTAAGGTTAATGGACTCACACACCTATTATATCACAGCTTATTGTTTTAGCCAAGACTTAATGAAGTACTTTATGTCATTTGAACCAAATGGGTCCACATACAGATCACATCATATCTACATCATGGTTGACATTAGAATTACCTATATGTATATGTATCATCAATGAATTGTGAAGGATCAAAATTCCTTAACTAATAATTAGACAATCTCAATTCAGTTGTGTCCTTTTAATTATCATGATTTTTCTCAATTCAGCTGTGAATGATTGTATAGAGCTAGGGTCTAAGATAATTGACCCACCCCTAATGGTTGCTGCCAAGAATGGTGTGAAAGAAATGGTGAAGAAGATCCTAGAAAAGTGTGATCGAGAAACTAACCCAGCCCTAAACGTTGTGGATGATGAGGGGAAGAACATAGTCCTTTTAGCGGCAGAAAAGAGGCAGACCAAACTGTATCAATTTTTGTCTGTTTATAAAAACATTGACAATGCTGCATTTAGGCAAGTGGATAAATACGGGAACACTGCATTGCACTTGGCAGCCAAGCCTGGGATCAACCTGAATTGGCAGACAACTACCATGATAGAGGAATTCAAGTGGTTTGAGGTGAGTATAATCTATTTGCTTTATTAAAGGTATTTGGCTTGCATGAGGTCTAATAAAAAAAAATTAAAATACTCATCATCACTTTAATTCAAACAATTTTTTCAAAATGTTGGATAGATTAACATTTTATATACATAAATGGTGATGCAGTATGTGAAAAGTTCAGTGCCTTCTGAATTGTGGGAGAAATACAACAATGCTGGAAAAAGCGCAAAGGACATATTTAGAGAGAGTTACAAGGAATATATGACAAGTGACAGACAATGGTTGAATCAGACCTCACAAACATGTTCTTTGGCTTCAACCCTAGTTGCTGCAATGGCCTTTTCCAATTTTGCGGGAGAGAATATGCATAGAAAAAACAACTCATCACTTGTGGCACTTTCCTTGTCCCTCACTTCCACAATATGCTTCTTGGCCATACTTGCTTTTCGTTCTCAATCTCGTAACTTTTGGAGATATGTCCCTTTCATGCTTCAGCTTGCTATTTTGACCATGTTTGGCTCCATTGTTGCTTTGTGGATCTCTCTCACGCTCCATGGTCGCTCCATCACAGCTTGCGCGATTCTTGGCTCACCAATCGCCATCCTTACCATTGGCTTTCTACCCATATTCATTGGTCCTGCGTTGATTTCTATGTTTACCAAAGTTCCAGCCCCAAGCCGCAACATCACAAGTGCCATTCGCTACCGAAAGCTCCAGGAGAAGGAAAATGTAACAGATTTTGATAGGAACAAGGAGCCCACTTCAAGGAGCAATAGGATGAGACGTGTTATAGTTGAGATGGAAGCCCTACTCAAAGATGCAGAAGCAAGCCAAACAACAGTACTCTCCGTATTGGGAAACTCTGATATGGCTATCAAAAGAGGCAAACTAGTGGTACAAGAGATTTCACATGATGAATAAAGTGCGTTGAGAATTCAAGATATGTCACAATTCTAAAGCAAGATAGACGCAATGTCATTTGCTATGGAAGTATTAAGATAACAAGTCTCATAGAAGATTGAGAGATGAATTAAGGGAGTCTTTTCACATTGGTTTAAGATTATGTGAGATTTGAACAACAAAATCCATCATCACTTTCATTTATAAACCTCTTGTGAGAGTGATTTGATTGTTTTATCTCTCTTTTGTTCACAACAATGCGTGTGATTGATATATGATACTATTTCAAAATTGCATAGTACTGTACTAGGAGGTTTGTGATAATTATTCCTTGGACCTTACTTGTATAACTTTTTTTCTGGGGTACGTGTGCACATGATGATGCCAATACTTGCGGCTCATCTGTCGTGAAGTATCTTAATTTATTTTCATTAAATATGTCAAAAACTTGAATCCACTTATCTGATTCAAATATACGTCGACTTGACCAAATTGAGTGACTTAATTAAATTGGTGGGATAATTATAACATTAATAATTACTAAGCAAATACTACTAATTATTTGGATGATTCAGGTATGTTTTTCAGGAGAGACATATACCCCTGCCACAAGGAACAATGTAGGTACTACCATATATCAAATGCAAGTGACATTCTCTCCCAAGCTCCCATTGATCATGATCACTGGCTTATATCCTTCAGCATCTTTAAGCCTCATATCACAGGCAGTCTTCAACCAGAAGAAGAAAACAAATCCATATCCAAATTCTCTTCAACTACGCATGTCTCCCTCAGAGATAGTCTTATTTTTTAACATAACCAGCAAGTTAATTTAAATAATACAATATACCCCTTGTAATTACATCTTCCACGCTTCTCTCATGTTAAAATACTCTGGCAGGAGTATGGTTCCTTGGACATAAAATTTGGGTTCCTCACCCACTAAATAGGAACCATGCTTGATGCTTTCCAGTGTTATTTTTATATTTAGTAATGTGAGATTTCTTTTCATAAAAGAAATTACACTAGAAGGTAGCAATCTTGTATCCTATTTTATGGTTTTCCTAGACTATAGGCATCTGACTGTATCGTAAGGGTCTAAAGAACAGTTCGATACGCACGAGCACGCAAGTCACATCACATTTATGCAAGACATTCTACAGAGGGAATAGGAAATCCGAATAGAGCACATTGATGGATTACTTTATTCTCGTGGATGTAGATGCTTTAGTTAACTTGCTTGTTTGAGATCAAATATTCCTAACGGACAGAGTAGAGGAATCGTGTGTATATGTTGACTCAAAATTTTTACTTTTGACAAATCCAATATTTGCATTTATATTTCAAATCATTTTGAAGGTGTTTTGTCATGTTATTTAGACAATATTGCAATCTTGTGAAGAAATTAAGTTCTAAAGAGTAATTACATGCATTTAGTGGTAAAAAGAGTTTTTTTGGAATATTTTCGTTATTACTCTTGATTTAATTAATCATTAAGAGCTATTCATTTTGCTTGAAGTTGTATTTCATATTATTGAAATCTTAAAAGGGGAGAAATTGAAGCAAGAAGCTACAAAATAAGAAAAAAAGTCAAAATAAAAATTGTTGGAATATTTGTAAAAATTACAGAAAATACCCAAAACTTTATAAAAATTACATACTAGCCCCAAGTTTGCCCTAGGTTTGCACCAACGAACCCAAGGTGATGCCCCACATTTTTGTAACTCTGAAAACGTTGGCAGTAGAAAAGAGGCAAACCGATGGGTACAGGTTTTTGTATAAACAGGAAATCCTGTGGCTCGCTGGAAGTCTATTCAAGGAACACTCAGCAGAAATGTACCACCCTTAATTATACAAGCTTCTAAGCTTGTCATGTAATCACAAAAAAAAGAAAAAAGAAAAAAGAAATGTACCACCCAAAAATTTTGAAAAGAAGAAATAAAGGAATATTTAAAAATTAAAAAACATTATAAACAAATTTATAGTACTAAAAGGTACCTTAAGGATTTATTTTCAGGAATTATTTTCAGATCAGGGCCGAAATTGAAGATAATTGAAATTTTTAAAGAATAGCAGAATGGGAAGGAAGAAAATAGCAGAGAGTAAAAAGACAACATTTCCCTTAAAATGGAACTTCTTCTGGGTATAATTAGAGCGGCGAATTAGTCATTTCACCCTAAAAGGCTTCCACTTCTTCCCCATTTCGATTCAGCATTACCGTTCATCTTCATACTTTTTCCTACGGTTAGACACGAGAGAGCTTGAGAGTGAAGGAGAGAGTGCCGGAGCGTTCTACCACCGTCGTCGCAGGAGGAGAGGGCCAATTTGGATTCCGATGAGCCTCCTCTCTCTACCCCTACGCTTTGTTTCTTTGTTTGTGGCCGTTTTGAGAGAGGGTCCGATTTGGGTTTGGGTTTTTCAGGAGTTCTAAGCTGATCAAGTCGAAGCTTTAGGTGAGATATAGTGTATTCCTGAAGAAATTTGAGATTTCATTAAAGGTTGTGGTCGGATTTTGGATTCCATTGCTTTGTGTTATTGTTCAACGTAAAACACTTTCGGAGTTTGACTGAAATGAAATCGATGTTTATATGTGTTCTTAGCTTTGGAATGTTATTATGAGTAGGTTAGGCTTGATTTCAGCTATTTCATGTCAATGTTTCCCTCCGATTGCCTAGGATCGAAACATGGGTTTTTGTTTTAAAAGGAGTAAGATTTGGGTTTCCTTGGTACAGAGTCCAAATATAAACGAAATAGACGGAAATCGGGACTCTAAAGTTTATTGTGTTAATTATAAGTGCTTGATCGGTAATTTTAGTAGAAAACTGATATAAATCCTCATACTCTGTTTCTACTCTGATGGATTTTGCCTAAGCCGCAATTTTCGGAGATTAAAGCCATAGTACATTTAGTAAGTGATGACAGGGTCAGAGAAGATAAAAACTTGAATTTTTGGAAGCTTAACATTTTAATTATAATTAGTTTCTAATAATTCTTCATTAGCTCTTAAGATGGCAGAAACAGGGAAGTTGTAATCAAATAATATTTGAACTCAAAGGAGAACATTTCTGGAATGTTATGTGATTCTTTAGTGTTAATTTTTTTTTTTTTTTTTTTGTGTTGTTTGATTCTTAAAACTGTGATAGTTGAGTTATAGGATTAATTAGATATGGTGATGATGGTTTAATATGGAACTTCTAGTTTGTGGATGTTGTTGTTCCAAATATGTTTTTGAGATATTGGATAGGACATAAATTTAAAAAAAAAAAAAAAAGTGCATAGTGTCTTTGTTAATTGCTAGGTAAAAATTAAAACTAAGGTCTTGAATTATAGATATAAGTGCTAAATCATTATTGCAGTGCTAAATCTGTCCAAAAGAGATTAAAAGTGTCTTCTTTTTCATTAAGGGCAAATACTTTGAAGAGAGTTAGGGATTTATGTATCATAATGTGTTGACGTGGTTCTTCACTGATTCGTACGAAATTTAGACGAGGAAATTAAGGTGAGCTATGAATGGCTATTTTTTCAGTGTTCAAAAAATGGAAGGAAGTAAATTTAGAGGCAAATGTGATTGGCTTTGGTTTGCGATTCCCAATATCTGATTGTGGCTGTATTTGATGTTGAGCCTCTGGCTTTATATAAGTTAAGGAAAAGACAATTTAAAATATCATTTATGTATGAAGATGTTGTGATTGTTAAATAGATACGTAATTAAGTTCTTATGGGTTAAAGAAAGAAAGAATATATATATTCAAAAAAAAAAAAAAGCAAAGATAAGAATAATAAACTAGTTCTTTTGAAGAGTAAGGTTAATTAAGGTAAAGCCATGTAGTAGATGGTGGAAGCAGTGTAATATGAATTGGAATGATGGAAGTTTATTGAGATGAATGGATGTAATCTTTAATTGTAGTTTTAGAAATTTGGAATTTTGTCTTAAATGTTAAAGCTGTAAGCAAGCATTATGGAAGAATCGTTAAATTGTAATCACATGTACAAGACTTCCAAAGAATAGATTTAGGTACTTCAAACCTTATGGACCTACATTTGTAAAGTTTGAAAACTTGGATATGGCCTATGTATATGCTTGAAGTTTATGATTCAAAAGTATGTGCTCTACCTCTAATTAACAATTTTAATTGAGGAGAAGAAGTTTAGGGAGGCATGGTATGAAACATGTGTATGTGTACATGTAGAATTTTTGTCTTGTTAGGATTAATTAGAGATTGAAGGTATATCAAAAGAGTTAAATCGCGTTAAAGGCTTTCAAGTGCTAAATAAAATATGATTTTTATAGAAATATACTTGAGGTATTAATTAGTTAAACATTGAGAATCAGAAAGTTCGATTTGAGTAAATTATTAAAAAGTGATCCTTGGATGGTTAAGGTTCTAGATCAATATAAGCTAATCATAATCTACCAGGATGAAAAGACTTGGGTAGTATCAAATACTTTAGGATCCGAGAGAGACGCATAGATTAATTTATAGATTAGATATTAGCCTAAACCTATACAGGTACATAGGTTATAGCTTTTGATTTTAGTTCAACATGGAAACAAAGTGAAAAGGAGCTGATACAGGACTAAGTTTTGCCTTTTCAGTGATCAGGTAGCAGTTTCTTTCCATATCATTGATCATGTTTGGATAATTGCATAACATTTGTTGTCGATTTACGGTAAACTTCAAGGTCAAAAGACCGCTATAATCTTGTCAGAAGTATCTAGTGTATCAAAGTAATCCAAAATTAGGTGGTTAGCAACCCCTAATACAGATTTTTACAGGTATAACTGAAAAGTTACATTCAGGAAGTTGGAGTTGAGCCTTATAGGTCACACAATTAGAGCAACCTAAATTTACAGATATTGTATGGCAGTGCCTTGATCACACTAACATGCAGGGTTAATGTTTATTAATAACATTTATACAAGATTATGAATTGTTATGCATGATTTGAATGAAATAAACTACTACTAAGATTTCCCAAAATCTCACCCTTTCCTAACATGTTTCAGTTGAGCGCCTTGGGAGAAGTTAGCTTAAGAGGAAGAAAGGTAGTATTGAAGGGTAGGGATAACTGTGAATGCAGTGTATTTATATAGCATTCGTTTTAGTGATTTATTTTACCTGTACTTGGTAGAATAATTTAATTTATATTATTATTATTATTATTGTTGTTGTTGTTGTTGTGTCATTTCTCCATAAGGAGGTTCGACCACAATCATAGGTAAAAAGGTTGTCGACCAAGATAGTCAGGTTTTATTTGATTATATTTTTGCTAAGTAGATAAACTTTAGTTATATAGTTTCATAGAAAGAAAGGATTAATTTATTTAGGTTATGAAAAGGTTTTATAGTTTCATAAAAAGGTTTTATTTGAACATGGCAGCTTAATTGATTTTATAACCACTTGATATTTTATAAGAGTTATGAAATTATTTAATTTGTCAGAGAAGCCCCTTAATAGGGAGTAACATTTTACTTAATTTTTTTAAAGAAAAAGTTTTAATTTATTCAGGTTTTTGTGCCCCTAAAATTTACAAGTGGTTTGAAATTGATTAAACAATTTTATGGTAGTATAAAAAGTAGGTGTTACTATCAAGGTATGGAGGAAATCCAAATTGGAATTTTCCAGGGGAGTACTGATCATACAATGGGGATACAAGTGTTTAGATGTATGTGTGTGTTTTTTAAATAACTCTCCTCTCGTTTGTAACTATATGATTTATTTAGCTAATTTAATTAGATTAACGATGTTAGTTAAGTTAAAATTGTATGATAAACACTTGAATCACCGACTTTTAGTACTATCATCCTTCTTTTACTTGTTTATTATTGAGGAGCTTCGATAAGGGATATTTAGGAAAAATGTGAGATAAAATAGAATTGTTTTACTTATAATTAGGAATAAGTCTACCTCCCTAAATAAGTCCTATATTTAGGAACGAATGGAGAAAGAATTTTATGTATATTTCATAATATAACATGTTTTGCTTAAAGCAATAATGTTTTTACCCAATATTCCAAAGAAACTCTATAAAACTTATTCCTAATATGGATTAACCAATTGAAATCCTCTTACTATTATAACTTTTATTTGGTTTAATTTTTATATTTTACAAGAAATAGCTAATTAATTTTGAACTATCTT
Source organism: Mimosa bimucronata (assembly GCA_037074515.1). NCBI lineage: Eukaryota > Viridiplantae > Streptophyta > Magnoliopsida > Fabales > Fabaceae > Mimosa > Mimosa bimucronata. The sequence continues at coordinate 19,818,988 of CM073442.1, forward strand.
TGTTAATTTATGGGAAATTGTTATTAAGCATTTCAAATAATGACTAAACCATTGCACTATTTAATATCTTGAGTTGCAACGGATTTAATTCAACACTCCCGACAGAAAAATTAGTTACTTGGAACAAATTTGTGATACTTGACCTATAATACTTTAATCATGTCCATTATAATTACTCATTCATAGAAACCCTTTAATATGTGCACTAAATTGAGATTCTTTAGGGGGAAATCATAAATTTGGGAGATAAAATATATTCATATATTATATTTAGTACTAGCTCTGATCCCTAACATAAGAGCTAATTGGAAATTGAAGTTAGATTTAAATATAATATTTCAATCCATTTTATCTCATATATTAGTCATTTTAACTCAAATTAATTTACCTAATTTTTAAACCAATATACTCCTTTTGTCCTTAACATAGGACCAAGTTTGGGAGTTGATCAAAGTCTAAATGTAAAACAAATTTCCCATATCTACCAATTTTTCCTAAACTGCCCTTACCAATAGTCACTCAACAATAATAAATTAAAAGAGATACAGAGAATTAAGAAAGATGATTAATTTTCTCATTTTATCATCTTAAATATAGGGGATAAAATAAATGGGAGAAAAGGGAGTGAAAGAAATCCATGACAGTTTTTATGAAAAAAAATATATGTAATTTATCCTGATAATATTATTTTTATTTAATTTTAAACCCATTTTTGAAAAATGAACTCAAGTAAAACACACATGAAATTAAAAACAAAGTCATCAGGTATGTTGAACATTATTTTATTATTGTGTATAATTTGTATTATTAGAATAGGATATGCATATATAATATATAAATATATATTAATAATAATAAAATCTGAAATTTATTAAATTCAAACAGAATTTGTGCAAAAAATAAAATAGATAAAAAATATATAATAAATTCCATAAAATCAAATTATAAATTAATAAGATGTTATATTCCAACTTGTGTTGGCTCTGATGATACTGAATGAAGAGCACTGAAATTGGGAAGAAATTGGTGTAGTGTCGCCTCGGATCCGCTCTCCGAGAAATTTAGACTCAAGGGGTAGTGGACACTAACCCCGAGTGTCGATCTCAAAGAGCCTTAATGTAAATGATTACCTAGTAGTTAGATGCGAAACAAATTGGACGGGAAAACATTTTTTTTTTGTTTATTTTTAGGTATACAAGTTTGTGTTAAAAATGTTGTATGTTTAAAGAAGAATTGAGATTAGATAAAGGGATATTTGGATTGAAAGGGGATAAAAGTCATTTTTGATGAATGAGAGCTTTGAGAATCATTGCTTCAAAAGGTTTTTAGGGAGTGTTCGCCACGCGCCGCAAGTGCACGGGTCGCGCCAAGTAATAAAGTGAAGAGTAGAGTATCGTTCCCATGAGGATTTGTCCAAAACCCGGTCAAGCAATGATTGTCACACTCTCGCCTAATTTGAGTGACACAAATGTTGAGTTTGAAAATAAAATAAGAAAATAAATGAAAGTAAAATTATACACAAGTGATTCTCCAACCTCAAGGATAAAATGGGTCCTAAGATTATCTATCCCCCTTGTACTTCTTAAAACTCAATTAATCTCCCCTCAAAGAAGCTCTCAACGACACCATGTGCTAATCTAGGGTTCATTGGGTACTCGTAAAAGCGTTCTCGCGTCAAGAACAAGTGTTTAGTTTTATTTAAGTTGCACAATCTCTTGCTACAAGTTAATAAAACCCAATTTTAATGCCCCAACCCTAATGTGACTATGTAAGGCTAGCAAGTATATCTCTATCTTACCAGCAAAACCATCCATTCGTCATGCAAACTTCCGGTTCTTGCACTACTTTACCCAAGTTTTACACTCAACCTAGCTCTCTCGAGTCATAAATCAAGTGAATCCAACAATCTAAATGGTGATCAAGCACTTAGAAGCATTAAGAACGGGGTAAAATAAGCACAAAGATATCATTAATAACAAATTAAGAGGAGGAATCAAGAATCAATACATACAAGGGTTCAAAATAATCCTAGAATCAAAGTATTTAGCTACTCATGTTCTACAACTCCAATGGAGCATATATATACAACATTAAAACAGAACAAGAGAAGAGAATGAAGAAGGAAGAGATAAACTAAGAGAGGAAGCCCAAATCTCTCTGAAGCTCCAAGCCCAAGCCAAATCCCCACCAAGCTCCAAGCCCTAGCAGAGCAAAACACTCCCAAAATATGACCAGAAGTCGAAGAATGAAGGCTCTGAACGAAGCCCTAGCTTTTATATCACTTAAAACGCCCCATATTCTGTCCAAAACGCGCGTCTAATACGCAGTTCGCCGTGGGTTTCATCGCGGCGAGCCCACGACGAAGTCCAAAATTCCAGAAATGAGGGGGGCTCGCCGCGGCGAGATGATGGCGAGCTATCCAAAATAGGCAGAGGTAGATGCACTTCGCCGTGACTTGGCCGTGGCGAAGGCTCGTTTATTCTGTGTTTTGCCTTTCTTTTCTTTATTCTTTGAGCTGCTTTGGCTTCTTCTTATTTTTGTTCACTTGGGAGCTTGGTGGAGGGCTAAAATCTCTTGTTTATTGCATCAAATTATTCCTACAAAAATTACATAAAAGAACATAAGAAACTAACTACAAAAATATTCAAAATCTACATAAATATACAAAGATGTGTAACTGAAAATCAAATGAACATTTCCTCTCTTGAGTATCCAAAATGTATAAATAATAGACAAAAACTCAAGAAAAATATACTCAAATAATCATGAATTTCTAGGAGTTATCAGGGAGTTTTTAGTTGATTTTCTAAAGAACCCTAGAGGAACCCCTCTAAACTAGGCTTGGTTAACTTAATTAATGCTCGAATCCCGCACATTACTTAATTTAACCTAAATTGATTAAATTCAAAATCAAGAAATAATTAATCATGAAGAACTTTTAATTCACAATTTGGGCCACCCTACAATTGCTCTAAATTTCTCTATTAGCCTTAATTCATTGATAGCCACCCAAACAAGAACTAAGGTTAAAAAGAGTGTTTGTCCCATGTCTCAACATAATAAATTAAGTCTTATGCTATCTCACTCAAACAAATGACTTAATATTCTTAATCCACTAACTAAGCCATCTTGCATTAGCACATAATTTTCACAAAGAGAATAACAAAATCATGAACCTATAAATTTCATTAAACTCAAAGTTAATACAAAGCAATGCCAAGCATTTGAACAATAAAGAAATAACATAGTCATAGTTTCTAATCCTATTACAACATATAAAAATCAAGCACACAACCAAATTCCATAAATACACTCCTAGAACCCTAAAAGAGCATAAATATAACAAATTGAAGAAGGACTAAAACTAATAAAACTCCCCTAATATGCTCCAATGCTCATCCCTTGGCTCCCACCACCAAGAGTGGTGGAACCTAGTTGCTATTCTCCATGGAAGAACTAGCAATGTGGAAGGAAATGATAGAAGCCATGGATGGAAGGAAGGAAGGAAGTGAGAAGGATGAAGATGGAGATAAGAGAGCTAGGGTTTGGGGGGGTGTGGTGAACCAAATTTGGCTTCAAGGGTTTAATTTCGCCTTTTATATGTCTAGAAATAGGGCTAAGTGAGTGGGTAATTGGAAAACCCGATTTGGAGTCCGAAATTTGCGTCTGATAAGTTGCTGATTTCGCTCACTTATTGCCATGGCGAGTAAACATGCTCTCTGGTCCTTTCTGGCTCACTCGCAGTGGGCTCACAGTGGCGAGGCCACGGTGAGTGCCATACCTTTCTGCCTCTCTAGGGTGTGTTCGCACGGCGAGGCCACTGCAAATACCAGGCTTTTCTGCCTCCTTCTTTGGCCGTCCTCTTCATCCGGATCCAATTCTTTTGGTCTTGAGCAATCCTACAGGTGGAAATAAGACAGAACCATGATCAAATTACCCTATAAATTAATTCAAACAAATTAATCTACAATTATGGCCAATTAATCCTAATCTCACACTAATTTTGCCTAAGAGTCTAAGATCTTTATTAAGCACTAATGGACTAATTATGCATCTCAATCATGTTAATTGTCTCAATTAAAGCATGCAAAAACATTACAAATGAGGGATTTGTCACTGAACATCAAGATTTTTATACCAAAACGTAGGGGTCTCATACCACAATATATCACTAAAGCATTTTATTAGTTTTTTTGAACTGACTAAAGTGTTTTATTAGCTAAAGAAAGGGTGATGAAAAGAAAAACAAAGAAGAGAAAGGGGAGGAAGGAGGGAATCAGAGCATGTCTAAATTTTATGTTTTTTTTTTTATTTAGTTGATTAAGGAGAGAGTGTTGTTTATGTGGTAGGAAGAGTGTGGATGCCAAGTAATGAAGGGGATGGGAGGATATTCAGTAATATTGCAATGTGAACCACACTCAAGAGGTTAAGGAGTAAGAATAAGGGATGTAGCAAGGGAGTGAAGAACCTTTACTTAAATTTACAAAGCAATAACATTTCTATAACTTACAGCATTCAACGACTCTCTACTCACCTATAACATGCATTTTAAAATTCTACATCGTGTACCTTTGCCCCAACCAAGCCGACAGCTTTAACCCCTCCTCCGCCTTCTTTTCCTAAATTTAGGCTTGCGTTCCCGAAAATCCTTAATAAAACCTTTGAAATTTGAATATTTAAATAGATTTAAATAAGACTATTTAAGATAACAAATAACTTTGTCAGTCCAAATATCAAATAAAATAAACGTTCCAATATAAATATGCATTTAATTGGTTCATTGTCATCCCAACAAATCAAACTTTGCCTAAACGTATCTTTCAGTCTAATCTACGCCTCTACACACTAGCACAGAGAAAAGACATGAGAATAGAAGCAAACACTTTTATGTATTTTGGTCATGTGTTTGGTTTTAAACTTCTTTCTCTGCCTTCATGCCAAAACTAACGTTTTCGTCGTCAACATGCTTGCATCACTAGATACCATTAAGAAACCACCCATAAATTAGAAGAGGCAGAGATTGGATGATTTCATATACCAGGTAAGTTTTCGTTTCTACTTCAAAGATCCCATAGAATTTAGTGTTGTCAAGAGTTTGAATTGTGAATACACAAGTTTGCTTGTCTATATGTAGGTGTATCTTCATAACTACAGTACCCTAAGTTAATTTTTTAAAAATGAATGTGGCATTTAATTTCATTTTAACTACCCAAGAAAAAAGATAAAGAAATATTTACACAAAAATAATTATTTATATAGTTGAAATTGACCTAAAATTTAATCTAGGGATTACATATCATTTAGAGGAATCAAAGCTCACATAGGTTTATGGTAGAAAGTCGTATCATTGTATTGGTGTGTTTTAGGAAAGTGCGTTCATTTCAACGGGTGCCGGCATCAGAGATGCTAGAGAAGATGCCCTTTGGGTCTTCATCGACTTGCTAACCATTTAAATCAAAGCGCATATGTTAAACCATTTTTTAGTTATGTTATTTTTGCTTTCTTGTTTTGTAATTAGTTGAAACTTGGTCCTATCTTTTGAATGTCTCATTTAAAGTGTATTTCTGATCAAGGAGAAGGGCCTTAAAGGTGAATTTCGTAAGTATGCTTGTAATGTCATTTTACCCATATATACTGTTTTGTTTAATAAAAAAAAAAAAAATCAATAATCTGTTCCAATTGATACTCTTCGTTTTTTCTTCCTTCGAAACATGCGACATAGTGTCGAAGGTGTCATATGTTTTGCCTGCTAAATTTTTTATTGGCGACAAAAAATAATTTATTAACATGAACCAGTAATCAATAATCTATATTTATAAACAGATGAAACCTTACCGTATTTTATTATCAAATGAACCTAAATGCTTAAAATCTTGCAAATGAACTTGGACATGAATTTTTTTAAAAAGAATTAATTAGATTATCAAAATCATATTAGTTTAAGAGATTAAAACATTCTTATTACTCCCTGCTCCTTGTACATCAATCTTCGAATTGAAAAAGCACAATTGACTTAAAAATTAATTTTCTTATGATTAAGGGTATAATCTCTATTGAGGCTTAGATTGTAAAAAAAATATGTCAGTCTCAGTGCTCCCCTGGATCCAAAGTTATGCTCTTCTTTTTTACGAGGGTGGGGCCGATTATAACATTAACTAATAGCTTGTAGGCTGACACTAAAATTATAGTGCGAAAACTAAAAGCTTTAGAATAAGACGCTTCTTGCATTCAAATCCTAAAGAAATCTACATGTATGCAGTGAGGATGAGGTCCATTTTTGACGTATTGGTGACGAAGTTGAAGGGGAAGAACGAAGAACGAGATCGAGTTTGAGCGGATTATAAAAGCACACCATTATTGGTCCTCAGGAACAAAAGAGATCTTCAACCAATACGTCAATTTCGTCACATTTCTTGAGTGAGACAACAAGAACCTTAATTTCGATATTGAAAAATGAGGCTTCATGATCTGAATGGCATGATAAGTTGATTATGTGAATGGTTAACATGCACTTGGTGCGCAGAGGCACACAATTAAAAAAACTTATGTTGACTTAATATCATAAAACTCACAGCTAAAACAAATTAACTCCAAATATAAATACACACTATGGTTTTCAAACAGTACATATCATTGCAAGAGAAGGAGATAATAATAGTAATAGTAATAGTAATAGTAATTAACATCAAATGTTACAACATAACCCAGAAGTAAGCTTCTTATAATGTTTGGTCATTTTTCAATATCTTCACAGATTTTCACAACTTTGCTCTAAACATCTGCACAACGCAAAGACTTTTGGTTTTTCAAAATGGGCTTAGGTTTTGCAGGGTAGGTTCTAAAACTAGGGGCAGGAGTTTTATAAAAGCTAGTACTCAGAAGATTCCAGTAAACTGGGAATTTTGCGACCATAATAAGGGTTCCAGGAATTGCGGTGGCAATATAAATAGGAAGATAAACACTCCATGCTGGATAAACTAGCATGAAGGAATGGCTAGTACAGAAAGATATCCACATACACTGAATGGAAACAAACATGGCAGACATACCAAGGAAAAGCCTAAAAGGTACTTTTTTTGTAGAAATCAATGGTGTGATTACGAGAAGTAAGAATATTGAGGAATACTATGGTGGCTGCAGGAGAGGACATAAGGGCTGATAGTGTCATGGCCACAAAAAACTGCAATGATCTTTCGTGTAAGTGGACTGGAAGGCCCTTTTCGACGCCGCCCGGCACGGTGGCCATTGTGGCGAACCCTGCCGTCGCAATTAGCGTCGCCACTATAGAACATGCTCGTGAGGTTTTGTTCAGCCACGCTTCGTCCCTTTGGCTTAGTTCCTTGTGAGTTGCTCTGAATATCTCATCTGGGGTCTCCAACTTCTTGTTGTATGTTTCAAACACACCAGGTGGCACTGAATTTCTCACATACTGCATCACCATGTATATATATTGGCTAATCAATTATCAATATATATATATATATATATTACACTACATAAGAGCTAGACAAGATATGAAATTTATTTCAGTAATGATTCTTGATACATGAAATAGTTATCTAATTTGGATTAGAAGCCTGTTTTGATTAGCTTTTGGAGAGTAGCTTCTGAGAAAAAAGTTGAAAAAGTGCTTTTTTTCAGCTTTTCTGAAAAAGCTGAAAAAAATGGCTTTTAATGAAATGAGAGTGTTTGGATGATTGTTGTGAGAATGACTTTTTCTATATATAAATTACTAAAAAGGACATAAGTTTAATGTGTTGGGAAAGGGAGAGAATAAGGGCATTATGGTATATTTCTACCTCGTACTTCGCGTAAAAGCTGAAAAAAATAGCAGCCTGTTTGGATTAGCTTTTAGAGAATAGCTTCTGGAGAAAAAGCTGAAAAGTGCCTTTTTCAGCTTTTCTGAAAAATGGCTTTTGATAAAATGAGAGTGTTTGGATGATTGTTTTGAGAATGACTTTTTCTGTGTAAATTACTAAAAAGAACAAAGTTTAATGTGTTGGGAAAGAGAGAGGATAATGGTATTTTTGGTAGATCATTATGACATGTGTAATGATGGCATTTTTTAAACATCGTATTTCGTGCAAAAGTAAAAAATTCTACCTTATTCAAAACCTAGGTTTTGGTGGCCAAAACCTAGGTTTCCAATCCAAAAGGGCTTTTCATATTTTTTCAAGTGTTTGGCTTACCTTTTTTCAAACCTAGGTTTTGAGTCCAAACCTAGGTTTGAAAACATTAGATTATGATTCTCATTGGGTAATTAATGTAAGATCTATTTAATTAATTTGATTGGATTAAAGAAGTTAGAATATGTGACATGTCTTTTTTATGAACATCTTAATCATCTTCCTTAATTCTCTTGCTCTCTTATTTAATTAATTATTGTTGAGCGACTATTGATAAAGGTGGTTTAGGAAAAAATGATAGATATGAGAAATTGGTCTTACATTTGAAAGATCCGGGGAGTTTCTACATTCCATGTAATATTGGGAAGAACTTCCAAGGAAAAGCCCTTTGTGATTTGGGGGCAAGTGTGAATCTTATGCCTTCTGCTTTATTTAATCAACTAGGCTTAGGAGATGCAAGGCCTACTACGGTAACATTGCTCCTTACTGACAGGAGTGTTTCTCGTCCTAGAGGGGTCATTGAAGATGTTCTAGTGAAAGTAGACAAATTCATTTTTCTAGCTGACTTTATTGTTATTGATTGTGAGGTGGATTGGAACATTCCTATCATACTTGGGAAACCATTCCTTGCTACAGCTAGGACAATTATTGATGTGGAGAAGGGTGAAATCACTTTGAGGGTCAATGATGAACAAGTGAGTTTCAACATGAACAACACTTTGAAAATCTTAGATGATTCTCCTCAATGCTCTTTTGTGGATGTACTTGACTCTGTTCGTCAAGAGAAGTTTCATGCTTCATTGGTTAAAGATCCCTTGGAAGCCTTATTAGTGGGAGAGAAGGGTATTGAAGATGTTCATGATGGAGAATTAATGGAAGTGTGTGTTATGGAACTTATGGTCATGCAAGATTCAAACATTTTGAACCATTAGATGTGTCTAATGCATTAAGCTCGTCTTGTAAGCCATCTATTGAGGAATCTCCAATCTTGGAGTTGAAACCATCACTTCCTCAACTCAATGAACCGGAGGAATTTTGTCTCAATGCCTATGGAAATGCAAAGCCTTTTAAAGAGAAGACCAAGAAGTGCAATGACAAGAAATTTTTTTCAAAGACTTTTGATCCTGGTCAAAGAGTACTCTTGTACAACTGTTAGTTGAAATTATCTTTGGGAATGCTAAAATTCCGTTGGTCTGGACCATTCACTTTTGTTCAAGCCTCAAATTTTGGTGCTGTGGAGCTAGAAAATGAAAAGGGTGAAAGATTCAAAGTGAATGGTCACCGGTTGAAGCATTACTGGGGCGGACACGTGGAGCGTCAAGTGGCCACCCTCTACTTGTCTCCTCAAATCACTACTACAAAACACACTTTTCACGTCTCTTTTTTTGAACTTTTTACGTCTCTTTTTGGTGAGACGTGGATAGAAGAGACGTAGAAAGTCAGAACTTTCCATGTCTCATTTTAAATGTGAGACGTAGAAAGTTGCCACTTTCCACGTCTCACATTTAAATGTGAGACGTGGAAAGTGGCTAGTGTCAACTTTCCATGTCTCATTTTCAGAAATGAGATGTGGAAAGTCTCATTTTCCACGTCTCTTATTCAAATAAGAGACGTGAAAAGTTGCCAGTGCCAACTTTCCACGTCTCTTTTTTAGAAATGAGATGTGGAACCTTTCCACGTCTCTTATTCAGAAAAGAGACGTGGAAAGTCTTTTTTTTTAAAAAAAAATGATATTTTTTTAATTAGGATAATTAACCCCAATCCAAAAAAAACCCAATATTTTATCGGAATAATAGAAATACATGTAAAATGAAAAAAATGAACTAATTTTATTATTTATAGCTAAACAAATATTACAAAAATGTTACAATACAACTTTGAACTTAAAATATGGGGGTTGAAACTACCAACCAACTGCATCAATTTTAAAGCACCACAGAAAACTTGGAGTTTCTATACAAACACACAGAAAAAAAATGATTGAACAAATACTGTACAGAGCAAGTGCAGACGAATATTTTGCCTTTGAGGATAAGGTCCAAGATGAGGAAGAAGGCCAGCTCCCCTATCATGAGGTGCACCAAGCAAAACACAAATTTGATCTGAAACAAATTGTTGTTCAATCAGAAAACTCAAGAACAGAAACAATTTCAACACTTTCAAATTATTAAGCAATAATGCAGCTCAGAACATAAATCAGATGTGCAGAGTTATCACCAGCAAGAACAACTCAAAAATGTCATCAAGTGTAATATGTTCTTCAGAAAGTTGATCTCAGCAAGCCTTAAACCAAATTCGATGTACTGTACACGATTTGCACAAGGAATACAGAATATAAGTCCCAATTCAGAGAAATTTGAGTAAAAAATCAGATTTCAAAACTAGTAAAATAGTGCAAAATGCTACAACCAAGAAGCAAAATCAAGCCACCAGGATAGAATTCTGCTGCTCCCTAATCAATGTACAAACAGACTAGTGCTACACAGTGAAGAAAAAGGTGCAGACAATCAAATTTACAACCTTTCGGCCAGCAAAACAGAACCAAAAATAGCATACAGTAGACAGCAAGTCATATCAGTCAAATTTCAGCCATTAAGAGCAAAAATCTAATAGCCAAGAAGCAGCCAAAATAGAGCAGAACATACAACAAATCACCAATGCAAAATTTCAGATCAAGAAACAACTTAAAACTTCCACAATTCATCGAATTCATCGATGAAGCAGAAGGAGGAAGAGAGCATTACTTACAACTAGTAACAAGTTAGAAACAAAGGAATTTCCTTTCATGCGAAGCCTCAAGAAATCAAGGAAATGGTCAAGTGGGAAACCAAAACAAAAGGTAGTTCTCCCCCAAGGGTTCAATGGCTTCTGCAATTAAATTTCTTCCACATATCACCATTTTTTTCCTTAAAAAATAATGCAAAACTTCAATGTAAAGAAGGATGAGAACAAGAAAAAAAATACCAATCTTGAATGAAGTAACTCTGAGACCTCTAGCCTTGAGAAGAAGCCCTATACTACTAGCTATGACCCCTTTTCCGAGTCCACTGATAACACCACCTGTCAACAAGACGTACTTCATTCTTCCTTGTTAGTATTCACCTTAGCCACAACACACAAGGCTGGTCCATACTTCTTGTCCTACTAAAAAAATGCAGAGAACAAGGAGAAACACATATAGTAGTTCAGTGATAAGAAATAACAAAGCCAACACAACCTAAACAGACAAATATATGAAGTACCACTACCACTGAGGTATATTTATACTAAAACCCCACTGGGTGGACGAAATAGATAGTAGTAACATATATATATCATGGCAAAAAGATGTTAAATTACCAAAGGAGAAACAATGTGAGTTTGGAATTGAACAGAGAGAATAATGAGAAACCTTGTTCACAATGACGGGCTTTACAAGGTTCTTCTCTTACTACATTTTGTAAGTCAATCAAATCGTGATAATACCCCAGGATTCAATCTTGTAGACTACAAGCCAATAAGAATTTATCCCAGCTTTCCCTCTTTGGTCAAGAACAAGAACAGAGGGCAATGATCAAATGTCAAGGGAAAGAAAGAAGCAAAGAATCACATGAATGTAATTCAAATGATCATCAGGTCATGCAAGCCTCATTTTGCAAGCTGTATATCTGTCACTTACAACCCGCGGTATTCAACTAAGGAGAAAACTGAAAACCTAAGATCAGTTTTCAAACTTAAATGCAAATTTTTTTCTAATCCCATAATTGCAAGCGATTTAAATCTTCTTCAGGAACCATGTAAGATTGCAAGCATTTTAAATTTGTTAGATAACCATTCTTGATGAAAGTTCAAAGACCGAAAGGGCATGTATAGATAAGATTTACATTTGATTGTAATTAGCAAAACCGCAATAAGCAGCACCAAATGGTATCCCCATTTGAAACTTATATTTAGCTAAAAATAAGTTGCAAATGAGGATACCAACAGAACTGAGCTACGGGGAACAGATCACAACTTATTCCAAAGGATGATAAAATGAAATAAGTGATTAAAAATGCCTTTGGCTTCAACAGGTAACAGAGTGCTATATTATTCCAAAAACAAACAAACAACCACATACCAAAACTTTTGTTCTAGTCTTCGCTTGAACCCTAGCTTCACTGATATCTTGACCTGGCTTTCTTAGATGCAAATCGCGAGCTGCGCTTGTGTATTAAAATCGAATTGAGGGTTAGGGTGTTGGTTTTCTTCCTCAGAATCATCTTGCCATTGAGCTGGTCATCTTCACCATTGGGGTCTTCTTCGTAGTCGTCCTTCTCCTCGTGCTTCTGTAGCTGGCGGCTAATTTGGGGTTTTCTCTTGTGCTTCCGCTATTTTGTTCGATTTTCTAGTTCGAAAATCAGCTCAAGGGGATATCAAAGAAACAAGGGGATAGAGATAGCGTAGAAGATGTTCAAAATTGAAAGCGAAAATGTTCAAAATCAGATCAAGAAACAAGGGGATGGGTTGGATATCGTAGAAGAAAAGAAAAGAAGCGAGCAACGATTAGGTTAAGGAGAGAGATAGCTGAAGGAGAATCTGGCGTGGTGAGAAGGAAGGAGAAGCTGGCGATAGAGATGCCAAGAGAGAAGAGGAAACCACGAGAATGAGGGTTTGAAAGAGCGCAAATTTTGCCTTTTTTTTATAAGTATCCACGTCTCACTTTTAAAAGTGAGACGTAAAAAGTATCTGAAAAATTATTTTCTACGTCTCATTTTTAATGTGAGACGTGAAAAATAATTACCACGTCTCACTTTTAAAAGTGAGACGTAAAAAGTATCTGAAAAAATTACTTTCCATGTCTCACTTTTAATGTGAGACGTGAAAAATACTTACCACGTCTCACTTTTGAAAGTGAGACGTAAAAAGTATTTTAAAAAATTACTTTCCACGTCTCACTTTTAAAAGTGAGACGTGGAAAGTAATTTTTTACGTCTCATATTTAAATATGAGATGTGAAAAGTTTTCCCGCTTTTATTTTGGCTTTTTAAATTATTTACCACCCTTATTTTTTCAGAATCTACGTCTCATTTATAAATATGAGACGTGGAAAGTATACAAATATTTACGCTTTTGCCACCGCCTTTTTTTCACATCTCTTATCTCTTATTTAAAAAAGAGACGTAAAATAGGGACGTAGATAAGGTTTTTTGTAGTAGTGAATGTGAAGGAATGAAGAGTCAGGCTGAAGGACTCTAAACCAAGCGCTTCTTGGGAGGCAACCCAAGTTCTCAACCTTATTTTTATTTTCATGTAGTGTTTTAGGTGTTTTAGAGGTTTTATGTTTGGTCTTGTGCTTTTTGTAGGTGAAAGAGGTACCTCGATGCTTGGATGGAAATGGAGCATTGGTAGCTGATAAATAGGCCATTTTCAGGGAAGTATTTCATTCATCAAGATTTTTCTGGTTTAAATCTGTCATAGGAAGCATTTATCTTGATCTGAGCTTGTGTAAGCAATTTCTTGGTGTTCTGAAATTTTCTGGACCTATGTGTTCATTTGATTTCTGAAAGTGCTGTGACAATCTACAAATTTAGGGCTGTTACTGATGGAAATTGCTGTCAAAAAATTAGTGTCCAATAGGCTCATGCTTGTGAATGATTGACCTCTTGTAGTTGGGAATTGATTTGATGAGATTTTTGACTGATCTATGTTGTTGGATGCTATTGTGAATGTGCTGTCAAATTCTGCATAATTGATGTTTTCACTGAGGGAAAATGCTGTCAAGAGTTGAGGCAAAAATTCTGACCATGTGCAATAGGTTCATGTTTCTGGGATAATTCATTTTGAGTAAAAAATTCATTTGGGAATTGATCTGATGTGGTTTTGGACTAATATGTGAAGTTGGATGGCATTGTGACTGCATTGTGATGTTCTGAATATATGGTGCATTTGCCGCTGATATATTGGCTATTTTCAAGGAAGAAATTCACTCATAATGATTTTGCTGGTTTGAATCTGTTATGTGAATGATTTGGTTTGATATGAGATTATACAAGCAATTTCTCAATGTTTTGAACCCATCTTGACATGTTTGTTTGGGTGTGATGTGCTTGAGGATTTTAAATGTGCTGTCATGTTCTTGATGGCTGCAATTAATGCTGATAAAAATTGCTGTCAGGAATTTTGGGGACTTTTGCTAATGTTGCAATGAATTCAGGTATATGGATGATTGAATTTTGTTGAATATTTGTGTTTGGGAATTGATTTGATATGATTTTGGACTGATATGTGAAGTTGGATGATTCAGTGAATGCATTGGGATGTTCTAAATATATTGAGAATTTGCATATGTTTCTTGATGTTTTAAACCTCTCTTGACTTATTTGTTTGGGTGTGATGTGCTTGAGAATTTTGTATGTGATATCATGTTCTTAATGTGTGGAATTTGTGCTGATATAAAAAAAATGCCGTCAAGATTTAGCAAGATTTTGCTCATGATGCAGTGAATTCATATATGTGGATGATTGAATTTTGGGTGAGGAATTGTGTTTAGAGATTGATCTTGGATCATTTTGGAATGATTGATGGTGTTAGATGATATTGGGGGGGTGTGTTGGAGTTGATTTTGTATTGGTAGAAAGCTGGGAAAAAACTTATCTAAATTGCTGTGTGCATTGCTGTAATTTTGGGCACTGATTGCTTTTATTGCTGTTTGCAGTGTTTTGGCTTGTACAGAGAGTTATTGGCCATGGCCAAGAAAAAAGCCAATGAGTTTTGGCTGCAGCCAAGAAAGAAAAGAAAATAATAAAAAATAATAGACTTATCCCAAAATGTTTAGTGCACCTTATAAAAAAAATATAAAATATAAAAATAAAAACGTAGGGTGCTAGTGCACCTCATTTAAAAAAAATGCAGGGTGGTCAGTGCACCTTTCAAAAAAAAAACAAAAAAAAAAATTTCAAAATTTAAATTTCACTTTTCCCCTTTCACTCTCACACTTCACACTTGAACCCTACTCCCTTCTTGGCCGCCACTCTCTTCTTCTTCCCAAACCATTGCGCCGTCGACCTCCATCACCCAACCACACTCCACCGCCGGCCACCACACCAACCACCATGTCCATTGCCGCCGGAGTTCACTTTGCCATCACCAAATCTCATCCTTCACCGTCTATTTAAGTTCTCTTCGTTGCCCACCACCAAGCTCGCCATCGTTTCTTCTTTTGGCTTCAAGTTCGTTTTCCTCCTTCAAGTCCGACGCTGTTCTTGGTTATCTCAGCCTTAACCTCCGATTGCTGCTCTTCCTGTTACCCACCATCAGCGTTTTGGGTCCTCTACTTCTCGAGTTGCTCTGCTTTAACATCTAACTTTGCTCTGTTCGAAGCTGTGGTTTCTTCTCATCCCAGTCATTTCGCTGCTTATTCACCCTTCATTTGTGTGGTAAAAATGTTAAGCTCTAAGTTCTAAAATTGCATGTTCATCGCTGTTTTCAGTTTGGTGAGCTGTTTCTGCAGCTCTTGCTTATTTACATTCAGTTTTTGTGTCAAGACTAGAATGTGAAATAAATTTCAAACTAATTTGATGATTATGGTTTGCGTAGATTGCTAATTTCGGGCTGTCACTGATTACAAATTTCGTTGGTAGACTCTGATATTGGGTTAAGTCCATGAAACTGGTTTTGTAATGTTTTCCTTCCAAGGAGGGTTTAGCATCATTGTGTGTTATAAATTTGATATGCTACAAAGCATCAGATTGAATTTTCAGTTTGTTTGGAGAGATTGTTTTTGCTGCCAATGATTTGTTTTAATCTGATTAAGATTCATTCTGAACCTGCTCTGTATAGTTGTCGCTGGTGTTTCTCATGAGGATAGGCATTATGTTGAGTTATGGATAGAGGATGCTAGGTTTGGATTTTTTTTTTCGGGCAGCATTGGGTGGTCATTATTGATTAATTGGCGCTGAGACTTTTTGTCTTGAAAGCATATTTACTTAGGAGTGTAATCTGGAAGATAATCTGATTCAAGCATGGTTAAAATTGCATTTCTTTGTGAAATTAAGTTTGAACAGATTGAGGATTGGTGAATTTAGAATGCGCTTGTCATTGGAAAATTAGCAAGGAATTTGCCTGATTGGTTGCAAGCTATTTTGAGGTTTAATGGTGATTAAGTTTGGGGGAAATCTCTCTTTTGATTTCTTATAGGATAGAGTCTAGATTAGAATTTTGTTTCTAAGTTGCTTTTAGGGGTGTGCTTACTTTTCCCTGTGATTAATTGCTTGTTTGTTTTGGTGGTCTGTTTGTTCTATTTTGGCTTGCAGGGAATATGAGGATAAAACTTGGTGCTGTATATTTCTAATGAGGAGACCAATACTGATATTGGCATTGCAGATGAATAAGTGGATCTGGATAATTGTTTTGTTGTAATGATATTCATAGGGAATAGTTAGCTTTTGATTGTTTGGCTCCAACTTCTTGTTTCAGTGTTAGCTCTAGGACTTTTTGCCAAACACTTGTAGTGCATTGCTTTTGGAAAACTGTGATTTTTGCACTACCACACTCTCTCCTTTTGTTGATACCTGGTTGGATTAAACTTATTGCACATTGTGAACTGCTATTGTAGTTAGCCCATTTGTATATGATACGGCTAACTTTCACTTTGTTGCTTGTGGATTTGATTGATATATACTCCATTGATTATAGGTGATCTTTGAGCCTTTTATGCGATCTTGCATGAGAGAAGGCCCTAATTTTTCCCCTTTTTACAGTGAGGACACTGTCAATTTTAAATTTGGGGGTGAGGGTATATTTGAACTTTTTGACTAATTTGGCATGGAATTCAATTTTGGGAAAATTTGGAATGTTTTGTGGTTTTGAACGTTTGAAAGTTGAGTTAGATTGATTAATTATCTCATATGGTGAATGTGTGTTCCAATGATAGAAAAGTTGCTTTGGTGATATGTTTGATAGGAAATTGTGGTTAATATTTGTGGATGATTTATTTGCATTTTAAAGCTTAATTCCTAGCAATTTTTGAAAACCAAAATCATGCACATGAGATTATAGAATGATTTGAATGCTTTTGTTGGGAGACCTTGTAGCAAGTTGGCATGTATTTTCTTTCTCAATTGAAAATCTTTAGAACTCATCTTTGAATCTCTTGAAACAATTGGATGTTTTCACACATTTTCGAAAAATGATTTGGGCATTCTTTTCAATGAGTTTGAGCCTTTCAAGCCAACAACAACAACAACAATAACAACAAAGCCTTATCCCACTAAGTGGGGTCGGCTACATGGATCGCACGATGCCATTGTGCTCTATCGGTAACCAAATCTTTAGATATATTATTTATTAAAAGATCGCGCTCTACAACTTCATTAAGTGTAAGCCTCGGTCTCCCTCTTCCTCTCTTAATCGGACTCCAGACTATTTGATCTACCCTCCTCACTGGCGCATCTAATGGCCTCCTTTGTACATGTCCAAACCACCTCAAACGATTTTCTACCATTTTCTCACTGATAGGTGCCACTCCAACTCGTTCGCGTATATGATCATTCCGAATCTTATCATTTCTTGTGTGACCACACATCCATCTCAACATCCTCATTTCAGCTACCCCCATCTTATGTTCATGCTGACCCTTCAAAGCCCAACATTCACTACCATATAATACTGCTGGTCTTATAGCAGTGCGATAAAACTTCCCTTTTACCTTATGGGGTACTTTTCTATCGCAGAGAACTCCAGTAGCTTTCCTCCATTTACACCACCCAGCTTGAATTCTATGATTGACATCGTCATCAATCTCACCATCTTGTCTTATAATTGATCCCAAATACCTAAACTTCGTTACTTGAGGGATTGTTTGCTCTCCTAGTTTAACCTCCAAATCACCTCTAAGTTGTCTATTTGCAAAATTGCAATGCATATATTCTGTCTTACTCCTACTTAAACGGAAACCCTTCGACTCCAGCGTGTTTCTTCATATTTCTAGTTTATCATTAATCTCCTCTCTTGATTCGGCCAGAAGGACTATATCATCAGCAAAAAGCATGCATTTAGGGACCGCTTCTTCTATAGGCTCAGTTAGAGCATCTACTACTAAATTAAACAAATATGGGCTCAAAGCTGATCCCTGATGTAGGCCAATTCTTATAGGGAAGTCTTTTGTCTCACCTCCCGGCGTTTTAACCTTAGTCAACACCCCATCATACATATCCTGTATACCTTTAATATAAGCAATACATACTCCTTTCTTTTCCAAGGCTTTCCAAAGTAAATCTTTCGGCACGCGATCATACGCCTTTTCTAAGTCAATAAAAACCATATGTAAGTCTCTTTTTCTACTTCGATACTTTTCCATTATCCCTCTTAATAGATATATCGCCTCCGTTGTGGATCTCCCTGGCATGAACCCAAACTGTCTCTCAGAAATACTAGTTTCTAATCTTAACCTATGCTCAATCACCTTTTCCCATAGTTTCATTGTGTGACTCATAAGTTTAATTCCCCTATAATTTGCACAATTTTGTATATCGCCTTTGTTTTTATAAATCGGGACTAAAGTACTTTTTCTCCAATCATCAGGCATCTTCTTAGACCGTAAAATCTCGTTAAACAATTCAGATAACCATAACACACCCTCTTCCCCTAAACATTTCCAAACTTCAATCGGTATACCATCAGGTCCAACTGCTTTACCATTTTCCATTTTCTTAAGAGCTTCTCTAACCTCCCACACTTTAATTCTACGATAAAATGACCTATTAAGTCCATCTTCACTAATTGTCAAATCCCCCAACTCACAAGATAGACCTTCACCTCCATCATTGAATAACTTAGAAAAGTAGGCCTCCCATCTATTCTTAATATCTTCATCAGTAATCAAAACTTTACCTTCTTCATCCTTTATACACCTTACTTGATCCAAATCTCTTGAATTCCTCTCCCTACTCTTTGCGATCTTGTAAATCTTTTGTTCCCCAGCCTTTGTCCCTAACTCCTTATAAAACCCCTCGTATGCTTTAGCACGAGCTTCACTCACTGCCTTCTTAGTCTCCTTTTTAGCTAAGCGGTACTTTTCCCAATTTTCAGTATTATTACACAAGTGTATAGCCTTAAAACAATTCTTTTTATTCCGCACCTTTTCTTGGACATCCTTGTCCCACCACCAAGTCTCCTTATCTCGTGGTCCAAAACCTTTTGATTCTCCTAAAGTAGCTTTAGCAACCATTTCAATATTCGTAACCATATTCTTCCACATGCTGTTAGCATTTCCTTGTGGCTCCCATACCTCTTCATCCAATAGGTTTCTCTTAAAAATCTCTCGCTTCTCCCCCTTTAACTGCCACCACTTGATCTTTCGGTTCAAAACTGCCCGGCGCCTTTGTCTTATACATTTAATTCTCACATCAAGAACTAGAAGTCTATGTTGAGCGGTCTCCCCATGCCCAGGAATCACTTTGCAATTAGTACATAACCTTCTATCAGGGTTTCTTACCAAAAAGAAATCAATTTGTGACTTGTGAGTTCCACTTTTATATGTAATTAAATGTTCTTCCCGCTTCTTAAAGCATGTGTTAACAATCCTAAGATTGTATGCTAAGGAAAAATCGATAATTGTTTGTCCTTCATTATTCAACTCCCCATAACCAAAACCACCATGCGCCCTTGCATATGATCCTGCCTCTTTCCCAACATGTCCATTAAGATCCCCTCCAATAAAAATTTTCTCGGTTGCCGGTATACCTTGAATCAACCCTTCAATATCTGCCCAAAACTTCTCTTTAAGATGTGCTTCTGCGCCTACTTGGGGTGCATATACACTAATAACATTTATTGTATCATTTCCCATAATTACTCTCACAGATATGATTCGGTCCTCAATCCGCTTAACTTCCACTACATTCTTCCGCCACTCTTTATCTGCAATAATACCAACACCATTTCTCCCATTTACCTTTCCTGTGTACCAGAGTTTAGAATCATTAACTCCGATTTCTTTAGATCTCTCTCCAGCCCATCTGGTTTCTTGTAAGCATAATATATTAATCTTACGATCCTTCATAACTTGTGCAACCTCAAAAAGCTTCCCATTCAGCGTCCCAATATTCCAAGAACCAAATCTGATCTTACTCTCATGAACTAGCTTCTTTAGCCGCCTCCGTCCATTAGAGTGCGGTAGCCCTTGCTCATTTAACACTGCATTCGGGCGAGGATGCAGCGGCTCTTGCTCTCTTATCACTGTACTCGAGCCATACAGCGCGTTACAACCAGGCAACGACCTATCCTTTAGCCCTTGCTCTCTTAACACTGCATTCAGGCTAGGATGCAGTGGCTCTCGCTCTCTTCTCACTGTACTCGAGCCATACAGCGCGTTGCTTACGGGCAACGACCTAACATTTACACAATTTCTTCGTTGATCCATGTTCATGAGATTCGACGGGGTTTTTACGCTGGCTGTCGGGGCCTAACACAACCCTCCTCCTTTACCCGGGCTTGGGACCGGCTATAAGCATAGGCGGAGTTGAGCCTTTCAAGCCAACCCATGACATAAATTCATTTGCACCCTCTTTGAGCCATATAATGAAAAACCATATGAACTTTCTTTGAGACCCACAATGAACTTTTACCTTAGCAATTTGAAAAACCATGAATTACCCAAATCTTGAGATAATTGATGAATCGTTGGTAGCAAGTATTTGATGGTTGCTAAATGTGCAAGATGGTACAAAATTGGTGTGGGGAATATAAGTGATGCATGATGTTCTCAATAGCTTGTAATCCAAAGGCAAGAAAAATTGAAAAAAAAAATGAATGAATGAAAATGAAAAAAAATGATAAAAAAAAGAGAGATAAAAAAGGAAGGGGTGGTTCAATTATCCCAATGGCCAATAATACTTGGAGTACAAAGATGTCAATTTGAAACAAGTTTGGGGGAGTGGTTACTTCTAAAAAAATGTTGTAAAGTGAAGAAAGATGGAAGAGATGCATGTAGTCACTTATCTCAAGATGTTTGAATTCCTCTCTTGACCTTTCTTTCACTAGCCTAACCCTAAGCCTCATTACAAGCTTACAAAGTCCCATTGATTTTGGAATTGTGTGGAATCATGTTGTGGCGGAGAGAGAGGAGATTTTGAGCTTATGAAGTCTTGATGTTGAGGTTGCTTTATAAATGTTGAAATGTTGCATTTGATCTTGACAACTATTTATAATTAATTACTTTATAAATAATTTATATTTAGTATTTAAATTAAACTAACAAAACGTGACAAATATATAAAAAAATGTGACAAATGTCATGTTTTAAAAAGAGGTAACAATTTGTCACGGTTTAAGTTTTGTCATGATTTAAACCGTGACAACGAACAAATTTGTCACGGTTTTTAGCAAAAAAGCGTGACAATATTTCGCGGTTCGGTCCGAATTTTGGTCCGGGTTTTGTAACGGTTTGTAACTAATAATTGTTACAAAACCGTTGCTCACTTGTCACGGTTTTTGCATACGTGTGTAACGATTTGTCTAAACAGTTACAAACCGGCTTGCCATGGATGGTTTGGTCACTGTTTTACAAACCGTAACAAATATAAGATTTTAACCGTTATAAAGCTGCGTTTTTTTTTGTAGTAAGGGCTAAATCTAGAGTCTTGCCACATGATTTATATACACCGTTACCTGTACCAAGTGAACTTTGGGTTGACATATCAATGAATTTTGTTGTGTTTGCCTATGTCAAAAATAAGAATGGATTCCATCTTTGTGGTTGTTGATAGATTTTCTAAAATGACACATTTCATTGCTTGTCATAAAACTAATGATACCACATATGTTATTAACTTGTTTTTTTAAAGAAATTGTAAAATTGCATCATTTGCATGATATTCCTAAAACTATTGTTTTTGATAGGGATATAAGATTCTTGAGTCATTTTTGGAGAGTTTTGTGGGGAAAGCTTGGTACTAAGTTGCTATTTTCTACTGCTTGTCATCCACAAAATGATGGTCAAACTGGAATTGTTAATAGAACTTTGTTTCACTTGCTTAGAATTGTGATTCACAAGAACTTGAAAAATTGGGAAGATTGTTTGCCATTTATTGAATTTGTATACAATAGGAGTGTGGATTCATCTACTGATTATTCTCCTTTTGAAATAGTTTATGGATTTAATCTACTTACTCCTTTGGATTTATTATCATTACCTATTGATGAGAGAGCAAGTCTTGATGGGAAAACGAAAGCTGTAACAGTAAGGCAACTTCATGAGCGTGTGAAACTGCAAATTGAAAAGAAAAATGAACAATATGAATTCAAGGCCAATAAAGGAAGAAGGAGTGTTCTTTTTGATCCTGTAGATTAGGTGTGAGTGCATATGAGAAAAGAAAGATTTTCAACTCATAGAAAGTTTAAATTAGTTCCAAGAGGAGATGGACCATTTCAAATGCTTGAAAGAATTAATGATAATGCATACAAGATTGACTTGCCTGATGAGTATAATGTGAGTGCTACTTTTAATGTGGTTGATTTATCTTCTTTTGATGCAGGCCAAGATTCGAGGACGAATCCTTTTGAGGAGAGAAGGAATAATGCAATCCAGCAAGGTGAACCTTCGACTTCAAATGATCCTTTACGAGTTCCAAGTTGATCAATGATAAGAACAAGAGCCAAGAGAATTAAGGAAGCATTGATTGGGCCAGTACAAGAGATATGGACAAAGCCAATGGCAATTAGTTCAAAAAATGAGAGGAAAAGTGCTAAAAACATTGAAAATGTCATTTGGGCTGAAAAAGGAGAAGCTAATCATATCCTGGGCTTGGAGACATCAAATTAAAGGGTTTGAACTAAAAGCTACACATGCAAGAAGTCATTTGGGCCCAAATTATCACATATTGGGCTTTAAGTGATGACTACATTTTCATATTTTTATTAGTGCGAAAATTAACATTGGGTAAATGTGCTGATTTAGTATTTTACTATTATGGAAGTTGCTGCCAGTATAAATAACAATTTCAAGTCGCAAATATAGTATTCATCAATTAAATTCGTAGCTTGATTAGTAACGCCGTTAATTGGTCCAAACTTTCGTTAGATTTCGCTGACGTGGCGGTTTTTTTTTGGCTTGTGATGTGGCAATGACATGTGGCATTTTTTATTATTTATTATTTTTTAATTTATTTTTTTTTATTTTTGATAACAACAGGCAGATAGGGCCTTTGGACCCTAAACCCGGATTCCCCTCGGTATCCGGCACCTTTTTCTAAGTCCCTCGCCTTCTCAACTGGACTAGGTAACCTAATTTTTTATTTTTTTATTTTTTTGGGTAACAACAGGCAAATAGGGCTTTTGACCCCCAAACCCAGATTCCCCCTGGGTATCTGACGCTTTTTTCTAATTCCCTGGCCTTCTCAACTAGACCAAGCGCCGGATATCAGGGGGAATCGGGTTTAGGGGCAAGGCCTTATCTGCCTGTTGTTACCCAAAAAAATAAAAAATTGGGTTACCTGGTCTAGTTGAGAAGGCGATGGACTCAGAAAAAGGTACTGGATACCGAGGGGAATCCGGGTTTGGGGTCCAAAGGCCCTATTTGCCTGTTGTTACCCAAAAAAATAAAAAAAACCTGGGTTACCTGGTCCAGTTCAGAAGGCCAAGGGCTCAAAAGAAGGTGTCGGATACCGAGGGGAATCCGGGTTTGGGGACCAAAGGCCCTATCTACCTGTTGTTATCAAAAATAAAAAATAAAAAATAAAAAATAATTAAAAATTAAAAAAAAATAAAAAAATAAAAAAATGCCACCTATCATTGCCACATCACAAGCAAAAAAAAAAAAAAAACCGCCACATCAGCGAAATCTAACGGAAATTTGGACTAATTAACGGTGTTACTAATCAAGCTACGAATTTAATTGATGAATACTATATTTGCGACTTGAAATTGTTATTCATGCTGGCAACAACTTCCATAATAGTAGAGTACTAAATCAGCACCTTTACCCATTAACATTTAGTTGGAAATTTGAACTTTTGACTCACTTATTTATTTAGAATTTGTTCTTGAATTCTCTTGGATTTCATTAAAAGCAAATTAGGTCAAATATCTAAATGGATCCTTTAAATACAATGTAAGCCGCATTTTGAAGGCATACTTGAATTTTCGATGGAAAAGTTGCTTTCTGAACTTTGTGACCTGAGAGAGGATTCTAAGGTTATTCTTAGAACTAACAAACTTATCAAGGCTTGATCAACCTTGTGGTATCTTCCGACACTTCAAGTCCTCTTCCTTCCATGTTCAATGGTTCAAGTGGATCGTTTCAATTTTTTGTTTATCATTCTTCAGGTGAGTGTATCTCAGATTGGTTGTGGGTTCTTGGTCTCTAACCTTAGAGGGTTTGCGCCACTAATCCTATTTGATAGCATAGGGAGCCAAAATCCTCATTATATATTTCTAATATATATATACACACACATATGATATATACTTGCTACCTATCTATACTTCTATTATCATGAAAACAAAATATTGGGGTTATCTCAGTCGTTAACCCCCTTACCTGTATATGCCGACGTGCTCCTTTAGCTATGGTATAAATATATACAAATCTATATAATCACTATACAAGCTCTATGCTTGTTTTACCTATTTAACCTTATAACATATACAGGTAATATATTAAAAAATATCTATCTACACTAGTACAAAATATCGCAGGCATTCCTTCTCTTCATATGCTACCTTATCCAAGAGCCCCACCTCTTTCCAACTCCTTTGAAAAACATGTATAAAAACTAGTTAATAGCAGTTTCATTACCATACATAACAATTCATAAACCTGTACAAATATTATAATTACACATACGTCCAACGTAATATGCTCTTCCAGCCACTTTTGACAATCTATTGTTAAATAGTGTGATGACTGTACTTGTAGGGTTTCTGGTTATAACTATTACGTTGTAACAAATCTGTCTGGCAAATGGGTAGTTAACCACCTAGCTTTGGAGTACTCCATAAACTGGGAAGTAAAACTTCATTGCAGGAATTAACAAGATTTATTACCTTCATGCATAATGTAAATTTGAAACACATGTTATGTAATTATTCATACATAATTAATGATATGGAATAAAACTGCTAAATGTACTCCAAACTTAAACCTGAGCTGGTTCCTTTCCTCACAGCTACCATCATGATCTCAAATCAAAAGTCAAGCTATATACATGTTTAGGTTTATTGTTAGAATCTAAGCTACAAAATAAATTATGCATCTCTCTCGGATCCTAAAGTATGTATTTGATACTACCCAAGTCTTTTCATCTGGACATATTATGATTTACTAACTCTATATTGAACCTTAAAAATTAAATGGTCAATTCTAAATAATCTTCTTATAGAGTTCTCTTTGTATAATAAAATAGAAGACCACTCCTTATCCTTTATTAAAAACACACATATGTAGTATCGGTACATTTGGTCTTTAAAATTCTTAAACTGCACTTATACCATATTATTCTACCTCTTTATCCAACGTTTATCATGTTATGAAAGGATAAACTCTTATACATTTTTCACAAACTTTAAAACATTTTTACATGTCTAAAGACCCAAAACAGTCAAGTACTGAATTCTTCCACATCCTATAACTTGAGACACTTATTTGGCCTTTAGAAATCATAAATAGCAACCCATAATTAATTTCAAACTTCAAAGTATTTTATCAATAGTTATACACTTTCCAAATTTCATTGTCTAATCTTAGAAATATCAAATGGTGTATTTGAGAAGCAGTATCTAGACTCAGGTTCAATTTACAACTATAACAGCATCACCTCTTTGTTCACTTGGCATATAATAAAATGCTTAATGTTAAAGTGTCATTTGAATATTCTTAAGATTACTCTAATACTTTAAATCAATTACTTAGCATTTAGTAATACTCAAGGGGATAATTTATATTTTCGAAACACAGTTTAAACTGAATTTATTTCAAATATTCAACCACCTTCTTGTCCCCAAATTCATTATCTCAAACTTGTAATCATGCCTTAGCACTATTAGACACTTGTTTAACATTTTAGTCCCTAAAACCCAAATCTTGGAACTTTGTTTTAGGCTTATAATGTCAAAGTATTACATCGTAAAACCAAATCAAATCTTCAATACCAAATATACCTCATCTAGGTTCCTTTAATCCAACCTAATCAGTTTGTAACATCACATTCCTCAATCCTGTCCATCTTAATTTGAAAGAATAATATCTTGACAGCAACTTCCAAGCTAATTCAAACTTTAAACCAGCAGCTCAAAGCTATATTTCCAACTTGCAACTTCTACTATGCACACACATACATTATACCTCTTTCAAAATCCAAACAAAATTAACATCTTCATGAGTTAACATTGGAAATACCAATCAACCTTAACAAAGTTCCAGCTTCTACAACAACTTAAATCAGCACTTGAACCCAGTCTAATATAAATCTTAAAGATCAATGAAATGCCCACATCTCCCAACCAATGCCGATTTGGAGATGAGAATGTGCTGCTAAAAGATTCGATTAGTAGGGCACGCCTATAAGGAATCAATGCCCGCCCCACATATTACTTACCTAGAACTTAAAATCCTCAAGGCAACACTTTATTTTTATTTTATTCTAACTTGAACTTATAGATTCTCTTGAATCAATGAGCACTTATTCACTACCCAATTCTTTGCTTAAATTCAACATTCATTCATCTTTACATGTCAAATCAGCACTTGTAACATGAAATCTCTTAGGCACCAGGTTACTTCAACCTCTTTTATCATTCAAACAGTCCCTTCATTTGTTTTCATAACTATCACATACGAATCAGAGACTTAGATCTGAACTTTAAATCAGTTCGAAAGCCCCAAACCTTCAAACAACACTTTACATCTAGTTCTTAGACTTTAACCATCTGATTTAACACTTAATCTTCCTCCGAAACTTTTTAAATAGCAACTTGTGCATTTTTATACTTTGCTCTGGAAACTTTTCCTGATTCAAAATCATATGTCCCATTTAAATTTGCACTACTTCATACCTTGCATCCACACGATACAATATATAGCTCTAAATTTCTAGGTTCCCTTATCCCCTTAAAATTTCGGATAGCACCCTCATTACACTTCTCAACCATGAATGTACATTCAATCTCATGTAAGTACTGTGTTATTTTCCGTACATGCAGCCACTTAATGGCTTATTTTAAGATTTGAAATACTATCTCAACTTACCCCAATAACAATTTCTTATCATCATTTAAGTACCATCATCTTCAGATAAACTCAACATGCAAACAATTGTACCATTATTTCAATACAACAACAACAACAACAAAGCATTATTTCAATAATCAAGAATATTTTAATACTAATCTTTATAACAGACTTGATATATATATATATATGTATGTATGTATTCAATTAGCTTCCATCCCCAAAATTCCGACCACACATTCCCAAACATCCTATACAAGTTGATGCCATTTAGAATCTTATTCCACTACTTCATTCAGATCTCCTTTAGCCCCTTTTGTTTCTGTAAAACCGGGTACTAACCAAATCAAAACAGGGGCTTAAGGTTCTACCATTACCAAATGCAAACAATAATATGCAACTTCAAATATCATCACTAATCCACCCTTAAATACCACTACAACCTTTAATCAATGCGTTCTCTTCAATCAGCTTCGAACTCAGACTCCCAAAACTCTCAAACATCCCCTTAAATGACAAAATAGAATATAGAAAGAGGATCAATAAGCCTATTTGCCAAAGATCCCGAAACAGAGCATAATTAGTTGAGTCTGCAATCATTTTATAATACCTCAAATCAAATATACAAGCCCAGAAAAATAACTCCGATATACTTCTAACGACTTCTAAATACAATTTTACTTCGATTAAACAGAGAATATGAGGGTTTCGTCGATGAACAGCAACCTCCAAACAAAGGAGTTCAAATCCGGCCAAAACTTCATGTAAGCTCAACTTTCCTTAAGGCAACTAAAAATCTAACCATGAGCTTTGATTTAACCAGTGCAAAACTCCTTAAAACCCAGACCCCATCCTCTCAAAACGGCTCTATTGGAAAGAACAAAGGGTAAAAATGGAATAAGGAGGCTCACCCGAGCTAGAATCCTGTCTTGCATGTACGATTAGAGATCTCCGTCGTTGCCGGCGAAGCTCCGAAATTCCAACGCTCTCTCTTCCTCTCACTCTCGTGCTCTGGTTCGAAGAAGAAGAGAAAATGACGTTGGTAATGGCCTGCAAGGGGCAACTGATGGTGAAGAGGAAGAGATTGAATGGCTTAAGCACAAATCACTATTTTGCCCCTTTTTCTTTAAGCTTTTCATTATTTCAATTTAACCCCTCTTTTGAAGATAATTTCTAAAATTTGCTCCTTATATCCATCAAAGGATTTCCTTCCACTGTAATTTTCTAAAGTCCTACAAATAATTTTCTTAAAATTCTTAAATTAAATTTCATCCTCAAACTATTTTTCTTTAATTTATGAAAAAAATAAGCTTTAAAATATATGACTTCATAAACTTATTTATAAAGCATTTTAAATTTCTATATAATACCCTAAAATCTTAAATAACTACTTATTATCTATCTGTAATCCAAACTTTAGGGTTTTACAATGCCTACACTCAAACTTCCGTTATTTAATTATATCTGTAGTATGAATATCCTGGTACAATTCCGTTTGCGTTCAATTGGCTTCTTGGGAACTGTTTTGTTACCAGCTGAAAATGTTGAATTTTTGAATTTCCAAACTGGAGTTTTGCAATTATTATACCGCATGACCATGAAAATTGTGCAATAGCTGCGGACCGGACTGTCGGTTGTCTCTTTAATTTGAGGTCCTACCCAAATGTTCTTTTTTTTTTTTTTTTTACTTTTTGTCATTATATTCTATATTAAATGGGTAACATTTAGATAACTTATAAACGAAAAATAAAATTGTTTTCAATCTTTTATGGTTTTTAATACTCTAGTATTGCTTAAAGAATTAATGAATAATATCACATGCCAAAGGGATAGAATAAGAAAAGTAGTAATTTGAATAGTGTATACAGACACTTTGAAACAAGCAAAAATTAGAAACATAGCACTTAAATTTTCGTGGTTCAAATCTGGATTGTTATCCTCGTTCTATGTCCTTCGGTACTCAATGGGAAGAGTTTCCTTTCCTCTAGAGATAGAAATAATCCAATACCTATACAACTAGCGAGCAAGGAATATTCGGAGCTGTAAGGCAACCATATAAATGAACCCCGATGACAACACAACATAAGTTGGAAGAGCCTTGTGAAATTTTTGAGCGTGATCATGGAGCATGAAGAAATCAGCAGCACAAAAAGAGATAAACAAACAAACAATGGAGGCAAACATGAAGCAGACGCCATAGTAAAATTTGGTAGGAATGCGTCGGGCAGATTGGGAATGAGAAGCAACTATAGATACGAAGCAAATGGTTGAAATGAGGGAGCATGAGAGGGCCACAAATGAAGATTCTTTAAAAGTTTTGAATGCTGTTGGCTTGTTTCTAAGGATTGCATAGCCATTGTCATCATAACCACCTGGTATATTGGTACGTGTGCCGAAAGCCACCGCCACAACTAGGGTCGACACCACAGAACATGCTTCCGAGGTTTTAGCCACCCATTCTCCCTCACTTTTCATGAATTTCTTGTGACTCTCTCTAAAGATGTCTTCTGGGGTCTCCATTTTCTTATTACATCTCTCCAACAAATCCTTAGGCATTGAATGCTTCACAATCTGTACCATCATATATATATTTGTGTGTAAATGTACTTAACAAGCATCATAAATGTTTATTCATTTTAATGTCGAATAAGTCTTTGAAATAGTGATGTGCCTTCATTGATCATTACTAATAATTTCATTATGAGTATTTTAATTGTTGTATTGACCTCATCGATAGCAAATAGATATACACACACTGAGAGGTTGTTGGTTGCAATGGTAACCAACCCCACTCCTATATATTATATATGAGTTGGCAAATAGGGATATCCAGGATATTACTATATCCTTGATTTTATGTTTGATTGATGACATCTTAATTTCATTAATATTTTCAGAATATTTGAATTAGATTTTTCTTAGCATTTTGAGTCAATTAGGGTTAGGAAGTTTCTTTATTTAAAAGTTAAATTGTACTAAGTTGTTTTTCAGATTATGAGTAAAAAGTTTTTCTTTTAGCAAGTGTTTTACTTGTGGGTTTTTATTCTTAATTGATAGAAAACAGTTAGATTACAAAAGTCAGATAAACTCTTGTGGAGCCCTTTTACAGTTAAGGATCTAGAGACGAGATCCTATATAGTTTTAGCTGATCAAATTTCTTACTCTTTGGGTTTTATTATATAATTCTCATGTTAATCCTTGATCAAATGAAGAAAAAAAAAATTAAAAAAGATAGATATACGCACCTTAAACCAGTCGGTTTCCCTTCTCATGGAGAGTTTTGCTTCTCCAGGATTGAGCCAATCAGGCTCCAATCCGAGCTCTGCTGCCAAGTGCAATGCACTGTTTCCTTCTTTATCTACTTCACTAAACAAACTTTCACTTAGCCATTTCTGTTTGCACAAAAACTTGAATACTTGCTCTTGCCTATATTCTGCTGCTAATAGAAGTATGTTCTTCCCCTCTTCATTCACATCTTTAATCCTCAACGGAAATAATTGCACAATTTTCTCCACCATTTCCATCACACCGTTCTTCACAGCAATCATTAGCGGTGTCTCAATTGCTCTTGTACCAGACAGCGGAGATTGATTTGTGATTCCTAAAATGCCAAGTTATATATATATATATATATATAGATTTATGAGAAAAGTATTATAATATTGCTTTATAAACTACTCCCTCTTGTCCTTATAATAAAACACCAAATAATAATAATTTTTTCTTTTTTTTATAAAGCCCTTGTTAATTTCAAAGAAATATTAAATATTTTTCAAGTAATGTCCATATTTAATAAAAGTATTGGAAGAGGTTAATAGTTCATATATGATATCAAAGTTTAGTGTAGCCAGTAAAGATAATATTGAATCACTTGAATTTTAGGGTAAATTTAATGTTTTTAACTGTTTTTATTGATTTGCGGAAATTAACAATTGGTACCTGTAATAAGCACATAAAGGGGTAGTAGTTTTAGAATTGTCAATGAGTACTTTTACCTTTATCCTCTTCTGTTTGTAGGGAATTTGAAAGCAGATCAGGGGCCCTTCTTGATGTTATTGGTGACATATCTTCATTGGAAACATGCTGAAGGAGTTTGGTCATTATTTGATGGTACCATATGTGCTTCTGCTTCATTTTTGGTATATCACGTAGGCTTTTGCATCTCTCAATAGCTATTCATCAGATTCCATAGGTCAGCAGGGACAACATTATTTATTCTAAATATAGAATATAGTTAGGAAGTTGACTTTAGTCATCAATACAACACATATTTCTAATTTTTGTCAAGTTTTTCCTAAGTTACCTCGATTAATGTTCATTTGATAACAATCAAGTAAAAGAGAACATAAGTAAATTGTGGAAGATGATTAGGGAACTAAAGAAAAACCATTCTTTATCAGATCCTAAATATAAGACATATTTACCTAATTTGATAATATTAAGTATCTTAGTTAAATTAGTTAATATGACATATATTTCTTAAACATTGTAATCAACTTCTTTAATTCTCTTACTCCCTATCTTATTAAATTATTGTCGATAAATCATTAATGGGGATAATTTAAAAAAAATGACAAAAATTAGAAATATATCCCATATTTGAATCCAAAATCAACTCCTAAATAGATCCTACATTAATCAAAGGGAGTATCATATTAAGTAAATTAATTAACATCTTTAATCGAATCAAATTAGGTAAATATATTATATATTTATGATTGAATGAGGCATTTAAAGGCAATTTATAACTATATATAATTAAAATAAAATATGTTCATCATTTTCCAATGTGCATAATTTTCATTTAATAATCCGCACATTGTACATGAAACGGCATACCTGTATCAGAATCAGAAAGCATCAACAGCAGGAACAACGCGAGGAATGACACGAGGATTGTGAAGAAGAATTCCACGAGGACCACAAGGAGGACACTCAGGAAAAGCAGAAAGAATGGCAGCCAACATGACCACATGATACACGAGTAGCCCAAAGAGCCTTTTTGTACTATTAATTCATCATCTTCTGCAGCTTAAATATCAAATCACAAAATTTAATTTAGTAGTGTCTTCTTAACATGTTATATACAAATAAATATCGCTTACCATTCGATTCCCAAACACTATTCGTCGACCTAAATATAATTCTCCTCCTAAATTATTTGTCGAATTAATAAAAGAACATGAAGAGTGAGCCTAATGTTCATATATTGGAAATGCACCTCAAATAATGAAATGGTCCATCGATCGGTTAAAGCCAATACTCAATTACATATAAAATAAAATATGATCATTTTTTAACACCCCAAAAGTTGGATAAGAGTTAATAAAGAGTCATTTAAGGTTTTTGGGTGTCATTTAGAAATTAAAAAGTTTTATAAATAAGTTTATGAATTCGAGATATTTTTAAGGATTATTAAGGAATATTTTCTTCGTAAATTGAAGAAACATAGTTAGAGGATGAATTTTGATATGATAAGTCTAGGGAAGTTACTTTAAGGTTTAAACAAATTTATGGTGGAAGGAAATCCATGATGCAAGGATCAATTTCTAGAAGCTATTTTCAGAACAGGGAATAAACTGAAAAGCTGAAAAAGTTTAAAGGTGAGGGGCAAAATGGTATTTTTATCTCAATCCCCTTTTAACTCCTCATACACCCTTTGTTCTGATACATTTCATCCTCTTCTTCAATTTCTGACTCAGACTTGATGACATTGCTCGTTTGAAACTCACAGGAGTATATAAGAGTTGTTATTGACAAGTGCAAGTGAGATTTCTGTGCTGAATGTGAAGTTTTGTTTTGATTCTTTCTAGCTCTGTTTCTGGTTGTTTTTTTTTTTTTTTTTGAGGAAAGCTGAAGCGGTTTGATTAAGCATGTTGATAAAGGAACTTATCACTATTTGGAAAAATGAATGAAGGTGATTTGACATGTAAATAATGATTGATGAAAGTAAGTCTTATGTTGACATATGAGATGGAACAAGGAATTTGTTGCTTATGTTATTTATAGTTGGCAAGGAAAGATTTGTAAGTATTTTCAGTTTTGTAAAATTTTAAGTTTCTGTTTTGAATAAGATTGAAGGTGAGGCAAACATTAGCGAAGGTTTAGAAATAATTATCTAATATTTAAGGTTCTTAAGTAGGACTTTGAGTCTAATGAATGTATTTGCTAGTTAGACGTGTTGAGGTATTAAAATTGATATGAAATTTCGGTTCTTGGTGAAAGATTGAGTTAAAGCTAATGACTGAATGTTGAGAGGTTTTACGGTGAATTTTGAATGGTAAAAATCATAGATATTGATTACAAGTTGTTGTCTTGAGATTGAAAGTGTTTAGATTATGATTGCTGTTTTGAAGTGATAGCGATATGAATATTTGGTTTCCGAAATGGTTAAGATCTGCTTTGGAGTATTGCCTCAAGGTTTTTCAAATACTAAACAAGTAGCTGAGATAATGGAAGCGAGTATTAGGATATTTAATATTGAGAATATGAGAGTGCTTAAGTAATTATTATGATAAATTAAGTTGTTGAAGATAATGGAGCCAAGGAAATGATTGATAGGATTCTGATTTGTGGCTAAACAATTATTAATATATGATTTTAGATAATCATATCACAATTGGAGAAGTTAGAATGTTGATTAGTTTTTTTCCCCCCAAATTAATAGCAACCATTGGCACATGAGAGTGACACTTGCTGATTCAACTGGTTGGAGTTTAAAAGCTGACTGCAAAATGTTTCCGAATCTTACTCGTCAAACAGGTGACTCAATGCATTCAATTGTGTTTAGAGGTGCTGAATGATGGTTCAAGAGTTAAAGTGAAAGTTAGGAATTCCTAAATTTCTAAGGAAATGATGTATATTTTGAGAAAGGAATGAAGTATTATGTTGCTGCGACAATGCTCAATGACTTTTTTATGGTGTAGACTAAAGCAGAGTTTCTATTTTGGATTCTTTTAAAAATATTAAACAAGTGCCCTTAGCTGTTAACCCATAAAGGAGGATTTTAAAATGACAAGATATTCATTTAAGAGTGTAGGAAGCAGATTGTGAAGATCCTTAGACCGGGTAATCGTTGCTTTTTTAAAAAAAAAATCTGGAAAATGGTTCCATAACCAAAGGAATATGTTTCAAAATGATTAGTTAGTACTTTAAGTGATAATAATAAGTATGACTAGTGTGTATTTTAGAAACATTAAGTTGGCTAATTGTTATCTCTAAGCACTTAATAACTACTGTAACTGAAGTTTAGCTCATAGTTATAAATTGTAATTGGATTTGAAAGAAATAGTTTTAGTTTGGGAAACCAAACTATTAAAGTATAGAGGTCTGATTCTAAATACTGCTTTGGGGAATTTGAAGTAAAAACTAACTTTGAAATCTTGTGTGGGGATTCTGTTATGGTATTGAATCAAGAAAGGAAAAATAGGACAGAAAGAGAGAAACAGCCAAAGAAAACAAAGAATACAGAGAAGAGACAAGGAGAACCAAAGAGCAATTCACACATAGAGAAAACTAAAAATACTCAGGATTACTTTTATTAAGCAAAATGTCATAACGTACAAATGATCAGAAGGTGAGATTATTTATAAGCTACCTGATCCCTTAACCCATCATCTAACCAATCACATAAGCGGCTAACTAATCATAACGGCTAACTAACATATGAGCTAACTAACTCACTACTTATTAATATCTCATAACAATGCCCCCTTCCCAAAACACCCTTGCCCTTAAGGGTGTAGAATTTGAAATTCTGGAAACTGTTGTTGAAAAGTATACAAAGAAACCTAAGTTCCCTCTTCATCTGGCTAGCCCTGTCATTGCACTAGAATTATATTTCTGTAATGATTCCTCTTTTCTTCCTCCCAACTCGCTTGTTTCGAATCTTCTCAGGATATATAGAAGATGGAACTGTAGGATAGTCTATTGTAGGATGCCTCTGCTTTACACTAGGGTCATGACACAATTTAAGAATAAAGACATGAAATGTTGAATGAATACATGTTTCAAAAGGCAATCCCAACTTGTACTGCACCAATTCTGTCAAGAATCTTGTAGGGCCCAAAAAAATCTAGGTGCTAGTTTATGAGTACTCTTAGTAGCACTTGTCTATAGGGTTGCAACTTCCAAAATTCCCACTGCCCTACTTCAAAAGACCAGTCAGATTGCTTTAAATTAGCTTTCTCCTTCATTGTATTAGCTTATTTATGTAGATAATGCTTTAGAACAATAAGCATTCTTTTTCGTGCCTTAAAATTTCTATCTACAGCTTTAACAATAGCTGATCAAGGAATGTAAGGTGAATAAACAGGAGGTTTCTTGTAACACCCCAAAATTTGGATTAGAGATAATAGGGATTTATTGAAGGTTTTGGGGTGTCATTTAGAAATTAAAAAGTCTTATAAATAAATTTATTAGGTAAATTATTTTGAGACTTAAAGTAAATTATGGTGGAAGAAAATATCTAATTAGATACAAGGATTTAATTCTAGAAATTATTTTCAAGAAGGGACTAAACTGAAAATAGCAAAAAGTGGATTTTAGGGATTAAATCGAAAAGACGAAAGATTTAGGAGTCAGAACTTGAATTTTCCCCTCATCTCTTAGATAATACTTCCTCCTTCCTTCTCCATTTCGTCTTCCTTCTCTCTCTCTTCCTTCTTCACTTTCTCTCATCTCTCTCGGGCTCTCTCTCGTGTTCTCTCTGATTCCAGCGTGGCCGTCGATCTCGACGGCGGGATTCCGGCGATCGGAGGCTCCAATGACACATGCAAGGGCGGATTCGAGTTTTGGTGAGCCTCCTCTTCCTACCCCTACCCTTTGTTTCTTCGTTTGTTGCCGTTTGGAGAGAGGATTCAAATTGGATTTGGGAGATTTTTGGGATTTTTGAGTGATTAACTTAAAAGCTAGTGTTTATTCATTGATTTCCCCTAAAGAAATTTGAGCTTGTATGGTGTTCTTGGTTGAATTCGAATTCTGATTCTTGGTTGTTACTGTTCATCATTCGCCGTTCATGAGGACTTTGGGGGTGAGAAATGAACTAAAATTTAATTAAGCTTGGTTAGAAGTAATATTGAATTAATAGATTGCGTTGCATGTTGATTTGTGTAATTTTTGGGATTCTTGGATTTTTCTTTCTTCCTCCCCTGTTTTCATTCGAAACTGACGGGTTCTAGGGGCCAAAATTTCTGAAGTACCGTATTTAAGATTAGGAAGGAAGAGTGTATTGATCTTGCATGTTGAAATTCTTGTTCTCTTTCTTTGTTCTTCTCCCTGTTCAGTTCGATTTCTTGTTTTGTTCGGCCTCTTGGTGCTGATTGGGCCACGAGGAAGATGTAAAAGAACTTATATATTTGATTGCATGTTAATTTTTGGGGTTTTGAAATTGTTATCAATTTTGTTTACTCTCCCTCTGTTCGATTTTCTGCTCTGTTTGGTGCTGTCCGTTTGATTTTGTTCTATTACTGATAAGGTGAATATATAATCAAAATGGGGTTGTGTATATTGCATTTCATGAAACTGTGGGGAGTTTAGGAGTTTCTGATTTCTCTTTCTCGGTATGGTTTGATTTGCTAGTTTGGGAGAGATTTTAAGGATAATTAAAGAATGAAAAGGCAGTATAGATTGGATATATGGAGTTCTTGTGATTCTTCAAAGAATTTTTTAGCTAACCGAAACAGGAGATTCATTTAGTTGTAAACAAAGCTTATGGTTTATATGAAACTGAAATAGAAATGATTCTGTAAGTATTTGGCATCAATGGTTTGAATTTAAGCTTTGAGTTCCATGGTCAGGAGCTGCGTAATTATTGAAATCATTAGTTTATTTTAAGTTTCCAAAGAAGTGTGGTGTGTAGATATGGATCTATAATTAGATACTATGTGGTATAATTGCTTCTTGAATTTGGTTCAGCAAGATGAAATATTGAGGGATGAGCCCAAATGAATTTTGGGTGTTGAATTAAAGAGAAAAGAGATTATTTTATAAACGGGGTCTCCACTAAGCATAGAGATTTTAAAGTGTAGGTTTAAACATCATTATGGTTGCTGGATTTTCTGGAAGAAGGTATATGATTTGAGATTTGTTAAAGGTGATTTAAATGCTCATGTGAGGTTAAGTTCCAAGAGGTATTATGATAATTAATCAAGAACTGAATGTGTCGGCAGTGGGAGGTGAAAGTAGAATAATTAGTTAATCAATGCTTGAGATATAGTTCATAATTACAAGAACTAAACCCTTTTTAGTAATTGTATAAATTACGACCATTTCTTGGGATAAGGTAGTTATGAAGAAGCAGGAATGCCTGCTATATTTTGTACCATTTTGAATAACTATCTTATTAGTAATTGTATAAATTATATATATAGAATAGGGAAGCACAAACTGGAAGCTCGTAGAGCATATAACTATCTGCATCTATGTATCCCTAAACCATAACAACAACATAAGTAGGTAATGGGGTTATCAACCGAGATGACCCCAATATTTTGATAATAGGACGGGTAGATATGGTTAGATACCAACCTAACCTTAAGATAATAGAAGTATAAGTAGAATACGCAAAACAAGTTATCTTGATACTCTAAGTAATTGATTAATAACCACTCTACTTTAGTTTACAGATTTTAAATTATTCAATTTATCCGAAAAGCCCATTCCAACTTCAATAAAGTTGGAACACTGTTTGAAAGAAAAAAGTTTTAAATTTTTCGTATTTTTGGGCTTTCGGAATTAAAAAGTGGTTATAACATCAATTAAAATGCTATAATATAGTAGTAAAAATTTAGGTGTTACAATTTTGGTATCAGAGCAAAGATTCTAGCATTGGTTAGCTAGAATACTTTGCTTGTTAGTCATTTGTTCATAGATGCCTTTAGAATACCTATAGAAATTATTTTATAAAGAATATTGATGTAATAGATAGAGAGAAAGTAAAAGTGAATCAGTGACGAACCCACTAGAGAAGATTAGAATAGGTTGATATGGTATAGGATGAGAACTATTGAGCTTGATTTTGTGTTTTACTTGCTCTGTTTCGGTTGGTAATGAGGAATATTGTGTTAATGGTGGGGATTTCGATTTTGGTGGCCGCATTGATGTTGGTTATGTTCGAGATTGTGATTGGTTAAATTTTGTATTGACTTAGTTTCTCAAAGTCTAAAAAGTTATGTAAGAGGTAGTTCATAGAAGGATAATGGATGATGAAAATGTGATCTCTAATAGTTCCCTTTAGATAGGGGAAAATTTTGAAATTTGAGTTTAAATTTTGGTTGACTGGGATAAATGGTTTAATAAAGGTTATTGTTATTACCCTTGGGAAGATATAAGAAGTGAGATATGGATATTGGGAGTGAATTATGTTGACATTTTATTGAATGTTGGATCAAAATTGTGACTTGATTCTGAATGCTGATAGCTCTAGGCTTGAATGTGGCAGTGGTTATACCAATCTCAGGGGATGCTTTTGTATAAGAAGCCAGATCAGAAGAAGATTTTCATTGAATTCTATCGATAATTAGGGTGATTTTGAATATTGGAAAAAAGTTTTACCCTAGAAAATAAAAGTATATCTTAAAGTTGGAAGATTATTGAGCAAAAAGAAAGGTTGGAAAGTACTTATAAGTTCTCTAAATGGGAGGTATAAGAGGTTTTATTGGAGTTTATTATGAAACTTTGGGAGATATTTCTAGTTTGGAGGAAGATTGAAGCAAAATTTTTCCTCTTAGCAAAATAAAAATGTGAAACCAAGGAAGGATTTGTGAATTTTGAGGACTTGTAATGTAGAAATTTGAGTTAAACTCAATTACTTGATGGCAAAAATGATAATATCAATAGCCTATGAATGAGGTTTTCTAGAATAGACATATGAGAAACTTATGATTGATAAAAAAAAATTTTAGTTATAGTTAAGAAGTTTGGTAAGTTCGATAAATTGAGGATGAAATAGATGCTTAAATGTTCCTAGGAATATATCAGAGTAGCAATAGAAGCATGGTAGGTCATGGTCCTTTGATGGATTATATGATCATTAAAGAATTGAATTGAAATTTTTAGTACTATTATTCAAGTTAAGATTAGTGATCGAACAATTTGAGATTTATTATGATAAGAATATGTTCTAAGTTTAGAATTTTGGAAGTATGGAGTTTGAATTATGGAAAAATCTTGTGAAAGATTACAGAGTATTATGATTTAACATTGATAAAGTGTGATGTAAGAGAATGTTTATAGAACAGTTATTAGGCAAAAGCCTAAAGCAGAAATGGAATTTGGTCAGAAATATCCTTAACTACATTAGTATTTGGGTTTCCTTCTATTGAAAAAGAAGCCCTGGCCAGGCAAAAAAGGGAAAACTTTATATCAATGTAGCGGAACAGATTGGCCAAGAGCAATAGAAGTAGATCTAAGAAAAGAAAGAATAGGGGATCGCAGTAGATCCAAAAGAAAGACAATTTACATGGATGAGTGTGGGGGTGGGCTTCGTGCCATCATCCCTACCATGAGAAACAAAGCCGTGAGGGGTGCGTGTGGGGCCCAGAACCATGGGAGCATCCCTACCTAGAGCGGACAATATCGAAGATGAGCAATATATGATAATTTTCAGAATAGATTATGATGAATTGATGAAATGAAGATTGGGAAGAAATACTGTGCTATTTTACATGTTTAATTTTTGTTGGTTCTGGCAAATTTGAGGCTGGCGTTTTGTGTTCTGTTTTGATTCTATGTTGCTCCGGTTTGTTCACAGGTTTTTGTCATTTTTGAACTTGAAACTTTGAATGATTTCTCTTCCCATATTCTGTTCGTAGTTATGTTCAGGAACCATAGGAAGTTTATTATGGTGATTGAATAAGATTTTTGAGAAAATTCCCTGTATTTCAGTTAAAGCTTGGACTGACTTGTAGCTAGTATAATCTCTCTGAATGAGAAGGTTTGAGGTTCGTTTTTGTCTCTGTGGGATTTTCGTGGAATATAAATTAAATTTTTAAATGCTTAATTTACTCACAAAACCCGATATGAACAAGTGTAAGCAATTAGAAGGATTAAATATGTGAATTTTGATGATTGAGGAACTAAACATGAGCTTGGTTTGCTCTCTTGAGTTTCTTGAAAAGGATAATGAAGATAGGATAATAATGGGTTTATGGAATTGTATACTTATTTTTGTTGAATGCTGCTGAAGAATGTTAAGGGACAAACCTTTGGTTGTGACTGAAATTCATTTAGCTGATCTCGGCCATTCAAAATATAGTAGTTTGTTCAAAATCAGATATGTCTAGCAACAATTAAGTCTACTACAGGGGTATTAGAGATGGCATTTGTTTCAAATCGTAGGCATGTTTATGATTGAATATATTAAATAAAAAAAAAATAGTAAGAGTTTTAATAAGGAATTCCGCATGTTTAGATTATACTGTGAATGTGAAATTAATTGTGGTACTCTAGCATGTAAGGGAACAGTCATTTATTCTAAACTAAAAGAGTTAAATATACCATGATAGTTTGATTGGTCATAAATTGTATTGGCCAATCCAAAGTTTGCTGATTTGAATTTGTTTAATTTAAAAAAAAAATTGAACTTATATGAATGCTATTGTAGTATATGTACGTGTTTGTGTATTTTAAACTTGTGTTGTATGAAGTTTACTACGAATATATTGGATTATTCTATTTAATGTGGAAAGTAGGGAGAACAATTAACTATGGTGATTTTCTAAGTTTCGTCTTTGGTTGTGACTGAAGTTCATCATGTGAAAGAGCTGTAAGTTTGAATGATCGATTATAGGTACTGTTTACTATATAGGATTTGATTATTAAAGAATATATTAGTTATCTTATGAAATGATTGGTGATAAATTATGAATTGTTTTCTGTGCAAGGTCCCTATATGTTAGTAGGTAATTCAAGGTATGGTATATGAAAGGGTTAAATTATATGAGTATTGTGAAGCTTGAATGGTAAAAGAAGACTAAAGTAATGGAACTAATGCATTAACAAGATTTGATTGTTATATTATTGTTAGTCTAAATGAGGTATGATTATGTTAAAGAATCCAAAAATCATAATTCACTACGGTTTAAAATGTTCCAAAATATAAGAGGGTTAATAATTATGTTTAAAGTATTTCAAAGGTGGTATGTTAATATCTTTGGTAATGATTGAAAGTTTTAAGTTGATTAAAGTAGTAAGGATATTTATGCTTATGTTTTTTATATGTGTGTACTGTTTGGATGATTGAGTGAATAGCATGTGAAATATACGCTTAGTTAGTGTTGTTGTTATTTTCTCTTTCATTAAGATATTGTAAGGTCAGGGAATAATTAACCATGGAAGTTTCTAAATTTCGGGGACGAAATTTATTTAACGGGGGGAGAATTGTAACACCCCAAAATTTGGATTAGAGATAATAGGGATTTATTGAAGGTTTTGGGGTGTCATTTAGAAATTAAAAAGTCTTATAAATAAATTTATTAGGTAAATTATTTTGAGACTTAAAGTAAATTATGGTGGAAGAAAATATCTAATTAGATACAAGGATTTAATTCTAGAAATTATTTTTAAGAAGGGACTAAACTGAAAATAGCAAAAAGTGGATTTTAGGGATTAAATCGAAAAGACGAAAGATTTAGGAGTCAGAACTTGAATTTTCCCCTCATCTCTTAGATAATACTTCCTCCTTCCTTCTCCATTCCGTCTTCCTTCTCTCTCTCTTCCTTCTTCACTTTCTCTCATCTCTCTCGGGCTCTCTCTCGTGTTCTCTCTGATTCCAGCGTGGCCGTCGACCTCGACGGCGGGATTCCGGCGATCGGAGGCTCCAATGACACATGCAAGGGCGGATTCGAGTTCTGGTGAGCCTCCTATTCCTACCCCTACCTTTTGTTTCTTCGTTTGTTGCCGTTTGGAGAGAGGATTCGAATTGGATTTGGGAGATTTTTGGGATTTTTGAGTGATTAACTTAAAAGCTAGTGTTTATTCATTGATTTCCCCTAAAGAAATTTGAGCTTGTATGGTGTTCTTGGTTGAATTCGAATTCTGATTCTTGGTTGTTACTGTTCATCCGTCGCCGTTCATGAGGACTTTGGGGGTGAGAACAGAACTAAAATTTAATTAAGCTTGGTTAGAAGTAATATTGAATTAATAGATTGCGTTGCATGTTGATTTGTGTAATTTTTGGGATTCTTGGATTTTTCTTTCTTCCTCCCCTGTTTTCATTCGAAACTGACGGGTTCTAGGGGCCAAAATTTCTGAAGTACCGTATTTAAGATTAGGAAGGAAGAGTGTATTGATCTTGCATGTTGAAATTCTTGTTCTCTTTCTTTGTTCTTCTCCCTGTTCAGTTCGATTTCTTGTTCTGTTCGGCCTCTTGGTGCTGATTGGGCCACGAGGAAGATGTAAAAGAACTTATATATTTGATTGCATGTTAATTTTTGGGGTTTTGAAATTGTTATCAATTTTGTTTACTCTCCCTCTGTTCGATTTTCTGCTCTGTTCGGTGCTGTCCGTTTGATTTTGTTCTATTAATGATAAGGTGAATATATAATCAAAATGGGGTTGTGTATATTGCATTTCGTGAAACTGTGGGGAGTTTAGGAGTTTCTGATTTCTCTTTCTCGGTATGGTTTGATTTGCTAGTTTGGGAGAGATTTTAAGGATAATTAAAGAATGAAAAGGCAGTATAGATTGGATATATGGAGTTCTTGTGATTCTTCAAAGAATTTTTTAGTTAACCGAAACAGGAGATTCATTTAGTTGTGAACAAAGCTTATGGTTTATATGAAACTGAAATAGAAATGATTCTGTAAGTATTTGGCATCAATGGTTTGAATTTAAGCTTTGAGTTCCATGGTCAGGAGCTGCGTAATTATTGAAATCATTAGTTTATTTTAAGTTTCCAAAGAAGTGTGGTGTGTAGATATGGATCTATAATTAGATACTATGTGGTATAATTGCTTCTTGAATTTGGTTCAGCAAGATGAAATATTGAGGGATGAGCCCAAATGAATTTTGGGTGTTGAATTAAAGAGAAAAGAGATTATTTTATAAACGGGGTCTCCACTAAGCATAGAGATTTTAAAGTGTAGGTTTAAACTTCATTATGGTTGCTGGATTTTCTGGAAGAAGGTATATGATTTGAGATTTGTTAAAGGTGATTTAAATGCTCATGTGAGGTTAAGTTCCAAGAGGTATTATGATAATTAATCAAGAACTGAATGTGTCGGCAGTGGGAGGTGAAAGTAGAATAATTAGTTAATCAATGCTTGAGATATAGTTCATAATTACAAACTCTAAATGGATTTGAAGGAAGTAGTTTAAATTTCGAAAATCAAACTATGAAGCTTAGAAATCTAATTTCGACATTTGTTTGAGGTTCCTAAGTGCTAAATGAGTCATTTTTAACTGATTTAAGTAAACTTTAGAATGTTTAATGTGTGCTTTAAAACCTGGAAATTCATATTAAACCTGGATGTGTAACGGTGTTGTTGAGTATGCGCTGAAATGCTCTTGGTGTTGGTTGATGAAAAACAAAGGTTATAAGAATATAATTGATGCTTTGTCGTGATCATGACACTATAGGTTCTGTTAGTATTGGAAAAGAGAGATAAAAGTGCATGTGTCTATGTATGATAGTGGTCCGAAATGAAGGCTACTTGTCTTTTGCTGATATATGTCACTGTTTGATTGGTTGAGGGATTTATGTAGGCTTGAAGAATGAATATAACTTTTAAATATTACATATATGAAGTTGGGTATGTGGGGTTTCATTTGATTTTTCCATGGGAATAGTATAATAGTATTATAAATATCAATGTGTAAGGAGAATATGAGATGTATGAAATTTTAAAAGGTATGTAAGATAGGTAGTATCTGATTTCTTGTTGGAATTTAGCATTTTGAGGATAAAATCCTATTGGAACATTGCTGATTTATCTGGTTTGTTTTCTCAGTGCTAAATTTTGGAAATAGATGATTTAAAATAGTTTTTGAAACTTGAAATTTTAAAATTTATAATTGGTTATAGCTTAAGAGGTGTTTATTTAAATTGGATATTACAAACACGTC
Organism: Mimosa bimucronata; assembly: GCA_037074515.1. Taxonomy (NCBI): domain Eukaryota; kingdom Viridiplantae; phylum Streptophyta; class Magnoliopsida; order Fabales; family Fabaceae; genus Mimosa; species Mimosa bimucronata. Next base: position 19,863,364 of record CM073442.1, read on the forward strand.
AAGTTGCTGATTTGAAATTTATAGTTTGTGAACCTATGTTTTAAGGATACAAGAGAGATTTAAAATATTTCAAAGGATCAGTGGGATGATGTAATGTTGTGTTAGATGGACACTGGATGTTTATTGAAAATCAATACTGATATAAATCTTGTTATGGGGGCTGCAATTTTTGTACTTAGTACGTTTGTAATGGATATAAGGGTTGATATATATATATTGTATTTTTGTTGACTAGTTTAAGATTATAATAGTGCAAGTTCGAAAGCTAATTATAGAGTTGTTTTGGATTTCTTAAATTGTTCGAAAGAATTGACTAAATTATTAGTCAAACATTGAGAATAAGAAATACTAATTGGAGTAAAGTAATTACAAGTGATCTTTTTAATATTGAATAGTCAAGATAGTTATAGTAAATTATAATGATTCATAGATATAAATAGTGGGGTAGTCACAAGCATATTAGGACCGAGAGAGACGCTGAAGTTTCATGAATAAGCACGGATATTTATATTATTTATGTATTATGAATAATTTTAGGACAAAATAGTGGTGTTGGGACCTCGGGGTCGTCGGGCAGGAAAGGAACCGGCTTGTGAATAACTTCTGAAGTCAGGTGCGGTTTATTTCATAACATAAATATTTGTGTGTGTATATATATATTGTTTTAGAAATAAATCTATTGCAATAAATGAGCATTATTCTGGTGGTGATGTTATGATATTTGTGGAGTACTCCAAGGCCTAGGTGGATCGCTCCCCCTTTGCCAATAAATTCCTATAACCGTGAGGGTTATTGAGTAGCTGTGAGGGCTACATTTAAGTTCCTATAACCGTGAGGGTTATTGAGTAGCTGTGAGGGCTACAAATAAATTCATATAACCGTGAGGGTTATTGAGTAGCCGTGAGGGCTATAATAATATAGATGGATATATGCTTCCATTATTTGCATAGAATTGAATTATATATGAATATGTGTATTTGAGTGTATATGATAATAAGTATGTATGAAATAAACTGCGTTAAACCTTTGCTTTTCAGTGAAGCAAGAGGCGACCATTTCTTGGGATAAGGTAGTTATGAAGAGGCAGGAATGCCTGCTATATTTTGTACCATTTTGAATAACTATCTTATTAGTAATTGTATAAATTATATATATAGAATAGGGAAGCACAAACTGGAAGCTCGTAGAGCATATAACTATCTGCATCTATGTATCCCTAAACCATAACAACAACATAAGTAGGTAATGGGGTTATCAACCGAGATGACCCCAATATTTTGATAATAGGACGGGTAGATATGGTTAGATACCAACCTAACCTTAAGATAATAGAAGTATAAGTAGAATACGCAAAACAAGTTATCTTGATACTCTAAGTAATAGATTCAAAAACTATTATAGGATCTTAGTCATTTTTAATTGATTAATAACCACTCTACTTTAGTTTACAAATTTTAAATTATTCAATTTATCCGAAAAGCCCATTCCAACTTCAATAAAGTTGGAACACTGTTTGAAAGAAAAAGTTTTAAATTTTTCATATTTTTGGGCTTTCAGAATTAAAAAGTGGTTATAAATCAATTAAAATGCTATAATATAGTAGTAAAAATTTAGGTGTTACATTTCTGACCATATAGGTCTTCATACAATGTAACTTTAGTAGCTGTGTGAAAACTAGTGTTGTACCATCATTCCGGCAATGACAACTAAGTAGACCATTCCCTAGACAATTCCTAGCACATATATCAAAGATATGACTCCAAACAGTGATTGGGCACTTCAGTTTGTCCATCGCTTTGGAGATGGTAAGCTGAAGTTAAGTGTTGCTCAATGTTAAGCACCTTCAAAAAAATTTTCTAGAAATTTCTAAGGAAAATAGAATCACTATCACCGATTATTTCTGATGGGGCACCATGCAATTCATAAATCTGATCTAGAAAGTATTGCGGCATGGTAGAGGTTTTGAATGGGGCAGCATTACCAACCCTTCAGAATGGCCAGAATGGGTTTTGAAGGCTGTCTTATATACATTCCTTGGATCCATTCATATTTGATGATACCTCGCTTTAAGATCCAGCTTTGTGAACCATTGGGCAGCATCTAACTCCTCCAATAAATCCTTAACTAGAGGGATTTGGATACTGCTTTTTCACCGTCTTTTTATTCAGTTCACGGTAGTCAATGGATATCCTCCATGACTCATCCTTTTTGACAGAACAATAGACACCTAAAAAGAAGAGGCACTTTCTTGCAACATCCCATTTTGTAGAAGCTCACCAACCTACTTCTCAATTACATCCTTTTGTGCTGTTGAATATATGTATGGGTTAAGCCTGATTGGGTTAGTCCTTTCCTGCAAAATTATCGGGTGATAGTGACCTTCCCTAAGAGGGGGAAGACCCTTAGGCTCACCAAAAAACATTAGGAAAATCTGTCAAAATAGATTGAATTAACATAGGAATTCCTTCTTTCAGTGCCTCCAATGCAAAACACTGCCGCTCCACAATCTCACCTGGATGCAACATCTGAATCAAAAACACTTGTTGCTCTATAACACCATTTAACTCCAAATTCTTTGAAGATACAACTTGGAGTGAATTATGAGGCATAGCTTGAATTTCGCAGAGTTCCCCCTTATACCAAAAATGCATGATCAGATTTTCATATTCCCAGAAGGCCTGCATAATTGTTTTCAACCATGACAGACCCAAAACAAGGTCATACGTATGTAACTCAATAATACGCATATCACAAACAAGCTCTGTTCCTTGCATCCTCCATCAGAACCCCTGCCAACAGCAATATACCTTCAACCTTCTACCTCCAGCCACTTGAACAGAAGCTAATTCCCCAGCAAGATCACGCCAACTTAATTTCCTTACCATAGGTAAATCAAGAAAATCATGGGTACTCCCATTGTCAATTAAAATTTGCAATTGTCACTTACCCACATTTCCTTGAACATGCATGGCCTTAGAAATATCCACCCCATTAATTGCATGAAGAGAGATTGTGGGAATACTCTCGGGTACCGTCTCCAATACTAGTTCTTCCAGTTCGCCCAAGTCTGCCCCATCATCTAACTCCAAATAATGCAATTGAATTTGCTGGCGCTAGGGCAACAATGATCCCTTGAAAATTTCCTATGGCTATAAAAGCAAAGATTCTTGGCCAGTGACTTGCCTCTTCTTCTGCGATCAACACCTTCAAGAATCGGCTAGATTTGTCATTATTTTTAGCTTCAGACTTCCTTTTTTGAACCAAAGAATTAACATTATCAGGTACCGACTTTCCTAGATTAGTTGAATTAGAATTTGGCTGGGTCTCACTCTTTATTGAAATGGCACGAGTCGAAGATGAAGTGGAGGCGTTTGACAAAGCCACCGATGCATTACCTCCCACGTGTTGAGTGGCCTTTTTGAACTAATTCTTGGTTTCGTAATGAGAAATTGTGATTTCTTGCACCCTTGCAAGATGCCTTGCCTCTCGTATCGTCCTTAGGTTGAACATCAAAACAGAATTTGCTATTTCATCCTGCAGCCCATGCAATATATACATCAATTATATATTCTTCTAGAAATTCAAGCTTAGCAGAGAGTGAGTCGAATTGGATGTTGAAATCTAATAGGCTTCCCACTTAACGAAGGTGAGCAAGATTACCCATTAGCCACTCATGAGGATGCCTGAAAGTGTCTATCAGCATCGAAACGTACTCATGCCAACTAGGAGGGCGTCCTCGCCATCTCCTTTTCTCAGCAACGTGCCACTGGTGACTATCTTCATCCAGGTTAATCGAAGCCATACGAACCTTCACATCTGCATGCGTTCGATCCAAATCGAAATATTGCTCACACTTTGAAATCCAAGTATGGATATCTTTCCCCTGGTATTTTGGGAAGTCCATCGTGGTAAACTGGGTAAGGCGAGCATATCCCCTTCGGTCTGCGTTGTTCACCCTATTTCTTGGGCCACCGAGATTATGGTTGAGTTCGGTGGTCATCACCCTGAAATCACACACCACTGCCTGAAACTCCTCCTTAAAATTCCTTTGGAGCCCAGCAACCTCTTCTTAGAACCCAAGAACCATGTCCTGCAAATTTTTGATTGCATCCAATCTTTGTTCAAGAATCTATAATCATTGCTCCATTCCACTACCTTCAGGTTTTGCGTCAGACATCATCATTTAGTTCATCAGAGTCAAGAAGAGATCAAAGTCAAGAAGCAAAAAGAGCCAATAACTTGAGCCAAAGAAAGGTACGCTCTGATACCACTGTTATGGTATTGAATCATGAAAGGGAAAATAGGACCTAAAGAGAGACAAAGAACCACAGAAAAAAAGAGTAGAGAGAAGAGATAAAGAGAACTAGAGAATAATTCACACACACAGAGAATTTAAGATGCTCGGGATTACTTTCATTAAGCAAAATGTCATAACGTACAAATGATCAGGAGGTGAGATTATTTATAAGCTACTGATAACTTCCAGGAATTCATGTGTTAGCACATTTTCCTTGAGTTTTATTAAATCATTGATAAATTTTGGATACTCAAGATAGGAAAATGCTCATGTGATTTTTGGTTGCACATCATTTTTTATTTATGTAGATTTTTTATTATTTTTATAGTTAGTTTCTTATGTTGTTTTATATAATTCTTGTAGGAACATTTTGATGCAATAAACAATATATTATAGCCCCTCCACCAAGCTCTAAAGTGAACAAAGCAAAGAGGAAACCAGAGCAAATAACCAGAATAAAGGGGACTTCGCCGTGGCTCTCGCCACAGTGAACAACATTAGTCTCTGCCCTGTTTTTGGTTAGCTCGCCGTGATTTCGCCGCGGCGAGCATCACTTATTTCTGGCATTTTTGATGGCTCGCCGTGGGTTCACCACGGAAAAAACCCACCGTGAACTTCGTGCTCTGCTGCGCGTTTTGGTGAAAAGGCAGACTGAACTGAGATAAAAGCGAGGGTTTCGAGTCCAGCCGGAATTCTTCACTTCTTGGGCATTCTTGGGGGTGTTTGGCTCTGCTAGGGCGTGGATTTTGGTGGGGATTGAGCTTGGGCTTGGAGCTTTGAAGAGATTTAGGCTTCTCCTCTTGGTTTATCTTCTCCATCTTCATTCTCTACTGTTGTTCTCTTTTGTAATGATGTATATATATGCTCTCATGGAGTTGTTGGACATGAGTGGCTAAATACTTTGATTCTAGGATTATGTTAAACCCTTGTATGGATTAACTCTTGATTCCTCCTCTTATTTTGTGATTAATGAGATGTATGTGTTTATTTTACTCTTCTCTTAATGCTTCTAAGTGATTGATCACCATTTAGATGTTGGGTTCACTTGATTGATGCTTGAGAGGGCTAGATTGAGTGTAGAACTTGGGTAAAATAGTGTAAGAACTTGAAGTTTGCATGATGAATGGATGGTTTTGTTGGTAAGATAGAGATATACTTGCTAACCTTACATAGTCACATTAGGATTGGAGCTTGAAAATGGGGTTTTATTAATTGTAGCAAGAGATTGTGCGATTAATGAGATTAAACACTTGTTCTTGACTTGAGAGAGCTTTTACAAGTACTCTGTGAATCCTAGATTAGCACATGGTTTTATTGAGATCATCTTTGAGAGAAGGTTAATTGAGTTTTATGAAGTACAAGGAGGATACATAATCTTAGGACCCATTTTATACTTGAAGTTGGAGAATCACTTGTTTATAATTTTGTTTTCATTTAGCATATATTTATTTTCATAGTTAATCTTCAATTTCAATATTTGAATCACTCAAATTGGGCGAGAGTGTGACATTCATTGCTTGACCCGGTTTTGGAACCAAATCCTCGTGGGAACGATACTTTACTTATCACTTTATTACTTGGAGCGACCCGTGCACTTGCGGCATGCGAACAGCTACCTAATCCCTTAACCCATCAACTAACCAATCACATAAGCGGCTAACTAATTATAACGGCTAACTAACTCACTACTTATTAATATTTCATAATATATTCTTATAGGTTAGAATTCGTGATTTGTTTTTCTATTTGTCTATAATGGCCTTATAACTTGGTTGAGTTTGATAAATTTGAAGCTTTCAATGATCTTAGAATATAATTCTTGAACGTGAGCTCACTGTTATGATGCTTTGTAATGTATTGGAATTATGTTAAATTGGAAAGATGAATAATAAGTTAGTAGAAGCAAGAATCATGATGTTATTGAAAGCATAGGAATAGGATTTGAAGTGTTGATATAAGTATGAATGAGCATAAAGAAATGAACTTTGAGAAATTTATTAGTCAAACATTAAGAATCAGAAAGATCAATTAGAGAAGATTATTTAAAAAGTGTCCCTTTTATTTTGAAAGGTTCAAGAAAGCTTTTGGCAAAATTTTAATTTGTCTAAAGATAAAAAGAAAAGAGTTGGGGTAGCATTGAGTAAGTTAGGATCCGTGAGATACCTAACCTAAACCTATATATATGTATATAGGTTTTTGCTTTTAGTTTGAGTTTATCAATGCAACAGAGAGGAAAGGAGCTGGGGACAGGAGTAAGTTTGGTGACTAGGTAGCAGTTTCATTCCATATCATTGATAATGTATGAATAATTACCATATGCCTCAAGTTTACATTATAAATGAATGTGATAAACTTTGTTAATTTCTGCATGAAAATTTCACTTCCCAGTTTATGGAGTACTCAAAGGTTAGATGGGTCGCAACCCTTAGCTAAATTAATTATCATAACTTAATTATTATGAAAGAGAAACCCTGCAGGTACAATTATCTCACTATTTAATAAACATATTGTTAATAGTGGATGGAAGAGTATATAGTGTAGGAAGCATGTGTAATTTTAAGATTTGTATATGTTTATGAATTGTTATGCTTGGTAGTAAATGAAAAAAACTTCTACTAAGATTCTTTGAATCTCACTCTTTTTGATATATCTATTTTGTCGGAGGAGCAGGGAGACCGACACGCTTTTTTGGTCGAGGTAGTAAGATGAAGGGCAAGGATGCTTGCATTGTTTTGTACCAATGTACATATATATATATATATATATATATTGAAATCTTTACTTGTATATGTTTTGAAGTTATGATAGGAAAAGTAAGCATGATGCTTGCATATATAGATATATCTATATATATATATATATATAATATTTTGTATAAATATATAGGACATAAAGGAGAAGAACGACAACATAAAGTTTTGACTTCCCAATTCCGATCCAATAGAATTGGATATAAAGGATCAAACCTGGCCGTTTAATTGGTTTATATACCACTTGAGTTTTAATAAGAATTTGTAATGTATTATATTTGTCAGAAAAGCCCATTATTTTGAACTATCATTGTTATTCAGGCATTAGAAAGAAAAGTTTTAAAAGTTTCAAATTTTTTTGCTTATGATAAAGATAAAATGGTTACAAAGTGGTTAAATTGTCTTAGTATAGTATATAGAATTTAGGTGTTACACATTTTAGAAACTTTCTAAATGGTTTCTATCTGGATCTATATATACTTCTTGTGGTCTTTAATGTAAGAGCAAGATAATTAATTTGCAAAAATATTGTAAAAATTGCTTCAGTTAGATATTTGCATCAAGGGTGTGTTGGTTTTTACTAAAAAGACTTAACTTTTGTCTAAACTCTGTTTACTTTAGATGAGTTTTGTTAAATTTAATCCTCCTAATGAGTTTAGAAGGGATTTTTGTGTAGGATTATATATGTCCCTCGTACAAGTTTGGAGCACTTTTGATTTAAAATGAAACTTTATAAATTGGAGTAAAGATTTTTATGAGATAAAGACATAGCAAACAGCCTATTTTGCTCATGAAGTTTGATGGTCACTTGCTACACATATTAAGCTTTAAACCAAGTCCACACATATTAAGCTTATTAAGCTTTAAACCAATTCCTAGAATATTCACATTGAGATTCTGAAACCATGTCCATGATTTGGTGCTGAATATTATTTTTCATATGAAGAGGACTAAAAGAGCTTTGATTAGAGATTTGCACAACCTCACTTGAAGTTTCATAGATTAAGTTGTGACTTTTCAGATTTCATTGGAAAATTACGGTATGTTATGTTAAAGTTGAAATTTTAAGAAGTTTTGAGTTTCTTTGGTTCAATGATCCCAGTGCATTTAGATGTTGAGATTGTGTAGAAGTGACGTGAGGGAAAAAGTACAAGATAAAGGATAAAAGAGTAGGAAAATAAAGAAAATAGTAACGTTTATGAATTAATTGAATGATCTAGAGTTTGAAATCTTAGAAGAAATTAATTATGCAAATTGTGCATCACTACAAAAAATCAGTGAATTAGCAATGAAATTATTGATAGAATTCATCTTAAAATTGACACTTGCTCAATAATTGGTATCATAATTTCTAATTTAGCATTGGAATTTGGTCTTAACTATGGAATTTCATCGCTAAATTCAGTCACTAATGCATTGTTTTTTTAGTGTATGCCAAAGTGTGAATATTAGCCTACCCTCATGTATGTATATATAATAGGTTTTGATTTCCGTTCAAGCCCTCCAAAGAAGCCGAAGCAAAAGGGTGTTTCTTAAGGATCGATTTGAACGAGTTTTTGGTAGTATTTTTTATCTTATTTTATGATTAATATATCAATCAATGCATATTTATTGTTTTGCAATGTTAAAATAAGCAATATCTCAGTTATATTTATTCCTTTGTATGGAGCTTTTGCTCCCAATGCAAACATGATTATGAGAACCCTCGTAGTATGAGGCATTTAGCCGGCTTTATTTGCGTGAAAACTACTCTCTTACATGTGGTGTGTATGATGCATATGGCATCCCAAAACAAAAAGGCAGTGTTTAAATGTAATTGTTGCACATGTTTATTGTTACATATAATTGTAGATGTGATAAACTACTATTGTCCTATTTACCACATTTTACAGCTGACGGCAGAGGAGGGCTAAGTAGCTAGGTGGCAGAAGGTGGATGAAGAGCAGTCTATTGCTTATGTGTGTGTGTAAATATCACCACAAAAAAACAGACTTTTGGCGGCTTCTTTTTTTGTCGTCGCCAAAAGCCATACCTTCTGCGGCGACTTTTGTGTCACCACAGAAGGTTGGTCTTTTCGTGGCGACTTTATATAGTCGCCGCGGAAAGGTCCACTCTTAGCGGCGACCCTTTTGGCGGCGACATTATTTGTCGCTACTGAAAGGTCCACTTTACAAGTTACCGCTAAAAGTCATGTAGTTTATTTTTTGAATAACACTAATAAATATTGCTTTTTTATTTTTATATAAAATATTTAAAATGTTCATAAGTTAATTTATATTGAAAAATAAAATAAGGTAATATATTTTCATTTTTATTGGTTTTTAAATTTATAGTGAATACTTTAATTTGAAATCAATGATATATTAAATAAGCTTATACATGAATAAAGAATAATAATTTTTAAATTAATAAAATTATATCAACAAAACCAACATTGTAATTTATTAAAAAATAATATTATAAATATTATATTAATAAAGAAACAATTATATTATATTTTATCTTTATATATTATATGAATAAATAAATATATATAGTATTTATATATATAAATATATAGTATATATAAATAAATATTAAACTTAGGTAATATGATAATATATTTATATTATAATATTATATGTATTTAAATTGATATATTAAATCTATGCATATAATATTTGTGTGTGTATTTAGTTTTGTATTAATATGATGAGAGTTCATTATAGCTCAACTGGCAGAAGCTTCACACAAGAGCAAAGTGGTCATGGGTTCGAACCTTGGAAGGCACATTTGAAGGTGAAATTAAAGGTGATGAAGTGGGGCGATGTGGCATAGAGTGATGACTTTTGGCGGTGACACACAAAAGTCGCCGCAGAAGATATGACTTTTGGCGGCGACATAAAAAAGTCGCCGCCGCTGAAAGTGACTTTCGGTGGCAACTTTTAATGTCGCCGCCAAAAGTCCCCTTTTTGCAGTGTCACCGCAAAAGGTGAGATCTTTTCGCGGGCTAAAAGTCATACATTTTATTATTTAAATAATACTAATAAATGTTACTTTTTATTTTTAATATAAAATATTAAAAATATTAAAATGTTAAATAAATTATTTTATCATAAAAAATAAAATAAGGTAATATTTTATATTTTTATTAGTTATTAAATTTATAGTAAATACTTTAATTTAATTAAAATTAATGATATATTAAATAATCTTATACATGAATAAAGAATAATAACTTTTAAATTAATTAAATTATATAAAATATATCAATATTTTAATTTATTAAAAAATAATATTATGAATATTATATTAATAAAGAAACATTTATATTATATTTTATCTTTATATATTAAATATTTAAATGAATAAATAAATATGTATATAAATAAATATTAAATGTAGGTAATATGATAATATATTTATATTATAATAATATATGTATTTAAATTGATATATTAAATATATGCATATAGTATTAGTGTGTGTATTTAATTTTGTAGTAATATGATGGAAGGTCATCACAGCTCAACTGGTAGAAGCTTCACATAAGAGCAAAGTGATCATGGGTTCGAACCTTGGGAGATGCACATTTGGAGGAGAAATAAAAGGTGGTGAAGTGGTGCGATGTGGCATAGAATGATGATGTGGCACAACGTGACACATGACAAGTGACAGAAGGGTGGATGATGTGGCAAGTGGGTGAGGTCACCACGTCATCAGCCATGTGGCCATATGGTGCTGATGTGGCTTTATTTTTTTAATTTTTTTTGCCACTCGCTGCCAAAGGGTACCTTTGGTGGCGACTTAAAATGTCGCCACCGAAAGGGTAATTTTTTAATTTTTTTGCCACTTTCAGCAGCGACATTTGTCGCCGCCAAAGGGTGCCTCTGAAAGTCGACTTTCAGTGGCGACCCAAAAAGTCGCCGTCAATACTTTTGGCGACGGTCACATAGGCGGCGACCTGGTGGCGACAAAAAGTCGCCGCCAAAGACATTCAGCGGCGACTTTTTATGCTTTCAGCGGCGACTTTTGTCGCCGTCGAAAGCGAAATTTTTTGTAGTGTATAATTGTCTAGGGGGTTAATATTGTTGTTATTATGAGGTATATTCTAACATACTTTAAGGCAAATAGTAGATCCTAGGTCTTAATGAGCCATTATAAGCTTTATTTTTATAAATACTTTATAGAAAATCCCATTTATTAAAAGTCTTATTTGTTTAACATTTTGAAATTCTTTTATATTTTACCTTGACAAGGAAAAGTTTTAAATTGCTATAGATTTTTTGGTTCTTATCTTTAAAAGTAATTCTCGATTGATTAAATATTATAAGGTAAGCCCATAGAAAGGAGGTGTTATACAATTAGCATTCAATCAAAAGAAAATGGAAAAATGACAACAACAAAAAAAAACACATTCCAAATTTCAAAATCTTAAATAGGTCATTTTCAGTTGTTAATATCTCTATTCAACTTGTTAATACCTATAATAAAATAGTTATTGGAATTTTGAAATTGACAGATATATTTTTCTGTCATTCTCCCAAAGAAAATAGTTACAAGGTATCATGTAAAGCGTACTTACTCTTTTGGAATTCTTCAAGCACCGTGGCCTGATTCTTCTCCTTAACTTTCCAAAGCCCTTCAAAGTTCCAAAACAAAAAAGGCCACAGTCATATTATATATATGTAAGTACGAATACCCCTCCATCTTCACTATGAAACACATCAGGAAAATTTTACTAGGGCCTTAAGGTAACAAGATTTTATAAATTTTTTATTTTTTTTATTTATGAGTTATTCACAAGTGTGGGACCTATTTCACTTCACACATGTTTGTGCTCTTGGCAAAGGTAACGTTTTTAGTTTCGAAGTAAGGCTATGCAAAGGAGAAATGTCAACCATGTTCAACAATATGTGATGGTACCCTATCTATCTCTTATTATAATAACCTTAATCATGTTCATGTTCTATAATAAAATGTTTTGAATGAAGCTTAAGTTTTTTGTCCCATTTTATTCCAAAATAATTATAAAGCTCCTTAGCTAATTAACTAACTCCTCTAACTAAATACTTCTACTGAGGATAATTCCAATACTTTACGACGTTTTGAAATAATTAATTTATCTAACTTTATTAATTTACATAAAATTATTATTAAAGAAAGGAGAACTACTTTCAAATGTTGTTAATTATCGGAGGTTTGAAATGCTCATGAAAGCCAATCATGAAATTAGACACACACGTTTGTACACATTGCATTATTTCCTTCACAAACAATAGAACTTACAATAAAGTGGACGAAAAAGGATCGGTACATCAGGGAGCCCAGTAGTTTTGAAAGCCGAACGCTTTGATGCTAAAAGATGAAGCGGAGACAACCCTTCCATGTTGCGCCTCATCATCTCTTTGATATGATCATTATAAAGGAGAACTATTTCGATTGCAACGTCTGCAATTAGTAACACTTAATCAAAAGTACAATAATATACTTACTCTGTCCTTATATGGAAGTTCAATTTAGCCAAATTGTGATATTCTAACAAACATTCAAAATTTATTAAACATAACAAATGTGTTGGAAATATACATTTTTCTAAAAGTGTTATTATTTATGACTATGTAACAGAGATTAATAATGAAAGAAATGGTGAAAGAGAACATAGGGAAGAAAGTAATGACACTTTTTTGGTAAACGTGAATTTATTACTTAGACAAACTTAAAGAAAACCTTATGAAAGGGGATGGGTTCGTTTAAAAAATAGAACTTTTTTGGGCAGAGAGACGGAGGAAGAATGAAAGAATGAAAATGAATGTAAGTTTAGATTTATTACCTATATGCCCTTGTGCAATTGCCCAATGAAGAATGGTATCTCCATTGTCCCTTATACAAGGAGAAAAGTTGGTTGAAGAAACTCCAGGGCTTCCAAAACAACGATAGTGAAGCCAAAGAAAAGCTTCTTTCTCGCCATTGAGAGCCGCCAAGAGAAGAGGTGTCTCACCAAAGCTGTTGCGCCCAACAAGTAGAGATGGGTCTATGCCTACAATCTTCTTGCACAATTCAACTCTCCCCTTTTTTGCTGCTAAATGCAGAGGAGTGTTCTTTCTATCATTCTTAACGCCAAGCACAGTTTTCGTGTTCCAACTGCTTTCCTCACCATCTCTGTCCACGGTAACCAGAACGTCATTTAGAGTGAGACTAGTCTCTTCTTGAACTAAGAAGTCAACTATGTTTAGCGCCACCTCCTCTGGACCATCAGACACAGCCATGTGTAACACTGTGTCATCCGTTGCCGTTATCTTGGCCATGCGAAGTGACTTTTCTTGCTTGTATGTTTCAAACACATCGTTCCAATTTCCTCTCATAACATTGGAAAGCAATTTCTCCAATGAACTCATTGTCTCTCAGACGATCGACTTCAATGGACTAATTCATCGAAGGGGTTGTTATATATATAAGTGTGTGCGTGCGTGCGTTTGTTTGTTTGTTTATATATAAGGCAGGGTTTGCTTAGAGTAATTCCCAACATTATGCAACTACTTTAAACTTGCGGCTTGGACAAGTTTGGCCCATTATCTTGTTCCACTTAGACATGTTTTAACTTGGATTGATTGCAAAGGATATGGATTTCATTTTATTATGCTGTTATATATGTATAATATATATATATATGTAATTAACATAGATGCTTTTAATAATTTAAATGTTTCTCTTAATAAATAAGGTAACTTCAGACATGGTTATAACTTTCAACTAGATTTTTCTCCCCCGTGCGATGCACGGAAGTTAAAAATAAAAATAAAATAAACTAAAGAACATAATTTTTCTGAGTAACTATTTTATTATTAAAAATGTTACTTGAAAACAACAAAAGTTGATTACATATGGATATAAATAATATTGATAATGCAATAATGATTTAAATCGGAAATGAATATGATTCAACAACCGATCGAGCATGAATTACATTGTAAAAGGAAAAAAAGTAATTTTTTTGCTTGAAAAAAGAAAAAGTGATAGTTGACATATTTGTTATATTTTCACATTTCAGAATTTTATTTTATGACTATTTTTTTAATAAAAAAATTTATATGGTGTTTTTTTTAAAACAAATTGTAAATTAAGATATATGTACATGAGAACTGATTTTCATCGGTGTAACTTTTTAGCAACCAATTTATTTTTAACAATGGAAATGAAAATTTAAAAGAAAAACTTTCCAAATAGAAAAATAATTACTACACTGTACTGTTGTCTAATTTACTGACATATTTAAACACATTAATTATTTTATAAATTTCTTAAGAAAAATTAATAGTATTTCCTAAAATATATATGTATATATGTTTTAATTGTTGCCTAAAATAGTGACTTATTTGAAGATAATAATTAATTTTATATATCTGAAAAGTCAAATATTGCAGATTAAAAATAAATACATATAAATAGATTTTTCTATAAACAATATTACACTGAGAGGTATGTGTGATAAAAAAGAGATTAAATAGAATACCTTCTTTAAAGTAGATATATATATGTAATTAATCATTGCTCAATATTAAATAACTTCCATACATTTATGTATTTAATCATTATTGCTTTGCTCAATTTTAAATAACTTTCAAAATTAAAAAAGCACATTCCCATAAGTAGAAATATATAATGAGTAATGATTAATTATTAGCAATGAAATTTGAAATTAAGAATAAAACCTTCAATTATGTCTTTGATTATGTGACCATGTGTACCAATAATTGAGTTAAATGAAGATGATGTCATTGGACATGTGGATCAATGGAATTATTGTTAGGAGCTTTCAAAAAATATATAAATAGTTTTAAGATGAGTGATTTGATTATCGGGTTCTTCTAATAAGATTGGAGGGAGTAAATCTTTTTAATCAAAGTGCAGTTTACTAAAATAATAGTTGAAATAGGTTAAACGCAATAAATGGTACGGAGGGAATACTGAATTTCATTACCTCACATCAAGAAACCCCACTTATCTTCCCTCATCAACCACCATCTCATGTTCCATTTACAGGTGGCAGGTGAAACATAATTTCCCCATGTATTTCATTTAACTTATCTGCCCGGGAAAATGAAATTTCATTTTCCATTAGATATTGCAACTGGTTATCTTGAATATAATTTTGAATTCAAGATCTAAAACAATTGATCAGATAAACTCTAATTGTCTCAACCATTTTCAGATAATAATTAATGACATTTAAAATGATAAATAACCCAACAAGATAACTAATAATTTATCCAATCAGTTTAAATTATATGTGAAAATAAGTCATACTCCTAGCTCCGGTCCACAATATTTTTCATTTCTAAAAGAATATCTTTGCTCCATGATACAAGTCATTTGGAGAGAAATAATGTATATTTATCGATTTTGTTCATTTAATTAATGTTTAAATGCGACTATTTTGTATTTTACTCTCCTTTGAAACTTTATTTAATATGGTTAAGGTTGAAAAAAAAATTTAAAGTATATTGATTGACATATCTATCATTTTTAAGTTTTAATAAATTAATCAAAATGACTTATTAGGGGATGGGATGGATTACAATTTATCACTATCCTCTTTTTTTAACTCCTCTAGTTTGAGAAAAATTTGCTCCCTATTTTAAGTCCAACAAGAGGGTGATTAATGAAAGTACTACTGGTTAAATCACCACTTACTTATCCGTAAGCACATAGGTCGTTAAAAAATAATATAGTGTAAAACAGTTTCCAACAGTAATTATGACAAAAGCAAGTTAATTAATATACTTGTGCTTAGTTAGATTGAGTGAAGTCATTGAGAAATATTAGTTTTTAAAAACGAATTTTCAACTGAAAGTAAGGAAATTAGAAACCAAGAAACCAAACTTATTAAAGTTTATAAGTCCTATGATTACTAATATTTCTTTTAAATGCCCTAATTTTAGTAGACTATCCCCTTATTCCACTTGTATGTGAAGGCATAATGGACTAATTAATTGAATAAAGCTTCGATTCTTACCACCAGACCTCCCTAAATTGCCACTTGGTTTCTCCTAAAGTTGTAACACATTGTTGGCTACCCAAATAATAAATTAGGACTAATAGGAATGAGTCTCTAATGCTTTCATAAAACTAATTAGGTCACTAGCCACTCATTTCATTTAGACACTTATACTCTAATCCACTAAAAAAGTGACCTTGATTTAGTAAAATTATTTGACACCCTAATCCACTAAGGGCCAATTTGGGTGACCTAAAAAAAATGCTTTTTTCACCCAAACCTAGGTTTCAAAATCAGGCAAACAAACACTCTCACATTTTCCAGAATAGCTTTTAACTGTCAAAACCTAGGTTTCAGTTAAGCCAGACAAACACTCACAACTTTTTCAGAATAGCTTTTTTGCCTGAAAACCTAGGTTTGGGGCAGAAAACCTAGGTTTTGTTAGAAGCTATTTTTTTCTATAATCTCAGAAGCTATTTTCCAGAATCTATTAACTAAAAGCACTTTTTCAGCTTTTTTCTCATAAGCTATTCTCTAAAAGCTAATCCAAACAGGCCCTAACACATTGTTGACTACCCAAGTAATAAATTATGCTAATAGCTTCTAAATTGGATTAAGTGGGTGTAGTTCAGATTTGGGTCATGGTTACCCAAAATGCAATATTTTTAGCATCAGAAATTGCTTCTTCGCCGTGGCTTTACTAGGGCAAGCTAGCTGCGAAGAAAAGCTCTAGAGTGGGTCTTTTGTACATACTCATTATGGCTCCTCTGCTGCAAGGTGACCATGAGACTTTTCATGGCTTCGGTAGGGTGAGCTGGCGGCGAGGAATGCCTAAAATCTCCTGCTTCCGTAACTCCGTTTGCCTTTGTTTTTTTCTCCCCTCGTTGTGGCTTCATTAGAGCAAGTACACAGCGTGATCTGCTAGCCTTGAACTTCAAATTTGCTTCCCTTCACGCACCTTTTTGCCTCCTCTTTTGGTCTTCTAGATGTCCTACAATGAAAATATAAATGGAACAAGCATCAAATGTTATAGAAAACTAATTCTTACTAACTAATTAATTACTAATAATAATGACATTTTTACTTTTATTTTGCATTATTTTCATTTAGGGACATATGACATAACTTATGAAACTTATGCAAATCTTGCGATTTGTCACAGTTACATTTTTCAAAATAGTTTTTGGATTGGGAGAATCACACAAAAATACCCTTGACAATGGAAAATGACTAATAAATCTCTTAAATTTGAGAAATCCTAAATTAGACCCTAGGGAGGAATATGAGATTTTCATATATTTTAAAGACACAAATGCTTTCAATAATTGGAGTTGTGAATTGCTAACATGAACTTGAAAATTGTTATAATCAAATTGAACGTTCTTATGTTAAAATTAAGGACGATTTTCCAACAATTGCCTTTTAATTCCTAATGAAAAAGTTGGAGTTGTGCATTTTTAATATAAAATTGACAATCAGCATGATTAAGGTGAAAATATGTGTTCAAGTTGTGAACTCTTATATTATGCCTTGTCAATTGCTAATGAAAAAAAGCCGGAGTTGAGCCTTGTTAACATAAACTTGAAAGCTAGTTCAAACACCTCCCACCTATTTGACCCATTGTCCGTCTCCCTCACTGACCCATCCCGGAATGGAGTCTGGTTCATCGGTTTTCGGCTAACCACCCAATTTGATCCCCTTTTTTGAATCATCTACTATCAAGAATGGGGAGACTTAGCTGCTACTCATCACAGAGGAAGCATCAACATAGGTTGGGAAGTGGAATCCATGAGTAATTTCTGTGGCTAATTTTACATAAGGAAATTCCATGGCCACACAACTTTCGTGGCTAAATTACCTTCAAAATTTATGTGAGGAATCAGTGAATAATTTATTTCTATTTTTGTTTTTAAATGCCACATGACAACCTAATCAATCTTGGGTTGGTCGGGATGGACCTAGAAATTAATACAAGAATTAAAGTCTTGAGCATGACAATCAAGATACAAGAGGTGAGGCATGATAACTGTTTTGGGTTGGTTGGGATGGACCCCTGAAAATTCGATGAGTCTTTCTAGTGGCAATTAATGAAAAGCTACTTGTGTAAGAAGGAGTGAATGCCATGACACGAGTACATAAAAGTAGGGCTATGCCGCTAAGAGTGTGTTTGGATCCCACGTTGGGGCCTCCCAAGATCCAAGAATCATAATCAATTTGGAGAAAAAAATTATGTTTGTGTGCACTTATTTTGAGAATGACTTTTGATCCAAAATGACTTCTGTAACGTGAAAAGTCAGAAGCAAAAAAGTTACTTTTGGCTTCTGACTTTTGACTTCTGGTGGGTCCCACGCCTTTTGTTATGTATTATTTAATAAAATGGGTAGGAAAATTAGACTGTTAGACCCCTAAAATTCTCAAATAAGATAATTTCTTTTAATCTCCAAAAATTTACCATAACAATTTCTAACTACTTTCTCCCACAATATACTCCTTTGAGCGAAAAATATTATTTTTTAAAATTATTTTCCTGAAAATAAGGGAGAAACTAAGCCTTTAAAAAGAATATATGCATATTATATACGTATTTTTTAATGAAAATAATGCCCTTTTTAGTAATTTTAAATCTAAACGTGCTTTTCAATATAATCATCCAAACATGTTTCTAAAAGTCAGATTGAAAAAAAGTCACTTCTATCATCACAAATCCAAATATAAATCACTTCACACAAATGATTTTTATCCACAAATCACTTCTGAAAAAGTCATTCTAAAAAAAAGTCACTTTTCCAACGACAATCCAAACACACCCTAAAGTCATACAATTGCAAAAAGACAAATTAAATGAAATTATAAAACCCATTTGTTAAGTGGGTCAATCTCTTGCATTGACTGAGACAGCTGTGAGTCAAGAATTGAAATAATTTTGGCGTCATATTGAAAGCATGATTGATGGGACTGAAGAGTGAAAAGCCTTCAATTTGGTTCTCATTCCGTGCTTGATTATTAATACGAAGAAAAATCCATTTTTTTTGGGGGGTATTAGTTATAAGCCACTTCTCAGTTCAGATTAGTTTTTAGAGAATAATTTTTAAGAAAAAAAAGATGAAAAAGTGCTTCTAAAAAATAGATTCTGAAAAATAGCTTTTGAGATTATAGAAAAAAAATAGCTTCTGACAAAACCTAGGTTTTCTACCTCAAACCTAGGTTTGCAGGTAAAAAAGCTATTCTGAAAAAGATATGAGTGTTTGTCTGGCTTAACTGAAATCTAGGTTTTGATTGAAAAAAGCTATTCTGAAAAAGCTGAGAGTGTTTGTCTACCCAGATTTTGAAACCTAGGTTTGGCCATAAAAAAACACTTTTTTGGGTTATCCAAACAGGCACTAAGAGTGTCACTTGAAAAACATTTTACTCAGATTTAAAAAAAAAACCCCTTAAGTTGGTTTGGGTGGCATAGCCCGTTGCAGAAGTCCCCCCTTTTTTGATCCATTTCTTTAGTCTTTAGGGAGCAAAAGCTTTACTTTACTAAGAAAATAAGGCTCGCGCAGGGGCGCTCACGTTTTTTGGCTGAGCCGTATCTTGCTGGGTGGGACCGAGAGCAAGAAAGGACGGGGGGCAACCATGCATGGTACTTCTCGACCGTGTCTCCGAGGGACAGTTGAACGAGCGACTCATGAATGCTGCCGGGTTGGACGAGCCAATAACTCGAACGCGTTCGGTCTGTTTTGTCAATTATGCTTTAATATTTTCTTAAAAAAATTAATTTTACTCTTATTTAATATACTAGTATTCCATGGGAACAAAATATATCTATATAAATGAAACATAACATTGTATATTCACATGACAAATTTAATAATATGATCTACTATAAAATAAAGAAAATCCTGCTACCGAATAGATAAATCTGAATAGATATATCAAGTATGTATGTGAATATACTTTTCAAACAATAATCCAAACCTAAAATATCATAAATGCATATAATAAATGAATAACATACGCAATATGTTTGCTCTGTGTATCGCCTTTGAATCCTCTCTCCAAGGATTTCAGTGGGAATCATTGCTTTGAAAGTTATTTTGGGGGTAAATCGATCAATTTTCAAATCAACATAGATGAACCCGTTCTAGGCTAGGTTTGATTTAGAGTGATTGATACCAGAACCTTGCATATTAATCCCTCTGATCCAAGTTCTTAAGCTCTTGACAGCAATATACTCACTAATTGTAAGAAACTTTAGTCCTACAACCTAAACCCTGCTGACGAATCATTGGATTTTTATTGGTTTTATGTGCTAAAATGAGGCAATTAACATAACTAAAATGCAATATTGGTCCAAAATATGCCCATTTAATATTTAAGACCCTTAGGTAAAAATAACATAATATAGGTTTAAATTGCCATGATTGGAGATTAATTAGGGTTAATTAATTTCTACCACAATTTGATTCTTGTTTATTGTTGTTTTCACTTGTAGGGTCACTTAAGAACCAATAGAAGAGGATTCAAGGTGAAAGGAAGCATTTTTTAAAATGTTGTAGATTCGTTCACCGTGCCTTTCACCATGGCTAGCCACAACGATCAGAAACAAAGAAATTGTATGGCATCTTTGCCATGGTTCTGCCACAGTGAACCCACGGTGACCGTATGCATAGTAGGTTGGTATCCTTTACTCCGTGCCCTCGCCCCTATTGTGAACGCACTCACCATGGGTATAGCCACAACGAGCCCTCAATTTGTGCTGTGAAAATATAGATTTTTAGGTTTTACCCGTAACTGGATTCGAATCCCACTCACTTAATGAAACACCCTCTCTTAACAACCTAATATTTAGCCAAATTCTCAGTTTAAAATCTTAACCATGGTAGGAAAAAGCTTAACTACACTTTCAAAAGCTCTACCATGGTTAAAAGAGGACAACTGCTCTTTATTAACCTTAACCATGATAGAAAAACAACAAGATATAATTTCAAAATACTATCATGGTTAAAAAGGATTAGTGTCCCTTTAAAAACATTTCACAATTTCCCCTCAAACGAACACAACAACAACGATATAGGACTTAGGGCACAAAAAAAGCCCACAAGTCCAACATCAAATTAACATCGGGATTCAAGGCACAAAACCCGCTTGTAAATTCACTACAGTAACAAAATGCAAGACCCAGGGAAGAATAAAATTTGGGTTCCAGAACCCAGCCCTCAATTCTATCCCATATAAACTAAACCTCACTTAGAGACATAACAGTTATAGTACATAATTCCAATATCCTATGACATATAATTTTCCAAACCATATCAACAGTGGATCCACAAACTAAACAATTACAATGTATAGTCCTATGGCGTCTGGCCTACAAGAAACATTACACAACATCACAATTACACTACAACAAAATCAGACTTTTGTCACGGTTAAAATATGAAGTTTGTCACGGTTTCGAAAACCGTGACAAAACCGTCTGTGACAAGCTGATTTGTCACGGTTTGTTTCAACCGTGACAAAGAAAATCGTGACAAGTGAGTTATCTTTGTCACGGTTTAGAAATAAAAACTGTCACAAAAAACCGGTCTAAAACTGCTATTCGACGCAATTTTGTCACGGTTTTCGTTACAAAACCGTGACAATGTCACGATTCACAAAAAAAAATCGAACGCAATTAATTTGTTTAAAAATGACTTAATTAATGAATACATTAACTATTAAAAGTTTTTCTAGTAATTGATCTATTGTAAATTACCTATTTTCATGATTGTGATTTTAAATTATTAAAGATTAATATACTGTATTTTTAGAAGAATAATTATTCTCTTCAGCAAATATGATAAACACCTGCAATAAAATAATTTAAACAACAATTAGAAATTACTAAGGATAATATTTGAATCAAATGTATATAAAATAAAGAAATAAATGATATAAATAAATTACCTAGATTGAGAATAAAGCACAGCAAAAAACATCCATGAGAGGAGAAGAGATGAGGGAAAAGAAGAGGAGAGTAAAAATGAATGAGTGAGAGAGGGTTTATATAGTGAGTCACCCTTCATTTTGTGACGGTTTTTATCTAAAAGCCGTGACAAAATGTGCACAATTTTTAAAAATCCGGACAGGATTTGTCACGGTTTTTATTTAAAAAACGTGACAAAATTTTTGTCACAGTTTTTAAATAAAAATCGTGACAAACCGTTCCTTTGTCACGGTTTTTTAATAAAAACCGTGACAAATGTTGACACTAACGGCTAAATTCCAACTATCATAGTTTTGTAACGGCTAAAATTTTTGACAACGGATCATACATAGATGCTGGTGATGATGAGGACATTGAAAAAAGATAAATTGCTACCTTTCTCAAGTGTTTTTTCTCTACTACATTAGCATCAAACTATGGATAAGTCATGGATAAAGTTTCCCCAAACGAGTTCGACCTATTTGGATGGATTGAATATTTTCTTAGATTTTGCTACAACTCACGCTTGTTGTAACGGGAAGATCCTATGTCCATGTCCCAAATGCAAATGTAAGAAGTTGCATCCACGGCAAATTGTTAGGGAACATTTAATTGTGAAGCCTTTCCTGGAAGGATATACATTTTGGTGCCTACATGGAGAAAAGCCCGACATGGTTTATGATATGTTTGCTGAAAGTTCGCAAGCAGAAGTTCAATTAGGTGATGATCATGACCCGATTAATCATGCTGGTCGTGATGCTTTTGGCGTTCCTGATGACAACATCACCCAAGAAGCAGAAGGATCGGACCCAATCTTTTATAGGAACGATGCAGCTCGTGAGTTCTACCAATTAATGGACGAAGTAGATAAGTCTTTATATCCTAATTGTAAGAAGTACTCTAAATTATCTTTTTCAAATAAATTATATCATATAAAGTGCATATGTGGAATTTCTGATAAGGGTATATCTATGATACTTGAATTATTGCATGATGCATTCCCCGAAGCGGAGATCTCTCCATTGTTTTATGAGGCAAAAAAGATTATAAATTAGCTTGGGTTGAACTACAAAAAATTGATGCATGCCCGAACGATTGTATGTTGTATTGGGGAGATGATGCTGAAAGGGAGACTTCTAAGCGGTGTAAGACGGCAAAAGAAGAAGCCGGCAAAGATTATCAGATACTTTCCTATGAAGCCTCGATTGCAAAGGCTATTCATGTCATCTAAGACGGCTGTGTTAGTGCTAGCTGTCACCCAAGGGGGGGTGAATTGGGTGATAGAATAAAAACTTAAAATTCTTTTATTCAAAACACAGGTGATAACAATCTTTAAAATCTTTTTAGGTTTATCACTGTGAATATTTCAAACCATGAAATGCATTAAAGAGAGTGTAAGTAAACTATGCTGGATGCTAAGAGAGTTAAGGGGAGAGATGATGCACACAGAATTTATCCTGGTTCGGTCAATCCAGACCTACATCCAGTCCTCAGGCTCCACCTGAGATTTCCACTACCCTCTTGTTTAAACTGGGCACAAGAGAAGCCTTTACAATCCACAAGTTTAGCCGGGCACTTGTGAAGCCTTTCCCATAGGTTTTACAATACTGGATCACCTGCCAACCTTATCAGAGGCTTGGACTCTCTCTAAACACTCCCCCTTACAACTAGTAAGGTTACAACCCTGTTCTTAAAGCACCAAGCTTAAGAACAACCTCAAACAATGGAGGATTTTAGATAATGGGTTCACTTAATGAACTGATTGTGATAATCACTTAAGTACAGAGGAATATATGATGAAACTACAATTCTAGAGCTTAACAGATTTAACAATAAATGCTCTAGTTCTCTTTTTCTAATTCGCTTGACTTAGCATTCTTTTATAACTTCTGGGCTCACTATGATTTGCTCTCTGTCAGTGTCATTTTAGTTCTGCATAAAGCCCTATTCCATCGTTATTATCATAGACGCAGGTCTTGATCTATTTATATCTTCACAGCTTGCCATTTCTTTCAGCTTCATGTGACTGTTTGAATATAGACATTGGAGGTTCATAGCCGTTGGCAATAAATCTAATTCAAACTTCTGTTTTGGTTTCAACTGTTCATGCAGAGAGTAAGCTAAGAGAGAGATAGACTGCACGTTCTGTACGTCTCCAACAACTGTACTTGTATAGCAGCTTTTTCAGTAGCGCTAGCATGCTTCGCTATCACTATCTGCATAGTATGATTCCTGCACTTGAGCTGTTAGCTAAAACAAGTATTCATGCAGTGGATGTTATCGATAGTGCATTTCATTAGCTCAGAGAGATAGAGACAATATATATTAGTCAAGGATTTTCAAAGTATTCTTTATCGATAGTCAATCATGCTATCGCTATCATCTATTGCCAGTTAAGTTTATTAGCTCAAAGGATAGGCAATATATCAGCCAAGGAATTTCATCAAGCTTTCTCTATCTATAGATATGAACATTATCGCTAGCATATTCTTTTAGTTCAATGTTCAGCGTACTAGCTATGTCATCTTCAATAAGCATTCTTCTATCGATAGCTAATCCCATTATTGCTAGTTACTGCTTATTAGCTTAAGAATATTGAGCTATCTGAATATTCTAAGTCATTTCAGGTATCCTGTTATCGATAACTAAACGTGTTAGCGCTAGCAACTATGTTATCACTAGTTAACTTATTTGCTCTCAGGTACTAGCTATCTGAATGTCTATTATCTGAAGTATTCTGTTATCGATAGTTTAACCTGTTATCGCTAGCTGATTCCATTAGCTCAAGGACTTGGTTTATTTTTCTGCTAGATGTTCTTTCTTTCTTTTATTCATGTCTTCAATGAGCTTCTAGCGATAGATGTTAACTTTATTATTTCTAAGTCTTCATTTGCTATGGCTCTTTGTCTATTAGCGATACGCTTTAGATCTGTTACTTGTTTAATTCAAAGGTAACTTACACTTTATTTACTTATGTCATCAAAACTTAAGATTCTAACAGGCTGGGCATATGAGGTGGCATAGCGTCGACAAGAATCCAGATGGAAAATTAAGACATCCACGTGACGCAGAAGCATGGAGAGCATTCGATCGTGAATTCCCCTCATTTTCTGCTGATCTAAGAAATATCCATCTAGCTCTCGCAACTGATGGGTTCAATCCTTTTGGTAACCTAAGCACGAGTTATAGTATTTGTCCAGTTGTCCTAGTGCCGTACAACTTACCTCCATGGATGTGTATGAAGCAGAGCTCCTTTATTTTATCCATGATCATTCCAGGGAAAAAAGCACCCGGTAATGATATTGATATCTACCTCCAACCGCTTATACATGAGCTAATAGACTTTTGGAACAATGGCATAGAAACATATGACGCGTTCTACAAAACTCTTTTCAATTTGCGTGCAGCTTTGATATGTACGATTAGTGACTTCCCAGGATTAGGGACATCATCTGGAAGGAATATTCATACTGGTCTTGCTTGCGCGACTTGCAATTTTGACTCTGACCCAGTCCGCCTCCCACACAATCGGAAATGGTGTTTCATGGGTCATCGACGTTTTCTAGATGGAGGACATAAGTTCCGATTGCAACGCAAGCGTTTTAATGGGAAATAGGAGAAAAGAGTAGCCCCAAAAAATTTATCTAGGATGGAGATTTTAGAGAAGCTTGCTGATGTTGAATTCGAACTTAGAAAGCCTATTGATTCCTCTAATGTGGGTAGGAAGCTCCACAAGCCGTCATCTTCTAAGCCTCAACAATGGCGTAAGATAAGTGTTTTCTTCACTCTTTCATATTGGCATTCCAACTTGTTATGACAATCTTGATGTCATGCATATTGAGAAAAATGTGTGTGTGATTGCACCATATTTTTATTACTTTACATAGCTAAAATCATTTTATTATTGCATGTTCTTGGGGTAATTGCACCTAATTAGGTTATTTTCTGACTTTTACACACTTTGTTGGAATTTGATCTAGTCGAGGGCAATTTGGGCATAACTAGCATGATTTATTGTTCAACCCATTTTCAAGAACCTTTTGATGCTACCTTAGGTCCATTTTATGTGTAGATCATGGAAGGAACACACCCAATGGAATAGGCAAGTTGCAGAGAAGAATGCTGGACAGAAAAGAAACAGAATACAAGAATGACCTAAAAAGAGGGCAGAATCAATGTGAGTTCGCCCTGGGCTCGCCACGGCAAACTCATGGTGAGCTCACAGGCCCCAAAATTCCAGAATCATTCTTAGCTCGTTGTGGCCTCGGCACGGCGAGTCCACGGTGAACGGGACGCATCAGCAACACGCTGTTACGAATTCTTGGGTTCCTAAGGGGTTATAAATAGTTCCTAACACCCAAAAATCATTTCTCTAAGTCTCTAAATACGAAAATACCTTAGTTATCCTAGGGTTCCATCATCTACCATCATTCCCACTCAAATTTCCATCAATTCCATTCATCTCCACTTTCATTCTTCTTGATTTTCAGCATCACCTCCCTTCTTTCTTCCATTTCCACCACATCTCTTCTTCATTCTTCTTCACTCATGGGGGCTGCTATGGTGGGTCATTTTGAGCACGAAATTGAAGACATGAGAGGCTAGAATCTTGGTGCTTTGGTGGTGTGAAGGTGGCTCTAGCTTCATGGATCAACATAGGGGAGTTTATAGTTTGCAATTTCTTATTTCATTTGTATTTGACTTCTACTCTTTTGTATTGGTCTTGTATTTGGATTTAAGACATGAGAAATGTGGTTGCTATCTATGTTTGTGAACTATATTGTGTATGCCTTGATTTAAATGTGATTAAGATACAATTTCCTATCTACTTGTGGTTGTATTCTTGGTTGTAGCCATTTTAGTGGTTGCTAGTGGTTATAGTCAATTTCTTCCATGCATGAATGTTGTTGTTGCACTTCATGAGAGTTAAATTGCATTTGTTTCAAGGCATTTCACAAACCAAGTGGATCTTCGCACTAACCCTAAGTAATGGCTATGAAAGTGATTGCTAGATTAGTCATTAATTAGGGCTAGTGGACCTCTAGTGGTTGCTTGGGGAATTTTAAATTAGCCTTGGTAAATTAAACTCCCACTTATCATTTTTAAAGAAGCATTTAAGTCACAGTAACACTACCAAAGCCCATTTTATAAATTTCCCTTAATCCAAACTCTTTTCACTCATTAATCTAAAATACCAAAAACAAGTAAATGCAATTGTCAATAGTTTTATTAAATGAAATTTCAAACCAAAACCCCTATACCTTTTATTGTTTTGATTGCATTGAACTAGTTTAGGTAGGTCAAAAGACTCCTTAAGTGAAATGACCCGGGGTTGCAACCTATATTGCAATCCTCGGATTAATTTTGCATTTGACCCCGAGGCGCACCATTTAGGCAAAGGTCAAATCAATGGCGCCGTTGCCGGTGGGGAGTCATTTTTGACTCCCTAGGTTAGCAAAGTGTCAATTGAAACCATTGACTAGGGGTAGGAGTCGTTAGGATTAGGTTTAGGTCATTTGCATCTTTAGGTTAGCTTACATTTGCTTGTTTTGTTTTGCATCCAATTTTCCTTGAAAATACCAAAAATATTGCTGACTCTTTGTCCTTGATTGACTTGTGAATACTTGGCTTACCATACGTCTACACTCACACACATACTATTACACTTCATACATATCATACACATTTCATATACACTCCATACCATACTCACTTGCATCATCATTCATCCATTTTTCCTTGAATTTGTGCAAGTGCAATTTTGTTTGAACCTTAGTCTTCACTTGTTGTTTGTGCCTTGTGTATGACTCGAGGGAACACTAGAGACCAAGAGCTTTACCCTGAATACCTAGAAATTGAGAGACACCTTACTAGATTGAGAAAGACACAGAAAGAGGGAACCTCAGTTACACCTTGATAGCTGAACACCCATCTTCTTGTGAGTTTAGCATTGATAGTGATCCAGAAACCAATAGTGATACTAGAGAAATGGAAGGAGAGCACCATATTCCTGAAGCACAAGTAGATCAAAATCTAGGTGGTCATGGGGGAGGACAAGTGTTTAATGATGTTGAGCAACCTAGAAGAAGAACCATTAGGGATGCCACCACAACCAACATTGACCACAACCCATTCATGAATTCATTTCCCACCATTAATGCTGACTATGAAATTAAAGGTTTATTTATACAATCCTTACCTAAATTTTATGGTTTGCAGGAAGATGAACCACATGACCACTTGGACGAAATTTTCATACATTGCAACACCATGAAACCAGCGAGAGCACAAGTGGAGGATGTTATTTGAGAGTGTTCCACCTCACTCTAGAAGGCAAAGCGAAGCAATGGTATAGGAGCTTACCCACTCTCAATCCAGAAGCCCTAGCCTCTTGGGGCAACTTGAAACAAGCTTTTCAGGAGAAGTTTTACCCGGCCACAAGAACATCAGCAAGGAGAAAAGAGATCAACTCCATTATGCAAGAGCCGGATGAGTCTCTCTTTGATTATTGGACAAGGTTCCAAGACCTTTTGAAGAGGTGTCCACATCATCATATTTCGGATGAGCAGTTAGCCCACACTTTTTATGATGGGTTGATAGAAAGAGACCAAGACAAGTTGGACGCGGCCGCCGGTGGATCCTTCATTAACTATACACCGGAAGAAGCATGGCCTTTAGTCCGAAAGCTTGCCTCAGCCAAAGAGAATCATGGTTCAAGGAGGTCAGCCCACAATCTTCAAAGGGTTAAATCTACCTCTCTTCACATTCCTCAATTGGAGAGGTTTGAGGCCGAATTCAAAGCGATCCATTCTAGATTGGACGAGATCTCTGGACCACCTTCCCCATAAAGTCCAATGGGAAATGAGTTGGTGACACCCTCTTGTGATTATTGTGCATCTCCTATGCACTTCTCAAGCAATTGTCCCTCAAAGCCGAAAGAATGTAATGCAATGTTCCAACCATGGCAAGGGAACAATCCAAGATGGGACCCTTATTCTAATACTTATAATGAGGGGTGGAGACAAAATCCTAAGTTTAGTTGGTGCCAAGATGGCAATCCTCCAAGACAATTCCAAGGAGAGTCTTCCCAAGTACTAGCTCCCATGAGAAGAGAGAGACCCACTAATGACTTTGAAGAGTTGAACAAGTCCATCACTATGGGATTCCGTCATGTGGAAGGTCTCATTGACTCTAAGGCGAATGAAACGAAGCAATGTATGGAGTCAAGGTTTGAGAAGGTGGACCACCGTATGAGCCAATGGGAGACCAAGAGTGCCAATTTGGAGGACTATGTTATGAAGCTCTCCAACTCTTTCAATGAGCTTCAAGCCAAGACAAGTGGCCCAACTCCATCCAACACGGTCATCAACCCTAAGTCCTTGAATGCCATTAATTTGAGAAGTGGGAAATCACTAAACTCCATCCCATTCAAGAAGAGGGTTCACTTTACAAGTAGTGATGAGGAAGATGATGAACCGGTGGATGAGGAAATCGAATTGGAAAGCCCTACATGGAGTCCACCATTGAGCCTAATGAAGTTTGTGCAACCTGAAAGTGCTAAGGAGAGAGAACTTCAAGAAAGGAGGGCATTGACTCAAAAAGAGAAAGTGATGGAGCATCCTAAGGCACAACCTCAAGAGAAGAAAAAGCGCACAAAGCAGTTGAGCATTAATGAGAAAGGAGAGTGTAGCACACAAGACACCTTGGCCAAACCTCCGGCCTAGGAGGTAACTATCTCTCAACTCCCTTTTCCTCAATCTTACTTTAGAAGCAAAAAGAAACATGATGAGGTTGTTGAAAATGAAATGCTTGAACTTTTTAGAAAATTGCATGTGAATGTGCCTTTCTTTCAACTTGTGAAATCTATGCCTAGTTATTGTAAATTCTTGAAAGAGTTGTGCACCAATAAAAGGAAGTTTAGACCAAATGAGAGGATTCAATTGAATCCTAGTGTGTCGGCTTTGTTCAAGCCTCAGTTGCCAGTCAAGTGCAAAGACCCTGGATCATTTATGATCCCTTACATGATAGGGAACTTGACGGTAACTAATGCATTGTTGGATTTAGGAGCGGCCATTAATGTGATGCCTAGTGCGATTTTCACTTCTTTAGGCATTACCGATTTGAAAAAGACAAGTGTTATTTTACAATTGGCCGATCGCACACTCCGATATCCACAAGGCATTATTGAGGATATACTTGTTAAGGTTAAAGACTTAGATTTTCCCGTTGATTTCTACGTTCTTGATACTACTAGCGAGCCATGTGAATCGACTATCATTCTCGGTAGGCCTTTCATGCGGACCACTGGATCAGTAATTGACATGAAAAATGGTTTGATCACAATGGAGGTGGGAGAACATAAGATTATCTTTAACATGTATAAAGCAATGCGGCATCCTCATGAGGACTATTCTCTTCTAGATGTAAGTGTGATTGACATTGTTGTGGAAGATGCCATTGAGGAGCATGAATTAAGCTTGCATTGATATGATTACACATCTGATCTTGAAGCTTATGACTCTTATTTTTCCACCCTACCTTCTATTCATTCTTTTTCTTCCTTAGGTGATGATGTGTATGACCTTGACTCACATGTAGTTGATTGTCTACTTTCTGTCCCTTTAGATTTTTCTGTGATGTATGATATTATTTTGGATATGAGCTCCACTAACCTTTCTTTGATGAGTGATGACATTTCTTTGGAAGATGGTAGTTTTCTCAATGTTACAGGTACCAAGACAGTGCGTGAGGTAGAGTTTGAGATTGGGAACCATCATGTGGATGATTCGGACTCAAAGGGGATAACCCTCACTCAAACAACACTTACCTCTACCACCACTCGCTTGGGACCTCACCAACCTGTGGTTAAAGGGCCACTTCCCTCTCACTCATCCTTGGATTTGAACTCTAGACCTAGGATCTCCTTTCATACCTTGTGTTACTTGAATGAACTAATTTTGCCATGTGAGACAGGTATGCAGAGTGGCGTAACAACCAACGTAGCTGTTGTCAAAAATCAACAAGAGGTTGGTTCAGCTACTTGGACACCACAATCAAGTGTGGATGACCTTTCCCCAAGGCAAGTCACTGCGATAAATCAACCAAGTGTTGATTTGGCTCTTGGGAAGACCAATGCACAAGTGATGGGGTCTATTGAGCCTAGTCCACCTCTTCCAATTGGGTCTACAAAGGGGAGTTCTTCTTTCACTTTAACTCTTCCTACTCTTGTTCCCTCTATTTTGGAACCACCCACTTTGGAATTAAAGCCTTTACCAAGCAATCTCAAATATGTTTTTCTTGCCCCTGATGACAAATTGCCGGTTATTATTTCTAATACCTTGAGTTTAATTGAGGAGGTCAAATTACTTGATGTTTTGAAGAAATATAGCAAGGCTTTGGGTTGGACATTAGCTGATATTCTGGGTATGAACCTTGCTATTTGCACCCATAGAATTTTACTTAAAGAGGATTCTAGGCCTCTTAGGCAACCTCAAAGGCAGCTTAACCCCCTCATTTTGGATGTGGTAAAAAAGGAGGTCACAAAACTCCTAAGTGCCGGCATCATATATCTGATCTCGGATAGTGAGTGGGTTTCGCCGGTCCAAGTGGTGCCTAAGAAGTCTGGAATCACTGTTTTGAAAAATGAAAACAACGAACTTATTCCAACAAGGGTGCAAAATAGTTGGCGTGTATGTATTGACTATAGGAAGTTGAATGATGCCACCCGAAAAGACCACTTCCCGCTTCTATTAATTGATCAAATGTTAGAACGGCTTGCGGGAAGAAGCCATTACTGTTTTCTAGATGGTTATTCGTGGTATTTTCAAATTCCTATAGCACCTGAGGATCAAGAAAAGACCACATTCACTTGTCCATTTGATACCTTTACCTATAAGCGCATGCCCTTTGGGCTATGCAACGCGCCTGGCACCTTCCAACGTTGTATGATGAGCATCTTTTCTGATATGCTTGATAATTGCTTGGAAGTCTTCATGGATGACTTTACTGTTTTTGGTGATTCTTTTGATGTTTGTTTGCATAGTCTTGAGAGGGTGCTAGCTAGGTGTGTTGAAAAGAATTTGGTGCTTAATTATGAAAAATGTCATTTCATGGTCACACATGGCATAGTTCTAGGCCACCTAGTCTCTAGCCGAGGCATTAAGGTCAATAAAGCTAAGACCGAGGTGATTGCGTCCTTGCCTTATCCCACTTGTATCAAAGAGATCCGCTCTTTCTTGGGACATGTAGGCTTTTACCGACGCTTCATCAAGGGTTTTTCCCAAATTGCATTGCCTCTTTCTCATTTGTTGCAAAAAGATGTCGAATTTGTTTTTGATGATGAGTGCAAAATGGCTTTTGAAACATTAAAGAAAACTCTTTTGGAGCCTCCTATTCTTCTTGCTCCCGATTGGTCATTGCCCTTTGAACTAG
The DNA here is from genome assembly GCA_037074515.1 of Mimosa bimucronata. Classification (NCBI taxonomy): domain Eukaryota; kingdom Viridiplantae; phylum Streptophyta; class Magnoliopsida; order Fabales; family Fabaceae; genus Mimosa; species Mimosa bimucronata. Next base: position 19,895,769 of record CM073442.1, read on the forward strand.
CATGTGATGCTTCCAACTATGCGGTTGGCGCCATGCTAGGTCAAAGGAGCAACAAGACACCACATGTTATAGCATATGCATCTAAGACTTTGGATTGTGCACAAAGGAATTATACCACCACTGAAAAGGAACTTTTTGCCATAGTCTTTGCATTGGATAAATTTAGACAATACTTGCTACATTCTGTGGTTGTCATTTATACTGGCCATGCAGCTATCAAGTTTCTATTCACAAAACCACACTCCAAGCTGAGACTTCTTCGGTGGACACTTTTGCTATAAGAGTTTGATTTGCACATCAAGGATCGCGGCGGCAATGCCAACTTGGTAGCCGACCACTTGAGCAGACTCCCGAAGAATACTAGGGGAGTAGATCTTTTTGAATTAGTTTGTGATAATTTTTCGGATTCTTCTTTGTGTGCAATTGATGTTAAGGTGCCTTGGTATGCTACTTTAGTTAATTATCTTGTTTGTGTCCTCACCCCGGATGACATGTCTCCTTTTTAGGTGCAAATATTACAGAAAGAGGCCCAATACTATGTTTGGGATGAACCACACCTATGGATACTGTGTAATGATCAAGTAAACCGGAGATGCATACCGGAATCCGAGTCCCTAAACATCCTTTTTGCTTGTTACTCGATGGTTTGTGCTAGTCACTATAGTTCTAGAAAAACCGCTAGGACGGTCTTAGATGCCGGTTTCTATTGGCCTACACTTTTCAAAGATGCCTATTCCTTTTGTAAATCCTGTGATAAGTGCCAAAAATTTGGGGGGAGCGTGACAAAAAGACATGAGATGCCCCAACGACCCATCCTAGTTTGTGAGATTTTTGACATTTGGGGGATAGACTTTATGGGACCTTTCCCACCTTCTTCCGGTTTCACTTATATCCTACTTGCCGTAGATTATGTCTCTAGGTGGGTAGAAGCTATCCCAACCCGAAAGGATGATGCACCCACGATCTCCAAGTTTCTCAAGTCTAACATCTTTAGTAGATTTGGAATACCAAGAGGTCTCATAAGTGATCGAGGAACCCACTTTTGCAACAAGCTTCTTGATAACTTGCTTGCTAGGTATGGGGTATCCCACAGAGTGTCTAGCCCATACCATCCCCAAACCAATGGCCAAGCGGAGGTGTCCAACAGGGATATAAAACATATTCTAGAGAAAATTGTGAAGCCATCAAGAAATGATTGGAGTGATCAACTTGAGGATGCATTGTGGGCATATCGGACCGCATTCAAGACACCCTTAGGCATGTCTCCATACCGATTGGTTTTTGGTAAAGCTTGTCATTTTTCGGTTGAGTTGGAGCACAAGTCCTATTGGGCCGTGAAACTATGCAATATGGAGTTGGATGCCGCCGGAAATGAAAGATGCCTTCAATTGCAAGAGCTTGATGAACTGCGCCTTCAGGCATATGAGAGCTCAAGACTCTACAAGGAAAAGACCAAGTTGATCCATGATGGCAAGATCTTCAATCGCAGTTTCCAAGTTGGTGACCAAGTTCTTATGTACCAAGCCCGCTTCCGCCATGGTCATGGGAAGCAAGATAAATATTCTCTGACTCTTCTCACACACACACTTCTGGAAAATTGGCAGGAAATTCGTTTTACTTTGCGAATTTAGCATTTGCAATTATTTCATTTCTTTCTTGTTAACTGTATGAACTTGAGTAACAACGGAGGAAATCATCATGCATGGTCATACAATGGATAATTAGTGAATTGAACCCCTGCGTCATTTGCTTTGCTTGAGGAGGACACTGTCAATTTTAAGTTTGGGGGTGAGAGTATACTTTTGATTTTGGAATTATACTTAATAAATTATTTTTGGCTAGTCTGTGTGGCTAAAACTTTTTTTTAGAAGCAAAATTTTGTCCGATTGAAGGTTGGTGAGATTAATTGGTTATTCCATATAATGAATGCATGATCCAATGATAGAAAAGTTGCTTCGGTAATATGATTGATAGGAAAAGATGGTTAATATATGTGGATGCTTGATTTGCATTTTAAAGCTTAATTCCTAGCAATTTTTTGGGACACAAAATTCATGCACAAGAGATTATGAGATGATTTGAATGCGCTTGGTGGGAAATTTTGTAGCAAGTTGATGTGTATTTTCCTTCTTAATTGAAAAGCTCTAGAACTTATTGTTGAATCTGTTAGAATCTTAAGTTTTGATGAGGAATGACCCATAAATAACATAAGTAAAATAAATGTAAGTTACCTATGAATTGAACAAGTAAAATCTGATAGGTAACAAATTACTATCGCTAGAGCTAAAGACTATAGCTATTGAAAATCCCTATCGCTAATAGTCAAAGAGCCATAGCTAATGAAGACTTAGAAATAACAAAGTTAATATCTATCGCTAAGTCCTTCTCTATCGCTAATAGGTATATATCGCTAGAAGTTCATTAAGAACATGGATAAATCAAGGAAGAACAACTAGCAAGAAAATGAACTAAGTCTTTGAACTAATGGAATCAGCTAGCGATATCATAAGTTGCTATCGATAACAGGATTAGCTATTGATATCTAAATACTTGAGGAAATAACAAGTTACTCAGATAGCTAAACAAACTTGAGCTAACAAAGGTCACTAGCGATAACGCATCTAGCTATCGATAGGAGAATGCTCATTGTGATAACTTAGATAATCTGATAAGATGATACATTGAGCTAATGGACTAAGCTTGCGATAACACTTGCCATGCATTACATGAATACTTGTTTAGCTAACAGCTCAAGTGCAGAAATGATACTATGCAGTTAACGATAGCAAAGCATGCTAGCGCTACTGAAAAAGCTGCTATGCAAGTACAGTTGGTACAGGTGCTCAGAACGCTCAGTCTACATCTCTCTTAGGTCACCCTATGCAAGAGCAGTTGAAGCTATAGCAGAAAGTTAACCACGATGAAGAAACTGCATTAAATGCCAACGGCTATGAGCTCTCAACGACCATATTCAAACGGCCTCATGAAGATGAACGCAATGACAAATCTGAGAACAGATATAAATACAGAACTTGAGCATTTATGAAGAACTGACGAAAAACAAAGAATATTCACGAACACATTCATTGCTCTCTGATTTGTATATTTATTGTTCATATTGATTTCATTTGTACTTAAGTGATTATCACAATCCGTTCATTAAGTGAACCTTATTATTGAAATCCTCTACTGTTTGAGGTTGTTCTAAAGCTTCGTGCTTTGAGAACAGGGTAGTAACCTTACAGGTAGTAAGGGGGAGTGTTTAGAGGGATTCTAAAACTCTGTAAAGGTTGGCAGGTGAACCTATGTTGTAAAACCTGTGATTAGTGGAACCCAACGAGGAGTTGGAGAACTGGACGTAGGCAGTGTTGGCCGAACCAGTATAAAGATTGTGTTGCATTAAGTAGTTTTTATTTTTAAGAAGCACAATTCACCCCCCTCTTGTGCGATTGCCATTCTCAGAATCTCTTGAAACAATTGGATGTAATCACACATTTTGAAAATATGATTTGGGCATTCTTTTAAATGAGATTGAGCCTTTCAAGCCAACCCATAACATTAATCCAATTGCACCCTCTTTGAGCCTTATAATGAAAGACATATAGATTTTCTTTTAGGAACCCACAATTGACTTTAACCTAGCAACTTGAAAAACCAAAGAATCACCCAATTCTTGAGATAATGACTGATTATTGGAAGAGAGGAATGGGATAGGGGCCAAATGGATATGATGGTATAAAAGTGTGGGGGAACAAAACTGGTGAATAGTGCTCTTCATTTCTTGTACTCCAAAGGATAAAAAAAATGTATATATTAATTGTCTCAATAGGACATGGAGTGAAAAGATTTCAAGTTGACACCAGTTTGGGGGAATGGTTGTTATGTGTGAAAAGTGGATGTGAAAAGAAGGGTGGAACAAGCTACGCACAGTTACTTATCTCAAGAAAATTGAATTTCTTTATTGACCTTTCTTTCACTAGCCTAAACCTAAGCCTCATTACAAGCTTGAGAAGTCCCTTTGATTTTTGAATTGTGTGAATCATTTAGTGGTGGAGAGAGAGAAGATTGTGAGCTTATGAAGTCTTAAGGTTGAGGCGGCTTATATATGTTGAAATGTTGCATTTGCTCTTAACCATTGCAAGATAAATATTCTCTGACTCTTCTCACACACACACTTCTGGAAAATTGGCAGGAAATTCATTTTACTTTGCGAATTTAGCATTTGCAATTATTTCATTCCTTTCTTGTTAACTGTATGAGCTTGAGTAACAACAGAGGAAATCATCATGCTTGGTCATACAATGGATAATTAGTGAATTGAACCCTTGCGTCATTTGCTTTGCTTGAGGACAAGCAAAAACTTAAGTTTGGGGGAGTAATAAGCTCCTAAATTTCATTACAAAATCATCATGTTTTACTTCGTACTTGTGAATAATTTGGTGATTAACATGGTAAAGAGGAATCAAAAGCTTAATGAGAAAACGGGGCAAAGAAAGAGTTGAAAATTGTATGAAATTTGGAGCCTAAAGAATTTTTATAATGTGGTAAATTGTAAAAATCATCAACCCTCTTTATTTCTTGTATAGGAAGAGGTGCTCAAGTGAAAAAGCTCAGAGGAAGCATACACACATCAATCGGATTGAAGACCAGCTGAAAAGAAGCCTAAGAACCAGAAGCTACGTGACTTCGCCCTGACTTAGTGTGATCCATCTCTGCCATTTTACTTACATAGTTCACCGTGGACTTTGCCGTGGCGAAAGTCACGGCAAACTGGCCTAAAACTGCGTGTTTCACTTACAGTTAGCTGTCTAAAATGAGATAAAGGCATTGATTTCGTGGAAGGGAGGGGAGAACGCATTTAGGGCATTTATTGGGTTCAGTAGCTGCCAATGCTGGACTCAACAAAAAGGCGCTTTTTGGGGAAGGACCAGGCAGTATACCCGACCCCATGCTGCAGCATTTAGAGCAGAGGCCGTGTCATTGGCGTACTCTGGGGTTCGATCTCCCAACCTCGGGCTATCACCCCCCTAAGGGGATGGCCTTCACCACTTGAGCTTCAAAAACTTGTTCGCCACGCGCCGCAAGTGCACGGGTCGCGCCAAGTAATAAAATAGTGAGTAGAGTATCGTTCCCATGAGGATTTGTCCAAAACCCGGTCAAGCAATGATTGTCCCACTCTCGCCCAATTTGAGTGATACAAATGTAGAGGTTGAAAATTAAATAAGAAAATAAAATATAAACAAGTGATTCCCCAACTTCAAGGATAAAAAGGGTCCTAGGATTATCTATCCCCCTTTGTACTTCTCAAAACTCAATTAACCTCCCCTCAAGAAGCTCTCAACGAAACCACGTGCTAATCTAGGGTTCAAAGAGTACTTGTAATGCTCTCTCGAGTCAAGAACAAGCGTTTAGTCCTATTCTTTGCACAATCTCTTGCCACAATTTGATAGAACCCAATTATCACACTCCAACCCTAATGTGACTATGCAAGGCTAGCAAGTATATCTCTATCTTACCAACAAAACCATCCGTTCGTCATGCAAACTTCCGGTTCTTGCACTACTTTACCCAAGTTCTACACTCAACCTAGCTCTCTCGAGTCATAAATCAAGCGAACACAACATCTAAATGGTGATCAAGCACTTAGAAGCATTAAGAACGGGGTAAAATAAGCACATAGATATCATTAATCACAAATTAAGAGGAGGAATCAAGAATCAATACATACAAGGGTTCAAAATAATCCTAGAATCAAAGTATTTAGCTACTCATGTTCTACAACTCCAAGGGAGCATATATATACAACATTACAAAAACAGAACAAGAGAAGAGAATGAAGAAGGAAGAGATAAACCAAGAGAGGAAGCCCAAATCTCTTCGAAGCTCCAAGCCCAAGCCAAATCCCACCAATCTCCAAGCCCTAGTAGAGCCAACACTACTAGAAAAAACACTTTTCACGTCTCTTTTTGCTGGGACGTGGATTGGGGAGACGTGGAAAGTCAGAACTTTCCACGTCTCTTTTTTAATATGAGACGTGGAAAAGTTGCCACTTTCCACGTCTCATATTCAAATGTGAGACGTGGAAAGTGCCACTTTCTACGTCTCACATTCATATGTGAGACGTGGAAAGTGGCCAGTACAACACTTTCCACGTCTCACAATGAAAAAGAGATGTGGAAAGTGGGACTTTCCACGTGGAAAGTGGCCAGTTCAACACTTTTCACGTCTCACAATAAAAAAGAGACGTGGAAAGTGAGACTTTCCACGTCTCTTATTTGAATAAGAGACGTAGAAAGTCTTTTTTTTTAAAAAAAAAATTAATTACAATGATTCACCCCAATCCAAAAAAATTCCAATATTTTATTAGAATAATAAAAATACAACACTTAAAATGAAAAAAATGAACTAATTTTATTATTTATATCCAAACTAATATTACAAAAATGTTAGAATACAACTTTGATCCTAAAATATAGGATGGTTAGCAAAAAAATAATAAACAAAATGGACCATAACAATTATAAATATTAACACAAAAGCTCTCCATTAAGAGTGTCCACAGCTTGAAAAGATCCTCCTCCTTCACTCCTATGTGCATATCAGAATCTGGAAAAAATTGTCAAAGATACCTCAAGCCAGCAAGAATAAACCAGATAGGGAAAAAAATCAAATTAGTGATACAGAACAACATCCAAAAGTCAATATTAGCTCATACCTACTTACAGTTATCAGACAAAACCAAAGGAAACCAAAAGGGAAATAGAATCCAAAAGGCTTACCTAATACTTGTTTGCCCACCTGTTTCAAGGAAAGCAAGCCATCAGAATAAGAAACAATTCCCCTTATATTATCAATGCCGATTCTCATTAAACTGTAAACTTATATTGAGAAAAATAAACTTATGTGAAACCAAAGTCATATGTTGTCTGAGTTGGCGTATTTATCAAGATAGCTTGTGGTATACAATCAGCGACACTGTGTGTAAATGGCTTAGAAGAGGGGAAATTGGTACAACCCAATCAAAGGATTCTAACCAAAAAGAGCAGCGAATTCAAGAGCACAGAAATCATATTGGAATTGGAAGCCACTTGCACACATATCAGTAATAAGAAGCAACGTTGAACAAAGCAGTGGTTTAGCCCCACAAAAAAGAAAAGGGGAAAAACAGAGAACAACAAGTTCTACATGCTAAGCACATAGGCAAAATTAGAATTGATTATAACCATAGTTTATGCTTCTAAACAGTTTACTTACTTCTCATCCACACAAAAAGGAGATTTCATTGACACACAGAACCAACTTAAGAAGCAATTACGAATATTGATGAGGATCCACAAGCATTGAATTAACATAACAGTAGTTCAGCTGGGGTTTATCACCAAACACGGTATATAGCTTAAAATGAATTTAGCTCAAACAGCCTGGAAGGCCAGAATATTCCAAATGGATATTTAAACCTCAAGAATCGGGTCTTCAATGCATATAATACTTTAAAAATGATCTCCTCTCAAAGTCCTATCCTCATAAAACCCTTCCTAAAACAGTATTAAGACACCAGTCTAAATTAAAAAACAGTATCAAGAACTGTTGTTGCTTACACTACAACATACAAATTATATCACCACCTTTTTTCTAATGATCATGGATTTGTTGCCTCAATTATTGAAGAACCCAGACACTGGGTGGTGACATAATGAAGAAAATCTAACCCAGATAAATGAAAGATAAGGGCTATTCACAAATACAGAGGAGACTCACAAGAATAAAGACCAAGTTCAAAGCCAACTTAAGTAGCCAGGGGAAAACTAGTTCAATGAACATCCTTGTTCTCATATTGTTGTAACTAATTGTAAATTTTTCTGAGTTATACTACAACTTTCGTAATCAAATATAGGAAAATCCAAAAGATTATTTATTGTTACTCCAAAGTTAAAATATAGGAAGTCAAACAAAAAAATCTAAGCATGAGCATTTAGGAGCTTGTAAGAAAGCATCTTTAGTTGTCTTTTTATAAAAGCACCCACAATCAAACAATGATAAGAGATCAACCATCCTGAAATGTAAACTATGATCGATCTTAACCAAATGGGGACTTGTTCAAGACCTGCTGCAATTTCCAGCAACAGCTAGAATGCTGCAAACTATGATCAATCTTAACCAAATGTATGCATTCAGACGTTCCTATATTTCAGTCCTCTTGCTTCTTCCTTCTCTGTTGATTTTTTATAGTCCTAATAGAAAAAGAATGAATCTTTATTTGATGACATTGTGATTGACGAAATTCGTATTAAATCTGTACTAGGTTGTCTTTGCTCTACAATTGAAGTAATATTCAGTGTGGACTACCTAAGAATTAAAATCGATGGAGTTGCTACTAAAATTGTTCAGGTCATTGAAAATCGTAGGGTACACAAACCTATAAATGAATGTGATGACTCCTAGAAAGTCATGATTATTTGAGTATATTTACTTGAGTTTTTGTCTATTATTGATACATTTTGGATACTCAAGAGGGAAAATGCTCATTTGATCTTCGGTTGCACCTTTTTGTATATTTATATAGATTTTGATTGTTTTTGTAGTTAATTTCTTATGTTGTTGTATATAATTTTTGTAGGAATAAATTGAAGCAATAAGCAAGAGATTTTAGCCCTTCTCCAAGCCCTCAATTGAACAAAAATAAGAAGAAGCCAAACCAGCCAAGAAATAAAGAAAGCAGAGCAAAGCACCAGAATAAAGGTGACTTCGCCGTGGCTTTCGCCGCGGCGAAGTCGCGGCGAGCTCCCTCTGCCTCTGTATGTTTGCCGTTTCTCGCCGTGGCTTTCGCCGCGGCGAAGTCACGGCGAGCGCATCACAATTCTGGAATTTTGGACTTCGCCGCGGCGAAGTGACGGCGAACTGCGTGTTTTCTGCGCGTTTTGGACAGAGCAGGCGCGTTTTAACTGATATAAAAGCTAGGGCTTCGTTGTGAGCCCTCATTCTTCGACTTTTGGGCATTCTTGGGGGTGTTTTGCTCTGCTAGGGCTTGGAGTTTGGAGGGGATTTGGCTTGGGCTTGGAGCTTCGAAGAGATTTGGGCTTCCTCTCTTGGTTTATCTCTTCCTTCTCCATTCTCTTCTCTTGTTCTTTGTTTCTGAATGTATATATTTATGCTCCCTTGGAGTTGTTGAACATGTGTAGCTAAATACTTGTATTCTAAGATTATTTTGAACCCTTGTATGTATTGATTCTTGATTCCTCCTCTTAATTTGTGATTAATGATATTTATGTGCTTATTTTACCCCGTTCTTAATGCTTCTAAGTGCTTGATCACCATTTAGATGTTGTGTTCGCTTGATTTATGACTCGAGAGAGCTAGGTTGAGTGTAGAACTTGGGTAAAGTAGTGCAAGAACCGGAAGTTTGCATGACGAACGGATGGTTTTGTTGGTAAGATAGAGATATACTTGCTAGCCTTGCATAGTCACATTAGGGTTGGAGTGTGATAATTGGGTTCTATCAAATTGTGGCAAGAGATTGTGCAAAGAATAGGACTAAACACTTGTTCTTGACTCGAGAGAGCATTACAAGTACTCTTTGAACCCTAGATTAGCACGTGGTGTCGTTGAGAGCTTCTTGAGAGGAGGTTAATTGAGTTTTGAGAAGTATAAGGGGGAGAGATAATCTTAGGACCCATTTTAGCCTTGAGGTTGGAGAATCACCTGTTTATAATTTTATCTTCATTTTATTTTTTTATTTCATTTTCAAACTCTACATTTGTATCACTCAAATTGGGCGAGAGTGTGATAATCATTGTTTGACCGGGTTTTGGACAAATCCTCGTGGGAACGATACTCTACTCATCATTTTATTACTTGGCGCGACCCGTGCACTTGCGGCGCGTGGCGAACAGAATGCTAAATAATTGTAAAGGAAACTGTAAGCCTTGATTTTTTCTTGTCGAAAGTTTATTACAGCAATAAGATCTGCTTTTGGTCATAAGATTGACCATTATATCAATGAAATTAAGTTGAGGAACAAGCACTATGAGCTTGTTTCACTGGAGCATTATGAAGAATTTCCCTCAACTCTTGGCTTGCAGAGTTGCAAACACTTGAGGATGAACAAACTATTCAAACAGTTCTGCATAGATATTAACTATATTGATAACAAAATCAACAGGGGAGAATGAGGTCTTAACCTTTAACGATACTTCTCTCAGCGATAATTTACTTCCAGCTATGCAGAGCGTTCACACTGCACTCATTAATCTTGGCCTTGATAAGCAGATTTCAGTTACTACCACACATTCTCTAGGTGTTCTAGAAACTTCTTATCCACCTTCTGCTGGAGCATTTCGTTCCGATCTAACATCTTGCCTCACTCCGATCTTGAATTTCCAAGCGAAAACTGGATATCCTTTTTTCATTAACGCTTACCCTTACTTTGCCTACAAGGGAGATCCAAAACAAGTGTCGCTAGATTTTGTTCTGTTTCAGCCTAATCAAGGAATTGTGGATCCTGAATCGAATTTGCACACCCAAAGTCCACTCGCATGAGGAGAATTTGGTTGTGTCCTGCGATTTGTGATGGCGAACCAAGATTTGCAACTATGAGAAAGATGATTGGGTTTGAGCGTGTGTATTAGGGGAAAAACTAGCAAAATGATGCGAGGGTTTAAGGCAAGAGGTTGAGAAGAAGAAGCTTGATGGTGTTAGGGTTTGGTTTGGCAAACAAATTTTAGAATGAAAAACACAGAATCAAAAGCCATCGATGACGGAGCTTGATGGTGTTCGGGTTTGATTTGGCTGCCACTTCGCTCAAACTAGCAGACGCTTTACGGCCATCACTCCCACCTCTCTCGCCACTGATTTGCGCTAAAGAAAACAGGGGAGGAGTGATGAAGAAGGACGGGAAACTTCCCTCGGCGCCAGCGACTCCACCGTTTCTCCTCCATCTCTCTCACTCTCTCGGCACGATGAAGATGAAGGTTCAGGGATGAGAGGAAGAGTGTGATGAGAATGATTGTGCTTAGCGTTGCCAGAGGAGTTTGAAGGGAAAAGGGCCTTTTTTTTTAACTATGAATCCACGTCTCATAAAAAATTATGAGACGTGGATTAATCCTTTTTCACGTCTCATATTTGATATGAGACGTGAAATGTTTTTATTTTTTTTAAAAAAAATGAATCCACGTCTCATAATTTTTATGAGATGTGGATTAATCATTTTTCACATCTCATATTTGATATGAGACGTGAAATGTTTTTATTTTTTTTTAAAAAAAATGAATCCACGTCTCATAACTTTTATGAGACGTGGATTCAATCCTTTTTCACGTCTCATATCAAATGAGACGTGAAATGTTTTTATTTTTTTTTAAAAAAAATGAATCCACATCTCATAACTTTTATGAGACGTGGATTCAATCCTTTTTCACGTCTCATAATAAATATGAGACGTGAAAAAAAGTTTCTACGTCTCATATTTGATTATGAGACGTAAAAAATTGCATCCCGCCATTTTTTTTCCTTTTGCTTCAAATATTCCGCCTTTATTTTAATAATTTTGTACTCAATGCGCTTTTATTGAAGAGAATCTACGTCTCATATATAAAAAGAGACGTTGAAACTTTGTAAATATTTACAGTTTTGCCACCGCCTTTTTTTCTACATCTAATTTTTGAAAAAGAGACGTTGAAACTTTGTAAATATTTACAGTTTTGCCACCGCCTTTTTTTCTACATCTAATTTTTGAAAAAGAGACGTGAAATGGGGACGTAAATAATGTTTTTTGTAGTAGTGCAAACACGCCCAAAATATGCCCAGAAGTCGAAGAATGAGGGCTCACAACGAAGCCCTAGCTTTTATATCACTTAAAACGCCCCCTGTTCTGTCCAAAACGCGCGTCTGATACGCAGTTCGCCGTGGGTTTCGCCGCGGCGAGCCCACGGCGAAGTCCCAAAAATTACAGAATCAAGTGTCGCTCGCCGTGGCTTTCGCCGCGGCGAGCTCTCCAAAATAGGGGCAGAGGCAGATGCACTTCGCCGCGGCGAAGTCCTTTATTCTCTGGTGCTTTGCTCTGTTTTCTTTATTTCTTGGCTGATCTTTGGCTTCTTATTTTTGTTTAATCGGGAGCTCGGAGGAGGGCTAAAATCTCTTACTTATTGCTTCAAATTATTCCTACAAAAATTATATACAACAACATAAGAAACTAACTATAAAACAATCAAAATCTATATAAATGTACAATAATGAGCAACCGAAAATCAAATGAGCATTTTCCCTCTTGAGTATCCAAAATGTATAAATAATAGACAAAAACTCAAGTAAAATATACTCAAATATCATGAATTTCTAGGAGTTATCACACCCCCAAACTTAGACTTTTACTCGTCCTCGAGTAAAACACAATATGATATGTTAGATTGATTAAGTATCCTCTTACTATGCATGCAGAGAATTTTCCTCATTAGTTGCTCAAGAAGATATATTCAATAGGAAAGCAATGGAATATGGACGAATGCAAAACTCACACCTTAAGAACAAACTTCCCAATACTTATTAAGTGCATGTGCACAAAGCTAGAAAACAATTCTTCAGCAAATGTCAAAAAGAAAATTGCAACATTTCAATATATATTAAGCTCTCTCAACATTCAAGACTTCATATGCCTACTCTCTTCCTCTCTCTCCACCAAAAGAATGTTTCTTACACAAATTCAAAATCAATGGGACTTTATAAGCTTGTAATGAGGCCAAGGGTTAAGGTTATAGAAAGAAAGGTATAAAGAGAATTCAAATATCTTGAGATAAATGACAATAAGGAGCTCATCTTTCTTTTCTATACAAAATTCCCTTCCAAAATTCAAACCACTCCCCTAAACTTATCTCAAAATGATGTATGTGCACTCCCAGTCTTATTGAAACTAAATTCTTTTTCTTTTTCTTTTCTTTTTCATTTCTTCATAAACTTGCAATGACTTTGGAGTACAAGCTTTGAACATCATGCACCATTTACATTCCCACACCAATTTTTGTAGCAACCATCCACTACCTTCTACCAATGATTTATCAATTATCTCAAAATTCGGGTAGTTCATGGTTTTTCAAGTTGCTAAGGTTAAGCTCTATTGTGGGTGCCAAAAAGAAAATTCATATGGTTTTTCATTATAAGGCTGAAAGAGGGTGCAAATGGAATTATGTCAAGGGTTGGCTTGAAAGGCTCAAACGCATTTGAAAGAATGCCCATATCATTTTACAAAATCATGCAAGAATCATTACAAAGCCTCAAGAGATGCCAAGATAGGTTCTAGAGTCTATTAGTTGAGAAAGAAAATATACACTAAAATACTACAACATCTCCAAACAAAAGCATCCAAACCATTTCCAACTCTGTGCAAGATTTGGTTCATAATTGTCAGAAAGCCAGTCTCAATAATGCAAATCAAGCATTCAAAAATATTAACCAAAATTTCCTCTCAAACATATGATCTAAGCAACCATCTATCATTGGATCCCACATTTAGTTCAGTGGATACTGAATCAATCTAAATCATGCTTATTATAAAATGACAAGTAAACGTCCAAGCATCCAAAATTGAAATTCATGTCAATGTTAACCAACAGTTTATCATCAATTCAGTCAGTTCTAAGCAAATTGGAAATGCAAGAAACTTCCCTGTAAATGCTCTTTTGGGCTCCAAACTTGCTTTCCTTTGCCTCATGTTAATTTTGATGACAAACCTTGAAAATGCTCAAAAGAGGTCACACCTACTAAAGAAAAACAACAAAGAAAACTATTAAATTTTTAAAAGCTTGGGTTGCCTCCCAAGAAGCGCTAAGTTTATAGTCTTCAGCCAGACTTTCCTAATGCTAATCATAGGTATCAAAAACAAAAATCACCTTGTCTTCATTTCTTTTCAAAAGACAAGGTGTCAGAAAAATTGGGAATTCATTCATCTAAGCACTACATGTTCCTTTAATCAAAAGTGACTTCAAGAAACATGCTTCAATGTTGTACATGGGTGGCTCCAATTTAATTGTTTCCAAATTATCCCCATTAGCCCCCAAATACTTTGAAAACCCAATGAAATCCACTTGACTCCCATCAGTAGGAGTCAAGCTTTCAGCAAGAGGATTTTGAACACAAACTGCAGGGAACTCAATGTTTCTCTTTCCATCTCCCATTTCTAGCTCACAATCACCCACAAAAGTCTTACTATCCATTGACAGCCCATAATCACTTCCCACAATTAATTGCTCATTTGAAATGGTTTCTTCCTCATGAGAGTCATTGGAAGTATTAATGCAAATGCCTTTTTGCTTTAAAGACTCAAAGGTAGAAGCCAATTCATTTGCCCTAGATGCTAAGCTTTTAAGAGCTAATTCATGTTCATTAAGTTTCTCATTTGTCCAAGCTCTCATTTCATTTTGATTATCCAAAATATGCTCAAGCATCTCCTCAATTGTGGGCTTTTTCTCATGAATGGGAATGATTTCTTCTACATGACTAGGTGATGGTTGACAATATGATGCATATGAAGGGAAAGAAACATTTGGATCCCAAGACAATGAATGCTCATGATTCCAACTAGGGTAAAAAGAATTATCATGCCAATCAGTTTGAACCCTATTGAAATCATCCCCTACATAATCCAAGGTTGAGACATGGGGGCATTGATCAATATAATGATTATCTCCACAAAAATTGCAACAAATATACTCATATTGAGTTTCAAAAGCATTAGGGTCATAGCAAGAATGTCGATAATCATTATCATGTTCAAATCCACTACTTGCCCCATTAGTCCACCAAGGATGATCCATAAACAAAATTTAAAAGAAAATAATTAACAAACTAAAAAGATAAACAAAGAAAACAAATATACAGAAGAACACAAGAAAAGAAGCTACAAGAGAAAAGCAAACACATGAACAAATATATACAAACTCAAGCTTAAGTTACTAGTGCTCTAACCAAGGTTGACCAAGGACGGTTTTGGGAAACAAATCCTCGGCAACGGCGCCAAAAACTTGTTCGCCACGCGCCGCAAGTGCACGGGTCGCGCCAAGTAATAAAATAGTGAGTAGAGTATCGTTCCCACGAGGATTTGTCCAAAACCCGGTCAAGCAATGATTGTCCCACTCTCGCCCAATTTGAGTGATACAAATGTAGAGGTTGAAAATTAAATAAGAAAATAAAATATAAACAAGTGATTCCCCAACTTCAAGGATAAAAAGGGTCCTAGGATTATCTATCCCCCTTTGTACTTCTCAAAACTCAATTAACCTCCCCTCAAGAAGCTCTCAACGAAACCACGTGCTAATCTAGGGTTCAAAGAGTACTTGTAATGCTCTCTCGAGTCAAGAACAAGCGTTTAGTCCTATTCTTTGCACAATCTCTTGCCATAATTTGATAGAACTCAATTATCACACTCCAACCCTAATGTGACTATGCAAGGCTAGCAAGTATATCTCTATCTTACCAACAAAACCATCCGTTCGTCATGCAAACTTCCGGTTCTTGCACTACTTTACCCAAGTTCTACACTCAACCTAGCTCTCTCGAGTCATAAATCAAGCGAACACAACATCTAAATGGTGATCAAGCACTTAGAAGCATTAAGAACGGGGTAAAATAAGCACATAGATATCATTAATCACAAATTAAGAGGAGGAATCAAGAATCAATACATACAATGGTTCAAAATAATCCTAGAATCAAAGTATTTAGCTACTCATGTTCTACAACTCCAAGGGAGCATATATATACAACATTACAAAAACAGAACAAGAGAAGAGAATGAAGAAGGAAGAGATAAACCAAGAGAGGAAGCCCAAATCTCTTCGAAGCTCCAAGCCCAAGCCAAATCCCACCAATCTCCAAGCCCTAGCAGAGCCAAACACGCCCAAAATATGCCCAGAAGTCGAAGAATGAGGGCTCACAACGAAGCCCTAGCTTTTATATCACTTAAAACGCCCCCTGTTCTGTCCAAAACGCGCGTCTGATACACAGTTCGCCGTGGGTTTCGCCGCGGCGAGCCCACGGTGAAGTCCCAAAAATTACAGAATCAAGTGTCGCTCGCCGTGGCTTTCACCGCGGCGAGCTAACGGCGAGCTCTCCAAAATAGGGGCAAAGGCAGATGCACTTCGCCGCGGCGAAGTCCTTTATTCTCTGGTGCTTTGCTCTGTTTTCTTTATTTCTTGGCTGATCTTTGGCTTCTTATTTTTGTTTAATCGGGAGCTCGGAGGAGGGCTAAAATCTCTTACTTATTGCTTCAAATTATTCCTACAAAAATTATATACAACAACATAAGAAACTAACTATAAAACAATCAAAATCTATATAAATGTACAATAATGAGCAACCGAAAATCAAATGAGCATTTTCCCTCTTGAGTATCCAAAATGTATAAATAATAGACAAAAACTCAAGTAAAATATACTCAAATATCATGAATTTCTAGGAGTTATCACTTACATTTAAAATTAAACGAAGGTCCAAATTTAAATAAACAAAAGTCCAAATTTAAACGAACATACATAAAAAATTAAAAAAAAAACTACTGATCATCATCTTCATCTTCATCTCCATCATCCCCTATATCATCTCGTGTCCTGGAATTGATAGCACCATCATCATCTTCAGGAGGCGGAGGGGGCTGAAATGTAAACATAGGAAGAATAGGCATACTAGGTGGTATAGCTCCAGGGTGGATCTGTGCCCATTGATCCTTTACAAATGCATTCATAGACTCACGCAAATTGACCATGTAGTCATTTGCCTGCTTAGTAAAATTGGCAATTTTTTCAAGTTCTCAAGATGCATTGATGCATGACTTCTTCCTACAATAGGAAGTTTCAGCCTTAGACGCACTGGACTTCCCATATATCATGCTAGGCCATGCACCTAGCCCCATTCCTTAGACCCAACCTGGGTGCTCTGCAGTGTCGAATGTCACTTTTAGGGCGGTTGTGGGATTCTGTGACCCCTGTGACTCTTCTGTCTCCTGCTATTGGCTCAAGCGCTCTTGTATTTGTTAAATGCGTTCCTTTACAAAAAAGAAATAAATTTTTAATTAAATATATATACCTAATAGATACATCTTCTCATACTACGTTAAATTACTTACAATTTGCCGCTCTGCATGCTCAAAGACAGCACCACCGTCCCTATGTCTATGGGTTACTACATAAAGCTCCCCATAATCAGTCTCTCTTCCCTCTGCTTGCGCCTCTTCTTGTTGCACAAATTTTAGCTTGTAAGTCTATAAATTTATATATAGTACAAATCAATCAATTCAACAATTTACTCACCAACTCGCTGTATCTAACTTGCATCGACTTTGTTCCAAGAGTGTGATGAATGACTTGGTAGGAACGAACCTCTCTATTCTGCATAGACAACCCCTGAAACACAAATACACATTTCTAATTAAATTCATTTAGTTATTGTATCATGTAATAAATTTTTTTAACATAAACTAATAAATATTTTACTGACTCTTGATGTGACATTTTTCTTAAAGTGGATAAAACGCTCCCACATATCGAAAGGAACCCCGTCTGGCACATTGGCTACAAGCTCCTCCACAGTTTTTGTGCCATCCCCATTCATTCTGTCAAAGAGACGATGCCTCTTGCTTTTCCACCCTTCACACATCTTCATAAATGCATATTTCTTCACCATTTTTTCTTCTTCTTCTTCTTCTATTAAATATTAAAACTTTTCCTGTAAATTTCAATTTATCAGATACATTATGTTAGACTATGATGAATTTAATAAATTATCAAAAAATTATAACTTTTTATTGACTAAATTGATATATTTTTTTGATTGAAATTATTACCTTCATAATGTCATTCCATATTGCCTCCTTATTTTTCGGAGGCACCGCTTCCAAGTTTTGTGGTAGAGTGGAAACTGTAGCCACTTCCCACCTAAATTAGAACAAAATCAGTTGAATAAGCTGCCTCCCTGACATCTAGGTTGTTTTGTGTCATCACTGATGGGTACGAAAACTTGTAAGCCCCATTGTAGCTTATATGTTTCAGTCACATCCAACCTCCTTGTGGTGACCTTGCCTTCTAGATCTGCAAAATGTCAAAAATTAAATAATAAATAAAATAACATTAATTTAATAACTTAACAAAATTTCAACAAATAACAACATATTATCTTATTTTATTTACCTTGAACATCAACCAAATATCTGTTTGCCCATGAAGACATTCGTGGGGGCCTGTTTGGCTGGTTGTTCATTGGGTTGTTCTCTATATCTTCTTCTTTTGCTTCCTCTAAGACTAGAAAACCGTTGAATAATTCTCCCTCTAAATCAAAATTGTCTACACTAATGTATCCTAAATTTTGCAGGACATCAGGAAATTGTAGATGGGCTTGCAGGTCACCGGTTTCGTTGTATTGAGATGGTACATCAACCGGTATTCTACCTCTTCCTCTTTCTCTACGGCCACCCTCTCTACTAGAACCTCCTCGTAGTAATTGTCTAGGTTGTTTGATTCCCTTTCCCTTATCTCTACCAGATGGCATTTTTATAAATCAACACAATATAAAGAAAACGACAAATTGTTAGATTTGTAACGGTTTCCTGCAACTAAATGGTCACAGTTTTCTCAAATATATAGAGAAAGGCTTTTGTCACAATTTGCAGAGAGCAAACCGTGACAAAAAAAATTTGTCACGGTTTGCTAAAGGCAAACCATGACAAATGTCACGGTTCACTATTTGTCACGGTTCAACCTTTTTTTTATTTTATTTTCATTAATTTTTTTTATATTTTATAAAATAAAAAAGTATATTAAATTTTGTCACAGTTTATGTTATGAACCGTGACAAAAGTCATACTTTTTTTTTTTAAAATGCAGTTTTGTCATGGTTGTGTATTTTAAAACCGTGACAAAGTATTTATGGCGGGAAGCTTCGCACAACATTTGTGACGGTCTTACTTTTTAAACCATGACAAATTTATCAAATTTTTTATTTTTCCATTTGTTATCATAGTTTTGTATAAAAACCGTGACAAATATCACACATTTGTCACGGTTTTTGGAACCGTGACAAACAGACCTTTTTTTTGTAGTGTTATTGCAACAGACAACTTTGAATGCAGTTGAGTTATTGAATAGAGTATAAATATGATGACCCTGGATAGCAATATACAAAACACACAACACCATACAAAAAGGAGGCACAAAAAGCTACAGGTGCCTATGTCTCAACCTGCTTCCCTTCGCGTCGTTCCCAATTAGAGGGCTCTCCTGAAAAAGATTAAATTCGACTGGGTGAGACATAAAGTCCCAGTAACCAAAATCAAATTACAAGATATACAAGAACGAAATGTAAGCCAATGAAGCATCAACAACTTTATAATCTTTACAATATAATAAACTACATATATATAGATACACACATGCACATACATAGTACACACATATACATTGTATGGAAACAAATATACAAAGGCCCACCCATCCACCTTACTCCACTTTTTGACTCCTGACATGAACCCGGACCTTTTGAGCTGAGTAATCCAACCAAAGATCACTCTACTCACAACATGTTAGTGGGTCCCCTCCAATACCTACTCCGCCCATTGTTGGACTATGGTAAGAGAGGTGTCTGCCTCATTTGTACCTACATCATCCATTCCCAAAATATGGTACGAGGGCTTAACAAAAGGCCAAACACTATGTATAGTAGTGTAAAAGTGCCACACGGCTTCAAGAATAATGTCCTTCCTTATCTTTTCCCAAAATCCTCCCACATATGCAACAGTAATTAATTCCATCGACAAGTCATTTCACCTAATATAACAATCACATCATGGTACTTCACAAGTAAATAATAAATCCAATCTTCAATTCAAGAATAATTATTTCATCACAATTATTTAATACACAAAAATATAGTTCCAAAGAATCAATTTATTCACACACAGCTTCACTAAAATAAGTTTACAAACATATTAATATAGCTACATTTATATTTAATATCACATTTCAAAACATAATACAATAGGAAAATTAGGTTAAGAAAACCTTACAGTCCAAAATATGTATATAATGTAAACTAAACCCACTTACCTCAATTCCAAGAATATTCTTACAATTTTTGAGGACCAAGGCACCACAATAATAATCCGGTTATAAATCAAGCTATACAATGATGTAGATATAAATTTAATCACATATTGAACAATTAACTTAATTATATAGATTTCAAATTTTTGACATAATTACCCAAAAATTCCAACATCTCTGTAATAACCCAAATATTTATACTAACATCAAAATTTAAATATTTCTCCCACCGAAACAACTCATTTGGATTTCTAATCACCCTCAATCACATTTCTTTGAACAAAATCTATTCTTAAAGTGTAGGTTTTGACAATGAAAAATTGTTAAATCACAATTAGTCAATTCTTTTAACATTATAAACCCATTAGAACTTTAATAATACCTTATCCATCTCAAATAAATTCTTTAACCCAAGTTCCATTGGTCATCTAGAGTATAAAACATAGACTTAACCTAAGTTCCATTGGTCATATAAAGTATAAAACATAGACTTTTTAATAAGAAAATTGATTTTAAATTCGTCGAGCTGCCAAATCGAAAGTCTGAATGCTGAATAGTATCTTGTAACTTAGCTCTATATTTCCATAGTCTTCTAGTAAAAAATCAAAACTTACCCAAAATTTCGTCCCAAATGGTACAAAAATAGCATCGTTAGAAAGATAAAATTACATAGAACAACTTTTATGAAGTAAGTTTTGTGAAATGAAGTATATTTGAATGCCTAAATTATCTGCAAAGCTTGTTATCAGATAAAAAATGGCGAAGGAACACTGTTAGGAAGAAGGAACCGCGTTTGCGCTTTCTCTCACACACAAATAAATAAATCAATGGTTTTGGAGTATATTATGATTATGTATCCCATGTATGAAGCCAAGAGGGGCCACATGCCATGTTCTTTCTTTCTTACCCTATACATAATCATGCACATATGAATGTCCTAAAATCCTTACCCTATACATACTGGTGACCGAGTTGATATAACCCGTTGATTTGTCACCATTCCTAATACGCCTTGGGGTGCAAATGAAAAATTAATTAAAGCAAGGATTGCACAAGTCATGTTCTCCCGGGTCGTCTCACATGGAGTCGATTAACTAACTACCTAGGCTAACTAAATGCATGTAAAAGCTATAAAATCAGCGTTTTGTGATTTTGATTAAGGAAACTAAACTAATTTTTTGGGATTTTTGTTTTGAAAGAAAGTAATTAAAATGGTTGATAAAAACTTATGAGATGAATATGGGTCTCTTGATGAATTGAGCAACCTTCTTAGCTTCTAAAAGGATATGGGAGTTCTAATCCAAGTTCTAATGTAAAAACCTAAGGCAATCGCTCTTGGTCCAATTAACCTAATTAACTAACTAACATGGCACATCGCTCATTCAATTAATCAAATAGGTAATTGTTAATTCCCAAATTGGTAGTGAAAATTCATAATAAACACACAAAGAAGCTCTCATTTGAAGTAAATCAAACATTCCAATGATGGATCTGTTGGATATGCTTAGTTTTGATGATGTCAAATATAGAGTAAAATGTAAGAAGCAAAAAGTGTGTATAAAGTGTTTATCTCCTACTATCTATTAGATTATGTTTGCTATATGTTTACTGTGATTGAAGCATTGCATATATGATCACATAACATGTCCATAAGCTCAGATTGCATACATAATAGCATGTAACTTAGTCTGGAATAAACTGAGATAAGAATCATAATCATAATGGCTAAGTAAAAGAGTGTAGGTTACCTCAGCAATGAATAAGTAAAATCTAATAGGTAACAAATTCTCTATCGCTGATCATTGAACTAAAAGAATATGCTAGCTATAGCATGATTTGCTATCCATAGCATGACTTGCTATCCATAGCAAGATTTGCTATCTATAGCATGACTTGCTATCCATAGCATCATTTGCTATGCTATCCATAGCAAGATTTGCTAGCGATAGCAAGACTTGCTATCCATAGCACGATTTGCTATCCATAGCAAGATTTGCTAGCGATAGCACGATTTGCTATCTATAGCATAATTTGCTATCTATAGAGTCTTTATCATTGAGCTAATGGACTAAGCTTGCGATAACATCTGCTGTGCTTTATATGATTATCTGTTTAGCTAAGTACTGGAATTACACTATGAAGCTAGCGATAGCTTTGTTAGCTATCGATAGCACAACACGTGCTGAGCTAATACATTGTTTCTAAAGTGCAGATTTTAGACTGTCAAGCTAGCGATAGCAAAGGGAGCTAGCACTAGTGAAAAAGCTGACAGCAAGTACAGGAGTAGGTAGCAGCAGGTTACCGTTACTCAGAGTCTCCATCTCTCTTAGCCAAAGCACGAAAAAGAAAGAAATACTCAAACGGCTAGTTCTCCAAGTCTCCAACGGACAGAAAAGTATAATACCATATATAAAGACTTGAAGACATCTGGAGCATAGGGGGGACACACACGACGCACATACACGAGATGAAACTATGACGCAATGAAAACAGAGGCTCTGCACAGAATATTAGTTATATATCAGTGAGCCCGGAAATGATGAGTTGAGCGCATTAGAAAAGAAGAGCTAGAGCACACATTGTTCAGATTATGAAGCTCTAATATGTATTTTCATCATACATTATTCTGCACTTCAGTGATTATCACAATTTGTTCATTTAGTGAACTTATTACTCTGATAAAATCCTCCATTGTTTGAGGTTGTTCTAAAGCTTGGTGCTTTAAGAACAAGGTTGTAACCTTACGGGTAGAAAGGGGGAGTGTTTAGAAAGATTCTAAAACTTTGAAAAGGTTGGCTGGTGATCCCGTGTTCGTAAAACCAGTGGAAAAGGTTGGCTGGTGATCCCATGTTCGTAAAACCAGTTGAAAAGGTTGACAGGTGAACCTGTGTTCGAAAAACCTGTGGGAGGCTTCTCTTGTGCCTGATTTAAACAAGATAGTAGAAAATCTCAGGTGGAGCCTGAGGACTGGATGTAGGTCAGGGTTGACCGAACCAGGATAAATTCTGTGTGCATTATCTCTTCCCTTAACTCTCTTAGTTTCCAGCATATCTACTTTATATATATCTCTTGTGCATTTAACAGTTTTGAAATACTCTGTGGTAAACAGAAAGAGATTTTAAAGATTACCTTCATAGTATTTTATAAAAGAGAATTTTAAGTTTTTTATTCTATCACCCAATTCACCCCCCCTCTTGGGTGATAGCCAGCGCTTTCAGGATCTAGTGGCTAAACACACATACAATGGCACATGCATTCAACATATTCTAGAAATACAAAGGAGATATAAATTAAGTACATCTGTTGCATAATATCATGAAAACATCACTAGGTTCATACACATAAAAGAACATCACTTGATTACATGCATGCATGACCAATAGAAATTCAAAGATAACTTGTTCCAAAATCATATACATATACCAAAACACAAGGAATTGAAATACATAGATAAGATTGGACAAGAAAAGAAACTATAACTCCCCATTAAAGACATTAAAGCTCTAGTAGCTGAAGAGCTCCGAAATTGGGTAAGATCGATGCAGTGCCACCTTGGGTCCACCCTTCAAGAAATGAGGGACCAAGGGGATAGTGAAAGCTACCCCCGGGTGTCGTTCTCTTGAGGAGCCTAAATGAAAATGGTTCCTAGTAACTAGATGCAAACAATTGAACAGGTAAAAAGCATTTTTGGTTGATTTTTAAATATAAAATAGTGTAAAAGTATGGTATGTTCAAAACAAATTAAATATGGGATAAAAGTGGGATTTGGATTTAAATAGGATAAAAAGTCATTCTTGATAAGTGAGAACTTTGGGATTCATTGGTTCTAAAGATTTTTGGGGTGCCTCAATATGATTTTCAAAAAACCCCTAGAGGAACCCCTCTAGGCTAGGCTTAGGTTAACTTAATTAATGCCAGAACCCCGCACATTAATTAATTTAACCTAAGTTGATTAAGCTCAAAATCAAGAAATAATTAATCATGCAAGACTTTAAGTCCACAACTTGGGCTACCCCACAATTGCACTTAATTTCTCAATTAACCATAATTCATTGATGGCCACCCAAACAAGAACTAAGATTAAAAAGAGTCATTTCCCAATGTCTAAACACAATTAATTAATTTCTATGTTATTTCATTCATTCAAAATTACTTAACACCGTTAATCCACTAACCAAGCCACCTTGAATTAGCACACGATTTTCACAAAGAGAATAACAAAATCATGAACCCATAAATTTCATTAAACTCAAAGTTAAAGTAGCATAATGTCAAGCACTCAACAAGAAAGAAACAACATAAAATAGTTTCTAACGTTCATACATCATATAGAAATGAAGAACACAACCAAATGCCATAAATATACCCCTAGAACCCTAGAAAAGCATAAATACAAGAGGAAGAAGGATTAGAACTAAAACTCCCCTAAATATGCTCCAAGCTCATCCCACAGCTCCTACCATCGAAAATGGAGGAGCTTAGTTGATGCTCTTCATGATAGAAACAGCAACCAAGAGGAAGAAAGTGAAGGCCATGTGATTTGGTGGAAGAAAAATGAAGTAATGAAAGAGTGGAAGAGAGAAAATGAGAGGAATATGAACTAGGGTTCTTTGGTGACTCCAAATCTGAGCAAATGAGGTCCCAATTTTGTGTCTTAAGTGATTGGAGTTGGGTTGGATGAGTGCGTTCTGGGTGTGGACTTAGACTGGCCCAAAAACCAGCTGAAATTATGCAGATCGCGATTGAGCTGCGACCCAAAAATTTGAGCAGCGGCTTAGTTTTTCTCTGTAAGGTAGTGAGTTGCGGCTCAGTTTTTCTCTGTAAGGACAGTGAGCCATTATGGAAAATTGAGTTTTATTTTCCCATTGCAAATGAAATGTTCCACCCATGGTTCTTCAATGGTCCTACAAGTAAAAACATAATAGAAAAAGGACCAAATGCCCTAGAAATTAATTATTTCTAATTAATTACCAATTATGGCAAATTAATCCTATTTTTATCCTAATTTCACCTAAGGGCCTAAGATCTTAATTAAGGACAATTAGACCAAAATTGCATCTCCATTATGTTTAAAACCTCATTTTTTAGCATATCAAAACCATACAAATCCAAGGATTTGTCAGTAGCCTTCCTCCATCATGATCCCAACAAAGGTGCCTAACCACTCATGCTCTCGGTCAACATGGACTGGTATTTGGAATTAGAAGCCATGAGAGTGTAGTGGAAGATGATTTTAATGCAAGTAGAAGAGGAGAGGAGGGGAGGACAAAAATTTGAGAGAGGAGAGCACTGAAATTCGTTGGTGGCATATATATAGCACAAGAGGCTACCCAAAACCTTCCAAATTGGCCTAGGATGTCCTATTCTTACTAGGATTAACAAATAGGAAAGGTTTGGGGAAAGAATTATGGTATGAATGAGAGAATTGGTGAATGAAATAGGAAATTCGGATTCCCCTCTCTATGGCACAAGAAACTACTTAAAAACTATCCAAAACAGACTTCAGTTGCCTAATTTGGACACCCATAACTTATAGGAAAGATTTGGGAAAGACCCAAGCACTTTCTCTCAAGAACTCTAGCCAAAATAGGAAGTTGAGATTAGAATAATCATTTAGGAAACTTCTTAACCTCAATCAAGCCTAGGGTTTCCTATTCTTATGGAAATAACAAAAAGGAAATATTTTAGGCAAACCAAATCAACCAATCCAATAGGAAATTTCCTATTTTACTAAAGTTTTCTTTTTTACAGAAGTTTCCTATTTTGCTTTGTTCTTGCTTTGACCTTTATTCTTTGCACCTACAATGGAAAATTTAAGCACATGTGAAGTATTTCAAGTCTAGGAAAAATAAATGCGTGAGTTAAATACCTAATATGCTCAAATTATAATGAAAATGCAATTAACTCTCTAACCTTGGACCCTAAGTATAGAAGTGCCTAAATCCCCATTTAATTATCTATAACAAATGCTAATTTTCTATAATTAGTATATAAAACATGTAATAATCAAGTGCAATCATTCCCCCACACTTAGATCTTTGTACTCCTAGACAAAGCATAGACTCACAATGAGAAAATCAATGATGCAATTGAGAATCAAATAGCAATATGTGAGTACTTTTAAGGATATAAATTGTTTCGCTCTATCTCGCAATCATGGGTTATTTCTCTTTAGTTTCTCAACAAGCAATTTACCATATGCTTGTAACAATTCTCAAAATCTCCACTAATTTAGCACATATGCAAAGAATCAAGAGGACTTTAAAGCTTGTAATTTTGGAAAGGCTAAAGATGGAATAGATGTAATATATGAAAGAAAGATGGTTGAGATACACATGCAAGTTAAAACACACTTGGCAGCAATAAATACCACAAATTCAAGCACATACTAGCCATATTTCTGAAGATGCCTTATGTTAGAATCTTAAGTTTTGATGAGGACTGAACCATAGATAACATAAGTAAAATAAGTGGAAGTTACCTTTGAATTAAAGCAAGTAAAATCTGATAGGTAACAGATCACTATCGCTAGAGCTAAAGTTTATCGCTAAGGAAAAGCCCAAATAACTAATGGAAACTTAGCAGAACACTAAGTTAAATATCTCTATCGCTAAGTATATCCCTATCGCTAATAGACAAAGAGCCATAGCAAATGAAGACTTAGAAATAACAAAGTTAATATCTATCGCTAAGTCATTCTTTATCGCTAATAAATATCCTATCGCTAGAAGTTCATGAGATAATGGATAAATGAAAGAAAGATCAACTAGCAAGGAAATGAACCAAGTCTTTGAGCTAATGGAATCAGCTAGCGATAACAGGGTTAGCTATCGATATCTGAATACTTAAGGAAATATGATAGGCTGATACATTGAGCTAATGGACTAAGCTTGCGATAACATCATCTGTGCATTTACTTGAATACCTGTTTTAGATAACAGCTTAAGTGCAGGAATTATACTATGCAGTTACCGATAGCAAAGCATGCTAGCACTACTGAAAAAGCTGCTATACAAGTACAGTTGGTACAGATTGTCAGAACGCTCAGTCTACATCTCTCTTAGCTCACTCTATGCAAAAACAGTTGAATCTAGAACAGAAAGTTAACCTCGATGAAGTCGACGACCATATTCAAACGGGCTAATAAATTTGAACGCAATGGTAAAAACTAAGAAGCGATATAAATACAAGACTTGAGCATTTATGAAGCAAGGGACGAAAAACTACGAATACTCTAGAACACATTCATTGCTCTCTGATCTGTGTATTTATTATTCTTAGTTATCTCAGTTGTACTTAAGTGATTATCATAATCTGTTCATTCAGTGAACTTTATTATTAAAATCCTCTACTGTTTGAGGTTGTTCTAAAGCTTGGTGCTTTGAGAACAGGGTAGTAACCTTTCAGGTAGTAAGGGGGAGTGTTTAGAGAGATTCTAAAACTCTGTAAAGGTTGGCAGGTGAACCTGTGTTGTAAAACCTGTTGTTAGTGGAACCCAACGAGGAGTTGGAGAACTGGACGTAGGCAGTGTTGGCTGAACCAGTATAAAGTTTGTGTCAATTAAGTAGTTGTTAATTTTCGGAAACACAATTCACTCCCCTCTTGTGCGATTGCCACTTTCATTTGGTATCAGAGCAGGTCTTCTCTGTTTGATTCCAACGAATCTGATAAGTAAAGATCATAATGGCATCGCTTGAAAATATTCTACCTGAGGGAAGTTCCATTAACAAACCTCCCGGCTTTGATGGGAAGCACTACACCTTCTGGAAACTCAAGATGAAAATCTACATCAAGGCAAATGGATACAAACTGTTGAAGATCATTGAAGAAGGAGATATTGTGCCTAAAGATACCTTGGGCATTCCAAAGGCTGAGGATGAACTTACAGATGAGGATATTGCTAATTTAGAGTTGAACAGCAAAGCAATTCTCATGATCCAAAGTGCTCTCAGTCAAATTGAGTTCTTCAGAGTAAGCCACTTGGACACTGCTAAAGAAATGTGGGAAGCTTTGTAGATTGCTCACGAGGGAACTACTGGAGTGAAGGATAGACGCGTGGAAATGCTGGTTGAAGAATTCCACAAGTTCGAAATGAATGAAGGAGAAAAGGTAAGAGACCTGGAAATCAGATTCACCCATCTCATCAATAATCTTGCTGCTCTAGGAAGAAAAATTACAGAAAAAGAGCAAGTCAATAAGATCCTGAAAGTTCTAAAAAGAGATTGGCTTATGAAAGTCACTGCCATACAAGAAATGCAAGGAGAATCAACTAAGTCGATCACAGCCCTGTTTGGCAGCCTTGCAGAATATGAGCCAACCTTGATAGCCCAAAGGGAAGCTCAAGGGAACTCCAAAAAGAAGTCTCTAGCTCTTGCTGTATCTGAGAAAGACGAAATTGATGATGATGATGAAGATCTTGATGATGAGGACATAGCTCTCATGGCCAGAAAATTTAAAAAGTTCTTAGAAGAAGAGGAAGATTCCAGAGAGGGGGTTCGCGTTTCAAAGACTCTCAGAAGGACAAAACTCCTGTGTGCTTTGAATGCAAGAAGCCTGGTCACTTCAAAGCTGAGTGTCCAAGTCTTCAAAGATTAAAGGAGAAGGAGAAAAAGAAGATTTTTGGAAAGAAGAAAGCTTATGTGTCATCCATCTGGGGTGATAGCTCTGATGAAGAAGGTAGCGATAGCGAAGAATGTGCCAACCTCTGCCTAGTTGCTCGAGAAGAGCAAAGTGACTCTGAGGTATCTGATTCTGAACCTTCTCACTCTGAACTTCAAAGCTTATATGATGAAATGCACATTGAATTAATGAAACTTGCTAAAGAAGTTGTCAGATTAAGAAAAGAAAACAAGGAACTTAAGAAAAATTCTTCTTCACAAAAAGTTTCCTCTTCACTATCGATAGAAGATGAGCTATTGCAAGTTCCCAGAACTGAATCCTCAATAGCTGAGCCTCTATCGATAGCAACTCCCTCAAGTTCTGAAAATTGTCCTAATTGTGAAAAATTGTTGAAGGAAAAGGAAAAGCTTTCAAGTATTTTAGAAAAATTTACTAAAGGCTCAGAAATGTTAAATGTGATTTTAAACAATCAAAAAGTCTTCAGAGACAAAACTGGCATTGGTTATGAACCTAAGCAAAAATGGGTTGAACCCAAGGTGAAGTCATATATGAAATATTTTAGAAAATCCTCTGAAAATTCCTCACCATACAGTTTTTGCAATTACTGTAATAAGAAGGGCCACACACAGTCTACTTGTAATCACAGAAAATATGGGGTTAGTAGCTCTTATAAGTGGGTTCCTAAAGGAACTCATGTGCCTAAGTTTTTCAAAAACTCAGAGCACAAGACTAATCTTAAAGGACCCAAGAAAGTTTGGGTACCTAAATTTGTATAGTTTGTGCAGGTATGTCTTAAAGCATCCAACAAAGGAAAATGGTATATTGACAGTGGATGCTCAAGGCATATGACTGGTGACAAGAACAAAATCAACAATCTAGTGATAAAAGATGGAGCCAAAGTTAGCTTTGGTGGAAACCAAAGTGGAAAGATCACTGGAGTTGGTGAAGTTGGTCAAGTTAAGGATGTTTACCTAGTAGATGGTCTCTGACACAACTTGCTGAGTGTTAGTCAAAGCACAGATCATGGTAACTGGGTAATTTTTGATTCTAATGAATGTCTTATTGTTGATAAAAATGATTTAGATATAAATAAGTCTAATCTCAAGTGTAAGATAAAAGCAAACAGAAATGGAAATTTATACACCTTGGATTTATGCCAACAACTTGAAGAAAAATGTTTTATTTTAAATGATGAAACTTGTTGGCTGTGGCATAAAAGACTAGCTCATGTAAACTTCACTCAACTTGATAAGCTAGTTAAAAGAGAGCTAGTTATAGGCATTCCTAGTTTTAGGACTAAACATGATTTAATCTGTGAATCTTGTCAAAGAGGTAAACAAACAAAGTCCTCTTTTAAAATTAAGAAGGCAGTCTCCACAAGCAGGCCATTGGAACTAATCCACATGGATTTAGTTGGGCCAGCAAGAGTGAAAAGTCTAGGTAGAAGTCTATACACTCTTGTAGTAGTGGATGACTATTCAAGATTTACCTGGACTATGTTTCTTTCCTCTAAACATGAAACTTTTGATGCCCAGAGTGCTCACAGAAATGGCAAGAAGCATGCTAAACGAGAAACAAGTGCCTCAAATGTTTTGGGCAGATGCAATGAGCACAACTTGCTACATATCAAACAGAGCCTATATCAGAAAGGGGATGAAGAAGACTCCATATGAGCTCTACAAGGGTAGGAAGCCCAATATCAGTCACCTGAGAATTTTCGGATCAAAATGTTACATTCACAATAATGGAAAGGTAAATCTAGGTAAATTCGATCCTAAATATGATATTGGCATATTCATAGGCTATTCAAATAGAAGTAAAGCATATAGAGTTTATAATAAAAGAAATCAAACTGTTGAAGAGTCTATGCATGTAGTATTTGATGAAACTCCCCAAGAAAAACAACAATCTGTTGAAGAGGGAGGATGAAGACTTTTCAAAGTGTTTAAAACAGTCACTAACGATAGCTCCTCAGCCATCGATAGCAAATCCAGGAAACAATACTGAAAATGATCAGAATGAAACTAAAGATGATCTGGGTGAAGCTAATGAGCCTCAATCTTACATAAGACATCTTAAGAATAATCCTCCTGAACAGATTATTGGAGAAATCTCAAAAGGAGTTAAAACCAGAAGGCAACTACAAAATGAAATAGAATTTACTTGCTTTCTTTCTCAAATTGAACCAACTTGCGTTGATGAAGCTCTTGTTGAATGTGACTGGATAGTTGCAATGCAGGAAGAACTTAATCAATTTAAAA
This sequence comes from Mimosa bimucronata, assembly GCA_037074515.1. Classification (NCBI taxonomy): domain Eukaryota; kingdom Viridiplantae; phylum Streptophyta; class Magnoliopsida; order Fabales; family Fabaceae; genus Mimosa; species Mimosa bimucronata. The sequence continues at coordinate 19,926,724 of CM073442.1, forward strand.
GAAATCAAGTTTGGGATTTAGTACCTAGACCAAGAGATCATCCAATTATTGGTACTAAATGGGTTTTCAAAAACAAACTTGATGAAGTTGGACAAATTGTCAAAAATAAAGCCAGATTAGTTGCCAAGGGATATAACCAAGAAGAAGGCATTGATTATGAAGAAACTTATGCTCCAGTTGCAAGACTTGAAGCAATAAGAATTCTTCTAGCTTTTGCATCCATAAAAAATATTAAACTTTATCAAATGGATGTCAAGAGTGCTTTTCTTAATGGATATATTAAAGAAGAGGTATATGTAGAGCAACCTCATGGTTTTGAAGAAAAGTCTAAGCCTGACCATGTTTTCAAACTTAAAAAGGCTCTTTATGGTCTTAAACAAGCACCTAGAGCTTGGTATGAGAGACTTAGTACTTTTCTGCTTGATAAAGGATTTTCTAGAGGAAAATCAGATACTACTTTGTTTATCATGCATAAAAATAATCACATGCTTGTAGTTCAAATTTATGTTGATGATATCATTTTTGGTGCAACTAATGAAAAGCTCTGTGAAGATTTTGCTAAGATAATGCAGGGAGAGTTTGAAATGTCTATGATGGGAGAATTAACATTCTTCCTAGGCCTATAGATAAAGCAAAAGAAGGATGGCATCTTCATCTCCCAAACCAAATATTGTAAAGAAGTTCTCAACAAATTTGGGATGGATCTATCCAAAGAAGACGACACTCCCATGAGTGCCTCTGCCAAGTTAGATGCTGATGCTCAGGGCAAAGTGGTGAATCAATCACATTATAAAGGAATTATTGGTTCATTACTTTACTTAACTGCTAGTAGGCTTGACATTCAATTTAGTGTAGGCATGTGCGCTAGATATCAAGCAAATCCTAAAGAATCTCATTTATCAAATATAAAAAGGATTTTGCGTTATTTACAAGGGACTCAAGAGCTTGGGCTGTGGTATCCCAAGGGAACTCAAGAGTATCTTCTTGCTTATACTGACTCTGACCATGCAGGTTATAAGACAGATAGAAAAGTACCAGTGGTCAATGCCAATTTCTTGGTGTAGGCATGTACGCTAGATATCAAGCAAATCCTAAAGAATCTCATTTATCAAATATAAAAAGGATTTTGCGTTATTTACAAGGGACTCAAGAGCTTGGGCTGTGGTATCCCAAGGGAACTCAAGAGTATCTTCTTGCTTATACTGACTCTGACCATGCAGGTTATAAGACAGATAGAAAAGTACCAGTGGTCAATGCCAATTTCTTGGTGGTTGTCTAGTCTCTTGGGCAAGCAAGAAGCAAAACTGTGTCTCTCTCTCATCCACAGAGGCTGAATACATTGCAGCAGCAAGTTGTTGTACTCAAGTCTTATGGCTTAAGCATCAACTGAGAGATCTGGGTTTGGAATTCCCAGAAGTACCTATTCTCTGTGACAACACCAGCACAATAAGCTTGGCTAAAAATCCAGTTCAACATTCCAGAACCAAGCATATTGATGTGAGGCATCATTTCTTGAGAGATCATATTCAGAAGAAGGATGTCAAAGTGGAGTTTATATCAAATCATTTACAACTTGCTGATATATTCACCAAGCCTCTTGAGACAGATTAGTTCATCTATATCAGAAGAGAGCTAGGAATGGTAAATCCAGATGAGTTGTGAATATTTTTTTTACTTAATTCCTGATTTATTTTTTTTATGTTATTCATATGAACTATCGCTAACTTAGGCATCGGAGTGGCAAATCTTAAGGTTTTGCAGGACTGACCCATCGATAGTGAGTTTCACTATCGCTAGTTGTATGCAGAACAAAAGCCTAAGTTTGAAAGAAGATTGCCATCGCTAGCCAAAAGTGTTATTGATAGCAAAGTCAGCTATCGATAGATGGAAGGAGTAAGTGTACTGAAATCTAAGTCACTTACTCAGCGTGGGATCATGCCTACTAGCGATAGCAGATCATATTATCGATAGCAAGTCACTTAACAGGTCAGAATGCGAAATGTTAGCTTATGTACTTCATTAATGGTAAAGCCCTAAACCCTAAAACTTATAAGGATGGATCACTAGCATTTGCATTCATTTTACATTTATTCTCTTCTACTCCAAACACTGTCTGAGCATTCTCTGCGCATTTTCGAATACATTTTTGCATCTCTACAACCCTAAACCCAGAAATGGCCAGAACCAAAGTACCCAATGTTTCGAAGAACCCTAGCGATAACCCATCTTCCAAATCAGCCAGTAAAAGGTTTTGGCCTCAGAAGAGTGTCTCATTTTCCAAAGACATTGCTAAACCTAACCCCAAACATCAAAGAGAAACCAATGCTGACATACCTTACCCTCAGCTCATCTCCCTCATCCTTGAATTTTCCAAGATCAAATCCTTAGGGACTGTTGAGACCAAGAAGTGCAAACAGGTCACCATCTCCACCTTAAAGAAAATGGGGATTCCAGTCACTGCTGATAGAAGTATCTCTGTCTCTAAATCTCAAGTTCCATCATCCTCAACTCGTCTTGAATCTGTTGAAGACGAGGTTCAATCTCAGAGAGCTCCTCCTCATTCTCATGCTATGTCAAAAGGTTTACATTTCTCCAAGGAAGATGTTGAGGAAATCGTCTTCCGGCTCACTGCTGAGTTCAGTTTTGCTCTTGAGGCACAGAAAGCTGAGCTCTTGGAGCAAATTCAGGGGCTTCAGGCTTAAGTAAAGAATTTAGAAGAATCTTTGAGCCTCTCCAGGCCATCCCCATCTAAAGGTATCTCATCCCCTCATCATTCCCCTCTTTATCATTCTCACTCACCTCTACACTCCCAAAATCACTCTTCTACAACTTCTTCTCCCAGTCCACCACATTCCCCTCTTAACCCTCATCATTCTCCAACTCCCCATCACACACTCCCACCTCCTCCACTCACCCCTATCGATAATCCCTCTCCTATCGCTAGCTCCTACTCAACACCCAAACTCCCAACATCTCCAGCAACCCCTTCTAGTTCTTCTCTCCATCTCTCTCATCATCCATCTCCTCCTACCTTCCATCATCCTACTGCTAACCCTTCCCCTAGCGCTAGCCCACAAACACACGCTTCCCCTTCATCAATGACCATAGTCCCAACACCACCTACCAGCCCTATCGCTATCACCTATCCTAGCGCTAACCCCCACACTTCACCCCCAATACAGCCAACCTCTATCGCTACCAACACCACAATCTCGTCCGAAATTCCTAACCCACCCTCTTCATCCACCCCTGCCAATGATGATGACAAAAAGGGGGAGAACCACATAGAGCAAATTCTGAAGGATCCTGTAATAGCGGAAGATGCTGAAAAAGTAATCAGAGATATTGCACGCTGCTACATGGAATCAGAGGATCACATAACACCTCCCCCTCAAGCAAAAGCTCAAGCTCCTCCGGAACAGAGAAAGAGGAAAACTACAGCTGAAAGCCTAAAAGGGAAAAGGACCAAGAGTAAAGCAAGGAAAGATATATCCTTCAAGGTCATTTCCAAAGCTCCCTCAGAAGCCTCTTCAGCTAGAGCTCCAAGAATGAAGATGACAGCCCCAAAGCCAAAGGTCGAAGCATCCAAAAAGCAATCTCTTCCTCCAGATTTGTCAAAAGAGGATAAGAAAGTCATAGCTGAGATCTTAAGGCAAGACAAGAAAGAAGCAGCCAAAGCCAAGAGGGAAGCTGCTAAGGCAGACAAGAAAGCAATTGCAGCTCTCTTAAGGCAAGACAAGGAGGAAGCCAAAAGAAAAAAATTAGAAGATGACTTAGCTAAAGAAAAATCTGCTAAGGATGACATGGCTGCATGGAAGGCTGCTTGCAAAGAAAGAAAGGCTAAGTTGGCTGTTTGGAAAGAAAAATATGAGGCACAGAAAAAGGCTGAAGCAAGAAAGAAGGAGAAAGCTGAAAAGGTGCCAGAAAAGAAAATAGCCACTACTCGTCCTCGCACAATGTCAAAAGAGGAAAAGGAAAGGGCTGAAAGAGAGGCTACTAACAAGAAAGCCATTGAAAAGGCTATGGAAAAGCATAAAGAAGGCCTTGAGAAGAAAGTTGTCTTTGAGGCAAGGAGAAGGGCAAGAATAGAGAGAGATGCAGAGGCAGCTGCACAAAGGGAAGAAGAGAGGAGAAGAAAAGAAATTGCTCAAGGGAAGTGGGTATGGAAATACAAGAGAAGATTTCATAAATCCAAGGGTGGCTCTTCAGGGATTTCCATCAGTGAACTGATTCAGAAAACTGAAGAAGAAAGAGCCAAGAAACGTCCCAAGAGCATTAACGAAGACAGATTCTTCTACTCAGACTCAGAGCTATCTGACTACCCTGACGAAGAATACTTTGCCTCAGCCTCTGGAGACAAATTTGAAAATAATTATACCCTAACCTTTAGAAATTCATCTGAATACCAAGCATACTTAGCTAGTCATGACATTTCTGATTTCAACTTTGATTTTGAAATCTCTTTTGAAAGGCCAACTTATGAATATGAACATGAAGGCTCTGACTCTGATAAGTCAAAATAAAAAATGCACATTATTCATCTCATATACTGTTCTAAACATACTTATATTATTCTGTACATGCATTCATTTATGATCTATGCTGATATATATTTATGCTCTGAACATGCTTTAATGTATATGTTTTTCTTATGTTTTGTCATCATCAAAAAGGGGGAGAATGTTAGAATCTTAAGTTTTGATGAGGACTGAACCATAGATAACATAAGTAAAATAAGTGGAAGTTACCTTTGAATTAAAGCAAGTAAAATCTGATAGGTAACAGATCACTATCGCTAGAGCTAAAGTTTATCGCTAAGGAAAAGCCCAAATTGAGAGTACTGGCTGTCATCCAAGAGGGGGTGAATTGGGTGACAGAATAAAAACTTAAGATCTATGAGCTCTTTTTTCTTTACAAAGACACAATGAAGATAATCAAAACGGTTGAATGCACTAAGAAGGATATAATTTTGATATGCAGTAAGTTAAAGGAGTTAAGGGAAGAGAGAATGCAAACAAAGTTTATCCTGGTTCGGTCAATCCATACCTACATCCAGTCCTCAGGCTCCACCTGAGATTTCTACTTCCCTCTTGTTTAATTCTGGCACAAGAGAAGCCTACCACAGGTTTTACGAACACAGGTTCACCTGCCAACCTTTACAGAGTTTTAGAATCCTTCTAAACACTCCCCCTTACTACCTGTAAGGTAATAACCCTGTTCTAAAGCACCAAGCTTTCAGAACAACCTCAAACAGTAGAGGATTTCAATAAATACGTTCACTTAATGAACAGATTGTGATAAACACTTAAGTACAGAGAAATGTATGATGAATACAACTGGAGCTTAATAATTTAAACAATGAACTGCTCTAGCTCTTCTTCTCTAACACTCTCAATATGAGGAGTTTGCAATTCTGTATAAAGCCCTGTTCATCGCTTATTATATTTGTTTGTTGATCGCTCGATCGCTCTCTCCTATTCTGATATCTTCAAGTCTTTATATATGGTGGAATGCTTTTCTATCCGTTGGAGACTTGGAGAACTAGCCGTTAGAGCTTTTCTTTCTTTTCATGCTTCAACTGATTCTGCAGAGGATAAGATGAGAGAGACAGAGACTGTGAGTAACGTTATCCTGCTGCTACCTGCCACTGTACTTGTATGTCAGCTTTTTCATTAGCGCTAGCATAATTTGCTATCGCTATCTTGACAGAGTGAATCCTGCACTTAAGCTGTTAGCTGAAACAAATACTCATGCAATAGATATTATCGATAGGGTACTTCATTAGCTCAAAGAGATAGAGTCAATATACTAGCTAAAGAATTTTCAAAGCATTCTCTATCAATGGCTAATTCCATTATCGCTAGTTGATACTGTTATATGGATATTCAAGTGACTTCAGGTATCCTATTATCGATAGCTAATCGTGTTAGCACCAGCATCTATGTTATCACTATTTAACTCATTCGCTCTCAGGCACTAGCTATCTGAATGTTCATCATCTGAAGCACTTTGTTATCGATAGCCTAACATGGTTTCACTAGCTGATTTCCCTGGTCCATCTTTCTGCTAATTATCTATTCATGTTCTTCAATGAACTTCTAGCGATAGGATCTTCCTTAGCGATAGTAAATGACTTAGCGATAGATATTTTCCTGGTTATTTCTAAGTCTTCACTTGCTATACCTTTTTATCTATTAGCGATAGGATTTGTTACCTAACATATTTTTACTTATAAATCCAAAGATAACTTATGCTCATTTACATATGCTATTTATGAGATCGGTCTTCATCAAAACGTAAGATTCTAACACAAATAACTAATGGAAACTTAGCAGAACACTAAGTTAAATATCTCTATCGCTAAGTATATCCCTATCGCTAATAGACAAAGAGCCATAGCAAATGAAGACTTAGAAATAACAAAGTTAATATCTATCGCTAAGTCATTCACTATCGCTAGTAAATATCCTATCGCTAGAAGTTCATGAGATAATGGATAAATGAAAGAAAGATCAACTAGCAAGGAAATGAACCAAGTCTTTGAGCTAATGGAATCAGCTAGCGATAACAGGGTTAGCTATCGATATCTGAATACTTAAGGAAATATGATTGGCTGATACATTGAGCTAATGGACTAAGCTTGCGATAACATCTGCTGTGCATTTACTTGAATACCTGTTTTAGATAACAGCTCAAGTGCAGGAATTATACTATGCAGTTAGCGATAGCAAAGCATGCTAGCGCTACTGAAAAAGCTGCTATACAAGTACAGTTGGTACAGATTGTCAGAACGCTCAGTCTACATCTCTCTTAGCTCACTCTATGCAAAAGCAGTTGAAGCTAGAACAGAAAGTTAACCTCGATGAAGTAACTGCATTAAATGCCAAACGGCTATGAGCTCTCAACAACCATATTCAAACGGGCTAATAAATTTGAACGCAATGGCAACAACTAAGAAGCGATATAAATACAAGACTTGAGCATTTATTAAGCAAAGGACGAAAAATTACGAATACTCTAGAACACATTCATTGCTCTCTGATCTTTGTATTTATTATTCTTAGTGATCTCAGTTGTACTTAAGTGATTACCATAATCTGTTCATTCAGTGAACTTTATTATTAAAATCCTCTACTGTTTGAGGTTGTTCTAAAGCTTGGTGCTTTGAGAACAGGGTAGTAACCTTTCAGGTAGTAAGGGGGAGTGTTTAGAGAGATTCTAAAACTCTGTAAAGGTTGGCATGTGAACCTGTGTTGTAAAACCTGTTGTTAGTGAAACCCAACGAGGAGTTGGAGAACTGGACGTAGGCAGTGTTGACTAAACCAGTATAAAGTTTGTGTCAAATTAAGTAGTTGTTAATTTTCGGAAACACAATTCACCCCCCTCTTGTGCGATTGCCACTTTTACCTTATTTCTCACTTATTTTCTTCTTTTTTTTCTCTTTTTCATTTTTTTTATTTTTTCAACGTTTTTCAATTTTTTTCTTTTTTCTTTCTTTTTTTCATATATGACATCTAACTTTCTTGTACAAATGGCTTTCACAAATGTAAAGTGGTAAATGCTACACATAACAATCCAAGCAGTGCAAATCAACCAAGTGAATGGCCCAAAGGGGTGACTAATGGAAAATATGGAAGGGTTTGTGTTTGGGATAATGGATGATGAAAGAATGCCTCTATCATGTTCAACACACATGGCTAATCTGTTTCAACCAAGAATTGAGATAAGTTCTAGAAATTGACACAATTAAGCAAGCATACACACATATTTAAATGAAAGTTGAAATTAGGCCGATAATAACCTCATGACAAGCTAAAGCTCACATATCACCATTCAACAACAAATTAACAAAGCAATTTTCACAATACATGCCTTAAACATATCTCATGTCACTACAAAAAAAGCAGGTTTTACTGGTGGTTGCATTAGTAGTGGATTACTCAAATCGCTAGTAATGTGACATTAGTAGGGATTATAAGTAGAAATCACAAGTAAACAAGACATTTTGACCAAAGGCATAGTTAGTGGCAGTTAGGGAGACAAAACCCCAGTTAAATTGGCGCCCTTTTGGCTGGAACATTAGTGGCATAAATTTAGTTGTGATTTTGGTGGACAAAACTGTGGGAAAATGAAAGGCCACTAAATTAACGGCAGTTTATCAATGTTAGTGGCGCTTATGCCTGAAACTGCCACTAATTACGTGAGTTAATGGTAGTTGGCATTACTTGCCAGCACAATTTAGTCACGATTTGAGCCGCAGTCATGGCTCAAACTGCGACTATTAGTGGCGGTTCTAACAGGTTGGAATGCAGATTGACAATGACAACGATGATGACGATCATGTGGATCCATTTAACAGTGTTGTGTGTGATGCTTTCAGGGTGCAAGGTGACGACATCAGGAGTTAGGAAGGCGTTGAAGGAGCACTCCCAGAGTTTTTCCTAAACAAAGTTGCAAAGAATTTTTTTGACCTTGTGACCGAAGCAGATAAGCCATTGTTTCTAGGTTCTACTAAAAACTACGAACTTTCATTTCTAGTTTTGTCAACATAAATCATTGTTTATTCAGGGTGTAATAAATACTTGAAACTATTATTTCTTGTCAAACTCTATCATATGAAGTGCTTGTGTGGCTTCAGTGATAAAGGGATGTCAATGGGTTAGAATTATTGGGAGATGCATTCTCTCAGGTAGAAATCACACCTTCATTCTACGAAGCAAAGAAGACTATCAATAAGTTAGGATTGAAATACATTAAAATCCATGCCTACCCCAATGATTGTATGTTGTATTGGGGAGACGTCGTCAGTTAGAGAGATGTAAGCGGTGTAATGTGTCTCAGTACAAACAGGCAAAGAAGGGTCAAAGGGCTGTTAGAATAATGGGTTTTGATGATAGTTAAACATAACTTAGGAATAAAGAAAGATTGGACTTAGAATTGGAATGAACTCAGAATAATCTGATAAAAATCCTAGGTCATTGTGTAATCGATCAGGGAGAGATAATCAATTAAGAATCTAAGGTTATGATCAATCAAGATAAGGTTAGAATGAATATAAGTTATAAGTATGGCCGCCTAATCTATTAGGATGCCCTGTGATCGATTAAAGAAGCTTGAACTTAATTGGAAATCAAACTTAGTAATCTTAGCATGGTCGAGTGAAAGGACAAGATCGATCAAGACCCTCTGTGATTGATCAATAAGTCTTGGTTTCAATTCAAAGTCCTCTAGAATGATCTTAGCCTATTCGATCATAGTCGCCTAATCAATCAGAGAGTATGTGAGTGATGACCTGTGATCGATTATGAAAGTCTAAGATCAACTAAAACAAGGCCAATATAACTTAAGCCTATTCGATCAATGAACCATGATTGATTAGTGTACCCAAGTGATGCAGGTCCTAATCTAAGCCTGATCTTTGTATGATCAATCAGAGAACAGAAGCAGTGATTGAATAGAGCCTTATAATTGATTTGGCGATAGATTTGCTTCAAAGTACAATGTTTAGCCTTTTATGGAAAGTATGTCAGACCTATTTTTGGAAGTTAATGTTACTCAAAGATTCAAGAATTTAGCATTTGAAACTAGATTTGCTTTCTAGAATTAATGAAGAGAGAAGAACTGAAGCTAACCTAGTACAAGGGAGTTAATACAACACAAGAACATCATCAACTCAACACTCCATCAAGATTTATCATCTCTCATCCACATCAGATACACAATAGCATAAACTCACCAACGGGCAGAATTCTAGAGACATCTATAAAAGCCATTGGTGAAGAAGTTGGTGAAGTCATTGATTAAATACATTAAGTATACTCTCAAGCAATCAATACTTCTTGCATTCAATAGTCACCTTCTCTCTGTTATATTCATTCATTATCTTTGTACTTCAGTGTGTATCAAAATCTGTTCATTGAGTAAACAAGTCTTTGTAATCTCATTCTAAGTAAGGATTATTCTTAAGATAGTAGGATCATAAGAGTGGGTTATAAACTTACAAGTTGTAAGGAGGAGTGACTTATAAGAGAGAGTTCTTACTAAGGGATCACTTGTAAAGGCAATCAAGAGCCTAATTAAATCATGAAGATTTTAATTAGCACAATTTACCACCACTTTTATGCATTTCTGCCACTTTCAAGGGAAACCAAGAAGCCTGCAAAGATTCTTAGATATTTTCCCCTGACTGCATGACTTCAGAGGTTGTATATGTTGTCTAAAACGGCTGAGCACATGCAGTGGCATTCATTAGAGCCTAATGTAGATGGGAAATTGAGACATCCTAGGGATGCTGAGGCTTGGAAAGTGTTTGACGCTCAATTCCTGGAATTCTCCAGTGACCCGAGAAATGTCTACCTTGCTCTCACATCAAATAGGTTTAATTTGTTCAAGAATCTTAGCACTACGTATAGTATATAGCCTGTGGTGTTGATACCGTACAACTTGCCCCCTTAGATGTGTATGAAACAGAGCTCATTCATCCTTTCAATGATTCTTCTAAGGAAGAGAGCTCTTGGAAATGATATAGATGTCTACCTTCAACCGTTGATACAAGAGTTGAAGAAACACTAGAGCAACGGAGTTGAGACATATGACTCTTACGATAAGATGCTCTTCATACTCTGTTCGTCGTTGAGTGGATAGTGATCGATTTTCCTGGACATGGCACATTGTCTAGTTAGAACGTGCATACAGTTAGAGCTTGCCCTAATTGCATCTTTGACCAAGATTCTGTCCGCCTTCCTCACAGTCACAAGTGTTGATTCATGGGTCATCGATGTTTCCTTCCTGCAGGTCAAAGGTTTCGATTGTAGAAGATTAGATTTAACGGATCACAAGAAATAAGAGATCCTCCTATGTTGTTGTCTGGTGTAGATGTTCTTCAACAGTTTGAAGATGTTAACATAGAGTTTGGGAAGAAAGATGATGTTCAAGTTGGGGGCTGACGAGGTCGCAGCCAGCCCTAGGGGGATAACGTGCAGTAATAGCGAAAGAAGGGCATTTTCTTTGAGCTCCCTTACTAGAAATCTAATATGCTTTGTCACTGTCTTGATGTCATACACATCGAAAAAAATGTGTGTGACAATGTTTTATACACATTACTGAACGAGTCCAGAAAGTCCAAGGACCATCTCCAAGTAAGGAAAGATCTGATGGCGATGGGAATACATGAAGACACCTAGCCAGATGAGAATAACAAGTTTGTCCTCGCCTCATTCATACTAACAAAAGCCGACAAGGAAGTCTTCATTTCCATACTTAAGGACATTAAAGTCCCTGATGGTTATTTAAGCAACATCTCAAGATATTGGACATGCACTCTAAGAAGATTGCCGGGTTGAAAAGCCATGATTGCCGCATTTTGCTCTAGCAATTCCTACCTCTGGCAATTAAAAGTACACTACCGCAGGAGGTGTCTAATGTTTTGGTTCAACTCAGTTGTTTCTACCGATGGTTGTGTACAAAGATTTTGGAAAAAACAGAGCCGGATCAATTATAGGAAAAAATCGTTCTAATGCTCTGTCATATGAAGATGATATTCCCCATCTTTCTTCACGGTCATGGTCCATCTTACTGTCCACCTTGTTCAAGACACAAAGATAGGTGGCCCGGTTTCAGTTACCTGATTGTACTTGTAATTACAGATACTTGAGGAAATTGAAGTCTTACGTGAGGAATAAAGCATCTCCAGAGGATTCTATAGCAAAGGGTTACTCTGGTGACGAGGTGTTAACATATTGTTCCTGCTATTTTGATGATGTTTTCAAGACTTCGTTCAACCGCTCTCCTCGTGTCGATAATAGCCCCATCAATGTCCAGTTACCTTCTAACACATTATCCCTACCTGTCGGAAAGCCAGTTGGAGGAATTCAGTATTACAAGCTCACTCCCACTGAGAGGTTGCAAGCACACAGACATGTCTTAACAAATTGCCCTCAAGTGGAGCCCTACATTCAGTAAGAATTCTAACACTATATGCACGCATCATGATATTTTTTTATTTCCAAACCACAAAACCCCTCTGATTTGTTGCATTGAATTTAAGGGATTTCTGCCTTTATTTTAAATGCCAACTGCAAAGCCGTATAAGGTTGTTTGCTGAGGTGGATAAAAAGGTCCATCGAGAGTTTCCGGATTGGCTTCACAGAGGATACTCAACGACATCAATCCCCATCTGCCTGATATGATAAATCTAGCAACCAGTCCACTCAACCATGTTAGGAGATATGTGGCATACAATGTCAACGGTTTCAAGTTCTACACCATTGTAAAGGATGAAGATTTCCTCACCCAGAATTCCGGAGTTTTTGGCACATTCGGTACAAGGAATTATGCCAACTCACGTGATATAGACATGCAATTTGGAGGCGTATCATACTATGGAAAGATCATGGACATAGTCGAGCTTAACTATCAAGGTTATTTCACCGTGCCTCTCTTCAATTGCATGTGGGCAGACACCAGAACTTCTCGAGGCATTACCGTGGATAGGTTGGGCATCATGTTTGTCAATTTCTTGAGGCTCATTCACATAGGGGAAGTGCCAGATGACCGTATATTCCTACCTCATAAGCGCAGTAGGTTTACTATATGCAAGATCAGAAACACAAAGATTGGGAAATGGTGATTCATATGAAGCCTCATGACCTCTACAAAATGGGTGATGAAGATTATCTAGAACTAGACAGCCGCATTTTAAACCTGACAACTTCGAGAACCTCATACCAGAAGAAGACGATCATTTACCAGTAGTTAGGTGAGGCTTTTCACTACAAATAATTTAAACAAATTTCAACACCATTAGCAATAAAAATTGATATATTTGTTTATTTTCTTTTCAGGCAAGAGCAAAACGATGATTGAAGCAGTCAACCACAATTATTTTTCATTTTATAAAATTTTCATAACAATGTGTATCAAACATTTATATATCATTTTTTTTAAATAAACTGACGTATAGTTTTTTAAACAAAAAAATATTTAGTAGTGGTTCTTGAACCGCTACTAACGTTAAGTGCGAGATTTGTAGCGGTTTATAACCGCTACATGAACCGCTACTAAGTCCTGCCTCTAGCCACTATAAATATCGACCCCCTCCCCATATTTCACTTCACACATACACCATTCCTTCCTCTCTCCCTCCAAACTCTCCCCTTTCCGTTGGATCCAGCAATCTTTTCTCTTCTCTTCTGTTTCGTTGACAATTTAATCTCTTAAATATTTTTTAATTTGTATTATTGAATTTATTTTTTTATCTTATTTATTTACTAAATTATTTCTTTTTTTCAGGTTTAAATATTGATTTTTTTTATTTATACTGATAAATAAAATTATTATTTATTATCATAATGGTGTTACTACTTAAATTATTGTTTTATATATGATTTTATGATATAAAGGTTGTGAATGGTTGATAACAATTTTTTTTCAATAATGGAAGTTCTATTTAATGGATTCTGTTACCATTATTTTTTAATTTTTTTAATAATATAAAATGGATTCTCGTATAATTAAATTTAACATATTTTTTTCTATTTATTAACATTTAGTAGCGTTTTGTAACTACGACTAATTTCTTTAATTTTTTTATTATGGAAGCATATAGTAGCGGTTTTCAAACCACTACTAACTTCAAAATTAAGTTAGTGGTGGTTTGCCTTGTGGTTTCAACCACCACTAATTTGAACAAGGGAAATTTTTTTAATGATGTTACTTTTCACTTAGTAGCGGTTTTAATCCACTAGTAACGTCTGAAATCTAAATTTTCAATTCTTGATGTATTACTAGCGGTTCTATAACCGCCACTGAAGTAGTGGCGTCATTAAATGTATTACCAGTGGTTCGGATAACCGCCGGTAAATTTTTGTCACGGGTGTTTTAGTGGCAAAATTAGTAACTTATTAGTGGCGGTTCAAACTACTACTAATCATCCTTTTTAACCTCTACTAAAGGCGACTTTTTTGTGGTGTGTCCAACTCTTGAAAATTGAGAGGCAAAGGACAAAAGCATTACAAAATCTATTCAAAGTCCAAGATAACAAACAACCTAAGATGGGTCTCTTCTTGCACATGTTTTAAAAAAGTGGGGTTAGCTAGGTTTTCATAAAAGCATTTTGAAAAGCACTTGAATTCACTCCTAACAAGTCTACTATAACAAGTGCGACCCTTTGTGAATAATACACAAGTCAAGAACAACTTCAAGCCAAAACTATCAAAGTCCACCTAAAACCACAAATTACACACTACATCCAGTCAAAACAACATCTAACTAATATGCAGTGTAAAGCAGAAGAGTAAAGGAAAGGGACAACTTGGCCTTAAGGAGGCTTTACTGAAGTACCATAGTAGACCTTAAAGGGATGGCCATTAGCTTCGAAAGTATTAGTAGTCTCCTCATCCAAAAGGTCTATCATACCATATAGGTTCACCTTAGTCACACGATACGGCCCGAACTAATTCAATTTCAACTTACCATGACCGTGATGATAACGGGCTTGGTACATGAGAACCAAGTCACCAACTTTAAAGCTCTTATTAAATTTGAAGAGCTCTTTCCTTGCCAGCTGCATCCATCTTCATGTTACATAATGCCACTGCCCAATAGGACTTATGCTCAACCTCTACTGGAAGGTGGCAACCCTTACCATACACCAACCGATAAGGAGACATTCCTATGGGTGTCTTGAATGCAAAGTGATAGGCCCAAAGTGCCTCATCAAGTTACTGACTCCAATCAGTCTTGCTCGGCTTCAGAATCTTTTCAAGTATCTTTTTCACTTCAAGATTTGACACTTCAGCTTGCCTATTCGTTTGCGGGTGGTAGGGAATAGAGACTCTGTGGCAACCCCATATTTAGCAAGCAAGTTATTAAGAAGCTTGTTGCAGAAGTGGGAGCCTCTATCACTGATAAGGGCCTTAAGAACTCTAAATCTACTAAAAATGTTAGTTTTCAAAAATTTGGACACAGTTGGAGCAACATCATTCCTGGTAGGAATAGCCTTAACCCGCCAAGAAAGATAGTCAACAGCTAACAATATATATGTAAAACAACGAGAAGGTAAAAAAGGACCCATAAAATCTATACCCCATACATCAAATAGCTCACAAAATAGAATAGGTTTTTGAGTTAATTTGTCTCTTTTACTCACACCATACCCAAAATGCTTACATACATCACAGGACTTAATAAAATCATAAGCATCTTTAAAAATAGAAGGCCAATAGAAACCAGACTCTAAAATTTTTCTAGCAGTTTTCTGTGAGCTATAGTGCCCTCTACATACAACTGAATGGCAAGAAATGAGAATCACGACAAATTCATCATCAGGGATACATCTCCTAATTACTTCATCCTGGCAAATCCTCAAAAGGATAGGATCGTCCCATATGTAGTGTTGGGATTCTTGCTTCAGCTTCTGGACCTGAAAGGAAGACATATCACTAGGAATGAGTCTGCACACCAAATTGTTAGAATAATGAGTTTTGATGATAACTAAACATAACTTAGGCATAATGAAAGGATGGACATAGTTCAAGAATAACTTAGAAACAATCTGATAAAAAATGCTAAGTTTTGTCCAATTGATCAGGATCAGATTATAAGTTAAGGAACTATAAGTCTAATCAATCAAGGATAGATGAGAGACTGATTTGAAGTTGAGATCATATTTGTCCAATTGATCAGGGACCTCTGTAATCGATCAGAGAAGTGAAAAATGAACTAAGGGACTCAGTGTTATCGATTAGAGGAAATAGAAGATCTTAGAATAATCGATTGGATAAGCTCAATCGATCAGGCCAACCCTATGATCGATCAGAAGGATAAAAGAGTAATCCAAGCATAACTTAAACCTAATCGATCAGAGAAGGTTAATCGATAAGAAGACAATGAGTAATCGATAAGATAATACCTATAATATGAATGTAGTCTGAGTGCAATCGATTGGATAAACATAATCGATTAGGGACCCCCTGTGATTGATCAAGCAAGGAATTTTCTAACTTCATATTTAGTACTGCAGGTCATGATTGATGTGTGATCTATGTATGATCAATTAGGAACCAGAAGCTGTGATTGATCGGAAACCTGTAATCAAAGTGGCGAGAGATTCAATTCAAATTGATTTGACAGCCTATTTTAAGCTTTCAAAGTATAGAAGTTGTTTAGGCCTATTCTAGGAAGTTATCGTTAGACACATAAACCTGCCATTAAAGCCGTTTGACACACCAAACACGTCCTGTGATTAATGAAGAGAGATGAACTGAAGCAAAACAAGTACAATGGAGTTAATGCTTCAACCAGAACATAATCTTAACACTCCATCATTAGATTAATTAGCCCTCTAGCATAAAGAACAAGCAACGGCTATAATTTTCACAACGGGAAAAATTCCAAAAGCCAGTATAAAAGCCTTTTTGAAGAAGTGGGTGGAGATTCATTGATTACCAACATTGATTATTCATATCAGCTACATTTACTGCATTCAATACTCACCAATTTTTAGAGAGTTTATTCATTGCATATTGTTCTTTATGTGTATCACAGTCTGTTTATTTAAGTGAACGAGTTTTCTATAATTACATTCATGTGAGGATTACTCTTAAGATAGTGGGATCTTAAGAGTAGGGTGTAATCTTACAAGTTGCAAGGAGGATTGATCAGTGAAAGAGAGAGCTCTTGTTGTATGGTCATTTATAAAGGCATTCAAGAGCCTGTTTAAATATTGAGAGATTAGTGGAATCCAACTGGAAGTTGGAGAACTGGACGTAGGCTAAGATTTGGGCTGAACCTGTATAAGCTCTGTGAATTTAGTGTTCTAATTTTAGAAAGCACAGTTCACCCCCACTTGTACTTTCCTGCCACCTTCACAAATAATTAACAATAGCAGCAAACCATGGTGTATTAACGTAAATAGCACAAAGAGAGGAATCAGAAAAATCATCACAAGTCAAATCAGAACAATAAACTCCCCTTGTGTTTTCTGGAAGGTGGCTCAAGTGATATGCTACAAGGTTGGCACTACCTGCTCTATCCTTTATTTGAATGTAAAATTCTTGGAGCAATAGTGTCCAACGAAGCAATCTAGGTTTAGAATGTTTCTTGGTGAAGAGGAACTTCACAACTGCATGATCAGTATAAACCACAACAGAAGAATGCAACTGATACGGCCTAAACTTATCTAAAGCAAAAACAACGGCATGCAATTCCTTTTCAGTGGTAGTATAATCTCTTTGTGTAGTATCCAAATTTTTAGAGGCATATGCAATCACATAGGGTTGTTTATCACTTCTTTGGCCCAACATGACACCAACTGCAAGGTTGGAGGCATCACATGCCAACTCAAAGGGTAATGACCAATCCGGAGCAACAAGTATAGGTGGTTCAAGCAGCTTATTTTTCAAAGTATCAAATGCAAGTACACAATCATTATCAAAAGCAAAATCAACATCTTTTTGTAACAATTTAGAGAAGGGTAAGGCTATCTTAGAGAAATCCTTGATAAAGCGCCTATAGAAGCCTACATGACCCAAGAAATATTGAAGATCTTTTAAGCATGTGGGATATGGCAATGTCGCTATCACCTTGGTCTTAGCCTTGTCAACTTCAATACTGTGCCCTAATACAATGCCATGAGAAACCATAAAATGACATTTTTCATAATTTAAAACCAAATTTTTCTGAACACACCTAGCGAGTACCTTCTCCAAACTCTCTAGAACGTATGGAATGAATCTCCATAGACTGTGAAGTCATCCATAAATACTTCCATGCAATCATTAAGCATATCAAGAAAATGCTTATCATGCATCTTTAGAATATGCCATGCGCATTACATAGCCTGAAAGGCATGTGCCTATATACAAATGTACCAAATGGACAAGTAAAAGTGGTTTTGTCTTGGTCCTCCTACACTATAGGAATCTAAAAGTACCCAGAATAACCATCCAGGAAGCAGTAATGACTGTGACTTGCCAACCATTCCAACATCTGATAGATGAAAGGGAGGGAAAAGTGGTCCTTTCTAGTGGCATCATTTAGTTTCCTATAATCAAAACACACATGCCAACTGTTTTTGCACTCTCATGGGAATAAGTTCATCATTTTCATTTTTAATTACAGTGATCCTGAACTTCTTAGGGACCACTTGCACCGGTGAAACCCACTTACTATCTGAGATCGGATAAATTATGCCAGCACTAAGGAGTTTGGTAACTTTCCTTTTGACAACATCTAAAATGAGTGGATTCAACCATTGTTGTGGTTGCCTAAGAAACCTAGCATCATCCTATAATAAAATACGATCAATGCAAAAAGTTGGTTTTATACCCGGAATATCTGCCAATGTACAGCCAATAGCCTTTTTATACTTTTTCAAAATATTTAACAATTACGCTTCCTCCCTTGCCATCAAATCACTGGAAAAATCATAGGCAGTATATCATCAAAAGAAAGAAAAGCATACTTCAAATTACTTGGTAAAGGCTTAAGTTCAAGGGAAGGGAGTTCAACAATAGAAGGGACAATAGAAGACAAAACAGTAGGTACAGAAAAACTTCCCTTGTTTGACCCGCCTACACGGCTAGGATTAGGCTCAACCACACTTACCACTTGACTATTAGTCTTCCCAAGCGTTGAACCAACCACTAGTTGGTCTATCACAGCAACTGCCTTGGGCAAGAATCTTCCACATTTAAATGTGGTGTCTGGTTAATCGAATCAACCACTAGTTGACCACTTACAGTGATTACCTCAATTTTTCCTCCACTCTTCACACCTGTATCACTTTGCATAACAGGTCATTTAAATAGCGTAAGGTATGGGAGGAGATTCTTGGTCTAGAAGAAGGAGAAAAAGGTGGCCTTGAAACCACATGAGAAGTAGGCCCGATGAGAGCAGTGGGAGTCATCATGGCTGGAGTGAGGGTATCCCTTGTAAGCTCACATCATGCTGTTCCAGTTTAAACTCTACTTCTCGAACATTCCTGGTACCTACAGCACTAAACAAACTACCAGATTCTATAGAGCAATCATCACTCAACAAGGAGAGGTTAATGGAACTCATGTCACAAATAGAGTCATCAAGCATAGAAAAATCCCTACTAATAGACAGCAAACTATCAAGCATAAGTGAGTCTACATCATTCACATCACTACTCAAAGATGAGAGAGAGAACATAAAAGGTAATGAAGAGAAATAAGAGTCATAAGCATCTAGGTCAGAGATGTAATCATATGAATGCAAACCTAACTCATGCTCTTCTATGGCATCCTCAACAACAACATCAAGCACACTAACATCAAGTAAAGGATAGTCCTCATAAAGGTGTTGCATAGTCCCATACATGTTAAAGCTAATTCTATGGTCTCCTACTTCCATAGTTATCAAACTATTTCTCATATCAATAACAGAACCGGTGGTCCACATGAATAGCCTACCAAGAATAATAGTCGACTCACATGGCTCATTAGAAGTGTCTAAAACATAGAAATCAGCAAGAAAAACCAAATCCTTAACTTTGACAAGTATGTCCTCAAGAATGCCTTGGGGATATCGAAGTGTGCGATCGGTTAATTCTAAAATAACACTAGTCTTTTTCAAACCAGTAATACCTAAAGTAGAGAAAATAACACTAAGCATCACATTTATAGCGCTCCTAGATCCAACAATGCATTATTGACTGTCAAGTTCCCTATAGTGCATGGAATCATAAACGATCTAGGGTTCTTGCATTTAACTGGCAACTAATGTTTAAATAAAGCAGACACACTAGGATTTAATTGAATGCGCTCATTAGGTCCAAAATTTCTTTTGTTAGTGCACATTTCTTTCAAAAATTTACAATAACTAGGCATGGATTTACAAGATGAAAAAATGGAACATTAATATGCAATTTGCCAAACAAATCAAGCATCTCTTTTTCAATTTGATCATCTTATCTCTTCCTACTCTTAATGAAAGCAAGTGGAAAAAGTTTAGAAAAAGGGTTTAGAAAGAGTTACCTCTCTAGCCGGAGACTTGGCTAGGTCATTGCTGGAACTCGATTTTCCATGCTCATGTACGCTCGGAAGCTTTGATCTTTTAAGAGATGTGGATGCCTTTGGAACCTCTTCAAAAAATAGCTCCTTCATGGTAATGTTACACCTCTTAAGAAACTCCCTCTCCTTGGCACTCTCAGATGCCTCTAAATTCAAAGGGCCCAGAGAAGGGCTATCAACAACAATCTCCTCATCAATCATAAACTGTATCCTCTTAGCTAGTGGAACAAGATCAAGTTTCTTCCCACTCCTTTTATTTATTGCATTAAAGGCTTTTGAATTCATTACAGTGTTAGAAGGAATAGAACCACTCAACTGTGCCTGCAGCTCAATAAAAGAATTAGACAATTTTGTAACAAATTCTTCCATATTAGAATTCTTTGTCTCAAGCTGCTAGAATCTAGCTTCATTTTGTCTAATTTCAAATCAATATTTTTTAACATCTTAGACAACTCATCAAATTTATCTGCCCTCACAGGAACTATCTGATTCGAACTTTCACCTTGGCTTGAGTGATTGAATGGCCTAGATGCATCACCATCTTGCCTCTATGAGAACTTAAGGCTTTGACGCCGACCTTAATTATAAGTATTGGAATATAGATCCCAATGTGGATTTTGACCTCCCTGGTGTCCTTGGAATATAGCATTACAATACTCATATCAGGAGGGACAATTACAAATTACATGTATAGCAGATCCACAGAATTCACAAGTAAGGGCTACAAGTTCGTTACCTTCTGTGTGGCCTAAAGAAGGACAAGAGACTTGGTCCAAATTATAATTAAGCTTAGACTCAAACTTCTCCATCTGAGGGATGTAGAGAGAAGTGGCCTTAACCCGATCAAGGTCCTAGATGGATCTCCGAGATGTACCATGATGCTGCTTAGCTAGGGCTAACTTTCTGAATAGATCCCAACCCTCCTCAATGTTCATATCAATAAAGGAACCACCAGCAGCAGAATTTAGCTTCTCTTGCTCTTTCTCATGCAACCCATCATAGAAATTCTGAGCAAGCTGCTCCTCAAGTATTTGATGGTGTGGACAACGTTGAAGCAAATCTTGAAATTCGGACCAGTAGTTATAAAGGGACTCATCTACATCTTACACAATCCCATTAATCTCCTTCTGTATAGCTAAGGTTAAGGTAGCAATATCGAACCTCTCAAAGGAAGCATTCTTCAAATTAGCCCAAGAACGTATGGCTACAGGTGCAACTCGTGGCAAACTCATGTACCACTCCTTTACTTTGCCCTCCAAAGTAAGGTGGAAGACTCTCCACATGACATCATCAATATGTGTGCCAACTGGTAACACGGAACTTCAGCAAATATATATCTCATCCAAATGCAAGTGTGGTTCCTCTGCATGCAAACCATGAAACTTAGGTAAGGACTGGATCAATGAACCTTTAATCTCATAACTAGAATTAATATTAGGGAATACATTCATAAATGGATTATAATCAAAATTTGCAGTAATGACATCCCTAATAGTCCTCCTAACTCCATGTGGAACCCCACCCCCATTTGCATTGTGACCATGTATACCGTTACCCCCATTTCACCCATTTTGGTTCTTAGGTGGCTATACACCTTGGTTTAGTATGTTGGGATAAATAGGGATTGCGGCAATAATTGGGTTGACTTGATTATTGGGTGGATCTATAGCTGGAAAATCTAAATCAAATTCAGTGTTGGGTTCTTAGTCACTAGAGTCACTAAAAGATACGTCCTCTATAACTACCTCGGTGGTAGAAATAGTGGCTCTATTTTTTTTCCTCAACTGGGTAAGGTAATGCTCAATCTCAGGGTTCTTAGGCAATAAGTCAAACACACAGGTATTGCTTCTAGTCATACATAAGGAACTGACAGCAAGTGTAGTAAGAAACACAATTGAATACCAAGTAAGCAATCACAATGCACCACAAGATCAAATGGCTAATGGAAAGATGAATAATGGGTGGAATCAACACAAACAAACTAAGAATAAAGGAAAATCAAAGAAGAAAACTCAAAAACAGAACTATCCTAAAATGTGGAAAAAATACTAGAAAATAAAGAAAAATTGAAAAAGTACC
This sequence comes from Mimosa bimucronata, assembly GCA_037074515.1. NCBI lineage: Eukaryota > Viridiplantae > Streptophyta > Magnoliopsida > Fabales > Fabaceae > Mimosa > Mimosa bimucronata. Next base: position 19,948,839 of record CM073442.1, read on the forward strand.
CAAAACAATAGAATTTAGCCAAAATCCACCACACCCAATAGCAAAGTTATTCAACTTACTTAGAATGGCCCACAACTTTAGGAAACCAAAGCTCATAAATTTCTAGAGAAAAATTTTCCAAAATTAATAGCAAGCTATGTTAGAATAATGAGTTTTGATTATAACTAAACATAACTTAGGCATAAAGAAAGGTTGGACATAGATCAGGAATAACTTAGAAACAATCTAATAGAAAATGCTAAGTATTGCCCAATCGATCATGATCTGGTTATCAGTTAAGAAACTAAGACATTGATCAATTAGGGATAGATCAGAGACAGATCAGAGTTAGATTAGAAGTTTGAATCATAAGTGCCCAATCGATCAGATACCCTTGTCATCGATCAGAGAAGTAAAAATGAACTAAGTAATCTCAGCGTGATTGATTGTGCATGATTATTATACTATTTTAACCACCAATAATGGAAAATTAGCATTCAATTTAGGAGAATTCAATGGGAATTAAGTACAATTGCATGTGTGGTCCATTCTAAAGAAATTAGTTGCATTTCAATGGTAATTTGAGCATATTAGGCTTTTAACTCATGCATTTCATGATTATGGACTTAAAATACCTCACATATGAAAGTGTTGGCTGTCACCCAAGAGGGGGGGTGAATTGGGTGATAGGCTAAATAAATAAAAAACTTAAAATTCTCTTTTATAAAACACTGTGAAGGTAATTTAAAATCTCTTTCTGTTTATCACAGAGTATATCAAAACTGTTAAATGCACAAGAGATATATAAAGTAGATATGCTGGAAACTAAGAGAGTTAAGGGAAGAGATAATGCACACAGAATTTATCCTGGTTCGGTCAACCCTGACCTACATCCAGTCCTCAGGCTCCACCTAAGATTTTCCACTATCTTGTTTAAATCGGGCACAAGAGAAGCCTACCATAGGTTTTACGAACACAGGTTCACCTGTCAACCTTTTCCACTGGTTTTACGAACACGGGATCACCAGCCAACCTTTTCCACTGGTTTTACGAACACGGGATTACCAGCCAACCTTTACAGAGTTTTAGAATCTTTCTAAACACTCCCCCTTACTACCCGTAAGGTTACAACCCTGTTCTTAAAGCACCAAGCTTTAGAACAACCTCAAACAATAGAGGATTTTATCAAAGTGATAAGTTCACTAAATGAACAGATTGTGATAATCACTGAAGTACAAAAGATGTATGATGAAATACAAATCAGAGCTTAATAATCTGAACAATGTGTGCTCATGCTCTTCTATTCTAATTCGCTTAACTCATCATTTCTGGGCTCACTGATATATAACTAACATTCTGTGCAGAGCCTCTGTTTTCATTGCGTCATAGTTTCATCTCGTGTATGTGCGTCGTGTGTGTCCCTCTCTTTGCTCCAGATGTCTTCAAGTCTTTATATAGGGTATTATTCTGTCCGTTGGAGACTTGGAGAACTAGCCGTTTGAGTATTTCTTTCTTTTCGTGCTTTGGCTAAGAGAGATGGAGACTCTGAGTAACGGTAACCTGCTGCTACCTACTCCTGTACTTGCTGTCAGCTTTTTCACTAGCGCTAGCTCCCTTTGCTATCGCTAGCTTGACAGTCTAAAATCTGCACTTTAGAAACAATGTATTAGCTCAGCACGTGTTGTGCTATCGATAGCTAACAAAGCTATCGCTAGCTTCATAGTGTAATTCCAGTACTTAGCTAAACAGATAAGCACAGCAGATGTTATCGCAAGCTCAATGATAAAGACAACATATCAGCTAAGAAATTTCATCAAGCATTCTCTATCGATAGACATGAGCACTATCGCTAGCATATTCTTTTAGTTCAATGTTCAGCGTACTAGCTATGTCATCTCTATAAGCATTCTCTATCGATAGCTAATCCCATTGGGGTTAGTCACTTGTTTGCTCATTAGCTTAAGGATACTAAGCTATCTGAATATTCTAAGTTATTTCAGGTATCCTGTTATCGATAGCATCTTATGATATCGCTAGCTAACTATGTTAACTGATCTAACATTCTTTCCCTTCAGTATTTATTCATGTTATCAGAGGGAACTTAGCGATAGAGACAGAGTCTAGCGATAGGATCTATTCTTATTTGCTTAGGCTAGTTCAAATCATTCTATTAGCAATAGAGAAGACCTTTAGCGATAGAGATATTTCTCTTCCAATGGATTACTGCTAAGTCCTCATTAGCCATTGATATCCTAAGCTTTCCAGATTAGCGATAGGCTCTTAGCTTAGCGATAGAGAATTTGCTGCATGAAACCTACTCTTACTCATTCAGTCTTGATCATATCATTGCTTATAGTAGGCATAATAGTTAACTAATCCATGCAAAACATTCATATGAAGTAATAGATATTCAAGGCAGAGATAAAACACTTCATACAACCTTTTTGCTTACTATATTCATATCTATATTTGACATCATCAAAACTAAGCATATCCAACAACATATACTTTAATTTCCCATTATAGGTGCAAAGGATGAGGCCCTAAATGAAGAAAAGGTGAGAAAAGCAAAGAAGAAGTTTCTGGTCCTCGCCTTAGACCCCCCACGGCGAGGCCCACGGTGAAGGACAAAGAGACGAATCTGATACAAGTTGCCTCATCGTAGCTAGCCACGGCGAGGGCTACAGCGAGGGCCCGATAAAAAGTCTAAAACGGAAGTTTTCAGTTTATTTCCAAATTTTGGGTGATTGGGTCCTCTTCCATTGTTTCCTAAAGGATGAATTCGACCTTCCCAAGAAATCTAGAGGGAATTAGGAAGGATTTTGGGTTGCCTATCTTGTTCTATAAATTTATACCTGAATTTCCTCTTAAACACCACCAATTCAGATTTCCATTGCCATTCATTCACTCTCACCCTTTCCTCTCCTTAACCCTCAAGCCTCTGCAAGAATTCCACTCCTCCATTCACTCATCTACACCAATTTCACTCATCCCACCTTAATCCCATGGCTTCCAACTCCAAATTCCATTCGATCGTGTTCAGAAGCATGAGTGGCTAAGTTCTTCGTGGGGATCTTGATGGAGGAAGGGAACCGGAGCTTCAACGTTTCTAATGGGGAGTTATTTAATTTCTCTTGTCTAAGTCTTATTATGTATTTCAATCCCTTTCGTTATATGTAATGGGTCTTGGAACAAGTATGCTTCATTGTTTGATCTTTTGTTTAAATGGTCATGCATGTAATTAAGAGATGTCTTTCATATGTATGAACCTAAGTGTTGTTTTCTTGATATGGATATGCTTCATTTATATTCCCTTAGGATTTCTAGAATATGTTAAATGCATGTGCGATTGTATGTGTGTTTAGACACTAGGTCCAACGTTAGATGGTTCGATTTACTTCTAACGAGAGTCTCCTTGCATGTTTATCATGAATCTTCACTACCAAGTTGAAACTTAACGATTGCCTATTTAATTAATTGAATGAGCGATTCGCCACGTTAGTTGATTAAGTAGGTTAATTGGACTAAGAGTGATTACCTTAGGTTTTGCATTAGAACTTGGTTTAAAAACTCCCATATCATTTTATAAGCTAGGAAGGTTGCCCAATTCATCAAGAGACCCATGTTCATCTCAATAGTTTTCACAAATCCATTTTAATTTCTTTCTTTAATAACAAAAATCCCAAAAAGAATCTAGTTTAGTTTCCTTAATTAAAATCTCAAAACCCCTGACTTTATAGCTTTTCATGCATTTAGTTTCCTAGGTTAGTTCATTAGGCTCCTTGAGAGACGATCCGAGAAAGCACCACTAGTGCAATCCTTGGTTAATTAAATTTTGCATTTGATCCCCAAGGTGTATTAGGAAAGGCTCAAATCAGTGATTGATTGGAGGAATAATAATAACTTAGTGTAATTGAACTGTTGCATCTGATCGATTAGACCTCCCCTATAATCGATTAGAAAGACCAAAATATAATCTAAGCCTAATCGATCAGAGAAGGTTAATCGATCAGAGAATAGTGAGTAATAGATCAGAAAATACTTGTAATCTAAATATAATCTGAGTGTGATCTATTATGTAAGCCTAATCGATCAGGGACCCCTATGATCGATCATGTGAGGAATTTTCTAATGTCATATTAAGTGATGTAGGTCGTGATCGATGTGTGATAGATCAGGTAACAGAGGCAGTGATAGATCAGAGGCCAATAATCGAAGTGGCGATAGCATTTATTTCAAACTGAATGGATAGCCTATTTTAAGCTTTCAAGTTTAAAAAGTATTCAGGCCTACTTTGGGAAGTTATCGTTAGACACATAAATATGCCATTAGAGCCGTTTGACACAACAACTATGTTCTACGATTAATGAAGAGAGAGGATCTGAAGCAAACCAAGTGCAAAGGAGTTAATGCTACCTAGAGTACATTCTCCTCAACACTCCATCCATAATCATCTCTCATCTAAGAACAAGGAATAGCTATAACTTCATAAACAGGAAGAATTCTAGAAACCAATATAAAAGCCTTGATGAAGAAGTTGGTGAAGGCATTGATTACATATATTGATTATTCTTGCTAAGTTACACTTACTGCATTCAATACTTACTAACTCTTAGAGAGATCATTCATTGTCTTTGTACTTCAGTGTGTATCACAATCAGTTCATTGAGTAAACAAACATTCTGTAATCACATTTCTAGTGAGGTTTACTCTTAAGAGTAGGTTGTAATCCTACAAAATGTAAGGGGGAGTGATCTGTAAGAGAGAGATCTTACTGTGAGATCACTTGTAAAGGCTTTCAAGAGCCTATTATAATCTTGAGGTTTAGTGGAACCCAACTGAGGTTGGAGAACTGGATGTAGGCCAAAGTTTGGGCTGAACCAGTATAAGCTCTATGTCTTAGTGTATTAAATTTTAATTTAGCACAATTCACCCCCTCTTGTGCATTCCTGTTACTTTTATTTGGTATCAGAGTAGGTCTTCTCAAAACTTATTCGTCCAACGATCAAGAGAAGCAAAGATCGAACATGGCAGGTTATGACAACATACTCCCTGAAGGAAGCTCAATCAGTAAGCCACCAGGCTTCAATGGAGAACACTATACCTTCTGGAAGATGAAGATGAGAACATTTATCAAAGTTTTTGGTTACACACTTTGGAAGATAGTAGAAGATGGAGATATCATTCCTGTCAAGATAGAAAATGGAGCACAAATGCCTAAACTCCCCACAGAATGTACAGATGAAGATAAGGACAACATGGAACTAAACATCAAAGCAATTCTGATCATTCAAAGTGCTTTGAGCCAGAAAGAATACTTCAGAGTATGCCATCTTGAAACTGCTAAAGAGATGTGGGATGCTCTAGAGGCTGCTCATGAAGGAACATCTGGAGTTAAGACCAGAAGAGCTGAACAATTAATCTCAGAATTTCATCTTTTTAAGATGGAGGAAGGAGAACTTATCAGGGAGTTGGAGATCAGGTTCACTCATCGAATAAACAATCTCACTGCCCTTGGAAGGAGAATTCCAAAAGCTGAGCAAGTGTCCAAGATTCTAAAAATTCTCACCCCAGAATGGCAAATGAAGGCCACAACTATCCAAGAAATGAGGGGAGAATCAATGAGGTATACTATTGCACTATTTGGAAGCTTAGCAGAATATGAGTCTGCTATTAGGACTCAAAGAAAGTTCTATAGGGATAAGAAGAAGAAGAATCTAGCCCTCTTAGCTCCTACAAAAGATGATGAGGATGATGAAGATGAGGAAGAGCTAGATGATGATGAGATGGCCTTCATGGTCAGAAAATTTAAAATATTCTTCAGAAATGGGAGAAGATTCTAGAGAGGTGGCTCAAGCAATGCAAAAAGGGACTCTCAGAAGAATGCTTTTGTGTGCTATGAATGCAAAAAGCCTGGGCACTTCAAATATGAATGCCCAAGTCTACAGAGATACAAAGAAAAGGAGAAAAAGAGAGAGAGAAGCTTCAGAGAAAAAAGAAAGCCTATGTCTCCTCCATATGGAGAGATAGCTCAGGTGAGGAAGCAAGTGATGCGAGGAAACAACCAACCTCTGCCTTGTTGCCCAAGAAGAATCTGACAGCGAGGTATATTCTTCTGAACCATCTTTTCATGAACTCCAAGATGCTTATAATGAACTACATATAGAGTTTGTGAAACTTGCAAAAGAAGTAGTGACAAATCTCTTATTTGTAATGCTTTTACATGCCTAATTTGAGACAATTAACATGATTAAGATGCAAGTTTGGTCCAATAATGCTTAATTGAATATCTTAAACTCTCAAGTGAAATGAGTATAAAATTAGGATTAATTAGCCATAATTGTAGATTAATTACATTGATTAATTTATAGGGCTATCTGATTCTTGTTTAGTCTTGTTTCCACTTGTAGGGTCGTTCAGGACCAAAAGATCGGACCCGGGTTGAAGAAAAAGGCCAAACAAAGAGGCAGAACTGAAGGCACCTCGCCGCGGCTTCGCCGCGGGGAGACAGACAGCGAGAACGTCCCAATTTTGGCAGAGAAGACATGAGCTCGCCGTGGATTCGCCGCGGCGAACCCACGGCGAGAAGGCCTCCAGAGTTCCAGAGAACAACACACCTCGCCGCGGCGAAGTGGACGGCGATAATCATTCTGCAGAATTCCAGAACGCGAATTTTGGCCCAAATCCGGATCCAACTTGAAACCCACTCACTTGACCCGACTTGGGGGACATAAAACACGAAACTTACACTCCATTAGGGCAGATTTGGCTCACATTTTACACACCCAAGCCCTAGCTCTCTCTTCTCTCTTCTCCATCTTCATCTTCTTCATCTTTCTTCCTTCTTCCATGGCTTCCACACCTTCCTTCTTTCTTGTTGGTTCCTCCATGAAGAGTAGCAGCTAGGCTTCACCATTCTTGGTGGTGAGAGCCAAGGGATGAGCTTAAAGCTTCAATAGGGGAGTTTTCCTAGTTCTAATCCTTTCCCATTTGTTGTATTTATGCTTTTCTAGGTTTCTAGGGTTGCATTTATGACATTTTGGTGGGTTGTATTAATTGTTATTGCATTTGGTTGAGGTGCATTTATGGCACTTAGTTGGATGCATTTATGACATTAGGGTTAGAACTTATGTTTGTATTTAAGTTGTTTCCTTCTTGTATAATGCTTGACATTGCTACTTATTAGCTTTTAGTTTAATGAAATTTATGGGTTCATAGTTTTGTTATTCTCTTGGTGAAAATTATGTGCTAATACAAGGTGGCTTGGTTAGTGGATTGAGAATGTTAAGTTGTTTGCTTGAGGGAGATGGCATAACAATTAATTGGTTGTGTTGAGACATTGGGTAAACACTCTCTAGGTCCTAATTTATTGTATAGGTGGCCATAAATGGATTAGGGTTTAGAGAGAAATTTAGAGCAATTATGGGGTGGCCCAAATTGTGGATTTAAAGTCTTGCATAATCAATTATTTCTTGATTTGGAACTTAATCAACTTGGGTTAAATTAAGTAATGTGCGGGGTTCCGGCATTAATTAAGTTAACCCAAGCCTAGCCTAGAGGGGTTCCTCTAGGGTTCTTTAGAAATCAAACAAACTCCTCGAAAATCTTTTGGAGCAATGATTCCCAAAGCTTTCATTCATCAAGAATGACCTTTATCCCATTTTCATCCAAATCTCACTTTTAACTTTAATCTTTTACTTTACCTTTGCATATACTAAACTTCTTATCAAAACCAAACAAAAATGCTTTATACCCGTCTTTTCAAGTTTACATTTTAGCTATTAGGTACCATATTACACTAGGCTCCTTGAGATCGACACCCAGGGTTAGCTTCCACTATCCCCTCGGGTTCTAATTTCTTGGAGAGCGGACTCGAGGCGGCACTGCTCCGAACCTAAAAACCTTTAATCAATCTTCGAGCTCTTCAAGTGGCGCCGTTGCCAGGGATCCAAGTAATTGGTTCCCTAGTAGCCGGTTGTCAAACTTGCTTTGGCCGGGTCTCAATTCTTGTTGCATTATTAGTTTAGTTGCATCTTAGTTTATTTTTCATCTTTGCATATCATATTTTGAAATACCACTGACAATTGGTATAGATGCTTACTCTTTGCATTTTCTTGGCTCATTGACTTACTTTTGTGCTTGGTTGCTTTAGTGGTAGATTTATTGCACTAATTGTGAATGCTGTCCTTTGCTGGATATTGAGTGCTTGAATCTATCCCCCAAGTCACACTTTTGTTGCTTGAAGCTCACTTGTGCATAGCATACTTCCTCTGACTAATTTGCACTTGGTTGAAGTAGTATATCACATTTTCACTCAACTTGTGCTAGTTTCTGAAAAATTCTACAGGTCACCCTCTGTTCAGTGGCAGAATCAGCCACTCTTAACTTTTGATTCCTCGCCGTCACCTCGCCGCGGCAAAGAGACGGAGAGCTCCACCTGTGTCAGCCTCTGCTTTCGCTGACTTTTGCTATTCTCTGATCATTCCTGCTGCATATACACTCCATACTCACACCTTATTCGTACATACACATTTCATATACACTTCATACACTTCCATATATCACATACCATTCGCTCTTACTTGACTTTTGTACATTCTAAGTCTTAGTTGCTGCTGATAGTCCACTTGTTGTCTGTGCCTTGTGTGACTCAACTTTGACTTGCTTTTGATTTCTTCTACCTGTTTATATCTCATTGTGCATGCCTAGAGGGAGAGGTAGAAGGAGAAGAGGATCAAATCTTCCATCCTTAAACCTTGGGATTGAGCCACACCTTGGGAGAGCCAATCAAGGAGGTCCCTCTAGCCCTATTTTAGAAGAGAGTTCTTTTGGAGAGTCTAGCAGTCCCTCTCATTCAGACACTGAAAACGCCATCCACATAGAAATCCCTCTAGATATCCTTATGGCTCATAGACCACCACCAAATGGCAATAATGGAAACAATGGTGAGGGTGAGGGAGTAGGAAACAATGACATCCCTAGGAGGCGTAGTATTAGCGAAGTTACCTCAAGTGGTGTCACCCATGACCCATTCCAAACTGCATATCATGCTTTAAATGCTGATTTTGAAATTAAATGACCACTAATTGCAGTATTACCTCATTTTGCAGGATTGGAAGGGGAGGATGCATATGGCCATCTATATGGGGTCTACCTTGCTTGCACAAGCATGAAACCAGCTGGAGCGGATATTGACGATGTGCAGTTAAAAGTCTTTCACTTGTCGCTGGATGGAAAAGCCAAAGAGTGGTTTAGACTCCTACCAAGACATGATGAGAATGCCCTCACTTCTTGGGCCAATTTGAGGAGGGCATTTTTGGAGCATTACTTCCCGGATGTTAAGACCGAGGATTTGAAGAAGGACATTTATTCCATCAGACAAGATCCTTCTGAAAGCTTCTATGAGTATTGGTGCCAGTTTCAAGAGTTGTTAGCCAAGTGTCCCCACCATCAGATTATAGATGAACAGTTGATTCAATACTTCCATAAGGGGCTCTTGCCTAATGAGAGAGGCATTATGGATGCTAGTGCCGGTGGTTCTTTGGAAGATTTACTCGCCGCAGAAGCTTGGGCTATGATTAAACTGAGAGCCAAAAACACCCAACAATACAACAGAAGAGGTTCCAAAGGAGTGTTTGAGTTGAGCTCCAACCCACAACAGACAAGGAGGATGGATTCTTTAGAGGCCAAGGTGGATACTTTGAGTTCCCAACTTACTTCTCAGCTTGCCTTCATTACTTCAGAGTTGAGGAACCTTAGCATGCAACAGTGTGCTCCCACTTCCTCTAATTCCAAGGCCTTAGTTGCGCCAAGTTGTGAGAATTGTGGTTCAGTGATGCATATCAGTAGCCTTTGTCCTAATGAGCCGGCGGATGTCAACGCTATGTACCAGGGGAGGTCCAGCTCTAATCCCAACCAAAAATGGGATCCCCACAGCAACACTTACAATGAAGGGTGGAGGTCACACCCAAATTTCCGGTGGAGAGACAACAATAATTCCATGACCAGTTACAAGGGCCAATCTTCTTCTTCCCCAAGGTCCTTGGTTCCCCAAGATTCACCAAGAGGGGATGATTCATGTGATAGAATTCTCAAGAGCATACAACGGATGCATGAGGATATGAATGCTCGCAACGATGCAAGGTTTGCATCTCTTGAGTCTAAGATGGAGCAATGGGAAACTAGAACTACAAACCTTCAATCCTTTGTGAGCCAGTTGTCGGACGGTTTGAATGACAAGCAAGCAAGGTCAAGTGGAGCTTCTCCCTCCAATACTGTGATAAACCCAAAGTCCCTTAATGCCATCACCTTGAGAAATGGCAAGAAAGTCAAGTTCCAAGGCTTTGAGGGTGATTAGTCCGATGTTGATGAGGAGATTGTTTGTGATAGACCACCTTTGGGTATGGGAGAGTATTCCAACTCCAAGACCATTGAGGAGAGCTCCTTGCCAATGCCGACCCCTCCGGTCCAAAGTGAGAGTAAAGAAGAGAAAAAGCTCCTAGCTAACCCGCCTTCCATAAGAAGAAAGAGAGGAGTTCGCTTTGAAACAAAAGATTCATCCAACCAAGAGCCACAGCAAAAAGGTAAAGAGGTAAAAGTTTCTGACCTTCCTTTTCCTCATTCATACTTGGCTAGTAAAAAGGTTATGGATGATAAGTGTGATAAAGAGATGTTTGATATGTTTAGTAAAGTTGAAGTGAACTTACCTCTTCTTGATTTGATTAAGAAAATGCCCAAGTCGGCAAAATTTTTAAAAGATTTGTGCACCAACAAGAGGAAATACAAGCATAGTGAAAGAACCCAACTGGGGTCTAATGTGAGTGCTTTGTTTAAACCACAACTACCTTTGAAATGCAAAGACCCGGGTTCTTACACTATCCCTTGTATCATAGGCAAGACCACCATTTCAAATGCTTTACTAGATCTTGGTGCTGCGATAAATGTCATGCCTACCTCTATTTTTGAGTCATTGGGTACCCAATCCATTCGAGACACAAGTGTGGTTCTCCAACTTGCGGACCGAACAATAAGGTATCCAAAGGGCAATTTGGAAGACATTTTGGTGCAAGTAAAAGGGCTTGTTTTTCCGGCCGATTTCTATGTCCTAGACATGACTAGTGACAACCCTAGTGATAGTACCTTAATTCTTGGCCGACCTTTCCTTAGGACAGCCGAAACCATCATTGATATGAAACAAGGTACAATCACTATGGGGACTGGTGACCAGGAGGTCAAGTTTCTATTTTCTGAGACCATGCGCAATGCTGGTGATGACTGTACTTATCTAGGCATTAGTGCAATATCTTGTGTGGATGATGAGATTGATGAGCTTTGTGATTCTACATGGTTTGATTCAATTGAGCATGTTGAGCCATCCCCCATTATTTCCCCCTCCCATACATTTTTATGTTGTGCATGTGTTGGTGATGTGAAATGTGTTAATTGCATTGAGATTGATGAATATCTTTCCTCCTCGCATGATTTGGATGAGTTTACATGCTTAGTTGATACTTTATCTACTCACCCCACACCCAATGGTCTTGGGAAAGGTTCTGCTGATTGTGATACAGGTTCTGCTGACCCCATAGACACTGTTATGCAAGCTACACCGGTAGCTTTGTCTATGGTGGATACTTGCTCCCCCTTGGGAAGTGGAGAAATTACAGCATTGATAGATGCACCCATATCTCCTTCCCTGTTCTGTGATAACGCCATTCTACCACTTGCTGCACTTGAGCTTCAGGAGTTGGTACCGTCTGTGGTAAAACCCCCGATTGTGGATCTCAAACCTTTACCTCCTAACTTGAAATATGCATTTCTTGCTGATTCTGATAAATTGCCTGTGATTATTTCAAGTGCCTTGTCTGATGTTGAGGAGGGTAGACTTGTTTCTCTTCTTAGGTCTTATAGGGGTGCAATTGGGTGGTCTCTTGCTGACATTCCAGGGATCAATCCCTCGGTTTGTACTCATAGAATCCTCTTGGAGGAGGGTTCTAAGCCTATTCGGCAACCACAGAGGAGACTGAATCCTCTTATTCTTGATGTTGTTAGGAAATAAATAGCCAAGCTCCTGAGTGCTGGGATCATTTATCCCATTTCTGATAGTGAGTGGGTGTCACCGGTACAAGTAGTACCGAAAAAGAGTGGAATTACCGTTGTCCGGAGTGACAACGATGAGCTAATTCCTACCAGAGTCCAAAATTCTTGGAGAGTGTGTATAGATTATAGGAAGCTTAATTCCTCGACTAGAAAGGACCACTTTCCCTTGCCTCTTATTGATCAAATGCTTGAGAGGATCTCTGGTAAGTCTCACTACTGCTTTCTTGATGAATGCCTCTCTAGTTTAGAACTTGTTTTGAAAAGATGTTTGGAAAAGAACTTGGTTTTAAACTATGAGAAGTGTCATTTCATGGTGGATAGTGGCATTGTTTTAGGTCACTTGATCTCCCAAAAGGGGATTGAGGTTGACAAAGATAAAATTGAAGTTATTGCATCTTTACCCTATCACACCAATTTGAAAGAAGTTAGATCATTTCTGGGGCATGCGGGGTTCTATAGGCGTTTCATTGCTAATTTTTCCAAAATTGCCTTACCCCTTTCAACTTTGCTTAAAAAGGATTCTGATTTTGTTTTTGATGATAAATGTAAGCATGCCTTTGATACGTTGAAATCCTCCTTGATTTCTCCTCCCATTATTAGTGCACCTAATTGGCAATTGCCCTTTGAGCTTTCATGTGATGCATCTAATTCTGCGGTAGGAGCCATGCTTGGTCAGAAAGTTGACAAGGTCCCTAGGGTCATTGCATATGCATCTAGGACGCTTGATTCCGCACAACTTAATTACACCACTACTGAAAAAGAGTTGTTTGCTATAATTTTTGCACTTGACAAGGTTAGACAATATTTGATAAACTCTTCTGTGGTAGTATACACTGACCATGCAGCTGTGCGGTACTTGTTCCAAAAGCCCCAGTCTAAGGCTAGACTGCTGAGATGGGCTCTTCTGATGCAAGAATTTGATGTGAGGATCAAGGATCGGGCTGGAGCTGAAAATCATGTGGCCGATCATTTGAGCCGCTTGCCTCCCGACACAAGGGGAGTTGATTCTTCTGATCTTTGCATTAATTCTTTTCCTGACTCTGCTTTGTTTGCCTTGGCCACTGTTGAGCCTTGGTATTCTCATATTGTGAACTACCTAACTGCTAATGTGGTTCCCTCTTCCTTGTCTCATTTCCAGGTTAACAAATTGAAGAGGGAGGCCAAGTACTACATCTGGGATCCACCCACTCTGTGGCGCATTTGTAGTGACCAGATCATCCGCCTTTGTGTCCCAAATGATGAGATTCACTCTATCCTTACTCATGCTCATTTTTTATCTTGTAGTGGCCATTTTAGTGCCAAAAAGACTGCTAGGAGAGTGTTAGAGTGTGGATTTTTCTGGCCTACTTTGTTTAGAGACGCATTTAATTATTGTAAGTCTTGTGAGAAATGTCAACAGTTTGGGAGTTGGGGTAAGAGACATGAAATGCCTATGAGGCCTATGCACTTTTGTGAGGTTTTTGATTTTTGGGGCATTGATTTTATGGGACCCTTTCTCCCTTCCTGTGGATTTACTTACATTTTACTTGCAGTAGATTATGTGTCTAGATGGGTTGAGGCAATCCCAACTAGGAAAGATGATGCCGCTACTGTTTCTAGATTCTTACGTTCTCATATCTTTTGTAGGTACGGCATTCCTAGGGCTATCATCAGCGACCAGGGGACACATTTCTGCAACCGGATCATCCAGTCCCTCTTTGCCAAGTATGGAGTCACTCACAAAGTTGCTACACCTTACCATCCCAGACCAATGGGCTAGCTGAAGTTTCAAACCGGGAGGTGAAGCATATTCTTGAAAAGATAGTGAAGCCATCTCGCAAAGACTGGAGTGATCGCTTGGAAGAAGCTCTTTGGGCATATAGGACGGCCTACAAGACGCCTATTGGGACATCACCCTTTAGAGTTGTCTATGGGAAGTCCTGCCACCTACCTATGGAGTTGGAGCACAAATCATACTGGGCCATTAAAGCTTGTAATGCCGATTTGGAGTCTTCCTTGACTAATCGGATGATGCAACTCCAAGAGCTTGAGGAACTAAGGTTGCATGCCTATGAGAATGGGCTAATCTACAAGGATCGGTTGAAGATGATGCATGATAAGCATATCATGAAGAAGGATTTTAAAGAAGGGGACAAGGTGATGATGTTTAAAGCGAGACTCAAGATCCTACCGGGAAAGTTCAAGTCTAGGTGGGAGGGTCCATATCAAGTTGTCCAAGCCTACCCCTATGGTGCATTTGAGCTTCTAGATGGCGTCACCGGATCAAAATTCAAAGTCAATGGCCATTTGCTCAAGCACTACCACGAACCATCTCAACCACCTTAATCATGAGGTTGTTCCTTTCCTCTTTACTTGCTCCTTTGCTTTATAATTAACATATGTTTTTAAGCTAAGTGTGGGGGAGGGAACTTACCAGTAGAAAAAGTAGTTGTAGTTGCTTTTAAATTCTTAGGCTAGTAATAAAAGCTTCTCGCTCACCACACTTGATTTCGACATGCTTCGAAAATTTCATTGGTTTAACATTTTGACTCACTCTTGCCTCTCCCTATTTTTCTTTTGGTGTTGATGACGTGTTGTGCTTCGATCTTGAATCGGACTTCACAACTTTCCACTTCACCCAAGAGTTGAGTTGAATTGATACTTCCATATTTTTGCTACATTGAGGACAATGTAGGAATTAAGTGTGGGGGAGGGGTGTGTTTTGTGATGAGTGAAGTGGGTAAAAATTATTGCATCTTGGTTATGTTTTTAGCTTCAAAAATCTGAAAAATTTTGAAAATTTAAAATTTTTAACTTTTCCTCACTTCCACTTTTGTTCCTCTTTGGACTTGACATGATGTTTTTGGAAATGTTTTTGGCAATTATGGGAATTCCTTCATGCTTTTCGGATATGTGTTGATGCTTTTGACTTATCTTCTTGACTGAAATTGATGCTTTATGGTTGAATCGTGGGTGTAGTTGATCTTTGTTTATGAGTCTGGGAGAATTAGCCATGTTGTGAGGTTTATTTGAGCCCAAATGCTTATTCTTGTGAGAAATCCACTTGGCTGCCATTCTCTAGAACTTGTTTGCATTCTTGGTTGAAACTTGTTGCATCTAGTGTAATGAAGCATGATAAAGGCATTCATTCCATACCATATCATCCCAAACACAAACCATAAACACTTCTTCCATTTGCCACCCTATTTGAGCCCTTCGCTTGATGTTTTGCATAAATTGCCAATATGTGTAAAGTTGCATCATTGCTTGAATTAAATGAAAAATGCCACTGCTTGATTGTACATAGGCATGCCATGTATAAAGAAAAACAAAAATACAAAAAGAAGAAAAAGAAAAAGTTGCAAAAAGCGAAAAATAAGGCATGTGTGGTTTTAGCAAGTTGCAATTTGGTGCTTTGAGTTGAATTAGGCATTTAAGCATGCACAACATCATGTTTCATTCATTTCATCACACAATGTAGCCATTCCATCATTACAACCCCAAAAGCCCTTTTGATGCATTACATTTTTTGTGTTTAAGTGGAGATCTTAGAATTCCTACAAGCCTATGGTAGAGTGTGCTTCAAAGTGGATCTTGAGAGTAGAAAATGAACCCGATATGGTGAGAAGAGTGAAACACTTATCCTTGAGTGACCTTCTCCTTTGCTCATCTTCATTGCATTCACTACACTCATGGTTAGCTCTTTAGCATCATTCCATTCCTCATTGCTTGTTGGTTAGGGGGTTGTCAATTTGTATTAGCTCATATTCATCTAGCATGTTGAAGTTCTCATTTATGCCTTACTAACCATTGTGCTTAAGTTTTGAAAATTGTCTTTGTCCGGGAGTACAAAGGTTTAAGTGTGGGGGAGTTGACAAATCTCTGATTTGTAATGCTTTTACATGCCTAATTTGAGACAATTAACATGATTAAGATGCAAGTTTGGTCCAATAATGCTTAATTGAATATCTTAAACTCTCAAGTGAAATGAGTATAAAATTAGGATTAATTAGCCATAATTGCAGATTAATTACATTGATTAATTTATAGGGCTATCTGATTCTTGTTTAGTCTTGTTTCCACTTGTAGGGTCGTTCAGGACCAAAAGATCGGACCCGGGTTGAAGAAAAAGGCCAAACAAAGAGGCAGAACTGAAGGCACCTCGCCGCGGCTTCGCCGCGGCGAGACAGACGGCGAGAACGTCCCAATTTTGGCAGAGAAGACATGAGCTCGCCGTGGATTAGCCGCGGCGAGCCCACGACGAGAAGGCCTCCAGAGTTCCAGAGAACAACACACCTCGCCACGGCGAAGTAGACGGCGATAATCATTCTGCAGAGAGCAGTATTGTCCAAGAAAAAGCTGTTGAGGCTGCTGCAATCCTTTCATCCGTTGCTTCTAACATGCCCCAAGTTCCTGAGGATGTTACAATGAGCCAAACACGTGAAGAAATCCATGACTTGGCAAAAGGGATCAGACTAAGCATGGCAAAAGAAGGCATGGTGGAAGAAGCATCAAATGAAGAAATCAAGACCACAAATGTCCCTCCAGAAGATGAGGATATAATACTGGAAGAATTTTTTAATTTTTTTTCTTTTTTTAGGCTTCCATATATTTTTAAGTTGTTTTTCCAAGTTATTAAATATAATTTTTTTATTTAATCAAGCCTATCCCGGCGCTTAATTTGTAATAAGCGCTGGGATAAGCTTCCAGATTTTTAATTTTTTTTATAGGCTTCCTTATTTTTTAATTTATTATATTTTTAAATTGTTTTTCCAATTTATTAAATATAATTTTTTTAATTTGTGGAAGCCAATCCCGGTGCTTATTATGTAATAAGCGTCGGGATAGGCTGCCAGAATTTTTTAAATTTTTTCTTTTTCGAGGCTTCCATAAATTTTTAAATTTTTTTCCAATTTATTAAATATCTTTTTTTTATTTAGTAAAGCCTATCCGAGCGCTTAATTTGTAATAAGCGCCGGGATAGGCTTCCAGATTTTTAAAATTTCTTTTTCGTTTTTTTTGCTTCCTTTTTTATTTTTTATTTTATATATTTTTAAATTGTTTTTCCTATTTATTAAATATAATTTTTTATTTAATAAAGCCTATCCCAGCTCTTATTTTGTAATAAGCACCGGGATAGGCTTCTAGAATTTTTAATTTTTTTAGGCTTCCTTATTTTTTTAATTTTTTATATTTTTGATTTGTTTTTCCTATTTATTAAATATATATATTTTTTATTTGTGGAAGCATATCCCGGCGCTTATTTTGTAATAAGCACCTAGTTAGGCTGCCAAATTTTTTTATTTTTTTTTTGGTTTTTTAAGGATTCCATATATTTTTAAATCGTTTTTCCAATGTATTACATATAATTTTTTTTATTTAGTAAAGCCTATCCCGGCGCTTAATTTGTAATAAGCGCCGGGATAGGCTTCCAGATTTTTAAAATTTTTTCAGTTTTCTAAGCTTCCTTATTTTTTTTTTAAATTTTTTAACCTATGTTAGTTGCTTATCTCGGCGCTTAAATGTTTTAAATTTTTTTTTGAATTTTTTTTAAACTTTCCTATCCGGCACTCAGAATAGGTAAGCGCAGGGATAGGCTGGCACAAATCCATTTTAATTTCCCTCCTTCAGCCCTATTTCCCTCATCTCTGTCTCTTTTCCCTCAGCTCTCTCTTTTCCCTTCGAGTCCGCCACCCCAAGCTCCCATCTCGCCACGTCCTAACCCTTCCCATTTCCCTCTCCTCACCAAAATCTCTATCTCTCTCTCTCTTGTTGCATCACTCGATATTCAGTATCTCCGTTGTCGTTTTTTCCTTGTTTCTTCGTCTTTGTCGAACCAAAGTAGCAGGAGAGCTCAGTGGTTGCTACTGTCGTCACCAGAAAAGGAGCCTATTTTGGCATGCAAACCCATTTTTGAACTCAGATAGGCTATCTCCTTCTTTTTCTACTATTTTATATTCCGTTGATTAAGGCTGATTTGAGAAAGAGGGGTTTGAATAAAATAAGGGTTTTGGTAATTTTCACTGGTGGAAAGTTTTTTCAAGGTGATTTACATGGTAATTTAAGCATAAGATTGGTTTTGTAAGAACTTTTTGAAGTTTTGATTTGTATTTTGATGGATGAAGTTACTGTTCATGGACAAATTTCTTTTGTTTCTGAGTAAATCAATGTATAGGAGTGTGTATGAGTGTACTATAGTAATTTAAAAATATTTATAAGTTTAATTTTGGGTTTTGGTTCAGTGATTTGAATCTGCACCTTTTTGCTCTATTTCGATTTATTACAATAGCTTCTAAATCCTTATATCCTCTAGATTCCCTGTTGGCCCAAGATTTATGGGAAATGATCAATCAAATTGAAACTATAATTTTTTTGTTTTCTTGTTGGTGGAATTTCAGATTTACTATTAAGAGTTAAGACACTCTACATATGAATCTTGATTATAAAGTGATAACATAAGATTAGGATCAAAGATGTTTTGAACTGGAATTTTCCCGGTGGTTTTCATCATGTCCTTGTATAATGATAAGTTTGTACCCAGGAAAATAAAATTTGGACTAGTTCTTACATTATCCTAGTTTAAGTTTACATTGTTAGAATCTTAAGTTTTGATGAAGACTGACCCAAAGAAAACATAAGTGTAAGTTACCTTTGAATTAATCGAGTAAAACATGATATGTAACAGATTAAAAGGATCAACTATAGCAGATGGAAACTTAGCAGAACTCTAAGATAAATATCTCTATCGCTAAGTTTATCCCTATCGCTAATAGACAAAGAGCCATAGCAAATGAAGCCTTAGGAATAACAAAGTTAATATCTATCGCTAAAGAAATATCTATCGCTAGTAGTTCATTGAGAACATTGATAAATGAAAGAAAGAACAGCTAGCAGAAATATAATCAAAGTTCTTGAGCTAATAGAATCAGCTTGCGATAACATGTTAAGCTATCGATAACAGAAGTGTTTCAAGTTATAGTCATTCAGATAGCTAGTGCCTGAGAGAGAATGAGTTAAATAGCGATAACATATTTGCTAGCGCTAACTCGATTAGCTATCGATAGAAGATTGTTTATAAAGATGACAGCTAGTATGCTAAACGATTGATCTAGAAGAATATGCTAGCGATAATGTTTATAGCCATCGATAGAGAATGCTTTGAAAATATTTTATCTAGTATATTCTCTCTATCTCCTTGAGCTAATGAAGTACCCTATCGATAATATCTATTGCATGAGTATGTATTTCAGCTAACAGCTTAAGTGCAGGATTCACCCTGTCAAGATAGCGATAGCAAATTATGCTAGCGCTAATGAAAAAGCTGACACACAAGTACAATGGCAGGTAGCAGCAGGATAACGTTACTCACAGTCTCTGTCTCACTTGTCTTATCCTCTGCAGAATCTGTTGAAGCATAAAAAGAAAGAAAAGGTCCTAACGGCTAGTTCTCCAAGTCTCCAAACAGATAGAAAAGAATATCACCTCATATAAAGACTTGAAGACATCAGAATAAAAAGAGCTAAGATACTAAGCATTGTTCATGACGAGATGATGCGAGATAAAATCGAAAGACTCTGCTCAGAGTTTTAGATATATTAGTGAGCCCAGAAATGATAAATTAATTGTGTTAGAAAAGAAGGGCTAGAGCAATTCATTGTTTAAATTATTAAGCTCTAGTTGTATTCATCATACATTACTCTGTACCTAAGTGTTTATCACAATCTGTTCATTAAGTGAACCTTATTGTTAAAATCCTCTACTGTTTGAGGTAGTTCCTTAGCTTGGTGCTTTGAGAACTGGGTTGTAATCTTACGGGTAGTAAGGGGGAGTGTTTAGAAGGATTCTAAAACTCTGTAAAGGTTGGCAGGTGAACCTGTGTTCGTAAAACCTGTGGTAGGCTTCTCTTGTGCCAAAATTAAACAAGAGGGAAGTGGAAATCTCAGGTGGAGCCTGAGGACTGGATGTAGGTCTGAGTTGACCAAACCAGGATAAACTCTGTTTGCATTATCTCTTCCCTTAACTCTTTTAATTTATTGCATATCAACATTATATCCTTCTTAAGTGCACTCAACCGTTTTTAATTATCTTCATTGTGACTTAGTAAAGAAAAGATTTTAGAGATTTTAAGTTTTTATCCTATCACCCAATTCACCCCCCCTCTTGGGTGACAGCCAGTTCTCTCAATTGGTATCAAAGCGGGTCACTTGTCTAAAGGATCCAACGATCTCAAGTGAAAAGATCATGGCTAATTTTGGGTGCAACTTGTTTTCTGAAGGTTTTGATCATACTATTCCACCCATTATAGAAAACATAGATTTTTCGTTTTGGAAAGCTAGAATGAAGAGTTTCATAAAGTCATTTGATTACTATATGTGGAATGTTTTTACAAATGATTTTGATTTCAAACCAAGAAAGGTTTGGACTGAGAAAGACAAGAAAATGTTTTCCTTGAACATTAGAGCAATGCAAATTTTACATAAAGGTTTAACTGAAAATGATTTTCAGAAAATCAGATCTTGCTCTAGTGCTAAAGATATTTGGGATACACTGGAAACTGTGTATATCACTAATCATTTTGTTGAAACTAAAAGTGTTGACAGCTCATCTGAATTCCAAAGTTGCATATCTATAGTTGATGAGCAGTTGGAAGCTGAAATTGAAGAAGGAGAGATCATAGAACCTTCCCAAGATTCAGTCAACACGAAAGGACAAGAGAAAGATGACTGCCAAGAGCTCTACCTGAACGAGTCTGATCAATCATTCTCTGGAGCTCAAGATGCAGCTATGGTATACAGTTCCAAGTCCTGTGTTTTTGAGAAAAATAATTTTGATCTACATAAAACTGACTTACTACCTATCACAGATCATATTTCAAGGATTAAAAATATTTTAACTCATGCTGGAAAATGCCTTGAGAAGAAAGGTCATTTTAATAAAAACAACGTATGTTCTCAATTCTCTGATCATCACAATAATTGCATAAAATCTCATGTTGTACATCATTATACTATTTGCCATTATTGTGGTAAATCTGGTCATATCTCTCACACATGCAGCATTAGAAGAAATTCAATTGTGAGAAATAAATTTGTTTGGGTTCTAAAAGGACATGTAAGGTCCAATACTAACACTGAAGGACCCAAGTTCAAATGGGTACCAAAATGTCCATCTAATGCTCTATGTATGCAGATAAATTTTAGAAGAAATGGACATCATAATACAAAGACAACAGAGAAGAATCCAAGAGTTACTCATTCTTCAAGAAAAAGATTCACAAAATCAATATATAGAAGGAGAACTCAGGGAGAAGTCACTGCTGCAACATCTGGTTCATATCATAAGAAGCAGTGGACAGTGACAAGAAGAGCATATTCTACCTCAAAGATTTACCCTGAGGAGAACAAGAGAAATAGAATTCTCCATACATCAAGTAGAAGATTCTTAAATTCTGTTTCTTGTGAGAGATATCTGCAACCCAAAACTAAGCATGCCAGAACCACTTGGGTAAGCAAAAGTATTTCTCCAAATGCCTAAGGAAGAGGTATAACAAGGGTAAAATCTCCTTCACTATCATTAGTAACATGTATATTGAGATTTTACAATTTGCAATCCTTGGAATGGGCATTGAATTCTGTATTGAAAAACAAAATTGCAAAATATTTCCAATGCTCATAATCCAACTCTTATACAAATGCATATTGATTTAAAAAGGAACATATCTATATCTTTGTGCATGTAGTCATGATTAATTCATTATGCTCAAATATCTTAAATTGATTGCATTCTTATGAAGCATATGAATTATGTTGATTAATACCTATGAACTAACCATTAGCAAATCCATATGAAATTGGACACTGAAGAAAAGAAAAAGAATTATAGTTCTGTAGGTAACAAGTAGAGAAAGCTTCAAGACTATGATCTATATGCAAGTCTTCTCAAGTCTTGATGAACTGAATTTTATGCTTGGATGTTGGTGGAGAATTTGTAAAAGAAAATATCAACATCCTTTTGTCTAAATCAAGCTACTGCATGAACAAGCGCAGACTGTTCAATCGATAGTAAAGTTCACTATCGCTAGCTTATTCAGAATAGAGCTAAGATTGAATTGATTACCATCAATAGCTCCATCAATAGCAACTCTCATTACAGATAGCAATCTTCTGCCTAATCAAGTGCAATTATGGTGATATCGTACTTATCCTATCTTAAATGAACATAATTGTGTTTGGATAACGAATGATTGTTCCTTCTCATTAGCAATCAACTCTTCACTATCTTTGAACTATCTGAAAAATTGCTATATGACTGAAAACTCAGTAGTGTGCATAATTTATCTGTTGTAAGGATCCGTGCAATTCAATCCAAATCTGTTTAGATTTCTACTCATTATGCTTATAAATTTGCATAAAATTTAATATATGAGTATCTAAATATATTTTTGTCACCACTCTGATTGATATCAATCATGCTCAATACAATTTGTTTGTCAAATGTTAAATCTTAAGTTTTGCAGCTCTGACCCATCGATAGTGAGTGCCACTATCGCTAGTTGTATACAGGACATAAGCTGTTTGAGCAAGGATTTCCATCGCTAGCCTAAATGCATTATCGATAGCAAAGTCAGCTATCGATAGATGAAACTTGGAAGGAGTAAGTGCCAAGACTTAAGTCACTTGCTCAGCATGGGATCATGCCAGCTAGCGATAGCTGATCATATTATCGATAGCATATCACTTAACAGGTCAGAATGCGAAACGTTAGCTGATTCACTCCACTAAAGGTAAAACCCTAAACCCTAAAACTTATAAAGGTGAATCATATTAGCATCTGCATTCATTTTTGCATTCACTCTCTTCTACTCCAAATACTGTCTGAGTACTCTCTGAGCATTTTTGAAAACATTTTTTGCATCTCTAAAAATCCTAATCCAGCAATGGCTAGAACCAAATTTCCAAATGTGAGTGATCTTGGAGCTACCTCTAACGCTAAACCCTCGTCCCAATCCACTAGCAAGAGGTCCAGAACCCAGAAAAGTGTGTCATTCTCAAAAGAGGTGATTGAATCAGGACAGAAGCGTCAAAAGCGAACTTCCACAAATTTGTCTTACGCATCAGATCCTCTAGAAGCTCCCAGCTCTTTCTTCGCAAAGAAAGGAACCCTAGATAGGGCAGCAGTTTGGATAAATTTGAAGTATCTCAAGGAGCAGGGCTTTGACTTAGACGCTTGGTTACTGCCATACCAGAACTGGGTGAGTGTGAAGTATGATTTTAATGAAGACATTCTGAGATCTTTCTACTCAAACCTGGAAGTTATCCCAGTTTACAAGAAAGGGCTTCTAAGGGACGTATCCTTTGAAGCCACTATCAGAGGGAGAAGTTTTGGTTTTGGCTGGTCTACTATCAACAACATGTTGGGAATTTTTGGGGCAGATTATAACAAGTGGTTCATGACTGAACAATATACAGATGAAGAACTTGCTGAAATATATGAAACTTCTTCCAAGAAGCCTGCAGATATGCCTGTGCTCAATCGAATCCTTCATTACGTGTATTCTAGAATCATGACTCACAAGTCTGGGAACTTCAACAGTTTTGCCAAAATTGACAATCCTTGGTTGGCAAATCTCATTCAGAAGATACCCTTAAATCCAGGTCAAATAGTGTGTATGGAATTGCTGCGATTCATGTCTGAAAAATCTACCAAGGCTCCTCTTCCATACCCTCAGCTGATCTCTTTACTTTAGGAGTATTCCAAAATCAAGTCTATCGGGGATGGAGAGAATAAGAAATGCAAGCAAGTCACAATCTCCACCCTGAAGAGGATGGGGATCTCAATTGGCCCAGTCAGAGGAACTTCTGGCTCTAAGTCTCAAGCCTCACATGTCTCTGCCTCGTCTGCTCAGCCTGACTTCCAAGAAGAAGAAGCTCAATCCAGAAGAGCTCCACCTCCTCCTCCTGTTGTGAATCAAACTTCAAGTTTTTCCAAGGAAGCTGTGGAGGAAATAGTCTTCAGACTCTCTGCCGAGTTTGCTTTGGCTCTGAATGCACAAAAAGAGGAGTTGCTGAAGCATATCCAGGAGCTTCAGGCTCAAGTGACAAATTTGGAAGAATCTTTGGGTCTCTCCAGTCCCATAATCCATCAAGGTAAATCATCATCATCCTCCCCACACTCTCCTCGTCAACCTTCTCACTCACCTCTTCATTCTCAAAATCCTTCTTCTCCTAGTCCTCCAAATTCTCCTCTCTGTTTTCACTCACCCTCTCATTCCTCTCCCAAACACTCACCTTCAACCCCTTCTAATTCTTCTTTTCATCTTTCTTATTACCCCTCTCCTCCCACCTTCAAACATCCTAGCGATGGCCCCCATTCACAGGACAAAACACCTATACCTCCACCATCATCAAAATCCACACAGCAAACTCCTCCAGACACTCCTATCACTAACCCTTACCCTAGCGATAGTCAACAAACACAAGCCTCACCCTCCCCAAAAACCAAAGTCCCAAAACCATCAGCAACCACTATCGCTAGCCCCTCTCCTAGCGATAGCATCCATACCTTACCACCAATTCAGCCAATTTCTATCGCTACCACAAATCCCCCCTCTCATTCCATCCCTTCCCAAAATCCTCCCCAACTATCTTCTCTTACCCCTGCCTATGATGATGACAAAAAGGGGGAGAAACACATAGGGACAAATATGGAGTAAATTCTAAAGGATCCCATGATAGCAGAAGACCTTGAGCAAGTTATCAGACAAATTGCACGCTGCTACATGGAATCAGAGGAACACAGAACTCCTCCTCCTCAAGAAAAAGCTCAAACTCCTCCAGAAAAGAGAAAAAGTCAAGTTTCAGCTGAAAGTCTGAAAGGGAAAAGGACCAAGAGAAAAGCAAGGAAAGAAATGTCCTTCAAGGTCACTCCCAAGACCCCAGAAGTTTCTACAACCAGAGCTCCAAGAATAAAAATGACAGCCCCAAGGCCAAAAGCCAAAGTATCTGAAAAACTGTCTCTCCTTCCAGATTTGTCAAAAGAAGACAAGAAAGTAATAGCTGAGATCTTAAGGGAAGATAAGAAAGAAGCAGCTAAGGCCAAGAGGGAAGCTAATAAGGCAGACAAGAAAGCCATAGCTGAGATCCTAAGGCAAGATAAGAAAGAAGCAGCTAAGGCCAAGAAGGAAGCTGCTGAGGCAGATAAGAAAGCAATAACAACTCTCTTAAGACAGGACAAGGAGGAAGCCAAAGAGATGGCTAAATGGAAGGCTGCATGGGAAGCAAGAAAGATTGAGCAGGTTACATGGAAAAAGAAATTCGAAGAACAGAAAAAGGCTATAAGGGTACCAGAAAAGAAAATAGCCATTTCTCGTCCTCGCAGAATGTCAAAAGAGGAAAAGAAAAGGGCTGAAAAGGAGGCTGCTAATAAGGAAGCCCTTGTAGAGTCTAAGAGAAAGCATAAAGAAGCCCTTGAGAAGAAAGCTGCATTTGAAGCAAGAAGGAGGGCAAGAATAGAAAGAGATGCAGAAGTACTGCACAAAGGGCAGAAGAAAAGAGAAAAGAAGAAATTTCTCAAGGAAAACAGGTGTGGGAATATAAGAGAAGATTTCACAAATCAAAGGGTGGCTCTTCAGGAATTTCCATCAGAGAACAGGTTCAGAAAATTGAAGAAGAAAGAGCTAAGGGAGGTCCCAAGAGCATTGACCAAGACAAATTCTTCTACCCAGACTCTGAGCTATCTGACGATCCTGATGAGGAATACATTGCCACAGCCTCTGGAGCGAATTTTGAAAATAACTACACCCTAACCTTTAGAAATTTCTCTGAATACAAATCATACGTAGCCTCTTCTGATGACCCACATCTTTTAGATTGCATGCTAGATATTCCTCCTATACCATTCATGCATGATTTTGATGACTCTGATTCTAAAAAGGAATATTCTGAGAGTATTATTATTCAGACTGATCCTAAATGTTTACCCTGATGTATTGCAATAATAATACTTATTGTTAATCTGAATATGTTTTATCTTACATACTTTTACTTATGTTTTGTCATCATCGAAAAGGGGGAGAAAGTTAGAATCTTAAGTTTTGATGAAGACTGACCCAAAGAAAACATAAGTGTAAGTTACCTATGAATTAATCGAGTAAAACATGATAGGTAACAGATTAAAAGGATCAACTATAGCAGATGGAAACTTAGCAGAACTCTAAGATAAATATCTCTATCGCTAAGTTTATCCCTATCGCTAATAGACAAAGAGCCATAGCAAATGAAGTCTTAGGAATAACAAAGTTAATATCTATCGCTAAAGAAATATCTATCGCTAGTAGTTCATTGAGAACATTGATAAATGAAAGAAAGAACAGCTAGCAGAAATATAATCAAAGTCCTTGAGCTAATAGAATCAGCTTGCGATAACATGTTAAGCTATCGATAACAGAAGTGTTTCAAGTTATAGTCATTCAGATAGCTAGTGCCTGAGAGCGAATGAGTTAAATAGAGATAACATATTTGCTAGCGCTAACTCGATTAGCTATCGATAGAAGATTGTTTATAAAGATGACAGCTAGTATGCTAAACGATTGATCTAGAAGAATATGCTAGCGATAATGTTTATAGCCATCGATAGAGAATGCTTTGAAAATATTTTATCTAGTATATTCTCTCTATCTCCTTGAGCTAATGAAGTACCCTATCGATAATATCTATTGCATGAGTATGTGTTTCAGCTAACAGCTTAATTGCAGGATTCACGCTGTCAAGATAGCGATAGCAAATTATGCTAGCGCTAATGAAAAAGCTGACACACAAGTACAATGGCAGGTAGCAGCAGGATAACGTTACTCACAGTCTCTGTCTCACTTGTCTTATCCTCTGCAGAATCCGTTGAAGCATAAAAAGAAAGAAAAGGTCCTAACGGCTAGTTCTCCAAGTCTCCAAACAGATAGAAAAGAATATCACCTTATATAAAGACTTGAAGACATCAGAATAAAAAGAGCTAAGATACTAAGCATTGTTCATGACGAGATGATGCGAGATAAAATCGAAAGACTCTGCTCAGAGTTTTAGATATATTAGTGAGCCCAGAAATGATAAATTAATTGTGTTAGAAAAGAAGGGCTAGAGCAATTCATTGTTTAAATTATTAAGCTCTAGTTGTATTCATCATACATTACTCTGTACCTAAGTGTTTATCACAATCTGTTCATTAAGTGAACCTTATTGTTAAAATCCTCTACTGTTTGAGGTAGTTCCTTAGCTTGGTGCTTTGAGAACTGGGTTGTAACCTTACGAGTAGTAAGGGGGAGTGTTTAGAAGGATTCTAAAACTCTGTAAACGTTAGCAGGTGAACCTGTGTTCGTAAAACCTGTGGTAGGCTTCTCTTGTGCCAGAATTAAACAAGAGGGAAGTGGAAATCTCAGGTGGAGCCTGAGGACTGGATGTAGGTCTGAGTTGACCAAACCAGGATAAACTCTGTTTGCATTATCTGTTCCCTTAACTCTTTTAATTTTCTGCATATCAACATTATATCCTTCTTAAGTGCACTCAACCGTTTTTAATTATCTTCATTGTGACTTAGTAAAGAAAAGATTTCAGAGATTTTAAGTTTTTATCCTATCACCCAATTCAGCCCCCCTCTTGGGTGACAGCCAGTTCTCTCATACATTTAACATTAATGTCATGAAGCAAAGGATTATAATGGAGGTAAAAAATAACTTATTGTTTTCTAAATCATGCTTGGAGATAGAAACTTATTGTTTTCTAAGTCATGCTTGCAGATAGAAACTTATTGTTTCTAAATCATAGTTGCTGATCAGTGTCTTCCATTTTAGTTACCTAGTAAGTTTTTTAATATTTACTTCTGAACAGATCGGTTTCTTTGTTTTGTGATAAAACTGTGTGGTTTGCAAATTACTATGTTTTTGTTCTAATTAATACTTTCTATATGCTCTGTGAATTCTGTTGTGGTGGGCTGTGGATATATATTGAGTTGATTCTATTTATATAGTTTGCTATCCATTTTTATGTTAAAAAGAGAGGGCCTTGAGCCTGGGAACGTTCATTTTGTACCCGTTATGCTGCCGAATTTTTGTTAAAAAAATAAGGTAACATCGTAAGGTGGCTACCTAATGAGTAAGTCATATAGATCGATCTTACTGCCACTTTCCTTTAGTAGGTTAAAATGTTGGATAGAAAATGGATGTCTTGTGATCGGCGTTTATGGGAATATATAGATGGAGCAAAATAGTTCATTGAATTTGCTTCTGAGCATGCAGAGAATGCTAATAGAATTGTATGCCCTTGTATGTCGTGTTTGTATGGAAAGCGACTTCATCCTCTTGACTTGTTGGGTCATCTAATTTGTCATAGAATCGATCCATCTTATACACAATGGACAAAGCACGGTGAGACCTATGAAGATGAAGGCGAAGACCGGGTACCTGATGTTAGTAGCACTCCAAATACATTGTCGGTGAATTCGTTGCTTGGCCCATTGGTTTGATTGAGCCAACACCACAGGTGGTTATTTACTAGTAACATTTACACTAGCATTCATTGTGTTGGAAGAATGCTCTTTTATTTACATGTTTTTTCAGGGTACACAATCTATCGGAAAGAAAGCATAAGTGGCTAATGTCAAAGGTACCGGTGGTTCAATTGCTCAATTGATGATGAAAAAGATTTCACAAATTGATCCATTGTCACAGGTGATTATTTACTAATCAATTTAAACTAGCATTCTTTTTATTGGAATAAAATTTCAAACTTTCTATTTACATGGTTTATAGGCAACAAAAGCCAAGGGCAAGAAGGAAGTACAAGTGCATCACTACTACAAAAAGCCCATTTCTTGTCCCTAATTCACGTCACTTAATTATAAAACGGACATTGAAAAGAGCTTGGTGGCATTTTTGTAATTAAATATCATGCTGAAGAAGAAACCACGTCACAATAATGGCAGAAATGTGACGTGGATAATGGGTATGAGTAACCACGTCACATATTATAATTATGTGACGTGGTTTTCCTCAATTTTTTAATTTTTTTTACAATAAACCACGTCACATAAAGAAAATATGTGACGTGGTTTGTAGTAAATAATCAGGTTTTCGAATTTTTTTTAATTTTTAATAAACCACGTCATATATATAAAATATGTGACGTGGTTTCATAGATAATCAGGGAATTTTTTTTAATTTTTAAGAAACCACGTCACATATATAAAATATATGTGACGTGGTTTGTGGTTTTCTTTTCTTTTTTTCTTTTTAGAAACCACGTCACATATATAAAATATGTGACGTGGTTTCATTTTTTTTTTAATTTTTAAGAAACCACGTCACATATAGAAAATATGTGACGTGGTTTCTCCTAAACGACGTCACATATTAGATATATGTGACGTCGTTTTGGAGAAACCACGTCACATATTTTCTATATGTGACGTGGTTTCTTTAAATTTAAAAAGAAAATACAAAACATGATTTAAGCCTCATCGTCTTCATCGCCCAAATTTCATTTTGCCCGCGCCCAGAAACCTTCAGCTCCCTCCAAATCCCTAAGCTCTCTCCTCTCTCCCTCACCCCTCACCCCTCAGCTCTCTCCCTCAGCTTCGGTTGAAGAAGAAGCTCTCAGCTCTCTCCCTCAGCTCTCTGCAATCAGGTGCAAAATCTTCCCCATTTTCGTCCAAATCCTGTGTTCTTGGTTTCTTTTCCCTTGCATTTTCGTTTCTGTGTTCTTGGTTTTCTTTTCCCTTGCATTTTCGTTTTCTGGGTTCTGGTGGGTGTTGGTTTCCTTGCATTATGTTGAAATTTCTGTGAACTCATTTTCCCCTGCATTTTCGTTTTCATTTTGTTGTGTTTATTTCTAAGTTTGATTGCTCTGTTTTGATTAATTTGTTTAGTTGATTAGTGCCCAGTTGTCTCTGATTTCTTGTTGATTTTGGAATGCTGCCCAGTTCGTCTAATTAATTTGTTAATTTGTTTAATTTGTTTTCATTAGTGCCCAGTTCGTCTCTAATTTGTTTAGTTTTCATTTCTTGATTTTCTTGCAATTCTTTGAATTGCTAGTTGTGATTTTCTGGGTTTAATCTCATAAGGGGGAAAACAAATAGTACAAGTGTATAATGGTGTTTAGAAATGCTTTTTGATTGATATGTTTCTATATACATTATTTGGGTGATTATGCTGCAATATATTGATAAGAGGTGATGATGTTTAAATGTTAATTAGTGAAGTGTAAATCATTGATTAAATAATTAAGGACTAGTAAGAGAATGGTATGGCTTATGTTCTTAATTAGGCTGAAAAGGGAATTAAAAGAATGGCTAATTTGATTTTGTCTAGAACTTTGGGTGATCAACGTTTTATTGAGCTAAAACAAATATGGAGGTTAATGTGCTAAGAGATTAATTCAAAAGACATTGTTATTGGTAACTAAAATTGGATTAAAAAGTAATAGGCTTAAGTTTGAGAAATGATGTACATTTTGATTATTGGAAATTTAGTGTTTGATTTGTGTTTTGTGAATTATGCTTGGAAATTTAGTCTTGATCAATGGTTTTGTAAAGAAAGGAGGTTGTGTTTCTAACTATTAATTAGTTGTCTGAAATATGGAAGTAATTGATTTAATATTTCTAAGTGTTCACTACCTTATTCTTCTTAAACATTAATTGATTCCGTGGTTTTGCATGTATGGTTTTAAATGTATTATTTTGAAGTCTAATTCTTTGGTTTGTTGATTATTGGTTGTGTCAAGTGAAGTGTATGTAGAGAGGAGTATCAAAACCATTTAGCTCTTCTGTTGAATCTTGTTGGAGATTTTATTTTTAACCTTTTCCAATATATACAGGTAACTGGTCCAAATCAGAAATCGATTCTTCTAACCCATATCACCATAAGGGTAATCTTTGTCTTGCTAAGCCACCTAGAGGTATGTTATTGATTTTATCTCCTCCATTGAACAATAAGGAATATGACTATGCTCTTATATTCTTGTGACTACTATGATAATTTCCGTTGACAACTTGTGTTTCTCTAATTTTACTTGGCTTGTTTGTGCTTTGTGTAAGTCATTGATCTGATTGTTGGTTTGCTCTATTCCCCTGAATTAATATGTGATTTCATTGGGATTTCTAGTTTCATTTTGGATTATCTTAGATTGTAAATGTAATTTTTGGATATCACACTTACAAGGGAAAACTCTGGGAAATTTTTTAAAAAATTTGCATGAAGTTAAGTTAAGTGTATGGCATGCCCATTTCTTCACAAGGTAGTGAGCTAAAATTGACTAATTTGTTGGACATATGGCATAGGTTTAATAGAATGGATCGTAGTTGGATGCATGCATTGAGAACCACTAAAGAGTATCAAATGGGGGTGGAAGAATTTATTAAATTTGCCGATTCAATTCGTGAGAATGTTGCTGAATATTTGCTTTCGGAATTGGTTAGTCTTGGTTAGTAGAGATGATTGATCATTGTATAAAATACTAAATTGTGTAACACTAATGGTTAATTTGTGAAGTAGTAGTAAACACAAGTTATATATGGTTAGTATGATTGATTACTTATGTTAGCTTGGTTGATTGCTATTGTGGTGAATCTGTTTTCTGAGACAGCAAAAACAAGAAAAAGAAAATGGGATCACATGAAAATATTAAAATTTAATTTAAAAAAAAAATAATCCACGTCACATGTTTATAAACATGTGACGTGAAATGTTCTGGCAAGAAACCACGTCACTTATTAGCCAAATAAGTGACGTGGTTTCTCCAAAACCACGTCACATATAACTAAAAATGTGACGTGGTTTATGAGAAACCACGTCACTTATTTGGCTAATAAGTGACGTGGTTTCTCCACGCCACATTCCACGTCACATTTTTCCTGGACATGTGACGTGAAATCTTAGCCATTTAATAAAAAAAAAATTATTCAGGGACTTATCTACGTCGCTTATTTCATAAGTTGTGACGTGGAAAATATGACTTTCCACGTCCCCAATTTTAAGTGACGTAAAATCTCCATATTTTCTAAGTCACTACTTTTTATGTCACATAAAAAAGTGACATGAAAACCCCTAAATAACAGACATGGAAACTCCTTTCTGTAGTAGTGCATGCTCCTATTATTGAACATACAAGCGCCGAGATGCCAAATCGTGCTCGATTGCGAGTATTTGCAGCCATCATATCTCCCAATACTGTTGGTAGGATTCCATTCAATAGAAATATATTTGGCGAGTCAAATATGAGTGAGCCTGTTTCTAGGGATCAGCTCATGAAGGTGCTTGATGAAGGATGGCTTAGTGCTACGGTTATCAATTTATGGATCAGGTATATATGCATTTCCATTGTGGTTTCGTTTAATGTCATAAGTTTTACATTAATTGGGAGTTGGTATATTTTCTATAAAGGCACCTGTATGAAGATGTCATGATCGCCGAGGAGCATGTCTCATTTGAATTCATAAGCCCTTATGCCATAGCACATATTTCGGGAGTGAGACATGACGAGCAGTCCAAAACGATTAAAAAGTGCTTTTCTTTAAAGGCAACAGGCAGGACTTTATTCTTAGCTCCAATTAATACAGGGTAAGTCTATACGCATTATAGGTTTCATTGTATTCTTAGCTCTAAGCATTATAGATATATATACTGACATAACATTCTAAAACATTTTAGGGCACATTGGCTTTTGCTTGTCATCCATCCGATAGCACAACCAGATCCCTTCATTTACTATTTGGATCCTGTGCAAGGTGCTGAACCAGACAATCGCCCATCTTTGATGTGCCTTGTCAATAGGTACGTGAATGTCAACATTCTTTGAATGCATATATACCTGATCCTAGTTTATAAAATTAATTTAATTTGTTTCATTTCCAGTGCATTGATCAGTTTTCGGTCCTCTGTTGACATGAGTTGTTCCAAAGCCCTTGACTAGAAAGATGCTTATCGGTGGCTCAAAATCCAGGTTTTACAAGTTATTCAATTTTTAAAACAATCTAGTTTAACCATAACGTAAACGTTTCTCATATAATATTTAGTGCTTTTTGTTACAGTGCCCCTTCCAACCCAATAACAACAACTTGGATACTATGTGATGTAGTTTATGAGGGATGTCATTACACATGATAGATGTAGCATTCTATTGACAGTAAGTTTTATATTTTGCCAACTTTAATTGTGTTTGTACTTGTTATTAGATTTCAAGTAAATTTAGTTGTCATTTAAATATCTTTCTTTGTGCAGTATTACCTAGACACACGTTTCTTGATGTTTTTAAGGGAACAAATGGATGCGCTAATTGAAGAATGTTGCACTTATGTACTACCTCTTTTCTCCCAATATATACAAATGTAGATAGAATAGTTAGTAGCATGCTTTTTGTTTTCCAATTAGAATGCTTGGTTTAATTGTATATTTCTCTCTAAATGAGTTACTAGTGTATATGGATTACCTGGAATTGTATAGAATTGCTGGTATTTTAGCACTGATGAATGTGGGGTGTATATAAAATAAAATCAATTATTTTAAAAAAATAACAATAGCGGTGCTTTCTATGTTAAAGCTCCACTATAAGTATTTTAAAAAAAATGGATGGCCTAAAGCGCCGCTTAACTAACGTAAGTGCCGCTATAGACCAGTTAAATTTTGAAAAAAATAAATTTTAACTAGCCTAAAGCGGCAATTAATGTAGATAAGCGCCGCTTTAGATTATACCTATAGCGACGCTTTTGACAAAACCTATAGCGGCACTTGTATTAGGCTTATTGGCCTATCGCGGCACTAGCTATAGCGGGCCAAAATAAGCACCGCTCTAGGGTATTTCTGTAGTAGTGTCATTTGTATTTCAAGATACCCAATTATTCCTTCATAATGATTATTAATGCCTATTACGTTGTTGCTTGAAGTCTCATACATTTAAATAGCTCTTTCAAGCATATTCAAACCTTAATTGATATTAGTATGTATAATATCTTATTACATACAATTGTCAATTAGTCCTTATAAACAAGCCACTTCAATTTCACAAAGCCTGGTTAGTGAATATCTCTACCTCAGTAACACACTTCAATCCCAAAGTAGAATTACAAGACAATGTTGGATTCAATCTAGTTCTTCACCCAACTAATCCTCTCTCAAGCCACTAATTAAGCAAACAATCTAAATGTTGGCCACCACCTAGAAAACATTAGGAACAAGTTAAATCCACAACATGACATTCATTAATTAGCAAAAGAAACCTCAAGATTCAACTTGAAACACATGTTTAAACTAGAAATAACTGAAAGGAATGAAAAGAAAATGAGAAGGAAGGAAAAGAAATCACAAAGAAATCTTGAGAAACTCCAAACAAGTCCTCTTCTCCAAGCCTTCAATCTTGAGTCCAAGCTCCAAATCTTCATCCAAGCTTTCTCTCAAGGTGTTTCTAAGCCCCAAAATTCATCCATTGTGTCTTTCTTTGATTTTTGGCCAACCCTAGCATTTTATCCCTTCAATTTTTGTGTATCAGAACCAAAAAAGTGTAGCGGTACTGATACAGGTCATTGCAGCGAACAAAAGTGATAAACCTTTCAAACATCAAATATGAGTATATAAAGCTATACTACTGCAGAAAGGACTTTCAATGTCTGTTATTTGGGGGTTTTCACATCAGTTTTTCATGTGACATTAAAACTAGTGACTTAGAAAATATGACATTTTAACGTCACTAAAAGCAAGAGACAGGGAAAGTCATATTTTCCACGTCACAACTTATTGAAAATGTGACGTGAAAAGTCCCTGGTTTGATTTTTTTTTGTTTTTTTTAAAAAAAGAATTAATGTCACATGTTTTAAACAAGTGACGTGGTTTCTCCTGGCTGAAGAAACCACGTCACATATTTGGGCTAATATGTGACATGGTTTTCAGAAACCATGTCACATGTTATAAAACATGTGACGTGGTTTCTCCTGCCAGGAGAAACCATGTCACTCATTACTCTAGTATGTGACGTGAATTCCATTTTTTTTAAAAAAATTAGTTTCTTTTTTATTTTTTCCTCATACTTTCATGCATTGCATTGCTGATGGAAATAGATTATTATTTAACAGATGTAAACCATCAACCAAAGATATAACTAATTTAATCAAACTAATTAAATATATATACATGTGACTTTTGCTACTACTACACAAACAAAAAATTCCATTTTTACACAACTTAGTATTTTGTACAATGCTCACTGATTTCTACTAACCAAATCTAAAAGAAAAATTAACTTGGGAATGCAGAGAAATCAAGAACCAAATTGGGAAACAAGCAAGAACAATTTCAAGAACAACCTGGAAATCATGTTCTTCTAATTGAAAAAGTAAATCCACTTAATGTAACAAATGTAACACAACACTTCTCATCCTGGAATATTTAGAAGCGGATTTTGCATGATTATTTCCATGAAATAGGTTCAGGAAAATGACATTGAAGAAATAGAGCAAAGAAAAAAAAACAAAGCAAGAAGTAAGAAATTAGTAGGAACGAGTAGCTAATTAAAGGTGTACACATTTCAATAACTACGAATGCTCGACAAAAGAGCTTAGAACTCCAAAATAAGAAGATAGAGAAAAATGCAAAGATACAAAAATGCAATACATAGAAAGCAAAAACACAAAAGGAGAGAGAGGGGAGTTAAACCTGAAGAAGTAACAGAATGAAAGAAGAGGAAGAGAGGCAGAGGTTTCGAGAGCTGGGGGTTTGGGAGGAAGAAGACGAAGTGAGGGAGCTGAGGGTTTGGGAGGAAGAAGAGGATGTGAGGGAGCTGAGGGTTTGGAAAGAAAAAGAGGAAGTGAGGGAGCTGATGTTTTGATCAGGTCAAAGGAGTTATTAGCTACGAGAGGGAAATGTGGAGCTGAGAGAAAAATGGCGCCTTTTTTTTTAAAAAAAAAATTTAAAAAATAATGTCACTTATATGCTTAATATGTGACATGGAAAGAAAACATGTCACATATCAAAAAACATGTGACATTGTTCCTTCTTTCCACGTCACATATCAAAAACCTGTGACATTGTTTCTTAGTTAAGAGAGGGAAAAAAGGCGCCTTTTTTTTTCAAAAAATTTTAAAAAAAATGTTTCTCAGAGAAACAACGTCACATGTATGAAACATGTGACGTTGTTTCTTTCTCAAAGAAACAACGTCACATGTATAACAATGTCACTTATTTGAAACATGTGACGTTGTTTCTCAAAGAAACAAACAATGTCACTTATTTCAGAAATAAGGGACGTTGTTTCTTTTCTGTTTTGAGTTTATTTACAAAATTGCCACCGCGTTTTTTTTAATGTCAGTTTTCTATATAATAGACATTGTTTGGGGACGTGAAATGTATATTTTGTAGTAGTGCTAGTTTTCTTTTTATACAATGTCTGGCCCCATCACACCCAATTGCAAACTGGATCTTCCAAAACACAAATAGCAACAAGAAAAATGCCATGATTCAAGCATTAAAGAGCAGAACAATATGAACACATACACATGTATATCATATTCTTTAACATTTAAATGTTCCTTTCAGTTTCAAAGAATCAGCACCATCATCCTACATAATCTATCTCTTGAACCTTATTACTTAATCTGATATGTTTACTGAAAACTTAACACTATTTTTAAATATTCATTTTCTTTTGGTGTGTTTAACTGCTCCATTTCTTGGCCTCAATATCCTCAAATCAACTAAACTTCTAAAATACTTATTAAGCCTTTGAAGACTTTAAACAATAATCAACTCTACTTTATAACCTTCCAAAGTCACTTAGACACTATCACATGAAAGCATTCTCAAAATTGGAAACAAACTATAACGCCTACTTTTGTAATACTATATTATAGCATCTTAATTAATTTATAACCACTTACCTAATAATCATATGCCCAAAAATATGAATAAATTAAAAATTTTCTTTTAAAAGAATGGGCTTTTCTAACAAATTGACTTAATTCCAAACTTTATTTAAATCAAGCAGTATATAAGACAATTAACTAACCAAAATCATTTTAGGGTGTCTAATCCTATTTGATAGTGTGGAGAGCCAAAACTTTCATTATATATTTCTATCATTTAAAATATGTAACCCCTATTGCTATCAAAAAAAATGTAACCCCTACCTACATATACTTCTACTGTCATAATAACAAAATATTGAGGTTATTGACGCTTACTTGTATATGTTGTTGTGTTGTTTCTTAAGTATGTATGTACATACAATTTTATATGATAACTTTACAAGTTCCATGCTTGTTTACCTATTCAACCTTCTAACATATACATGAAATATATTTAAAAGTATCTATCTACATCAGTACAAATTATAACAGGCATTCCTACTCTTCATATACAACCTTAATTCAAATGTCTCACCTCCTTTCCGCTTCTCTAAAAAACAAATATCAAGAAGAGTGAGATTCAAAGAATCTCAATAGCAATTTATTTCATACATTAGCATACATAACAATTCATAAACATGTACAAATCATATGATCATAACTATCCATGTGTGCTATGTGCACCTTCCACTCACTAGTAACAATATGTTTGTTAATAGTGGAATTCTCTACTTGCAAGATTTTACTTACCTAACCGTTAAGTCAAGTTAATCTTAGTAGGGGTAGTGATCCACCTAGTTAAGGAGTACTCCAATAAAAATTAATAACCATAAACCTGTAATAGGTATTATGCAATTATTTATATAAAATCAATATCATGAAATGAAACTGTTGTCTGGTTGCTAGAACTTAGCTCTGAACCAACTCCTTTCCGTTACACTACCTTGATGAACTTATGCCACTATCAAATCCTATTTACACATAGTAAAAGTAAATTAATACCTATATTTTTATATTTATACTTCACGTCTCTCTCGGTCCTAAGTGCTAGGTACTAACCCATTATATATATGTGAAAAATTATAATTTGCTATAACTATCCTGACCCATGTAGATTAAAGATTACTTAAATAATCTATTCCAAAATATATCGAAATCCTAACTTAAGATAGGATCCTCCAAAAGTTACTCTTATATCTATGATAACATAGTAAATCATTAGCCAAAAATCTATAAAATTCCAAGAAATCCTTCTTGAATGTTGCTGAATAGTTTAACGAATCTTTCAGAATCATAAAAGCAAAACAAAAGGGGGGAAATGGCAATTATCAAATACAACTCTAAAGGCACATTTTCTGGATAAAAATTAGCTTTTGCTAGTGTTTATTATTGTAGATCTTGATTTCCTTTCCTCTTTTCCTATGACGGAAGTGCTCCGTTTAAAAAAAAAAATACCCACACCAAAAGACCAGTTCTTTATTTGCAAAACAGTAATCGATATTAATAGTTAATATGAGTAACACAAATGGGAAATGGCATATTGCAGATTTGTGTACCTGAGTATGATACTCATGCAGAGAGCAAAAACTGCAGTTCATTTATTTAACAATGTGAACTGGCTGTTTCCTTATGTAATTAAGCTTTTTGGGATCATTAGCTGGAACTGTTGCGTTCACATTACAAAAAGCAGTGTCTCCTTATATGGTTATAAGGAAAGCAAAACCTTGTGGTAATAAGCAGTTCATGAATTTAAAATGTATCAAGTGCTTCACTTTCATTTTATGACCCTGGACAAGGATTTCTATTTGCTTCTTCATTGAAGTGATTGACTAGTATATCAATCCCTTTATTCTAGACTAGAATCCCAGGATATAACTCCCTAGTATCAAGCTCTAATATTTCAGAAACTCTCCTATAATTGAGAGTACTTATAACTATAAATATATAGCAGTAAAGATTGAATAAAATGCAAACTTTTCAGCACAGATTCCTCAAACTTGAAGTTGGTTTAAACTTTCAGCAATAAAATTTTACAGAATAGTAGCTCATAAAAATGCTATGAAAGAACAATCATAAGGCATGTACTTACTCACACCTCTCTACTTTTGATAACTGAAGTAATTGATTTCTTAACATCACTAACTTCCACATCAAAACCCATGGTTCCATCCTCCTAAATCTATTTATTTTCTACTCAATCCAGAACAAAAATTATATTTGTAGTCAGTACAAATCTCTTGTTTCAGCTGAATAAAATCTTTGGAATCTCAGAGAATTTACAGCAACATAACTTATAAATTTCCATATCTGCAACAACTAATCTTCTTATCAAAATGCTTACATTGCTTCTTTACTTACTATTGAGCTCAAGTGATTTATACTAATAAACCTCAAATATAATGACATTCTTATCTACTGTCCAACTACCAAACAGATCGCAAACCTTCCAGACTTAACCATGCATACTTGAATCGATTTCGAAAGCCACTTTCACTAAATCTGAATATTTCCCACTTTAATCCAACTTAATCAATTTCTAACTTCACATTCCTCAATCCTGTCCATCTTAATTTGAAAGAATAATATCTTAACAGCAACTCAAAGCTATATTTTCAACTTCTACTACATACACACCTACTTTATACCTTTTTCAAAATCCAAACAGAATCATCATCTTCATGAGATTAACAATGGAAATACTAATTAACCTTCACTCAGCTTCTCAGTTTTAAACTACATAGAAATACATATAAGAGTTGCTGCCATTTCTCTTATAGAACTCCTAATCATGATTTAACCATTCATATAATATTAAGTTAAGAATCTTGAAACATTCTTTACGCATCTAAGATTCTCCTTGCATCAAGAAACACTACCCGACAACAAATCTCCTATAAAATTCTTTTATAAACCTTTTAAAGAAACATTCAAAACCACACATCACCTCCAGCTTCTTGAAACAACTTAAGATTCACGAGAAATCATTGAAGCCTGAGGGCCAGATGAAACTATTGGTGTCATGGACCAATCAAGTGAAATTCAATAGCATTATATACTCATTTAGATATCGAATTCTCTCAGATTGCCTCAGAATAAAACATTTACCAACTGACTCAAAATTATAAACACAGTATCATTCAGATGCATACAACAACTCTAATCGACTCCAGCGTACTCTAAAACACCATTATACCCATTTTATTACTGATATTCCCTTGTACAGAGTCGAATCCAAATGTTTTCAAATATAAACAGTAGCGCAAACTCAAAGGTCACGGATTTAAAGCAAACTCTCACATGCAAATTAGGATTTGTCAAACTGTATTGATCCTTTAAGATCAAATAGTTACTTTTAATTAGTCTTTGTTATTCTCAATGTTTGACTAATAATTTCTTTAAAAATCACTCTTTTAGGGATCTTCTCCCTTTCTTTAATCCTTAGAAAACTTGTATACATGTAAAACCTCAAACACATTAACTATAATAAAACCTTTATACCTCAATTAGCCACAAATCTGAACAATTTCGTACAGTAACCCAATCTTTATTCTAAGACTTGAAACTTTATACATGTAATCCTTAATTCATTTCACACAAATAGACATGCTCATTGACTTTGACTTCTTGAAGGATAATATCACTCTATCGTTCATAAAGATTGGGAGTTTCATCTTATTCAAATTCTTATCTCTTATTCTATCTTTAAAAACTTGCTTGCCAAATTGCTACGGCAAGTGTACGGGTTAAGATTTTGTAGTATAGTGAAAAAGAGTATTGTTCCACTGTGACTATGTTATAAGCATGTTCATTGATTAATGCATTAAAATCTAAATTAGCATTGAAAAAAAAAACAATTGATTGGTTAAAAGACTAATTAACGAACATTGCAATAAAAATAACAGACGGTAGTTTTGAAATAAAATTCACAAAATGGGAAAAACCTATGCTTATTTATTCGCTTGCATTTCATCAAACCTAATTATTCCTTCCCTAATGATTATTAATGCCTATTATTTTGTTGCTTGAAGTTTCATACATTTAAATAGCTCTCTCAAGCCTATTCAAACCTTAATTGATATTAGTATGTATAATCTCTTATTACATACAATTGTCAATTAGTCTTGATAGACAAACCACTTCAATTTCACAAAGGTTAGTTAGTGAATATCTCTATCACACTAAAACACTTCAATCCCAAAGTAGAATTGCAAGACAAGTTTGGATTTAACCTAATTCTTCACCCAAGTAAAGCTCTCTCAAGCCACTAATTAAGCAAACAATATAAATATTGGCCATCACTTTGAAAACATTAGGAGCAAGTTAAATACATAACATAACATTCATTAATTAGCAAAAGAAACACAAGATTCAACTTCAAACACATGTTCAAAACTAGAAACAGCTGAAATGAATGAAAAGCAAATGAGAAGAATGGAAAAGAAATCACAAAGAACTCTTGAGAAGCTCCAAGCAAATCCTCCTCTCCAATCCTTCAATCTTGAGCCCAAACTCCAAATCTTCCTCCAAGCTCTCCCTCAAGGTGTTTCTAAGCTCTAATACTCGCCCAATGTGTCTTCCATTGATTTCGTCCCACCCTAGCATTTTATCTCTTCAATTTTTGTGTTTCAGAACCAAAAACACGTAGCTGTACTGAAATAGACTCGCTGTAGGGTGCTCACTACAATGAGTTACATAGAAGAGTGGCTTGCTGATATGAAGAGCTCGCTGCATGTACTCACTGTAGTGAGCAGCATAGAAAGCTTGGCTCCAATTTGTTTCTTTTTTTGGCTCACTACAGCAAGATAATGTGCTCATTGTAGCGAGCAACCCAGTAAGAGCTGCTCCTGTTTTGCTCTACTTTGGTTTTTGCTTTCTTTTTGCTCTTCTCTTAGCTCCTCTCCATCTTGGGTCCTTTTCCCTACAAAATAGAGAAGGAAATTATTAATTCTTCAAAGTTTAATGATGAGAGGAGTTCATACATTTTCACACAATGCTCTTATTTATACCCACATTATTTAACATATAGGAGCTTAAAGCATATGAAAAGTGTGTGAAGTGCGTGAAGTTTCTAAAGGTTAACAAAACTCCATGTAGTAAGTCTCACTAATTTTCCATCTTACATTTCTCTCTTGAGGCTTCACCATGATACACTTTTCAAACATCAAATAAGAGTACCTAAACCAGTTTTCTTTTATA
This sequence comes from Mimosa bimucronata, assembly GCA_037074515.1. Lineage (NCBI taxonomy): Eukaryota > Viridiplantae > Streptophyta > Magnoliopsida > Fabales > Fabaceae > Mimosa > Mimosa bimucronata. The sequence goes on from CM073442.1 coordinate 19,990,962, forward strand.
CAAAATCTGACCCCATCATACTCAATTGCTAACTGGATCTTCCACACCACAAGTAACAACAATATGAACACATATACATGGATATTATATTGTATTCTCTAACGTTTAAACATTCCTTTTAGTTTCAGAGAATCAGAACCATCATCCTAGATTATCTATCTCTTGAATCTTATTACTTAATCTGAAATGTTTACTGCAAACTTAATCAAATATTCATTTTCTTTTGGTGTGTTTAACTGCTCGATTTCTTTGCTCCAATATCCTCAAATCAACTAAACTTCTAAAACACTTATTAAGCCTTTTAGGACTTTAAACAATAATCAACTCTAGTTTAGTTAAACTTCCAAGTCACTTAGACAATATCACATGAAAGGATTCTCTAAATTGGACAGAAATTGTAACACCTATTTTTATAATATTATACTATAGCATCTTAATTGATTTATAACCACTTTCTCAAATTTTTGAGTTCAAAAATATGAATAAATTAAAACTTTTATTTTAAAAAAAATGGCTTTTTGACAAATCTCTGATTTGTATGGTTTTTATATGCCTAACTTGAGGCATTTAACATGATTAAGATACAAATTTGGTCCAATAGAGCTTAATTGAATGTCTTAAAATCTCAAGTGAAATTAGTATAAAATTTGGACTAATTAGCCATAATTGTAGATTAATTGTATTGATTAATTTATAGGGATATTTGATCCCTGTTAAGTCTTGTTTCTACTTGCAGGGTCGTGCAATGACCAAAGGTCGGATCCCGGTGAAGAAGAAAGGCTTTTCAGAGGGGCAAAAGCAGGCCACGGTGAGCCCACAGCGTATGGAGCCCAAGAGTGGCAGAAGGAGGCAACAGCGAGCTCACGGCGAGCAGAACGATCTGCAGAAAAATCAGCTCACGTTTTGGGCCTTTAATTTGGATCGAACTCAATACTCACTCTTAGACCCGACTTGGGGGACCTACAAAACAGGAAATTAAACCCTAGAAGTCAAATTTGGTTCACCACACACCCTCCTGAATCCTAGCTCTCTCATTCTCTCATTCCATCTTCTTCTTCCACCTTCCTCTCCACCCCAAATCTCCATGGCACCCACTCTCATTTCTCTTGTTGGTTGTAACACCCCAAATTTTCAAAAATGGATAATAAGGATTTATTTAAAGTATTGGGGTAGCATTTAGAAATTAAAAAGCCTTATAAATGAATTCATGAGGCCAGATGTATTTTTAATAATTTTTAAGGTTTATTTTCTTTATTAATTGAGGAAAATAGTTAGAAGATGAATTTAAATAAAGGAATATTTGGAATCTTGGGGCATTATTTGATATTTAAAAAGTATTATAAATAAATTTGGGAATTAAAGTATATCTAAAGAAATCTTTTTGGGAATAAATTCAGATTTATCGAAAAATGATAATGGTAAATAAAATTACCATTGAAAGGCAAAATAGGACAGAGGAAAAAAAAATGACAATATCTCTCCCTAGTTCAAAATATCTTCAATTATAAAAGGAAGGGTAAAATGGTAAAACACCTATTTAAAAATGTCAACTCCTTCTACCTTCATATATACACATATTCCTTTTATTTCCCATCCATTCTCTGCCTATCCCTCTCTCTCCCCGATATTCCCTTCGTCCTCACCTTCTCTGCTTCCCCTCCGAGTTCTGCAACGACAAACGACGGCATGGCTTAGGCTTCGATTAAGGAGATTGGTGAAAGAATTTGAGTGATTGAATGGTATTTATAAGTTTTCCCCAAATTTCTTCTTCTCATTCACTGTTCCTCCCACGCTGTTCAAGGTGAGTTCTGGGCAAGAATTAATTGAAACTTTAATTAAACTCAATTAGAAGTAAGATTGGATTATATGTTGAATTTTGTGGGGTTTTGGAGTTTTTACAAATTTTTTATGTCTTCCTCTGATTCGTGGGATTTCCCCTGTGATTCAAAGTTCTGCTTCTTTCTCTATTAATGTGAATTCTGAGTATGTTGAAGGGAGGATGGAATTTATGTTTGATGTTATATGGTCTATTTTTGATTGATTGTGAAATTTCTGCTTCCCTCTTCCTCTCTGATTCTGTTCCTTGTTTTGCTTGGTCCAAATTCTAGGGAATTTAAAGGGACTTTGAGGATGATTTGATGATAATGAATTTGGGTTAGAACAGGTAAATAGAGGTGCATGTGTTAGAAATTCTGGTCCTTAACTGCTTCCTTTGTTCCTGTTCGATTTTTCTTGTTCTTGTTCTGCGGGTTCTCTGTAGTTTTGTGCTTGCCTCTGCTCCATTCGATTTCTTGACTTGGGTGCTTCTGGATGATGATAATTTCGAATAAGGGGTTTAATAGGTGCAATGGAGTACCCTGATGAGGATTTAAAATTATGGTTTTTATGTGGTGTTAAGAAAGTCTTGGGAATTATTTGGTTGCAATTGATCACTGTCTTCTTTTCTCTGGTTTGTTCTGCCATGGGGTTCTAATGTCAGGGGATGATTAATTTAATGGAATTGAGATGTAGATGGAATAGGAAGTTATTGTAAAATTTTCTTCCTTTGGTTTTTTTTGTGGTTGTTAGTAGGGGAAAAGAGAAAGGAAATTAGTTAGTATTGAGCTTGGAATTTGAACTTTGTTCTATGTGATGTTAAGTTGAAATTGGAATTATTTTAAGGTGAGGGAAGGTTTGATTCTTAATGGAAGTTAGTAATTTGAAATGGAAGGTGATCTTGAGGTGTGTAGAAAATTAAGTTGGGAAACCTTTGAGGTGTTTGGGAATGTCTTAAAACTGGTTCTGTGCTATTTTAATCTTAGCTGAGTATTAGAGGAGATTGTTGGATTTGAATTCCTACCTAAAGTAGGCTTTGTTTTGATGGTTGTCTTGCAAATGAGAAATATAAGTAGATACACTACAAAAAAAGCGTGTATTAGTAGCGGTTATAAATGCCAAATAGTAGCGGTTCTAACCGCCACTAACATATTACTAGCGGTTTATATTTCCGCCATTAAATCACCCGTGACAAACATTTACTAGCGGTTATTGAAACTGCGTGTAACAAAGTCAAAGACGCCACTAATTAGTAGCGGTTAAGGAAACCACTACTAAATAATAAAAAACCGCCCCTAATGTAAAAATTAGAATAATGTTAGAAAAATTCAATTTGTCAATTTAGTGGCGGTTTGAAGGTTCAAACCACCACTAATTAAAAAACAAAAAATTTAAAAAAAAAAATTTGACCCCATTTATTAGTGGCGGTTTGTAATGAAAACGAAAAAGAAAAAAATTTAAAAAAAAAAAGAATTGGTCCAATTTATTAGTGGCGGTTCAAAACCGCTACTAAAGTTTAAGGATGTAAAAAAACGTCCAGATTAGATATTCAAAAATTACTGTCATATGATCAAATGTATTGAAAAAATACTGATAATAAATTAGACTATTTCAAAATGTTTTTATTATTAAAATAAAAAAAATTTCTCAACTATATTAACAATCACCATATGTATAAAAAAACCATATATCAAACAATAAAATAAGAAATAGTTAAAAATAAACAACTAATTATGTTTGTTGTAAGAATATTATGAATAATAAATTAAACTTTTTTATCACTAAAAATGGGAAATAATTCGATATTGTAACCTGAAAAAAAATATATATTAGCAAACAAATAAATTCAAAATATATAAGATAAATTGTTTTCAAAACAAAAAATAAGATATTGGCGATCAGTCTGAGGATAAATTGAATGGAGAGGGAGAAGGAATTGAATGAATGTGTGAAGAAAAATGAGGGGAGGGAGTAGATATTTATAGTGCTTTGTGCGGGATTTAATAACGGTTTGGGCATCGGTTATGAACTGCAAAAAAAAGGCTTCACCGCCACTAATATTTGTCCGCAGAATTAGTGGCGGTTCTAGAACCACTACTAGTTGTTATTAATTAAAAAAAAGCTCAACCTACATTAAAAAAAATATGATATATGAATGTTTGATACACATTTTTATGAAAATTTTATAAAATGAAATATAATTGTGGTTGACTGCTTCAATCATCTTCTTCTTGCTCCGCCTAAAAAGAAAATAAACAAATATATAAATTTTTATTGCTAATGATGTTGAAATTTGTTTAAATTATTTGTAGTGAAAATCCTCACCTAACTACTGGTAAATGACCGTCTTCTTCAAAAATGAGGTTGTCGAAGTTTTCAGGTTCAAAATGATGGCTGCCTAGTTCCAGATCATCTTCATCACCCATGTCGTAGAGGTCACGTGGCTTCATATGAATCACCATGTGCCAATCTTTGTGTGTCCGATCTTCCACATAGTATACTTGCTGCGCCTGTGAGGCAAGAATATACGGCTCATCATCTGCCATTTCCCCCGTGTGAATGAGCCTCAAGAAATTTACGGACGTGATGCCAAAGTTGTCCACTGTAATGCCTCGAGAAGTTCTGGTGTCTGCCTACATGCAGTTGAAGAGAGGCACGATGAAATGACCTTGATAGTTAAGCTCGATGATGTCCACGAGCTTTCCATAGTATGATACGCCTCCAAATCGCATGTCTGTATCCCGTGAGCTGGCATAACTTCTTGTCCCGAATGTGCCAAAGACTCCGGAATTCTGGGTGAGAGAACCTTCATCCCTTGCAATGGTGCAGAACTTGAAACCGTTGACGTTGTATGCCGTATATCTCCTGACATGGTCGAGTAGACCGGTTGCTAGATTTATCATATCAGGCGCATGGGGATTGTTGTCATTGAGTATCCTCTGTGCAAACCAATCCGGAAACTCTCGATGGACCTTTTTATACACCTCTGCAGATGACCTCGTGCGGCTTCATAGTTGGCGTTTAACATAGCGGCGGAAATCCCTAAATTCCAATGGAACATATCAGAGGGTTATGTGGTTAATAACATGATACGTGTATATAGTGTTAGAATTCTTACTGAATGTAGGGCTCCACTTGAGGGCAATTTGTCAAGACATGTCTGTGTGCTTGCAACCTCTCAGTGGGAGTGAGCATGTAATACTGACTTCCTCCAACTGGCTTTTCGACTGGCGGGAATAATGTGTTGGAAGGTGACTGGACATTGGTGGGGTTGTCATTGACACGAGGAGGGCGATTGAATGAAGTCTCGATGTCATCATCAAAATAGCGCGAACAATATGTTAACACCTCGTCACCAGAATAACCCTCTGCTATAGAACCCTCTGGAGATGCTTTGTTCCTCACATACGACTTCAATTTCCCCAAGTATCTGTAATTACAAGTACAATCAGGTAACTGAAACAAAATCATGAAACCACTGGAAAATGAATCAACGGACCTCTCTATGGGATACATCTAGTGGTATTGAACCGGGCCTCCCATCTTTGCGTCTTGAACGAGGTGTACAGTGAGATGGACCATGACCGTGAAGAAAGACGGGGAAAATATCATCTCCATATGACAGAGCGTTAGAACAATTTTTTCCTGCAATTGATCCATCTCTGCTTTGTCCAAAACTTTTGCACACAACCATCGGTAGAAAGAACTGAGTTAAACCAAAACATTAGACACCTCCGAGGGCAATGTGCTTTTAATTGCCAGAGGTAGGAATTGCTGGAGCAAAACGTGGCAATCATGGCTCTTCAACCCAGCAATCTTCTTAGAGTGCATGTCCACACATCTTGAGATGTTGCTTGAATAACCATCAGGGACCTTAATGTCCTTAAGTGTGGAGAGGAAGACTTCCTTGTTGGCTCTTGTCAGTGTGAATGAGGCTGGGGCATACTTGTCATTCTCATACGGCCATGTGTCTTCACGTATTCCCATCGCCATTAGATCTTTCCTTGCTTGAAGATGGTCCTTGGACTTTCCAAACTCGTTCAGTAAAGTGTACAAAATATTGTCACACACATTTTTTTCGATGTGCATGACATCAAGACAGTGGCGAAGTAGATTAGATTTCCAGTAGGGGAACTCGAAGAAAATGCTCTTCTTTCGCCATTACAGCACGTTTTCCCCCTGGGACTGGCCGCGTCCCCTTCTTCTCCCGGGCTGAACGCCGTCTGTCTTCCCGAACTCTACGTGAACATCTTCAAGCTGTTGAAGAATATCTGCACCAGACAAAAATGTAGGAGGATCCCTCATTTCCTGCGATCCGTTAAATCTAATCTTCTGCAACCGGAACCTATGACCTCCAGGAAGGAACCGCTGATGACCCATGAAGCATCACTTGCGACTGTGAGGAAGGCAGACCGAGTCTTGGTCAAAGTTGCAGTTGGGGCAAGCTCTGCCTGTATGCACGTTCCAACCAGACAATGTGCCAAGTCCGGGAAAATCGCTTACTGTCCACATCAACGACGCACGGAGTGTGAAGAGCGTCTTACTGTAAGCGTCATACGTCTCAACTTCGTTGTTCCAAAGTTCCTTCAACTCCTGTATCAACGGTTGAAGGTAGACATCTATATCATTTCCAGGAGCTTTCTTCCCCGGAATAATCATCGAAAGAATGAATGAGCTCTGTTTCATACACATCCAAGGGGGTAAGTTGTACGGTATCAATACCACAGGCCATATACTGTACGTAGTGCTAAGATTCCTGAACGGATTGAACCCATCTGATGCGAGAGCAAGGCGGACATTTCTTGGGTCACTGGCGAATTCCAGGTATCGAGCATCAAACGCTTTACAAGCCTCAGCATCCCTAGGATGTCTCAACTTCCCATCGATGTTGGGCTCTGATGAATGCCACCGCATGTGCTCAGCCGTTTTGGATGACATATACAACCTCTGAAGTCGTGGAGTCAGGGGGAAATATCTTAGAATCTTTGCAGGCTTCTTGGTTGCTATTCGACCCCTCTTTGCCTGTTTGTACCGAGACGCATTACACCGCTTACATCTGTCCAACTCGACGTCGTCTCCCCAGTACAACATACAATCATTCGGGCAGGCATGGATTTTAGTGTAGTTCAGTCCCAACTTGTTAATAGTCTTATTTGCTTCGTAGAATGATGGTGCTATTTCTGCCTGAGAGAATGCATCTCCCAATAATTCTAACACCATCGACATCCCCTTATCGCTGAAGCCACACAAGCACTTGATATGATAGAGCTTGACAAGAAATGATAGTTTTGAATATTTACTGCACCCTGAATAAACATTATTCTTATTCTAAAATGAACGTTTATGTGACAAAACTAGAAACGAAATGAGGCAGTTTTTAGTAGAACCTGGAAACAATGGCTTATCTGAATCCGTCATAAGGTCGAAAAAATTCTTTGCAGCTTCATTTCGAAAAAAACTCTGGGAGTGGTCCTTCAACCCCTTCCTGACTCCCGATGCTGTCACCTTGCACCCCAAAAGCATCATGCACAACATCGTTAAATGGATCCACATGATTGTCGTCATCATCGTCAACGTCGATCTGCATTCCAACTTGAGATGTTCCAGCAACTACTTCACCACCATCATCATCATTCTCGCCACGAATACCCCAGAATGTGTAATTAGATGGGAATTGTTTCAGTATAAGATGCTCACGCACAACATTTCTGGGATGCCACTTCTTAAATTTACATTTCGGACAAGGACACAATATCTGATTGTTAACACCAGTGCGGTTGAAAGCAAAATCTAAGAAGTGGTCAACACCAACCAAATAGCGGGGGGACGTCCGTGGCAAATTTATCCAAGATTTGTCCATCATATGAATGAAGATATTATCAAAGAAGGAAAGAGCTTAATAGTTTGAATGAAATGTGAAAATGAATTGGAAAGCATCAAGGGCTTATAAAATGAAATTTAGACTTTAGTGGCGGTTCCTTAACCGCTACTAAAACCGCAACTAACTCAATCAGACCGTTAGAAAAGGAACAGGTGGCAGCTGTCTGATTATTACATTAGTAGCGGTTTTAGAACCGCTACTAGTATTTTTTTTTTTATATTTAGTAACTTAGTGGCGGTTTGAAACCGCGACTAAGGTTAAATTTTTTAATATTTATTCACTTAGTGGTGGTTTTGAAACCGCCACTAAATGTGCTATTTTGTATTTTTAATGTTATTTATATCTTGTTTTTTTCAAATACTATATAAGAAAATAAACAAATAACAACGGTTTATTTATTAGTCACGGAGAAACTTTTTTTGTTTAACTGTTAAAAAAAATTATCGCCATTTGTGAAGTAAAAATTAAATCAAATAATAACGACTAACAAAATTATGCAATATTAAAGATATGAAATGTTTGAACAACTAATATTCAAATTAACAAACATTTAAATATAAAAATGTTCAACTGAAATCCTATAATTAACAAACATTTAAATATAAAAATGTTCAACTGAAATCCTATAATTAACAAACATTTAAATATAAAAATGTTCAACTGAAATCCTGAAATTAAAAACATTCTAATAAAAAAGGACCCTAGAGCTACGCCGCAGAAGGCTGATCGTCATCTTGATGCTCCGGAGAACGGTTGCGAGGCTGTTTCGGTGGACGTGGAGGTAGTGGTACTCGCAAAGGAGATCCATCCGGGTCGAACCTCCGCTGTATCCGTTCCAGCGTGCTATTGGCGTTTTGCACCCAAGAGTCCAGTCGGTCGTACACCTGATCAGTCACCCGTTCCGTAATCTCATGAGTGAGTCTCTCCCTCATTTGAGCCTCATACTCTACGTCTCTCCTAATCGGGCCACTTGTTGATGGTTGGCTTGAAGCTGTAGACTGGGCGCTGCTTGGGTCGCCTGACCTGCCGTACACCACCGTAGGTCGGGCTCCGAATCCCATCCCGCGAACCCGGCCAGGGTGCTCTTGAGGCCCAAGGGCAGCCCTTAGCTAGGCAGTGGGGTCTACATTATTCCCCTGCGACTCGGCGATCTCTCTCTCTGCTTCTTCAATCCTAGCCTGCACACACAAACATATTAACAATTTTATTTTGATGTCGTTGTTATTAAAAATATAATAATATAAAAATAAATAAATAAAAATTTTACAATTTACTCCTCAGCCTCCCTGGATGTTGGGCTCCCGTCGGTGTGTCTGTTCTTTATTTGGTAGAAACGACCGTAGGTAGCCTTCTGCCCTTTCTTCGCAGCTTCTTCCACCTGAAAATTAAGATACAAATAGTTATTAATATATAAAGATAAATTATTTTTAAATTAAACAACGAAGCTTCATTCCTTCATACCATCTCTTTGTAGCCAACCGAAAACGGCTTCATCCCAGCCGTATGATGAACCTTCTGATGCGACTTCACGGCAAGACCTTGTTGCGGCTTCAGTATTTCAAAAATATTTCTTCAATATGATATTTCAATATCAATTCAATAATATTATTCATTATACCTTCCCAATGTCTCCCCTCCTCCAACCCACATATCTCTCCCACGCATCCGCAGGGACGCCACCAGGGGCATCATCGACCACTCTTGAAATGGCCTACTCCCCATCCGATCTCTTTCTTTGAACAGATCCAACCGCTTGTTCTTCCAACCGTCCCCCATCTTTGATTCTGTCTAATTCTTGCGGCTGTCCCTCACATCAAACTTCCTCTGTAAAATATTAAATTTAACTATGTTTAATTAGAAAATAATAAATAATAACAAATTCCAATAATAACATAAAAGAAATAAGAAATAATAAATACATTTCCTATAATATTTATTAAAATCAAATTCAAATAATAACAGAAAGAAAATAAGAAATAATAAATAATAAACAATAAATAATAACAAGAATATTTCTTATAGTATTAATTAAAATCACATTCTAATAATAATAAATAATAAACAATAAATAAGCTCAAAGTTAGTTCAACCAACCTTAACAATTTCGTTCCACGCGAACTTTTTAGTGTTCACGTCAATTTTCCTCCAGTCCAAAGTGTCAATCGGGGAATCGCTGGTAATTCTGGCCTACAGCCCCGACGAACCTCGAGTACAATTGCCCCCCTTGTCCTACCGGTAATTTGGTCAAGTCATCCCAGTCAACTTTAACTCTGTGCCCGCTCGGAAGGTTCATCGCATCTTGCACCGTCAACCTCTTCTCACTTATGCTACCAGAAGGGTCTGTAAAATTTAGGGAACAATTTCAATTTAATGAGCGATAAAAAATTATAATTATCTGATAAAAACAATAAAAATAGAATTTCCTTACCCTGAACTTGTACTTCGTAACCGGTGGACCTTCTGGCGGATCATTTAGGGCGCCCTGCCTCGTCATATTCTTCAGAGTCCAACCAACTTGCCATATCCTCAAAATCCGCTCCTCCTCCAGTCTCTTTGAAGTTTTCTCCCCCACTTCAGAATGAGTTGATTACATCTTCTGGAATCGGCTCGTTCTGTATACGGATGCGCTCTTGTTCTATACGATCTCTCTCGGCCTGCTCAGCCAGTTCCTTACGAAGCCGCTCCTCAGCCTCCTCTTGTTCAGCGGTCATAGGGCTCTTATTACGATCGCCCTTTTTCACCATGATTTTGACCTCTTCTTTCTCGTCGAAGTCACGTCATGTCACTTTCTCTCTAAAAAGCTCGTGCCTTTTCAGAGAAAAGGAACGAGCCTTTTTAAACTGTTCAATTTAGTAGCGGTTTTTCAAGAACCGCTACTAGTAGTCGTGGTTTTAGCAAAAACCGCAGCTGAAACCGAGACTAATTCAACCTGTATTAAATGCAGTTGCATTTATTTCGCTGAATTATGGCGGTTTTGGCTTTAACCGCTACTAATGTCTGAAAACCGCCACTAATTCAACGGCCATTCATTTTTTCACGGTTTTTTCTTCCAGAACCGCGACTAAATTTACGCCACTACTCATCCCGCCAAAGCGCGCCAAATTTGTTGCGGTTCTTTCTCCCAAACCGCTACTAATGTCCGCTACTAACTACTTTTGTGGTCAAACCGTCGTATTTACTTGCGGTTTGTGCTTATAACCGCTACTGAATCATAATTACTGGCGGTTGTAGCCTTCCGCGACTAATGTAACCGCTACTAAAACCCCCTTTTTGTAGTGATATATACGTGTTATGATGCTTAAGGTTTATTGAATTTGTAGGAATTGGTTGATGTTTAATTATAGGATAAGAATGGAATCAAGGATTGTAATTAATAAAGAGGGCTTGATGATTTAATTAAAGGTGGATTTGGATTTCTGTGTTTCAAATTAGGGGTGTTCAATACCATATCAAGGACAAAGTAGAAAAGTTTGGGAGAATTTAATGATTGATATTTTATTAAATTAAATGAGTTCATGATTTGAAATTAGTTTATTAGGTTGATTAATGCAATGGATTCCACATGAAGTATAGAGATTAATTTAATGGTTAGGGGCAAATTAATTAGTGTAGTCAGCTTAAGGATTAGATTTATAAAGTACTGATTTTAGAAGCAAGGGCAGGGAGTTGACTTATAAAGTATGATTTAACTTATGGTAATTGTTAAGGACGTGTGTGATGGTAGGTTGGTATAATTGAAGATTGTTTAATTCAATATTGAAAGTTAGAAGATTAGTTTTGTTTAATTAGGATGAACATCATTACTAGAATCAATATGATCTGGTGGTGGTGGGTGATCTTAAA